>JAWXYG010000003.1:38224389-48224389 GCA_034222035.1 Acacia crassicarpa
TTTCTGGCTAAACTTGATCCTAGATTTCCAATAGCCTTTCCAACGCATCTGTCTGTGATTTGATTTTAAATTACGGAATTTTTTATGATTTGGTTCATTTGCTTGTTACCGATGTATTAGCGATTTGATTTCTAAATTTAGATATAAGGTTTTAATTCACGCTGGAAGTAATTCTCTGCAATTTCCAATTGATTCTCACGACTAATGCTCGATTGCAATTTCTGAGAATCAATCAAAAAAGCGTGCGACACTCTGTCCATGTTTTTTTATTTTTAATCTTTTGCCCGCCCTTACTAAACTAAACGATGTAGTTTTGGTTCACAGGAGAAATTCTTAGGTCATGTTACTAGACAAATTATTTGCCCATATATATATATATATATATCTGTATATTGATGCTACCAAAATTTAACTAAGCACCGCAAGTATACGGGTCATGAAAATAGTAAGTGGCAAATTAAAGTCATCCCACATAGACTCAGTCAAACTATTTCTTTTTTTCGTTTACGTTGAAAAAATTAGAATTGTTTTCAAAAAATAGTAAAAAGAAATTTAATAGAAACAAGAACTTTCACCAAGAGCAAATCTCAATAATAAGAACGAGCAACCCAGAGTCATCAATCCCTTATTAGCTTCATAAACGTTGTTTTCATTAATTTAATTAGTCTTAATATTAATTTTGTTAATTTCGAGTATAAATAGCTATAAGTGCCTGTCAGTCCACTCACAACCTTCTCTTAAGTATAATTTGTTATGTCTAATATAATTACTCAAGAAGAAAATAAAATCAAATACTCTCTTCAACAATTATATGTATATCCTAACCGCAAATTAAATCATGATCTAATCCCATATTACTTAATCTCATAGCCTAATTAAAATTATCTTCGTCAAAGTAAATCTTAATACTCAAATCCATATTCAATGATGATCCATTACTAAATAGATAGATTTAAACAAGATTAAGTAACTAAAATTAATATGAAATTTAACTAAACAACGAAAACCAAATTTAATACATCTATAAGTTTGTAGCTACCCTAGGCTGCAAAGAAAATTAGTCACACATAATTAAAACCAAATTCATGAAAGTAAAATAATATTCAGATTTAGACAAGAAAGGAAAAGAAAAGATAAATCAAAACTCTTAAAGAATTCCTCAGTACTCCTCGCTATTGTTGTTGATGAATGTGCATTGTCGAGATCTCTCCCTCGTCACTTTCTGCCGTCAAGATTCCTTTTCTTCCGTGCGACTCTGCGTGATCTGCGTTGTGCGTCCTTTATTTGTTTCTTTTTTTTGATATAAACCTTTATTTGTTTCTTGAATTGCCGTGATCGTTCTCCCCTTTTCGGCTGCCTCTGATTTTTTTTTTTTTATTGCTTAGGTTTTGTTCATGTTGTAATCTTTTAGTTCCTTTTTAATTGCTTCGTGGGCCGTGGGAGTTTTGGACTCTTGTGGATATTTTTTCCAGATCCCATTGCTTTCTTAATGGATATTGACGATGGACCGATGCGGGATTGCTTATTCTATTTTCTTGTGTGGACCCCACGCCTTTAATTCCATTTGGTTAAAAGATAATTTTTTTTCTTGGAACAGCAACGTCTCATCATTCCTAGTCAACATATTATAATATAATATGGGAAAAACATTTCTCATGTTATAGAAGGAGTGTTTTCTTATGTCACACATATATAAAATGGTGGAACCCATACATATATATATATTTCATATGTGTAGGAATCTTCTTCTTCTCATGCAACATGAGAAGTTTAAACCTCATATAATATACTATATTATATTTTTTTCAATTTAATTTGTTACCTCTTTTAGATCACATAATATCTCCTGCATAATAAAATAGGATATCAATAGATTTTCTATTATAATATTCTTTTATCTTATATTTAATTAAATGGTAAAGGATTTTTCTAGTCATTGGAGAAAGAGTTATCCCTAGTGACCCCAAAACTACGTCGTTTTGGATTAATGATGGGTGTTTTTGTAATTTTGTTTATTCTTTATCATATAAATTTTACCAAAAAATCCTTTATTAATTCACCTAAAATTACAAACATACTTTTCATTAATTCAAAATGACGTAGTTTTAGGGTTACTGGAATAACTCTATCTCCAGTGACTGGAGAAATACTTTTCCTTTAATTAAAAGATAGATAAATATATAAAAAATAATTAAATAGGTATAAAATATTAATAAATCAACCTTATTATACCATAAAATATACACTTATTTAATTATAAAATATATATTTATCATATATATCTATACATACATAGATGTACGTACGTACATACATGTATGTATGGATATATACATATGTATATGTATTTACAGATATATACATATGTATATGATATTGACTATCTCATACTAAAAAGTTGAACTACGTTCTTATTATTATTATTATTATTATTTATTTATTTTTTGGGGGGTTTAGAATATCCAAAACAAACATACATTGTGTTTATTGTTTGTCATATTATTTGACATGAGGTTTTGTCAAGTTACCCAAAAACTACATTGTTTTGGGAGTTAAGGGAATTAATAAAGGATGTTTTGATATTTTTGTTTTGATATTTATTTTATGAATTTTACCAAAACATCTTCCATTAATTTTCCTAACCCCCAAAATGACGTCATTTTAGGGTTAGGGGAATTAATAAATGATATTTTGATATTTTTATTTTTAGATTTATTATATGAATTTTACTAAAAAAAAACCCTTCATTAATTCCTGTAACCCCAAAACTAAGTTATTTTAAGAGTTAATGAAGAGTGATTTGGTATATTTGTTTTTTATATTTATTATATAAATTTTACCAAAATACCTTTCATTAATTCCTCTAACACTTAAAACGACGTAGTTTTGGATTGACTTGACAAAATTTTATGTCAAATGACATGACAAACGATAAACCCGTGTGTTCATTAATTCCTCTAACTCTCAAAACTACGTAGTTTTAGGGTGACTTGACAAAACCTTATTTAAAGGATAAACTTCTGTGTTTCCTTTCTTTTTTTTGGGGGGGGGGGGGGGGGGTTCCTGAATATCCATGTGTGGGTGCTGTGGTATCTTGAACATCCGTATGACTGAAATTATGAATGGATATTTCACAAATTTCTGTTATCTTTATTTATAAAAAATTTAATAGAAATGATATTAACTGAATTGAACTACTTTAAATAAAGAAAGAAAACTAATGCTTACGTGACCATTCATCACTGTTTACACTTTATTTGAAAAAAGAAAAAGAAAAGTGAATATCCTAATAAGTAGAGTGAAACATATTATTAAGTGATACGTAAATATAAGTTCATAAATATTAAATAATATTATTCGTTTTTACCTGATTTTAATTATGTTCTTCTTTTGAAATAAAACTAACATGATGCTGTCAAGCAATTATAAATAAAGGTTTCATTAAAGGCTTTTAGATGTGGGGTCGTTTGTTTTTTTAATTTATACATTACACATAGGAAATTTTAGATTTTTTGTTTTTTTGGTTAAGTATAAGGATAATCTTATTCCAGGCAATCATATTTGAGCATATCTTTTAGTGGGAATTCGAATCTTAATTCTTCACGTTGTGAGGGGTTAGACTCTTCCACTAGATCAAACCCCATTGGTTACAAGAAATTCAATTGTATTAAGCTGAAAAAACATGTGTTTTTATTGTTATTTTTTAATTTTTATTGAAACAGTAATCAATCACTATTTTCTTTTACATAGCAGTTAACGAATGGAAATGAATATTTTGAGATTGGGCCACTGGTCATGGGTCCGAACCTCACCCCATTAATTATTGGCTCCATACATTCTTTTCCAATTGGACCGATGTTAGCTCAAATGCCCAAGGCTCATCCATCAATTGAGGCAGATTTTCCTATGTGTTCTCTTCTACATGATTTTACATTAATACCCCTCAATTTTAAAAATAAAATAAAACCCTCACTGGCTGACTGTCGGAGCTCTAGCACTAGTGGCTATTTGTTTTTGGGGAGGGAATTAAATTGTTGTTCCAAAAGAAAAATGTGGAGCCAAGGAAGTAAAAGTGGGATTTAAACCCACCCCACCTTGATTTGCTAGCCAAAAGGCTTGGTAGCCATCAAATGGTCACCAAGCCTCTTTGATATATGTGTGTGTATGTATGTATAAGACATATTTAAGAAGTTGCTCTTAATCCTAAATATAACTCAGTTTTTATATTTATTTTTCGTAGTTTACCTTTATTGAAGTTTTCTCAACAATAATCAAGAAGAAGAGGGAATGAGAGAATTAAGGGAGATGCGTAGGATGTTCTAGACAATAGATATCATATTAATAATTTAACAAACTTTCTTAATTTAATCAAATTTAGTAAATATGTCTTAATATATTAAAAACCAGAAGAGTATAGATAAAGCTGTAATGATATTTGATTAAATAAATAATGGAAATAACTAAAGGCGTTCGTATTGATTAGAGCCGTAAAGGTATTAACTAAATAAGTAATGATATTAATTAAAGGCGTAACGATATTAACTAAAGACATAATAGTATTAGCTAAAAATGTCAAAAAAAAGTACTGACTAACGTAATGGTATTGACTGAAAGTGTAAACGTATTGACTAAAAAGTTGAAAAAAAAAACATATTAATGTAATGATATTGATTAAATGAATAATGATATTAACTACAAGCATAAAAGTAATCATTAAATAAGTAATGATATTGATTAAAGACGTAACCGACTTTGGAATTGATTTAGAAGCTTTATTTCACGCATTTGAGTAATTTATAGTTTCAGAAGTCTTTTTCCATAAGCGAATACAAAACTCTTCAATATATTTATCTCGTAAATTGTAAAAGTTTTTCTCCAAAAAAACTTCTAAAACTTATCAGGCCAAGTAGAATAACTTAGAAAACATCAATAATAACTATGATCCATAGTACTCCTCAAATTCTTAATGTATAATCTATTTATCTAATTTAATAAAAAAAATTCTAAAACATTTCAGGCCAAGTAGAATAGCTTAGAAAACATTAATAATAACTATGATCTTTTGTACTCCTCAAGTCCTTAAAGTGTGATTCATTTATAATGAGATTAAAGATGTTAAATAAATTACTTAATTTTAGTATATATAATATGATATATTGATATCTTTAAATACTTTCATACAAATTAATGATATGATATATATCAGTTTATAACTTAGAAAAATTAATTTATAGAAAAATGGTAAATATAAAAGATAAAGTGAAAAAAAAATTGCATTTAGAACCAAAATTTATATATAAACTAGGTTTTATATTTAGAACTAGAGGATTAATAAAAGTTAATTTTGATTATCCTTTGAATTAATTCTTCTTCTACATATATAGATAATTTTAATTAAAAATAATTAGTCCAAACGGGAAAAAAAAAAGGAATTTTGAGGAATTTTTTTTTTTAAAAAAAGTTATTAGTAAGAATCACGTAATAAAATTTTGTATAAAAGAGTACTGGGACTTGCCAGAAATTGTACGCCCAAAGCATCAGCATTTATGTTCTTCTCACCAATAAAGTTATCAACGGAGACTTTTCCCTAATTATATTTTTCCAAAAACAAATTCCATAGGATTGAAGAAAGCAAGTGATTTTAGTGGGTGAGAAAAGCATAGGGTCCATTCATGCCACTAAGTAAAAGGATGCTGAAAAAGGCAAGTGGCACTAAGTGAAGCTTTGTTGCTTTCTGCTTCACAATGATTCTCAAATAATCGTTGTGGAAAGTGACATCCCCATTCAGAAAAGCTATCCAGGTCAGGCACAGACTATTGCATAAGATTTGATAAACATAAACTTGCAAGGGAATCAAATTACGTATTTCTATTCTAGTGCTAGCTAGGTAATTTTTATTGTTCTCTCTCAAGCAAGCCCCACTTTCTAAAATATATATCTTTTGCTTTTTCTAAGATTTTTTTTGAACCAACTGATTTTCTAAACCATATTGCACTTCAACTAATTCAGATCAAATCACAGCAAACCAGTATAAATGCAAAGAAAGCTTCCTTAACTTAAAGTTTTTTTTAACCAAACACAAAAAGCTTAAACTTTATTGAGTTAAACTTTTTGCTAGTAAAAAAAATTACTCTATCCAATCCTAAATGTAGGAACTAAATAATCAATTTACAGATATTAAGGAAATTAGTTAAGTCAGTTTATATGAAAAAAAAAA
This sequence comes from Acacia crassicarpa, assembly GCA_034222035.1. Lineage (NCBI taxonomy): Eukaryota > Viridiplantae > Streptophyta > Magnoliopsida > Fabales > Fabaceae > Acacia > Acacia crassicarpa. The sequence goes on from JAWXYG010000003.1 coordinate 38,230,607, forward strand.
CACCCAATTTTATCATTTGTATTAGAAATGTCCTTTGAGGAAAACCCTTTTATCAATTGAGATAATTTAGGGAAGAAAATAATAAGTGGGAGACAAAGTAATTAAAGTCTTATGCATAGCACCAAAGTACTAGCTACTGTGTTGTGGAATAATACATTTCTAGCTACATCCAAATATATATGTGTATGTGTGTTTATTTGCTCGTTTTTTGTGTTCATATATATGTGTACTGAACACTATTTTTATTGTACTTATTATATTACACATTTATAAATCAGTATTTGTAAGAATGTAATTAATTCGATGATAAGAAATAAAATAAAAAAAGATATCATTCCTTACATGGCGAAATGCAAAGTTACATATTCAGCTACAACAAGATCCACACTTGGCTTTCTGAATTTATTCACTATTATATTCATCACCAAATCTACATTCACAGTAACTCTTGGAGTCTGGATCAGGTGAAAATTACAATTGAATACAACGAATTACACCCAACAAAAATTATCAGCAAGAAAATGAAACTGTTCCATAACTGCATATCAGGAAGCAGAAGATCCAAAAAAAACTTGGGTTTCCTAAGCTTATTGATCTCTTCACTATTGATGGCTCAATTAATTTTCCATCTGGGGAACCCCAATCAGAGAAGATAGAAGAAGAAGGCTTCAGTGCTAGAGAAAGAACAGGTGAAGAAAATTATGGATGAGAATTCGTCACACTACATTCAATGAAGTTATATATCTCTGTTTTTTTCTTTTCATTTAATTAAGAAGTATACAGTAAGAGCCTAAGGTCACAAAAGGGATGGAATCCACGGCTTTCCACTTACGAGTTACGAGAGAGCTTTCTTATCACCAGGCTACAAGGTCAGGGTTAGGTTTGTTAGTTCTCTATATGTTTTGATGATTACTAACAATTGTAAACAATGTGGAGATGTTTTTGTCAAAGTTTAGAATGATTTAAATTTGTCAATTTCATGCAAAAACATTCTGTCATTTTCAAACTTGAACCTGTCATTTTCAAACTCGAGCCTGGTTTTGACAGAGAGCACAAACCTGCTAGTTTAACTTTCAAACTCGAGACTGAACCTGAAGTTTGAACTTAAAGCCTTTCAAAAGTTTGTGCGAACTCGAGCCTACAGTTTTTAAACTCGAATTCATCAATGACAAAGAGGTTTGTATTTTGAAAACACCTTTAAACTCGACACTTGTTACCTCAAACCTCAAGTTTGCAAGTTTTCAAAGAAAAGTTTTCACAGCTCACAAAGATCATGAACTCGAGCCTGTTATGGCAAACTCGAGTTCATCCCTGGCGGGAAGAAATCTTTAAACTTAAAGACTCTTGTGAATCTTACACTGTTTTATTGAAAGAAAAGTTTTCCAGTTTGAAAAGTTTACAAAACATTTAAACTCGAGCCTACCTTTTCAAACTTGAGCCTATTTTTGGCTGAGAGCTTTCAGAGTTTTCAAAGTTAAACAAACTCGAGCTTAAGTGTTTTAAACTCGAGCCCAAATGTTTCAAAGAGGAACGAGCCTTTTAGAGTTGAACAAACTCGAGCCTAAAAGTTCTAGAGAGCAAATGTGTTTTCAACTTAAGAGAACTCTAGAGTTCAATTTATAAACCTCAGGTTTGAGCTTTGAAAGAGCAAACTTAGACTTGGCAAAAATAGTGCCAAACTCGAGCCTAGTATGTTAAGCTCAAGTTCAACTCTTACAGAGAGCAAAGAAGTTTTCAATATGTTTTAAACTCTAGAGTTTGCTTTACAAACCTTAGGTTTGTCCTTACAAGCTAAAACTAAGTTTTGTTCTGAACAGCTTTAAGCTCGAGCCTGCCACTAATAAGCTCGAGTTCATCATTTAAACTTAAAGTCTCCAGCTTTCAAAATCGCGATATTCTTCTCTGGATGAAACAAACTCAAGTTCAGAATTAGTAAGCTCGAGTTCATTTCAACCCGAGAGCAATGTGACTCTTCAATGACTTAAGAACCTCAGGTTTAGAATACAAACCTCAGGTTTACATGTTTTAGACTGAAATGATTTTGAACACTGAAGCATCAAACTCGAGCCTGTAAAAACTAAGCTCGAGTTTGTGACGCTGATTCAGAAATTTGAATCTGTCGATTTCAAAAATCAATATTGTTTGATCTTAATCTCTTCCAATATTATTTTCTGATATTCCCTGTTATATTTAACGTATTTGTTAGTGGTTTTTAGAGCATTAAAGAATGTTTGGTGAGAAGTTAAAGCAAAAAGCAAAAAGCAAAAAGCAAAAAGCAACTCAGAGCATTTATTGCTATGTCCAGAAAATTGCTTCTTTTGCCCAATTCGTCTTCACACAACCACAAAGCATTAAAGAATGATTGCTGCAACAAGTAAACTCCTCTCTAACGGATTAAAACACAGAGAGTCAACTATGCTTACTTGGACATCTGGATTAAGTGGTAAACAAGAGAGAGAAGGTGTCTAAACTACTTCAGAAGACTTGGGCAACGTAACTTCTCCAGCGGATCTATTTGGAAAGCAATGGTCATTTATTGATCTCTGAGTATAAATAGAAGAGCATTCAAGTCTTTCCAATAAGCACAAGAACTGAGAGCAAAATTCATTGAAGTCTACATTTATTTCTTTCAGTTTCCATCTGTGTAGTATCTTTTGATACAAAAGCTTCAGTGTTGATTTATATCTGCTCTTTAAGAGAGTTATACTTCTGAATATTCATTTTTTGTAAGGAATCACAAGTTAGGGGACTTGGTGATTTGGGGAATCATTGATTACAACTTGTAAGGGGGAGTGAGTTCTAGTAAGAGAATCACTTCTTGAGTGCAGAGTATGTAATCTTTGATATAGTGAAAATCCTAGTGAGGTTGGGGACTGGACGTAGGTCAAGTGGTTAAGACCGAACCAGTATAAATCTTCTCGTGTCTAGCTATTCTTCCCTTGCTCTGTTCTACTCTATTTTTAACACTTGAAAACAGAGCTTTTGCAAGAAATTTGTAAAATACCCAATTCACCCCCTCTTGGGTATTTGGCTCCACCTTCAAAGTTTCTCTCATTATCTCTTTCTCATTATCCCTCATCATCTTTAAATCTTATCCATCCAATTAATCACAAAATTACTTTCACTTTTCTCTCACCTTCCCAATCAATGACCCAGATAAGCTAATGAGAGAAAATGAGAAAAATGATGAGAATCCTCTTCCACAAGGTCATTTGCACACTCAATGAAGCCCTGACTACGCTTTGTGAAGCCAACATTTCATAGGCGTATATGGCATTGTTCCAGCCTTCATCTATCATCAACTGCTGTTGCTTATGTTGATGGTTATCATGTCCAAACAATTCAATGCCTAAATCAATATATCTAGCACCCAATAAAGCATTTTTTAATCCACTTCTAGGAAGTTGCAGGGTCGGGACAACACCATTAAAATAGGTCTATCGCATGGTTCCACCAAAAGGTGCTCCAGATGTTGTCAAAGATGGTGTTGAGAAACGCATTATCAAGCCAGACATAGGAATTCAGGGGCAATTTTGTCACTTCCAACATTAAGTTGCAAGAGTTTGACCAACTCTTTGTATGTAGCCTTTTTATAGCTAAGAATCTAGAAACATATCGGATAGATGGCATTTCTTGTTAGTGGTCAAAATTTGTTGTTGCTCCATTTGTTCAATTCCAACAACTTCCTGAGGTAAAAGACTAATCAATATCATCTCTAGATTTTAGTATGGAATTCACAATCCTATTCCTTGAATTCAATAAAGAATGAGTTGCCATTATGATAAGGTGATCATATTGTAGAATTAAGGAAGAAAGGGAGGAGAATAGAGAGTAAATAGAAAAAGGGACTGGAATTTTCGGATAATTCAAGAGTTCAAAACATAAGAAAATAATAGTGATGGCATCAATAAGAGGTTGGTTAAGGTGGTATGCAGCTTCACCATCCAGTTAAGAATGAGAACACAAGTTCAAAGCTCGAAAAACGTACTATAAACCTGGAAAAGATTAATACCCTCTACCAAGTAAAAAAAAAAAATCCCATGACTTTATTTAGTCATGATTAATCCTGATCATACCTAAATATTTTATCTCAAATCTAAATAAGATAAATAATATTTAATTTAAATGCTAATAAAATATTCTAAATAAAACCACTTAACTACCCTAACGACTTAATATAGCACAATGGAGGGCATATGCCCACATATCTGGATGCCATCAACATTGACCTATTTTGATAATATATATGATTTAATACTCCTTTACTTCCAAACATAGCTGCAACCATGAGACATATCCTCTCTTCATAGCCCATTTCCTTTGAGCCAAGCCTCCTTCCATACCAGCCACAAACCAGTCTCACCAACATCTTGACCCCCATGTTCAATAGCATCTTATTAAAACCCATTAAATCATCTTTGAGGCTGAAAGTTCAAGCAAGACAGAAATTATAACTCAATAATCCATTATTTGATTCTATTTTCAATTTTTTTTAAAAACAAGTTTTGAGGAAAAAAATCTGTTTGGATGAGAAAAATATATATTAAAACTTGTTTAAAATGATTGTTCTTAAAATCAACTTCAACAAGTACTAAGCACTAAGCAGGTTGAAAAGTACAGGCGGTGAGCAAATTGAGACTAGAGAGTGGCAGGTAAGAGCGGATTGGGTTTCTCTCATTATTTCTTTCTCATTATCCCTCATCAACTCTAAATCCTATCCATCCAATCAATCACAATACCATTTTTACTTTTCTCTCACCTTCCCAATCAATGGCCCATATGAGCTAATGAGAGAAAATGAAAAAAATGATAAGGAGAGAATCCTCTTCCGGTAAGAGCTTAGGAGCTCAAGGAAGACAGAACGGTTCGCTGATTATACTAGATTTTATAGAATAAAAGGCCCATTTGTTTTCTTATTTTGGAAACAATTTTTTTTTTTTAAATTAAAATTTGGTTGTTAATTTTTAATTAAATGTTTGTAATTAGAAATACAATTTTTTTCAAAAAAAAAATCGAAACAAATTTTATTGTTTTCTTTTTCTTTTTGTCTTTTTATTATTTTTTAAATTCTCGTTTTTCCTTACAACCATGCTCCACCATGCCTTTCATGCTCGTTCGAGTCACCTCTGAGTCATCCAAATTTTGTCCATAGCGGTCGCACTCTCTACGCTGTCTCTCACCTTCTTTGAGTTCTCTAAGTTGATTTTAAGAAAGAACCGTTGTTTCAAACAAGTTTTTATATTCGTTTTTTTGTCAGATACATTTTTAGAGCAATTATCCAAATAGATTTTTTTATGTTTTTTTTTATTTTCAAATCTTATTATAAAAAATTTATACAACTATTCTAAAAGCATAAAAGTAGAAAGTAAAAACAAACTAGGCTTGTTGTTCTAGTTATTTTATTTTGTATTAAGGTACAAATTTACTACTAAAATTTTCACTCAGTAGTGCTAGCGGTATCCAGAATTTTTTTTTCTATATTACCTTAAAGGTATTAGAAATGGAGCAATGTTGTCTCTTGGTTTTAAAAATATTAACAATCAATGTTAATTTTTAGTGGTCAACGTTAACTTTTTAACATTTAAGGCAAAAAGTTTGGGAAAAATTTGCATCTATGAGAGTCATAAATGAATATGCTCTATGAATAAACTAATTCTAGTGACATATTTAATTATTGCTTTTGTGAAGTTATGTTTTTTTAGGGTTCCTCTCTTGTTTTTCTATTAAGCAGGTGGCACCAAGTTTAAAGTTATGAAATTCAATATTGTGATCCGTCCTAAACTCTTTAATGTGAGAGATTCTAAGCTATTTAGTCTTTATCATATATATAATAGAGTATTACTTCCCACATATCGAGTAGCCATGCAATTTGGATGGATTAAGATTTTCTAGGCTTTGTAGCTTAAATCAATCACTCTCCTGATCTATATATATAGTAGTGTAAGTGTTCATCACCTATTCTTTGTATCTCTTTACTAATTAAGTATGTAAAGCAAAGGAAGATGAGGTAAAAAAACAAATAACCCTATCAGAAAAGGTGTAGAGGCTATGTAAACCCTTGAGCTCAAGGGTTTCCATACCCCTTCCGCTTTTTTGATAAGGGTATATGTTTTTTCCTCAAAGTCCTTTGCTTTCCAGGGGTTAATTCTCCTGTGAAGAGACACATCATAAGTTACATTATCACTTATATACATCAACAGTTTCTATTGATTCTCCTCACAAAGCCTGGAATGTCTTGATCTTTGTGAAATTATATAGTCACTCGATGTGGAAGGTACTGATGTTCTATTATATATATAGAAGTGATCAACTAGCTCAAAAACCTTTATTACATATCAAATGTCTGTGTGACACTATTATTTATTTTTATTAAAGGTCACAATTCGTACATAAAACCATTATCTATGTTACTACATAAATAACGGTTGTAAAATGAGACCGTTATGCATTATCATATATTATAACAATTGTTTATGTATGCTCGTTAGTTAGTATTTCAGCAATAGGCATTTGATGGCCTTACTAAGTCTCAATATATAACGGGTGTTATATTATAATTGTTATAATAGGTCTAGAATAAATGACGGTTATGAACCATAATGTACTTGCACCGAGCTTTTATAACTCCAACATATATGATAGTTTCGAACTATGATGTATGACACTTAAAAAATCATCATATATGACGATTTTTGTACTAGTTTCTTTAGTTTGCTAATATTTATTATTTGAATTAGAAATTTTATGAGTTTTTTTCTTATATATAAGTCTATTTGAAAATAAATAAAAAAATATTGAAAATATTAAAAGGGCCTAAAACTTGCATGTCATGCCCTGGCCCTCAAGTTTGAGGGCCAGACTTCAATTTTAATGGCATTTTAGGTAGATGAGCTTTTCATGCCTAGCTCTATAGGCCCAGACCCATCAAAAGCTGGTGTAATATCCCAATTTTCTAAAGTGTTTTTGAAATAGTTTAATTAGAGTAGAGCATTGGAAGAGTTTAAAAGAGCATGTAACTGATAAACATTCACTGCCGGTGTATCTCGTTGCTATTACAATCATCCGAATATTCAATAGTACGGTTATACAAAAATCGAAAAGAAATTCTCCGTCTGCGACCTCACACGGGTAGCTTACCCTTGTTCATGGTCTTGGCTCCTCCGGAACCTGAGGCTATAGTAAAAGATGAGGTTCAATACCCATTGAATCTCAGGTAACAGTTAACCTCATGCTTATGTAACAGTTATGTATGACAGATATTCATGACATTACAGCAATAACCACATATTAAAGATAACAGAACACAGCCACTGCCTATGCATGTTATTATAGTTTGCACTATTCACCAGTGCCGCGATGGCTTATCCTGTCTTCAGTGCTATGAAAACTCAACGGCATTATCAAAACCATAACCCGTGTATAACTGAATGTGTATGAAAAACTTTAAGACAGAGTCTTAGTCTATGAATATATATATCTATCACTTATAAGTATACAATAAGCATCAGAGTTAGTGTTACAGTACGCGTCCGTACCTTTGTTGGTGATATTGGTACGTTTGTCGGTCAGTCTATGATCACGTTTATCTTATAATGATAATATCGCATTTATTAATTCACAAATAATATCTTAGTAGATATCTTAGTCCCTAATGACCATTTTTCTCTTGGTGGAATTATTTTTTAACTTATTTCCTTTATTTTTCTGGAAAAAAACGCTGGTCCAGAATTTTGGGCAGATTTTCGCCTAACTTTGAAAAATCATAACTAATTATAGAAATATCAAAACGAGGATCCGTAAAATTCTTTAGAATCCTTAGGATGTATATTTTTAAGTAAAACTAATCACTTTTGCCTAGATTACACGAATCATTCCCATTTTTAAAGTTTTGAGCCTCTGCCCAGAATTTTTTTCTAGAAATTCGTAGCCAAACTTTGAGAATTTTTATCTCACTGCACAGAGCTCATTTTAATATGTTCTTGGCATATTTGAAAAACCCTATATGTCTACTTTAAGCATGAATTTCCCCAGAATTTTGTAAATTCATTTTCAACATAAAATATTGGCATTTTTATCATTGATTCCAGAAATTGCTTAACCAATGAAATTTCGCCAGAACTTCGTTACTTTGATGTTTCTCTTCCAAAAATTTTGCTCTATAACTTTCCTCATCATTTTTTAGAAATAAAGCTAATTTTGACCATAAAAATATGAAAATAAAATTATTCTAGAATATTTAAGATCTATACTACTTCTATCTAAGAATTTAAGAACTAAAACTTAAGAACTAGAGAACTTACCCTTGAAGAACCTTGCTACTCCTTCAAGGAGCTCCTCACTCTCACTTTATACACTCTATATCAGATTGCTCTTGCTTGTTTTGGTGTGAAGAATATGAAGACCAAAGCTCCCTATTTATAGCAATTTGGGATGACATTTTGGTAGTTATTTCAAACCTACCTCATCTTGCATTTTGACCATTGGATCTAGGGTATTTTTGAAGCTCCAATCCTCACCATAGACCCCTAAAACCGTGCCCCCTCTCTCTCCTCTCTCTCCTCTTCCATTTGCTTTATGACTCAACCCTAAAGTACCTTATCCTCTTCCAAGTTTGAAGGCTATTATCCCATGAGTGGTTTTATTTATTGTAAAATTCTTGCCTCCTCTTCAAGCCAACAATTTCCCCCTTCATGCATCTATTCTTTGTTTTGCATTTCACTAGATGAAAATATATTTAGGGGTCTTCATGAAGTTTTATTCAAGTCCTCTCATTGATTTTGTAATTTTGGAACTTATGGCTTTAATTAGAAACCTCTAATTTCCTTTTTATCATTTGAAATCAAACTTCACAAATTGAGGAAAAGATTTTGGTTATAACCTATCTCAAGCTTAAATTATGCTTGTTAATAATAACTCCTTATATTTGATCTACGATTAACATATCTCATGATATAATTTATTTTGCATAGATTCTCATTTACTTGTGTCCTGAATTAATTCCAATGGTTAATTCACATAGGATTTATGCTTAATTTTCTTATTGGTGGTTCAATTGACTTTTCTCTCTCCTACACCCTTAGACTCACAACTCTCACAACACACACACACACTCTCTCTCTCTCTCTCACACACACACACACACACACACATCACACGCCTCCTCCTTCCCCCTCTCTTTCCTTATCCTCTTCCAAAACCATTAAGAGACTTTATGATAAGGTACCCCTTATCCTCTTCCAATTGCCACTAAAGTCTTATGACTCATTCTTGCATGTGGGATTTGTCAATTATTAAACAATTTTTGCTCTTCTTTGTTGCCTAAACCCCCCCCCCCCTTCATCTTTTTTTAATTTTTATTTTGTGTTTTGTTTATCTCACAAAATCCAAGTGGAAGGCCTCTCATTGGTTGTTTTTACTTTACAAGGATTTCACTTTATGAAATTGAATTAAGGCCTTAGGATTTAGCTTTATTAAATTTAATCCAAGCCCTCCATATCTAATCATAATTAGCATCCCTAATAAAGTGGTTAAGTGTAATTGTCAAATTATGATTGGTTCCTAGCTTAATTATGGCCCTTAGAGACTTATTTATGCTAAACTTAATCCTTCACTAGCCATTGGTTCTAAATTAGGGTAATACATCCTTAATTATGCTTATTTTAACTTTGTTACTAATTTCAAAATTTAATGTTTTTATTCTAATTATTGCAAATTTAATTGCTCATTAATTGTTGGTAATTGTCTTTTAATTGGTCTAAGTATTTTGACAATTCTTTATGTCTTTTTATGAACTAGATATGAACTATGTATTAGTTTTCTAATTATAGGGTATTCCATAATTAGAAAATTTAGTCTCTTAATAAATTATGAAAATTGGTGCTTAAGTCCTCATTAATTAGTCCTTTGATTAATTATGAAGATTTGCACAATTCTTTAGTTTAGTGAAGACTTAGTTGTTCATTAATTTTTATTAATTTCTCCTCATTTGTTTAAGTATTTCCATAATACTTTCTTGCTCTTTTTGATTATACATGAACCATAATTTAATATGGTAATTATTTCTATTTTATGATATTTTATGATTCCTAACAGAATTTAGAAAATTCAATCATTGGTTACCTTAATCCTCAAGAAAGATTACCTAGAAAATAGAATAAACACATCACAAAATTTGAGACCACATATTTACCTATTTTAAATAGGTTTTTTCTATCAAAATATTGCATTTAAGATAAATAATAATTTTTGGGTATTACAGCTGGCATATTTTCCCACCTGAAATCTTAGAGGGAGGGGTCATCATACCCAACATAGGACACATGCTTGTTACATGGAACTTGGGCCAGGAAAAGGGAACTTGACACACTTCCCTCCAATTAAACACGTTTGGTGCACTGCTCTCTCAAGAAGATGACTTCTCGCCTCTGCAAATGTTCCCTTAAATGTGGGAACCTTCATTTCATCTGAAAATGGAGGGAAAGCTGAAATCTTTGGGAGAATGAAATCCTATGATGAAATTGGACCTGAAAAATTTTGTACGCAGTTCTTCTTCTTTTCAGATACTCAATCCTTGCATCTTTTTTGTCCACCAAAAAGTTTCAATCTTTACACGTAGTTCTTCTTCTTTCTACTTCTTCTTCATGGCCGCTTGGTTCGATGCTTTAACGGCAAGCATCACCAAAACCCACCGACCCTCCCTAAAAAAGCCAAGCGGCCTCCAATTCGACGATAAGTCGAGCAACTCTCTGAAATTTTGTCGACCCTTTTGCTTTGATCGTGTCTCCACCGTGTCCGATTGCAGAATGCAACCCAGAACCCAAAACACCCACCACAAGGTTCTTGAGAAAGTCGACTAGAATGACCGCAGAGAGGAAGTGGAACAACATGAACAAGAACAAGAAGATGATGTGTTCACAGATAGTAGGTCTGTGATGTGGCTTTTACTCTCTTGCATTTATATTACTATTGTTTCTGTCAAAAACACCTACTTCTGTTTCTATCATATTGTTTTCCTAGAATGTTCTGATATAAACAGCTGCACAAGTTTGGTTACTATCCAATTTTTCATTCGAACGCATTGTCCCTTTAGTGCTTTACGTTTGAACCCAATGCCAGTGTTCAAACGGTTTAGGAGCGTTGTGGAAATTTCACCTAACCTTCCTACTTAACTAACACCCATAATTCTTCATACCAAACATCTCATTTTCCCTCAACTTAAATTCCATTCCCTAGTATATCAAAAGGCTCACATTTTTAAGTTCCCTCCTAATCTTTCTTTCCTTTGCTTCTGCAAATCTTCCCTGTACCAAACAGGGCCATAAGGTTATCTTTTTTTGCCGAAAAACATAAGGTTGCCTTATGCACATATTATATTAATAAAAGACTAAAGTATACGTTTAGTCCTTTATATTTAAATTAAATTTATTTTTAGTCATTTAAGTTTATGAAGTTCATTTTTAAACCTATTAACACCGTTAGATGAGGCCTAACGGAAAACACTCAAAGTCATGTTATTTATTTTAATCCAAGCTAGCTGCCACATCAACGCATTCGTTGGCTGATAAATAACCTGAGTTCATGGACGCATGCTTTTCTCTCCTTCCTTGAAAGTTAAAATCCTTCCTTAGACCCCTTCTTCCCATACCTTGTTCTATTTATACATGACTCACTATCATACTAGCCTTCACCAAACACGCAAAGTTTCGCAGATTATTCATAGAAAATTTGCATAGAGCGTCATCAATGGCAGGAAAGATTGGATTTGAAGACTTACTGCCTGTGATGGCTAAATTAAATTGAATGGATGATAAGTAGGTTCATTAGATTATTCCTCCATGAATATATCTCAACACACTGGACGTTTCTAACCCTCTCTTTTGCTTCTCCTCAGATACATGCGTGGCCACAGCTTGTTTTCTCTCATAAAATACTGCCCAACACCCTCTTCACGGTACCCTTCAGTTACATACATACCCAATTAAATATCAACGCTGTGCTGGGAATTCAACTCTCTGCCAACACAAATGAGTCTTACTGCGACAAAGAGGTCTGATTTAATTTGTTCGATGTTGGGGGTTGAGGTAATTAATAGAATAATTTTGGTTTAAAAGAAGGAGGTAAGTTGGGGATGAATTTTTGAAGCAAAGGGGTCTAGGGTTAGAAACCACAGCTAGTGCTTTAGGCTGTGTTTGGTTTGAACGAAGAGGAGTTTTCCTCTTTAGTGTGAAAAATTAGCTATGACCATAAATTTGTATAGTTTTCTACACAAATATTTTACATCAGGTTCATATCGTCTGACTTTTCGTGTCAAGGAGGGAAACTCCTCCTTCCACTCCCCTCAAACCAAACATAGCCTTAGGACATCCCAGTAAGAAGAAGAGTGTTGTCTACCAGAGAAGGGCTTCCAACTAGAAGAGGATATGAAAAAAATTGATTAAGACCTGAGAATATTTTCTAATAATAATAATAATAAATTAAAATATGGATTTTCTTTTAAAAAAATTGTGTTGATGTGACAGCCAGGATTAAAATAAAGTGACTTTGATGATTCAATATTTTTCATTAGATAAAACTAATAGTGTTAATATTTAAGGGCTAAAACTGTCTTTTCTAAACTTAAATGATTAAAAGTAAATTTGATGCAAATATAAAAGACTAAATGCATACTTTAGTTTTAATAAAATTTAGATTATGCTCAATTGTCAGACAAAGGAGTAGAAATCTACAGCAAATGGACCTTATCACATTTCGTAGCCTCAAATAATAGAGTCATCAAAATTTTGGTAATGCTGAAAGCTAAGTAAATACTCGTATATCTATAAATTATATAAAAAAAATTAAATTCTTTTATGTAAAAAATTTAAAATCTCTTAATGCTGATTAACATTATGATTTTCAATTGAAAGGCATTAAATTGAGAATTTTAAATGCTGAAATTTTTGTGTGTAAGAAAAAATTAATTGATGCAGATTGGGGGACGTATCTCCACTGGACTCGAAATATTTCTGTCGCGTGAGGCACAAAATTTTAAAGACAAAAGAGATTGTTTACAATTTTTGGATAATTCAATTTATCATAAATTTTGATTTGGCCAAATTAGGAGTTTGTGAACAGAATACTATAAGCTCTTTTTACATAAATCTACAGGAAAACAAATAAAAAAGTAGATAAAATGAAAAAGGAAAAAGAGAAAAAAAAGGGGAAGCTTTAAATAAAGGGCCATCTATTAATGATTATGTAGCTAGGAAGAGCTTTGTAATAAGAACATGCAATAATTAATTGGAGCTTCATAATTAGTTCCAGTTATAACAAGCTTCATACCTCAAAAAATGTTTGAGCCCTCTGGCGTCTCTTTAACTTCGAAATATCTTAAAAAGGAGAAAGAAAAAATTAAATATCTCGAATTTGTTTGAATTATTGTATTGATTTGGTTTATGAAGTTTAATGTCTATCAATAAATCCCTTAAGTTTCATAATTATACATAATTAGTCCTTATAATTTGAAAACGTGAAATCGTAAAAACACATGTGGGGCCGGGTAACAATTAACATAAGGATAACAACTTCTTTATGAATTGTAGCAAAAATTGTTGGTTCGATGGGATGAAATAAAAATATAAAAGTGTGTATAAAATTTTAAAGACTTCATAAAAACTAGAAAGACAAAATCTGGAATAAGCTCTTTTTTTTTTTTTTTTTTTGGTTAGGAAAAATGACAGAAAATACTGTTAAAACATGTAAAAAATAAATAAAAATGCAAATTTCAAAATACTGTAATTTTGAAATGTTAATAAATGTGTAAAATTACATAAGTGCTCTTACCTTTTTTTTAAAAAAAAAAAAATCCCTAAAACCCCTTCGTCGACGGCCCGTCACCAAAGCTCTAGTATCATTGCCGGTGACAAGCCATTAGAGCTCTGGCAACAATGAAGAGAGCTCCAACGGCCTAATATATTTTTTTAATTTGTCAAACACAAGTTGTCAATATAATATTTAAGTTGTTAATTGCAATATTAAAGTTGTAAATGATGGCTTAATATATTTTTTTGAATTTCAGAGGCAAAAGTTGTCAATATGGATACTTAAGTTGTTAATGGTGATACTAAAGTTGCAAACATAGTGGTTGTTGAACATTTCCTAATAACTTTCATCAAAGCTCTTGTAGTATACATGTATATGTTGGAATAGGCCTAACCGTAACTTATAAGCCTTTCTTACTTAAACCTTAATTTGTTGTGTGATCAAATCAAATTAGATCGGATCGGATCTATTTAAATTTTGAATTATTGTTGCCTTGATTATATGAGATTCTAGTGATCAGATTATGTTATTTTCTCCTATATATGTACATACATAATAGATGAATAATAAGCCGGAAGCGACAACCTTAACTATTTCATGGTATCAGAGCCAGGTTATTCGGCTCAATGTCATATAAGGCAGCTTTAAACGGTCAGCCATGAGTCTTCGCCATTGACAATAGAGATTGATCATTATTTCTCGTCAACTGGCAATAGCCCAAAAAGGATTGACACATCGAGTAATATGAGAAACCATGGTGCTGGTCCGATTGGGGCAGCACCAGATTCCCACTCCCAAATAGTGATAGTGCATTGATTGAATGAAAACAACTATCTTCAATGGTCTTGGAACATATTGATGTATGTTTGAGGGAAGAAGAAAGTAAAGTATCTCATCTAAGATCCACCCTCGGCCAACTCTGTGGAATTTGAGACTTGGTGTGCAAAAAACAATATAGTTATGGCATGGTTAGTGAATTTTATGACCATTGAGATAAGTGAAAATTATCTTCTTACTACTTCTGTCAAAGAAATTTGGGATTCTGCCTGAAGAACCTTCTCTATCTGGGAGAATATTGTTGTAATCATCCAAGTCAAATGAGCTCTCCAAGAGCTATATCAGGGTGAGAAATTTGTTACTCAATACCTGAAATTGTGACAACGATTAGACTTATATATGAAAGTTTTGAATGGTGTTATAATGATATAATTTACCACAAACACTTACTTGGTCGAGAAAGGTGCTATGATTTTCTTTTTGGTCTTAATGACTCGTATGAAGATGCTTGTGGACGCATGATGAGCATAAAGCCACTATCTTTTATTGGAAGATGCTTTTAATATGATCAAATTTGAGAAAAGTAGAAATTTTTTTACTTGAGGCTACCTAACTAGGCAGCAATTCCCCCGGAGACATATATGCCCTTGCTATTCGTGGAAATTAGGGAGACATGAATACAAGAAAGTCTACAAAATGGTGTGATAATTGTAATAAAGATGGTCACACCAAAGAAGATTGCTGGAAATTACACGGCAAGCCCCCAAACAAGAAGCAGAAAGGCAGATATGATAGAAAGGACTAATGGTCAAAGCCCCTGAAACTGAAGGTGATAATTTAAGCATAGAAGAATTCATGGTTCTACCAAGGATTCTAGACAAAATGAGAGTGTTTACAATTTTTGGAGAATTCAATTTATCATAAATTTTGATATGGCGGTACCAAATTAGGAGTTTGTGAACAGAATGCTATAAGCTTCTTTTAAATAAATGTATAGGAAAACAAATATAAAAGTAGATAAAAAGAAAAAGGAAAACTTTAAATAAAGGGTCATCTATTAATGATTATGTAGGAAGAGCTTTGTAATAAGAACATGTAATAATTAATTGGAGCTTCATAGTTAGTTCCAGTTATAATAAGTTCCACACCTCAAGAATTGCTTAAGCCCTCTGCGTCTCTTTAACTTGAAAATAACTTAAAACGAGAAAGAAAATTTAAATATCTCGAATCTGTTTGAATTGTTTTATTGATTTGGTTTATGAAGTTTAATGTTTATCAATAAATCCCTAAAGTTTCATAATTATACATGATTAGTCCTTATAATTTGAAAACATGTAATCCTAAACACACATGTGGAGGTAACAATTAACATAAGGATATCAACCTCTATGAATTATAAAAAAATTTGTTGGTTCGATCAGATGAAATAAAAATATAAAATTGTATAAAATTTTAAAGACTTCATAAAAACTAGAAGGATAAAATTTGGAAAAAGCTTTTTGTTAGGAAAAATCACAGAAAAATACTGTTAAAATATGTCAAAAAAATAAATAAGAATGTAAATTTTAATAATTCTAAATTGACTGATTTGAAATTTTAAAATGTTGAAAAATGTGTGAAATTACATAAGTGTTCTTACTTTTTATTTTTATTTTTTTAAAAAAATTCCTAAACCCTCTTGCAGGCAGCCTTCAGCGGCGGCCCGTCACCAAAGCTGCAGTGTCCTTACCGGCAACAAGCCGTCAGAGGTCTAATGACGGTGAACAGAGCTCTATTGGCCTTCTTTGTTTTTTGTTTTTTGAATTTCTCAAGCACAAATTGTCAATATAACTTTTGAGTTGTTAATATTGATACTAAAGTTCTCAGCCTAAAATTGTTTTTTTGAATTTTTAAGGCAAAAGTTGTTAATATGGATAATTGAATATTTACTAGCAATATTAAAGTTGCAAACATGATATTTGTTTCCTAATAACTTTCACCATAACTCCAGTGGTTTACTTTTTTATTTTTTTTTTCATTTCTCAAACAAAAGTCGGCAATATTGATACTTGAATTTTTAATAGCAATACTAAAGTTGTAAAAAGGATATTTGTTGAATATTTTCTAATAACTTTCACTGGAGTTCGGGCAATCTAATATTTTCTTTTGTATTTCTCAAGCAAAAATCATCAATATTGATAATTGAGTTATTAATATACAGTGATATTAAAATTGTGAATGGGGTATGTAGTAAATATTTGTTCCTAATAACTTTCATCGAAGATAATAACTTCCAACAAATATGCCCCTATTTTGAGCCCAGAACAGAGTGACGTCTTCCTTTAATTACAAGTTAGATATATTATTTAACAAAGAATTTAAACCACTAATTACAAGTTAGATATATTATTTAACAAAGAATTTAAACCACTAGCCAGGTTTGATCTTAGAAAAATAAAAATCTTTTTATAAACAGTTCAAAAAGTTATCCCAATCGTAGAATATAATGTTGTATTTTGAATGCGATTTTTTGAAAAATTTACAACTTTTGAAAACATTTTATCAATGGTTCAAACTCTTCATGAAAAATCTATCTTACCTCAGACCTTATTTGATTTCATCAGAGTACTACTTTATTATTATATCTAATTTAGTGCTCTACTAATCACTTAATCATCCATATCAGTATGGGCTTGTGATATATGGACCCTTCCTGCAGTTATATCACACACACACACACACACACACACATTCTACTACTATTAGGTCATAAGTATCGAATTAAATATATATCTCAGTAGCCACATTTGGATATCTCAAAATAATATCTAAGTCATATAGAATAAATATATAAACAGAAAGTATATCCAAAAATGATTCAAACTGCACTATCATCATCACTACCTTCTTGAAGTCCAGCAATTACTACACCCACGTCCCTTGAACCTTGCTTTCTATTTTAACCACATCCTGTGGAAGGTTCTAAGATTCAAATGATGAATCCTAGAGTAAGTGGTCAATTTTATATGTATAGTGTAAACAATATACGATGGCCAATCATAATCAGGAAAATGAATCATACAACATTCAGCAACGTACAACAACATTAAACAACATACAATATATGCAATGTTAACTACAAAGGGGCCCTACAAGTCCTGAATCCTCAACGCTAGGAAAATAAGCAGATTATAGAATAATCTACAATTACTAAATGCAAACGAACACATATCCAATACACGAATCCATCCAATCATGGTAACATCCAGCATATACAGGCACACACAACATAAAAGATTAGAGTTACTACTTGTTGATCTTCCCAAAACCACACCTTTCACAAATGTTCTTATCATTGCGCTTATCCTTCAAGCTCAGGCAATTATCACCTCCTATAATTACAATTTATACAGAGATGGGTTATTATTCAATCTGATCTTAATAACATAATTAAGATTATAGTTCCTCTAGACCCACTCCAAAATACTTGTCATTTTATATCCTTATGACTGTGAATGTATTCGAATTGAGATTTATTTAATTAAATACTATTCCTTATAGAATAAATGCTATTTTAGCCATTTAACCTTCCAAATTTTCCATAGAAATTACCACTTTAAAGATTAAACACAATTATTTATTGATGTTGTTATTCTCAGACTTATCAAAAATTAAATCTTTAATTTCTCTGGGAACTTGAAAGAATCATATCTTGGTCTATGCAACTCTAAATGGCTAAGACATTCCAAGATTTTTAAATATCTTATGTGATTCCAATTCCTACTTAAAACTTGATAAGTCTATTTTCAAATATTAGTAATCAATGAGATAATTAATGGCTAAGACATTCCCAAATTTTCAAAAATTAGACATTGCTTGTTTCTGAAATAAGAATTTTTCAGATTCTCTGACCAAACTTTAAATGGTTTAAGAGCAAAAATACACATGTGCTTTATCCTCGGTAGTACCCAGCACCATATGCTTTTTTTGGGAGCAAAAATATATATGTGGTTACATTTTAGGATCAAAAGTCACACCACCGTTAAAATCTAGCCTGTTGTAAATATGGTTTTTTCTGTTGTAAATGGCCAAATTTTAAATTTTATTGTGAATACAACACTTACTGTTGTAAATCTAGCCTTTTTCTATTGTAAATGACCTTTCTATGTTCAAAATACAGGTGTTTAAATGTTGTTGTAAATGTGGCATTTTCTGTTGTAAAAATGGCCAGATTTTAAATTTTTTTTGTAAATATAGTACTTCCTGTTGTAAATGACCTTTCTATGTTCAAAATCCAAGTGTTTAAATGTTGTTGTAAATATGACATTTTCTTTTGTAAATATGGAATTTTCTGTTGTAAATGCAACGTTAAGTTAGATTTTAATGGTGGTGTGATTTTTGCTCTTAAAATGTAACCACAAGTGTATTTTTGCTCTCGAAAAAAGCATATAGTGCTGGGTGCTCCTGAAGGTAAAGCACATGTGTATTTTTTTCTCCTTTATCCAACTTTTTTTTAAAAAAATCATCATTTGAGTTTTATACCACTAATTGCCATGCTTTATGACTTATTTTAAATCTTGAGAGGTCTATTGCACTCTGTCCAAATTTCACAGAAAAGCAATATCATTCACCTAATCAAAACTTTCTTGAAAATAACAGGTCCAACTGACTTCCGGATTTCAATGTTCAACTTCAAGAATCCATATCTATAGTTCTAGATATCCAAATTAGGTGATTCAAAACCCTATGAACTCCTTAATAAGTCTATTTTCTAGGAAAAATGGTTTCAGCATTTTATCATAAGCCTACAATTCCCAATTTACAAAAACGTAACGACTGTCCAGAAATCACTCCAGAATTATGAACCATTTTCAAAAATTCATAACTCCTTTTATACTTATCCAAATAACATGTTCTTTGACTCATATTAAATTTCAAGGAGTTACTATATGTTCACAAATTTTCATGGTTAGAGAACATTATTTACTCAGGTTTTAGTCTACTCGAAAATTATCACTCCAAAATCACAACAGATGTTTTTCTAGAATCATGTCGCAATTTCAAAAGATCATACCTCGAGTTCTAGACCTCCGTTTAAAGTGATCCAAAGCTCATTTTAAATGTTTAGGAGTGAACTTTCATATGAAAAAATACCATAGCTAAACTCGACCCCTAACCCATGAAAACAACATGCAAAACATGCTCTCTTTTTGGACTGATATGCAAAGGTGAAAAGCAGCACATGCAACTTGATTATATGATTCCAATCTTCCAGAAATCAGACTCCATGAACTTATAACAGACATGCACAATTTGAAAGATTATTTTCAAAGCCAAAAGAGATCAGAAACCAAATCAAAACTGACAAGCAAGCTGTAATACTTACTACTATGAGCTCTCTCTATATCTCAATAATGATCTCAGTCACTCTCTCTCTCTCACTCACTCTCTCTCTCTCATCTCTGCTTAGATCATGAACTCTTCTACACTTAGCAGAAAAGGAGTGAGGAATGGGTGATGAAGGAATAAATTGGAGGTTGAAGGAGAGGAGTAGGTTGTGTGCATCTTCCGTGGATGAGGAATGAGAAAGCTGAAGGAATGCTTGGTGTTTACAGGAAGGAAGGAAGAGAGGAGTGTGTGCCTTTTTTTTTTCCAGAAGAAGAAAGAATGAGGATGCTGAAGATGGGAAATGAGAATGATTGTGTGTGTGTGTGTTAGACGGTGAAGAAATGAAATAAGGAGGGAGGACTGTTATGCATGTCATAAAAAGAAGAAGGAATACGTGACACACATGCAGATAAGAAGTATGTTGATCTCTCTCACTCAGCTCTTTCTTTATGTTGGACCAAATAGAGTATGGCCTGAGGGGGTATGGGTTTAAGTGTTATGCCTAATATATAGGCCGAATAGAGGAAATCAAGAGTGTGGCATTGGGCTTTCTCGTGCTGTCTAAAATAGATATTGGATAAGAGAGGAAATTGGTTTGTATGTATAGTCCAACACACATAATACCACTAATTCCTACACTCTTCTTTTCTAACTAATATTGGGCCATAATTTATCCCTTTTAAATATTCCTTGAATTTATTCTTTCCTCAAACATCCAAGGAAAAATAAGCCTTCTACTTTCAGTAATTAATACTATAATCATTCAAGTCAAAATTTCACAATTAATTCCGTATCATATTTTTAATTCTCAAATCCCAAAATTTGGGATGTTACAATTCTCCCCCCATAAATTAAATTTCGTCCTTGACATCATAACTCAGGGCATATATAAAGTCCGGATAATGCTTCCTCATGTCTTCTTCTGTCCCTCAGGTTGCCTCCTTAGGAGATAGCCCCTTCCAAACCACTTTCACAAATGGAATACTCCTATGTCTGAGCTGCTTCTCTTGACGATCAATGATTCGCTCAGGCTTAACCACATAGGTACATCTTCTACATCAAGGTCTTCGTACTCAATGACACACTCAAGGTCTAGTTGGTATTTCCTCAATTGTGACACATGGAAGACATTGTGAAGCCTACCCAAGTTCAAGGGTGAATCTATTTTGTATGCGCCACTGGTCCAATTCTTGTCAAAACTTCAAAACGACCAATGTACTGAGGACTTGGCTTCTTTCTTTTAATCGCTTTTCCGACTCTTGTAACTAGATATACTTTTAGGAAAATGTGATCTCCAACCTCGAATTCTAGAGGTCTCCTTCTTTTGTCAGCATAGCTTTTCTGTCGACTCTGTGCTACTAAGAGCCTCTTTCTGATCAATCTAATTTGCTATAAAGTTTGGTCAATTAAATCCAGCCTGTACAACTTCCTTTCGGACAATTCTGTCCAGCATAGTGGCAATCGACATTTCCTTCTATATAATGCTTCATATAGAGCCATTTGAATGCTCCCATGATAACTATTATTGTAAGCAAATTCCGCAAGTGAAAGATAACGATCCCAACTTCCCTTAAAATCCAATACACACGTTGTCAACATATCTTCCAGCATCTGTATCATTCTTTCTAATTGTCAATTCGTTTGAAGATGATAAGCTGTACTAAATTGGTACCTAGAGCATCCTGTAAAGCTTTCCAGAATCGAGAATTAAATCGAGCATATCTGTTAGAGATAATACTCTTTGAAAGCTAATGATCCCAACTTCCCTTGAAATCCAATATACACACACTCAACATATCTTCCAGCATCTGTATCATTCTTTCTAATTGTCCATCTGTTTGAAGATGATAGGTTGTACTAAACTTCAATTTTGTACCTAGAACATCTTATAAAGCTTTCCATAATTGAGAATTAAATCGAGCATATTTGTTAGAGATAATACTCTTTGGTGTACCATGAAGCCGCATGATCTGTTTTATGTAAACTTCTGCTAGTTTCTCAGGAGAATGATTAGCACTTATGAGAATAAAGTGTGCTGACTTAGTAAGATGGTCGACAATTACCCAGAATCACATCATAGTTCTTGATCTTGGGTAATCCCACCATCAGATCCATAGTAATGTTCTCCAATTTCCATTCAAGAATATCTATTCCTTGCAAAAGTCTTGTTGGCCACTGATGTTCAATCTTTACCTTCTGGCTAGTCAGACATCTAATAACGTATTCCATCAATCACGCTTCAATCTAGGCCACCAAAACTCAAATTTTAGATTCTAGTATATTTTAATCATTCCTGGATGAATAGTGTATTTACTTTTGTGTGCTTTATCCAAAATCATTCGCCTTAACTCAACCTTTGGAGGTACAAACATACGCCCTTTATATCGAACCAATCCACTCGGCAACAAATCATAATCTCGAGTTTCACCTCGCAAAATCAGTTCTTAAATAGATTTTTCTTCCTCATCCTGCATCTGAGCTTCTTCTATTTCAAGTCTCAAACCATTCTCTTCTTGACTAAACTGAGGTTATCAAGGAATATTTCATTGGGTGCATTCATATTTAGGAGAATTTAATTTGATAAATTCAAATCCTGAAAATCTTCTATTAGCCTTTGTTCTTGTATCATCATGGATGCCACCTGTACCAATTTTCTACTCAAAGCATCTGCAACGACATTTGCCTTCCTTATATGGTATTTAACCTCCAAGTTGTAGTCTTTCAGCAACTTCATCCATTTACGCTGCCTCATGTTAAGTTCTCTCTAATCATAAAGATACTTGAGACTTTTGTGGTCACAATATAGTTCAACAATAGTTCTATACAGATAATGCCGCCATATTTCTAACGCAAACACGACAGTCGCAAGCCTCAAATCATGAGTGGAGTAATTTAATTCATAAGGCTTCAGTTGTCCAGAGACATGCACCAGCACT
Source organism: Acacia crassicarpa (assembly GCA_034222035.1). Lineage (NCBI taxonomy): Eukaryota > Viridiplantae > Streptophyta > Magnoliopsida > Fabales > Fabaceae > Acacia > Acacia crassicarpa. Next base: position 38,253,487 of record JAWXYG010000003.1, read on the forward strand.
CTACACTCTACCTTGCTACATTAAGACACATCCTAATCCTTGCTTATTAGCATCAGTGTAGAGCACAAAAGTTAAACTAGGATTTGGGATAATCAATACCAGTGCGGATGTCAACCTCTCCTTCAAATGTCGAAAGCTCTCTTCACATCTTTCATCCCACACAAATGGTTGGTTATTTCTGGTATAAGCTTTGTTAATGGCAAGGCAATTTGTGAAAAATTTTGTATGAACAGGCAATAATAACTGACAAGACCTAGAAAACTGCGTACCTCAGTTATAGTCTCTGGCCTATTCCAATTCAATACTACTTCCACTTTACTGGGATCAACAGGAACTCCATCTCGTGAGATAACATGGCCCAAAAATTTGACTTTTCAAAACAAAACTCACATTTACTCAGTTTTGCAGTTGCTTTTGTTTTAAGATGCTCAATACCACTCGCAGATGCCTTTCACTTTCTTCTTTACTCCTCAAGTAAATCAGGATATCATCAATCTCGACTACTACAAATTGATCCAAATATAGACAAAATATCTGGTTCATGTAATCCATAAACACAGCAGGTGCATTGGTCAAACCAAATGATATTACCAGGAACTCATAATGACCATATCTGGCTTTAAAGGCTGTCTTCAGAACATCCTCAGCTTTTACTCTTAGTTGATGGTAACTTGATCGCAAGTCAGTCTTTGAGAAGACACAAAACTAGACAATTGATCAAGTAGATCATCGATCCTAGGGAGGGGATACTTGTTCTTAACAGCTACCTTGTTCAACTCTCAATAATTGATAAACAACCTTAGGCTTCTGTCTTTCTTCTTCATAAACAATACCGAAGATTACACAATGAAATGCTAGGTCGGATAAATCCTTTCTCCAGTAATTCTTCGATTTATTTTTTCAACTCAGTCATTTCGTTGGGTGCTATTTGATAAGGTGGTTTAGATACCAGTCCGACTGTAGGCATGATTTCAATAGTGAATTCTACTCCCCTTTCCAGAGGTAATCTACCTCTGTCTTCTAGAAACACCTTAGGAAATTTGTTCAACACTGGTATACTCTCCAATTAAACTTCAGTTTCTGTCTGTACTGAAAAGAACACCATATACCCTTGGCAACCTTTTTTCAGGCATTTCTCGGCCTCAACTACTGAGAGGAAATTTAAGTTCGTATTTGCATTAGCCTATCCCAGCGAGTTTGGATATATAATTCTTTTGCCACCACAATCCAATAGCATGTTGTTTGCCATTAACCAGTTCAAACCCAATATCACATCAATACCACACAAGGGTAAACAAATTAAATCTATCGGAAATTCATATCTATCAATAGCCACAACAGTGTTTAAACATACATTAGTAGCCACAAATTTCATACCAAGCAGTGTTGACACAATTAGATCACAAGGCAACTTATGAGTATTCAGACCTAATTGTTTCCTGAATCAAATAGCACTTGTAAGGTATTACCATAAAGAAGAATGGTACCTTGAATCATTTTAGGAGATTTTCTGGCCTCTTCATGTGTCATTGCAAAAACCCTTCCTTGGTTCTGTGGCTTTTTCTCTGTGACATGCTGTAGACAATCTTTTCTATAATGACCCAACTTGTGACATGAATAGCAAACAAGTTTTCCATCACAACTCGTTCTCAGGTGGGAATTTCTCACATTTAGAACAACTCCAAGACTCATATGGTCTCTAATAACTGCATTGTTCTAATTGGAAAGGTCTTTTGCCATTACCTCGAGATCTAAACCATTTCCTTTTCCTCTTATGGGAAGAGTTCCTGCAGCTATAAGTCACGCTACTTTTAGATGTGCGCAGGTCTTTCAAATTTTTCTCAATCATCCGACATTCCTCCACTGCTTGATGAAAGTCATGGAACTGTCAGGAAACAAGCCTTTCCTTAATCTCATACCTTAGCCCTCATATCATCCTATCAACACTTTAGCTCTGCTCATTGCAAACTTTTAGATAGGCCGAGTACTGAGACAAGCTAACATATCTGGCAAGGTAGTTGTCGAAAGTCTCCTCCGCACCTTTCTGGATGGTTAGGAATTCAGTCTCCTTATCGACTTAGACTGATCTAGGAAAGTACTTCTCATTGAATTTTTCCTAGAATATTTCCCAGGTGATTGGGATGTACCATGCCCACGAGTCATTGTCATATTTTTCCACTAACGATCGGCATATTCTTCTAGTTTTTGAATGGCCATTTAGGCTTTCTTGTCATCAGGGCATTCCATTACCTCAAATATCTTCTATAGACGCATCATCCAGTTCTTTGCCGCCCGTGGATCATACCTCTCATGGAACACTGGAGGTTGGTGCATACAAAACTTTGTGATCCAGTACGAGTAGTCTCAATGACACTATTATTCCGCGGTTCTGGGGGTGGAATCTCATGATGTTGCTCTTTAGAATGTAAATTTTCTTCTATTTGCTCTTCTCTATTTGCCTTAACTTGCTGCCTGTCTTTATTCTGCTGAGCTCTCAGTTCCTACATTTCTTCTTGGAGTTCATTGATAATTCCCTTGTGCTTGTTTAGCATTCATAATATTTGTTGTAATGGATCCTGCATCGGTGGATCTAGTTCAGGTATATTTTGTTCTGGTATGTTCTGTTGAAGTAAATTATGTTCAGGCTCTTGTCCATACCTACGAGGTCTACCTCTATCTCTGCCTCTACCTCTGCCTCTTCCTTTGGTTCTATCCATTCTTAACTTTTAATACTACAATATAACAAAGAAGAGGAAGTTGTTAACACTAGGGGTACATTAGTAATTTTGCAACATTAATATTCATAATCTGCTGTAGAGGATATTGCCAATTTCTTTTCATGTCAATTAATGGTCTTACTCTTTTATCATGCAGGTTGACCATTAATAGAAATTTTGTTATAAGACCTTAATTTGAGCATTCAATAGAAAACAGAGACATACTTAATTCATTCAAACCATAACAACTAAGTTCATAGTTCACAAAAGGAAATATTAAGCTTACATTCATCCAACATGAGCATAAACAAACTATTTCATATGCTCAATAAAATCAAAGATCTTGAAGGGTCCATGATTCATAATTTGAATTGCGGCATACTCGGGGAAGTAATATAGTATGGTGCCAGTCCATTCTTCATCACTTGCTTCTACCCATATCAAGGCATTGTCCCAATATATCATAGGTATCCTGTTTAGGAATGCAATTTATTGACGCTATAGAGTCTCTTTGGCTATGTATACACTCTGATATACATTCTTTAAAAATCCTAGGAGGTCAGGATAGGGTTATCACCAGTATCCCTCGTGGGTGTTAGTAGCTCCAAAGTCCACATACCCAAAAAAAAAAAAAAAATTTATTTAACTCATTAACCATGGGCTAAATTTTTAATTTTTCCTTTATTTATCATTCATTCGAAATGTCAACATGAAAAAATTCTTTTTGTTTTTTGTAATTAAAATGGGGCCAAAAAAAAAAAGTAAAAAAACACATTTATTACCCTAAAATAGACTTATTATAAGGACCAAAATTTTTAATCAAAATGGACTTATAAATAGGATAAGAGTGGTAACTACTTATTATACTATAATACATAGTGAGCAAAAAGTTTTAGTTCAAGTTAATTCTTGCTGGAAGGCACACTCCAGGAACTTGCTCTTCCACAAGAATGCCTTCACAGGGAACTAGTTTCATTCCAAACTTATTTGAGGGGTGACATTTCTTCTTGGCTTCATTTAAGCTTTTGACAAGCACATGTTCAATCCAATCCTCCACTGCATTTCCCTCGTCTGATAAGCAGGCGGCTGCGAGTATTTGTGTCATTACTTCGTAATCGATTTCCAGCAGAAATTGTGATCCGAATGCCCTTTCGAATCGTGTGCTGATGCTTTTTAGTATTTTCTGCGCAAGCATGTCGAAATTTAATGGCTTGAAATCCACGTTTTCATCAGTTTGATCACAGAAATCATTTAACCAGGCTTGAGAGCCTTCATGTCTGGATTGACTCGCATTGTCATTATGATCCATGTCATCTTCAACCTCCTCTACAGGCACATTTAGATCCAAAAAGGATCTCGATGAGTCTTGTACTTGTTTCTGTATCTTGCTGCTTGTTGCTTGCTGTTGGTCGTCACTGATTTCAATCTCTTTTCTTTTGTTCAGAAATGTCTGTTTAGAGGACCCCTTTCTTGGTGTAACAACAACATTTGGACCACAGCTTCCTTTTGCATCCTCAGAAATATCTCTCAGTAGTAATTGCATTTGAAATCTTTTAGCTTCAAGGATTCTTTCCTCAGAAAACATTGCAGGTTCCCTTTCTGAAAGGAAAGTGCCATCATTACCTTTAGAGACAGTTGAGCTTACAATAAATATTGCATTATGAATGCTGATTTTCCTTCCATGTGAGTCTGGAAATTTACTAGTTCTCAGTGCCTGAAACAAACTTTCCTGCACCAAAAGATCAGCTTTATCTACATTTTCAAGAAAGACAACTGCATGGGGCTTCTTACTCAACTCCCCAGCGATAAAGCCCACATCTGTTTTCCTCCTGAGGTCGTAACAATTCGAATTCTGGCTTTCAAATATTGAGTTTAGTCGGTAAGCCCTGTCCCGGGAATTCAAATCCAAAGAGATCAGGCTTTCTGTGTTTCCAAATATTGCCTTCGCAAGTATTGAAGCAATTTTTCTCTTCCCAAATCTGTCGGGTCCGAGGAAAGCAAACCATATATCTGTTCTATCATGTATGCTATGATGCTTTCCTCTGCCAGACTTGCAAAGGGACAAGGTTTGAATGATAGCAGATATGGCCTCATCTTGCCATCCAACCCTCTCAGTGAGAACTTGACTAAGAGACTTGAAATCTACTGAGCTAAAGTTCCCTTCCAAACTGGGACCAGGGCATGAAGAGGATCCGGCAATTTGGTTTATATCATTATCATCATTCAAATCCTGAAGGCGCTCTTCATGATTTTGGAGTTCCTGGGTATTTGGCTCCGGAGCAGCTGATGCATATATTGTCCCCAATCCCAAATCTGTTGTCACAGAAGCAAGGGAAGAAGATGATCTACCATCAACCATAGTACTGGTCTTAGAGGAAGGGTTAATCCAAGGGAGCTTATCAGTGTGCTGAATCTCTGAAACTTTAGCAACCTGGTCAGATGAACTAGGAACACTAGCAACATCATGAGAATATTGGCTTTCATTTGAAGATGGATGCTTACAGCTACTTTCTTTTAAACTTGAACTAAATGGGAAGCCCCCAAGGATTGGATTTTTGGACACTGTTCGGGATGTAACAACTTCAGGTGTTGACCGGGTTTGATGAAGTCTTTCACAAAAGTCATTCCATTTCTTTTGCAATCCAAAGATCTTGGCACCCATACTTGCATTTTCTTCATTACTCTGCGATAGATGATGATTGAATCAAATATAGCATGTCAATTGACACAAAATGCAATTACAGAGGATGACCCCAAAAAAATCTAGCGGGTTAGCCGTTAGTACAGCAATTTGCCCCCACAATGGATAAACACTGAGTAATCATTCTGTGTCTTTCTTACATAGTTAAGAATGAGTGAATTCATAATTTTACATGCATTGTACAAGAATCTAATTTTAGTAATCATAACACACACCTTTTCCACGTCCAATCCTTGATCTATCTCTACACTAGCTTTTTGTAACCAAGGCAAGCTTGTGGGGGAACCACATGCCGAAGTCACTGGACCTACTTTTAGAATATCAGCGACTTCTTGTTCATACTTTTGATCACAGGAGTGACATCGCGTAAAACTTTGATTTGTACAGCTTAGCGGGCTTTTGAATTCAGAAGGTGAAGAGAAGAACCCACCAAAAGGAACAAAGGACCCCATCAAGCTGTAAGTTTATCATGAGCAGGCACAGTGAGACCCAACGGCCATAAAAACAATCAGAAGGTAAAGCAATCACAAAAAAGAATTGAAGGCATTACACCGAGGAATGAAATAATTATAGCTAATACAAATAAACAGACTATTCAAGCTGATCGAATCAAAACAAGAGTCGGGCAGGAAGTACAGCATCTATACAAAACAAGAACTGCTTGGGCTTCATAATATATCTCCTAAAGTGGCATTATATGCACCAACAGATAACAGTAATGTAACTGTTTACGGCCTAAAAGATTGACTGTGCACATAAAAAACAGTCGAAGTGCAGCTGTTTCCCTTTAAATTTAAACTTCATTGCAACAAGTTCCCTGCTTAAAAATGTAAGGATAAGATAGAGGTTTCATAGAACTTAAAGAGAAAAGTTATAGGGTTTGTCAAATGAATAGATATGTAATCAGATATATAGAAGAATCAAGAAAAGCAAACCAAGGAATTCTCTTTTTCTGTTTTTCCTTTAAGCAAGCAACCCTACAAAAAGTACTACCGCACATATAAATGAACATACACAGAAAGACCAAAAGAAGGAAACGGAAGAGAAACAACCCCCAAAAAAATAGCAATTGGATCCCATATACGAGTGACGAAAAAGGTGAAAAGAAATTCAATAATAGAGACCAGTAAGAGTCATTAAATATTTCATCTGATCATTTATTTACCCATGACCTGAGTATTTGTGAACACTTTCTTGCCAAAAAAGTCCATCTAACACTTCTAACCACGGTTGCCTTTACAATGACGCATACATATCATATGTTAGCAACGTGTAAAGCTCTAGATTCTGCACATTATTTCACTTCAACCCAATCACAACCAGTAAAAACTTAATTAAATGAAGCTAAAATAAAACACTCACCTGGACTTAGGGTAGAGTCCTTCTATTGAAGGAGTGGTAGATGTGATAGTGAGTAGATATAGATCCCAATCCTTTTCTATAGTTGGAAACAGAGCTACAAACTTAGAATACACATCTGAGGTTCCAGCTACCCCAACAACCCAAATTTTCTCACCATGAACTTTCAATAACCTTGTCAACTGTGAAACAACAAAGTTCGCAGCACCACGAGGCACGCCATCACGCACGAACTCGTCAAGCTCTCCGAAGTTCACCGCAATACCTGGACCAGAGCATTGATCCAATGAACGACTCAGTTCCTGAAATTTCAAACCCATCTTCTCTTCACTTTTAGCTTCACTAAGAGTCTCAGAAATTTCCTTCTCAATGCTGAGTATATTCAACCCAGCTATTTCAGCTGGCAGCACTCCCTCTCGACATTTCTGTACTGATTCTGTAAAACTCCGGAGAGCATTTTTTGCGTAAATGCCCATCAACAAGGGGTTTCTCCTCGTTTTTCTAACAAGAACCTCCCTGATTCTTCTACAATTCCCATCCAAGCTTTCGTTTCCAGAACATCCCATGAAAGGAAACTTGAAACCGGGTGGACCCGATTCGGAACCGGGCAAATTGCACAAGAAAATGGGCGGACACCGGCTCCGGGAAAACCGAGAAGTTTGTGTCACCGGCGGCTGAAGCAACGAGAGCTTGACATCGCAACTCCTAAATCCGGCGTCGGCAAAAACCCTACTCACAATTGGATCATCGAGAATTGATAATACGAAGTGCTTGAGTTCGACTTTCAATAACGACGCCGTTGGCTGCTGCTGATTCTGCAGACTATGCATCTGAAACAAATGGAAGTTCTCCGGATGCCTCCTCTGGTTAGCTTGGGACCGTTTGATGGCGGCCATGAGAGAATTTGACACAGGAGGATCATCCTCGAGTTCTTTGGAAGTAGATAACCGGTCTAGCGAGATACCGACGGAAAGTTCTAGAGCTTTTAACTGGAGCCGCGGCGAGTAGCAGGAGCTCCCGGCGCGTGTGCAAGCTTCCCGGAGCTTGGAGGACGGCAAAGCAAGCAAGGCAGATACAGCGTGAAGCGAGGTAGTCTGCGCGTGGTTGCGGCGACGAGCAACTGCCACCGCATCGTCAAGAGCACGCGCCGCTTCCTCCGTCAAGCATTGCCTAGCTGCGTTGACCGACGTCGGCATCGCCGGCGAGCATATACAACTTTAGACAACCACTTTCCACACAGAGAGTATAATTGTTTTATATATATATAATATAAACACAAATACGATGGAGTTTGTTATTAGACGGTTATAGAGTTTGGACTTTTCGCCGTGAGGGATAAAAAATTGAGGGAAATGAAAAAGAAGACAGAATCAAAGAGACAAGAATGGATAATTTAATCAGAGTATTATATTATGAGTGAGATGAAAAGGGAAGAAAAACAAAGCCCGGGGAAGAAGGGGGGGAAAGAGAAGGAGGTGCAGAGAGGAAAAGTTCGTGAGAGAGAGTGATGAAGACGACGATGTTTGTGGATTGAGATGCCTGGTTGGAGTTGGAGTGTAGTGGTGGGACCTGATTGATGTGTGAGGGAGGGAGAGAACGACATGTGGGACCCTTCGATTAGGCCATTGAAGTGTACACTCATACACATGCTCAGTTTTGATTTATTACTCTCCCTAAACCCCTCAATCTCCATGCAAGCTCCTCTTGTCATTCTCTTGACTTTTTTTTTTCTTTTGCTCGAAATTCTCTTGACTGCAAGTAAGGAAGAAATCCCACCAGTGAACAGTTGCATGTATATTAAGTTCTGTACAGATAAAGAATGATAATAGGGAAAATCTATCTCATGTCCAGGGGCCAACAAAATCCCCAAAAAAATTTTAAAAAAGAGTCAGGTATTAGAAAAGTCTTAAAAAATTATTAATTTTAGAGATGGAGTTGTTAAATTAACAAATCAACCTTTAGGATTAACAACTTACAAAATCCCAAAAAAAAAAATTAAGAAAAATCATATACTCCCTCCGGTCCTAATTATAAGAATTGGTTGACTTTTTTGGAGAGATTAAGAAAGCTAATTAAATTACTTTAAAGTTTTTATTTTTATTTTTTTCTTCAAATTTATTGATTTGACTAATAAACTAATGTATAATCTAAGAATATTTAACATATAAAAATAATTAAGTAACTTATTTAACTTCCTTGATCTCTCCAAAGAAAATCAACTAGCTCTTATAATTAGGACCGGAGGTAGTATTAGAAAAATCTTAAAAAGTTGTTAATTTCATAGAGAGTTATTCAATTAACAAATCTATCTTTGAGATTAACAATTTTTTGGGATTTTTCTAACATTAGAATTCGCTTTTTTGAAATTTTGTTGTTCCTCTACGACCTAAGAGAGACTTTTCCATGACAATAATAGGTTGATGGTTGATACTGCTCATCTTTTATTGAGTGTTTTTGTGATAGCATTCTTTCATTAAAAAGGCAGGCACTTGGCTTTGGCCCGATAATGGTTCTTGTCTGTTGCGTCCTTGAGTCAAAATGGTGTATTTTGGTGCAAAAGACGCAGCTCTTTTAAAAAAATTAAAATCTTAAAATAATTTTTTAAATTATAAAATATTTTTTTCAATACCAGTTAGTATCATCAAGTATCTTGTTAGTACTAATCAATATCCTCAAATATTTTTCTAAAAAAAAAAAGAAAAGCTTGCATCCTTTACGCCAAAACTAGACGAGAACAAGTATCAGACCAAAGCTAGATCCAAACTACAATGGTTTTCCTTAGATTTTACTCTATCTCACTCACATGTACTCGTTTGTTTATGCTAGCAGTAGAAGTTGTTTTTTTAAATGTAATTTATGGTTTACAATATAAGTGTGTGAAATAAGTTTATCTTGACTAACATGAACATACTTTTCTAACGATAACTAAAACAAGCACAATTATGTTAGAACAAATGCTTTCAAAAAAGTAGCTTTTAAAAAATAAAAAAATTATATTGAAGTTGTAAATTATGTATTGAGAAGATATGATTATAATTGTCGTTTAAGGATTTTTTTTTGGGGGGGGGGGGCAATTTTAAGGATGTTATTGATGACATTAAAATGTTGTAACATAGAGATTTGCATGTAATTTTATGTCACACCCTTAGGAAAGATATTAGGTGCGCTGATCAATTAGCTAAACTTTTTTAATCAGTTAAATAGATTTTGGAGTCTTTTTTTTATTAAAACACCTTTTGTCGTTTAGAAGGTGGAAGTTGACGAAGGATTTGAGGTGAGTATTGGGTTGGGTTTCTCTCATTTTCTTTTTCTCATTATCCCTCATCATCTTTAAATCACATTCATCCAATCAATTACAATATTACTTTAACATCTCTCTCCTCTTCCCAATCAACGATCAAGATGTGCTAGGGAGAAGAAAAGGAGAAAATGGATCATGAGAAAATCTTCTCCCCTATTAAAGCCCAGTTTGATATAAGGAAAGTTTGAAGAAGAAAAAGAAAGGAAGAGAACTAAATGGAAAGAAAAGGAAGATTGAGAGGGAACTTACAAGGATATTCTATTTGGTAGATATGGAAAGTGAGATGGAAGATGATCATTTTTTAAAGTTAAAATTAAAATATTAAGTATTGAAATGTCCAAAATACCCTTTACATCAAGGCCAAAAAAAAAAACTCCCTCCTTCTCCATCCTATGTCCTGACTCAGCCAAAAAAAAAAAATCTTTAGATCCAGGCGGGTTCTGAACGGTGGTGGTCATCCAATTGGTGGTGGTGGTTTGGTGGTGGAGATCACGGGTTCCAATGGTTTTCCCTCTCTCACTGATGTCCCTCCGTCTTCATCCTTGGGTCTCGACCGATTGCCAAAAGAAAAAGCTTCAGATCCAGAAACAGTGTGGGTTCTGACCGATAATGGTGGTCTAGTGTTGGAGATCGTGGGTTATGATGATGAAGGAGGAAGTCTTCACCGGCAACAAAGAGAGTCAAAGGTGAGAGGAAGAAGGTGAAGTCAGTGACAGTGAGAAAAGAGGAAGAAAAAAGGGGCCTAATGAGAATTTTGTACGACGGAAGATCAAGATCTCACCAATATGTGAAGGATCTGATCTTCCCTTAAACATGGGAAGATTAGTACTCACTGGAAGTTGAATTTGGGATCTTCCATATATCAAACGCCAAAAGCCATGGGAACTTTGAAATTTTCCTTTTCCTTCTTCAATCTTCTTTATAACAATCGGGCCTAATTGTTTTATATCTTCTGGTGAGGTAATAAAACTCCGTATTCACTAAAAAAAAAGTGGTCTCACCATGGTCAAGGAAAGATGGTTAACTAATTGACTTTGTTGGAAAATGTGCCATGTTTCTAACTTAATTTGCTCATATACACTACATTAGACTAAAGTTTTTTCTAATAAACTATGCTCGCCTAGCCCTTATTGTATGTATGACCTAATTAAGAAGTTAATGTTGGTCACAAATGTAATATTTATTTCACATTTTTATCCATTTATTTTTCAATTTAACCTTATCGATATTCTCTCAATAGAAATCAAGTAGGAGAAGATCAGAGGGTAAGAAATTAATGAAGATAATTAAAATGACATATATTGACCAACTTAACTAATATCCTTGATCTACTTCAATTAGTTAACTAAGTCTTACATTAAGACCAAATGAGTGATAGGGATCATAGTTGGAAAAACTTAATTAATGATCCACAAAGTGACTTATATTATGAATAAAAAATTTCTTTTGGAAGACGCCTTTTATGTAAGGTTGGAGGGAATATTTGGATATCTAATCATAAATGTAGAATTTGGTTAGAGGTTTACTTTGATTTTAGGATCAAGGTGTATCTAACACCCCGAAGTATTTTTGCAGGTACATACAGTGCTCTAAAGTATTTTGTGATTCATCCACCACTTTGAAATATTTTTTTTAGTGCACCTAACACTCCAAAGTATTTTTTTTTAAGTGCATCCAATGCCATAAAACTATTTTTTGTGCATCCAACACTTTAAAGTATTTTTATCCATCACCCTAAATTATTTAAATTATTATGGTTTACTGTTTCTGCTTTTGCTGCAGATTTTTTTTTTTCTCTCACATTCACATAAAAGTGAGTAGGTCTCATTGTAAAGAGAAGAGAAAGAAAATATTTGTGAGACTCACTCACTTTTATATGAGTATGACAGAAAAAAAAAAAACATTTCTACAGTAAAAGCATAAAACATTAAACCCAAATTATTATGTGCAAAATTACACAAAAAGTACTTTAGGGTGATAGATACATCTAAAAAATACTTTAGGGTGCTGGTTGCGCCACAAAATACATTAGAACACTAGATGCACCTGAAAAAAAAAATACTTTAGAGTGTTGTTTGCATCTTAACCCTTGATTTTATATGTAAGACTTCAAGCATCATTGCCTACTAAATTATAATTTTCCCCAAATTATCCCCCTGCATGCATTAATGTGGTTTTATTAAGGGCTTTGTCTCATGTAAATGATTAAAGAGGATGTTTTAGATAAATTAACATACATATTTTATAAATACTAACTTAACTAACTTTTTTAATATTTACAAATCAGTTATATAACTTTTACATTAAAAATAGGAGGTAGTATATATAAAATGGTACTAAAAAAAATTCTTAAACAAAAAAATAACCAAACGAACATTCAATAGAAATTGAGTCTGCAATATTTGGGGGTTTAGGTCTCAAAACTAATATTAAAGCGTACCTATCATGTACGAATTTTCACTCTACAAAATCTAACCGGCCTATAAATATCAAGTCTGAAGTACTTTAGGTTATTTATTATATTTTATGCAACATTAGAATACTAATCTTCATCAATATATAATATATCATAATTAATAAACTTTATATGGAACGAAGGTGATGGTGAAGGTAGTTGATAAAAAATATATGGAAACCTAATATACAACAAATGTTGTCAAATGTTTTTGTCGTTGGTTAATTACAGTATAATCCTTACTAATAAAATATAGTCTTTTTACAAACATAAGGGATATAATTGTAAGTTGCATGCAGCAATCTCGTTGATAATTACTCTTATAGTTGATCACATTCAAATTAAGGCGTAAAATGGTCAATATCATTTGAGTAAGACTTGAAGATCAATTATTATCGATAAGAAAATTTATATCCATAATGCTTCTTTTAGTTAATACTTAATGGGATAAGATATTATTACTACCGCTTTTTGTTACTACCAATGTTACTACCACTTTTCTACCGTTAGATCAGAATCATAAGAGATGAGGGAAATTATAAAGATAGATGAGATTCTAATCTAACAGTGGAAAAGTGGTAGTAACATTGGTAATAACAAAAAATGGTAGTAACAATATTCTATCTCATACTTAATACTCTCTTCCATATCTTAACTATGAATGTTAATTTAAAGGTTGTTTGGGTCTTAAGTTTACCTAATTGTGCACTACTTAGTTTAAAGGTTGTTTTGATCTTAAGTGTACCTAATTGTGCACTACTTCTAGTTTACATTTAAGTTACAATTTTGTGAAATTTGAAAATTTTATGTCTTTTTATAAGTTACATTTGTACTGGCTTTTCTTCTTTTTTTTTTTTTTACCCTAACATGATTACACACCACTACAAAAAAAAAAACACTTTTAATGTCTGTTTTCAAGACTCGTAGACGGTTGTTTTTAGAGGTCATGTATGTGAGTGTCGTTGAAAGTTTATAACTTGCAATGACTATTATTTAAATAACAGTCGTTTTATGTTGACAAATCTGTAGCATGCACACTAGGCAACCCATATAGAACTATTTAAAACATAGTATAAGGCGTAGTTTGAACAAACTAAAGCCTCGTGAAAAAAAAGAATTGATTGAAAATAGACAATAAGTAGTACCATTCAAGACTCGAAGAAAGAAATAGAGTGTTTCATTTCCAACGAAGCAAAAAAATAAGAAGAAAAATAAAACCTCTCAAGTTTTAACTGAATGAAACAAAAGACAAATTAAATAAAAGAATTGTATGCCCCAAAATCAACCAAACCGTGAAGAACCAAAAAAGAATGTGAAGAGCTACAAGGCCACCCAATACAATGGCAGCATCCACAAAGTCAAGGTGGGAAGAATAGTTGGCCACAGGGCATATATAATAACGAAAGTTCAAATGTTCAAGCGCCATTGCCAATGCCTCTTCCCCAATAAATAAACTTTATCCATCACTTTGCCACCTACTTTAAAACTTGACATTGCACCACCCGATGGACTTCTCTAATCTTTAATATCTATACTCAGTTTCTTCTGCAGAAAAGAAACCCCAAATACATAAAATTTCATGAAACGACATATTGCACGCAGTTATTACAAAGGGCACAGTAAATTAACGAAAACCTTAAGATAAATATATATAAGGCAGTAGACAAATTGTTTAGTGGGGGTGGAGAGAGAGACGCAGATCTTGTTAGTATTTAAGTGTCCTAGAGACAATCGTAAGGACAGATCAACACCTTTTTCTATGTTGTAGTATTTTATTATGAGCATATTTTATCTTTATCATATTTATGTCTCGCTTTTATTTTAAAATAAATATGTGTTTGAAGATAAAAACCCTAAAAATAGAATATGTGTTAATTTCAAGGATCAATGATAGAGATCATGATCATGAGAACTCGAGAACACTGTATATTTATTACCTAAAACTTGTTCCTAGTCTTGAATCACCAAGAAAGGGCATTGATGATCTCAATAAGACTAGTATGACATCATCTACTTGTATAGAGATACAAGGTAAGGATTTCATGGAATACAAGCATGGAGATGCATTAGCTGATGTCATGGGTAGATCTGTTAGAGAACAGATAATACCGAACAGACCCACCGAGAGACTCCACAAAGATTCATTGTAGAGAGTATCATTGGATATGTAAAGTCTTTCATTGTTTGGTAGTACGGATCGTCCTAGACTTAAGGATGTCATCGAACACTATGTCCTAGGGTTATACTTTGACTGTACAACTCTATCCACCTGAAAATGGGGAGAACAGTGTACTCTTGGGTGTAACTCGAATACATGAGTATAGATGGACATGCTGAGAGGACTCACAGTCTCTTACAAGGGATTAGTCATTCACAAGACTAGTAGAGCTTGGATAGCTTCTAATTAACTCAAAAGACTGTGCGAAAAGCAAGTGATTATGAAGAGTCATGATCCGTTATAGAGTTAATATAAGAAGATTCTTAGTTCTGTGAAATAGCTACATTTAGTCAATTAAGAGAGATGATACTCTATCTTTGCTCTCGACTAAATGTGAATGACGATGTGAGGGATGATTCCTGCACGATATCCCAATATGAAAGGTAGATCACTTCATCAACTCAATTAGTTCTGGGGCCGCAAAGCATTGCTAGTGTCTTATGAGGTCATTAAATAAATTGGGCCTGTTAAAGGGGCCGCAAAGCACTGCTAGGGTTTTTACATTTATATTATGTTGTTTGGTCCTTCTACGTAATTACAATTTTTATGGTCTTTTATAATAAATAATAATTTTTTTTGTCCTTTATTTTAATTTTTCCTTTTCTAAACTCATTCTTTCAAATTTTTTTTTTTTTTGCTAAAGTATAGTTTTAGTCCTTTAAGTTTATATGAAGTATACTTTTGGTCCTTTAACTTCATAAAGTATATTTTTGGTCCTAAGATTTTAACACCGTTAATTTTGCTAACAGAAAATGCAAACTCAAGTGATAACGGTGTAAGTTTAAATGATGATTTTGTAATTAAATACTATTAAGCTTAAATTTAAAATATGGGTAAATTGAAGAATATGTAAAATTTGTGTAATTAAGTACTATTAGTCATCACTTGAGTTCGCTGTATTAACGTTTTCCGTTAGTAACATTAACGGTGTTAAAATTTTAGAACCAAAAGTATACTTTATAAAATTAAAGGATTAAAAGTATACCCTATATAAAACTTAAAGGACTAAAAGTATACTTTAGCCATCTTTTTTTTACTCATTTTCTCGCACCCACCCTCTTTATAAATAATAATATGTCTCTTTTTGATAAATCAATGCATATTTATTACAAATAAATAATTTAACACACACAAATATAAAAAAAAAATTATCTTTCAAATCTTACATTTAGGGTGGGAAAGAGTACTTAGTTAGACTTTTTTTTAAAAAAATAGAGTACTTAGTATGAACTAAATTCAAATGAGTAGTCAGTAGTATTAGTGATAGTCACTTATTTAAGGAAGGAAAAAAAAGGGGAAAATCACAAATAAAAACCATTACAAATGCTAAATAGTAGAGAGGTGATTCCAATATTCATAATACCACAAATGTGCTGAGGCTTAATTTCTCCTTTTTGAAATCAAAATGAAATTACACAAATGCCTTCAACAAAATCTTTTTCTCCATCCATCCACAAAATCTTTTCCTCCAACAACGGCGGCGGTGGTGGCCTCCTCTAGCAACAACAACGATTTCTCTAGCGACGGCGGCCTTCAAATATTCGATCACTACCATCGTCTCCAGCTCCCTCATCAATTAGGGCTTACATCTTCTGCAATTTCCCCAGCTCCCACATCAACACCGATATCTGATCCAAATAAGAGCTTTGAGTTTCAGCCATCACCGTTGTTTCTACCATACCCAACCCACTTTATTGATTCTGATAAAAAGGTGGCAATGGAGGTTGAAGTGGAGCGATGGGTTTTCTGATGGTGAATTTGGGAACCCGTTTAACACTATGTTTCCAGTGTATCCCAAAGTGCTCGCTATTCGTGAAGGTGAGTACATGGATATGGGTAGGCGAACTTTTAATTGTACATTGGTGGTTAAAATTTGACTCAAGCTTTAAGCTGATTGTCTCATATTATCATGTGATAAAAATCTGAAATTTGAGTCACATTCTCTATCTCTTGCCTCCGTATGCAACATCTTTAAGGCCTTCATCGTTTCTGAGTATGGCCTTTTATTTTCTTTCTTCCTATCCTATTTGTTCTATAAACTTCTTTTTCTTTGTTTGAGTAAACTGTGAGTGGATGGTGGTGGGTACGGTCTTTTATTTTCTTTCTACCTCTCCTGTTTGTCTCGCCCAACTGTAAATTTAAAAATAACAATTTCGATATGAAAAATGATAACTATATACTACTACAAAAAAAGCTTTATAGCGTCCGTTTTTTGACCCATTTAACATCTTTTTTTGGGGGGACTTGTATGTAGAAGACGTAATAGGTCCAAACTTACAGTGTCCCAAATTATTTACAACGCCGTGTTGCTTTTTTTATATTAAAAAAAAAAAAATCCCAAACCTCATGTTTGTGAGGAGCCATAGATCTTGCAAGGTGAACTCATGAGCATCGCGGATCTGGCTGTGGTCAAACTGTAGATCTCTGTCATTGGTGCCTTGCTTGTGGTCATTTAGATTCTCAGAGCTCAATGCTTATTTCATCATCCAAGTCCATTTCAAACTCCCCAGAGAAATTAAACGACAAAAAAACTTCCCAAAAAAAAAAAAAGATTCAAATCTCCAAACAAACTCGATAAAAAACAAACGGAACAGAATCAGATCGAGAGAAAAAAGATGGAATTTAATAAAAAGTGATAGAGGCATGAAGATGGATATGGCAGGGTATTATTCACCGCACCTGGAGTTGGAGATGAATACGAAGGTGAAGTAACTCAACATTAATGAAACTCATTTGGATCTAGGAAAGACGTGTTCGGATCTATTCTCATCGGTTCTTTTCTTATCAGCAAGCACAGATGGGAGTTCAAGTGGAGGAGGGGGAGTGGCGGAGGATAGGGAGTGGAATAGGAAGGGGACCAGCGCGGAGAGAAGAATGTGAAGGTCGAAACATTGAAGGGAGCGGCTACGGTCCAGTGGACCGTCTGCTGCTGAAAAATAGATAAATTATTACCGCATGCGGTAAATTCTAAAATAAATCTTAGCCCTTCGGTCTTCAATTCAACGGCTGAGATCTAGGCAGTGGATTGAAGAGGATATTAAGACAATGGATTGAAGTCAAACCCAACTTTGAAGGTGTCTGAGATAGAAGAAAAATGAAGCTTGTGAGCAGTGAGAGATCGAAACTTTAGGTGTTGGAAGTTGTGATGGGAGTTCTTTTTTAGGCTTCCCAAATTTAAATTTGGCATGCCTGAAATGTTTACATGGCCATATTGAGGAGTCCGAAATTAAATTTAGGACACAAAAGGTAGTTTTTTCCTATCTATAGTTGATTTTAGGTGTTTGAATTTAAATTTATGATGGCTAAGGAACTTTAGGCATCTCAATTCTAGATAAGGAAGTCCAATATGTTAAAAAATTATAAAAATGCCACCGTATTTATTTTTTACTTCATTTTTTTAAAAAAAACAGACGTTTTTGGAGGAAATAGAATCCATTTATTGTAGGAGTGATACATTTAAAAATGACCACATGTTAAAATAAAAAGGTAAACATAAATTAATTAATTTCTAAAATTGATATGGGTTTACCAAATTAGATTTAAAAATAACAACTCTGAATATGAAAATAACAACTATCCATTAAAAAATGACAATTTAGTGTATATGAGTTTACCGAGATCTGATGTGAAAATAATAACTCTGAATATGAAAATGACAACTATCCATTAAAAAATGACTACTTGTGAAAATGACAAGGCATGAATTGATTAATTCCTAGACTTGATACGGGTTTACTAAGTTTGGATTTAAAAATTACAACTTCAGATTTAGAAATAACAACTATCCATAAAAAAATGACCACTTATAAAAATGAGAAGGCATGCATGGATTAATTTCTAAATTTGATATGAGCTACCTAAGTTTGGATTTGAAAATAATAATTTTGAATATAAAAAATTACAATTATCCTTTATTTAAAATGAACAATTATTCTCATTAGAGCTTCAGCACGAGTGAGCGCCCAGCTATACCAAAGCTTCGACGGTTGCCTGCAGGGTAGGGATTACTTTTTTTTAAAAAAAATGTGTGAATAACATTTGTTTAATTTCTTTTAAATTTCACAAAAGATAAATATACTACTAGTATTAGGGGTGGATCTAGGTATTAGATTAGGGGAGCAAGTGCCTACCCTTGAATTGAGGAATGAGAGGTTTTTTTTTTTTTTTTTTTTTAAATATAAATTACATGTCTGAATGATTGCCCAACTTTAAATTAAGTGTCCACCCTCAATACATTAAAAATGCACTTTGTAATCGAATGGGGGATGAATGGTTGAAAGATTGTTTAGTGCCTTATATTGAAAAAGATATATTTGATAGCATTGATAATAAACAATTATGATAGAATTCTAAAAAATAAGGCATAGAAGGATGACATTGTAATTATTTTTATTGTAATACACTCTTTTTTATTAAAATATATGTACTTGAACTTATTGAGTGTCTAGCCTTTTTTGGAATTTACGTAATTACATATCTAACAGCACTTAGACTTGCTTTTTTCTAAATGACAGGTTTGTAAAATAATTATCTTTCTTATTACATTATCAGTATTTACTTGATTTCATGAATATTTTTTTCTTGTTTATAATCTTTTGTTTTTTAATGCACTTAAAACTTTCTTAAAAAAGAAAAATTCAGGGGCAGCCCAAATCCTCCGCCAATAATACCCTCCTCCCATAATTTTTTGGATCTGTCGCTGACTAGTTTGTTATAAGGTTCTAAAAATTGCAGGCACTTCTTTGTCATTTACTATTTGTACTGGTCTCTCTATGTGTCTTTTGCCAAAAAAAAATCGTTTATTGATGAGAAGAAATGAAAAAGGAAAAGGGAGAGGCATGAGTCCAATAATTAAAACCTCCTTCCACGCTCTCCTCTCTTTTCAATTTTCAATTTCCTAATTTGGTACATGTGCTTTTTTAAAGGACAAAAACATAATTTCCTGTATTAGGTCATGAGCTCAGCCTTCTCAGTTCCCACAGTGAGTGTGTTGTGTTTTTGCCTTTATGGGTGTAAAAGATCTTTATGTATAGTGCGCGTGTGCTTTAGTAATTTTACTGTACTCATGTTTGGCAAGGACACGTGCGTACTTGCCTGCTTTATCTCCTAAATATAAAAGTTTAATGGTTAAGTTGTATGTATATTAACAAATTAATTAAATTAGTTATTTAAAAAAATGTGCACTCCATTTAATTATTTAATCAATTGTATATTGGATTGTTTTTTCGACCCAAAAAAAAAAAGATTGTTTCATACCATTATCCCCCCATTGTTTGTTCAAAGGCTCTGATTATTTGCAATAAAAAAAGACTGATTTTATCAGTAAGGAGTCTATTGTAATTAACCAGCCACATGCACATTTTACAACATTGTGACCTGTTGAGGCTCCATGTTTTTTTTACCAACTACATTTATCATGCGCGTGCCTACCATCCTTATAACTTTTATTATGATATATTTCTTCTAATTATATTGTGAGTTTGATAACTAATTCATAGATATTGAAGAAATTAGTTTAAATAATTATTTGTGAAAAAAAAATTTAAAATGGTGTTACTTTTCTTAAAGTACGTACCTCATTCAATCATTAATATTGGATACTATTACTATGATAGAAAACTCTCTTGATATATATAATAATCAATAAGAAGAAATAAGGAATAAAATTATACATTAGAAGTTAAGAATAGATTAAGGCCTTGTATTTTAGGATAAAAATAAACTCATCTATTGCTTCTTACGTTCAAAATTGGAGAGAATATATTCTTTTAGATAATTTTTGGTTTGAAATATTAGAAATTTTATCCATTAGAATAATGTAATAAGATTAGACCTAACCAAAAGCATTTAATAACATTAGAGATGTGGGCACAGTGGGCTTGTTAGATTTTCTTACCTATTTCTATGTTCTCAAAATAATTATGCGAATGATAAATTTTAAATATACATAATTAAATAATTTTTTGAGAAATTCATATCAAAAAAATTATTTGGGATATTTAATTTGAAAAGAAATTTAAATATAATAGAAAGATGACAGATTTATTTTATTTTAGGCACTATCGAGTATTAAATATAGGACAACTTTAAAACAAGTCACTAGAGCATCGTGACTCTTAAGGCCAATAATAATGTTCTAAAAAATCATCCAATTAATAACTTGTTTCTTTTTTAGCCAGCATTATATTAATGTAGTACTTTTTTTTGGGAAAATTTCAAATAAATATCATATGAATTTGTAAAACCCCAGATGTTCACTAAATTTGTAAAAAGACTGAGAAGTGACAAGGACTTATGAGGAATATACAAATTCGAGTGAAATTGCCCTTTTGCTCTTAATTTTAAATAAATTCAAAAAAATAAAAATACCCTTGCTGGAGGGCCGCTGGCAACCGGCGAGGGGGTGGCTTTTTTTTTTTTTAATAAAAAAAGTATATTCATTGAAAGTGTGGGAGGTGGAATTCGAACCTCCCACTCTCTACACATCTATGGGGCCAAGTGGTTCTTTAATATATGTATACACATTAACAAATATATTTATATTCTTCTTACCATTTTTTCAACGATAGTTACAGAACTTTCAATGGAATTTACAAATCCTGGAATGCCATTTACAAATTTGACAACGGGGTTTACAATGTTTTTTTTAAATTTTACTTTTTTTACCTCTTTAATGCTTCTGACTGAAAAACAAAAAAATATACATTATCACAAAACTTGTAACGGCATTTACAATACCTGCAACATCATTTACAAATTTGGCAACGACATTTACAAGTTTTGTGATGGCGTTGTAGGATTTGTAAATGTCGTTGCAGGTTTTGTGATAATGCCAAATTTTTTTTTTTTCACTCAAAGGCATTAAAGTGGTAAAAAAAAGAGTAAACTTTAGAAAAACGTTGAAAATGCCATTGCCAAATTTGTAAATGGCGTTGTAGGATTTGTAAATGTCGTTTTAGGTTTTGTGATAGTACATATTTTGTTTGTTTGTTTTTTTTTTTTCCACTCAGAGGCATTAAAGAGGTAAAAAAAAGTAAATTTTTAAAAAACATTGGAAATGCCGTTGCCAAATTTTTAAATGACGTTGTAGCATTTGTAAATTCCGTTGAAAGTTTTGTAACTACCGTTGAAAAAAATGTCAAGAAGAATATATATATTAAAGGAACCAAGTGACTAGTTGGGCCACTTGGCTTTATGGATGTATGGGGGTTGGGGGGTTCAAACCCACCTCCCACACTTTCAATGAATATATATTTTTCTTAAAAAAAAAAAAAAAAACTCACTCCCCTCGCCACCGGCTGGGAGCCCTCCAGTGAGGGTATTTTTATTTTTTGAATTTATTTAAAACTAAGGGCAAAAAGATAATTTCACTCAAATTTGTATATCCCTTATAGGTCTTTGTTTCTTCTCAGTCTTTTTACAAATTCAGTGGGTTTTTGGGAGTTTTGCAAATTCATATGGTATTTATTTAAAATTTTCCAGTTTTTCTTAAGGAAAGAAATAAATGTTTCTTACAGTTTTGAAATGTAATTAAGATCAATAAATGTGTTTGAAACTTCTGAGCAAAAAAATGTGTTTGAAACTAGGGTTTCTCCCAGTGGGACAGGTGTCTCTATTATTTTTATGTTTATATTTTTATTTTATAATCTAAAAATGACATCAAACAATATTTGGGATGTACAGATGAGTGGAAACATTGATTGTATCATTTGTATATGAGCACAAATGTAAATCACACCATCATGCTACTTATTATAAATAAATGGCTTATGATATATATTAATTATTAATTATTAATTATTTAATTAATGAATGATTAAAAGATAATAAATTGTTGAATAAGTTCTCAAAACGCAACTTTATAAAGAAATGTGAAAGATTGCAAACGAATGCGAGGGAGGGTTTGTATGCATGTGGGGTTTTTTTTTTTTTTTTAAATTATGGCCTATTAATAACAATTCATAATTAATGTTAATTACAAATATTAATTAGTAATTAATAATTATTTAAAATGCTAATTAATACCCTTCAAAGTTGTGTCCATACTTAATAAAATGAAAAATTGATATTTTGCAAATTAAAAAATCATTTTGATGGTTCTGATTTGCTAATAAAATATTAATAAAATGGTATTGATTCACTGGACTTGCTAACGTTCCTTAACATTTGTTTATGGATAGTGTGTACGCAGAATAACTATAGTAGAATGGTACGCGCACTTCAAGAACACAACTATAATTTATGAACTTGATTAGTCCTGGGCTGAAGCTACTTTAATCTTCCCATGGATATTCCTTGTTC
The DNA here is from genome assembly GCA_034222035.1 of Acacia crassicarpa. Lineage (NCBI taxonomy): Eukaryota > Viridiplantae > Streptophyta > Magnoliopsida > Fabales > Fabaceae > Acacia > Acacia crassicarpa. The sequence goes on from JAWXYG010000003.1 coordinate 38,276,539, forward strand.
TCTAGTTATACATAGAATTTGATTTGATCATGCTTTAATGTGTTCCTTTTAAGAAATTAATTTCATTTGTTCGTAGGATTATTCTATTTGTTCACGTAAAGTATTCTGCTTGTTTATGATGTGTTATCACTTACAAATCATGTATGTTGTTTTTGCTTTGATTTTTTGAAAGGATTATTTTTGTTTTTTGTTTTTACTTTACAAATTAATTTCACTGTAGACCCACTTGACTGCCATGAAATTCCAAATTTCTTTGTGCTTTAATTAATAAGAATTAGTTTGCTACAATGGTTTTTATCTGAAAATTTTCCCTTATATATATATATATATATATATATATATATTGTCAAATTAGCAAAAGATTTAAGAGTTGTGCTTCATCTCATTGTGATAAAAAGACCAAACAACTAAAAATACTTTATTTGTAAGAAGATGGGAAGGAGTAATATTCTCAATAAGACAAGGAAAAACCTATAATAAGGATGTCTTACGTCAATATCTTCCATTAGTATTTTTGCACATTTTTAATTGTTCATTGGTATTTTTACTCATTTCAAAACATTTTTGTCTCCGGTGTTCGTAACGTAACACTTTGTTGGTCAATCTGCACCTTAACCCTTTATTAGTTGTGCAAATTTATGTTACTGATATTATATTCAATGTTACTAATGATTCTTTGTGTAAAGAGTTTTCTAAGACTATGCAAGTAGAGTTTGAAATATCCATGATGAGAGAACTAAACTATTTTCTCTGACTTCAAATCAAATAATGAAAGAATGGTATATTTATCTGTCAAACCAAATATCTTCAAGACCTTTTCAAGAAATATGGGATGAATTAGTGTAATGGAGCTAATACTCTAATGAGTTCAACAACTCTTCTTGATGCTAATGTCAAATGGAATGATTTTAACATAACCAAGTATAGAGAGATGATCGGCTTATTACTATATTTGAAGCAAATAGACCAGACATTCAATTTAGCGTGGGAATGTGTGGGAGATATCAATCTACTCCAAAAGAGTCTCATGTTGGGACAGTTAAAAGAATATTCAAATATCTTATAGATACAGAGGAACTAGGAATTTGGTTTCCTAAAGGACGAAACGAATATCTCATTGCCTATTCAGGCTCAGATCATGCTGGTTACAAAACAGACAGAAAGAGCACAAGTGGACAATGTGAATTCCTCGGTGGATCTCTTGTGTCGTGGTCTAGCAAGAAGCAAAACATTGTCTCTTTGTCATCTACTGATGCTGAGTATGTAGCTGCTTCAAGTTGTTATGCTCAAGTGCTTTGGCTTAAACAACAACTTCAAGATTTGAGAATTCATCTCAAGGAAATTCCAATCTTCTATGACAACACAACTAAAATAAACTAAGCTACTCAAGTAATATAAAGGAGCTACTCAAGTAATATCAAGACTTAATATAATCTAATACCTTCATGTTTTACAAGGTATTAAACTAAGCTTGCTCGAACATGGAGCAAGCTTGCTAGAGGAGTAGAGTACTCAAACAAGTCACTATGTGCTCTAGCAAGTCACAATGTGCTCGAGCAAGGCAAAATTGCACACTAAAGGGAACAATGTGCTCAAGCATGAGAAAAGACGTACTCGAGTAGCATGCTCGAATATGATGTCATGCCCGGAAACGAATGTTGGATAATTCGCGTGCACAGACACTCTGCATTGGACTAGGAGGTTGAGACTTCAAGTATGGACAAGACTTGAAACTCCTAGAATGTTGTAGATATGTGTACATAATCGTAGAGTTGTGTAGAGAATTCTAGAGAACTCTTGAAGTTATATAAATATCTAGATATTTGTAGGGAAAGTTCTGGAGAGCTATTCTCCACCGTCGGATGTAATCAATAATAGCCGTTCATTGAGGAGGTGGGAGGCTATAAATAGGGGTGCCCTCCTCATTGGTAAACCATCCAAGGGAATTCAAGTCATTTATGTTTCAAGAGCTTCTCTCTCTAAGTTCTCTTTCTCTCTCTAAGTGTTCTTGTGTTCTTTGCCTTTCCTTGCCTACTCGAGGGGATTCGGCTGACTTAGCCAAGATCAGGGGAGTGATCAAGCTAAGGCCGGCACGGTATTTGGGTGATCAAGTCCAAAGCCGTGACAAAGTGGTATTAGAGCTTTGGTTCGAGGCAGCTAGGTTCAGAGATGTGAACGTGGTTCGTGGTAGCCATTTGGTAAGCAAGGATGTCGGGCACAACTAAGGACGTGGTGGTGTCGGGAGAAGGAAGGGGTAGGGAGACCCAACTTGATCGGGAGGCAAAGAAGACCCGAGGATCAAGTAAGTCCCGCCAAGCCACAGATATTGCCACTTTGATGGCAAAGGTGGAGGCTTTGGAGGAGACCTTACAAGGGGTGGCTAATAGGGTGGACAAGGTGGAAGGTGACTTTGAGACACTTGAAACCCACACCCTTGGCCAATTGAACAACTTGAGGTCGGATCTTGATTCGCACCTCAATGTTGAGGAGGAACGAGCTGAGTCCATGAGGCGGTTCGAGGCAAAGGTAATGGATGTCATTACCACGATGCAGGGACAGCTCAACTCTCTAAAGACTTCTTTGGATAGACAAACTAAGACTCCGTTGGTGGGTGGCACCAGTGGAGCAAGGGAGGTGAGGTTGGATCTCCCTAAACCAAAGGAATTTCAAGGTGTTCGTGATGCCAAGGAGGTTGAGAACTTCTTATGGCAAATGGAGAGATATGCTGAGAGCCTGAACTTGGCCGATGACACAACCAAGGTACGCACTGCTTCCTTGTTCCTTACTGATAATGCAATGTTGTGGTGGCGTAGGAAGCATGCAAACATGGAGAGGGGCCTTTGTACGATTGAAACCTGGGATGATTTCAAGAGGGAACTGAAGAAACAGTTCTATCATGACAACGTGGTTTATGTGGCTTGAAAGAAGTAGAGGGAACTCAAGCACAAGACTACGATTTAGTACTATGTATTACGTTGCAAATCCCTAATCGCAGTAGTGAGGAGACATTGTTCTACTTCGTGGATGGTCTTCAGAATCGGGCCAAGCATGAACTCCAACGGTGTGGTGTAGCAAGTGTGGACGAAGGCATTGCCATTGCAGAAAGCCTCACTGATTATCAAAGGGCTGAGAAAGGTGAGACATCTGGATCTAAGTCTTCCGAAGCCAACCATGGGAACGGTGCGGGAGACAAGGGTAAGGAGTTCATCAAGGAAGGAGCGGACAAGTCTTCCCAGAAGGATCAACCTGAGGACAAGAAGAAGAAGACAATCAGCTGCTACGTGTGCAAAGGGCCACATTACATAAACAAGTGTCTGAAGTTTGGTAGCTTGTCAGCCATCGTTGAAGGGAAAGATGGACTTGACGAGGAGGAGCCGAGTATGAGGATAATTCGCGTGCATGGATACTCTGCATTGGACTAGGAGGTTGAGACTTCAAGTATGGACAAGACTAGAAACTCCTAGAATGTTGTAGATATGTGTACATAATTGTAGAGTTGTGTAGAGAATTCTAGAGAACTCTTGAAGTTATATAAATATCTAGATATTTGTAGAGAAAGTTCTGCAGAGCTATTCTCCACCGTCGGATGTAATCAATAATAGCCGTTCATTGAGGAGGTGGGAGGCTATAAATAGGGGTGCCCTCCTCATTGGTAAACCATCCAAGGGAATTCAAGTCATTTGTGTTTCAAGAGCTTCTCTCTCTAAGTTCTCTTTCTCTCTCTAAGTGTTCTTGTGTTCTTTGCCTTTCCTTGCCTACTCAAGGGGATTCGGTTGACTTAGCCAAGATCAGGGGAGTGATCAAGCTAAGGCTGGCACGATATTTGGGTGATCAAGTCCAAGGCCGTGACAATGAGCTTTGGTTGCTTGAGTAACGCTGTTGAGTAGACATTAGGTTATAAGGTCAACACAATTTTGCTCGAGCAAACTGTCAAACATGCTCAAGCAACCCTCAAATGACTTGATAAATGTGCAAATTGGAAGATGAAATCAACTCACAAAAGACCAAATCTCTCTTCAAGGGGTTCAAGTATTCACGGAACACATTTGAAGTAAGATATTTTAGCACTTTTTCATCCTCAGCCATCATGCTCGAGCACGTTAGTAATTGCTCGAGCATGACTAGTGTCTCATCTTTACTTGACAAGCTCAACTTTGCTCGAGCATAGCCTTCATACTCGAGCAATATTGAGTGTGCTCGAGCAAAGATGGGGCAAAAACTTATATTTGAATAGTCTCGTCGTTTCATTTCCCTCACGTCGTTTCCAAAACGATTTTCCTTTTCTCTCAAATCCATTCACTTTCCCATTTTCAATTTGATGAGGACATAGGAGGTGGCTTGACCAAGGCAACAAACTTGGAGGACATACAAGGTCTTGGAGGTCCAATGACAAAAGCAAAAGCTAAAAAGGCTAAAGAGGCCCTGAATCTCTTAGTGACCACCTTACTTGAGACAAGCCCAAGAAGGAAGAAGAGATCGAAATGATACACTTAATTCAGATTGAAGACCTTGAAGGATAAGCCTCAATGGATATGCATGAAAGCTTCATTTTATTTGGCCCAAATTCGGCACTTAGTTTTATTTTTCTTACTTTTAGTTAAACTTTTGTAATAAGGCCTATTGGGCTGGCTTATTGGACTTTGTTATTTTCCTTTGTGTGTAAGCAGAATTAGGTTAAACTTAATATGGATGTTGCCCACTATATAAGGGAACACCATGGCTTTTGGGATGGCAGATTTGAATTGGAAGTTAACCTTTTTTTTGTGAGAGACAAGCTTCTTTAGGGTTCTTTTGAGAATCTCTGAACTTATCAAGGGCATCGATCCTTGTGGCGTTCTTGGGCTTATCAATTCTTTGGAATTGTGGCGTCTACCCAAACTGCAGTTTTTGTGCTAAATTTCTTCGTTCCGTATCTCCTGATTCCCTTATCCTTTTTCGGTGTTTTTTTGAGTCAAAATCGTGTTTCAGAAAGCCATCTTTCTCCTCATTTTGGAAGCACTCAAATTCGAGGTCTGTAGCGTGAGATACGATCCGTTCTTTCAGGACGCGTCAGAGGCTGAATTTCTGGTGCGAAATTCCATTCCTAGTTGATCCGATCATCCTTTTCTTTCGGGAATCATATCATTCAAGTGGAGGTGAACTTCTTCATAGGAAAGTATGATGATACAGTTTTATGTGATGTGGTACCAATGGAGGCTTGTCATTTGCTACTTGGGAGACCTTGGCAATATGATAAGAAAGTTATGCATGCTGGTTATTACACCAACAAGTTCACTTTTGTTCATAAAGAACGCAAGACTATTCTTGCACCTTTGACACCAAGAGAAGTTAGTGAGGATAATGTAAAAATGAGAGAAAAAAGAAAGCAAGAGAGAAAAGAGAGTGGAAGGCCAAGCGCCTCGTAGCGTGATGGCACTAGGGCCAGCCTTAGGAGCTGGCCTTCTCTCTTGTCTAGGGTTCGAGCCCTGCCTCCCCCTCCCCCACTGGCTGTATCAAAAAAAGAAAAGAGAGTGGAAGAGAGCAAGAAAAAAAAAAGAGAGAGAAAGAGAGAAAAACACCAAACTTGTTTATAAAAGAAAAAGAGGTGAAAAAGGCAATGCACTTGAAAAAGCCAATGCTCTTACTTTTGAGTAAAGAGAATAATTTTACAGATGCAAGTCCTACTAACTCTCTTACAAATGAGGTTTTTAATTTGTTGCAGAAATTTAAAGATGCCTTTCCTAAAGAGGTACCTTACGGACTACCCCCTCTAAGAGGCATAGAACATCAAATTGATCTCATTCTAGGAGCTTCATTGCCTAACAAGCCAGCCTATAGGAGTAACCCCCAAGATACCAAGGAGATTCAAAGACAAGTTGGAGACTTGATGCAAAAAGAGTGGGTGCAAGAAAGCTTAAGTCCATGTGCAGTTCCAGTCATTCTAGTACCTAAGAAAGATGGAACATGGAGGATGTGCACTGATTGTAGAGCCATCAATAACATCATGGTAAAGTATAGACATCCCATTCCTAGATTGGATGATTTATTGGATGAATTGCATGGTGCTTGTTTCTTCTCTAAAATTGATTTAAAGAGTGGATACCATCAAATTAGGATTAGAGAAGGGGATGAATGGAAAACAGATTTTAAAACTAAGTATGGGTTGTATGAATGGTTGGTTATGCCATTTGGTTTAACTAATGCTCCTAATACCTTCATGAGATTAATGAATCATGTGTTAAGGGAATTTTTAGGGAAGTTTGTTGTGGTGTATTTTGATGATATTCTGATTTATAGCAAATCCTATGATGATCATCTTGTGCATTTGAGGTGTGTTCTGGAAGCCCTGAGGCATGAGAAATTGTATGCTAACGTGGAAAAATGTGTGTTCTGCATAGACCATGTAGTTTTTCTTGGTTTTGTTGTTAGCTCACAAGGAGTGCAAGTTGATCAAGAGAAGGTGAAAGCTATTCAAGAGTGGCCAACTCCTAAGAATGTAAGTGAGGTAAGAAGCTTTCATGGTTTAGCTAGTTTCTATAGGAGGTTTGTCAAAGACTTTAGTACAATAGCTACACCTTTGAATGAAGTGATTAAAAGGCATGTTGGTTTTAATTTGGGGGGGGGGGGGGAAACAAGAGCAAGCCTTTGCTGCCCTTAAGGAAAAATTAACCAATGCACCTATCTTGCTTTGCCTAATTTTGCTAAGTCATTTGAAATTGAATGTGATGCATCCAATGTAGGGATAGGGGCTGTTTTGCTGCAAGAAGGGCATCCTATTGCTTATTTTAGTGAATAATTGAATGGGGCTACTCTTAATTATTCCACATATGATAAGGAATTGTATGCATTAGTAAGGGCTTTGCAAACTTGGCAACACTATCTCTTGCCCAAAGAGTTTGTCATCAATAGTGACCATAAGTCCTTAAAGTATTTAAAAGGACAAGGCAAGCTAAACAAAAGGCATGCCAAATGGGTAGAGTTCTTGGAGCATTTCCCTTATGTGATCAAGCACAAGAAAGGTACGTCTAATGTGGTTGCAGATGCACTTTCAAGAAGGTATGCTCTGTTCTCTACTCTTGAAACAAAGTTCATTGGCTTTGATCATATTAAGGCATTGTATGAGCATGATCCAGACTTTGCACAAATCTATAAAATTTGTGTGCATGTTGCTCAAAATGGATTCTTTAAGCATAATGATTACTTGTTTAAAGAAAAGAGATTGTGTGTTCCTAAAGGTTCCATTAGGGAATTACTTGTGAAGGAGGCACACGAGGGGGGACTAATGGGACATTTTGGGATCCAAAAGACTCTAGACATATTGCATGAACATTTTTATTAGCCACACATGAAGCATGATGTACATAGATTGTGTGAAAGATGCATTGTATGTAAGCAGTCTAAGTCTAAATTATTACCTCATGGATTGTATACTCCTTTGCCTATTCCAGATTGCCCTTGGATTGATATTTCTATGGATTTTGTGTTAGGACTACCTCATTCTAAAAATGGCAAAGATTCTATTTTTGTTATGGTGGACAGGTTTTCTAAGATGTCACATTTTATCCCGTGCAAAAATGTTGATGATGCAATCCACATTGTTGATTTGTTCTTCAAGGAAGTGGTAAGACTCCATTGGCTTCCAAGAAGCATTGTCTCTGATCGTGATACTAAATTCTTAAGTCATTTTTGGAGGACATTATGGAGTAAGCTGGGAACTAAACTTCTCTTTTCTACTACTTGTCATCCACAAACTGATGGCCAGACTGAGGTAGTGAATAGAACTCTTTCTTCTCTTTTGAGGGCTGTAATTAAAAAGAATATCAAGTCATGTGAACAATGTTTGCCCTATGTTGAGTTTGCATATAATAGGGCTGTTCATAGTGCTACTCACTATTCTCCTTTTGAAATTGTTTATGGCTTAAACCCTCTCACTCCTCTTGATTTGCTGCCTTTGCCTAACAACTCTATTTTTCAGCATAAAGATGGTAAGAGTAAGGCTGAATATGTGCGGAAACTACATGAGAAAGTAAAAGCAAACATTGAAAAAAAGGTAGAGAGTTACGTCAAGCAAGCAAACAAAGGAAGGAAAATGGTAGTGTTTGAACTAGGTGATTGGGTTTGGGTTCATTTGAGAAAAGAGAGGTTTCCTGCCCAAAGGAAATCTAAACTTCAACAAAAGAGAGATGGTCCCTTCCAAGTACTATCCAAGATTAATGATAATACCTATAATATAGATCTCCTTGGTGAGTATGGTGTAAGTGCTACTTTTAATGTGGCTGATTTGTCCCTTTTTGATGCAGGTGATGAGGATTACAATTTGAGGACAAATTCTTCTGAAGAGGGAGGGAATGATGAGGATATAGGAAGCGGCATGACCAAGGCAACAAACTTGGAGGACATACAAGGTCTTGGAGGCCCAATGACAAGAGCAAAAGCTAAAAAGGCTAAAGAGGCATTGAATATCTTAGTGACCACCTTACTTGTGACAAGCCCAAGAAGGAAGAAGAGACCAAAATGATACACTTAATTCAGATTGAAGACCTTGAAGAATAAGCCTCAATGGATATGCATGAAAGCTTCATTTTACTTAGCCCAAATTCGGCACTTAGTTTTTATCTTTCTTACTTTTAGTTAAACTTTTGTAATAAGGCCTATTGGGCTGGCTTATTGGGCTTTCTTATTTTTCTTTGTGTGTAAGCAGAATTAGGTTAAACTTAATATGGATGTTACCCACTATATAAGGGAACACTATGGCTTTTGGGACGGCAGATTTGAATTGGAAGTTAACCTTTTTGGTGAGAGACAAGCTTCTCTAGGGTTCTTTTGAGAATTTCTGAACTTATCAAGGGCATCGATCCTTGTGGCGTTCTTGGGCTTATCAATTCTTTGGAATTGTGGCGCCTACCCAAACTGCAGTTTTTGTGCTAAATTTCTTCGTTCCGTATCTCCTGATTCCCTTATCCTTTTTCGGTGTTTTTTTGAGTCAAAATCGTGTTTCAGAAAGCCATCTTTCTTCTCGTTTTGGAAGCACTCAAATCTGAGGTCTGTAGTGTGAGATATGATCCATTCTTTCAAGACGCGTCAGAGGCTGAATTTTTGGTGCGAAATTCCATTCCTAGTTGATCCGATCATCCTTTCCTTTCGGGAATCATATCACAATTTGTCATCATTTAGGCGTTTTTGTTCGATTATTTCCAATGGACTCTTCCATTTTGAATTCCCAATGGTTACCTTTCATTATTCCCTCCATAAATTTCTCTTTCACCCAGATTTCCAATATCATCATCTCACCGAAATCCCCATCTCTTCTCTTCCTCTCCAAATTTTCATTCTTCTTTTTAGCGACCATCTTGATTATCAATGGTTTGAACTAAAAATCAGAAAGTTGCTCTTGGGTCTCAAACACCACCGAATTCACCACCTCAACAACCAACCAAGAAACTTAGAACCACTCCCTACCAATCGAAAGTTCAAACCTCTAAGCCACAACCAAAAGCCAAAGGGATTGTGATTCAGGAGCCCTCAAGACTTGTGACTTGACAGCAGACGTCATCATTGCCTTCTAGGAAAGGCAAGGATAAGCTTTCGCCAGTAGATCATTTTGAGGAAGGATGGTCAAAGTCCAATATCGAGATACTTCAGAGACAATCTCAACCTTCTCATGCCTTAGGTAGTCAGGCTCCGCAAGCATCTGGTTCAGTTGGTCCCTTTCCCTCTCAGACGCTTCAAGCTTAGCAACCTTTGGTTTGTCCACTAGGTATGATTAATTATGCTGTTGTCATTCCCAATCAAGCGACTTTTGACTTTCATACGGTAATTGACCGTTTTGTCCGACCTTGTATGTGGATTTAAAGACGTTAAGAACTAAATATAATGTTGACCTATCACCATGGCTCTAGCAATATGAGCCTCTGTTAGGTGTTCGAACCCCTTACAGTCCTACGATTGTGAAACTGTTTTATTTCAATATGAGGATTCCTGAAAAAGAGGATGAAGATATATATGTGCAGGGGTTAAATTTATTTATATTTTTTATTTAATATAACAATAAGATTTTTATAATATACTAAATCTCAATAATTGAAAGTATATTAAATGATAGAGATAGCGAAATGGACAGGAAAAGGAAAGAAAAGTAAATGGAGATATTCTTTTCTCCTTAGAAACCATGAGTTGCATCCTTCTTCAAATAACAAGCAGAAAAAGGTTTATTATGTTATCATTTAACGTGGCTTGAACTTGGAAATAGTACAAGTTAGTATCTCAGACGTGTACCGGCGCATGCAGAGCAGCAGAGGCATACTAGTATTACCTTCGGTCATAATTATAAGACATAGTTTGTCCTCTAATTTGTACTACAAACTATGTCCTATAATTCGGACCGAATAAGTATAATCAAGGTTGTCAAACTCACATGTTTAAGTAAACTCATGACATTGATGTAAATTCGTATAGTAACCTCGAATCGCAAACTCGTAAAAGTTTATTTTTATTATTAAATAGGTATTACTAGTGTATAATTAAGTAATTAAAATATAAAAATAACAAAAATTTGATTTAAATATATTTTAAATCCAAATAATTGAAATTAAATCCATCAACATTTATCATTTATCATATTTAATAAAAAAATTTCTCTAAGATTTCTATATAAAGCCGCTAAGCATGATCAAATAAAAAAAGTTAATACGAGTTTAAGAGTAAGTAGTTAACGTGGTTATGTAAGCTCGAAATGTAAAAATGGTAAATTGGATAGATAAACTCGTGAGTTTAACTGAGTTTATAATTAGCATGAGTTTATCATTTTTGTAAGCTAGAAATGTAAAAACGGTAAACTCAGAGAGCCAATACGCAAGTTTGACAACAATGAGTATAATATTTCAATACTCATACTTCTATTGTCCTTGACATAAGAACTACTCAATTAATTTTCAACTAATTTAGGTATATTATGAAGGTGAGATAAATTACTTAATTATGATAAATGTGATCATATCTCCCTAAATACTCCTATATAATATTAGATTTTATATCAATTTATAAGTCAAATAAATTAATTTAGAAAAAAACAATAAACAATAAATATAAATCTGATTGGAATGAACAATGTGCTCGTCACTAATTTGAACCATCTAGATTGATATTGGAAGATCCAAATCTAAATTTTTTTTTTCCTTTAAGAGTTTCCTTCTCTGTTTTTTTTCCTAAAAAAGTCTTGCTTGTATTCTGGGTATAGTTGTGCTTGTCTCACGTCTTTTCCTCCCTAACAGCTTTGAGCTAGGAAAAAATAGTTATAATTTAGTTGTCATATTCTCCAAAGGGTGCTACGATTGTGTTTTCCTGTTCAATCCAAGTTTGAAAGTCAATGCAATGACCCCAGTGAAGAAGAAAAATCAGCACTCGAAGCCTCTGCTTCATCCTGCAACAAGTCGGTGAGGAGGCCGCTAAGTGGAATTTGCAGCATCAAGCAGGCAAGGCACTCACAAGGAGGGTCCCATGGGCAAAGCTGTTTGGCTCCATCTGCTGGCAATCTGGCTATCTCGGTGAAATACCCAGATAATTTGAAAAAAGTCAAAAAAGTTGGAAAAAGTTTTTTTTTTTTTTTTGGGGGGAAAAATCTGAAACATATAAAATTTAGTAACCCCAATGGAAATTTAGGTATTTTTAAATGACTTTTAAAAGGATTTTTCCTAAATTCTAGGTGTAATTTCTCTTTCTCTATTTATCAAGAAGGTTTTTGGGAAAATTTATTTAAATCCATTTAAAATGTCTAAATTCATATTCAGGCTTGTATTTTTATCAAATCTCTAATAAGGTGAAGATGATTTACTAGAGATTTTTGAATTTGTTGATTTTACTAATATGTCTTTATACTATTTTTTGTGTCTTTCATCTCAAATCTCAATCTCAATCTCATTGACTCGTCACCTCCTCTGCACATCATGAGATTTCTCCTTCCAATTCACCATCTGACATGACAAGAAGAAAAGAATAAAGGGTTTAGGAGCAATTTTATACATGTGCTTTTCCAACAGGAGCGCCCAGCACCACGTGCTTTTTTCTGGACTAAAAATACACATGTGGTTACGTTTTGGGAGTGCTCAGCACCATGGCCGTCAGTCAATTGTCAGTTGATCGTTAACGCTGACGTGGACGATGATATGGTGCTGATGTGGATTGACACGCTGACATGGCGGTAACGTGGACAATGACAGGGAAGCTGACATGGAAAAAAAATTCAAAAAGTAGGAAAAATTTTTCAAATAATTAAAAAAAATTCAAATAATTAAAAAAAATTTCAAAAAATTAGGAAAAAAATAAAAAAATTACGAAAAAAAATTCAAATAATTAAGAAATAATTAGGAAAAAATTCAAATAATTAGAAAAAAAAATTCAAAAAATTATTTGAATTTGATTCAAAAAATTAAAATAATTATAAAAAACCCAAAAAATTAGAAAAAAAAAATCAAAAAATTAGGGAAAAATTTTAAAAATTAGAAAAATAATTAGCAATAAATTCAAAAAATTAGGAAAAATTAAAATAATTATAAAAAAATTTAAATACCCCCGCTAGTGGGCCTCACCACCGGTCACCCTACCGCCAGCCATTGCCGGCCGGCGACGGCAGTCAGTTGCCGTTGGTGGGAACCGACTGCAAAATTTTAAACTTTATTAATTCTATCACAAAATTTAACAATTTTTTAACTTTAAACTTATTTAACTAGACATTTTTTTCCAAAAAATAATTATCTACATAAAATAAATGAAGAGTAAAAATATTCATATGAAAATTTAATTCTGTAAAAGACTAAAAATACATTCTTTTCTTGTTTCTGAAAATAACCGATTGCCTTTGCCGAGTGGCGGCCCTCGGCAACTGACCGCCTCCGCCGGCCGGCGATGGTTGACGGTAGGGTGGCCGGTGGTGGGGCTCACTAGCGGGGGTATTTATTTTTTTTTATAATTATTTTAATTTTTTCCTAATTTTTTGAATTTATTTCTAATTATTTTCTATTTTTTTTGAATTTATTGCTAATTATTTTAATTTTTTTCCTAATTTTTTGATTTTTTTTAATAATTATTTTATTTTTTCCTAATTTTTTGAATTAAATTCAAATAATTTTTAGAATTTTTTTCCTAATTATTTGAATTTTTTTACTAATTATTTTTAATTTTTTGAATTTTTTCCCTAATTTTTTGAATTTTTTTTGAATTTTTTTTTATAATTTTTCAAAAAAAAAATTTCCTAATTTTTTTTTTATTTTTTTCCACGTCAACTTCCCCGTCATCGTCCACGTCAGCATGTCAGTCTACATCAGCGCGACGTCATCGTCCACGTCAGCGTTAACGGTCAACTGACGGTTGACTGACGACTTTGGTGTTGAGCGCTCCCAAAACGTAACCACATGTGTATTTTTGGTCTAGAAAAAGCACGTGGTGCTAGGCGCTACTAGGGGAAAAACACATGTGTAAAATTGTTCCTTATCCCAAGAATAAATAAAGAGACAAAACGAAATATACTTAAAAACCATGGTGGTAGGGATCCTTTTGTTCTTTTTGCTTAACTATTTTCTTGTCTGTTACGTTTGGGTTAGCAGTAGATGTAACAGAAGTTTTATCTTAAATTGCGTAAATAAACTTTTCAAATACCAACTCAAACAAGCACAAATTATATTCCTCAATGTCCTTTTTTAGTTCTCAAATCCATCATCATCACGTGCAAAAAAAAAAAAAAAAGATCAGTTCTTCTGCTACAGTTCGCAAGGTTAGTCCTTGTTTTCTATCTTATTTTTTAAATAGGAAGCTGTCCATTTATTGATTGTTTTATTTTCCCTATCTAGTTTGACTCTCATCTTCAGGATCTCACTAAGATTTCTTTGTCCGATTCATTGCATTATCCTTATGTCATTTTGGCTGCTATATGTTTTATTTTTTGGGTACCAATCAGGTCTTGTGGGATATATGAATATAAATATTCGGCTATCATTCTAATGAGAAGAACATTACGGAGTTTTAACAATATTTACAAATGTCCAATAAGGCCTCTTGGTTTGATTAGGGATTTATTAAAAGTGCAGACCTAAATATGGATTTTGATATTTTAAATAGATTTAATGCTTATTTAAATGCAATAGAAGTTGTTTTTCCAACGTAACACTACTATAAGAAATTGCTTTTACTTTCCTAAAAAACGTCATTTTAAAAAAAATGAAAGTAAAGAAAATAAAAACGGTGACATTTTTATAATTTTGTGGAGGAATTTGGTATCTCAATTTTAAAGGGATGCTAAAAGTATACTTTTGGTGTCATTTTTATAATTGGGACACCAAAAGTAGTTTTTCGGTGTCTCCAATTTAAAATTAAGACCCCTAAAGTCCACTTAAAGCATTCCAATTATAATTTAGGATGCCTAATGTGGCTTAATTTTAAAATACCTGTCCTCAGTCCCTCCTGCTCTCTTTATTTCCTATATTGAGGCCCTTTTCTTCTCTTTCTCTTCTTCCTTGGTCTCCTTTTCCTCCTACTCTCTCTCTCGCCGGTGGCCATTAGCTGTTAGCCTACGTGCATGCCTCCAATCCTACCATGCCTCTCTCCAAGAGCAGCGCCACCTCTCCCACTGGTGCCGGTGCCAGTGCCGAATGATCATAAGAGTCCATCCATTCCACAAAACCCCTAGAGAAAACCTCAAGATCTAAGGTTTCATGCTTGTCCTACTTTTTTTTTTTTCTTTTCTTGTTTTGTTTTCCTCTCAGTCTCTCCTCTCGCTGGTGGCCGTTAGCTGGCGTGCATGCCTGACAAATTCAGTTAGAGTGTCGTGTGTCTTCGTTGAGCGGTGAGTGCACGACTCAACAACTCTATCATTAGGGATGATACAGGCCTGCAATTCAGCAAACTCATGAGGCCCTCAGCAGACCCGAATCGCTATGGAGGTGTCCTTCTTCTTGTATGAGTCCTGGAGGATCTTGTTGACGCCACTCTTGCCGTTCTTGAAGGGTGCTTTGAATTAGATCATGGAGTTGGCTGAGGATCCAACTCGGAGCTCCTCCACTATGTCACCGGATTGAAGATGCCCCCCAACCATTCCTCCGATTTGGCGCTTCCCCTGAGCCATTAGATGGATATCACTTTTAGGTCTCAGGTGGCCGAGTCAAAGCTACTCTAACTCGCTGATCCAATCACCAAAGATAGAGACGTAATGGAGAAGATACACAAGTTTGTTTGTTTGTTTGTTTTTTAAATTAAAAAAATCCCTACGACGTCCCTTTTCTTATTTTCTACCTCGCTCACATACAACAAGTAAAGGGATGCAGAAAGGGCCTAAAGTAGACGTTAAAAGCATGGTCATTGAACTCGGACCAAAAATCGCCGAATCGGTCGTGAATTTGGTCCGGAATATGATAGAAACTAGGGTTAGCCAAAGTATTTTTTAAAAAAATTTAATAGTAGAAGAGAGGGGGTCCAAGAACATAGGAGAGAGGAGACGCGAGAAATAGAACGGCGGACCGCGACCTCCACACCTTCACCGTCTTCTTCCTTCCTCACTGGCGACCTTTTGCTTCACCGTCACCATAAATCTATGTCGCCTGTGAGCTCCACCCTCACCTCACAGAAGTTGTCGCCAACCGAAGAAACAGATCAGGAACGAAGAAACAGAGTTCTGGTTTCGTCACCTCCTCCAGCATTGTTTTGGTCTGTGAGGAAGGAGGGTTTGGATGAGAGAGAAGAATGAGATTCGAATGTGAGGAGAGAGTAGGGAAATGAATATGAAGGAGGGAGTAGGTAAGATGAGATTTGAATATAATGAGAGAGATGATCAGACGATATGATGGATATGATGGAGGGAGGAGGGTTATGATGAGAGAGAAAAATGAGATCTTAATGTGAGGAGGGAGTAGGTAAAGATGAGATTTGAATAGTCTCTTCGTGTAATTTCATCTCTAAAAACTTGTGTGTTTGTTCTTACTTTTTTTTAAAAAAAATTGTAAGACCAAATTAATATTATATAATAAATCTTAGATAGTTGACTACCCAGTTTAGTTCTAATTTGACTCCAATCTAACCTACTGACCCTTGACCCAGTACCCCAACCAGTTGAGTGACCAGTCCGAGTTTAATAACTTTGGTTAAAAGGATTTTTTTGTAGTAGTGTGATTTTTGGTATACAAATAAAGAATGTGAAAAGAGTTTTGTCTCAATTTATGTGTATATGCGTCTTGAATGCTAACTCAAATAGACATTTAAATGAGATTTTCTCTTTTTTATAAGCCACCCCATCGAATATTGATTACAATTTCTTCCTTTTAACACTATTCAATGTTGGAAAAAGAAGTTGATAAAAGTATATGTTTGATCATCTAACTTTCTATAAGAGTTCAAAATGCTCCTTTAATTTTATAAAGTAATAATTTTTTTTTCATTCTTATATATAGTCTTAACACGCTAAGCTTCAAATAACAATTTTTTGTCCCATATATTGCTATTTTAAAAAATTTCAACTTGATATATTATATTTATGTGATTGTTTTACCACTTAAAATTTTGAGGCATTCTTTGTTAATAATAAAATGATGTTATGGTTAGAGAACTAATAACTAAAAGGACACTTTATGAAAATAAGAGAGAGAGAAATAAAATATGTTATGAAATTAAATGATTAAATAAAGCAAAATTTTTATTTAAGAAATTAATTAGAAAACTTAAGAATGTACTTAACATGGATAAAATAGAAAACTTATTTAACTTTTAAATATAGCCAATGGATTTTAAGATTTCTCATTTTTTAGTAACAAAAAGAGAGAGAAAAATTTAATCTGGCAACTGAAACGATTGACCCAAGAGTGAAAGGCGCACTACGAATTTGCGTCTTGGCCTAAAAAGTAATGCGAAAATCAAGTCCGCCACACACGAGTTTGGGTTTGAAGTAGACAGGATGTCAATGGCGTCTTCCGTCTTTTACTCTTCCATTGTTGCATGCATGTATGCATATATATACATTTCCTAATTGAGACGCAACATTTTTCGTGACTCTGTTTTCAGGATTGTCAAGGTTGAGTCTCGAGAGAGGTCATGGCACAAGATAGCGTGCTCAACGCCTTGGATGGTGCCAAGACGCAATGGTACCACTTCACGGCCGTCATCGTCGCTGGCATGGGCTTCTTCACCGACGCTTACGATCTCTTCAGTATCGCCAACGTTACCAAGTTGTTGGGGCGTATATACTATACAGTAGAAGGGTCTAAGAAGCCGGGGAGTTTGCCGCCCAACGTGTCCATGGCTGTGAACGGCGTCGCCCTCTGTGGGACGTTGGTCGGTCAGATTTTCTTTGGGTGGCTCGGCGACAAGTTGGGGAGGAAGAAAGTGTACGGGATGACTCTCGCTCTTATGGTAATTGCCTCAATGGGTTCTGCTCTGTCTTTCGGTGCCACCCCAAAAGGCGTCATCTCCACCCTCTGCTTCTTCCGATTCTGGCTTGGCTTCGGAATCGGCGGCGACTACCCTCTCTCTGCCACCATCATGTCGGAATATGCCAATAAGAAGACTCGTGGAGCTTTTATTGCCGCTGTCTTTGCCATGCAAGGTTGGTTTTTCCTAATTACTTGGCATAGGAAGTGCAGAGGTTGAGGAGATGAATAAATAAATATGGATTTAATATTTATACTTTTTACCATAGAAATATTTTTTTTGTTACACTCATATAAAAGTTAGTGGGTCTTGCTAATATTTTTTCTCTTCTCTCTTTATAATGGGAGCCACCAACTTTTATATGAGTGTGTTACAAAAAAAAAATAATAATAAGTTTTGAAGCAAAAATAGAAACATTAAACCTAATAAATATGTCATAAATTAAATAAGGGTTAAGTAGTAAATCCATTTTAGAAGTATAGGCCTAAGAGCAATGTTGCCTTAAAAATTTTTTGTCTCAATGTTATCTTGGAAGTTTTAAAACCTAGTAATGCTGCCCTATTTGGTTAAATAACTAATGTTGACCGTGAAAAAAAATTACCGTTTTACTTTTTTAACGGAAATAGGTAACATTGCTACATTTTGAATTTTTTGGAACAACATTGAAACAAAAAATACTTACAGGTAACATTTCTCACTAACGAAAACTTCCGGGAAAAAAAAAAACTTAACCCATCAAATAATACCAAATTAAAAAAAAATCATATCCACTATTATTAAAATATGGTATAAGAGAGGCTCAACTAGATGCAAAAACCTTTACAATCAATGATACAATGAAAGTTAGAAGCTTATAATAAAGAATAAAAAAGCTTTTATCAGGAGGGGAAAAAAAAGGAAACAAAGAAGCTCACAATGCCATAAACATTTTTGGGTTAAGTAGCAATTTTGTTTTGGAAGTACACATTCAGGAACAATTTTGCTATGTAAGTTTTTTTTTAAATTCAATTTTACCCTGAAAGTTTTTGTTTGGAGCTATTTTTCCCCTCCGTTAAAAACCCTAATGGTCAACTAACAGTCAATTGTTAGTTGATCATTAGGGTTTTTAACGGAGGGGCAAAATTGTTCCAAACAAAAACTTCTGGGGTAAAACTGAATTCAAAAAAACTTTTAAAGCAAAATTGCTACTTAACCCAATATTTTTCCTCCATTCTCTCACTTTTTTCTTTCCTTTTTTATCTTTTCATAAAATAGAAAATACATCATGTTTCACATAGGGAACCAAAACGTAACAACTTAATCAATTCAATTAAAGCATTTTCAAAAACTTTATTTATGATTCTTCAGGGTTTGGAATTTTGTTTGGAGGAATTGTTTCTCTCATGTTCTCCACGGCGTTTGATCACGCGTATAAGGCTCCCCCGTACAACGTAGATGCGAAAGCTTCTCTTCCGCCGCAGGCCGACTATGTCTGGCGCGTAATTCTGATGTTCGGAGCACTGCCAGCAGCCATGACCTTCTACTCGCGAGCGAAGATGCCGGAGACGGCCAGGTACACCGCTCTAGTGGCCAAGAATGCAGAACAAGCAGCTGCCGATATGTCAAAGGTTCTTCAAGTCGAACTCGAGGCCGACAAGAGGCCAAAAGCATCTGCAAGACTCAGCAACAACTACGGGTTGTTCAGTGGGGAATTCGCTCGTAGACATGGCCTTCACTTGCTGGGAACAAGTGCCACCTGGTTTTTACTTGATATTGCATTCTACAGTCAGAATCTTTTCCAGAAAGATATTTATTCGGCAGTGGGATGGCTTCCTCCGGCGGCCGAGATGAACGCCATTCAAGAAGTTTATGCTGTGGCAAGAGCACAAGTACTGATCGCACTGTGCGGCACCGTGCCGGGATACTGGTTCACGGTGGCCTTCATAGACATATTGGGACGATTCTTCATCCAGCTTATGGGTTTCTTCTTCATGACTGTCTTCATGTTCGCTCTGGCAATTCCTTATGACCACTGGACTAAGAAGGAGAACACAATAGGGTTCCTTACCATGTACGCATTGACCTTCTTCTTCGCTAACTTCGGCCCTAACGCCACCACTTTCATTGTGCCGGCTGAGATCTTCCCGGCGAGGTTGCGGTCAACTTGCCATGGGCTGTCAGCGGCTGCCGGAAAGGCCGGAGCAATCGTGGGCGCGTTCGGGTTCATGTATTTGGCACAGAGTAAGGATCCAAGCAAGGTTGACAAAGGGTATCCAACTGGGATTGGGATGAGGAATTGTCTGATCTTATTGGGTGTGATTAACTTCGTTGGCATGTTATTCACTTTCTTGGTCCCAGAAGCCAAGGGAAAATCATTGGAAGAGATAAGCGGAGAAAATGAGGACCAAGAAGGTGATCAAACTACAACCTCAACCTAGGCTTGAAGGACTCTATTAAATGGAGATTCTAGAATAATTGAAGATTATTAGAGAGTTTTGAAGTTTAAAGAGATTAGAAATATTTTGCTTTAATGTAGGTTTATCGCTATCTTTATTATTAATTGTTATTTTCATTTATTTATAATTGTTAGAATGTCTCTTTTTAATTCATAGGGATGGAGGTAATTAAGTTATAAATAGGTCTCAGCAATCTCATTATGTAAATACCTTATGAATTAAATAAATTGATAATGAATTTTCTTTTTGAGTATTTCTTTTCTACCTCATTTCTTATTATCCTCTCTTCTCTCTCATCTCCTTTTGCCTCTTCTATCTTCTTTTCTCCTTTTCCCATCCCCTTCCTGTTCCCCATAATGTATCAATTTGGCATCAGAGGTAGTTCCCTTCATTGCTTTCACTGCCCAACTCTTGAAGAAAATCAAACAAAGCATTTTTCATTTTTTAAACTTCTTATTGCTATTTGCAATATTTAGTTTTATTTTTTTTTATAATTTTATTAGAAAAAAGAAAGAAAGAAAGGTTGAGAAAAATATATCAGGGGAAAAAAAAGAAGACCAAAAAAATCATTCCCTTTTGCTTTTGAAGTTGTGCTAATCTAGTAAATGGCCAACAGTGCCCAGATTACACAAAATAGCCTTATGTAACATAGAAGGGTTCAAAAGAGACTAGGGAGGAATTAGAACAGAGCATAAACCTCAAGTTTGAAGAAATTAAGAGGGCTATCATAGATTTGGGTAGACAACGAGGTATTGAGATATCTCTTCCGAGGGTGGCTTCTTTGATCCTCCTTCAACGATACATGATGTGCCACAAGAAGTTATTAATAGTAAAATTGATCCTGAAATTGGATTTTTTACCGTTGGTGCAGTGAAAGCGTAGCCACATAAGAGGTCATGGAAGAAGGAAGTAGATGAAGTTATATAGATGTTATTGAGAAGCAAGAGGATGCTGAACACAAAGAAATCTCCATGCACTATGAAGATGATGTGAATCTTGGATTAAATCAAGATTTTGCATTGGTGGCCAAAGATCACGAGTCACAAACTGTAGAGAGATTCCGTATGTTGGAAATCTTGACAAGACATCAGGTGTTCAAATTCATCAAATTTATACTGCATATTATCATCCTATTTTTCAAGTTCATCATCATGTTGTTCATTATCCTGAAGTTGTGGTAAATATGGAAGAGCACATTGTTTCTCCATTCGTTGATAACTTCTAAAACTACCTTGTTCATTGGCAGGGTTTTTTCAAATTAGTGTGACCAGAATGCTCGTCCCCTTCAACATCTCATTTTTCATCACATTGTTTATTGGAAAGGCTTTGCAAATGCCAGACACGTGCCTCCATTCTAACTCATCGAGAGCCGAGGTGTTCAATTAGGGATAAATGATGGACATGAAAGTATGAAGGAAAAAACATTAAATGGATATTCTAGAATATTTGAAGACTATTGAAGAGATTTGAAGTTTTAAGAAAAGATTTAGAAATATTTGTCTTTAATGTTGATTTATCGTTATCTTTATTATTAATTGTTATTTGCATTTTATTTAATAATTTCTAGAATGTTCACTTTTTAATTACTAGGGTTAGAGTTTGGGCCATTAATAGCTCTCAACAATTTCATTTTGTAGACATTTTATGATTTAAATAAATAGATATTGAGTTTTCTCCCTGAGTTTCTCTTCTCTTCTCTTCTCTCCCTCCTTTCTAGTTGTCCTCTCTCTTCTCTTTTGCCTCTTCTACATCTTCTCTCCTTTCTCTTCCCCGTCCTGCATAATGTTTTCTCTATCTGAAGTGGGTGCCTCTCCAAGTATATCAGCTCAGATTAGAGAATCGATAAAGGGTGTGCAAAGGTTTATAAAAAGTTTAGTTTCGTTTTTTTTTTTTTTGGGTTATACTTTGGGTATATGTAATGTTGATTTTAATTAATCAAATTTTAAACGTCATTGTAAAAAAACGTATTTTGTGTATGAAGACATCGAGTTTAGCTTAAAGAGCTTTCTAGGCCAAACCCTAATATGCAACTATCTCTCTGGATCTATACTACTCCCTCTAATACACAATATGAGTCACTGGGTTTGCATCCCTTGCTAAGCGCATCTATGAGCAGGGCATGTTCATCCCTCCCCCCCAAAAAACAAAAAAAAGAAAGGGGTGAGAGGCCTTTTTTTGTTTTGTTTTTTTAATTTTTATCTATTTGGATTAAATTGTATATATGGTACACCCTGAAATATTTTTGACACTCGATATCTCGAATTAATTAATTTCTAGTCCTGCACCAAAAATATTTTTTTTGACTACACCAATATCATAAAATATTTTTCCAATAGCAGCTAATATGTGAAATATTTTTTCAGTACTAAGTATCTCAAACTAGTTAACTTTAGTGAATGGATTTTTTTTTTAAAAAAAAACATTTTATTTGGGGAACATGGATTCCAAGTCACTTTAAGAAATTCATCATGACCAAGAAATGGATGTTCACCCATTACATTTATCATTTATCCTAAAATGAAGAAAATTTACAACTTTACTTATATTAAATGAGGTTTTAAAGGGGAAGAGAGAGAGAAATACAATAATTCATATTTAAACATTAATTATAGGGCAAATTTGACAAAAAAACATTAATTACTTTTCAAGTTATTTATATTGCGGACTAAGCCATACTTTTAGATTCGACTTATAGACACTACTAGAAAATGTGAAATTTGTGACGGAATTTGTAAGGGAACATTTTTCCCTCGCAAATATTTGTATATTTGCGATAGAAAAAAAAAATCCCTCGCAAATCCAGTAATTTTGCGAGGGAAACACTCCCTCACAAAAGGGCTTAATTTTGCGAGGGAACTTATTTTCCCTCACAAGCTGGCTTAAATTTTACGAGGGAAAATAGGTTTCCCTCACAAACTGGCTTAATTTTGCGAGGGAAAATAGTTTCCCTCGCAAAATTAAGCCATTTTGCGAGGGAAAATAGGTATCCCTCGCAAAAAAGACTTTGGGTGAAGGAGCGTTTTTGCCAATCAACTATTACGCCAGGAGCGATTTTGCCAACTAACTTTTAATGGGCCCAAAAATGCCAAAGAACAATTAAATATGTCAAAAAACTACAATGCCGTTTAATGAACAGTAACGTCCGTCTGTTTGCATGCCACGCATGATTTTGAAGAGCGCCACGTGGGATTTCTAATGCCAGCTCAGTCTCCTATGTGGAAATGTGAAGGAGCGTTTTTACCAATCAACTATTACTCCAGGAGCGATTTTGCCAACTAACTTTTAATGGGCCCAAAAATGCCAAAGAACAATTAAACATGTCAAAAAACTACAACGCCGTTTAAGGAACAGTGACGTCCGTCTGTTTGCACGCCACGCGGGATTTAGGTGCTCTCCACGTGGGATTTTGGCTCACTTATGTGGAAATTTCATCGCCTAGGTGGCTTTTGTGTTTTTCTTTCTTTCTTTCTTTTTTTGGTTGAATCTCTATATTTTTACCCAAACCGAACTTGCTTGACAGACGAACCCTTCCACAGAGGTATCCTTCGACACCCGAGAGCGAGCGAAAGCGAAGAGCCAGACGAACCCAACCAAACTCGACGGAGAAGGCTGAATCGAAGTTACAGTAATATACTTACTTGTTATATATTACAAGATATAAAATATCCCATCCTTCTCTCATTTATCCTTACTCTTCTTTATGATGACTAATCTTTTCGTCATTGTTATTAGGCTATGATGATTAATCTTTTCGTCTTTTCACATTTCACTCATTTCACTAAACTTCTGACTACTCAATCCCTCAATTTTTTTTTTGAACTAACTAACAAGGCTAGTATAACATTCCAGTGGAGCTGCTCCATACAAATCGTAGGGTTTGTACATAGGAAACAAATATGTCAGCTAAGCTGATTATATAGATAAATAACATAACTAGAACATTTTCATATGAGATTTAGCCTAGAGTATTGTGGGCTAATATAGTTTTAGCTTGCTTTGATATTCACAAAGAGATTATGATATCATTTGTTAATTTATATAACCGGTTATCTTATCTAGCTAAGTTGTAAGGGAGAAACTAAATCGGGAAAATCCCATATAAAGGTACTTAAAATAGAAAAATTCTAAATCAGGTTGGTAAATTCAACAAATCATTAATTAAGTCATCAAACCAATTTAGGATTTCAAAATCTGTGTAAAATGACTTTAATGCCCCTCTTCTCTTTTCGGCTAGCCTTTCTTCTCTCCCCTTAAAAGAGTATTATTGCTCTATGACTTTATATTACTGCTTCCGTAACTTCGATTCAGCCTTCTCCGTTGGGTTTGGCTGGGTTCGTCTGGCTCTTCGCTTTCGCTCGCTCTCGAGTGTCGAAGGATACCTCTGTGGAAGGTTCGTCTGTCAAGCAAGTTCGGTTTGGGTAAAAATATAGGGATTCAACCAAAAAAAAAAGAAAGAAAGAAAGAAAAACACAAAAGCCACCTGGGCAATGAAATTTCCACATAAAGTGAGCCAAAATCCCACGTGGAGAGCACCTAAATCCCGCGTGGCGTGCAAACAGATGGACGTCACTGTTCCTTAAACGGCGTTGTAGTTTTTTGACATGTTTAATTGTTTTTTGGCATTTTTGGGCCCATTAAAAGTTAGTTGGCAAAATCGCTCCTGGAGTAATAGTTGATTGGCAAAAACGCTCCTTCACATTTCCACATAGGAGACTGAGCTGGCATTAGAAATCCCACGTGGCGCTCTTCAAAATCACGCGTGGCATGCAAATAGACAGACGTTACTGTTCATTAAACGGTGTTGTAGTTTTTTGCAATATTTAATTGTTCTTTGGCATTTTTGGGCCCATTAAAAGTTAGTTGGCAAAATTGCTCCTGGCGTAATAGTTGATTGGCAAAAACGCTCCTTCACCCAAAGACTTTTTAACCATTAGGGTTCTTTCTCAGCTCATTTTCTCTCCTCCGTTTGCGACCTCACCTTCTCTTTCTCAGATTCATCGTAGCTTCGGGTGCTCTCAGCTCTCAATCTCTTCTATTGGTTTTGTCACAGTGAAGTCGACGGCGGACGGGGGAAGGGAAAGGCGACGATGGACGCTGAACGCGAAGCGACGATGGATTTCGGAACCTATTTCACGTCGCCATCAGTGGGCAGACGGGGAAGGCGAAGTCAACGGCGGATTTCTGAACCTATTTGGTAGGTTTCGAACTTTGCTCTTTTAAATCGGTTCTTCTTCCTTTACTATTTTCTCTGTTGTATGTTGGTGCTAGGATTGCAATTCCTCTTTGTCATTGGTACGCGAATATTTTGAGATTGAGCTGTTGAACGGTGCTCCCTCAACCCTTTTACTCCTATTTAATTTAATTAACTATTAATGCAACACGCGATATTTTATATGAAAGGAATTTGCTTTCATCATCATTTGTCTATCATTTCAAGGAAGTGATTCTCCAAACAACGGCGCGATTTCTGTGAAATCGAATCGCCAATGGATTCGCTTGAAGGTGGGAGTTGTTGGGATTTTCTCGATTTCAGCTTGATCGACGAGACACCGCCGGCGGCCACCGATTTTCTTTGGTCCAATCAGAGGTTCTTCAATTTTATTTTCTGTTTTTTCTCTTGGCTTTCAGATTTATTCAGTTTTATTCTCTTTAGATTCATACGGGCCTATTTCTTAAATTCTATTCCTTCTAAATCTCTCGCAAGCTGTGCGTGATGACGATTCAATAATAAGAGGCCTGAATTTATAAGCTTTGTCTTCTTACTTGTCGAAACATCTTGCGGGAAGAGGTATATCGTCTGTTACAACTTTTGCTGCAAAATTACTCTTTTGACTTCGTTATTATTTGGATTTCGTAAAAATTTCATTCTTATGTAAAGGAGATTAAATTAATTTTGGGGGAAGAGGAAAGCCTAGTTCAGTTTAAGTGATCAATTTATTTCTTTCATTGCTAACCTTTCTTGTAAACTTCTAAGTTTTACGTCTGTTTATAGTTAATGGAATGAATCAATCATTTCTATTGGTGTTTTACATGATGAGAATACTGAATGGTGATTTCGGAGAACAATTATGGTATTAGTTGCGTAGTTGGTTAAAGGATATATATTGCTGAGGCTGCTGCTAAGATGTAATTTGAATTGTGACAATAATTACTTGAACGCAATGTAGAACTATTGCTCTAGAAAAGGGGGTTCAAACTTCAAAATATGATTTTTGTCTTTTAATGTCTCTAACTTCAAAACATGCTAAGCATGTTTCTCATAACATTCTTCATTTTATTTTAATCCTTTAGGATGTTGCTATTAAAAGAATGACTGCTACAATTTCAACTAAAGTAATCATTTGAGGACCCTTTGTATATCTTTATTCTTAACCAAAGTAGCTGTGTGTGTGTGTGTCACTACTATTTTGGAACATCTAATGTGGTTAGGGGAGTTTCAACAGTGTACTGTTTAGCTGATCATCTCAGCTTAGGCTATGTATGAAAAACATGATAGGCGTACTGAAGTCCATTGATAAGTTATTTGGTATGAGGAAGTGCTAAATCACATTTTATAGTTAGTTAGTTATTTGCTTCTAATGTTGTAACCCGTTAGAGTGGTTAAAAATGAAAAGGAAAAGGATAAATATGTTAAAGGTTCTTGCATACTTGTATTATTTCAGACTCAGAGTGATTACAAGGTCATCAACATGGATCAATGGATGGGATTTTTCCGGTTTTGCAATGAGGTACTCTCTTCCTTTGCTTTGCAAGATTTTAGGAGGAAACAAAATATCATTATGTTTCTGCTTGCAAGGATAAGGCCTAATTTTCTACCTATTCTTATAGCAAAAAAATTGCTTCCAACGTGCTGCTTAAAGCAATCTTTTTTTCCTCAATTCTATTTGCATGAGCTTGTCCTAACCCTTCATTTCCGCAAATTAACCCTCCAAGATTGTTCCTTCTACATCGGACTGCCAACTTTATATTCTCATTGTCATTGTGTTGTGTCATGTGCAGATTTGACTCCCCCATTTTTCACATGTTATGTGCAGATTTTCTTGAGTACAAGGTGGGCTATCTTGTTGAATTTGCACGTTGAGATGTTCCGTGTGAACAAGTATCCTACTTTTTTGTGATGGGAGACAATTGTAACAACAACCAT
This sequence comes from Acacia crassicarpa, assembly GCA_034222035.1. Classification (NCBI taxonomy): domain Eukaryota; kingdom Viridiplantae; phylum Streptophyta; class Magnoliopsida; order Fabales; family Fabaceae; genus Acacia; species Acacia crassicarpa. Next base: position 38,303,500 of record JAWXYG010000003.1, read on the forward strand.
GATTCGCATGTGTGGTAAGTGTTTTAAATTCATAATTTCCTAGATTCATCATTTTAAACATGCTTTGTTTCGCCCCAATATCTTGATGTTGTCATGTCATGAATATAACATTGTAACTTATTCATGGAGCCCTTGCCAGCCAGAAACATAATAGGCATATCAGTTTTTCAGTATTGGGCACCAAATAGGATTTGCAGCACAGCTTCTGAGAAGAGCTGTCTTGTTGAAAGTGACCTTGGCACTAGTTTAGCTTCGCAATCAAATTGCTTCACCCATTTGAATTGTAAGATAATTTAGTCAATGTTGTTGTCATTCCATTATTTGTTGATTGTGTAAAAGGAATAGGACTTGTACTGGGGCAATTGTAATATTTTGTTTTTCCTATGTAAACTCTTATGATTGTTATAATTTATTTTTATGATATACAAGTCATACAAGTCTTTTTATTTTCATTTTTTGTGTAATTTTTTTTTCCTGATTTTTTATATTTTTTAAAAAAATAAATTAAAATTTGCGAGGGAAAATGTTTCCCTCGCAAAATCCACAGTTTTGCGAGGGAAACTTTTTCCCTCGCAAATATCTAGGATTTGCGAGGGAAAAGTCATTTTTGCGACGGAAATTTGGTTTGCGATGACGATTTTTGCGACGGAACATTTTCCGTCGCAAAATAAGTTTTGCGACGGAAAATGGCTTTTTTGCGAGGGAATTTTTCCGCCGCAAAAAACAGTTTTTTTTTTTTTTTTTTTTTTGTAGTGAGAGTGGACATGAGGGATATACATCTTTAGATATTTTTATTACATTGATTCAAAAGAAAATTTAAAATTACTTTCAAAGCATTGATTCTAGTGGAATATGAAGATTGTGTAGGTTAATGGACTATATATGACTTTTTTGTGAGAAACGTCTGTTTCCAAGTTCAATTTAAATTAAAATGATAATATAATGAACATTTTTCTACTAGTTATTTTGAGAGGGAGGCAGTTCAAGGCTTTTGAAGCAAAAATAATTAGGGACAATGACAATGATGTCCCAAGCAACCTAAATAATACCAAAAAGTCCTAATCCAAAATCATATATCAAAAAAGTCTCAAAGAAGTCCTCAATGACTTTTTTGTTATAAATTCGTTTAATCAAACTACTAAGTTGCCCATTTTGTCAAATGCATAAACACTCAATTTCGAATTGCTCACTTAGTCATCTGCTTCACTAAGTTACCTAGAGCGATGCGAGAGAGAATGCTGGTTAAACTGGCTTAGAGAATGCCGGAGGAGGAGACCCAAGGGAAAACGATTAAATCGATTGCTCACTCAGTAACTATCTCCTATGCACAGTGTTCGATTGATAGATCAAGAGCAACATGAGACGAGAGCGAGAGAGAGGTGAGATGAGAGGAGTAGAGAATGTCGGAAAAGAAGGAGGAGGAGGAGGTGACGATTGTAATCGGCCATTTGATTGTCTCTAAACGCACAGAGGCCTTTAATAACAGTAAAAGCTACATTGACAACTGTAACACCCAAAATTGCATACTACTTATTGTACCTGGTGACACGTAATATTTAGGAATATGGTGTTGACAGATTAGAGTAAAGTGGAACAGAAAGCATGCACTAACGTTTGGACAATGAGTAACTAATATAAAATGTCCAGACATAAGCTAGTAAATTAAATATCTCAAAGGAATATTCATGTGATACAATCATACAGAACTTGTATAGTTACAACTCTTGACATTGTCACACCCGCCGGGGTGCCGGCATTCTTTACCTTAATCTTACACAATAATGTAGCAAAATCAGAAATATTACAATATACTAATACAACATAATTTAGATTTGATTACACAGTAGGGGTATTCCCAGAGTCTATACCCCTTTACATTCATTTACAGACAGTGAAAATTAAAACCAACTAAACATTGCCACCCCTCGGTTCTTTAAGTTGTCCCTCTACTAGGCCGTCTTCAAGCAACGCTCCCTCCTCAAACCTTGTGTGGCACTTCTCTCCTGTGCTCACCTGCCTATTGGTTGGTAATGGAGTGTGAGATTCTGAGGAATCCCAGTAGTAGACAATACCAATACAGTGCATGCAAGATAAATGCTAGTGTATGATATAATTGCCTTGCATAAGCTCATGTTAATATAATGACATTTTTGCATGTTCAATGCTTTATGCATCATACTCATGGACATAGCATAATCATAAATAGAGCTTCAATCATTCAAGTGTGTTAAACAGAGCAAGCAAGTATAGCAATCAAACATACACATACAAACAATAATATCAAATACAAGCAAGTAAGGTAAGCCCATTACCTTTTAAGGACTACTGTCCTTATACGTGTTCCTCCTTTCGCTAATCGTCAGGGTTGCTTGAAGTTCTTTTCTTCATTCTCCTTATAGCCCTAAGGACATAATCGTACCTTTAGAACCAGGGAAAGTGAATGTTTATTTACCTTCTTAACTCTTATTTCATTAGGGTCTAATTCAGTAACTTAAACTTATTATTTCAGCCATTATCTTTAACTGTCCTTAAAAGTTCAACAACTTCAATTATTTTTAATTAATTACACAAAAATCATTTTAATGTGTCGTCAACTCTCACGTATTCCTAGAGAAGTACAATTTCACAGAAATATACTTTCAAAGGTTAGGACTTGTCAAATAATTCCCAAGTTTTACGTTTCCACTGACTATCCTGTTAAGCTTCTAGAATTCATAGCTTATCTTTAAAAATTCATATCTGGAGTTTTAGATATCCAATTTAGATGGTTCAGAAACCTATGAACTCCTTGTTAAGTCTACTGTTTGGTAAAATTGGTTCCAATATTTAATCACACGTAAATCATTCCCAGTTCCCAAAAACGTTTAGATTGTCAAGATTGGTTTCCAAAACTCAGGGTCATTTTGTACAATTTATTTATCTCTAATCAGAGCTTAGAAAAATACAAAATATCCACAATTTTAAAAATATGTATGTCCTCTATCGTTTGGAATATTTGCATAATTTTTATAGGACTTTCACTCAGTCAAAACGCGAATGCCAATTGACTGCCTCCAGATGTCCAAAACTGGCACTTTCAACATTTTTGCCAAGCTTGTGATTTCATGCACTAAAGTGCCTTTCAAAATTCAACCACCAACTTATTCCCACACTATTTTTAATGGTTAATATGTTGGAGAGCTCGGAATTTCAAAAATCCTTTTATTTTCCAGATTTCGGTTCAGCCAAGTTTGATTCAAAGACATGGAAGTGCCAAATTTCAAGAGAGAAATTAAGAGCTTACCACTCACTTGATTCTTGGCCTTATGATCAGTTTCTCCTCTCTCTTCTTTCTTCCAAATCTCTGCCTAAATCATATATTTCACATACATGTGAGTTTAAACTCATCCATGATGACATACATGAGAATAGAAGAAGCTATTGCAAGTAAAATTGCAACTTACCCTTTATCTGCTTCTTCTTTCTTAGTTAATCTTCAATAAGAATCAGAAGGGGGAGGTGACCGAATGGAAGGAGGGAAATGATTGGAAAAATGTAGTTGACCTTGGAGGAGAGTAACGGTTGGTGGAGAAGAGAAGGGAAGAATTGTTAAATGTTTGAGGAAGGGAGGGGGACGGTTTGGAGAGAGGAGAGGAGAGGAAGTTGAGTAAAAAAAAATGAAATGGGAAGGGGAGCAACTGACGAAATGGAAGGAGATAAGGGAGGAAATATTGGTTAATGTGTGTGTGTTAGGTGGAAAGATGTATGGGTGCCTAGTGTGTGTGTGAGAAGGGGGGGGGGGGGTGTTTAGATCAAGTGTGTGTGATGGTCTGAATGTGGGTGCATGTGTGTGATGTGGCGTGAATTGGAGGGAGGTGGGGGCTTTGTTGTGTGTGTGTTGTGTGCGTGAGTGTGTCCGGTGAGAGAGAGCATTGGGCTGAATAAAGAGTTAATTGAAGCAGCAAGGAAATTGTGCTTGTGGGTGTATGTGGCAGTTTGTGTATAAGGAGGAAATGTGCATGTTGGCTATGTGACTGAAGCTTAGAGAAGATGAAGGGTGAGTTGGTGTGAGGCTGTGGGACCATATGTCAGACAAGAGGTAGAGGATATTCATTATCATTATTTCTATACTTATTTACATAATGGAAATTCCCACATACTAAAAAATATCAATTTGATTTCCTATAAGGCTTATGTTTGCAATTTAGTCCTTTCCCAATTATTGCAAACAATAGTTAGGTCCAAAATTAATCCTTAATTCCATTTAAGGATTTCTCTTAATTAATTCCTTTGATCCATAAAATATTATCTCTAAAATATTTAGGCCATAAATTATTACCTAACTATTTGTCCTTAATTTACAGAAGAATATGCCTTAAATTCCAATTATTAGTTTTATAATAAATAAGGCCAAATTTTCTATAATTAATCCCAGATCATATTTTAATTCCCAAAATCCAAAATTTGGGATATTATATACATAGTAACTATACAACCTTAAACTAAGCCTTAACTAAACTTGTGGCTTGGAATCCAACACAGTTGATCAAACCCATTAGTCAAGCCGATGTTTAAGTCTAATGATAGTCTCCCCGTCTTTCACGGCGACTTATAACTGAACCACATAGATCAACCCATTCTTAGTTTAAGCAACAAATAATTTGAAACAACTCTATCGAATTCATGCTAAAAACTAGTCCCTATTGACCTTCTTCAAGCTCTTGTCTCGACCGGTGCCTCTTCATGGTTCCGTCCACTGGTGCCTCTTCCCAACTCCATCCATGTCACCTTCTCAGATTTAGGTTCTTTTCCTGAACCTATAGTTAGGGCTGTGATTCAATTGAATTGAATCTCAGGCAACAGTTAACCTCTATATCAGATATGAACAATATATGACAAATATTCATTATATTTCAGCATCAACCATACATAGTACATAGCAGATAAAAGGTTACAACAATACATAACACACAGCAGATGTAATGTTAACAACGTTTGCACTCACCAGTGCCATGACTCCTCGTGTTCCAACTCTAGAAAAACAACCATATGGTATTATCATGACTATAACCTGCACAAAGCTAAATGTATATAAACAATGACCTAAGACCCATATCTTAGTCACGGTGCATGACTCAAGACCTAGTCTTACCCATGACTTTATGAATCATTCAATCATATATAATCATACAAGTTATAGAGGATTATAGTTACAATGCGCGAACGTGCCTTACACCACGTAATTACCAAAACGCCCATCCTTTGAATCAAACTTCAGACTTCCCGGATATCCTATAATGTTACTGTCGGATTATTTCCTTTTCCATGATATTATAATTAATATCATATTTCCTAAAATAATATGAAAAAGGATATTTTCACCTATTTTGACATTTCTATCCTTGCTGGATTTTTTATTACAATTTTGCCCTTTTCTTTCTTCAAAAACACAATTTCCAGCATTATACCTAGATTTTTCACTAACTTTGAAAAATCATAACTAATTCTAAAAAAACTCATTTTTGAGTGTTTCAAAATTTCTCATGACCTTGACATGTCTATTTTCAAGGAAAAATATTCCCAGAAGCCAGAATATCAAGAATCATTGCCAATTTTTAAGTTTTCCAACATTGTTCAGTTTAAAACTCCAGAAATAAAGCTTAAATTTAACAAATTGTATCTCCTTGTGTAGAATTCAAAATGTTACATATGTTATATATTTAGAAATCCATACATATCTAATTTATTTTTGTAAGATTTCATAATTTTTAAAGATCATTTTATGCATAAAATAATAGCCTCAACATTCGCTGCCAGCACAGGATTTAAAACTGGAAATTCTACAATTTTCATAAATCTTGTTCCATTAATATCTAAAATTATTTCCTTACATGTTTTTACCTCATTCGGCATTTTAAATGCAATGGAGGCCTAAAAACATGTAAAGGAATTTACTTGATAATTTTCTAGATTAAATCTAAGCTTTACCAAGAACTAAAAGATTGAACTCAAGAACATTACCTCTTGAAGTTCTTACTCCTCCTTGATCCAAGAACTCTCACTCTCACTTATAAATTAGATGTTTTTAGATGATTTGGTGTGAAGAAAAATGAAGAGGAGAACCCTCTATTTATAGGTAAATTCCAAAGGTTAAAATGGTCATTGCACAAGGTAATCCTCTTCTTTCTTTTCACCCTTTGGATCAATTTCACTTTATCAAACTTAATCCTATCCCTTTAAATGGCTATCGACATACTCCCCCCATTTACCCATTTAATATGTTTTTTAAATTAGCAAGATATATCATGGCTCAAGCTTCTAATTGGCTAGTTGAGATTATTGACTTTTCAACACAAACTTACCATCTCTTATGTTCCTTCCTTATAGCTGTCGATATGCCTCCTTTTCCTAGCCATTAGATTTATTTTTCATTTGGCAAATGTCCAATGGTTAAGTGTTTTCATTGGTCAATATAATTATATGAGGATTAAGGATTAATATTTGAAATAACAGCCTAAAATGTTTGGCCTACAATGCTCCAACAATACTCAACCACTATTCTTGACTTTTGGGGCTGACTAAGAAGCTTAATTAACTCTATAATCAAGTGTTTATATGCCTACTAATTACATGTTTCATTGTATCACTGGTTTGTTAGCTAACCATGGCAATTAATGCTTATTTAGAGAAGTATTATTTCATTCTCTTTGGCCTTAATTATTTTCGAATATAATCAACCTCTCTTGGCCCTTATTATTTTCTTAAATTATGGCCTCAATAGATGTCTTTTATTGCCCTTCAATAATCTTAATTAGCACAAGTTAATTTTCCTATTAGTATTTGCCAATTGACACTTAATTTGATTTAGTGTTTTTATAACTTTTCCATGGCTCTTATAAACTCAAAAATAGCCATTATTCTATGTGACTTTATGTTACATATGTTTACCAATTTAATATGGTAACATATTCCCAAAATACAAGAGTTTCATTAAATCAAAAATTGGGTATTACAACAATAGGAAATGCTATTTTGACAACAAAATTTTAAAACATGGAGCCATTTTGAAACTTAAGTCTTGAAACGCATAGAAGTCATTAACAATAGTAAACGTTATATTGACAACAGGAAATGCTATTTTGACAACAAATTTTTCAAACATGGAGCCATTTTGAAACTTAAATCCTTAAACGTATAGAGGCTATTAACAATAGTTAAAGCTACATTGACAATAGGAAATTCAATTTTTACAACAAAATTTTGTAATATGGAGAACAATGACTATTTTTCCCAAAACAGTTGTTGTGAGTCAAAACAATGACTATTTTGAAACTTAAGTCCCAAAACGCACAAAGGCCATTAACAATAGTAATTGCTATATTGACAACAGGAAATGCTATTTTAACAACAAAATTTTCAAACATAGAGCCATTTTAAAACTTAAGCCCTTAAACACATAGAGGCCACTAACAACTGTTTTTCAAAAACAAAAATAGTCGTTGTTCTTCATGTTACTAAATTTTGCTGTCAAAATTGCATTTTATGTTGTCAATGTAGCTTTTATTGTTGTTGATGGCCTCTATGCATTTAGGGACTTAAGTTTCAAAATGGCTCCATCTTTGAAAATTTTGTTATCAAAATAGCATTTCCTGTTGTCAATGTAGCTTTTATTGTTGTTAATGGCCTCTGTGCGCTCGGGGACAACCAAATGGCCGATTGTGATCGTTAGCTCCTCCTCCTCCTCCTCCTTCTCCGGCGTTCTCTACTCCTCTCGTCTCACCTCTCTCTCTCTCGCTCTCGTCTCGTGTTGCTATGGATCTATCGGTCGAACATTGTTCACAAGAGATGATTACTGAGTCAGCAACCGATTTAACTGTTTTCCCTCGGGTTGTCTGCTCCTCCTCCTCCTTCTTCTCCGGCGTTCTCTCTCGTGTCGCTCTGGGTAGCTTAGTGAAGCAAATGACTAATTGAGCATTTCAAAATTGGGCGTTTATGCGTTTGACAAAATGAATTAATAACGAAAAAGTCCCTGGGGATTTCTTTGGGACTTTTTTAATATATGATTTTGGGTTGGGACTTTTTCGTTATCCTTTAGGTATCTTGGGACCTCATTGTCATTATCCCAAAATAATATCTCCATTTACTTTTCTTTCCCTTTCAACTCTATTTACCATCTCTATCATTTAATTAACTTTCAATTGTTGAAATTTAATACATTATAACAATATCATTATAATATAAAAGAACAAAAATAAATATAAAAATTTAACCTATGCACATATACAGATAAGAGATACAGACGGCAAAGGAAAAAAATAAGAAATTATATATTTTTATAAAATTTACCTTGTTGAGGTATTTGTTATGTATAAGAACACAGTCTAGCCTTAATGGACTAGTAGGGTGTCTATATATGGGATCAGGTATACTCTTCAGGATATATAGGCTCAGATACCGATGAGAATATGATTGTTCTAGGATGTCTATGAGGAAGACGCCGAAGAATATCAGATGATCACTGTGCTACACGATATGAAGGCTTTCGTCAAAGGGGGTGGGGTGTGTGCACAGTGAGACTGAATAGTGGAATAGATGAATAGAGAATGTGTACCTGTTTTAATCTCCTATTTATAGAGATCACCTCTAGGGTTTTAGCCCTTAGGCCTTGCGCGCCTCTAACCTCTCGTGCTTGCTCCACTACCTGTATTATTCGTGATTATAGGCATGGTTAGAGGGTGATTAGCGTTTTACCTGATTATGAAGGGATTCTGTCATAAAGTGTCCTTGCTGAGCCACATAACATCTGGGCCCAATACATGAGTTCATAACAATTGCCCTCAGCTCAGTAGTTTAGGTCTTTGAGATGCCAGGATGTACTGCATTTTTACCCTGACTTTTGTATCCGGGTTGTTCATCTTGGCTTTATGAATTTCCATTCAACTGCTCTCTGAGTTTCACTTTCCACTTGCCCCCGAGCATGCATGTTGGCTTGGCTTATTTGTTCAAATTCGTTTACGCTCATGATGACTGGGATTATGCTTCCAAACTTCTCTCTTCTTCTCATCACTTTTCCGCTCGAAGCTTTCCTTGCCTTCACAGAGGAAATTCTCTCATCCGCAGAAGTTCCTTCTCTTGATACTTCCTCCTGCATTTCTTAACCTTTTTCAACCTTTTACAGAATCAGGTATTTTCACTGTTTCCTTGTCTTCTTTCATATTCGCTTTACTTCGCCTATCATCTTCCTCCTTCTGGGTTTACTTTGCCTATCATCTTCCAACTATCTGTATCGTAACTTATTCTTCCCACCCCAAAAAGTTCCTCCTGCTTTACCTTCATTCTTTCGTCTAAAGGGCTTATGGATAACGAAAGTCCTTCGCCTCTAAACATGTACGGTGAACCAATCCTAGAAGAAGATAGAGAAGTAGTTAAAGTACTTTCTGGCGGAACAAAGTTCTGGCTCTGGGCAATACCTCGCACCGAAGAAGAAACAAGAAGTACTACTTCGCAAACCTTGGGGTAGTAGGAGCAGAAATGGCGATCAAGAACAACCACAAACAAATCTAGATTTAGGCACTTTTAATCCGGGATCATTCGCTACTCCATCTATATCTCCCAACTGGGATCATTCATCATTTGTCCAGACTTCCCAAATTGCCCGGCCCAAGAATGTATTGCAAACTAGACCGGGATCTCGTCTGGGAGACGTCCACGACCCTTGTGATAACTGTTGTTATGAGCACATCACTCTCGTCAATCTCAGCCATGCCTCAAACGTCGAATCGCTCTTGCCCTCTTGTCGTCATAAACTTATTTCCACCACCATCCTGGCCTTCCCCAGTCTGAACCATCTCGGCATTCCCTCATTTGCATCATCACATGATATCTCTTTTGGCTTAGGTATATGTCTTGCTTTTGATTTTTACCTTTTTTTTATTATAGGTATAAATGGGTTCTCCTTTATCACGCCATACTGAGCAATCCACGACTAGGAAATCAACCTTTACTAATCCTTCCACATTTCAAGACTGCCTTCTTCAAGGTTGTGACCATGCCCAAGCAAAAACCTTGGTTTCTTAACACTATTAAGACCGGGGAGTACTGGACCTATGATTATCATAAACTCTCCCCTTTCGCATTTAACTTATCAGCCTATAGCTTTTCTAATGTTGAGGAGTTAGCAATATCCTTCATTGAACATTTCATTGGAGAAAACGGCACCATGAAGTCGGCCGACTATATCCCTAAGCCCCAGGCCAAAAAACAATCTGCAGCGAGTATGGACATAGCTTTTTTACTATATTGCATTATCTGCCTCTTGTTTTATTAGATGTGTAACTGACCCTCGCTTTTCTGCCTTACAGGTGGGAAGATGGGGAAAAGGCCAAATTATCTTGACGTGACACTTTGCAATGCAGAAGTCGCGGGAGCAGAAATAGGTGAGAAACGCCCGGCCCCCAAACCTATCCAAAGTAATCTGCCAAAAAGAGCCAAGGTTACCAAGAAGACTCCGACCTTGAAAACAAAGTGCGCTTCTGCCTCAACTGCTTAAGAAGTCGTCCTGGCACCACCTCCCCTAAACCTGGTGATCAGGCAATTGAGCAGCAGGTTAATCAGGATCCTTCCCATAAGCAGCAAGTTACTGCAGATCCTCTTCTTGTCCAACTGCCTCGGTCCTTTATTTGGGAAAACGGGGTTTCAAGAGAACTTCGCTTTGCTCTTTGCCTTCCTAACATTATTTTGAAGTGGATCGACTATATGATGCTGATGTTAAAGAGCTTTAGGAGATTGAGCACCTAGGCTTGAAGGCCGTCGCATTAAGCCAAACTGTGGCATATTTTAAAAACAGACGTGCCACAACTCAAACGGAGCTAAATAACATAATGGCAGAGAAGGATAAGGCTAATGAGGTGGCAGTCCAAGCTTTTAAAGAACTGTAACCTGCCAGAATGGGACAAGAAAAAATGCGTGACGAGGTTCAAGTGGCTAAGACCGAGAAGGAGGGCATCCATAAAGAGCTTCTGTAGACTCAGGAGGATTTTCGGAAAACAAAGTCGGATCACTTTCGGGAATAGCAGGCTCGGGAGAGGGATTTCCATGCCCTGGACTCGATGAAGACCATGCATGAGGAGCTACAGGCAGAGCTGAAGCATTACTAGGAAGCGCTCACAACTGCCTGTGCCGATGTCTCTTGGTTAAGGATGGCGTGAAGGATTCTTTTGACAATGCTCTAGAACAGGTTCAATTCCTGAACCCCACCATTGAATTGAATATGAAAGGGGTGCATTATAACGCTTACGTTGAAGACGGTAAATTCATCCTACCTCCTTCATCTTTTGCCAATCAAGTTTAGGGCGAAGAAGCCAATCCTCCAAACCAGGCTGAACCAAATGTTGATGCTCCTCCTTCTTGAAGAGCCGGGATGCTGGTTTTGATTGTAACTTCTTGTTTGGGGTACTGAAGCCCCTTGTTTACTTTTATTTGTAGCTTTTTGCCGGGGTTTGTAACCCAGTTCACTCTCTTTGTAAGCTTTTGGTTTACCTACAACAATTGTCACATAAATGATTTTTATTTCAATGAAAAACAAATACTTACATTTTTGCGTCGAGTGGTTGCTTATTGCTTATCAAACCTGAATATTTCTTCGAGCTGGACTTTCACGCAGCATTCGTTGCCTTTTATGAACTTGAATTTACTTTCAAAGTTCTATTGTATGATTGGGCCAGAGTCAAAAATATTTGCGCAAAATCTGCTTGAATATTCGTCCGGTATTATAACTAGGTATTATATTTGTGAAGATTTTCGTTAACCTATCACATTACATTCCGACGTGTTTGGAGGAAACTTAATCCGAAGCAAAAGCAACTTGTCACATGCTTAAATTTAGATTTCTTTAGCCAAACTTTAAACATTTCGACTTGATCAGGGTCAACATGATGGCTCAGTTCATTACCCTATTTAGATGCATCATGGTCTCATAAGCCTTCCAATTTTACCGCGTTCTGATGGAAGCACGTTTTAACTGTTCTTCTTGCTTTACGTGTTGTTTAGACCAAGTTTCGTATTCTAAGTCAATTTATCCACTAATGCGACTCAAGCAATTTGGAGTGAACTCTCAATTGAGAAGTTCTACATTTATTTGAATAGGCTTGGCAACATAGTCGTCTCTCCCAAAAGGGATTTTACAATAAACTCGTGACATTGTTGCCTCTTTATAATTCCAACAAAGGAATTTTACATAGACTCGCAACATTATCACCTCTTTAGGGAATTCAGCTTCAACTGTAGTATTCCTTTAACTTTTTCGCAGTCCACGTTCTCTTGACCGCCTTCTTTTCCAGGTTCTTCATAATATAGTCTCTTTTGCCGAGATTCTCTCTAACCCGGTAAAGGCCTTCCCAATTTGCCGCAAGCTTTCCATCCCTGATGTTTTTATTGCCAATGTTGGCTCTGTGAAGCACCAAATCACCCTTATCGAATGATCATGGCTTGACCTTTTTATTGCATCTTGTCGCGATGAGTTGTTTTGCGGATATATCCCAAAAATGTGCGGCGACTCTAACTTCATCAATCAGGTTCAATTCTACCGCCAATGCTTCACTATTCTCTTCTTCCTCTTGTAAGGCCTTGACTTTCCTCCACGAGGGCTCATCAATTTCCACCGGGATCATAGCTTCACACCCATACGTCAATCTAAAGGGAGTTTCCTCATCGATGTTTGGATGCTGGTCTGGTATCCCCACAAGACGTAATATAGTTGCTCCACCCAACTAGACTTTGCCTCTTCCATCCGCTTCCTTAATCCATCTAGGATGACTTTATTTGTAGCCTCATCCTGCCCATTAAATTGGGAATGTTCGACAGAAGCAAAGTGTTATTTAATCTGGAAGGCAAACATCATTTCCTGGAATCCCTTATTAATGAACTGGGTTCCATTATCAGTGACCACTTTAGCTGGGATCCCAAATCGGGATATGATATTCTTCTCGAGGAATCTTTGTACTCGAGCCGAAGTGATTGTTGCCACTAGTTCTGCTTCTATCCATTTAGTAAAGTAGTTAACAGCTACTATGAGCCATCGTAACTGTCCCAAAGCCACCTTGAATGGTCCTAACAAATCCATGCCCCATTTGTAAAATGGTCATGGTGCCGAGATAGACTTTAACTCAACTCGGGGAGACCATATTATCCTAGCATGTTTTTGGCAACTATCACATTTTTGCGTGTGGTCTTTAGCATCAACTACCATTGTTGGCCAGTAATATCCGACTCGCAAAGCCTTTCAAGACAATGCCTTGACTCCCATATGCTACTCATTGATTCCTTCATCAATCTCGGCCAAGACATACTCGGCCTCTTCCGAATTTAGGTACTTTAGCATTGGGGAATGCAAACCTTTGCGATATAATTGATCATCTACCACCGCATACAAAGCTGCTTGTCCTACAAACTTCTTTGCTTCAATTGAGTCGTCAGGGAAGATTCCTCTTTCAAGGTAGTCAATAATTGGTTTCCTCCAATCTCCAAATGCCGAGATGATCATGACGTAATTGGGCTCTAACAAACTCCGCTAAATGACCATTTGATTATTGCCAAGGCCCTTGGTGCTTGCCAACTTGGACAAATTGTCGGCCCCAGTATTCTCACCCCCCAGGATGTGTACAACAATGACTTCTTCAAAGTCTGCCATGATTTCTTTCACCTTTCCCAAGTACTTAATCAGCAAAGGGCCCTTAGCTTGGTACGTCCCTTCAATTTGTGCTGCCATGAGCTGAGAATCAGTGGAAACATGCACTTTCTTGGCTCCATTTTCTTTAGCTTGAAGCAAACCAGTAATAAGAGCTTCATACTCGGCTTAATTATTGGAATTCGGGAAATTGAGTTGGAGGGAGTACTCCATAGAGACTCCTTCTGGGCTTTTTATAATGACCTTGGCTCCACTACCCTTAGTGTTTAAGGAGCCATCAATGAACACCTTCCAAGTCTCTGCATTACCCGCTTCTCCTTCATTGGACGGGGTTAACTCCATTAAGAAATCTGCCAAGGCTTGTGATTTTATGGCATGTCGGGCTTCGTAGGCAATATCAAACCCAGACAGCTCGATGGCCCAACTAACAATTCTCCTAGCCAAGTCTAGCTTATGAAGGACCTGCCAGATAAGCTGACTTGTCCTGACCATGATCAGGTAGCTTTGAAAATATGGATGAAGGCGTCTTGTCATAGTAAGTGGGGCAAAGGCCATTTTCTCAAGCTTTTGATATCTCAATTCTGAGCCTTGTACAGCCTAACTTACGAAGTATACTGGGACTAGGCCATCCTCTGTTTCCCTGACCAACACGGCGCTTACTGCCTCTTCGCCCATGGATAAATATAAGATCAGAATCTCTCCTGGCTCAGGTCTAGACAAAACCGGCAGAGTAGATAAGCATTGTTTTATCTTTGTGAAGACCGCTTCACACTCTGGGTTCCACCCGCCTTGAGCTTGCTTCTTCAACAATTTGAAAAATGGGAGAGAATTTTCTATCGACTTGGGTAGAAATCTAATTAGAGATGCTAATCTCCCCGTCAGTTGCTATCCTCTTTCTTGTTTCTCAAAGCCTTCATATCTAGCACGGCTTGGCACTTGTCCGAGTTGACTTCAATTCCTCTATTCCTGAGCAAAAAGCCTAAGAACTTTCCAGCCGGAACTCCAAATGCACATTTAGCCGAGTTTAGCTGATTCCGGTACTCTCTTAGCTTATCGAACATTTACTGAAAATCTTGGACATGACTCGTTGGCTTCACAGATTTGATGATCTTGTTGTCAATATATACTTCCACATTCTTCCTAAGCTAGTCTTCGAATACTCAGTTCATCATCCTTTGATAGGTGGCCCTTGTGTTCTTTAGGCCGAAAGGCATTACATTGTAGCAATAATTGGCCTTTTCAGTGATGAACGCCATTTTCTCTTGATCCTCTAAGTGCATGGCGATTTGATTATATCCAGAATATGCGTCCATAAAAGAGATTAATTAAAAACCGGATGAATTATCAACCAATTGGTCTATACTGGGCATTAGAAAAGCATCTTTGGGACATACCTTGTTTAAGTCGGTATAATCTGAGCAGACTCTCCATTTGCCACTCGGCTTTTTGACCATACCACATTGGACAGCCAGGTGGTATATTTATCTCCCGAATAAAACCATCTTCTAACAACTCCTTTACATGCTCTTCCAGAGGCTTCCCTCTCTCTAGGCAGAGCTTCCTTTTCTTCTAGGCCACTGGAGCTGACCCCAGATGTATTGCCAATTTGTGACAACAAAATTCTGGATCTACACCGGGTATCTCCAACAGTTTCCATGCAAACACTTCTTTATTCTTCTTGAGAAAATCTTCCAACTCTGCATGAACCGCGGGATTCAGCGCCTTTCCAATTTTAATGATTTGTCCCAGTTCCGTGCCCAAAAGAGATCCTCTAATTCGCCATTCGGCTCTATTCTTTGGATTTCATCTTCCTCGCGTAAATCCAATTCGACTAGATTTACGATCTTGCCTGGTAACTTTGTTCTTGCCTTGCTCGAAGTATCACCTTTACTTATCCGAGGTGGCAACGACAGATCATCCTTGTATTCTTTGAGCGTCTCAAAGTAACACAGCCGAGACTCCTTTTGATTTCCTCTGACAGTGACGACCTCATTCTTCTTGCTAACCATCTTCAACTTTTAATGCTTTACGGATACTAGCATATCCCAGTTATGTATTGTCGGCGTTCCCAAAATTATGTTGTGAGGGGACGGGAAGTCGGCCATCACAAACCTAACCCTTTCTGACTTAAAGGCATATTTTGTCCCTAATGTCAACTTAAGGTCTATGTAACCTTTGGGACTAGTATCTTGCCTATTGAAGCCCGTCAGCGTTGTCTTGCATGGCTCCAGATCCTCCAGGTCAAACTTCATGCGTTTGAACGCATCCCATAGGATGATATCCACTGAACTACCATTATCCACATAAATCTTCTTTACCCGGTAGTTGACCAAGGTTCCAGTAATTACCAAACCATCATGTTAGCCCGGAGCAACATTCTTCAAATTTTCCTTGGTGAAGCACAGCATGGGAGGTTTTAGTTTACTCGACTCTTCTTTGAACTTTGGGTGATCCCGGATTGATAGGACCTCCCTTAGATACTTCTTTCTTTGACTCATTGAGTCTCCGCTTCCTTCGAACGCTCTACTGATGACGTTACAATCATATTCGGCTCCAGGGAACTCGTTGTCGCTTCCTTCTGTCTTATTCTGCTTCTGATCTTTCCTTCTCTTCTCAGGGGCCAAGCTCTTGCTTCATCCTCTTGAGTGCTTATTATTTTTCTGCCCCTAGGTTTTGATAGCATACTGTCACAACTTTCCTTCCTAGACAAACTTTTCAATAGCATCCCGGAGATCCCAACACTGGTCCGTAGTATGACCCGACTGGTCGTGGAAGTCAAAATATCATGATCGATCCAAGGTCACCTTATTATGAAGCAGCCGAAGTTTATCAACTTTCTTCATCTCGGTTAGGGAGACCTCGTTCCACAATTGCCCACTCATGAGCATTAATTATGCCATGTTTTCCCTATATTTTATGACTGAATTGTATAGTGAATATGAGCTTAATTGCAGTCAATCTAAGCAAAAAGGTATTAATTCATGGTACAGGGAACTTAAGGATGAATTCCACTTACATCCTAAACATGCGTTAAGAAAGAGCAAGTTTTGAGGTTTTATGAGAAAGTTGCATAATATAGCCAACACTATACTATAGCATCAAGGCAGTTTTACCGAAGTGCAATACAATGCATCCCTGAAGCTATAGCAGAGTAAATGACGTAGTGCTATGCGACATATGTCCTGATCTTTTGTCAAGATTGTTTCATAAAATATATTACAGGGTGAGAATAACATTTAGATTGTTGACGTATTGAAATAGAAGATGTGGAGGATCGAAACTAAAGATTTGAAGAATCCCGCTGTATCAGCAGAATCAATCTATTGAGATTGATAAGAAATATACGATTGGACCTCAACGAATTAGGAAAGGCCCAGATCATTGAACGTACGCTACAAGTAAGACCAGACTATTTAAGGAAACAACAGCCAACCCTAAAAGGGATCGAAGTCGTGAAGAGTTAGAGACCAATCCTATATGGCCAAGCTCAAAAGAAGAGTGAAAGAATTGCAAAGCACGAGGGCTCCAAGAGAACCCATCATCCTTCCTTGCAGTGAGACGGAATGAAGAAGACGTGGAGTTGTGACATGACAGGGCTTCTTCCACGCCGTTAGAACCTCCATCAAGCTTTCTATTTCTTTATTTTAATCTTTTATCATGGACTATTATGTAGTACTCTGTTTTGTGATTCCCTCGTAAGTCATGAACTAACTTCCTGAGGCTGAACGAGGATGATTTTCTTAGTATAAAATGAACCCAGTTGCTAATTCTTAATTCAATATATTCAGTTGCCTATCAGTAATTTAATTTCTTGTCGATTAGCGAGAGCTAATTAAGGGCTAGATTAGTGGCCTCGACTTACTCAGAAGGAGTTGGGGTTAGACATTTGAGAAGCAGTGATTGCTAGGTGGGTTGGTGCAAGGCTTGCCTATTATTGTAGACTTTAGACATAGGTCTACTGCTCATAACTATACACCTTGATTTGTATTGATAATCCAACTATAAAATTGCCATAGACATATGGGAGAATTACATAATAGGATTGTATGTATTGGACGTGAGAGCTTCGGTAGATTAGCGTGGTGTGGTTAACTGAATAACTTTGCTTAGAGTGTTCATGTTGTAGCAATTGCGAGAGCTGTACAGTATGAATGCTATAACATTGCGTATAGGCAGTTGGGGGAATGATATATTTAGAAAGGATTCCAAGTTTAGTCTATTCTCTTACTAATATCTTCTTACGACTACTATCATCTAGTTATTTTCCTGTTTATTAGTATAGCTATCAAAACTCTCAAACCAATCAAATTTTTTTTCTTTTCAAACACAACTAAGTCTGCAATTCGGTGTCATTAATTGGTATCTCAGTCTCTGTGGGACGATAGTCTACTTACTCTTTATTACTTGTTCGACTGGTTCACTTGCCATCAAGGAAATCGACCAATAAAGACACAAGACAACTTGTTGATTTGTGAAGAAAACTATCCATAAAAAACGTTCATTTGGTTGACAAAAAAATTATTTATTATGTTTTTCTTATACTAGGTTTGTCTTAAAGCTTGGAATCAAATTAATTAAACTAAGATGATAAGATATTTTATACCAGCGTTTTAATTTAGATAACAAGTAAAACCAAAACTTAGGCAACAATATATAAAAATAATCATAGTCAGCCATGTGAATTTGACGAGTAGTGTCTCAACATTAATATTACACATTCTTCATAAAAATAAGATTTTCCTTTGTATTAAATGAGATTTTGAAAGAGAGATAAAAGTACAAAGAGTCCTTTTAAAACATTAATTATAGGGGCAAAATTGACCCAAAAAAAAGTCATTGATTACTCTCCGAGTGATTTATACTATGAACCAAGTTGTTCTTCTAGAGGTGTAAATTGGAGAGAGTATATATTTACATATTTTTATTCCATTGATTAAAAAGAAAATTTGAAATTACATACAAAGCATTGACTCTAGTGGAATAAGAAAATTGTGTAGGGAAATGGACTATATATGACTTTTTTTTGTGTGAAAATATCTCCATTTACCTCTCTCTCTATTTTCTCTTCATTTATTATTTCTACCCTTAAATCAACTTCTAATTCTAATGATTGATATTTAATACTCCATAGCAATATTATCATAATATTAGACAACAAAAATACGCCCACAAACACATAAAATTTAAATAGTTAAAATTTAATATGAATACATTAGCAGGGTAAATTTTATTTAAATATATTATTATTTTTTCCTTTTCAGTCTGTATCTCTGATCTATATATTTGTAGAGGTTAAATTGATTTTTCATTTAATATTATAATGATATTGTTATAATTTATTAAATCTCAACCATTGAAAGTTGATTAAATAATAGAGATAGTGAACAGAGAGTAAAGTTAAAGAAAATTAAATGGAGATATTCTTTTCTTCTCAGAAGCCATTAGTTGGCTCCTTCAAATAACTAGCAGAAAAAGGTTCATTATATTATCTTTTTTTTTCAAATATTATATTATCATTTTAACTTAACTTAACTTGAACTTGGAAATACAGGATAATATCTCGCTAGTATAATGTTTCAGCACTCATCTTCTTATATGATATGTCTCTTGTCCTTTAAGAACTACTTGACAACTTAGATATATTATGAAGGCGGGATAAATTACTTAATGATGAGTATATATTTTATAATTAAATAGGTGTATATTTTATGAGATTTAATTGGAATTATTATATTATATACCTATTTAATTATCTTTTATGAATGTTTCCATAATTAAATCAAACTTGGGATCAAAGAATAAATCAACATAAAATCTACTCATATCCTATTTTTATTGTGCAGGAAATATTAGCTGATTTGGAATGAAGTAGAAAAAGGCAATAAGAGGATATGCAATCAGTCAAATTCAGTGGTCTCATGCAAGAAAAATAGAAACAAAATCAATTGTGTGATCTGATGGAGTAAATTACAAGATATGAGATATCTTTGTAATAAGTAAAAGAGAATCAATGGCCCAAGATCTAAATTATTATAAATAAGGAAGCAGAGACAAGCAAAAGGAAGACGGAGCAGATCGGGAGGCGCAGAATGAGAAGGAAGGGACAAAGAAGCAGAGAAGTAGAGGCTGAGCGTTTCGGTTCTCTTCATCATTTCCACAGAAGGACGGAAGGACTGTGGAGGCGACGGAGAAATTTTCTTTCCTCTCTTCTTCTTCTTCTTTGAACCTGAATTTTCATCTTTTTTTTTTTATGGATTTGAATAAAGCCATGTGTGGCTAGTTTGTTTTGCAACCTAGAGAATCTATGAACTTGTTTGGGTTTTAGAGATTATTCCCACTTGTTAGTTTTGCTTAATTTTATTTCAGTTTATTTAATCCTGTGTTCATTGTTATTGCTTATTGACTGATCACCATTGAGCATGTTTTGGGGATTTAGGGTTGGACTTGAAAGAGGGAATCCTAAATTGACCTTGGGATTAAATAACGTGGAATTAGGTTTAAATCTAATAGAGAAATTAGGTTTTAATCTAATTTGCGTCTAGGATAGACATATACCTAGAAGCTCCGCATAGTCAAATTAGAGTGAGCCCGATTTGAATTGCATCTTAATTAATTGTGTGAGACATTGCATAATTATTTAAGGTAGGTGTATAAGTGGACCGACAGGCACTTATAAACATTAATACTCTAGATTAGTTGATTAAATTTAGTCAAATTTAATTTAGTGGGGATAAAATCTAGGAAACAAATAAGGGATTAGTGACTCTAGGTTGCTCATTTGATTATTGTGGTAGTTTTCTTATTTTTAATTTAGTTTTAATTTCTTTTCTTTTCATTTAACTTAATTTGTTTTCCTCAACTTAAACGAAATTGTGAGATTAATGCTTAACTAGAGTTGTGATACCAAGTCCTCGTGGGAACGATATCTTTCTTATCACTTTATTACTTGATACGGCCCGTGCACTTGCGGAGTTTTTAGGCTACAAAGTTTTGACCTATCAAGTTTTTGGCGCCGTTGCCGGGGACTTGTGTGCCACAATTTTTTTGGTTGGAATTGATTGAGCATTAGTAGTTTAAGTTTGAGTTCGTAAATATTTTATTTTATTTTTCTTAGAAAAAAAATTAAAAAAAATGGATTTCAATTGGCTACCAACTGGTCTTAATATTAAGAAGGAGATGAATTCTTCGTCTTCTATACAAGATGGATTGATTGCTATAATAAATTCTTTGAATGAATCTAGGCAACATAAAAGGAGCATAAATGATGGTTGTATTCCATATGTTGATTCTTCTCAATATATTTGCATGTCTTGTGTTTATTGTGGAGGGAATCATTCATTTGAGCATTGTCCATATAGTACAACTAGTCATTTTGTGAGAGATGATTTCACTAGGAACCAAGCTTGTTTTGATAACTCATTTTGTCCTAGTGAAGGTTTTGAGCAACAAAATTTTAGGGATCCACATGTCTATTGTTCCTATGAAAACACCCCTCCTTGTTACTCTTATCCATATGTTGAAGAATACACCATTGAGTATAGGGAAAAATCTAATTTGGAAAGATTAGTTGAGGAGTATGGGGAAGCATTAGAGAAATCTAGTAGAGAGCAAAAGGAGATGGTCAAAAGTATTGGGGTATATGTGAGTCAAATTCTTTCTACCCTTGAGACTATGGTGCAAGATAATTCCTTAAATTTGGTGACCACTTCTTATATTGATAATGATTATTGTGAGGAAGTTGAAGGTATGGAATTACATGAGACTATGGACAATATAGAAAGTGATTGTGAGCTTGAAATTGATTTAAATGAGAATAGAGGATGTTTAGAAGAGGTTCCGGCTGTGGAGCTTAAGGATTGTGATTTTGGTGATCAAATTGATGTTGATGTCCCAATTGTTGTTGTTCATGACCCTCCTCTTGAAGTGTTAACTCTTACTGATGAGAGTCAAGTTGATTTTATTGGATGCTCTAAATTCTTAGATATGCCTATATTTATTTTCAAAGATATGCATTTTGTGCTTAATTTGAATTCAATGATTGCTTGTAATCCAAGATTGTCTATGATTAAGGAAATACAAGTAATTAATTTGAATGATCAATTTTTGTGTGAGATACCTTGTTGCGTGAAAAGGAATGAAGACAAGGTAATTATGGTGTTTGATACTTATGATTAGTGGTTTGTTTTGAGAAGTCTGGCTGAAGACTATAAATTTAGCGCTTCTTGGGAGGCAACCCAAGGGTTTTATTTGCATATTTTATTGTTATTTTTTCTTTCTTTCTTTCAGTTTTATTCAGGTTTGAAGAAGATCACTCTTATTATTGCTGCAAGGTCTTGTTTTAGCACTCCACATCAGAGTTAGAGGACTAAACCAGGGGAGTACTAGTTCCTTTCCCTCTTTATTTTTTGCAACATTGAGGATAATGTTTGATTTAAGTGTGGGGAGGGATAAAATTTCTTTGGTTATGATATAATTTCTTTGAATTATGTTTGTCCTTATGCAATTGAAAAGATTTTTGTTAATTTGAGATTTTTGCATTGTTGAGGATTGACCTTAATTTTGAGCTTTCCCCATCTTGGAGAATATTATCAAGTCAAAAATTAAACAGAAAAAAAAATGTTTTAACCAAGTCTCTAAGCCTTGAGTTTTTTTTGCAATCTTAAGATGGACTATGAGAATTAGGATTAGTTTGTAATGTGATCAACAAATTATTAGTTCAAGAATATTTTGCTACATGATTTCTTTAGAAAATTAGATGATGATCTATGCTAACCAAGTAAAGCTTTTGTGTAGGGAAATAACTCAAGAAAAATCCAAAAAAAAAAAAGAGAAAAAAAAACACATGCACACACGCACACAAACTCCAATGACTTCTCTAGACCTTACTTAGTAACCGGGGGCACTTCATCACCAATGTTGGCACTCGCGTCAAACGGTAAAGTCAAAGAGGGTTATGAGTTGGGCTAAAAGCCTCTTGAGGTGCCTGTTGGAGTAACTGAGTAACCGGTGCTGCATCACCCATGTGCAGGGTCGCGTCAAAAGGGGACCTACAACGGCTCAAGAAACAAAAAAAGAAAAAATCAAAAAAAGAAAAAAAGAAAAGAAAAAAAAAGGCAAAAAAAAAAGGCAAAATGAGTTATTTCCTACCTGAGAATTCGTAATAAATTAAATGAAAAGCTTGGTTTGGTGGGGACATTTGAATTTTTCTGGAGAAATTGAGTAGCGTAATATTCTTTTACTAATCTTATGGTTGAACTTATTGCTTGCCGATCTTTTGATCATGGGACGTTAAGAGATTGTTACACTCAATTGGCTTAGTGACCTGTTTATTTTTATAAGGCATTAACTTAAATAAGATTTGATGATATGATCCAAGTGTGGTGGTTTATTACTCTCTATTTAGGAATTTCATAAGCAATGTTCTTTTCAGATAATGAATTCTCTTTCTTTTGCTTGAGGACAAGCAAATGTTTAAGTGTGGGGTGTTTGATGAGTATATATTTTATAATTAAATAGGTGTATATTTTATGAGATTTAATTGGAATTATTATATTATATACCTATTTAATTATCTTTTATGAATGTTTCCATAATTAAATCAAACTTGGGATCAAAGAATAAATCAACATAAAATCTACTCATATCCTATTTTTATTGTGCAGGAAATATTAGCTGATTTGGAATGAAGTAGAAAAAGGCAATAAGAGGATATGCAATCAGTCAAATTCAGTGGTCTCATGCAAGAAAAATAGAAACAAAATCAATTGTGTGATCTGATGGAGTAAATTACAAGATATGAGATATCTTTGTAATAAGTAAAAGAGAATCAATGACCCAAGATCTAAATTATTATAAATAAGGAAGCAGAGACAAGCAAAAGGAAGACGGAGCAGATCGGGAGACGCAGAATGAGAAGGAAGGGACAAAGAAGCAGAGAAGTAGAGGCTGAGCGTTTCGGTTCTCTTCATCATTTCCACAGAAGGACGGAAGGACTGTGGAGGCGACGGAGAAATTTTCTTTCCTCTCTTCTTCTTCTTCTTTGAACCTGAATTTTCATCTTTTTTTTTTTATGGATTTGAATAAAGCCATGTGTGGCTAGTTTGTTTTGCAACCTAGAGAATCTATGAACTTGTTTGGGTTTTAGAGATTATTCCCACTTGTTAGTTTTGCTTAATTTTATTTCAGTTTATTTAATCCTGTGTTCATTGTTATTGCTTATTGACTGATCACCATTGAGCATGTTTTGGGGATTTAGGGTTGGACTTGAAAGAGGGAATCCTAAATTGACCTTGGGATTAAATAATGTGGAATTAGGTTTAAATCTAATAGAGAAATTAGGTTTTAATCTAATTTGCGTCTAGGATAGACATATACCTAGAAGCTCCGCATAGTCAAATTAGAGTGAGCCCGATTTGAATTGCATCTTAATTAATTGTGTGAGACATTGCATAATTATTTAAGGTAGGTGTATAAGTGGACCGACAGGCACTTATAAACATTAATACTCTAGATTAGCTGATTAAATTTAGTCAAAGTTAATTTAGTGGGGATAAAATCTAGGAAACAAATAAGGGATTAGTGACTCTAGGTTGCTCATTTGATTATTGTGGTAGTTTTCTTATTTTTAATTTAGTTTTAATTTCTTTTCTTTTCATTTAACTTAATTTGTTTTCCTCAACTTAAACGAAATTGTGAGATTAATGCTTAACTAGAGTTGTGATACCAAGTCCTCGTGGGAATGATATCTTTCTTATCACTTTATTACTTGATACGGCCCGTGCACTTGCGGAGTTTTTAGGCTACAAAGTTTTGACCTATCACTTAATTATAATAAATGTGATCATATCTCCCTAAAATAGCCTATATTATCATTTTAAGTCTTGCTTATTTGTTTCACCAGGCTTAGATTCTGGGTATAGTTGTGCTTGTTTCACTTCTCTTCCTCCCTAACAGCTTTGAGCTAGGAAAAAAAATAGTTATAATTTAGTTGTCTTGTTCTCCAAAGGCTGCTACGATTGTATTTTCCTGTTCAATCCGAGCGTAGCTAAAAGTCAAAGCAATGACCCAATGAAGAAGAAAAATCAGCACTCGAAGAGTCTGCTTCGTCCAGCAACAAGTCGGTGAGGAGGCCGTCAAGTGGAATTTGCAACATGAAGCAGGCAAGACCCACACAAGGAGGGTCCCATGGGAGAAGCTGTTTGGCTACATCTTTCATGCTTGCTTAGACCAGGACCTAGTAGCGAGATGTAAATTCTATTCTTCTGGTACTGGCATAGCACATGCGATGTAGGCTGCATGAGGAGATTTTGCGAGACTTGCAGTGGATGGATCTGTGTTGCGGGATCGGCCTAGTGGCTGCGATGAAGTTGTTCGGGACAAACAAAACCATTGGATAAGTGGTTTCAGCAGCAAGCTAAATTCAGTTCTTCCAGCTATTGAAGAGCTCAATGGGATCATTCATGACCTTAATTTATGTTGGACCAGAGGACTTGGAAAGATCTGCCTTTGTTCGGACTGTTTGGAAGCCAATAATCTAATGACTCGTGGCTGTAACCTCAACCACCCGTTTAAGGATCTTGTAGATAAGCTAGATCTCTGGTTTATTGAGATTGACATGTTGTATTCAGTTATCTCTCTAGGGATAATAATAGTTTTGCTGATTATTTTGCTAAACTCTTACATGGACTTGGAGAAAATTTAGGTATCTTTGATCAACAACCACCTCTGAGTCAAGAGTCGGTCATTGATGAAGGATTCTAGACTCTATTTTAAAACTATGATTATTAAAAAAAAAAAAGAGAGAGAGAGAGAGAGAAATTAGTTAGAAAGCTTTTAAGAATGTATTTAACATGGTAAAATAGAAAACATATTTAACTTTTAAATACAGCGAGATTTCTCGTTTTTAGAAACAAAAATAGAGAGAGAAAATTTAATTTGGCAATTGAAACGATTGACCCAAGAGGGAAAGGCGCATGACGAAATCAAGTCCGCCACACACGAGTTTGGCTTTGAATAAGACAGGACATCAATGGTGTCTTCCGTCTTTTCCTCTTCCCTTATTGCATGTATGCATATACTATATATATTTTCTCATTTAGACGTAGCATTTCGTGACTCTGATTTCAGGATTGTTGAGTGTCGAGGGAGCTCATGGCACAAGATAGCGTGCTCAACGCCTTGGATGGCGCCAAGACGCAATGGTACCACTTCACGGCCGTCATCGTCGCTGGCATGGGCTTCTTCACCGACGCTTACGATCTCTTCAGCATCGCCAACGTTACCAAGTTGTTGGGGCGTATATACTATACAGTAGAAGGGTCTAAGAAGCCGGGGAGTTTGCCGCCCAACGTGTCCATGGCCGTCAACGGCGTCGCCCTCTGTGGGACGTTGGTCGGTCAGATTTTCTTTGGGTGGCTCGGCGACAAGTTGGGGAGGAAGAAAGTGTACGGGATGACTCTCGCTCTTATGATAATTGCCTCAATGGGTTCTGCTCTGTCTTTCGGTTCCACCCCAAAAGGCGTCATCTCTACCCTCTGCTTCTTCCGATTCTGGCTAGGCTTCGGAATCGGCGGCGACTATCCTCTCTCCGCAACCATCATGTCGGAATATGCCAATAAGAAGACTCGTGGAGCTTTTATTGCCGCCGTCTTTGCCATGCAAGGTTGGTTTTCTTAATTACTTGGGTTAGGAGGACGTAGCAGATGGTAAATCTTTCTATCCCCTATAAGCGGCAAATAAACAAATATATGGAATAAATTAAATAGCACCAAAACAAAAAATTATATCCACTATTATTAAAATAGAGTATAAGAGAGTCTCAAATACACGAACACATGCAATCACGCACCCCAACAATTAAAGCTATAAATTTACAATTGAGAATAAAGATGTGTTTATATTAAAAAATAATAATAATAAAGAAGCTGAAAATACTCATAAACTTCATTTTTATCCTTTTTTTTTTTCCGTTTCATAGAATCAGAAATATATAAAATTGAATCATGTGCTTTTATTTTCTTCCCACACAGCAAGGAAGCCAAAACGTAACAACTTAATCTATTCAATTAAAGCATTTTCAAAAATGTTATTTGTGATTCTTCAGGGTTTGGAATTTTGGTGGGAGGAATTGTTTCTCTCGTCGTCTCCACGGCGTTTGATCACGCGTACAAGGCTCCGCCGTACAACGTGGACGCGAAAGCTTCTCTTCCGCCGCAGGCCGACTATGTCTGGCGCGTAATTCTTATGTTCGGAGCACTGCCAGCAGCCATGACCTTCTACTCGCGAGCGAAGATGCCGGAGACGGCAAGGTACACCGCTCTAGTGGCCAAGAATGCAGAACAAGCAGCTGCCGATATGTCAAAGGTTCTTCACGTCCAACTCGAAGCCAACAAGAAGCCCGAATCATCTGAAAGAGGCAGCAACAAGTTCGGTTTGTTCAGTAGGGAATTCGCTCGTAGACATGGCCTTCACTTGCTGGGAACATGTGCCACCTGGTTTTTACTTGATATTGCATTCTACAGCCAGAATCTTTTCCAGAAAGACATTTATTCAGCAGTGGGATGGCTTCCTCCGGCTGCTGAGATGAACGCCATTCAAGAAGTTTATGCGGTGGCAAGAGCACAAGTACTGATCGCACTGTGCGGCACCGTGCCGGGATACTGGTTCACGGTGGCCTTCATAGACATATTGGGACGATTCTTCATCCAGCTTATGGGTTTCTTCTTCATGACTGTCTTCATGTTCGCTCTGGCAATTCCTTATGACCACTGGACCAAGAAGGAGAACACCATAGGGTTCCTTATCATGTACGCATTGACCTTCTTCTTCGCTAACTTCGGCCCTAACGCCACCACTTTCATTGTGCCGGCTGAAATCTTCCCGGCGAGGTTGCGGTCAACTTGCCACGGGCTGTCAGCGGCTGCTGGAAAAGCCGGAGCAATCGTGGGCGCGTTCGGCTTCATGTATTTGGCACAGAGTAAGGATCCAAGCAAGGTTGACAAAGGGTATCCAACTGGGATTGGGATGAAGAATTCTCTGATCTTATTGGGTGTGATTAACTTTGTTGGCATGTTATTCACTTTCTTGGTCCCAGAAGCCAAGGGAAAATCATTAGAAGAGATAAGCGGAGAAAATGAGGACCAAGAAGGTGATCAAACTACAACCTCAACCTCGGCTTGAAGGACTCTATATATTAATCCAGTGTGAATTCAATTAGCAGTCAATTTAAATGGATATATTCTAGAATAATTGAAGACTATTGAAGAGATTTGAAGTTTAAAGAGAATATTTAGCTAGAAATATTTTGCTTAAATGTTTATTTACCTTTATCTTTATTGTTAATTGTTAATTCCATTTAATTTTATAATTTTTTGAGTGTTCTCTTTTTAATTCATAGGGTTGGAGTCAGGGTTTTAAATGGCTTTCAATAATCTCATGATGTAGATATCTTATGAATTAAACAAATAGATATTGAGTTTCCGTTTTGAGTATCTATTTTCTCCCCCTCCTTCTTCCCTCTCATCTCCTTTTGCCACTTCTATCTTCCTCTCTCCTTTCCCCTTCCCCATCCTTTATCAATTTGGCATCAAAGCCTGGTTCCCTCCATTGCTTTCACTGCCTAACTCTCAAAGAAAACCAACCAAAGCATTTTTCTTTCTTTAAGTTCTTATTGATTGCTATTTGCAATATTTAGTTTTCTTTTTTATAATTTAATTTGAAAAAAAAAACAGAAAAAAGAAGTAAAAAAGGTTGAGAAAAATGGATCAGGGTTAAAAAGCCCAAAAAAATCTTTCGATTTTGCTTTTAAAGTTGTGCTGGTCTAGTAAATGGCCAATAACGCCTAAATTGCACAAAATAGCTACATGGAACATAGAAGGGTTCAAAAGTCTAGGGAGGAATTGGAACAGAGCATTAACAATAAGTTTGAAGAAATTAAGAGGACTCTTATAGATTTAGGTGGACACAAGGAATTGAGATATCTTTCTCAGAGGGTGGCTTCTTCAACCCTCCTTGAACGATACATGATGTGCCACAAGATGTTAACAGTGAACTGATCCTGAAATTGGGTTTTCTATTGTAAGTGAAAAGTGAAAACGTAGCCATAGAAGAGGTCACGGAAGAGGTCAAGGAAGTAGATGAAGTTATCATAGATGTTATTAATTAAGAAGCAAGAGGAGGCTGAACCAAAAGAAATCTCCATGCACTATGAAGATGTGAGTCTTGAATTAAATCAAGATTTTGCATTGGTGGCCAAAGATCATGAGTCACAAATCGTAGACATTCATCATGTTGAAAATCTTGACGAGATAGGTGCTCAAATTCATCATATTTATACTGCATATTGTCATCCTATTCTTCAAGTTCATTATAAACATTAAACATGTATGTTGTTCATTATCCTGAAGTTGTTGTAATTATGGAAGAGCGCATTGTTTCTCCATTCGATGATAACTTCTATAACTACCTTGTTCATTGGAAGGGATTTTCCAAATCAGCGTGATCAGAATGCTCGTTCGATTCCCTTCAATGTCTCATTTTTCATTACATTGTTTATTGGAAAGGCATTCCAAATGCCAGGCATGTGCCTTCATTCTAACTCATCAAGAGCCGAGTTCTTCAAGCAGTGAGAAATGATGGAAATGAAAATAGGAAGAAAAAACATGGAAATTCTAGAATATTTGAGGACTATTGAAGAGATTTGAAGTTTAAAAAAAAGATTTAGAAATATTTTTCTTTAATGTTTATTTATTGTTCTCTTTATTATTACTTGTTATTTGCATTTAATATTTTATAATTTCTAAAATGTTCTCTTTTTAATTATTAGGTGAAGTTGGGGCTATAAATAGCTCTCAACAATTTTATTTTGTAGACGTTTTATGAAATAAATAAATAGATATTGAGTTTCCTCTCTAGATATCAAGTATCCCCTCCCTTCTTGTTGTCCTCACTTCTCTCTCATCTCTTTTTGCCTCTTTTATATCATATTCTCTCCTTTCCCCTTCCCTCCATCATCAAAATGTTTTCTCTATCTCAAGTGGGTGTCTGTCCAAGCATATCATCTCAAATTAGAGAACCGGAAATGGTGTGCAAAAGTTTGTAACAAGTTTAGTTTTTTTTTTTTTTTTTTGGGTATACTTTGGGTATATTTAGTATTGATTTTAATTAATCAGATTTTAAATTTTAAAGGGCGTTGTGAAAAAACATACTTTGTGTATAAAGACATCGAGTTTAACTTAAAGCTTTTTAGGCCAAGCCCTAATATGCAACTATCTCTCTCTATACTCCATCCAATCCATAATATAATTGAGTTCGCCTCAACTGCTCAGCACATCTACAAGTAGGGCATGCTCATCCCCCAATTTTGGGATGAAAGACCCTTTTCTTATTATTATTTTATTTTATTTTATTATGCATTTTTATTTATTTGGACATAACATATGGTACACATAGTGGTATTGACCCCTTACAATTTTTTTGGGCTTTAGTCATCACAGAAATGTAGTCCTTTTTGAAGCAGCATTAGTATTTGATGAGACTATTGAGTCCTTCAAATGGATGTTAGAAACTTTTTTAGATATCATATGCAGAAGAAGCCTAAAACTGTCTTTACAGACCAAGATCAAGCTATGGCAAGAGTTTTGGAGTGAAGTTCTTCCGGATACAAAGCATTGTTTGTGTACTTGGCACTTAAAACAAAATGGCATTAAGCACCTTTGAAAATTGATGAAAGGTGGGTTACATTTTTTGACTTATTTTTGCAAATGCATGTCTAAAATTACAGAAGTCGACAAGTTTGAAGAAGCTTCGACCCAATTTTTATCTACTTATGATGTTCATGAAAATAGGGGCTTGACATCCATGTATGATATTAAGGAGAAATGGGCTTGGTGTTGTGTGAAGACTTCTCGCATATTAGGAATGAGGAGCACACAACTTGTTGAAAACATTGATGTTAAGCAATATACGTCACCAAATTTAGACATCAATGAGTTCTTCACCACTTTTGACATAGTTGTTTCAGAGAGACGAGACAAGGAATTGAAGTTGGAATTTGATTTTAGGCACAAGATACCTAGGATGGTAAATCCAAATGCACCACTATTGTGCCAACTTTCAAAAACTTACACGCGAGGTGCCTTTGACATGTTCCAAGAACAATGGGATCATATCTCCAATTTGCTGTCAAGTTAATTAATAGGATGAGAAAAAGCCTTTATTCGTATACCCTACCCATATGATTGATAAAGAGGGGGAGCGGAGAGTTGCTTTTAAGCGTGACACACATGAAATTTTTTGCACTTACAGGATGTTTGAGACCACTAGGATATTGTATTTCAAGCACTGAAAGTATACGAGACAAAGGATGTGAGAGTTATACTTGAGCAATACATTCTCAAGTGATAGACTAGGGAGGCAAGGAGTGATGTTGTGCATGACACTATAGGAAATGAGATACAAGTGGATCTTAAACTTGAAATTGAAGATAGAATATCACCTAAGAGGGGGTGAATTGCATGATTTCATAAAATTTTGCAATTAAGTCCGATAATTAAAAAGACAAGCAATGAAAGGAAGAATAATAGATATTATAGATTTATACTAGTTTGGTCAAAATTATTGACTTACATCCAGTCCTCAGACACTCTGGTTTTTTCACTAACACTTTCAATTACACACTTTGTAACTCTCGAGAATTATCTCTCTAGGATTCATTCCCCTTTAAAAGTTGTAATCGATACACCCACTCTCAAGGTCCCTCTACCTATAATTTCTTACAAAAATATTGATAAGATAATAACTTTCTTACAAAGTAGATTAAGAATCACTGAAGTACAAAGTATCTGAAGATATTACACAATAACGAATGAAACAATATTTGCAATAAATTCGATTTTGAGCGTAAACATTTCGGTAGGTTTTTTTTTTTACAAATTTAATGCTTCGCCTTATATTTGGTGGTTTCAATTAATGACCGTTGAGAAGCTTCAATAAATTCGTTGCGAGTAATAAATATAGCCATTAGACATTGAAGTTGTTCATTACTCATAACATTAATCTTGCAGAGCTGTCACCATTAAACATTCCTTCATTCCTTTTGTTTTGCCCATTGACCTACGACAATCAATATGGAATGGGAATAGCAGAAAAGGTCTTTCGAATGCACAAATTAAATAATGGTTGCCTTGTTGGTGCTTTGTTTTCTGCAACAACATTTAATGCTTCTGATATAATCAATACTTTTTGAGATTTCTAAGTTAATCGCCCGCATAATCATTTGAAACTCATTAATACACTAATTAAATATAGTTATGAACAATAATAAATGATGATAAGAAGTAATGAAATCATAACCAATGATTTTATCCTTTATGAACACGATGATTTACAGAAGCAGAAAAGACAACTCGAGTTAATCATTAAATGACTTGAGTTGGTTTTTTTAGTACTCGAGTGAAGATGATTTTCTCTAAAAGGAATATATTTGAAACATAAGTTTTGAATTGAGAAAATCATTTTGTAAAGGTTAAACTCAAGTTTAAAAATACTGAGTTGAGTTGTTCACTTGAGTCATGTCATTATAACTCGAGTCTGAAGATTTGATTCACAAATAGATGACTTCACATTATATTTAAAATGAGTTTAAGAAAAGGACACTCGAGTCTTAAAAGGCTGACTCTCACGGATGACTCGAGTGCACAAAAGTTATAACTCGAGTTAATTAAGATTTGTTCACATATAAGTTTGAGAAATACTTTTCAAAGCGATTTTGAATAGATGACACTCGAGTGCAAAGTGCTAACCCTAATAAGTGACTCGAGTCTATAAATGTTAACTTGAGTCTGCAACCTTTGACTCAGGGAAAGGACATATGAATGCGAGAGTTGGAGTTTGAGAATAAGTTTTAATACTCCTCATGTGAACTCGAGTCATTCACTGGTAACTCAAGTTGATGCATTACATTCAAATGTTATGCCTTTACCTCGAGTCATAGACACTTAACTCGAGTCAGTCAAAACTGAAAACTATTTTGGCTAAGTTTTTAAAGCACTAACTCGAGTCCTTGGACCAAAACTCGAGTATGTCTATGACAGGCACATTAAAACACTTACTGATTCAAGATTTGGTTGAAATAAAAGTTATTCACTTAAGTGCTATTAAACATTCACTTAAGTGACTTGAATCATTAAGTCTATTTCTTTACAATTATCTGTTATCATCAAAAGAATGAGAACTAACAGAAATCATGCAAAAATATAGAGAATTAGTGCATAAATTGGTGAGATTGGCAAGAAAAGCTACTAAGAGTCGTAGAGGATATGAGCATCTTCAGGGGGCAATCAATGAAACAGAAAATAATATTCCTAATGGTAATGAAGATGATATTGTTGAGTCAAGTCACCAACCATTGAATCAAAAAATATGGATAAGGGTTTTAAAAAGAGAGAAGAAAGAAAAAGAAAGAAACGCTACAAAAGTTGGAGGGAAGAAAATCTAAGCAAGCCCAGAGAAGTTGCTCTAGAGAAACAAATTTCATTTATATTTATATGAAAAATAGAAGCTTTTATTATTCACAAACACAACATGCTCATCAATAGAACTTGCAAAAACTCAATATGCTTTCTCACCATCTACATCTCAACCTTTGTCATTTACAAGCTTGTTAATGGTATGGATTGATAAATTTGTCAATACTAATATTTCATTTGGCTATAATATCCTCAAGTCATATTTATTGATATTTACAAGTGTAGGCAACTAAAGAAAGTGATTTTCAATCACTGGAAGTGATATATCTTGACGCAAGTAACTCTCAAGGCAAAAGAAAGGTAGATATGTTAGTTTTCTATGTGTTTTGAAGATAGCTGACAATTGTAAACTTAGATGAAGTTAATGGTTAAGTTAAAAATGTTTAAATCTTGTTCAAAACTTAACCAATGATTTGCTGTCAAGACTTAACTCTAGTTTAGTGTTGCAAAATTCGAGTTTACACAAGACAGAGAGCTTTCAAAGCTTTTACATTATAAAGTAAACTCGAGCTAGTTATGGTTGACTCAAGTTTGTGGAAGGCCGAGAGTTTTCAAGTATTTTGAACTTAAAGTAACTTGTGCCTGCTTTTGGAAACTCTAGTAAGTTTTTATGGACTTAAACTTATTTTCATATTAAAGAAGTCCTAAACTCCAGTTAGTCACTTAATGACTCGAGTTATCGCAATCTAAAAACGCTTTCAAAATGCTATCACGAAATTCATTTTGAGAAAAGATCCTAACTCGAGTGAACTATGATAAACTCGACTCATGCACTTGAGTAAAACATTTTAAACTCGAGTTTCAATCATACAAAGACATCTTCACTTTAACTTCAAATCTGTTTTCAAAGAAGATGATCATGTGACTTAAGCTTAGAATGTTAAACTCAAGTCATGCACTCCAGTTTACTTGAACAAACTCGAGTGTAAAGCGTCTCTTTTTTACAATCACCATGTCCGGATTTACGAAATCTTCATGTATGATTTGTATACTTCATATCATCTATCATTACTATTCCTAAATATGTTTTATCGATTCATTAGTGAGTTTCAGATGATCAAACGAATGTTAAACTGAAGATTAAGCATAAAGCAAATGATCATGTTAGAGCACTAAATGTTGAGTTCATAAAACCAAGCACAAATTTGGCAAATCATTCTCTACACATTCCAAAGGCTTTAATGTTTTCTTTCCTCATCTAGACGCCAAATCATCCAACGAATTTATTTCAAGGAAATGCAACAAAGAAAGTTTGGGCATCTGGATTAAATCAAAATGACTAAGTAAATGCATCTGGTTCAACCTAACAGCTCTTTTGATGCTTTCAACGGTTGCATCAAGATTTCCAACGGTCATTAAATGCTCCCAACATATATAAGTTGAAGCATTCAATTCTCAACAACCAAGAGAGACAAAAATGCAAAAATGACCAACTTGATTGTTTCACTTTCAAGTGTAATATATTCTAAGATATATATATATATATATATATTCTTCGGTGTTTATTATTCCCCTCTTCTATTACTGAATCATTATTCTTGTAAGAATCTCAAAGTTGTGAGACTTTGATATTGGGTTATCAATTTACAACTTGTAAGGGGGAGTGTATCATAGTAAGAGGATAACTTTCAAGTACAAAGTATGTAACTGATTGAAGTGTTAGTGAAAATCCTAGAGAGTCTGGAGACTAAACGTAGGTCAAGAGTTAAGATCGAACCAGTATAAATTCTTTTTTTTCATCTTCTTCTACCCTCTCTTTCTGTTAGTCTCTATTTTGTGGTGAAAACTTGGGCTTATCAAAAGAATTTTTAAAATCCCCAATTCACCCCCCTCTTGGTGATATTTAGCCATTTACAAAAAAGAGACTATGAAAATTATAACATTTTATCCATTTCAATATTGTCATTAACAAATATTGTATTACATAAACATGATACAACTCTCACACATTAAATGAAACATTTCTCACATATTACATCTTTTGATTCATACAAGAAACCAAAACACACGTTAGACTCTTTTGGTGGCTACTTTTTGACTAAACAGACATTAGACCCTTTCGGTGCCTATTTTTTTGGATGGACCAAGTTTGTTTACACATTTCTTTTGGAGCTTGGGAGAACAATTTTTAAGAAGGATGGAAATTGCTCTTTTTCATAGGATAGCAATCATCTCCACCTGCAATTAATCTCAAGTAGATTAATTTCCATCCTTATCAATATATGTCAAGTTTTTTCAAGTTTCAACAACAATGTACAATGTATATGTTAAATTGTGCAACTTCTTACAATGTCCAATGCAAGCATGTATATTGTTTGTTAAGCTCTTAGCAAAGATACACATCAGGACTACAACAAAAAGAAATATGTATGGTTTTACATACAAGCCACGCAAAATGCAATGAACTATCAACATGCATGATACTTGGCCTAATCTTTGCATATTAAAAGACCAAACATCTAAGAGATCAATAAACTTTTCCTTCAAGAATGAAAGATTACAAAGATAATATAACAATATAGCTTCATTGAATCATGAAATAAAGAGCTATAAAATTGAAATGCTAAGGTTCTTTTCCATGAGTGTATGTATTCAAGCATTAATTGAATCACAACATAGGCATAAGAGGAACTAATCCTTTTATACCAAATATGGTGACATCATAGCTGCAGTTAGCAGTATTTCTCTAGACCATACACTATCCTCACCATTGCACAGAATCATCCCTTAAATATTAGCTATTACCAATATAAAAGGTACTTGACATTAACAAGAAGTTAAAGATGCTTATATTACAGTCGCAATCCACGAGGAAAACTACATATGGCAGAGAATCACTTCAAAAAATGACATGTAAAGCAATCAACACTAATAATTCATAAGAAAAATACTAAGAACAGTCAATACCAAACCCATTGTTTATAAGGAAGTTGAATGTATGTCCATCACGTGAGAATGTGCACTTGCTACTGTTGGAAGGCAACTTCTACAAACATTAAACAACAATTGTACTAAAATTTCCTGTATATGATGTGTGCTCGGCTTACACAACAATTCCTTTAGCAACAAAGTTATAAATTAAGCCTCGCTAACTCATCTCGAGTAGCTCCACCAATCAAAGTCAAGGCTTGAACAAAACCATGCCGACAAAGACTTAAACAAGTGGTAAATCCATAATTTGATAAAAAGGAATTAAATTAAAATATATATCATCAAAAAATAAGTATATAAAATAATTTTTTAAAAAACCCCCTCTCAAATGCCAGTCACTATCTCAGAAATTGCTAATGAATAGTTCAAGCATAATGCAAAACCCCTAGCTTCTTAGAACAATAATGCCCTCCGGCTTCTCCTATCATCTACCACATTCTTACTTTTACTCTATTGAATGTCGAGTCCACACCACCACCACTGGAAACCAATCAAGCAAAGCAGATCGATCTCCAAACAAAATTCATTGGAATGCCGAATCACTAAGCTGAAAACCCCCAGCAGCAAATAGTCACAATATAAAGATAAAAGCTGAGATTCAAGTAGAAGAACTGAAGGCATCGAATGGAAGTGAAGATTTGGCTATGTAAGTAAAGAAGGAGTTTGTAAGCGAAGCAAAAAATCTTAACAGAGATGAAAGGTTAAAGAAGGAGGCTCTCTCATTTGTGAAAAGATGCCCACATGTTAGCTTATCATTATCCAAAATTGTACCTATCCAATGGCTCAACTTTATTTATAAAAATAAACATGTGGTTTTTTTCAAAAGTGCACCCTGTTGGATATAATTAGTTTTGATGATATCAAATATTATGAGAACATGAATATTTGAGTCTCTATGATCAAATGGAAGTTGGAATGGCTCAATTCAGAGTTAAAATAAGCAAGTTGAAGCTCCACGATGCAGAGTAGATAGCTACAGTGATTTCGCTTCAATTTCCATCTTATTTGAGCATAAAATTGGTCATACTCAAGAAAAAAAATTGGTATACTCGAGTATAAGAATTGTTGTACTTGAGTATGATTGTATTCTAGTGACTCTGTTTCACATTTCACCTGAGTAAGGTCTGGTTATTTGATGATATCTCCCAAACCGAAGATCCGATTGAGATGAAACAAATTTTGTATGAAACTAGACTCCAAATGCATTATTTTGACATAAAATTCAAGTCTAAAGCAGTTCAGACGAAAGAACTACGAATTTTAATAATTTCCTCATCAATTAATGTCACACAGCAGACCCAGCTTTGGTAATTTGGGTGTATCTCACAAACTACACATCCAAATGAGTTGAAATCAGTAGCATATAAAACTAGACTCATATAATTTCCAACACATTAATAGAAAAAAAAAGAACAAATGAGAGAGATATGAGTTTTTGAAGTTCATAGTCAATTCAGAATGTTGCAAAAATGTTGGTCCAGAGCAACTTCTATTAATCCAATCACATCATTCAACATACAATGAGTTTGGAGTTGATTCTTCTTGCATTTGAAATAAGACTTAAAGATCTTTCTGGGTATAAGTGGTTTGTCAAATTTAGAGCTATATCGAAGATGTTACACTTATTAGAATTTGTCCTTCATGCTGCCAATGTTCTTGCATTTTGGAAATCAGAACATTAATCATCAATCGTGTGTGAAGAAAGGCTTAATACTTTGCTAAATCATGAAGGATACTCGAGTACACTTTAATATTTCTCGAGTATGGTACTCGAGCAAGGAAGTAATATACTCGAGCACATAAGAAAGCTTACTCGAGCAAAGTTGTTCCAAGTTCAATTATATGAACACCTTCATATTGCTACTCAACAAGATAATCACCTTACTCAAGCAAGGAAGAAGGTTACTCAAAAACAGCGGCTCTCACTAACCTTTGAAGAACCTTATTTGAGTACTAATGCAACATTACTCGAGTACAGTGGCTGAAGTGAATAAATGCCTATATATCAAATGTTGTAATCGAGCATGAATGATACTCGAGCAGAGCGAAAGATAGGTGATACTCGAGCACACCCGAGTAGCACACTCGAGCATGAAGATCATGGTACTCAAGTATGATCGTTGTGAAACTTCTGCTACAAAAACTACTACAAAAATGATCTTTAACGTCCTTTTTTTTACCCTTTCTACGTCCGTTTTTTTTTTTGGGAATTCTATGTAAGGAATGCAATAAATCTGAGACTTATGGCGTCCTGATTAAATTAAGGACGTCTTATTGGTTTTTTTTAAAAAAATCTAGCGAGACAATGGAAGGCGATGACAAAGCAGATTTGGAAGAAACAAGTCACAAATCCAAATAGACCGAGGCAAGAATCGAAAAAACAAAACAAATCTAGAAATAGCTCCTCTTCTCCAGTTAAGCTCCTCCAAGACGGGCGTTTGTATGTGTCTGAGAGAGAGATCACCATCCCCGTCAAAGTCATAAAAAATCAATTTAGCATGAGACAAGCAAATAGAATAACAATGCACTGAACTTAAGCAATCGACAAGGCCACCTAAGAGAAAAAAGAGGAGACAAAAATATGAAGAGAAACAACTAACCCTCACAAATGGGTACCAGCCTTTAAGTTCTTTTCGACTCCCCCAAACATCAACAAAATCATGGCTTTCTTTATCCAAGAATTCTCATAAATAGAAGGTGCAAGCCGAGACTTCTGCAAAGATTCTTCCACCGTACGTGTGTGTTCAAGGCAGAAACATGGAGGCCAACCAGTACATCGCTGTCGGCTCATTCCACAACTTGACCCTCAAAAAGAACAAAGACTTTGAACTCTCCAAAAAGATTTGGGATTTAAATGCTGTAAAAGAGATGAGATGTGGGAAGTAATATGCATTGATGTGTGCGGTGCAGTGCTCTCAAGTCTAAGGCATGTGTGTATGTATGGTGAGAAAGAGAAGATATAAGATGTGTGTCAAATGGATGACTGATGGGAAGACTTTGGCGTCCTGAATTGCTCTTAGGACGCCAAAAATATTAATTTTGGCATCCTAATTTCATTATTAGGACTTTAAAAATTAAAATTTTGGCATCCCAAAATTATTTTAGGACATCAAAAAGTCCCAAAAGTTTTCCTAGGCACCAAAAATTTTCTTAATGGCCACTAGAAAACTCATTTGAGGCGTCCCAAAAGCATTTTGACACACAAAAAGCATATTTCAATCTCCCTTGTTCTCATAATTCTCGGGTCCCACGCATTAAACACACACATTTAACCACACAAATACTTAACAATTATTCACTTCCTTTCCTCACAAAAAAACAACGGATTATACAAATATACATACACCATGCAAATTTCAAATACATGGCAATCTTTAAGACCAACACGTCACACACATGCAACAACAATTTGCTTTTCTCCCTCCCGGGTCCCACGCATTAAACACACACATACTCCAACTTCAAATCAACTTAAGCACTCTCCCTCCCTTCTCATTTGTGCGTCCGGTTCCTTCCTTCTTTTCTTAACACTTTAAATAATTTATCCATTCCCTTCTCTTTAAACCTACGGACCCTCTCTCCTAAACAATTATAACTCACATTCTCTCCAATCTGTCTTCCTCTCATTCTCTCTTCTCGGCCTCTCACCTTTCAACATGTCACACCTCTACTGGTCTCGCTCTTTCGAGTGGCGGGTTAAAGGGATTTCTTTTATTGGTTACCTTGCCATCACTATTTAGTCTGTTTAATACATATCAAAGTTATCACAACAAAGCATTTGACCGATTTGGACAACCTACTATACTAGTAAAAGTAAAACAAACAGAAAGTAAAAGTCCCTGGAGGATTAAGGGTACAGTTATCTAAAGTAGGAATCAAAATATAAATACAGTCGTCCCCAAAAACAATTACAAAGTACAATAGGGCATCCCCTACTCTTCACTACACTACCATGCATTACCTTTCCAAAAAGGTACTTTTATCTCAGACATGTCCCCCTGTGTCTAAAAGTGTCTGGAGTCCGATAACGGCCCCCAGAATAACTGTCAGTACTCAAATACTAAATGTGTAAGGAGTATGTAAGCTACCATGCTAGCCAAAATCATAAGAGCATGCCAAATACATACCATTTATGCATCCAGATCATACCACAGCAAAGCACATATCACAATCCAAGAACCCGTACAGTTGCCTTACCAAGGCAAGCCTCGGACTCATTGGACTCACAACTCGTAAAGCCATCCTTTCTAGGCTAGCCCCGGACTGAAACTGAACCCGTACAGCCGCCAATAAGGCCGGCCTCGGACTGAACGCCCTCAGCGCTAGGAATCACACAACACTGTATGCATATTTGGCACAACATATACAAAGAAAACACACATGGCAAAACACAAATATACAGCAAAACACAAAGATATCTGAGTAAAACGGTTACTACCTAGTGTGGCAAATATTGTCCTTAATATTTTAGTGGGCCCGTTAACTTTCCAAGGGTTCCTTTGACCTATATATCATTAAAATACACTTATTTAGTATTTACGAAAATGTCATCACGTTTTTTTGTCAAAACCGAGGCCAAACCCAAAATTCTCATAAAGTTGGTGATTCTGGCCCAACTTGTGGGATTTTTTAATAAATTCTACAAAAATCATTTTTGTATGCTTCCAGCACCATCTGAACCATTAACAAGTATATTTTTCAAGAACAATATTTCCAGACCTTGAAAGTACTTTTATTTTGGCATGTTGCTCTCTTTTCACACCTGGGTCAAATTTCACCCTATTGCACACAGAGCTAACTTCACCAATTTTTATCTTAGTAGGAAAATCCAAAAATCATAAAACTATACATCAAATTGAACCTCAGGATGTGTACTTTTCGCCTGTAAAATCTCAGCCAAAAATAAATTCGTTTAGTATTTTTAGAACTCACTTGAAGGTCCACTGCCAGAATTTCCACAATCAAGAACAAGCTTGCTTTTAAGGCTTTTTCGGTGATTTCAAGTTCGGAAACTCAAACTACAACCTAACCCCATACAAAATCACGTTTTAAACCCTTTGGGACCATCAAAAACTCCAAAATCAGACCCCAAAACCAAACCCCAACCAGAAGCACGAAAATCCCAACTTTGAACTTCAAAGAGTTGAGTTTTCGGTGTTTACCTGAAATCGGAGATCCGGCTTGGTGCTCTTGATGATTGGTTCTTGTTCTTGGCTATGGGACTTGGCTGAACACTCTCTCTTTCCTCTGAAAATTTCGTGCTCCCCTTGATCAAGGAGAGAGAAAAGATGTTTATTTAAT
This sequence comes from Acacia crassicarpa, assembly GCA_034222035.1. NCBI lineage: Eukaryota > Viridiplantae > Streptophyta > Magnoliopsida > Fabales > Fabaceae > Acacia > Acacia crassicarpa. Next base: position 38,344,921 of record JAWXYG010000003.1, read on the forward strand.
AATAGAAAAAGTAACCAACTAGTTCCAAAGTAATTGGGTAATTCTTCCATTCGGTTGGTAATTAATTGACTTAGTTTCATCTTTATCCCATGAGCAAATTTGAGAGACTTCTAGGAGGGTTATGTGGCGTGTTCCCAACCCATTTATTCAGATTCCATCTTTTAATTTGACAAAAATTATCCAATTTGACTCAAAATGCTATCTTGACTTACCGGTGGGGCCCACACGTTAATAATTGGATTGACTAAGCTTAACTCTTCTTCAAATCAGATTTCTATAGATAAAAAGGGGCCATATGCGCCTAGGGAGTCCCACAAAACTGATCCCCATTAATTAATTCCATTTTCCCACTTTATCGGTCAAATTCTGGGTCTATCGATCCTTATCGGGTCCCACTGGGTCCAAAAGTGCGTCTTTTTGTACTTTTCTCTATCTTTACCAGATATTCTCCACTGCCTGGGCACATTCATGTGGCGCCTTCCCTTTTTCCATGGTAGCGCCACATTTGTCTCATTCCGCCCAAATAATCCCCTAACTAGCCCCTATCGGTCCCTTTTTTTATCGGTCCATCGTCTGTGGGTCCCGCGTCTTGTATTTGGACCAAAGTATGAGTAAATCATCTGATTTTTCTTCTCTCTCTCATGTTGGACGAAATTCAATGCCCAAAGGATAAGGAATTGACCATTTTGCCCTTGCTTTTTCTTCCTTTAATCCCGTGGTGACACGTGTCCCTGTGCAATGATCACCCTATCTTTTGCTTTTTGGAACATGCCTTTTTAAGTGTTTCTTTCTCTCTCTTGTCCCTGTATGGCGCATACATACTTCCAGGAGTCAAGAATCTGTGTTTTGTCATATTCCCCGGGCCCACTTCATCATATCGACTTTATACCTCACCAGTATCGTGCCCTGGGCCCGCACCTTTTCAAACCTAGGCATGCCAGAGACTCTTTTCCTCTAGTCAAAGTGGGCGACTTTTTGGGCCTTTCCAGGGTCCACTATCCTATCTCCCTCTATACAGACATCCTTTTTCAATCAATATTCTATTGCAAAATATTACACAAATAATAACAATTCGATTACAGTCAAAATTCTTCACTAACTTCTCAACGATTACAGTTTACACTATTACAACAGTAGGGGTGTTACACAACACAAAATAAAATTCTCTCAACCTCTTACAACCCCCATCGTCTTCCCTTCACAATATTAACACCCTTTCGTCAATCACTCCCCTCCTCCTTCACGCCATCATCATCACCCTCACTCACAATGAAAGAGTCACGGTTAGAAGCAAGGAGAAGGTGAGAACTTGAATTATAGCTTGGTGATTTGAATGATTCCTCCATGCATGTCTTTTGAATGAGCATAAACTCACATGCATGTGATTTATTTGAGACTAGGATGAAGTTTGAACAAGGAGTACAATGGTGAAAGAGATCACCATCCCAAAGATAAGCCTAGTGGTAAGTATCTCTACTCCTTCTTGAAATTCTAGAGCGTTGGAATAAAACCAGATAGGGTGGTAAATCGTAGAAATAAGTGAAATATGGGAACTCTGAGACCACCATTGTTTTCCTTACAGAAGATTGCGTGGGAATATGATTTTTGTTGATTTTTCAAATGAGTTTTTAAACCTAAAATTATGAGCTCAAAACGGATGATGAACTTGTTAGTTTTGGACCACTGAAGTTAGTGTGATTGTTTAAGTATTTTGACTAGGTAGAATATTTTCTAAAATCATGAAAATATTCCAGGAGATAAAGGACATGTATATCTTTAAAATGACGGGTCATTTTCTGAACTCTAGTCAAAGAGAAATAAATTGTACAAAATGAACCTAAATTCCAGAAACCACTCTGGATAGTCTGAACGATTTTAGGAATTGGGTGTAATTTACATATGATTATATATTGGAACTAATTTTCCCAAAAACTAGACTTAATAAGGAGTTCATAGGTTTTTGATCCACCTCAATTGGACACCTAGAACTCCATATATGAATTTTTAAAGATAGGAATCTCTTCTAGAAGTTTATTGCACAACATATGGAAATGTGAAATTTGGGTTAATGTGGCATGTTCTAACCTTGAGGATTATTTTTATTAAAAAAAAAAAGACTTGTAAAGGGACACGTGGGTTTGGGAAGCACATTAAAGTGATTTTTGTGCAATTTATTAAAAATGATTGAAGTTACTGGAATTTCTGGCTAGTTAAGAGATTATTTCAGAAATAAGTTTTTGCAATAAGAGTTTTTAAGTAAATTCATATATAAAGACAATCCTTTTAACTTCCTCGGATATCATGAGTAATAATAAAGTACTATGGTATTGTTATAGGGATTTTTGGGAGCGCACGTATTTCGAAGCATTGGCACAAATTTGCTAATACATGGATAGGTGGTAACTTTAATCTTTTATGGTTTGTATATGTTATATATGTTTAATTACCATGATTGTGGGTCATGTCTTGTACATGGGCTATTTACATACAGTGTTTCTGTTATTTGGCCAATAGCATGTGTCTTCCTAAGTGCTGAGGACTCGAAACAGGTAAGGTTCTGTGTTTGTAAAATTTTTCGTGTGTGCTATGGAACTTGAGACTAAATAAGTCCTGCGTCTATTTTTTTTCCTCGGGTGAGGAATTTGGGATCCATAAGGTCCTACGTTTATTTTTCCTAGCACTATGGAATTCGGGACTCGTAGGGTCCTGTGTCTATTTTCCTAGCATTGGGGAATTCGGAACTTGTCTAGTCCTGCGTATTCACAGTTAACATGAACTGTATAATTTACTGTATATTGTTGTTGTGAATTATTGCTGCATGATAAATTGTTGTTCCTAAATTATGGTTAATTATTTAATTATCATATTTACATATGTATTTCATAGAGATTAACCCGTTACCCTGAGATTCAATTTTGAATCCTAGACACTAATAAAGCTTCAAGTAGCGATCCGGGAAGAAAGGGGAAGACTATGTTGTAGAAGGTAGCAGAAGTTGGACTCAAGATGAGTTCTTTTGTTTTGTGCATATTTTGGGTTTTATTTTGATGGGCTGTATAAGAAGTTTTATTTTGCAGTTATATTTTGGCAATGAATGTAATTAAATATCCCAGGGGGGATTAATTTTATTTAAAGCCAAGTTATATTTTGTTTAAATTATCAGTTACTTACTCGTCCAAACCGGATCCTATATGCTCCATTGCGTAGCAACTCTAATTATATCGGGAGATATAAGGGAGCGTTACATCTTGAGTAGGAAATAAATTGTAACCTTACGGCATGTGAGGGGGAGTATCTTGGTGAGAGATTCAGCTTCGCAAGTGCCTAGGTGAACTTGTGGGATTGTAGAATCTTTTCTCTTATACCTGAATTAAACAAGAAGATAGTGGATTGAAAATCTTAAGTGAAGCTTGGAGACTGAACATAGGTCACGGATTGGACTAAACCAATATAAATCTCAATTTGCATATTCTCTTCCTTTATCTCCTATATTCCCAGCATAATCATTTGAATGACTAACTGTTGGTTTACAACTCATTACTATCATATATGCTACATTTACTGAGATGCAAACAGTTTTTCAAAGCTCATAAGTTTTTATCATACACCCAATTCACCATCTCTTAGGTTCAGTCAGTTCTTACACACCCAACACCAAATACTTTTTTTGGATGCAAAAGTGATTATATGGTTACAAAAGTAGAGCAAAAATACTCATTGACCATTGATTTGATTTTTTTTTTTTAAAGTTGACATGGACGATGACTGTTAAATTTCATTCCAACTAGTAGTGGAGAACTGGAGAAAATTACATAACAGGGCCCAGATAGTTTTGAAAATTACATAAAGGTGGCAATGGAGGAGATGAAAAAGAGATGGGTGGCCCAATGGGTAAGATTGAAATTGTGAGAGAGAAAGGCTGAACTACAATTTCCAAAATATCTATACCATTTTCTATAATTTTCTTCAGTTCTTTAGTAGTATCTAGGATAAATTTTAACTTAGTCATTATAACATCCTGAATTTTTTTGGAACTATAATATTATAGGATAGATAGAAAATTGATTTATCAGTCATTTAGTATGAGTAAATTTTCTAAGGTTAGAATTTAAAATTTTATATATACATAAATATTATATTTTAATAATATAATAAATATTATATATATATATATATATATATAGGGTTAAAGGTCATTTTTGTCACGGAAGTATTGCTAAAGGAGCGCCTAGCACCCGGAAGTTTTTTGGGTACCAAATTTGCCCTGGAAGTATGAAAAATAAAGCAAATTTGCCCATCTGTTAATTTTGACCGTTAAGTTTGACTAACTGTCCACGTGGCATGCCACCTCATCAACCAATAAGAGTTAAGTATCATTTTTGCCCCAAAAGTTTTCAATTAGAGCAATTTTGCCCCAGAAGTTTTTACTAAGGAGCAATTTTACCCCGGAAGTTTACAAAATGTGTCAATTTTGCCCTTCTAAATCAGTCAAAGACCACACATGTCATACCTTGAAAAGGTCGAACTTGGAGTTAGAGAAGGAGATCTTTGAGATGTTGAGTTCAAGGCAGCCAGAATTTGTGAAGCCGAATTGATCACAAGAAGCACCACTTATGATTTAAGCAAATGATCAGTCTATATAAACCAAGGTTCTTAAAACCGAACCGGTCGTTGAACCGGTCAAGATACTGGGTCAAGGGTCAGTGGGTCAAACCGGAGTCAAACTGGAGTTAAACCGGGGCAAACCGGTGAGAATAAAAATTTCATGTTATTAATATGAAATCATTAAAAAAATCTTTTTTTTGATACCACCCTCTGATAAAAAAACATGTCTCACTGCACTCATATACCCATTAAATAATGAGTTAAAGTATGTTAGGTACCTCTTGAGGGGGGGAAAAAAGGTATGTTGGTTTCCGTTCTGAACCGACCAGTTCGGTCCGGTTTTCAAAACATTGATACAAACGTAAGTGATGCTTCCTTGAGCTCAACGTCTCAAGGATCTCCTTCTCTGACTCCAAGTTCCACATTTTCAAAGCATGACATGTGTGGTCTTTGACTGATTTAATAGGCAAATTTAATATTGGGAGAAAGAAGGGCAAAATTGCTCCTCAATGAAAACTTTCGGGGCAAAATTGCTCCAAAATGAAAACTTTCAGGGCAAAAATGATACTTTTGATTGATGAGGTGGCATTCCACGTGTGATGAGGTGGCATGCCACCTCACATTTTAACGATCTAGTGGACTTCCGTCACTTTTGGGTAAATTTGATACCTTTTCAATACTTCCGAGGCAAATTTGGTACCCAAAAAACTTCCAGGTGCTGGGCGCTCCCTTATCAATACTTCCGTGGCAAAAATGACCTTTAACCCTATATATATATTTGTTGGGTAGACAAGACAAAGGAAAGAACTGACAAAAGAGGAAAGGGGAAAAGAAAAGGGAAAAGTGGGTGGGGTCCACGCTTGAAAAATTTGAAGGAGGTGCCTACTCTCTGAAAATGAGGAGGAGTGGCACCTACCTTTTGAAATGGGTAAACGGTGCCGCAATTTGGGTAGGGCGCCATTGCCGCCCATTGACAAAAAGGGTGGGGATTTTTGTTATAAATACCCCCACCCCAATACATAAGCGCGCGCACACACACACACTTTCTTTCATCTGTAGAGAAGAGCATTAGAGAGAAGAGAGAAAGGAAGAGTAGGGTGATAATTATTTGGGAGCCTTGTAGTAGCTTTTTGGTGGTTATTTGGAAATTAACGAGTAACAAATAACTCTGAATATTCTTCCATATACTTGTGAATTGTGTATAATTGTAAATTATATTATTTTTATAGACTGAATTATGTGTATATGTATTATTATATTGTTATAATAAAAGTTGATTATTATAGTTTTGTACCCACAAAAATTACAGTTTTGTACCTTCAAAAATTACAGTTTTGTGCCCGAGAAAATCACAGTTTTGTACCCAACAAAAATTACATGTTTACCCCTGAATTTCAGAAATGATAGTTTAGTCCCGAATTTCAAAAAAATGACAGTTTAATCCCTCGAAATTAAAAAATGACAGATTGGTCTGATAAGGTTTTTATGAGATGTTTGGTTTACCTTGTGATGATATTTTATATAAATGGAAGCTTGTTTTAATATACTTTATTTTATTGATATAATTATCATGGCGGCTGTATGTGTGATGAGTTGGAGTAAGGAGGAATTTAAATGATAAGATTTATTTATGCCACCACTCGGTATACAGTGGATGGTACTTTTCAAGACCTCATCTTCCATTTTTTCCTCTGGTCAGGATTGCATTGGAGTTGTGAGACATGTGACACCTCCTTAGTTGTTATTTTTAAGGAGGGGAGCCATAGTCCAGATTTAAGCTCTATACCTTTGGCCGGGTATATCTTAAGTTTTGGTGAGCTTAGAACCATCCAGTCAAATGAATGAGTTTCTATTAGACTATGTGTTAGCCTATGGCTCCAGTCAGCGGTACAAAGGAGGACGGTGATATAAGGGAGGCTGCATATTGCATTGTATATTTGTATAGTTCACAATTTGACATAATAATAATTACTTTTGCAAATGATTTTGTATGAGAAATTATGGTGTATATATGTATACAAATATATTTGAAATTAGCCCCTGCTTTTTGTCATATGTAATTTGCTTGTGTGCGGTAGAAATTTTCAGTAGTTACTGATATGTGGAATCTCATCCCATATTAACATTTTTCAAATGAATATCCTAGTAGAGAGCAAGGGAAGGCACCTATGGAGTGAGCTTTGGAGGCTCTTTTGTACTCCTATAGTTTATGTTATGTTATTTTATTTGCCATGAACCTAAGACTTCCGCTTTGTATTAAACTCCGAAATATTTTTCTGAAATTTATTTTGATTATGTATTATGAACTTTATTTGAAATGATAATGTAATCTGATGATTTGGATATTGATAAACTCTGTTGGAGGTATTACAAATATTTTGGCCAAGTTTTCGGGTATTGAAATTGAGGTGTTACAATCATCGTTCATGTTGGCTTTAAAAATACAAAAAAGTCAAACTAACAAAGAATGGGTATTTTTGCTTCACTTTTATAACCACATAGTCATTTTTACATAAAAAAACACTTAATATTAAGTACACTTTTTATAAAACCACATGTATATTTTTATAATTTTTTTTAGAAGAGTAGGCAAGCCGAAGTTGAGAAAGTGAAAAGGGGAAAGACAACGTAAATCTAGCCTCTAATACAGTACAAAAAGCCAAAAGCTAGGAATAACAGACCAATTGGTCCTTCAAAAACATATCAAGACAACCACTTGGAACAGTTGGTATTAGAACCACCCCCGCATCATCTGGGATATCATGACCATGCTTGGCCATATAGTTAGCGCAGGAAATGTTGCCTCTTGGAGTGTAGTAGATCTCGACGTTCCAGTCCCTGAAGAGAAGGTCTCTGATCTCTCCAATGATATTTCTAAGTGTATGGTCAGTATAGCAATCCCTCATGAGGATGTTGACAGCCTCGAGACAAACGGTATATAGAAGGATTCTTTGAAGACCCATCTAATGCCCCACTTTTAATCCTGTCATGATCGCGCATAGCTCCGCTTCAATGACTGTATGGGGCCCAAGAGACCTGTGAAACCCCATTAGCCAATGACCTTCAGAATTCCTAATTACTCCTCCGCAAGCTGCCTAATGTTGATGACGCACAGATGCATCGATGTCAATGCGAACCGTATTCACGGGAGGCGGGGTCCAGGATTCTTCTCCGCACCTTCCAAGTTGAAACATTTGGTGAGCAAAAGATTGGTTGGCAGTATTTTCCATTAAAAGATAATTGCAAAAGTGAAGCATCTCCCTGGTATCCGTGGTTTCACCCTGGAACAGAAATTTGCATCTCGTTGTCCAAAGGATCCAGCACCCGAAACTGAAGACTCTTGGCCAAGTTCCAGGATTGTGGTTTACATTCCAATTGAGCCAAGATTGCAAATTACCTGCAAAAAACTTAGAAAAATAGTTAGCCTTTAAAATCTATTTCCACAAGTTTTTTACTCTTGCACAGTCCCTAATTAGATGGATCATATTTTTATACTTTACCCTTTTAATGAATAACAAGTAAGAAGCAAGTAAAAGAATACGTGGACTCAAGTTTTTAAGGGTGTTAAAATACAAATAAAGATTATAAATAGACTGACGTTACCTTAGTCTGTGGGTCCCACACGATGTGTCCAGCTGCCATTTGTTTCCCCTTTCAACTTGAAGATGCACGCACGGTTTTATTTGTAAAACAAAATCTGGCTGTTGTCTTCCTTGAATTTGCAAAACAAAATCCTGGCCGTTCTCCTTCTTTACATTGCTCTTCCTTCTTCTTCCATTAACAACCAATATTATGGGCGTGCTTATTCACTTTGTTAATTCTGGTTTAATTTATGTAGTCTTACTTTTTCTATGAAGGATCTGGTGATTTTAATAAAGATTTCAAAAAACTTGTCTGAAATTGGTCACACCAAAGAAAAAGGCCCCTGTAAAATTATGTTTTCTTTAGTTTAATTAGACTGATTTTTTCACCGGAGTTTTAATATGAATAATCACTAGCATGTGACAGATCTATCTCGCTCTTCCTTTGTTGCAACGTCGACCTAGACTGAATCTTTGAGGTGCTTGAATCTTTTAGGGCCCGTTTGGTATGGGGAAGATTTAGGAAGGGAAAGGAATTTAAAAGAAAGAAAGGAATAGAAGGGAAGATTAAGAGGGAACTTAAAAAGTTGAACTATTTGGTAGACATGGGAATAGAACTTAAGTTGAAGGAAATTAAAATGTTTGGTAGGAAGAAAATGAGGATGATTAAGTGGGAAGAGAGGTAAAATACTTATAATACCCCTGAAAAGTAGAACCTCACTCGTCTCTCACTCTTATCACTCGTCTCTCACTCTATCTTTGCCTTTCTCATGCTCGTCTCTCTCGTCTCTCACTCTCCTCCACTATCGGCGCCTCTGCTTCCTCCACCGTCCTCGCCTTTGCTTCCTCCACCGTCAGGGCCTCTGCTTCCTCTGTCGTCACTGTCGCCTCTACTTCCTCCGCCATCGCCGGAGCCTCTTCTTCATCCGCCATCACGGTCGCCTCTCCTTCAGATCGGTTTTCTTTACAAGGGCTTTTTTGTCTTATGAAATATCTTTCCCGGGAAGATCCTCAGATCCCACCACTTTTGGAGAGATTTCATCTTCCCACGTTTAAGGGAAGATGATGCTCGACGGGAACTCAGGTTGCAGGGAGAGTTACATTCCAAACGGTTTTTTTCGGGGGAACAAGTTCCCATTCCCTCCAGTGAGTTCCCTATACCAAACGAGTCCTTAGAGTTTATCGTTATCTTGTGTTGGGGTCCCACTTGGGCTTGATGGCCTGGGAGTACTTTCCTTTCTAATTGTAACACGTGGCCATTGGTATGGGAAAAATTTGAGGAAGAAAATGAATTTAGATGGGAAAAAAAAAATTTTGAGGGATGAGAAAAGATTGATTGTTTGGTAAGAAGAAAAATGAAGGGACGATAGTTAGTAAAAAATCAAAAAATACCTATTTTACTTTTAAAATAATTAGTTAAAAATGCAAAATAAAAATGTATTTTTTCCATAATTCAAATTTAATACGAATTTGTTTGAATACTATGACAGATCATTTATTTCCAAAAAAAAGAAAGAATCAAAAAAAGAAAATGAATTTATGGGTTAAATTCGAATTTTATGCAAAAGCATTTATTCCCAAAAAAAAAAACAAATTTGTCTAAAATATTATCCCGCCAAGTTTGAATTTATCACATAAATTAGAACTTATCATATAAGGGTTTAAACTTCTCATATTGCATGAGAAAAAAAAAGATTCCTACACACACTGACACACATGAAATGGTGGGACCTACATATATATATATAAAAAAAAAAAAAACCTCAAGCATGGAAATCGTTGTATTTATAACATGGGGATACACGTTTCCTACAGTATGAGAAGTATATTTCCCTATCGTATAAATTAGAATTTAATCATATTTTTTTGCTTTATAGAAAATAAATATTTTTTATGAGGGGTGAATATACCCAAAAGCGTTACTATTCATGAGAAAACTTGAGTACCCAACAATTTTGATGAAATCTTATCTTTCCAATTTTGAAAAAAAGATTAATAGGCCCAGGAACTTAAATTCCTAGAAAGATTGGGTTAAAAAAGTGTACTAAATAAGGGAACTTGCTCATTGTTCCTTCCAACCTATTCCACTTACCCAAAAAAAACCCCTTATTAGTTTTCCAAAGTCTCTATAGCCAAAGACAGAGCTTAATGGGGACATGGCCCCCAAAAAAAAAACAAAAAACAAAATTGTTTAGAATTTTTTTAAAAAAGATTTTATATAATGTAAAATTTAATTTTGGCCCCCAAATTTTTTTTAATACAATTTTCCCTCTTTTTTTATTATTCCCTCCCGTTAAGAAGTTGGCAACTTAAAATTTTAGAGTTTTTGACACTTAGCTCTTATTTGATTCCTAAGAATGTTTATAAAGTTTTGAACATTGATAATATCTGCACTCTTGTTGCAAAATACTATCCTGCTGATTTTACGAAGCAAGAGAAGATAATTTTGAAGCCTCAACTTCAACATTTTGTTATTGATGCTTCTAGTCATCTAGATTTGAAGAATCTATCAACTCTACCTGAATTATGTTGTGCTTCGATAAAAACAGGTAAATTTAAGGTAATTTCACTACCGATTCAATTATTGATCATTTCAAGTCATTAAAAGAACAAAGAGCATTACTTTAAGTGAAAGTTAATTTTTATTGTTTTATTTAGTATAGTGTTTTATTAATTTTGTATTATAAATTATATTGTTAACTTTTAATATTTTGATATATTATATAACAGACAATCTTCTGAAATTTCATGATATCTTTTCATTTTGTAATTGATATGACATTCATACTAAAAACAGACATATTATCTTATACATTATAATTGTTAAAATAATTTTATTATAAATCTCAATATTTTAAAAATGTTGTATAATCTTAAAAAATTTAATTATTAATGAGTATACATTTGACCCTCCAAATTTTTATTCTAAGCTTCGCCCTAGTCTAATAGACTTGTTCCATTCTCTTTTGCAATCACAAGAGTAGGCATTATCATTTATCAGTCCTTCCCCATTCTCTGTCTCTTCAAAGACACTGCTACCTCTTCGATCAAGCAAGCATCCTCCATCTCCAAGAGGGTGTCTCGAAATGAACCACCCTTTAGGCCATCACAATTGATTTCACAAGTTTTCAAAGAGATACTAAACAAAATATAATTAATGCATCTAAATATGTTTTACTATAACTTTATAATTGTAAAAACAATCCTATTACAAAAATCATCTTTAGTTTACTACAATAATATTTAAATATGGTAGGATAATATTAAATATTAAGTTAAATACTAGTTATATAAAAAAAAATTATCAAAATATACATTTCATCTCAGCTGTACGTTTGAAGTATATCTGGGTGGCTTAAGTTTAATGAATTTTTATTATTTTAAAAATTCATATTGTTTTAATCCGATTTAAATAGACCCAACCAATTAAATGCGCACCCTTGTGAAAGAATCTAAGAATAGGATACGATAGAGACTTGTGTCAATCACACCTTTTTCTGCATTCATTAAAATAGACAGTAGAATAGATAAGGTGAATTTATTTATAAAAAATAAATAAATATCAAAAGCACGTCTCTATCAACCATGCAATAATTCAAACACCTGGAAAAGCTTCCATTTAAGAGCGTATAAAAAACAAAAGAAATGAAAAGCTTCCATTTTGCTTAAGATACTAAATTATTGTGCATGTGGTCCTACAAAAATTCAGCCTCTTAGAGAATTAACCATTATTATTAATTAGGGAAAATAATTATCAGGTCTCAAGATAATCACAAAAAGGCTCACATCAAATTCCCCTCACCTCATGCGGACTTTTTTGTGATTAATTATAAATAAGTTACAAAATTCCCTTTATAAAAAAGTTTCGTTTTCAAAATAACTTTTCATGTTGTTAAAATAGCTTTATTAGTTATTAAAATGTCTTTATGAAAATCTCGTTGTGAAAATGGCTTTTTATGTTGTTAAAATGGCTTTTTATATTACCAAAAATTGTCCAGGTTTTTAAAATTCTAAACGCCAGAGGAAAAACTCGAAGAATTTTTGACAACATGCAAAGCTATTTTGACAACATAAGAAGTCATTTTCACAACAAAATTTTTATAGAGACATTTAACAACTAATAGAGCCATTTGACAACATAAGAAGTCATTTTAACAACGAGACTTTTTTATGAAGAGAATTCAACAATTAATCACAAAAAAGTCTAAAGGAAATTTGGTATGAAACTTTTTTATGATTAATTCAGTACCTTAGGAAGAGACATTGATTTTCCCCATTAATTATGCTCAATTTAGCACACATGCCAATTAGTTGCCTTTCACTATCATGTCCTCTTCACGTTAAAATCAATCTCATTCTCACTTTCGTTTTTTGATTCTCTTGTACATAGGGAAATCTAATTAAATCAATCTTATTCTTACTTTATTTGTTAAATTACATTAATCTTACATTTTTTATTGTCTTGTTAGGAAATATAATTTCATTAAATTCAATTAAAAACTTAATCTTTGGATAAATTGTTAACTAAAATGTCTTGTTGAATAACCTCATCCATTGTTTTCTTTGGTCTTCCTCTGCCCCTTTTTATTAGGTTTCAAACAATATAATATTCTCCTTCAAATTTTATATAAGGCTAAATTGTAAATTTGCTTCGGAAGTTTTCAGAGAGAAACAATATTGCCTTGGAAATTTTTTTCAGGTAAAATATCACCATAAAATTTTCAAAATGAAATAATATTGCCCTATATCATTAAAAAGCTAACGTTGACCTTAATTTTTTAACGGAAATAGGAAATATGGCTCTATTTTAACATTTTCGGGCCAACATTAAACCTAAAAAAACTTCTAGAATAATATTACTCCTCGGTGAAAACTTCTGGAATACATTTACACCTTAACCCCTTTTATATATAAGAGAATTTTTTTAGGGATGACATGTTCCTCCCTACAAGAGACATTAATATATTGTAAACAATTTTAATTATCATTTTCTATTTTTGTCCCTATTCATTACTGGTTAGTATTTTTGCATTAACGTTAGTTAGTCTGTTCATTTCAACAAAAAAAAAAAAAAAAAAAAAAAGCTAGTCTTTCTCTCACTCGCTTTCCCCCTTAGACAAGGGTGTTTTTTTAAAAACAAAATAATGTGTTTTTATATATTTATTTTCTTTAACTATTTTTAACTCACTTTTTAATATATATGATTAAGTTATTTGTATTTTATAAAAATCCAAGAGGGAGTATTATTTTACAATCCACTAGAAATACTCATATGATTTAACGCCTGTTTCATATTGTTAGTTATCTAATCTTTGCTTTATTGGCACGCAAACCTAAACTCTAGAAATTTCTTTTTTTTGGTATAATAAAGTACTTTCAGTTCACTCACCACCAATGTTCTTATATCAACAGGATTCAAATTCACAACCATAGGTTTTTTTTTTTTTTTTGTTAGAGGAATTTTAGGAAAGGGGTTGGACTCACTCACAGTCCAAGGACAAGACAAGAGCCCAGTCTACAGGGGATACTAGCCAGAGAATACACATGCCTCCACCTCTCACAACCATATGTTATGAACTAATTGCAATACTAACTAGACAAGCCTTTATTCGCAAACTCTAGAACTTTCAATCAAACATAAATTTAGACTTATTTGTGTGGATTCAACTTCTTGGCCCATTTTTTTGTTTTGTTGTTTTTTTGGGTAGATTGAACTTCCTAGCCCATTTTTTCCTTTTTTTTTTTTTTTGGGTTGTAAAATACCATGGAAAGTCAACAGCCTGAAACATATTAGCTTCTCTAAAATGAATGACTTCTTGTCCCATTTGTTATCCCCTACAATTCATCATTCCATTTTAAATACTAAAGTTGAAGAATGAGTTAAAACAAATCACCCAATGGTCAAGCACCTTGTGATAGGAACAATTTTATAATCATCACTTCCAACAACAAAAAAGTTAAGTTCATTGATAGATATAAGCTGAGGAGATATACAAAAGTGAAATAAATAAAGTTCAGAAAATTGATCCCATGATGAGCCAGAACAAGGGGGTAAAATTATTCTGCTCTCTCAAGTTGATGGAACTTCGAAGGAAAACCAGTCAAAAGATGACAAAATATACAAAATATTAGGGCCAACTTGAATTAGCATTAAAAAAACATGTTCACTTAGGCCGAACAAACTCCTCTAACATACATATCTTGTACATCATGAATCACGTGGGAAAAGTAACTTCTACCGCTAATCCAACAGAAACTTAACAAATTCTAAGGCTCAGTTTACTTCTTCCATATCAGCACAAAACTTGTCCACAGTGATTCCATCTTCTTTGAAGTTCTAAATCTTCTTTCCAATAATTTGTGCTAGTTCACAGTCAATATTGGCAAGTGAAGTGCGATCAACTATCCAAGTACCATGCTCCACAAAAAGTATCATCCAGATCTAATGCACGATTTTATAAATGTTAAGGAACTGACGTATCAACTTCTCTGAAACTGGGGAGCTCTCTTTCCCCCTTTTCTGAAAAAGGTTAGGGGCTTTCAAGCTTTACACTATGGCTTGGAAGGATGTGCAAGAGTACAGGGAGGTGACTGTGAAGGGGAGGCGGCTGATTCTTTGAGGAACGCCGTTTGCTTGTCATCAGCATAGCACAGTACAGACTCTTGACAAACTTCCATGGCCGATGAAGGCAGCTTAGGCGTGAAGTCTTGCAGCTTTGCATACTCAGAAATAAGGTGAAACATGTAATCATAAACCCTATCCATGTTCAAATTTTCCATTAGTTGTTGCCCTCTTTTGCCTAAAGCCTCAGCCTGTAGCAACACAAAAAATATGAACCAAATTAATTGGTATTGCTTATCGAATGCAAAGTTTAAATGCAAAAGCAACAATTTTAAGTGTTAAGAATAGTTTGAGAATCTAATAACAAAGCCAATTCCGACAGGCAGACAATTATTCTGGAAGCAACTAGTTCAATGGGTCGGCGAACCAATTGACCATGCCAAATGAAGGAAAAGAACATATTTGGTTTTGTGAGCAGATGGTTGACAACAGTCCCTCTAGCGAACCGACAAGCTCATGACTAATAAGGTCAAATAGACATATCAGAAACATAAATGATAAGTCCACTGAAGGTACCTTTTAATTCTAAAGTTCATATACCCTCATGAAGAGACATTATCCCTCTGATTCTGTCCGTAAAACATAAAATCTGTACACAAAAGTGGAACCAAAAATTCATTTCTAATATCTCTTCTTTCCCCAAGACGTTTATAATCTCTCTAATTGTTTGTTTGGATCAACATATTTTAAGTAATTTTGCTGAATAAGGTAAATATATAAGAGGAGTTTGTTGCACAAAAGCACTTATTTTAAGTGCTACCAACCAGGCTAAATTTTTTCTAATTCAAGGCAACATCCTTCAAGAGAGGGATCTATTAATTGCCAAGTGTATCTCTCCAAGGTGCTTTTGGATAATTCCTAGAAGCAAATTTGTCATTACATTGTATCGCCTCCGATCTTTAATATGAGACATATTTACTTAATTTAATTAGATTAAATTAGTGAAATTAGTTAATATGACATGTATTTTCTAAAACACTCTAATCATCTTCCTTAATCCCCTCCTTCCCTCTCTTCCTTGATTATTGTTAAGAGAGCATTAATAGGGGTAAATTAGGACAATATTGACAAATATCAAAATTATATCTTATATTTAGGATCAAGATCAACTCCCCAAATATGTCTTATATTAAGGACCGGAGGAGTAGCATTTAAGAACATTGTAATTTGCAGAAGTTTAAAATGATTCTTTCCCAGCTCCTTTACTGGGTATGATAAACTCTTTTTATACATCTTCCCAACATTACGAAGCAAATCCAATAAGTGATTTTGTCCAAATTATAAAAACGAAGCAAAATACTAGATAGAAAATAAAAGGTTAGGATTGATCAAAAAGGGATAGCATATCTATATATTGCCTAACACAGTGGAACAACATGCATTCTCTTCAAATCAGGAAGCACTGATTTTTATGTAGCATCATAGCCTCCAAAAAACACCACTTCTACTCGAACAACATGTAGTTCATATTCTCAATAATCTTCAGGTCCTGAGACCATTAAGATAACTTTACCCCTTACATTTTATTATTACATCATCGTGTTGAAGAAAAGGCATAGCACTTCTATTAGTCAGGACTCAGGAGGCATAAAACAAAAATGAAAAGATCATATCCATGAACTCTAAAAGTACCTCAGCTGGTTTTTTATTACCCCAGTCAACAGCACCCTTTATAGATGGACATAAATCATGCGCATCAACTAGCCAGGAGTTCTTATGGGGAATAAGACCGCGGCTGAAAAAATCTTGATACTGCGGTGATATCATCAGTGCAACAGAGCCACACGCAAGAATATATTTCAGGCTCACTGACCATGCATATCCTTCAGCATAGATCTTGTACCTGAAACAGATAATGAAAGGAAGGAGAAGAAATCAAGGATGGGGAAAAGATAGATGATCAGAAGTGTGATAAAAACATCTTTCTCAGAGAAATTGTGAATTTTGAGTATGAAACTAACAGATTGAGTACATTATAATTTACTCTGCTTTGGTTTGTCCTGAAATCAGTTCATCCCTTGCGGTTTCAAGAAACAAACTCTGTGCTGTTTGTTCTGTTACAAAGGTACTTTCTTGTCTTGATTTTAAGAGAAATTATTATATCACTGATGTTAAAACAATGAACAATTTACTTTATCAGTTTCATTTATTGAGATTAGGTTACATTTCAAAGCTGAAAAACTCCACTTAACATTATGAAAACATTCAAGAAGTAAAAGTGAAATGGATATTTAATAATGCAATCTGTTAACATTACAACAAGTGTACTTACTTGTGATTGCACTGATTTGAAAGTTTTGACTCCTTGAAACCAGTTTTTGATTGTTCACCCCAATCCTGTAACAAATATCAAAATGCGTCAGTTAGCAAACTTTTATATAAAGCGCATTTATATGGTCAAATGTTTAAGGACCATTTTTGGATGGCAAGTTTAACGCAACCTGACGCAAAATTTGTGCTCCCCACATTGCAGTATCATTGCATTCTAATAATGCCGTACGAATGGGAGAGCCAACATCTGGGTTTCCTTTCCAATATGCAAATGGCTCCTTTCTATTCCAAGGTAAAGTTTGAGAACCTCGCTTGATATTTGGGAACTCCTTATGCCATGCCCGGATGTTAATCTCTGACCTGAGCATGAAGTACATAACATAAAGTTAGTCATACCGATCAAATTTCTTTAAGAGACTTGGAAATCAATCAGTAACTAAAATGCTCTTTGGCACACCACTTAATATCAAACTGCTCTCAGCCTTCATTACTTTCTTCCCTTTTGTTTCTACTTTTTCATTAAGATATATGAAATCTACATTTAAAGGAATATCAAGTGCCTTCACACAGATATAATTAGTGAACACATGGATCAAAACTCAGCACTTCGACTAAAACCACAACAAAAAGATTAAGACAGTAAAGTGATTTTCTCCATTCAAATGAACTATGACGTGTCCAAACTACAAATCAAGGGATATGCATAAAAAAATCTATGGCCAGAGGACCCATGATGAAACTTAATTTTAGCACCAAATGACACAAAAATATGTGAGAAAATACCCAATTTAGTAATTGAAAATTATAGCTTTTGTCTTTGCTTTTCGTCACCCGAAGTTAGAAACTCTCTACGCATCAATCTATACATGGTTGGACTAATCTGTGCAGAGAAATAATTTCATGACAGAAATGTTATAATTCTAACAAAGCTGGGCAAAAATAGCAGAAGGAAGTCTTACCAACCCCAGAAAGACCAATCAGGGAATGGGATGTCAAAGTGTTCATTGGTTGTGCAATATCTAAACAGAGGCAAAGGCATTGAGTGGTGTTCTGTCCGATTAATTGTAGGTTTATCCATACAATCAAACATTATGTCTACATCAGGCACCATCCCGGGATATCTCCTAAGAAGCTGCAAGAAACTCCAAATGGTGAACATTGCTCTGCTCTGCACACAAGCATAGTACAAATCCACATACAATTTCCCCCCAACAACGAGGACCCGAAAAGCAGCGTAGTTCTGGGCTTCTAATAACTGAACCTTCGATATCTTAGATGCAGCCCATGGCTGAAGATCCCGATAGATCGACCTGAAGAACTCAGGGCACATTATATTCTGGTTCGACCCAGATGTCGCCGGAAAACGACGTCGCTCCGCGACTGTATCTTCTTTTCTGTAACGACAAGTAAGGTAAGAGCACTGTAAGATTTTGTAGGAACGAGCATGGTGGGTTTCTTCGTCGAACGACTTGGGTGGGAATTGATGCCAAGGCGTTGGTTCCAAGTTGTGACCCACTACCGTTTTGGTCTGGGAGACGAAGTTGTCAACCTAATCGAATCCAACACAGGGGGAAAAACAAAATAAGAAAGAAATCCGAAGGATCAAAATACACTAAGCGAGTAGATTTGAAGAGAAAGCACCTTGTAAAGGAGAACGAGAGCAAGAGATAAGATAGAGAAAGTGACAATGGGGGTGAAGAGAATAGCAGGTGCTCTAGGAGAGGGCCTATTATGAGGAAGAGGTCTCATGGTAGAAGAAGAGAAATAAGAAATGAGGAAGACGAAGGGTCAAAGGACATGATTGTGGGGTTGAAGGTAAAGAAGGAGAAAAAGGTCATGAAGATGAGGAAGACATTTTTTGTGAAATCTTATTTTGGGCAACAAGAGAGATTGAGGAGGAGAGGAGGAGGAGGAGGAAGAAGAAGAACACGTGGTTGAGCTGGGTGAGAGTGACGAAGCCGAATTCGCGTGCTCTTTGGCACCTTTTTTTTCGGTGGTCAGGCAGGCGGAAGTGGACGTCGCTATCGATGCGCATCAGAAAACGCGGGTATTTGCTTATCGCAAAAATCCCATTTAATTACCCTAATTTGAAAAAAAGTTAAACTTATTATGACACTCCCTATAATATAATTCCACTTTATTTTACCTAAGTCCCCATAGTTTTATCCTTTCATCAATTATGGTAATATATATACACACACATATACATATAGGTATATCTGTGTGTTTATATATATATATATACATGTGTGTGTGGGGGGTTTATCAATTACAAGTGCTCTCTCTCCGTCTTCAATATAAGATATATTTAGAGAGTTAATTTTGATCATAAATATAAAGTGTAAATTTTATATTTGTTAATATTTTCTTAATTCATTCATATCGATAGTCCTTTAAACCTCAACCATAATTAAAGATAGAGGAGAGTGAATCAAAAAATTAAGGAAAACGACCATGGTGTTTTAAAAAAAAAAAGATGTCATATTTACGAACTCAACCAACATCTCAATCTATTCACATTAGATAAATATATCTTATACTACCTCTAGTCCTAATTATAAAACCGAGTTGATTTTTTTAGAGAGATTAAGGAAGTTAAATAAGTTAATTAATTAGATCATATGTTGTATATCCTTATATTATATATTAATTTATTGGTCAAACTAATTAATTTAGAGAAAAAAAAAAGACAAACACAAAAATACTCTAAAATAATTAATCGCCTTTCTTAATATCTCTATAAAAAAAAAAGTTAATTTAGTCTTATAATTAGAACCAGAATGAGTACTATTAAAGATGGAAGCAAGTTTTAGTTATTATTCTCATCATTTCTTAATTCGCAAGAGAAAAATATAACTCGATTATTCTCATCTTATTTTGTTGTTAATGTCAATAATATTGATTATCCCAAAAATTATAGTTCTTCTATCCTTAATATAACTTATATAATATATATTTGTTTCATTTGATCCTTTTATCAATTACAAGTGCTCTCTTTCATTCATTATTATAAGATATATTTGGAGAGTTGATTTTGATCATAAATATAAAACGTAGATTTTATATTTGTCAAAATTTTCTTAATTTACTCATATCGATATTTCTTCAAACCTCAACCATAATTAAAGATAGAGGAGAGAGAATCAAATAATTAAGGAAGATGATCAAAGTATTTTATAGGATTGATCATGGACCAGACTAGACCGGATTTGGTCCCAACCCGAGGTCTAGTCTATGTAGGTCCTCGGGCTAGACATTTCAGCCCGAGGTCTGGTCTAGTCCAGCACGAGCCCGAGCTCAGGCTAGACCAGACCAAACCACTGGATTGCCTGGACCAGTCTAGACAGTCCATGACCTGTTTGGGATTCCCCCCCCCCCTCCCTCCCCTCTTTGAGAGGCAATATTTCAGCTCTATAAGGTTTCACCTGAATCCTGAAAGTTTAAATTAAACCTAATAAGCCCATAATAATACCTATAATAAAGAAAAACACATTATAAAACATTAAAACCCAATCATAAATACATAACAAACTCCAACAACATTAAACAAGAGTACAAAACAACAACATTGAACAAGAATAAAAAACAACAACAAACAACATTCAAGTTTCTTTAATACAATCCATAACAATCAAACATAGTAAACCTAACAAGTAACAACATGTCTATCATTTGTCCCCTCCACCTTCAATGACACTCGATCCATCTAAAAAAACAAATTGTTAGTATGAATAAATTCGTAATAATGAAATATGTAAACTTGAACAATGAGCATAGAATCAGAAATATTACTTGGAACATTAACAACATTATCAGTCTCTTGAAAGTTGTCATATTCAGTAAACATAGAAGCTAATTCTGAGATAGATTGCATAGCTAATAGCCAATTTGGGGCACAAATGAGGGCTTCAGTCATTTTGGGAGATAGATTACTCATATAATCATCAACAACACGCCCTCCAGTGCTAAAAGCTACTTCAGAAGCAACTGTAGATACTGGCATAGCCAATACGTCACATGCTATCATCGCTAGCACTCTATACTTGGTTGAATTAACCTTCCATCATGTCAATATGTCAAAATCATCATGATCAATAGGAATGTCTTCAGTTGCATTAGCTGAAAGGTATCTATCCAATTCAGATTGAGGATCTACTGATGAGATCTTTTCTTTTTCGGAAGCCAACCATCTACAACCAGGGTCTGTTTTAGTGGAAGCAATGGAACTCCCAGAAGAACTCAGAGTGTTAGAAGTAGCAAAAGAGCTCAAAGTGTTGGCACTATGTGACATGCCTTTTTCAACACCAATTTTTGCAGAATACTCTTCAAACATGCAATGCAAAGTGTTTCTTGCCTTGTTTTTCATGAACATACAAAGTTGATAATCATGAAAAAGTTGATCAAATACATCATTAATGTAGGCAAGTTTGTATCAAGGATCTAAAACCACAGCAATAATCAACAAAGGATTCATATTTTCTGCTGCCCCCCAATATTTATCAAATTTCATCTTCATGCTTGAGGACATTTCCCTAAGAAGAGGGTCATCGGACACAATAGTCTCATTCAACAACTCTTGAATCAATGCAATTTGATGGAAACATGAAATTGCAGTAATTGTGAGAGAGGAAGAAAATTGCAAGGTCACATCATAAAACACTTGTAAGAACCTAAGAAAGACATTTGCCTTATTCCAAGCTTTTTTGTTAGGCGGGCCATTAGATGCTTCCATGTTGTCATCATCATCAACATGTGTGTTATCATGCTTTGACATTTTTTTAAAGTATGCCACATAATCTCTATCGTCATCCCCCATTCTTTCAAATGCCTTTTGGAATTTCAAAGCAACATCCAACATTAAATATGTAGAATTCCATCTAGTGCTAACATCTAAAACACACATATTTTTTGCATCCAACATTTCCAATTCACAAAAATCTTTAAATTTTTTGAGCCGAGCAGGGGAGGAACGAACATACCTTACAGCATTTGAATTGATTCAAAGGAATCTTTCAATTCCTTCAAGCCATCAGACACAATCAAATTGAGAATATGTGCAGAACACCGTAGTTGAAGAAAATCACCACCACAAATAAGACCCTTCCAATTAATAAGTTGTTTTTTCAAATAGGACAAGGCCGTGTCATTAGATGTGGCATTATCAACCGTGATGGTGAACACATTTTGTATGCCCGATTTTGATATGCACCTCTCAATAGTCTTTCTAATTGTATCACCCTTATGGTTCTCAATCAAACAAAAATTTAGAATCCTTTTATGTAGCTTCCAATCTTTGTCAATAAAATGAGCTGTGAGACATAAGTAGTTAAAGTTCTAAACTGACGTCCAATAATCTGTAGTGAGGCAAATATGACTAGTACATTGCTTCAATTGATTCTTCAAGATCTGCTTCTCAGCAAGATATAACTGCCAACAATCCCTAGCAATGGTATGTCTAGAACGCACATGAAATCGTGGCTCTAACTCTTTCACAAAAGCTTTAAAACCTTTCTTTTTGACCAATCTAAATGGCATCTCATCGCATATGATGAACTTTGTTAGAGCCCTACGACAACGTTTTTGATTGAACATATAAGGTGCCAAGCTTCCCCCTTGCCCACTTTGTGAAACATAATTCAACATGGACTGTTTTGATATTTTAGCAGCCTTTTGTGGATTTTTCTTGCATTTTTACAAATGTTTCTTCAAATAAGTTGTACTACATTTAATTGGATCACAAGCATAATCATTATTGCAGTACTTGCATGCAGCTCTAAGCTCTCCATCTGTATCGTCCAATGGTAACTTAACAAAGTGATCCTACACTTCTGATTGATTCTTCTCAGGTTGTTTTCTCTTCTTACTACAACCTTTTATGGTTTCTTCAGTAGCACTAGGAGGAGGACATTCTACAGTGGTTGGAGGTTGGTGAGGATTAGTGGAATTGGAAGGAGTAGAAGAGGGTCCACCAAGAGTCTCACTCTCACCAATATTAGAAGACTGAGATAGGCCAACACTTGAAATTTGCTCTCCCTCCATGCCTACAGCAAAATGAAAATCAATTATTCATCAATATAAGCAATAATAACATTATAGAATGGATTGGATTGGATTCATCTCATTCCCAAATCCCAAAAATATACATAGGTACACATAATTCACGAGAGAGAGTTTTATTCTTTGTTTCATATTCCCAATTTTCAAACCAGTCAATCAAAGCGATTCTTATGGTTTTTGGGATCCAACACACACTCAAACCTATCACATAACTCTGGCTCCTAGGCATCGCTATCATGGAGTCAGTGTGAGGAAATGTTTATTTCAAAAATAATCTCTCCAATCTCAAATATACGACATATTTACCTAATGTGGTAAATTAAAGTAGTTAGTTTAGTTAGTTAATATAACATTATAATCTTTCTTGATTCCCCACATCTCTTGATGGATTATTGTTGAGGGTGTATCTATAAGAGTGATAAACAAATAAAGAAAATATATCTCATATTTAAGACTAATATATACTCTCCCAATTAAGTCTTACCCCCAATTAAGTCTTAAATTAAGGACCAGTAAACATTTTGTTAATTGCAATCTACAGGCATCTAAGCTTGAGTAACAATTATACAATGTTTTCATTATCATTTTAATGGCTGACATGTAAGGATTGCTTCTCAATTTTTAACGATGACAAGTTGTATTTACTGAAACTTTTGGCCCAGACACTCAGAAGTCACTACTAAAAGCATGACTTCCAAAAATTAAAGTAAATAAGATTAAGATCTTTGAAATTCAACTTGTCAAGCTATTTAAATTGTAAACAAGTCAACAAATTATATCTTCGAAATTCAATTTCAAAATTCACAGCAAACCCAGGTCAAACAGTTCATATTCCCACAAGCTAACAAGAAGAAATCCTAAAAATTTTGTTCATCGCAAGAATAGGAATGCCAATTTCAAAAATGCTATATGGATCAAAGAAACAAGTAAAATAGTACATACCTGACCGAATTGAGGAGGAGATAAGGAGAGGCGTCTGGATCTAGAAGAGCCGAAGTAGAGAAGTCAAGACAGAGTGTTGAGAGCCTGAGCCTAAGGTGGAGAGTGGAGATGGAGTGCGGATCTACGGTGGAGAGCCGACAGTGGAGATGAAGTGACGACTTTGAGCATTTGAGACTCTGACTCTAACCGTCAACTATCGGGTACGAGAGTGGAGACGGCTACGATGAAAAGAGCAGGGCTGAGTGTGGTGAGATTTGCGCCGAGAGTGGAGACGAAGTGACGAGTTGCGCGTTTAAGACTGAGTAAAGAGTAAAGCAGAAAGGCAGAAACCCTAACTGAGTAACTGAGTAAGTAACTGGGGATTTTTTAAATAAAATAATAATAATAATAATAATAATAATAAGTTGGGCCAGACTGGACCAAACCAAGGGATTTAATCACCTGACCCGAGGCCCGGTCCAGCCTGAACATACCAGTCTGGTCTGGTCCGTTTAAGTTGCCTCGGACCATTTTTTTTTTAAAAGCTGACCAGGTCAGACCGGGTCAGGCAACCCAGACCACCGGGTTTTTTGATCAACCCTAGTATTTTATAAAAGAGATGTCATATTAACTAATTCAACTAACATGTCAATCTAATCAAATTAGATAAATATATCTTATACTACATCTAGTCCTAATCATAAAACCGAGTAGATTTTTTTTTTTAGAAATTAAGGAAGCTAAATAAGTTAATTAATCATATTATATGTTGTATATCCTTAAATTATATATTAGTTTATTAGTCAGATTAATCAGTTTGGAGAAAAAAATGAACATAAAAAATACTCTAAAATAATTTAATCAGCTTTCTTAATGTTTAAAAATAAAGAAGTCAATTTAGTCTTATAATTAGAACCGGAGTGAGTACTAATAAGAATGGAAGCAAGTTTTAGTTATTATTCTCATCATTTGTTAATTTGCAAGAGAAAAATATAACTAGATTATGATATAACTCTCATCTTAATTTGTTGTTAATGTCAATAATATTGATTATCCTGAAAATTTAGTTCTTCGTATCCTTAATATAACTTGTATAAGATATATTTGTTTCATTTGATTATATTAAGAAAGTTAATTTGAGAAAACTTAACAAATATGAAAAATGTGTCTCAAAATTTGGGATGAAGATCAACTCACGAGATTAAAACGGTATAAATTTCACATATGTTTTGTTTCCTTTCATGGTTATATGATTTCACATATTATGTAAAATTCCTACCGCTATGTCAAATAGATTTCTTATGAATAAAGGATGTAATGCTTAGTATTTAAATGTTTTAAGGTGCAAAAATACACATATGCTTTAGTTAAAGGAGCGTCCAACACTAAATGCTTTTTTGAGGTGCAAAAATGACTACGTTGTTAGTTCTGATTAGTTTTGATGATGTCTTATATTGATGTCATTATCTAGAGCAAAAAGTTTTTATACTACTTTTATCTTATACTTTGACTAATTCTTATATTTAATGTAGATACAAAGTTTAATACAATGAAGAATGATCAAAAATGGAGTTTGAAGAAAGAAGAATCTATTAATTATCATGAAAATATCAATATTCAAGTTTCTGTGATCAAATAGAAGTTGGAACGGGTCAATTCGGAGTTAAAATGAGCAAGTTCAAGCTTTCGGATGAATACTAGTTTGTTTTGGGGCATTTGTGTAATTTCAGCTCTTTTTTAGGCATGCACAGTGTCTTGCTCGAGCACAAAAAAGTCATGCTCGAGCAAGGTTCATTTCTAGCCCATTTTTGCTCAAAATCCGTCTTTGCTCGAGCAGAAAAAATGCTTGCTCGAGCAAGGTAGTTCCATCAACTTCCTCTGTTCAGCTCTGTTTCTGGCGACCTTCGGTAATTCAACGATATCTCTCAAAACAAGAATTGGATTGACATGAAACCAGTGGCATTGGAAACTAGACTCCCAACACGTATCTGTGACAAAAATTCATGCCCAAAGGAGTCAAGATGAGTGAGCTATGAATGTTTCAAGTTGCCACAAAAATCAACGTCACAGTCCAGACCTAGCTTTGGTATTTTGAGCATATCTTACAAACGACAAATCGGATTGAGATGAAACCAGCGCCATTTGAAACTAGACTCAAATACTTTTTCATAAACATCAAGAACACAGAAAAATAAGATCAATTGAAGAAGTTATGATGTTTTGAAGTTGACCATCTGTTCTGGATTCTGGAAAAACGCTGGATAAGATCAACCTCCATTCATCTGATGTTAATGGACAAAATACAAATAGTTTGGAGTTGATTCTTATTGAAATAGAAAAATATTTGAAGATCTTTCTACGATAGGGCGATTTGCTAAATGTTGATTTATACCGAAGATGTTATGCTCGCTGAAAATTGCTTCTTGTACTGTCAATGAGTTAACTTCTTGAAAATCTGATTTTTGCATAAGAACATAATACATGGCAGCCAGGAGTTCGACATTCGAAGGCAGTCTACTTGAGCAGAGAGCAATTCATGTTGAGTTGAATTACTGTCTTGAGTCAAGAAGAAGCAGAGAGCGAATTAGGAAGCTTGCTTGAGCAGAGAATTTGGCATGCCCGAGCATCAGCGTGACAAGCAAGAAAATGGCAAAGTGTAAAGGCATACTCGAGCAAAGAAAAAGGCTTGCTCGAGCACCATGCTCGAGCAGAGGTAAATGCTTACTCGAGCAGCACCTTTCTACTTCAGTTTCTTAGCCTCTGGATGAAGTATGCCCGAGCATGAAAATGTCATGCTCGAGCACCATGCTCGAGCAGAAGTAAAATCATGCTTGAGCAGCGTTGTTGAAATGGCTCTTCTCGCCTCTATTTGGATCTTGCCCAAGCATGCCTTATAGCTTGCTCGAGCATCAGCGATGATTCTAAGAGTTGCTTGCCCAAGCAAGCCTAGACTTTTGCTCGAGTATTGGGCAACCATAAACTAAATAGATACATCTTTTTATTCTTGCCCGAGCACACACATGATCTTGCTCGAGCAAAGTCATCTCTGGTTTCAAAATCTCCGACTCCGAAAATCATGGATTTAGCTAAATCATTCTATCTCTTCTGATTATCACTTATTATGATTAACAAATGCTTTTAACCAGTTTGCTAATGAGTTTCAAATAATTTAGCAACGGTCATCTTCTGATTGATCAACGAACGGAATTGGATTCGTAAAGCAGAGACAATGCATTGAATTCAATTGAAGCGAGATTAGCGCAAATGGTTAAATGCTAACAACGGTCATAATCAAACGGACGAATTCAAATCCTACCAACGGCTATTTCTCCAACTATTATAAATTCACGAAGAACAAAGTTCATCTACGCCAACAGCGCATACACAGATAATAGTATTCAAAGTGATCAGTTCTTATACTTGTTCATATCTTCAGATATAAGTGTGCCTCAGTGGTTATCAATTACTCTATATGAGAGATTTATTAATTGTATTCAGTTTAGTTCAAAATCTCAAGGTAGTGGTATCTTGAGTACGGTTGTACAATTACGATTTGTAAGGGGGAGTGATTCTGGAGAGTGAGAGTCATTCTGTATTACAGAGGTTGTAATTGCATTTGTGAGATAATGAGAAATCCCAGAGTGACTGGGTACTGGACGTAGGTCAAGAGTTGGACCGAACCAATATAATCCCTCTGTGTCGACTTTATTTCTATTTACTGTACCTATTATTCACCCATCGCACGCTCAAAGTTTTTTTTAAAAAAATCACCTATTCACCCCCTCTAGGTGATATTCCTCTCTCATACGTAGTTACAAAATTGAAGCAAAAGTCACATTTGCCATTAAAGTGGATGACGTTGATTGTTAAATTTGATGGTTTGACTAAACTAGGTGACATGTATGCTGACTTGGATCCAATAGAAGGCAAGTGGAACCTAAATTTCTGTGTAGGAAATTCCAATAAAATGAGGCTAGTGAAATTAGGGAAAAAAGGACATCTGATGGAGTGA
This sequence comes from Acacia crassicarpa, assembly GCA_034222035.1. Classification (NCBI taxonomy): domain Eukaryota; kingdom Viridiplantae; phylum Streptophyta; class Magnoliopsida; order Fabales; family Fabaceae; genus Acacia; species Acacia crassicarpa. The sequence goes on from JAWXYG010000003.1 coordinate 38,372,990, forward strand.
CTTTAGCAACGGTGAGAGGAAGGAAGCCGTCTTGGAGGGAGTAGGAAAACAATCGGAGGAGAGAGAGAGAGAGAGGAGGAGTAGGGCCTTAGCGGCTAAGATATACAGTGGACTCAAAGCTCAGGGGGAAAAGTGATGTCCGATAGAGCAACTTCAGCGACGACGAGTCGGAGGAAGTCGACTTGGGAGGAGCAAGAAAACAAATTTCCCTACACAAATGTATAGTACCCTAAGGTTGACTCCTAGTCTCTCTATCCCTTCCATGGTCTGCATCTGTTCTTCTTGTGGCTGATGCATGAACTGACTTAATATTCCAACTGCATATCTAATATCAAGATATGTGTGTTAAGTATATTAATTTTCCCACAAGTCTTCTGTAACTTTCTGAATTAACTAAAACACCTTGTGGTTTGATCTCTAAGTGGCATCCCTGTTCCATTGGTGTCCTCTCTGGTTGGGTACCTAACATTCATGTCTCATGTAACAGGTCTAGGGTATAATTTCGCTTAGATATATTAGTACCCTTCTTGGTTCTTGCCACTTCCATGCCTAAAAAATACCTCATTTGTCCAAGGTCTTTTACCTGGAATTCAATAGACAAGTCCTGTTTAAGTTGAGTAATGGATTCTTCATCATTTCCTATAATAACTATGTCATCAACAAAGACAATCAAAATGGTGACTTTGCCATTAACATGTTTGATGAACAATGTATCATCAGCTTGTCCTTGAGTATATCCAATCCCTTTCACTACTTTGGTGAATCTACTGAACCATGCCCTGGGAGATTGCTTAAGACCGTACAATGATTTACTGAATTTACACACAGAATTGTTAAGAGCTAAAACTCCATCTGAAATCTCCATGTATACTTCTTTCTTCAGGTTTCCATTCAAGAATGCATTCTATAATATCCCAAATTTTTACGTCAAGTAAGATTTATTAAGTATTATGAGGTTTAAATGTGATCTAGAAATATAAAGTAAAGAGTTAAAAACAAATATGTGTTTGTTATATATTAAAATATTATTATATTTATATTTATTATTATTATTATCATCATCATTGTAATACAATATAATAATATATATTTATATATAGGGAAAGTAGCGACGAAGAATGAAAGAAATGAAGAGATGGAAGAAGAAGAAGAAAGGGGGGAGGTGGGGCCCACCCCATTTGAAAAATAGGGAAGGGGTGCCCACCTTTTTTGAAAAAAGGGGATGCGGTACCTATTTACACCCCCATTAATTTGGGCGCCATTACTCCCTAATTATTTCAGTGGGGGGAATTATAAATACCCTTACCAGTCACAGACACATACACCACACACACACCTACACGCACGGTCGAAGGTGAGAGAGGAGAGAGAAGGGAGTAAAGTGGTATTTATTTGGGAGCCCTATAGAAACTTTTTGGTGATTTTTTGGGAGCTAGAGAGTAACAAGTAACTCTGAATATTCTTTTATATACTTGTGAATTGTGTATGATTATATATATATTTATCTTTAGACTAAATTATATGTATAGGAAAAAAATATTTTATGATTTATAAGGTTTTTAAGATATAATATAGGAACCTTAAGTTTGTACAAAAAATGCATCTCATTTAATAGTACTAGTTACATAGTATTGTACAGTGATTTACTATTTGCACAGTGACTAAACCGTGATTGCACAGTGATTTACTATTTACACTGTGACTGATCTACTATTTGCACAGTGAATTACTATTTATGCAGTGATTTACTATTTAGTCCCAAATTTCAAAAAGCTTTAAGAGATGTTGGTTTATTTTTATCATGTAATATTTGATATAAATGGAAGTATAATGCTTTATTTTTGAATGAATACATTTATCATGGCGGCTGTGTTTCTGATGGGTTGGAGTAAGGAGGATTTTGTATGATAAGATGGTATTTGTCAGGGGCCCATCTTCCATGTTTTCCTTTGGCCGCGATTGCATTGGAATTGTGGGACATGTGACACCTCCTTTATTGTATTCTGATAAGGAAGGGAGCCATAATCTATACTTAAGCTCTATGCCTTTGTCTGGGTAAATTTTAAGTTTTGATGAGCTTAGGAGAATCTAGTTAAATGGATGTATTTTTGTTGGACTATGTGTTAGCCTATGGTTCCAGTCAGAGATATAAGGATGAAAGAGGATATAAGAGAGGCTACATATTGCATATTGTATAGTTATACAGTTCAAAAATTGACAAATTATAATTATTTTTGTAAAGACTTTATATGAGAATTTTGGGATATACAAATGTGTGTGTGTGTGTGTGTGTGTGTCTGTAATTATCTCTGACTTTCTGTCATATGTGATTTGCTTGTGTACAGTAGAAATATTCAGTAGTTACTGAGACGTGAAATCTCACCTCATATTAACATTTTTCAGGTGAAAGTACAAATAGGGAGCAAGAGAAGACACTTATGGAATCTTAAAGGCTCTTTTGTACTCCTAGAGTTTATGTTATGTCATTTATATTTGTCATGACCATAAGGCTTCTACATGGTATTTAACTCTGAAATATTTTTGGGATATTAATTTGACCCTCTGATAGTGGGTTTTTGTTGATTTGGCCATATTATAAATACGCATTTGGCTGTTGGATTTGGGTCGTTACACATTCTTCATCTCTAGTTGGTATAATGACCAGTCCAAATTTGCTACAATTGATAACAATACTTGGATGGTATTGAATTTGGCTATTGGAGCAAATATCTCCTAATAGTTGATCCCATATGTTTGAGTATATCCTTTTACAACAAGTCTCACCTTGTATTTGTTGATACTACCATCTAGATTGAATTTTGGTGTGAAGATCCACTTGCTTCCTATTGGTTTCTTTCCTTAAGGAAGAGTTGTTATCTATCATGTTCTATTTTCCTTGAGTGCCCTCAATTATTCTTCTGCAGCTTGCTTCCAATTTGGATCAGATATAGCTTGTTGAAATGTGTTCAAAATTGTTCTTTGTCTGCTGTTTACAACAAAACTTTGCATTACAAATTACCATATGAGATAAATTTTTGAATAGGATGTTGAGTACACGATCTTACCCCTTTTCTCAATGCATTAGACCAACCCAATTCTTCAGGATTTAATCCCGGATTAGATTCATGGTCGTTCCTTTGAATGGGACAAATAGTTTTACCAGTATCTGGTTCAGTTTGAACTTGCGAGTTGGATTCTTCCTCTTTTCGTGATTCAACATCCATCCCTGAATTGATGTCAACATTTGTTTCCAATTCATTGGGTTTAGGTTGAGTAGGATTAGGCTGTTTGTGGGGGCAAGTGATTCAAGAGTAGTTACACGCAAGGTTGTCAAACTCACAAGTTTAAGCAAACTCGTGACAGCGACCTAAACTCGTATCGTAAACTTGAATCGTAAACTCGTAAGAGTTTACTTTTATTATTAAATAGGTATTACTAGTATATAATTAAATAATTAAAATATAAAAATAACAACAATTTGATTTAAATATATCTTAAATTCAAATAATTAAAATTATATCCATCAACATTTATCATTTATCATATTTAATAAAGAAATTTCTATATAAAGCTACTGAGCATGATCAAATTAAAAAAAGTTAACATGAGTTTAAGAGTAAGTTAACACGGTCTTGAAAGCTAGAAACGTAAAAACGTAAACTCGATGCATAAACTCGTGAGTTTAACTGAGTTTACAACTAGCACGAGTTTACCACTGACTCGACTCGTTTTCATAAGCTAGAAGCGTAAAAATGGTAAACTCGGAGAGTCAACTCGCGAGTTTGACAACAATGGTTACACGGTTAGGCTGCGATAAGGGTAATGTGTCGAGTGAGGATTTTAGCCATTCAATGTCAGAACACTCCCTTTGAATGGGTAATTTAAGATAATATTCTTCTTCTTTAGATAACTTAGTATCCCAAGAGACAATGAATTTCTTGGATGAAGGACAATAGCATTTGTATCCTTTTTTAGTAGAGGGTAGCCAATGAATATACATTTTTTAACTCGAGCACCAAATTTGTTGCCATCTTTATTGTAAACGAATACAACACAACCAAATACTTTAGGAGGTAATGAATTGATTAAAGCACAATTTGGAAAGAGGTCAAGGAGTTTTTGAACTAGAGTGTCATAATTGAGAACTTTGGGAGGCATACAGTAAATGAGATAAGCTGCTGTCAGAATGACATCCCCTAGAAAATGGTAGTTACATTCTGCTCCATTAGTAAGGCTCGAGTTACTTCTAATAGATGACAGTTTTTTCGACTGGCCACTCCATTAATCAAGAAACTCCTTAAAGGTTGTGCTCATATATTCTTTAGCATTATATCACTACGTAGTTCCTTAATGAAAGTGTTGAATTGCGTTTGCACATAGGTATAGAAATTTTGAAATACTTTTGCCACTTCAGATTTGTCTTTCATTAAATAAACCCATGTGATTCTGGTGCGATCATCAATGAAAGTAACAAACCACCTGTAATGGGTGAGGGTACTTATTTAGGCAAGACCTCCAATATCACTATGAATTAGTGTGAATGGTGAGGAACGGGTACAAGGCTATTTAGGTATGAAGATCATGTTTATTTAGCAAATTGGCAAGTTTTACAATGAAAACAAATTGAATTTTTATTAAATAAACTAGAAAACACATGTTTCATATAATCAAAACTAGGGTGGCCTGATCAATAGTGCCACAAAAATACATCATTACTTTGAAAATTCAAGCTAAATAGCGCTTGTCTTGCCTTCCATTCATTTTTATTCTTCAAGTTCGATCCTTCAAGATAAAACAATCCATCTCATTCTCTAAAAGTCCTAATCGTCCTCCTTGTTTTTGAAAATGGAGCCAAATACCCAAGAGGGGGGTGAATTGGGTATTTTAAAAAATTTGAAGAACTTGTTCTGTTTTTAGGACAGTAAAACAGGGCAGAACAGAGCGAGAAGAAGAATATCAAGACACAAGGATTTATACTGGTTCGGTCTTAACAACTTGACCTACATCCAGTCCCCAGACTCTCTGGGATTTTCCACTAACTCAAAGATTACACACTCTGTACTTTAGAAGTAGTTCTCTCACTAGAACTCAATCCCCCTTACAAGTTGTAATCAATGAACTCCCAAATCACCAAGTCCCCTTGACTTGTGATTCTTTACAATAAATGATATTCAGAAAGAAATCTAAGAGCAGATATTGATAAATACTGAAGCTCTTTGTATCAGAAGATACTATACAAGTGAAAACTGAACAAAATAAATGTAGACTTGAAAGCAATTCGTTTTCAGTAGTTGTGGTTGTTGTGAAGACTTGAATGCAACTCTATTTATACTCAGAGATCATTAAATAACCGTTGCTTTCCCAATAGATCCGTTGGAGAAGTTCTGCCAAGGTTAGGAAGTGGTTTAAGCCGCCTTCTCTCTCTAATCTCCACTTAATCCAGCTGTCCAAATGTTCAGAGTTGACTTTCTCTGGATTTATCCGTTGGAGGAGCAGTTGCTTGTTGCAAAAAACATTCTTAAATGCTTTGTAGTTGTGTGCAGTTGGATTACCCTAAAGTGTGCAACTTTCTGGATACAGCATTTAATGTTCTGAACTGCTTTTTGCTTTTTGCCTTAACCTTTCAATAAACATTCTTTAAACCATCTGAAATCCACTAACAAAGTCATTAAACATAGTTAGGAATATCAAAGAATAATATTGGAAAGTATTAAGATCAAACAAGAATGTTTTCCAAAATCGTTAGATTTGAATTTCTGAATCACCGCTGTGAACTCGAGTTCAGTTCATGTGAACTCGAGCTTGGAGCTTTAGTTTGTAAAAGCGTTTCAAGTTTAAAACATATAAACTGGAGGTTTGAGATCAAAACCTGAGGTTCTCAACTCATTGAAAAGTCACATTACTCTTGGGTTGATTTGAACTCGAGTTTGCAAGTATGAACTCGAGGTTCCTTCATCCAGAGAGGAATGTCGCGATTTTGAGTTCTGGAGAGTTTATGACTGTGAGGCAAACTCGAGTCTATTAGTGACAGGCTCAAGTTTGACACTGTTCAATATAAAACTTAGTTTTAGCTTTCAAAAGGCAAACCTGAGGTTTCCAATGCAAACTCTAAAGTTTTCTCAAGTTGAAATGTTCTTTACTCTCTGTAAGGTTTGAACTTGAGTTTGCAAAGTTAGGCTCGGGTTTGACACTGTTTAAGTCAAAACTTAGTTATAGCTTTTAAAACGCAAACCTGAGGTTTCTAGTGCAAACTCTAGAGTTTTCTCAAGTTGAAAAGTTCTTTACTCTCTGTAAGGTTTGAACTCGAGTTTGCAATGTTAGGCTCGAGTTTGTTCATCTTAGAAAAACTCTAAATGTTTTGTCCTGAAGTAAACTGGAGGTTTATGAAATGAGTCTCGAGTTTACTTTAGTTGAAAAACTTTGAAAAAACTCTAGGCCAAGTGTAAACTCGAGTTTGCGATGATGAACTCGAGTTTACATGTTTTGTAAACTCTTAAGATTTTTCAAATTGGAAAACCTTACTCTGAATGAAACAGTGCAGAGTTTGTAAAAATCTCTTAATTTGAAAAATTCGTCCCGCCAAAGATGAACTCGAGTTTGTCATAACAAGCTCAAGTTTACAAGTTATGTAAACTATGAAATATTTTCTCTGGAGGTTGCAAACTTGAGGTTTGAAGGAAGAGGTGTCAAGTTTAAAAATGTTTTTCAAGTCAGAAACCTCTACCTCTGATGAACTCGAGGTTGCAATTGTAACCTCGAGTTCACACAAAGTCTTTGAAAACTTTGGAGAACTCTTAAGTTCAAACTTTTGGTTCAGTCTCGAGTTTGAAGATTAAACTGGCGAGTTTACACCCTCTATCTAAGGCAACTCGAGGTTGCACATAATAGGCTCGAGTTTGTCGCAGACAGAGTGTTTTTACTTGAAATTGACAAGTTTTAATCCAATCTAAACTTGATCAAAAACATCTCCACATTGTTTACAATTGTTAGTAATCATAAAAACACATAGGGAACTAACCGTTTTTAAATCCTAAAACTCACATAAACCATAATCAAAAATCACTCGACATAGTCAACCTCTAATCAACTTGCTAACAGGTATCAGATTATAAATGTGTTTAGGTACAAACAGAACATTATGTATTAACAACTGATCAGATAATGTAACTAGGTCAATTCCCTTAACCCTTGTGAATACACCATTAGCTACTTTAACTTTGAGGTATTCATGACATAATTTAAGTTTGTGGAATAAAGTTTTGTTACTAGCCAAATGATCCGTAGCTCTTGAGTCAACAATCTAGGTATTGTCACTAGTTGTCACAGCGTTGATAGCTACAATAAAATTACCTGATTGTGCCATATTCATACTGGGAATAGAGTTTGACTTATTCTACTTCTCAAGCATCAAATAAATAATCTGTAATTCTTCCTTGCTCAGGCAATCATCATTCTCAAACGTTGGTTCAATTGTGGTAATGTGACTTTGGAAGTTTGATTTTCCACTAGAAGGTTTTCCATGGAGTTTCCAACATTCTTCTTTATTATGGCCCTTCTTCTTGTAATAGTTGCACCATTCAATAGTCTTTTGTTCCCCGTGTGGTCCCTTAACTGCAAGAGCTGAGCTTTTAATTTGGCCTAGGCCTTTTTGGTTCAGGAGTTTTCTAATTTCCTCGAACTACATGAAGTTAACAACATCAAAGAGTTTTGGTAGTGGCTTCAACCCCATGATTCTGTCCCTTATCTCTTCGAAAGAATCATTCAAGCTGAGGAGGAAATCATGCATCCTTCCTTCTTCCACGATCCTCTTGTACAATTGAGCATTGTCGCTTTTTTTTTCAGGGATAAACTTCAAACATATACTTTTGCTGTCACAATCTTAGCAAAGAATTATAATATTTAGTCACTAACATGTTACCTTGTCTTAAATCACAGAGTTTCGCTTCAGGTGAATCAAGGCAGTGGTGTGATCAAGCGAGGAGTAGGTTCTTCAAGTTGCATCCCAAATTTCCATTGTTGTGTGGGCAAGCAGATAGCCCTCACTGATCTCCACGGTCATCGAGTTACATAACCAAATCATAACTGGATTATTTTTCAGCAAACCATGTGACGAAATTGGAGTCATTAAGGGCTAGTTGAGGTGCTACCCCATTAATATATTTCTCATTTCTCTTCCCATGAATATACCTCAACACACTTTATGAACATTAGAGAAAGTTTTTACCATTAATCCTATAGTTAATAACCATATTATGATTTTCTGAGAAATCTAGTACCATCTCTATGGTTTTGTAAAGTATTGTTTGGTTTGGTGGTTTTGTTGATGAAGAGTCTTAAGTTTGAGAACTTGTACTGAATATAAAACACATGGATAGACATCAGGTTGACTAGAATTTTGAGGCACTGAACCGAATAAAGGAGGGAAAACTGAAGGATCCATCCTTTTGGTAAGAAAAGGTCATCAAAGGTCACTGTTCACGCTAGTGTGTAGGTGATATGATTCCCGAAAGAAAAGGCTGATTGAATCAATTAGGAATGGAATTTCGCACCGGAAATTCAACCTCTAACACGTCCTGAAAGAACGAAACGTATCTCACGCTATAGACCTTGGATTTGAGTGATTCCAAAACGAGGTGAAATATGGCTTTCTAAAACACGATTTTGGCTCAAGAAACACTGAAAAAGGATAAGGGAATCTAGAGATACAAAACCAAGAAATTTAGAATGAAAATCTGGATTATAGGTAGGCGCCACAATTCCAAAGAATTGATAAGCCCAAGAACGCCACAAGAATTGATGCCCTTGATAAGTTCAGAGATTCTCAAAAGAACCCTAGAGAAGCTTGTCTCTCACCAAAAAGGTTAACTTTTTAATTCAAATCTACCGTCCCAAAAGCTATGGTGTTCCCTTATATAGTGGACAACATCCATATGAAGTTTAACCTAAATATGCTTACACACAAAGGAAAATAAGGCAGCCCAATAAGCCAGCCCAATAGGCCTTATTACAAAAGTTTAACTAAATGTAAGAAAGATAAAACTAAGTGCAGAATTTGGGCCAAGTAAAATGAAGCCTTCATGCATATCCATTGAGGCTTATTCTTCAAGGTCTTCAATCTGAATTAAGTGTATCATTTCGGTCTCTTCTTCCTTTAGACTTGGGCTTGTCTCAAGTAAGGTGGTCACCAAGAGATTTAGGGCCTCTTTAGCCTTTTTAGCTTTTGCTCTTGTCATTGGGCCTCCAAGACCTTGTATGTCCTCCAAGTTTGTTGCCTTGGTCATGCCGCCTCCTATGTCCTCATCAGTAGGTGTCACACGCTGGGAAAGTGGTGGCCCGTGGTGGTCACGTGTCGAGCAGATCGCTGGCACTCCTTTGGGTTTTGTTGATTGGCACCCATTGATGCCGCCTAAGGTGGCGGTGTAGCTACACACACGCCCCCTTACCACATATTTGAAAGTTGCAATTCTGCAGTTCTGTGTCTTCATCATCCTCTGTTATGATCTCGTTTATGTTGTTCTGTGCTCTTTGTCACCCTCTGTCAAGGTCCTCGTGTCTCCCTCCCTCCCCCCCCCTCTCTCTCTCTCTCTCTCAGGCTCACGTCTCTTTCTCTTTATCTCACCTTTCAGATCTCCTCTATTCTGTGAAAAGTGGCTCCGAAGGTTAGACGAAGGGTCTCTGACACATGAACTTCGAAGATCAGAGGAAAACCATTAGGTCTGAAGGCATACTTAGCTCTGATACCATATTAGATTTAGAAGGATAAAACACACTCTATTAATCTCTGGATATAAAATAGAGTATATATGGGCCTTTATATAAGTAAACATAGAGCTAACTCTAGAATCAAATATAATCTAATCAATCAAAATAATTAAAATATAATATCATAAGGTATAATAAATATCAAACTGAATAATAAAATAATGATTAATCTAAATATCCAAATAATCCTTAATATTCTCAAAGGAAGGAAAGTCTCAGCATGTGTACCATAATGTTGGTAGAAGAAGTGTCTATAGAGGAACTCTTGACAGAAAGAACTTGCAGTTATGCAAAGATAACGGACAAGAGTGTATGAGAATTGGACTTCGGTGAGACAACAGGATATGTGTCTTAGACACCATGAACTGATAATTTATTGGTTATTTTGTGGACTTTGATCTACAAAAATATTGTGATATGTATATGGTGAAATTCTTTATATATGTATACTTGCTTGAGGCTTTAATTTTTAAGACATAATTAGTGTTTGGTTGCCGTTGCAGCGTTTCTGTATGCGAATGAGTGAATATATTTTTTACTACCTCTAGTCCTAATTATAGGAGCACTTTTGTAGATTACACTATAAAAATGTTCTTATAATTAGGACTGGAGGACAATGCAATCACCAAAGTAGAACAGGAGATATTTATGGGAAAGGTACAATATTTTGTCAATAAAGTCTTTTTTTTAAAAGGACTAAAGTAAAAGATTTGTTAAGTTCAAAAATTTTGCTGGGTCCCGTAATGCCTTTGATGAGCTTTGATTGAAATTCATGATTCTGATTGTAGCTTTCTTTTTTTTCTTTTTTTTTTTTTTTGAACACTATAGCTTTCTTTTCAACATAAGGCTCTCTGGTCATATAATTTTTTAAAAAAAAAAATTAGGGCTAATAAATAAATGCTATTATAATTATTTGTATCATCACCCCACCTCTTATGCATGAGTTAAATGTGGTTTGCGCACTTTTTATCAAAGACCTTTTGTGAAATGTACATTTATATTTAGAATAAAACGCCGGAGGGAAAAATGCCATTTTAGCAAGCATTATTTCTGAAATCTGACGTTGAAGAATTTTATTAAATGAGAATATTTTATAGCTATTAGGATCATAACATAATGATCTTTAAAGAATATTTATTGCTTAACGTTTGAAACCATTTCAATTATTATATTTTACTACTTCCCAACGTTGAGGAACGGATTGATGACTTTCAACAATTTTATGGCGACTAATGGGCATTAAAATGCTTTGTCTTGGTTGTCCAATGTTTCTGATATTTTAGCATATATAAAGAGGTGTTTGCAAGAGGTTCTGGTATACAGCTCTTGGGTTCTTGAGCCCCTCTCTTTCTTCTCTTGAATAAGTTTTTTGCTTGCTAAGTTTTATTCTACTTTGTTGTTCTGTTCACCCTATTCTTATAGGAATGATCCTTTTATCCTGAGGAGTTTTGCTTCTTATCAGCCAGTAGTTGCAAAATAACCCTTAAGGACAGTGTCTTTCGACGTGACTCAAATCATTCATTTTCTTTATAGGTGTTGTCGCCAATGAGATATGCAAAGCACAAGGAGTTGGAAGACTTACAGAGTTGTGTGAGCTGGCGCTAGCAACAAGCGTTAGCATTGCATTCCAAGCCAAAAACGGGAGTCTACAACTTTAATTTTATTAGTACTATTTAATTAACTCGAGTCTTTAAAGTTATAATCAATTTTCCTTCTCGACTAAAGATGAATATAAGCTATGCTCCTATCAAGGGTCCATGACACGACCTAAGTTACTTTCTCTCTGGTGTTTTTCTTAAAAGGGGAAAAAAAAAGAAAAAGAAAAAGGAAGAAAGAGAAAAAGGAAGGAGCCACAATTTTACAAAAACACAACACTTCAAAATCTCATATTTCTGCCTATAACCTATTTATCCTTTTGCTAATTTACATTATCTTTTGGGGATTTTGAAGTTCATGAAGTATTCTTTTGGAAAGTTATATATAAAAAGGTTAAAAAGCAATTTGGCCAACAAACTATTGGCTCAGAAGCGTACTTTTTAAAATATTAATTCAGCACAAAATCGTTAGTTTAGTACAAACGGCCGTTACTGCATGGGGGAAATGAATGTGAGTGTTTTGTTGGATCAAGAATATCCACCTCAAACACAAGAGAGAGAAGAGAGGAGCTCTCTCTTAAAGTACCCTTTAACACCTCAATGTTTCACAAATTGACGATCGTATCCCTCTGTGGCACGGAGATTTTTTCTCCAATTAGTGTTTTTATCAATAAAAAGAAATTGTAGTCTTGTCTGTCTATTGAGAATCCAGATTACATGCTTCTTATGTGTTTGTCCCTTTAATTAGAAGGTTGAAAAAATTTTTTTAAAAAAATAATATTCTATTTATTTAGATTAAACTATATGTTGCATTCTGAAATTTTTTTTTGCATCGAATATCTTAAATTAATTAATTTTCATGATACTGATGTTACAAAGAAAATATTTCTGAATAGAGGATTAAAAATTAATTAATTTGAGATATTGGACACACACAAAAATTCAGAATGCAACATATAGTTTAATCTAAATAAATAGAATATATAAAAAAAATTTAAAAAAAATGTTTCAACCCTCTAATTAGAGGGATAAGCATCTAAGAAGAATGTAAGAGAGAAGCATAGAATGTGAACTCATCTATTGATGAGAGCCAGCATGAGAAATGGAGAAAGAAGAATTGGTTTCGACATTTTTCCTTGCTAGTTCCTTTTCAAGATTTCTCGAAATCCCATCCTCAATTCGAAGCTCTTTTTTGGCTGCTTCACACTCCTCGTTGAGATTTGACGACTTTCCTTGACTCTGGATTTTTCCTTCGCTTTCTCCCTAATTTGAGAGCCGGTAAGATAAGATTCACTTTGATCAAAGCTTGTCTCAGTTTGGATCATGTTAATTCTTGCTTTTACACCTGTCTTCAGTGCAATGGTGTTTTTATAGTGAAAGGAAACTATGTGGCTTGGTTTTCTTGCTGGAATTTTGGTATTCTTTTTCCATTTAGATTCATCAGGAAGTCAATGACGTTAATTTGGTTTTTTTTCTCTCACTTTTGAGAGCAAAAGATTAGTTTCATAGATCCTGCTCTCGATTTTTTCTAAGATCGACATTGATGGGGTGGGTTTAAAATAAGTAGTTAGCCTGAGCTTGCCGAAAAGACAAAACCTCGTCGAAAGCACATAGAGCTCGATCAAAATCACAAAATAAAGCTGACGAAGGAGGCTGTGGTGATGAAGTTGAGAGTCCAAGTGTTTCAGGCGCTGTAACGGACGTTTGTGCTAAACTAACGATTTTGTAATGAATTAATATTTAAAAAAATTGGTTGACATTTAAGGTCCAATTAAAAGTTTATTGTAGTAGACGCTCCTGAGCCAATAGTTTGTTGGCCGAATTGCTCCTTAACTCTATATAAAATTAACAACCAACTAAAATTTTAACCACTTGATTATCTGCTTTTCTTATTAGGTGTGCATTAAAGCAAACATGTCTTATCTTTAAAACTTAAATCAATGTGTTTCAACTGGTACAAGAGTCTTTCCTCTCCCCTTCTCAACTAATCCGAATTTCATAATATTGCTTAACATTAACTGTTAACATATAACAAATCACAAACTTTAGAAACTAACTTACACAAAAACAACAAAATTGAACACCAATTTATTTTCGGACCATCAACTCTGTACTTGTGCATCTTGTTTTAATTATATTTAACCTTTTTCTTTCGTTGATCAAACTATCGAAGTAATTAGCAGCAAATCCACTGTTACAATTTTATAATTAATATTTTAACAACATATATACACATAGAAGGAAGATTTAAATTAAACAGTAAATATTTGTCGTACTTTCTTAATTTTCCTTCTGCATATGGGACAAGGATTGGCTTCCTCAACAACCCTGCATCACCAAAATAGTTATACTCATCAAACTAATTGTCACTTTGATAAATTTTATATATATATATATAAAGGTAGTCAAACTAATTGCCACGTGCCACAACTTCAAGTCAAAGTAGGTTAATTGCCAAACCCAAATTTTAAATTTTTATCTTCATCACAATCAAACATTATTTTTAATTAATAATTAAAAGAAGATCATTACTTCTCCATTTCTTAATATAAGACCTAGTCCCACATTTAGAACTAAGTCCCACAATTAAGACTGGAGATAATACTATTTTTTTAATATTTTTTAAAAAAATTAAAAGGATATTTTAAATAATCTGAATCTAATTTAAAATTTTCAAATAAAAGATGAGTGTGTCGTTTTTAATTACTAGTACCAGCTACTTCAAATTTGAGGATTGCTAAGTTTAAATAAAATAGCTCTCCCACGTCATTTGAGATGTAGAGTCTGTTTGACCAAAAAAAAAAAGATGTAGAGTCTGGACCAAGTTCACAGATAACTAAAGGGATGTTAAGGGAACAGCCTCTATTGATTCAATCTTACAATGTTATTTTATATATATATATATATATATATATATATATATATATATATATATATATAAATTTAAATGTAGGGACAATTAATCTGTTTGTCTTTATAGTTTTGACTTAGTTGCAATTTAGTCTCTAAACTTTAACTCGGTGGAATTCAATTTCTCTAGTTAGGACTCTAATATAACTCATTTTCTTGACTTTGAAACTTGAGGTCTGAAATTTTAAATGGTTAAAACTATTGGGATTTAATTGCACTAAATTAAAATTTAAGGACCAAGTTGCAATTAAGTTATAACTATAGGGGCTAAGTAACGCCAAGTCAAAGTTTGAGAATTGAATTATAACTTACAATGTAGTCAAAACCATATGGATTAAAGATTAATTTTTCTTAAATGTAATTTTCCTAATGTGAAACAACTTGCTCTAAAAATACTACTCATTTTGCCAGTAAGAGAGTAAAAGACATATATATCCTATAAATATACGGGTTTCAATCTCATTGCTTCTTATGTTCATACTCGTATAAATGTTGTTTGATTCATCATGCTTATTCTAACTCTAGAATCTAACTTACCAAAAATGTTTTTAATAACAACATGACATATATTTTTAAATGCATTGTCTTAATGTGAAACAACTTGCTCTAGAAGCACTCACTTAACTAGGAAGAAATAATGAAATATCGATTAAAGATATGAGTCTGAAACTCATTGCTAATTTAAAGATATTATTTGTGATTATATTTAAAAGTTTTAAAGTATTTTTAGGGTTGGGTTTCTTCCATCATCCTTTTCTCATTATCTCTCATAATCTCTAAATCATATTCGTCCAATCAATCTAAAAAGTTACATTATTACTTTAATTTATCTCTTATCTTTTCAATCAACGACCCAGATGAAGCATATGAGGGATATAGAGAAAGAGGATGAGGTGAGGATCCTCTTTATTACTTGGGTTTTATAACTCTATGTGGTTCGATTGGTTAGCTTTTCCTAAGTACCCTTAGAATCTAACGAATTCATATTACATGCTTCTTAGGTGCTTCTCCTTCTAATTAAAGGAATGAAAGCATTTTTTAATTTTTAAATTTTTTTTATATATTTATTTTTTGTATCTAATATCTCGAATTAATTAATTTTCACAATACTGATGTTACAGGAAAAATATTTCTAAATACAGAACTAAAAATTAATTAATTTGAGATACTTGATGCAAATATATATATATATATATATATGATGCAACATATAATTTACTCTAAATAAATTTAAAAAATAAAAATAAAAATCCCTCTAATTAAAGAGACAAGCATCTAAAAAACATGTAAGGGAGAAGTATGGAATGTGAACCGGAATCTAACCCACCAAGAATATTCTTAACAACAATTTTTTTACTTTTTTGGTAAGGGCAAATATTTTTAAGGGAAAATTGCTTAAAAATCTCTCATCGTAAAATGCATAGTTTAAAATTAAAGTACATAAAACCTATGTGTAACTTTTCTTGAGCTGTATACAACATATCTTTAACTATATGCAAAACAGAATATATTTGCACTATATAGTTGGAGATATGTTATACATAGTTAAAGAAGAGTTTCACTTTCTGAAAGAGATGGGTTCTCAAGTACTTTTGGGCGAATTTTTTTAAGCAATTTTACCAGTTTTAAGCATGGAAAAAAAAAAAAAAAATCTTAGAAGGGAAGTGAGATGTTAGGTTTACCTGGTTGCACATTGAAAGCAAGCTGCAGAATGGCCACATGGTAGAAAGAAGCAATCCCTTAAAGCATCAAAACAAATCACACACAAATGCTTCATACTATTCTCAGCTTCTCCTCCTTCCTTCATTAATGGCTTCCCTGTCACATCTTCTTCCTCACTAGTAAAAGACTCATAAGACGAACCCAAGCTCAAAGCGTCGTCGTTTTTGTTAACCAGCAACGGTGTTCGTTCTGAAACAACATGATGATGAACTTGTTGCAAGCTTTCTGTCTCTGAATCATATCTTTGGAACCCATTGCAGATTCTGAAGATGAAGAAGATTAGTCCAGTCACCACTCCTGCATCAATCAACTTTTCATTTTAAAATTATGTTTTTGTTTTACATTTTAAATTAAGTTTTTGGAGAGAAGATTAACTATGAAGATTAATTAATTCATTAATTACCTGATGCGACAAAGTAAGTGGTCCACCTTGGTGTATATGACAGTTTCACATGATACCATTCATCCTCAAAATTACCCTGCAACTCATGTTTCAATTACTCATGAGTCTTGAGTTTCAATCCATGCAAGGTTTGTTTGGGAGTTATACTTTCTTTATCATCTTGACACAAAATACTCAATTTATTGTATCAAGTCAACTCGATTTTCATGGCTAAACTTGGTTGGCTTGATAGTACGAGAGTTTGACAATATCAAGTACACTTGAGTATAGTAAGAATATAATAGATACTCTAGTCTTTTGCATTACAAACTATACACTACATTTAGGACCTATTGTATAACAAAATTGCCCCCATTATTTTTTTATGAACCACGCCTTGATGAATCTTATATTGGGAAGCTTCACAAGAGAAGTGTGGTTTGTAAATTCAAGGGGCTCTAATCTTTTGGGACGAACTCTCTCTTTAGGCTTGGTGTTATGAGTCTCACATTGGGGCTCACAATTAAAGAATAGTTTATATGTTTAAGGGACTCTCCCACTCAATGGGGCTAGTTTTGTTTTAGTTTTTTGTTTTTTTTTTTTTTGTTTTTTTTTTTTGGGGGAGATGAGCTTTCTCTTAAAACTTGTGACTATAACAAGGATCTTTTAATTGAGAGGTTGATGTTCAGGTAGATGGCCACCCAAAATTTTGACAGACAAGAGACCAAGTGAAAGTGCTATGGTGTTAAACCGTCGGGGATGTAGGCTCTCAAATGGGGGATCATTGTTATCAGTCTCACATGGGGTGCATTGTTACAAATCCCACATCAACTTGCCTCACAAGTAAGGTGTGATTTATAAGTTCAAGGAGCTCTCCCATGCAATAGGCTCGTGTTCAGGGATTGAGTTCTCCCTTTAGACTTGTTCATGATATTATGCTTATATATCCGAGTTATAGTTATAGATAGTGTTGGAATATCTTCTTCTTACCCGTGGAGGAGGTGGAGTAGTCAATACTGCAGAGCCAGACTGTGAAAGAGAAAGTTGTAATCTACACAAACTGCTATCTGGTGAACATCTGCTGCTTGCACTGCTTGTATTGTACACAACTGAACTCACACTGAACTTCAATTCCACCTATACAAACACTTAAATTCAGTTCTTAACTTGCTTGGCTTATTAAGGGATTGAATAATGAAATAATGAGAAAAGAAGATGTTTGTTTTATCACCTCCACATCTTGAGTGTACAAGTTACCAAGTGCTACATAATAAGAAAATGGATCTGATATTTTCTGTGTGATCTTGTCTCTCCCTGTAAGTGAGGAAAAAAACAAGTATATCAGAAGAAAAAAAGAGGCAGCAGATTGAAGAAGATGATTGATGAGTGAGATTTAATTTTAATACCATAAATAATATTCCAAGATAATGTTGTGTTAGGAAATGAGGGCTCCTCTATCCACCCAAGAAGCTCTTCTCTACCTGCATGTTTATGAGCCATTAATTAGGTACACATCAAGATATTACTCTATATTCATAAACTGAGGCACTAAGTTTAGATCATAATTTGTCATAATGTCAGTGTTGCCTTTTATAGAACGACTACTGTATCTAAACGCTCATAATTACAATATATGAAATTTCTTCAACCTAGAAGCTCTGCTATTGGGTTACAATTAAAAAAAAAAGGGTGGCTCAGTACCTAAGGTTCCCACCAAAACGGGTCTAATTTGGGATTGATGTATGCAATCTTACCCCACATGCAGGAAGGCTAATTCTAGGATTTGAATATGTGACTTCCAAGTCACATAACAACAACCTTACTAGTTACAATTATCAATATATAAAATCTAGTACATTCCATGATCACCAAATAAGCAAACAAAAAATGGGAGTTTTACCTTGAGCAATAACAAGAGAGAATTGTGAGAATCTTGGGGACTTGACATCATAGAAGATATCTAACTGAGACTGTCTGTTGAGGTAGAATATCCATTCCTGTAAGATTCCATCAAGTTTCAATTCAAAGAATCTAGGAAGCTGCTGTTTTGAGAATATAATAAAAGCTAAAAGTAAACAGCAAACTTGCCTTGTAAAAATTGTGTGGCACAAATCCATTATATGACCTAGACCAATTAGTTTTGACATCAAGGGCAGGTGGTTCATCAAATCCATATAGCATTATCCCAGGTTTTGGTTCATTAATTTGTTCCACCTGTTTGTTCACCAATCATTATTGAATCAAAATGATTCACATAAAAATAACTAGAACAAGAAGAAAAAAGCTGCAATTATTCAAATTTAAAAAGTTCAGGTGAGTCTGGCCTCATACTTGTTTTTTTAATCAAATGACAAGTTTTAAGCTTGAAGTATGTTTTTTTTTTTTTTTTTTTTTTGCTCAGAAGCTTGAAGTATGTTCACAAAACTAACATAGGTAACAAGAGAGAGTAGTTAAGATGCTCTATCTTTGTTCAATTCCAGATGCATATAACATCTGGGATGAGGGCTATGCAAAATACACACGTCTTCATTATGATGATGAGCTTCCTTAACTAAGAAATCAAAGCACTAGATAACATCCCTTGGGGCATATCTGACTTGAATGTCCCGGTACGAGTAAAACACACTCCTTATGTCATTTATCTTGATCCTGAAGACCAGGGTCAAGTGGGTCAGGCCTCAGAAGCTTGAAGTATGTTCACAAAACTAACATAGGTAACAAGAGAGGGTAGTTAAGATGCTCTATCTTTGTTCAATTCCAGATGCATATGACATCTGGGATGAGGGCTATGCAAAATACACACGTCTTCATTATGATGATGAGCTTCCTTAACTAAGAAATCAAAGCACTAGATAACATCCCTTGGGGCATATCTGACTTGAATGTCCTGGTACGAGTAAAACACACTCCTTATGTCATTTATCTTGATCCTGAAGCCCTAGTTGATTCATATTCCCCCTATCTACCATTATCAGTTTTGAAGGACTTCCAAAGAATCCATGTAAGCAAGGATCTTGTTAAAACCATATTGCTTACAAAAGATGAAGACCAGGGTCAAGTGGGTCAGGCCTCAGACTTTAAAGAGTCCTTCCAAGATTTAAACTATGTGCTTATTGGGTATAAGTGGTACTACTCTTACCAAACTAAGTAGAGATGTAAGGCAAAACCTGACCTTGATAGACCGTACAAATATTGAGTTGAGTTGTATTAAAACTGAGGAGTAAGGACCTAATTGCAAAGTTGTTGTGCCGTAAATACCAGCGACCAGACCTATTGTTGCTGCTTGAAACCAACAACCAAGATTAATTTTAAGAAAATATCATGTTTAATGAGTGGATTGGCAATCTGATATTGGGAAAAAAAGAAAGGAACTAACCGACCAACCAAAATGTTATGAGAATGATGAGGCAAGAGCAGACATCACCCCTAATAGCAGCAAGATGAGGATTGGCCATGTAAATGTTAGCCCTATATGACAGAGAATTACGAAGTGGTTGTTGATGATTCTGTTCATTTGAATTATCAGCTTCTTCTGGTTGAAGCTGAGAAGTTGAAACTGGAAGAAGAGGAGAAGAAGAAGAAGATGTATCTTCCATGGAAGAACTAATGTAATTTGAGGTTGAAACTTCGAGCAGAGAACAGAACAGAGGATAGAAATGGAAGTGGCAAGTGGTGATGACGACGACGATGATATCTGTGATCCCTGTTGAAACAACAAAAGAGAACAACGTTTTTAATGTCGAGAGTGTAATTGGATAGATATTATATTCACAACCAGTGTAATATCCCGAATTTTGGGTCTAAAGATTTGGAAATTAGTCTATATTTGGAAGACTACTAGACCCAGTATTTAAATGTGACAAATTTGGGATCAGTATATTTTGGGACTATGAATAGTAATTTACTATTCACATGTACGTTTTTACTATTCACGTATACATTATGAAAATTTGGTCTGAAAGACTATATGAGTAATTATTGAAAATAAGAAAATTTTATTGGAGGATTACAAGTAGGAAATTCCAAATGCTCATATGAATATATTTCATTGGTCAATAAGAGTAGGCTATACAGTATATTGTTTAATAGCTACTTGATCATTCTTTGCGGTTTTTCATGCAGCCAAATGAATTATCCAATTAGGTAGCATTTTCCATCCTCAAATTTCCCTTAAGTTGGCGGTAAGGAAATGTACGCATGCACATCCATCTCATTTCTTAATTTCACACCATCAAAATTACCTTTGGCCAACCTATATGAAAAATTGGAAGATATGTTGAAGTGTGCCGTAGGAAAAGAAAATTAGGTGAAGTATGAAATGAAGGAAATTTCAATCTACGCAAATACCTACCACTATCTTGCAAAATGCACAATTTTCACACACATATTTTCTTCACTAACTTTGGCCATTATCTACCAATATTCCACCAAACTACAACACTCTTACTCCACCTTTTGGCCTATATAAATAGAGGACACACATCAGATTTTTCCATTAATGTTGTCCAACGAAAGAGAGAAATTGTGGAGAGTTGAAAGACAAAAGGAAAAGAATAGTGGAGATACCAAGAGAGTAGGAGAGAACAATAGAAATTGGGAGAGTTTTCGGTGAAGACAAGAAGATTTAATACAACTGATTTTTTTTGGGCTTAGGTAAGGATTTTAATCCCTCTCTTATCTTTATTTCAGCGGATTAATATTGTTTTTGAGGTTCAAAAGCTTACTGGAAAATAAGAGTTTTCATAAGAATTTTCTGTCACCTCATAACACTGTTATTTTGAAAAGTTTTTATGGACAGTGTTCACATTTTTAAAATCTGGGAATAAACGGCATGTGATAAAATTATGAAATTTTCCAGATATAAAGTAGACATCCAGGGCTTTCCGTTGATATATAATTTGTAACGTTTTGAGCTCTGGACAAGGAGATCATAATTTTTGAAGTTAAGCTTTGTTTACTGGATTTAAATCTGAGCAGTGTTTGGAAACGGAAAATCTGGGAATGACTCATGAATTTCGAGTTAAAGCCGTTATTTTTCCTTGAAAATAGACATATCAAGGGTTATGTGGAATTTTACAGCACCTCATTTGGAGTTTTGTAGAATTAATTATGATTTTTCAAAGTTAGAGAAAAATCTGGGCAAAATGCTGGAAATTCCGTTTTTGGAGATATGTAAGGGTAAAATGGTCAATGCTGATATAAATAACCCTTAGAGCATTATTCTAAGTGATACGGTGATATGTTAGGATGTCCGGGAAGTTTGGAGTCGGATTCAAAGGACGGGCATATTACTATTCATGAATAGTGACGTATACATGAATAGTAAACTACTATTCACGTGGAAGGAAGGTACGTTCGCGTACAGTAACATTAACTCTTATTAGCATGTATGTATGTAATCATGTATGACTGATCATGTTTGCTAGATGATTTACATGTTTATTTCCTAGCTATGGATTTGAGGCTGCGGTCTCATAGGGCTGCGTGTCCTAAAGGGCTGAGGTCCTTGGCCGTTAACTGCGGTTACGGTGCGACTTGTTTACTGTAAATTATTCTATGCTTTTACATGTGTTATACTGCATTTACATTTCATACTTGCAAATAAGGTTATCTGTTACCTGAGATTCAATGTGTATTGAATCTTAGATTTGACTAAAGCTTCAAGAAGAGAAGCTGGATGAAAGAAGGAACTATTCAAGGAAGTACGTGAAATGTCACCAGACAGAACGAAGTTCGGAAGAAAGACTAGTTCTGGAAAGAATATTCGTTCGAGATTTTTAATATGCCAGCTTAAGTTTTGGGCATTGTATCGGATACTCATTATCCAAATGATAATGTATGCTCTATCATCCGCATTACTCTGATTTGACAATACCGTATTCCTCAGTATTATGTGTTTATGAACACAATAAGTGGTATGGAAATTGGGGTGTTACAAATTTTGGTATCAGAGCAGGGATTCTGGCATTTGGCTAGTATGCTCGAGTGAATAGTGAATAATACGTATACGTGAATAGTACCGTATACGTGAATAGTAATTAATTCTTAGATAATTCTGAGTGACAAGAGTGAAAATTATGGAAATTATCTACTCCAAATTTAGAAGTCCAATCTTTTTCTTGGTCCTAACAATAAGTTAGAATGACTTGCTTAAGTTTGAATTTAATAGATAAAGTTGAGTTTGGCAGAAAAGCTTGAAAATCCTTATGAATCCTAGAATAGAGATTACAAACATTAGCAAGAAGGCTAAGAAGAGTAGACTATATTATTTCAAGCATCGAGAACAACAGTTGGTACAATCCCACCGCAAGCTTCGACTATCTCAAGTTTAAGTCTATTAATTTCTTCCTGAGCGGCTGCTCTTGAGAGAGGACCATCAGGAGACATTGTTCTTCTCAATCTAGCTATTTGCTTCATAGTGCTTCGAATTTTTACATAAGGCCAATGCTTTATTCCTCCCCTATGGCATATTTTCATTAGAACATTTTTGCATAGGCGAACTTGTTGAGCCGCTTCTTGTTGAGGTAAATGGAAGAAGTCTCTAAGATCATCTATTGACATTGATGCACCCCTAATATTTTGTTCAGCTCTTGATCGGTATGGATCACTAGGTATGGGGACTGAAGGATTATTATTTACAACCACGAGCTCTTTTCCTTTATTGGATATATTTGTTGTATTGGTTGGAAATGAACTATTAGGGAGTTCATTTTGATTTTTAGTCCATTCCAAACCAACACAAAGGGCCTCATAGTAGGCTGATAGGGGATCTGACACCAGGACATACCCTAAAGAATTTTGATTCAAACAATAATTTTCTAGAAAATGTTTGACATCTAAATTTTTCTTACCAAAGTCAAATACTTGAGGACTAGAAGAACCTCCTTGTACGTCCTGGTGAAAGACAGCGTGGCATATCATACCAATCCTCCCATGAACTTCAAGTTTATGGTATTGAAGTCCATTGGTATGAATGATCTCTCGTAGAACATGGCAGCAACCACATGAGAATGGGTTAAAGGTCTCAGCTAGGCTAGAAGCAGGATTCCTTGGTTGAGAAGGTACCGTGGACTCCATAAGATCTGCCATATTACGACATCTTTGGACAGGTCGCCTTGATGGACCTGCTTCAGATTCCTTTCTGGTAGTAGTCGTAAAAATAGAATCTTGTATCCTTGGAGGAGGAGTAGGAACGTTAATCATTGGGGCAGATGAATGAACGTTCACACTTACGGGATTTTGGGGAAGTAAAGAAGAATAAGGGTATGATACATTGTTTGACAAGTCAGACAACATGTTAGTCTGATAGTCATGAAGTAAAGTTTCAAGAAAGAAAGGGTTGTATGAATCGGAAACTGGAATGAAGTTGCTTGAACCGGCCATGTATAAAGATAATGTGGAAGAATATAGGGAAAGTTACGATCAGAGAGGAAATATGTATGTTGATGTGAAGCTTGAGAGGATGTGAAGCCTGAGAGAATGTGAAACAATTACTCATGCTTTACTCGGTTTATAGCTGGGCTAGTAACGTCTAGATTTTGTTAAGCAGCATTGGATTCTCATCTGTCGCTGGCTCATAATTGTGCAGACTTTGTTGTTATGCGGAAATTTTATGGCACCGCACCCTAATACAACCTAATGCACCCTAACCGCCCTTATAGGTCGAAACCTTTTTGAATTTTGGTGCAGGCGGTAATCGACACAACATTTATTGTTAGTCATGTCTCAAGGAAATTAAGTTTGGACGTTTATAAGTCACATGGTGATTACTTAATGACCAAATCTCCAGGAAATCCGATTTAGGTATGCAGTTGTTTTGAGATGTCGGGACAGACATTTGAAAATGGGATTTTGAGTGTAAGCGTGCTAAGGCGATAGTAATCTCGGATAAGGTGATTGTTGACAGAGTTTGAAATTTGAAACTTTTTGATTAAAGGTCGAGTACCTTGTAGAGAGAAAAATTGGTGATTGTTAGGGATGCTAAGAAAATGCTGATATGAATTCGTATAATTGAGGATATATTTGAATATGGTCTAAGTTGAAATGTGACTAATGATTACTTTTGAGGTAGTATTAGAACTTTGTGATAATATTGACATTGTGAGAAGAGCCTTTGTATGTTTTGAGGATCAGATTAAGAATTGTGAACCACAATCCTAATATGTACAATAGGCAATATGATTTCTCAACTCAGTTGATATTGAGGTTCTAAAAGTCAAATTGTGAATTTGATGATTGTTATTTTGGGAATATCTGAGGATAATATTTGATTGTTGTAAGCTATGAATCTTGATAATTCTAGCATGTGTATTGAGTATGGTCGAGATTTCAAAAATGGATTGGTGAGCCTAAGAATTGTTTGGGTATCCAGAAGGTTGCCACCAACTGAATTTTTATCTAAGAATCAAACTTGATGATTGAGTGAATCTTTAGGTGTGTGAATCGACCAAAATAAAACCAGCTACTAGAATGTAGTACCAATGTATATGAATGGTTTGTGTAGCCAAGGATAAGGTTTGTTAGTGTTGACCATCTAAGAAATTAGTTGTCTGGTTCCTGGATATGTTTAAAGGTTGAATTCTTAAACTTGCCAATACACCCGCTGATTTTGTTGAAATTTGAACTTGTGAACTTTCGAAATTGAGTTTTCGAATGAAATGTTTTTCAACAAAATTTGAGACCAGTTTGAATGGTTGATTTGTGAAACATGTTGTCTCATAAAAAAGGGTTTTGTTAGAACCTAAAATTTGAAATTGAGTTTTCAAATATGTTGTGGTAAAGGCAGTACGCAAAAATTGGAAGAGTTCGAAAACTGTTGTAGATGTACACGGTTTATTGGATCTTACCAGATGTTTTATAATGTTTGAAATTGCTGGCCATTATTGAAAGTTCTTTCGAGGGGATTAGTTTTTTGAAAAGCTTATTTTCGCACCAGCAGTGTATGCATCCAATCTGAGAAGTTTCGCCTTGTAGGGGCGTGTGTTTTGCCTTGTTTGGTTGGGACCCATGCAGACGTTTGGAGCAGGGCTCCTGGACATTGTCTTTTTTCCCGAGGAGGGATTCTGGTGGGGTGGCCCATTAATGTGCCAGTGCAGACACTGGGTCTCTTATGGGGGGGACAGAAATTTTCCCACATTGACCAACAAGTGCATTACCACTGCGGTGGTTTGTGTATGAAAGGATTGCGATATGCTGCTATACCGAAAGGTTGAAGTGGTGACGAGAGCTTTCAAATGTTGAATTTGTGAAAAGAATAATCCTATTCATAAATGTGTGTCGGTAGTAAAGTTCTTTTGAAATCGAACCGGCAGCGAATGTGTTTTCACTAATTTTTGTGGACAGCAATTATGTTTGAAAATGTGATAGCACTATTACTTTTTGGTTTAGTGCGGATTGTGAAATGTACTGAGACCACAGAAAATTTTCAATGTGTGAAAATTTGAAAACGAGACAACAAAATAGTTTTTGGTAGCAATGACATGATTGTTGATGCTATTGTATTGAAAAGAAAAGCGGTGTAGTTGGAGTTTAAGATATAGGAACAGAAACTAATAGAGAATTTAAACCAGATGGGTCAGATAGTAGTGGTTAGCTACATTACTTTGAGAGCTTGAATGAAAGAAGCTCAGATGAAACAGATGAGTAAAGGCTTAAGACAGTAAGATTTGGTATGCAAGTTTGCATGGGGCAGAGTCCCTGGGTTGTAAGACCTATATGCCAAGTATGGTATTTGTTGCTTAGCATGGTGACATTAAACCAGTGTGTCTAAAGTATATTTTGAGACTGGCAAAATATTCAAATTGTACAAAGTTGCAGTTGAGATGCCTATGGCAGAGGGTGATTCCCTAAGTAGTAAGGTTAGAATATCCAGTGCTGTGATAATTGAATGAGCCGGAAGGCTAGAATGAGATAAGCTGAGAGGCAAAATGTATCAGGTTGTGATGCCTGTGTAACCAAGCACTTGGAGAATGGACCAGAGAGTCATATATTTGAAAACTACATACTGGGATAGGATGAATGATTGTGTTACGTGAATAGTAAGCATGCATATGGAAGAATAGACTGAAAGTCTAAGGTGTTTTCTCTCAGGTTGTACGTTCAAATTTCGAGGACGAAATTTATTGAACGGGGGGAGAAATGTAATATCCCGAATTTTGGGTCTAAAGATTTGGAAATTAGTCTATATTTGGAAGACTACTAGACCCAGTATTTAAATGTGACAAATTTGGGATCAGTATATTTTGGGACTATGAATAGTAATTTACTATTCACATGTACGTTTTTACTATTCACGTATACATTATGAAAATTTGGTCTGAAAGACTATATGAGTAATTATTGAAAATAAGAAAATTTTATTGGAGGATTACAAGTAGGAAATTCCAAATGCTCATATGAATATATTTCATTGGTCAATAAGAGTAGGCTATACAGTATATTGTTTAATAGCTACTTGATCATTCTTTGCGGTTTTTCATGCAGCCAAATGAATTATCCAATTAGGTAGCATTTTCCATCCTCAAATTTCCCTTAAGTTGGCGGTAAGGAAATGTACGCATGCACATCCATCTCATTTCTTAATTTCACACCATCAAAATTACCTTTGGCCAACCTATATGAAAAATTGGAAGATATGTTGAAGTGTGCCGTAGGAAAAGAAAATTAGGTGAAGTATGAAATGAAGGAAATTTCAATCTACGCAAATACCTACCACTATCTTGCAAAATGCACAATTTTCACACACATATTTTCTTCACTAACTTTGGCCATTATCTACCAATATTCCACCAAACTACAACACTCTTACTCCACCTTTTGGCCTATATAAATAGAGGACACACATCAGATTTTTCCATTAATGTTGTCCAACGAAAGAGAGAAATTGTGGAGAGTTGAAAGACAAAAGGAAAAGAATAGTGGAGATACCAAGAGAGTAGGAGAGAACAATAGAAATTGGGAGAGTTTTCGGTGAAGACAAGAAGATTTAATACAACTGATTTTTTTTGGGCTTAGGTAAGGATTTTAATCCCTCTCTTATCTTTATTTCAGCGGATTAATATTGTTTTTGAGGTTCAAAAGCTTACTGGAAAATAAGAGTTTTCATAAGAATTTTCTGTCACCTCATAACACTGTTATTTTGAAAAGTTTTTATGGACAGTGTTCACATTTTTAAAATCTGGGAATAAACGGCATGTGATAAAATTATGAAATTTTCCAGATATAAAGTAGACATCCAGGGCTTTCCGTTGATATATAATTTGTAACGTTTTGAGCTCTGGACAAGGAGATCATAATTTTTGAAGTTAAGCTTTGTTTACTGGATTTAAATCTGAGCAGTGTTTGGAAACGGAAAATCTGGGAATGACTCATGAATTTCGAGTTAAATCCGTTATTTTTCCTTGAAAATAGACATATCAAGGGTTATGTGGAATTTTACAGCACCTCATTTGGAGTTTTGTAGAATTAATTATGATTTTTCAAAGTTAGAGAAAAATCTGGGCAAAATGCTGGAAATTCCGTTTTTGGAGATATGTAAGGGTAAAATGGTCAATGCTGATATAAATAACCCTTAGAGCATTATTCTAAGTGATACGGTGATATGTTAGGATGTCCGGGAAGTTTGGAGTCGGATTCAAAGGACGGGCATATTACTATTCATGAATAGTGACGTATACATGAATAGTAAACTACTATTCACGTGGAAGGAAGGTACGTTCGCGTACAGTAACATTAACTCTTATTAGCATGTATGTATGTAATCATGTATGACTGATCATGTTTGCTAGATGATTTACATGTTTATTTCCTAGCTATGGATTTGAGGCTGCGGTCTCATAGGGCTGCGTGTCCTAAAGGGCTGAGGTCCTTGGCCGTTAACTGCGGTTACGGTGCGACTTGTTTACTGTAAATTATTCTATGCTTTTACATGTGTTATACTGCATTTACATTTCATACTTGCAAATAAGGTTATCTGTTACCTGAGATTCAATGTGTATTGAATCTTAGATTTGACTAAAGCTTCAAGAAGAGAAGCTGGATGAAAGAAGGAACTATTCAAGGAAGTACGTGAAATGTCACCAGACAGAACGAAGTTCGGAAGAAAGACTAGTTCTGGAAAGAATATTCGTTCGAGATTTTTAATATGCCAGCTTAAGTTTGGGCATTGTATCGGATACTCATTATCCAAATGATAATGTATGCTCTATCATCCGCATTACTCTGATTTGACAATACCGTATTCCTCAGTATTATGTGTTTATGAACACAATAAGTGGTATGGAAATTGGGGTGTTACAACCAGACAGTCTGTGTCCTGTCACTTGGAGACTGTTTGTTGGGCTGAGTGACAGATGAGACATAGTCACTTGGCCATTGTTCCTAGGTTTCCAAACCCTCCCTCCCTGTGGGATTCGGCTCGGATCCACTGCTCATTCCCATCTTCAACCATCCACTTCTGGTTTTGACGTAAAAACAACACCTGATACTCTTTTTTTAAATATATGTATATATATATATATATCAGGACTACCGATATTGAAAAATTACTGACAGATACTTCATGATTTTAAAAAATTATTTTAGGACATTGAAAAAATATTTTAGGATATTGACTAGTCCTAAAAAATTTTTTAAAGATTATGAAGTATTTTTTTAGTACTAGCCAATATCATCAGTCAGTATCCTGAAGTATCGTTTTAGTACCAATCAATACTCTGAAATATTTTTCCAATATCATAAAATAATTTTTCAAGCATGAAGTATTTTTTTTAGTATCGGTCAATATTTTGAAGTATCTTTTTATTACTTACAGTCAAGTTTGTCAAACTTGCAAGTTTAAGCAAACTCATAACATTGACATAAACTCGTATCGTAAACTCAAACCATAAACTCATAAGAGTTTACTTTTACCATTAAATATATATTAACAGTATATAATTAAAAAATTAAAAATGATAACAATTTGATTAAATATATTTTAAATATAAATAATTGAAATTAAATCTATTGATGTTCATAACTTATGATATTTAATAAAAAAAATTCTATAAAATTCATATATAAAGCTACTGTATATAACTGAATCGAAAAAATTAACATAAGTTTAATAGTGAGTTAAGATGGTTTTTGAAAGTTAAAAACGTAAAAATGATAAACTCGGTATATAAACTCATGAATTTAATCGAGTTTACAGCTGATATGAGTTTATCAATGATTCGACTCGATTTAATAAGGTAGAAAAATAAAAATGATAAACTCAAAGAGTCAACTCGTGAATTTGACAATAATGCCTACAATACCCTAAAATATGTATTTTTTAAATTTTAAAAAAAAATCATCAGGAGTTGTTTTGTGCCAAAACGGTACTATTTTAAGGAAAAAGATGGCAGAGGATGGGAATGAGCAGTGGAGTGAAGCAGAATCCCTGTCGCTCTCCCGCCTTGTATTTGTTTCATGAACTTGTTTAAATCCAAAATATTGTTTCCGAGATTAGGAGATAGGAATGTATTTAATCTTGTTCTCTACTTTCAGTCCCCAAAAAAAAAAAGAAAAACATCCCGTTCTCTACTTGCACTCTCTTGTCCCTTCTATCTACCAAATACCATCTGAAAAAATTATTTTGCTATTGTTTCAAGTTTATTCCATGTACCGAAAGGCACATCTGAAAACATTTTAATAGCTCATTAATGTATTCAACTATGGTCAAATTTCTATATATGTTTTGGGATAACTATCCGTTTTTTCCATAAACCTGTGGGCCACCCGGTGTCTGACTCTTTTTCTAGATTATATTACTAAATATTCAAACAACTGACTAATATGGATTGGGGGGCTTTTTTAATATAGAAGGATCCGAACTCAATTCACGTGCGACTATTATACCAAGTAAATATTTGTTATCTAGTGCCTAGCGTCTCATAGTGCGATGGTATTAGGACCAGCCTTAGGAGTTGGTTTTCTCCCTTATCCAGGGTTCGAGCCCTGCCTCCCCCTCCCGCCACTAGCTGTATCAAAAAAAAAATTGTTATCTAGTATTATTTTCTAATCAAATTAGAATATTAATTTCCTAATCTAAATAGCAGTAGTTCCTTCAACATAATTTTTATTAACAAACGGGATAAATACTATTTCTGCCATGAAATTTAGCCCAAAAAACACTGGTCGCCCGGAAGTTAACAAAACGAAACAATTTTGGCCTTGGAGTTTTTTTTTTTTGGAACAGTTTTGCCCTGGAAAGTTCTTTTAAAAGCAATTGTACTTCTAAAAGTTTACAAATTAAATTAAAGCAACAATTTAACAATTAAGATCAACGGAAGGATAAGATTACTACGTTTTTAAACTTTTGGGGAAAAAATGAGACCAACAAAACTTCTAAATGACCAGTTTTCCTTAGGCTAAACTTCCATGGTAAAAATGAAATTTATCCCTTAACAAAAACATAATTAAAATATAATGTATGGCGTATTAAATACTAAACAAAAAGGGGTTAATATCATTGTTGTTATTTACAGTTTAATCAATTTTGGTTTTGGTACATATAGTTTGAAATTATTGGTTTTAATCTCTATAATTTAATAAAGCCGGATTCTATACAAGTTTAAGTGTATGGATTAAAACTAAAACTTGTTAAAAATATAGAAACTGGCAGTTAAATTGAAACCAAATTTTTATAAAACTATAGGAACTAAAACCAAGTATTTGAAACAAGCTACTATGACTAGAACAAAAAGTTTGATTTAAACTGCAATTGTATCAACTCAAACAAAAACTTCAATTTTAATATACAATAATTACATTTTAAAAGTTATATTGAAAATATTTTAAAAATGAAAAATCGACCCATTAATCAAAAGAGATTACAAGCTAATCCATGAGCTAACACAACTTTTTGATTGGGATTATATTTATATTTATGACATTCAGTATATACATGGGAAAATTTCACGGCATCCCTTTATCCGTTTCTAATAAATTATTCTCAAACAACCTCTAAAACTTTCTAAAACTTCACTACATCCTCTACGGCTAAACTGAAATTAAGTTTTCCAACCGAAAAGATATTTATGCCCTTGTCTTCTATAAGGCCGAGATGGTCTTGTAAATTCCCACATGTGTCTTGTAGATAGCACGCATTTTTATAAGTATTCTCATTGTCCAATATATGGCCGAAATGGTCTTATAATTTTATTTTTTTTTTTAGCTTGTAAATAAACATATCTAACTTATAGATTTCCACATGTGTCTTGTAAATAATTATATTTAACTTGTAAAATAAGAACATAATTGTTTTTTCACTAACAAATTTTATTTCCAGTTTAGTCATCGGGGCACGTGAAGTTTTAGAAGATTTTGAGGGTGTATGAGAATAAATTGTTAAGGGCCGCAGTG
This sequence comes from Acacia crassicarpa, assembly GCA_034222035.1. Classification (NCBI taxonomy): domain Eukaryota; kingdom Viridiplantae; phylum Streptophyta; class Magnoliopsida; order Fabales; family Fabaceae; genus Acacia; species Acacia crassicarpa. The sequence goes on from JAWXYG010000003.1 coordinate 38,404,748, forward strand.
AAATGTTTCCTATATATTCATAAACCTTCCAAGAGACTTGGCTCTCACTTTTCTCCTGGCATTCATGGATCCAAGAGATTTAGGTGTACTTGATTTGAAGGGAGGGAGGAAAGAGTATGTTAAATTGTTTTATTTGTTAGAGGGAAAGGAAAAGAAACAAGATCATTTGTTTAATTTAAGAGGTTAAGGAAGGGGTGATTTAAATTTTGGCTCCTCTCCCCTCCAAAATTTTAAACCATTTTTTTTTTATTGGAGGAGGGGGGTTTAGGGGGATCATTTTCCCTTTCCTCCTTTCGCCTCCTTTCAAACTAAACACACAGTTAAAGTGAAAATGATTCGTCAAATCAATTCTAAATTTGGGTAACATGAATTCAGCACCTAAAAAATTATTTTTTTAGTAGTAGTTAGTATTTTTCTTTTCAATACTACTAAAAAAAATTTTAGGGTGCTAAACATATAAAAAAGTATTTTAGGATAGTAAGCGCTACTATAAAAATGTTTTACTTTTTAGGGGCGGAATATAACTTAACATTTTTAAATAATATATACTCCATCCAGTCTTTGATATAGGACCCAATTATAGAGTTGATCTTAGTTTTAAATATAAGATATATTTTTCATATTTGTCAATATTTTTTCAGCTTATCTATATTGATGTTTTCTCAACCACAATCAAGTAAAAGAGAGATAGAAGGATAAGGAAGATTATTAAGGTCTTTTAGAAAAAAAAAAAGTCATATTAATTATTTTAACTAACTTTCTTAATCTAATCAAATTAATTAGATAAATAAGTCTCATATTAACTTTTGGAAGGGAGTACTTTTTTAGTGTTTGGTAATGATATATTCCTTGTATTTAATTTGGAAAAATCAAACATTGCATTTTTTTTTCCAACTCTCTTGCTTAAATTCGCATTGGCTGTATAATATTGTAAATAATAGGGAAAATGTCATCTAAATAACATATAAAATTCTAAAACCATAAAACGTCTGGTAAACATTTAAAAGGGCACAGTGGTGATTGGGGGGAATATGAGATTATGAAATTTAAATGTTTTTACAAAATGGCCCTCACATGTTCTTTCTCTCTTCTCAACCTCTCTTCCTCTTTCTTTCTCCTTACCCTCTCTTCCCAACGTCCTCTCCCCCCCCCCTGAAGCGAAGGAGATGGTGATGGTGGAACAAAGGTGGAGGTAAAGTAAAGTGAAAATGGTTGAAGAAATTAGTCTCCACTGAGTTTTTCTAGTTTCTAGCGAAGTTCTATAGTTTCCGACAAGTTCATGAGTTTTCTGGCAAGTTTATGAATTTTCTAGCATTTCTAACCTTTGACAAGATTCGTAATGGGATTTACAAGAACCATAATGAGTTTCACAAGACTTTTAATGGTTTTTACGAAAGCAATAATGTGAATGGTAAAAAAGAGGCTAAAGAATAAGAGAGTAAACGGTAAATGTGGCATTTCACAAAATTCGTAACATGATTCACAAGAGCAATGATGGGTTTGACAAAATTTTTAATAATTTTCACAAAAGCAATAATTCTGAGTTGCATTTTCATCAGCAAACGTTTTTGTCAAAATTCATAATAGGATTCACAAGAATAATAATGAGTTTGGTAAGACTTTTAATGGTATTTACAATAGTAATAATGTGAAAAGTAAAAAGAAGGCTGAAGAAGAAGGTGAATAGTAAATGTGACATTTCACAAAATTTGTAATGAGATTTACAAGAGCAATAATGGGTTTAACAAATTTTTAATAGTTTTCACAAGAGTAATAATCATGAGTTTACATGTTTTTATCAGCAAACGCTTTTAAAAAAATTCGTAATGGTATTCACAAGTTTAATAATGGTTTTGACAAAGCGTATGCTAATAAAAAAATGCAACTCATGATTATTGCTCTTTGAAAACCATTAAAAATCTTGTCAAAGCTCTTGTGAATCTCATTACGAATTTTGTGACATGCCACATTTACTTTTCACTTTCTTCTTCCCCAGCCTTCTTTTTACTATTAACATCATGGGAAAATCCATACGGGGCCCTTTTAACAAAAAAAAATTTCATTGACAACTATATCAGCCCCGTTAACAATTATATCCTAACAACTATATCAACTCCGTTAATAACTATATCAGCACCTGTTAACAACTATATCAACCCCGTTAACAACTAACATTTTAATGAAATTATACCAAAAAAGACCCTGGGGCCTTTTTTAGAATTTTCAGAATATTTGGGTCTTTTTAGATTTTTTTTTTCTATTAGAAGGGCCCTGATATGAATTTTCTCTAACATCATTGCTTTTGTGAAAATCATTAAAAGTCTTGTGAAACCCATTATTGTTCTTGTGAATCTCATCATGAATCTAATCAAAGGCCAGGAATGTTTAAAAATTCATAAGATTGCCAAAAAACTTATAAACTCATTGGAAACTGTAGAACTTCGTCTAAAACTGAAAAAGCTTAGTGGAAACTAGTTTCTTCTACCATTTTCACTTTATTCTACTTCCACCTTCGCTTCAGCATCATCGTCGCCTTCACTTCGAGAGAGATGACATCGAGGGAAGAGGAGGAGAGTGTGAGGAGTAGGCATGGAAATAAGCCAGGCCATGCCAGGCTTTAGCTAAATAGGCATGAGCCTACAATGGGATTAAAAGGCTTGAGCCTGGGCCTGAACCTGAATGCAGATTTTATTTTAGGCTCAGGCCTGAACCTTCATAAGGCCTGGTCAGGCCTGAAGCCTTTTTAAAGACTTACTTACAATATAGACTTTTGAAAATGCCTCATATTGCAGGCCTTGAAAGTCATAAATAGGCTTTATACACTTTGAGCCTATCAAAATCTATATAAATATAAAAATGGAAAAATAAATATTTTATTATTATATGATATAAATATAAATATATATATTTAATGTGTAAACAGGCAGGCCTGAAGGCTTACAAGTCAGGCCTTAACAAAATAGGCCTGACCTATTTACACATATAGGCCTTTAAATAGGCATTACCTGACCTTTTTAACAAACAGATCAGACTTGACCAGGCTCACAACAGGCCAGGTTATAGGCCACTTGATAGGGGCCTGACCTATTTCCATCCCTAGTGAGGAGGGAGAAAGAGGAAGAAAGAGCATAATGATATATTTGTCAATATTTTAAAATCTCAATTTGATCATTATCACATTTATATCCTTTATAAAATATTAACATATTTTTAGGGGTTTTAGAATTTTATATGGTATTTATTAAGATTCTCCTCAAAAAATATGGCTTATTTATGTAATTTGATAGGATGCATGGGGCCACAAATGCAAAAATGTATCAATCACGTGTGACATAAATGAGGTCACTCATAAAACATACAAACAAAAGTCATATCCATTTATTATTGAAAAGAAAAAAAGACATATCCATTTTCGGCACAGAAAAAGCCACGTCTCCTTTAAAAAGGTGATGGCGGTGGGGCGGATTTATAAGGGGCTTTTTGGCTCCAAGAGGTGGACTGATTAATGGGAAAATTTCGCCGCAAGGGTCACATAATTTTAGTGATCCCAAAACATTACGAAGTTTCACTGTAGCTCTTGCCACAATAAAATTAAATTTTGTGGGTAAAATAATAATAATATTCTTTTTATATTTTTTAGAAGGGCATTTATAAAAAAATAAAATTATTTATAAAATAAATAAAAATATTCAACCATTTACAAGATAAATATCAAAATTTATAAGATAAATATAAGCATTTATAAGACAAAAAAGACATTTATAAGATAAATAAAGGGATTTCAAAGAACTATGGAATTACAAATATTTTAGTCATTTATAAGATAAATATGAAAATTCACAAAATAATATATGAGCATTTACAAGACATATAAAACAATTTGCGAGACAAATAAACTAAGGATATCATCGTTTTTTCACGCAAAATTTAATTTCATGTTGACTTAAGGGGGTGCAGAAAAATTTCAGATAGTTTTGGTGTTAACTTAAATTATTCACATCCTTAGGTTTAGCTTAATGAAATTTTCCCTTCATTTATTTACTCAAGTTTGGATTAATTTTGTTTTTGGTAGAATGTTTGTGATAGCTTTTAAAATTAAGTGCTTGTTCCTGATTGAAGAAAATCTACTTAATATCCATTTAAGTTAGCGACGAAAGCTGCTTTTATAACGTAATTTATGATATAAAAGATAAATATATGAGATGAATTTTATCTTAATTTTACATAAACATGCTTCTCAAATGCTAATTCAAATTAACATTTGCTTTTTATTGCTTTATTGCTTTTGGCCTTTTTGGTGTGACAATTGGAAGAGGCATTGGGCATGTACAGCCTTCTCTCTTTCTTGCCTCTTGTCATTTTTTTCCAGTCTTTTCTTGCAAAATTTTATACATGAAAAAATAAATGAATAAAAAAATTAACATGTATATATGATTAATTATTTAATATTCAATTATTAATTGAATAAAAAATTAATAAATAATGAACAAAATAAGATAACTTCAAGAGAAAATGACAGAAAAATACCATTTGAATTTTAAAATCCTGTTAACAGTAGCAGCAATGAAATTAATAAGAATGATAAAACAATTAACAACTCATTTTATTGTGGAATCGCTTATTTAATATATTGAAATTTAAATGGTATTCTCTTGGGATTTACCTAACTTCAAACTATCCAATAATATAAATATGTATTCTGAATTTTCCAGGGTGGGTGTGTATATATATGATGTAAATATGTATTATTTAATAAATTTTATGTTTTTCAGTCATTTTACATCTAAACTTACTTTTTCTTTAATAATCCAAACACAAATCATATTATACAATTTGACTTTTACATTATCTTATGTTTGTAAAAACCAAATGAAAGAAAAACCACTTCTGCGCCCCTAATCTAAACACACTAAGTTTCTTGAAAAATAACTGATAAAATGAAAATGATAGATAATCATATGTAAAGTACAAATTATATTGAATTTAATTCATTAAGCAAACTAGGATACAAAGTTTCATTTTAATGTATTATTTTTTTATAAAGTAATTTTTTTCAACCTTATATTCTAATGTCATTAATTGTTAAAAAATGATACTAGCATTAATATTTATACGTCTGACAAAATAATAATGATAATTAATGGGGGAAGAAAAACAAAATAATAATAATTATGAAAAAACTTACATTTGAAAATTAATGATATTATGGTTTGAGGGCTAGAAGGATAAATTTTTATAAATTAGGGGTGGAAAACCTAAAAATTGTTCAAACTTAGAGGAGAAAAGTACACTTTTAACCGAGTTTCCATGTTTGTCCTTTGTACGAATTCATGTCCTTGGCTAGCAAAGGAACAAAATGGCAAACCTATCAGGTACCGTGGGCATATCTGTAATCTCACGCCCTTCCGCCTCTCTGTTGCGGAGTGATCAAGTCGGTTTGAGCCGTTCCATTTCGCACCAATTTTCCCTCTTCGTTTTGGTCACTTTCCTTTTTCCTCCATTTCTGTCTTTTGGTTTATAGTGTTTCCACCTTCTGTTTCCGTTCAAGCGAATGGCTCCGATTACTCGAAGAGTGGCCTTCCCGAAAGTGATCATTGAGAGGGACTCCGACTCTGAGCAGAGTACCTCTGACGAAGAACCCGATGAAGAGGAAGATTCTGAAACACTTGAAGAAAACGAAGAAGAAAAAGAAAATGGGATTGCTGAGAGGGAAGATGTCGAGAAAGTTGAAGTGGGTTTTGACGCAAAGGGGAAAGGGAAAGGGAAAGCACCCATCAGTATCAGTCTCAAGAAAATTTGCAAAGTTAGTGTTTTGTTTTGTTTTCGTCTTTGCTTTGCTTTGCTTTCTTTCCCTGTCATTATTTGTTAATCATATCATTCTTTTGAGGTTGTTGTTGTCGATTTTGGGGTTTTTATTGTTAATGATGTTTTAGGTATGCAAGAAGCCAGGACATGAGGCGGGATTTAAGGGAGCAACTTATATCGATTGCCCAATGAAGCCTTGCTATCTGTGTAAAATGCCTGGTAACTGAAAAAGTTTCTATCTTTGCTGTTACTTTCATTCATTTCACCAGTAAATGTGTGATTCTGAGTTTATTCTTGTTCTATTCGGGAAATGTTCATTCGTGCTTGACGCTTTTAACCTCGTATTTTGTTAAATTGTACTTAAGGCCCTCTTTCTTCCTTAAATGTAAGTTCAAGTAGGCAGATGTCTTTAGGACCTTTACAATTTCATTGTCATTTTTGTGCTTCACCTATTTATTTGATGGGTTTCTTAAATTGAAGGACACACTACAATGACTTGCCCTCATAGAGTGAATACTGAGTTTGGAGTTGTTCCTGCTCCACGCAGAAATACACGTAAACCTGTTGAATATGTGTTTGAACGCCAGCTAAGACCATCTATTCCTCCGGTAAGCATGAGTAAACTATTTCTTTCATTCGGTTGTGAACAAAATATGATTCCCCCCCCCCCCCTCTTGTCAATGCAGTTGAACCATTTTAACATGTTTAAACCAACCAATAACTCAAATTATGTTCTAAACTGCACTATAGTGGAATTCGTCCTAATCTTTGGGTTTCCTAAACGGCATTGTTGTATTAATTATATTTGGTTGTTAGCTTGGAACATTGAGGCAAGACTTCTTAAATTGTTGAAAAACTTCAAGTCAAGCAACCGTCTTGGCCATCTGAAATAATTTCTTATTGAAGGATGGTGTGTATAGCTTACCGCTTTTTTATTTTCGTTTTGTATTGCTGGCATGCAAAATAAATTGTTCATGCTAGTTAGTTTTATTACCATAAATAATTCAATCTCTGATTCTCTTCAACTAGTTTGTATGAGTTTATGAACAAATAACTGATCTAACGCAGGCTTATAAGTTTAATACATTGACCCTTTGTGTTGCTGTGTTTATTTTTTGGGGGTATGATTGACTTCCCTGATTTTAATTATTGTTGTACACTGCTAGAAAGTACAGCATTTCAGCCGTATAAGCATTAAATTTTATCTTACTTATGGAATGATTGATCTACAATTATCACCAATTGATCATATCCAATTCTTTTAGTACTACCCCATGAACATTTTCCCCCTTTCACACTGAATTGATAAAATTTTACATTGTGGGGCTGAATTATTAGTTCTTCTTGTTTGTTTATACAGTGAGGCCCTTTAATTTTAATTTTTTTAAAAAGAGCATTAGAACTATTATACTTTTGATTTATTTTGTTCCCCAATCCTCATGATTTTATTCCCTTTGAGAAAGATGGGGCATGGTATTATGTAAGCCTCATTATGATGAAGTCCTTGTATTTTCCATTTGTGAAATAGATCAAACCCAAATATATGATCCCAGACCAGGTGCAGAGTGCTGTTATCAGACATCACAGTAGAAGGGTAACAAGCTTGGAATTCCACCCCACAAAGAATAACATCCTCTTATCTGGAGATAAGGTCATTCATTCATTCATAATATATTGCAGTTTTTTATCAATAAAGTTTGGTGCTTAAGATTTGGAATCCTAATTCCATCTTTCTTGGGTTTGATTCTAAAGAAAGGACAAGTTGGGGTCTGGAATTTTGAAAAAGTAGATGAGAGGACGGTCTATGGAAATATACATTCTTGCATAGTAAATAACATGAGGTGAGTTTTTATTTTCTTTGGTTTCTTTTTTGGGTCAAACCATGGTGTGTTTTAATTGATATATTATTTTGAAGGCTAATTGCAATTTGGCGACTTTGTAGGTTTAACCCTAGAAATGATTGTATGTTCTACTGTGCTTCCTCAGATGGTACCTTTAGTCATACTGACTTGGAGACTGGAATTTCTTCCCCACTAATGGACCTTAACCCTGATGGATGGCAGGTGACACATTTCTTCTTTACCCTTTTCTTTGTTTGTTACCAACCCTTCATAGTCTTTGATTGATTGGTGATGGCTGAAGTTGTAACCAAAATCTCAACTTAGCCCATTTTTATTTTTGGCTTCGAGGCAAGATCTCTTGCTCATGCATTTAGCATAATTTTGATTTCTTTCAGCCAAAAGTAACATATGTCAAATATGAGTCATTTATTGATAGGGGAATATATGACAATAGGTGAGAGAAATATGTAAGTAGATTGATTAATTGCATTTTGTTTGTCAATGTGTGTTTAATCTTTCTACAGAAGAAAAATCTTACTTTTATATGTTTTGATTAGGGTCCAAGCAGTTGGAAAATGCTTTATGGCATGGATGTTAACTTGGAGAAAGGTCTTGTGCTTGTTGCTGATAACTTTGGCTTTCTACATCTGTAAGTAACTTATGAGATATCTTCCTTTATTCTGGCAAAGTAGTTGTTGGATGCAAAGCGGTGCATACCGATACAAGCTGGTATCACAAAAATAAAGTTACAAATAAGAATGACAGTTTTTGAAAATGTGGGCCAACTTTTATGCATTGTGTCCGGTAGTCAATGTTGTCAAAGCATTTGGTAAGGGCTGGTCTATCCTAGGAGAGAACTCTGTTAGTTTGGTCACTGTCTTTGAATATTATGGGAAAAACTGAATTTTTTCTGCAGCAGAGAATTGAAGGATGCAAGAATGATGTAATAACTTTTGGAATTGTGATTTGTACTTGATAATAAAATAGCTAAAGGCAGAATCTTCTTGTCATATATTAGTTGTATATGAAATTAGTTAGCTAAGAAATATTATATAATCGTGGTGCCATTTATAGGGTAGATACTCGCACCAATCACAAGACCAGGGATGCAATTTTGATTCATAAGAAAGGTACCAAAGTTGTCGGCCTTCATTGCAATCCAGTACATCCTGATCTTCTCTTGAGTTGTGGAAATGATCATTTTGTGAGTTCATTTCCCTTTTCATTTTCATATTACTTCTAGAATATATATTGGGTTTTTTGCCGCTTTTCTTGTTCCTGAAACAGATAGAAACATCTGTTTGATAGCTTTACCTTCATTATTATATTTATGTCTGAATATTTTCCTCTCCTCATTATAATATTTCAGGATTGTATTTTAGTCTTGAATCTTGTTTGATCCTAAACATGGTAGTTAAAAACTTGATTTATTACTGCGATTTTACGTTTTTACGATTTTTTTTTCATTAAAACGATTTTACTAATTTTCCAAACGCTTTTAAGTTTTTACGATTTTAATACGTTACGATTTTACGTTTTACGATTTTTCATTCTCCTTCCGTTTTCAGGTAAAATCTACGTTTTCACTATCATGATCCTAAAGCATGTAGTGGTATTTCCTTTCAGGCTCGTATTTGGGATATGCGTCAGTTGGAAACTGGTTCATCCCTATATCAACTTGCGCATGATCGTGTTGTTAGTTCTGCATATTTCTCTCCTATTTCTGGGACTAAAGTCCTTACAACATCTCTGGACAACCGCCTTCGTATATGGGATTCTATAGTTGGCAATATGGACTCTCCAAGCCGACAAATTGTACACAGTCATGATTTCAATCGGTATTTGACTCCTTTTAAGGGTGAATGGGATCCGAAGGTTTCCTACTTTTTCATTTCACCTTTTTTCTCTTTTCCATTAAATCCCACATCTCATAAATAATTTGAGTATTACAATTTTATTTTTATTTTTTTTCATTTTTGCAGGATCCATCAGAGTCCCTCGCTGTTATTGGTCGTTATATAAGTGAAAATTATAATGGAGCTGCCCTGCATCCCATTGATTTTATTGATACCAGTACCGGGCAATTGGTTGCAGAGGTCATGGACCCAAACATCACAACCATCAGTCCAGTGAACAAGCTGCATCCACGCGATGATATCCTGGCGTCTGGAAGTTCTAGGTTTGTACTGCCTTTTATTTTATTTTTACTAAATTTGATTTGATGGATTTTTAATTTTACTTCTCTATCAACATGTGGTAAACTTGGCTGTTAATTATCTTGGCTGGCAATATTTAACCTTTACTCCATATGATTAGTTCCTGTTTGGTTCAAGGGAGATGAAAAAGGGAGAAAGAGCTGAAAGTTTTTAATTAGTTTTTCTTGCGATTTTCTCTTGAACTTTGCCTTTATTAAAATTTTATAACTGCACTTTTTCATTTTTCCCCCCTAAATTGAACTCATTAGAATCTCCGTCTTTTTATTGCCCTCGAACCAAACAGGGTTAAGAGGGTTAAGGTTTTTATCATTCCATAATCACAAGACCTTTTCAAAGCTGACCCCAGAAGAATTTTATAGCAAGTCTATATGAAGCATGATTTTTCCTTGCTTCAGTTCAGAGTTGATTTTCTTAACTTTTAAAGTATTATGAATTTTGATTTCATTTTGACTAGTTTTATTAGTCCAGTTATGAGATGTAAGGGTTGAAATCAAGAGAGGACATAAGAAGGCTTTAACTTGATTGATTAACCTTAGTCTCTTTTGATTCTTGGAATACTTATCTAGGTCACTTTTCATATGGAAACCTAAAGAGAAATGTGAACCTATTGAGGAGGAAAAAGAAGAGAGGAAAATTGTTATCTGCACAAATGCCGAGAACAAGAAGGGCAAGAAGAAGGGCCGGAAGAAGGTTGATGATGACGATGATGATTCTGACGACAATGCTTTCATATCCAAGCTTAAGAAGTCAAAGTCAAAACAGCCTTGAGCTTTGTGTCTTAGTTGTATCACTCTTCATTTTACCTTGTAATTTTGTACAGGTGGCCAAATTTTCCTCCTAATTTTGTTGTTTTTGGGATGGGAGGTATGCTATCATCATATACAAAACTTAGCCTTTTTTATTCTGCTTTATTTAATGGCAGAGTTTGTTGTGTAGCCTTTTGATATTTACAACCCTTCTAGTTCTATTAGTATTAGAGGGCCTAGCCTTCTTTGAGTTAGTGGCATGTAGGGATGTCTAAAAAGCTTGACAGTCCAAGTGATATGACTGATCTGGTTAGTTTAAAAAAAAAAAATTGGTCCGAGGCAGTATTGGGCATACCAAACTAGACTGGTCAAGTTGGACCTGAGAGTTTATTTTTTGTTTTTAATCACCACTGGAGATTATCCTGCACCTAACATGCCCGACTTCCTAGGTTGCACCATACACTCACGTCCCGTCTCCATCAGGCACAAGCACCAACCCAATTTCATTCGACGACACTCGAAGCCAAAAAGGAACCTCATTAAGGCTAGCATTTGGCAAGAGATTTGTCAACTCATTGGGCATCATAGACAAACAAGGAGTGCTTAAGGCTGTCGTCATTGATGGCTTGAAGCTCGGAGCTTCTCTCGCCATGGCTGAGCACATCTTGACTTTGTTGGATGTTCCCCCTTGTAGTAAGGTAGGCTTTGGAAATCAGATCTTTGAAATAGAAGAGTAGAACTGAACTCCTTTGATACATTCTTGGTTGTTAACTCATTGGGCATCATAGACGAACAAGGAGTGCTTAAGGCCGTCGTCACTGATGGCTTGAAGCTCAGAGCTTCTCTCGCCATGGCTGAGCACATCTTGACTTTGTTGGATGTTCCCCCTTGTAGTAAGGTAGGCTTTGGAAATCAGATCTTTGAAATAGAAGAGTAGAACTGAACTCCTTTGATACATTCTTGGTTGTTATACTGCTTCGGCTGCAGTGAGGATTGAATGGCTTTGTTGGGCGGAACAGCCCGAGCACCGAAGGCACCATAATTGGAGCCAGAGACCACAAAATGGACACTTTGGTTGGGCAAAAGAAACAGAAGGCGGCGACACCGCACAACTCGCCAGTGATGTTGATGAGGTAAGCGAATCTAAGGAGGAGGAGGAAGACGTCAGGCGGAGGTATGGTTGGCTCCAATGAGGGATGATGTGGTGGAAGAAGGAATGGTAAAGAGTGGGAAATAAGATGGGAAGGGAGGGGCAAACCGGGAAGACATAGTTGAGAAGAGAAAAAAAGGAAGAGAGGAGAGTGAACGAGGTTGGGGAACAAAGACAAGTATTTGCTGAACAATAGGGTGATTGAAGAAGAGCAATGCTGACCTTAACTTCTTAACCACAAACCAAAGCTGCCATATGCAGACCTGAAAGCAGCTTGTGAATATCCATTTAATCTTCAATCCATGTTCATAATGAAGCTACTTGTGTTGACCTTAACTTCTTAACCACAAACACGTAGTTAAAGATCCAACAGCAAAACATGAGCAAGTAGTAAATGTTTCTCAAAGATCCTTGTACTATAACACCGCATAATGAATACAGAGATGCTTGCAGACGGTTAGTTTCATAAAAAGCAGTTGCAATATTAATATACAGTACTCAAGCCTTTTACTCGCATTAACCTTTCTCTTTTCATTTGTCGTTGGCCTACAATTAAGAGAAGACAAATTGATATGGAAATTTAATATACTCCCTCCGTACAAACTTCTAAAACAACAATGGATTGATTCAAAATATAAATCACTTGTAAGATAATTAATACTCTTTTTTTTAGTTTTGTTCCTATAATTATTGTTCATTTCCAATTTTGCTCAATCATTAAATTTTCAAACACATTTTTCAAATATTATTCAAATATTTTTTAAAAAAACCCATAAGAAAAGGTGAAATGGCATAAACCATTAAATTTATTGGCAATTACGGCAAGAGAGTTAATTGTCAAAAAAAATTCAACGTCTTGGTTTTAAACTTTTCAAGGTGAGAGAGGTTATTTGCGACATAGGGAAGTTTTGTATTTTGGCCTTCTTTTTTTAAAGGTGTAAATAGGTAAAGTAACTCAAATTAAAGATTAAAAATAATATATAATGAGGTAAAAAGGAAAATAATTTATAGGGGTTTAAACTTCTCATGTTGCATGTGAAGAAGAAGATTCCTACACACATAAAATGGTGGGATCCACACACACACACACACATATATATATAATGAGCATTATATATATGTGTGGGTCCCAGCATTTTATGTGTGTGTGACATGAGAATACACTTCTTTTTGGCATATGTTCAACTTGCTGGAAACTATGGAATGTCAGAAACGGGAGAATTTTTACAGACGAAAGCTTTACTGTTGATGGAATTGTTGCTCATGTCAAATCTCTAGTAGTCCACACTCAGAATTGTTTTGATAGGTTTAGCCTTCTTTCTAGTTAAATGAGTCATCTACTGTACATTCTCTGATTATCTTAATATATTCCCTTTTCACGCAAAAAGAAGTGCTTTCCCTAATTTATATATGTAACAAGTTGTAACACTTCTAACCCTTAATATCAGTCACTTTTTGATTATCGATTTAGAATTAAGAAAAATTGTTAACAAAATTAAAATTGTATTCCAAAAATTGCATTTGTTTCTCTCTTTAGGAATTGACAATAAAATCAATTTTGGAATAAAGCAATTGATGTTGAACAATCATTTATTAAGCGACTAAAATTCTGGTTTCTAAATCTTTTCTGAACTGTGACTTGTATATAAAATTGGATAGAGTATTTTATATACAAATATTGAACAACGTGGTTCATTTTTAACACGGAAAGTTGTGTCATCATTGTTAATCATGAATGCAATTAAATAGAAAGAAAATCCAACTAAATATTAATGTAGATACTAGCTTACAAAGTTTTCAAACTCATAATTTATATAAACTTGTGATAATGATCAAGGTTATTAAACCAGGACCGGTGACTAAACCGATTGAGGTACTGGGTTAAGGGTTAGTGGGTCAGACCGGAGTTAAACCGGAGCTAAACCGGGGCCAAACCGGTAAAAAAGTAAAAATTTTATGGTTGTTTTACTAATATGAAATTATATTAAAAAAAATTCTTTAATATCTACCGGTTAAAAATATGTATCAATACTTTATGTCCATTGGATAAAAAAAAGTACTTATGTCTTATCAGTTTTCACCTCTTCACGTGATTATTAATGTCTTGGGAATGAAATAATCTGACGAGTCTAGCACCCTACCACTCTAATATCCATTGAATGAAAAATTTCCATTGAATAATCTCTTCCCTTCTCCGGTTCTTTCACAAGATTGCAGGGTTCTCTTTCTCTGTTTGAGTTGAGTGTTTTCTCTTCATCTCTCTCTAGCGTTTCAGCCATGGCTCCTATGTTCTCTCCATGTTTCTACAACAACATGCCGGGCAAATGCAAGAGGACGAAGAAAGATCTCCGCCATGCAACTAGCCTCCTCCTCTGTTCTCTCCATGTCTCTGGAAGTCGTCTTCGACGCCAAAGCCCGACGACGTTCGGAGTCTTCGATGCCGAAGTCGACGAAGCTTAGAGTATTCGACCTCATCTTCCCATTTCTCTCTCCATCTCTCTCTTTCTCTATCTGTAAATGCTTCACTCGACTCTTTTTTTAAAAAAAAACCTGTGACCCGGTTTCTACCCTTTTCCGGACCGGCTTAACGGCCGGTTCACCGGTTTCCGGTCCGAACTGGCCGGTCCGGTCCGGGTTTGATAACACTTTTATATACAAATATTGAACAACGTGGTTCATTTTTAACACGGAAAGTTGTGTCATCATTGTTAATCATGAATGCAATTAAATAGAAAGAAAATCCAACTAAATATTAATGTAGATACTAGCTTACAAAGTTTTCAAACTCATAATTTATATAAACTTGTGATAATGATATAAACTTGTAGTGTAAACTTAAATCATAAACCAGTAAGGATTTACTTTTATTAATAAATATATATTAATAGTATATAATTAAATAAGTAAAATATAAAAGATGATAATAATTTGGTTTACATATATTTTAAATTCAAATAATTGAAATTAAATTCATTAACTTTCATAATTTATCATACTCAATAAATAAATTATATATAATTCATATATAAAGTTAATTTAAAAAATTAGTACAAATTTAAAAATGTGTTAACATAATTTCATAAGTTAGAAAGAAAAAAAAAAGTAAACTCGGTGTGTGAACTTATAAGTCTAATCGAGTTTATAAGTAGCACATGTTTAAGAGTGATTTAACATGATTTAATAAACTATAATAGTAAAAATCATAAATTTAAAGAGTCAACTCATAAGTTTAATAATAAAACCATTACGCATAATAAGACACTGTGGCTACTAACATAGTTCATATAACTTCGTTTTCATTGATGTTTTGTGGAAAAAAGAATGATAGAAATAAAATTTAATCATTTTATATTTCTTATGCCTTGGGCATTCTTGAAGAGAAGGAAATTTTGTTTCTCTAATCAATCCTTCAAAATCATTAAATTACGGTGAAGTCTCAAGGGACCTGGATACTATTAATTTTAAATATGAAAGAACAATTTTGTCCCTTTGTTAGTAATAACAAGTTTAGAGCATCTAATGATTTAGATAAACTAATGACAAGTTTAGAGCAACCAATAACAAATTTAGAGCATCAAATGGTTGTTAATTATATGATGCCTTTATGATTTATGTTGTTTCATTGAGTGTGTGAGAGGGTATGAATTTATACTCTGGAGATTGTGTTATATTATTGTGTGCTTAGTCAGCGATAAATGAAAAGAATAAAGCTTTATGTGTTTATAACCTCTGTTTTACGTTTTCACAATGTCGTTAATACAATGTCTTAAAGTTGTCAATGTTGCTTATGTAATTGTTAATAACAACTTTGTTATACAGGATGACAGAAAAGATGACAAGTAGTTTAGAAAGCATATATTATATTTCTTGCATGTGGAGGGACAACTTTTAAATGGAGGAGCATATAATTTGCAATATGTGAGGGGTATTGTTAGAACAAAAACTATAAAAGAAGACACTATGTTTGATAAGCTTAGAACAATTATAACATTACTTGTTAGAAAAGAAAGTAGTACTCCCTTTGATCCTTAATATAGTATATGTTATATTTTAATTTGATTAGATTAAGGAAGTTAGTTAATATCACATACATTGTCTAAAACACTATAATCAATTTCCTTAATTCACTTTCCTCTTTGGCTATTGTTGAGGGAGCATCATTAAGGTTAAATTAAGTAAAGATTAGCAATTATGAAAACCAAGTCTTATATTTAAGACTAAGATCAATTTCTTAAAATTGTCTTATATTAAGAACTGGAGGGAGTATAATTTTCATGAAATTCGCATTGACCTTTGATGCAACAACTTTTGTGGAGTTTGTAGATCTTGTAGATTATGAAGGAGTAGAAAATGTTATTAAATTTAATGGAGAAAATGGTCATGTGTATGTAGAAGAGAATATAGATAACAATAAGAAATGAAGCAAAAGAGAAACAACATGTGTAAGTTGTATTTGTTTTTTAAACTAATATTTTATGTAGCTATTTGCTGCCATTTAAGTTGTTATTGGATATCTTAAACTTGTCATTGGTTGCTTTAGACTTATCATGACTAACAAAAGGGCAAAATTGTACTTTTATTGTTGAAATTAATAGCAACCAGGTCTTTTGAGACTTCATAATAATTTAATGATTTTGAGATCGGTTGTCATTAAGTCTATTAATTAGGATTTTGTTAAAAACTTCCCAACATATAATATGTTACATTGTATCACCGTCACTCTGATTTTTTTTGAATTAATTTAGATTTTATAATTAGCATGTACGATATTTTATTACAAGGAGAAATACACAAAAGTACCACTAAATCTAAAAATTCCAATTTAGTACCTCAAAATATGATTTATTACTTTGAAGTCATATGAACTAGTCTGGGATTAAATTCTCTAATGATTTTAAATTAATGTCCTTAATTTAAAATCATCAAAATGTAAAGAAAAAACAAGAAATCACAACCAAAATTTAACAAGTAACAACCTTACTAATTTATCAAATAATAACAAAAACTAAGGACATTCAGATTTCACCATAAAAATTTATCATAGACAAGTCTCAAGGGAGTTCGCATAATTAGGCTATTTCAGGATTCTAAATTAGGATTTGTAGGTTTGGTAGTGGTATTTTTGTATCTTCCCCCTTTATTATATTTCTATGAAAACTGAAAGATAAGGACAAATTAGCATAGAAGAACATAAGAACAAAGTGAAAGATAATATAGAAGATATGTAGATAGGGACCAACCCAAACATGTGTTGTTTGGCAAAACATAGAGAAGACAAAAAGAAGACCATTTAGTTGCAGGCATGTGGGGAGACAGTAATGTAAAAATTAAAAGAAGATATTTATCCTTTTTTAAAAAACAAAATTATTTATTTAATATGTCAACGATTACGCTCTATTTAATTAATCTTTTGGTCGACCATCACATGCGGGCCCTTATTTGTGCTGCTCCATACATTTCTTCTCTCAACCCAATTCTACTTCAGGAAAATTGTTCAACCTAATCTCCCTTCCATTAGCAAAAATTTTTTTAAAAAAATAAAATAAAGAAACTTTAAATAAAAGTTGAGCATGGGTGTACTTCGGGTAGAAAAATGTCGAGTTATTAATTTGGCATGTTTGTGAGTACATTTGGACTTTTAAAATTGTTTATTTATATAAATTGAGACAAAATTCCTCTCATATATTTACCGTAAATTACGATTGAAAAATTGTTTTTGAAATCTTCAATCTTTACTCCATACAAACACAAAATATTTTAGATCGACGTGGTTTTACTTTATGAGTTCTTTGACTCTATTTCTTCCATTTTCATTAATATGAATGAATCATTTTCACTAGTCACTAGTATACTATGGCAATGAGTATGTTGTATGAAGTATTGAGCCTATACAAGGCAAACAAGTCATGTACTAGCATTTATCTTATATGCATCGTTGGTATTTTTTGCTACTAAGATTTTCATGAATCTCACCCCTCCCTAACCAACCATTAGACAGGTGACAATAGAAAAGAGTTGCATGAGATTTAGAAGGGAAGGACGCTTGAAGATGAATTAGAAGGAAGAATGATGAAGAATAAGAAGAATGATGTTGTAATAATTTTACTATATGTGCACCTTTTTTTGTAATGGCCCACCTAGCAATACATACTATAGGCAGCCAGCCAGCCACCACTGTGGCAGGTATTGTCCTCTTTTCTAGAAGATTTGTCCTTTGGGAAGTAACACATACTTCATCTAAGTGCGCCTCCCCAAGTCTTGAAGGCATGACCTGAGGATAAGTATGTGCTTCATGGGGAGGACAATACCTCTCACAGTGGTGGCCGGCTGCCTACAGTATGTGTTACTGGGTGGGCCGTTACCTTTAGTAATAGTTAGTGACTTTTTCCAATAATACTAAAAATATACTCTATGTGCTAAACATACAAAAATTTATTTTAGGATATAAAGTGTTATTGCAAAAATGCTTTAGTCTTTAGGGGCGGAATACAACTTAACATTTTTAAATAATATATACTCCCTCCGATCCTTAAGGTAGAATTTAATTATGGAATTAATCTTAGTTTTAAATATAAGATTTATTTATCATATTTATCAATGTTTTTTCAATTTATTCATATTATTATTCTCTCAATCATAATCAAGTAAAAAAGTGATGGAGGGAATTAAGGAATATTATTAAGGTCTTTTAGGAAAAAAATGTTATATTAACTTTTTAAACTAATTTTCTTAATGTAATAAAATTAATTAGATAAATAAATCTCATATTAACTTCAGAAGGAAGTACTTTTTAAGTTTTTGGTAAGTATTTGATTTGAAAACATCAAACATTGCATATCTTAAGTTAGTTTTTAACATTGGAATGCTTCTAAATATATATCTAACTCAACATAGTGAGAAGAGTCCTCCACCATCTTGTCTCTCTAAATTCTTTTTTTTTTTCCCCAATTCTCTTCCTTAAATTCCCATTGGTTGTATAATATCATAAATAGGGTAAAGATGTAAAAATGCACATATACTTTACTTTCAGGAGCGTCTAATACCAAATACTTTTTTTGAGTACACGTGATTAAGAAAATGAAGCAAAAATCCTACTTGCCGTTAATTAACCAAACATCCGTTGGAATAATCGTGGCTTGTGCTTCTTTCTCTTGGAGAAATACAGCGATTGAGCATATGGGGCATAACAGCGATCTCGGGTACCGATAAGAAGTAGGATTAATTCAAGATCACCCTAAATATGAATTGAACTTTCCGAATATGCGTCGTCGTCCTCATTTTTAGACAAAATATCTCAAAAGATCAACAAACATAAAAATGGTGTACCCAAGAAGAAGCAAAGAAACGTTTTTATATTACAGCAATTAAAATCATCGTCCCAAAAGAAAAAGCAGAAATAAAATCAGAAAAAATAAATATTTTTTTACAGTCACTAGCTTCAGAAAGCTCCAAGTCAAATGAAGAGATTATCAACTCTCCAATAAAAGAAAACAAAAACGAGGCAGTATTCTTCACAATCGAACATCACTATATCAAGAGCATTTATGGAAATGAAAGTCGAAAGTCATCTACAAGGGAAGAAACTATGATCAAAATAAATCTTACCGGCCATACACCAAGAGAGAAAGCGAGAGCAAACCCAAAGGTCGTTAGATCTCGACAACAACAGAAGCGGCTAAATAAAGCTTCAAGCTAATGAAGTATGGATTCTGTAGGAGAAAAGAATAGAGTTTAGATTCCATTTTATTTTTTTCAGTTTCTTGTTCTAGATACCTAGATCCAGGGAAGTGTTTCATTTTCGAGCGAACTCATGCTCGTCTCATTTTCTCACTGCTGATGCATTCCTAGCGACTGTAATTATGATCCCTTCCTGAAATCTGCTCGTCATTCCCTTTTGTCTTGTTAGTTCCAACGGACCTTTGTTTAGTTACGGTATGTGGGATTTTTGCTCCATTTTTTAAAACTAGGTGAGCATTTTTGCACCAAAAAAAAAAACATTTGGTATTGGATATTCCTGAATGTAAAGCGCACATGTGTATTTTTGCACCTTTTATAAATAATATGGCTTACTTATATAATTAGATAAGATGCATGGGACCACACTATTTAATGCAAAAATGTGTCAATCACGTACAGTGGCGGACCTATGTTGATACCAATGTGGATAAGTGCAGACACAAAATATATATAATTTGAAAGAAACTAGTGAAAATATGTATAGGTAGAACAGATAGTTAATACTTAAGTCTCTTCTCTTAATCAACAGGTCACTGGTTCGAGCCTGCCAAGTCCCTTTCATCTTTTTTCTTCCCCCATTTTCCCATTTCCATCATTCTCGTTCTCTGGCCTCTCCCGTCACCCATTCTTTTTCCCCCACCTCTCCCGTCACCAATTCTCCAAATCGTGTAGCCACGCTTTTTGCCTCGTCCACCGTCGAACAGCCCTCTCTCGTCTCAAGGTAATTTTCCAAATCCCCCTCTCAACAGCAATTTTCCTTTTCTAATTCTGAATTCCTTTGGTCAATCGTTGTTGTTTTGAACCAAAATAAAGTTTGGTGTTCAGGATTTTATGCAGCTTTCTTTCTTCTTCTCTCCGCTGTTCATTGTTATGGTTTTATTTAGTGAATCGCTTTCTAGGGTTTTATTTTGGATTTGAGTACCGTGAAGCTGTTTGTTTATGTATTTATTTGGTTACTTTTTTTCCCAAGTCTCAGCTAATTGTGGTGTCTCGACTCCAAACTATACTGTTATTTGTTCAGGGGGTTGATATTGAGAACCGGCATAATGAGATTTCAAGGCTAAATCCAATGGATTGCAAGTACTGGTTATCTGGGAGCTGCCTTAATCCAACATGTGCTTTTAGACATGTTCAGGATTTTATGACGCTTTCTTTCTTCTTCTCTCCGCTATTCATTGTTGTGGTTTTATTTAGTGAATCACTTTCTAGGGTTTTATTTTGGATTTGAGTACCGTGAAGCTGTTTGTTTATGTTTTTATTTGGTTATTTTTTTTCCCAAGTCTCAGCTAATTGTGGCGTCTCAACCCCAAACTAAATTGTTATTTTTTCAGGGGGTTGATTGTGAGTACCGGCATAATGAGATTTCAAGGCTAAATCCAATGGATCGCATGTACTGGTTATCTGGGAGCTGCTTTAATCCAACATGTGCTTTTAGACATCCTATGAGTCTATATCTTGCTGCTATTTCATTATCAGATATGTTTGTTTAGATTTGCCTTCTTGATTGTAAATGTGTTTGTGTCTCTAACTCTGTTACTTATGTGTAATTGCATATCTTGAGCTAATTTTGTAATATACTATTTGGATCATATAGCCTTGGCATGGTTCAGGATAAGTGATGATTGGTTTAACTCATACATACTAACTTTAAGAAAAAAATGTTCGGGCAGCGAACTCCCAAATCCTACTACTAATTATACACTCACAAACCTAAAATCCTGGATCCACTACTGATCACGTATTATATAACGAGGTCACTCATAGAACAAGCCAACAAAAGTCATGTCCATTTATTATTGAAAAGAAAAAATCATATCCATTTTCGGCAAAGAAAAAACCACGTCTTCTTTTAAAAAAGTGAAGCGGGGGAACAGATTTATTAGTGGCTTTTTCTTCAAAAAGGTAGACTGTTTTATGGGAAAATTTCGCCCCAGTGTGAAATAATTTAGGCAACTATAAAATATTCTGAGGTTTCATTGAATCTTATAGGTTAAAGTGATATTAATTTTTGAGGGAAAAAAAAAAAGATAATGATGCCCTTTTTTTTAGAAGAGCATTTATAAAATAAATAAAAATATGATAAATAAACGAATTTGAAAAAACCTAAAGAATGAAAATATTTTGACTATTTACAAGACAAATATCAAAATTCACAAGATAATTATGAACATTTACAAAAATAAATAAATAAATAAATAAAGCGATTCAAAAGAATATAGGGAATTAAAAAACATTTTACCCTATCTTATATTATGTTTTTGAAAATCAAATGGAAGAAAAGCCATTTTGCAACCCTTAATCTAAACACACTAAGTTTCTAGTCTTGAAAAATAACTGATAAAATGAAAATGATAGATAATCATGTAAGTATATTGAATTTAATTTATTAAGCAAATTGTTAGTTCTCAAGTATGTTTTGATGATAATAACAATTAATTGAATAAGCTTTAAGACTTTGAAGTAATATGAAACATCTCCAGAGAATATGGTTAAATTCAGAACTCTTAAGAATGGTTCTTGTATTCTCAAGAATAGTCATGCAGAAGAAATTGCTTTTTGAATTCTTAAGAATTAAACTCTGATTCTCGAGTATAGTTATATAACTCTCGAGTATGGCTCATTCGTATTCTTGAGAATAACAACTTAATTCTCAAGAATTCAGGATTCACTGTTTCATTGGAACTTCACATGCTAAATTCTCGAGAATGAATCTTTTAATTCTCGAGAATGTCCTCTGCTCCAGTAAATTCAATTACACTGTCAATTCTTGAGAGTTGAGAATTGATCCCCGAGTATGACTCTAAACATTCTCAAGAATATCAACTAGGTTCTTAAGAATTCACTATTCTATTGCAATCAGTGGCAGAACCACGTTATGGCCAGCTGGGGCCTTGGCCGCAGCTGGTCTTTTCTTATCTTATGTATTTTTATATATGTGTTATATAATATTTTATTTTGGCCACTAATTTGGCCCCAGCTAATCTCTTACTTTTTTTATAATCATACTCTTATTTTTTTTTTTGGAATGGGAGAGAAAA
The DNA here is from genome assembly GCA_034222035.1 of Acacia crassicarpa. Classification (NCBI taxonomy): domain Eukaryota; kingdom Viridiplantae; phylum Streptophyta; class Magnoliopsida; order Fabales; family Fabaceae; genus Acacia; species Acacia crassicarpa. Next base: position 38,427,281 of record JAWXYG010000003.1, read on the forward strand.
GTAAAATTTTTGTTTGAGATACCTATTGAAAATATTAGTATCATCTTATATATGGTGCTGTTCGTTTTCATTTTAAAGACTAAATAGGTACTCAAAATCACTTCTTTTGTAAAAGTTATTCTACGTATTTTTATCTTTCTAATGAAGGTAATATTGTGTGATTAGTGAAAATTTTGGGGTTATGATTTCGGGAGAATCGTGAGTTTTGACAATAGAAGACTATATATATGTAGAAGGTGATTAATGGCTAATTTTAATTGGTTTGAATTTATTATTTGTTTGTCTTATGATTTTATAATGAATTTCTCTTTAAAAAATAGATTATAATAAGTTATTTGCTTAGCTGAAATTGAATCAATTTTGTATTTTTTTAAAAAAAATATTTTTTGGGTTCATCTTATATTTCTCTTATTTTCTCCAATTACTTTGTTTTGAGGTAGGTGAGATGTGCATTTAAATGTTAATTTTGTGGATTGAGTAGTACTATAAGAATTAATGTTTGTGACACAAGATACTAATTAACACTGACATCAATATATATTCTGGGTCACCAAATTTTTGTAGGTTGAAAAAGATAAATAAGGATAAACAGAAAAGCATAGATGTGTTCTTTAAGAAGAAAATAACTTCATAAAGTGATATTTTTAAGAAAATAATTTCTGAAAGTGATGTACTTTCTAATGAGTCACCTTCTAAACGTCATAGAATTTTTATTTACTATGTTATCTTTTAATTTATAATTGTCAATTATCATTTATTTTTATTTTTAATGTTATGGTATATTATTTAGTAAATAGTTCAATATATTTATTTTTTGGCTCGGGCTCAAATAATTGTCTGGTTTCGCCAATGATTGCAATGACATCTTTGTAATTCTTGAGAATGAACAATATGACTCTTGAGAATCTCTTTCATTCTCTGATAAGTTCCTGTGATGCAATTCTTGAGTATATGTAGACAATTCTCGAGAATACTCCTTCTATAACAATTCTCTCCAAGTAATTCTCGAGAACTTGGATCTAATACTCCAGAAATCATTTTGCTATTAGGATTCTCGAGAAGTGACACATTAATTCTCGAGAATGATTGTATCAAGACTCAATATGCACTGAATGATTCTCGAGAATGCCTTGACTAATTCTCAAGAATGTTTGAACTAAATTTGAATACTCTGTTCTTCGAATCTCCGACTCCGGAAATCATGAATCATACTATATCACTTTACTACTTCTGATTATTGTTCATTACAACTACCAAATGCTTTTAATATATTTGCTTATGAGTTTCAGATTACTTAAACATGGATTAACAACAGATTTGAATAAAGCAGAATTGTGTCAGAAGCATTAAAGGCCCATTTGGATGGGCTTTTTAAAAAAATATTTTTTTTTAAGTGCTTATTTTTTAAGCTCCAAATTGGAGCTTTTTTTTTTTTTAAAAAAAAATAAAAGTAGCACTTTGGTTTTTTTTTTTGTGAATTTCGCTTTTTCAAAAAAAAAAATCATTTAAACACATAAAGTAATTTTAAAAGCATTTTTTTTGCATTAAAAAAAATGCTTTTTTTCTCAAAAAAGCACATCCAAATCGCCCTTAAATGTAGCTACCTAAAATGGTGATAAACACGCAAAGCAACTCTAATCAAAGTAAAGCGTCTCTGATATTCCATCTGCGCATTGAATGCTATTTCACAACGACAAAACAAAAGGAATGAAAGAGAATGTCAACTCTGCACATTCGACCCGAAGATTAAGACGACGAAATTCTCGACGAAAACTTCATCAGTCTAATGGACACATTCAAGTGTCTCAACGGCTATTTTACGAGTTTCACCAACGGTCATTAATTGCTACATCTATAAATAGCCGAAACATTAAATTCGCCAACTACCAAAACGCTGTGCAATTAATTCAAGTTCATTCTTATTCGCTGTTTCAACTATTCCATTGATTCTGTACTTTAGTGTTCATTATTTGGCTTTTTCCCTATTTGCCACTTTTTAAATAAATAATTACTATTTTGTCACTCTTTTCAAAATATTTCCCAATGTGCCACATTTAGTCGACTAAACTGTGGTTTAGTCGACTAAAAATCGCGGAAATTTTTTTTTTGAATATCCCAGTCATTTAGTCGACTAACCCACTTGGATTAGTCGACTAACCCACTTGGGTTAGTCGACTAAATGTCGGCAGAGGGGTGTTTTAAAACCCCCCAACGACGGCTTAATGGAACCCTAATCGACTAAATTGCTCCCTAAACCTCTCTCTCTGTGTTTTTCTGACTAAATCGCTGCTGAATCCGTTAGTGGGTTGCGGAGGAAACTTCAATCTAGTGGCATTTGCGTCGTAATCGGTATGTTTTCATCTCCATTTTGTGATTTCCATCATAGTTTTTGCGTCTCTCTAAATTTCACTCTAGGGTTTTCTCGTGGCTTTTTCAGAATACGCTCGACTAAAAAAAAGCCGGTAGGTTTTCTAAACCCGATCGACGTATTTAATGCAAAATTAGTCGTCATTAATTTTTGAAATTCAAATGTTAGATCTGGATTAAAATATATTAATGATATCTAGATGATAGATCTAAACTAATAATATTTATTTAATCCGTATTAAAAGCCGATCTGAAATTCGAATTTTGAATCTAGATTAAAAAAATATATTAGTTAAATCTATCTGATAGATTTTAGGGAAAATTCCATTTAAATACCAAATGAATTTTTGAAACCCCAAAAGTTCGTCGAATTTGCAAAAAAACTAAGAGGTGACAAGGACCTTTTAGGGATATGCAAATTCGAGCCAAATTACCTTTTTGCCATTAGAGTTAAATAATTTTAAAAAAAAAGAAAATACCCCCACGGTGGCCCCCACCGCCGGCGGCCACCACCCCCGCTGGCCGCCAGCGGCCGGTGGGGTGTTATGTCAAAAATCAAAAATATCCTTTGCAAATGTGGGGGGTGGGGTTCGAACCCCCCACCCCCCACACAAAACCAAGTGGACTACTTGGTTCTCTTATTATATATACACATTAGCAAATATATATGTTCTTCTGGACATTTGTTCAACGGTAATTACCATTCCACAAGTGAGAATTACCATTCCAGAAGTGAGAATTACCATTGTTTCTCCAGGGTTCACTTTGTTTACTTGAAGCATGTTTTGTAAAAACCCAAAAAAAATGAACTTTTACAAAACCTGAAGTGAGAATTACCATTCGTGAAGTAAGAATTACCATTCCAGAAGTGAGAATTACCATTGTTTCTCCAGGGTTCACTTTGTTTACTTGAAGCATGTTTTGTAAAAACCCAAAAAAAATGAACTTTTACAAAACCTGAAGTGAGAATTACCATTCGTGAAGTGAGAATTACCATTGTTTCTCCACGGTTCACTTTGTTTACTTGAAGCATGTTTTGTAAAAACCCAAAAAAAATGAACTTTTACAAAACCTGAAGTGAGAATTACCATTCGTGAAGTGAGAATTACCATTCAAGAAGTGAGAATTACCATTGTTTCTCCAGGATTCAATTTTTTTGGGTTTTTACAAAACATGCTTCAAGCAAACAAAGTGAACCCTGGAGAAACAATGGTAATTCTCACTTCTGGAATGGTAATTCTCACTTCACGAATAGTAATTCTCACTTCAGGTTTTGTAAAAGTTCATTTTTTTTGGGTTTTTACAAAACATGCTTCAAGTAAACAAAGTGAACCCTGGAGAAACAATGGTAATTCTCACTTCTGAAATAGTAATTCTCACTTCACGAATGGTAATTCTCACTTGTGGAATGGTAATTACTGTTGAACAAATGTCAAGAAGAATATATATATTTGTTAATGTATATATATAATAAGATAAACTTGGTTTTGTGTGGGGGGTGGGGGGTTCGAACCCCACCCCCCACATTTGCAAAGGATATTTTTGATTTTTGACATAACACCCCATCGGCCGCCGGTGGGGGTTGCCGGTCGCCGGCAGCCGGCGATGGTCGCCGGCCCTCGACGGGGGTGGTGGCCGTCGGCGGTGGGGCCCACCGTGGGGGTATTTTCTTTTTTCTTTTTAATTATTTAACTCTAAGGGCAAAAGGGTAATTTGGCTCGAATTTGCATATCCCTAAAAAGTCCTTGTCACCTCTCAGTCTTTTTGCAAATTCGATGGACTTTTGGGGTTTCACAAATTCATTTGGTATTTAAATGGAATTTTCCCTAGATTTTATCTAATCTATTTATTTAATCCAAATTTAAAAGCCTTCTGATTTAATTTATCTTTATAAATTAAATTTGAGAAACGATATCTATCTATTTAATTAAATCTGAGATAGATATCAGATTTAATTAAATAGATAGATATTGTTTCTCGGATTTAATTTATAAAGATAAATTAAATCAGAAGGCTTTTAAATTTGGATTAAATAAATAGATTAGATAAAATCTATCAGATAGATTTAATTAATATATTTTTTAATCTAGATTCGAAATTCGAATTTCAGATCGGCTTTTAATACGGATTAAATAAATATTATTAGTTTAGATCTATCATATAGATATAATTAATATATTTTAATCCAGATCTAAAATTTGAATTTCAAAAATTAATGACGATTAATTTTGCATTAAATACACCAATCGGGTTTAGAAAACCTACCGGCTTTTTTTTTGGTCGAGCGTATTCTGAAAAAGCCGCGAGAAAACCCTAGAGTGAAATTTAGAGAGACGCAAAAACTATAGTGGAAATCACAAAATGGAGATGAAAACATACCGATTACGACGCAAATGCCACTAGATTGAAGTTTCCTCCGCAACCCACTAACAGATTCAGCAGTGATTTAGTTAGAAAAACAGAGGGAGAGAGGTTTTGGGAGCAATTTAGTCGATTAGGGTTCCATTAAGCCGCCGTTGGGGGGTTTTTAAAAAACCCCTATGCCGACATTTAGTTGACTAACCCAAGTAGGTTAGTCGACTAAATATATTTAGTCGACTAACTCACTTGGGTTAGTTGACTAAATGACTGGAACATTCAAAAAAAAATCCCCGATTTTTAGTTGACTAAACCACAGTTTAGTCGACTAAATATGGCACATTGGGAAATATTTTGAAAAGAGTGGCAAAATAGTAATTATTTATTTAAAAAGTGACAAATAGGGAAAAAGCCTCATTATTTTATCAACTCGTGAGGAGTATTTAAACATTTATTTTCATTATCAGTTGAATTTTAAGGTTGTGGAACCTTAAAAGAGGGTGTATTAATTACAACTTGTAAGGGGGAGTGGAGTCTGAAAGTGAGAAGACCATCCTTTGTTTACAGAGTGTGTGATTGTCTTGAAAGATAGTAGAATCCCAGGTGTCCTGGGGACTGGACGTAGGTCAGTGATTTTAGACTGAACCAGTATAAACTTCTCGTGTTCATTTTATTGCTCTTTCATTTCTCTGGAATTTATTCTGGTTGCCTTTGTGAGAATTCCACAAAAAGAATTTGAGGATCCCTTAATCATCCCCCCTCTAGGTGATATTCCACCTTCACAAACTAGGATACAAAGTTTCATTTTAATGTCTTAATTTTTAGAGAATATTTTTTCAATCTTATAACTCTAATGTCATTAATATAAAAAAATGATACTAGCATTAACATTTATATATCTAACAATAATGATAATTGATGGCAAAAAAATGACAAAATAATAATAATTATGAAAAACCTTATCATTTAAAAATTAACGATACCATGGTTTGAGGACTAGAAGGAAAATTTTTTATAAATTAAGGGGGGTTTATTTGTGAATTTGCCCTAGAAGTTTTTACTGAAAAACAATGTTATTATGAAAGTTTTTTCAGGTTCAATGTTATACAGAAAGTTTTAAAACGTAGTAATGTTACTTCATACCGTTCGAAAAACTAACATTAGATTAATAAAAAAATTGATGTTAACTATTAACATTTTAACTGAAAAAGATAACGTTACTCTATTTTAACACTTATTGGGTAATATTGAATCTAAAACAATTTTCAGGTCCTTAACAAAAACTTTTAGAATAAATTTCCCCTGAAACCAAATTAAGGGAATAAACAAAAAATTGTTTAAACTTAGGGCCCGTTTGGTACACTGAATTCGCGTGAGAGAATGGGAAGATAGTTATCTTCCCACTAAAATAACCGTTTGGTGCGCCTCTCTCCTGGGAATGTTGCTTTCCCGCCTGCCCCATCTTCCCACAAAGCTAGGAAAATTGAATCCCTCAAAAACTGGCGGGATAGTGTAAAGTTCCCGGGAGAATGAAATTTGTTGACAAAAAAGGCCCTGTAAACAGCAGTAGAGCACCATGGATTCAGATCTGATCCTTCCTTCTTCTGCCTTCCTTCTCCATTTTGATCGCTGGCGACTCTCACCTTCTTCATCATCGTCGCCGCCAACATTCCTTTCTTCCCCTCACCCTCCACCACAGTCGCGACAAACCTAACGTCAGAAGCAGAACCAGAGTGCCAAGGAGAACAGAGAGCTTCGACTCTCTTCCATTATCTTCGCCTTCTTCTTTCTTTCTACCAAGCACCGTCATAGGAGATAGGCAACTGAAACAGACTCGACAATTTTCAAATATTCTCATTGAGAATTCTCATTGAATTCTCAAGAATTCAATTAAATTCTCGAGAATTTAATAAGAATTCTCCATGAATTCTCAATGAGAATTCTTGAGAATTGTCTGGGGTCTGATTTTTTAAAAAAATTAAATTGCGTCGCATACAAAACTTAAAGCTAACGATGGTGGCGGCGTCCACGATGGCAGGTGCGGCGTCTATGACGGCAGGTGCGACGTCGACGGTGGTGGGAGTAGCATCCAAGGCGGGGGAGTGGCGGCAATGCAATGGGTCACGACTTCGAACAAGACATAGGGCGATTTTTTTTAAAAAAATTTACAGGTATTTTTGGTATTTCACCTCATATTCCCATTTAACTAACACCCAATTCTTCATACCAAACCATTCATTTTCCCTCAACTTAAGTTACCTTCCCATGTCTACCAAACAATTCAACCTTTTAATTTCCCTTACAATCTTCCATTTCATTCTTTTCCCTCCTTTAAATTCCTGTCCCTTTTTAAATCTTCCCCGTACCTAACGGGCCTTAGTGGAGAAAAGTACCCTTTTAACTAAGATTCCATGTTTGTCCTTTGTACGAATTCATGTCCTTGGATTGCAAATGAACAAAACGGCAAACACATCAGGTATTATGGGCATATCTGTAATCTCACCCCCTTCTGACTCTCCGTCGCGGGGTGACCAGTTGGTCTGTGTCGTCCCATTGCGCGCCAATTTTCCCTCTTTGTTTTAGTCACTTTCCTTTTTCCTCCATTTCTGTCTTTTGGTTTATAGTGTTTTCACCATCTGTTTCCGTTCAAGCAAATGGCTCCGATAACTCGAAGAATGGCCTTCCCGAAAGTGATCATTGAGAGGGACTCCGACTCTGAACTGAGTACCTCTGGCGAAGAACCCGATGAAGAGGAAGATTCTGAAGCACCTGAAGATGACGAAGAAGAAAATGAAAATGAGATTGCTGAGAGGGGAGACGTCGAGAAAGTTGAAGTGGGTTTTGACGCAAAGGGGAAAGGGAAAGCACCCATCAGTATCTGCCTCAAGAAAGTTTGCAAAGTTAGTGTTTTGTTGTATTTTGGTCTTTGCTTTCCTTTCTTTCCCTGTCATTATTTGTGAATCATATCATTCTTTTGAAGTGGTTGTTGTCGATTTTGGGGTTTTTATTGTCAATGATGTTTTAGGTGTGCAAGAAGCCAGGACATGAGGCGGGATTTAAGGGAGCAACTTATATCGATTGCCCAAGGAAGCCTTGCTATCTGTGTAAAATGCCTGGTAACTGAAAAAGTTTCTATCTTTGCTGTTACTTTCATTCATTTGACCAGTAAATGTGTGACTCTGAGTTTATTCTTGTTCTATTCGGGAAATGTTCATTCTTGCTTGACGCTTTTAACCTCGTATTATGTTAAATTGTACTTTTAAGGTCATCTTTCTTCCTTAGAAGTAAGTTCAAGTAGGCAGGTGTCTTTAGGACCTTTACAATTTCATTGTCATTTTTGTGCTTCACCTATTTATTTGATGTGTTTCTTAAATTGAAGGACACACTACAATGACTTGCCCTCATAGATTGAATACTGAGTTTGGAGTTGTTCTTCCTCCACGCAGAAATACACGTAAACCTGTTGAATTTGTGTTTGAACGCCAGCTAAGGCCATCTATTCCTCCGGTAAGGATGAGTAAACTATTTCTTTCATTTGGTTGTGAAGAAAATATGATTTTTTTTTTTGTCAATGCAGTGTTAATGCAGTTGAACCAATTTTACATGTTTAAACCAAGCAATAACTCGAATTATGTTCTAAAGAGCACTATGGTGGAATTCGTCCTACCCTTTGGGTTTACTAAATGGCATTGCTGTATTAATTAGATTTGGTCGTTAGCTTGGAACATTGAGGCAAGACATCAAAAATTGTTGAGAAACTTCAAGTCAAGCAACCCTTTTGGCTATCTGAAATAATTTCTTATTGAATGATGGTGTTTATAATTGCTTACTAGTCCTAATTTTTCATTTGAATTGTTCATGATAGTTAGTTTTATTGCCATAAATAGCTTAATCTCTTCAACTAGTTATTACAAGTTTATGAACAAATAACTGATCTAACGCAGGCTTATTTTTCTAAGTTTTATACATTGACCTTTTGTGTTGCCGTGTTTTTGTTTTTTGTTTTTTTGGTATGATTGACTTCCCTGATTTTAATTATTGTTGTATTACATTGCTAGAAACTACAGCCTCTCAGTCGTATAAGCATTAAATATTTTGTCTTACTTATGGAATGATTGATCTACAATAACCACCAACTGGTCATATCCTATTCTTTTAGTATTACCCATGAACATTTTTCCCCTTTTACACTGAATTGATATAATTTTACATTGTGGGGATGAATCATTAGTTTTTCTTGTTTGTTTATACACTGACCTTTAATTTTATTTTTTTTGAAAAAAAAAAATTATAGAGCATTAGAACTATATTACTTTTGATTTAATTTGTTCCCTAATCCTTATAATTTTATTCCCTTTGAGAAAGATGGAGCATGGTATTATGAAGCCTTATTATGATAAAGTCCTTGTATATTCTATTGTGGAATAGATCAAACCCAAATATATGATCCCAGACCAAGTGCAGAGTACTGTTATCAGACATCACAGTAGAATCGTGACAAGCTTGGAATTCCACCCCACAAAGAATAACATCCTCTTATCTGGAGATAAGGTCATCCATTCGTTCATAATATATTGCAGTTTGTTATCAATAAAGTTTGGTGCTTAAGATTTGGAATCCTAATTTCATCTTTCTTTGGTTTGCTTCTAAAAGAAAGGACAAGTTGGAGTCTGGAATTTTGAAAAAGTAGATGAGAGGACAGTCTATGGAAATATACATTCTCACATAGTAAATAACATGAGGTAGTTTTTATTTTCTTTCTTTTCTTTTTTGGGTCAAACCATGGTGTGTTTTAATTGATATATTATTTTGAAGGCTAATTGCAATTTGGCAACTTTGTAGGTTTAACCCTAGAAATGATTGTATGTTCTACTCTGCTTCCTCAGATGGTACCTTTAATCATACTGACTTGGAGACTGGAATTTCTTCCCCACTAATGGACCTTAACCCTGACGGATGGCAGGTGACACATTTCTTCTTTTCCCTCTTCTTTGTTTGTTACCTACCCTTCATAGTGTTTGATTGATTGGTGATGGCTGAAGTTGTAACCAAAATCTCAACTTAGCCCATTTTTATTTTTGGCTTCGAGGCAAGATTTCTTGCTCTTGTATTTAGCATAATTTTGATTTCTTTCAGCCAAAAGTAATATTGGTCAAATATGAGTCATTTATTGATAGGGGAATATATGGCAATAGGTGAGAGAAAAATATTAAAGTAGATTGATTAATTGAATTTTGTTTGTCAATGTGTGTTTAATCTTTCTACAGAAGAAAAATCTTACTTTTATATGTTTTGATTAGGGTCCAAGCAGTTGGAAAATGCTTTATGGCATGGATGTTAACTTGGAGAAAGGTCCTGTGCTTGTTGCTGATAACTTTGGCTTTCTACATCTGTAAGTAACTTATTAGATATCTTCCTTTATTCTGGCAAAGTAGTTGTTGGATGCAAGCGGTGCATACCGATACAAGCTGGTATCACAAAAATAAAGTTACAAATAAGAATGATAGTTTTTGAAAATGTGGGCCAACTTTTATGCATTGTTTCCGGTACTCAATGTTGTCAGAGCATTTGGTAGGGGCTGGTCTATCCTAGCCGAGAACTCTGTTAGTTTGGTCATTGTCTTTGAATATTATGGGAAAAACTTAAGTTTTCTGCTGTACAGAATTCAAGGATGCAAGAATGATGTAATAACTTTTGGAATTGTATTTCTACTTGATAATAAAAAAGCTAAAGGCTCTAATCTTCTTGCCATATATTAGTTGTATATGAAATTAGTTAGCTAAGAAATATTATATAATTTTGGTGCCATTTATAGGGTAGATACTCGCACCAACCACAAGACCAGGGATGCAATTTTGATTCATGATAAAGGTACCAAAGTTTTCGGCCTTCATTGCAATCCAGTACATCCTGATCTTCTCTTAAGTTGTGGAAATGATCATTTTGTGAGTTCACTTCCCTTTTCATTTTCATATTACTGCTAGCTACAAACATCTATAGGTATGCATTCATTTAATATTATGTTGGGATTTTTTCGACTTTTCTTGTTCCTGAAACAGATAGAAACATCTGTTTGATAGCTTGTACCTTCATTATGATATTTATGTCTGGATATTTGCCTCTCTTCATTATAATATTTGAGGCTTCTATTTTAGTCTTGAATCTTGTTTGATCCTAAAGCATGTAGTGGTATTTCTTTTCAGGCTCGTATTTGGGATATGCGTCAGTTGGAAACTGTTTCATCCCTTTATCAACTTGTGCATGATCGTGTTGTTAGTTCTGCATACTTCTCCCCTATTTCTGGGACTAAAGTCCTTACAACATCTCTGGACAACCGCCTTCATATATGGGATTCCATAGTTGGCAATATGGACTCTCCAAGCCGACAAATTGTACATATTCATGATTTCAATCGTTATTTGACTCCTTTTAAAGCTGAATGGGATCCAAAGGTTTCCTACTTCTTTTTCATTTCCCTTTTTTTCTTTTTCCAATTAAATCCCACATTTCATAACAGTTTTGAGTATTACAATTTTTTTCCCCTTCTTCGCAGGATCCATCGGAGTCACTCGTTGTCATTGGTCGTTATATAAGTGAAAATTATAATGGAGCCGCCCTGCATCCCATTGATTTTATAGATACCAGTACCGGGCAATTGGTTGCAGAGGTCATGGACCCAAACATCACAACCATCAGTCCAGTGAACAAGCTGCATCCACGTGACGATATCCTGGCATCTGGAAGTTCTAGGTTTGTACGGACTTTTATTTTATTTTTACTACATTCGATCTGATGAATTATTAATTTTAATTCACTATCAACAAGTGGTAAACTTGGCTCTTAATTCTCTTGGCTGGCAGTATTTGACTTTTACTCCATATGATAAGTCCTGTTTGGTTCAACGGGATGAAAAAGGGAGAAACAGAGTTGGAAGTTTTCAATTAGTTTTTCTTGTGATTTTCTCTTGAATTTTTCCTCATGGGAATCTCCTTTTTTTTAAAAAGAAAAAAGAAATTATTCTCCTCAAACCAAACAAAGGGTTAAGGTTTTTATCGTTCCATAGTGATAAGACCTTTTCAAAGCTGACCCTAGAAGAAGAACTTTATAGCAAGTCTATATGACGCATGATTTTTCCTTGCTTCAGTTCAGAGTTGATTTTCTTAACTTTTAAATTTGAGTATTATGAATTTTGATTTCATTTTGACTAGTTTTATCAGTTCAGTTATGAGATGTAAGGGTTGAAATCAAGAGATGACGTATGAAGGCTTTAACTTGATTAATTAACCTCAGTCTCTTTTGATTCTTGGAATACTTTATCTAGGTCACTTTTCATATGGAAACCTAAAGAGAAATGTGAACCTATAGAGGAGGAGAAAGAAGAGAGGAAAATTGTTATCTGCGCAAAAGCCAAAAACAAGAAGGGCAAGAAGAAGGGCCGGAAGAGGGGTGATGATGATTTCGACGACAATGCTTTCATATCCAAGCGTAAGAAGTCCAAGTCAAAAAAGCTTTGAGCTTTGTATCATAGTTGTTTCACTCCCCATTTTACCTTGTAATTTTGTATAGGTGGCCAAATTTTCCTCCTAATTTTGTTGTTTTTGGGATGGGAGGTATGCTGTCATCATATACTGAACTCAGCCTTTTCTGTTCTGCTTTATTTAATGGCAGAGTTTGTGGCCTTTTGATATTCTATTGGTATTAGAAGGCCTAGCCTTTTTTGAGTTAGTGGCAAGTTATGTGAAATTGCACTTGTAAGGTATAGTTTTGAAGCTTTTAGATTGACACTTTTTTTCTTGAGTTTAAATCTTTTGTAGAATTTGGTTGTAGAAATTTTGATGGTTACAAAAATGCGCGTCTTTTTTAACCCGGAAGATTTAAACTTGATTTATTCGTGGATGTGCTGTATAAGAAATGACCTTTTTTTATAAAATACTGTTGTCCTACTTGTTTATTTAATTGGATTAAATTAAGGAATTTAATTTAATTAATATGACATGTATTTTTTTAAAACATTATAGTTATTTTCTTTAATTTTTTCCTTCTATCTCCTCTTGGAATAGAGTTGAAGAAATATCAATCGAGGTAAATTTAAAAAAAAAATTTAACAAATACGATAAATATCTGTTATGTGTAGGATGAATATCAGTTCAGATCCTTGTACTACAACACCGCATAATGAATACAGAATGAATATAAAGATACTTGTAGACGTTTAGTTTCATAAAAGCAGTTGGCAATATTGATATGCAGTACTCAAGCCTTTTAGTTGCATTACTCGTTTTTCTTTTCATTTGACCTTGGCCTACAATTGAGAGATGACAACTTGATATGGAAATTTAATATACTCCCTCCGTTCAAAAAATAGGGCACTTCTAGAACAATAATAGCTTTGTCCAAAATACAAGTCAATTGTAAAATAAATAATGTTCATTTTCAGTTTTGTCCCCGTAATTATTGCTCATTTTTCGGTTTTGTCCATTTATTAAATTTTGAAACACATTTTTCAATAAAAGTAAAAGTAAAAAATATATTTTATGACATATTTTATGAGTTAATGGTTACTTTTTATTTCTTGTGAATTAGTTAAAGTGTCATATATTATGGATTAGGAAGTAGTTTTGTTTGTCATAAAAAACTTAGTTTTGTTGGAAGCAAACCTTTGGTTATTGAGTGTGTTGGGGATGACTTTTTAGGGTCTCAAACTCTCAATAAATAGGCTAGTTTGGGACCGAATTATAATTAAATTGAGCAATATACCATATTACTGCAACAAATGATACTCGATATTGATATGGAATTTTAGGTATTTGAACTATTTTATTAAGATTTAAAAAAGTATTCAAATATTTAAAATCCATAAAATTCCATGCTAATGCCAAGTGTCACTTGTTGTAGTGAAATGGTAAATTGCTCAATTAAAAAAAAAAGGGTGAAATGTCATAAACCATTAAATTTATTGGCAATTACGGCATGAAATTTAATTGTCAAAAAAATTCAAGGTTTTATTTTTCAAACTTATTTAAGAGCAAAAGGTTATTTGCAACATAGAGAAGTTTTGTGTATTTTAGCCTTCTTTTTTAAAATGTGTTAATAGGTGAAGGTAACTTATATTAAAGATTAAAACTAATATATTAATATGTAACGAGTTGTAACACTTCTAACCCAAATATAAGACACTTTTAAACTATCCATATTCGCATGAGAATTAAGAAAAATTGATAACATAATTAAAATTTTATTCCAAAAATTGCATTTGTTTTTATCTTAATAAGTACCAAATGTTGAATATATATATATATATGTGTGTGTGTGTAGAGTATTTATTCTCTCAATAGGAATTGACAATAAAATCAATTTTGAAATAAAGAAATTGATGTTCAACAATCATTTATTAAGCGACTTAAATTATGGTTTCTAAATCTTTTATGAACTGTGACTTGTATACAAAATTGGATAGAGTATTTTATATAGAAATATTGAACGACGTGGTTCATTTTTTAGTCCTTGTTTGAAACAACAATTAGAGCCTTCAAAAACTGATTTTCAATTGTAATTTACGGTATATAAGGTAAATATGTAAGATGAGTTTTATCTCGACTTATGTAAATAAATACTTTTAAAGCTATCAAATGTGATCTCAAACAAGCTTGATCAATTAAATAGAAAGAAAATCCAACTAAAAATTGCTGTAGATACTCATTTAGAAAGTTGTCCAACTCATAAGTTTATGCAAACTCGTGATAGTGATATAAACTTGTATTATGAACTTAAATCATGAACTCTAAGAGTTTACTTTATCCATAAATAGGTATTAATAGTATATAATTAAATGAATAAAATATAAAATATGATATTTACATATATTTTAAATCCAAATAATTGAAATTAACTTCATTGACATTCATAATTTATCATACTCAATAAAGGAATTTATATATAATTCATATATAAAGTTATTGAGTATAATCAAATTGAAAAAGTTAATACTATTCTATGAATTAGTTAACATGATTTTATAAGTTAGAAAGATAAAAATAGTAAACTCGATGTGTAAACTTATAAGTTTAATTGAGTTTACAAGTAGGTTTAAAAGTGATTCAACATGATTTTGTAAACTATAATAGTAAAAGTCATAAATTTGGAGAGTCAACTTATAAGTTTAACAATAAAACCGGTATGCATAATAAGACCCTGTGGCTAGTAATGTAGTTCATCTAAGTTTGTTTTCATTGATGTTTTGTGGACAAAATAATAAGAATATAAATTGATAAAAATAAAAATAATCATTTTATATTTCTTATGCCTTGGTCATTCTTGAAGAGAGGGAAATTTTGTTTCTCCAATTAGGTTCCTCAAAATCACAAAATGCAGTAAAGTCTTAAAGGACTTGTCTACTATTAATTCCAAATATGAATGAACAATTTTGCCTCATCCATGTTAGTAATAACAAACTTAGAGTAGTCAATTATAAGTTTAGATCAACCAATGACACATTTTTAGAGCAACCAATGACAAGTTTAGAGTATCCAATGATCATTAATTATATGCTGCCTTTGTGATTTATGTTGTTGTTTCATTGAGTTTGTCGAAAGATATTAATTTATGTTGCAGACATTGTGCTCTATTGTTGTGTGTTTAGACAGGGATAAATGGAAAGAATATATCTTTATGTGTTTATAACCTCTATTTTACATTTTCAAAATGTGTTGTCAATATAGTGCTCTAAAGTTGTTGATGTTCATGTAATTGTTAATAACAACTTTATTCTACAAGATGACAAAAAAGATGGCGAGTATGCCTAGATAGCATATACTCCATCCGGTCCTAATTATAAGAACACTTTTGTAATGCAAATTACACTACAAAAGTGTTCCTATAATTAAGACCAGAGGTAGTAATATATTTCCTGCATATAGGGGGGACAGTTTTTAAATGGATGAGAATATGATTTGCAATATGAGTGGGATAGCATTAGAACAAAAATCATAAAGGCCCGCATACGACAAGTTGAGAACAATTGTAACATCAATTATTAGAAAAGAAAGTACTACCCTTCCGGTATTTAATATAAGACAATTTACCTAATTTGATTAAATCAAGGAAGTTAGTTGAATTAGTTAATAAAACATATATTTTTCAAAACACTCTAGTCATCCTCATTAATTTTTTAATTCTCTCTCCTCATTGACTATTGTTGAAAAAGCATTATTACGGTTAAATTAGAAAACGATTGAAAATTAAGTTTTATATTTAGGACCAAGATCAATTTTTCAAAGTTGTCTTATATTAAGGACTGGAGGGAGTATAATTTTTATGAAATTCATGTTGACCTTTGATGCAACAACCTTTGTGGACCTTGTAGATTATGAATGAGTAGAACATTTTATTAAATTTTTGGAGAAGATGGTCATGTGTATGTAGGATAGAATATAGATGACAATATACAACCAACAAGAAATAGTGCAAGAAAGGAACAACATGTGTAAGTTGTATTTGTTTTTTGAACTAATATTTTCTGTAGTCATTTGCTGTTGTTTAAGTTGTTATTGAATGCTCTAAACTTATTATTGGTTGCTTTAGACTTGTCATTACTAAAAAAGGGGTCAAATTGTGCTTTCATGTTTAAAATTAATAGCAACCAAGTCCCTTAGAACTTTATTACAATTTGATGATTTCAATAAATTTAGCTATCATTGAGTCTGTTAAATGGAATTTGGTTGCAATTTTCTCAACATATAATATGTTACATTGTATCACCTTCACTCTCAAATATATCTTTTCTTAAAATTAATTTGGATTTTAAATTAAAATGTACGATGTTTTATTACAAGGAAAAATACACAAAAGTACCACTAAATCTGAAAATTCCAATTTAGTACCTCAAAAAATTATTTATTACTTTGAAGTCATAAGAACTAGTCTGGAATTAAATTCTGTAATCATTTTACAAAAAACATCCTCAATTTAAAATCTTCAAAATGTAAAAGAAAAAACAAGAAATCACAACCACAGTTTAACAAGTATCAACCTTATTAATTTATCAAATAACAACAATAACTAAGGACATTTCGATTTCACTATAAAATTTTATCATAGAGTAGTCTTCCAGGGAGTTCGCAATAATTAGGCTATTTCAGGATTCTAAATTAGGATTTGTAGGTTTGAGGGTATTTTTGTATCTTCCCCCTATATTATATTTATATGAAAACTGAAAAATAAGGACAAATTGGCATGGAAGAACCAAAGAGGAAAGTGAAAGAGAAAATAGTAAGATATGAAGATAGCGACCAACCCAAAGATGTTGTGTTGTTCGGCAAAACATAGAGAAGACAAAAAGAAGGCCATTTGGTTGTAGGCATGTGGGGAGACAGTAATCTAAAAATCCTTTTTTAAAAAAACAAAATTATTTAATTAATATAATATCACCAATCATACTCTATTTAATTAATCTTTTGGTCAACCATCACATGCAGACCCCAATTTGTGCTGCTCCATACATTTTCTAGATCTCCCAACCCAATTCTACTTCAGGAAAATTATTCCACCTAATATAGATCCCTTCCATTAGCAAAAAAAAAAATTTAAAAAAATAAATAAAGAAAAACAGCTGTTTTCTTTAAATAAAATTTTGAGCATGGGCGTACTTTGAGTAGGAAAATGTGATTGATTAGGCATGTTTGTGATACGTTTAGATATTTAAAAGTGTTAATTTACATAAATCGAGATACAATTTTTTCATATATATATCATAAATCATATTTAAAAAATTAATATTAAACTGATCGTTATTTCAAATAAGCATAATATTTTAGATCCATGTCGTTTTACTTCATGAGTTTTGCTATTGTAAGACCCTATTTCCTCCATTTTCATTAATATGCATGAATCATTTTCATTGGTAAAAAATAAGAGATTCATGTGGTTGGACTCAACATCATTCAACTTAATCAAGATCAAATATTGATTTTCAAAATTGATTTGACATATTAAAAAGGGAGACAACTTTCTTAAGAAAATAAAGAATGTTACGCATATTTAATTATCGGGCTAAATTATACACACTGTCCCATTGACGGAACTTCATTAGGACAAGGGGGGCCATGGCCCCCCCAAATTTTTTTTTAAAAAATTTTTGTTAATAGATCTTTTTCTTCTTCTTTTTTTCCCCCCTTTTTAGTGTAATAATACATCTTTAGCCCCCCAAAGTAGTAAAATTAAATTTTAGCCCCCAACTTCTTCTTCTTCTTCTTTTTTTCTTCTACATTTTTCTCTCTTTTTATATCTTTGGACTTATAATTCAATCTTTGTTCATGTGGGGTTTTATATGATTTATGTTAATTTTGTCATTCTTTTCTATATTTAATTCTATTTACCTGAAATTTTTAGCTTATCAGTGAAATTTACTTTTGTGGTGTATCCTTTTACCCATTCTACACTACATTTGTAGATGAAGTTATTTGACTTAATTTCATAAATATATTTTTTATTCTTTTTATTTTTAATGCATTTAAAACTTTTCTTAAAAAAATTTTCGGGGGCGCTACCCCCGAACCCCTGAATCCTCCCACTATTATTTAGCCCCCCCAAACTTTTCCTCCAAGTTCCGCCACTGCACTGTCCCTTGACTTTTATAATGAAACCCCCATACTTTTAGGTATATTTAAATAACTCACATATGACTGGTTTTTATAATTACTTATCCCAACAATTTAAAATTTAAGGGGTTATATGCATATTAATTCAAAATTTGAGGATATTATATGCACTCAAAAATAAATTTTAATGGGTAGATTTTTTTTTGATACAAATTTTAATTAATGGGTATATAATTAATAATAGTTGATGATTATTTGCATAAACTTAAATTATTTTTGGTTGGAAAAAAGCTTAGATAAGTTAGATCTCAAAGGTTCGTTAGAGCTAAGCTAGTGCAAGTCTTGAATCTTAAAATTTTTATGGGAAAAAAAAACATAAATTCTTATCTTTTTTTCTTTTTAGCAAACACTTTCAAATTATTTTTGGTTGGGAAAAATTTTAGATAAGTATTATTAATGCATTGAAAGTTTTGGCTTAGGAATACTAGGCACCTGAAAGTTTTTTTGAAGAACAAAATTGCCCCGAAAGTTAAAAAACATAGTAATCTTGCCCTTTCATTATGCTTAATTGTTAAATTGTTGTTCCAATTTTACTGAAAAAAAAAATGTCTAATGCCCTTAAGTCAAAACTTTCAAAGTAAAAATGATGGCTTATGACAAAATGCAACTCTTAGCCTCAAAAGAAAAAAAAGAAAAAAAAGAACATGCAACTCTAGTTAAATTTATTCTTTCACGTGGTTAACATAAAACACGTACATATCCATCAACATTAAGATACTACACTATTACTTAACTCTAATTATCTAGCCTAGGAATGAGTTTGTTATCTCTCTCGCAATCGATCCAATACAACATACAATTCAAAGTGTTGCATCTTTTAACAAACCCAAACCCATCAACCTTTTCTCGGCTCACTAACAGCTTCACAGGGAATCTAAACAACGCATCAAGGAATCCCCAATTTGCCAAATCTTCCATCTTCGTCCTCACCAATCCATGCTTCTCCACAATCTCTTCCCAAACCTTCTTCTTCCTCTCATCACCACCCATCTCTCTGCAATACCATAATCCCTCACAAACCATCTCTTCTTCTTCCTCAGGAACATGTGCCCCGAGCTTCTTCCCCAAAATCGGCCATATCTCCTTCCATGTGAAGCTTGAACCATCTATTGCATTAAAAGCTTCTCCTTTTCTGTAACAACAATCAGTGGCTTGTTTTGTTGCTGCCCATATGTGTTGCTCTGCTACTAGTCTTGAATCTGACCCATCAATGTATGGTTCCTCCCAACACTCTCTTGTTCCTCCAAATACAAAAGGGATATTAAGGTGTTTGCAGAAAGTCCCATATACACATAAGCTTCCCATGAAGTTATAAAATGATCTGGTTGAGTTTCCTAGGAGTAAACCAGGCCTGTGCACAGACCAACACACTTTTCCATTGAGTTTCTCCGTGAGTAAATCCTCTAGAGCGTAGTAGAAATTTGGGGTTTTGCTGGTTATTATTCTTGGGAATTCCTCATGGTAATAATAAAAATTGAGTCTTTTTTTGAGGGGGTGTTCAAATGGGGGTTGAAGTGAGATATAGTGCTTTGTCCCTGTCTGAAGAGAAACATGCTTGAGGTTCTTGGCCACCATGATTAGGGTGTTCAAGGCATTGGAAAACATGGTTTTGTTCTGCTCATAACTCTGTTGTGAGTCTAGTGGGAATTGGCTTGCCCATGTGACCCAAAACACATGGGTCACATCATCTAATAGAGACAGCTTCTTTTGAGTTTCCAAAGGGTTAAGCAAATCACAGGAAATGAAATGGTAAGGATTACAACTTTTCATGGTGATGGGTTGTGTTTCTGGATTCCTTGCTATTCCATAGACCTTCCATGACGATTCTGAACAAATCAGACTCTTTGCAATCTCTCTCCCAACAAGCCCAGTGACCCCAAAGATGATTGCCACATTGTTAGCCTCCTCTGAAACAGCCGTGGACACCTGCAAATCCAAACAAACTGATAAAGTACTAAAGGTATACATATTCAACTTTCAGCCTACAAGCAAATAAATGTGTTAAAAGACTAAAAGTTTGAAACTTTGACTTACCAAGCTTGGAAATGTTGTTGGCATTGGCATCTTTCAAGTTCTTGATGGTCTTAGTCTGAAAACTGAACCAAATTTATAGGTACAGCAAAGGGGTGATATGTGTAATATTAAAAAGGAGATTTTGTTGGTATAGGAATGTGTGAACAGGGACAAACTAGCGGTATTGCTCAGTTTTTGTAGGAGTATTGGTGGGTGGGTTCTGGGGCTGGCTTAGTTGTATGTAACTTGTGAGATTGTGATTTAAAGTTGAAATTTCCAAGATGCTGGTTGCCATAAAGGTAAGCGACAGGAAGATGTTATTTTAATGGATTTTGGAAGATGGTTACACTTACAAATGAGTACTTTCATTTGTTAACTCTTTTCGAGCAAAAAAAAAAAAAAATGTTAACTCTATGTATAATCGACCTAGCTAGCTTGATTTGATCCTTAGAGAGGTATCAAGGACGATCTGTTGAATGAGTCTAAAACTTTACGTGGAAGGCGGTGTGCCAATGAAAATCAATATTTATTTGTATTTTGAACTGTTTTAGTCTTTGCTTCCCAACTTGAATTTTATTCTATACTCACATCGACCACTTTTTCTAATAGAAATTGTTAGATTGCTTAAATATGCTCCTTGATATAAAAGTTAGAGAATTAATTTGTGAATATTAAAAATATTAGTTAAGCTAGTTATCTATAACAAATATGTGTTAGTTTTCTTTAAATACCATTTTTTAATCATGTACATTGGAATTAACCTTGATAGAAACCCCCTTCATATATGTAATTAATATGGATACTTTTGAAGGAAAATTGTAAATTTAGGATATATAATATATTGATATCTTATATTTAATATTAAAGTTTCCTTTATTTAACTCTTATATTTTTGACTAGAAATAATATAAGATTTCGAGTTTAAGTCTTGTTTTTGGTAGAATTTGGACTCTATTCCCTACCAATAATTATAGAATAATCCTCCATAGAGATCATCAAAGTTAGTTTTAGAACTCCTAATAAAGCATTTTCTACCCATAGTTTGAGTCTTTAAAGGTATGTTTGGATTGAGGGAGGGGAAGGGAGAGGGAGAAAAAAAAAATGAGGGGAGAGGAAAATTGTGGGCCCCACTATACTCAATTTTGAAAAAATTTTCCCTCTTCTCCTTTTTTTTCTCTCCCCCTCCTCAATTCAAACATACCCTAAATGTAGAAGTTACCTTTAGGATAATTGCCTCGCTTTGAGACTTAGAACATGAACATGAATTAATCTAAATACAAAATAGTTTTGAATGTTGAATGGTTTGTTAAAGAAACCAATGTTCCCTTTTTCAACTGTCATGAGTCTCTTGGCAGCAAATTTATCTTGAAGTTAGATATTTTATAAATTTTTGAGGAGCTCTCCAATTCTAACGACTAACTTTTAAAGCTTGTTCTCACAAAAACTTGTGAGTATGGTAGTTAAAAACTCGATTTATCATTGCGATTTTACGTTTTTACGATTTATTTTCATTAAAACGATTTTACTAATTTTTCAAATACTTTTAAGTTTTTACGATTTTTTTACGATTTTACGTTTTACGATTTTTCATTCTCCTTCCGTTTTCAGGTAAAATCTACATTTTCACTACTATGCTTGTGAGAGTTGCTAGAGAGGGCCTAACAAGGTTGTCCCTATAGGGTCTGGGGTTAAAAAACATATGTTTTTCAAAACTCGGCTTGAGAGCGTCAGGGCCAACCTTATAGAGCTTGGAAGTTATTAATATAAATTTTAACTATTTTTATTCCATTTTTTAAAAGAAATATAATTAGTAAATTACAACAATTAAAGTATTAATTTATCAAATAAATATTGTCAACATTAATATCCAAACAACATAAATCATTTAACAAATAAACACATTCACTAATTTGTAATCAAAAGAAAACTATTGCTCACACATTACTCACATAAAACATAAAAAGTATACCACTAAGCAATATTAGTATAATGACTATCATTGTCATCTTCTTTACCACTATCATTAATTTCAATGACATCTAATTGTGTTTTGCTTTCTGTAGTACTGAGTGAGATTTTCAAAGAAAAAATGAAATAGAGTTCGAGATTGAAATTTTTAGGATTCTTACTTTTCAACTCTCAAGTTTAGGCAGTCTAGGTAATTTTTAAAAATAATAATAATTAAAAGAGCCTAACAGGTCGACCTGAGGCCCTATAGGGTCGGCCTTGTAGGGGCAATTTCATTTTACTCCTCATTGTAGTTGCTCGGTTCGATTTCCCGGCTCTAATAATTGTATTAAGATAGCATCTCTATGAAACAATATCTTTTTCTTCTTACTTGCAAATATAATTTTCTTGGTTTTTTCTAAGAGGTGAAGTTTCTTACCATCTCAACAAACAACTTATTGGTTTTTAAATTCAATCTAAACATAATTTATGCTATTTTAATAGTAGTAATCTCTATTTATTTTTATTTAATTTAGTAGGTCTTTTCGCTGGTTACTACTTTTTAGGACAGACAAAATGGGGTTCGAGAACACACAGGGGCGGAATCAGAGGGGGGCTAGGGGTGGCCCCCGCCCCCCCTAAAATTACAACACTTGACCCAAAAAATTTAAGAAATTGTGATTTAGTCTATAAAAGTTTTAAAATTTTCATTTTAGTCCCTTATTAAAAAGTCTCATAGAGGGACTGAAATGAAAATATTGAAATATTTATGAGGTTAAAGCATAATTTTCTAAAATTTTGGGTCCAATTTTATAATTTTTGCCCCTTAATTTCAAATACTGACTCCACTAGATTTTATTATGTAATTTTCGCCCCTCCTAATTTAAAATCCTGGCTCCGCCCCTGAGAACACATTGGAGTTATGTCAAAATGGGCCAATGCGAAGGCCATAGGTCAATTAATCTGACAAAGGTCTGTGAGCCCTAAATAGTTTATTTATAATTCTTTTGCGTTAATATAATAAAAAAAATATAAATCAACAATAAAAGTCTTATTCCACTAAGTGAAGTTAGCTCCATAAATTATATCATATCATTGCACACTATCAATAATTAAATCTTTCCTTTAATTGTTAACCACGATGTCCTTTTCAATAACTTCATTAATCATTTACTTTAATTTTCATCCACCTCTTTTCCAAAAGACTCCATACTATTTAATTTTAATATCCTTATCGGTATATATATCCAATTGCTTCTTTATAAGTACAAATTATTTCAAACAATTTTATATTTTAATTGAATAGTTGTTAGGCTAAAATATATATTTGGTCCTTCATGTTTGTTTCTGATATCATTTTAGTTTCTTAAGTTTGTAAAGTGCACATTTGGTCCCTTAATATTAATACCGTTAGTTTGATTTAATAGAAAATACTGACTCAACAATTGTAAGCGATGACTGTGCAATTAAATGTTAACCAAGTTAGTATTTTAATAAATAATATTTTAAATCTTATTAATTGAAAAATATTTAATCTTTACAGACTGTTTTACGGTTTTTCACAGTTTGTGAATTTTTTTTTTGTCAAAGAAGATTAATTTTTTTTCAATTAATAGGATTTAAAATATTAATTTATTAAAATATTAACATATAAGCATGTTTAATCAACATTTATTTGCATAATCATTACTTAAAATTATTGTGTCAGTATTTTCCGTTAAGGCAGACTAACAGTGTTAACATTAAAGGACCAAACGTGCATTTTATAAACTTAAGGGACTAAAATGATACCAAAGACAAACATAAAGGACTAAACGCATACTTTAGTCTAGTATATATAGACCTAGCTAGCTTGATTTGATCCTTAGAGAGGTATCAACGATGATATGTTTATTGAGCATCAAGCAATACGTGGCAGGCTGTGTACCAATTAAAATATATTCGTATTTTGAACTGTTTTGGTATTTTCTTCCTAACTTGGATTTTATTCCATAATCATAATAATGGACTGTGATTGTTTGAACATAAGATCTAAAGTTCAAGGTTTTGAATGCTGTAATTATCTTTAAAAGAATTGCCTCCATTTTTAGACTTGACATGATTTGAATATAAATTGATCAGAATACATGCATCACCTCCACTTTTTAGTACAAGAACTCTTTAGTTGGGGATTTGATTTGATGCTAAATATAGGGTTAAGGTTCAATTTTACCAATGAACTATTGGTCTAGGAGCGTCTAACACAATTAACTCTCAAGTGGACCAAAAATACTAAAAATAGTTTTACTCAGGAGCGTCCAGTACAACGCCGTTAGACAAAAGTTAATATCCATTATCTAAGGTGCAAATTGGCCAACGAACTTTTACCCCAGAAGCGCCCGGCACAAAATTCTAAATTTTACTAAATTAAATAATTTTTTCTCAATTGTCATTATTAAAAATTACTTGTATAGATATATATAGACAAAAATTATTCATTCTTTAATTTTATCAAAATTATAATTTGCTAAAATAAACAAAATTTATAATTAAAAAATTTAATTATATGATTTAAATAAAACTCAAGGTGTTTTATAGTTTATTATATATATTAAACATTATAATTTAAATCATATAATGACAATTTAAATAAAATTATATAAGGAGGACAAATATGGGTTTGTGTTGAGACTGGAGAGTTTCGTCTCATCTCACAAGGCATGCGTCTTAATTGCATTCGGGGCAGTAAAGAGTGAACCAGTAAAATGGAAGAAAATAATAATAATAATAATAATAATAATAATAATAATGTTAATTAATAAAGAAAAAAGAAAAAAAGGGTTAAACAATCAATAGTGGCGATAGATTCATGAAGAAACTCAAATATAAAATATATGGAAATGGTGTCTTGCAAGATATATATAAATACACACACATAGTCACGCAGACTCGCACGACGCTGAAACAAAAAAAAGAAAAGAAAGAAAGAACGTAGAACAGGGAAGAAAAGAAATAGCAGCAGAGACGGTGAACATCCGAGAGCTTGAGGAATTCATCACAAAGGCATTCACGCCTTTAACCTTCTTCTAAACCTTGATCATCCATCTCTTCCCTTCAATCATTCATCCACCGCCAACCTCTTTGAATTGATTTAATCAATTCACATCCAATACCCCTCCAGACCTTAATCAATTCACCACGTTGATTCCAATATCCACTCAGTTTATCTCATGGCTATGTTCGACTAAAACCCCTACTTCTTGGTAATGGAAATTGTGGTTTGAGCAATTGTGCTTTAAAAGGGGAGTTATTTAATTTAATCTTTTGCTTAAACTATTTATTTGATTTCCTTATTTAGGGTATTCATTATTTAGTTTTGAGATTTGGATGACTGTTATGTGTCCAAGAAGATTGAATATTGTGATTTTTATTCGATGATTATTTTGATATTTGAATTTCCATATTTCTTTATATGCTTGATGAAATTATGTTTGCTGTCATGTTTGTGATTAGTAATCATAGTTGATTTAAGTTTTTGAATGGTTCGTTAGAACATTCTAATTAGAAGAACAATTTACATCATCCCAATTTTAAATTACACATTAAGTGGATTTTAACAATTTCTCAAAAGATAGTAGTTTGCTATGTTTGTAGTAGCTCCTATTAATTGAAATTATTGGACTCAAGTGTTATCTTGAGGTTGTTCTTTAGACTTAATGAAAATTAACTCCCATATATATTTTTTAGCAATGATAGCCATCTTCTTCATTACCAAGAACATCTATCATTAATCTTTTTAATCCAAAGTATTCTTCACTATTTTCCAAAAATACCAAAAAAAGTAGAATTAGTTTCTTTTTATTTTTTTAATTGAATTTTAGTTTAGAGAAAATCAATTTCAAAACCCTTTCTTTTTAATCATTCTTTTTGCACTTAGTTTAACCTAGGAAATTCAAAATAAAAGACTCCTTGATAAGAGAACGATCCCGAGTTGTTTGCACTATATTGCATTTTAATTCGTGGTTAATTGTGAATTGACCCTGAGACAACTAAGGTTTTTGTCAAATCACTCACACACAGTCCGAAGTGAAGAAACTAGGGGGTGAGGCATGAATGATGATCTTATCTTATGCCAAAATTGAAAAATGAGTAATTTTTGTCCATATATATCTATATAAGTAATTTTCAATAATGACAATTGAGAAAAAATTATTTAATCTAGTAAAATTTAGAATTTTGTGCCAGGCGCTCTTGGGGTAAAAGTTCGTTGGCCAATTTACACCTTAGATAACGGACATTAACTTTTGTCTAACGGCGTTGTGTTAGACGCTCCTGAGTAAAACTATTTTTGGTATTTTTGGTCCACTTGAGAGTTAAATGTGTTGGACGCTCCTGGACCAATAGTTCGTTGGTAAAATTACACCTTAACCCCTAAATATAAGCCCACCCACTTTGTTTCCAATATTTAAAATCTTTTTCCTAAATTATCTTCTTCTTCTTCTTTCTTTCTTTTTTTTTCTTTTTTGTTAAGCACAAATATTCTCCTGTTGGAGATTATATTCGAGGCACTAAATATTTTTTTTAAAAAAAATTATCTATATTATGATTGCATATATCAAAGAAGTTTGCATTAATTAGTAGCTTCAATGCAAATAATTGAGATGATGATTTAGAAAAACCAACATAGATTATTAATAAATAAATAATTTAACTAATTTTTTTAATATAATTAAATTAGTTAAGTAGATGTTAAAATAAAGATACGAGAAAATAATTTTGAATAATTTATGATTTGTTGAAAGGAAAAAATGGCTCTCTATTTATTATTTATTTATTTTTTTACATGTTTCATAAAAGCTGGGTTATATTGATCGTGTCTCAGTGTTTCATATCATATGAAACAATATCATTTTCATCTCAGTTATTGTGAACCGGCTTTCCTCCAATGCAGCTACCATCCGCTGCATCGAAACGTGGCCATTTTGTCTTCAAAAGCTGAACATGTGGCCCTTTGGGGGAAAAAAAATCAACTACTGACTGATACTAAAAATATACTCTAGAATACTAAACGGTCCTAAAAAAATATTTCATGATCTTAAAAATTATTTTATGATCTTAAAAAAATATTTCAGGTACTAACTGATACTAAAAAAATACTTTAGGGTATATTGAAAAAAATATTTCCGGTTCTTGAAAAATTATTTTTGGTACTAAATGACATTAAAAGGATAATTCAAGATACTAAAAAAAATATTTTAGGATATTTTTTTAGGGTACTGACTGGTACTAACTGGTGTTTTGGGATATTGACTGATATTAAAAATATACTTTAGGATTTTTTTCAGATCCTAAAATAATTTTTCAAGATCATGAGTTTTTTAGGACCGTTCACTATTCTAAAGTATATTTTTAATACCAGTCAGTACCTTGAATTATTTATTTTTTTTAAAGGTCCACATGTTGAGCTTTGGAGACAAAACGACCACGTTTCAACGCAGCAGATGGGAGCGGATGGTAGCTGTATTTTTTTTTGCTCGAAAGATGGTAGCTGTATTTTTTTTTTGGTCGAAAAATGGTAGCTGTATTGGAGGAAAGCTTGTTCCAGTTATTGGTAGGTGGGCCCTCGCTTCATCTAGCTCCCCAACCAATAGGACAAGATATCCCTCCCACAAATATAAGATTATATATGCAATAATATCTATTCTGCCCATATCTATCATATGGCTATATTTTTTAATTTAGAATTGCAAAGTTATTTTATTTTTTTAATTTTTTTTGTTTATATATAGTCATCTCTATTTCTTTTTATTTATTTTTGGAGGTCTTCAAAAAAGCATGCTTACGTTGCTGCTTTTTAGGACAGACAAAATGGGGTTCAAGACCACATTGGAGTTGTCCTGTCAAAAATAGGGCGATTAATCTGACTTGGGTCAGTGAGCCCTATATAGTTTATTTATAAAATGTTTATAAAATACAAAGTTTGTAAGTCGGGACGGTTTGACTGGAACTAACATTAAACATGCCGTTAAGTTTTTTCAAAGTATGAGGTTGTGTGAAATAATATTATCTTATTATTATTTAATTTGGAGAATAATAATATTAGGTTTATTTTAGGATTTGTTTTGGGTACAATAAAAATTTAAGTGAGTTGAGTGTTAAAAGATGCTCCCATTACAGTTTGCCTACTAAAAAAGTTCTCATATGAATGTGATTTACACTCATAACCTTATAGTTTTTTGTCAATTCTTATTGAAAGAGTTGTTAATGAGATCTTTTTTATATTAAAATTTTCTCTGAGACTTTTTTGACATTGAGACTTTAAAAGGATTTTTCCCATTTCATCTCGGTTAATGGGGGGCAAAGTTTGTATAAAATTACATAATTTCTTATTTAAACTAAACAATGATATTTATATTAAATAAGAGGCTCTCTCGTGGCCCTGAGAGGCCTAGTAAGTGAGGCATGGTCTCTTTAGAGCATCTTCTTGGATAGCAAAAACCACTGTGTTTTGTGAAAAGGTGTTACTACATTGTTCATGTTTGTGATATTGTTCTTGTGGATACCAATAGAGGGTGTTCGTTCGAGGAGCAGTGCCTATGACCAAAGTTGGTAAGTTATCCTTTCTCTAATTCAATTCAAGCATTGTTGGTAGATCCTTTAAGGGAGCAACTACGGGTCTACTGCAGTGAACCGTCCGTTGCCCTCCTCTGCTCAATAATTACTCAATATTTTACCGCACACGATTTTGTGCCAATAATTATTCAATATTTTACCGCACACGATTTTGTGCCGTAACCATTTATTGAGTAGAGGAGGGCAGCGGACGGTCCACTGCAGTGGACCGTAGCCGCCCCCATCCTTTAAAGGGGTTGGCAAAATTTAGAATTTTTCTCCACGGCATGTGTTTAAAAACGCCCAATAGTGCCTCCCTTCCTCCCTCCCTCTCTCTCTCTCTCTATGTATATATTCTTTTTTATTTTTTTTTTGCCGAATATTGGTATTGATTATATATCACTAGTCTAATGGGGTAACGTAAGAGTCCAGATTCGAGGGCTCAACCTTATACAACACAGTTTAAATGCGAGTTGGATTATATTATTTGATACTGGAAAAAAAAAAAAAAAAATATATATATATATATATGCTGAATCTGGCCAATAATATTATTATTATCACTGTGAGTTGTTTCGTAGATTATTAAATGGGTATTGGCTTTGTCTCCTGAATATTAAATTAACTTAAAAAATATTAATTCACAAATAATCTGTGTCGTGAAATCTTCCTCAATCCTCAGATGATCTTGCTGAATTGAAATAAATTAATTTTGGAATGCTTCTTAGTTTTCTTGTTGAATGTTAAATTAATGAATTTATTTAATCCTTCTTTGCGTGCTAATCACTTCCGGCTCTTCTCTATTTTTTTGATCAAGTATATATGCTTTGCAGGATTTGGAGGGAGGAGAGAATCCCCATAATATGGGAATTGGGTATACTTTTTTCAGGGGGAAAAGATTATAAATACATATTCAAAAGCTCAGAATATCATGGGCATGTTTTATTCTATTATATATATATATATATATATATATATATATATAAATTTTCTTCAGACATTTTTGTAGAGTACTTCTTTAATTATGTCAAGTTTTGGAAATATAAATTCAAAAAACTGTTCGAACCATTATTTTATAATATTATCTAAAAGGGAAAATTTCAGGTAAATGTCATTTGCGCTGAAAAACCCAAAAATGTTTTATTAACACATAAAAATGACAAATAGGTTACATGGGATAAATATTAGATTTTGAAATATTGTGCCGTTACTAAAATGTCCCTCACTTTTTTTTTTGAAAAGACAAGTCCCCTCACCAGTCGGAAGTCTAGCGACAGCTTAAGTGTAAGTTATTAACTATTTGAGTATAGAAATTGACAGCTTGAAATCTCTAAGCCCTATCAGATGTCGTCGACAAGTTGAAAAAAAAAAACAATGATAAGTTGAGTATAGAAATTGACAATTTGTGATTCCAAGTTGCTAATTGTTATACTCAAGTTGTTATTGACTGTAGTTGTCATTATTTTTATTCAACTTGTCAATGATATCTGATAGGACTTAAGAGAGCCTTAAGTTGTCAATTTATATACTCAAGTACTTAATCGCTTTATTCCAATTGTTGTCAGAGCTCTAACGGCCAGTTAGCCAGCAGAACCCTTGCTAGCTGATGGAGCTTCGGTGCCATTGAGGGTTCTTTACTTTTTTTTTTGGGTAAGAAAAAAACTTGAGGGGCCCAAGTTCAAATGGTATTCCTCCTTGTGTGCTGTGACTTATGTGTCATTTTCATGTTTTAATAGATTTTTTGGGATTTTTCAGTTTCAAAATAGTGTTTTAATGGAATTTTCGCTGTAGCCGTTTGTTTTAACATGTTAAAAGTGTGTGTGTGTGTTTTTTTTTTATAACTTTTGAGGTAAATATATGAGAGAAACTTTGTTTCGATTTATAAAAAAATGTTTAAAAAGGTGTTTTTCTGGGTCTCCCAAACAAATATTGATGGGTGCCTAAAATGAGGATCCGGCTTTGGTCCTTCAATGCTCCCATCCGTTGCATCTAAATGACATCGTTTTGGCTTAAAAAAAACTGAAGCTGCACCTTTTTTGTTTTGAAAAAAATATTTAAGAATACTGATTGATACTAAAAAGATATTTCAGGATACTAAATAGTACTAAAAAACTATTTAGGATCCTGAAAAAACATTTTAATATACTGATTGATATTAAAAAGATACTTGATAATAGCAACTGGTATTGAAAATAATACTTCATCATCTAAAAAAATTATTTAAGGATCTTAAAAAAATATTTAAGGGTATTGACTGATATTAAAATATACTTTACAATATTTTTTCAAGGTCCTAAAATATTTTTCAAGATCATAAAATATTTTTTTTAGTATCGGTCGATATCCTAAAGTATCTTTTTAAAACAAGTCAGTATTCTTAAATATATTTTTTTTCCAAAAAACAAGGTGCAGCTTCATTTTTTTTTTTTTTTAAAGCCAAAGCGGCCCCGTTTAGATGTAGTGGGACTGTGGGAGAATCAAAGGACCAAACCCGGATCCTAAAAACGGTAAAATAAGTGATGAAATAATAATTTGCTTAACTCTTATGGGTGTTACTAGTGAAAATACAATATTCTTAGTCTTTTTTCTAACTTCGTGGGAAAAAAAATAAACAAAAAAATAATACTTATTATTATTATTATTATTTTATATATTTTAGAACCAACTTTAAATTTTTTATTCTTTGAACAAAACCAAAAAAATATTTTCAAACAGGGTTAAAGTGCAAAAGTACACACATAGTTACAAATTAGGTGTAAAAATATCGTTTGACTGTTAAGTTTGACTTTGACAGTTAAGTTTGACTTTTTTGTTGATTGGACGATGACGTGACATTTCAAAGGTGGAAAAATACACATGTGATTTGTCAAGAAGAGCGCCCAACACCAAATTATTTTTCTCAATTTAATAATTTTACTTCAATTAAAATTATTTTAAGATCTTGAAAAAAATATTTCAGGTATTTACCGGTATTAAAAGGATATTGACTGATACTGAAAAAAATATTTCAACGTACTAAAAAAATATTTCGGGGTACTGACTGGTACTAAAAAGTACTTTCAGGATAGTGATTGGTACAAAAAAAAATACTTCATAATCTTGAAAAATAATTTTAGGATCTTGAAAAAATATTTCAAGTATTGACTGGTATTAAAAGGATGCTAACTGATACTGAAAAAAATATTTCAGGGTACTGACTGGTACTGAAAAATACTTCATAATCTTGAAAAATTATTTTAGGATTTTGAAAAAATATTTCAAGTTATTGACTGGTACTAAAAGGATATTACTGAAAAATATTTCAGGGTACTGACTGGTACTAAAAATATACTTTAGCATATTTTTTTTAAGATTCTAAAATATTTTTTCAAAATCATGAAATATTTTTTTTTTCTATACCAGGCAGTATTCTCAAAGTATCTTTTTACTACCAGTCAGTACTGAAATATTTTTTTAGATATTAAAATAATTTTTCAAGATCATGAAGTATTTTTTCAGTACAAGTCAGTATCCTGAATATCTTTTTAGCACTCGGTAGTAATTAAAATAAAATTATTAAATTAAAAAATAATAATTTGGTGTTCGACGCTCTTTTTAACAAATCACATGTGTATTTTTGTACCTTTGAAATGTCACGTCATCGTCCAGTCAGCAAAAAAAGTCAAACTTAACTGTCAAATGGTATTTTTGCACCTAATTTGTAACCACATGTTCACTTTTACACCTGAAAAAAGCACTTGCTACTGGGCGCTCCTTGGAGAAAAGCACTTGCTGCTGGGCGCTCCTTGGAGAAAAGCACATGTGTATTTTTGCACCATAACCATTTTCAAACACATGTTTCTTTTTTTTTTCTTTTTCTTTTTTTTAAACTGTGTGAAAACTAAACATGCCCTTAGATTTTTGGATTTTTTGTTTTCTGAGTTAAGTTGCTTCCATTATGTTAATTATTAGGTTAAAATATACTTTTAGTTCCTTAAGTTTATGTTAAATATTAGTTTAGTCCATTAAATTAAAAAAAAACATTTAGTCCTTTAATTTTAAGGTCGTTAGTATAATAAACAGAAAATGTTGAGTCAACATGAAAAAGCATATAATTTTGGAGAAGTTAACAATCGAAATCCACAACTCATGAATTGCCTGACGAAGGTGATCTGGAATTCAAGCCTCTTATCATCTCCCAAGATTCTGAAGCCTTGAACTCTCAGAGCAGCCAAAAGGCTTTGGATGAATTTTACAGTGTCTTCATCGCCTCAAAAGCTTATAAGATGATGATCAGCTTTCCAAATACTATATGGCATTCAAATAAGCTCCAAGGAATTGAAATGGAATTGCCGAAGGGCGAGGAGAAGAAGCGCGTTTGTTTTTTTGCCGGGTTTATTTTAATTTTTTAAATATAAAAATTATATTAAACCAATTTTCGTCCCACCGGGCCCTTCAATTTTTTTATCTTTTATTTTTAAAAATTGAACATTTGTTGAAGTTGGATCCTTCAATAATTTATATGTATTTTTTATTTGTTATAGAGTTATTTATCCATTTAAGTACATATACTCTAATTTTATGATTTGATTTATTATTTGTTGTAGATAAAGATTATAGATGTGTTCATGAAACCGGAAAAGAAATTTGTGATATTCTTACTTATGAATCAAAGCTTACTACTCAAAGTGAATAATAATCAAATGTCGTTGAAATTAATGATAGTGGCGAAGATGACGACAATAATAGTCATTGTACTAATATCACTTAGTAGTTAGTAGTATGCTTCTTATGTTTAATATGAGTTATTTGTGAACATAGTTTGCTTTTGATTATGAATTAGTGACTGTGTTTTATTTGTTAGATGACTTATGTTGTAATTTACTAACAATATTTTTTTTTAAAAAAACGGAGGAGAAATAATTAAAATTTAAAATAGTAATTTCTGGGCCCTGCAGGCCGGTCCTGGCCCTGGTGCTCTTGGGCCGGGCTTTGAAAAACAAGTGTTTTTCTTACTCCAGGCCTTGAGGGCCGGCCCTGTTAGGCCCTGGCCCTTCACGGGCCAGCCCTGATTGACACCTCTACATTCAACACTATAAAGTATCTGGGCAAAAAAAAAAAAAAAACACTATAAAGTATCTTTTTTTTTTAAAAAAATATTACTCAGGTATTTAGACTAATTTTTGGTGTACTTTTGTCCTTAAAATATTTTCTTAATTACAATAAATATCCGAAATTTAGGATACTTAGTGTTACTAAAAAATATATTTTAATGTGCTACATGCAACAAAAGCTACTTTAAGATACCAAGTGCTTTGGGCAAAAAAAAAAAAAAAGAAAGAAAGATACAAAGTGCTACTAAAAAAATATTTTAAAGTGCTGAATATAACATAACCCCCTTTTTTTTAAATAAAAAAACATAAACCTTCGATAATACATCTTCTTCTTGTTTTTTATTATTATTTTTGTGGGATAAGGGTCTTAAATGCTATGGAAGTTTTTGCTCAGGAGCACTGGTAAGACGGAAGTTTTTTTTGGACAAAAAATGCCACGGAAGTTTACAGGAAGTATCAATTTTGCCCCAGAAGTATCATTTTTGCCATGGAAGTTTTCGTTGAGGAGCAATTTTGCCCCGAAAGTTTACAAAACGTAGCAATTTTCCTAGCAATTTTGCCCTTATGTCCCCAAATATTAAATTTGACTACTAAATCAGTCAAAGACCACACATATCATGCCTTGAAAAGGTCGAACTTGGAGTCAGAGAAAGAGATCCTTCAGATATTGATCTCAAGGCGGCCAGAATTTCTGAAGCCGAACTGGTCAAAGGGACTGAAAGGTCTGTCACAAAATGCAAATGACACGTAAAACGAGAAATGAATTGTTCCAAAAATTGGTTCAGTAAAACAAATCAATAGTG
This sequence comes from Acacia crassicarpa, assembly GCA_034222035.1. Lineage (NCBI taxonomy): Eukaryota > Viridiplantae > Streptophyta > Magnoliopsida > Fabales > Fabaceae > Acacia > Acacia crassicarpa. Next base: position 38,462,108 of record JAWXYG010000003.1, read on the forward strand.
ATAATATTTACGTTTGTATAAACTGATCATTTGCTTAGATCATAAGTAATGCTTCCTTTGGGTTTTGTGACAATCGACCTTTCAGTCCCTTTGACCAGTTCGGCTTCACAAATTCTGGCCGCCTTGAGCTCAACATCTCAAGGATCTCCTTCTCAAGCTCCAAGTTTGACCTTTTCAAAGTATAACATGTGTGGTCTTTGACTGATTTAATAGTCAAATTTAATATTTAGGGATAGAAGGGCAAAATTGCTCCTTAGTGAAAAGTTCCGGGGCAAAATTGCTCTTTATTGAAAACTTCCGGGGCAAAATTGCTCTTTAGTGAAAACTTCCGGGGCAAAATTGCTCCTCAGCGAAAACTTCTGTGGCATTTTTGGTCTAAAAAAAACTTCCGTCTTACCAGTACTCCTGAGCGAAAACTTCTATGGCATTTAAGACCCTTATCCCTATTTTTGTTAAGCATAGGTATCATTCAATTGAAAGCTATCATATTCAAGACACTGCTAGCATTAAATATGGGCATTTCTCTTAAGGAACTCAAATCTTAGTTTACCATATTTTGATGAGCTAACTCTTTCTACTACCTAATACATCTTCTGATCTTCACATTAGCTCATATTTGACCTTAAAAACAAACTTTAATGGTTTCGGGTATGGTAGTGAAATCATAGATTTTACCTGAAAACGGAAAGAGAATGAAAAATCGTAAAACGTAAAATCGTAACGTAGTAATATCATAAACACTTAAAAGCGTTTGGAAAATTAGTAAAATCATTTTAATGAAAAAGAAATCGTAAAATCGCAGTGATAAATCGAGCTTTTAACTATTATGATTTCGGGACCACTTTTCTTTTTGATGAAAAGTGTCATAACATGTGCTTGCGTCGCGTGGCTAACTTTCAAATGAGATTACACACACCCTTGTACTTTTTGAGCTTCTTCCTCCAAATGGGAGTACCCCCCCCCCCCCCCAAAAAAAAAAAGGACAAGTGATATATTTTGTTTTATATAAAAAATTTAGAAAAAGGGTTGACTTCATCTATGATTCAAGGGCAGGGCGAAGTCTCCCTCTCTCCTAGGTGATACTAATGTTGGGCAAGACGAGCCATCTACTACCCTCAAGCGTTTGTCTAGGATGCCTTTCTCAGCATCTTGAACAACTTTTGGATCAAACCCCTCCCTTTAGTGACAGTATTCAACCCCTTTAACAGTTAAACCCAAGAAGAAGGAGTAAAAGGACATGTAATTGTGTTTCATATAAAGCAATAATGCCAGGTTAGCCCAACAGGTAAACCTGTTGTTTAGGCCCCCCCCCCCCCCCCCCTTTTTTTTGTTACAGGTAAACCTGTTGTTTAAGGCCCCCCCCCTTTTTTTTGTTTGTATAATCAAAATATTTTGTGCTAACTATTGGAGCAAAAATAACTAGGCCGGCCCGTAACTTAATAACGGGACGTCAAACACAGATAGGAGCCCCTTTCTGTATCATTTTGAGAGTAAAAAGTGACAAAAAATTTCCCTTCTCCGCAAAATCCCTCCTACCAAACAGCCCCTAGGAATGAACATTACCAAAAAGTGTACAACCACATGTCAAGTGCCCATTTGGAATTACAGGTAGTAAAACTTGTGAACATGAGTTCTGAGTTTCATGGGTTTTGTTCTATTCCTATGTTTTCTTCCACGATTTCATTTCTATCAAAATTTAATTATTACCCATTCAATATTGCAAACGATTTCTCAGAGACAGTGTGAAGAAGAGAAGAGGAGGTGAAACTCGTATCATAAGAAAGGACGAAAATGAAGATGTGAGAATTAATTTCTCATTCAATGCTGCAAACGGCTATAGAAGCTGGAATTTTCGGCTTTTCATCAAAAGCAACTTTTTTTTTTTTTTTGGAGAAGCCCAGTCACTCATAAATCAATCCAAACACCATACAAATGAGCTATTTTTTCAACTGAGTTTTCTTATCACCCATTGGACCTTTTAGGCATTTTGACCCCTTCCCAAACAGGTACAATAATACAATAAAGATTATCATTCCAAGCTTGTAATGCCAACAGGCTTACACAAATTTTTCCTCTCCCATCCCCTCTAAATCCTTGTTACCAAAAACTCTCATTAGCGTCCAAATATCGTGCCACATCGTTATGTTATTAACTTCCTCACCTCAGGATTCGATAAGACGCTGGGGAAGGCATTTTAAGAGTCTCAGAAGCAGTGATAACGTTGATAGAGGTGGAGGCATATGTATTTTCTGGCCAGTATCCCCTATGGATTGAGTTCTAAACGCCTTGCCTTTAGATTGTAGGTGAACCCAACCTCTTTCCTAAAATTTTAATATAAAAAAAAACTAAAAAATTTCAAGAAAAAAAAAACATCTAAAAAATAAATCTTTTTTTTTTGGTCAAAATCTAAAAAATAAATCCGATCCATATCATAAAATTAAAATCATTTTGAAGTGGACCACCTAATTTTGGGGAAGGATGGGCTCGCAGGTTTAGTTTTAACTTTAAAGCATGACTTTAGTTTGAATATAACAGGTGATTAGCAATTTAAACACGCTAAATTACCTGCCACAGCCGACATCAATTTTTTTTTTTATTATTTTATATATAAGCGATAGGGGATGGGGGATTGAACACAGTAAAAGGGGTGGGAGACTACTCCCAATATTACTGCACTACTAGTGCCGGTAGCCGACATCAATTCGATTGCTGGCGCGCGTCTTCTTTTCCATGATGCATGTGACACAGTATCATCTTCATCCTGTCATCCCCGCCTTGGAACTCTTTCTGTCTGTATACTGTAACTGTAACGGAAAGGTCTCTTCTTTCCATGTTTCCAATTCCTTCGTCATCAATATCTTCTCTTTAATCTTTATTCACCACCCACATGCTCACTCTCACATTTCCCACTAAATTCCCCACCCTTCTTCTTCTTCACGAGGTTTCTCATGTTGAGAGACTCCGAAGCCCCGCAAAATTCCAATCTTCGGGGACTTATCGTGGGCAATTACTGCCATGACGTACTCCTGCGTGATGGCGCCGTCATCGGAGAGACTATCGGTGGCTCCGCTTCCTTCATCTCCCCCGTTCTTGACACTTTCTCTATCTCACACCATCTTGTCGCCAAGGTAGGGCCGGATTTTGCTTATGTAACAAAACATCCTCCGATTGTGATGCCTTGTTTCGAAACTACTGTGTTTCACGCGTATTTCGATTCGAATATCGATGCATCTGGGGATTTAGATCGGGTATTGAAACGGGTCCGAGCTTGCGATGCGATTAGGGTTTCGGACCTTCCGGAATCAAGGTTCGATTTCGGAATGGCGGTTGGTGTTGGTGGGGAAATATTGCCGGAGACTCTGGAGAGAATGGTTGAGATTTGTGACAAAGTGTTTGTTGATGTTCAGGCTCTCATTCGTACATTCGATGCTGTTGATGGGACTGTGAAGCCTATTGCCTTGAAGGAGAGTGGTTTCTTTCACTTGTTGCCACGCATTGGGTTCCTCAAAGCATCATCTGATGAGGCAATGTTCATAGATTTGCAGGAGGTGAGGAAACTTTGCTGTGTTTTGGTGACGCATGGAAAAGAGGGTTGTAGAGTGTATTGGAAAGATGGGGACATGGAAATTGCTCCCTTTAGTGTTAGTCAGGTTGATCCGACGGGTGCAGGGGATGGTTTCTTAGGTGGTTTTGTTGCAGGACTGGTTCAAGGTTTAGCTGTGTCTGATGCTGCAATACTAGGCAACTTCTTTGGTTCCTTAACTGTGTCTCAAGTGGGGCCTCCAAAGCTTAACACCATGTTGTCCCAGGTTAGCATTTCAAAATACCTTTATGCAATGAATTCCTATTTCCTTCAGTTACTGTGTGTTTTGTAACTTGTGTTAATCTCATATAACTAAACCTAATATAGGGATGTAAGCTGTTTCTGGTTGGTTTTTAGCATGTGCATTTACTTTGCCTGTGATGTTAGCTGTTCTGCAAATTTTGATATAGATATTGTCATATTGAATTAAGTCACTTTTTGAGAATGTGAATCATTGACATTGATTGCAACAGCACCTGTTGTTCTGCGTGTTAGATTATAATTTAAGGGCAGCCTGGCAGTACTCGAATTTTTTCTTAGCCTATGGAAATGAAAACGATCGGTATATTGCATTTAACCTGTGAGCAACTTTAGGAGTCCTCCGTGTCCCTTTCTATTTTTTTTCATTTATAGCTTAAACTGTTGATTGTGGAAGTACGTGAAAATTTGAGGTCAATGGACTTTATGAGATTTTTTTTTTTTTGGGGGGGGGGGGGGGGGGGGTTGTTTCTGTGTATGCTTGATTGCTCAAAATTTTGGCCTATTAAGTTCAGAATTTTTTGTTTTTGACAATGTTTTATCTTGTTTTATTTCGGATAGCATGTTATTTTCCTCACAAGGGTTAAGGAGCCTTACATGACAGTTTCAGGAAAACAGATCCTCTGAAGCTGGTTTATTATGTTAAAAAGGTTCGAAAGTAATAGCATAAATTGTTGGTCGTTGCTATCTAATAGAAAAAAGAAAGTAAGAAAATAAAATATGAAAAAGATAAGGTGGACATCTTTACCTCTAGTAGTACTGATGACATCCATCACACATCGAATAAAAGTTAATGTGTGTTTGGAGACTCTTAGTCATGAATTCCTTTTAATCCAAGTACTTGTTTGGAACTAATTTTTCCTCAAGTTCCTATGGACTGGTCTTAACCGAATCTTTAATGCTGCTAGACTTAATAGTTAATATTGAGTATTCTTCTAAGCAGTGGAAAACTGTTATAAGCATATGTGTGCGAGTATGAAATTTGAAGATTTTCCTTGTGGATTTAATCTAGGCTGTGGTCGTTATTTCTTTTGGTTTTAGTTTCTCTTATAAAGTTGCATACCTTAGAGCCCTGCGACAATGAGAACTTTAGCCTCTCTCACTCTGTTTTTTACTTTTCTTTTGGCTTTTTTTCCCGTTTCTTTCCTTTTTTTTGTTAAAGAAAAAAAAACAAAAGGAGCCATTCAGTGTCCTGTTCTACCAATTAATCTAGATTTCAATCTGAGTGGAATCTCAAATGGACGATGAAGCTCTTCCGATGTGATGGAGGACTATAGTCAATTATTGCTTAAATTGTCATTTTTTCAGATATTCTCACCTCTATCTGTCTTTCATGTGGTCTTCTCTCTGATCCTGCTGCATCTCATAAACATCAATTTTTGGTGAATATCAAGAAAAATCGAAGTTAAAAAAACATGGTAACATCGAGGACAATCTCCATTGAAATCAATATGAAGATATTTGATAAAATGCTGTTTACGTATTGGATATGTCACTTCACTTGACCTGTCGTAATTGTATTTTATTGAGAATATACCCAAATATAATGGTATTTTCTTCCCTCTTTTTACTTGAAAAACAGATGGTTAAGGATGAGATTCACAAAAGAAGGAAAATAGAAAGAAACAATGCTATGTTGAGTTTTGAGAAGGCACGTGAAGAACAACAATTCTATGCATCTCTTTCTGCTGCAAAAGAAACAACCATGCGTCAGATTCAGGAATCTGAGGGGAACCCACCAAACTCTTCTACTAAAGTGATGGAGCAGAATGATGAGAACTCAAAGTTGCTGCTGAAATCTGTTCAAGAGGAATCAATAGGAATTGATAATGGTGCATCGTGAGATTTTGGGACTTTTGGAGCTCAATTTGTATTGTAAATCTGCATTTTCTTTTTTACCTTCATTTTTTCTTTCAGTCAATGATGGTGCTTTCTTTTTGTTGCACCAAGTTCCACATGGATCACTAGTTTATGTAACTTCCAGTCAGATTTCCTGCTCACAGCTTTCAAAATATGTGGGCTTAAAATCCATTTGATTGAAGGCAAGCCATTTTTGGTCTCATTTGGTACACTCTAGTCTATGGGAATAGAAATCCCTTTTTAGGGCACATGGTTTGACATGCAAAATTTATGTCCTACCATTGATTGTTTGGGTCAACTGATTATCAGTCGTTCTAATTTAACTAGTGGTCTCATATTTAAGTGTTAGGTATGCAACTGTGATAATCACTCAGAAGTTGAAGGTTCCATGCTATGTGGGATTACATTCCAGTGAACTAGACTAGTCAGTTACTAGTAGAGTCTCATAGTTGGTGGATAAATAAAAAAAATAAAATAAAATTCTCCCTATTACTATTACTCGTCAATAATTATCTTTTATTATCACTCGTTATTTCTCGTTAGTAGTAAAACATTATATATTCACAACCATTCAATTTCTTGTCAAAAATTTATCGTGATGAGAGTTGGATATGAACGGGGAAAATGAAATAAATTATATTCATACCTTTATCTCAATGGAGTCTAGTGTTTAAAACGGATAATGAAACTCTTGGTTGGGCAAAGAAAAAAAAGAAAACTTTTGGTTAAGTGTATTTTAATTACCGATTTGGTTCCTAAAGTTTAATCTTTATTGATTAACTCCTTAAAGTTTCATAACAATTAGTCATCATAATATTATTCTTTTTCCTTCCACTCATAAGGGCTAATTGTGCTTGGTTATGAAACTTAGGGGATATAGTTGATAACTACTAAATTTTAGGAACCAAATCGATTAAATGAAGCAAATTTAACATATCTGTATTGGGTCTACTGTATGCAGCCTTGCCTTACTCCGTATATTGTGTGAAAGACTGATTTCATCACAACCCAACGTCTAAAACCTTCACTGCAAAGTCACCAATTACAACTTTACTGCTATGGGAACCGGCTGTGGTCCTTGTCAAGAACCGTTTGCTGCGGCTTATACGTCGACATATAAGTCGCCAAACATAAAAAATGGTCCGTTGCGGCGACTTATATGTCGACATATAAGCTGCAGCGGACGGTCCTTGACAAGGACCAAAGCCGCGTCCATCAAGACTTCTCATAGAGTAGCACGCCATGTTGACTCTTATTTTATTTGTTTATAAAATAACATTAGGCACTAGATGCACCAGAAAAACAACATTAATTGTTGGATACACCATAAATAAAATTAGATTGAACAACATTAAGTGTTAGATACTATTTTACCCATTTTTATTTTTCCAGCTTTATATATCACTCACTATTTTTAGCCCAACATTCTATGCTCTAGTTAGTTAACTTTTGTACATGTATTAATTTTCTTTCTTACAATACTTGTATCAAAATTGTATGCATATAATGAAGAAACTATCAATAAAAGTTGTATGCATATAATGAAGAAACTTTCAATAAAAGTTGGTCCATTAAGTAAAAAGATTAGTTCATAATCATAAGGTTGTGAATTTAAATCACACCTTTATAAACGAACATTATTAGTGGGTAATTGTAAAAGTTTTTTAAGTCTAGAAGTATGCCTTGGTTCTGATGAGTCCCAAGACTCAATCCACACAAACTTTTATGTATTAAAAAAATATAATGAAGAAACTGATACAAGAAGAAGAACAAGAGGAATAATTACAAATATTAGAAAGCAATATGAGGAAGGTTCATCAATTTTGATGATGATGGTGGTCCAAACATGAGTCTCTTCAATGTCTTGTTGATTCTGCTGAATTTGTTGCCAATGTTAATCTTGAACTTTGACAACCTGATCCTAACCAAACATGGCCTTGTTGCTCGAGAAGAAGAAGAATCATATTTGTGTAACACCTTGTAGATTAAGAACTGAGCTCATCGATGTCTGGTTTCCTCTGGATCTTCCTTATCCATCTTTTTGTGTAGCCCTATTCCTTCTTCATACACTTCTCCATCAGCTTCATCATCTAATCTTCTTCCTCTCTCAGATTGATATAACAGAGAGAGAGAGAGAGAGAAAGGCCATGGTGGGTTAGGAGCTGGTATGAGTGCAATGAAAAAGTACTATATATAGTCACATGTTTCATAAGAATGGACCTAATTGTTTAGGTAATCTTCCTTGAACAAACGGTCTATTAAATTTGGGTGAGTAGATTCAACAATGCACTTAATTGGATTAAAATCATCATAAAGAATCAAATCTGTTGGTATTGTAATGTCTGTAATACTATCATTTGGTAATCCAATATCTCCATCTCCTACAAGCAACAACCATTCTGAGAATGATTTAATTCTTTCTTTCTCATTTGGATTGCTGGAAGACTGTAACCTCATATTCTTTGTTAATTGGAGCAATGTGCATTTATTTCATAGATAAGAAGCGTTGATAGATGCATCAACAATGATAGATGCAATCATCCAGAATCAACAAGTGACTTTGCGCGAAGCCTTGAGACGCAAGTGGGACAGCTAGCAACTGCTTTGAATAATCGACCTTCGGGAGCCTTGCCCAATGACATAGAAGTCCCTAGGATCCAAGGAAGGGAAAAAGTTAAGATGATCGAACTCCGAAGTGGCAGAAGCCTTGCGCCCATGACAGCAACCAAGCAACCAATGGCGATCTCTGATCCACGACCAGAGAAATCTGAAGAAGGGCAGCAGGGTAGTAAGCTACCCCAAGAGGACGAACAGAGGCAGCCAGTTCTGCCTCTACGAATAACATTGGAAGAACACGATCAAGGTTCTACACCGAATGCTACAACATTACCAACGCAAAATTCCGATCGTGAACCTCGAGCAGTACCCAAACCAAATTCGCCCTTTCCACAAAGGCTTAAGAAGCAAGGACAGGAGAAGCAGTTTAAGCAGTTCCTTGACATGCTTCGACAATTACATATTAACATCCAACTTGTGGAGGCTTTGGAACAGATGCCCAGCTATGTGAAGTTTATGAAGGAAATCCTGTCCAAAAAGCGGCGTTTGGAAGAGGTCGAAATGGTGGCCTTAACCTAGGAATGCAGCGCCATGTTAACTAATCGACTGCCTCCGAAATTGAAAGACCCTGGCAGTTTCACAATCCCCCATGCAATCGGACCCAACTACTTGGGTAAGGCGTAGTGCAACTTAGGTGCCAGCATTAATCTCATGCCTATGTCGATTTTCAAACAGTTGGCCGCTGGGGAAGCCCGGCCTACCACCGTCACACTACAGCTGGCCGACCGCTCAATAGTGCTGCCTGAAGGCAAGATTGAAGATGTGTTGGTAAAAGTAGATAAGTTCATCTTCCCTGTAGATTGCATTATTCTAGACTTTGAAGCTGATCATGATGTCCCAATTCTGCTGGGGAGACCCTTCATGGCAACTGGCCGTACGCTGATCGATGTGGAAAAAGGAGAGCTCACTATGCGGGTGGATAACGATCAGGTTACCTTCTCAATACTGAAAAACGTGAAATTCAAAGACTCAACTGAGAGGAACCTGCCTTGTTCAGATACTAGAAGCATTCCAGAGGCAGGGGAGCCCCCTGCGTCTCCACAGCATTAAAATTGATGTAGCAAAGTCCGGCTGAAGACTTTAAACCAAGCGCTACTGGGAGGCAGCCGAGCGTTGTGTTTAAAATTGCTGTTTTAAGAATAGAGGCTAAAGACCAAGGTGACCAAGTATCAAGGCATTCGGATTGCTGTAGCAAATTCAGCTACACCAAAGAGAAATTGCGGCCGGATTGCTGAGGGGTGGGCTGAACAAGACTGGGCCCAACAGGTTTGAAAAGATAATATCCCAAAAGAAGTGGGGCCGGTTTACACCAAGCGTGCGCAGTAAGGATTCACCCTGAAGTTGCGGCCGGACTGCAAGCAACCCGCCCAAACATTTGGCTACAATCACTCTCTACGAACCTTATTTAGAGCGGACCACACCCGGCAACGAAGATACTAGTACTCATTCGCCCTATACCAGGGACAGAACTATTTTCCATCTTGCAATACTCAACAACGTTCTAATGGCGCGCACCAAGGGATCCAAACAGAAAGCATCTACGGAGGCCATAGACACCCTACCATTTGCCACGCCGAATCTCGTTACAACTCCTTCAAGGTCGACAAAACCCTAGCACAGGGTGCCTACCCAGAATGTGTCACGGAGATCATTCGACAGCGCCACTGGGAGAAATTCTGTCTCCAACCGGCCGAAGTGATAGCCCCCCTCGTCCTGGAATTCGCAGCAAATTATCCAGGAGGATCCCTATACTTCGTAACTATTCGAGGGACGAATGTGCAATGTGGCCCCAGCGCCATCCGGAAGGTGCTTGGCCTTGACCCCATCGATGATGAGTACGGTGAACTCCTTCAGAAAGGGGACATCCCCAACACCCTAACTACTGTCGCTGCCAGGCTGTGTGTGCCAAACACTGAATGGCAAATTACTAAGGAAGGATCCTACAATCTAAAATGTAGCCGCCTGAAGGCCGATGCCCGTATTTGGTTCCACTTCCTTCGCTACCGACTTATGCCAACACTGCACACCCAGACCATCTCGCTAGAGCGGGCATTCCTGTTGTATTGCCTGTTGGAGGGCAAACAAATCGATGTTGACGCACTCATCTACCAAGAGCTCTTCGAGTCTCTTAAGACCACTACATGGAATTTATGGTTTCCAGCACTTATTACTGAGCTCTGTCGAAATACAGGGGTCATTTTTTATGCCAGCGAAGAACGAGTGGGGTTCCTACTACCTATTACTGCAACCACTGTACAGCGCATTCTGCAAAAGTGTCAGCCCAAGATCTCCCAACCTAACTTGGCCAGTCCTTCTGTCAAACCGCCGGTTGACACAACCTTGATTTCTGCCGCTGCATTCCACACGTTGGTGGCTCAAGTCACTACTTTGCAGCACTCAGTGAGCACCCTACTCCTTCAGCAGCAAATGTGGTGACAGTACGTAGCAGAACGAGATCGCAGCCTTGCAGCAAACCTCATGGCAAACGCCCCGAAATACACTCCCCTGCCACCCTTTCATGAGGCAACTTTTGACATGCACAACTCAGCCACTGGACCATCGCATCAAGAACGTCCTAGCTCGAGAAAGCGCCGTCGGAGCACAAGTCCACAAGAAGGTGGACCTGCCATTACACCATCAGCCGACACCGATGACAAGGAGGTGTCCAACTCACCGGGACCTTCTGCCGGACCTTTTGCAAGAAAAGGTTAAGCTCCGATGACATGGGCTGTAACCCCCTTAATAGACCTTTGGTACTAGACTCTTATTCTGCTATTTTCTTTTCTTTGATTGCTAGTTTGTTTTAATTCAAAAAAAAAAATTGGGGTAGTCCTTCCACATTTTCTCTATCTCTCTGCCGTCACTTCGCCGTCGCAATGGGGGCATTGCGTCGATTAAGTGTTGGGGGGGTTATTGCGATATAATCTGCTGATTAATGGTTGTTCAAACTGGAATTGACCCAGCATTTAGCTTTGTTTACGCAAGCTAGAAATTTTTTTTTCAAAACTCTTATAGAGCAGGAATAGAATCTAGTAGCCATGGAATGAATACCTGTATAACTAAAGCACAGCACAAGGGCCGGAAGGAACTGAACCTTTAGGCTTGGGAAATTGACGGTGCTAACCAATCTGATGTGGGGTAGAGTGAGAATGATGATGTTGACAGGGAAGAACCCCCATGGAAGGATTGATTTGAGCCTTAATGTTTTGTCTTGTGTGCGTGTCTGCTAACCTGCATTGATCCTTGATTTGTCCTAGTTCTTTGATAAGCTGCTTGGCATCTGAGTTGAAGTTTAGGGGATAAAGGCATTCTTGTCATACCTATGCACCCCAAACACAAACCATCTGTCAACAGCTCCACTTTGCCACCCCCTTGAGCCTAACATTGATGCTATAGCAGAGCAGGTGAGGAAGGCAAGCTGAAGGAGATTGTTACCACAGCCGAGTGTGTCCGTGAAAGACAAAAGAGACCGAAGAACTGCTGTTTGTGCAAAAAAAAAAGCAAAAAAAAAAAAGAAAAAAAATGATGGTGATTATGAACTTGAATAAAGGAACAACATGAACTCCAATACCCAAGAAGGAACACTCGGCTGAAGCCAACAAGAGCAAGAGAAGGAATGATCTGCCTGAGCTGCTATAGCATCCACCATTCTTTCCTACCTCACATCACTTAGCCATTCCCACAGCACAACCACAAAAGTCCTTTTGATGAGCGAATACTCAGATGCTGGGAAGTAATCTTAGAACTCTGACAAGGCTATGGATCTTCAGGGCTCGCTAGACAAGAGAGAAATCAAAACCCCTTGGGTGAGAGAGTGCAAACACTGAATCCTGAGAGCTCCTTGAAACCTCCTTATTGGAACACTACCACACTGATGAACGGTTGGCACTGGGCAGTGGGATTGCCGAAGGGGGATGGAACTGAAAGCAGGCGTGCAAGCAAGGCTACACGGGCAGGAAGACTACAGCTATGAGCTTTTGTTAGCTCTATCTTATTTTTGCCCGGGAGTGCAAAAAGCTAAGTGTGGGGGTATTTGATGAGCACAAATAATACCATATTTTCTCTATGTTTCATGACTAAATTGGATGGTAAAAATAAGCTTCACTGTGAAGTAATCAAGCAAAAAGACATGTAATCGTGATGTAAGGAATAAGAGACGGAAATCATCAGAATGTGTTAATTCACAACGCTTTTTAAGGGAAACTGTGTAGCAAAGTTGATGCAATGCTATAGCATTCTGACAGCTGACCGAAGAGCAATACAGAGCACAGCAATGCTATAGCAAAGTAGAGGACGCAAAGCTATGCAGTGTATATTCTGACATTTTTTTATCTAGATGATTTCAGGAATTAAATAAAAGGGCAATAATGACAGATGGATTGCTGACGTAACAGAATAGAAGATGTGGATGATCGGAACTAAAAGATTTAGAAGAATCCCGCAGGATCTGTAGATGCAATCTAATCTAATCAGAAGATACTGAAGATCTCGACAGAATAGGAAAGTCTCAGCCGCTGCGCCGCACGAAAGCTCGATTGTAAAAGGAAGCCGAGAGAACCCTAAAGAAGTCAGAGACCCCTAAACAGAATTCTATCTTCGGCAGTCTCTCAAGAAGAGTGAGCAAGGTCACAGAGCACGATATTTCCAGGACAACCCAGCATCCTTCCTTTGAGTTTGACGGAGAGAAGACGACGTGGAGCAGTGACGTGACAGGGCTTCTTCCACGCTTTGGAACTCCATTCAAGCTTTCTGTTTTCTGTTATTTTGTATTTCAATCATGGGTCTTTCTGTTGATGTTTGTTTTGTGTTTTCCTCGTCAGTCATGAACTAAATTCCATATGGCTGGATGAGGATGAATCTTTAAGTGTCGAATGAACCCAGATGCATGTTTTTAATTCAATAAATTTGGTTGTGCTATCGGTGTTTTAATTACTAGTCGGTTAAAGGAAGTTAAGGGCTAGATCCGTGGTTCCACTTACTGGCAAGGAGTGGAGTTAGACCTCTGAGAAATAGATGCTTGCTATGCGGCCCGTGCACGGCATGACCTATATTGTAGACGACAGGAATGGGTCTACCACTCATCACCATTAACACCCTGCGCATAGCAAAGATCTATACTAGAAAGTTACCATAGGAATATGGAATGAGTATAGGTAGTATCCTACGTATCAGACGCGGAAGCTTCGGTAAACAATAGAGGTGGGTTGACCAAATAGCTTTGTGAGAAGCAGCTATGCTGTAGCAATTACGGAAGATGTACAGTATAGATGCCGTAGCATTGTGTAAGGCACTGGGGGATTGACGCACTTAATGACGATTCTGAGTCCAGCCTAACTTATCACTGATATCTTCTCTCGTTTATTGTTATTTTGCTAGTAGCATAGTTACCAAAACCTCTCAACCCGATTTAATTTACTTTCTATTTCACGACTATCGTAGCAACTGAGCGTCAATACTTTGGTATCACAGTCTCTGTGGGACGATACTCTACTTTCACTTTATTACTTGTTCGACTGGTTCGCTTGCCATAAGGGAATTTGACCAACAATCTTCTCCTACTAAAGAGGGCAGCATTAGTAGCCAAAGTGTTATTAAGGAGACGCCAAATAAATTGTTGAATTGAGGGGATAATTTTAATCCTTCAAACTGATTTCCAACACGAGCTATGTATAACGGTAGAGGGACCAGCCTTGTTAACATCAATGATAGCTTTGTATTTCTTGTTATGATAGCTTAGTTTAACCATATAACCACTGTTAAGGGCGCTGGTCCAAATCAATATGTCCTTTAGCTGATTATTAGGAATTGGGATAGCATAGATGGCCTCTTTAACCTCATTAGAAAGGTACTGATCAATTGGCGCCAGATTCCATAAGCCATCAACTATGAGATCACTAACTTTACCATGAGTAACAAACATATCATCACTGTTTTGTGGTTTCTCAGGGAAAGATGTTAGTTCTCTGATGGTTTTGATGATTGCCAACAACTACAAACAATTAAAGAGGTTTTGCTCTTAAGTGTCAAAAAGTTTGTTCAAGAGCAAACCTCGAGGTTGGTATTGTAACCTCGAGGTTTGACCTTACAGAAGCTTTAAAAAGTCAAGTGTTTTCATGTTACAAAACTTGGTTTCACAAAAACTATGTGAAACCTCGAGGTTGGAAAGTCAACCTCGAGGTTCTGGTCTTCTTGAAAAACCCAAGTTTTGCATTAACACTTGCAACCTCGAGTATGGAAAGCTAACCTCGAGTTTTTGACTCATCCAGAGAAGTCATGGTTTTCAACAAGCTTGAAAACCTCGAGGTCCATATTGCAACCTCGAGGTTGGACACTTTATTTTGAAACTTAAGTTTGAAGAAAAACCTGTTGACCTCGAGTATGGTATTTCAACCTCGAGTATTGTGACATACAGAGAGCAAACTGGTTTTCAAAGCATTGAAAACCTCGAGGTTAAGATTGTAACCTCGAGGCTGAGCCTTATGTTTTTAAACTGAACTTTGCTTTATCAAATACCAACCTCGAGTATGGATTCTCAACCTCGAGGTTGTCGGGCTCCAGTGAAATATGAAGTTTTTGAGTCAAGCTTCAAACCTCGAGGTTACCTTTGGAACCTCAAGGTTTGTGAGTTACTAAGATTTGCCAGAAGGTTTCTGTTTAAGAGAAACCTCGAGGTTCATATCTCAACCTCGAGGTTACATGTTTTAAAAAGCTGTGTTTGCCTGAAACCTTCAAGTAAACCTCGAGGTTGAATGAACTAACCTCAAGGTTTGTGACCGTTGGTGCAATTTCTAATTTGTGAAATCTGCTATATCTTGTTGTTTGATCTAATTGATTTCATATATCATTCACTCATATTACCAGATATGTTTAACAAGTTTGTTGAGTGTTTTTCAGTTAGCACAGATCAAGATAATTGAAGATTTGTGAGAAAAAGCAAAAAGGTGAACAGTGCATTTAATGCACCTGCACAATCTCACCTACTTTCGGCTAATCCATCTGAGCACGCCTAATGAATGTTAAAGGAAGCTTACTACATCAAGTAAAATCAATTCCAACGGGCAGAAACGCAGAGAGCCACATCAGACAACATTAACTCTTGGATTAGCAGAAGTTTAGAGAGAGAAGATGACCAGAACTTAAGCAAATCACTTCCAACGGTTGGAATTATCTCACAACGGTCATTTAATGTTCTCTACCTATAAATAGAGAGCATTAACTTCATCTCCAGCTGATACAACTACTCTGAGCGAAAATCTTCTAAGTTCATTTATTGTGTATTAGCTTTCACTTGTAATAGTATCATTTTGATACTTAGTGCTTCAGTGTTCATCTATCTACTCTTTGAGAGAGTTTTTCACTTGTAAATCATTTGTTGGTTGAGATAACTACAAGTCAGGGGACTTGGTAGTTGGAGAGTATTGATTACAACTTGTAAGGGGGAGTGTGTTCTAGTGAGAGAACAACTCTTAGTACAGAGTATGTAATCAACTTCATTGAGTTAGTGGATTGAAAATCCCAAGTGAGGCTTGGGGACTGGATATAGGTCAGAGAAAGGACCGAACCAGTATAAACTGCATTGTGTTAAGCTTCCTCTCCCTACTCCTCTGTTCTGCTCTGTTTTAAGTGTTCAAAAACAGACCAAGTTTCAAAAATTATAAAGATACCCAATTCACCCCCCCTCTTGGGTATCAAGCTCCAACTTTCAAAAGAGACCCCCGGAACCCAAGTATCCCCCCGTATTCTGATATCACGGCCTGACCCCACATCTCACTGAAGATCTGACCGAAGAAAATCTCTACCATCAATGATACTGGACCAACGCCATGATGCTTTATGCCCTTTACCCACATCGAGGAATTCCGCCTTAGGAAAATACACACTGTTTAAGACTTGGGCCCATAAATCATTTGGTTTCAACATAAGCCTCCAAGCCGTCTTCAACAATAAAGCATCATTCATAATAGTCAGTCCCTAAAGCCCATACCTCCTTGACTCTTACCCTTGGTAAGTGGGTCCCATGCCTTCCAATGAGTCCTATTTCCAAAATCATTTCCATCCCACTAGAAGTTAGCAATGAGACTATGGATTTCCTTACAGGTCTTAATAGGAAACTTAAAGCAATTCATAGGATATATAATCGGAATTGTAACATCCTAATTTTTATATTAGGATTTAATTACAAATAAGAAAAAATTTATTTAATCATGATATATGAATTTAATATGTAATTATCAAAATAAAAGTTTCATATAAAATGTCACTTGAGATAGTAAGAGAAATTGGTAGAATAAGAATGCCAAATAATAATAATAATAATAATAATAATAATAATAATAATAATAATAATAATAATAATAATAATAATAATTTAGTTTGTTAAAAAAGAGAGGCAAAAACGTGTAGATGAAGAAAGAAGGGGAAAAAAAAGAGTAGCAAGAAAAATAATAATATTTATTTTTTTTTTTAAAAAGGCAAACATGCTGCCACATTTTGGAAAACGTGGCAGCACGTTGCCACAATTTTGGGGAGGCGGGATTTGATTAATTCCCACCGCCTCTCCTCTCCTCCTATATATATGTAGAGCCGGGAAATCGGGCCGGGCCCGTCGGCCCGGCCCTTTTAAGTCCTGGCCCTGTAGGGCTCGGGCTTGAAAAATATGCCTGAAATTTGAATTTGGCCCTGCAGGGCCGGCCCTGTAGGGCCTCGGGCTTTATCGGGCCGGCCCTGCAGGCCCTGTTACTGTAGCATTTTCATTTTTTTAAGAAAAAAATTAGTGAAAGAGTGTCAAGAGGAAAAGGCTAGGAGGCACATATATAAATACATAATAACTATACTCTGATTTTATGATTTGGTATATTATTTGTTGTAGATAATGATTATTATGGATGTGTTCATGATGCGGGAGAAGAAATTCATAACATTTTTACTCCTGAAGCACAACCTTTTGCTCAAAGTGAAGCGTAATCAAATATCTATGAAATTGATGAGAGTGATGAAGAAGGTGACAATTGACAATGATAGTGGTATGCTTTTATATTTTATGTGAGTTATCTAATGTTGTTTAGTTTAATACTTCTTAAGTTTTATGTGAGTCAATTGTGGACAATAGTTTGTTTTTTATTACGAATTAATGAATGTGTTTATTTGTTGGATGATTTGTATTGTTTATATATTAATGTTGATAATATTTATTTCATAGATTAGAACTTTAATGATTGCAATTTACTAATTATATTTCTTTGGAAAAAACCTAGAAAAAAAATAATTAAAATTTTGAATAGTAATTTCCAGGCCCTGTAGGGCCGGCCCTGGCCCTGGTACTATCGGGCCGGGCTTTGAAAAACAGATGTTTTTCTTATCTCAGGCCCTGTAGGGCCCAAGCCCTGGAGGGCCAGGCCCTGTAGGGCCGGGCCGGCCCTAATTCCCAGCTCTATATATGTGTGTGTAGTGTAGTGTAGTGTAGTGTAGCGTGTGTGTGTGTGTTTTCGGTGGTGAGTGAGGACGCAGAATTGAGAAGGTGAGGAAAGAAGGAGAGAAGGAAAAAAGAAGGGTTAAGGAAAAATATTTTAAGGTATGTTATTTATTCTATAAGATCATTTAGGTAGTTTAATTAATTTCTTTTTAACAAACTTTCTTCACGAAAGTTATCTACGCATTTTTCTCTTTTGGGTAAGGATAATATAATACTGATTAGTGAAAATTTTGAGATTATAATTATAATAAAGTTTTGAATTTTGATAATAGATGACTGCATATATAAAAAGCATGATTAATAAATAACTTTAATCGGTCTAGATTTGTTAGCTGATTGCTGTGGGAATTTAAATTTATTTTCTATTTAAAAGAATTTAGAATCTATGTTATATAGGATATTTTTACTGATTAAATGAAAATCTAAGCATTTAGTTGGATTATTAGAGGTATTATTTAAGGTTTAATCGGTTAGTTTTGTTAAATCTTGAATTATATGTAATTATAAACTAGTATTTGGGATTTTAAACTAGATATTGACATGATTTTGATTATATGGATATTGTTTAATAAATTGAATAAGTTAGTATTAGGTTAAAAATTGAGGAATAGATAAATTGTCTTTTTTTTTAGGAAAACTAAAGTGAGATAATAGTTTAATTAATTATTTAATTATGGTATTATTGGTTATTTTTGTTAATTATATTAACATATAATATATATTATTTTTAAAGAAGATTGATTTCTCTTACGCTTAGTGTCGTGTCAAGAATTTAAGGTAACCATTTTCCACTCACTGTACTTGCTTGTATAATGTTTGTGAGTAATTTTTAATCTATGGAAAATATATTTTTAATGAAGTTGCCTTGTGGGATTTATTTTAAAATGTGATTGGTGAGATTGTATTATTGATTTGATATATCAATGAGTACTTTGAAATGGTTATGGAGACAAAAAATGATGATATTCTATGTTTAGGATAATGCACCTTTGTTATGATTTTGTGAGTTAAAATAGTATTGTTGTATTATTTTACAAATCATATTTGGAATCTTATATAAACATGCCAAGATTATGATGATGTGGAGCTGTGACGGTTGTAGAGTGATAATGGGAGTTATTGTGTATATAATACCACGTGGTATGCCACCACTCGGTGCACAGTGGATGGCTTTGATATTTTCAGGGCCCTTGATATCATCCTTATCCTTTGGCCAGGGTAAGGGTCAGCTATTGGGACAGTGACACCTTTTCATATTCGAAGGAAAGGGAACCCATAGTCCGATATGGGTTATGTAATCTTTGGTCGAGCTAAACCTTATCATCCCAGAGCTTGGCGCAGTCTTGTCACAAAGACTAAACCTATTATATTACAGCCCATGGGTTCTGTCAGCGGTTAGAAGGATGGGAGATATAAGGATTGTCAGGGTATCGACCTATTGCTTGGTATGTTATATGTGATTCGTGATATGATATTTGATTTAAAAATTGTGACAGAGATTTTGATATGATAATTTTGTGAATTTGATATATAGTACTTTGTTATTTAAAATATTCCACTTGGCACCTCACGAGCACGTATTAGCATTTACAATGAGCTGGATTGATGGTTCCAAATATTTTTCAGGTGATAGTTCTCATGTGGGTCAATCAAGGAAGGCTTCGGAAGCTTAAGTTACTTTTGCTAACGGCAGTGCTTCCACTTTTTTGGTACATGTTGGATTATTGTATATTGCCACATTATTAAGGCTCACTTGGCATATTCTGGTATATTTTGGATATTCTGGCAAATTCTAAAGAAATATTTAGTTTTAATATATGGGCTTAGTAAAATTCAAAGCTTTAACTGTGCATAAAACATTTTAATAAACGGTTTAGTCAAGTTAATAGATAATAAATTGTCCATTAAAATGAAGGATGTTACAGGAATGGCTTGAATAACTGCTTTAATCATAACCTCCCTTCTCGAAAAGGAAAAGAGGGAGTTTCCCCATCCCTACAATTTACTGGTAACCAATTCCCTAATATAGGCCAAAGCTTGGTATTTAGTCTTCCCCCAGATGCTCGCGATGCCAAGATACCTACGAGGGTCCTCAGAAACTAGGATTCCCAGAGATGAACCGACAACAGCTCTAACGTCATCAGGTGTATTTGTAGAGAAGAATATGCTAGACTTGTCTAGATTAATAGCCTTAATAGAAGCAACACAATATTGATGCAAAATCCTAGCCAAATGCCTACAATTCCCCTGACTAGCATTTATATATATGAGGGCGTCATCCACAAAAAAACTGTGGGTAAGAACCGGACAACTGTGGCTAAGTTTCACACCTTTAATTAAATTTGCCTCCTGACTTTTATTGATCATACAAGAAAGAACCTCTGCAACAAGAATGAAAAGATACAGAGATAACGTATCCCCTTGATGCAATCCCTTACTAGGAGATAAAGAGCTAACATTTTCTCTCAAAAGACATATATTTAACTTGACACACTGAACACCTTTCATCAAAAGAGAAACCCATGCACAACTGAAACCAAAGTGGAACAGTACTTGTTCAAGAAAATCCCATTCGACCCTATCATACGCTTTACTCATGTCAATCTTAAGAGCAAACTCATTTATTACTATCCTTTTTCCTCCTAAGATAATGATAAACTTCATGGGCAAATATAATGTTATCCTGAATACATTTACCCAGAACAAAAGCACCTTGATTAGGTGAAATACAACCATCAAGCAGCGGCCTCATCCAATTAGCCATATGTTTGGAAATAATTTTGTATGAGAAATTGCACAAACCGATAGGTCTAAAATGTGACACATGTTCATGTCTATCAATCTTAGGAATCAAAGTGATATTAGTCGCATTGATAAGCTCATGAGAGGAGTTACCTGAAAAATATTCTCGCACAATGGAGCAAATGGAATCACCAATCTCCGGCCAAGTAGTATGATAGAACACACCAGAGAAACCATCCGGTCTTTGGGCTTTTGAACTTCCAAGACTAAAAGCGGCTATTTTAATTTCTTCTCTAGTGAAAGGCAGCAAAAGGTTCTCATTTATTTCAACGGAAATCCTATAGGGCCTGTTTGGGAACACCATAAATGGACTTATTATCCCATTAAATGGGATAATAAGTCCATCAGAAAAATTTAGAGTGTTTGGGAACACTCAAAAATTGATGGACTTCAATGAGCAGTGGGGTTTTTTTTTTTGAAGCTCCTATTTGTGGCTTATGATCCCATTTACTTACTTCTCCATCAATTTTTATGTGGGCCCATTTGTTAAAATACCATCTCACCCTCTTGGCTCTCTCTTCCATTCATTATTCAACTACCATGATTCAACTGGACTAACACTATATATTCTCCAATGTAGTTAAGCTGAATGAAATTTTCGTCGAACGTTAAGGTGTTAAAAAAAATGGTGTAGCGTTAATAATCCTGTCATGCTATCTTACTTTTTCCATATTAGTTTTTAATCTTTATTTACTGACGAGTAGCTTCCAGAAAAGTAATAAACGTTTCAGAGGTTTAAAATGCTATTTTTTCAGCAGAAACCATTTTCATGCAGTATTTTAAACTCTTGTTTCTTAGATATCCTTGTAGGGACTAGGTTTATTTAAGTACTTTATTGTGTTGTAATTTATTTAATGGAATTTTACTATTTTATTTGGTAAATTTATATTTATTTTTAATTTTTATCCCAAATTATCACATTTTATACAATATATATGTGTGTGTGTGAGAGAAAATTTGATTCATACCCTTTTCAGTCATTTTCCATCTCATCTATCTTTTTAATAGCTATGTCAAACAAGTTCCCATTACAAACAAAAGCTACTTCTGCTACTGCTATCCCAAACACAAATCACATCAGAAAAAAGTCCACTAAGAAAAGTCCATAAAAAACAAAAGCCACTTTTCTCACAGCTATCTAAAGGGGCCCATAGTCAACAAAGGAGAGGACAGATTCCATATCATTCAACTCAAAAGTAGATAAAAGCTGCTGGAAAAAGTTGGCAATATTATCCACAATAGTGCTCTTCTCTAAAAACTAGGTACGCGAGTCATCCTTAATTCTGAGGATGTTGTTTAGATGACTTCTTTTAATAGTTGACTAATGGAAGAAGTGTGAATTCTTATCACCAGCCCTAAACAAATTCACCTTGGAACGTTGCAACCATGTCACCTCTGGGCACTACCACGTGTCTGTGCCTCTAAATTTATGAAAATGTGTCTCCTCCGCGGCCCGTTCAAACTGTGCATGCTCCTTCGCCCTTGTGTTGAGCCGAAATGAACCTACATTGTATATTTCACAAAATGTTATTGTTCTGTTCAGAGAACAAGAGTTATTGGACTTGACTAGGTGTCAAGCCTAGAGCCTACGTACCCTTTAAAGGGATCAAAGTCCACGTAGTTCGCAGTAAACTTGGAGGCTATTAGCCAGGGGATGGTGTGTGTGCTCTGTGTGACTGAAAGTAAATAGAGCATAAGTTAGAACGTGTGCACCTGGTTGGTTTCCTTCTATATTTATAGAGGTGTCCGAGGCGAGTATCTCAGTCTGGCAAGATACTCGGGGTGACAAGATCCGGGTCCGAGATATCAGGGGCGAGTATCTCGAGGTGTTGGTTAGGATAGATCTCATCTTGGTAGGATCTTGTCAATATATAAGCTATGCTCGTATTGGCTATGCTTTCTAGTTATGTTGGGCTGTAGCATGGACCTAGGCCGTTGGGCCGGTCCGTAACAGTTGCCCCCTAGCTTGGTCGTTCAGGCTTCTGTGCGGCCGAGATGTTTGTTGCCCTCGGCTTCTGCCAGGGTTCGGGGCCTCTATCTTGATTGGACCGGCTTGCGGCTACCGCGGCCTTCAAAGTGGATCTGGATCCAGGGTCTGGCTTCTTTCGTCTTTAGAAGGCTTAACCGTCACTGGCATGTCGAGGATGCCATATCTCGGGTGACCAGGGTGGTTCCCCAATCCGTTTTGGCCCTAGACGTCTGCCAGAGGCCTCGATCCACGACGTTTTGCCTCCTGCCCGTTGGCATCTGAGCTGCCGTTTGGGATTCCTTCTGCGTGGGCCATAATTGCGATTTTACACCTGCCATAACTGCCCGTACGCATTTAATGCGCTTACACCGCACTGTTCCAATCTGTCATGTCCATGCTGAAAAGAGCTCTTTGCCCTTGCCGTTTCGCTACTTTGTCTCAATGGTTTAAGTAGCTTTTTCTCTTTCTTCCTCTTCACTTTTCCCGCTCACCCAGTTTTTCTCAAGTCCTTCTCTGGTTTCTCTCTGAGTTTAAAGCAACATCTTCTTCGATCGAAACCTTGCCGTTCTTCATTTCCAGCATCCAAGTTTCCCTCATCTCATTCATACAGGTATTCCGCTCACTTCCTTTTACATTTGTTCGGTAGTACTCTGTATTTTGCCGTTTATTTTCCTAAGACTGTTGCCTGTATTACTGTTCTTTCCATTTTTCTGGGTTGCTCGGTGGAACTTCTAGGTTTCTCCTTCGTTGTCTTACTCCAGACTCTCATACATTTTCGCCTCCTAAGTCCCTTAGTTCTTAGGCTTCCTGTTTTCTCACATGGCTAGAGGTAGAAATTTTCCCAGGCCAAGTCACATGGCTAGAGGTAGAAATTTTCCTAGGCCAAGAGCAGTACTATTACCGGAAGAAGAAACGTTCCTCCGCACGCGCTTCCCCCGGGCCACCTACTGGGTTCTTGGGGGTGAACCTCTTGCAATGGAGATGTTGGCGCCTTTGCGCTGAGGCGGTGTTGGTCGTCTGAGGCAAGTTGGGCCCCATCCTGCAGCTGTTAGAGTTCCGATGCCTCCTCTCGTCCGCCCCACGGTTGGGGTCATTCCCTTCGCGCTTCCTGTTAGGGCCGGAGTCGAAAACTCAATCGGCTCCAGATCTCCTGCTTTGCTGGCTCAACCTCTCAACTTCTACAAGGGTCCTCGGCCCGAAACCTCGGATCCTCTACCCGAAGGATATCTCGGGCCTTGTTGGGATTGCCTGGCAGAGAGCTCCTGTCTCATAGCTGTTGGCAACGATACCGGGGCTTCTTCGATGCTCGACTCCTGTCGGCACCGGCCTTCATCGGACCTTTCCTCTAATGCCTCCATTCGTCCGAGTTCGCCGTCATTTTCTCCTGTGACTGTTGTTGTGCCAGGTATTCCCGCTCTTTACTAATACTGGTTTTTTATTTGCCTATAGGTTTAATGGCTCCCAAATCTCGATCTTCCAAGCAACGGTCCGAGGTCGAGGGTTCAGACTCTTCTAGTCCGCCTGAAGCCTTGTGTCGGCAATATAGCTGGGTGTCCCACGAGGTGCTCAAGACTCGGTCGCTTATGTCGGATGTCGACATCGCTCGTTTGGAGATCCCGGCTATGCACAGGTGTGTCCTCAGCTGCCCGGGGGCCGATGAGCCCATCTGCGCGACCCGAGAAGTAGGCCACCCAAACTTTTTCTTTTCTACCGGGATTGCTTGACCCGGGTCAAAGTGTCCTTGCCTTTCACACCCTTCCAGATGGAGGCTCTGCTGCACTTAACACTTGCCCCGTCCCAGCTTCATCTGAACGGGTGGGCTTATTTTGTTGCCTTTGAGCAGCTCTGTCATTCCTTTCCCGTCCCAATTCCATGCACCACAAACCTCTTCTTCTACTATTTCGGCCCCTTTACTCCTAGTTCACCAAAGGAGAGTGATAAGCTGAAAGGGTTGGTATCCCTTCGCATTAACTCGGACTGGAGGCTTATGACGCCATTCTCAGACACCTTTAAGCGCTTCAGGGGGCCTTTTTCAAGGTTTCCGCTGAGTTCGGGAAGCAGTCCTGGTTCCTGGAGGGTCCTGAGGCTGCTGACGTCGGCTGGTGTTTCCCTTTGTATTGGATGGAGAGCCATTATAAGGCTTCTCCTTTGTCCTTCCAGATCCTTTGTAAGGACCTTTGGCCGGACTCGGTCTCTGGCCTTCCTCAGTTAGAGGCCTACGTGGCGGAGTATGGCTTGAAGCCTGCTTGCTTCTTTATAACCGGGGAGGGTTCTGAGCCTCTTCCTTCTACTTGTAGGGTTTTTTGCTTAGCACATTGTCTTGTTTCTTGATTTTGAATCTATTTTACTGACTTGTTTCTTCTTTGTTCTTTCAGCCAGAGACATGAACGCCCTTCCGTTGTATCTTGGAAAGGCGAATCCTGCTGCTGCCTCCCCTAGCTGACAGATCGGAAGCAAGACGTTCCCGAGGACGCCGCCGTGCCGAAGGCCGATGCGATGAAGAAATCCAAGGCCTCAGTCGGCTAAGGATCTATCCTGCTGCCGTTGTGAAGCCTTCTCAAGCGGCAGAGTCCCTGGCTTCGTAGGGGAAGGAGGCCGTGACTGCTACAGAGGAGGTTGAGCCTGTGATCTCCCCTATGGTCCCTTCAGGCTTGTTGTCTGCTTCGCCTCCGCCTCCTCCTCCTCTGCCACCTGGTCCGTCTTCGGTGTTACCATGCAGCTTTCTGTGGGAGAAGGGGGTGGTCCCGGAGGTGGATGTTGCTTTCCTTCCTCCTCGGCATTTTATGGATAACCGGCCTATGTCTCCGCGAACCTTGGATGAGATACATTCAGCCCAACAGCACTTGTGCAGGTCTGTTGGGTTTCTTCAAGCCCTGGTGTTGGTGCGGGAGAAGTATGTCAAGGTTGATGCTGACTGTAGAAAGCTGAGGGCATCCGAGGGGGAGCTGAGGAAGGTTTTGGCCACGGCTGAGGCTCAGGCCAAGTCTTCGGAGGAGCTGAGGAAGGCTTTAGCCATGGCAGAGGCTAAAGCCAAGTCTGCTGAGGAGGAATGGGATACGACCAGGGCTGAGTGAGATGCTGCCAAGGCCGCGGCGTTGAAGGCTGATCAGGAGCTCCAGCTTTCTCGGGGCTCTGCTGAGAAGTTGGCCGAGGAGTGTTCCCAGGCTCAACAGGGGTTGTCCGAGAGTCTAGCTGCCGTGAAGGTCCTTCAGCAACAGCGGGCTTCCCTGATTGAGGAGCATGAGGCGACCAAGGCGGCCCTTTTCGCGAAGCAGGCGGCGCATCAGGAGGCATCCGAGGTGTTGCTGCAGATGGCCAGGGAATGTTTTGAGCAGGCCTTGGCTCAGATCCGGTTTTTTAACCCCGGCGTTGAGCTTAACGTTAATGGGTACGATTACCGCGCCTTCGTGGGGGACGGGAATCTGATCCCTTACCAGTCTCCTGCCACCGAGGGTTCCCATGCAGATGGAGCGGGGGAGGGTGCCGTCGAGGTCGGGGGCCCTGAGGCCAGGTCGTCCAGCTGATTTGGACCCTTGTATTTTTCTCTTTTTGGGGCGTCTGTGCCCTTGTTATTTTTTGAACAATTTTGGCCATTGGGCCATTAAGTATACACTTTAGACAATGAATAACTTACTTTTTTTTATCATTCTTTTGCCTATGTTTAAAATTCTAAACTTAGTCTAGATATTTGTCGACTGTGATGAATACAAGCCGTTTTTACTCGACCACACTTACGTGTGGGAGGTTGGGGCAGGGTTTTATGTTTGTACCTCGAGGGTCCTTAACTTTAACCGCACTATCTCGGTCCAACTTTCTCTTAGTTGGATTAATAGTAACCGACGTAAGGGCTAAACTACCACCTGTTCAACCGAGGCTTCATTTGCCTAGGATCAAACATTTTGACCTGATCAGGGTCTGCATGATAGTCCGTTTGCTTAATCGGGCGAGCGTCGACGCGTCAATTTCGTGAAAGGCCACGTATGGCACCTTCGCCGAGCTCTAACCAATGCCTGTCAGAGTACAACGACCGGTTTCGTACATCTAGATGTTTTTCTTAGTGGCCGGGTACACGACCTCGGGGCCGTTATCTCATGCCGGGCTTATTGGCCTTGGTTTCAAGTTTTTGACCGGGCTTGATTGCCTCGGTTTAATGCTTAAGCAAGTAGTTGTGCACATTCTAGAATCGCTTCAGTGGGATCCTTTATTGATAAAAAATAGCTCTTAAGAGCTTTACAAATGAACATTAGTTGATAAAAGCTAAAAACAACTTAGAAAAAACTTAAAAGAACGAGCAAACAGTGGTGTTGTTCTGCTACGCCGAGCCGCGATCTAGCTATGGTAGATCTTTAATTTGTCGGCATTCCAGGTTCTTTTGACCGGCTTCCTTACCAAGGTCTCGAGAACGTACGCCCCTCCATCGAGCTTTTCCTTGATTCAGTATGGACCTTCCCAATTAGCCACGAGCTTTCCATCCCGGGCATTCTTGTTGCCTATGTCGGCTCTTCGGAGTACTAGGTTCCCTCGGTTGAACGACCATGGTCGAACCTTTCGATTGTACTTAGCCGCGAGGAATTGCTTGGCCGCTAGTTCTCGGCAGTGTGCCATGATTCGGACTTCATCAATAAGGTCCAAATCCATCTTTAAGGCGTTGTCATTGGACGGCTATCCTTCCTGCCCAGCCTTTATCTTTCTCCATGAAGGCTGTCCAATCTCGACTGGGATCATAGCCTCGCAGCCATAGGTCAATCGGAACGGGTCTCCTGCGTTGAGGACTGCACGCTCATCCTGTATCCTCAAAGAACACTGTGAAGCTGTTCAGTCCAGCTAGTGTCGGCCTGTAGCATGCGTTTCTTGAGTTCGTCCAGGATGATCTTGTTGGCTGACTCGGCCTGACCATTGGACTGCGGGTGTTCAACAGAGGAGAAATGTTGCTTAATGTCTAAGTCGGACATTAAGGCCTGGAATCTACGGTCCATGAACTGGGTCCCATTATCTGTAACAACTTCGGCAGGTATTTCGAATCGGGAGACGATGTTGTGGCGGAAGAATCTCATCACTCTAGCCGAGGTTATTGTGGTCAGCGGCTCTGCCTCGATCCATTTGGTGAAGTAGTCAACGGCGACAATGAGCCACCTGCACTATCCTTGGGCCGGTCTGAATGGTCCGAGGATGTCCATACCCCACTTGTAAAAGGGCCAAGGGGTCAGAACACCTTTCAGCTCTGTAGGCGGAGGCCATATGATCCTGGCGTGTTTTTGGCAACTATCACACGTCTTGGCCGCTTCCATGGCGTCATACTTCATGGTTGGCCAATAGTAGCCAGCGCGTAGTGTCTTCCTAGCAAGAGCCTTGCCCCCCATGTGATGACCGTTGCTTCCTTCGTGTAGTTCGGCCAACACGTACCTTGCTTCGGACTCGCCTAGACAACGCATCATTGGGCAATGTAATCCCTTTCTGTAAAGCTGATCATCGACCATGGCGTAGATAGCAGCCTCCCTGATCAGCTTTTTGGCCTCGGTTGAGTCCGTCGGGATAATCCCCCTCTCCAGGTAGTCTTCAATTGGCTTCCTCCAGTCAGTGCCTGGCGAGATGGTCATGACGCAGCTCGGTTCAGCCAGATTCTGCTGGATCACGGTCCTGTGACTGTCTGGTCCCTTAGTGCTCGCCAGCTTGGAGAGGATGTCGGCCCTGGTATTCTCTTCTCTTGGGATATGGGTGACGATCACTTCATCGAACTCGGCCATAAGTTCCTTGGCACGGTTCAGGTATTTCACCATAAGAGGTCCCTTTGCTTGGTAGCTGCCATTGATTTGTGCGGCAACAGCTGCGAGTCGGTTAACACCTTTACTCGTTGTGCTCCATTATCTCTTGCTTGGAGCAACCCGGCCAAAAGGGCTTCGTACTCGGCTTGGTTGTTAGAGGTCGGGAACTTCAGTTGGAGGGAGTGCTCGGTGGTGACCCCCTGTGGGCTTTCAACGATGACTCCTGCACTGCTGCCCTTAGCATTAGAGGATCCGTCCACGTAGACCTTCCAGGTTCCGTCGCTTGTTATTGCCGAGGTCAACTCCCTGATAAAGTCTGCCAGAGCCTGTGACTTGATCGCCTGCCGGGCTTCAAACGTTATGTCAAATTCTGACAGCTCAATGGCCCACTTGGTCATTCTTCCTGCTAAGTCTGGCTTGTGAAGGATCTGCCGTATCGGCTGGATGGTGTATACCACTACTTGGTGTCCTTGAAAATATGGCCGGAGTCTCCTCGCCGCGGTGAGTAGGGCAAAGGCCACTTTCTCCAGCTTCTGGTACTGGAGTTCAGAACTCTGTAGAGCTTTACTTATGAAGTAGATGGGCGTCTGTCTGGCCTCGGTTTCTCTTACCAAGGCGGCACTTATGGCTTCATCGCCAATTGATAGGTAGAGGAATAAGGTCTCCCCTTGCTCCGGCTTTGTGAGTACTGGAGGGGTTGCCAGGCAACGCTTGATTTCCTCGAAGGCCGCGTCGCAATCCGGATTCCAGCCCCATGAGTTTCCTTCTTTAATAACCTAAAGAAAGGTAGAGCTTTCTCCGCTGACTTGGGCAAAAACCTTGTTAGGGCGGCCAGGCGGCCCGTCAATTGCTGAACCTCTTTCTTGGTCCTCGGGGGTTGCATCTCTAGGACGGCCTTGCATTTGTCCGGGTTAGCCTTGATCCCTCTGTTCGTCAACATGAAGCCCAAGAACATTCCTGCCGAGACCCCGAAAGCACACTTGGCCGGATTCAGCCTGATCCGATGTTTTCTGAGTTTCTCAAACTTCTGCTCTAGGTCCTGGATGTGATCCTCTAGGAGCTTTGACTTTACGATCATGTCGTCAATATAGACTTCTATATTTCGGCCGATTTGATCTTCGAAGACTCGGTTCATCATTCATTGATATGTGGCTCCGGCATTCTTCAACCTGAAAGGTATGACGTTGTAACAGTAGTTCGCCTTGTCAGTCATGAAGGCGGTCTTTTCCTGATCGTCCGAATGCATGGCAATCTAATTGTACTCGGAGTAGGTGTCCATGAAGGAAAGTAGCTGGTACCCGGCCGAGTTGTCGACAAGCTGATCAATGTTCGGCATCGGGTAGGAGTCCTTGGGGCATGCCTTGTTCAAGTTTGTGTAGTCGACGCATACTCTCTACTTGCCACTTGGTTTGAGTACCATAACCACATTCGAGAGCCAAGTGGTATATTGCAGTTCCCGAATGAACCCGGCCGCCAGAAGCTCTTCAACGTGGCTCTCGAGGGCCTTCTGTCTGTTGTCGGTGATGTTTCTCTTCTTTTGTGCTATCGGCCTCGATCCCGGCCATATGCCGAGTTTGTGGCAACAGAAGTGAGGGTCAATCCCGGGTATTTCGGCCGAGGTCCAAGCGAAGACATCTTGATTTTGTCTTGAGAACTGGACCACTTGTGCTTTTAGGTCGTCATTCATGTCTCTGCCGATCTTGGTTGTCTTGGTGGGATCCATTCCCAGGGTCACTTCCTCGAGTTCCCCTTCTGGCTCGGGTCTCGGATTTTCTGGCTCTCGGAGATCAAGTTCTACCATGTTGATCGGCTTTCAGGGATGCCTTTCCTCGTCGACATCGAACATGGTCTCGTTGTGTCCGAGCCGAGGTGGAGATGAGGGTCCTCCTTCCTCGACCCGAAGGGTCTCGAAGTAACACTGCCATGATTCCCTCTGGTCTCCGGATACCACGACCAACTGGTTCTTGTTGTTGATCATCTTCCACTTCTAGTGCTTCGTGGACACCAGCATATCCCAAGCGTGTATGGTCGGTCTGCCGAGGATGATGTTGTAGGGAGAGCGGAAGTCGGCTACTATGAACCTGACGCGTTCTGTCTTGAACGCCTCCTTTGTCCCGAGGGTTAATCCTAGGTCAATATAACCCTTTGGGATAGAGCGCTCTCCATTAAACCCGATCAAGGTGGTCTTGTATGACTTCAGATCTTCCGCGTCGAGGTGCATCCTTTTATAAGCGTCCCAGCTTATAATGTCGGCCGAACTCCCTGCATCCACAAAAATTCGTTTCACGTGACAATTTACCAGGGTACCGGTGATAACCAGTCCGTCCTGGTGGCCGGGAATAACATCCTTCAATTCCTCATTGGTGAATGTCAGCGGGGGTGGTCTCGGCTTCGCTGGGTCATCCTTGAATTTGGGGAGGTTCCTTACGGTTAGAACTTCTCAGAGATATTTCTTTCTCTGGCTTACCGTGTCTCCGCCTCCGCCAAATCCTCCACTGACGACGTTGCACTGAACTCTACGTCAAGAAATTCGTCGTCAGAGTCAGTCTTCCGTTTCTTATCAGTCTTTCGTGCGTCCTTGGGCGGACTCCTACTGCGGCCGCCATAGTTGCGTTTCCCATTAGTTCTGCCCTGTGTTTTGATCACATACAGACGCAGCTTCCCTTCCTTAACGAATTTCTCGATGGCGTCGCGGAGGTCATAACACTCGTCAGTGATGTGTCTGGGGCAATCGTGGAACGTACAAAATTTTGAACGGTCCGTGTTGGAGCGTCCTCTAAGCGGCCTCGGCTTGTCGACCTTCTTCATCTTGGCCTATGCCACCTCTTTCCATACCTACGACCGAGAGACATTCAAAGGGGTGTAGCTGTCGTACTTTGCTTTGATGTCGGCCCTATCGGGCTTTAGCTGGCTATCCTTGTTCCTCCTACGGGACTCGGCCTTCTGCTTGTTTGACTGCTCTTCATAGTTGGGGGAGGTATTCCTTGTCTTCTCGGGTTCGTCTGCATTGGCTGCCTCCATTTGTTCCACATCCAAGTATTTCTTCGCTTGGGTGTAGAACTCGGTCAAAGTGTAGACCCGGTTTTTGCATAGGTTCCTGGCCAGGCGTGATGATGGGTCAAGCCCATTAACCAGGCAGTGTACATGGACCTCCTCCGATAGCGATTGTACCTACATCGCCACATCCCAGAACCGGTCGAGGTACTTCTGCAGCGCCTCGCCCTTCTTTTGTTTCACCTTACTAAGCGTGAACTGGGATTTCGGATGCTTCTTACTCGTGGCGAAATGCAACTCAAACTTACGTCCGAGGTCTTCAAAGCTTCGGATAGAGTTGTCAGGGAGTGAACTCAGCCATTTGTGCGCCGGTCCGGTCAAAGTGGCCGCGAAGAGGCGCTGGATGACTGGGCCATCAATTGACCGGACCCACGTTAATTTGTCGAAAATTTCCAGGTGGTTGCGCGGATCTTGAGTTCCGTCGTACTTTGGAAGGTCGGCCAAGTCAAAGTTTTTCGGATAGGCAGCCGTCGCTGCTGCCCTCAAGAATGGGGATCTGCCGGATCCCATCAAGTTCTTCATTCGGTACTCTCAGGGTGACCCATGGCGAGGCGACCCATGACGAGGTGATTCGTGGCGAGGTGATTCATGGCGGCGTGATCCACGTGTCCGGCGGGTTCTGTCTACCTCACGGTGCTCTTCTGGGTCTCGGCCTCCTCTTCCGCCTCGGCCGTTGTGGTCTGTGTCACCATCTCGGCCTTCCGTGTTATCACGGTTTTCTGGAGGCGATGGGTGACCTCGTTCTGCGCTCATCCTTCCGTCCGGTCTGTTGGTGTTTCCCCGCCTGGTTCTCGGTCTTGGGCTACTCGATGAGCTGCTACTGTCCGCAATAGCCCTTTCTCTTCCTGTACGGGGTTGTCTCCGATTTTCCTGTTGGTGATGGTGCTGGAGCTCCTCCCTTATCATCTGTGCAAAGGTTCGGAAGTTCGCCTGTCGTTGCAGTTGATCCCGCTTCGCCTTGTCTTCGAACCTTTGAAGCAATGATTCTTGCGTCCTCCGGAGAATGCGGACGTCGGTTTCTATCGCCAGAGCGTCCTGGGTCAGAACCTCCCTGCATGCCTCCAACAGCGGCTGATCATTTGCGGGAGGGGAAGTTGCTGTGTTGGTAACGTGTCCCTCCGGGGTGTTTTCTCGTCGTGGTTGATTTTGTGGCTGGCTTGGCCTGGCCTGAGTTTGGTCTGGCAGGGGCCCTCAATCAGCCTGCGGTGGTGGATTTCTGTTGTGGCTTCTAGTGTTCGCCATTGATGGTCACGGGGATGGAAATTTACTTTTCCCCACGGTCGGTGCCAATGTTCTGTTCAGAGAACAAGAGTTATTGGACTTGACTAGGTGTTAAGCCTAGAGCCTATGTACCTTTTGAAGGGATCAAAGTCCACGTAGTTCGCAGTAAACTTGGAGGCTATTAGCCAGGGGGTGGTGTGTGTACTCTGTGTGACTGAAAGTAAATAGAGCATAAGTTAGAACGTGTGCACTTGGTTGGTTTCCTTCTATATTTATAGAGGTGTCCGAGGCGAGTATCTCGGTCTAGCGAGGTACTCGGGGTGACAAGATCCGGGTCCGAGATATCAGGGGCGAGTATCTTGGGGTGTTGGTTAGGATAGATCTCATCTTGGTAGGATCCTGTCAATATATCAGCTATGCTCGTATTGGCTATGCTTTCTAGTTATGTTGGGCCGTAGCATGGACCTAAGCCGTTGGGCCAGTCCGTAACAGTTATATATATAATATTATCACATATATAATTAATTATTTATGAATATATATATATATATATATATATATATATATATATATCTGTGTGTAACATTATTAAAGCTAACAATAAATTAAATAATAATATATGCATTAAATTAAATAATTATGGTAAAATAATAATAAATTCAACAAAAAATTTGATGTTATATTTATGTATTTAAGATTAATTAATTTTAAATTCAACATATTTTAAAAATTTAATAAATCTTCTTATAAATATATTTCTAGCCAAATTTTTTAAAACTGAATTATATTTTTAATTAAAATTTATTAATAAATAATAATTTAATATTATAAATATTATTTTTAATATTAAATGATAAATATAATATTAATTCCGAATACATTATTTTAATTATAATTAAATTATAAATATTATTATAAATATTTATTTTAGTAAAAAATTTTAAATAAAATATTAATAACTAATGATATAATGTTGATAATTAATTTTAAATATAATTAATTAGTAAATAATATTTTAATGTTAAAAATATTATTTTTTTATGAATTATGAATATAATATTTACTAATAATATATTTATTTTTAAATTAAAATTATTTAATTACTAATATTATAAATATCATTCTTAATATAAAATTTTATAAACTTTTAATTTTTGCTACAGAATTAGCCACGGAAAAATCCCGTGGCTAATTACCACGGAACTTTTTCATGGATAATTCTGTGGCAAATTCCGTCAAAAATTGAGTGTTTTTTATAGTATATGTTGACTCCCATAAATGAGTTATTTGTTTATTAAATAAATAAATGAGTGTTTTTTTATTTTTATTTTTTTCCCTTCGAGCCTTATCTTTCACTAACTAATTTTTAGCAGATAACATTCAACAGTAATTTGAGTTACACGCTCTAGTGGGTTAATTTTTGTACTTGTATTAAAATTGTATGCATATAAACATCACCTCCGAGTGAACAACTCTATGTAATCAAAGTTTTCAATCACATGCAGAGGCGGAGCCAGGAATCCAAATTAGGAGGGGCTAAAATTATGAGTTAAACCCAAGTGTTTATAAGATTACATTTAAGCACTATAAACATATCAAGATGTTCATTTTAGTCCTTCCACAAACCTTTAAGTAGGGACCAAATTGAAAATATTGAAATATTTACAAAGTAGAAATACAATTTCTTAAAACTTTGGGTATTGTTCTATAATTTTAGGAGGGGCGGGGGCCACCCCTAGCCCCTCCTAGCTCCGCCCCTGATCACATGTCTGAACATGCATAGTACAGTAACAAAACCGAAAAACTGACTGAAATTAATATAATGAAGAAACTGATACAAGAAGAAGCACATGAGGAATAATTATTCATTAATATATCAGAAAGCAATATGAGAAAGGTTTATCAATTTTGGTCCTGATGATGATGATGGTGCGATGATCCCAACACGAGTCTGTTCAATGTCTTTTTTATTCTGTTAAATCTGTTGCTAATAATTTTAATCCTGATGAACTTTGGCAATCTGATCCTAACCAAACTTGGCCTTGTGCGGGAAGAAGAAGAATCATATTTGTGTAACACCTTGTTGATTAAGAACTGAGCCCGTCGATGTTTGGTTTCCTCTGGATCTTCCTTAGCCATCTTTGAGTAGCCATATGGCTTCTTCTTCTTATACTTCTCCATCAGCTTCATCATCATCTCCTCGCTGAGATGAACCAGAGAGAGAGAGAGAGAGAGAGAGAGAGAGAGAGAGAGAGAGAGAGAGAGAGAGAGAGAGAGAGAGGCTACGGTGAATTAGGAGCTACTAAGAGTGCAATGAAACAAGTATTATATATAGTCACATGACACATGGTCTGGCTAATTGTGTCTTTAGGGAATATAATCATTAATCATCATTATTATATTCTTATAATTAAATCTGGTGTCTCTCTACACTTATGCTTGCTTGGCTAATCTATATACTTATGTGGCGCATTTGATGATTTGCTTATGAGAACATGATTATCTTTGTACTATTCTGGTTTTATTTACGAATCTATTTTCACTCTATCGAAAATGAACTTACAAATATGACTAGAATGATATATAATTTATTGAATTATATATTATGTGGTTCATTAAATTTTGTGCCTTGGGATTGTGTGTGTTCATTGAATGTGATAAGTTGGTTATTGAATTGTCATTTATGAGTGTTAATGTAGTTAGTTGATCATTGAATTTTTTTGCTTTTGGTTTTCTAGAATGTTTTATATATGTACTTTCTCTGGTCTTTATTATAAGGTATCAATCAATAATTCTTACAAACTAATAAAAATAGATAAAGTCAATAAAGTTGTTCTATAATTTAAGTAATTTTCAATGTTACCTTTATTAATTACACTAAATCTTAATATTATATTATTTACTATTTTCACCTACTACCCTTACTAATTATAGGTAAACATGAAAACACACATACTAAGGAAGGGTAGTTAGCTCAATGATTATGAGGTGAATTTCCAACTGTACCCTTATTTATGATTGGGTACCTTCGACTTTTTCTCCTCTCTCTATTTTCATTGGTACAATTAATATTAGCAAAATTGTCACAATCTCATTTATTTGGTTAAAAAGGACTTATAAATAGGACCAAATTTTTTTTGGTCAAAAAAGACTTATAAATAGGACCAGAGTGGTACCTTATAACAAGGACTAGAGAGAGTATAAGTGTTTAATTCAAGAATGGCGTGCATGAGAAGAAGCATGATGTTGTCCATGGTGGCGGTTAGACTGACATGCTGTCTTCACTGCCTCATTTTTCGCTTCTTTTTATGGATCTTCTTTCCCTACGCTATGAACCAAAGAAAGATATATACGACTATCTAAATTTTTATTCGGTTCTCTTTTTTCTGTGGAGAAGTTCATGTTTCTCTCTGTTTATTGGTATCGAACAATGTATGGCCTTCTCTGTTTTATCTCGATCACATTAAAGGAGTCATGAATTTTATGGCATATATTCCTTCACGTTAATTTGAGGAGTTGCAGGTTCAGTTATTGCATTGGCGCATTTCTCAGGCATCTGGCCCATAATATTAGAAGTCTTTTAGAAGCAAATTTTGGTTCAATCTATAGAGGCTGTTTGGGATGGTTGTAGATGCTGAAATAAGCACATCAAACGCACAGCGAAAGGAGAAGTAAGATAAATAAGTGTTTGGTATAACTGTAAACTTGACGTGCTTCAAGATTTGATGTGGCTTTTTTTTTATGAAGCCACATTTTGTTGCTTATTATCCCATCACCAAAAGCCACATCAATTTTATTATGCCCAATGACCATTTCACCTTTCAACTAATCTTTATTTACAACTTTATCTATTACAGTATTACTTATTATACCAATTTCATCAAATAATTTCTAGAAATCAATCATTAATACCATAAATCTCAGAAAATAGTTGTAAAAGTTATTTAAGCCAATTTTAGTAATTAATTTTTTCATAATATTTCTAGATCACCACAATAATATTCCATAATTTTTTTTCTCTAAATTTTCAAGGTCCAAATATAATTTTCAATTATTATCTTAAACTTTTTCTCATGATAAGGTCCAAATATATATATATATATATATATGATTCATGCCCTTTTCAACACAAATGAATCATATTCGTGATCAAATTAGAAACTAACTTGTAGGGGATACGTTTATTTAAGCATTTCATTGTGTTGTAATCTTTTTAATGGAAATTTTAGTATTTTATTTAGCAAACTTATATTTATTTTTAATTTTTTATCCCAAATTATCATATTTTTATACAACACATATATATGATTCATGCCCCTTTTAGTCATTTTCCATTTCATCGATCTTTTCAAAAGTTATGCCAAACAAGTGCCCATCAAGAAAAAAGCCATTTCTACCACTGCTATTCTAAACATAAATCACATCAGAAAAAGTTCATCAGAAAAAAAAAAGTCCAGCAAGAAAAGCACATCAGAAAAGAAGCCACTTCTATCACCGCTATCTCAAACGGGTTCATAAAAGGTGGACAAGCTGTAATTAATGATTATATTGTTTTCATTTCTTGATCTAAGATCGGATATGAGATGATGAGAAAATAATAAGAAAGAGGATAATGAAAGGACACAACTTCCCATATACCACCCAAAAAAAAAAATTGTTTAAAAAATTTAATGAAAATTAGATTTTTTTCATACATTTGGCTAAAAAATTTATTCATTTGTCCCAAAAAGTTATACATTTGGCCCTCAAATATTTTTTATTTTAATTAGTTAATGAGTATACATTTGGTCTCACCAAATGTTTATGTCAAGTTCCGCCCCTAAATGAGAGTGTCTTCTTCTCTTTTTACCCTTGTAGGAGAGAGAAAGATGTGATAGATAAAGTACCACACCACCAATGGTGTGACAAGCCCATACGTGACTACCTAGTAATGCTAGGCTTTCTGACGTGACTAGTAGCGCCCTATCAGTCAACATGTTTGACTGTATTAATTCGATAAATTCTTTCCAAAGTGCTCTAGGTAAATTTTTTTTTAAAATTATTATTTTGGTGCTTTTTCCCCATTTACTTCATGTTCGATAAAGTATTTATATGATAATGAAGTGGATATTAAAACAAATAAAAAAATAAGGAAAAAAAAGTTCAAGGCAAATTGTAAACAAAATCATGAATAATTAATTGAGAGAGAGAGAGAGAGTAAAAGATGTATTCAATGTACTCACTAGCCATCCCCTTTTGTGAAGCCATTGATCGTCCTTTGATCTGTAGTAAACAAAGATGTAACGATTGCCGTAAGAGCTCCTTGGCAGCCAATAGGGTTTTAAGCTTTGTTCTTTGATGTAACGCTGTTAATAATGATGTGTTTAAAAGCTACACTAAAAAAAAAAGCTACACTAACGTCTATTTGATTGCAAAACTGAATCCTATTATAAGGAACAAGAGATCAGTTTTGTCCAAATTCAAAGCTTATTATTAAATTTCTTTTCTTATACTCCCCCTGGTCCTAATTATAAGATTGAGTTAACTCTTTTTAGAGAGATTAAGAAAATTAAATAAGTTACTTAATCATATCATATATTGTGTATCCTTAGATTATATATTAATTTATTAGTCAAATTAATTAGTTTAGAGAAAAAATTACAAATATAAATACTTTAAAATAATTTAATTAGCTTTTTTGATTTCTCTAAAAATTTAATTTGATCTTATTATAATTAAGACCGGAAATAGTAGTAACTTATTATTAAATTTCGGGTTTAGGAGCAAAAATACACATGTGCTTTATCCTCGAGAGCATCCAGCACCATATGTTTTTTTTTTTTGGAGCAAAAATACAAATGTGGTTACATTTTAGGAGTAAAAGTCACACTACCGTTAAAATTTTGTTGCAAATACAGCATTTCTGTTGTAAATCAGAGTAAAAGTCACACCACCGCTAAAATTTTGTTGCAAATACAGCATTTCCTGTTGTAAATCTAACATGTTGTAAATATGGTTTTTTTTATCATAAATGGTCAGATTTTAAATTTTGTTATAAATACAACACTTTTTGTTTTAAATCAAGCCCTTTTCTATTGTAAATGACATTTCTATGTTCAAAATCCAGGTGTTTAAATTTTGCTGTAAATATATCATTTTCTATTGTAAATATAGCCAGATTTTAAATTTTGTTGTAAATATAGTACTTCCTGTTGTAAATCTAGCTTTTTTCTATTGTAAATGACATTTCTATGTTCAAAATCCAGGTGTTTAAATATTGTTGTAAATATAACATTTTCTGTTATAAATATGTCATTTTATGTTGGAAATGCACCATTAAGTTAGATTTTAATGGTGGTGTGATTTTTGTTCCTAAAATGTAACCATGTGTGTATTTTTGCTTCCAAAAGAAGTATATGGTGTTGGGCGCTCCTGAGGGTAAAGCACATGTATATTTTTGCTTTTTTTTTCAAATAAATTATTATTATTATTATTTTTTAGGGTTCAATGCAATTAATTCACCAGTTGCATGACCAGTCAAACGAAGACCAAAACCATGATTGTGAGTCCATCTGACAGAGATTTAATTAAAGTTAAAGCCCAGTCAACGGTAGGCATTGTTGCATTTCATTTCAATCTTTATGCGTACTTCTGTCACTTTAAAATTTTTATGGTGTCGGATGCCTTTTGTATGAATTTATTGTTATTTTTACACCTTTGTCCTTCAATTAATTATTCATGGTTTTGCTAATAAATGTCTTAAGATTTTGGGAAAATCCATGTCAGGGCTCAAACTAAAAAAAAAAGTCAAAAAAGGTTTAAGAAAACGTCAAATGTCAAAAAGGACATAAGACCTTTTCTGGTATTTTTTCATAAAAACGTTAGTTGTTAACGGGACTGATATAGTTGTTAACGGGTACTGATTTAGTTGTTAATAGTACTGATTTAATTGTTAGGATTTTGTTGTTAATGACCTATCTGTTAACAATTATATCAGTCTCATTAACAACTAACGTTTTTATGAAATTATACTAGAAAAAGTCCTGAGGTCTTTGTTGACATTTGACTTTTTCTTGAGTGTTTTTTAACATTTTTTTTCCCTAAATTGGGCCCTGAAATAGATTTTCCCGAAGATTTTTTGTTCTTGTTGTTTCTTATTTATTTTTAATATCAAATGCATTATTATATGAGTATTTTACACAATATGAAGTGAATGTGAAGAATAAGCATATAGATTTGTGTAAAGCATATGCTGGTTTTGTTGCACTTACTGTTATAAAATGTCTTAAACAAATAAAATACAGATCATAAAACAATTTATCTCAGAAACATGTGAGTGCACTCTAAGAGATATTAACAATCATTTGACTAGTAAGAGGAGCTTAAAAATGAAAGAACGAGAACCTTATACAATTCTTCATTATTTTGAATTAAAGCAATTTGAAAACCTACCATTTTTTTTTAAAATGAAACTCAAGTAGATGTTGAAAATCATATCACAAAAACATATTTTTTTTGGGCTGATGCAAAAATAATATACAACCATTTTTGCATCATCCCTAAAAAATATTTCTGATATGATTTTCAACATCTACTTGAATTTCGTAAGAAATGATGGATTTTCAAATTATTTTGATTCAAATTAAAATAATAAAGTAATCCCTTATATCTTAAATATAAGACACAGTTGATTTTTTTGAAGAGATTAAGAAAGCTAATTAAATTACTTTAGATTATTTTTATTTTTTTTATGCAAATTAATTAGTTTGACTAATAAACTGATATATAATCTATGAATACACAACATATAATATAATTAAGCAACTTATTTAGTTTCCTTAATCTCTCCAAAAAAAAAAAAGTCAACACTATCTTATATTTAGGATTTGAAGGATCAATATATAACACTAAATGCACACAACCATGATGTGATATACATTATATCAGTTGCCCCTGGAGCTCCTTAGCTGCAAATAGGGTTTTAAGTTTTGTCATTTGGTTTGCAGCTAGTGAAAATCATGAGCTAACTGCTCACTGACATTTGTTGATTGGAAAATTGAATCCTATAAAGAGGAACAAGAGGTCAGTTTCGTCCAAATCCAAAGCTTATTATTAAATTTCCAGTTACTATCTTACTCCTATAAGATAAGATTAAAAAAATTAGTTTTATTATTTCTAGTGAGTCCAATTTATTTTATCAATCAACTTGAATAATGCCTCCAAAAAAAAAAAAAATCCTTAGGATAAATACCTGTCTCTTGAAGACAATCCTATTCGAGGCATTGTTGAGCACTAAATGACGTAAACACCTCTTCTAACGGGGTCAAAACTTTTTTTTTTGTTGTGATTATATTTATATTTTGTTTCATTTGTTTACATGCTTTTATTTTCTTATGTATTGGGGTTTTTTTTTTCTTTGTTTGGGTGGGGGGATTTTTTTTTCAGACATATTTTTATTTTTTTGATTAAGAAGAGAGGGTTATGAACCTAAAATACAAACAGAGAAACTATATAGGAGGGGAAATGAATCTCATACTCTCTTGATTAAATCAAGATCTTAACCTAATAGAGCATTCGCCAAAAATAGAAGACATGAAATACGCATCTTAGCCAAAGCGTTCGCTACTCTATTACAAGCTCCCCAATCACCATAAAACAGATTCCCAAATATAACTTCAAAACTTTTTTTTTTTGATATAAATAACTTCAAAATTTCTTTTTTTTTGGATAAAAAACTTCAAAACTTTTTTTTTTTTTTGAAAACAAAACAAAGAAAGAAAGCAACTGAGAATAAACTCAAAGTAGGCCCACCCTCTTGAACCCACACATACTAGAAGCTTGTTGCTTTGGGCTTATTCCTTTTATTCACTTTTCAAGTACGAACAAAACATTATTTAAATTGTTGGATTATCTTTAATTCGTTCTCTCTAAATGTTTTTTTAAAATTATTATTTATGTAGTTAAAAGCGTTACAGATATTTTTTTAAAAAAAGGGGAAATGTTCAGTTATATGCTTGTTAGTTACTATATAGTTTAGGCGTTACCAGTATTAGTATAATATCCAATCTTTAATAGCCTGATGAAGCAAACGTTCAACTGAAAAAGAGAGATATTATTTTTTTTAAAAAAAAAACTAAAAAAGAGAGGCAGCGCCAACATTTACCAACGCCCAAGCCCAAGAGAACTTCAAAAGGTCATTGATTAATATAAACAAATCCAACATTTACCAGCGCCAACATTGATTAATATAAACAAATCAAAAAAAAAAATCCAAACTTTAAATTTTCTTGGTATAATTTCATTATATTAATTGGAAAACTGATGAGATTGGTTAAGTTAGATATATACATCAAAGGATATTCATCTATAGATATTTTGAAGGGGTTTAAACTTCTCATGTTACATGAGAAGAAGATTCCTAGACATACATAAAATAGTGGAACCCACATATATATATAATGTTAATGTTAATTATATATATATGTGGGTCCCACCATTTTATATGTGTGTGACATGAGAAAACACTTCTTCTACAACATGAGAAGTATTTCCCCCTACTCTGAAATATGATAACCGGTTACGACTTGCCAATGCAATGTTTGGTACAAGGAAAAGTTTTTTTCCCCCTTTTTTGGGGGTTTTTTTTTTGGGGGGGGGGGGGGGGGGGGGCGGGGGACAATAGAAAAGAAGTGTGATATGTTCATTTCCCTTTTTTCTAGAAAACACTTTGTTTGGTGCCAAATAATAATGTGACTCATCCGAAACTTGGAAGAGAAAATTTGTTCAACAATAAGTGTTATCCTATTAGATAGAGTGGAGTCAAATATATAATCGTACAACATCATTGTATTTAACATCCAATCAAAATTTAAAATGTTTCCAACCAAATTCTTCAACTAAGACATATATTTTATTGAAATTTCATCATCACAATATTACAACAAAAACCTTATCCTATTAGGTATCTTCGGCTACATGGACTGTAAGCTACCAATGTCCTCAATCAACATTATCACAATATTAACTCATTGAAGAGTTCATTGTTTACCTTTCATCAAACTTAATAGCAATCATATATAACAGATTACCCAAGTTTTGTGCCATAACAAAATATATATATATACACACATGATTTTTGTTTTTGGCACAGAATAGATTGAATCTAATATATATACACCGTGTTATGGAAGAATTACTGGCTTTTCAAATAGTTCTGGTTATCTCCAGCAGCAATTCTGCTGGTAAGGGAAGGTCTCATTGTGACAATGGCAGACTCATTTGCACCTGCTCTGAGAGCTGCCTTTCCAGCTTCCAGGAACCTCCTCACTGCATCTTCTGCATATCTGTTAGCTTCTTCTACAGTCATGGTCTTCCCAATATCCGGGTAGGTTTTGAGCATATAATCGCCATTGAGCTGCGATGCTAGCTGGATCAGTTCAACCTGGAATTCTGAGAGTTCTTTGTCTCCTCTAGGTCCCCATGGCCTCAATGCTCTCTTCACTTCAGGCAGCTTTTCTGAAAATAGTCATTGGGGCAACTGTTGAAATATGATTGCTAAATTGTAAAAAATGAAAGGCAGCAAACTTTTATACCAGAATGTCGCTGGATCATGATCGCAAAAGATAAGTACATTAAGCAAATGATGTATGTATGCGAGCATGTTTGACACGCTTCCGGGTAAATTTTAAGGTTAAGTTAATGGGGTTTAAGGTTTTCTTGATTCTGGTGAAACACATTGGAATTAACATATAAATAGGACTAGAGGAATGCCTCTTAACATCATTTTTTATTTGATTTACCTAACACCTAACCTTATATGATTCTATCAAGTTCATATTTTGTTTCTTTACCATTCACATCTTACCATCTTCTGGAGCAAATTTTGAAACTGCTACTCTGAACTCACTTTACCTGAAGCTAAGGGAGAGAAAGAGAGTGGAAAGCTGTCCTCTCCCTCCCTCTAAACTTCAGATGAAACGAAATTCAGTGGCTTGGGATGGATGATTTAAGACGGAGACAGAAGTGGAAACACACAATTTCTTATCAGAGTAAGCAAAAGAGAAGCCAAAAGTTTCTGCAACAGTGCGTTTAATGCCTAGCCAAGGACTATATTAAGTTTCTGTCCTCCTAGATCAAGATCAATGAAAAAACC
This sequence comes from Acacia crassicarpa, assembly GCA_034222035.1. Lineage (NCBI taxonomy): Eukaryota > Viridiplantae > Streptophyta > Magnoliopsida > Fabales > Fabaceae > Acacia > Acacia crassicarpa. The sequence goes on from JAWXYG010000003.1 coordinate 38,505,836, forward strand.
AAAATACGGAGATGCTTCAAGATACACAGCATATTCAAACAGTAAGCAGAAGAACCATGAGATCTGTCTAAGTTGCAGAACAAATATTATGTTCTATACATGATTTTGAAGCACATTATGAACACCGAAACATTAAATGACACATCAATAAGTCTGAACAGCAGAGAAGGTTACTTAAAGAACCTGAGACATGAGTCCTCTCCAGACTATAGTAATATAGTAAAAAAGATGCTATACATACCCGGACAGTCATCACGAGGAGTATCTCGAATGTGAAAATATTTCTCAAAGGTACCAGCCCATGCATCTCTCTTTGTCAAGAAATTAGACTTCAGATTGAAAAGTTTCTTTACTGTGGCAGGAATAGAAGAGTGTTCAAATTGTGAACTTGGGGTTGGCCCATCTGGTTCATTAATTACTGCAACAAAAAATGGAGTCAGCCCGTGCTTAGAAAACCTCCAAAACAAGACAGAAGGGGATAAATTACAGAATAAAATAACCTACAACAGATTAGTTGGTGTTATTCATGATCTGGCATTTAAGCAAGGTCATTGCTTCAGTATCTAGTTTACTTCTGGTGATGATGAGAGTTTCTTACTTGATCAGAAATGGTAGCATAAGTACAATGAGCTAAAGTTATAATGAACTTCAAAGTTTTCCCAATTATTACAAGTTTTATATCAGTCTCAAGTTATAGGCCATTTGTTTAAAATGCTATAAATTTGAAAGCTACTCATCAGTGTGCATATAAATCTAAAGCAACAGAGATAACCAAAGCAAATTTCCAATCTGCTGTATAGAAGTTTAAAATTTTGCACGTCATTTTGAAGTCAAAATACCCAGGAAAAAAGAATTCCCTAGCTAAAGGAAACAGCATAAGAATTTCCATGAAGACAAAAGTAGATTTAACTGTAGATTTACTCATGTACCAAAACGTCGATATCTTCCAAGAAAACAAAGAAAGGGAACAAAACTAGAGTGTAGGCCTAAAGTGACCATAGAAAAACAAAGATGTCAGATCCAAGAGTTACAGAACATATAAGTCCTAAAATTAGCATCGTTATATCCAAGCAACCGGACAAATTAAAGCGATAGTACAATTTTGGGCATATTCAAATATGCTTGAAAGTATAGCTCAATCTGTGAAAGCTTTGAAGTCATTAAAAAACAATCAACAAGAAACCAAAAGCACTAAATTACCATTATCAGCCATAAGAATTCGACAAAGCTGGATTTAAAAGATCAAATTTGGAATCAAGTAACTCTTAGCACAACCATTCATTAGCAGAGATTAAGAAACCAGAGAATACATATAAGCAGTTATAGAATTGAAAAAGGCAATCCCAGAAAAAGGAAGAAATGAAGCAATAACACTTACCAGTTCCCTTGTCGATCCATGGTGAGATCAGGAGAGTAGGGACTCGAACTCCAAGCCGGTCAAACCGAAAGTAATAAGGGCCAACATGGCCAATAATACCATCTGGGTTGGGTACACCAGAAACAGGGGTAGGCACATGGTCATAGAATCCTCCATGTTCGTCATAAGTAATCAGAATGGCCATCTCTTTCCACTGAGGACTAGCTCTCAGAGTCTCATAAACCTCCTTCACGAACTTCTGCCCCAAAGCCACATCATGCGACGGATGGTCGTCATTGGCCGGGAAAAGGTTCACATCGAAGTAACGCTGTTCAATAACCACATAATTCGGAAGTTTTCCCCATCTGGCATGCAATTTGAACTTTAAACCGTAGTAATGGAACTTGATGAGGTGCTTGAGCTTCCTCAAGCTCTTGAAGAACAAAGTAGCGGGGATGTTCTGGTAATAAATTCCAAATGAGAGGCCACTTTCTTCAAAAGAATCGAAGATGGTTTTCTGAGGAAATCCATGAATCAGATCCTTCCGAACATTGCTCATGGCCCCATGGGAGGTCGCCGAGTGAACATAGAACCGGTTCGGCTGAGTCGAAGTCGGACACGAAGCGAACCACCTATTGAATACGGCGAATTCCTTAGCTAGCTCAGTATAAACCGGCAAGAGTTCCGGTTTGAACCCGCTCATGACGGTTTTCGACATTCCCTTTTGCATACTCTCTGCTTGCTGAGCAAAACCATTCATCGGAGCCGGGTTCGCTGAGCTATCATTCGATCCGAATATTTGTTCCCTAATGGCCTGAAATGAGTGGCCCGGGTCAGAATCAACGAACACAGAATCGTCGGAGACGTGAACCTCCTTCGAGTTCGTGTCAGCGACGGAGACACGGTTAGATTCGTCTCCGTCCAGGCCGTCGATGTCCGGTCGAGTCCGTTTGAGCCAACCGAATATGTGGTCGAACGATCGGTTTTCCATCACGATGACGACCACGGTTTTGATCGGTCCATCGATTTTGGGCTTCCTTTTGCTGAAGCCATTGACATCAATGCCGTGAGATGAGACCAAGAGGTAAAGGAAGAAGAAAAGGGTCAAACGTACTCGCCGGGCACTCATCTCCGGTGACCGGAGATTCAGAGAAAAGGTGAAGCTGGTAAAGGTTAGTTTCACCTCACGGAACAATCAAGTTTGAACAAATTGGAGAAGGAAGTTTTATGATGACAGATGCCTAGTTACCAGCCGCCCTGAAATTGCTTCCGTATATTCCTTTCAGATTATTTATCCATTTTATTATAAAATTTACTCTTTTTCCCCCCAAAAAACAAGGGAAAAACCTTGACCGTATTCTGATATCATACAATAAAAAATAAAACAAAAAAACAAGTTCAAGGCCGGCTGATCAATTTTTAGCTTAATTTTTTATTTACAAAATCTAAATTCTTTATATAGTATTGGTATTATTGTTTTTGGGTCAGGGACGGACCTAGGGGGGGGGGCTAGGGGTGGCCCCCGCCCCTCCTAAAATTATAGAAGATGACCCAATTTTTTAGAAAATTATATTTCCACCTCATAAAACTTTAAGTTTTTCACTTTAGTCCTCATTGGAAGTTTGTGAAAGGGACTAAAATGAAAATATTGAAATTATTATAGGGATGAAATATAATTTCATGAACACTTAGGTTCTATTCTATAACTTTCGCCCCTCCTAATTTCAATTCCTAGTTCCGTCTCTGTTTTGGGTCCAACCTGGTTGAGACCTTGAGATTTCATTATTCCTTACAAAATAATCTTATATTTTTGTTTAATGATTTGATTATAAATTGAATAAATAATCAATTTTTTTTCAAGAGAAAAGTAATCATGGGAACAAAAAGATTGTGGGGTTTGTTGAGTGCGACCCTTTTTTCGACCAAACAAAGAATACGACACTTTAAATGTTAGAAAATAATTAGCATAAATATAAAAACCTATAATAGTACAATACTACATAAATGGGAGCAAAAATTTTGGTTTTTATTATAAGTCTGCTTCATAGCAACATGTGCTTTTTACTTTTTTGCCCCTAATAATTATAATCTACTGAAAGAATTTATTTATAATGATTTTTAGAAGGGAAAATTCTAAATAAATATCGTCTCAATTTGTAAAACTCCCAGAAGCCCGTCGAATTTGTAATAAGATTGAGAGGTAACAAAGACTTTTGAGAGATATGCAAATTCAAACGAAATTACCCTTTTGCCATTAATTTTAAATAATTTAAAAAAGTAAATACCCCTGTGGGCCCCACCGCCGGCAACCACCGCTGCCGGCCACCGCCTCCGCCGCCGGCCCCCCGCCGCCGGACGGTGGTGGGTGGTGGTGGCCGCCGGCCGTGGGGCCCACCGCGGGGGTATTTACTTTTTTAAAAAAATTATTTAAAACTAAGGGCAAAAGGGTAATTTCGCTCGAATTTGCATATCCCTCAAAAATCCCTGTCACCTCTCAATCTTTTTACAAATTTGACGGGCTTCTGGGGGTTTTACAAATTGAAGCGGTATTTATTTAGAATTTTTCCTTTTTAAAATCAATTATAAATAAGGGTAAAATTGAGGATTTAATCAATTCTTATAATATAACTAGAATGGTACCATTCTTATATTTATTTTAAGTTTATTGTAAAAGAAAATTTTGGTCATAAATGTAAATAAAAATCAACTAAGAGAGTTATTAATATTGTTTTTCATTTTCTCTTTATTTAACTCTTGTTGAAAAAAGAGAGATGATAGAAAGGGGTGAGAATGATTTGTCAATAATGAGAGAGAGAGAAATTTTAGTAAGATAAATTTTTTAAAAAAGATTAGCAATTTGAGATATATTTAAGGGTTACTTGGTAAATCCATCTCGAACGTATATATCTAAGAGTAATATTGTCTTAAAAGTTTTTTTAGGCTCAGTATCACCTTAAAAGTTTTAAAATTAACGTAATAATATTACCTTTTTTCATTAAAAAGTTCACGATTAACGTCAATTTTTTAACTGTCAACACCAACATTGCTACATTTTAAAATTTTCAAAGTGATATTGAACCTTAAAAAACTTTTAGAGCAATTGCTCCTCAGTGAAAATTTTCGAGACGGATTTACTACTCAACCCTGTATTTAATGATTTGTTTGTACGTGAAATTTAGTTTTTTTTAAACATCTAAGTTTTTTTACTTAGATGTTTAAAAACGTAGAATATTGTTCTCCACTAACGATCAGAGACTAACAGAGTTAGCACAATCGCATGATCATTTTTTTTCAATGTGCACGCTTATTGAGTGTGCACATTGCCCAAAAAAAAAATGTTCACACTCGAGTGTACTAACTCCATCAGTCTAACTATCAGGATAACATTACTCTTGAGGGTATACTTTTAAGACAAAATTACTTAATCCTTTTTTTAACTAGGATTTTTCATACAAAGAGGAAATTAGATTAAAAAAACTATCCCCGATCTACTAGCATTATTCATTTTAGCTCTAGAGGAGCCTGAGGAACCAGATGAAACCTCGGTGCAATCGAGAGATCTTCCTTGGACAAATAATCGGCCGCTTAGTTACTATTCCTTCAGCTCTTAAATGTCGGAGATTGACAAAGAATTTGTGTTTTTTTATACATTAATAATTTGTTTTGATCTTAAATAAGACCAGCAATTTACTATGTCTTCCAAAATTACAATTTATCTCATATTATCTTTGTTGAGTGCACATATTAAGCAATTTTCATTAACGATAATTTAAAGGGTTAAGTAGAAAATCCGGAAGTATACGCATAAGAGCAATATTACCCGCTAAGTTTTTTCAGGTTCAATGTCACCCCAAAAAATTTAAAACATGGCAACATTACCCTTTTTCATTAAGAAGATAACCGTCAAAGTTAATTTTTTAAAGGCCAATATTAACTTTTTTAATATTTTTGGGACAACATTGCTACATTTTAAAACTTCCGGAGTGAAATTGAACTTGAAAAAACTTACGAGACAATATTATTTTTCAGTAAAAAATTTTTGTTACTTAAACCTAATTTAAATATAAATAATTAAAGAAAATATTTTAGCAAGGTGATCCTACACTTTACATGAATAATTTCTTAAATATTTTTTAAACATAGTGAATGGATTATCAACCACTTAGATCAATCATCAATAAATCAAGAGTCAAGCTTGTTTTAGTGGTAAGCATGATAACTACGTAAATAGAATGAAGTCCACAAGAAAAGAGATTTTAAATTTTTATAAAAATAAGAAGATAATTTGGAGGGAAAACCGAAAAAGTCATGAATGTGTTTAGTTGGCGGAATGGTGGGGCAAGTAATAATAAATTGTATGTAGGGTCAGTAAATGTCGTTTTCGTCTCATGTAAATAAATAAACATTTATATACCAATCAATCTCTATCAAATTCGTTCACGCCAAAATTGACCTTTCCTTTGATTTTTCAAGTTCATTTATATTCAAATCTCATTCGTCCATGCCTTATCATCATGGATCCCCTCTTTTATTATTTTCTTCCTTTCATATTATTTTTAATTTAAATTATCATTGTACTATATAAATGAAACTTTTTATTTAAATTTCCTTCCTTTGGTTTTTAATTTTATCATTTGGTAATTGACCTTTCCTTTCAATTTTTTTAAAAATTCTTTTGCTGATCCAAAATTGACTTTTCCTTTTGTTTTCTCTCTATCTCTCCCTCCCGAAAACGATGGACCTGCCTTACATCTGCTGCACAATGGTTCGTTGCCGTCTTTTTCAGTGACCCCGTGTCGTTTTGGCGTAAAAGTTGGTCGTCTTCAGCATGTAAGAAGCACATAAGAGGAAGCACATAAGAGAGAAGCACATAATGTGGACCCAGGTAAAAAGATACCTTAGGGAACTAACCATATTGTCCCAAGCAAAAAAGAAAAACTAACTGTTACGGACCGGCCCAACAGTTTAGATCCGGGCCACGACCCAAATAAGCCTAGAAGCACATTAGGCGGGATAACAAGCAAAGATGTGAGATCCCAACAACATAGGATCTATCCTAACCATAATCCCGAGATATCAGCCCCTGATATCTTGGCCCCGGATATTGCTCAACAGACCGGGATACTCACACCGGACCCCTCTATAAATACAGAGGAACATTAGTCAGGTGCACACGTTCTAATCTATACTCTCTTTACTTTCTGTCACACAGAGTACACACACCACCCCCCTCTGGCCTCACGCCATAAAGTTTACTGCGAACTACGTGGACTTTGATCTTCTCAAAGGGTACGTAGGCTCTAAGCTTGACAACCTAGTCAAGTCCAATTCATCTGTGTTCTACACCAGAACATTGGCGTCGACCGTGGGGAAAGGTAAATTTCCATCCCCATGACCATCAATGGCGAACACTAGAAGCCACAGCAGGAATCCACCACCACAGGCTGACGGAGCGCCCTTGCTAGATCAAACTCAAGTCGGGCCAAGCTAGCCACAGGGTCAACCACGACGTGAAAACACCCCAGAGGGCCACGTCACTGACACAACAACTTCCCCTCCCGCAGATGATCAGCCGCTATTGGAGACACGCAGGGAGATTCCTACTCAGGACGCTCTGACGTTAGAAGCCGACGTCCGCATCCTTCGGAGGACGCAAGAATCACTTCTGCAGAGGCTCGAAGATAAGGAAAGGCAGGATCAACTGCAACGACAGGCAGACTTCCAAACCTTTGCGCAAATGATAAGGGAGGAGCTCCAGAACCATCACCAGTAAGAAAATCAGAGAGAACCCCGTACAGAAAGAGAAAGGGTCACCGGGGGCAGTAGCAGCTTATCAAGTAGCCCATGACTGAGAACCAGGCGAGGAAATGCCAGAAGACCGGGCGGGAGGACAAGCGCAGAACAAGGTCACCCACCGCCTCCAGAAAATCGCGACAACACGGAAGGCCGAGATGGTGACGCGGACCAAAACGGCCGAGGCGGAAGAGGAGGTCAAGACCAAGAAGAGCACCGAGAGGTAGACAGATCACCTCGCCATGAGTCACCTCGTCATGGGTCGCCTCGCCATGGATCACCCCAAGAGTACCGAATGAAGTACCTCTCAGAATCCGGCAGATCCCCATTCTCGAGGGTAGTAGCGGCGACCCCCTATCCGAAGAACTTTGATTTGGCCGACCTTCCAAAGTACGACGGAACAAATGGAGATCTTCGATAAACTAGTGTGGGTCCGAACAATTAAGGGCCAGGTCATCCGACGCCTCTTCGCGGCCACCCTGACCGAACTGGCGCACAAATGGCTGAGTTCGCTCCCTGAAAACTCGATCCGAAGCTTTGAAGACCTCGAACGTAAGTTCGAGCTGCACTTCGCCACGAGTAAAAAGCATCCGAAATCCCAGTTCACGCTCAGTAAGGTGAGACAAAAGAAGGGCGAGCCGCTGCAAAAGTATCTCGACTGATTCCGGGATGTGGCAATGCAAGTGCGATCGCTGTCAGAAGAAGTCCATGTACAATGCCTGGTCAACGGGCTCGACCCATCATCACGCCTGGCCAGGAACCTATGTAAAAACTGGGTCTGCACCTTGACCGAGTTCTACACCCAAGCAAAGAAATATTTGGATGTGGAACAAATGGAGGCAGCCAACGCGGACGAACACAAGAAGATGAGGAATAACTCCCCCGACTACGGAGAGTGACCGAGCAGGCAGAAGGCCGAGTCCCGTAGGCAGAATAAAGATAGTCGGCCGAAGCTCAATAGAGCAGACCACAAGGCGAAATACGACAGCTAAACCCCCTTGAATTCCCCTCGGTCGCAGGTATGGAAGGAGGTAGCCCAGGCCGAGATGCGGCAGGTAGACAAGTCGAGGCCTCTTAGAGGCCGTATCAACACGGACCGTACAAAGTTTGGTAAGTTCCACGACTGCCACGAACATACCACCGACGAATGCTATGACCTCCGCGACGCCATTGAAAAGTTCGTAAGGGAAGGCAAGCTACGTCAGTATGTCATCAAGACCCAGGGAAGGACAAGCGGCAAACACAATTACCGCGGCCGCACTAGAAGTCTGCCCAAGGAGACCCGAAAGCCGGGAAAGCAGCAGAAGACCGCCTTCAACAATGAGTTTCCCGACGTTGATTTCCAGTGCAACGTCGCCAGCGGAGGATTTGGAGGGGGCAGGGACACGGTGAGCCAACGTAAGAAATACCTCCGCGAGGTCCTAACCGTCAGAAATCTCCCCAAGTTTAAGGACGATCCCGCCAAACCGAAGCTGCCCCCTTGACCTTCACCAACGAAGAACTCAAGGACGTCATCCCCGGCCACCTGGACGAACTGGTGATCACCGGGACATTGGTGAATTGCTGCGTCAAGAGAATTTTCGTAGATGCAGGAAGTTTGGCCAACATCATAAGCTGGGACGCTACAAAAAGACGCACCTCGACAAAGAGGATGTCAAGCCGTGCAAGACCACCCTGATCGGATTCAATGGCAAACAATCCTTCCCAAAGGGTTATATTGATCTCCGGCTAACCCTTGGAAAAAAAGAAGCATTCAAGTCAGAGCGCGTCAGGTTCATAGTGGCCGACTTTCGCTCCCCATATAACATCATTCTCGGCCGACCAACTATTCATAACTAGGACATATTGGTATCCACCAAGCACCAGAAGTTGAAGATGATTAATGACAAAAATCAACTGGTCGTAGTATCCGGAGACCAAAAGGAGTCACGGCAGTGCTACTTCGAAACTCTCCGGGTCAAGGAAGGAGGACCCTCGTCTCCACCTCGGCTCGGACCCAAGGAGGCGATGACCGAGGTAGATGACGACAGGCACCCCCGGCAGCCGATTAACATGGTAAAGCTCGACCTCCGAGAGCCAGAAGATCCAAGACCCGAACCGGAGGGAGAACTTGAGGAAGTTGTGCTAGGGTCGGACCCGTCCAAGACTGCTAAAATCGGTAGAGATATGAGGGACGACCTAAAAGCACAGATGATCCGCTTCCTCAGACAGAACTAAGACGTCTTCGCCTAGACCTCGGCTGAGATACCCTGCATCGACCCCCACTTCTCCTGCCACAAACTCGGCATATGGCCGTGATCGAGATCCGTAGCACAGAAGAAGAGGAATATCGCCGACAACAGACAGAAGGCCTTCGAGAGCCACGTCGAAGAGCTCCTAGCGGCCGGCTTCATTCGAGAAGTGTAGTACACTAGTCATGGTACTCAAACCTAGCGGCAAATGGAGAGTATGCATCGACTACACGAACCTCAACAAGGCGTGCCCAAAGGACTCTTACCCGATGCCCAGTATCGATCAGCTCGTGGACAACTCAGTCGGGTACCAGCTCCTCTCCTTCATGGACGCCTATTCCGGGTACAATCAGATCGCCATGCACCCAGACGACCAGGAAAAAACCGCCTTCATGATGGACAAGGCAAACTACTGCTACAATGTCATACCTTTCGGTTTGAAAAATGTCGGTGCCACCTATCAAAGGATGATGAACCGGGTATTCGAAGACCAGATCGGCCGCAACATAGAAGTCTACATAGACGACATGATTGTAAAGTCGAAGCTACCAGAAGACCACATCCGGGACCTAGAATAGACATTTGAAAAGTTAAGAAGACATCGAATCAGGTTGAACCCGGCAAAATGTGCTTCGGAGTTCCGGCAGGAAAGTTCTTGGGCTTCATGTTGACCAACCGAGGAATCGAGGCCAACCCGGACAAATGCAAGGCCGTCTTGGAAATGCAACCCCCGAGGACCAAGAAGGAGGTGCAACGATTAACCGGCCGACTGGCCGCCCTGATGAGGTTTCTACCGAAGTCGGCTGAGAAAGCCCTACCTTTCTTCAAGTTGCTAAAGAAGGAAACCTAAGGCGGCTGGAACCCAGACTGCGATACGGCCTTCGAAGAGATCAAGCGGTATTTGGCAACCCCCCCCAATACTCACTAAACCGGACCCAGGGGAGACCTGGTTCCTGGACCTGTCCATTGGTGAAGAAGCCGTCAGCACTGCCTTGGTAAGGGAAGCCAAAACCAGACAAATGCCGATCTACTTCATAAGCAAAACCCTAAAGAGCTCTGAACTCCGGTACCAGAAGCTAGAGAAGGTCGCCTTTGCCCTACTCACCGCCACAAGACGACTCCGGCCATATTTTCAAGGACACCGGATCGTGGTACGCACCAGTCAACCGATTCGGCAGATCCTTCATAAGCTGGACCTAGCTGGAAGAATGACCAATTGGGCCATTGAACTATCAGAGTTCGACATTACGTTCGAAGCGCGGCAGGCGATCAAGTCACAGGCACTGGCGGACTTCATCAGGGAATTGACCCCGGCCATAAATAGCGACGAAACCTGGAAAGTCTACATGGACGGATCTTCCAACGCTAAGGGCAGCGGTGCAGGAGTCATCGTGGAAAGCCCACAGGGGGTCGCAACCGAGCACTCCCTCCAGCTGAAGTTCCCGACCTCTAACAACCAAGCCGAGTACGAGGCTCTATTGGCCGGACTGCTCCAAGCAAGAGACAATGGGGCACACCGAGTGAAGGTCTTAACCGACTTGCAGCTCGTCGCCGCTCAGATCGATGGCAGCTACCAAGCAGAGGGGCCTCTTATGGCGAAATACCTCAATCGTGCCAAAGAGCTCATGGCTGAATTTGATGAAGTGACCGTCGCCCATATCCCTAGAGAGGAGAATACAAGGGCTGACATCCTCTCCAAATTGGCCAGCACTAAGGGAACGGACAATCACAGGACCGTAGTCTAGCAGAATCTAACCGAGCCAAGCTGCGTCATGACCATCTCGGCAGGCTTTGACTGGAGGAAGCCGATAGAGGACTACCTGGAGAGGGGAATTATCCCTACTGACCCAACCAAGGCCAAGAAGTTGATCAGGGAGGCCGCCATCTACGCCATGGTCGATGATCAACTCTACAGAAAGGGACTGCATTGCCCCATGATGCGTTGTCTGGGCAAATCCGAAGCAAAGTATGTGCTGGCCGAACTACACGAAGGAAGTAACGGCCACCACATGGGGGGCAAGGCTCTCGCTAGAAAGGCACTACGCGCCGGCTACTATTGGCCTACCATGAAGCATGACGCTATGGAAACAGCCAAGACGTGTGATAGCTGCCAGAAACACGCCATGATCATATGGCCGCCGCCCACAGAGTTGAAAGGGAAGCCAGCCCCCGGGCCCTTTTATAAATGGGGCATGGACATCCTCGGACCATTCAGACTGGCACAAGGGCAATGCAGATGGCTCATCATCGCGGTCAACTACTTCACCAAGTGGATTGAGGCAGAGCCGCTAGCCACAATAACCTCGTCCAGAGTGATGAAATTCTTTCGCCACAACATCGTCTCCCGCTTCGGAATACCTGCCAAGGTCGTAACCGACAACGGGACCCAGTTCATGGACCACAGGTTCCAAGCGTTAATGTCCAACCTGGACATCAAACAGCACTTCTCATCCGTAGAACACCCCCAGCCAAATGGCCAGGCCGAGTCCGCCAACAAGATCATCCTGGACAGACTGAAGAGGCGCATGCTGCAAGCTGACACCAACTGGACCGAGTAGCTGCACAACGTTCTCTGGGGATACCAGACAAGCGTGCAGTCTTCGACCCAGGAAACCCCGTTCAGGTTGACCTATGGATGCGAAGCGATGATCCCGGTTGAGATTGGGCAACCATCTTGGAGAAAAGTCAAAGCCAGACAAGAAGGGCAGGAGTCGAACGACGATGCCTTGAAGACCGACTTGGACCTTATAGACGAAATTTGAGTCACGGCTCACTGCTGGGAATTAGCCGCCAAGCAGCTACTCACGGCTAAGTACAATAGAAAGGTCCGACCGCGGTCATTCAACCGAGGGAACCTCGTACTCCGACAGGCCGACATAGGCAATAAGAATGCCAGGGACAGAAAGCTTGCTGCAAACTGGGAAGGCCCCTATCGGATCAAAGAGAAGCTCGACGGTGGGGCCTACATCCTCGAAACCCTGGCACGAAAGCCGGTTAAGAGAACGTAGAACGCCGACAAGCTAAAGATCTACCATAGCTAGACCCCATCCCCGCTCAAAATGGCCAGTTGGTTTTTCAATTGAACTTTTAAGTTTAAGTTATTTCCTTTTCTTCTCACGTTTTTTTTGTAAAGCCCCTTAGGGCTATTTTTATCAATAAAGGATCCCACTGAGGAAATCCATTAATATGCACAAATATCCGCTTAAGCATGAAATTGAGGCGATAAAGCCAGGTCAAAAATCCGAAAGCCGAGGCCAACAAACACGGCATAAATGAACGGCTCCGAGGTTGTGTACTCGGCCGAGAACTAAAAACATCTAGATGTACGAAAACCGACCGTTGTACTCCGATAAGCATTGGTTAGAGCTCAGCGAAGGCGCCATACGTGGCCTTTCGTGAAATTGACGCGTCAACGCTCGCCCGACTAAGCAAGCAGGCTACCATGCCGACCCTGATCAGGTCAAAATGATTGATTAGAGGTAGACGAAGCCTCGGTTGTACATGTGGTAGTCTAGCCCTTACGCCGGTTAAAAATAATCCGACTAATGAAAGTTGGAGTCCGACTATTAAAGGTCGGACCGAGGTAGTGCGGTTAGTTACACCTGACGAGGTTGAAACAAGACAACCCTGCCCCAACCTCCCACACACAAAGTGTGGTAGAGCGAAAACGGCTCATATTCATTATAGTCGACGAAAATCTAAACTAAGTTTAGAACTTCAAACATAGGCAAAAGGATGACAAAACTGTAAATCATTCATTGTCTAAAGTTTGTACAAATTGGCCCAAAGGCCAGAGATGTTCAGAGAAATTACAAGGGCACAGATGCCCCAAAAACAAAAAGAAAATACTAGGGCCCAAGCCTAGCTGGGGGACCCAGCTTCAGGGCCTTCGACCTCGGCGACACCCTCAGTAGAACCCCCGGCGGCACCCTCTTCCATCCCCCAGCGGGACCCTCGGCGGCAGGAGCCTCATAAGGGATCAGATTCCCATCCCGCACAAAGGCACGGTAATCATACCCGTTGACGTTAAGCTCCAGGCCAGGGTTGTAAAACCGGATCTGGGCTAAGGCCTGCTCAAAACACCCCTTAGCAGTCTGAAGAAGCGCCTCGGTCGCCTCTTGGCGTGACGCCTGCTCCGAGGAAAGGGCCGCCTTGGTCACCTCAAGCTCCTCAATCAAAGAGGTCCACTGCTGCTGAAGAACCTTAACAGCAGCCAAACTCTCAGACAATCCCTTCTGAGCCCGGGAGCATTCCTCGGCCAACCTGTCCGCCGAACTCTGAGAAAGCTGGAGCTCTTGATCAGCCTTCACCACCGCAGCCCTGGCCGCATCCCGCTCCTCCTCAGCAGACTTAGCTCTAACCTCTGCCACGGCCAAAGCCTCACCCAGCTCCTCCGCAGATTCGGCCTTGGCCTCTGCCTCGGCCAGGGCCTTCTTCAATCCCGCCTCAGACGACCTTAGCCTCCTGCAGTCAGCATCGGCCTTAGCGAATTTCTCCCGCACTTGAACCAGGGCTTGAACATACCCTACAGACCGACACAGATACCGTTGGGCTGCATGTAGTTCGTCCATGGCTGGCGGAGACAAAGGCCGGTTCTCCATGAAGTGCCGAGGGGGAAGGAAAGCGACATCCACCTCCGGGACCACCCCCTTGTCCCACAGGAAGCCGCACGGGAATACCGAAGACGGACCAGGCGGCGGCGGAGGAGGAGGAGTGGGAGGAGGAGAAGGAGGAGGGGGCGGAGGTGAAGAAAGCGGTGACCCTGACGAAGCCTCAACCTCCTCCACAGCAATCACGGCCCCTTTCCCCTTCAAGGCCTGGGACTCCACCGCCGGGGAGGGCTCAACGTTGGCAGCAGGAGTGGATCCTTGGTCGACTGAGGCCATGGACTTCTTCGCCGCATCGGCTATGGGCGCAGTAGAGCCCTTAGGAGCATCCCGCTTCTTAGTCGGCTGGCTTGGAGAGGCAGCGGCAGGATTCGCTATGCGGAGATACAGCGAAAGGGCGCTCATATCTCGAGCTAAAAGAACAAAAATAAACCAAGTCAGACAAACGGATCAAAAATCTAGAACAATGACGATAATATGCAAACTAAAGAAAGAACCCTACAGGTAGGAGGAAGTGGCTTAGCACCCTCCCCGGTTATAAAATAGCTGGCGGGTTTCAAACCATACTCCGCCACAAGGGCCTCCAACCGAGGAAGGGTAGAGACCGACTCCGGGCACAGGTCCTTGCGCAGAATCTGGAAAAAGGTAGCCTTAGCTCATAATGGCTCTCCATCCAGTATAAAGGGAAACGCCAACCCACGTCGGCGGCCTCGGGACCCTCCAAGAACCAAGGCTGTTTCCCGAACTCGGCTTCAACCTTGAAAAACACCCCTTTGAAACTCTTGAAAGAATCCGAGAAGGGCGTCATAAGCCTTCGGTCCGGATTGATATGCAGTGATACCAACCCTTTCAGCTTGTCACTCTCCTTGGGTGAACTGGGGGTAAAGGGGCCGAAGTAAAAGAAGAAGAGGTTGGCGGTACACGCAATCGGGACCGGGAAAGAACGGCTTATCCGCTCGAAGGCAACAAGGTAAGCCCACCCATTCGGATGAAGCTGGGAGGGGGCAAGCCTAAGGTGTAGCAAGGCCTCCATCTGAAAAGGGGTGAAGGGCAAGGAAACTTGCACCCGAGACAAGCAATCCCGGTAGAAAAAGAAAAAATTCGGGCAACCCACTTCCCGCGTCGTGCAAATGGGCTCATCGGCCCCCAGACAACGAACGACACACCCGAGCCTGACCGGAATCTTCAACCGGGCGAGGTCGACGTCAGACATGAGAGACCGAGTCTTCAATACCTCATGAGACACCCAGTTGTATTGCCTACATAAGGCTTCAGGCAAACAAGAAGAGCCCGAACCTTCGGCCTCAGAATGTTGCTTGGAAGGCCGGGATTTAGGAGCCATTACACCTATAGGCAAATAAACAAAACCAGTATTAGTAAAGAGCGGAAATACCTGGTACAATAGCAGTTGACTGCAGACTTGGACGACTGGGGGCACTAGAGGCGACATCAGGAGAAAGCCGATGCCGGCAGGAACCAAGTATGGAAGAAGCCCTAGCATCTCCCCCATGTGCTATCAGAGCAGAGCTCTCCGCGAGGCAATCCCAACACAGGCCGAGATACCCTTCTGGGAAAGGATCTGAGCAAACGAAAGAAGGGCCCTCGTAAAAATTAAGAGGTTGGGCCATCAGTACTGGGGACCCAGATCCGGACGAGGAGCCTACCCTGGCCCCGCCGGGCATTTCGAGGGGAAGAGCGCGTGCTAAGGATCGAATGGGATGTGGGACCGGAGCCCTAGCAGCAGTCGGGCGAGCCCTAGCTCGCCCCGGACGAATGACACCGCCTAGGCGCAAAGGGGCCAATACCCCCGGTGCAGGAGGTTTACCCCCAAGAACCCAGTCAGTGGCCCGAGGGAAGCGCGTACGAAGGAACATTTCTTCTTCCGGTGATAGTGTCGCTCTGGGCCTAGGGAAATCTCTGTCTCTCACCATAGCAGGAGGCCTAAAACATTAAAGGTTTGGGTTTAAAGGCGATTAACTGGACGAGTTTTGGGTAAGGCGACGCAAGAAAAACCCAAGAAAGCTCACCAAACAACACAGAAAAGAGAAAGAACAACAATACAGGCGACAATCTTAGGAAAATAAACGGTAAAATACAGAGCAATGCCGAACAAAAGTACTAAGAAGTGAGCAGAATACCTGTATGATCGAAATGAGAGAGACTGGAATGCTGGAAACAAAGAACGACAAGAGTTTTCGATCAGAGAGGACACTTCTCTACGAACTTAGAGAGAAACCAGAAAGAGAGCTTGGGAAAAGATGGACAGTGGGAAAAATGAAGAGGAAGAAGGAGAAAAAGCTACTTAAACCCCTGAGGCGAAGTAGCGAAACGACAAGGGCAAAGAGGTCCTTTCTAAACAGACACGACGGATGGAAACCATGTGATATAAGCGCATTTAATGTGCATGAACATCGGGACACGAAAGGGCGTGGCGATTACAGGAGGCCACCATTCAGAACGTGACAGGTGTGAACTCGCAATGATGGCACGCATAAAGGGAATCCCAAGGCGCATGGTGAATGCCAAAAGGCAAGGAAGCGTGGGCCCAAAGTCGCTAGCAGGCGTCTAGGGCCGGGACGGATCGAATGACTGCCCGGATTGAACTCAGCATCCTTGGCAGGACGCTGGGTCAAAGGCGCAAGAAGCCGGCCCCTGGTCCGAAGCTGACTTATGGGCTGCGGCAGCCACGAGCCGGTCCATAGGAAGTAGAATGCCCCGGACTTAACAAGGGCCGGGGGCAATATACATCTCGGCCGTCCAGAGGCCTGAACGACCAAGCTGGGGGGCAACTGTTACGGACCGGCCCAACAGCCTAGATCCGGGCCACAGCCCAAATAAGCCTGGAAGCACATTAGGCGGGATAACAAGCAAAGATGTGAGATCCCAACAACATAGGATCTATCCTAACCATAATCCCGAGATATCAGCCCTTGATATCTCGGCCCCGGATATTGCTCAACAGACCGGGATACTCGCACCGGACCCCTCTATAAATACAGAGGAACGTTAATCAGGTGCACACGTTCTAATCTATGCTCTCTTTACTTTCTGTCACACAGAGCACACACACCACCCCCCTCTGGCCTCACGCCATAAAGTTTACTGCGAACTACGTGGACTTTGATCCCCTCAAAGGATACGTAGGCTCTAGGCTTGACAACCTAGTCAAGTCCAATTCATCTGTGTTCTACACCAGAACACTAGCCATACTGAAAAATTACTCCATGATTTTTAAAAAATACTTTAAAGTATTGACGGGTAGTAAAAGGATTTTTTAGAATATTGACTGGTACCAAAAAAAAATACTTCATGATCTTAAAAGAATTATATCACAATTTTGATATTGACGGGTATTTAAAATATACTTTAGAATATTTTTTCAAAATCAAAAAATAATATTTTAAGATCATGAAGTATTTTTCAGTGTCTTTTTAGTAACATTTGGTACGGTGAAATAATTTTTCAAGATCTTAAAATATTTTTTTAAGATCATGAAGTAATTTTCTAATACTTGGTAGTATCCTGAAGTATCTTTTTACTCTGGAATAAAAATAAAAAAGACCAGCTTTTGTGCCCAAAACGGCTAGAGTTAGGAAATCGGGCCAAGCCTGTTTAGACCCTGGCCCGTCAAGGGTCGGGCCTGAAAAATAGACAAGAAATTTGAAATTGGCCTTGTAGGGCCAGTCCTACAAGGCCTCAGGCTTAATCGAGCTAGCTCGTTAGGCCCTTTTCACTATAGTTTTTTTTTTAAAAAAAAAAACACTGACTTTTAAATATACATGAAAGCCTATGTACACCTAAGTTGAAGGAAATTCTTATTAGTTGATGTTTGCACTCCGTGATACCTTTGATAATATTGGAGTACATTGTGTTCCATTATTATTTTTTTTTCAAAAATCTATCTCTTGTAAATGAAGAATGAGTTCTGATGAAAACCAAAAAATGAAGAGTTATACATAACAAAAGTTTTGACACAAGTTTTTGGTATTTCACTTGCTCGATTGAATTTGTTGTATTATCATTTGACTGATGTTAATGGTTGAATTTGTTGATGGTAATTGTCATGTATTATCCTTTGGAACAACTTAAACAGAACAATTGGAAAAATAAAACCTCAAGTTTTATGAGGAAAATACATACTTATCTTAAAATTTGGAATAGTAAATTTCAGACCCTGTTAGTCGGCTCTAGCCCTAGTGCTCTCGGGCCGGATTTTGAAAACTATATGTTTTCCTTACCCCAGGCCCTGTAGGGTCGGCCCTAATAAGCCCTGGCCCTTCATAGACTGGCCCTAATTCCCAACTCTAAAAACGGCACAGCTTCACTAAAAAGGACTGTAGGGTATCGTATGTGCAACGGATGTAAGTCAGATCCCAAAATAACCCCCTCTCATGGCAGTTTTATTACTATCCAGTGTCCAGTTTAATCACCTCTCCATAAAATGGAAGATCTCAACGTCAAAACCCATTTTGCTCCTTTGTTTCTTATGGCCATTTAGCCAAATTCTTGTACGACAAATAAAATCCCATCCAGTATTGGAAGATCACTCAACACGAAAATTTGGTAACGGCCGCTATTGTAAATTTGTTAATAAAAAAGTTGTTTGCCAGGTGAGCATTATAATAAGAACTTTCACTACTATATATAAATAATAATAAAAAAAAAAGATATTAGTAACAGAATTTTTTTCCATGGTTAATCTATCTCCAAACAGCTACAAATTAGCGATGAAATTTGTGACACAATAGTGAGGGACATTAGGGACAAAAAATTTTTGTCGCTAATTTCCGTCACTAATTTCACTTACTAACGGATTAGTCTGTCACTAATCCCTCCCAAACCCGTTGCTGAAATCTGTTACAAAATTCTGTCACTATTTCCGTCGCAGGGCCATCGCTAATTTTAGGGATATCTTATTTCATATTTGTGACAGAAATTAGCGACCGTCTTAATTCCGTTGCTATCGTCCATCACTAATAGATTCTGCCTCTATTTGCCAATGAAGATTGGCATAGTTGGTTAAGGCGTCAGTCTTCACCCAAAAGGGAGAAGGTTCGATACCCGCTGATCGATGTGAGAGCCTCATTGGTAGGTGATTTGTAGATACTTCTGTAACTACTATTTGAGCCTGGAGGCATGCTTTAGGCTTGGTGGATACCGGTGTCTACCCCACTTAAACTTTATTTTACCAAAAAAAAAAAAGATTCCGCCTACTATTCTGTTGCTAAATTCAAAAACTAAATTATTATTATTATTTAGGGTAAAGGATTTCTCCTGTCTCTGGAGATAGAGTTATTTCCAGTGACCCCAAAACTACGTCGTTTTGGATTAATGAAGAGTGTTTACGTAATTCTGTTTATTTTTTAATCATATACATTTTATCAAAACACCCTTCATTAATTCACCTGAAATTACTAACAAACCCTTCATTAATTCAAAACGACGTAGTTTTGGGGTCACTGGAGATAACCAGGAGAAATCTTTTTCCCTATTATTAAATAAAAAATATAGTTTTATTAATTTTAATGTAGATAAAAATATATTGTTATAATTAAAAAATATTATTATGAAATAAAATTTAAACAAAATGGTATTTTTATAAATAAAAATTATTATTATTATGATAAAAATATATTATTAAGGTTGACTTACATGCAAAATAAAAATTATAGAAAATTTTTAAATTAAGAAAACTGTAATTAAAAAAATATTAGAGACGGATTGGTGAAGGAAATTCTGTCACTAAGCTTATTAAACAAACAAAATCATTTTGATGATCATATTCTAACAATCTAACCACAGAAGCTTTGACTACTTCCGTTAAATATTAATCCAACGTTGTTACGTTCGTGGCTTTTCTTCTACGTCCAGATGATGATAATGATCAGTGTGACACTGCAAGTGCACTGGATTCTGGCTTTAAATCTTCTCTGTCAAAGAAAACAGTCCAAGCAAATAGGTCCCCCTTCATCTACACTTTCTGTGTTATCCGTGATCAAAAGAATGAGCCCTTGAAAGGGTAATGACAAAAACTTAAGCATGGGCTTACCACGCAAGCTGGACCATGAGAAATGTTCGTTCTGATTCAAAACCTGAAACTCCAGAATCAAAGTCATCAACTTTGAGCATGGGCAAGGAAGATAATATCAAAAGGTGTAATTTTGAAGTTTCTAAACCAGCCCAGAGTGAAGACCCAGAAAAATAAAGGGCTGAGAAGCATGATGTCTGATAAGAAACTGTATAAATTTGGTGTCCCAAATGAAGTTTGTGATAATCCTCAAGATGTTGGAGGATTTTTCTATGATTCGTGAACAACTTATTCATATTGAAAATCAGCAATCCAATCTGCTAGACCTGCTCCATGTACATTGAGGCTTATACCCTTTTCTATACTGAGACTAACCTAAAATGAAGAATCTTTTCTGAATTTCGATAATACATTATAATATATATCTGTGTGGGTTTGTATATTTGGCGTTTTCACTTTTCATATTGTGCTTCTGAAAAAGACTCTTCAAGCGCCTAGTTTTCTCACAGCCTCTCATATTTGAGTATTGGATATGTTGTTTTTTTTCTCTGGTTTAGCCTAGACGTGCCTTCACTATGATTTGGATCAAACTTCTATTTATTTCATAACTTCGCAATCAACATAATTGCCAGAAAAGTTACCACCGTAATTACAACATCCCTTTCATTGAACAATCCCTTCCCTATATATATAATGAAAAATAAATTATTTTAAATTTTAACACAGATTTAATTATAGATAAGTTTAATAATATAAAAACAAGTAGAGTAGTCAAGTAAAGCAATCTTAATTTATGTAATCAATTTTTTTCAGCTTTTTGTATGTTAGGTTTGTATTGTATTTTAAGTACTTTTATTTTTTATATAATATATTTTTTATTTTTATTTTCACCGACCGTCATTAAAATTTCTAGCTCCACCCCTATCCTCAACTAAATTTATTCCAATTTTTGGGACCACATTAATTTCAAAGTGTAAGGTCATCAAGATTTAAAATTGACAAGTAATATTATAATTAACTTGCTTAATCTGAATTTAAGTTTGATTGACCAAATATGTAAGTGGAAATAATAAATATATAGAACTGTTGCCTCTGCATTTCATTTCTATATATACTCAACCATTGCTTTTGATCGTTGATGAAAAAAATTTATTGGCATAAGATAATATAATATATAAAAATAACTAATTTTGCTCTTTTAATATCGTTAGCTCATGTAATTTTGTTCAATTAGTAATGTTAGTTTCTACACAAAAATTAATGGTATTAACAGAGTAAAATTAAAGCACGCATTTCATTAGAAGAAAAACATACTTTATCAAAATTAAAAATTGAAAGAAAGGTACATGTAACTGCAAATGTGTTTTGCCTTAATTACTTTATGATGGACCAAAAAAGAATCCGATTCCCTCATTTTAAAAGCAAGCAAGCATTCCTTTTTGGTGCTTTTGCACTACAAGTCTGTCTATTCTTAATAAAAAATGAAAAATATTCCAATACTGATAGCTAGCAAGCATTCCTTATTGGTGGACAACTCTACAACTTTCATGTTATGCACAAATGGACCACTCTACTGATCTCACCATATCTGTCCTGATGATCACTTTTGGACGATTTTTTCAGAGCTCATATTAATTTGACTAAATAATTAACTCAAATAGTTTTCCCTTTCGTACTCATGAAGGGGAGGAAAGAAGAGAAAATCAGAGCATTGAGCCTATAAAAACCTAAACCATCGAAAAACAACAACTATGGATTTTTTTTTTAAAAAAAAAAAATTATTACATAAAGGAAATTAAATCATTTAAAAAAAACTTAATTTTGAAATAGTCTCTGTATACTTTATGGGAATTAAGACCTTTCGAGGTACCCATCTTGGGATTATCATATTTAAGAAGTACTTATATATATATATCTTCCTCCCAATAAAAGTTATCAATTAGTGGGGAATCCCTTTGCTATTCTCTGCTATTGGTCTCTTTTTTCCCTATTTCATATATATTTCAGTCCAAACTTTGGCATCCTATCCTAGCTAGCATTTGAAGGAAATGGACAAACCTAAACTAAAAATAAATCCGGTCGATTTAGGAGTATATATTACAAAAAAAGAGTTAGGGTAAAAAAATAAAAAATATACTCCGCCCGTTGTTAATATAAGATATATTTATAGTGTTGATCTTGGTCTTAAATATAAAACATGGTTTTTATATTTATCAATCTTTTCAGTAATTACCGCTATTTATGTTTTCTCAACAATAATTAAGAAGAAGAGAGAATGAAAAAATTAAAGTAGATGATGATAAAGATGTTTTAGAAAATTTATGTCATATTAACTAACTCAATTGACTTTCTTAATCTAATTAAATTAAATTAATATGTTTTATATTAAACACCCGAATATTTTAAAAGCGCAAATGGGTACGTACGTAGTTGAGACCGCAGTAGCAAGTTAATAATGCATCACTTTAGGAGCGTTAGGACCGGCAATTTTGAAAAAAAAAAGTCCACTAACGCTGCCAACGTCCATTTGGTTTGTTTGGGTTGAGCGTTAAGAAAAGCTTTTAACGCTCAAAAAGCCCATTAAGTCAAAAGCTCCACTATCAATCCAAACACAAATTAGATAACTTTTAAACCACCGTTCCTACCGAGCTTTTTCTAAAGTCAGTAGCTTTTAAGCCACCGCTCCTACCGCTAACCCAAGTGTCCTGTGTTTTGATTGCGTTTATAGTGCTAGTTCCTTGTCATAGCAAAACACGTACGGTAAAATGGATGTTGAATTGTCTACTCCTACCGCTAACCCAAGTGTCCTGTGCTGTGATTGCGTTTATAGTGGGAACCAGTTTCCCTACCCATCTTGGGATGGGTAGGAAGAGCTTGTCTTGATCTGGACCGTCCAGATCAAATCTGGACGGTCCAAATTTGATTTTTTTTTACTTTCTATTTTTTGAAAAAAAATTATTTTAATGGGTATAGAATCTAAAATAAAGATAATCTCTTAACTAACATATTTTTAAAAAATAATTTTTTCATTTAAAAATTAACAGTTTAAAAAAATAAATCTGGACCATCCAGATTTGATCTGGACGGTCCAGATCAAGATAAGCTCTCCCTACCCATCCCAAGATGGGTAGGGACAATGGATCCGTTTATAGTGCTAGTTCCTTGTCATAGCAAAACACGTACGGTAAAATGGGTGTTGAATTGTCTATGTTGTCACTTTTCCTTTCTATTTTTTTTTTTTTGGTCAAAGGAGAGACTCAATTAATAGAAACATAAATAAGAGTCATTACAAAGACATGAGAATAGAAAGACACAGCCAAAGACAGAGAAACAACAGAATACTGGAGACCCTAACGGAGTACAAGCAACAACTACATCAGAAAAAGAAAAGAAAATAAAAAACAAGAAACACAGGAAATAACTAGCCACCATCCACAGCAGAGCTGGAGTCAGAAGGATTATCAACCCCATTAGAAGTCTTCTGAGCCTCTAGAGATAGAAGAGATAACAAAGCAGGTGATGGTTGTGAAACCCACCCAATCGAGCACACCCCTTTATACGCCTCAGCTGCAAGGAGATCTGCAGCACAGTTGCCCCCTCTCGGGGAAAAAGACAAAGAAAACCCATCCCTAGAAGACAGAAGACCGATAATGTCCTGGATAATACTTCTACAAGTCCAGTCGTATGATTCCGGTGACCTGGCCTCAACGTAAGACAGAAGCGATTGGCAGTCAGATTCAAAGATAACCTTATTATGCCCCAGATCAAGAGCTAACAACATCGCCCTTTTCAGAGCTAATGCTTCAGTCATGAAGGCAGAGATAGACTTGACCTTGTCTACAAATCCCCATATAAAATAGCCAAGAAAATCGCGGCAGATAACCCCAATAGTAGCATCTTTCTCGTAAGGAGAGAAGGCACCATCACAATTAATTTTCAGGGTACCGTGTACAGGGGGACACCATTTATTGCCAGGACTATCACAGCCCCTCGACAAACAATGATCTCTCACCCCTTTAACACTATTAGCCCAAAACTCAAAATTACTCTTCCGCGCCAGTTCAATCACCATACCGGGATTGGGAAATCTATGCTCAAAGGTCATCTCATTTCTAGCCTTCCAAATAAACCACAAAAGCCAGCAAGTGAGAGAAAGATCCTGCTTAGTCAGCAATGGGGAGCCTGTCCATGAAATCCACCACGCAGTAAAATTGGAGATAGTAGAGCCATCAAGTCTAACTCCTAATGAACATCCAAACCATACGCATCGCGTCCAGGGGCAGTGAAAAAAGACATGCTCAGTGGTTTCCTCAGCATCAACACAGACTGGGCACAGACTATCTAAGGATCTCTTCCTTCTGAACAGGGCAGCCTTAGTGGCAACTGCATTACTTAGAAGCCGCCAAATGAATTGTTGAACCCTAGGAATCACCTTTATCTTCCAAACCGCTTTCCAGCACGCAGTGCTAATGACCGTGGACGAGCCAGCCCTATGTGCCTTTTTCGACTTCCACTGTTTTCGACTATGATACCCCAGCTTTACTGAGTACACTCCATTCTTGGCCCTCAACCATAGTAGTTTATCCTCCAGCCCATTAGAAGGAATAGGTATTTGATATATTGCCTCCTTGACCGCAGTAGAGACATATTGGTTAATAGGCGAAAGATTCCAACTCCCATCCACAATCAGATCAGAGACCCTACCCTCAGCAATAATCGGGACATCAGTGGAACGAGGTCTCTCTGGGAAAATATCACCTGGGACCCAAGGGTCGCCCCAAATTCTAATAGCTGTACCATCACCAACGTCCCATCTAAGATCTTTCTTGAGGAAATCCCTACCATCCAACAAACTAGCCCAGCACCAAGATGCCTTATAACCAACCTCTGCATTAATGAACACTTGATCAGGGAAATACACACTCTTGAGCACCCTTGCCCACAGATCGTTGGGCCTCATCATAAGCCTCCAAGCTGTCTTAGCCAAAAGTGCATAGTTCATCATCAACAGATCCCAAAAACCCATACCACCATCACACTTACTAGTAGTCATGGATTCCCAGGCTTTCCAATGAGTCTTTCCTCCAAAGGCATTCCCCTCCCACAAAAAATTTGCAATAAGGCTATTGATCTCCTTACAAGTCTTGACTGTAAATCTGAAGCAGTTCATCGGATAGATTGGAATAGCTTGTAAAACCGCCTTGATCATAACTTCCCTACCCGAGAAAGATAGAAGGGAGTGACTCCATCCCTGGATTTTACTTGCAACCCGCTCCCTGATGTAAGCCATAGCCTGAGTCTTTGTCTTTCCCCAGACGCTAGGAATTCCAAGATAAGTACCGGGATCCTCTGTTGTAGGGATTTTTAAGAAGCCGCTCACCATACTCATAACTGCAGGAGGAGTGTTAGCAGAGAAAAAAATACTGGATTTATCAAGATTAATTACCTGACCTGATGCTGCACAGTACAAATCCAGAATGTTAGATAAGGAGATACAGTTCCTACGATTACCACGCATATATAAGAGGGCATCATCAGCAAAAAAACTATGCGTGAGGACCGGACACCCATTGCTCAATTTAATACCAGTAATTCTCTTATTACTCTGGCTTTTACTTACCATAATAGACAGGACCTCAGCAACCAAAATGAATAAGTAAGGCGAAAGGGGGTCACCCTGCCGAATCCCTCTGGTAGGGGTAAAAGATCTAATATTTTCACCAGACAAACAAATATTTAAACTCACTGATCTTACACATTTCATGACAAGGGACACCCAATCCGGACAGAAACCAAATCGCAACAGAACATTCTCAATAAAGTCCCACTCAACTCGGTCATAAGCCTTACTCATATCCATCTTCAGAGCAAACTCATACTTACCTCCAGATCTCTTGCGGCGTAGGTAATGATAAACCTCATGCGCTATAATAATATTATCATGAATACAGCGGCCAGGAACAAAAGCACTCTGATTTTGAGAGATACAAACATCAAGCAAAGGTTGCATCCTAGTGGCCAATATTTTAGATATAATTTTATACGAAAAGTTACATAAACCAATAGGACGAAAATGTGAAACATGTTCTGGTTTTGGAATCTTAGGAATAAGAGTGATGTTAGTTGCATTAATCCCCTCTAATACAGAGATCCCTGCAAAAAAATCAGTAACCATAGAGCACACAGTATCAGCAATTTCAGGCCAAGCAGAATGATAAAATTTACCAGAAAAACCATCAGGCCCTGGCGCCTTTGTACTCCTAAGACTGAAAGCTGTAGATTTTATCTCCTCTCTTGAAACCGGAACCATAAGCTCTAGCTGTTTTTTTTTTTGATCAGTCTATCGCTCTAGCTGTTGTTTTTGAACAAAGCAACACACCTTTGACCCCAAAAAAAAAAAAAAAACAAAGCAACAACGTACGGTACATATATATGAATGGGTCAGGTAAACAAATGAAGAGGGCTTGTGGGCACGTAGTTGGGGTGACGAGTCACTGCTCAGCAAGCATTATTCTTTCCAATGTTAAAAGGAGTGGCCGACCTAGGAATTCTAATAACAAGAGGCGAATTTTTTTTTTTTTAAAAAAAGTTATTTCAGGTCTTAAATATAGAAATGTTAAGTATCAAATTTGTCTCGGAAGTATCTCGCCAGGAACAATTTTGCCCTGGAAATTTTTCTTGGAGCAATGTTGCCCTGGAAATTTCTTTTTGGAGCAATGTTGCCCCTCCGTCAACGGTCAACAGTCAACGGTTAGTTGACCGTTAACCGAGGGGCAAAATTGCTCCCAAAAAAAAAACTTCCAGGGCAAAATTGCCCCAAAAAAAAACTTCCGGGACAAAATTGATACTTAACCCAAAAAAATGTTATTTATGATATCATATATTTTTAATTCTTATTTATATAATATCTAGGGGTGGAAACAGACTACACCAACCTAAGCTTCACCCTCTAATTCAAATTTTAAATATAAAAATTAAATAACTAATTTATAGAATTAAAGAATTTTACTTTTATATATAAGATTATATATTTATAAAGAATTAAAAGGAAATTTTTATGTAAAATATTTTACTTTTTTTTAAAAAATAAATAAAGGGCACTTTCAATTTTTAACATGTTTTTAAAAAATGCTAAAAGAAAGGAGTTGAATTAAAACTTAAGAGAGTAATTTTTGTATTTCTCATTTTTCTGTATTAAATTTAATCTTTCTGTTAAAAGCGCTATGTGAATCTTGTAATTCTTCTATATATTTATTGTCTTTTTATTTAATTATTTTTTCCTGTGACTTGTAAGTCGTTTTCTTTTTCCTTTGAACTTCTTTTTTTTTTTTATAAGAAATGTATTATAATGGATATAAATTTTAATTTTCCTGAAACATGTTTAACACATAGAAATATTTTGGTGGATATGTTGACATTCATTTGTTGAGTATTAATATTGTATTATATTTTAAATATATTTTATTTTTATAGAAAGATTCAGTCATGCACACACACAACCATTTTATAATAGGGATCAAAATTTCAATAAAGTCCCACTATATAAATGATTAAAAGGAATATTTCAGAAAAATAAAATTTTTTAATAAAAGATACTTTAATTCAGTCTTTAATTCTATAAATTAGTTATTTCATTTTTATATTTAAAATTTGAATTAGAGGGTGAAGCTTAGGCTGGTCTAGCATATTTCTACCCCTAGATATTATATAAATAAGAATTTAAAAAATATGATATCATAAATAACATTTTTAACATTTTTTTGGGTTAAGTAGCAATTTTGCCCCGGAAGTTTTTTTTTAGAGCAATGTTGCTCCGAAAGTTTTTCTTTAGGAGCAATTTTGCCCCTCCGTTAACAACCCTAACGGTCAACGGTTAGTTGACCGTTGACTGTTAGTTGACCATTGACGGAGGGGCAACATTGCTCCAAAAAAAAACTTCCGGGGCAACATTGCTCCAAGAAAAAATTCCGGGGCAAAATTGCTCCTGGCGAGATACTTCTGGGGCAAATTTGATACTTAACCTAATATAGAATAAAGTTTATAGTATAGTTTGCATTACAATCTTGGTCCTATAATTAGGACGGGAGAGATTATATCATAAATAAAAGGGTTAAGTAGCAATTTTACCTTTGAAGTATACCCCCAAGAGCAATTTTGCTTGGGAAGTTTTTTTGGGTTCAATTTTGCTTCAGAAGTTGACCATTAGGGTTGTTAAAGGAAGGGCAAAATTGCTCTAAACAAAAACTTCCAGGGCAAAATTGCTCCCAGAAAAAACTTCTGGGGCAAAATTGTTCCAAAAAAAATTTCCAGGGCAAAATTGCTCTGGAAGTTGACCGTTAGGCTTGTTAAGGGTGAAGCCTAGGCTGACCTAGCCTGTTTCCACTTCTAAATATTATATAAATAAGAATTAAAAAATGTATGATATCATAAAAAACTTTCGAGGTAAAATTGCTAATTAACCCTAAATAAAAGAACTTAAAATATAGGGTTAAGGTGCAAAAGTACACATGTGCTTTTCTTGAAGGAGCGCCTAATAGCAAGTACTTTTTTTAGATGCAAAAATGACTATGTGGTTACAAATTAGGTGCAAAAATTTCATTTGACTGTTAAGTTTGACTTTTTTTGCTAACTAGACGATGACGTGGCATTTCAAAGGTGCAAAAATACACATGTGGTTTATTAAAAAGAGCGTTGAACACCAATTTTTTTAATTTAATAATTTTATTTTAATTACTACCGGGTATTAAAAAGATATTCAGAATACTGACCTATACTGAAAAATTACTTCATAATCTTGAAAAATTAATTTACAATTTGAAAAAATATTTCAGGATACTGACTTGTACTAAAAAGATAGTTTCAGAATAGTGTATGGTACAGAAAAATATTTTCTGATCTTGAAATTTTTTTTTAGAATCTTAAAAAATATGCTGAAGTATATTTTTAGTACCAGCCAGTACCCTGAAATATTTTTTTCATGATCTTATTATAATTTTTCAAAATCATGAAGTATTTTTTAGTACCAGTCGTGTAACACCTCAAATTTTCTAACAATTATAATAATACAAAATTGCAATAATTTTTATAAATAATTACTGAAATTCAAAATAACTAAAATTTGGGAAGTGTTACCGCCGCACTTGTACTGGGACAAGTGCAATGATAACTTATTACATTAACGTAAATCCAAACTTAATTAAAAATGTTTTTTTTTCAAAGCATAAAATAAAAACTAGCTAGAATTAGAGAATGATTCTTCCTCACTTCTCACTGCTAGCCCCAACCTTGAAACCTATTTTACTGAAATTTTGCACCCCCGAAGGATCATCACAGCCCAGAACACAAATATCAGCAAAAGCTAGTAATCCTAATCAAAACACAATTTATACAACTCATATATATAATTAAATCAAATATATAATCACATAGTGATTGAATCGACTATCATTTCAATATTCATCGTGTACACATACACATACATATATTCACACCAAATCAAATATTATTCATTATATTTATTAATTTCATATAGACTCAGAAACCTGCCAGTCTATTTAGTGGGAAGAGAACCATGGTAGACCCGGAAACCTACCAGTCACAAATCATCAAATTGGCCATAAAACATATTTTCCTAATGTGCACACCTCTTCCCAAAGTTGCTACTAGTGTCCCGAAAACCTGCCAGACACCACTTTGGGAAGAACAGATACTATCTTTTCACATCGGTGGCATAAAACCCAAAAGTTTGTGTTCATCAATTTGGGAGGTATCGTCCCAAGCTATCCTCCCACCATTAATTGATTACAATCACACACAATCAGAAAATTCAATCAATCTTGTCACAATTATCTTATTTAAAAATTCCTTCATTTCATATATCCGTTGTTCAAGGGTATCATAACTTTCCAAACTCTTCAAGAGTATAATAATTCAAATATTCGATATCAAATCCAACTCATATTCATTATTATAATTTAAATATCTATCTGAGTAAAGTCTAAATTTAACTATCATTTCAATCATCACAAGTTGTATGATATCAAGATCATATATTCCTCAATTACTCACATCGTACACTTATCGCCCATAATCAATTTTCCACAATTTTATCAATAGTAAAATTTATACTATAATCTGTTATCTAACACCATCAAAGTAATAATTAATATGATTATTTTCTAGGAACTAAAACCTAATAAAGTTTCCAATAATACTCATATATAATTATATAATTAATCCTATTATTTTCTAGGGCTAAAACCCAATAAAGTTTCCAAATAATTTAATTAATTTATAAATAATCCTATTACTTAATCAAATATAGGATAAAAGGATATTTTACATATAATCTATTCAGATCCTATTTTATTGTGAGGAGATATTAGAATAAGTAAAAGAAATTAATGTAGCATCATGCACAACTAATATAATATAGCATATTATATTATCATATATAACAACTCTATCAAAATTTATATAAAACTAACTTAAGACTTATGGAGATTAGGATTATATATAATATATTTCACATATAACAATCACATATGATATATTTAGAATCATAATTACCTATCAAGACTCATATAAATTA
The DNA here is from genome assembly GCA_034222035.1 of Acacia crassicarpa. Lineage (NCBI taxonomy): Eukaryota > Viridiplantae > Streptophyta > Magnoliopsida > Fabales > Fabaceae > Acacia > Acacia crassicarpa. The sequence goes on from JAWXYG010000003.1 coordinate 38,536,443, forward strand.
ACTTAAGACTCAAGGGATTAAGATTACATATAATATATTTTACATATAACAATCGTATACAAAATGGATTTTTCAAATCTACGGAATCAAATTGAATATATATATACTACTATTTGTCAATTATGGAAATTTAGGTAAAACCATTTAAAAGAGAACATGTATATATTTTAACATAGGTGCAGATTGGACAAATTAAAAAGGATAGATATATACACACACACATGCATGCATACATACATACATACAAAAGCTGAAGCACTCAAGGCAAAAGATGTACAGGTATTATATATATTAATGAAGGATATATATATATATATATATATATATATATATATATATATATATATATATATATATATATATATATATATATAAGTTTCAATCACGAAAACCGAAGCACCCAAAGTGTACATGTATATTCAATGATAAAAGGTTTTGTAAAAAAAAAAAAAAAGTTAAATGCAAATCAAGAAGGAGAAATATATGTATACAAGGAGTTGAGGCGTTTTGCTTTTATAAAGTAATTCACGCTAACCGAAAAGGAAAACACACACACACATATATATATATACAAATGCAGCAACACATTTAATGATTTTTTACATAGATTGAGATCGATATGCAACAATTAACTCCTATTGTTCAAGGGATTACGATTACCTAGTCTCCGTTTTGCTAACCTATTAGATGAATAGAGAAAGAATAGAGGAAATAGTAAAAGAGAATAGTAAAAGAGAAAATGAATATTCAGGGTTAGGCTAGACCCCTATTTATGCTTTGGAAAAAAACATTTTTAGTTGAGTTTGGATTTACGTTAATGTAATAAGTTAGTCTTGCACTTGTCCTAGTACAAGTACGGTGGTAACACTTCCCAAATTTTAGTTATTTTGAATTTCAGTAATTATTTATAAACATCATTGCAATTTTGTGTTATTATAATTGTTAGAAAATTTGGGGCGTTACAAGTCAGTATCCTTTTAATACCAGTCAATAGTTTGAAATATTTTTTCAAGATCCTAAAATAAATTTTCAAGATCATGAAGTATTTTTTCTATATCAGGTAGTATCCTCAAAGTACTTTTTAGTACTAGTCCATACCCTTAAATATATTTTTTCAGTATTAGTTAGTATTCTTTTAGTACCAGTCAATACCTGAAATATTTTTTCAAGATCCTAAAATAATTTCAATTGAAGTAAAATTATTAAATTAAAAAAAATTGGTGTTGGGCGCTCTTTATGACAAACCACATGTGTATTTTTGTACCTTTAAAATGCCATGTCATCGCCCAGTTAGCAAAAAAAGTCAAACTTAATGGCCAAAGTCAAACTTAATGGTCAAACGATATTTTTGCACCTAATTTATAACCACGTGTGCACTTTTGCACCTAAAAAAGCATTTGCTACTGGATGCTCTTTCAAGAAAAACACATGTGTATTTTTGCATCTTAACCCTAAAATATAATACAGATTTGTTTCTTGGATTTAAAGCCATACTTCAAAGTAAGTAATTCAACAGTATTATCATTGAACCTGCTGTTTAATTCTTGCAATCGATAATAAATAGTAGCACAAAAGACATTTACCGTAAAAATCATCTTGTTCATTTCGAGCATGACTTCTCCTTCCAATATATTTTGCACACATATTTGGAATGTCAATGTCATGTTTTATGCAAAATTTTTGAACATGAACTAAGAAAGTATCTCAACTTGTCGCTCTTAATTTCTGAAGTAACTCTTTTATAGTTGAAACCATATGCAAAGCATTTGAAATTTAGTTGATATATTATAAGCAAAAAAACAACTGATTTTCTTGTCGTGCACAATCAAAAAAGTGAGTTCAATTTAGAACTTGTTATTGACTTTTACGTACTCCTTCATGTTATTAATATAAGACATATTTTTTATATTTACTAATTTTTTCTAATTTACCCCCTATTTGAGTCATTCAATAATAATCAATGAAAAGAGGGAATAAAAGAATTAAGAAAGATAATGACTATAATGTTTTAGAAAATACATGTTTTTAAACTTAATTAGCTTTCTTAATCCAATTAAATTAGGTAAATATATCTTATATTAAAAAGGAGAAAGAGTTTTACTATAATATTTTACTACATTAATAAATAATCCAGCTAAGCTCAATGAGCAAAAAAGAAAATTTTGGGGAAAAGGTTACACTCATAATTTCTTCAATTACCCTTCCTATCATCATCATCATGTACTCATTTATTGAAGAGAAATATATACCTGATCGGTGATAGCACCGGCTTTTCTACAAGATAGGGTGTCGGTCTTATTTTGTGTTTAGACACATTCTACGTACAGTTTGAGCAAGAAAAAAGCTACCTTGTGTTTATCGGATTGTTCGTAGGTGTAGAATAGCATCAATGCTGTCATCTTTACGTTCTGCGTGATGAAGAAAATCAGCTGTCTCTACGAGATTCACATTGGCTACGTAATTAAATTTTGCTTAAATGAAGGAAAAATCTTTGGAGTACGACATGCATGCAGCTGGACTACCTTTTTAAGAGGTAATAATTGAGTTAAATAGTTTGCTCTTTTGTATTCACTTGGTATTAAAGTTAGTCTTCACACAAAAATTAATGGTATTAACAGAGTAAAAGGTGAAATTACAGTATATAGCATATAGCGAGAGAGTTCAACATAATGGCAAACCTCCTAGCTCTAAAAGGGTTCTCAGCCATAGCTCGGGATTGACTGTACTGAACTGGATCTATTATCTAATTTACTTGAGCCTAGTGAATAGCTTTATTTTTCCTTTATATAAAAAAAAAAGAGTAAAATTAAAACATTTAATTAGAAGAAAAACATACAGTATCAACATTAAAAATGGAAAGAAATGTACATGTAACTGCAAATGTGTTTTGCCTTAATTACTTTATGATGATGGACCAAAAACCAAAAATCACCCATTGTCAACAAAAATCAATGCAGCACGTACAAGACCATTCTCGTGACTCAACTGTACATGTTGTCTTCTATCTTTTAATGTGGAGCCAACCCTATCTTGTCATCTCTCAAGTAGCCATTCCATTTTTTTGAAATTTTGCAGAAAAGAATTGGATTCCCTCATTTTAAAAGCAAGCATTCCTTTGTCGTGCTTTTGCACAAGTCTGTCTATTTTTAATAAAAAATTGAAAAATATTCCAATACTGATAGCAATAGCATGGACAACGTAACTCTTTCTTTTGTTTGTTTTATTGATCTAATCTGCATGCATGGTGGATAACTCTACAACTTTCATATTATGCAGAAATAGAGGTAGACAACTCTACTGATCTCACCATATCTGATGATCACTTTGGACCATTTTTTCAGAGGTACTAAATAATTAACTCAAATAGTTTGCCCTTTTGTATTTATGTGGGTGGTGCCGTGTGCGAAGTGAAGTGTGAGGGGGAGGAAAGAAAAGAAATGAGAGCATTGAGCCTATAAAAATCTAAACCATCGAAAAGCAATAACAACAACAACAACAAAGATAATATATAGGATTTTTTTTTAACATAAAGGCAATTAAAAAAAAAACTTAATTTTCAAATAGTCTCAGAATACTTTATAGGAATTAAGACCTTTCGAGGTACCATCTTGGGATTATTATATTTCAGAAGTACTTATATCTCTTTCTCCCTATAAAAGCTATCAATTAGTGGGGAATCCCTTTGCTATTCTCTGCGGCTATTGGTCTCTTTTTTCCCTTTGTCATATTTCAGTCCAAACTTTGGCATCTCAGCTAGCATTTGAAGGAAATGGACAAACCTAAACTAAAAATAAATCCCTCGATTTAGGACCGTAGGTAGTATATATTACAAAAAAGAGTTAGGGTAAAATGGGTGTTGAATTGTTTATGTTGTCAGTTTTCCTTTCTATCGCTCTAGCTGTTAGTTATTTTTGAACAAAGCCACACACGTACGGTACATATATATGAATGGGTCAGGTAAACAAATGAAGAGGGCTTGTGGGAACGTAGTTGCGATGACGAGTCACTACTCAGCAAGCATTATTCTTTCTAACGTTAAAAGCAGTAGTGGTAGACCTAGGAATTTTAACGACGGGAGGTGGAAATAAAAAACATTATTATTTCAGGTCTTAAATATAGAATGAAGTTTATTTGTACTATAATCTTGTCCTATGATTATGATTAGGATTGGAGGGATTATGTCATAAATAAAAGGACTTAAAATATATTATAGATTTATTTCTTGAATTTAAAGCCATGCTCAAAGTAAGTAATTCAATAGTATTACTGTTTAATTCTTGCAATTGATAATAAATTGAGCTCTACTTCCAATATATTTTGCACTCATATTTGGAATATCAATGTCATGTTTTATACAAAATTTTTTTGAACATGAACTAAAAAAGCATCCCAACTTATCTGTTTTAATTTCTAAAGTAACTCTTTCGTAGTTCAAACTATGTGTAAAACATTTGAAATTTAGTTGATATATAATAAGCCAAAAAAAAAAAAACTGATTTTCTTCTTGTGCACAATCAAAAAAGTGACTTCAATTTAGAACTTGTTATTATTACTTTTACATACTCTGTTATTAATATAAAACATATTTTTTATATTTACTAATTTTTTCCTAATTTACTCATATTTGAGTCATTCAATAATAATCAATGACGAGAAGGAATAAAAGAATTAAGAAAAATAATGACTATAGTGTTTTAGAAAATACATATTAACAAACTTTACTAACTTTTTTAATTTAATTAAATTAGATAAATATATCTTATATTTAATATTAGAGGGAGTTTTACTATAATAGTTTACTACATTAATAAATAATCCAGCTAAGCTCAATGAGCAAAAAAAGAAAATTTTGGGGAAAAGGTTACACTCATAATTCCTTCAATTACCCTTCCTATCATCATCATCATCATGTACTCATTTATTGAAGAGAAATATATACCTGATCGGTGATAGCACCGGCTTTTCTACAATATAGGGTGTCAGTCTTATTTTGTGTTTAGACGCTTTCTACGTACAGTTTGGGCAAGAAAAAAGCTACCTGGTGTTTATCGGATTGTTCGTAGGTGTAGAATAGCATCAATGCTGTCACCTTTTCGTTCCTCGTGATGAAGAAAATCTGCTGTCTCTACGAGATTCGCATGGCTCCGTAATTGAATTTTGCTTAAACGAAGGAAACATCTTTGGAGTACGATATGCATGCATGAGCACCTTTTTAAGAGGTAATAATTGAGTTAAATAGTTTGCTCTTTTGTATTCACTTAGGCGCTGCCGTGGTCCGAAGCGAGGGCAGGAGAGAAAAGAATTGAACATGAGAGCATTGAGCCTATAAAAACTTACCCCTCCAGCGACCCCAGGATTCCTCAGCTCAGAGAAGTATCGGCGAGCAAGAAGTAGTTCACCCGCATCCTTTGGCATGCGCTCAGATTATAAGTCGCCACATGTATGCTTCTACACCAGATTCTGTTGCAAAAAAGCTCTTCCAAGGATCTCCTTCTAGTAATAGTCCTGGTAATAAAAGTCGTCTTCATCAAACCGTTTCCTTCTTCATTCATGATACTGTTACTGATCTCTTTCTTCTTCTTCTTCCTCGCCTTCGGCTTCTTCCACCAAATCATACGTCTTAAACAGAAACGGCGCCACACACTGTCAGCCGCCAGAGGCTATATATGGTGGCCGCCGCGGCTGTGTTATTGTCGAGCCTCCTCGGCTCTGATAATCTTTCAGCCATGTTTGGTATATGTATTTTCTCTTAAATTTCTTTTGTACTCCATTATCTTATGCTATGGCGTCTGATTTTGCTTTCCTGTTCTTATTTTCTTCTACAGGGGTTGCTTTTGTGTTTTTGGAGACATGCCATTCAAAGATTTTGGCACCAACAAAGTCATTGGGATTTGAGGGTATTATGTTTCATCTCTAAGAGGTAAATGTTTATTTTATTTCAGTTTGCTTACAGAGTATCTTACAGTCACATTGATGCTTGCTTACATTTATTGCTGGCCATGGCACAATAGCAACTAGACTTTATATATGATGAAAACAACTACACTGCTATCTCCTCTTGTGCTGGTTATCTTGAGTGCTTGTTTGGTTTCACTTATTTTAAGTGATTTTACGCTTGTTTGGTATCATAAAGCGCAAAAGTGCTTTTTTCAAGTGAAGGCAAACAAACAATTAATGTTCTCATCTATTGATTTCTGTGGCCAATCAGAAGATAAAAGGGCTTGTTGAATCCTGGGCATATGTCTTGTATGGGCGAGACAGTGATTTCATCGAGCATTATTTTCTATATTTTTGCATTATTTTCCCAACAATTCTAATATAAGCAGAACTAGTCCTACATCCTACAATCTAATCTATCTGGAGTGTTTCTATTTAGTTTAACTTGTTTTTGTTGCTCATCTTGAAGAATCAGTTTCATTTTCAGGTTCTGCAGCAGTAGTGGAATCAAATGCATCATCCGGGACTGCAGAATCACTTCAGCTTCAGAGGAATGGAAACAACGAGATTGAAAACTTGCCGGTCTACCCTTATGATCGTCTGAGAGTGGTTTCTAGCAACCCTGTAGCTGGAATCAATGTGCAAGTAAGAGAGGTACCTCCTGAACTGAATCAGAGTCATTTTTCGAAGACTTCATATCCAACATCCTTATCTAACCTTTTGAATATGCTTTTCTCCCTGCTAAGATCATTAAAGAATTAGCAATGTCTCAGAATAGCTGATAAAGAAAACAACTAACTAATTATACAACCACAACAAGTGTTATCCCATTAAATAGGGTTGGCTACATAGATTGCATGGTATTTCTTTTTTACTGATTAACCAAATCTACTACTGAAAAGTCGCTTGTAAAATTGGATTTTCATTTTTCAGTCCTTGAACATAAACATTTTGCAATATATCAGGTCCAATAAAGAGGTTTCAGTTACTGTCTTTTTTTGGTTTCTTTTAAGCCTGTTGTATTATACCCCTAAGAATGACATGATTTTAACCATTTGGATCAACTTCATACAATGGGGTTAATTTGCATTGCATGACATAATAAAATAATGGCACAAATAAATGAATAATAAATGTTGCAACGATTGTCAACGGCCCTTGAACCTATTGGAAGGTCAACAACCTAGCTCTGATGACGAAATAATGAGTAACTAAGTGGGATAAGAAACCCTAGTCCTAAAAGTTTGTTGTTAAAGTGGAAATCCACTTAAATACTCCATTGAGCATCCCATACTACTCAATGTGAGACTTGAGACTAATTATCCTGCGCTACAGGTCTTCATCAGTTACTTTTGTTCTTGGATTATGAGAGAGAAGATGAGTAATAAAAAAGATTTCTGTTTTTTTTGGGGCCATTTATCTTCCCTTATTTGATTTTGTTTTACACGCCAAACATTATATTTACAGGCATTTGCTTATTTTGAATGGTTGTAGGCATATCTGTCTATTGAAGAGTTTCGTCAGAAATTTGGTATGACAAAAGCTGCCTTCTACAAGCTTACCAGGTGGAAACAGAAAAGGTTGAAGTTGTCACTTGATCTGTTTTAGATAGTATGAGCTTGTGACAAAAAGGCCTTAAAGATGGCTGGTAGGTGTTCAACCTCAAGAATGTCTCAGTAGGTGAATAAAATAGTTGATTGAAATATACACTGTGATTATGGGAGCGCGAAATGCCACTTGGAGGATTGCTTTTTTTTTTTTTTGTCTCCTTAATTGACTCGAAGACTTGTTATCACTGGGAAGAGTTTTGTTGCCATTGAAACTGATTGTTATGACTTATGATGAGAGGGGCAGAGGGAGGGAAGAGTTTTGTTGCCATTGAAACTGATTGTTATGACTTATGATGAAGATCAATACAGTGATTGTGGTATTTAGTTGTGAGAATGGAGATTTCATGCAGGCTAATAGTTTTTGTAGAAAAGAAAATATAGTGAAGAAGCAAATGAGCAGACTATTAAGGAGAAAATAAAATACATCCGGTACTTAATATAAGACTACTACCTACTCGCGTTCACACCAAGACAAGTCCGGAATCGAGAAAGGACTGTGACGTCCCGTTTATTTTTTTAAGGTTATGGATTATCACTTTTTCCCTTTTATTGAACTTGTAAAATGTAAATACTAAAAAATGGGTTGGGTCCGTTGGACGCTGAATCTAGATGATTATAAATATATAATACAAATACACAATCATCCTCTTGTATCATTTTTAGATTGAAAGCATAATAGTAAAAGTTAAGAAATAATTAAACTTAAACTTAATAAGTGTTGTAAATATTCCAATATTAGTGTAAATGTCCAAAACCTTTTTTCAAGAAGAGTCTTTTGGGATTTCTACACTTAAAGCAATGTAACATATGACATGAATGGTTTGGTGGGAGTTTCATATAATTTACAAAACTCCATAATATACCATTATGTAGATTTATTCTTTTGTGTAACTCTTGTAATGGTGTTAAGGATTCATTGCCTATATATAGTAGGCGTGTATCAAAGGTTGGAAGAGTACAATAGAAAGAATAATTAATCTCTCCTTGCTCTCCATTTTCCCTTGCATTTCTTCATCTTCCTCATCTTAATCTCTCTTGTGTTTTACTTAGTTTCATAACACGTTATCAGCACGATTGCTATAACGAAGGTATAATTTCTTTAACGATTTCATCTACTTTCTCTAATGATTTTATTATATGTTTATTTATATATCTGGGATAATCTAAACCACTATATGGAATTTAAAATTACCGATTGTTTTTATACATCGGGTTCCATGGTTAAGATTGGAGATTATTTACTATTTTATATAGTACTTTTACTATTTATCATTATTCATCCATCAATTTTATTCATGCACAGTAATTGTATAGTAATTTATGATTGTTTTACTATTTATATCATTGCATAGTGCTTTACTTTTGCACAATATATGTTACTAACTTTAACATAACATAACATTTTACTTTTATTGTTATATTATGTTACTAACATAACATTTATATTATTGTTACTAACATAACATTTAAATTAAGCATTTACTTTTATGTTACTAACATAACATTTTACCTTTATGTTACTAACATAACATTTTACTATTATTGTTGCTAACATAACATTTTACTTTTATTGTTATGTTATTGTTGCTAACTTTTAATGTTATGTTATTTTATATTTCATGCAATCTCTTTTATGTTATTAATATTATTATGGCCAGAAGCCATACACCTCTGTTTTCCTATTCTAAAATTATATGACCAGAAGTCCTATCATTTTAGTTTCTTAATTTTATGGTCAGAAGCCACATAAATTTAATTTCTCATTATGAGAACTATATGGCTCGAAGCCATAAAGTTTTAATCCTTATTATTATACTTTACTTATTGTGTTTCTAAATTTCATCTTATTATCATTAGTATTTCTATGTTAATAATTCTTGTTTATTTTTTTTAATTAGTCTGAGCCATGACAAACACAACAAACCTTGCAAAACTTGAATTTGTGGCTCTTGATATTACCGGAAAGAATTATTTATCTTGGATGCTGGATGCGGAAATCCATCTGAATGCCCATGGTCTGGAAGACACAATTAAAGAAGGAAATAAAGCATCTAATCAAGATAAAGCCAAAGCCATGATTTTCCTTCGCCACCATTTACATGAAAGTTTAAAAATTGAATATTTGACAGTGAAAGACCCACTGGTTCTTTGGAAGAATATAAAAGAAAGGTATGATCACCAGAAGATGGTCATCCTCCCAAAAGCTCGTTATTGCTGGATGCATCTGCGTTTACAAGATTTTAAAACTGTGAGTGAGTATAACTCGGCCATGTTCAGAATTACTTCTCAATTAAAGTTATGTGGAGAAAAGATTACTGATGAAGATATGTTAGAGAGAACATTCTCCACATTTCATGCCTCCAATTTGCTCCTGCAGCAGCAATATCGTGAAAAAGGTTTCAAGAAATAAGCTGAATTAATTTCTTGTCTCCTTGTAGCTGAGCAAAACAATGAGCTTTTATTGAGAAATCATGAATCCCGTCCAACAGGTTCAACTCCATTCCCAGAAGTGAATGTAGTAAGTAATGGATATTTTAGTGGCCGAGGACGTGAACGTAAAGGTGCCTACAACTGTGGCCGTGGTCGTGGTCCATGTCGTGGTGGATCAAATTCTCACCCTAAAAGGGGGAAGATTGAAAAGAACCCCAGGAGGGAAACTAGTGAGAATAAGAAGCATTCTGAAAATGTATGTTATCGTTGTGGTAGTAAAGGTCATTGGTCTCGTACCTGTCGTACGCCAAGACACTTGGTTGAACTTTCTCAAGAATCACTTAAAAGTAATGGTAAAGGGTCAAAGATTGAAGTAAATCATGTTGAGAACTCCAAGTTTGAGGATGTTGATTTTACTCATTTGAATATTTATAAGGTTGAGAATTCTGAATTTGAAGATGTTGATTCTACCCATTTGGATGTTGCTGATTTCTTAGTATAAATTGTCTTTTCCTATTTGGAACTGTTTGGTTTTAGTATGTTTAAACTTTCTTCTATTATATGTATTTCTTTTAATTATGTTTTTATTTATTTTCATGTATCCTTTAATGAAGAATGAATCTTATTAGCATCAATTCTGAAGATCTGTGTCTCGTTGATAGCGCAACAACCCACACTATACTAAAAAATGATAAATATTTTTCTTCCTTGGTAATGCGAGAAGCCAATGTCCAGACTATATCTGGTAATATAAATTTGATTGAAGGCTCCAGAAGAGCTAATATTTTTTTACCTGAAGGAACAAAATTATGTATTGATAATGCATTTTATTCTACCAAATCTAAGAGAAACTTATTAAGTTTCAAAGATATCCGCAAAAATGGATATCATATAGAAACAACAACTAAAAATGATCAGGAATGTCTTGCTATCACAAATATTGTTTCTGGTAGAAAATGCATGTTAGAAAGTTTTCCTGCTTTCTCTTCTGGTTTGTATTATACATTTATAAGCACAATTGAAACACATGCTATTGTAGACCAGAAGTTTACTAATATAAATCAGAAGTTTACCAATACAAACTAGCAGTTTGCCAATGTAAATCAGAAGTTTACTAATGAATTTAATGTTTGGCATGACCGGTTAGGCCATCCCGGGTCAATCATGATGCGACAAATAATTGAGAATTCATGTGGACATACCCTGAAGTGTAAACAAATACCACAATCTCATGATTTCTCATGTGATGCATGTTCCAAGGGAAAGTTAATAATTCGGCCCTCACCAAACAAAGTAGAAAGTGAATCTCTCACATTTCTAGAACGGATACAGGGAGATATTTGTGGGCCAATACACCCACCATGCGGACCATTTAGGTACTATATGGTTTTAATTGATGCATCAACTAAATGGTCGCATGTTTGCTTATTATCTTCCCGCAACCTGGCGTTTGCGAGATTACTTGCTCAATTGATTAGATTAAGAGCACATTACCCTGATTATTCTATCAAGAAAATACGTCTTGATAATGCTGGTGAATTTACCTCACAAGCTTTTAATGAATATTGTATGTCCCTTGGAATAGATGTTGAACATCCTATAGCTCATGTTCATACGCAAAATGGACTCGCAGAATCATTGATTAAACGATTGCAACTTATTGCAAGACCTTTATGTTAGTATGTAGGTGTCCTAGAGACAATCAGTTGAACACCTTGTACTGTTTGATATTTCATGATTTATATATTTGAGCATAATTTATCTTTATCATATTTATGTCTCGCCTATATTTTATAGTTAATATGAGATTAAAGATAAAGGCCCAAGGAATAGAATATGTGTTTATTCGGTGATCTATGATAGGGATCATGATCATGAGGAATCGAGTACACTACATGTCTATTGCCTGAAACTTGTTCCTAGTCTTGAATCGCCAAGAAAGGGCATTGGTGATTTCAATAAGACTAGTACGACATCATCTACTTGTATAGTGATGCAAGGTAGGGACCTCATGGAATGCAGGCATGTTGATGCCTTAGCTGATGTCGTGGGTGGATCTGTTAGAGAACAGATAGCATTGAACTGACCCGCTGAGAGACTCCACAAGGATTCATTGTAGAGAGTATCATTGGATTTGTAATGTCTCTTATCATTTGGTAGTGCGGATCATCTTAGACTTGAGGATGTCATCGACCACTATGTCCTAGGGTTATACTTTGACTGTACAACTCTATCCGCCTGAAAAATGGGGAGAACAGTGTACTCTTGGGTATTACCTGAATACATGAGTATAGATGGTCATGCCGAAAGGACTTACAATCCTCTACAAGGGATTAGTTGTTCACAAGACCGGTAAGAGCTTGGATACTTCTAGTTGACTCGGGAATCTATGCATAGTAAGTGATTATGAAGAGTCATGATCTGTCTTAGAGTCAATAGAAGAATATTCCTGGTTCTGTGAAATAGCTACATTTAGTCAATCAAGAGAGATGATACTCTATCCTTGCTCTCGACTAAAGATGAACAACATTGTAAGGGATGATATATGCACAGTATCCAAATTAGAAAAAGGTAGATCACTTGATCAACTTGATTAGTTCTGGGACTGCAGAGCATTGCTAGTGTCTTATGTAGTCATTAGATAAATTGACCTATTAAAGGAGTTTAATTGGTTCAAGTTTATCTATGTCAGTAACTAATTGGGCCTAATGGGTCACACACTAAAGACTATTCTTGATTGCTTAATTTAGCTAGTTTGGACCAATAAATGTTATTGGGTTTTGTCAAGACTATTGATGTAATTGGGTTAGTACTTCAAGCCCAATTATTGAGAGGTTAAGAGATTGAGGTAATTTATGAATTAACCAAGGCTGTATCCAATCAGGATTGGATAAAGAGAGTAATTAATTAGTAATTATTTATTCATGTGAATAGTGTCAAATGAATAGTAAAGTACTATTCATCTTTTACTATTCATGAATAATCAATTATTATAATTAATTATAAGAAGCACTTCTTGAAATAATTAATTGTTCAAGAATCACTTCTTGGAATAATTGATTCTTCAAGAAGCACTTTGGATTTGAAGTAGAAATGAATGTGTGGCTCACATTAAAAGAAGAACATGTGGCTCACACTGAAAGAAGAATATGTGGCCATGGTTCACTCCTTGTTTCTATAAATAGCACTCATTTCCTTCATTCCAATTCACACCAAGCTTCTCTCTTAAGCTTCTCTCTCTCTCTCTTCCTCTTAAGGAAGTTCTTTCTCTTCCTCTCTCTTTCTTCCTCTTAAGGAAGTTCTCTTAGACTTGAGTAAGAAATCCAAACTCTTGAAGTTCTCCACCTTGTTACTGCCTAGCAAGCATTCAAGGAGTCGGAGATTCAAGGAGAAGGTGTTCTCATTTGCAATCAGGAGATAGTCGTGTGGATCAACGTTAGAGGACATCATACTCTTTGACGTCTTCAAGTGATCACAGGTATTCCTGAAACCCTGTATGTGTTTTAACGAGTAGATCCTAAATATGTACTGTAAGAGTTACGGTACATGGTTCATAGTTCATGAGGTTAGTATTTCCACATGGTACGGTAAATATTATTTACCAAAGAGTTTCTTCTGAGTATGCTCTGTGGCTGCAGCTTAGTCTGATCTGTCACATCAGAAAAGAATTATTCTTGGACAGTAAATATTATTTACCAGTACAGTAAATATTATTTACCGAACAGTAAAAAATTATTTACCAGCATAGTAAATATTATTTATCGATGAAAAATATATTTACAGGCGTGGTGAAAAATTATTTACTGTTCACGCTGAATATTATTTACTGGTGTAGTAAAAATTATTTACTGGCACGGTAAAAATTATTTACCATCACAGTAAATATTATTTACTGGCACAGTAAAAATAATTTACCGGCACGGTAAAAAATATTTTTACTGTTACTATTCACATGAATAGTAAATATCCAATGTGGGTTCCGCAAATATTGAAAAATTTTGTTTTCCAACCTCGTAAACATGTTGCTTGAACGTCAAGCTAGAACAATCTTAACCCTCACTTTACTTATGAGATCAAATCTCCCAATTTCTGCTTGGGGCCATGTCATTTTGCATGCAGCAATGTTAATACGCATCAGGCCAACTAGTTACCTAAAAGTTTCCCCCATACAAATGGTTTTTGGTCAAGAACCTAATATTTCCCATATACAAATTTTTGGATGTGCAGTATATGTGCCAGTAGCACCACCACAACGCACCAAAATGGATCCTCAAAGAAGGATGGGAATATATGTTGGGTATGAATCTCCTTCAATCATTAAATATTTAGAACCATCTATAGGAGATTTATTTACTGCAAGATTTGTAGATTGTCATTTTGATGAATCGGTTTTCCCAACATTAGGGAGAGAAAATAAGCAGTTGGGTAAAGAGATTAGCTGGAATGAATTATCATTGGCTCATTTTGATCCTCGTACAAAACAATGTGAACTAGAAGTTCAAAAGATAATTCATTTGCAAAATTTAGCTAATCGAATGCCAGAAGCATTTACTGACCCAAAGAAAGTGACAAAGTCACATGTTCCAGCTGCTAATGCTCCTATTCGAATTGATGTCCCTAAAGGACAACCTATTATAAATGAATCTAAAGCACGCCTGAAGTGTGGCAGGCCTATCGGTTCCAAAGATAAAAATCCTCGAATGAGAAAAGGAGCTAAGAATATAGATGATCAAGTTGAGGATAATCAAGAAAAGTTGGTAGCTCCTGAAGAGTCATTATCTCCAGTAGAGATATCTCCAGAAGAGGATGTTATAATCCCAGATGAGACCCAGGTACCTGAAATATGTGAAAATAATGAGATCTCAATAAATTATTTTATGAATGGTATCCGATGGGACCGAAATGAAGTCAACATTGACGACATCTTTGCTTATCATATAGCATATGATGTAATGAATGATAATGAGGATCATGAGCCAAAATCCATTAGCGAGTGCCAACAACGAAAGGATTGGCCCTTATGGAAAGATGCTATTAATGCAGAGTTAAATTCACTGGCAAAACGAAAAGTATTTGGACCTGTAGTCCACACACCTGAAGATGTAAAGCCAGTTGGGTACAAATGGGTTTTTGTACGAAAGAGAAATGAAAAGGGTGAAATCACAAGATATAAGGGACGTCTTGTAGCCCAAGGCTTTACACAAAGACCTGGCATTGATTTTGAAGAAACGTACTCACCGGAAGTGGATGCAACTACTTTTCGTTATTTAATTAGCTTAGCAGTAAATGAAGGACTTGATTTGCGTTTAATGGATGTCGTGACAGCCTATTTGTATGGCTCACTTGACAATGATATTTATATGAAAGTCCCTGAAGGACTCAAGGTGCCAGAAGCATCTAATTCGAATTCTCGAGAACAATACTCGATAAAGTTAAATAAGTCTTTGTATGGCTTGAAGCAATCAGGGCACATGTGGCATAATTGTCTCAAAGAATATTTGTTGAAAGAAGGGTACAAAAATGACCCAATATGCCCATGCATTTTTATGAAAAGATCTATAAATGAATTCGCTATAATTGCTGTTTATGTTGATGATATCAACATCATTGGAACTCCTGAAGAGCTTCAAAAGGCAATTAGTTGTTTGAAAAAAGAATTTGAAATGAAAGACTTGGGCAGAACAAAATTTTGTCTTGGACTACAGATTGAGCACCTAAAGAATGGGATCTTTGTATATCAAGAAACTTATACAAAGAAGATCTTAGAGCGATTTTATATGGATAAGTCGCATCCATTATGTACCCCAATGATTGTAAGACCTTTGCAGGTTGATAAAGACCCATTCCGACCTCAAATAATTACTGAAGAAGGTGAGGAAGAACTAGTTGGTCCAGAAGTACCATATCTTAGTGCTATTGGAGCACTAATGTATCTTGCTCAACACACACGTCCTGATATATCATTTGCTGTTAATTTATTAGCAAGATATAGTTCTGCACCAACACGGAGGCATTGGAATGGAGTAAAACACATTTTTCGTTACCTCAGAGGCACCATGGACATGGGGTTATACTACTCAAATGTATCCAAGCATGAACTGATTGGTTATGCAAACGCTGGATTTTTGTCTGACCCACACGATGGTAAATCACAAATAGGCTATCTGTTTACATGTGGACGCGCAGCTATTTCATGGCGATCTATGAAACATACTATATCAGCCACATCATCTAACCATGCAGAAATTCTAGCAATGCATGAAGCAAGTCGAGAATGTGTGTGGTTAAGGTCAGTATTACATCATATACGAACAACTTGTCATTTATCTTCAGAAAAAATGGTTCCAACAGTTCTATATGAGGATAATACTGCATGTATTGCCCAACTTAAAGAAGGATATATCAAGGGCGACAGAACGAAGCATATTTCGCCAAAATTCTTATTCACTTGTGATCTTCAAAAGGATGGTGAAATAGATATCCAGCAAATCAGTTCAAGTAAAAATCTAGCAGATTTATTCACCAAGTCGCTTCCAGGAGCAATCTTTGAAAGACTCGTCCATGGTATTGGTCTTCGGAGACTCAAAGATCTCAACTGATGTTGTCAAGAGGGGGAGTCGATACACGCTGTACTCTTTTTCCCTTATCTAGGTTTTATCCCACTGGGTTTTCCTAGAAAGGTTTTTAATGAGGTAGCATTGGACAATGTATCAATGGATGTTGTACTCTTTTCTTTGGCTAGGTTTTTATCCCACTGGGTTTTTCCTAGTTAAAGTTTTTAATGAGGCACATTCATAATGGACATTCAAGGGGGAGTGTTGTAAATATTTCAATATTAGTGTGAATGTCCAAAACCTTTTTTCAAGAAGTGTCTTTTGGGATTTCTACACTTAAAGCAATGTAACATATGACATGAATGGTTTGGTGGGAGTTTCATATAACTTACAAAACTCCATAATATACCATTATGTAGATTTACTCTTTTGTGTAACTCTTGTAATGGTGTTAAGGATTCATTACCTATATATAGTAAGCATGTATCAAAGGTTGGAAGAGTACAATAGAAAGAAGAATCAATCTCTCCTTGCTCTCCATTTTCCCTTGCATTTCTTCATCTTCCTCATCTTAATCTCTTTTGTGTTTTACTTAGTTTCATAACAATAAGAACAATAATTATAAGTATTTGGCTAAATTATACAAAACCCTTATTCACTTTGGGTTTGTTGTATGTAGCCCTTTGATATTCCAAAGTTTAAATTTAACACCCATGGCCTTTCTTTTTTTCTTTTTCTTTTTTTTTCAATTATGAACCTTATGCCATTAAGTGACTATTATCTTTTTAACGAAAATAACACGTTAAATTATGAGACGACACATGGCATCAAGTGTAAATTACTAATTTTATAAAACACCTTCGAATTTTGAATAGTTATAGAGAATCCATTGAACTTTAATCAATTACAAATAAACCATTAACATTTCAAAATTTAAATTTAACTCCCTTAAAATTTTGATTTATCACATGTCATTACTTTTATCATTTTAATAAATTCATTAGATTCTTACTATTATTTGTCAATTAAAGTAGTTCTTTTATATGATCAAAAACTAGAAGAAAAATATTTAGGAAAAAAAATAAAAAATAAATAAACGTTGAACCGTTGATTCAAGAAAAAATATGCATCACTGACCAAAAAAAAAAATTAATGAGGACAAAAAGCTAATGTGATATTTAAACCATCAATATTCAATCATCCCAAAAACAATTTTGACACAAATGATGATATTTTTGTGCTATCAATGCTCAATTATCCCAAGAAAATAAATGAATGTTCTATAAATGATGACATTTTTTAAAAATATTATTCTTCTAGTTTTTGTCATACAAGAAAACTATTTTAATTGACAAATAATAGGAAGAAACCTAATAAATTCATTAAAATGATAAAAGTAAGGGCATGATTTTAATATTATAAATCAAAAGCAAAATAAAGAATATGCCATTTGCAAGAATAATTAACCTTAACCTGGTTGGCTAGTCAAAAACTCGAGATCAGATGATCAAGAATAATTACGTACGCTGTGCGGGAAAAAGGATGGCTTCGCAGTTTTTTTTTCTTTTTTTTCCTCTCAGAAAATGGCTTCGCAGTTCACAGCTTATCTGTTTGAAAAAGCAAGTGAAATTGAGTGGCTTATGTTATATAATGCAGCTATCCCAAAAAGCAAAATAAAGAATATGCCATTTGGCCCTATAAAATGCTTCAAAGATGCTTCCCCCACTTCTTTTAGACCATTTACTGTTTGATTTGACATTTCGACTCAATTGAACCAGTCAACACTTCGATCTGAATTAGGTTTATCAGCATTTAAATAATGTAGTTAAGTTTTTAAATAAAAACTTTAATACATGATAGAACACATTTGGTCTTGTTTACAGTACTTCTTTTGCTCAAGGATAACTGCATATATAGTGTTCCAAAAAAAAAAAGGATAACTGCATATATTACCAATAGGAAAAACACACCAGTACAGAGAACGAGCAATACAAGGATAATGGAAGTACAGTCCTAAAACAGAACTTACAGAAGAAACAATACAGGGAGTACCTAATGCAGAAACAAACACACTGGAAAATAAACCAAACTACATAAACACCTCCTCGTTTACACAACAGGGAGAGGATCATCAGCCACAACACAATTTGCCTCCAAAGCATCCAAGGTTAGAAAAGAAGACAAAGAAGGTGATGGTTGTGAAACCTACCCAATCAGGCACACCTCCTTATAAGCATTTACTGCAATTAAGCCAGCAACTCGATTACCCCTTCTAGGGATAAAAGACAAGAGAAACCCAACCTCATCAAATAAGAGATAAATAATATCATGTACAATGCTCCTACTCCGCCATTCACATAAATCTAGAGATTTAGCATTTAAACAGGAAATCAATAGTAAGCAGTCCGTTTCAAAAATAACTTTATCCAAACCTAAATCCTTGGCTAAATCAAAGCCTTTTTCAAAGCAAGAGCCTCAGTCATGAATGCTGAAATGGACTTAACCTTATCAACATACCCTCATTTAAAGGAGCCATACCAGTCACGACGCACTATACCGATAGCAGCTGGAACCATATCAGAAATAAAGGCTCCATCGATATTTATCTTTACTGTTCCAAGATCAGGAGGGGACCATCCAGCACACACAGAAGAACTCTTATGCACCCCTCTACTCTCCACCTTGGTACGCTCCAAATTACCCCAAAACTCAGTATTGTGCCTCTTAGCAAACTCCACCACAGCAAAAGGGTTAGGAATAAGATGATTAAAAATAAAATCATTCCTCTGTTTCCAAATAAACCACAGCATCCAACAAACAAGGGATATGTCATGAGGGTTAAGCAGGTCCAAACCTGTAATCTGAAGCCACCAAGTATTAAAATTAGAGATATTACTTGGATCAAAATGGCCGCCAAGGCTACAGCCAAACCACGCACACCGGGTCCAGGAGCACAAAAAGAAGAGATGCTCAGTAGTCTCTTCAGCCTCCTCACAAATAGGACAGGTATTGACTCGGGAACGCTTTCTTCTGTATAGAGCAGCATTAGTTGCCAATGCATTGTTAAAAATGCGCCACATGAAGTGTTGCACCCAAGGAGTAACATTCACTTTCCAAATAAACTTCCAGCAGGAGAGTGGTAGAACCGACGAAGAGCCAGCCTTGTTAACATCAGCAAGAGACTGCTCTTTCCTACTAAGATACCCTAATTTCACCATATATTCGCCCTTCTTAGCATATGTCTACACCAATTTGTCTTCTAACCCATTATTTGGAATAGGTATAGCAAGAATAGCACGCTTCACCTCATCTGATACATACTGAGAAATTGGAGCAAGATTCCAGACACCATCATCAATTAAATCTGAAATTCTCCCATTCGTAACTATTGGATCAGCACATTCAGGGGGTTTTTCTGGAAAAGCAACACCCGGGACCCAATTGTCTCCCCAAATGCGAATATGTCTACTAGAACCCAAATCCCACCGTAAATCAGCCCTTAGAAATTCTCTACCATCAATAATGCTTGACCAACACCAAGAGGCTTTAGCTCCTTTATCCACATCAAAAAACTCACTCTACGGAAAGTATACACTCTTGAGAACTTGTACCCATAAATCATTCGGTCTCAACATTAACCGCCATGCCGTTTTTGCCAACAGTGCATTATTCATAATAATCAGATCCTTACAACCCATACCACCTTGATTCTTTCCTCTTGTGAGAAAATCCCATGCCTTCCAATGAATACGATTGTCAAAAGCATTCCCATCCCACCAGAAATTAGCAATCATAATAATCCCATGCCTTCCAATGTTTACAGTACTTCCGATTTTTCTTTATAACAAAGATGTATCAATTGAAAATAATAAATGTATTAAAATTATTATTATTATTTTTTTTTTACTAGAATGTTCTTATTTATGATGGCATGGGGAATAAAAGAGAACGTAAAGAAATTATTAGATTGTAGAAGAAAGTGAATGAGAAAATAAATATGGTAGAATTAATAGGTGGGTTTGAAAATTTATTATATTGACATTAAATAGGGATAATTAAATAAGAGAAAAATCTTAATAAATTTATTAAAATGATAAAAGTAACAACATGTTTAATATTATACATTAAAATTTTAAGAAAGTTAAATTTAAATTTTGAAATATCAGGGGATCATTTTTAATTGATTAAAGTTCAATGGGTTTTATGCAATTATTCAAAGTTAATGGGGGTTTTTAATAAATTAGTAATTTTACACTTGATGCCACATGTCATCTTATAATCTGACGTGTCATTTTCTGTTAAAAAGATAACGATCACTTAACGACATAAGGTTAATAATTGAAAAAAAAAAAAAGGTTATAGGAATTAAATTTAAACTTTGAAATGTCATGAGTTATGTGCAACTGACCCAAAGTTTCGCCGGGTTAGCCAAATACTTATAATTATTGCTTTATTAAATTTAATTTTAATTATTTCTTATTTTTTTATTATGCTTTCAATGTCTGTTATAAAAGGATGATTGCGTATTTGTAGTATATATTTATAAACATCTAAGTTCAACACATAACCCAACTTATACCCATAAATTTTAGTTTTTACAAGTTCCAAAAAAAAGAAAAAAAAAGGGGGGGGCGGGTGATAGTCCATATCCTTCGAAAAATAAACAGAACATCACAGTCCTGTCCCGATTCCATACTTGTGGTCCTGGTCCCATTGGGAACGCGAGTAACATTTAGTTAATTAGTCTTATAGTATTAAATACCGGATGTCGTATTTATTTTCCCCTTAATACTCTGCTCATTTGTCTCTTCACTATAGTTTCTTTTCCACAAAAACTGCTAGCTTGCATGAAATTTCCATTCTCAACCAAATACCACAATCACAGCATTGATCTTCATCATGAGTCGTACGTAACAATCAGTTTCATTGGCAACAAAAATCTTCATCCCTCCCTCCCTCTCTCTCTCTCTGTGATAACAAGTCTTCGAGTCAATTAAGAATGAGACCAAAAAAAAAATTGCAATTCTCCAAGTGGCATTTCCCACTCCAAACATGATCATAGTGTATATTTCAATCAACTATTTTTCTTTTTCACCTGCTGAGAAATTCTTGAGGTTGAACACCTACCAACCATCTTTTAGTCCTTTTTGTCACTAGCTCATATTATCTAAAATAGATCAAGTGACATCTTCAACTTGTTCTGTTTCCACTTAGGAAGTTTATAGAAAGCAGCTTTTGTCATGCCAAATTTCTCACGAAACTCTTCATCAGACAGATATGCCTACAACCATTCAAAATAAGCAAATGCCAGTTAGTATAATGTTTTGCGTGTAAAACAAAATCAAAAAAAGGAAGATAAGATTGGAAAAAAAAAACAGAAATCTTTTTCATTACTCATCTTCTCTCTCATAACTCAACAACAAAAGTATCTGATGAAGACTTGTAGTAAAGGATAATTAGTCCCAAGTCTCACATTGAGAAGTATGGGTGCTCAATTGAGTATTTAAGTGGATTTTCACTTTAACAACTAACTTTTAGGACTAGGGTTTCTTATTTCACTTAGGTGTAGTACTCGTTATTTCGTTATCAGAGCTAGGTTGTTGGCCTTCCAATAGGTTAAAGGGCCATTGACAATTGTTGCAACATTTATTATTCATTTATTTGTGCCATTTATTTATGCAAATTAACCCCATTGTATGAAGTTGATCCAAATGGTTAGAATTCATGTCATTCTTAGGGGTATAATCCAGCAGGCTAAAAAACCCCAAAAAAAGACAGTAAATGAAACCTCTTTATTGAACCTAAAATATTACAAAATGTTTATGTTCAAGGACTGAAAAGAGAAAATCCAATTTTACAAGCGGCTTTTCAGTAGCAGATTTGGTTAATCAGTGTGGAAGAATTTGAGAGATAAAAATATTATTCTTAATCTCTTAAACTGAAAGAATACATATAGGTCTTTATATAGGCAAACCTAGTGCTAACCCTAGAATCTCATAGAATCTAATCAAATCAAAATAAATCAAACTAATTGAGATATAATAGGAAATATCCTAAGATAGAAATATATCTATATCTAATCATAATAACAAGATAATAATCATAATAAATGCATAATATTTTCACACTCCCCTCAAGTTGGATCATGAATGTTAATCATGTCCAACTTGCTTATACAACTTTATACTACTAACACTCCCCCTTAAGCTTGTACTTTTTGAGTCTCAGAGGCCTATTTAGAGAGCAGCAGATACGGGACAACATTGGGAGTTACTGGCTGCGACAAGATGAACGGGCACCAGATACTCGACAAGATGAACGTCGGCGGGCAACGGCTGCGACAAGATCGACGGGCAACGGTTGCGACAAGATCGATGGGCAATAGTTGCGACAAGATCGACGTGCAACAACTGTGAATTTCAGAAGAATTTCTGAAAGGGCAGTTTAGTCTTTTTTTAAAAAAATAATAACAATAATGATTTAGGTCAGATCTGTGTTTCTTCCTATCGTGACTTCTTCCTCATGCGTCTCGGTACCTTCTCTCACAACACCACGGATGAGAATGGACCGGATCTTTCTTTTTCTTCTTCTCTTTTCTCCTTCTCCTTCGATCTGCAATAATGGTGAGCAAGGGAGATGGCGGTGATAACGTGATTTCCGACACCGGTGATTCTGGTTTTCCAGACTTTCCAGACTCGACTGCTGCTAATTCTGGTTCGAACTCCTGCTGCTGATGCTGACTCTGGTTTTCCGGCAGTGAGGTTAAGCTTGTCCAACAGTGAAGGTGACAATCTATATTGCTTTGTTTCTCCTACCGAATCTGGACCTCTCCTTTCCTCTTTCCAAAACAGTCGCCGGACTCTCGTCGGAATCTGGTAATTTCGCCGGAGCCTGTTGACACTGGGTCTGACAGATGGAGAACCCACGGAGTGCCGCGACAAGGACGATAAAGATGAGATGACGGGTGAAATCACAGACTAGACGATTGGCTGACCCTACAAACTACCGATGGTGAAAGTGGCGGTGGCGCTGGTGACTTGCAGTGTGTCACCAGCGCCGAACAATCTTTACTGAACTCTTTTATCTCCATCTCTGATACCATGTGGAAGAATTTGAGAGATAAAAATATTATTCTTAATCTCTTAAACTGAAAGAATACATATAGGCCTTTATATAGGCAAACCTAGTGCTAACCCTAGAATCTCATAGAATCTAATCAAATCAAAATAAATCAAACTAATTGAGATATAATAGGAAATATCCTAAGATAGAAATATACCTATATCTAATCATAATAACAAGATAATAATCATAATAAATGCATAATATTCTCACAATCAGTAAAAAAGAAACCATTTTTTAATATTACCCAAAGATTTGATTGTTGATAAGGCACAATAGTGCCATGCAATCGATGTAGCCAACCCTATTTAATGGGATAACACTTGTTGTTGTTATATAATTAGTTGGTTGTTTTTTTATCAGCAATTTTGAGATATTGCTAATTTTTCAATGATCTTAACAGGGATAAAAGCATGTTCAAGTGGTCAGATAAGGATGTTGGAGATGAAGTCTTGGAAAAATAACAGACTAGGCTGATTCAGTTCAGGAGGTACCTCTCTTACAGTCACATTGATGCCCGCTATAGAGTTACTAGAAACCACTCTCAGACGATCATAAGGGTGGACCGGCAAGTTTTCAATATCCTTGTTTCCATTCCTCTGAAGTGATTCTGCAGTCCCAGATGATGCATTTGATTCCACTGCAGGAGAACCTGAAAATGAAATTGATTCTTCAAGATAAGCAAGAAAAACAAGTTAAACCAAATACAAACACTCCGGATACATTAGATTGTGGGATGTAGGACTAGTCCTGCTTATATTAGAATTGTTGGGAAAATAATGCAAACATATAGAAAATAATGCTCGATGAAACCACTGTCTCGCCCATACAAGACGTATGCCTAGGATTCAACAAGCCCTTTTATCTTCTGATTGGCCACAGAAATCAATAGATGAGAACATTATTGTTTGTTTGCCTTCACTTGAAAAAAGCACTTTTGCACTTTATGATACCAAACAAGTGTAAAATCACTCAAAATAAGTGAAACCAAACATGCACTAAGATAACCAGCACAAGAGGAAATAGCAATGTAGTTGTTTTCATCATATATAGAGTCTAGTTGCTATTGTGCCATGGCCAGCAATAAATGTAAGAGCTTGATATTAATTAGATGGAGGAAAAACAGGAAAGGAAATATCTAGTGGGGTAAACATAGGAGGCACTTTAGAATTTGACTAGGCACTTTAGAATTTGACTAGGTCAAATATTAGGATTAGGTAAATGAAGTACTTGGATTGATTCTAAATTCTTGAAACTAAATTAATCCAAAAACAAAAGGTTGGTTTGAACTGAGCCTTTTGTAATTTTCCTCATTTTTTTATGACAAAAACATAGATGCTATATATCGAATTGCCTGAATTTCTTACTTGATAATGCCAAAGAAGAAAATAATAAGTAGTCAACTGTTCTAAAGAGACATTTCATTAACATGGATTGATGAAAACGACTTTTGTTACCAGGACTATTATTAGAAGGAGATCCTTGGAAGAGTTTTTTTGCAACAGAATCTGGTGTAGAAACATGTGGCGACTTATAATCTGGGTGCATGCCAAAGGATGCGGGTGAACTACTTCTTCCCCAACGCCCATTGGAACTGACAGAAATACTTCTCTGACCATCAGGGGTAGAGCCCCTAGAGCTTGCTTTTCGTGGGGTTCTATTGTGTGCCTGAATAATTGATTAGGATGATGATGCAGGGAAAGATCAAGGAACCAATAATTGAAATCATTCTAAAATAACTGCTGCTAAGATAATCATAGCAAGATTAATAGATAGGAACATGATACCTAGAACACCTTGACACTATTTTCCTCATGAACACTAGCAGTATGCACATAAAACATTATTTCCTCTGGTCCTAAATGTAGTAACTAGTTGAGGGGTTTGCTTCAGTTCTAAATGCAAGACCTCAATCTACTTTATCTTCTAAATTTATAATTTTCCCCCATACTACCCCTTTTGATTACAAACATTAAAGAGGGGTTTCCATCGCTAGCAGTATTTCCCAATGTAAATGGTTAAAGGGGGGTTTTTTAATGAAACCACACAATTTTTGACAAATAATTAATTTAACAAATGTCCTTAATCACTGCAAATTAGTTATTTAGCTCCTACATTTATAACCAGAGGGAGTCTATATTTTACCAATATGAGGACCTGGCTATATTCAGAGATAAGCGAAACAAAAGTAAATGCACAGCAGAGAATGCATCCTCCTAGCAGATAATAAAGCAGCAGAAATTCAATGTAGTGGAAGATAATGAAAAGCATGCTTGAGCTAAATCCTTAACAATTATTGAACTTCAAAATTACTTTTTGTGCTTGACCATAGATTCTAAGCCCAAATGCCCAATAACTATATGATGATACATTATTCTGCATCAAGTGGTATATTGAGTAAACAGCGAAAACTTACTCCAAGAGTAGACAGAAATGAAAATATTTTTATTCAGTGATGTGAAACATATGCAAATCACTTACTTCTAGGGTGTGTTGCTTTCCTTTCAGAATTGCAAGCTTTCGTTCAAACGAATTACCATGCATCTGCAACATAAGCATTTTAGATTTAGTTTATGAAATCTCACATAACTCTTGCTAAGAGTTTTGTATGCAATAAATTTATAAGCACGCAACAATACGTGATACTGAAATGTATAAAACTGATCCAGGCTACAAATAAATAAATATTATACACGTAGAAGAAAGCACAATGCATATATGATAAATAAGGCAAATACAAGAAAATTAGTAAACATTTTCCTATAAAATCATAAAGCAGTGCATGCCTAAACTAAGAAACTAAAACAAACTACATATCCACAGATAAATCGATAATACTAAAAAAGAAAAGAAAAAAATTGCTAAGATGGAGGTTTTAGACACATGCACGGGCATGTAATATATCAGTCACAATGCTAGTCTATACTGACATGGGAAATGGACTTACATTTGCCTTTGAGTAGTCCCATGCGAAGAAACGAGTGAAAAGCGGTGGCTCATGGCCTTCAGTGACAACATAAATAGGAGTTTCCGGAGATAGATCCTCCACTAGAATGTCCATTTCAATAAATTTCTGCTTTCAATGTCAATGTAAGAAGACAATTATATAATAATGAGCCAACAAAAGTATTAGAATAGGGCTATAATTGTCTATATAACGGGTTATATATAGAGGATGCTAAAGGGAATAAATTTCTTCAATGATAGGCTATATAAGGTAGGCCAATCAGTAGGCTCTCAATAAGCCATAATAACCTAGGCTCATCTTTTGTGCATATAATACCTTCTTCTTAGATTAAAGAGCACATTAGACCTTAATCACATTTAGGAATGAATTATGAATTTGTCCCAATAATGTGACCATCAAACAAGTTATGAACATGAAAATGAGAAAGAATCAAACAAAGTCTCAATGATAATGTATGAACTGTGAAAAATAACTTTCATGCAAGACTTGGCTTGCTTCTGTGTCTGGGTGGGTGTGTGTGTTGAAGTCAGGGTGGATGCCCAAACGAAGAGATTTGGATGAAAGCATGGTGTGCCGATTAATGTTAGTATAATTGAATAAAAACATGACGTTAGTATAGAGCCTTTCAATGCAGAAAAAGTAGACAACTAAATACCAACAATGACCAAAAGCAGTCAATTTACCAAGCCAAGATTAAGAGCTTCTTGCTTTGATTTGACAACTGAATGTAAGCCCACCCAAACATAAATCTCTTTTTGGCAGTCAAGCAATAACATGTCTTCAGTAACCAAGTCATCCTGTGTAAAATTGTAGATCTCCCTCACCTGAAATTTTATAAGGCGACACTAAACTTTGAATTTAAACAACAAAGAAAAGAATTTTTGAATTAAAAAACCATGATACAAGAATTCACAGATCTTATTTAAGTGAAGGTTGAGCTTAATGTTTTTGACTTTTGAAGCTCATGTTTTAGGAAAAGACATATACAAGATAGTAGGTTCAAAAAGCACAAAGGAATTCTACCTCTAAAAAAAAGGGAAAAAACTTGAGATATTTTGAACAACTTTGCATTTACTATTGTTGATCACAGACCACTTAATGGCCTGACAGAATCTACATGGATATTCAAATTTCACATACAAGTAACAACAAAGAAAGAAAAGTGAAAGTGTCCCCATAAGTTATTGCACTCGAAATTGATTAAGTAGACAAGCTTAAATTAATGTACGCAACATACCTTGAAATCTCCTGGAATGACATTCCAATCAATTTGCGCAAGAAACAGAACCATCAATTAGACATGTTTTCCCTGTCATTTCATCCGTGATAATTCTAAAACAAGTTAGAAAAAGATTATATTTCTCAACAAGGGTGCTTTCCTTACCTCCACTTATGTTTAATACAAACAAATGAGGATCCTCAACATATTTTTGAATTTCTTTTGCTCTTGGATACTCTGCCTTTCCTCCAAGAATATCCCAGAAATCATCAGGTTCATTCCCTTCCCTCACAGATATAGGTTGCCATGTTGGCTGCAAGTTACATCAAGGAAAACATTGAGGAAACAAAAAGGAAAAAAAAAAAAAAACAGTCTCTCCAATTGTAGGGGTAAGGCTGTGTACATTTATCCCTCCTCAAACTCCACTTGGTAGGAGCCCTGGGCCCTGGGCCCTGGGCCATCTTTTAATTTAGTACCAATATTGATGCTAAACTTTTGTAGTTACCATTTCATAATTCCACTGTAGTAAAATAATGAAGACATACATTTCCTACACTAGATTTATAACTACATACATTAAGCAGATCCACCATTCGATCAAGAAGATTGTGGTCTTGGGCTGTAGATAGGCTCCCTATCCAAGTGAAGATAGATGCTCCAGTTTGCAAGATATAACAATAGGATGAATTCAGAGAGGCAGAAACCTATAAAATTTTAATACACGGTCATCAAAACACATTCAAAATGGCCTAGGTTTTATGGTATCTGAAAAACAGAAGCAAGTTTTTACAAGGCAGCATCACCCTGGTAACTGGAACAAACACTCCATACACACCTTCCAAAAAATAACAAAAAAATTCGAAGACAACAGGACAAGCCATGATATTATCTTTAATCCTAGATAGACTAAACAGTTTGATCATTAACATAACCTGCTATTTCAGTCGCAAACGAAGATGAAAACATTAAAAAGTAAAATGGAGTAAAGAGACATGATTTATTCACTATAATTAAAAAAACTATTTATGGACCTCTCACTTTAAGGCTTACTGGATTTAAAGTATGACCTCATATTATCATATGCTTTAAAACCTTAAATAGAATTTTCAACTTAAATTACCCAATAGTGTTATTACATTCTTTAACAACTATTAACTAAGACCGACAAGTAAAAAAGGCCATGAAGATATTAATTTGAGATTATTTAAATTGTAAGGTCACCAATTTACCATGATTCCAGCTGATAGATGGAAGGTCATTAATAGATTTATCATATAGATACTGTTCCAGAAGAATTTATAGCACAGTATTCCTACTCTAGTTTGCCATTTCACATGTTAGGTTGATAATTAGTACTCAGATTCAATTTTCATCAGAAATTGAATTAGATTTAGCATAATAAGTTCTGAAACATAATAGCCTACTCTCAGTAAGAGAGTCGCTTCAAACCTTGGGCGTTGATTTTCTAGTAATAGATGAAGTATGACATCACACAATATAATAGGATTTTACGTGGATTACAGTGTCGGAAGAATCATTGGAACGTACATGATCAACTTGGATGGCCTGCATGTTATCTGGACTTGTACCTTGGACTCGAAACAGAGCTACCTTGTTTTCACCATAAGTTTCATCTGTGACACCACTTTCTTCTATAAACTTCTTATATCCTGAACTGATTCCTCCCTACCACAAGAAAATCTACTGAGTACTGAGGGATCTAGAACATTTATTAGTTTAATGTTACATGCTAAAATAACCTTAAATGTTGATTTGCTGCAGTAAGACAGAATTATTGTGCATACCTACCTTGAATAAGACTAGTCTCTGGAGAATTTCGAAAAACTGAGTTGGCTCCCTACCCTCATGAATCTGAGCCTAAACACGTGAGTTTTGATTTAGAGAACGTTAAGTTAGTAAATTGGCAAAGTCAGGAATCATCGGGCAAGAACTGTTTAGAAAGCAGAATGTAGCAAAAGAAAGACAGGATTTGTGGAAAAGATCAATGTTATTTAGAGATTTCCCAAAAATCTTGGTTTTGGATTGTGTCACAAATTTATTCAACTAAAGCATCAATATATTTCAGAAGAGTCATGGAAAAAAGAACTAACCACAACTGGATTAGTTCTGACCGAATCAACCATAGCATTGA
This sequence comes from Acacia crassicarpa, assembly GCA_034222035.1. Taxonomy (NCBI): domain Eukaryota; kingdom Viridiplantae; phylum Streptophyta; class Magnoliopsida; order Fabales; family Fabaceae; genus Acacia; species Acacia crassicarpa. The sequence continues at coordinate 38,566,435 of JAWXYG010000003.1, forward strand.
TGTGGGAGATGGTTGCTGTTTTATCCTCCTGCAAGCCAATGATCATTGAACAAAAGGAAATCTAGAGTTATAAAAGGTTTTCAACTGCTAGTCTTCAACAAATTGAAGAACTGACTAAAACAATGAAGACAACAGTTATAACAATTCTAGTCAGAAAATAGAATTTCATACTCTTATTTATTTATTTTGTTTTAATTCCAAAGAAGATGTCATAGGTAGCAAATTCAAGAAAAATAATTTGCATTCCAGCATACAATCTAGTGACAGCAAAAGTATTCCAAAAATTCAAGGTGAAAATTCCACCTACTTACGTACACAAAACTTTGCCTACCTTGATGCATCTGCGACCAAACCAAGCATAAATTAGAGTCTCATCCCTCTCATTTCCAGGGAATGTAAACTGTGCTATATAGCAATCCCCACTGAAAAGTTTTGTCTGTTCTGCATCTGAAAGAAGTGACAACTTATCACCATCCACCCTCCAAACCTGAAAGTGCAGTATTGCATTAGCACAAGGAAAGGAATTATCATAGAAACACAACAATGTTTTGAGAAAGAAGCTACTTTTAGCGTGCCCCTGCAATTTATAAGTGGTTCACTGTGCTCCTCAGGCAGTTCTTTCACATCATAACCCTGATACTTAAAAATTGCTGAGGCAAAGAAAGAAAGAAGTTAGAGGACATAAATTGACTGCATGCTTTGCAAGCACAACAACATTGTGCCAAGGTACTAAACCTGCCACTTTTTCTCGACCTTCCTCGTACAATGTAGTATCCACAGTTTTGGGCCAATTACTAAAGTACGACCGAAATATGTTACTTTCTAATCCCTCAGATAAAAATGTCATATGGGTACCATTTGATCTGCCTTCATTCCTGAGGAAATTCTGGTAAAATTAAGGTGTAGTGAGAACTGGGAATAGGCAAACCATTAACTCAATGCTTATAGAAAAAATTATTGGCTACATTCATTAATGAAAAAAGCCCTTTCATTTGGACATGTTTGCTCAGAACTGAGTGAACTTTGTTAATTCATATTAAGAGTTATAATGTCTAGCGCTATCTTTTATTCAGCATCATTATATTTCTATTGATAACTCAGACAGTTTCAAAGTTGTAAACTGCTAGGTAGGACAATGTATAGCAGTAAAAATGAGAACTTCAGTCTGACATAATATTCAAAACCTTAGCAAAGAGTAAATGTAAATGTCATATAATATTTTGGTTTATCTTTTCCAGAAAAATTGGTGCTTCCAATGGAAGCCTCTACTAAATATTAAGATTTAAGAATGTTCGGTAGGAAGCAAGATGGTGGCAGATTTATAAAAAGTGACGAGACTTATGTTAGAACTGTGTCAGTCTCTTTCTTATTAGTAGCCTGGTGTGCGATTTAAACTTACAAGTTTCATAAATAAAGAAGAATAGCCAGTAAATGGAAGAGATCAGCTGCAACTGGAAAGAGGCATGTGGGTAGAAGACAGTATGCTAAAAAGAAGGGTCAATGTTTAAGCTACAAAATCGGATATGCCTAATTTTGTGGTAGAAGGAAATTAAAAGGATTTCTTGCATGATTGCACCAAAGATTGGGAAAAGCAAAGATCTTTTCTGAAGGCCACTTTCCAAGAAACGACTAGATCTAACAATTATTAGCCATTCCATCATGGATTTACAACACTATTAAGTAGCATTGTGACATTGTCATACTATGACTTTTCAATTGTTTCATCATTTGCAACTCATTCTTACGCTTCTGAACTTTAAGTGAGGAAAGAAGAGAAAGGAATTTGAAGAAAACAAGAGATCCTTACTTCTACAGCTGAAATTGATGTTTTTCTTTCTGTCAATAAGGTCTGTCTTCCCATCCAGACATAAATCTCAGTACCACAGTCCAACATATAACACTTGTCTGTCTCAAGCATGTCTTTGCTCAAAGCATCTTTTCCAGCTTCACAAAGCTTTCCCTGTAAATTTATCCTGTTAAAAAGAAGACATCTCCTAAGTTTGGAGTCACAAAATTATTTCTTAGAGAAAGCTACATTCACCTCCTATTTCTCTCAAGCACATTGCCTAAAGCAAGGTACTTTATTCAAAATCTGTGACTTTTGCCCCATTTTTGTAACCACGTAGTCAGTGGTGGATCTTGGGATAAATATTTTTGGGGAGGGGGGGGGGGAAATATATACTCCTTAACTAATTAAAAAATTTTATGATTATATAACATGTTTAAAATTTTTAGAGTTGTAATAAAAGTATTTTAACAATTCTAATATATAATATAACATACCTTTCTCTAGTATGCATATCATATCAATTACAAAATAAGAAGATATCATGGAATTCCAAATAACCTATAAACAATATAACTAACTATTATCATACTAAATATAAATAAAGAAAAAATAATAATGGATTCTTGAATTGTGGCCCCTAAGGCAGCAATGCTAATCAGAGAGACTTGTCTAATCAGGATTCAAAATTCTAATTTCTTTCCCAAATCTAATATTTGGTATAGACCGGAAAATATAGGAGAGTGACAAATCCAGTTTGAGTTGTGAAGACAACAAAGATATCCATTACTATTATTTCTCTTCGACAACAAACAAAATCAAAGAATGAAAAGAAAGAAGGAAATAAAGTAGGAAATTTCTTATATTGGAAAAGAATCAAGACCAGACAAAGTAAATATAGAGTTGAATTAGCTTAAAGAAATAAGATCGGACAATTTACCTGTAGCGAGCAAGAGCTGAAAAATCAAAAGTGAGTTATTAAGGGAAGGGAGATTGGGAGAATAATAGGCCCGTTCCTCACTCTTATTCTTGTTATTGAGTTATCAAGGGAGATTGGGAGAATAAGCGTGCCCTAATGTCTAACGTTTGTGAGCGGGAATGCGGGAAGGAATGAAAAAAGGGGGGAAATGTTTTTAAAAAAATTGGGGAGCCAAAGGAGTATGATTAATACATTCAAAGTATCCAGCTTTCATTTTGACATAACTGGAATAATTAATCAATCAATCACTCACATTTAATTTCTCATTGTCTGTTAAATTTAATTAATTAGTTGAACAATTCCCACATTCTGTAGCTTAAATCAAAAGATCCCACATTCCCACATTTAATTTGTATGTTTAATTTTTTTGAACTTTTTTTCTTTTTTGGGGGGGCCATAGACACATATAAGATCCGCCATTGCACGTAGTCACTTTCGCACCTAAAAAAAGCAGTGCTGAGCGTATTTTTGGAAAAACCACATGTGTATTTTTGCACCATTACCCTTTATTTTTTCCAAAAATCCAAAATAAGCTGTTTGGGCCTATGGTAGATGACCATAAGCTCACCTAGCAATAGGTTCATTTAAAGTTAAATTTGTCCACAAATCAGTTCAAGTGTCTTCTTAGGTCCAATGCACATTTGTTGGGTGTTTTAAAGAGAAAAAAAGCTGAACCAAGATTAATTGTCAACAAATCCACTAATGCATTTGTATAAGCATTATATGTGCACAGTTAGATGTTTGAATCATTTTTCTTGGGCCAACTTGAATCATTTTGAACTTCAGAAAAGCTCACCAGAACAGTTGTATAGACGAATCAAGAGATTGTTCCTGAGCAGAAGGCAATTCACGAGGAATGGGAGCATAACCACCAAAGAAATTCCAGAATTCTCCCACATCAGAGTCACCAACAAATTTTCCATCCTCTGCAGCAGATTGATCAATCAAAATTTGCAACAACTTTTTATAAATAAAAAAGATACAAGAATAAAAAAATATATATTCCAACCTATTGTTGCCACCTCACAATTTCCATTATGCTTATCATCTTTAATATACTGAATGACCTCCAAAGCTTTTGCTCTTTCTTGTATAGTAGAGTTGCACCCACTGAAGAGGAAAATTTTTGACGCAGTGTCAAGTATGAACACATCATCATGATTCAATGATGACCGTAGGAAAGGCACCTGATAAATTCATTAGCTCATCAAGCAGGCTAGAAAACAATTAAACACAAAGAAAAATTTATCAAAAATTCCTGGAATATGTGAATAACATCTGCTAAGCTTCTCTTTTGGAGGAGTAAATTAAGAGAGATTCCTGGAATATGTGAATAACATCTGCTAAACTTCTAACATCAATATACGTCAAGGCTAAGTTGTAACAAACTGGAGACAACAACCTTTCCTTTCTGTCCAATATGTACTCTGTCCTCAATTTTTTCCTCTCCACTGCTTCTATATATTTTTCAAAAGTAATCATAAAAAAACTATAAAGTTTGAGATGATTCATTAATATGGGAACTCCACAATCTATGAGAGTTTTAATGTGGAGATATAAAAATTCATTACAAGCTCAAGAGAAAACTCACTTCTTTCACACGAACAACATGGTCACCCTTGCATGAGTACAGACTGACTTGGTATTCATCACTTAAGTTCCCTTGCTTTGAGTTAAATACACCTTCAATAGGTATGATACAAGGCTTGAAATAAGATAGAAACTTCTGTGATTCTTGGCCTTGAATTTCTCTGTATTGAACACTGCAAGATCCTAAGGCTGCATCCAGCTCAAGTGCTTTGTCTGATGCCAAGCCTGAGTCAACCTGCAAATTAAATTCAGATTACAACAGCAATGCAGATTATGGTATTTAATCAGAATCATTCAGTTCAACATTAGTAGATCTCCAAGAATAATAAATATTCTTGAATGAACCATTTGACACAAATGAAGTGCATAACTATTAGTGCCAACTGAAAAAAAGAAATTAGCTTGAAATTTTCATTTGTCACAGTGCAGTTCTCATTGTTTTAGCAACACAGACTTTGAGGCTGCCCATTTCACGACCAATTCCCCCCCCCCCCCCCAAAAAAAAAAAAAAAAAAAAAAGGTACATCTTTAATGGCCAACATGGCAATAATCGCACAAGAGCCTTACTCTATGGTAAATCAGTATTAACTCTTTAAATTGTAATTGCTAGGAAACCGTTTTCAGTAAATAGGTGCTGATTTCTTGGGGTTATATACAGGGACAGTCAGATCATACTACATTCTTCAAACATAGAGGGGTCAGAAGGCAATTCTGATCGTTTAGGTATGTCTATTAATGAACCATTAATACATAGGCTCCTCCCTCATGTATATATGTAACCTCTCAAAAAATGAATCAAGCAAGCATTTTCAATCATTCTTTCCTTCTTTTTGCATGATAGTAAGGCAAGATGATATTGTTCTTTCTAGAAATGATGTAGAAGACTTGAAAAGACTAAATAAATCTCTAGAAAAAGAATTTGAAGAGAAGAACCTCGGAGTGATTTAGTATTTCTTAGGCATGGAGATAACTAGATCAAAGAAAGTGATCTACGTTTCTCAGAGGAAATATATCCTTGACTTTCTAAGGGAAACTAAAATGCTTGGTTGTAAATCAAGTGATACTCCTATAGAAGGAAGAAGTGGCAAAGATGGCACGGTTGTTGATAAAAAAGGGTGGGAAAAGTTGGTTGGGGGGCTGATATATCTCTCCCACAAAGGACCAGATATTGCTATTGCGGGTTGTAAGCCAGCATGTGCATTCTTGGAAAGTGAGGCACATTGAAGCAGTTTACAGAATTGTGAGATATGTAAAGAGCACTTCAGGAAGAGGACTATTATTTAAGAGGGTTAGCTAGAGCAATGTAAAGGTATACATAGATGATGACTAGGCTGGTTCTATAGAGGATAGAAGATTGACTTCAGGGTACTGCACTAAGGGGAAACCTAGTTACATGGAGAAGCAAACGACAGAATGTTGGGGCTAGGAGCAGTGCGGAAGCTAAGTTTAGGGCTGCCAAAGGAATCAGTGAAGGCCTATGGCTCAAGAGATTATCAGATGAGATACAGGTACCTACGGAGTAACATATAACACTTTATTGAAACAATGAAGCTTCCATAAGTATTGCTCATAATCCAGTTTAACATGATAGAAACAAGCCTGTTGTTGAATTGGATAGGCATTTCATCACAGTAAAGATAGAAGATAGAATTATGTTCACCAAAAGTCTTCCAAGACAATTATTTGAAGATTGTGTGAGCAAGTTGGATATGATGAGTATGTGTAATCCAACTGGAGTGGGAGCGTGGTCAAAATCATTTTTAATTACATAATTATTTAAAAATTATTTTCTGTATATAGGTGCTGATTTCTCGGGGGAATTAATGTATTTTTTTTATTTTCCTGATTTCCTTCCCTGATTTTGTGCCCCAAATCATATATTGTAACCTTTGTCAATGAGAATCATCTTTCTCGGCTTCTTAACACGTATTCCTTATTATTTCACTGTTCAATTAACTGAAACTCTGCATCAAACAGATCTTGGTCGAAATGTAACAAGTGCAAAATTTTATGGCCAAGTAAAAGTATTGTTGCATATCAAAAAGTACGAGACATATTTATCCCTATCAGTTCACACTGTTTACAATAAGATCCCAATAATAATACAACTCTCCCACATTCCCACTCTCATATCATTAAAGAAGTACTGATTGCTGAAAAAATAGAGAATAACATTCAAAAGAAACAATAGTAACCAAATTGAAAGACAGTAATTACTAAGAGTATATAAAGCAAAATATTACTTTTTCTATAGAAAATTAACAATGTAGTTCAGGGATAGCCAGCCATAAGAAAAAATGAGAAAGGATAATACCTCGTTTGCATCATTTCCCAGCCAATAATGTAGGTCATGCTGAGGTGGACCACTTTTAGGAAAAACTGTCTGACACCATAAACATGCAAATAGACTTAAAGATCAATTGACAGTAAAGAAAACTTGTTGACAATAACGTTCAAACTGACAGGGAGCCACTGAAAACCCATCATGTTATATATGAACTTCAAAGTAACATATCAAATTCTATGCAGACATAGTGAAAGATATTATTAGGTGAAAAATTGTAAATCTTGAGATATCAACTGAAATATAGGTTGCTAACATGCTCATTTGTTTGTTAATTTGAAAGCATCTACAAGATAATGAAGTGAAGGGAATCTTACATTTAAAACTATGTATGCACTTCCAGTATAGAACTTCCCATGGCAAGACTGTGGCACCAAAACCAAATGCTGGTTCTCAATACACCAAATTTCTGTGCCTCTAAGAATAGATGGCTAAGTGAGAAGCAGCGAGCTTGCATGGAAAATTATAATAATGGTTGATACCATATTGGCTAGTTAAACCAGGAGATATCTTGAAATAAAATTTAGTGAAATAAGAAATCTCCAGGCCAAGACTTTTAAGTTATGTCTGCCCACAGATATTTTAAAAATTACCACTATCGGAATACGAGAAATCACATTTTTATCAGACTTTGACTTTATCTCTACTGTCAAAAAGGAAGAGTTTCAATGGCTGCAGATGCCCTTTTTAAATGTGACAGGCTCAAGCAAATAGACTAGTACTTTGATTTTACGTGATTTTGTCATTACATGTTAACACAATTTCGCTTTGTTTAGCAGTAAAACAGATTCTGACAACACCTAGTGAAGAGAGTAAACAGAAGCTAGAAGCAATTTAAAACAAAACCAATTATCAGGATACGGCTTTGCTCCTGCAGCCTGGAATGCGGAATCCAAGTCCTTAGTAAATACAGGCATTGTCTCTCATAACTTCGACACACCACCAAAGGATCCTAAATTAAAGTGAAAAATGTTAAAACGGATATTGCCTGTTTGTCAACTGTGAATAATTCAACCATGATACAAACAATGGTTAAAAGTTTGAATATAATCCTAACACAGTGATAAATAGATCCATGGAAGCCACATCATGGCATCTAATATTAGTCTTTTCTTATCACTTCTTCTTCTACTTCTTTTTTGTATATATAACAGCAGAGTTACCAACAAATTACCCAAACCTTCTCCATTATACCACATCTACTGGCTTCTCTTTCTTGTTAGCATGTATTCTAATCTGGCTTAATTAGTTATATCAATTCCATTACGCTTAAATTAGCTTTTGAACTGCTGAAGATACACCACACCGTATGAACTTATTTCATTAAAATGATATGTATTACTATTGAGAGTGTATATTCAGCAATGTTAAAACACTCTGCTCCTTTCCATCCTTCGATCATCTCATGGAGCGTACGGAACAACCAGAAAAAGTTCTTCCGTTCTCCTCTCATTCTTTCTGAATTAAATGCAAGCAAGTAGCTGATTGAAAAACATTGCCTCAACTTTTCATAAATGTGTTTGAGAAAACATCAGGTGTCCCCAGGGAAGAAAGAAAAGAAAAGAAAATCAACTCAAGTTGAAAAAACCAGTCAACACCCTCTATCCGATAAAACAGAACCCAATTCAGCTTATTACATACTCTGCGCGATTATTAAGACTCTAAAACTACTATCTCAAGCTCAAAAGCGGTTCCTTTAAAGGAAGGTAAAGTAGTGCAAACGAAAGGGAAAGCTATAGGTGATCTGAGCTTAGAAAGAAAGACAGATGATGCAATCATGGATCAGTGATGAGATCATACCTTGCGTAACAGATTCAAGAAGAATCAACACAGCTAAAAGGTGAAATTCATTTGGATGTTTGTACACACAGAGGGATAAATAGAACAAGACTGAGGATATTCGCCTTTCTGAAAAAGAAAATGACGACAGAGTGGAGAAAAAATACAAAGAACATTTATACTGGTTGTTGATTTTGAATATATTGATAAAGAGTTTTAGGAGGCAGTGTTTGGTGCCGAAAGAGAAAGATAGAGAGAGAAGGAAAGAGCGCACTATAAAAAGCGCGCTGCTTGAGTGCTTGACTGACTGTTATCGTCCAGCTAACGATGGGACCCACTAAGGTAAATTTCTTGTTGTCTTCGCCCAATTACTGGAGAAACGCACAGGATGATGAGAGAGACGGAACTAAATATGTGTGTGTTGCCCGCAGGTCATGAAAGAGAATCTATGTGAAGAAAAAAATTTCCCTCCTTTTTGTGTGCCATTTCTAACACATCCCTGGATTTTCGGTTGATCTTGACAATGTTGTGTTGTGTCTGCGAATTTCGATATCTAATTTTCCTTTGGCTTTTATGAAATGTCTGGTTGTTTAGAATTTGAAAGGTTCGGAATACAAGTATAATAAATGAATTTTATATGTGTGAATATGATATTTGGGGAGGTCTTGGTTGAAAAGGAAACCAAATTGAAGGGCAATAATAAATAAGTAAAAACTGACTAGGTGGAAACATTAGTGACGAGGTGAGAATTAATAACTCCGAATTGGAGGATGAAAAACATAGGGTTGGTGATATATATTTAGAAAGACAAATTTGTTAACCTAAATGATCTGGCGTTGATTGTAACAATTCACTCATTTAAAAGTTGATTTGCCAATCATCATTAGGTCATCTAGTTTAACAAATTTTTTCTTCCAAGAAACATTTTTCAACGTCTAATTTAAATGTTTTAATCATCAACCTATTACTAATAACTCCATCTAGTCGAGTAGTCCTTTATTATTGGTTATCACTTCGATTTCCATTTCAACCAAAACCTTATCACACAACCATATTTAGCTATACAAAAATAGAATTCTCAAGTCTGCATATTAACCATGTTAGACTCAGCTTTATCAAATAAGATTGTCTTTAAATAAGAAAATGCCTAAGATTAGTAACCTAGCACCCAATCCTTGGCAACATTCGATTCTAAGGATGAACTACGATACAAACCACGCATCTATAGCTCCCGCATGCCGAGGTTAAAGTTACAATTGATACTCTTGCTCAACACTCAATAATCACCTAATCTCTTTCAAGGATGGGGTATTCAAAAAAAAAAAAACTTAAGAAGAACAAAGACATGATAAACAAGATTCAATTAAAATATTTATACACAAACTTTTGTCCATGAAATTTGTAAATTTTGGATTTGTGAAACTTTCCATTTTGAAAATGATATAATGAAATTGCATTATTGTCATAATCACAAGTTTCACAACTCCAGTCATTATAAATTCCATGGACAAAAATCGCATCTAATAACTTCAACAACTATAAAAAAACATATTGCCAGTAGAAAAAATCTAAACCAAGGAATTCGTGATTAAAATACCTGTGGAATGAAGGCTTTTTTTCGTTTTCCAAGTCTTGTTAACAATTACACAAAGTTACATATTTGATCAGATTATTTAATAGTTTTCACTTGTGTACAAAAACATAAGTGATAGTTATAAAAATAAAAAAAAAACACTCAACTTAAAGCTATCTTTAAATGTATTTTCGACGCTCTTCATACTGCTTTTGCAATTAAAAAGAAAACATTAGTAATAAGCATATTAAATACAAATCCACTATAAATAGGTAAACATGTCTACAAAAAACATAAGTGAAAGCCATAAACAAAACCATTCAACTTGGCGCTCTTCATATTACTAAAATTAGTGTTAGTTGTTATTATTGGCCTCTTTGGCACTCAACTACCATTTGTGCTATGGGTAGTGGTGTTGATTGGCCAGAATTATCACTACTTGCTTCAAATTCAATGTATTATATATATATATATATATCATATGGTCACGAGTTACATTGAACTTGAAGCAAACATGAATATATTGGCCTACCCAGACCACCACATATATTATGTATTGGACACTTCTCAACTCATGAATATATAGTCTGTTTGGTGCTCATCCAGCCTCTTACTATATATGTATGTCTTGTGTAGATTTCCATCGCAGGCTGTACTATGTGAAATACGTGGTAGTGTTAGTAGGTTTGAAGTAATCACAACAAAGTGATTAGGGCATATGACCTAATCAACACCACCACATATATCACAAAGTCACATGTCATGCAAAATTGCAACAAAATTTTTTAAAAGAAAGAAAAGGTTGAGCAAACATTAGTGTTTCTATAACAACAATAACCACGAAAAATATACCGCCAGCAAAAAAATATAAACTTTCATGTAAAATTGTAAATATTTTTCACAACCAAACATAGAGAATATTGATCAAGCAAAACTTTCATTTATATGGATGTAAGGAAAAAAAAACACTAAACTTTTAATCAAGGTTTCGACAAAAAAGGAAAAGGAGTATCGAGCATTTGTGAAAGACACTGATAAAAACTTCTATGCAAGCAAAGACAATGAAAGAGAACACTAATAGAATGCGATAGCAAAACATCTATCAAGTGTTTGTGAAAAGCAACGATTTTCACCAAATGTGAGAGCAAAACGATGAAGACAGAGGGGGAGAACCCAACGGAAAGGAATACTAAGCCAACTAGAAAATGGAGAGAGAGACATCACAACGGCAAGAGGTGGTGAAGAGAGGAAGAGTGCGCGTAGGACTAAGAAAGGATAGAGATGAATACCAAGTGCAAAAGTGAGTATATATACTTAGGGCAAGCGTTTCTAGACCTGTTCTAATTAAAGACCGGTGTCAATACAATCTTTTCTACATCAGTTGTAATTTTTAGAACAGATAAAATTTTAGAAATAAGAACTTTCGCCTAAAGGTTGAAACTTTTTCATCAACAATAGATTAATAACATGAGATGTACAGATGATTATAATCATTAACAAGAAATATCAAAAGACATAAAAGAACAACTTTTTTTTTATTAATCATTGCCTAAAGGCAGCATTATACATGCATGAAATCATATGATGATTGTTAGCCACAAAATAAGTACATAAAAAAATTATAGGTTTAAAGGCAAATTTTGCCCCTAAAGTATACATGGAGGGGCAATTTTGCCCTAGATGTGTCAAATTCGGAGCAATTTTTTCCTAACTATTATCCTAGTTAACTTTGACTATTAGTCGACCAAATATGCTGAGTTGACAGTCTACGTGTCATCCATGTCATTTTTGTTAAGGCACAAATTTGCCCTAAAAGTTTTTACTTAGGAGAAATGATGCCCAATATGTTAAGCTACCAATGTGAACAACATTGAAGAAGAAAAAGTAACATATGGAGGAGGAGCTCACATTCACTAGAGATAATAAAGAAAAAGATTCAATTACAAGATGAATAACACACTAAGAAATATTTTTGGGAACAACGACAGATATAGACAAGTACCTCTTTGATTTTCTCTTCATTGCACAAGATGTTTTTACCTCTTTGATTGTCTTTAAATATTCATATGGGATGGAGTTTTTTTTTAAAAAAAAAAATTACGTATTTTAAAATCTTACTAGGAAAAACAATGTAGTAGATAACACATGGACTTGCCAAATAAGTATATTTGGTCAACTAACGGGTAAAATTAACCTGAATAACAACAAGGGTGAAATTGCTACAACTTAAAAACTTTTAAGACAATATTACTTCTTAGGGAAAACTTCATGAGTAAATTTGCACCTAAACCCAAAATGAAAATGCTGTGAATGAACGTGGATTTCCAGATCAATATATTTGGTCAACTAAAGGTCAAACTTATCTGGGATAACGATCAAGACAAAATTGCTTCCCAAAAAACTTCTAGGACAAAATTGGTCTTTAACCCAATATTATATTATAACAATAATGGGGATTCTTGAAACTAGGCATTTAGAGGATCATCATTATTCCAAGAGACTCATTCATCATTATTTTAGAAGACTCACCACACCTAGTCCAAATAATCGTCAATGTCATTTAACACCACTGCCACTTGCTCCAGTAGTTCAGAGAAGGACCTTGCCTCACCATTACTTCCAAAATAGTGCCCTAGAGGCGAAAGATGGCCTTAACAATTTCCTCCAACATCGAAGGTGGAGGGGGCTTAAAAGAGGAACCGCTGGTAGCTACTGTTGAAAGAGGAGAAGGGAAACACTGCCTATTTGATCTTGCCATCAGTGGAAGTGTTGATGCTCAAACAAGTAAGAGAGAAGTAGAAAGGAACTTTTGAGTTTGAACTTAGGAACTAAAGGTGTCTTGGTATTTATAAATGAGATTGGTGTGTGGCTGGATAGTTCAAATGATACTAACAAAGACATGATGATAGGCATTGGAAGTTGAAACGTTACGTATTTACACTGATCGTATTTGAAATGCACTCTAAATAATAATTGTGAGACTGGATTCTCATCTTATCCAATGTAAATGAAAAGTGAACATTAGAAAAATATACAATATTTACAATAGTCAAGAGTTAAATAACAGTTCAGAACAACATGTTTATACATTATGCCATTATGACTAGTTTAAATATAATTATATTATATATTTAAAATGAATATAATTAAGTTGAATATATATTATAAATTACATAATTCAAAAACTATGGAACAAAGATAAAAGAGACATGATTAAGATCAAAATCACAAGATGAAGATTAGAAATAAAAATATTTTTTCACTAATATATATATATATATATATATATATATATATTGGGAAGCATTAGTTCATGCATTAAAAATACATTTTACATAATAAAAAAAATTCAATCTTCCTCCTTATCATTGCCAGAGGTAGGGGAGAAGAAAGGGAAAGAGGAAAAGGCAAGGTCGTTCGAAAGATTGACTTGACACCATTGGCATCAAGTACAAGATTGAGCTTGTTATTGACAGTGTATAGTGTAACACCTTAAATTTAACACCCGAAAACTGGGCCAAAATATTTGAAATACCTCCAACAGGGATGAATTGGATGATCAATATCCAAATCATTAAATTACATAACCATTTCAAATAAAATTCAAAATACAAAGTCAAAACAAGTTTCCAAAATGTTTCAGAGTTAAATATAATGCGGAAGTCTTAGGGTCATAGCAAATAAAAATAACATAACATAAGCTACAGGAGTATAAAAGAGCCTTCATAACTCACTCTATAGGTGCCTTCCCTTTTCTCTACTAGAATGTTCATGTGAAAAAATGTTAATATAGGATTAGATTTCACGTCTCAGTAACTACTGAAAGTTTTTACTGTACACAAACAAAACCTTAGACAGAAACACATTTATTTGACTGTATGGTTCCAAGCTCACCAAAACCTAAGATACACCCGGCCAAAGGTATAGAGTTTAAGTATAGACCATGACTCCCCTCCTTAAAAATAACAACTAAGGAGGTGTCATGTGTCCCACAACTCCAATGTAATCCCGGTCAAAGGAAAACATGGAAGATGGGGCCCTGACAAGTACCATCTACTATGCACCGAGTGGTGACATAAATAAATCTTATCATTTAAATTCCTCCTTACTCCAACCCATCACATACAGCCGCCATGATAATTATATCAATAAAATAAAATATATTAAAACACGCTTCCATTTATATCAAATATCATAAAAAGGTAAATCAAACATATCATAAAACCTCATCGGACCAATCTGTCATTCTTGAAATTCGAAGGACTAAACTGTTGTTTTTTAAATTTGGGACCAGACTGTCATTTATGAAATTTGGGGGCAAAATTGTAATTTTTGCTGGGCACAAACTTTAATTTTCATGGGCACAAAACTGTAATTTTTGTGGATACAAAACTATAATTTTCATGTGTACAAAACTGTAATATTCAATTATAATAATAACATTATAATACATATACATATAAATCAGTCTATAAAAAATATAATTTATAATCATACACAATTCACAAGTATAAGGAAGAATATTCAGAGTTACCTGTTACTCGCTAATTCCCAAGTAATCACCAAAAAAGCTACTAATAATTTCCCCAAATAATTATCTCTACGCTTTCCCTCTCTCATTCTTTCTCTCCTCTCTTTATTTTTTTTTCCCTTACATTCTTGCTTGCTCTGCTTGAATACACACTCGAAGGTGTGTATTTATAGTGGTTGAGGAGGGGGTGAAATTGGAGGTAGTTGGGTGAAGTGTTGGGGGGGTTAGGTGAAATGTTGGGAGTGAAGTTTTAATACTCCCTCCCCTTTAAACTTAAAGCCAACCACGTTTACAATTGTATGTGTGTGTATATAACACATTATACTATTAATATAATATAATAATAATAATAATAATACGATTATTATTATTTATTTATTTTATACTGACATTAGAAAGTTTTATTCCTATACTGAATATTCTTGGTAATTTAATTACCATTACTCTATTTTATCATTTTTCTAAATAAATTTTAGGATGTTACATATAGCAATGTGACAAGTCTTCCAAGGCGTTGTTGAAGAAGCCGCTTGGTTGAAGGTGGAGGAGGTGGCTATAAAGGAGGAGGAGGAAAAGGAGGACGAACAAAATTAGTCCTCACACGTACCATATTGATATTCTAGCTAGAGACGAGAGGAAGAGGAGATAAATTTGTAGAAATGAAAGCAATGAGGAGTTTAATAAGTAGACAAGACAAATGAAGTGGCCTTAGATTTAGAAGAGACACATAGTTGGGAAGTTTACCTCAAAAGTTGAAAAGTCTGAAAAGATGATTACAAAGAAATGATGGTATCTAAAAGGATATTTACACTGGGTATATAAGAGTTGGTGTAAAAAGAATTTAAATTTTTGAATTTTCTTAATATTTAATACTTATTGGCACTTTATTAGCTTACAATCAGTCTAGAAAATATTATTTAGACCGTGTGAAAAAGCGAAGGGTGTTAAGTTGTATTAATATTTACGATAATGCCACATGTCATACTTTTTAAAATGTCTCCATCTATAGAGGTTTAGATGTGGCAATCTTATAGGTATTTTTTCTAGTAGTGATCACACATCTCCTAGGCTCCATTTTCTATTGTTTGCTTGCCATCACCTCTTCTCCTTGTGTAGTTGAGTTCTAGTGCATTTTCTGTGTCTCTTTTCTCCCGGCCGTGTCTTCTGGTGCGTTATTCTCCTTCTGGTAAGCATCTTCTAGCCATCAACTCTTCTTCCTTGTCTCTTTGGCAGACTCATGGTGTGCATTATGGATTTGTTCGTTTTCTATCTCATCGCTCTATGCATGCAACTACTTCATGTTTGCTTGGCCTGAAATAAGTGGTGGAGCTATGTTATGGCTATCTAAGGCCAACTCTTATCTTATGTATTTATATGTATGTATTATATAATATTTTATTTTGATCAATAATTTGGCTTCATCTTGTGGAAATTAGAGAGGGAAAGATAGAGAAAATATACTCTCAAATGAATGTATTTATTCATCGTATGCTTAATAAAGTATTTATATATAAGAGAGAAGACAAGAGAGTAATGACTCATTATGATGATTGATTCCCTAATCACTCATAATTCCTATAATTACTGATTGTGTGTGATACTAATTAATTATAATATATCTACACTGATTTATTTCTTAACACTCTCCCTCAAGTTGGAGCATAAATTTTGATCATGCCCAACTTGTTACAAAAAAACATAATATAAATAAATCCAAACAAAATAATTTTCTTCTTCATGAGTTCTTGAATCAACCAACAAGTTCAGGCTACATCCAAGAAACGATCCAACAACTTCACCAAGAGTTCGAATAACAAAGTACCAAACCAAATTAGAGGCTGCAGCAAACAGTGTCACAAGTGACCAGCAAAACTCCAAACATCTCATGAGAGATAAACACCAACGATCTCACCAGAGACCAACACCTCACTGGAGGCAAAGCAACAAACGAGTCACACAAGGACCATCAAACTGTCTCACCTGAGACAAACACCTCACTAGAGGCAAAGCAACAAATGGGTCACACAAGGACCACCAGACTCCTCACCAGAGGACACAAAGCATAGAAGATGCCGATGAAATTACCCAACCACAAGCATGACATTCAAGACAAAAAAAGCATTTCACGAACGTGCTGGAAAACGAAACAAGCTAAGAATCCAGCCACTAGAGACAAGTGAATGTGCACGAAACAAAATGCCTTGAAAACCTTCGAAGCAAAGAACTGACCTACACACCTCGGGAATGAAGGCTCGACGTCTTAGAACACCAGAAAATCCAGCAACCAAACAGCAGAGGAATCGACAAACACTTTCTCCCTCCCCCTATGAACAGTGACGAGTAACATCATTGTTCATGAACTAGCAACACGATAGAACCAAAAAACAGCGAATCGACATAAACTGAGGAGGTACAAAACACCGAAACCTAGCAAACAACGAAACTCAATCGCCAAATGAAGTCTTCTAAACACAAAATCAGCCTAGTCTTACTAGAAAAGAAGATTTGACACCGGCTAAGGAGCCAAAACCAGAAAAACCTTACTAAAGAGCAACCTCACTGACACACACACTCTGTCTGGCCACTATTCACATGACAATTCATGTGACAATAGGGTTCACGCTACAGTGACAGCGGCCACTGGAAAACTCAAATTGGCCAAGAACTAACCAAGCTCTGGTACCATGTAGAAATCAGAGAGGGAAAGATAGAGAAAATATACTCTCAAATGAATGTGTTTATTCATCATATGCTTAATAAGGTATTTATACATAAGAGAGAAGACAAGAGAGTAATGACTCGTTATGATGATTGATTCCCTAATTACTCATAATTCCTATAATCACAGATTGTGTGCGATACTAATTAATTATAATATATCTACACTGGTTTATTTCTTAACACATCTAATCTCTTATCTTTTCTATAATTATGCTTTTTTTTTAATCAGGACAATATTTGGTTCATTACTCATTGGGCTATGAGAAGAAAGTAAAATTCTTATTTGAGAAACATATTGAAATGTTAGTATCATCTTATATTCAACACTGTTCAATGTTCATCTTCATTTTAAGGACTAAATAAATACTCAAAATCACTTCTTTTCACCCCACTTCTTTTATGAAAGTTAATCTATGTATTTTTTTTTCTTTCTAATGAGGGCAATATTGTGATGATTAGTGAAAATTTTAGGGTTATGATTTGGGAAAGTATTGAGTTTTGACAATAAATGACTATATATATGTAGATGATAGTTAATGGCTAATTTTAATCGGTTTAGATTTATTATTCAGTTGTCTTATGATTTTATAATGAATCTCTCTTTAAAAAATAGATTATAATAGGTTATTTGCCTATTATTAAAAAATAGATTATAATATGACTAATTTTAATTGGTTTAGATTTATTATTCAGTTGTCTTTAAAAAAAAGCCTCGTTATCAAAATAGTTTTTCATGTTGTTAAAATGGCTTTTCCTATTATTAAAACTTCCATATTAAAATATTGTTGTCAAAATGACTTTTCCTGTTGCAAAAAATTTTCCAAGTTTCTAAAATTCTACTCGTCAAAGAAAAAACTTGAAAAAATTTTGATAATATGAAAAGTCATTTTAGCAACATAAAAAACCATTTTATCAACAATATTTTTATAGGGAAATTTTAACAATAGGAAAAGCTATTTTAACAACAAGAAAAGTCATTTTGATAACGAGACTTTTTTGATATTGAAATTTTGTAATTAATATCTTCCCTAGGACCTCACTGATATTTTCCCAAACTTAAATTTCTTCTTTCTTTGAATAATTTTCTCTTTTTGTTCTCATGATCTGTTTTTTTCCTTTGCCTTTTAAAATCTCATCTCCACTTTCAGATCAAAAAATAAACTGTTCAAATTTAATATTTTCTAAAACTATTATTATCATATTTATATAAATTTTGTTTGTGTTGCATTTATGAATTATGTAGATAAGATTTTAACAATTTAAATTTATTTATTTATGTTTAAAATAATAATTTTATAAAATATGAAATTTGAACTATTTATTTTTAATTTGATGGTGCAAATGGAATTTTGAGAACAAAATGAGGCAAAGGATTATTAGAAAAACCTTTTCCAAAAAGAAAAGGAAAAAGCCATATAAATACAATGTGAACTTTGTAACATCATAATTTTAATTCCTAATGTGAAAGAATTATTAGGACAAGATTTATTCAGTAACTTGGCTTAGAATAAATCAAATACATTATTTCTGATATAGAAATATATAATTAAGAATTAAGGAAATTATGGAATATGATAGGGAATTGAAGATAGTATATATTTATTAATATTGAAATGAATTTAATGAAATTATATGATGGTCATTTGAAGTTACTATAAAATTATGTGTATAAAGAAAATTTAATAAGACTTAGCGTGATTAAATAAAAGTATTTAAGATATTCTTCCCATCAAAGGTTATAAATATTTACACGTTATGAAATGATATTTTAGTAATATACATCAATTGAAAATAATTATTTAGATTAAGGGTATGTTTGGATTGAGGGAGGGGGAGAGAAAAAAAAGGAGGGGAGAAGAAAACTTGTGGGCTCTACTATACTCAATTTTGAAAAAAAATTTCCCTCCTCTCCCTTTTTTTTCCTTTTCCCTCCCTCAATCCAAACATACCCTAAAGGAGAATCTTGACAAACAGTGATTGATTAAGAAGGAGGATTAGAGATTGTTCAATAACAAGACATAGGTTAAAAAAAAAAAAGAATATATACTTATTTTTATATATATAAAAGTAAGAAATAAAGGAGGAGAAAAGAAAAGAAATATTTAAAAAAAAAAAGGTGGGTCCCACACCACTGTTATAATACATTTCCTCTCTTCTTTCTGTCTCACTCCTACATCTTTTCTTCAGCCTCTTCCAGCTGGGAGATGATTTTCTCATAATCTTGTTTCTCTTTTTCTCTCATTGGCACCATCTGGGCCATTGATTGGGAAGAGAAGAAAGAGGTTAAAGTAGTATTGTAATTGATTGGATGAATGTGATTTAAAGATGATGAGGGATAATGAGAACAAGATGGGGAGAGAAACCCAAACCCTTCCAGCCGGCGCCTTCCATGGAAGTGAGGAGCTTTTCATTTATGGGTTAAAGAGTTTTGTCTCGGAAGTATACGCTCAAGAGCAATTTTGTTCTTTTTTTTTTTGACTCAATATAGCTCTAGAAATATAAAAATATAGCAATTTTGCCATTTCCAGTTAAAAAACTAACGTTGACCGTTTAAAAAGTGACATTGACCGTTAACTTTTTAACAGAAAAAGGTAACATTGCTACGTTTTTTAACTTCCGAGGCTACATTGAGCCCAAAAAAAAAAAAAAAAAAACTTTCAGGGAAAAATTGCTACTAGAAGTGTACTTTTGGAATGGATTTGCTACTTAACCCTTCATTTATTAATGTGTGGTTTAAGATAGTTTTGGACTCTATTTTATCCTCAAAAATTCTTCCAACCTTAATATCTATTTCACAGATAGATTTATTTATTTACTGATTGAGAGTATAAATCTTGTTCGAGTACAGCAAGTTTGAATGTTAGGGCTTGAAACAATTAAGTATAGGATTTCAATAAATTAGAACCATAAAATTGTAAAGGTGAGTAAATTTACATTTAATACGTTTATAATTTTTATATTATATTATTTGAAAGATTTAGAGCTAGAGTTTGAATATTAGAGCAATGTTATAATTGGATATGATAGTTGTACCAATTAAGCTTGTGTTTAATGATTGAGTTATGTTTATCAAAGGTAGAATTGATGTTTAATTAGTTTAGAATGTTGATAAAGTTTGTAAAATGAAAATAGGTATTTTGGTTGGATCATGAGTTGGAGAAATTGGGGACTTTGATCTATTTGAGCAATTATGGTTTAATTATTAGTTCAAATGAGATATTAGGATTTTGAAAAGATATAATTTGATCTTGGATAGGGGATTTAGTCATTAAAATTGATATTTAGAAGTTAAAGGTAGAGTTGGAGACTTTAGGCCTATATAATTAAAGGGATAAGATATTGTTACTACTAATGTTACTACCACTTTTCCACCGTTAGATCAGAATCTTAATAGGAGAGAGAAATTATAAAGATAGATGAGATTCTGATCTAACGGTGGAAAAGTGGTAGTAACATTGGTAGCAGTGGCGGATCTTAGAGAAAATGTTTGGGGGGGCCAAATGTATACTCATTAACTAATTAAAATTTTTTATGATTATATAACATTTTAAAAATATTATATTAATTTTTTTAAAAAAAAATTCTGAGATTTGCCATGATTTCTTGGATTTTTGATATTAAGGGTAAAATGATCATAATTTGTTAATTATTCACACAAATTATTTCTTGGACTTTTGATACTACTTGTTCTTAATTTTGCATTGAAGGTGTTTACGAAGAAAATTTGAGATTTTAGAGAGTAAGAATTAATGTTTTGAGAACTGG
Organism: Acacia crassicarpa; assembly: GCA_034222035.1. Taxonomy (NCBI): domain Eukaryota; kingdom Viridiplantae; phylum Streptophyta; class Magnoliopsida; order Fabales; family Fabaceae; genus Acacia; species Acacia crassicarpa. Next base: position 38,587,503 of record JAWXYG010000003.1, read on the forward strand.
GAAACTTTATAGAAAAGTACTCGGAATTTTTGGAATTGCAATCAATGAAGAAAAGGGACTAAAAAAAATTACAGAAAAAATACCCATAGTTTTCAGAAATTATAGCAATCTCTATAAAGTTTTCAAGAATTTATACTTTAGTCCTTTTTTAAAAAATACCATTAAAAAAAAAACCAAACATTTTTTTTTTGGGGGAGGGCGACCCTATCTAAGATCCGCCGTTAATTGATAGTAACAAAAAATGGTAGTAACAATATCATATCCCATATGAAATTGATTATTTGTTTAACAATTTGATTGATGATGAATTATATTATAATGATGTAAATTGAAGTTAAATTATTTAGTGTCAGCAAATTGGAAGTATTCAAGTGTTGGTAAGCTTACAGTTGAGGTAACCTTGATTATTCTTTTATATACTTGTAATGGTATGTGAGTGTGAATTTATATATATATATATATATAAAAACTGTTTTGGGATTTGTTGTGCTCGTGAAGGATTTGATTTAGAATTATATATTTGACTAAAAACCTATATTGATGAGATTGAAAACTATTCAAGCATGCTTATGTATATTAGAACTCATGGTTTTATATTTTGAAAACTAGTTAAGCATGCTTGTGTGTTATGATAGAAATATCTTTTATTATAAATAATTTGGAAATGACTCTATATGTTTTAGATGATGCTTTTTGTTATCTTAATAATGATTGACATAATGTATTATTTGATAAATCTTGTTTGAAACAATACTCATGATTTAGAAATTGTATATACTTGCCATAGTTGTAATTGGTTGTACTTGATGTACATGGATGGATATGGAGTAGTGATGGGAGTTATTAGATATGTAAATATCACGTATTATGCCACAACTTGGTGATGATTGAATATTATTACACTTATTTGTATCTTTTGGTGAATAAATTTAGGATTTTTTAGTTAATAAATAATGGATTTTATTATTGGGTTAAGGAGCAAATGTGCCAATAAACTATTGGTCTAGGAGCACCCAACACAATAAACTCTTATCTGGACCTTAAATACCAATTAACTCTTTAAAATGTTAATTGAGCACAATGAGGTTAAAAAGAAACTAACGCCGTCATCTCTCTCCCTCTCTCATTCGTCTTCTTCATCCATCTCCTTCCTTTTCTTCACCGGTGATCGATTGTACTTTCTTGGGCGAAAACACAGACTTCGAGAGTTTGTATCAGCGACTTTGGGAGCGATTGTGTTGGTTGGTTCTACTCGATGATCGGCAGAAATGATGGTAGCGGCAGGGATCGGGTATGCTCTACTAGCGTTAGGCCCGTCTCTCTCCCTATTCATCTCTGTAATTTCCAAAAAGCCGTTCTTGATCCTCACTGTTCTCTCCAGGTACACCCTTTCTGCTGATTTTTCTATCACGATTTCCTTGTGCCTTTTCTTTCTTTTGATCTTCACATTATGCTAAACTTTGGCATGAAAATTTTGAGACTAAATAGAAGTTAAATACTTAAAACAAATATGGAGTTTAATGTTAAAGTCCATGAGAGCTCACTGTCGTACTTCCCATTTTTCTCCTCGTTTTCACCTGAAATTCACAAGTTACAAATTGATTTTCTTGTTACCGCATTTTTATTAACAATTTTCTGAATTTAAAGGGATATCTGAATTTGTATCCGGTGAACATGTTTTGAGCGTTTAAATTGCTTATCTGATGTTTAAATTTCTGAAATAGCGTCAACCTGAAATTTACGTTGTTTATCTTTTGGACCTCCGAATTTGATTAACAGGAAAAGAAAGATTATTTTGTTATAAGTGTTTATTTTCTTCACTATAATGATTTTAAATGAGCTTCTTTGGCGGGGATGAACCACGAGACTTATTGTTTTATAATATCTCAAGAAGGTGTTTTTGGTGAAGAAAAGGAAGGAGATGGATAAAGAAGACGAATGAGAGAGGGAGAGAGATGACGGCGTTAGTTTCTCTTTAACCGTACTGTGCTCAATTAACATTTTAAAGAGTTCGTTGGTATTTAAGGTCCAGATAAGAGTTTATTGTGTTGGATGCTCCTGGACCAATAGTTTATTGGTAAATTTGCTCCTTAACCCTTTATTATTTAATCGAGCTTTGAGCTTTTAATTGGATTTAATTCATTTTTATGATTAAATTCTATATTTACAGTGATTTAGTATTTTCGCCATAATTTTTGATCTAGATATCCGATTAGCCTGATTCTTCTTTCTTTTTTTAGATGATTTAGAGAGCTACAATTGTTATTAAGACTCGAAAGGTTGATTCGGACAAGAAGATGAATGAAATTGGAGCTAAAGACAGACCCATTTTTCTAGATTTTTATTCTGCTCGAATTTTGTAATAAAAGACCATTTATTAGAGGTTTCTCATTCTTAGAGGTTTCTTAGTTATTAGAGGTTTCCTATTTTTGGGCCAATCTTGTAGCTCTCATGTTTCCTATTTATAGGTTAGATTAGATGGCTAAAAACATATTCTCAGGCACGTTTTAGACAGTTTTGGATTGAAAGGCAGAAGTTTAATTTTCTCTACAATGTTCTTCGTGTTCTTTTTCATCTTTTCTTCTACGTTTTGTCTAGCCATACTCGGCTAAACTTCTGTGGTTAACCTAACGTTGAGGATTCCATGATTCATCTAGAGAACTTTTGTTTTATTGGTAATTTAACTCGTTTTTATTTTCATCTTATCGGATCCAATTTCTGGAAATAGTTCGAATATTCGATTTAATATTCGGTTTGGTTTATCCCAAGGACTGAGTTCGAACTAGGTTTTAAGTTTTGCTGTGCGATTGCACAGTGAGACGCCGCTGTTCGGACATATTCTAGGCGGTCGTCTAGTCAAGGGATTTTCTGGGCGAATGCAAAGATCTCGGTTCGTCCAGAGCCAAACGTGGGTTATTTATATTTCGTTCAATGATGGAAGTCTCGGGAATCTGAACGTTGGGTTGATTATTTTTAATTTGCTTCTGAATATTTCGTTCTGTTTCTTTTAAATTTCGTTTTTAATTTGTTTCAACAAAAAAGCCCCCATTTTTACTGTTTTTGTTTTGCTGTTATTCCAATCAGACCCGCTGCAAATTCTTTGGGAAAACGACTTAGGTTCCCTATTACTGCGAATCTTTTATTGAATCTGGTTATTTTGAGGGACACGGTAAATCTCTTTCACTTGGTGCATAGTGAGTGGTGATTCTCGGGTCCCCGTCTTCACTATTATTCCTTTGGCCTGGAATTACAATGGGTCTAGTGGACAATGACACCTCCTTAGTTTCGTCAAAAGGAGCGGGGAGCCATAGTCCAATTATGACAAGCTAGTGACCTTGGCCAGATGACGTATCATATTTTGGAATCTTGTGTAATCTTGTTAAATGGATAAACATTTGTTAGCTATGGCTTCAGTCAGCGGTTATAAGGTTGGTCAAGGGGTAATAAGGATGGTCTATGCATCAATAATTTGTTTGTCATGTTATATATGTTATTTATAATTTGAATATGATAAAGGTTTTGTATAATTATTTTTGTGTAACAAGGTTGAGACATGTTGTGAAATTTCTTGAGAACAATATTTGGAACATGAATTATGATGTTTAATCGTGTTGGAACCTTTTTGGAAGGGGTTTAGTAACCAAATTAAGAACTAATTTGTGAAATGTTTTGTGTAAAAAATAGTATAAATAAATTATTGTGAGTTGAATTTAATTTTAGAACTATATATTCTCGATCTTTGTTTGCATGTGTATTTCTGAATAACCAATAGTTATTAAGATCTTTAGATCTTTACATTTTTCAAGTGAGATGTGAGTAGGGCTCCAAGGAAGTTGGTAAGAGCATGAGCCTAGTTGCATGCTTTCATTAAGGTTCCTCTTACTTGCACATGTGATCATTTTTCGTACCTATTTGCATATGTAACAGTAATACAATGACAAAGGAATTATTTAATTGCCATAGGAATTATTTAATTATGATTTGAGAGTTCTATGTAACTCGAATATGGTGAACCATGCTTTTGGAAACTGTTGATTTTGGTGTTTAATCCAGATATTTGATAAATAAGTATTATCATTATTGGGTGGAGCTTTAGCAAAAAAAAAAAAAAAAAAATGGGTGGAACCTTGTTACTATGATTATTTTTTTTGATATATTTGTTGCTATGATTATATGACACTGGATTTGGGTTAAGGGCTTTAGTAAGTTATTATCTGGGCTTGTGAAACGACTAATGTCATGTTGGACTTCAAATGCATGTGGCCCAATTGTTTGTTAGGATCACTTGTAATTACTTTTGTTGTTTCTTTTGGGAAATGATTCATTAAATTTTTGTGATTTGCTTTTCAAATTGTTATTAAAGCTATTTTACCATGGAATATTCTTATCTACAAAAGTAAGTTTCACTGGTTTGATAAATATTTTCTATTTGGCTTCTAAACTTTCTACCATTGACAATCTTTATGGTTTGAGTTTTGATTTTAAAAGCGGTTTAGAAATCGAGGTGTTACAAACTCCTTAAACTCAAAAAAATCTGTTATCAATCGGGTGAATCTGGGTTTTTTTATGTTTTTTTAAAATGACAAAAATGCCCCTCAAAATAAAACTCCTCTCTTTCTCCCTCTCTCCCCTTCCTCGCTCCTCTTCCTATCTCACCACCACTTCCCTCTCTCCCTCTTCCTGTCATCTCCTTCCCCAGCTTCAGATCTCACCACTTCTCTCGCTCCAGCCTCCACAAACCTCTCCTTCTTCTCCTGTCGACAGCACCCTGGCTCTCATTGTCGATCTCGTTTTCATCTTCAGGAAATGGTGGGATTTGGCTGTCATCGTCAATCTCGGTCCTTCTTATCCTGTCGACGGCGCCCCTAGCACTCACTGTCGATCTCAGTCATTTACCTCTCCTTCTTGTCCTTCTCGGTCACCAACCTCTCTTTCTTCTTTTTAAAATTTTCTTGGGGTGTTTGGTTTGGAGTGATGTGAGATCTGTTCTCCCCAAGAGATCTTTAGGACTTTAGACTTGGTTTGTTTACTTGAAACTTTCCCTGTTCGAACTCTAAAAGTCTTGGTACCTGTGCCCTTAGTATTTGGAAACTGCTTTTTCATCTGTTTCAACATCCAAAGGCTTACTGTTGCCCATGGAAGCATCGCGATGAAAAGGTATGCCCAGGAAAAAAAATGAGCAATTGCAGAATTGTTTTAATTACCATTTATGGTTCAAATCCTGCAATTGTCGAAGCTGGTTGTTAGTTTTACTGTACGATTTTCTATCTGATACAGATATTAAATTTAACTTTTTTTAATTTTCAGTCCTTTCCCCGTCTGTCATTCTCAGAAACAGATTTTTCATTTTTCCGTTGGAGATTTTTCAATTTTAATAACCCATGGTGTATTATTACAGTTATGTCTGACCCGTTTGATATCTCAGAGTAGATGGAGAAGTAGTGGAGCATATATAATTTCTGAGTTATGTCTGACTCGTTTGATAATTTATTCTTCAAAATAATTCAAAAAGCATTGGACTTTGCCCTTCTACCATTCTTCTTCGTCTGATTAATCTTCATAGAATTTTCCATATCAAATTGCCAAGAGTAAGCTTGCCCACCTGCTTGCTTACTTATAAGTCAAAGGTTGCTAATTCCTATCCGTTCATTCATCTAGTCAAAGTATACTTCTTTATGATTTCCTGGATTAGTAGCTTTATTCTAGTAATCTCTGGTTTGCCCTGTTAAAAAAATAGAATTTTAAAAACTGCAAAATGCATGATACAATTCAGAAATGTTCCATACCACTGCTACATACTCATTCATCTAATAAATGTATTATCCTTAATGAATTATCAATGCTTTAATCATGCTTATTTTCATTTGGCCTGCTAATTAGTTTACAGTTGTTCAGATCAATAATTGAATTCGTTTGATCAATTCTCTGCCTATTTCTGACAAATTTTACTGGAAATTCACTCTAAGAAGACAAACTTATAAATATAATATCAACTTTATACTTGCTTCTGAAGCCTCTGTTATGTTTTTAGTGATTCAGGTTGACTGTAACTCTTGGGTTTGGTTAAGCGATGATTAAACTCTGTGACCCTAGGAGAAACTTATACTCTAATTGGAGGGTCTTTGCCAAAAGTTATAGTGCAAATGAACGATTGCAGGACACTTCAGATATAGCTAGAAAATTATGCAAGGTTATAATGTCCTCTCCCACATTAGCACTTGATACTGCTCTTAATCAAACTGGAATTAGAGTTTCACCAGATATAGTTGAGAATGTTGTTAAGAGATTTGAGAATGCTGGTATGGTGGCGTATAGGTTTTTTGAATGGGCTGGGAAGCAACAAAATTACTCACACAGCATTAGGGCATACCACACGATGATTGAATCTTTGGCAAAGATAAGGCAGTATAGAATCATGTGGGACCTGGTAAATGCTATGAAGAAAAAGGAGATGCTAAATGTTGAGACCTTTTGTATTATTATGAGAAAGTATGCTAGGGCTCAGAAGGTAGATGAGGCAATCTACACATTCAATGTCATGGAAAAATATAACATATCTCCGAATCTTGCTGCCTTCAATGGTTTGCTGAGCGCTTTATGCAAGTCCAAGAATGTAAGGAAGGCTCAAGAGATCTTTGATCGTTCTAAGGATCGGTTTGTTCCTGACTCAAAAACTTACAGCATATTGCTTGAAGGATGGGGAAAAGCTCCAAATCTTCCGAAAGCAAGAGAGATTTTCAGAGAAATGGTTGACATGGGATGCAACCCTGATGTAGTCACCTATGGCATAATGGTTGACATTCTTTGTAAAGCAGGAAGAGTTGATGAAGCTGTCGAGGTTGTTAAGGATATGGATGCGAACAATTGCAGGCCAACATCTTTCATTTATAGTGTCCTGGTTCATACATATGGGGTCGAACTTCGGATTGAAGATGCTATTAATTCATTCCTAGAGATGGAAAGCAATGGAATTAAAGCAGATATTGTGGTTTATAATGCCTTGATCAGTGCTTTTTGTAAAGTAAACAAATTTAAGAATGTATATAGAGTCTTAAATGAAATGGAATGCAAGGGCATCACTCCTAACTCAAGGACCTATAACATAATCATAAGCACCTTGATAGGTAATGATCGAAGTGATGAGGCTTATAGCGCCTATCGCAGGATGATCAAGTCTTGCGAACCAGACGCCGATACTTATACGATGATGATAAAGATGTTTTGTGAGGGTAATGATTTGAAGAGGGCTATGAAAGTATGGAGATATATGAAATTAAAACGGTTTGTCCCAAGCATGCACACATTTTCAGTGCTTATAAATGGGTTGTGTGAGAAGGGCAATGTTACAAAAGCTTGTGTTTTGTTGGAAGATATGATAGAGAAGGGAATTCGGCCATCAGGTGTCACATTTGGGAAGCTAAGACAATTGCTTATTAAGGAAGGGAGAGAGGACGTGCTCAAATTTCTTCAAGAAAAGATGAGTCTTCTTGTCAAGGAGCCACTATTTGATTAAAAAGCATTGAAGGAAACCAGAAACTAGCAATATATTATAGATGTGGCAAGGCAATCAATTTTGCTGTCAAAACTGTTGGTTTTAATGCCCTATATAATTAGTTTGGATATTAGCTTCTAACAGGTCAATTTTGTCCCCGTGCACTGGCTACAGTAGTTTGAATATTTGTGCCCATCTTTCATTCTGCAAGTTTGGAAGTGGAAGAAGGAAAAAGAGAATTACAAAGTTGTGTTAAGAGCATGCAGAGCTGCTTATAGTATGCCCTTATATTTTTTTTAGATTAGTTATATGCTTGTAATTATTGTTACATATCAATTTTTAGGGTAGGAATAAGAAGTCATTTGTAAACCTTTTTTTTTTCTTTTTCTTTTTCTTTTTCTAAAAAGAATTCATTTCATTTTCTAGAAGAGTAGCCCTTTAGCTGCAGTTTTGGGTTTTGCCTTCTTTGCAAAGTTTTATATGATGTGGCCTTAAAGATGGCTCAAATGTTAGTTTATGTTGATTAGACTGCTGCGTATGGGATCGAGGTTATAATGACATAATCTCTTGTTTCCTAGAAGATCAAGAAGTGGATTTTGATTATGCTATGCAGGATCGTGTATATATATTGTATGCTCTCTCTTTTTATTTTATGTGATCAAGTCTTAGTTGAGTTGACACGCGTAGTTAAAAATCAGTTTCAAAAATAAATTCCTAAATAAGTGTTGGGACTTGTGATCCATGACCTCATAAGGGAGGTCATCTCTTAGTCTCCATTTATACTGATTATAAATGATTGGTGCAGAAAGTCTCACATTATTTTAACTGGTTGTATCTACTGCGGTTACATAACTGATATAAGAATTTCCATTTTTATTTGCTGTCGAATTCTTTTTGCACTGGTGTTTTAAGTAGTGGCATTTTTTTCGCTTCTAAATCTTTTCGTCATTGTCTTTGCTTATATTCTAGTATTTAAGATGTTTCAAAATAGGATCGTTGGATCAAATTCATCAATATAGCACATGCAAGTAGTAAGTAGTTATATACCCTTTTAAATTTTTATTATATTGTTCTAAGTATATCTGGCCATATTCTAATTGATCATGAGGTACTTGACTATTAATCCCTATCAAAAAGCAGTAGCAAAAACTTTACTACATGTAAGTACCTGTTTGGATTAGCGGTGAAAAATATGGTTTTTGTTCAATCTAACTTTTAGAAACTTAAGTCAGGATAGAAGTTAGATAGTGTAATATAATTTATGTTTGGGTTGATGGTGGTAGAAATGAAAAATAAGTTTAGATAGGTAATAACTAAAAATAACATCAATCTTATAAAAAAAAACATACTCCCTCTAGTCGTAATTATAAGACCAAATTTGTAATGTAAACAAACTTAGCCCTATAATTAAGGCTGGAGGTAATACATATTAATATCTTCTTTAATACTTATAGGAAAATTTTGTTAACAATTTAATATTGTTAATAGGATTTTTGTTTCAACTTTTCTTTATTTTTGAAACAAATAGCCCAATCGGATCATTTTCCTTTTCCTTTATTTTTTAGCACTCATAGTTTTCAAAAATTGAAATAATTGTCTTCATTGACCGTAGCAGCAACAACAGAGAAAAAATAGAAAAAGGAAGGCCAAATAAGGGTTAGTATGTTAGAAGAGATCTAGTGACTAGAGATCAAGACATATCTGGCCAAAGACTATGAGGAAGGAGAGATCAGAGAGGCACACGGACCACGACCAACCCAATGGACCACAAGGTCACCGGACTGTGATGAGAACGACAGCCATTGGCGACTCCAACCACTTTTACATGCAAGAACTAGGAAGAAGATGAAGATGTCGACCATAGCTTTTATTTTGAAGCTAATTTTGGGCTAAAAGCCTGTTAGCACCATCGCAAATCCAAACTGAGCAATTAGTCCCACTGTGCGTTTTCCCTCATACTCGCTACCTCAAATAGAGCCTAGAGATATGGCCAAATGAATTTGTGATCCATAAACAAAACACTTTATAAAAAAGGGTTTAAGAGTAAAAATACACATATATTTTATCCTTGGGAGCGCTCAGCACCATATGCGTTTTTTAGGAGCAAAAGTACACATGTGGTTACATTTTAGGAGCAAAAGTCACACCACCGTTAAAATTTTGTTGTAAATATAGCACTTCCTATTGTAAATCTAGCCAATTGTAAATATGATTTTTTCTGTTGTAAATGACCATATTTTAAATTTTATTGTAAATACAGCACTTTCTGTTGTAAATCTAGTCTTTTTTGTTGTAAATGACCTTTCTATGTTCAAAATCCAGATGTTTAAATGTTGTTGTAAATATGGTATTTTATGTTGTAAATATGGCCAGATTTTAAATTTTGTTGTAAATACAGCACTTCTTGTTGTACATATAGTCTTTTTTGTTGTAAATGACCTTTCTATGTTCAAAATCCAGGTGTTTAAATGTTGTTGTAAATATGACATTTTCTATTGCAAATATGACATTTTTTGTTGCAAATGCCGTTAAGTTAAATTTTAACGGTGATGTGATTTTTACTCCTAAAATATGTGTATTTTTCCTCCCGAAAAAAGCATATGGTGTTAGGCACTCCCGAGGGTAAAGCACATGTGTATTTTTGCTCTTTTACCATATAAAAAAATATAAATGTCTACTGATAGATATATGCATAATAGCGGGTTTTTCTGCTAATGTATTGACAAATAAAATAAGAGCATCCTATCAAATTCCCAAGTTGAGTAGATTTGAATCTCATTTGAATACAACGCCAAAAAGAGAACATAGAAACAGAAAATTGAAGTAGCTACAAGGGATAAAGCACAAATACAAACAATTTCCCTGTGATAATTTTACAAGCACCATTGTAATGAACACAATTTTTTCAAAAAATCATACTCTAAAAGCTAGCTGTTGGAGTTGAGGAACTCAAAATCTTATAAGGCTCCTTGAAACACTTCACCCAACTTCCTATCAGTTAGCCCTTCTGTGGGTAGCCTATTCAGGTGACCGACTCTAAATGAAAGCAACATTGTAATGAGCATAAGTCTTTGTAAGAATCATACCCTAAAAGTTAGTTATTGAAGTCAAAGCCTTATAAGACCCTTCTTTTAAGAAAACTCTCCTAACGTGGGACTTGCAACAACTTGATCCTTTTGTTCTCACATGCCTTGGCCGAGGTATTTATCTCAACTACTTTGTCCGCAAAACCTTGTGTAACCTCAAGTATAGAAAAGAAATAACTTTAGATTGTAGGAAGAGCATATGAAATTGATTTCTAGTTTAGAATTTTGGAGACTATATTATTAGATGAGGAATAATTATTGACCATCTCAATCATTCAAAGAGTGCTTACCTGATATGACTAATGTTAGGTTGGTTTTGTTGTTTGAATTCGAGATGTCCAGTGAGCTTAACATTTGTTAAATTAAAATATCAAATTTGTAATTGTTTTTATCTGCCACAACCTTTATCTCCAAAAGTAATTGATAATGAACTTTTTAGCTTCTAATATACAGAAAAGCAATCATAAGACAATGCAATGAACAATAAATTAGCCTTTCCAACAACATCTTCAAGGTGCCTTGGTAAGGTGTAAGATTGTTGACCCAAATATTCCTTCCATAACCTATAATTGCAAACAGAAATCTTCAGGAGTCTTTTTTCTTTTCTGGAAAAAGGTCAAATAAGTGTTTTGTATGCTTCAACAAGAATATGAGCAAAAGTATATCTCTATTAGAGCATTTAGACCAAAGAAATCATGACAACATGCTATCTCTTGTCGTTAATATAAGATCTACTTAGCTAATCTGAATAGATTAAGGAAATTAGTTAAATTGGTTGAAAAAAAAAAGTGAGTTGTTTTCTAAAAAATACTCACTTAGATAATTTACATTAAAACTGCCCCCAATACAAAATATCTCAACATGTGTAATTAATAGAAATATTTTAAAGGTCAAAAAATGATAAACAGGGGATAAAATTGATTGGGATCTTATATTTAAGAACAAACTTAACTCCCAACTAAATTTTATATTAGGGACTGCAAGTTGTAGCATCTTTTTACAAGTGTAATATCCTGAATTTTGGACCTAAAGACTTGAAAATTAGTCTATTTTTGGAGGACTACTAGGCCCTATTTTTGAAAATGACAAATTTGAAATCAGTATTTTTGAATATGAATAGTATTTACTATTCACAAATACGTACATGAATAGTAATTACTATTCACAAATACGTATTTACTATTGGTTAATACGGTATTTTGTGGGGTATGAATAGTATTTACTATTTACAAATACGTATTTACTATTTAAAAATACGGTATTTACTATTCCTAAATACGTATTCACTATTTGAAAATACGTATTTACTATTCATGCGGGACCCACGTCAAATTATTTCTCCTCTGCCGACAGAAGTCTCGTGAGTTTTGAAAAATTTTGCGCGCGGGACCCACTCAATAATAATAATATTATAATATAATATCTTATACTTTGGAAAACAATAGAAATAAAATTATTTCTAATAAACCGTGAATTAGGTTTTTAAAGTAAGGGTATATTATAAACAAGTGAATTTCTATCTCAGAGTGGGTTATCTCCAAAGTCATTTCCGTAATCGGCGGAATGATTATTGAGATAGGTTGAAACCGATATTTTGAAGCAGGACAGATAGTGGAATCTGTAGGAAATAAATCATAACTCAAACTCCTTGAATTAAGTAGTAAACAACTGCACATATTATGAATCAGTGAATTTTTGTCTAGAAGATGGTGTCACCCGAAGTAATTTCTGTAACCGTCAGTGTCCGACTTAAAATCTTCGGCAGGTTACGGAATACCCTAAATAGGATCAAAAATTTAGTTGACCCAGATATTTCTGAAGAGGAAAAATAGAACTATAAGGCTGTGCTTCCGGATTCTTGAGAATTTCTAATATAACGCGATTAGAACACCGATCAGGGAATCTTTATAGGATAAATGCAAAAGAGTAAGAAAGTGTCATCGTCATGATGACGTAAGCATCTTGATGACGTCATCGATGACGTAAGCAAATGGATTGGACGGTTGAGATGAAGCCATATTTAAAGTCAAGATCCAACGGCCAAAATCTGACCTGATAAAGTATGAATAGTGTCATGCTTTTTCACTATAAATAGAGGCTTCATTTCTTCATTTTCTTCACACCAAACTCAGAGAACAACAGTTGAGTTTAAGAGAAGAGTGAGAATTCTTAGAGTTAGAGAGCGAGTTTAGAGTAAAGTTCTTGAAGCTGGAGAGAATGAGCAGGGACTTCAAGGGTAAGTTCTCTAGTTCTTGAGTTTTAGTTTTTAGTTCTTGGTAATAGTGTAGTTTGATCCAGAAAACTAGAGAATAAATTCCTAAACTTGTTTTTAGGCCTCTTTACATTGAAATAGTGCTGAACAAGGTTCTGCAAGGGATGTCCGAGGATTCCGGAGTCAGATTCAAAGGAAGTTTGGGGATACGTGAATAGTGCCGTATACGTTAATAGTACCGTATACATGAATAGTGCCGTATACGTGAATAGTGCCGTATACATGAATAGTAAATTACTATTCACGTGGGAAGAAGGTACGGACGCGTATTGTAACCTTAACTCTGATGCTTATGGTATGCTTATATGTGATAGATAGTCTGAAATTCTGTTTTTGAAAATTGATCATACACATACTACTTGATACGGGTTATAGTCTTGATAACGCCGTTATGTTTTCCTAGCGCTGAGGACACGGATGTACACCGTGGCACTGGTGAATAGTGCAGACTATAATAACATGCATATTGCAGTGGCTGTGTTATGTTATTATGTGAATATGAGAATAATGTATGTGATTATTGCTGTTTTGACATGAATATCTGTCATACATATTTGGTACATAAGCATGAGGTTAACCGTTACCTGAGGTTCAATGGGTATTGAACCTCAGCTCTTACTGTAGCTTCAGGATTTTCGGAGTGAACAGAAACAAAAACAAGGGTAAGCAGCAGGCAGAAGGACTAGCTGGAGAAAGTCCTGTAGATATGTATAGTCTTTCGAACTCTTTGTATCAGCAAACCAGTACACTACAGTGGTTGAATATCAGTTACTCTGTATTTAAAATCATTTCGTTGCCCTACTCTGGTTAAATTATTTTGAAAATGCTTTAGAAAAGTTGGGGTGTTACATTTTGGTATCAGAGCAGACATCCTGGCACAGAGTTAACTAAGTTACTCCAAACAGTCTGATATCTAGAAAGGGATTTTGTGGTTGGCAATCAGTTTCCTTGAATTCATCGAGCCTTCCACAAATACACCTGCCTAGTCGGATTGTCTGAGTAGCGGAGTTAGGTTCTAAGCTTTCAAAAGTGTTTTATCTGGTATGAACCCGACTCAGTTACAGTAAACCATTGGTGCCGAAGGTAGGGCCGAGTCTATGTGGATCAGCCAATCAGTCACCCTAGCACGGTGAGGCTCCCATGATAGACGCCTACCTGGCCAATCGGTTTGACTAACTAAGTTAGGCTCTAAGCCATGGTTTTAAAAGTATTTCGAAAAAACAAGTACAAGTACTGATACAATACTGGTGTTGTGATACAAAAAGGACGTAAATCCTAAGGAAAAGGGTTAGGCTCGGGAGGCCTTGATATAGAGTAGATGGCACAGAATATGGTTTCTGTTGTTAAACTTTAAGACTTTTGATATGGGAATCGGAATCTAAGTTAAATCCCCACTCAGAGTTTCAAGGGAAGTGGTACAAAGAAGTCGGTACGACTTAAGTTTTCCGGTAGACAGTAACCTACTGTTTAGGTTTCCCTTGGATAGTAACCTATCGATTTAATGTCCTTGTCAAAATAATAACTTGTTAAGGTACCCTGAGAAGAAAATCCCTACCTTGTAGAGGCCAGACACCATGCGTGCAAAGGGGCGTGGCTCCGGGGACGAAGATCTTTTGATTAAGTCCTTGACGGTGGTGATCAATTGACAGAAGAGGGAAAGTACCCAGTAATTCTGGGGAGACAGTTATGTCATACTAGTGCCTATGAGAGTTGTAGGTACCCAGTAGTAAGTATATCAATATTAGTACCAAGAATCAATAGACATTATGAAGTTAATATTGCTTAGGCGAGAGAAATCTCAGAACTATGACCCCTGTGAGAGTAGGAACCCTGAGAAAATATGAGTGAGTTTTGCCTAGGTTCCAAATACCTAAGAGATAGTTCCTTAACAGAACCATACGAAAGCTGGAAACCTCAGTAGCCACCAGGTTATGGTCTCAAGGTGGGACCAAGAACCATAGAGATGTTAGTGGCTAATAGATTCCCTATAAAGTAAGTGGCTACCCGATAGGGAAAATTGAGTTAAGAATTATGCTTGGAGCTAAATAGAAAGTGAAAATTTACAAATAGAATGACCCTAGATAAGATGGCAGACATAGAAACAACGGTTTATGAAACTACTAAAGGATAGGAACCTGTTAAGATTTGAGTTCTCATTATAATGATTCAAAGACGATCACTGGCGCTACTTATGGAAAGTTTGTCGGAGAAGGATACCTACGGGGAGTTCTGATCAAGGAGGTTTACCTACAGAGGATGCTAACCGGAAAAGCTGACTGGTCTGAGAAGACTAAGTGAAGCGCCGAGTAATGTGCCGTAGAGCAGAGCCACCGTGACGACGAACCGTAGAGTGGAGTCGCTGTGACAACGAACCATAAAGTAGAGTTACCAGTGCATCGGTTCTCAAGGTAAGTACATTATAATGAATCTCACATTGAATAGGTTCCCTAGAGAAAAGACTGTTGTAACTTAGTATATCGTCATGGTTTGCTTCAGTGCTATACATCATATATTGTGTTTATAGGCTAGCAGAAGCCCATAGTTGTCAGACAACGAATATGAGAAGTGTTCAGAAAATTTTGTGAGATCCGAGGATAGCGAACGATGTTTGAAATAGCTGGAAGATTAAAGTAGAACAAACTAAGTATTTTATGGATAGTTTGAGTAGCCAAGGACAGAGGTTCCAATGCGTGTAATTAGTGATGACCTTCTAATGTTAGTTGTCTGATTCCTAAGTAAGGTTTTTAAATTGAAATTTTGAACTTGCCAATACACCTGCTGTATTAGAAATTTTGAAATTTATTTGTTCAAACATGTGGATTTTTTTTTTTTGAAGCTGAGTTTTCAAATGAAATGTTTTCAACAGAATTTGAGACCACAGTGATGGTTATTTTGAACAGATGTTGTCTTATATAAAGGGGTTTTTGTTAGAACCCAAAGTTTGAAATTGAGTTTTTAACTATGTTGTGGAAAAGTCAGTACAAAACTGGAAGGACAGAAGCTGTTGTAGATGTACACAGTTTGCTGGGTCTTGCTAGATGTTTTAAAATGTTTGAAATCGCTAGCCTTTGATAAATGTTTTTTTTTTGAACAAAAAGTTTTGGAGGGATTTTGGTTTGAGAAAATGGAAATCGCACCAGCAGTGAACGCACCCAATCCATAACATTTCGCCTAGGGTGTAACATCCTGAATTTTGAATCTAATATCTTGAACATAAACCTATTTTGGGAAGACTAGTAGGCTCTATTTTTGGAAAGTAATAAATTTGAAATCAGTATTTTGTGGGCCCCGTGAATAGTATTTACTATTCACGTATACGTTTTTACTATATACAAATACGTATTTAAAAAATATATATATATATATATATGTTATTCGCAAATACGTATTTAATACTTGAAATTTGTGAAATATGAATAGTGTTCACTATTCACAAATACGTATTCACTTTTTATAAATACGGTATTTAATCGATATTTTGAGAAATATGAAAAGTATTTACTATTCACAAATACGTATTTACTATTTAAAAATACGGTATTTACTATTTATAAATACGTATTTATTATTCGGTGGGACCCACGTCACATTTAAACTTCTTCCCCCTCGCCTGCCTTGCAATTCTCGTGGGTTGTTTTAAAATTCAAGCGGGACCCACTCAATAATAATTTATTATTTAAATAATAAAGAAAATTTTGAAACGGCAGAAGCGCAGCAGCCCACGAGGAAAATGTTTTTATATTATATAATTTTATAATTTTGTGAAAATTACGCCTAAAGACCCATTTTCCAAAACTATAAATAGACGTTTCATTTCATTTCATTCTTCACAATTCCTAGAGCTACTTAGAGAGAGGAAGAGAGAGAGAGAGAAGGAAGGAATGAAGAATGATGGTATGATCTGAGGTTGAATTATTTGGTGATGGTAAATTGAAAGTATTGAAGTACTGGTAAAATAAGCTTGGAATTGAGGTAACCTTGGTTATTCTTTTATATACTTGTCAAATATTTATATGTATATTTATTTATTGTTTTGGGATTTATTGTGCCTATAGAAGGCTTGATTTGGAATCTGATAATGTTGTTTTGATGAGAGTGGATATTCTTGGAGCCCTTGGTATCACTTTTCTTTTAACCGGGTTCAGTTTGACACCTCCTTAATTGTGATTACAAGGAGGGGAGCCATATTGAAGTTATGAGAAACGAATATGTTTCGTTGGATAGTTATGAGTATTGGATATGTTTTGTTAGAGGGTGTGTTATATGTTAGATGGCTCCAGTCAACGGTTATAAGAGGTGATCAGGGTGATAAGGATGATTCATGCATCAGTATGTTTGGCAGATTGCAAATATGAGATCTCTTGTGAAATATTGGAAAGTAAATTATGATGTTTTGGAACCATTTTTGGGAGGGAGTTTTGGTAACCGAGTCGAGAACTATTTTGTGAAAGGTTTTTATATAAAGGCATATATTTTAATTATTGTGAATTTATAAATATGTTCTCGTTCTTGGTTTGCATGTATATTTCTGAATAACCAATGGTTACGGGGATCTTTGGATCTTACGGTTACTTTGTTTATTTTTTTTTTCAGGTAAATGATTTAGTAGGGAAATCAGGGAAGGCACATATGGAAAGCTCATGCTATGTTATTTTATTTGCCATGACCATAAGACTTCCGCATTTTGAAAACTCTGATATTATTTTGGATTTATTTTGGCCCTGTATAAATGAATTTGTATCTTTGGCCAAGTTTTTGGGTGTTAAAATTGTGGCGTTACATTTTTGGTATCAGAGCTAGTTAAAGGTAACCATGATCGGGGGTTCTCACAGTGTGATCTGTGGCGAAGCATTGGCTCTTACCCCGACATGGCCAGGGAGTCTGGTTGCACTGGGACGTATGGGCGTACCCTGAGCCGTGAGGCGTTACATTTTTTGGTATCAGAGCAAAGGTTTTGGCCAATTTGTTGATTTCCTAACAGTTTTTCTAAAAAAAATTGAGGTCGTGGCAAATTAAATATCATAACATGTGCACTTCCCTGTTAGATTTAGAATTTATTTAGCTATTTTCTTATTTAGTGTCCTTGTGATATCTAATTGTTTTTGAGGAGTTATAGTTTGAGATTATGATTAAGGTTAGATTGTGAATAAGGTTTGATATTTTATCAGAGTGGCGCAGCGGAAGATGATGAATTTTGAGGACAAAATTTTTTTTTTTTAGGAGGGGAGAAATGTAACATCCTGAATTTTGAATCTAATATCTTGAACATAAACCTATTTTGGGAAGACTAGTAGGCTCTATTTTTGGAAAGTAATAAATTTGAAATCAGTATTTTGTGGGCCCCGTGAATAGTATTTACTATTCACGTATACGTTTTTACTATATACAAATACGTATTTAAAAAATATATATATATATATATATGTTATTCGCAAATACGTATTTAATACTTGAAATTTGTGAAATATGAATAGTGTTCACTATTCACAAATACGTATTCACTTTTTATAAATACGGTATTTAATCGATATTTTGAGAAATATGAAAAGTATTTACTATTCACAAATACGTATTTACTATTTAAAAATACGGTATTTACTATTTATAAATACGTATTTATTATTCGGTGGGACCCACGTCACATTTAAACTTCTTCCCCCTCGCCTGCCTTGCAATTCTCGTGGGTTGTTTTAAAATTCAAGCGGGACCCACTCAATAATAATTTATTATTTAAATAATAAAGAAAATTTTGAAACGGCAGAAGCGCAGCAGCCCACGAGGAAAATGTTTTTATATTATATAATTTTATAATTTTGTGAAAATTACGCCTAAAGACCCATTTTCCAAAACTATAAATAGACGTTTCATTTCATTTCATTCTTCACAATTCCTAGAGCTACTTAGAGAGAGGAAGAGAGAGAGAGAGAAGGAAGGAATGAAGAATGATGGTATGATCTGAGGTTGAATTATTTGGTGATGGTAAATTGAAAGTATTGAAGTACTGGTAAAATAAGCTTGGAATTGAGGTAACCTTGGTTATTCTTTTATATACTTGTCAAATATTTATATGTATATTTATTTATTGTTTTGGGATTTATTGTGCCTATAGAAGGCTTGATTTGGAATCTGATAATGTTGTTTTGATGAGAGTGGATATTCTTGGAGCCCTTGGTATCACTTTTCTTTTAACCGGGTTCAGTTTGACACCTCCTTAATTGTGATTACAAGGAGGGGAGCCATATTGAAGTTATGAGAAACGAATATGTTTCGTTGGATAGTTATGAGTATTGGATATGTTTTGTTAGAGGGTGTGTTATATGTTAGATGGCTCCAGTCAACGGTTATAAGAGGTGATCAGGGTGATAAGGATGATTCATGCATCAGTATGTTTGGCAGATTGCAAATATGAGATCTCTTGTGAAATATTGGAAAGTAAATTATGATGTTTTGGAACCATTTTTGGGAGGGAGTTTTGGTAACCGAGTCGAGAACTATTTTGTGAAAGGTTTTTATATAAAGGCATATATTTTAATTATTGTGAATTTATAAATATGTTCTCGTTCTTGGTTTGCATGTATATTTCTGAATAACCAATGGTTACGGGGATCTTTGGATCTTACGGTTACTTTGTTTATTTTTTTTTTCAGGTAAATGATTTAGTAGGGAAATCAGGGAAGGCACATATGGAAAGCTCATGCTATGTTATTTTATTTGCCATGACCATAAGACTTCCGCATTTTGAAAACTCTGATATTATTTTGGATTTATTTTGGCCCTGTATAAATGAATTTGTATCTTTGGCCAAGTTTTTGGGTGTTAAAATTGTGGCGTTACATAGGGCGTATGTTTTGATTAGTAAAACCTGACTGTCTATGACTGGACTGAGTTCCGCTAGA
Organism: Acacia crassicarpa; assembly: GCA_034222035.1. Lineage (NCBI taxonomy): Eukaryota > Viridiplantae > Streptophyta > Magnoliopsida > Fabales > Fabaceae > Acacia > Acacia crassicarpa. The sequence continues at coordinate 38,607,249 of JAWXYG010000003.1, forward strand.
TAGGGTTGCTACTTTATGTGCCAGTGTGAACACTGGGTCTCCTGAGAGAGGGGCGGAGGTTCTCCCACATGGTTGAGAGTACTGTTGAGACTGGATTTGAGGATTTGGGGTAAGGCGCTCACTGTACCAAATGGTTAAAATGATGGTGTGTACTCTCAATTGTAAAATTTTGTGAAATAAATTAGCTCCCTCAAAGATATGTGCCGGTAATAAAAGTTTTTGAAAATGATCCGGCAGTGAAAAATGTTTTCACAAATTTGTGATGGCAACGATTAAGTTTAAAAATGTTATAGCACTATTACTTTGTGGTATAGTGCAGATTGTGAAATGTACTGAAACCACGGAAAATTTTTCATGTTTGAAAATTTGAAAATGAGACAAGAAGATAATTTTGGGTAGCAATGACATGATTGTCGACGCTATCGTGTTGAAAAGAAAAGCAGTGTAATTGGGAATTATGGTACAGGAACAGCAACTATTAGAAAGGTCTGGAATACTAAACTAGTTAAGTCAATTAATAGCTGTCAGCTATAGTGTTGAGTAAGTGAAAGTAATTCGAGAACTTGAATGGGAAAGACTCAGATGAAATTGATGAGCAGATACGGAAGGCCAATATGTGTTAAGCCAAAAGGCTAAATAAATCAGGCAGTGAGGCCTGTGTAACCGAGTACTGTGAGAATAGATCAGCAAGTCCTGTAATTTAGTACTATACCTGGGTATAAGATTGAGACATTGAATAGTAGGGTGCGTGCTATTTAAGTTTGCATAAGGAAGGAATAGACTAGAGGTCTAGATAACCTTTTGATTTTATATTGTCAAATTTCGAGGACGAAATTTATTGAACGGGGGGAGAATTGTAACATCCTGAATTTTGGACCTAAAGACTTGAAAATTAGTCTATTTTTGGAGGACTACTAGGCCCTATTTTTGAAAATGACAAATTTGAAATCAGTATTTTTGAATATGAATAGTATTTACTATTCACAAATACGTACATGAATAGTAATTACTATTCACAAATACGTATTTACTATTGGTTAATACGGTATTTTGTGGGGTATGAATAGTATTTACTATTTACAAATACGTATTTACTATTTAAAAATACGGTATTTACTATTCCTAAATACGTATTCACTATTTGAAAATACGTATTTACTATTCATGCGGGACCCACGTCAAATTATTTCTCCTCTGCCGACAGAAGTCTCGTGAGTTTTGAAAAATTTTGCGCGCGGGACCCACTCAATAATAATATTATTATAATATAATATCTTATACTTTGGAAAACAATAGAAATAAAATTATTTCTAATAAACCGTGAATTAGGTTTTTAAAGTAAGGGTATATTATAAACAAGTGAATTTCTATCTCAGAGTGGGTTATCTCCAAAGTCATTTCCGTAATCGGCGGAATGATTATTGAGATAGGTTGAAACCGATATTTTGAAGCAGGACAGATAGTGGAATCTGTAGGAAATAAATCATAACTCAAACTCCTTGAATTAAGTAGTAAACAACTGCACATATTATGAATCAGTGAATTTTTGTCTAGAAGATGGTGTCACCCGAAGTAATTTCTGTAACCGTCAGTGTCCGACTTAAAATCTTCGGCAGGTTACGGAATACCCTAAATAGGATCAAAAATTTAGTTGACCCAGATATTTCTGAAGAGGAAAAATAGAACTATAAGGCTGTGCTTCCGGATTCTTGAGAATTTCTAATATAACGCGATTAGAACACCGATCAGGGAATCTTTATAGGATAAATGCAAAAGAGTAAGAAAGTGTCATCGTCATGATGACGTCATCGATGACGTAAGCATCTTGATGACGTCATCGATGACGTAAGCAAATGGATTGGACGGTTGAGATGAAGCCATATTTAAAGTCAAGATCCAACGGCCAAAATCTGACCTGATAAAGTATGAATAGTGTCATGCTTTTTCACTATAAATAGAGGCTTCATTTCTTCATTTTCTTCACACCAAACTCAGAGAACAACAGTTGAGTTTAAGAGAAGAGTGAGAATTCTTAGAGTTAGAGAGCGAGTTTAGAGTAAAGTTCTTGAAGCTGGAGAGAATGAGCAGGGACTTCAAGGGTAAGTTCTCTAGTTCTTGAGTTTTAGTTTTTAGTTCTTGGTAATAGTGTAGTTTGATCCAGAAAACTAGAGAATAAATTCCTAAACTTGTTTTTAGGCCTCTTTACATTGAAATAGTGCTGAACAAGGTTCTGCAAGGGATGTCCGAGGATTCCGGAGTCAGATTCAAAGGAAGTTTGGGGATACGTGAATAATGCCGTATACGTTAATAGTACCGTATACATGAATAGTGCCGTATACGTGAATAGTGCCGTATACATGAATAGTAAATTACTATTCACGTGGGAAGAAGGTACGGACGCGTATTGTAACCTTAACTCTGATGCTTATGGTATGCTTATATGTGATAGATAGTCTGAAATTCTGTTTTTGAAAATTGATCATACACATACTACTTGATACGGGTTATAGTCTTGATAACGCCGTTATGTTTTCCTAGCGCTGAGGACACGGATGTACACCGTGGCACTGGTGAATAGTGCAGACTATAATAACATGCATATTGCAGTGGCTGTGTTATGTTATTATGTGAATATGAGAATAATGTATGTGATTATTGCTGTTTTGACATGAATATCTGTCATACATATTTGGTACATAAGCATGAGGTTAACCGTTACCTGAGGTTCAATGGGTATTGAACCTCAGCTCTTACTGTAGCTTCAGGATTTTCGGAGTGAACAGAAACAAAAACAAGGGTAAGCAGCAGGCAGAAGGACTAGCTGGAGAAAGTCCTGTAGATATGTATAGTCTTTCGAACTCTTTGTATCAGCAAACCAGTACACTACAGTGGTTGAATATCAGTTACTCTGTATTTAAAATCATTTCGTTGCCCTACTCTGGTTAAATTATTTTGAAAATGCTTTAGAAAAGTTGGGGTGTTACAACAAGCCCATTTATCATTCATGTTGTAAAATATGAAGTGGTAAAAAAATTACGAAGTTACTATACATAATGATGATAAGAAATATAGTCACCTCCTAGTGATGAGAAATAGCACCCCAACGATTAACAAGTGGGGCAGCCAAATATTTTTTGTTAGGAACATAATAACATGTTATTATGTTATTGCTGACAAAATCTCCGTTGATTAGCTATAACTTTGCAAGTCTTTGTTGCCAAATCATCCCACTTGAAATCCACCAGCAAGCTCCAGTTATATAGAAAGATAAAATGGAAAGTAGAAATAGAAATTGAGAATCTATATATATATATATATATGAAAGCTTACACAAGAAAAAATCTACAAGGAAAGGAAGGAGTTGCAAAGATAAAATCATTTTTGTTTTCAAAAACAATCAATTTCGCTGGAAGAGTTACCATATTTAATACACAATATTGGTTTAAATAGGACAACCTTCAATAGAAAAATACATGTGCCTATTGAAAAAACAATCAATTAATTTGAAGATATTTAAAAAATCTAAAACCCTAGATAGCATTGAATTGAACATTCTCCTCCGTTTTCTTTATGTCAAATATTATTTGAAAATTAAGAGGAATATTAGTTTCTTGAAGAAGTCAAACAGTTATAAGAACAAGAACACTAACCTTGACGTTATATGAAGCATTTTGTTTACCTTCCTTGGTTTGAACTATGTGAACAGAAAGACGTTTCATATGACTTTTCCAATAATCATGGTCCCACAACATTTAAATATCATAACATTGAAATATTCAACCATATAAGTTCACAAGAGTACCAACTAAAAGCACCCCAAAAAAAAAAAAATTTAAAGCCACATCATATTAATCCAATACAGTCATCCAACATTTAAATAAAAATAACAAGTAAAACTACTAAGAAGTAATTAATTATGCTAAGAGTCTTCACTAAGAGGATTTTGGGATTTCAACCATTTGTTCCAACCCCCTGCATTTATTTAAAAGAATAAAATCACCAAAAATTATTCAATTTATGATCCACTTAAAAAAAGAGCAAGCCCATTGGCTCATTTTTGTTGTTGTTGCACTTCATATAGTCGATCAATTTATAATAATGGAATGAAGATTTCATATATACCTGTCAGTCTTGGAATCTTCTTTTCATTCTGGCCTTGAAAATTACCAAGTGGACATAAATCCAATAATACATGTTAATGAAGAATTGATAATAAGCCGCTCTCCATGAACTTTTAAGAATTAAAGTTGCACAAACTCCCCAGAATCCGACAAGGAATCCTAAAATCTTGCTGATGTAGAACCCAAAACTTATGAGTTCATCTCCTTCATCTACATCAATTTGAGGACTTGTCTTACGATTTTGATCAAAGTCATCATTTTTCAAGCATCCTTTTGTGAGTGGTTGGCCACAAAGTCCATGATTTCCTATGTAACTGGAAGCTTCAAATGTTTGAAGTTGAGTAGTTTGTGGAATTTCTCCCGATAAGTTGTTGAAAGACAAGTTCAAGAAACTCAAAAAATTCAGATTTGAGAAGCTCATTGGAATTCTACCAGAAAGAGAGTTACTTGACAAATCAAGTGATTCCAACATTTTTATTTGACCCATATTTTTGGGAATGAATCCTGTGAGATTATTTCTTGATAGATTCAAGGACGTCAATGCCACAAGTGATGTCATGCTACTGGGAATTTCTCCTGTCAGGTGATTCCCAGAAAGGTCAATGGCTGTCATTAGCCCAAGATTTTTGTCATACTTAACATCTTCCCCTTTCCAATTCAACATTGCATTTTCAATGAAAAGTACCTCCCAAGACTCTGTACCAATTATCAAATAAGAAATGGTATCCCTTGGATATGTTAAATTTGACAAGGCACTCAAGTTATTGAAGCAATGGGGTAAAGTCCCAGTAATATTGTTCTGCGAAAGATCTAAAATTTGAAGAAGTGATAGTTTACATAAACTTGTAGGTATATTTCCATGAAACTTGTTTGCTTGGAGACGCAAAACAATCAATTTGGGCAAGTAATGACCGATCCATGATGGCAACATTCCATACAAATTATTCTGGCCATAATCAATGAACTTCAAAAACTGAGATTCCATTAAAGTTGGTATCTTTCCGGAGAAGTTATTGTTATTTAAATGGATGGTTTCAATTTCCTTTAAAGTACCAATTGAAGATGGTATTTCCCCTGAGAAATTATTGTTTGCCAATATCAAAACTTTCAAAGAAATAAATTGCCTCCAACAGTAAGGAAGTTTTCCAGTCAGCAAATTACTTGACATGTCAAGATAATGCAATTGAGATTGTAATGTTGCACATAAGGAAGATATGGAGCCTGAGAACCTATTATTTGAGAGAAGTAAGGCTAGTACTGATGGTGAAAATCGTGGTATGTGACCAGACAAATTGTTAAAACTCAAATCGAAAATCCTCCCAGATTTTAGCAATGATCTTGGCAGTTCTCCATGGATTTTGTTATGGGAAATATTCAAGTAATACAGACTCGGGAGTAGGCATATCCAATCAGGAATTGAACCCGAGATAGAACCACCAGAGATATCCAAGTGTGTAAGCTCCACTTGATGCTTGAGCCACATTGGAAAGCCAATGCTGAAATTGGATGACCTCGCAAAAAATATTTGCAATTGAAAAGGTGGAACCCATTTTGGACTCAAGTTGAATGAAAGGAAATTATTAGAGACATCCAAATATCTCAAGTTGGGTAAAGTTGACAGATGTCCTTCATTAACCACGTCATTCAAATTATTGTCAGATATATATAATTTTTCCAATGAAGGCAGTTGATGAAGCTTTGGTATTGGCCCACTCAAATTATTATGACTTATATCCAATATTGAAAGATTAGCCACGGACCCAAGCGATTTTGGAATTAGCCCATTAAGACTAGTATTTGCAAGAACAAGTGACTCCAAGTAAGAGAATTTTGAAAAATCAGGAAATGGGCCACTATGGAATGGATTAAATGATAAGTCCAATGCCTCTATACTATGTTGGGCGCAATACAACAATCCATTCACTTAATCGACCAGATAAATTATTGGAAAATAAATCCAACTCACGCAAGTGACATAGATTAGAGATGGCTTTCCCAACATCATTGTCAAGATTGTTTAGGTAAAGAGACAAACTCTCAAGAGAAGTGGTATTTGTAAAGGCATCTGAAGCAACATGTTGTAAGGATGTTGCTGCGAGATCCAGACTTTTAAGAGAATTCATGTTTGAAAATGCACCAGCAGGAATATGTTGAAAATTATTATCTGAGAGATGGATTTCTACTAAGGTTTTGCTAATATTTGACACCCAATATAAGACTAAAGTGTCAAGGTCATTATCACTAAGACTGAGGCTTGTGAGAGAAGTAGAATAATTAATGTTGAGGAAAGATTTGGGATTGACTTGAGGTAGAGCACATCCATCTAAGCTAAGCTCAAGTAGATAGGACATGTTGGACAATGATGAGTGCCAATCAAGTGCTCGACTTAGATTTACCCAAGACAAATCAAGATGCCTCAAGGAAGAAGTGTTAGAAAGCCACTCAAGATCATTTACAATCAAACCATCATTCTTCCCAAGGTCAAGAGTTTGAAGATTAGATAAATTCCATAATTCATGCGGAATACTACCACCAAGATCAGCATTTGAAAGATTCAACTCTCTCAATTGATTAAGAGAACCAATACATTTTGGAATTTTGCTTCCTCCAAACACGTTAAAGGAGAGGTTTAAGTGAGTTAGATGTCGTAAATCACATAGTGAAGAATCTATTTTACCTTTTAAATATCCCGAACCATTATATGGGACATGCAACTCGGTGACGTGGCCTGTCAAACGATTGCAAGAGATTCCATTCCACTCGCAACAATCAGCTTCATGTTTCCATGATGAAAGAATTCCGAAATCATCAGTGAAATCAACTTTCAACTTGAGAAGAGCTTGCTTGTCCGTTTCAACACAACTCTTTATGTTGGAATTTCCTGCACACATAAAGATGCATGAGGCTACAATTAGGAAGTAGATATTGAAAGCGTGGCTAAACATGCTGATCACCATGCTTGTGGTTTTTTTTTTTTTTTTTTTGCTCAGAAGTTCTTTTGGATGATAAAACGAAAGTATAGGTACTATGCCTCAAATTATGTGATCTCTATTAGGTCTTTAATAGACCCCCAAAAAAAAAAAATCCATACTTTTCCAACCACTGCATTTTGCCACGTGAATTCATAGCCACAATTTCATGTGATTACAATGAATATCGCTTTTACAGTTACGTTTATCATACGTAAAGGATTTATGGTAGACTTTAGAGTCAACCAGACATATTTATGCAATATACATATGTGTGCTATTAAAAATCAATATTTAAAAGATCAAATAACAGAAACATTTATGTATTTATATTAACTAATGTATTCGTAACTTTGGGTTGATTAAGATTTAATTCTTATTTTTTTTTTTACTTGTAAAATGATTTTAATCCTTTTGAATCATTTCTGTCAAATAATTAGTAATAATTATTTGAAAGAAGACAAATTTAATTAAAATAATAGTTAGTAATAATTATGCACTGTGTAAATAGGTCTATAACTATGAAAAAATAGTTAAATAGCAGTGAAATTTCGCCACTAAGAGTTTAGTAGCAAAATTTCATCATTAATTAATTAGTGCTAAACTTAACAAAAGAATCATACAATTTTGTCGCTAGTCAACTTTTTTTTTTCTTTTTAAAGTGAAAGGCCACATGTTTAATTTCTTATCTCACTTATGATTTCATATGTTAATGCCTTCTCCCATAATTTAAAAAAAGTCTGCCACTTTCACTTTTGAATCTTATTTTCAGATAATCCTGGTCGCACGAGCCTGCATACTTTTCTTGTTAGCCCCTACATTGAGTGTCCTTTGGGTTGGAAGAATTGTGCCTTATTTGGAGGGTTGCTTAAAAAGTCATGTTCTTGTTCTAAATTAATAACTTGTCTGTCACTTGAAGTGTTGTTGCGAGCGTAGACTTATGCCGTGCTCTTAGGGTCATAGGGTTGTCGTGTCATTAAGTCTTTTCCAAGACATTGTTTAATATTTTTAGACTATCTACAAATATATATTTCATATTTTTATTATAAAATTTTTAACATAAAAATGTTAGTTATTATTCCTATAAATATAATTATATAATAATTAATTATCGAAGTCATATTATTTTGCAAGAACGAAAATTATATGTTTGTTTAATTTGTTTAATAACGTAACAAAATCAATGAGAATCTAAATAAATGTTGAACATATAGTATCCTTGGGTTTAGTTTGTGAGGGTAAGCCACTTCCATAACTAAATTTTTTTCTTTTAAATTTCAATATAAAAGGTTAACTGGTTAATGGACAAGTAGGGCTGAGCAATGGATAAGTTGAGCAGCTCATGTCTAAGCCTATAACCTGCCCATTTAACTTTAAATGGACATAGGTTAGTCCATACCCGTATCTCAATCCATTTAAACCCAAGTTAAAGGGGTAAGCATATAAATGGGTGGGCTAACCGGATTTTGGGTAATTCATTTACAGTTGACAAGTTTATTTTTTGGAGAAAAATATATATATGCATTAAATATCCATCCAAATTTATCATTCTAAATTCTGAAATATAAATCTTTAAAATTCAATAATCATAATTTACACAAGAACCTAAATTTAGACAAGTGTCATCATAACATAATTTTGATGTTCAAACTCCAAGTAGAGAAATGGTTAAATGGGGAAATGGGGAATGGGTATTTCATAGCAACATAGCGTATTATTGTCTAAGCGTCCATATAGTTAATATATATATATATATATATATATATATATATATATATATATATATAAAACTAAATGGGTGGGTATGGGTAGCCTGAAGGTGTGTCCATAGCCATCTATTTAAATCCTAAATGGGCGGATTTTAACACGACCCGTTATGGGCCTTTTTGAGTGGGCTCAAAATGGCCCAATTGCATTGGATTGTAGGCGGCCTCACCAGGTTGTGGGTTCTATGGTTAGCCCTATGGACAAGTCATAAGTCAATCATCCCTATCATTAATGAGACTGTAAGCCATAATATAATGCAGAAAATTTTAATAATTAAATTTTACAAAAATGATAGCAGTCAATAAATCTTATGGCCATTGTTGTTAGAAAAACTTTCAAGTCTGTATATATATAAAAAGAAAACTTCCATGTCTTAAGCAATTATACTATATTTAACAAAAATAAGAATTTCATATACGTTGAAATTAAATTTGGACAAATTTCATTAGTCAAAAAGTATAAAGAGGAAAATTTGTAATATCTATTATGATACAGTGTAATGGTAATAATTCATAAAAATATTTTTATTTTATATTTTTTCAATTAAATTTAATTTTCTGTATCGAACCAGCGAGTGCCCATAAAATTGTCACATATATTTAATTAGATTATTTTTTTAAACGATCTTATTTTCAATCTTAATGGATTATCTAGTTTCTTATTTTTTTTATATTGATAATAGTAATAATAGTTATAGAGAATCAATTGATAACTATCATGTGTTTTTTTAATAAGAAAAGTTTTCCTCCTTTAGCCATGTTCAGAGGCAGTATGAGACATTAAATCAAGACACCCTAATCTGAACCCAACACTATGAGGGAGTGACCGCTTTTGTTAAATACAACACCATAGGTTATAAATATAACTATCAAGTTTTAATCATACAATATGCTAATAGCTTTGCAGCCTAGTGACATTTAAGTTAAATATTTTTGTTTCCCTCTTAACTACTCAAATTTTTATATTGACTATTTTTGTTTCTTTAACTAAAGTAGCCAACCAAAGTAGTCAATATCAAAAACCAAAGTAGGCAATTTATATATTTGAGTAGTTAATAGCAAAACAAAAGTATCTATTTTGAAATGTTTAAAAAGTACCATGTTTATTGCTTTAGTTTGTATTTTAACAACTCAAGTAATAATTCATGACTTTTGCTTGAGAAGTTCAAAAAATATATATTAGATCGTTAGAGGTGGCCGATCGCTGGCAAGGTGGACAGAGCTCTAGTGATGGGCCGTCACCGACTCTCACAGTCAAGAAGGGAGTTTGAAGATTTTTTAAAATAAAAAATAAAAAATAAGGGTAGTTAGGTAATTTCCCACATTTAGTTACATTTTAAAATTCCAAATATGTCCATTTGGAATTATTGAAATTTAATATCACTTTTTCTATCTTTTCCCAACAAAATATGATGCGGGTAAAATAATAGAACATTCTAATAAATAATCTCAAATATTAATTGTTACGGACCGGCCCAAAGGCCCAAATCTATAGTGTGGCCCTACGGCAAACAGATCCGGAACCATGATTCACTAATCATGGGGGGGAGATTCGGTATCTTAACAGACCCGATCTATCCACATTGTATCGGCATCCCAAGATACTCGCCCTGAATATCGCTCACCTCGGATATCACGCTGAGCCGGGATATCTGCCTCGGACACCTCCATAAATACAGAGGTCGACTAATCAGGTGCACACATTCTAATTCGCTACCTTACTTTCTGTCACACAGAGCACACACACCACCCTTCTGGCTAACACCACTGAGTTTATCGAACTACGTGGACTTTGATCCCTTCAAAGGGTACGTAGGCTTTAGGTTTGACACCTAGTCAATTCCAATTAGTTCTGTTCCCAAAACAGAACATTGGCGCCGACCGGGGATCCTTAAAGTTCTATCCCCGTGATCATCGAAGGCGAATACCAGAAGCCACAGTCGAAATCATCACTCAGACCAGCCGTAGGTTGAAAGCAATCCACAGCTGAATCAAGCTCAGGCTGGACCGAGTCAACAGCATGCCCAGAGCCATCCCGAGCGTGCACATACACCCGAGGGACACGTAACTGACACAACAACCTCATCGCCTACCGCGGATCAGCCATTGGAAGAAATAGTAAAAGAGACCCTGGCACCAACCACACTGGCTCCAATCGCTCCAGCACTGGACGCTCTGGTACCAGACGCCGACGTCCGTGTTTTACGAAGAACCTAGGAGTCGATGCTTCAAAGATTCGAAAACAAGGAAAAACGGGATCACCTCCAACGTCAAGAAGATTTCCACGCTATTGAGTTAATGATAAAGGAAAATCTTGAAAGCCTGTTTCGACGTTGAAACTGGAGAAGTTCTCGTAAGGGAAAGGAGGTTATAGCCTCGGATAGCAGTAGTTCGCCTAGTAGCCCAGAGTTAAAACGCCGGACCCACGGTAAGACAAGGAGAGAAGTGAGAACAAGGCAAGAACGCCAACCGGCCTCGGCACTTAAGAAAACACGACTGTCACGGATCTTGGATAAAGAGAATCGAGGCCATGAAGATAACCGAGACGATTATGAAGACCGAGACCTTGATGAAGATCAGTGTTCAGACGAACACCGGGAGGTAATTAAAACACCTCGGTCACGTGGTTCTCCACAGGAATACAAGATGAAGTATTTGGTGGGATCTGGCGGAACCCCATTCTCCAGAGCAACGGCCACGGCCCCCTACCCGAAGAACTTTGATCTAGCCGATCTACCAAAATACGATGGGACACAGGATCCGCGTAACCACCTTGAGATATTTGAGAAACTGATGTGGGTTCGGTCAATAGAGGGCCCGGTCATTTTACGACTCTTCTCGGCCATGTTGACCAGACCGGTGCACAAATGGTTGAGTTCCTTACCCAATAATTCTGTTCGGAATTTTGAAGACCTTGGGCGTAAATTCGAGCTGCACTTCGCTACCAGCAAAAAACAACCAAAGTCTCAGTTCACGTTGAGTAAAGTGAAACAAAAGAAGGGTGAGACGCTACAAAAGTACTTGGACCTGTTTAGAGACACGGCAATGCAAGTACGCTCACTATCCGAAGAGGTCTATGTACATTGTTTTGTCAACAGTCTGGACCCATCGACACGCCTGGCAAGAAATCTGTGCAAGAATCGAGTCTACACACTGACCGAATTCTACACCAGGGCAAAGCAATAACTAGATGTCGAGCAAATGGAGATCGGCAATGCAGACGAACTTGAAAAGGTGAGGGATACGTCTCCTGACGCAAGGGATCGGGCAGACAAGCAGAAGGCAGAGCCCCATCAACGCAACCGAGACAACCGACCCTGTCAAGAGAGGTCGGAGAGCAAGGCAAAGTACGATAGCTACACCCCTCTAAATGTCCCGCGATCACAGTTATGGAAGGAGGTGGCTCAAACTGAGATGAAAAAAGCTGGAAAGCCAAGGCCCATTAGAAACCGGTCCACTACAGATCGGTCAAAATTTTGTGCATTCCATGACAGCCCCGGACACACTGTTGACGAATGTTATGAACTCCGGAACGTTATTGAGAAGTTCGTAAGAGAGGGGAAACTACGTCAATACGTAATCAAAACCCAGGGTAGAACGAATGACAAGTGGAGTTATGGTGGCCGAAGCAGGAGTCTGGCCATGGACCCTTGGAAACCTGAGAAGAAACGAAAGTCCGGTTCTGAGGATGAGTTCCTTGAGGTTGAATTCCAGTGCAACATTGTCAGCGGAGGGTTTAGAGGAGGCAGCGATACGATAAGTCAACGTAAGAAGTACCTACGAGAGGTCCTGACAGTGAGAGACCTCCCGAAGTTCAAGGACGATCCAACGAAGCCGAAACCACCTCCATCGGTTTTCACCAATGAAGAGCTAAAAGATGTCATCCCGGGCCACCAAGACGGATTGGTCATTACGGGAACCCTGGTAAACTGCCGGGTCAAACGGATCTTTGTGGATGCGGGGAGTTCAGCTGACATCATAAGTTGGGATGAATATAAGAGGATGCACCTCGACGTGAAAGACCTAAAGCCATGCAAGACGACCCTTATTGGGTTCAATGGAGAGCGTTCTTTTCCAAAAGGTTATATCGACCTCAGATTGATGCTTGGAACCAAAGAGGCATTTAAGTCAGAGCGTGTAAGGTTCATAGTGGCTGACTTCCGCTCCCCGTACAATATTATTTTGGGCCGACTGACCATACACAATTGGGATATGCTAGTATCCACGAAGCATCAGAAGCTTAAGATGATCAATGATAAAAATCAAGTGGTTGAAGTGTCTGGGGACCAGAAGGAGTCTCGACAATGTTACTTTAAAACCCTACGAGTCGAAGAAGGATCGCCCACATCCTCACCTCGGCTTGGGAGCCAAGAGGTTATGGCTAAGGCTGATAATGATAGGCGGCCTTGGTAGCCGGTCAATATGGTAGAGCTAGATCTCAGAGAACTAGAAAATCCACGCCCGGAGCTAGAAGGAGAGCTCAAGGAACTGATACTAGGGATGGATCCATCCAAGACAACTAAAGTTGGCGGAGATATAAACGAGGACTTGAAAGCTCAATTGATTAAGTTTCTAAGACAAAATCAGGACGTCTTCGCTTGGACATTGGCCGAAATACCGAGAATCGACTCGCATTTTTATTGCCACAAACTCGCCATTTGGCTAGGATCGAAGCTAGTGGCCCAGAGAAAGAGGAATATTGCACCCGACAGACAGAAAGCTCTTAAGAGTCACATTGAAGAGCTCTTAGCAGCCGGATTTATCAGAGAGGTACAATATACAACCTGGCTCTCCAACGTAGTTATGGTGCTAAAACCAAGTGGCAAATGGAGGGTGTGCACGGACTACACCAATTTGAATAAGGCATGCCTGAAGGACTCCTACCTAATGCCCAACATTGATCAACTAGTCAATAATTCAGCTGGGTACCAGCTGCTATCGTTCATGGACGCCTATTCCGGATACAATCAAATTGCCATGCACTCGGACGACCAAGAGAAGACCGTCTTCATGACAGATAAGGCTAATTACTGCTACAATGTCATGCCATTCGGATTGAAGAACGCCGGAGCCACTTATCAACGCATGATGAATCGGGTCTTTGAGGACCAGATCGAGCGGAATGTGGAGGTATATATCGACGACATGATTGTGAAGTCGAAGCAACCAGAGGATCATATCCGGGACCTGGAACAGACGTTTGAAAATTAAGAAGACATCGAATCAAGTTGAACCCGGCCAAATGTGCCTTTGGAGTTCCCGCCGGGAAATTCCTAGGTTTCATGTTACCAAATCGAGGAATTGAGGCCAATCTGGACAAGTGCAAGGCCGTCCTAGACATGCAAGCCCCAAGGTCGAAGAAGGAGGTTCAGCAATTAACGGGTTGCTTGGCCTCCCTGACTAGATTCTTACCCAGATTGGCGGAGAAAGCACTGCCGTTCTTCAGACTATTGAAGAAGGAAACACATGGAGGCTGGAACTCGGACTGTGAAGTAGCCTTCGAGGAAATTAAGCGATGTCTGACAACCCCCCAGTGCTCACAAAGCCAGAACAAGGGGAGATCTTGTTCTTATATTTGTCAATAGGAGACGAGGCCATAAGCGCCGCCTTGGTAAGAGAACCGAGGCCGGGAAGGCACCAATCTACTTTGTAAGCAAGGCGTTACAAAACTCCAAACTCCGATACCAGAAGCTGGAGAAGGTGGCTTTCGCCCTACTGACGACAGCAAGACAGCTTCGGCCGTACTTTCAGGGACATCGGATCGTAGTCCGAACCAGCCAGCCAATCCGTCAGATATTGCACAAGCCCGACTTGGCGGGATGAATGACTAACTGGGCTATCGAGTTGTCCGAGTTCAACATCACGTTTGAAGCTCGACATGCGATCAAGTCACAGGCATTGGCAGATTTCATTAGAGAATTGACCCCGGCAGTAACAAATGATGAAATCTGGAAGGTTTCATTGACGGATCTTCCAATGTAAAAGGCAGTGGAGCAGGAGTCATCGTTGAAAGCCCAGAGGAGGTCGCGACCAAGCATTCTCTCTAGTTGAAGTTTCCGACCTCCAACAACCAAGCTGAGTACGAGGCTCTCCTGGCCGGACTGTTTCAAGCTCAAGATAATGGGGCGCGGCGAGTCAAGGTGTTCACCGACTCACAGCTTGTTTCCTCACAAATCGACGGCAACTACCAAGCTAAAGGACCGCTGTTGGCTAAGTACCTAAACAGAGCGAAAGAAGTCATGACCGAGTTTGATGAAGTGATTGTTACCCATATCCCGAGAGAAGAGAACACCAGGGCCGATATCCTCTCTAAGTTAGCAAGTACCAAAGGCCTGGGCAGTAATAGAACCGTGATCCAGCAAAACTTGGCCGAACCGAGCTGTGTAATGACTATCTCGGCAGCTACCAATTAGAGAAAGCCAATCGAGGACTACCTAGAAAGAGGCATCATCTCGACGGATTCCACTGAAGCGAAAAAGTTGATCAGAGAGGCCACTATCTACACCATGGTCGATGATCAGCTCTACAGAAAAGGACTGCATTGCCCGATGATGAGATGCTTGGGTGAATCCGAGGCCAAATATGTGTTGGCCGAGATACACGAAGGTTGCAATGGCCATCACATGAGGGGCAAGGCTCTTGCTAGGAAGGCTTTACGTGCCGGATATTATTGGCCAACCATGAAGCAGGACGCTATGGAAGCCGCCAAGAGGTGTGATAGTTGCCAGAAACACGCCAAGATTATATGGCCACCGCCAACCGAGTTAAAAGGCATGTCAGCCTCCTAGCCCAACTACAAGTGGGGCATGGACATCCTCAGACCAGTCAAGCCAGCACCCAGACAGTTTAAATGGCTCATCATCGCCGTAGACTATTTTACCAAGTGGATTGAGGCGGAGCCATTAACAACGATCACCTTGGCCCGAGTAATGAGGTTTTTTCGTCATAACATCATCGCTCGATTCGGGATACCTGCCGAAGTCATCACGGATAATGGGACCCAGTTTATGGACCATAGATTCCAGGCCTTAATGTCTGACTTAGACATTAAACAACACTTCTTATCCGTGGAACACCCGCAATCTAATGGCCAGGCCATCCGGCCAACAAGATTATCCTGGATGGTCTGAAGAAACACATGTTAAAGGCCGAGACCCACTGGACCGAACAGCTTCACAGTGTTCTATGGGGCTACAGGACGAGTGTGCAGTCCTCAACCCAGGAGACCCCATTTCGGCTCACTTATGGTTGTGAAGCAATGATCCCAGTCAAAATAGGGCAGCCATCATGGAGAAAGCTTAGAGCCGGATAGGATGGACAGGCGTCAAATGACAACGCCTTGAAGACAGACCTGGATCTGATAGACGAAATTCGAGTCATGGCGCACTGCCGAGATCTAGTCACCAAGCAACTCCTCGTGGCAAATTATAATCGGAAGGTTCGGCCAAGGTCTTTCAACCGGGGGAACCTCGTACTTCGACGGGCCGATATCGGCAATAAGAATGCCCGAGACAGAAAACTGGCAGCAAATTGGGAAGGCCCATACTAGGTCAAAGAGAAACTAGGCGATGGAGCATATGTTCTTGAAACCCTGGCAAGGAAGCCGGTCAAAAGAATGTGGAATGCCAACAAGTTGAAGATCTATTACAGTTAGGTCTTGGCTCGACCAGACCGACACTAGTGCTTACCTCGTTTGCTGTTTGGTTACTTCATAATTTTCTTAGTTTAGATTGTTCCTTATTTTTCATGTCAATAATTTTATGACTATTTGTTAGCTCTTTAGAGCTGTTTTTGTTATTAATGAAGGATCCCACTGAGGCGATTCACTGATGTGCACTAATAATTGCTTAAGCGTGACACCGATTAAGCCTGATCAAATTCTAGTCAGAAAATAGAATTTTGTACTCTTATTTATTTATTTTGTTGTAATTCCAAAGATGTCTTAGGCAGCAAATTCAAGAAAAATAATTTGCATTCCAGCATACAATCTAGTGACAGCAAAAGTATTCCAAAAATTCCAAGTGAAAATTCCACCTACTTAAATACACAAAACTTTGCCTACCTTGATACACCTGCGACCAAACCAAGCATAAATTAGAGTCTCATCCCTCTAATTTCCAGGGAATGTAAACTGTGCTATATAGCAATCCCCACTGAAAAGTTTTGTCTGTTCTGCATCTGAAAGAAGTGACAAATTATCACCATCCACCCTCCAAACCTGAAATTGCAGTATTGCATTAGCACAACGAAAGGAATTGTTGGAATTTTTTAATATTAATATTAGTATTTATTTATTTATTTTATTAATATTAATATTAGTATTTATTTAATTATTTTCAGAAAAAAGATTCAGTTAAGTGGTCCACATTTTTGGATCTTAAATGGATCATGATTGATCCACTATCCCACTAACCTTTACAACTGCCCATTATTTTTGCACGATTGGCTGCCACCTCTGTGATGGGCAGAGTGGGTTTAGTCCGTGCGTTTTATTTTTAAATATGGTCCCCTGAGTCTCCTCTCATAGAACGTATTTTCATATGACTAAAGCACACCATCTAAAGAGTGAGAGTAAGGACTTAGAAGGGCCATATGCTTTTCTTGAGAAGATCGAATCAATGGCTGGAGGTATTTATGATATCCATTTTTATTTTTCGCATTGATCTAAATGTTATTTTGGTTATTTTAACATGTTTAGACCGCTTAATTCCCAACATTTGGTATCAGAGCAGGTTATATGCCTCTGCCTTGATTTTTCACCGATGAAATTTTTATTTTTGTTTTATCAGTTGTGTCTTTAAAAATTATGATCATATATTTGGAGAGTTTTACCTAAAAGCTTTGTTTTCTGATATGTTCATAATTATCTTGTTCATCGATTGTTTTTTAAGAGTCCAATCCATGATAATTTGTTTCATTGAGTTTTTTGAAACCTATTAATATATGCTATTTTGGATGCCCTTAATCGATGTTGTATTTATACTCATGTACAAAATCCTTTCGTTTCGATTTTGTGATTGATGGTTGAATCATTGATGAATTATGTTTTGATATGAATTTCATTTGCTAATGCTCCCTATCATCGACGTCAGGAGATTGAGATTTCTCGTTTGATTTTTCATATCGATTTCATTATGATTATTTTGTTTTGATTGATTTCAATTTCTCAATCATTCTTGATATGGTTTTCAAATTTACATTGAGTTTCTATCGGGTAAATGGACGCAAGAAGGACGCTGAAGTTTTTGCATGACGTGTGTCGCTGGAAACAAACAAACGCTGAAAGACCCAGATTTGATTTGATTTCAAATTCTTGTTTGGGGTTCGGATTTCACGTCTGTTTGTTGGATTGAGTCAAGATTTGGCTCATAATCTTTTTCCCTTGATTATGCCGTTGAAATCGCCATCGAAATCGTGGGATTTTGAGGAACCGACCGCCTGAAATGTCACCTGAAATCGCAGGTCGTGGCGGCTCAGTCGGGTTGTTATCGAGTTGGCGGGTCGGGTAGGGTTTCCTGAAATGGGTAAGGGAGAAGACTGGAACGGCGTCGTTTTAAGGGCTGGAGTGAAACTCTGCGTTTCACTTATTGTGCAGCTGGGCCAGACGCGTGTTTGGGCCGAGATCCGTTCTGTGTTGGGCCAGGCGTTTTTGGGCTAGGCGCTGTTTGACTTAAAAAAAAAAAAGGGAAGGAGATGAATTGTTTTAAAATCGCAGAAGTTGCCTCAACTGGATTCGAACTCTGGACGCGTGGGCACCTTAAGTGCTGGCGCTCTGCTAGCTGAGCCATGCGTTCCACTATGTCAGATTTTTAGCATCTATGTAATTTAAATATTTTTCCATCGAAAATCAATTTTTGAAGAGGTGCTGCAAATGGGATTCGAACCCACTTCCCTTTGGTCCAGAGTCTTGATTGGGCTTTCTGGACCATCCAGCAAAGGTGACACTTGTGATATGTTTAAAAAAATTTATCTTTTCATATCATGCCCTTTTTGGATTTAAATTTAAATCTGAAATTTTATTTAAAATTGGAATTTCATGTGATTTTGAACTACATATTCTGTTATTTGCATAAATTAATTTTTATTTAATTATACATGCAATGTTGTGTTGAATAATATGCAAATATCCAATTTTATTTTAATATTGCTTATAGTTTCTTGCAATATTTTATATTAATGTTAAGTGATCTATATGTTTTAATTAATTAGAGAGTAGCTACAACATCTTTAATTAGTTGAAATTATATACTGAGTTGTATGATCACATAATGATATTAATTGTAATAAATCACATGTAATACAATAAAATTTTATCCCACAGGAATATTTTATTGTATGTTTTGTATGATTGATTAGGATAGAATAACAAATTATATTCTTAACTTACCCACAGGAATTAAGAATAGGGAAATAATTTGGTAGTTCTATCATACAGTTAAATAAATAAATCTAATTGAATTAGAACTTTAGCCCACAGACAAGTTGTATGTCACTAGATTTATGACTTTTAGCATGATTTACATTGGTCAAACACGAAATGGTTTATTAGTCTCAAATTTTTGATTATTTAAGCATGTATTTTTCAACATTATGCAGTTAAACCACCTGTGAATTTCTCTGATATGAAAAATGAAATTCCCGAACTGAGGGGTGATAACTATAAGGTGTGGAGAGAGAGAGAGAGTTCTTCTCCAATTGGGGTGGATGGACATTGATTATGCTATAAGGAAAGACGAACCACCTTCCATTACTGAAACCAGCACTCCAGATCAGGTTGATCTTTATGAAAAGTAGGAGCAATCTAATCGACTCTCAGTAATGCTTATAAAGACTCATATCTCTGCTGGTATTTGTGGTTCTGTCAAACATCATGACAAAATTAGGCCACTTCTGAAGGCGATCGATGATCAATTTCAGACTTCAAATAAGGCACTAGCCAGCACCCTAATTATGAAGTTTTCATCCCTAAGACTTACTACAGTGAAAGGTGTGCATGAGCACATCATGCAAATGAGGGACATTGCAGCTCAACTGAAACAACTTGAGGTTGACATGTCTGACTCTTTTCTTGTCCACTACATCCTGAACACTCTTACACAGCCATATGGACCTTTCAAGATATCCTACAACACACATAAGGATAAATGGTCAATTAATGAACTTTTGACCATGTGTGTTCAGGAGGAGGGAAGGCTGAAAATGGAAATGGGAGAGAGTTCATTTATGACGACTGAGAAAACGGGTCAGGCTCAAGCCAAGAAGAAGGGGAGGGGAAAAGCACCACCCCAAGGAGGAATTAAGAAGGAATTCAAGTGTTTCTTCTGTAAAAAGAAGGGACACATAAAGAAGGACTGATTTAAATTCCAACAATGGCTTGAGAAGAAAGGTATGTCAGTCTCACTTGTCTGTTATGAATCTAATATGGTTGATGACATTGATGGCACTTGGTGGATTGATTCTGGTTTTACAATCCATGTTTCGAATACCTTACAGGGTATGCAAAACCTAAGGAAGCCATTGGGAAGTGAACAATTCATCTACTCGGGTGGAAGGATTCGTTCGCATGTGGAGGCTGTAGGGTCTTGCAGTTTAGTTCTAAGTAGTGGCTATGTTTTAAATTTGGAAAAGACTTTTTATGTTCCAAGTTTCACTAGGAACTTAATTTCTGTTTCAAGACTTGTACGTTTGGATTATTCCTTTATGTTTTATGAGACATCTTTGGATCTGTTTTATAAATCAAATAAAGTTGGGAATGGTACATTGTCTAACGGTCTTTTTCTTATTTACTTACAACATGATACTACTTATGATGCCATGCATGTTTCTGTTGGTTTGAAACGTAGTGCTATGAATGAGGATTCCTCTGTATTGTGGCACCGGAGATTGGGACACATCTCCATTCAAAGAATTGAAAGATTAGTAAAGGAAGGGATACTTAGTACTTTGGACTTTATTGATTTTGAGACTTGTGTAGATTGCATAAAGGGAAAGCAGACTAACAAGTCAAAGAAAGGTGCTAAGAGGAGTACTGAATTGTTAGAAATCATACATACAGACATTTGTAGTCCTGAAATGGACGCTTATGGTCAGAAATATTTCATCTCCTTTATTGATGATTACTCACGATACATGTATCTCTACATGCTTCACAACAAGCACGAAGCATTGGATGCCTTTAAGGTATTCAAATCTGAGGTAGAGAAACAATGTGGTAAACAAATTAAGATTGTGAGATTAGATAGAGGTGGTGAATATTATGGTAGATACACTGAAGATGGACAAGCACATGGTCCATTTGCGAAGTTTCTTCAAGAACATGGGATTGTTGCCCAATACACCATGCCTGGTTCTCCAGACCAGAATGGCGTAGCAAAAAGAAGAAATCGAACATTATTGGACATGGTGAGAAGTATGCTTAGTAGTTCTAAGCTTCCTAAGTCCTTGTAGATAGATGCACTTAAGACGGCAGTGTACATATTAAACCGAGTTCCAACCAAGGCTGTCCTAAAGACGCCATTTGAGTTATTCAAAGGTTGGAAACCAAGTTTGCGACATGTACGTGTTTGGGGATGCCCGTCCGAAGTTAGAATCTATAACCCACAAGAAAAGAAGCTGGATCCAAGGACCATTAGTGGCTATTTCATTGGATATGCCGAAAGGTCTAAGGGTTACAGGTTTTACTGTCCATCTCATACCACTAGGTTTGTGGAATTAAGAAATGCCAAATTTCTTGAACATGACTTGATTAGTGGGAGTGATCAATTCAGGAACCTTGTTTCTGAAAAGGATCATTCAGATAGCCAACCTTCTACTTCAAGTTTGAGATTGGATGTTTACAATGCTCCTTCAGTTCAACCAAGTGTTGTACAACTAGTCATACAAGTTCCACAACCGGCTGATATTGATCCAGTAGATCAAGTTGTTGATGAGGAACAACAGGAAATTGTTGAATAACCAGTTGAACAACAAGTTCCTCAAGAAAATGATGAAACAACATTGAGGAGATCTACAAGACCAAGAAGATCAGCGATACTTAGTGATTACATTATGTATATGCAAGAATCTGACTATAATGTAAGAGTGAAAATGATCTTGGAACGTTTTCACAAGCCATGAACTGTAGAGAATCTAAATCATGGTATGATGCTATGAAGGAAGAGATGAATTCTATGGCATCCAATAGAGTCTGGGATCTTGTTGAGTTTCCTGATGGTGAGAAGGCCATTGGATGTAAATGGGTCTTCAAAACCAAGAGAGATTCATTGGGCAACCTTGACAGACATAAAGCAAGACTCGTTGCTAAAGGGTTCACTCAAAGAGAAGGAATCAACTACAAGGAGACATTTTCTCCTGTATCTAAGAAAGATTCTCTTCGTATCATTCTAGCATTAGTTGCACATTTTGACTTAGAGTTGCAACAAATGGATGTGAAAACGACCTTTCTCAATGGAGAACTAGAGGAAGAGGTTTACATGAAACAACCAGAAGGATTTTCCTCTAGTGATGGTGAGCATTTGGTATGCAAGATCAGAAAATCCATATATGGATTAAAACAAGCTTCCCGGCAATGGTATTTAAAATTTCATGACGTTATCTCTTCTTTTGGTTTTGTGGAGAACGTTGTGGATGAATATATATAGCAGAAGGTCAGTGGGAGCAAGATTTGTTTTCTGATTCTGTATGTGGATGATATTCTGCTTGCAACCAATGACAATGGCTTATTGCATGAAGTGAAACAATTTCTCTCTAAAAGCTTTGATATGAAGGATATGGGAGATGCATCTTATGTCATTGGCATTAAGATACAAAGAGACAGACGTAGAGGTGTTCTAGGTTTGTCTCAAGAGACCTATATCAACAAAGTTTTGGAAAGATTTCAGATGAGGCATTGTTCACAAAGCCCAGCTCCCATTGTGAAAGGTGACAGGTTCAATTTGAACCAGTGCCCAAAGAATGATTTTGAGAGGGAACAAATGAAAAATATCCCTTATGCTTCAGCTGTAGGAAGCCTTATGTATGCTCAGGTCTGCACCAGACTTGACATTGCATTTGCTGTTGGGATGCTAGGGAGATATCAGAGTAATCCAGGTATGAACCACTGGAAAGCTATGAAGAAGGTGTTGAGATACCTTCAAGGGACTAAGGGTTACGTGCTTAAGTACAAATGGACTGACAATCTAGAAGTGACTGGTTATTCCGATTCAGACTATGCTGGCTGTATTGACTCAAGGAAATCCACTTCCGGATACATTTTTATGCTAGCCAGTGGAGCTGTGTCATGGAGTAGCAAGAAGCAGTCTTTGATTGCTACTTCTACGATGGAAGCTGAGTTCGTGTCTTGTTTTGAGGCTACTTCTCATGGTGTATGGATGAAGGGGTTCATTCATGGGCTTAGAATCATGAATACAATTGCTAGGCCAATGAAGATATATTGTGACAATTCGACTGCTGTGTTTATGGCTAAGAACAACAGAAGTGGTAGTCGAAGCAAACACATCGACATTAAGTATCTAGCCATAAGAGAACGTGTTAAGCATCAAATAGTAGTTGTTGAACACAGTAGCATTGATTTGATGATTGCAGATCCTTTAACTAAAGGCATGCCACCGATGAGGTTTAGGGATCATGTGGAAAGAATGGGAATTAGTGCCCTTCTTTGAATTTCATTTTGAATGATTTTCTTTCGTTGTAAGAACGATGTTGTTTGTGGAACCCTGTTTGTGATGTTTTTCTCATTTCAGTTTGTGTACACATTCATTTGTTTGTTTAATTTGAGAAATATCATTAAGTTTGGACCTCGAATGAACATGGGGTTTATTCATTAAGTTATATGGGCTTGGAAAACATGGTGCACTGTGATACATGGAAGATATTACTCACTTTAAGAGGACCTATCACTATGATCCATGCATTTTGTTTTTCAAGTGGTGTATGATGAGGTATGTGGACCAAGTGGGAGAATGTTGGAATTTTTTAATATTAATATTAGTATTTATTTATTTATTTTATTAATATTGGTATTTATTTAATTATTTTCAGAAAAAAGATTCAGTTAAGTGGTCCACATTTTTGGATCTTAAATGGATCACGATTGATCCACTATCCCACTAACCTCTACAACTACCCATTATTTTTGCACGATTGGCTGCCACCTCTATGATGGGCAGAGTGGGTTTAGTCCTTGCGTTTTATTTTTAAATATGGTCCCCTAAGTCTGCTCTCATAGAACATATTTTCAAACAACTAAAGCACACCATCTAAGGAGTGAGAGTGAAGACTTAGAAGGGCCATAGGCTTTTCTTGAGAAGATCGAATCAATGACTGGAGATATTTATGATATCCATTTTTATTTTCCGCATTAATCTAAATGTTATTTTAGTTATTTTAACATGTTTAGATCGCTTAATTCCCAACAGGAATTACCATAGAAACACAACAATGTTTTGAGAAAGAAGCTACTTTTAGCGTTCCCCTGCAATTTATAAGTGGTTCACTGTGCTCCTCAGGAAGCTCTTTTACATCATAACCCTGTTACTTAAACATTGCTGAGGCAAAGAAAGAAAGATATTAGAGGACATAAATTGACCACATGCTTTGTAAGCACAACTACACTGTGTCAAGGTACTAAACCTGCCAATCTGCCACTTTTTCTCGACCTTCCTCATACAATGTAGTATCCACTGTTTTGGGCCAATTACCAAAGTATAACCGAAATATGTTACTTTCTAATCCCTCAGATAAAAATGTCATATGGGTACCATTTGATCTACCTTCATTCCTGAGGAAATTCTGGTAAAATGGAGATGTAGTGAGAACTGAGAATAGGCAAGCCATTAACTCAATGCTTACAGAAAAAATTATTGGCTACATTCACTAATAAAAAAAAAGGCCTTTCATTTGGACATGTTTGCTCGGAACTCAGTGAACTTTGTTAATTCATATTAAGAGTTGTAATGTCTAGTGCTATCTTTTATTCAGCATCATTATATTTCTATTGATCACTCGACAGTTTCATAAGTTGTAAACTGCTATGTTGGACAATGTATAGTAGTAAAAATGAGAACTTCAGTCTGGCATAATATTCAAAACCTTGGCAAAGAAGAGTAAATGTAAATGTCATATAATGTTTTGGTTTATCTTTTCAGAAAAATTGGTGCTTCCAATGGAAGCCTCTACCAGATATTAAGATTTAAGAATGTTCGGTGGGAAGAAAGATGATAGCAGATTTATAAAAGGTAACGAGACTTATGTTAGAACTGTGTCAGTCTCTTCCTTATTAGTAGCCTGGTGTGTGATTTAAACTTACAAGTTTCATAAATACAGGAGAATAGCCATTAAATGGCAGAGATCAGCTGCAATTGGAAAGAGGCATGTGGGTGGAAGACAGTAATGTAAAAGAGGGTGAATGTTTAAGCTACAAAATCGGATATGCCTAATTTTGTGGTAGAAGGGAAGTAAAAGGATTTCTAGCATAATTGCACCAAAGATTGGGAAAAACAAAGATCTTTTCTGAAGGTCACCTTCCAAGACCCGACTAGATTTAACAATTATTAGCCTTTCCATCATGGATTTACAACACTTTCTAAGAAGCATTCTGACATCATTTGCACTCATTCTTACGCTAATGAACTTTAAGTGGGGAAAGAAGAGAAAAGAATCCGAAGAAAACAAGAGATCCTTACTTCTACAGCTGAAATTGATGTTTTCCTTTCTGTCAATAAGGTTTGTCTTCCCATCCAGACATAAATCTCAGGGCCACAGTCCAACATATAACACTTGTCTGACTCAAGCATTTCTTTGCTCAAAGCATCTTTTCCTGCTTGACAAAGCATCTTTTCCAGCTTGACAAAGCTTTCCCTGTAAAATTTATCCAGTTAAAAAGAAGACATCTCCTAAGTTTGGAGTCACAAAATTATTTCTTATAGGAAGCTACATTCACCTCCTACTTCTCTCAAGCACATTGCCTTAAGCAAGGTACTTTTACTTTTACTAAAATTCCAAAATAAGCTGTCTGAGCCTATGGAGATGACCATAAGCTCCCATAACAATGGGTTAGTTTAAAGTTAAATTTGTCTACAAATCAGTTCAAGTGTCTTCTTAGGTCCATTGCACATTAGTTGGGTGTTTTAAAGAGAAAAAAAAAAAAGCTGAACCAAGATTAATTCCCAACAAATCCACTAATGCATTTGTATAAGCATTATATGTGCACAGTTAGACGTTTGAATCATTTTTCTTGAGCCAACTTAAATCATTTTGAACTTAAGAAAAGCTCACCTGAACAGTTTTATAGATGAATCAACAGATTGTTCCTGAGCAGATGGCAATTCACGAGGAATGGGAGCATAACCACCAAAGAAATTCTAGAATTCTCCCACATCAGAGTCACCAACAAATTTTCCATCCTCTGCAACAACTTTCAATAAAGGGGGGAAAAAAAAAATACAAGAATAAAAAAACATGTATTCCAACCTATTGTTGCCACCTCACAATTTCCATTATGCTTATTATATTTAATATACTGAATGACCTCGAAAGCTTTTGCTCTTTCTTATATTTTAGAGTTGCACCCACTGAAGAGGAAATTTTTTGATGCAGTTTCAAGCATGAACACATCGTCATGATTCAATGATGACTGTAGGAAAGGCACCTGATAAATTCATTAGCTCATCAAGCAGGCTAGAAAAGCTGATTTCCAATTAAACAAATAGAAAAATTTATCAAAGATAACTAGAGAAAACGTCTGAGAAATTAAACCCGTAAATGAAAATACTGAAAAATGGAGAAGTAGTGGAGCACTAATAATTTCAAGTTATGTCTGACTCGTTCGATAATCTATTCTTCAAAATAATTCAATAAGCATCGAACTTGCCCATCCACCATTCTTCTTCGAATGATTAATCTTCAAATAATTTTTCATATCAACTTGTCAAGAGTAAGCTTGCCCACCTGCTTGCTTGCTTACAAGTCAAAGGTTGCTAACTCCTATCCGTTCATTCATCTAGCAAAAGTATACTTCTTTATGATTTCCTGGATTAATAGCTTTTATTCTAGTGTACTCTGGTTTCCCCTGCTGAGAAAAATAGAATTTTAAAAACTGTACAATGCATGATACAATTCAGAAATGTTCCATACTACTGTTACATACTCATTCATCTAATATATGCAGCATCCTTAATGAATTATCAATGCTTCAATCATGCTTATTTTCATTTGGCCTGCTAATTAGTTTGCAGTAGTTCAGAACAATAAGTGAATTCGTTTGATCAATTTTCTGCCTCTTTCTGACAAATTTTTAGAAATTCACTCTAAGAAGACAAACTTATATTATATTATATGATATCAACTTTATATTTGCATCTGAAGCCTCTGTTATGTTTTTAGTGATTCAGGTTGACCGTAACTCTTGGGTTTG
This sequence comes from Acacia crassicarpa, assembly GCA_034222035.1. Lineage (NCBI taxonomy): Eukaryota > Viridiplantae > Streptophyta > Magnoliopsida > Fabales > Fabaceae > Acacia > Acacia crassicarpa. The sequence continues at coordinate 38,634,517 of JAWXYG010000003.1, forward strand.
GTTAAGCGATGATTAAACTTTGGGAGCCTAGGAAGAAGTTATACTCTAATTGGAGGGTTCTTTTCCCAAAAGTTATAGTCCAAATGACCGACTCCAGGACATTTCAGATATAACTAGAAGATTATGCAAGGTTATAATGTCCTCTCCCACATTAGCACTTGATACTTCTCTTAATCAAACTGGAATCACAGTTTCACCAGATATAGTTGGGAATGTTCTTAAGAGATTTGAGGATGCTGGAATGGTAGCGTACAGGTTTTTTGAATTGACTGGGAAGCAACAAAATTACTCACTACCACACGGTGATAGAATCTTTGGCAAAGACAAGGCAGTATCAAATCATGTGGGACCTTGTAAATGCTATGAAGAAAAAGGAGATGCTAAATGTTGAGACCTTTTGTATTATTATGAGAAAGTATGCTAGGGCTCAGAAGGTAGATGAGGCAATCTACACATTCAATGTCATGGAAAAATATAACATATCTCCGAATCTCGCTGCCTTCAATGGTTTGCTGAGCGCTTTATGAAAGTCCAAGAATGTAAGGAAGGCTCGAGAGCTTTGATCGTTCTAAGGATCAATTTGTTCCTGACTAAAAAACTTACAGCATATTGCTTGAAGGATGGGGAAAAGCTCCAAATCTTCCGAAAGCAAGAGAGATTTTCAGAGAAATGTTTTACATGGTGGGATGCAACCCTGATGTAGTCACCTACGGCATAATGGTTGACATTCTTTGTAAAGCAGGAAGAGTTGATGAAGCTGTTGAGGTTGTTAAGGATATGGATGCCAACAATTGCAGGCCAACATCTTTCATTTATAGTGTCCTGGTCCATACATATGGGGTCGAACTTCGGATTGAAGATGCGATTGATTCATTCCTAGTGATGGAAAGGAATGGAATTAAGGCAGATATTGTGGTTTATAATGCCTTGATCAGTGCTTTTTGTAAAGTAAACAAATTTAAGAATGTATATAGAGTCTGAAATGAAATGGAATGCAAGGGCATCACTCCTAACTCAAGGACTTATAACATAATCATAAGCAGCTTATAGGTAATGATTGAAGTGATGAGGCTTATAGTGCCTCCCGTTGGATGACCAAGTCTTGTGAACTAGGCGCCCATACTTATGCGATGATGATAAAAATGTTTTGTGAGGGAAATGATTTGAAGAGGGCTATGAACATATGGAGATACATGAAATTAAAACGGTTTGTCCCAAGCATGCACACATTTTCAGTGCTTATAAATGGGCTGTGTAAGAAGGGCAATGTTACAAAAGTTTGTGTTTTGTTGGAAGATATGATAGAGAAGGGAATTTGGCCATCATATGTCACATTTGGGAAGCTAAGACAGTTGCTTATTAAGAAAAGGATAGAGGACCTGCTCAGATTTCTTCAGGAAAAGATGAATCTTCTGATAATGGAGCCACCTTTTTTTTTTTACACAAGCAGAGTGGTGCTTTTTGTTTAATGAAAAAACTATTGATTTGGGATGCTTTTATAAGAGTAAGTTAGGAAATTAGATTTAATCCTAATATAATATCTCAGTCTATTTTATCTTTCAAATTTACAATTTTAATTTTTTTTTAATATCTGGAAATGATGCGTGTAAAATATTGTTGGCATAAATATATTGAGAAATCAAAAGGTTTTGCATTTCTTGCCTATGAAGATCAAAAAGAGCACAAATCTCGGCATAGGTTTGGCTCAAGTGATGAGCTGTTCTTTATGATCATATTTTTTAGTGACATTGATGTGAATAAAATGGCCGAGGAGGCCATGACCCATTTGAGCCAAGAAAGAGTGATTTTAGTTCGTATAATGAGAATCTAAGCTGATGTCTTAATTTTTGATTCTGTTATTGGTATGGTAAGTAGTAGTTTTTACCATGGTAGTTAAAAACTCAATTTATCACTACGATTTTACATTTTTATGATTTTTTTTAATTAAAATGAAGCACAACATGTAAGGAATATGATTGTGGGATCAAATTGGTCAATATAGCACAACATGTAAGGAATACTATACCCATTTTTATTATGTTGTTCTCCAGATATCTGACCGTCTTCTAATATGATATGAGAATCCATCAATGTTAAACTTTCAAAACCAATTATATACTCAACCCCATAATAGATCACCTCATGTGAAAAGGACCATACAAAGACACTCTTCCCATAATTTAGTCAATGTTGTTGATTTAAATCGCGGGTCTTATTAGTCCATGCAACAAATAAAGACCTCTTTGTACATCAAAGAGGTGAAGTTTGGAATTTAAAATTCCTATTTTAATTCCTAGAATTTTGCCGAAAACACCGAAGACCAATATTTTGTTTTAGTTCAGCCTTTTTTTAACAAATAAATTTAAATAAGAACTCATAGTTTTTATAACATATTTATCACATCATCTTTCCTCATCAACATGCCACATAAGCCAATTTAATAGAGGTAGTGTCACGTAGGATAAATTGACACCATCAAATGTATTTCCAAATCCTTTTCAAACTTTAGAGTTAGTGCCTAAAATTGCTGCAACAAGTATGTATAATTGTTAATTTAAAATTAATAAAAAAAATGGTTTAAACTTGGTTGTTTATTTCACTAAGAAATTACACTTCAAATTAAAACGATTTTTAATTAAAAAACAAATAGAGATGAATACACACAACGAATTTGAGGTTCAAACACAAAATTTGTCCTACATCAATTCTCCAAACACAAGGTTGGGAATTTCTATATAACATTATGCTACCGGTCAAGTAACCTCATGAAGTTTATCCCTCAATTTTTACATATATTCTCTGAATTGCAAAGCTATCTCAGGCCAGCTAGTGGTAGACTAGCTATTAGATAACAAAGTGAGAGAATTGAGGTTCGAATATCCCACCATGTTTTAAAGACTTTTGGAGAGACGTGTCCTAGTCAATCTGATTTAAACAGTCAGTTACTCAAATACTTGATAATATAATTTACAAAACGCGCAGATGCCCCATGGGTTTTTTTTAAAAAAAAAACAAGGGAAAATTGGAAATAAATTTCCATATGAGAAATTAATTGTCTAATGGGATTTACGAAAATGTCAAGTCATGAGATCCTTCAGTCTTAAGTCCTATTTCCCAATTAATTTCTCAAATGGGGAGTTATCCCCAATTTTCTGAAAAAACAAAGCCAACTGACATAGAGAAACAAAGCTAACTGACATAGAGAATAATTAAAATAAATGATATGCAATAAATATTCTGCATTATTACTCTTCAAAACAATTTTAGTTATGATTCGGAATTTCAAATTCCCAAAGGTCTTCTCCATAATCGGCAACCTATATATGTGACTCAAATCAATTGATGATGATACCAATGTCTTGTCATTTTGAACGTTTATAAATGTTGAAAATCAAGAAGTATTAAATGAGGATATTCTAGCAACTGGTAGACTTACAAAACTTTTGTTAGTTTCAATCCTTACTTGACCTTGTTCACAAGAATAGTAAAGTAAACACACCCCTTATTATTTGACTCTTATTTAAATAGCAGTCAAGTAAATTTATTTAATTAAATTCTTGCAACCAAGTATCTTTTTCTACTATAACACATCCATTAGTGTTGTCTTCCACACATGACTAACACCCACAAGTGTAGCGAGTCGGTATGTTTGGCTTAAACGCTACCATTGAACTAATAGGTGGTGGTCTTAGCTGAAGGGGCTTTGACCACATGGGAATGAAGTCTCAAGTTTGAGTGCGTGTGAATACAGAAAACGTCTTTGGGAGAGCGACCCCAAAATTGGATCCTACCATACTAGAATCTATTGCAATCAGATGGCCATATCGGGAAATCACTATTGACATCTCATCGGAGTTGAAGCTTATGCTCTTGAGTTCCTTAACTTCTCATTCCTAACAAAGAAACAACAGCAAAAAATTAAGGGTAAAGGATTTCTCCTGTCACTGGAGATAGAGTTATCTCCAATGACCTTAAAACTACGTCGTTTTGAATTAATGAATGGTGTGTTTGTAATTTTAGGTGAATTAATGAAGGGTGCAAAATTACGGAAACACCCTTCATTAATTCACCTGAAATTACAAACACACCCTTCATTAATTTAAAACGACGTAGTTTTAGGGTCACTGGAGATAATTTTATCTCCAATGACTGGAGAAATACTTTTCCCAAAAATTAATTGCTCAAAAAATGCATAATTAAAATTAAATTGTCCATATAAAGTTATGGCTAAAAGAATTTACGGTCTAGAAACAAAACACATAATAAAAAAAATCTAATGAGTCTACTTATGAAATATGCATCATAGTCATAGATACTGTTTTGTTATGGGAATAGGATTGATTGGACTTGACTAGGTGTTAAGCCTAGAGCCTACGTACCCGATAAAGGGATCAAAGTCCACGTAGTTCGCAACACGGCTTGGCGTTAGCCAGAGAGGTGGTGTGTGTGCTCTGTGTGGCAGAAATTAAAGGTGATAAGTTAGAACGTGTGCACCTTAGTAGTTGGCCTCTGTATTTATGGAGAGTACCGTGGGTAGGATATCTCGTTCTGACTAGATCCTGGGTGCGAGTATCATGGGGATCTCCGATGGATACTCCTATATCGCTATTAAATAGGATCTTCCTATAGTGTAGGATCTCTCGATATAATGGACGAGATCCAATTATGGTCATATCTCCAGTAACAGATACACTTAAAGGTTTTTTCTGCCAGTGTATTGAAAAATAAAATGAAAAGGTATTGTCGAATTCTCAGGTTGAGTATATTTAAATACGGCAACCCAGAAACAAGACTTAGAAAGAGCAAAGTGAAGTAGCTACAAGGGATAAAACATGAATACAGATAATTTTCCCTTATTGACGCTAATACAAAAAAAGGGCTAAAAAGGCTACCTCATCCTTTTGTCCTCACAATGCCTTGGCCAAGGCATGCATTAACCTCAACTACTTCGTCCGCAGAAACTTGTCTGACCACAATTACGAAAAATCTCGTTTTCATGCCCATGACTATTGTAATTCTTGGGGTGGAACTTGCAAACTTTGGCAGTCTTTAGAGGCGCTCATATCCTTATTACAAGCATAGACTTTGACAGAATTGTCTCCAATAAAAAGATATTTGTGCTTACAAAAAAAAAATAAAAATCAATCAATTAATTTAAAGATATACTACGTATGGAAAATCTAAAACTCGTTATAGCATTGAATTCAACATTCTCCTTCCTTTTCATTATGACAGATTTGAAAATCAAGAGCAATAATTTCTTGCAGAAATCAAACAATTCTAAGAACAAGATCACTAACCTTAAGATATATAAAGCATGTCGTTTGCTTTCCTTGGTCTGATCTAGGAGAAGATAATGCCCCCTCTATCAAAAATATGTTTCCTCTATATATATCTGTGTGTGTGGTGCGTGCGTGCGTGTGTCACATTTCCTATACTTTTCTTATAGAATGACAGAACAAAATCAAAGTCCTACAACATTTAGATACCATAACATTCAAATATTCAATTATATAAGTTCACAAAAGGACCAACTAAAAGCACAAAACAAATTTAAAGCCATATCATATTAATCCAATACAGTCATCCAAAACATAAATAGAAAAAACTACTGAGAAGAAATTTCTTATGCAAAGAGACTTCACTAAGAGGACATCTGGATTTCAACCAAGGACATCTGGATTTCAACCATTTCTTCCAGTCACCTACATATATTTTGAAGGAAAAAATCACCACATATTATTCGATTTATGATCCACTTAAAAAAAAAGAAAGAGCAAACCCATTGGATCAATTTACAATAATGTAATGAAGATTTCATCTATACCTGTCAATCTTGGAATCTCCTTTTCATTCTGGCCTTGAAAATTGCCAAGCGGACATAAATCCAATCATACATACTAGTGAAGAATTGAAAATAAGCAATCCTCCATGAACTATTAAGGATTAAAGTTCCACAAACTCCCCAGAATCCAACAAGGAATCCTAAAATCATGCTGATGTAGAACCCAAAAGTTATGAGTTCATCTCCTTCATTTGCATCAATTCTAGGACTAGTCTTGTGATTTTGATCACAGTCATCATTTTTCGAGCATCCTTTTGTGAGTGGTTGGCCACAAAGTCCATGATTTCCTATGTAACTGGAAGCTTCAAATGTTTGAAGTTGGGTAGTTTGTGGAATTTCTCCTGATAAGTTGTTGAAAGACAAGTTCAAGAAACTTAAAAAAGTCAAAGTTGAGAAGCTCATTGGAATTCCACCAGAAAGAGAGTTACTTGACAAATCAAGTGATTCCAACATTTTCATTTGACCCATAATTTTGGGAATGAATCCTGAGAGATTGTTTTTGGATAGATTCAAGGACATCAATGCCACAAGTGATGTCATGCTACTGGGAATTTCTCCTGTTAGGTGATTACCAGAGAGATCAATGGTTGTCATTAGCCCAAGATTCTTGTCATACTTAACTTCTTTCCCTTTCCAATTCAACATTGCATTTTCAATGAAAATTGCATCCCCAGATCCCATAGAAATTATCCCATAAGAAATGGTATACCTTGGAAATGTTAAATTTGACAAGGCACTCAAGTTATTGAAGCAATGGGGCACAGTCCCAGTAATATTATTCCGTGAAAGATCTAAAATTTGAAGAAGTGATAACTTGCATAAACTTGTAGGTATATTTCCATGAAACTTGTTTGCTTGGAGACGCAAAACAATCAATTCGGGCAAGTAATGACCAATCCATGCCGGCAACATTCCATACAAATTATTCTGGCCATAATCAATGAACTTCAAAGACAGAGAGTCAAGTAAAGTTGGTATCTTTCCAGAGAAGTTATTGTTATTAAAATGGATGGTTTCAATTTCCTTCAAAGTACCAATTGAAGATGGTATTTCCCCTGAGAAATTATTATTTCCCAATATCAAAATTTCCAAGGAAGTAAATTGCCTCCAACAGTGAGGAAGTTTTCCTGTTAGCAAATTACTTGACATGTCAAGATGACGTAATTGAGATTGTAATGTTGCACATAAAGAAGATATGGAGCCTGAGAACCTATTATTTGACAGCAGCAAGACTTCTACTAGTGGTGAAAATTGTGGTATGGGCCCTGACAAATTGTTGAAACTCAAATCGAAAATGGTTCCAAATTTTGGTAATGATCTTGGCAATTCTCCATGGATTTTGTTATGGGAAATATTCAATATTGACAGACTCGGGAGTAGCCCTATCCATCCAGGAATTGAATCTGAAATTGAACCACCAGAAATGTCCAGATACACAAGGTTCCTTTGATGCTTGAGCCACATTGGAAAGCCAATGCTGAAATTGCATGACCTCGCAAAAAATGTTCGCAATTGAAAAGGTGGAACCCATTCTGGACTAAAGTTGAATGAAAGGAAATTATTATAGACACTCAAATATGTCAAGTTGGATAAAGTTGATAGATGTCCTTCATTGACCACACCATTCAACTTATTGTTAGACATATCTAATCTTCTTAGCGATGAAAGTTGATGAAGCTTTGGAAACGGCCCACTCAAATTGTTGTAACTTATATCCAATACTAAAAGATGAAGCAAGTGCCCAAGTGATTGTAGAATTGGCCCATGAAGACTAGTATTTGTAAGAACTAGTGACTCCAAGTGTGAGAAATTTGAAAAAGTAGGAAATGGGCCACTACGGAATGGATTATTTGATAAGTCCAATCTCTCTATACTATGTTGGGCACAATGCAATTGTGGTATCCAATCACTTAATTGATCGGATAAATTGTTGGACAATAAATTCAACTCACGTAGTCGACATAAATTAGAGATGGCTTTCGCAACATCACTGTCAAGATGATTTTCCAAAAGATTCAAACTCTCAAGAGAAGTGGTATTTGTAAATGCATCTGAAGCCACATTTTGTAAGCATGTTGATGAGAGATCTAGACTTTTAAGAGAATTCATATTTGAAAATGCGCCATCAGGAATATGTTGGAAAGTATTCCTTGAGAGATCAATTTCTACTAAGGTTTTGCTAATATTTGACACCCAATATAAGACTGAAGTGTCAAGGTCATTATCAATAAGACTGAGGCTTGTGAGAGAAGTGGAATAATTACTATTGAGGAAAGATTTGGGATTGACTTGTGGTAGAGCACATCCATCTAAGATAAGCTCAAGTAGAGAGGGCATTTTTGACAATGATGAGTGCCAATCAAGTGCTTGACTTAGATTTACCATAGACAAATCAAGATTCCTCAAAGAAGGAAGCTGGTAAATCCACCTAAGATCATTTACGATCAAATTATAGTTTGCACTAAGGTCAAGGGTTTCTAAATTAGATAGATTTCCTAGTTGATGAGGAATAATGCCAACAAGATGTGCATATGAAAGTATCAACTTTCTTAATTGAGGAGCTTTTCTTGACAAAGATGTTTGCCGATCATCAAGTGCTTGACTTAGATTTACCCAAGACAAATCAAGATTCCTTAAAGAAGGAAGCTGGGAAATCCACTTAAGATCATTTACGATCAAATTATAGTTTTCACTAAGGTCAAGGGTTTCTAAATTAGATAGATTTCCTAGTTGATGAGGTATAATGCCAGCAAGATATGCATCTGAAAGTATCAACTCTCTTAATTGAGGAGCTTTTTTTGACAAAGATGTTTGCGAATCAAATGCTTGACTTAGATTTACTCTAGACAAATCAAGATGCCACAAAGAAGAAAGATTAGAAAGCCACTCAAGATCATTTACAATCAAACCATCATTATGCCCAAGGTCTAGAGTTTGAAGATTAGATAAATTCTGCAATTCGTGTGGAATAGTACCACCAAGACCAGCATATGAAAGATTCAATTCTCTTAATTGATAAAGAGAACCAATGCATTTTGGAATTTTGCTTCCTCCAAACTCGTTATAGGCCAGGTTCAAGTGAGTTAGATGTTGCAAATCACATAGCGAAGAATTGATTTTACCTTTTAAATATCCTGAACCATAATATGAGACTTGTAGCTTGGTGACATGACCTGTCAAAGGATTGCAAGAGATTCCATTCCACTCGCAACAATCAGCTTCATGTTTCCATGATGAAAGAATTCCAAAATCATCAGTGAAATCAACTTTGAACTTGAGAAGAGCTTGCTTGTCTGTTTCAATACAACTCTTTATGTGGGAATTTCCTGCACACATAAAGACGCATAGGGGTACAATCAAGAAGTAGATATTGAAAGTGTGGCTAAACATGTTGATCACCATGCTTGTGGTTCTTTTGGATGATAAAACGAAAGTATGGGTATTATACCTCAAATTATGTGATCTATGGGCCTTTAATAGACAAAAAAATGCCTTCCTTTTCCAACTACTAACATTTTCCCACGTGAATTCATGACCTCAATTTTATGTGACTATGACCAATATCGCTTTTATAAACCTTTATGATACGTAAAGGATTTATGGTAGACTTTAGAGTCAACCAAACATATTTATGCAATATACATATAGTTATGTGTGCTATTAAAGATTAATATTTAAAGGATCAAATAACAGAAACATTTATGTTTTTATATCAACTAATGTATTCGTAACTTTGGGTTGATTAAGATTTAATTTTTAACTTTTATTTTCTTGTAAAATTATTTTAATCCTTTTGAATTATTTCTGTCAAATAATTAGTAATAATTACTTGAAAGAAGACAAATTTAATTAAAGTAGCAGTTAGTAATAATTATGCACTGTGCAAATAGGTCAATAACTATGGGGAAAAAAAAAAGTTAAATAGCAGTGAAATTCCGCCACTAGGAGTTTAGTAGCAAAATTTCGTCATTAATTAATTAGTGGTAATCTACTTGACAAAAGAATCATTTAATTCTGTCGCTAATCAACTTTTTTCATTTTTTTTTGGTAGATATCTAACTAGGTATTTTATTGTTAACGGCCTCGCAAAATTAATTATGTAAAAGCTTTTTTTTCTTAATAAGTCAAAGGTCACATGTTTAATTTCTTATCCCACTTATAATTTCAAATCGTTAATGCCTTTTCCCAGAATTTTAAAAAAGTCCGCCACTTCCACATTTGAATCCCAATTTGAGGTCGTACAAGCCTACATACTTTTCTTGTTAGCCCCCTACATGAGTGTCCTTTGTGTTGGAAGAATTGTGCCTTAGAACTAAGTTCCCTATCTATTAAGGAGAGCTTTTCCAAATTTGGACCGTCCAGATTTGATCTAGATGGTTCAGATTTAATTTTTTTTAACTGTCATTTTTTAAATGAAAAAAATCATTTTTAAAAAATATATTAGTTAAAAAATTATCTTTATTTTAGATATTCTAACCATTAAAATAATTATTTTTAAAAAATAAAAAGTAAAAGAAATTAAATCTGGACCGTCAAAATCCTATCTACACGGTCCAGATGAGAAGAGCTCTCCCTACCTATCCCAAGGATAGGTAGGGAAACTGATTCCCCTTACTTGGAGGGTTGCTTAAAAAGTCATGTTCTTGCTCTAAATTAATAACTTGTCTGTCACTTATTTGGAGGGTTGTCTAAAAAATCATGTTCTTGCTGTAGATTAATAACTTGTCTGTCACTTGAAGTGTTGTTGTAGACTTATGCCGTGCTCTATGCTCTTAGGCTATGTTTGGGAGTTTCATTTTGGAGGGAAAGGAAAAGGAAGGGAAGGGAGGGTTTTGGTAGTCCCTTTCTTTATTTGCAAGTTTTAAAAATAAGAGGGGAGAGAGTCAGGGATTTTTACAAATCCCCCAAAACCCTTATTCTTCTAAAAAATAAAGTTCCCCCAATATGGAGGGTTTTAAGAGAAAAAAATAGGTTAATTATTTCTTTATCCTCGTTCACTACCACCACCACCGCCCCACCACCCTTCCACCACCACTGCCGCTGCTACTGCCACCACCGCTGCCGCTGCTACTACCACCGCCCCACCGCCCCACCGCCACCATCGCTGTTGTCTCAGCCACCACCGCACCACCGCCACTGCCACCGCCGCCGTTGCCGCCACCACATAAAAAATTCTTTGAATTACATAAATAATATTTTTAGAAAATTTAAATTTAAATTTAAATTTAATTGTAAAGTATAATAATTATATTAATTATTAAAGAAAATAACAAAATGGTAAAAGTAACTTATTAATCTTCCATCTTTCTCCCTTACTATTTTTTTAACTCCCAACAAGAGGAGGAAATATCCTCCATTCCCCTTCCATCCCTTCCCCTTCATTCTCCTTGCATCCCTTTCCTTCCCTTTCCTTCCAAACTCCCAAACAAAGTCTTAGGCTATGTTTGCGAGTTTCTTTTTGGAGGGAAAGGAAAGGGAAGGGAGGGTTTTGGTAGTCTCTTTCCTTGTTTGTAAGTTTTACAAATAAGAGGGGAGGGAATCAGGGGATTTTACAAATCCCCCAAAACCCTCATTCTTCTAAAAATAAAGTTCCCCCAACATGGGGGGGGTTTAAGAGGAACAATAGGTTAATTACTTCTTTACTCTCGTTCACTACCATCACCACCACCGCCTCGCCCCACCCCACCCCGCAACCACCAACACTGCCGCCCCACCACCACCACCACTGGCCGGCGATGGTGGCTGGCCGATCGACGGTGGTGGTGGCCGGCCAGCAGTGGTGGTGGCCGCCGGGGGGGATTTTATTTTATTTTTTTATTTATTTAAAACTAAAGGCAAAAATGTAATTTTTCTCCTGAATTTTCATATCCCTCATAGGTCCTTGATATTTCACAGTCTTTTTACAAATTCAACGGACTTCTGGGGGTTTTGCAAATTCAAAAGGTATTTATTTGGAATTTTCCCATAATTATATTAATTATTAAAGAAAAGAACATAATGGTAAAAATAACTCATTAATCCTCCATCTTCCTCCCTTACTATTTTTTTAACTCCCAATTAGGGGGGGGGGGGAATATCCTCCATTTCCCTTCCTTCTCCTTCCCTCCATTCTCCTTGCATCCCCTTCCTTCCCTTCCCCTCCAAACTCCCAAACAAAGCCTTAGGGTCATAGGGTTGTCTGTGACTGTGTCATTAAGCCTTTTTCAAGACATTGTTTAATATTTTTAGACTATCTACAAATATATATTTCATATTTTTATTATAAATTTTTAACATAAAAATGTTAATAATTATTCCTATAAATATAATTATATAATAATTAATTATCGAAGTCATTTCATTTTACAAGAACGAAAAATTATATGTTTGTTTAATTTGTTCATTGTTCATAATCAACTTTTTTACCAAACCTTCGATTCATACTGATCCCCACTTTAACACCACACAATACACGTTAGGGAGAAATAATTTCTAACGACCACTTAGTTACCAATCCGTTATTGAGTTTTTTAGTGATTACATTTATTTTTTGGAATGGTTCTTTGAAAAATTAATTAGAGAAATGACACTTCAGCAGATCCTATGAAAATCTAATTCAACTTTCGTAAAGGAATACGTTAGGTGGAATTTATTTAAAGAGAGAGGGATTAACTTTACCTAAACGACCACTTTTTCCCCCTTATCATGTTGGTCCTTTTTCTTTTGCAGGGCCATTAAGAGATCTTCATAACTTTTTCCAAAGGGATATTTGTTATAGATTAGTTGAAGACATGAATTGATGTCTATTTTGTTTTAAGTTCAATCTTTTAGAAAAGTAGAAATTGATGTAAACTTTAATGTCCATTATCAATGTTTTAAGGATGATCCCTTTCATACTTGTATTGAGTGTAGAGGAATCAAATTTATGGTACTTCTTTTGATTAAGTTGTTGAGCCATTTTATCGAATGTAATTTCTTTATCAATAATATATACTACATCCAGTTCTAATTATAAAACCTAGTTGATTTTTTTTTTTGGGAAAAATTAAGAAAGTTAAATAAGTTACTTAATCATTTTATATATTATGTATTCTTGGGTTTAGTTTGTGAGAGTAAGCCACTTCCATAACTATTTTTTTTTCTTTTTAAATTTCAATATAAAATGTTAACGAACAAGTCACAAGTCAACCATCCCTATCATTAATGAGACTGTAAGCCATAATATAATGCAGAAAATTTTAATAGCTAAATTATACAAAAATGATAGCCGTCAATAAATCTAATGGCCATTGTTGTTAGAAAAACTTTCATGTCCGTATTAAAAAAAAAAATCTTCCATGTCTTAAGCAGTTATACTATATTTAACAAAAATGAAAATATAATATATGTGGAAATTAAATTCGGATATATCTCATTAGTCAAAAAATATGAAGAGCAAAATTTGCAATATCTATTATGATACCGTGTAATGGTAATAATTCATAAAAGGGTTAAGGAGCGATTTTACCAACAAACTATTGGCCCAGGAGCGTCTAGCACAATTAACTATTAAGTGGACCAAAAATACCAACAAACTTTTAAAAATGGAGCGGCCAGCACAACGCCGTTAGCAAAAAGTTAACCTCTGTCATCTAAGGTGCAGATTGGCCAACGAACTTTTACTCTAGGAGCGCCCAGCACAAAATTCTAAATTTTACTAAATTAAATAATTTTTTCCTCAATTGTTATTATTCAAAACTATTTGTATAGATATTTATGGACAAAAATTACCCATTCTTCAATTTTGTCAAAATTATAATTTGCTAAAATAATCAAAATTTTTAATTAAAAATATAATTATATGATTTAAATAAAACTCAAGGTGTTTTATAATTTATTATATATGTTAAAGAAAAAAATATATGATTTATTTTTACTTTAGAAGAAATTTATGTAAGTTAAAAAATTCATTTTATATTGATAAAATTTAAAAAATATATTATATCCTGAATGAAATGAAATGAATTTCGTTTTTACTTTTATAAAAAGAGCTTAATAGATATTAATGTTGATACTTAATAATATAAATTCGGCAACTTGATGATATATTTGTTAATTAAATGATCTATCGCTTATATGGATATGAGACTTTCGTAAGCCAAATTGCTTCTTAACCTACTATTAAGTTGTCCTTTCTCAAGCCTCTTAAGTTATCTTTTTTTTTTTTTGCAAGTCTCATATTCATATAATCAATAGATCATTTAATTAACAAATATATCATCAAGTTGCCGGATTTATATTATTAAGTATCAACGTTGATATCCATTAATCTCTTTTTATAAAAATAAAAATTAAACTCATTTCATTTCTTTTAAAATATAATAGATTTTTTAGATTTTTTAAATTTTATTAACATTAAATGAATTTTTTAACTCCCATAAATTTCTTCTAAAATAAAAATAAATCATATAATTTTTTTTGGTTCAACTTATATAATAAACTATAAAACACCTTGATGTTTATTTAAATCATATAATTATATTTTTAATTAAAACTTTTGTTTATTTTAGCAAATTATAATGTTGACAAAATTAAAGAATGAGTAATTTTTGTCCATAGATATCTACACAAGTAGTTTTGAATAATGACTTTAAGAAAAAATTATTTAATTTAGTAAAATTTAGAATTTTGTGCTGGACGCTCCTGAAATAAAAGTTCGTTAGCCAATTTGCACTTTAGATAACGGAGCTTAACTTTTTGCTAACGACGTTGTGCTGGGCGCTCCTTTTTAAAAGTTTGTTGGTATTTTTGGTCCACTTAATAGTTAATTGTGCTGGATGCTCCTGAACCAATAATTTGTTGGTAAAACCGCTCTTTAACCCTTCATAAAAATATTTATATTTTTAATTTTTCCCTTAAACTTTATTTTCTGTATCGAACCAGCGAGTGCCCATAAAATTGTCACATATATTTAAGTAGATTACTTTTTTTAAAACGCTTTTATTTTCAATCTTAATGGATTATATAATTTTCTTAATTTTAATATTTATAATACTAATAATAGTTCTAGAGAATCAATTTATAACTATAATGTGTTTTATATAAGCAAAGTTATCCTCCTTAGCTTTAGCCTTGTTCGGAGTGTTGAAACATTAAATGATGACACATCTCTTAACGGAGATTTGAACCCAACACTATGAGAGATTAACCCTTTTTGTTAAACTCAACACCTTAGGTTATAAGTATAACTATTGTGTTTTAGTCATATAACATGCTAATGACCTGATAGCCTAGTGACCTGTAAGCTTTTTGTAAGTGAGGGGTTGCATATTCAATATGTCTGTAATTTCGTGTAGTGTTTTGCATTCAAAACACTCCCGTTTTTCACACACCCTTTAAACAAAATACAATTAATTGTACCATCATTTTTTATTTTTGCCAGAGGTTTTTTTTGGTATATTAAGTAAAGGGTTCAAACTTCTCATGTTACATGAGAAGAATAAGATTTCTACACACACATGAAATAGTTGGACCCACATATATATATAATGTTAATTATATATATGTGTGGGTCCCATCATTTTATGTGTGGGTCCTATCATTTTATGTGTATGTGACGTAAGAAAACACTTCTCATACAACATGAGAAGCATTTTTCCCATTAACTAACTTGGCATTAATCAGGAATAATTTTGTTATTATGGTCTTTTAAAATTATACAAGTTAAATTGAAACAATTCTTATTAAAATTTGTTTCTTCATTTTGATATCAGGCCTCTTGATAATCTAACTTTCTGAGTTTAATTTAATTAAACGCATTTTTATAGTATTAAAAAAACAAAAACATATTTAGAAATAAAAAAATAAAATAAAATTCTAAATGTTACTTAAATTATGAATTTCATTAATATTTGAGAATATTTACTAGAATGTTCTTTTTTTTTTTTTGTAATACCAACACCATAATTTTTTGGGAAAAAGAAATAAAAAATTGATATTGAATTTTAATAATTCTAAATGGACTGATTTAAAATTTTGAAATGTTACCAAATGTGGGAAATTACCTAACTGCCTTTATTTCTTTTTTTAAAAAAGAAAAAAAATCTTCAAACCCCCTTGCCAGCCACCAAAGTTCTAGTGACCTTGTTGGCAATCGGCCATCTCCGATGGTCTAATATATGTTAGTTCTCTTATGGTTTTGATGATTGTCAACAATTATAAACAATGAATGAGGATTTGCTCTTAAGATTTGAAAATTCTGAGTAAGAGCAAACCTCGAGGTTTGCACTGAAACCTCAAGGTTTGGCCTTACAAGAAAGCCTCAAGGGTTGAGTGTTTCATGATTCAAAAGACTTGGTTTCACAAATCAATGTGAAACCTCGAGGTTTGTAAAGTAACCTCGAGGTTCTGCATTTCTCAGAAAGCTCAGTTTTACACCAACACATGAAACCTCGAGGTTTATGACAAAGCCTCCAGGTTTGTGGTTTGGTGCCTAACTGAAAGTTTTGAAAAACAATGTGAAACCTCGAGTATTATAAGAAACCTCCAGTTTTCTTCATCCAGAGAGCATTTGGTTTTCATCAAGTATGAAAACCTCGAGGTTTACTTTGAAAACTCGAGGTTTGATGTTTTGACTTAAGTTTAAAATCTTTCAAAAATGCTTAAGCCTCGAGTATTACTTTAAGCCTCGAGTATTCTGGCATACAGAGAGCAAACAGGTTTTCACATGAATGAAAACCTCGAGGTTCAGTTTTAAACCTCGACGTTGTCTCTCTGGAGCAAAGCTTTGGCTTTTCAATTTTTTATCCAAACCTCGAGTATTGCGAAACAACCTCGAGGTTATCGGGTTCCAGAGAAGAAATGAGTTTTTCACCAAATATCAAACCTCCAGGTTTCTTATGAAACCTCCAGGTTTGTGGTCTTCAATATTTTTCACAAGGTTTCTTTACAAGGGAAACCTCGAGGTTCACCAAGAAACCTCGAGGTTATGTGTTTCTGAAACTGAGATTGCTTGAGATGTTCAAGCAAACCTCGAGGTTTGTGGAACAAACCTCTAGGTTTGTAGCCGTTACTGTAAATTCAAATTGGGCAAATCTGTTATGTCTTCTTGTTTGATCTCAATGCTTTACATGTTTAATATATATTGATCCTAGACATGTTTAACTATCCTTTTAGTGAGTTTCAGACAGTTTAAAGAAGGATTATTGAAGGATTAGAGCAAAAGCAAAAAGTGTGTCAGAACAATAAATGCTCAGCCCAGAAACTTGCTTCCTTTGGTTAATCCACTTGTACATGACTGCAAAAGATTAAAAGGAAGATTACTACAACAAGCAACAAACTCTCCAACAGATTTATTGCCAGAAAGTCAACTAAGAACCAAGTGACAGCTGGATTATGCATAAACAAGAGAGAGAAGATGTCCAAGGTTGAACCAACTCTCAGCAGAAGTTTCCCAACGGTTCAATCCAATTTGCAACGGTCAATTAATGCCCTCTACCTATAAATGGAGTGCATTAACACTTTCTCAAGTTGATACACCAACTAAGAGCGAAAATTTATTGAGTTCATTTATTGTGTTCAACTTTCATCTGTAATAGTATCAATTTGATACTTGTGCTTCAGTGTTTATTTCATCTGCTCTGTAAGAGAGTCTTTTCTGAAAATCATTCATTGATAGTGAGAATCACAAGTCAGGGGACTTGGTGATTTGGGTGTATTGATTACAACTTGTAAGGGGGAGTGAGTTCTAGTGAGAGAACTATTCTTAGTACAGAGTCTGTAATCAATTGTTGAATTTAGTGGATTGAAAATCCCAAGTGAGGCTTGGGGATTGGACGTAGGTCAGAGAAAGGACCGAACCAGTATAAATCGTGTTGTGCATTGCTTCTCTTCTTTTCTTCTCTGTCTTACCCTGTTTTACTTAGCCAAAAACAGAGTAAAAGCTTTAAATTTTTAAAGATACCCAATTCACCCCCCTCTTGGGTATCTACCTCCAACCTTCAATATATATATATTTTTTAATTTCTCACTAGTGCAAAAAAGGCTTTTAAGACCGGACAAAAAAGGCATCGTAAGATTGGACAGGCGACTGGTCTTGTTCCAGCTGGTATTAAAAGTCTAACATTTAAGACCAGACTCGAACCGGTTTTAAAGAAACTCTTTTAGATCGAACATTTAAAACATTGGGTCTTAAAAGTCGTACTAAATAAACCTGATATATTTTTTGTTCGGTCTTAAAACTCGACTTTTAAGACTGGCCAAAAACTAGGCCGCTCTTAAAAGATCGGAATTTTAAGACCGGACAAAAATAAAACGGTCTAAAAAATAGAGGCTTTTAAGACCAGACGACTAAATATATGCAGCCTTAAAAGACTGACTTTTAAGACTGGATGATAAATACATCTGGTCTTAAAAAGTTTATTTTATAGCGGACTTATAAATATATAGGTCTTAAAAGACTAACTTTTAAGACCGGGTTTAATATCAAATGTGATATACACCTGACCTTTAAGACCAGACATATAAGTATATTCGGTCTTAAAAGTTGAACATTTAAGACCGGCTTATTTATTTCCGGTCTAAATTTTCCTGAATTTTTCCCTATTGTTCTTTCTGATTATATATATATACACAAATCCACCACCCAATCTAGCACATAAAAGTCGATACTTTAAACTACAAGCTATGAACAATTATTTGAATAAATTGAATTGAGAAAAAGAATACAAATATTATTCACCGTGAGTTATGTGGCCTCTTAATTAATGATTATACTATGACTACAACACCTAAATTCATTCATACAATAAGATAACTTACTTACAAATACAATAAGTTACAAATACAACATGCATGCCCAAAATAATATTCACTATGCCTTCATCTGATTCCCACCCAACAACGTAACATCCTCTTTTATAACATGTGCCTTTGGATCGGATCCTGCCACAAAAATAAAACAAGAACAAACTTCATAGTCAGTAACTTGTTTATGAACATAGAAGGAATATAATATAGTTAAAACCTTAAAGTTTTCAAAGAAATCTGCATATGAATATTACCTTATGAATTGACTCTTTTATAAAGTGATATCTTCCCATATCCCTTCTTGATGATCACTTCTTATATCGGGTTCATTATCCGCTTCATCTTCTTCGTTCATGTCCAGTAGACCCCTTGAAAAAGGAGTACTCTCAGGAAGACCATAATTTGAATTCATTTCCTCATCAATATCAATGACCCTCTTCCCTTGGAGAGCTACTGACCACATTTTATTTTCTTGATCGGTGATATAGAACACTTGTTTCGCCTGGTCTGCCATAATAAAAGGTTCATCTCCAAAACTTCTACCATTGATATCGACTAATGTAAATCCTAACCGATCGATCCGAACACCATTATAGACATTAATCCACTTGTATTTGAAAATGGGAAATCTAATTTCCACATAGTCCACCTCCCAAATCTCTTCAATAACCCCATAATATGGCATGATTGCCAATAAAGGGCTCTAGTCTTTCGAACTGGAGAAGTGCATAGATTCAAGCTCTAACATAACACCACTGTTCTGGACTGTGCTCGTATCATCTAGGGACTTCGTGTAAAATGTGTAACCATTGATCACATACGAATTCCAACTTATGACATCAACCTCAGGATCACGTGCTAACCATTTGATTGTATCAGAAACGCATTCCTCTCCCTCGACCTTTTGTTTGAACAAGTTTGCAAAAGTTCTGTTATGCTCCCTAATCAACCTTTGTTTAGTCATTCAATGATTTTCTTTCCTTACAGCTTCTTTATGTGCAGCTATGCTGGCTTGAACTTCATCAATATTATTCAAGATGTATAAGTGGACTTGTGACAATTCATCAGGATCCATACTCTTTACGGAAGCCCCTCGTCTACCCCCTTCAGCATGCTGACATTTTGGAAGCCCAATATGTCTTACTTTGGCCAAATAATTTTGACAAAATTCCATGGCTTCTTCAGAAACATATTTCTGAACAAACGATGCTTCTGGTCAGTATGCGTTCTTCACATACCCTTTTAGGAATTTCATAGATCTTTCAATTGGGTACATCCACCGTAAATGGATAAGGCCGCACAACTTTATCTCCCTCACTAGATGAACAATTAGATGAACCATGATGTCAAAAAATGTAGGAACAAAAAGCTTCTCAAGGTGGCACAAGATAAGATATCCTTCATTCTCCAATTCATCCAACTTTTCAATCTCGAAAACTTTACTACAAACCGCATTGAAGAAGACACAAAGTCTAGTCAAAACAACCCAAAGATCATATTCGGTGATGCCTCGAATAGCTATTGGGAGTAGCTGTTGCATCAAGACATGACAATCATGAGACTTTTGGCCTACTAATTTCAAGTCCTTCATCGATACAAGCCTCTTAAAATTTGAAGAATACCCTGAGGGAACTTTTGTGCCATGTAAACACTCACAAAAACTTTGTTTCTCATCCTTAGACAAAGTATGAGAAGCCGAGGGACAATAAGTTCTGTTACCATGTGGCCTTGGATGTAACTCTTCGCGTATTCCCATTGCTATTAGATCCAATCTTGCCTTCACACTATTCTTGGAACTAACTTGTATGTTGAGAAGCGTGCCAACAATACTATCACATACGTTTTTCTCCACATGCATGACATCAATACAGTGTCTCACATCAAGATCGTGCCAATAAGGAAGATCGAAGAATACAGATCTCTTTTTCCATATATTTGTTTCTTTCCTACTCTTTGCAGTCTTACTGAAGATGACATTGATATTTTTCACCTTTTCATAAACTTGCTCCCCAGTCAATGCCACCGGAGCATCTTCATACTCTTGGCCACCAAAAAAGGCTTTCTTTAATCGACGATATAGGTGGTCCCGTCTAAGAAATCTCCTATGTCCAAGATAAACCGTCTTTCTTCCATGTTGAAGTTGATGGTAGCGTGTGCCTTCTTCTATGTTAATGAACTTTTTTCGTACCGGCCGTATGTAATACCCGGATAATCATATATCTGGAAAATTACATTAAGATAAATAAATGGTCATTTCTGATAAGTAAAATATATGGTCTGAATTTCCTATGTTATATTTATCAAGTTTCTTAAGGAAAAATCTCTTAGAAATTAGGGAGAATAATATGCCAAAATTCCTAAAATACCCCTATGGAACATAAAATAGCCTAAGAATATTATGATAAATCCTCAGAGGTGGGAAAATATTTATTAAAATTTAGAGAGTATATTGTCTCTAATTTTGGTAATTTATTAAGTTATAAACTTGGAAAAATTAAATGGGCAAAAATCAAAAAGTATTTTGAGAACCAAAATGCCCCCACGATTTTTAATATAATGCATGGGACATAAAATATCAATGTCAGTGAAATAGTGGTGAGAAAATGAATAATCCTAATTAAGAAAATTATCAACAATTAGAAATTGATTAGTTAGGTAATTAATGGCTAATTATTTAAGCTTGAACAAAAGAACCAATAGGGAGAATTTTTGTGAATTTTGGAAGATAATTAAAATACAAAATAAATTAATAAGAAAAGGGGGGGAGGAACGAAATTTTCAAAAAAAAAAAGAGAAAAAAACGAAAAGAAAAGAGAAAAGAAAAGAAAAAAAAAGAATAAAATAAACAATAAATATCATGATATTTGTATTATAATAATAATATAAAAGAGATATTTATGGAAGAACCAGTAGGATAAAGAGGAACCAATAGAAACTAAATCTTGCCCTGTAAACCATGAACTAGGTTTCTAAGGTCAGGGCATATTATAAACAAGTGAATTTTTATCTCGGAGTAGGTTATCTCCGAAGTCATTTCTGAAATCGGCGGAATGATTAAGAGATAAGACGAAACCGATATTTTGTGAAATAGGGCAGATAGTAGAAATGAGAACCGATGGAAAATAAATCATAACTCAAAATCCTTGAACTAAGTAGTAAACAACTGGACATATTATGAATCAGTGAATTTTTGTCCCGAAGGTGATGTCACCCGAAGTAATTTCTGTAACCGACAGCGTTCGGCTTAGAATCTTCGGCAGGTTACAAAATACCTTGAATGGGATTAAAAATTTAGTTGACGCAGACATTTCTAAAGAAGAAGACTAGACCTTCAAGACTACGTTGCCAGATTTTTGAGATTTTGCAAAATTACGCGATCAGAACACCGAACAGGGAACTTTATCGGTAAAGACTCATAAAGTGAATGAGCGACATCACCTTGATGACATCATGGTTTTGAAGAATGAGGTAAGGAGGTGGATTGGATGGTGGAGATGAAGCCTTGTGTACAAGCTTAGATCCAATGGCTAGAATTCAATATGATAAAGTCATGAATAGTGCACATTTTTCCCTGTAAATAGGCCTTCATCCATTTGAAATTCTCACACCCAAAACACAAGAGAGATTTCAAAAATAGAGAGAAGGAAGAGAGAAGGAGGAGCCCGGAGAAAATTGTAGCGGAGCCCTGGGTAATTTCTTCGGTCTCTAGTCTTTAGTTTTTGTAGTTGTTGTGGTAGATATAGTAGAAATGCTAGTTAGTCTTTAATCTTCCAAGTAAGTTTAGATATCATGTTTTAGGTATAAATATGATATTTATTTCAAATATATATTGGGAAAAGAGATATGTCAAAATTTGGAAGATTAGAGTCAAAATAGCGAAGCTCTGGCGAAATTTCGCCGATTAGTCAAACTAGGGGCAAAATGGTAATTTGTACCTGAAATGCTTGTTATGATGTTGATCACTAATAAATGTGATATTATCCCTATAGGATATCTGTGAACTCGTACTGCTGTTATACCGCTGTCAAAGTGCTATTTTTCGTCAGAAGTACCGTTCCGTCAAAAGTACCAAAATATCATCAACGAAGGTATGGACGCGTACTGTAACACTGACTCTGATGCTTATTGTACACTTGTATCTGATAATTATGTTCAAAAATTGTGACTCTATTTTTAAAAGAATTGTTCATACATCTTTATACAGATTATAGTTATGATAACACCGTTGAGTTTTCTTAGCGCTGAGGACACGATAGGCCATCGTGGCACTGGTGAATAGTGCAGACTGGAATAATAGGAATATGTGGTGACTGTGTTTATTGTTGAGCTGTGATTATCCTGTATTATCATGAATATCTGTCATACATATCTGTTACATAAGCATGAGGTTGACCGTTACCTGAGGTTCAATGGTAATTGAACCTCAGCCCTTACTATAGCTTCAGGGCCTGGAAGACCGAGGACTGAAGATAAGAGACAAGGGTAAACAGGGCGCGTGAGGGCCGGATAAAGTTTATCTTGAAGGTGTACTTATATTGCTACGTAGTTAGGATTTTTAATACTTAGATAAATGTACTTATATTATCAAGACACCCCACAGACAATATTGTACCACAGATTTATCAGTTACTCAGTATTTTAAATTGTTCCGATGCTCTACTCTGATCTAAAAAAATAAAAAATTCCGCTTTTAAATTGGGATGTTACATTTTGGTATCAGAGCAGACATCCTGGCATGAATTTAACTACGTTACTCCAAACAGTTTGGTGTTTAGAAAGGGTTTTGTGGTTGTCAATCAGTCCCCGTGAATTCGGCGAGACTTCCACAAATACACCGGCCTGGCCAGAATTGTTTGAATAATGGAGTTAGGTTCGGAGCTTTTCAACTAAGAAAATTTTACCTGACAAAACTTGGCTTAGTTATAATAAACCATTGGTGCCGAAGGTAGGGCTAGTCTATGTGGGTCAGTCAATCAGTCGCCGTAAAGTTGGTGAGACTCCCATGATAGACACCTTCCTGGCCAATCGATTTGATTAACTAAGTTGGGCTCTAAGCCATTATCTTAGAGCATCTTTTGAAAAAAGTACTGATATAATCCTAGTGTAAATGTTGTAGAATCCCCTTTTATAGATTATCACAAGAGAATGAGACGTACCACACGTAGATCTATAGTCCCCGAAATGATAAGACTAAGGTTGAACCCAGAGCCAATTTACCCACCCCTTGTATCTATGCCTGTACTTGAGACATTCTACCCTATTCCAGAATACAGTTATGACCCAGTGTACCTTTCAAACTACCCTCTTGTGCCTAGGGATGATCCAGAGCCTGAGTACCATCCCGAACCCATAGCTAATCAAGAACCTGAGTACCATTTCAACTTAGAGTACTTTGACAAATCCATATACAACCCTAGACCAGTGTGTCCTTTCGAGCCTGTATATCAACCTGAACCAGTATACCACCTTGAGTCGGTAGACCACCCAAACCCTGAAAGACCCCTTGAACCCACTCATAACCATAAACTCTCAGAAGTATACCATCTTAAGCTAGTATACAATCTTAGATATGTACTTCAACCTGATCAGTTATACCCCACTCTAGAACTTAATCTTGAGCCGATATATCTGTTAGGATCCGTACACGCAACGGATTTAAAAATTTCTACGAATCCCGTCTGGAGGATCACTCAATGACGTTTAAATCAAGGTTAAGGAACCCGAATCATACCTTATATTAAACTTGTCCGCGTCTCGTTCTCTTTGAACAGGTGGGCTACCTTCTCGATCAGCAGAAGACGACTCTTAAAATCGGCTTCCTTTATCGGTATCCACACGAACAATCCCCGAACATGGCTACGACAGCGTGCTAGCGCCTCTTGTGCTTCTCTATCAATTTTTCACTCTAGGGTTTCTCGCGGCTTTCTATATTACGCTCAACTAAAGTGTCTTAGGTTTTTCTAAACCCAATAGGCGTATTATATAATTAAAATTAATCATCATTAATTTTGATATTCGAATTTTAAATCTGAAAAATATATTAATTAAATCTATCTAAGAGATCTAATCTAATATATTTATTTAATCCAAATTAAAATCAGATCTGAAATTTCGAATTTAGATCAAATCGAAAATTAAAAAGCCTTCTTATTTAATTTATCTCTATAAATTAAATCTGAGAAATGATATCTATCTATTTAATTAAACCTGAGATACTATATCTCAATTTAATATTAAACAGATATACGATATCTTTATTCAAAATTAAATGAGATACAATATCTCTATTTGTTTCAAATATTTAATTTATCAAATAAA
Organism: Acacia crassicarpa; assembly: GCA_034222035.1. NCBI lineage: Eukaryota > Viridiplantae > Streptophyta > Magnoliopsida > Fabales > Fabaceae > Acacia > Acacia crassicarpa. The sequence continues at coordinate 38,659,445 of JAWXYG010000003.1, forward strand.
TTAAATACAAAACAAATATCATATATATAATATTATAATCTCCATTAATAATATATATATATATATATATATATATATATATATATTAATCCTAGATTAAATTCATTATTCATTTAATCTCAGATTAATCTGAGATTCAATGAATCTGGACACTTTTACCCGTGTTGGATCATTCTTGTGTGCGACTCTGCAGGCCCATATGAGATTGGCAATGGGCCAAGACTGTATCAGCCCACAAGTCGCAAGCGGCCTCTAGCAAGACATTGCTACTACCCAATTCACATGGGGATCGATTACACGATACGACCTATCATACAACCATGTCACGTCCCTTTTGTCACGCGATAATTTGGTCAAGGATGAGGCATGGATAATGTCAACTTCCTGTTCTTGACCATTACTTTCTCAATTCTCGAGTAGTCTAATAAATGAAATGGAAACTCCTTTCCATCACAGTATGGCCATACATTTCTTAGACTTACTCATCGAGGGGCCCAATATTATCTCTCTACAAATGTGAGGGACAAATTCCATCTTGATCACTCACATTCCTCCGCATGAAAACCATTAATCGCGATCCTAGCCTTTATCATCACCCGGTCAAAGGTGACTTTTGACTAGGTCAAAGGTCAGTGACTCATCATGTAGGAATCCATGATGATCCCAGGTCATAGGGCATTGTGACGCGGTTATACATGAGATAAGCTTTTGACTTATACCATGCAGCTTTCTCATAGTGGGTCGGTCCAGCATCTTGTACTCTTACAAGTGCCTATGACTTTGATTCGTATCTCCATACCTCATTAAAGTCATACTGGTCTTTAATCATCTTCGCTCCTGCGTAGATGACCAACCAGGGACATTTAGGATAATCTATAGGATATATCCAGGGATGCAGTTATCAATATAAACATGCAAACGAAAATGATAACTAAAGAGAATACTTTAAATAACTTAAATATTCAAAGTACAATGAATTTCCCCTAGGGCATAATTTCCAACAATATCTTCCTGCTCCTAAACATTATATCACCTTGAAAATTGATTCTGAACCTAAATACCACCCTGGGCTAGAATATCCTTATAAGATCATATATGACCAAAGACCCTTTCATTCGGTATCCCTGAACATAGTGAACCCAGAACCAATGGCTAGCATACCCTCTGAGCCAGAGGGACTTATAGGATCGGATCATCCATCCAATGATGACAACCGTGAGTATTTTTCAGCTGTTAAGCTACCAAGATGACTCTAAGAATGCATCCTCTTACAAATCCAAAAACTTTCCTGCAACGTGTCCTGATATTGATAGGTGCTCTACAAAATGGTAGATCAACACTGTAAGACTAGCAAAGGAACATACGTACAGTATCTGGGACAAGTCAATATGACTTACGCACAAAGCGACGCCAGGGTTTTCTCTACCCATTAAACAAACGGGTGATATCAAATCTATACCTCTTTCCTAGAAACCACTTTTGGATGGAAAAGGTGAATGAACTCTTAGATAGAGAACGTACAGACAATTTCCCACTCCTTTCTGTATCATCTCCAAAGGCTAGTTTTAGATAACATGTAGTCAAAAGGACAGAATATAAACCTAGTACCAGTCAAGGGAAGCTACGAAAATAGTTTACTATTAGGAAGTGTTATGAAGTGGCAATATAGTAACTTTCCAACGAAGATATATATAGGTTGCAATAGGTGCTAATCGTTACTTCGTTCCGATGTGTATAAGGAACTGGAGTTCCCAAAGGTAGAGATAGAGACAGATATAGAGGTAGAAATAGACAATCACAAATAAAACCAACTCCAGTACCTAGAGCAATGTTTTTCATTGGGGTCTTGATTATCGTTATGAACTCGGGCAAAATCATAATCAAGGCATCATTGAGGGCCGTAAAGGTGGTCCATTTTGCTCTACCCCTTTAGGCCAGTTTGACTCCATAGGCAGTACGAGATATCCTAACAGTAAGGAATAGGTTAGCCAGTATTGGAAGACTTTTTATGGCATATGTACTCAAGGAAGAAAAAGTATTAGTGGACTAATGCCTCAGTATACATTAGGAGACAAGTCTACAAAACTGTTAGTTCTTATAAACCTGTCAGAGTCCATACTGTGGTTTAGGATAAAAACTTGAAAAAATATTCCTTTAAGAAGCACGTAAGAGGGGAAGTGAGGATTATATGGTGTACTGATCTTTGATATTCCTCGTATAATTAATCAAGTCTTGAATTGTTTCAAATATAACTCAGCAAATCTCGAACATCCCTTTCTTTGTGTTGTTGTGAATATATACATTTTATGGAATAGAATTTTGACATTGTTATGAAACACTGAAATTTATGATAAATTAAGATCTTGGATGAACTCTCTTCTATCATTTAGACCATTTGTTTGTCATAAGTATAAGTAATACATTTCATTTCTCAATTTTCACTTAAGGTACGAAAAAAATTCTGGATTATAGCATGGTTGACTAAGATTTCTTGTTGAAACCATCATTAGCGGAAAAGAATTTCCTTTGTTTTGTTTCTTATATTTTGAAGATGATCATATGCTTAAGGTTAAACATGTTTTGTTGCGTTAGGTAAGTGTGCTTCGAGCTTGTTGTGGAAACTTTAAATTTGTATGAATTATTGCTTCTAGTGTTTGAATACTAAACTTTGTTTTGAAAACTCTCATATAAATTTAATGGTTAGGCAACATTTTTGTCCAGTTATCTGTTCACTTAAAATCTAAACCAAGTATTGCGCTTGAATTTTCCAAAATTAAAGTATTGTGAAACTATGCTTTTAAAAGTAATTCTCCTTGTTAAAATGCGCATTGTTGCAATGTTTCATTAAGTCTTGAGTATGTAATTACTTTAATTCCAACCAACTAGCCGTAAGAACTCTAGTTTTTGCAAGAACTAGTCGTATGTTGGAACTAGTACTTGATCCTTCTAGGCGATGTTGTTGGTAGTTGGAAATTTAAGTGTTTGTGTTAACCTGTTTTAGAAAAGAGTTCGTATTTCTAAAAAAAATGTTATGATTTGTACATTCTAGTTGTATTACTTGCTTCATTTAGTATGTTGGGAAATATTTCGGGAATTTTACTTCATTAAACCAAAAAGTTTTTAACAGATTTAATTTATGAAAATGGCTTGGAGGATACTATATGCACATTACCACTATTTGAATATTTTTTCTACCACACACTTTGTGGAATCTGGGCTAATGAATATTGTTGATATCGTTTTTCTCAAAATACCTGAATATCCATTGATTTTGTTGTTGGTAATCTCATCATTGTAAGTCTAATAGTTAGTCATGGGGATGTTAAAATAAGATTAGCTTCAAATGGTGCATGTTAGAAATTAGATAAAGTCTGATAGATAAACCGGTTTTGACTATTAAAACAACACTGAGTTGAATTTTGTGACATGAACCGCATTAAGACCCTGTTTTGAAATACATGGTACTGTTGGTCCAATGAAATTAAGATTTCCTATCACTTTATCATATAGATAACCATGCATTATATCTTTGTTTCATTTTGAAATTTTGATGATAGCCTTTGAAGTTGAACATGGACTTTTTTTTGACTCAAATGTTTTGAAGGTAATGTGTTGCGTTGGGTAAAAATAGAAACCATAGGGATTAGACCCCTAGACGATTAGAAATAAAGCTCTAAAATGAGATTTTGAGTGTGCATTTCACTAAATCTTGAACATCTATTTAAATGAAGAGTCAGTATGTTGTGCTGAACTCCTGACCAAACCATTCGATTCCAGATATATATACATAAATTGGAGTGTGTAGGTTACTGTAGTAACTGAAGTTAAATTTTTGTCTTCTTATTATTTGCGTCTATTGATGAGTGTTGGACATGAAATTTGTAGTATCGTTTAAGTTTCTTGTGAACTAAATGGTACTTAAGATTGTTGTAGTTTTGTTGAAATTGTTTTTGGTTACTTTGATGGTTGCTTGTCGGGAAAAAAAAAAAGCCAATACAATCAATAATTCTTATTCTTGTAGGAAAACTAGTAAAAACCTTAGAGACCTAAGGAGTAATTGAGTTTCTAATATAGTCTGAGAGCTTGATTGGGAAAAGGTTCAAATGAAATAGACAAGTAGATGCTCAAGATCTAGGTGTGTAAAGATGCACGGGGCTGTGTCCCTAGGCCTTAAGACGGTGGTACTTAGCACCGTGTAAAAAGCGAATTGATATAGAAACTTTAGACTAGTATGTCTAACAGTACGAGTCTGACAAAATATTTAATGTACCAAGTAGTAGTTGAAATGCCTAAAACCTGAGGATAATCTCATAGGTATTGAGGCTAAAATCCCTAATGCTATTAGATTGAGCTGGTGGGCCAATATATGTTAAGCCGAGAGGCTGAATGGGCCAGGCAGTAAGGCCTATGTAACTAAACACGTTAAGGGTGGACAAGTAAGTCCTATAGCTGAATAACTATACCTGGGTACAGAATGAATGAGATTATCATTTTATAAAAGTACATGCTATTAAGCAGACATGATAAGGGAATTGACTAGATGGCTAGAGTTTCCCAACTTTATACGATTGAATTTCAAGGGCGGAAATATCGGTCATCTTCATGTTGAACAAAGTTATCTGCGCGATAGTTGTTTGAACCAGATTTGATTGATCAGACTTCTGAGCAAAACGCTGTGATCATGAGACGACTCCTAGCTGCACAAAGCGGACAAAGGGAGAAGACCTATGGAATTCGAAGTAGACGATTATATGTTTCTCAAGATAGCTTCAGTAACCGATGTCAGTAGAACGCTCTAGAGACGAAAATTTACTACGTGTTACATAGGACCATTCAAAATTTTAGCTAAACATGAACCAGTAACTTACCAGATAGCCTTACCCCGAACTTGAGTAATCTCCACAATGTCTTTCATGTGTCACAATTGAAGAAGTACCAACCAGACCGTGATCATATCATCAAGTATGAAGACGTTGAAGCGCGACATGACAATACATTCGTAGTCGAGCCGGAGCGAATTCTCAAACACCAGGAGAAACGGCTTAGAAATAAGACCATACCGATAGTGAAGGTAGTCTGGAAGGGTTTATCACCCAACCAGGCAACTTGGGAAACGGAGAGAGACATGAGGGAGAAATACCCAGAGTTTATGGCCTGAAGTTTAGTTACTGTAGATTAAATTTCGAGGGAGAAATTTTGTTTAACAGGGGGGAAATGTAATACCCGGATAATCGTATATCTGGAAAATTAGGTTAAGATAAATAAATGGCTATTTCTGATAAGTAAAACATATGGTCTGAATTTCCTATGTTATATTTATCAAGTTTCTTAAGGAAAAATCTCTTAGAAATTAGGGAGAATAATATGCCAAAATTCCTAAAATACCCCTGTGGAACATAAAATAGCCTAAGAATATTATGATAAATCCTAAGAGGCGGGAAAATATTTATTAAAATTTAGAGAGTATATTGTCTCTAATTTTGGTAATTTATTAAGTTATAAATTTGGAAAAATTAAATGGGCAAAAATCAAAAAGTATTTTGAGAACAAAAATGCCCCCACGATTTTTAATATAATGCATGGGACACAAAATACCAATGTCAGTGAAATAGTGGTGAGAAAATGAATAATCCTAATTAAGAAAATTATCAACAATTAGAAAGTGATTAGTTAGGTATTTAATGGCTAATTATTTAAGCTTGAACAAAAGAACCAAGAGGGAGAATTTTTGTGAATTTTGGAAGATAATTAAAATATAAAATAAATTAATAAGAAAAGGGGGGAGGAATGAAATTTTCAAAAAATAAAAAATAAAAAATAAGAGAAAAAACGAAAAAAAAGAGAAAAGACAAAAAAAATAAATAATAATAATAAAATAAATAAATAAATATAATAATAATAATAATAATAATAATAATAAAATAAAATAAACAATAAATATCATGATATTTGTATTATAATAATAATATAAAAGAGATATTTATGGAAGAACCAGTAGGATAAAGGGGAACTAATAGAAATTAAATCTTGCCCTGTAAACCATGAACTAGGTTTCTAAGGTCAGGGCATATTATAAACAAGTGAATTTTTATCTCGGAGTAGGTTATCTCCGAAGTCATTTCTGAAATCGGCGGAATGATTAAGAGATAAGACGAAACCGATATTTTGTGAAATAGGGCAGATAGTAGAAATGAGAACCGATGGAAAATAAATCATAACTCAAAATCCTTGAACTAAGTAGTAAACAACTGGACATATTATGAATCAGTGAATTTTTGTCCCGAAGTTGGTGTCACCCGAAGTAATTTCCGTAACCGACAGCGTTCGGCTTAGAATCTTCGGCAGGTTATAAAATACCTTGAATGGGATCAAAAATTTAGTTGACCCAGACATTTCTAAAGAAGAAGACTAGACCTTCAAGACTACGTTGCCGGATTTTTGAGATTTTGCAAAATTACGCGATCAGAACACCGAACAGGGAACTTTATCGGTAAAGACTCATAAAGTGAATGAGCGACATCACCTTGATGACATCATGGTTTTGAAGAATGAGGTAAGGAGGTGGATTGGATGGTGGAGATGAAGCCTTGTGTACAAGTTTAGATCCAATGGCTAGAATTCAATATGATAAAGTCATGAATAGTGCACATTTTTCCCTATAAATAGGCCTTCATCCATTTGAAATTCTCACACCCAAAACACAAGAGAGATTTCGAAAAAAGAGAGAAGGAAGAGAGAAGGAGGAGCCCGAAGAAAATTGTAGCGGAGCCCTGGGTAATTTCTTCGGCCTCTAGTCTTTAGTTTCCGTAGTTGTTGCGGTAGATATAGTAGAAATGCTAGCTAGTCTTTAATCTTCCAAGTAAGTTTAGATATCATGTTTTAGGGATAAATATGATATTTATTTCAAATATATATTGGGAAAAGAGATATGTCAAAATTTGGAAGATTAGAGTCAAAATAGCGAAGCTCTGGCGAAATTTCGCCGATTAGTCAAACTAGGGGCAAAATGGTAATTTGTATCTGAAATGCCTGTTATGATGTTGTTCACTGATAAATGTGATATTATCCCTATAGGATATCTGTGAACTCGTACCGCTGTTATACCGCTGTCAAATGTGTTGTTTTCCGTCAGAAGTACCGTTCCGTCAAACGTACCAAAATATCATCAACGAAGGTACGGACGCGTACTGTAACACTAACTCTGATGCTTATTGTACACTTGTATGTGATAGTTATGTTCAGAAACTGTGACTCTGTTTTTAAAAGAATTGTTCATACAGCTTTATACGGGTTATAGTCATGATAACATCGTTGAGTTTTCCTAGCGCTGAGGACACGATAGGCCATCGTGGCACTGGTGAATAGTGCAAACTGGAATAATAGGAATATGTGGTGACTGTGTTTATTGTTGAGCTGTGATTATCTTGTATTACCATGAATATCTGTCATACATATCTGTTACATAAGCATGAGGTTAACCATTACCTGAGGTTCAATGGTAATTGAACCTTAGCCCTTACTATAGCTTCAGGGCCTGAAAGACCGAAGACTGAAGATAAGAGACAAGGGTAAATAGCACGCGTGAGGACCGGATAAAGTTTATCTTGAAGGTGTACTTATATTGCTACATAGTTAGGATTTTTAATACTCAGATAAATGTACTGATATTATCAAGACACCCCACAAACAATATTGTACCACAGATTTATCAGTTACTTAGTATTTTAAATTACCCCGATGCTCTACTCTGATCTAAAAAAAAAAAATCCGCTTTTAAATTGGGATGTTACACCGTAATATATGTCCGGACTTAAAAGAATAACTTTTAAGACCGGTTGTTTAATATGTGCGGTCTTAAAACTTTTAGCCGTTTATATTTAAATTTTTCCTTATTATGTTTTACCGCAAAAAATATAAGTATGGTTGTATGAGATTTCTATATAAAGTAATTGAAAAAATATTAAGATTATAATAAGAGTAGCAAAACTATTTCAACAAATTTTTAATACAATTGTCAAACTTAGAGTTTAACCCAAAACTATAAGTTAAAATATAAAAATATTTTCTACAATTTATAAAGGAATATTCTATTATAAAAATTGAAGGACTAAAGGAAGAAGGGAAAATCACACTAAGGTCATAGGTTAAGGAAAATAATAATAGAAAAGTTATATGACTTGTCAATGGTAGCTCTTTCACTTGTCAGTACCAAGCTATGTGACTTTTTCGATATTATTTTTCTTATGATTTTCCCAAGAAAAAATGTATTATAAAACTTAATTCAAGGACCTATACAGCAACTTGATAGGTCGTGATCAGAGTGATGAGGCTTATAGTGTCTTCCATAGGATGATCAAGTCTTGCAAACTGGATGCTAATACTTATACAAAGATGATAAAAATGTTTTTTGAGAAAAATGATTTGGAGAGGGCTCTGAAAATAAGGTCATGTGGAGATACATGAAATTAGAACGGTTTGTCCTGAGCATGTACACATTCTCAGTGCTTATTGTGTTTTGTTGGAAAATATATAATAGAAAAGGGAATTCAACAATCAAGTGTTACATTTAGGAAGCTGAGACAGTTGCTTATTAAGAAAGGGAGAGAGGATGTGCTCAAATTGCTTCAGTAGAAGATGAATCTTCTTGTCAAGGAGCCAGTGTTTGATTTAAAAGCATTGAAGGAAGCCAAAAACTAGCAAATACCATATACTCCTCTAGTGCTATATTAAGGTAGAAAAAGAATGAATTTTTCTTTATCCTATTTATTTGTCACATCATTAAACCTTTCATATAAATTCGGGGTAAGCATGGTGTTCAGGAGCCCGGTATACACAAATACAAAAAACACTTTTTAAGATCGAACGAAAGAGATGCTGTAAGACCAGATCTGCAACTGATCTCGTGCCAGGCGGTCTTAAAAGTCTGTAATTTTTTAGACCGGACACGAACCAGTCTTAAAAATCATACTATATAGACCTGATATAGTTTTTGTTCGGTTTTAAAACCAAACTTTTAAGACCGGACAACTAAAAAGACTGGTCTAAAAAATATGACTTGTAAGATCGAACGAATAAATACACCGATCTTAAAAAAACCGTAATTTAAGACATACACTAGACTAAAAGTATTGATATTTAATACCACAATTATGAATACATCCGGTCTTAATAGCTACAATTTTTAAGACGGGAAAAAAAATGTCCGGTCTAAAAAATCAACTTTTAAAATCAGATGAATAGATACACCTGTCTTAAAAAAGGGGCATTTAAGACTGGACTATTAAATATACCGTTCTTAATTGTCAAATTTTCCCCTATTATATTTCTTCCTAATCATATACATCCACCACCCAATCTAGCACCTAAAAAACAGTACTTTAAGCTACAAGTTATGAATAATCCATTATGAATTACAAATTGTCTATCACTTGAAGAGTTGTTGGGAGCCTAGAATATTTTTAGACTATCTTAACACCACACAATACACGTCAGGGAGAAATGATTCCTAACGACCACTTTGTTACCAATCCGTTATTGAGATTTTTTAGTGATTATATTTATTTTTTGGAATGGTTCTTTCAAAAATTAATTAGTGAAATGACACCCTAGCAGAGCCTATGAAAATCTAATTCAACTTTCGTAAAGAAACACGTTATGTGATATTTATTTAAAGAGAAAGGGGTTAACTTTACCTAAATGACCACTTTTTTTTTCTTATCATGTTGGTCTTTTTCTTTTGTAGGGCCATTAAGAGATCTTCATAACTTTTTCCAAAGAGATATTAGTTAAAGATAAGTTGAACCAGTCTCCCTCGTTGCCTTCTGGGTAATTCTTCATTGATGCTTAGGGGTTGCGAGTTCGAGCCTGGTATTTGTATACTCCCTCATCTCTAAACCAAAAGATAAGTTGAAGACATGAATTGATGTCTATTTTGTTTGAAGTTCAACCTTTTAGAAAAGTATAAATTATTTGTGGAATTAACGGATTGTGTGCAGGTCAGTTGAAGACATTAAATGATGGCTATTTTGTTTTGCGTTTAAACTTTAAAAAAAGCGGAAATTGATGTCCATTATCAATGTTTTAAGGATGATCCGCTTTCACACTTGTATTGAGTGCAGAGGAATCAAATTTATGGTACTTCTTTTGATTAAGTTGTTGAGCCATTTTATCGAATGCAATTTCTTTTTCAATAATATATATTACCTCTGGTTCTAACTTGGTTGATTTTTTATTTGTTTTTTGGAAAAATTGAGAAAGTTAAATAAATAGCTTAATCATTTTATATATTGTGTATCCTTAGATTATTGTATATCCTTGGGTTTAGTTTGTGACGGTAAGCCACTTCCATAACTTTTTTTTTCTTTTAAATTTCAATATAAAATGTTAATGGACCGTCACCGGTCAGCCATCCCTATCATTAATGATACTGTAAGCCATAATATAATGCGGAAAGTTTTAATAACTAAATTATACAAAAATGATGGCCGTCAATAAATATTATGGCCATTGTTGTTAGAAAAATTTTCAAGTCTGTATATATAAAAAGAAAACTTCCATGTCTTAAAAGAGGAATGCCTGAGCAAATGAGAGAGTAACAGAGGCTGATGGTAAGTGGGCGAGGAAGAGAGGTAATGCTACAGAAAGGGTTTCGGAACTTGAACAGAGGTTCTCCAGAGAGTAACAAAAGCTTTCGCACGAAGAAATGTATAACTTGCTTTGATTTTTAAGACCGGATACAAAAGAGACAGTTTTAATATTTACATTCAATCCCGGACATATTAAAGTCCGATCTTAAAAGTATTTAAAAAGTCAACTTTTAAGGCCGGTTCTTTTAAACCGCCAGTCTTAATATTAATGAACTTCTTTCGTACCGGCCGTATTATATGTCTGGTCTTAAAAGAATAACTTTTAAGACCTGTTGTTTAATACGTGTGGTCTTAAAACTTTTAGCCTTTTATATTTAAATTTTTCCTTATTTTGTTTTACCGCAAAAAATTTAAGTATGGCTGTATGAGATTTCTATGTAAAATAATTGAAATTTCAATTTTCTTCATAACATTTTTAAGACTGGTTGTTTTTTAGTCTGTTCTGAATAATTTGTTTAAGACCTGTGAAAAAATGGTCCGGTGCAAAAAGTACTTTATATTTACGGAACTGCCACCGGTCATTTCTTTAAGATCGGGGCGTCGATTCTCCGGTCTAAATGAGGCGGTCTTAAAGCCCTTTTTTGCACTAGTGTCTCAATCAAATGTTGTGAATATGTATACTTGAATTGTTAAGATATATACTTTAGTTGTAAACATGGTACTTATTAAATATCTTCTAATAAATACTTTTGTTTCCCTATTAACAATTCAAATTTTCATATTGACTACTTGAGGTTTTATATTGACTAGTTTTTTATAATAAGGTGGTAGGCACTAATGGTCTGAATTACAATGAGCGGAATCGAACCCACGACCTCCCACTAATTAGGGAGTATCAATACCACTAGGCTACAGGCCTTTTGGTTATATTGACTATTTTTATTTCTTTAGCTAAGGTAGATAGTCAAAGTAGTCAATATTGAGTCGAGAAATATTCCAACCGAAGCCAAAAGGTTGGAGTCGGGGCAGATGTGGTATGAGATGACAAAAAATGAATTTGGGCAACTCAAGAGGCAAGAGTACCAATATTTGTACAAAACTTACACCGCACCTGTTTTTTTTTTTATTTTTTATTTTTATTTTTTATTTTATTTACCTTATTTTTTAATTAAATGATTAGTATCGTAATTCAAATTTCATAATTATAAATATAAACAAATAATATAAATAATAGAAACTTGTGATAATCATAGTAGCTAGATAAAAACCTGTTCAAATTTATTCAAACTAACGTGAATCTAGTTTGTTGAGATTATAATAAGAGCAGCAAAACTATTTCAACAAATTTTTAATACAATTGTCAAACTTAGAGTTTAACCCAAAACTATAAGTTAAAATATAAAAATATTTTCTACAATTTATAAAGGAATATTCTATTATAAAAATTGAAGGACTAAAGGAAGAAGGGAAAATCACACTAAGGTCATAGGTTAAGGAAAGAAAATAATAATAGAAAAGTTATATGACTTGTCAATGGTAGCTCTTTCACTTGTCAGTACCAAGCTATGTGACTTTTTCGATATTATTTTTCTTATGATTTTCCCAAGAAACAATGTATTATAAAACTTAATTCAAGGACCTATACAGCAACTTGATAGGTCGTGATCAGAGTGATGAGGCTTATAGTGTCTTCCATAGGATGATCAAGTCTTGCAAACTGGATGCTAATACTTATACAATGATGATAAAAATGTTTTTTGAGAAAAATGATTTGGAGAGGGCTCTGAAAATAAGGTCATGTGGAGATACATGAAATTAGAACGGTTTGTCCTGAGCATGTACACATTCTCAGTGCTTATTGTGTTTTGTTGGAAAATATATAATAGAAAAGGGAATTCAACAATCAAGTGTTACATTTAGGAAGCTGAGACAGTTGCTTATTAAGAAAGGGAGAGAGGATGTGCTCAAATTGCTTCAGTAGAAGATGAATCTTCTTGTCAAGGAGCCAGTGTTTGATTTAAAAGCATTGAAGGAAGCCAAAAACTAGCAAATACCATATACTCCTCTAGTGCTATATTAAGGTAGAAAAAGAATGAATTTTTCTTTATCCTATTTATTTGTCACATCATTAAACCTTTCATATAAATTCGGGGTAAGCATGGTGTTCAGGAGCCCGGTATACACAAATACAAAAAACACTTTTTAAGATCGAACGAAAGAGATGCTGTAAGACCAGATCTGCAACTGATCTCGTGCCAGGCGGTCTTAAAAGTCTATAATTTTTTAGACCGGACACGAACCAGTCTTAAAAATCATACTATATAGACCTGATATAGTTTTTGTTCAGTTTTAAAACCAAACTTTTAAGACCGGACAACTAAAAAGACTGGTCTAAAAAATATGACTTGTAAGATCGAACGAATAAATACACCGATCTTAAAAAAACCGTAATTTAAGACATACACTAGACTAAAAGTATTGATATTTAAGACCAAACTTATGAATACATCCGGTCTTAAAAGTTATAATTTTTAAGACCAGGAAAAAAAAAGTTCGGTCTTAAAAATCAACTTTTAAAATCGGATGAATAGATACACGTATTTTAAAAAAGGGGCATATTTAAGACTGGACTATTAAATATACCGTTCTTAAATGTCAAATTTCCCCCTGTTATATTTCTTCCTAATCATATACATCCACCACCCAATCCAGCACCTAATAAACAGTACTTTAAGCTACAAGCTATGAATAATTTATTATGAATTACAAATTGTCTGTCACTTGAAGAGTTGTTGGGAGCCTAGAATATTTTTAGACTATCTTAACACCACACAATACACGTCAGGGAGAAATGATTCCTAACGACCACTTTGTTACCAATCCGTTATTGAGTTTTTTTAGTGATTATATTTATTTTTTGGAATGGTTCTTTCAAAAATTAATTAGAGAAATGACACCCTAGCAGATCCTATGAAAATCAATTCAACTTTCGTAAAGAAACACATTATGTGATATTTATTTAAAGAGAAAGGGGTTAACTTTACCTAAACGACCACTTTTTTTTCTTATCATGTTGGTCCTTTTCTTTTGCAGGGCCATTAAGAGATGAGTTGAAGACATGAATTGATGTCTATTTTGTTTTAAGTTCAATCTTTTAGAAAAGTATAAATTATCTGTGGAATTAACGGATTGTGTGCAGGTCAGTTGAAGACATCAAATGATGACTATTTTGTTTTGCATTTAAACTTTTAAAAAAGCAGAAATTGATGTCCATTATCAATGTTTTAAGGATGATCCGCTTTCACACTTGTATTGAGTGTAGAGGAACCAAATTTATGGTACTTCTTTTGATTAAGTTGTTGAGCCATTTTATCGAATGCAATTTCTTTTTCAATAATATATATTACCTCTAGTTCTAATTATAAGACTTGGTTGATTTTTTTTATTTGTTTTTTGGAAAAATTAAGAAAGTTAAATAAATGGCTTAATCATTTTATATATTGTGTATTCTTAGATTATTGTATATCCTTGGGTTTAGTTTGTGACGGTAAGCCACTTCCATAACTTTTTTTTTTCCTTTTAAATTTCAATATAAAATGTTAATGGACCAGTCACCGATCAGCCATCCCTATCATTAATGATACTGTAAGCCATAATATAATGCAGAAAGTTTTAATAGCTAAATTATACAAAAATGATGGCCGTCAATAAATATTATGGCCATTGTTGTTAGAAAAATTTTCAAGTCTGTATATATATAAAAAGAAAACTTCCATGTCTTAAGCAATTATCCTATATTTAATTAACAAAAATAAAGATATCATATATGTTGAAATTAAATTCGGACATATTTCATTAGTCAAAAAGTATGAAGAGGAAAATTTGTAATATATATTATGATACAGTATAATGGTAATAATTCAAAGAAATATTTTCATTTTATATTTTCAATTAAATTTAATTTTCTGTATCGAACCAACGAGTGCCCATAAAATTGTCACATATATTTAAGTAGATTATTTTTTAAAAAAGATTTTATTTTGAATCTTAATTTTCTTATTTTTTATATTTATAATAGTAATAATAGTTCTAGAATTTATAACTATCATGTGTTTTTTAATAAGCAAAGTTTTCCTCCTTTAGCTATGTTCGGGGCATTGTGAGAGATTAAATGAAGACAGCTCTCCTAGTGGGCATCTAAACCCAACACAATGAGGGAGTGACCGCTTTTGTTAAACAAAACACCATAGTTTATAAGTATAACTATCATGTTTTAATCATACAATATGCTAATAGCTTGGCAGCCTAGTGACATGTAAGTTAAATACTTTTGTTTCCCTCTTAACTACTCAAAATTTTCATATTGACTACTTTTTTTTTCTTTAACTAAAGTAGCCAATCAAAGTAGTCAATATCAAAACCAAAATAGTTAATTTATATACTTGAGTAGTTAATAGCAAAACAAAAACACCTATTAGGAAATGTTTAACAAGTACCATGTTTACTGCTTTAACATGCATATTAACAATTGAAGTAATAATTCACAATTTTTATTTAAGAAATTCAAAAAAATATATATTATTAGACCATCAAAGGTGGCCGATTACCGGCAAGGTGGCCAAAACTCCGTGATGGGCTGTTGCCAGCTCTATCGGCCAATTTGAAGTTTTTTTAAAAAAATATATATAAAAAATGAGGGCAGTTAGGCAATTTCCCACATTTGGTAACATTTTAAAATTCCAAATCTGTCCATTTAGAATTATTGAAATTCAATATCAATTTTCTGTCTTTTTCTCAAAAAATTATGATGCGGGTCAAATAATAGAACATTCTAATAAATAATCTCAAATGTTAATTTAATTCATAATTTAAGTAACATTTAGTTTTTGTCCAAGAAATAGTGTAGATTAACAAATAATTTTGCACTATATATGGTGTTGATTTTGCACCATACGGGTGGGTGTATGTGGAGTGTTGATTTTGCACTATACGGGGTAGGTGAGAGTGCGTGTGTTCATTTGGCACTATAAGGGGAGTGTGTTGACCTGGCACTATACGAAGTGAGTGGGTGTTGGTTTTGCACTATACTGGTGGGTGGGACATGGGTGGGTGAGCTATATAGGGTGGGTGTGTCCGCGCGCGTGATAACTCTTCATATTTTATATATTTAAAGTATATTTTAAAGATTTTTAAAGAGTTATCTAAATAGTTTTTGAGAGATTTCTGAGATTACATTATTATAAGGTCAAATAAAAAAGGTGCATTATTTATGAGATTTCAATTTAAAATATGAATTTTTAAGTTTAAGAAAAAAATAATAATAAGAAAACAATAATTAAAAATTTTCTTTAAGAAAAAGAACAAAAACACAAGAGCCTTTTCATTATTATTATTATTATTTCTTTTTCTTCCTACAGCCAAGGATGCGCTGCGTTATGAGAGAATGGAATGAGAAACCTAAAAAGCTAGAGGCGACAGGGGCTTGGATCAGAGAAAGACACCGAGGCGCAGAACCGAGAGACAGTTGGGTTTGAGAAATTATTTTTAATAATTAGTTTTGTTTAATTAATATTAATTCAGTTTATTTAATCTTATTTTTTTATTGTTGTTGTTTAGTGATTGACCACCATTGAGGATATTTTTGGGATTTATAATTGAACTTGACAAAAGGAATATTAAATTGACTTTGAGATTAAATAATGTGAAATTATTTGCGTTTAAAATAGACATATACTTAAAAGTTTGCATAATCAAATTAGTGACCCTGATTTGAATTGCATATTAATTAATTATATGAGACATTGCATAATTAATTAAGGTAGATATACAAACGGACCGACAAACATTTATAGACATTAATACTTTAGATTAGTTGATTTAATTAAGTTAAAATTAATTTAATTGGGATAAAATTTAAGAATCAAATAAGGGATTAATGACTTTAAGTTGTCCTTCTTGATATTAGAATTTGCTTTTTATAAAAAATCTTTGATATTACCAGTTTCTTGTTTTTATTAAATTTCTTTTCTTTTAATTAAATTCATTTTGGATTACTCAACTTAGACAAAAGTGTAAAATTAATACTTAATTGAAACTATGATACTAAATCATCGTGAAAACGATACTTTATTCATTCTTTATCATTTGATACGGTCTATATCCTTACAAAATTAATAGGCTATAATATCTTACCCCTATCAGAGCGTGTGTGGGGCTGCTCTTCCTTTTTTTTGGTTTTTTTTTGGGGGGGGGGGGGTGGTTGGTTGTATAAGTGATTGTGAGGTATTGATAATATCCTTGTGTTACTGAGGGTAAGTTTGATTTGAGGGAGAGAAAAAAAATAAGGGGAGGAGAAAATTGTACTAAAATTGTTTGTAGTGGGGCCCACAAAATGTTCCTCCCCCTCCCCTCCCCTCCCCTCAAACCAAACTTACCCTAAGGCCTCGTTTGTTACAAAGAAGATTTAGGGAAGGAAAGGAAAGGAAGATTTGAAACATGAGACAAGATGGTTTGAGTTGTTTAGTGGGAAGAAAATGAAAAGGTGGTAGTTGATAAAGAATTAGGAAATGTCTATTTTACCCTCAAAAGAAATTAATTTAAAATAAAAAGAAAAATATTTTTTTTGCTAAAATATTTTTTTAAAAAATATATTCTTGTTAAGTTTGAACTCGTGAAAAAAAAAATCGTCAAATTCAAACTTTCCCGCCAAATTTGAATTTCAGAGGTAAATCTGTCAAAAAAAACTTTCTTGGAAAAATTGCAGCTTTCCTTCCATTTTCTGATGGAAAGCATCTTCCCTCAAATAAAGGAATATAAGTACTCACTGGAAAATGTTGACTGGATTTTCTGTCTACCAAACACTCAAAATCCATGGGAAGATTGGGATCTTCCATTTCCTTCTCTAATCTTCTTTTTACCAAACGGGTCCTAAGTGTAAAAGGTTGCAACACCACTTCCATACTTCTAGAAGAGTTGGGTATGATAATAGCTCGTGTAAAAGGTTGCAACACCACTTCCATACTTCTGGAAGAGTTGGGCATGATAATAGCTCGCGTATCTAACCGAGATGTATTGCAAGTTGCAACCGAAGCCAAAAGGTAAGAGTCAGGGCAGATGTGGTAGATGCTAAAAAATGAATTTGAACAACTCAATAGGCGAGAGTACCAATATTTGAACAAAATTTACAGTGTACCCGCACTTCTTATTTACCTTATTTCTTATAATATTATTACAATCATAATTCAAATTTTATAATTATAAATATAAACAAATAATATAAATAATAAAAACTGGTGATAATCGTAGTGGCTAAATAAAAATTTGTTCAAATTTATTCAAACTAAGGTGAGTCTAGTTTATGAAGATTTTAAGAGCAACAAGACTATTTCAACAAATTTTTAATACAATTGTCAAACTTAGAGTTTAACCCAAATTATAAGTTAAAATAGAAAAATATTTTCTAGAATTTATAAACGAAGATTGTATTATAAAACTTGAAGAACCATAGGAAGAAGGAAAAATCACACCAATGTTCTAATTAAGGAAAATAATAATAGAAAAGTCCAATGCCTTGTCTACGATGACTCTCTGTCCGTATGATGATCAAGTCTAGCTTGCAAACCCGATGCTAGTACTTTAAGAATCATGATAAAAATGTTTTTGTGAGATAAATGATTTGGAGAGGGCTCTAAAAATATGGTCATATAGCACAACATGTGTAACACCCCAATTTTCAAAAGCTGATTTTTTTTTCCCCATCAGAGTAGAGCATCGGAGCAAGTAAAAGAGTGAGTAACTGATATATAATTAACTGTGGCGTATTCATCTGTTCATAGTGTACAGTACATTTGTCATAACGGTACAAGTCTAGAAGTACGATCCTCAGTCGGGTTTTTACGTGTGCTGTTTACTCTGCTTACTCCTATCTTCGGTCCACGGTTCCCTGGACCCTGAAGCTATGGTAAGAAATGAGGTTCAATACCTATTAAACCTCAGGTAACGGTTAACCTCATGCTTATGTAAGCAAGATATGTATGACAAATATTCATGATATTATAGCAATAATCAATAAAAAAACTCATAACAGATTCGTCTGGATAACGGTACACAGCCACTGTAATATGTCCGTTACCCCCAGTCTGCACTATTCACCAGTGCCACGATAGCCTATCGTGTTCTCAGCGCTAAGAAAACTCAACGGCATTATCAAGACAATAACCTGTGTATAGCTGAATGTGTATGAAAAACTTTAAGACGGAGTCTTAATCTATGAATACATCTATCACATATAAAAGTACAATAAGTATCAGAGTTAGTGTTACAGTACGCGTCCGTACCTTCGTTGGCGATACCAGTACGTTTTGTCGGTCGGACTGTGATCACGTTTATCCTAGAATAGTAATGTCGCATTTATTAATTCACAAATAATATTCTAATAGATATCTTAGTCACTAATGACCATTTTACCCTTGGTGGAATTATTTTTCAATTTATTCCCCTTAAATTTCGTAAAAAACGCTAATTACAGCATTTAGGGTAGATTTTTTTGCCTAACTTTGAAAAATCATAACTAATTCTAGGAAAATCGAAACGAGGATCCGTAAAATTCCCCGGACTCCTTAGGATGTCTATTTTTGATAAAAAATACTAAGGTTTGCCCAGAACTTAAGAAAAATTCTCAGTTTTCACGTGTTCATATCCTGCCCAGAAAAATTCCAGAATTTATTTTCTACAATTTTTATCTCCTTGCACAAAACCCCAATTGACACACTAAAGGTATATTTGGAAAGCTCTATATGTATACTTTAACTATGAAAATTTTCAGAATTTTAGAACTTCATCTTCAACATAAAATTATGGTGTTTTTAATACTGACTCCAGAAATCGCCTAACCGAAAATTTCGCTAGAATTTCGCTACTTTGATCTATATCTTCCAAAAATTTTGCTCCATAATATTTTTCATCATATTTTCGAAATAAAGACATATTTAACCATAAAAACATGAAAACAAAATTATATTGGAAGATTAAAAGATCAAACTAACATTTATTCTAAAAACTATAAGAACTCAAAGCTAAAACTCAAGAACAAGAGAACTTACCCTTGAAGAGCTTCCTCCTTCTTGCTTCCCACTAGCTCTCACTTTTCTCTACTCTCTTTAGACCTCTTGGGTTGATTTTGGTGTGAAGAATGAGGAAGCCTAAGGTCTCTATTTATAGGAAATTTCAAGCCCTTACTTACCTTGCAAGTTGTCCCTACTTCCTCAACAAGTTTTCTCCCTTCTTCAACAAGTTTTTCCCCTTCCTCAACAAGGCATCTCCTACTTCTTTGACAAGTTGATGATGTCATTGATGACTTAAATTGCACCATGTGTTTGATTTAATTATCTCATTGATTTAATCATCCTTAAAAAAACCCACCCATGTGCTCATGCGCCACTTTTTGTGACCATAGGGGCTGATCACATTATTCTTCAATTAGCATCCAATTGAAGTGTTAAAATGCCTCATTAATTATATGCTTTATGGTTAATTGATTTACATGACCATTAGTGTTTTAATTAACAAGCTCAAATACATTATCTTTGGCCCACAATTTTGAAAATAAGACATCCCTAAAATGATGCCTCTTAATCTTGTCTCTTGATTAAGTTGAAGATTTACACAAATATTCTAATTAGTGTAAGTTTAATTGCTTTGTTTGTGATCCATTTAGGCATGTGCTTTTGGTTAATTGTTTGACAATTGAATTCTTCTTCTTCAAGCCATATTAAACCGTGACTTGCTTCTTTGTTTTGCCTCTTGAATTTGTGTTTTATCTATCTCCCAATATCACACACTAGGTCTTTCATTGTTTGATAAATTCTCACAAGGATTTAGCTTTATGGTGATTAATTAAGGCCTTAGGATTTAGCTTTATCTTGGCCTTCAATTTATGCTAATCTCTCTTTGGTCCAATTAATTTCATGAGGATTAAGAATATTCTCTTGATTTAACATTGGCTAATTCAATTTCACAAGGATTAAGGTTAATTATGAGTTTAATTAGAACCATTAGATTAAATCTTGACTCTTCCTTTGTGTAGAAAAAATCCTACTTACCATTGTATATTTTTATCTTATATTATTGTTTAATCCCTTGCTCCTTAATTATCCACAAATTTCGCCCCTCAGAGAAAGTAGGGAGGATTAAATTATTCTTTGGCTATTTGCTTTAAACAAGGTGTTCTAAATATTATTAGACTTATTTGATTAGTTACAATATTAATTATGATCATTAATAATTTACTTAATACTAATATTGAACCCTTATTGGTTCTTGATTTTTAGTTAAATCAAAATATCCTAATTGATGATTTTTTAATTGCCTTAGGTGTTTTATAACATTTTATGGCTCTTTATGATTAAATATGAACTATGTTGTAATATGATAATTTTAGGGTATTTTATGATCCCTAAATGAATATTAGAATTTTTGGGTCTTTGGTTTATTTAATTCTAAGAGAAAATTCCCTAAATTAAGATAAATAAGCTACAAAATTTTAAGACCACGTATTCACCTATTTTCCATAGGTATTTACTATCAGAATATAGTGGTCAAGCTACGTAAAAATTTTAGGGTATTACGACATGTAAGTACTAAGTAGTTATATACCCTTTTATACTTTTATTATATTGTTCTCAGGATATCTGACCTCTGAGAGTCTGAGTTTAATTTCTACCTGATCATGAATTCTTTGACTTCTCATCCCTAACTGATCATGAGTTCCTTGACTTCTCATTCCTATCGCAAAGCAGTAGCAAAAAATTTAGTACATGACCTATTTGAATTAGCGATGATAAATGTGGCTTATGTTCAATCTGACTTTTAAAAACTTAAATTAGGATAGAAGTTAAAACCTTAACGTATGATAGAAGTTAGATAGTGTAATATAATATGATTTATATTTGGATTGACGGTGATAGAAGTGAAAAGCAAGTTTAGATAGAGCATAATTAAAAATGACATCAATTTGATGAAAAAAACATACATATTAATATGTTATCTAGTACATAGGAACATCTTGTCAACCATTTAATATTGTCAATAGGATTTTTGTTTCAATGTTTCCTTTTTTTTTTTGAAATAAATGTTCGAATTGATCTTTTTTTTTTTTAATCTCTAAAGTAACAAGGAGTCGCTACTAAGAGTGCTTCCAACTCCCAATCACTGAAATAATTATCTCCATTGACCATCGCAGCAACAAGAGTAACAGAAACTAAAAACACAGCTTTCTTCCTATATCAGATCCAGCAGCAATAGAGAAAAAAAAATAGAAAAAGGAAGGCTAGATATGGGTTAGTATGTTAGAAGAGATTCGGTGACCAGAGATCAGGACATATCAGGCCAAAGACTATGAGGAAGGAGAGATCAGAGAAGCACGACCCACAGACGACGACCAAACCAATGGACAATGAGTTACCAGATTGCGACAAGATCGATAGCCACTGGTGACTCCAACCACTTTTGCATGCATGAACTACGCAGAGGATCAAGGTGTCGGCCATAGCTTTTATTTTAAAGCTAATTTTGGGCTAAATGCATTACCACCATGCAAATCCAAACTGAGCAATTAGTCTCATCACACCGCTATCTCAAACAAAGCCTAAAGATATGGCCAAAAGAATTTGTGATCCAGAAACAAAACACTTAATAAAAAAATATAACAGGTCTACTGAAAGATATAAGCATAACAGTGACGGATACACTTAAAATATACAAGGTTTTTCTGCTAATGTATTGACAGATAAAATAGAGGGTCCTATCAAATTTCCAAGTTGAGTAGATTTGAATACAACACCAGAAAGAGAACATAGAAAGAGCAAAGTGAAGTGGCTACATGGGATAAAGCAAAAATACAAACAATTTCCTTGTGATAATTTTTTATGAGCACCATTGTAATGAACACAAATTCTTGGGAAAACCACACTCTGAAAACTAGTTGTTAGAGCTGGGAAACTCAAGGCCTTATCGTCCCTTGAAACACTTCACTCAACTTTCCATCAGTCAGCCATTATGTAGGTAGCCCTCTCCGGATGACCAACTCTAAATGAAAGCAACATTGTAATGAGCACAAGTCCTTGGGAGAATCATAACCCAAAAGCTAGTTATTGAAGTCAAGGTCTTATAAGGCCCTCTTTTTTAAGGAAACACTCCCAATGTGGGACTTGCAACAACCTCATCCTTTTGTGCTCACAGTGCCTTGGCGGAGGTATTTACCTCAGCCACTTTGTCCGCAAAACCTTGTCTGACCACAATTACAGAAAATAAATAACTTTAGATTGTAGGAAGAGCATATAAAGTTGATTCTTAGTTTAGAATTTTGGAGACTATATTATTAGATGTGGAAAAATTATTGACCATCTCGATCATTCAAAGAGTGCTTACCTGATATATAACTAATGTTAGGTTGATTTTGTTGTTTGTAAACAAGATATCCCGTGAACTTAAAATTCGTTAAATTAAAATATCAAATTTGTAATTGTTTTCATGTGCCACAACCTTTGTTTGCAGAAGCAAATGATAATGAACCTTTTAGCTTCTAGTATACAGAAAAGCAATCATAAGACAACGCAATGAACAATAAATTACCCTTTCCAACAACATCTTCAAGGTGCCCGGGCAAGGTGCAAGATTGTTGACCCAAATATTCCTTCCATCAACTATACTTGATTACTCGCAGACAGAAATCTTAGAGAGCCTTTGCCTCTGGAACAAGGTCAAATAAGGGTTTTATACGCTTCAACAAGAACATGAGCAAAGTATGTCTCTATTAGAACATCTAGACCAAATAAATCATTACAACATATTATCTCGGTTCTTTAATATAAGATCTACTTAGTTAATTTAGGTATATTAAAGAAAGGGAAAATTAGAATGAAGGACCTAGAGGAAAAGATATTTATGGAGAAAGACCATAAAAATTGTAATTGTTTAGAAGAACCAAATATAAAAATAAAAAATAAAAAGTACTAAAATGCCCCTAACAAAATCTTTTGCAATCCCTCCTCTTCCCCATTCTATTTTTTAAAACTAATACAAAATTTTAAGTTTCATTAAATTAAAAAATAGTTTTCTCAATTTTCATTTTCACAACTTGAATATATATCCATGAAAAAAATTTATGCATTCTTCAATTTTTAAAAATTATGATTTTTTTTAAGAATCAACAAAAAATTTAATTAAAATAGAATTATAAAATTTTAATAAAAGTTAAGGTCTTTTATAATTTATCATAAATGTTAAACCAAGAAAGTTTGTACGATTTTTTTTTAGAAGCAATTTATGTGGGCTAAAAAATTCATGTAATGTTAATAATTTTTTTTTAAAAAAATCTAATTAACCTGTTATATCCTAAAAAATATGAAATAAGCTTAGTTTAAATTTTTATAAAAAGAGATTAATTGATATTATCCTTGATAATATAAATCGGACAACTTGATGATATAAATTAGTGAAAAATAAAAATTAAGAAAAATATGAGTTTAACAGTTGTCAATTAAATAATATGTTAAAAAAATGATATATCATGATGGGCAATTTTAGTTTTAATTTTATTTATTTATTTTTATTATGAATAGGAGAGATAATATATTAAAATTTATCAAGAGGTTTGATTAGGGGAAATTTAAAAAAGAAAGATATGATACATTATGAGGTTTGATTAGGGGCAATTTAGTAATTTAAAATTTATATTATTTTGTTTAGTCCTTCTAAGTAATTATAATTTTTATGGTCCTTTATAATAAATATTATTTTCTCTAGGTCCTTTATTTTCATTTTCGCTTAAAGAAATTAGTTAAATTAGTTATTTGTAAAAAAATGTGTGTTGTTTTCTCCAAAATACTCTCTTATCTAATTTGCATTAAAATTAATCCCAATACAAAATCTCTCAACATGTGCAATCAATATGGATAGTTTAGAGAGGAAAAAAAAATGATAAATAGGGGGGATAAAATTGATTGAGATCTTATATTTAGGAATAAGCTTAACCCCCCAACTAGATTTTATATTGGGGATTGCAAGTTGTATCATTTTCTTTTTCCCATTCATCATTCATGTTCTAAAATATGAAGTGGTAAAAAAAATTACAAAGTTACCAAACATAATCATGAGAAGTAGTCACCTCCGAGTGATGAAAAGTAGCACCCCAACAACGATTAAGCCTAGCTTCTTCATGTGATTAACAAGTGGGGCAGCCAATATTTTTCATTAGGAACATAAAAATTTGAAAAACAGAGAGAAAAAAGAATTTCAAGAAAAACCGAAAGACAGAGCAACAACAAGAGGAAACAAATCCTTCAATAACATGTTATTGGGAAGCTCAAATCAACAGTTGAAAGCTCAAAAAATTAACTAAACCTTTACTACTACATTGCCGACAAAATCTCCGTTTACTTTGGAAGTCTATAACTTCGGAAGCCTCTGTTGCCAAATCATCCCACTTGAAATCGAACAGCAAGCTCCAGTTATATAGAAAAATAAAATGGAAAGTACAAACAGAAATTGAGAATATATATATATATACATATATATATATATATATATATATATATATATATATATATATATATATATATGAAAGCTTACACAAGAAAAAATCTACAAGGAAAGGAAGGAGTTGCAAAGATAAAATATTTTTTAAAAAAACAATCAATTAATTTGAAGATATTTGAAAAATATAAAACCCTAGATAGCATTGAATTCAACATTCTCCTCCCTTTTCTTTATGTCAAATATTATTCTAAAATCAAGAGGAATATTAGTTTCTTGAAGAAATCAAATAATTATAGGAACAAGAACACTAACCTTGAAGATATATGAAGCATGTCGTTTGCCTTCCTCGGTCTGAACTATGTGAGGATAATGCTCCCTCCTTCATAATATGTTTCCTAAAATTTTTTTCTGTGCCAACGTTTCCAATGCATTTTTTGATATAATGTTTCCCATAATCATGGTCCCACAACATTTAAATATCATAACATTGAAATTTTCAACCATATAAATTCACAAGAGTACCAACTAAAAGCATCAAAAATAAATTAAAGCTACATTATATTAATCTAGTACAGTCATCCAAAATTTAAATTAAAAAAAAAACTAGTGAGAAAAAATTTCCTCATGTAAGGAGACTTCACTAAGAGGACATCTGAATTTCAACCATTTCTTCTAGCCACCTGCATATATGAAGGAACAAAAATCACGACAAATTGTTCAATTTGTGATCCACTTAAAAAAAGAGCAAGCCCATTGGATCATTTTATTTGTTAGATTACATATAATCTATCAACTTATGATAGCCAGTGAGAGTTGGCATAGATGGTAAGGGATCCAGGACTAGGCCCTTGGGTCGTGGGTTCGATCCCCTCTGCCGTTGCTGGAACTCCTTTAGTAGGCGATCTCATAAGTCCCTAGTAAGTGATCATAGAGTCCGAGGCAGTGCCCTGGCCTTGGTGGGGGATTGATGTCGAACCCCTCCAAAACTTTTTCGTATAAAAAAAAACTTATGATAATGTAATCAAGATTTCATACATACCTGTCAATCTTGGAATCTCCTCTTCATTCTAGCCTTGAAAATGTTGGGTTAATGTGCTCTTTAGTCACTTAAGTCCAATAAGGCTTAATTGAGACTATAGCCCAAGAACTCTATGGCCCATGTGGTTTAGGGTTAGGTCTTGGATGTAGTAGCATATAAACCTACTTTCACCTGCTTGTAAATGAGACACAAGAATTAGGAGGCTTTCATCAGAAACAAACCATAGAGGCAGACGTTCATCATCTGAACGGTTGCCCACACAACCATCTTATCCCCCTCGAGAGATAGTCTAGAAGATCGATCATAGACCGGACTACGACTGTTCGTGGACAGGCCTTCAGATCGCTGCATCTTTTCAGGTAATCAAAACGATGAAGGTTTTAACTTTTCCTATATCGCGTGGTACGATACGCTTCCGCGTTTCTGATGAGATTCCTACAATTGGCATCAGAGCCAATAGCGATGAGGAAAAGAACCCAGTTTTGATATTAATTTATATTTCATGTGATTCTTTTCAAAAATTATTTTTTGAAAATATGGCATATTTTTGTATATTTGTTATTTATTTCATGGTAATTATTCGTTTATAATTCATATTTGGTATTAGTTTTAATTTCAATCGGTTAATCGCTTTAATCCATGGTTAGATTCTCTCGTGTATTTCTTGATTTGTAACAAGGAGACTAATCCCATATGATTAGGTTTCCTTCTTGCTGTTTTTAATTTTATTTTGGAATTTCTGTGTATTTTTTGAATTTCTGTAAAAGTTGGAGATCAAGAAACTGCGAAGAAGATGAGATGACTTCGGCTGAAGGCGTGGCAGAAGTTATGGCTAGGGTTCCTCTTTTTTGTCCTAGGGTTTCTAGCCAAGGATTGGGTTTTTGGGCCCATAGATACCCTAAAAGGGCTTGAGACAGATACTATAGGCTGGACGAAAGAGGAATTTCAAAGTTGTTAATTTTATTTTTAAATTTTTATAGGAAAGCTATGGATTAAAGTTATTTGTTTAATTATTTAATGCTTTTATTGAATTGTATGAATTATATTTACGATTAACATGATGTTTGTAATAACATGCCATATAGAATAGGAAGATGTCATATTGTTGCATAATTAAATGTCATAATAGCATAGTAACTATTATGTTTTCAATCGACTAGTATGATAGTTATTATGTGAGAATATTTAGGTTATCTACGAAACTAATTATCAATTATTATGATTTTAAATTAAAATCTAGAATAATAATTGGATTAATTAATTGTGGAATTAAAATCTAGATAAATAATCTAGGAAATTTCCTAAGAGAATTGTATTTTTGAGAGTAATTTGTGGGTTATCTAAAATGGTCATGTGAAGCACACTTTACCAATCATGACTAGATTTTAGATACCTAATGATTTCAATTAAAGTTGTTGATCTCAGACAAAGAATACTTTAAAATGAACATATTCTTGGAAATTGAAAATTCTAAATTTAAAATATTGAATGTGTGAAGGTTTTAAATTAAACTTTTAATTTTAAAACCTACGGGCCCCAATTGTGGGTTTATTAGTGAAATGGTTATCGCTGAAGCCCCATCGGATAAGGATAATCAGATTTAGCTAGATTAAACCCTAATATTTTCAAAATTTTAGTAAAGTTTTTGCACGGCCCATCGTCGGCAACACTTAGACACTAAAGATAATTTTGAAAGTAAACAATGGTTAAATACATTCAACTTTGGTAAAATTGTTAACCCTCCCATCGAGGCTCTGGCAATGGAACTGAAGGCCTAAATTAACAATATTAGTTTTACAAGAATCTTGCCCATCGTAAGCCTTGTAAAGATAACTAATGGATTGTTAAACAATAAACGAATAGTAGTTATTAGAATCTACTAGCGATATATCTGTTTGTTGTTAATTATAAGTTTGTAATTAGTGTGTTTTTCTTTTTCCTTATTTTCAGAAAAATGTCTTTATTCAATCCTTTAGCCACAATCTTGAGCCAAAAACCTATGGATGGTACAAACTACAAACAATGGAAAACTAATTTGGATATTGTTCTTCAATATGAAAAGCTCAACTTTGTTCTCACTACCCCTATGCCAGCGCAGCCTGCTGCAGATGCGTCTGATGCAATTCAGACTCAATTTCAGCAGGAAAAGGATAGATAGGAGACGGTGAATGTGTCAGTTCGCTGCTACATTTTGGCCAGTCTCGCCAATCACCTTTAGGAGCAAGTGAGCATGATTGAGAGTGGAGCAACAATGCTCCAGACTCTTGATGACATGTTTGCTACGCCTAGCAGCTCTGCTAGGTAAAATGCGCCGAATTCAGTCACCAAGACAGTGATGTTTGGAGGAAGTGTGCGAGATTATTGTCTAACAATGATAGCGAACTTCAAGAAGGCTGATGACCATGGTATCAAGTTTGAACAAGAAGTAAAAGTTGACCTTCTCTTACAATCACTGCCTGAGTACTTCAATCAATTCAAGATGAATTATAATATGAACAAGATGAATCTTGACCTCACTCAACTGATGCACGAGCTTGAGAGTGTTGAACAGTCTCTAGTCAAGTAGGGAAGTGCATTTTTTGCTGGTAAAAGTTTTGTGAAACCTAAGGGGAAACCCAAGGGAAAGAACAAGAACAAGAAAAAGAAGAAATCAGGTACTCCAGTTGACAAAATAGTTGCAATGAAGCAGCCAAAAGGCAAGTGCTTCAACTGCAGACAAAAAGGGCATTGGAAGAAAAATTGCCCACGTATGAATAAACTAGGTATGGGTAATTTACATGTGATTGAGGCTTGTTTAGTGGAGAATCATGATGATAAATGAATCGTTGATTCAGGAGCCACTAACCATGTTTGTTACTCTTTGCAGTGGTTCAAACATAGCTTGCTTGTAAGTAAAGGACAAAGAGATTTGAAGCTTGGAACTGGGGAGCTTGTGTCTGCACTAGCAGTGGGGCAAGTTATTTTAGCTTTTGATAATTGCAGAACTTTGGTTTTAGAAGACTGTTTATTTATTCCAGATTTTAAGAGGAATTTAATTTCTGTTAGTTGTTTGGATAAACATGGTTTGACAGTTCAGTTTAATTCTTCAGTTTCAATAAGAAGTTCATCTTCTTTTATTTGTTCTGGTGTAAAGTTTAATGGTCTTTATTTCCTTAGTCATGTTCCCTGTGAAGTTAATCATGTTGAATTAAAAGATGTTGAGCATATTAATTCATCAAAGAAAGAAAAGTTTCTAATGAAACTTATCTTTGGCATTTGAGATTGGGTCATATTAATTAACTCTAACAGGATACAAGGTTTGGTCAAAAGTGGGATTTTAAAATCCTTGAACTTTGAACCGATACCAGTATGTGAATCCTGTTTAGAGGGTAAAATGACCAAGAGATCTTTCAAGGCCAAGGGAAAACATGCCACACTTCAGCTGGAATTGGTACATACTGATGTATGTGGACCGATAAATGTCCAAGCCAGAGGCGGGTATCAGTATTTCATCACATTTACTGTTGATTACTCTAGATTTGGACATGTGTACTTGATGCGTCACAAGTCTGAAGCTTTTGAAAAATTCCAAGAGTTCAAGGCTGAGGCAGAAAAACATCTTGGTGTTCAAATTAAGACTCTTCGATCTGATCGAAGGGGTGAATACCTATTTAGAGAGTTTAGGTCTTACCTGACCAAAGAGGGGATAGTTTCACAATTATCTTCTCTAAGGACACCTCAGCAGAATGGAGTTGCTGAAAGGAGAAATAGAACCCTTTTAGAAATGACAAGATCTATGCTCAGTTATTCATCTCTTTTTGATTCATTCTGGGGATATGCCTTAGAAACAGCTATGTATCTATTTAACTTAGCTCCGTCCAAGTTGGTTTCAAAGACACCAATAGAATTGTGGAAAGGGTGTAAGCCCACCATGAATCATATTCGGATTTGGGATGCTCCGGCACATGTCTTGAAACAAAAACCAGATAAGATGGATTCGCATACTAAAGTATGCATGTTTGTAGGCTATCCTAAAGGAACCAAAGGTTGGTTGTTTTATAGTCCAAAAGAAAAGAAGGTCATAGTGAGCACTCATGCGACTTTCTTAGAGGAGGACTATATGGAAAATTATAAGCCAAGGAGTACGATTATTCTTGATGAGCTAATCTCAGATCAAGTTTCACCACAACCTCAGGCGGTTCCAGCTTTTATTCCTGTGGTTGTTCAAAGAGGGGAAAATGTACCTGAACATACACAGGAACCAGAGACAGAACCAGAAGTTCAGTATGATGATGAACTTATGGAAGAGCAAAATCATGAATTGGTTAATCAACTTAATGAGGGTCCTCATCTAGATATTGTTAACCCACAAAATGTGAACCCCCTGTAGATGCACAACATCAAGTGCGACAAAGTTGTAATGGGAATTGATTCGTAAACCTGCAAGATATCTCTTGTTGGGTGAATCAAATCAGGATGACATCATTGCAGAAGATGGTGATCCCACGAGTTATGACAAAGCACTAGGAGATGTTGATGCTCAGAATGGCTTGAGGCTATGAATCGTGAAATGGATTCTATGTATTCCAACTCAATTTGGTCTCTTGTAGATGCACCTGAAGGGGTAAGACCCATTGGGTGTAAGTGGATTTACAAGAGAAAGAGAGATCAGACGGGAAGGTTGAAACCTTCAAAGCTAGATTGGTGGCGAAAAGATACTCCCAAAAAGAAGGTAAAGTTGTCAAAATGACTTTTCTTATTGCAAAAAATTTTCCAAGTTTCTAAAATTCTACTCGTCGAAGAAAAAACTTGAAATTTTTTTGACAATATGAAAAGCCATTTTGACAACATGAAAAACCATTTTATCAATAATATTTTTATAGGGAAATTTTCACAACATGAAAAGTCATTTTGACAACGAAACTTTTTTTATATTAGAATTCCATAATTAATATCTTCCCTAGGACCTCACTGATATTTTCCCAAACTTAAATCCCCCCCCCCCCCAAAAAAAAAAAGGTAAAAGTCATAGTAACCATGTATCATAGAACACTCATCCTAAGATGAGAATATTCTTTGAATTATTTTTCTCTTTTTGTTCTCAAAATCTGTTTTTTACTTTGTCTTTTAAAATCTCATCTCCACCTTCAGATCAAAAAATAAACGGTTCAAATTTAATATTTTCTAAAACTCTTATTATCATATTTTTATAAATTTTGTTTGTGTTGCATTTATGAATTATGTAGATAAGATTTTTGAAAATTGGAGCTTGATACCCAAGAGGGGGGTGAATTGGGTATCTTTTAAAAATTTGAAGCTTTAGCTCTGTTTTGGACAGCAAGAAACAGAGAGTAACAGAGGAGAAGGGAAGAGAAGCAATGCACAATGCGATTTATACTGGTTCGGTCCTTTCTCTGACCTACATCCAGTCCCCAAGCCTCACTTGGGATTTTCAATCCACTAACTTCACAAACTTGATTACAATCTCTGTACTCAGAGTAGTTCTCTCTCTAGAACTCACTCCCCCTTACAAGATGTAATCAATACACCCAACTACCAAGTCCCCTGACTTGTAGTTATCACAATCAATAAATGATTTACAGAAAAGACTCTCTCACAGAGCAGATAGAATGAACACTGAAGCACAAGTATCAAATTGATACAATGCAAATGAAAGTTGTACACAATAAATGAACTCAATGAATTTTCGCTCTAGGTTGGTGTATCAGCTTGAGAAGAAGTTAATGCTCTCTATTTATAGGTAGAGAACATTAAATGACCGTTGCTTGATGAATTCAACCGTTGTAGGTGATTAGCTTAAAGTCTGAAGAAAAGCATGAACTCGAGTATCAAGACCAGAAAACAAAACTGAAGTTCAGAAGTGCTATACTTGAGTATGGGAGTGGATACTCAAGTATCCAAAAGGCAGAGAGCACATTGCTGAGAAAAATGACTGTATACTCGAGTATGGGGGTGCTGTACTTGAGTATGGACCAGACAGAGACCAAAGTTGCAGTTGAAGGAACTGCATACTCGAGTATGTTGGTGACTTACTCGAGTATGGGTATCGAGCTCTTCAAAAATTCACCTTACATTTTTGAAGTCTAGGTCAGTATACTTCCTTCAATACTCGAGTATGTTAGTGAAAGTATGCAATACTCGAGTATAGGATTTCAATACTCGAGTATTGGTGCGCGTCTATATATATATGACTGCTTGTGTTTTTCATTACTCGCGTGAATACTCCGGTTTTGCCCTAGCAGGTGATCTTCTTTCTCTCTATTTCTCTCTAATCCTTCAAAACTCACATCAAAACCCAGAAAATGGCCTCTAAATCAACTCAACCCACTCAATCCGACCCTAATCCTCAATCAGAAAGGTCCCATTCTCAATCGTCTCCTCCTCCACAACCTCTCCAACGTCCACCCAGAACAAAATCCATTCCAAATAAGCTACGTGAAGGAGTTGATTGTTCCATTCAAGGAATAAGGGGCGAAATTCCAGACACTACTTCGAAGGGGACCTCTGCTACTCTTACTCGGTCCAAAGGGGTCTCATTTCAAGAACCCATTGCTACTCCTTTGAGAAAAAGAAAGGAAACAGAGCAAGAACCAGTGGCAAAAGCAAAGAAGAAGGCTAGAGAAAAAAGAGCTTCCAACTATGAGCTTGAGGCAGTTCCAGCTTCAACACAGAAGAAGAAAGCTACTGGACTTGAGGGAACTTCAAGAGCTGAGTCATCTCGAGCTGAAACTTCAAGTCAGACTCCTCCAACTATGGCAAATGCCATAGTCGATATTTATCGTATACAATCTCCTCCTCAAAACTTTGATATAGCTACTGTCAACATGAAAGCTCTAGGGAATATGTTTAAAGAAAAATTTGCCACTAGGGAATTCTGTGCTATAGTAGCTGTCGATTTTGAACTTCTTGAGAGAGAGAACAATCTGAACTTGCGACCCTGGCTCAATTTCTATGATAATTTTGTTTCTATAGCTGCTCCATATTCTCCAAATCTTGTTCGCCTATTTTATTTCAATATGGAGTACGATAATGTTTTGGGTCTAGAGGGACAATTGATTGAAGAAAGGGTCACCACGACTGTTAGAGGAACTAGGTTCACACTATCTGCATCTATCTTAAACACAATTTTGCAGTTGGACCAGTATCTTATTCATAACTCCAGCTATAGTAACAGAGAAATTTGGTCTGTCCTTAGGCCAAATGAACCCTTTCCTGAGGATCAATCCCATATGCTTACTTTCAGACCAAGCTCTATGCCCCCTAAAAATAGAGTTCTTTAGTATATTTTCTCCAGAAATTTCATCCAAAAAGGTGGCAGCTTTACTCATTTTGCACACAAAGATTATCCTCTATTCACCTCTTTTGTGAAACAAACCCCCTTCAACCTTGGTCATCACATCTTCCAAGAGATGATCAGATTCAAGTTTCCCACCAGAAAACTCTCTCACATGCCATTTCCTTCATTAGTCTCAGTAATTCTGTTTTATTTCAAAATATGGTATGTTGGGTTAGCTGAAACACTAAAGTATCCACCTATCTTTGGAAAAGCTCAACTGAATTTTATGAACTTGACTTTTGGTGAAGAAGGATCAGGGCAATCAAGGGCCCCTACACGAGCTAGAGCTCCATCCAGATCACATTCAAGAGCTTCTCAAGCTCAAGCACAGTCTCAGAACCAAGAAGCCTAATCTGCACCTCCTCCTCCTTCCACATTACCCTCAGATTATGACATTCGGGTGAAGGAGATTATTGATTCAGCTGTTACAGCAATGTCCATGAGGATTGAGTTCGAAATTGGAAAATTAAGGGCTGATCATGCTAAGGAGACTCATCATCTGGTTCAGATTCAGGATACTATGAAGGAAGACTTGGTTGGGATCTCCACACAGACTGCCAGGATTACAGAGTTAGTTGAGGCCCATGACATTCAGCTTGCCACTCTCAGTGTGTCCAATTCCAGCTTGCATGACAAGCTTGATCAGGTGCTGAGTCATTTCAACATTGGGTCTTCTTCTACTTTTGGAACCACATCTGCCCCCAAGCCTTCTGGACCTGCTTCTAGAGTTTCCTCTCCCTTCACTGCACCTCAGAACCCTGTGCCCTCACCTCAGCCTACTTCTTCTACACCTACTTCTCAGGCTGTTCATCCTTTGGCCATTGTGCCTTATCACCCTCCTACTTCTCCTGCCCCTCTTTTTGAAGATGCCAAAGGGGGAGAAGATCTGGACTAGCTAGAGCAGAATTTGAGAGCCGTGATCTATGATTTCTTTTTGTAATAGACTGCTTTAAGACTGCTTTAACTATTTTTAGTAAGCTTGTTAAGTTCTAATTGTTTAAGCTTGTTGCAATTTCTGTAATGATTAGAACTTATGAATGAAAATGTTTAGCATGTTTAGCTTATCTGTTTTGTTGCAATTTCTGTTGTATCTTTCATTCTACTGTGAGTTTCAAATAAGCAAAATCAATTTCACAAGAGTTAAAACAATTTTGACACTCCTCTCAAATAGCTTATCAGATTTTTAAATCTCAAATGAATTTTCATAGTTCAAAAATCAATTCTCCTCAAAGTCTTAAAAGTTGGTTTACAAGTGTTGTCATCATCAAAAAGGGGGAGAATGTTAGTTCTCAGTGTGTTTTGATGATGACTGGAACAATTGCTAAACCATGAGAATCAAATTGACAGGTTTTCTCTTGCAAAAAAAATTGGCTTTCTTACTGTCAAGAGAAAACTCAAGTATTGGAGTCAATACTCGAGTTTTGGCTCTCTAGGAAAACTAAACAAAAGGCAAAACTGCTAGTTTTGGTCAACACCACCGGTTTTGATACTTAGAGTTTTCATTGAACATAAGAAAACTCGAGTTTGGAAGCAAAACTCGAGTATTGGTTTAGCCAAAAGGAAACAAAGTTTTTCAATCACAAAACCTCCAGTTTTCAAGAAGCACTGCCAGTTTTGAACTATTTCAAGAAATCTTTATGTTTTGTAAAATAGTTCAAAACTCGAGTATCAGAAGTAATACTCGAGTATTGAAGTTACAGAGAGCAGTCAAGTTTTGAAAATAGGTGCATACTCGAGTATAGGAATTGCATACTCGAGTATAGGCCATCCAGAGAGCAACCAAACTTTTGAAACTGAGTCAATACTCAAGTATAGGAAGCTATACTCGAGTATTGGACTTACAGAGAGCAAATGCTTTTCAACTTGAGTTGCATACTCGAGTATGATATTGGCTTACTCGAGTATAGGCCTTACAGAGAGCAAACATATTTTTCACTGAGTGTGCATACTTGAGTATTGAGCTCTTAAACTGATTTTCAACTTGACACATGTTCTTGTATACTCCAGTATTGATTTGTATACTCAAGTATTGACATGGATAACTTCACACTTTTTGAAAACTGAGTTGCATACTCGAGTACAGAGTTGCATACTCGAGTATGGGGTCATACAGAGAGGATATTCATTTGTTAAGGACTTGCATACTCCAGTATAGAAATGGATACTCCAGTATAGAGGCATTTTGAACTTAAAATTTTTCACACAAATAATTGCATACTCGAGTACACTACTAACATACTCTAGTATAGACCTTTATTTTCAAAGTTCAAGTCACGATGGTTTGTCTCTGGAAGCTGCATACTCGAGTATCACTTTGGGTACTCCAGTATGGACACTTGTACACAGTGCCATACTCGAGTATGGATGAACATACTCGAGTATACAACGGTAAAAACTGATTTTTGAATTACACGAATTTGCAAAACACTATTATTTGATCTTATTGCTTTCATAAATCAGTCACTTATGTTCCCAGCTATGTTTAACAAGTTTGTTAAGTGAATTTCAGTTAGCACAGATGAAGATTAATGAAGACCAAAGCAAAAAGCAAAAAGGTGCTCAATGCATTAAATGCACGTCTGCAAATCAACCTCCTTTTGGCTAATCCACCTGAGCACGCATTCTCAACGGTCAAGAATGATTTCTTCATCAAGTAAACTCTTCTCCAACGGGCAAAACTCCAGAGAGCCACCTCAGATTAATTATACAACTGGATTAGTTGGAGATTAGAGAGAGAAGATGACCAAACTTAATGATAATCAACTACAATGGTCTGATTCATTCTACAACAGTAAAAAATGGTCACACATAATTCTCTACCTATAAAAGACATGGATTTAAGCAGAAAAAGAAGAAGATACAAGCCTACCATGCCAATATGCTGATACTCTGCCTCCACACCATTTACTCTCTGTTTTACATGTCTAGATAGCTTACAGAGTAAAATGATTTGGATCTGAACTTCAGTGATTATCTATCTATTCCTTTGAGAGGAAACTTATTGTAAACACATTATCTTTCTGAGAGCAACTCAAGATTGGGTAATCTTGAGTGGGATATACATTGTGTTGATTACAACTTGTAAGGGGGAGTGTATCCTAGTGAGAGGATAATCTCTAGTACAGAGTGTGTAATCAAGCAGTGTGTTGATTACTGATTGTAAGGGGGAGCAAATCCTAGAGAGAGGGTTGCTTCAGTTATAGATCGTGTAATCAAGGAAATTGAAGATAGTGGATTGAAAATCCCAAGTGAGGCTTGGGGACTGGACGTAGGTCAAGGATTGGACCGAACCAGTATAAATCTGTTTGCAAGCTCTTCTTCCTTATCTCTTACATTTCCAGCATTTACATTTGTGTGTTTACCAATTGCTTGTGAACTTACCTTTGTTGATCGAGATGAATTTTCTGAATTGCGAAAATACTTCGAAGAATGAAAATTTTTATACTTCACCCAATTCACCCCCCGTCTTGGGTTCAGCCAGAACTTACACCTTCCTCTTAGAATGGTTGCGCCATTTACTAGCTCTCTGTTCCCCATGTGGTCTTTGAACTGCGAGTGCGGAGCTTTCAACATGATTTGGTCCACTTTGATTTAAGAGCTTCCTACTTTCTTCAAATTGGACAAAGTTGACAACATCGAAGAGTGGTGGGAGTGGCTTCAGCCCCATAATTCTGCCCCTTATCTCTTCAAAAGAGTCGTTTAAGCCTAGGAGGAAGTCATGTATCCTTCCTTCTTCCACGATCTTTTTGTACAATTGTGCATCATCAAGGTTTTTCCAGGGATGAACCTCAAACAAGTCTTGTTGCTGCCACAATTTCAGCAATGCATTATAATATTCAGTTACGGATAGATTACCTTGTTGTAAATCTCGGAGTTGTCTCTTCAGGTGAATAAAGGCAGCAGTGTTTTCAAGGGAGGAGTAGGTTCTCCTAGCAGCATCCCATATTTCCTTTGCCGTGTGTGCAAGCAGATATCCCTCACTGATCTCCAAGGTCATTGAATTACACAACCATGTCATAACTTGGTTGTTTTCAGCAAACCATGTGTCAAAACTGGGGTCATCGGGGGCTGGTTGAGGGGCTGCCCCAGTTATGTATTTTTCCTTTCTTTTACCTCGGGTGTACCTCAGCACACTTTGTGACCACTGGAGATAGTTCCTATAATTAAACTTATGGCTAATAGCCATAACATGATGGTCTGAAAATTCTGAAGCCATCTCTGATGTTCTGGTTGCTACTGGGTTGCTGGTTAGAGAGGATGAAGATGAGGAATGTTGAATTTGAGAATCGGTACCGGACATAAAAACCATGGGAGATGTTCCAGTTGATTTTCCTAGAATTGATCCGAATTCAGGAGGGAACTTAGGAGGATCCATGTTTCTAGAAGAAGAATAGTCGCCGGAAACTGGAAAAACTTCACCGGAGAGTCGCCAGAAAATCCAAAAACTTCATCGAAGGATGCAAAAACCACTGGGTTTGGCCGGAAATCAGATGAGAAGCCCAAACGAGGAAGTCGCCGTCGAAAACGATGCTCCACGCGCCGTCATGCGCCGCCACAAAGTCGCTGTCCGTCAGGCACGTGAACACTACGCGCCGCCGTGGAGACGTCGGTTGGCCGCCAGCTTCTGGGCGTTCGCCGATCGGAGCCCCCTGGTTCTTCTGGGCTAGGCGGTGTAGTGTAACTCGCCGCCTATAGTGAACCCTAGCCTCGCCGGAATCTTTACTTCACTGTTTCTCTCAACCTCACAGTCACTCACTATTTCTCTCGCCTTTCCTGGCCTTGGACAGATGTCCTTGGCTCTGATACCATATTAGAAATCAGAGGGTATCATCACACTCTCTGTTGTTGTGTATTATTCATGAGGAAAAGTTTACAATATATAGGCTTAAGGTAGGAAGCCGTTACAGAGGAGAAATAGGAAATAGGAAATACAATTATTTAACATAATAACATAATCTTTCCTAAACTAGATGTAATCATCTCAGATCCTATAATCAAGGCAAGGATCAAGGGATTCTATCAGATCCTATCAATCACAGATATCAATCGCAGATATTCTAACAAGTGACATCACCTTGATGACATCATGGTTTTGAAGAATGAGGTAAGGAGGTGGATTGGATGGTAGAGATGAAGCCTTGTGTACAAGCTTAGATCCAATGGTTAGAATTCAATATGATAAAGTTATTAATAGTGCACATTTTTCCCTATAAATAGGCCTTCATCCATTTGAAATTCTCACACCAAAACACAAGAGAGATTTCGAAAATAGAGAGAAGGAGAAAATTGTAGCGGAGCCCTGGGTAATTTCTTCGGTCTCTAGTCTTTAGTTTTTGTAGTTGTTGCGGTAGTTATAGTAGAAATGCTAGCTAGTCTTTAATCTTCCAAGTAAGTTTAGATATCATGTTTTAGGGATAAATATGATATTTATTTCAAATATATATTGGGAAAAGAGATATGTCAAAATTTGGAAGATTAGAGTCAAAGTAGCGAAGCTCTGGTGAAATTTCGCCGATTAGTCAAACTAGGGGCAAAATGGTAATTTGTACCTGAAATGCCTGTTATGATGTTGATCACTAATAAATGTGGTATTATTCCTATAGGATATCTGTGAACTCGTACCGCTGTTATACCGTTGTCAAACGTGCTATTTTCCGTCAGAAGTACCGTTTCCGTCAAACATACCAAAATATCATCAACGAAGGTACAGACACGTACTGTAACACTAACTCTGTGCTGCTCATATACATATATGTGATAGATATGTTCATAGATTGAGGCTCTGGTTAGGGTCGTCAATTATACATATAGCTTTACACGATTTATAGTATTGATAATACCGTTTGAGTTTTCCTAGTGCTAAGGACACGTGTTGAGATCGTGGCACTGGGTATGTGCAGACATGTTGTGGGACTTTACATACTGCTTTGTGCTTATGTTCTGTCATTGTTATGATCATGCATCTGCTTTGTGCTTATGTACTGATATGCTGTTGTACTGTCATAAATATCTGTCATCCATATACTGTTTTATTTGAGCATAAGGTTAACTGTTACCTGAGATCCAAATGGGAATTGGATCTCAGCTATAGCCTCAGGGTCGGGAGGTCTGCGGATTGGTGATAGAGGCAAGCAGCAGGAATAGATGACCGGACAAAGACTTACTTACCGTATATGTATTTACTTTTGAACACTAGGATAACTGTAACGACACTATTACACTATGGTTAACGTTTTATCACAGTTCAGTTACTCACTCGCTCCAATGCTTTACTCTGATTTTTTTTTAAACAAAAAATTCCGCTTTTAAATTGGGATGTTACAATTTCCCTAGAAGGTAGACAAATTAATTAAAAGTAAAAATGAGTTTTATATTACATGACTGAGAATCCTAACAGAAAAATCCCCGATATAAAATCTTAATAAAAAAAAATTAATTTTATGGTTTCTTGAACCTAAATATGAAGAAATATTTTTCAAAATTTATAATTTATATTGATTACATTCAAAATATCAAATTAATTAGTTAAGATATTGATTTAAAATAGATATGAAAATCCTAATGATGTTTTCATTTTCAAACTCATCAACAATAACTTCTTGAGGTACTCAACCTACCTTCGGCAAG
The DNA here is from genome assembly GCA_034222035.1 of Acacia crassicarpa. NCBI lineage: Eukaryota > Viridiplantae > Streptophyta > Magnoliopsida > Fabales > Fabaceae > Acacia > Acacia crassicarpa. Next base: position 38,699,568 of record JAWXYG010000003.1, read on the forward strand.
CATTCATATGTTACTCATAATATATCAAAATATCGGAAAACGATATCCTATATGAGATTGTAGAGGATAAAAAAAGTTACTATATCAAAATATAGGAAAATGATATTCTCATTATCCTCTTTTATATCATCATCTCATCTCCATCCTTAAATAATGAAATGTATATTTTAGATTTAATATTTTATAAAATTATTATTATAATATTTTATAATTTAAAATTTATTTATTTATTACGGATTGTAATTATGAAGGGTATAGATCAATATAACTAAGAATCGTAACAGAAAAATCCTCAATATAAAAACTTAATAAAAATAAATAATTTTATGGTTGTTTTATAGCTCCACGCACCAATAGGATCTGAACTGCATGACAAAGGAGTTGATTATCTAACGGGTCCCACAATATTATCGAGTGTGTTATACACGCATGAACATGATAAAGAGTTTTACGTTTAGCCCTATAATTTATACTAAAATATTAATAATATTAATAAATAAATAAATAAATAATCAAACGAAGAAAAGGTAAAAGCCCCGCATAAACAAAAGAATAACGGCGAAATTCGGAATGGAGATGAGAACATATCGAAATCGACGCAAATGATGCTAGAATGAAGTTTCCTTCGCTACCCATCAACAGATTCAGTAAGGATTTGGTGAAAAAAATATAGGGGAGAGGATTGGGGAAGTTTTGTGGTAGATTAAGGTTCCAAATGCCGCAATTGGGGTTTTTAAAAAACCCTCTTGTCGCTATTTAGTCGACTAAGCCACTTGAGTTAGTCGATTAAATCTCGGGGCAATAAAAAAAAATCAACGCCCTGTGTTTTAGTCGACTAAAGCTTGGTTTAGTCGACTAAATATGACATATTGGGAAATATTTTGAAAACAGTGGCAAAATGGTAATTAATTATTTAAAAGTGGTAAATAGGGAAAAAAGTCCAATAACTTGGCCAAGGCATGCATTAACCTCAACTACTTTTTCCGCAGAAACTTGTCTGACCACAATTACAGAAAAGCAATGACTTTAGATTGTAGGAAGAGCCTATAAAATTGTTTCTTAGTTTAAAATTTTGGAGACTACATTAGAGTAAGAATAATTCTTGCCCTTCATCATTCAAAGAGAGTGCTTCAAATTTTTTAAATTAAAACCTCAAATTTGTAATTGTTTTTATCTGCCACAACCTTTATATGCAAGCAAATGATAATGAACCTTTTGGCTTCTATTAGTATGCAGAAAAGCAATCATTAGACAAAGCAATCAACAATATATTACCATTTCCAACATCATTTTCATGGTGTCCAGGGAAGATGTAAGATTGTTGGCCCAAATATTCCTTTTTGATCAAGAGTCTTTATCTCGACCATGGTCAAATAAGTATTTTGCACGTTTTAACAGGAACATAAGCAAATAATGTCTTTATTAGAACATTTAGACCAAGTAAATCATTTTTTTAAAAAAAAAAAAAAACTATCTCCACTCCTTAATATAAAATATATTTAATTAATTCAGATAAATTAAGAAAATTAGTTCAATTAGTTGTTTGTCAAAAATATTACTCCCTCTGGTCCTAATTATAGGACAACATTTGAGAGCTGGCTTTGGTTCTAATTATAGGACAACATTCTGATTTTTATTAATTTCTTCCTATAATACCCGTATTGATAAGGGTATTTCCACGAAGCACTCACCTTTTCTAAACCCACGGACGAAGCAACTGTTTTCTCTTATCTTCCTTTGCCGACACTGTCATGCAATTCAAATTTACACTTATTTGTAAAGAATTGTATACAAATTGAAATTTTTTAAAGTGTCAAATATAGTTGTCCCTTTAATCGATCCGATAAACTTATATATATAATAAAATTAGATTCTTTTTGCACTTGGATAAAAAAAAAATCAGGTTTACAAGAGTGATGAAGGCTCTTCCTTGCTAAACAATAGTTAGTAATTCGCTTGTTAGTTTTTATTCAGGAAACGAGCTTAATCGAGGAAAAACATATTCAAGGAAATTGGTACTTGTATTTGTTATTAATGAAGGTTCATAATAAATTGTTTAAAAGAAATGATATGATGCATTTGGTATAAAGAAAAGAAAGTAGCCATCATCACCTATAGTTGGTTTGAAAAAAGATTTGGAGTTGGAGGAAAACGGCAAAAAAAGTAATTGGAGGGAAGCAGCTAAAATTGAATGGAGGCTGTTAAACTGATTTTCACTTGTATAAGGATATTTTAGGAAAATGAGTAAAATTAACTAATTTAACTCCTATCTTAATCCCTCCAAAATCGGTTAAATATGTCCTATAATTAGGAGCGGAGGATATAAAATATTAGAGACCGAGGATAGAAGCATCTTTTTACAACTCTATTCATCACTCATGTTGTAAAATATGAAGTGGTATAGATGATATAACAAAAATTAAAAAGTTACTAAACATAATCATGGGAAATAGTCACCTCCGATGGATGAAAAGTAGCACCCCAACAACGACGAGGGTTGGCTTCTTCATGTAATTAACAAGTGGGGCAGCCAATATTTTTCATTAGGAACATAAGAATTTGGCATACATATCCACCATCTCCAATGCTGAAAATGCCAAGTTCTTTTTAAAAACAGAGGAAAATAATTTCAAAAAAAGAGGGAAGACAAAGCAAGAGAAGAGGAAACGAAGCCTACTATATTGTAGACAAAATCTCTTTTTGATGCCGATGACTATAACTTCGGAATTCTTGAGGTGAACCTTGCAACCATAGACTTTGACAAGATTATCTCTAATATGGAAAGAGTTCCATATATGTGCCTAAAAAAAAAAAAAAACAATCAATTAATTAGAAGATATACTACGTACGGAAAATCTAAAACTCTATATAGCCTTGAATTCAACATTCTACTCCCTTTTCATTATGAAAAATATTTGAAAATTAAGAGGAATAATTTGTTGAAGAAATCAAACAGTTCTAAGAACAGCAAGATCACTAACCTTAAGATATATGAAGCATGTCATTTGCTTTCCTTGGTCACCTTAAGATATATGAAGCATGTCATTTGCTTTCCTTGGTCTGATCTAGTTGACGACAATGCTCACTCTATCATAATATGTTTCCTATATATATATATATATATATATATATATATATATATATATATATATATATATATATATATATATATATATATATATATATATAATTGAATATTATTACACTTATTTTTATCTCTTGGTGAATAAATTTAGGATTTTTTAGTCATTAAATAATGGATTTTATTTCTTAATCGAGCTTTGAGCTTTTAATTTGATTGAATTCATTTTTATCATTAAATTCCATATTTACAGTGATTTAATATTTTCGTCATAACTTTTGATCTAGATATCCAATTAGCCTGATTCTTCTTTCCTTTTTTAGATGATTCATAGAGCTACAATTGTTATGAAGACTCGGAAGACTGATTCGAACAAGAAGATGGACAAAATTGTAGCTAAAGACAGACCCATTTTTCTGGATTTTTATTTTGCTCAAATTTTGTAATTAAAGTCCAGTTTTATTTTATTTTTGTTTTGGGCCAAACTTATAGAGCCGATTTCGTTTTGGCAGCTAGGGTTTATTTAGTTAGGTCAGCCACCAACATTCATTCACATTTTAGACAGTTTTGGATTGGAAAGACAAAAGTTTAATTTTCTCTACAATGTTCTTCTTCATCTTTTCTTCTACGTTTTTCCTAGCCATGCTTGGCTAAACTTCTTTGATTGACCCAACGTTGAGGATTCCATGATTCGTCCAAAAAACTTGTGCATTATCAGTAATTTAACTCGTTTCTATTTTCATCTCATCGGATTTTATTTCTGGAAATAATTCAAATATTAGATTTAATATTCGGTTTGGTTTATCCCAAGGACTGAGTTCGAACTAGGTTTTAAGTTTTGCTATGTGATCGCAAATTGGGACGCCGTTGTTCGAACTTATTCTAAGTGATCGTCTAGTTGAGGGATTTTCTGGGCGAATACAAAGATCTCGGTTCGTCTAGAGCCAAACGTGGGTTATTTATATTTCGTTGAATAATGGAAGTCTCCGGAATCTGAATGTTGGGTTGATCGATTTTATTCTGTTTCTTCTCGTTTTCTTATATTCTATTTTATCTTTGCTTCATTTAAATTGCATTCTATTTTAGTTTATTAATTTAAAAATCCAAAACCCAATCCCCCCTTGTTTTCATTGCATTTACATGACATTTAGATTACTTATGATTCAATAAAAGGCCCCTCGAAAAGAGAGAACGATCCTAGGTTTGTCTATACGCAATCCTTGGAAATAGTTCAAATATTAGATTTAATATTCGGTTTGGTTTATTCCAAGGACTGAGTTTGAACTAGGTTTTAAGTTTTGTTGTGCGATCACACAGTGGGACTGTTCGGACATATTCTAGGCGATCGTCTAGTCGAGGGATTTTCTAGGCGAATGCAGAGATCTCGGTTCGTTCAGAGCCAAATGTGGGTTATTTATATTTCGTTCAATGACGAAAGTCACTGGAATCTGAATGTTGGATTGATCAATTTTAATTTGTTTCTTCTCGTTTTCTTATACTCTATTTTATCTTTGCTTCATTTAAATTGCATTCTGTTTTAGTTTATTAATTTAAAAATCTAAAACGCAATCCCCCCCTTGTTTTCATTGCATTTGCATGACATTTAGATTATTTAAGATTCAATAAAAGGTTTTTCGAAAAGAGAGAACGATCCTAGGTTTGCCTATACGCAATCCTTGGTTAATTGTTGATTGTGGACCCCAAGGCTAATGACAAAAGGTCTTCATCAAATGGCGCCGTTGCCGGGGAGCTAAGTAATTGGCTCCCTAGGTGATTTAGTTGTCAAATTTACTTTTGACAAGGGGTTTCTCTTGTGAAGCTTGTTAGATTTGCATTTTTTATTTTTTATTGCATATAGTTTAGGATTTTTGCATTTAGGTAGCTTGCATATAATTCATTGCATTGTCTTGACTTGGTAGCTTCTGTGTGGTGTGTTTGTATCAAATTTGATATGATTTTGGGCTTATTTGTTTGAAATTCATCATGTCTCCAAGTTAATTCATAGCATCCTTGGATCTTTAATCATTTTCCCAAAAAAAAAAAAAAAACTTCTTTTCTTTTTCACTTGCATTTGTATTTTATTAGATTCCTTTTCTTAGTTTTATAGTTTATAATTAGATAGTTTTCTTGTAATTCCTTGGAAATTAATTGTATTGAAATTTTATGGCTTGGTTTTATGGCAATCATAATCTACTTTTCAATTCTCACTCTTTTGTAGGCAATCAAGAATGTCATGGTCCTTTTCACCACCCATTACATGAACCATACCACCAACCTCAATTTCAACAATATCATCAACCCTCTCACTTACCATACCATCCTTCATTTCATCCCACTTCCGGACCATGACATCCATCTCATGAACCACAATACCCATTTGAGCCACCTTATGAACCTCATTCTCAACCATGTGTGTCCAACCAAGAACCTTCCATTTGTGAAGTCATTGGAGATTTCCAAAATCAAACGACTTGGGCTATAAATGAGGAGCGGTCACATGAGGACAACTTTCATCAACAAATGAACTCTATTTGTAGAATGATGAAACAACAAGTGAAATGGTCTAAGAGATTAACAAAGGAAACTGAGTAGCAAGCACAAGTGTTGAAAATGAATTTTCCTTTTATCATGGTTACACATGCACAAGAAGTGAGACAAGTACAAAAGCGCATTGAAGAGTCCTCTCTCCCATTTGGTAATGATCATATCCCTATAGAAATAGACTCTCCTACTACTTTGACTAATAAATCAATTCATGATTTGAGTGATAATGAGGTGGACGAGGAAATCATTGTTGAATCCCCTCAATTGTTTGGAAATGTAATTGCTCAATCAATTGGCTTTAGTAGTAGTGATTCGACTGTACATCTTGATGAGTGTGTTTCTATTTCTTCATGTGATGCTTTAATTGATGAAAATGCTTCTCTTCATAGTACTAGTGATGATTGTGATAAATTGAATGACATATTTTCATGTTGTTGTGAAGAATATCAAATATGTGTAGATTGTTATCATGAAAAATGTCATTTACTTGTTGAACTTCAAAAGAAAGCATTTAGTGAAGTGGTTAATTCTACCATTGATCAAAATGCACCTTCTTGTACTATTGATGATAGTAAGCATGTCAATTTTGAAAAGGCTGAATCAAGCATGGATGCCAATGTTGTTGATGATGTTCTTGCTCAATGGTATGTTGATTATCTTGATTTTGCATGGACGAGTAATTCTGCCAATTGTGCATGTTCTGATAATGAAAGGTGCCCTATTTGCACTAATTAATGTTGCATTGTTTGGTGATTCTGACTTGCTTAGTGATTCTGCATTACTTGTGGATTCTGTTGTTGATTGTGAGAAAGATCAAAGACTAGAATACCATATGCATAAAATTCCCATTGGATTACCTCCTTGTAGTTTTGTTGGTGACAAAGATTCTGAAATTTTTATTGATAAAATCTTGCATGTGTTGGGATCCGTACACGCAGCGGATTAAAATTTTCTACGAATCCCGTCCTGAGGATCACTCAGGTGCGTTTAAATCAAGGTTAGGGAACCTAAATCATATCTTATAGAGAACTCGGAATCATCCGGAGCCGGAGGTTTTCCTTTGATTTTAGCGAACTAGTAGATTAAGAATCTACACAAACCCTTTGCAAACATTTTCTCATGGCGATCAAGAAAATTCAAACTGTAGTGAATTCGTCCGCGTCTCGTTCTCTTTGAACTAGTGGGCTACCTTCTTGATCAACAGAAGATGACTCTTAGAATCGGCTTCCTCTACTGGTATCCACACGAACAATTCCCGAACACGACTACGGTAGCGTGCTAGCGCCTCGGACTGTGCGTCTCTCTCTTTATTTCTCTCTAGGGTTTCTCGCGGCTTTCTAATACGCTCGACTAAAAGTCCCGTAAGTTTTTCTAAACCCATCGGCGTATTATATTCAAAATTAATCCCCATTAATTTTGAATTTCGAGTTTTAATTAAAAAAAATATTAATTAAATCTATCTAATAGATTTAATCTAATGTATTTATTTAATTCAAATTAAAAGCCTTTTGATTTAATTTATCTGTATAAATTAAATCTAAGAAATGATATCTATCTATTTAATTAAATTTGAGATACAATATCTCAATTTAAATTAAATAGATAATGATATCTTTATTCGAAAATCAAATGAGATATAATATCTCTATTTGTTTTAGATATTTAATTTATCCAATAAATTAAATATAAAACAAATATCATATAATAATATTATAATCTCCATTAAATAATATTATTATATTATTTTCAAATTTAATATATATATATATACACACACATATATATATTTATCCTAGATTAAATTCATTATTCATTTAATCTCATATTAATCTGAGATTCAATGAATCTGGACACTTTTACCCGTGTTGGATTATTCTTGTGTGCGACCCTGCAGGCCCATATGAGATTGGCAGTGGGCCAAGACTGTATCAGCCCACAAGTCGCAAGCGGCCTCTAGCAAGACATTACGACTACCCAATTCACATGGGGATCGATGACACGATACTACCTATCGTATAACCATGTCACGTCCCTTTTGTCACGCGATAATTCGGTCAAGGATGAGGCATGGATGACGTCAACTTCCTTTTCTTGACCATTACTTTCTCGATTCTCGAGCATCTAATAAGTGAAATGGAAACTCCTTTCCATCACAGTATGGCCATACATTTCTTAGACTCACTCATCGAGGGGCCCAGTATTATCTCTCTACAAATGTGAGGGACAAATTCCATCTTGATCATTCACATTCCTCCGCATGAAAACCACTGATCCCGATCCCAGCCTTTATCATCACCCGGTCAAAGGTGACTTTTGACTAGGTCAAAGACCAATGACTCATCATGTAGGAATCCATGATGATCTCAGGTCATAGGGCGTTGTGACGCGGTTATACATGAGATAAGCTTATGACTTAATCCATGCAGCTTTCTCATAGTGGGTCGGTCCAGCACCTTGTACTCTTACAAATGCCCATGACTTTGATTCGTATCTCCATACCTCATCAAAGTCATACTGGTCTTAACTCATCTTCGTTCCCGCGTAGATGACCGACCAGGGACATTTAGGATAATCTATAAGATATATCCAGGGATATAGTTATCACCATAAACATACGTATGAAATGATAACTTAATGAAGAACAATGACTTGCCCCGAGGGCATAATTTCCAACAAACTCTCACTTGCACTAGGCGCAATCATTAATTACTCTAATTCTCATTGCCCTAACATGACGCTCATGTTTTGCTTGTGCAAGCGGCTTAGTAAGAGGATCAACTACATTGTATTCTCCTAGTACTTTGCATACTTTCATATCACCTCTATCTCTGATTTCTCAGATAAGATGAAATTGTCTGAGTACATGCTTGGTCCTTTAATGTGACCTAGGCTCCTTGGTTCATGCAATAGCGTGGCTATTGTCACAGAACAAGTCTATTGGATTTGAAATGGTTGGAACCACCCCAAGTTCATAAATGAACTTTATAATCCAAAAGGCCTCCTTTGCTGCATCCTATGCTGCGATATACTCAGCTTCTATTGCAGAATAAGCTACAGTGCTCTGCTTAGAGCTCTTCCAGCTCACTGCACCACCATTCAACAAGAATACATATCCTGATTGCGATCTTGAATCATCTTGGTCAGTTTGGAAACTTGCATCTATGTAACCAATTACGCAGAGCTCATCCTCCAAGCCACCATGTACCAAGAATAAGTCCTTAGTCCTTCTTAAGTACTTAAGAATATTCTTGACAGCAGTCCGGTGACCCTCACCAGAATCTTGTTGATATATGCTGGTCATACTCAAGGCAAATGACACATCCGGTCAAGTACATAGCATGTCATACATGATAGATCCAATGACAGAGGCATATGGAATCTTACTCATGCGGTCTCTTTGATCTTGTGTACTAGGACACAGATCCTTACTGAGATGGATGCCATGAGACATGGGCATGTTATCCCTTTTAGAATTCTGCATACTGAACCTATGCAGTATCTTGTCTATATATGTGCTCTGACTTAGGCCTATCAGCCTCTTGGATCTATCTCTATAGATCCTAATCCCAAGGATATAAGTGGCTTCGCCTAAAATTTTCATTGAGAAAGACTTTCCTAACCAAGACTTGACACTCTGCAAGGTAGGAATGTCATTCCCAATGAGTAGGATGTCATCAACATAAAGCACTAGAAATACAACTGTGCTCTCACTAACCTTCTTGTTAACACAAAGTTCATCGATGTTTTGAATGAATCCAAACTCTTTGACTACTTCATCAAAATGATGATTCCAACTCCGAGATGCTTGCTTCAATCCATAAATGGATCTTTGAAGCTTGAAAACTTTACCAGTGTCCTCTGAACGCACAAAACCCTCAGGTTGTGTCATGTACACATCCTTAAGAAGCTTTCGGTTAAGGTAGGCTGTTTTGACGTCCATCTGCCATATCTCATAGTCATAATATGATGTAATGGCAAGAAGGATTCTGATTGATTTGGCCATTGCAACTAGGGAAAAGGTTTCATCATAGTCCACACCATGAGTTTGAGTGAATCCTTTTGCAACCAGTCATGCCTTGAAGACATTTACTTTGCCATCCATGTCAGTTTTCTCTTTGAAAACCCACTTGCACCCAACGGTTTTTACACCTTCAGGTAGATCGACTAAGGTCCATACCTTATTGTTGTACATAGATTGCATTTCAGACTTCATGGCATCAAGCCATTTTTCGGAGTTTGGTCCCACTACAGCATCTTGATAGGTCGTTGGCTCATTCTGCTCAATGAGCAAAACATCACGACTTCTAGTAATCAGAAATCCATATCTCTGAGGCTGTAACGGTGATTTATCAGACCTTCGCGGGCCTTGTGTTACTTGAGTAGTCCCAACAACTTGTTATGAGTCTTCTACTATTTCCATCTGTGGTTCTACATTGTCTTGTGACTCTCGAACTTCTTTGAGATTCACCTTACTCCCACTGGCTCTTTTAGAGATAAACTCTTTTTCCAAAAAGATACCATTCCGAATAACAAATACTTTGTGATCGGTGGCACTGTAGACCTAGTATCCTTTAGTTTCCTTAGGATACCCCACAAAAAGGCATTTTGAGGATCTTGATGATAATTTATCAGAGGCTTGTTGTTTAACATAAACCTCACATCCCCAAATCTTAAGAAATGACAAGCTGGGTTACTTCCCAGTCTATATCTCATATGGTGTCTTTTCAACCGCGTTTGACGGAACACAATTTAGTGTGAACGCAGCAGTTTCTAGGGCATGACCTCAAAAAGAAGATGGAAGATCTGGTTGACTCATCATAGATCAAACCATATCAAATAGAGTTCGATTCCTCCGTTCAGAAACACCATTCCATTGAGGTGTTCCTGGAGGAGTAAGCTGTGAGATGATCCCACAACTCCTATAATGGTCAACGAACTCTTGGCTCAAATATTCACTACCCCGATCAGATCGAAGTGCCTTAATTGTTTTGCCATGTTGGTTTTGCACTTCATTTTGGAATATTTTGAACATTTCAAAAGATTCAGACTTATGTTTCATTAGATAGATATAACCATATCTACTAAGACCGTCTATTAATGTAATCAAGTACGAATGACCTCCTCTAGCAGCTTCATTGGTCCACACACATCCGTATGTATGAGGCCCAATAAATCGGTGGCCCTCTCGCTGTGTCCAGTAAAAGGTGCCTTTGTCATCTTACCCAATAAACAAGACTCACATGTATCAAATGATTCAAAATCAAATGACTTCAGAATTCCATCTGTAATGGAGTTTCGAAATGCGTTTCTCATTTATATGGCCTAGACGACAATGCCATAGGAAGGTAGGACTCAAATCTTTTAACTTGATCCTTTATATCACAGATGTCCATTCAATTTTCTACTATCCTTGAGATCCTAAACATTTATACAAATGCGTGAACCACATGTAGTATCTAATACCCATGTTTGAGGAAGTAGAAAAGCGAATGTCTATGACATAGATACTTGAAGCGATAGGCCCGCTATCCTTCCTGTCCTTTTCTAGATCTTCTTGATAGAGCTTGCAGTTCCTCTTCCAATGACCGATTTCATTGCAGAAGAAGCAGACCCCATCCTTCAGAGGTTTTGCCTTCTTGACTTTCCGTTTCATACCCCTTCCATTCTGAACAGACAAAATAGAACTGGGCCTCTTCTCAAGGCTCTGCTCAGCAGTTTTGAGCATCTCATGCAGTTCAGAAATTGATTCCTTCATATTGTTCATGTTGTAATCCATGACAAAGTTATCATAACTTTTTGGGAGTGAGATTAAGATCACATCTGTAGCTAACTCCTGGGATATGGGGAATCCAAGCCTTTCAAGGTGATCAATGTAGCCTTTCATTTTCAACAAAATGAAAACTAACTGATTCACTTTCAGCCATCTTGCAAGAGAATAAGGCCTTTGTGGTTTCATACCTCTCTTGACTTGCCTGCTGCTAGAACATTTCCATAGGATGATAAATCATCTCAGACACCTCCGTGTGTTCTAGATCTCCATCGAGGTCTGGAACCACAGTGGCAGGCTTCAGGCATCCTTTATCCATAGAGTCATCTTGATGCTTCTATAAGCATCAGTCTAATCTCTTGGATCATCAGCTGTAGGCTCGTCAGGAATGGGTTGATCGATGAGATACTCCTTCCTTTCGTGTTTAGGATCAATGGTTAAGTTCCCAAGCATGTCAAGAAAGTTCATCTCATCGAGTTCGTCCTTCTCAAGGACTGATCGCATTGATAGTGTTGAGGTGTTACTATTCTACATGATTCTACAATTTAAAAGATATGCAAAGTTTAATCAGTAACCTCCCACTGAATTAATAACCCTCATTATAATTAGTGGGCTAAGATCCATATTTAGCTTAATCTTAAGTCCGCTTTGGCAGGACGCTTAAAATCAAGTTATTTAGGTAGGCAACTTCTTTGCCAATTACATCATATGTAACTCTTAGATCTTTATGGGATTCGATCATCATATGACCTAGCATGTTTAATCTCATCTAATGCCTTGAGATCCAAAACCGTTTTGATAATCTCAATTAAGTCAAGACAATAATGAATGTAGAGTATCACCATTACTCTCTCTTGTCTCCCCAAGATTACTCAGATGCATCCACTTTGGTGGAACATACAAATGGGTGGTCGAGGTTTTAACAAGTATTCATTTATTGATGGCATTGTGACTTAAGATTTTATTTAGAAGGTATTATTGGATATAATCAAATTAATCCTATTCATTTAATTCTAAATTAATTATGAGTGATCTAATCAAATCATAATTAAAACTCTAAATTAATTATGAGTGATCAAATCAAATCATAATTAAAACTCTAAATTAATCATAACATATGTTAATTCATACAATTATGAAATAAATCATTATGATTAAATTATTGAGACTTGCGGCTGTCGTTTCATTTTAATACGACTAGATCTATATCTTATAGGATTTCTAAAACCCTAATTGGCCATATTAAAATATTCAAAATTAATCTCAATTAATCTTGAACTCAAATTTTAGATTAAAATAACATTAATTAAATCTGTCCAACAGATCTAATCTGATCTATTTATTTTAATCTAAAATAAAAGTCTGCCGATTTAATTTATCTTTATTAATTCTACCTATATGAATGCAATCATTATTGTATATCTCATATAGAATCTAAATTAATCATGCAGTGATCATATCAAAACATAATTAAAAATCGTGAACAACATGGCTCATCTAACCTGTAGTCCCCTCAAGCCAATGAGAGGACTTCTCTAAATAATAAGAGAAAACACATATTTAAATTTACAACACTAGTAAAATCTAGAGCCATGTTGTTCACCATACCCAAACAACACTTTGTAAGGTTATGAACATACTTTAATTCATACATTTATGAAATAAAATATTACTCATGATAAACTTCTCTAATCTTATATTACTTTATATCATGATTTAAATTCTCACACTACAAACAATTTCATTTCTCGCGCTACAAACAATCAGCTGGTCCCTACGGCGATCCCGCTAGCCGATTAGCAGGAGCGCCCCCAGAGCTTTTGAAAACATCATATTCTTTTAGAAAGAGAGTTTCATAAAACTTAATTTCAAACCCCCAGGGGCGTTGTCCAAGCATGATCGAAAATTCTGAACAATTCAGAACGTCTTCGATGCGCACGAACGTGATGGACGATTCCGAATATCGTGCGCTCTGAACAATTCATAACTGTACGAAGCAGCCGTGACACCATTCTAGAGACCTGTCTGAAACCCTAACGCGAATTTTCAAATTAAAGCATTCAAGATTAAATTTCTTGATATAAAGATTCAGTTTCTTGCATACAAAGATTCAAATTCTTGCATACAAAGATTCAAATTCTTGCATATATATCACATATAATAGCATGTACAGAAACCCAATTTAAACGCACGTTGAGTTGGCTCTGGTACCACTGTTGGGATCCGTACACGCAGCGGATTAAAATTTTCTACGAATCCCGTCCCGAGGATCACTCAGGTGCGTTTAAATCAAGGTTAGGGAACCTGAATCATACCTTATAGAGAACTCGGAATCATCCGGAGCCGGAGGTTTTCCTTTGATTTTAGCGAACTAGTAGATCAAGAATCTACACAAACCCTTTGCGCACATTTTCTCATGGCGATCAAGAAAATTCAAACTGTAGTGAATTCGTCCGCGTCTCGTTCTCTTTGAACTAGTGGGCTACCTTCTTGATCAACAGAAGATGACTCTTAGAATCGGCTTCCTCTACTGGTATCCACACGAACAATCCCCGAACACGACTACGGTAGCGTGCTAGCGCCTCGGACTGTGCGTCTCTCTCTTTATTTCTCTCTAGGGTTTCTCGCGGCTTTCTAATACGCTCGACTAAAAGTCCCGTAGGTTTTTCTAAACCCATCGGCGTATTATATTCAAAATTAATCCCCATTAATTTTGAATTTCGAGTTTTAATTAAAAAAAATATTAATTAAATCTATCTAATAGATTTAATCTAATGTATTTATTTAATTCAAATTAAAAGCCTTTTGATTTAATTTATCTGTATAAATTAAATCCAAGAAATGATATCTATCTATTTAATTAAATTTGAGATACAATATCTCAATTTAAATTAAATAGATAATGATATCTTTATTCGAAAATCAAATGAGATATAATATCTCTATTTGTTTTAGATATTTAATTTATCCAATAAATTAAATATAAAACAAATATCATATAATAATATTATAATCTCCATTAAATAATATTATTATATTATTTTCAAATTTAATATATATATATATACACACACATATATATATTTATCCTAGATTAAATTCATTATTCATTTAATCTCATATTAATCTGAGATTCAATGAATCTTGACACTTTTACCCGTGTTGGATTATTCTTGTGTGCGACCCTGCAGGCCCATATGAGATTGGCAGTGGGCCAAGACTGTATCAGCCCACAAGTCGCAAGCGGCCTCTAGCAAGACATTACGACTACACAATTCACATGGGGATCGATGACACGATACTACCTATCGTATAACCATGTCACGTCCCTTTTGTCACGCGATAATTCGGTCAAGGATGAGGCATGGATAACGTCAACTTCCTTTTCTTGACCATTACTTTCTCGATTCTCGAGCAGTCTAATAAGTGAAATGGAAACTCCTTTCCATCACAGTATGGCCATACATTTCTTAGACTCACTCATCGAGGGGCCCAGTATTATCTCTCTACAAATGTGAGGGACAAATTCCATCTTGATCATTCACATTCCTCCGCATGAAAACCACTGATCCCGATCCCAGCCTTTATCATCACCCGGTCAAAGGTGACTTTTGACTAGGTCAAAGACCAATGACTCATCATGTAGGAATCCATGTGATCTCAGGTCATAGGGCGTTGTGACGCGGTTATACATGAGATAAGCTTATGACTTAATCCATGCAGCTTTCTCATAGTGGGTCGGTCCAGCACCTTGTACTCTTACAAATGCCCATGACTTTGATTCGTATCTCCATACCTCATCAAAGTCATACTGGTCTTAACTCATCTTCGCTCCCGCGTAGATGACCGACCAGGGACATTTAGGATAATCTATAAGATATATCCAGGGATATAGTTATCACCATAAACATACGTATGAAATGATAACTTAATGGAGAACAATGACTTGCCCTTAGGGCATAATTTCCAACAGCATGTTGATGAATCTTTCCAACAAGTACTTTCTTGTGATTTGCCACCTAATTTAGAAAAACAAGATAATTGGTTTGAATCTTTACATATTCCAGGTGGTGATGATTTGAAAATTTCTCTTCATTCTTCCACTCTTTTCCCTTCCATCTCTTGTAATTGCAACGATGATGTGGTGTACTCCAACACTAAATTGGATTCCACACCTTCCATTTTGCAAGCACAAGAGAATGTTCACAATATGATTTGTTGCTTGACTCCTACTGATGGGAGTATCATTGATTTCCTTGGATGTGATAGTTACTTGGAGAGTTTGGAACTTAACATGCCTTTCATTCACTCAAAATTTCTCCATGTCTCTATTTTTGGATGGGATACTGCTATTTGCTTGTCTTATTTGTAGGCACATTCTTGGAAAGGTTGTCGATGGAACCAACATCCACCCTACATTCTTGGATCTCTTCCAATGGATCCTGAGCCACCTCCACCAAGGAAATTCATCAATGCCGTAGAAGATGTTTCAAGGGAAAAACTCATGATTCTCATCGGAGATGAGAACTTCTCCTTCAAGCGATTCAAGATACTCTAACAAAGGTTGTCTCTTTCCTTACTTATTTTCTTCCTAACTCATATGATTACTTGGGCTTAATTGTTGTATGAGGAAGATAAGTGTGGGGGAGGGACACAACCCAGTAGAAAAAGTAGAAATAATGTAGTTTAGTAGGTAGAATGAGAACTCCCTATGTATGCTTTGCATAGAGAATCTCATTAATTGGTTGTTTTTAATTGAGAAAATGCCCGAAAAGAAAATCAATAACACACTCTTTTTCTATGATTTCTCTACCTCTTGTGAACTTTGACATCTTGGTTTTGATGGATCCTTCTATTTGGGACTGAATGTCTGGACTCTTCGATTACATGTCTTGGTAGTTGATTTGATGTTGTTGCTTGCCTAAGTTGGTATTGACCTTGTGAGATTTTGGGCCTGTATGAATGGTGTTCATTTTTTACCATTCTTTCTTTCATGTGTGCATCTACTCATGATTTATGTTCTCTAGAACTTGCTTCTTTTCTTTTTGAAACTACATTTTTCACTTATGTGCATAAGTATGATGGAAGCTTGTTTTCTTTCTTTTATTTTCCCTACTTTGGCCAAACAGCCTTTCCCTTACATTATGATTCCTTTGCTAGCCTCTTTGTGCCTTTTTGACCCATTCTTTTCTAAGCCACATTACAAGCCTAAGTGTAAAACCATTTTATTCCGCACATTGAAAATTTATTGAGCATTGGTTTCACCTTGGTTTTGTGTTTAAGTGTGGGGGTTGCTCAGGAGTGCAATAGTTTAAGTGTTGGGGGGAGATATTTGATTTTGCCATGGTGATTATGTATATGAGGTTCTTTTTATAAAAAAAGCAAAAAAGAAAAAGAAAAAGAAAAGAAAAGAGAAGTAAAAAAAAAAAAAGGGAAAGAAAATACACAGAAATATGAGTGAAGTGAAATAAAATTTTTCATACATAGAAAATGATTGTGTAATCAGTGCTCTTCTTGATATTTTTTTGGTGCTTAGCCTCTCACTCCATACTATTACCTACCTTCACTCTAACCCCATTACAACCTTTTCTAACAAGCTCTCTTGATTTGTGCATGCATGTGTTATGAGTAGTGGAGACGTAGAAATTGAGCAAGTTTATGGTAGGATAATTTTCTTGAGTAGAATTTGAGTGATACACTTATTGACCCTATACACTTGAGAGATTGATTGAAAGCATCCCTTGAGATACCATCTTGTGTGATTAGCATCATTGAATGGGATTGCCAGGATTTGTAATTTGAGATAAAAGGATTTTGATCTTGATTGATTGGTCTTTTGAAGCTTTGTGTCCTTTGTTAAATTTTTGCATTGTTAGCAATTGTTAGAAAGAAAGAATTTTTCATTTTAGTCATTTTCTTTGAATTTTGCTCAGAAGTGCAAAAGGATAAGTGTGAGAGAATTTGATAATTGAATATTATTACAATTATTTGTATCTCTTGGTGAATAAATTTAGGATTGTTTAGTCATTAAATAATGGATTTTATTTCTTAATCGAACTTTGAGCTTTTAATTTGATTGAATTCATTTTTATGATTAAATTCTAGATTTACAGTGATTTAGTATTTTTTTCCATAACTTTTGATCTAGATATCTGTTTAGCCTGATTCTTCTTTCCGTTTTTTAGATAATTTAGAGAGCTACAATTGTTATGAAGACTCGGAAGACTGATTCGGACAAGAAGATGGACGAAATTGGAGTTAAAGACAGACCCATTTTTCTGGATTTTTATTTTGCTCAAATTTTGTAATTAAAGTCCAGTTTTATTTTATTTCTGTTTTGGGCCAAACTTGTAGAGCATATTTCGTTTTGGCAGCTAGGGTTTATTTAGTTAGGTCAGCCGCCAACATTCATTCACATTTTAGACAGTTTTGGATTGGAAAGGAAGAAGTTTAATTTTCTCTACAATGTTCTTCTTCATCTTTTCTTCTACATTTTTCCTAGCCATGCTTGGCTAAACTTCTTTGATTGACCCAACGTTGAGGATTCCATGATTCGTCCAAAGAACTTGTGCTTTATCAGTAATTTAACTCGTTTCTATTTTCATCTCATCGGATCTGATTTTTGGAAATAGTTCGAATATTAGATTTAATATTCGGTTTGGTTTATCCCAATGACTGAATTCGAACTAGGTTTTAAGTTTTGCTGTGCGATCGTACAGTGGGACGCCGCTGTTCGGACATATTCTAGGCGATCGTCTAGTCGAGGGATTTTTTGGGCTAATGCAGTGATCTCGGTTCATCCAGAGCCAAACGTGGGTTATAAATATTTCGTTCAATGATGGAAGTCTCTGGAATCTAAATGTTGGGTTGATTGATTTTAATATGTTTCTTCTCGTTTTCTTATACTCTATTTTATCTTTACTTCATTTAAATTGCATTCTATTTTAGTTTATTAATTTAAAAATCTAAAACCCAATCCCCCCTTGTTTTGATTGTATTTGCATGACATTTAGATTATTTAGGATTCAATAAAAGGCTCTTCGAAAAGAAAGAACGATCCTAGGTTTGCCTATACGCAATCCTTGGTTAATTGTTGATTATGGACCCCAAGGCTAATGACAAAAGGTCTTCATCATATATATATATATATATAACATTTCGTATACTTTTAATATAGAATGACAGAACAAAATAATAGTCCCACAACATTTAGATATCATAACATTCAAATATTCAATTATACAAGTTCACAAAAGTACCAACTAAAAGCACAAAACAAATCTAACATCATATTAATCTAGAATAGTCATCCAAAATTTAAATAGAAAAAACTACTGAGAAGAAATTCTTTATGCAAAGAGACTTCACTAAAAAGATATCTGGATTTCAACCATTTCTTCCAACCACCTGCATATATGATCCACTTAATAAAAAGAGCATGCCCATTGGATCATTTTATTTGTTACACTTCATATAATCGATCAATTTATAATAATGTAATGAAGATTTCATATATACCTTTCAGTCTTGGAATCTCCTTTTCATTCTGGCCTTAAAAATTGCCAAGCGGACATAAATCCAATCATACATATTGAGTGAAGGATTGAAAATAAGCCGCTCTCCATGAACCTTTAAGGATTAAAGTTCCACAACTCCCCAAAATCCAACAAGGAATCCTAAAATCATGTTGATGTAGGACCCAAAAGTTATAAGTTCATCTTCTTCATCTGCGTCAATTCTAGGATTTGTTTTGCAATTTTGATCAAAGTCATCATCTTTCGAGCATCCTTTTGTGAGTGGTTGGCCACAAAGTCCATGATTTCCTATGTAACTGGAAGCTTCAAAGGTTTGAAGTTGAGTAGTTTTTGGAATTTCTCCTGATAAGTTGTTGAAAGACAAGTTCAAGAAACTCAAAAGATTCAAATTTGAGAAGCTCATTGGAATGCCACCAGAAAGAGAGTTACTTGAAAAATCAAGTGATTCCAACATTTTCATTTGACCCATATTTTTGGGAATGAATCCCCTGAGATTATTTCTTGATAGATTCAAGGACGCCAATGCCACAAGTGATGTCAAGCTATTAGGAATTTATCTTGTCAGATGATTACCAGAGGGATCAATGGCTGTCATTAGCCCAAGATTCTTGTCATATTTAACAACTTCCCCTTTCCAATTCAACATTGCTTTTTCAATGAAAACTGCATACCAAGCATATGATGCAGATATATGATAAGAAATGGTATCCCTTGGAAATGTTAAATTTGATAAGGCACTCAAGTTTTGAAGCAATGGGGAATAGTCCCAGTAATATTGCTCTACAAAAGATCTAAAATTTGAAGTGATAGCTTACATAAACTTGTAGGTATACTTCCATGAAACTTGTTTGCTTGGAGATGCAAAACAATCAATTTAGGCAAGTAATGACCATTCCATGTGGGCAACTTTCCATACAAATTATTCTGCCCATAATCAATGAACTTCAAAGACGGAGAGTCCATTAAAGTTGGTATCTTTCTGGAGAAGTTGGACCTGACAAATTGTTGAAACTCAAATCCAAATACATTCCAAATTCTAGTAATGATCTTGGCAATTCTCCATGGATTTTGTTGGGGAAATATTTAAGTCCTACAGACTTTAGAGTAGGCATATCCATTCAGGAATTGAATCTGAAATTGAACCAGCAGACATGTCCAATTCCATAAGCTCCCCTAGATGCTTGAGCCACATTGGAAAGCCAATGCTGAAATTGCATGACCTCGCAAAAAGTGTTTGCAATTGAAAAGGTGGAACCCATTTTGGACTGAAGTTGAATGAAAGAAAATTTTTAGAGACATCCAAATATCTCAAGTTGGATAAAGTTGACAGATGTCCTTCATTGACCGCACCATTCAACTTATTGTCACACATATATAATTTTTCCAGCGATGTAAGTTGATGAAGCTTTGGAAATGGCCCACTCAATTTATTTTTTTTTGGTTTTGATATAAAATGGGACTCAATTTGTTATGACTTATATCCAATATTGAAAGATGAGAAGTGATTGTGGAATTGGCCCACTCAACTTGTTAAGACCTATATACAATTGTGAAAGATAAGTAAGTGCCCAAGTGATTGTGGAATTGGCCCACTCAAATTGTTATGAATTATTTCTAAATATGAAAGATGAAGCAAGTGCCCAAGTGATTGTGGAATTGACCCATTAATACTAGCATTGTTAAGAACTAGTGACTCCAAGTATGAGAATTTCGAAAATTCAGGAAATGCCACTATGGAATGGATTATATGATAAGACCAATCCCTCTATACTAAGTTGGGCACAATGCAATTGTGGTATCCAATCACTTAATGGAGCGGATAAATTATTGGAGTCTAATAGCAACACACGCAGACGACATAGATTAGAGATGGCTTTCACAACACCATTATCAAGATGATTATAGGAAAGATACAAACTCTCAAGAGAAGTGGTATTTGTAAAGGCATCTGAAGCAACATGTTGTAAGGATGTTGATGAGAGTTCCAGACTTTTAAGATAATTCATTTGAAAATGTGCTAGTAGAAATATGTTGGAAAGGATTCTCTGAATTTCCACCAAGGTTTTGCTAATAATTGACACCCAATATAAGACTGAAATGTCAAAGTCATTACCACTAAGATTGAGACTTGAGAGAGAAGTGGAATAATTACTGTGGAGGAAATATTTGGGATTGATTTGAGGTAGAGCACATCCATCTAAGCTAAGCTCAAGTAGAGAGGACATTTTTGACAATGATGAGTGCCAATCAAGTGCTTAACTTTGATTTACCCAGGACAAATCAAGATGCCTCAAAAAGGTTAATCAGCAGTGGAATTCTATCATAAAAAGTTTAGCCGCGAAATTCCATTGTTAATTAATTAGTGATAGTCTATTTGATAAAGGAATCATCCAATTCCATCGCTAATCAACTTTTTTTTATTATTGTAAATATTAAAATAAGTCACAGGTTTAGTCTCTTATCTCAATTATAATTTCATATTGTTAATGCCTTCTCCTATAATTTAAAAAAAAAAAGTCTGTTACTTCCACTTTTGAATACCAATTTCACGTAATCGTGACCATACGAACCTCTATACTTGTTTGCCACCTACATGAGTGTTCTTTGAGTTGAAATAATTGTGCCTTATTTGGAGGATTGTTTAAAAAGTCATGTTTTTGCTTTAAATTAATAACTTGTAGGTCACTTGTAATGTTGTTGGGTGTGAAGACTTATGCCATGCTCTTAGGGTCATAGGGTTGTCAATGTCATTAAGTCTTTTCCAAAACAAGGTTTAATATTTTTAGACTATCCACAAATATATATTTCATATTTTTATTATAAAATTTTAAACATAGAAATGTTAGTTATTATTCCAATAAATATAATTATATGATAATTAATATTGGAAGTCACATTATTTTACAAGAATGAAATATCATATGTTTGTTGAATTACATAACAAAATTATTGAGAATCTAAATAAATGTTGTACATATAGGCTTCATTTGATACGAAGAAGATTTAAAAAATGAAAGGAATTTAAAGGAGGGAAATGAATGGAAGGGAAGATTGAGAGAGAATTTAAAATAGGTGTTCTGTTTGGTAGACATGGAAATTGAGATGGAAGATAATAATTTTTAAAAAATTACAATTAAAATGTAAGCTTTGAAGTGTCCAAAATATCCCTTACCCCAAAAAAAAAAAAAAAAAATCCTCCTTCTTCATCCCTGCAACCCGCCGACAATAGTCCAAAATATTTTTTTAAAAAAAAAATGCAGATCTCCTTCTTCATCCGCATAACCCACAACAACACACACAGATTTTTTTTTTTTTTTTTCCAGATCTTCTTCTTCATCCGTATAACGCGAAAACATCACATTAAAAAAAAAGAAAGAAAGAAAGAAAGAAAGAATTTCAGATCTCCTTTTTCATCCACATAACCCAACAACAGCACACACACAAAAGTTTCAGATCTCCTTCTTCTCCAGTAGGATTTGCTTAAAGGAGGAGGCGGCAGGATTTACAGAAGGAGGAGGAAGCATCGACGACAGCGCTAGGAAGACAGATGGATAGAAGAAAGAGAAGAGGGTCATTTGTGAATTTCTTCTCAAGGGAAGATCAAGTTCCCACCAAAAATGGAGGGAAGCAATCTTCCCATGAATGAAGGAAGATAGTGAGCCACCAGAAGATTGGTTCCGAGAAGATGGAGCGTCCAAACGGATTTTTATAAGGAAGATGATGAATCTTCCCTCCACTCCATGAATCTTCAGCCTAACAAATAGGGCCATAATATCCTACAAGGCAACAAGAGTAACAGTAGATTTTGGTTTTAGTTAGTGAGGGTAATTTTTATCGTAAATTTTCTATATTTATAAAAAATAATTTTTATGATATATGATTTAAATAAAACATGTTTTCATCTTTAAATTCTTTTTATCATAACTTAGATTAAATTGACAACTTGAAATAATTTTTTCCTTTTTTACCCAATATAAAATGACATCTATATTTATGTGAGGAGTATATCTTCTAGTACTTTTCACATGATCATAGACGTCCATCAAAGACATGATATTGTACATTAGTATTACATGAGTGTTCTTTGGGTTGGAACAATTGCGCCTTATTTGGAGGATTGTTTAAAAAGTCATGTTCTTACCCTAAATTAATAATTTATCGGTCACTTGAAGTGGGGTTCACATGTGTTTTTCTATTAGGTGCTTTCTATGTGTTTTTCCCTCTAATTAGAGGGATGAGACTTTTTTTTAAAAAAAAAAAATTATATATTCTATTTATTTAGATTAAATTATACACTGCATCTTGAAAATTTTGTATACCCAATATCTCAATTAATTAATTTTCAGTCCTGTATTCAGAAATATTTTTCCTATAACACCAATATCTTGAAAATTAATTAGTTTGAGATACTAGGTACAAAAAATATTTTATGATGCAGCATATAATTAAATCTAAATAAATAGAATATATAAAAAATTTAAAAATTAGAAAAATGTCTCATCCCTCTAATTAAAGGGAAAATCACATAAGAAGCACCTGATTAAAAAAAAAAAAAAACACCTAATGTGAATTCCTTCAAGTGTTGTTCGGGGCATTGATTTTTGCTGTGCTCTTAGGATCATAGGGTTGTTGATGTCATAAAGTCTTTTCCAAAACATTGTTTAATATTTTTAGACTATTTATAAATACACACACACATTAGGTTTAGGTAGGGGGTAATTTTACTCCAAAAGTTTTCACTAAAGGGCAATTTTACCCTAAAATTTTTTGGGAAGCAATTTTATCTCGGAAGTATAAAAAATGAGCATTTTTTTCCTTATTATAAGGATCAAATGGAATATATTTTTATCACATCAATATAATTTTTTATATGAACAAAATAAAAAATATACTATCATTTGATGTTTAATTCTTTGACTTGTAAAATATACTAAAGGACTGGCCTGTTTAAGTTTGACTTCTTTTAGATATTCTATTAGGGCCCATTTGGATAGGCTTTTAAAAAAAGTTTTTTTTTAATTGCTTATTTTTTAAACTCCAAATTAGAGCTTTTAAAAAAAGGAGTTCTTTGGCTTTTTTTTTTTTTGTGACTTTTACTTTTTTTTAAAAAAAATATCATTTAAACATATAAATTAATTAAAAAAGCATTTTTTTGCATTAAAAAAGTGCTTTTTTCCTCCAAAAAAAACCCATCCAAAAGGGCCCAATCATAAGCCGACCCTTTGACTTAAATAGGTCAGCCCAACAGGCTTGACCTATTTTCCCGGCGATCCACCATATTTTGATAAGCTATTTCAAGGTATATTTTGGAATTTTATCACTGTTTTTGGAATTAAATTGCATTAATTATGATTAATTGTGATTAAAGATTTTAGTTGAAATTAAGGTTAATAAAGGGGCAAAATGTCATATATTTCATGGGCTAAAGTATACATTTGGTCCTTTATGTTTGCCTCCGGTATCATTTTAGTCCCTTAAGTTTATAAAGTATATGTTTGATCCCTTAATGTTAGCACCGTTAGTCTCACTTAACGAAAAATACTGACTCAACAATTTTAAGCGATGATTGTGCAATTAAATGTTGATCAAGCATGATAATATGTTAGTATTTTAATAAATTAATATTTTAAATTCTATTAATTAAAAATATTTAATTTTCTTCAACAAAAAAAATACACATTTAATCTTCACAAATTTTGAAAAACCACAAAACAATTTCTGAAGATTTTTCTTTTTTCCAATTAGTAGGATTTAAAATATTAATTTATTAAAATACAAACATATAAACATGTTTGGTCAACATTTAATTGCACAATCATTGCTTAAAATTATTGAGTTAGTATTTTCCGTTAAGTCAGACTAATGATGTTAACATTAAGGGACCAAACCTGCACTTTACAAATTTAAATGACTAAAATGATACCAGAGGTAAACATAAAGGATCAAATGTATACTTTAGCCTATTTCATGATTTACCTTAACTGATTGATTTTTGAAATATAAGGTATTACATTTTTTGTTTATTTACTTTACAAATCATTTTATGTAGTTGATTTGAGTTAATTTGAGTGCCAGAATTGTGCATTCATATTAAAGGATACATTTACATTAATTCAATCAATTTCAACATCAAGTAGTTTTTTAATATTATTTATAAGCAATAGCTATGAATGCGATTGAGTGGTTATTGATTAGGAGTGTTAGACTCACTATTAGTACTTGGGATTTTTCAATTAGACGTGATGAATTTTGACTCACATATCATTTGGATGACTAGTGAACCAATTTTTTATGAGAATTCACTCCATTCATATTCCATTAACTATTTGAGCAAAAAATATTCCATTAACCATTTCATTTTATAAAGAAAACACCCAAAATAATAGCTTAGGATTTAATTTTATTGCTTGTAGTTGAAAAATGATTTTTAAAACCAACACATGTTTTCTTGCATTTTAGAAAAGTGAGCGGTCACACTTTAATCTCTTATCACTTATACTTTCATATTGTTAATGCCTTCTATAATTTAAAAAATGTCTTCCACTTCCACTTTTGTATCCCAATTTCACATAATCATGACCATACAAGCCTATATACTTTTCTTGTTAGCCACTTACCTGAGCGTTCTTTGGGTTGGAAGAATTGTGCCTTATTTGGAGGATTTGTTTAAAAAGTCATGTTCTTACTGCTCTTAGGGTTATAGGGTTGTCAATGTCATTAAGTCTTTTCCAAACGTTTAACATTCTTAGATTATCTATAAATATATATTGGGTTGAGGGACAATTTTGTATTAGAAGTTTTCACTAAGTGGTAATTTTACCCCAAAAGTATTTTGATGGTAATTTTGCCCAGAAAGTATATAAAGGGACCAATTATGCCCTTGCCGTTATCTTAGTTAGTTTTGACCATCAGTTGACCAAATATGCCGAGCTCGCAATTCATATGCCATCTATATTATTTTTGTTCAGATGCAAATTTGTCTTAAGAGTTTTAAATCTAACTTTGAAAAAGAATGAAGTACATGACACATAGAATTCTGGCGCAAATTTACACCTTAACAAATATATTGTGTAAAACATGTGGACTTCAGCTAAACATATTTGGTCAACTAAAAGTCAATATTAACCGAAATAACGGTAGGAGAAAAATTGCTCCTTAGAAAATTTTTTTTTGAGGGGGGGGGGGGGGGGAATGCCCCTTAACCTATATGTATTTCATATTTTCATTATAAATTTTTTAACATATAAATGTTATTATACCTATAAATATAATTATATAATAACTAGTTGTGGAAATCATATTATTTTACAAGACTAAAAAATTATATGTTCGTTTAATTTGTTTAATTACATAACAAAATCAATGAGAATATAAATAAATGGTGAACATATAGGTATCCTACAAGGCAACAAGTAATAGTAGATTCTGGGTTTAGTTAGTGAGGGTAATTTTTATCCTAAATTGTCTATATTTATAAAAAAAAAAAATTTATGTTATATGATTTAAATAAAACATATTTAAACTTCAAAATGACATTTTCTTTTTCCTTTTTTATACAAGAAAAAATGACATTTATATTTATGTGAGGAGTATATATTTTATTACTTTTCACATTATCATGGACATCCATCAAAGACATGATAGTGTATATGCTCATAATTCATATTTGTTTGACTCTTTATTATAAGGTACCAATTAGAAGTAATTTTTAGTTTTGCATAAAATACACCAATTGCCTTATCAATTACTTTTTCCCACTTTACCCTTATAATTAATTGAGATTTAAAGTTGTAAAAATTAAGTCACGCAGTTTAAAGAGGGGTAAAGTTGACAATAATTTATCAATTTATGACAAATTTAATGATTTAATTTTTATTTATTGTTCTACGAGATTTAGTAGTTGGTGATTTAATGCCCTGTAATAATGATTAGAGGGAGTATATTTTTTATATCGTATAATTTTTTATATGAACATAATAAGAAAATATACTTTCATTTAATTTTTAACTCTTTGACTTGTAAAATAATTTAAATACTATTTTCAAGTTTTTTTTATTAGTGGGGACTGGTGATGGGGAGGTGAAATTAATAGTTAGTAATAATTTAAATAAATTTTTGATCAAATAGATGTGAACAAAAATATTGTTAGTAACCAATTGATCAACCGTTTATTTTAACACTGTTTCCTCTTAGTATTCATTAAGCAGTTGTGAAATTTGAGTATTCAAAGGATGTATATATATAGCTTTATGGTTTTCAATTGTAATCATTTATGAAATATTTTATGTTTAATAGTAGTATATTTTTTGTAAAAATATATACTTAACTTCAATTGTTAATTTTCATAATCTTTTTTCTTTCAATTTTCAATATAAAATGTTAATGGACAAGTCACAAGTCAACCATCCCTATCACTAATGAGACTGTAAGCCATAATATAATGCAGAAAATTTTAATAGATAGATTATACAAAAATGATAGCCGTCAATAAATCTTATGGACATTATTGTTAGAAAAACTTTCATGTCAGTATGTTGGGGGAAAAAACAACTCCCATGTCTTGAGCAGTTATACTAAATTTAACAAAAATGAAATATCATATATGTTGAAATTAAATTCGGACATATTTCATTAGTAAAATAATATGAAGAGGAAAATTTGCAATATCTATTATGATACGGTGTAATGGTAATAAAAGGACCATAAAAAAAACTCTATTTATATATCTGATATGGAATATGAAAAGTAGGGTTAGTTTCAAGTTTATGCAATCGAAAAAGAATGGGGTTATTTAAATTGGTCTCTATTTGTTATTATCCATCAATCACTCCAGATTCTGATTCAGTTAAAGAGAATATAGGAAATCTGTCTAAGGGCAATTTAATTTTTCTGTTTGGGTTAGGTGCATCCAGCACAATAAACTATTGGCTTAGGAGCGTCTATCACAATTAACTATTAAGTAGACCGTCCAGCACAACAAACTTTTAAAAAGGAGCGCCCAGCACAACGCCGTTAACAATAAGTTAACGCTGTTAGCAAAAAGTTAACATCTGTTATCTAAGGAGCGCTCAGTACAATAAACTATTATTCCAAGAGTGCCCAGCACAACAAGCTATTATTTCGAGAGCGCCCAGCACAAAATTCTAAATTTTACTAAATTAAATAAATTTTTTCTCAATTGTCATTATTCAAAACTACTTGTATAAATATCTATGGACAAAAATTACTCATTCTTCAATTTTCTTCAAATTATAATTTGCTAAAATAAACAAAAGTTTTGATTAAAAATATAATTATATGATTTAAATAAAACTCAAGGTGTTTTATAGTTTATGATATATGTTAAACAAAAAATATATGATTTATTTTTATTTTAGAAGAAATTTATGTGAATTAAAAAATTCATTTAATGTTAATAAAATTTAAAAAATCTAAATTTTTAGATTTTTAGAATTCATCTAAAAAATTCATTTATGTGAGTTAAATTTTACTTAGAGAGGATGCGGAGGGACTTGGCAGACCCAGGCTCTCTCCTAGCAGATGTTGATCCGTGGGGATCTTTCCATTGTAAACGGAAAAAAAATGTTCACATATATTTAAGTGTATATATATATATATATTTTAAACGCTTTTATTTTCAATCTTAATAGATTATATAATTTTGGGTTAAAGGTCATTTTTGCCACGAAAGTATTGCTAAAGGAGCGTCCAGCACCCGAAAGTTTTTTGGGTATCAGATTTGCCCAGGAAGTATTGAAAAGGTATCAAATTTACCCAAAAGTGACAGAAGTCCACGTAGATTGTTAAAATATGCCACCTCATCACACGTGGCATGCCACCTCATCAATCAAAAGTATCATTTTTGCCCTAGAAGTTTTCATTAAGGAGCAATTTTGTCCTAGAAGTTTTCATTGAGTAGCAATTTTGCCCCGGAAGTTTACAAAAGTAGCAATTTTGCCCTTCTTTCTCCTAATATTAAATTTGACTATTAAATCAGTCAAAAACCACACATGTCATGCCTTGAAAAGGTGGAACTTGGAGTCAGAGAAGGAGATCCTTGACATGTTGAGCTCATGGCGGTCAGAATTTGGGTAGCTGAACTGGTCACAGGGACTAAAAGGTCTGTTGCAAAACCCAAAGGAAGTATCACTTATGATCTAAGGAAATGAAACGCAACACGAGAAATGAATTGTTCCAAAAATTGGTTCAGTAAAACAAATCAATAGTGATAATATTTACGTTTGTATAAACTGATCATTTGCTTAAATCATAAGTGATGCTTCCTGTGATCAGTTCAGCTTCACAAATTCTGGCTGCCTTGAGCTCAACATGTCAAGGATCTCCTTCTCTGACTCTAAGTTCGACCTTTTCAAAGCATGACATGTGTGGTCTTTGACTGATTTAGAAGGGCAAAATTGACACATTTTGTAAACTTTCGGGGTAAAATTGCTCCTTAGTAAAAACTTCCGGGGCAAAAATGATACTTAACTCTTATTGGTTGATGAGGTGGTATACCACGTGTCATGAGGTGGCATGCCACGTGGACAGTTACTCAAACTTAACGGTCAAAATTAATGGATGGGCAAATTTGCTACCTTTTTCATACTTTCGAGGCAAATTTGGTACCTTTTTCATACTTCCGAGGCAAATTTGGTACCCAAAAAACTTTCGGGTGCTGGGCGCTCCCTTAGAAATACTGCCATAGCAAAAATGACCTTTAACCCTATAATTTTCTTATGTTTATATGTATAAGGGTTTAATGTTTTTGCTTTTGCTGCAGAAATATTTTTTCTGCCACACTCATAAAAGTAAATAAGTCCTATTATAAAAAGAAGAGAGAAAAAATATTAGTGGGACCCACTCACTTTCAAATGAGTGTGGTAGGAAAAAAAAATATTTCTATAGCAAAAGTAGAAACATTAATCCCAATTTATAATACTAATAATAGTTCTAGAGAATCAATTTATAAGCACAACCCAATTGATTAGCATACCGGAAAACAAATAAAAAACTGGGCAAAGTGTGTGAAAACTGAAGTCGAGGAATGAACGCTGAAATCACAACCCAAAATCTTCGCAAAGAGACTGAGCAAAGAACAGACAACATGTGAGCCAAGAAAAAATAAAAACCTTACGGTGAAGGTGAGGAATGAACGCCGACGACAAATAGAGAGGGCACAGGGAAGGAGTGAGAGATTGGGTGCGATAGGGCTTTGAGTTTGGGGGAATCTCAAATCCAACCTAGGTTTCAGTTTTTATCTCTCAAATCTCAACCATTAGATGAGATCATAATGTAACGGTAGTGAGAATAGTAGGCAGAGGTAAGTAAAATAGGAGTAGGCATAATATCCTATCCCTTATAACTATCATGTGCTTTTTATAAGAAAAGTTATCCTTATGTTTATATTTGTAAGGCATTAAATGAGGATTCTCTTCTAGTGGGGATTTGAAACCAACACTACGAGGGATAAACCTCTTTTGCTAAACTCAAGACGAAGGCTAATGAACTGGTAACTAGTGATATGTAAGTTTTTCTATAAGTGAGAGGTTGCATTTTCAATCTCTCTATAATCTCAAGTATTAGTGTTTGTCATTCAAAACACTCCTCCGTTTTCCACATTCCCTTTAAACAAAATACAATTAATTACTGACACTATTAATAGTGCAGTGGTATTGGGAGTAGTCTCCCCACCCCCTTGTACTGGGTTCGATCCCCCCTATCCCCTATCGCCTATGTATCAAAAAAAATACAATTAATTGTAATATCCTTTTTTTGTATATTAACTTTTGTTTTTGCCAGAGTTTTTTTTAGTATATTAACTAACTTCTATTAATCAGGAATAATATTGTTATTACTTATTACGGTTTATTTAAATTATACAAGTTAAATTGAAATAATTCTTGTTAAAATTTATTTCTTCATTTTGATATCAGGTCTCCTGATTATCTAACTTTTTGAGTTTAATTTAACTAAACACATTATTATAGTATTAAAATAATAAAAAAATATTTTAACAATAAAAAATTAAAATAAAATTATAAATTCTACTGAAATTATTAATTTCATTAATACGTGAGAATATTTATTAGAATGTTCTATTTTCTTACCCACATCATAATATTTTGGGGGGGAAAAGGGTCAAAATCTAAATTAAGTTTCAGTAATTCTAAATGGACTGATTTGTCCAAAAACTAACATCCCTTTTTATTATTTTTTTTAAAAAAAATATTCAAATAATCCGAATCAATTTTTATGTAGGATGACTCAATTATGAGTTTGACTGATACGGATCATTTTCTAAAAAAAAGTGAAAAGATAAGGATTGAATTTTCAATGAGTTAAAAGTTCAGCTGAAATATTCAGAATTAGAATCAGAATCAGGTTTCAAGCCTATCTACCTTCAATTGTCGTTTTTAAGTGTAAAAGGGCATTTTGGTCTTTTAATAATATTAAAAAATTTCTAATTATGCCTCGTAAATTTATTAATAATTTTTTAAGGGTGTAGCCTCAATTTTCAACTTTGACATTTTACTAAATTTAATTGAGATATTCCTTCTTATTATCTATATAATAATTTTAAATCATCATATTATGCTTAAAAATTTACCAGATCATTCTTAACAATAACTTTTTTAATGGAGCAATTTTTCCGATATATATAGTTAAAAAAAGGGTAAATTGGCAAAAATACACATGGGCTTTTCCCTTAGGAGCGTCCAGCACTATATGCTTTCCGGAGGAGCAAAAACGCACATGAGCTCTGAAAATGGGTGCAAAAATACCCATACCGTTAAGTTCTCCTAACTAACGTTAATTTCAGAGTGGGCCCCACGCAATTTTAAAAAATAAAAATATCAAACTTTTGTTAATTGCCAACTTTACCCTCCCTCAACTTTTCAGATGCCGCTGTCCCTTTTTCCCTTTTCACACCACTTTTCCTCTTCAGATCTGAATCCTCGTTGGTGTCGGTGTCTTCCCCGTCGTCACTCTCCTTCCTCCTTCATCTTCTCCATTCTCTTCTTAGATGACAACGGCGGCGTCGAACTTTCTATCTTCCAAAATCAATCCTCCTGTACTCCACCTTCGGTGGGCAGTGATGAAGTGCAACTCGATGGGTGGTGTTGGCGGTGAGCGATGGTGGTTCTTTCGAGCTCTCGGCCTCTCTCCTGTTTCTCCAACGCGGCTGACGAAGGTGATGTGAGGAAGGTTCGATCTGCGCTCTCTGATTCGACTCCTTCGACTGCGACGCACTCTGTCTTTTTTCCCTCTTGAAAGCTTCCAACGGTGGTGGCTATGGTGAAGAGGAGCTCACCGGCGACTAGTCATGACGGAGGTGGTTCTGAATATTTCTGAGTTCTTATTCTTCCTTCATCATTTATGCGCTAGTTTTTTTTTTTTCTATCTGAAGCAAAAAAATAAATCAGGAAGGAGAGGGTAAAAATCGAGCCAAAGCATATTGTTCATTTTTCTTAGATCTCAGGTTCCATAGCTTCATTGTTGTTGATTTTGTTGATTTGGATGATTATTTTGTTTTTTCTATATTTCTGGGTTCTTGTTCATTTTTCAATCTGGGTTTCAAAATCTTTGTTATCTGGGTTCGACGCATATTGGGGAGAATGGAGCCAAAGCATATTGTTCATTTTTCTTGGAAGCATATTGTTTATTTTTCTATATTTCTGGGTTCTCATTCTCCATTCTCTTCTTAGATGCCAATCTAGAAGTGTGTAACAATAATAGGAAAAATGGGTTCCCAGAAAATGAACAGTGAATGTAGCTCAGTGAATGTAGTTCGCCGGAGGAGAAAGGAGAAGACGCAACTGAGAGTTTTTTTTTAAATAAGTTCAGGGGTATTTTGGTATTTTCAGACTGTATTTAACGTCAGTTAAGGGAAGGGAAGTTAACTGTGATGGGATTTTTGCACCTATTTTGAGAGCTCATGTGCATTTTTGCTCCTCCGGAAAGCTTATAATGCTGGACGCTCCTGAGAGAAAAGCCTATATACATTTTTGCCCCTTTACCCTTAAAAAAATTATATGGAAGTGGAGAGATGCATTTTGTTTAATAAAAAAAATATTAATTTTGATACTTAATATAAAAATTAGTTGGAGAATTGAATTTGATTATAATTGGTACAAGGGATTTGGAGGTGAAGAGAGAGGAGGAAAAAAAATTTTAGGTCTGATTTAAAATGAATTAAACAATTGGGTTTACAAAATTTTAAAAATGATCATAAGATGTAAGATACAAAAGCGAGAATAATTAATTAAAAAATGTTAACCTCACTTAACTAATTTTTTAAATCTAACTAAACATTTTTCCCTCCCCTCATATTAAACAAACCTTTTGTAAGATTCATTTATCTTATCTTTCATATTTTATTATTTTTCTCTAGACTAATTTAATATTAGGATCATTTCTCAATTGTCATATTGTCTTTTTGTAGGTAGTAGTTTATGTTACGCATCTATTTGTAACTTATAAATTTTGTTAATTAATGAAATATAATTTTGTCATTTTAAAAAAAATAAATAATTTGGTCAATTTAAACAAGTATTACACAATCACTCTAAAATATTTTTAACATTTTATTATATATCATTTTATAAATTGAGTAAATTAGTTTTAAAATAATAAATATATAAGATAAAGTAGATATTTTTTATCATGTGTTGTAAAAATACTAGATGAGGTGATATCCATAAACTCTCAACTTTGGCTTTTCACTTTCTACATTGTACAACCTCTTTAATGAATAGTCTTCAGGAGTTTTTATGCCTACAACTCAAAGGTTACAATTTGTACACTCATAAGAATTAACTTTGCCATTTATTTTATGTAACTCTCAGTTGACGACGTTGATGGCCTATAAATAGATAACTATATAGGTACTAAATTTTGGTTGCATCCATTTGAATAAGATATTGTTCTATCTTTCTCTCAACAAGTACAAACTCCCCCCACGTGATGCGCGAGTACAACAGTTTCACAAAATGAAAGTACATCATCACCTTCCACTAATCCAGATTATTAAGAAATTGAATAAAACAGAAAAGAAAATAAAAAACATATTTGCATTTCAAATCAGCCAACAAAAATAGTCACTATCTAAAAACACAACATGAACCACAACCACATTGGTAATTATATTCTTATATGTTTAGCAACTTCTGCCTCAGCTCAAAAGCAAGAAAAAAAAAAGCAATTACAACAAAATGATACCCATCATAGAACATAAACATTCCTCTATGTAACATGAATTGATATCATCTCACATAAATATTTCTAAAAATCTTATCAATTGGGTACTTCCTTAACACCCCTCGATGCATTTAAAAGCATAGCCTCCCTCCAAAGCATTCAACCATGCATTCCCCATGCGTTGCGTGGGATACATTTATTTCATTTCATATTTCATTCCTTGCAGTTCTCTTCAACTTCACTAGAAATGTGTTTTGAATTGCCCTAAATATGCAGCTTCAGGCTTTCAAATCATATTTTTGTATGACCTCGTAAAACAAAGCCATACTCTTTAGTACTTCGTGATTTAAGGTAATTTGATATATCATTGGCTATACCAAAAAAAGCATAACTTAATTAATCATTGCCAAGTAGTTGATACACATTATTAGCCTTTAATTGAAAATAATGTCTAACAATGCAACATGTAGTGTCATGTGAACTTGCATCAATATATTTTATCAATCAAATGGTCCGTTTTTACAAATGACGTTCAATTAAAATTCCTTCGAATGTATCAAACACGAACCTCCCTCCCCCCCCCCCCCCAAAAAAAAAAAAACCGCATGTTGCATAAGAGACATCTACTTATTTTCATATTTTGTGTTATTCGCCTTGATTGACACTCAAACAACAAATTTTTTGAATTAAACTGAAAATGCAGCCTAGGATGGTTAGTAGGATGATGTGGGGAAAGTTTTTTTGATTTTAATTAAATAAATTAAATAGTAATAAAAGATAAAATCATTATCATTGTAAAAGAAAAAGGAAAAGACTAATTGATTAAAGGCTAAAGCTATAAACTTTTGTAGAAATTTTGACAACTTGAAATGGATAATGAAAAGCTGACAACACATTAGTTCAACTCAAACTTAAAATAAAAGGTACTTAAATAGGTTCCATCATTATTTAATTTACTCATCCAAGATAGTCAAGTAGAATATAACCATGACTTTGAGAAA
Source organism: Acacia crassicarpa (assembly GCA_034222035.1). NCBI lineage: Eukaryota > Viridiplantae > Streptophyta > Magnoliopsida > Fabales > Fabaceae > Acacia > Acacia crassicarpa. Next base: position 38,734,695 of record JAWXYG010000003.1, read on the forward strand.
CTTGACTTGTAAGAAAACCAAAAAGAAATAGATGACCATAAATACTTCATTACTTTCTTATTTTTATTATTCAATTCTAATTATTTGTGAATGCTCAAGTTCGCTACACTTGCCAAAAGCTACATTTCTTTGGTCCCTGTTTCTGCAATATAGCCTTCCACCAAAACTGAACACATAAAGGAGTAAAAAAAGATTATGCACTGCATGATTTTTGATCTTTGAAAGCATTGGACCCTAAACTTTATCTTGGGGGAAAAATAAAGTAATCACAGTATGTAGATCCCAAGCTATATCTTAGGAAAAGGACACGAACAGTTTATGCGCCTTGTACTACACCTGCTATACATCAAAATTTCTATTTCAATTGGTTGGAGAAGTTCACTTGTGCCAATTCATCCTCTTTGTTGTCTTGCAAAGTACAAAAGAATGAAACCAAGAATACTGCAGTTAAATTAAATTCAATTATCAATCTCTAGTTTCCAACAACAATGAAAATTTTCTACTTAAATAAATAAAAATACTTTTTTGACAAATAAAAAAGGAAAAAATACCTTGTGCATAATATATTATTGAACTTCTTGGAACGAAACAAATTAGCAAGGTGTCCTCATATGCATATGATGATTTTACTTATGTAAGTAATAGTTTTATTATTATTATTTTTTTGTTGCAAAAACTAATAGTTTTATTTCATTTTAATAGACTTAGAAACATCACAACAATACAAGTAAATAACGATCAAGTATGATGATTAATGCTTATTATGAGATGTTTATTACCTCCATTAATCACATTTTCAGCATTATCATATGGAAGCATGAGTCACATATTCATCAATCAAATAGCTTAAATTAATTTCTATTGTGGTTATACTTTATCATGAATTGGTCTTATGTTTAGAAATTTGCATTTTTAAATTACTTTTTAATATTTGACATTCACTTTTCAATATTTTTAACTCCTAAATGAAAAATCTCAAGGAGACATGACTTGTTGCCACCTAATAATCTAACCTACTAAAGATGGAACAATAACCATAATTCAAACTACATCCAACATTTTAAAATAATATGTTGTCGAAGTTCACCATCCCTAAAAAATTGGGAAAAGTAACCTACAATAACTACCACATGACAATCATTACACTGTTAATTAAATTCTTATAATTTATTATATTGATTTTTACCATTTCTACACGATATCATATATAATCAATGGTTAACTCCATTATGGCAATTACCTCTCCATAAAACTAAAGTTATAAATTCATTAGTCATGAGAAACCCTTTAGCCAAATCATAAATAAAAAAGCCAACAAACTTCCCATAAAAGGGGAGAAAATAAGGGAATCTACAATTAACCCATTGATAACAGCACATAATTCAAATATTTGATGCAGGAAATCTTCTTTGTGCTTCAACATATCTACCAACCACTCTATGAAACAAAAATTTCTTTATTAACAATAATGTCAATATCACATCAAATAATCTAGAAGTAGGATAAGACACTTACGGAGAAGAAATGAAAGAGGACTCACCGCGTTATGTCTTGAACCACATAGGAGAGAACCTTTAGCCACTACTTCATCTACCATTAATCTCCTAATCTTCCACGAGATGAAAGGAGATATGTCATCCATGAAGGCAAACCTATTTTCAGAATCATACCGTACACTCCTTTGGCGATTTTGCCTTAGGGCCCATAAAAAAAATTAATAAAATGCATGAGAAAAACAGAGTATGGAGAAATCCACCTTTTAGGAGAGGGCGAATTTGATGATGATACGCAGCAATGAAGGAAGCATGGATCAGAGAGACTTTCAACAATTAGGAGATTGTGGATGAGGAAGAAGAAATGTAGAGGTCTTTTGAACATTTAAGCTGACTATGAAAAATATTGGGGAGAGAGGGGGAGAGAGAGAGAGAGAGAGAGGATGGGTATAAGAAGGGGGACATTCAAATTTCAAAACCGAAATTTGAAAGCATTGAGCTGGAGATGAAATTCAATATATGGCACGAAGCCAGATGGGACAAACACTGTAGGAGTTGTGATTTTCACTTTTCTCATAAAAAAAGTAGTGCAACAATGATTACCTCAGATGGAGCTACATGCCCTGAGACGTTCAAGATTTCAGTTTCCTTGCAACTTAGAGAGGACCAGTGAACAATGAAGTAATGCGAGAGAAGATACACATCATGCTTTGAAGTTGACCAGATCAAGTTTGTCAACTGCAAAGTCCAAAGTAATAAAGTCTTTCTCTTCCCGTCCCGGATCATATTCCGGTGCTGTGGTTCTTCTACTCTTCTTATTACTAGAAAACCAGATCCTTTTGGAGAAATGTCTTGTATCCCGCGGGGCTGAGGTAACTCTACTTGCCGAGGAGGAAATGTCAATTCTTGCTTCTTCCTTTTGAATACCGGGATTAAGGGCTTCATTGAGAGTGAAGATTGGACTTGGCTATGGTTGTGAGTAGAAGTTAATTTATGAGATCTATATTTTTCTGTCATGTGTTTTATTCTTATCAATATGAGCGATTCTCCCTTTTCGGATTATTATAGTATTATGTGTTTGAGATCCTTGCACATATTATTCTCAGCTTTATTACTTTTGATTTAAGATGCTTGCTCATATTACCTAGAAAACATTCTTTTCTTTCTTTTCACTCTGAATATGTCTTGGAATCTATCAGAATGCAATCTACATAAAAAAAGATGTTAAATGAACTGATATGATAGGCACCAGTTCTCTTATTCAAGACCGTTCCCCATTGCTGGAAAGACACATGGGACACACAAGGTATAGAAATTCCTCCATTGAATCAAATCACTCAGATTTTACACAGAAGAAAGATCACTTGAAACAATGAACAACACCATGTTAAAAATTAGCATTGCCAGGTGCAATGCACGTTACAAAGCAACAATAAACAATACTGCACTATTTTAAAAAGGGCAATGACTAACACAACAGCCTATTAAACAGAGAAGACATTCAGGAAAAGTAAAAGATTAAAAAAAAATTCCAGCATATGGCTGTGTAAACAATAACATACCCTGTGCTAAAAGCCTAAAACATTAAAAATATTTGCAAGTAAATGTTGAGTATTAGCTTTAGGTATGAACTATGCTTTGATACATTGAAGGGAGTAAAAATAAGGTACTGTATCCGCAAAGGGCTGACATTTAACTAACCCTATAATTTATGGAAATCAAAGGAAATAATTCTATACCACACTTCCTTCGGCATTTTGCTTAGTAGCAAGGTCTTGAAGAAACCATGTAGCACTTCCATTATCAGCAACGTCATGCTTGAATTCTAAGAGTTCAAAGATCAAACTTTCATCTCGGCTAGGGTCTGCAAATGCCTCCTGTAAAGCACTATCAATTATTAGACAGCTAATATAATTAGGGCATCAAGATATCAATACCTTTGCCTTTTAAAAGCCATCATTGGACCATTCAAAGCACTTCCAGCCACATGATCCTCCACACCAACAGAATTATTAAGGGAAGAGATTGGTCTTAAAACTATGATATCTGAGTCCAGATAGATCCCACCATACCTGTGAAAACAAAAGCCAATGTCAGTGCTATAATAGACTAATATAACTTACACAATAATTAAACAATCATAGCAAGTATGCAGTTTAATCCAATTAATACACAGCAGAGATGAGGCTGCCAAAACTGAGGGTATGAATGGAGAATAAGTGATGATTTCTACATAGCATTAATAACAGGGAAAGCAATCAAATATCCACAACAATTAGTATGTAGGGTTGATAGAGCTCGCAGGCACATATATTTTCATCAAATAGAACCAAGCTTTAAAAATATGAAGAAGGAAAGTAAAGAAAGAAGGAAAAAGAATATGCATAGAGTAAATCACATGCAATAACCTGAAGATCAAAATAGCTAATATATGTGAGCGTTCTAAACAAACAGGTTTCCAATGCTCAGACATCTCTGGAAAGTTTAGTGTTGTGAAGGATTGCCATTACATGAGGGGGAAAAATCAAGATTCTATAAGCAATTAACCAATGAGTTAATAATATTGAAGCTTTAAATACAATACTTAATTCGAGATAAATAACTTACCAATGATGAGCGAAGAAGGAGAGGGGAATGCGCTTTCAATTATGATGAATTGTCCATTCCCCATTATATTATAGTTTGAACATGTACATTAGAAATATTCTTTCACAAACCTGTTAGGAGAAGCCAAAATCACTTAGTCCACAGTTCAAATTGCTCAAACCTTTCTCCAAAAAAAAACAAACACAAATGCAGGCAGACACAAACCGAATCTGGGAATGAAAGAACATTTCAATGAAAAACCATCTATGACAAAGGAAACAAACTTACAAAAAAATATGCCAGAGACAGAATATTATATGCCAGATTGTCAGTGTTACAAAGGAATTTGTCTTCAAGGCATTAGAGCCACACACATAACCCTAACAATAATCTCATAGTTCTTGTACTGCTGGCATGTAAATGTAAAATGCTTACCACGTCATACCACTCCATTACTGCCCTCACTGTTTTTCACCTTCATACTGAAACTAGAGGAAAGAAGTAAGATGAATAAATCCTTATCTTCTTTTTACAAAAATATAGAATAGACATCTACAGTTTAGAATGAAAGAAATAGAATAAATATCTAAAGTTTAAAATGAAAGAACTTACCGTTGCTGATTTTACTCGGTTTCTCACTCAAGCCAATAATTTTAAATTCGTGGTTGCGATTAGAAGCACGCACCCTTAAATTTTTAAGGATGACTTCGTTTGTGGAGATCAACGATGAACTCACCATTATAGCCATAGACCCATCTGGTTTGTGAGGGCAAAAACAAAAAATGCTGCTTGTACGGCTGCGTGTTTAGATCAGAACAACTATCAGTCAATTACAATCAAGAAGCAACGAATTAATAATTATGTTGTCACAATAATGAAATTCATGACCAAAAATAGGGTCAATCGGCAGTGGTTTGAAACACAAAGATTGCAAGGACGCATGGAAAGCAATTCCTAAAAGCAAACGGGACAAAATTTTGTTTTTGAGTATTTTGGCATACCGAGAGCAAACAGGTTTTCAAAGAAATGAAAATCTCGAGGTTCAGTTTGAAACCTCGAGGTTGTGCCTTTGGTTCAAAGTTTTGTTTTTGAAATACTTTAGCCAAACCTCGAGTATGGCTTTAAACCTCGAGGTTATCGGGCTCCAGAGGAAAAATGGATTTTTAACCAAATTTTAAACCTCAAGGTTTCTTTTGAAACCTCCAGGTTTGTGGTATTCAGAGATTCTTCAAAAGGTTTATTTTCAAATGAAACCTCGAGGTTCACCATGAAACCTCGAGGTTGTGTGTTTCTAGAACTGAGTTTGCTTGAGTTATTCAAGCAAATCTCGAGGTTTGAGAAGCAAACCTCAAGGTTTCTAGCCGTTACTGCAGATTCGAATTTGAGAAATCTGTAATACCTTCTTGTTTAATCTCAATGCTTTACATGATTATTCTATATTGATTCTAGATATGTTTAACCATCTTTCTAGTGAGTTTCAGACAGATTAACGAAGGTTTATTGAAGGATTAGAGCAAAAGCAAAAAGTGTATTAGGTTTATTGAAGGATTAGAGCAAAAGCAAAAAGTGTATCAGAACATTTAATGCTCAGTCCAAAAACTTGCTTCCTTTGGTTAATCCACTGGTACACGACTACAAAAGATTAAAAGGAAGATTACTACAACAAGAAACATCCTCTCCAACGGATTTATTGCCAGAAAGCCAACTCAGACTCAATGACCAGCTGGATTATGCAGAAACAAGAGAGAGAAGATGCCTAAGCTTGAACCAACTCTCAGCAGATGATCTCCAACGGTCCAATCCAGTTTGCAATGGTCATTTAATGTTCTCTACCTATAAATAGAGAGCATTAACTCCTTCTCGATCTGATACACCAACTCAGAGCGAAAATTTATTAAGTTCATTTATTGTGTATTAGTTTTCACCTGTAATAGTATCAATTTGATACTTGTGCTTCAGTGTTCATTCTATCTGCTCTGTGAGAGAGTCATTTACTTGTAAATCATTTATTGATTGAGATAACTACAAGTCAGGGGATTTGGTAGTTGAGGTGTATTGATTACAACTTGTAAGGGGGAGTGTGTTCTAGTGAGAGAACAACTCTTAGTACAGAGTGTGTAATCAATATTGTTGAGTTAGTGGGTTGAAAATCCCAAGTGAGGCTTGGGAACTGGATGTAGGTCAGAGAAAGGACCGAACCAGTATAAATCGTTTGTGCAAAGCTTCTTCTTCCCTACTCCTCTGTCTTACCCTGTTTTAAGGTGTCAAAAACAGAGTTTTATCTTTAAATTTTAAAGATACCCAATTCACCTCCCCTTTTGGGTATCAAGCTCCAATCTACAATATTTTTATTTAATATTTTTTCCATGAAATTTTATTTTCTGTATCGAACAAGCGAGTGCCCATAAAATTGTCACCTATATTTAAGTAGATTATTTTTTAAAACGCTTTTGTTTTCAATCTTAATGGATTATATAATTTTCATAATTTTAATATTTATAATACTAATAATAGTTCTAGAGAATCAATTTATAACTATAATGTACATGTTTCATATAAGCAAAGTTATCCTCCTTTAGCCTTGTTCGCGGTATTGTTGACGCATTAAATGATGATACCTCTCTTAGTGGGGATTTGAACTCAACGATGTGAGAGATTAACCCTTTTTGTTAAACTCAACACTGTAGGTTATAAGTATAACTATCATATTTTAATCATATAACAGGCTAATGATTTGATAGCTTAGTGACATGTAAGCTTTTCTATAAGTGAGATGTCTATTCAATATGTCTGAAATTTCGTGTATTAGTGTTTCACATTCAAAACACTCCCTTTTTTCACACTCTTTTTAAACAAAATACAATTAATTGTAACATCGTTTTTTGTATATTAACTTTTTTTCGGGGGTATATTACCTAACTTGCCATTTAATCAGGAATAATTTTGTTATCATGGTTTTTTTAAATTATACAAGTTAAATTGAACGCAATTCTTATTAAAATTTGTTTCTTCATTTTGATATCAGGCCTCTGATAATCTAACTTTTTGAGTTTAATATAACTAAGCCCATTTTTGTAGTATTAAAAGAATAAAAACATCTTTAAAAATACAAAAAATTAAAATAAAATAACAAATGTTACTTAAATTATGAATTTCATTAATATTTCAGAATATTTATTAGAATGTTCTTCTTTTTTTTTTTACCAACACCATAATTTTTTGGGAAAAAAGAAACAAATTGTAAATGGCAATGGTATGTTTTGTAAATGGCGATGGTAATTTTATAAATGGCGATGGTAGATTTGCAAATAGCGATGGTATATTTGTAATAATGCATTAAGTTTATGTTTTTATTTTAGAGGCAAGAATGAAAAACACTAAAACAAATTGTAAATGGCGATGTTATATTTGTAAATGATGATGGTTGATTTGTAAATAGTAATGATATATTTGTAATAATCGTTGAAAAATGTTAAGGAGAATATATATATTTGTTATATATATTAAAAGAACCAAGTGGCCCAACTGGTGGACCACTTGGTCCCAATCATGTGCAAGGTGTGAGGGGTTTGAACCCCACCCCCTACACTTCAATGGACAAATTTTTTTCAAAAAAAAAAAAAAAAAAAACCAACCCACCCCCTGGCTAGTGGCCGGTGCCGTTTTTATTTTTTAAAATTTATTTAAAACTAAGGGCAAAAGGATAATTTCACCCGAAATTGCATATCCCTCATAGGTCCTTGGTACCTTTCAGTCTTTTTTCAAATTCAGGAAACTTCTAGGGGTTTTACAAATTCAAAAGATATTTAAATGAAATTTTCTCTTTTTTTTTCCTTATCATGTTGGTCCTTTTCTTTTGCAGGGCCATTAAGAGATCTTCATAACTTTTTCCAAAGGGATATTTGTTAAAGATTAGTTGAAGACATGAATTGATGTCTATTTTGTTTTAAGTTTAATCTTTTAGAAAAGTACCACTTTGGTCTTATTTATAAGTCCATTTTGACCAAATCTCACATACCAATACCAAGGGGAGGTAGTTAACTCAATGATTATTGAGTAAATTTTCAACTTTGCCTTCATATATGATTGGGTATTTTTTAACTATTTCTTCTCTCTATCTTAATGGGTACAATTAATATAGGTAAAATTATCATAATCTCATTTATTACATAAAGCTGGATTTATATAAATAGACCAAATTTTTTTGTCCAGATGGATTTTATAAATAGGACCAACAAATAATATATAGAATTAACGGGTTGTGTGCAGGTCAGCTGAACACATAAAATGATGGCTTTTTTTTTTTTGTGTGTTAAAACTTTAAAAAAAGCTGAAATTGATGTGAACTTTAATGTCCATTATCAATGTCTTAAGGATGATCCCTTTCATATTTGTATTGAGCGTAGAGGAATCAAATTTATGGTACTTCTTTTGGTTAAGTTGTTGAGCCATTTTTTGCAATTTCTTTTTCAATAATATATACACTAGTGTAAAAAAGAGTTTTAAGACCGCCTCATTTAGATCGGAGTAGAGACGCCCCAGTCTTAAAGCAATGACCGATGGCAGTTCTGTAAAGATAAAGAACATTTTGAACCGGATCAGTTTTCCATCAGTCTTAAATATATTATTCAGACCGGACAAAAAACAACCGGTCTTTTAAATGTTATTATGAAAATTGAAATATCAATTACTTTATCGACTAACATTTTTTGCGGTCCAAAAATAATAAGGAAAAATTTAAATATTAAGGTATTAAGATTTTAAGACCGAATATGTCCATTAGCCGGTCTTAATAGTTATTCTTTTAAGATTGGACATAAAATAAGGTCGGTACAAAATATAGAAAACAATTAAATAAAAAATTAATTAATTTTAAGACCAGACTTATATATCGACTGGTCTTAAAGGTTAACGTTTAACACCGGGTGCTAATTTCTTCGGTCTTAAAGTTAAATAGTTTAAGACCGGACATAAATTTTGGCCGGTACAACAATATTGAAGAAAATCAAACAAATAATTAATTAGTTTCGTTTAATTTAGTAAAAATTTGTCTAGACTTTTAGGACCGTATGTTTATTAAAGGTGTGGTCTTAAAAGTCCTGAGACTTTTAGGACCGTAGATATATAATTTATCCACTCCTAAAAGTCCTGAATTTAAAAAAGCACTTTAACTTTAAGACCGTGTAGCTTTAAATATCCGGTCTTAATTGTCTTAAATCATTAATTAAGACAATCGAGGTTCTGGCTTTCTCCTCAAGCTAGGACCTTCGTTGTTGTCGTTTTTACCTCTTCTGATTTTGAGCAGCATTATCGGTCTGCCTTTTCTTTGTATTTTTTCTTTGTTCGAAAAAGAATGGAGATAATGAAAAGGACACTGAAAATATTCAAATCAGGGCAAGGTAAAACCGACGATGACAACGACAACGATGGTCTAACCTTGAGAAGAATTGTCACTCTATTTGTTTTTATTCGATTTTTTTTTTAATGTTCTTAACTGTATTCTGGGAATTTTTAATGTTGATCACACGAGGACAATGTTTTAATGGCAATCGATATCGTTTCTTTACCTTCAAGAGATGCATCAATATTACTTGTGAATTTCCTTTTTTGTTTCTTTAGAAAAATTTATAATTAACGTTCGTGGGTGTCGAGTACCACGGTCAGCTTGTTGTTGAAATTGAAATAGAAATAGACATATATAGAAATTGAAATAAAAATTTTATTTAATAATTTTATTTTATTTACATAAAAAAACAAACAAACATAAAATCTAATCCTCCCCATCATTGTCGGAGGGGAGGTAGTCGTCAGAGAGGTCAGACACGTCGTCATCAGAAAGACGGTACTCAACGTCTTAGGCGTCGAGTACCGCCGTCACCTTGTTGTTGACGGCGTGATAGACCTAAAAAAGTTGGCCCATGCGTCGGTCTATATGATTGACGCGGGCCAAGAGGTGCTGCATCATCTGGTAGAATGACGGGTTTGGAGGCAGCAAAGGAAGGTACAGATTGTGAAGACTGGTAGGACGAGGAGGACCTGGTGGTGGTGGAGGACCTGATGGTGGTGGAGTAGCCATTACGGTGGTGGAGGTTGTAGAGTGATGGAGAAGAATGTGAAGAAAATAAAGTAACAACGGGTTTAGATAGAGAACGTAACCCATCCTGAACAATGTGAAACGTCGAAAAATTTAACGAGGAGCCGCATAGTTCCTCAAAATACGAGGAGTCGCCTAGTTGGGAAGTTTATTTGGAAGCCGATTGAAGAGACTCTGAATCTATTCATTGAATAGATACAACTTTTAATACTAGATATTTTAAAAGTTGGGAATACGAGGAGTCGCCTAGCTAGTTGTGAAGTTTATCTGGAAGCCGATCGAAGAGTCTGAATCTATGCAACTTTTAATACCAGATAGTTTGAAAGACCCATTCTTAAAAGTATTATTTTTAATTGATTAAAAAATAAAAGAATTTTAGGACCAGACTCAAGATAAAAGGTCATAAAAGTAAGTGAATTGGAAAAAAAAATAGCAGTTTAGGACCAGATATATATAAATAGATCTTGAAAGTATTTTAGGATCGGATGTGTATAAAAGGTAGATCTAAAAAGTAATTTGAATCAAAAGACATTTAGGACCGGATATATATAAAATGCGCCCTTAAACTCTCTACCTTTATATTAACTTCTCACACTACCTCGATCTTTGTCCTTATTAACTCCACACTCCTCACACTACCTCTCTGTCCTTATTAACTCCATACTGCCTCCTAACTTCTCACCAGTAATTAAAGAAGCTTATTAATTCTCCAGTTTTCCTTTACTTTATTCAGTTGCTGCTGCGCTCGCCAAAGCCAATCCTCTTTTTTTTTTTCGATTTGGTTTAATAAATAGACCATTAGGACCGAATAGGTTATAGGTAACTGGTCTAAAAAGTATTTGACTTTGAGGACTGGATGGTGTTTAAATCTTTGGTCTAAACATTAATAAAAATTTAGGACCGGTGTATTATAAACCTCCGGGCTTAAAAATTAAATTAATAAAATCTTTAGGACCAGATACATTATAATTAATCGGTCTTAATAAAATCCAAAATCCTAAAAGATGTCTTTGTCGCATGTAAAATTAAATTTCCCTTTCTGAACTTCTCTTGTCGCACAGAAAGTGATTATTCAGGTTCTGTCTCCAGTGTTTGTGTGTTGCTTCGTCGCTGCTTCGCGTCGCTCTCGCGACAATCACTTTCTGGTTCCTTAGTTAAACGTCTATAAACCAAGCTGTAAGAGGTGTTTCGGTTATATAACTTTATGATTTTCCTGCTTATCGTTCTGGGTTTTTCATGGGTTTAATGAAATCGATGAAATTTTCTTGTAGGTTCCTCTGTTGTTAATGAATATTGTATTTTGAAGATTATATTTGCACTTTAGACCAACCCAACTGACCAACAATTGTTTTTAGGTTACTCTTGCTGTCTGCAACATCAACATTCGTGGCTGGAGAAGAAAGACTCAACAAACGCATTTGAATTAATATGCTACAGGTAAATCCACTAGACCTTCATGCGATGCATTTAATTTCTTCGTCATGCATTTATTTTGCTTCTTGGATTCATTGTGATACTTATGACCAAAAGTGATTCTTCATTCTGCATTTAATAATGGACAAGATTCTCCGGAAAAAAAAAAAAAAAAACTAACCAACATTAAGCATAAATATGCATTTTCAATTGGCTTATTTTATATTCAAGTTTCAAATTTTTCGGATTATGTATGTTAAACAAAATGGAGCAAAGGAATTTATAGAATTCGCTAAACAAAATGCCCATGATAATAGTGTAAAAAATGTTTGGATGAGAGGTGATTAAATCCTGAAGTTATACACACACATTTAATTTGTGAAGGATTTTGTAAGACCTATATAGTATGGGTATAGCATAGTGAAAAAATCGATCCCAAGTGGGTCTCAACATGGGGAAGTGGCTTTTGATGATAATGACACAGATATTGATAATGTGTGCAGTGATGGAAGGACCCCGCTATACCCTGGGTGTAAAAAATACTACTTGTTGAATGATGTATTGAAATTGGTAAGCTTGAAGGCATAACGACAACAGGTTTTTTGAAATGCTTGAGGCTTTTAACGACATGCATGCTTCCGGATAATAATGTGTTGCCGCATTGATATATATATATATATATACGTACTATGATATTCCTTCTATATATGTTCTTAAGCAATGTCATCACTGACTATGAAGTTTAATTTGTTCTTGTTTTATTTTTGTGGTAGGATCATCCGATCCAAAGGGGCATGTTATAAAAGATGATGTGTTTATGTTGTTGGCTGAGAATATGAAGGCATGGTGAATAAATTAAATTGGGCATGTATGTTAATTTACGTGCTGTATTTGTAACTCAGCTCATTGTATTTGTAAGTAAGTTATCTTACAGTATAAATTAATTTAGGTGTTGTAGTCATAGTATAATCATTAATTAAGAGGCCACATAACTCATATTTGTATTCTTTATTCCAATTCAATTTATTCATTGTTCATAGCTTGTAGCTTAAAGTATCGATTTTTATGTGCTGGATTGGGTGGTGGATTTATGTGTGTGTGTATATATATATATATGTAGATCTGAAAGAACAGGGAAAAAATTCAGGAAAATTTAGACCAGAATAAATACGCCGGTCTTAAATGTTCAACTGTTAAGACTAGATTTATTTTTGTTCGGTCTTAAAATTCTGATCCTTTTAAGACTGACTAAGTTTTTGTCCGGTCTTAAAAGTTGGGTTTTAGGACCGAACAAAAAACATTTCAGGTTTATTTAATACGACTTTTAAGACCTAATGTTTTAAATGTCCGGTCTAAAAGATTTTCTTTAAGACCGGTTCGTGTCCGGTCTTAAATGTTAGACTTTTAATACCACCTGGAACAAGACCTGCCACAAGTCCGGTCTTACGGTGCCTCTTTTGTCCGGTTTTAAAAGCCTTTTTTGCGCTAGTGATACTACCTCCGGTTCTAATTATAAGACTTAGTTAATTTTTTTAAAATTTATTTAATCATTTTATATATTGTGTATCCTTAAATTATTGTGTATCTTAGGTTTAGTCTGTGAGAGTAAGCCACTTCCATAACTATTTTTTTTTCTTTTAAATTTCAATATAAAATGTTAATGGACAAGTCACGAGTCAACCATCCCCATCATTAATATTAACGAGACTGTAGGACATAATATAATGCAGAAAATTTTAACAGCTAAATTATACAAAAATGATAGCTGTCAATAAATCTTATGGCCATTGTTGTCAGAAAAACTTTCATGTCTGTATTTTTTTTTAAAAAAAAAAAACATTCCATGTCTTAAGCAATTTTACTATATTTAAAAAAAATGAAAATATAATATATGTTGAAATTAAATTCGGATATATTTCATTAGTCAAAAAATATGAAGAGGAAAATTTGCAATATCTATTATGATACCGTGTAATGGTAATAATTCATTAAAAAAAATTATTTAATATTTTTCCATTAAATTTTATTTTCTGTATTGAACCAGCGAGTGCCCATAAAATTGTTACATTAGAATTTCTCTTAATATAACATGTATGAAAAATATGACTAGATTTTCACAATAATTGCAAATAATATAATGATGCTTAATTATTATGAACATTTTTGCAAGTATTATGCTGGTCGAGTGGAAACAATATCAAATGACTCATATTTATAAATTCTTTCTTCCCACGTGATTTTCTAACATAATTGAAAACATTTTTGTTTTTCAAAATAGAATTAATAACTGGTTGAAAAACAACTTTATGCAATTTTTCAAAAACGTTTTTCTTAAACACGTTAAGAGAATTGTAATTGTTTACCACATGTGCATCTTGAGCTCTAGATAATTATTCATCAATTTTTTTCATGCTGAGCTCTTCTTGAGAAACATCCTTCTCTTGTTCTTTTACGTTGTTAGGATCATGGAAGCATTCTCTGATTTCACTTTCTTCCATTTGTTCATCACTCAAAGATGTGCAGTTTATAATTTCTGATGAACTATCAACTTCAACACAATTGTTAGAAGTATAAATAGAATCGAGAGTATCTCAAATGTCTTTAGCATACGAGAAAATTTTTGATTTGTCAAAATCATTTTTGCTCAATGCGTTATATAAATTTTTCATTGCTCTAATGTTCAACGAAAATATCTTCTTTTCTTTTTTAGTCCAATCCTTTCTTGGTTTGTATCAAAAGCATTTATAACAACATTTTGCATGTCAAAATCAGATGCTTTGATAAGACTAGTCATTCTAGATTTCCAAAACCAAAATCCAACTTCCTTTAAAAGAAGTGGAATTGTATAGTCAAAACTTTCCGAAAATGAATAATACCCAAAATCAGCAATTGATAACTCTTGAGACAGTTAAGTCCTTTAAGAGCCCCGCTCTGATATCAAATGTTAAAACTAGCTAACACCCAAGATGGGATGAATTGAGTGTAAGATATAACCTAAGGAACTTTTAAGATCTTTTCGCATCTTAATAAGGACAATAAGTATGAAAGTAATGAGACATATATCAACAGTCAGTTATTCAAATAATATATGCTGGAAACATAAGAGCTTAAGGAAGAGAATATGCAAAATATGATTTATTCTGGTTTGGTCCAATCCGCGATGACCTACGTCCAATCCCCACGCTGCTCCTGAGATTTCAATCCACCATCTTCCTCAAGTTTTAATTAAGTATTTCAAAACCACTACAATCCCACAAGTTCACTCAGGCGCTTGTGAACCTATTTATGAATCTCTTACTGAGATAATCCTTCTTACATACTATAAGGATACAATAGGTTTCCCATTCAAGATCACCCAATCTTGAGTAACTCTCTGATAGAATGATTACAATGAAAGTATACTTGTCTCTAAATGAAATAGATGATGATAAATACTGAAGTACAATGTAGAAGTAAGATTATAGGGCTTCGTAAGGCTCAAAGTAACACAGTGTAAGCTTAGGCTCTCTCGTTTTGTTGATCGTTATTCTTTATGTCTTTGAATGCTTTTGTATTTATAGGCAATTGATATTAATGACGATTGTGAGCATCCGCCCATTGGAGCATTTGATCGTTACGTTGTGAGGTTTCGTCTATTGGAGCATTTGACAGTTGAAATATTACCGTTGAGCATTCGGTCCATTGAAGAATTTGACCGTTGGAATATTATAGTTGAGCATATGGTCCGTTGGAGAAATAATTGTTGCTTCTCTTTATCATTCCATCAAATGCTTTATTGAAATACTTTGTTCTTTTCTGCCATTTTAACTTCATTAAATAACTGTTGCTTTCTTTGCTTCAATAAACGTTTCAACCTTGATCTCCTTGTATGCTCTATTTGACATATTTTTGCTTTTCGTCAGTCTTGAAGCTAATTCAAATGTTAATCACTTGAAACTTGTACACTAATGTCATTAGTAGCATTAAGATGTATAATCAGTAGTAATCAAGTATAAATAGGTGTTAACAACAATTTTTGAACCCTCGAAGATGTTCTGGAACTGAAACTGCAAACTCACACTCGAGTGTCACTGGGTATACTCAAGTGTTCTACTATTAAGAACACTTCTGCATTGAAAGCCTTGTTGAGATTTTGTACCAATACTTAAGTGTTCCTCAATACACTTGAGTGTCCTCATGTTTATCATGAGAACATTCTTTTTATTCTTACAAGTGTTTTTTGTGATTTGTCTTGCTACTAACTCACACTCGAGTGTCAACTTACACACTCAAGTGTCATCTTGCACACTCAAGTGTGCCCGTTTATGTTTTCCAAAAAACATGTAATATCCTGATTTTGGGTCTAGAGACTTGAGGATAGGCCTGTATCAGGTAGACGACTAGATCCAGTTCAGGAAATGTGATATCCCCAAATCGTGATATTTAAATCTTGGAATTTATTATACAAGATTTTATTATGAGATTAGGCCATAAATTCGGCCAAGGAAAATAAAGGATAAATAAGACATGTTGACATGTGAAATTGGACTAAAGAGGTTACATTGGACATAAGCCATTAAGTAATAAAATGTAACATTGTAGGCCCTCAAATAAGGCCATTTTCGGCCAAAGGGAGCATGAGAAGGGAGAATGGAATTTTTAATTATGAAAGAACATGAGAAAAGTCAAGTTGTGTATTCAACAAGCTTGTATGTCTTAAAATTTTGCTAAAGAGATAAGGCATAAGGACAAGTGAATTTGCTATGATTTGAAAAGCTTTTATTGAATCATAAAAGCACCAAAGAACAAAAGAAAAGGATGTCATGAAATATCCAATTTGAAAAGGGACATGGAACAAATCAATATGTGTATTTAACAAGCATTAAGAGCTTGAACTTATTTCTTCAAAATTAAATAAATGAAGACAAGACAAATTGGCAAGTTTTAAAAGCAATAAATTGGACCCGAAACTCATGAACAATTCAATCAAGAGAGGGAGCAAGAGGAATTAAATGAAGTATGGCACAAATTGCACATGTTTGTAAGAAAAGTCAACATAGTTAGATGCTACATGTCTTCATGGGAGGCAAAATTGACTTTGGAAAATGACATCTAACCAACTTTATTTATGACATTTTGAAGATTAAATATCTTCCTCCATAATCCATATATTTTGGCTAGATTGAAATAAAGAGAGGATAGATACATTTAGCTCATCTTGAACATAAAGTCAACAAGGTTTATCTTTGATTGCCACTTGTCACAAGTGAGTAACAAGATGACTAGTAAATGGACACCTCAACATGGTAAATTAATGATAGTTAATGAGCTATAATTCTTCCTCTCCAAGGCATGATTTTCAGCCATATAGAAGGAAAGGGAGAAAGCAAGATAAGAAACAAAGAGTTCAAGCAAAAGATAAGTAAACAATCTTCTAGATTTATGTTGACATTTGATGACCAATAGAAGAGCTTGAACCATAGGATCTTGACACTTGTTTAAGCTTATTTTGGGAGCTAAATGAAAGATGAATTTCGGCCAAGCAATAAGCCAAGAAAAGTATGCAAAAATCAAGAAGAGATTAGCATGAGCAAAGTCAAAAATCATCTAGAAGAATGTTAACATTCTTTGATATTTCTTAAGGGATAAGAAGAAGCTTAAACCATGAGAATTGAACACTTGTCCAAAGCATTTTAGTGGTCTGAACAAGAATAATTTTCGAATTAAGTGAAAGACAAAAGAAGAGGCAAGAATCAAGCTCAAGTTAATGCTAAAAAGTAAAAGAATTTCTAGAAGAAAAGCTCTTGAAAAATAATGATATTCTATTGAGTTTTCCTGGTCAATATGGGGAAGCTCTTATCATAGGAAATTGCCACATAGCGAGGCAATTTTGATGGCCCAAAATGAAGTTAATTTTCGGCCAAGTGTAAGGATAAGAGAGAAAATCAAGTAACATGGAAAACAAGCCAAGATTAAGGGATATTTAGACTTGGAAGTTTTTTTTTAGATGGCTTCTTGACTTGTTATAAATTGTCTTTAGTCTTCTTTCTCATACTTTTCATGATCAAAAGCTCATCTTTCCTTAGCAAGAGAGAGGAGGCCGAAATAAAAGGAAGACTAGGAAGAGGGAAAATCAAAGAACAAGGTAAGTTTCATATAACCTTGTGGTTTTTCTTCTCATATTCTTGTATTAACCGCTAACCTTAGTAAAACACTTCGGTGTTTTAAGGAAGAAGGTCAAAGTTCAAGAGATGAGAAGGGTAGAGAAAACTTGCAAAAGACCATAGACCAATGTTAAATAACTTAACCTATAAGAGTCAAAATGAACTTTGGAGCTAGAATAGGCCTTTAATTCTATGATTGACCTAATAAGTATCCAATCTTAGTATTGGATAAATAATAATCCGCCGTTCATAAATATATGGTTATAGGCATCAGTATTTGCCAGAGCAACAGAAAGAATCGAGAGACAAATTGGTAAAGTGATAAAGCGTTCGGGTAGTAACTCTAACTCTCACATATTATGTATGTTTGTATATGTATGTTGAACCATGTTTATGTGTTATGTTCTCTGTTCACAGTAGATGCTGCATAAGACTAATGTTATGTGACTTTTGAATATTGTGTATGCCTCCGTGAATTGCTTTTTGTGCATGGTTAGTTGTCATGTGCCTTGTATATATTCTATGTGAGGTTAATTTGTTACTCTAGGAACCTTCGGGGTCTGAATTCTTGTTGCTACCTGTAATAGTACATCATACTGAATGCGGTTCCCACGGGAAGGTAGCAAATACCGGCAGGTGGAGGATCTTGATGTAGCTCGTGGAACAGGACAATGGGTGGCAGGACGTGAAGATACTGGCCCTATTTAGGTTAAATTTTAGTTGAGTTTGTAAGTCTGGGATCTGTAATTAATAAATGTGTAGATATTTATGAGAACTATGTAATGTGAAGAAGAAATCTTATATTAGTGTAACATTTACTATTTCTGATTTTGCCCCACATTTGCATACAATTATGGTAAAGATCGCTAAACTGTGCATAATTACTTTGATAAACGATGAGATATTGGGGGGTGTTACAAAACATCACAAATGTCTGCCGAGAGTGCGTGTATTGCTTACCAACACTCGAGTATTAACTTACTCACTCAAGTGCAGCACTTGAGCACCAACTTACACACTCGAGTGTGCTTGTTCTTTCTTCTAGAGAACATCAAGTGTCAAGCAAACTTCTGTTGGCAACCATGTTCACTCGATTGATCTTATACAAAGATCAATTTCCAGAATGCAGTGACTTTCAAAATGCAAGAATATTGGCAACATGAAGGGTCAACGTCCAATGAGCATATTGTCTTCAATATCTCTCCAAATTTGGCAAATCACCTATCTTCAAAAAGCTCTTTAAGTCTTATTTCCAATGAAAAAAGAATCATCTCCAAATTCATTGTATGCTGTGCAATTCAATCAAATTAATAAAGGCTATTTTGAAGCAGCATTTTTGCAACACTTTTGTATATATGTGAACTTTAAAAAAAAAATCATATATCTTCCAGTTCGAGTTGATTTTTCATCATCTTGTTGTTGTTGAAACAGAATTTGAGTTAGTTTCATATGCCACAAGTTTCAGTTCAATTGAATGTGTATTTTGTGAGATACACCTAAATTACTGAACCTGTGTCTGAAATATGGCACGAATTCTAATAGCAACTTCAAAAATTCATTTCTCTTTCATCCAACCTACTCTGGCCTTGATTTTGGTGTCGATGTGACGCATTGAGAGTCTAGTCTTACATGAAATAAGTGAAAATGGAGCCAAATACCCAAGAGGGGGGTGAATTGGGTATTTTAAAAATTTTTGCAGATTGCTCTATTTGTGACAGTGAAAACAGGGGTAAACGGAATGAAGGGAAGAGCAGCAAGACACAAGAGAATTATACTGGTACGGTCTTAACCACTTGACCTACGTCCAGTCCCCAGACTCTCTGAGATTTCCACTATATTAAAAATTACACACTCTGCACTCAAGAAGTGATTCTCTCACTAGAACTCACTCCCCCTTACAAGTTGTAATCAATGATCCCAACTACCAAGTCCCCTGACTTGTGGTTATTTACAATAAATGATTTACAATCAAAGAAAGCTCTCTCTAGGAGTAGATTATGATAAACACTGTAGCTTATAGTGTCAAAAGACAAAATACAAGTGAAAACTGAAAGGTAGTTGCAGAACTTGAATGCTTATGCGTTTTTAGATGTTGTTGCTGTTGAGAAGACTTGAATGCCACTCTATTTATACATAGAAGGTATTAAATTACCGTTGCCAAATGGATTAAACCATTGGAAGTGTTCTGCTGCAACTTTGGTCTTCTTCTCTCTCTAATCTCTACTTAATCCAGTTGGACAATGGGTCAGAGTTGACTCTCTAAAGATTAATCCGTTGGAGAAGAGTTTACTTGTTGTGGAAATCATTCTTAAATGCTTTGTAGGCGTGTGCAGTTGGATTGTCCAAAAAGAAGCAACTTTCTGGACAGCATTTAATGTTGTGAACCACCTTTTTGCTTTTGTTCCAATCTTCAATAAACTTTCGTTATTCTGTCTAAAACTCACCAAGAAAGTGGTTAAATTCATCAAGAAGTATATTAGAGTAATTCTGGAAAGTATTAGGATCAAACATAACAGATTTCCAGAAACGCGCAATTCAAATTTTAAACTTAGCTCAGAAACCTCGAGGTTTGTTCATCAAACCTTGAGTTTTGGACTTGGTATGTGAATCTGGATTTATGTCCAAAACACCAAAACTTGAGGTTTCTAGGCAAAACTGGAGGTTTTCAAAACTTTGAAATGCTCGATGCTCTCTGCCTAGGAAAACCTCGAGGTTTCTTTACAAACCTCGAGTTTTCATTTATGTATGAAAGTTTTGAAAAATCCTGTCAAAACCAAAACCTCGAGGTTTCTGTTGAAACCTCGAGTTTTTTAAATCATTGAAAAACTCGTTTGCTCTCTGTCTTGCAAAACCTCGAGTTTTCTATACAAAACTCGAGTTTTTATCAAGTATGAAAACTTTGAGATTTTGCACCAAGACAGAAACCTTGAGGTTTCGAAAATAACCTCGAGGTTTAGAAATTTGAGAAAACTTAGTTGCTCTCTGCTTAGACAAAACTTGAGATTTCTCCCAAAACCTCAAGTTTTCACACTTTGTGAAAACTTAGACATTTTTCTGTCAAACTTCAAAACTGGAGGTTTTCTCTCAAAACTGGAGGTTTTCTGAAACGTTAAAGTCCAAGTATTTTCATCTTCCACAAAACTCGAGGTTTTGTCCAAAACCTCGAGTTTTCACTTAATGTGAAAACTTTGAGAAAATCTTATCAAGTTCAAAACTGGAGGTTTTACACAAAACTGGAGGTTTTGAAACTTGGTTGAAATCAACGTTTTCTCTTTTAGTCAAAACCTCGAGGTTTCTTGCCAAACCTCGAGTTTTCTCAAAAATTGTGAAAGAGTGAAGTTTCAGATCAAGGTACAAAACTTGAGGTTTTATTTGAAAACTGGAGGTTTTGAGAGGTTCAAAATCTGAGAGATCATCTGTATGACAAAACCTTGAAGTTTGTTCTGAAACCTCGAGTTTTGCTATTTCACAGTAAAACTTGAGAGGTCTCTGTGTTTGGAAACCTCGAGTTTTCTTTGGAAACCTCGAGTTTTCTCTTGTCTCAGAAAACTTGAGTTCTTCTCTGTAAGGCCAAAACTCGAGGTTTCTCTGCAAACCTCAAGTTTTGCACTCACAATGAGTTTTATACACTTGACAGCAAAACTCCAATCTTTGTTTACAATTATTAGCAATCATCAAAACCCTTAGAGAACTAACAATAAGTTTCACCTCAATCGGTTTCTGGTTTGATAAACATGGTCTAATTACTGAACCTCGCTCATGTAAGATGTTGAACAGGGGCTGTCACGCCCCGAAATTTAGCAACGTGACGGATACGGAAAGTGAAGGAAACCTACCCTTCCCAGACCGTAGGACCACAACCAACACTGCTAAACACCATAACCTTCACAGCGCAGTTACTACCAAGGTTAGACCATATCATAATAGAATATTCAAAATAATTGACAGTATAGAACATGGAGCTCAGCTCCATCCGTACACACTGGATACATGCTTTGAACTAAAATACGGGCCGGGATCCTGCCTAAGGTATACGTGGAGCATCTATCCTGATCAACAGCAATACAAGCAAGCAGCAAAAATTTACATCACAAAGAGGCTCTACAAAGAAATGCCAGCAACCTCGGATTCCAAGAGGCTTCTCACAGATTGGCCGCAGGCCCAACGTCAGCAGAACTATCTGAACCAATCAAATTTTCCGGTGAATAACGTCCCATATGTAAAAATAAAATAAGTACAGAAATAAACAGTTGAAAATAACCTTTATCCTTCGGTAAAAATCAATTTCAGCAATGAGATACAGTTTACAAATCATGCGAACATAATTGAAAGTAAAATTATGTGCAAGAACCAATAAATCAAGTAATTTAAAATATGAATTGAATCATCTCGTTTGCTAAAATCCAGTTTAAAACAACAGTCCTCAAAACCGGACCAATCGTAGGACCTGTACAGAACGAATAACAAGCGTGGACACACAGTCCACGAGGGTAAATAACCAAGCGCGGCAAAGCCACTAAACAAGCGTAGCACGAAGCTACGAATCAAGCGTAGACACACAGTCCACGAGGGTAAACTAACCAAGCGCGGCGAAGCCACGAAACAAGCGTAGACACACAGTCCACGAAAACAAGCGCAGGTACAAGACCCACGAAATCAAGCGTGAGAACACATCCCACGAATAACAAGCGAGCTCGAGATTAACCATGGTGCACCAAGGACAAACAGTACTGCTGTTAGTAACCAACGTTCTGTATTCGGCCCTCTTAAAAAAACAGTTTCAAGCATGCATGGGGTCAACTTTCTAATGGCCAGTAAGACACTTTCCTCTAACGAGGAGAACTAGAAACAATGTTTCATAATAAAATCCCCAGCATGATGGTTCACACGTTTCCAAACATTTTCCTTCCAATCTCATTCGTCTAAATCTTTACATATCACAATAACTTGAAATAGAACATTCAGGAATACAATGCCTTCTCAAAATCAAAGTAATAAAGAAGATCTTTGAAATATCCTTGTAAGCTCTTGGCTTGAAACCCGTAAGAGATAAATTGTCATGTAACCATTGTCCTTGAAAGAATTGACCATACAGTTTAACCGAACAGTAAAATGATAAACAATTCATGTCTTTTACAACATTAGCTTGAAGAAATTAATTCTTAAGAAATACGGAATTTTAATGAAAATAAAGCAAGTAAGCTTCTCAATTTGAAAATCAATGGGACGTTATTCACGCACCTGATAGACTTACGCTACGCCTCTTTCTCCCTCTTATCGGTATTCCAACAATATACTCGTTCACCTCCTAACACCCAACAAATTACATCAATTAAAATTCTGCACAGTATTCGATATATTCACATACAATTGACGCCTTTCTTAGCTAGCACATAATTCCCCCTTTTTAAACATGTTCGCACCTTCTTCACAACCTTATAGATTTCGTAAGGTCACTTACTAAAGCTCCGATCCTAATTCATACCCACAACAACCATATTAAAAAGGCACAAGAATTTCATTGCTTCCCTTATAAATCTACAGCTACCAGCAACATGCTACACAACTAAAACGATTAAGCCCCAACTCAAAGTGATAATCTGCTCGATTTGGCCACACCCAGCACACCCACGAACACGCAAATCAAAATTTCCAACTTCACTAACCCAAACTCAGCAGAAAGATAAACTGACTGAAATTAAAGATTCATGAATCCAAAAATTCGGCCCTTCCCCAACACTGACGACAAGGAAGAAAACAACTAAAAAAAACATAAAGCAAGAGAACAACAACGAAGCCACACAGCACCAATCTAGATGTCCCCTTCCTCCCAAATCCTCCTCCACTTAGGACGGCCTCCAGCGATCCGATTCCCCAAGCCAAACCGCCGAGATGAACCTATCTCACAAACCACGATTTCAACAACACCGAAGTCACTAACCAGCGACACAGAGACAAAGCAAAACAGAAAGAAATACTGATCGATAGAAAAATTTCGAACCAGAGGAGGACGCCGGCGGGGAAGATGTGCGTCGGAGACAGAGCACGAACGGAAAGATGAAGAAGGTCACGCCTGGGCTAGGGTTCAAGACAAGATCGTACAGCCACCTCCTCCTCTGCCAAAACGATGAAGCCGAATGACCCAGGAAGGACAAAATAAACCGATGCTATCCTTTTTTTTTTATTCATTAAGAACATTCTGGAAATTTCCAAATGGGCTGAGGGAAAATAAAATAAAATAAAATAAAATAAAACACACACACACTGGGCTCAGAGAATTCGAACTCAGGACCATTGAAATATTTGACCATGCTCAAAACCAACAGGCTAGAACAAATAATAGGTAAATATAGAATTACCTTATACTATACTAATATAATCTAATTCCCAATCTAGTTTAAAATTTTTTTTTTCCGGGCCGTTACAGGGGCAAACAGAGAAGCTAAAATACGCTTCACACTCGAGCATCCAGTGGCACACTGGAGTGCTGAAATGTTGCACTCGAGTGTGCAAAAAATGCACAAGCAAATCACTATAGCTGAGGAGCAAATTCCTGTAGCAAATCACTATTCATTGTGAAGCTTGATTTTATTTATTTTAACTCCGAATTGAGCCATTCCAACTTCCATTTGATCGTAGAACTTGAATATTGATATTCTCATTATATTTGGCAAGTTTTTCTTTCTTTAATCTCCTTTCTTGATCATTCTCCATCATTCAATTTCATATCTTCTAATCTTTGAATTTACATTAAATATAGGAATTAAAGAATGTAGGAGATGAATATATTATGTAAACTTTTTGTTCTTAATAAAGGCATCTATATTTGACATCATCAAAACTAATCATATCCAACACCAACATTGTATCAAAGAAGAGCCAAAACCACATAAACAAGATTGCACAAGGGAGTTTGACACAAGTTCATGTCTAGCCATCTTAGATCTTGTCATTGTTGCCATTATGTTCCATCATTGAAGCCATCGTAACTTCCACCCTCACTATTACCTTTAAAACCTAGTTGCAACCCTCAAACCCTCTCCTCTAAATCTAAGCTTCCAACACCGTTTGTCACTACAAATCGATCTCCTCTCTGCTTTAGATCAATGCGTCAGCTCACTACTAGTCGATCACTGCTGGTAGATGATGCCATTGCTACCATCCACATATGAGAAGGAAAAGAGGGAGGTGAAGGGAAGAAGAAAGATTATAAAAGCTTGACCTTTTTATTTCTTAATAGGGTGGGCCCCATCACAAAAATGATGGTTGTTTAATGGTAATAGCATTTTTGCACTCATTTTGAAAGTTTATGGGTACTTTTTCACTTTTAAAAAGCATATGGTGCTAGGTTCAATTTAGGTAAAAGCTTATGGGTATTTTTGCACATACTTTGTTTTTTTTAAAAAAAAATCCGATGATTTTGCTCAAAGATATCACTGCACAATGATGCTTGGTAATTGGTGAATGATTCTTGTGCTTGAGATATGTGTGATAGTGTGTGGGGGCCACGACCTCTTGGTTGCTTTTTTTTTTTTATGAAGTTCCATTTTTGTCCTAGAAGTTGTCACAAAATCTAAGATTTTCCTTAAATGTTTTTTGGAGCAATGTCACCCTAAAAGTTTCCAAATCATGACAATTATGCCTGGCTGTTATCCAGGTTAAGTTTGACCATTAGTTGACAAAATATGTTGAGCTAGTAGGTCCATATGTTATCTACTTCATTTTTGTAAAGGTGTTAATTTGCCTTGAAAGTTT
The DNA here is from genome assembly GCA_034222035.1 of Acacia crassicarpa. Lineage (NCBI taxonomy): Eukaryota > Viridiplantae > Streptophyta > Magnoliopsida > Fabales > Fabaceae > Acacia > Acacia crassicarpa. Next base: position 38,760,179 of record JAWXYG010000003.1, read on the forward strand.
TCACTTAGGAGCAATGCTGCACGAGAATTTTTTCGATTCAACATTGCCCTGAAAGTTTCTAATTAATTGTACCAGTGTTGCCGTGACTATCATAAAGGTTAAGTTTGACCTCTAGTTAATCAAATATGCTAGGTTGGCAGCTTGAACAACATTGAAGAATAAGTCGTAGATGAAGGAGGAGCTCACGTTTGCCATAGAAAATGAAGAAAAAGATTCAATATTCAGATTCAAGCACATTGAGCTAGATTACTGAGAACAAGTCTACCGGTAAGTCATCGTATCCCAGCAATGTCAAGATAAGTAGGTATCTCTTCAATTCTCTCTTCATCGCACAAGATGTTTTCACTTCTTTGATTTTCTCCAATCATTCAGATAACGTGCATTATTTTTTGGAAAAAATTTCTTGCTTATAAATCTAACTTGGAAAAAAATGAATTGGATGACATATGGACTAACTAGATAAGCATATTTGGCCAACTAACAGATAAACTTAACTTGGATAATAGCCGATGTGAAATTGCTACTATATGGAAACTTCTGGGGCAACTAGCTCTTGAGTGAAAACTTCTGGGCAACTTTGTACCAAAATCCAAAACAAAAATGATGTGGATCCAGATGACATGTAGACCTGCCAGCTCAACATATATGGTCAAATAACGATCTAACCTTACTGGATAAAGGTCAAGGTAAAATTGCTATGATTCATAAACTTCCAAGTCGACATTGCTTTAAAAAATAGTACTTCCACAGAAAATTGAGATTTTGTGACTATTTCCAAAGCAAAAAGGGACATTAACCCTTTTGTTGGTCTTGCTTGTTTTAAATATTTATTGTGCCTGAGATAAAGTCAAATTTGTGGACCATGTAATTGAGTCTGCATGCACTTCTCATCGAATCTATGAGCTAGGCATGCCATGAGGGATCTCTTTTTAATTAAATTTTATTTTTTCCCCTTATTTATTTGCATTAAGTTGTATCCTCTCCACACTTTAAAATATTTTTACAATAGTACCCAATATTCTAAATTAATTTTTAGTATATCTAATATCTTAAAATATATTTTAGTATCATCAAATATCCTAAATTAATTAATTTTTACTCCACTTAGCACTTGAATCACACACTTTTTAGTAGCCCCTGCCTCCTAAATTAATTAATTTTTAGTACACCTAACATTTTGAAGTACTTTTTTAGTGGTATTCAATATCATAAATTAGAATACTGGATGATATATGCTACTGAAAAAAATACTTTAAAGCGCTAAATTAATTTAGAATACTAGATGCTATTGAAAAAGTACTTTACAATGCTAAATATAACTTAAAACAAATAATTTTAAAAAAAAAATCACGGGCATGTATCTCATCCCCAAATGTTGTCGTATGGGTTCTTTACTTGTTGGAATACGGTCTTCCACTCCCATTTTTTTAATCCCAATCTCACCACATCATACGGCACTATAAAATTCTTTTGACTCGTGACCGCACCAGAGAGGTTCTTTTTTTCCTCTTCGTACAACATAAGCTTTTCTTTTTGACAGTGGAAGTGGGGTTCTGATCACCCTTCTCATTGACAGTCAAGATCATTTCTTTCATTCTTTTTTTCCCCTTAATTGTACCTCGAAGCCTAACGCACAAAAGGTTTTCACCTCTCTACAAATACTTTTTCAAATATTCAAACTTGTAGTGTAAGCTTGTTTTAGTAGGAGCTCTACGCTTGTGTTCCTTGAGTGTGGGTTTCATCTTTTCAGTTGGGTTTGCTGTTGGCAGTCTTCTCGGTGTTACAACAGTTTGTGGCTAGTTTAATTTGACAATGAATTAATTTGTTGCCTTGTGAATTTTAGGGAAAGTTTCATAGTAAGGTGTTTTTTTGATATAAAAAAATGGTGGCAAATGTGCAACCACTCCAGGTTTTGCAGTGGTAAGGACGACCCTCCCAATAGTGGTAACTCCATACAAGGCGGATTACGAGTGGTTTTACCGCAGCTCGAATCCTAAACCTCTTAAGGGAATCCAGCGCCACATTTTGCTGGACCAACCACATGTTGGTTCATAGTAAGGTGTTAATGTTAGAATTTTAATATTACAATTAATATTAAAATTAATTCTATTAAGTGGCCCACATTAATTCCTGTTTTGTAACCGTTGTAACTGTCCATTAATTTTGTAACGGCCCAATCAATACGCAATAATTGCTAATTGATACACATGAATGCTTTGTCTCTGTGATGGCTGGAGAATTATTCAGACGTGTATATCTTTCGGTCCCCTAAGCCTGCTCTGAATAAGGAAAAAATCACACCATCTACAGATTCAGAGAAAAGGGTTAGAAGAACTGAAACTCGGAGTTCGTCCCTGCTCGCTTCTGGAAACAAATCAATGGCAGGAGGTATTTGTGATCCCTACTTCATTTTTCCGCATTGATCGAAATGTTAACCTGTGTTTAGCATGATTAGATCGCTAAGTTTTCAACATTTGGTATCAGAGCAAAGTTATATGCCTTTGCCTTGATTTTTCACCGAAGAAATTTTATTTTTATCGGTTGTGTATTTAAAAATTATGATCATATATTTTGGAGGGTTTTACCTAAAAGCTTTGTTTTCTGATATGTTCATAATTATCTTGTTCATCGATGGTTTTTAAGAGTCCAATCCATGATAATTTGTTTCATTGAGTTTTTTGAAACTTATTAATATATGCTATTTTTGGATGCCCTTATTCGATGTTGCATTTATACTCATGTACAAAATCTTTTCATTTGGATTTTGTGATTGGTGGTTGAATCATTGATGAATTATGTTTTGATATGAATTTCATTTGCTAATGCTTCCTGTCATCGACGTCGGGAGATTAAGATTTCTCGGTTGATTTTTCATATCGATTTCGTTATGATTATTTTGCTTTTGATCGATTTCAATTTCTCAATCATTCTTGATATGGTTTCAAATTTACATTGAGTTTCTATCGGGTAAATGGACTCAAGAAGGACGCTGAAGTTTTTGCATGACGTGCGTTACTGGAAACAAACAAACGCTGAAAGACCCAGATTTGATTTGATTTCAAATTCTTGTTTGGGGTTCGGATTTCACGTCTGTTTGTTGGATTGAGTCAAGATTTGGCTCATAATCTTTTTCCCTTGGTTATGCCGTTGAAACCGCCGTCGAAATCGTAGGATTTTGAGCAACCGATTGCCTGAGAAACAGCACCGAGATCGCAGGTCGTGACGCCTGGAACCGGGTCGTTATCGGGTTGGCGGGTCGGGTAGGGTTTTTTTAACGAGTAAGGAAGAAGTTCAAACGACGTCGTTTAGGGGCTGGAGTGAAACTCTGCGTTTCACTTATTATACAGCTGGGCCAGACGCTTATGTTGGGCCGAGGTCGTTTCTGTTGTGCCAGGCGCAGTTTTTTTTTTTTTTTTGCTTCCAAAAAATAAATGGAAGGAGATGAACTGTTTTAAAATCGCAGAAGTTGCCTCAGCTAGATTTGAACTCTAAACGCGTGGGCGTGTGGGCGCCTTAAGTGCTAGCGCTCTGCCAGCTGAGCCACGCGCTCCACTGTCAGATTTTCAGCATCTATGTAATTTAAATATTTTTCCATCGAAAATCAATTTTTGAAAAGGTACAGTAGGTGGGATTCGAACCCACATCCTTCTGATCCAAAGCCTTGATTGGGCCCTTCAGACCATTAGGCCAAGTTGACATTTCTATTTTATTTGTAGATATTGAATTTACATATAAACTATGACTTTCAGATTTAAATATAAATCTGATTTTATTTTTAATTGGATTTCATGTGATTATAAATTACATATTTTTTGTTATGCATGTATTAATCTTTATTTAATTATTCATGCAATGTTATGTTAAATAATATGCAAAGCATGACATATCCAATTTTAATACTGCTTATTTTCTTGCAATATTATATAGTAATGTTAATTGATCCTTATGTTTTAATTAATTAGAGAGGAGCCACAACATCTTTAATTAATTGAAAATGTAAATAGAGTTGCATGATCACAAAGTAACATTAGTTGTAATAGATCATATGTAATATAATAAAATTTTATCCCACAGGAAAATTTTTATTATATGTTTTTGTATGATTAATTAGAATAAAATGTCAAATTATATTCTTAACTTACCCACAGGTATTAAGAATAAGGAAATAATTTGATAGTTTTATCATACAGTTATGTATAAATCTAATTGGATACCTTAAGCCATTGGGCCAAATGTTCAAATGTATTGAACATTTATTCTGGGCCTTTAAATCTTTATATTTCCTTCTTGGAAAATTATTAGACCCTATTGCAATTTTTAATTACCTTGGCCATTTATTTTCTTGGTAACCTGTTTTATGTGAAATGATTTTATTACATTAATCTGAATAGTTTAAATTGAGAAAGGTTAATTTTGGCAACTTTTACATTTTGGAAAACTTTTGAAAAACTATTACTATTATTTTTTAGTTCTTCAATTGTCTAAATATTTGGAAAAATTAACTTTAGACAATTACATATCTTTTTCAAATTGTTGAAGCCAAACTTGAGTTGAATTATGCCAAAATTAATTCTTTAAACAATATTTAGATACATAAAACAGTAGGAGGATTTTTCTTTTAATTTGATTAATTAGTTAATCAATTAATCCCTCCATTAAGATGTGCATATATTAGATTTATTTTTGAATGTACAAAATAGTGGGAGAATTTGTCTAAGATGATTATTTAATAACATTTTGTTGATTAAATTAATCAATTAAATTCTCATTAATGATTTGTGCATATTTGGAATCTAAATGCACAAGATTAATTTTGGTGATTAATATTGGAAATGTTAATTTAATCAAAGTGGGAGGATTATATTTAGTAACTTATGTTGATTAAATTAATTGGTTAAGTCCTTCATAAAGCTGTGCATATACAGATTTTAAGTGCACATTATTGATATTTGTGATTAACTTGCATAGCTATATTTTGTTCTAATGAACAAAATACATCACATAAAGATTTGAAGACGTCCATTGTAATTAAATATGTGGTTATAATTAATCTTTGCCCACAGGTAGATAATTATAATCATAGTTTTAATTAGGGTGGAATGGAACGACATTATATTTTCTAAGTAGCCCACAGGTATTAGGGGATATAACTGCATTCTAGTTTCATCAATTCGAGATAAATTCATGCTATGCTAATGTCTTTGCCCACAAGTAGACTTTAGTGATACGAATTTATAATGATATGGTTAATTGGAATAGAACATCAAATTATATTCTTAATTTACCTGCAAGAATTAAGAATAAGGAAATAATTTGATAGTTTAGCCCACAGGCAAGTTGTATGTTATTAGATTCATGCTTTTTAAGCATGATTTACATTGGTAAATCATGATATGATTTACTAGTTTCAAATTTTAGTTATAAGCATGTATGTTCAATACTATGCAGTCACACAACCTGCAAATTTCTCTAATATGAAATGTAACATTCCCGAACTGAGGGGTGATAACTATAAGGTATGGAGAGAAAGAGTTCTTCTCCAATTGGGGTGGATGGACATTGATTATGCTATAAGGAAAGACGAACCACCTTCTATTACTGCAACCAGCACTCCAGATCAGGTTGATCTTTATGAAAAGTGGGAGCGATCTAATCGCCTTAGTTATGTTCATAAAGACCTCAATCTCTGCTGGCATTCGTGGTCCTATCAAACAACATAACATAATTAGGCTACTTCTAAAGGTGATCAGTGATCAATTTCAGACTTCAGATAAGGCACTAGCCAGCATCCTAATTATGAAGTTTTCATCCCTAAGATTTACTACAATGAAAGATGTGTGTAAGCACATTATATAGATAAGGGACATTACAACTCAACTGAAGTCACTTGAGGTTAACATGTCTGATTCTTTCTTTATACACTATATTTTGAACACTCTTCCACAGCCATATAGACCCTTTAGGATATCCTATAACACACATAAAGATAAATGGTCAATTAATGAACCTTTGATCATGTGTGCTCAGGAGCAGGGAAGGCTGAAAATACAAATGGGAGAATTTCTTGAATATGACTTGATTAGTGGGAGCGATCAATTCAGAAAGCTTGTTTCTGAAAAGGATCATTCAAATAGCAAACCTCCCACTTCAAGTTTAAGATTGGTTGTTAACAATGTTCCTTCAGCTCAATCGAATATTGTACAACCAGTCATTCAAGAGCCACAACTTGCTGATATTGATCCAGTAGATCAAGTTGCTGATGATGAACAAGAAGAAATTGTTGAGCAACCAGTTGAACAACAAGTTCCTCAAGAAGATAATGAAACAACATTAAGTAGATCTACTAGAACAATAAGATCAGTGATACCTAGTGAATATATTGTGTATCTGTAGGAATCTGACTGTAATGTATGAGCTGAAAATGATCCTGGAACGTTTTTCACAAACCATGAACTATAGATCATGATGCTATGAAGGCTGAGATCAATACTAAGGCATCTAACAAAGTCTAAGATCTTGTTGAGTTACCTAATGGTGCAAAGGCTATTGGATGTAAATGGGTCTTCAAAACAAAGAGAGATTCATTAGGCAATCTTGACAGACATAAAAGCAAGACTCGTGGCCAAAGGGTTCACTCATAGAGAAGGAATCGACTACAAGGAGACATTTTGTCCTGTATCTAAGAAAGATTCTCTTCATATCTTTCTAGCATTGGTTGCACATTTTGAATTAAAGTTGCAACAAATGGATGTGAAAATGGCCTTTCTCAATGGAGATCTAGAGGATAAGGTTTACATAAAACAACCCATAAGGATTTTCCCTAATAATGGTGAGCATTTGGTGTGCAAACTCAAGAAATCTATATATGGATTGAAACAAGCTTCCCATCAATGGTATTTAAAATTTCATGATGTTATCTCTTCATTTGGTTGAGTAGAGAACATTGTGGATGAATGTATATACCAGAAGGTTAGTGTGAGCAAGACTTGTTTCCTTATTCTATATGTGGATGATATTTTACTTGCAACCAATGATAATGGTTTACTATATGAGGTGAAACAATTTCTTTCTGAAAGACTTTGGCTTGAAGGATATGGAAGATGTATCTTATGCCACTAGCATCAAGATACATAGAGACAAACGTCAAGTATTCTAGGTTTGTCTCAAGAGACCTATATCAACAAAGCTTTGGAAAGATTTCAGATAAGGAATTGTTCACCCAGTATAGCTCCTATTGTGAAAGGTGACATGTTCAATTTGAACCAGTACCCAAAGAATGACTTTGAGCGGGAACAAATGAAGAACATTCCTTATATTTATGCTCTGGTCTGCACAAGACCTGACATTGCATTTACTATAGGAATGCTACGGAGATATTAGAGTAATCTAGGTACAAACCACTGGAGAGCTACAAATAAAGAATTGAGATACCTTTAAAGGACTAAAGAGAACATGCTTAAGTACAAACGAATCGACAATTTGGAAGTGACTGGTTACCATGATTCACGTTATGCTGGCTGCATTGACTTAAGAAAATCCGCTTCAGGATATATTTTTATGCTAGCCAATAGAGTTGTATCATGGAGTAGTAAAAAGCAATCTTTAATTGCTACTTCCACTATGTAAGTTGAGTTTGTATCTTGTTTTGAGGCTACCTCACATGGTGTATGAATGAATAGTTTCGTTTCTCGGCTTAGAATTATGGATCCAATTTCTGAGCTATTAAGATTATATTGTGACAATTCAGTTGCTGTTTTTATGGCTAAAAACAATAAAGGTGGTAGTCGAATCAAGCATATCGACATTGAGTGTTTAGCCATAGAAGTGCGTGTTAAAAATAAAACAGTGGTTATTGAACACATGAGCACTGAATTGATCATTGCTGATCCTTTAACTAAAGGCATGCCTACATTGAAATTTCAGGATCATGCACAAAGAATGGGACTTGGTTCCTTTATGTGATTTTCGTTGTAAGAACGATGTTATTTATGAAACTCTATATGCGATGTTTTCTCATTCAGTGTTGCGCACATATTCATTTTGAGAAATATCATTAAAGTTTGGACCTAGAATAAACATGAGGTTTATTCATTAAGTCACATGGGCTTGGGAAACATGATACACTGTGATACATGGAAGATAATACTCGCTTTAAGAGGACCTGTCGCTATGATCCATGCATTTTGTTTTCTCAGAAGTGTATACTGAAGTATGTGGACCAAGTGGGAGAATGTTAGAATTTTAATGTTAAAATTAATTCTATTAAGTGACCCACATTAATTCCTGTTTTGTAACCGTTGTAACCATCCATTAATTTTGTAACGACCCAATCAATACGCAATAATTGCTAATTGATACACATGAATGCTTTGTCTCTGTGATGGCCGGAGAATTATTCAGATGTGTATATCTTTCGGTCCCCTGAGCCTGCTCTGAATAAGGAAAAAAGCACACCATCTGTAGATTCAGAGAAAAGGGTCAGAAGAACTGAAACTCAGAGTTCGTCCCTGCTCGCTTTTGGAAACAAATCAAAGGCGGGAGGTATTTGTGATCCCTACTTCTTTTTTCCGCATTGATCTAAATGTTAACCTGTGTTTGGCATGATTAGATCGCTAAGTTTTCTACAGTTAAATAATGTGTTTTAAGTTTGGAACTCAAATTAGGATAAAGTATTGGCTGTTGAGAATCCACACTCTAATGGTAATATTGCATGAGCTTTTATCCAAGCAAGAGTCGAGGTTGATAAGTAAATTAAGTAAATGCCATGTAGGATTAAAATTGAATCAAGAACACGTGGAATTATGTAAAATAAAATTAGATGATGTGTTAGAATGCACGCTAGTAAATCAACGTAAATAAAATAATACTACTAATAGTAAAATGTCATGTAGGATTAAAATTGGATTATGTGTTGCGTTACAAATTTAGCTTGCTTCGTCAGCATTGTATTGTCACAGCTTAACTTTGTTTAGTTAGCATTTTTTATTAGGGATTTATGTTTCTCATGCAGTAGGAGAGAAATCCTCTTATGCAATAGCTGAAACGGTGTCGTCTTTGAATAAACCCTATTTTAATACTTTTCTTCCTTTTGGGTATTCTTCGCTTCGACCATGATCGGCAAATATGAATTGGCTGTGCGGCGATAATCTCTGCTTGCGGTGAGAAGTTCGAATACGCAAAGATTACGATTTCAGGGATTACAAGCTATTTGACAATTCAAGCAGAGATTACAATTTCCGGTTTTCGACTAAATGCAGTGACTATTGTTATAATTTTTTTCTGAGTCGAATGAGTTGAAAATCAAGGCAGGTAGAGATTGTTCTGTTGGTGGTTGTGGTGGTCTTCTTTTGATCACCCTTCTTGAAGAAGCAGCTTCTGGTTTTGATGATGATGAAGTCTTGTGGGTAGTGGTGGTGGTGAGGGAATGGTTACGGTGGGGGTGGGGTGGTTCTGATAGTCGGGGACTGGAGTGTGTCTTCAATTCTAACAGAGGAAATGGAGAGACGACGAGGGACATAAGGAGAGGAAGGAGAAGATAGTATAAAGGGTTTGGGGACCATGGCTGAGGAGTGAGAGAACGAGAGTGAGGAAGAGAATGAAAGAAAGCTCAGAGGTAAAAAGAGAGAGCAGGTAGGGTTATTTATGGAGGAGATGAAGAAGGAGGTGAAGCCAAAGGAGATTTTCTTATATTCTTTTACATAGACGCCTGTTTCCTACAGTTCACACAATGGTAAACCAATAATATAAATTGAAAAGCAATCTCCATTTTGGGATATCATCATAAGACACACGCACATAAAAATCATTTGTATACTATTATTTCAATCCCCCGAATGGTCAGAGGATTTAAAGGATTGGAATAGAGAAATGTATATTAAGTGCACCTATAACGGCGTTCCATTATCCGAAACAGAATTTCCGAAAAACTGGCTAACTGAGGGTATTCAAATAAAGGTCCTTTTTCCTTTTCGTCTAAAACCTTGGCACAGATACAGATCTAAGCTACGATCCCCTCAAAAGGAAAAGGATCCAATGAAAAAAAAAGTGAAAAAAATGGATTTCTTCTTTTTTACAGTTTTCGGAATGGAAGTAGAACTTCCCTTTTCTTCTTCTTACCGAAAGCAATGTTCATTTTTTGATCCCATTTTTAAAGAACTTAAAAAAAGAATAAGAATTTGGAAAAATATTTTTTTTTCAAAGAACAAAATCTTTTCTAAATATCACAAAAGAAAAAGCACAATGGATCATCCAAATTATTCTATTTCTAAAAGAAAAAAGAAAAAAACTATCATTATCAGAATTGAAAAAAATAAAAATATATGAATTGAATGAAATTCAAAAAGATTCAACAAAAAGTAAGAGTAATCCAATGATTTACGAATCCACCATTCCAATTCAATCTATTAATTGGACAGACTATTCATTGACAGAAAAAAAAAAATAAAAGATCTGAATGATAGAACAAAGAAAATCATAAAACAAATAGAAGAATTTAAAAAAGACAAGAAAAAAGGTTCAGAGAGAAATATTTTTTTCTAAGAAAACAACTTATGATGATAAAAGATTAGAATTACAAAAAAATATTTGGCAGATATTACAAAAAAGAAATGTTCGATTATTCCGCAAATCACATTATTTTTTTAAATTTTTCATAGAAAGGGTATATATAGATATCTTTCTATGTATCATTAATATTCCTAAAATCAATGTACAACTTTTTCTTGAATCAACAAAAAAGATTCTTAATAAATACATTTACAATAATGAAGCAAACGAAGAAAGAAAAAGAAGTGATAAAAAATATCAAAGTCTAATTCACTTTATTTCTACTATAAAAAAATCAATTTGTAATATTAGGAATACGAATTCACAGAATTTTTGTAACGTATCCCCAATAACCGAATACTTTCCCCATAATGGATCGTGTTCTATCGTTGATCAGAGATTTAGATTTCTCTACGAAAAATATGAATCGGAGTTTGAAGAAGGGGAAGAAGTCCTCGACCCGCAACAGATAGAGGAGGATTTATTCAATCACATAGTTTGGGCTCCTAGAATATGGTGCCCTTGGGGCCTTCTATTTGATTGTATCGAAAGGCCCAATGAATTGGGATTTCCCTATTGGGCCAGGTCATTTCGGGGCAAGCGGATCATTTATGATGAAGAGGATGAGCTTCAAGAGAATGATTCGGAGTTCTTGCAGAGTGGAACCATGCAGTACCAGACACGAGATAGATCTTCCAAAGAACAAGGCCTTTTTCGAATAAGCCAATTCATTTGGGACCCTGCGGATCCACTCTTTTTCCTATTCAAAGATGAGTCTTTTGTCTCTATGTTTTCCCATCGAGAATTCTTTGCAGATGAAGAGATGTCAAGGGAGCTTCTTACTTCCCAAACAGATCCTTCTACATCTATGTCTAAATGCTGGTTTATCAAGAATACGCAAGAAAAGCATTTCAAATTGTTGATTCATCGCCAGAGATGGCTTAGAACCAATAGTTCATTATCTAATACTCTATCTTAGAGTTATCAGTATTTATCAAATCTGTTCCTATCTAACGGAACGCTATTGGATCAAATGACAAAGACATTGTTGACAAAAAGATGGCTTTTCCCGGATGAAATGAAAATAGGATTCATGTAACAAAAGAGGAGTTTCCCATTCCTTAGCCGGAAAGATATGTGGCCATGAAATAGAGATTAAGTGAAACAGAATTGACTGGGTGGTAGAGTCGTGGAAACACCAGTTTCTTCCATATTTTGGACCTTAGCTCCATGGAACAATATGCTACTGCGGAAACATGGAAGAATTGAAATCTTAGATCAAAACATTATGTATGGATGGTATGAACTGCCTAAACAAGAATTCTTGAAGAGCGAACAACCAGAGCTATTACTCACTACATCAAAAAATTTCCATTAATGAAAGATGAAAATCCATTGGAAAATCAAAAATACGTATGCCGGATGAAATGGTTGTTGCTATCTGCTCCAATAATGAATCATTAGTTTAACTGAATAACTAAATAAAATAGATAGACCTTTCTTTCTCTTCGTCTCAGGTCGATGGATCTTCTCAATTGAAAGATCCCCTATATGGATCTTTCAATTGAGCGAGCCTAATTCTAATTGTTTTGTTCCGAACCAAAGATATCCACGGGGCGGTTTGGTTTGTCCTATTTCGATATTCACGACCAAGAAGTACTGAATTCTCTTTCCTTTCGGATAGGCCCTGAAAGGGGAAGGAAGGCTAGAATGCCAACAGGTGTATCCCCAATAAATACATTTACAATAAATATTGATTTTTCCCCAATAACCGAATACTTTTTTGTCTGTAAATACCGTCATATTTGTCTGTAAATACTTTCCCCAATACTTTTGTCTGTATAATCCGAAATTGTCAAAAGGATATTAAGAGAAGTTTGGCCTATTATCGATTAAGAGAAGTTTGGCCAAAGAAATAACTTCTCTTAATTGATAATAGGCCAAACTTCTCTTAATATCCTTTTGAGCAAGAGCTAAAGTAGCTCCTAATACTACTGTTATTATCCCTATGAAAGCTATTCCATTCATTATGGAGGGTATAACTATGAAAAGAGGAAGAAGGCGGGCTACAAGAAAAATTCCCGCCGCTACCATAGTAGCAGCGTGGATAAGGGCGGAAATAGGGGTAGGCCCTTCCATAGCATCCGGTAACCATACATGAAGGGGGAATTGGGCAGACTTAACAACTGAACCGCCCAATAACAGGAAGGCGCACAAAGTAACTAATAATAAATTAACCTCATTATTAGAAATTAAGTTATTGAATATTTCAAACAAATCCCGAAATTCCAAACTACCTGTTATCCAATAAAGACCCAAAATTCCCAATAATAAACAAAAATCCCCTACCCAATTAGTTACAAACGCTTTTTGACAAGCATTTGCCGCAATAGGACGTGTGAACCAAAAACCTATTAATAGATAAGAACACATTCCAACCAATTCCCAAAAAATATAAATTTGTATCAAATTAGAACTAGTAACCAATCCCAACATTGAAGTATTAAAAAAACTCATATAAGCAAAAAATCTCAAATATCCTTCATCATGAGACATATAATTGTCACTATAAATAAGAACTAGAATTCCAACAGTAATAATCAATATTAACATAATAGAAGTAAGTGAATCGATCAAGTAGCCAATGAGGGACGGTCATAATAAGGTTTACAAGTCGTTTTCAGATGTAATTGAGGGCAAATGATCTAGATTCTAGATGGATAAAAAAGATTTATTTGATCTGAAAAAAATACTTGTTGTTGAAACAAGATCAAACATAAGAATGTCATTTATTATTACTCTTTCTTTTTTTCCCTTAAAGTATCTAAAAAGAAAAAAAAAAGAGGAATGGAACTAAGGATTTTTGCACAATGGATTTTTATGTTATGGCTTAAGTAGTTTTGTCGAGATGTATCTGTCAAAACACCTTTAGCAAAACAAAATCAAAAAATCCAATGGGTCCTCTTTTCTTAATTCCATTAGATCCTCTTACGAAACACGTCAACACTATAAATCTTATGATTCTTTTATGATCCTATTTCTGATTCCCTTGTTGGACAAAAGTTCCATTTATATACAATAATCGCATTGAAGCGGGTATAGTTTAGTGGTAAAAGTGAGATTCGTTCTATGGATCCCTTACTAGTTAAGGGATCCCTCGTTTGATTCATATTCCGATCAAAAACTTTATTTCTTATCTTAAAAGGGTTTAATCCTTTACCTCTCAACGAAGAATTCGAGGAATAATATACATTATCGTAATTTATATTCAAAAAGAATCAATTCGAAATTGACAAATTGAATTATGAAATTACAAAAACATAAGTTTTTTGAATTGGATCAATACTCCCAATTTTTTGAGTATGAGTAAAGGATCCATGGAAAAAGATATAGAAAGTTTTTTTTATCGTAACTAAATCTTCTATTTTTTTATTTATATAGGAGAGATTGAAGCAAAATAGCTATTAAACGATTACTTTAGTTTACTAGAGATATCGACATATTTCTATTTTTTTTAGCTCGATGAAAATCAAATGTTTTTCCTAAGGATTCTCTTAAATAGAAATAGAGAACAAAGTAACTAGAAAAACAAAAAGATTGTTAGAATCCGCCTCTTCTAGATTCTAGAGGGATCATCTAAAAAGCGGGATGTTTTGAAATTGAGAACGTGAAATTGAATTCTTTTTTTTTTATATTTTCCTCATTTCATAATCCATTTCATATTTCATAATCAAAGGATTTGGTATTTTGATATTTTAGATTTTCATCAATGATCTGGTCAATCATGAATAACAGGTTATCATACTTTGATAATGGAAATTATCCTTAAATGAGGAAAAGATTAAAAAAAAAAAAAGAATTCATTCATTTCTATTATGAAATATGAAATGGATTATGAAATGCTCATGTATGTAGTAAGAGTAGGAATTCATAAACTAAGTAATTTGGTTTATTTTACGTTGCTTCCTATTTAAACTTATTAGTTTCTTCATTATTTGTAACAGTTCTTTACTTGGGCGGTTGGAATATCTCTATTCCGTACATATTTGTTTCTGAGCTTTTTGAAATAAATAAAACATGTGGAGTTTTTGGAACTACAATTGGTATCTTTATTACATTAGCTAAAACTTATTTGTTCTTATTCCTCTGTAACGCGACATAAAGACTCCTTTTTAAAAATTTCATAAACCTAAATTCAAACTAAACTAAATGGGAAATATGATAAATCAAGCGAAATCTACTAATTATATCAATATCCGAACTTTATTGTATATATAAAACAAAAAGGGAGGTTCTTTTCTTGATTTGTTCTACAGAAATCGAACTCCCCCAATTTGAATTCATAATTGGAAGTTCCTACGACATAATAGATCGTCGGTTCGAATCCTACTTGGGGAGATTTGATTCATTCCAAATTCTTTAATTCGGAATAAAAGGGTTCGCTTTGACCATTAAGAGTAGGTAACCCGTTCCCTGTGGATATGGACCACGAAGACTGTTGAAGTGACTAATTCCAGGAAATTAAGCGGTGTTGAGGACAAAAAAATTGTTGGAGTTACCATTTTTTTTATCCAATACCAACATACTTGATGTTAAGAAAAGATCTTTTACAGAAAGGTTGGCTAGAGATTTATTGTAAAAACACTAGCCCTGCTCAGTTCATAATGAGAATACTGCAATCTTTTTTTTTTATTCTATGTATTTTTATCATTATGCACATAAAGGAGAGGAGGAGCCATATGAGATGAAAATCTCACGTACGGTTCTGGAACGGAGATTCTTTGAACCGAATGACGACCGTAACAGATGTCAGCTCAATCCGAGGGAAATTATGCAGAAGCTTTACAGAATTATTATGAAGCTATGCGACTGGAAATTGATCCCTATGATCGAAGTTATATACTTTATAACATAGGCCTTATCCACACAAGTAACGGAGAACATACGAAAGCTTTGGAATATTATTTTCGGGCACTAGAACGAAACCCGTTCTTAACCCGGTTGAAGCGTAATGATCATACGTCTGTAATGCATTGTATGTCCCATAATAGGCCCCATTCTTCTACCCTTTACCGGGAGTCGATGACCATTCATAGCTATTACCTTGACACCAAAGAAGAGTTCGACCCAATGCTTTATTTCTGTCCTAGTTGATCCTGATTCGACATTAGAAGTATATTGATTTTTCCCCAATAACCGAATACTTTTGTCTGTAAATACTGCATATTTGATTCCATTTGCATTTTTTGTTGGATATAATAAGGCATGTTTTACTCACTGAGTGAAACCTTGTGTTCATCTTCAAAGACGATACCATTTCAGCTGTTGCATAAGAGGATTTCTCTCCTGCTGCATGAGAAACATAAAACCCCTTTTTTTTATTAATAACATTAAAGTGTTAAGTTTTAAAGACTAAAAATGAACTTTTTAAACTTGAATGATGAAAATGAAACCTCATATAAATTTAAAGAATAAAAAATATACTTTAGGTATGTCTTTATCATCTATATTTAATTGTGATTTTTCCTTACAACTAATTAGATTTTTTATATGATTGAAATACAAACCGATTTTCGATCCAATGACAATAATTATTACACCATTTTTTTTGGTCGACTACAATAATTATTAGGCCCTAATGAAGCACTCCTCATTCAATTCATCACCCATGGATGCAGTGCCGGAAGCCGCTGGCTGGTGCTTCTGGGATTGGACCTATTGAACCACGGGGATCATTGATTTGATTCTTGCTAATAGGGCTGAGTTGATGTGACTTGCTAATAAAGATTCTTTAAACATCAATACTGATATATTTCGAGAAGAAACCATTGCCTGAAATTATTTCTTTGGTTCTGGAAAAAAGAAATTATTTCTTAGGTTGTTTAAAAACTATTTTTTTTTCTAACTAAATTATTTTAGCTCTAAATCTATTTATGTATTATTTTTCTGTTATATATAAAAATAGAGTTTCATTTGGAGTATAGTTCTCTGCCACTTGCAAAGACGGAGGGATTTGATTATGATAATGATGGAGATGGTGACTAGGAAGCCACATGGGCACTTACTTTTTACATGCAGGATGACTCAGTTATGAGTTGGACTGATAATGATTATTTTCTAAGAAAATTGTAAAAGATAAAAGACTAAATTTTAAGTGAGGTAAAAGTTTAGCTGAAATGATCAGAATCAAAAAAAGACTTCAAGCCTACATACCTTTAATTTTCTTTTTCAAGTATAAAGAGGTGTTTTGATCTTTTAATAAGATTCAAAAATTCTTAATTAGGCTTTGTGACTTTATTAATAATTTGTTAAATGTGTAGCCTTAATTTGAACTTTGACATTTCACTAAATTTAATTCAGATGTTCTTTCTTATTGTCTATATAAAAAATTTAAATAATATTATGCTTAAAAATTCACAGATGATTCTTAACAATAAATTTTTAATGGAACAATTTTTACGTTATTTTTCCTATATATATCATAATAAAAAAAAATTACACAAAAGTGGAGTGATGCGTTTTGTTTAATAAAAAAAAAAACTATTTTTGCCATTTAATATAAGAGTTAGTTGGAGAATTGAAGAGGGGGAGGAAAAAGTTTTGTAAAAAGAATTAAAGAATTGTAGTTACAAAATTTTATCAAAGATCATAAGATGTAAGATAAAAGAGTGAGAATAATTAATAAAAAACTTTTAACCTCTCTAATTTAATTTTCTTTAATCTAACTACAATTCCCCCCCCCCCCCAAAAACTCCCCTCCATTTTTTTTTTTTTTGCTCAACCCTCCCTCTTCTCCTTTCATACCAAACAAGAACTTTGTAAGATTTCATTTATCTTATCTTCCATATTTTATCCTTTTTTTTTCCTAGACTAATTTGACATTAGGATCATTTCTTAGTTATCATATTGTTTTTTTAAGATAGTAGTTTATGTTATGTATATATTTGTAACTTAAAAATCTTGCGAATTAATGAAATATCATTTTGTCTTTCTTAAAGAAAGAAATAATTTGGTCAATTGAAACAAATATTATACAATCACTCTAAATTTTTTTAAAAAAACATTTTATTACATATGATTTTATAAATTGAGTGAATTAATTTTAAAATAATAATATCTATGATAAAATAAATATTTTTTCCCATGACAATAAAATAGATTTTTTTTTTTTTTTTTTACCATGAAGAGATGAAATAGATTGAAATTTTATATATGTTTTGTTCTATAAAATATACTTTAACACTTACGGTGTGTTTGGTTTGTGAGGAGGGGAGGGGAGGGTATATTACCTTGTTTGGTTTGTTAGAAGAGAGAGGAAAAAAATCATTTGTTTGGTTTAAGAGGGGAGGGGAAGGGTGGTAATAACTAATTGACCATTTTACTCTTACATGTTACTTTATGCTTTTATAATTATAGATTATTTAAATTAATTTATACTTGGATTTAAATTAAATTATTACATAATAGTGTAATATATGTATAAAAAAGATATTTTTATCAATAGCTAATATAATAAATATTTTAAAAATAATAAATTAATATTTATATAAAAACTTATATATTTTTTGGGTGCCATTAGTAAAATTGTTCAGATTTTTTTTTTTTAAAAAAATATTTTCCCCCAAATTCTGAATCCTCACAATCTCATTTTGAATATATGTGGGCGTGCAAAGAAGAATTTATACTTGGTGATTGATGTATGTGTGTGCCTATATATACATATTTATATTTATATTTGAAAATACATGGAATCAATCCAAAACTAAAAACCTAGAAACAAATCATCTTTGGGAAGAGCCAAAGAACCATCCTTGCGAAACAACTGAGTTGCTCCATTTGGTGGTTTATTGAAAACGCTTGGATCAATAATTCACCACCTAATATTGTACACATGACATGTTACCTCATCAATCAAAATAGGGTTAAGTATTATTTTTACCTTAGAAGTTTTCACTGGGGAGCTATGGGTATCTAGAAGTTTTGTTGAGGAGTAATTTTGTCCCGAAAATTTACAGAACGTAGCAATTTTACCCTTTCGTCCCCCAATATTAAATTTTACTGTTAAATACGTCATAGAACCCACCTGTTGTGCCACCTCATCATCCACAGCACTTAGCCAAATATGACATGGCATCACACCTCGTCATATCTTTCTTGTTGAATGAATCATCGGTATTGAGGGCATCACTTAGCCCAATACAAAGAACATAAAGAAATAAATACAGAAATATATCAATCTTGTCTTGTTGAATGAATCATCGTTATTGAGGGAATTAAATTGATAAACATACTCAACAAGGTTGGATTGAACAACACAAGAAAGCTCATATTCTTTGAGTTGCTAAAGGACGCAAAGTCAGGAATCAAGGGTGCAAAGAAAAATGTCTACCTTGGAAAAGTCAAACCTGGAGTCGGAGAGGGAGATCCTTGAGATGTTAAGCTCAAGGCAGCTGGAATTTGTGAAGCCGAACTGGTCAAAGGGTCTGAAAAGTCTGTCACAAAATCCAAAGGAAGCATCACTTATGATCTAAATAAATGAAACGCAAAATAAGATATGTATTGTCTCAAAAATTAGTTCAATAAGACAAATCAATAGTGATAGTATTTACTTTTGTATAGAGTGATCTAGGTCACCCTCCCCTAAATCACTGAAAATTGCTACATTTTTCAAATTTTTGGGACAAAATTGCTCTTAAAAAAATTTCTGGATACCCACTGTTCCTCATCCAAAACTTTCGAGGTAAAAATGATACTTAACCGTATTTTGACTGATGAGCTGGCAAGCATTGGTGCCATGTATACATATTAGTTAAACTTAACGATTAAAATTAACCGAGAAATAAAATTGTTAGGTTTTGTTAACTTTAGGACAATTTTACTCAAAAAAAAAAACTTCCGGATACCCTACTTGTACTCATCTACCAAAACCATGGTTTGTGAAACCGGACCGGACCGGCCGGTTCAGACTGAAAACCAGCCAACTGGCCGCGAAACCGGTTCGGTTTAGGGTAAAATCGGACTGACCCGGTGAACCCGGTCTAACCTGGTAAACCCAGTGTAACCCGGACGGGTCACTGGGTCAGACCGTTTTTTTTTTAAATAAAAATTATTTCTCCCTCATTTTTTTTTAAAGAATGCAATCTGATTCTTATCAGATTTAAAACAACGTATGTGTGATTTTCGACTCTTCCCACTGTCAAACTCAACTTCCTCAAACTTCTCAGTGCTCTCTGCTTCTCAGTTGGCTATGCTTAGTGGATGTCAAATGTAGGCTGTAAAGAAAATTGTTAAGAATATATGAATATGTCACAAGTATTGGAGTATATGATTATTTTGTCACTAATCCAAAGTAGTGAAATGATATATAGTATGTCAAATTTAGGTTGGTGTGATGATAAATTAATTATTTTTCAATTTTTTATACCTCACCGGTCTAGACTCGGGTTAACTCCGGACTGACTCCAATCTGACTCACTAACCCTTAACCCGTACCCCGACCGATTCAGTGACCGGTCCGAGTTTCAAAACCTTGGCCAAAACTTCTCGGCATTTATCCTATAAAAAAATGAGATCGACCCCTCAGTTTAGTACCCGATCCCTCTGAAAGCCGCGACCTGAATCAGTCGCAGTGGTGAGTGACCTGAATAAATTAGCGAACTTTGGGTCTGAGAGAGATGAATCCTTTAACCCTAGTGAAGCGCATTCAGAATATCAATTCCAAAGAAGCTTCTCTGGGCATCAGCGACTAGGCTTCCTGGCACACCAAGTACAAAGATTCTGCTGATTTATTCATCGGCAGCATTCCTCAGACAATTTGAACGGAGCGCGAATTTTGGGCCGAATCATTGGAGTTGATCATGTCACTAAATACAAAAAGAAAGAAGAGGAAGATGAAGAGACAGAGAGGAAGAAAAGGGAGGAACGAGGTGTTTGCCGAGCTTTCCAGAGAGGTGGATGCACACGTGGAGCTAGCTACAAATTTTCTCATGATGAGCAAGTACATTTTCTCAAGAAGAAGTATTTAATGTGTCTATGCTTTAGTCTTTTATGAGAAGAATTAGATGTTTGAACATTGAAATTGAGCCTGTATTCAAGGTTTAACATGTAAATTTTGGTCCCAGTGGAAAATTTTAATGTGCCTATGATTTAGTCTTCAATAAGGAGCATTGTAGGCCTTGTTTGATGGTCAGACTTTTCATTGAGCTTGGAGAGTTAGGCTCAAAGCTCTATTATTGGACTTTGGATCCTAATTTAAAAAAGGGTTAAGGTGAAAAAATACATATGTGTTTTATCTCTAGGAGCACCCAACACCACATACTTTTTTTGGGTACAAAGATACCCATGTGATTATCAAATGGGTGCAAAAGTCACACTGGACGTTAGTGGACCAAACAATCAACGTCAACTTAGAAGGAGCTAATATTTTTGCTTACGTGGACTCTCTGAAGGGGAAGGCGGAAGAAACCATGTGGGATCTCCATGGATGATTAGGGTAGAATGTAAAATCGAAGGAGGAGAAATCATGGAAAACAAAAGCCGAAGAACTACGAAACGCTAAAATAGAAATTAGGGACTGATAAGTACATATTTTTATAATTAAATAAGTATAGATTTTAGGATATATTGATTGAATTTATTAATATCTTATACTTATTTAATTATCTTTGATATATTCATCTATCTTTAATTAAATATAGGGTAAAGGAATATTGTAACAGAAAATCTATTGATATCCTAATTTATTTTGTATGAGATATTATCTGATCTAAGAGAGAAGAAAAGATAGGAAGAGCGCAACATTGTTAGGCAAGAAATTCAATTAAAAAGTATATGACATATTATATTAAATAATATAATATGTTAAAAGGAAGGAACTCACGTGATGGAGGATAATCAAATGAAGAATGAAAAAAAGCAATTGGATGAGACGTGGACCCCACGTGGTTGAAAGGATATGAGATCTGGTAGATATTATTAGCTATTAGCTCCCACGGCCCAACACGGATAAAACAAAAATTCTATATATTAAGGGGCACACAGCGGAAATAAGGAGTTTTGGAGGAGGGACACATCAATAGAAACAGAATTGCAGAAGCAAGGCATACCACGCATTCGGACGCTGCGAGAAATCACCTTGGGACGCACAAATAAAAGACGCAAGCGGCGCAACAGCGAACGAAAAATTCAAGAAGCAGAGGAGTGTGATTCTAAGGAATTCAAGACGCAGAGCAGATAGAAAGCTGGATAGTTGGAAGCTATTTGGGGCAGTCTTGATTTCTCCTATCTTTCCTTTATCCTCTCTTTTATTTCTCTGAATTTGAGTTTTATCTTTTTATGGATTTTAGTATAGTCATGTGTGGCTAATTTTCTTTTTCAACCTAGAGAACCTATGAACTTACTTGGGTTCTAGATATTATTCCCACTATTAGTTTTGATTAATTTTATTCAGTTTATTTAATCTTGTCTTTTTTGCTATTGCTTATTAATTGGCCACTAGTAAGTATGTTTTGGAGATTTAGGATTGAACTTGGAAGAGGGAATCCTAAATTGACCTTAAGATTAAATAATGTGGAATTAGGTTTAAATTTAATAAGGAATTAGGTTTAATCTAATTTGCGTCTAGGATAGGAATATACCTAGAAGCTCTGCATAATCAAATTAGGGTGAGTTCGATCTAAAACGCATTTTAGTTATTTGTGTGAGGCATTACATAATTAATTAAGATAGATTTATAAACATTAATACTCTAGATTAGCTGAGTTAGTTAAATCAGAATTAATTTAGTGGGGATAAAATCAAAGAAACCAACAAGGGATTAGTGACTCTAGGTTGTACGTCTCAATATTAGAATTTATTCCCTTGTGCGAAGTTCTGCTATTATTAGTTTCTTATTTAATTTCTTTTTATTATTCAAAACAAATCTTACTTACTCAACTTAAACGAAAGAAAGGAATTTACTATCTACTTGCTAGTTGGATTAAGTCCTCGTGGGAACGATACTCTACTCATCATTTTATTACTTGATACGACCCGTATACTTACGGAGTCCATAGGCTATAAATTTTGCCCTATCAAGTTTTTGGCGCCGTTGCCGGGGACTTAAGGCAATTGGTGACTAGTATTAGAAATCCTTTAGTAGTTTTAGTTTGAGTATTTTTTTCTTTTTTTTTTTAAAAAAATCTTTCTTTATTTTTCTTTTCTTTTCAATTTTTGGTGTTAGCTAGTACTTTGAGATTTATTTGGTTTTGTAGGTACCTCGGTACATGACTTGTAGAACCAAATCTACTAAAACACCACTTAAAACAAGGAATATCCAAGAGCTTTTGGAAGCTACAACACCTCTGAATGAAGAGAAGGAAGTAATACAGACTGAAATTGAAGAGATGGCTGCGGATGAAAATGATCACTTGTGTATTAATGATTATTTGAGAAGACAATCGCGAGGATATCAGTCAGGAATCAAGGTACCTAAATTTCAAGCCAACAATTTCGAAATCAAGCAGAGTATACTCAAGATACTTAAACTACAAGGTCAGTATGCAGGGAACAATTCAGAAGATCCAAATCGGTGTCTGATACAATTTCTTGACGTTTGCAACACATTCAAGATGAATGGAGTTCCTGATGATGCGATTCGTCTTCTACCTTTTCCTTACTCTCTACAAGGGAAAGCTAAATAATGGCTCAACAACTTAGAAGAGGGCAGCATAACCTCTTGGGAGACACTAGAGGAAAAGTTCAAATCAAGATTCTTTCCACATAATAAAATTGTGGACGCACGAGCCGTTCTTACAAATTTCTGTCAACAATGTGGTGAACATTTGTATAAGGCTTGGGAGAGGTTCAAGTTGCCTGTCAGGCAGAGCCCTGGTCACAATCTAGAGAAGTGGGTTTTGCTTCAAATATTTAGTACTCGATTGATTTCTGAATCTAAATCAGAATTAAATGATGTCACTAATGGAGGAATTACAAAGTAACCGGTGAATCATGTCTGGAAATGCTTAGATGACTTATCCATTGACTTTCTACAGAACAACAATGAAAGAAGGCCAGTGAAGTCAATTGATAAAATTATTGAAGCCCCTTCTTCACAGCTGATGGCAATGTTAAATACAATCAACAAGAAGATTGATCACTTAGAAGCTCAAGCAAATCGATCTAATGGTGGACACATGAGAGTAAATGCTATTCGTGCTCCTTGTGATTACTATGGAGATGACCATGATAATGGGGAATGCCTCATAACTCAATCGATAGAATCAGTGAACTATGCAGGAAACTACCACAGCATCAACCAGAACAATCCTTACTCGAATACTTACAATTCTGGTTGGCGTAAAAATCCTAACCTCTCTTGGAAATATGGTGCAACTCTTAATGAAGCATCAACCTCTAGTACAAGACAAGTGCCACCTCCTGGATTTCATAAATCGGAAAAGGAAGTCATTCCTGGCCAAGAACCTAAATCTGATCTAGAGGCAGTGATATCTCAGCTTGCAAATTTTCAATTAAAGAATACTTAGGAGCAAGCTGATATTAATGCAAGAGTATACTCATCTATTGCAAAAGTAAACTCATCTATCAAGAATCTTCACGTACAAATGGGACATCTTCAGGTACAAATGGGACAAATTGCAAATGTTGTGAATGTTTTACAACAAAGAGAATTGCCAATACTATACCTAATCCTGGTAGAGATGAAAGAGCAAATTGTAAAGCCATTGCCCTTAGAAGTGATGAGGAATTACCTGAGGTACAGCAACCAACAAGGAAGCCTTCAAGTTCAAATAGTGAAGAAACTCCTGAGAGCCTTGGAGGAAATGATAAAGAGTCTACGCAAAAGGTTAAGGAAGTAGACAAGGATAATGAATCTCAAAAGAAGGAAGCAAAGAAAAGGGAAGCAGATACTGAGATTCTTAAATGGAGACCGCCTCTACCATTTCCTCAAAGATTCCAAAAGAAGGCATTTGATGAGCAATACAAGAAATTCTTGGATATTTTCAAGCAATTACACATTAACATCCCATTGATAGAAGCTTTGGAGCAGATGCCAAAGTATGCTAAGTACCTGAAAGAGATGTTGAATAAGAAGAAGCATTTTACTAAGTTTGCAATTGTAGCGCTGACCAAGGAGATCACTAGTATTATTAAACCTAATATTCCTTTAAAGTGTAAAGATCTTGGTTCCTTCACTATTCCATGTGTGATTGGTAACCAATTTGAAGGTGGTGCACTATGTGATTTGGGGTCTGCTGTAAATCTTATGCCTCTATCTCTGTAACACCTGTCCTAAATGCACCTTTATTTATCAGAGTCATAGCGCACATGCATCAAAATGATTTGGACGACTTAGTTGCGGAATAAATCTTTCATAAAATAACTTCGTTTGAAAATATGAGGATAATTTTTTCGCAATTTGAATCAATCCCTTAGGAATATCTTACTACAATAATCCAAAAATAGACAAATGACAAATGATACAATACAGTCTACCTAATCCTATTTTTCCAAAAAGTCCCTTCTGATGTAACCCTTACTGCTGCTTCTTCCCTCTTGATCCCGATCCACTACCAGTTTCTTTCATGCGGTCTGGAGTTCAAGTAAATGAAACCTAGGAGTAACAGTTAATCTCATATGCAGGTATGAAATATAAATCACAGTATAACACATGTATAAGCAGAGAATAATTCACCGTAAACAAGTCGCACCGTAACCGTAGTTAACAGCCAAGGACCGCAGCCCTTTATGGAACACGCAGCTCCATTCTTAGGACACGCAGCCCTATGAGATACGCAGCCCTATGAGATACGCAGCCTCAATCCATAGTTAGGATACACACATGTAAAATTATCTAGCAACCATGATCAGTCATATATGCAATACATACATACAAGCTAACAAGATAACAGTTACTCACCTCAAACTTGAATCCTTAACTGGTCTGATAGGTGTTGGAATCGGTAGAGGTGTCAAGGTATGTCTATGAATATTTATCATTGTCATTAGTCACTTCTTGCGTCACAAAGTAACTAACTATGCGAATTAATTTTTAGAGGATTAAAAATGAATATTAACCCCTAAAAATTCCCTTATCAATATGACCCCTTTTTAATTATTATTAATTAATAATAACACTCCTTTATTTATTATTAATTAATAACTCACTTTCATATTTATTCCCTTTTTACTAATACAAAAATAATATTTATTTTATCATTATTATTTTACTATTTATTGGTATTTCTCTATAATTATTTTCAACTGTCAGAGGCTATCCTTATACTTTAAATTAGGAGTTTATTAAATATCAATCATCAAATAAAATATGATTTAATGCAAAAATTTAATGTTTCTTATGGTTTTCTCCAAAACCTTTGATAGATACCAATGCTATGTAAAATATACTTCATAAACTTTTGAGTTAAATATTAACACCAAGAAAAATATGACTCATTTAGATCTACTATAAAAATTTACCAAGTCAACAACATGCTCAATGTTGATCTGTTGAAGTAAATGATTTTAAAAAATAACTCATGAATCAATGGCATCATATAAAAACACTCAACAGCGAAGTTTCTACTTGCAATATTATATATATAAGGTAATAGCAAAATCTTTCTCAATGATTTCCCATATGCAGTGGTGAAAAACAATGAAATAGAAAGGTTTTGGGCTCCACGTTGTATATACAAAATGAATGTATATATATACTTAACATTTATCTTCAAAATGTCATATATGTGGCTCCACTTTCATATATTTTTTCCCTTCCCTTTTGTATGATTGGCTAGGGGAAAATTTTGAAATACGCAAAACAAAGCAAGTTAATTATAAAAAGAACCCCCATACATAAGCACCTTACAATTAAGCTTTTAATAGAAGCTTATCAAAAATATATACCTCTTATCTATTAATTAGCACTTTGAAAATTTATTACGTATAGCATTTTTTTTTTCTGGTGCAAAAACATGAAGATTCTTGCGTTTCCTATTTTTTCCTTCTAAGTTTTAAAACAAAACAGCAAAGCCTTAACTTATTTATGTAAACGCTATGCTCTAGGCATACATGGTTTCTTTATCTATTAACAGATCATATATGTATATCTTATATGATTTTTCTACACCAAACAAAAAATGTAGCATCTTTTTCTCATAATGAATGAATAAATCCTTTCAATGTATGGAGCTTTTGTTTTTGTTTTGTTTTGTTTTGTTTTGTTTGTTTATTTATTTATATATATACACACACAATGCTATCAGTTATATATATACATATGACGCTGGAAGCTACTTATTTTAATATATGATAGTAAGCACAACCATATATACATAAGCCTTTGGTAATCACTTTCACTCCCACGTACATATATATATCCCAGCAAAAGCATGCAACTAAACTGTTTTATCTTTTTTTTCTTTCCTTTGTGTATCAGCCACGCTCAAATATATATATTCATAACAGCTAAGTCTTACATGTAGTGGTATTTGACAGATTAGTAAAGCTTCATTTCAGTTTCCAAGTTTTTTTTTTAAAAAAAAACAAAGTTTAGTTTTTCTCATTGTTTTCCAACAGTCTCAACTCTCAACGCACAGGACAGCAAACTAAACTCTTTTATTTTCTCCCAAGCTCTACGACACACACATAACTACTTGTTTCCTTTCTTTTTTAAATATATATGGCTATGTTTTCCTCTGTTTCAGCTCCTCAAAACAGAGAATATTTGCAGAAACTTAGACGGATGGAAGCTCAAGGAAATTACCTTAGTTTCTGAGTTTTTCATTGTTTCCTTCTTCGGTGCTCCTTCTCGGTCTCATTTCTATTCAGTCTCGGTCTCACTCTGCTTTTCGGTTTCTAAACAGAGCAGCACAAATGAGAAAGGCTAAGGTTCCCTCTCGTTCTCACTCTTTCCGTTTTTGACATAAAACGCAGAGTTTGTCTAATTGATTGGACTCCCTCTCTTTCTCGGTCTCTTGGTCTGCTGCTCCTTGCCTCTCAGTTTGCAGGGAAAACCAACCGGTTATAATGGGAAGGAGGGTGGTGTTGGGCTCGAGAAGCATGGTATGGGTGGACGCTGGGCTCAAGATAGATGAAGAAGTATGGCTGTTGCGTGTGCAGCGTGATCGTCCTGCTTTTACGTGTTCAGTCTTTCTCCTTTTATCTTCCATTGGGCCGACATGAGAATAACCATTGAAAGGGTCATGGTTTATACCTATTTAGGTAGTTTATTCAGATGTCACGTGTTAGCTCGTGCTTGCAGGAAGAAAGCTGACTTGCTGTGTAATCCC
Organism: Acacia crassicarpa; assembly: GCA_034222035.1. Lineage (NCBI taxonomy): Eukaryota > Viridiplantae > Streptophyta > Magnoliopsida > Fabales > Fabaceae > Acacia > Acacia crassicarpa. The sequence continues at coordinate 38,788,012 of JAWXYG010000003.1, forward strand.
TTTGTTTTTTAAATTTTTGGATATAAGCTGTGTAATCCCATTGCTTTCACGTGATAGACTTTAAAAAAATGGAAGTGAAATTGACTTGTTCTCGTATTGGGCTGGAAAGAATGAATAATAGGTGTTTGGAATATGGGCATTAATTAATATGGATATTAATTGCAAGGCGTATGGGTTGGGAAGAATGATCTACTTATATAGGGATATTTTGATCAAAGACACAATGGACATTGATTTTGCTGCATCCCTCTCCTACGTGTTCAATTTTTGTTGGCCCAATGAGATGGGAATGAAGAATAATGAAATGGACTTGGTTTAGACTTGTGTTATACGAGGTTGAGACCATCCATTGGACTATGGGAGTTTACGTGTTTTGCACATGTAATATAAGAATAATGGGAAATAGGGGAATAAGTGTTAAGAATAAATTCTTAATTCCATATAAGTATTTTTCTTTCTAAATTTAAATTTCTTTTGGTCTTAGAATATTAATCCCATAATTTTTAGACCTAAGTTATTCCTTACTTGAATTTATCCCTTTCTCAAAATAAATTAAGGGAAAAACAAGCCTGAATTTCCAAAATAAATCTTTAACCTTATATAAGGATTTTTCTTTCTCAATTAACTTCTCTAGGCCATAAATGATCTCTTACAAATATTCCTTGATCTTACTCTTTTCCTAAAATAAATTTAAGGAAAATTAGGCCTTAATTTCTAATAATTAATTTCATAATTATTTTTTGGCCAAATTTCATAATTTAATTTCCATATAATATTCCTAATTTTTCTAAATTTCAAACCCCAAAATTTGTGATGTTACATTTGGTATCTATATGTTTTAAATGTAAAAGATTTCTTGAAAACCTCTCCAAATTCTTTCAAATTTGTTTTCAAAAAAACATTCCAAATTGCATCATATTTAGAATGCAAACACTTTTAATCGGGAAGAGAAAATCAGTTTTTTGACTCTTTCTAATATGGTTTCATATTTGTCTCTCTAAACATTTCTTCTTTACTTCAACTTTTTGCTAATGACAAATAAAGGGGAGAGAATGACAAGAAAAATATGTTGCATCTAATGTATTTTTATATTCATACATATTTTTCTTATAGTATTTGCCATCATCAAAAAGGGGGAGAATGTTAGTTATAATTAGTTTTGATGATGTCTTATATAGATGCCATTATTAAAAGCAAAAAGATTGAGTAATATAGTTATTTCCTACATTGACTAACTACTATGTTTAATGTAGATTAGTCCAAGTTGAATCATGCAGAATAATCAAGAAGAAGACAAGGGATTAATGGAAAGAAGAACTTACAGAGATTAGTCCAAGTTGAATCATGCAGAATAATCAAGAAGGAGACAAGGAATTAATGGAAAGAAGAACTTGCGGAGGTTGTTAAGGAAGCAAGAAGTTATCAAAGGATTTTGGGAATAGTCAAGAAGAAGAGGAAATATTGACGAAGGTAGAACTTGTAGAGAATGATGAGTCCAAGTTGAATGACGGAGAACAATCAACAAGAAGATCAATAAAGAAGTATTGAATTAGAGCAAGAAATTGAATCAAAGAAGATGTGAAGTCAAATGATAAAGAATGATCAAGAGAAGAAAAGAAAAAAAGAGTTGAGTTATGGAAAATGATCAAGAGAATAAGAAAGAAAGAAGAACTTGTTGAATGAAATGAAGATATCATTATTCAAGTTTAAAGATTGATTCTAGAAGTTTCTACGATCATATGGAAGTTAGAATGACTCAATTTGGAGTTAAAGGTAGCAAAAATCAGTTTCAGGATGAGAAAACTCGAGTTCACAACTTAAAACTCGAGTTTCTGACTTCACTACAGTGATTTGCTTCTCGGATAGGAGAAAACTCAAGTTTGGGACACAAAACTCGAGTTTGGAACTCAAAACTCGAGTTTGAGACTCAAAACTCGAGTTTGTAGTGTTTTCAGCATTTCTGGCGTCTCTGGACTAGCAAAACTCGAGTTTCCAAGTCAAAACTCGAGTTTTCAGCACTGATCAGCAACTCTGTTCTACTCTGTTTCACGTTCAGCACGGGCGACGTCTGGTAATTCGATGATATCTCCCAAACCAGAGATCCAATTGAGGTGAAACTAGTGGCATATGAAACTAGACTCCCAATGCGTCATTTTGATATAAAATTCAAGCTAAAAGGAGTTCAGATCAAGAAGCTATGAATTGTTGAAGTTGACATAAAAATCCACGCCACACTCCAAACCAAGCTTCAATGTTTTGAGTGTATCTCACAAACTAAAAGTCCAATTGAGTTGAAATCGGTGGCATATGAAAGTAGACTCAAAGGGTTTTCCATCAAGATTTGAATGGACCAAAATGGAGTTCAGACCAGGCAGATATCGACAAAGTCCAAACTCCAAGTCAGAGAGCAACCAAGGGCAAAACAACTTGAAAACTCGAGTTTGTAAATCAAAACTCAAGTTTATCGAAGGCAGAGAGCAAACTTTGGTTTTGGGAGAAAACAAAACTCGAGTTTATTAGTTGGAAACTCGAGTTTCCATCAGATAGAGAGCAGCGAACTTCAGAGCATCTTCCAAACTCAAGTTTGTGAGACCAAAACTCGAGTTTTGATCAGACAAAAAGCAATTTGAAGTAAAGCAACAACCTCTAAACTCGAGTTTACAAATGAAAACTCAAGTTTTCATCTCAGCTTCAGAAAATCACTATTTCGAAAATCCTAATTCTTCTGATAAATATCCAGATGATTACCCAAATTATTTATTACACTTCTTAACATTATTTATATCATTTGTGTACATGTTTCAGATGATCAAAGGTTGTTAAACTAAAGATCAAGAGTAAAGTAAATGCTGATGCCATAGCTGGTTCAGAAAACGAAGTTCTAACGGCTAGTTCCATCTGAGTCTAACGGCTATATTTCTTTATCCAACAGTCATTGAATCTTCCAAACGGTCATATATTGATCTCTACCTATAAAAAAGGACAGATTCAAGCAGAAAAACGCAAAGATACAAGCTTACATCTTCAACATGCTAATACTCTGTTTTCACAACATTTACTCTCTGTTTTTCATGTTTAGATAGCTTAGAGAGTGAAGTGATTTGTATTGTTCTTCAGTGTTTATTTATTCACTTCTGAGAGAGAAATTTTATTGTAATCATTATATCCTTCTATCTGAGAGTTACTCAAGATTGGGTGATCTTGAGTGGGAAACACATTGTGTTGATTACAACTTGTAAGGGAGAGTGAATCCTAGTGAGAGGATTACTTCGAGTACAGAGTGTGTAATCAAGCGGTGTGTTGATTACAATTTGTAAGGGGGAGTGAATCCTAGTGAGAGGATTACCTCAAGTACAGAACATGTAATCGAGTTGAAAAAAGATAGTGGATTGAAAATTTCAAGCGGTGCTTGAGGACTGGATGTAGGTCAAGAATTGGGCCGAATCAGTATAAATCAATTTGCACATTCTCTTCCCGTATCTCTTACATTTCCAACATATATGTTTGAATGTGCATATATATTTGAATGACTGATTATTGCTTTATAAACTGATTTCAGTAAGTTACGAAAAGATTTTCAAAGTAACTAAAGTTTTAATCTAACACCCAATTCACCCCCCCTCTTGGGTGACAGCCGGTTCTTTCATATATATATATATATATATATATATATATATATATATATATAAATTGTTTTGGGATTTGTTGTGCGCACGAAGGGTTTGATTTAGAATTATATATTTGACTAAAAACTTATATTAATAAGATTGAAAACTATTCAAGCATGCTTGTGTATATTAGAACTCATGATTATATATTTTCAAAACTAGTTAAGCATGCTTGTGTGTTATGATAGAAATATCTTTTGTTATAAATAATTTGGAAATGACTCTATATGTTTTAGATGATGCTAGTTGTTATCTTAATGATAATAGACATAATGTATTATTTGATAAATCTCGTTTGAAACTATATTCATGATTTAGAAATTGTATATACATGTCATAATTGTGATTGGTTGTACTTGATGTACATGGATGGATGTGAAGCACTGATGGGAGTTATTAGATATGTAAATACCATGTATTATGCCACAACTCAATGCACAGTGAGTGGCGATTCTTAGGTCCCCCTCTTCACTGTTATTCCTTTGGCCTAGAATTACAACAGGTTTAGTGGACAATGACACCTCCTTGGTTTCATCAAAAGGAGGGGAGCCATAGTCCAGTTATGACAAGCTAGCAACCTTGGCTGGATGACGTCTCATAATTTGGAATTTTGTGTAATTCAGTTAAATGGATAAACATTTGTTAGCTAGGATTTCAATCAGCGGTTATAAGGATAGTTATGGGTAATAAGGATGGTATGTACATCAATCATTTGCTTGACATATTATATATGTTATTTATGATTTGAATATGATAAAGGTTTTGTATAATTATTTTTGTGTAACAAGGTTGAGATATGTTGTGAAATTTCTTAAGAACAATATTTGGAAGATAAATTATGATGTTTAATCATGTTGGAACCTTTTTGGAGGGGGTTTAGTAACCAAATTAAGAACTTGTTTGTGAAATGTTTTATGTAAAAAATAATATAAATAAATTATTGTAAGTTGAACTTGATTTTATAACCGTATGTTCTCAATCTCGGTTTGCATGTGTATTTCTGAATAATCAATGGGTATTGAGATATTTGGATCTTATGGTTACTATATTTACATTTTTCAAGTTAGATGTGAGTAGGGCTGCAAGGAACTTAGTAAGAGAGTGAGCCTAGTTGTATGGTTTCATTGAAGTTATTTTTACTTGCACATGTCATCATTTGTCATATTTATTTACCTATGTAATACAATGACCTAGGAATTATTTCATTATGATATGAGAGTTCTATGTAACTCGAATATAGTGAACTATGCTTTTGGAAACTGTTGATTTTGGTGTCTGATCAAGATATTCAATAAATAAGTATTATCATTATTGGGTGGAGCCTTGTTGCTATGATTATATGACACTGGATTTTGGTTTAATAAGTTGTCATCTGGGCTTGTGAAACGACTAATGTCATGTTGGACTTCAAATGCATATGGCCCAATTGTTTCTCACGATCACTTGTACTTACCTTTATAGGAAAATTATAATAAAGAACATAGAATAACTAATATTTATTAAGAAGGATTATAAGAATAGTAATTATTTTAAAACACCAAAAATTAAAAATATTAAAATAAAAAAAACTAAATTGTCTTTAACTAAATTTTTTATTTTCTCCCTAACTGAACTTGGAGAAATTTTTTTAACTAAGGATATGCCCTTTGTTGTCGTCGTCGTCATCATCATCTTCTTCTTCTTGTTGAAGGTTCAGAACGCTAGTTGTTGCAAAACGAAGAACGCTAGTTGTTGCAAAATGGTGATATCTAATACACTTTCAGGCTTCAAGGTTTAGAACGCTAGTTGTTGCAAAACAGTGATCTCTACTGGGCTATGTGAATATAACAGATCAAATCTATATATCACTTATCCTAAATTTTAGTCATTGAAACGATGGCCGCCGTATTCCGTCAGTTTGAGAGACAGTCCTTGGCCTCCGATATGCCCTACGATGGCTACCGTTTCTCTCCACAATCGCCGAATATGCTTCTTGAATGTCGCTATGGAGATGCTTAAGGATTGACCAGGAGAAAAAGAGAAAAATGGAGATGAAGGAGTAAGGAAGGATATACTTTCCTTGGACCATTTTTCTCCTCTTCCTTCGTCACTCGTTCTGAACCTTGAAGCCCAAAAGTGTATATATCCAAGTGAATCAGATTAAGGAAGAAGAAGATGACGATGACGATGATGATGAAGGGCATATCCTTAGTTTTTTTTTTATAAAAAAAAAAAAATCACTCCAGATTGGGTTGGATACAAGATGGAAAACCTAACTAAGGATAATTTAGTCTTTCTATTTTAGTATTTTAATTTCTGGTCCTTCAAAATAGTTACTATTTTTATGGTATTTCATAATAAATATTATTTATCTTAGGTCCTTTATTATAATTTTCCCTAGTTTTATTGTTGTTTTTGCAAATGATTCATTAAATTGTTCTGATTTGCTTTTCAAATTGTTATTAAAACTATCTTACCATGGAATATTCTTATCTACAATAGTAAGTTTCACTGGTTTGATAAATATTTTCTATTTAGCTTTTAAACTTTCTACCATGACAATCTTTATGGTTTGAGTTTTGATTATGGTTGCGTACTTGAATAATAGTTTAAAAGCGGTTTAAAAATCGAGGTGTTATAAACTACTTAAACCCATAAAAATCTATTATCACCTGCAAAGGCCATAGATGGGATTGGGGCTGGGGAAATTCGGGCTTTTTAATTTTTGTAAAATGACAAAAATGCCCCTCAAATTAAAACTTCACCATCACTCTCCCCCCTTCCTCGGTTCCTCTTCGGGCCCATTTGGTTCAGGAAACATTTAAGGAGGGAAAGGAATTGAAGGGAAGATTGAGAGGAAACTTTAAAAAGTTGGGCTGTTTGGTAGACGTGGAAGCTTAATTAAGTTGAGGGAAGATAAATTGTTTGGTTTAAAGAATTGGGTGTTGGTTAAGTGGGAAAGTTAGGTAAAATTCCCTTAATGCCCCCAGGAAAAAAAACCCAGATAATGTTTTTTTTTGTTGGTGTCACGATTTGTACAGAAACAGAGGCTAAGCGAATCGCATCTTCGAGGAAGTGGAGAGCTCAATTCGATTTGAAACTGCGACGAGGTGACGATCATAATGGCTGCCGGAGGTGTGAAGGACGTCGGACTGACATGGAAGCAAAAAGAGGGGGGCAACACCCAAATGAACCAATGACATGAATTTTGTTGGGTGGGAATCAGATGAAGGCATGGTGAATATTATTTTGGGCGCATATATGTTGTATTTGTAACTTATTGTATTTGTAAGTAAGTTATCTTATTGTATGAATTAATTTAGGTGTTGTAGACATAATATAATCATTAATTAAAAGGCCAAATAACTCATGGTGAATAATATTTGTATTCTTTTTCTGATTCAATTTATTCAAATAATTGTTCATAGCTTGTAGCTTAAAGTATTGACTTTTATGTGCTGGATTGGGTAGTGAATTTGTGTGTGTATATATATATAGTAGTAGGAACAACAACATGGAAAAATTCGGGAAATTTAGACTGGAAATAAATAAGTCGGTCTTATATGTTTAACTGTTAAGACCGGATGTAATTATATGTCCGATCTTAAAGGTCATATTAAGCCGATCTTAAAAGTTGGTCTTTTAAGACCGTTATGTTATATTTAGACGTCCGGTCTTAAATGAAAATTTTTAAGACCGGAGGTAATTATCATTCAGTCTTGAAAGTCAATCTTTTAAGACCATGTATAATTAGTCGTCTGGTCTTAGAAGTCGCTATTTTTTAGACCGTATGTGTTTTATCCGGTCTTAAAAGTCCGATATTTTAAGAGCGGCCTATTTTAGGCCGGTCTTAAAAGTTGAGTCTTAGGACCAAACAAAAACTATTTCAGGTTCATTTAGTACAACTTTTAAGACCCAATGTTTTAAATGTCCAGTCTAAAAGATTTTCTTTAAAACCAGTTTGTGTCCGGTCTTATATGGTAGACTTTTAATACTGGCTGGAACAAGACCGGTCGCCCGTCCGGTCTTACGAGCCTCTTTTTGTCTGGTCTTAAAAGCATTTTTTGCACTAGTGTATATAGAGTCTTAAATGAAATGGAATGCAAGGGCATCACTCCTAACTCAAGGACCTATAACATAATCATAAGCACCTTGATAGGTAATGATCGAAGTGATGAGGCTTATAGCACCTATCGCAGGATGATCAAGTCTTGCGAACCAGACGCCGATACTTATACGATGATGATAAAGATGTTTTGTGAGGGTAATGATTTGAAGAGGGCTATGAAAGCATGGAGATATATGAAATTAAAACGATTTGTCCCAAGCATGCACACATTTTCAGTGCTTATAAATGGGCTGTGTGAGAAGGGCACTGTTACAAAAGCTTGTGTTTTGTTGGAAGGTATGATAGAGAAGGGAATTCGGCCATCAGGTGTCACATTTGGGAAGCTAAGACAATTGCTTATTAAGGGAGGGAGAGAGTAGGTGCTCAAATTTCTTCAAGAAAAGATGAATCTTCTTGTCAAGGAGCCACTATTTGATTAAAAAGCGTTGAAGGAAACCAGAAACTAGCAATATATTATAGATGTGGCAAGGCAATCAATTTTGCTGTCAAAACTGTTGGTTTTAATGCCCTATATAATTAGTTTGGATATTAGCTTCTAACAGGTCCAGTAGTTTGAATATTTGTGCCCATCTTTCATTCTGCAAGTTTGGAAGTGGAAGAAGGGAAAAGAGAATTACAAAGTTGTGTGAAGAGCATGCAGAGTTGCTTATAGTATGCCCTTATATTTTTTTTAGATTAGTTATATGCTTGTAATTATTATTACATATCAATTTTTAGGGTAGGAATAAGAAGTCATTTGTAAACCTTTTTTTTTCCCTTTTTCTTTTTTTAAAAAGAATTCATTTCATTTTCTAGAAGAGTAGCCCTTTAGCTGCAGTTTTGGGTTTTTCCTTCTTTGCAAAGTTTTATATGATGTGGCCTTAAAGATGGCTCAAATGTTAGTTTATGTTGATTAGACTGCTGCGAGGTTATAATGACATAATCTCTTGTTTCCTAGAAGACCAAGAAGTGGATTTTGGTTATGCTATGCAGGATCGTGTGTGTGTATATTGTATGCTCTCTCTTTTTATTTTATGTGATCAAGTCTTAGTTGAGTTGGCACGCGTAGTTAAAAATCAGTTTCAAAAATAAATTCCTAAATAAGTGTTGGGACTTGTGATCCATGACCTTATAAGGGAGGTCATCTCTTAGTCTCCATTTATACTGATTATAAATGATTGGTGCAGAAAGTCTCACATTATTTTAACTGGTTGTATCTACTGCGGTTACCTAAAATTATTATTAACAAAATTTTTTAATCATATACATTTTACCCGAACACCCTTCATTAATTTACATAAAATTATTAATAAACTCTTCATTAATTCAAAACGACGTAGTTTTGGGGTTACAGGGGATAACTCTATCTCCAGTAATTGGAAAAATACTTTTCCCATCAATTTTTAGAGTAGGAATAAGAAGTCATTTGTAAACTTTTTTTTTTTACAAAAAAGAAAGAATTCATTTCATTTTCTAGAAGAGTAACCCTTTACCTGCAGTTTTGGGTTTTGCCTTCTTTGCAAAGTTTTATATGATATGGCTTTAAAGATGGCTTAAATGTTAGTTTATGTTGATTAGATTGCTGTGCTGCGTATGGGATCGAGGTTATAATGACAGAATCTCTTGTTTCCTTGAAGACCAAGAAGTGGATTTTGGTTATGCTATTCAGTATACGTTGTATTAAACCAGTCATATATATGTATATATATATATATATATATATATATATATATATATTGTATGCTCTCTTTTTTTGTTTTATGTGATCAAGTCTTCGTTTAATCAGTTGACACGCGTTGTTAAAAATCAGTTTCAAAAATAAATTCCTAACTAAGTGTTGGGACTTGTGATCCATGACCTTATAAGGGAGGTCATTTTTTAGTCTCAATCTATACTAATTAAGTGATTGGTGCAGAAAGTCTTGGATTATTTTAACTGGTTGTATCTACTTCAGTTACAAAACTGATGTAAGAATTTTTCTTTTTATTTGCTGTGAATTCTTTTTGCACTGGTATTATAAGTGATGGTATTTTTTTCGCTTCTAAATCTTTTCACCATTGTGTTTGCTTATGTTCTAGTATTTAAGATGTTTCAAAATAGGATCGTTGGATCAAATTCGTCAATATAGCACATGTAAGTAGTAAGTAGTTATATACCCTTTTATATTTTTTAGATTGTTGTTCTCAGTATATCTGGTCATATTCTAATTGATCATGAAGTCCTTGACTAGTTGACTTCTCATCCCTATAAAAAAGCAGTAGCAAAAACTTTGGTACATGTAAGTACCTGTTTGGATTAGTGGTGAAAAATATGGTTTTTGTTCAATCTAACTTTTAGAAACTTAAGTTAGGATAGAAGTTAGTGTAAGATAATTTATGTTTGAATTGACGGTAGTAAAAATGAAAAACAAGTTTAGATGGAGAATAACTGAAAATAACATCAATCTTATAAAAAAACATACTCCCTCTGTTCCTAATTATAAAACCAAGTTTGCAATGTAAACAAATTTGGTCTATAATTAGGACCGGAGGTAGTACATATTAATGTCTTCTCTAATATTTATAGGAAAATTTTGTTAACAATTTAATATTGCTAATAGATTTTTGTTTCAACTTTTCCTTATTTTTGAAACAAGTAGCCGAATTTGATCTTTTTATTTTTCATCTCCAAAGTCACAATAAGTCATTACCAAGAGCACTCCCAATTTCCAAAAACAAATAATTGTTTTCATTGACAGTAGCAGCAGCAACAGAGAAAAAATAGAAAAAGGAAGGCCAAATAAGGTGTTAGTATGTTAGAAGAGATTTGGTGACCAGAGATCAAAACAGATCTGGCCAAAGATTATGAGGAAGGAGAGATCAGAGAAGCAAAACACACGGACCACGACCAAGCCAATGGACCACAAGGTCACCGAACTACGATGAGAACTACAGCCATTGGCAACTCCAACCACTTTTACATGCAAGAACTAGGCAGAAGATGAAGATGTCGACCAAAGCTTTTATTTTGAAGCTAATTTTGGGCTAAAAGCCCATTAGCACCATCGCAAATCCAAACTGAGCAATTAGTCTCACAATGCGTTTTCCCTCATACCCCACTATCTCATACAGAGCCTAAAGATATGGCCAAAAGAATTTGAGATCCATAAACAAAACACTTTATAAAAAAATATAAATGTCTATTGATAGATATATGCATAACAGCAATGGATACACGAGTTTTTCTGCTAATGCATTGACAAATAAAATAAGAGCATCCTATCAAATTCCCAAGTTGAGTGGATTTGGATACAACGCCAGAAAGAGAACATAGAAAGAGAAAAGTGAAGTGGCTACAAGGGATAAAGCACAAATACAAACGATTTCCTTGTGATAATTTTACAAGCACCATTGTAATGAACACAAATTCTTTAGAAATCATACTCTAAAAGCTAGCTATTGGAGTTAGGGAACTCAGAGCCTTATAAGGCCCCTTGAAACACTTCACTCAACTTCCTATTGGTTAGCCCTTCTGTGGGCAACCTCTTGAGGTGACTGACTCAAAATGAAAGCAACATTGTAATGAGCATAAGTCTTTGTGAGAATCATATACTAAAGGTTAGTTATTGAAGTCAAGGCCTTATAAGGCCCTTCTTTTAAGAAAACTCTCCCAACGTGGGACTTGCAACAACCTGATGCTTTTGTTCTCATATGCCTTGGCCGCGGTATTTATCTCAACTACTTTCCCTGCAAAACCTTGTCAAGTATAGAAAAGAAATAACTTTAGAGTGTAGGAAGAGCATATGAAATTGATTCCTAGTTTAGAATTTTGAAGACTACATTATTAATTTGATGAGGAATAATTATTGACCATGTCGATCATTCAAAGAGTGCTTATCTGATATGACTAATGTTAGGTTGGTTCTGTTGTTTGTATTCAAGATATCTAGTGAGCTTAACATTTGTTAAATTAAAATATGAAATTTGTAATTATTTTTATCTGCCACAACCTTTATCTGCAAAAGCAATTGATAATGAACATTTTAGCTTCTAGTATACAGAAAAGCAATCAGAAGACAATGCAATGAACAATAGATTACCCTTCTAACAACATCTTCAAGGTGCCTGTTAAGAATATTGAGACAAGTAGGCCAGATAAGAGAAGACTGGAATTAATTGAATTATAAAGCCCAGTTACAATTCAGCCCAATAGGCTTTCTGTGTAATAGAGAATAATGTACGGATGATAGACAATTGTATATTCTAGGGTTTCATTACCCATTATAAATAACAATACACACGATGGCCACTGTGTGCCACTATTACCAAAATACAATATCCCTAAATTTATCTTGGTATCAGAGCTTTTAGGCTAATAGCCATGACTGAGTCCGCTGCCCAAGATTCCTCCTCTGTTCCTCATACAGGAAAGGAATCTGAAGCCCTTTCTCTTGTGTCCGCAGCCTCTCTTCCCAAACCCTCTCAAAATAGTGGCATCTCTCAAGCTTGCTCTGTCAAGTTGGATGGAACAAACTTTCTCATATGGCAGACTCATGTGTTACCCATCATTAGGGGTTACAAACTTGAAGGTTTTCTCACTAGGTCAAAACCATGCCCATCTCAGTTTATTGTTGATGATGGAAAAACCATACTCAACCCAAGTTTTGAAGACTGGGTGGCTGCAGATCAGCTTGTCTTTGGCTGGATCTTGAACACAATGACACTAGAAGTGTCATCTCAAATGACAGATGTATCCACAGCTGCTGGACTTTGGGCTGCAACAAAAGAAGTTGCTGGTGCTCAAACAAAATCTAGAGTCCTCATGCTCAAATCTGATTTCCAGCGTACAAGAAAAGACTCAACGAAAATGAAGGAACACCTAACTAGGATGAAAGGCCTCTCTGAATTGCTCTCTGTTGCTGGATGTCCAGTTCCTCTACCATATTTGTTTATTCAAATTTTGGCTGGTCTTGATGCTGAATACAACCCCATTGTTGTACAACTGAGCAAGGAAATTGATGAGCTCAGCTGGATTAGTTTCCAATCATCTTTCTTGACCTATGAAAACAGGATGGAACAATTAAATTAGTTCTTAAAACTTTCTGTATCAAACAACTATGCCAACTATGTTAGTACAGATCATCCACCATCTAGAAACTAGAGTGGAAATCGTTCTTTCTGTGGAAATCGAGGAAGAGGAAGAAGAAACTATGGGAGAAGAAGAGGAGGCAACCATTACAACAATAATTTTGAAGGAAACAGACCACAATGTCAACTCTGTGACAGATTTGGTCATGAAGTTGGAAGCTGCTTTTATAGGTTTGATAAGTCATTTGTCAAACCTGGCAAGAAGAAACCCCACTCCGCTGCTGCCACTAGCTCAAACAGCGATGATTTTGCTTATTGGGCCACTCCTGAATGTGTTGATGATGATGCTTGGTACCTGGACAGTGGAGCAATAAGTCATGTTACTAATGATGTCAACCGCATTGATCATGCAACTAAGCCTAAGGGTAAGATAAATTTGATAGTAGGAAATGGTCACAAACTTAAGGTTGAAAAAGTAGGTTCATCTACTTTATCTAATGTGAATGATACAAATGTGCAGCTGAACAATATTCTTTATTCACCAGAAATTAAAAAGAACTTGCTCAGTGTTTACAAAATGGCTAATGACAATAATGCAGATATTATATTTAATACAAATGGATTTTCTGTGAAGGAGCAGGAAACAGGGAAAATAATGCTGCAAGGGGTTCCAACTGAAGGAGGCATGTTCAAAGTATCTAAAGGAGCTTCAAAAGGGAAAGAACACGATAGGAAAAGCAACAAAACTTGTTTTACATTTGTTGTTGAGAAAGAAGCTGGTTCAGCATTTAATTTTTCCTGCATAGATAGGAACTTGTTGCACTGTAGACTAGGACGTCCTAATGATAGAGTTCTAAATCAAGTCATTAGTGAATGTAACCTCAATACTAGTGCAAATGAAATTATATTTTGTGAGTCTTGCAAGTATGGAAAATCTCACTCTCTCCCTTTTAAAGCCTCTCAATCACAAGCATCCAAGCCTCTTGAACTAATTCATACAGACCTATGGGGACCTACACCTATGAACTCCCTAAATGGTTTTTGCTATTATATTTTGTTTCTTGATGACTACAGCAGATTCTCTTGGGTTTTCCCTCTAAAAACCAAAGATGAGGCATTACACATGTTTATCCAGTTCAAAAATCTTGTTGAAAATCAATTTGACAGTAAAATCAAAACCCTCCAAAGTGATTGGGGTGGAGAATATAGAAGTTTCACTAGCACCTTGCAAGATACAGGAATACATTTCAGACACTCATGTCCCCATACCTCTTCTCAGAACGGCAGAGCAGAGAGGAAACACAAACACATAGTTGAAATGGGACTTACCCTGCTTGCTCAAGCAAAAATGCCCCTTCACTATTGGTGGGAGGCATTTCACACAGCTACAACACTTATAAATCTGCTGCCTACTAGTGTTCTAGCTGGAATATCACCTCATTATAAGCTTTTTCAGAAAACTCCAGATTACAGCAGGCTTAAAGTGTTTGGTTCTGCATGCTATCCTTGTCTAAGGCCCTACAATCAGCATAAACTTGATTTTCGAACTACCAAGTGTGTCTTTCTAGGCTACAGCAATTCACATAAAGGATACAAGTGCCTAAGCTCCATGGGAGAATCTACTTATCTAGACATGTTGAATTTGATGAAACTAATTTTCCTTTTGCTACAGGCTTCTTAAATAAGAAAAAAACACTAGAAGAAGGAGTTTACTCTCAAGGCATCTTTAATATGTCATTACCTGAGACTAGACTACAACCATGCAGTGATTCTGCTACAACTGACCCTACTGAACCATCATCACAGCAAACAGAGAACACTGACCAGTCACGACTTGCAGCAGAAAGCGATCCTAGAAGCTCCTCTGACTCCTCTATGCATGTGGATGATAATCCTGGTGATGAAGAGGACAATTAGTCACTCATGACGAAAGTTCACAAGGCACTTCAACTCAGAATGAAACAAGTCAGCAAGAACAGGGAACTACAAATCAACATCACATGGTTACAAGAAGCAAAGTAGGTGTATCCAAACAGAAACTACCATATACTGGTGCCATTACAACTGAACACAATGAAGATGCAGTTCCTGTTACAGTCAAAGCTGCCCTAAAGACTCATGAATGGAGGAATGCTATGCTAGAAGAGTTTGATGCCCTAACTAGAAATCAAACTTGGAAACTGGTTCCCTACACTGGACAAGGCAATTTAGTTGATTGCAAATGGGTTCTTAAGAGGAAGTTCAACTCAGATGGATCGTTTCAAAAACACAAAGCGAGACTAGTAGCCAAGGGCTTTCATTAAAGCCCCAGTGTTGATTTTGACGAAACCTTTAGTCCAGTCTTAAAGTCATCTACCCTAAGATTCATTCTTGCGATTGCAGTGACATTGCATTGGCAAATCAGACAGATGGACATAAACAATGCATTTCTTAATGGTGAATTACAAGAGGTAGTTCTTATGAAACAACCTGAGGGATTTGTTGACTCTAAGTATCCAAATCATGTTTGTCTACTGAACAAAGCCCTGTATGGCCTAAAACAAGCACCATGGGCTTGGTTTGACAAGCTAAAAACAACTCTACAAGGCTGGGGTTTTAAACATTCAAGGTGTGATTCATCCCTCTTCTTCCTTAAACATGAAGGATATGTCATGTTTGTCCTTATATACGTCGATGATATTATAGTGACTGGAAACTCAATGAAAATGATTAATATGTTTGTGGAACAACTGAACAACAAGTTTGCTCTAAAGGATCTAGGACACTTGCATCACTTCCTAGGCATTGAAGCTTACCGAGACAACACTGGACTCTATTTGAAGCAAGAAACATACATACAGAACATTTTGTGCAGAACAAATATGCAAAACTCCTCTCCAGTTCCCACACCCATGGTGATAAACAAGCACTTATCCAAGACCGATGGCATACCACTTTCAGATGCTACTAAATACAGAAGAGTTATCGAAGCGTTATAATACCTGACAAATACTTGACCAGACATACTATTTGCTGTCAACAAGTTGAGCCAATTTCTGAGTTCTCTGACAAGTGTTCACTAGCAAGCATTAAAGAGAATACTCAGGTATTTAAAGGGAACCAAAGACCTAGCACTACACATCTGACCAAGCAACCATCTTACCTTACAAGGGTTTTTAGATGCGGATTGAGTTGTCTATCCAGACGACTGAAGATCCATGGGAGGCTACTATGTGTATTTCAGCGATTCACTCATCTCTTGGTCAGTAAAGAAACAGCGAGTCGTATCCCGGTCAAGTGCCGAATCAGAGTACCGTTCTCTTGCGGATCTCTCGTCGGATCTCTTGTGGATTCAATCTTTCATGATTGAACTTGGACTTCATCTCAAGGAACCGCCGATTGTGTGGTGCGACAACCTCAGTGCAGCGGCGCTCGCGGCTAACCCTGTATTTCACGCTCGATCTAAGCATATTGAGTTGGATGTCCACTTTGTTAGAGATAAGGTACTTGCAAGAGAACTATTGGTGAGGTATGTGCCTTCAAAGGATCAGATTGCAGATTTATTCACGAAACCCCTGTCTCATTCAAGTTTTAGTGACTTCCGGATGAAACTCGGAATAATCAAGCTCCCAATTCCTCGTTTGCGGGGGCCTGTTAAGAATATTGAGACAAGTAGGCCAGATAAGAGAAGATTGGAATTAATTTAATTATAAAGCCCAGTTACAACTCAGCCCAATAGGCTTTCTGTGTAATAGAGAATAATGTACGGATGATAGACAATTGTATATTCTAGGGTTTCATTACCCATTATAAATAACAATACACACGATGGCCATTGTGCGCCACTATTACACAAATACAATATCCCTAAATTTATCTGTGCCCAGGTAAGGTGTAAGATTGTTGCCCCAAATATTCCTTCTGTCAACAATACTTGCAAACAGAAATCTTTAGGAGTCTTTGTCTCTGGAACAAGGTCAAATAAGTGTTTTATATGCTTCAACAAGAACATGAGCAAAGTATGTCTCTATTACAGCATTTAGACCAAATAAATCATTACAACATACTATCTCTAGTCGTTAATATAAGACCTACTTAGCTAATTAAATAGATTAAGGAAATTAATTAAATTAGTTAATTGAAAAAATGTGTGTTATTTTCTCAAAAATACTCTCTTATATAATTTGCCTTAAAATTGCCCCGATACAAAATATCTCAGCATGTTAAAAAATGATAAATAGAGGGGGGATAAAATTGATTGACATCTTATATCTGAGAACAATCTTAACCCCCAACTAGATTTTATATTGGGGTCTGTAAGTTGTAGCATCTTTTTACAAGCCCATTCATCATTCATGTTGTAAAATATGAAGTGGTAAAAAAAAAAAATTACAAAGTTACTTAACATAATCATGAGAAGTAGTCACCTCCGAGTGATAAGTAGCACCCCGATAACGATTAGGCCTGGCTTCTTCATGTGATTAACAGGTGGGGCAGCCAATATTTTCCCTTAGGAACATAAGAATTTGAAAAACAAAAAGGAAAAAGAATTTCAAGAAAAAGGCGGAAAGACACAACAAAAACAAGAGGAACACAAGTCCTTCAATAACATGTTATTGGGAAGCTCAAATCAAAATTTGAAAGCTCGAAAAATTGACCAAGCTACTACATTGCTGACAAAATCTTCGTTGAATAGCTATAACTTTGGATGTCTCTGTTGCCAAATCATCCAAAGTTATAGGAAAAGATGGAAAATACAAACATAAATTGGTGCGCGCGCGCGCGCTTTTACACGATAAAGAATTCATAGGAAAAGAAAGGAGTACCAAAGATATTTTTTTAAAAAAAAACAAACAAACAATTCTGCGGGAAGAGATACCCACCTTCAATGCTCAATAGCGGTTTAAATAGGAATGCCTCTAATAAAAACGATACATATGTCTATTAAAAAAAATCAATTAATTTGAAGATATTTGAAAAATCTAAAACCTAGATAGCATTGAATTCAACATTCTCCTCCGTTTTCTTTATGTCAAATATTATTTGAAAATTAAGAGGAATATTAGTTTCTTGAAGAATTCAAACAGCTATAAGAACAAGAACACTAACCTTAAAGATATATGAAGCATGCCGTTTGCCTTCCTCAGTCAGAACTATTTGAGGAGAATGCTCCCTCTTTCATAATATGTTTCCTAAAAATTTTTCTTTGCCAACGTTTCCTGTACATTTTTTGATATAACATTTCCTATAATCATGGTCCCACAACATTTAAATATCATAACATTGAAATTTTCAACCATATAAGTTCGCAAGAGTGCCAACTAAAAGCATAAGAAAAAAAAAAATAAAGCCATATCATATTAATATAGTACAGTCATCCAACATTTAAATAAAAATAACAAGTAAAACTACTAAGAAGTAATTAATTATGCCAAGAGTCTTCACTGAGAGGATTTTGGGATTTCAACCCTTTATTCCAGCCACCTGCATTTATTTAGAAGAATGAAATCACAAAAAATTATTCAATTTATGATCCACTTAAAAAAAGAGCATGCCCATTAGATCATTTAATTTGTTACACTTCATATAGTCAATCAATTTATAATAATGAAATGAAGATTTCATATATACCTGTCAGTTTTGGAATCTCCTTTTCATTCTCGCCTTGAAAATTTCCAAGCAGACATAAATCCAATCATACATGTTAGTGAAGAATTGAAAATAAGCAGCCCTCCATGAACTTTTAAGTATTAAAGTTCCACAAACTACCCAGAATCCAACAAAAAATCCTAAAATCATGCTGATGCAGAACCCAAAAATTATGAGTTCATCTCCTTCTTCCGCATCAATTCTAGGACTTGTCTTGTGATTTTGATCAAAGTCATCATTTTTCGAGCAGCCTTTTGTGAGTGGTTGGCCACAAAGTCCATGATTTCCTATGTAAATGGAAGCTTCAAATGTTTGAAGTTGAGTAGTTTGTGGAATTTCTCCTGATAAGTTGTTGAAAGACAAGTTCAAGAAACTCAAAAAATTCAAATTTGAGAAGCTCATTGGAATTTCACCAGAAAGAGAGTTGCTTGACAAATCAAGTGATTCTAACATTTTCATTTTACCCATATTTTTGGGAATGAATCCTGTGAGATTATTTCTTGATAGATTTAAGGATGCCAATGCTACAAGTGATGTCAAGCTATTGGGAATTTCTCCTATCAAGTGATTACCAGAGAGATCAATGGCTGTCATTAGCCCAAGATTCTTGTCATACTTAACATCTTCCCCTTTCCAATTCAACATTGCATTTTCAATGAAAACTGCTTCCCAATAATTTGTACCAAGTATATAATAATAAATGGTATACCTTGGAAATGTTAAATTTGACAAGGCCCTCAAGTTATTGAAGCAATGGGGTATAGTCCCATTAATATTGTTTTGCGAAAGATCTAAAATTTGAAGGAGTGATAACTTGCATAAACTTGTAGGTATATTTCCATGAAACTTGTTTCCTTGGAGACGCAAAACAATCAAGTTGGGCAAGTAATGACCAATCCATGTCGGCAACTTTCCATACAAATTATTTTGGCCAACATCAATGAACTTCAAAGACGGAGAGTTCATTAAAGAGGGAATCTTTCCAGAGAAATTATTGTTATTTAAATGGATGGTTAGAATTCCCTTCAAATTACCAATTGAAGATGGTATTTCTCCTGAGAAATTATTGTTTGCCAATATCAAAACTTCAAAGGAAATAAATTGCCTCCAACAATGAGGAAGTTTTCCTGTTAGCAAATTGCTTGACATGTCAAGATGACGTAATTTAGATTGTAATGTTGCACATAAAGAAGATATGGAGCCTGAGAACCTATTATTTGAGAGAATCAAGACTATTACTGTAGGTGAAAATTGTGGTATGGGATCTGACAAATTGTTGGAACTCAAATCGAAAAGCCTCCTAGATTTTGGTAACGATCTTGGCAATTCCCCATGGATTTTGTTGTGGGAAATATTCAAGTAAGACAGACTCGGGAGTAGGCACATCCATTCAGGAATTGGACTTGAAATTGAACCACCAGAAATGTCCAATTCTATAAGCTCCCCTTGATGCTTGAGCCACATTGGAAAGCCAATGCTAAAATTGCATGACCTCGCAAAAAATGCGAGCAACTGAAAAGGTGGAACCCATTTTGGACTAAAGTTGAATGAAAGGAAATTATAAGAGACATCCAAATATCTCAAGTTGGATAAAGTTGACATATGTCCTTCATTGACCACACCATTGAACTTATTGTTATCCATATATAATTCTTCCAGTGAAGGAAGTTGATGAAGCTTTGGGAATGGCCCACTGAAATTGTTATGATTTATATCTAATTCTGAAAGATGGGCCAGGTACCCAAGTGATTGTGGAATTGGCTCATTAAGACTACTATTTATAAGAACTAGTGACTCCAAGTATGAGAATTTCGAAAAATCAGGAAATGGGCCACTTTGGAATGGATTACTTGATAAGTCCAATCTCTCTAGACTATGTTGGGCAAAATGCAATTGTGGTATCCAATCACTTAATTGACCGGATAAATTGTTGGACGATAAATCCAACTCACGCAGTCGACGTAAATTGGAGATGGCTTTTCCTATGTCACTTTCAAGATTATTTTTGAGAAGATACAAACTCTCAAGAGAAGTGGTATTTGTAAACGCATCCGAAGCAATATGTTGTAAGGATGTTGCTGCGAGATCCAGACTTTTAAGAGAATTCATATTTGAAAATGCGCCAGCAGGAATATGTTGGAAAGGATTCTCTGAGAGATCAATTTCTACCAAGGTTTTGCTAATATTTGACACCCAATATAAGATTGAAGTGTCAAGGTCATTATCAGGAAGACTGAGGCTTGTGAGAGAAGTGGAATAATTACTGTGGAGGAAAGATTTGGGATTGACTTGAGGTAGAGCACATCCATCTAAGCTAAGCTCAACTAAAGAGGACATTTTTGACAATGAAGAGTGCCAGTCAAGTGCTTGACTTAGATTTACCCAAGACAAATCAAGACGCCTTAAAGAAGAAAGCTGAGAAATCCACTTAAGATCATTTACAATCAAATTATAGTTTTCACTAAGGTCAAGGGTTTCTAAATTAGATAGATTTCCTAGTTGATGAGGAATAATGCCAACAAGATGTGCATATGAAAGTATCAACTTTCTTAATTGAGGAGCTTTTTTTGATAAAGATGATTGCCAATCAAATGCTTGACTTAGATTTACCCCAGACAAATCAAGATTCCTCAAAGAAGGAAGCTGGGAAATCCACTTGAGATCATTTACAATCAAATTATAGTTTGCACTAAGGTTAAGGGTTTCTAAATTAGATAGATTTCCTAGTTGATAAGGAATAATGCCAACAAGATCTGTATCTGAAAGTATCAACTTTCTTAATTGAGGAGCTTTTCTTGATAAAGATGTTTGCCAATCAAGCGCTTGACTTAGATTTACTAAAGACAAATCAAGATGCCTCAAAGAAGAAATATTAGAAAGCCACTCAAGATCATTTACAATCAAACCATAATTATGCCCAAGGTCCAGAGTTTGAAGATTACATAAATTCCGCAATTCGTGTGGAATAGTACCACCAAGACCGGCATCTGAAAGATTCAACTCTCTTAATTGATTAAGAGAACCAATGCATTTTGGAATTTTGCTTCCTCCAAACCCGTTAAAGGAGAGGTTTAAGTGAGTTAGATGTTGCAAATCACATAGTGAAGAATCGATTTTACCTTCTAAATATATTGAATCATTATGTGAGACTTGTATCTTGGTGACATGACCTGTCAAACGATTGCAGGAGATTCCATTCCACTCGCAACAATCAACTTCATGTTTCCATGATGAAAGAATTCCGAAATCATCAGTAAACTCAACTTTCAATTTGAGAAGAGCTTGCTTGTCTGTTTCAACACAACTCTTTAAGTTGGAATTTCCTGCACACGTAAAGACGGATAAGGCTACAATCAATAAGTAGATATTGAAAGTGTGGCTAAACATTCTGATCACCATGCTTGTGGTTCTTTTGGATGATAAAACGGAAGTATAGGTACTATGCCTCAAATTATGTGATCTCTACTAGGTCTTTAATAGACAAAAAAATTCCATACTTTTCCAACTACTACATTTTCCCACCTGAATTCATGGCCACAATTTCATGTGATTACAATGAATATCGCTTTTACAGTTACGTTTATCATACGTAAAGGATTTATGGTAGACTTTAGAGTCAACCAGACATATTTATGCAATATACATATGTGTGCTATTAAAAATCAATATTTGAAGGATCAAATAACAGAAACATTTATGTTTTTATATTAACTAATGTATTCGTAACTTTGGGTTGATTAAGATTTATTTTTTTATTTTTTTTACTTGTAAAATGATTTTAATCCTTTTGAATCATTTCTGTCAAATAATTAGTAATAATTATTTGAAAGAAGACAAATTTAATTAAAATAATAGTTAGTAATAATTATGCACTGTGCAAATAGGTCTATAACTATGAAAAAATAGGTAAATAGCAGTGAAATTCTGCCACTAAGAGTTTAGTACCAAAATTTCGTCATTAATTAATTAGTGATAATCCACTTGACAAAAGAATCATTCAATTCTGTCACTAATCAACTTTTTTTTTTTGGTAGATATCTAAATAGGTATTTTATTGTCAATGGCCTTGCAAAACTAATTATGTAAAAGCTTTTTTTTTTTAATAAGTTAAAGGTCACATGTTTACTTTCTTGCCTCACTTATAATTTAATATCGTTAATGCCTTCTCCCATAATTTAAAAAAAGTCCACCACGTCCACTTTTGAATCCCAATTTCAGGTAATCGTGGTCATACGAGCCTACATACTTTTCTTGTTAGCCCCCTACATTGAGTGTCCTTTGGGTTGGAAGAATTGTGCCTTATTTGGAGGGTTGTTTAAAAAGTCATCTTCTTGCTCTAAATTAATAACTTGTCTGTCACTTGAAGAGTTGTTGTTTTTTTGCTCATGACTTGAAGAGTTGTTGGGAGCGTAGACTTATGCCGTGCTCTTAGAATCATAGAGTTGTCTGTGTCATTAAGTCTTTTTCAAGACATTGTTTAATATTTTTAGACTATCTACAAATATATATTTCATATTTTTATTATAAATTTCTTAACATAAAAATGTATGTTATTATTCCTATAAATATAATTATATAATAATTAATTATTGAAGTCATTATTTTACAAGAACAAAAAATTATATGTTTGTTTAATTTGTTCATTGTTCATAATCAACTTTTTTCCCAAACCTTCGATTCATACTAGCCCCCACTTTAACACCACACAATACACGTTAGGGAGAAATGATTCCTAACGACCACTTTGTTACCAATCCGTTATTGAGTTTTTTAGTAATTACATTTATTTTTTTGGAATGGTTCTTTCAAAAATTAATTAGAGAAATGACACTTTAGTAGATCCTATGAAAATCTAATTCAACTTTTGGAAAGAAACACGTTATGTGAGATTTATTTAAAGCTAAAGTATACTTTTAGTCTTTTAGGTTTTGTTTGGGAGTTTGGAGGGGAGGGAAGGGAAGGAAAGGAATGTAAGGAAAATGGAGAGGAAGGGATAGAAGAGAAATGGAGGATATTCTCTCCCATTGTTTGGGAGTTAAAAAAAATAGTAAGGAAGGAAGATGGAGGATTAATGAGTTACTTTTACCTTTTTGTCCATTTCTTTAATAATTAATATAATTATTATATTTTACAAATAAATTTAAATTTAAATTTTCTAAAAAAATTATTTATGTAATTTTTATATTAAAAAATTGTTTATGTGGCTGCGGTGGTGGTAGCGGTGACGATGGCAGTGGCAGTGGCTGTGCGGCGGCGGCGGTGGTGAATGAGGGTAAAGAAGTAATTAACCTATTTCCCTTCTTAAAACCCCCCATATTGGGGGAACTCTATTTTTTAAAAGAATGAGGGTTTTGGGGGATTTGTAAAAACCCCTAGTTCCCTCCCCTCCTATTTTTAAAATTCGCAAATAAGGGAAGAGACTACCAAAATCCTCTCTTCTCTTTCCTTTCCCTCCAAAATAAAACTCCCAAACATAGCCTTAAGTTTTACATAAGGCATACTTTTAGTCCCTTAACATAGATTGTTGTGTATCATTTAGTTTAGTTTGTGAGGGTAAGCCACTTCCATAACTAAACTTTTTTTCTTTTAAATTTCAATATAAAATGTTAATGGACAAGTCACAAGTCAACCATTCCTATCATTAATGAGACTATAAGCCATAATATAATGTAGAAAATTTTAATAGCTAAATTATACAAAACTGATAGCCGTCAATAAATATTATGGCCATTGTTGTTAGAAAAACTTTCAAGTCTGTATATATATAAAAAGAAAACTTCCATGTCTTAAGCAATTATACTATATTTAACAAAAATAAAAATATCATATATGTTGGAATTAAATTCGGACATATTTCATTAGTCAAAAAGTGTGAAGAGGAAAATTTGTAATATCTATTATGATACATACAGTGTAATGGTAATAATTCATAAAAATATTTTCATTTTTATATTTTCAATGAAATTTAATTTTCTGTATCGAACCAGTGAGTGCCCATAAAATTGTCACATATATTTAAGTAGATTATTTTTAAAAAAGAATTTATTTTCAATCTTAAGGGATTATATAGTTTTCTTATTTTTTAGATCTATAATAGTAATGATAGTTATAGAGAATTGTTACGGACCGGCCCAGATCCATACTACGGCCTAACTTGGCCAGGAGGCATAGCCGATATGGGAATAGCTGAGATGTCAACAGAATCCTAGCAAGGTGGAATCTATCTTAACCGCCACTCCGAGATACTCGCCCCTAATATCTCGGACCCGGATCTTACTCACCCCGAGTATCTCGACAGGCCAAGATACTCGCCTTGGACACCTCTATAAATATAGAGGAAGACCAACCAGGTGCACACGTTCTAACTTAGGCTCTCTTTACTTTCTGTCACACAGAGCACACACACCACCCCCTGGCCTCACGTCTTCAAGTTTATTGCGAACTACGTGGACTTTGGTCCCTTCAAAGGGTATGTAGGCTCTAGGCTTGACACCTAGTCAAGTCCAATTAACTCTTGTTCTCAGAACAGAACATTGGCGCCGTCCGTGGGGAACCATAAACTTCTATCCCCGTGACCACTGATGGCAAACACTAGAAGCCACAGCAGAAACCCACCACCGCAGGCTGACGGAGGCCCCCTGCCAACCCAGCCTCATTCCGAGCCTAGTCAGCCACCATAGCGACCGCGACGAGAAAATACACCGGAGGGTCATGTTACCGACACGGCGACCTCACCCCCCGCTGAAGATGAACCGCTCTTGGAAGCATGCAGGGAGATTATGACCCAAGACGCTCCGGCGATAGAAGCCGACGTCCGCATTCTTCGGAGGACGCAAGAATCATTGCTGCAAAGATTCGAAGACAAGGAAAAGCGGGATCACCTGCAGCAGCAGATAGACTTCCAAGCCTTTTCACAAATGATAAGGGAGGAGCTCCAGCGTCACCAGCAACAAGAAAACCGGAGAGAATCCCGTGCAGGAAGAGAAAGGGCTGTCATGGACGACAGTAGTTCGACGAGTAGCCCAGAACCGAGAATAAGGCATGGAAACACCGGAAGACCAAACGGGAGGCCGAGTGCCGAGCAAGGCCACCCACCACCCCCAGAAAACCGTAACGACCAGGGAAGCCGAGATGGAGATGCAAACCACAACGGCTGGGACGAAAGGGAAGGACGAGACCCAGAAGAGCACCATGCGGCAGACAGAATGCACCAGGCACATGGGTCACCCCACCATAGATCACCTCGCCACGGGTCACCTTGGGAATACCGAATGAAGTACTTGACGGGATCCGGCAGATCCCCATTCTCGAGGGCAGCAACAACGGCCCCTTATCCAAAAAACTTTGACCTAGCCGACCTCCCAAAGTACGACGGAACTCAGGATCCACGCAACCACCTGGAGATTTTTGAAAAACTCATGTGGGTCAGGTCAATTGATGGCCCAGTCATCCAGTGCCTCTTTGCGGCCACTTTGACCGGACCGGCGCACAAATGACTGAGTGCACTCCCTGCCAATTCTATCCGAAGCTTTGAAGACCTCGGACGCAAGTTCGAGTTGCTTCGCCACGAGTAAAAAGCAGCCGAAATCCCAATTCACTCTTAGTAAGGTGAAACAGAAGAAGGGTGAGACACTACAAAAATATCTGGACCGGTTCCGAGACGTAGAGATGCAAGTGCAATCGCTATCCGAGGACGTTCATGTACACTGCCTAGTTAATGGGCTAGACCCGTCATCACGCCTAGCCAGAAACCTATGCAAAAATCGGGTCTACACCTTGACCGAGTTCTACACACAAGCTAAGAAATACCTAGACGTGGAACAAATGGAGGCAGCCAACGCGGACGAACCCGAGAGGGCGAGAAATACCTCTCCTGACTGTGGAGAGCAGCCAAACAAGCAGAAAGCTGAGTCTTGTGGCCGAAATAGAGACAGCCGGCCCAAGCCGGACAGGGCCGAACACAAAGCGAAATACGACGGCTACACCCCCTTGAACGCCCCTCGGTCGCAGGTGTGGAAAGAGGTGGCCCAGGCTGAGATGAAGAAGGTAGATAAGCCGAGGCCGCTTAGAGGATGCTCCAACACCGACCGTTCGAAATTCTGTACGTTCCACGATTGCCCTGGATACACCACTGACGAGTGTTATGACCTCCGCGACGCCATCGAGAAATTTGTTAGGGAAGGGAAGCTGCGTCAATATGTGATCAAAACATAGGGGAGGTCGAATGGGAAACGCAACTATGGCGGCCGAAGTAGCAGTTTGCCCAGGAACGCTCGAAAGACTGATAAGAAGCAGAGGACCGGCTCAGACGACGAATTCTCCGACGTTAAGTTCCAATGCAATGTCGTCAGCGGAGGATTTGGAGGAGGCGGAGACACGGTAAGTCAACGAAAGAAATACCTTCGAGAAGTTCTCACTGTGAGGAACCCCCCCAAATTCAAGGACGACCCAGCGAAGCCGAGGCCTCCCCCATTGACCTTCACCGATGAAGAATTAAAAGACGTCATCCCCAGCCATCAAGAGGGCCTGGTCATTACCGGAACTCTGGTAAACTGTCGTGTGAAACGAATTTTTGTGGATGCAGGAAGTTCGGCCGACATTATAAGCTGGAACGCCTATAAAAGGATGCACCTCGACGTGGAAGATCTAAAGCTGTGCAAAACCACCTTGATCGGGTTTAACGGAGAGCGCTCCTTTCCAAAGGGTTACATCGACCTCAGATTGACCCTAGGAACAAAGGAAGCCTTCAAGTCAAAACGCGTGAGGTTCGTAGTAGCTGATTTCCGTTCTCCTTACAACATCATCTTGGGCCGGCCAACCATACACGCCTGGGACATGCTGGTGTCCACAAAACATCAGAAGTTGAAGATGATCAACGACAAAAACCAGTTGGTCGAGGTATCCGGAGACCAAAAAGAGTCACGGCAGTGTTACTTTGAGACCCTCCGGGTCGAGGAAGGAGGACCCTCATCTCCACCACGGCTCGAACGTAACGAGACCATATCTGACGTCGATGAGGAAAGGCATCCCCGACAGCCGATCAACATGGTAGAACTCATTCTCCGAGAGCCAGAAAATCCGAGACCGGAGCCAGAAGGGGAACTCGAGGAAGTAACCCTGGCAACGGATCCCACCAAGACAACCAAGATCGGTAGAGATATGAATGAGGACCTGAAAGCACGAGTGGTCCAGTTCTTAAGACAAAATCAAGATGTCTTTGCTTGGACCTCGGCCGAAATACCCAGGATCGACCCCCACTTCTACCGCCATAAACTCAGCATATGGCCGGGATTGAGGCCAATAGCGCAGAAGAAGAGGAACATTGCCGACAACAGACAGAAGGCCCTTAAGAGCCACGTTGAAGAGCTCCTAGCGGCTGGGTTCATCCGGGAAATCCAATACACGACTTGGCTTTCAAATGTGGTCATGGTACTCAAACCAAGCGGGAAATGAAGAGTATGCGTGGACTACAAAAATCTGAACAAAGCGTGCCCGAAGGACTCCTACCCGATGCCAAACATTGATCAGCTTTACAGAAAGGGATTACATTGCCCAATGATGCGTTGTCTAGGTGAGTCTGAAGCAAGGTACGTGTTGGCCGAACTACACGAAGGAAGCAACGGCCATCACATGGGGGGCAAGGCTCTTGCTAGGAAGGCACTATGCGCCAGTTACTATTGGCCTACCATAAAGCATGACGCCATGGAAGCAGCCAAGAGGTGTGATAGTTGCCAGAAACATGCCAGGATCATATGGCCTCCGCCTACAGAGTTGAAGGGTATACCGGCCCCTTGGCCCTTTTACAAATGGGGCATGGACATCCTCGGACCATTCAGACCGGCACAAGGGCAGTGCAGATGCCTCATAGTCGCTGTCAATTACTTCACCAAATGGATCGAGGCAGAGCCGTTGGCCACAATATCCCCGGCCAGAGTAATGAAGTTCTTTCGCCACAACATTGTCTCCCGATTCGGAATACCTGCTGAAGTTGTTATGGATAATGGGACCCAGTTCATGGACCATAGATTCCAGGCCCTAATGTCCGACTTAGACATTAAGCAACATTTCTCCTCTGTTGAACACCCACAATCCAACGGCCAGGCCGAGTCGGCCAACAAAATCATCCTGGACAGACTAAGGAAACGCATGCTATAGGCTGACACCAACTGAACCGAACAGCTTCACAGTGTTCTTTGGGGATACAGGATGAGCGTGTAGTCTCCGACTCAGGAAACCCCGTTCCGGCTGACCTATGGCTGCGAAACAATGATCCCGGTTGAAATAAGACAGCCATCATGGAGGAAGATACGAGCCGGGCATGAAGGATAAGCATCCAATAACGACGCCTTGATGACGGATCTAGATCTCATCGACGAAGTCTGCGTCACGGCCCACTGTAGGGAACTAGCCGCCAAGCAACTCGTAGCGGCTAAGTACAATCGAAAGGTTCGACCACGGTCTTTCAACCGGGGGAACCTAGTACTCTGACGAGCCGACATAGGCAATAAGAATGCCCGAGACGGAAAGCTTGCGGCAAACTGGGAAGGCCCCTATCGGATCAGAGAAAAACTCGATGGAGGGACATACATTCTCAAGACCCTGGCACGAAAGTCGGTCAAGAGGACCTGGAACGCCGACAAATTAAAGATCTACCACAGCTAGATCCCGGCTCAGCTCGTTATAACAGCGCCAAACCACTGTTTGGGTAGTCTTTTTTAAGTTTGAGTTGTCTTTGATTTTTATCAACTAACTTTCATTTGTAAAGCTCTTTTGGGCTATTTTTATCAATAAAGCATCCCATTGAGGAGATTTACTAATGTGCACAAATACTCGCTTAAGCATGAAACTGAGGTAGTAAAGCCCGGTCAAAAACTCGAAGCCAAGGCCGATAAGCCCAGCATAAAAAAAAGACGGCCCTGAGGTCGTGTACCTGGCCGCTAACAAAAAACATCTAGATGTATGAAACCGGCTCTTGTACTCCGACAGGCATTGGTTAAAGCTCGGCGAAGGCGCCATACGTGGCCTTTCGCAAAATTGACGCGTCAACACTCGCCCGACTAAGCAAGCGGACTATCATGCCGACCCTGATTAGGTCAAAATGTTTGACTAGAGGCGGTTGAAGCCTCGGTTGGACATGTGGTAGTTTAGCCCTTACGTCGGTTAAAATTAATCCGACTAGTGAAAGTTGGACCAAGGTAGTGCGGTTAAAGTTAAGGTTCCCTGAGGTACAAACATAAAACCCTGCCCCAACCTCCCATGCGTAAGTGTGGTAGAGTGAAACGGCTTACAGTCGAAAAATATCTAAACTAAGTTTAGAAGTTTAAACATAGGCAAAAGGATGATAAAAAAGTAAATCATTCATTGTCTAAAGTATATACACAATGGCCCAAAGGTCAGAATTGTTCAAAAAAATAAAAAGAGGGCACAGACACCCCAAAAAGAGAAAATACAAAAGTCCAAGGCTAGCTGGACGACCCGGCTTCAGGACCCCCACCTTCGGCGGCACCCTCCTCCGCTCCATCATCTCCACCTCGGCTCGGATCTAAGGAGACAATGACCGAGCTCGAGAACGAAAGATACCCCCGGCAGCCGGTCAATATGGTAGAGCTCGACCTCCGGGAGCCAGAAAATCCAAGGCCCGAGCCGGAAGGAGAACTAGAGGAAGTAGCCCTAGGGACGGACCCATCCAAGACGACCAAGATTGGCAGAGATATGAGGGATGACTTAAAAACACAGATGATCCGCTTCCTCCGACAGAGCCAAGACGTCTTCGCTTGGACCTCGACCGAGATACCCGGTATCGACCCCCACTTCTGCTGCCACAAACTCGGCATATGGCCGGGATCGAGGCCAGTGGCACAGAAGAAGAGGAATATCGCCGACAACAGACAGAAGGCCCTCGAGAGCCACGTTGAGGAGCTCCTAGCGGCCGGCTTGATTCGAGAAGTGCAGTACACTACTTGGCTCTCAAATGTAGTCATGGTACTCAAACCCAGCAGCAAATGGAGAGTATGCGTCGACTACACGAACCTTAACAAGGCGTGCCTAAAGGACTCCTACCCGATGCCCAATATCGATCAGCTCGTGGACAACTCGGCCGGGTACCAGCTCGTTTCCTTCATGGACGCCTACTCTGGATATAATCAAATAGCCATGCATCCGGACGACCAGGAAGAAACCGCCTTCATGACGGACAAGGCAAACTACTGCTACAATGTCATGCCTTTCGGGTTGAAAAATGCTGGGGCCACCTATCAGAGGATGATGAACCGGGTATTCAAAGACCAGATTGGGCGCAACATAGAAGCCTACATAGACGACATGATCGTCAAGTCGAGACTACCAGAAGACCACATCCGGGACCTAGAACAGACGTGTGAGAAGTTAAGAAGACATCGAATCAGGTTGAACCAGGCCAAATGTGCCTTCGGAGTTCCGGCTGGAAAGTTTCTGGGCTTCATGTTGACCAACGAGGAATCGAAGCCAACCTAGACAAATGTAAGGCCGTCCTAGAGATGCAGCCCCCGAGGACCAAGAAGGAGGTGCAGCAGCTGATCGGCCGACTTGCCGCCCTGACGAGGTTTCTCCCAAAGTCGGCTGAGAAAGCCCTACCTCTCTTCAAATTACTGAAAAAGGAAACCCAAGGCGGTTGGAATCTCGAATGCGACGCCGCCTTCGCAGAAATCAAACGGTGTTTGGCAACCCCGCCGGTACTTACTAAAACGGACCCAGGGGAGACCTTATTCCTGTACCTGTCAATCGGCAACGAAGCTGTCAGTGCCGTTCTAGTGAGAGAGGTCGAGACCGGGCAAATGCCGATATACTTCATAAGCAAACCCCTACAGAGCTCCGAACTCCGGTACCAGAAGCTCAAGAAAGTGGCCTTTACCCTACTCACCGCGGCGAGACAACTCCGGCCCTACTTTTAAGGGCATCGGATAGTGGTGCGCACCAGCCAACCGATCCGGCAGATCCTCCATAAGCCAGACTTAGCGGGAAGGATGACCAACTGGGCCATAGAACTGTCTGAGTTTGACATAGCGTTCGAGGCCAGACAAGCAATTGAGTCGCAGGCACTGGCGGACTTCATTAGGGAGCTGACCCCGGCAACAACAAGCGACGGAACTTAGAAGGTCTCTGTGGACGGATCCTCCAACACCAAGGGCAGCGGTGCAGGAGTCATCGTTGAAAGCCCCTAGGGGGT
This sequence comes from Acacia crassicarpa, assembly GCA_034222035.1. Taxonomy (NCBI): domain Eukaryota; kingdom Viridiplantae; phylum Streptophyta; class Magnoliopsida; order Fabales; family Fabaceae; genus Acacia; species Acacia crassicarpa. Next base: position 38,819,665 of record JAWXYG010000003.1, read on the forward strand.
CGCCACCGAGCACTCCCTCTAATTAAAGTTCCCGACCTCCAATAACCAAGCTGAGTACGAGGCCCTATTGGCCGGACTGCTCCAAGCAAAAGACAATGGCGCGCACCGAGTCAAGGTTTTAACTGACTCGCAACTTGTAGCCGCACAGATCGACGGCAGCTACCAAGCAAAGGGACCCCTTATGGCAAAATACCTAAACCGCGCCAAAGAACTCATGGTCAAGTTTGAAGAAGTGATCGTCACCCATATCCCAAGAGAGGAGAATACTAGAGCCGACATCCTCTCCAAACTGGCAAGCACTAAGGGGCCAGATAGTTACAAGACCGTGATCCAACAAAACCTGATCGAGCCGAGCTGTGTAATGACTATCTCGGCATGCTTCGACTGGAGGAAGCCTATAGAGGAATACCTAGAGAGGGGAATTATCCCTACGGACCCAACCGAGGCCAAAAAGTTGATCAGAGAAATGGTTGATGATCAACTCTGCAGAAAGGGGTTGCACTGCCCAATGATGCGATGTCTCGGCGAATTTGAAGCGAAGTACGTGCTGGCCGAACTACACGAAGGCAGCAATGGCCACCACATGGGGGGCAAAGCTCTCGCTAGAAAGGCACTACGCGCCGGCTACTACTGGCCAACCATGAAGCATGACGCCATGGAAACCGCCAAGAGGTGTGATAGTTGCCAGAAACACGCCAAGATCATATGGCCGCCGTCCACAGAGTTGAAAGGAATGCCGGCCCCCTGGCCCTTTTACAAATGAGGCATGGACATCCTCGGGGCATTTAAGCCGGCGCAAGGGCAATGCAGATGGCTAATTGTCGCAGTAGATTTCTTCACCAAGTGGATCGAGGCAGAGCTACTAGCCACAATAACCTCGGCCAGGGTACTAAAGTTCTTCCGGCATAACATCGTCTCCCGCTTCGGAACACCTGCCGAGGTCGTCACGGACAATGAGACCCAATTCATGGACCACAGATTCCAAGCGTTAATGTCCAACCTGGACATTAAACAACACATCTTATCCGTGGAACACCCGCAGACGAATGGCAAGGCCGAATCCGCCAACAAGGTCATCCTGGACGGACTCAAGAGGCGCATGCTGCAAGCCGACACCAATTGGACCGAACAGTTGCACAGCGTTCTCTAGGGATACTTGATGAGTGTTCAGTCTTCGACCCAGGAAACCCCATTCAGGCTAACCTACAGATGCGAAGCAATGATCCTGGTCGAAATTGGGCAACCATCTTGGAGGAAGGTTAAAGCTAGACAAGAAGGGCAGGAGTCGAACGACGATGCCTTGAAGACCGACTTGGACCTCATAGATGAAATCCGAGTCACGGCCTACTGCCGAGAACTAGCCGCCAAGCAGCTACTCGCGGCTAAGTACAACAGAAAGGTCCGACCACTGTTGTTCAACCGGGGGAACCTCGTACTCCGACGGGCCGACATAGGCAATAAGAATGCTAAGGACAGGAAGCTTGCGGCAAACTGGGAAGGCCCCTACCGGATCAAAGAGAAGCTCGATGGAGGGGCATACATCCTCGAAACCCTGGCACAAAAGCCGGTCAAAAGAACCTGGAACGCCGACAAGCTAAAGATCTACTATAGCTAGATCCCGCCCTAGCTTGTTTGTTTTTACTTTGTTTGTTTCTTTAAAGAATTCAAAGTTCAAATTATGTTGTTTCCTAATCACGTTTCTTTGAAAAGCCCCTTAGGGCTAGTTTTTATCATTAAAGGATCCCATTGAGGAGATTCATCAATATGCACAAATACCCGCTTAAGCATGAAGCCGAGGCAATGAAGCCCGGCCAAAAAACCGAAAGCCAAGGCTTATAAGCCAGGCATTGGTAAACGGCTCCGAGGTCGTGTACTCGGCCAAAAACTAAAAACATCTAGATGTACTAAAACCGGCCGTTGTACTCCGACAGGCATTGGTTAGAGCTCGGCGAAGGAGCCATACGTGGCCTTTCATGAAATTGACGCCTCAACGCTCGCTCGACTAAGCAAGCAGACTACCATGCCGACCCTGATCAGGTCAAAATGTTTGATTAGAGGCAGACGAACCCTCGGTTGGACATGTGGTAGTTTAGCTCTTACATCGGTTAAAAATAATCCAACTAACGAAAGTTGGAGTCCGACTAATAAAAAAGTTGGACCGAGGTAGTGAGGTTAGTTACACCTGACGAGGTTGAAACAAGACAACCCTGCCCCAACCTCCCACATGCTAAGTGTGGTAGAGTAAAAACGACTTGTACTCATACAACCGACAAACATCTAAATCAAGACAAAATGATGATAAAAGAGTAAATCATTCATTGACTTGAAATTTACACAGAATGGCCCAAATGCCAGAATTAGTCAGAAAATTACAGGGGCACAGACACCCCGAAAAACCAAAACAAAATTACAAGGGCACAGACGCCCCGAAGAAACAAGAAAGGCTAAGGTCCAAGACTAGCTGGACGACCTGGCTTCAGGACCCTCGGCCTCGGCAGTACCCTCCTCCGCTCCGTCAGCAGGACCCTCAACGTCAAGAGACTGACAAAAGATTAGATTCCCGTCCTGAACAAAGGCACGGTAATCATACCCATCCACATTAAGCTCGACGCCAGGGTTGAAGAACCGGATCTGAGCCAAGGCCTGCTTGAAGCACTCCTGGGCGGTCTGCAACAAGGCCTCAGACGCCTCCTAATGAGCCGCTTGCTCGACAGAAAGGGCCGCCTTGAGCGTTTCTTGCTCGACGGCCAGGGAAGCTCGCTGCTGCTGAAGGACCTTCATCGCAGCCAAACTCTCGGACAACCCCTTCTGAGCCCGAGTACACTCCTTATCCAGCTTCTCCCCTGCCTCGCGTGAAAGCTGGAGCTCCCGGTCGGCCTCCACCGTCGCGGCCTTGACAGCGTCCCACTCAGCCCTCGTCATGTCCCGCTCCTTTTCAGCTAACTTGGCCCTGGCCTCGGCAGACTCGGCTTTAGCCTTTGCTGTAACTAAGGCTTTCTTCATTCCCTCATCAGACGCTCTCAACCTTCTGCAATCGGCATCGGCCAGGGCGTACTTCTCCCACACTAAGACTAGAGCCTGAACGTACCCTACAGATTGGCACAATTGCTTTTGGACCGCGTGTAACTCATCCAGGGCTGGTAGAGACAAAGGCCGGCTCTCCAGAAAATGCCGAGGAGGAAGAAAGGCAACATCCACCTCCGTGGCCACTGCCTTATCCCACAAAAAGCCGTCAGGGAAAACCGAAGACGGACCCGACTGCGGAGGAGGTGGAGAAGGAGGCGGTGGGGACAAAGGAGGACCTGGCAGCGGACCCGATGGTGCCTCAGAGAGGAGCAGAGCCTCGACCTCCTCGTCAGTAATCAGGACTCCCTTCCCCTTAGAAGCCGGAGACTTGGCCGTGGCCTCTTGTCCCTTCAGAGCCTAGGACTCTACCGCCGGGGAAGGCTGGGTGACGGCAGCAGGAGAAGGACCTGGGCCGACCGAGCCCTTAGACTTCTTTTGAGCCTCGGCCACGGAAGCGTCGGCATCCTCAGAAGCACCCCGCTTCTTCGTAGGGCAACTCGGGGAGGCAGCAGTAGGATTTGCTTTGCGAATGTAGAGCGGAAGGGCGTTCATATCTCGAGCTGAAAGAGCAAAAGAAAACCAGGTCAGAATAATGGATCCAAAACACAAAGTCAAACAAATAAAACAACAAACTAATAAAGAATCCTACAAGTAGGAGGAAGCGGCTTAGAACCCTCCCCGATTATGAAGTAGTTGGCCGGCTTCAAACCATACTCTGCCACAAGGGCCTCTAACTGAGGCAGGGCAGAGGCCGACTTCGGCAAGAGACTCTTATACGGAATCTGGAAAGAGGCGGCCTTGGCCTTATAGTGGCTCTCCATCCAGTATGGAGGGAAGCGCCAGCCCACACCAGCACCCTCGGCACCCTCCAAAAACCAGGGCTGTTTCCCAAACTCGGCCTCAACTTTGAAAAACGCCCCTTTGAAGCGTTTGAAGGAGTCGGAGAAAGGCGTCATAATGGGTTAATCTGGAGGGAAACCAACCCTCTCAACTTGTCACTCTCCTTGGGTAGACGAGAGTGAAGGGGCCAAAGAAATAAAAGAAAAGGCTGGTAGAGCACGGAATAGGGACTGGGAAGTGGTCGCACAGCCTTTCGAAAGCCACAAGATAGGCCTAACCGTTCGGGTGAAGCTAGGACGGGGCAAGCCGAAGATGCAGCATAGCCTCCATCTGAAAGGAGGTAAAAGGAAGGGAAACTTGCACCCGGGTCAGACAATCCTGGTAGAAAAAGAAAAAGCTTAGGTGACCCACTTCCCGAGTCGCGCAGATAGGCTCGTCAGCTGTCAAACACTTAATGACACACCCAGACATGGCCGGGATCTTCAATCGAGCAATGTCTATGTCCGACATAAGCGACCGGCTCTTCAGCACCTCGTACGACATCCAACTGTACTGCCGGCACAAGGCTTCGGGAGGACTGGAAGAGTCCGAACTCTCCACCTCGGATCGTTGCTTAGAAGATCGGGATTTAGGAGCCATTACACCTAAAGGCAAATAAACAAGCCAGTATCAGTAAAGAGCGGGAATACCTGGCACAACAATAATGGGAGGCGAAAAAAACTGCGGTCTCGGACGAACGAGGGCACTAGGGAAGGCATCCGGAGTAGGGCGATGCTGGCAGGAGCCGAGTATGGACGAAGCCCTGGCATCTTCGCCACGTGCTATCAGAGCAGAACTCTCAGCAAGGCAGTCCCAACACGGGCCGAGATAACCTTCCGGTAAGGGATCGGCACAAACGGAAGGAGGGCCCTCATAAAATTCATAGGTTGAGCCAACAGCACTGGGGATTCGGAGCCGGATGAGGAGCCTATCCCGGCCCCGCCGGGCAACCCAAGGGGAAGAGCGCGTGCTAAGGGACGAACGGGACGCAGAACCGGACGTATGACACCGCCCCGACGCAAAGGAGCCAGAACCTCCGTGGCAGGCGGCTCACCCCCAAGAACCTAGTAAGTGGCCCGTGGGAAGTGCATACGAAGGAATATTTCTTCGTCTGGCGATAACGACGCCCTTGGCCTAGGAAAATTTCTGTCTCTCACCATAACTAGAAGCCTAAGGCACTAAAGGCTCGTGTTTAAGGGCAAGTAGTGGGACGAATTTTGGGTAAGATAACACAAGAAAAACCCAGAAAGCTCACCAAACGACCCATAAAAGAGAAGGAACAGCAGTACAGGCGAAAATCTTAGGAAAATAAGCGGCAAATATAGAGCAAAAGCACTAAGAGGTAAATGAAATACCTGTACGAGTAAAATGAAAGAGACAGGAACACTGGAAACAAAGAACGGTGAGAGTTCCGGTCAAAACACTTCTCTACGAACTTATGATGAAAACCAGAGGAAAACTTGAGAGAAACTTGAAACAGCGAGAAAAGTGAGAACAAAGAAGGGAAGAAAGCTATTTAAACCAAGTCACGAGAGGCTGGGGGCAAAACGGTCTATCCGGGCTTAGGCGCGACGGGATTGGTACAACACGATGTCAGCATATTAAATGTGCACGAACATCGGGGCATGGAAAGACGCGACGGTTGCAGACCACCACCACTCAGGGCCTGCCAGGTGTGAACTCGCAATGATGGCGCGCGTGAAGGGAATCCTGAGGTGCATAGTGAATGCGAAAGGGCAAAAAGTTCGAGGCCGGGGCGGATCGAATAACCGTCCTATCAGGTCGAACCCGGCATCCTCGGCAGGATAGCAAGGCAAAGGCACAAAAAACTGGCCCCAGATGTGAAGCCGACTTACGGGCCGCGGCAACCACGAGCCGATCCAGCTGAAGTAGAATGCCCCGGCCCAAACAAGGGCCGGGGGCAATGAACACCTCGGCCGTCCAGAAACCTAAACGACCAAGCTGTGGGGCAACTGTTACGGACCGGCCCAATGGCCCAAAACCAGGCCACGGCCCAACCTTGCCGAGAAGCATAGATGACAGGATAAGGTGAAGATATGGGATCCCAACAATATAGGATCTGTCCTAACCACAATCCCGAGATACCAGCCCCTGATATCTTGGCCCCGAATATTGCTCACCAGGCCGGGATACTCGCACCGGACCCTCTATAAATACAGAGGAAACCTAACCAGGTGCACACGTTCTAATCTATGCTCTCTTTACCTTCTGTTACATAGAGCACACACACCACCCCCTGGCTTCACGCCTCCAAGTTTACATCGAACTATGTGGACTTTGATCCCTTCAAAGGGTACGTAGGCTTTAGGCTTGACAACCTAGTCAAGTCCAATATATCTGAGTTCTTAGAACAGAACACTCTTAACTAGTAAAATTTTCATATTAACTATTTTTGTTTGTTTAACTAAAGTAGCCGTCAAAGTAGTCAATTTATATACTTGAGTAGTTAATAGTAAAACAAAAACACCTATTATGAAATGATTAACAAGTACCTTATTTATTGCTTTAGTATGTATATTAACAACTCAAATAATAATTCACGACTTTTACTTGAGAAATTCAATATATATATATATTAGACCGTCAGAGGTAACCAGTCGCTAGCAAGGTGACCAGCCGTCGCCGGCTCTGGCGGTCGGGAAGGGAGTTTGAAGATTTTTTTAAGAGAAATAAAAAAAAAGGGCAATTAGACAATTTCCCACATTTGGTAACATTTTAAAATTCTAAATCTGTTTATTTGAAATTATTAAAATTCAATATCAATTTTTCTGTCTTTCTCTCAAAAAATTATGATGCGGGTAAAATAATAGAACATTCTAATAAATAATCTCAATGTTAATTTAATTCATAATTTAAGTAACATTTAGTTTTTGTCCAAGAGAGAGTGTAGATTAACAAATAATTTTGCACTATACGGGATATCTGCGTGTGTTGATTTTGCACCACATGGGAGGGTGTGTGGATTGATTTTGCACTATACTGGCTGGGTGAGTGCAGGGTCCTCATTATATGCTTTTCTTTTATGTGTTTCTTAGGTGCTTCTTCTCCTAAAAAGCACATAAAGAAATACAGATATTTTTTTTTATTTTTTTAAATTATATATTGCATCCTAAAATATTTTTTAGACCCATTATCTCAAATTAATTAATTTTCAATTTTGCGTTTAGAAATATTTTTCCTGTAACTCCAGTATTTTGTAAATTAATAAATTTGAGATACTGGGTGTAAAAAAAAATTCAAGATGTAGTGTATATTGAATCAAAATATATAAAATATATAAAAAAAATTAAAAAATATCAATATTTCTTTATGTGCTTTTTAGGAGGAGAAGCACCTAACAAACATATAAAAGAGAAGCATATATAATGAGGATTCGGTGAGTGTGTGTTTTCATTTGGCACCATACGGGGAGGGTGTTGATCTAGTACTATACGCGTGGGTGCATTGATTTTGCACTATACAAAGTAAGTGGGTGGGTGGGTGGGTGTTGATTTTGCACGATAGAGTGTGGGTGGGTGGGTGGATTTTGCACTATACTGGTGGGTGGGTGGGTCCGCTATACAAGGTGGGTGGATATGCGCGTGATAACTCTCCCTATTTTATATATTTTAAATATATTTTAAAAATATTTAAAGAGTTCTCTAAATAGTTTTTGAGAAATTTCTCAGACTACATTATTATAAGATCAAATCAAAAAAGTACATTGTTCTGTTATAGAACAAGAATGTCTAACCCCTGAGGGTTAGTGGACAATTAATATAGGATCGATTCCTTTCTCCTGGCTAATATCTATGGATGAGATATCAGACAGAGACAAATGATCACTGTGCTACACAGCGGCTATATGCCGCACAAGGTGTGGGGTGTGTGCACAGTGATGCAGTATGCAAACAAGCAATGGATTTTTCGTATGTGTACCTAGTAGACGCCTTATCGTTTTTATAAGGATGTTGCCTTACCGCGTTTCCCCATTTGGTCCTCCTATATTTGGGCAATGCACTTGTTTGCGATCTTGATTGAGGAAGATCCTCCATGACTTACTCTTTCCGAGGTTATTGCCATGACCACAGAGTGATCATTAATTTCCTAAATCATTACGGCTCCTTTTGAGGAGCTTGCCACGTAGGCCTTTTGGGCCAGGTTTTTCCCTTTATGGGCCTTGGGCTTGTTTTTTACCAAGCCCATTAATTTTGGCCATAACAGTTGCCCCCAAGCTCGGGAGCTCAGATCTCTGAACTACCGAGATTGCCCCCAAGGCCGATGTTGATTTCGCCCATCCGATCCAATGGACTTTTGATAATATCTTGTATTTGACATTCAGGATTTGCCGTTTTTGTAGAATACTTTTATTCCCAGGATGTGCCCCCAATCCGGAGTGTCAAATGACCGTTCATTTCCTTGGCTATAGCCTGAGCTGAGCATGCCTATCTAGGCTGCCACGTGCCTTTTGGAGGCACCCTTGGTTGCCGTGCACATTAATTGCTTTCGCGGTTTTTGAATCGCCATGATTATATTCAAAAAAATTTCGAAACCGTCACCACCCCACTTTCGTCAAGTGTTTCACCTTCCCGTTCTTTCCATTTACCCACGACTCTTTCACCTGTCCTAAATTCTCTGTCATCTTTCCCTCTTCTGGGAGTACCTGCTCGTTGCCCTAACTCTCGTCTTTGTTTATCAGGTAACTTCCCTTTATTGTGGCTACTTGCACCTGTCCTCTCCTCCTTTCTTTACTGTCTTACTTTTAGATATTTGCCTCTATTGTTCTTGGCGTTGAGTATGATGAACTGACTATGATGACCTGTTTCGAATTCCTCTCTGACTGAGCAAATGCTGAGAACATACATTGATTTTATCCCCTTTGGTTTGAGTTGGTCCGTGACTTTTATTTAATCGTGCTTCCTTTAAACTTTCTCTTGATTTTTCATTTCGCAACGTACTCATTCCAAACCTTTAAATCTTCTTGAGCTTTCCAGGATACTTTCCCCCCTTTTATTTTTCCATTGTTTTTCGGCCATCAACCAATCAGTGTTTACGGGTGCCCAAAATCGCGGATTTACATTCCAACATGATCTTGGATATGTATGGTAGACTTGTTCCTGAAGACGACGACGTTCTGGAGAATCTTTCTGCCGCCACCAAATTCTGGCTTTGGTCGATTTGTCCTCCCGAAGAATTCAAGAAAGAATCACCTTTTCGTGATCCACTGTTGCTCCATAGTGACAGACGTCATCAATTGGTACCTCCTTCTCGTCGAACCATGCCGTCTTCAAATTCTACACCTTGCGAGGAATGTTGTTATAAAGCCATTGACCTTGCCTCTTCTGGGTGTAACCGAGAAGCTGACTTGTTACTAGATCGTTGTCACTGTAACTTTAGTCATATTCCCCACACTACGAATGCGTTTTCCGAGCCTCCTGACCCTATCTCTACTCAGCTCTTCCGAGTTGCTCCTGTTTTTTCAGGTACACCCTAATATTCTGACTCTTGTCATTTTTCTTATTATAGGTGTTGAATGGCTTCTAATCACACCTCGGATGAATCCACTTTCGGGGAGTCTGATTCTTTGACCTCTCCCCACCCCTCAATCATCAAGGAGCTAATTGTCAGTAATGTGGTGACGCAAATGAAGAATTCCATGAAGGCCGAGGAGCTGTCTAAAGTGGTTCGTGGCGGTATTACCAACGATATACGCCTACCCAAGCCTCATGAACCCGTTTCTTTACCTCGTCCTAACAACAAGGGTCCACATTTCTTCTTCTTTTACCAAGATGTGGTTACTCGGCTAGGATTACAATTCCCCTTTTCTGATTTCCAATTGTGTCTCCTGCATCACCTGCATCTTGCCCCTTCTCAGTTACATCCCAACGGGTGGTCTTTTGTCATAGCTTTTGAAAACTATTGTAAAGCCCATGACCTTGTATGCTTTGTACCCGTTTTTTGTAGCTTTTTTGTGCCCTTAGAATCAAACGTCGTCATTGAAGGCGACCGTAAATGGTTTGGTTGGACTTCTCTCCGAGCCGCTCACGGTCGCAAATTTCTTAAATCTTTTACTGACTCCTGGAAGGGTTTCAAGTGCCACTTTTTTAAAGTTGTTGCTAAGCCCGGGGATTTACCTTGGTTTTTTCAATCCTCTGACTCTGGTGAAGTCGAAGAAAGGTTTCCCCTGTATTGGTGTTCAGATCACCACAAGTTTGACTTCCACGAATTTGCTCCCTTAGCCAATAGCTTATCTGAGGCCGAGGAAGAAACTATTTTTACTCTAACGGCCCTTGCTAGCCAGAAAAACAATTTGGTGAACTCGGCCGAATACATTGTTTCATATCTTCCACCCAAGCGGCCCAACACTAGTATGAATTTTTGACTTGTTGCAACTTCCTTACTTAGATTGTCCCCGTGTTTGTTTTTGACTGCCCTTTGTTTTTCCTTTCAGGTCAAGCCATGGGAAAACGGTCGGCATATCTTGATGTGACACGCCCAGGTGCCGAGGCTCAAGAGGTGGCGGAGCCCGTTTCTGGGACCAAACATCGTGTGGCCTCTGCATCTATTATCCCAACCGCACCCAAGAAGGCCCGAGTATCCAAAAAATCTATTTCGACCTCGGCTCCTACCCCGACCACGGTCGTGCATTTATCACCTCCCTCATCTCCCAAGGATTCATCTCCTCCTCAGACTTCAGAGCCCTCAGAGCCCATTTTACCTGAGCCTGGGATTGTTGCAGCCAGTCAACTCGTTGTGCTTCCCCGTTGTCATGTTTGGGAACACAAAATGTCTCAAGGTTTGCGCCAGGGCCTTCGGCCGCCAGACCATTATTATGACAATGAGTCCCCTTCAGATTTGGAAACAAAAGAGCTCCGGGACTTAGAGCTCAAAGGTCTGAGACTTACCGGATTATGCCAGCTAGTTGCCGTTCTGAAGGGGAGACATGCTCAGGTCCAAGCCGAGTTGAGAGCTGCCTTGACTGAGAGAGACAAATCCAATAGTCTAGCAACTCGGACCCTTCAAGAATCCCAAGCCATCAAAGCTAAAAGAGATGACCTCCGGGCCGCTGTACTAGTTCTCCAAGCCGAAAAAGAAAGTTTATCCAAGGAACTACAGCTTGCCCGGGAAGCTTTAGCGAAGGCCAAGGCTGAGGTAGCTGAGAGGCGGAGAGTTCACGAGAGCGATACTGATTCCATCTTAAAGAATAAAGCCATCCTTTCAAAGTTGGAAGCAGAATTAACGCAATACAAAGAAAAACTTCCTACCGCTCTTGCGGACATCTTAAAACTGGAAAGCGGCATAAAGGATGCTTTTGACAATGCCGTGGAACAAGTGCAATTTCTGAATTCGTTTGTCTCTCTCAACCTTAAAGGGGTGCATTACAATGCATATGTTGACGATGGGAAGTTCATTTCCGCCCCTTCATCAGCTGCTGAAGTTACCTCTTCCGGGCCTCCAGCTCCTGATTCCGCTACTGATCCAGTTATCAGGGACAACAATTCATCGGAGAACATTAATGAGACAGCAGTGGATCCAGTTCCCGGGAATGCTGAGGCGGACGGTGGTCCTCAGTTTTATTTTTTACTTGTTTTTCTGTGGGGGACTACTTGGGGTCTGGTCCTCCCCTTTTGACACATTTGAATATTCTGGGGTTGCTTGGTGTTTCGTCCCCCCCCCTTTGGCTATTTCATTTTGATACTTTTAACCGAACAACCCTTATATTTCTTTATCGGATTGCTTCTCCCGGCTTCCCTATATTCTCATTTCCGACTTTTGCTGTCACAGGTTATTTAGATTTTGCCCGACTTGATCAAGGTTGGCAAAATATTTTCCCGCTTCTACTCATTTCGTATGTCTTAGCATATTACTTAAACTAGGATTGTTTTGCAACCCTTTCGGGCAATTGAGCCCTTACAATGATTTATGAACACCTCGGGTTCATACATGTTTTTTCACTTATGCATTGCGGAGCTACCGCCTTTGCATGTGTTAGGATACGAGGCATTCTACCTCGCATCCCTTAATTATGCGCATTTCTGGGCGGTAATAGTGCTATTGCATGTTTTCTGTAATCTAATCTTCCGATTTAGATCCGCACATGTCTAACTTAACCTTGTAGGTTACAACCTTCCTACTTTAAATATCTACAGAATATATCTGAATTTCTGAAAATGGACTCCTAGGCCCAAAATTCTTTATTTATTTGTTCTGGTGATAACACCAAGATACATTATTTCAAAAGCCTGAAACAAACGGCAAACAAGAGTACTTAACATAAAAGTTAAAGAGCAATAAATAACCGGATACTCGGCCTTTATTTCTTCGGACTTCCAACATGCCACTGGGAGATTTCAGCTATAATAAGCCTTAAGTTTATCCGCATTCCAGGTCCTCTTGACCTCTTTTGCCTTTAAAGTGTCAAGAAGGTATGCCCCCTTTTCCAATGCTTTCTTGACACGGTATGGTCCTTCCCACCTGGGAGCGAGTTTTCCTTCCGCGGCATTCTTATTTTCGATATTCGCCCTTCTTAACACCAAGTCGCCCTCTTGGAATGACCTCGGACGAATGTTCCTGTTATAGCGAGCTGCAAGAAGCTGCTTGGTGACAAGATCTGGGCAATGAGCCACAACTCGGGTTTCGTCGATCAAATCTAACTCCACCATGATTGCTTTATTGTTTCCTTCCTCATCCGACAAAGCTTTGGTTCTTCTCCAAGACGGTTCACCCACCTCGACCGGAATCATAGCCTCATAGCCGTATGTTAATCTGAATGGGGTTTCCCCCATAGACGTTTGGACAGTGGTCCGATATCCCCATAGAACAAAATATAAGTGCTCAACCCAGCTATCCTTTGACTCTTCCATGCGCTTCCTTAAGCCCTCCAGGATAACTTTGTTAGCTGACTCAGCCTGCCCATTAGACTGTGGGTGCTCAACTGAAGCGAAATGGTGTTTGATCTTAAAGTCAGCTATCATTCTTCTGAACCCTTGTTCTGTGAACTGGGTGCCGTTGTCTGTAACAATCTCGGCTGGAATCCCAAATCGGGAAATGATATTTCTTTGCAAGAATTTTTGCACCTGTGCCAAGGTTATTGTTGCCAATGGTGCAGCTTCAATCCATTTCGTGAAGTAATCTACTGCTACTATTAGCCATCGAAACTGTCCTGGTGCCACCTTGAAAGGTCCCAATAAATCAAAACCCCACTTAAAAAAGGGCCAAGGTGCTGATATACTCTCTAATTCCGTTGGAGGAACCTGGATTATCTTGCCATGCTTCTGGCAACTTTCACATCTTTGCACATGGTCCTTAGCGTCAGCAACCATTGTCGGCCAATAATACCTGGCCCGTACCGCCTTTCTAGCTAATTCTTTTGTGCCGATGTGTTGGCCATTAATGCCCTCATGTATTTCAGCCAGCACATACCGAGCTTCATCTGGATTAAGACATTTGGCCATAGGTGAATGCAAACCTTTCTGATATAGCTGGTCATCCACCATAGTGAAAGCAGTTGCTGTTCTAACCAACCTTTGAGCTTCCAAAGAGTCTTCAGGTAAGATCCCTCTTTCTAAATAGTCCACAATTTGCTTTCTCCAGTCATCTATCTCGGTGATAACCATAATACAACTTGGCTCTGATAAACTTTGCTGGACCACGGTTCTTAAGTTACCAGGACCTTTAGTACTAGCAAGTTTTGATAGTACGTCGGCTCTAGTATTTTCACCCCTCGGGATGTGCTGAACCTCCACTTCGTCGAAATATGCCATGATATCCTTCACTTTAGAAAGGTATTTCGCCAATAAGGGTCCCTTAACTTGGTAAGTCCCTTCAATCTGGGAGGCCACCAATTGGGAATCCATGAAAACTTGCACATGTTTAGCTCCATTTTCCTTGGCCTGAAGCAATCCTGCGATTAAGGCTTCATATTCGGCCTGATTATTTGAGGTCGGAAAGTCTAACCTCAATGATAATTCCATAGCAACTTCCACTGGGTTTTCTACAATAACCCCTGCTCCACTTCCTTTAACGTTGGACGACCCGTCCACAAATACTTTCCAAAGTCATCTAATTTCTTTTTCCTCCTTAGCCAATGGTGTCAACTTCAGTAAAAAATCTGTTAACGCCTGGGATTTGATAGCCTACCGAGTTTCATATGTTATATCAAACTCCGACAACTCCACAGCCCAACTCACCATCCTCCCCGCCAGATTAGGTTTATGCAACACTTGTCGAATAGGTTGATTGGTCCTAACGATAATGGGATGACCATGGAAATACTGACGGAGGCGCCTTGTAGCTGTAAGTAAGGCAAAAGCCACTTTTTCTAACTTTTGATATCTCAACTCGGCACCTTGTAGACCCCGGCTTGTAAAATATACCGGCCTCTGACCCTCCGTTGCTTCACGAATCAAGACCGCACTAACTGCTTCTCTTCCAACCGACAAATACAGAACCAACTTTTCTCCAGGTTCTGGCCTGGTTAGAACCGGCGGAGTGGCCAGACACTGTTTGATTTGTGTAAACCCCTCCTTACATTCAACGTTCCAGCCTCCTCGGGCTTCTTTCTTTAATAACCTGAAAAAGGGCAAAGATTTCTCGGCTGCCTTTGGTAAGAATCTAGTCAAGGCCGCTAACCTCCCCGTTAACTGTTCACCTCCTACTTACAAGTCGGATCTTTCATATCCAACACTGCTTGACATTTGTCAGGGTTAGCCTCGATACCTCTACTAGTTAACATAAATCCTAAAAATTTGCCCGATGGGACCCCAAATGCACATTTTGCCGGGTTCAGCCGAATTTGGTATGCCCGTAGTTTATCAAATGTTTGCTGCAAATCTTGGACATGATTTCTTGCCTCCAGAGATTTCACAATCATGTCGTCGATATACACTTCAACATTTTTCCCGAGCTGATCCTCAAACACCCTAGTCATCATTCGTTGGCATGTGGCTCCAGCGTTCTTAAGGCCGAAAGGCATAACCTTGTAACAGTAATTTGCTTTATCGGTAATAAACGCCGTCTTCTCTTGATCTTCCGAATACATCACAATCTGATTATATCCCGAATATGCATCCATAAATGATAAGAGTTGAAACCCGGACGAGTCTGTTGGAAATTATGCCCTAGGGGCAATTCATTGTACTTTGGATATTTAAGTTATTTAAAGTATTCTCTTTTGTTATCATTTTCGTTTGCATGTT
The DNA here is from genome assembly GCA_034222035.1 of Acacia crassicarpa. Classification (NCBI taxonomy): domain Eukaryota; kingdom Viridiplantae; phylum Streptophyta; class Magnoliopsida; order Fabales; family Fabaceae; genus Acacia; species Acacia crassicarpa. The sequence continues at coordinate 38,834,808 of JAWXYG010000003.1, forward strand.
CGTATTGATAACTGCATCCCTGGGTAATCTTATAGATTATCCTAAATGTCTCTGGTCGGTCATCTACACAGGAGTGAAGATGAAATAAGACCAGTATGACTTTGATGAGGTATGGAGATACGAGTCAAAGTCATGGGCACTTGTAAGAGTACAAGGTGTTCGACCGACCCACTATGAGAAAGCTGCATGGATTAAGTCATAAGCTTATCTCATGTATAACCGCGTCACGACGCTCTATGACCTGAGATCATCATGGATTCCTACATGATGAGTCACTGATCTTTGACCTGGTCAAAAGTCACCTTTGACCGGGTGATGATAAAGGCTAGGATCAGGATCAGTGGTTTTCATGCGGAGGAATGTGAGTGGTCAAGATGAGATTTGTCCCTCACATATGTAGAGAGATAATGTTGGGCCCCTCGATGAGTGAGTCTAAGAAATGTATGGCCATACTATGATGGAAAGGAGTTTCCATTTCACTTATTAGACTACTCGAGAATCGAGAAAGCAATGGTCAAGAAAAGGAAGTTGACATTATCCATGCCTCATCCTTGACCAAATTATCGCGTGACAAAAGGGACGTGACATGGTTGTACGATAGGTAGTATTGTGTCATCGATCCCCATGTGAATTGGGTAGTTGCAATGTCTTGCTAGAGGCCGCTTGCGACTTGTGGGCTGATACAGTGTTGGCCCACTGCCAATCTCATATGGGCCTGCAGGGTCGCACACTAGAATAATCCAACACGAGTGAAAGTGTACAGGTTCATTGAATCTCAGATTAATCTGAGATTAAATGAATACTAAATTTGATCTAGGATTTATATATATATATATATATATATATATATATATATATAATTCGAAATTAATATATATATATATATTATAAATTGAGATTATAATATTATATATGATATTTGTTTAGTATTTAATTTATTTGATAAATTAAATATCTGAAACAAATAGAGATATTGTATCTCATTTAATTTCGAATAAAGATATCGTATATCTGTTTAATATTAAATTGAGATATGGTATCTCAGATTTAATTAAATAGATAGATATCATATCTCGGATTTAATTTATGATGATAAATTAAATCAAAGGGCTTTAAATTTAGATTTGATTTAAATTCAAAATTCGAATTTCCAAATCTGGCTTTTAATATATTCAATTACATTTATGAGATAGATGTGATTGATATGTTGACCAGATTCAAAAATCCGAATTTCCAAAATTAATAAAGGATTAATTTTGGTTATATAATACGCCTATCGGGTTTAGAAAAACCTACGGGATTTTCAGTCGAGCGTATTCAGAAAAGCCGCGAGAAACCCTAGAGCAACTTGAGAGAGAGACACACACAAGAAGCGCTAGCACGCTGCCGCAACCGTGTTTTGGGGATTGTTCGTGTGGATACCAGTAGAGGAAGCCAATCCAAGAGTCAACTTCTGCTGAACGAAAGAATGAGACGCGGATGTGTTGTTCGAGAAGGTAGCCCACCTGATCAAAGGAACGAGATGCGGACGTGTTGTTCGAGAAGGTAGCCCACTTGATCAAAGGAACGGAACGCGGACTAGTTCAACACAAGGTATGATTCGGTTTCCTTAACTCTGATTTAAACGTCACTGAGTGATCCTTTGGAAGGATTCGTAAGAAATTTTTTTAATCCGCTGCGTGTACGAATCCTAACAGAGTTATCCACCAATTGATCAATATTTGGCATAGGGAATGCATCTTTTGGGCAGACTCTATTTAGATCTTTATAATCTGTGCACACCCGCCACTTACCGTTAGGCCTTTTCACCATAACTACATTAGATAGCCACGTAGTGTATTGCACTTCACGAATGAATCCAGCATCGATTGACTCTTTTACGTGTTCATCTAATGCTTTGCTTCTTTCCAATCCGTGCTTCCTCTTCTTTTGGGCCACCGGGGTGGAACCCGGATGAATCGCCAATTTGTGACTACAAACTTCTGGATCTACTCCAGGTATCTCAGATGGCATCCATGTAAATACATCTTTGTTTCGTTCTAGGAAAAGTTCTATTTCCCTTCGGACTTCACTCTCCAAGCCTTTGCCGACTTTTGTGACTTGGTCCGACTTGGGGCCCAATAAAAAGTCTTGCAACTTTCCATTTGGTTTGGCCCGCAAAAGCTTATCTTCCTCTCTGAGATCCAATTCGACAACCTGAATTGGCTCTTTCCTCCTCTCTGCTGCCAACTCCGACTGTCTCGGCTGTCTGCTTCCTTTAACAGAATCAAAATAACATTGTCGGGAGTCTTTCTGATCCCCTCTAACTACCACAACCTGCTTCTTCTTGTTGAGAAACTTCAGCCTCTGATGCTTAGAGGATATTAACATATCCCAATCATGAATAGTCGGCCGTCCCAACATCACGTTGTACGACGAGGGAAAATCAGGCACAACAAATCGTACAATGTTAGTTTTAAAGGCTTCTTTCGTCCCCAACGTCAATTTGAGATCTATGTATCCTTTCGGCAGTGTATCCTGGCCATTGAATCCTGTCAAGGTTGTTCTGCGTGGTTTCAAATCCTGAGAGTCAAAACGCATCCTTTTGAATGCATCCCACAATATTATATTGACCGCACTACCGTCATCCACAAAATTTTTTTTGACATGGCATTCCTCGATCAATGCCAAAATGACTAGCCCATCATGGTGACCTAGCGGCACATCGTCTAACTCCTCTTTGGTAAAGTACAGTGCCGGTGGTTCTGGCTTCCTGCTACTCCTCTTGAATTCTGTAGAATTCTTAACTGAAAATACTTCTTTCAAATACTTCTTCCTTTGTGTAACTGAGTCTCCTCCGCCACCGTATCCACCTACAATAACATGGCGGTCATACTTTGACTTTGGAAACTCATCATTATCTCCCTTCCCATCAGGTTCGCGCCTTTTCTTGTCCGGCGGGGGAGTTTGACTTCGACCCCTTTGACGCTTATTCTGCCGACCTTCTGTCTGGATAACATATTGTCGCAATTTTCCTTCTCTGATAAACTTCTCAATAGCATTACAAGTCCCAGCATGCATCAGTGGTATGTCTGTGCTGATCATGGAACTCGCAATATCGCGACTTATCCAAGGTGGCCTCTCGTCTCAAAGGTCGGGGTCACTCTACCTTCTTCATCTCAGTTGTGGATACTTCCTTCCATATTTACGCCTGAGACACATTGAGTGGGGCATATCTGTCATACCTGCCTTCTGACTGACTTCCTCTAGGCCAAGTTTTGCGTATCTTATATCGTGATTCTTGCTTGTTTTGATTATATTGATCTTTACCTCGTGCAGGTGAATACTTACATTTGTCTTTTGGTTCACGGCCCATGTTTTCCAACTGTTCCAGCTCCAAATATTTCTTGCATCTGTCTCAAAATTCAGACAAAGTCGCTGGGCGATCCTTGGTGACCGACTTTTTTAGCCAGGATGACTTGTCTAATCCCGCTATCGTATAATGAAGATGTATATCTTCTTTTAACTCCGGAACCTGAAGGGCCGTGTCCTTGAAATGCTCCAAGTACTTCTATAATGTCTCATTAGGAAGTTGTTTAACTTGACTGAGTTGGAACTCGATTTTTGGCTGCTTTCTGCTTGTAGCGAAGTTCAACAAAAACTTTTTTGTAAGGTCCTTAAGATCAGGTACCGAATTCAGAGGTAAAGAATTAAGCCATATATGTGCTGCCCCTCTCAGTGTTCCAGCAAATAACCTGGGGATGATGGGCCCGGTATATCCCTTAACCATGATCTCCATCTTAAAATTATTCACATGTACCTGCGGGTCCTGAGTCCCATCATACTTCAGGAAATCCTTCGTGTCAAGACCCTTTGGGCATGGTGCCGTCATGATATTCCGAAGAAATGGGCTATCATGCTAATCAGTCACCTCTACTTCATTAGGAAGACCCCGACTTTTAGCAAGATCGACAACCTTTGAAGGAATTGACCAGCTGACTTGCGGCTGATCCAAGATAACCTCATTAACTTTTGATAGCTGAACGTTCCTGTGAGTGGATGCGGTACGACTGTCCCTATTGGGATTTCCGATGTCTAATACTGGGTTTTCAAGCCTTTTGAGCCGTTCTTCCAATGCTCGAACTTTGGAGGTATTATCCGTCGCGTCGGGTTTGCACGTCTGATCATACTGTTCTGGTGGGACCCCGGCATTAATGGACTGCAACTCATGGGGCCGACTTGGACCCGCTGTCTCTTTCCCAGCGCGTCTTGTCGGGTGATCATCTCTTCCCAGGTATTCTTCCAGCAACTGTCTGATCCTCTGGTTCTCCTCTTGTCGCCATACGGCATTCTGATGCCTCATTTCATCTTGGACCGCTCTTAGGTCGTCCTCCCTATGCAAACAATTCCTGGTTTCCACCTCGTCTATCCGATTTAACAACGACCCCATGGTAATCTCCAATCAACGGATGTCGAGATGCCCGACTTGTAGTTCAGCCCCAGGTTCCACCAGATTTTCATGCGGAATCACTTGCTGTGAATTATTAGGTTTAACCACGTGGTCGTGGGTTCGATCCCCACAGACAGCGCCAATGTTCTGTTATAGAACAAGAATGTCTAACCCCTGAGGGTTAGTGGACAATTAATATAGGATCGATTCCTTTCTCCTGGCTAATATCTATGGATGAGATACAAACAGAGACAAATGATCACTGTGCTACACAGCGGCTATATGCCGCACAAGGTGTGGGGTGTGTGCACAGTGATGCAGTATGCAAACAAGCAATGGATTTTTCATATGTGTACCTGGTAGACGCCTTATCATTTTTATAAGGATGTTGCCTTACCGCGTTTCCCCATTTGGTCCTCCTATATTTGGGCAATGCACTTGTTTGCGATCTTGATTGAGGAAGATCCTCCATGACTTACTCTTTCTGAGGTTATTGCCATGATCACAGAGTGATCATTAATTTCCTAAATCATAACGGCTCCTTTTGAGGAGCTTGCCACGTAGGCCTTTTGGGCCAGGTTTTTCCCTTTATGGGCCTTGGGCTTGTTTTTTACCAAGCCCATTAATTTTGGCCATAACATATATCATTTGTGAGATTTCAACTTAAAATATGAATTTTTATGTTTAGAGAAGAAATAATAATAAGAAAACAATAATTGAAAATTTTCTTTAAAAAAACAAAAACAAAAACCTAAGAGCTTCTTCTTTATTATTTGTTACGGACCGGTCCAATAGGCCCAAGTCCAGACCCCGGCCCAACTGCGTCCATAAGGGATCCGCGCTATATTTGGAAAGGATCCGAGATCCCCTATATTTAGGAGCTCATTAATAGGAGATCCTCCTACAATCATGGCACCAGCCAATCAGCCCTGAAAGGCTCAATCATGGATATCGCCCATCAATAGGGAGATACGGGCACCAAGCTCCTCTATAAATAGAAGGAAACCCTAAACAGGTGCACACGTTCTATCTTATGCTCTTGTTACTTTCTGCCACACAGAGCACACACCCCACTCCCCTGGCTACGTGCCTTCAAGTTTGTTGCGAACTACGTGGACTTTGATCCCTTCGAGGGTACGTAGGCTCTAGGCTTGACACCCTAGTCAAGTCCAATCTCTGTGTTCTTCATACAGAACATTGGCGCCGACCGTGGGGACCGTAAACTTCAATCCCCGTGACTACTAATGGTGAGCACTAGAAGCCACAGCAGATATCCCCAACCGGTGGGAGGAGACCCACAAGCCAGCCGCCCGCCGCCAGACCAGCCGCCGGCATTACCTCGGAGAGGAAACACCCCAGAAGGACATGTTACTGATACGGTGACTTCCTCCCCGGACAGGGAACAGCCGCTCCATGACGAGCAGCCGCGGCATGAAGACCGGCATCCAGAAGAAGCACTCGCGCCATCTCCAACGCGTGATGTCCGGGCAGTGGATGCCGACGTCCGCATGATGAGGAGGACTCAGGAATCGTTCATGCGGCGCCTGGAGAACAAGGAAAAACACGACGACCTGCAGAGGTGGGCTGACATCGAAGCTATTGGAAAGATGATCCAAGAAGCGCTCGAGAATGACCGCCGCGTAAGAGGCCGCCGCAAGGGTCGCGGTCATACAAGGAGAGCCTCGGCAGGCGACAGCAGCTCCTCTAGCAACTCCGAGCCGAGGAACCCACGCCACGACGACGGCGAACTGAGGCGGCGCCCGATTGCAGACCACGGCGGACCACGGTCCCCGGGAGACAGAGGAAACCACGGTGCCGGTCCCAACCGCACCAATCGGAACGAAAGGGAATACCGTGATCGAGAAGAAACCCGCGCTGAGGAAAGAACTCCCCAGCCCCGCCACGGATCGCCTCGGGAATATCGTGTGACGTACCTATCAGAGACGGGAAGATCCCCGTTCTCGAGGGAGGCGGCAACAACCCGTTTCCCAAAACGCTTTGATTTAACCAGCCTGCCGAAATATGATGGGAGCCAAGACCCCCGGAACCACTTGGTCACCTTTGAGAAGCTCATGTGGGTCCGACAGATCAGCGGTCCGGTCATTCAGCGCCTGTTCGCGGCTACTCTGGACGGGCCGGCACACAGGTGGCTGACATCTCTTCCGGACAACTCTATCTGAGACTATGAAGACCTCGGACGAAAATTCGAGCTGCACTTCGCCACCAGCAAAAAGCAGCCGAAGACTACGTTCACCTTGAGCAAAGTACGTCAGAAGAAGGGTGAGGCCTTGCAGAAGTATCTGGATCGGTTCCGAGACGTGGCCATGCAAGTACGGTCATTGCCCGAGGATGTCCACGTACACTGCCTGGTCAATGGACTGGATCCAGCATCCCGGCTGGCTCGTCACCTATGCAAGAATCCAGCGTACACCTTGACCGAATTCTATACCGAGGCGAAGAAGTACCTGGAAATGGAGCAGATGGAGGCGGCCAATGCCGATGAACCTGAGCGAACTAGGAAGAGCCTGCCTAGCGACGAGGAACGCCCAAGAAGGACAAAGACCGACTCGAGACAGCGCAGCCGGGACGGCCGAGCAAAGTCTGACCGGGCCGACCAGAAGACCAAATACGACAGTTACACCCCGCTGAACGTCCCTCGGTCCCAGGTATGGAAGGAGGTAGCCCAGACCGAGATGAAGCGGGTGGACAGGCCAAAGCCGATCAGAGGACGCTCCAACACGGACCGCTCCAACACTGGCCGGACTACTCCAGGCAAAGGATAATGGCGCCCAGCGAGTAAAGGTCTTAACCGACTCGCAGCTCGTCGCGGATTAGATAAACGGCACCTACCAGGCGAAGGGCCCGCTCATGGCAAAGTACCTAAATAAAGCCAAAGAGCTGATGGCCGAATTCGAGGAGGTCACAGTGTCCCATATCCCGAGAGAGGAGAACGCAAGAGCCGACATCCTCTCTAAGCTGGCAAGCACTAAGGGTCCGGACAACCATAGGACCGTGATACAACAGAACCTGACCGAGCCTAGCTGCATCATGGCCATTTTTGGAGGGGCCGACTGGAGAAAGCCTATTGAAGACTACCTCGAGAGGGGAATTATCCCCACCGACCCGACAGACGCAAAAAAGTTGATCAGAGAGGCCGCCCTCTATGCTATGGTCGATGACCAACTATACAGGAAGGGACTCCATTGCCCAATGATGCGATGCCTTGGAGATTCCGAAGCCAAATATGTGCTGGCCGAGCTACACGAAGGCGCTAACGGCCACCACATGGGGGGCAAGGCATTAGCCCGGAAGGCGTTGCGCGCCGGCTACTATTGGCCCACTATGAGTCAGGACGCCATGGAGAAGGCCAAGACATGCGACAGTTGCCAGAAGCACGCCAGGGTCATATGGCCACCACCCTCTGAACTTAAAGGAATGCCAGCCCCATGGCCCTTCTACAAGTGGGGCATGGACATCCTCGGACCATTTAGGCCGACACAAGGGCAGTGTAGATGGCTCATCGTCGCAGTCGACTACTTCACTAAATGGATCAAAGCAGAGCCACTCGCCACAATAACGTCGGCCAGAGTGATGAAATTCTTCAGGCACAACATCGTCTCTCGTTTCGGCATACCAGCCGAGGTCGTCACGGACAATGGGACCCAATTCATGGACCATCGTTTCCAAGCACTAATGTCCGACTTGGACATTAAGCAGCACTTCTCGTCCGTCGAACACCCCCAGACCAATGGCCAGGCTGAAGCCGCCAACAAAGTCGTCCTGGACGGACTAAAGAGGCGAATGTTGCAAGCCGAGACCAACTGGACCGAGCAGCTCCACAGTGTCCTCTGGGGATACCGCACGAGCGTACAGTCTTCGACTCAGGAAACCCCGTATAGGCTGACCTATGGATGTGAGGCAATGATCCCGGTAGAAATCGGACAGCCATCCTGGAGAAAGGTGAGAGCCGGGCAAGAGGGGCAGGGATCGAATGACGACGCCTTGAAGACTGACTTGGACCTCATTGATGAAATCCGGGTTACAGCGCACTGCCGGGAACTAGCCGCCAAGCAGCTACTCGCGGCTAAGTACAACAGAAAGGTCAGACCCCGGTCTTTCAACCGAGGCAACTTAGTACTCCGACGGGCCGACATAGGCAACAAGAATGCCAAGGACAGGAAGCTGGCGGCAAACTGGGAAGGGCCCTACCGGATTAAGGAAAAGCTCGACGGAGGAGCATACATCCTCGAGACTTTGGCACGAAAGCCAATCAAAAGGACATGGAATGCCGGAAAGCTAAAGATCTACTATAGCTAGACTCTTTCTCGGCAGTGTTTGTTTGCTTTTACGATTCTTCCTTTCCTTGCATTCGTTTTCCTCGCGTTTTGAATCCAAGTTGTGTCATTTCTGATTGTGATGCTTTGTAAAGCCCCGTAGGGCTATTTCTTTTCATCAATAAATGATCCCACTGAGGATATTTACAAATATGTGCAAAGCTTAAGCATGAAGCCTGAGCCACTTAGCTCGGCCAAAAGCAGCAAGGCCGAGGCAATGAAGCCCGGCCAAGGAACCGAAAGCCGGGGTTACTAACCCCGGCACCGGTAGACGGCTCCGAGGTCACAAACCCGGCCAGAATCAAAAACATCTAGATATATGAAAGCCGGCCGTCGTACCCCGACAGGCATTGGTTAGAGCTCGGCAAAGGAATCGAACACGGCCCTTTGCGAAATTGACACATCAACGCTCGCTCGGCTAAGCAAGCGGCCTGCCATGCCGACCCTGATCAGGTCAAAATGTCCGACTCCAGGCAGACGAAGCCTCGGTTAGACACGTGGTAGTCCCGCCCTTACGCCGGTACAACTTGATCCAACTAGAAGAAAGTTGGAGCTCGGCTACTTGTAAGCCGGGCCGAGGCAGTACGGTTAGTTATGCCTGACGAGGCTGAAACAAGACAACCTTGCCCCAATCTCCCACACACCAAGTGTGGTAGAGAAACAACGCCTGTACATATGCAGCCGACAAATGATAAAGCTTGGGCAAAAGAATGATAAAATTATCCATTGCCTAAGTTACCCACGCGGCCAACCGATTCTTAAGCTCAGGCAAAAGGATGGCAGAATCCATTGTCTAGAGCATCCAGACGGCTTGCAACAATGCAGCCGAAGGAACACCCAAACTTAGACAAAAGAGAGATAAGCCCAACCATTGTCTAAGTTATCTAAACACGACCGACAGACGAAAAAGGATGATACAAAGGTAAATCGTTCATTGTCAAATCCAGACAAAAGTGACGGTAAAGAATTAAACCAAATACAGATCGCAGCACAAGGCAACAAAAATATTGTCGTCAATTGTTCAAGTCTGTACAAAAACGGCACCAAGGCCGGGATCATTCAGAGTTACAAGGGTTCCAACACCCCAAGAAATACGAATAGCAAAAATAAACGCTAAGACGGGGAGCCCGGCCCAGCATCAGCTTCCTCCTCTGACCCGGCCACGGTAGCACCCTCCACGGCCTCTTCATCAGGGTCCTCGGCGGTTTGAGGATCGAATGGGAGGAAAGATCCATCGTCCTTGACAAAGGCACGATGATCATATCCTTCCACTCGAAGTTCAACCCCGGGGTTGAGGTACCGGATCTGGAGCAAGGCTTACTTGAAGCAGGCCTCGGCTGTCTGCACCAGGGCGTCCGTAAGCTCCCGGGAGGTCACCTTCTCAGCGGCAAGGGCTGCCTGAGCCGCCTCTTCATCCCTGGCCAAAGCAGCCAGCCGCGCCTCTAAAGCCTTGGCCGCAGCCAGGCTCTCGGACCTCTCCTTCACGGCTCGGGTGCATTCCACGGCGACCGACTCGGCATGCTCCTGGGACAGTTGCAGCTCCCGATCTGCCCGGATCGCCGCAGCCTTCGCGGCATCCAGCTCCGCCCGAACCCTTTCCAGTTCCGCGAGGGCCGCATCCCGCGCCGCCCAGCCTTTGGCCAGCTCCTCCCCGGCCGACTTAGCCTTGGCCTCCGCCACCTCAAGCTCCTCCTGCAGGTCGCCAGCAGATGCGGCCTTGGCCTCCGCGGCCGACAGGCTCTTGGCCAACTCCTCGACCTGTGCCCGCAGCCTCTGGGCATCAGCATGGGAACGGGCATATTGCTCCCGGACCATGATAAAGGCTTGGTTGTATCCCACCGCCCGGCAAAGCTCTGCCTGGTTCCTGTGCAGCTCTTCCAGGGCCAGTCGAGTCAGGGCAGCGCAGCCAATAAGGTGTCGGGGAGGGAGGAAGGCGGTGGAAACCTCAGGAACTACCCCATCGTGCCAAATACGGCCACGGGCGAGAAGAGACTTCGGCAGCGGTGGTGGCGGAAGCGAGGATGACGAAGGCAGGTCTGGCAGAGATGGAGGATCATCGGCGAAAAACTCAGCCTCCACCTCCTCATCAGAGATCGGGGCCTCTCGCCCCTCAGAACCCTGAAAACCAGGCACCGGGCTTGGGTCCACAGCAGCGACTTCCCGGCCCTCAAGCACCAGAGACCCCACCAAGGAAGCAGCTCGCAAAGCCGAGGGGGAAGAAGGGCCATCAGCAGCAGGGCCTTTGGCCTTCTTAGGAGCCGAGGCATTAGGAGCACCGGCAGTGGAAGAAGCCGACCGCTTCTTGGGGCGACTCGAAGGCGCGGCGGCAGCCCTTGATAAACGAGCGTATAGCGGCAGGTCGTCCATAGCCCTAGCTGCAAACAGACAGGAACAAAGTAGATCAGAATCCACCGATTCATAAGAACAATAATGAAACAAAAACAAACACAACTACTAGTGACCCTACACGAGGAAGGCGGCGGCTCGGCAGAAATATAGAAGCCAGCCGGCTGCACACCGTACTCGGCCACCAGGGCCTCGAGCCGTGGCAAAGCAGAAACCGATTCCGGAACCAGGTCTTCGAACGGAACCTGGTAGGAGATGGCCTTAGCCTTGTAATGACCTTCCCCCCAATACAGCGGGAACCGACCACCATCCTCTAAGAACCACGGCCGCTCCCCCGGACGGTCTCGATCTTGAAGAAAGCCCCTTTAAACCGTTTGAAGGAGTCGGAAAAGGGCGTCATCAAGTGACGGTCTGGGTTGATCCGCAGGGTTACCATGCCCCTCAGATTGTCACCTCTTGCGGACGAACTAGGGGTAAAAGGTCCGAAGAAGTGGAAAAAGAGGTTGGCCGTACAGGGGATGGGGAGCGGAAAATGGCCGCATAACCGCTCGAAGGCGACTAGGTATCCCCAACCGTTCGGATGAAGTTGTGTCGGGGTGAGACAAAGATGCCGCAACGCCTCCATCTGGAAGGGGGTGAAAGGAAGAGAAACTCGGACCCGAGTCAAGTAGTCCCGGTAGAAGAAGAAAAAATCCGGCTGACCCTCGGTCCGAGCCGCACATACAGGCTCCTGAGGCCCCGGACGCCTAAGGACGCATCCGGGCATGGCCGGGACCTCCAGCCGTGCTATGTCTACCTCCAACATCAACGACGTTGTTGCCAGCACGTCGTGCGATACCCAGCCATATCGGCGAATCAGGGCTTCGGATGGACTGGAAGAGTCCGGGCCACCGGCCTCCGAGCGCTTTTTAGAAGATCCCAACTTGGGAGCCATAAATAAGCCTATACGAAAATAAACAAAGCCAGTATTAGCAAAGAAGCAGAAATACCTGGTACAGGCATAACAGCAGGTACTAATGACGACCGACTCGGACGAATGGGGTCGCGAGAAGAAACAACCGGGGCAGACCAATGCCGACAGGAGCCTAGAATGGACGAAGCCATGGTATCCCCATCTCCTGCCATTAACACGGAAGCCTCCGCCAGGCAGTCCCAACAGGGGCCCACGTAACCCTCAGGAGCTGACGACCGGCAAGCAGTAGAGGGACCCTCGTAAAAATTCAGCGGTCGAGCCATCACCACCGGGGATTGGGAACTGGAAGAGGAACCCACCAGGGCCCCACCAGGCGATTCGTAAGGAAGAGCGGTTGCAAGCGCCCGGAAGGGTGAGCGTGGAGTTGAAACAGAAACCCTTCCCGAGGACGGGCGAGCCCCACCTCGCCCCGGACGCACGACGCCACCTCGGCGCGAAGGATCCAGGATTCCCGAAGCAGGTGGTTCACCCCCGAGAACCCAATAAGTAGCCCGCGGGAGACGCGCACGAAGGAGCATTTCCTCCTCCGGCGTCAAGGAAGCTGCAGAACTAGGAATATCTCTACCCCTCACCATGGTCAGAAACCTAAAGCGCTAAGAACGGTGTTTAAGGAAACGATGGGACGAATTCCGGGTACACTGATTCTAAGGAAACCCAGGAAACCCAGAAGGAGGGAAGAGCGATGACACAAACGTCAATCAACGAAGAATAAACGGTAAAAGAAAAGGAAATACCGAACAAAATGACAGAAAAGTGGCACAATACCTGTTATGTGAAAGAGGAAGGAACTAGAACGCTGGAAGACGGCGAAAGTTCCGGGCACAAAGAATCCCCTCTGAAGCTCTAGAGAAACCAGAGAGTAGTCTGAGCGAGAAAGTGCAATAGCGGGAAAAGTGGAAAAGAAGCGCAGAGAAGGCTATTTAAACCGAAATCCTAACACAAGAAGGGTACAACGGTATTTTCCCATGTAGGCGCGTGGAGATTGGCGCAGCACGACGCCAGCGCCATAAATGCGCATTGGCCTCGAGAGACGAAAAGGCGTGACGGTTGCAGATTCCCTCCACTAAGGATCTGACAGCTGTAAAACCACAGTGACGGTTCACGTAGGGGGAAAACCGAAGCGTACGAAGAATCCCAAAAGGCAAGAGAACGCTTGGGGACCCGGGTAGGATAAAAACCGCCCGGACACAAGCAAACCCGACGTTCTGGGCAGGACGAGAACTGATTGAGCCGACCGCAGTCCCAAGCCGAGCTAAGGGCCACGGCATCCGAAGGCCGACCCAGTCCGAGTAGGAGGACCTCGGCCATAACGGGTCTGGGGCACTAGGCATCTCGGCCGTCCAGAAGCCTGAACGACCAAGCTGGGGGGCAACTGTTACGGACCGGTCCAATAGGCCCAAGTCCAGACCCCGGCCCAACTGCGCCCATAAGGGATCCGCGCTATATTTGGAAAGGATCCGAGATCCCCTATATTTAGGAGCTCATTAATAGGAGATCCTCCTACAATCATGGCACCAGCCAATCAGCCCTGAAAGGCTCAATCATGGATATCGCCCATCAATAGGGAGATACGGGCACAAAGCTCCTCTATAAATAGAAGGAAACCCTAAACAGGTGCACACGTTCTATCTTATGCTCTTGTTACTTTCTGCCACACAGAGCACACACCCCACTCCCCTGGCTACGTGCCTTCAAGTTTGTTGCGAACTACGTGGACTTTGATCCCTTCGAGGGTACGTAGGCTCTAGGCTTGACACCCTAGTCAAGTCCAATCTCTGTGTTCTTCATACAGAACATTGGCGCCGACCGTGGGGACCGTAAACTTCAATCCCCGTGACTACTAATGGTGAGCACTAGAAGCCACAGCAGATATCCCCAACCGGTGGGAGGAGACCCACAAGCCAGCCGCCCGCCGCCAGACCAGCCGTCGGCATTACCTCGGAGAGGAAACACCCCAGAAGGACATGTTACTGATACGGTGACTTCCTCCCCGGACAGGGAACAGCCGCTCCATGACGAGCAGCCGCAGCATGAAGACCGGCATCCAGAAGAAGCACTCGCGCCATCTCCAACGCGTGATGTCCGGGCAGTGGATGCCGACGTCCGCATGATGAGGAGGACTCAGGAATCGTTCATGCGGCGCCTGGAGAACAAGGAAAAACACGACGACCTGCAGAGGTGGGCTGACTTCGAAGCTATTGGAAAGATGATCCAAGAAGCGCTCGAGAATGACCGCCGCGTAAGAGGCCGCCGCAGGGGTCGCGGTCATACAAGGAGAGCCTCGGCAGGCGACAGCAGCTCCTCGAGCAACTCCGAGCCGAGGAACCCACGCCACGACGACGGTGAACCGAGGCGGCGCCCGATTGCAGACCACGGCGGACCACGGTCCCCGGCAGACAGAGGAAACCACGGTGCCGGTCCCAACCGCACCAATCGGAATGAAAGGGAATACCGTGATCGAGAAGAAACCCGCGCTGAGGAAAGAACTCCCCAGCCCCGCCACGGATCGCCTCGGGAATATCGTGTGACGTACCTATCAGAGACGGGAAGATCCCCGTTCTCGAGGGAGGCGGCAACAGCCCGTTTCCCAAAACGCTTTGATTTAACCAGCCTGCCGAAATATGATGGGAGCCAAGACCCCCGGAACCACTTGGTCACCTTTGAGAAGCTCATGTGGGTCCGACAGATCAGCGGTCCGGTCATTCAGCGCCTGTTCGCGGCTACTCTGGACGGGCCGGCACACAGGTGGCTGACATCTCTTCCGGACAACTCTATCTGAGACTATGAAGACCTCGGACGAAAATTCGAGCTGCACTTCGCCACCAGCAAAAAGCAGCCGAAGACTACGTTCACCTTGAGCAAAGTACGTCAGAAGAAGGGTGAGGCCTTGCAGAAGTATCTGGATCGGTTCCGAGACGTGGCCATGCAAGTACGGTCATTGCCCGAGGATGTCCACGTACACTGCCTGGTCAATGGACTGGATCCAGCATCCCGGCTGGCTCGTCACCTATGCAAGAATCCAGCGTACACCTTGACCGAATTCTATACCGAGGCGAAGAAGTACCTGGAAATGGAGCAGATGGAGGCGGCCAATGCCGATGAACCTGAGCGAACTAGGAAGAGCCTGCCTAGCGACGAGGAACGCCCAAGAAGGAAAAAGACCGACCCGAGACAGCGCAGCCGGGACGGCCGAGCAAAGTCTGACCGGGCCGACCAGAAGACCAAATACGACAGTTACACCCCGCTGAACGTCCCTCGGTCCCAGGTATGGAAGGAGGTAGCCCAGACCGAGATGAAGTGGGTGGACAGGCCAAAGCCGATCAGAGGACGCTCCAACACGGACCGTTCCAAGTTCTGCAAGTTCCACGACTGCAACGGCCACACCACCGACGAGTGCTATGACCTCCGCGATGCAATCGTGAAGTTCGTAAGGGATGGGAAATTGCGTCAGTACGTAATCAAGACTCAGGGAAGGACGAACGGGAAACGCAACGACCGCGCCCGCTCCAGAAGTCCGCCCAAGGAATCCCGAACTCCAGGAAAAAAGCAGAAGGCGGCCTCGGACGACGAATTTCCCGATGTCGATTTCCAGTGCAACGTCGTCAGCGGAGGATTTGGGGGAGGAGGAGACACAATAAGCCAGCGAAAGAAGTATCTCCGCGAAGTATTGACCGTCCGAGACCCCCCTAAATTCAAGGAAGACCCAAAGAAGCCTCGGCCGCCTGCCCTAACCTTCACCGAGGAAGAGTTGGAAGACGTCATACCCGGACATCTGGACGGGCTGGTAATCACCGGGACCCTGATAAACTGTCGTGTTAAAAGAATTTTTGTGGATGCAGGAAGTTCAGCGGACATCATAAGCTGGGATGCCTACAAAAGGATGCACCTCGACAAAGAGGACCTTAAGCCTTGCAAAACCACCTTGGTGGGTTTCAATGGCGAGCAATCCTTCCCAAAAGGCTACATCGACCTCCGGTTAACTCTGGGCACCAAAGAAGCCTTCAAATCGGAGCGGGTACGATTCGTAGTCGCTGATTTCCGGTCCCCTTACAACATCATCCTGGGCCGGCCAATGATCCACAACTGGGATATACTAGTATCCACCAAGCACCAGAAGCTAAAGATGGTCAATAGTAAAAACCAGATAGTCGTGGTCTTTGGAGACCAGAAAGAGTCGAGACAGTGCTACTACGAAGCTCTCCGGGTCGAGGAAGGAGGAGCATCGTCTCCACCCCGGCTCGGATCTAATGAGCAAGTAGCCGAAGCCGCCTCAGGTGGACGCCCGCGGCAGCAAGTCAACATGGTCGAGTTGGACCTCCGGGAGCCGGACAATTCGAGGCCCGAACCAGAGGGAGAGCTGGAGGAGATAATGCTAGGCGAGGACCCATCCAAAACTGCCAAAATTGGCCGTAATATGGACCACGGCCTGAGAGACCTCATGATACGCTTTTTAAGGCAGAACCGTGACGTCTTCGCATGGACCTCGGCCGAGGTGCCCGGCATTGTCCCCCACTTCTGCTGTCACAAGCTCGGCATATGGCCGGGGTCTAGACCCGTGACACAGAAGAAGAGGAACATCGCGGACAATAGGCAGAAGGCCCTGGAGGACCACATTGAGGAACTCCTAGCGGTTGGCTTCATTCGGGAGGTACAATACACCACTTGGCTCTCCAACGTAGTCATGGTCCTCAAGCCCAGCGGCAAATGGAGAGTATGCGTCGATTACTCCAACCTCAACAAAGCCTGTCCTAAGGATTCCTACCCGATGCCCAACATTGATAAGCTCGTGGACAACTCGGCCGGGTACCAACTCCTCTCCTTCATGGATGCCTACTCCGGCTATAACCAGATCGCCATGCATCCCGAGGACCAAGAAAAGACCGCCTTTATAACTGATAAGGCGAATTATTGCTACAACGTCATGCCCTTTGGACTGAAGAATGCCGGGGCCACCTACCAAAGGATGATGAACCGAGTTTTCGAGGATCAGATCGGGCGTAACATAGAAGTCTAGATAGACGACATGATCGTCAAGTCAAAACTCCCATAAGATCACATCCGGGACCTAGAACAGACGTTTGAGAAGTTAAGAAGACATCGAATCAGGTTGAACCCGGCCAAGTGTGCCTTCGGGGTCCCAGCAGGGAAATTCCTAGGCTTCATGTTAACGAACCGGGGGATAGAGGCCAACCCCGACAAATGCAAAGCCGTGCTCGACATGCGGCCCCCGGGGTCTAAAAAGGAGGTACAGCAGCTAACGGGCCGACTAGCCGCATTGACGCGCTTCTTGCCGAAGTCGGCCGAGAAAACCCTACCTCTTTTCAAGCTGCTAAAGAAAGAAACCAGGGGCGGATGGAGCCCGGACTGTGACGCAGCATTCGAAGAAATTAAGAGATGTTTGGCATCCCCTCCGGTGCTCACGAAGCCGGACCCAGAAGAGACCTTATTCCTCTACCTGTCAATCGGCAATGAAGCCGTGAGCGCCGCCCTAGTAAGGGAGTCCGAGGCAGGACAGACACCAATATACTTCACCAGCAGGGCCTTGCAAAGCTCTGAAATCAGGTACCAGAAGCTGGAGAAGGTAGCTTTCGCTCTACTCACAGCCGCAAGAAGACTCCGGTCGTATTTCCAGGGACACCGGATTGTCGTACGAACCAGCCAGCCGATCCGGCAAATTCTGCATAAACCGGACCTGGCAAGGAGGATGACCAATTGGGCCATAGAGTTATCAGAGTTTGACATCGCCTTCGAAGCCCGGCAGGCGATCAAGTCCCAGGCACTCGCAGACTTCATTAGGGAACTCACCCCGGCCATAGTCAGTGACGGGACGTGGAAGGTCTATGTGGATGGATCATCCAACGCAAAGGGCAGCGGTGCAGGAGTCATCGTGGAAAGCCCACAGGGAGTAGCCACCGAACACTCCCTCCAGTTAGAATTCCAGACCTCTAACAACCAGGCCGAATATGAGGCCCTACTGGCCGGACTACTCCAGGCAAAGGATAATGGCGCCCAGCGAGTAAAGGTCTTAACCGACTCGCAGCTCGTCGCGGATTAGATAAACGGCACCTACCAGGCGAAGGGCCCGCTCATGGCAAAGTACCTAAATAAAGCCAAAGAGCTGATGGCCGAATTCGAGGAGGTCACAGTGTCCCATATCCCGAGAGAGGAGAACGCAAGAGCCGACATCCTCTCTAAGCTGGCAAGCACTAAGGGTCCGGACAACCATAGGACCGTGATACAACAGAACCTGACCGAGCCTAGCTGCATCATGGCCATTTTTGGAGGGGCCGACTGGAGAAAGCCTATTGAAGACTACCTCGAGAGGGGAATTATCCCCACCGACCCGACAGACGCAAAAAAGTTGATCAGAGAGGCCGCCCTCTATGCTATGGTCGATGACCAACTATACAGGAAGGGACTCCATTGCCCAATGATGCGATGCCTTGGAGATTCCGAAGCCAAATATGTGCTGGCCGAGCTACACGAAGGCGCTAACGGCCACCACATGGGGGGCAAGGCATTAGCCCGGAAGGCGTTGCGCGCCGGCTACTATTGGCCCACTATGAGTCAGGACGCCATGGAGAAGGCCAAGACATGCGACAGTTGCCAGAAGCACGCCAGGGTCATATGGCCACCACCCTCTGAACTTAAAGGAATGCCAGCCCCATGGCCCTTCTACAAGTGGGGCATGGACATCCTCGGACCATTTAGGCCGACACAAGGGCAGTGTAGATGGCTCATCGTCGCAGTCGACTACTTCACTAAATGGATCAAAGCAGAGCCACTCGCCACAATAACGTCGGCCAGAGTGATGAAATTCTTCAGGCACAACATCGTCTCTCGTTTCGGCATACCAGCCGAGGTCGTCACGGACAATGGGACCCAATTCATGGACCATCGTTTCCAAGCACTAATGTCCGACTTGGACATTAAGCAGCACTTCTCGTCCGTCGAACACCCCCAGACCAATGGCCAGGCTGAAGCCGCCAACAAAGTCGTCCTGGACGGACTAAAGAGGCGAATGTTGCAAGCCGAGACCAACTGGACCGAGCAGCTCCACAGTGTCCTCTGGGGATACCGCACGAGCGTACAGTCTTCGACTCAGGAAACCCCGTATAGGCTGACCTATGGATGTGAGGCAATGATCCCGGTAGAAATCGGACAGCCATCCTGGAGAAAGGTGAGAGCCGGGCAAGAGGGGCAGGGATCGAATGACGACGCCTTGAAGACTGACTTGGACCTCATTGATGAAATCCGGGTTACAGCGCACTGCCGGGAACTAGCCGCCAAGCAGCTACTCGCGGCTAAGTACAACAGAAAGGTCAGACCCCGGTCTTTCAACCGAGGCAACCTAGTACTCCGACGGGCCGACATAGGCAACAAGAATGCCAAGGACAGGAAGCTGGCGGCAAACTGGGAAGGGCCCTACCGGATTAAGGAAAAGCTCGACGGAGGAGCATACATCCTCGAGACTTTGGCACGAAAGCCAATCAAAAGGACATGGAATGCCGGAAAGCTAAAGATCTACTATAGCTAGACTCTTTCTCGGCAGTGTTTGTTTGCTTTTACGATTCTTCCTTTCCTTGCATTCGTTTTCCTCGCGTTTTGAATCCAAGTTGTGTCATTTCTGATTGTGATGCTTTGTAAAGCCCCGTAGGGCTATTTCTTTTCATCAATAAATGATCCCACTGAGGATATTTACAAATATGTGCAAAGCTTAAGCATGAAGCCTGAGCCACTTAGCTCGGCCAAAAGCAGCAAGGCCGAGGCAATGAAGCCCGGCCAAGGAACCGAAAGCCGGGGTTACTAACCCCGGCACTGGTAGACGGCTCCGAGGTCACAAACCCGGCCAGAATCAAAAACATCTAGATATATGAAAGCCGGCCGTCGTACCCCGACAGGCATTGGTTAGAGCTCGGCAAAGGAATCGAACGCGGCCCTTTGCGAAATTGACGCATCAACGCTCGCTCGGCTAAGCAAGCGGCCTGCCATGCCGACCCTGATCAGGTCAAAATGTCCGACTCCAGGCAGACGAAGCCTCGGTTAGACACGTGGTAGTCCCGCCCTTACGCCGGTACAACTTGATCCAACTAGAAGAAAGTTGGAGCTCGGCTACTTGTAAGCCGGGCCGAGGCAGTACGGTTAGTTATGCCTGACGAGGCTGAAACAAGACAACCTTGCCCCAATCTCCCACACACCAAGTGTGGTAGAGAAACAACGCCTGTACATATGCAGCCGACAAATGATAAAGCTTGGGCAAAAGAATGATAAAATTATCCATTGCCTAAGTTACCCACGCGGCCAACCGATTCTTAAGCTCAGGCAAAAGGATGGCAGAATCCATTGTCTAGAGCATCCAGACGGCTTGCAACAATGCAGCCGAAGGAACACCCAAACTTAGACAAAAGAGAGATAAGCCCAACCATTGTCTAAGTTATCTAAACACGGCCGACAGACGGAAAAGGATGATACAAAGGTAAATCGTTCATTGTCAAATCCAGACAAAAGTGAAGGTAAAGAATTAAACCAAATACAGATCGCAGCACAAGGCAACAAAAATATTGTCGTCAATTGTTCAAGTCTGTACAAAAACGGCACCAAGGCCGGGATCATTCAGAGTTACAAGGGTTCCAACACCCCAAGAAATACGAATAGCAAAAATAAACGCTAAGACGGGGAGCCCGGCCCAGCATCAGCTTCCTCCTCTGACCCGGCCACGGTAGCACCCTCCACGGCCTCTTCATCAGGGTCCTCGGCGGTTTGAGGATCGAATGGGAGGAAAGATCCATCGTCCTTGACAAAGGCACGATGATCATATCCTTCCACTCGAAGTTCAACCCCGGGGTTGAGGTACCGGATCTGGAGCAAGGCTTACTTGAAGCAGGCCTCGGCTGTCTGCACCAGGGCGTCCGTAAGCTCCCGGGAGGTCACCTTCTCAGCGGCAAGGGCTGCCTGAGCCGCCTCTTCATCCCTGGCCAAAGCAGCCAGCCGCGCCTCTAAAGCCTTGGCCGCAGCCAGGCTCTCGGACCTCTCCTTCACGGCTCGGGTGCATTCCACGGCGACCGACTCGGCATGCTCCTGGGACAGTTGCAGCTCCCGATCTGCCCGGATCGCCGCAGCCTTCGCGGCATCCAGCTCCGCCCGAACCCTTTCCAGTTCCGCGAGGGCCGCATCCCGCGCCGCCCAGGCTTTGGCCAGCTCCTCCCCGGCCGACTTAGCCTTGGCCTCCGCCACCTCAAGCTCCTCCTGCAGGTCGCCAGCAGATGCGGCCTTGGCCTCCGCGGCCGACAGGCTCTTGGCCAACTCCTCGACCTGTGCCCGCAGCCTCTGGGCATCAGCATGGGAACGGGCATATTGCTCCCGGACCATGATAAAGGCTTGGTTGTATCCCACCGCCCGGCAAAGCTCTGCCTGGTTCCTGTGCAGCTCTTCCAGGGCCAGTCGAGTCAGGGCAGCGCAGCCAATAAAG
This sequence comes from Acacia crassicarpa, assembly GCA_034222035.1. Lineage (NCBI taxonomy): Eukaryota > Viridiplantae > Streptophyta > Magnoliopsida > Fabales > Fabaceae > Acacia > Acacia crassicarpa. Next base: position 38,856,359 of record JAWXYG010000003.1, read on the forward strand.
TGTCGGGGAGGGAGGAAGGCGGTGGAAACCTCAGGAACTACCCCATCGTGCCAAATACGGCCACGGGCGAGAAGAGACTTCGGCAGCGGTGGTGGCGGAAGCGAGGATGACGAAGGCAGGTCTGGCAGAGATGGAGGATCATCGGCGAAAAACTCAGCCTCCACCTCCTCATCAGAGATCGGGGCCTCTCGCCCCTCAGAACCCTGCAAACCAGGCACCGGGCTTGGGTCCACAGCAGCGACTTCCCGGCCCTCAAGCACCAGAGACCCCACCAAGGAAGCAGCTCGCAAAGCCGAGGGGGAAGAAGGGCCATCAGCAGCAGGGCCTTTGGCCTTCTTAGGAGCCGAGGCATTAGGAGCACCGGCAGTGGAAGAAGCCGACCGCTTCTTGGGGCGACTCGAAGGCGCGGCGGCAGCCCTTGATAAACGAGCGTATAGCGGCAGGTCGTCCATAGCCCTAGCTGCAAACAGACAGGAACAAAGTAGATCAGAATCCACCGATTCATAAGAACAATAATGAAACAAAAACAAACACAACTACTAGTGACCCTACACGAGGAAGGCGGCGGCTCGGCAGAAATATAGAAGCCAGCCGGCTGCACACCGTACTCGGCCACCAGGGCCTCGAGCCGTGGCAAAGCAGAAACCGATTCCGGAACCAGGTCTTCGAACGGAACCTGGTAGGAGATGGCCTTAGCCTTGTAATGACCTTCCCCCCAATACAGCGGGAACCGACCACCATCCTCTAAGAACCACGGCCGCTCCCCCGGACGGTCTCGATCTTGAAGAAAGCCCCTTTAAACCGTTTGAAGGAGTCGGAAAAGGGCGTCATCAAGTGACGGTCTGGGTTGATCCGCAGGGTTACCATGCCCCTCAGATTGTCACCTCTTGCGGACGAACTAGGGGTAAAAGGTCCGAAGAAGTGGAAAAAGAGGTTGGCCGTACAGGGGATGGGGAGCGGAAAATGGCCGCATAACTGCTCGAAGGCGACTAGGTATCCCCAACCGTTCGGATGAAGTTGTGTCGGGGCGAGACAAAGATGCCGCAACGCCTCCATCTGGAAGGGGGTGAAAGGAAGAGAAACTCGGACCCGAGTCAAGTAGTCCCGGTAGAAGAAGAAAAAATCCGGCTGACCCTCGGTCCGAGCCGCACATACAGGCTCCTGAGGCCCCGGACGCCTAAGGACGCATCCGGGCATGGCCGGGACCTCCAGCCGTGCTATGTCTACCTCCAACATCAACGACGTTGTTGCCAGCACGTCGTGCGATACCCAGCCATATCGGCGAATCAGGGCTTCGGATGGACTGGAAGAGTCCGGGCCACCGGCCTCCGAGCGCTTTTTAGAAGATCCCAACTTGGGAGCCATAAATAAGCCTATACGAAAATAAACAAAGCCAGTATTAGCAAAGAAGCAGAAATACCTGGTACAGGCATAACAGCAGGTACTAATGACGACCGACTTGGACGAATGGGGTCGCGAGAAGAAACAACCGGGGCAGACCAATGCCGACAGGAGCCTAGAATGGACGAAGCCATGGTATCCCCATCTCCTGCCATTAACACGGAAGCCTCCGCCAGGCAGTCCCAACAGGGGCCCACGTAACCCTCAGGAGCTGACGACCGGCAAGCAGTAGAGGGACCCTCGTAAAAATTCAGCGGTCGAGCCATCACCACCGGGGATTGGGAACTGGAAGAGGAACCCACCAGGGCCCCACCAGGCGATTCGTAAGGAAGAGCGGTTGCAAGCGCCCGGAAGGGTGAGCGTGGAGTTGAAACAGAAACCCTTCCCGAGGACGGGCGAGCCCCACCTCGCCCCGGACGCACGACGCCACCTTGGCGCGAAGGATCCAGGATTCCCGAAGCAGGTGGTTCACCCCCGAGAACCCAATAAGTAGCCCGCGGGAGACGCGCACGAAGGAGCATTTCCTCCTCCGGCGTCAAGGAAGCTGCAGAACTAGGAATATCTCTACCCCTCACCATGGTCAGAAACCTAAAGCGCTAAGAACGGTGTTTAAGGAAACGATGGGACGAATTCCGGGTACACTGATTCTAAGGAAACCCAGGAAACCCAGAAGGAGGGAAGAGCGATGACACAAACGTCAATCAACGAAGAATAAACGGTAAAAGAAAAGGAAATACCGAACAAAATGACAGAAAAGTGGCACAATACCTGTTATGTGAAAGAGGAAGGAACTAGAACGCTGGAAGACGGCGAAAGTTCCGGGCACAAAGAATCCCCTCTGAAGCTCTAGAGAAACCAGAGAGTAGTCTGAGCGAGAAAGTGCAATAGCGGGAAAAGTGGAAAAGAAGCGCAGAGAAGGCTATTTAAACCGAAATCCTAACACAAGAAGGGTACAACGGTATTTTCCCATGTAGGCGCGTGGAGATTGGCGCAGCACGACGCCAGCGCCATAAATGCGCATTGGCCTCGAGAGACGAAAAGGCGTGACGGTTGCAGATTCCCTCCACTAAGGATCTGACAGCTGTAAAACCACAGTGACGGTTCACGTAGGGGGAAAACCGAAGCGTACGAAGAATCCCAAAAGGCAAGAGAACGCTTGGGGACCCGGGTAGGATAAAAACCGCCCGGACACAAGCAAACCCGACGTTCTGGGCAGGACGAGAACTGATTGAGCCGACCGCAGTCCCAAGCCGAGCTAAGGGCCACGGCATCCGAAGGCCGACCCAGTCCGAGTAGGAGGACCTCGGCCATAACGGGTCTGGGGCACTAGGCATCTCGGCCGTCCAGAAGCCTGAACGACCAAGCTGGGGGGCAACTGTTACGGACCGGTCCAATAGGCCCAAGTCCAGACCCCGGCCCAACTGCGCCCATAAGGGATCCGCGCTATATTTGGAAAGGATCCGAGATCCCCTATATTTAGGAGCTCATTAATAGGAGATCCTCCTACAATCATGGCACCAGCCAATCAGCCCTGAAAGGCTCAATCATGGATATCGCCCATCAATAGGGAGATACGGGCACAAAGCTCCTCTATAAATAGAAGGAAACCCTAAACAGGTGCACACGTTCTATCTTATGCTCTTGTTACTTTCTGCCACACAGAGCACACACCCCACTCCCCTGGCTACGTGCCTTCAAGTTTGTTGCGAACTACGTGGACTTTGATCCCTTCGAGGGTACGTAGGCTCTAGGCTTGACACCCTAGTCAAGTCCAATCTCTGTGTTCTTCATACAGAACATTGGCGCCGACCGTGGGGACCGTAAACTTCAATCCCCGTGACTACTAATGGTGAGCACTAGAAGCCACAGCAGATATCCCCAACCGGTGGGAGGAGACCCACAAGCCAGCCGCCCGCCGCCAGACCAGCCAACGGCATTACCTCGGAGAGGAAACACCCCAGAAGGACATGTTACTGATACGGTGACTTCCTCCCCGGACAGGGAACAGCCGCTCCATGACGAGCAGCCGCGGCATGAAGACCGGCATCCAGAAGAAGCACTCGCGCCATCTCCAACGCGTGATGTCCGGGCAGTGGATGCCGACGTCCGCATGATGAGGAGGACTCAGGAATCGTTCATGCGGCGCCTGGAGAACAAGGAAAAACACGACGACCTGCAGAGGTGGGCTGACTTCGAAGCTATTGGAAAGATGATCCAAGAAGCGCTCGAGAATGACCGCCGCGTAAGAGGCCGCCGCAGGGGTCGCGGTCATACAAGGAGAGCCTCGGCAGGCGACAGCAGCTCCTCGAGCAACTCCGAGCCGAGGAACCCACGCCACGACGACGGCGAACCGAGGCGGCGCCCGATTGCAGACCACGGCGGACCACGGTCCCCGGGAGACAGAGGAAACCACGGTGCCGGTCCCAACCGCACCAATCGGAACGAAAGGGAATACCGTGATCGAGAAGAAACCCGCGCTGAGGAAAGAACTCCCCAGCCCCGCCACGGATCGCCTCGGGAATATCGTGTGACGTACCTATCAGAGACGGGAAGATCCCCGTTCTCGAGGGAGGCGGCAACAGCCCGTTTCCCAAAACGCTTTGATTTAACCAGCCTGCCGAAATATGATGGGAGCCAAGACCCCCGGAACCACTTGGTCACCTTTGAGAAGCTCATGTGGGTCCGACAGATCAGCGGTCCGGTCATTCAGCGCCTGTTCGCGGCTACTCTGGACGGGCCGGCACACAGGTGGCTGACATCTCTTCCGGACAACTCTATCTGAGACTATGAAGACCTCGGACGAAAATTCGAGCTGCACTTCGCCACCAGCAAAAAGCAGCCGAAGACTACGTTCACCTTGAGCAAAGTACGTCAGAAGAAGGGTGAGGCCTTGCAGAAGTATCTGGATCGGTTCCGAGACGTGGCCATGCAAGTACGGTCATTGCCCGAGGATGTCCACGTACACTGCCTGGTCAATGGACTGGATCCAGCATCCCGGCTGGCTCGTCACCTATGCAAGAATCCAGCGTACACCTTGACCGAATTCTATACCGAGGCGAAGAAGTACCTGGAAATGGAGCAGATGGAGGCGGCCAATGCCGATGAACCTGAGCGAACTAGGAAGAGCCTGCCTAGCGACGAGGAACGCCCAAGAAGGAAAAAGACCGACCCGAGACAGCGCAGCCGGGACGGCCGAGCAAAGTCTGACCGGGCCGACCAGAAGACCAAATACGACAGTTACACCCCGCTGAACGTCCCTCGGTCCCAGGTATGGAAGGAGGTAGCCCAGACCGAGATGAAGCGGGTGGACAGGCCAAAGCCGATCAGAGGACGCTCCAACACGGACCGTTCCAAGTTCCACGACTGCAACGGCCACACCACCGACGAGTGCTATGACCTCCGCGATGCAATCGTGAAGTTCGTAAGGGATGGGAAATTGCGTCAGTACGTAATCAAGACTCAGGGAAGGACGAACGGGAAACGCAACGACCGCGCCCGCTCCAGAAGTCCGCCCAAGGAATCCCGAACTCCAGGAAAAAAGCAGAAGGCGGCCTCGGACGACGAATTTCCCGATGTCGATTTCCAGTACAACGTCGTCAGCGGAGGATTTGGGGGAGGAGGAGACACAATAAGCCAGCGAAAGAAGTATCTCCGCGAAGTATTGACCATCCGAGACCCCCCTAAATTCAAGGAAGACCCAAAGAAGCCTCGGCCGCCTGCCCTAACCTTCACCGAGGAAGAGTTGGAAGACGTCATACCCGGACATCTGGACGGGCTGGTAATCACCGGGACCCTGATAAACTGTCGTGTTAAAAGAATTTTTGTGGATGCAGGAAGTTCAGCGGACATCATAAGCTGGGATGCCTACAAAAGGATGCACCTCGACAAAGAGGACCTTAAGCCTTGCAAAACCACCTTGGTGGGTTTCAATGGCGAGCAATCCTTCCCAAAAGGCTACATCGACCTCCGGTTAACTCTGGGCACCAAAGAAGCCTTCAAATCGGAGCGGGTACGATTCGTAGTCGCTGATTTCCGGTCCCCTTACAACATCATCCTGGGCCGGCCAATGATCCACAACTGGGATATACTAGTATCCACCAAGCACCAGAAGCTAAAGATGGTCAATAGTAAAAACCAGATAGTCGTGGTCTTTGGAGACCAGAAAGAGTCGAGACAGTGCTACTACGAAGCTCTCCGGGTCGAGGAAGGAGGAGCATCGTCTCCACCCCGGCTCGGATCTAATGAGCAAGTAGCCGAAGCCGCCTCAGGTGGACGCCCGCGGCAGCAAGTCAACATGGTCGAGTTGGACCTCCGGGAGCCGGACAATTCGAGGCCCGAACCAGAGGGAGAGCTGGAGGAGATAATGCTAGGCGAGGACCCATCCAAAACTGCCAAAATTGGCCGTAATATGGACCACGGCCTGAGAGACCTCATGATACGCTTTTTAAGGCAGAACCGTGACGTCTTCGCATGGACCTCGGCCGAGGTGCCCGGCATTGTCCCCCACTTCTGCTGTCACAAGCTCGGCATATGGCCGGGGTCTAGACCCGTGACACAGAAGAAGAGGAACATCGCGGACAATAGGCAGAAGGCCCTGGAGGACCACATTGAGGAACTCCTAGCGGTCGGCTTCATTCGGGAGGTACAATACACCACTTGGCTCTCCAACGTAGTCATGGTCCTCAAGCCCAGCGGCAAATGGAGAGTATGCGTCGATTACTCCAACCTCAACAAAGCCTGTCCTAAGGATTCCTACCCGATGCCCAACATTGATAAGCTCGTGGACAACTCGGCCGGCTACCAACTCCTCTCCTTCATGGATGCCTACTCCGGCTATAACCAGATCGCCATGCATCCCGAGGACCAAGAAAAGACCGCCTTTATAACTGATAAGGCGAATTATTGCTACAACGTCATGCCCTTTGGACTGAAGAATGCCGGGGCCACCTACCAAAGGATGATGAACCGAGTTTTCGAGGATCAGATCGGGCGTAACATAGAAGTCTACATAGACGACATGATCGTCAAGTCAAAACTCCCATAAGATCACATCCGGGACCTAGAACAGACGTTTGAGAAGTTAAGAAGACATCGAATCAGGTTGAACCCGGCCAAGTGTGCCTTCGGGGTCCCAGCAGGGAAATTCCTAGGCTTCATGTTAACGAACCGGGGGATAGAGGCCAACCCCGACAAATGCAAAGCCGTGCTCGACATGCGGCCCCCGGGGTCTAAAAAGGAGGTACAGCAGCTAACGGGCCGACTAGCCGCATTGACACGCTTCTTGCCGAAGTCGGCCGAGAAAACCCTACCTCTTTTCAAGCTGCTAAAGAAAGAAACCAGGGGCGGATGGAGCCCGGACTGTGACGCAGCATTCGAAGAAATTAAGAGATGTTTGGCATCCCCTCCGGTGCTCACGAAGCCGGACCCAGGAGAGACCTTATTCCTCTACCTGTCAATCGGCAATGAAGCCGTGAGCGCCGCCCTAGTAAGGGAGTCCGAGGCAGGACAGACACCAATATACTTCACCAGCAGGGCCTTGCAAAGCTCTGAAATCAGGTACCAGAAGCTGGAGAAGGTAGCTTTCGCTCTACTCACAGCCGCAAGAAGACTCCGGTCGTATTTCCAGGGACACCGGATTGTCGTACGAACCAGCCAGCCGATCCGGCAAATTCTGCATAAACCGGACCTGGCAAGGAGGATGACCAATTGGGCCATAGAGTTATCAGAGTTTGACATCGCCTTCGAAGCCCGGCAGGCGATCAAGTCCCAGGCACTCGCAGACTTCATTAGGGAACTCACCCCGGCCATAGTCAGTGACGGGACGTGGAAGGTCTATGTGGATGGATCATCCAACGCAAAGGGCAGCGGTGCAGGAGTCATCGTGGAAAGCCCACAGGGAGTAGCCACCGAACACTCCCTCCAGTTAGAATTCCAGACCTCTAACAACCAGGCCGAATATGAGGCCCTACTGGCCGGACTACTCCAGGCAAAGGATAATGGCGCCCAGCGAGTAAAGGTCTTAACCGACTCGCAGCTCGTCGCGGATTAGATAAACGGCACCTACCAGGCGAAGGGCCCGCTCATGGCAAAGTACCTAAATAAAGCCAAAGAGCTGATGGCCGAATTCGAGGAGGTCACAGTGTCCCATATCCCGAGAGAGGAGAACGCAAGAGCCGACATCCTCTCTAAGCTGGCAAGCACTAAGGGTCCGGACAACCATAGGACCGTGATACAACAGAACCTAACCGAGCCTAGCTGCATCATGGCCATTTTTGGAGGGGCCGACTGGAGAAAGCCTATTGAAGACTACCTCGAGAGGGGAATTATCCCCACCGACCCGACAGACGCAAAAAAGTTGATCAGAGAGGCCGCCCTCTATGCTATGGTCGATGACCAACTATACAGGAAGGGACTCCATTGCCCAATGATGCGATGCCTTGGAGATTCCGAAGCCAAATATGTGCTGGCCGAGCTACACGAAGGCGCTAACGGCCACCACATGGGGGGCAAGGCATTAGCCCGGAAGGCGTTGCGCGCCGGCTACTATTGGCCCACTATGAGTCAGGACGCCATGGAGAAGGCCAAGACATGCGACAGTTGCCAGAAGCACGCCAGGGTCATATGGCCACCACCCTCTGAACTTAAAGGAATGCCAGCCCCATGGCCCTTCTACAAGTGGGGCATGGACATCCTCGGACCATTTAGGCCGACACAAGGGCAGTGTAGATGGCTCATCGTCGCAGTCGACTACTTCACTAAATGGATCGAAGCAGAGCCACTCGCCACAATAACGTCGGCCAGAGTGATGAAATTCTTCAGGCACAACATCGTCTCTCGTTTCGGCATACCAGCCGAGGTCGTCACGGACAATGGGACCCAATTCATGGACCATCGTTTCCAAGCACTAATGTCCGACTTGGACATTAAGCAGCACTTCTCGTCCGTCGAACACCCCCAGACCAATGGCCAGGCTGAAGCCGCCAACAAAGTCGTCCTGGACGGACTAAAGAGGCGAATGTTGCAAGCCGAGACCAACTGGACCGAGCAGCTCCACAGTGTCCTCTGGGGATACCGCACGAGCGTACAGTCTTCGACTCAGGAAACCCCGTATAGGCTGACCTATGGATGTGAGGCAATGATCCCGGTAGAAATCGGACAGCCATCCTGGAGAAAGGTGAGAGCCGGGCAAGAGGGGCAGGGATCGAATGACGATGCCTTGAAGACTGACTTGGACCTCATTGATGAAATCCGGGTTACAGCGCACTGCCGGGAACTAGCCGCCAAGCAGCTACTCGCGGCTAAGTACAACAGAAAGGTCAGACCCCGGTCTTTCAACCGAGGCAACCGAGTACTCCGACGGGCCGACATAGGCAACAAGAATGCCAAGGACGGGAAGCTGGCGGCAAACTGGGAAGGGCCCTACCGGATTAAGGAAAAGCTCGACGGAGGAGCATACATCCTCGAGACTTTGGCACGAAAGCCAATCAAAAGGACATGGAATGCCGGAAAGCTAAAGATCTACTATAGCTAGACTCTTTCTCGGCAGTGTTTGTTTGCTTTTACGATTCTTCCTTTCCTTGCATTCGTTTTCCTTGTGTTTTGAATCCAAGTTGTGTCATTTCTGATTGTGATGCTTTGTAAAGCCCCGTAGGGCTATTTCTTTTCATCCATAAATGATCCCACTGAGGATATTTACAAATATGTGCAAAGCTTAAGCATGAAGCCTGAGCCACTTAGCTCGGCCAAAAGCAGCAAGGCCGAGGCAATGAAGCCCGGCCAAGGAACCGAAAGCCGGGGTTACTAACCCCGGCACCGGTAGACGGCTCCGAGGTCACAAACCTGGCCAGAATCAAAAACATCTAGATATATGAAAGCCGGCCGTCGTACCCCGACAGGCATTGGTTAGAGCTCGGCAAAGGAATCGAACGCGGCCCTTTGCGAAATTGACGCATCAACGCTCGCTCGGCTAAGCAAGCGGCCTGCCATGCCGACCCTGATCAGGTCAAAATGTCCGACTCCAGGCAGACGAAGCCTCGGTTAGACACGTGGTAGTCCCGCCCTTACGCCGGTACAACTTGATCCAACTAGAAGAAAGTTGGAGCTCGGCTACTTGTAAACCGGGCCGAGGCAGTACGGTTAGTTATGCCTGACGAGGCTGAAACAAGACAACCTTGCCCCAATCTCCCACACACCAAGTGTGGTAGAGAAACAACGCCTGTACATATGCAGCCGACAAATGATAAAGCTTGGGCAAAAGAATGATAAAATTATCCATTGCCTAAGTTACCCACGCGGCCAACCGATTCTTAAGCTCAGGCAAAAGGATGGCAGAATCCATTGTCTAGAGCATCCAGACGGCTTGCAACAATGCAGCCGAAGGAACACCCAAACTTAGACAAAAGAGAGATAAGCCCAACCATTGTCTAAGTTATCTAAACACGGCCGACAGACGAAAAAGGATGATACAAAGGTAAATCATTCATTGTCAAATCCAGACAAAAGTGACGGTAAAGAATTAAACCAAATACAGATCGCAGCACAAGGCAACAAAAATATTGTCGTCAATTGTTCAAGTCTGTACAAAAACGGCACCAAGGCCGGGATCATTCAGAGTTACAAGGGTTCCAACACCCCAAGAAATACGAATAGCAAAAATAAACGCTAAGACGGGGAGCCCGGCCCAGCATCAGCTTCCTCCTCTGACCCGGCCACGGTAGCACCCTCCACGGCCTCTTCATCAGGGTCCTCGGCGGTTTGAGGATCGAATGGGAGGAAAGATCCATCGTCCTTGACAAAGGCACGATGATCATATCCTTCCACTCGAAGTTCAACCCCGGGGTTGAGGTACCGGATCTGGAGCAAGGCTTACTTGAAGCAGGCCTCGGCTGTCTGCACCAGGGCGTCCGTAAGCTCCCGGGAGGTCACCTTCTCAGCGGCAAGGGCTGCCTGAGCCGCCTCTTCATCCCTGGCCAAAGCAGCCAGCCGCGCCTCTAAAGCCTTGGCCGCAGCCAGGCTCTCGGACCTCTCCTTCACGGCTCGGGTGCATTCCACGGAGACCGACTCGGCATGCTCCTGGGACAGTTGCAGCTCCCGATCTGCCCGGATCGCCACAGCCTTCGCGGCATCCAGCTCCGCCCGAACCCTTTCCAGTTCCGCGAGGGCCGCATCCCGCGCCGCCCAGCCTTTGGCCAGCTCCTCCCCGGCCGACTTAGCCTTGGCCTCCGCCACCTCAAGCTCCTCCTGCAGGTCGCCAGCAGATGCGGCCTTGGCCTCCGCGGCCGACAGGCTCTTGGCCAACTCCTCGACCTGTGCCCGCAGCCTCTGGGCATCAGCATGGGAACGGGCATATTGCTCCCGGACCATGATAAAGGCTTGGTTGTATCCCACCGCCCGGCAAAGCTCTGCCTGGTTCCTGTGCAGCTCTTCCAGGGCCAGTCGAGTCAGGGCAGCGCAGCCAATAAAGTGTCGAGGAGGGAGGAAGGCGGTGGAAACCTCAGGAACTACCCCATCGTGCCAAATACGGCCACGGGCGAGAAGAGACTTCGGCAGCGGTGGTGGCGGAAGCGAGGATGACGAAGGCAGGTCTGGCAGAGATGGAGGATCATCGGCGAAAAACTCAGCCTCCACCTCCTCATCAGAGATCGGGGCCTCTCGCCCCTCAGAACCCTGCAAACCAGGCACCGGGCTTGGGTCCACAGCAGCGACTTCCCGGCCCTCAAGCACCAGAGACCCCACCAAGGAAGCAGCTCGCAAAGCCGAGGGGGAAGAAGGGCCATCAGCAGCAGGGCCTTTGGCCTTCTTAGGAGCCGAGGCATTAGGAGCACCGGCAGTGGAAGAAGCCGACCGCTTCTTGGGGCGACTCGAAGGCGCGGCGGCAGCCCTTGATAAACGAGCGTATAGCGGCAGGTCGTCCATAGCCCTAGCTGCAAACAGACAGGAACAAAGTAGATCAGAATCCACCGATTCATAAGAACAATAATGAAACAAAAACAAACACAACTACTAGTGACCCTACACGAGGAAGGCGGCGGCTCGGCAGAAATATAGAAGCCAGCCGGCTGCACACCGTACTCGGCCACCAGGGCCTCGAGCCGTGGCAAAGCAGAAACCGATTCCGGAACCAGGTCTTCGAACAGAACCTGGTAGGAGATGGCCTTAGCCTTGTAATGACCTTCCCCCCAATACAGCGGGAACCGACCACCATCCTCTAAGAACCACGGCCGCTCCCCCGGACGGTCTCGATCTTGAAGAAAGCCCCTTTAAACCGTTTGAAGGAGTCGGAAAAGGGCGTCATCAAGTGACGGTCTGGGTTGATCCGCAGGGTTACCATGCCCCTCAGATTGTCACCTCTTGCGGACGAACTAGGGGTAAAAGGTCCGAAGAAGTGGAAAAAGAGGTTGGCCGTACAGGGGATGGGGAGCGGAAAATGGCCGCATAACCGCTCGAAGGCGACTAGGTATCCCCAACCGTTCGGATGAAGTTGTGTCGGGGTGAGACAAAGATGCCGCAACGCCTCCATCTGGAAGGGGGTGAAAGGAAGAGAAACTCGGACCCGAGTCAAGTAGTCCCGGTAGAAGAAGAAAAAATCCGGCTGACCCTCGGTCCGAGCCGCACATACAGGCTCCTGAGGCCCCGGACGCCTAAGGACGCATCCGGGCATGGCCGGGACCTCCAGCCGTGCTATGTCTACCTCCAACATCAACGACGTTGTTGCCAGCACGTCGTGCGATACCCAGCCATATCGGCGAATCAGGGCTTCGGATGGACTGGAAGAGTCCGGGCCACCGGCCTCCGAGCGCTTTTTAGAAGATCCCAACTTGGGAGCCATAAATAAGCCTATACGAAAATAAACAAAGCCAGTATTAGCAAAGAAGCAGAAATACCTGGTACAGGCATAACAGCAGGTACTAATGACGACCGACTCGGACGAATGGGGTCGCGAGAAGAAACAACCGGGGCAGACCAATGCCGACAGGAGCCTAGAATGGACGAAGCCATGGTATCCCCATCTCCTGCCATTAACACGGAAGCCTCTGCCAGGCAGTCCCAACAGGGGCCCACGTAACCCTCAGGAGCTGACGACCGGCAAGCAGTAGAGGGACCCTCGTAAAAATTCAGCGGTCGAGCCATCACCACCGGGGATTGGGAACTGGAAGAGGAACCCACCAGGGCCCCACCAGGCGATTCGTAAGGAAGAGCGGTTGCAAGCGCCCGGAAGGGTGAGCGTGGAGTTGAAACAGAAACCCTTCCCGAGGACGGGCGAGCCCCACCTCGCCCCGGACGCACGACGCGACCTCGGCGCGAAGGATCCAGGATTCCCGAAGCAGGTGGTTCACCCCCGAGAACCCAATAAGTAGCCCGCGGGAGACGCGCACGAAGGAGCATTTCCTCCTCCGGCGTCAAGGAAGCTGCAGAACTAGGAATATCTCTACCCCTCACCATGGTCAGAAACCTAAAGCGCTAAGAACGGTGTTTAAGGAAACGATGGGACGAATTCCGGGTACACTGATTCTAAGGAAACCCAGGAAACCCAGAAGGAGGGAAGAGCGATGACACAAACGTCAATCAACGAAGAATAAACGGTAAAAGAAAAGGAAATACCAAACAAAATGACAGAAAAGTGGCACAATACCTGTTATGTGAAAGAGGAAGGAACTAGAACGCTGGAAGACGGCGAAAGTTCCGGGCACAAAGAATCCCCTCTGAAGCTCTAGAGAAACCAGAGAGTAGTCTGATTGAGAAAGTGCAATAGCGGGAAAAGTGGAAAAGAAGCGCAGAGAAGGCTATTTAAACCGAAATCCTAACACAAGAAGGGTACAACGGTATTTTCCCATGTAGGCGCGTGGAGATTGGCGCAGCACGACGCCAGCGCCATAAATGCGCATTGGCCTCGAGAGACGAAAAGGCGTGACGGTTGCAGATTCCCTCCACTAAGGATCTGACAGCTGTAAAACCACAGTGACGGTTCACGTAGGGGGAAAACCGAAGCGTACGAAGAATCCCAAAAGGCAAGAGAACGCTTGGGGACCCGGGTAGGATAAAAACCGCCCGGACACAAGCAAACCCGACGTTCTGGGCAGGACGAGAACTGATTGAGCCGACCGCAGTCCCAAGCCGAGCTAAGGGCCACGGCATCCGAAGGCCGACCCAGTCCGAGTAGGAGGACCTCGGCCATAACGGGTCTGGGGCACTAGGCATCTCGGCCGTCCAGAAGCCTGAACGACCAAGCTGGGGGGCAACTGTTACGGACCGGTCCAATAGGCCCAAGTCCAGACCCCGGCCCAACTGCGCCCATAAGGGATCCGCGCTATATTTGGAAAGGATCCGAGATCCCCTATATTTAGGAGCTCATTAATAGGAGATCCTCCTACAATCATGGCACCAGCCAATCAGCCCTGAAAGGCTCAATCATGGATATCGCCCATCAATAGGGAGATACGGGCACAAAGCTCCTCTATAAATAGAAGGAAACCCTAAACAGGTGCACACGTTCTATCTTATGCTCTTGTTACTTTCTGCCACACAGAGCACACACCCCACTCCCCTGGCTACGTGCCTTCAAGTTTGTTGCGAACTACGTGGACTTTGATCCCTTCGAGGGTACGTAGGCTCTAGGCTTGACACCCTAGTCAAGTCCAATCTCTGTGTTCTTCATACAGAACATTGGCGCCGACCGTGGGGACCGTAAACTTCAATCCCCGTGACTACTAATGGTGAGCACTAGAAGCCACAGCAGATATCCCCAACCGGTGGGAGGAGACCCACAAGCCAGCCGCCCGCCGCCAGACCAGCCACCGGCATTACCTCGGAGAGGAAACACCCCAGAAGGACATGTTACTGATACGGTGACTTCCTCCCCGGACAGGGAACAGCCGCTCCATGACGAGCAGCCGCGGCATGAAGACCGGCATCCAGAAGAAGCACTCGCGCCATCTCCAACGCGTGATGTCCGGGCAGTGGATGCCGACGTCCGCATGATGAGGAGGACTCAGGAATCGTTCATGCGGCGCCTGGAGAACAAGGAAAAACACGACGACCTGCAGAGGTGGGCTGACTTCGAAGCTATTGGAAAGATGATCCAAGAAGCGCTCGAGAATGACCGCCGCGTAAGAGGCCGCCGCAGGGGTCGCGGTCATACAAGGAGAGCCTCGGCAGGCGACAGCAGCTCCTCGAGCAACTCCGAGCCGAGGAACCCACGCCACGACGACGGCGAACCGAGGCGGCGCCCGATTGCAGACCACGGCGGACCACGGTCCCCGGGAGACAGAGGAAACCACGGTGCCGGTCCCAACCGCACCAATCGGAACGAAAGGGAATACCGTGATCGAGAAGAAACCCGCGCTGAGGAAAGAACTCCCCAGCCCCGCCACGGATCGCCTCGGGAATATCGTGTGACGTACCTATCAGAGACGGGAAGATCCCCGTTCTCGAGGGAGGCGGCAACAGCCCGTTTCCCAAAACGCTTTGATTTAACCAGCCTGCCGAAATATGATGGGAGCCAAGACCCCCGGAACCACTTGGTCACCTTTGAGAAGCTCATGTGGGTCCGACAGATCAGCGGTCCGGTCATTCAGCGCCTGTTCGCGGCTACTCTGGACGGGCCGGCACACAGGTGGCTGACATCTCTTCCGGACAACTCTATCTGAGACTATGAAGACCTCGGACGAAAATTCGAGCTGCACTTCGCCACCAGCAAAAAGCAGCCGAAGACTACGTTCACCTTGAGCAAAGTACGTCAGAAGAAGGGTGAGGCCTTGCAGAAGTATCTGGATCGGTTCCGAGACGTGGCCATGCAAGTACGGTCATTGCCCGAGGATGTCCACGTACACTGCCTGGTCAATGGACTGGATCCAGCATCCCGGCTGGCTCGTCACCTATGCAAGAATCCAGCGTACACCTTGACCGAATTCTATACCGAGGCGAAGAAGTACCTGGAAATGGAGCAGATGGAGGCGGCCAATGCCGATGAACCTGAGCGAACTAGGAAGAGCCTGCCTAGCGACGAGGAACGCCCAAGAAGGAAAAAGACCGACCCGAGACAGCGCAGCCGGGACGGCCGAGCAAAGTCTGACCGGGCCGACCAGAAGACCAAATACGACAGTTACACCCCGCTGAACGTCCCTCGGTCCCAGGTATGGAAGGAGGTAGCCCAGACCGAGATGAAGCGGGTGGATAGGCCAAAGCCGATCAGAGGACGCTCCAACACGGACCGTTCCAAGTTCTGCAAGTTCCACGACTGCAACGGCCACACCACCGACGAGTGCTATGACCTCCGCGATGCAATCGTGAAGTTCGTAAGGGATGGGAAATTGCGTCAGTACGTAATCAAGACTCAGGGAAGGACGAACGGGAAACGCAACGACCGCGCCCGCTCCAGAAGTCCGCCCAAGGAATCCCGAACTCCAGGAAAAAAGCAGAAGGCGGCCTCGGACGACGAATTTCCCGATGTCGATTTCCAGTACAACGTCGTCAGCGGAGGATTTGGGGGAGGAGGAGACACAATAAGCCAGCGAAAGAAGTATCTCCGCGAAGTATTGACCGTCCGAGACCCCCCTAAATTCAAGGAAGACCCAAAGAAGCCTCGGCCGCCTGCCCTAACCTTCACCGAGGAAGAGTTGGAAGACGTCATACCCGGACATCTGGACGGGCTGGTAATCACCGGGACCCTGATAAACTGTCGTGTTAAAAGAATTTTTGTGGATGCAGGAAGTTCAGCGGACATCATAAGCTGGGATGCCTACAAAAGGATGCACCTCGACAAAGAGGACCTTAAGCCTTGCAAAACCACCTTGGTGGGTTTCAATGGCGAGCAATCCTTCCCAAAAGGCTACATCGACCTCCGGTTAACTCTGGGCACCAAAGAAGCCTTCAAATCGGAGCGGGTACGATTCGTAGTCGCTGATTTCCGGTCCCCTTACAACATCATCCTGGGCCGGCCAATGATCCACAACTGGGATATACTAGTATCCACCAAGCACCAGAAGCTAAAGATGGTCAATAGTAAAAACCAGATAGTCGTGGTCTTTGGAGACCAGAAAGAGTCGAGACAGTGCTACTACGAAGCTCTCCGGGTCGAGGAAGGAGGAGCATCGTCTCCACCCCAGCTCGGATCTAATGAGCAAGTAGCCGAAGCCGCCTCAGGTGGACGCCCGCGGCAGCAAGTCAACATGGTCGAGTTGGACCTCCGGGAGCCGGACAATTCGAGGCCCGAACCAGAGGGAGAGCTGGAGGAGATAATGCTAGGCGAGGACCCATCCAAAACTGCCAAAATTGGCCGTAATATGGACCACGGCCTGAGAGACCTCATGATACGCTTTTTAAGGCAGAACCGTGACGTCTTCGCATGGACCTCGGCCGAGGTGCCCGGCATTGTCCCCCACTTCTGCTGTCACAAGCTCGGCATATGGCCGGGGTCTAGACCCGTGACACAGAAGAAGAGGAACATCGCGGACAATAGGCAGAAGGCCCTGGAGGACCACATTGAGGAACTCCTAGCGGTCTGCTTCATTCGGGAGGTACAATACACCACTTGGCTCTCCAACGTAGTCATGGTCCTCAAGCCCAGCGGCAAATGGAGAGTATGCGTCGATTACTCCAACCTCAACAAAGCCTGTCCTAAGGATTCCTACCCGATGCCCAACATTGATAAGCTCGTGGACAACTCGGCCGGGTACCAACTCCTCTCCTTCATGGATGCCTACTCCGGCTATAACCAGATCGCCATGCATCCCGAGGACCAAGAAAAGACCGCCTTTATAACTGATAAGGCGAATTATTGCTACAACGTCATGCCCTTTGGACTGAAGAATGCCGGGGCCACCTACCAAAGGATGATGAACCGAGTTTTCGAGGATCAGATCGGGCGTAACATAGAAGTCTACATAGACGACATGATCGTCAAGTCAAAACTCCCATAAGATCACATCCGGGACCTAGAACAGACGTTTGAGAAGTTAAGAAGACATCGAATCAGGTTGAACCCGGCCAAGTGTGCCTTCGGGGTCCCAGCAGGGAAATTCCTAGGCTTCATGTTAACGAACCGGGGGATAGAGGCCAACCCCGACAAATGCAAAGCCGTGCTCGACATGCGGCCCCCGGGGTCTAAAAAGGAGGTACAGCAGCTAACGGGCCGACTAGCCGCATTGACGCGCTTCTCGCCGAAGTCGGCCGAGAAAACCCTACCTCTTTTCAAGCTGCTAAAGAAAGAAACCAGGGGCGGATGGAGCCCGGACTGTGACGCAGCATTCGAAGAAATTAAGAGATGTTTGGCATCCCCTCCGGTGCTCACGAAGCCGGACCCAGGAGAGACCTTATTCCTCTACCTGTCAATCGGCAATGAAGCCGTGAGCGCCGCCCTAGTAAGGGAGTCCGAGGCAGGACAGACACCAATATACTTCACCAGCAGGGCCTTGCAAAGCTCTGAAATCAGGTACCAGAAGCTGGAGAAGGTAGCTTTCGCTCTACTCACAGCCGCAAGAAGACTCCGGTCGTATTTCCAGGGACACCGGATTGTCGTACGAACCAGCCAGCCGATCCGGCAAATTCTGCATAAACCGGACCTGGCAAGGAGGATGACCAATTGGGCCATAGAGTTATCAGAGTTTGACATCGCCTTCGAAGCCCGGCAGGCGATCAAGTCCCAGGCACTCGCAGACTTCATTAGGGAACTCACCCCGGCCATAGTCAGTGACGGGACGTGGAAGGTCTATGTGGATGGATCATCCAACGCAAAGGGCAGCGGTGCAGGAGTCATCGTGGAAAGCCCACAGGGAGTAGCCACCGAACACTGCCTCCAGTTAGAATTCCAGACCTCTAACAACCAGGCCGAATATGAGGCCCTACTGGCCGGACTACTCCAGGCAAAGGATAATGGCGCCCAGCGAGTAAAGGTCTTAACCGACTCGCAGCTCGTCGCGGATTAGATAAACGGCACCTACCAGGCGAAGGGCCCGCTCATGGCAAAGTACCTAAATAAAGCCAAAGAGCTGATGGCCGAATTCGAGGAGGTCACAGTGTCCCATATCCCGAGAGAGGAGAACGCAAGAGCCGACATCCTCTCTAAGCTGGCAAGCACTAAGGGTCCGGACAACCATAGGACCGTGATACAACAGAACCTGACCGAGCCTAGCTGCATCATGGCCATTTTTGGAGGGGCCGACTGGAGAAAGCCTATTGAAGACTACCTCGAGAGGGGAATTATCCCCACCGACCCGACAGACGCAAAAAAGTTGATCAGAGAGGCCGCCCTCTATGCTATGGTCGATGACCAACTATACAGGAAGGGACTCCATTGCCCAATGATGCGATGCCTTGGAGATTCCGAAGCCAAATATGTGCTGGCCGAGCTACACGAAGGCGCTAACGGCCACCACATGGGGGGCAAGGCATTAGCCCGGAAGGCGTTGCGCGCCGGCTACTATTGGCCCACTATGAGTCAGGACGCCATGGAGAAGGCCAAGCCATGCGACAGTTGCCAGAAGCACGCCAGGGTCATATGGCCACCACCCTCTGAACTTAAAGGAATGCCAGCCCCATGGCCCTTCTACAAGTGGGGCATGGACATCCTCGGACCATTTAGGCCGACACAAGGGCAGTGTAGATGGCTCATCGTCGCAGTCGACTACTTCACTAAATGGATCAAAGCAGAGCCACTCGCCACAATAACGTCGGCCAGAGTGATGAAATTCTTCAGGCACAACATCGTCTCTCGTTTCGGCATACCAGCCGAGGTCGTCACGGACAATGGGACCCAATTCATGGACCATCGTTTCCAAGCACTAATGTCCGACTTGGACATTAAGCAGCACTTCTCGTCCATCGAACACCCCCAGACCAATGGCCAGGCTGAAGCCGCCAACAAAGTCGTCCTGGACGGACTAAAGAGGCGAATGTTGCAAGCCGAGACCAACTGGACCGAGCAGCTCCACAGTGTCCTCTGGGGATACCGCACGAGCGTACAGTCTTCGACTCAGGAAACCCCGTATAGGCTGACCTATGGATGTGAGGCAATGATCCCGGTAGAAATCGGACAGCCATCCTGGAGAAAGGTGAGAGCCGGGCAAGAGGGGCAGGGATCGAATGACGACGCCTTGAAGACTGACTTGGACCTCATTGATGAAATCCGGGTTACAGCGCACTGCCGGGAACTAGCCGCCAAGCAGCTACTCGCGGCTAAGTACAACAGAAAGGTCAGACCCCGGTCTTTCAACCGAGGCAACCTAGTACTCCGACGGGCCGACATAGGCAACAAGAATGCCAAGGACAGGAAGCTGGCGGCAAACTGGGAAGGGCCCTACCGGATTAAGGAAAAGCTCGACGGAGGAGCATACATCCTCGAGACTTTGGCACGAAAGCCAATCAAAAGGACATGGAATGCCGGAAAGCTAAAGATCTACTATAGCTAGACTCTTTCTCGGCAGTGTTTGTTTGCTTTTACAATTCTTCCTTTCCTTGCATTCGTTTTCCTCGCGTTTTGAATCCAAGTTGTGTCATTTCTGATTGTGATGCTTTGTAAAGCCCCGTAGGGCTATTTCTTTTCATCAATAAATGATCCCACTGAGTATATTTACAAATATGTGCAAAGCTTAAGCATGAAGCCTGAGCCACTTAGCTCGGCCAAAAGCAGCAAGGCCGAGGCAATGAAGCCCGGCCAAGGAACCGAAAGCCGGGGTTACTAACCCCGGCACCGGTAGACGGCTCCGAGGTCACAAACCCGGCCAGAATCAAAAACATCTAGATATATGAAAGCCGGCCGTCGTACCCCGACAGGCATTGGTTAGAGCTCGGCAAAGGAATCGAACGCGGCCCTTTGCGAAATTGACGCATCAACGCTCGCTCGGCTAAGCAAGCGGCCTGCCATGCCGACCCTGATCAGGTCAAAATGTCCGACTCCAGGCAGACGAAGCCTCGGTTAGACACGTGGTAGTCCCGCCCTTACGCCGGTACAACTTGATCCAACTAGAAGAAAGTTGGAGCTCGGCTACTTGTAAGCCAGGCCGAGGCAGTACGGTTAGTTATGCCTGACGAGGCTGAAACAAGACAACCTTGCCCCAATCTCCCACACACCAAGTGTGGTAGAGAAACAACGCCTGTACATATGCAGCCGACAAATGATAAAGCTTGGGCAAAAGAATGATAAAATTATCCATTGCCTAAGTTACCCACGCGGCCAACCGATTCTTAAGCTCAGGCAAAAGGATGGCAGAATCCATTGTCTAGAGCATCCAGACGGCTTGCAACAATGCAGCCGAAGGAACACCCAAACTTAGACAAAAGAGAGATAAGCCCAACCATTGTCTAAGTTATCTAAACACGGCCGACAGACGAAAAAGGATGATACAAAGGTAAATCGTTCATTGTCAAATCCAGACAAAAGTGAAGGTAAAGAATTAAACCAAATACAGATCGCAGCACAAGGCAACAAAAATATTGTCGTCAATTGTTCAAGTCTGTACAAAAACGGCACCAAGGCCGGGATCATTCAGAGTTACAAGGGTTCCAACACCCCAAGAAATACGAATAGCAAAAATAAACGCTAAGACGGGGAGCCCGGCCCAGCATCAGCTTCCTCCTCTGACCCGGCCACGGTAGCACCCTCCACGGCCTCTTCATCAGGGTCCTCGGCGGTTTGAGGATCGAATGGGAGGAAAGATCCATCGTCCTTGACAAAGGCACGATGATCATATCCTTCCACTCGAAGTTCAACCCCGGGGTTGAGGTACCGGATCTGGAGCAAGGCTTACTTGAAGCAGGCCTCGGCTGTCTGCACCAGGGCGTCCGTAAGCTCCCGGGAGGTCACCTTCTCAGCGGCAAGGGCTGCCTGAGCCGCCTCTTCATCCCTGGCCAAAGCAGCCAGCCGCGCCTCTAAAGCCTTGGCCGCAGCCAGGCTCTCGGACCTCTCCTTCACGGCTCGGGTGCATTCCACGGCGACCGACTCGGCATGCTCCTGGGACAGTTGCAGCTCCCGATCTGCCCGGATCGCCACAGCCTTCGCGGCATCCAGCTCCGCCCGAACCCTTTCCAGTTCCGCGAGGGCCGCATCCCGCGCCGCCCAGCCTTTGGCCAGCTCCTCCCCGGCCGACTTAGCCTTGGCCTCCGCCACCTCAAGCTCCTCCTGCAGGTCGCCAGCAGATGCGGCCTTGGCCTCCGCGGCCGACAGGCTCTTGGCCAACTCCTCGACCTGTGCCCGCAGCCTCTGGGCATCAGCATGGGAACGGGCATATTGCTCCCGGACCATGATAAAGGCTTGGTTGTATCCCACCGCCCGGCAAAGCTCTGCCTGGTTCCTGTGCAGCTCTTCCAGGGCCAGTCGAGTCAGGGCAGCGCAGCCAATAAAGTGTCGGGGAGGGAGGAAGGCGGTGGAAACCTCAGGAACTACCCCATCGTGCCAAATACGGCCACGGGCGAGAAGAGACTTCGGCAGCGGTGGTGGCGGAAGCGAGGATGACGAAGGCAGGTCTGGCAGAGATGGAGGATCATCGGCGAAAAACTCAGCCTCCACCTCCTCATCAGAGATCGGGGCCTCTCGCCCCTCAGAACCCTGCAAACCAGGCACCGGGCTTGGGTCCACAGCAGCGACTTCCCGGCCCTCAAGCACCAGAGACCCCACCAAGGAAGCAGCTCGCAAAGCCGAGGGGGAAGAAGGGCCATCAGCAGCAGGGCCTTTGGCCTTCTTAGGAGCCGAGGCATTAGGAGCACCGGCAGTGGAAGAAGCCGACCGCTTCTTGGGGCGACTCGAAGGCGCGGCGGCAGCCCTTGATAAACGAGCGTATAGCGGCAGGTCGTCCATAGCCCTAGCTGCAAACAGACAGGAACAAAGTAGATCAGAATCCACCGATTCATAAGAACAATAATGAAACAAAAACAAACACAACTACTAGTGACCCTACACGAGGAAGGCGGCGGCTCGGCAGAAATATAGAAGCCAGCCGGCTGCACACCGTACTCGGCCACCAGGGCCTCGAGCCGTGGCAAAGCAGAAACCGATTCCGGAACCAGGTCTTCAAACGGAACCTGGTAGGAGATGGCCTTAGCCTTGTAATGACCTTCCCCCCAATACAGCGGGAACCGACCACCATCCTCTAAGAACCACGGCCGCTCCCCCGGACAGTCTCGATCTTGAAGAAAGCCCCTTTAAACCGTTTGAAGGAGTCGGAAAAGGGCGTCATCAAGTGACGGTCTGGGTTGATCCGCAGGGTTACCATGCCCCTCAGATTGTCACCTCTTGCGGACGAACTAGGGGTAAAAGGTCCGAAGAAGTGGAAAAAGAGGTTGGCCGTACAGGGGATGGGGAGCGGAAAATGGCCGCATAACCGCTCGAAGGCGACTAGGTATCCCCAACCGTTCGGATGAAGTTGTGTCGGGGCGAGACAAAGATGCCGCAACGCCTCCATCTGGAAGGGGGTGAAAGGAAGAGAAACTCGGACCCGAGTCAAGTAGTCCCGGTAGAAGAAGAAAAAATCCGGCTGACCCTCGGTCCGAGCCGCACATACAGGCTCCTGAGGCCCCGGACGCCTAAGGACGCATCCGGGCATGGCCGGGACCTCCAGCCGTGCTATGTCTACCTCCAACATCAACAACGTTGTTGCCAGCACGTCGTGCGATACCCAGCCATATCGGCGAATCAGGGCTTCGGATGGACTGGAAGAGTCTGGGCCACCGGCCTCCGAGCGCTTTTTAGAAGATCCCAACTTGGGAGCCATAAATAAGCCTATACGAAAATAAACAAAGCCAGTATTAGCAAAGAAGCAGAAATACCTGGTACAGGCATAACAGCAGGTACTAATGACGACCGACTCAGACAAATGGGGTCGCGAGAAGAAACAACCGGGGCAGACCAATGCCGACAGGAGCCTAGAATGGACGAAGCCATGGTATCCCCATCTCCTGCCATTAACACGGAAGCCTCCGCCAGGCAGTCCCAACAGGGGCCCACGTAACCCTCAGGAGCTGACGACCGGCAAGCAGTAGAGGGACCCTCGTAAAAATTCAGCGGTCGAGCCATCACCACCGGGGATTGGGAACTGGAAGAGGAACCCACCAGGGCCCCACCAGGCGATTCGTAAGGAAGAGCGGTTGCAAGCGCCCGGAAGGGTGAGCGTGGAGTTGAAACAGAAACCCTTCCCGAGGACGGGCGAGCCCCACCTCGCCCCGGACGCACGACGCCACCTCGGCGCGAAGGATCCAGGATTCCCGAAGCAGGTGGTTCACCCCCGAGAACCCAATAAGTAGCCCGCGGGAGACGCGCACGAAGGAGCATTTCCTCCTCCGGCGTCAAGGAAGCTGCAGAACTAGGAATATCTCTACCCCTCACCATGGTCAGAAACCTAAAGCGCTAAGAACGGTGTTTAAGGAAACGATGGGACGAATTCCGGGTACACTGATTCTAAGGAAACCCAGGAAACCCAGAAGGAGGGAAGAGCGATGACACAAACGTCAATCAACGAAGAATAAACGGTAAAAGAAAAGGAAATACCGAACAAAATGACAGAAAAGTGGCACAATACCTGTTATGTGAAAGAGGAAGGAACTAGAACGCTGGAAGACGGCGAAAGTTCCGGGCACAAAGAATCCCCTCTGAAGCTCTAGAGAAACCAGAGAGTAGTCTGAGCGAGAAAGTGCAATAGCGGGAAAAGTGGAAAAGAAGCGCAGAGAAGGCTATTTAAACCGAAATCCTAACACAAGAAGGGTACAACGGTATTTTCCCATGTAGGCGCGTGGAGATTGGCGCAGCACGACGCCAGCGCCATAAATGCGCATTGGCCTCGAGAGACGAAAAGGCGTGACGGTTGCAGATTCCCTCCACTAAGGATCTGACAGCTGTAAAACCACAGTGACGGTTCACGTAGGGGGAAAACCGAAGCGTACGAAGAATCCCAAAAGGCAAGAGAACGCTTGGGGACCCGGGTAGGATAAAAACCGCCCGGACACAAGCAAACCCGACGTTCTGGGCAGGACGAGAACTGATTGAGCCGACTGCAGTCCCAAGCCGAGCTAAGGGCCACGGCATCCGAAGGCCGACCCAGTCCGAGTAGGAGGACCTCGGCCATAACGGGTCTGGGGCACTAGGCATCTCGGCCGTCCAGAAGCCTGAACGACCAAGCTGGGGGGCAACTGTTACGGACCGGTCCAATAGGCCCAAGTCCAGACCCCGGCCCAACTGCGCCCATAAGGGATCCGCGCTATATTTGGAAAGGATCCGAGATCCCCTATATTTAGGAGCTCATTAATAGGAGATCCTCCTACAATCATGGCACCAGCCAATCAGCCTTGAAAGGCTCAATCATGGATATCGCCCATCAATAGGGAGATACGGGCACCAAGCTCCTCTATAAATAGAAGGAAACCCTAAACAGGTGCACACGTTCTATCTTATGCTCTTGTTACTTTCTGCCACACAGAGCACACACCCCACTCCCCTGGCTACGTGCCTTCAAGTTTGTTGCGAACTACGTGGACTTTGATCCCTTCGAGGGTACGTAGGCTCTAGGCTTGACACCCTAGTCAAGTCCAATCTCTGTGTTCTTCATACAGAACATTATTATTATTATTATTATTATTATTATTATTATTATTATTTCTGTTTCTTTTTACAGCCAAGGATGCATTGCGTCCTGACTTCTGAGAGAATGGAATGAGGAACCTGAAAAGCTAGAGTTCTATATATATATATATATATATATATATATATATATAAAGCTAGAGGTGTCAGGGGCTTGGATTAGAGAAAGACACAAACGCGCAGAACCGAAAGACAGTTAAGGTTTCAGAAATTATTTCTTATTAATTAATTTTGCTTAATATTAATTCAATTTATTTAATCATATTTTTTATTGTTGTTGTTAATTGTTATTGTTTAATGATTGACCACTATTGAAGATGTTTTGCGGATTTATGATTGAACTTGACGAAAGGAATCTTAAATTGACTTTGAGATTAAATAATGTGAAAATAAATGCTAATATAATTTACGTCTTGGATAGACATATACTTAAAAGCTTTGCATAATCAAATTAGTGAGTCCGATTTGAATTGCATCTTAATTAATTGTGTGAGACATTGCATATAGTTAATTGAGGTAAGTATATATTAACTGACATTTATAGACATTAATAGTCTAGATTAGTTAATTTAGTTATGTTAAAATTAATTTAATTGAGATGAAATTTAAGAAACAAATACGAGATTAATGACTCTAGGTTGTCCTTCTTGATATTGAAATATGCTCTTTATAAAAAAGTCTTTGATATTATGTATAAAAAAAAAAAAGGTCTTTGATATTACTAGTTTCTTGTTTTTATTAAATTTCTTTTCTTTTAATTAAATTCATTTTGGGTTGCTTAACTTAAATGAAAGTGTAAAATTAATACTTAACTGAAGTTGTGATACTAAATTATCGTAGAAATGATACCTTACTTATTATTTATTACTTGATACGGTTTATACACTTACAAAATTATAGGCTATAATACCTTACCCTATTGGGGCATGCGTGGGGGGGGGGGGGGTGGGTTGTATAAGTGATTTTGTGAGGTGTTGATAGTCAGTGTAAAAGGTTGCAACACCGCTTCAGCTCGCGTATCTAACCGAGATGTATTGCAAGTTGCAACCGAAGCCAAAAGGTAAGAGTCAGGGCAGATGTGGTAGATGCTAAAAAATGAATTTGAACAACTCAATAGGCGAGAGTACCAATATTTGAACAAAATTTACAGCGTACCTGCACTTTTTATTTACCTTATTTCATATAATATTATTACAATCATAATTCAAATTTCATAATTATAAATATAAACAAATAATATAAATAATAAAAACTTGTGATAATCATAGAGGCTAAATAATTTTTTTTTTCAAATTTATTCAAACTAATGTGAGTCTAGTTTATTAAGATTTTAAGAGCAACAAGACTATTTCAACAAATTTTTAATACAATTGTCAAACTTAGAGTTTAACCCAAAATTATAAGTTGTAATAGAAAAATATTTTCTACAATTTCTAAGTTATGCCTGACTAATCTATCTTTCAAATTAATTCAATAAGCATCGAATTTGTCCATCCATCATTCTTCTTCGTCTGATTAATCTTCAAATAATTTTTCATATCAACTTGCCAAGAGTAAGCTTGCCCACCTACTTGCTTACTTATAAGTCAAATGTTGCTAACTCCTATTCTTTCATTCATCTAGTAAACGTATACTTCTTTATGATTTCCTGGATTAATAGCTTCATTCTACTGTTCTCTGGTTTCCCCTGTTTAAAAAACAGAACTTTAAAAACTGTAAAATGCATGATACAATTCAGAAATGTTCCATACTACTGTTACATACTCATTCATCTAATATATGTAGTATCCTTAGAATTATTAATGCTTCAATCATGCTTATTGTCATTTGGCCCGCTAATTAGTCAGAACAAAAATTGAATTCGTTTGATCAATTTTCAGCCGCTTTCTGACTACTTTTACTAGACATTCATTCTAAGAAGACAAACTCATATTTATTACATGATATCAACTTTATATTTGCATCTGAAGCCTCTGTTATGTAATTGGTGATTCAGGTTGACTGTAACTCTTGGGTTTCGTTATGCGATGATTAACCTTCGTGAGCCTAGGAGGAAGTTATAATCTAATTGGAGGGGTTTTTTTTTTTCCCCCAAAAGTTACAGTGCAAATGAATGATTGCACGACATTTCAAATATAACTAGAAAATTATGCAAGGTTATAATGTCATCACCCACATTAGCACTTGATACTGCTCTTAATCAAACTGGAATTAGAGTTTCACCAGATATAGTTGAGAATGTTGTTAAGAGATTTGAGAATGCTAGTATGGTTGGAAGCAACAAAATTACTCACACGGCATTAGGGCATACCACACGATGATTGAATCTTTGGCAAAGATAAGGTAGTATAGAATCATGTGGGACCTGGTAAATGCTATGAAGAAAAAGGAGATGCTTAATGTTGAGACCTTTTGTATTATTATGAGAAAGTATGGTAGGGCTCAGAAGGTAGATGAGGCAATCTACACATTCAATGTCATGGAAAAAAATAACATATCTCCGAATCTCGCTGCCTTCAATGGTTTGCTAAGCGCTTTATGCAAGTCCAAGAATGTAAGGAAGGCTCAAGAGATCTTTGATTGTTCTAAGGATCAGTTTGTTCCTGACTCAAAAACTTACAGCATATTGCTTGAAGGATGGGAAAAGCTCCAAATCTTCCGAAAGTAAGAGAGATTTTCAAAGAAATGGTTGATATGGGATGCAACCCTGATGTAGTCACCTATGGCATAATGGTTGACATTCTTTGTAAAGCAGGAAGAGTTGATGAAGCTGTCAAGGTTGTTAAGGATATGGATGCGAACAATTGCAGGCCAACATCTTTCATTTATAGTGTCCTGGTTCATACATATGGGGTCGAACTTCGGATTGAAGATGCTATTGATTCATTCCTAGAGATGGAAAGGAATGGAATTAAGGCAGATATTGTGGTTTATAATGCCTTGATTAGTGCTTTTTGTAAAGTAAACAAATTTAAGAATGCATATAGAGTCTTAAATGGAATGGAATGCATCACTCCTAACTCAAGTACCTATAACATAATCATAAGCACCTTGATAGGTAATGATCAAAGTGATGAGGCTTATAGCGCCTATCGCAGGATGATCAAGTCTTGCGAACCAGACGCCGATACTTATACGATGATGATAAAGATGTTTTGTGAGGGTAATGATTTGAAGAGGACTATGAAAGTATGGAGATATATGAAATTAAAACGGTTTGTCCCAAGCATGCACACATTTTCAGTGCTTATAAATGGGCTGTGTGAGAAGCTTGTGTTTTGTTGGAAGATATGATAGAGAAGGGAATTCGGCCATCAGGTGTCACATTTGGGAACCTAAGACCGTTGCTTATTAAGGAAGGGAGAGAGGACGTGCTCAAATTTCTTCAAGAAAAGATGAATCTTGTTGTCAAGGAGCCACCATTTGATTAAAAAGCATTGAAGGAAACCAGAAACTGGAAACATATTATACATGTGGCAAGGCAATCAATTTTGCTGTCAAAACTGTTGGTTTTAATGCCTAAATGCCCTGTATTAGTTTGGATATTAGCTTCTAACAGGTCAATATTTCTCCGTGCACTGGCTATAGTAGTTTGAATATTTGTGCCCATCTTTCATTCTGCAAGTTTGGAAGTGGAAGAAGGGAAAAGAGGATTACAAAGTTGTGTGAAGAGCATGCAGAGTTGCTTGTAGTATGCCCTTATATTTTGTTGGGAAAATCCTTATAGGGGCCTTTTTTGGAGAAAAAATTCTAAAAAGGGCCCCAAGATTCTGACAATCCTAAGAAGGGCCCTTGGGCCCTTTCTGAGATAAATTCATTAAAATTTAACAACTAAATCAGTCACATTTACAACAATTTTTTTACAACTAAATCAGTCTCATTTACAACAATATGAGTCACAGTTAACAACCATATCAGTCTCATTTACAACTCACCAAGATTCTCAAAATCCCAAAAAGGGCCCTTGGACCCTTTCTGGGATTGTCAAAATCTTGGGGCTCTTTTTAGGATTTTTCTCTAAAAGGGGCCTTAAATGGATTTTCCCTATTTTGTTTAGATTAGTTATATGCTTGTAATTATTATTACATATCAATTTTTAGGCTAGGAATAAGAAGTCATTTGTAAACTTCTTTTTTTTAAAAAAAGAATTCGTTTCATTTTCTAGAAGAGTAGCCCTTTAGCTGCAGTTTTGGGTTTTGCCGCCTTTGCAAAGTTTTATATGATGTGGCCTTAAAGATGGCTCAAATGTTAGTTTATGTTGATTAGACTGCTGCATATGGGATCGAGGTTATAATGACATAATCTCTTGTTTCCTAGAAGATCAAGAAGTGGATTTTGGTTATGCTATGCAGGATCGTGTATATATATGTATATATATTGTATGCTCTCTCTTTTTATTTTTTGTGATCAAGTCTTAGTTGAGGTGACACGCGTAGTTAAAAATCAGTTTCAAAAATAAATTCCTAAATAAGTGTTGGGACTTGTAAGGGAGGTCATTTTTTAGTCTCAATCTATACTGATTAAATGATTGGTGTAGAAAGTCTCAGGTTATTTTAAGTGGTTGTATCTACTTCGGCTACAAAACAGATGTAAGAATTTTCGTTTTTATTTGCGGTGGAATTCTTTTTGCACTGGTGTTGTTATAAGTGGTGGTATTTTTTTCACTTCTAAATCTTTTCACCATTGTCTTTGCTTATGTTCTAGTATTTAAGATGTTTCAAAATAGGATCGTTTGATCAAATTCATCGATATAGCACATGTAAGTAATAAGTAGTTATATACCCTTTTATATTTTTATTATATTGTTCTAAGTATATCTGGCCATATTCTAATCGATCATAAGGTCCTTGACTTCTCATCCCAATGAAAAAGCAGTGGCAAAATCTTTAGTACATGTAAGTACCTGTTTGGATTAGTGGTGAAAAATATGGTTTTTGTTCTATCTAACTTTTAGAAACTTAAGGTAGGATAGAAGTTAAATAGTGTAATATAATTTATGTTTGGGTTGACGGTAATAGAAATGAAAAATAAGTTTAGATGGAGAATAACTAAAAATGACATCAATCTTATGAAAAAACATACTCTCTCTAGTCCTAATTATAGGACCGAAGGTAGTACATATTAATATCTTCTCTAATACTTGTAGGAAAATTTTGTTAACAATTTAATTTTGTTAATAGGATTTTTGTTTCAGCTTTTCCTTATTTTTTAAACAAATAGCCGAATCAGATTTTTTTTTTTTAATCTCCAAAATAACAAAGAGTCATTACCAAGAGCACTCCCAGTTTCCAAACACTGAGGTAATTGTCTTCATTGACCATAAAAGCAGCAACAGAGAAAAAATAGAAAAAGGAAGGCCAAATCTGGGTTAGTATGTTAGAAGAGATCTGATGACCAGAGATCAAAGCAGATTTGGCCAAAGACTATGTGGAAGGAGACATCAGAGAAGCACGACACATAGACGACGACCAAACCAACGGACCACAAGGTCACTCGATTGCGACGAGACTGACAGCCATTGGCAACTCCAACCACTTTTACATCTAAGAACTAGGTAGAAGATGAAGATGTTGACCATAGCTTTTATTTTAAAGCTAATTTTGGGCTAAAAGCTTGTTAGCACCATCACAAATCCAAACCGAGCAATTAGTCTCACTATGCGTTTTCCCTCATACACTGCTATTTCAAACAGAGCCCAAAGATATGGCCAAAAGAATTTGCGATCCATAAACAAAACACTTTATAAAAAAATAACAGGTCTATTGATAATATATGCATAACAGTGATAGATACACTTAAAATACAAAGGGTTTTCCTGCTAATGTAAAATGAAATAAGAGGATCCTATCAAATTCCCAAGTTGAGTAGATTTGAATACAACGCCACAAAGAGAACATAGAAAGAGAAAAGTGAAGTGGCTACAAGGATAAAAAAAAAATACAAACGATTTCCCCGTGATAATTTTACGAGCACCATTGTAATGAGCACAAATTCTTCGGAAAATCACACTCTTCAAGCTAGCTGTTGGAGTTTGGGAACTCAAGGCTATAAGGCCCCTTGAAACACTTCACTCAACTTCCTATTGGTCAGCCCTTCCGTAGGTAGCCTCTTTAGGTGACCGACTCTAAGTAAAAGCAACATTGTAATGAGCATAAGTCTTTGTGAGAATCATACCCAATGGGAGAATCATACCCAAAAAATTACTTATTGAAGTCAAGGCCTTATAAGGCCCTCCTTTTAAGAAAACTCTCCCAATGTGGGATTTGCAACAACCTCATCCTTTTTTGCTCACACTACCTTGGCAGAGGTAGTTACCTCAACTACTTTGTCTGCAAAACCTTGTCTGACCAAAATTACAGAAAAGAAATGGTTAAATTTAGATTGTAGGAAGAGCATATGAAATTGATTCTTGGTTTAGAATTTTGGAGACGACATTATTAGGTGAGGAATAATTCTCGACCATCTTAATCATTCAAAGAGTGCTTACCTGATATATAACTGTTCTGTCCTAAGAACACAGAAAGATTGGACTTGACTAGGTTGTCAAGCCTAGAGCCTACGTACCCTTTGAAGGGATCAAAGTCCACGTAGTTCACAGTATACGTGAAGGCGTGAAACCAGGGGGTGGTGTGTGTGCTCTGTGTAACAGGAAGTAAATAGAGCATAGATTATAACGCGTGCACCTGAGTGGCGTTTCTTGGCTTTTATAGCGAGTCTGGCGGGGGTATTCCGGCCTGGTGAGTAATTTCCTGGGCCGAGATACTAGGAGCTACTATCTCGGGATTATGGTTATAGTGGATTGGATAGATCCTATATTGTTGGGATCTTCCATGCTGTCCCACCAACTATGCTTTTAGGCTGGGTTGGGCCGTGGCCAGCATGTGGGCTGTTGGGCTGGTCCGTAACAGTTGCCCCCCAGCTCGATCGTTCAGGCCTCTGGACGGCCGAGGTGTATATTGCCCTCGGCCGTCGTTCAGACCAAGGCGTTCTACTTTGGCCAGACCGGCTTGTGGATGCCGCGGTCCTTAAGTTGGGTTCGGGTTCGGGGCCGGCTCGTGGTACCTTTGCCTGTAGCGGTTGTTCGATCCACCCCAGTCCCAAATGCCCCTGGCTACTTCGGTCCTGTTCTTCCTGCCTTTTGGCATTCTTTATGCGCCTCGGGACTCCCTCGGCGTGCCATCATTGTGGGTCTACACCTGTCGCGCCCTGAGTAGTGGAGTTCTGCAACCACTGCTTCCTTCTGTGCCTCGATGTTCATGCGCATTTAATACTCTGACGTCGTGCTATACCAATCCCATTGCTCCTAGGCTCGGATAGACCGTTTTGCCCCTAGCGTTTCGTGGCTTGGTTCAAATTACTTTCTCCCTCCTTCTCTTTCACTTTTCCTGTTACTCGCTTATTCTCCAGTTTCTTTTTCTGGTTTTCTTTCGAGCTCGCAGAGAAGAGTCTCCCTTGTTCGAAACTTTTGCCGTTTTCCAGCATCCCAGTTTCTTCTATTTTCCAAGTATAGGTATTTCGTCCTCTTCTTGACACTTTTGTTCAGTATTGTTCTTCATTTTACCATTTATTTTCTGAATTTGAAGTCTATGTCGTCGTTCCTTCTATTTTTCTGGGTCTTTCTGGCTTTCTCCAAAATCTGGGTCTTTCTGGGTTTCTCCAGTGTTATCATACCCAAAATTCGTCCCATCCCTCATCCTCAAACACTAGCCTATAGTGCCTTGGGCTTCTAGTTATGGTGAGAGACAGAGATTTTGCTAGACCAAGGGCGTCGTTAACGCCGGAAGAGGAAATGTTCCTCCGTACACGTCTTCCATGGGCTACTTATTGGGTTCTTGGGGGTGGACCGCCTGCTGTGGGGGTTTTGGCTCCTTTGCGTCGAGGCGGTGCCATTCGTCCGGGGTGAGCCAGGGCTCGCCCGACTTTAGCTAGGTTTCCGGTTTCACGTCCTTCCCGTCCTTTCCGGCCACTAGTGCGCGCTCTTCCTCTCGAGTCGCCCGGTGGGGCCGGGGTAGGCTCCTCATCCAGATCTGGATCCTCGGTTCTGATAGCTCAACCCCTCAATTTCTATGAGGGCCCTTTTTCTGTTCGCCAGACACCTTTTCCGGAAGGGTATCTCGGTCCTTGCTGGGACTGCCTCGCGAAAAATTCTGCCCTGATAGCCCGTGGTAGTGACGCCAGGGCCTCTTCCATACTCGGTTCCTGTCGGCATCGGCCTTATCCGATGTCCGTTCCAGTGCTCTCGTTCATCCGAGTCTGCAGTCGTTTTCTTCTACCGCTGTTGTAGCGCCAGGTATTCCCTCTCTTTTATTGATTCTGGCTTTGTTTACTTGCCTTTAGGTGTAATGGCTCTTAAATCCCGGCCTTCCAAGCAACGTTCTGAGCCCGAGGGTTTGGACTCTTCTAGTCTGCCAGAGGCCTTGTGTCGGCAGTTCGACTGGGTCTCGCATGAGATGTTGAAGATCTGGTCTCTTATGTCCGAGGCCAATGTTGCCCGGCTGCAGCTGCCCGAGTTAGAGGGATCCGCATACATTCCTGCGGGGGCGGAGGAGCTAGTTTGCTCTGTCCATGAAGAAGGATCTTCTAACTTCTTTTACTTCTACCGGGATGTGTATACCCGGATCAAAGTTCGTTTCCCCTTTTCGGAGTTCCAGATCTCGGCCCTGACT
Source organism: Acacia crassicarpa (assembly GCA_034222035.1). NCBI lineage: Eukaryota > Viridiplantae > Streptophyta > Magnoliopsida > Fabales > Fabaceae > Acacia > Acacia crassicarpa. Next base: position 38,889,986 of record JAWXYG010000003.1, read on the forward strand.
TACCTCAGCCTTGCGCCCTCATAGCTTCATTTGAACGGTTAGGCCTACCTGGTGGCCTTCGAAAAGTTGTGTGCTTCATTTCCAATTCCCATCCCTTGCACAGCCAACCTATTCTTCTACTACTTTAGCCCTTTCACCCCCGGTTCGCCCAAGGAGGGTGATAAACTCAAGGGACTGGTTTCGCTCTGGAATGGGTCGGATAGGAAACTGATGGGGGTCTTCTCGGATTCATTCAAGCGTTTCAAGAACGCCTTCTTCAAGGTGGCGGCCAAGCCCGGCCATCAGCCCTGGTTTTTGAAGGGGGTTGAGGGTCCGGGTGTGTAGTGGAGGTTCCCCCTTTATTGGGATAAGGGGCATTACACCAAGTTGCCGGCGTCCTACTTGGTTGATGATGACGACCTCTTGCCTGAGACCGTCCCCTCCATCCCCAGGCTGGCCGCCTTTGTGAAGAAATATGGGGTCCAGACCGCGGCCTTTTTTATTACCGGGCCTGGTTCACAGCCGGCGCCCCCTACTTGTAGGTCTTGTGTTTTTACGTCTTCTTTTGGATTCCTCTTTCTAACTTGCTAACTTGTTTCATCTTTCTTTCTTTTCAGCTAGAACCATGGATGCCCTACCGCTGTATGTTCGGCTAGCGAACGCTGCCGCTACTTCACCGAGGCTCCGAAGAAATCGAAAGGCTCTGTTGGCCAGGGTCTTTCTTCCGCTTCCATCACCAAGTCTACCCAGGCGGTGGAAACCCGGCTCTGGAGGCGGGAGGTTGTTGCCGAGTCCCCAGCTTCTGAGGGGAAAGAAGTCACGGTCAGTGATGAGGAGGTCGAGGCTGCACTCCTTTCTGAGGTGCCCTCTGGTTCACCGCTGAGTCCGCCCTCGTCTCCGCCACCTCCCCCTCCTCCTCCTCCGCCGACGGGTCTGTCTTCGGTTTTCCCCCGCGGCTTTTTGTGGGACAAGGGGGTGGCTCCAGAGGTGGACGTTGCTTTCCTTCCTCCCCGGCATTTTATGGACAGCCGGCCTTTGTCTCCACCGGCCTTGGATCAATTACATGTGGCTCAAAAGGAATTATGCCGGTCGGTGGGGTACGTCCAGGCCTTGATATTAGTGCGGGAGCAGTACGCCCTGGTTGATGCCGAGTGCCACAGGCTGAGAGCGGCCGAGGCGGAGCTGAAGAGTGGTCTGGCCGCGGTAGAGGCTAAGGCCGCGTCCGCTGGGGAGCTCGGGAAGGAGTTGGCCCCGGTTGAGGCGCGGGCCAAGTCTGCTGAGGAGGAGCTTGTCGCGACCTGGGCGGAACGGGATGAGGCCAGGCCGGAGCGGGATGCGGCAAGGGAAGAACAAGACACTCCCAAGGCCGCGGCGGTGAAGGCTGACCAGGAGCTCCAGCTTTCCCGGGGCTCCGTAGCGAAGCTGGGCGAAAGTGTACCCGGGCGCAGAAGGGGATGTAGGAGGGCTTGGCTACAATGAAGGTCCTTCAGCAGCAGCGGGCCTCCCTGGCTGACGAGAAGGAGGCGCTTCAGAATGCCCTTTCTGCGGAGAAGGCGGCTCGCCAGGAGGTCTCTGACGCCCTATTGCAGACTGCCGAGGAGTGCTTCAAGCAGGCCTTGGCCCAGATCCAGTACTTCAACCCCGACGTAGTGCTTAAAGTGGACGGGTTTGATTATCGTGCCTTTGTGCAGGACGGGAATCTTATCCCTTATTAGCCTCCTGACGCCAAGGACCCTACTGATGCTGAGGCCAAGGATCCCGAAGCCGAGCCTTCCAGTTAGTTTTGGGTTTTTCTTTTTCCTTTTTGATTTTGGGGCGTCTGTGCCCTTGTAATCTGCTTGAACAATTCTGGTGTTTTTGGGCCATTTTTGTATAAACTTTTTTAACGAATGATCTATGTTTTCATCATCCTTTTGTCTATGTTTTTGCAACTTTAGACTTGGTTTTGGTAACTTAGGCAATGAATGATTTACTTTTTTATCATCCTTTTGCCTAGTTTTAGATGTGTGCCGGCTGTATGTGTACAGGCCGTTTGGATAACTTAGACAATAAATGATTTGCAATTTTATCATCCTTTTGCCTTAGTTCTGTCGGCTGCATGCGTATACGCCGTCTTTACTCTACCACACTTAGCGTGTGGGAGGTTGGGGCAGGGTGTCTTGTTTTGGCCTCGTCAGGCATAACTAACCTCGCTGCCTTGGTCCAGCTTTCGAATAGCCGAACTCCAACTTTTTATTTAGTCGGATTTCGTTTTACCGACGTTAGGGCTAGATTACCATATGTCCAACCTGTTGGGATCCGTACACGCAGCGGATTAAAATTTTCTACGAATCCCATCCCGAGAATCACTCAGGTGCGTTTAAATCAAGGCTAGGGAACCCGGATCATACCTTATAGAGAACTCGGAATCATTCGGAGCTGGAGGTTTTCCTTTGATTTTAGCGAACTAGTAGCTCAAGAATCTACACAAACCTTTGCGCACATTTTCTTGTGATCAAGAAAACCCAAACTGTAGTGAATTCGTTCGTGTCTTGTTCTCTTTGAACTGGTGGGCTACCTTCTCGATCAGCAGAAGACGACTGTTAGAATCGGCTTCCTCTACTGGTATCCACACGAACAATCCCCGAACACGGACACGGCAGCGTGCTAGCGCCCTGAACTGTGCGTCTCTCTCTTTTTCGCTCTAGGGTTTCTCGCTGCTTTCTAATACGCTCGACTAAAAGTCCCCCTAGGTTTTTCTAAACCCATCGGCGTATTATATTCAAAATTAATCCACATTAATTTTGAATTTCGAATTTTAATTAAAAAAAATATTAATTAAATCTATCTGATAGATTTAATCTAATGTATTTATTTAATTCAAATTAAAAGCCTTCTGATTTAATTTATCTCTATAAATTAAATCTGTGAAATGATATCTATCTATTTAATTAAATCTCAGATACAATATCTCAATTTAAATTAAATAGATAATGATATCTTTATTCGAAAATCAAATGAGATATAGTATCTCTATTTGTTTTAGATATTTAATTTATCCGATAAATTAAATATAAAACAAATATCATATAATAATATTATAATCTCCATTAAATAATATTGTTATATTATTTTCGATTTTAATATATATATATACACACATATATACATATATTTATCCTAGATTAAATTCAGTATTCATTTAATCTCAGATTAATCTGAGATTCAAGGAATCTAGACACTTTTACCCGTGTTGGATTATTCTTGTGTGCGACCCTGCAGGCCCATATGGGATTGGCAGTGGGCCAAGACTGTATCAGCCCACAAGTCACAAGCGGCCTCTAGCAAGACATTGCGACTACCCAATTCACATGGGGATCGATAACACGATACTACCTACCGTACAACCATGTCACGTCCCTTTTGTCACGCGATAATTTGGTCAAGGATGAGGCATGGATAATGTCAACTTCCTGTTTTTGACCACTACTTTCTCGATTCTCGAGTAGTCTAAAAAGTGAAATGGAAACTCTTTTCCATCACAGTATGGCCATACATTTCTCAGACTCACTCATCGAGGGGCCCAGTATTATCTCTCTACAAATGTGAGGGACAAATTCCATCTTGACCATTCACATTCCTCCGCATGAAAACCACTGATCCCGATCCCAGCCTTTATCATCACCCGGTCAAAGGTGAGTTTTGACTAGGTCAAAGACCAGTGACATATCATGTAGGAATCCATGATGATCTCAGGTCATAGGGCGTTGTGACGCGGTTATACATGAGATAAGCTTATGATTTAATCCATGCAGCTTTCTCATAATGGGTCGGTCCAGCACCTTGTACTCTTACAAGTGCCCATGACTTTGATTCGTATCTCCATACCTCATCAAAGTCATACTGGTCTTATCTCATCTTCACTCCCACGTAGATGACTGACCAGGGACATTTAGGATAATCTATATGATATATCCAGGGATATAGTTATCACCATAGACATGCGTATGAAGTGATAACTTAATGGAGAACAATGACTTGCCCCTAGGGCATAATTTCCAACAGACTCCCACTTGCACTAGGCGCAATCATTAATTACTCTAATTCCTAATGCCCTAACATGACGATCATGTTTTGCTTGTGCAAGCGGCTTAGTAAGAGGATCAACTACATTGTCTTCTCCTGGTACTTTGCGTACTTTTATATCACCTCTATCTCTGATTTCTCCGAGAAATTACCTGAGTACATGCTTGGTCCTTTATTGTGACTTAGGCTCCTTGGTCTGCGCAATAACGTCGTTATTGTCACAGAACAAGACTATTAGATCTGAGATGGTAGGAACTACCCCCAGTTCAGTGATGAACTTTCTGATCCAAACGGCCTCCTCAGCTGCATCCTATACTGCTATATACTCAGTTTCCATTGCAAACTAAGCTACAGTGCTCTGCTTAGAGCTCTTCTAGCTCATCGCACCACCATTCAATAGGAATACATGTCCTGATTGTGATCTTAGATTATCTTGGTCAGTTTGGAAACTCGCATCTGTATAACCAGTTACACAGAGCTCGTCCTCCAAGCCACCATATACCAAGAAAAAGTCCTTAGTCCTTCTTAAGTACTTAAGGATATTCTTGATCGTAGTCCAGTGACCGTCACCGGGATCTTAGACGTATCTACTAATCATACTCAAGGCAAATGACACATCCGGTCGAGTATATAACATGGGATACATGATAGATCCAATGGCAGAGGCATATGGAATCTTACTGATACAGTCTCTTTGATCTTGTGTACTAGGACACAGATCCTTACTGAGATAGATACCATGAGACATGGGCATGTTATCCCTTTTAGAATCTTGCATACTGAACCTATGCAGTATCTTGTCTATGTATGTGCTCTGACTTAGGCCTATCAGCCTCTTGGATCTATCTCTATAGATCCTAATCCCAAGGATATAAGTGGCTTCGCTTAAAACTTTCATTGAGAAAGACTTTCCTAGCCAAGACTTGACACTCTGCAAGGTAGGAATGTCATTCCCAATGAGTAGGATGTCATCAACATAAAGCACTAGAAATACAACTGTGCTCCCACTAACCTTCTTGTAAACACAAGGTTCATCGATGTTTTGAATGAATCCAAACTCTTTGACTACTTCATCAAAACGATGATTCTAGCTCTGAGATGCCTGCTTCAATCCATAAATGGATCTTTAAAGCTTGCAAACTTTACCATAGTCCTCTGAATGCACAAAACCCTCAGGTTGTGTCATACACACATCCTCAAGCAGCTTTCCGTTAAGGAAGGCTGTTTTGACGTCCATCTGCCATATCTCATAGTCATAATATGATGCAACGACAAGAAGGATTTTGATTGATTTGGCCATTGCAACTGAGGAAAAAGGTTTCATCATAGTCTATACCATGAGTTTGAGTGAATCCTTTTACAACCAGCCGTGCCTTGAAGACATTTACTTTTCCATCCATGTCAGTTTCCTCTTTGAAAACCCATTTGCACCCAATGGTTTTTACACCTTCAGGTGGATCGACTAAGGTCCATACCTTATTGTCGTACATGGATTGCATTTCAGACTTCATGGCATCATGCCATTTTTCGGAGTTTGGTTCCACTACGGCGTCTCGATAGGTTGTTGGCTCATTCTGCTCAATGAGCAATACATCACGACTTCCAGTAATCAGAAATCCATATCTCTGAGACTGTAGCTATGATCTATTGGACCTTCGTGGGCCTTGTGTTACTTGAGTAGGCTCAACAACTTGTTGTGAGTCTTCTCTGGTTTCCATCTGTGGTTCCACATTGTCCTATAACTCTCGAACTTCTTCGAGGTTCACTTTGCTCCCACTGGTTCTTTTAGAGATAAACTCTTTTTCCAGAAAAGTACCATTCCGAATAACAAACACTTTGTGATCGGTGGGATTGTAGACATAGTATCCTTTAGTTTCCTTAGGATACCCCGCAAAAGGCATTTTGAGGATCTAAATGATAATTTATCGGAGGCTTGATGTTTAACATAAACCTCACATCCCAAAATCTTAAGAAATGACAAACTGGGTTTCTTCCCAGTCCATATCTCATATGGTGTCTTTTCAACTGCCTTTGATGGAACACTCTTTAGTGTGAACGCAATGTTTCTAGGGCATGACCCCAAAAGGAATGTGGAAGATCTGTTTGACTTATCATTTTTGACCGAGCTTCATAGCCTCGGCTTCATGCTTAAGCGAATTTTGTGCATATTCATGAATCTCCTCAGTGGGGTCCTTTATTGATAAGAAATAGCCCTAAGGGGCTTTACAAAGAAACAAGATTAGAAAAGTCATAACTTGAACTTTTAATCAATGAAAGAAACAAAGTCTAAACAAAATAAAAACAAAAGGTGCCGAGGTGGGATCTAGCTATAGTAGATCTTCAGCTTGTCGGCGTTCCATGTTCTTTTGATCGGCTTCTGTGCTAGGGTTTCGAGAATGTATGCCCCTCCTTCGAGCTTCTCTTTGATCCGGTAGGGGCCTTCCCAGTTTGTCGCCAGCTTCCCGTCCTTGGCATTCTTGTTGCCTATGTCGGCCCATCGGAGTACCAGGTTCCCACGGTTAAATGACTAGGGTTAGACCTTTCTATTGTACTTAACCGCGAGTAGCTGCTTGGCGGCTAATTCCCGGCAGTGCGTCGTGACTTGGATTTCGTTTATGAGGTCCAAGTCGGTCTTCAAGGCATCGTCGTTTGACTCCTGCCCTTCTTGTCTGGCTCTGACCTTTCTCCAAGATGGTTGTCCGATTTCGACCGGGATCATTGCTTCGCATCCATAGGTTAGCTTGTACGGGGTTTCCTGGGTCGAAGACTGTACGCTTGTCCGGTATCCCCAGAGAACACTGTGGAGCTACTCGGTCCAGTTGGTGTCGGCTTGCAACATCCGCCTCTTGACTCCGTCCAGGATGATCTTGTTGGCGGCTTCGGCCTGGCCATTCGACTGTGGGTGTTCCACGGATGAGAAGTGTTGTTTAATGTCCAGGTTGGACATTAAAGCCTGGAATTTGTGGTCCATGAATTGGGTCCCATTGTCCGTGACGACCTCGGCTGGTATCCCGAAGCGGGAGACGATGTTGTGCTGGAAAAACTTGATTACTCTGGGCGAGGTTATGGTGGCCAGTGGCTCTACTTCAATCCACTAGGTGAAATAGTCGACGCGATGATGAGCCATCTGCATTGTCCCTGCGCCGGTCGGAATGGTCCGAGGATGTCCATGCCCCACTTATAAAAGGGCCATAGGGTTGGCATTCCTTTCAATTCTGAGGGCGGCGGCCATATGATCCTAGCGTGTTTTTTGCAACTATCACATGTCTTGGCTTTTTCCATGGCGTCATGCTTCATAGTAGGCCAATAGTAGCCGGTGTGTAGTGCTTTTCTAGCGAGGGCCTTGCCCCCCATGTGGTGGCCGTTGCTGCCTTCGTGTAGTTCGGCCAGCACATATTTTGCCTCGGTTTCGCCGAGACACTGCATCATCGGGCAATGCAGTCCCTTCCTGTAGAGCTGATCATCCACCATTGCATAGAGAGCGGCTTCTCTGATCAGTTTTTTTGCCTCAGTCGAGTCGGTAGGGATAATTCCCCTTTCGAGGTAGTCTTCTATCGGCTTCTGTTGGAAATTATGCCCTAGGGGCAAGTCATTGTTCTCCATTAAGTTATCACTTCATACGCATGTTTATGGTGTTATAACTATATCCCTGGATATATCATATAGATTATCCTAAATGTCCCTGGTCGGTCATCTACGTGGGAGTGAAGATGAGATAAGACCAGTATGACTTTGATGAGGTATGGAGATACGAATCAAAGTCATGGGCACTTGTAAGAGTACAAGGTGCTGGACCGACCCATTATGAGAAAGCTGCATGGATTAAATCATAAGCTTATCTCATGTATAACCGCGTCACAACGCCCTATGACCTGAGATCATCATGGATTCCTACATGATGAGTCACTGGTCTTTGACCTAGTCAAAAGTCACCTTTGACCGGGTGATAATAAAGGCTGGGATTGGGATCAGTGGTTTTCATGCGGAGGATTGTGAATGGTCAAGATGGAACTTGTCCCTCACATTTGTAGAGATATAATACTGGGCCCCTCGATGAGTGAGTCTAAGAAGTGTATGGCCATACTGTGATGGAAAGGAGTTTCCATTTCATTTATTAGACTACTCGAGAATCGAGAAAGTAGTGGTCAAGAACAGGAAGTTGACATTATCCATGCCTCATCCTTGACCAAATTATCGCGTGACAAAAGGGACGTGACATGGTTGTACGATAGGTAGTATCGTGTCATCGATCCCCATGTGAATTGAGTAGTCGCAATGTCTTGCTAGAGGCCGCTTGCGACTTGTAAGCTAATACAGTGTTGGCCCACTGCCAATCTCATATGGGCCTGCAGGGTCGCACACAATAATAATCCAACACGGGTAAAAGTGTCCAAGTTCATTGAATCTCTGATTAATCTGAGATTAAATGAATATTGAATTTGATCTAGGATTTATATATATATATATATATATATATATATAATTCGAAATTAATATTTATATATATATTATAAATGGAGATTATAATATTATATATATGGTATTTGTTTAGTATTTAATTTATTTGATAAATTAAATATCTAAAACAAATAGAGATATTGTATCTCATTTAATTTCGAATAAAGATATCGTATATCTGTTTAATGTTAAATTGAGATATAGTATCTCAGATTTAATTAAATAGATAGATATCATTTCTCGGATTTAATTTATAATGATAAATTAAATCAAAAAGGCTTTTAATTTAGATTTGATCTAAATTCAAGATTCGAATTTTCAAATCTGGCTTTAATATATTTAATTACATTTATGAGATAGATTTGATTGATATATTATCTAGATTCGAAATTCAAATTTCCAAATCTGGCTTTAATATATTTAATTACATTTATGAGAAAGATTTGATTTATATATTGTCCAGATTCGAAATTCGAATTTCCAAAATTAATATGGATTAATTTTGATTATATAATACGCCTATCGGGCTTAGAAAAACCTACGGGACTTTCAGTCAAACATATTAGAAAGCTGCAAGAAACCCTAGAGCAAATTGAGAGAGACGCACAAGAAGCGCTAGCACACTGCCGCAACCGTGTTCGGGGATTGTTCGTGTGGATACCAGTAGAGGAGGTCGATTCTAAGAGTCGACTTCTACTGATCGAGAAGGTAGCCCACCTGATCAAAAGAACAAGATGCGGACGTGTTGATCGAGAAGGTAGCCCACCTGATCAAAGAGAACGGAATGCGGATGAGTTCAATATAAGGTATGATTCGGTTTCCCTAACCTTGATTTAAACGTCGTTGAGTGATCCTCCAGAAGGGATTCGTAAGAAGTTTTAATCCGCTGCGTGTACGGATTCCAACAGCTTCCTCCAGTCAAGCCCTGCCGAGATGGTCATGACGTAGCTCGGCTCGATCAGGTTCTGCTGGATCACGGTCCGGTGATTGTCCGGTCCCTTGGTGCTTGCTAGTTTGGAGAGGATGTCGGCCCTGGCATTCTCCTCTCTTAGGATATGGGAGACGATCACTTCCTCGAACTCGGCCATGAGCTCTTTGGCGCGGTTTAGGTACTTCGCCATAAGAGGACCTTTCGCTTGGTAGCTGCCGTCAATCTGTGCGGCGATGAGCTACGAGTCGATTAAAACCTTTACTCGGTGTGCGCCGTTCTCTTTTGCCTGGAGCAGTCCGGCCAGCAGAGCCTCATACTCAGCTTAGTTATTAGAGGTCGGGAACTTCAGCTGGAGAGAGTGTTCAGTGGTGACTCCTTGTGGGCTTTAAACGATGACTCCTGCGCCGCTGCCCTTGGCATTGGAGGATCCGTCCACGTAGACTTTCCAGGTTTCGTCACTTGTTACTGCCGGGGTTAGTTCCCTTATGAAGTCTGCTAGTGCCTGTGACTTGATCGCCTGCTGGGCCTCGAAGGCTATGTCGAACTCCGATAGTTCGATGGCCCAGTTGGTCATCCTTCCGGCTAAGTCTGGGTTATGTAGGATCTACCGAATCGGCTGGCTGGTGCACACCACTATCCGATGCCCTTGAAAGTAGGACCGGAGTCGTCTCGCCAAGGTGAGTAGGGTGAAAGCCATCTTCTCGAGTTTCTGGTATCGGAGTTCGGAGCTCTGCAGGGCTTTGCTTATGAAGTATATCGGCATCTGCCCGGTCTCGGCCTCCTTCACCAGAGCGGCGCTGACGGCTTTGTCGCTAATTGACAAGTACAGAAATAATGTCTCCCCAGGGTCCGGTTTAGTAAGCACCGGCGGGGTTGCCAAACACCGTTTGATTTCCGCGAAGGCGGCGTTGAATTCGGCATTCCAGCCGCCTTGGGTTTCCTTCTTCAATAATTTGAAGAGGGGTAGGACTTTCTCGGCCGACTTTGGAAGAAACCTCGTCAGGGCTGCGAGTCGGCCGGTTAGCTGCTGTACCTCCTTCTTGGTCCTTGGTGGTTGCATTTCTAGCACGGCCTTGCATTTGTCTGGGTTGTCTTCGATTCCTCGGTTGGTCAACATGAAGCCCAAGAACTTCCCAGCCGGCACTCCGAAGGCACATTTGGCCGGGTTCAACCTGATTCGATGTCTTCTTAGTTTTTCAAACGTCTGTTCTAGGTCCCGGATGTGGTCTTCTGGAAGCTTCGACTTGATGATCATGTCGTCTATGTAGACCTCTATGTTGCGCCCGATCTGGTCTTCGAAGACCCAGTTCATCATCCTTTGATAGGTGGCCCCGGCATTCTTCAGTCCGAACGGCATGACGTTGTAGCAGTAGTTTGCCTTATCCGTCATGAAGGCGGTCTTTTCTTGGTCGTCCGGATGCATGGCGATCTGATTGTATCTGGAGTAGGCGTCCATGAAGGAGAGGAGCTGGTACCTGGCCGAGTCATCTACGAGCTGGTCGATATTGGGCATCGGGTAGGAGTTCTTTGGGCACGCCTTATTGAGGTTCGTGTAGTCGACGCATACTCTCCATTTTCCATTGGGTTTGAGTACCATGACTACGTTGGAGAGCCAGGTGGTGTATTGCACCTCTCGAATGAAGCTGGCCGCTAGGAGCTTTCCAACATGGCTCTCGAGGGCCTTCTGTCTGTTGTCGGCGATATTCCTCTTCTTCTGTGCCACTGGTCTCGATCCCGGCCATATGCCGAGTTTGTGGCAGCAGAAGTGAGGGTCGATGTCGGGTATCTCAGCTGACGTCCATGCGAATACGTCCTGGTTTTGCCTGAGGAAGCGGACCATCTTCGTTTTTAGGTCGTCCGTCATGTCTTTGCCGATCTTAGCGGTCTTGGATCGGTCCATCCCCAGCGTTATTTCCTCAAGTTGTCCTTCCGGCTCGGGCCTTGGGTCTTCCTTCTCTCGGAGGTCGAGCTCTACCATGTTGATCGGGTGCCGAGGGTGCTTGTCGTCGTCGACCTCGGCTATTGACTCGTTGGATCCGAGCCGAGGTGGAGATGAGGGTCCTCCTTCCTCGACCTGGAGAGCTTCAAAGTAGCATTGCCTTGACTCTTTTTGGTCTCCGGATACCACGACTATCTGGTTTTTGTCATTAACCATCTTCAACTTCTGGTGCTTGGTGGACACCAGTATGTCCCAGTTGTGGATTGTTGGTCGGCCCAGGATGGTATTGTATGAGGACCCGAAATCGGTGACAATGAACCTCACTCGATCGGATTTGAAGGCTTCTTTGGTCCCGAGGGTTAGCCTGAGGTCGATGTAACCTTTCTAAAAAGACTGCTCGCCGTTGAATCCGATCAAAGGTGGTCTTGCACGGCTTGAGATCTTCAGGGTCGAGGTGCATCCTTCTATAGGCGTCCCAACTTATGATGTCGGCTGAACTCCCTGCATCCACGAAGATCCTCTTGACGTGGTAGTTCACCAAGGTCCCGGTGATTACTAGTCCATCCAAATGGCCTAGAATGATTTCTTTTAGCTCTTCGTTGGTGAAAGTCAAGGTAGGCGGCTTCAGTCTTTTGGGATCGTTCTTGAACTTTGGGAGGTCTCTGATGGTTAGTACCTCGCGGAGGTATTTCTTCTGCTGGCTTACAGTATCTCCCCCTCCTTCGAATCCTCCGCTGACGACGTTGCACTGGAACTCGACCTCGGGGAATTCATCGTCCGAGGCCATCTTCTGCATCTTCTCCGGCTTTCGGGACTCCTGGGGCGGACTTCTGGTGCGGCTACGGTCGTTGCGCTTGCCGCTCGTCCTTTCCTGGGTCTTGATGACGTATTGACGTAGCTTTCCTTCTCTCACGAACTTTTCAATGGCGTTGTGGAGGTCATAACATTCGTCGGTAGTATGTCCTTGGCAGTCATGGAACGTACAAGACTTGGTACGGTCTGTGTTGGAGCGGCCTCTAATCGGCCTCGGCTTGTCGACCCTCCTCATCTCGGCCTGGGCTACTTCTTTCCATACTTGAGATCGAGAGACATTTAAGGGGGTGTAGCTATCGTACTTGGCCTTCTGGTCGGCTCAGTCTGGTTTTGGCTCGGCTCTCGCGGTTTCGTCTTCTCAGTTCGGCCCTCGGCCTTCTCGGCCGTTCTTCTTCGCTGGGCGAAGTATTTCTAGTCCGTTCGGGTTCATCCGCGTTGGTCGCCTCCATTTGCTCCACTTCTAGGTACTTCTTTGCCTGGGTGTAGAACTCGGTTAATGTGTAAACCGGGTTCTTGCACAGGTTCCGGGCCAGTCGTGATAATGGGTCTAGCCCGTTGACTAGGCAGTGTACGTGAACTTCCTCGGGTAATGACTGAACCTACATTGCCACGTCACGGAATCGATCCAGGTACTTTTGTAGTTCCTCGCCCTTCTTCTGCCTCACTTTACTCAGTGTGAATTCAGTCTTGGTCTGCTTTTTGCTGGTGGCAAAATGCAACTCGAACTTGCATCCGAGGTCTTCGAAGCTCCGGATGGAGTTGTCTGGGAGCGAGCTCAGCCATCTATGCGCCGGTCTGGTCAGAGTGGCCGCGACGAGACGTTAGATCTTCGGGCCTCTAATTGACCGTACCCACATGAGCATCTCGAACATGTCAAGATGGTTGCGTGGATCCTGGGTTCCATCGTATTTTGGAAGGTTGGCCAGGTCAAAGTGCTTTGGGTAACGGGCCGTTGCTGCTGCCCTCGAGAACGGGGATTGTCCGAACTCCATCTGGTACTTCATTCGGTATTCTCGAGGAGAACCTCGACGGGGTGATCTGTGGGTCCGAGGACTTCCTTCGATCTCGGTCTTCCCTAGCGATCTTATTGGCGCGGTTAATACCATCATCCTGATTTCCCAGGTCGCCGTCATTCTCTGGGGATGGTAGGCGACCTCGTTCTGCGCTCGTCCTACCATCCGGCTCACCGTTGTCGCGGCGTGTGCTCCTCGGTTCTGGGCTACACGAGGAATTGTTGTCGTCCACAGGGGCCCTTCTTCCTCTTCGATGATTTCTCCTGCAGTTCCCTTGTCGGCGATCATGCTCGAGCGCATCTTTTATCATTTGTCCGAAGGCTTCAAAATCAGCCTCTCGCTGGAGGTGGTCTCGTTTCTCCTTATTTTCGAGCCTTTGAAGGAATGACTCCTGTGTCCTCCGTAGGATGCGGACATCGGCTTCTACTGCCTGGACGTCTCATGCTGGGGGTTCTGTGTGTGCTTCTTGCAGCGGCTACTCCTCTGCTTGAGGGGAAGTCGTCGTGTCGGTCACGTGGCCTCAAGGGGTGTTTTCCAATTGCAGCGGCCCCTGTGGTTGGTTGGGTTCGATCGGCGGTCGGCTTGGTTGGGGGTCTCCGCCAACCGGCGGTGGATTTCTGCTGTGGCTTCTGGTGTTTGCCATTAGTGGTCACGGGGATAGAAATTTACGGGTCCCCATGGACGGCGCCAATGTTCTGTCCTAAGAACACAGAAAGATTGGACTTGACTAGGTTGTCAAGCCTAGAGCCTACGTACCCTTTGAAGGGATCAAAGTCCACGTAGTTCGCAGTATACGTGAAGGCGTGAAGCCAGGGGGTGGTGTGTGTGCTTTGTGTAACAGGAAGTAAATAGAGCATAGATTAGAACGCGTGCACCTGAGTGGCATTTCTTGGCTTTTATAGCGAGTCTGGCGCGGGTATTCCGGCCTGGTGAGTAATATCCGGAGCCGAGATACTAGGAGCTACTATCTCGGGATTATGGTTAGAGTGGATTGGATAGATCCTATATTGTTGGGATCTTCCATGCTGTCCCGACAACTATGCTTCTAGGCTGGGTTGGGCCGTGGCCAACATGTGGGCTGTTGGGCTGGTCCGTAACAACAACTAATATTAGGTTGGTTTTATTGTTTGTATTCAAGATATCTGGTGAGCTTAAAATTCATTAAATCAAAATATCAAATTCATAATTTTTTTTATCTGCAGAAGCAAAAGTGATAATGAACCTTTTAGCTTCTAATATACAGAAAAGCAATAATAAGACAATGCAATGAAAAATAAATTACCCTTTCCAACAACATCTTCAAGGTGCCGAGGTAAGGTGCAAGATTGTTGACCCAAATATTCCTTCCATCAACTATACTTGCAAACAGAAATCTTCAAGATTCTCTGTCTCTCGAACAAGGTCAAATAAGTGTTTTGTACACCTCAACAAGAACATGTGCAAAGTATGTCTCTATTAGAGCATTTAGACCAAATAAATCATTACAAGATATTATCTCCGGTCGTTAATATAAGATTTACATAGTTAATTTGGGTACATTAAAGAAATTAGTTATTTGTAAAAAATGTGTGTTTTTTTCTCAAAAATACTGTCTTACATAATTTGCATTAAAATTAATCCTGATAAAAAATCTCTCAACATGTGCAATCAATAGGGATAGTTTAGAGGGAAAAAATGATAAATAGGGGGATAGCATTAATTAATACGTTATATTTAGGAACAAATTTAACCCCGCAACTAGCTTTTATATTGGGGACTTCAAGTTGTAGCATCTTTTTACAAGCCCATTCATCATTCATGTTGTAAAATATGAAGTGGTAAAAAAATTACAAAGTTACTAAACATAATCATGACAAGTAGACCCCTCCGAGAGATGAGAAGTAGCACCCCAACAACGATTAGGCCTTGGCTTCTTCATGTGATTAACAAGTGGGGCAGCCAATATTTTTCATTTGGAACATAAGAATTTTAAAAACAGAAAGGAAAAAAGAATTTTAAGAAAAACGGAAAGACAAGCAAAAACAAGAGGAAACAAATCCTTCAATAACATGTTATTGCGAAGCTCAAATCAAAAGTTGAAAACTCAAAAAATCGACCAACCTCTACTACTACATTGCTGACACAATCTCCGTTTACTTTGGAAGTCTATAACTTTGGAAGTCTCTGTTGCCAAATCATCCCACTTGAAATAGAACAGGTAGCTCCAATTATATAGAAAAATAAAATGGAAAATACAAGTGTGTGTGAGTCTGGTTTCTCTCATGATCACTCCTCTCATCATCCCTCATCATCCACCATCTGGGCCGTCCATTTATTGATCCAACGGTCCAGATGGATTTTCCAAAAAAAACCCCATGCGGTAATTGGGGAAATCCATGTGAACCGTTGGATTAAGAAATGGACGGCCCAGATGTGACTATGAGAGATGGGGAGAGAACCTGCTGGGCAGAAAATCCTCTCCCATATGTGTGTGTGTGTGAAAGCTTACACAAGAAAAAATCTACAGGGAAAGGAAGGAGTTGCAAAGATAAAATTGACTTTTTTAAAAAACAATCAATTAATTTGAAGATATTTGAAAAATATAAAACCCTAGATAGCATTGAATTCAACATTCCCCTCCCTTTTCTTTATGTCAAATATTATTTGAAAATTAAGAGGAATATTAGTTTCTTGAAGAAATCAAACAATTATAAGAGCAAGAACACTAAGCTTGAAGATATATGAAGCATGTCGTTTGCCATCCTTAGTCTGAACTATGTGAGGAGAATGCTCCTTCTTTCATAATATGTTTCCTAAATTTTTTTCTTTGCCGACGTTTCCAATGCATTTTTTGATATAACGTTTCCCATAATCATGGTCCCAGAACATTAAAATATCATATCACTGAAATTTTCAACCATATAAGTTCACAAGAGTACCAACTAAAAGCACCAAAAATAAATTGAAGCCACGTCATATTAGTCCAATACAGTCATCCAAAATTTAAATAAAAGAAACTACCGAGAAAAAAATTCCTCATGCAAAGAGACTTCACTAAGAGGACATCTAAATTTCAACCATTTCGCCAGCAACCTGCATATATGAAGGGAAAAAAATCACCACAAATTGTTCAATTTATGATCCACTTAAAAAATGAGCAAGCCCATTGGATCATTTTGTTTGTTACACTTCATATAATCTATCAACTTATGATAATGTAATGAAGATTTCATACATACTTGCCAGTCTTAGAATCTCCTCTTCATTCTGGCCTTGAAAATTGCCAAGCGGACATAAGTCCAATCATATATGTTAGTGAGGAATTGAAAATAAGCCTCCCTCCAAGAACTTTTAAGGATTAAAGTTCCACAAACTCCCCAAAATCCAACAAGGAATCCTAAAATCATGCTGATGTATAACCCAAAATTTTTGAGTTCACCTCCCTCATCTGCGTCAATTCTAGGACTTGTCTTGCGATTTTGATCAAAGTTATCTTTTTTCGAGCATCCTTTTGTGAGTGGTTGTCCACAAAGTCCACGGTTTCCAATGTAACTGGAAGCTTCAAATGTTTGAAGTTGAGTAGTTTGTGGAATTTCTCCTGATAAGTTGTTGAAAGACAAGTTCAAGAAACTCAAAAAATTCAGATTTGAGAAGCTCAATGGAATTCCACCAGAAATAGAGTTACTTGACAAATCAAGTGATTCCAACATTTTCATTTGACCCATAGTTTTGGGAATGAGTCCTGTGAGATTATTTCTTGATAGATTCAAGGACGCCAATGCCACTAGTGATATCATGCTATTAGGAATTTCTCCTGTTAGGTGATTACTAGAGAGATCAATGGCTGTCATTAGGCCAAGGTTCTTGTCATACTTAACATCTTGCCCCTTCCAATTCAACATTGCATTTTCAATGAAAATCGCATCCCAAGAAGATGAGCCAATTATAAAATAAGAAATGGTATACCTTGGAAATGTTAAATTTGATAAGGCACTCAAGTTATTGAAGCAATGGGGTATAGTCCCATTAATATTGTTTTGCGAAAGATCTAAAATTTGAAGAAGTGATAACTTGCATAAACTTGTAGGTATATTTCCATGAAACTTGTTTCCTTGGAGACGCAAAACAATCAAGTTAGGCAAGTAATGACCAATCCATGTCGGCAACATTCCATACAAATTATTTTGGCCATAATCAATAAACATCAAAGACGGAGAGTCCATTAAAATTGGTATATTTCCAGAGAAGCTATTGTTATTTAAATGGATGGTTTCAATTTTTTTCAAAGTACTAATTGAAGATGGTATTTCTCCTGAGAAATTATTGTTTGCCAATATCAAAACTTCCAAGGAATTAAATTGCTTCCAACAGTGAGGAAGTTTTCCTGTTAGCAAATTACTTGACAAGTCAAGATGACGTAATTGAGATTGTAATGTTGCACATAAAGAAGATATGGCGCCTGAGAACCTATTATTTGAGAGAAGAAAGACTTCTGCTTGTGGTGAAAATTGTGGTATGGGACCTGACAAATTGTTGAAACTCAAATCAAAAACAACTCGAGATTTTGGTAATGATCTTGGCAATTCTCCATGGAATTTGTTATGGGAAATATTAAAGTAAAGCATCGGGAATAGCCATATCCATTCAGGAATCGAACCTGAAATTGAACCACTTGAAATGTCCAATTCCATAAGCTCCCCTTGATGCTTGAGCCAAATTGGAAAGCCAATGTTGAAATTGCATGACCTCGCCAAAAATGCTTGCAATTGAAAAGGTGGAACCCATTTTGGACTCAAGTTGAATGAAAGGAAATTATTAGAGACATCCAAATATCTCAAGTTGGATAAAGTTGACAGATGTCCTTCATTGACCACACCATTAAACTTATTGTCAGACATATATAAATCTTCCAGTGAAGGAAGTTGATGAAGCTTTGGTAATGGCCCACTCAAATTGTTTTGACTTATATCCAATGTTGAGAGATGAGCCAGGTATCCAAATGATTGTGGAATTGGCCCATTAAGACTAATATTTATAAGAACTAGTGACTCCAAGTATGAGAATTTTGAAAAATCAGGAAATGGGCCACTATGGAATGGATTATCCGACAAGTCCAATTTCTCTATACTATGTTGGGCACAATGCAATTGTGGTATCCAATCACTTAATTGACCGGATAAATTGTTGGACGATAAATACAACTCACGCAGTTGACATAAATTAGAGATGGCTTTTCCTATATCTCTGTCAAGATTATTTTCGGAAAGATTCAAACTCTCAAGAGAAGTGGTATTTGTAAAGGCATCTGAAGCAACATGTTGTAAGGACGTTGATACAAGATGTAGACTTGTAAGAGAATTCATATTTGAAAATGCACTAGCAGGAATATGTTGGAAATGATTCCCTGAGAGATCAATTTCTACCAAGGTTTTGCTAACATTTGACACCCAATATAAGATTGAAGTGTCAAGGGCATTATCATGAAGACTGAGGCTTGTGAGAGAAGTGGAATAATTACTGTGGAGAAAAGATTTGGGATCGACTTGAGGTAGAGCACATCCATCTAAGCTAAGCTCAACTAGAGAGGACATTTTTGACAATGAAGAGTGCCAGTCAAGTGCTTGACTTAGATTTACCCAAGACAAATCAAGATGCCTCAAAGAAGGAAGCTGGGAAATCCACTTAAGATCTTTTACAATCAAGTTATAGTTTTCCCTAAGGTCAAGGGTTTCTAAATTAGATAGATTTCCTAGTTGATGAGGAATAATGACAACAAGATCTGCATGTGAAAGTATTAACTTTCTTAATTGAGGAGTTTTTCTTGATAAAGATGATTGCCAATCAAATGTTTGACTTAGATTTACCCAAGACAAATCAAGATGACTCAAAAAAGAAAGGTTAGAAAGCCACTCAAGATCATTTACAATCAAATCATGGTTTTCACTAAGATCAAGGGTTTCTAAATTAGATAGATTTCCTAGTTGATGAGGAATAATGCCAACAAGATTTGCTTGTGAAAGTATCAACTTTCTTAATTGAGGAGCTCTTCTTGACAAAGATGTTTGCCAATCAAATGCTTGACTTAGATTTACCCAAGACAAATCAAGATGCCTCAAAAAAGAAAGGTTAGAAAGCCACTCAAGATCATTTACAATCAAACCATCATTCTTCCCAAGGTCTAGAGTTTGAAGATTAGATAAATTCCGCAATTCGTGTGGAATAGTACCACCAAGACCGGCATCTGAAAGATTCAACTCTCTTAATTGATAGAGAGAACCAATGCATTTTGGAATTTTGTTTCCTCCAAACCAGTTAAAGGAGAAGTTTAAGTGAGTTAGATGTTGCAAATCACATAGTGAAGAATCGATTTTACCTTTTAAATATCCCGAACCATTATATGGGACATGCAGCTTGGTGACATGGCCTGTCAAACGATTGCAAGAGATTCCATTCCACTCACAACAATCAGCTTCATGTTTCCATGATGAAAGAATTCCGAAATCATCAGTGAAACCAACTTTCAACTTGAGAAGTACTTGCTTGTCTGTTTCAACACAACTCTTTATGTTGGAATTTCCTGCACACATAAAGACGCATAAGGCTACAGTCAAGAAGTAGATATTGAAAGTGTGGCTAAACATGGTGATCACCATGCTTGTGGTTCTTTTGGAAGATAAAACGAAAGTATAGGTATTATACCTCAAATTTTGTGATCTCTAGGCCTTTAATAGACAAAAAAAATTCATACTTTTCCAACAACTACATTTTTCCACATGAATTCATCACCACAATTTCATGTGATGACAATGAATATCGCTCTTATAGTTACGTTTATTGTACGTAAAGGATTTATGGTAGACTTTAGAGTCAACCAGACATATTTATGCAATATACATATGTGTGCTATTAAAAATCAATATTTAAAGGATCAAATGACAGAAACATTTATGTTTTTATATTAACTAATGTATACGTAACTTTGGGTTGATTAAGATTTATTTTTTATTTTCTTGTAAAATGATTTTAATCCTTTTGAATCATTTCTGTCAAATAATTAGTAATAATTATTTGAAAGAAGACAAATTTAATTAAAGTAATTGTTAGTAATAATTATGCACTGTGCAAATAGGTCTTTAACTATGAAAAAATAGTTAAGTAGCAGTGAAATTCCGCCACTAAGAGTTTAGTAGCAAAATTTCGTCATTAATTAATTAGTGATAATCTACATGACAAAAGAATCATTAATTCAATTCTGTCGCGAAATCAGCTTTTTTTTTTTTTGTAGATATATAAATAGGTATTTTATTGTCAATGGCCTTGCGAAACTAATTATGTAAAAGTTTTTTTTTTAATAAGTGTAATTTCTTTATCTCACTTATAATTTCATATAGTTAGTTCGTTCACCCATAATTTTAGAAAAGTCCGCCATTTCCACTTTTGAATCCCAATTTTAGGTAATCGTGGTCGTACGAGCCTACATACTTTTCTTGTTAGCCTACTACATGAGTGTCCTCTGGGTTGGAAGAATTGTGCCTTATTTGGAGGGTTGTTTAAAAAGTCATGTTCTTGCTTTAAATTAGTAACTTGTCTGTCACTTGAAGTGTTGGGAGCGTAGACTTATGCCGTGCTCTTAGGGTCATAGGGTTGTTTGTGTCATTAAGTCTTTTTTAAGGCATTGTTTAATATTTTTAGACTATCTACAAATATATATTTCATATTTTTATTACAAATTTTTTAACATAAAAATGTTAGTTATTATTCCTATAAATATAATTATATAATAACTAATTATCGAAGTCATATTATTTTACAAGAACGAAAAATTATATGTTTGTTTAATTTGTTCATTGTTCATCATCAACTTTTGTACCAAACCTTCGATTCATACTAGTCCCCACTCTTATACCACACAATACACGTTAGGGAGAAATGACTCCTAACGACCACTTTGTTACCACTCCGTTATTGAGTTTTTTAGTGATCACATTTATTTTTCTGGAATCGTTCTTTGAAAAATTAATTAGAGAAATGACACTTTAGCAGATCCTATGAAAATCTAATTCATGTTGGTCCTTTTCTTTTGCAGGGCCGTTAAGAGTTCTTCATAACTTTTTCCAAAAGGATATTTGTTGAAGGTTAGTTGAAGACATGAATTGATGTCTATTTTGTTTTAAGTTCAATCTTCTAGAAAAGTACCATTTTGATCCTATTTATAAGTTTATTTTGACCAAATCTCACATACCAATACTAAGAAGAGGTAGTTAACTCAATAATTATGGAGTAAATTTTTAACTTTGCCCTCATGTATGATTGAGTATTTTTTAACTGTTTCTTCTCTCTCTATTTTAATAGGTACAATTAATATTGGTAAAATTTTCATAATCTCATTTATTACATAAAGCTGGATTTATAGATAAGACTAAATTTTTCAGTCAAAAATAATTTATAAATAAGACCAAAAATAATATGTGTAATTAACGGATTGTGTGCAGGTTAATAGAAGACATGAAATGATGGCTATTTTGTTTTGCGTTAAAACTTAAAAAAAAGCAAAAATTGATGTGAACTTTAATGTCCTTTATCAATGTTTTAAGGATGATCCCTTTCATACTTGTATTGAGTGTAAAGGAATCAAATTTATGGTACTTCTTTTGATTAAGTTGTTGACTTTTGAGTCATTTTTTGCAATTTCTTTTTCAATAATATATCTTATATCCACTTCTAATTATAAGACCTAATTGATTTTTTTTGACAAAATTAAAAAAATTAAATAAGTTATTTCATCATTTTATATATTATACATCCTTAAATTATTGTGTATTATTCTAGGTTTAGTTTGTGAGTAAGCTACTTCCATAACTATTTGTTTTCCTTTTAAATTTTAATATAAAATGTTAATGGGCAAGTCACAAGTCAACCATCCTTATCATTAATGAGCCTGTAAGTCATAATAGAATGCGGAAAATTTTAATAACTAAATTATACAAAAATGATAGTGGTCAATAAATCTAATGGCCGTTGTTGTTAGAAAAACTTTCATGTCTGTATTTTTTTAAAAACAAACCCTTCCATGTCTTAATCAATTATACCATATTTAATAAAAATGAAAATATAATATATGTTGAAATTAAATTCGGATATATTTCATTGATGAAGTGAATAAAAAAGAAAATATAATATATGTTGAAATTAAATTCGGATATATTTCATTGATGAAGTGTTTTAGGAGGCAGTGGTCGGTGCCGAAAGAGCAAGATAGAGAGAGCAGGAAAGAGAGCACCATAAAAAGCACGCAGTCACGCAGCTTGAGTGCTTGACTGACTTAATTATCCAGCTAACGGTGGGACCCACTAACGTAAATTTCTTGCTGTCTTCACCCAACACCCCCCCCCCTTTTTTTTTGCCATTTCTAACACACCCCTGGATTTTCGGTTGATCTTGACTTTGTTGTGTTGTGTCTGCGAATTTCGATATCTAATTTTCCTTTGGCTTTTATGAAATGTGTGGTTGTTTAGAACTTCAAAGGTTCGGAATACAAGTATAATAAATGAATTTTATATGTGCGAATATGATATTTGGGGAGGTCTTGGTTGAGAAGGAAACCAAATTGAAGGGCAATAATAAATAAGTAATAACTAACTAGGTCAAAACATTAGTGACGAGGTGAGGATTAATAACTCTGGATTGGAGGATGAAAAACATAGGGTTGGTGATATATATTTGGAAAGACAAATTTGTTGACCTAAATGACCTGGCGTTGATTGTAACAATTCACTCATTTAAAAGTTGATTTGCCAATCATCATTAGGTCATCTAGTTCAACAAAATTTTCCTTCCAAGAAACATTTTTCAACATCTAATTTAAATGTTTTAATCATCAACCTGTCACTAATAACTCCATCTAGTCGAGTAGTCCTTTATTATTGGTGATCACTTCGATTTCCACTTCAACCAAAACCTTATCACATGGCCATATTTAGCTATACAAAAATAGAATTCTCAAGTTTGCATATTAACCATGTTAGACTCAGCTTTATCAAATAAGATTGTCTTTAAATAAGAAAATGCCTAAGATTAGTAACCTAGCACCCAATCCTTGGCAACATTTGATTCTAAGGATGACCTACGATACAAACCACGCATCTATAGCTCCCGCATGCCGAGGTTAAAGTTATAATTGATACTCTTGCTCAACACTCAATAATCACCTAATCTCTTTCAAGGATTGGGTATTCCCAAAAAAAAAAAAAACTTAAAAAGAACAAAGACATGATAAACAAGATTCAATTAAAATATTTATACACAAACTTTTGTCCATGAAATTTGTAAATTTTGGATTTGTGAAACTTTCCATTTTGAAAATGATATAATGAAATTACATTATTGTCATAATCACAAGTTTCACAACTCCAGTCATTATGAATTCCATGGATAAAAATCGCATCTAATAACTTCAACAACTATAAAAAACATATAGCCAATAGAAAAAATCTAAACCAAGGAATTCGTGATTAAAATACCTGTGGAATGAAGGCTTTTTTTTGTTTTCCAAGTCTTGTTAATAATTACACAAAGTTACATATTTGATCAGATTATTTAATACTTTTCATTTGTGTACAAAAACATAAGTGATAGTTATTAAAAAAAAAACACACACTCAACTTAAAGCTATCTTCAAATGTCTTTCGACGCTCTTCATACTCCTTTTGCAATTAAAAAGAAAACATTAGTAATAAGCATATTAAATACAAATCCACTATAAATAGGTAAACATGTCTACAAAAAACATAAGTAAAAGCCATAAACAAAACCACTCAACTTGGCGCTCTTCATATTACTAAAATTAGTGTTAGTTGTTATTATTGGCCTCTTTGGCACTCAACTACCATTTGTGCTATGGGTAGTGGTGTTGATTGGCCAGAATTATCACTACTTGCTTCAAATTCAATGTATTATCTATATACCGTATGGTCACGAATTACATTGAACTTGAAGCAAACATGAATATATTGGCCTACCCAGACCACCACATATATTATGTATTGGACACTTCTCAACTCATGAATATATGGTCTGTTTGGTGCTCATCCAACCTCTTACTATATATGTATGTCTTGTGTAGAGTGTAGATTTCCATCGCAGGCTGAACTATGTGAAATACATGGTAGTATTAGTAGGTTTGAAGTAATCACAACAAAGTGATTAGGGCATATGACCTAATCAACACCACCACGTACGTATATCACAAAATCACATGTCATGCAAAATTGCAACAAAATTTCTGGAAAGAAAGAAAAGGATGAGCGAACATTAGTGTTTCTATAACAACAATAACCACGAAAAATATATAGCCAGCAAAAAAAATATAAACTTTCATGTAAAATTGTAAATATTTTTTCACAACCAAACATAAAGAATATTGATCAAGTAAACATTAGTGCAAAAGAGGCTTTTAAGATCGGATGAAACAGACTCGTAAGACCAGACGGACGGCCGGTCTTGTTCCAGCCGGTATTAAAAGTCTACATATAAGACCGGACATTGGTCCGGTCTTAAAAGTCTATATATTTTAGACCGGACAATTAAAACATTCGGTCTTAAAATTTGTACTAAATGAATATGAAATAGTTTGATTTGGTCGGTCCAAAAACTCAACTTTTAAGACCGGCCTAAAATTAGGCCGCTCTTAAAAATGTCGGACTTTTAAGACCGGACAAGATTAAATACGGTCTTAAAGTTAGCGACTTCTAAGACCGACTAATCATACGCGGTCTTAAAAGACTTACTTTTAAGACCGGATGATAATTACGTTTGGTCTTAAAAAGTTTCATTTAAGACCGGACGTTTTAATATAACTTAACGGTCTTAAAAGGCCAACTTTTAATACCGGCTTAATATGACCTTTAAGACCTGTCATATATTTACGTCTGGTCTTAAAATTTAAAAATATAAGACCAGCTTATTTATTTCCAGTCTATATTTTCCCGAATTTTTCCTTGCTGTTGTTCCTGCGACTATATATATACACAAATCCACTACCCAATCCAGCACATAAAAGTCGATACTTTAAGCTACAAGCTATGAACAATTATTTGAATAAATAAGAATTGGAAAAATGATACAAATATTATTCACCATGAGTTATTTGGCCTCTTAATTAATCTACAACACCTAAGAATTGATACAATAAGATAACTTACTTACAAATAGATTCGTCCAAAATAATATTCATGGGCCTTCATCTGATTCCCACCCAACAACGTAACATCCTCTTTTATAACATCATGATCGGTTCCTGCCACAACAATAAAACAAGGAACAAACTTCAATTCATAGTCAAAGACATTTTATGAACATAGAAGGAATAATACATATAGTTAAAGCCTTAAAGTAGTCAAATAAATCTGCATATATATGAATATTACCTTATGAATTGATTCTTTTATAAAGTGATATCTTCCCATATCCCTTCTTGATGATCACTTCTTATGCCGGGTTCATTATCCGCTTCATCTTCTTCGTTCATGTCCAGTAGACCCCTTGAAAAAGGTGTACTCTCAGGAATACCATAATTTGAATTTTCCTCATCAATATCAATGACCCTCTTTCCTTGGAGAGCTACAGACCACATTTTATTTTCTTGATCGGTGATATAGAACACTTGTTGCGCCTGGTCTGCCATAGTGAAAGGTTCATCTCCAAAACATCTACCATTGACATCGACTAATGTAAATCCTAGTCGATCGATCCGAACACCATTATTGACATTAACCCACTTGCATTTGAAAATGGGAAATCTAATTTTCACATAGTCCACCTCCCATATCTCTTCAATATGCCCATAATATGGCATGACTGCCAATAAAGGGCTCTTGTCTTTCGAACTGGAGAAGTGCATAGATTCAGCCTCTAACATAACACCACTATTTTGGACTGTGCTCCTATCATCTAGGGACTTCGTGTAAAATGCATAACCATTGATCACATACGAATTCCAACTTATGACATCAACCTTAGGACCACGTGCTAACCATTTAAGGGTATCAGAAACACATTCCTCCCCCTCGACCTTTTGTTTGAACCAGTGTGCAAAAGTTCTGTTATACTCCCTAATCAACCTTTGTTCAGTCATTCGAGGATTTTCTGTTATACCCTGACAAGTTACCATAAGCTGGGAAGTCGTTGATAGTGCAGAATAGCATGGCTCGCAATTTGAAGACCTCCTTCTTGAAAGAGTCAAAAACATCAACACCTTCTTCCCATAACTCCTTCAAGTCTTCGATCAAGGGTTGAAGGTAAACATCAATGTCATTTCCAGGTTGTTTTGGTCCCGAAATCAACATAGACAGCATGATGTACTTTCTCTTCATGCATAACATAGGAGATAAGTTGTAAATAATGAGGAGTATAGGCCATGAACTATGTACGCTGCTAAGGCTTCCATATGGATTCATGTCATCCGTGCTAAGGGCAAGCCTAAGATTCCTAGGTTCTTCGCCGAAGTTGGGAAATATTTGATCGATTTTCTTCCATTGAGAAGAATCGGCTGGATGACGGAGCTTTCCATTAGAAATCCTCTCATCTGCATGCCACCGCAAATGTTTTGCATCATTTTCATTCCCAAACAACCGCTTGAACCTTGGTATGATTGGAAGATATCACAACACTTTTGCAGACCCCTTATTTGACTTGTACCTTGGGGTTTCACATATCGAAAAATTCTGCCTCTCTTCAAACTCTTTTTTATACAATACGCAGTCATTCGGGCATGCATGGATCTTTTTGTACTCCATCCCCAATGGACAAAGTATTTTCTTAGCATCATAGTATCGATGCGGCAACACATTATCATCCGGAAGCATGTCCTTAAAAGCCTCAAGCATTTTAGAAAAACTCTTGTCGCTCCATCCATGACGTGCCTTCAAGCTTACCAATTTCAATACAGCATTCAACAATTGGTATTTTTGACACCCTGGGTATAGCGGGGTCTCCGCATCACTGCACATATTACCATATGCATGTGATTGTTGAAAGGCCTCTTCTCCAACATCACGAATAATGTCCTCTATGCGATCGTCCATATCCATGTCATTATCATCAAAGGCCACTTCCCCATGTTGAGACCCACTTGCTATTTTTTCACCATGCCATACCCATACTGTATACGTCTTACAAAATCCATGACAAATTAAATGTGTGCGTATAACTTCAGGACTTAGTTGCCTCTCATTCAAACATTTTACAAAAGGGCAATAAAACTTCCCACTATCATCATTGGCATTTTGTTTAGCAAATTCAATAAAGTCCCTCACCCCATTCTGATATTCAACGCTCGTCCATAAAGCATTTATCCAACTGTGATCCATAGTAGAATTCCTATGGACAGAAAGATTTAACATACGTATAATAAGGCAAAATAAATGCATAATGAAGAATCACTTTTGGTCATCAATATCACAGTGAAGCCAAACTAAAATACTCCCGAAGCGAAATAAATGCATGACGAGGAAATTTAAATGCTTGGCAAGAAGGTGTTGTGGACTCACCTGTAGCATATAAATTCAAATGACAAATAAGAGTCTTTCTTCTCCCGCCACGAACGTTGATGTTGGAGACAGCAAGAGTACCCTAAAAACATATGTTGGTCAGTTGGGTAGGTCTCAAGTGCAAATTTAATCTTCAAAATAGAATATTCATTAACAACAGAGAAGCCCACAAGAGCATTTCATCGATTTCGTTCAACTCAAGAAAAACCCAGAACGATAAGAAGGAAAACCATGAAGTTATATAACCGAAAAACCTCTTACAGCTTGGCCTAAGTTTAGCTGAGGAACGAGGAAGTGATTGTCGAGAGAGCAATGTGAAGCAACGACAGAGCAACACACAACAACTGGAGACAGAACCTCCTCAGTAATCCCTTTCGGCGCGACAAGAGAAATTCAGAGAGGGAAATTTAATTTTCCGCGCGACAGGGACATGTTTTATATTTGAACTTTTTAAGACCGATTAATTATAAAGCATCCGGTCCTAAATATTTTACATTTAATTTTTAAGTGTTACTTTTAAGACCGAATTCTTATCCTGTCCGGTCCTAAATATTTAAGACCGTAGTTTTATAATACTCCAGACCTAAGTTAATTTTCCAGATAAAAAAGTTTTGGCCTTGGGCCTTTAATTATCAATGCTAATTAATTAATATAAATATTAATTACTTGAACAATAACTTAAAAAGAGACAAGGTTTTAGTTCTTAATTAATGCTATTATTAATTACTTGAACAAGAAATTAAAAAGAGACAAGATTATGGTTCTTAATTAATGCTATTATTAATTACTTGAATATTTTCGTACACATTGCCAAAAAAAAAAAAACAGAAAATTATCAAAGCTGGTTAGATTCCTTCAACGCCCGGGCAATCTCAGCTTGAGCAGCATTAATTTCCCGACGGATATCAGCAAGTTCCCATCTTATTCGTATCAGGTCGTTGGAGGAAAGAGGACAAGAGTCATCGGTAGGCGTGCTGGGGCCAACTGGTTGGAGAGGTGGAGCAGGAACCTCTTCATGGACGGAAGGCTGGAGGGGGGGTGTGACAATCTCTTCATCATCAGAAATAACAATGGGTCCAACGAGTCGAGACTCTTCTGTTTCAATAGAACACACTCTCGATGGAGGAGGCGCACCGTATAACGATCGACGGAAGGCACGAGCATCAGGAGTAAGAGCACCCCTACGAGCGGTTCTCTTGTATCTAACCATGGTTGGAGCGATTGGCGTAAAGAGGTATGATCGAGGAGTTTATTAATAAAGGCAGAGATAAGCAGTTCTCAGATAAGCGAAAACAGGTTCGTAGTTTGGAGTTATGAGGTAGAGCGGCGAGTTATTAAGGAGTGTTAGGACAAAGAAGTATAAATAATTACTTGAATAAAAAATAAATAATAGACTTTTAGGATCGGCGAAATGATAAAACGTCGGTCTTAAAATTAATTCATCTAAAAAAAAATATTTATAAAACTCGCCCGTAAAGTCAAATAGGAGTGAGTTTTATAAATATTATTTATTTTTTAGATGAATATATTTTAAGACCGACGTGTTATCATTTCTCCGGTCCTAAAAGTATATTATTTATTTTTTATTCAATTAAATTACTTTTTAGACCGATATTTTATCAGTTTTCCTGTCCTACAAAAAAGTTCAACGTTTCAAATTCCCCTAGCAGAGTCGTATCCTTACACTCTATCAGAGGATCTCTTCGTCTTCCAGATAAACTTCCCAACGTAACTAGGCGTCTCCTCGTATTCTGATGAACTATGCATCTACTCATTAAAAGTTCCGGCGTTTCATTCCGGATGGGTTCTCTATTTAAACCCGTTGTTACTTTACTTTCTTTACATTCTTCATCATCACTTCTACAATGGTTGCTCAACCACCCCAACGTCCTCCACCACCACCAGGTCCTCCTTTTCCTCCTCCTTACCCTCCTCCTCTGCCTCCGAACCCGACCACCAAAGAGTTGGTGATAAACCTCCTGGCCCGCGTCGATCATATAGATCGACGCCAGGGCTAGCTTTTTCAGGTCTACCACGTAATCAACAACAAGATGAATGCGATACTCGACGCCCACGACGTTGAGTACAATCCGATGGATGACGACGTCACCGACCCCTCCGTCAAGTCCCTCCCCTCCGACAACGATGGGGAGGAGTAAATATTTTTATGTTTTTTTTAATCATGTACTCCGCTACCCCCCGTAGGGCAGCATTAAAAAATATAATAAATTTTTTACTTTCCTTTTTCGATCGCCTTTATCCTTCTGATCAGTACATTCTTTCTGTTTCCAACAAGGAGGAAAAAAACAAAACTTTGTCCTCGTGTGTTTGATCAACATTAAAAAATCGCACATTAAAAAATCCAACAATATACAGTTAAGATCAGACCAACAAAACAAAAATATCGTTTACCTTATTCGAATAAAAACAAATAGTGACAATTCTTCTCAAGGTAGGAATGTCATTGTCGTCAGTTTTACCACGCACGATCAGAAACAAAGTATCCTTTTCAATATCTCCCACATTTTTTCCGACAAAAAGAAAAGGGAAACCCCGATAATTTGAATCGAGAGAGGTAAAATCGACAACAATGAAGCTCCGAGCTTGATCAGAACGCCAGAACCTCGGTCGCCTTGGACCATAATTAATTTGTCCGAAAAGCAAATCAACTCTATTTAAAGGAAGACTATCATCAGTCCAAAAAAAAAGGAAAGAAATAATATTAGGAGCGGACGGTAACATGAGCTACGATCCTAAAAGTCTCAAAAACTTTTAGGACCGCCGTTTTATAAATATACGGTCCTCATTATCCAGTACTTTTAGGAGCGTCATTTTACAATATACGGTCCTAAAACTGTTTTGGGAGGGGCTTCGGTCCTCTACAGAGGGCCGTCCTCTGCCCTTACCTAAGGGTGAATCTCTGCCTCTTTGTTCTTTTTTTTAATTAAAAAAAATAAAGGCAGAAATTTACTGCCTTGGAGGGGGCAGAGGACGGTCCTCTGTAGAGGACCGAAGCCCCTCCCAAAAAGAGAAAGTTCGCACATTAAAAAATCCAACGATCTACAGTTAAGATCCAACAGAAGATTCTTTCTGTTTCAGACAAGAATGAAGAAAACAAAACATTGTCCTCGTGTGTTTGATCAACAAAACAAAAAGAACGTTTACCTTATTCGAATAAAAACAAACACAGTGACAATTGTTCTCAAGGTTGGACCGTAATTGTCGTCGGTGTTACCTCCCATGGTTAGATAAACAAAGTGTCCTTTTCAATATCCCCCATCTTTTTCCGACAGAAAGAAAAGGGACAAAGAAAAGGGAAACCGATAATCTAAATCTGGAGAGGTAAAATCGACGACATTGAGGGTCCTAAACTTGACCAGAATGCCAGAACCTCGGTTGCCTTGAACCCTAATTAATTTGTCCTAAAAGCGAATGGATTATCTATTTAAAGGAAGACTATTAGGAGCGGACGGTAAAAGGAGACACGGTCCTAAAAGTGTCAAACACTTTTAGGACCGTCATTTTACAATATACGGTCCTAAAAATCTCAATATTTAAAACTCGCACATTAAAAAATCCAACGTCAGTTAAGATCCAACAGATGATTCTTTCTATTTCCGACAAGAATGAAGAAAACAAAACATTGTCCTCGTGATGTTGAGCAACATTAAAAGCTCGCACATTAAAATTTTCGACAATATATGGTTAAGATCAGACCAACAAAACAAAAAGAACGTTTACCTTATTCAAGAAGGGGAACAAACAGTGACAATTCTTCTCAAGGTTGAACCATCGTTGTAATCGGTGTTACCTCCCAAGATTTGATACAAAGTGTCCTTTTCAATATCTCTCATCTTTTTCCAACAAAAAGAAAAGGGACAAAGAAAAGGGAAACCGATAATCAAATTCAGGAGAGGTAACATTGACGACAACGAGGGACCTGAACTTGAGTAGAACACCAGAACCTCGGTTGCCTTGAACCCTAATTAATTTGTCCGAAAAGCGAATGAAATACTCTATTTAAAGGAAGACTATTAGGAGTGGACGGTAAAAGGAGACACGGTCCTAAAAGTCTCGAACACTTTTAGGACCGTCATTTTAAAACATACGGCCCTAAATGTCTCACTAATATTTTGTCCAATACTTTTAGGACCGGAAGTATACAATCATGCGGTCCTAAAATTCTTTTAGGACAGGAAGTTTAGCCATATACAGTCCTAAAGTCACGATTTTGCTTATTCAATTACTTCATCCTGAACCTCAAATTTCAAGCACATTAAAAAGCTATATCCACCATCCAATTTCAGATACCAAAAAATGGACACAAGAAAATTGATCGAAAAATTTAAAAAATTTATCTATTGAATTTTACATTGCCTGTGTATTATTTACAAATTGTTCGAAAAAATAATCAAATTTTACAGAATATTTACAAATGAATAACATCATTAATTATTGTCCCTAATCACTACTACTTAAGATCAGGTCATAATACAGATATTGACAAAACAATTCACGTATGTGCTCGAGTTCAGCATCGGAGAAGGGGGTAGTGCATTGAAACATCTGTAACATCAAAGACACAAACTGAATTAACTTGCATCCATATTTCAGATGTAACATTAAGCCAGAAACTGAATTAACTTGCGTGCATAATATGTAACATTTTACCTTTGCAAATAATTTAGTTTCTCCTTTAGTGACAATATCATACATGTGTTTCATGATGTATTGGCCACATAGGTTGGACTCATGTAGTTGCCGATGAGTCTAAAAAGAACAAGAAATATATAAGTAATATATATACAAGTTCACAAGGCAGTTGACAAGTTTACAAATATTATATTGTACCAACCTCTGGTCTGTGCCATCTAGGCATTTTGGTCTTTGCAGGACGCGTATGGAGAGCCTCAATTTGGTAGGTCCTCATGGCACTATCATCAAAAAAGCATATTTATCAATTCACTGAAAATTCACAGCAGAGATTTCTGACAAGAGAATCAAAATGACATGCTTACTTGTTGATGGTCTCGACCAACGTGGGCACTGGCAGGCCGTGAGTGGAGCATAAGAAGAGGACTTTATGTTCCGCCATGCACAAGACAACCAACTGCCAGTGGCGGCTGAAAATTCACAGCAGTAAAGTATACTCAGTGATATATGTGGGTTAAGAGTGTTCTAGCTTGACGTTCAAGCAACATGTTTACGAGGTTGAAAAACAAATTTTTTCAATATTTGCGGAACCCACGTTGGATATTTACTATTCATGTGAATAGTAACAGTAAAAATATTTTTTACCGTGCCGGTAAATTATTTTTACTGTGCCAGTAAATAATATTTACTGTGATGGTAAATAATTTTTACCGTGCCAGTAAATAATTTTTACTACACCAGTAAATAATATTCAGCGTGAACAGTAAATAATTTTTCACCACGCCTGTAAATATATTTTACAACGATAAATATTATTTACTATGCTGGTAAATAATTTTTTACTGTTCGGTAAATAATATTTACTGTACTGGTAAATAATATTTACTGTCCAAGTATAATTCTTTTCTGATGTGACAGATCAGACTAAGCTGTAGCCACAGAGCATACTCAGAAGAAACTATTTGGTAAATAATATTTACCGTACCATGTGGAAATACTAACCTCATGAACTATGAACCATGTACCGTAACTCTTACAGTACATATTTAGGATCTACTCGTTAAAACACATACAGGGTTTCAGGGATACCTGTGATCACTTGAAGACGTCAAAGAGTATGATGTCCTCTAACGTTGATCCACACGACTATCTCCTGATTGCAAATGAGAACACCTTCTCCTTGAATCCCCGACTCCTTGAATGCTTGCTAGGCAGTAACAAGGTGGAGAACTTCAAGAGTTTGGATTTCTTACTCAAGACTAAGAGAACTTCCTTAAGAGGAAGAAAGAGAGAGAAAGAGAAAGAACTTCCTTAAGAGGAAGAGAGAGAGAGAGAAGCTTAAGAGAGAAGCTTGGTGTGTTTTGGAATGAAGGAAATGAGTGCTATTTATAGAAACAAGGAGTGAACCATGGCCACATGTTCTTCTTTCAATGTGAGCCACACATTCATTTCTACTTCAAATCCAAAGTGCTTCTTGAAGAATCAATTATTCCATGAAGTGATTCTTGAACAATTAATTATTTCAAGAAGTGCTTCTTATAATTAATTATAATAATTGATTATTCATGAATAGTAAAAGATGAATAGTACTTTACTATTCATTTGACACTATTCACATAAATAAATAATTACTAATTAATTACTCTCTTTATCCAATCCTGATTGGATACAGCCTTGGTTAATTCATAAATTACCTCAATCTCTTAACCTCTCAATAATTGGGCTTGAAGTACTAACCCAATTACATCAATAGTCTTGACAAAGCCCAATAACATTTATTGGTCCAAACTAACTAAATTAAGCAATCAAGAATAGTCTTTAGTGTGTGACCCATTAGGCCCAATTAGTTACTGACATAGATAAACTTGAACCAATTAAACTCCTTTAAAAGGTCAATTTATCTAATGACTACATAAGTCACTAGCAATGCTCTGCAGTCCCAGAACTAATCAAGTTGATCAAGTGATCTACCTTTTCTAATTTGGATACTGTGCATATATCATCTCTTACAATGTTGTTCATATTTAGTCGAGAGCAAGGATAAAGTATCATCTCTCTTGATTGACTAAATGTAGTTATTTCACAGAACCAGGAATATTCTTCTATTGACTCTAAGACAGATCATGACTCTTCATGATCACTTACTATGCATAGATTCTCGAATCAACTAGAAGTCATCCAAGCTCTTACCGGTCTTGTGAACAACTAATCCCTTGTAGAGGATTGTAAGTCCTTTCGGCATGACCATCTATACTCATGTATTCAGGTAATACCCAAGAGTACACTGTTCTCCCCATTTTTCAGGCGGATAGAGTTGTACAGTCAGAGTATAACCCTAGGACATAGTGGTCGATGACATCCTCAAGTCTAAGATGATCCGCACTACCAAATGATAAGAGACATTACAAATCCAATGATACTCTCTACAATGAATCCTTGTGGAGTCTCTCAGCGGGTCAGTTCAATGCTATCTGTTCTCTAACAGATCCACCCACGACATCAGCTAAGGCATCAACATGCCTGCATTCCATGAGGTCCCTACCTTGCATCACTATACAAGTAGATGATGTCGTACTAGTCTTATTGAAATCACCAATGCCCTTTCTTGGCGATTCAAGACTAGGAACAAGTTTCAGGCAATAGACATGTAGTGTACTCGATTCCTCATGATCATGATCCCTATCATAGATCACCGAATAAACACATATTCTATTCCTTGGGCCTTTATCTTTAATCTCATATTAACTATAAAATATAGGCGAGACATAAATATGATAAAGATAAATTATGCTCAAATATATTAATCATGAAATATCAAACAGTACAAGGTGTTCAACTGATTGTCTCTAGGACACCTACATACTAACAATCTCCCACTTGGCCTAGAGCCAATCAGGTCGACGAATCAAACCCAATGACTCATAATGACTATCATGCTTTCTCTGAGAAAGTCCCTTTGTTAAGGAATCAGCCAAATTATCATCTGTGGGAACATAGTCCAATTTTATATCTTCTCTTTGAACAATTTCTCGGATGAGGTGATACTTACGGAGCACATGTTTGGATCTCTGATGAGACCTGGGTTCTTTGCCTTGAGCAATAGCTCCGGTGTTATCACAATACAAAGGTATTGGATCAACAATGCTAGGAACCACTCCAAGTTCACCAATGAACTTTTTGATCCATACTGCCTCCTTAGCTGCTTCTGAAGCTGCTATGTATTCAGCCTCGGTAGGAGAATCTGCCGTGGTTTCTTGCTTGGAACTTTTCCAACAAATTGCTCCACCATTTAAGGTAAAGATAAAACCTGACTGGGATTTTGAATCATCTCTGTCATTCTGGAAACTGGCATCAGTGAACCCTTTCACTTTCAGCTCATCACAACCACCATAAACCAGAAAATGATCCTTAGTCCTTCTCAAGTACTTTAGGATCGTCTTTACAGCTGTCCAGTGACCCTCTCCAGGATCAGCCTGGAATCGGCTTGTAATGCTGAAAGCATAAGAGACATCTGGTCTCGTACATAGCATAGCATACATGATAGATCCAATTGCAGATGCATATGGAATCCTTTCCATGCTTTTCCTTTTATCCTGTGTCTTAGGACACATGGCCTTGGAAAGATGAATTCCATGATTGACAGGAAGAAAACCCCTTTTCGACCCATCCATGCTAAACCTCTTTAGCATCTTATCTATGTACGTGGATTGGGATAACCCAAGCAACCTTTTCGATCTATCTCTATAGATCTTAATACCAAGTATATAAGCTGCTTCTCCCAAATCCTTCATGGTGAAGTTTTCTGACAACCAAATTTTAGTAGACTGTAACATAGGAACGTCATTTCCTATAAGCAGTATGTCATCCACATAAAGCACAAGGAAAACAACATTACTCCCACTAACCTTCTTGTAAACACATGGTTCATCTTCGTTCTTAATAAAGCCATAACTCTTAACAACTTCATCAAAACGAAGATTCCAACTCCTAGAAGCTTGCTTAAGCCCATATATTGATTTTTGAAGTTTGCATACCATATGCTCTTGGCCTTTAGATTCAAAACCTTCAGGTTGTGTCATATACACTTCCTCCTTCAAAAAACCATTTAAGAAAGCGGTTTTGACATCCATCTGCCAAATTTCGTAATCATAATATGCAGCTATAGCTAGCATGATCCTAATAGATTTGATCATGGCAACAGGCGAAAAAGTTTCATCATAGTCAATACCTTGCCTTTGACGATAGCCTTTCGCAACCAACCTAGCTTTATAGGTTTGAATGTTGCCATCAGCATCAGTCTTCCTTTTGAAGACCCACTTACACCCAATAGGAACTGTTCCTTCAGGTAGTGGAACCAAGGTCCATACCTTGTTTTCATGCATCGAATCTATTTCAGATTCCATGGCTTTATGCCATTTTGAGGAGTCAACATCCTTGACAGCCTCAGTGTAGGAAGTAGGTTCGTCATCTTCAACGGTTTGTATATTCTCAATCACAAAACCATACCTCTCAGGTTGATGACTTATCCTAGATGTCCTACGGAGTTGGGTGTCTATAGCCTCTTGTTGAGGCATCGCCTGATAAACAGACTCGGGTTCTGTTATCTGTTCTTGTTGGTCTTGAACTTCTTCAAGTTCTACTTTACTCCCACTATCTTCTTGAGAAAGCAAATCCTCCTCAAGAAATATAGCATTCTTGGATACAAACACTTTGTAATCCTCAGGACAGTAAAAGTAGTATCCCTTAGTTCCCTTGGGATATCCTACAAAATAGCACAAAGTGCTTTTAGCCCCTAACTTATCTGATGTTAGGGTCTTGACATAAGCTGGACAACCCCACACCTTGAGATAACTCAAGTTGGGCTTCCTTCCCTTCCATATCTCATACGGAGTAGTCTGAACAGATTTTGATGGAACCCTATTAAGAAGGTATATTGCCGTATCTAAAGCGAATCCCCAAAACGATTTTGGGAGCTTTGTACTACTCATCATTGATCGTACCATATCAAGTAGGGTACGGTTTCTCCTTTCAGACACACCATTTTGATGTGGTGTGTATGGAGCCGTTAACTGTGAAAGAATCCCATTCTCTCTTAAATAATCCTGAAACTCCTGACTCAGATATTCGCCACCTCGATCGGATCGAAGTGTCTTAATCATCTTGCCAAGTTGTTTCTCTACTTCATTCCTAAACTCTTTGAACTTTTCAAAGGCCTCGGATTTGTGCTTCATAAGATACACATAACCGAATCTGGACTTATCATCAGTAAAGGTAATAAAGTAGGAATATCCTCCTCTAGCCTGTGTAGTCATGGGCCCACAAACATCAGAATGAATGAGTTCCAACAACTCATTGGCTCTATGACTTACAAGCTTCTCAAGCTTGGTCTTTGTCATTTTTCCAGCCAAACAAGATTCACAAGGCCCATAGGATTCTAAATCCATAGAATCTAGATATCCATCATGATGGAGTCTAGACAATCTTGTCTCATTAATGTGTCCCAACCTACAGTGCCAAAGATAGGATCGATTATTTAATTTAGGTTTCTTATTAACTTGAACATTAAGAATTTCACAATTCGATTCTAAATCCAAAACATATAATCCATTCACTCTTGATGCGCAAGCATAAACAAGATCATTCTTAATGATAGGAAACTTGCCATCTTTTATTATAAAGTGAAAACCAGATTGTTCCAAATTGGAAATAGAAATTATGTTTCGGGAAATAGAAGGAACATAAAAACAATTATTCAAGTGCAATACAAGGCCTGTAGGCAATACAAGGTCTACATCTCCAACAGCTAATGCAGCAACTCTTGCTCCATTCCCGACACGGAGATTCACCTCGTTCTTGCTCAACTTTCTAGGATTCTTTAGTACCTGCAACAAATTGCAGATATGAGAACCACAACCGGTATCTAATACCCAAGAAGCTGAATCAACACTTGAAAAATTAATTTCTATAGTGAATATACCTGAGAGAGAAACATCACCATGCTTCTTTCCCTTGAGGCTCGCAAGGTATAATGGGCAGTTCCTCTTCCAATGTCCTTCTTTTTGACAATGGAAGCATACAGCAGAAGCTTTATCATTTGATTTCCCCTTTCCTTTACCCTTACCCTTCTTTTTCTTGGGCTTTCCTTTGGGTTTAAACTTGTCTGTCTGCACAGACTTGCCCTTGCCCTTAGAAGGCCTTTCAATCAGAAGAGCTTGGGTCCTATTCTTTTTAATGGCATTCTCAGCAGTGGTCAGTAGTTGCAACAACTCAGGGAGTGTTGATTCTACTTTATTCATATAATAATTGACCACAAAACCATTAAACGAAAGGGGCAAGGACTGCAAGATCAAGTCAATACTTAATTCATGGTCCATGATAAAACCAAGAGAAGCAAGCTTCTCTATTAGTCCAATCATCTTGAGAACATGTGGTCCCACCGCCATGCCCTCAGCCAACTTGCAGCCAAACAGTTCTTTTGAGGTCTCAAAGCGCTCAGTCCTCCCTTGCTTGTCATAAAGCTCTTGCAAGTGCAAGATTATAGAGGGAGCATCCATATGCTCATGCTGACGCTGGAGCTCTGCAGACATTGATGCCAACAATATACAAACTGCCTGCTCATTGTTTGCTAAGTGCTGTTTATGGGCTTCCCAGTCAAACTGATCATACCCTTCTTGCCCTTGAGTAGGTGCAACAGGAATAGGAGAATCAATAACATAAGCTTTCCTTTCAGAGCGTAAAACTATTTTTACATTCCGATACCAGTCCAAAAAGTTTGGTCCAGTTAACTTATTAGTATCCAGAATAGAGCGTAGATTAAAAGTTCCAGCCATTAGCAAAGATGCTGAAAATTAATAAATGGACTAATATGAGTATTTCATGAAATTTAAACAACCAAATACAGAGACTTTAAATGTATATGGCCCTCCCACTATTTTTCTAAAATCAATGATCCTCAGTTATTGATTTAGGGTTATCCTTCATAAAGAATATCCGTAGTGGGCTAAGAGAACGACTAGATTCATTAGTCTCCGGCTGAGCCTGCAAAACCAACTTGTCTAGTGGGTTAAATAACAACATCTCCATGTCTTCTCTTAGATCATCAGGTTGACAACACCTTGTCACTTAGTGTCACATCACTATGTAACAACCTGGCATCATTGCCTTAGATGCATAGACTCGGCTGAGCCTGCAGACTATACATCTTGTCTAACACAAACCATCATCCTAAGTGTCCTTGCACTATTACTCGATGATATGATAGGTCTTAGCTGAGCTAGAGAATACTACCATGTCAAAGGGATTTAAGTGTAATACACTTCAAATGACATTCTTACCCGACGAAACAATAGGTCTTAGCTGAGCTAGAGAACACTACCATTTAGAAGAGATTTAAATGCCATCGATGATGGGAGACAATCAAACATGCTAGATAATTTTAACGAGGGATTTTAGTCTCATCATATAATAAAACTAATTATCAAATAATTAATTTTATCTTGCATGCATAATTAGGCATATAAACTTACTAACTATCATATAGTTAATTTTAAATGGCTTTGTCTTATCATGCATACTAGTTGTAATTTCAAAATTCAAAACTTTGAAATTTAAACTCATAATCCTTGTTCCTGTGAAATGTTAGAAACAAATAAACTTAAACAATTTGCAAATCCTAAATTAACCATTGAATCATCTACACGAAAAGCATCAACACTTTGATGATTAACCACATTTCATAATCAAGATTCAAAATCTTGTTCATAAAATTGTAGACTTCAAAACTCCTTTTGAAAATTCAATAAGAATAACCCCACGTGTCTGCAGTAACGAGCCTTGCTCTGATACCACTTGTGGGTTAAGAGTGTTCTAGCTTGACGTTCAAGCAACATGTTTACGAGGTTGAAAAACAAATTTTTTCAATATTTGCGGAACCCACGTTGGATATTTACTATTCATGTGAATAGTAACAGTAAAAATATTTTTTACCGTGCCGGTAAATTATTTTTACTGTGCCAGTAAATAATATTTACTGTGATGGTAAATAATTTTTACCGTGCCAGTAAATAATTTTTACTACACCAGTAAATAATATTCAGCGTGAACAGTAAATAATTTTTCACCACGCCTGTAAATATATTTTACAACGATAAATATTATTTACTATGCTGGTAAATAATTTTTTACTGTTCGGTAAATAATATTTGCTGTACTGGTAAATAATATTTACTGTCCAAGTATAATTCTTTTCTGATGTGACAGATCAGACTAAGCTGCAGCCACAGAGCATACTCAGAAGAAACTCTTTGGTAAATAATATTTACCGTACCATGTGGAAATACTAACCTCATGAACTATGAACCATGTACCGTAACTCTTACAGTACATATTTAGGATCTACTCGTTAAAACACATACAGGGTTTCAGGGATACCTGTGATCACTTGAAGACGTCAAAGAGTATGATGTCCTCTAACGTTGATCCACACGACTATCTCCTGATTGCAAATGAGAACACCTTCTCCTTGAATCCCCGACTCCTTGAATGCTTGCTAGGCAGTAACAAGGTGGAGAACTTCAAGAGTTTGGATTTCTTACTCAAGACTAAGAGAACTTCCTTAAGAGGAAGAAAGAGAGAGAAAGAGAAAGAACTTCCTTAAGAGGAAGAGAGAGAGAGAGAAGCTTAAGAGAGAAGCTTGGTGTGTTTTGGAATGAAGGAAATGAGTGCTATTTATAGAAACAAGGAGTGAACCATGGCCACATGTTCTTCTTTCAATGTGAGCCACACATTCATTTCTACTTCAAATCCAAAGTGCTTCTTGAAGAATCAATTATTCCATGAAGTGATTCTTGAACAATTAATTATTTCAAGAAGTGCTTCTTATAATTAATTATAATAATTGATTATTCATGAATAGTAAAAGATGAATAGTACTTTACTATTCATTTGACACTATTCACATAAATAAATAATTACTAATTAATTACTCTCTTTATCCAATCCTGATTGGATACAGCCTTGGTTAATTCATAAATTACCTCAATCTCTTAACCTCTCAATAATTGGGCTTGAAGTACTAACCCAATTACATCAATAGTCTTGACAAAGCCCAATAACATTTATTGGTCCAAACTAACTAAATTAAGCAATCAAGAATAGTCTTTAGTGTGTGACCCATTAGGCCCAATTAGTTACTGACATAGATAAACTTGAACCAATTAAACTCCTTTAAAAGGTCAATTTATCTAATGACTACATAAGTCACTAGCAATGCTCTGCAGTCCCAGAACTAATCAAGTTGATCAAGTGATCTACCTTTTCTAATTTGGATACTGTGCATATATCATCTCTTACAATGTTGTTCATATTTAGTCGAGAGCAAGGATAGAGTATCATCTCTCTTGATTGACTAAATGTAGTTATTTCACAGAACCAGGAATATTCTTCTATTGACTCTAAGACAGATCATGACTCTTCATGATCACTTACTATGCATAGATTCTCGAATCAACTAGAAGTCATCCAAGCTCTTACCGGTCTTGTGAACAACTAATCCCTTGTAGAGGATTGTAAGTCCTTTCGGCATGACCATCTATACTCATGTATTCAGGTAATACCCAAGAGTACACTGTTCTCCCCATTTTTCAGGTGGATAGAGTTGTACAGTCAGAGTATAACCCTAGGACATAGTGGTCGATGACATCCTCAAGTCTAAGATGATCCGCACTACCAAATGATAAGAGACATTACAAATCCAATGATACTCTCTACAATGAATCCTTGTGGAGTCTCTCAGCGGGTCAGTTCAATGCTATCTGTTCTCTAACAGATCCACCCACGACATCAGCTAAGGCATCAACATGCCTGCATTCCATGAGGTCCCTACCTTGCATCACTATACAAGTAGATGATGTCGTACTAGTCTTATTGAAATCACCAATGCCCTTTCTTGGCGATTCAAGACTAGGAACAAGTTTCAGGCAATAGACATGTAGTGTACTCGATTCCTCATGATCATGATCCCTATCATAGATCACCGAATAAACACATATTCTATTCCTTGGGCCTTTATCTTTAATCTCATATTAACTATAAAATATAGGCGAGACATAAATATGATAAAGATAAATTATGCTCAAATATATTAATCATGAAATATCAAACAGTACAAGGTGTTCAACTGATTGTCTCTAGGACACCTACATACTAACAATATATGTAGGCATGTAGCAGAATTAAGTGACTCGTAGACAAGATTTGTGATATGTACTTGTGGAAGAATGGCAACAAATACACCTTTCTTCTCTCATTACACAACCTCCTTGATATGTATTCTTGTCTTTGCTTCATGGTTGTTTGACTCATCATTTGTGGGCACAAGAATCCAAAATCGTTGCTCCTGCCCTCATTCTCCAATTGTTGATGCAAGAACCTACAATAATTATATCGATCAGGGAATTCGTATATATATGTATGTGTGTCTAAACGATGCATTTAAATTACTCATAGAAGTACATACTCACTTCATCCAAATTTGAATAATTGCATCAGTAAGCTCCTGTCGAGGAAGCAGCAGAGAGTCAATATCATCGGTGTCAATTTGGACTGGTAAGGGATTTGTTTCGCCTACTACTTCAGTGACAGACCTCGATACAGTTTTAAAACGACCACTTTTCACCATATCGGTTATTTGTTCGCGGCCAGTCAACTTAGCAGTAGGGGATTGAGCCTGAGGAGGATGGGATTGAGCTCGAGGAGGGGATTGAGCCTGAGGAGAAGGGGATTGAGCTCGAGGAGGGGATTGAGCTCGAGGAGGGGATTGAGCCTGAGGAGGGGATTGAGCCTGACGAGGAGGGGATTGAGCCTGATGAGGGGCGGGAACTTGAGGACGATGGGTTGAAGATTGGGGAGGAGTACAGACATGTACAAGCTTCACTGGCCAAGAGATGTAGGTTCCCTTGACATCACTCACAATCTTCATCTCATCAGTTGGGAGAGGGAGGGGTGCATCAATGATCACCCTTTCAACTAACACTCTGACTTCATCATCAGACATTGGTTGGTGGTGTACAGTTGATCCCAATGAGTTGTGGACAGTCCCCCTTGCAACCAATAGTTGTCTATCATGATGATCAGGATCCTCCACATAAAGGTCACAAGGTTGCTCTGACTGTCCAACAATGCAGCTCCCTCTAGTACTCTGCTGCACAGTTGCAGGTGAGTGTGTGAAGGGAACACTCGTCTCTGGACGAGAGCTCAAAAGAAGCTTCACCTGATTTAGTTCCTCCCTCAACTTGCTCATATCAGATTGATGCCTTGCTTCTTTAGCCGATGCTTCCTCATTTAATTTGGCCACTGTCTCATTTAATTTGGCCACTGTCTGATCCATCTCCTCCCAGGTAACCACCTCTTT
Source organism: Acacia crassicarpa (assembly GCA_034222035.1). Taxonomy (NCBI): domain Eukaryota; kingdom Viridiplantae; phylum Streptophyta; class Magnoliopsida; order Fabales; family Fabaceae; genus Acacia; species Acacia crassicarpa. Next base: position 38,933,772 of record JAWXYG010000003.1, read on the forward strand.
CCTATGGTGTTTGGCGGATGAACCGAAGAATACCTTTAGGCCTACCCGTCCTCCAACCCCCCTTACATGCCCACCATGGTCCGGTTTTCCGGTGGCAGCCGTGAGGACATCACTCCTACCGGACGACACGAAAGATCCATTTGCCTCTTTCTTCTTAAGATCTTCCTGTAAGGTACAGATAACGAGAGCTTAGTAATGAATCATGTTAACTAAAAAATAACAACAATAACGATACTTACAATTTTTTCAGCAACTACAAGAGTTTGTTCACTCGTGTAGGAGCCGCTTGGCTTTTGCCGAATGTGCAACCACAAATCCTCGCGACGTATTGGAGATGGCGAACCATGCACCGCCTCAGGATTGGATTCTGTTTCATCTTCCAACCTCTTCTGCTTGGCCGCCATCAATTCCTTTTCAGCCCTTTCATATCCGCCGCGAGAAGCCCTATGCGAGCAATCATTCTTTCTCCCTATCTCTTATGCTTTTGCCCTTCTTTGCTGTGAATCAGAAATGAAAACAACTATTAATTATGAATTCCAGCCATCTCACTAACAGAAATTTGAGAACTTCTGCTTGATATGAACCTAAAACACTAGTCAAATTCACTTGATCAAGTTTCCACATTTTATTATTTAAGGAAGATGTAGATAGGTTAAGAAACAAAAGAGAATTATGCTTACAAAAGAGCTCTGTTTTGTACTGCTAGGTACATAGAACAAGAAAAAATAGAGGATTATGCTTACAGAATAATACAAACTTGATCCTTTTTAAGGCATCCAGTGGGATCATTAGTACGTCCACATTAGATAGTAACAATTGGGTATATAAAGTTTCCCCCTTTTGAGACTATTCATTTCCTCCTTTGCAAGACAAACCATTACACAATTACCTCCTTATATTTTACCTTTTCAGGGTTTACATATCAGACTTGCATAGACAAAGGCAGGAAATGTATACTTCTATTCACACACCAAACAACATAATTTAACTAACAGGATTAGATGAACAAATATAAGCTCACAGGTTACATAAGCAAACAAAAGTAAATATAGACTCACCAGAGCTTCAGCAGTGGTCCACAGCCAAACAAATTGTTGCCAAATTCGTTCATCAATAAATGTGTATTGTTCCCAAGGCTGTTTGGCAGGCGGAACCTCGTAAAAAATATATGTGTTAGCGAGAGAGGTCTTAAACTTCCTCCACCGATCAGCACAATAGGACAATGTCTTGACTTTCAACTCCTCAGAGTCAGGGACAGTGTATGTAAGCCGGATAGTGTCCCAAATAGGTTGCTTTACTTTTTCAAAGCTAACACTTTTCCACTCATCTTCCAAGATGCTAACCTTGCTACATGCAAGATAGCCGACATAACTATTATATTTGTTTTTATTAGGACCGTAAGGCCGCAACTTTTCATCGAACTGAATCTCGAGCCTTGACCCAGAAGTCCGACTTAGTGATACATCCATCATTCATATGCCTCTTCTACCACGGCGTGGAGAGGGGTTAGGAGGCACATTGTCAGTGGAGGAGGGTTCGTTCTGACCCACACCACTAACTGGCGATCCCGGAACACGAATATCGTCTTCACCGTTCATTTTTGAGACAGTAAGAGAGGAATGCCTGAGCAACTGAGAGAGTAAGAGAGGCTACTGGTACGTGGGTGAGGAAGAGTGGTAATGCAACAGGAAGAGTGGCTTCACAACAACAAGAGGGGTTTCAGAGGTACAACGTAACGTAAGTCTTATGGGTTTCGCGCGAAGATACAGGGGTTTCAGAGTTCAGAGATACAACGTAAGTCTTAAGGCAATGTTTCGCGCGAAGAATATATTGGCGGTTTATTTTTCAGACCGGATGAAAAAAATGACGGTCTTAAAGATTACGTTTTAAGAACGTCCTATTTAAAACTCCGGTCTTAAAAGTATTCCTATCGGGTGCGATTTTTGTCCAGCTAAAAAGTATAATCTTTAAGACCTCTGGTTACCGTATGAACAAAAACGACGGTCTTAAAGGTTACGTTTTAAGACCGTCCTATTTTAAACGCCGGTCTTAAAAGTATTACTACCGGGCGCGATTTTTGTCTGGCTAAAAAGTATAATCTTTAATACCTCCTGTTATAGATATCAGGTCTTAAAAGTTTAATTTAATTTTTTTCCTTATTATTTTGGACCGTAGGAAAAATAAGTCGGCCTGTTCGAGATTTCTCTATAAAGAATTTTTATATTTCAATTTTTTTAATAACATTTTTAAGACCGGTCGTTTTTCTAAGCGGTCTGAATAATATATTTAAGACCCATTACTAAACGATTCGGTCCAAGAAGTTCTTTATATTTACAAAACTTCCACCGGTCATAACTTTAAAGTTCTTTATATTTACAAAACTGCCACCGGTCATACCTTTAAGACCGGACCTTCGATAGTCCGCTCTAAATGAGGCGGTCTTAAAAGCCTTTGTACTAGTGAAAACTTTCATTTATATGGATGTAAGAAAAAAAACTAAACTTTTAATCAGGGTTTCGACAAGAAAGGAAAACGAGTATCGAGCATTTGTGAAAGACACCGATAAAAACTTCTATGTGAAAATAGGAGCTTGATGTTAGGATTCGTACACGTAGCGGATTAAAAATTTCTTACGAATCCTTCCGAAGGATCACTCAACGACGTTTATATCACAGTTAAGGAAACCGAACCATACCTTGTGTTGAACTAGTTCGCGTTCCGTTCCTTTGATAAGGTGGGCTACCTTCTCGAACAACACGTCCGCGTCTCGTTCCTTTGATCAGGTGGCCGATCAACACGTCCGCGTCTCATTCTTTCGATCAGCAGAAGTCGACTCTTGGATCGGCTTCCTCTACTGGCATCCACACGAACAATCCCCAAACACGGTTGCGGCAGCGTGCTAGCGCTTCTTGTGCGTCTCTCTCTCTCACGTTGCTCTAGGGTTTTTCACGGCTTTTCTGAATACGCTCGGTTGAAAATCCCGTAGGTTTTTCTAAACCCGATAGGCGTATTATATAACCAAAATTAATCCTTTATTAATTTTGGAAATTCGGATTTTTGAATCTGGTCAACATATCAATCACATCTATCTCATAAATGTAATTGAATATATTAAAAGCCAGATTTGGAAATTCGAATTTTGAATTTAAATCAAATCTAAATTTAAAGCCTTTTGATTTAATTTATCATCATAAATTAAATCCGAGATATGATATCTATCTATTTAATTAAATCTGAGCTACCATATCTCAATTTAATATTAAACAGATATACGATATCTTTATTCGAAATTAAATGAGATACAATATCTCTATTTGTTTCAGATATTTAATTTATCAAATAAATTAAATACTAAACAAATATCATATATAATATTATAATCTCAATTTATAATATATATATTAATTTCGAATTATATATATATATATATATAAATCCTAGATCAAATTTAGTATTCATTTAATCTCAGATTAATCTGAGATTCGATGAACCTGGACACTTTCACCCGTGTTGGATTATTCTTGTGTGCAACCCTGCAGGCCCATATGAGATTGGCAGTGGGCCAACACTGTATCAGCCCACAAGTCGCAAGCGGCCTCTAGCAAGACATTGCAACTACCCAATTCACATGGGGATCGATGACACGATACTACCTATCGTACAACCATGTCACGTCCCTTTTGTCATGCGATAATTTGGTCAAGCATGAAGCATGGATAATGTCAACTTCCTTTTCTTGACCATTGCTTTCTTGATTCTCGAGTAGTCTAATAAGTGAAATGGAAACTCCTTTCCATCACAGTATGGCCATACATTTCTTAGACTCACTCATCGAGGGGCCCAACATTATCTCTCTACATATGTGAGGTAGAAATCCCATCTTGACCGCTCACATTCCTCCGCATGAAAACCACTGATCCTGATCCTAGCCTTTATCATCACCCGGTCAAAGGTGACTTTTGACCAGGTCAAAGATCAGTGACTCATCATGTAGGAATCCATGATGATCTCAGGTCATAGAGCGTCGTGACGCGGTTATACATGAGATAAGCTTATGACTTAATCCATGCAGCTTTCTCATAGTGGGTCGGTCGAGCACCTTGTACTCTTACAAGTGCCCATGACTTTGACTCGTATCTCCATACCTCATCAAAGTCATACTGGTCTTATTTCATCTTCACTCCCGTGTAGATGACCGACCAGGGACATTTAGGATAATCTATAAGATTACCTAGGGATGCAGTTATCAATACGAACATGCAAACGAAAATGATAATAAAAGAGAATACTTTAAATAACTTAAATATCCAAAGTACAATGAATTGCCCCTAGGGCATAATTTCCAACACTTGATACCCAAGAGGGGGGATAAAAGAGAATACTTTAAATAACTTAAATATCCAAAGTACAATGAATTTCCCCTAGGGCATAATTTCCAACACTTGATACCCAAGAGGGTGGGTGAATTGGGTATCTTTAAAATTTTTGAAACTTGGTCTGTTTTTGAACACTTAAAACAGAGCAGAACAGAGGAGTAGGGAGAGGAAGCTTGACACAATGCAATTTATACTGGTTCGGTCCTTTCTCTGACCTACATCCAGTCCCCAGGCCTCACTTGGGATTTTCAATCCAGTAACTCAATGAAATTGATTACACACTCTGTACTAAGAGTTGTTCTCTCACTAGAACACACTCCCCCTTACAAGTTGTAATCAATACACCCCAACTACCAAGTCCCCTGACTTGTAGTTGTTACAATCACAGAATGATTTTACAGAAGAAACTCTCTTAAAGAGTAGATAGATAAACACTGAAGCACTAAGTATCAAACTGATCTATTACAAGTGAAAGCTAATACACAATAAATGAACTTAGTAAATTTTCGCTCAGAGTAGGTGTATCAGCTTGTGAAGGAGTTAATGAACTCTATTTATAGCTAGAGAACATTAAATGGCCGTTGTAAAGAAGATTGAACCGTTGGAGGTCATCAACTGAGTGTAGGTTCATGCTTAGTCATCTTCTCTCTCTCTTTTCTGCATAATCCAGCTGTTAATTAAGTCTGAGTTGACTTTCTGGCAATAAATCCGTTAGAGAGATGTTTCTTGTTGTAGTAATCTTCCTTTTGATCTTTTGCAGTCGTGTACAAGTGGATTAACCAAAGGAAGCAAGTTTCTGGGTTTGAGCATTTAATGTTCTGACAGCTTTTTGCTTTTGCTCAAAACCTTCAATAAATCTTCGTTAATCTGTCTGAAACTCACTAGAAAGATGGTTAAACATATCTAGAATCAATATAGAATAATCATGGAAAGCATTGAGATCAAACAAGAAGGTATTACAGAATTCCCAAATTCGAATATGCAGTAACGGCCACAAACCTTGAGGTTTGCAATTCAAACCTCGAGGTTTGCTTGAAAAGTTCAAGCAAACTCAGTTGGCAAAACATGTAACCTCGAGGTTACTCTGTGAACCTCGAGGTTTCCTTTGAAAAGAAACCTTTTGAGAAATCTTTGGAAGCCACAAACCTTGAGGTTTCAAATAGTAACCTTGAGGTTTAAAACTTGGTGAAAAATCCATTTTTCCTCTGGAGCCCGATAACCTCGAGGTTGCAAAACCATACTCGAGGTTTGCTTTCAAATTTGCAAAGTTAAGTTTTTGAATAAAAGGCTCAACCTCGAGGTTTCAATCTGAACCTCAAGGTTTTCAGTTATTTGAAAACTAGTGTGCTCTCTGTGTGTGAGAAAACTCGAGGTTAGAAAATAATACTCGAGCTTTAAGTATTTTCTTGAAAATTTGAGCTTTAAGACAAAGTGCCAAACCTCGAGGTTTCAACATGAACCTCGAGGTTTTCATACTTGATGAAAACCATGACCTCTCTGGATGAGTTAAAACTCGAGGTTTACTTGCAATACTCGAGGTTTCACATATTTTTCAAAAAGATCAGTTAAGCGCCAAAACATAAACCTGGAGGTTTTCAACCAAACCTTGAGGTTTCCTGTGTTAGTGCGAAACTTGAGTTTTTCTAAAGAGTCCAGAACCTCGAGGTTAACTTGCCAACCTCGAGGTTTCACATTGTTTCGTGAAACCAAGTTTTGAACCATGGAACACTTGTCTTTTCAAAAGCTTTTGTAAGGCCAAACCTCGAGGTTTCTATACCAACCTCGAGGTTTGCTCTTAATCAGGATTTTCAACACTTAAAGAGCAAAACCTTTTTCATTGTTTGTAGTTGTTGGCAATCATCAAAACCAACAGAGAACTAACACTATGCAAGCAAAGACAATGAAAGAGAACACTAATAGAATGTGATAGCAAAACATCTATCAAGTGTTTGTGAATAACAACGATCTTTACCGAACGCGAGAGCAAAATGATGAAGACAGAGGGGGAGAACCCAACGGAAAGGAATACTAATCCAACTAGACAATGGAGAGAGAGACATCACAACGGCAAGAGGTGGTGAAGAGAGGAAGAGTGCGCATAGGACTAAGAAAGGATAGAGATGGATACCAAGTGCAAAAGTGAGTATATATAATTAAGGCAACCGTTTCTAGACTTGTTCTAATTGAAGACCGGTGTTAATACAATCTTTTCTACATCGGTTGTAATTTTTAGAACAGATAAAATTTTGAGAAATAAGAACTTTGCCTAAAGGTTGAACTTTTTCATCAACAATAGATTAATAACATGAGATTATAGATGATTATAATCATCAACAAGAAATATCAAAATATATAAAAGAACTACTTTTTTTTATTAATCATCGCCTAAAGGCAACATTATACATGCATGAAATCATATGATGATTATTAGCCACAAAATAAGTATATAAAAAAAATTATAGGTTTAAAGGCAAATTTTGCCACTAAACTATACATGGAGCGGCAATTTTGCCCTAGATGTGTCAAATTCGGAGCAACTTTTTCCTAATTATTATCCTAGTTAACTTTGATCATTAGTCGACCAAATATGCTGAGCTGACAGTCTACATGTCATCCACGTCATTTTTGTTTAAGTGCAAATTTGTGCTAAAAGTTTTTACTTAGGAGAAATGATGCCCTATATGTTAAGCTACCAATGTGAACAACATTGAAGAAGAAAAAGTAACATATGGAGGAGGAGCTCACATTCACTCGAGATAATAAAGAAAAATATTCAATTACAAGATGAATAACACACTAAGAAAGATTTTCGAGAACAACAATAGATATAGACAAGTACCTCTTTGATTTTCTCTTCATTGCACAAGATGTTTTTACCTCTTTGATTGTCTTTAAATGTTCATATGGGATGGAGTTTTTTTTTTAAAAAAAAATTATGCATTTTAAAATCTTACTAGGAAAAAAAATGTAGTGGATAACACATAGACTTGCCAAATAAGTATATTTGGTCAACTAACGGGTAAAATTAACCTGAATAACAACAAGGGTGAAATTGCTACAACTTAAAAACTTTTAAGACAATATTACTCCTTAGGGAAAACTTCATGAGTAAATTTGCACCTAAACCCAAAATGAAAATGCTGTGAAATTTCCAGATCAGTATATTTGATCAACTAATGGTCAAACTTAACTGGGATAACGATCAAGACAAAATTGCTTCCCAAAAAACTTCTAGGGCAAAATTGGTTTTTAACCCAATATTATATTATAACAATAATGGGGATTCTTGAAACTAGGCATTTAGAGGATCATCATTATTCGAAGAGACACATTCATCATTCTTCTAGGAGACTCACTGCGCTTAGTCCAAATAATCGCCGATGTCATTTAACACAACTGCCACCTGCTCCAGTAGTTCAGAGAAGGATCTTGCCCCACCATTACTTCCAAAACAGTGCCCTAAAGGCGAAAGATGGTCTCAACGATTTCCTCCAACATTGAAGGTGGAGGGGCTTAGAAGAGGAACCGCTGGTAGCTACTACCGAAAAAGGAGAAGGGAAACACTTCCTATTTGATCTTGCCATCAATGGAAGTGTTGATGCTCAAACAAGTAAGAGAGAAGTAGAAAGGAACTTTTGAGTTTGAACTTAGGAACTAAAGGCGTCTTGGTATTTACAAACGAGATTGGTGCGTGGTTGGATAGTTCAAATGATACTAACAAGACATGATGATAGGCATAGGAAGTTGAAATGTTAAGTATTTACATCGATCGTATTTGAAACGCACTCTAAATAATAATTATGAGACCGGGTTCTCATATTATCCGATGTAAATGAAAAGTGAACATTAGAAAAATATACAATATTTACAATAGTCAAGAGTTAAATAACAGTTCAGAACAATATGTTTATACATTATGCCATTATGACCGGTTTAAATATAATTATATTATATATTTAACATGAATATAATTAAGTTGAATATATATTATAAATTATATAATTCAAAAACTATGTAACCAAGATAAAAGAGACATGATTAAGATCAAAATCACAAGATGAAAATTAGAAATAAAAATATTTTTTTCACTAATAATATTTTTTTTGGGAAGCATTAGTACATGCATTAAAAATACATTTTACATAATAAAAAAACATTCAATCTTCCTCCTCATCATTGCCAGAGGCAGGGGAGAAGAAAGGGAAAGAGGAAGAGGCAGAGTCGTCCGAAAGATTGACTTGATACCATTGGCATCAAGCACAAGGTCGAGCTTGTTATTGACAGTGTATAGTGTAACACCTTAAATTTAACACCCGAAAACTTAGCCAAAATATTTGAAATACCTCCAACAAAGATGATCAATATCCAAATCATTAAATTACATAACCATTTCAAACAAAATTTATAATACAAAGTCAAAACAAGTTTCCAAAATGTTTCAGAGTTAAATATAATGCAGAAGTCTTAGAGTCATAGCAAATAAAAATAACATAACATAAGCTATAGGAGAATAAAAGATCCTTCATAGCTCACTCCATAGGTGACTTCCCTTGCTCCCTACTAGAATGTTCACCTGAAAAATGTTAATATGAGATTTCACGTCTCAGTAACTATTGAAAGTTTCTACTGTACACAAGCAAAACCTTAGACAGAAACACATTCATTTGACTGGATGGTTCCAAGCTCACCAAAACCTAAGATACATCCGACTAAAGGTATAGAGTTTAAGTAAAGACCATGGCTCCCCTCCTTAAAAATAACAACTAAGGAGCTGTCATGTGTCTCATAACTCCAATGTAATCTCAGCCAGAGGAAAACATGGAAGATGGGGCCTTGACAAGTACCATCTACTATGCACCGAGTGGTGACATAAATAAATCTTATCATTTAAATTCCTCCTTACTCCAACTCATCATATATAGCTTCCATGATAATTATATCAATAAAATAAAGTATATTAAAACACGCTTCCATTTATATCAAATATCATAAAAAGGTAAATCAAACATATCATAAAACCTCATCGAACTAATCTGTCATTCTTGAAATTTGAAGGACTAAACTATCATTTTGAAATTCGGGACTAAATTGTCATTTTTGAAATTTGGGACCAGACTGTCATTTCTGAAATTTGGGGGCAAAATCATAATTTTTGCTGGGCACAAACTTTAATTTTCATGGGCACAAAACTGTAATTTTTATGGGTACAAAACTGTACTTTTAATGAGCACAAAACTGTAATTTTTGTGGGTACAAAACCATAATTTTTGTGTGTACAAACTGTAATATTCAGTTATAATAATAATATTATAATACATATAAATCAGTCTATAAAAAAATATAATTTATAATCATATACAATTCACAAGTATATGGAAGAATCTTCTGAGTTATCTGTTACTCGCTAATTCCCAAGTAATCACCAAAAAGCTACTAACAGTCTCCCCAAATAATTATCTCTACGCTTTCCCTCTCTCTCTTTCTTTCTCGCCTCTCTTTATTTATTTTTTCTTACATTCTTGCTTGCTCTACTTGAATACACATCCGAAGGTGTGTATTTATAGTGGTTGAGGAGGGGGTGAAATTGGAGAGTAGTTGGGTGAAGTGTTGGGGTGGTTAGGTGAAATGTTGGGAGTGAAGTTTTAATACTCCCTCCCCTTTAAACTTAAAGCCAACCATGTTTCCAATTGTATGTGTGTGTATATAACATATTATACTATTAATATATTATAATAATTAAAAAATTATTATTACTTATTTTTTATACTGACATTAGAAAGTTTTACTCTTATACTGAATATTTTTGGTAATTTAATTACCATCACTCTATCCTATCATTTTTCTAAATAAATTTTAGGATGTTACATAAAGTAATGTGACGAGTCTTCCAAGGCATCTGTCTATATGATCCACCCTTGAATGGAGTTGTTGAAGAAGCCGCTTGGTTGAAGGTGGTGGAGGTGGCTATAAAGGAGGAGGAGGAAAAGGAGGATGAACAAAATTAGTCCTGACACGTACCATATTGATATTCTAGCTAGAGACGAGAGGAAGAGGAGCTAAATTTGTAGAAATGAAAGCAATGAGGAGTTTAATAAGTAGACAAGACAAATGAAGTGGCCTTAGATTTAGAAAAGACACATAGTTGGAAAGTTTACCTCGAAAGTTGAAAAGTCTGAAAAGATGATTACAAAAAAATGACGGTATCTAAAAGGATATTTACACTGGGTATGTAAGAGTTGGTGTAAAAAGAATTTAAATTTTTGAATTTTCTTAATATTTAATACTTATTGGCACTTTGTTAGCTTACAACCAGTCTAGAAAATATTATTTAGACCGCGTGAAAATGTGAAGGGTGTTAAGTTGTATTAATATTTACGATAATGCCACATGTCATACTTTTTAAACTATCTCCATCTGTAGAGGTTTAGATGTGGCAATCTTATAGGTATTTTTTCTAGTAGTGATCACACATCTCCTAGGCTCCATTTTTTATTGTTTGTTTGCCATCACCTCTTCTCCTTGTGTAGTCGAGTTCTAGTGCATTTTTTGTGTCTCTTTTCTCCCGGCCGTGTCTTCTGGTGAGTTATTCTCCTTCTGGCAAGCATCTTCTAGCCATCAACTCTTCTTCCTTGTCTCTTTGGCAGACTCATGGTGTGCATTCTGGATTTGTTCGTTTTCTATCTCATCGCTCTATGCATGCAATTACTTCATGTTTGCTTGGCTTGAAATAAGTGTTGGAGCTATGTTATGGCTATCTGGGGCCAACTCTTATCTTATGTATTTATATGTATGTATTATATAATATTTTATTTTGATCAATAATTTGGTTTCATCTAATCTCTTATCTTTTCTATAATTATGCTTTTTAAAAAAAAATTAGGATAATGTTTGGTTCATTACTCATTGGGCTATGAGAGGAAAGTAAAATTCTTATTTGAGAAACATACTGAAATGTCAGTATCATCTTATATTCGACACTATTCAATGTACATCTTTATTTTAAGGACTAAATAAATACTTAAAAGCACTTGTTTTTACCCCACTCCTTTTATGAAAGTTAATCTATGTATTTTTTTCTTTCTAATGAGGGCAATATTGTGATGATTAGTGAAATTTTTGGGGTTATGATTTGGAAGAGTATTGAGTTTTGACAATAGATGACTATATATATGTAGATAATAGTTAATGGCTAATTTTAATCGGTTCAGATTTATTATTCAGTTGTCTTATGATTTTATAATGAATCTCTCTTTTAAAAATAGATTATAATAGGTTATTTGCCTAGCTAAAATTAAATCAGATTTGTATATTTTTTTTAAGAAAATATTTTTTGGAGTTCATATTATATTTCTTTTATTTTCTTCAATTATTTTGTTTTGAGGTAGGTGGAATGCGTATTTAAATGTTAGTGTTGTGAATTGAGTAGTACTATAAGAATTAATGTTTAATTAGTGACATTAGATACTAATTAATATTGATAGCAATATATATTATGGGTCACCAAATTTGTTGTAAGTTAGAAAAGAGGAATAAGGATAAATAAAAAAGCATAAATATGTTCTGTAAGAAAAAAATAATAACTTTAAAAAGTGCAATGGCGGAGTGAGGGGGGGCTAGGGTGGACCCCCGCCCCCCTAAATTTTTTTGAAAAGAAAAAAGAAAAATGGAGGGCGCTCAAATATATTAGGCATGATACTAGTTCTCTGTTGAAGCTTCGTACTGCCTTCTGCAGTTTAGCTCATTTCTAGCAGCCTTGCAGCGTATGCCAGTTTGAATGGAAAATATGGCTGGGGCAAGCAAAGTTTTATAAGATGTTTTAGCACTATACATCCTTTTTTTCTTGCCAAATAGTGTGCAACTTCTCCTACATTAAATTAATAGGACATGAAAAAGAGAAAACTTTCATAAAATCCTAAAAATTAGCCAAAATTTTAGCATTTTGTTGGATGAGAATTCATGAAAATACCTCTTAAGTTTGTTTTTACTTGTATGGCAAACAACCGCAACAAAACGTATTTTTTGTGGCAAAAAATTGAGCGGATTTTACTTTGAATAATGATTGTAGTTGTTATGTAAAATTCATCAAGAATAAAAATAATAAGATTAATTTTTTCCTTATTGATGATATTATACATTTCAGTCCTCAAAAAAATTTAATATGAACTAAAAAGTGTATTCAATATTTGTTGTTGACTCTAGGAGAATTCATATTAATTGACCTTATTATCATAATTTGTTTGTCGAAGAATTTCACATCACCATAGAAGTTTTCTTGAACCCTCCTATACACTTTACTTTATAATCTTGCTCCCCTCGTCTCTAAATCTTGGCTCCACCCCTGAGAAAGTGATATTTTTAAGAAAATAATTTTTGAAAGTGATGCACCTTGTAATGAGTCTTTTTCCAAATGTCATGGAATTTTTGTTTACTATGTTATCTTTTGATTTATAATTGTCGGTTATTATTTATTTGTATTTTCAATATTATGTGATATTATTTAGTAAATAGTTCAATATGTTTATTTTTTGCCTGGACTAAAATAATTCCTAGCTCCACCACTGCTTGAAATCTTGATCTTGTCTTCGATCTTCTACTCTGTTTTGCTCTACTAAACCTTCATTTATTTCAGATTCCTCCTCTTACCTTGTTTAGTTTTATACTTGTTCCTTCTGCTTTAGTTTCATTTATGCTTCGGTTTGTGTTATCGATGAATTAAGTAGCACAATATACATCAAGTCTCCATATTATAGCTGAACTTGAACCTAGCTTGAAGGTCATATTCAATAATGTTAATGGTATGAAAATTCGGCATGCAGAAGGTTGTAGTTTTTATCTCACTTGTAACTTCAAGCGCTTAGTGCTTGTCCCAATAAGTGGGAGGTGGCAACCAACAAGTTCAAATATATTTGTAATATCACGTTGTTATTAGATGCTCGTTTTAAATAAAAATGAGATAACATATTTTAGATAAATTTTTGTGATATTTTCCGATAATATTTACAATTCTAAAATTAGCTAGAGTTATATTTTCAAAAGCTTTTCTCTTTTCTTTTCTTTTTTTGCCTGAATAGTTTTTTTAAGATATAAAAATTTTTTTAAAAAAAGTATATGAACTAATTAATTATTATTTAAAAATGGAATTTTTTTTTCACAAATTCGAGATACAAAAATATTAAATACAGATAAGTCTTAAAAAATTCATATTTTATAAATAAAACTTACATATTTGAAATGTAAAAATTGAGTAATATCATTTGCAAATCAAATCAAATTTAATGATTTCTATTGATAAATTAAATTTCTATATTTGTAAATTGAGTTAAATAGTTTACATTTACAAGTAATTGTGAAAACTTAAAGGGAAAATATCAGTAAGGTCCCAAGAAAGAGAAAATATATATATATATATATATATAAAGTCTCAACCCTAAACCCCTATCAAAAAAGTCTCTAGGAACTTTTTTGATATTAATTACGAAATTCTAATATAAAAAAAATGTCTCATTATCAAAATAGTTTTTTATGTCATTAAAATGACTTTTCCTATTTGTTACAGACCAATCCAAAGGCCCAAATCCATGATACGACCCAACAGAACCAGGAATCATGATTGACATGTCAGGAGGGAAGATCCGGTATCGTAGCAAGATGGGATCTATCCAAATCGGTATCCCAAGATATTCGCCCTAAATATCTCGGCCTCAGATATATCGGCCCCGGATATTGCTCACTCCGGGTATCGTGCTAGACCGAGGATATCCGCCTTGGACACCTCTATAAATATAGAGGTCGACTAATCAGGTGCACACGTTCTAACTTATGCTCACTTTACATTCTGTCACACAGAGCACACACACCACCCCCTGGCTAAGTGCCTCCAAGTTTACTTTGAACTACGTGGACTTTGATCCCTTCAAAGGGTACGTAGGCTCTAGCCTTGACACCTTGTCAAGTCCAATCAGTTTTGTTTCCAGGACAGAACATTGGCACCGACCGTGGGGAACCTTAAATTTCTATCCTCGTGACCACTAATGACGAACACCAGAAGACACAGCAGAAACAATCCACCGCCGTAGGTTGACAAGGATCCCTTTCCAAATCAGCCTCAAGCCAGACCAAGCCAGCCACCGGTTCGGAGTCAACCACGACGTGAAAATACCCCAGAAGGGCATGTTACTGACACGGAAACCTCATCCCCAGTTTCCAATCAGCCGTTAGAAGAAATGGCAACGGAAAACCCGGCTCAAACCGTTCAGATTCCGGATACTCCAGCACTAGAAGCTGACGTCCACACCCTTCAGAGGACTCAATAATCCATGCTCCAGAGGTTTGAGAATAAAGAGAAGCGAGACAACCTCCAAAGGTAGGAGGATTTCCGTGCTATCGAGCAAATGATAAAAGAAATACTGGAAAGCTTTCTGGGACGCTGGAAATCGGAGAAGTTCTCGTAGGGGAAGAGGGGTCACGACTACGAACAGCAGTAGTTTGACTAGTAGCCCAGAGTCAAGACGCCGGGCCCACCCCCAGATAGGGAGAGAAGGCAGATCCAGTCAAGAACGTCAACCGGCATCCGCGCGAAAGAGGGAACGACTATTACAGATCTTAGAAAAGGAGGACCGAGGCTGTAATGACAATCAGGACTGGGATGATGACCAAGACCGGGACGGATACGACAGCGACGAAGACCGAAACTCTGACGAGCACCGAGAGGAGAATAGAGCCCCTCGACGACATGGCTCGCCCCAGGAATACAGAATGAAATACCTGACGGGATCTGGAAGAACTCCATTTTCAAGAGCAACGGCGATGGCTCCGTATCCGAAAAACTTTGATCTGACTGACCTTCCGAAGTATGATGGGACTCAGGATCCGCGCAATTACTTGGAGATTTTCGAGAAGCTGATGTGGGTCCGGTCAATAAACGGTCCGGTCATTTTGTGCCTCTTCTTGGCCACATTGACCGGACCGGCACACAAATGGTTGAGCTCTTTGCATAACAATTCCATTCGGAGTTTTGAAGACCTCGGACGCAAATTTGAGTTACACTTCGCCACGAGCAAAAAGCAACCGAAATCTCAATTCACATTGAGTAAGGTGAAGCAGAAAAAGGGGGAGACGCTGCAAAAGTACCTGGATAGATTCAGAGACATGGCAATGCAACTGTGATCTTTATCCGAGGAAGTCCATGTACATTTCCTGGTCAATGGATTAGACCCATCATCACGCCTGGCTAGGAGTTTATGCAAAGAACGAGTCTACACTCTCACCAAATTTCGCACCCAGGCAAGAAAGTATTTGGACGTCGAGCAAATGGAGATTGCCAATGCAGATGAATCCGAAAAGGTAAGGAACACCTCAGCCGATGCTAGGGATCAGGCGGACAAGCCGAAAGCCGAGCCTCAGAAACGCAATAGAGACAGCCGACCCCGGCAAGAGAGAGCGGAGAATAAGGCGAAGTACGACAGCTACACCCCATTAAATGTTCCGCGGTCGCAATTGTGGAAGGAGGTGGCTCAGGCCGAGATGAAGAAAATTGTAAAACCGAGGCCGCTTAGAGGCCGATCCAACACAGATCGTTCAAAGTACTGCACATTTCACGATTGCCCCGGACACACTAGAAATGAATGTTATGACCTCTGGGATGCTATTGAAAAATTTGTGAGAGAGGGGAAACTGCATCAGTATGTGATCAAAACCCAGGGGAAATCAAAGGCAAGCAGAATTATGGCGGCCGCAGCAGGAGTCCGGCCGCGGACACACGGAAATCAGAGAAAAAATGAAAGTCAGGTTCTGACGATGAATTTCCTGAGGTTGAATTCTAGTGCAACGTCGTCAGTGGAGGTTTTGGTGGAGGTGGAGATACGGTAAGCCAACGAAAGAAGTACGTACAAGAGGTCTTAACGGTTAGAGACCTACCAAAGTTCATGGACGATCCCGCGAAGCCGAAACCACCCCCATTGGTCTTCACCAACGAGGAATTAAAGGATGTTATCCCCGACCACCAGGACGGGCTGGTTATCACTAGAACCCTGGTAAATTGCCGTGTTAAACGAATTTTTGTGGATGCAGGGAGTTTGGCTGACATCATAAGCTGGGATGCGTATAAAAGGATGCACTTAGACGCGAAAGACTTGAAGCCGTGCAAGGCAACCTTGGTCGGATTCAATGGAGAGAGTTCTTTCGCAAAAGGTTATAACGACCTGAGACTAACCCTAGGAACAAAGGATGCATTTAAGACAGAACGCTTGAGGTTCATTATAGCCGACTTCCGCTCCCCTTACAACGTCATCCTGGGTCGACCAACCATACATAGTTGGGACATGTTGGTATCCACCAAACATCAGAAGCTGAAGATGATCAACGATAAGAATCAGGTGGTCGAAGTGTCTGGAGACCAGAAGGAGTTGCGGCAATGTTACCCTGGTAAATTGCCGTGTTAAATACTTATGTTGTTAGTTCTCTATATGTTTTGATGATGATTCAACAATTGCAAACCCAAAAATGAAGTTTTGTCTTGGTAAGTTGAAAAACTTGTTGTCAAGACAAAACTCGAGTTTTGGCTCTGACAGAGAGGTGCTCTCTTTCATTAAACAAGAGCAAAACTCAAGTTTCACTTGGAAACTCAAGTTTTGAAACTTACAGAGAGCTCTCAATTTTCATCTCAAGACAAAACTCGAGTTTCAGTTTGAAAACTCAAGTTTTGGTTCTCACAGAGACTCGTGACATTTTTCAACCAAAGACAAAACTCGAGTTTTTGTATTGAAAACTCGAGTTTTGGCCATACAGAGAGTCTTTGATTTTTGAACTCAGCTTCATGCCAAGACTTTATATTTAAATTGCCTTTGAACGTTTCAATGTTTTCTCTAAGTTAAGAGAAAACTCGAGTTTTGGTTTCAAAACTCGAGTTTTGTTCTTACAGAGAGTCTTCAGGTTTTCACCGTGTTTTGAAAACTCAAGTTTCAAAACGAAAACTCAAGTTTCTAACTTGAGCTGATTTTTTCAAAGTTTTCATCATTGGATGAAAACTCGAGTTTTGTTTTACAAACTCAAGTTTTGACCCAACCCGAGAGCATTGCCAAATTTCAAAGGTTTCATAACTATATGAAAACTCAAATTTTGATTTCAAAACTCGCGTTTTGATCAGGCAGAGAGCAATGCATTTTCACGATGATTTGAAAACTCGAGTTTCAATTTTGAAACTCATGTTTTGGCCTGTTATAACCTTTTCAGCGTTTTCGCAGTTTATGTGAAAACTCGAGTTTCACTTTGAAAACTCAAGTTTTGGCCAAACAGAGAGCATATGATTTTCCAACCTTTTGAAAACTCAAGTTTTAATTTGAAAACTCAAGTTTTGATGTTTTGGACTCCCACGTGCTACTTTCATTAAAAGTCCAAAACTCGAGTTTTGAGTTGAAAACTTGAGTTTTGAGAATTTTACAAACCTGGTCCAAAAGCTCTAAACTCGACCATGCTCTCTGGAAACAGAAAACTCGAGTTTCAGTATTGAAACTCAAGTTTTGGCTTAAGTGCACAGTTGAAAACTCGTGTTTTCATGAACAAAACTCGAGTTTCCATCGTGGCCCACAAATTTGAATTTAACGATTTTGCAATGCTTTGTTGTTTGATCTTAATACTTTCTAGAATTAATCTTCCACATTCTTAGCTATGTTTAACCACTTTACTTGTGAGTTTTAGACAGATTAATGAAGGATAATTATGAGTTGGAACAAAAGCAAAAAAGGTGGTTCAGAACATTAAATGCATATCAGAAAGTTACCCCTTTCTGGCTAATCCAACTGAACACGCCTACAGAACGT
Organism: Acacia crassicarpa; assembly: GCA_034222035.1. Classification (NCBI taxonomy): domain Eukaryota; kingdom Viridiplantae; phylum Streptophyta; class Magnoliopsida; order Fabales; family Fabaceae; genus Acacia; species Acacia crassicarpa. The sequence goes on from JAWXYG010000003.1 coordinate 38,951,965, forward strand.
TAAAGAAAGTTTTCTACAACAAGTAAACTCTTCTCCAACGGACTAATCCACAGAGAGACAGCTCAGAGTGATTATTCTTCTGGATTAAGTGGAGAGTAGAGAGAGAAGCTGACCAAAGTTGCAACTAATCACCTCTAACGGCTTGATTCATCTCACAACGGTCATTTAATGCTCTCTAAGTATAAATAGAGATGCATTCAAGTCTTCTCAACAACTACAACAACTGAGAGCGAAACTCATTAAGTATTCATTCAATTCTTTCAGTTTTCCATCTGTATTGTATCTTGTGATACCTAAGCTTCAGTGTTTATCACTATCCACTCTTTGAGAGAGTTCTGTCTTCAGATTATCATTTATTGTAAAGGAACCATAGGTCAAGGGGACTTGGTGGTTGGGTTCATTGATTACAACTTTTAAGGGGGAGTGAGTTCTAGTGAGAGAATCACTTCTTGAGTGCAGAGTGTGTAATCCTTGATATAGTGAAAATCCCAGTGTGGCTGGGGATTGGACGTAGGTCATTGGTTAGGACCGAACCAGTATAAATTTTCTTGTGTCTTGCTATTCTTCCCTCACTCTGTTTTACCCTATTTTACATAGCACAAAACAGAACAATTTCAAAAAATTTTATTGATACCTAATTCACCCCACTCTTGGGTATCCAGCTACACTTTCATTTGGTATCAGAGCCTGGTCTTCTCAAAAGAGTTTAACATCTCGAGAAGGATCAACATGGAAGGCATTCTACCTAATGGAGCTTCAATCAATAGACCACCGGGCTTCAATGGAGAACATTATTCATTCTGGACGGCCAAATTCAAAGTTTTCGTGATGGCTACTTAGTATGGCCTTTGGAGAGTCTTCGAGAGAGGAGCCTACATGCGAACGATTGTTGAACATGGTGTAAGGGTCATGAAGTTGGAAGAAGATTACGACGACAATGACCAAAGAAATGTTACTCTCAACAGTAAAGCAGTGCTTCTTCTACAAAGTGCTTTAAGCCAACAAGAATATTTTCGTGTATGCACTTTGCCATCAGCTAAGGCTATGTGGGATGATCTGGAAATTGCTCATGAGGGAACGGCTGGTGTAAAGCAAAACAGAGTTAACACACTCATGACTGAGTATGATCTCATGAGAATGAAACCTGAAGAATCGATTGGGGAATTCCAACTAAGGTTCACTCACCTGATTAATTAGCTAGCTGCCTTGGGAAAAGAGTATGATCAGTCAGTACAAGTGGGGAAGATTTTAAACATCCTTAATAAGGATTGGGAGGCTAAGGTCACTGCCATCGAAGAAGCCAGAGGAGACTCCATGGCCTATGTTGCTGCACTTTTTGGAAGTCTATCTGGATATGAGGCCAAACTCAAGTTCAAGAAGGGACTTGACGAAGTTCATGGCAAGGGCAAAGGGATCGCACTCAAGGATGCTAAAGAAGAAAAAGAATTAGATGAGGAGGATGAAGACGATGATGAAGAGATAGGCATGCTGGTTCGACGATTTAAGAAATTTTACAAGAAGGACCAAGGCTTTAAGAAGTTTCAGAGGGTAGCTCTAGTTATGAAGCAAAGAAGCCCATCATATGCTACGAATGTCAAAAGCCTGGTCATATCAAATCAGAGTGCCCTCAGCTGAACAACAACAAGGATAAAGAAAAGAAGAAGTTCAGCAAGTATAAGAAGAAGGCTTATATTTCCAGCATCTGGGGAGATAGTTCATCTGATGAAGATGAAGCTGAAGAAGAAGAGAAAGCCAACATATGTCTGGTTGCACAAGAACAAGAAGATGATAGTGAGGTATATGAGTCTCAACCTTCTTATAATGAATTACTCGCTGAATATAACACTGTGCAAATGGAATTTGAAAAACTTGTTGAAAAATATTTGGCTTTGAAAAAGAAAAACGTCACTCGTGAGCTGCAAATTGAAAAACTTTCTTCTCCAAAAATTCTAGTCTGTAATGAATGCTCTGTTTTGGAGAAAAAGAATTTACAACTGACAAAAGCACTCGAGAAATTCAATAAGGGAAGTGAAATGCTCAATGTGATTCTTAAACAACAGAGATTTATAAATGACAGGTCGGGCATTGGTTACAGACCAGATTTCGATAAGAAGGAAGATGGTCAAAAATCATATATGAACTATTTTACAAAATCGGTTCATTCTTCTAACCCGTTTGCACATTATAACTACTGTAATAGGAAGGGTCATTCTACTTCATCTTGTTTTCATAAAAAGGAAAGAAAGGTTAAACCTACTGGCAATTACCAATGGGTACCGAAAGGAACTTATGTTCCTAAGGTCAAAACTAACCCAAAAGGACCCAAGAAAAGATGGGTACCTAAAGCTTGATCTTCTGTGATTTGCAGGTGTGTCAAGGCCTAACAAATGGTATATTGACAGTAGATGTTCAAGACACATGACGGGAGACAAATCCAAATTTCTTAAAATCGAACCTAAAGATGGTGGCAAGGTCACCTTTGGAGGAGATCAATTTGGAAAGATAGCTGGTATTGGTGAGATTGGCAACAAAGAAAGTCCACTCATCAAAGGCGTATACCTTGTTGAAGGACTATGCCACAACCTCCTTAGTGTGAGCCAAAGCACCGACAAGGGTAACCTTGTTATTTTCGATTCTAATGAATGTTTGATTGTGAAAAAGGATTTACTTCCTCTAGAAAGTTTGAAATCAAAAGCTTTATTTATAGCACCTAGAGATGACAATTGTTATACTCTTAACATCTCTAGTAATGTTGCAGTTTCAGAAAAATGTTTTCTAAGCAACTTAAGTGAAAGTTGGCTGTGGCACAAACGTTTGGCCCATGTCAACATGTTCCAACTTGACAAGTTGCTCAAAAAGGATTTAGTAATTGGCATTCTCCAACTAAGTTTTAAAAATGATCTGACTTGTGAAGCATGTCAAAAGGGGAAGCAAACTAAATCATCTTTCAAAACTAAAAATGAAATCTCTACTAATAGACCACTACAATTGCTTCATATGGATCTTGTGGGTCTAGTAAGGGTGAGGAGCCTTGGTGGCAATTTGTACACATTGGTCATTATAGATGATTATTCAAGATTTTATTAGACTATTTTCCTGTCTTCAAAAGATGAAACATTTGATCAGTTTGTTGTGTTTGCCAAGAAGGTCCAGAACGAGAAAGGGTTTTCCATTTCAGGCATAAGAACTGATCATGGTGGTGAATTTGAAAATAACGCCTTTGCTGAGTATTGCGACAATATGGGGATAGACCACAACTTCTCAGCTCCAAGGACTCCATAACAAAATGGTGTTGTAGAAAGGAAAAATCGTGGCCTCACTGAAATGGCGAGAGCTATGCTGAATGAAAACAACACCTCTCAAGTGTTCTGAGCTGATGCTTTGAGCACTGCTTGCTACATTTCCAACCGAGTGTATCTGAGGAAGAAGTTGGACAAGACCCCATATGAGCTTTACAAAGGAAGGAAGCCCAACTTAAGCCATCTACACATCTTTGGGTGCAAGTGCTATGTGTACAACAATGGTAAAGAAAATATGGGTAAATTTGATTCCAAAGTAGATGTAGGAATATTTATTGGATATTCAAATAGGAGCAAGGCATATAGAGTTTTCAATATTACAACTAAAGTTGTAGAGGAATCTATTCATGTGGTGTTCAGTGAAGAAGAGACTGATAAATCCTTGAACGATGAGGAAGAAAACATTTTCAAAAATCAATTCTTTTCAAAAACAACTTCTTCTCCTACTGAAAATTTTGAAAATGTTTTTGAGGCTGATCCTGAAAACAATTTAGAAAATCCAAATTAGTCTCAGCCTAGAGCTTAGAGATTTATAAGAAATCATCCTTTAGACCAAGTTATAAGTGATGTGAATCAAGGAGTAAGAACTAGGGAGAGTGCTTTGAACGAAATAACCTTTTCTGCATTTATTTCACATATAGAACCCTCTAAAATAGATGAAGCCCTCTCAGACAATGATTGGGTGATAGCTGTGCAAGAGGAGTTACATCAATTTGACAGAAATCAGGTTTGGGACTTAGTACTTAGACCCAAGGACCATCCGGTTATTGGGACTAAATGGGTATTTAAGAACAAACGTGATGAATCTGCAATCATTGTCCGGAATAAGGCAAGATTGGTTGCAAAAGGGTATAATCAGGAAGAGGGAATAAAATATGAAGAGACTTATGCTCCAGCAGCTAGATTGGAAGCAATAAGGGTTCTTCTAGCCTATGCTTGTGTTAAAGGTTTTAATATTTTTCAAATGGATGTAAAAAGTGCATTTTTACATGGTTTTATTCAAGAGGCGGTTTATGTAGAACAACCCCCTGGTTTTGAAGATGAAAAGTACCCTGATCATGTTTTCAAACTTAAGAAGGCATTATATGGTCTCAAACAAGCTCCTAGAGCTTGGTATGAGAGATTAAGTCAATTTCTCTTAGATCAAGGATTTATCAGAGGAAAGGCTGACACAACATTATTCATCAAAAAGAATAAGTTGAATGTGAAAGAGAAGGAAATCACCAAGAGGGGGGGTGAATTGGGGATTTCAAAATTCTTTTCGGTTCACCCACACAACAGAAAATATTAAGGCAAAGTGGAGATAGAGTAGAGAAGCTTGACACAGATGATTTATCCTGGTTCGGTCTAATCCTTGACCTACATCCAGTCCCCAGCACCTCTGGGATTTTCCACTATCACTCAAGAACAATTACACACTCTGTACTCAGGATGATCCTCTCCCTAGGACTCACTCCCCCTTACAAGTTGTAATTGCATACAACAGATGCACACTCTGTAACCAAAGGATGCTCCTCTCCCTAGGACACACTCCCCCTTACAAGTTGCACTCTGTAATCAGATACACCCTCTGTAAACGCAGGATGTTCCTCTCCCTAGGACACACTCCCCCTTACAAGTTGTACTCTGATTTTCCCAATCTCCAAGTCCCACTGACTTGAGATTATTACAATGAGTGAATTACAGTGATATAGACTCTCTCTAAGAGCAGATAAGGTTACACACTGAAGCTCTATGTATCAAAGATACAAACAAATGTATATACAGAGAAAGAATGAATATTTTCGTGCAAGCTTTCTGTAGTTGTCTTCTCTATCTTGTTTCTTCAAATCTTCAGCTATTTATGGTAGTTTGAAGCTTGTGAACGTTAGGTAACCGTTGGAGCTTCTTCCCATTTGAAAAACTAGCTGTTGCAAGTGTTTCTCCATGTGTAAAGTTGCTGCAGAAGCTGTTGAGCGAATATGCTGTCACCACTTTCAGATTTGCACGTTTTTCACTTTCTTGCAGCTGAATGATGAGGCCCATACTATCTTGTTTGTTGATTCAACTTTATTCAGAGGAGCCTAAGTTGTCTGCAAGGTGTGCTGATTGTTTATCATGCCAGGCTGTAGTCCATTTGCTTTTGTCTTGAAGGATATAATTTTTATATTGCAAGTTGCACAAGCTGTCCCTTCATTTGATTCTCTGTGATGGGTTTGATAATTGAATATTGAATCTGTTGAAGCTTTTGTCCGTTGGAGCATTTCACCATTGAATATTCGAATCCTGTTGCAGAACATTTCAATTGAGCATTGATTCAAGTTGCTAGTTCAAATCTGCCTTCTTTTGCCATTTCTGGAAATTCTGAATCACACTTTGATTTCTGTCAAGTTTGATGTAATCCCAAACTTTAATCACCTGAAACTTATACACAATTGATATAAAAGATGTTAAGAAATAGTATAAATCATTTGAGTAATTATCTGGATGTTCTTGAGAGATATGAAGTTTCAGTCATGGTGATTTTTCTGATCCAGAGGTGTAAACTCGAGTTTGTAATTGATAGGCTCGAGTTTCCTTTTGTTGTTGAAGGTTGGATTTTCCCTCTGCTTGAGCCAAACTCGAGTTTGTAACTTATAGGCTCGAGTTTGCAATCCATTCAGCTTAGAAGATGGTTTTGATCGAAGGAAAATTTGAACAAAGAACTTGGAAAACTCGCGAACTCGAGTTTGCAACTTGTAGACTCGAGTTTGGATCTCTTTAAAATCAATCTTTGCTCTCTGGAACCCGTGAACTCGAGTTTGCTACTTATAGGCTCGAGTTTGGATGTTTTCCAGCACCTGGTTGCTCTCTGTCTGAGCTAAACTCGAGTTTGTTCACTTACAGGCTCGAGTTTGCCTTTTTCCAAATGTTCATTTTCTCTCTGGAACTCTCGAACTCGAGTTTGTGACTGATGAACTCGAGTTTGGTTGCTTCTGACTTGGACTGGCTTGAGTTTGCAACTTTATCAACTTTGAAAGGTCATATCTCCCTGGTCCGAACTCCGTTTTGGTCCATTCAAAGCTTGATGGAAAGCTCTGTGTGTCTAGTTTTCAATGGCACTGATTTGAGCTCAATTGGATTTGTATTTTGTGAGATATACCCAAAATACTGAAGCTTGGTCTGGACAGTGACGTTGATTTTTGATCCAAATTGTAAAATTCATAGATAATTCATCTGAACTCCTTTGGACATGAATTTGTGTCAGAAGTACGTTTTGGATGTCTAGTTTCCAATGCTTTTGGTTTCGTATCAATCCGATCTCTGGTTTGTGAGATATCATCGAATTACCAGACCTCGCCCGAGCTGAACGTGAAACAAAGTGGAGCTGAAGTGCTGATGACCACTGTAAACTCGAGTTCACACTTACAGGCTCGAGTTTGCCTAGTCTAGAAACACCAGAAATGCTGAAAACACTTATGGGCTCGAGTTTGTTCTTATAGGCTCGAGTTTGCCCATCTAGAACCTCATTCTTGCTTGTTTTAACTCTGAATTGAATCATTCCAACTTCCAAATGATCTTGGAGGCTTCTAGCATCAATATAAGAACTTGAATCATAAAATCTTCATTCCATATATCAAGTTCTTCATAATTTGGTCTCTTCTCTTCTTCCTTTCAATTCTTATCTCCTCTTTGATCAACCTCTATAATTCAAGTTGGATTAATCTACATTAAATACAACAATTTGTCAATATAGGAGATAATTATATTACTCAATCTTTTTGCTTATAAGAATGACATCTATATAAGACATCATCAAAACTAATCAAAACTAACAGAATAAAATTTTAATTGTCCAAATTTATGTTGATGACATAATTTTTGGGTCTACTAATGATGCTTTGTGCAAGGAATTTGCTAAGATTATGCAGGGAGAATTTGAGATGTCAATGATGGGGGAATTGAATTACTTCCTCGGTCTGCAAATTAAGCAACGAAAAGACCGAATCTTCATCTCCCAGACCAAGTATCTCAATGATCTACTAAAGAAGTTTGGGATGGACCAATGCAATGGAGCTGACACTTCTATGAGTACAACTACTTCATTGGATGCTTACGAAGAGGGCAAGGACTTCAACATCATGAAGTATAGAGGGATGATTGGATCATTGCTCTATCTAACTGCAAGTCGCCCGAACATCCAATTCAATGTTGGAATGTGTGCAAGGTTTCAATCCGCTCCAAAGGAGTCTCATGCTGAACAAATGAAGAGGATCTTCATATATCTTGCAGACACCAAGACGCTGGGATTGTGGTTTCCTAAGGGTCAACCTGAGTACTTGGTCGAATATTCAGACTCAGATCATGTTGGCTACAAAACTGATTGGAAAAGCAAAGTGGTCAATGTGAATTCTTTGGCAACTCACTCGTATCTTGGTTCAACAAGAAGCAAACAAGTGTTGTTGTATCATCAACCGAAGCTGAATATGTGGTTGCATCAAGTTGCTGTGCTCAAGTGTTGTAGCTCAAACAACAATTGGCTGATTTGGGAGTAAGCTTGAAGGAGATCCCAATCCTATGTGACAATACAAGCACCATAAGCTTGGCTAAGAATCCAGTTCAACATACAAGAACCAAGCATATTGATGTGCGGCATCACTTCATAAGGGATCATGTTCAAAAGAGAGATGTCAAAGTAATGTTTATCCCAACTCACCTTCAGCTTGCAGACATCTTCACAAAGCCATTAGCCAAAGAACAATTTAATTTCATAAGAAGAGAATTGGGAATGGTAAATCCCAATGAGTTGTAAGTTTTCCTTTACCCAACATTAGTTAAGGTTTTGATGATTAATTATTACTAACTTAAGCATCAGAGTATCTAGTTGTGTTTCATGTAGGATGCTTATGTGAAATCTGGAGTTTTTGCTGATAAGGGGTGAAAACTCGAGTTTCCACCAGACAGAAAGCAACGTGTTTTTGAAGAAAGCTGAAAACTCAAGTTTTCATACTGAAACTCGAGTTTTGGTCAAGAAAATTCAAAAGTTCACCGCACACTTTTGAAATCCAGTTTAGCTTTATTTCTTCAAAACTCGAGTTTTGCTTCTAAAACTCGAGTTTTCATCGGGTTATATATCTGGTTTTTCATGTGTTTATCAAAACTCGCTTCAAAACTCAAGTTTTGCCCTAATCTCTATTTGAACTCTCTCGTCTCCCAATTGCTCAAAACCCTCAAATCTCTTGCTTTCATCGATTAAACCCTCTCCAAATCATTCGATGTCCTCATCAAAATCTGCTCAAACCTCTCCAAACCCTAAGGGGACGTCAAATCCAGCAGCTACTTCGAAAGGAAGACCACAGAGATTGAAAACTCGTTCAACTAGGCTGAATTATGGAGTAGACAAGATCAGAAAGGGAGTTCCAGACAAGGATTCACCACCCAAGGCAACAACTCCCAGAGCAAAAGGAATCACCATCAACGAGAACTTAGAAGGATGATCAAAGCGAAAACTTGGAGGTGATGTCTCTCCAAAAGGAAAAGGGAAGGAGAAAATGCCTGAGGTTCCAGTGATTCCAAAACCTCCCAAAGCCAAGCGTTCAAAAACTATGTCTGTTTCTGAAAAAGGTCAGAGCTCCTCTGCTGCTAAATCCCCCAAGCCTAAATCCTCTCCAAAACCCACTTCTAAACCCTCTTCATCTCCTAAACCTGTTCCTTCTACTCCTCCACAAGAGGAATTCTTTCCTGAAGCCACAGACTTTGTGGAAAATGCTATTATTGATATTTATAATCATTCCACACCTCCAGAGGGATTCTTTACTGCCACTATCCAGCTACACTTTCATTTGGTATCAGAGCCCTCTGTGAGTTTGGAAAAGTTAAAAGAGGATTTCAACCTAGATCTTTCACCTTGGCTGAAGGATTATGAATCCTTTGTTTCTATATCTACACCATACACTCCCAACATTGTTAAGATCTTCTACTTTAACATGGTGTAAGATAATCTAGTCGATTCTGAAGGGTGTCTTGTGGAAGAAAGAGTGACCACTATGGTTAAAGGTGTAGAATTTACCATCTCAGCTTCTGTGATTAACAAGATTCTTAAGATTGCAAACCCACCTCCGAATCCTGATATCAGAATCAGCAATCAAGACATCTTCACCATCCTTTGGCCAAACACTCCATTTCCGGCAGACCAAGCTCATTCTCTATCCTTCAAGCCTGCCGATATGTCAAACACAAATCGAATTCTTTGGTATATCTACTCCCAGAACTTCATGCAAAAAGGAGGCAATTACACTCACTTCACCCAGAAGGATTACCCTCTATTCGCTGCCTTTGTTAGTCAAGCCAAATTTGATCTTGGTTACTGGATTTTCCAGGAAATGATCAAGTTCCGCTTTGCCTCACGAAGACCCTCTCATATTCCCTATCTCTCATTAGTTTCAGTGATCTTGTTCTATCACAAAATCTGGCATTTTGGTACCCCTGAGTCTATCAAGAAACCCGCAGCCTTTGGGAAGAGTTAATTGAACTATATGAAGCTCAATTTTGAAGGTGGAGACTCACAGCAATCCCAGCTCCTTCAAGATCTCATACTCGGGCTACACGTTCAAGAGCTCAGGAAGCTCAGTCTTTCCCTACCTCTTCTGCTTTGCCCACTGATTTTGAGGCCAGAGTCAAAGGCATAGTGGATGCTGTTATCGCTTCATTATCAATCCGCTTGGAATTTGAGATTGGGAAATTGGTTGCAGAGGTGCGTGAAGGCAATCATGAGATGGTAGATGCCCAAGTGGCCATGAAGGTTCAATTGGATCAGTTCCAAGAGAAATCAGAGAAAAAGCAAGATGAGCACTTTGATCAGCTCATTGATCTTGATGCCAGGCTATCTACCAACCTAGTAACCACGATCAATATTGACAATAAGGTAGAGAAGATTCTAAAGCATCTGGGTGTTGGAACATCTTCCACTTCATTTGGCACTACCTCTACACTTATACCTGCTCCATCTTCTCCTCCCTTCTCATTTCCAAGTCCTCCTATATCTTCACCTCCAGCCTCTACATCCCCTTCTGCAACTATGGTTCTGTCATCTCCCTCCACTCCTGCCACTGAGGTGCTTCCCTCACCCACTACCCCAGCCACTGCACTTTTTCCCCATTCTACCCCTTCTCCAACCACTCCTGCCATAATTGTTCTTCCATCTCCACCCACCAAAGCTATTCCACCTCCCCATTTTGAAGATGACAACGGGGAGAGAACTAGGAATAGAGTTAGGATATAAACTTGTGTTTTGTACTATTTTGAACTATCAATTCTGTAATTATGAACTTTGCACTGAAAATGTCAGCTTATGCATTTCAGTTTATATTTGATATCAATGTTTAAACTCTGCTTCTGTTGCTCATCTCTGATATACCATGTGCATTAGCTTGAACATGAACAAAGATTTGCCAATTGACAGAATTCTGAATTTTCTTAAAAAAACTTCATCTTGATTTGTCAATTTTCTCAAATACTTGTGATTTTCGGTTTACAAGTGTTGTCATCATCAAAAAGGGGGAGAATGTTAGTTCTCTATGTGTTTTGATGATGATCTAACAATTGAAAACCCAAAAATGAAGTTTTGTCTTGGTAAGTTGAAAAAATTGCTATCAAGACAAAACTCGAGTTTTGGTTTCAAAACTCAAGTTTTGGCTCTGACAGAGAGTTGCTCTCTTTCATTAAACAAGAGCAAAACTCAAGTTTCCCTTGGAAACTTAAGTTTTGAAGCTTACAGAGAGCTCTCAATTTTCATCTCAAGACAAAACTCGAGTTTCAGTTTGAAAACTCGAGTTTTGGTTCTCACAGAGACTCATGACATTTTTCAACCAAAGACAAAACTCGAGTTTTTGTATTGAAAACTCGAGTTTTGGCCATACAGAGAGTCTTTGATTTTTGAACTCAGCTTCATGCCAAGACTTTATATTTAAATTGCCTTTGAACGTTTCAATGTTTTCTCTAAGTTAAGAGAAAACTCGAGTTTTGGTTTCAAAACTCGAGTTTTGTTCTTACAGAGAGTCTTCAGGTTTTCACCATGTTTTTGTAATACCCAGATAATTATTTATCTGGAATATTATACTTTAGCAAATGATATCTATTAGAAATAGGAGAATATGTGGTCTCAAATAATAAGTTATAATTATCTAAGGTAATTTCTATGGAAATTGGAAGAGATAAATAGCTAAAAATCCCTAAAGTGCATTTTTAGGTCATAAAATGGCCTGAAAATATTATGATAAATCCCAAGAGGCAATAAAATATTTATTAAAAATTGGTCTCAAATAATAAGTTATAATTATCTAAGGTAATTTCTATGGAAATTGGAAGAGATAAATAGCTAAAAATCCCTAAAGTGCATTTTTGGGTCATAAAATGGCCTGAAAATATTATGATAAATCCCAAGATGCAATAAAATATTTATTAAAAATTAGAAAGTATGTTGTCTCTAATTTTAGGAATTTTTGGGATTATTTTCCTTGAAAAATGATGAGGCAAAATTAAATATAATTTTGGGGAGCATAAGTTGCCCCATGATCTTTAATATTTTACATGAAGCATAAAATACCAATATCAATGAAATAGTTGTGAGAAAATGAATGATCCTAATTAAGAAAATTATTAACAATTAGAAAGTGATTAGTTAGGTAATTAATGGCTAATTATTTAAGCTTGAACAAAAGAACCAATAGGGAGAATTTTTGTGAATTTTGGAGGATAATTAAAATATGAAATAAATTAATAAGGAAAGAAAGGAAAAAAAGGGGGGAAGAAAAAAAATGGAAAAAAAAGAAAAAAAATAATTAAAAGAACGGAAAAAAAGAAGAAATAATAATAATAATAATAATAATAAAGAAAAAAGAAATAAAATAATAAAGAATAAATAATAATAATAATAAAATAAATAATAAATATCATGATATTTGTATTATAATAATAATATAATTCAGATATTTGTGGAAGGACCAGTTGGATAAATGAGAACTGATAGAAATTAAATCCTAACTAGAAAACCGTAAACTAAGTTTCTTAGGTCAGGACATATTACAAGCAAGTGAATTTTTGTCCAGAAGTTGGTGTTAGCGGAAGTCATTTCCGTAACCGACGGGGCGAATAACAGATCAGATGAAAAGATATTTTGTAAACAAAGGGAAGATAAGAAAAGTGAGAACCAATGGAAAATAAATCATAACTTGAAATCCTTGAACTAAGTAGAAAACAACTGGACGTATTATGAATCAGTGAATTTTTGTCCCGAAGTAATTTCCGTAACCGACAGTGTTTGGCTTAGAATCTTCGGCAAGTTACGAAATACCCTGAATGAGATCAAAAATTTAGTTGACCTAGACATTTCTAAAGAAGAAGACTAGACCTTCAAGACTACGTCGCCGGATTTTTGAGATTTTGCAAAATTACGCGATCAGAAGACCGAACAGGGAACTTTATCGGTAAAAACTCATAAAGTGAATGAGTGACATCACCTTGATGACATCATGGATGAGGTAAGAAGGTGGATTGGATGGTGAAGATGAAGCCATGTGTACAAGCTTTAATCCAATGGCTAGAATTCAATATGAAAAAGTCATGAATAGTGCACATTTTTCCCTATAAATAGGCCTTCATCCATTTGGAAATTCTCACATGAAAACTCAAGAGAGAGTTCGAAATTAGAGAGAAGGAAGAGAGAAGGAAGAGCCCGGAGAAAATTGTAGCGGAGCCCTGGGTAATTTCTTCGGTCTCTAGTCTTTAGTTTTCGTAGTTGTTTCGATAGTTATAGTAGAAATGCTAGCTAGTCTTTAATATTCCAAAGTAAGTTTAGATATCATGTTTTAGGGATAAATATGATATTTATTTTAAATATATATTAGGAAAAGAGATATGTCAAAATTTGGAAGAATAGAGTCAAAACAGCGAGGCTCTGGCGAAATTTCGCAGGTTAGTCAAACTAGGGGCAAAATGGTAATTTGTACCTAAAATGCCTGTTATGATGTTCATCACTGATAAATGTGATATTATCCCTATAGGATATCTGCGAACTCACACCGCTGTTATAACGCTGTCAAACGTGCTGTTTTTCCGTCAGAAGTAGTGTTTTCGTCAAACATACCAGAATATCGTCAATGAAGGTACGAACGCGTACTGTAACACTAACTCTGTGCTGCTCATATACATATATGTGATAGATATGTTCATAGATTGAGGCTTTGGTTAGGGTCGTCAAGTATACATACAGCTTTACACGGGTTATAGTATTGATAATGCCGTTTGAGTTTTCCTAGCGCTGAGGGCACGTGTTGAGATCGTGGCACTGGGTATGTACAAACATGTTGTGGGACTTTACATATTGCTTTGTGCTTATGTTCTGTCATTGTTATGATCATGCCTCTGCTGTGTTTTTATGTACCGATATGCTGTTATGCTGTCATGAATATCTGTCATCCATATACTTTTTTATTTGAGCATAAGGTTAACCGTTATCTGAGATCCAAATAGGAATTGGATCTCAGCTGGTAGCCTCAGGGTCAAGAGGTCTGCGGATTGGTGATAGAGGCAAGCAGCTGGAATAGATGACCAGACAAAGATTTACTTACCCTATAAGTATTTAATTTTGAACACTAGGATAACTGTAACGACACTATTACACTATGGTTTATGTTTTATCACGGTTCAGTTACTCACTCGCTCCAATGCTCTACTCTGATTGATTTTAAAAAAAAAATATTCCGAAATTTCCGCTTTTAAACTGGGATGTTACAGTTTTGAAAACTCAAGTTTCAAAACGAAAACTCAAGTTTCTAACTTGAGCTGATTTTTCAAAGTTTTCATCATTGGATGAAAACTCGGGTTTTGTTTTACAAACTCGAGTTTTGACCCAACCCGAGAGCATTGCCAAATTTCAAAGTTTTCATAACTATATGAAAACTCGAGTTTTGATTTCAAAACTCGCGTTTTGATCAGGCAGAGAGCAATGCATTTTCACGATGATTTGAAAACTCGAGTTTCAATTTTGAAACTCATGTTTTGGCCTGTTATAACCTTTTCAACGTTTTCGTAGTTTATGTGAAAACTCGAGTTTCACTTTGAAAACTCAAGTTTTGGCCAAACAGAGAGCATATGATTTTCCAACCTTTTGAAAACTCATGTTTTAATTTGAAAACTCAAGTTTTGATGTTTTGGACTTCCACGTGCTACTTTCATTAAAAGTCCAAAACTCGAGTTTTGAGTTGAAAACTTGAGTTTTGAGAATTTTACAAACCTGGTCCAAAAGCTCTAAACTCGACCATGCTCTCTGGAAACAGACAACTCGAGTTTCAGTATTGAAACTCAAGTTTTGGCTTAAGTGCACAGTTGAAAACTCGTGTTTTCATGAACAAAACTCGAGTTTCCATCGTGGCCCACAAATTTGAATTTAACGATTTTGGAATGCTTTGTTGTTTGATCTTAATACTTTCTAGAATTAATCTTCCACATTCTTAGCTATGTTTAACCACTTTACTTGTGAGTTTTAGACAGATTAATGAAGGATAATTATGAGTTGGAACAAAAGCAAAAAAGGTGGTTCAGAACATTAAATGCATATCAGAAAGTTACCCCTTTCTGGCTAATCCAACTGAACACGCCTACAGAACGTTAAAGAAAGTTTTCTACAACAAGTAAACTCTTCTCCAACGGACTAATCCACAGAGAGACAGCTCAGAGTGATTATTCTTCTGGATTAAGTGGAAAGTAGAGAGAGAAGCTGAACAAAGTTGCAACTAATCACCTCCAACGGCTTGATTCATCTCACAACGGTCATTTAATGCTCTCTAAGTATAAATAGAGATGCATTCAAGTCTTCTCAACAACTACAACAACTGAGAGCGAAACTCATTAAGTATTCATTCAATTCTTTCAGTTTTCCATCTGTATTGTATCTTGTGATACCTAAGCTTCAGTGTTTATCACTATCCACTCTTTGAGAGAGTTCTGTCTTCAGATTATCATTTATTGTAAAGGAACCACAGGTCAAGGAGACTTGGTGGTTGGGTTCATTGATTACAACTTGAAGGGAGAGTGAGTTCTAGTGAAAGAATCACTTCTTGAGTGCAGAGTGTGTAATCCTTGATATAGTGAAAATCCAAGTGTGGCTGGGGACTGGGCGTAGGTCATTGGTTAGGACCGGACCAGTATAAATTTTCTTGTGTCTTGCTATTCTTCCCTCACTCTGTTTTACCCTGTTTTACATAGCACAAAACAGAACAATTTCGAAAATTTTTATTGATACCCAATTCACGCCCCTCTTGGGTATCCAGCTGCACTTTCATATGTTGATTAGACTGCTGCGAGGTTATAATGACATAATCTCTTGTTTCCTAGAAGACAAGAAGTAGATTTTGGTTATGCTATGCAGGATCGTGTGTGTGTGTTCTCTCTTTTTATTTTATGTGATCAAGTCTTAGTTGAGTTGACACGCGTAGTTAAAAATCAGTTTCCAAAATAAATTCCTAAATAAGTGTTGGCACTTGTGATCCATGACCTTGTAATGGTGGTCATCTCTTAGTCTCCATTTATACTGATTATAAATGATTGGTGCGGAAAGTCTCACATTATTTTAACTGGTTGTATCTACTGTAACATCCTGAAATTTTTCGAGAGAAATTATTTCACAGCATGAAAGTACATTTTTCTGAAGTAGAATGTAAGATCTATTCTTATAATATCCCAAATTTTGGAACAAGGAATTTAGGAATAAGTTTGAAATAAGAAAGCTACTAGGCTCTTGATAATCAGTATTTTTGATGCAATCAGGGTAAAGAAATCAGATATTAACTTGAATGGTAGATGGTTATGAAGTAGATAAGCATGTGATATTTGATAAGAAGATGAGTATTCGGTAGTTAGATGGTAGATGGAGATATGTATGGTAGCTACATATGAATGGTAGATAGATGGTAGATGAAGATGTATAGTTACATGGTAGATGGACATATGAATGGTAGATAAATGGTAGATGGACATATGAATGGTAGATGTGTAGTAGATGGACATATAAATGGTAGATAAATGGTAGATGTGTAGTAGATGGACATGTGATTTTTGAAAAATAGTTGAGACCCGAACTCTATAAATACCTCATCCATTCTCATTTCCTTCACAACACACAAACACTCAAGACTCACAGAAAGATAAAGAGAGAGAGAGTGTGAGAGAGAGAAGGAATGTAGAGAAGCCTTGCGATAATTTTTTTTGGGAGCTATAGAGTGACATGTAACTCTGAATATTCTTCCTTATACTTGTGAATTATGTATGATTATAAATATTTATTTATTTACTATTTTTGACAAGAATATATGTAGAAAATATTTTATGGTTTATAAGGTTTTAAGATCTGGTGTGGGAACTTTGAATTTTGCAAAAATCTACATTTCATACGGAGGGACTATTTACGTGTACAATACTGATTTACTATCCACGTATACATACCGTATTTTACTATTCACGTATACATACTGTATCTTACTATTCATGTATACATACTGTATTTTACTATTCACTTATACATACAGATTTACTATTCACGTATATGTACTGTATTTTTTCTATGTACTATTCACAAAGACGCATATTGACATATTTAAATATTTTAGTAATAGTGTATTATTTTGAATGAATACATTTATCATGGCGGATGTAATGTGATGGGTTGGAGTTTGGAGGAATTGATATGGTATGATTTTATGCCACCACTCGGTGCACAGTGGATGGTACTTTTCAGGGCCCCTTCTTCCATGTTTTCCTTTGGCCGGGATTGCATTGGAGCTGTGGGACATGTGACACCTCCTTAGTTGTTATTTTTAAGGAGGGGAGCCATAGTCCAGATTTAAGCTCTATACCTATGGCTGGGTGTATCTTAAGTTTGGTGAGCTTGGAACCATTCAGTCAAATGAATGAGTTTCTATTGGACTATGTGTTAGCCTATGGCTCCAGTCAGCGGTATAAGGGAGGACGGTGATATAAGGGAGACTGCATTTTGCATATTTCATTGTATAGTTCATAATTTGACATAATGATTTCTTTTGCAAATAATCTCGTATAAGAAATTATGGTATAAATATATATATTTACAAATATATTTGAAATTAGCCCATGTTTTTGTCATATGTAATTTGCTTGTGTACGGTAGAAATTTTCAGTAGTTACTGAGACGTGGAATCTCATCCCATATTAACATTTTTCAGGTGAATATCTTAGTAGAGAACAAGGGAAGGCACCTATGGAGTAAGCTTTGGAGGCTCTTTTGTACTCCTATGGTTTATGTTATGTTATTTTATTTGCCATGAACCTAAGACTTCTGCTTTGTACTAAACTCTGAAACATTTTCAGAAATTTATTTTGAATATGAATTATGAATTTTAGATTAAAAGGTTACGTAATTTAATGATTTGGATATCGAAAATCCCTGTTGAAGGTATTTCAAATATTTTGGTCAAGTTTTTGGGTGATGAAATTGAGGTATTACATTTTTTGTATCAGAGCTAAACGTTCCATGACAATTTTGTTTAGTTTTTAAAAGTAATTTCTTAAATTTTTTTTAAGGTCGTGGCAAATTAAATATCATAACATGTGCACTTCCCTTTATAGCTTTGGATTATATTTACCTAATTTTCTTGTGACATTCATGATAGGAGAAGAATGGGTTAATCAAAAATATTCAAGTGATTGATAATGAGGATTTATGATTTGAGGATGTGATTGAGATTAAATTATGTATATGCGCAACGAAGTGGAAGATGGTAAGTAAAAAAAATTATTGGATGATGGATTCTGTAGGCCAAAATTTCTTTTTAGAGGAACATTTTTAGTAATCATTGGTGCCTAGGAAAGTGATTCAAAGACTAAGCCTCTATTAGATGGTTATTCATCTAGTTGCCGTTGTAAAGAGTATGAGGAGTTTTCCACTAGATTTACACTTACCTAGCTAATTGATATGATTAACAGATGACCATACCATAACAGTATACTGACATAGTTTTGATTATACAATAAGTTAGAATAACTTGCTTAAGTTTGAATTTAATAGATAAAGTTGAGTTTGGCAGGAAAACTTGAAAATCCTTATGAATCCTAGAATAGAGATTACAAACATTAGCAAGAAGGCTAAGAAGAGTAAACTATATTATTTCAAACATCAAGAGCAATAGTTGGTACAATCCCACCACAAGCTTTGACCATCTCAAGTTTAAGTCTAATAATTTCGTTCTGAGCTGTCGCTCTTGAGAGAGGATCATCAGGAGACATTATTCTTTTCAGTCTGGCTATTTGCTTCATAGTGCTTCAAACTTTTACATAAGGCCAATACTTTATTCCTCCCCTACGGCATATTTTCATTATAACATTTTTGCATAGACGAATTTGTTTAGCCGCTTCTTGTTGAGGTAAATGGAAGAAGTCTCTAAGATCATCTATTGACATTGATTCACCCCTAATACTTTGTTCAGCTCTTGATCGGTATGGATCACTAGGTATGGGGACTGAAGGATTATTATTTACAACCACGAGCTCTTTTCCTTTTTGGGACATATTTTTTGTATTGGTTGGAAATGAACTATTAGGGAGCTCATTTTGATTTTTAGTCCATTCCAAACCAACACAGAGGGCCTCATAGTAGGCTGATAGGGGATCTAACACCAGGACATACCCTAAAGAGTTTTGATTCAAACAATAATTTTCTAGAAAATGTTTGACCTCTTCTAAATTTTTCTTACCAAAGTCAAATACTTAAGGTTGGGAAGAACCTCCTTGTACGTCCTGGTGAAAGATAGCATGGCATATCATACCAATCCTCCCATGAACTTCAAGTTTATGATATTGAAGTCCATTGGTATGAATGATCTCCCGTAGAACATGGCAGCAACCACATGAGAATGGGTTAGAAGTCTCGGCTAGGCTAGAAGCAAGATTCCTTGGTTGAGAAGGCACCGTAAACTCCATAAGTTCTGCCATATTACGACATCTCTTGACAGGTCGCTTTGATGGACCTACTTCGAATACTTCTCTGCTAGTAACCGTAGGGATAGAATCCTGGACCCTTGAAGAAGAAATAGGAACATGAAACGTTGAGGTAGAAGGAGTAATGTTCAGTTCTAAAGGATTAGGAGGAAGTAAGGAAGAATAGGGGGCTGGTACATTGTGCGACAAGTCAGCCAACATGTAAGACTGATTGTCATCTAGTAAAGCTTCAAGAAAGAAAGGGTTGTAAGAGTCAGAAACTGGAATGAAGTTGCTTGAATCGGCCATGATTAAAGACAATGTGGAAGAATATAGAGGAAGGTAAGAACGGAGAGGAAACGAGTATGTTGAAGTTTTGTGAAGATTGAGAGAATGTGAGACATTCACTCTTGCTTTCTTCCATTTATAGCTGAGCCAGTAACGTCTAGATTTATTTTAAATTAAGCAGCGTCGCATCCTAATCTGTCGTTAGCTCAGAATCATGCAGACTTTGTGATCATGTGGAAATTTTATGACACCGCACCCTAATGCAACCTAATGCACCCTAACCACCCTTATAGGTCGAAACCTTTTTGAATTTTGGTACAGGCGGTAATCAACACAGCATTTATTGTTAATCGTGTCTCAAAGAAATTAAATTTGGACGTTTATACGCTGCATGGTGATTACTCTATGACCAGATCTTCAGGAAATCTGACTTAGGTATGCAGCTGATTCGAGATGTCAAGACTAGCATTTGAAAATGGGATTTTGAGTGTAAGCGTGCTAAGGCGATAGTAATGTCGGGAAAGATGATTTTCGACAGAGTTTGAAATCTGGAAAAAAAAAATTGACTAAAGGACGAGTTACCTTAAATGGAAGGTGGTGGTATATTTTTCTTAAGGATGGTAAGAAAATGCCGATATAAATACGGTATGATTGAATATAGGTTTGAATTTGATCTTAATGATGTTTAGGTCAAAATGTGATCAAGGTTGCCTATGGATTTAGAACATGGAAGTATAAATTGTGTGAACCTTGTGATACATACTGTATTGTCTACAATGCTTTATGTATGGTTGATAGATTGTCCTTGAAGTAACATAATGTTTTGTAGGCTATGCCTCTTGATATTTGGAATTGAGATAGAATTAGAACCTCGTAAGAATTGTTAAATTTTATTCTAATGTTTGGAGGATTAGACTTGAGAATTGTGAACCACAGTCCTAATATGTAAAATAGGCATAATGTTGAGGAATATGGTTTCTCATCTTAGCTGATATTGAGGATTCTAAGAGTTGATTTGTAATTTGTCAGTTGTCACTTTTGGGGAATGTTTGAGGATAGATCCTAAATGTTATAAGCTATGAAGCATGATGATTCTAGTATGACTATTGTGAATAATCGAGGTTTTAGAAGTAGGATGATAAATTTGAAAGTTGGTTAGGGATCCTGAGGATTGTTACCCGTTGAAATGTGACATAACAATCCAACTTAATAGTTGCATTGATTCTTTAGGAGTCTGAATAAATTAAGGTACTAGAATATGGTATTAATTGATTTGATTGAATTAAGGAATTAGAATGTTGTACCAATGCAAATGGGATATTCAAAGGTTGCTAACTGCTTATCTAAGGAGGGAAATGATTTTAATAATAGAACATTCCCTTAGGAAAGAATGGACTAAGTGATCCATGAATGAGGTAAATAGTATGAGTTGAAGCTAGGAATGTATTCAAAGTCGATGACTATTTAAAACAATTGTTTGGTTCCTGATTATTTGAATTTTGAAAATACCAATGCACCTGTTGTGTTTGGAAATTGTTTTACACAATATTTTGAACATGATTTCAGACCAGTTTGTAATCGTCATTTCTAAACTATGATGTCTCATGGAAAGAATCCTTGCAAAATTAGAACAAGAATTGACTTTTAAATTATGTTTATGGTGGAAGCAGTACAAGCTAGAAGAGGCTGAAAACTGTTATGAGTATACTCAACTTGCTGGGTCTTGTCAAATGTACTTAAAATATTTGTTTTGAATCACTTGCCATTGATGAAAGCTAGATTGAATAGTGAGTGTTTTCTTGAACTTGAACTGGGAGCAATTATGTTTTCTATGAGTTTTCTTGAACTTAAACTGGCAGCGATTATGTTTTCTATGAAAATACAAGTTTTATGAAGTGAGATTTTGAAAATGTACTGAGACCACAGAAAATTTTGAATATCTGAATTTGAAAATCAGAAAGTTGAATTTGAGACAACATAGAAGAAATGAAAAGTAATGACATGATTGTCATTGCTAACGTTTTAAAGCGGTGCAAATGGTAACTATGTTAATACAGGAACAGAAACTGATAGAATAGTCTAGAAATCTGAACTAGTTAAGTTAGGTAGTACGTGCTAACTATTGAGCTATACAAGAAAAGCGAGTTTGAGAACTTGAATTGAGGAAGCTCGAGCATAGGATAGAAGAGCAGAGGCTCAAGGCGGTAAGATCCGTTGAGCTAGTTTGCATGTGGTGGTATGTCTAGGCTATAAGACTTATGTGCCTAGTATTGTGGTAACATTAAACTTGTGTGTGTCTAAAGTTTATCTTAAGGTTGGCAAAATAATCAGACTATATCATGTTGTGGTCAGTATGGCCTGAGGGTAACTCCTTAAGCTGTAAGATCAGAATATCCAGTGTTGTGGTAATAAATGAAATAAGCAGAAAAGAAGAAAGTAGGCCAGTGTAACCAAGTGCTCAAATAAGGAACTAGTGGATACTGTGTTTGGATATTACTTTGGGTATAGGAATGTTGTATAATTGTGTTGTGTGCTTGGTGAGCATGATTGGAGAAGAGATAGAACTTAAAGATAACATGACATATCAAGCTGATCCGAGGCGGATTGTTAATGCAAGATATAAGCAATTGAGGAACAAGACTATTAGACTTGTAAAGGTTGTGTGGAAAGGAATGGCTCCTGGAGATGCTACTTGGGAAGCGGAAGAGAGCATGCGACAATCCTATCTTATTTTGTAAGCAGAATCCTTACCATATCGAATTTTAGGGACAAAATTCCTTTTTAGGAGGGGAGAAATGTAACATCCTGAAATTTTTCGAGAGAAATTATTTCACTGCATGAAAGTACACTTTTCTGAAGTAGAATGTAAGATCTATTCTTATAATATCCCAAATTTTGGAACAAGGAATTTAGGAATAAGTTTGAAATTAGAAAGCTACTAGGCTCTTGATAATCAGTATTTTTGATGGAATCAGGGTAAAGAAATCAGATATTAACTTGAATGGTAGATGGTTATGAAGTAGATAAGCATGTGATATTTGATCGGAAGATGAGTATTCGGTAGTTAGATGGTAGATGGAGATATGTATGGTAGCTACATATGAATGGTAGATAGATGGTAGATGAAGATGTATAGTTACATGGTAGATGGACATATGAATGGTAGATAAATGGTAGATGGACATATGAATGGTAGATGTGTAGTAGATGGACATATAAATGGTAGATAAATGGTAGATGTGTAGTAGATGGACATGTGATTTTTGAAAAATAGTTGAGACCCGAACTCTATAAATACCTCATCCATTCTCATTTCCTTCACAACACACAAACACTCAAGACTCACAGAAAGATAGAGAGAGAGAGAGAGTGAGAGAGAGAAGGAACGTAGGGAAGGCTTGCCATAATTTTTTTTTTGGAGCTATAGAGTGACAGGTAACTCTGAATATTCTTCCTTATACTTGTGAATTATGTATGATTATAAATATTTATTTATTTACTATTTTTGACAAGAATATATGTAGAAAATATTTTATGGTTTATAAGGTTTTAAGATCTGGTATGGGAACTTTGAATTTTGCAAAAAACTACATTTCATACGGAGGGACTATTTACGTGTACAATACTGATTTACTATGCATGTATACATACCGTATTTTACTATTCACGTATACATACTGTATCTTACTATTCACGTATACATACTATATTTTACTATTCACTTATACATACAGATTTACTATTCACGTATATGTACTGTATTTTTTCTATGTACTATTCACAAAGACGCATATTGACATATTTAAATATTTTAGTAATAGTGTATTATTTTGAATGAATACATTTATCATGGCGGATGTAATGTGATGGGTTGGAGTTTGGAGGAATTGATATGGTATGATTTTATGCCACCACTCGGTGCACAGTGGATGGTACTTTTCAGGGCCCTTTCTTCCATGTTTTTCCTTTGGCCGGGATTGCATTGGAGCTGTGGGACATGTGACACCTCCTTAGTTGTTATTTTTAAGGAGGGGAGCCATAGTCCAGATTTAAGCTCTATACCTTTGGCCGTGTGTATTTTAAGTTTGGTGAGCTTGAAACCATTCAATCAAATGAATGAGTTTCTATTGGACTATGTGTTAGCCTATGGCTCCAGTCAGCGGTATAAGGGAGGACGGTGATATAAGGGAGACTGCATTTTGCATATTGCATTGTATAGTTCATAATTTGACATAATGATTTCTTTTGTAAATAATCTCGTATAAGAAATTATGGTATAAATATATATATTTACAAATATATTTGAAATTAGCCCATGTTTTTGTCATATGTAATTTGCTTGTGTACGGTAGAAATTTTCAGTAGTTACTGAGACGTGAAATCTCATCCCATATTAACATTTTTCAGGTGAATATCTTAGTAGAGAACAAGGGAAGGCACCTATGGAGTAAGTTTTGGAGGCTCTTTTGTACTCCTATGGTTTATGTTATGTTATTTTATTTGCCATGAACCTAAGACTTCCGCTTTGTACTAAACTCTGAAACATTTTCGGAAATTTATTTTGAATATGAATTATGAATTTTACTTTAAAAGGTTACGTAATTTAATGATTTGGATATCGAAAATCCCTGTTGAAGGTATTTCAAATATTTTGGCCAAGTTTTTGGGTGATGAAATTGAGGTGTTACATCTACTGCGGTTACATAACTGATATAAGAATTTTCGTTTTTATTTGCTGTCAAATTATTTTTGCACTGGTGTTTTAAGTGGTGGTATTTTTTTCGCTTCTAAATCTTTTCGTCATTGTCTTTGCTTATATTCTAGTATTTAAGATGTTTCAAAATAGGACCGTTGGATCAAATTCATCAATATAGCACATGTAAGTAGTTATATACCCTTTTATATTTTTATTACATTGTTCTAAGTATATCTGGCCATATTCTAATTGATCATGAGGTACTTGACTTTTAATCCCTAACAAAAAGCAGTAGCAAAAACTTTAGTACATGTAAGTGCCTATTTGGATTAGTGGTGAAAAATATGGTTTTTGTTCAATCTAACTTTTAGAAACTTAAGTTAGGATAGAAGTTAGATAGTGTAATATAATTTATGTTTGGGTTAATGGTGGTAGAAATGACAAATAAGTTTACATAGATAATAACTGAAAATAACATCAATCTTATAAAAAAAACATACTCCCTCCAGTCGTAATTATAAGACCAAATTTGTAATGTAAACAAACTTAGTCCTATAATTAGGACCTAGTACATATTAATATCTTCTTTAATACTTATAGGAAAATTTTGTTAACAATTTAATATTGTCAATAGGATTTTTCTTTCAACTTTTCCATATGCTTTTTTAGGAGCAAAAGTACACATATGGTTACATTTTAGGAACAAAAGTCACACCACCATTAAAATTTTGTTGTAAATACAGCACTTCCTGTTGTAAATCTAGCTTATTGTAAATATAACTTTTTCTGTTGTAAATAACCATATTTTAAATTTTGTTGTAAATACAATACTTCCTGTTGTAAATCTAGTCTTTTCTGTTGTGAATGACCTTTCTATGTTCAAAGTTCAGGTGTTTAAATGTTGTTGTAAATATGACATTTTATGTTGTAAATATGACCAGATTTTAAATTTTGTTGTAAATACAACATTTCTTGTTGTAAATATAGTTTTTTTTTTTTTTTGTAAATGACCTTTCTATGTTAAAAATCCAAGTGTTTAAATGTTGTTGTAAATATGACATTTTATGTTGTAAATATGACATTTTTTGTTGCAAATGCACCGTTAAGTTAGATTTTAATGGTGATGTGATTTTTGCTCCTAAAATGTAACTACATGTGTATTTTTCCTCCCGAAAAAAGCATATGGTGTTGGGCACTCTCGAGGGTAAAGCATATGTGTATTTTTGCTCTTTTATCCTATAAAAAATATAAATGTCTACGGATAGATATATGCATAATAGCGGGTTTTCTTGCTAATGTACTGACAAATAAAATAAGAGCATCCTATCAAATTCCCAAGTTGAGTAGATTTGAATCTTGAATACAACGCCAGAAAGAGAACATAGAAACAGAAAATTGAAGTAGCTACAAGGGATAAAGCACAAATACAAGCAATTTCCCCGTGATAATTTTACAAGCACCATTGTAATGAACACAAATTTTTTAGAAAATCATACTCTAAAAGCTAGCTGTTGGAGTTGGGGAACTCAGAATCTTATAAGGCCCCTTGAAACACTTCACGCAACATCCTATCAGTTAGCCCTTCTGTGGGTAGCCTATTCAGGTGACCGACTCTAAATGAAAGCAACATTGTAACGAGCATAAGTCTTTGTAAGAATCATACCGTCAAAGTTAGTTATTGAAGTCAAAGCCTTATAAGGCCCTTCTTTTAAGAAAACTTTCCCAACGTGGGACTTGCAACAACCTGATCCTTTTGTTCTCACATGCCTTGGCCGAGGTATTTATCTCAACTACTTTGTCCGCAAAACCTTGTCTAACCACAAGTATAGACAAGAAATAATTTTAGATTGTAGGAAAATCATATGAAACTGATTCCTAGTTTAGAATTTTGGAGACTATATTATTAGATGAGGAATAATTATTGACCATCTCAATCATTCAAAGAGTGCTTACCTGATATGACTAATGTTAGCTTGGTTTTGTTGTTTGAATTCGAGATGTCCAGTGAGCTT
Organism: Acacia crassicarpa; assembly: GCA_034222035.1. Classification (NCBI taxonomy): domain Eukaryota; kingdom Viridiplantae; phylum Streptophyta; class Magnoliopsida; order Fabales; family Fabaceae; genus Acacia; species Acacia crassicarpa. The sequence goes on from JAWXYG010000003.1 coordinate 38,978,223, forward strand.
AAAATTTGTTAAATTAAAATATCAAATTTGTAATTGTTTTTATATGCCACAACCTTTATCTGCAAAAGCAATTGATAATGAACTTTTTTCTTCTAATATACAGAAAAGCAATCATAAGACAATGCAATGAACAATAAATTTCCCTTTCCAACAACATCTTCAAGGTGCCTTGGTAAGGTCTAAGATCGTTGACCCAAATATTCCTTCCATAAACTATAATTGCAAACAGAAATCTTCAGGAGTCTTTTTTTCTGGAAAAAGGTCAAATAAGTGTTTTGTATGCTTCAACAAGAATACGAGCAAAAGTATATCTCTACTAAAGCATTTAGACCAAAGAAATCATGACAACATACTATCTATTGTCGTTAATATAAGATCTACTTAGCTAATTTGAATAGATTAAGGAAATTAGTTAAATTGGTTGAAAAAAAAAACGTGAGTTGTTTTCTCAAAAATACTCACTTATACAATTTACATTAAAACTGCCCCCAATACAAAATATCTCAACATGTGTAATTAATAGAAATATTTTAAAGGTTAAAAAATGATAAATAGGGGGATAAAATTGATTGAGATCTTATATTTAAGAACAAACTTAACTCCCAACTAGATTTTATATTGGGGACTGCAAGTTGTAGCATCTTTTTACAAGCCCATTTATCACTCATGTTGTAAAATATGAAGTGGAGCAGCCAACAACGATTAGGCCTGGCTTCTTCATGTGATTAACAAGTGGAGCAGCCAATATTTTTCATTAAGAACATAAGAATTTGAAAAACAGAAAGGAAAAAGAATTTCAAGAAAAACGGAAAGAGGAAACAAGTCCTTCAATAACATTTTATTGCTGACAAAATCTCTGTTGACTAGCTATAACTTTGGAAGTCTTTGTTGCAAAATCATCCCACTTGAAATCCACCAGCAAGCTCTAGTTATATAGAAAGATAAAATGGAAAGTAGAAATAAAAATTGAGAATATATATATATATATATGAAAGCTTACACAAGAAAAAATCTACAAGGAAAGGAAGGAGTTGCAAAGATATTTTTTTTTCTTTTTTTTTTTTTCAAAAACAATCAATTTCGCTGGAAGAATTACCCATCTTTTGTTGTAAATATTGCATATGGGTGTGTCAAAGAAAGAGTCTTTCCAATATTATGGAATGTGTTTAAATGAAAAGATGAGTTCTGAGAAGTCATGTTCTTACAAATTAAGGGATTCGTGTCGGTTCATGAATCAACATGGCTTATGAATTAAACAGATAGTTATGACTTTCTGAAGAGGTGTAATGTTTAAGAGTCACCTCTTCAAGGCATTGATTCATTATTTATGAATACCCCAATTGTGACACCATTTAACAGAGAGAATTAGAAAACATCGGTAATCTCTTGCTGAGTTATCTTATCTTCCGCCACACCTTGATTTAATCAAGAAGAATCTATTTAATCCTAGGGAGTACTGCTTCTTCTTTACCAGTGGTTGCGGAATAACTCTATAGGACAGTGTTTTCGGACACGACTCAAATTATCCTCCTCTTTGTTTTTCCAAATCGCTCCTAACGCCTACAGTCTATAGAGTTATTCTTTTTCGGTTTTTTTTTTCCTTTCAAGCTGTTTTTTTTATTCCTTTCGGTTCCGTGATCCTTCCGGCGGCTTTGCTTGGTCCATTTTAATTTGGTCCCAAGATTCATTCAAGGGGTAAAAGCGTTGGCCGATTATTTTTTGAGAAAGAGTGTTCCATAAATATTGAATAAAGTAGAGTAAGATTGAGTCTTCTTCAAGGTTTAGTAAAACAGCGAAAGGAAGAGATAGTCATCGTCATTCATTGTGTTTATATGCATAGAATTCTGCAGGCAGAGTCACTGTCCTTGAAAACAAAGAGAGAGATAAACTGAAAGCAAGATTGAGTTTTTGCGGGGGCAAAAAGAAGTTGGCCTCCAAAAGTCAAAAAAAAAAAAGTCTCAACGCAATCTAACCTTGATTGCTTCCTATGGTGTATCACCCCGGTGGTTCAATCCCAATTCCTACCCAAGTCGGAGATTAGAAAGCTGAATCGTTTATGGCATCCATGGGAGAGAGAAAGAATAGAATATTTGAGGCTGGGTGATCTCTGGAATCGCTACGACGAATGGAGTGCGTACGGTGCTGGAGTTCCAATCGCCTTAAACAATGGCGAGACCCTTGTCCAGTATTACGTCCCTTACCTCTCTGCTATTCAAATTTTCACCAGCAACAGATTCAATTGTGAAAAATGATGGTTATACCTTGGTTTCTGAATGAAACTAAAGAGAAAGAGATGGCATAGAGATGGCATTTGCAACGATTTGATGAAGAAGGCGTGAAGGCGTACGTCTGTTTGTAACGACAAATGCATAGATGAGTAAGAAAGAGTCATATCTCTTCACCATGATCAAACGGCAATAAGGTACGCATGATTGATTGGAATATTATTTAAATATAAATAATATTCATGAGCATATATTAAAAAATTAATAATGTGGTTATTATTTTTTAAAAATATTTGATGTGCTGAATTTTCAGTATGAATATGCCTATAGAAATCAATATTTTATTTAATTATTGATTACTTGCATGGTTAATTTATTCCCATTGAAGTTTTGAATATCTTTAGATAATAAATATATGAGATTTGATTGATATGGTAGTTAATAAATCTCCTATAATATCTCCTTATTTTATTAATGTTAGTTCTCAATGTGTTTTGATGATGATTGAGCAATTGGAAAGCCTTGAAAACCAAAAAGATAAGTTTTATATTGCAAAAATCAGTTTTCCTTAGCTGTCAGAGGAAAACTCGAGTTTTGAGAATCAAAACTCGAGTTTTGGTCTGTAGCAAAACTGCACTAAAGTCATCACCGCCAGTTTTAGTGATCACCGCCAGTTTTGAACTTGTGAATAGTTCAAAACTCGAGTTTTGGGATCCAAAACTCGAGTTTTGGCCTGGCTGAGAGGTTTCAAAATGTCCTATGTTTTTCAAGTATCGAAACCTCCAGTTTTCACTCAACACCGCCAGTTTTGAACTTCTCTTATTTTGGAAGAAAGTTCAAAACTCGAGTTTTGGATACCAAAACTCGAGTTTTGAAGAGACAGAGAGCAACTAAGTTTTTCTCCAGTTCATCACCGCCAGTTTTCAACTGTACATACATTTTCCAAGTTTTCATAAAATATGAAAACTCGAGTTTTGGATACCAAAACTTGAGTTTTGCCAAGGCAGAGAGCCTTCAATCTTTTCAAAGTTGAAAACCGCCAGTTATGAACCAACACCTCCAGTTTTCATGTTTTGAACTTAATGTCAAAAGTTCAAAACTCGAGTTTTGGAGATCAAAACTCAAGTTTTGACAGACCCGAGAGCAATCAATTTTTTATCCAAATGAAAACTACCAGTTTTAGTCGAACACCTCCAGTTTTGATGTTTTGAACTAAAATCATGTTTTGCCATGAATAGTTCAAAACTCGAGTTTTGGGCAACCTGAGAGGATCAACTTTTTCAGACTTTCAAAACTGCCAGTTTTGGTTCCAACACCGCCGGTGATGAAGTATGAACAGTTCAAAACTCGAGTTCTGATCATGAAAACTCGAGTTTTGGTCCTTCGGTTAGTAAAACGCTATTTTTGCAGAATATGTTCAAATTGATTTATACTTTGACTTAATATCTGCGAATTGATCTTATATGTTTCAAATAACCTGTATCATTGTAACTGAGTTGTTCTGATGAGTTTGTTCATGAGATTACAGAAGGATTTGAATTTGACAAAGAATCAAATAGGAACTTCACTTTGTGCAACTTGTATTATTTTATCTTATCCTTCAAGACAAGAACAAGTGGATGACAGGTTGGCAATGCAAACAGCATAATCACTCCAGGAGAAAGCTAAACGTGATTATTCTAAAAACAGAACATCATGGATCACTAATATTCAAGTACAAAAATTACAAACACCCAAATCTGGAAAGTGGCATCAGAATATTGCACCATCAGCTTCTGCAGCAACTTTACACATGAAAGAACACTCACAACAGCCATATTTTCGAATGGGAACAGGCTCCAACGGATCTATAACGTTCAGAAGCTTCAAACCACTATAAAACACTGAAGATTTGAAGCTGGACAAGCACAGAACTGAGAAACAACCAGCCTACTCGAAAATATCAGTCTTGAGTTGTTCTTTTCATTAGATTGTATCTGTGATACATTGTACTTCAGTAATCATCTTATCTACTCTGTGAGAGAGTTATTCTTGTAATCATTCATTGAGTGTGAGAACCACAAGTCAGGGGACTTGGTGGTTGGGAGTATTGATTGCATCTTGTAAGGGGGAGTGAGTTCTAGTGAGAGAACTACTCTAAGTACAGAGATTGTAATCAAGTTTTGTGAAGTTAGTGGATTGAAAATCCCAGGTGAGGCTTGGGGACTGGATGTAGGTCAGGGAAAAGACCGAACCAGTATAAATTGATCTGTGCAAAGCTTCTCTTCTCCTCACCTCAGTTATTCTCTGTTCTAACTTGTCCAAAACAGAGCCAAGTCTTTAAAATTTTTAAAGATACCCAATTCACCCCCCTCTTGGGTATCAAGCTCCATTCTTCAATTAAGGGTTTAATGAATATTAAATTAATAAAAGGAAGATAATGTATATCTTATGTCGGGTTTCATCGGGAGATTTTATTGTTTTATTAGAAAATATTTCGAATTAAATTATTCGTGGTATGAAGATGAATTTTTCGATGATAATATGATCATTATTGGGTTCATACTTGTTATTTTATTATTTGGTTTTTAATTGTAGAAATTAAATATAGTAAAAGTGATTATAAATTCCTAAATTTTAGGATGTTATTCTAATTTAATTAATTAGAATGCAAAGGGAATTTATTCCCGTATAAGACTTTAATATCAATGGAGATACTACTTTATTTGATAATTTATAATCTCCTATAATCTCTCTTATAATATTGTGAATATTTTTAAATTAATATGATTGAATAAAAGTGGGCATTTGTTGTGTTCAACATGATAATAGTTGAAAGTTGAAATAAATTTTTGTTTTAATATATCTGGTGATATATTTGTGAATATCTCGGCCACTATTCAATTTGCCAAAAGGATTTATTACTATGATCAATGAATTAAAAATAATAAATTACATGATTTGTGATTTATTTTGATATACCATATAAATTAATTTGAATATTAAAAATCTTAGATTTTTAATGCTGCAATTTATGTTTATAGTTCGGTGATTTGTATAATCTGGTGCTTTGAATTTTTCAAAGAGAATTTGTGGCATTGGTTTCACACATATTTAAATAGTGTGAATATTTTTAAATATTGGTATTTAAAATAATTAAAGATTTATAAATTTATGTGAAAAATTTTGTGTGAGAACAGAATATTAATATATAAAATATATATTATTTTGACAAAAGGAAATTAATTAAGTTGAGGCTTTTTTTTTTGTGAAAAGCAAATTTTGTTATATAGATGATAATGTTTGAGACATTCTCATTTAATTAAAGATTAAATTGGCACGACCTTTTGTTGAAGTATATAGTCATATGATTTTGTAGTTTTATAAAGTGTGGATCTTTATAAATATACTAGTGGGATTCTAATTTAATTAGAATTTTATTGATTATAAAATATTTGAAAGTGTGGGGGTATCTAAAATAAAGGGATACCTTAAAAATTAGTATTTTGGTGCAAGAAAATATGTTGAAAATTATAAAATTGTCATGCATTATGATTATTTAACAAAGGCTATGTTATTTGCTACTGAAATCAAATTTTGTGAATTATCAAATATTTTGTGATTTGAAACAAAGCATATGACAATGGTATGGAATTTTGATCATTTATCTATTGTAGAGATAAATGTGCTTAATTTTCATAGTATTATTAATTTCTCTTGGTATAAGCATACATGATATCGTGAAATATTTAATTTAATATGGATGACTTGTATGGTCAAAAGCATCATGTTATGTGCTTGAAAGCATGAGAGAATTGAATGAGATTTTTTGTGTTAAAGATCATGAAAGAATATTGATGACAAATAAGAAATGTTTATAAATATTGGTTTTGAGAACCATTATGTGAATATTCTTTATGATACTACTTGAGATGATTCTAAAGCTCAATCAATGTATGCACAAATTGTTGAGAATTTGTAGCATTGATAAATGTTAATTCGATGACATAGCAAATAATGTGTGGAGATTGAGCATATGTAAACTCTCGTGAAGAGAAAGAAATAGTTAAGGGATAATGCCCTAAATAATATTGGTATCAAGTAGTGGATTCCCATTGTATTGATGTACACAGATGTTAAACTAAGATCTAGTCTATGTGTGAAAATCCACAGGTTATTATTGACCTTTAGTGGTGACAAAATTAAGGTATTATGTGAGTCAGAGTTGATTACTCTGGAAATGGATGGAGTGCTGAAAATGTTAAAAATCTCTTAGCAAATGTTTTGATAAGAAACTGAGGCTTAAAGTCGACGATTTGTGATTGCCAAATGGCAATAGCCATTGTAAAAGTACAATGATGAAATGAAAATCGTTTGAGATATAATATGATAAGCTAGCTTAAGATCTATATTGGAGTTATATCAATTGATTTGGTAAGGTCAATAATAGACCTATCGGCCGTTAACAAAACCCTGCAGGATGATATAAATTGGTCGAGGGGAATGGGACTAAAGCCAACTTGTAATTGACAGCGATGGCAACCCAACCTTTGTGATTGGTGATCCCATGAAGAAGGTTCAATGGGTAAGAACAAGTCGTTCGTCAATTCTGACTAGCACAAAAATAATATTTGTCCCTTCCTATGACAATGGGAGAGTGCTAGAATGCACGTTTTTGAGGTTGAGCAAAGCTCTTAATAATTTCATAGTCATACAAGACGGTGTGCTTAGTGCAGGTACACTTACATGAAATCACCTCTACGAATGTGGAGTGTGGCCGCTCCTATGAGATCTTGGCGAAATCTCTGAAGCATTCGTTATGTTGTCATAACGTGCAAAAACGTTGATTAATAGTGGAAATGTTAGGATATAATCTGACCTTTAATGCCTCTAATACACACCAAGATTTGTTGGTTCATAGAAGCATGCTTCACTAACATCTCTGTGTATTAAGTGTTATTGGTCTAGGTCTGGTTCATAGTTCTATGGACCACCAGATACAATGGTTATGTCCATGGGTGTAACTTAGCTATTGGTGTTTTCTTTGACACATGTGGGGGATTGTTGTAAATATTGCATATGGGTGTGTCAAAGAAAGAGTCTTTCCAATATTATGGAATGTGTTTAAATGAAAAGATGCGTTCTGAGAAGTCATGTTCTTACAAATTAAGGGATTCGTGTCGGTTCATGAATCAACATGGCTTATGAATTAAATAGATAGTTATGACTTTCTGAAGAGATGTAATGTTTAAGAGTCACCTCTTCAAGGCATTGATTTATTATTTATGAATACCCCAATTGTGACACCATTTAACAGAGAGAATTAGAAAACATTGGTAATCTCTTGCTGAGTTATCTTATCTTCCGCCAGTTATGCCGCCTTGATTTAATCAAGAAGAATCTGTTTAATCCTGCGGAGTACCGCTTCTTCTTTACCAGTGGTTGCGGAATAACTCTATAGGACAGTGTTTTCGGACACGACTCAGATTATCCTCCTCTTTGTTTTTCCAGATCGCTCCTAACGCCTACATCTTTAATACACAATATCGGTTTAAATATGACAACCTTCAATAGAAAAATACATGTGCCTATTGAAAAAACAATCAATTAATTTGAAGATATTTGAAAAATCTAAAACCCTAGATAGCATTGAATTGAACATTCTCCTCCCTTTTCTTTATGTCAAATATTATTTGAAAATTAAGAGGAATATTAGTTTCTTGAAGAAATCAAACAGTTATAAGAACAAGAACACTAACCTTGACGTTATATGAAGCATTTTGTTTGCCTTCCTTGGTTTGAACTATGTGAACAGAAAGACATTTCATATAACTTTTCCAATAATCATGGTCCCAAAACATTTAAATATCATAACATTGAAATATTCAACCATATAAGTTCACAAGAGTACCAACTAAAAGCCCCAAAAAAAAAAAAATTTAAAGCCACATCATATTAATCGAATACAGTCATCCAACATTTAAATAAAAATAACAAGTAAAACTACTAAGAAGTAATTAACTATGCCAAGAGTCTTCACTGAGAGGATTTTGGGATTTCAACCAATTCTTCCAACCCCCTGCATTTATTTAAAAGAATAAAATCACCAAAAATTATTCAATTTATGATCCACTTAAAAAAAGAGCAAGCCCATTGGCTCATTTTATTTGTTGCACTTCATATAGTCGATCAATTTATAATAATGGAATGAAGACTTCATATATACCTGTCAGTCTTGGAATCTCCTTTTCATTCTGGCCTTGAAAATTACCAAGTGGACATAAATCCAATCATACGTGTTAGTGAAGAATTGAAAATAAGCCGCTCTCCATGAACTTTTAAGAATTAAAGTTGCACAAACTCCCCAGAATCCGACAAGGAATCCTAAAATCTTGCTGATGTAGAACCCAAAACTTATGAGTTCATCTCCTTCATCTACGTCAATTCGAGGACTTATCTTACGATTTTGATCAAAGTCATCATTTTTCAAGCATCCTTTTGTGAGTGGTTGGCCACAAAGTCCATGATTTCCTATGTAACTGGAAGCTTCAAATGTTTGAAGTTGAGTAGTTTGTGGAATTTCTCCCGATAAGTTGTTGAAAGACAAGTTCAAGAAACTCAAAAAATTCAGATTTGAGAAGCTCATTGGAATTCTACCAGAAAGAGAGTTACTTGACAAATCAAGTGATTCCAACATTTTTATTTGACCCATATTTTTGGGAATGAATCCTGTGAGATTATTTCTTGATAGACTCAAGGACGCCAATGCCACAGGTGATGTCATGCTCCTGGGAATTTCTCCTGTCAGGTGATTCCCGAAAAGGTCAATGGCTGTCATTAGCCCAAGATTTTTGTCATACTTAACATCTTCCCCTTTCCAATTCAACATTGCATTTTCAATGAAAAGTGCCTCGCAAGACTCTATACCAATTATCAAGTAAGAAATGGTATTCCTTGGAATTAAATTTGACAAGGCACTCAAGTTATTGAAGCAATGGGGTATAGTCCTAGTAATATTGTTCTGCGAAAGATCAAAAATTTGAAGAAGTGATAATTTACATAAACTTGTAGGTATATTTCCATGAAACTTGTTTGCTTGGAGACGCAAAACAATCAATTTGCGCAAGTAATGACCGATCCATGATGGCAACATTCCATACAAATTATTCTGGCCATAATCAATGAACTTCAAAAACTGAGATTCCATTAAAGTTGGTATCTTTCCGGAGAAGTTATTGTTATTTAAATGGATGGTTTCAATTCCCTTCAAAGTACCAATTGAAGATGGTATTTCCCCTGAGAAATTATTGTTTGCCAATATCAAAACTTTCAAAGAAATAAATTGCCTCCAACAGTGAGGAAGTTTTCCAGTTAGCAAATTACTTGACATGTCAAGATGACCTAATTGAGATTGTAATGTTGCACATAAGGAAGATATGGAGCCTGAGAACCTATTATTTGAGAGAAGTTAGACTACTACTAATGGTGAAAATTGTGGTATGGGACCAGACAAATTGTTAAAACTCAAATCGAAAAACCTCCCAGATTTTGGTAACGATCTTGACAATTCTCCATGGATTTTGTCATGGGAAATATTCAAGTAATCCAAACTCGGGAGTAGGCATATCCATTCAGGAATTGAATCTGAGATAGAACCACCAGAAATGTCCAAGTACGTAAGCTCCACTTGATGCTTGAGCCACATTGGAAAGCCAATGCTGAAATTGCATGACCTCGCAAAAATTATTTGTAATTGAAAAGGTGGAACCCATTTTGGACTAAAGTTGAATGAAAGGAAATTATTAGAGACATCCAAATATATCAATTTGGTTAAAGCTGATAGATGTCCTTCATTGACCAGACCATTCAACTTATTGTTAGACATTAGTAATTCTTCTAGTGATGTAAGTTGATGAAGCTTTGGGACTCGTCCACTCAAATTGTTGTGTCTTATATCCAATAGTGAAAGATGAAGCAAGTGGCAAAGTGATTATGGAATTGGCCCATTAAGACTAGTATTTTTAAGAACTAGTGACTCCAAGTATGAGAAATTTGAAAAATCAGGAAATGGGCCACTATGGAATGGATTAGATCTTAAATCCAATCTCTCTATACTATGTTAGGCACAATGCCATTGTGGTATCCAATCACTTAATGGACCAGATAAATTGTTGAACCCTAAAACCAACTCACGTAGTCGACATAATTTAGAGATGGCTTTCGCAACATCATTGTCAAGATAATTATAGGGAAGATACAAACTCTCAAGAGAAGTGGTATTTGTAAAGGCATCTGAAGCAACATGTTGTAAGGATGTTGATACAAGATCTAGACTTTTAAGAGAATTCATATTTGAAAATGCGCCAGCAGGAATATGTTGGAAAAGATTCTCTTAGAGATCAATTTCTACCAAGGTTTTGCTAATATTTGGCACCCAATATAAGATTGAAGTGTCAAGGTCATTATCACGAAGACTAAGGCTTGTGAGAGAAGTGGAATAACTACTGTGGAGAAAAGATTTGGGATTGACTTGAGGTAGAGCACATCCATCTAAGCTAAGCTCAACTAGAGAGGACATTTTTGACAATGAAGAGTGCCAGTCAAGTGCTTGACTTAGATTTACCCAAGACAAATCAAGATGCCTTAAAGAAGGAAGCTAGGAAACCCACTTAAGATCATTAACAATCAAATTATAGTTGTCACTAAGGTTAAGGGTTTCTATATTAGATAGATTTCCTAGTTGATGAGGAATAATGCCAACAAGATATGTATCTGAAAGTATCAACTTTCTTAATTGAGGAGCTTTTCTTGATACAGATGATTGCCAATCAAATGCTTGACCTAGATCTACCCCAGACAAATCAAGATGCCTCAAAGAAGAAATGTTAGAAAGCCACTCAAGATCATTTACAATCAATTGATAATTATACCCAATGTCTAGAGTTTGAAGATTAGATAAATTCCATAATTCATGTGGAATACTACCACCAAGATCAGCATTTGAAAGATTCAACTCTCTCAATTGATTTAGAGAACCAATATATTTTGGAATTTTGCTTCCTCCAAACCCATTAAAGGCGAGGTTTAAATGAGTTAGATGTTGCAAATCACATAGTGAAGAATCGATTTTACCTTTTAAATATACTGAATCATTAAGTGAGACTCGTATCTTGGTGACATGACTTGTCAAACGATTGCAAGAGATTCCATTCCACTCGCAACAATCAGCTTCATGTTTCCATGATGAAAGAATTCCGAAATCATCAGAGAAATCAACTTTCAACTTAAGAAGAGCTTGCTTGTCTGTTTCAACACAACTCTTTAAGTTGGAATTTCCTGCACACATAAAGACGCATAAGGCTACAATCAAAAAGTAGATATTGAAAGTGTGGCTAAACATGCGGATCACCATGCTTGTGGTTCTTTTGCATGATAAAACGAAAGTATAGGTATTATACCTCAAATTATGTGATCTCTAGGCCTTTAATAGACAAAAATTTCATACTTTTCCAACAACTACATTTTTCCACATGAATTCATCACCACAATTTCATGTGATGACAATGAATATCGCTCTTATAGTTACGTTTATTGTACGTAAAGGATTTATGGTAGACTTTAGAGTCAACCAGACATATTTATGCAATATACATATGTGTGCTATTAAAAATCAATATTTAAAGGATCAAATAACAGAAACATTTATGTTTTTATGTTAACTAATGTATTCGTAACTTTGGGTTGATTAAGATTTATTTTTTATTTTTATTTTTACTTGTAAAATGATTTTAATCCTTTTGAATCATTTCTGTCAAATAATTAGTAATAATTATTTGAAAAGTGTAACATCCTCACTTTCGGAATTTGTTTTCAAAATATTTGATCAGAGTTTAAAATAGTTTAATCAGAGTAGAGTATTAGAACAATTTTAAAACAGTGAGTAACTAATATACATTCCCTGCTGTTGAGTCTGGTTGCTATTACAGTGGTACAATTCTCTGAACATTTACGATTACAATGACCCCTAATTACTTCTCTGCCTGTGTCCTCTCGTGTGCTATTCATCCTTGTTCTTGTCCCGGGTTCCACCAGTATTTGAGACTATGAGCTGAGGTTCAATTCCCATTGAACCTCAGATAACGGTTAACCTCATGCTTATGTACAGTTATATATGACAGATATTCATGATAAAACAATAACATTCAAACACAATATTCATTTCTCAAAGATAAAAACACAACCATCATATATCCATATTATTCCAATCTCATCACATATTCATATCAAACCAGTCTGCACTATCCCCAGTGCCACGACGGCCTATCGTATCCTTAGCGCTAGGAAAACTTAAACGGCATTACCAAGACTGTAACCCGTATATAGATGTATATATTCAAATAATTTTTAAAGCAGAGTCACAGTCTATGAGCATATCTACTACATACAAGTGTACAATAAGCATCAGAGTTAGTGTTACAGTACGCGTCCGTACCTTTGTTGGCGATATCGGTACGCTGTTGTTTGGACCGTGACCACGTTTACCCTATAATAGTAATATCGTATTTATTAACTCACAATTAATATTCCAGAAGGTATCCTTGTCACTAATGACCCTTCTTACCCTTGGTAGGATTATTTTTCAACTTATCCATTTTAATTCTCAAAAACGCTGGTTCAGAAATTCTGAACAGATTTTCGCCTAACTTCGAAAAATCATAACTAATTCTAGAAAAATCGAAACGAAGATCCGTAAAATTCCCCGGACTCCTTAAGATGTTTAGTTTTGAGGAAAAATATCATTTTTCATCCAGAACTCAAGAAAAATTCCCAGATTCCATGTGTTCATACCTTGCCCAGAAATTAGCCCAGAATTATAGCCTAATCTTCAAAAATTCATATCTCCTTGTCCAGAGATCAAAATGTTACATATTTTATATATTTAGAAATTCCTACATGTATACTTTATTTCTGGAAAATTTCGTGATTTTTAAAGATCATTTGATGCATAAAATAATGCTTCATATCCAGTTAACTCCCAAAATCCAGAAATTCTAGAATTCTTCTATCTTACTCTAACTTGTTTTATTAATCCTAGAAGTCACTTCCCAACATGTTCCCACCTTTTCAGACATCTTTCGATGCAATAAGGCTTGAGAACAACTATGGGAAATTACTTTACCTATTTTCTAGATTAAAACTAACAATTCTACTAAAAACTACCTAGAACAACTAAGAGCTATTAAGAATTATAAAACTAAAAACTAAAACTAAAACTAAAGACAAGCTTTCCTCTTGAAGACTCTTGCTCTTCCTTCTTCTTGCTTCACTCCACTCTTGTTTAGAATGATTTTGGTGTGAAGAATTGTGACGGGAGGAGCTCTCTATTTATAGGCAAAGTTCAAGGGTTAAAATGGTCATTGTCCAAGAGAACCAAAGTCTCATCCTTTGGATCTAAACTTAGCATAGAAGTTTTAATCCCATCCCTTCATTATAAAACATGATGTCATTTGGATGACATAATCAAGACTTAAGTGTTATTAACAAGTTTTGTTCTATCCTTTTGTGTTGTTACAAATTCACTTGGTGATCCTAATGAAGTGTTATGCTAGTTTTCTTTTTGGTTTTGTAATCTAGAATTTCTTGGCTTCATTTTTAGACCAATTTGCCTATCTTTTCTATTGATTTCATTTCCTAAACAATTAAGAAAATGACTTTGGTTATACTTGTTTTCATGCTTGATTTATGCTTGATATGAATCACAATTTAGTTTTAATACCTAGTTCATGGATTTCAAGATACAATTTAGTTTGTAGGAATTTTCATTTGTTAATGTATAGAATTAGTTTTCTTGGATTATTCTATTTATTCATTTATCTAAATTTCCATTGGCTCTTTCTTTGACTACCTCTCCTTCTTCATACTAGACACACACACATGCACAACCATGACATTGTAACATCCCAACTTTCTAAATCATTTTTGAAATAATTGATCAGAGTAGAGCATCGGAATAAGTTTAAAAGAGCGAGTAACTGATGATTGTATAAAAATATTAACCATCGTTGGTTATAGTAGTGGTACATTCATCCCAATAATTCAAAATATTATATAATCAAAAACAAAAACACTCCAGTCAGATCTTCACACGGGCTGCTTACTGCTGTCGTCAGCCCTCGGTCCTCCAGACCCTGAAGCTATATTAGGAGCTGAGGTTCAATTACCATTGAACCTCAGGTAACGGTTAACCTCATGCTTATGTATGACAAGATATGTATGACAGATATTCATTCAGCAACAAGCAACAATACATATCACATGTAAAGTCATCTATGTAAACAGTACACATCGCATGTACAATCATCTATGATATTAGTACACATCACATGTACATCCATCTGTGTTATCAGTACACATCACATGTACAACCACCTGTGTTATCAGTACACATCACATGTACAATTATCTATGTTATCAGCACATATCGCATGTACAAACATTTATGTTAACAGTACACATCACATGTACAATCATCTATCACAAATATAAGCATATCATAAGCATCAGAGTTAGTGTTACGGTACGCGAACGTACCTGGATTGATAATTTCGTATGTAATCGATTGGGCAGCGTTCTTTCGGTCAGCCTATCATAACAATATCGTCCTATTAATTTAAAGAATAATATCCTAAAAGATACTTTTGGCCACTACTGAATATTCTCCCTTGGTATATTAAACCATTATTTTATTTCTTCAAAATTCGTGGAAAAACGCTGGACAATATTGGGCAGAATTTCGCCTATCTTTGAAAAATCATAACTAATTCTAGAAAAATCGAAACGAAGATCCGTAAAAAGTTCCGGACTCCTTAGGATGTCTATTTTCCAGAAAAAATATCAGGCGTTGCCCAGAATTCAAAAATCATTCCCAGATTTCACGTGTTCATCCTCTGCCCAGAAATTCCAGCATTTTCGCAACATAAACTTTGAGAATTTCTTTCTCATTGTACAGAGCTCATTTCAACATGTTATTTACAGATTTGGAAAGCTCTATATGTCTACTTTCATCATGAATTTGCTCAGAATTTTTCAATAGAATTTTCAACATAAAATATGCGTTTTTCTGTGACTTGTTCAGAAATCGCCTAACCGACGAATTTTCACCAGAACTTCGTTACTACCGTGTTCATAACCTGGGAATTTTGCAGAACTACTCCCTTCACTAAATTTTTGAAATGAAGCTATTTTAAACTATAAAAACATGAAACTAAAATTATTCTAGAATTTTAAAGATTAAAACTACTTCTACCTATGAATATAAACTCAAAACTAAGAACTTTGCTTACCTAAAGCTTGGACTCCTTCAAGCTCTTCCTCCAACTCTCTCAACTCTCTCTCAAATAAGCAGATGATGCTTTTCTTGGTGTGAAGAAAAGTGAATGATCTATGCCTCTATTTATAGTGAAAAGGTTGGGCAATTGTGTAATTAATTGCAACTTCACTCTTGGCTAATATTCACCATTGGATCTAGGGCTTCATAGAAACTCTAAATCCTCACCACACACACACTCATCTGCCCTCTCTCTCTCTCTCCCTTCTTCTCTTTCTTCTTCCTTCTCCTAGAAGCCAAAAACAACTTGAGGTGCAAGTATGCAATAGTGTTTTGTATCCCACAAGCTACCAGTTTATCACATGTGTTGAAAACCATTTCCTTCCCCTTGAAGCTATGCCAAAACCGTGCTCCCTCTGAATTTTTGGGTTTTAGGGTTGTTTTGGGCTTTATTGCTATGTTGGCCAAAGGTTTGGTAAGGATTTGGGCTACCAAAAATGATCCAATGTAGATTGTTGTGGTAAAAAGCCCTAATTTAATTTCTTTTTGTTTATTATTTGATTTAGCTTAATTAGGTTTAATTTGTAGTGTTCTAATTGTTTTACAACTTAATTATGATTCTACTAATTTCAATTGTTTCAATTATCGATCCCTTGTTAAGCTTTAATATTGAATTTAGCCAATATATTCCAAATTGTTTGTTGATATTTGCCATTAGATTAATTATGAATGTTAATTCAATTAAGATTAATTTTTGGTGTTCACTAATTATTTTTAGTGTCCTCTAATCATTTTAAACCTCTTCCTACTCCTTTACGTCTTATTTTTGGCAATATAGGAATTATAAGACAATATATCCTTAAGTGTGAATTTAATTGTTCTTGAATTGTTGAAAATTCATTTAATTGATTTAGGGGTTTTTGTGGCATTTTACAATATTTTATGACCCCTAACAAAATTTAGGGAGTTGGATTTTGCCCTATTAAGTCCTACCGAAAACTTATTCAAGAGATAGATTAAATACAATACTATTTTGGAGACAACATACTCTCCTATTTTCAATAAGTCCTAATGGCCAAAATATCATGTTTAAAAGGAATACAAATCTTGGGGTATTATAGACATCATCACATGCATCACCTTATCTTCTTTTTCCCTTTTCACACACACACACTCTCCCCACACACACACATTACACGACACACACACACACACACACCTCACCTCCACTTTGCTTCCTCTACACTACTCTATCCTCTTCCATGGTTTTATGAGCCCAAGTACATCATCCTCTTCCATTCCACTTCAAAGTCTTCATGCTTTTATTAGATTCCATGACTCATCAATTATAGAGTGTGAGTCAACATTTAGGTACATGACTCATGATCATTTAGGTTAGTGATTCATCTACTTCGATTTATGACTCATGCTTGTTCTTTTATTTAGATAATTTGCCTACAAAGAAATTCTTTGATTGGTAGCTTGGGTTTCACATGGATTCCACCTTATTATAATTAACTAGAGCCATTAGATTATCTTTATGAGGGCTAATCTTGGCCTTTGGTGTTAGTTGACTTTTCAAAGCTTAATTAGAGTTTAATTAGCATTTTGATTAAAAGACTAATTGTTTCTTGATTATTGCCTTATTAGTGTTTAAGGTATTTTATGACCATTGGCAATATACTTTATACTAATCTCAAACTCTTATTGGTTATTGAATTTTGATTAGCCCAATACACTTCTAATGGATGACCATCAATGTTACTTGTAAATAATTAGCTAATTATTTTATTAGTGGAAATTTAATTGCTCATTATTTGTTGGTAATTGTTCTTTTAATTGTTCAAGTGTTTTGGTAATTCTTCGTATGAGCTATGTATTAGTTCTAGGGTTTCTAGGGTTTTAGAATCTTCTTAAACAATTATAAAATTGGTGTTTTAAAACCCTTTGATTAATTATGAAAATTAATATAATTATTCCAGTTATTGTAAATTTAATTGTTCCTTAGCTGTTAGTAATTTCTCCTAATTGGTATTTGCATTTTTATGGTATTTTATGATTCCTAAGAAAATTTAATCATTGGTTGCCTTAATCCTACATAAAGTGTTTCTAGAAAATAGAATAAATATACCTCAAAATTTGAGACCACATATTCACCTATTTTAAATAGGTGTCCTTTATCAAAATATTGTATTTATAAGACATTAATTTTTGGGGTATTACAAAAGGTGACAAACTTAATTAAAATAATAGTTAGTAATAATTATGCACTGTGCAAATAGGTCTATAACTATGAAAAAATAGTTAAATAGCAGTGAAATTCCGCCACTAAGAGTTCAGTAGCAAAATTTCATCATTAATTAATTAGTGATAATCTACTTGACAAAAGAATCATTCAATTCTGTTGCTAAATCAACTTTTTTTTTTTGTAGATATATGAATAGGTAATTTATTGTCAATGGCCTTACAAAACTAATTATGTGAAAGCTTTTTTTTTAAAAAAAAAAAAAAGTGAAAGGTCACATGTTTGATTTCTTTATCTCACTTATAATTTCATATCGTTAATGTCTTGTCCCAAATTTAAAAAGAATCGGCCACTTCCACTTTTGAATCCCAATTTTAGGTAATTGTGGTCGTACGAGCCTACATACTTTTCTTGTTAGCCCCCACATGAGTGTCCATTGGGTTGGAAGAATTGTGCCTTATTTGGAGGGTTGTTTAAAAAGTCATGTTCTCGCTCTAAATTAATAACTTGTCTGTCACTTGAAGTGGAGTTGGGAGTGTAGACTTATGCCGTGCTCTTAGGGTCATAGGGTTGTCTGGGTCATTAAGTCTTTTCCAAGAAATTGTTTAATATTTTTAGACTATCTACAAATATATATTTCATATTTTTATTATAAAATTTTTAACATAAAAATGTTAGTTATTATTCCTATAAATATAATTATATAATAATTAATTGTCGAAGTCATATTATTTTACAAGAACGAAAAATTATATGTTTGTTTAATTTGTTTAATTACATAACAAAATCAATGAGAATTATACGTTTGTTTAATTTGTTCATTGTTCATAACGACCACTTTATGTGAAATGATTCCTAATGACCACTTTGTTACGTACCAATCCGTTATTGAGTTTTTTAGTGATTACATTTATTTTTTGGAATGGTTCTTTCAAAAATTAATTACAGAAATGACACTTTAGTAGATCCTATGAAAATCTAACTCAACTTTTGTAAAGAAACACGTTATGTAAGGTTTATTTAAAGAGAAAGGGATTAACTTTACCTAAACGACCACCTTTTTTTCCCCTTTTCTTTTATTTGAAGAGAAAGAGATCTTCATAACTTTTTCCAAAGGGATATTTGTTAAAGATAAGAAAAGTAGAAATTATCTGTGGAATTAACAGATTGTGTGCAGCTCAGTTGAAGACATGAAATGATGGCTCTTTTGTTTTGCGTTTAAGCTTTTTTTAAAAAAAAAAATGTAGAAATTGAGTGTAGAGAAATCAAATTTATGCTACTTCTTTTAATTAAGTTGTTGAGCCATTTTATCGAATTGCAATTTCGTTTTCTCAATAATACATACTACATCTCGTTCTAATTCTAAAATCTAGTTGATTTTTTTTTTTTAAAGAAATTAAGGAAGCTAAATAAGTTATTTAATCATTTTATATATTGTGTATCCTTAGGTTTAGTTTGTGAGGCTAAGCCACTTCCATAACCAATTTTTTTATTCTTTTAAATTTCAATATAAAATGTTAATGGACAAGTCACAAGTCAACCATCCCTATAAATTAATGAGACTCTAAGCCATAATATAATGCAGAAAATTTTAATAGCTAAATGAAACCACATTCAAAGAAGCAGAAGAACTAGGTCTATCCAGCTCAATGTTAACATCAGAAGTCAGTTCATCAAAATCAGAGTCAGACTCATACATATTTTTCTTAAGGTATTTGCCATCATCAAAAAGGGAGAGAATGTTAGTTATGATTGGTTTTGATGATGTCTTATATAGATGTCATTTTTATAAGCAAAAAGATTGAGTAATATAGTTATCTCCTACATTGACTAATTGTTGTATTTGATGTAGATTAATCCAAGTTGAATTATAGAGATTAATCAAGAAGGAGATAAGAGTTGAAAGAAAGAAGTATCTGCAGAGGTTATCAAGAAAGCAAGATGTTATCAATGCGTTTTGGTGATAACCTAGTAGAAGAAAAGAGACCAAATAACTTGATGGATGTATGGAATGAAGATTTTATCATCCAAGTTCTTATATTGATACTAGAAGCCTCCAAGATCATATGGAAGTTGGAATGATTCAATTCAGAGTTAAAACAAGCAAGAATGAGGTTTTGGATGAGCAAACTTGAGTCTCCAAGTATTAAACTTGGGTTTTCTACCTTGCTGCTGTAATTTACTCATCTGATAGGAGAAAACTCGAGTATGGAACTCAAAACTCGAGTATGAGACTCAAAACTCGAGTATGGGACTCAATACTCGAGTTTGCAGTGTTTTCAGCATTTCTGGCGCCTCTGGACTAAGCTATACTCGAGTATATAAGTGCATACTCGAGTATGCAAGATCAGCTCTTCAGCTCCACTCTATTCACGTTCAGCACGGGCGACGTCTAGTAATTCGACGATATCTCACAAACCAGAGATCGGATTGAGACAAACCAAAAGCATTGGAAACTAGACATCTAACACGTATTGGTGACAAAAATTCAAGCCCAAAGGAGTTCAGATGAATTATTGATGAATTTTACAAGTTGACACAAAGATCAGCGTCACAGTCAGGAACAGACTTCGGTATTTTGAGTATATCTCACAAACGACAAATCCGATTGAGCTGAAATCAGTGGCATATGAAAATAGACTCACAGAGCTTTCCATCAAGAGTTAAACGGATCAAAGCAGAGCTCGGACCGGACAGATATGGCTCTTAGAAGTTGATAGTCAGTTAAAGGATTGCTCAATTGCATTTTACAAATCTTTACCACAGTATGGGAGGCCATACTCGAGTAAAGAAGTTCTAGAGAGCAAATGAATTTTTGAACTTGAGTGTTTACTCCAGTATACACTTGCTTACTAGAGTAAAGGACTTACACAGAGCAAATGAATTTTTGAACTTGAGTGTTTACTCCAATATACACTTGCTTACTAGAGTAAAGGACTTCCAGAGAGCAACTAAATCTTTCAAGTTAAAACAATACCGCAGTATAGGTATGCTTACTACAGTATTGAAGTTACAGAGAGCTCCAAACATTTTCCAACTAGTGCTTACTCGAGTAGGATTTTATATACTGCAGTAAAGAACCCTTAAATTGATTTTCAACTTGATTCATGTTCTTACTTACTCCAAATGTATACCACAGTATAGAGGCATTTTGAACTTAAAATTTTTCACACAAACAGTGCCATACTCGAGTACACTACTAGCTTACTCGAGTATAGCCTTTGGTTTCAAAAGCTCAAGTCACGAAGGTTTGCCTCTGGAAGTTGCTTACTCCAGTATGGATGAACTTACTCTAGTATACAAATGCTTACTCCAGTATAAAGGCATTTTGAACTTAAAATTTTTCACACAAACAGTGCTATACTAGAGTACACTACTAACTACTCCAGTATAGCTCTTGAGTGTCAAACGCAAGTCACGTTGTCTTGCCTCGGGAAGTTGCTTACTCCAGTATCACTTTGGTTACTCCAGTAAGGACACTTGTACACAGTGCCTTACTCCAGTAAGGAAGAACTTACTCCAGTAAACAACGGTCAAAATTGATTTTTGAATTACACGAATTTGCAAATCATTATTGTTTGATCTAATTGCTTTCATATATCATTCACTTATGTTCCTAGCTATGTTTAACAAGTTTGTTAAGTGAATTTCAGTAAGCACAGATCAAAATTATTGAAGGTCAAAGCCATAAAGCAAAAAGTGTACAGTGCATTTAATGCACTTCTGCAAATCAACCTTCTTTTAGCTAATCCATCTGAGCACGCCTTCTAAACGTTAAAGATTGCTTACTACAACAAGCAAAGTCATCTCCAACGGGCAAATTCTCAGAGAGCCACATCAGATCATATTAACACTTGGATTAGCAGAAGTTTAGAGAGAGAAGAAGACCAAACTTAATGATAATCAACTACAACGGTCTGATTCATCCTACAACGGTCATAAACGTTCACACATCATTCTCTACCTATAAAAAACATGGATTCAAGCAGAAAAATGAGGAGATACAAGTTTACGATGCCAAAATGTTGATACTCTGCTTCTACATCATTCTCACTCTGTTTTTCATTTCTAAATAGCTTAGAGAGTGAAATGAATTGTGTCTGTACTTCAGTGATTATTTATTCATTCCTTTGAGAGGAGATTTACTGTAAACACATTATCTTTCTGAGAGCAACTCAAGATTGGGTAATCTTGAGTGGGTTATACATTGTGTTGATTACAACTTGTAAGGGGGAGTGAATCCTAGTGAGAGGATTACTTGGAGTACAGAGTGTGTAATCAAGCAGTGTATTGATTACAGATTGTAAGGGGGAGTGAATCCTAGAGAGAGGGTTGCTTCAATTACAGATCATGTAATCAAGGATATTGAAGATAGTGGATTGAAATTCCCAAGTGAGGCTTGGGGACTGGACATAGGTCTAGGGTAAGGCTGAACCAGTATAAATCTGTTTGCAAGTTCTTCTCCCTTATCTCTTGCATTTCTAGCATCTACATTTGAGCCTTACCAATTGTTTGTGAACTTTCTTTTGTTGCTCAAGATGAATTTTCTGAATTGCTAAAATATTTCGAAGAATGAAAATTTTTATACTTCACCCAATTCAACCCCCTCTTGGGTTCAGCCAGAACTTACATACTCAAGTATTGGAAGCAATACTCAAGTATTGAAGTTACAGAGAGCAACCAAGTTTTGAACTCAAGTGCATACTCGAGTATAGCACTAACATACTCGAGTATAGGTCATCCAGAGAGCATTCAAATTTTTCAAGGTGAGTCAATACTCAAGTATAGGAAGCTATACTCGAGTATTGGACTTACAGAGAGCAAGTGACTTTTCATCTTGAGTGGATACTCGAGTATGACATATGTATACTCGAGTATTGGCCTTATAGAGAGCCCCAAAATTTTTATAATTGTTGTATACTCGAGTATAGGTTTTGCATACTCGAGTATTGGGCTCTTTCAAAGTTTTTCAACTTAACACCTATTCTTGAATACTCAAGTATTCATTTGAATATTCAAGTATTGACATGGAATAACTTCACAATTTTTGAAAGTTGATATGCATACTCGAGTATTGGCCTTACAGAGAGGTTATTCATTTGTCAAGGATTTGAATACTCAAGTATTGAGGTTTTTGAACTTAAAATTTTCTCACAAACAGTCCCATACTCAAGTATAGTACTTTCATACTCGAGTATAGACATTGATTTTCAAAGTTCAAGTCACGATGGTTTGCCTCTGGAAGCTGCATACTCGAGTATCACATTGGATACTCAAGTATTGACACCAGCACATAGTGACATACTCGAGTATAGAGGAACATACTCGAGTATTGAACGTTAAAAATTGATTTTCAAATTACACGAATTTGTAAAACACTGTTATTTGATCTTATTGCTTCCATCTATCATTCACTTGTGTTCCCAGCTATGTTTAACCAGTTTGTTGAGTGAATTTCAGTTAACATAGATGAAGATTATTGAAGGTCAAAGCCAAAAAGCAAAAAGTGCTCTGAAGCATTTAATGCACTTCAATTAAGTAGCCTTCTTTTGGCTAATCCACCTGAGCACGCCTTCTCAACGGTCAAGAATGATTTCTACAACAAGTAAACTCTTCTCCAACGGGCAAAACATCAGAGAGCCACCTCAGATCAATTAATCACCTGGATTAGTTGGAGTATAGAGAGAGAAGCTGACCAAACTTAATGCTAATCACCTACAACGGTTGGATTCACCCTACAATGGTCAATTAATGCTCTCTAAGTATAAATAGAGTGCATTGAAGTCTTCTCAACGAACCAACAACTGCTGAAAGCGAAAATCATTAAGTGTTCATTCATTTTTTTTCAGTTTTCATCTGTATAGTATCATTTTGATACAAGCACTTCAGTGTTTATCTTATCTACTCTTTGAGAGAGTTATTTCTGTTATCATTCATTGATTGTAAAGAACCACAAGTCAGGGGACTTAGTGGTTGGGTTAATTGATTGCAACTTGTAAGGGGAGAGTGAGTTCTAGAGAGAGAACTACTCTTGAGTACAGAGCTTGTAATCAGTTTGTGAAGTATAGTGGATTGAAAATCCCAAGTGAGGCTTGGGGACTGGATGTAGGTCAAGGATAAGACTGAACCAGGATAAATCTTCTTATGCAAAGCTTTTCTTCCCTTCTCCTCTGATATACCCTGTTCTTTCTTGTCCAAAACAGAGCAATTCCTTAAATTTTTATAGATACCCAATTCACCCCCCTCTTGGGTATCAAGCTCCATTTTTCATTTGGTATCAGAGCAAAGTCTTCTCTTAAGAGCTTAACATCTTGAGAAGGATCATCATGGAAGGAATCCTACCCGATGGAGCTTCTATCAACCAACCTCCCAGTTTCAATGGCGAGCATTATTCGTTTTGGAAAGCTAAATTCAAAGTGTTCGTCATGGCTACTAAGTATGGGCTCTGGAGAGTGTTCGAAAGAGGAGATTATGTGCCTTCATTTATGGAAGATGGTGTGAGAGCTCCAAAGCTTGAAGAAGAATATGATGAAAATGATCGACAGAACATCACTGTCAATAGCAAGGCGGTTCTACTTCTTCAAAGTGCTCTAAGTCAACAAGAGTACTTTCGTATTTGCACATTGCCTTCTGCAAAACACATGTGGGATGCACTAGAGATCGCTTATGAAGGTACAGCCGGTGTGAAGCAGAATCGTGTGAATACTCTTATGACAGAGTATGATCTTCTTCGTTTGAAGCCTGGGGAATCCATTGGAGAATTTCAGCTTCGGTTCACTCATCTCATCAATCAGCTAGCTGCACTTGGAAAGGAATATGATCAATCAGTGCAAGTGAGGAAGATCTTGAATATCCTCAATAAAGAATGGGAAGCCAAAGTTACTGCCATTGAGGAAGCAAGAGGTGATTCCATGGCGTCTGTAGCTGCACTCTTTGGGAGCTTGTCTGAATATGAAGCCAAGATAAAATTCAAGAAGGGCTTGGATGAAGGAGAAAGAGCAAACATATGCTTAGTTGCTGAGGAAGAAGAGCAACATGATGAAAGAAATGAGGTATATGACTCAAAACCTTCCTATGATGAACTTTTTGATGAATACAATCTTGTGCAAAAAGAATTTGAAAAACTTGCTGAAAAGTATTTGAATTTGAAAAAGAAAAATGTCTTTCTTGAATTGGAAGTTGAAAAACTTTCTTCTCCTAAAATTCTAGTTTGTGATGAATGCCTTGTTTTGGAGAAAAAGAATTTGCAACTAACAAAAGCACTTGAGAAATTCACTAAGAGAAGTGAAATGCTCAATGTGATTCTCAAACAACAGTGATTTATAAATGATAGATCGGGCATTGGTTATAAGCCGAATTTTGATAAGAAGAGAGGTAAAAAGAAGAATGGTGAAAAATCTTACATGAATTACTTTACAAAATCAGTTCATTCTTTCAATCCCTTTGCACATTGTAATTATTGTAATAGGAAGGGTCATTCTACTTCGTCTTGTTTTCATAAGAATGAAAGAAAGGCTAAACCTGTAGGAAATTATCAATATGTACCGAAAGGAACTTATGTTCCCAAGGTCCAAGCTAACCCCAAAGGACCCAAGAAAAGATGGGTACCTAAAACTTGATCCTTTGTGGATTGCAGGTTTGTCTTAGAGCCTCAAGGCCAAACAAATGGTACATTGATAGTGGATGCTCAAGACATATGACTGGAGACAAATCCAAATTCCTTTCAATCAAGCCTAAAGATGGTGGAAGAGTCACATTTGGAGGTGACCAATCGGGAAAGATTGCTGGCATTGGTGAGATTGGAAACAATGAAGGTCCACTCATCAAAGATGTCTACCTTGTAGAAGGATTGTGTCACAACCTCCTAAGTGTGAGCCAAAGCACCGACAAGGGTAACTTAGTTATCTTTGATTCTGATGAATGCTTAATTATTAAAAAGGATTTAGTCTCTATTGATGATTTGAAAACAAAAGCTTTATTTAGAGCACCTAGAGATGGTAATTGTTATACTCTCAACCTCTCTAGTAATGCCTCTGTTTCTGAAAATGGTTTTGTAAGTAACTTGAATGAGAGTTGGCTATGGCATAAGCGATTAGCTCATGTCAATATGTTTCAACTTGACAAATTACTGAAAAAGGATTTGGTAATTGGTATTCCTAAATTAAGTTTAAAAAATGATATGGTCTGTGATGCTTGTCAAAAAGGAAAACAAACCAAATCTTCTTTTAAAGCAAAAAATGAGATTTCAACAAGTAGACCTCTTCAATTACTTCATATGGATCTAGTTGGACCAGCTAGAGTAAAAAGTCTTGGTGGAAATCTCTACACTTTGGTCATAGTTGATGATTATTCTAGATTTGCATGGACAATATTTTTGTCATCTAAAGATGAAACGTTTGATCAGTTTGTTGTATTTGCCAAGAAGGTCCAGAACGAGAAAGGATTTTCAATTTCAGGACTAAGGACTGATCATGGTGGCGAGTTCGAAAACAACCCCTTTACTGAGTTCTGTGACAATATGGGGATTGACCACAACTTCTCAGCTTCAAGAACTCCACAACAAAATGGTGTTGTTGAGAGGAAGAATAGAGTGCTCACTGAGATGGCAATAGCAATGTTGAACGAGAACAACACTTCTCAAGTGTTTTGGGCTGATGCCATGAGTACCGCGTGCTACATTTCCAACAGAGCTTACTTGAGGAAGAAGTTGAACAAGACTCCATATGAGCTCTACAAAGGAAGGAAGCCAAATCTCAGCCACCTACACATCTTTGAATGCAAGTGCTATGTGCATAATAATGGTAAAGAAGATATTGGTAAATTCGATTCCAAAGTAGATGTAGGAATATTTATTGGTTCTTCTAATAGAAGCAAAGCATATAGAGTCTTCAATACTAGAACTAAGGTTGTAGAAGAGTCTATACATGTTGTGTTCAGTGAAAAAGAATATGATAAATCCTTGAATGGTGAGGAAGAGATTATTTTCAAAAATCAGTTCTTTTCGAAAACTACTCCTTCTTCTGAAAATTCTGAAAATGTTTTTGATGCTGATCCTGAAAACAATTTAGAAAATCTAGATCAGTCTCAACCTAGAGCTTGGAGATTTATAAGGAATCATCCTTTAGACCAAGTTATAGGTGATGTTAACCAAGGAGTAAGAACAAGAAATAGTGCTTTGAATGAAGTAACCTTTTATGCATTCATTTTGCATATAGAACCCTCTAAAATAGATGAAGCCCTTTCAGACAATGATTGGGTGATAGCTTTGCAAGAGGAGTTGCATCAATTTGATAGAAATCAAGTTTGGGACTTAGTACCTAGACCCAAGGACCATCCGGTTATTGGGACAAAATAGGTATTTAAGAACAAACGGGTGATGAGTCTACAATCATTGTCCGTAACAAGGCAAGATTGGTTGCAAAAGGTTACAATCAAGAAGAAGGCATAGACTATGAGGAAACTTATGCCCCAGTAGCAAGATTGGAGGCCATAAGAGTCCTATTAGCCTTTGCATGCACTAAAGGTTTTAAACTTTTTCAAATGGATGTGAAAAGTGTATTTTTGTATGTTGAACAACCTCCAGGTTTTGAAAATGATCAATTTCTGGACCATGTTTACAAATTAAAGAAAGCATTGTATGGTCTTAAGCAAGCTCTCAGAGCTTAGTATGAAAGATTAAGTCAATTCTTACTTAATCAAGGGTTTATTAGAGGCAAGGCTGACACAACATTGTTTATTAGTGTGAGTTCTTTGGCAGCTCACTTGTGTCTTGGTTCAGCAAGAAGCAAACAAGTGTAGCCGTCTCATCAACTGAAGCTGAATATGTGGCTTCATCAAGTTGCTGTGCACAAGTGCTATGACTCAAACAACAACTTGCTGACTTTGGAGTCCACCTCAAAGAGATCCCAATATTGTGTGACAACACAAGCGCAATAAGCTTGGCCAAGAATCCGGTACAACATACAAGAATCAAGCATATTGATGTGAGACATCACTGTTAGATATGATTAGTTTTGATGATGTCTTATATAGATGCCATTCTTAAGAGCAAAAAGGTTGTATACTACAGTTATCTCCTACATTGACTAATTGTTGTATTTAATGTAGATTAATCCAAGTTGAATTATAGAGATTAATCAAGAAGGAGATAAGAATTGAAAGAAAGAAGTATTTGCAGAGGTTATCAAGGAAGCAAGAGGTTATCAAGGAAGCAAGATGTTATCAATGGGTTTTGGTTATAACCAAGTAGAAGAGAAGAGACCAAATAAAGAACATGCATATATATTCTTATATGTGATACTGGAAGTCTCTATGATAAGCAGAAGTTGGAATGAAGTTTCATCACTTTATGGATATTGAAGAAGGTAGAAGCTGTAAAGAATGATGAGCTCAAGTTAAATGAAGAAGAATGATCAAGTTGAGAGATGGAAGAAGGAAGAACTTGATGAATGGAATGAAGATATAGTTATTCAAGTTCTTATGCTGAAGCTAGAAGCCTCCAAGATCATATAGAAGTTGGAATAACTCAATTCAGAGTTAAAGTCAACAAAAATTAGCTTCTGGATGAGCAAACTCGAGTTCAGTACCCCAAACTCGAGTTTAGGACCTCAAACTCGAGTTTAGAATCACAAACTCGAGCCTATAAGTGTCTTCAGCATTTCTGGTGTCTCTGGACTAAGTAAACTTGAGCCTATAAGTGTAAACTCGAGTCTATAAGTGTCTTCAGCATTTCTGGTGTCTCTGGACTAGGCAAACTCGAGCCTGTAAGTGCAAACTCGAGTTCACAATGGTCATCAGCACTTCAGCTCCACTCTGTTTCACGTTTAGCTTGGGCGATGTCTGGTAATTCGACAATATCTCCCAAACCAGAGATCGGATTGAGGTGAAACCAGTGGCATATGAAACTAGACTCCCAATTCGTCATTTTGGTATAAAATTCAAGCCAAAAGGAGTTCAGATCAAGGAGCTATGATTTCTACAAGTTGCCACAAGAATCAACGTCACAGTCCAGACCCACCTTCGGTATTTTGGGTATATCTCACAAACGACAAATCCGATTGAGCTGAAATCAGTGGCATATGAAAATAGACTCAAAGGGCTTTCCATCAAGCTTTAAACGGACACAAACGGAGTTCAGACTAGGGAGATATGGCCTTTGAAAGTTGACAAAGTTGCGAACTCAAGCCAGACCAAGTCAGAAGCAACCAAGTCACAGTGCAACTTACAAACTCGAGTTCATCAGTCACAAACTCGAGTTCGAGAGTTCCAGAGAAGAAATGAGCATTTGGGAAAAGCCAAACTCGAGCCTATAAGTGAACGAACTCGAGTTCATCCCAGACAGAGAGCAATGTAACTTTTCAATGAATTGCGAACCTCAGGTTTAGATTGTGAACCTCAGGTTCATTTTATCCCGAGAGCAATTTGGCTTTTCAAACACTTGAGAACCTCAGGTTTAGAAAACAAACCTCAGGTTCACACTTTTTGAACTTACTTATTTTTGAACACTGAAGCCTCGAACTCGAGCCTGCAAGAACTGAACTCGAGTTCGCGACGCTGATTCAGAATTTCAAATCTGACGAATTTGCAATACCTTCTCGCTTGATCTTAATACTTCCCAGGATTAATCTCCAATGTTCCTAGGCATGTTTAACCAATTTATTGGTGAGTTTCAGATGATCAAAACGAAGGATATCAGATTTGTGCAAGAATATCGAAAGCCGTGCAAAAGCTCCAACGGCTAGTTTCTAACGGCTATATTTCATCCTACAACGGTCATAAACGGTCACAGACCTCTCTCTACCTATAAAAGACATGGACTCAAGCAGAAAAACATAGAGATACAAGTCTACAATGCCAAAATGCTGATACTCTGCTTCTACATCCTTTTCACTCTGTTTTACTTGTCTAGATAGCTTTGAGAGTGAAATGAATTGTGATTGTACTTCAGTGATTATCTATCCATTCCTTTGAGAGGAAATTTATTGTAAACACATTATCTTTCTGAGAGCAACTCAAGATTGGGTAATCTTGAGTGGGTTATATATTGTGTTGATTACAACTTGTAAGGGGGAGTGAATCCTAGTGAGAGGATTACTTCGAGTACATAGTGTGTGATCAAGCGGTATATCCTTACGGTGTGTAAGGGGGAGTATCTCTGTAAGAGATTTGTAAAAGGCTGCACAAGTGCCCAGCTAAACTTGTGGGATTGTAGCGGTTCTCAAGTACCCGATTAAAGCTTGAGGGAAATAGTGGATTGAAATCTCAGAAGGTGCCTGGGGACTGGACGTAGGTCGAGGAGGGCCGAACCAGTATAAATCTGTTTGCACATTCTCTTCCCTTATCTCTTACGTTTCCAGCATATATGTTTGAACGTGTTTACATATATAAATGTATGGTTATTGCTTTCTAAACAGATTTCTGTGAGTTACAAAAAGAATTTCAAGTTGACTAAAGTTTTTATACTTCACACAATTCACCCCCCTCTTGGGTTCAGCCGGAACTTACATTTGGTATCAGAGCTAGGCTCTTGTTTAAAGGACTTAACCGTCTCAAGAGTTATCAATGGCTGATTTTGGGTGTTCGTCGTTTTCAGAAGGTTTCGATTTTACCATCCCACCACTTTTCAAAGATATTGATTTTTGGTTTTGGAAAGCTAGAATGACTAGTTTTATCGAAGCAACTGATTTTGATATGTGGAATGTTGTTATAAATGTTTTTGATTTCAAACCAAGAAAGGATTGGACAGAATAAGAAAAGAAATTATTTTCGTCATACATTAGAGCAATGAAAATTTTGTATTGTGCTTTAACCGGAAATGATTTTGTGAAAATCAAATGTTGCTCTAGTGCTAAAGATATTTGGGATACTCTTGATTCTATTTATGCTTCTAACAATTGTGTTGAAGTTGAAAGTGTTGATAGTTCATCTGAAACTACAAGCTATGTATCCTCGTTTGATGAACAATTGGAAGTGAAGAATGAAGAAGGAGAAATCATAGAATACTTTCATGATCTAATCAACACAAAAGAACAAGAGGAAGAGAATTCCCAAGAAGAACTCATGGACGATTATGATCAACCATTATCTAAAGCTCAAGATGCACATGTGGTAAACGATTCCAATTCTTCTTGTGTATTAAAGAAAAATGATTTCGAAGAGTTGCATAAAATTGTTTTTCAACCAATCATTGATTCCAATTTGAAAAGCAAGAATGTTTTGAAACAAAATGCTGGAAAATCTATTGGAAAGAATGAATGTTCAAATGAAGACTATTTGAAGTTTTACTCTAATGACCAGCACAATACTTGTAAAAATGTTCATAGTAAGCATCATTCTATTATTTGTAATTATTGTGGAAAATCTGGGCATATTTCTCACTCATGCTATATCAGGAGAAATTCTAATGTGAGAAATAAATTTCTTTGGGTTCCTAAAGGACAGTCAAGGTCCAATACTAACTATCAAGGACCCAAGTATAAATGGGTACCAAAATGTCCTTCTAGTGCTTTGTGTGTGCAGATAGATTTCAAAGAGAATGGACATAAAGGTAATGAGAAGAAAAAGAATCCAAGAGTTTCTCATGAACCTAACAGAAGACTCACATCAATTAGGAGAACTCATGGAGAAGCCATTGCTAAAACCTCATCCTCAAATCAAAAGAAGCAATGGATACAAGCAAGAGGACTATGTTCCAGCTCAAGAACAAACTACCATAGAGTACCATTCAGATTTCTTGAGGAGAACAAGAAAAGGAGATTCTCTCAACTATCAAATAGAAGACTCTTGAAGTCTATATCCCTTGAGAGAGCTTTGCCAACACCCATGGGAAGACATATGAAGAACCAATGGGTAAGCAAAGTCAATCTTCCTAGCACCTAAGGCAAAGGTATACAATGATAAAACCTCTTATGCTTTCATTTGAAATTTTCTTTGAGGTTTTATAGCCTTAGGAATGAGCATTGCAATCTATTCTTCTTAAAAAAAAATTGGATTCTTACATCCAAATCTATTTTGAAAGAGATGACAATGTTCAAAAGGTTTAACTCTTTATGCATACATGATGATTTGAAAAGAAAAATATATCTTTTATGCATAAAATCATGTTTAATTCATTGTGCTCTGTTTTCATGATCTGATTATATTCTTGGAGCATGTGAATTTTGTTCCTACAAGCTAACAATGGTTGGATCCAAGTGAAGTTGGATACCAAGAAAGAAAAAGGTTTGTAAAGTTTTGTAGGATGAAAGAAAGCTTCTCAAGAATGTAACAAAGAAATAATCCAACTCTTGAGAAAGCTCAACAAGCTATGCTTAATGTTGATGGTGAACGTTGAAAAGGAGTTATCTACATCAATCCATCTTTACCAAGCAAGCTTCTATGAGGATAAGAGGAATTACAGTGATATCTAATTCTTACCTCATACTATGATTACATGAAATTCATTTTTTGGTTTGTCTTTAGTTAAGTTAAAAGTTTTTGAAACTTATTCAATTTAAATCAGCAATTTTACTGTCAAAGACAAACTCCAATTTAGAAATGCAAACTCCAGTTTAGAAGTTGTAAACTCAAGTTTGCTTCCACGAACCTCCAGTTTGCTTCAGGCCAAAAATTTTCCAAAAGTTTTTCTAAGTAGAGAGAACTCGAGTTCAAGTTTCTAAACTCGAGTTCATGCCTTAGAGAGAGCAAAATAGTTTTAACTTGAGAAAACTCTAGAGTTTGCATTGGAAACCTCCGGTTTGTGTTTTGAAAGCTAAAATTGATTTTTGACATGAACAATGTCAAACTCGAGCCTGCTCACTTATGAACTCGAGTTTGAGTTTTGTGCAAAATATATTTCAAACTGAAAACCCGATGGTTGCTCAATAGAAGTCTAAACTCGAGCCTAAAATGCAAACCTCAGGTTTGGTCCTGAAGAAAATTTACAAACCTCAGGTTCTCCACGCAAACCTCAGGTTTGGTCCTATACAAATTTTACAAACCTCAGGTTTATTACGCAAACCTCCGGTTTGGTTCATACAGAAGGCAAAATTCACCAGTTTGCATTTTAAACTTGAGACTATAGTTTCTAAACCTTAGGTTTGCATCTCTAAAGAAAATTTTCAAAGAGTTTACACTTGGCCAAGAGCTTTCAATGTTTTATAAATAAGAAAACTTGAGACTATCTTCCTGAACCTCCAGTTCGTTTTTCCAAACTCCAGTTTGCCTTTCCAAACTCTAGTTTGTCTTTCTAAACTCAAGTTTGAGTCAACCATGCTTTTGAAATCATCTAGCTCGAATTTCCAAAAACTTCATGTATAACCTATTTACTCCTATCATCATTTACTAATATTCCTAATTATGTTAGTAAATTTTTGATGATCAAACAAGTGAATTTGTGCTAACTTTGTTGATTTTATATTTTTGAAATGCACAAGTGTAAAAACTATTTGGATTTCAACTCACATTGTTTTGAGAAAATGCATACCACTATTTTGAAAACATATCCATACTTAGATTGCATTCAAATGATAATTCAGATTGGAAGTTAATATTGGATATGCTTCAAATCTATGCAGTTGAGTTTTTCCCTATCTTTCACATATTGATCTTTGGAATTCAATGTTTTGCTTGAACTCTTTAGTTTCATTCTCTAACTAGTTGGACCTCATGTGTAACAAGTTAATCATATATGAGTTTCAAGCTTATATCCAGAAAAGAATTCAATTTATGAAAATCTTATGCTTATTGGATACATTGGCCAAGTTACTCGAAGCATTATGAATATTCATTATTGCATTAAATATTAATGCATTATCCATTAGTGGAATAACTTACTAGGATGATATTCTGGAACTCTAGTCATTTGAACTAATATGCATGTGCTTCATTATCCATGAATCCTAGTAGTCTTTTTGTTACTCAAATTCTTGCCTTGAATGTTCAAATATTTCAAGACTCTATTCTAAAAGGCAAGATTATCTCTTGGTCATTGGCAAAATCATTATGTTCATATGTTTCTATTGTGCAAAGTATGTTTTGATAATGCTTTATTCTTATGATCTCTCCTTTTGGGAAAATTCTTCTACATGTTAACTTCAATGTTCAACATGTTCTCTGAAATATGAAGCATTTTGATACATTCTAAAATATATATTGACTTCCACCATGTTTAAAATAAGCATTATTTTCCAAGCATCTTTCAAAAATAAATCTTTCATTCATGACAATCTTGATTTCATAATGCTTTATCATTTTTTTTTTTGAAAGAACATTCAAGATTTGAAACGATTTGCACATTTAATTATCATTCTTGGAAAATCTAAACTTTAAGTTGATAAATGCTTATCTTTATGGATAAGATTTTCTATGCACAAACTTACATGCCTTTTTCAATGACATCTTTTCTGCATAAAGTGTATTTACAAACTGTCATTGAGGAATAACATCTTTGTTATCATTTATTTGTAATTACCCTTTATGATTCATTGGCATGAACTTATTCGATTGGGTAAAATTATGTTTCGACATACTCCTTGCTCAAATATCATATGATTTAATTCTATAAGAGCATAAGAGCTGTCATGACTAATCTTGTGTGGACTCAAGAATCATTGAGTACCAAAGAACATATATTTTTGCAGGAGTTGATCAAAATGTTCTGTTGTTTGATACAAAGAACATTGGAAAATAGAATAGACCATTTTAGTGGCTATGTCTGGAAATTCTCTGACTTCACTTGAATGACATCCCATTAACATCTCATCACTAGCAAGAGGCTTAGATCAGTATGATAAGGAGCATGCTAGCTTGATGAGAAGCTATGAGCAGAAACTAATTTTGAGATCCTTTAAAAAGCTCATTTGGGATTTCAGCTAGTAAGATGCATTCAGAACAATTGATAATAGCTATTCAGTGATGCATCTATGGACTACAGAGGATTAGAACTTGAGTAATTACGATATTACTCAAGTGAGGTATTGTATTGTGAAACAATATGCGTATTGAATATCATAATCATGCTAGGCTAATTTTAATTTATTCATTTGATCCTATCTCATGAAATTTAGCCTGAGTACATTCATTTTCAAAATGATTCTTATACTTTAAATATTTTTATCATCATAAAAAGCATAAGTGATTCCTTTATACCAATCACAATGAATTTAAAAGTTCTTAATTCTAAGATATCATGTTGTGAGCAATGATTTTTCCAAACCTCACAACATTTGGTGTCATGTTATTATTTGGTATCATTGGAGAGAGCTTCACATTTTAAGTCATGTATTCATGAAGGGGGAGCTTCACATTCACATGTGTCTCATATCTTAATAGCTCATCTCCTTTATTTGAAGAAAACCTTTTTTAAGCATACTCATCTGCATTCACTATCTCTTATCAGTTTTGATGATAAGTCAGTTTCATATTTGAAAATGTCTCATTTTTTTCCTTTCATTATCTTTATTTGAAAATATCACTAAGAAATGAACACTTTGATATCTGGTTGCACTTACAAATCTCTCTTGCAAGAAAGTTTTATTATTGTAACAGGAGATTTTGATATGTGCTAAGACTTTCCTTAATGCAATACAAGGAGAATATATTAATTTAAGGAAAGATGCTTTGACAATCAATCTGATATTTGCTTTACAAAGAATGAGGAACATCACGTGGAACGAGCTGAGATATGTTCAACATAAGAGTTCTATGAAGAAAAGGCAAAGGATTGAATCTGAGTGCTGACATTATTCATTCATATGAGATACAATTCAAGAAGCCAGTACTTTATCTCATTCCACATCTCAAAGGCTGTTCAAAGCACATCACGGATCTCTTTCAACAACAAAGTGGGCAATGTGGGTTCTTTGGCAGCTCACTTGTGTCTTGGTTCAGCAAGAAGCAAACAAGTGTAGCCGTCTCATCAACTGAAGCTGAATATGTGGCTTCATCAAGTTGCTGTGCACAAGTGCTATGACTCAAACAACAACTTGCTGACTTGGGAGTCCACCTCAAAGAGATCCCAATATTGTGTGACAACACAAGCGCAATAAGCTTGGTCAAGAATCCGGTACAACATACAAGAATCAAGCATATTGATGTGAGACATCATTGTTAGATATGATTAGTTTTGATGATGTCTTATATAGATGCCATTCTTAAGAGCAAAAAGGTTGTATACTACAGTTATCTCCTACATTGACTAATTGTTGTATTTAATGTAGATTAATCCAAGTTGAATTATAGAGATTAATCAAGAAGGAGATAAGAATTGAAAGAAAGAAGTATTTGCAGAGGTTATCAAGGAAGCAAGATGTTATCAATGGGTTTTGGTGATAACCAAGTAGAAGAGAAGAGACCAAATAAAGAACATGCATATATATTCTTATATGTGATACTGGAAGTCTCTATGATAAGCAGAAGTTGGAATGAAGTTTCATCACTTTATGGATATTGAAGAAGGTAGAAGCTGTAAAGAATGATGAGCTCAAGTTAAATGAAGAAGAATGATCAAGTTGGGAGATGGAAGAAGGAAGAACTTGATGAATGGAATGAAGATATAGTTATTCAAGTTCTTATGCTGAAGCTAGAAGCCTCCAAGATCATATGGAAGTTGGAATAACTCAATTCAGAGTTAAAGTCAACAAAAATTAGCTTCTGGATGAGCAAACTCGAGTTCAGTACCCCAAACTCGAGTTTAGGACCTCAAACTCGAGTTTAGAATCACAAACTCGAGCCTATAAGTGTCTTCAGCATTTCTGGTGTCTCTGGACTAAGCAAACTCGAGCCTATAAGTGTAAACTCGAGTCTATAAGTGTCTTCAGCATTTCTGGTGTCTCTGGACTAGGCAAACTCGAGCCTGTAAGTGCAAACTCGAGTTCACAATGGTCATCAGCACTTCAGCTCCACTCTGTTTCACGTTTAGCTTGGGCGATGTCTGGTAATTCGACAATATCTCCCAAACCAGAGATCGGATTGAGGTGAAACTAGTGGCATATGAAACTAGACTCCCAATTCGTCATTTTGGTATAAAATTCAAGCCAAAAGGAGTTCAGATCAAGGAGCTATGATTTCTACAAGTTGCCACAAGAATCAACGTCACAGTCCAGACCCACCTTCGGTATTTTTGGTATATCTCACAAACGACAAATCTGATTGAGCTGAAATTAGTGGCATATGAAAATAGACTCAAAGGGCTTTCCATCAAGCTTTAAACGGACACAAACGGAGTTCAGACTAGGGAGATATGGCCTTTGAAAGTTGACAAAGTTGCGAACTCAAGCCAGACCAAGTCAGAAGCAACCAAGTCACAGTGCAACTTACAAACTCGAGTTCATCAGTCACAAACTCGAGTTCGAGAGTTCCAGAGAAGAAATGAGCATTTGGGAAAAGCCAAACTCGAGCCTATAAGTGAACGAACTCGAGTTCATCCCAGACAGAGAGCAATGTAACTTTTCAATGAATTGCGAACCTCAGGTTTAAATTGTGAACCTCAGGTTCATTTTATCCCGAGAGCAATTTGGCTTTTCAAACACTTGAGAACCTCAGGTTTAGAAAACAAACCTCAGGTTCACACTTTTTGAACTTACTTATTTTTGAACA
Source organism: Acacia crassicarpa (assembly GCA_034222035.1). Taxonomy (NCBI): domain Eukaryota; kingdom Viridiplantae; phylum Streptophyta; class Magnoliopsida; order Fabales; family Fabaceae; genus Acacia; species Acacia crassicarpa. Next base: position 39,015,574 of record JAWXYG010000003.1, read on the forward strand.
CTGAAGCCTCGAACTCGAGCCTGCAAGAACTGAACTCGAGTTCGCGACGCTGATTCAGAATTTCAAATCTGACGAATTTGCAATACCTTCTCGCTTGATCTTAATACTTCCCAGGATTAATCTCCAATGTTCCTAGGCATGTTTAACCACTTTATTGGTGAGTTTCAGATGATCAAAACGAAGGATATCAGATTTGTGCAAGAATATCGAAAGCCGTGCAAAAGCTCCAACGGCTAGTTTCTAACGGCTATATTTCATCCTACAACGGTCATAAACGGTCACAGACCTCTCTCTACCTATAAAAGACATGGACTCAAGCAGAAAAACATAGAGATACAAGTCTACAATGCCAAAATGCTGATACTCTGCTTCTACATCCTTTTCACTCTGTTTTACTTGTCTAGATAGCTTTGAGAGTGAAATGAATTGTGATTGTACTTCAGTGATTATCTATCCATTCCTTTGAGAGGAAATTTATTGTAAACACATTATCTTTCTGAGAGCAACTCAAGATTGGGTAATCTTGAGTGGGTTATACATTGTGTTGATTACAACTTGTAAGGGGGAGTGAATCCTAGTGAGAGGATTACTTCGAGTACAGAGTGTGTGATCAAGCGGTATATCCTTACGGTGTGTAAGGGGGAGTATCTCTGTAAGAGATTTGTAAAAGGCTGCACAAGTGCCCGGCTAAACTTGTGGGATTGTAGCGGTTCTCAAGTACCCGATTAAAGCTTGAGGGAAATAGTGGATTGAAATCTCAGAAGGTGCCTGGGGACTGGACGTAGGTCAAGGAGGGCCGAACCAGTATAAATCTGTTTGCACATTCTCTTCCCTTATCTCTTACGTTTCCAGCATATATGTTTGAATGTGTTTACATATATAAATGTATGGTTATTGCTTTCTAAACAGATTTCTGGGAGTTACGAAAAGAATTTCAAGTTAACTAAAGTTTTTATACTTCACCCAATTCAGCCCCCCTCTTGGGTTCAGCCGGAACTTACAATCACTTCAGAAGGGATCATGTCCAGAAAAGAGATGTCAAGGTCATGTTCATCCCAACTCATCTCCAACTTGCTGACATCTTCACAAAGCCTCTAGCCAAGGAACAATTCAACTTCAAAAGGAGAGAATTGGGAATGGTAAATCCCAATGAATTGTAAACAATTCTCTCTCAATTTAATGTTAGTCATGTTTTTGATGATTAATCTTTACTAACTTAAACATCGGAGTGTATAGCTATATTTTTTGTTAGTTCTCTATGTGTTTTGATGATAATCAACAATTGTAAACATGGTTTGAAGTTTCCAAGGTTGTTAAAAATCATATGTCAATTGGAAACTCGAGTATAGGATTGTATACTCGAGTATTGGATTGACAATGGATTTCTCAAATGCATTTTACAAAGCAATACTCAAGTATTGGAAGCAATACTCGAGTATTGGAGTCACAGAGAGCAACCAAATTTTTGAACTGAAGTCCATACTCGAGTATAGTACTTACATACTCGAGTATAGGTCATCCAGATAGGATTCAAATTTTTCAAGGTAAGTCAATACTCAAGTATAGAAAGCTATACTCGAGTATTGGACTTACAGAGAGCAAGTGACTTTTTCATCTTGAGTTGCATACTCGAGTATGATATTTGCATACTCGAGTATAGGCCTTACAGAGAGCAAACAAAATTTTCAAACTGAGTGAATACTCGAGTATGGTATTGGTATACTCGAATATTGGCCTTACAGAGATCCCCCAAAATTTTTATAACAGTTGCATACTCGAGTACAGGTTTTGCATACTCGAGTATTGGGCTCTTTCAACTTTTTTCAACTTAACACCTGTTCTTGAATACTCCAGTATGGAAATGAATACTCAAGTATTGAGGTTTTTGAACTTAAAATTTTTCTCACAAACAGTTGCATACTTGAGTACTGTACTTACATACTCGAGTATAGACCTTGGTTTTCAAGTTCAAGTCACGATGGTTTGCCTCTAGAAGCTGCATACTCAAGTATCAGATTGGATACTGCAGTATCGACACTAGTACACAGTGACATACTCGAGTATAGAGGAACATAATCGAGTATTGAACGGTAAAAACTGATTTTCAACTTACACAAATTTGTAAAACACTGTTATTTGATCTTATTGCTTCCATCTATCATTCACTTATGTTTAACCAGTTTGTTGAGTGAATTTTAGTTAACATAGATGAAGATTATTGAAGGTCAAAGCCAAAAAGCAAAAAGTGCTCTGAAGCATTAAATGCACTTCAGTTAATTAGCCTCCTTTTGGATAATCCACCTGAGCACGCCTTCTCAATGGTCAAGAAGGCTTACTACAACAAGCAAACTCTTCTCCAACGGGCAAATCCTCAGAGAGCCACCTCAGATCAATTAATCACTTGGATTAGTTGGAGATTAGAGAGAGAAGCTGACCAAACTTAATGCTAATCACCTACAACAGTTAGATTCATCTTGCAACGGTCAATTAATGCTCTCTAGGTATAAATAGAGTGCATTGAAGTCTTCTCAACAACTTTGAACAACTGAAAGCGAATTTCATTAAGTGTTCATTCAATACTTTGAGTTTTCATCTGTAAAGAGTATCTTTTGATACAAGCACTTCAGTGTTTATCCTATCTACTTTTTGAGAGTTATTTCTGTTATCATTCATTGATTGTAATAACCATAAGTCAGGGGACTTGGTGGTTGGGATAATTGATTGCAACTTGTAAGGGGGAGTGAGTTCTAGAGAGAGAACTACTCTGAGTACAAAGCTTGTAATCAATTTGTGAGTTATAGTGGATTGAAAATCCCAAGTGTGGCTTGGGGACTGGATGTAGGTCAAGGATAAGATCGAACCAGGATAAATCATCTTGTGCAAGCTTCTCTTCCCTCTCACCTCTGTTATACTCTGTTTTTCTTAGCTAAATTCAGAGTCATTCTTTAAATTTTTTAAAGATACCCAATTCACCCCCCTCTTGGGTATCAAGCTCCTCCTTCAGTTTTTGCAGGATGTTTTGAGATTTCAGAAGTTGCATACTGAAGTATTGACCATAATACTTGAGTATGGAAGTAGCAAAGAGCAAAACTGAAGTTCAGAAGGGCTATACTTGTGTATGTTAGTTGGATTCTCGAGTATCCAGCAGGTAGAGAGCACACTGCTGAGGAAGTGACTGTATACTCGAGTATGGAATGCTATACTCGAGAATGGACCAGACAGAGACCAAAGCTGAGTTAAAGGATCTCAATACTCGAGTATGTAAGTGGCATACTCGAGTATGGGTATCGGGTTTTCAAAAGTTCACCTTACACTTTTGAAGTCCAGGTTGGTATACTTCCTTCAATACTCGAGTATGTTAGTGAAAGTATGCAATACTCAAGTATAGAGTTTCAATACTCGAGTATAGGTGCGCGTCTATATATACTAAGACTGTTCATGCTTTTCCATACTCGCATTAATACTCCAGTAAAGCCCTAACGTATCTTATTCTTCTCTCTTTCTCTTCCTGTAACCATCACTTCCCTTCCTTAATCTCGCCTCTGAGCTCTCAAAATCACTTCTTAATCCTTTTCTCGACCAAACCCTAGCTTCTAAATGTCGAAGGAAGCCGAGAAATCCAATCAACCTGCCTCTTCTCAACCTCAGAGACCACCAAGGATAAAGTCTATTCCTCAGAGGTTGCAACACGGTATTGATCGCTCGATTAGAGGAGTAAGTGAGAACATTCCCGAAGCCGCTTCTCCTAACCCCAAGAAGAGGGGTGTGACGATGAAAGATCCAATTCCGTTTTCGGCAAGCAAGATAAAAGAAGGTTGCTGAGCAAAGTAAGGAGCAAGGCAAGAAGAAAGTAGTTCCTCAGAAGGCGAGGACCAAGAGAGCTTCTACTACAGTTACTTCTTCATCGGTTGAAGTCACTATTTCTGAGACCGGGTCCGAGGAGGTGTCTCCGGTCATTGCCAACGCCGTAGAGGAAATCAAGCTGCACAAGTCGGCACCGGATGGTTTCACCATTGCCCCTGTCCCTCTCCCGCCTGGACTTAATGCAAAGTTCAAGGATCAGTACACATCTCGAGGATTTTGTGTAGTCGTTTTTGTAGACTTGGCCACAATCCACCAAGAATGCAACGTGGACCTTTCGCCTTGGTTCGGGCCATACGAGTCTTTTGTTTCTATTGAGGCAGGATACTATCTGGACCTGGTGAAGTTATTTTACTTCAACATGGTGACGGATCACATATTGGACTCAGATGGCCAATTGGTTGAGGAGCATATCACAACCACTGTCAAAGGTGTCACATTCACCTTATCTGCCTCCATCCTCAACCGAATCCTCAAGGTCACCAATCCGCCTCCGGCCATCACTCCCATGTACACCAATGAGGAGGTGTATTCTACACTGGTGCCTGGCAAGGAGATCCCCGATGATCAGAGAGCTCATCTGTCCTTCAAGCCGTTTGCCTTGTCTCCGCTGAACAGAGTGATTTGGTACATATACTCAAGGAACTTCGTGCAGAAGGAAGGAAGCTTTACACACTTGACACAGAAGGACTACAGATTCTTCACGGCCTTTGTCAAGAAGCACCCTATCAACATTGGCCAGTGGATCTTCAAGGAAATGAGCCAATTCAAGTTCGTCTCCCGGAAGACTGCCTACATACCTTTTCCTTCTCTAGTGTCACTGATATTGTTTTATCACAAGATTTGGTATGTCGGGCCTCCAGAGACCATGGAGTACATCCCGGCCTTCGGCAAGTCTCAATTCAATTTCATGAAGATCACATTTGAGTCAGAAGGTTCCGGTCAGTCCAGAGCACCTCAGAGATCATAGGCCCGTGCATCTCAGTCTGTTGCACACGAGGCACAATCTGCTCCTCCCCCACCATTTGATTTTGATGAGAGAGTCAAGGGGATCGTGGATGCCGCCATTGCCTCGCTATTTGTTAAGATGCAATTTGAATTTGGCAAGTTTGGCGCGGACATCAGGTTGGGACTCAATGAGGTGATTGTTGAGCAAGAAGAGATGAGGTCTCAGTTGGACAAGATGAAGGAAGACTCTGAGAAGAAGCAAGGAGAGATTTTTGACCAGTTGATCGACTTGGATGCCCGGCTATCCATTACAATGACTACTGCTGCTGTTGCCCAGGACAATGTTGAGAAGTTGGTCAAGCATTTTGACATTGATGCCTCCTCATCCACTTTTGGATTCACCACAGCACCTACCTCATCCACTACAGCTCCTTCCACATCCACATCCATTCCTGAGGCCCAGCCATCCATCCACTGTACCTGAGGACCAGCCATCCTCACCATCCTTCGCCTTTCCTAGTCCACCTCACACTTCATCCTCCCGCGCATCCACTTCAACACCAGCCACTGTGGTTCTATCTTCACCTATCACTCCCTCCACTGAGATTCTACCGAATCCTCTTCCATCTCTAGATACCCCTTCCACTGAGATTTTCCATTCGTCATCTCCCGTCTCCACATCCACCCCAGCTGTCATCTTCTTACCTCCACCTCCCACTACCTCTGATATTCCTTCTGACCCCTCTACTGATCCTCCCCACATTGATGATGACAAAAGGGGAGAAGGAGAGAAGGACAATTAGAGAGTCTAGGGAGAATTTGAGTGTGTTTGTGTTCTTGATGTATAGTTTGCATCTGTGCTTTTGTTTTTCTGATATCTGTGCTTGTAGCTTGGTTTATCATTTTTGATATCATTGTGATCAATGTATATGGCATTTGAGGTTTAATGAATTTATCTTTTGGCTAATGAATGTTAAATGCCTTCTGCTGCTAATCTCTGAATTGTTTGATAGTGTATACTTGCCCAAATAAGAACTCCACTTGCACATTTCTTTTAACACTTTTGCACTGATTTTAGAGCATTTCATTTCAAAAGGGAATCACTCTCTCAAATTCTTGAAAAATTGGTTTACAAGTGTTGTCATCATCAAAAAGGGGGAGAATGTTAGTTCTCTATATGTTTTGATGATAATCAACAATTGTAAACATGTTTTGAAGTTTTCAAAGTTGTTAAAAATCATCTGTCAATTGGAAACTCGAGTATAGGATTGTATACTCGAGTATTGGATTGACAATGGATTGCTCAAATGCATTTTACAAGTCAATAATCAAGTATTAGAAGCAATACTCGAGTATTGAAGTTACAAAGAGCAACCAAGTTTTGAACTCAAGTGCATACTCGAGTATAGCACAAACATACTCGAGTATAGGTCATCCAGAGAGGATTCAAATTTTTCAAGGTGAGTCAATACTCAAGTATAAGAAGCTATACTCGAGTATTGGAATTACAGAGAGCAAGTGACTTTTCATCTTGAGTGGATACTCGAGTATGACATTTGTATACTCGAGTATTGGCCTTACAGAGAACCCCCAAAATTTTTATAACTGTTGCATACTTGAGTATAGGTTTTGCATACTCGAGTATTGGGCTCTTCCAAAGTTTTTCAACTTAACACCTGTTCTTGAATACTCAAGTATTTATTTGAATACTCAAGTATTGACATGGAATAACTTCACAGTTTTTGAAAGTTGATATGCATACTCGAGTATTGATATGCATACTCGAGTATTGGCCATACAGAGAGGTTATTCATTTGTCAAGAATTTGAATACTCAAGTATAGGAATGAATACTCAAGTATTGAGGTTTTTGAACTTAAAATTTTTCTCACAAACAGTCCCATACTCGAGTATAGTACTTACATACTCGAGTATAGACATTGATTTTCAAAGTTCAAGTCACGATGGTTTGCCTCTGGAAGCTACATACTCTAGTATCACATTGGATACTCAAGTATTGACACCAGTACACAGTGACATACTCGAGTACAAAGGAACATACTTGAGTATTGAACGTTAAAAACTGATTTTCAAATTACACGAATTTGTAAAACACTGTTATTTGATCTTATTGCTTCCATCTATCATTCACTTGTGTTCCCAGCTATGTTTAACCAGTTTGTTGAGTGAATTTCAGTTAACATAGATGAAGATTATTGAAGGTCAAAGCCAAAAAGCAAAAAGTGCTCTGAAGCATTTAATGCACTTCAATTAAGTAGCCTTCTTTTGGCTAATCCACCTGAGCACGCCTTCTCAACGGTCAAGAATGATTTCTACAACAAGTAAACTCTTCTCCAACGGGCAAAACATCAGAGAGCCACCTCAGATCAATTAATCACCTGGATTAGTTGGAGTATAGAGAGAGAAGCTGACCAAACTTAATGCTAATCACCTACAACGGTTGGATTCACCCTACAACGGCCAATTAATGCTCTCTAAGTATAAATAGAGTGCATTGAAGTCTTCTCAACGAACCAACAACTGCTGAAAGCGAAAATCATTAAGTGTTCATTCAGTTCTTTCAGTTTTCATCTGTATAGTATCATTTTGATACAAGCACTTCAGTGTTTATCTTATCTACTCTTTGAGAGAGTTATTTCTGTTATCATTCATTGATTGTAAAGAACCACAAGTCAGGGGACTTGGTGGTTGGGTTAATTGATTGCAACTTGTAAGAGGGAGTGAGTTCTAGAGAGAGAACTACTCTTGAGTACAGAGCTTGTAATTAGTTTGTGAAGTATAGTGGATTGAAAATCCCAAGTGAGGCTTGGGGACTGGATGTGGATCAAGGATAAGACCAAACCAGGATAAATCTTCTTGTGCAAAGCTTTTCTTCCCTTCTCCTCTGATATACCCTGTTCTTTCTTGTCCAAAATAGAGCAATTCCTTAAATTTTTATAGATACCCAATTCACCCCCCCTCTTGGGTATCAAGCTCCATTTTTTAGAACAAATGGAGGCCGCCAACGAGGACGAATCTGAGAAGATGAGGAATACCTCACCCGACCCAGAAGATCGGACAAACAAACAGAAGGCTGAGTCCCGGAGGCGCAATAGAGACTTTCGACCCAGGCCAGAGATGACGGATAACAAGGCAAAGTACGATAGCTACACCCCACTCAATGTTTCGCGGTCATAGTTGTGGAAAGAGGTGGCTCAGACCGAGATGAAGAAGGTTGGAAAACCTAGACTGCTTAGAGGCCGGTTAAACATAGATCGGTCGAAGTTCTGTACGTTTTACGACTGCCCTGGACACACTACTGATGAGTGTTATGACCTCCGGGATGCTGTTGAAAAATTTGTAAGAGAGGGGAAACTTTGTCAATATGTGATCAAAACCCAGGGCAAATCAAACGGCAAGCGGAATTATGGCGGCCGCAATAGAAGTCCGGCCATGGACACACAGAAGCCAGAGAAGAAGCGCAAGTCAGGTTTTAATGACAAATTTCCCGAGGTTTAATTCCAGTGCAACGTTGTCAGTGGAGGTGGAGACACGGTAAGCCAACGAAAGAAATACCTACGAGAGTTCTTGACGGTCAGGGACCTCCCAAACTTCAAGGATGATCCAGCGAAGCCGAAACCACCCCCATTGATCTTTACCAACGAGAAGCTAAAGGATGTTATTCCTGGCCACCAGGACGGATTGGTAATCACCGGAACCCTGGTAAACTGTCAAGTTAAACGAATCTTTGTGGAAACTCGAGTTTTGTCCTTGACAGAGAGATGCTCATTTTCACTAAACAAGAGCAAAACTCAAGTTTCCTTTGGAAACTCGAGTTTTGAATCATACAGAGAGCACTCAAGTTTTCATCTCAAGACCAAACTCGAGTTTCAGTTTGAAAACTCAAGTTTTGGCTCTTATAGAGACTTATGACATTTTTCAACTATAAAGACAAAACTCGAGTTTTATTTTGGAAACTCGAGTTTTGGTCATACAAAGAGTCTCTGATTTTTTAATCCAATTTTGTGCCAAGACTTCATCTTTTCAACTGCTTCTGAGATTTTCAAAGTTTTCTCTAAGTTAAGAGAAAACTTGAGTTTTGATTTCAAGACTCGAGTTTTGACCTAACAGAGAGTTTTCAAGTTTTAACCCAGTTTTGAAAACTCGAGGTTCAAAGAGAAAACTCAAGTTTCCAAATTTAGCAGTTTTTTTTTTCAAAGTTTTCATCGTTGGACGAAAACTCGACTTTTATTTTATAAACTCAAGTTTTGACCCAACCCGAGAGCATTGCCAAATTTCAAAGTTTTCATAACAATATGAAAACTCGAGTTTTGATTTCAAAACTCGAGTTTTGGTCAGGTAGAGAGCAACGCATTTTCACGATGATTTGAAAACTTGAGTTTCAGTTTTCAAACTCAAGTTTTGGTCTGACTTGCATTTCTCAATGTTTTCACAATTAAGTGAAAACTCGAGTTTCATTTTGGAAACTCGAGTTTCGGTCTAACAGAGAGCTATGTGTTAGTTCTCTGATGGTTTTGATGATTGCCAACAACTACAAACAATTAAAGAGGTTTGACCTTACAGAAGCTTTAAAAAGTCAAGTGTTTTCATGTTACAAAACTTGGTTTCACAAAAACTATGTGAAACCTCGAGGTTGGAAAGTCAACCTCGAGGTTCTGGTCTTCTTGAAAAACCCAAGTTTTGCCTTAACACTTGCAACCTCGAGTATGAAAAGCAAACCTCAAGTTTTAACCCATACAGAAAGGTCATGGTTTTCATCAAGCATGGAAACCTCGAGGTTCATGTTTCAACCTCGAGGTTGGACACTTTGATTTAAAACTTAAGTTTGAAGAAAAACCTGTTGACCTCGAGTATGGTATTACAACCTCGAGTATCATCCTTTACAGAGAGCAACTGGTTTTCAAAGGATTGAAAACCTCGAGGTTAAGATTGTAACCTCGAGTCTGAGCCTTATGTTGATAAACTAATCGTTGCTTTTTCAAAGGCCAACCTCGAGTATGGATTTATAACCTCGAGGTTGTCGGGCTCCAGTGAAAAATGAAGTTTTCGAAACAAGCTTCAAACCTCGAGGTTACTATTGGAACCTCAAGGTTTGTGAGTTACTACGATTTGCCAGAAGGTTTCTGTTTAAGAGAAACCTCGAGGTTCATATCTCAACCTCGAGGTTACATGTTTTAAAAGCTGTGTTTGCCTGAAACCTTCAAGCAAACCTCGAGGTTGAATGAACTAACCTCAAGGTTTGTGACCGTTGGTGCAATTTCAAATTTGTGAAATCTGCTATATCTTGTTGTTTGATCTAATTGATTTCATATATCATTCACTCATATTCCCAGATATGTTTAACAAGTTTGTTGAGTGTTTTTCAGTTAGCACAGATCAAGATAATTGAAGATTTGTGAGAAAAAGCAAAAAGGTGAACAGTGCATTTAATGCACCTGCACAATCTCACCTACTTTCGGCTAATCCATCTGAGCACGCCTAATGTGTTAGTTTCCAGTGTGTTTTGATGATTACTAACAATTGTAAACAATATTGATAAGGTTTGACAAGGTTTAGAATAATTTAAACTTGTATTTTTCAATCTGTCAAAACCAAACTCGAGCCTGGATTTGACATAGAGCACAAACTTGTCAAGCTGATTTCCAAACTCGAGACTGAACTTGAAGTTTAAAATTAAACTTCTGAAAAGTTCACATGAACTCGAGCCTAATAAGGTCAAACTCGAGTTCATTCTTTCCAGAGAGTTTTTAACTTTGAAAATATTTTAAACCTCACACTTGCTCTCTTCAAACCTCAAGTTTGAGAGTTTTTCAAAAGTTTTTAGAGCATGAACTCGAGCCTGTTATGGGCAACTTGAGTTCATCTCTAGCAGGTCAAGTTTTTCAAACAAAGCACTGTTCTATTAAGAAAAGAGTTGTTAATGAACTCGAGCCTAGCATCTTCAAACTCGAGCCTGGTTTTGGCCGAGAGCTTTCAAACTTTTCCAAAACATTTGAACTCAAGCCTAAACAGTTTGAACTCGAACCTAAAAGTTATCGAGAGCAAAAACTTTTCAAAGTGTTTTTGAACTCGAGAGTTTGCTTTACAAACCTCAGGTTTGTTCTTTCGAGCTAAAACCAAGTTTGCTCAGAATTGTTTCGAACTCGAGCCTGACATTAATGAACTCGAGTTCATTTCAACCCGAGAGCTTTTTTATTTTTCCAATGACATGAGAACCTCAGGTTTAGAAGACAAACCTCAGGTTCACACATTTTGGATTCACATAATTTTGAACACTGAAGCAACGAACTCGAGCCTGTAAGAACTGAACTTGAGTTCGTGTCGTAGGTTCAGGAAAATTTGAATTTGGGCATTTCAGAAATCAATGTTATTTGATCCCATCTTCTTTCAATATTATTCTCTGATATTCCCTGCTATGTTTAACGTATTTGTTAGTGGATTTCAGAGCAATAAAGAATGTTTGGTGAGAGGTTAGAGTATAAAGCAAAAAGCAACTTAGAGCATTTATTGCAAAGCACAAAAGTTACTCCTTCTACCCAAATCCTTCTGCACACGCTTACAAAGTATTTAAGGATGTTAGCTGAAACAAGTAAACTCCTCTCAAACGGATTAATTAGCAGAAAGTCATCCTTGATGACTTGGCGAACTAGATTAGGAGAAAACAAGAGAGAAAAGACCCCAAAAACCACTTCAGAACACTTGGGCAAATTCTCCAACGGTCTGATTCAAGCTACAACGGTCATTTAATGTTCTCTAGCTATAAATAGAGTTCATTAACATCTTCACAAGCAGAAACACCAACTCAGTGCGAAATTCTACTAAGTTCATTTATTGTGTATTAAGCTTTCTCTTGTACTGTGTCTTTTTGACATTAGTGCTTCAGTGATTATCTTATCCACTCTGTGAGAGAGTTATTACTTGTAAAATCATTCATTGATTGTGAGCATCACAAGTCAGGGGACTTGGTGATTTTGGGTGTATTGATTACAACTTGTAAGGGGGAGTGTGTTCTAGTGAGAGAACAGCTCTTAGTACAGAGTGTGTAATCAATTGTTGAGTTAGTGGATTGAAAATCCCAAGTGAGGCTTGGGGACTGGATGTAGGTCAGAAAAAGGACCGAACCAGTATAAATTGTTGTGTGTCAAGCTTTCCTCCCTTATCTCCTCTGTTCTGCTCTGTTCAAAGTATCTAAAAATAGAACAAGTTTCGAAAATTTGTAGATACCAAATTCACCCCCCTCTTGGGTATCAAGCTCCAATCTACATTTGGTATCAGAGCAAGGTCTTCTCAGAAGAGCTTAACCGCTTGAGAAGGATCACTATGGAAGGAATTCTTCCAGATGGAGCTTCAATCAACAGACCTCTCGGTTTCGACGGCGAACACTACTCTTTCTGGAAAGCCAAATTTCGTGTGTTCGTGATGGCAACAAAATATGGTCTATGGAGAGTCTTTGAGACTGGAGACTATGTTCCAATCAAGGTAGAAGGAGGCATCACTGTTCCCAAGACAGAAGCTGAGTTCGATGATGATGATAAGAAGAACATCACTCTCAATAGCAAGGCTATCCTGATGCTTCAGAGTGCTCTTAGTCAAAAGGAGTACTTTCGTATCTGTAATTTGTCAACGGCTAAGGAAATGTGGAAGGCGCTGGAAATAGCTTATGAAGGAACCTCTGGAATCAAGGAGAATCGCGTCAACATTCTAACCACTGAGTATGACCTGTTGCGGATGAAGCAAGGCGAGAGTATTGGTGAATTTCAGTTGAGATATACTCATCTGACCAATCAGCTAGCGGCCTTAGGAAAGCTTTTCGATGAAGGAGCTCAAGTGAGGAAAATCCTCAATATTCTGACAAAGGATTGGGAAGCTAAAGTCACCGCCATTGAAGAAGCTCGTGGAGAATCAATGACTTCAGTTGCCGCATTGTTTGGAGGCCTATCTGAGTATGAGAGCAAACTGAAGTTCAAGAAGGAATTAGAAGATGTCCATGGTGGCAACAATTGCAACAAAGGAGTGGCTCTAAATGTGGAAAAGGATGAGGAAGATGAAGATGAGGATGAAGAAATTGGCATGATGGTCCGGAGATTCAAGAAATTTTACAAGAAGGATCAAGGCTTCAAGAAATTTCAGAAGGGAAGTTCGAGCTATGAATCGAAGAAGCCTATCATCTGCTATGAATGCGAGAAGCCCAGACACATCAAGGCAGATTGTCCTCAGCTGAAGAACCAAGAGAAAGAGAAGAAGAAGTTCAAGAAATTCAAAAAGAAGGCATATGTGTCAGCTATATGGGGTGACAGCTCATCGGATGAAGATGAAGCTGAAGAGGATGAAAGCGAAAAGGCCAATATATGCCTGGTTGCTGAAGAAGAAGAGCAACACAATGAGAGGAATGAGGTATACGAATCTTTACCCTCCTATGATGATTTATTTGCTGAATACAATGTTATTCAAAAGGAGTTTGAGAAATTAGCAGATAAATATATGTCTTTGAAAAGGAAAACCTCCTTTCTTGAATCGCAAATTGAAAACATTTCTTCTCCTCAATGTCTGGTTTGTGATGAATGCCTTGTTTTAGAGAAAAAGAACTTACAACTTACAAAGGCACTTGAGAAATTCACTAAGGGAAGTGAAATGCTCAATGTGATTCTAAAACAACAACGTTTTATAAACGATCGATCGGGCATTGGATACAAACCTGATTTTGATAAAAGGAAAGGCAAGAAAAAGAATGGACAAAGGTCGTATATGAATTATTTCACAAAGTCTATTCATTCCTCAAATCCTTTTGCTTATTGTAACTATTGTAATAGGAAGGGTCATTCTACTTCATCTTGCTTTCATAGGAAAGAAAGAAAGACTAAACCTGTAGGAAATTATCAATGGGTACCAAAAGGAACATATGTTCCCAAGGTACATGCTAACCCCAAAGGACCCAAGAAAAGATGGGTACCTAAGACTTATTCACAATGAATTGCAGGTTTGTCTTAGAGCATCAAGACCCAACAAGTGGTATATCGATAGTGGATGCTCAAGGCACATGACTGGAGACAAATCAAAATTTCTTTCAATAAAACCAAAAGATGGAGGTAGAGTCACATTTGGAGGTGACCAATCGGGCAAAATTGCTGGCATTGGTGAGATAGGCAACAATGAAGGCCCACTCATCAAAGACGTCTACTTGGTAGAAGGATTGTGCCACAACCTCCTAAGTGTGAGCCAAAGCACCGATAAGGGTAATTTGGTAATATTTGATTCTGATGAGTGCTTTATTGTTAAAAAGGATTTGATCTCCATAAATGATTTGAAAAATAAAGCTTTGTTCAGAGCACCTAAAGATGGAAATTGTTATACTCTTAACCTCTCTAGCAATGCTTCTGTTTCTGAAAAGTGCTTTGTAAGTAACTTGAATGAGAGTTGGCTATGGCATAAGCGATTAGCTCATGTCAACATGTTTCAACTTGACAAGTTGCTGAAAAAGGATTTGGTTATTGGCGTTCCTAAGTTGAATTTCAAAAATGATATGATGTGTGACGCTTGTCAAAAAGGAAAACAAACCAAGTCTTCTTTTAAAGCGAAAAATGAGATTTCAACCAATAGACCTCTTCAACTTCTCCACATGGATCTAGTCAGACCGGCTAGAGTAAAAAGTCTTGGTGGAAATTTATATACTTTAGTCATTGTTGATGATTTCTCCAGATTTACTTGGACTATATTTTTGTCATCCAAAGATGAAACATATGATCAGTTTGTTTCCTTTGCCAAGAAGGTCCAAAACGAGAAAGGTTTCTCAATTTCAGGTATAAGGACCGATCATGGTGGAGAATTCGAGAACAATGCCTTTGCTGAGTTCTGTGATGGTATGGGGATAGATCACAACTTTTCAGCACCAAGAACACCACAACAAAATGGTGTAGTGGAGAGAAAGAATAGAGTACTCACTAAAATGGCAAGAGCGATGTTGAACGAGTACACCACTTCACAAGTGTTTTGGGCTGATGCCATGAGTACAGCTTGCTACATCTCCAACCGAGCATACTTGAGGAAAAAGCTGAATAAGACTCCATACGAACTCTACAAAGGAAGAAAGCCAAACCTCAGCCACCTACATGTCTTCGGTTGTAAGTGCTATGTGCACAATAACGATAAAGACAATCTTGGTAAATTCGATCCCAAAGCTGATTTAGCTATATTTATTGGTTACTCTCATAGAAGTAAGGCATATAGAGTCTTTAATACTAGAACTAGGATTGTAGAAGAATCTATACATGTTGTGTTCAGTGAGAATGACTCTGATAAATCCTTGGATGATGAAGAAGAGACAATTTTCAAAAACCAATTCTTTTCGAAAACTACTCCTTCTCAATCTGCAAATACTGAAAATGTTTTTGAGGCTGATCCTGAAAACAATTTAGAAAACCCTGATCAGTCTCAACCTAGAGTTTGGAAATATATAAGGAATCATCCCTTAGACCAAGTTATAGGTGATGTGAACCAAGGAGTAAGAACTAGAAATAGTACTTTAAATGAGGTCACATTTGCTGCATTCATTTCACACATTGAACCCTCTAAAATAGAAGAAGCCCTTTCAGATAATGATTGGGTGATAGCTATGCAAGAGGAGTTGCATCAATTTGACAGAAATCAAGTTTGGGATTTGGTACCTAGGCCTAAGGATCATCCGGTCATTGGCACTAAATGGGTATTCAAAAACAAACGAGATGAGTCAGCAATCATTGTCCGAAATAAGGTAAGATTGGTAGCCAAAGGTTATAATCAGGAAGAAGGAATTGATTATGAAGAAACTTATGCTCCAGTGGCAAGATTGGAAGCCATAAGAGTTCTTCTAGCCTTTGCATGTGTAAAAGGTTTTAAACTTTTTCAAATGGATGTCAAAAGTACATTTTTAAATGGTTTTATTCAAGAGGAGGTGTATGTATAACAACCTCCAGGTTTTGAAAACGAACAATTTCCAGATCATGTTTTCAAACTAAAGAAAGCACTTTATGGCCTTAAGCAAGCTCCTAGAGCTTGGTATGAAAGATTGAGTCAATTCTTACTCAATCAAGGATTTATCAGAGGCAAAGCTGATACAACATTGTTCATTAAGAAAAACAAATTGAATGAAATCTTAATTGTTCAAATTTATGTTGATGACATCATATTCGGTGCTACTAACGACTCCTTGTGTGAGGAATTTTCCAAGACTATGTAGGGTGAATTTGAAATGTCAATGATGGGTGAGCTCAACTACTTCCTTGGACTGCAAATCAAGCAACGAAAAGATGGGATATTCATATCCCAAACCAAGTATTTAAATGATTTGCTGAAGAAGTTTGGGATGAACAAGTGCAATGGAGCTGACACACCAATGAGCACAACCACTTCCTTGGATGCTGATGAAGAGGGCAAGGATTTCAACATCACCAAGTATAGAGGAATGATTGGCTCATTACTCTATCTCACAGCAAGTCGGCCAGACATCCAATTCAGCGTTGGGATGTGTGCTCGGTTCCAATCCGCACCTAAAGAGTCACATGTTGAACATGTGAAGAGGATATTCAGATATCTCTCTGATACAAAGACTCTTGGACTGTGGTTTCCCAAAGGTCAGCCGGAGAACTTGGTGGCATATTCGGATTCGGACCATACTGGTTACAAGACGGATAGGAAGAGTACAAGTGGTCAATGTGATTTCTTTGGCAATTCACTTGTCTCTTGGTTCAGCAAGAAACAAACAATTGTGGCTGTCTCTTCCACCGAAGCCGAATATGTAGCTGCATCAAGTTGCTGTGCTCAAGTGCTATGGTTGAAGCAACAACTTGCTGATTTGGGAGTACACTTGAAGGAGATCCCAATACTGTGTCATAACACTAGCACAATAAGCTTGGCCAAGAATCCAGTGCAACATACAAGAACCAAGCATATTGATGTGAGGCATCACTTCATTCGGGATCATGTGCAAAAGAGAGATGTCAAAGTGATGTTCATTCCAACTCATCTCCAACTTGCTGACATCTTCACCAAGCCTCTAGCCAAGGAACCATTCACCTTCATAAGGAGAGAATTGGGAATGGTAAATCCCAATGAGTTGTAAGTTTACTCTTAACCCAATGTTAGTTTTGTGTCCTAGGGAGAGGAACATCCTGCATTTACAGAGGGTGTATTGATTACAACTTGTAAGGGGGAGTGTGTTCTAGTGAGAGAACAACTCTTAGTACAGAGTGTGTAATCAATATTTGATTATAGTGGATTGAAAATCCCAGGTGAGGCTTGGGGACTGGATGTAGGTCAGAGAAAGGACCGAACCAGTATAAATCACATTGTGTAAAGCTTTCCTTCCCTACTCCTCTGTTAGCCTCTGTTTTCATTAGTCAAAAACAGAGCTCAATCCTTAATTTTTTAAAGATACCCAATTCACCCCCCCTCTTGGGTATTTAGCTCCACTCTTCATTTGGTATCAGAGCAAGGTCTTCTCAGAAGAGTTTTACCACTCGAGAAGGATCACTATGGAAGGAATTCTTCCAGATGGAGCTTCAATCAACAGACCTCCCGGTTTCGACGGCGAACACTACTCTTTCTGGAAAGCAAAATTTCGTGTGTTCGTGATGGCTACAGAATATGGTCTATGGAGGGTCTTTGAGACTGGAGACTATGTTCCAGTCAAGGTAGAAGGAGGCATCACTGTTCCCAAGACAGAAGCCGAGCTCAATGATGATGATAAGAAGAACATCACTCTCAATAGCAAGGCTATCCTGATGCTTCAGAGTGCTCTTAGTCAAAAGGAGTACTTTCGTATCTGTAATTTGTCAACAGCTAAAGAGATGTGGAAGGCGCTGGAAATAGCTTATGAAGGAACATCTGGAATCAAGGAAAATCGCGTCAACATTCTAACCACTGAGTATGACTTGTTGCGAATGAAGCAAGGCGAGAGTATTGGAGAATTTCAGTTGAGATACACTCACTTGACCAATCAGCTAGCGGCCTTGGGAAAGCTTTTTGATCAAGGAGCTCAAGTGAGGAAAATCCTCAATATTCTGACAAAGGATTGGGAAGCAAAAGTTACCGCCATTGAAGAAGCTCGTGGAGAGTCAATGACTTCAGTTGCCGCATTGTTTGGTAGCTTATCTGAATACGAGAGCAAACTGAGGTTCAAGAAGGAATTAGAAGATGTCAATGGTGGCAACAATCGCAACAAGGGAGTGGCTCTCAACGTGGAAAAGGATGAGGAAGATGAGGATGAGGATGAAGAGATTGGCATGATGGTCCGGAGATTCAAGAAGTTTTATAAAAGAGATCAAGGCTTCAAGAAATTTCAGAAAGGAAGTTCGAGCTATGAATCAAAGAAGCCTATCATCTGCTATGAATGCGAGAAGCCCGGACACATCAAGGCAGAATGCCCTCAGCTGAAAAACCAAGAGAAAGAAAAGAAGAAATTCAAGAAATACAAAAAGAAGGCATATGTGTCAGCTATATGGGGAGATAGCTCATCGGATGAGGATGAAGCTGAAGAGGATGAAAGTGAAAAAGCCAACATATGCCTGGTTGCTGAGGAAGAAGAACAACCTAGTGAAATAAATGAGGTATATGAATCTCTTCCTTCCTATGATGAATTGTTTGCTGAATACAATGTTGTTCAAAAGGAGTTTGAAAAACTTGCAGACAAGTATATGTCTTTGAAAAGAAAAAATTCTTTTCTTGAACTGCAAATTGAAAACTTCTCTTCTCCTCAATCTCTGATTTGTGATGAATGCTCTATCCTAGAGAAAAAGAATTCACAACTTACAAAAGCACTTGAGAAATTTACTAAGGGAAGTGAAATGCTCAATGTGATTTTGAAACAACAACGTTTTACAAACGATAGATCGGGCATTGGTTATAGACCAGACTTTGATAAGAAGAATGGAAAGAAAAAGAATGGACAAAAATCCTATATGAATTATTTCACTAAATCTGTTCATTCCTCAAACCCTTTTGCACATTGTACATATTGCAATAGGAAGGGTCATTCTACTTCATCTTGTTTTCATCGAAAAGAAAGAAAAGCTAAACCTGTAGGAAATTATGTCTGGGTACCAAAAGGAACATATGTTCCCAAGGTGCATGCTAACCCCAAAGGACCCAAGAAAAGATGGGTACCTAAAACTTGACCTCTGGTAATCTGCAGGTATGTCTTAGAGCATCAAGGCCGAACAAGTGGTACATTGATAGTGGATGCTCAAGACACATGACTGGAGACAAATCAAAGTTTTTATCAATAAAGCCAAAAGATGGAGGTAGAGTCACGTTTGGAGGTGATCAATCCGGGAAAATCGCTGGCATTGGTGAGATAGGCAACAATGAAGGCCCACTCATCAAAGACGTCTACCTTGTAGAAGGATTGTGTCACAATCTCCTAAGTGTGAGCCAAAGCACCGATAAGGGTAATTTGGTAATATTTGACTCTGATGAATGCTTTATTGTTAAAAAGGATTTGATCTCCATAAATGATTTGAAAAATAAAGCTTTATTTAGAGCACCTAGAGATGGAAACTGTTATACTTTGAACCTCTCTAGCAATGCTTCTACTTCTGAAAATTGTTTTGTAAGTAACTTGAATGAGAGTTGGCTATGGCATAAGCGATTAGCTCATGTTAATATGTATCAACTTGACAAGTTATTGAAAAAGGATTTGGTTATTGGCATTCCCAAACTGAATTTCAAAAATGATATGATTTGTGATGCTTGTCAAAAGGGAAAACAGACCAAATCTTCTTTTAAAGCTAAAAATGAAATTTCAACAAACAGACCTCTTCAACTTCTTCACATGGATCTAGTTGGACCAGCTAGAGTGAAAAGTCTTGGTGGAAACTTATACACTTTGGTCATTGTTGATGATTTCTCTAGATTTACTTGGACAATATTTTTATCTTCTAAAGATGAAACCTTTGATCAGTTTGTTTCATTTGCCAAGAAGGTCCAAAACGAGAAAGGGTTATCAATTTCAGGAATACGGACTGATCATGGTGGAGAGTTCGAGAATCAAGCCTTTGCTGAGTTCTGTGACAGTATGGGGATTGATCACAACTTTTCAGCACCAAGAACACCACAACAAAATGGTGTTGTGGAGAGAAAGAATAGAGTACTCACTGAAATGGCTAGAGCAATGTTGAACGAGTACATCACTTCGCAAGTATTTTGGGCTGATGCCATGAGTACGGCTTGCTACGTCTCCAACAGAGCATACTTGAGAAAGAAGCTGAATAAGACTCCATACGAACTCTACAAGGAAAGAAAGCCAAACCTAAGCCACCTTCGTGTCTTCGGCTGTAAGTGCTATGTGCACAATAATGGTAAAGACAATCTTGGTAAATTCGATCCTAAAGCTGATTTAGCTATCTTTATTGGTTACTCTAATAGGAGCAAAGCATATAGAGTTTTTAATACTAGAACTAAGATTGTTGAGGAATCTATACATGTTGTATTCTGTGAATCTGAATCTGATAAATCCTTGGATGATGAAGAGGAGACTATTTTCAAAAACAAATTCTTTTCGAAAAATGCTCCTACTCCTTCTGAAAATTCAGAAAATGTTTTTGAGGCTGATCCTGAAAACAACTTAGAAAATCCTGATCAGTCTCAACCTAGAGCTTGGAGATTTTTAAGAAATCATCCTTTAGACCAAGTCATAGGTGATGTAAATCAAGGAGTCAGGACCAGAAATAGTACTCTGAATGAAGTTACATTTTCTGCATTTATTTCACATATAGAGCCCTCTAAGATAGAAGAAGCCCTTTCAGACAATGATTGGGTGATTGCTATGCAAGAGGAGCTACATCAATTTGATAGAAATCAAGTTTGGGACTTGGTACCTAGACCCAAAGACCATCCGGTAATTGGGACAAAATGGGTATTCAAGAACAAACGTGATGAGTCAGCCATCATTGTGCGTAACAAGGCTAGATTAGTGGCCAAAGGCTACAATCAAGAAGAAGGAATAGACTATGAAGAGACTTATGCTCCAGTAGCTAGATTGGAAGCAATAAGAGTTCTTCTAGCATTTACATGCACAAAAGGCTTTAAACTCTATCAAATGGATGTCAAAAGTGCTTTTCTAAATGGTTTCATTCAAGAGGAGGTGTATGTTGAACAACCTCCAGGTTTTGAAAATGATCAATTTCCGGATCATGTTTTTAGACTTAAGAAAGCCTTGTATGGTCTTAAGCAAGCTCCTAGAGCTTGGTATGAAAGATTGAGTCAATTCTTACTCAATCAAGGATTTATCAGAGGAAAGGCTGATACAACATTGTTTATCAAGAAAAATAAATTAAATGAGATTTTAATCGTACAGATATATGTTGATGATATTATTTTCGGTGCTACTAATGATTCTTTGTGTGAGGAATTTTCCAAGTCTATGCAAGGTGAATTTGAGATGTCAATGATGGGAGAGCTTAATTACTTCCTTGGGCTGCAAATCAAGCAACGTAAAGATGGGATATTCATATCTCAAACAAAGTATCTGAATGATTTGCTGAAGAAGTTTGGAATGGACAAGTGCAATGGGGCTGACACACCAATGAGCACAACTACTTCTTTGGATGCTGATGAAGAGGGCAAGGACTTTAACATCACCAAGTATAGAGGAATGATTGGATCATTGCTCTATCTCACTGCAAGTCGCCCGGACATTCAATTCAGTGTTGGAATGTGTGCTCGGTTCCAATCCGCACCCAAAGAGTCTCATGCTGAACACGTGAAGAGAATATTCAGATATCTATCTGATACAAAGACTCTTGGGCTATGGTTTCCTAAAGGTCAGCCGGAGCATCTTGTGGCATATTCAGATTCGGATCATGCTGGCTATAAGACGGATAGAAAGAGTACAAGTGGGCAATGCGAATTCTTTGGCAACTCACTTGTCTCTTGGTTTAGCAAGAAGCAAACTACCGTGGCGGTGTCCTCAACAGAAGCTGAATATGTGGCTGCCTCAAGTTGCTGTGCTCAAGTGTTGTGGCTGAAGCAACAACTTGCTGATTTATGAGTGCACTTAAAGGAGATTCCAATACTATGTGATAACACTAGCACAATAAGCTTGGCCAAGAATCCCGTGCAACATACAAGAACCAAGCATATTGATGTGAGACATCATTTCATCCGGGATCATGTCCAGAAGAGAGATGTGAAAGTGATGTTCATCCTCAATTGGCAGACATTTTCACCAAACCATTAGCCAAGGACCCATTCACATTCATAAGAAGAGAATTGGGAATGGTAAATCCCAATGAGTTGTAAGTAATTCTTGTCTACTTTTATATTAAAATATGGTTTTGATGATTATAGATCACTAACTTTAGCATCGGAGTACATAGACAATCTTATGCAGGACTTAGGTTTGCTGTCAAAGGGGCAAACCTCGAGGTTCAGTAGTCAACCTCGAGGTTGGAAGAGTGTCAAAAGGTTCAAGATATCTGATGGATGGAACCTCGAGGCTCAAAAGCTAACCTCGAGGTTATCGGGGCAAACTGTCAAAATTGAGAATGCTTAAAAGCTGGAACCTCGAGTATGGGATTAGAACCTCGAGGTTGGTAGCAAACAGAAGAGACATCTCATCTATCAGACAGTCGAACCTCGAGGTTCTGGAGGCAACCTCGAGGTTGGAGGTAAGAATTTCAAAGGTTAGTGAATTTTTATTCATCTAACCTCGAGGCTGAGATGTCAACCTCGAGGTTGATCGCAGAGTTTAGTGAACTTTTGTTCATCTAACCTCGAGGCTGAGAAGTCAACCTCGAGGTTGAGAGCGTGTCTATATATATGCTGCTGTGAAATTTCATTTTTACTGAACCCTAACCTCGAGTTCACTCCTTCTCTCTCGTCACTTCCTCTTCCAATCTTCATCTTTCTGCACATTTCTTCCACTCTCTGTCTACAAATGGCCTCGAAATCTCCTTCCCAGTCAGAATCTTCCTCCCATTCGAACGATGAGACAGAATCTTGGTCTCCCTCTCCACCTCCAAAACGTCAACCTTCCCCTGAACCTCAAGCAACCAAGCCTGTGAGGAAGAAGACTCGGTCTCTTCGCTTGCGCTCTGGGGTTGATAAGCACATCCCAGGGATGCCCATTGATCCTCCTCCATCTCCTCCTCCGAAGAGCAAACCGAAGGGCATTTCCATCAAAGAGCCCAGTCAAGCTGAGTCTAAAAAGAGGAAAGTGCCTGAAACAACCGGTAAAGGGAAAGAGAAAATAGGAGAAAAGGCCAAGAAGGCAAGGACCAAGAATCCCTCAAGGCCTCAAGTTCAATCATCCTCTCAGGCCTCACAGCAAAAGAAGTTGGAGAAATTTGCTGTGAATGCAATAGAGGATATCCGGGATATCAGATCACCCCCAGAAGGATTCGTCACTGCTGCTTCATCCTTCTCCTCCAAGGAAGAAAATGATAAGTATAGAGAAACTTATCTCTCTAAAGTTTTCTGTGCTTCAGTTGCCATTAATTTAGAAAACTTCCACAAAGAGTGCAATTTTGATCTCAGTCCTTGGATCAAAATGTATGAACCCTTTATCTCCATTTACTGTCCATACACTCCTAGTCTGGTTAGGATGTTCTATTTTAAAATGGAAGATGTGAGTGTATTGGACTCTGAGGGAGAGTTGGTGGAGGAAAGGGTGTCAACCACAGTAAGAGGTGTCAAGTTTACACTTTCTGCTGATACCTTAAACAAAATTCTGAAAGTCAAAAACCCACCTCCTGTTCCAGAATTTTCTTATACCAATCAAGAGGTATATGAAACTCTTATTCCAGGCAAACCCTTTCCACCTGACCAACAGATAAAGCTAACCTTCAAGCCTAGGGACATGCCACAAGAACACAGAGTTCTTTGGTATGTTTATTCAAGGAACTTTGTTCCTAAGGCTGGGAACTACACCCATTTTACCTCCCTCGATTATAGACCATTCACTGCCTTTGTGAGGAGGGTGCCCTTTAATATTGGGGATTGGCTTCTTCAGGGGATGAAGTCATTCAAATTTGCCAAAAAGCCATTGACTCATATACCCTACCCTTCTCTCGTTTCTGTGATCCTCTACTATCACAGAATCTGGTATGTGGGGAGCACTGATACCCTTGAGTATCCCCTTTATTTTGGGAAGCATCAGCTGAACCTCATGCATATCAAGTTTGATGCAGAGGGGGCGGCTCAGTCTCAAGCCTCTCAGGCCCCTGAGGAAGCACAGTCAGCTCCTCCACCTTCTCAGGCTCCTATACCAGATGATCTGATGGGGCAGATCAGACAGATAGTGGATCAAGCCCTAATCTCCCACAGAGCTATCATGAAGACTGAAGTTGATGTATTGCGGGCTGACATCAAGATGGGACTTATGGATGTCATAGTTGCACAGACTGAGGCAATGTCCCATCTGTACAAGCTAAAGGAGGAAATGGATCAAAGGTTTACTGACTTGAACTCTTCTTTGGCTGTCTCTCTCACTGCTGCATCTGATGCCAGAGACAAAGCTGACATGCTTCTCAGACATTTTGGCCTTGGCTCCTCATCCACTCATGGCCCCTCATCTGTTCCAGTTCCTGATGTGGCTTCTGACTTACCTTCTGCTGATGCAGCCTCTGATCCCCGTCCTGATATTCATGATGGCCCTAGCTCATCACTTCCTGACCCATCTTCACCTCCCTCTCCTGCTGAGTCTCCTGCTCTCTCACCCCATCACTCACCTCCCTCTCACTCTTTCTCATTCCCTAGCCCTCCACACTCTTCTCCACCTCATACCACTCCTGTTGCTCAGTCTCAACCTTCACCCACTACCCCTTCTACTGAGATTCTCATTCCACCATTTCTATCTCCACCTACCCCCTCTACTGAAATCTTCCCCACACCTTCTCCCTTTGCCCATCCTTCTCTTCTTGATCCCACATTTGATCCTACCACTGCTATGGTGCTTTACCAGCCTCCTCTTGTTATTCTCGACCCAGAGTATGTTGATGACGATGACAAAGGGGGAGAGACAAGCAATGAGTGAGGACTAGAGTCTAGGGATCTAGTTTTTGTCTGCAGCAGCATATGTATTTTCATATATTTGTTTTCTTTTATTGCTGTCTGTATTGTATTTTTTAATTGAATTCCATTGTATTTTGTATAAATTTGTTGAAATGGAATATCAATTGAAATATCAGTCTCAATTTCATGCTTCTGCTTATCTCTGAGAATATATGACTCTTTATCTAAGAACTCTACTTGTGCAAAAATCAGTTTTTCAAACACTCTGATAATCTCACTGATAATCTTTTAAATGTTTAAAGAGGTATTGCTTGTAGATGTTGTCATCATCAAAAAGGGGGAGAATGTTAGTTCTCTGATGGTTTTGATGATTGTCAACAACTACAAACAATTGAAGAGGTTTTGCTCTTAAGTGTCAAAACTCTGGTTAAGAGCAAACCTCGAGGTTGGGTTTGTAACCTCGAGGTTTGACCTTACAGAAGCTTTAAAAATCAAGTGATTCGAATGTTGCAAAACTTGGTTTCACAAGTTATATGTGAAACCTCGAGGTTGAGAAGTCAACCTCGAGGTTCTGGTTCAGTTGGAGAATCCAAGTTTCTTCATTATCACTTGTAACCTCGAGTATGCAAAGCAAACCTCAAGGTTCAACTCATACAGAAAGGTCATGTTGTTCATCAAGCACATGAACCTCGAGGTCCATATTTCAACCTCGAGGTTGGACACTTTGTTTTGAAACTTAAGCTCGATGAAAACACCTTTGACCTCGAGTATGATGTTGCAACCTCGAGTTTTATCACTTACAGAGAGCACACTGGTTTTCAAAGTATTGAAAACCTCGAGGTTAACATTGTAACCTCGAGGCTGGGCTTTATGTTTAACTTTGAACTTTGCACTTTCAAAGAACCAACCTCGAGTACAGATGTACAACCTCGAGGTTGTCGGGCTCCAGTGAAAACTGAAGGTTTGAAACAAACTTCAAACCTCGAGGTTACCTTTGGAACCTCAAGGTTTGCAGGTTAATGAGATTTATCAGAAGGTTTCTTCTCAAGAGAAACCTCGAGGTTCACTTTGCAACCTCGAGGTTGAATGATTTTAAAACGAAGGTTTGCCTGAGGATTTCAGGCCAACCTCGAGGTTGGATGAACTAACCTCGAGGTTAGTGACCGTTGAAGCTTTTTCAAATTTGTGAAATCTGCTATAACTTGTTGTTTGATCTAATTGCTTTCATAAATCATTCACTCATGATCCCAGATATGTTTAACAAGTTTGTTGAGTGTTTTTCAGTTAGCACAGATCAAGATTATTGAAGATTTGTGAGAAAAAGCAAAAAGGTGAACAGTGCATTTAATGCACCTGCACAATCTCATCTACTTTCGGCTAATCCATCTGAGCACGCCTTCTAAACGTTAAAGAATGCTTACTACAACAAGTAAAGACATCTCCAACGGACAAAAGCTTCAACAGACTCAATATTCAAATATCAAGCCCATGACAGAGAATCAAATGAAGGGATAGCTTGTGCAACTTGCAATATAATATTATATCCTTCAAGACAAAAGGGAATGGACCACAGCCTGGCGTGATAAACATTCAGCATACCTTGCAGACAACTTAGGCTCCTCTGAATAAAGTTGAATCAACAAACAAGATAGTATGGGCCTCATCATTCAGCTGCAAGAAAGTGAAAAACGTGCAAATCTGAAAGTGGTGACAGCATATTTACTCAACAGCTTCTGCAGCAACTTTACACATGGAGAAACACTTGCAACAGCTAGTTTTTCAAATGGGAAGAAGCTCCAACGGTTACCTAACGTCCACAAGCTTCAAACTACCATAAATAGCTGAAGATTTGAAGAAACAAGACAGAGAAGACAGCTACAAAACTTCTGCACGAAAATACCTATTCTTTCTCTGCATATACATTAGATTGTATCTTTGATACATAGAGCTTCAGTGTGTAACCTTATCTGCTCTTAGAGAGAGTCTATTTCATTGTATATCACTCATTGTAATAATCTCAAGTCAGTGGGACTTGGAGATTGGGAAAATCAGAGTACAACTTGTAAGGGGGAGTGTGTCCTAGGGAGAGGAACATCCTGCATTTACAGAGGGTGTATTGATTACAACTTGTAAGGGGGAGTGTGTTCTAGTGAGAGAACAACTCTTAGTACAGAGTGTGTAATCAATATTTGATTATAGTGGATTGAAAATCCCAGGTGAGGCTTGGGGACTGGATGTAGGTCAGAGAAAGGACCGAACCAGTATAAATCACATTGTGTAAAGCTTTCCTTCCCTACTCCTCTGTTAGCCTCTGTTTTCATTAGTCAAAAACAGAGCTCAATCCTTAATTTTTTAAAGATACCCAATTCACCCCCCCTCTTGGGTATTTAGCTCCACTCTTCAAGTTTAAGGTTTTGATGATTATTTGTTACTAACTTAAGTATCGGAGCTTCTAGATATGTTTTATGCAGGATGTTTCTATCTAACATCTGCTGAAAACTGAGATGAACTCGAGCCTGTGAATGATGAACTCGAGCTCGAGGAAGGCAGATAAGGGGTGAAAAGCAAAAGGGAGAGTGAACTCGAGTTCATTAGTAAATGAACCTCAGGTTCATTTTTGGCAGAGAGCAACCCTGGACCAAATAAGAAATGAACTCGAGCCTACACTTGATGAACTCGAGTTCAAAAGTCACAGAGAGCAACCCTACTGAAACATCAACCTGAACTCGAGTTCATAAGTGACAACCTCGAGTTCGAAAGGAAGTTCAAGAGTTCACAGTACACTCTTGAAGTCCAGGTAAGTGGATTTTTATGACGAACTCGAGCCCACAAGTTGTGAACTCGAGTTCATCGTGTGCCCTATATATACTACAGTTGTGAACTTTCCACTTCACTTCACTCGAACCTCCAGTTTGCCCTAATTCCTCTCGGCTTCTTCATCTTTTTCATCCTCTGTTGTCTGCGAAAATGTCTCCCAAGAAACCTCCCACTGAGAAATCAAACCCTAATCCTTCCCAAACCTCCTCTCAAGCGCAATCTGATCGTCCTGTCAGGACAACAACTCACTCAACTCGTCTACGGCATGGGATTGACAAAGTTGTTAGAGGAGTACAAGGAGAGAATACAAACTTATCTCCTCCTCGATCTAAAGGGCTCATGATTCGAGAAGAACGATCCAAGAAAAGACATGATCCTGAGCCAGAAGTTCTAGGAAAAGGAAAAACCACTCAACCCACGGCTCCATTAAGGGAGAAGCAACCTTTCAAGCGGAAGAAGACCGCCGGTATTCACTCTGTACCCACTCCCGGACAAGCAAGCTCTCAAGGCCAGGCTTAACTCATTCCTCAACCACAGGAGCAACCTGCTCCTCAGGTATCACAGACTCTACCTGCTCTTTACGAGATATACAATCATAAGAGATGTCCTATAGGGTTTAATGAGGAGCCTTGTAGAATGTCAGCAGATGAGGGCAACTTGTTTAAGAAAAAGTTTGATGAAAAGAGAGTCTTCTGTCCAATTGTAATTGTGGATTTAGCCAAGATTAAGGACGAGTGTAGTATTGATTTAAGTCCCTGGCTAAAACAATTTGAACCTCTGATATCTATCAAGGCACCCTACAGTCCAAAACTTGTGAAAGTCTTTTATTTTCACATGAAATCTGATAATGTCTTGGATTCAGAGGGTAATTTAGTAGAGGAAAGGATTATTACCAAGGTCCGGGGCCAGAAAATCACAATTACCCCAGCCTACCTCAATTCAATTCTCCAAATTTCCAACCCTCCTAAACCTGAGACTCACAGATATTCCCAACAAGCCACTTTTAGACTGCTTAGGCCAGATGAACCTGTTCCTGAGGGCTTGGAGATCCTTAACTTCACACCTGCTGCAATGCCCCCAAGGAACCGGGCAATTTGGTACATATATACGAGGGATTTATTGCAGAAGGGAGGCAATTTCACCCACTTTGCCAAGAAAGACTTTAACATATTTGCCTCTATCTTGGACAAGCAGCCTCAGAATGTAGGGTATTGGCTATTTCAGGAGATAGCTAAGTTTGCTTTTCACTCCCGGTAGTCCTCTCAGATTCCCTTCCCAAGTTTAGTCTCGATCATTCTCTTTCATGAGAAAATATGGCATTTGGCCGCAAATGATCCTCCACAATTTCCTGCTGAGTTTGGACAACACATCATGAACCTCATGGGGGTTGATAGGCCAGAGAAGTCAGACCAGTCCAGAGCTCCGGGGAGATCCAAGCCAACAAGATCCAGAGCAACTCACTCTCGAGCAGAGGAAGCTCAGAGTGCTCCTCCTCCCTCAGATTTTGATGTTAAGGTTCAAGAGATTGTGGACAAGGCAGTCTCAAACTTAGTTGAGGGTATTGAGTTAGCCGTAGGTAAGTTGGTTGCTGAGGTCAACAAAGGCCACAGTGACTTGGTGGACATTCAAGAAGGGTTCAGAGTTGAACAAGAGGCCCTGAAGAACCAGATCAGTGATCAAGCCTCCACCATATCCACTATGTTGGTCACGATGATGAGTTTGAGCGACAAGATAGACAAGATATTGAAGACTCAGTCATCGACTGCTTCTACCTCTGTGCTTGCTCCAGTTTCTGATTCAATGCCTGATCCTCAGCCTGATTCTGTGTTTGCACCCCCTATCACTGAACCTCACATTGAACCCCTAGCTTCTGTACCTGACCCACAGCCTGGAGCCCAGCCTACCTCTTCTTCCCCTCCTTTTGCTAATGACAAAGGGGGAGAGAGTGTTGAGTGATTTTGTGGATGTTCATATGGATTCTATGTATGAAATAGAGTATAGTATTGAATGTTTTTGTGGAAATTTCATGATGTTATATATGGATGTGGATTATGTGAATGGGGATTTGAATTTTGTTTGTTTGTATCTTGTGTTCTTATATATGAAACGTCAGTTGCTTATGAGTTGCTTGTGCCTCTGCTGTCATTTTAACTTTAACTCTGATAACTTGCTCAGCTTTCTGATAATTTGTAAAATTGGTTTTCTCAAACTGAATTTCACAAAGAAGTTTTCAAATTTCAAAATCAATTGTTTACAAATGTTGTCATCATCAAAAAGGGGGAGAATGTTAGTTTCCAGTGTGATTTGATTATTACTAACAATTGTAAACAATATTGATAAGGTTTGACAAGGTTTAGAATAATTTAAACTTGTATTTTTCAATTTGTCAAAACCAAACTCGAGCCTGGATTTGACATAGAGCACAAACTTGTCAAGCTGATTTCCAAACTCGAGACTGAACTTGAAGTTTAAAATTAAACTTCTGAAAAGTTCACATGAACTCGAGCCTAATAAGGTCAAACTCGAGTTCATTCTTTCCAGAGAGCTTTTAACTTTGAAAATATTTTAAACCTCACACTTGCTCTCTTCAAACCTCAAGTTTGAGAGTTTTTCAAAAGTTTTTAGAGCATGAACTCGAGCCTGTTATGGCGAACTTGAGTTCATCTCTGGCGGGTCAAGTTTTTCAAACAAAGCACTGTTCTATTAAGAAAAGAGTTGTTAATGAACTCGAGCCTAGCATCTTCAAACTCGAGCCTGGTTTTGGCCGAGAGCTTTCAAACTTTTCCAAGACATTTGAACTCGAGCCTAAAAGTTATCGAGAGCAAAAACTTTTCAAAGTGTTTTTGAACTCGAGAGTTTGCTTTACAAACCTCAGGTTTGTTCTTTCGAGCTAAAACCAAGTTTGCTCAAAATTGTTTCGAACTCGAGCCTGACATTAATGAACTCGAGTTCATTTCAACCCGAGAGCTTTTTATTTTTCCAATGACATGAGAACCTCAGGTTTAGAAGACAAACCTTAGGTTTAGAAGACAAACCTCAGGTTCACGCATTTTGGATTCACATAATTTTGAACACTGAAGCAACGAACTCGAGCCTGTAAGAACTGAACTCGAGTTCGTGTCGCAGGTTCAGGAAAATTTGAATTTGGGCATTTCATAAATCAATGTTATTTGATCCCATCTTCTTTCAATATTATTCTCTGATATTCCCTGCTATGTTTAACGTATTTGTTAGTGGATTTCAGAGCAATAAAGAATGTTTGGTGAGAGGTTAGAGTATAAAGCAAAAAGCAACTCAGAGCATTTATTGCAAAGCACAAAAGTTACTCCTTCTACCAAAATCCTTCTGCACACGCTTACAAAGTATTTAAGGATGTTAGCTGAAACAAGTAAACTCCTCTCCAACGGATTAATTCGCAGAAAGTCAGCCTTGATGACTTGGCCAACTAGATTAGGAGAAAACAAGAGAGAGAAGACCCCAAAAACCACTTCAGAACACTTGGGCAACTTCTCCAACGGTCTGATTCAAGCTACAACGGTCATTAACATCTTCACAAGCAGATACACAACTCAGTGCGAAATTCTACTAAGTTCATGTATTGTGTATTAAGCTTTCTCTTGTACTG
Source organism: Acacia crassicarpa (assembly GCA_034222035.1). Taxonomy (NCBI): domain Eukaryota; kingdom Viridiplantae; phylum Streptophyta; class Magnoliopsida; order Fabales; family Fabaceae; genus Acacia; species Acacia crassicarpa. The sequence goes on from JAWXYG010000003.1 coordinate 39,046,828, forward strand.
TGTCTTTTTGACATTAGTGCTTCAGTGATTATCTTATCCACTCTGTGAGAGAGTTATTCTTGTAAAATCATTCATTGATTGTGAGAATCACAACTCAGGGGACTTGGTGATTTTGGATGTATGGATTACAAGTTGTAAGGGGGAGTGTGTTCTAGTAAGAGAACAGCTCTTAGTACAAAGTGTGTAATCAATTGTTGAGTTAGTGGATTGAAAATCCCAAGTGAGGCTTGGGGACTGGATGTAGGTCAGAAAAAGGACCGAACCAGTATAAATTGTTCTGTGTCAAGCTTTCCTCCCTTATCTCCTCTGTTCTGCTCTGTTCTAAGTATCTAAAAACAGAACAAGTTTTGAAAATTTGTAGATACCCAATTCACCCCCCCTCTTGGGTATCAAGCTCCAATCTACATAATGATTGTTAAAGGAAGCTTACTCCATCAAGTAAAATCAATTCCAACGGGCAGAAACACAGAGAGCCACATCAGACAACATAAAGCCTTAGATTAGCTGAAGTTTAGAGAGAGAAGATGACCAGAACTTAAGCAAATCACTTCCAACGGTTGGAATTATCTCACATCGGTCATTTAATGTTCGCTACCTATAAATAGAGAGCATTAACTTCATCTCCAGCTGATACACCTACTTTGAGCGAAAAATCTTCTAAGTTCATTCATTGTGTATTAGTTTTTCACTTGTAATAGTATCATTTTGATACTTTGAGCTTCAGTGTTTATTCTATCTACTCTTTGAGAGAGTTTCAATTGTAAAATCATTTATTGATTGTAACAACTACAAGTCAGGGGACTTGGTAGTTGGGGTGTATTGATTACAACTTGTAAGGGGGAGTGTGTTCTAGTGAGAGAACAACTCTTAGTACAGAGTGTGTAATCAACTTCATTGAGTTAGTGGATTGAAAATCCCAAGTGAGGCTTGAGGACTGGATGTAGGTCAGAGAAAGGACTGAACCAGTATAAACTTCATTGTGTTAATCTTCTTTTCCCTACTCCTCTGTTCTGCTCTGTTTTAAGTGTTCAAAAACAAACCAAGGTTCGAAAATTATATAGATACCCAATTCACCCCCCTCTTGGGTATCAAGCTCCAACTTTCATTTGGTATCAGAGTAAGGTCTTCTCAGAAGAGCTTAACCACTCGAGAAGGATCACTATGGAAGGAATTCTTCCAGATGGAGCTTCAATCAACAGACCTTCCGATTTCGACGGCGAACACTACTCTTTCTGGAAAGCCAAATTTTGTGTGTTCGTGATGGCAACAAAATATGGTCTATGGAGAGTCTTTGAGACTGGAGACTATGTTCTAGTCAAGGTAGAAGGAGGCATCACTGTTCCCAAGACAGAAGCCGAGTTCGATGATGATGATAAGAAGAACATCACTTTCAATAGCAAGGCTATCCTGATGCTTCAGAGTGCTCTTAGCCAAAAGGAGTACTTTCGTATCTGTAATTTGTCAACGGCTAAGGAAATGTGGAAGGCGCTGGAAATAGCTTATGAAGGAACCTCTGGAATCAAGGAGAATCACGTCAACATTCTAACCACTGAGTATGACCTGTTGAGGATGAAGCAAGGCGAGAGTATTGGAGAATTTCAGTTGAGATATACTCATCTGACCAATCAGCTAGCGGCCTTAGGAAACATTTTCAATGAAGGAGCTCAAGTGAGGAAAATCCTCAATATTCTGACAAAGGGTTGGGAAGCTAAAGTCACCGCCATTGAAGAAGCTCGTGGAGAATCAATGACTTCAGTTGCTGTATTGTTTGGAAGCCTATCTGAGTATGAGAGCAAACTGAAGTTCAAGAAGGAGTTAGAAGATGTCAATGGTGGCAACAATCGTAACAAAGGAGTGGCTCTGAATGTAGAAAAGGATGAGGAAGATGAAGATGAGGATAAAGAAATTGGCATGATGGTCCGGAGATTCAAGAAGTTTTACAAGAAGGATCAAGGCTTCAAGAAATTTCAGAAGGGAAGTTCGAGCTATGAATCGAAGAAGCCTATCATCTGCTATAAATGCAAGAAGCCCGGACACATCAAGGCAGATTGCCCTCAGCTGAAGAACCAAGAGAAAGAGAAGAAGTTCAAGAAATTGAAAAAGAAGGCATATGTGTCAGCCATATGGGGTAACAGCTCATCGGATGAAGATGAAGCTGAAGAGGATGAAAGCGAAAAAGCCAATATATGCCTGGTTGCTGAAGAAGAAGAGAAACACAATGAGAGCAATGAGGTATACGAATCTTTACCCTCCTATGATGATTTATTTGCTGAATACAATGTTGTTCAAAAGGAGTTTGAGAAATTAGCAGATAAATATATGTCTTTAAAAAGAAAAAATTCCTTTCTTGAATTGCAAATTGAAAACATTTCTTCTCCTCAATCTCTGGTTTGTGATGAATGCCTTGTTTTAGAGAAAAAGAACTTACAACTTACAAAGGCACTTGAGAAATTCACTAAGGGAAGTGAAATGCTCAATGTGATTCTAAAACAACAACGTTTTATAAACGATCGATCGGGCATTGGATACAAACCTGATTTTGATAAAAGGAAAGGCAAGAAAAAGAATGGACAAAGGTCATATATGAATTATTTCACAAAGTCTGTTCATTCCTCAAACCCTTTTGCTTATTGTAACTATTGTAATAGGAAGGGTCATTCTACTTCATCTTGCTTTCATAGGAAAGAAAGAAAGACTAAACCTGTAGGAATTTATCAATGGGTACCAAAAGGAACATATGTTCCCAAGGTACATGCTAACCCCAAAGGACCCAAGAAAAGATGGGTACCTAAGACTTGATCCTTCATGAATTGCAGGTTTGTCTTAGAGCATCAAGGCCTAAAAATGGTACATTGATAGTGGATGCTCAAGGCACATGACTGGAGACAAATCAAAATTTTTGTTAATAAAGCCAAAAGATGGAGGTAGAGTCACATTTGGAGGGGATCAATCCGGGAAAATTGCTGGCATTGGTGAGATTGGCAACAATGAAGGCCCACTCATCAAAGACGTCTACTTTGTAGAGGGATTATGTCACAACCTCCTAAGTGTGAGCCAAAGCACCGATAAGGGTAATTTGGTAATATTTGACTCTAATGAATGCTTTATTGTTAAAGGATTTGATCTCCATAAATGATTTGAAAAATAAAGCCTTATTTAGAGCACCTAGTGATGGAAATTGTTATACTTTGAACCTCTCTAGCAATGCTTCTATTTCTGAAAATTGTTTTGTAAGTAACTTGAGTGAGAGTTGGCTATGGCATAAGCGATTAGCTCTTGTCAATGTGTATCAACTTGACAAGTTATTGAAAAAGAATTTGGTTATTGGCATTCCCAAATTGAATTTCAAAAATGATATGATTTGTGATGCTTGTCAAAAGGGAAAATAGACCAAATCTTCTTTTAAAGCTAAAAATGAGATTTCAACAAATAGACCTCTTCAACTTCTTCACATGGATCTGGTTGGACCAGCTAGAGTGAAAAGAGTTGGTGGAAATCTATACACTTTGGTCATTGTTGATGATTTTTCTAGATTTACTTGGACAATATTTTTATCGTCTAAAGATGAAACATATGATCAGTTTGCCAAAACACGACTTTGCTCTCTGAAAGTAGAAAACTCGAGTTTCAGTTTTGAAACTCAAGTTTAGTCTTAAGTGCATAGTTGAAAACTCGAGTTTCCATGAACAAAACTCGAGTTTCCATCGCTGATCTGCAGATTCGAAATTAACGATTTTGAAATACTTTATTGTTTGATCTCAATACTTTCCAGCATTAATCCTCTATATTCCCTGCTATGTTTAACCACTTTCTTTGTGAGTTTTAGACAGATTAATGAAGGTTAAATGAGAGTTTTAAAAAAAGCAAAAAGGTGGTTCAGAACATTAAATGCTTAACAGAAAGTTGCTACTTTTTGGCTAATCCAACTGCACACGTCTACAAAGCAATTAAGAATGTTTTCTACAACAAGTAAATTCTTCTCCAACGGATTAATTCGCAGAGAGTCAACTCTGAGTCATTGTCCACCTCGATTAAGTGAAGAATAGAGAGTGAAGAAGACCAAAGTTGCAGCAGAACACCTCCAACGGATCAATCCACTTTGCAACAAACATTTAATGCCTTCTGAGTCTAAATAGAGTGACATTTAAGTCTTCTCAACAACTACAATAACTAAGAGCGAATTTCATTGAAATTTTTATTCATTTCTTTCAGTTTTCATCTGTGTAGTATCTTTTGATACAAGAGCTTCAGTGTTTCATCTATATCTACTCTTTAAGAGAGTTTTGTTTCTGAACATTCATTTATTGTAAAGGAATCATAAGTCAAGGGGACTTGGTGATTGGGAAATTCATTGATTACAACTTGTAAGAGGGAGTGAGTTCTAGTGAGAGAATCACTTCTAGAGTGCAAATTGTGTAATCTTTAATATAGTGGAAATCCTAGTAAGGCTGGGGACTGGATGTAGGTCAGTGGTTAAGACCAAACCAATATAAATCTTCTTGTGTCTTGCTATTCTTCCTCTACTCTGTTTATCTTTGTTTTAGTGTTGCAAAACAGAGGGTTTGTCGAAAAATTTTATAATACCCAATTCACCCCCCCTCTTGGGTATTAAGCTCCACTTTCAAAGTCTATATTGATGACATGATCGTGAAGTCGAAGCTACCAGAGGATCATATCCGGGACCTGGAACAAACATTTGAAAACTAAGACATCGAATTAGGTTGAACCCGATTCTTGGGTTTTATGTTAACAAATCGAGGAATTGAGGCTAACCCAGACAAGTGCAAGGCCGTCTTGGAAATGCAAGCCCTGAGGACAAAGAAGGAGGTTCAGTAACTGACGGGCCGCCTGGCTGCCTTAACAAGACTTTTGCCCAGGTCGGCAGAAAAAGCCCTTCCTTTCTTTAAGTTACTGAAGAAGAAAACACATGGAGGCTGGAATCCGGACTGTGAGGCAGCATTCGAAGAAATCAAACGGTGCTTGGCAACCCCTCCGGTACTCACAAAGCCGGAACAAGGAGAGACCTTATTCTTGTACTTGTCTATCGGAGACGAAGCCGTAAGTGCCGCTTTGGTAAGAGAAACCGAGGCCGGACAAATACCCATCTACTTCGTCAGCAAGGCTCTACAGAGTTCCGAACTCCAATATCAGAAGCTGGAGAAAGTGGCTTTTGCCCTACTAACGGCAGCAAGACGGCTCAGGCCATACTTTCAAAGGCACCACATTGTAGTCCGTACCAGCCAGCTAATATGACAGATTCTTCACAAGCCAGACTTAGCAGGAAGGATGACGAACTGGGCTGTTAAGCTGTCCAAGTTCGACATTACGTTTGAAGGCCGACATGCGATCAAGTCACAGGCTGTGGCGGACTTTATCAGAGAGTTGACCCTGGCAATAACAAACGACAGAATCTTGAAGGTGTATGTAGATGGATCCTCTAACGCAAAGGGCAGCGGTGCAGGAGTCATCGTCGAAAGCACACAGGGGGTCGCCACCGAACATTCCCTCCAATTGAAGTTCTCGACCTCCAACAACCAAGCCAAGTATGAGGCCCTTCTTGCCGGGCTGCTCCAAGCCAAGGATAATGGCGCATCGCGAGTCAAGGTGTTCACCGACTCACCGCTTGTTGCCGCACAAATTGATGGCAGCTACCAAGCAAAGGGACCTCTATTGGCTAAGTATCTAAATAAAGATAAAGAAGTCATGGCCGAATTCGACGAAGAGATCGTCTTCCATATCCCGAGAGAAGAGAACACAAGAGCTGACATCCTTTATAAACTAGCAAGCACCAAAGGTTTGGACAGTCATAGGACTGTAATCCAACAGAATTTGGCCAAACCCAGCTGCATGATGACCATCTCGGCAACCACCGACTGGAGGAAGCCGATTGAAGATTACCTCGAGAGGGGCATTATCCCAACTGACTCCACGAAAGTGAAAAAAGTTGATCAGGGAGGCTGCCATCTACACCATGGTCGATGATCAGCTCTAAAGAGAAGGATTGCATTGCCCGATGATGCGATGCCTAGGTGAGTCCAAAGCGAAGTACGTGTTGGCCGAGCTACACGAAGGAAGCAACGACCATCACATGGGGGGCAAGGCTCTTGCTAGGAAGGCATTACTCGCTGGTTATTAGTGGCCGACCATGAAGCACGACGCAATGGAAGCGGCCAAGAGGTGCGATAGTTGTCAGAAACACGCCAAGATAATATGGCCACCTCCAACCGAGTTGAAAGGCATGCCGGCCCCCTGGCCTTTCTAGAAGTGGGGCATGGACATCCTTGGTCCGTTTAGGCCGGCACAAGGACAGTTTAGATGGCTCATCATCACCGTTGACTATTTCACCAAATGGATCGAAGCCGAGCCTTTGACTACGATAACCTCAACCAGAGTAATGAGGTTCTTTCGCCATAACATCGTCTCTCGATTTAGGATAACTGCTGAAGTCGTCACGGATAATGGGGCCTAGTTCATGGACTATAGATTCCAGGCCTTAATGTCGAACTTAGGCATTAAGCAACACTTCTCCTCTGTTGAACACCTGCAGTCCAACGGCCAAGCAGAGTCGGCCAACAAAATCATCCTGGACGAACTCAAGAAACGCATGTAACAGGCCGACACCAACTAGACCGAATAGCTTCACAGCGTTCTATAGGGATATAGGACTAGCGTGCAGACCTCAACCCAGGAAACCCATTTCGGTTGACCTACGGCTGTGAAGCAATGATCCAGGTTGTAATCGGACAGCCATCATGGAGGAAGATCAGAGCCAGACAGGAGGGACAGGCGTCAAATGATGATGCCTTGAAGACGAATCTGGATCTCATTGACGATATCCGAGTCACAGCACATTGCTGGGAATTAGCCGCCAAACAACTTCTAGCCGCAAAATATAATCGAAAGGTTCGGCCACGGTCTTTTAACCAGGGGAACCTATAACTCTGACGGGTCGACATAGGCAATAAAAATTCCTGGGATGGAAAGCTCACAACAAATTGGGAAGGTCCCTATCGAATCAAAGAAAGACTTGATGGAGTGGCATATGTTCTTGAAACCCTGGCAAGGAAGCCGGTTAAGAGAACATGGAACGCCGACAAATGAAAGATCTATTACAGCTAGATCTCGGCTTGGCTCAGCAGACACCAACACTACTGTTTGGTTATTTCTTTAAGTTTTTCCAGTTTAAGTTGTCCTTTATTTTTGCTTTGAATAACTTATGACCATTTGTAAAGCTCTTTTGAGCTATTTTCATTAATGAAGGATCCTACCAAGGAGATTCATCAATGTGCACAAATACTAGCTTAAGCGTGAAACCGAGGCACTTAAGCCTGGTCCAAAAATTGACTCCGAGGTCGTTATACTAGATCACTAACAAAAAACATCTAGATGTATGAAACCGGCCATTGTACTCCAACGTACATTGGTTAGAGCTCGACGAAAATGCCATACGTGGCATTCACGAAATTGATGCGTCAATGCCTGCCTGATCTAAGGAAGCGGACTATCATTTCGGCCCTGATCAGGTCAAAATGTTTGATTAGAGGTAAGAGAAACCTCGGTTGGAAATGTGATAGTTTCGTCCTTCTATCGGTTGCCATTAATCCGACTAGTTAAAGTTGGAACGAGGTAGTGTGGTTAAAGTTAACAACCCCAACGGTTAAAACATAAAGCCCTGCCCCATCCTCCCACGCGTAAGTGTTGGTCGAGTAAAACGACTTGTAATTACTACAGTCAATAAATTTCTAAACTAAGTTTGGAAATTATAAAAATGGCAAAAGGATGGTAAAAGCAAAACATTCATTGTCGGTATTTACAGAACGGCACAAATGCCGGAAATGTCCAAAATAAAAAGGGCATAGTCGCCCGAACAAACGAAATACAAGAGCAGTGGACTAACTGGATGGCCCGGCCTCAGGACCCTCTTCCTCGGCCTCATCCTCCTCCACCAACACCTCACCATCAGCTTGGGAACCTTCGGATGGAGGGGATTGGTACGAAATCAGGGCTTCGTCCTCCACAAAGGCACGGAAATCATACCCGTCCACATTTAGTTTCACGCCGGGGTTCAGAATCCGGATTTGGGCCAAAGCCTCATCAAAGCAGTCCTTGGCGGTCTGCATCAACCCCTCGGTTGTCACTTGGTGTGCCTCCCGTTCAGCGGAAAAAGCCGCCTTAGTGGACTCAAGGTCTGAAGCCAAGGAAGACCGTTGTTGCTGAAGGGACTTCACTACATCCAGAGTCTCATCCATCGCTTTTTGAACCTAGGGACACTCAACAGCCAACTTCTCCACCCGTTCACGCGACAGTTGAAGCTCCTGCTCAGACTGGACGGCCGTGGCCTTGGTAGTATCCCGCTTGGTCCTAGCCGCGTCCCGCTCCTCCTCTAAAGTCTCAACCTTAGCCTTTGCCACGACCAAAGCCTTCTTCATCTTCTCCTCTGATGACCTTAGCCTTCTGTTATTCGCGTCAGCTAAGGCATACTTCTCCTTCACCAATACAAGGGCCTGAAGGAACCCAATGGACCGACATAAGTGCCGTTGGGCCGCATGAACCTCATCCATCCCAGGCGGTGATAGAGGCTGACTCTCCAGGAAGTTCCGGGGAGGAAGGAATGCAACGTATACCTCTGGGGCCACCCCCTCTCCCAGATGAAGCCGCGAGGGAGTATTGAAGAAGGTCTGAACAGAGGGGGAGGTGGAGGAGGCAGGAGCACTAAATCTGATGGAACATTGGGGACCTCCGCAAGCACAGTTTCCGCCACGGATGTGACAGCTTGTTTCCCCTTAGAGGCTTGGGATACAGCCCCTTACGAAGGAATAGAGGAGACGGAGGGGACAGACCCTTGACCATCCAGGGCCTTAGCTTTCTTTATAGCAGACGAGACGGCAGGGGCCTTTGGCGCAGCGGCATCCGTAGGGGCGCCCCGTTTTCGAGCCTGCCAACTGGGGAAAGAAGCAGCAGGATTGGCCTTCTGAATGTATAACTGAAGGGCCCGCATATCTTCACACCATATTTCTCCACGAAAGCATCCAGCCGAGGTACAGAAGCAACCGACTTCGGCCAAAGGTCTTTAAGAGGAATTTGAAAGGAGGAGGGAGAAGCCTTCTAATGGCTCTCCATCCAACACAGAGGAAACTGCTATTCCACGCTAGAGGTCTCGGGTCCTTTCAAGAACCAAGGCTGTTTTCTGGGCTCAGCTGCAACCTTGAAGAACGCGCCTTTGAACCGCTTAAAGGAGTCAGAAAATGGCATCATGAGCCTTCGGTCCGAGTTATGGCGAAGGGATACCATCCCCTTTAGCTTATCGCCCTCCTTGGGCGAGCTGGGAGTAAAGGGGCCGAAGTAGTGAAAGAAAAGGTTAGTAGAACATGGAACCAAGACAGGGAAAGAACGGCATAGTTGCTCGAATGCAACAAAATAAGCCCACTCGTTAGGATGAAGCTGGGAAGGGGCAAGTCTCAAGTGTAATAGAGCCTATATTTGGAAGGGGGAGAAAGGAAAGTTAACTCTGACCCGAGTCAAGCAGTCCCGGTAGAAAAAGAAGAAGTTTGGGTGGCCTACTTCCCGCGTCGAACAAATGGGCTCATCGGCCCCCGGGCAGCTGATGACATACCCAGGCATGACCGGAATCTGCAACCGGGCAATGTCAACGTTTGGCATCAGGACCGAGTCTTTAACACTTCATGAGATACCCAGTCATACTACCGACACAAAGCTTCTGGCGAACTAGAAGAGTCTGAACCCTTGGCCTTAGACCATTGTTTGGAAGGTTGAGATTTGGGAGCCATCAACCTATAGGAAAAGTAAATAAAATCAATATTAGTAAAGTGAGGGAATACCTGGCACAATAGTTGCAGGTGAAAATGACAACGGACTCGGACGAATGGGGGCACTTGAGGAAAGGTCCAGAGAAGGCCGATGCCAGCAGGAACCAAGTATGGAAGAAGCCCTTGCATCCTCACCGTGCGCTATGAGAAAGGAGCTCTCAGCAAGACGGTCCCAGCAAGGGCCGAGATACCCTTCGGGTAAGGGATACGAGTGTGCAGAACAAGGATCCTTATAGAAGTTGAGTGGTTGGACCAGTAGGGCCGGAGACCCCGAACCAGAGACAGAACTGATCCCGCCCCGGACTGGCAGTACGACAGGAACAGCACATGCTGGGGGACGGACAGGCGGAGGAGCCGGAGCTCTAGCAACAACAGGACGAGGCTCGACTCGTTCCGAATGACTGATTCCGCCTCGAAGTGAAGGGGCTAACCTCTCTGCTTCAGGAAGCTCAATTCCAAGTACCCAGTAGGAAGCCCGCGGGAAACGAGTATGCAGAAATACCTCTTCTTCTGGTGTTAGAACTGATCTGGGTCTAGGGAAACTCCTATCTCTACTCATAAGGAAGGAACTAAGAACCCAGAAACTAAGGGTTTTATAGCAAAAGAAAGGCAAGTAAAGGGATGAATTTGGGGATGAGTCGAAACAAGCAAAAACCCAGAAGGCTCACCAAGAAATTCAGAACTGTGGAAGTCCCGAAACAAAGATGACAGACCAAGCTATATATATGAACGACAAAATGCAAAGTAATATCGTAAAGATGTAAAGGAAAGAAGACGGAATACCTGTATGAGTAAAATGAAAGGAGCTTCAGTTCTGGAAAGAAAAGAACAGCAAAGTGTTGACAAAGGATACGATCCTACGAACTCAGAGGAAAACTTGAGAGAAACTGAGTAGCGGGAAAAAGTGAAGACGAAGAATGAGAAAATTTGCTTAAACAGTTGAGGTGGAGTAATGGAGCGTCGGGGGCAAATAGGTCTTTTGACATAAACACAACAGGATTGGTACAATACGACATAAGTGCATTAAATGTGCACGAACATCGGGACGGGGATAGGCGTGACGGTTGTAGGTTTCTCCCAATTAGGGGATGCTAGTTGTAGAACTGCAATAATGGCGCATGAGGAAGGAATCCCGAGCGACAGGCCGAACGTCAAGGGGTAAGAAATGCAGATCCGAGGCCACTGGGAGGCATCTCAGACTAGGCACAAATAAAGCGATCACCTCGAACAATTAAAGTGGAAAAAAGGCACGGCGTTAAGGCACGACGCTTCGGCACGACAAGGGGAGTTTAATCCTTCAGGGTCCTGAGAAACAAGACCTCGGATCTAAAGCTACCTTCACAAGCTGCGGCAATTTTAAGCCGGTCCGGCAAAACTAGAGGCCCTGGACCTCAACAGAGGCCGTGGGCAGTAAACACCTTGGCCGTCCAGAAGCCTGAACAACCAAGCTGGGGAGCAACTGTTACACACCGACCCAAAGGCCCAATTCCACTGAGAGGCCCAACGGGATCATAAGATATGATTAGCTGATCATGAGGGAAGATCCAATATCTTAACAAGACGGGATCTATCCGGATCAGCATTCTGAGATACTCGCCCCGAATACCTCGGCCCCGAATATTGCTCATTCCAAATATCGTGGTAAGCCGGGATATCTGCCTCGGATACCTCCATAAATATAGAGGTTGACTAACCAGGTGCACACGTTCTAACTTATGCTCACTTTACATTCTGTCACACAAAGCACACACACCACCCCCTGGCCTCACGCCTCCAAGTTTATTACGAACTACGTGGACTTTGATCCCTTCAAAGGGTACGTAGGCTCTAGGCTTGACACCTAGTCAAGTCCAATTATGCCCTGTTCCTAGAACAGAACAGAAGTAATCCACAGCCACTATGAGCCATCGCAACTGCCTTGGTGCCGGCCTAAAGGGTCCCAATAAATCTATGCTCCACTTAAAGAATAGCCAAGGAGCTGAGATATATGTTAATTCTGATGGAGATATCCGGATCACCTTACTGTGCTTCTGACAACTATCACATTTGCGTATGTGATCCTTGGCGTCTGCTGCCATTGTCAGCCAAAAGAAACCAGCCCAAACCGCCTTACGGGCTAGCGCCTTAGCGCCCATATGGTATCCATTGATCCCCTCATGTATTTCGGATAACACATACCCGACTTCAGCTGAACTAAGACACTTCATCATAGGGGAATGAAAACCTTTTCGATACAGCTCATCACCAATCATAGCATATGATGCTGTCGTTCTCACTAGCTTTTTAGCCTCCGCCACTTCCGCCTGGAGGATTCCCCTCTCGAGATAATCCCGATTGGCTTTCTCCAGTCTGCCACATCCGAGATGATCATCACGCAACTTGGTTTTATCAAGTTTTGTTGAATCATCATGCGGTGATTTCCAGGGCTCTTCGTACTTGCTAGTTTAGACAAGATATCCGCCCTAACATTCTCTCCTCTGGGAATGTGTGTTACCACGACCTCATTAAATTCAGCCATAATCTGCCATACTTTCACCATATACTTAACTATCAGGGGTCCTTTGGCCTGGTAGGTGCCTTCAATCTGCAAAGCCACTAATTGGGAATCAGTAGAGACATGAATTCTCATGGCCCCATTCTCTTTAGCTTAAAGTAATCCGGCAATCAAGGCCTCATATTCCGCCTGATTATTGGAGGTTTTGAAATCGAAACAGAGGGAATACTCCAACGAAACTCCTTCTGGACTTTCTATGATTATCCCAGCTTCGCTCCCCTTTATATTTGAGGACATATCCACAAATATTCTCCATGTCTCAGTATCCTTTTCTTTCCCATCTTTCGAGGGGGTTAGCTCCATGACGAAATCTGGCAATGCTTGTGATTTAATAGCATGTCGAGCCTCATAGGTTATGTCAAACTCAGATAATTCGATGGCCCAGCTAACCATTCGTCCCGCTAAATCAAGCTTGTGAAGAATCTGCCTAATTGGTTGACCAGTGTGAACCATGATATGATGGCTCTGGAAGTACGGACGTAAACGTCTTACTATAACAAGTAAAGCAAAAGTCATTTTCTCTAGCTTTTGGTATCTCAACTTCGAGCTTTGTAAAGCCCGACTTACAAAATACACCGGACTCTGGCCTTAGTCAGTTTCTCTAACCAAGACGGCACTCACTGCCTCCTCTCATACGGAAATATATAGAATCAAGCTCTCCCCAGGCTCTGGTCTTGACAATACCGACGGAGCAGACAAACATTGCTTTATCTTTGCGAAAGTCATGTCACATTCTTGGTTGCACCCACTCGGAGCTGCTTTCTTTAATAATTTGAAGAACGAGAGAGAATTTTCTGCTGATTTAGGCAGAAACCGAGTTATACTGCTAGCCTTCCAGTTAGCTGCTGAACCTCCTTCTTAGTTCGTGGAGCCTGCATATCCAACACGGTTTGGGATTTGTTCGAGTTGACCTAGATTCCTCTATGTGTTAACAGAAAACCCAGAAATTTTCTGGCCGGGACCCCAAAAGCACACTTCGCTGGGTTAAGACGAATTTGATATTTCCTCAGCTTGCCGAACGTTTGCTGCAAATCGCGTACATGACTTGTCACTTGCGATGACTTAACGATCATATCATCTATGTAGACTTTGACTTTTTCCCGAGCTGATCCTCAAATACCCGATTCATCTTTCTTTGATAAGTAGCCCCGGCTTTCTTCAAACCAAAAGGCATAACATTATAACAATAATTGGCCCTGTCCATGGTGAAAGAAGTCTTTTCTTGGTTATCTGGGTGCATCGCTATTTGATTATATTCGGAATAGGCGTCCATGAAGGAAAGTAATTTGAAACCAAACAAGTTATCCACTAGCTGATCTATACTCAACATGGGGAAAGAGTCTTTTGGGCACACCTTATCCAAATCTTTATAATCACCACACGCCCTCCACTTACCGTTTGGCTTCTTAACCATGACAACGTTTGACAACCATGTGGTGTACTGTACTTCCCGGATGAAACTAGCCTCCAACAGTTCTTCCACATGAGCTTCTAGAGCTTTTCTTCGGTCATCAAACAAGAAGACATTGCAAATTCGTCAGATTTGAAATTCTGAAGTTGGGTGTTCAATACTGGAGTATGCATTTCCATACTGGAGTATGTCACTGTTCACTTAACTCAATACTGGAGTATGTTCATCAATACTGGAGTATATCACTGTTCACTTAACTCAATACTTGAGTATGCAATCCCATACTCGAGTATGCAGCTTTCAGAGGCAAAACATCGTGACTTGAACTTCAAAAGCAAGGTCAATTCTTGAGTATGTAAGTATATACTCGAGTATCCACTCAAGATGAAAAATCATTTGCTCTCTGTAAGTCCAATACTCGAGTATAGCTTCCTATACTTGAGTATTGACTCAACTTGAAAAGTTTGAATGCTCTCTGGATGACCTATACTCGAGTATGCAAGTCCTATACTCGAGTATGCACTTAAAATCAAAACATGATTGACCTCTGTGACTCCAATACTCGAGTATTGCTTCCAATACTTGAGTATTGCCTTGTAAAATGTATTTGAGCAACTCCTTGAACTGACTATCAACTTCTGAGAGCCATATCTCTCCAGTCCGAGCTCCGTTTTGATCCTTTTAACTCTTGATGGAAATCTCTGTGAGTCTATTTTCATATGCCACTAATTTCAGCTCAATCAGATTTTCCGTTTGTGAGATATACTCAAAATACCGAAGGCTGTTCCTGACTGTGGCGCTGATCTTTGTGTCAACTTGTAAAATTCATCAATAATTCATCTGAACTCCTTTGGGCATGAAATTTTGTCATCAATACGTGTTGGGAGTCTAGTTTCCAATACTTTTGGTTTCGTCTCAATCCGATCTCTGGTTTGTGAGATATCATCGAATTACCAGATGTCGCCGTTGCTGAATGTGAACAGAGTTGCTGATCACGGTTGCATACTCGAGTATGCACTTATATACTCTAGTATGGCTTAGTCCAGAGACACCAGAAATGCTGAAAACCCTACACACTCAAGTTTTGAGTCTCATACTCGAGTTTTGACTTGGAAACTCGAGTATTCTCATCCTGAAGCTGATTTTTGCTAACTTTAACTCCAAATTGAGCCATTTGAACTTCCATATGATCTTGGAGCCTTCTAGCATCAATATAAGAACTTGAATATTTATATTCTCATTCCATTCAACAAGTTCTTCCTTCTTTAATCTCCCATCTTGATTATTCTTCATAATCCAACTCTTTCTTTCTTCTCTTCTCTTGATCATTCCCAAAATACTTTGATAGCTTCTTGCTTCCTTGACATTGTTTGTAATTTCTTCTTTTCATTAATCCCTTATCTCCTTCTTGATTAATCTTCTTTATAATTCAACTTGAACTAATCTACATTAAACATAGTAGTTAGTCAATGTAGAAGATAAATATATTATATAAACTTTTTGCTTCTATATTAGACATCATCAAAACTAATCATAACCAACATGTTCTGCAAATACCTGCTCCACTACCTGTACGGTTTTGAATCACAGGCACAATGAGAATGTGACTCACCCATTACCTTGTCACACAGGCTTCTATAGCAAATGCTCTCGTTGGGCCTCATATCTATTAGGCCCAATATATGGTTCCATAACAAAATTCCTATTTTAATTACGTAGAGAATACTCCCTCCCTCTGCCTAGAATTTTGCCAAAAACACCAAAGACCAATATTGGGTTTTAGTTCAGCCTTTTTTAAAAAATATATATATATATAAATAGAAACTCATAATTTTTATAATATATTTATCACATCATCTTTCCTAATCAACATGCCACATAAGCCAATTTAATAGGGGTAGTGTCACATAGGATAAATTAACACCGTCAAATGTATTTCCAAATCCTTTTCAAACTTTAGAGTTAGTGCCTAAAATTGCTGCAACAAGTATGTATTATTGTTAATTTAAAATTAATAAAAAATGGTTCAAACTTAGTTGTTTATTTCACTAAGAAATTACACTTCAAATTAAAACAACTTTTAATTAAAAAACAAATAGAGATGAATACACACAACGAATTTGAGGTTCAAATACAAAATGTGTCCTATATCAATTCCCCAAACACAAGGTCAAGTAACCTCATGAAGTTTATCCCTCAATTTTTACATATATTCTCTCAATTGCAAAGCTATCTCAGGCCAGCTAGTCGTAGACTAGCTATTAGATAACAAAGTGAGAGAATTGACGTAAGAATCCAACCATGTTTTAAAGACTCTTGCAGGGAGGTGTCCTAGTCAATCAGATTTAAATAATCAGTTACTCAAATACTTGATAATATAATTTACAAACGCACACATGCCCAATGGGTTTTTTTAAAAAAAAACAAGGAAAAATTGGAAATAAATCTCCATAGGAGAAATTAATTGTCTAATGGGATTTAGGAAAATGTGAAGTCATGAGATCCTTTAGTCTTAAGTCCTATTTCCCAATTAATTTCTCAAATGGGGAGTTTTCCCCAATTTTTTGAAATAACAAAGCTAACTAACTTAGAGAATAATTAAAATAAATGAAATGCATTAAATATTCAGCATTACTTTTCAAAACAATTTTAGTTATGCTTCGGAATTTCAACTTCCCATAGGTCTTCTCCATAATGATCAACCTATGTGACTCAAATCAATTCATGATGATACTGTTATGGACCAGCCCAACAGGCCCAGGTCAGGACCTCGGCCCAATCCCGCTAGGGATAGAATCCGCGCCAGGAAAGGAATCTTATCGGAGATCCCATAAATATAGGATCTCATTAATAGCGACACCCCTACAATCATGGCACCAGCCAATCAGCCCTTGACGACTCAATCTAAGATATTGCTCATTAAGGCAGAGATACACGCACCAGACTCCTCTATAAATAGAAGGAAACCCTAGACAGGTGCACACGTTCTATCTTATGCTCTTGTTACTTTCTGCCACACAGAGCACACACCCCACTCCACTGGCTACGTGCCTTCAAGTTTGTTACGAACTACGTGGACTTTGATCCCTTCGAGGGTACGTAGGCTCTAGGCTTGACAACCTAGTCAAGTCCAATCTCTGTGTTCTTCATACAGAACATTGGCGCCGTCCGTGGGGACTGTAAACTTCAATCCCCGTGACTACTGATGGTGAGTACTAGAAGCCACAGCAGAAACCCCCAGCCGGTGGGAAGAGACCCCCAACCAAGCCAACCACCGCCGGATTAGTCGCAGGAACAACCGCGGTGGGAACGCACCCCCGAAGGGCATGTCACGGACACGGCAACCACCCCTTCAGCGGAGGACCAGCAACCACTAGGGGCGCTGACACCGGCTCCAACCCGCGACGTCCAGGCAGTCGATGCCGACGTCCGCATGATGCGAAGGACGCAGGAATCTTTCCTGCGACGACTGGAGAACAAGGAAAAACGAGATGACCTGCAGAGACGGGATGACTTTGAAGCTTTCGGAAAAATGATCCAAGAAGCACTCGAGAAGGACCGCCACGAGAGGGGTCACCGCAGGAATCATAGGCGGGGTAGGAGAGCCCCAGTGGATGATAGCAGTTCCTCGAGCAACTCTGAGCCGAGGGACACGCGCCGAGACAACGGCGAGCCGAGGCAATGGGCGAGTGCAGAACGAGGCAGACCCCGGTCCCCAGAAAACAGGGAGAACCGCGGTGTTGGTTTTAACCACACCAATCGACTTGCAAGAGAGGACCGAGGCCGAGAAGAAGCCCGCGTCGAGGATAGAACTCCCCGGACCCACAGATCGCCTCGCCATGGATCTCCTCGGGAATGCCGAGTGACATACCTATCGGAAACCGGAAGATCCCCGTTCTCATGGGAGGCGGCAACAGCCCGTTACCCTAAGCACTTTGACCTGGCCGACCTGCCAAAGTACGACGGGACCCAAGATCCGCGCAACCACTTGGTCACGTTTGAAAAGCTCATGTGGGTCCGACAGATCACCGGTCCGGTCATCCAGCGACTCTTCGCTGCCACTCTGGACGGTCCGGCACACCGATG
Source organism: Acacia crassicarpa (assembly GCA_034222035.1). Lineage (NCBI taxonomy): Eukaryota > Viridiplantae > Streptophyta > Magnoliopsida > Fabales > Fabaceae > Acacia > Acacia crassicarpa. The sequence continues at coordinate 39,064,706 of JAWXYG010000003.1, forward strand.
GCTGATTTCTCTCCCAGACAACTCTATCCGGAGCTACGAAGACCTCGGATGAAAATTCGAGCTGCACTTCGCCACCAGCAAAAAGCAGCCAAAGACAACGTTCACCTTGAGCAAAGTGCATCAGAAGAAAGGTGAGGCCTTGCAGAAGTATCTGGATCGTTTCCGCGATGTGGCCATGCAAGTACGGCCATTGCCCGAGGATGTCCATGTACACTGTCTAGTCAATGGACTAGACCCATCATCCCAGCTGGCTCGTCACCTGTGCAAGAACCCAGCGTACACCTTGACTGAATTCTATACCGAGGCGAAGAAGTACCTGGAAATGGAGCAGATGGAGGCGGCCAATGCCGACGAACCCGAACGGTCTAGGAAGAGCCCTCCTAACGATGAGGAACGCACAAGAAGGAAGAAGATCGACCCGAGACGACGAAGCAGAGACAGTCGAACCAAGTCCGACCGGGCCGACCAGAAGACCAAATACGACAGCTACACCCCATTGAACGTCCCTCGGTCCCAGGTATGGAAGGAGGTAGCCCAGACCGAGATGAAGCGGGTGGACAGGCCGAGGCCGATCAGAGGACGCTCCAACACGGACCGTTCCAAATTCTGCAAGTTCCACGACTACAACGGCCACACGACCGACGAGTGCTATGACCTCCGCGACGCAATCGAGAAGTTCGAGAGGGATGGGAAACTATGTCAATACGTGATCAAGACTCAGGGAAGGACGAACGGGAAACGCAACGACCGCGCCCGCTCCAGAAGTCCGCCCAAGGAAGCCCGAAATCCGAGAAAAAAGCAGAAGGCGGCCTCGGACTACGAATTTCCCGACGTCAATTTCCAGTGCAACGTTGTCAGCGGAGGATTCGGTGGAGGAGGAGACACCGTAAGCCAGTGGAAGAAATATCTCCGTGAAGTAATGACCGTCCGAGACCCCCCTAAGTTTAAGGAAGACTCAAGGAAGCCTCGGCCGCTTACCCTGACCTTTACCGATGAAGAGTTGGAAGATGTCATACCCGGACACCTGGACGGACTGGTAATTACCGGAACTCTGATAATTGTCGAGTTAAGAGGATTTTTGTGGATGCAGGGAGTTCGGCCGACATTATAAGCTGGGACGCCTACAAGAGGATGCACCTCGACAAAGAGGACCTCAAGCCATGCAAGACCACCCTAGTCGGCTTCAATGGCGAGCAGTCCTTCCCAAAAGGCTACATCGACCTTCGGTTAACTCTTGGCACCAAGGAAGCCTTCAAATCGGAACGGGTACGATTCGTAGTCGCCGACTTCCGGTCCCCGTAAAACATCATTCTGGGCTGACCCACGATCCACAACTGGGATATACTAGTATCCACGAAGCATCAGAAGCTGAAGATGGTCAATAGTAAGAACCAGATAGTCGTGGTATCCGGAGACCAGAAAGAGTCAAGGCAGTGCTACTTCGAAGCTCTCCGTGTCGAGGAAGGAGGACCCTCGTCTCCACCCCGGCTCGGATCCAATGAGCAAGTATCTGAAGCCAGCTCTGGCGAGCGCCCGCGGCAGCAAGTCAACATGGTGGAGCTCGACCTCCGAGACCTTGACAATCCGAGGCCCGAGCCGGAAGGAGAATTGGAGGAAATTGTGCTTGGCGAAGACCCGTCCAAGACCGCCAAAATAGGCCGGGATATGGAGGACGGCCTAAAGGCTCTCATGATCTGTTTCCTAAGGCGGAACCAAGACGTCTTCGCATGGACCTCGGCTGAAATACCTGGCATCAACCCCCACTTCCGCTGTGACAAGCTCGGCATATGGCCGGGGTCGAGACCCGTGGCGCAGAAGAAGAGGAACATTGCGGACAACAGGCAGAAGGCCTTGGAAGATCACATAGAAGAGCTCCTTGCGGCCGGTTTCATCCGAGAGGTGCAGTACACCACCTGGCTCTCCAACGTAGTCATGGTCCTCAAACCCAACGGCAAATGGAGAGTATGTGTCGACTACACCAGCCTCAACAAGGCCTGCCCAAAGGACTCGTACCCGATGCCAAACATCGATAAGCTGGTGGACAACTCGGCCGGGTACCACCTCCTCTCCTTTATGGATGCCTACTCTGGTTACAACCAGATCACCATGCATCCGGACGACCAAGAAAAGACCACCTTTATGACTGATAAGGCAAATTACTGCTACACCGTCATGCCTTTCGGACTCAAGAATGCCGGGGCAACCTACCAGAGGATGATGAACCGGGTTTTTAAGGATCAGATCGGGCGCAACATAGAGGTCTACATAGACGACATGATCGTCAAGTCGAAACTTCCGGAAGACCACATCCGGGACCTAGAACAGACGTTTGAAAAGTTAAGAAGACATCGAATTAGGTTGAACCCGGTCAAATGTGCCTTCAGAGTTCCGGCAGGGAAATTCCTAGGCTTCATGCTGACAAACCGAGGGATCGAAGCCAACCCGAACAAGTGTAAGGCCGTGCTCGACATGCAGCGCCCGAGAACCAAGAAGGAGGTACAGCAGCTAACAGGCCGACTAGCCGCCCTGACGCGTTTTCTACCAAAGTCAGCCGAGAAAGCCCTACCTCTCTTCAAATTGCTGAAGAAGGAGACCCGAGGCGGCTGGAACCCGGACTGCGACGCCGCCTTCTCAGAAATCAAGAGATGCTTGCCAACCCCTCCGGTACTCACAAAGCCGGACCCCGGAGAGACCTTGTTCCTCTACCTCTCAATCGGCAACGAAGCCATAAGCGCCGCCCTAGTAAAGGAGTTCGAGACCGGGCAAAAGCCGATATACTTCATCAGCAAGGCTCTACAGAGCTCTGAACTCCGGTATCAGAAACTGGAAAAAGTAGCTTTCTCCCTGCTTACTGCGGAACGCAGACTCCGGCCCTATTTCCAGGGACACCGGATCGTGGTCCGAACCAGCCAGCCGATCAGACAGGTTCTCCACAAACCCGACTTAGCCGGGAGAATGACCAACTGGGCCATAGAACTCTCCGAGTTCGACATCACTTTTGAAGCCCGCCAGGCGATTAAGTCCCAAGCGCTTGCGGACTTCATCCGAGAACTCACACCGGCCACTACAGATGATGGGATTTGGAAGGTCTATGTTGATGGCTCATCCAACGCAAAGGGCAGCGGCGCAGGAGTCATCATAGAAAGCCCACAGGGGGTAGCCACCGAACATTCTCTGCTGTTGAAGTTCCAGACCTCCAATAACCAGGCCGAGTACGAGGCCCTATTGGCCGGACTGCTTCAGGCCAAGGATAATGGCACCCAGCGAGTAAAGGTTTTAACCGACTCGCAGCTCGTTGCGGCTCAGGTAGACGGCACCTATCAGGCAAAAGGCCCACTAATGGCAAAGTACCTGACTAAAGCCAAAGAACTCATGGCTGAGTTCGAAGAGGTCATAGTTTCCCATATACCCAGAGAAGAGAACGCTCGGGCTGACATCCTCTCTAAGCTCGCCAGCACAAAGGGGCCGGATAACCATAGGACCGTGATCCAGCAGAATCTGACCGAGCCGAGTTGTATCATGGCCATCTCGGCCGGGGCCGATTGGAGGAAGCCAATTGAAGACTACCTCGAGAGGGGAATTATCCCAACCGACCCGACCGAGGCAAAGAAGCTGATCCGTGAAGCCGCCCTCTACGCCATGGTGGACGACCAGCTATACAGAAAGGGACTCCATTGCCCCATGATGCGTTGCCTTGGAGACTTTGAAGCAAAATAAGTGCTGGCCGAGCTACACGAAGGCGCCAACGGTCACCACATGGGGGGCAAGGCACTCGCCCGGAAAGCATTACGTGCCGGTTATTACTGGCCCACTATGAGCCATAACGCCATGGAAAAAGCCAAGACATGCGACAGTTATCAAAAGCATGCAAGGATAATATGGCCGCCACCCTCAGAGTTGAAAGGAATGCCAGCCCTGTGGCCCTTTTACAAATGGGGCATGGACATCCTCGGTCCATTCTGACCGGCGCAGGGGCAATGCCGATGGCTAATAGTGGCGGTAGACTACTTCACCAAGTGGATAGAAGCAGAGCCACTCGCCACAATAACCTCGGCCAGAGTGATTAAGTTCTTCCGGCACAACATCGTCTCCCGCTTCGGGATACCAGCCGAGGTCATCACGGACAATGGCACCCAATTCATGGACCATCGTTTCCAAGCGCTGATGTCCAACCTGGACATCAAGCAGCACTTTTCATCCATGGAACATCCCCAGACAAATGGCCAGGCCGAAGCCGCCAACAAAGTAGTCCTGGACGGACTCAAGAGGCGGATGTTGCAGGCCAAGACCAGTTGGACCGAGCAGCTACACAGCATCCTGTGGGGATATCGAACGAGCGTACAATCTTCGACTCAAGAAACCCCATACAGGCTAACCTATGGATGTGAGGCAATGATCCCGGTTGAAATCGGACAGCTATCCTGGAGAAAGGTCAAAGCCAGACAGGAGGGGCAGGAATCGAACGACGACGCCTTGAAAACTGACTTGGACCTCATTGATGAAATCTGGGTTACGGCGCACTGCCGGGAACTAGCCGCCAAGCAACTACTCGCGGCTAAGTACAACAGAAAGGTCCAGCCCCGGTCTTTCAACCGAGGCAACCTAGTACTCCGACGGGTGGACATAGGCAACAAGAAAGCCAAGGACGAGAAGCTGGCGGCAAACTAGGAAGGGCCCTACCGGATTAAGGAAAAGCTCGACAGAGGAGCATATACCCTCGAGACTTTGGCACGAAAGCCAATCAAAAGGACATGGAATGCCGACAAGCTGAAGATCTACTATAGCTAGACTCTTTCTCGGCAGTGCTTGTTTGCTTTTACGATTGTTCCTTCACTCGCATTTGTTTCCAAGTTATGTCATTCCTGATTATGATGCTTTGTAAAGCCCCGTAGGGCTATTTCTTTCTATCAATAAAAGATCCCACTGAGGAGATTTACGAATGCGCACAAAGCTTAAGCATGAACCCGAAGCCATGAAGCTTGGCCAGTAACAAACAGACCGAGGCAGAGAAGCCCGGCCAAGAAACCGAAAGCCGAGGCTATTTAGCCCGACACCGGTAAAAAGCCCCGAGGTCACAAACCCGGCCCAAACCAAAAAACATCTAGATGTATGAAAACCGGCCGTTGTACTCCGACAGGCATTGGTTAGAGCTCGGCGAAGGAATCGGACACGACCCTTCGCGAAATTGATGCGTCAACGCTCACCCGGTTAAGCAAGCGGCCTACCATGCCGACCCTGATCAGGTCAAAATGTCCGACCAAAGGTAGTTGAAACCTCGGTTAGATATGTGGTAGCCCCGCCCTTACATCGGATAAATTTGATCCAACTAAAGGAAAGTTGGAGCTCGGCTACTTGAAAGCCGGGCCGAGGCAGTATGGTTAGTTATGCCTGACGAGGCTGAAACAAGACAACCTTGCCCTAACCTCCCACACACTAAATGTGGTAGAGTACCAACGGCCTGCACACATGCGGCCGACAAACGACCTAACTTAGTCAAAAGAGCAGTTAAATCACCCATTTCCTAAGTCACCTAAGCGGCCCACGCGACCTATGCGCACATAGCAGACGAAGGCACAAACCGAGGCAACAGGGCGATGGTAGAAAAATAAGCCACCCTCGGCCCCAGGTAGCTAAACGAGCTCGGCCGCGCAGAGGAAGGATGATAAGAATTTAAATCGTTCATTGTCGAATCTAGACGAAAGGGACGGAAATAATCAAAATAAAGACGGACTGTGGCACAAGGCAAGAAAAATGTTGTAATTGTCATAAAAGTCTGTACAAATGGCACCAGGGCCAAAAGAAAGCAACAAATTACAAGGGCTCCTACACCCCAAAATTTACAAACAAGAAAAATAAAAGCTAGGGCGGGGAGCTAGGCTCAGCATTAGCTTCCTCCTCACCCCCGACGACGGTAGCACCCTCCACGGCTTCCTCAACAGGATCTTCGGCGGCTTGGGGCTCGTATGGAAGGAAAGATCCATCATCCTTAACAAAGGCACGATGATCGTACCCTTCCACCTGAAGCTCAACCCCGGGATTGAAGTGCCGGATTTGGAGCAAGGCTTGTTTGAAACAGGCCTCGGCAGTCTGCACCAGGGCATCGGTAAGCTCTCGGGAGGTCACCTTCTCAGCAGCAAGGGTTGCCTCAACCGCTTCTTCCTCCTTGGCCAAAGTAGCCAGCCGCTCCTCCAAAGCCTTGGCCGCAGCCAGGCTCTCGGACCTCTCCTTCAGAGCCAGGGTGCACTCCTCGGCAACCGAGTCGGCATGCTCCTGGGACAGCTACAGTTCCCGATCCGCCTTCACCGCCGCAGCCTTCGCGGCGTCCCGCTCCATCCACGCGGAAGCCAGCTCCGCCCGAATCCCATCAAGATCCGCCAGGGCCGCATCCCGCTCCGCCCAGCCTTTAGCTAGCTCCTCCCCTGCCAACCTAGCCTTGGCCTCAGCCACCTCCAGTTCCTCCTTCAGGTCGCCAGCAGATGCGGCCTTGGCCTCCGCCGCCGACAAACCCTTGGTCAACTCCTCGACCTGCGCCCGCAGCCTCTGGACGTCAGCATGGGAACGAGCATATTGCTCCCAGACCAGAATCAAGGCTTGGTTGTATCCCACCGCCCGACAAAGCTCCACCTGGTTCCTGTGCAGCTCATCCAGGGTCGGCCGAGTCAGTGCGGCGCATCCAGTGAAGTGTCGAGGAGGCAGGAAAGCGGTAAAGACCTTAGGAACTACCCCATCTCGCCATAGACGGCCATGAGGGAGAAGAGACTTCGGGAGTGGTGGAGGCGGAAGCGAAGACGAGGAAGGCAGATCCGGCAGGGAGGCAGGAGGCCCATCGATGAAAAACTCAGCCTCAACCTCCTCATCGGAAATCGAGGCCTCTCGCCCCTCAGAAGCCTGGGACTCAGACGTCGGGGTTGGACCAACAGCAGCAACCTCCGGGCCCTCCAGAGCCGGAGTCTTCACCACGGGAACGGCCTGTGGTGTCGAGACGGAAGAAGGGCCGTCAGCAGTAGGACCCTTAGCCTTCTTAGAAACCGGAGCAGCGGGAGCACCGGCAGCAGAAGAAGCCGCCCATTTCTTCTGGTGACTCGAAGGCGCGGCGGCCGCTCTTGACAGGCGAGCGTATAACGGCAGGTCATCCATAGCCCTAGCTGCAAACAAAGACAAACAGAGTAGGTTAGAATCTACCAGTTCAAAAGACCAATACTGAACCAAAAAACAGATACGGCTGCTAAAAAACCCTACAGGCAGGGGGCAGCGGCTCAACGGATATGTAGAAGCATGCCGGCTGCAAACCATACTCGGCTACCAGGGCCTCAAGCCGTGGCAATGCAGAAACCGATTCCGACACCAGATCTTCGAGTGGAACCTGGTAAGAGATGGCCTTAGCCTTGTAATGACCTTCCCCCGAATACAACGGGAACCGACCGCCCTCTTCTAAGAACCACGGCCACTCCCCCGCGACGGCCTCAACCTTGAAGAAAGCCCCCTTAAACCGTTTAAAGGAGTCAGAAAAGGGTGTCATCAACTGACGCTCCGGGTTGACCCGCAGGGATACCATGCCCCTCAACTTGTCACCCCCCTTGGACGAGCCAGGGGTAAAAGGTCCGAGATGAGCCAGGGGTAAAAGGTCCGAAGAAGTGGAAAAAGAGGTTGGTGGTACAGGGGATGGGGAGCGGAAAATGGCCGCACAACCGGTCGAAGGCAACTAGGTATCCCCAACCATTTGGATGAAGTTGGGTCGGGGCGAGGCGAAGATGCCGCAACGCCTCCATCTGGAAGGGGGAGAAAGGGAGAGAAACTTGGACCCGCGTCAAGTAGTCCCGGTAGAAGAAGAAAAAGTCCGGCTGATCCTCGGACCGAGCCGCACAAACAGGTTCCTCAGGCCCCGGACGCCTAAGCACACATCCAGACACGGCCAGGACCTCCAGCCGTGCTATGTCCGCCTCCGACATCAGCGACGTTGTAGCCAGCACGTCATTCGATACCCAGCCGTATCAACGAATCAAGGCTTCGGGCGGACTTGAAGAGTCCGAACCAGCGGCCTCCGAACGCTTTTTAGAAGATCCCGACTTAGGAGCCATAAATAAGCCTATATGAAAATAAACAAAGCCGGTATTAGCAAAGAAGCAGAAATACCTGGCACAGGCATAACAGCAGGTACTAAAGACGGCCGACTAGGACGAATGGGGACACGAGAGGGAACAATCGGGGCAGACCAATGCCGGCAGGAGCTCAGAATAGATGAGGCCTCGGCATCTCCATCACCCGCCATCAATACGGAAGCTTCCGCCAGGCAGTCCCAGCAGGGGCCGGCATAACCCTTTGGGGCGGACGTCTGGCGTGCGGCAGAAGGACCCTCGTAAAAATTCAGGGGTCGAGCCATCACCACCGGGGCCTCGAAACTGGAAGAGGAGCCGACCCAGGTCCCACCAGGCGACTCAAGAGGAAGAGCCCGGGCAAGCGGCCGGAAGGGATGAAGTGGAATGGGAATAGAAACCCTTCCCGAAGGTAGGCGAGCCCCAGCTCGCCCCGGACGCGCGGCACCACCTCGGCGTAAAGGATCCAGGATCCTCGTAGTAGGAGGCTCACCCCCAAGAACCCAGTAGGTCATACGAGGAAGACGCGCACGGAGGAGCATTTCCTCCTCCGGCGTCAACGACGCCTACGGTCGCGGAATGTTTCTACCTCCCGCCATAATCAAAGACCTACGGTATTAGGAACCAGTGTTTGAGGGAGGTTTGGGAAGAACTTTGGGTACAGTGACGCTAACGGAAACCCAGAAAAACCCAGAACAACAGAAACAGAGACAACGATTCCCAATATAAACGGAAAAATACGGAAAAATACCGAACAAATGCACAAGGGAACAAGCGCAGTACCTGTGTAAGTAAAATGAAAGAGACTGGAACGCTGGAAGACGACGAAAGTCTCAAACCAAGAATCCCCACTCAAGCTCTAGAGAAAGGAGAGAAATTTCTGGGCAAAAGAGTGAAGTAGCGGGAAAAGGTGGAAATGAACAGAAAGAAGGCTATTTAAAAAGCCAACGCAAGGGCACGACGGTCTATTCCCGCACAGATGCGACGGGATTGGTGCAGCACAACGCCAGCGCAATAAATGCGCATTCACCTCGAAAGGCGAAAAGACGCGGTGGTTGCGGAATGCCCCCAATAAAAGCCTGACACCTGTACGTCCGCAATAATGGCGCGTAAGAGCGAACCCCAAAGCATCCGGAGAATGCTAAAAGGCGAAGGATGCGAAACCGAGGCAATTGGGAACCCGGGAATGGCAATTAGCCACCCGGGCAAGACGGACTCGGCGTTCTAGGCAGAACGAGGGAATTATCAGCCGACCACTTCCCCATGCCGGGCAGATGGTCACAGCAGCCAAGAGCCGACCTGGTCTAGGCGAAGGACCTCGGCCATATAAGGGACCGAGGGCAATAAGCACCTCGGCCATCCAGAAGCTTGAACAGCCAAGCTGGGGGGCAACTGTTACGGACCGGCCCAACAGGCCCGGGTCAGGACCTCGGCCCAATCCCGCTAGGGATAGAATCCGCGCCAGGAAAGGAATCTTATCGGAGATCCCACAAATATAGGATCTCATTAATAGCGACACCCCTACAATCATGGCACCAGCCAATCAACCCTTGACGGCTCAATCTAAGATATTGCTCATTAAGGCAAAGATACGCGCACCAGACTCCTCTATAAATAGAAGGAAACCCTAGACAGGTGCACACGTTCTATCTTATGCTCTTGTTACTTTCTGCCACACAGAGCACACACCCCACTCCCCTGGCTACGTGCCTTCAAGTTTGTTACGAACTACGTAGACTTTGATCCCTTCGAGGGTACGTAGGCTCTAGGCTTGACAACCTAGTCAAGTCCAATCTCTGTGTTCTTCATACATAACAGATACCAATGTCTTCTTGTCATTTTGAACGCTTATAAATGTTGAAAATCATGAAGTCTTAAATGAGAATATTCTAGCTGTAACACCCCAAAATCCATACTTGAATCGTGTCTGTTGACACTTACTTTTAGAAAAATTGATAGAGTTTAAGGTGCTACCGCTTTGAGTAATGTAGAAACGAAGAGCATACACTATCATTTGGACAATGAGTAACTGAATATAAAATGCACAGGCATATGCTGATGCCCAGACATATGTTGGTATATTAAAAATTTCCCGAAGGAATATTCATATGATACAATGCTACAGAGCTTTGTATAGTTACAATTCTTGACATAGTAACTATACAATCTTCAACCAAGCCTTAGGTAGACTTGGGACATAAAACTCAATTCAGTTAATCAAACCCATTGGCCAGGTAGGTGTCTATCTTGTGGAAGTCTCTCCGTCTTTCACGGCGACTTATTGACTGAACCACATAGATTAGACCTGCCTTCGGCACCAAATGAATTGAAATAACCTATTCAGATTCTTGCCAGAAAGAATGCTCTGATGTAGTTCTTCCGGCATTTGCTTTGACCGGAACTTCTTCCAAGCTCCATCCATTAATGCCTTCTCACGGGTTTAACTACTGGTGTCTTCTTTGATCCTGGTTCCTTTATTGAACCTTAGACAAATCTGAGGTCCAATACCCATCGAACCTCAGGTAACAGTTAACCTCATCCTCAAGTAATACAATATATGTATGACAGATATTCACGACATTACAGCAATAATTAATACATAAGCACACAACATATGTAAGATTAACACATCATCAGTACGTTGCACACAGCACATGCATAGTTACCCACGTTTGCACTAACTAGTGCCATGACAGCACCTCGTGTCCTTAGCACTAGGAAAACTCAATGGCATTACCAAGACTGTAGCCCGTAATATATAGCTGAATGTATAAACAGTGGCCTCAGACAGAGTCCTAGCCATGGTGCATGACCTAAGACCAAGTCTTGTCCATGACTCTATGAAATCATCTATCACATACAAGAATATATTGAGCATCAGAGTTAGAGTTACAGTACGCGTCCGTACCTTTCACCAGGTAATTGTCAAACGCCCGACCTTTGAATCCGGCCTCAGACTTCCCGGATATCCTAACATATCATTATAACACTTAAAATAATATCCTAATAGATATTTCCTCCTCTATTTACCTCTCTACCCTTGGTGGATTTGTTATTTACAATTTTGCCCTTACATTTTATTAAAAACGCTACTTCAGCATTTCTGGGCAGAATTTTCGGTAACTTTGAAAAATCATAACTAATTCTAGAAAAATCGAAATGAGGTTCCGTAAAATTTTCCGGAAACATTAGCATGTCTATTTTTGAGGAAAAATAATGGTTTTCACCCAGAATTAGTGAATAATTCCCAGTTTAATGATCTTCAACCTTTGCCCAGAATTTTTCCAGAAAACGTAGCCTTATTTCAAGAATTTTTATCTCCTTACAAAAAACTCAAAATGACACATATTATACATATTTAGAAAGTTCTGGATGTCTACTTTACTCATGAATTATTTCAGAATTTTTGAAGGTAATTTTGCACATAAAAAAATGCCCACAATCTAACTGATTCCAATAACCCAGCAAAACCTAACAATTTCCTATCTTACTCTAACTTAATTTATTAATCCTAAAAGTCGCCTCGCAACATATTTTTACCTCGTCAGGCATCTTTCAATGCAGTGAGGCCTAAAAACACTTATGGGAAATTACTTTACCTATTTCCTAGATTAAGCTAACATTTAAACTAAGAACTTCCAAGAACTATAAAAGTTAAAGACTAGAAACTAAAAGCAAGCTTACCTCTTGAAGCCTCTTGCTACTCCTTCCTCCTTCTTGCTTCACTCTCTACTCTCTTATAAGTCACCACTTGGTGGTTGATTTGGTGTGAAGAATTGTGAAAGGGGTTGCTTACTATTTATAGGAAAAGTCCATGATCCTAAACCATTAGATCATGTTTCCTAATTAATGTATGGCTCATGTGTTTTGGTTTTTCATGAAGACTCATTCTATGGTTTAAAAGGTTTTCATTGGTTAATTTAATTTACATAGGATTAAGCCATTTTTCTTTGAATTTTCCTATTGGTTGTTCAAGTCTTGTGGGCCCCACATAACCTTTTCTTCTTCACTAAGTTTTCTCCAAGTCATTCACCAAGCCATCTTCCTCTCTCTTTCCTTTTCAACCGTGGTCCCTCATCTCTCTCTACCCCTTATCCTCCTCCATTCCCATGTGCATTCATTTATGACTCCATGTGCTTCAATTATCCCATTTGTTCTTGTAATTATAATATCTTAAATATTATTAATTCATCTCTTATCCTCTCGTCTTGATCCCTCACCATTGGATCAATTTTGTGTTAGTTTAAGATAAATCCTTACCATTAATCCATGGCTTAATTCTCCTATTGGTCCATTCAATTTCATGAGGATTAAGATCATTTTCTTGATTTATCATTGGCCAATTCAATTACACAAGGATTAAGGTTAATTATAGGTTTAATTAGGACCATTAGATTCAATTGTGTTTGTTTAAATCCAATCTTCACCCTTAATTGAATTTGCTATTAGTTAATTGATTTATTAACTAATCATGAAAATTAGTGTTTAATTAGGCAAGTATTATTTCACCCTCATTGACTTAATTAAGTTCAAGTATAATTAGCCCTCTTTTGGATGATCCTATTTTGCCTTTAATCATCTTGGAGCATTTTGCAACTAATTAATTTCAATTAGTATAAGCTAAATTGTTCATTTATTGTTGCTAATTTCCTTGAATTAATTCAAGTGTTTTCATAATATTTTCTTACCTTATGATCACTTAAAATAGCTATTATTTCATGTGATTTAATGTCACATTTTATATACCCAATATGTAGTCTCATAATTAACCATTGGTTAATTAATTCCAAAGTGAAATTTGGATGAAAATATAATCAATAGATTATAATTCTTTGAGACATATATTCACTTTTGTATTTTAGTAATTATTTTCTCGAAAATACCATATTTATTAGAGTTGTGAAAATTAGGGTATTGCACTAGCAATTGGTAGCCTTACAAATCTTTTGTTAGTTGCAATCCTTACTTGACCTTGTTAACAAGAACAGTAAAGTGAATACACCCCTTATTATTTGACTCTTATTTTAAATAGCTGTCAAGTAAATGTATTTAATTAAATTCTTGCAACCAATTATCTTTTTCTACTACAACACATCCATTAGTGTTGACTTCCCCGCATGACTAATAACACCCACAAGTGTAGCGCGTTAGTATGTTTGGCTTAAACGTTATCATTGAATTAATAGGTGGTGGTCCTAGCTGAAGGGGCTTTGACCACATAAGAATGAAGTCTCGAGTTTGAGTGTGTGTGAATACAGAAAACGTTTTTGGGAGAGCTACCCCAATTGGATCTAACCATACTCAAATCTATTGCAATTAGATAGCCATATCGAGAAAGCACTATTGACATCCCATTGGAGTTGAAGATTATGCTCTTGAATTCCTTAACTTCTCATTCCTAACCCAAAAAAAAAAAAAAAAAAACCAACAACAACAACAACAAAAGAGTTAGTACAAAAAATTAATTGCTGGAAAAAGTAAATAATTAAATTTAAATTGTCCATATAAAGTTATGGCTAAAAGAATTTACGGTCTAGAAACAAAACACTTAATAAATAAAAAAATCTAAGGAGTCTGCTTATGAAATATGCATCACAGTCATGGATACACTTAAAGGTTTTTTCTGCCAATATATTGAAAAATAAAATAAAAAGGTATTGTCGAATTCTCAGGTTGAGTATATTTAAATACGGCAACCCAGAAACAAAACTTAGAAAGAGCAAAGTGAAGTAGCTACCTGGGATAAAACACGAATAAAAATAACTTTCCCTTATTGACGCTAATACAAAAAAAGGGTTAAAAGGGTACCTCATCCTTTTGTCCTCACAATGCCTTGGCCAAGGCATGCATTAACCTCAACTACTTCGTCCGCAGAAACTTGTCTGACCACAATTACGAAAAATCTCAGTTTTTATGCCCATGACTATTGTAATTCTTGGGGTGGAACTTGCAAACTTTGGCAGTCTTTAGAGGCGCTCATATCCTTATTACAAGCATAGACTTTGACAGAAAAGTCTCCAATAAAAAGATATTTGTGCTTACAAAAAAAAAATCAATCAATTAATTTAAAGATATACTACGTATGGAAAATCTAAAACTCGTGTTAGATTATAATCAATTATAGTATAATTGTAATAGTAATTAATTGTAATCAATTTATAGTATAATTGTAATTGTAATTAATTGTAACTAATGCCCTTGATTACAATTAATTACAATTACAATTATAATTAATTGTAATTAATGCCCTTGATTTCTGTACGATTGTGATATCTGAATATTTTTCTAGAATGATGTATTCTCCTCCTATTAATACAATACACTGGCCAGATGATTTATCTGAGCCTGCAGTCATTTGCTATTTCTGTATTTTATCCTAATTTTTATCTTGATACCAGAGCACACGGTATGTCGACAGCATCCTCAGTCGTCTCTGCTGCTGCCTCAAATGGACGAACCTATTCACTCTTCAGCTCCTCTAGTCAGACCACCACGATCAAGCTGGATCGTGTGAATTTCATGGTCTGGGAGTCAATCGTCCTTCCTCTCATCGAAGGTAACCAATTGGAGGGCCACATCGATGGAACCTCTCGAGCACCGCCGAAGGTCATTTCCGGCGAGAAAGGAGAAAAGGAAAATCCTGCCTGGTCTGAGTGGTTCTCAGTTGACCAGCTTTTAGTCGGGTGGCTGAGAAACACAATGTCTCAGGAAATTGGAGCTCAATTGCTTCATCACAAAACTGCTGAAGATCTCTGGAATGGGGCGAAAGCGCTAACCTGCGCTTCCACAAAGGCTCGAGTAATGGTTATTAAGTCTGATCTGCATAACACACGGAAGAACTCCCTGAAAATGGACGAATACCTTAACAAGATGAAGAACCTGTCTGATGAACTCGCGCTCGCTGGTTCACCGATCGCTATGGATGATTTGATTTTGCATACACTCAACGGTCTTGATGCGGATTATAATGCAATAGCTCTGAGACTGCTAGATCAACCCGCTATCACGTGGGTAGAAGTTCAAGCCGCTCTTCTGTCCTTTGAATCCCGGCTTACTCAGCAGAGTCATTTTGCCAACCTAAGCATCCAGCCCTCTGTTAATCTTGCACAACGCACCACTGACAACTCTGATTCTGTCAACCATCGCGGCGGTAGGAACAACTATCGGAATTCACGCGGCAGAGGCGGACGTTATCGTGGAGGTCGTCGTGGTGGCGGTGGACGGCCGTTCTGTATTAATTGTCAGCGATCTGGTCACACGCTGGCCACATGCTACTATCGAGATGAATCTGCAGCCTTCAATCACTCACCTCCTCAAGCGTATTATGCAAATTCAAATTCCTACTCTGACTGGTATATGGATAGCGGGGCCAATTATCATATCACTCCTCACTCTGAGCAATTCGAAGAAATGATTCCTACTGGTAAGTCGCATATTACTACTTGTAGTGGGGAACAACGGCCTATTTTGGGCATTGGTACTGTGACTATACCCTGCAAACAATCTAAACTTCATCTTAAGGATGTTCTATATGTTCCTTCAGCTACTAAGAATCTCATGAGTGTAAATCGTCTAGTTCAGGATAATTCTGTCTCTGTAAACTTTTCTAATCAACGTTGTGATGTGAAGGATCCGGTGACCGGAAGAATAATAATGCAGGGGGTTCCAAAGCACGGAATGTATCCAATGAAGAAGGAAAGAAGTAGTCATGGCAATCCGATGGTGATGGCAGCAGAGCACAACGGCAGTGAAGCAAAATTTCTGAAGTGGCACCACACCCTCGGTCATCCCAGTGCACGAGTTTTAAAGCTTATTTTGAATAAATGTAATAAGAAGCTCTCAAATGCTTCCATTTGTGACAATTTCGTTTGTGAAGCTTGTCAACAGGGGAAATCTAAGTTGCTACCTTTTCCAAGTTCTGTTTCTCAATCTAGATTACCACTTGAGTTAATCCATACTGACCTATGGGTTCCTGCACCTATTGAATCTAATGGAGGACATCAATTTTACATACATTTTCTCGATGATTTTAGCCGTTATACTTGGCTTTATCCATTGCGACACAAAAGTGAAGCGGTACATGTTTTTAAACATTTTAAGAAACTAGTTGAAAACCAGTTTGATTCAAAAATCAAATCAATTCAATGTGATAACGGTACTGAATACAAGCCGATAATATCCATTGCACAAGGAGAAGGAATTCGCGTTCACCTAACCTGTCCATATACATCTGTTCAAAATGGGCGAGCTGAACGAAAGCATAGGCACATTGTCGAAATGGGACTCACCTTATTAGCTCATGCAGGGATGCCTCTATCATTTTGGGTTGAGTCTTTTCAACAAGCTGTATATCTCATCAACCGTTTGCCAACACCAGTATTAGAGGGTGATACGCCTTTGTTTCGTTTGGTTAAAACAGAGCCACAATACAACGAGCTCAAACCGTTTGGTTGTGCCTGCTTCCCATGTTTGAAGCCCTACAATAATCATACATTTCAGTTCCATAGCCAAAGGTATGTCTACCTTGGTTTGGCTCCTCAGCAGAAAGGGCATCAGTGTCTTAGTGCCTCAGGTAAAGTTTTTGTCTCC
Source organism: Acacia crassicarpa (assembly GCA_034222035.1). Classification (NCBI taxonomy): domain Eukaryota; kingdom Viridiplantae; phylum Streptophyta; class Magnoliopsida; order Fabales; family Fabaceae; genus Acacia; species Acacia crassicarpa. The sequence continues at coordinate 39,081,388 of JAWXYG010000003.1, forward strand.
AGGCATGTTATATTTGATATAACCAATTTTCCCTTCAAAACAGGTTTTATGCAGCAAACACCAAAATCTTCTACTCCAGAGAATATGAATTCAATCCCTCTCATTATACAAATGAATCAAGACTCTGGGCAAATTTCTCCTGTGCCTTCTGATTCTGAAGTATCTGATACATCAATGGAAGCACGAGGTCAAGCTTCACCTCTGTTCACATCGTCCATTGATCCATCCTCCACTGGTAGTGGATCTGTAGAACATAGTGTGGAAGCAAGAGATCAAAGTTCACCTGATCAAGGTTCACCTCTGCGCACATCGTCTGTTGTTTCATCCTCTACTGGTAGTGGACCTGTAGAACACAGTGACAGCCCAAATCATCACACAGCTGGGCCACCCATTAATCGTCACTCTATGGTGACTCGGGCCAAGGATGGTATTACCCGGCCCAAACATCCATATATTGGTCTCGTTGTGTCTGACGGTGTAAGTCCAGAACCCTCGTCAACTCGAATAGCTCTATCTTTACCAAAGTGGAGAAACGCCATGGAAGAAGAACTTAAGGCTCTTCTGCGCAATCGCACGTGGCAGCTCGTTCCGTTCACTGGTCAGAAACTAATTGATAATAAATGGGTGTTCAAAGTCAAGTACAAGGCCGACGATTCGATTCTCAAACACAAAGCAAGATTGGTAGCCAAGGGTTTTCAACAAATACCTAGAATTGATTTTGCTGAGACCTTCAGTCCAGTCGTTAAGTCCACAACGATCTGAGTGATTCTGTCAATTGCGGTCACATTCAAGTGGGAGATTCGGCAGCTCGATGTGAATAACGCATTCTTGAATGGATACCTACAAGAAGATGTCTACATGGCTCAGCCCGAAGGCTTCATTGATTGAAATCATCCAACACATGTCTGTAAGTTAGTCAAAGCTATTTACGGTTTGAGACAAGCTCCCCGAGCTTGGTTTGATCGTTTGAGATTAACTTTGCTAAATTGGGGATTTCGAAATCTGAGAAGTGATATATCATTGTTCTTGCTGCAAACGTCTAATTTGACTATTTTTATACTTATCTATGTGGACGATATACTAGTTACTGGGAACAATTCTGAGTATGTGAACAAATTTGTGAAGAAGCTAAATTTAATCTTTTCCCTGAAAGACTTGGGACCGTTATACTATTTCTTGGGGCTGGAGGCTTATCGAGACAATATGGGAATCTATCTTAACCAGACTAAATACATTGTTGATATCCTTAAAAGGTTTGGCATGTCTGATTGTGCACCGGTTGCTACTCCAATGGTAACTGGACGTTTAATTGCCTCTAGCGATGGTGAATTATTGTCTGATCCTACTAAGTATAGGCGTGCCATAGGTTCTTTACAATACTTGACCACAACACGTCCAGACATTTCTTTTGCAGTAAATAAACTGAGTCAGTTTTTATCTCAGCCTAGGACTACTCATTTCCAAGCTGTGAAGCAGATTTTTAGGTATCTTAAAGGTACTTACAACCTAGGATTGCACATTAAGCCTTTCAATAACCCTCAGCTGATTGCTTATACGGATGCTGATTGGGCCTGTGACTTGGATGATAGACGCTCTATGGCTGGTATGTGTGTTTTCTTGGGAACTAATCTGGTGTCCTGGTCTTCTAGAAAGCAGAAAGTAGTTTCACGGTCAAGTACTGAGTCAGAATATAGATCACTTTCTGATGGGTCTGCTGAGCTTAAATGGTTGAATTCCTTACTGTCTGAAATAGGATTATTTATCAAGACTCCTTCAGTGATTTGGTGTGATAACTTAAGTGCCAAGTCTTTGGCTGCTAATCCTATGTTGCATGCTCGGAGTAAACACATTGAAGTTGATATACACTTTATTAGAGATTTGGTTTCCTCTGGTTTGATTGATATCAGATATATTCCTTCCTCAGATCAAATTGCTGATTGCTTTACCAAACCATTATCACAGTCGCAGTTTGAGTATTTTCGAGACAAACTCGGTTTGCTTGTCACACCCTCTCGTTTGAGGGGGAATGTTAGATTATAATCAATTATAGTATAATTGTAATAGTAATTAATTGTAATCAATTTATAGTATAATTGTAATTGTAATTAATTGTAACTAATGCCCTTGATTACAATTAATTACAATTACAATTATAATTAATTGTAATTAATGCCCTTGATTTCTGTACGATTGTGATATCTGAATATTTTTCTAGAATGATGTATTCTCCTCCTATTAATACTATACATTGGCCAGATGATTTATCTGAGCCTGCAGTCATTTGCTATTTCTGTATTTTATCCTAATTTTTATCTACTCGTTATAGCATTGAATTCAACATTCTCCTTCCTTTTCATTATGACAGATTTGAAAATCAAGAGCAATAATAAGTTGAAATTTATATACTTCGAGTTAAAGTCGTGATTGCCTCGAGTTAACTACTTGAAATGTTTTAATTAGGCGTGTTTTTAACTCCAGTCAATCGATCGGTTATCTACCTCGAGTCATTTGTATAATCTTAAGTTTTGAAGCCATCATTTTTAACTCTTAATTATCAAGTTAATGACTTAGGCCATTAACTTATTATATCAAGTTAAGCTTTCAATTGTCTATTCCTTTGAAAAGCATCGACTTTGACTCTTAATATCAAGTTAATGACCAAGTCATTCACTTCTTATATCAAGTTAAGCTTTCAATTGTCTATTCCTTTGGAAAGCATCGACTTTGACTCTTAATATTAAGTCATTGACTCAAGTCATTCACTTCTTATATCAAGTTAAGCTTTCAATTGTCTATTCCTTTTGAAAGCATCAACTTTGACTCTTGATTTCGAGTTAATGACTCCAAGGCAAATACTTATTAACTCAAGTTAAGCCTTCCATTGGTCTATTTTTTAGAAAGTATCGACTTTAACTCTTGCATATCAAATTGATGACTCTAGTAATTAACCTAAGGCAATAATTTTCTAACCTCTAGTCAGGAATCAAACTTGTCTATTTTTTAAAAGAATTACTTTTAACTTTTTCTTATCAAGTCATTGCCTCTAGTCATCAACTCAAGACAATTAATTTTATGCCTCAAGTTAAGAGTCCAACTTGCATCTTTTCAAAGCCAACAACTTTGACTCTTGAATATCAAGTTAATGACTCTAGTTATTAACTCAAGGCATGACTTTCAGACTTCAAGTTAAAGTTTTCAAGTTGTGCATTTCGAAGAGAAAGTCATTGACTTTTGCATATCAAGTGAGTGCTTCAAGTCATTGACTCAAGTCAATTATTTTCCAACTCAAGTCATGTTTTAAACTCTTTCATCTTGCGACTTGATTTTTATAAATGCAATTGCCTCAAGTTAAGCATTTTACTACATTGAGTCATTAACTCGAGTTAACTTTGTTTTAACTTGAAGTTAACACTTTCAGTTTTTCAAAATCACCGTCTTCGGAAATCAAAAATCATTCGGTGTGATTTCATTAGTTCATATATTAAGTCATTACTATTCCTAATTGTTTTTAATCAATTTGTTAATGAGTTTCAGATAATTATGTCAAAGATTAACATCAAATTATCATATAGCAATGTGGGTGTCAAAGAGCATTAAATGCGCTTACCATATTAAGACACAATCTCAACAACCATTGTTCTGAACATTCGAAAAGTATTCCTGCTATTCCTGTCTTGCAATAAATGCTATTTCACAACGGGCAAAACAAGAGTGAAAGAATGTGGTGATGGTACAAATCCACCGAGATCATTAACTGTGAAAGTGATTACGAAGCTTCATCTATCTAACGGCTATATTCAAGAATCACAACGGATTTATTCAAGCTTCATCAACAGTCATAAATTGCAACAACTATAAATACCCAAAGTATTGAATTCGCCAACTTCCGAAACGCTGTGCATTCAACTCTATATTATTACAATCAACTGTTTCATTTAATATCTTCGGATATTTAGTGCTCTTTAGTGTTTATCATTTATCTACTCAGTGAGGAGTTAAACACTATTTGAATATTTGTTTATTAGTTAAATCTTAAGGTTGTGGAACCTTAAGTGTGAGTGTACAATTACAACTTATAAGGGGAGTGAGTCCTAGTGAAAGGATCATCTCAATTACAAAATGTGTAATTTTGTCTGTGGTTATTTGGTTATAACTTGTAAAGAGGAGTAAGTCCTAGTAAGAAGATTACTCGAGAGTTACAGAGTGTGTAATCAAGTTTCGAGATAGTTAAATCCTAGAGTGTTTCTAGGGACTGGACATAGGTCAAGAGTTGGGCCAAACTAGTATAATCTCTTGTGTTCATTATTCTTCTCTCCTTCTCTGTTTAAGTGTTCTTGAGCAATTAGCAAAAGATTTTTTATAATTACCTATTCACCCCCTCCTCTAAGTGATATTCTATCTTCAACATGCTTCGCAATTCCAACCTCCAAAAGTTCTTCTACGTAATTAGCAACCTATGTGACTCAAATCAATCTGTGATGATACCAATGTCTTCTTGTGGTTTTGAACATTTATAAATGTTGAAAATCATGAAGTCTTAAATGAGAGTCTTCTAGCAACTAGTAGACCTACAAATCTTTTGTTAGTTGCAATCCTTACTTGACCTTGATCTTGTTAACAAGAATAGTGAAGTAAATACATTCCTTATTTAACTCTTATATTAAATAGTTGTCAAGTATATGCATTTTAATTAAATTCTTGCAATCATGTATCCTTTTCTACTACTAGTATAACACATCCATTAGTGTTGTCTTCCCCGCACGACTAACACTCACAAGTGTTGCGTGTTAGTATGCTTGTCTTGAGGGGGTGAATTGGGTATTTGAAAAATTCTTGCAATCAACCTTGTTTTCTAATAATAAAAAACAGGATAAAACATAGTAAGGGAAAGAATAGCAAGACACAAGAAGATTTATATTGGTTCGATCTTAACCACTGACCTACGTCCAGTCCCCAGCCTCACTGGGATTTCCACTATATCAAAGATTACACACTCTGCACTCAAGAAGTGATTCTCTCACTAGAACTCACTCCCCCTTACAAGTTGTAATCAATGATTCCCAAATCACCAAGTCCCCTTGACTTGTGATTCCTTTACAATAAATGAATAATCTGAAATAATTCTCTCTCAAAGAGTAGATATAAATGAACACTGAAGCTCTTGTATCACAAGATACTATACAGATGAAAAACTGAAAGAAATGAATGTAAACTTCAATGAAATTCGCTCTTAGTTGTTGTGGTTGTTGGAAAGACTTGAATACTCTTCTATTTATACTCAGAGATCATTAAATGACCGTTGCTTTCCAAATAGATCCGTTGGAGAGGTTGTCCAAGTGTTCTGGATTGGTTTAGGCACTTTCTCTCTCTAGTTTACTCTTAATCCAGTTGGCCATGTCATCATAGTTGACTTTCTGCGAATTAATCCATTAGAGAGGATGTTTCTTGTTGTAGCAATCACTCTTAAATGCTTTGTAGACATGTGTAAATGGATTGGCCAGAGGAAGCAACTTTTTGAGCATTGCATTAAATGTTCTGAACTTTCTTTTTGCTTTATGCTTTAACTCTTCAATAAACATTCTTAAAACATCTGAAATCCACTAACAAAGTTGTTAAACATAGCAGGGAATATCAAAGAATAATATAACAAAGTATTAAGATCAAACAAGAATGTTTTCAGAATTTGTCTGATTTGAATTTATGAATCAGCGTCATGAACTCGAGCTTAGTTCTTCTAGGCTCGAGTTTGATGCTTCAATGTACAAAAATGTTTTAGTTTAAAACATGTGAACCATAGGTTTGTAGTTTAAACCTGAGGTTCTTAACTCATTGAAAAGGCATATTGCTCTCGGGTTGATTTGAACTCGAGCTTAGCTTTATGAACTCGAGTTCCCTTCATTCAGAGAGATATGTCATGATTTTTGAGATTTGGAGAGTTTGTGTTCAAGAGGCAAACTCGAGTCCATTAGTGACAGGCTCGAGTTTGACACTATTCAAGACAAACTTAATCTTAGCTTTGAAAAAGATGAACCTTAGGTTTGTAGTGCAAACTCTAGAGTTTTCTCAAGTTGAAAAACACTTTTGCTCTCTAGAGCTTTTAGGCTCGAGTTTAAAATATTTAGGCTCGAGTTTATTCAACTCTGAAAAACTCTTTGCTCTCTGGAACTTTTAGGCTCGAGTTTAAAATATTTAGGCTCGAGTTTATTCAACTCTTGAAACACTCTTTGCTCTCTGGAACTTTTAGGCTCAAGTCTGTAAAGCTTAGGCTCGAGTTTGTTTAACTTTGAAAAACTCTAAAAACTCTTGGCCAAAGATAGGCTCGAGTTTAAAAACTTAAACTTGAGTTTGTTTGTTCTGAAAAACTCTTGAGATTTTTAAACTGGAAAACTTTACTCTGAATAAAACAGTGTAAGGTTCATAAAAATCTTTAAGTTAAAAAAAAAAATCTTCCCGCCAGGGATGAACTCGAGTTTGCTATAACAAGCTCGAGTTCATGATCTTTGAAAACTATGAAAACTTTTCTTTGAAACTTGCAAACTTGAGGTCTGAGGAAAGAATGTGTCAAGTTTAAAGTTAGAGACCTCTTTATCTTTGGTGAATTCGAGCTTAAAAGTGTGAACTCGAGTTCACACACAGTTTTGAAAACTTTGGAAAATTCTTAAGTTCTGAACTTCAGGTTTAGTGTCGAGTTTGTGAATTGAAGTGGCAGGTTTATGCTCTGTGTCTAAAACAGGCTCGAGCTTGCACATAACAGGCTTGAGTTTGTCTTAGACAGAATGTTTTTGCTTGAAATTGACAAGTTGAAATCAGTTTAATCTTGGACAAAAACATCTCCATATTGTTTACAAATGTTAGTAATCATCAAAACGCCCAGAGAACTAACATTCTCCCCCTTTTTGATGATGACAATACTTGTAAACACTCAATGATCCTTAATGCTTAGTTTTGTGTATTTTCGCAAAAAAATGTTCAAGTGATCTAATCAGAGTAAGCAGCAGAATGCACAACCATGTATAGTATCATCAAAAGTTTGAACATTCATTAACAAACTAAGAATCATACAACGAGAGTTTCGAAAGCAAATATTCACATTGAAGTGTGCAACTATAGAACATGAAACACAACAAACAACTACAAGACAAACAACTACAGATAATAAAACAACTATATGAGAGAAAAATCCCTCCTCATCACTCAACATTCTCTCCCCCTTTGTCATCAGCAAAAGAGGGAGGAGAGGAGGCAGGCTGGGTAGGCTCGGGTTCAGTCTGAGGTTTAGGAAAAGTAAGTGCTGGAGCTGTCCCAGAAGCTGAAGCAAGAGTTGTTATGGATTGATTTTTCAAAATTTGGTCCATCTTGTCACTTAGGCTCATTATAGTGACTAACAGGGTAGAGATACTGGCTGCTTGGTCATTTATCTGTTTCTTCAATGCTTCTTGTTCAATTCTGAAGCCCTCTTGTATATCCACCAAGTCACTATGCTCCTTGTTCACTTCAGAAACCAACTTCCCAACAGTAACCTCAACACTGTCAGATAAGTCAGATACTGCTTGTTCCACAATTTCTTTGACTCGGGTGTCAAAATCAGCAGGAAGAGATGACTGAGGAGGAGGAGCACTTTGAGCTTCTTGTGCTCAAGAGTGAGTACCTTTGGACCTGATTGTCCTTGATCTAGCTGGAGCTCTGCATTGATCAGATCTCTCCTCAAGATCAACCCTCATTAAGTTCATGATGTGTCTCCCAAATTCAGCCGGGTAGACTAGGGGATCATTGGCAGCCAGATACCAAATCTTTTCATGGAACAAGATCACAGACACCAGGCTAGGGAATGGAATTTGGGAAGACTGTCTGGACTGAAAAGCAAACTTGACATCTCTTGAAAGAACCAATGACCAACATTATGGGGTTGTTTATCTAGGATAGAGCAGAAGATGGGAAAATCCTTTTTGGCAAAGTGGGTGAAATTCCCACCTTTTCACAGATACCAGGCTAGGGAATGGAATTTGGGAAGACTGTCTGGACTGAAAAGCAAACTTGACATCTCTTGAAAGAACCAATGACCAACATTCTGGGGTTGTTTATCTAGGATAGAGCAGAAGATGGGAAAATCCTTTTCGGCAAAGTGGGTGAAATTCCCACCTTTTTGAAGCAAATTCTTAGTGTATATATACCAGATTGCTCTATTCCTAGGGGGCATAGCTGCAGGAATGAGATTTAGAATGTTCAGACCCTCGGGAATAGGCTCATTGGGTCTCAGGAGACTGAACATAGCTTGTTGCTTGTATCTGTGGGTTTCAGGTGCTGGGGGATTGGAAATTTGAAGAATAGAGTTCATGTAGGAAGGGGTAATTGTCCCCTGACTTTGGTGATAATTCTCTTTTCCACTAGATTCCCATCTTTATCCAAAACATTATCAGATTGCATGTGAAAGTAGAAGACTTTCACAAGCTTTGGCCTATATGGAGCTTTGATGGAAATTAAGGTCTCAAACTGTTTTAGCCAAGGAGATAAATCTAAATTGCACTCTTCCTTAATCTTGGCTAAATCCACAGATACGATAGTACAGAAAACCTTCTTTTCATTAAATTTCTCTTTGAATTTTGCCCCTTCATCAGTAGTCATACTGCAAGGTTCTTCAGAAAATCCACTAGGACACCTCTTGTGATTATAAATTTCATACAGAGTAGGAAGAGATTGGGATACCTGAGGAGCACCTTGCTCCTGTTGTTAAGGCATAGACTAAGCTTGAGAGCTGGGTTGCCCGATGATGGGGACAGAGTGCACACCGGTGATCTTCTTCCTCTTAAAGGGTTGTTTCTCACGTCGAGGTGCCTCAGCTTGGGAAGCTTTCCCTTTTCACTGAACAGCAGGCTCTGGTTCGTGTCTCTTTTTAGTCCGACCTTCGTTGATAACAATTCCTTTAGGTCGAGGAGGGAGAGCGTCAACGTTTTCTCCTTGTACTCCTTGGATGGATTTGTCAATTCCATGGCGAAGGCGAGTTGAACGCACTTTTGTTCGGATAGGACGATCAGGATTTGTTTGAGAGGGAGATTGGGTAGGTTTAGGGTTTGATTCTTTGGAGGATGCTTGATTGGAAGCCACTTTCGAAGAAATTTGAGAGAAGAAGAGGAAAGGTTTTAGGTCAGAACCGGAGGTTTGAGTGAAGTGAGGAGGAGAGTTTAAGTTCCAGTATATATAGCGATCGCGATGAACTCGAGTTTACATTCGTAGGCTCGAGTTCGTTTAAAAATTTACTAACCTGGACTTCAAGAGTGTAACTGAGAACTCTTGAACTTCTCTCGTGAACCTGAGGTTCATACTTACAGGCTTGAGTTCGTGCCAACCTTTGAACTTGGTTGCTCTCTATATCCCGTGAACTCGAGTTCATTAGTTGCAGGCTCGAGTTCGTTCATGTTGTTCAGCTCAGGTTGCTCTCTGCCTGAAATGAACCTGAGGTTCATTACTTATGGGCTCGAGTTCGCCAGAATCAGATCTTCATTTCTTCTCTGCCTTTCTAGAGCTCGAGTTCATCAGTCATAGGCTCGAGTTGGCTCCCTTTTTCAGCAAACTTCAGATTTATGCATCCTGCATCAAACATATCTAACCACTCCAATGCTTAAGTTAGTAACAATTAATCATCAAAACCTAAACTAACATTGGATTAATCAAGACATACTCACAACTCATTGGGATTTACCATTCCCAATTCTCTTCTTATAAAGGTAAATTGTTCCTTGGCTAATGGCTTTGTGAAGATGTCTGCAAGCTGAAGATGAGTTGGGATGAACATCACCTTGACATCCCTCTTCTGAACATGATCCCTTATGAAATGGTGCCGCACATCAATATGCTTGGCTCTTGTGTGTTGGACAGGATTCTTTACCAAGCTGATTGTGCTTATGTTGTCACACAGAATCGGGATCTCCTTTAGATTCACTCCCAAATCAGCAAGTTGTTGCTTGAGCCATAAAACTTGAGCACAGCAACTTGATGTGGCCACATATTTAGCTTCGGTTGATGATACAGCTACACTGATTTGTTTCTTGCTGAACCAAGACACAAGCGAGTTGTCAAAGAACTCATATTGACCACTTGTGCTCTTTCTATCATTTTTGTAGCCGGCATGGTCTGAATCTGAATAAGCCACCAAGTGCTCAGGCTGACCCTTTGGAAACCACAGTCCCAAAGTTTGGTGTCAGCTAGATATCTGAAGATCCTCTTTACATGTTCAGCATGTGACTCCTTTGGAGCAGATTGAAACCTTGCACACATTCCAACACTGAATTGGATGTCAGGGCGACTTGCAGTTAGATAGAGCAATGATCCAATCATTCTTCTATACTTTGTGATGTTGAAATCTTTCCCCTCTTCGTCAGCATCCAATGAAGTAGTGGCGCTCATTGGTGTATCAGCTCCATTGCAATGTTCCATTCCAAATTTCTTCAGCAGGTCATTAAGATACTTGGTTTGGGAGATAAAAATTCCATCCTTCCTTTGCTTGATTTGCAGACCAAGGAAGTAGTTCAGCTCTCCCATCATTGACATCTCAAATTCTCCGTGCATAATCTTTGAAAACTCTTCACACAAAGCATCATTAGTAGCACCAAAAATTATGTCATCAACATAAATTTGAACAATCAAAATTTCATTTAATTTGTTTCTTTTGATGAATAATGTTGTGTCAGCCTTCCCTCTGATAAATCCTTGATCAAGAAGAAATTGACTCAATCTCTCATACCAAGCTCTAGGAGCTTGTTTGAGACCATATAATGCCTTTTTGAATTTGAAAACATGATCAGGGTAATGTTCATTTTCAAAACCTGGAGGTTGTTCTACATAAACCTCCTCTTGAATAAAGTCATTCAAAAAGCACTTTTAACATCCATTTGAAAGAGTTTAAAACCTTTAACACATGCATAGGCTAGAAGAACTCTTATGGCTTCCAATCTTGCTACTGGAGCATATGTTTCTTCATAGTCTATCCCTTCTTCTTGATTGTATCCTTTTGCAACCAATCTTGCCTTATTCCGAACAATGATTGTAGATTCATCTTGTTTGTTCTTAAATACCCATTTAGTCCCAATAACTGGATGGTCCTTGGGTCTAGGTACTAAATCCCAAACCTGATTTCTGTCAAATTGATGTAACTTCTTTTGCATAGCTATCACCCAATCATTGTCTGATAGGGCTTCATCTATTTTAGAGGGTTCTATATGTGAAATGGATGCAGAAAAGGAAACTTCATTCAAAGTGTTATTTTTAGTTCTTACTCCTTGATCACATCACCTATAACTTGGTCTAAAGGATGATTTCTTATAAATTTCCAAGCTCTAGGCTGAGACTGATCTGGATTTTCAAAATTGTTTTCAGGATCAGCCTCAAAAACATTTTCAAAGTTTTTAGTAGGAGAAGGAGTAGTTTTCGAAAAGAATTGGTTTTTGAAAAAGTTTTCTTCCTCATCATTCAAGGGTTTATCAGACTTTTCTTCACTGAACAGAACATGAACAGACTCTTCAACTACTTTAGTTCTAGTATTGAAAATTCTATATGCTTTGCTCCTATTTGAATAACCAAGAAATATACCTACACCTGCCTTAGCATCAAATTTACCCATATTTTCTTTACCATTGTTGTGCACATAACACTTGCACCAAAAAAATGTGTAGATGGCTCAGGTTGGACTTTCTTCCTTTGTATAGCTCATATGGGGTCTTGTTCAGCTTCTTTCTCAGGTATGTGATGAGCTTACTTTCGTCGCTAAAGCAATCAATTAAACCAGGACCAACTAATAATGCAATATAGTGGCAACCTAGGTCATTCTCCCAAGGAGCAATCTGTGGGTTTTTCTTTAGGTTGAATTTAGGTGATAAAAAATGCAATGCAATGAACCTAAACTAAAATGCAAAATACTACTACCTAGATGAAATTAAACTAACTAAATGCACTAATGCAATTGACTCTAAAACCTAAATGAGAATGAAACTAATGAACTAACCTATATGAATATGAATGCAATTTTGGGGGGGTTTTGTTATGAGAGAAAAATTAAAATCCTAAGAAGAAAATTGATCAAAATCAAATCAAATGACAAAGATCTAGTTCAGTTATGAGGAAGAAAGGGACAACTTAGGAATTGCATGGAGTTAACTTTCTTAGCACAAACCAATTAATTAGATCAAAGGAAGATTAATGAATTTAATCACCTAATTGAACACGGGAAACCCTCTAGCTCAATAACACATATTCCATTAGAAAACTCATAATGAAATAAGCGGTGATTAATTAAACTCATTAAAAATCAATCACAACATAGTCTTGAAAATCTTGTTTACAATTATCCAATTGAACAACTAGATAATTTATCAACCCAATTAAACAATTAAGATGATAAACCAAATTGACAATTAAATTAATAATGAAAACTTAATTAATAATTCAATTGACAATCAAAAGGTTGCAAACAAAACTCCAACAATTGTCTCACACATAAAAACTTCAAATTATCAATCCAATCCAAAAGAAATATGTTTACAATCTAAAACTAGATTGTTCTCAATTAATACAACTTTAAAACCCTTTGAAACTAAAGAACCTCAAGTTTGAATTAAGACGATAAAAAGAAAGACACTCCCTTGTGGTCTTCAAGGGTAAGTTCCTAGGCTCTTGCTTTCTCCATTCTCCTCCCAAGTTGCCTCCTAAAAATCCTTAAGCTGCCATGAATGTGTTTCCTCCTCCAGCGATTATGCTGCCCATGGCCATGGAAATTGATGGATGGAGAAATCAATTAATTGGATGTGAGATGATGATTCAACAGTGGTGGGGTCCGTGAGTACGTGAAGGAAGGAAACCAATGGAGAAATAGCAATGGTTGAACAATTAAATCTCCTATGCGTGTTTGCGGCTGCGTGAATGCGTCAATTTCCTGAACATGAATGCCGCAGCTCCTCTCGTCTCCTGCTCGTGCGAATCAATCTCCGTCTCCTGCTCTGCGTCTCAGTGACTAGGTTAAATAAATGGGGAGGAGGAGATTTTGGGTACCAACTTGAGCCAATTAAAATTCCAAAAGCCCAACAAAATTCCACCATTAGATCTTCTTTTAGCTTCCAAGGTTAATTTTGCATCGTAGGATCTTCCGATATGATTTTTCTTATCCTGCAAGAATTAAATAAAATCGTGATCTATCATATATTTAGAAATATTATTCAATCACAAGATCTCAATCATAATATTGATAATTTAAGTCCAATAATCTCATAATTAATTCTGATTTATATTATTTCCTAAAATAGGCTAACAATCCAAATATTGTCTAATAAATCCAAATTAGCCTAAAATAGTCCCCAAAATAAATGAATAAGGCGAGATAAAATATATTAAATTGGGATTTATCAGTATGCTCGGTTAGAGATGTAGCAAGCGGTTCTCATATCATCAGCCCAGAACACTTGGGAAGTGTTGCTTTCGTTCAACATTGCCTTTGCCATCTCGGTGAGGACTCTATTCTTTCTTTCTACAACGCCGTTTTGTTGTGGCGTCCTTGGAGCTGAGAAGTTATGGTCTATCCCAATATTGTCGCAATATTCAACAAAAGCATTGTTCTCAAACTTGCCACCATGATCAGTTCTAATGCCTAAAATAGACACACCTTTCTTGTTCTGGACCTTCTTGGCAAACACAACAAACTGATCAAATATTTCATCTTTTGACGTCAGGAAAACAGTCCAACAAAATCTTGAATAATCATCTACAATGACCAATGTGTACAAATTGCCACCAAGGCTCCTCACCCTTGCTGGGCCCACAAGATCCATATGAAGCAATTGTAGTGGTCTATTAGTAGAGATTTCATTTTTAGCTTTAAAAGATGATTTAGTTTGCTTTCCCTTTTGACATGCTTCACAAGTCAAATCATTTTTAAAACTGAGTTTGGGAATGCCAATCACTAAATCCTTTTTAAGCAACTTGTCAAGTTGGAACATATTGACATGAGCTAATCGCTTGTGCCACAGCCAACTCTCACTCAAATTGCTTACAAAACATTTTTCAGAAATTGAAGCATTGCCAGAGAGGTTAAGAGTGTAACAATTTCCATCTCTAGGTGCTCTAAATAAAGCTTTTGATTTTAAGTTTTCTAAAGGAAGCAAATCCTTTTTCACAATCAAGCATTCATTAGAATCAAAGATAACTAAGTTACCCTTGTCGGTGCTTTGGCTCACACTAAGGAGGTTGTGGCATAATCCCTCTACGAGGCATACGTCTTTGATGAGTGGACCTTCATTGTTGCCAATCTCACCAATGCCAGCTATCTTTCTAGATTGGTCTCCTCCAAAGGTCACCTTGCCACCTTCCTTAGGCTTGATTGAAAGAAATTTGGATTTGTCTCTGTCATGTGTCTAGAGCATCCACTGTCAATATACCATTTGTTGTGTTTTGATGCTCTAAGACATACCTGCATTTCACAATGGATCAAGTCTTAGGTACCCATCTTTTCTTGGGTCCTTTGGGGTTAGATTGCACCTTAGGAACATATGTTCCTTTCAGTACCCATTGATAATTTTCAAACTATTTTATTTTTCTTTCCTTATGAAAACATGATGATGTAGAATGACCCTTCCTATTACAGTAATTGCAGTGTGCAAAGGGGTTTGAAGAATGTACTGTCTTTCTATAACAGGCTCGAGTTCATGATCTTTGAAAACTATGAAAACTTTTCTTTGAAACTTGCAAACTTGAGGTCTAAGGAAAGAATGTGTCAAGTTTAAAGTTAGAGACCTCTTTGTCTTTGGTGAACTCGAGCTTAAAAGTGTGAACTCGAGTTCACACACAGTTTTGAAAACTTTGGAAAATTCTTAAGTTTTGAACTTCAGGTTCAGTGTCGAGTTTGTGAATTGAAGTGGCAGGTTTATGCTCTCTGTCAAAAACAGGCTCTAGCTTGCACATAACAGGCTCAAGTTTGTCTCAGACAGAATGTTTTTGCTTGAAATTAACAAGTTGAAATCAGTTTAATCTTGAACAAAAACATCTCCATATTGTTTACAAATGTTAGTAATCATCAAAACACCCAGAGAACTAACACCAGAAAAAACACTTCATAAAAAAAAGAGTAAATACCCTATTTGGTCCCTGAAAAAAATCACAGACCCCTTTTTGGTCCCTCAGTAAAAATAATTCATCCCGTAATCCCTGACCACATTTGGGACACTTCACTGCATGTGTCCTCTTCAACCTAGAAGGACTAACATGGACGGTTTTTGGATTTTACAAGAATTACGAAATGAATTATTTTTACTGAGGGACCAAAAAGGGGTCCGTGATTTTTTTCAGGGACCAAATAGGGTATTTACTCATAAAAAAAAATATAATAGGTCTACTTATGACATATGCATTACTGTCATGGATACACTGCCAATGTATTGACAAATAAAATAAAAAAATGTTGTCGAATTCTTAGATTGAGTATATTTCAATATAGCAACCCCGAAATAGAACTTAGAAAGAGCAAAGTGAACTAGCTACAAGGGATAAAACATAAATACAAATATTTTTTCCCCCATTGACGCTAATTAATACCCCAAAAAGGGGCTAAAAAGTGTACCCCATTCTTTTGTCCTCAAAATGCCTTGGTCAAGTTACTAAACAAAATCATGAAAAATAGTCACCTCCGATGGATGAAAAGTGGCACCCCAACAACGATTAGTGCTGGCTTCTTCATGTAGTTGACAAGTGGGGCAGACAATTTTTTTCATTAGAAACATAAGAATTTGGCATACATATCCACCATCTCAGAATGCTGAAAATACCAAGTTCTTGTTAAAAACGGAGGAAAATGATTTTAAAAAAAGGGTAGATGGAACAAGAAAAGAGGAACAAAGCCAATACTATATTATAGACAAAATCTCTTTTTGATGCCAATGACTATAACTTTGGAACTCTTGGGGTGAACCTTGCAAACTTTGGTAGTCTCTAGAGGAGCTTATATCCTTATTACAACCATAGACTTTGACGTGATTGTCTCTAATGGAAAGATATGTGCCTACGAAAAAAACAGTCAATCAATTAATTTGAAGATATACTACGTATGGAAAATCTAAAACTCTATATAGCCTTGAATTCAACTTTCTATTCCCTTTTCATTACGACAAATATTTGAAAATTAAGAGGAATAATTTCCTGAAGAAATCAAACAGTTCAAAGAACAGCAAGAACACTAACCTTAAGATATTTGAAGCATGTCATTTTCTTTCCTTGGTCTGATCTAGGTGAAGATAATGTTCCCTCTATCATAACATGTTTCCTGTACATACATATATACATACATAACATGTTTCCTATACATACATACGTACATACATACACACACATAAACATATAAAACATTTAATTTCCTGTACTTTTATTATAGAATGACATAACAACATCATAGTCCGAAAACATTTAGATATCATGACATTCAAATATTAAATTACACAAGTTCACAAAAGGACCAACTAAAAGCACAAAATAAATTTAAAGCCACATCATATTAATCCAGTACATCATCCAAAATTTACATAGAAAAAACTACTGAGAAGAAATTCCTTATTCAAAGAGGCTTCACTAAGAGGACATCTAGATTTCAACCATTTCTTCCAGCCGCCTGCATATATGAAGGACAAAAAAATCACCACAAATCGTTCAATTTATGATCCACTTAAAAAAAAAAAAAAGCAAGCTCATTGGATCATTTTATTTGTTACACTTCATATAGTTGATCAATTTATAATAATGCAATGAAGATTTCATACATACCTATCAGTCTTGGAATCTCCTTTACATTCTGGACTTGAAAACTGCCAAGCAGACACAAATCCAATCATACATGTTAGTGAAGAATTGAAAATAAGCAACCATCCATGAACTTTTAAGGATTAAAGTTCCACATACTCCCCAAAATCCAACAATGAATCCTAAATTCATGCTAATGTAGAACCCACAAGTTATGAGTTCTTCTCCTTCATCTGCATCAATTCTAGGACTGGTATTGTGATCTTGATCAAAGTCATTATTTTTCGAGCATCCTTTTGTTAATGGCTGGCCACAAAGTCCATGATTTCCTATGTAACTAGAAGCTTCAAGTGTTTGAAGTTGAGTAGTTTGTGGAATTTCTCCTAATAAGTTGTTGAATGACAAGTTCAAGAAACTCAAAAAATTCAGATTTGAGAAGCTCATTGGAATTCCACCAGAAAGAGAGTTACTTGACAAATCAAGCGATTCCAACTTTTTCATTTGACCCATATTTTTGGGAATGAATCCTGTGAGATTATTTCTTGATAGATTCAAGGATGCCAATGCCACAAGTGATGTCATACTACTGAGAATTTCTCCTGTCAAGTGATTACCTGAGAGATCTATGGATGTCATTAGCCCAAGATTTTTGTCATACTTAACATCTTTCCCTTTCCAATTCAACATTGCATTTTCAATGAAAATTGCATCCCAATAATATATATGAAGCATATAATAAGAAATGGTTTTCCTTGGAAATGTTAAATTTGACATGGCACTCAAGTTGTTGAAGCAATAGGGTATGGATCCAGTAATATTGTTCTGCGAAAGATCTAAAATTTGAAGGAGTGATAACTTGCATAAACTTGTAGGTATAGTTCCATGAAATTTGTTTGCTTGGAGACGCAAAACAATCAATTGGGGCAAGTAAAGACCAAACCATGCCGGCAACATTCCATACAAATTATTTTGGCCATAATCAATGAACTTTAAAGACGGAGAGTTCATTAAAGTTGGTATCTTTCCAGAGAAGTTGTTGTTATTTAAATGGATTGTTTCAATTTCCTTCAAAGTACCAATTGAAGATGGTATTTCCCCTGAGAAATTATTATTTGCCAATATCAAAACTTTCAAGGAAGTAAATTGCCTCCAACAGTCAGGAAGATTTCCTATTAGCAAATTATTTGACATGTCAAGATGACGTAATTGAGATTGTAATGTTGCACATAAAGAATATATGGAGCCTGAGAGCCTATTATTTGAGAGAAGCAAGGATTGTACTTGTAGTGAAAATTGTGGTATGGGACCTGACAAATTGTTGAAACTCAAATCAAAAAACATTCCAGATTCTTGTAACGATCTTGGCAATTCTCCATGGATTTTGTTACGGGAAATATTCAAATAAGACAGGCTCGGGAGTAGCCATATCCATTCAGGAATTGAATCCGAGATTGAACCAATTGAAATGTCCAGATACTGAAGGTTCCTTTGATGCTTGAGCCACATTGGAAAGCCAATGCTGAAATTGCATGACCTCGCAAAAAATATTTGCAATTGAAAAAGTGGAACCCATTTTAAACTAAAGTTGAATGAAAGGAAATTATTAGAGACACCCAAATCTGTCAAGTTGGATAAAGTTGATAGATGTCCTTCATTAACCACACCATTCAACTTATTGTCAAACAGAAATAGTTTTTCTAACGATGTTAGTTGATGAAGCTTTGGGAATGACCCACTCAAATTGTTGTGGCTTATATCCAATACTGAAAGATGAAGCAAGTGTCCAAGTGATTGTGGAATTGGCCCATTAAGACTAGTATTTATAAGAACTAGTGACTTCAAGTATGAGAAATTCAAAAAATCAGGAAATGGGCCACTACAGAATGGATTATATGATAATTCCAATCTCTCTATACTATGTCGGCCACAATGCAACTGTGGTATCCAATCACTTAATTGACCGGATAAATTGTTGGACAATAAATCCAACTCACGCAATCGACATAAATTAGAGATAGCTTTCACAACATCATTGTCAAGATGATTATCCGAAAGATTCAAACTCTCAAGAGAAGTGGTATTTGTATAGGCATCTGAAGCCACATGTTGTAAGGAATTTGATGAGAGATCCAAACTTTTAAGAGAATTCATATTTGAAAATGTGCTAGCAGGAATATGTTGGAAAAGATTATATGAAAGATCAATTTCTACTAAGGTTTTGCTAATATTTGACACCCAAAATAAGATTGAAGTGTCAAGGTCATTAGCATTAAGACTAAGGCTTGTGAGAGAAGTGGAATAATTATTGTGAAGGAAAGATTTCAGATTGACTTGAGGTAGAGCACATCCACCTAAGCTAAGCTCAAATAGAGAGGACATTTTTGACAATGATGAGTGCCAATCAAGTGCTTGACTTAGATTTACCCCAGACAAATCAAGATGCCTCAAAGAAGGAAGATGGGAAATCCACTTAAGATCATTTACAATCAAATTATAGTTTGCACTAAGGTCAAGCGTTTCTAAATTAGATATATTTCCTAGCTGATGAGGAATAATGCCACCAAGACCTACATGTGAAAGTATCAACTTTCTTAATTGAGGAGCTTTTCTTGATAAATACGTTTGCCAATCAAATGCTTGACTTAGATTTACCCTAGACAAATCAAGATGCCACAAAGAAGATAGATTAGAAAGCCACTCAAGATCATTTACAATCAAACCATCATTCTGCCCAAGGTCTAGAGTTTGAAGATTAGATAAATTCCGCAATTCGTATGGAATAGTACCACCAAGACCGGCATATGAAAGATTCAACTCTCTTAATTGATTAAGAGAACCAATGCATTTTGGAATTTTGCTTCCTCCAAACATGTTAAAGGCGAGGTTCAATTGAGTTAGATGTTGTAGATCACACAGTGAAGAATCAATTTTACCTTTTAAATATCTGGAACCATAATATGAGACTTGCAGCTTGGTGACATGACCTGTCAAATGATTGCAAGAGATTCCATGCCACTCACAACAATCAGCTTCATGTTTCCATGATGAAAGAATTCCAAAATCATCAGTGAAATCAATTTTCAACTTGAGAAGAGCTTGCTTGTCTGTTTCAACACAACTCTT
The DNA here is from genome assembly GCA_034222035.1 of Acacia crassicarpa. Lineage (NCBI taxonomy): Eukaryota > Viridiplantae > Streptophyta > Magnoliopsida > Fabales > Fabaceae > Acacia > Acacia crassicarpa. Next base: position 39,101,275 of record JAWXYG010000003.1, read on the forward strand.
GATGTTGGCATTTCCTGCACACTTAAAGACGCATAAGGCTACAATGAAGAAGTAAATATTGAAAGTGTGGCTAAACATGTTGATCACCATGCTTGTGGTTCTTTTGGACGATAAAACGAAAGTATAGGTATTATACCTCAAATTATGTGATCTCTAGGCCTTTAATAGACAAAAAAAAATTCATACTTTTCCAACAACTACATTTTTCCGCATGAATTCATCACCACAATTTCATGTGATGACAATGAATATCGCTCTTATAGTTACGTTTATTGTACGTAAAGGATTTATGGTTGACTTTAGAGTCAACCAGACATATTTATGCAATATACATATGTGTGCTATTAAAAATCAATATTTAAAGGATCAAATAACAGAAACATATATGTTTTTATGTTAACTAATGTATTCGTAACTTTGGGTTGATTAAGATTTTATTTTTATTTTTATTTTTATTTTTACTTGTAAAATGATTTTAATCCTTTTGATTCATTTCAGTCAAATAATTAGTAATAATTATTTGAAAGAAGACAAACTTAATTAAAACAATAGTTAGTAATAATTATGCACTGTGCAAATAGGTCTATAACTATGAAAAAATAGTTAAATAGCAGTGAAATTCCGCCACTAAGAGTTTAGTAGCAAAATTTTGTCATTAATTAATTAGTGATAATCTACTTGACAAAAGAATCATTCAATTCTGTTGCTAAATCAACTTTTTTTGTTTTTGTTTTTTTTTTGTAGATATATTAATAGGTAATTTATTGTCAATGGCCGTACAAAACTAATTATGTAATAGCTTTTTTTTTCTTCTTTTTTTTAAAAAAAAAAATAAGGGAAAGTTCACAAGTTTAATTTCTTATCTCACTTATAATTTAATATCGTTAATGCCTTCTCCCATAATTTAAAAAAAGCCGCCACTTCCACTTTTGAATCCCAATTTCAGGTAATCGTGGTCCTAAGAGCCTACATACTTTTCTTGTTAGCCCCCACATGAGTGTCCATTGGGTTGGATGAATTGTGCCTTATTTGGAGGGTTGTTTAAAAAGTCATGTTCTTGCTCTAAATTAATAACTTGTCTATCACTTGAAGTGGAGTTGGGAGTGTAGACTTATGTCGTGCTCTTAGGGTCATAGGGTTTTCTGGGTCATTAAGTCTTTTCCAAAAGATTGTTTAATATTTTTAGACTATCTACAAATATATATTTCATTTTTTTTGTTATAAAATTTTTAACATAAAAATGTTAGTTATTATTCATATAAATATAATTATATAATAATTAATTATCGAAGTCATATTATTTTACAATAACAAAAAATTATACGTTTGTTTAATTTGTTTAATTACATAACAAAATCAATGAGAATTATACGTTTGTTTAATTTGTTCATTGTTCATAACGACCACTTTAACACCTCACAATACACGTTAGGGAGAAATGATTCCTAACGACCACTTTGTTACCAATCCGTCATTGACTTTTTTAGTGATTACATTTATTTTTTGGAATGGTTCTTTAAAAAATTAATTAGAGAAATGACACTTTAGTAGATCCTATGAAACACGTTATGTGAGATTTATTTAAAGAGAAAGGGATTAACTTTCCCTAAACGACCACTTTTTTTCCCCCTTATCATGTTGGTCCTTTTCTTTTATTTAAAGAGAAAGAGATCTTCATAACTTTTTCCAAAGGGATATTTGTTAAAGATTAGTTGAAGACATGAATTGATGTCTATTTTATTTTAAGTTCAATATTCTTTAAGAAAAGTAGAAATTATCCGTGGAATTAACGGATTGTGTGAAGGTCAGTTGAAGACATGATGAAATGATGACTACTTTGTTTTGCGTTTAAACTTTAAAAAAACCAGAAATTGATGTAAACTTTAATGTCCATTACCAATGTTTTAAGGATGATCCCTTTCATACTTGTATTGAGTGTAGAGGAATCAAATTTATGGTACTTCTTTTGATTAAGTTGTTGAGCCATTTTATCGAATTGCAATTTCGTTTTCTCAATAATACATACTACATCTGGTTCTAATTCTAAAATCTAGTTCATTTTTTTTTAAAGAAATTAAGGAAGCTAAATAAGTTATTTAATCATTTTATATATTTTGTATCCTTGGGTTTAGTTTGTGAGGGTAAGCCACTTCCATAACCAATTTTTTTATTTTTTTAAATGTCAATATAAAATGTTAATGGACAAGTCACAAGTCAACCATCCCTATAAATTAATGAGACTCCAAGCCATAATATAATGCAGAAAATTTTAATAGCTAAATTATACAAAAATGATAGCCGTCAATAAATCTAATGGCCATTGTTGTTAGAAAAACTTTCATGTGTGTATTTGTTTTTTTTAAAAAAAAAAATCCATGTCTTAAGCAATTATACCATATTTAACAAAAATGAAAATATAATATATGTTGAAATTAAATTCGGATATATTTCATTAGTCAAAAAATATGAAGAGGAAAATTTGCAATATCTATTATGAATATGATACCGTGTAATGGTAATAATTCATAAAAATATTTTTATTTAATATTTCTCAATTAAATTTTATTTTCTGTATCGAACCAGCGAGTGCCTATAAAGTTGTCACATATTTAAGTAGATTAGTTTTTAAAACGCTTTGATTTTCAACCTTAATGGATTATATAATTTCCTTAATTTTAATATTTATAATACTAATAATAGTTCTAGAAAATCAATTTATAACTATAATGTGTTTTATATAAGCAAAGTTATCCTCCTTTAGCTAGCCTTGTTCAGGGTGTTGAGGCATAAAATGATGATACCTCTCCTAGCAGGGATTTGAAGCCAATACTGTGAGAGATTAACCCTTTTTGTTAAACTCAACGCTGTAGGTTATAAGTATAACTATCATATTTTAATCATATAACAGGCTAATGACCTAATAGCTTAATGACATGTAAGTTTTTCTCTAAGTGAGATGTCTATTCAATATGTCTGTAATTTTGTGTATTAGTGTTTCACATTCAAAACACTCCCGCTTTTCACACTCCCTTTAAACAAAATACAATTAATTGTAACATCATTTTTTGTATATTAACTTTTTTGTTCTTGCCAGAGTGTTTTTTTTTTTTTTGAAATATTAACTAACTTGCCGTTAATCAGGAATAAATTTGTTATTATAGTTTTTTTAAATTATACAAGTTAAATTGAAACAATTCTTATTAAAATTTGTTTCTTCATTTTGGATATCAGGCCTCCTGATAATCTAACATTTGGAGTTTAATTTATTTAAAAGCATTTTTGTAGTATTAAAAGAATAAAAAAATCTTTAAAAATAAAAAATTAAAATAAAATTCTAAACGTTACTTAAACTATGAATTTCATTAATATTTCAGAATATTTATTAGAATGTTTTTTGTTTTAACCTAAGCTATAATTTTTTGGGAAAAAGAAACAAAAATTGATATTGAATTTCAATAATTCTAAATACATTGATTTAAAATTTTGAAATGTTACCAAATGTGAGAATTTACCTAACTGCCTTTATTTTTTTAAAAAAAATCTTCAAAACCTCTCACCAGCCACCAGAGCTCTGGTGACCTTGCCAGCAATCAGCCACCTCTGATGGTCTAATATATATTTTTTTAATTTCTCAATCAAAAGTCGTGAATATGTATATTTGAATTGTTAAGATATAAACTGAAGTAGTAAATATGGTACCGGTCGAATATTTTCTAATAAAACTTTTGCTTCCCTATTAACGACTCAAATTCTCATATTGACTACTTTAGTTTTGATATTCACTATTTTTGTTTCTTTAGTCAAGGTAGATAGTCAAAGTAGTCAATATCGAACCGAGATATATTCCAACTTAAGCCTAATGGTAGGAGTCAGGGCAGATGTGGTATGAGATGCCGAAAAATGAATTTGAGCAACTCAAGAGGCAAGAATACTCTATTTGTACAAAACTTACATCCTACCAGTTCTTTTTATTTTCCTTATTTTTTAAATAAATTTTTACTATCGTAATTCAAATTTCATAATTATAAATATAAACAAATAATATAAATAATAAAAAATTGTTCAAATTTATTCAAACTAAGGTGAATCTAGTTTATTAAGATTATAAGAGCAGCAAAACTATTTCAACAAATTTGAACTACAAGCTAAATCAACTTTTTTTTTTTGTTTCCTTTTGGTAGATATCTAAATAGGCATTTTATTGTCAATGGCCTTGAAAAACTAATTATGTAAAAGTTTTTTTTTTTTAAAATAAGTGAAAGGTCACATGTTTAATTCTCGATCTCACATATAATTTCATATCGTTAATGCCTTCTCCCATAATTTAAAACAAGCCACCACTTCCACTTTTGAATCCCAATTTCAGGTAATCGTGGTCGTACTATGAGCCTACATACTTTTCTTGTTAGCTCCCTACATTGAGTGTCCTTTGGGTTGGAAGAATTGTGCCTTATTTGGAGGGTTGTTGGGAGCGTAGACTTATGCCGTGCTCTTAGGGTCATAGGGTTGTCTGTTTCATTAAGTCTTTTCCAAGACATTGTTTAATATTTTTAGACTATCTACAAATATATATTTCATATTTTTATTATAAAATTTTTAACATAAAATGTTAGTTATTATTCCTATAAATATAATATATAATAATTAATTATTGAAGTCATATTATTTTACAAGAACAAAAAATTATATGTTTGTTTAATTTGTTTAATTACATAACAAAATCAATGAGAATCATATGTTTGTTTAATTTGTTCATTGTTCATAATCAACTTTTTTACCAAACCTTCGATTCATACTCGCCCCCACTTTAACACCACACAATACACGTTAGGGAGAAATGATTACTAACGACCATTTAGAGCTCATTTGAATGGTTTTTTTCCCCTTTTGGATAAAAAGGCACTTTTTTAATGTAAAAAAAAATATTTTTTTATTAATTTATATGTTTAGATGATATTTTTTAAAAAAAGCAAAAATTACAAAACAGAGTCAAAATACTACCTTTTTTTTCTAAGCTTCAATTTAGAGCTTAAAAAAACATTATTTTTTTTTAAAGCCCATTCAAACGGCCTTTTAGTTACCAATCCGTTGTTGAGTTTTTCAGTGATTAAATTTATTTTTTTTTTGTAATGGTTATTTCAAAAATTAATTAGAGAAATGACAGTTTTGCAGATCCTAGGAAAATCTAATTCAACTTTTGTAAAGAAACACGCTATGTGAGATTTATTTAAAGAGAAAGGGATTAACTTTAGGGAAAAAGATAAATAAATACTATATGAATTTGTAAAACTCCCAGAAGTCTCTCGAATTTGTAAAAAAGCTAAGAGGTACTAAGAACCTATGAGAGATATGCAAATTCGGGTGAATTTACCCTTTTGTCCTTATTTTTAAATAAAAAAATAAAAATAAAAATACGCTCACCGGAGAGCGGCCGTCACCCAACCGCCGAAGGAACGCTGCCACCCGACTGTTAGAGAGCCAACGGCCACTGGAGAGGGAGTGAAGGTTTTTTTTTGGGAGGAGGGGGGCGGGCAGCGGTAGGGTTTTTCTTTTTAAAAAAAAAAGATTTTCATTGAGAGTATGGGGGGTTGGGGGTTCGAACCCCCCTAACACTTTCAATGAAAATCATTTTTTTAAAAAATAAACCCCCCCACCAAAAAAAAAAAAAACCCTCCACCCCTTCATCAGTGGCCGCGGGCCAACACCCAACCGTCAGTGGTTGGCCGACAGCAGTCCTCCAACGACGGCGCTCCGATTTGAGTATTTTTATTTTTTGATTTATTTAAAAATAAGGGCAAAAGGGTAATTTCACCTGAATTTGCATATCCCTTTAAGTCCTTGGTACCTCTCAGTCTTTTTACAAATTCAAGAGACTTCTAGGGGTCTTGCAAATTCATATGGTATTTATTAGTCTTTTTCTCTTAACTTTACACAAACGACCACTTTTTTTTTTTTTTGCCCCCTCCTTATCATGTTGGTCCTTTTCTTTTAAACGACCATTAAGTGATCATCATAACTTTTTCCAAAGAGATATTTGTTAAAGATTACTTGAAGACATGAATTGATGACTAATTTGTTTTAAGTTCAATCTTTTAGAAAAGTAGAAATGATCTGTGGAATTAACGGAATGTGTGCAGCTCAGTCGAAGACATGAAATGATGGCTATTTTGTTTTGCATTTAAACTTAAAAAAAAAAAAAGCAAAAATTGATGTAAACTTTAATGTCCATTACCAATGTTTTAAGGATGATTCCTTTCATACTTGTTTTGAGTGTAGAGGAATCAAATTTATGGTACTTCTTTTGATTAAGTTGTTGGGCCATTTTATCCGATGCAATTTCTTTTTTAATAATATATATTACTTCCGGTTCTAATTATAAGGCCTAGTTGATTTTTTTAAAAAAAAAATTAAAAAAGCTAAATAAGTTACTTAATTATTTTATATATTTTATATTCTTAGATTATTGTGTATCCTTTAGTTTAGTTTGTGAGGGTAAGCCACTTCCATAACTAAGATTTTTTTCTTTTAAATTTTAATATAAAATGTTAATGGACAAGTCAGAAGTCAACCATCCCTATCATTACTGAGACTGTAAGCCATAATATAATGCAGAAAATTTAATACCTAAATTATACAAAAATGATAGCCCTCAATACATCTTATGGCCATTGTTGTTAAAACTTTCAAGTCTGTATATATATAGAAAGAAAACTTCCATGTCTTAAGCAATTATACAATATTCAACAAAAATAAAAATATCATTGAAATTAAATTCGGACATATTTCATTAGTCAAGAAGTATGAAGAGGAAAATTTGTAATATCTATTATGATACAGTGTAATGGTAATAATTCATAAAAATATTTTCATTTTATATTTTTCAATTAAATTTAGTTTTCTGTATCGAACCAGCGAGTGCCCATAAAATTGCCATATATATTTAAGTAGATTATTTTTGTAAACGATTTTATTTTCAATCTTAATGGATTGTATAGTTTTCTTATTTTTTATATTTATAATAGTAACAATAGTTCTAGAGAATCAATTGATAACTATCCTTTTTTTTTTTTAATAAGCAAAGTTTTCTTCCTTTAGTTATGTTTGGGGGTATTGTGAGACATTAAATGAAGACACCTCTTCTAGTGGGAATTGGAACCCAATACTATGAGAGAGTGACCACTTTGTTAAACACAACACCATAGGTTATAAGTAGTGACCGAAGTTCTCTATGACACGCACCCCACCCCCCCCCCCCCCCCAAAAAAAATTTAAAAATTTTTAGTGGAACTTTTTCTTTTTTAGTGAATAATACAATTCTGGCCCCCCAAAGTAGTGAATATAATTTTGGCCCCCTAAATTCTTCTTCTTCTTCTTTTTTAACATTTTTCCCTCTTTTTATATTTTAGGCTTATAATTCAATCTTTGTTCTATGTGGAGTTTTGTATGATTTATGTTAATCTTGTCATTCTTTTCTATATTTCATTCTAATTACCTGAAATTTTTAGGTTATCAGTGAAATTTACTTATGTAGTGTATCCCTTACTATATTTTTACCCATTCTACACTACACTTATAGATGAACATGAATATTTTTTTTTTCATTTTTAATGAATTTAAAACTTTCCTTAAAAAAAATTTTTAGGGGCAGCCCCCGAATCCCCCACCACTATTTGACCCCCCCCCCAAACTTTTCCTCCAAGTTTTGCCACTAGTTATAATTATAACTATCATATTTTAATCATACAATATGCTAATAGCCTGGCAGCCTAGTGACACGTAAGTTAAATACTTTTTCCCCCCTCTTAACTACTCAAATTTTCATATGGACTATTTTTGTTTCTTTAACTAAAGTAGCTCATCAAAGTAGTCAATATCAAAACTAAAGTAGTGAATTTATATACTTAATAGTTAATAACAAAACAAAAGCACCTATTAGGAAATGTTTAACAAGTACCCTTTACTGCTTTAGTATGCATATTAACAACTCAAATAATAATTCACCACTTTTACTTAAGAAATTCAAAAAATATATATTAGACAGTCAGAGGCGGTCGATCGCCGGCAAGATGACCAGAGCTTGGTGACGGGCTGTCGTCGGCTCTCACGGTCAAGAAGGGAGTTTGAAGATTTTTTTTTTTAAAAAATAAGGGTAGTTAGGCAATTTCCCACATTTGGTTACATTTTAAAATTCCAAATATGTCCATTTAGAATTATTGAAATTCAATACCAATTTTTTTGTCTTTTTCCCAAAAAAATATGATGCAAGTAAAATAATAGAACATTCTAATAAATAATATCAAATATTAATTTAATTCATAATTTAAGTAATATTTAGTTTTCGTCCAAGAAAATGATTTTGCACTATACTGGTGGGGGGGTGTGTGTTGATTTTGCACTATATGGCTCAGGGTGTGTGTGTTAATTTTGCACTATATGAAGTGGGTGGGTGGGAGTGTGTGTGTGTGTGTGTTGATTTTGCATTATCCGGGGTGTAGGTTGATTTTGCACTATTCTGGTGGGTGGGTGGGTGTGTATGGGCGTGATAACCCCCCACATTTTGTATATTTAAAATATATAGAGTTATCTAAATAATTTTTGAGAGATTTCTTAGTTACATTATTATGAGATCAAATCAAAGAGGTGTATCATTTATGGATTTCAACTTAAAATATAATTTTTTAGATTTAGGAAAATAATAATAATAAGAAGAAGACAATAATTGAAAATTTTCTTTAAGAAAAAACAAAAACAAAAACACAAGAGCTTCTTCTTCTTCTTCACCATCATCATCATCATTATCATTATTATTATTATTTCTTTTTCTTTCTACAGCTAAGGATGCGCTGCGTTATGAGAGAATGAAATGAGAAACTGAAAAAGCTAGTGGCGGCAATTTGGAGGCTTAGCATTAATTCAATTTATTGAATTTTGTTTTTATTGTTATTGTTTAGTGATTGACTATCATTGAGTATGTTTTGAAGATTTACAATTAAACTTGAAGAAGGAAATCTTAAATAGACCTTAGGATTAAATAATATGAAATTAAATCTTAATCTAATTTGCGTCTAGAAAAGACATATACTTAGAAGTTCCACATAAAAAAATTAGTGAGCCCAATTTGAATTGCATCTTAATTAATTGTGTGAAATAATATATAATTAATTGAGGTATGTATATAAATTGACCGTCAGACATTTATATACATTAACACTTTAGATTATTAACTGATTAAGTTAAATTAAAATTAATTTAAGGGGGATAAAATCTAAGAAACAAATAAGGAATTAATGACTCTAGGTTGTCCTTCTTGATATTGAAATTTGCTCTTTGTAAAAAGTCTTTGATATTACTAGTTTCTTGTTTTTATTAAATTTCTTTTCTCTTAATTAAATTCAATTTGGGCTATTCAACTTAAATGAAACTGTAAAATTAATGCTTAACTAAAATTGGGATACTAAATCCTCATAAGAACGATACTTTACTCATTCTTTATTGCTTGATATGGCTCGTATACTTATAGAATTATAAGTTATAATATCTTACCCCTATCAGTGGGCGTGAATGTGGGGTGGGTATAAGTGATTATGTGGGGTATTCCTAATCCTTGTGTTAATACTAGGTGTAAAAGGTTGCAATACAGGTCAAGTTTCTCTCATTATCTTTTATAATCTTTAAATCATACCCGTCTAATTAATTTAAAAGTCACAATACTTTTCTCTCTTCTTCTCAATTAACGGTCAAGATGAACTCACGAGGGATGATGATAAACAAAGATAATGAGAAGATTTCCTTTCTTCGGTTGTAACACCACTTTCCATACTTGTAGAAGAATTAGACATGATAACAGCGCGCGTATCTAACCAAAGGTAAGAGTCTGGGCAGATGTGGTATGAGATGCCAAAAAATGAATTTGAGCAACTCAAGAGGCAAGAGTACCGATATTTGTACAAAATTTACCCCATACTAATACTTTTTATTTACCTTATTTCTTAATAATTAAATTATTACTATCATAATTCAAATTTAATGATTATAAATATAAACAAATTATATAAATAATAAAAAATTGTGATAAACATAATGGCTGTTCTGTCCTAAGAACACAGAAAGATTGGACTTGACTAGGTTGTCAAGCCTAGAGCCTACGTACCCTTTGAAGGGATCAAAGTCCACGTAGTTCGCAGTATACTGGAAGGCGTGAGGCCAGGGGAGTGGGGTGTGTGCTCTGTGTGACAGAAGGTAAATAGAGCATGAGATAGAATGTATGCACTTGTTTAGGGTTTCCCTGTATTTATAGAGGAGTCTGGTGCGCGTATCTCTGCCCTTAGGGGCTGATTTGTTGGTGCCATGATTGTAGGAGATCCCCTATTAATGAGGTCCCCATCAGTGGGATCTCGTATTGTTTCCTATTAACGCGTAGGTTCTGTCCCTCCCGTGGTTGGGCCGAGGTTCGGACCTGGGCCTGTTGGGCCGGTCCGTAACATTGCCCCCCAGCTTGGTTGTTCAGGCTTCTGGACAGCCGAGGTGCTCATTGTCCCCGGTCCTTTATATAGCCGAGGTCTCTCGTCTAGACTGAGTCGGCTCTTGGGTGCCGTGACCATCAGTCCGGTTCGGAGCATCAGTCCGGTTCGGAGCGGTGGTCGGCTCAGTCTGTCCTTGTCCTGCCTAGGACATCGAGTTCGCTCTGACCGGGCGGTTGTTCGTCCTGCCCGGGTTTCTGGCCCTTTTGCCTTTTGGGATTCTCTGGATGCTTTGGGATTCACCCCTACCGTGCCATCATTACGGGCTTACAGCTATCAGGTCTCCATTGGGTGCGCTCTGCAACCGCCGCGTCTTCTCGCTTTTCAAGGTTAGTGCGCATTTATTGCGCTTGCGTCGTGCTGTGCCAATCCCGTCACGTCTGTATGGGAGTAGACTGTTGCACCCTTGCGCTGGGTTTTAAATAGCCTTTTTTCACCTCTTTTCTACTTTTCCCGCTTTTCGTCTTCTTCACAGACACTTTTGGTTTTCTTTTAGAGTCTGGAGAGGTTCCATCCTTGTGCGAAGTTTTCGCCGTTTACCAGCGTTCCGGTTTCTTTCATCTTCTTCACACAGGTATTCCGTCTCCTTACTGCCATTTTGTTTGGTATTCCCCTTTACTTTGCCGTTTATTTCTGCCTCGGTTATCGTTCTTCTGCATTTCTGGGTTTCTTGGGTTTTTCTGGGTTTTTCTTGTGTGACCATACCCAGAGTTCGTCCCCATACTCCCCTATACATTAACTCTTAGTATCCTAGGCTTCCGCTTATGGCGAGAGATGGAAGCGTCCCGAGACCTCGGGCGTCACTGACGCCCGAGGAGGAAATGCTCCTCCGTGCGCGTCTGCCACGGATGACTTACTGAGTTCTTGGGGGTGAACCACCTGCTATGGGGATTTTGGATCCTTTACGCCGAGGTGGCGCGGTTCGTCCGAGACGAGCTGGTGCTCGTCTGGCTTCAGCCAGGGTTTCGGTCCCAATTCCTCACCGTCCTTCCCGGCCACAAGTGCGCGCTCTTCCTCTCGAATCGCCCAGTGGGGCCGGGGTAGGCTCCTCTTCCAGTTCTGGATCCCCGGCGGTGGTGGCTCAACCCCTCAATTTTTATGAGGGCCTTTCCGCCGTCCGCCATGTGTTTACCCCGGAAGGGTATCTCGGCCCTTGCTGGGATTGCTTGGCGGAGGCTTCTGCGCTGATGGCTCGTGGTGGAGATGCCGCAGCTTCTACCGTTCTTGGCTCATGCCGGCACTGGTCCGCCCCTGCTGTCCCTTCTCGCGCCCCCGTTTGTCCAAGTCCGCAGCCCTTTTTTTCTGCCACTATGCCTGTGCCAGGTATTTCTGCTCTTTACTAATGTCAGCTTTGTTTATTTTCGTATAGGTTTATTTCTGGCTCCGAAATCTCGTCCCTCTAAGTCACGTTCTGGGCCGGAAGGTTCGGGCTCTTCTAGCCCGCCAGAGGCCCTGCATCGGAAATTCGACTGGGTCTCATTGGAGATGCTGACAATTCAGTCCCTCATGTCTGAGGCTGAAGTCGCCCGACTAAAGCTGCCCGAGTTGGAGGGTTACGAGTATGCTCCTGCGGGGGCGGAAGAGCCTGTCTGCTCTGGCCGTGAGGAGGGGACATCTTCCTTCTTTTACTTCTACCGGGATGTCTACACCCGGGTTGAAGTCCGTTTCCCGTTTACGGATTTCCAGATGTCGGCCTTGACCCACCTTCGCCTCGCTCCGTCACAACTTCATCCAAACGGATGGGCCTACTTGGTGACCTTCGAAAAGATGTGCGGCTCATTCTCGATTCCTATCTCCTGCACCACCAACCTCGTCTTCTACTATTTCAGGCCTTTCACCCCCGGTCTACCCAGGGAGGGAGATAAGCTGAAAGGCCTGGTTTCACTTCGAAACGGGTCGGATAGGAAGCTGATGGGGGCCTTCTCGGACTCCTTCAAGTACTTCAAGAACGCCTTCTTTAAGGTCGTGGCCAAGCCCGGCCAGCAGCCCTGGTTTTTAGATGGGGCTGAGGGTCCGGGCGTGGGGCCGAGGTTCCCCCTTTACTGGGACAAGAGCCACTATGACAAGTCGCCGACGTCTTATCTAGTGGACAACGGCGATCTCTTGCCCGAGTCTATCCCTTCTATCCCGAGGCTTGGCGCCTTCGTGAAAGAGTACGGGGTCCAGACCGCGGCCTGTTTTATCTCGAGGCCGACTTCCGAACCGTTGCCCCCCACCTGTAGGTCTTTGTGTCTTTACGTTTAACTATGAATTCTTCTTTCTGAATTGCTTGACTTATTTCGTCTTTCATTGTTTTCAACTAGGACCATGGATGCCCTGCCCATGTATGCTCGTTTGGCGAGGGCTGCTGCTGCGTCGTCCAGTCGTCAGAAGAAGCGGGCGGCTTCAGCTGATGCTGGTGCCCCTGCTGCCCCGGCACTGAAGAAAGCAAAGGGCTCCGCTGTTGAGGGTCCTTTTTCCGCCACGGCCTCCAAGTCTATCCCTGTGGTGGAAACCTCGGTTCTGGGGAGTCGGGAGGTTGTTGCTGCTGCCGGCCCTTCCCCGGCCATTGAGCCCCAAGCTTCTGAGGGGGGCGAAGTTGTCACCGTGTCTCTGGCTCCCAGGGGGAAGGACGTTGTCAGTTCGGATGATGACGTTTAGGTGACGCTTTCTCCTTCTGGCTCACCGTCGCCTTCGTCTTCCCCAGTGCGGTTTCCCCCTCCTCCACCTCCGCCGACGGGTCCCTCTTCGGTTCTCCCCCACGGCTTCTTGTGGAAGAAGGGGGTGGCTTCTGAAGTTGACGTTGCATTCCTTCCACCCTGGCACTTTCTTGAAGGCAACCGGCCCTTGTCCCCCCCGGCCGTGGATCAACTGGAACTAGCCCAAAGGGAACTCGTCCGGTCAGTGGGGTATCTTCAGGCCCTGAGGATGGTTCGGAACCATTATGCACGGGCTAAGGCAGAGTGTATCAGGCTGAGGAAGGTAGAGGCCGAGCTAAAGCCCGAGGTTGTGGCGGCCGAGCAGCTGAGGAAGGAGCTGGCCGAAGTCAGAGCCAGGGCCAGTTCCTCCGAGGACGAGCTCATCGCGGGATGAGGCCAGGGCCGCGCTGGAAACGGCCAGGAAGGAGCGAGACCTTGCCAAGGTCGTGGCGGTGAAGGCCGATGGGGAGGCCCAGCTTGCCCGGGAGGAGGCTGAGAAGGCGGCGGAGGAGTGTGGGTGGGCTCAGCAGGCAATGTCGGAGAGCCTGGCTGCGGCGAAGGCTCTTCAGCAGCAGCGATCTACACTCTGTGCCGAGAAGGAGGGGCTCAAGAAGGCCCTTGCTGAGGAGAAGGCGGCTTGCCAGGAAATTTCTGATGCCTTGGTACAGACTGCCGAGGCATGCTTCAAGCAGGCCTTGCTCCAGATCCGGCATTTTAACCCCGGCGTTGAGCTGGACGTGGCCGGGTATGATCACCGTGCCTTCATTAAGGAGGATGGGACTCTTATCCCTTATACACCTCCCGCCGCCGAGGCTGCTGAGGAGGGTGCTGTTGATGCTGACGAGCCGGAGGATGATGAGACTAACCGCCCTGAGGCCGATCCTCCCAAGTAGTTTTAGCTTTTTCTTTGTTTTTCTGAATTTTTTGTTTCAGGGCGTTGGTGCCCTTGTACTTTGTAAGGATGATTTTGGCCTTCGCGCCTTCGTGCCTTTATGTATAGACTTTTTGACAATGAATGACAATATTTCTTTTGTCTTAGCCTTGTGCCTTAGTCTGTATTCCTTTAGCCAATGAATGATTTTAATCTTTACCATCCTTTTGTCTATATTTGACAATGAATGATTTAAATTTGTATCATCCTTTTTCTGCAAATCTGAACTTGTTTAGTTACCTTAGGCAATGAACGGTCATCATCCTTTTACCTCGGTTCGAATGTGTGTCGACCGTATAGGCCGTTTAGATATCTTAGACAATGGATAACTGTATCATTCTTTTGTCTGAGCTTGAGTGTTTGTCGGCTGCATGTGTACAGGCCGTCGTTACTCTACCACACTTAGTGTGCGGGAGGTTGGGGCAAGGTTGTCTTGTTTCAGCCTCGTCAGGCATAACTAACCGTTCTGCCTCGACCCGACTTTCAAGTAGTCGGGCCCCAACTTTCACTTAGTTGGATTAAGTTTTACCGGCGTAAGGGCAGGACTATCACGTGTCTAACCGAGGCTTCGTCTGCCTAGGGTCAGACATTTTGACCTGATCAGGGTTGACATGATAGACTGCTTGCTTAGCCGGGCGAGCGTTGACGCGTCAATTTCACGAAGGGCCGCGTATGGCTCCTTCGTCGAGCTCTAACCAGTGCCTGTCGGAGTACAACAACCGGTTTTCGTACATCTAGATGTTTTTTGGCTTTTTCGACCGGATACGTGATCTCCGGGCCTTTTACCGGTGCCGAGTTTCTTGGCCTCGGCCTTATCGTTTTTAGCCGAGCTTCGTGGCTTCGGCTTCATGCTTAAGCAAACTTTGTGCACATTCGTAAATCTCCTCAATGGGATCCTTTATTGATAAGAAATAGCCCTAAGGGGCTTTACAAAGCATCATGATTAGAAATAACATAACTTAGACTCGAACTAATGAAAGAAACAAAGTAAAGACAAACGAACAGTGACGAAGTGGGGTCTAGCTTTAGTTTGTCAGCATTCCATGTTCTTTTGATTGGCTTTCGTGCCAAAGTCTCGAGGGTGTAGGCTCCTCCGTCAAGCTTTTCTTTAATCCGGTAGGGCCCTTCCCAGTTTGCCGCCAGCTTCCCGTCCTTGGCATTCTTGTTGCCTATGTCGGCCTGTCAGAGTACTAGGTTGCCGCGGTTAAAAGACCTGGGTCGGACCTTTCTATTGTACTTAGCCACCTGTAGTTGCTTGGCGGCTAGTTCCTGGCAGTGTGCCGCAATCCGGATTTCATCTATAAGGTCCAAGTCCGTCCTTAAGGCGTCGTCGTTCGACTCCTGCCCTTCCTGTTTGGCTCTGACCTTTCTCCAAGAGGGCTGTCCGATTTCGACCGGGATCATTGCCTCACATCCATAGGTTAGCCTGTAGGGGGTTTCCTGGGTCGAAGACTGCACGCTTGTACGGTATCCCCAGAGGACGCTGTGGAGCTGCTCGGTCCAGTTGGTCTCGGCTTGCAACATTCGCCTTTTAAGCCTGTCTAGGACTACTTTGTTGGCGGCTTTAGCCTGGCCATTTGACTGAGGGTGTTCCACGGATGAGAAGTGCTGCTTCATGTCTAGGTTGGACATTAGCGCTTGGAATCGATGGTCCATGAACTGGGTGCCATTATCCGTGACGACCTCGGCTGGTATCCCGAAGCGGGAAACGATGTTGTGCCGGAAGAACTTAATCACTCTGGCCGAGGTTATTGTGGCGAGGGGCTCGGCTTCGATCCACTTGGTGAAATAGTTTACCGCGACTATGAGCCATCTGCATTGCCCCTGTGCCGGCCGGAATGGTCCGAGGATGTCCATGCCCCATTTGTAGAAGGGCCAGGGGGCTGGTATTCCTTTCAACTCTGTGGGCGGTGGCCATATGATCCTGACATGTTTCTGGCAACTGTCGCATGTCTTGGCCTTTTCCATGGCGTCATGCTTCATAGTGGGCCAATAGTAGCCGGCGCGTAGCGCTTTCCTGGCGAGGGCCTTGCCCCCCATGTAGTGGCCGTTGCTGCCTTCATGTAGCTTGGCCAGCACCTATTTGGCTTCAGACTCGCCGAGGCACCGCATCATCGGGCAATGGAGCCCTTTTCTGTACAGTTGGTCATCAACCATAGCGTAGAGGGCGGCTTCTCTGATCAGCTTCTTTGCCTCGGTCGAGTCGGTTGGGACAATTCCCCTTTCGAGGTAGTCTTATATCGGTTTCCTCCAGTTCGCCCCGGCCGAGATGGCCATAATGCAGCTCGGCTCGGTGAGGTTCTGCTGAATCACCGTCCTATGATTGTCCGGCCCGTTGGTACTTACCAGCTTGGAGAGGATGTCGGCCCAGGCATTCTCCTCTCTCGGGATGTGGGAGATGGTTACTTCTTCGAACTCGGCCATGAGCTCTTTGGCACGATTTAGATACTTAGCCATAAGAGGGCCTTTTGCTTGGTAACTGTCGTCGACTTGTGCGGCGACAAGCTGCAAGTCGGTTAAGACCTTTACTCGTTGTGCGCCGTTCTCTTTTTCTTGTAGTAGTCCGGCCAGAAGAGCCTTGTACTCGGCTTGGTTGTTGGAGGTCGGGAACTTCAATTGGAGAGAGTGCTCCGTAGCGATCCCTTGTGGGCTTTCCGCGATAACTCCCGCGCCGCTGCCTTTAGCATTGGAGGATCCATCCACATAAATTGTCTAGGTCCCGTCATTCGTTACCGCCGGGGTGAGTTCCCTGATGAAATCTGCCAATGCTTGGGACTTGATCGCTTGCCGGGCTTCAAAAGAGATATCGAACTCGGACAGTTCTATGGCCCAGTTGGTCATCCTTCCCGCCAGGTCGGGCTTGTGGAGTATCTGCCGGATCGGTTGGTTGGTTCGTACCACTATCCGATGTCCTTGGAAGTAGGGCCGAAGCCTTCTATCCGCGGTGAGTAGGGCGAAGGCCACTTTTGTAAGTTCTGGCTGAACCCAAGAGGGGGGGTGAATTGGGTGAAGTATAAAAATTCTCTTTCTTTAAAATGTTTTTGCAATTCAGTAAATTTAGCTTCCCAAAAAGGATGTGAGTTGAAAAACCAGATGACAAAACAATCAAATGCGAATGCTGGAAATATAAAAGATCAGGGAGAAGAGTGTGCAAACAGATTTATACTGGTTCGGCCTTATCCTTGACCTACGTCCAGTCCCCAAGCCTCACTTGGGATTTTCAATCCACTATCTTTAATCTTCTTGATTACACGATCTGTAACTGAAGCAATCCTCTCTCTAGGATTCACTCCCCCTTACAATCTGTAATCAACACACTGCTTGATTACACACTCTGTACTCGAAGTAATCCTCTCACTAGGATTCACTCCCCCTTACAAGTTGTAATCAACACAATGTATATCCCACTCAAGATTACCCAATCTTGAGTAACTCTCATAAAGATAATGTGTTTACAATAAGTTTCCTCTCAAAGGAATGAATGGATAATCACTGAAGTACAGATACAATTCATTTCACTCTCTAAGCTATCTAGATATGAAAAACAGAGTGAGAATGATGAAGAAGAAGAGTATCAGCATTTTGGCATTGCAAACTTGTATCTCCACGATTTTCTGCTTGAATCCGTGTCTCTTATAGATGGATAATGATATGTGACCGTTTATGACCGTTGGAGGATGAATCAGACCGTTGTAGGTGATTAGTGTTGAGTCTGGTCATCTTCTCTCTCTAAACTTCTGCTAATCCAAGTCTTAATGAAGTCTGATGTGGCTCTCTGAGAATTTGCCCGTTGGAGATGGCTTTACTTGTTGTAGTAAGCATTCTTTAATGTTTAGAAGGTGTGCTCAGATGGATTAGCTGAAAGTAGGTTGATTTGCAGAAGTGCATTAAATGCACTGTTCACTTTTTGCTTTATTGCTTTGACCTTCAATAATCTTGATCTGTTCTAGCTGAAATATACTTAACAAACTTGTTAAACATAGCTAGGAATATGATTGAATGAATTATGGAAGCAATAAGATCAAACAATAATGATTTGCAAATTCGTGTAATTCAAAAATCAGTTTTGACCGTTGTATACTGCGGTATGTTCCTCTATACTGGAGTATGCCACTGTGCATACTGTAGTATCCAAAGCTTACTGCAGTAAACAACTTCCAGAGACAAAAACCTCGCGAAATAATTTTGAAAGAAATGCTCTATACTGCGGTATGCAAATAACATACTGCAGTATGCGAGTTTTTGTCAAAGAGAAGAGAGCCCGTGATTGCCCAATACTGCAGTATGAAAACCTATACTGCAGTATGCAATGGTTATGAAACTTGAGAGCCTTCTGTAAGAGCCTTTACTGCAGTATGCAACTCCATACTGCGGTATTTACTTGACTTAAAAAATTTGCTTGCTCTCTGGATGGCCCTATACTGCAGTATACATACCTATACTGCGGTATTGGCTAGTTTTGAAAAACTCAGTTGCTCTCTGGATGGCCCTATACTGCAGTATACATACCTATACTGCGGTATTGGCTAGTTTTGAAAAACTCAGTTGCTCTCTGGATGGCCCTATACTGCGGTATACGGACCTATACTGCAGTATAGCAACTTCTTGCACTGATTATCAAATTCTGAGGGCCATATCTCTCTGGTCCGAGCTCCGTTTTGGTTCATTCAACTCTTGATGGAAAGCTCTGTGAGTCTACTTTCATATGCCACTGATTTCAGCTCAAACGGATTTGTCGTTTGTGAGATATACTCAAAATACCGAGGGCCGTTCCTGACTGTAACGCTGATGTTTGTGTCAACTTGTAAAATTCATCAATAATTCATCTGAACTCCTTTGGGCATGAATTTTTGTCACCAATACGTGTTGGGAGTCTAGTTTCCAATGCTTTTGGTTTCGTATCAATCCGACTTCTGGTTTGTGAGATATCATTGAATTACCAGACGTCGCCCGTGCTGAACATGAACAGAGTTGCTGATCACGTTGCATACTGCGGTATATCACTTATATACTGCAGTATGCCTTTGGCATACTTGGAATTTTGGCCTCTGTCTGATCCTATAATGCGGTATAGCATACCATACTGCAGTATACAGTCACTTTTCTCAGCAATGTGCTCTCTGCCTTCTGGATACTCGAGTATCCACTTGCATACCGCGGTATAGCCCTTCTGAACTTCAGTTTTAGCTTTCTGCAACTTGAATATTTATATTCTCATTCCATTTAGCAAGTTCTTCTTTCTTTCTTCTCTTTTCTTGATCATTCTTGATAATTCAACTCTTTCTTCCTTCTCTTCTCTTGATCATTACATATCATTTGACTTCACATCTTCTTTGATTCAATTTCTTCTTCTTGTAATCTCTTATCTCCTTCTTGTTTATTTTCCATAACTCAATTTGGACTAATCTACATTAAATACAATAGTTAGTCCAAGTAGGAGATAATTATATTACTCAATCTTTTTGCTTATAAGAATGTCATCTACATAAGACATCATCAAAACTAAGTATAACCAACATTCTCCCCCTTTTTGATGATGGCAAATACTTTAAGAAAAATATGTATGAATATGAGAATACATTAGATGCAACATATTTTTCTCGCCATTCTCTCCCCCTTATTTGTCATTAACAAAAAGTTGAGGTAAAGAAGAAATCCTTAGAGAGACAAATATGAAACCATATTAGAAAGAGTCAAAGAACTGATTTTCTCTCCCTAATTGAAAGTGTTTTCATACTAAATATGAAGCTATTGGGAATGTTTTTATGAAAACAAGTTTGAGAGAATTTGGAGAGGTTTTCAAGACTCAATGTTAAGTTATCAGAAAAATAGCCAATTTTACATTTCAACATATAAAGTTCAGAGAATGGCAGCAGATACACAATTGGAATCAAAAACACATGCGAGATATGTTCATATTTATTGAAAGAGACATACATGTGCAGCAAGTAACTGATATCAGAAATGATAAATACTCTAATAATCACTGATATCAGAAAAAGCTACTACAGAAACAGCAAAAATAGCTCAATGAAATGCAAACTACCTAGACACAACATCTAGACCTAATCACAGCATCTAGATCTCTCACAGTTAAAGCATAAAGATACCAAACATGTGCAAAATTTTTACTGAATATAAAATGATAGGGATTAGAAATGCTCATGTTGGTTTTGCAAATTGATGAATGATCAAAGAAGTCTATTTGCTTGCTGCATGAAGTTTGATTGTGTTGCCATGGTCTGAGATGAAGCAGTGGAAGGCTCTCTTCCTTGTTGTGTGAGTTCTTTGAAGAAGATCAATAGCAGGATCATGAGTATCCTGTATAATGTAAATAGGATGAAAATATTTGCTTCTTGAAGACTATCATATCCAAATATGATCACCACTCAGCTTTCATCCTTTGCTTTTTCTTCAAAGATCATCGATGTAGAGCATATCTCAGCTTTAATGATTGATCTCCAAAGAGCAACACATAACCAAATCTCCTGCTACAAATTAAAACATCCTTTCCAGAAGAGATTTGTTAGTGCAACCAGATATCAAAGTACTCCTTTCTAAATGATATCTTCAAATAAAGATAATGAAAGGAAAAATATAAGATATTTTCAAGAGTGAAATTAACTCATCATCAAAACTTATAAAAAATAGTGAATGTAGATGAGCATGTTTAAAAAGGATTTTCTTCAAATAAAAGAGAAGAGCTTATAGAGTATAAAACACATATGAATGTGAAGCTCCCCCTTACTGAATGTATGACCAAAAAAAAATGAAGTTCCCTTTAATAATACCAAATAACAATGTGACACCAAATGTTATGAGGTTTTGAAAAATTTTTGCTCACAACATGGTATCTCAGAATTAAGAACTTTTAATTTCATTGAAATTGGTATAAACTTCATGAACTAAAATAGAATGAGATCAAGTTAACCCAGCATGATTATGGTATATACGTAATACAATACCTCACTTGAATAATATCGTAATTACTCAAGTTAATCCTCTGTAGTCCACAGAAGCATTATTAGAAAGCTATTATCCATTATTTTGAATGCATTTTAGAAGCTAAAATCCTGAATGAGCTTTGTATAGGATTAGCTTCTGCTCATAGCTTGTCATCAAGCTAGCATGCTCCTTATCATCTTGGTTTAAGCCTCTTGCTAGTGATGGAATGTCACTCAAGTGATGCTACAGAATTTGCGGATATAGCCACTGAAATGATCTATTTTGTTTGCCTATATTCTCTGTATTCCTCAACAGAACATTTCGGTTAGCTCCTGCAAAAATATGTGTCCTTTGGTACTCAATGATTCTTGAGTCCACACAACATTAGACATGACAACTCTAATGCTCTTATAGAGTTAAATTATATGATTTTTGAGCAAAGAGTATAACAATCAAAGATCAAAACATAGTTTTACCCAAACAAATAAGATCAAGCCAATGAATCGAATAGGGTAACAACTAAATAATACCAAAAATGTTATTTCTCAATGACAATTTGTGAATACATTTTATGCAGAAAAGATGTCATTGAAAAGGCATGTAAATTTGTACATAGAAAATCTTATCCATAAAGATAAGCATTTATCAACTTAAAGTTTAGATTTTCCAAGAATGATAATGAAATGTGCAAATCGTTTCAAATCTTGAATATTCTTTCAAAAACGTGATAAGACATTATGAAATCAAGATTGTCATGAATGAAAGATTTATTTCTGAAACATGCTTGGAAAACAATGCTCATTTTAAACATGGTGGAAGTCAATACATATTAGAATGTATCAAAATGCTTCAGATTTTAGAGAATATGTTGAACATTGAAGTTAACATGTTGAAGAATTTTCTCAAAAGCAAAAGTCATGAAGGTAAAGCATTATCAAGACATGCTTAGTATAACAGAAACATATGAGCATAATGACTTTGCCAATGACCAAGAGATAATCTTGCCTTTTGAATAGAGTCTTGAAATATGTGAACATTCAAGGCAGGAGTATGAATATGCAGAGATAGTTACTCAGAATATAGATGAACACACATGCTGATGTATTTGAGTAACACAAGAAGTACTAGGATTAGTAGACAATAAAGTACAAACTCATTAATCCAAATGATTAGAGTTCCATAATATTATCCTAGTAAGTTAATCCATATAATGGTTAATGCATTAATGTTTAATGCATTAATGAACATTCATAATGCTTGGAATAGCTTGACCAATAAGGATTTATTCAATAAGCATAAGTTTTCACATACTGAATTCATTTCTGGAAATTAGCTTGAAACTCATATATGATTCACTTATTTGACATAAGGTCCTACCATTTAGAGAATGAAACATACGAGTTCAAGCAAAACATTGAATTCTAAAGATCAGTATGTGAATGATAGGGAAAACTCAATTAGACACATTTGAAGCATATCTAGCATTCAATATACAATATTAACTTCCAATTTGAAACATTATTTGAATGCAATCAGAGTATGAACATTTTTCAAATCATGCGTATGCATTTTCACAAAGCAGAGTGAATTCAAATTCAAACAAGTTTTAGAATTGCGCATAACAAAAGAATAAACTCAGATGGTGAAGCATCAAACTCGAGTTCCTCTTTTTCTTCAGATTTTCATTTCTTCTTCGCTTGTTGTGGATTTGAATTTAGCTTGTCAGTGTCAAGTTTGCTTCTCTTGGTAGCAAGATTCAGCAGGATTTCAGAGGATAGTAATCATTCTGTATGAAAATCACATCTAGATTCTCCAATACTTAAGTTAGTAACCAATTAATCATCAAAACGCAGAACTAACATTAAGTGGAGGCAATTTACAATCTATTGGGATTAGACATTCCCAAAATTTCTCATTATCCAATCGAATTACTCTTAGATGAATACGATATTTCCAAAAATATGTATCACAAATAATCTTACAAATTTGAGTAGGTACATAAGCGAATATGTGATACCAAGAAATTCAGTTTTCAATGACGATTTGAAAATACATTCATGGAAAATATGTCATTGATATGAACTTTTCATAAACTATGCGAATAGTTTTCAATATCTCAAATATCAATCGTGATAATGTTATATGAGATTGAGATGTTGATGATATGAAAACTCATCTTTGTAGAAGTACTTAAAGAAACAGTGCATTTGCAAAGTATGGTGGAAATTGAATTCCAATCTTGAGATATCATTTGAATCAAAACATGCATATTTTTAGAAACATTGGAATGCATTTTCCAAACACAGAATGAATTGTATTTAAAAAAAAATTCTTGACTTGTGCATCTCAGAAACTTTCAAGTCAGAAAAATTATGCACAAATTCACTTGTTATCCATTAGCAATCTTGAAAACATTTTTTAAGGTCACAAGTAATTGATTGCTTAATGGTATATAGTATTGGACAAGTATACATTACCCAAGAATGAATTTCACATAAATACAATATGGGGTAAGGATTAGATATCACCGTATTTCCCTTTGTCCTCATAGAGACTTGCTTGGTTGAGATGGATTGGTGTAGACAACTCCTCTTTCGGTTGTTCACCATCAACATCAAGCATAGCTCGTTGAGCTTTCTCAAGGCTTGAATCATTTCTCTATCTTTCATTCTTGAGAAGCTTTCTTTGATCCTACAAAATCGTATAAATCTTTTTCTTTCTTGGTATCCAATCTTGGATCCAATCATCGTTAGCTTGTAGGAACCAAAATTCACATGCACTTATGAATATAATTAATCTAGAATAATTGAGCAAAATGAGTTGAGCATAGTTTTATGCATGAAAGATATATTTTTCAACTCATAATGTGTGCATAAAGAGTTAAGCTCTTGAACATTGCACAATATATAAAAATAAATCTATCAAGTAGATTTTCAATTTCAAAAATGATTTTCAATGTTCATTCCTACTATCCAAAGTGTAAAACCTCAATAAATATTTTAGATAATAGTGTAGGAGGTTTTACCAACACGTACCCTTTCCTTAGGTACTTGGAGGATTGGCTTTGCATACCCATTGATTCTTTGGTGTCTGCAAAGTCTTCTCATAAGGTACAGTCTTCAAGTATCTTCTCTTTGATACTTGAGATGTTCTCTTCTTTTTGTTCTCCTCAAGATAGTTGTACGATACTCTCTGGTAGTTTGTTCTTGAGGGAGAATACAATCCTCTTGCTTGTATCCATTGCTTCTTTTGATTTGAAGATGAGGTTGTAGCAATGGCTTCTCCATGAGTTCTCCTAATTGATGTGAATCTTCTTTTAGGTTCGTGAGAGACTCTTGGATTCTTCTTCTTCTCAGTAGCTTTATGTCCATTCTCTTTGTAATTTATCTGCACACACAAAGCACTAGAAAGACATTTTGGTACCCACTCATACTTGGGTCCTTGACTATTAGCATTGGACCGTAATTGTCCTTTAGCAACCCAAATAAATTTATTTCTCATATTAGAATTTCTCCTAATATAGCATGTATGAGAAATATGTCCAGATTTTCCACAATAATTGCAAATAATAGGATTATGCTTATCATGAACAGCTTTGCAAGAATTATGTGGATCTAGTGGATGCAATCTCGAGTGATTCATGTTTGTGTGTGCTTTCTTCCCATATGATTTTCCAGCATGATTGAAAACATTTTTGTTTCTCAAAATAGAATCAGTCAATGGTTGAAAAACAATTCTATGTGATTGTTCAAAAACATTTTTCTTATCTACACAAGAAGAATTGGAATCGTTTACCACAAGTGCATCTTGAGCTTTAGATATTGGTTGATCACAATCGTCTATGAGCTCATCTTGGGAATCCTCCTCATCTTGTTCTTTTGTGTTGACTGGACCATGGAAGCGTTCTAAGATTTCTCCTTCTTCATGCTCCACTTCCATTTGTTCATCCATCATGGATACACAGCTTATAGTTTCAAATGAACTGTCAACACTTTCAACTTCAACACAATTGTTAGAAGCATATATAGAATCAAGAGTATCCCAAATTTCTTTAGCACTAGAGCAAAACTTGATTTTCTGAAAATCATTTTCAGTTAAAGCACAATACAAAATTTTCATTGCTCTAATGTTCAACGAAAACAATTTCTTTTCTTTTTCTGTCCAATCCTTTCTTGGTTTGAAATCAAAGACATTTATAAAAACATTCCACATATAAAAATCAGTTGCTTTGATAAAACTAGTCATTCTAGCTTTCCAAAACCAAAAATCAATATCTTTAAAAAATGGTGGAATGGTAAAATCAAAACCTTTTGAAAACGAAGAACACCCGAAATCAGCCATTGAAACTCTTGAGATGGTTAAGTCCTTTAAACAAGAGCCTAGCTCTGATACCAAATGTAAGTTCTGGCTGAACCCAAGAGGGGGGGTGAATTGGGTGAAGTATAAAAATTCTCTTTCTTTAAAATGTTTTTGCAATTCAGTAAATTTAGCTTCCCAAAAAGGATGTGAGTTGAAAAACCAGATGACAAAACAATCAAATGCGAATGCTGGAAATATAAAAGATCAGGGAGAAGAGTGTGCAAACAGATTTATACTGGTTCGGCCTTATCCTTGACCTACGTCCAGTCCCCAAGCCTCACTTGGGATTTTCAATCCACTATCTTTAATCTTCTTGATTACACGATCTGTAACTGAAGCAATCCTCTCTCTAGGATTCACTCCCCCTTACAATCTGTAATCAACACACTGCTTGATTACACACTCTGTACTCGAAGTAATCCTCTCACTAGGATTCACTCCCCCTTACAAGTTGTAATCAACACAATGTATATCCCACTCAAGATTACCCAATCTTGAGTAACTCTCATAAAGATAATGTGTTTACAATAAGTTTCCTCTCAAAGGAATGAATGGATAATCACTGAAGTACAGATACAATTCATTTCACTCTCTAAGCTATCTAGATATGAAAAACAGAGTGAGAATGATGAAGAAGAAGAGTATCAGCATTTTGGCATTGCAAACTTGTATCTCCACGATTTTCTGCTTGAATCCGTGTCTCTTATAGATGGATAATGATATGTGACCGTTTATGACCGTTGGAGGATGAATCAGACCGTTGTAGGTGATTAGTGTTGAGTCTGGTCATCTTCTCTCTCTAAACTTCTGCTAATCCAAGTCTTAATGAAGTCTGATGTGGCTCTCTGAGAATTTGCCCGTTGGAGATGGCTTTACTTGTTGTAGTAAGCATTCTTTAATGTTTAGAAGGTGTGCTCAGATGGATTAGCTGAAAGTAGGTTGATTTGCAGAAGTGCATTAAATGCACTGTTCACTTTTTGCTTTATTGCTTTGACCTTCAATAATCTTGATCTGTTCTAGCTGAAATATACTTAACAAACTTGTTAAACATAGCTAGGAATATGATTGAATGAATTATGGAAGCAATAAGATCAAACAATAATGATTTGCAAATTCGTGTAATTCAAAAATCAGTTTTGACCGTTGTATACTGCGGTATGTTCCTCTATACTGGAGTATGCCACTGTGCATACTGCAGTATCCAAAGCTTACTGCAGTAAACAACTTCCAGAGACAAAAACCTCGCGAAATAATTTTGAAAGAAATGCTCTATACTGCGGTATGCAAATAACATACTGCAGTATGCGAGTTTTTGTCAAAGAGAAGAGAGCCCGTGATTGCCCAATACTGCAGTATGAAAACCTATACTGCAGTATGCAATGGTTATGAAACTTGAGAGCCTTCTGTAAGAGCCTTTACTGCAGTATGCAACTCCATACTGCGGTATTTACTTGACTTAAAAAATTTGCTTGCTCTCTGGATGGCCCTATACTGCAGTATACATACCTATACTGCGGTATTGGCTAGTTTTGAAAAACTCAGTTGCTCTCTGGATGGCCCTATACTGCAGTATACATACCTATACTGCGGTATTGGCTAGTTTTGAAAAACTCAGTTGCTCTCTGGATGGCCCTATACTGCGGTATACGGACCTATACTGCAGTATAGCAACTTCTTGCACTGATTATCAAATTCTGAGGGCCATATCTCTCTGGTCCGAGCTCCGTTTTGGTTCATTCAACTCTTGATGGAAAGCTCTGTGAGTCTACTTTCATATGCCACTGATTTCAGCTCAAACGGATTTGTCGTTTGTGAGATATACTCAAAATACCGAGGGCCGTTCCTGACTGTAACGCTGATGTTTGTGTCAACTTGTAAAATTCATCAATAATTCATCTGAACTCCTTTGGGCATGAATTTTTGTCACCAATACGTGTTGGGAGTCTAGTTTCCAATGCTTTTGGTTTCGTATCAATCCGACTTCTGGTTTGTGAGATATCATTGAATTACCAGACGTCGCCCGTGCTGAACATGAACAGAGTTGCTGATCACGTTGCATACTGCGGTATATCACTTATATACTGCAGTATGCCTTTGGCATACTTGGAATTTTGGCCTCTGTCTGATCCTATAATGCGGTATAGCATACCATACTGCAGTATACAGTCACTTTTCTCAGCAATGTGCTCTCTGCCTTCTGGATACTCGAGTATCCACTTGCATACCGCGGTATAGCCCTTCTGAACTTCAGTTTTAGCTTTCTGCAACTTGAATATTTATATTCTCATTCCATTTAGCAAGTTCTTCTTTCTTTCTTCTCTTTTCTTGATCATTCTTGATAATTCAACTCTTTCTTCCTTCTCTTCTCTTGATCATTACATATCATTTGACTTCACATCTTCTTTGATTCAATTTCTTCTTCTTGTAATCTCTTATCTCCTTCTTGTTTATTTTCCATAACTCAATTTGGACTAATCTACATTAAATACAATAGTTAGTCCAAGTAGGAGATAATTATATTACTCAATCTTTTTGCTTATAAGAATGTCATCTACATAAGACATCATCAAAACTAAGTATAACCAACAACTTTCTCCAGTTTCTGGTACCAGAGTTCCGAGCTTTGCAGGGCCTTACTGATGAAGTAGATCGGTCTCTGACCGGCCTCAGTTTCTCTTACCAGGGCGGCGCTGACGGCTTCATTGCCGATTGACAAATAAAGGAATAAGGTCTCTCCTGGATCCGGCTTGGTTAGTACCGGCAGGGTTGCCAGACACTGTTTAATTTCCACGAAGGCGGTATCACATTCGGTATTCCATCCGCCTTGGGTTTCTTTCTTCAACAATCTGAACAGAGGTAGGGCTTTCTCGGCCGACTTAGGGAGAAACCGTGTCAGGGCGGCCAGTCGGTCGGTTAGCTGCTGTACCTCCTTCTTGGTCCTTGGCAGCTGCATGTCGAGCACGGCCTTGTACTTGTCCGGGTTGGCTTCAATCCCCCGGTTAGTCAGCATGAAACCCAAGAATTTCCCAACCGGAACTCCGAAGGCACATTTGGCCGGGTTAAACCTCATTCGATGTCTTCTTAGTTTCTCAAACGTCTGTTCTAGGTCCCGGATGTGGTCTTCTGGAAGCTTCGATTTGACGATCATGTCGTCGATGTAGACCTCTATGTTGCGCCCGATCTGGTCTTCGAAAACCCGGTTCATCATCCTCTGATATGTAGCCCCGGCATTCTTCAGCCCGAATGGCATGACGTTGTAGCAGTAATTTGCCTTATCTGTCATGAAGGCGGTCTTCACTTGGTCGTCCGGATGCATGGCAATCTGGTTGTGGCCGGAGTAAGCATCCATGAAGGAGAGGAGTTGGTACCCGGCCGAGTTGTCCACAAGCTTGTCGATACTTGGCATCGGGTAGGAGTCCTTTGGGCAAGCCTTGTTGAGGTTGGTGTAGTCGATGCACACTCTCCATTTACCTCTGGGTTTGAGGACCATCACTACATTGGAGAGCCAGGTGGTGTACTGCACCTCACAGATGAAGCCGGCCGCTAGGAGCTCCTCGACATGGTCCTCGAGGGCCTTCTGTCTGTTGTCTGCGATGTTCCTCTTCTTCTACGCCACGGGTCTTGACCCCAGCCAAATGCCGGGCTTGTGGCAGTAGAAGTGGGGGTCGATGCCGGGTACTTCGGCCGAGGTCCAGGCGAAGACGTCTTGGTTCTGCCTTAGAAAGCGGGTCATAAGGCCCTTTAGGTTGTCCGCCATATCCCGGCCGATTTTGGTGGTCTTGGATGGGTCCTCGCCTAACACTATCTCCTCCAGTTCTCCTTCTGGCTCAGGCCTCGGATTATCCTGTTCTCGGAGGTCGAGCTCTACCATGTTCATCGGCTGCCGCGGGCGCGTGTCGGAGTCGGCTTCGGCTACTTGCTCGTTGGATCCGAGCCGAGGTGGAGATGAAGGTCCTCCTTCCTTGACCCGAAGAGCTTCAAAGTAGCATTGCCTAGACTCCTTTTGGTCTCCGGACACTACCACTACCTGGTTCTTGTCATTAATCATCTTCAGCTTCTGGTGCTTGGTGGACACCAGTATGTCCCAGTTGTGGATAGTGGGTCGACCTAAGATGATGTTATACAGGGACCGGAAGTCAGCGACAATGAACCTGACTCATTCGGATTTGAAGGCCTCTTTGGTCCCGAGGGTCAGCCTGAGGTCGATGTAACCTTTCGGGAAGGACTGCTCACCGTTGAAACCAATCAGGGTGGTTTTGCACAGCTTGAGATCCTCTTTGTCGAGGTGCATCCTTTTATAGGCGTCCCAGCTTATGATATTGGTCGAGCACCCTGCATCAACAAAGATTCTTTTAACTCGGCAATTAACCAAGGTTCTAATGATTACCAGTCCATCCAGATGGCCGGGTATGACGTCCTTCAGCTCTTCGTCGGTGAAGGTTAGGGTAGGCGGCCTCGGCTTCTTGGGGTCTTCTTTGAACTTGGGGAGGTCTCGGACGGTTAGTACATCGCGGAGATACTTCTTCCACTGGCTTACAGTGTCTCCGCCGCCTCCGAATCCCCCGCTGACGACGTTGCACTGGAAATCCACGTCGGGAAACTCATCGTCCGAGGCGGTCTTCTGCTTCTTCCCCGGCTTTCTGGGCTCCTTGGGCGGACTCCTGGTGCGGCCACGGTCGTTGCGCTTGCCGGTTGTCCTTCCCTGGGTCTTGATAACATACTGACGTAGCTTTTCTTCTCTCACAAATTTCTCAATGGCATCGCTGAGGTCGTAGCATTCGTCAGTAGTGTGGCCGTGGCAGTCATGGAATGTGCAGAATTTGGTACGGTCCGTGTTGGAGCGGCCTCTGATCGGCCTGGGCTTGTCGGCCCTTTTCATCTTGGTCTGGGCTACCTCTTTCCATACCTGAGACCGAGGGACATTCAACGGAGTATAGCAAATATCGTATTTGGCCTTCTGGTCGGCTCGGTCAGGCATGGCTTGGCTCTCACGGTTCCGTCTTCTAGGGTCGGCCTTCGTCCATCTTGGCCGCTCTTCATCGCTGGGTGGACTTCTCCTAGTCCGTTCTGGTTCGTCGGTATTGGCCGCCTCCATCTGCTCCACTTCCAGGTACTTCTTCGCCTCCATGTAGAACTCGGTCAAGGTGTACACTAGGTTCTTACATAGGTGTCGAGCCAGCCGGGATGACGGGTCTAGTCCATTGACCAGGCAGTGTACGTGAACCTCTTCGGGCAGCGACCGCACTTGCATGGCCACATCGCGGAACCGATCCAGGTACTTCTGTAGGGCTCGCCTTTCCTCTATCGTACCTTACTCAGTGTGAATGTGGTCTTTGGCTGTTTCTTGCTAGTGGCAAAATGCAACTCGAACTTGCGTCCGAGGTCTTCATAGCTCCAGACCGAGTTATCCGGGAGGGAGCTCAGCCATCTATGTGCGGGTCCGTTCAGAGTAGCCGCGAAGAGACATTGGACGACTAGGCCGCTAATCTGTCGCACCCACATGAGCTTTTCGAACACGTCAAGGTGGTTGCGTGGATCTTGGGTTCCGTCGTACTTCGGAAGGTTGGCCAAGTCAAAATGCTTCGGGTATCGGGCCGTGGCCGTCTCCCTCGAGAATGGGGATCTGCTAGAGTCCGACAGGTACGTGACGCGATATTCGCGGGGGGATCCGTGGCGAGGTGATCTGCGAGCCCGGGGAGTTCTGTCCTCCGCGCGGGGTCCTTCTCGGTCCCATCCTTCTCTAGCGGCCCGATCAGTGCGGTTAGGACCATCACTGTGGTTTTCAACGTCTTCTGGGGGCCGTGGTCGGCCTCACTCCGCACTCATCCTCCGCTTCGGTTCGCCGTTGTCTCGGCGCGTGTTCCTTGGTCTTGAACTGCTTGAGGAGCTGCTGTCATCCACGGGTGCCCTTCTTCCACGCCTATGATTCCTCCGGCGACTTCCCTGCCGGCGATCCTCCTCGAGTGCTTCCTGAATCATTCGGCAGCGAGGGTTCTATGCACGCTTCCTGCTGTGGCTGCTCCTCTGCAGAGGGGGAGGTTGCCGTGTCAGTGACATGTCCTTCTGGCGGCTGGCCCTGTGGTGGCTGGCCTGGCTGGGGGTCTCCTCCTACCAGCGGGGGATTTCTGCTGTGGCTTTTGGTGTTTGCCATCAGTGGTCACAGGGATAGAAGTTTATAGATCCCCACGGTCGGCGCCAATGTTCTGCCCTAAGAACACAGAAAGATTGGACTTGACTAGGTTGTCAAGCCTAGAGCCTACGTACCCTTTGAAGGGATCAAAGTCCACATAGTTCGCAGTATACTGGAAGGCGTGAAGCCAGGGGAGTGGGGTGTGTGCTCTGTGTGACAGAAGGTAAATAGAGCATGAGATAGAACGTGTGCACCTGTTTAGGGTTTCCGTATATTTATAGAGCAGTCTGGTGCGCGTATCTCTGCCCTAATGAGCAATATCTGGGATTGAGCCGTTAGGGGCTGATTTGTTGGTGCCATGATTGTAGGAGATCCCCTATTAATGAGGTCCCCATCAGTGGGATCTCGTATTGTTTCCTATTAACGCACAGGTTCTGTCCCTCCCGTGGTTGGGCCGAGGTCCAGACCTGGGCCTGTTGGGCCGGTCCGTAACAGTGGCTAAATAAAAACTTGTTCAATTTTATTCAAACTAATGTGAATCTAGTTTATTAAGATTATAAGAGTAGCAAAACTATTTCAAACTTTTTGTAATACAATTATCAAACTTAGAGTTTAACCCAAAACTATAGGTTAACATAGAACAATATATTTTCTACAATTTATAAAGGAATATTGTATTACAAAACTTTAAGAACCAAAGGAAGAAGGGAAAATCACACCAATGTCCTAGTAATGATAAATAATAATAGAAAACCTTGTCTAACCACAAGTATAGAAAAGAAATAACTTTAGATAGTAGGAATAGCATATGAAATTGATTCCTAGTTTAGAATTTTGGAGGCTACATTATTAGATGAGGAATAATTATTGACCATCTCGATCATTCAAAGAGTGCTTACCTAATATGACTGATGTTAGGTTGGTTTTGTACTTTGTATTCAAGATATCCAATGAGATTAAAATTTGTTAAATTAAAATATCGAATTTGTAATTGTTTTTATCTGCCACAACCTTTATCTGCAAAAGAAATTGATAATGAACAATAAATTACCCTTTCCCACAACATCTTCAAGGTGCACATGTAAGGTGTAAGATTGTTGGCCCAAATATTCCTTCCATCAACAATACTTGCAAACAGAAATCTTCAGGAGTCTTTGTCTCTGGAACAAGGTCAAATAAGTGTTTTGTATGCTTCAACAAGAACATGAGCTAAAGTATGTCTCTATTAGAGCATTTAGAGCAAATAAATCATTACAACATACTATCTCCGGTCTTTAATATAAGATCTACTTAGCTAATTTGAATAGATTAAGGAAATTAGTTAAATTAATTATTTGAAAAAATGTGTATTGTGTTCTTAAAAATCTCTCTTATATAATTTGCCTTAAAATTGGCCCCGATAAAAAAGATCTCAATATGTGCAATCAATAGATATATTTTAAAGGTTAAAAAATGATAAATAGAGGGGATAAAATTGATTGAGATCTTATATTTAAGATCAAACTTAACCCTCCAACTAGATTTTATATTGGGGCCTGCAAGTTGTAGCATCTTTTTACAAGCCCATTCATCATTCATGTTGTAAAATATGAAGTGGTAAGAAAATTACTAAGTCACTAAACATAATCATGAGAAGTAGCACCCCGATAATGATTAGGCCTGGGTTCTTCATGTGATTAACAAGTGGAGCAGCCAATATTTTTCATTAGGAACATAAGAATTTGAAAAAAAAAACGGAAAAAGAATTTCAAGAAAAACGGAAAGACACGGCAAAAACAAGGGGAAACAAATCCTTCAATAACATGTTATTAGGAAGCTCAAAATCAAAAGTTGAAAGCTCGAAAAATTGACCAACCCACTACATTGCTGACAAAATTTCCGTTGACTAGCTATAACTTTGGAAGTCTATGACTTTGGAAGTCTTTGTTACCAAATCACCCCACTTGAAATCGGCCAGGAAGCTCCAGTTATATAGAAAAATAAAATGGAAAATACGAACAAAAATTGAGGGGGGAAAAAAAGAAAGCTTACATGAGAAAGAATCCACAAGAAAATGAAGGTATTGCAAAGATATACCCACCTTTAATGCTCAATACTAATTTAAATAGGACTACTTCCAATAGGAAGATATATGTGCCTATTGAAAAACAACCAATTAATTTGAAGTTATTATTATTATTTTTTTTTTTTGCCCAATAATTTGAAGGTATTTGAAAAATGTAAAACCTAGATAGCTTTGAATTCAACATTCTCCTCCCTTTTCTTTATGTCAAATATTATTCGAAAACTAAGAGGAATATTAGCTTCTTGAAGAAATCAAACAATTATAAGAACAAGAACACTAACCTTGAAGATATATGAAGCATGTCGTTTGCCTTCCTTGGTCTGAACTATGTGAGGAGAATGCTCCCTCTTTCATAATACATTTCCTATAATTTTTTCTTTTGCCAACGTTTCCTATATATTTTTTGATATAACGTTCACTATAATCATGTTCCCACAACATTTAAATATCATAACATTGAAATATTCATCCATAAAAGTTCACAAGAGTATAAACGCACCCAAAAAAAAAAATTTAAAGCCACATCATATTAATCCAATACAGTCATCCAACATTTAAATAAAATTAAAAATAAAAAGTAAAACTACTGAGAAGTAATTAATTATGCTAGGGGTCTTCACTGAGAGGATTTTGGGATTTCAACCAATTCTTCCAGCCACCTACATTTATTTAGAAGAATAAAATCACCAAAAATTATTCAATTTGTGATCCACTTTAAAAAGAAAAAAAAAAAGCAAGCTCGTTGGATCATTTTATTTATTACACTCCATATAGTCGATCAATTTATAATAATGTACTCAAGATTTCATATATACCTGTTAGTCTTGAAATCTCCTTTTCATTCTGGCCTTGAAAATTGCCAAGCCGACATAAATCCAGTCATACATGTTGGTGAAGAATTGAAAATAAGCAGCCCTCCATGAACTTTTCAGGATTAAAGTTCCACAAACTCCCCAAAATCCAACAAGGAATCCTAAAATCATGCTGATGTAGAACCCAAAAATTACGAGTTCATCTCCTTTGTTTGCGTCAGTTTTAGGACTGGTCTTGCGATTTTTATCAAAGTCATCATTTTTCGAACATCCTTTTGTGAGTGGTTGGCCACAAAGTCCATGATTTCCTATGTAACTGGAAGCTTCAAACGTTTGAAGTTGAGTAGTTTATGGAATTTTTCCTGATAAGTTGTTGAAAGACAAGTGTAAGAAACTCAAAAAATTCAGATTTGAGAAGCTCATTGGAATTCCACCAAAAAAGAGAGTTACTTGACAAATCAAGTGATTCCAACATTTTCATTTGACCCATGTTTTTGGGAATGAATCCTGTGAGATTATTTCTTGATAGATTCAAGGACGCCATTGCCACAAGTGATGTCATGCTACTAGGAATTTCTCCTGTCAGGTGATTACCAGAGAGATCAATTGCTATCATTAGCCCAAGATTCTTGTCATACTTAACATCAAGCCCTTTCCAATTCAACATTGCATTTTCAATGAAAAGTGCATTCGAAGAATATGGATTGTATATAGAATAAGAAATGGTATCCCTTGGAAATGTTAAATTTGACAAGGCACTCAAGTTATTGAAGCAATGAGGTATACTCCCAGTAATATTGTTATGCGAAAGATCTAAAATTTGAAGAAGTGATAACATGCAAAAACTTGTAGGTATATTTCCATGAAACATGTTTGCTTGGAGACGTAAAACGATCAAATTGGGTAAGTAATGACCAATCCATTCCGGGAACATTCCAAACAAATTATTTTGGCCATAATCAATGAACTTCAAAGATGGAGAGTCCATTAAAGTTGGTATCTTTCCAGAGAAGTTATTGTTATTTAAATGGATGGTTACAATGTCCTTCAAAGTACCAATTGAAGATGGTATTTCCCTTGAGAAATTATTGTTCGCCAATATCAAAACTTTCAAGTAAATAAATTGCCTCCAACATTGAGGAATTTTTCCTGTTAGCAAATTACTTGACATGTCAAGATGACTTAATTGAGATTGCAATGTTGCACATAAAGAAAATATAGAGCCTGAGAACCTATTATTTGAGAGAAGCAAGGCTACTACTGATGGTGAAAATGGTGGTATGGGACCTGACAAATTGTTGAAACTCAAATCGAAAGACATTCCAGATTTTGGTAACGATCTTGGCAATTCTCCATGGATTTTGTTATGGGAAATATTCAAGTAATACAGACTCGGCAGTAGGCATATCCATTCAGGAATTGAATATGAGATTGAACCACTAGAAATGTCCAAGTCCAAAAACTCCACTTGATTCTTGAGCCATATTGGAAAGCCAATGCTGAAGTTGCATGAGCTCACACGAAACATTTGCAATTGAAAAGGTGGAACCCATTTTGGACTAAAGTTGAATGAAAGGAAATTATTAGAGACAACCAAAACTCTCAAGTTGGATAAAGTTGACAGATGTCCTTCATTGACCACACCATTCAACTTATTGTAACTTATATCCAATTCTGAAAGATGAAGCAAGTGCCGAAGTGACTGTGAAATTGGCCCATTAAGACTAGTATTTGCAAGAATAAGTGACTCTAAGTATGAGAATTTCGAAAAATCAGGAAATGGGCCACTTTGGGATGGATTATGTGATAAGTCCAGTCTCTCTAAACTATGTTGGGCAAAATGCAATTGTGGTATCCAATCACTTAATTGACCGGATAAATTGTTGGACGATAAATCCAACTCACGTAGTCGACATAAATTAGAGATGGCTTTTCCTATATCACTGTCAAGATTATTTTTGAAAAGATACAAACTCTCAAGAGAAGTGGTATTTGTAAAGGCATCTGAAGCAACACGTTGTAAGGACATTGATCTAAGATACAGACTCTTAAGAGAATTCATATTTGAAAATGCGCCAGTAGGAATATGTTGGAAATGATTAAATGAGAGATCGATTTCTACTAAGGTTTTGCTAATATTTGACACCCAACATAAGACTGAAGTGTCAAGGTCATTATTGCCAAGACTGAGTCTTGTGAGAGAAGTGGAATAATTACTGTTGAGGAAAGATTTGGGATTGACTTGAGGTAGAGCACATCCATCTAAGACAAGCTCACGTAGAGAGAACATTTTTGACAATGAAGAGTGCCAGTCAAGTGCTTGACTTAGATTTACCCCAGACAAATCAAGATGCCTCAAAGAAGAAATGTTAGAAAGCCACTCAAGATCATTTACAATCAATTGATCATTACCCGTGATGTCTAGAGTTTGAAGATTAGATAGATTTCCTAATTGATGAGGAATAATGCCAACAAGATGTGCATATGAAAGTATCAACTTTCTTAATTGAGGAGCTTTTCTTGACAAAGATATTTGCCAATCAAATGCTTGACTTAGATTTACCCCAGACAAATCAAGATGCCTCAAAGAAGGAAGCTGGGAAATCCACTTAAGATCATTTACAATCAAATTATAGTTTGCACTAAGGTCAAGGGTTTCTAAATTAGGTAGATTTCCTAGTTGATGAGGAATAATGCCAACAAGACCTGCATATGAAAGTATCAACTTTCTTAATTGATGAGCTTTTCTTGATAAAGATGATTGCCAATCAAATGCTTGACTTAGATTTACCCAAGACAAATCAAGATGACTCAAAAAAGAAAGGTTAGAAAGCCACTCAAGATCATTTACAATCAAACCATCATTCTTCCCAAGGTCTAGAGTTTGAAGATTAGATAAATTCCGCAATTTGTGTGGAATAGTACCACCAAGACCGGCATATGAAAGATTCAACTCTCTTAATTGATAGAGAGAACCAATGCATTTTGGAATTTTGCTTCCTTTAAACTCGTTATAGGAGAGATTTAGGTGAGTTAGATGTTGCAAATCACATAGTGAAGAATCTATTTTACCTTCTAAATATCCCGAACCATTAAATGGGACATGCAGCTTGGTGACATGGCCTGTCAAACGATTGCAAGAGATTCCATTCCACTCGCAACAATCAGCTTCATGTTTCCATGATGAAAGAATTCCAAAATAATCAATGAAACGAACTTTCAACTTAAGAAGAGCTTGCTTGTCTGTTTCAACACAACTCTTTAAGTTGGAATTTCCTGCATACATAAAGACGCATAAGGCTACAATCAAGAAGTGGATATTGAAAGTGTGGCTAAAAATGCTGATCACCATGCTTGTGGTTCTTTTGGATGATAAAAAGAAAGTATAGGTACTATACCTCAAATTATGTGATTTCTGGGTCTTTAATAGAAATCCATAGTTTTCCAACTACTATATTTTCCCTCGTGAATTCATAACCACAATTTCATGTGATTACAATGAATATTGCATTTATAGTTACGTTTATCATACGTAAAGGATTTATGGTAGACTTTAGAGTCAACCAGACATATTTATGCAATATACATATGTGTGCTATTAAAAATCAATATTTAAAGGATCAAATAACAGAAACATTTATGTTTTTATATTAACTAATGTATTCGTAACTTTGGGTTGATTAAGATTTTCTTTTTCTTTTTCTTTTTACTTGTAAAATGATTTTAATCCTTTTGAGTCATTTCTGTCAAATAATTAGTAATAATTATTTGAAAGAAGACAAATTTAATTAAAGTAATTGTTAGTAATAATTATGCACTGTGCAAATAGGTCTTTAACTATGAAAAAATAGTTAAGTAGCAGGGAAATTCCGCCACTAAGAGTTTAGTAGCAAAATTTCATCATTAATTAATTAGTGATAATCTACTATTCTACTTGACAAAAGAATCATTCAATTCTGTTGCTAAATCAACTTTTTTTTTTTTTGGTAGATATATATGAATAGGTAATTTATTGTCAATGGCCTTACAAAACTGATTATGTAATAGCTTTTTTTTTCTTCTTTTTTTTTTAAAAAAAAAGGGAAAGGTCACAAGTTTAATTTCTTATCTCACTTATAATTTAATATCGTTAATGCCTTCTCCCATAATTTAAAAAAGTCCGCCACTTCCACTTTTAAATCCCAATTTCAGGTAATCGTGGTCATACAAGCCTACATACTTTTCTTGTTAGCCCCCTACATTGAGTGTTCATTGGGTTGGAAGAACTGTGCCTTATTTGGAGGGTTGTTTAAAAAGTCATGTTCTTGCTCTAAATTAATAACTTATCTATCACTTGAAGTGTTGTTGGGAGCGTAGACTTATACCGTGTTCTTAGGGTCATAGGGTTGTCTGTGTCATTAAGTCTTTTCCAAGAAATTGTTTAATATTTTTAGACTATTTACAAATATATATTTCATATTTTTATTATAAAATTTTTAACATAAAAATGTTAGTTATTATTCCTATAAATATAATTATATAATAATTAATTATCGAAGTCATATTATTTTACAAGAACGAAAATTATATGTTTGTTTAATTTTTTTAATTGCATAACAAAATCAATGAGAATCTAAACTTCTCAAAATAAATGTTGAACATGTAGTATACTTGGGTTTAGCTTGTGAGGGTAAGCCACTTCCATAACTATTTTTTTAAAATTTTTAAATTTCAATATAAAATGTTAATAGACAAGTCACAAGTCAACCATCCCTACTATTAATGAGACTGTAAGCCATGATATAATGTAGAAAATTTTAATAGCTAAATTATACAAAAATGATAGTTGTCAATAAATCTAATGGCTATTGTTGTTAGAAAAACTTTCATGTCGGTATAAAAAATAAAAAAAAAATTCCATGTCTTAAGCAATTATGCTATATTCAACAAAAATGAAAATATAATATATATGTTGAAATTAAATTCGGATATATTTTATTAGTCAAAAAAAATATGAAGAGGAAAATTTGCAATATCTATTATGATACCGTGTAATGGTTATAATTCATAAAAATATTTTTATTTAATATTTTTTCCATGAAATTTTATTTTCTGTATCGAACAAGCGAGTGTAACATATATTTAAGTAGATTATTTTTAAAAACGCTTTTATTTTCAATCTTAATGGATTATATAATTTTCATAATTTTAATATTTATAATACTAATAATAGTTCTAGAGAATCAATTTATAACTATAATGTACATGTTTTATATAAGCGAAGTTATCCTCCTTTAGCCTTGTTCGGGGTATTGTTGATGCATTAAATGATGATACCTCTCCTACTGGGAATTTGAACTCAACGCTATAAGAGATTAACCCTTTTTGTTAAACTCAACACCGTAGGTTATAAATATAACTATCATATTTTAATCATATAACAGGCTAATGATTTGATAGCCTAGTGACATGTAAGCTTTTTTTTTTAAGTGAGATGTCTATTCAATATGTCTGTAATTTCGTGTATTAGTGTTTCGCATTCAAAACACTCCCTTTTTTCACATTCTCTTTAAACAAAATACAATTAATTGTAACATCATTTTTTGTATATTAACTTTTTTTTCGGGGGTATATAACCTAACTTTTTTAAATTGAACACAATTCTTATTAAAATTTGTTTCTTCATTTTGAAATCAGGCCTCTGATAATCTAACTTTTTGAGTTTAATTTAACTAAGCCCATTTTTGTAGTATTAAAAAGAATAAAAACATCTTTAAAAATACAAAAAATTAAAATAAAATTACAAATGTTACTTAAATTATGAATTTCATTAATATTTCAGAATATTTATTAGAATGTTCTTTTTTTTTAATCAACACCATAATTTTTTGGGAAAAAAAGAAACAAATTGTAAATGGCGATGGTATATTTTGTAAATGGCGATGATAATTTTGTAAATGACGATGATATATTTGTAATAATGCATTAAGTTCATGTTTTTATTTCAGAGGCAAGAATGAAAAACCCTAAAACAAATTGTAAATGGCGATGGTATATTTGTAAATGGCGATAGTTGATTTGTAATAGCGATGATATATTTGTAATACTCGTTGAAAAAATATTAAGAAGAATATATATATTTGTTAATGTATACATATATTAAAAGAACCAAGTGGCCCAATTGGTTCGAACCCTTCCCCCTACACTTCAATGAATAATTTTTTTTCAAAAAGAAAAAAAACCCCACCCCCTCGCCGGTGCCGTTTTTATTTTTAAAAATTTATTTAAAAATAAGGGTAAAAGGATAATTTCACCCGAAATTGTATCTCCCTCATAGGTCCTTGGTACATTTCAGTCTTTTTTCAAATTCGGGAGACTTCTAGGGGTTTTACAAATTCAAAAGGTATTTAAATAAAATTTTCCCTTTTTTTTTTCTTATCATGTTGGTCCTTTTCTTTTCCAGGGCCATTAAGAGATCTTCATAACTTTTTCCAAAGGGATATTTGTTAAAGATTAGTTCAAGACATGAATTGATGCCTATTTTGTTTTAAGTTCAATCTTTTAGAAAAGTACCACTTTAGTCTTATTTATAAGTCCATTTTGACCAAATCTCACATACCAATACCAAGGGCAGGTAGTTAACTCAATGATTATGGAGTAAATTTTTAACTTTGCCCTCATATATGATTGAATATTTTTTAACTATTTCTTCTCTCTATCTTAATGGTTACAATTAATATAGGTAAAATTGTCATAATCTCATTTATTACACATAAAGCTGGATTTATAAATAGACCAAATTTTTTAGTCAAGATGGATTTATAAATAGGACCAAAAAATAATACTCCTCTGATCCTTATTATAAGACATCAACTAACTTTTCTGACAAACCAATAAAAATAGTTAAAGTCAATAAAGTTGCCCTATAATTTAAGTAATTTTCAATATTACCCCTACTAATTGCACTAAACTCTATTAATTAGTACTCTCACCCACTACTCTCATTAATTAGGGGCAGACATGGAAACAAATAATTAATGCGCATTGGGAACAAGCAAGTGCCTTATAAAAAGGACCAAATAAACTTATTAGTTGGTGTCTTATAATAAGGACCGGAGGAAGTATATGGAATTAACGGGTTGTGTGCAGGTCAGTTGAAGACATAAAATGATGGCTATTTTGTTTTGCGTTAAAACTTTAAAAAAAGCTGAAATTGATATGAACTTTAA
The DNA here is from genome assembly GCA_034222035.1 of Acacia crassicarpa. Taxonomy (NCBI): domain Eukaryota; kingdom Viridiplantae; phylum Streptophyta; class Magnoliopsida; order Fabales; family Fabaceae; genus Acacia; species Acacia crassicarpa. The sequence continues at coordinate 39,142,923 of JAWXYG010000003.1, forward strand.
TGTCCATTATCAATGTTTTAAGGATGATCCCTTTCATACTTAGTATTGAGCGTAGAGGAATCAAATTTATGTTATTTCTTTTGATTAAGTTGTTGAGCCATTTTTTGCAATTTCTTTTTCAATAATATATACTACCTCCGGTTTTAATTACAAGACTTAATTAATTTTTTAAAAAAATTAAATAAGTTATTTAATCATTTTATAAAATTAAATAAGTTGTGTATCATAGGTTTAGTTTGTGAGAGTAAGCCACTTTCATAACTATTTTTTTTTCTTTTAAATTTCAATATAAAATGTTAATGGACAAGTCACGAGTCGACCATCTCCGTCATTAACATTAATGAGACTGTAAGACATAATATAATGCAGAAATTTTAACAGCTAAATTATACTAAAATGATAGCCGTCAATAAATCTTATGGCAATTGTTGTTAGAAAAACTTTCATGTCTGTATTTTTTTTAAAAAAAAAAAAAACCTTCCATGTCTTAAACAATTTTACTATATTTAACAAAAATGAAAATATAATATATGTTGAAATTAAATTCGGATATATTTCATTAGTCAAAAAATATGAAGAGGAAAATTTGCAATATCTATTATGATACCGTGTAATGGTAATAATTCATTAAAAAAATTATTTAATATTTTTCCATTAAATTTTATTTTCTGTATTGAACCAGCGAGTGCCCATAAAATTGTCACATTAGAATTTCTCTTAATATAACACGTATGAAAAATATGACTAAATTTTCCACAATAATTGTGTTACGAACCAGCCCAACGGCCCAGATCCACGGAACGACCCAATAAACCAGGAAGCATGGTTGACACGTCAGGAGGGAAGATCCGATATCTTAACAAGACGCAATCTATCCAGATCGGTATCCCGAGATACTCGCTCCGAATATCTCGGCCCCAGATATTATGCTAGGCCGAGATATCCGCCTCAGACACCTCTGTAAATATAGAGGTCGATTAACCAGGTGCACACGTTCTAACTTATGCTCACTTTACATTCTGTCACACAGAGCACACACACCACCCCCTGGCCTCACGTCTCCAAGTTTAACTCGAACTACGTGGACTTTGATCCCTTCAAAGGGTACGTAGGCTCTAGGCTTGACACCTAGTCAAGCCCAATCAGTCCTGTTCCCAGAACAGAACATTGGCGCCGTCCGTGGGGAGCTATAAATTTCTATCCTCGTGACCACTGATGGCGAACACCAGAAGCCAAAGCAGAAATCCATCATCGCACGCTGACAGAGGCTCCCTGCCAAATCAACCTCAGGCCGGGCCAAGTCAGCTGCAGGTTCAACGTCAACCACGACGAGAAAATACCCCGGAGGGTTATGTTACCGACACGGCGACTTCCCCTCTCTTTGACGATCAACCCCTGATCGAAGCTGAAAGGGAGGTACCAGCCCGAGACGCTCTGGTGATAGAAGCTGATGTCCGCATGCTTCGGAGGACTCATGAATCAATGCTCCAGAGGTTCGAGAATAAAGAAAAGCGGGATGACCTGCAATGACAAGAAGACTTCCTCGCTTTCGACCGAATGATAGAGGAAAAGCTCGAACATTATTTCCGATGCGAAAACCGGAAAGAGTCCTGCAAAGGGAAAGAGAAAGTTGTCACGAACAGCAGCGGTTCGTCTAGTAGTCCAGATCCGAGGACAAGATGCGGAAGCACCGGCAGAAGGAATAGGAGGGCGAGTTCGAGGCGAGACCACCCATCGCCTTCAGAACACCGAGATGGTAGTGCGGGCCGAGGTGGCGACCAAGATCGCGACAGCCATGATGGCCAGTAGAAGCATGTTTCCAGAGAACGCCAGGAGCCAAATAGAGCCCCCCGGGCACATGGTTCACCCCGGGAATATAGGATGAAATACTTGAAAGGATCCGGTAGGACCCCGTTCTCAAGGGCAACGGCAACGGCTCGGCATCCAAAAAATTTCGATCTGGCCGACCTTCCAAAATATGACGGGACTCAAGATCCACGCAATTATCTGGAGGTTTTTGAGAAATTGATGTGGGTCCGGTCAATTGACGGCCCAGTCATTCAGCGCCTCTTCTCGGCTACTTTGATCGGATGGCGCATAAATGGCTGAGCTCACTCCCTGACAATTCCATTCGGGATTTCAAAGACCTCGGACGCAAATTTGAGCTACACTTTGCCACGAGCAAGAAGCAGCCGAAGTCTCAATTCACGCTGAGTAAGGTGAAACAGAAAAAGGGTGAGACGCTGCAAAAGTACTTGGATCGATTCAGAGACGTGGCCATGTAAGTACGATCCCTATCCGAGGAAGTCCATGTACACTGCCTCGTTAATGGATTGGACTCGTCATCACGCCTGGCCAACCTATGCAAGAACCGGGTCTATACTCTAACCGAATTCTACACTCGGGCAAAGCAGTACCTAGACGTGGAACAAATGGAGGCCGCCAACACGGATGAATCCGAGAAGGTGAGGAATACCTCTCCCGGCCTCGGAGATCAAGCAAATAAGCAGAAGACCGAGCCTCGGAGGTGCAACAGAGATAGTCGACCTAGGGCTGCTGAGACGACGGACAACAAGGCAAAATACGACAGCTACACCCCACTAAACGTCTCGTGGTCGCAGTTGTGGAAAGAGGTGGCTCAGACTGAGATGAAGAAAGTCGGCAAACCGAGGCCGCTGAGAGGCCGGTCCACTACAGATCGCTCAAAATTCTGTATGTTCCACGACTGCTCTGGACACACGATTGATGAGTGTTATGACCTCCGGGATGCTATTGAAAAATTTGTGAGAGAAGGGAAACTTCGTCAATATGTGATCAAAACCCAGGGCAAGTCAAATGGCAAGTGGAATTATGGCAGACGCAGTAGGATCCCAGCCACGGACACGCGGAAGCCAAAGAAGAAGCACAAGTCCGGTTTTGACGACGAATTTCCCGAGGTTGAATTCCACTGCAACGTTGTCAGTGGAGGTGGAGATACGGTAAGCCAGCGAAAGAAGTACCTGTGAGAGGTCTTGACGGTCAAGGACCTCCCCAAGTTCAAGGACAATCTAGCAAAGCCGAAACCGCCCCCATTGGTCTTTACCAATGAGAAGTTGAAGGATGTTATTCCTGGCCACCAAGACGGACTGGTAATCACTGGAACCCTGGTAAATTGTCGAGTTAAACGGATCTTTGTGGATGCAGGAAGTTCAGCCGACATTTTCAGCTGGGATGCCTATAAAAGGATGCACCTCGATGTGAAAGATCCGAAGCCGTGCAAGACCACCCTGATCGGATTCAATGGAGAGCGTTCTTTCCCAAAGGGCTATATCGACCTCAGATTAACCCTCAGAACAAAGGAAGCATTCAAAACCGAACGTGTAAGGTTCATAGTGGCCGACTTCCGCTCTCCCTACAACATTATTTTGGGGCGACCGACCATACACAATTGGGACATGCTGGTGTCCACCAAGCATCAAAAGCTAAAAATGATCAACGATAAGAACCAATTGATCGAGGTGTCCGGAGACCAGAAGGAGTCACGGTAATGTTATTTCGAGGCCCTCTGGGTCGAGGAAGGAGGACCCTCATCCCCGCCTTGACTCGGACGCAATGAGGTGATGGGCAAGGACGAGGATGATACGCAGCCCCGACGACCGATTAATATGGTGGAACTAGATCTCCGGGAGCCAGAAAATCCACAACCGGAGCCGGAAGGAGAGCTTGAGGAGTTGACCCTGGGGACAGATCCCTCCAAAACAACTAAAATCGGCGGAGATATGAATCCGGATTTGAAAGCACAATTGGTCGAGTTTTTAAGACAAAACCAGGATGTCTTTGCCTGGACGTCGGCCAAAATACCCGGGATCGACCCGCACTTTTGTTGCCACAAACTCGGTACATGGCCGAGGTCGAGGCCAGTTGCACAAAAAAAGAGGAATATTGCAGCCAACAAGCAGAAAGCCCTTGAGAGTCATATTGAAGAGCTCTTAGCAACCGGCTTCATCAGAGAGGTGCAATGTACGACGTGGCTCTCTAATGTGGTCATGGTCCTCAAACCAAGCGGCAAGTGGAGAGTATGCGTCAACTACACCAGTTTGAATAAAGCATGCCCGAAGGATTCCTACCCAATGCCAAACATTGATCAGCTTGTTGATAACTCGGCCGGGTACCAACTGCTTTCCTTAATGGACGCCTACTCCGGATACAATCAGATTGCCATGCACCCGGACGACCAGGAGAAGACCGCTTTCATGACCGACAAGGCAAATTATTATTACAATGTCATGCCTTTTGGGTTGAAGAATGCCGGAGCCACTTATCAACGAATGATGAACCGGGTTTTTGAAGATCAGATTGGCCGCAATATAGAAGTCTATATTGATGACATGATCGTGAAGTTGAAGCTACCAGAGGATCATATCCGGGACCTGGAATAGACGTTTGAAAAACTAAGAAGACATCGAATTAAGTTAAACTCGGCCAAATGCGCCTTTGGAGTTCCAGCCGGAAAATTCTTGGGTTTTATGCTAACAAATCGAGGAATTGAGGCTAACCCAGACAAGTGCAAGGCCGTCTTGGAAATGCAAGCCCCGAGGACGAAGAAGGAGGTCCAACAACTGACGAGCCGCCTTGCCGCCTTAACAAGATTTTTGCCCAGGTCGGCAGAGAAGGCCCTGCCTTTCTTTAAGTTACTGAAGAAGGAAACACATTGAGGCTGGAATCCAGACTGCAAGGCGGCATTTGAAGAAATCAAACGGTGCCTGGCAACCCCTCCGGTACTCACAAAGCCAGAACAAGGGGAGACTTATCTTGTACTTGTCAATCGGAGACGAAGCCGTGAGTGCCGCTTTGGTAAGAGAAACCGAGGCCGGACAGACACCCATCTACTTCGTAAGCAAGGCTCTACAGAGTTTCGAACTCCAATATCAGAAGCAGGAGAAAGTGGCTTTCGCCCTACTACCGGCAGCAAGACGGCTCCAGCCATACTTTCAAGGGCACCGGATTGTAGTCCGTACCAGCCAGCCAATACGACAGATTCTTCACAAGCCAAACTTATCAGGAAGGATGACGAACTAGGCTATTGAGCTGTCTGAGTTCGACATTACGTTTGAAGCCCGGCATGCGATCAAGTCGCAGGCTCTAGCGGAGTTTATAAGAGAGTTGACCTCGGCAATAGCAAGCAACGGAACCTGGAAGGTGTATGCATACGGATCCTCTAATGCAAAGGGCAGCGGAGCAGGAGTCATCGTCGAAAACCCACAAGGGGTCGCCACCGAATATTCCCTCCAATTAAGGTTCCCAACCTCTAACAACCAAGCCGAGTATGAGGCCCTTCTAGCCGAGCTGCTCCAAGCTAAGGATAACGGCGCGTCGAGAGTCAAGGTGTTTACCGACTCGTAGCTTGTTGCCACACAAATTGATGGCAGTTACCAAACAAAGGGACCTCTACTGGCTAAGTATCTAAACAAAGCGAAAGAAGTCATGGCCGAATTTGACGAAGTGATCGTATCCCATATCCCGAGAGAAGAGAACACAAGAGCCGACATCCTCTCTAAACTAGCAAGCACCAAAGGTCTGGACAGTCATAGGACCGTAATCCAACAGAATTTGGCCGAACCCAACTGCGTGATGACCATCTCGGCAACCACCAACTGGAGCCAATTGAAGGCTACCTAGAAAGAGGCATCATCCCAACCGACTCCACAGAAGAGAAAAAGTTGATCAGGGAGGCCGCCATCTACACCATGGTCGACGATCAACTCTATAGAAAAGGGTTGCATTGCCCGATGATGCGGTGCCTAAGGGAGTCCGAAGCGAAGTACGTGTTGGCTGAGCTACACGAAGGAAGCAACGGCCATCACATGGGGGGCAAAGCTCTTGCTAGGAAGGCATTACACTCCGGTTACTACTGGCCGACCCTGAAGCATGACGCTATGGAGTCAGCCAAAAGGTGTGACAGTTGCCAGAAACACGTCAAAATTATATGGCCTTCGCCAATAGAGTTGAAAGGCATGTCGGACCCCTAGCCCTTCTACAAGTGGGGCATGGACATCCTTGGTCCATTCAGGCCGGCATAAGGACAGTGTAGATGGTTCATCGTCACCGTCGATTATTTCACTAAATGGATCGAGGAAATGCCGCTGTCTACAATAACCTTGGCCAGGGTAATGAGGTTCTTTCGGCAAAACATCGTCTCTCGATTTGGGATACTTGCTGAAGTCGTTACGGATAATGGGACCTAGTTCATGGACCATAGATTCCAGGCCTTAATGTCCAACTTAGACATTAAGCAGCATTTCTCCTCTGTTGAACACCCGCAGTTCAACGGCCAAGCCGAGTCAGCCAACAAAATCATCCTGGACGGACTAAAGAAACGCATGTTATAGGTCGACACCAACTGGACCGAACATCTTCATAGCGTTCTATAGGGGTACAGGACAAGCATGCAGTCTTCAACCCAGGAAACCCCATTCCGGTTGACCTATGGCTGTAAAGCAATGATCCCGGGCGAAATTGGACAGCCATCATGGAGGAAGATAAGAGTCGGACAAGAAGGACAGATGTCCAATGACGACACCTTGAAGACGGATTTGGACCTCATCGACGAAGTCTGTGTCACGGCACATTGCCGAGAATTAGCTGCCAAGCAACTCCTAGCGGCTAAGTACAATCAAAAGGTTCGGTCACTGTCCTTTAACCGAGGGAACCTAGTACTCCGACGGGCCGACATAGGCAATAAGAATGCCCAGGACGAAAAGCTTGCGGCAAATTGGGAAGGTCCATATCGGATCAAAGAAAAACTCGTTGGAGGGGCATATGTTCTCGAAACCCTGGCAAGGAAGCCGGTTAAGAGAACGTGGAATGCCAACAAATTAAAGATCTATTACAGCAAGATCTCGGCTCAGTTCAGCAGACACCAACGTCACTGTTTGGATATTTCTTTAAAGTTTTTCTAGTTTAAGTTGTCCTTTATTTTTTCCTTTGATTAACTCATGATCATTTGTAAAGCTCTTTTGAGCTATTTTTATTAATGAATGATCCCACTAAGGAGATTCAACAACGTGCACAAATGTTCGCTTAAGCGTGAAACCAAGGCCATTAAGCGCAGTCAAAAACTCGAAACTGAGGCCATTAAGCCCGGTCCAAAAACTGACTCCGAGGTCGTATACCCGGTCGCTAACAAAAACACCTAGATGTATGAAACCGGCCGTTGTACTCCGACAGGCATTGGTTAGAGCTCGGCGAAAGCGCCATATGTGGCCTTCGCGAAATTGACTCGTCAACGCTCGCCCGATCTAAGTAAGCGGACTGGCATTCCGATCCTGATCAGGTCAAAATGTTTGATTTGAGGTAAGTGAAACCTCGGTTGAACATGTGGCAATCTAGCCCTTATTTCGGTTACATTAATCCGACTATTCAAAGTTGGAACGAGGTAATGCGGTTAAAGTTAACAACCCCAGAGGTTAAAACAGAAAACCCTACCCCATCCTCCCACAAGAAAGTGCTGGTCGAGTAAAATGACTCGTATTTACTACAGTTAATAAACTTCTAAACTAAGTTTAGAAATTATAAAATAGGCAAAAGGATGGTATAAATCATTCATTGTCATCATTTACATAACGGTGCAAAACGCCGAAAATGTCAAGGATGAAAAGGCACAGACGCCTATACAAGCAAAAATACAAAAACAAGGGACTAGCTGGATGGCCCGGCCTCTGGACCCCCTCTCCCGGCCTCATCCACCGCCACCAACTCCTCACCATCAGAGTGGGAACCTTCAGCAGGAGGAGATTGGTACGGAATCAGGGCACCATCCTCCACAAAGACACGGAAATCGTACCCGTCCACGTTCAGCTCCACTCCGGGGTTTATAAAGTGGATTTGGGCCAGAGCCTCCTTGAAGCAGTCCTTGGCGGTCTCCATCAACGCCCCAGTCGTCGCTTGATGAGCCGCCTGCTCAGCGGCGAGAGCCTCCTTGGTGGAATCAAGGTCGGAGGACAGAGAAGCCCGTTGCTTCTGAAGAGCCTTCACTGCATCAAGACTCTCTCCTGCCACTTTCTGAGCTCGGATGCATTCAGCAGCAATCCTCTCCGCCCCTTCCTGGGCAACTCGGAGCTCCTCCCCCGTCTTCACAGCGGCGGCCTTCGCAGCATCCCATTCAGCCCGAGCCGAGTCCCTCTCCTCCAATAAAATCTCAGCCTTCTTAGCCTTAGCCTCTGCCACGGCCAAAGCCTTCTTCATCTCCTCCTCTGATGCCCTTAGTCTTCTATTGTCCGCATCAGCCAGGGCATACTTCTCCTTAACCATAACAAGGGCCTGAAGGAACCCAACAGACCGGCATAAGTGACGTTGGGCCGTATGCACCTCATACATACCGGGCAGAGACAGGGGCTGGCTCTCCATGAAGTGCCGAGGAGGAAGAAATGCAACATCCACTTCAGGGGCCACCCCCTTCTCCCAAATGAAGCGGCGTGGGAGTACTAAGGAAGGACCAGACGGCGAGGGAGGTGGAGGAGGCGGGGGCGGCAGAAGTACCGAAACCAAGGGAGTATCTGGGATGTTTGCGTCCACAAGTTCCTCCACGGACACTATGACCTCTTTCCCCTTGGAGGCTTGGGAAACAATCCCTTAGGAGGGCATGGATGGGATGGACGGAACAGACCCTTGACCATCCGAGGCCTTGGCCTTCTTTGCCGCGGACGAGTTGGCAGGGGCCTTTGGTGCGGCGGTATCAGCAGGGGCGCCCCGTTTCTGAGTCTGCCGGCTCGAGGACGAAGTGGCAGGATTCGCCTTTTGAAGATAGAGAGGAAGAGCCCGCATATCTTGACCTGAAAAAACAAAAATAAGACAAGTCAGGGATAAAAATAAAAACGATCAAGACCAAAGTACGGGAACAGTCAATATCCTATCGATAAGAAGACTCCTACTGGTTGGGGCGAGTGGCCTTGAACCCTGTAATATCCCGAATTTTGGGTCTAAAGATTTGGAAATTGGTCTATATTTGGAAGACTACTAGACCCAGTATTTGAATGTGACAAATTTGGAATTGGTATATTTTGAGACTATGAATAGTAATTTACTATTCATATGTACGTATTTACTATTCACGTATACATTATGAAATTTGGTCTGAAGGACTATATGAGTAATTATTGGAATTAAGGATTTAATTTCCAATACTTATTTAATATTTGCAAATAAATATTAAATGGTAGTTGGATATTGGTAAATGAGTATAAAGTGGTTGAAGTATGAAATGGTATTTGATTGTGCACGTAGGATTTGAAAATTTGGAGGAGGGTGAGTAAAGTGTGAAATGAGGATTTAAAGTGTGAATATTTATGTCGTAAGAATTGCAAATTTGGTGAAGAGTAGGTGATGTACGAAGTAGAGAATGGAAGTGTGAATAAGCATGTATGTGCATTAAATAATTTTTGACAGCATGCACGTAAGCTTTATTATGCACTTATTTATTTATTTTTTTTTTTATGGATACACACACACACCCATTCGGTATCTATTTTTGGTTAATGATGACAGGAAGCACATCAACATCTTTCCATCTTTTTACTTCTCTTAAAATGGTAGCAAAATTTGTACACATATACTCCCTACCTTCCACCAAACACACCAAACTTCACCAAATTGTCTACGTATACTCCACCTCCCTTCTTCACTCTTGGCCTATATATAGAGGACATGCACAACTCCCCATTTCTATATGTATGTCGTCCAAAAGAGAAAGAGAAGAATAGTGAAGAGGAAAAGAATAGTGGAGATACCAAGAGAGTATGAGAGAATAATAGAAATTGAGAAAGTGTTCGGTGAAGACAAGAAGATTTTATGCAATTGACTTTTGGGCTTAGGTAAGGATTTTAATACCTCTCCCATATTTATTTCAGTTGTTTAATGTTATTTTTGAAGATCAAAAGCTTACTGGAAAATAAGAGTTTTCATAAGAATTTTCTGTCACCTTATAAGACAGTGTTATTTTGAGATGTTTTTCTGGACAGTGTTCACATTTTTAAAATCTGGGAATGACTCATGAATTTCGAGTTAAAGCCGTTATTTTTCCTTGAAAATAGACATATCAAGGGTTATGTGGAATTTTACAGCACCTCATTCGGAGTTTTGTAGAATTAATTATGATTTTTCAAAGTTAGAGAAAAATCTGGGCAAAATGCTGGAAATTCCGTTTTTGAAGAAATGTAAGGGTAAAATGGTCAATGCTGATATAAATAACCCTTAGAGCATTATTCTAAGTGATACGGTAATATGTTAGGATGTCCGGGAAGTTTGGAGTCGGATTCAAAGGACGGGCATATTACTATTCATGAATAGTGACGTATACATGAATAGTAAACTACTATTCACGTGGAAGGAAGGTACGTTCGCGTACAGTAACATTAACTCTTATTAGCATGTATGTATGTAATCATGTATGACTGAACATGTTTGCTAGATGATTTACATGTTTATTTCCTAGCTATGGATTTGAGGCTGCAGTCTCATAGGGCTGCGTGTCCTAAAGGGCTGAGGTCCTTGGCCGTTAACTGCGGTTACGGTGCGACTTGTTTACTGTAAATTATTCTATGCTTTTACATGTGTTATACTGCATTTACATTTCATATTTGCAAATAAGGTTATCTGTTACCTGAGATTCAATGTGTATTGAATCTTAGATTTGGCAAAAGCTTCAAGAAGAGAAGCTAGATGAAAGAAGGAACTATTCAAGGAAGTACGTGAAATGTCACCAGACAGAACGAAGTTCGGAAGAAAGACTAGTTCTGGAAAGAATATTCGTTCGAGATTTTTAATATGCCAGCTTAAGTTTGGGCATTGTATCGGATACTCATTATCCAAGTGATAATGTATGCTCTATCATCCGCATTACTCTGATTTGACAATACCGTATTCCTCAGTACTATGTGTTTATGAACACAATAAGTGGTATGGAAATTGGGGTGTTACAATTTTGGTATCAGAGCAGAGATTCAGGCATTTGGCTAGTATGCTCGAGTGAATAGTGAATAATACGTATACGTGAATAGTACCGTATACGTGAATAGTAACTAATTCTTAGAAAATTCTGAGTGACAAGAGTGAAAATTATGGAAATTATCTACTCAAATTTAGAAGTCCAATCTTTATACTGGTCCTGACAATAAGTTAGAATGACTTGCTTAAGTTTGAATTTAATAGATAAAGTTGAGTTTGGCAGAAAAGCTTGAAAATCTTTATGAATCCTAGAATAGAGATTACAAACATTAGCAAGAAGGCTAAGAAGAGTAGACTATATTATTTCAAGCATCGAGAACAACAGTTGGTACAATCCCACCGCAAGCTTCGACTATCTCAAGTTTAAGTCTATTAATTTCTTCCTGAGCGACTGCTCTTGAGAGAGGACCATCAGGAGACATTGTTCTTCTCAATCTAGCTATTTGCTTCATAGTGCTTCGAATTTTTACATAAGGCCAATGCTTTATTCCTCCCCTATGGCATATTTTCATTAGAACATTTTTGCATAGGCGAACTTGTTGAGCCGCTTCTTGTTGAGGTAAATGGAAGAAGTCTCTAAGATCATCTATTGACATTGATGCACCCCTAATATTTTGTTCAGCTCTTGATCGGTATGGATCACTAGGTATGGGGACTGAAGGATTATTATTTACAACCACGAGCTCTTTTCCTTTATTGGATATATTTGTTGTATTGGTTGGAAATGAACTATTAGGGAGTTCATTTTGATTTTTAGTCCATTCCAAACCAACACAAAGGGACTCATAGTAGGCTGATAGGGGATCTGACACCAGGACATACCCTAAAGAATTTTGATTCAAACAATAATTTTCTAGAAAATGCTTGACATCTTCTAAATTTTTCTTACCAAAGTCAAATACTTGAGGACTGGAAGAACCTCCTTGTACGTCCTGGTGAAAGACAGTGTGGCATATCATACCAATCCTCCCATGAACTTCAAGTTTATGGTATTGAAGTCCATTGGTATGAATGATCTCTCGTAGAACATGGCAGCAACCACATGAAAATGGATTAGTAGTCTCAGTCAAGCTAGAAGCAGGATTCCTTGGTTGAGAAGGTACCGTAGACTCCATAAGATCTGCCATATTACGACATCTTTGGACAGGTCGCCTTGATGGACCTGCTTCAGATTCCTTTCTGTTAGTAGTCGTAAAAATAGAATCTTGTATCCTTGTTGGAGGAATAGGAACGTTAATCATTGGGGTAGATGAATGAACGTTCACACTTACGGGATTTTGGGGAAGTAAAGAAGAATAAGGGTATGATACATTGTTTGACAAGTCAGACAACATGTTAGTCTGATAGTCATGAAGTAAAGTTTCAAGAAAGAAAGGGTTGTATGAATCGGAAACTGGAATGAAGTTGCTTGAACCGGCCATGTATAAAGATAATGTGGAAGAATATAGGGAAAGTTACGATCGGAGAGGAAATATGTATGTTGATGTGAAGCTTGAGAGGATGTGAAGCCTGAGAGAATGTGAAACAATTACTCATGCTTTACTCGGTTTATAGCTGGGCTAGTAACGTCTAGATTTTGTTAAGCAGCATTGGATTCTCATCTGTCGCTGGCTCATAATTGTGCAGACTTTGTTGTTATGCGGAAATTTTATGGCACCGCACCCTAATACAACCTAATGCATCCTAACCACCCTTATAGGTCGAAACCTTTTTGAATTTTGGTGCAGGCGGTAATCGACACAACATTTATTGTTAGTCATGTCTCAAGGAAATTAAGTTTGGACGTTTATACGTCACATGGTGATTACTTAATGACCAAATCTCCAGGAAATCCGATTTAGGTATGCAGCTGTTTTGAGATGTCGGGACAGACATTTGAAAATGGGATTCTGAGTGTAAGTGTGCTAAGGCGATAGTAATCTCGGGTAAGGTGATTGTTGACAGAGTTTGAAATTTGAAACTTTTTGTTTAAAGGTCGAGTACCTTGTAGAGAGAAAAATTGGTGATCTTTAGGGATGCTAAGAAAATGCTGATATGAATTCGTATAATTGAGGATATATTTGAATATGGTCTAAGTTGAAATGTGACTAATGATTACTTTTGAGGTAGTATTAAAACTTTGTGGTAATATTGACATTGTGAGAAGAGCCTTTGTATGTTTTGAGGATCAGATTAAGAATTGTGAATCACAGTCCTAATATGTACAATAGGCAATATGATTTCTTAGCTCAGTTGATATTGAGGTTCTAAAAGTCAAATTGTGAATTTGATGATTGTTATTTTGGGAATATCTGAGGATAACATTTGATTGTTGTAAGCTATGAATCTTGATAATTCTAGCATGTTTATTGAGTATGGTCGAGATTTCAAAAATAGATTGATGAACCAAAGAACTGTTTGGGTATCCAGAAGGTTGCCACCAACTGAATTTTGATCTAAGAATCAAACTTGATGATTGAGTGATTCTATAGGTGTGTGAATCGACCAAAATAAAATGAGCTACTAGAATGTAGTACCAATGTATATGAATGGTTTGTGTAGCCAAGGATAAGGTTTGTTAGTGTTGACCATCTAAGAAATTAGTTGTCTGGTTCCTGGATATGTTTAAAGGTTGAATTCTTAAACTTGCCAATACACCCGCTAATTTTGTTGAAATTTGAACTTGTGAACTTTCGAAATTGAGTTTTCGAATGAAATGTTTTTCAACAAAATTTGAGACCAGTTTCAATGGTTGATTTGTGAAACATGTTGTCTCATAAAAAAGGGTTTTGTTAGAACCTAAAATTTGAAATTGAGTTTTCAAATATGTTGTGGTAAAGGCAGTACGCAAAAATTGGAAGAGTTCAAAAACTGTTGTAGATGTACACGGTTTATTGGATCTTACCAGATGTTTTATAATGTTTGAAATTGCTGGCCATTATTGAAAGTTCTTTCGAGGGGATTAGTTTTTGAAAAGCTTATTTTCGCACCAGCAGTGTATGCATCCAATCTGAGAAGTTTCGCCTTGTAGGGGCGTGTGTTTTGCCTTGTTTGGTTGGGACCCATGCAGACGTTTGGAGCAGGGCTCCTGGACATTGTCCTTTTTCCCGAGGAGGGATTCTGGTGGGGTGGCCCATTAATGTGCCAGTGCAGACACTGGGTCTCTTATGGGGGGGACGGAAATTTTCCCACATTGACCAACAAGTGCATTACCACTGCGGTGGTTTGTGTATGAAAGGATTGCGATATGCTGCTATACCGAAAGGTTGAAGTGGTGACGAGAGCTTTCAAATGTTGAATTTGTGAAAAGAATAATCCTACTCATAAATGTGTGTCGGTAGTAAAGTTCTTTTGAAATCGAACCGGCAGCGAATGTGTTTTCACTAATTTTTGTGGACAGCAATTATGTTTGAAAATGTGATAGCACTATTACTTTTTGGTTTAGTGCGGATTGTGAAATGTACTGAGACCACAGAAAATTTTCGATGTGTGAAAATTTGTAAATGAGACAACAAAATAGTTTTTGGTAGCAATGACATGATTGTTGATGCTATTGTATTGAAAAGAAAAGCGGTGTAGTTGGAGTTTAAGATATAGGAACAGAAACTAATAGAGAATTTAAACCAGATGGGTCAGATAGTAGTGGTTAGCTACATTACTTTGAGAGCTTGAATGAAAGAAGCTCAGATGAAACAGATGAGTAAAGGCTTAAGACAGTAAGATTTGGTATGCAAGTTTGCATGGGGCAGAGTCCCTGGGTTGTAAGACCTATATGCCAAGTATGGTATTTGTTGCTTAGCATGGTGACATTAAACTAGTGTGTCTAAAGTATATTTTGAGACTGGCAAAATATTCAAATTGTACAAAGTTGTAGTTGAGATGCCTATGGCAGAGGGTGATTCCCTAAGTAGTAAGGTTAGAATATCCAGTGCTGTGATAATTGAATGAGCTGGAAGGCTAGAATGAGATAAGCTGAGAGGCAAAATGTATCAGGTCGTGATGCCTGTGTAACCAAGCACTTGGAGAATGGACCAGAGGGTCATATATTTGAAAACTACATACTGGGATAGGATGAATGATTGTGTTACGTGAATAGTAAGCATGCATATGGAAGAATAGACTGAAAGTCTAAGGTGTTTTCTCTCAGGTTGTACGTTCAAATTTCGAGGACGAAATTTATTGAACGGGGGGAGAAATGTAATATCCCGAATTTTGGGTCTAAAGATTTGGAAATTGGTCTATATTTGGAAGACTACTAGACCCAGTATTTGAATGTGACAAATTTGGAATTGGTATATTTTGAGACTATGAATAGTAATTTACTATTCATATGTACGTATTTACTATTCACGTATACATTATGAAATTTGGTCTGAAGGACTATATGAGTAATTATTGGAATTAAGGATTTAATTTCCAATACTTATTTAATATTTGCAAATAAATATTAAATGGTAGTTGGATATTGGTAAATGAGTATAAAGTGGTTGAAGTATGAAATGGTATTTGATTGTGCACGTAGGATTTGAAAATTTGGAGGAGGGTGAGTAAAGTGTGAAATGAGGATTTAAAGTGTGAATATTTATGTCGTAAGAATTGCAAATTTGGTGAAGAGTAGGTGATGTACGAAGTAGAGAATGGAAGTGTGAATAAGCATGTATGTGCATTAAATAATTTTTGACAGCATGCACGTAAGCTTTATTATGCACTTATTTATTTATTTTTTTTTTATGGATACACACACACACCCATTCGGTATCTATTTTTGGTTAATGATGACAGGAAGCACATCAACATCTTTCCATCTTTTTACTTCTCTTAAAATGGTAGCAAAATTTGTACACATATACTCCCTACCTTCCACCAAACACACCAAACTTCACCAAATTGTCTACGTATACTCCACCTCCCTTCTTCACTCTTGGCCTATATATAGAGGACATGCACAACTCCCCATTTCTATATGTATGTCGTCCAAAAGAGAAAGAGAAGAATAGTGAAGAGGAAAAGAATAGTGGAGATACCAAGAGAGTATGAGAGAATAATAGAAATTGAGAAAGTGTTCGGTGAAGACAAGAAGATTTTATGCAATTGACTTTTGGGCTTAGGTAAGGATTTTAATACCTCTCCCATATTTATTTCAGTTGTTTAATGTTATTTTTGAAGATCAAAAGCTTACTGGAAAATAAGAGTTTTCATAAGAATTTTCTGTCACCTTATAAGACAGTGTTATTTTGAGATGTTTTTCTGGACAGTGTTCACATTTTTAAAATCTGGGAATGACTCATGAATTTCGAGTTAAAGCCGTTATTTTTTCTTGAAAATAGACATATCAAGGGTTATGTGGAATTTTACAGCACCTCATTCGGAGTTTTGTAGAATTAATTATGATTTTTCAAAGTTAGAGAAAAATCTGGGCAAAATGCTGGAAATTCCGTTTTTGAAGAAATGTAAGGGTAAAATGGTCAATGCTGATATAAATAACCCTTAGAGCATTATTCTAAGTGATACGGTAATATGTTAGGATGTCCGGGAAGTTTGGAGTCGGATTCAAAGGACGGGCATATTACTATTCATGAATAGTGACGTATACATGAATAGTAAACTACTATTCACGTGGAAGGAAGGTACGTTCGCGTACAGTAACATTAACTCTTATTAGCATGTATGTATGTAATCATGTATGACTGAACATGTTTGCTAGATGATTTACATGTTTATTTCCTAGCTATGGATTTGAGGCTGCAGTCTCATAGGGCTGCGTGTCCTAAAAGGCTGAGGTCCTTGGCCGTTAACTGCGGTTACGGTGCGACTTGTTTACTGTAAATTATTCTATGCTTTTACATGTGTTATACTGCATTTACATTTCATATTTGCAAATAAGGTTATCTGTTACCTGAGATTCAATGTGTATTGAATCTTAGATTTGGCAAAAGCTTCAAGAAGAGAAGCTAGATGAAAGAAGGAACTATTCAAGGAAGTACGTGAAATGTCACCAGACAGAACGAAGTTCGGAAGAAAGACTAGTTCTGGAAAGAATATTCGTTCGAGATTTTTAATATGCCAGCTTAAGTTTGGGCATTGTATCGGATACTCATTATCCAAGTGATAATGTATGCTCTATCATCCGCATTACTCTGATTTGACAATACCGTATTCCTCAGTACTATGTGTTTATGAACACAATAAGTGGTATGGAAATTGGGGTGTTACAAACCCTCCCCGGATATGAAGAAAGCGGCGCTCTGAACGCCATACTTTTCCACATAAGCATCTAGCCGAGGTAGAGAAGCAGCTGACTCCGGCCATAGATCATCACGCGGAATTTGAAAAGATGAAGGAGAAGCCTGGTAATGGCTCTCCATCCAGTATAAAGGAAAGTGCCATTCCACGTCAGAGGTCTCAGGACCTTTCAAGAACCAGGGCTGTTTCCCGGGCTCAGCAGCAACCTTAATGAACACACCCTTGAATCTCTTGAAAGAGTCAGAGAACGGCATCATAAGTTTGCGGTCCAGGTTACAGTAGAGGGATACCAACCCCTTTAGCTTGTCACCCTCCTTTGGTGAGTCGGGAATGAAGGGGCCGAAGTAGTAAAAGAAAAGGTTCGTCGAACAGGCAACCGGGACAAGAAAAGAGTGGCATAATTGCTCAAAAGCAACAAAATAAGCCCACCCGTTCGGATGAAGTTAGGATGGGGCAAGTCTCAGATGTAACAGAGCCTCCATTTGGAAGGAGGTGAAAGGGAAGTTAACTTTGACCCGAGTCAGGCAGTCCTGGTGGAAAAAGAAGAAGTTCGGACGGCCTACTTCCCACGTCAAACAAATAGGCTCATCGGGCCCCGGGCGGCTGATGACACACCCAGGCATGGCCGGAATCTACAACCGGGCAATGTCGACGTCCGACATCAGGGATCGAGTCTTTAACACTTCATGAGATACCCAGTCGTACTGCCGACACAATGCTTCGGGCGGACTTGAAGAGTCCGAACCCTCGGCCTCAGACCGTTGTTTGGAAGGTCGAGATTTGGGAGCCATTAACCTATAGGCAAAGTAAATAAAATCAACATTAGTAAAGTGAGGGAATACCTGGCACAACAACAATTGCAGGTGAAAATGACAGTGGACTCGGACGAATGGGGGCATTAGAGGGAAGGTCCAGAGAAGGCCGATGCCAACAGGAACCAAGTATTGAAGAAGCCCTTGTGTCCTCACCACGTGCTATGAGAAGGGAGCTCTCAGCAAGGCAGTCCCAACAAGGGCCGAGATACCCTTTGGGTAAAGGATTCTAGGGTGCAGGACGAGGACCCTCATAGAAGTTGAGAGGTTGGGCCAGTAAAGCAGGAGACCTGAGTCTGGACGAGGAGCCGACCCTAGCCCTAACTGGCAGTGCGAAAGGAATAGCACGTGCCGTGGGGTGAACAGGAGGAGGGACCGGAGCTCTTGCAACTGCAGGACGAGGCCCGACGCGTCTCGGACGACCAATACCGCCTCGACGTAAAGGGGCTAACTTCTCTGTTTCGGGAAGTTCACTTCCAAGAACCCAGTAGGAAGCGCGCGGGAAGCGAGTGCAAAGGAACGTTTCTTCTTCGGGTGACAGTATCTCTCTGGACCTAGGAAAGTTTCTGTCTCTAGCCATACGGGAGAAACTAAGAACCTAGAAGCTAAAGGTCGTCTAAAAGGCAAATATGTGGCTGAATAAGACAGCACGAGGAAAACCCAGAAAGTTCACCAAGTGACCCAGAAAAGAGAGAAAGAATAGGAACGCATGCAACAGACTAAGGGCTATATGAACGGCACAATGCAAAATAATACCGTAAAGATGTAAAAGAAAGCAGACGGAATACCTGTTTGAGTAAAATGAAAGGAGCTGACTACTGGAAAGTGAAGAACAGAAAAGTGTTGACAGAGGACACAATCCTACAAACTCAGAGAAACACTTGAGAGAAACTGAGTAGCGAGAAAAAATGAAGACGAAGAATGAGAAAACTTACTTAAACAGTTAAGGCAGAATAGTGCAGCGTCAGGGGCAGATAGGTCTTTTGACATGGACACGACAGGATTAGAACAACACGACGTGAGTGCATTAAATGCGCACGAACATCGAGACACGGAGAGGCACGACGGTTGCAAGCTTCCCCCAATCAAGGAATGTCAGGTGTAAAACTGCAATGATGGCGCATACGAAAGGAATCCTGAATGGCAGGCCGAATGCCAAGGGACAGGAAATGTGGGTCCGAGGTCAATGGTAGGCATCACGGGCCGATTCCGCGTCGAATAACCACCCCCGTTAGTCAGAGTGGAAGTAAAGAACGGCGCTCTTGGCACGTTGACGGGGATTGGATCCTTCAAAATCCTAAGAAGCCAGGCCTCGGATTCAAAGTTACCTTATGGGCCGTGGCAGCTGCAAGCCGGTCCAGCTGAAGTAGAAGCCCCGAACCTTAACAGAGGCCGGGGGTAATAAACATCTCGGCCGTCCAGAGGCCTGAACAACCAAGCTGGGGGGCAACTGTTACAGACCGGCCCAACGGCCCAGATCCACGGAACGGCCCAATAAACCAGGAAGCATGGTTGACACGTCAAGAGGGAAGATCCGGTATCTTAACAAGATGCAATCTATCCAGATCGGTATCCCGAGATACTCGCTTCGAATATCTCGGCCCCGGATATTATGCTAGGCCGAGATATCCGCCTCGGACACCTCTATAAATGTAGAGGTCGATTAACCAAGTGTACACGTTCTAACTTATGCTCACTTTACATTCTATCACACAGAGCACACACACCACCCCCTGGCCTCACGCCTCCAAGTTTAACTCGAACTACGTGGACTTTGATCCCTTCAAAGGGTACGTAGGCTCTAGGCTTGACACCTAGTCAAGTCCAATCAGTCGTATTCCCAGAACAGAACAAATTGCAAATAATATAATGATGCTTATTATGAACATTTTTGCAAGTATTGTGCTGGTTGAGTGGAAACAATATCAAATGACTCATATTTGTAAATTCTTTCTTCCCACGTGATTTTCTAACATAATTGAAAACATTTTTGTTTTTCAAAATAGAATTAATAACTGGTTGAAAAACAACTTTATGCAATTTTTCAAAAACGTTTTTCTTAAACACATTAAGAGAATTGCAATTGTTTACCACATGTGCATCTTGAGCTCTAGATAATTATTCATCAAATGTTTTCATGCTCAGCTCTTCTTGGGAAACATCCTTCTCTTGTTCTTTTACGTTGTCAGGATCATGGAAGCATTCTCTGATTTCACTTTCTTCCATTTGTTCATCACCCAAAGATGTGCAGTTTATAATTTTTGATGAACTATCAACTTCAACACAATTGTTAGAAGCATAAATAGAATCAGGAGTATCTCAAATGTCTTTAGCATAAGAGAACAATTTTGTTTTGTCAAAATCATTTTTGCTCAATGCGTTATACAAATTTTTCATTGCTCTAATATTCAACGAAAATATCTTCTTTTCTTTTTTAGTCCAATCCTTTCCTAGTTTGATATCAAAAGCATTTGTAACAACATTCTGCATGTCAAAATCAAATGCTTTAATAAAACTAGTCATTCTAAATTTCTGAAACCAAAATCCAACTTCCTTTAAAAGAAGTGGAATTGTATAGTCAAAACCTTCTGAAAATGAATAATACCCAAAATCAACAATTGATAACTCTTGAGACGGTTAAGTCCTTTAAGAGCCCCGCTCTGATATCAAATGTTAAAACTAGCTAACACCCAAGATGGGGTGAATTGAGTGTAAGATATAACCTAAGGAACTTTTAAGATCTTTTTGCATCTTAATAAGGACAATAAGTATGAAAGTAATGAGACATATATCAACAGTCAGTTATTCAAATAATATATGCTGGAAATATAAGAGCTTAGGAAGAGTATATGCAAACTATGATTTATTTTGGTTCTGTCCAATCCGCAATGACCTATATCCAGTCCCCAGGCTGCTCCTAAGATTTCAATCCACCATCTTCCTTAAGTTTTAACTAAGTACTTGAGAACCACTACAATCCTACAAGTTCACTCAGGCACTTGTGAACCTATTTATGAATCTCTTACTGAGATAATCCTTCTTACATACTATAAGGATACAATAGGTTTCACATTCAAGATCACCCAATCTTGAGTAACTCTCAGATAGAATGATTACAATGAAAGTATACTTGTCTCTAAATGAAGTAGATGATGATAAATACTGAAGTACAATGTGGAAGTAAGATTATAGAGCTTCGTAAGGCTCAAAGTATCATAGTGTAAGCATAGGCTCTCTCGTTTTGTTGATAGTTATTCTTTATGTCTTTGAATGCTTTTGTATTTATAGGCAATTGATATTAATGACCATTGTGAGCATCTATCCATTGGAGCATTTGACCGTTACGTTGTGAGCTTTCGTCTGTTGGAGCATTTGATAGTTGAAATATTACCGTTGAGCATTCGGTCCATTGAAGAATTTGACCGTTGGAATATTATAGTTGAGCATATGGTCCGTTGGAGAAATAATTATTGCTTCTCTTTATCATTCCATCAAATGCTTTATTGAAATACTTTGTTCTTTTCTACCATTTTAACTTTGTTAAATAACCGTTGCTTTCTTTGCTTTAGTAAACGTTTCAACCTTGATCTCATTGTATGTTCTGTTTGACATATTTTTGCTTTTTGTCGGTCTTGAAGCTAATTTAAATGTTAATCACCTGAAACTTGTACACTAATGTCATTAGTAGCATTAAGATGTATAATTAGTAGTAATCAAGTATAAATAGGTGTTAACAACAAGTTTTGAATCCTCGAAGATGTTCTGGAACTGAAACTGCAGACTCACACTCGAGTGTCACTGGGTACACTCAAGTGTTCTACTATTAAGAACACTTCTACATTGAAAGCCATGTTGAGATTTTGTACCAATACTTAAGTGTTCCTCAATACACTCAAGTGTCCTCATGTTTATCATGAGAACATTCTTTTTATTCTTGCATGTGTTTTCTATGATTTGTCTTGCTACTAACTCACACTCGAGTGTCAACTTACACACTCAAGTGTCATCTTGCACACTCAAGTATGCCCGTTTATAATTTCCAGAAAACATGTAATATCCTGAATTTTAGTTCTAGAGACTTAAGGATAGGCCTGTATCAGGCAGACGACTAGATCCAGTTCAGAAAATGTGATATCCCCAAATCGTGATATTTAAATCATGGAATTTATTATACAAGATTTTATAATGAGATTGGCCATAAATTCGGCCAAGGAAAATAAAGGATAAATAAGACATGTTGACACATGTGAAATTGGGCTAAAGAGGTAACATTGGACGTAAGCCATTAAGTAATAAAATGTAACATTGTAGGCCCTCAAATAAGGCCATTTTCGACCAAAGGGAGCATGAGAAGGGAGAATGGAATTGTTAATTATGAAAGAACATGAGAAAAGTCAAGTTGTGTATTCAACAAGCTTGTATGTCTTAAAATTTTGCCAAAGAGATAAGGCATAAGGACAAGTGAGTTTGCTATGATTTGAAAAGCTTTTATTGAATCATAAAAGCACCAAAGAACAAAAGAAAAGAATGTCATGAAATATCCAATGTGAAAAGGGACATGGAACAAATCAATATGTGTATTTAACAAGCATTAAGAGCTTGAACTTATTTTGCGCCAAGCGTCTTCAAAATTAAATAAATGAAGACAAGAGAAATTGGCAAGTTTTAAAAGCAATAAATTGGACCCTAAACTCATGAACAATTCAATCAAGAGAGGGAGCAAGAGGAATTAAATGAAGTATGGCACAAATTGCACATGTTTGGAAGAAAAGTCAATATAGTTAGATGCTACATGTCTTCAAGGGAGGCAAAATTGACTTTTGAAAAGGACATCTAACTAACTTTATTTATGACATTTTGAAGATTAAATATCTTCCTCCATAATCCATATAATTTGGCCAGATTGAAATAAAGAGAGGATAGATACATTTAGCTCATCTTGAACATAAAGTCAACAAGGTTTATCTTTGATTGCCACTTGTCACAATTGGGTAACAAGATGACTAGTAAATGGACACCTCAACATGGTAAATTAATGATAGTTAATGAGCTATAATTCTTCCTCTCCAAGGGGAGAAAGCAAGATAAGAAACAAAGAGTTCAAGCAAAAGATAAGTAAACAGTCTTCTAGATTTATGTTGACATTTGATGACCAATAGAAGAGCTTGAACCATAGGATCTTGACACTTGTTTAAGCTTATTTTGGAAGCCAAATGAAAGATGAATTTCGGCCAAGCAATAAGCCAAGAAAAGTATGCAAAAATCAAGAAGAGATTAGCATGAGACAGTCAAAAATCATCTACAAGAATGTCAACATCCCTTGATATTTCTTAAGGGATAAGAAGAAGCTTAAACCATGAGAATTGAACGCTTGTCCAAAGCATTTTAGTGGTTTGAACAAGAGCAATTTTCGAACTAAGTGAAAGACAAAAGAAGAGGCAAGAATCAAGCTCAAGTTATTGCTAAAAAGTAAAAGAATTTCTAGAATAAAAGCTCTTGAAAAATAATGATATTCCCTTGAGTTTTCCTGGTCAATAAGGGGAAGCTCTTATCATAGGAAATTACCACATAGCAAGGCAATTTTGATGGCCCAAAATGAAGTTAATTTTCGGCCAAGTGTAAGGATAAGAGAGAAAATCAAGTAACTTGGAAAACAAGCCAAGATTAAGGGATATTTAAACTTGGAAGTTTTTTTTTTTTTTTTATAGATGGCTTCTTGACTTGTTATAAATTGTCTTGAGTCTTCTTTCTCGTACTTTTCATGATCAAAAGCTCATCTTTCCTTAGCAAGAGAGAGGAGGCCGAAATAAAAGGAAGACTAGGAAGAGGGAAAATCAAAGAACAAGGTAAGGTTCATATAACTTTGTGGTTTTTCTTCTCATATTCTTGTATTAACCGCTAACCTTAGTAAAACACTTCGGTGTTTTAAGGAAGAAGGTCAAAGTTCAAGAGATGAGAAGGGTAGAGAAAACTTGCAAAAGACCATAGACCAATGTTAAATAACAAAACCTATAAGAGTCAAAATGAACTTTGGAGCTAGAATAGGCCTTTAATTCTATGATTGGCCTAATAAGTATCCAATCTTAGTATTGGATAAATAATAATCCGATGTTCATAAATATATGGTTATAGGTATCAGTATTTGCTAGAGCAACAAAAAGAATCGGGAGCCAAATTGGTAAAGTGATAAAGCGTCCGGGTAGTAACTCTAACTCTCACATATTATGTATGTTTGTATATGTATGTTGAACCATGTTTATGTGTTATGTTCTCTGTTCACAATAGATGCTGCATAAGACTAATGTTATATGACTTTTGAATATTGGATATGCCTAGAGATGGAAATAGGCTAGGGGCCTGTTTCCGGCCTGGACAAGCCTGGCCTGTCAGGCTAACAGGCCAGGCCTAGGCCTCTTGCAAGGCCTGTTTTGCTTAACAGGCCAGGCTCAGGCCTAATAAGAGGCCTTTTAGTCCTGTCAAGCGGCCTGGTGAAGGATAAAATTGTAATTACTCCCTCTATTTTCCAATGAGAGTCTGACACGTATCTTGCTTGTTTGAAAAAAAAAAAAAAAAAAAACCTACCTAACACCTGATTCCTGAAAGACACTTCTTCACCGAGCAAAAAAAAAAAAAAAGGAAAGACACTTCTTCTCACCTATGCACTTCCACGTTCCCCAACCTCTGCCTCTCCCCTTCCATCCTCCCTTCTCCGTTGACCTCCATCGTCTCCCCTCCTCCGCTGTGCCTCTACTGCCTCAACTACAAGGCTCTTTGCTCTCGTCTCCGTCTCGATCGTCTCTGATTTGTCTGGCTCGGTCTTCATCTCGCCTAGCTTCATCTTCTCCGTCTCCTCTAGTTCGTCTCTCTTCCTTCCCTTTTCACACTACCCACCCACTCCTTTCTCGTTGCCGGTCCCCAAGGGAACAAGAACGGAGGACTTCCGGCTTCCGTCTTCCAGATTTGTGTCATTCTCTAGAAAGTACTTCCATCTTCCGTCTTCCAGATCTGACTGGTGGAGCTCGAAATCAGTACGCCTATCTTCCAGATCTGTGTCATTCTAAGTTTTCTCTTTGGTTAATGTTTGATTTTCTCTATGGATCTGAATTTTATCGTTCTTTGGCTTTCTTTTACGATTTGTGTTGTTAATTGCTTTAGTTCTCAGATCTTGAATTTTTTAGTCATCAATTATCTTATCACTGCTTCAGATATGGAATTTGTGTTGGATCTAGCTACAGTACGGCTTTTGAACAAGATAAAAGGGAGAGGAAATCAGACAGATCCATTCATCACGCAGTGCTCTTGATCTAACAAGATAGTAGATGGGCGTTCCTTTAGTGCTCTTGAATTAGACGGTCCGTTCATTTTTTCTTCGGATGATTGTATCCAAAATATCAATATGATATATTATTACAAATATATATATCAATATGATATATTTATGTAATGGGTGGCTTTATATCTTTTCTATTATTGTAGTGGCAGACAAAGGGATAAAAGAAAGGTGAGGGAGATTAAATTTAATAATTGTTGCCTCCTACTTTCCATTTTTTATTATATACCACTCTGGTCCTATTTATAAGTCCCATTTTGACCAAATCACACATACCAAGGAGAGGTAGTTAGCTCAATGATTATGAAATGAATTTTCAACTTTACCCTCATTTATGATTGGGTGCTTTCAACTTTTTCGTCTCTCTCTATTTTCATTGGTACAATTAATATGGGCAAAATTGTCACAATCTCATTTATTTGGTCAAAGGGGACTTATAAATAGGACCAAATTTTTTTGATCAAAAGGGACTTATAAATAGAACCAGAGTGGTATTATATTACCTTTTTCTACCCATGCGGAATTGCGGACCCAAATATGCGGTGCATCCGTTCATGTATTTGGATTTTATAATATAATATAATAAATGCTATCAAGCCTGATTGGATGTGCTGGCTAAGAAATACAGGCCTCTAACAGGCCACAGGCCTAGCCAGGCCTCTAACAGGCCAGGCTCAGGCCCAAAAATAAGCCTAAAACAGGCCACAGGCCAGGCTCAGGCCTCTTTGTTCCTTAACAGGCCTGGGAGAAGCCTGACCTGGCCTGGCCTGTTTCCACCCCTAGGTATGCTTCCGTGAATTGCTTTTTGTGCATGGTTAGTTGTCATGTGCCTTGTATACATTCTATGTGAGGTTAATTTGTTACTCCAAGAACCGTTGGGGTCCAAATTCTTGTTGCTACCTGTAATAGTACATCGTACGGGATGCGGTTCCCACGAGAAGGTAGCAAATACTAGCAGGTGGAGGATCTTGATGTAGCTCATAGAACAGGACAATGGGTGGCAGGACGTGAAGATGCTGGCCCTATTTAGGTTAAATTTTAGTTGAGTTTGTAAGTCTGGGATCTGTAATTAATAAATGAGTAGATACCTATGAGAACTATGTAATGTAAAGAAGAAATCTTATATTAGTGTAACATTTACTATTTCTGGTTTTGCCCCACATTTGCATACAATTATGGTAAAGATTGCTGAACTGTGCATAATTACTTTGATAAACGATGAGATATTGGGGGGTGTTACAAAACATCACAAATGTTTGCCGAGAGTGTGTGTATTGCTTACCAACACTCGAGTATTAACTTACTCACTCAAGTGTAGCACTTGAGTATCAACTTATATACTCGAGTGTGCTTGTTCTTTCTTCTAGAGAGCATCAAGTGTCAAGCAAACTTCTGTTGGCAACCATGTTCACTCGATTGATCTTATACAAAGATCAATTTCTAGAATGCAGTGACTTTCAAAATGCAAGAATATTGGCAACATGAAGGGTCAACGTCCAGTGAGCATATTGTCTTCAATATAGCTCCAAATTTGGCAAATCACCTATCCTCAAAAAGCTCTTTAAGTCTTATTTCCAATGAAAAAAGAATCATCTCCAAATTCGTTGTATGTTAAGCAATTCAATCAAATTAATAAAGGCTATTCTTGTAAGTGGAGTCAAATACCTAAGAGGGGGGTGAATTAGGTATTTTAAAAATTTCTTCACACAAACTCTGTTTTGAGATAACAAAAACAGAGGTAAACAGAGCAAGGGAAGAAATAACTGAATACAAGAGAATTTATACTGGTTCGGTCTTAACCACTGACCTATGTCCAGTCCCCAGATTTTCTGGGATTTCCACTATATCAAAGATTACACACTCTGCACTCAAGAAGTGACTCTCTCTCTAGAACTCACTCCCCCTTACAAGTTGTAATCAATGATTCCCCAAATCACCAAGTCCCCTTGACTTGTGATTCCTTTACAATAAATGATATTCAGAAAGAAAACTCTCTCAAAGAGCAGATATAGATGAACACTGAAGCTCTTATATCAAAAGATACTATACAGATGAAAACTGAGTAGAAATAAATGAAGACTTGAATGCAATTCGCTCTCAGTTGTTGTGGTTGTTGGAAAAACTTGAATGAAGCTCTATTTATATTCAAAGATCATTAAATGACTGTTGCTTTCCTAATAGACCCGTTGGAGAAGTTCTGCCAAGGTTAGGAGGTGGTTTAGGCATATTCTCTCTCCAATTTCTACTTAATACGGCTGCCCAAGTGATCAGAGTTGACTCTCTGTGAATTAATCCGTTAGAGAAGAGGTTGTTTGTTGTAGAAATCAATCTTTAATGCTTTGCAACCGTGTACAGATGGATTGTCCAAAAGAGTGAAACTTTCTGGACATAGCATTTAATGTTCTGAACTGCTTTTTGCATTATACTTTAACCCTTCAATAAACATTCTTTAAACATCTAAAATCCACTAATAAAGTCATTAAACATAGCTGGGAATATCAGAGAATGATATAACAAAGTATTAAAATCAAACAAGAATGTTTTTTGAATTCGTCAGATTTAAATTTCTGAACTTGCGTCATGAACTCGAGCTTAGTTCTTCCAGGCTCGAGTTTGGTGCTTAAGTGTATAAAAACATTTTAATTTAAAAACATGTAAACCGAAGGTTTGTAATCTAAACCTGAGGTTCTTAACTCATTAAAACATCACATTGCTCTCGGGTTGATTTGAACTCGAGCTTGATATTCTAAGCTCGAGGTTGTTTTCATCCAGAGGGGAATGTCGTGATTTTGAGTTCTGGAGAGTTTATGTTTAAGAAGCAAACTCGAGTCCATTAGTGACAGGCTCGAGTTTGACACTGTTTAAGACATAACTTAGTTTTAGCTTTGAAAGGACAAACCTGAGGTTTATAGTGCAAACTCTAGAGATTTCTCAAGTTGAAAAATGTTTTGCTCTCTGGAACTTTTAGGCTCGAGTTTGATCAACTTTGAAAAACTCTCAATGTTTTTGTCCTGAGATAAACCAGAGGTTTGAGAAATAAGTCTCAGGTTTACTTTGGTTGAAAGGTTTTGAGAACTCTCAGTCAGGTGTAGGCTCGAGTTCGAAAAGATGAACTCGAGTTTAAATGTTGTGTAAACTCTTGAGATTTTTCAAACTGGAAAACTTTGCTTTCAATGAAACAGTGCAGAGTTTGTAAAAATCTTTAAGTTTGAAAAATTCTTCTCGCCAGAGATGAACTCGAGTTTGCCATAACAGGCTCGAGTTCATAGGTTATGTAAACTATGAAGGATTTTCTCTGGAGGATACAAAATTGAGGTTTGAAAGGGAGAGGTGTCAAGTTTAAAGCAGTTTTCAACATGCAAACCTCTCTGCCATTGGTGAACTCGAGCTTGAAAAATGTGAACTCGAGTTCACGCTAACTCTTGAAAAGTTCTTAAGTTCAAACTTCAGGTTCAGTCTCGAGTTTGTGGTTTAACTTCGCAAGTTTACACTCTCTGTCAAAGGCAGGCCCAAGCTTGCACATAATAGGCTCGAGTTCGTCGCAGACATGATGTTTTTGCTTGAAATTGATGAGTTTAAATCATTTTAATCTTGAACAAAAACATCTCCACTTTGTTTACAATTGTTAGTAATCATCAAAACACATAGAGAACTAACAATTCTGAAGCATCATTTTTGCAACACTTTTGTAAATATGTGAACTTCAAAAAAATCATGTATCTTCCAGTTCGGGTTGATTTTGCATCATCTTGTTGTTGTTGAAACAGAATTTGAGTTAGTTTCATATGCCACAAGTTTCAGTTCAATTGGATGTGTATTTTGTGAGATACACCTAAATTACTGAACCTGTGTCTGAAATATGGCATGAATTCTAATAGCAACTTCAAAAATTCATTTCTCTTTCATCCAACCTACTTTGACCTTGATTTTAGTGTCGACGTGACGCATTGAGAGTCTAGTCTTATATGAAATAAGTTTCATCTCAATCGGTTTCCTAGTTTGATAAATATGGTCTAATTACTGAACCTCGCTCATGTAAGATGTTGAATAGGGGCAAACAGAGAAGCTAAAATACGCTTCACACTTGAGCGTCCAGTGCCACACTGGAGTGCTGAAATTTTGCACTCGAGTGTGCTAAAAAATGCACAAGCAAATCATTATATATAGATGAGGAGCAAATTCCTGTAGCAAATTACTATTCATTGTGAAGCTTGATTTTACTTATTTTAACTCCGGATTGAGCCATTTCAACTCTCATTTGATTGTAGAACTTGAATATTGATATTCTCATTATATTTGGCAAGTTTTTCTTTCTTTAATCTCCTTTCTTGATCATTCTCCATTATTCAATTTCATATCTTCTAATCTTTGAATCTACATTAAATATAGGAATTAAAGAATGTAGGAGATGAATATATTATGTAAACTTTTTGTTCTTAATAAAGGCATCTATATTTGACATCATCAAAACTAATCATATCCAACACCAACATTGTATCAAAGAAGAGCCAAACCACATAAACAAGATTGCACAAGGGAGTTTGACACAAGTTCATGTCTAGCCATCTTAGATCTTGCCATTGTTGCCATTATGTTCCATCATTGAAGCCATCGTAACTTCCACCCTCACTATTACCTTTGAATCCCAGTCGCAACCCTCAAACCCTCTCCTCTAAATCTAAGCTTCAAACGCCATTTGTCACTACAAATCGATCTCCTCTCTGCCATAGATCAATGCGTCAACTCGCCACTAGTCAATCACTACTGGTAGATGATGCTGTTGCTACCATCCACATATGTGAAGGAAAAGAGGGAGGTGAAGGGAAGAAGAAAGGTTATAAAAGCTTGACCTTTTTATTTCTTAATAGGGTGGGCCCCATCACAAAAATGATGGTTGTTTAATGGTAATAGTATTTTTGCTCTCATTTTGAAAGTTTATGGGTACTTTTTCACTTTTAAAAAGCATATGGTGCTAGGTGCAATTTGGGTAAAAGCTTATGGGTATTTTTGTACATACTTTGTTTTTTAAAAAAAAAATCCGATGATTTTGCTCAAAGATATCATTGCACAATGATGCTTGGTAATTGGCGAATGATTCTTGTGCCTGAGATATGTGTGATAGTGTGTGGGGGCCACGACCTCTTGGTTGCTTTTTTTTTTAATTATTATTAAGTTCCATTTTTGTCCTAGAAGTTGTCACAAAATCTAAGATTTTCCTTAAATTTTTTTGGAGCAATATTACCCTAGAAATTTCCAAATCATAACAATTATGCCCGACTGGTATCCAGGTTAAGTTTGACCATTAGTTGACAAAATATGTTGAGTTAGTAGATCCACATATCATCCACTTCATTTTTGTAAAGGTGTTAATTTGCCTTGAAATTTTTCACTTAGGAGCAATTCTGCACGAGAATTTGTTTGATTCAATATTGCCCTGAAAGTTTCTAATTAATTGTATCAGTGTTGCTGTGACTATCATAAAGGTTAAGTTTGACATCTAGTTAATCAAATATGCTAGGTTGGCAGCTTGAACAACATTGAAGAATAAGTCATAGATGCAGGAGGAGCTCATGTTTGCCAGAGAAAATGAAGAATTCAATATTCAGATTCAAGCACATTGAGCTAGATTACTGAGAACAAGTCCACCGGTAAGTGATCGTATCCCAGCGACGTCAAGATAAATAGGTATCTGATAAGTAGATAGTTTATAATTAAATAAGTATAGATTTTGAGATATATTGGATTAAATTTATTAATATTATACTTATTTAATTATCTTTTATATATCTATCCATCTTTTAATTAAATATAGGATAAAAGAATATTGTAACAGAAAAATATATTGATATCCTATTTTGTGGTGCAGGAGATATTATGTGATCTAAAAGAGGCAATGGAAAAGATATAATATAATATATTATTATATTATAAAGTGACCAAGAAGTGGGCCCATGCAAAGAAAAGACAAAATCACAACCTAAATCTGGTAGAGAGATTCACGCAACAACCCATTCAATATTAGAATCCTTTTTTGAATAAAAAAAGAAAAGGATATGTCATATCCTTTAAGAGGCAGATCACGGCCCAAGGGAATGGAATAAGTGGATATATATGAAAAGAACAAGAAAAACGCATCGCCAATGTGAGCTGGCATAGATGGTAAGGGATCCAGCACTAGACCCTTGGGTCATGGGTTCGATCCCCTCTGCCGTCGCTGGGACTCCTTTGATAGGCGATCTCATAAGTCCCCAGTAAGTGCTCATAAAGCCCAGGGCCGTGCCCTTGCCTTGGTGGGGGACTGATGCCGAACCCTCCAAAACTTTTTCTTACCAACAAAAAACAAGAAAAACGCATCAGAACGTAGGACGCACAACGCACAAAAAGAAAGACGCAAAGCAGTGCAGACGCCGCGAACCAAAATTCAAGAAGCAGAGCAGCGTGATTCTAAGGAATTCAAGAAGCATGAATAGCAACGAGGAGCATTGAGGGATACTCTGAAAGTCTTTATTTCTCCTATCTTTTCTTTATGCTTTCTTTTATTTCTCTGAATCTGATTTTCATCTTTTCATGGATTTTAGTATAGCCATGTGTGGCTAATTTTCTTTTCAACCTAGAGTAGCTATGAACTTATATGTGGATTAAATTTGGTTTTCATGGTTTAGTTAAATTTGATATTGATTTTGGTTGCTTAATCTTGTTTAGATTTATCTATTTTGTGACTGGCCATCATTAAATATAAATTTGAGCATTAGGATTTACCTTAACGAATGGAATTTTAATTAGGCTCTGAGATTAAGTAATATGGGATTAGATTACGGTTTAATTTGCGGTTAGGATAGACATATACCTAATGGCCCCATATAATTGTTGAAGAGTGTGTCCGAGTTATGTTGCCTCTTCTGAGTAATTATGTTAGACATAATAAATTATCCTTAAGAGAGGGTTATAAGTGGATCGACAGGCACTTATAGCTATTTATACTTGAGATTAACAAAATTGATATTAAGGTTAATTAAATTAATGAGAACAATGTTTAGGAAACAAATAAGGGATTAGTGACTCTAGGTTGTGCGTTCAATTAGTGGGTAGTTTTTGTTATTTTAATTTCAGTTTTGATTTCTTTTATTAATTAAAGTCAATTTGATTTGCTTAACTTAAACGAAATTGCGAGATTAATACTTAACTGAAGTTGTGGGTACTAAGTCCTCGTGGGAACGATACTCTACTCATCATTTTATTACTTGATACGATCCGTATATTTGCGGAGTCCATAGGCTTTAAATTTTGCCCTATCAAGTTTTTGGCGTCGTTGCCGGGAATTTATGTGCCACAACTGTCTTGGTTGGAATTGATTGAGCATTAGTAGTTTAAGTTTGAGTTTGTAAATATTTTATTTTATTTTTTTAGGAAAAAAAATTTAAAAAAAAATGGATTTCAATTGACAACCAACTGGTCTTAATATTGAAAAGGAGATGAATTCTTTGTCTTCTACACAAGATGGATTGATTGCTACTTTAAATTCTTTGAATGAATACTGGCAACGTAAAAGGAGCATAAATGATGGTTGTACTTCATATGTTGATTCTTCTCAATATGTTTGTATGTCTTGTGTTTATTGTGGAGGGAATCATTTATTTGAGCATTGTCCATATAGTACAACTAGTCATTTTGTGAGAGATAATTTTACTAGGAACCAAACCTATTTGGATAACTCCTTTTATCCTAGTAAAGGTTTTGAGCAACAAAATTTTAGGGATCCACATGTCTATTGTTCTTATGAAAATACCCCTCCTTTTTACTCCTATCCACCCATTGAAGAACACACCATTGAGTACAAGAAAAAATTTAATTTGGGAAAATTACTTGAGAAGTGTGTGGAAGCATCAGAGAGATCTAGTAGAAAGCAAAGGGAGATTCTCGCTAGCATTGACTCAAGTGTCCAAGATATTGGGGTAAATGTTCAAAATATGAAAGTATATGCGAGTCAAATTCTTTCAACCCTTGAAACTATGGTGCAAAATAATCCCTTAAACATGTGTACCACTTCTTATGATGATAATGATTATTGTGAGGAAGTTGAAGGTGTGGAATTGCATGAGAATATGGATAATGTAGAAAGTGATTGCGAGCTTGAAATTGCTTTAGATGAGAATAGTGGATGTCTAGAAGAGGTTCCGGATATGGAGCCTAAGGATTGTGATTTTAGTGATCAAATTGATGTAGATTTCCCAATTATTGTTGTTCATAACTCTCCTCTTAAAGTGTTGACTCTTAGTGATGAGAGTCAAGTGGATTTTGTTGGATGCTCTAAATTCTTGGAAGTGCCTATTATTATTTTCAAAGATATGCATGTTGTGCTTTATTTGAATTCAGTGAATGATTGTAATCCGAGATTGTCTATGATTAAGGAAATACAAGTCATTGACTGGAATGATCAATTTTTGTGTTTGAAACCTTGTTGCTTGAAAAAGAATGAAGACAAGGTAATTGAGGTGTTTGATACGTATGATTAATGGTTTGTTTTGAATAGTCAAGCTGAAGACTATAAACCAAGCGCTTATTAGGAGGCAACCCAAGGATTTTGCTTGCATATTTTATTATTATTATTATTATTTTCTTCTTTTTTTTTCTTTCAGTCTTATTCAGGTTTGAAGATGATCCCTCCTCTTGTGGCTGCAAAGTCTTGCTTGTGCACTCTTTTATCTCTCAAAATTCGAAACATCATGGATGCGGTACTAAAGGAAGAATTCCACATCAGAATTAAAAGCCTAAACCAGGGGAGTACTAGTTCTTTTCCCACTTTATATTTTTGCAACATTGAGGACAATGTTTGATTTAAGTGTGGGGGAGGGATATAATTCTTTGGTTATGCTTGTCTTTAGGCAATTGAAATGATTTTTTTTATTTAAGATTTTTGCATTGTTTAGGATTGACCATAACTTTGAGTCTTCCCCATCTTAAAAAAATATTATCAAGTCAGAATTTTTTTTTAAAAAAAAAAATGTTCTGATTAAGCCTCTAAAGTCTTGCATTTTTTTTTTTTCAATCTTGAGATTGACTATGAGAATAAAGATTAGTTTGTAATACGATCAACATATTATTAGTTTATGAATATTTTGCTACATGATTTCTTTAGAAAATAAGATGATGACCTTGCCAACTAAGTAAAACTGCTATTTGGGGAAATGACTCAGGTAGTGAAAAAAAAAACAAGA
The DNA here is from genome assembly GCA_034222035.1 of Acacia crassicarpa. Classification (NCBI taxonomy): domain Eukaryota; kingdom Viridiplantae; phylum Streptophyta; class Magnoliopsida; order Fabales; family Fabaceae; genus Acacia; species Acacia crassicarpa. Next base: position 39,177,482 of record JAWXYG010000003.1, read on the forward strand.
TATCAATCACAAACACACACATGTACACAACTCCAATGACTTCTCTAGATCTTACTTGGTAACCGGGGGCACTTCATCACCAATGTTGGCACTCGCGTCAAACGGTAAAGTCAAAGAAAGTTATGAGTTAGGCTAAAAGTCTCTTGAGATGCCTGTTGGAGTAACTGAGTAACCGGCACTGCATTATCCATGTGCAGGGTCGCGTCAAAAGGGGACCTACAACGGCTCAAGGAAGAAAAACAAAAGCAGAAAAAAAAAATTGAGTTATTTTCTACCTGAGGATCCTTATTAAATTAAATGAAAAGCTGGGTTTAGCGGGGGAATTTGAATTTTTCTGGAGAAATTGAGTAGCGTAATATTCTTTTACTAATCTTATTGTTGAACTTATTGCTTGCCGATCTTTTGATTATGGGATGTTAAAAGATTGTTACAATCGTTTAAGACTATTGGCTTAATGATCTGTCCGTATAAGACATCAACTTAAATCAAATTTGATGATATGATCTAAGTGTGGTGATTTATTGCTTTCTGTTTAGGGATTTCATGAGCAATGTTCTTTTCAAATAATGAATTCTCTCTCTTTTGCTTGAGGACAAGCAAATGTTTAAATGTGGGAGAGTTTGATAAGTAGATATTTTATAATTACATAAGTATAGATTCTGAGATATATTGGATTAAATTTATTAATATTATACTTATTAAATTATCTTTTATATATCTATCTATCTTTTAATTAAATATAGGATAAAAGAATATTGTAACAGAAAAATATATTGATATCCTATTTTGTAATGCAGGAGATATTATGTGATCTAAAAGAGGCAATGAAAAAGATATAATATAATATAATATATTAGTATATTATAAAGTGACCAAGAAGTGGGCCCATGCAAAGAAAAGACAAAATCACAACCTAAATTTGGTAGAGAGATTCACGCAACAACCCATTCAATATTAGAATTCTTTTTTGAATAAAAAAAGAAAAGGATATGTCATATCCTTTAAGAAGCAGAGCCCAAGGGAATGGAATAAGTGGATATATATGAAAAGAACAAGAAAAACGCATCAGAACAGAGGACGCACAACGCACAAAAGAAAGACGCAGAGCAGTGCAGACGCCGCAAACCAAAATTCAAGAAGTAGAGGAGCGTGATTCTAAGGAATTCAAGAAGCACGAACAGCAACGAGGAGCATTGAGGGATACTTTGAGACTCTTGATTTCTCCTATCTTTTCTTTATGCTTTCTTTTATTTCTCTGAATCTGATTTTCATCTTTTCATGGATTTTAGTATAGCCATGTGTGGCTAATTTTCTTTTCAACTTAGAGTATCTATGAACTTATATGTGGATTAAATTTAGTTTTCATGGTTTAGTTAAATTTGATATTGATTTTGGTTGCTTAATCTTATTTAGATTTATCTATTTTGTGACTGGCCATCATTAAATATGAATTTGAGCATTAGGATTTACCTTGACGAAGAGAATTTTAATTAGGCTCTGAGATTAAGTAATATGGGATTAGATTACGGTTTAATTTGCGGTTAGGATAGACATATACCTAATGGCCCCATATAATTGTTGAAGAGTGTGTCCGAGTTATGTTGCCTCTTCTGAGTAATTATGTTAGACATAATAAATTATCCTTAAGAGAGGGTTATAAGTGGATCGACAGATACTTATAGCTATTTATACTTGAGATTAACAAAATTGATATTAAGGTTAATTAAATTAATGAGAACAATGTTTAGGAAACAAATAAGGGATTAGTGACTCTAGGTTGTGCGTTCGATTAGTTGGTAGTTTTTGTTATTTTAATTTCAGTTTTGATTTCTTTTATTAATTAAAGTCAATTTGATTTGATTAACTTAAACGAAATTGCGAGATTAATGCTTAACCGAAGTTGTGGGTACTAAGTCCTCGTGGGAACGATACTCTACTCATCATTTTATTACTTGATACGATCCGTATACTTGCGGAGTCCATAGGCTTTAAATTTTGCCCTATCAGTATCTCTTCAATTCTCTCTTCATCGCACAAGATGTTTTCACTTCTTTGATTTTCTCCAATCAGTCAAATAACGTGCATTATTTTTTGGAAAAAATTTCTTGCTTATAAATCTAACTTGGAAAAAAATGAATTGGATGACATATGGACTAACTAGATAAGCATACTTGGCCAACTAACAGATAAACTTAACTTGGATCATAGCCGATGTGAAATTGCTACTATATGGAAACTTCTGGGACAACTAGCTCTTGAGTGAAAACTTCTGGGAAACTTTGTACCAAAATCCAAAACAAAAATGATGTGGATCCGGATGACATGTGGACCTGCCAGCTCAACATATATGGTCAAATAACGGTCTAACCTTACTGGATAAAGGTCAAGGTAAAATTGTTATGATTCATAAACTTACAAGTCGACATTGCTTTAAAAAATACTTCCACGGAAAATTGAGATTTTGTGACAATTTCCAAAGCAAAAAGGGACATTAACCCTTTTATTGGTCTTGCTTGTTTTAAATACTTATTGTGCCTGAGATAAAGTCAAATTTGTGGACCATGTAATTGAGTCTGCATGCACTTCTCATCGAATCTATGAGCTAGGCACGTTATGAGGGATCTCTTTTTAATTAAATTTTATTTTTCCCTTATTTATTTGCATTAAATAGGGGAAATGGGGTTCTAATCACCCTTCTCATCGACAGTCAGTTTCACCTCTCTACAAATACTTTTTCTAATATTAAAACTTGCAAGCTTGTTTTAGTAGGAGCTCTATGCTTGTGTTCCTTGAGTGTGGGTTTCATCTTTTCGGTAGGGTTTGCTGTTGGCAGTCTTCTCGGTGTTGCAACAGTTTGTGGCTACTTTAATTTGGCAATGAATTAATTTGTTGCCTTGTGAATTTTAGGTAAAGTTTCATAGTAAGGTGTTAAATAATGTGTTTTAAGTTTGGAGCTCAAATTAGGATAGAGTATTGGCTGTTGAGAATCCACAATCTAATGGTAATATTGCATGAGCTTTTATCCAAGCAAGAGTCGAGGTTGATAAGTCAATGCCATGTAGGATTAAAATTGAATCAAGAACACGTGGAATTATGTAAAATAAAATTAGATGATGTGTTAGAATGCAAGCTAGTAAATCAACGTAAATAAAATAATACTACTAATAGTAAAATGCCATGTAGGATTAAAATTGGATTATGTGTTGTGTTACAAATTTAGTTTGCTTCGTCAGCATTGTATTGTCACAGTTTAACTTTGTTTAGTTAGTATTTTTTATTAGTAACATTAACGGTGTTAAGTTTTAAGTACTAAAAATAAATTTTTTATTAAACTTAAATGATTTAAATGAAAGCTCATATAAATTTACAGAATAAAAAATATACTTTAACTCTGGCTTTATTATATATATTTAATTGTGATTTTTCCTTACAATTAATTACATATTTTATATAATTCAAATACGTACCGATTTTAGATCCAATGACAACAATTATTACACCCTTATTTAATTGTGATTAATATTTTTTTGTCTAACTAAATGATTTTAGCTCTAAATCTATTTATGTATTATTTTTCTGTTATATATAAAAGTAGAGTTTCATTTGGAGTATAGTTCTCTACTACTTGCAAAGACGGAGATAATGATGACTAGGAAGCCACATGGGCACTTGCTTTTTACATGTAGGATGACTCAGTTATGAGTTGGACTGATAATGATTATTTTCTAAGAAAATTGTAAAAGATAAAAGACTAAATTTTAAGTGAGTTAAAAGTTTAGCTGAAATAATCAGAATCAAAATCAGACTTCAAGCCTACATACCTTTAATTTTCTTTTTCAAGTATAAAGAGGTGTTTTGATCTTTTAATAAGATTCAAAAATTCTTAATTAGGCTTGGTGACTTTATTAATAATTTGTTAAATTTGTAGCCTTAATTTGAACTTTAATATTTCACTAAATTTAATTGAGATGTTCTTTCTTATTGTCTATATAAAAAATTTAAATAATATTATGCTTAAAAATTCACAGATGATTCTTAACAATAAATTTTTAATGGAACAATTCTTACGTTATTTTTCCTATATATATCATAATAAATAAATAAATAAAAATACACAAAAGTGGAGTGATGCGTTTTGTTTACTTTTAAAAAAAAAACTATTTTTGACATTTAATATAAGAGTTAGTTGGAGAATTGAAGAGGGGGAGGAAAAAGTTTTGTAAAAAGAATTAAACAATTGTGGTTACAAAATTTTATCAAAGATCATAAGATTAGAGATAAAAGAGTGAGAATAATTAATAAAAAACTTTTAACCCCACTAATTTAATTTTCTTAAATCTAACTACAATCCCCCCTCCCCTCTTCTCTCTTCGTACCAAACAAGAACTTTGTAAGATTTCATTTATCTTATCTTCCATATTTTATCATTTTTTTTCTAGACTAATTTGACATTAGGATCATTTCTTAGTTATCATATTGTTTTTTTAAGATAGTAGTTTATGTTATGTATATATTTGTAACTTAAAAACCTTGCGAATTAATGAAATATCATTTTGTCTTTCTTAAAGAAAGAAATAATTTAGTCAATTTAAACAAATATTATACAATCACTCTAAATTTTTTTTAAACATTTTATTGCATATGATTTTAAAAATTGAGTAAATTAATTTTAAAATAATAATATCTATGATAAAATAAATATTTTTTATCATGAAAATAAAATAGAATTTTTTATTTTTTTTTTACCATGAAGAGATGAAATAGATTGAAATTTTATATATGTTTTTTTCTATAAAATATAGTCTAACATTTAGGATGTGTTTGGTTTGAGGGGAGGGAAGGGGAGGGTATATTACCTTGTTTGGTTTGTTCAAAGAGAGGGGAAAAAAGTCATTTGTTTGGTTTAAGAGGGGAGGGGAAGGGTGGTAATAATTAATTGACCATTTTACTCTTACATGTTACTTTATGCTTTATAATTATAGATTATTTAAATTAATTTATACTTGGATTTAAATTAAATTATTACATAATAGTGTAATATATGTATAAAAAAGATATTTTTATCAATAGCTAATATAATAAATATTTTAAAAATAATAAATTAATATTTATATAAAAACTTATATAATTATATTTTTATATCTTAGTGATATGATAATATAACTTTAAAAATCAAATTGATATATTATTTTTTGGGTGCCATTAGTAAAATTGTTCAGATTTTTTTTAAAAAAAATCTTTTTCCCCAAATTCTGAATCCTCACAATCTCATTTTGAATATATGTGGGCGTGCAAAGAAGAATTTATACTTGGTGATTGATGTATGTGTGTGCCTATATATACATATTTATATTTATATTTGAAAATACATGGAATCAATCCAAAACTAAGAACCTAGAAACAAATCATCTTTGGGAAGAGCCAAAAAACCATCCTTGCGAAACAACTGAGTTGCTCCATTTGGTGGTTTATTGAAAACGCTTGGATCAATAATTCACCACCTAATCAAGTTGCAATGTTGCTCCATTTGGAGGTTTAGTGAAAACTCAATGTCAAAAAATAATATGAAGAATAATTAGTTTGCTATTGATGCATATGCGTGTGATGGGGGTATTCAAAGGAATTTCACAAATTTGATGGGGTAAATTAGTCAAGATCTTTGGCTTTCCTCCAGAACCCCCAATTTAAAAGGAACCAAAAGAAGGGGAAGAAAGAGGAGAGAAGCAATTTTTTACTCCCTGTTACGGACCAGCCCAAAAGGCCCATATTGTAATATCATGAATTTTGGGTCTAAAGATTTGGAAATTAGTCAATATTTGGAAGACTACTAGACCCAGTATTTGAATGTGACAAATTTGGGATCAGTATATTTTGGGACTATGAATAGTAATTTACTATTCACATGTACGTATTTACTATTCACGTATACATTATGAAAATTTGGTCTGAATGACTATATGAGTAATTATTGGAATTCAAGGCTTATTTTCTCAATTATTAAGATAATAAATATTGGCTAAGGAATTTTAAAGTCAACATTTTATTGTTTAAAGGAGCTAATTGAGAAAGAAGTATCCTATATGGGATTGAGAACTTATCTTTGAAACTTATTTTGAATTTGCAACTTAGTATAGAAAAATACCAGGGTGCAAATAAAAGCCTTGCAGAGGACAAAAGGGATTATTTTCAGTGGGTCCCATAACAAAACACAACACACTCTCATTTCTCTTCACGCCTCACGCCGTTTGCTCGTCCGAACATATACTCGTTCATATCTATCACTCGTCCGAACACACACCTCCACACTTCTCTTCAGTTGGCAGCAAACTAGTACACACATACGCATCACCCACTCGTCCAAACTTACGCATTCACACTTCAACCGCTATCACCTAATTCACCAAATCATACTCCACGACCTTGTATTTATCTCGGACAATGCACAATGGAGCAGACGCACACCCTCCTTCCCATTTCTCATTCATTCATCTGTCAACATAGGAAAAAGAAGTTGAGACTGAGAGACGAAAGAAAAACAAAAAATGAGAGTATAAACTAGGAACAAGAGAGAGAGCATCAGAGAAGGATAACAAAGGCAGGAACAACGCTCACGTTGCGTGCAAGTTTGAGTGTTAGAGGAGTTGCAGAACACCTTCATTTTTGTCAAGCAATCATTTCAGTGAGTTATCTTCTTCATTTCTCATCTCTTCAACTCCATACTCGTTTACTATTCATCATCTTCAACCTTGGGTAGAGATGAGACTGAGAACCTGTGAGTTTGGAAACTGAACCTAAGATCATAGAACATTAGAAAAGGGCAAGAAACGAAGTAAGAAGAAGAAATATAAGCTAAGAACGTTAGAAGGAGTTCAAGAACGAGAAAGGAAGTTGAAGAAGAAGAAGGTCCAAACGTGTATAAAAGCTCTAGAAACTAATCAAGGTGAGTCTCCGGACTTCATATCTATTAGTTTCTACAACTCCTAAGTGTTAGTTTCTGAGTTTTGGATCAAAAATGGAAGAAAAATGAAGAACAGAGTCGAACAGAGCGTCTGCTACAGTAACATCGCGTTTCTACAGTGAATATGAAATGCAATAGTGTTCCTGTAGCAATTTTCACTATTTAGTACTATAGCAATAGTGGTACTATTACAGTATACGGTATGGTACTGTAGCAGTATACGGTTACTGTAGCAACTGAAAGAATTTTTCCCGGAATTGTGAAAAAATGGTATTTAAGATAATACTTTGCAATTTAGAAAGGAAAAATGTTGATGGATTGGGAAACCATGAGAAACATTAAAATAATTTATATAGTGATAGTATAGCTAAACGTGAAGAAGTGACTAATGACAATGATAAACGTTTTAGGCATACTTTGACACCTCTACTGATCCCAACATCTTCAGACGAGTTAAGGATTCAAGCTTGAGGTGGGTAACTGTTATCTTATTAGTATGTATGTATGTATTTCATGTATGACTGATCATGTTTGCTAGATTATTTTGCATGTGAGTATCCTAGCTATGGATTGAGGCTGTGGTCTCATAGGGCTGCGTGTCCTAAAGGGCTGAGGTCCTTTGCCGTTAACTGCGGTTACGGTATGATTTGTTTACTGCGAATTTTTCTATGCTTATACATGTGTTATACTGCATTTACATTTCATATATGCATATGAGATTAGCTGTTACCCCTGGGGTTCATTCATTTGAACTCCAGGTCACATGAAAGAGACAGGTAGTGGGTCGGGATCAAGAGGAAAGAAGCAGCTGCAAGGGTTCCAACAGAAGGGATTTATATGATAAAATAAATTTATGGACCATATTATGTTTATCATTTGTCTACTTTGGATTATTGTATTAGGAACCCACTATGGGATAGATTTGAACCACGAATTACTTATCCTTATATTTTCAAACTAAGTTATTTTTAGAGAATTTGATTCCGCAAATAGGTCGTCCAAACCACTTCGATGTCTGTAAGCTATAACTCTGATAATGATAGGCATTTAAGGACGGGTGTCACACATATCCAGACCACGGCCCAACCATGCCTAAGGCAGAATCAGCGCCATAATGGGCAAATTTATGGAATCCCAATAATCTAGGATCCCATTAATCGAAGATCTCCCCCAATCATGATCCCGATATCTCAGCCCCGGATATCGCTCATTAACCCGAGGATACTCGCACCAGACTCCTCTATAAATACAAGCAAACCCTAATAAGGTGCACACGTTCTAATCTATGCTCTATTTACTTCCTGTCACACAGAGCACACACACCACCACCCTGGCCTCACGCCTTTAAGTATATTGCGAACTACGTGGACTTTGATCCCCTCAAAGGGTACGTAGGCTCTAGGCTTGACAACCTAGTCAAGTCCAATTAATCTGTGTTCTTAGGATAGAACATTGGCACCGACCATGCGGAAAGGTAAATTTCCATCCCCGTGACCATATATGGCAAACACTAGAAGCCACAGCAGGAATCCACCACAGCAGGGCGGCGGAGCACCGCCACCGAACCAAACTCCAGCCGGGCCAAGCCAGCCAAAGGATCTACCGAGATGCGAGAATACCCCTGAGGGTCATGTCACTAACACGGCCACTTCCCCCTCCGCAGATGGTCCACCGCTGTTGGAGACGCTCGGGGAGATTCCTACCCAGGACGCTCTGGAGTTAGAAGCCGACGTCCGGATCCTTCGGAGAATGCTAGAATCGCTTCTGCAGAGGCTCGAGGACAAGGAAAGGCGGGATCAGTTGCAGCGACAAGCGGACCACCAAGCCTTCACACAGATGATAAGGGAGGAACTTCAGAACCATCACTCACAAGGAAACCGGAGAGAGCTTTGCACTGAGAGACGCTCGGCCACGAACAGTAGCCACTCGTCCAGTAGTCTACAACCAAGGACCGGGCGGAGAAGCGCTAGCAGGCCAAGCAGGAGGACGAATACAGAAAGGGGCCACCCACCGCCTTCAGAAGGTCATGACGACACAGAAGGCCGAGACGGTTCCACGAGCCGCAGCGGCCGAAGCGGAAGAGGAGCCCGAGACCGAGAAGAGCGTCGATAGGCCGACAGGTCCCACCGAGCCCCCCATCGGAGATCACCTCGCCGCGGGTCTCCCCGTCATGACTCCCCTCGCCATGGCTCACCCCGAGAATATAGAAGAAAGTTTCTTACGAGATCCAGCAGGTCCCCATTCTCGAGGGCAGCAGCTTTGGCCTCCTATCCCAAAGACTTCGACTTGGCCGACCTTCCGAAGTACGATGGAACCCAGGATCCGCATAACCATCTCGACATTTTTGACAAATTAATGTGGGTCCGATCCATCGATGGCCCGGTCATCCAACGCCTCTTTGCGGCTACGCTGACCGGAACGGCGCACAAATGGTTAAGTTCCCTCCCAAAAAATTCCATCAGGAGCTTCGAAGACCTCGGCCGGAAGTTCGAACTGCACTTCGCCACGAACAAAAAGCATCCGAAGTCCCAGTTCACACTTAGCAAGGTGAAACAAAAGAAGGGCGAGTCGCTGCAGAGGTACCTCGACCGTTTCCGGGACGTGGCAATGCAGGTACGATCGCTATCAGAAGAAGTCCATGTGCACTACCTGATTAACGGGCTTGACCCGTCGTCACACCTGGCCAGAAGCTTATGCAAGAACCGAGTCTGCACCCTGACCGAGTTCTACACCCAAGCGAGGAAATACCTAGATGTGGAACAGATGGAAGTGGCAAACGCAGACGAACCCGACAAGGTAAGACATAGCTCTCACGATTATAAAGAACGGCCAAGCAAGCCGAAGTCTGAGTCCCGTAGCCGGAACAGGGATAGCAGGACCAAACCCGACCGAGCCAACTCCAAGGCAAAATACGACAGCTACACCCCCTTGAATGTCCCTCGGTCGCAGGTGTGGAAAGAGGTAGCCCAGGCCGAGATGAGGCGAGTCGACAAACCTAGGCCAATTAGGGGCCGCTCCAACATAGACCGCACCAAGTTCTGCACGTTTCACGATTGCCGCGGACACACCACCAACGAATGTTACGATCTCCGTGACGCAATCGAAAAATTTGTAAGAGAAGGGAAGCTGCGTTAGTATGTCATCAAGACCCAGGGAAGGACGAGCGGCAAGCGCAACGACCGCGACCGCACTAGAAGTCCGCCCCGGGAGACCCGAAAGCCAGAGAAGAAGCAGAAGACCGCCTCGGACGACGAGTTTCCCGACGTAGATTTCCAGTGCAACGTCGTCAGTGGAGGCTTCGGAGGGGGAGGCGACACAGTAAGTCAGCGGAAGAAATACCTCCGAGAGGTCCTAACCGTCCGAGATCTACCCAAATTCAAGGACGATCTCGCCAAGCCAAAGCCGCCCCCTTGACCTTCACCAACGAAGAACTCAAGGACGTCATCCCCGGTCATCTGGACGGACTGGTAATAACCGGAACCTTGGTGAATTGTCGCGTCAAGAGGATCTTTGTGGACGCCGGAAGTTTGGCCGACATCATAAGCTGGGACGCCTATAAAAGGATGCACCTTGACAAAGAGGACCTCAAGCCGTGCAAGACCACCCTGGTTAGATTCAACGGCGAACAATCCTTCCCAAAAGGATATATTGACCTCTGATTAACCCTCGGGACCAAGGAAGCCTTCAAATCCGAACGCGTGAGGTTCATAGTCGCCGACTTCTGGTCCCCATACAACATCATCCTGGGCCGGCCAACGATTCATAACTGGGACATACTGGTGTCCACCAAGCACCAGAAACTAAAGATGGTCAATGACAAAAACCAGATAGTCGTGGTGTCCGGAGACCAAAAGGAGTCGCAGCAATGCTACTTTGAAGCTCTTCAGGTCGAGGAAGGAGGACCCTCATCTCCACCTCGGCTTGAATCCGGCAAGTCAATGACCGAGGTCAACGACGACAGACACCCCCGGCATCCGATCAATATGGTAGAGCTCGACCTCCGTGAGCAGGAAAACTCGAGGCCCGAGCCGGAAGGGGAACTAGAGGAAGTAACGCTAGGGGCGGACCCGTCCAAGACCGCCAAAATCGGCCGAGACATGAGGGACGACCTCAAAACTTAGATGATCCGTTTCCTCAGACAGAACCAAGACGTCTTCACCTGGACTTCGGCCGAAATACCTGGTATTGACCCCTACTTTTGCTGCCACAAACTCGGCATGTGGCCTGGTTCGAGACCAGTGGCGCAAAAGAAGAGGAATATCGCCGACAACAGACAAAAGGCCCTCGAGAGCCACGTCGAGGAGCTCTTAGCTGCCGGCTTCATTCGAGAAGTGCAATACACCACCTGGCTCTCAAACGTAGTCATGGTACTCAAACCCAGCGGCAAATGGAGAGTATGCGTCGACTACACGAACCTCAACAAGGCGTGCCCAAAGGACTCCTACCCGATGCCCAATATCGACCAACTAGTGGACAACTCGGCCGGGTACCAACTCCTCTCCTTCATGGACGCCTACTCTGGATACAATCAGATCGCCATGCATCCGGAAGACCAGGAAAAAACCGCTTTCATGACGAACAAAGCAAACTACTGCTACAACGCCATGCCATTCGGGTTGAAAAATGCTGGGGCCACCTACCAAAGGATGATGAACCGGGTGTTCGAAGACCAGATCGGGCGCAACATAGAAGTCTACATAGACGACATGATCGTCAAGTCGAAGCTGCTAGAAGACCACATCCAGGACCTCGAACAGACGTTTCAGAAGTTAAGAAGACATCGAATCAGGTTGAACCCAGCCAAGTGTGCCTTCGGAGTTCCGGCTGGAAAGTTCTTGGGCTTCATGTTGACCAACCGAGGAATCAAAGCCAACCCGAATAAATGCAAGGCCGTCCTAAAGATGCAGCCCCCAAGGACTAAGAAGGAGGTACAGTAGCTAACCTGCCGGCTGGCTACCCTGACAAGGTTTTTACTGAAGTTGGCCGAGAAAGCCCTACCTCTCTTCAAGCTACTGAAGAAAGAAACCCGAGGCGGCTGGAATCCAGACTGCGACGCCACCTTCGCAGAGATTAAGAGATGTTTGGCAACCTCGCCGGTGCTGACTAAATCGAACCTAAGGGAGACCTTGTTCCTATACCTCTCAATCGGCGACGAAGCCGTCAGCGCGGCCCTGGTAAGAGAAGCCGAGGCCGGACAGATGCCGATATACTTCATCAGCAAGACTTTACAGAGCTCCGAACTCCGGTACCAGAAACTTGAGAAAGTGGCCTTCGCCCTACTTACCGCGGCAAGAAGGCTCCGACCTTACTTTCAAGGACATCGGATAGTGGTGCGCACCGGCCAACCGATCCGGCAGATCCTCCATAAGCCAAACTTAGCCGGAAGGATGACCAACTGGGCCATTGAGTTGTCATAGTTCGACATAGCATTCGAGGCCTGGCAGGCGATCAAGTCACAAGCACTGGCGGACTTCATCAGGGAGCTCACCCAGGCAGTAACAAGCGACGGGACATGGAAGGTCTATGTAGATGGATCGTCTAACGCTAAGGGCAGCGGTGCAGGAGTCATCGTGGAAAGCCCCCAGGGGGTCGCTACCGAGCACTCCCTTCAACTAAAGTTCCCAACCTCCAATAACCAAGCCGAGTACGAAGCTCTGTTGGCCAGACTACTCCAGGCAAAAGACAATGGCACACACCGAGTAAAGGTTTTAACCAACTCACAGCTCATCGCCGCACAGATCGACGGCAGCTATCAAGCAAAGGGCCCTCTCATGGCGAAGTACCTAAACCGCGCCAAAGAGCTCATGGCCGAGTTTGAAGAAGTGATCGTCTCCCATATCCCAAGAGAGGAGAACGCCAGAGCTGACATCCTCTCCAAACTGGCAAGCACTAAGGGACCGGACAATCACAGGACCGTGATCCAGCAGAACCTGACCGAGCCGAGTTGCGCCATGGCCATCTCGGCACGGCTTGACTGGAGAAAGCCGATAGAAGACTACCTCGAGAGGGGAATTATCCCTACCAACTCGACCGAGGCCAGGAAGCTGATCAGAGAAGCCGCTCTCTACACAATGATCGATGATCAACCCTATAAAAAGGGACTGCACTGCCCGATGATGCGCTGTCTCGGCGAGACCGAAGCAAAATACGTGTTGGCTGAATTACACAAAGGCAGCAACGGCCACCACATGGGGGGCAAGGCCCTCACTAGAAAGGCACTACACGCCGGCTACTATTGACCTACCATGAAGCATGATGCCATGGAAAAAGCAAGACATGCGATAGCTACCAAAAACACGCCAGGATCATATGGCCACCACTCGCAGAGTTGAAAGGAATGCCAGCCCCCTGGCCCTTCTACAAATGGGGCATGGACATCCTCGGACCATTCTGACCGGCGCAGGGACAATGCAGATGGCTCATTATCGCAGTAGACTACTTCACCAAGTAGATCGAGGCGGAGCCACTGGCCACAATAACCTCAGCCAGAGTAATGAAATTCTTCCGACACAACATCGTCTCCCGTTTATTGTGTCGAAAGAATTTCATCACTCTGGCCGAGGTCGTCACGGACAATGGGACCCAGTTCATGGACCACAGATTCCAAGCTCTGATATCCAACCTGGACATCAAACAGCACTTCTCGTCCGTGGTGCACCCACAGTCGAATGGCCAGGCCAAAGCCGCCAACAAGGTCATCCTGGACGGACTCAAGAGGTGGATGTTGCAAGCCGACACCAGCTGGACCGAGCAGCTCCACAGCGTTCTCTGGGGATACCGGACCAGCGTGCAGTCTTCGACCCAAGAAACCCCGTACAGGCTAACCTACGGATGCGAAGCAATGATCCCGGTCGAAATCGGGCAGCCATCTTGGAGAAAGGTTAGAGCCAGACAAGAAGGGCAAGAGTCGAACGATGACACCTTAAAGACAGACTTGGACCTCATAGACGAAATCCGAATCACGGCGCACTGCCGGGAATTAGCCGCCAAGCAGCTACTCGCGGCTAAGTACAATAAAAAGGTCCTACCCCAGTCATTTAACCGCGGGAACCTCATACTTCGACGGGCCGACATAGGCAACAAGAATGCCAAGGACGGGAAGCTGGCGGCAAACTGGGAAGGCCCCTACCGGATCAAAGAGAAGCTCGATGGAGGGGCATACATCCTCGAAACCCTGGCACGGAAGCCAGTCAAAAGAACATGGAACGCCGACAAGCTAAAGATCTACTATAGCTAGATTCCGCCTCAGCACCATTTATTTTCCTTTGTTTAGACTTTGTTTATTTTGTTAATTCAAAGTTCAAGTTATGTCGTTTTCTAATCTTATTTCTTTGTAAAGCCCCTTAGGGCTATTTTCTATCAATAAAGGACCCCATCGAGGAAATTCATGAATGTGCACAAATATCCGCTTGAGCATGAAGCCGAGGCGATGAAGCCCGGTCAAAATCATGAAGGCCGAAGCAATAAAGCCGGGTCGAGAAACCGAAAGCCGAGGCCTGTAAGCCCGGCACCGGCTAACGGTTCCGAGGTCATGTACCCGGCCAAAAACTAAAAACATCTAGATGTATGAAAATCGGCCGTTGTACTCCGACAGGCATTGGTTAGAGCTCAGCGACGGTGCCATACGTGGCCCTTCGCGAAATTGACGCGTCAACGCTCGCCCGACTAAGCAAGCAGACTACCATGCCGACCTTAATCAGGTCAAAATGTCTAACTAGAGGAAAACGAAGCCTCGGAGGGACATATGGTGGTCAAGCCCTTACGTCGGTAAAACGTAATCCGACTAAATGAAAGTTGGAGTCCGACTCTTGGAAAGTTGGACCGAGGCAACGAGGTTAGTTATACCTGACGAGGTTGAAACAAGACAACCCTGCCCCAACCTCCCACACGCTAAGTGTGGTAAAGTAAAAAACGGCTTGTACGCATGCAGCCGACGCACACCCAAAAATAGGCAAAAGGATCATAGAATCATTCATTGTCTAAGGTATCAAAACGGCCTATACACATACAGCCAACACGCATCTAAGCCAAGGCAAAAGGATGACAAAAAAGTAAATCGTTCATTGCCTAAGTTATCTGACCAAGCTTAGAATCGCAAAAAGTTAAGATAAAAGGATGATGAAAACGTAGATCATTCGTTATCTGGGAAAGTTCATACAAAATGGCTCAAAGGCCAAAATTGTTCTACAAATATTACAAGGGCACAGACGCCCCAAAACTAGAAATAGCAAAAAATCAAAATCAGCTGGAAGGCTCGGCCTCGGGATCTTTAGCCTCGGCGTTAGCAGGACCGTCGGCGACAGGAGACTGATAGGGATCAGAGTCCCGTCCTGAACATAGGCACGATAGTCATACCCATCAACATTAAGCTCGACGCCGGGGTTGAAGTACTGGATCTGGGCCAAGGCTTGCTTGAAGCACTCCTCGGCAGTCTGCAATAAGGCGTCGGAGACCTCCTAGCAATCCGCCTTCTCCGCGGAAAGGGCCTTCTCAAGCGCCTCCTTCTCGTCGACGAGGGAGGCCCGCTGCTGCTGAAGGACCTTTATTGCAGCCAGACCCTCCGACATCCCCTTCTGCGCCCGGCCACACTCCTCAGCTGCTTTCTTAGCACAGGCCCGAGAGAGCTGGAGATCCTGGTAAGCCTTCACCGCTGCGGCCTTGGCAGCGTCTCGCTTCGCCCTGGCCTCATCCCGTTCCGCCCAGGCCGCGACAAGCTCCTCCTCAGTAGACTTGGCCCGCGCCTCAACAGCGGCCAACTCCTTCTCGAGCTCACCAGTGGACGCGGCCTTAGCCTCTGCCTCGGCCAGACCACTCTTCAGCTCCGCCTCTGCCCTACTCAGCCTGCGGCACTCGGCATCAGCTAGGGCGTACTACTCCCGTACTAATATCAGGGCCTGGACGTACCCCACCGACCTGCATAATTCCTTCTGAGGCACATGTAATTGATCCAAGGCCGGCGAAGACAAAGGCCGATTGTCCATAAAATGCCGGGGAGGAAGGAAAGCAACGTCCACCTCCGAAGCCACCCCCTTCTCCCACAAAAAACTGCGGGGGAAAACTGAAGACGGACCCGTCGGCGGTGGAGGAGGAGGGGGAGGTGGCGGGGACGAGGGCAGACTCGGCAGCGAACTAGTGGGCACCTCAGAGAGGAGTGCGGCCTCGACCTCCTCAACACCGACCGCGACTTGTTTCCCCTTAGAAGCTGGGGACACGACAACAGCCTCCCGCCTCTCCAAAGACGAGGTTTTCACCGCCTGGGTAGACTTGACGACGGAAGCGGAAGAAGGACCTTGGCCGATGGAGCCCCTCGATCTCTTTGGAGCCTCGGCCCCAGGAGCACCGGCATCGACAGAAGCACCCCGCTTCTTCGGGCGACTCGGCAAAGCAGTGGCAGCGTTCGCTAGCCGAACATACAGCAGCAGGGCATCCATGGTTCTAGTTGAAAAGAAAGAAAGATAAAACAAGTTAGGAAGACCGAATGAGGAATCCAAAATAAGGAGCAAAAACACAAGACTAGCTAAATATCCTACAAGTAGGGGGCGCCGGCTCTGAACCAGGCCTGATGATAAAAATGGCCGCGGTCTGGACCCCGTATTTCTCCACAAAGGCGACCAGCCTGGGAACGGAAGGGACGGTCTTAGGCAAGAGGTCGTCATCATCAACTAAGTAGGACGTCGGCAACTTGGTGGAATGCCCCTTATCCCAATATAGGGGGAACCTCCACTCCACACCTGGACCCTTAACCCCCTTCAAAAACCAGGGCTGATGGCCAAGCTTGGCCGCCACCTTGAAGAAGGCGTTCTTGAAACGCTTGAAGGAATCCGAGAAGGCCCCCATTAGTTTCCTATCCGACCCGTTCCGGAGTGAGACCAGTCCTTTGAGTCTATCACCCTCCCGGGGCAACCGGGGATGAAAAGGCTGAAGTAGTAGAAGAATAGGTTGGCTGTGCAAGGGATGGGAATCGGAAATGAGGCACACAACTTCTCGAAGGCCACCAGGTAGGCCCAGCCGTTCGGATGAAGCTGTGAGGGCGCAAGGCTGAGGTAAGTCAGGGCTGACATCTGGAACTCTGAAAAGGGGAAACGAACTTTGATCCGGGTATACACATCCCGGTAGAAGTAAAAGAAGTTAGAAGACCCTTCTTCACGAACGGAGCAAACTGGCTCCTCCGCCCCCACAGGAATGTACGCGAATCCCTCTAACTCGGGCAGCTTCAGCAGGGCAACATCGGCCTCGGACATAAGAGACCGGATCTTCAGCGTCTCATGCGAGACCCAGTCGAACTGCCGACACAAGGCCTCTGGCGGACTAGAAGAATCCGAACCCTCGAGCTCGGAACGTTGCTTGGAAGGCCGGGATTAAGGAGCCATTACACCTAAAGGCAAGTAAACAAAGCCAGAATCAGTAAAAGAGTGTGAATACCTGGCGCTACAGCAGCGGTAGATGAAAACAACTACGGACTCGAACGAATGAGAGCACTGGAAGGGACGTCGGAGGAAGCCCGATGCCGACAGGAACCGAGTATGGAAGAAGCCCTAGCGTCACCACCACGGGCTATCAGGGAAAAACTTTCCGCGAGGTAGTCCCAACAAGGACCGAGATACCCTTCCGGAAAAGGTGTCTGGCAAACAAAAGAAGGGCCCTCATAAAAATTGAGGGGTTGAGCCATCAGCATCGGGGATCCAGATCCGGATAAGGAGCCTATCCCGGTCCCACTGGGTGACTCGAGAGGAAGAGCGTGCGCC
The DNA here is from genome assembly GCA_034222035.1 of Acacia crassicarpa. Lineage (NCBI taxonomy): Eukaryota > Viridiplantae > Streptophyta > Magnoliopsida > Fabales > Fabaceae > Acacia > Acacia crassicarpa. Next base: position 39,195,185 of record JAWXYG010000003.1, read on the forward strand.
AGTGGCCGGAAGGGACAGGAAAGACGTGAAACCGGAACCCTAGCCGAAGCCAGGCGAACCCTGGCTCGCCCCGGACGAATGGCGCCACCTCGACGCAAAGGAGCCAGAACCCCCGGGCAGGCGGTTCGCCCCCAAGAACCCTGTAAGTGGCCCGTGGGAGACGCGCACGAAGGAACATTTCCTCTTCCCATGTCAATGATGCCCTTGGTCTAGGACAATTTCTGTCCCTTACCATAATTGGAAGCCTAAGGCACTAAAGGCTAGTGTTTAAGGGAGTATTGGGACGAATTTTGGGAAGATAACACACAAAGAACCCAGAAAGTTTGAAGGAACCCCGAAGGGACACCAACACAGAGGATAATCTCAGAAAGTAAACGGTAAAATGAAGAGAAATACCGAACAAAAGTGCAAGGAAATGGCGAGAATACCTGGACAAGTAGAATGAGAGAGACTGGGATGCTGGAAAACAGTGAAAGTTTCGAACAAGGAAGAATCCTCTTTGCGAACTCTAGAAAAACCAGGAATTGGAACTGGAGAATAAATGAGTAGAAAAATGAAAGAGAAGGAGGGAGTTAGTTAAACCAAGTCGCGAAGTGCCAAGGGCAAAACAGTCTATCCGACCTGAGGCGCGAAGGAATTAGTACAACACGACGTCAGCGCATTAAATGCGCACGAGCATTGGGGCACGGAAGGGCGCGACGGTTGCAGACCATCGCCACTCAGGGCCTGACATCTATGAACCCGCAATGATGGCGTGTGGGGGGAATCCCGAAGCGCGTAAAGAATGCCAAAAGGCATGAAAGACAGGGGGCATTTTGAGACCGGGACGGATTGAATTACCGCCCCAACATGATGGACCCGGCATCCTCGGCAGGTCCCCCGGGCAAAGGCACCATAAGTCGTCCCTAGACCTGGAGCCGACTTAAGGACCGCAGTACCCTCAGGCCGGTCCGGCCAAAGGGAAGGGCCTCGGCCAGAGCGATGGCCGAAGGCAATATACACCTCGGCCGTCCAGCAACCTGAACAACTGAACTTGGGGGCAACTGTTACAGACCAGCCCAAAAGGCCCATATCTAGACAACAGCCCAACCATGCCTAAGGCAAAATCAGCGCCATAATGGGCAAAGGTATGGAATCCCAATAATCTAGGATCCCATTAATCGGAGATCTCCCCCAATCGTGATCCCGAGATATCATCCCCTGATATCTCAGCCCCGGATATCGCTCATTAACCCAAAGATACTAGCACCAGACTCCTCTATAAATACAAGGAAACCCTAATAAGGTGCACACGTTCTAATCTATGCTCTATTTACTTCCTGTCACACAGAGCACACACACCACCCCCTGGCCTCACACCTTCAAGTATATTGCGAACTACGTGGACTTTGATCCCCTCAAAGGGTACGTAGGCTCTAGGCTTGACAACCTAGTCAAGTCCAATTAATCTGTGTTCTTAGGACAGAACACTTCCCTTCCTTCCAAAATTTCAAATCAAATGAGGGGGGTTCATTTTTCCTTCTCATGCATCCCCTTTCCTTATACCAAACACACCCCTACCGATAAAGAAAGGGATAAGTATCATTTTTGCCTTAAAAGTCTGGCTGAAAAGCATTGAGTACCCAGAGTTTATTTTAGACCAAAATTGCCTGGGAAGTTAATAAAACATAGCAATTTTTCCCTTCCATTAATTTTCACTGTTAAGTTTAACCGATGTGTACATATGGCATGTCACCTCATCAATCAAAATAGGGTTAAGTATTATTTTTACCTTAGAAGTTTTCACTGGGGAGCAATGGGTATCTAGAAGTTTTGTTTAGGAGTAATTTTGTCCGGGAAATTTACAGAACGTAGCAATTTTGCCCTTTCGTCCCCCAATATTAAATTTTACGGTTAAATACGTCAAAGAACCCACCTGTTGTGCCACCTCATCATCCATAGCACTTAGCCTAATATGACATGGCATCACACCTCGTCATATCTTTCTTGTTGAATGAATCATCGGTATTGAGAGCTTCACTTGGCCCAATACAAAGAACATAAAGAAATAAATACAGAAATATATCAATCTTGTCTTGTTGAATGAATCATCGTTATTGAGGGAATTAAATTGATAAACATACTCAACAAGATCGGATTGAACAACACAAGAAAGCTCATCTTCTTTAAGTTGCTAAAGGACGCAAAGTCAGGAATCAATGGTGCAAAGAAAAATGTCTACATTGGAAAAGTCAAACTTGAAGTCGAAGAGGGAGATCCTTGAGATGTTAGCTCAAGGAGGCTAAAATTTGTGAAGCCGAACTGGTCAAAAGGCCTGAAAGATCTGTCACAAAACCCAAAGGGAGCATCAGTTATGATCTAAACAAATGAAATGCAAAATAAGATATGAATTGTCTCAAAAATTAGTTCAATAAGACAAATCAATAGTGATAGTATTTACTTTTGTATAGATTGATCTAGGCTACCCTCCCCTAAATCACTGAAAATTGCTACATTTTTCAAATTTTTAGGACAAAATTGCTCTTAAAAAAATTTCTGCATACCCACTGTTCTTCATCCAAAACTTTCAAGGTAAAAATGATACTTAACCGTATTTTGACTAATGAGGTGGCAAGCATTGGTGCTACGTATGCATATTAGTTAAACTTAATAGTTAAAATTAATAGAGAAACAAAATTGTTAGGTTTTGTTAATTTTAGGACAATTTTACTCAAAAAAACAAAAAAAAAAAACCTTCCGGATACCCTACCTGTAGTCATTTGCCAAAACTTCCCGACATTTATCCTATAAAAATTGAGATCGACCCCTCAGTTCAGTACCCGACCCCTCTGAAAGCCGCGACCTGAATCAGTCGCAGTGGTGAGTGACCTGAATAAATTAGCGAACTTTGGGCCTGAGAGAGATGAATCATTTAACCTTAGTGAAGCACATTCAGAATATCAATTCCAAAGAAGCTTCTCTGGGCATCAGCGACTAGGCTTCCTGGCACGCCAAGTACAAAGATTCTGCTGATTTATTCATCGGCGGCATTCCTCAGACAATTTGAACGGAGCGCGAATTTCGGGTCGAGTCATTGGAGTTGATCACGTCACTAAATACAAAAAGAAAGAAGAGGAAGATGAAGAGACAGAGACGAAGAAAAGGGAGGAACGAGGTCTTTGCCGAGCTTTCCAGAGAGGTGAATGCATACGTGGAGCTAGCTACAAATTTTCTCATGATGAGCAAGTAAGTACATTTTCACAAGAAGAAGTATTTAATGTGTCTATGCTTTAGTCTTTTATGAGAAGAATTATATGTTTGACCATTGAAATTGAGCCTGTATTCAAGGTTTAACGTTTAAATTTTGGTCCCAGTGGAAAATTTTAATGTGTCGATGATTTAGTCTTTGATGAGCTGTGTTTATCATCTAAAAATATAGATGCTAATGTATTAATTGCGAATTTTGATGTCAGCCTTCAATAAGGAGCATTGTAGGCCTTGTTTGATGGTCAGACTTGTCATTGAGCTTGGAGAGTTAGGCTCAAAGCTCTATTATTGGAATTTGGATCCCAATTTAAAAAATCTTAACTTCTGTATTCTTGTTTCTGTTATAATTGCAAGTTTTAGTAATGATTTCAAGGACTTTTAGAACAATTGCACTTCTGGTTCTATCTCTGTGACAACTTCGGAGAGATAGGAACCTAAATGTGCCATGCCTCTTGCTTTCTCATCTTGGTTTATTTGAACAACTGAAACTTCAAAGTTCACTGACATGGTGATATTGGCCACCATTTCTAGTAAACATCTGCCACATTGATTATGTCCTTTCACCTTGGAGCCTCATGTAATGTTTACAAAAGGCCAAATGCAGATTTACATTTCTTTGTTTTATTTTGTTCGATTGTAATGCTTGGATCTTCAAGATATATGATTGTGTTCTTGACGTGGTTGTTTTAAATGAATTTTCATTTCTGATATGCAGGGAGATTGGACAGTTTTGTTTTTTGCATTTTATAGTCTCTTTGGTTCTATGTTTAGTTTTTCCTCATTTTGCGTTGCTTATGATTTTTGCTGTTTTTAGTTGTAAATGTGCTGAATTTTGTGAATCAAATCGTTTGCTTAATTTGTGATATAAGTTTGTGTTGCATTTTCTGCTAATTGGAGTTCCTTGATGTTTGTCTATCCAGAGAGCTGCAAACACAAGGTTGGGGGTGATGAGGTCATAGGAGGCGGCATGACCAAGGCAACAAACTGGGAGGACATACAAGGTCTTGGAGACCCAATGACAAGAGCAAAAGCTAAAAAGGCTCCAGATTGAAGATCTTGAAGAATAAGTCTCAATGGATATGCATGAAGGCTTCATTAGGCCTTGACCCAAATTCTGCACTTAGTTTTATTTTCTTACATTTAGTTAAACTTTTGTAATAAGGCTTATTGGGCTTGCTTATTGGGCTTTGTGTGTAAGCAGAATTAAGTTAAACTTAATATGGATGTTGCCCACTTTATAAGGGAACACCATGGCCTTTGGAACAACAGATTTGAATTTGAAGGTAAACCTTTTTGGTGAGAGACAAGTTTCTCTAGGGCTCTTTTGAGAATCTCTGAACTTATCAAGGGCATCAATCCTTGTGGCGTTCTTGGGCTTATCAATTCTTTGGAATTGTGGCACCTACCCAAACTGCAGTTTCGTGCTAAATTTCTTCGTTCCGTATCTCCAGTTTCCCTTATCCTTTTTCGGTGTTTAATTAGTCAAAATCGTAGTTCAGAACGTCATCTTTCCGCTCGTTTTGGAAGCGCTCAAATCTGAGGTCTGTAGCGCGAGATACATTCTGTTCTGTAGGACGCGTTAGAGGCTGAAAATTCTGGTGCGAAAATTCCATTCCTAGTTGATCCGATCATCCTTTCCTTTCGGGAATGATATCATTTGGTATCAGAGCACGGTTCTAGGATTGGAATTGGGTTATCTTTTCTTGATTATTTACATCCAATCTGGTAACCCTAATCCCTAAATTTGTGTTTTTGGTTTTTGAATTGTGAAATTCTGTTTTAGCCGTCGTTCTTTGTTCCTAATTTGTTCTTTCAATCTTATGGTTGTTTTTTCCTTTCAATTTCTTGTTTTGTTCATATATTTCTGCACTTTGTTCTTGGTGTTCATCCCTTGTTCTTCATTGTCCTTGAATTTTAATCCTTTCGATTCATGTTTCTTGAGTAGTGTGTTGTTAGTGTGTTAAGTAATAACTCATTTTGTGGGGAATTCTATCTAATTCAGTTCTGAATTAGTATAGTGTCAAAGTTTGATTCCAAAAGCACAAATTACTTTTGTTGGAGAATCAGGTATTATAAAAAATAAAAAAATAAAAATCAGGTGTTATAAAAAAAAATCAGGTGATATAAAAAAAATAAAAAAAAGGAAAAAAAATTACAGCACCTTGCTATTCAATTACACACACTACTACGTGTGAATCAAGTCTAAAGTGTCTTCTTTGAAAAATTCCTCCAAATTGTTTTGGATTTTCTTTGTCTTGTCTTCTCTGAGTCCAAAGTGTTCTTAAATAATTCCTCCAAATTGATTTGGATTTTCTGTCTTATTGTCCTCTTTGACATCTTTTCCAAATTGTATTGTGAGTCACCGCCAATTTCGGAGTTTGGGATTGTACTCTTGAGTGTTCTTGGAGATTCTGTTAAGAACTTAAAGAGAGCTATTTGAGTGGTAAAAGGCAAGAGAGCACACTACACAAAAGCCTTATAGAGAGCAACAAACACGAGTGATACAATTTTAAGAGTGTAAACACATGAGTGAGTGGTAAGGTCCTCTATTACTTCTATTCTTGTTCTTTTCCTTGAATTATGGCAGGTGGTGAAGATAATTGCAAACAAGATTTTCAAAACTATTTTGTGATTGATTTTTAATGAGTTTAATTAACCACCGCTTATTTCATTATAAGTTTTCTAGTTGAATATGTGTTATTGAGCTAGAGGGTTTCCCGTGTTCAATTAGGTGATTAAATTCATTAATCTTCCTTTGGTCTAATTAATTGGTTTGGGCTAAGAAAGTTAACTCCATACAATTCCTAAGTTGTCCCCTACTTCCTCATAACTGAACTAGATCTTTGTCATTTAATTTGATTTTAATCAATTTTCTTCTTAGGATTTTAATCTTTCTCTCATAACAAAACCCCCCCCAAAATTGCATTCATATTCATATAGGTTAATTTCATTAGTTTAATTCTCATTTAGATTTTAGAGTCAATTGCATTAGTGCATTTAATTAGTTTAATTTCATGTAGGTAGTAGTGTTTTGCATTTTAGTTTAGGTTCATTCTATTGCATTTTTTATCACCTAAATTCAACCTAACGAAAAACCCACATATTGCTCCTTGGGAGAATGACCTAGGTTGCCACTATATTGCATTATTAGTTGGCCCTAGTTTAATTGATTGCTTTAGCGACGAAAGTAAGCTTCATCAAGGACATACAAGGTCTTGGAGACCCAATGACAAGAGCAAAAGCTAAAAAGGCTCCAGATTGAAGATCTTGAAGAATAAGTCTCAATGGATATGCATGAAGGCTTCATTAGGCCTTGACCCAAATTCTGCACTTAGTTTTATTTTCTTACATTTTGTTAAACTTTTGTAATAAGGCTTATTGGGCTTGCTTATTGGACTTTGTGTGTAAGCAAAATTAGGTTAAACTTAATATGGATGTTGCCCACTTTATAAGGGAACACCATGGCTTTTGGAACAACAGATTTGAATTTGAAGGTAAACCTTTTTGGTGAGAGACAAGTTTCTCTAGGGTTCTTTTGAGAATCTCTGAACTTATCAAGGGCATCAATCCTTGTGGAGTTCTTGGGCTTATCAAATCCGAGGTCTGTAGCGCGAGATACATTCTGTTTTTTAGGACGCGTCAAAGGCTGAAAATTCTGGTGCGAAAATTCCATTCCTAGTTGATCCGATCATCCTTTCCTTTCGGGAATCATATCAGGGGGCCTGAGGATGCTAGTTCAAAGTGGGGCCATGACAAATTTGACAGTCACAAAAAAGAAAAAGATTTACATTCTGAAGCTAAAAAATCAAGAAGGAGAAGCGGTGACGATATGGAACTCGAGCGAAGAGATCATCATAGGAGGGAAGACACTAGGTCAAGGAAGCCAGATAATGATGAGTTTGAACCCAGGACGAGAGATTCTGATAGAAGGAAAGAAAAGAGGCACAAGAGACTGTTAAAGAGACAACGATTCTGCATCAAGGTCAACAGATGATTATGATAGGAAGCGAGGGGACAGATCAAACAGATATGATACAGATAGATCATAGCCGAAAGAAAAATACGATTTGGGCAAGAGAGAAGAAAAGAGATCAAGAAGGTGATTATCAGAATCGGTAGCTTATATATTGAGATAGTTTAGTAGTAGTGTATATTGAATGGAAGATTATATATAGTTTGTTCTGTTTTCTTCTGATTTAAATTAATCAAAACATCCTACATGAGGACCTTGTAATGTAAGAGCCATGTCAGCATTAACTGAAACGTGGGTCAATACGGCAATCAATCATCTTCAGTTATTCATGAAAATTTGCGAATTACAAAACATTTGGAAGGACCTAGTAATTAGGAATTGAAAATACGCATTTGAAATATGAAAAACTGTTGTAGTTCGCTTTCAAACAAAAAATCAAAGTCAGTTACTGTTAATATCAAATCCAGAAATCAACCCTCCACATGCAAGAAATCAAACAAGACTTCTGTCAAAAAAATCAAAGAACTAGTAGTGGTTGGACCCGATCGGACTTTGAACTCGCAACATATCTCGTCATGGAAGATAGATCGGACTTCTTGAACTCACTTCTTGAACTCGCAACGAAAGATGGACGGCGATGACAACCATAGAGGGGGTGAAAGTCGCGTTTGTTGTTGGTGGATCTAGAGATCGAAGAGTCTGGCAGATCTGATATGAGTGAAGATCGAGATCGAAGAAGCAACCAAGTTGAAGTCGTGGAAAGGACAAAAGCGCTCATAGATCGAAGAGTTAAAAGATGTCAGAGATCGCAGAGGGGAGGGAGATGAGGTCGCCGGAGATCGCGGGCAAGGGAGACGATTTGGGATTTTTTATCCCATCAAATTTGGGATGGGAATAATGATACTGTCGTGGGACAACATTATCATGACGGTGATCATCTTCAGTCTCTATATCTTGTGTCAATAAGGTCCTTATTGAATTACAATTGGTCTTGTTCGTTTTTAGGTTTTTGTTTTCATTTTTCCCTCAAGACATTTTCTAAAATTGTTTTCCAAAACAAGTTTTAAGATTTTTTCTTTAAAAAAAAACCCGTTTGGTGATAATTTTAAAAAATTATATTAGAGAACCAAAAAAATATAAATACTTATTTGAAATAATTGTTCTTAAAATTAACTTTGGCGAGTATTGAGCATAATTCAAATTTCATAATTATAAATATAAACAAATGATATAAATGGATAGGATATTGTTACTATCAATTTTATATCACTACCAAGTCACTACCACTTTTACACCCTTTGATCAGAATTTTAATAGGAAAGAGAAATAATAAAGGTAAATAAGATTCTGATCTAACGGTAAAAAAGTAGTAGTAACTTGGTGCATAAAATTAGTAGTGACAATATCCTATCTCTAATATAAATAATAAAAACTTGTGATAATCATAGTGGTTAAAATAAAAAATTGTTCAAATTTATTTAAACTAATGTGAATCTAGTTTATTATTAAGATTATAAGAGTAGCAAAACTATTTCAACAAATTTTTTACAATTGTCAAACTTAGAATTTAACCCAAAACTATAGGTTAAAATAGAAAAATATTTTCTACAATTTATAAAAGAAGATTGAATCATAAAACTTGAAGGACCAAAGGAAGAAGGGAAAATCAAACAAAGGTCCTAGGTTGGGGGGGGGGGGAGGATAGAAAAGCGTATGACTTGTTAACGGTGACTCTTTTACTTGCAATTTCCTCCAAAAAAAAAAAAAGTATTATAAAACATAATTCAAGGACCTATACAGCAACACAGGTCATAATGAGAGGCTTATTAAGAAAGGGAGTGAAGATGTTCTCATATTTCTTCAGGCGAAGATGAATCTTTTTGTCAAGGAGTTACTATGTGATTAAAAAGCATTGAAGAAAACCAAAAAATAGCAAATACTATATACTCCTATTTACAAGATAGACAAAGAAGGAATTTTGTGTGTGTGCTATTTATAAGTTGCATTATTAAACTTTTCATATAAATCATGTGGATATCTTTAGGCTGGGCTAACAATTGGTCAATGTTAGACATTGGCAGGGATACCACCCTTCCCATTTGGCCCTACCCAAAAATTATATATAATTTATTTAAAAACATGGGAAAATTGAGGAAGATAGTGATGACAGTGACAGTTCGAGGTACAACACAGATTCAACGCAATGGCAACTTGAAGGTGGAATAGAGGTAAGTTGCAATAGGTTTGCATTATTTGGTGTTTTAGCCGTTTGTCAGTAATATTGTCCGATGCTTTGTTGCTTCCATGGTGAGATAATCCGTATGTTTGTAGGTTATGGTGAGTGAGGAAATGTTTAAATGAGGGAGGCAGTTAGAATACGTGATGAAATAGGTTTTTTCCCCTTTACATGCATCTCTGTTTGTTTGTAGAATATATATGCTGTTAATTTAGAATTGGTTTCTATGTTCTGGTGATCTAGTTTTCTATCTATAGGATTGTAAAGTTACTAATGTAAACCCCAAGCCACTGTAAAATTGTATGTTTGAACGCAAGTGATTGGGTGCCTATTACATTCGAACGTCCAAACAAATAGAGGGTTTCTTTCAATTGTGGTTTAACTCTTGCTATCATGGTGTATCTTCAGTTTTACATCTGCACCTTCACGCCATCTGGTTTAGGGTTCATTTATGTCTCATTGCAAAAACAAAAAGAATCATTCCACGATTGTTTTTTTTTTTTTTTAATTTAGGGGCATTTTATGATGGATGAAGAAGAGGCACCGACGATGGTGGTGTAATAATGCAAGAGGGCGCCAATGATGGTGGATGAAGCTGAGGTGCCGGCGATCGTGGATGAAGAAGAGGCGCTGACGATGTGAAGGAGAGGCACCAGCAATGTAAAGGAGAAGGTAGAGACAAGAGTGAGGAAGAAAGGCAGAGATGAGATTGAGGGAGAGGTGTAGTGGTTTTATTTTTCGAGGGTATTATAGGTATTTTACCTTTCATTCCCACTAAACCAACTTCATTTTCTTATACTAAACATTTTATTTTCTCTCAACTTAAGTTTCATTCCCGTATCTATCAAATAACTTAATTTTTTAAGTTTCCTCTTAATATTCCATTTCATTCCTTTCTTTCTTCTAAATTCCTTTTCCTTCTCTAAATTCCCTTCCCTCCATAAATCTCTCCCCATACCAAACGGGGCCTTAGTTTTGTTTTTATTTATTTACACATCATATGTGTGATACTACAAAAAAATCATTTAATTAGCCACGGAATCTAAGGCGGAACCCAGTCCGTTGGTAATTAGAAACATAATACCGACAAAAATCTGTAGGCCATATTATAGGTTTTTTACAAATAAAAAATGAAAAATTACCTAAAGAATTTGTGGATAATTTGATGGATTAATTTTAAAAAAATAAATAAATAATTACCCACAGAATTCTTTGAGTTATGTATTGGTTTTTCTTAAAAAAAAAAAAAATAAAGAAAGCATGAGTAGGTTATTTTGGGTTTCCTTCCTTTCCCTCTTCTACGAAAAATTCCCTCCCGTCACGTAACTTAATCCAAAAGCTTAAGCCTGTTTGGATTGGATGAGTTTTTTTTAATCCAAAAAGCACTTTTTTAATTAAAAAAAAATTATATGTTTAAATGATATTTTTTATAAAGGTAAAAGTTATTATTATGTTTTTTTTAGATTCAACTTAGAGTTTAAAAAAACAAAAACACACACAGAAAAGCTCACGGCCTTACCTCTTGCAACATCAGGCTCCGCTGCTGTCGTTTTGCCCTAGCCGCGACGCTCTCCTCCTTCTACAGTCTCGTCTCCAACTCTTCGGCCTTCGCGTCTTCCAGTTTCATTCTCAGCTCTCTGTCGTCTCAGTCTCTCAGTGTCAGCGACTCTCTCCTCCCTCTCGTCTCCAAAATGTGAGCTAGTGAAAACCTATTCATTGTTTGTTATTTGGTTGAGTTCGAATCTTCTTCTGTCGGCAAAAAAAGGTATTCACTTTAGTTTTTATTTGTGAAATTATCATAATATTCTTCGTTGCTTAATCCTGATTTCTAATTTAAGTTTTCCAGTAAAAGTCTTGATAAATATGATGTTGCCATGTTGGTATGATCTGTCTCCTTTGTTACTTAATCTTGGTTTGTAATTTAGGTTTCGTGCCTAAAATCTTGATTAATATGATGTTGGCATGATCCTGTCTCTTTCATTTTAGCATGGAATTAATCTGGGCTCCTAATTTGAGTTTCGTGCCAAAACTCTGGATTTATATATATATTTCGCAGTACCTTTTGGGTTACTGATTTTGCTACAAAAATGAATCTTTGCTGGCTGAGATCCTAAACTGTTGTTGTCATTTCACTACTGAATTTTGCATCTATTTTTGAACATGCCCCTATCCTAAAAACCCTGTCTCAGATCCGAATTCTGGACTTGTTTGATATGAATTTTTGCTGCTACAATTCAGTAGCCACAAAGTTAAATTAAACTCCTCTTAAATCTGATCTTGTTGTTTGAGCATTTTATCAGAATGTTATTGTCTTACCCAGAGTTGCAGATTTTGGCTCTAGTTCCCTACTTTTCTTTCTTATTTCCTAACTTACAATCTGTAGTTCCCATCACACATAAAGCTTTTGCTTTTGTATTAGTTACATATAAGTTTGATATATTTTTTTATCGAAGGTGTATTGTGTTGAATTCTGGTGGTTGCAAGTCAAGCCTTTTTGTTGTGATTCTGGGCATTCACTGTGAAGCAGATTTGCTCTCACAACTGGTTTGCGCTTTCCCCATATTTTTTTGTGCGGTAGATTTTTCTTGGACCAAAAATTTTGAGAAAACCTTGGGGCTTGTGTTTTTTCTTTATTCTTTTTCGCTCAGTTTTTTATTTTTTATTTTTTTTATTTGAATTTTAGGGATGTTACTGCTATTTATGGTTGATTGGCATTCAGGAGTATATGCTTGATCTATGACTCATTTTTGTGTTGTCCAAGCTAATCAAATGCGTTAGTTTACGATCACAATGTATGATTTGGCTATCCTAACTCACTCCTATTGAATATAGTTTAAATTCATACCTTGGCTAAACAATCACAATGTCTCATTGCATCTAGTTGATTTTGATTTTGATTAGATTCACGTCACTTAATTAATCCAGGTGTCTACTGAGTAAAAGTCATGTCATCTACTAATGTTCGTCTTATGAATAACAAATTATGTGTATAGGGACCAATATCTACAAAGTATGTAAAGCTGATAAAAAACTTGCTGAACTCAGTTGCCATTTAGAAGCCAAGAAATATGCTTCATCTGCTTTCTTCCATTTCCCCCTCTTATCCTACTTGTGACTGTGTTGATGTCGTGATATGATCTGGAAATTGTATCAGGATAATAACAGGTTAAATAAATAAAGAAAACATGCAACATTGCCAATTCCACAAATGCATATAAGGGAATCTGCATTACTATCTACAATAAGCATGTATTGCAGCAAATTGTACTGTTGGTAATAAAGAAAGCATGCTTTGACTATGTTACTTTTATTGAGTGGCAATTGGGATTTTATACTTATTTGGCCTGCCTATCAATAATTTCCATGGGTAATTGGAATTCCGTCTCAGGTTACCCACGGAATTCCGTCTCAGATTACCCATGGAATTCAGCCACATAATTCCCTCCCTAATTTCCCACGGAATAGTTCTGTGGCTAATTGCCGACAGAAATATTCCGTCCCTAATCCGTAGGTAATTCATCGAAGGAATTTAATTTTGTCGGTAATGTGATCAGCCACGGTATTTTTCCCGACGCTTTTCATTCCGTTGGAAATTATTTACCAACGGAATTCTGTGAGTAATTTCTGTGAGTAATATGGGGTTTTTTCGTAGTGTGAATTGTGATTACATCTGGTACTTCTATTTTTTAAAAAAAAAAAAAATTCATTCATAGTGCAAGACCAGAGGTTGTATGTGTTATGAAACTGTACATTTCCGTTCTAAGGTCCTGTTGTGTTTTCAATGATTTAGATGAACTGTGACTCTTGGTATTGGTTGAGCGATAATTAAACTTTGTAACACAAAAGAAAGTGAGTATCCTCTAATGCGAGGGTTTTTGGCTTGTTGCCAAATTGTACCCTGCAAATAAATGATCTATCCCACATTAGCACTTGATACTCCTCTTCTAATCAATCTTGTTAATATTAATAAATGGCCTCTCACCGGGGATTTTCTTGAGAGATTTAAAACCAAATAATTTTACAAAAATTTTATTTTTCATGGTAAAAAATAAAAAATGGATTATTTTCAAAATAAATAAATTATTTATTTTCCTTTATTATAAATAAATTGTAATAAAGGAAAATAAATATAATAACAATCTGATATTAAGATGAAAGGTTAAAGTGAAATATACAATTTCTTAACATAATTTATGGCAAAAAAATCAAATATACAGAAATTAACAAAACAGCTCTCTTTAGAATATTATTTATTTTTCTTAAAAAACAATTATCCTCTCAAAGCCTAAAAACCCTTCCTCTCAACAGGCGACAGCGTTGTGTAGAGGACTGAGAGGAGGCAAACGTGGTGGCACATAGGAATGTAGAAGAATTCCTCATGCTTGTTTTATTCTTCTCCATGAGGCTGAGGTAAACTGGTGAATTTGCGTATCTTCTAGTTTCCCTTTTCTTTATCAATATCTTTATAGTTCACCTTTTTTGTCCACTATTCATTGGTTTCAATTTGTTTCTTCTATTTCTATTTCTGTTGATTTGGTCTTTCGAAGTTTCATCCACTTAACTATGACGAACTAGTAATCTAATTTCTAGAATATTTTTATAAAAGAAATTATTTCTCTATCCTTTGCCTCCCCTTTTGGGACTTAATCTATCGTTACATTTTCTCACATTGTTGTTTGAACTTGTTAATCTTTTTATTCCAAAATTTCTTTACAGTACTCTATATGCAGTTTTGAAAAGTAATCTGGTGATTGTGATGGTTTTGAACTATTGATCATTTTGTTTGTGTATTCTAAAATGATGCAGTGGAATGAAAATTTTATCTACAGTGGAAATAAAGCAAGAAATATTGGATGGAAATGAATGATAATTAGGCTTCTCATTTCACCTGAACATTTAATTCCCAGAAAAAATTATTTCAGTTGTCTTTTTCTCTTTTGGGACCTAATCTATCCATGATTTTGCTGGCACCATCTTTTGTAGTAGTATATTCTTTATTTTAAATTTGTTCTTCCATTTTTGTATGTTAGGATTGTCTTGCCATTTAGATCATGGATGTGAGTTCTTTGAAAAAGAAATAAAGGAGGATCATGGATGTGAGTTCTTTGAAAAAGAAATAGAGGAGGAGGAATTGGAACGATGGAAGACAGGAACGACAAAGTTAGAAGAAGCTTAAGTGAATTGCCCGAAACAGTTCTTTCACACATTCTTTCATTTCTTCCAACAAAAGAGGCTGTGCAAACTAGCGTATTATCCAAAAGATGGGAATACATATGGACCTCCGTCCCCAAACTTCTCTTTGATTATGGGAATGGACTACCAATGGATTTTGTGATAGATCACTACGTCTTCGTGGGTCATTTGACATAACTAGCTTTTCACTCGATTGCAACCTATTTCAATACGACTGTGAGGATGTGGATATTATCCCTAAAATAGAAGCATGGTTCTCTAGTGTCGTGGGATTCAATGTCCAAGATGTTGAACTCAGTCTTTTTGGGTTTACTCCTTTGACTTTGCCTTTTAGCTTTGTTAACTGTAGAACTCTCACTAGTTTGATTATTTATGCTGGAGGAATAACTCTTGAATTTCCCTCTCCAGTTTGCTTCTCCAATCTAAAGAAGTTGAAATTAACTAGAGTTACCCTTCCCGATAAGCATTCAACTCAAAAACTATTTTCTGGTTGTCCTTTGCTTGTGGATTTCAAATTAGAGCAGTGTAATTGGGAAAATTTAAATGCAGTTTCTTTGGTATCTCCTCCAAGGCTTCAGAATTTTACTATGATTGAGGATGATGACGGACTAATGCCACCGGGTTTCAATGGTGATGAGTTTGTGATTTCTGGTGGTGACTTAAAATACTTTCATTATGAAGGTGAATTTCAATTTGAATTCAACATTTTAAATTCTCAGCTGCTAGAAGAGGTTCACATCAACTTTTATTCACCTGAAAATGGCCTGATGCCTGTTATCAATAACTTTTTAAAGCTTCTAAGATACACGTCTGATGTTCCAACTTTGACACTTAGGAATGCTCTGGTATGCTTTTTTCTATATCTTTATTTAGTTGCCTTCAATGAGTAGTATTGTGCACCACATAAATTTTCTATTTTTAATTGCACATTGATTTCTTGTTATCAGTGCCTTCTTGACATGCCAGAAGTAGTGACTCAAGTACCCATGTTCATTGGTGTGCGACGTCTAGAGTTGGATTATGAAACATCTGATCTTTCAAACAAAGGCTTGTTGATGATGCTTCAAAACATTCCTTTCCTTGAATCCCTAGTGTTTGTAGAGGTAATTTTACATCCAAGTAATCATATTTCTTTGTGGTTACTTAATTGCAGTGGCATGGACTAACATTTGAATTTATCATTGAAAAGGGAATTAAGATGCCCTCTGATCCAATTGAGGATGACATATGGGACCCTCTGCCTCCATGTTTCCTCTTCCCCCTATATTTCATTTACGTATATATAAAGAAAGGGGATGTGAAGGAGTTGATGGGAGTAAAAGTTTTACTCGAAAATGCCATCGCCTTGGTAGAAATGGAAATCTATTTTAGTGAACTTGTGAATAAGGACATAAGAAACAATTTCTGCGTTGAGTTGCTGAAGCTTCCAAGAGGTTCAAGACATTGTGGTATCTATATAAGGCAATAGTTAGAGTGAATTCTAGTTCTTACATTGGAAGCTACTATTTAATTGGGTTTTATATAGATGATGTGGCTTTAAATTTGGCACAAACTTAAGTCTATGTTGATTAGAGGTTTTATATAGACACTGGTGGTTTTGAATCTATTCACCAGTGTCTTGTGTTATGCTCTAGTATTTAAGATGCTTCGGAATATGATTGTTGGATCAAATTGGTCAATATAGCACATGTAAGTAATATAGATTCAATGGGATTTTCCCATTTTTATTATGTTGTTTCCTAACATCTGACCACCTTCTAGTATGATCTTGAGAATCCATCAATGTTAAACTTTCAAAACCAACTATATACTCAACCCCACAATAGAGTATCTCATGTGAAAAGGACTATACAAAGACACTCTTCCTATAATTTAATGAATTTTGTTGATTTAAATTGCAGATCTTATCAATCTATGCTATAAATAAAGACCTCTTTGCACATCAAAGAGGTGACAATTAAGCTTCGTTTTCCGATGCACCCTCATATCATTAGGTTATTTGTGAGTTTTGTGGCTCTTTAGTGGTAATTTTGTTGCATGTCACCTATGCATTTAAATTCGGAGGACTGAATTTTTTAAGGGGGAAGGAATGTAATAGTCCCTTTTTTTGGAATTTAAAATAATAATAATAAAAAAGTTAAATAAATAATTAATTGACTTGTTAAGTCAATACTAGAAAAATATATAATGGGAATAAAAGATGCTAGGATTTGTCTTCCCCCCCCCCCCCCCCCCCAAAAAAAATCTTCATTTAAAGTTGTAAGTTGATAGTAAAAGAGAAGTTGAGAAGTATTAGAGATTCAATCTTAAGTTGCCTTCATTTGTTTTAGAGGGATCAGTGGTCCATTCAGGGATAGTTCTGTTGTTTTTGTAATATTAAGGGATAGATTTTCATAATCTAGCCCTATAACCTTTCTCAAGCTTCGGCTTGTCTTTCTTATACAAAAAAAGAGATTCAATCTTAAGTATGTAACAGCCCTTAAATTCAAAATAAAGAATTATTTCTTTTTAATTATTAATTATAGTTGTCAACAGAAGTGAATGATTGTCTAGTTGAGTTTGTGTTTGTTATCCTCTATTTCTTCCTCCCTCTCTCCCTAGAATTTTGCCTAAAACGCTGAAGATAGTGGGTTTTAGTTCAGCCTTCTTTTTTATCACATCATCTTTCCTAATCAGCATGCCACATTAGCCAATTTGACATAGTGCCACGTAAGATAAATTAACACCGTCAAATGCATTTTTAAGTCTTTTTTAAACTTGAGGGACATTATCTTTCCTTGTCAGCATGCTACATAAGCAAATTTAAGAGTTGGTGCCACGTGAGATAAATTAGCACCGTCAAATGTATTTTCAAGTCCTTTTCAAACCCAAGAGACATCATCTTTCCAAATTAGCATGCCACATAAGCCAATTTAATAAAGTTGGTGCCATGTAGGATAAATTAACACCATCAAATGCATTTTCAAGTCATTTTCAAACTTCAGAGACCAATTGTTATAGATGGAGAAGGACTAGAACCACCAATTTCAAACTTGAGGAACAAAAACTAAAATTGAGTGAAAATTTATGGACCAAAAGTGGTATTAACCAATTAAAAGTTTAGGAAGAGTATAAGTACATGCAAAATGGTTTTCCCTAATACTTTTGTTCAACCTTGCTTGCTTGAAGACAATAATATGTTTCAAAATAGATTTTGCCTCGACCGCAAATTCTATATTTATTTTAGGGTTAAGTAGTAAATCCGTCTTGAAAGTATAGTTTTTTTGTCTCAATGTCGCCCTCAAAGTTTCAAAATATAGAAATGTTGTCTATTTCTTTTAAAAAGTTAACGGTCAACGTCAATTTTTTGACTACCATTGTTAGTTTTTTTGTCTCAATGTTACCTCAGAAGTTTCAAAAGTAGTAATGTTGTCCTATTCTATTAAAAAACTAACATTGACAGTCAAAAAATTGACATTGACCGTTAACCTTTTAACGGAAATGGGTAACATTTCTATGTTTTGAAACTATGGGAGCAACATTGGGATAAGAAAAACTTCCAAGCAATATTGCTCATCAGCGAAAACTTTCAGGGCATATTTGTTACTTAACCCTTTACTTTAATGTAATTGCTGCAACAAGTATGCATTAT
Source organism: Acacia crassicarpa (assembly GCA_034222035.1). Classification (NCBI taxonomy): domain Eukaryota; kingdom Viridiplantae; phylum Streptophyta; class Magnoliopsida; order Fabales; family Fabaceae; genus Acacia; species Acacia crassicarpa. The sequence goes on from JAWXYG010000003.1 coordinate 39,213,464, forward strand.
TTTTAATTTAAAATTAATAAAAAATGGTTTATATTTTGTTGTTAATTTCACTTAGAAATTACACTTTAAATTCAAACAACTATTTTTTTTTTAAAAAAAATAGAGATTAATACAAACAACTAATTTATTAGGTTCAAACAATATGTGTCCTAGTCCCCAAACACAAGGTTGGGAATTTCTATTATTGTGTGAAATCACTAAAAATATAACACTATGCTACCGGTCAACATGATGTTGATCAGGTCAAGTAACCTCATGATGTTGGCCAAAAAAAAAAAACTCATGAAGTTTATCCCTCAATTTTTACATATGTTCTCTCAATTACAAAGCTAACTCAGTTAGTGGTATATTAGTTACTCCCTCCGTCCTAATTATAGGACATATTTAACCAACTTTGAGGAGATAAAGGAGAGAAGTTAAATTAATTAATTTTATTTATTTTCCTAAAATGCCCTTATATAAATTTAAAATGACAAAAGTAAAAGTAAATAACAACTTATATCACATACCTTTTCGAGCTAAAATTTTCTTTTTTACACGCTTTCTATTTGAAATAATGATTTCGTTACATACACATTTATGTGTGTGTATGTATAGGTATACACACGTACACATATCTACACACATATATATGAATATACACACATATATATGTATATATGTGTGTGTTTATATATGTACACATACACATATATATTGACAACACACACACAGACTCACAAATATATGTGTGTAGTGTGTGTGTTTATATATTTGTTTGTGTATATATGTATGTATATTTGTGTGTAGACACACATATAAAAACACACCCACACATATAAATATGAATGCACACACACATGTATATATGTGTGTGTGTTTATATATGTACACATACACATATATATTGACAACACACACATATGTGAATAGACACACATAGAAACACACACACACACACACATACACCCACACATATCTACACACCCACACATATAAATATGAATACACACACACACGTATATATGTGTGTGTTTATATATGTACACATATACATATATATTGACAACACACACACAGACACTACTACAAAAAACGGTTTTCGCGTCCCAAAAAGACGTCATTTTTTTTAAAAAAAGGAAGTAAAAATAAAAACGGTAGCATTTTTGTAATTAAAAGTTAACTTTTGGAGTCTAAGTTTCAAACTTAGACTCTAAAAGTCTCGCGAGAGCCACCTTTGGAGTCTGAGTATGGAACTTAGACTCAAAAAATCATCACTTTTGGAGTCTAAGTTTTAAACTTAGACTCCAAAAGTCATCTCACTTTTGGAGTCTAAGTCTTAAACTTGGACTCCAAAAGTCATTCTTTTGGAGTCTAAGTCTTAAACTGAGACTCCAAAAGCATGACTTTTGGAGTCCAAGTTTAAGACTTAGACTCCAAAAGTGATTTAAAAAAAGAAAAAAATGCTGTAAACGAAAATCCTAGCGGGAAAAAGTATCACTTTTCATGTGTTTGTGCCGCGAAGACCCTTTAGGAGTCTAAATTTTACACTTAGACTCCAAAAATCATGCCTTTGGAGTCTAAGTTTTAAACTTAGACTCCAAAAGTCCCACTATCAGACCTCACGAGTTTTCCTTTTTCTTCCCCCCCCCCCCCCCAACTTCATTTCATTTCATTTCCATCTATCTTCCTTCTCTACTCTGCACCTTCATTTCAGATGCTGCCTAAGACCTTCCGATCATCGTCGGCCCTCCTCCGTCATCGCTCCTCCTTCGCTGTCCTCCCTTCACCGTTAGCGTAGTTCTGCTCGTCTTCCTCCTCGTCTTTTTTCGTCAACCATCGTTCGTCTTCCTCATCATCTTTTTCTGGCAATGCAAGCCTTTCTGTCTTATTTTACTGAAATCAAACTCAGATCTGAGCTAATGAAGGAGGATGATGGCGAAGGTGAGCAAAAACACGGATCTATAGAATTTTTTTTAAAAAAATTTTGAGTTGCTCTTGTTATTTTTCAAAAACATAAACTCAGATCTGTGCTCCTAAAGCTTTCAATGTGCTATAGATGATAGGTCCGGTGATGTTTTGTTTATTGCGTTCTGGATATTTTCTAGATCTGAAATTTCATTGTGTTCTGGATTTTTTTTAAGATCTGAAATTTCTCAGATCTTTTTATTGCGTTCTGGATTTTTTTTTTCCAGATCTTAAACTCCCTAGATATGTTTATTGCGTTTTGGAGTTTTTTCGTTCTAGATTTTTTTGCAGATCTCAAACTTCTCGGATTTGTGTTTAACGCCGTCATCGTCCCCATCTAATTTGTTTTTTTTTTTAAAAAAATACTTATGGAGTCTAAGAAATATTTAGACTCCGTAAGTCTCAACTTTTGGCGTCTAAGAAATATTTAGACTCCATAAGTCTCCGCTTTTTGCGCCCCTCAGATAGACGTCCTCTCGGAAAAGGACTCCAAAAATACAAAAAATAGGACTCTGTATCCCTGTTTTGTAGTAGTGAGACTCACAGATATATGTGTGTGTTGTGTGTGTTTATATATGTGTCTGTGTATATATGTATGTATATTTGTGTGTAGACACACATATAAAAACACACACACACATACACCCACACATATCTACACACACACATGTATATATATGTGTGTATGTGTGTTTATATATGTACACATACACATATATATTGACAACACACATGCAGACTCACAGATATATGTGAGTAGACATACATATAAAAACACACACACACATACACCCACACATATCTACACACACACATATAAATATGAATACACACACATATATATGTATATATGATATATATGTGTGTGCGTTTATATATGTACACATACACATATATATTGACAACACACATAGACTCACAGATATATGCGTGTGTTGTGTGTGTTTATATATGTGTCTGTGTATATATGTATGTATATTTGTGTGTAAACATACATATAAAAACACACATATACATACACCCACACATATCTACACACACATAAATATGAACACACACACACATGTATATATATGTGTTTGTGTTTATATAAGTACACATACACATATATATTAACAACACACACACTCACAGATATATATATATATGTGTGTGTGTGTGTGTGTGTGTGTGTGTTTATATATGTGTCTATGTATATACGTATGTATATTTGTGTATAGATACACATATAAAAACACACACACACACACACATATCTCTATGTGTATGAATATGTATGTATATATGTGTGTGTGTGTGTCTATATATATATATATTGGTAAATTAATGATAATTGATCAATAAACAGATTAAAAATCTAACAATTTAAAAGTTTCAATGATTGAAAGAGTCTACACATCTACATACATATAATCACATTCACCAAAAACCAAATACACTTAAGAGAATAAACTAGGGGTATTTTAGGAAGAAATTGACAAAAATTAGAATGTTATCCTATAATTAGGACCAAAACTAACTCTCAAATGTTGTCTTATAATTAAGACCAGAGTAAGTATCAGATAACAAAGTGAGAGAACTGAATTTCAAATCCCACCATATTTAAAGACTCTTGGAGAGAGGCATCCTAGTCAATCAGGTTTAAATAGTTAGTTACTCGAATACTTGATAATATAATTTAGAAAAAGCGCTAGATACACTGTAGCCAAATGGGTTATTAAAAAAAAAAACAGAGAAAATTGGAAATAAATCTCCATATGAGAAATTAATTGTCTAAAGGGACTTAGGAAAATGTAAAGCCGTGAGATCCTTTTATCTTAAGTCCTATTTCCCAATAATTTCTTAAATGGGGATTTATCCCCAATTTTCTAAAAAGAACAAAGCTAATTGACATAGAGAATAATTAAAATAAATGAAATGCAATAAATATTCTGCATTACTTTTCAAAACAATTTTAGTTATGCTTCGCAATTTCAACTTGCAAAAGGTCTTCTCCATAATCAGAAACCCATGTGACTCAAATCAATTCGTGATGATATCAATGTCTTGTCATTTTGGACGTTCATAAATGTTGAAAATCATGAAGTCTTAAATGAAAATCATGTATCTTTTTCTACTATAACACACCCGTTAGTGTTGTCTTCCCCGTAGGACTAACACCAACAAGTGTTGCGTGTTAGTATGCTTGGCTTGAATGTACAACTGAACACCACCATTGAACTAATGGCGGTGGTCCTAGCTGAAGGGGTTTTGACCATTTAAGTATGAAATCTTAAGTTTGAATGTGTGTGAATGTAGAAAACGTCTTTGAGAGAGCTACCATAATTGGATCCAACCATATACTTGAATCTATCTCAATAAGATAGCCATATCGAGAAGGCACTATTGACATCTCATCAGAGTTGAATTCTATGCTCGAGTTCTTTAACTTCTCATTCCTAACCAAAAATAAAAAAAATAAAAAAAAAACAAGAGCAAAAGATTTAGTTCGAAAAATTAATTGCTCTAAAAAATGAATACTTAAATTTAAATTGTCCATATAAAGTTATGGTGAAAAGAATTTACGGTCCAGAATCAGAACGCTTAATTAAAAAAAAAAAAAAAGGTCTACTTATGAAATATGCATCAGTCATGGATACACTTAAAGCTTTTTTCTGCCAATGTATTGACAAATAAAATAAAAAGATGTTGTCGAATTCTCAGGTTGAGTATATTTAAATATAGCAACCCAGAAACAGAACTTAGAAAGAGCAAAGTGAAGTAGCTACAAGAGATAAAACACAAATGCAAATTATGTTTCCCCTATTGACCCTAATACAAAAAAGGGCTTACAAGGGTAACTCATCCTTTACCTCATCCTTTTGTCCTCACAATGCCTTGGCCAAGACATGCATTTACCTCAACTACTTTTTCCACAGAGACTTATATGATCACAATTACAGAAAAGCAATAACTTTAGACTGTAGGAAGAGCCTATAAAATTGGTTCTTAATTACTTTAAAATTTTGGAGACTATATTATTAGAGTAAGAATAATTCTTGTCCTTCTCCATCATTCAAAGAGTGCTTACCAGATATCACTAATTCCAATATATCTAATGAGCTTAAAATTTGTTAAATTAAAACATCAAATTTGTAGTTGTTTTTATCTGCCGCAACCGTTATATGTGGAAGCAAATGATAATGAACCTTCTACTAGGATACAGAAAAGCAATCATTAGACAAAGCAATCAACAATATATTACCATTTCCAACAACATTGTCAAGGTGCCCAGGGAAGATGCAAGATTGTTGGCACAAGTATTCCTTTTTCATCAAGAGTCTTTGTCTCGATCGCATGTTTCAACAGGAACACAAGCAAAGAATGTCTTTATTAGAACATTTAGACCAAATAAATCATTACAACATACTATCTTCACTCCTTAATACAAAATATATTTAATTAATCTAGATAGATTAAGAAACTTAGTTAAATTAGTTGTTTGTCAAAAACATTATAAAATATCAGAGACCAAAGGTAGTAGCATCTTTTTACAAGTCTATTCATCACTCATGTTGTAGAATATGAAGTGGTAAAGATGATAGGAAAAAAAAATTACAAAGTTACAAAATATAATCATGAGAAATAGTGACCTCCGATGGAAGAAAAGTGGCACCCCAACAACGATTAGGGCTGGCTTCTTCATGTAATTAACAAGTGGGGCTGCCAATATTTTTCATTGGGCGTACATATCCAACCTCCAATGCTGAAAATACCAAGTTCTTGTTGAAAACATCAGAAACTAGTTTCAACAAAAATGGGAAGACATAACAAGAAAAGAGAAAAGAAAGCCTACTATATTGCAGACAAAATCTCTTTTTGATGCTGATGACCAATGGAAAGATATATGTGCCTACAAAAAGAAATCAATCAATTAATTTGAAGATATACTGGGTATGGAATATCTAAAACTCTATATGGCATTGAATTCAACATTCTCCTCCCTTTTCATTAGGACAAATATTTGAAAATTAAGAGGAATAATTTCTTGAAGAAATCAAACAGTTCTAAGAACAACAAGAACACTAACCTTAAGATATATGAAGCATGTCATTTGCTTTCCTTGGTCTGATCTTGGTGAAGATAATTGATAAGTACATATTTTATAATTAAATAAGTAGGGATTTTGGGCGATATTTATTGATTTTATTAATATCTTGTGCTTATTTAATTATCTTTTATATACTTATCTATATTTTAAGTAAATATAGGATAAAATAATATTATAATAGAAAATCTATTGATATCCTATTTTATTGTGCAGGAGATATTAAAGAAAAAAAAATCTTTTGACATTGCTAGCGTGGGTCCTACAACAATTAATTGATTCTGCGTGACTAGCAGCAAGGATATACCAAGATAGCAATTGGATTTGGAATAAAAGATATACACAAAATCCAAGATTGCACACGGCCCAAGGAGTAAAAGACCTAAGCTTTATTATAAAGCTGGACATCAGCAAAAAGAAAGGGGACACACGCAGAGAGAAGACGGAAGCACAGACGCAGAGCAAGAACGCACATCAGGAGGAGAAGACCACGCACGGACGAAAAGAAAAGCGCAGACGCAAGAAGGAGTTTGATTTCATCTCTTTTATTTTGTTAACCTAGCCATGCTTTGCTAGTTTTTTTTTGTAGTTAGGGCGGGGATGAACCCTATGCGAATCTAAAATATTTGTTTGGATTCTTTATTGATTCTTTATTTTCTTGATTGAATGAATTATCTTTGCTTAAAGCTTTCTTAAAGACTGATCACCTTTTAGATTGTTCATAGGTTGATGTATGACAATAGAGATGTTGGTACATTTAACCAGAACCGTTAATTCATCATAAAGTTGCATGACCTAGATATAGGCTTACGAGTTTATGCGATCTCATAAATTCTGGATTAGAATATGATCTTTCCAAACAATACTAAGACATTAGGTTGTTTTCAAAGATAACGGACTAAGGTAGCATCAAGATATTGGGACTTAGTCCAACTTTAGAGAATTGATCGTCAATCAAGAGAATAATAATCAATAAGGGATTCCATTTGAATTATTAGAGGAACATAGGGGGATTCTCATCCCTAGCTGCGTTTTTCTTAATTACTTATCTTTTTCAACTATTCTTGAATTCTTGATTTTAGATTTTTTTTCTTTATTTAATTCTTTAAATGCTTTTAACCTCATATTACTCGATTCATCCAACTAAAGCAAAAATAGCAAAATTAGTGATTGGAATACTATTCCTCGTGGGACGATCTTTTTCTCACTACTTTATTACTTATAACGACCGGTGCACTTGCCAAAGTCGCTATCAAGTTTTTGGCGCCGTTGCCGGGGAATAGTTTTATTTCAACACTAAGATTAGTTATTGAAACTCTAGATTGGATATTTTTTTTATTTGTTTGTTTTATTTATTTATTATTTTTATTTATTATTTTTTTTTACTCTGTTTATGCGAGGTACCACTGACAGAAATTTGCTGCAGTTTGATCCTGAAATCGAAAAGACAGCAAGGAGAAACCGGAAACTTGCTAAACAGAGAAAAGGAAAGGTTGTTAGCTCTAGTACTGAGACTAAACTGGTTATAATGGCAGAAGATGGTGCAGATCCTCCCCGTAAAACTCCAAAAAGGACCATGGGCGACTACATGATACTTAATCCTACCAGGACTGCAACTAGCATTGTCAATCCTGCGGTGAATGCAAATAATTTTGAAATCAAGCCATCCCTTATAAACTTGGTTCAACAAAGTTCTTTTAGTGGGAGTGATTTAGAGGATCCTAATCAGCATATTGAGACTTTTCTGCAGATTTGTGATACCATCAAGATGAATGGGGTTCCTGAAGATGCTCTTCGTGTGAGACTGTTTCCTTTCTCTCTGACGGGGAAAGCAAGAGCTTGGCTTCGTTCTTGTCCTACTGGAAGTCTCTCCACTTGGGACATTATCACCACAAAGTTCCTTGAAAAATTTTTCCCTTCTTCTAAATATACAAAGCTGATGTTAGATATTAGTTGCTTTACTCAAAGCAATGGGGAATCATTCTGTGAAGCTTGGGAAAGGTTTAAGGAGTTGCTTAGGAAGTGTCCACAGCATGAGCTGCAAGACTATGAGCAGGTGAGAATATTCTACAATGGGATGCTTCCGTCGTCTAGGATGATGATTAACGCTGCAGCAGGTGGTAAACTGAAAACCAAAACTCCAGAAGAAGCATTGGAGTTGTTTGAGGCTATGGGGTCCCTTGAGAATGAGACTGTTACTCCACAACCAAAGAGGGGAGTTCTTCATCTAGACTCTTACAATACAATTTTGGCCCACAATGAGAACCTTTTCCAACAAAACAAGGTGATCCAACAGCAGTTAGCTGCCCTCACTAAACAGCTTGCCTCTTCTCAGGCCTCATCCATCACTACTCAGCCTCCTTTGCTTTGTGATTTTTGCAAAGGGGAACATGCTAATGGGGATTGTGACGCTGGTAGTATTGGAGAAACAGCTGAGGTTAATTACATAAGTCATCCTCCTAGGAACCAGTTTAATCCGTATAGCAACACGTACAATCCTGGCTGGAGATCTCACCCAAACTTTTCCTATCAACCCCAAGCAGCACCTCAGCAGTCCCACCAAACCACCACCACCATTTCTAATCTGGAAAAAGCTTTGACACAGTTAACCCATACCAGCACTGCATACATACAAAGTTCAGAAGCTTTCCGGAATGAAACAAGGTCTTCTCTCAAAAATCAGGAGGCTTCAATCCGAAACTTGGAGAATCAGATTGGTCAGTTAGCAAAGCAAGTGGCAGAGAGGAGCCAAGGGTCCTTCCCTAGTGATACGGTGGTCAATCCAAAGGAGCATTGTAAGGCCATATCTACAAGAAGTGGTATAGTGATTCAGCCAGTTGAGAAATCTGTTCCGGTGAATGAAAAAGCTTTAGAAAAAGAGGAGGAAGAGGCTGAGAATGATGATGTGCAGCAGGTTCCAAAGGAGATAGCTACAAAGAAGTCTCCCACTCCTTCTTATGCAAAACCTCCTTACCCCCAAAGGTTAAAGCAGCAAATTCAGAAGCAACAGTATGCTAGATTCTTGGATATTTTTAAGAAATTGCAAATTAACATTCCTTTTGCAGAAGCTCTTGAAAATATGCCTAATTATGCAAAGTTCATGAAAGATTTGCTTTCCAAGAAGCACAAGTTGCAAGAGGCCGAAACAGTGGCATTGACTCAGCAGTGTAGTGCCATTATTCAAACAAAGTTGCCACCAAAGCTTAAAGATCCGGGCAGCTTTAGCATTCCTTGTGCAATAGGGAACGTCAATATGGGCAGAGCACTTTGTGATCTGGGAGCTAGTATCAATTTAATGCCCTTATCTGTTTCGAAAGCTCTCGGCATTAAAGAGATGAAGCCTACTATGATGTCGTTACAGTTGGCGGATAGGTCCATTAAGAAGCCAGAAGGTGTCATTGAGGATGTGCTTGTGAAAGTGGACAAATTCATCTTCCCGGTGGATTTTGTGGTTCTTAACATGGAGGAAGATGCTGAACTTCCTTTACTTTTGGGAAGACCCTTCTTAGCCACTGCTAAAGCGGTAATTGATGTAGCTGCAGGAAAAATGGAGTTCCAAATGAATGATGAGAAAGTCACTTACGATGTGTTTCAATCCATGAAATACCCAGCTGATAATAGTGACTGCTTCAGAATTGATGTAGTTGATGAGGCCATTCATGAAGCTTCTGCAGATGAGAATTCTGATTTACAGGTTGAGGAGCTGAAGAAGAAGGATTATGATGCGCCACCTATTCCTCCTAAGGTGAAACTAAAGGAGCTCCCTTCTAATCTAAAGTATGCTTTTCTAGGGACGGATGTCACTTATCCCATTATTACTAGTGCTGAGTTGTCACCTACCGACGAAGAGAAGTTGCTGAAAGTTTTGACTACCCACAAGACTACAATAGGGTTGAAGCAAATTCTGGAGAGGACTGTTGGGAAGTCAAGGAAGGATTGGTCTAAGAAGCTTGATGATGCTTTGTAGGCGTACCGAACGGCATTCAAAACTCCTATTGGCATGTCACCGTTTCAGCTGCTATATGGTAAGTCTTGCCACCTTCCAGTGGAGCTTGAACATAAGGCGTTTTGGGCAACTAAGCTGCTGAGTTTTGATGCTAAATCTGCTGATGAAAAGAGGTTACTTCAGCTGAACGAGCTTGATGAATTTAGAATTCTTGCATATGAGAATGCTAGCCTCTATAAGGAAAGAACCAAGAGATGGCATGACAGGAGGATTATTCCTAAAGAGTTTCATATTGAACCGCAGATACTACTTGATAATGCTCGTTTGAAACTTTTTCCATGGAAATTGAAGTCTAGATGGTCAGGACCTTTTGTAGTCAAAGAAGTCACACCTTTTGGTGCAATTGCCATTGCACCAATAGGTTCAGATGAATCTTTTAAGGTGAATGGGCAGAGATTAAAGCCTTACCATGGTGGAGACATTGACAGAGGAAGAACCTCTGTGGCATTGGAAGTTAAGAATTAAGGTGACATCCGTTAAGCTCGGGACGGTAAACAAGCGCTGATTGGGAGGCAACCCAATAAGTTTTCCTTGCAGTTATTATTTTTTTATTATTTTGTTTGTTTTTTTTTCTCTTTTTTTTTTCTTTTCTTTCTCTTTCATTTTTTTCTAGGTTTAAAGATGATCAATCCTCTTGTGGCTGCCAAGTTTCGCTGGGGCGCTCTTTCCTCTCTTAAAAATTTGAAACATCATGATGGCACCAAATGAAGCACTCCACATCAGAGTTACAGACCTAAAACCAGGGGAGTACTAGTTCCTTTCCCTATTTATATTTTGCAACATTGAGGACTATGTTTGATTTAAGTGTGGGGGAGGGATATAATTTCTTTGGTTATGCTTGTCCTTATGCAATTGGAAAGATTTTTTTAAAATATTTTTGCATTGTTTAAGATTGACCTTAATTTTGAGCTTTCCCCATCTTAGAGAATATTATCAAGTCAAAACAATTTTTAAAAAAATTAAAAAGAAATTGAAAAAAAAAGAAAGAAAAAAATTTCTATTTAAGCCTCTAAAGTCTTGAATTTTTTTTCAAACTTGAGATTGACTATGAGAATAGAGATTAGTTTGTAATATGATCAACAGATTATTAGTTTATGAATATTTTGCTACATGATTTCTTTAGAAAATTAGATGATGACCTTTGCTAGCTGAGGAAAATTGTTGTTTGGGGAAATGACTTAGGTAGTGAGAAAAAAAAAATCACAAACACACACATGCACACAACTCCAATGACTTCTCTAGACCTTACTTAGTAACCGGGGGCACTTCATCACCAATGTTGGCACTCGCGTCAAACGGTAAAGTTAAAGAGGGTTATGAGTTAGGCTAAAAGCCTCTTGAGGTGCCTGTTGGAGTAACTGAGTAACCGATGCTGCATCACCCATGTGCAGGGTCGCGTCAAAAGGGGATCTACAACGGCTCAAGGAAAAAAAAAAGAAAAAAAGAGGAAAAAAAAAGAAAAAAAATATAATTACTTTCTACCTGAGGATCCCTAGTAAATTAAATGAAAAACTTGGTTAGGAGGGGAATTTGAATTTTTCTGAAGAAATTGAGTAGCGTAATATTCTTTTACTAATATTATTGTTGATCTTATTGCTTGCCGATCTGTTGATCATGAGATGTTAAAAGATTGTTACAATTGTTTAAGGCTATTGGCTTAGTGACCCATTCTTATAAGACATTAACTTAAATAAACTTGATAACATGATCTAAGTGTGGTGGTTACAGCTCTTTATTTAGGGATTTTATGAACAATGTTGTTCTCATTTAATTAAGATGATGAATTTTATTTCTTTTACTTGAGGACAAGCAAATGTTTAAGTGTGGGGGAGTTTGATAAGTACATATTTTATAATTAAATAAGTAGGGATTTTGGGCGATATTTATTGATTTTATTAATATCTTGTGCTTATTTAATTATCTTTTATATACTTATCTATATTTTAAGTAAATATAGGATAAAATAATATTATAATAGAAAATCTATTGATATCCTATTTTATTGTGCAGGAGATATTAAAGAAAAAAAAAATCTTTTGACATTGCTAGCGTGGGTCCTACAACAATTAACTGATTCGGCGTGACTAGCAGCAAGGATATACCAAGATAGCAATTGGATTTGGAATAAAAGATATACACAAAATCCAAGATTGCACACGGCCCAAGGAGTAAAAGACCTAAGCTTTATTATAAAGCTGGACATCAGCAAAAAGAAAGGGGACACACGCAGAGAGAAGACGGAAGCACAGACGCAGAGCAAGAACGCACATCAGGAGGAGAAGACCACGCACGGACGAAAAGAAAAGCGCAGACGCAAGAAGGAGTTTGATTTCATCTCTTTTATTTTGTTAACCTAGCCATGCTTTGCTAGTTTTCTTTTGTAGTTAGGGCGGGGATGAACCCTATGCGAATCTAAAATATTTGTTTGGATTCTTTATTGATTCTTTATTTTCTTGATTGAATGAATTATCTTTGCTTAAAGCTTTCTTAAAGACTGATCACCTTTTAGATTGTTCATAGGTTGATGTATGACAATAGAGATGTTGGTACATTTAACCAGAACCGTTAATTCATCATAAAGTTGCATGACCTAGATATAGGCTTACGAGTTTATGCGATCTCATAAATTCTGGATTAGAATATGATCTTTCCAAACAATACTAAGACATTAGGTTGTTTTCAAAGATAACGGACTAAGGTAGCATCAAGATATTGGGACTTAGTCCAACTTTAGAGAATTGATCGTCAATCAAGAGAATAATAATCAATAAGGGATTCCATTTGAATTATTAGAGGAACATAGGGGGATTCTCATCCCTAGCTGCGTTTTTCTTAATTACTTATCTTTTTCAACTATTCTTGAATTCTTGATTTTAGATTTTTTTTCTTTATTTAATTCTTTAAATTCTTTTAACCTCATATTACTCGATTCATCCAACTAAAGCAAAAATAGCAAAATTAGTGATTGGAATACTATTCCTCGTGGGACGATCTTTTTCTCACTACTTTATTACTTATAACGACCGGTGCACTTGCCGAAGTCGCTATCAATAATGCTCCCTCTATCATAATGTTTCCTATACATTATACATACATACATACATACATACATACATATATGTTTGTGTTTATGAATATACATATTTATATATATATAGATATATATATATATACATACACATATATATGTGTACACACACATACATATATACATGTATATATATATATGTGTGTGTGTGAGCGCGCACACATACACACACATATAACATTTCCTGTACTTTTATTATAGAATGACAACAACATCTTTGTCCGACAACATTTAGATATCATAACATTCAAATATTAAATTACACAAGTTCACAAAAGGACCAACTAAAAGCCCAAAACAAATTTAAAGCCACGTCATATTAATCTAGTACAGTTATCCAAAATTTAAATAGAAAAACTATTGAGAAGAAATTCCTTATGCAAAGAGGCTTCACTAAGAGGACATCCAGATTTCAACCATTTCTTCTAGCTACCTGCATATATGAAGAAAAAAAAAATCACCACAAATTGTTCCATTTATGATCCACTTAGAAACAAGAGCAAGCTCATTGGATCATTTATTTGTTACACTTCATATAGTCGATCAATTTATAATAACGTAATGAAGATTTCATATATACCCGTCAGTCTTGGAATCTTTTTTTCATTCTGGCCTTGAAAATTGACAAGTGGACATAAATCCAATCATACATGTTAGTGAAGAATTGAAAATAAGCAGCCCTCCATGAACTTTTAAGGATTAAAGTTCCACAAACTCCCCAGAATCCAACAATGAATCCTAAAATCATGCTGACGTAGAACCCAAAAGTTATGAGTTCATCTCCTTCATCTATATCAATTCTAGGACTGGTCTTCCAATCTTGATCAAAGTCATCATTTTTTGGGCATCCTTTTGTTAGTGGTTGGCCACAAAGTCCAAGATTTCCAATGTAACTAGAAGCTTCAAATGTTTGAAGTTGAGTAGTTTGTGGAATTTCTCCCGATAAGTTGTTGAAAGATAAGTTCAAGAAACTCAAAAGATTCAGATTTGAGAAGCTCATTGGAATTCCACCAGAAAGAGAATTACTTGACAAGTCAAGCGATTCCAACATTTTCAGTTGACCCATATTTTTGGGAATGAATCCTGTGAGATTATTTCTTGATAAATTCAAGGATGCCAATGCCACAAGTGATGTCATTCTACTGGGAATTTCTCCTGTTAGATGATTATCAAAGAGATCAATGGCTGTCATTAGCCCAAGATTCTTGTCATACTTAACAACTTCCCCTTTCCAATTCAACATTGCATTTTCAATGAAAAGTGCATCCCAAGAATATTCAGCATATATAAAATAAGAAATGGTATGCCTTGGAAATGTTAAATTTGACAAGGCACTCAAGTTATTGAAGCAGGGGTATACTCCCAGTAATATTGTTCTGCGAAAGATCTAAAATTTGAAGAAGTGATAACTTGCATAAACTTTTATTATACAATTTCTAACACATAAATGTTAGTTATTATTCCTATAAATATAATTATATAATAATTAATTGTGGAAGTCATATTATTTTACAAGAATATGAATGCATATTGAGACTATGGTTGCTACATGATTACTAGTTTGTGTAGTTGACTTAATTTGAGTGTCACGATTGTGCATTTGTGTTGAAGGATCTATTTGCATTAATTCAATCCATTTCATACATCAAGTTGTTCTTTAATAATATTTTTAAGCAATAACTATAAATATGATGATCATAGTAGTTATTGATGAGGAATCTTAGACACAGTGTCATTACTTGGTATTTTTCAATTTAGACTTGATAAATTTTAACTCTCATATCATTTTTGAAACAAGGATGGCTTCTGAACCAATTTTTTTAAGAGAATTCACTTCATTCATATTCTATTAGTCATTCCATTTTAATTTATAAAGAAAACACAAAAAAATAGTCGCTTGAGATTTAATTTCATTGCATCCAATTAGTTGGAGTTTAAAAATGATTTTTAAAATCAACCCTTGTGTTCTTGCATCTTAGAAAAGTGAAAAGGCACAGGTTTAATCTCCTATCTGATTTGTGATTTCATATCATTATTGCCTTCTCCTATAATTTTTTTAAAAAGTCTGCAACTTCCACTTTTGAATCCATATTTCACGTAATTGTGACCATACGAGCCTATATACATTTGTTGTTAGCCACTTACATGAGTGTTCTTTGGGTTGGGAGAATTGTGCCTTATTTGGAGGATTGTTTAAAAGTCATGTTCTTGCTCTAAATTAACAATTTGTTGGTCACCTGAAGTATTGTTGGGGGCGTTGACTTTTGCCGTGCTCTTAGGGTCATAGGGTTTTCAACATCATTATCTTTTCTAAAACATTGTTTAATATTTTTAGACTATCAATAAAATATATATTGGGTTAAGGGGCAATTTTTGTCTTGCAAGGTTTTTGGAGACAATTTTACCCATGTCTTTATCCCAGTTAATTTAATCGTTAATTGACCAAATATGCTAAGTTGATAGTCCACATATTATTCACATCATTTTTCATAAGTTATAAATTTGCGTTGAAAATTCATATATCGTCTACGTCATCTTTTTTTAAAGTTAGATCTAAAATTTACAAGGCAAATCTATACTACAATAAAAATGGCGTGAATAACATATAGAATGTCAACTCCGTATATTTGGTTAACTAAAGGTCAAAATTAACTGAAATAGTGGTAGGGGCAAAATTGCCTTAGACAAAAATTCTAGGGTAAAACTGCCCTTCGGTGAAAACTTCTGAGTCAAAAATACCCCTTAACCCATATATATTTCATATTTTTATTATAATTTTTTTAACATATAAATGTTAGTTATTATACATATAAATATGATTATATAATAATTAATTGTGGAAGTCATATTATTTTTCAAGAATAAAAAAATTAGACGTTTGTTTAATTTATTTAATTACATAACAAAATCAATGAGAATATAAATGTTGAACATATGGGTATCGTACAAGGCAACAAGTAATGGTAGATTCTGGATTTAGTTAATGAGAATAATTTTTATCCTAACTTTTCTATATTTATAAAAAATATTTTTATGTTATATGATATAAATAAAAACACATTTAAACTTTAAATTTTTTATCTTAACTTAGATTAAATTGACAACTTAAAATATTTTTTATTTTTTATACAATATAAAATGACACTCACACACACATATATATATATATATATATTCATTCATGTGAGGAGTATATGTTGATATATTCTGTTACTTTTCACATTATCATGGACGTCCATCAAAGACATGATATTGTATATGCTAAAAATTCATATTTATTTGGCTCTTTATTATAAAGTACCAATTAGAAGTAATTTTTGGTTTTTCATAAAAGACAATAATTGCTGCATCAATTACTTTTTTCCACTTTACCCTTATAATTAATTGAGATTTAAAGTTGTAAAATTACGTCACATAATTTAAAGATGGGGTAAAGTTGAAAATGATTTATTAATTTAAGACAAATTTAATGATTTAACTATCATTTATCATTATGCGAGAATTAGTAGTTGGTGACTTGATGTCTTATAGTAAAGACTAGATGGAGTATATTTTTTATATCAATATAATTTTTTATATGAAATAATTAACTCTGACTTGTAAAAAAAATTTAAATGATTAACTCTTTGACTTGTAAAATAATTTAAATGCGTTTGAACAATGTCATTTTCATGTATTATTATTAGTGGGGGTTGGTGATGGGGAGGGGCAATTAATAGTTAGTAATAATTAAAATGATTTAAGTAAATTTTGTATTAAATATATGTGAACAAAACTATTATTAGTAACCAATTGATCAACCGTTTATTTTAACACTGTTTCCTCTGTCTCCATTAAGAAGCTGTAAAATTTGAGAATTCAAAGATGGTATATATATATAGGATTATGGTTCTCATTTGTAATTATTTAAGAAATATTTTACATATGTTTGATATAAATAAATAAATCAATATATATATATATATATATATATATATATATATATATATCCTTAACGTCAGTTTTTAATTCGCATAAATTTTTTTCTTTTAAATGTCCATAAAAAATGTTAATGGACAAGTGACAAGTCAACCATCCCTATCATTAATGAGACTGGAAGCCACAATATAATGCAGAAAATTTTAATAGGTAAATATTATAGGGAAATGTCAGTAAGCTCCTAAGGTAGATAAAATATATGAAATAAGTCCTAACTCTAAATCTCTTCTTATATTAATTACAGAATTTCTCTCACAAAAAAGTTCTATTGTCAAAATTTCTCTTTTTGTTGTCAAAATGGTTTTATTAGTTGTTAAAATATCTCTATGAAAATCTTATTGTCAAAATAGTTTTTCCTGTTGTCAAAATTTTTTTAAGTTTCTAAAATCTTACACACCTGAGAAAAACTCGGAGAATTTTTAACAATATGAAAAGCCATTTTAACAATGAGATTTTCATAAAGACATTTTAACAACTAATAAAACTATTTTAAAAATATAAAAAACTATTTTGACAACTGAATTTTTTTACAAGAGGGATTCCGTAATTAATATTAAGGGACTTTTTTGTGAGGGAATTTGGAGTTGGGAATTTTATGATATTTTTTATCTACCTTAGGACCTCATTGATATTTTCCCTAAATTATACAACAATGATTGCCGTGAATAATTCTTATGCCCATCGTTGTTAGAAAAACTTTCATGTGCGTGTGTGTATAAAAAGCTTCCATGTCTTAAGAAATTATACTATATCTAACAAAAATGAAAATATCATATATGTCGAAATTAAATTAGGACATATTTCATTAGTAAAAAAATATGAAGAGGAAAATTTGTAATATCTATTATGATACAGTGTAATGATAATAATTCATAAAAATATTTTTATCTAATATTTTTCAATTAAATTTTATTTTCTGTATCAAAGCAGCAAGTGCCAATATTGTCACATATATTTAAGTAGATTATTTTTTAAAGAAACGCCTTTATATTCAATCTTAATGGATTATATAATTTCCTTATTTTTTATATTTATAATATTTATTATACTAATAATAATAGTTCTAGAGAATCAATTTAAAACTATCATATGTTTTTTATAAGCAAAGTTATCATCCTTTAGCCCTGTCTATGAGGGATTAACCTTTTTTTGTTAAACCCAACATTGTAAGTTATAATTATATATAACTATTATGTTTTAATCGTACAGTACAATAGGTTAATGACCTAGTAGCCTAGCAACATGTAAACTTTTCAATAAGTGAGATGTCGCATATTCAATATGTCTGTAACTCAGGAACTAGTGTTTTCTTTGAGCCAAAAAAAAAAAAGTACTAGTGTTTTCCATTCAAAACACTTCCATTTTCCACACTCCCTTTAAACTACAATTAATTGTAATATCATATTTTGTATATTAACTTTTGTTTTTGCCAGAGTTTTTTTTTTTTGGGGTATTAACTAACTTGGTATTAATCAGGAATAATATTGTTATTATGGTTTATTTAAATTATACAAGTTAAATTGAAACAATTCTTATTAAAATTTATTTCTTCATTTTGACATCAGGTCCTGATGATCTAACTTTTTGAGTTTAATTTAACTAAACATATAATTATAATATTAAAAATTAAAATAAAATTCTAAATGTTACTTAAATTACGAATTTCATTAATATTTGAGAATTTTTACTAGAATGTTCTAATTCTTTTATCGGCGTAATAATTTTTTTGGGAAAAATACAATCAAAATTGATATTGAATTTTAATAATTACAAATGGATTGATTTGAAATTTTGAAATGTTATCAAATGTTAGAAATTACCTAACTACTCTTAATTTTTATTTTTTTTTTAACAATCATCAAACCACTTGCTAGCCGTCAGTCTAGCAAAAGTCACAAATATGTATACTTGAGTTGTTAATATGTATACTAAAGTAATAAACTCGGTATTTATTGAATAATTCTGAATAAATACTTTTTTTTCCTATTAACGACTCAAATTTTCATATTGGCTACTTTTGTTTCTTTAACTAAAATAGCCAGCCAAAGTAGCCAACATTGAAACTAAAATAAGCAATTTATATACTTGAGTAGTTAATAGCGAAACAAAAACACCTATTACAAAATATTCACCAAGTACCGTTTTTACTTCTTCAATATGCATATTAACAACTCAAGCATACATATTGATGATTTTTTCTTTAAAAAAGAAAAACATATTAGACCTCTGATCACCCTTCTCATCGACAATGTGAGCTTGTTTTAGTGGGAGCTCCATGAGCTTATTTTAGTCGGAACTCTGAGGCTTGGTTTCTTCAGTGTGAGTTTCATATTTTCGGTAGGGATTTTGTGAACACTTGTTGTCTGCTGGGAAATGCAACAATTTGTGGCTAGATTGAGAATGACGTTAATTATTGTTTGCCAATATCAAAATTTCCAAGGAAATAAATTGCCTCCAACAGCGAGGAAGTTTTCCTATTAGCAAATCACATGACATGTCAAGATGACTTAATTGAGATTGTAATATAATGTTGCTCATAAAGAAGATATGGAGCTTGAGGACCTATTATTTGAGAGAACCAAAATTGCTACTGGTGGTGAAAATTGTGATATGGGACCTGAAAAGTTGTTGAAACTCAAATCCGAATACACTCCATATTTTGGTAATAATCTTGGCAATTGTCCATGGATTTTGTTGTTGGAAATATTCATGTAAAACAGATTTGGCAATAGCCATATCCATGCAGGACTTGAATCTGAAATTGAACCAATCGAAATGTCCAGATACCTAAGGCTCCTTTGATGCTTGAGCCATATTGGAAAGACGATGCTGAAATTGCAAGACCTCGCAAAAAATATTTGCAATGAAAAGGTGGAACCCATTTTGGACTAAAGTTGAATGATAGGATGTAACGGCCACACCCAATGACACATACTGCAGGTGCACCGGCCTCCACTGCTTCAGGTATTGTCTTCCCCTTTAGAGGATTTGTCTCTTGGGAAGTAACACATACTTGACCCAAGAGTGCCTCCCCAAGGGCTCAAACATTTGACCTGAGGATAAGTACAAATCCTAAGAGTTACTTGGTAACAACTTGAATCCCAGTCACAACCCTCAAACCATCTCACCTGAATCTAAGCTTCCACCGCCATTTGTCACCACAAATCAATCCCCTCTCGGTCATGGATCAGTGCGCTGGCATCGCCGCTAGTAGAGGTCCGCGATCACTGTTGGTAGAGGATGTCGTTGCTGTCATCCACATCTGAGAAGAAAATGAGGGAGGTGAAGGGAAGAAGGGATAGAGACATAGAGTAATATAATAGATGGAAGACAAAATGGTAGTGAGGGACCTTCACAATATATTTATATATATATATATATATATTTTTTTTTTAATAGGGTGGGCCCTATAACTGAAACAACTTTTGCTCTCATTTTAGAAGTTTATGAATACTTTCACACTTTTAAAAAGCATATTATGTTAGGTACACTTTAGATAAAAGCTCATTTGTATTCTTACATATTAACCTTTTTAATTAAAAAAAAAAAATCTGATGATTTCGCTCAAAGATATCATCGCACCATGATGCATGTAATTGGTAAATGACCCTTGTACCTGAGATATGTGTGATAGTCTGTGGGTGCCACGACCTCTTGGTTGCTCTTTTATTTTACTATTATTATTATTTTTTGGGTTAAGGTCTATTTTTATCTTGAAAGTTGTCATAAAATGTCAATTTTTCCTTGAAAAGTTTTTGAAGTAATATCACCACTAAAATTTCTAAATCATGACAATTTTGCCACGGCTATTATCCAAACTAAATTTGATTATTAATTGATCACAAATGTTAATCTGGCAGGTCCAAGTGTCATCTACTTATTTTTGTTAAGGTGCAAATTTGTCCCAAAAGTTTTCACTCATATGTAGTGCTGCCTCAAAAAAAAAAAACAAAACAAAACAAAGTTGAGTTCAATATTGTCCTGAAAATTTCTAATTAATTGTAGCAATATTACCCTGACTATCATAAGTTTAAGTTTAACCGTTACTTAATCAAATATGCTAAATTGGTAGAATAAATAACATTGAAGAATAAGTCCGGATGAAGGAGAAGCTCATGTTCACTAGAGAAAATGAAGAAAAAGATTCAATATTCAGATTCAAGCACGTTGAGTGAAATTACCGAGAACAAGTCCATTGGTAAGTCGCCGTATCTATCCAAACGATGTCAAGATAAATAGGTATCTCTTCAATTCTCTCTTCATCGTACACGATATTTTTACCTCTTTGATTTTCTCCAATAATTCAAATAAGTAAAATGGAAGCCAAATTGATCAAAAAAGTGCTAAAATAGCATTGGGACGAAGACGAACAAGCAAGCCCAATCACGTAACACACTTGTTTCAGCCCCAAACAAGCCTACACAGATAGGAAACAAGAAGTTGTTACTGAAGAAGTGAATTGCCGTAGGAACCAGTGAGCCACGCGCCGTCAAACGGACACTAGAAGACAGGGAACGACCTATTGAAAGGAGGGGAAACCAGTGGACCAGACGATGACACACTTTGTACCTTCTATCACTGTTCAGGAAATGTTCAAGCTACAGTAACAGTACCACTGGAAAATCAAATTGACCAAAAACAAACCCTAATGCTCTGATATCATGTAAAGCCAGGGAGAGCCAGGGAGAGATAAAGGAAAAATGTATTAAATGTATTCTTATTTATATATACAAAAGGGTGTTTATATACAAGAGAAGAACCTCAGAATTAATAACTCATCATAATGATCAATTTCCTAATCATAATCATAATTCCTAATTATGTGTGATACTAATTAATTATGAGTATAATATGTTTATATTAACATACTTCCTAACATAGCTTTACAAATGATCTAGCATATAGAAAAATCTCTCACCTACATGATAACATGGCTAAGAGGGTGCTTATGTTCACATGCCCTCATCAGTAAATTGAAAGCCTCCATAGAGTCTGTAAACAACACAATGCTATCAATGTCCACCTGTTGACAGATTTCAAGACCATATTCAATAGCCGATAATTCAGCTTCGATAGTTGAATAGATACCGAGAGCCTTATGAAACCTCAAAAGCCATTCTCCATTTGTATCACGCAATACTCTGCCACAAGCCGCTTGTTTTTGAGGCCAAACAAAGCCATCCACATCAACACGTGCTAAATATGTTACATCCACAGTCCTCTCTCTCTCTCTCTCTTATTCAGCAGTATCCAACATCTTAAATTAGAATATTGGGTGATATGTGCTACTGAAAAATATTTCAAAGCGCTAAGTCAGTTTAGGATGCTAGATGCTAGTGAAAAAGTATTTTAAAGTGCTAAGTATAACTTAAAATTCTTGTTGGAATAAGCTCTTCCACTCCCATTTTTTTAATCTCAATCTCACCAAATCATACGGTACTATAAAATTCTTTTCACTCATGACTGCACCAGGGAGGTTCTTTTTTCACTCTCCGTACAGCGTAAGCTTTTCTCTCTTTCACAGTGAGAGTAGGGTTTTGATAATCAGCCTTCTCATCGACAGTGTGGGGTTGTTTCTTTCATTCTTTTTTTTCCTAATTATATCTCTTTCGAGTCCTAGTGTACAACAGGTTTTCACTTCTCTCAACAATTATAATTATGTTTTCCAATATTCAAACTTGTAGTGCAAGCTTGTTTTAGGAGGAGCTCTATGCTTGTGTTCCTTGAGTGTGGGTTTCGTTTTTTCGGTAGGGTTTGCTATTGGTGGCAGTCTACTCGGCGTTGCAACAGTTTGTGCCTAGTTTAATTTGACAATGTATTAATTTGTTGCTTTGTGAATTTTAGGTACATTTTCATAGTATGGTGTTGAATAATGTATTTACGTTTGGGCCTTAAATTAGAGTATTGGCTGTTGAGAATCCACACTCTAATGGTGGTATTACATGAGTTTTAATCAAAGCAAGAGTAAAGGTTGATAAGTGGCTCGTTTTAGCTTTTCAGTAGGCATTTGGATTAATTTGTTTTAAGTGCTTTTGCTTTATACAAGGTAAATATATTGGATAAATTTTATTTCATAAAGCACAAATATATTTGTGTAGTTACGTTCTCAGGCACCCTTGCAGACATGATAAGGTTAATTCATGGGTTGATGCCAAGTGTTCTGTTCAAGAACAGGATTTATTGGACTTGACTAGGAGCCAAGCCTAGGGCTTACGTACCCTGTAAAGGGATCAAAGTCTACATAGTTCGAGACATATACGGGCGTGTAGCCAAGGGGGTGGGGTGTGTGCTCTGTGTGACTGTATGTAAATAGTTTAGAGTTAGAACGTAGAACCTGCGTTCCTTAAGGCGTGACCTCTGTATTTATAGGGTTTACCTTAGGTAGGATATGTCAGACCTTGTGTGATCTCCGATGCGAGTATCCAAGTCGCTATATCATATATGAAGATACCCCTTTATTTTAGGGGAGTTAGGATATTTACCTGCTATAGATAGGTTCCGATAGATATGCAATATATCTCCTCTTGGGCTTTACATTGAGTATGGGCTGTAGGAAATTATGTCCTAGGGGCAATTCATTGTACTTTGAATATTTAAGTTATTTAAAGTATTCTCTTTTGTCATCATTTTCGTTTGCATGTTCGTATTGATAACTGCATCCCTGGATACATCTTATAGATTATCCTAAATGTCTCTGGTCGTTCATCTACGCGGGAGTGAAGATGAATTAAGGCCAGTATGACTTTGATGAGGTATAGAGATACGAATCAAAGTCATAGGCACTTGTAAGAGTACAAGGTGCTGGACCGACCCACTATGAGAAAGTTGCATGGATTAAGTCATAAGCTTATCTCATGTAAAACCGCATCACGACGCCCTATGACCTAAGATCATCATGGATTCCTACATGATGAATCACTGGTTTTTGACCTAGTCAAAAGTCACCTTTGACCGTATGATGATAAAGGCTGGGATCAAGATCAGTGGTTTTCATGCGGAGGAATGTGAATGGTCAAGATGGAATTTGTCCCTCACATTTGTAGAGAGATAATACTGGGCCTCTCGATGAGTGAGTCTAAGAAATGTATGGCCATACTGTGATGGAAAAGAGTATCCATTTCACTTTTTAGACTACTCGAGAATCGAGAAAGTAGTGGTCAAGAACAGGAAGTTGACATTATCCATGCCTCATCCTTAACCAAATTATCGCGTGACAAAAGGGACGTAACATGGTTGTACGATAGGTAGTATCGTGTTATCAATTCTCATGTGAATTGGGTAGTCGCAATGTCTTGCTAGAAGTCGCTTGCGACTTGTGAGCTAATAAAGTGTTGGCCTACTGCCAATCTCATATGGGCCTACTGGCTCGCACACAAGAATAATTCAACACGGGTAAAAGTGTCTAGATTCATTGAATCTCAGATTAATCTGAGATTAAATGAATACTGAATTTAATCTAGGATATATATATATATATTAAATTCGAAATTAATATATATATATTATTAATGGAGATTATAATATTATATATATAATATTTGTTTTGTATTTAATTTATTTGATAAATTAAATATCTGAAACAAATAGAGATATTGTATCTCATTTAATTTCGAATAAAGATATTGTATATCTATTTAATATTAAATTGAGATATAGTATCTCAGATTTAATTCAATAGATAGATATCATTTCTCGGATTTAAAGATAAGTTAAATCAAAAGGCTTTTAATTTAGATTTGATCTAAATTCAAGATTCAGATTTCAAATCTAACTTTTAATATATTAGATTAGATTTATGAGATAGATTTAATTAATATATTATCCAGATTCAAAATTCGAATTTCAAAATTAATGAGGATTAATTTTGATTATATAATATGCCTATCGGGTTTAGAAAAACCTACGGGAGTTCTAGTCGAGCGTATTACAGAAAGCCGCGAGAAACTCTAGAGTGAAAAATTGAAAGAGACGCACAAGAGGCGCTAGCACGCTGCCGTAGCCGTGTTCAGGGATTGTTCGTGTGGATACCAGTAGAGGAAGCCGATTCTAAGAGTCGTCTTCTGCTGATCGAGAAGGTAGCCCACCTGTTCAAAGAGAATGAGACGCGAACGAGTTCAATATAAGGTATGATTCAGGTTCCTTAACTCTGATTTAAACGCACATGAGTGATCCTCGGAACGGGATTCGTAAGAAATTTTAATCCGCTGCGTGTACGGATCCCAACATGGGCCCTGTTTAGATCCGTAACAGATGCCCCCTAGCCCGGTAGTTTAGGCTTCTGAGCTGCAGGGATGTATTTTGTCCCCAGTCGGTTTTACTAGCCGAGCTTTGCTGTGGTGAGCCTTTCATTGCCGAGCTGAATTACGTTGATCTTGGCTATCAAGGTAGCTTATTGAAAGAGGAACTTAATACCCAAGAAGGGGGGTGAATTGGGTATCTTTAAAAATTTTAAGAAACGGCTCTGTTTTGGACAAGAGAAAACAGAGTATAACAGAGGAGAAAGGGAAGGAAAGCTTGCACGAGAGAAATTATCCTGGTTCGGTCTTATCCTTGACCTACATCCAGTCCCCAAGCCACACTTGGGATTTTCAATCCACCATAACTCACAAACTGATTACAAGCTCTGTACTCAAGAGTAGCTCTCTCTCTAGAACTCACTCCCCTTACAAGTTGCAATCAATTATCCCAACCACCAAGTCCCCTGACTTGTGGTTCTTTACAATCAATGAATAATAACAAGAATGACTATCTCAAAGAGTAGATAGTGATAATCACTTAAGCTCACAAATACAGATGGAAAAACTGAAAGTATTGAATGAACACTTAATGAATTTCGCTCTCAGTTGTTCTGGGTTGTTCAGAGTTGTTGAGAAGACTTCAATGCACTCTATTTATACCTAGAGAGCATTAATTGACCGTTATAGAATGAATCCCACCGTTGTAAGTGATTAGCATTAAGTTTGGTCAACTTCTCTCTCTAATCTCCAACTAATCCTGGTGATTAATTGATCTGAGGTGGCTCTCTGAGGATTTGCCCGTTGGAGAAGAGTTTACTTGATGAAGAAAGCATTCTTTACCGTTGAGAAGGCGTGCTCAGGTGGATTAACCAAAAGGAGGCTAATTTACTGAAGTGCATTAAATGCTCTGAGCACTTTTTGCTTTTTGCCTTTGACCTTCAATAATCTTCATCTATGTCAACTGAAATTCACTTAGCAAACTGATTAAACATAGCTGGGAACATAAGTGAATGATAAATGGAAGCAATGAGATCAAATGAAAGTGTTTTACAAATTCGTGTAATTTGAAAATCAGTTTTCAACGCTCAATACTCGAGTATGTTCCTCTATACTCGAGTATGTCACTGTGTACTAGTGTCAATACTTGAGTATCCAAACTGATACTCGAGTATACAGCTTCCAGAGGCAAACCATCGTGACTTGAACTTTCAAAATCAACCTCAATACTCGAGTATGTAAGTATGTACTCGAGTATGGAACTATTTGTGAGAAAATTTTTAAGTTAAAAAACCCTCAATACTTGAGTATTCATTCCAATACTTGAGTATCCAAATCATTGATAAATGGATAACCTCTCTGTATGGCCAATACTCGAGTATTGATTCATCTTTCAAAAATTGTGAAGTTATTCCATGTCAATACTTGAGTATTCAAGAACAAGTGTTAAGTTGAAAACCAGTTTAAGAGCCCAATACTCGAATATTCAAAAACTATACTCAAGTATACAACAGTTATAAAAGTTTGTGGACTCTCTGTAAGACCAATACTCGAGTATACCAATACCATACTCGAGTATTCACTCAAGGTAAAAAAATTTGTTTGTTCTCTGTAAGGCCTATACTCGAGTATGCAAATATGATACTCGAGTATGCACTCAAGTTGAAAACACATTTGCTCTCTGTATGTCCAATACTTGAGTATAGCTTCCTATACTTGAGTATTGACTCAGTTTGAAAAATTTGAATACTCCCTGGATGACCAATACTCGAGTATGTTAGTACTATACTCGAGTATGCACTCAAGTTGAAAAATTTGATTGCTCTCTGTGACTCCAATACTCGAGTATTGCTTCCAATACTTGAGTATTGCTTTGTAAAATGCATTTGAGCAATCCATTGTCAATCCAATACTCGAGTATACAATCCTATACTCGAGTTTCCAATTAACAGATGATTTTTAACAACTTTGGAAACTTCAAAACATGTTTACAATTATTGATTATCATCAAAACACATAGAGAACTAACACTTATTTTGAAGATCCGAGGTCTTGTCTCAAAGATCCTGAGTAATGCCGAGATGGTTCGCCTGCATTTGAATTCAGGTGTTGATCTCGGCTTTCAAAGTCGTCTACTCCAAAAATCCGAGGTAATGTCTCCAGGATCCGGGATAATGCCAAGGCGTTTTGTCTGACTTCGAGGTTGGGATCTTTCTTCAGGTTATCCGGGCTAGATTGCTATGAATCTTACCCTCTTGGCTATCTTTCGCGCATTGCCAGGTTGTGTCATATTGACCCCGGTTACCAATGTCATTTGCTCAAAGATCTGAGGTAATGTCTCAAGGATCCGAGGTAATATCAAGGAGTTCGCTCAACTTCGAGGTCGGCATCCTTATGTATTTGTGTTGTTCCAGCTTGATTTGCTTTTGTCTGAGTCTTGACGAATTCGGATTCATTCGTATTCTGCTATCGATTTGCTTGTTTAGGCGACAGGTTTTTTCCCAAGGCGAGATCTATTTGCCTTTCCCTTGTTCTTTGTTTTCGCTTGCCTCGACCTCGGATAGCATTTGAAAATTCAAATAACCCGTGAGTGCTTCCGTTAGTTCTTCTTACACCATTGACAATTGTACAGTAGTTGCCCCCCAGCCTGGCAGTCAAGGCTCTGGCCTGCCGGGGTGGATCTGTTCTGGAACCTGGACATCGTATCTGAGTTGCTGCAACTTGTTGAATTTTGATGAAGTTTCTACCTGAGTTTCAACGAACCTTGGATTTACTTGTATTCTAATTGAATTGCCCCCTGACATGTAGTCCGGGTTAATTTGCTTTGAAACTTCATCTGTTTCTTTTCATGATTGTCGGGATTTCTTCTTCCTCAACCATCCGAGTTTCCGCGTCTGCTGTGCTTCAACACCGAATCCCCCAATCTGAATTATCCTGAGGAGAGATAGACTCCATTTGCTTACATCGATGACAGCTTTAGAGTGCCGCACTTGTCTTGTTGCCCCAGCCTGGCAGTCAAGGGCTTTGGACTTCTGGGGTGCATTGACTATTTAACTTGGATCTCATGTTTGAGGTTAATCTTCACTTCAACAATAAGTTGAGTATAAGAACCCGAACGTAAGTTCAAAGTTCTTTAAATGACCGGGACAGAGTCTTTAGTAATGTAGATCTACGTTTCATTCCCAACGTTAAGTCTGAGAGTCGGTGGTAGGGTTTTCTTTTTTAACCTCTAGGGGTGTTGATTTAGGCCGCATATGGCTTTTAATCTTAACCACAGTAAGGGTGTTCATTTTAATCGCGCTACCTGAAGTCCGGCTCCGTTGGCCGGGATCAAAACCGAGATAAGAGCAACGTGTCACAATGTCCAACCTTGGTGTATGAAACGCAACGTTTAAACATTTTGACTTGATCAGGGTCAGGATGACAAATCACCTTCTTATCTCGGGCGAGCGTTGACACGTCAATTTCACGAAGGCCACGTATGGCAATTTCGCCTAGCTCTTAAGCTGGGCGCGTCGGAGTACGTCAGCTCTGGTGTCATCCATCTATATGGGTTTTATTTGTGACCGGGTTTGGAGACCACGGTGTAATGTTTATGACTGGGTGTAATGATCTCGGTGTATTTTATTTTTGACGGGTGTAATGACCTTGGTGTATTTTATTTCTGACCGGGTGTAATGACCTCGGTGTATCATTTATGACCGGGTGTAATGACCTCGGTGTATTATCTTTGACTATCGATAGTAAAGCATTTGAGTTTCCACTGAGGAATTCTTTATCCAGGGTCCGTTTAAGGAGCGCGCGCGAAGTCAACTGTATAACTTTTAGTTTATACGAGGTCCCATTAAGGAGCACAAACTTAACTGTATAATCTTTAGTGTGTCTGAGGTCCAATTAAGGGGCGCGGATTTAACTGTATAATCTTTAATGTGTCCAGGGTCCAATTAAGGAGCACGGAACTATATTTTGCACGGATCCTGGATTTTAACTGGAATGCAGTGTAATCGGGGTCCTCCTTCTGTTTGCTTCCCGCACAACTTTCCACGGAGCCCGGATTTTAATTGTATTAAGTGTAACTGGGTCTGCGATCTTCATTTGGAACACAGAGCCCGGATTTAACTGGAATGCAGTGTAACTGGGGTTCTCCTTCTATTTCTTTTGGAGGTGGACTCCTCTGCAAAGTCTTTCCTAAATTTGTTTATCCATTATGGGTGTCGTAACCCGAGATTCCATTATGGGTGTCGTAACCCTTTCTTCCATTACGGGTGTCATAACCCTTGATTTGTATTTCCACGGAACTCAGATTTTAACTAGATTTGGTGTAGCCGGGTCCGCCTTTAAAACTTTACGCAGATCCCAATCCTTAACTAGATTCAGTTAACCGGGTCCGACTTCATACATGTTTATAGATAATTGATAATAAGCAAAGATTGAGCATCTATGAGATAAAGAGGGTGATACTCATCTAGATCTAGCTTAGGGAGTCAAAAGAGGGTGATACTCATTTGGATGTAGCTTAGGGAGTTACTACAGCATGACGCTTTTGCTCAATGCAAACTTGACATTCTTGATTCCATAGCTGTCCATGGGGCATCTATTTTCACGTTAAATGTAAGTGATTGTCCCTCTCTTCATATTGATGGGAAACGGTTGATGGATAGTGTTGATGAGGAAAAATTGATGCAGTTATGCGGAATTATCGAAGATAGTGGGATTAATGGTTGGCATCAGCCTGCTAGGAGCTGTCAGGGAGCGCCTTCATAATCCTCCTCTAGAATGAGGACGTGACCCCAAATCCATAGTTCCAACACCTTTTTGCCCGCACTGGAGTTACAAGCTAGCGTTGCCAAGCTCGGCATTTAGTAATCTCGGAGTACCTCGGAGTCTCGGCACCTCCTCATCTCGGCGTATCATCAACTTCGATTATCGCGATAGAGTCGAGACGCGTTGAATCAGCCTCGTCTTAACAACAACCTCGGTTATCTCGATTTGTTTGTTTGCCCTGCCTCAAAACAATTTTGATAGAAGAAACAATAGTTCAATGAGATCAGATACTATTGCCATATGTTTGGAGGGTTTCAGTGATCCGTTACCTCTTTCTCATGTGAATAATATAGAAAAGACAAATACAAAATCAAATATAGCAAAGGCAAACATAAAGTAGCGTGATCCTATTATTGACTTCCCTGCATCACCGAGTCGTAAAAATAACTCCTTTGGGTTCGAATCAGCCTCGGCTTACCAACAACCTCGGCTATCTCAATTTGCTCGTTTGGGATTCTCAAATGGGTATTGAACCTGCAGCTGTATCAATTCCTAGATCTCATCATTTGTCCAGTGGCTGTTGTTGCGCGGTGGGCCCAGAGGCTGCTGTGCCGACGGCTACTGGCACGACGATAGGAGGATCTGAAGTTGCCGAACAAGATCCTCTAGGTCTGCTAGTTTTTTTATTAAGGCCATCAAAGACTCCTCTGAGTTCTTCCTAGTGATCCTTCCAACTATCTTCTCATCATGTGGAAGCTTATGATCCAAATAGAGCATCTAAATTTATGCCAGAGTTGAAAAGTTTGAGTTCCCAAGGAGAGAGGATAACGATCCTGGGTTCTCAAGTAGAGATGATGATGATCTTCATGCTATCTTCTCGTCATGTAGGAGCTTATGATCCAAATAAAGCATCTAAATTTATGCCAAAGTTGAAAAGTGTTGCTCGTTTAAGGACTAAACATATGGTTTATGTGCTTCCTGATACACACCCCCTTCTTAAAAGAATTCCCAAAGAGAGAACCTGGCGATCCTTCCAACTATCTTCTTGTTATGTGGACACAAGGAGAATTATAAGAAAACCAATGTGAAGCAACTCAAAACCAAAGTCGTTGCTCAAACAACAATCGTTTCTCTGAATCCTTCACAGGCTGCTACGGTTCTTGATTTTGTTGTTGTGGATTTTTAGGAACTGCCAATGGAAAGACATCTGACTGCTGCTTTTGGTGCTGACCATCTTTGGTCGCTGATGCCCTACATGCCGAGTTCAATTATCTCAGCTCCAATGCTCTACATGTCGGCTTCAGTGTCAGGCCTCTTGCGCCTATTTTGCGCCTCCTCCTTACCGAGTTGATGGACGAGTCCGAGGTGGAATTCTTGCTTGGGGAGGAAGGTCGAGATCTTGGAATTAGCAGTGACGACGCCATTGCAAATTTGCTAGTAAGCGTGATGGTTGCTTCGATGCAAGGTAACCCCTTCCTTCTGGTGAAACAATGCTTTCCATCGCTGGTTGATTAAGTAGGAAATTCCTTTGACTTCTTGTTGCAATTATCCTAGGTCGCGAGAATCAAATAAAAATTTACCGAGTCCCCACAGATGGCGCCAATGTTCTATTCAAGGATAGGATTTATCAGACTTGACTAGGAGCCAAGCCTAGGGCTTACGTACCCTGTAAAGGGATCAAACTCCACGTAGTACGAGACACACATGGGCGTGTAGCTAAGGGGGTGGGGTGTGTGCTCTGTGTTACTGCATGTAAATAGTCTAGGGTTAGAACGTAGAACCTGTATTCCTTAAGGCGTGACCTCTGTATTTATAGGGTTTACCTTAGATAGGATATGTCGAACCTTGCGTGATCTCCGATGCGAGTATCCAGGTCGCTATATCATATATGAAGATACCCCTTTTTTCTAGGAGAGTTAGGATATTTACCTGCTATAGATAGGTTCTGATAGATATGCAATATATCTCCTCTTAAGCCTTACATTGAGTATGGGCCTGTTCAGATCCGTAACACTAAGTATAAAAGGTTGTGTTTGCAAGCGACTTGTATTCCTTGTGGTAGGAGGTTGGGTACACTGTACTGAAGGTAAGAGCTGGGGTAGGTGTAGGTGAGAGTATAATATATTCTGCCTCTACAAAATTTATTTTTGGAAATTCTTATGATTATAATTTGAAGTTGTAATTATAAAATAAATAAATAATTGAAAATATAAGAAAATAATATAAATAATAAAGTATTATTTTTAATTAATATTTGGAAATAATATATATTACTAATAATGTATTTTTATAAAAGATTATTTTCAAAATAATATATAGTTTTAATTAATTATTTTTATTTGATCAAGCGTATAAAGCCACTCGAGACTTTAGAGAGGCTAAAAGGGTGTTAAAAGAAAATTTCAAATTATTATAATAACTTATATTATAATGTATTATACTAATTTATTAGAATAATTTATGAGAAGATCTCAATTAAATCTAAGTAAAATATCCAAATTCAAATTGAGGCTTACACTTTTTTAAAATTCCTAATTAGGCAAAGTGGCCTAATTAGGCTTTTTTTTTTTTTGATAGAAGACCAAATTGCCTCTATGTAGTTGGGAGCGCATTTTGTATTCATCATTTTGGTGAGCACGATGTGCCCAATTACTAATGTGAATCGTGTAGATTGATTTTAAACAATTCATATTTTAGTTTAGTTTAATTTGTATATTTCAAACAAATTTTTATTTTAATATATGTAAAATCTAAAATAAAGATGGCCTTATAACACCACTTATTAGAAAAATGAATTTATCATCGACATTCAAGTGTAACGTTGGTTGGTTAGAAGGAATAGTTTCCTCCTACATGTCTTGAGTTCCAATGGCATTGAGAGAAAAATAAATTTATCTTTTAAAAGTTGCAAATTCAAATTTTTATATTTTTTTGGACCATTCAGATTATATAGTCATATGCACTCTACCATTCAGATTATATAGTTATATGCACTCTATACTCATAACTCTAATGGGCAGTGGATGAGAACCTTGTTTAAAAAGGACGTTTGGAGATAGGTGTAAGCCTGATTTTGGTTTTAGGCCAAAATATATTTGATCTCTTAACTTTATAAATTATACTATTACTCCTTTAAACTAAACATGGTTAATGTCACTAACAGAAATATTAACTCAACAGATTTAAGTGATGATTGTGCAATGCTAATAAAGCAAATTTTAATTCTTTAATATAATATTTTATATTTTAATTTTATATTTAATCTTGCTCTCCTCCTTTACTCTCTCTTTTTTTTTTAAAGATGCAAAGGCAAGCATAGCTTGAGATAAACGAACTAGGATATAAACCTATTAATCAATACCTAGCTCTTGAGATGAGATCATCCGTCCTTCGAACACGAACTCACTCCTCGACGTCCTTAAGAGCTAGCAGACTAGGTTAAGCCATCCCGGCAAATCTCCTCCTCGACGTCCATAATTTGAAAACTTCCGAGTCCACATTGCTTCAAAAAATAAAAATACTTCCATGGAAAAATTTAGATTTTGTGATAATTTCTGAAACCAAAATGGACATTGATGCATTATGCATTACGGAATAGAATTGATGCATTATGCACTATGGAAGGGGAATGGTGTTTTAATGCTGAGAGGATTAAAAGACATGTGGCGGAGTATTTTTCTCAATTGTTTACAAAGGAAGCTGAGGAACGCCCAGTGTTATCTTGTAGTGTTACTTACCCGAAGATTTCGAAATTACATCACCGTATGTGCCAAAGAGAAGTTGGGGAAGCCAAGATTAGGGAAGCGTTGTTTAGTATGGGTGGTCTTAAAGCGCCAGGTCCGGATGGGTTTAATGCTTTATTCTTCCAGCACCAATGGGATATGTTAGTTCTCTATGTGTTTTGATGATAAACAACAATTGTAAACATGTTTTGAAGTTTCCAAATTTGCTAAAAATCATCTATCAATTGAATACTCAAGTATAGGATTGTATACTTGAGTATTGGATTGATAGTGGATTGCTCAAATGCATTTTACAAAGCAATACTCAAGTATTGAAAGCAATACTCGAGTATTGGAGTCACAGAGATCAATCAAGTTCTGAACTGAAGTGCATACTCGATTATAGGATTTGCATACTCGAGTATAGGTCATTCAGAGAGTATTCAAATTTTTCAAGCTGAGTCAATACTCAAGTATAGGAAGCTATACTCGAGTATTGGACTTACAGAGGGCAAATGAGTTTTCACCTTGAGTGAATACTCGAGTATGGCATTGGTATACTCGAGTATTGGTATTACAGAGAGCTTTCAAACTTTTGTAACTGTTGTATACTCGAGTATAGGTTTTGGATACTCGAGTATTGGGCTCTTACATTGTTTTTCAACTAAACATCTGTTTATGAATACTCAAGTATTCATTTGAATACTCAAGTATTGACATGGAAAAATTTCACAATTTTTGAAAGATGAATCAATACTCGAGTATTGGTCTGCATACTCGAGTATTGGCCATACAGAGAGGTTGTCCATTTGTCAATGATTTGAATACTCAAGTATTGAGTCTTTGAACTTAAACTGATTTTCTCATTGAAGCTTCCATACTCGAGTATATACTTACATACTCGAGTATTGACACTGGTTTTCAAAGTTCAAGTCACGATAGTTTGCCTCTGGAAGCAGTATACTCGAGTATCAATCAGAATACTCAAGTATTGACACAAGTACACAGTGACATACTCGAGTATAGAAGAACATACTCGAGTATTGGGCGTTGAAAACTGATTTTCAAATTACACGAATTTGTGAAACACTCTCACTTGATCTTATTGCTTCCATTTATCATTCACTTATGTTCCCAGCTATGTTTAACCAGTTTGCTAAGTGAATTTCAGTTGACATAGAAGAAGATTATTGAAGGTCAAAGGCAAAAAGCATAAAGTGCTCAGAGCATTTAATGCACTTCAGTAAACTAGCCTCTTTTTGGCTAATCCACCTGAGCACGCCTTCTCAACAGTAAAGAATGTTTACTACATCAAGCAAACTCTTCTCCAACGGGCAAATCCACAGAGAGCCACCTCAGATCAATTAACCACTTGGATTAGTTGGAGATTAGAGAGAGAAGCTAACCAAAGTTATCACTAATCACCTCCAACGGTTTGATTCATCTTATAACGGTCATTTAATGCTCTCTAAGTATAAATAGAGTGCATTCAAGGCTTCTCAACAACTAAGAGTATCAGAAAACGCACAAGCATTGAATAGCTTCACCTACCTTCTGTTTTCTATTGTAAATTGTCTTTTGACATTGTGAGCTTCAGTGATTATCATTATCTACTCTTTGTGAGAGTTATTCTTGTTATTGATTATTGATTGTAAAGAACCACAAGTCAGGGGACTTGGTGGTTGGGTGCATTGATTAACACTTGTAAGGGGGAGTGAGTTCTAGAGAGAGAACTACTCTTGAGTGCAGAGTGTGTAATCAAGTTGAAAGAGTTAGTGGATTGAAAATCCCAAGTGAGGCTTGGGGACTGGACGTAGGTCAAGGATAAGACCAAACCAGTATAAATCTTGGTATCTAAGCTTTCCTTCCCTTTCTCCTCTGTTATACTCTGTTTTTAAAAGTTCAAAACAGAGCCATTTGATAAAATTTTTAAGTATACCCAATTCACCCCCCCTCTTGGGTATACAGCTCCATTTACAGGATACGGTCCGGGACTCAATTGTCAAATTTGTCAAGCAGGTGTTTATTTCCCCAGGGGACATCAAGGATGTGAATGGTACTCAGTTAGTACTAATCCCGAAGACTGATAATCCATAAACGTGTAGGGATCTCCGGCTAATTAGCCTATGCAATATCATCTATAAGGTGATCATAAAGATTGTGGCAAACCGCATGAAAGGTTTTATGGCTGACGTTATTTCACCTAACCAGTGCAGCTTCGTCCCTTGCCGTCATAGTTCAGATAACATTGTTGTTGCACAAGAGGTGATTCATTCAATGAGTAACATGGGGGACAAGAAAGGGTTCATGGCCATCAAGATTGATCTAGAGAAGGCTTATGATAGGGTGAACTAGAAATTTCTCATTCAGTGCTTGAAAGAACTGTATCTTCCTGGTAACATTATCCAGGTGGTTGAGAAGTGTATCAGTACAGCGAATATCCAATTATTGTGGAATGGAATGAAGGCTGGATCTTTCAAAGCGACAAGAGGGGTTAGGTAGGGGGATCCACTTTCGCCTTACCTATTTGTGATATGCATTGAGAAGCTAGCCCATATGATTCAAGAACGGATGGAGGTCATGGAATGGAGACCAATCCGGCTTACTAAGAACGGTCCACCAATATCCCACCTATTCTTTGCAGATGATATCATTTTGTTTACGGAAGCTTCCCTTCAGCAGCCAGAGATGGTTCGTGACTGTTTGGCACAATTTTGTGCTTGCTCAGGGTTGAAGGTTAATGCGGCTAAGACTCAGGTTTTCTTTTCCAAAAATGTGATTCATAACAGAAGAATGGAACTTAGCACGACCCTTGGGTTTTCTCTCACTCCGGATCTTAGCAAATATCTGGGAGTCCCCTTACACCACAAGAGGATAGGAAAGGATTTCTTCCAGGGAGTAATCGATAAGGTGAAGAAGAGGTTGAATGGGTGGAAAGCTAGCTCCTTCTCGTTAGCCGGGAGGGCTACACTTATCTCCTCGGTGTCCTCTACCATTCCGGCTTGCACCATGCAAACGGCCTACCTTTGAGCTCCAGATTGGGAAGTCTTGGATAGACATAGTAGATCGTTCCTGTGGGGGGGGCACTGCAGAGCATCATAAGACATCCCTAGTAGCTTGGGATGAGGTGTGCAAGCCAAAACGGAAGGGTGGTTTGGGATTGCGCCATGCAAAGTACCAAAATCAGGCTTTCCTTATGAAATTGGGTTGGCGCATGGTTACTAACAGAGAGGATCTCTGGGTTAAAGTGGTTCGGGATAAGTATAAATGTGGGGATGACCTCCTACCTCGTATTGAAGTCTCACGGTCTGAATCCAATGTTTGGACAGGCATTAAGAAGACATGGGATAACGTGTTTGGGGGAATCAAAGTAAATAATGCGGGATCCAGAGTGAAATGGAAATGGGAGAGGAGTGGAGAGTTCTCTATGAAGTACACATACAGTGTACTTTCAGGGGACATAAGGGAGCAAGGGAGGGACTGGGGACAACTATGGAAGGCCCGGGTCCCCGCCCGCTGTAAGATGCTTCTCTGGTTGGTTGCGCGACAGGGTTTACTTACAAATGCTAAACGTGTGCAACGACGGGTAGCAATGGACCCAGGTTGTTCTCTCTGCGGTGCCGGAATTGAAGATATGATACATGTTTTCCGGGATTGTTCACACTCAAGATCTTTATGGAGGAAGATGGTGCCACAGGAGAGGTGGAATAGGTTTTGTGCCTTGAACATGTTAGAATGGGTATGGTGGAATGTGAGAGGACAGACAGAGGGGAGCAAGGAGTGGGCCTCTCGCTTTGTTATCCTATGCTAGTGGATTTGGCTATGACGGAGGAACTTGTTCATCTTTGAGGGGAGAACAACGTTGAATGAGACGATTCTTGCTAGTACAGGGGCCATGATGGAGTGTATGAACGTTACAAATGATCGCCTTGCTGGAATCCGCATTCAAGGAGCATCACTAGCCCTGCTCGAGAAAGCTGGCGACCTCCGAAGGATGGATGGGTAAAAGAGAATGTAGACGGAGCATATTCCAGGGGTATGAACAAGAGATCTTGTGGAGGTCTTATTCGAGACTCGACTAGGAAATTCCTTAAGGGTTTTATTCACCCTCTTGAGGATGGAGATGAGCTTTCAGCAGAACTTTGGGCATGCTTTATTGGCCTGATGATCGCACAAACATTAGGGGTACAACAAGTATAGCTGGAGACAGATTCGACAAAATGGCTGGATTTGCTCCAAATGGAACAAGGTGGTAACCATAGGGATGGTTGGATCATAACCAAAGTCCAAAAGTTGCTCCAAATGGATTGGCGTACAAAGCTTACATATATCCCTCGTTCGGGTAACTTAGCCGCGGGTTTCTTAGCAAAGAAGGGCCTTGAAACGGGATTTGGGCATTATGAGATTTATGAACCGTCCACAGAGTTGAGGGTTGTTTTATGTAGTGATTGTAATGGGAATTATCCCATAGGTAATAACTGAGGTGTCTCTTTTGTATCCAAAAAAAAAATGGACATTGACCTTTTTTTTTTTGGATATTGTGTGTTTAAACACTTATTGTGTCTCAGATAAAGTCAAATTTGACGACCATGTAATTGGGTCCGCATGCCCTTGTCATCGAATCCATGAGTAAAGGTATGCTCA
Source organism: Acacia crassicarpa (assembly GCA_034222035.1). Classification (NCBI taxonomy): domain Eukaryota; kingdom Viridiplantae; phylum Streptophyta; class Magnoliopsida; order Fabales; family Fabaceae; genus Acacia; species Acacia crassicarpa. The sequence continues at coordinate 39,251,934 of JAWXYG010000003.1, forward strand.
TCCCCAAAACCATAGCGCATGGGGATGAGGGACCTCTTTTTTATTAAATTTTATTTTTTTCTTATTTATTTGCATTAAATTGTATCTCGCAATTTAAAATATTTTTACAGTAGTACCCAATATCTTAAATTAATTAATTTTTAGCACATCCAACATCTTGAAATATTTTTTAAGAACCATCCAATATCCTAGATTAATTAACTTTTACTCCACTCAACACCTCAATTACGCACTTTTTAGTAGCCAAAGTCTCCTAAATTATTATTATTATTTTTTTTTGGGTATATCTAGCATTCTGAAATATTTTTCTAGTAGTGCCCAAAATCCTAAATTATTTTTTTAGTAGTACTCAATATCCTTAATTAATTAATTTTTTGCGTACCTAACACTTTAAAGTATTTTTATTTTCAATAGTATCTGTTCCGAGGTGGAACTCAGATGTATAGGCCCCTTAGGCCAATTGTAGTTCAATATAGGATCTGGTATGTGTCTATTCAACACTATCTATCCAGAAGATAGCGCTGACTAGAAGGATCACAGTGTACACAATGACGGGATGTCGTCTGAGGTGTGGGGTGTGTGCACTGTGTGAAAATACTAGTGGAGAAGAATACTGTGTACCGTTCACCGGGGGAGAGTCCTACTATTTATAAGAGTCATAATGGTCTGGTAATTGCGTTGGCACTCTGCCACGATCTCGCATTGATCCAACGTCCGAGTTGGCACGCTGGCACGATCCCACGTTCTTATCCCGACGTCCGGGTTAGCACGTTGCTATGATGTCACATTCTATGCCCCTACTCTCCGTATTGTGGGGGTCCTTAACTGGCCGTTAGGCGATCAATCTCTCCTTGGGCCCTTTCGCTATAAGCCCATATTAGAAATCCATAACAGTATCCAATATCCTAAGTTAGAATACTAGGTTATATGTGCTATTAAAAAAATACTTCAAAGTGCTCAATTAATTAAGGATACTAGATACTACGGAAAAGTACTTTAGAGTGATAAATATAACTTAAAACAAATAAAAAACAAAAAATAATGGGTACCTCTCATCCCCAAACGCTGCCGTTTGGGTTATTTACTTGTTGGAATAAGCTCTTCCACTCCCTTTTTTTCTTAATCGCAATCACCAAATCATAGGGCACTATAAAATTCTTTCGACTCATAACTGCACCAGATTTTTTTTTCCCCCCTCTCCGTACAGCATAAGCTTTTCTCCCTGATAGTGGAAGTAGGGTTCAGATCACCCTTCTCATCGACAGTGCGGGATTAATTGTATCTCTTTTGAGGACTAATACAAAAAACTTTTTCACCTCTTTTAATAAATACGTTTTCAATATTCAAACTATCAGTGGGAAAAGCACTAAAATAATTTTTTTTTCCAAAAAAGTTACCTAATTAAAGCAAATTGGAAACATTTTACCAAAGTAATGCAGTTGGTGATGAGATAAAGACAGGTCAAGCCACTAGTGGTGTAAAAGGGCTCACGCCACTGACACTTTCTGACACAAAAGTGTCAATGGCATGAAGAAGGTTCACACCACTGACATTTATTATTATTATTTTAATATAGAGAATCAGACCCTCAATTGTGGGTCTAATTTGACCAAGTTCATGCCATTGGGTGGCGTGAACTCCTTTTATGCCACTAGTGGCGTGAGCATTACTCCGGTAAAAACTTTCTAATGTGCTTTAATTAGGTTTTTTTAGTACTTTTCCCGACTATTTGTGTAAGCTTGTTCTAGTAGGAGCTCTATGTTTGTGTTCCTTGAGTGTGGGATTCATCTTTTCGATAGGGTTTGCTATTGGTGGCAGTTAGCTACTCGGCGTTGCAATAGTTTGTGGTTAGTTTAATTTTAGTCTAATTTGTTGCAAGTGGCCTAATTAGGCGTTTTTTTTTTCAATGTTGTTGGAAGACCAAAATGCCTCAGTATAGTTGTTAGCACATTTTGTACTCATCATTTTGGTGAGCATAGTCTGCTCATTACTAATGTGAATCTTGTAGATTGATTTTGGATGGTGAATATTTTAGTTAAATTTAATCTTCATATTTCAAATAGCTTCTTATTTTAATATATGTAAGATCTAAACTAAAGATAACCTTATAACAATCACTTATTAGAAAAATGAATTTATCATTGACAATCAACATTCAAGTGCAATGTTGGTTGGGTAATAGGAATTGTTTCCTCCCACATGTCATGATTCCAATGACATTGAGAGAAAAATGAATTTATCATTTTAAAAGTCATAAATTTAAACTTTTAAATTTGAATTGTTTAGATTACATTGAAACTATAGTGATATATATGCACTCTATACTCATAGCTGTAAAGAGCGGTGTATGAGAACCTTATTTAAAAAGGACAATTAAACCTGATTTTGTTTTTAGGCCAAAATATACTTTTGATTCTTAAAGTTTATACGATAGTCTAACTTGGTCTCTTAATTTAAATTATATTTTTAGTCTTTTAAACTTAACATATTTAAGTGATGGTTGTGCAATGCTAACAAAGCAAAATTTAATTGGGAAAATCCCTTTAAGGTCCAAAGGACCAAAAAAAAAAAGTCAAAATCGTCACAGAGAAAATTCTGATATAAAAAAGGATTCATTGACGACTCTTTCACTAGGGTATTGACAACTTCATCTGTGTGTTTCAACAACTCCTTGAGATTATTTGACATCAGAATTTACTCGGGACTTTAATTTTTTGACATTTTCTTGGTTTATTGAGAACTTAAAGAGATTTTCTGATTTTAATTCTTTAATATACTATTTTTTTATATTTAAATTTTATATTTAACCTTGGTCTCCTCCTCTACTCTTTTTTTTTAAAAAAAAAAAAAGATGCAAGGGCAAGCATAGCTTGAGATAAAAGAACTAGTATCTAAACCTAGCCATCAATGCCTAGGACAAGCAAAGCTTGCCTTCCAAAAACATGCTTAAACAACTATATGGGACTTCCAATACAAATACCGTCTCAAACACATCCTTGTGGCCTTCATTAGCCAAATAGTCCATCCACATCAACACGTATGACACCATTCGGGGGTGGAGTTCAAGATCTCTCTTGCATGCCATCTCCATGAAAAATGGTACGTCATAACTTGTTGTTAACCACACTCTCCATATGATTACATTTGTGTGCTTCTGAGATGAGGTCGTCCGTCCTTCCAACACAAACACACTCCTCTATGTCCATAAGAGCCAGCAAACCAGGCTAAACACTCTAGTCCAAGCCCAGGTATTGAATATTCCTCGAGCCAGACTGTGCTTGGTGTTCCAGCTAAGCCAGCCCTGCAAATCTCCTCCTCTTCTCCTACTTGGACTATGGCCTCTCTCTTCTTCAATCCACATCTATGACTGCTACAACTATAGCTATTCACCTCACATTCTTCCATACCTTCTTCATCTACAAATCTATCTACTGTATTTAGGTAATCTTATCCATTCAGTCCCTTTGACTAGTTTGGCTTCACAAATTTTGGCTGCCTTGAGCTCAACATCTCAAGGATCTCCTTCTCTGACTCCAAGTTTGACCTTTTCAAGGCATCACTTATGTGTGGTCTTTGACTGATTTAATAGTCAAATTTAATATTGGGGGTAGAAGGGAAAAATTGCTACATTTGGTAAACTTCAGGAGTAAAATTGCTCCTCTGTAAAAACTTCTGAGGCAAAATTTGTTCCTCAGTGAAAACTTCCGGGGCAAAAATGATACTTAACTAATTTGATTGATGAGGTGGCGTGCCATGTGTGATGAGGTGGCATGCCACGTGTGCACTCAATTAAACTTAACGGTCAAAATTAACAGAGGAGCAAAATTGCTACATTTTGTGAACTTCCGTGGCATTTTTTGTCCAAAAAAAATCCGTTTTATCAGTGCTCCTGAGTGAAAACTTCCATGATATTTAAGATCCTTATCCGTAAATTTATTGTTGGTATGACTTGTTTGATCATCCAAGTCATATATAAAAGATTATGTATGGCATCTATTAAAGAACCAAAAGATTCTTTATAAATAGCCAACACATTATATAATTCAAGAATTATCATGTGCTAAAGAAATTTGATTATGAGAGTATCACAAGTTATGATTTAGAATTAATCTTCATATTTATGGAAATATATCAAACTTATATATGGGCCCATTCAAATAGCATGCAAACCATACATGTATTCAATGAATTTGATAGATGCATCTATAAGATGGTTACATGTGTTATTATTATTAGTTTGCAACATAAAGTTTGCAAAATTGTTTGAATAAATCATTATATTGAGCCCACAATTTTCAGATCATGTAATACAGAAATCATTTATTAAAACCTCCATAAATAGCTAGATCAATATTGTTGAGAATAAATTTTTATTTCAATGTTGACATATTTGATCTTATATATTACGACACTTATATATCAAGCCAACAAAATTCTTCCAATAAAATTTGTTGAATATGATTAGTTTTGATGATGTCTTATATAGATGTCATTAGTAAGAGTAAAAAACATGTATAATATGTTTATCTCCTACATTGACTAACTACTATATTTAATGTAGATTAGTTCAAGTTGAATTATAGAGATTAATCAAGAAGGAGAGAATGTCAAGGAAGCAAGAAGTTATCAAAGTATTTTAGGAATAATCAAGAAGAAGAGGAGATATTGAAGAAGGTATAATTTGCTAAGAATGATGAGTCCAAGTTGAATGACAAAGAATGATCAAGAGAAGAGAAGAAAGAAAGAGTTGGATTATGAAGAATAATCAAGATGAGAGATTAAAGAAGGAAGAACTTGTTGAATGGAATGAGAATATAATTATTCAAGTTCTTATATTGATGCTAGAAGGCTCCAAGATCATATGAAAGTTCGAATGGCTCAATTCAGAATTAAAACAAGAAAAAATGAGGTTCTAGATGAGAAAACTTGAGTTAATGACTCAAAACTCGAGTTTTGAGTGTCTTCAGTATCTCTAGCATCTCTGGACTAGGAAACCTTGAGGTTCCAAGTGAAAACTCAAGTTTTCAGTGCTGATCAGCAACTCTGTTCTACTCTGTTTAACGTTCAGCACGGGCAACGTCTAGTAATTCGATGATATCTCCCAAACCAGAAATCTGATTGAGGTGAAATTAGTGGCATATGAAAATAGACTTCCAATGTGTCATTTTGATATAAAATTCAAGCTAAAAGGAGTTCAGATCAAGGAGCTATGAATTGTGGAAGTTGACACTGAAATTCATGCCACATAGCAGACCAAGCTTCAATGTTTTGAGTGTAACTCTCAAACTACAAATTGGATTGTGCTGAAATCAGTGGAATATGAAAGTAGACTCAAAAGGCTTTCCATCAAGATTTGAATGGACCAAAACGGAGTTCTAACCAAGGGGATATGGCCTTCAAAAGATGATAGTCAGTTCAGGACATTGCAAAAACGCTGGTCAAGAATAGCCTTCATTCATCGGATCATCATGGATATAATACAATGAGTTTGAAGTTGATTCTTCTTGCATTGGATTTTTATCTTGGGCTAGGACATGTAAACTTAAGTTTGAGATTGGTCAAGAATTTTCCAAGTTTTCTTAACAAAGCAAAACCACCGGTTTTCAGAGAAAACTCAAGGTTTCATCACACAGAGACTTCTCAGTATTTTCTAGAAAATGGAAAACTTGAGGTTTCTGGTAAAACCTCAAGGTTTGGCCTTACAGAGAGTCTCCTAAGTTTTGAACACTTGAAAACCTCCAGTTTTATCTAAAACCTCCAGTTTTTTGTTTAACATGAAATTTCCAAGTTTTCACAAGTTTTGTGAAAACTCGAGGTTTGACAAGAAACTTCGAGTTTTGACTTGGCAGAGAAAACTCATATTTTAGCCAGTGTTTCAAAACCTCTAGTTTTTGTGAAAAACCTCCAGTTTTGAGTTTGGCATAGTTTTCTCAAAGTTTTCAAAATTAAGTGAAAACTCAAGGTTTGAGGACAAACCTCGAGGTTTGTCCAGGCAGAGAGCATCTGTGTTTTCTCAGTTTTCAAAACCCCCAGTTTTACTTTAAAAACCTTTAGGTTTCTGTCATGGCGCAAAAAATCAAAGTTTTCACATTTGAGTAAAATCTCGAGTTTTGGTGAGAAAACTCGAGGTTTCGGCAATCAAGAGCACACGACTTTTATCTGATTTGAAAACCTCCAGTTTCTAAGAAAACCTCCAGGTTCTAGCTTGGCGCGATTTTTCAAAGCTTTCACATTGGAATGTAAACTCGAGGTTTCTGATAAAACCTCGAGGTTTGGTCAACCCGAGAGCTCTGAAGTTTTTAATGTTGTGAAAACCTCCGCTTTTGGATAGAAACCTCCAGTTTTGATGTTTTGGACTTAAATCAATTTTACATGCTACAGTCCAAAACTCGAGGTTTGAAGACAAACCTCAAAGTTTCATTGCAGATCCAGAAATTCGAATTTGAAGAATTTGTAAAACCTTCGTGTTTGATCTTAATACTTCCTATCATTATTCTCTAATGTTCCTAAATGTGTTTAACCACTTTGTTGGTGAGTTTCAGATAAATTAGAGAATGTTTATTGAAGGTTTAAAGCAAAAGCAAAAGTGATGTCAGCACATTAAATGCAAAACCCAGAAAGTTGCATACTTCTGGTTAATCCATCTGCACACGTTTTGGAAAGAATTAAAGATTGCTTTCCTCATCCAGCAACTTCCAATTCCAACGGATTAATCTTCAAGAAGTCAACTCTAAACTTCTGCACAGCTGGATTAATCAGAGATTAGAGAGAGAAGAAGACCAAAACTTAACCTAAACCTTGTCTAATGAAGGCAACGGTTATATTGAAGATTACAACGGTCATATATTGATTTCTACCTATAAAAGAAGATAGAATCAAGATAGAAGAACAGAGACACAAGCTTACATCTTCAACATGCTAATACTCTATTTTTCACATCATTTACTCTCTGTTTTTCATGTTTAAACAGCTTAGAGAGTAAAGTGATTTGTATTGCTCTTCAGTGTTTATTCATTCACTTCTAAGAGAGAAGATTTATTGTAATCATTCTATTCTTCTGAGAGTTACTCAAGATTGCGTGATCTTGAGTGGGAAACACATTGTGTTGATTACGGCTTGTAAGAGGAGTGGATCCTAGTGAGAGGATTACTTCGAGTATAGAGTATGTAATCAAGCGGTGTGTTGATTACAGTTTGTAAGGGGGAGTAAATCCTAGTAAGAGGATTACTTCAAGTACAGAACGTGTAATCAAGTTGAAAGAAGATAGTGGATTGAAAATCTCAAGCGGTGCTTGGAGACTGGACGTAGGTCAAGGATTGGGCCGAACCAGTATAAATCAGTTTGCACATTCTCTTCCCTTATCTCTTATGTTTCTAGCATACATGTTTGAATGACTGTCTATTGCTTTATAACTCCTTGCTGTCATACAAACTAGTTTTTACTGTGTTGAAAAAAATTTTCTAAGTTCCTAAATCTTTATACTTCATCCAATTCACCCCCCTCTTGCGTTCAGTCGGTTCTTACAAAATTGGCTTTTGGGGTCAAGAGCCAGGATATTCCACCTTAAAAGGTTTGAATGTGGATTCTTATTGATCCACCACAATGCGCATAGAAGGATATTTAATTTAAAGGAAATTGGAATAAATGTTAAGCAAGAGCCTCCTTCTTCTTGTGTATCTCTAAATAAAATAAAAGAATATTTCTAACAGAAACAAATGGATTTAGAAGATTTATGCTGCATGATTAGTCGATTGTTATTTGACAAGGTTTTCCTAACGCAAGGGGGAAATTAAATGGCTGGAAAAAAGAACAAAAGGAATGTACTATTATTATCAAGTATAGATCTTCGAAAATAACAATATGAACCAAAAGTTCATTAGATTTTACATTCATGAATCTTGCATAAAATCTACCAAATGCAACTAATGACCTAAATAAGAATTACTAAATCTCATATTCTAGCTGAAAATGCTTTAATCAGCATAAATGAAAGTGAGACATGCCCGAAGCATGAGAGAATAATCAGTTCCCAAAAAAAAAAGAGAGAGAGAAAGAAGCAAAATAATCAAGATGATTATATTGAGGAGGTAGGTACTTCAGAAGAGGTCAAGACATAACTAATTGAAAAAACTTCAAAAGATGTTAGGTACCCAAAAGTAATAAAAAGATCTCAATGAATTAGGAAAAATGGAACTGAAAAGATCAAGTTGTTGTCAATAGTCTTGATAATAATTTCACGTAATCAATTGAGGATCTTATAGATAAATCTATCTTGCGAGTAGACAAAATAGTGATTGGCCAAAAAGGAAAAGTAAAAGGGAAAAGACAAAGTGAAGATGGGATTACATTATTTTGATATGTGAAAATTGTGGAGTTGCAGTCCTAACTGACATTTGAAATATATAGATATTTAAGTAAAAATAAATGTTTTCACAAATGCTAATGAAGACTATGATAATGCATACTATTTTGTTGTGGATATAGTAATTTTGTATTTCCAGTAGCATATATGAATAAAATTATACGTTTGTTAGATGTTATATACAACATTTTCATATGACTCATTAAATAGTGACATTTATATGAGAATATTTAAAGGACCTAAAATACTAGAAGCATATACAAGAAAGCTATATATAAAAAGTTGTGTGAGTTTGAAAATAATTCACGCATATATAATTGATTGAAAAATATATTGGACAATGAGTAATTTTACATTTTACTTGATGAGTTGTAAGTTGAGTTATTGAATGCATTAATGATTTTAAAATCACATATTTTTGCAATTGATACACAATGGATAACAAAAATGAGATTTGATGTGATAGTCCTATGAACATATTATATGATATTTTGTTTAGAACAAATTGAATATGTGGATGCAAGATATATTTTGGTGATTTTCATAATAATTTTCCTTTATTGTTTCTACAATGGATAAGATAAAGACAAAATATAATGATATTTTAACATGTTTAAAAGATATGTTAGAGGACTACATTTCAGCAAAACTTTTGGTGACAATGCATAATTCGTAGATTGGCAACCAAAAGAATGATATGCTCGAAAACACATTGGAAGTGATGTTCTTATCAAGGAGTAAAACTGATGTTATTATCAAAGGGAGTGAATATAATATTATCATCATGTGAAGTAGAGACCATATTGTACTCTCTTCCTTAGCCAAGGTTTTGTCCCACAGGGTTAATTTTCTAGTAAAGTTTTTAACGAGACAGCTTTGATTTTTATTTTGTACTTTTTTCATTCATTAGGTTTTTGTCCCACTTGATTTTTCCAAATAAGATTTTAATGATGCACAATATTCAGTATTGTTAAAACGTAGAGTTTACGTAGAAACGGTAAGGGTGAGCAAAAACGTAAAATTGGAAAACGTAAACGAAACATAAGAGTTTACTACGTACTACCAAAAAAAAATCCAACATATATAAAACCAAAACACACCAATACATTAAAATTATCACAAATTTAAGTCCAATACATATTAAAATTAAAACACCAAGGCAATAAAATTATAAAAGAGATCAACATTTCTAATTTAAGTCATTAAAGTCATAGTCAATCTCAATATCATCTTCTTCATCCCCTCCCCCACTAAGAAATTCGGGAATATCCAAATCATTCAAGTTCCCCTCTTCTTCATTCAAATCATGATCATCTAAGCCATGGGGATCTTGATCTTCTCCAACTCCAACATCTTCTGAAAAATCTTCACATATGGGTTCCAGAATCCAATCATCATCCTACTCAATGTCATCAAAGTTATAATCAATTTGAGGAGACACTATGTTTTGTCTTGCCTAATCTTGAGTTAGCCATCACAAAAACAACATTATTCATTGTCTCTTACTTCAAACGATTTCTTTTCTTTGTGTGGACCTAAACAAATACAAGAAAATAATTTAATACTAGACTAATATCATATTTTTGAAATGAAATGCAATTCATATTAAAAATATATCATCTCAAAAGCACTCCAATTCTGCTCACACCCAAAGGAACTACATGTCAAGCTAAGCACACGGATAGCCAATTTTTGGAGTTCTGGAACACCATCACCATAAGATTCCCACCATGCTGCTGGACTCTTGGTTTCAACTCCATTCATAGCAAAGGTAGTCCCAAAAAGGCCTCTACGATGCTTAAATTCCTCAAGTTGCTCATCAATAATTCTTTCAAGAGCCTTATCCGCCACCATCCTTTTTATACAATCATATAATCTAACCTTTACTTCATAATCAACTTTAAATGTAGGAGAATAATGTTGTTTTGGGTTAAGATAATAGCCTGCATCATGCAAAGGCCTATGGAGTTGCCTCTGTCATTTTGCATCAATGACATCCTAAATAGGTTGATAACTAAAAAGAAAAGAAAAGATAAAACAATTGAATTAATTTTGAGTTAAAATGTCTATCACTCTCAATTAAATAAATTAAATGATAACTTACAATGTAGGTTTGTTTTTTTAAATCCTTTTCAATTTTCTCCTTGGCACGATCCATTGCCTCATAAATGGAGCCCATTGCTGCATCATCATAATCAACCAACCTAAGCAATTCAATCAAAGGAAGTGCCCCTATCAAATAAATCTCAACCCTTTTCCAAAATTGTTTGTCCAGCACTACATTTTCAATGAGCTTTCCATCTGTTGGCTTGGCATATTTGGTTTTCTTCCATTCTTCTGACAAGAATATTCTTTTCACTAGATTTTTGTTGTCATGTAGGCATTTCAAAGTCAAATAGGATGTGGCAAAGCAAGTCATGGCGAGTCTAATCAAATCTTTGCCATTGGTGAAGTTGTGTAATATTGGAATGAGAGATGCTCTTGAATAGATATAAGTTGTAATTTTTTTCCCCTTGAAAATTGTGTCTTTATGAAGGGGTATTTTCTTCTCTAAATCTTCTAACATCAAATCAATACAATGAGCAACACAAGGTGTCCAATATATTTTCTTTCTTTTCTCCATCAACAAAGCCCCAACAGTTTTATAATTTGTAGCATTGTCCGTCACAACTTGGACAACATTTTCTTCACCAATCTCTACCACCACTTCATCAATCATGTTAAAAATCTTGTCAGCTGTTTTGGTGATGTGAAATGCATCAATGGACTTGAGAAACACAATTCCCATAGAGCTATGCACACAAAAATTGATTATTGTTCTTCTTCTTTTATCAGCCCACCCATCAGTCATTATTGTGCATCCAATTTTCTTCCATAAAGCATTATGTTTTTCAACAACTTCCATTGTCATATCATATTTTTGCTTCAAGTATGTTTTACTCTACACTCATGATAAGATGGTGGCTTGAAACCTGGTCCATGCTTAGCAATTGATTCACACATCTTTTTGAAATCATCACATTCAAAAAATTGAAAGGAATTTCATTGTTATAAATAGCAGTGCAAATGTCAAGACATGCCTCCTCCCTCAAGTTCTTCTTCAATATGGTGTTGAGGGTTACGAAAGCGGATAATCTACTTTTCTTAAAAATATTGGAGGCAGAGGCAGTAGCACCACTAGCACCACTAACAGCTTCCTCTTGTATTTGAGATGGTTTTCATTGTGCTCCAACAAGAAGATTCAACATCTCTATTTTTACTTCCTCAGGCACCAATATACATGGTTCAACATCTTTAGATGTTCCTGCCAAATGGTGCTTCACACGAAAAACTCCAGCAAACATTACTTTGGAATAGTACTTGCATTTAAGCTTTTTTGTTCCTGGAACTTCAATTGAATGCTTCCATGTAGGATTTGACTTATTTCCAGGAGCATTTCTAGCCAATCTCTTCCCCCCAAGAGTAATACTAGTGTTACTTACACTTGCAGAAGCCGGAGTGCTACTATTATCACCAGCACTTGATGAAGCCATGTGATTTCAAACTATATTTAATCAAAATTCAAACAAATTATCTCAATTTAACTATTTAAGGCTTTCAAATTTCAAAAAATTCAAATAAACAAGCAAACAGATTCAGATTCAGCAACCAAATATTCAGACTAAGAAATTAACGTACCATGAGGTGACAACATAACATTCGATATATATATATATATATATATATATATATATATATATATATATATATATATATATTTATATTTATCAAACATGACATTCCATATGACTGAGACTAAATCATGAAGCATGGACAAGAATACACATATATAAAATACAAACTAGAGCACATCAGCAAGCAAAATAAAAATTAATGAAGAAGGAAAGGAAAGGGCATAGGCATACTTTGAGTGAGGATGACAATCAGATTCAGGTAGCACTCTAGCGTCCAGCCTCCAGCCTCCAGCGATGGTGAAGAAGAAGCAGCAGCAGTCGACGATGAAGAAGAAGCAACCAACGAGCACCGAGTAGAGACATCGATGAAGAAGAAGCAGCAGCCGATGCGTCGATGTGAAGAAGAAGAAGATTAAAGAAAGAAGTCCATCGATGGCTCGATGCGAAGAAGAAGCAGTGAAGAGTGAAGAACGAACTCCCCGACGGTCGACACACCAAAATAGGGTTCACTGGTTCAGTTTGCATTTTAATTGGGGCTTCAATTTTTTTTTATTTAAAATTAGTAAATAAGTGAACTCGATAAACTCGCCGAGTTCACCGAGTTGAAACGGCGTTCCAGCCATTTCAACACCAAATTCGTCCTAACGTCTGTTCTGACTCGTTTTCCGACAGAAAAACGTAGAAACGTCCGTTTCTACGTTCTGGAACGACGTTTTAACAACACTGACAATATTTGTTTATGGACATCCAAAGAGGAGTGTTGTAAAAATACTATATAATGTAGATGTCCATAAACTCCCAATTCTTAGCTTTCACTTTCCACACCCCACAACCTCTCTAATGAATAATTTTGGGAAAATCAGTTTCAGGGCCCCTATTGGCCAAAAAATTCCAGAAAAGGCCCAAACAATCTGAAAATTTAAAAAAAGGCTCCAAGATTCTGAAAATTCCAGAAAAGGCCCTTCAGAATTTACGGAGTTGTTAATGGGGCTGATATAGTTGTTAACGAGGTACTAATATAGTTGTTAATCGGGCTGATTTAGTTGTTAAAAAAAAAATTTAACAACTAAATCAACCCGGTTAACAACTATATCAGCACCCCGCTAACAACTATATCAGCCCCATTAACAACTCACTCTTGGGCCTTTTCTGGAATTTTGGGAATCTTAGGGCCTTTTTTGGAATTTTCAGAATCTTTGGGCTTTTTTTTGAATTTTCATATTGTTTGGGCATTTTCTGGAATTTTTTGGCCAATAGGGACCCTGAAACTGATTCTCCCAATAATTTTTCAGAGTCTTTATGCCCATAACTCAAAAGGTTACAATTTATGCACTCATAAGAATTAACTTTGCTATTTACTTTAGATAATTTTTGGTTGAGGTTGACGACCTATAAATAGGGTATGTACATTTTAGTTATAGGGTGAAGGAGCAATTTCACCAACAAACTATTAGCTCAGGAGCACCCAACACAATAAATTTTTAACTGGTTCTTAAATACCAGCAAACAATTATAAATGTAAAATCAACACAAAACCGTTAGAGTTGAGTTAACACCGTTGAACAAGATCATGACTGAAGAGCCCAAAGAAACACACGACAAATTCAAATTTTCGAAGACTTTTTGTAAATTTGAGATTGAATCGCTTTAGCCTCAAACTTCATTTTTGTTTCGCCTCCAACCTTTCATTCTTCCTCTCTCCTCTCCCTCTCACTCTCTCCATGAAAGAAAGAGATGAATGTTTGAGCTGATTTCTGATTTTGTTTTGGGTTGCTTTGGGAATCATAGCTATCCAAATTTAAATGTCTTGGATACAACTGGTTGTTTCTGCAATTAGGTTCATTTTGGCTTGGGTCGGAATATTTGTACTAAAGATTCAGGTTAACTTGTTAATTCTCGAGTTCAGTTGAGCTATTATGGTGAGAGAGCAGAGGGTAGAATCCTTCTACACCAGACTGCGTGAGTCGGCAATTGCTTCGTCTTCATCGCCCTTGCTCATATTCCCGTCAACCTCTGATGTGGACTCGCTCTGAGCTTTGAAAATCATCTTCCATGTTCTTGAATCTGATTCAGTCATATATGCATGTTATCCCGTGTCCTCGTTCCAGGAAATTCACAAATATGCTGGACCAAGTTAAACAGATGGGTGAAGAGCACGGGGCGTAGAACAAGATCATGAATATCAACGTTAACTCAACTCTAACGGATTTGTATTAATTTTACATTTGTAAATGTTTGTTGGTATTTAAGGGCCAGTTAAAACTTTATTGCGTTGATTACTCCTGAACCAATAATTTGTTAGCCAAATTACTCCTTGACCCTTAGTTATATTCACATGAGTAAGATATTGTTCAATATTTCTCTCCAATTATCTCTTTCAATTCGATCTCTTTTTTTTAAAAAAAAATATATAACACATTTCATAACATCATGAAAACAAAATAGATTTTGTTTTTTTACCATGAAGAGATGAAATTGATTGAAATTTTATAACTTTTTATAAAATTAACACTTGACAAACTCGAAGATAAAGATCGACCCCTCTGAAAGCTGCTCCCTGAGTCAGTCGCGGTGGTGATTGACCTTCCACCGTTATCGCAGTCCTCTTCTCATCAGTCGCGTTGGTGATTAACCTTCCACCGTTATCACCGTCCTCTTCTCATCAGTCGCAGTGGTGATTGACCTGAATCAATTAGCGAACTTTGTGTCTGAGAGAGATGAATCCTTTAACCCTAGTGAAGCGCATTCAGAATATCAATTCCAAAGAAGCTTCTCTGGGCATCAGCGACGAGGCTTCCTGGCACGCCAAGTACAAAGATTCCGCTTATGTATTCGTCGGCGGCATTCCCTTCGATCTAACGGAGGGTGATCTTCTAGCAGTTTTTGCTCAGTTAGTCTCTTCTTATTTTTTCCCCGTTTTGATTATTGCTCCTTTTACATTTGAAAATTAGGTTGCTATCCCCTTTTAACCAATTTTATTTAATAGATGTTTTCTTTTTCAATTTCTTTCTGCTGTGTTTGCGTTCCAATTTATGAGCCATTACCTATGCGAGTAGCAATATGCCGCGGGAGGGCCGTAGGATTATTATAAGCTAGAACTCGTTGTTGCTTTGGCTAGCATTATGCCTAATTTTGTTCTTTATGAAATCTGATTTTTGATTTTTCTCTAATATATGCTAGTAACTTGTGTAAATCCAGGTACGGGGAAGTTGTTGATGTAAATCTAATTTTTGATTTTTCTCTAATATCTGCTAGTAATTTGTGTAAATCCAGGTACGGGGAAGTTGTTGATGTAAATCTTGTTAGGGACAAAGGTACTGGGAAATCGAAAGGTTTTGCATTTCTTGCATATGAAGATCAAAGAAGCACAATTCTGGCTGTAGGTTGGGTTTTCTGTCTTGCAATAGTATTATTGTTAATCATGGTTTTAGCTTTTTTTTTCCCCCTCAGAATAATAAACTTAATTACTTACAAATGCTTTTTCCTCAGATAATTTGAATGGAGCACAGATTTTGGGTCGAGTCATTCGAGTTGATCACGTCACTAAATACAAAAAGAAAGAAGAGGAAGATGAAGAGACAGAGAGGAAGAAAAGGGAGGAGCGAGGTGTTTGCCGAGCTTTCCAGAGAGGTGAATGCACACGTGGAGCTAGCTGCAAATTTTCTCATGATGAACAAGTAAGTACAATTTGTCAAGAAGTATTTATTGTGTCTATGAATTAGTCTTTTATGAGAAGAAGTGCATGTTTGACCACTGAAATTCAGTCTGTCTTCAAGGTTTAAGATGTAAATTTTAATGTGCCTATGATTTAGTCTTTGATGAGGTGAGTTTATCATCTCATAATATGGATGCTGATGTATTAATTGTGAATTTTGATGTCAGACTTCAATAAGGAGCATTGTAGGCCTTGTTTGATGGTCAGACTTGTCATTGAGCTTGGAGAGTTAGGCTTAAAGCTCAATTATTGGAATTTGGATCCCAATTTAACAAATATTAACTTCCGTATTCTTTTTTCTGTTATAATTGTAAGTTTTAGTTATGATTTCAAGGATTTTTAGAACAACTGCACTTCTGGTTCTATCTCTTTGTGACAACTTCGGAGAGATAGGAACCAAAATGTGCCATGCCTCTTGCTTTCTCATCTTGGTTTATTTGAACAACTGAAACTTCAAAGTTCACTGACATGGCGATATCGGCCATCATTTCTAGTAAACATCTGTCACATTGATTATGTCATTTCACCTTGAAGCCTCATGTAATGTTTCCAAGGTTTTTATAATATAAAGGAGGCCACATGCAGCTTTACATTTCTTTGTTTTATTTTGTTCCGGTGCAATGCCTGGATCTTCAAGACATATGATTGTGTTCTTGACATGGTTATTTTAAATTAATTTTCATTTCTGATATGCAGGGAGATTGGGCAGTTTTGTTGCATTTTATAGCCTCTTTCGTTCTATGTTTCGTTTTCTCCTCATTTTGTGTTGACCATGATTTTTGCTGTTTTTAGTTGTAAATGTGCTGAATTTTGTGAACCAAATCCTTTGCTTAATTTGTGATATAAGTTTGTGTAGCATTTCCTGCTAATTTGAGTTCCTTGTTGTGTCTATCCAGAGAGCTGCAAACACAGGTTGGGGGGCCCCTGAGGATGCTAGTTCAAAGTGGGGTCATGACAAATTTGAAGGTCACAAAAAAGAAAGAGATTTACATTCTGAAGCTAAAAAATCAAGAAGGAGAAGCGATGATGATATGGAACTCGAGCGAAGAGATGATCGTAGGAGGGAAGACACTAGGTCAAGGAAGCCAGATAAGGATGAGTTTGAACCCAGGACAAGAGATTCCGACCGAAGGGAAGAAAAGAGGCACAAGAGACAGTATGACGATGATGATTTTGGTAGTAGATCAAGGGAAGATCATATTAGCAGGGAAGAGAGGAGGTCAAGGCAAAGAGACTACGATTTTGCATCAAGGTCAACAGATGATTATGATAGGAAGCGAGGGGACAGATCAAACAGACATGATGATACAGATAGATCAAAGCCAAAAGAAAAATATGATTTGGGCAGGAGAGAAGAAAAGAGATCAAGAAGGTGATTATCGGGATCGGTAGCTTCGAATTTGGGCATCTCGTCCCTCCTTGTGGTGGATTGTATTTAGGTGCTCTCATTCTCTGGTTCTGGTCATTTAACTTGTGTTCTGTATGTTCTCTTTTTCCACTTTGTTATGTAAGAGCAATCTTTGGATGGTGGAAATCATGCATCCAATTAGTGATCTTAAAGAAGTATTGACACAAGATTTGAATCTCTCATATACATTGTTGACTCATTCTTTTTTTGGCTTTTTCACATGTTATCAATGAAAAGGGAGTTTTTGGCTGAAACCAAGCATGGCTCCAAATTTATAGAATTGTTGCCTACTTGATACAAAATTGAGATAGTTTAGTAGTAGTATGTTATTGAGTGGAGGATTATATATAGTTGTTCTGTTTTCTTCTGATTTCAAGTTAATCTGAGCATCCTACATGGGGACCTTGTGATGTAAGAGCCATGTCTGCATTAACTGAAACGTGTGTCAATACTGCAATAGATCTTCTTCAGTTATTCATGAAAATTTACAAATTACAAAGATATTCGTATTTTTTGTTTTTGTTTCCATTTTTTCCTCAAGACATTTTCTCAAATTGTTTTTCAAAACAAGTTTTAAGAAGATTTTTTTAAAAAAAGAAAAAAAAGAATCCGTTTGGGTTATAATATTGAAAAGTTATAAGAACCAAAAAAAGTGTATTTATTTGAAATAATTGTCAATTAACTTTGGCGAGTACTGAGCATGAGTTCGATTATTCGTCTGAATTTTAGATGAGAGAACTCGTGTATAGTCTTTCTCCAATCCACAACTTTTTCATTCAATGCTTGTAGATCAGAACTATTTCAACTGAGAAGTTGCTTTTCTATAATAAGGAATTAGACGGATTTCCCCGTACAATGTACGGACCCTTTCATTAGAATGGGTGGAAATGATTTTTAAATTTGGAATATAATTTTAGTTGGTGATTATAAAAGTTGAAAATATAAAAGTAAAGGATATGTGTCACAAGTTAATAAAATCAAGATAACTTATTTATGAGTACTTGTAATTCATTTTGGAGATGTTTGCTCCAAAACAATCATATTGAAGATGGAAATAGATGAGCTTGAGTTTAGAAGTATTAGGCATTGTTAATGGAATATGTTCATGTTCTTAGAGTCATGTGGCTCTATAAAGAAAGATGTAGTGCATCATAAAATTTGTTTGGCTCAAGACATCATAATTTTTACACAAAGCATTATGATAGGAAATTGTTCAATCTAAATCCAATCAAGGACTATATGACTATATTTCACTACTTTACAATAATATACGAGCATTACCTTGCTGCAACGCTTGAACACATGATACTCAAGATGACCACCAAAACTAAATTCATTTTCAGAATGAATATAGTTATATAATGCAGAGTTTCCCATGTGAAAGGCAATTCATTTGCATATTCATATTATTCTTTAGATACATAATGGTTATTAAACATAGAACAGACCAACTAGGTGAACCCATAAACATGTGACTCCCACCATGAAATCGGGTCAACAGGCTCATAGATTGGTACTATAGCAACCCAGGGTGAACCTGGCCAAGTTGTTGGGTTGACCCGGTTGTTTTTTTTTAAAAAAAAAATAATAATAATAATAATTTTAGGGGAGTATGAATTGTAGATGACAATATCAATTGAAATTAATGATAAATTTTGTATTAATGAGTATTAGTTTAGTGATTAAAGAATTATAAGTATGAATATTTTGTTATCATTTATCTATTTTGATAATTTCCTAGAAAGAATATTTAGTGATTATTGGTTATAGTCTGATTGAGTGGTAGATTGATATTATAATATCAATATGTCAAAGAAATTGTAAAGAATATCATATAAGTATGTGATTATTTTATTAATGATTCAAAATATTGAATTGATTTGGATGTCATGATACTATGATGAGAGTTTAATTATTTTTAAATTTTTTTATTCCTCAACGGTCTGGCCCCTAAATTAGCTCTGATTTGACCCACTGACCCTAGATCTATCTCAACTATTCTAGTTACCAATCTGGTTTAATAACCCTGATCATATTGATCTATATCAATAGAGGAATTAGAAATTGCTAAATTCTTGAAAATTGAGTCTGTCCTTGATTATTTTCATGCCAGGTGGGATATTTTCACCTGGGAAAGTTTGCGTTATATAACTATGCAAATTGTACTTTGGATGGTGTTTCTTAGTTTTGGTAGTTATCTTATGTTTCACATGTTCGAGAGTTGCAGCAAGTTAATGGTATTTGTATATCATTGTGAAGTAATGAAATATAATCCTTGATTGGCTTTTGATTGAACAATTTTCCGCTATAATGCTTTATTTGTTCTTACAGTATTCCTGCATGCAGCTTTTCTGTTGATCAAGCATCTTACAGCAACATATGCTTCCCACGCAGCATCATTGATGACAACTGAAAATCTATGGCATAGTCCCACTTGAATGTAAATAGTAAATTTACATTCAACATATCAAACACTGTCACTCATTCTGCCTTTAGCTTCTTCAGGTGACAGAAGATGTCGTTGTTTCCTTTGAAGCCACATTCGGGTAGCCTTTCTTCCATCTTTAGTTCTTTTTGATACATTCCATCTTTAGTTCTAGATAAACCAAATAACCAAGTTTAAACTAAACAGGCCCTAGTGGTTTTCAAGAAAGCAGCAATTTTATATGTGAAATACAATCAAGAGCATCCATCTGCTGCTATGTCTACCATTGATATCTTCAACACAAGTTTTGCAACAAAGTTGCATTCCGTAATAAAACATTTGTTGTTATTTAATCACAAGACAGATTTATAAATTAATAAGTTTAATTTAGCAATTCACAAGTTCTTATTAATTGTTTATCACACCTTTTTACAATAAAATTGTTGCCGATATTAGCAAAAATGGTTTTGGTGAAAACAAAATAGTGAGAGGGGATGAAAACAAAAAGTGAAGTACAATGTGGTAAAATACCCAACATTCTAAAAAGTACTGTTTTAATTTAGAAGCCTGATTTTAAATATGGATGTTTCTTTCTTTTCTTCTTCTTGGTTTTCTTTTTTGTCAACGAGGATGTGGGTATTTAAAATACCTTTTAAAAATATTTTCTATCAATGGGTTTGAGTCTAGCAAAAGAAGTTAGTCCTCATAACATATTAATTCAAGGTTTAAATCCTCACTGGAGGAGATGCCTTCATTTAGAGACCGATAGTGCCTCGAATAGAATTGTCTCCAATATGGAAATACATATGCTTAACCCCCAATATATATATATATATATATATATATATATATATATATATATATATATATATATATATTCTCTAAATTTTAGATAAACTACAAAGTCATTTTTGTCACTTTTTGAAATAAAAGGTTTAAAAATTAAATTAAAATTAAGTGACAAGATGAAACTCGAAATAGTTAAGGTGATCAAATAAAAGTTTTATATTTATGTATTTATAAGTAATATAAGAAAAGATAATTATACATGTAATTCACCTATTATTTATATTTTTTTACATCTTTATTTGTGTGTGTATTTTAAGTTTAACAATAATAAGTATTTTATTACTACTATATTTTAAGTTATAATTTTTTCAAATATATTCTTATATTAGTATCCTTAATTATTCTTAACACACATTAATTACAACTATAGAGATTTTACTTTTAAAAATTGAGAAATGATGTTAACACATTAACTTCTTTTCTTAATTTATACACAAAAGTAGTAATCGTCTGAAAAAAGATTAAATAGTAAGATAATTTTCATTTTTTTTTATACAGACTAAGATAAGGTTATAATTTCCATCTTCTTTCATGATACATATAGAGAACACCATAGATCGGGAGACAATTTTGAATGAACGACTTAGGGCCCGTTTAGATGGCATTTTTTAGAAGGGAAAAAAAACACTTTTTTAATGTAAAAAAAAATACTTTTTTAAATTAATTTATGTGTTTAGATGATATTTTTTTAAAAAAGTAAAAGTTACAAAAAAAAAAAGCCAAAGTGCTCTTTTTTTAAAAGCTCCAATTTGGCACTTAAAAAAAAAGTATTTTTTTATAAAAGCCCATCCAAATGCACACTTTTATGCACAGACATGAATTGTTGGGATTGAAACTCTCCACTCTCTTACCCACCTACGTTAAATCTGCTCAAATCTATTTAAAATTTGTCCATTTAAGCTTTAGCCCTGCATGGAAGAAACTCATGACGAGTTGAGTTGAAACCCGACAGTTTAAGAATTAAATGAGTAAATTATGGACACAACTTTAGAGTACTTGTGCCCGTTCAATTTCTTTTTTAGCATATTATTATTTCATTAGTATTATTATTTATCGGTAGATCCTTATGTGCAATTTTTTGTTGGTTGCATGATGAATTAACAATTATTATAGTTTCAAGATAATTGTCCCCTGACTTTATCCTAAATGTACTACATAGTACACATATAAAATAAAACTAAATAAACAATTATATTCCTCCCATTTGATCAATGAAGGCCAAATTTATGTTGTAGGATTGCGTGATTTATTTTTGAATTGTTGATTTGTGGAATTTTTTGTATAACCATACTTGGAAGTACCGATGGTTTTATACGAGAACTTGAAGGTTTTTTTTTTTCCTCTGTTTTTATTAATATAGAGATGCTAATGAAGCATGAAGATCCGAAAGACTTGTGCCATTTCATTAATCTTTGAACTTTTAGTAGTAAAGTTTGAGTTTGAACATTAAAATATGTCATGGTGGTATTTGTTTAAATTTAAATTCTCCTCTTGTAAATTGTAATAATTGAACTTTCAAGATTTAAAATTTAGAATACTTATGTTTTTTTTCTGGTTTTTTTAAATAATATGTCAAAATTTCAATGGGTTCCCCATAACCCGTTTAGCTCACCCGTTTATATGTTAACTCGTTTAACATGGGTTTAAGTACGTTAAGTTATGGGTATGAGCTAACCATACACATGTAATATTAAATGAGTAGGCTGTGGATTTGGGCATGGGCTACCCAACTTGTCTGTTGCTTACTCTAATGCACCTTCCCTTTTGAGTTCTTATATCCATCTTATGGTAATTTTTTTTAAGGTTGAAATAACTTTTAGTATTTTACATTTTATAATAAGTATATTTTTAGTCATTTAACTTTATAAAGTATAGTTTTTGTATTATAATTCCAACATCGTTAATGTTGCTAATAACAAAAAGGCTCACATAGTAAACTTAAGTGTTGATTAATAGCATTTAGGGAAAATTCTAAATAAATACCAAATGAATTTGCAAAACCCCTAGAAGTCCGTCGAATTTGCAAAAAGACTAAAAGGTGACAAAGACTTTTGAGGGATATGCAAATTTGCGTCAAAATACCATTTTGCCCTTAGTTTTAAATAATTAAAAAAAAAAGTAAATACACCAAGTCGATCCTAAAAGAGGAAGTAGCGACGTAGATCTTTGCTGGTACTGTTCGGACGCTCAGCGATTTGATCTGGCTGTTTGGGACGCTTGGAGTTTTTTGATTCCAGCGAAGTTGGTGAAGAAGATGCAGGTGGATCAGGTTATGCACTTTCTCTGGTTAGCTGCTAGAGCTTGTTCTGGGTTGTCTCCTCCACCTGTTTGGTTATTGCATCCATGGTTGTTTGATGGCGGCAGATGGTAGGTGTGAAGGGATAGAATCGACGGTGCAGCCTCTGGTTCTACAGGTTCTGGTTCTGCAGGTTCTATGCCTCGGGCCAGTCAACTAAATAGGGTGGTGGTTAGGTTGTGTAGATCGAATGTCTGGTTCTGCCTGTTTCTTCACAGCGTCTCCGCGTGTTCTGAGTATTCCAGCGAGTTTTCAGATTCTGTCCAGACCACCATTTTTGGTCTTCTTCTGTTATTTCCAGCGATATTCTTTGATTTTCAATGAGGTTCTGAGTTTTCCAGAGACTTTTCCAGATTCCGGCGGAAGTTTCCAAATTCTGGCAAGTGTTCTTGAATTTACCAGCGAGTATTTTTCAGATTCCAGCAAACTATCTGGAGAAGATAAACCCATACTTCATCACTTCTTCGTCGCCGGTGAGCTTTTCCCTCACCTTTCACCAATCTGTTTCTCCACAAATCACCTTCATCGATCTTCTTCTTCGCCAAACCAGAAAGAGCCACGAGATTAAATGGCACCACGAACTGAACCATGGAAGAACATGGAAAATGAGACGGTTAATATTTGCATTTATAAATTTTTAGGATCGACTTGGTGTATTTACTTTTTTTAAATTATAAATGCAAATATTAAAATTGTTAAAGTTTACAATGGATTAAATCTGCAATCCCTCACTGAGAAATTTGAAAATGAGACGGCAAAGATCTACGTCGCTGCTTCCTCTTTTAGGATCGACTTGGTGTATTTACTTTTTTTTTTTTATTTAAAACTAAGGGTAAAAGGGTAATTTCGCGTGAATTTGCATATCCTTCAAAAGTCCTTGTCACCTTTTAGTCTTTTTACAAATTTGATAGACTTCTGGGAGTTTTGCAAATTTATTTGGAATTTTCCCTAGCATTTAATTACACAAATTTTAGATATTTTTTAATTTACACATATTTTAAATTTAATATTAATAGCATTAAATTACACAGTTATCACTTAAGTTTACACAAAT
The DNA here is from genome assembly GCA_034222035.1 of Acacia crassicarpa. Taxonomy (NCBI): domain Eukaryota; kingdom Viridiplantae; phylum Streptophyta; class Magnoliopsida; order Fabales; family Fabaceae; genus Acacia; species Acacia crassicarpa. Next base: position 39,275,717 of record JAWXYG010000003.1, read on the forward strand.
TTAAAATTAATAGCTTTTAATTACATATTAATCACTTAAATTTACACATTTATCACTTGAGTTTGTTGCATCGGCATTTTCAATTAGCAACATTAACAATGTTAGAATTAAATAAACAAAAACATACTTTATAAAATTAACGGGCCAAAAGTATACCTCATACAAATTTAAAGCCATTATCTTCCCTAATCAACCACTGCTCCTTTAGGGTTTGTTTGGTTTGAGGGGATCGGAGGGGAGGGAAGGAGGATGGAGGGATTTTAGACTCCTCTCCTCGTTTGGCTGATGATATTTTTTAGGAGGGGAAGGAAAGTTTTTTAAAATTTTCTCTCCTCCCCCCTAAATCAAACAAGGTAATATTAAAATCTATTCCCTCCCCTCCTTTCTGATCAATCCAAACAAAGTAATATTAAAATCCCTCCAATCCCCTCCCCTCCATCAAAATCCCCCTTTCCCCTCCTCTCCGTCGAACCAAACAGATCCTTAAGATAAACTTTCAATGGATTAATTTTATATTTCATAATATAATTATTGTAATATTAAATAAAATAAATTGAAACTGTGAAAATTTGATATAAATAGCTTACCGTAGTAGAAATTGGTTAATAAAATTTATTATTTTATTATTTTTAAAATAAATGTGCAATCTACTTAGTTATTTTCAATTAATCAAATTTAACTAGTAGCAAGATTCAAGAATTTTAAATAGAAATAGAAAATCCTTAAATTGAAAGTCGCTTTTGATTACAGTTAATGAGCTAAATTAAACAAAATTTCCTTGAGTTTTGAGTCTATTGTATATGGTATGTGACCCATGAGTCCAGTGACCGATCTTCTTGGATACAACAGGGGCCATGGTCTCAAAAAAAAATTGCTCAGAATTTTTTTAAAAAATTTAATATAATGTAAAAAGGTATGTTATCTTATACATTATAATTATTTAAATACTTTTATTATACATTTGGCCCCCCAAATATTTTTAAAACAAATTAGTTAATAAATATACATTTGATCTATTAAATATTTATCCTAAGGTCTGTGCTCATGATATTCCAAAGTTTAAATTTAATCTCCCTAATCTTCAATTTTTTTACTATGACCCTTCCTACTGTCAATTCATCGTCATCTCCTTAACTAAAATTGACATGCCAGACTATTATAAGAGATACGATATTTCAATACATAATTGCGATTAATTGTGGGGCATGGATTATCCATTTGACTAATAAAAATTTACAATAATACAATATATTATTGAGTCACTAATTAATTATTCTCTAACTAATTAATTAGTGAATGAATTATTTGACTAATTATTATTCTTTATTTAAACTTATCTTATTTATCTTAGGATATTCTATAAATAATAATATACAACATATTTTTATTAATTCACTAATTATTATTCTCACAAATTTCTTTAATTAAATTTAGCTAATAATATTTTACAATTTATATATCAAATTATTAATATATAAAATATTAAATAATTAGTCATCTATCTCAAGGTTTATAATTAATTTACAAATTATACCCTAAGGTCATGACGCCACTACCTAGTGGCGTTAGACATCCTAGATGACGTGTTTGACTGCATTATTTCAGTAATTCTTTTTCTAAAGTGCTTCAATTAAGTACAATTTTTAGTAAAAGTTACTACATTAATATTTTTCCCCATTTAAATTTCTTTCCATACAAAAACACCGTGGGATTGAACCTTCAAATCCATCAAATTAATTGTTGCACAAAAAATACCGATATTGTGACTACCAAAAAAGAAGAAAGGGAAAGTTTCTTCAGATCTCAAGGGACAAACAAAATATAAAAAAGATCCCAAGGAAAATTCAGATGTCAAAAAAATTTCACAGAGTTGTTAACGCCATAGATAAGAGTTATTAATCCCACAGAAAGAGTTGTTAATGAGATTTTTCTAACACCTAAAATTTTCTTTAGGACTTTTTTGACATTGTCTTAGTCATTTGGGATCTGAAAGAAATTCCCCCCCCCCCCAAAAAAAAAAAAAAGAGAGTCTAGCCGTGACTTACTTCTATGTAGTTAGGTAGTTCACGTTTTCTGTGTTCAACTAACCTCGGATTAGGGGTGTTTATGATACCCAGCGCCCTATCCACCCGCACCCATGCCCACTTAAAAATTGCCCTGCCCAGCCTAAGAAAAAGCAGCCCAAACTATGCTTGGCACAACTAGGCAAGGCATTTTTGCAGGCAGGGTTGGGCATCGGGCATGGTATGCCGCCCTGCCCATTTGGCCCTACTCAGTAGTTATAATATTTTTTATTTTTTTAATAGAATAAAAAAAGTATTATATATTTTTATTTTTTTTATAGGATGGTATTATATATTTTTTTACAAAATTATATATAACTTAAGAAATATGATTGTCTTTTTAATTTCAAGACCTAAGTTGTAGACTTATATTTGAATATTCTGAAGTGTAGAATTATGTATTTTATTTGAATTTTACAATATTGTTTATTAAATATGATTGAAGCTATTTTTTTCCACATAGTGTGTGGTAGGGTATCGTCACTTGGGCTGTTAAGGGACGCCTTGCCCAGCCCAGCCCATTATTACCCTGCCCAAAAATTTTAGGACTTCTATTGGATAGGGCCAGGCACTGGGCTTTATTTTATAGCCCAATGATCTTTTGGGCAGGACATCGGGTAAGGGTCTTGCCCTACCCATGAACACCTCTACCTCAGATACCTCAGATATATAGACTATAGTGTGGCAGACATTTGTTAAAAACTTATATTATTTTTTATTTGGATGCATTTTATTTTATTGGTATGAGTCGTATGGCTCATGCGATTCTTCCCTCTCCTTCCAAAATATATACTCATACACTCACCGCAATTGAGTCATAAACATCGAAGTGCATTGAGAATATGAATTCGAACGATTCGAAAGGAAGTGGCTTCTTGGCACGCCAAATACAAAGATTCTGCTTCTGTGTTCGTCGGGGCATTCCCTTTGATCTAAATGAGGTGATCTCCTCGCCATTTTTGCTCAGTAAGTCTTTTAATTCGGTTATCTACCCTTCCTTTAAACCAGTTGTATATTTTGTTATGCAGCTTGCACATGTATTTGACATTAATCCTTTACTTCTGCAGCCTTTGGATGGTATGCGTGAGAGTTTATGAAATCTGATTCTGGTTTTTCTCTAGCGTCTGCTAATGATTTCTGTAAATTACAGATACGGGGAGATTATTGATGTAAATATTGTTAGAGACAAAGATACTGGAAAATACAAAGGTTTTGCATTTCTTGCCTATGAAGATGAAAGAAGCACAATTCTTGCTGTAGGTTAGGCTCTTTCTTGTCATACAAAGATTGTTTGGGATGGTTTAGCTTGTTTTTTCCAGAACAATGATTAACTAAATTGCTTGCTAATGCTTTTTCTTCAGATAATCTGAATAGAGCAAAGATTCTGGACAGGTTGATGATCATATTGCCAACTATAAAAAGAAGGGAGAGAAAGATGAAGCCACAAAGACCGAAAAGTAGGGTTAGTTAGTCAATTACTTAAATAAAGCCGTTGGGTAGGTGAGATAATCAATAGGATTATTCATATTGCGATTCATCCCTTCTCCTCTGTTACCTTTCTTTCTTTCTTCTGTCACCCTCCAATAGACATAATTGATTGTAATTTCTTTTTATCTCTCTTAATACATTTTTCTTACCGTAAGTACTTGACAATATACATTTTCCTTCTAATACACCATTGAATGTCCAAAAATCAGAACCATTTCAACTGAAAAGCTGCATGCAGGAATACTATAAGAACAAATAAAGCATTATAGCAGAAAATTGTTCAATCAAAAGCCAATCAAGGATTATATTTCATTACTTCACAACGATACACAAACATTATTAACTTGCTGCAACTCTTGAACATGTGAAACTTAAGATGACAACCAAAACTAAGAAACACAAAATCCAAAGTACAATTTGCATAGTTATATAACGCAAACCTTCCCAGGTGAAAGGAAATTTATTTACAGATTGCTAATCATACGAGCATGCTGTCCTTTAGCTGCATCTATATCAATAGAGGATTCAGAAACTGCTAAATTCTTGAAAATTGAGTCTGTGCTTGAATATGATTCTTTTGGTTTCATACCAGTGGGATATTTTCCCACTGAAGACTAATGGCTTTCAAGAAGGGGGAATCATTGCGCACTCATACATAAGCAACTTAATCACTAAGTCCCACAGTAAATGAGTAGCAGCATGTAGTCTCAGATCTTATCATTTTATTCTGCTTGCTTATTGTGGGACTAAAGTGATTAAATTGCTCATGTGGATTGCACAGAAAACTCCTTTTCAAGAAAGCGGCAATTTCATCTGTCCACAACAACCAAGAGCATGCATCAGCTGCTATTTTCACCAATGATATCCTCAATAAGTTTCCCTGTAGAAATGAACGATGATCCACCTCCCAAGACAGCTTTCCTGGCCTTCTCTTTCATCTCTTGCACCTTCTTATGCACCTCACTATCTCTATCCATCAACTGTGTAATCCCTCCCTCTATCTCATCAGCCACCACAAGATCACGATCACTCTGGTAATCAAGTCTCAATTCGACCGCCAATCCAAATTCCCTCACCATCCTGAATGCATTCAGCTGCTGTTCTGCATATATAGGCAATGTCAAAATTGGCACTCCAAACCACAAGCTTTCCAATATAGAGTTCCACCCACAATGAGATACAAATCCAACAATAGATTTATGTGCTAAAACCTCCACTTGTGGTGCCCATCCACATATCATTCCCTTATCATGGGTTGATTCTAAGAAACCTTCTGTTAATGTTCTGTCTGCATTGTCTTCTGTTGGTGGTGAACGCATAGCCCACAAGAATCTAACCCCACTATTCTTAAGTCCTTTTGCTAGTTCTCTCGTTTGAGATGGACTTAAGCTTCCCATGCTCCCAAAACAAAGGAACACAACGGAGGAAGGTGGCTGATCATCAAGCCATTTCATTATCTTGTCATGTAGAGCTTGGTCCAAATTGGGGTTAGGCTGACCCTTGAGCTCAATCACAGGACCAACAGTGTAAATTGGAGGGACTTTCATTTTCTCATCTTTAAGTATTTCATCAATAGCATATTGTTCCAATTCTGAGAAGCTATTTACAATAATCCCCTTTGTCTCTGTGAAATTCTGAGCTAGCTTGTAAAAAGCAAAATACCCATCTTTACTAGAAAGAGCATTAGGCAAAACCCTAGAAGGAACTAGATTAGAGAAACCTGGAATCAACAAGTCAGGACCAGAATCACAGAACACATCGTCAATTTGGCGTTTCTGAAGCGAAAGCACAGCACCAAAAAATCCTGCGTTTGTGGTCAGAAAGAAATAAGAAGGAAGGTCAAATTCCTTTCCCACATCAACCATAGACAAACAGAAGAAATCAAGGACCAAACCAACAACTGGGTTTGAATCATCAGCCATGTGTAAGATGTTCTGTATAGTGGATTTGACGTGAGGTATGAGGCTTTCCATGAAGACATAGATGAAGTATTCCGGACATTTCAGAAGCTCTGGTGAAGGTGGATCTACTTCTGGAAGATCAATGAGTCGGATTCGAGGTTGGGAGGCTAAGACTGATTTGATGTATGAATCTGAAAAAGGAGTGAACGGGAACTTAATGCAGAGAACTGTGAAGGAAATGCGAGAATCTTGATTGATTATGCGCTTTGCGAACTCGAGAGCCGAAACCAAGTGACCAATTCCCGGCGAGGGAATGAAGATGAGCTCTGAGTTCTTCTTCATGTCAGCCATTTTTCTTTCAGTTTCTGGGCTTGTGAACTACTGAACCGTTAAAGAAGGAGGATTCTCAAATGCCGCCCTATCGTTTCCATGTATGGTTGGTATTTATTCTTTTTTTTTTTTTTTGCCCAAAGAATAAAATTTATAATTGGATAACAGGAAAAATCACTGCTAATATTTTTTGAAAAAGAAATTTCAAAATAAAAATAAAAATTAAGTGACAAGATGAAATTCAAAATAGTTAACATGATCAAATTAAACTATTTATATTTATTTAATTATAAAAATTATAGGAAAAAATAAGTATAAATTTAATTCATATTTTTGCATTAGTTTATATATACACACACATATACATATTTCAACATTCAAAGAAGTAATTTATTATATTTTAAAATTAACGCAGAAGTTGCAATATTTAGAATGAGAATATTTGTATATAATTACAAAATATTTTGAAACAATTTAATAAGGGCAAGAAATCTTAACTAAATCGATTTATAAATAAATAAACATGTTATTTTGGAGAAAGAAAGATTCTCCAAGGACAAGTGGATCTCAATGTCAATGCAATCAAATTAGGTCAAGGGTCTAAAATCTAATTAGGTCAAGGGTCTCTAATCTGAATGCTGGCTGTAAAGGAATAATGCAGGGGTTTACATTGTTTTCAGTTTCTTGTTTTTTTTTTTTAAAAAAAAATACTGGAGTACCAAACAATAGCAATTTAACCTTCTAGAAGAGAAGCAAACTCACTAATATAAACACACACCAAAAAGAAAGAGAGAGAGAATGTCATTTATAAAGAATTTTAAAAATACTAAAAGACAAAGGATATTTGAAATATACATAATTGTAAAGAATTTAGTGTCCATTTGTCTTTTTAGAAATTAAAAAAATGATTAAATTGCTCTAAATATATTTTTAAGAGAATATTACTCCTACCAGAGCTCCGGTGACACTATTCCGATTGGAATATTAATTCCCAAAGTGATGGGGAAAGGATAATTTTCAAAGTGGTGGGGATTGTGGTGCATAAAGGTTTGAACCCCACCACTTGATTTGTCTAGAAGTTAGTGGCCATTGGGCAACTGATGGATTTTAATACATTATATGTAAATAAATAAATAAATAAATATATATATATATATATATATATATATATATATATATATGTGTGTGTGTGTGTGTGTTAACTTTCAATCTCTTATCTACCATAGAGCTGGGAATCAGGGCCTGGCCTTACGGGGCCAAGGCCTAACGGGGTCGGTCCTACAGGGCTTGGAGTAAGGAAAACATTTGTTTTCAAAGCCCGGCTCGGTAGTATCATGGCCTGGAAATTACTATTCTAAATTTTAATATTTTTTCCTTTGATTTTTTTCAAAGAAATATAATTAGTAAATTGCAGTCATTAAAATTCTAATCTATCAAATAAATGTTATCAACATTAATATTTAAACAATATATATCATTCAACAGATAAACACATTTATTAATTCATAATAAAAAAAATAAATAAACACAAAGAATATGTATTTTTCCTTTTTTTTCAAAAAATATTAAATAAAGGAATTGCTTTATGTATGCCCACGATAAAATGTCTTTCTCTCTCGTAATTTTGTATGTTTGCAGATTCCTTCAGTTCATGCATGATTTTACTGACATATAAAAATAATTATACTTATTTTACACAAAATATATTTATAATTTATTACTTATATAATATTGTAATACCAAAATATATATTTATTTAATATGAAAACATCCCTTCTTTAAAATTTATAATAACTGATTATGTGTCTTAATATAGAATAATAATAAATATAAAAAAAGAGCTATAGTTTAAACTTTAAAAAAAAAAGTAATTACGAATAAACACATTCATTAAGTAAAAGTATAAGTAATTAACTTTTTTTAAAGCTACAGTTAAACGGGCCTATGGCCTCGGGCCGGCCCGATTAAGCCCGAGGCCCTCAAGGAATTTCAAATTTCTAACCTATTTTTCAAACCCGAGTCCTGCAGGGCCAACGCTTAAACTGGCCGTCCCAATGGACTCGGTCCGACTTCCCAGCTGTAATATACCACATCCAATTGTTTTCACAAGTTACTCAAAGTAGTTTCCTAAAATAATCAGAAATACTTTTTTTGTTTTTTTAATTCTGATTTTTTTTCAATGAATTTAAATATCTATCATAAAATTTATAATTTTTTTAAAACAACCTTTTTCTTGAGGAAAAAAAATCAGACGCAACATATGTAGGGCCTGTTTGGCATGGCTGTGGAAACTAAAATAAGTCCATCCACAGCCCAGCCACATCAGATTTGTAATAATAAGGTGTTTGGGATAACATTATTTACTAATAAACTTCAAGTTTTGATGTTCTTTTTTTTTTTTTTGCCGCTAACCCTTGGAGCTTTTAACCCCATCACAACAACTTCTTCCTTTTTTTTAGCATCTACATCTCACCGAAATTACCGTGCCCACCCTGTCACTCATTTAATATTTTGACTCTCCTTTCCTTTTTTTCATTGGACTCTGTTGCTCTTTTTTCTTTTCTCGCAATCCCCTCTTCTCACCGCCTCCAGTCAAACACCAGTTTCCTCGCCGGTACTTTCTTTACTGATTCGGTATCTTCTTTTCTTCTTCCTTTAGCTTTGTTTTTTTTTCTTCATATGCCTTTTCTCTACTGTTCTTCAAGCTGTGTTTTTTCCCCCCTTCTCTCCCTGAACTGAACTGAATCGTCTTCGTGATCAAATCAGAAACCAATTTGTAGGGACTAGGTTTATTTAAGTACTTCATTGTGTTGTAATTTTTTTAATGGTAATTTTACTATTCTATATAGTAAATTTATATTTATTTTTAATTTTTATCCCAAATTATCATATTTTTATACAACATATGTGTGTTTGTGTAAATTTGATTCATGCCCTTTTCAGTCATTTTCCATCTGATCTATTTTTTCAAAAGCTATGTCAAACAAGTGCCTATCAAGAAAAAAGCTACTTCTATCACCGCTATCCCAAACACAAATCATATCAAAAAAAAGTCCATCAGAAAAAAAGTTCATCAAGAAAAGCCCATCAGAAAAAAGAAGTCACTTCTACCGCCGCTATACCAAACTGGCCCGTAATTATCAAAGACGCTAATTGCACATACTTATAGGATTGTTCACATATAACGCTAAATAAATAACAATTACAGCAAATTGGCGTCATATATATCAAGACAAAGTTCATATAAGAATATATAATATTAATACCTAACGGTTAAATATACGCACTTTTATTGGGCCACACCTTGGATGGGCCTCTTATTTTATTCCATAACAATAACAAAATTGTTAACTTCCTTCTTTTAATTAGGGTTTAGAAGCATCAGAATTAGTGCTTGGAAGTAAATGGAATACGAGTCTGTTTTGTTGTATGCATACGCTCTTTATTCAATAAAACATGTTTGTCTTTTACGTACAAAAATCAAGTGTCTCAAAACTAGTAAAAGAGCATGTCTTAATCTTAAAGTATTCACAGCATCAAATCTTTTGGGGGAAAAAAATAGCATGTATATATAGGCCTTCTTCTATTCTTGCCAGCTTGAAGGGCCTGCACTAAACAATGGTCAAGAAAAAACACTAACATGCTTCTCAATTCCCTTGTCATTCTTGGCACAAAAATGAGATTAAATATCGTAGTTGACATGCATAAAGAACATCAGTAAGATATATATCAGTGGACAACCTTAAACTACCTATATGTTTGACAAATACCTTTTCTCCATTTGGTATCTTAATAGCTTTAATATTAGGGAAAAGTATTTCTACAATCACAGTAGATAAAGTTAAAATTATCTCCAGTAATATCAAAACTACGTTGTTTTAGATTAATGAAGGGTGTGTTTGTAATTTTAGGTAAATCAATGAAGGGTATTTCGGTAAAATTTATATGATAAAAAAATAAACAAAATTACGGAAACACCCTTTATTAATCCAAAACGATGTAGTTTTGAGGTCACTGAAGATAACTTTATCTCTAGTAACTGGAGAAATCCTTTAAATATTATTATCATTCATTTGGTAAGTATCAAATACAGAGAGATCCCTTATTATATGTGTGGTAGCCCTAGAATAAGATGTAAGATCATGTGATAATACCTCATGATGAGATGGAAAATATTTTTTTAATTAGGACAGCAGATCTGAATCGAGGAGTAAAATGAGTTTAAAAAAAAAAAAAAAAGCAACTTTAATTTTTTAAATGAAACGAAAAGAAGGGGGGAAAAATCAAATACTACCCTACTTCCTTTCGGGATTAAAGATGATTTTACTTATATACTTGTTAGTGAAAGAATGCTCCTGAATGAGTGAAATGTCAAAGGCGCGGTTTAAGAATAAATACAATAAAGAAGCTCAAATTAAAATAAGATGGTATGAGATAATTAATATATTTTTTTTCCCAAATAAGACACAAACTAATACCTTATCTTAAACTTATAATATTTTTCTCTTTATCGTTATTTAAGATCAAATAGGAACTGGGTAGGATCATTTTAAACGAAATAACATTTGTTAATATTATATTCATTATATTTTTTATTGTAGGTTGTATTTATTTATTTATTTATTTTGGTCAACTATTTATTTATTTTTAAATATAGTGTACTCTAATTTTAACTTCTTCTATCCAAAAAGATACGCTAGAATGTTAAAGTGGCATCCTCTTAAAAAAAAAAGTGATACAAAATAAAATATAAAATATAGCTTTCACAATTTTTAAGATTTAAAAGATATTGTATATATTATTTATTTTAATATTTATAATTCAATATGTCATCGTACACTAAGATAAATAACTCCAAAAATATATGATAAATCTATCCAAGACTTTAGAACAAATAAATATATATATATATATATATATATATATATATATATACACTTTAAAAAAATCTTACTTTTAAAATTATTTGCTTTGGTACTCACAGAATAGAGCACCTTTACCCCAGCACTCAAACTACTCTTAAAATTGTATATTTTGACGCTCAGTTCGTTGCTTGTTCATTTGAGCCACCCGTGAAACATTAAGCCTTTCAGTCGAACAGTGTAACGAGTCTAAGGGAGCTTGAAAGGAATGGACGGCCATAATAGTAAACGTAGACCCCCCCTGCTTATAGATATGAGTGTTGGAATCTCACCAGAAACGCGGAAGTGTATCGTACCACACGATATAGGAAAAGTTAAAACCTTCATCGTTTTGATTACCTGGAAAGATGCAGCGATCTGAAGAGCGATCTGAAATCCTCTCCACGAACAGTCCTCGTCCGCTCTATGATCGATCTTCCAGACTATCTCTAGAGGGGAATAGGATGGTTGTGTGGGCAACCGTTCAGAAGATGAATGTCTGCCTCTAGGGTTTGTTTCTGATGAGAGCCTCCTTATGTGTGCCTTTTTTTTTCTCAAGCAGGTGAAAGTAAGTTTATATGCTACTACACCCAAGACCTAACCCCAAACCACATGGACCATAAAGTTCTTAGGCTGTAGTCTCAATTAAACCTTATTGGGCTCAAGTGACTAAAGAGCACATTACCCAACAATCTCCCACTTACTCTTTAAGATACAAACTTGAGTTCGTAAACCTAAGACCATGTAGCCCATAAGCCATCATCATCTGATAATACACCCCATCCCTTGTCTTGAGCTAGCCTGGGGATCTACCATTTGTCATTCATTAAGGCTCATGATAATTTACAGAAGATTATCTAGTTCGGTGCTACTCCACTAAAAGCGCGAACGTGATCTCCAAGAATAATGACACTTATAACAAGAATATGCATTACCCCTTTATAGAATGTCTATAACTTGATTGACTAGTTTTCTGTAACCCAATCAATTATTTATTCCCTTGACTTTGATAGTTTCTCTAATGGATTACATGCACTGGCCAGTGTCTTCAATATTCAGGTACCGAAACATATCAAGGGGGCATTTCCTATAAATTCCATGTTGTTTATCTCATAAACACCGATAACCAAACAGTCTCAATCCCAAAATACCGAGTTGTTGGCCGTCATATAGATCAAACCTCACCCGTTGGTAAATCAAAGAATGAAAACTATTCGACTACCTATTTAAAATAAACTCAGGATTAAGAGCAACTACATGACTATAGTTATCTGCAGATTTGATTCCTTATGACAGAAAGAACAACCTTAATCAAATCTCTCCTTGATCCATTCAATGTAAGTATTAACTCACACCAATATTTTATAATGATTCGGACAAAACCATTTCATAAAATATTGCAGCTTAAATAAAGTGCCCAACTTAATTTAATAGCTGCGAACCAATTCATCAATTGTGAGAACTTATGACCATGTCCTCTATGAATGTATTCATATGATCATATACTCCACGATTGATCCGGACCTTAGAGTTTGTAAATAGTGTGCGAAATAAATGAAAAACACCTCATTAATTAACTTTCAGGGGGGAAAAAAAAAAGCAATGTCATAATGTCTTGCTCAAAAAGCACAAAATAACAAAATGAAATAACAACTTCCTAAAGCTATAGCAAATCTGGAATCCTCCTAAGACCCATAGATGAAACATGCCTCTCGAACACACGTTCAGGCAAACTCTTAGTAAAAGGGTCAGCAAGGTTCTCGTCTGATGCTATCTTTGCTACCAATGTATCTCCTCTTTTAACTATTTCTCGGATCAAGTGGTACTTCCTCTCTATGTGTTTTACACTTCTCCAACAAATGGCACCGCCATTAAGGGTGTACACATATCCCGAGGTGGACTTACTTGAGTCAATATCTCCTTGGAAATTTGAGTCCGTATAACCAATGGTTTCAAGACTCCCACTCGAAGAGACCAACATATAATCTCTTGTTCTCCGTAGGTACTTGAGTATATGTTTAACCGCTACTCAGTATTCCTCTCCAGGATTAGATTGGTACCGGCTTACTACTCCCACTGCATAGCAGATATCTGGTCTGGTACATAGCATAGCATACATGAGACTACCTACTGCTGAAGCATAAGGTATCCTACTCATGCGTTCTCTCTGCTCAGGAGTTTTAGGAGATTGCTTCTTAGAGAGATGAATCCCATGCCTGAAGGGTATAATTCCCCTCTTGGAATTCTCCATGCTAAACCTGGCAAGTATTTTGTCAATGTACTTAGCCTGGGATAATGCCAAAACACTATTCCTCCGGTCTCGCAAGAGTTTAATACCAAGAATATAATTGGCTTCCCCCAGGTCCTTCATATCAAAATGCTTGCTCAGCCAGGTTTTTATGCTTAACAATACCTCTGTATCATTTCCGATAAGGAGTATATCATCACATAAAGTACCAGAAAAGATACCACATTACCTTGGATCCTTTTATACACACACGGCTCATCAAGACTTTTCTCAAAACCATAAGACTCAATGGCTTGATCAAATTTGATGTTCTATGATCTGGACGCTTGCTTAAGTCCATAAACGAACCTTTGCAACTTGCATACCATTTCTTCTTGCCCTTTGACTATAAACCCTTTTGGTTGCTGCATATAGATTTCCTCTTCCAAATTTCCATTTAAAAAAGCAGTTTTGACATCCACTTGCCAAATCTCATAATCAAGATTTGTTGCAACAGCTAAGAGAATCCAGATGGACTTGAGCATGGCAACCGGCGAAAAAGTTTCATCATGATCCACACCTTCCTTTTAGGAGTACCATTTCGCGACCAATCTAGCTTTGAAGGTTTCAACATTCCCGTCCGATCCTCTCTTTCTCTTGTAAATCCACTTACACCCAATGGGTCTTACCCCTTCAGATGCATCTACAAGAGACCAAACTGAGTTGGAATACATAGAATCCATTTCACGATTCATAGCCTCAAGTCATTCCTGAGCATCAACATCTCGTAGTGCTTCGTCATAACTCATGGGATCACCATCTTCATCAATGATGACATCTTGATTTGACTCACCCAACAAGAGATATCTTGCAGGTTTACGAATCAATCTCCCACTACGACTTTGTGGCACTTAATGTTGTGCATCTACAGGGGGTCCACATTTTGTGGGTTAACAATTTCTATATGAGGACCCTCATTAAGTGGATTAACCAATTCATGATTTTGTTCTTCATTAAGTTCATCATCATGTTGAACTTCATCATTATGCTGAACTTCTGGTTCTGTCTCTGGTTCCTGTTTATGTTCAGGTACATTTTCCCCTCTTTGAACAACCACAGGAACAAAAGCTGGAATCCCTTGAGGTTGTGGTGAAACTTGATCTGAGACTCGCTCATCAAGAATAACCTTACTCCTTGGCTTATAATTTGTCATATAGTCCTCCTCTAAGAAAGTCGCATGAGTGCTCACTATGACCTTCTTTTCTTTTGGACTATAAAACAACCGATCTCTGGTTCCTTTAGGATAGCCTATAAATATGCATACTTCAGTATGCGAGTCCATCTTATCTGGTTTCTGTTGCAAGACATGTGCCGGAGCACCCCAAATCCGAATATGGTTCATGGTGGGCTTACACCCTTTCCACAATTCTATTGGTGTCTTTGAAACCGACTTGAACGGAGCTAAGTTCAATAGATACATAGCTGTTTCTAAGGCATATCCCCAGAATGAATCAAAAAGAGATGAATAACTGAGCATAGATCTTGTCATTTCTAAAAGGGTTTTATTTCTCCTTTCAGCAACTCCACTCTGCTGGGGTATCCCTGGAGAAGATAATTGTGAAACTATCCCCTCTTTGGTCACGCAAGACTTGAACTCTCCAGATAGGTATTCACCCCCTCGATCAGATTGAAGAGTCTTAATTTGAACACCTAGATGCTTTTCTGCCTTAGCCTTGAACTCTTGGAATTTTCCAAAAACTTCAGACTTGTGACGCATCAGATACACATGTCCAAATCTAGAGTAATCATCAGTAAATGTGATGAAATACTGATACCCGCCTCTGGCTTGGACATTTATCGGTCCACATACATTAGTATGTACCAATTCCAGCTGAAGTGTGGCACGTTTTCCCTTGGCCTTGAAAGATCTCTTGGTCATTTTACCCTCTAAACAGGATTCACATACTGGTATCGGTTCAAAGTTCAGGGATTTCAAAATCCCACTTTTGACCAAACCTTGTATCCTGTTAGAGTTAATATGACCCAATCTCAAATGCCAAAGATAAGTTTCATTGGAAACTTTTCTTTTCTTTGATGAATTAATATGCTCAACATCTTTTAATTCAACATAATTAACTTCACGGGGAACAGGATTAAGGAAATAAAGACTATTAAGCTTTACACCAGAACAAATAAAAGAAGATGAACTTCTTATTGAAACTGAGGAATTAAACTGAACTGTCAAACCATGTTTATCCAAACAACTAACAGAAATTAAATTCCTCTTAAAATCTGGAATAAATAAACAGTCTTCTAAAACTAAAGTCCTGCAATTATCAAAAGATAAAATAACTTGTCCCATTACTAGTGCAGATACAAGCTCCCCAGTTCCAAGCTTCAAATCTCTTTGTCCTTTACTTACAGGCAAGCTATGTTTGAACCACTGCAAATAGTAACAAACATGGTTAGTGGCTCCTGAATCAACGATCCATTTATCATCGTGATTCTCCACTAAACGAGCCTCAATCACATGTAAATCACCCATACCTGGTTTATTCATATGTGGGAAATTTTTCTTCCAATGCCCCTTTTGTTCGCACTTGAAGCACTTGCCTTTTGGTTGCTTCATTGCAACTGTTTTGGCAACTGGAGTACCTGATTTCTTCTTTTTCTTTTTCTTGTTCTTTCCCTTGGGTTTCCCCTTAGGTTTCACAGAACTTTCACCAGCAAAAAATGTACTTCCCTGCTTGATTAGAGACTGTTTAGCACTCTCAAGCTCGTGCATAGTGAGGTCAAGATTCATCTTGTTCATATTATAAATCATCTTGAATTGATTGAAGTACTTAGGTAGTGATTGTAAGAGAAGGTCAACTTTTACTTCTTGTTCAAACTTGATACCATGGTCATCAGCCTTCTTGAAGTTCACTATTATTGTTAGACAATGATCCCGCACACTTCCTCCAGACATCATTGTCTTGGTGACTGAATTCAGTGCATTTTGCCTAGCAGAGCTGCTAGGCGTAGCAAACATGCCATCAAGAGTCTGGAGTATTGTTGCTCCACTCTCAATCATGCTCACTTGCTCCTAAAGGTGATTGGCGAGACTGGCCAAAATGTAGCAGCGAACTGACACATTTGCCTTCTCCCATCTTTCCTTCTCCTGCTGAAATTGAGTCCGAATTGCATCAGACGCGTCTGCAGCAGGCTGCGCTGGTATAGGGATAGTGAGAACAAAGTTGAGCTTTTCATATTGAAAAACAATATCCAAATTAGTTTTCCATTGTTTGTAGTTTGTACCATCCATAGGTTTTTGGCTCAAGATTGTAGCTAAAGGATTGAATGAAGACATTTTTCTGAAAATAAGGAAAAAGTACACTAATTACAAACTATAATTAACAACAAACAGATATAGCGCTAGTATATTCTAATAACTACTGTTCGTTTATTGTTTAGCAATCCATTACTTATCTTTACAAGGCTTATGATGGGCAAGATTCTTGTAAAACTAATATTGTTAATGTGGGCATTCAGTTCCATTGCCAGAGCCTCGATGAAAGGGTTAACAATTTTACCAAAGTTGAATGTATTTAACCATTGTTTACTTTCAAAATTATCTTTAGTGTTTAAGTGTTGTCGACGATGGGCCGTACAAAACTTTACTAAAATTTTGAAAATATTAGGGTTTAATCTAGTGAAATCCGATTATCCTTATCCGATGGGGCTTCAACGATAACCATTTCACTAATAAACCCACAATTGGGGCCCGTAGGTTTTAAAATTAAATGCTTAATTTAAAACCTTCACCCATTCAATATTTTCAATTTCCAAAAATTTGTTTAATTTAGAGTAAATTATTAGGTATCTAAAAACTAGTCATGATTTGGTAGAGTGTGCGCCACATGACCATTTTAAATAACCCACAAATTACTCTAAAAAGTACAATTCTCTTAGGAAATTTCCTGGATTATTTGTCTAGATTTTAATTCCACAATTATTATTGTAGATTTTAATTTAAAATCATAATAATTGATAATTAATGTCTAGATTCTAATCACACAATTAATTAATCCAATTATTATTCTAGATTTTAATTTAAAATCATAATAATTGATAATTAATGTCTAGATTCTAATACCACAATTAATTAATCCAATTATTATTCTAGATTTTAATTTAAAATCATAATAATTGATAATTAATGTATAGATTCTAATCCCACAATTAATTAATTCAATTATTATTCTAGATTTTAATTTAAAATCATAATAATTGATAATTAATGTGTAGATTGTAATCCCACAATTAAATAATCCAATTATTATTCTAGATTTTAATTTAAAATCATAATAATTGATAATTAATGTGTAGATTTTAATTCCACAATCAATCAATCCAATTATTATTCTAGATTTTAATTTAAAATCATAATAATTGACAATTAACGTAGTGGACAATCTAAATAATCTCGCATAATAATTATCATACTAGTCGATTAAGGCATAATAGCTACTATGCAATTATGACATGTGATTATGCAACAATATGGCACCTTCCTATTCTATATGACATGTTATTTATCAATATCATGTTAATCGCAAATATAATTCAAACAATTTAACAAAGACATTAAATAATTAAACAAATAACTTTAATCCATGGCTTTCCTAAAAAAAATAAGAATAAAAAAATACAACTTTGGAATTCCTCTTTTGTCCAGCCCATAGTATCTGTCTCTAGCCCCTTTAGGGTATCTATAGGCCCAAAAACCCATACTTTAGCTAGAAACCCTAGGACGCACAAGAGGAACCCTAGCCGTCACTTCTGCCACGCCTTCAGCCGAAGTCATCTCATCTTCTTCGCAGTTTCTTGATCTCCAACTTTTACAAAAATTCGAAAAATACATAGAAATTCCAAAATAAAATTTAAAACAGCAAGGAGGAAACCTAATCATATGGGATTAGCCTCCTTGTTACAAATCAAGAAATACACGAGAAGATCTAACCATGAATTAAAGCGATTAACCGATTGAAATAAAACTAATACCAAATATGAATTATAAACGAATAGCTACCATGAAATAAATAACAAATATAGAAAAAGATGTTATATTTTTTAAAAATAATTTTCGAAAAGAATCACATGAAATATAAATTAATATCAAAACTCGGTTCTTTTCCTCATCACTATTGGCTCTGATGCCAATTGTTGGAATCTTATTAGAAACGCAAAAGCGTATCGTACCACGCGATATAGGAAAAGTTAAAACCTTCATCGTTTTGATTACCTGGAAAGATGCAGCGATCTGAAGAGCGATCTGAAAGCCTCTCCACGAATAGTCCTCGTATCTGAAGAGCGATCTGAAAGCCTCTCCACGAACAGTCCTCGTCCGCTCTGTGATCGATCTTCTAGACTATCTCTCAAGGGGAATAGGATGGTTGTGTGGGCAACCGTTCAGATGATGAACATCTGCCTCTAGGGTTTGTTTCTGATGAGAGCCTCCTTATGTGTGCCTTTTTTTTCTCAAGCAGGTGAAAGTAGGTTTATATGCTACTACACCCAAGACCTAACCCCAAACCACATAGACCATAGAGTTCTTGGGCTGTAGTCTCAATTAAGCCTTATTGGGCTCAAGTGACTAAAGAGCACATTAACCCAGCAATGAGATCAATGACTTAAAAGTTCTACAAAAAAAAGAAAGACTTTAAAGACAGATGCCGAGAGATTTAGACTTCTTTATTGCGTCACTGAGAGAGATTGAAGACGAAGATTTGCTGATGCAGTGCAGGCACTGGATGGAATAGACAGAGAATATAACAACCCACTGGAAGGGCATACCTCAACAGCACCAATCTCCCTCGGTAAACATCTATCTACACGAAGCCGACCTATGGGTAGTGAATTATAAAAAAAGAAAATATATATATATATATATATATATATATATATATATATAAAATAAAATTTTAAGAAAAGGGTTGGGCTCACCTGCGGTCTAAAGGCAGGGCGCTTGGAGCCTTGTCTACAAGAAATACTGGGTTAGAGAGTACACATGCCTCCACCTCTTCCCAGCGTTTCCACTACTTCCTAGACTCCTGGGATGTCTCCCCTAGCACCTTGACCAATTCCAGGATCGAACCCCTTCCCTTTTGATGAGAAAGTTCAACCCCTTTCCTAATTGGACCCAAAGAAAAAAAAAAGATATGCTTTGGAGTGTGAGATCAACAAAAGGGGAGTATGCAGCCGAACAACCACATGGGTTGAACTAACCCAGCAATGTGCCGCCCAAAACCTGGGCTGACATTTAAATAAATCAGAAATCTCACCACCCTCATGGTTTTAAATCACAATTTAAAACACGTCAAAAAGATGGAGCTATCTTGTCATTTATAAGACATTCTTTGTTCTCTTATGTAAATAGGATGTTACAAAGGTATAATGGGGTATGAAGGATGCCTTTCAAGGGTCTAAATAACTCCATTTTGAGGTTTTAACTGTGAAGAAATAATGTAGTACAAAACACACAATTTCGAAAGTATGCAACGTTATAACTAACAATTCTTTTAGGCCCCGTTTGTTATACAGAAGATTTGAGGAAGGAAAGGAAAGGAATGGAAAGGAAAGGAAAGGAAGATTAGGAGAGAACTTTAAAAATGTGAGCTGTTTGGTATACAAGGGAATGGAAGTTAGTTGAGGGAAGATGAAATGTTTGGTTTGAAGAATTGGGGCTTGGTTAAGTTGGAAGATTAGGTGAAATTCCCAAATTGCCCTTAAATAAAAAAAAACATAAAAAAAAAGGTAATAACTGGCGGAAGTGTTTTTTGCGCGACATGAACGAAGAGAGGAACGAACCCTAGAAGGAAATTGCAATGGTAAATTGAAGTAGACGGTGATGGGGTATGAAATTCCGACGACGAGTGTCTCCCGGTGGTGACAAGGACGACGTAGATGGAAGGAATAAGGCTGGGGAAGCACGAAGCAATATTTAACGAGTGGCGGAAACGAGAATGGGAAGAGAAGCAGGTTAGATTAGCAGTGATGAACATTGAACCCTGGTGATGCTATATTTAATGAAGGTTGATTGGAAAAAATGAGTGTTGAACCCCTGACTAGTGTGAAGTCGCTGAATGAAAAGGGGATTGTTGGGTTGGTGAAACAAAGGCAAGTGCAAAAATAGTGATGAAAATATGGCATTCCTTCATTTGACTATAATTAATCATCAAAATCAAACAGGGACATACAATAACGAATGTCAGATCAGTTGAAAAGGACAGAGGAAGTATGAAAAAGTGCACTTGTGAGGATGAAGAAGGAGACATTAACAAGTATACAATGTGCAAAAGAGGGACATTGGTTGCTGTCAAATGGGCAGTTGAAGTGAACCATATGTCAAGCACAGAACAACCAACATTTTCACAGATAGCTTCGAAATTTATAAAAATAATCTTCACCCAGTGCAATGTGTGGGAGAGGAAGTAAAAATAAAGCACCCAACATTATGAAATGTTGCATAAGTAGGAAAGCAGGAAAAAAAATTGGACTTGTAAAATGCACCAGTAACCACAGTCTTGAACCAACACAACACAGAAGCTTAATGCCAAGGCACAAAATGAAAATAAATGAATGAAATTGGTATTCTCAAATGCTACATACAAGTAAACAGAACCTTGGACATGACAGCAACATGAGGCAGTGTCAGATAAATGGACATAAATGATAGCATGTGAACTGACCATCATTGGCTTTTTCAAATGCTGTATGACAAATAATTGTGAAGTTTTTCAAAGGGTGCATGAGCCACCCAAAAATTGCATGGACAGTAACATATACTAACAATCATTCATCAGTGGTCAGATGGCAGGAAAAAAAGCAGGGGACGTTCGAACCAAACAATCAAGTTCGAACTACATCACAGCATAACAAATATAATTGTAAAGTTTATGACAAGGTGCATCAGGCACCCTAAAATTAGTTGCATGAAATCGACATGTTATGCAGAGGAATTATGACAGCCATGAACTACACAAAATGATAATACACATTACAATAGATTAAACATCATTCAACCATTAAACATTAGTTAAAAACACAAAAGTGTAAGTTCGAATCAAACAAGAAAGTTCAAACTCCAACAAATAGCAAGTAAACCATCTTAGAATGTGAATCAGCAGTCATAACAACAAAAAACTAGTCAATATTGTACTGGAGCATTACATGTAACTCTAAACAGACAATACAAACAATTTTTGTCCGTAGTTCTGTTTCTTCTTTGATGGGGACCTCTTTGGAGCAATGCACCTAGGCGATGATGTCTGTGAACCAGGGAGATTCACTGGGATGAACATTGAAGCAGCAGGCTGCGTACTTTGAGGACTAATTGGTGGTCCATCTGTAAAGATATTGGACAAATTCTATGCCACAAGGACGGAACTGAAGGCTGAAGCGGGAATGAACCTCAAAGGAACAGCTTCTGTTATGTTGCTGGAAGGGGCAGGAGGAGGGTTAGCTAGTTCAGGCAGAGGGACAATTGCTGATCCTGTGGTGATTGGATCCAAATCCTCACCTTCACCCACTTCTCCATCAAGTGGGGTGGCTCCAGAGAAATGGTGACCTTTCTCTTCACCATCACCTGCGGTGTCTCCAACCCCATGGCCAGAATGATCAACCCCTTCCTTCTCAACCTCTTCATCCCTGCTGCATTCAAGGACACCCTCATGGTCATCACCCGCTTCCTTCTCTTCCTCTTCATCTCTGATGCTTGCAGGCTCACCCTCATGGTCATCACCCCCTTCCTTCTCTTCCTGTTCATCTATGATGCTTGCATGCCCACCCTCACGTTCATCATCCCCTTCCTTGTCACCTTCTTCATATTTGCCTCCACCATTCTCGGCCTCATAATCAATCTCATCATCCCCTTCCTTCTCTTGTTCCGCATCTCTGTTGCCATCATCCTTGGCCTCAGAATCAATGTCATCATCCCCTTCCTTCTCTTGTTCTTCATCTGTGCTGCCATCATCCTCGGCCTCAGAATCATGGTTATCATCCCTTTCATTCTCTTCGTCTTCATGTTCATCCTCTTCTTCTTCTTTCGTGCTGCCATCATCCTCCGCCTCAGAATCACGCTCACCATCCCCTTGCTTTTGCATTGCGATACCTCCCCTTGTGTTGTGGAGGGACTTGAACACGTATGTGCGTACCATCCAATGCACTGAGGCACCCCTGAAATGACAAAAACATTATCACCGTTAAGGTCAAACCATAGTGTCAATACTCTATTAAATTACTCAGACAATACCATAATGTACATACCTTGAACCACTTCCAACGATTATCATTTGAGTCCTCTGGAATTGGCTCTGGTTTCTTCAAAAGAAATGATTGAAGTCTGATGGTAGCATTGAGCACTAGTTTGAAGTATCTACTAATGGTTTCTCCTAACCTTCTAAATTCAAACTGTATGACTCTGTTCTTCACATGATGGGCCAATATGTGAAGGAACATAACCACTTGCTCATCAACTAGCATATGTTTAGTTGCTCTCAATCCGCCGATTGTGTCTAACGTGTGACACAATTTATCAAACGTTGCCCGGTACATCCTAATTTGGTTGAAGCAAGTGGTGTCACTACTATATATCATTGCTCTCAAATTCGCTCTCTTGGCATGAAAATCTAATCTAAACGTCCTATCCAGTAAGTGCCTTGGTCTACCTACTCCCACAGCAACTATCATCGTCACAAGCAAGGTCCTCACTGCTAGTAGCAAAATTATGCAACTAGCCATCATTCCAATCATTCCACGTAAACGTGGCTCCATACCTACACAATTTTTCACCACACCAATATCTTTTTTTATCATAATCTGCCTCTCCTCTTTACAAACTACCACAATTTAACATTCATACATTCCTATCTTTCATGCCATGGGCTCAATTTACACCACTACTTACCACCCAACATCTGACTCACTGAATGAACGACACATGTCTGATGTTCGAACTGGGGTGTCTGGTTCGAACGTAAATTGGAAGTTCAAACTTTTGCTATTACTTGTTTTCAATTCACCTTTAACAGACTTACCAAAACCCATTTTTCATTTTCAGCAAACATATTATCACCACACAATCAACTTTCATATATAAACACACTTCACATCATTCATAAAAGGGATCATTAACAAAACAACAACACATTGTACAAAAACAAACAACATATTTCCTAGCAAGTAAACCGTGTCTGTGTCTGGATATTGCTTCAAAATGCATTCCACTGTGTGTGTGTCCCCCCTCCCCAAGCTCGAAGCAACAGGGCAACGAAAAGCTCACCCCCCCCCCCAAGCTGGAAGCAACACGACCACGAAAAGCTCAACCTCGAAGAAACAGGGTGAAGAACATTTCAGAACCCCCCCCCCCCAAAAAAAGCTCGAAAAAATGCAACGAATAGCTTAGACCCATAGATCTCAAATTGATTTTCAAATAATACTGACCTTCAAATGCAGCTCGGGTTCAACTTCTCCTTCGCCGAAAACCTACCATTGTAGATACAAGCTTCTTCACCAACACCTTCGTCCAGCTCGTGCCTTGCTTGTGCTTATGGGTATAGTCTTTTCAAAGGGCCTTTTTGTCCGATATTTTCACCTTCCCGGGAAGATTTTCACCTTCCCACCTATTTTGGATGGAATGAAGGTTCCCATTGTTGATGGAACTTTGGGCCTCGTCAGATGTATAGTCGAAGGAAGATGGGGGAAGCAAACACGTTTTTTGTGTTGGAAAATTGTTATCTTCCCTTTCCATCGGCCCAATTCTTTCTAACAAACAGGCCCTTAAAAAAAGAAGGATAATATCTCAAAGAGAGAGGAAGAAGGAAAGTCAAGGGATGGGAAAGAATTAAACATTTAACTGTTTGAATACATAGAAAAGAAGAGGGAAAAAAATTGAAGAGTGTCATACATGTTTTCTTCATATATTGGAGAAGAATTAACTTAGATTCAATGCTAGTAGAGAAATTAAACAATGCCCGTGAATGATTCAAGTGTTGAAGGAGGTTACAAATAAATAGAAAGATTTAAAGCATGATACAAAAAAATTGGACCTGACCACCGGTTTAAGCTGGAAATCAGTGAACTGACCACAAGTCCGATCTGGGTCTTTTTACTGAACCTGGGAAAATATGAATCGGTATGAATTGGTGTAAAGGGGACATAAGCCGGGTATTCAGAAACGCCAGTTGTTTCAGTTCAAGAAGTAAAAAAGAAAGCTTGAAGAGTCGAATACGTAAAACCAGGATAAAAAAGAAAAAAATATATGAAGTCAAGAAGAAAAGAAAATGAAAGAAACTACCTGATATATGATGTAATCAATCATTAAGAGAGAGGAGAACAGTAACTGATTGATGAGATGGAAAAAAAAAATAATGGAGACACTGAGTGGAACTGTAGAAGCAGAAGAGGATGAACGGTGGAAGCTAAAGAGGATGAAGCAAATCAACTTGAAGAGGCAATGAGAAGAGAGGATTGAGAAAATGTGAGCTGAAAAGAGTGAAAAGTAAAAGTTTGCTAGCTTTTGCAATTTTGCCTTGGGATTTGATAAGCCCATGTCCAGGGTTCGAACCCTACCCCTCCCCTACTATGTGTATCAAAAAAAAAGTAACGTGATAATAAATTCATGGTTGTATGCTGGACATAGGACACAAGTGATAGCTAGGTTTCACTGTTTTACACAATCACACTTTTCCAATCATTTTTTTAATGTTTAGTTTTAGAACATTCAAATTACTCCTATAACTTGTTTCTACTAAAGAAACGTTCAATTTGATGAAAATTTCTTTATACATGTGATCTTGTATTATAACTTTTGTTCGTGGTAAAAAAAATATTATAACTTTTTTAAATTAAATATTTTTTGTATTTTTTTTCTGAACTTCATTTAATGTTAAAATATATTTTTAAATTATATATGATGTATATTTATATCATAAGAATTTGGAAAGATTATTTATATAAACATTTTAGTCAAATATGAAAGTTTTTATACATTTCAATTAAATTATACTATTTTATGATAATCAATTTGACTTCAAATTGACACCGGTCTAACTCACTAACTCTTGAACGCTTCAATCAGTTTCGTTTCCCGTCCGATTTTATGAATCTTGATTTGAAGAGGTGTTGTTATTTAAAAAAAGAAATATTTAAAGAAGTTTAAATTAAACTAAGATTACATTTTATCATTATTTATCTTTTTGTTTTTAAATTAGACTCAGATTAGTATCTTAAACTAATTATATTTATGTCATCATATATCTATTTAAGATCAAATAGGAATAGGATGGTGATATCAATGTTTGTGAAATCGGACTGGACCGGCCAGTTCAGACCGGGAACCGGCCGTGAAATCGGTCCGGTTTGGTGTAGAATCGGTCCAACCCGGTAAAACCGTGGTAACCCGGCCGAGTCGATGGGTCACCGGGTCTAGCCAATATTTTTTCCCTTTCCCCGTCCCATTTGAAACGACACCGTCTGGCCTCTCTTTTTTTTTTTTTTTATTCGAATGGGAGGCAAAGGGGTTTTTTAATCAAATCAGATGATTTGATTTTCAGATTTTGCGTGATCTGATCTCTGACTCTTCCCTATCAAACTCACTTCTGCACTCTGCTCTTCCTCGTTCGTCGTTCCTTGTAACATCCCAAATTTTTGAGTTTAAATTAGAGATGTTGTATGGAAAATTATTAGTAGAATTTAAAGACCTATTTTCTTGAGAAATTCAAAGGAAATAGTTAGGGGTTGATTGGTAGCTAAGACTTTTAGAGAAATTATTTTAAGGGCTAAAGAAGTTAGTTAAGAGTCAAAATCCCTATAAAGCATCAAGGATTCTCTTCTAACATTTATTTGGTAATAAAGCAATAATAAAGAGACAAGTGAATTATTAATTAATAAATTAAAAAAAAAATGTCCTTACCACAAAAAGTACATAAGCCCATATTTGTTCTTTATTTAAACTCCTCCAGCCCATATCACGCCACGAGATTATAGCACTGGAAAGTAGATTCAGTTTGTACTGTACACGCAACACCCAAATCCTCTTATTTAATCACCATACTCTCAGTGCACTTTTGGCTTCACTGTACGCGCAACAACAGACACTCCATACCCTCCTCCCATGCTTTTTGAGCCCCACACCACTTCCCTTCCTCCTTATATTATTAGACCAGAGCACTCTAGGGAAAAAAAAAAAAAAAACTAAAGAAACAGAAAACACTGAAGAACCAGAGACACATGGTGAGCCATACTCCACCACGTCCCTTGAGCCCAACGCCATAACCCAGTGTCTTTTTCCCTTTCGGACTGTTTGGTTCAATCTCGAACCGGACCCTTCTCTGGTTATATATATATATCCAACGCACTTTGGTTGCCTCACCGTTTACATTGGCCCATCAAACCAAGAAAGAGTTAGAGTATGGGTGAGTGTGAGTGTGAGTTATGAATACTCTGTGCTGGGAACCAGAGAGCAAAGGCGAGAAACCAAGAGAGAGAAAACTGTTTCTCTGCTCTAAGACCAGCAAGCAGGGGAGGCCGTGTCTGAGAGCGTAGAAGCACGAGTCGAGGAACTAGGCAAACTTCAGTTGCTACTCCCTTGTTATTTCAAAACCAACGCCAACGTAAGTGTTCTTGCTGGAGTATATATCTAATATCAGGAATATAGAAGGTTTTGTGCGTGAGTTACTTTTACTATCATATAAAGCATGGCATATGGGAAAACTTTGTTCTTAGGTTAACGTATATACTGATACGTGGCTGCAAAAACAAATGGGGAGAAAAGAGATGCTATGCTGTTATAAAACAAATACCTTGCTGTCATAAAACACATATTAACTTTGGGTATTGAGTATATATATATACTTATGTATCAACATTTCACATAGTATTCACATATATATATGTATCATGTATGCGTTGCTATAAGAGAAAGGGGAGCTTCCTGAGATATAAAAGAAAACAAAATGTATAGAAACATGCTATTATGAAAAAAAAAAGAAAAATAGATTGCTGTAACTTTCTGATAAATGAACTTTGGTGCTGGCACAGTGATTTTCGGGAAAGGTAAAATTAGGGCAAATGAACTCATTTGAATCTGAAATTTTTTGGACATATAGTTCACATAACAATCTTTACATCAAGCTTTGAATCACCCAAAACGGAGGTCTGTAGCCCAAGATATGATTTTTCAAAGTTGGGTTAAAAATCTGCAAAACTTTCGGTAGGGTTCTGGAGCAACAAAATGACGAAGCAGTTCGGACCTAGTAAAACTTTGATTTTTGATCTGCAATTTTTACAGCAGAAAGTACACTCCTAAAGGTTTAAAATAAGCTTTGGTTCACCCTAAACGGAGATCTACAACTCCAGTTATGAATTTTGGAATTTGAGTCAAAAATCTGCAGAATTTCTGGTTTGTTTCTGGTGTCAGTGGATGGCGTTGGATTTCGAACTGAACAAACAAAATCATAAAATTGTGATATTTTCCAGTTAAATAGTAGACACATAGAGGTTTAATTTGATAGGTAATTCGTCAAATTCCGATGAGAATCGAGGGAGATATAATTTTTCAAATTTTAGCCAAAATCTGAAATGTTTTCTCCAACTTTTGGTGACCAGCGATTTTTGAGCTTGATTTTGAAATGGCAAACGTTTGAGTTTAATCTTGAAATTTTTATAGTAAATAGTAGACATCTCAACCTTTCCAAAAAGCCAAAGAACACCTGAATCGGACGTGTAGATGGGGAGATATGATTTTCCGAAGTTTAACCAAAAATCTGGACGAATTTTGTGTTCCAGGAATGGTGATCATCTTATAGCATGTGTTTGAACTTTTGAATTAGGAGCGGCGTAATAATAATTAGCTTTGGCGAGAGGTAACCACTTTCCACTTTTTATGGGTATTGATATGTTGCCTGCAAGTGTTTGTGAAATGATTGTAAATATTTTAATAGAAATTGCCTTGTGGGACTTTATGATTTGAATTGTGAATATATATTTATTTATTCATATATAAGAATTGATCATTTTAATATCATGATATTTATCATATTTATTTATTCATGTATAAGAATTGTTCATTTTAATATCATGATATTTATCATAATTATTTATTCATGTATAAGAATGGTTAATTTTAATTATGGTATTTCGACCAAAAAAAAAAAAAGATAATTATGGTAAGGGTTGGATTGGGAAGATGGAGTATTTTATTCCACCACGTGGTGAGGCCTCCATTAATGCATGATGGTTGGCTTTCTATTGTCCCATATGTTCAGGAAGGGACGGGCCCACTAATTCAATAAGGGCATACGACACCCCACATGTTCAATAAGGGGAAAAGGCCCATGGTCTGGGACATGTGCTCTGAGGATTTTGGCCGGTCCTCATCACATGACCAGAGAGCTTTTTGAGTCACCAGTAACATGGATGTAACTTAGCCCATGGGTCTAGTCGGAGGAAATAAGGCGGTTCGGTTGGATTGGTGGGAGGCAATTTGGGAATTGTTTTAATGAGAACTGTGACATATAATTTTGATATAGAATTTATTATATAAATTTTTGTGATATGTATATTGATGAATTATATTTTTAATATCTTGCTATATAAATTGTTTCACTTAGCACCTCATTAGCACATGTTAGTATTCGTAATAAGCTGGATTGATGGTTACCCACCTTTTTCAGGTGATAGCTTTTGTGCAGATCCATCAGGGAAGACCCCAGAAGCTTAGACTACTTCTACCAAAAGTAGCACTTCTGTCTTTATGGTTTATGTGGGATGATTGTATAATGCCACGTTAGGGCTCATACTGCATACTCTGATTTAATTTTGATATTTTGGTTAATGATGAGCATTATTTAATTGTTAATGAACCCTTAATTAGTTGTTATGTTAAGTAAATTTTTAGGATGTTACAATTTGGTATCAGAGCGTATGATTCTGATAACAGTTATGCATGCACTACATATAGTGGCAATATACAATATTCACACATACCTTCCCTGTTTAGTTGTTTTGTTGTGTTGCTTTATTATTCACTTATTAGGGTAGGTTTCATCCTTTGGTGGGGAGAATGGTAGATACACGAAAGATCATTTCGCCATTTATTCACCTCCAGACGCTCCTGAGACACTACTGTCTCAAGAAAACGAAGCTTTTTTACATCGATACACCAATGTCTCAAGATGACGAGACTCTTTTCTTTGATTCAAAGATACGTTAATGACTGTCATGGATGCACGGTTTCAACAGCTGAGGAGGATTTTCAAGAGAAGATAAGAGAGAAAGGAGGTATTCCCATGCCAATGAATAATGACGTACTCGAGTCTAGTATAGAGGTATCACAAAGAGCTGAGCCGGGTGGCTCAATTGATCATGAAGAAGCTATTAAGAGTAATGGGGGTAAAGCATCATCGCAACTCAACCTTGAAGACCTAGCTAACAACAAGGTTTGAAAGGATGTTCATTAGCACAATCCTGAGAAATTTAATGGAGAATTGGATCCATTGAAGGTTGAGGCTTAAGAGATAGATAAAGTGGCAGAATAAGGATTATAATGCTAACTTTAGGGCTTCTGATATGGAGATAGGATATAATTTAATTCCCTACTTTGTGTTATGGGAATATATAGGAAGTTGGTATAGTATGGTCTAAATCCTATTAGGATTCTGAGGATAAGTGTGCTTAAGGAAGATAAATCTCGGGATGGGCGACCTCCTGGGAAGTATTATAAGAATTTAAGATTCCTTTGATTTAAGGTCTTAGTACTTTAAGGTATGACATAGAGATGCTGTGAGGATGCTAGGTTGAATAAGGAAATGATTGAGACTGGACTTGAACCTAATACAAAATTGAAATAGTGCCTAGGTCAAAGTGTGAATGAGGTTGCATTAAGGTTCCAATACATGAGAATAGGAATCCTATTAATATTGAATGGTGAATTAGATCGAAATGAGATTAAGGTTGTCTTAAGGTTTTAGTACTCGAAGGTAGAAACCCTGTAAGTATTGATTGATATGGTGCTATGAGCAATGCTTTGGGTATGATTGAGGGTTGTCGATTAGATGAAAGAATAATGTTAGAATAGGCTCTTGTGATATTGAGGACCGAAATGGATTTAGAACCTTGTGTGTTGTGTTTTGGTTATGAAGATGACATTTGAATGTTTCAAGGTTTAAACTAGAAATGAGAATTGTAATCCTAGTTTGTATATTGGGTATTATTGAGGTAATATGATTTCTTGGTCCAAACTATGTTCTGGATTGTGAATCTGATAATTACGTTGTTTGGGGTTATTTGAGGATCAGACTATGAATTGTGATCTAAAGATCTAACTTGACAGTTGAATGATTCTTACATGTGTGAATCGACCCGAATGAATTGAGGTATTAGGATATGGTGCCAAGTGAATTGAATCGCTTAAGGTAGTAGAATGTGGCACCAACGTATATGAGGATTTATGATTTGAGGACGTGATTGAGATTAAATTTCAGAGCCGCGTAGCGGAAGATGGTAAGTAGAAAATTTATTGAATATTGGATTCTGTAGGCCCAAAATTACTTTCTAGGGGATGAATATTTTTATTGGTGTCTAGGAAAGTGATTGAAAGACTAAGCCCCTATTTGATGGTTATTCGATTAGTTGCCGTTGTAAAAAAAGTATGAAGAGATTTTCGCTAGATTTACACTTACCTAGCTAATTTATATGAGTAACAGATGACAATACCATAACAGAATACGGGCATAGTCTTGATTATACAAAATAACTGGCTTAAGTTTGAATTTAATAAGATAAAGTTGAGTTTGGCAGGGAAACTCGAAAATCCTTATGAATCCTAGAATAAGAGATTACAAACATTAGCAAGAAGGCTAAGAAGAATAGACTATATTATTTCAAGCATCAAGAACAACAGTTGGTACAATCCCACCACAAGCGTTGACCATCTCAAGTTTAAGTCTATTAATTTCTTCCTGAGCGGCTGCACTTGAGAGAGAACCATCAGAAGACATTGTTTTTCTCAATCTAGCTATTTGCCTCATAGTGCTTCGAATTTTTACATAAGGCCAATGCCTTATTCCTTCCCTATGGCATATTTTCATTAAGACGTTTTTGCATAGACGAATTTGTTCAGCCGCTTCTTGTTGAGGTAAATGGAATAAGTCTCTAAGATCATTTATTGACATTGATGCACCTCTAATATTTTGTTCAGCTCTTGATCGATATGGATCACTAGGTATGGGGACTGAAGGATTATTATTTACAACCATGAGCTCTTTTCCTTTATTGGATATATTTTCTGTATTGGTTGGAAATGAACTATTAGGGAGTTCATTTTGATTTTTAGTCCATTCCAAACCAACACAGAGGGCCTCATAGTAGGCTGATAGGGGATCCGACACCAGGACACACCCTAAAGATTTTTGATTCAAACAATAATTTTCTAGAAAATGTTTGACATCATCTAAATTTTTCTTACCAAAGTCAAATACTTGAGGATTGGAAGAACCTCCTTGTACGTCCTGGTGAAAGACAGCGTGGCATATCATACCAATCCTCCCATGAACTTCAAGTTTATGGTATTGAAGTCCATTGGTATGAATGATCTCTCGTAGAACATGGCAGCAACCACATGAAAATGGATTAGTAGTCTCAGTCAAGGTAGAAGCAGGATTCCTTGGTTGAGAAGGTACCGTAGACTCCATAAGTTCTGCCACATTACGACACCTTTGGACAGGTCGCCTTGATGGACCTGCTTCAGATTCCTTTCTGTTAGTAGTTGTAAAAATAGAATCTTGTATCCTTGGAGGAGGAGTAGGAATGTTAATCGTTGAGGCAGATGAATGAACGTTCATACTTACGGGATTTTGGGGAAGTAAAGAAGAATAAGGGTATGATACATTGTTTGACAAATCAGACAACATGTTAGTCTGATAGTCATGAAGTAAGGCTTCAAGAAAGAAAGGGTTGAATGAATCGGAGACTGGAATAGAGTTACTTGAACCGGCCATGTTTAAGGATAATGTGGAAGGTTATAGTGAAGGTTACGATCGGAGAGGAAATGAATATGTGGAGGTTTTGTGAAGTTTGAGAGAACGTGAAACATTTACTCTTTCTTTACTCGATTTATAGCTGGGCTAGCAACATCTATATTTTGTTAAGCAGCATCGGATTCTCATCTGTCGTTAGCTCAGAATCATGTAGACTTTGTTGTTATGCGGAAAATTTTATGGCACCGCACCCTAGTGCACCCTAGCCACCGTTAGGGGTCGCAGTTTCCTAGACCTTTGCAGACAGAAATCGCTATGGCATTTATTGCTAGCTGTGTTTTCAAGAAATTAAGTTTGGACGTTTATACGCACATTTATCTAAGAAATCTGTCTTGGATGTGCAGCTGACTCAAGATGTCGGAATTTACATTTTAAGCGTAAGCGTGCTAAGGTGATAGTAATCTTGGGAAGGGTGACTTTCTAATAATATTAGATGAACCGGAGAGAATCCGAAGATTTGAAATGATGATGAGTTGTGCCAATTAACTCGAGAGCATTCTTCACTCTCTAAATATCCGAAGAACTCTATGAATTTGTCACAGATAATTCAAAGACTAAGGTTTTTGGATAAACATGTTGGAAGATCGATGGAAAGGTATGAAATGGTGATCCTTAGGAATGCCAGAAAGATGTTAGAATGAATATAGTAAATGTTGAGGATAGGCTTTAATTTAATCTGAGCTGAAATAGAACTTAAGAACGAAATGAGCCTTTGTGATATTGCAGGTTGAGGTAGAATTAGAACCTTGTGAATGCTGCTGAGGTTGTAGATAGTCTTCGTATAATCCAAGAATTAGATTAGGAATTGTGAATCATGATCTTAGTATGTATAATGGGTATTTTTTTTGGGGAAACACGAATTATCAGTTGATGTTGAGGTTATAAGAATCAAATTGTAAACTTGACTATTGATGTCTGGGAATATTTGAAAATAGACTTGAATTCAATCTGAGTTAAGATAGTATGTCTAATTATGAAAGTATGAAATCCGGTGATTTATGTTATAATATTAGTATATTATTTGGGTGTGATTAATAGATAACTATGAGAGGAACAGATGATATTTAGTATATGTCTTTGAGACAACATAGAAGCAATACTGAAAGTAATGATGTGATTATCATTACTGATATTTTGAATTGAAGATCATTGATGTAATTGTCTTCAATGATATTTTGAATTGGAAAGCGGTGCATTGGGTGACTATGTCGTTACAGGAACAGAAACTGATAGAATGGTCTAGAAAATGAACTAGTTAAGCCAGATAGTACTTGATAGCCACCAAGCTAGTCAAGTGGAAGTGGTCTGAGAGCTTAAGTTGAAGAGGCTCAGATGATCGATGAACAAATAGAGGCTCAAGGCTGTAAGACCCAATGTGCAAGATGGCACAGAGCAGTGTCCCTGGGTCGTAACACCTGTGTGATTAGCACTGTGTGGAATGCTCACAAGTATGATAACTTTGGGACCAATGTGTCCAAAGAAGTTGTAAGTCTGGCAGAACACTCAGACTGTACCGGGTGGTAGTTGATATGCCAATGGCATAAAGGTGGTTTTATGGGCATTAAAGCCAGAATATCCAGTGCTACAACATTGGAATGAACTAGAAGGTAGATTGAAATGGGCAGAGAAGCCTGAGTAACCAAGTGCTTAGAGAATGGACTAGTGAGTCCTGTATGGTTGAGAACTATACCTAGGTACAGAATGGATAAGAATGTGGTATGATGAGTTGTGTGCTTTGTAAGCATGCATAAGAAAAGAATAGACTAGACGTCTAAAATAACTCCCCGAAGGAATAAGTTCAAATTTCGAGGACGAAATTTAAATAACGGGGGGAGAAATGTAACATCCCAAATTTTTGAGTTTAAATTAGAGATGTTGTATGGAAAATTATTAGTAGAATTTAAAGACCTATTTTCTTGAGAAATTCAAAGGAAATAGTTAGGGGTTGATTGGTAGCTAAGACTTTTAGAGAAATTATTTTAAGGGCTAAAGAAGTTAGTTAAGAGTCAAAATCCCTATAAAGCATCAAGGATTCTCTTCTAACATTTATTTGGTAATAAAGCAATAATAAAGAGACAAGTGAATTATTAATTAATAAATTAAAAAAAAAATGTCCTTACCACAAAAAGTACATAAGCCCATATTTGTTCTTTATTTAAACTCCTCCAGCCCATATCACGCCACGAGATTATAGCACTGGAAAGTAGATTCAGTTTGTACTGTACACGCAACACCCAAATCCTCTTATTTAATCACCATACTCTCAGTGCACTTTTGGCTTCACTGTACGCGCAACAACAGACACTCCATACCCTCCTCCCATGCTTTTTGAGCCCCACACCACTTCCCTTCCTCCTTATATTATTAGACCAGAGCACTCTAGGGAAAAAAAAAAAAAAACTAAAGAAACAGAAAACACTGAAGAACCAGAGACACATGGTGAGCCATACTCCACCACGTCCCTTGAGCCCAACGCCATAACCCAGTGTCTTTTTCCCTTTCGGACTGTTTGGTTCAATCTCGAACCGGACCCTTCTCTGGTTATATATATATATCCAACGCACTTTGGTTGCCTCACCGTTTACATTGGCCCATCAAACCAAGAAAGAGTTAGAGTATGGGTGAGTGTGAGTGTGAGTTATGAATACTCTGTGCTGGGAACCAGAGAGCAAAGGCGAGAAACCAAGAGAGAGAAAACTGTTTCTCTGCTCTAAGACCAGCAAGCAGGGGAGGCCGTGTCTGAGAGCGTAGAAGCACGAGTCGAGGAACTAGGCAAACTTCAGTTGCTACTCCCTTGTTATTTCAAAACCAACGCCAACGTAAGTGTTCTTGCTGGAGTATATATCTAATATCAGGAATATAGAAGGTTTTGTGCGTGAGTTACTTTTACTATCATATAAAGCATGGCATATGGGAAAACTTTGTTCTTAGGTTAACGTATATACTGATACGTGGCTGCAAAAACAAATGGGGAGAAAAGAGATGCTATGCTGTTATAAAACAAATACCTTGCTGTCATAAAACACATATTAACTTTGGGTATTGAGTATATATATATACTTATGTATCAACATTTCACATAGTATTCACATATATATATGTATCATGTATGCGTTGCTATAAGAGAAAGGGGAGCTTCCTGAGATATAAAAGAAAACAAAATGTATAGAAACATGCTATTATGAAAAAAAAAAGAAAAATAGATTGCTGTAACTTTCTGATAAATGAACTTTGGTGCTGGCACAGTGATTTTCGGGAAAGGTAAAATTAGGGCAAATGAACTCATTTGAATCTGAAATTTTTTGGACATATAGTTCACATAACAATCTTTACATCAAGCTTTGAATCACCCAAAACGGAGGTCTGTAGCCCAAGATATGATTTTTCAAAGTTGGGTTAAAAATCTGCAAAACTTTCGGTAGGGTTCTGGAGCAACAAAATGACGAAGCAGTTCGGACCTAGTAAAACTTTGATTTTTGATCTGCAATTTTTACAGCAGAAAGTACACTCCTAAAGGTTTAAAATAAGCTTTGGTTCACCCTAAACGGAGATCTACAACTCCAGTTATGAATTTTGGAAGTTGAGTCAAAAATCTGCAGAATTTCTGGTTTGTTTCTGGTGTCAGTGGATGGCGTTGGATTTCGAACTGAACAAACAAAATCATAAAATTGTGATATTTTCCAGTTAAATAGTAGACACATAGAGGTTTAATTTGATAGGTAATTCGTCAAATTCCGATGAGAATCGAGGGAGATATAATTTTTCAAATTTTAGCCAAAATCTGAAATGTTTTCTCCAACTTTTGGTGACCAGCGATTTTTGAGCTTGATTTTGAAATGGCAAACGTTTGAGTTTAATCTTGAAATTTTTATAGTAAATAGTAGACATCTCAACCTTTCCAAAAAGCCAAAGAACACCTGAATCGGACGTGTAGATGGGGAGATATGATTTTCCGAAGTTTAACCAAAAATCTGGACGAATTTTGTGTTCCAGGAATGGTGATCATCTTATAGCATGTGTTTGAACTTTTGAATTAGGAGCGGCGTAATAATAATTAGCTTTGGCGAGAGGTAACCACTTTCCACTTTTTATGGGTATTGATATGTTGCCTGCAAGTGTTTGTGAAATGATTGTAAATATTTTAATAGAAATTGCCTTGTGGGACTTTATGATTTGAATTGTGAATATATATTTATTTATTCATATATAAGAATTGATCATTTTAATATCATGATATTTATCATATTTATTTATTCATGTATAAGAATTGTTCATTTTAATATCATGATATTTATCATAATTATTTATTCATGTATAAGAATGGTTAATTTTAATTATGGTATTTCGACCAAAAAAAAAAAAAAAGATAATTATGGTAAGGGTTGGATTGGGAAGATGGAGTATTTTATTCCACCACGTGGTGAGGCCTCCATTAATGCATGATGGTTGGCTTTCTATTGTCCCATATGTTCAGGAAGGGACGGGCCCACTAATTCAATAAGGGCATACGACACCCCACATGTTCAATAAGGGGAAAAGGCCCATGGTCTGGGACATGTGCTCTGAGGATTTTGGCCGGTCCTCATCACATGACCAGAGAGCTTTTTGAGTCACCAGTAACATGGATGTAACTTAGCCCATGGGTCTAGTCGGAGGAAATAAGGCGGTTCGGTTGGATTGGTGGGAGGCAATTTGGGAATTGTTTTAATGAGAACTGTGACATATAATTTTGATATAGAATTTATTATATAAATTTTTGTGATATGTATATTGATGAATTATATTTTTAATATCTTGCTATATAAATTGTTTCACTTAGCACCTCATTAGCACATGTTAGTATTCGTAATAAGCTGGATTGATGGTTACCCACCTTTTTCAGGTGATAGCTTTTGTGCAGATCCATCAGGGAAGACCCCAGAAGCTTAGACTACTTCTACCAAAAGTAGCACTTCTGTCTTTATGGTTTATGTGGGATGATTGTATAATGCCACGTTAGGGCTCATACTGCATACTCTGATTTAATTTTGATATTTTGGTTAATGATGAGCATTATTTAATTGTTAATGAACCCTTAATTAGTTGTTATGTTAAGTAAATTTTTAGGATGTTACATTCCTCAACTCTAGCGAATTTTCCAACTTCATCGACTCTTCTACCTCCGCCCGACAAAGCCCTGTCCGACAAAGCCCTCCTCCGTCGCCCAAGGTCGCAGTCTTGCAGAGCTTGAGAAGGAGCTGCCGTCGCTGGTAAGTAATCGTCTCCCTCCATCTGATAAGTTCTGTTTTAGGTTTTTTACTTTTTTAAAAAAAAAATTCCTCAATGTTGTTAGTTTCTTCAGTTTGTTGCTGTTCTTGCCTTTATAGAGCTTCGTTCGTGCCTTTAGTCCTTTACAGAGCATCATTTGTTCGAGCTTCAGGTTTTTTAGTTATTTATTTTTGAATATTTTAGTTCTTTGTTCGTCATTCTGATGCTGCTCTAGTGTATACATTTTTGCTTTTTGATGTCATATCGGTTTGATTGGATTCCTTTTTTGATTTCCTGAAGCTTCGTGGTTGGCTCTGTTTTTGCCTTTTCGGGTTCATGTAAGTTGTTGTGTGGCTGTTGATTTGCATTTCGTTTCTGTTGTGCTCTGTTCGGTTGGGTTTGGATTTCTGGAGACTTGGTTTGCTTTTTGGTCTGGCTTGGTTTTGATTCCTGAAGGCTTCATTCTTGTGGTGCTCTATTCAACACACTTCTAGTTCTATATATATATATATATATATATATATATATATATATATATTTCGGTTTGCTTGTGGTGCTCTGTCTGGTTTGGTTTGGATTCCTGAAACTGTTAATGGAGGGAAATAATAACAATGAAGGTGCCCAGAATACTACCACCCCTAATCCTCCCACACAATCTAGTTTTAAAAAAAACTGATCCTGCTTGGGAATATGTATCTCACAAAAAAGAGGGGAAAGTAAACGTATTCACATGCCTATTATATGGTTCAAGTTATAGGGGAGGAGGAATAAATAGGTTGAAACAACATTTAGCTGGTGTTAGTGGTCAAGTTTCTTCTTGTAAAAAAGTTTCTCATGACGTACATGATGATCATGTCGCTTCTAGTGCCTTTACTTTTCCTCCTATAGCTCCACCTCCTGATGTCTCAATACCTAGAGAGTTGAATGATATTAATGCTGATTACAATTATGATGATTATTAGTTTATCAAAGGTGAGAATATTTTGTTATTATATACTTGTTTTTGATATTTTGCTACTATGAATATTTTGTCTCAAATGTAGGTTGTAAAGAAAATTCAAAATTGTTAAAAATGATATCTAAATATGTCACAAGTATTAGAGTACATGATCATTTTGCTATTGATCCAAAGTATTGAAATGATATATAGTATGTCAAATTTAGGTTGATGTGATGAGAAATTAAATATTTTCCATTTTTTTATACCTCACCGGTCTACGTCCGGGTTGACTCCGGGCTGACCCACTAACCCTTAATCTAATACCCCCGACCGGTTCAGTGACCGGTTCGGGTTTCAGAACCTTGGGTGATATATAGCAAATAAAATTATTAATGCTAATATTTTCATATTATTATTATTTTTAAATATAGGATATATATATT
This sequence comes from Acacia crassicarpa, assembly GCA_034222035.1. Lineage (NCBI taxonomy): Eukaryota > Viridiplantae > Streptophyta > Magnoliopsida > Fabales > Fabaceae > Acacia > Acacia crassicarpa. The sequence continues at coordinate 39,314,333 of JAWXYG010000003.1, forward strand.
CTAATATTAAATTTGTTGTCCAAAAAGACGTGATAGAGTAGTTAAGGAAGTATAATATAAGACTATACGAGTCTTGCAAAAAAGGGGGGAAAATGTATACGATTATACTAGGTTATTAGCCAAAATATTTAAAATTAAATAAAAATCTGAATCATTGATTATTTGTAGAGTGGTTAAAATCATGGCTTGGTAGTTGGAGTAAAATAAAAAATTCAAATTTAAAAGTAACACATAAAAGCAACACACACTTGTACGCACGCATGACGACCGGACTCTCCCGCCATTTCACTTCATGAGTTTGTTTGCACGTGTCAATCAACGAATTATTAATTAACATAAAAAAAATATGAACTAAAATATTATTAATTAATATAAAAAAATATGAACTAAAATACTAATTCACACTAAATAGTTTAAAGTTTAAAATTTATCACAATTTAAGTGACTAAGTGTTAATATAATATTCAGTCCTTTAATTTTGTCCTCAATTTAGTTTTGGTCTCTCATATTTTAAAAAGAGGTTTTAGTTCCTTAAGAAGAAAATAATCGAGATTTTTACTTAATGAAAGAGACCAATATTTTAAGAAGAATAAGACTTAAGAGGGACCAAAAAATTTTGTTTGAAACTTAAGAGAGACCAAAATCAAAATGACGTAAACTTAATTGGCCAAATATTATATTAACTCAATTATCAATATTATCATTCATAACCATACTAACTTTTTACTCTTTACATCGTATTAAATTTTTATTTCTTCTTATGCAATATGCCCATATATCAAAAATAGCATTTAATACTTATTTCAAACTAGAAAATGACTTATAAAAAAACATAAAATACACTTTTTTTAAAAAAAATACCTATGGAAGCAATTAGAAGGGAATAGGTTTTTGTCCCACTCAACAACTTCCTTAACCAACGTATTGGTTGGATAAAAACACTTTCTAAATGGCGCATAATAATAGGAACGAAATAGGAAATATATAATGTATAAAAACCACAAATACACCAAGCATTATTATTTTATTTTTATTTTTTGCCGGAAAGCGTTATACTTATATTGAAACTTTGAATTCGGCAAAAATTAATGAATGGTGTTTTCATAATTTTGTTTATTTTTTTATCATATAAATTTTACCGGAACGTCCTTCATTAATTCACCTAAAATTACGGAAACTCCTTTCATTAATACGGTAATTAGAGAAATACTTTTCCCAAATAAAAAAGAAACTTCGAAAGTCTAAAACAAACAAGACCAAAAACTTTAAACAATTAAATAATAATAAATTATTTGAAATTAAGTGCATGGCTTCATGTTAAAAACCAGGTATCAAAGTGAAACTAACTAAACACAAACACGCCCCTAATGTTTATTGTTATAAAACTACTCCTATATGTTAATCATCCACTTCACAGAAGAACTCGCTGCTGCAGAAGCTTAAACCACATTTTCAATATACTCTTTATAAGCATCATAACTAGCCCCTTCTTCTTCATCATCGTCCTCGCCTTCACCGGAAATCTCCTCCAGAGATTTCCCCTTCGTCTCCGGCACCAGAAAAGTAAACATGAACCCCAACAAGTTAACCACACCCAGAATTATCAAAGCATTCCTAACTCCAATTGAGTTTGAAGCATACAAAAACCCAAACGACCCCACAATCGCTCCGGCTTTGCCGGCTGCCGCAGAGATCCCGTGGCACGTAGACCTCAGCCTTGCGGGAAATATCTCCGCCGGGATGATGAAAGTCGTAGAGTTGGGCCCAAAGTTGCAGAAAAAGAAGGTCAACGAGTACATTACCACGAACCATATCTGATGTCCGTTCAAGGTCCAGTAGTGGTAAGGAATGGCCAATGCAAACATGAAAATCGTCATGAAGGAGAATCCGATTATCTGAATCCGGAACCTTCCAATCCTATCGATCAGCGCCACCGTAACCAAATAGCCCGGTACGGTGCTGAAAAGCGCAATTAGGGTTTGAGATCTGGCGATCTTGAAAACCTCTTCAATGGCGCTCATCTTCTTCGCGTTAGGAAGCCAACCAATGGCACTAAATATATCTTTCTGAAAGAGATTCTGACTGTAAAAAGCTATGTCCAGAAAAAACCACGTCGTGGTGGTTCCAAGCAAGTGAAGTCCATGACGGCGAAGAAACTGCTTCGAAAATAACCCAAACTTATTATTAGCATTAGTCTCAGATATTTTCGGATCAGTTTCCGGTTCTATCTCAACCGCAAGAACTTTGGACATATCAGAAGCCGCTTGCTTCATGTCCTTCGCGACCAAGGCGGTGTATCGAGCGGTTTCCGGCATCTTCATACGCCAGTAATAAGTTAAAATCGCCGGGACAGCGCCGAACATGAGAATCATTCTCCAAACGTAATCGAATTCTGGAGCGGTGGATAGAACTGGATTCGTCTCGTACGACGGTGCCGGAAAGGTTGCTTTGAAAATCGCCGAGAGGATGATCGCCACGGTGCCGCCGGCGAGAATTCCAATCCCTTGCATGGCGAAGACGGCGGCGATGAAAGCCCCGCGAGTCTTCTTGTTGGCATACTCTGACATGATGGTGGCGGAGAGAGGGTAGTCGCCGCCGATGCCGAAGCCGAGCCAGAATCGGAAGAAGCAAAGAGTGGCCATAACCGATTTAGTGTTCGATCCGAGAGAGAGACCCGACCCGATTGAACAAATTACCATGAGCATTAGGGTTATGCCGTAGACGCGTTTTCTTCCGAGCCTGTCTCCGAGCCAGCCAAAGAAGAGCTGGCCAATTAGGGTTCCGCAGAAGGCGACGCCGGTTATGGCGGCGGAGACGTTAGCCGGCAGAGAACCGGGTTCAGTAGAGCCCTCTTGGTAGTAATATATACGGCCGAGTAGTTTTGTGACCAGCGAGATGCAGAAAAGATCGTAAGAATCGGTGAAGAAACCCATTCCGGCGATCACGATCGTCGTAAAGTGATACCATTGTGTTTTCGCAGTATCAAGAGCTTGAAGAACCTTTAATTGACCTCTAGCCATTTTTAGGGTTTAATCTGAAACATTCAACAGAAGATTATTAGAGAGAAGATGAGATTAAGAATGAAGGGAGAGAAAATGAGAATAAGAATGCAGTAGTGTATATATTCAAACGTAAATACTCACAACTATAACAGAACTGCGAAGCTGATGAGAGAGATGATCTTGAACGAGACTACTCGGTGATATGTACGTGTATATATATAGAAGGGTAATGGGAACTATATTTGATTTGGATTTGAAAAGATAATGTATTTTATTGAAAAAATGAAGGATGATGAGATACTCCTATAATAGTGGATATAAAAGATAACTTAGATATTAAATATTTATATGCTAGATTATTATTTTTTTATTTACAATTTTTATCATGATCTTCGCAATGCAATATTATGATTAGTTTCTATATTATTCTGATTTTTTTTTATAATATATTTACGACGATCTTGTTCGTATCTTGAGGAGAATATATATTTTTCTTTCGGATTATATATATATATATATATGTGTGTAATCTTAATATATTTTTATTTATATTTTTTTTGGTAAAAATAAAAAATATTTTAATATAAGAAATTCTTATTTCACCTAAATATTAAATCTTAAAAAATTTTATTGCCCAAAAAAAAACCTTAAAAACAGTTTTTGAAATTAAGTAAATTAAATATATTAAAATCGGCAACAATTCGTGTGTGTGTGTGTGTATATCGATTAATTTATTTCACGTAAAATGTGCATGCCTGGCCCCTTTCCCATTTAGTGCTCTTTAGTGCCATAAAAAAATCGGTCTAAATCTAAAATTTTAATTAGTAATTTTTAAATGATAAATTCATCTTTATAAAAATAAAATTTATAAAATTATCTTTATTTTAAATCTAGGGAAAATTAAAATAAAGGACTTACGAAAAATAATAAAAAACTATAAAAAATTATAATCACTTAGAAGGATCGAAATTATAATATAAATTTTAAATTACTAAATTGTCCCTAATTAAACCTCATGTATTATCTGTAGTATTTATAATTAAAAAAATAACTAAAATTAAAACTAAAAGGGAAAATCTCATATGAAGTTATTTAAAATAGAAAAATTCCAAATCTGGTTGGTAAATTCAACAAATCATTAATTAAATCATCAACCCAATTTAAAATTTTAAAATTTGTGTTAAATGTCTTCAAGACCCTCTTTTCTCTCCTCATTAATGGGTTTTATTATTCCCTAACTTATGTTTCCCATGTATATATTAAAATTAATTTTAATGCAACAAAATATGATTTGTTTAAATATACTAAGTATATCATCATAAGAATAAAAACCTACAATATTTAAAGCAAAGAGTTCATTTTATTAACATGAACAAATTTTTTTTAAAAGAAAACTTATAATATATGTCACTATAAAAAGGACATATTTTGGTAAATATATTAATTAAGCATGAATTTTTCTATATTTCTTACACACATATATAGGTTTTTTTTTTTTTTTGGAAATTTTTATATTGATGTAAACTGTTTTATGAAATCTTAAGTGCATTTTTTTTTTATCTTTTCTCTAAAATATCCATTGAAGTAATGAAATTTAAATGCCGCTTTATAAAAAAGATAAATAATATTAGTGATTTATATTAAAGAATTAAAAACTAAAATTGAAATATTAACTAAATTACTATCTAAAAATTATGGGATATGCTTCTTCTTCTTTTTTGGCTTTTATCTCACTCGATTAAAATGACAACTTTCTTTCTTTCTTTCTTTCTTTTTTTTTAAAAAAATAAAAAACCTCACTTTTTTTTGTCATCAATGCAATCAATTGACTTTCAATTGAAATATATTTAATTGATATCAATAACACTATTATGGCATGACATATTTAAATTATTCTTGATTATCCTTTTATAAAAAGTCATAAAGTAATAATACTCCTTTAAAAGGGGAGAGAAGAAAGGCTAGCAGAAAAGAGAGGAAACGCATTAAAGTCATTTAACACAGATTTTGAAATCCTAAATTGGGTTGGTAACTTAATTAATAATTTGTTGAATTTACCAATCTAATTTAGAATTTTTCTATTTTAAGTAGCTTTATACGGGATTTTCTCAAACTAAAACCACCCATCATGATATATCATATCTTTTTTTATTTTTAATATACTATTAATTAACAACTATTAAACTCATATTTTTCTTAATTTTAATTTTTCATCAATTTATATCATCAAGTTGTCTGAGTTATATTATCAATGATGATATTAATTATGCTCTTTTTATAAAAATAAAATTATTTCATATTTTTTAGGATATAATAGGTTTATTAGATTTCTTAATTTTATTAACATTACATGAATTTTTTAACCCACATAAAGTACTTCTAAAACAAAAACAAAGCATACAAACTTTCTTGGTTTAATATATATAATAAATTATAAAAGACCTTGACTTTTTAAAAAAATTTATAATTCCATTTTAATCAAAAATTTTGTTGATTTTAAGAAAATTATAATCTTTACAAATTGAAGAATCCATATATATATATATATATATATATATATATATATATATATATAGGGATATGATATTGTCACTACCACTTTTTCATCGTTGGATCAGAATCTCAATAGGGGAGAGAAATGATAAAGGTAGATGAGATTCTGATCCAACGGTGAAAAAGTGGTAGTGACTTGGTGGTGACAATATATTATCTCATATATATATATGGGATAAGATATTGTCACCAATAAGTCACTACCACTTTTTCACCGTTGGATCAGAATATATGGGATAAGATATTGTCACTACCAATTCACCACCACTTTTTCACTGTTGGATCAGAATCTCATATACCTTTATCATTTCTTTCTCATATTGAAATTTTGATCCAACAGTGAAAAAGTGACAGTAACTTAGTAGTGACATAAAATTTGGTAGTGACAATATCCTATCCATTTATGGATATGTATTCAATTTGTGAAAATGAAAATTGAGAAAACTATTTTTTTTTAATTTAATGAAATTTAAAATTTTGTATTAGTTTTTAAAATAGAATGGGAAAGAGAATATATGAGGGATTGTAGAAGATTTTGTTAGGGCCTTTTTAGTACTCTTAATTTTATATTTTTATATTTGGTCCTTCTAAACAATTACAATTTTTATGGTCTTTCTTCATAAATATATTTTCCTCTAAGTCTTTCATTCTAATTTTCCCTTAAATTTAGATATATGAAAATAAAATATTGTTTAAAATATTAAAATTAAATTAAACTTCAACTGTCCAAAATCAATATAAATCATTCAAGATTGGTGATATTATATTTTATAGTGAGGACCGGGTAGTATATGAGAGGTAAAATTTGTCTAAAATACCCTCCAAAAATTATAACTTTTCCATCCGGTTTATTTGCACCAATATCCCTCTGGATTTTAAAATACCTTGTATTATCCAGTGGCTGAAAACAAAATTTATTAGTTATCACCTCTTAATACCCCTGCCCTTAATATTAAATTTAATTAACTAATTTTAATTGAGTCAAGAAATTAGATAAATTAGTCATTTGTTAAAAATGGGCGTTGATTTATTAGAAATATCCTTTTAAATTATTTGTATTGAAACTACTCATTAATGTAAATTCCTTGATATGTATATGCAATTAATAGAGATAATGTAGAAAAATACATATAAATATAAGAAACAAAGTGAATTGAGATATTATATTTATATTAAAATCTATTCCCAACTAGCTTCTATATCAAAGACGAGAATTGAAGTAGTACCGATTGAACCATAAACAGAGTTGTGAAACAAGGCCGGCCCTTTAGGCCTAGGTAAGAAAAACATGTATTTCTCATAGCCTGACTTATGAGCTCATGGGCCAAGGCCTACCTTGTAGAGCTGAAAGTCATTTTTCTAAATTTTAATTTTTTTTTTGGTGGTTTTTTCCCAAAGAAATATAATTAGTAAATTACAACAGTTAAAATTCTAATCTAACAAATAAATATTGCCACGCATTATGCAACAAACAAGCACAATCACTATTAATTAATGAGAAGACTTAACAAAAAAATTAAAAATACTTCTTATAAATATGTCTTGAAAAATGTAAATAATCAACAAAATAAACAGTATAAGATATGAACAAAACAATCAGTAGAAAATAAGTAAAAAAATACAAAATTAGTAAAAATACTTATGTAATAAGAAATATATTTTTTTATAAGTTTTAAATTTTTAGGATTTATAATACAAGATGTTCTTAAAATTTAATTTTAAAAAGATATAACAACTAAATATTTACAATATCATTAATAAAGTATAAAAAATGAATAATATTATTATCATATAAATATTTTTTTAAAACAAAACACATATAGGCCTAAAAGGGTTGGCCTTAGAGCCGGCCTTTTTAGGCCTTCAGCCTATAGAACTAATCTTTTGAGGCTCGCTTTCACTTTTAATGTAAGAATATTAAACTCGGCCTTTATAAATTCAGGGTCTAAACGGATCGGTCCGAGTCCATTCTCCTGGCTCTAACCGTAATATCTGCGCTTGTTAATTAGCAATAGAGAGATGCATTGATTAAATAAATGAGCATATGAGAAACAGCATCATGCCAAGAATAGGTGCGGGGAGTTTCCTAGAGATGATAGCTAGTGGGAATGGTTGGGGGAAAAACTCTAGCGTTTTTATGACTAAAGCTTCAATGTGAACATTTAAGTTTACATTAAATTTCATATTAGTTTAGCCTCATAACTTTTTTTTTTTTATATACATATAATAGGGGAGGGGGTAAGGTTCGAACCCTAGACATGGGGAGGAGAGCTAAGCTAGCGCTGTGTCACGGTCTCACCATGACGAGTCCCACATCGGACAGGATGAGGAAAGGTTTCTGGGGCATAAATAATATGGAGTGCGCCTCTGCTATCAGCTTAAGCTTTTGGCATGGTGGTTAGCGCTCCTCATAGTTAAGCGTGCTCGGCCTAGGAAAATCTCAAGATGGGTGACCCCCTGGAAAATTCCTGTGCTGGCCCCCTTCGAGGGGCGTGACAGCTGGCTTTAGCCTCATAAGCTTAATTCCATTAGTTTTATTCAATGAAAAATAACGTCTTATGCCCTGTTTGGTTCACGGAATCACAGGAAATACAATGGAATATGCAGTGATGATATATGAATTCATAAAAATGTTTGATTAGATTACAAGGGACATAAGAATGTGTGAGAATAACATGTCAAGAGAAAATATTGGCCCCCTGCTACACACACGTATTTTGTGTTTTCACCAAATATATAATAACTTGTCAACATATGTAATGTTAAATTAATATACAAAATTATCCAATTACAAAAATTTGAATAATGAATATGTAATTAATTAAGCGCTGGGAAAGCATGTTTAAAATTTTTAAATATAATAATAATTAAATTAAAGAATAAAATTTGAGCATATGAAATATTTGTCGCATTTATGTTGCATATTTGATGTTTAAATTTGCTGACTTACCATTTTTCATTAAATAAAACTAATGGTGTTGATGTTAAAGTATTAAAAATATACTTTTTAAATATAAGGAACTAAATTGAAATTTAGTGTAAATTTAAAAGACCAATATATACTTTAGCCTTTTCTTTTACTGGTGTATATAGCGTGGAGTTCCATTTTTCCTTCTTTTGTTAGCCTTCAATGTTTCCTGAGTTTCACCATAACAGTAGTCCGTAGGCATAGAGGAAATACATTCCACAGTACCGCTTGATCGGGTATGTTTTGACACCGTTTAGAGGCTCCATTCCGAGCGTTTGGGGGACTTCTGACGATTGATTTTTGCTTTTTTGTTTTTTTTTTATCCTCCCATGTTTGGAATACCAGGTTGAACTTTTGCTTCAAAAGAAGCTTATTTGAGAAGCTACTTTTTGGAGCTTACGGATCGAGCTTCATCTGGGTTCCTACAATGTGATGAATTTATATCCGTTATTCTCCTCAACCACTTGTCTGAAACTCGCAACCACACAGTCGAAGAAGCCCGCAAACAGAGAAGGTGGTTGACAGTGGTGTGATGGGTGGTCAAACACGGCGTGGAGGAAAAAAAATGAGAAGGGATGAAGGAAAAGAGAAGATTTTTCGGCGACTATGAGGTCTGACAGGTTTCCAGCGAACTCGACCTCCTCCTCCTCTTCTAGGTTGAGATCTCCGTTTGATTCTGATCTCCGTAACTCCTAGAAACCTTTTCACAGCGCTGAAGTTCGTCACTGTCGCCTCTCTCTCCATTTTTTTTTTTTTTGGGGTGTTGTGTGAAGAAGGTGTGTCGTTGGCTACAATAGTGATGAAGGCAAGAGTCTCCGGCTATGGAAGTGGAGAAGGAAGTGGCTAGACTTGTTTGGTAATAAACCAAAAACCCATTTTAAGCTACATGACTAATTTGGGTATTCCAACCCAAATGAATTAGTCATCAAATCAAATTCGTGGTATAATTAGAAACCAAATTATACGGGCTTGTGATCAAGTTACTTATATAATATTATTTGATTAAATTATGTATTACAGTATTACTAAATTTTTTAAGTTAGTATTTTGCACTTTTTTATAATTTTGATTTTAATTTTTCTCTTATGATTATCTTAAAATTTATTTGTGCTACTGCTATTTCAAACAAATTTAATTTCACAAAAACAACTTATACTACAGTCAATGCAAACATAAATCATATTTCAAAATTTGATTTTTACCCAATCTTACTTTTCCATAATTCAGATTTCAAATAAGTCATTATTTAATCTCCCTCGGCTGCCCCAAATACACACATTATCACATATGTTTTTCTGCTTAAGGGTTAGATTGGTGATCAATTTTCATATTTCTTCTCATAAAGCATTATTCCTATATCAAATAATTATTAATGCATGAGGTGATTTTTTTTTAAAAAAAGATTAGGATAATTTTATATACAACAAAGTTTAATAATAAATTTTTAAAGAAATTTTGAGAAATATTAAGCTTTTTTAAATGCTAGTATATATTAATTACATTTTTTGAAATGATTAATTTTAATAAATTTCTTGTAACTTTTATGATTGAGTAGTACTTTAAATTTCACCTATTTTTTTTATTTATCTCTTCGAAATAAATTGTGACTTAAATATCAAATTTAAAAATGATAAAAATAAATATATTATTGATCAAATTTAAAATTTTGAGTTTATATATCTATCTATCTATATATATATAATTTTGTATTATATTTACAAATGAGTTTGATAGTTCAGGGGTCACTGGTGTCTGTTTGGCATAGCACCAAAACACCAATGTTATGGAGGAGAAACCCAACCCCGCCCCGCGCCCGCCGGGGGGGACTAATTTGAATTGTTTGAGATAGTTTCAAAGGTTGATGGGTTTCAGTAAAAAAGTCATTTATGATAGAAGTCACTTTTTTCAATTTCTAGTGTGGTTTTTTCCAACTTTTGAAAAAAAATGTTTGGCACAGGTGATCCAATGAGCAATGTACTATTAAATATACATTTGTATGCATTCTAATTTATCAATTAGAATATAGTTAATTGAGTACTTTAAACTGTGAGAAAATGACAAATAAATACCATATGAATTTGCAAAACCCCTAGAAGCCTTCCAAATTTATAAAAAGATTGAGAGGTAGGACGGGATTTAGGGTTTTTTTTTTTAAAAAAAAATGTATTGATTGAAAGTGTGGAGGGCGGGGTTCGAACCCTAACCCTCCACACATCCATGGGCTCAAGTGGCCTTTTTTAATATATATATATATATACACACACACGCATACATACACACATTAATAAATATATATAGTCTTTTTAACATTCTTTCAACGGTATTTACAAAACTTGCAACAGTATTTATAAATCCATTTACAAATTTAGTAACTCCATTTACAACTTTTTTCAAGTTTACCTTTTTCCCTCTTTAATGCCTTTGAGTGAAATTTTTTTAAAAAAAAAGCACTATCACAAAATTAGTAACGTCATTTACAACTTTTTTTCAAGTTTACATTTTTTCCTCTTTAATGCCTTTGAATGAAAACTTTTTTTAAAAAAAATGCACTATCACAAAATTAGTAACGCCATTTACAACTTTTTTTTCAAGTTTGCCTTTTTTCCTCCTTAATGCCTTTGAATGAAAAAAAAAATCACTATCACAAAATTAGTAACGTCATTTACAACTTTTTTTCAAATTTATCTTTTTTCCTCTTTTATGCTTTTGAGTGAAATTTTTTTAAAAAAAATGCATTATCACAAAATTAGTAACGCCATTCACAACTTTTTTTCAAGTTTACCTTTTTTCCTCTTTATTGCTTCTGAGTGAAAGTTTTTTTAAAAAAATGCACTATCACAAAATTAATAACGCCATTTACAAATTCAGTTACGCAATTTATAAATTTAGTAATGCCTTTTATAAATTATTTTTTTTTCAGGTTGATCTTTTTTCCTCTTTAATGCCTCTGAGTGAAAAAAAAAATGCACTATCACAAAATTAGTAACGCCATTTATAAATCCAATAACGTCACTTATAAATTTAGTAACGTCATTTACAACTTTTTTCAAGTTTACCTTTTTTCCTCTTTAATGCCTCTGACTAAAAATTAAAAAAAAAATGCACTATTGCAATTTGTAAATACCGTTGCAAGTTTTGTAAATAGTGCGCGCACACACACACGCACACATATATATATTTCACTCAGAGGCATTAAAGAGGAAAAAAAAAAGGTTAACTTGAAAAAAAAGTTGTAAATGGCATTACTAAATTTGTAAATGACGTTACTGGATTTGTAAATGATGTTAATTTTGTGATAGTGCATTTTTTTTTAAAAAAATTTCACTCAGAGGCATTGAAGAGGAAAAAAAGGTAAACTTAAAAAAAAAAAGTTGTAAATGACATTATTAGATTTGTATATGGCGTTAATAATTTTGTGATAGAGCATTTTTTTTTAAAAAAATTTCACTTAGAGGCATTAAAGAGGAAAAAAGGTAAACTTGAAAAAAAGTTGTAGATGACGTTACTAAATTTGTAAATGACGTTATTGGACTTGTAAATATGTTGCAAGTTTTATAAATATCATTGAAAAAATGTTAAGAATAATATATATATTTGTTAATGTGTGTGTGCATATACATATACATATATATATTTGGAGGTTCGAACCCCACCCCTTTGCGGCCGCCGGCCCTTCGGTGAGAAAATTATTTATTTATTTATTTAAAATTAAAGGCAAAAGGGTAATTTCACCTGAATTTGCATATCTCTCATAGACCCTTGGTACCTCTCAATCTTTTTACAAATTCGGGAGACTTTTGGAGGTTTTACAAATTCATATGGTATTTATTTATCATTTTCCCTTAAACTTTTTAAATTTTTAATAATAATTTAATTTCTTATCTTCAATTGTCTCAATATATACACACACTATTCAATATTAAGATTTATATTATCTTTTGTCTTTTTTTTATCTCAACTAACTTTTTAAATGCTATTTCAAATAAGAGTCCCTTTAGAAAAGGGGGGAAAAACACTTTTGCCACCAATATTCCAAATACAAATCACATACACAATTTAATTTTTATCCTATTTTTCATTTTATAAGAGTTCATCTCGAAAAAACTCACTTTTGCCATCGGTATCCCAAACAGCCATAAATCTTTCAAGATCCAAAGGATTGTGGGGACAAATTCTACCTTCACTACTTTAATTCAAAAAATCCCAGTCAGGTATAGTGGTTGGGAAATTATTTACGATGTCAGGGGCAATTTCGTCTTTTGACGAAAATAAAAATCTCAGTTTGCCACCCAATAAGATTGTGGGATTTTGTATTTTTGTGATGTCCACTGCCAATTGTGGGACTTTCTATTTGTTTTTGTACGACCATTGTGGAATTTGGGGGGGATTTTCCCAATATTAAATTATCTTTATATAATTTGTTTTTTTTTTCTCCTTTGAAAACAAATCCTTTTTCAGTGTGCTTCCCCTGATCCACCTACCCTCGCGTTCTTGGTTCTTACCCAAGCTTGCGGCGTCTGTATGTGCTCGGGGGGACTCGTCTCGCCGTCGCCGTTCGCCATTCCAGTGAACTTCTCTCCGTCGCCCCGTCTTCTCCTCCGTTCGCCGGGCTATCCCGAAAGTCTTGGCCTGCGGCAGTTCATCCCGTCGTCCTCCATCGTCGCTGCCGCAGCCTATCGTCGCTAGTCTGTTAGTCTTCCATGGAAGTTGATAGACCTGATGGCCGTTCGCCTAGTCAATTGAGGCCCCTTTCTTGCTCTCGGGGCATCCTTAATCGTGCCCATGGATCTGCTAGCTGGACTCAAGGTTATTTCCCTATACTTGTCCCATGCCTTTGGTTTTCTTTTATTTTCTCTGATATTTACTTTTTCTATATCACTCTTTCAGTTTAATGTTGTCACTGATGTAAGTCGGATTTACAGTTCAATAGAGATTGTCATCAGAGTGTCTTTTATTCATGTTTATATATGTTCTTATTATTATTATTTTTTAATCGTATTTGTCATTTAGACTTCAATTAGTATAGGTGGGGAGAATGAATCGATTTTGGATGAGAAATGACGGTCGTGGTTGAGTAATGATGATAATGTTAGGCATGGTAAAGAAACAGTACTTCCGCGTCCATTGCACACTATAGGTTTTTGAAATACTTATTCGATTTCCTTTCATCTTTTAGGGGAAACCAAGGTTCTTGCTGCAGTTTATGGACCCAAAGCTGGGACAAGGAAGAATGAAAATCCCGAAAAAGCTTGCATTGAAGTTATTTGGAAGCCTAAGACAGGGCAGATAGGTGATTCGTCTTTCTTTTTTTTCTTTTTAAACATGTTTGTTTAACAACTATATAGTTTTTAACATGGCCAAGCTTGATTTTTCTCCTACAACTTCGAATCACAATTTATTATTTATCATTGACCCTAAAGAATTATATTGACAATATATTCCATGGGTTTGAGGCGAATGAGACATCACATCTCTTCTGATTTTTTGTGAATGGTTGAATATTTTCATGGCTTAGGTAAACTGGAGAGGGAGTCTGAGATGGTATTAAAGAAATCTCTTGAAAGCATTTGCATTCGAAGCATGTATCCAAATACCACTACTTCAGTTATAATTCAGGTATATCCGAAACAAATTTGGTTCTTTTGTCTTCTTTCCCTGATGTGAGATTAGTCTATCTCAGTTTCCTCCTTTTCTTTTGTAACTACTGTTAAGGTTTATGTGTATGTTATTCTGAAGTTAGCCATAAATAATGTATCATCTGAAGTGTCATGTCATGATTGTAAATTTTTTGTTGCTATGCAGGTCGTCCATGATGATGGTGCTGTATCCTACTGCAAAATATAATTATATTATGATACAGTTGGTGACTATTTCTATATCACACACTTTGACAGAAAATTTTCTTTGTAACTAGTGCTATATTTCACCTTTACAAGCTGTGATTAAAATTTTAGTGGCTGGTACTAATTCATGTTTGCACTGTTTCTATTCAACTCTTTATCTAATATTTTAAAGATATTGTGATTTTTTTCAACCCTTGTTTTACTCACCCTGTCAAATTTACTAGTTGTTAATTTCATCAGGACTCTTTTGCTGTTTATCCTGACTCAGACTAAGACAAATGTTAATATCTTTTTTGAAATTATTTGAGCATAGATTCTGGAGTTCATCGTGTTTGGATCCCTTGTCACATGCTACAATGTGGAAATCTTTTATTGACGATCCTTTTTTCTCAGCAGATATATGTATGGTTGCAATTTGGTCTCCTTTGCCAAACTCATTCTATTTCATAGCATGACTTATTTTCATCTAGCCATTTTCTTTTTAATTCTTGAGAAGGTGGTTTTGGGTAAAGAAATAGGTGTATAGCAATGGAAGGATTCATCTATTTTGCCCCCTCTTCTAACTTATGATCATTTCTACAACTTCTGTGCCTGAGGTTCAGTACTTCCAATTTAGTTTGGCTTGGTGATTAGTGACTTTCTTGAGGGGTCAACCCTTCCTTTTTGACTATGAATTGAAGCGACAAAATTGGACAACCATCAGATGTCACTTACACACTTTGATCCAACTGATGCCCAAAGGAGAAAAATATTTAATATGTCTGTCTCTGGTCTACATCCTTTTGGTTCTTTTCTTGACTTAATGAGTAGCTTCTTCCGTGTGCAATAAATGCTGCATGTGCTGCCCTTGTAGATGCTGGAATTCCATTGAAGCATCTTGCTGGTAACCAAAACTTATGGCGTATTGTTTACCGGCTAACTACTATAATTTCATCTGTTAGAACAAGGTGAATTTCTCATTTGTTTCATGCTTGTCTCTATAGTTGCAATATGTTGTTCTGTGGCTGATAGTGGCGATGTTTTACTGGACCCTAATAAACTTGAAGAGGAGGTCTGTAGCATTTTTTTCCTTCTAAAACATTGGTCATTCAATAGCTCATTATGCCTCTTGCATGTAAATCTAATTTGATATTTCGTATTTAACGGCAGAAAATGAAAGCATTTGCCTATTTAGTCTTCCCAAATGCATGTGTTTCGGTTCTACCGGGAGGATCGTTGCAAGTGGGCAAGGAGCCTATGGAACATGGAATCATAACATCTGTAACCCATGGTGCAATGTCAGGTACCTGTCTTGCTTCTTTGCTACTCCCTTCGATCCTGGACTCTCATACATCTCTGACTAAAGCTTATACTTCCAATCATGCATTTGACAATATTATCATGTTCCTAAAATCCAGAACAAGACACGCGTGCACCCATGTAGTCCCTCGTTCCCATTGTTCAGTAATTACTTTTTTGGGAATCCAAATTTGGAACTCAGATTCCATTTTCCCCATATACCTTTCTTTTTCACCTAGTAATTGGGTTTACTTATGATAATCATGTTCACAATTAAACTATTTTTATATACTCACCTTGTAAATCTTAAAATCACAACAGAAAAGCTAGAGTGGGGCTTCAAAACACCAATCAAAACAAGCTCCCACGATTTTATTTTTCTATTTCTTTTTATGGTTTTAATCTTTTCAATGCTTGATCTAAATGAAATGTTTGTTTCAATTCTTTCAAGTGGATGATTATCTCCATTGCCTAGAAAGAGGGCGCGCCGCCAGTGCAAAGATGTCTGAATTCTTGAGGAGGAGCTTACAGCCACAATTATCTGCAGACCCATCTAAAGCTGGTTGATACCAGCCAAGCAAGTTGTGCCTTGATATATGTGTTTGACCCATGCTTGCTTTTGCTAACTAGGTGTTATCGAGCTTCATACTTGTGAGTCATGTACGTTAGGCTTTGTGGTAGCACAGAAACATCTTCCTTGAAATTGTTAGTTTAATGATATAGTCCTCATTGTTTAGGGGTTGAATGGAATCTGAATATTTTTGGGGATTTTTGACGTTCTAACTTCTAACATGTGTAACTCTAACCAAAATATATATTTTGTTTTGTTTTTGTTTTTTTTTTGAGGGGGGGGGGGGGGGGGGGGAATATGCAAGTGATTTTTTTGGAACCCATGAATATATGGGTGATTGGGTGGAAAGATTATACTCCTTCCGGTCTTAATTATAATACATGTTTGACTGATTTTGGAGAGATTAAGGAAATAAGTTAAATTAGTTAATTTTACTTATTTTCCTAAAATACTCTTATATAAATTTAAAATGACATAAAGTAAAAGTGAATCAACTGTTCTACTACATACCTCTCCGACCTAGAATTTTCTGCTCCATACGCTATCTAATTGAAATAATGGTATTTTCATATATACATATATGTGTGTATATATATATGTGTCTACATATATATATGAAAACAACACACACACAAAAAGTATATATATGTACACTCACACAAATACACACACACACACGTGTGTGTCTCTATATATATTTGTGTGTAGACACACACACACATATATATATTTCTAAAAGTTTCACTAACTAAAAAAGTCTATGTACCCATATACTGTACTTACCAAAAACCAATCACACTTAAGAAAATAAAATAGGGGTATTTTAAGAAGAAATTGACAAAAATTAGAATGTTAGTCTTATAATTAGAACAAAAACTAACTCTTGAATGTTGCCCTATAATTAGGATCAGAGGGAGTAGTATTTTTATGATTAAGATCCTTGGAAGATTCATGAAGTGATGGTGATGAAGAGAAATTTAGGGAGAAACTTTTACAATTCCAGATTTAAAAAATGACAACTTGATTTTGATTTATTTGTTTCTAGGTGCTGAATTCTAGTCCAATGCAATTTTTAGGAAGATGACAACTTTGCTAATAAACTACAAAATAAAATAGATTTTTTTTAAAAAATAAAATGATGAAATTGAATTTATTTATTATTAACATAAAAAAATTATGCTAATAATCGGTCTCTTTGCATTTATATATAATTTGTAATTTTCTTTATTTTGATTTTATTTACATTTGTGTGACAAAATTAATTCTAGATTATGTTGAGTGGGAGTTAGGCCATCATCTGTCAACGTTTCTTTAACGAAATGAACAAATCATAAGCTTAGGACTAATGTTTTATGATTGAGAAAACTGTATAGACATTAAAATTTATAAGGACTTATGGCCAGTGCCTTAATAGTGTAGTGGCATGAGAGTTTGGCTTTCCTCCATCATGTCTAGGGTTCGAACCCTACCCCCCTCCTTTTACTATGTGTATTAAAATATATATATATATATATATATATATAAGTACTTACGGATTAATTTTTTCCATCATATTTATCAAAAGTTTGAACCATTATAAGCTATCATCCAAGTTTAGTAATTAAAATTTAAAATGAAGGTCTAAAGTATACTTTTGTTACCAGAAGTATTCCAAAAAGAGTTATAGGACATATGTCAAAAGCATAATATAATGCATAATTTTCTAAAATTAAAATAAATGGCCTGTTTTTAATAGTCGATAGACAATCAACGTTGGGTGAAACATTTTCTTCACACGCACTTGATGATAATCGACTAATGACAACATTGCACCGGATTTAAAAGATTGTTTACCACCTCCTTTATAAATGGGTTTAAAGCAGAAATGTACTTTTTGATCCTAAAGAAAATATTAAAATGTCCCTAATATAAGAACCAATTGAATAATTTAGGTAGATTAATGGGGTTAATTATATTAGCTATTTGTAATAAATATAAGTTGGTTTCATTCATCTTGATTACTATATTTAGATAGAAGCTCCTTAATATGTGTAATTAATATGGATATTTTGGTTCATATCAAAAAAAAAAAAAAAAGGATATTTTGGTAAGAAATTATAAATTTGGAAATCAGCGTGAATCTGCGTATTATAATTTAGGACTAAATTGAATCCCTAATTAGCTCTTTTATTAAGGATAATAGATAGTACTCTCTCTTGTCCTTAGTATAAGATAAATGACTTTTTTTTATAGAGATTAAATAAACTAATTAAATGACTTAATGATTGCATATGTTATGTATAATTAGATTATACATCAGTTTATAAATAAAAAAATATTTTGGAAAAAATCGGTTAATATAAATAATTTCATATTACTTATTTAATTTCCTTAATGTCTAAAAAAAAATTGGCTTTATATTATGGACAAGTTAGCGTAATATTTGATGGTGTAGTATATGTATCTAAGTGGAATTTGAAATATAATTATAAATTCTTCATAGAAGGCCTTGCGTTGGCAGGCCGAAAAAACACTTGAATAACCGATAACAAGATAGAAGGCCTTGTGTTAGTGCTCTTTACTGTCTTAAATCTAAATCTAAAATTTTAATTTGTAATTTTTAAATGATAAATTCATTTTTATAAATATTAAAGTTATAAAATTATCTTTATTTTAAATTTTAGATATATTAAATAAAATATTAAAATTAAATTAAATCTGAATCCTCCAAAATCAATATATATCATTCAAGATCAGTTATAAGCACAAAATGTGTGGGAAAGTATCTTCATGATATTATTATTTTATATATTAGGTACAATATATATTACTCTGATCCTAATTATGAAACCTAATTGATTTTTTTGAAGAAATTAAAGAAGTTAATTAAATTACTTTAGAGTATTTTTATTTTTATTTTTTTTCTTCAAACTAATTAGTTTAATTAATAAACTAATATATAATTTAAGGAAACAGAAGATATAAAATGATTAAATAACTTCATAGTATATTTTATAATAAGAACCGGTAGTATATGAGAGGTTAAATTGTATTTTAAAAAAAAAGTATATGAGAGGTTAAATTGTCTAAAATACCCTCCAAAAATTGTAACTTTTCCGCTAGATGGTTTATTTGCACCAATAGCCCTCTGGATTTTAAAATACCTTCTATTATCTATCACGCCTTAAAGGTTTTCTTGTTCACGCACCTTGATACCCATTCCTTTTCGGTTAGTTCCATCTATTTCTTTGTTCAGTTCCATTTCTGTGCTGATGATGAATTTGAAAATTCTAGAAATGTGGCATGGGGTTCTTGTAACTCATCCTTCCTCCGAAGGATGCTGAGCACCTCTGGTGTGCCGGTTCCGCCTAAATTGTTTCGATCTTACAAATCTTGGCTTATAGATAAAATAGTGTTTAATTTGAGTCTACAAATTAAATCACACTTATATATTATTACTTTAGCTTTATATATATTGATCATTATTAATTATATATATTGATCATAACTTTTGATGTCATTGTTAGCTTCCAAACTTAGTTTCATTTGGTGATGCTTGTCGACTTTTAAGATTGAGCTGAGATCAAATCATTCTTTCTATATGGGTTCTTTGGTTTGTTTCAACCACACAGATAGGGAGAGATTTGTAGACATGTTTTGAGGATAACCCTTTAACCAATCCATCTTATAATGGAGCTTATTTGTTTCACAAGCGAAGATATATATATATATATATATATATATAACTTTTTATACAGCAAAATCTCTTAAAATAAGCTAAACCAAAAGAAACACACTTCTTATCATTTAAAAAAGGACACACTTGTTGGGAGATGTGTTGGTTGGAGTGCTAAGTACCAAGCACTCAGGTAGTGCAGTGGTATGACGCTGGCTTATCCAGCCTTTGTATCAGGGTTCGACCCTGCCCGGGACCATTAGGTCTCCAATTCAAAAAAAAAAGAAAAGAAAAAAGAGAACACATGTTCAAATTCTAAAAGGTATACTTGTTAGAAGATGTTAGAACACTTTACCTTTTAGACCTTAATGGGAAACTCTTCATTTAATAAAAAAAAATTATTATTTTTTTAAAAAATTATGTTGATTTTTGCTAACACTGTAGACCCTTTGGCCTTCCTCTATTAGATTTGTCTGTTTAATTTTGTTGTTTAATTTGATTATTCAGATTCTGTCATTTTCTCTCACACAAAAAAAAAAAAGTTGGATTTTTTTAGTATATATTTGTTAGAAAGATGACATTGCTAGTAAAGGCTAAATCAATTTTTTTTTCTTAAAAAAAATCATTAGATAAAGTTTACTTATTACTAATATAAGACAAAAATATACTTTTTTTAGTCCTATAATTTTATGTAAGATTTTAGTTTGGTGCCTTAATTTTAAATAACACCTTTTCAGTCATTTATATATTTTTCGTCATTAAAGAATGTTGATATTGAAATTTTAATATAAAAAAACATTCTCAAATGTTGTGTATAAAAAAAATATTGTCAAATGCTACTATACAAAGTATATGCTACTATACAAAGTATAATTTTTAAAACAATAATAATAAATGTTACGAAAATCATCATTTAAGACTAATAGCGTTATGATTAAAATACTAAAGTATTTGTTTCTTTTTTTTAAAAAAGTTGAGGGACCAAACCGAAATATTGCATAGATTTAAAGAACCAAATAAATGCATAATTTTTCCTTAATATAAAAAATTATGCTAATAACATCTATCTACATTTAGATATAAAATGTAATCTGGTTTATTTTAATTCTATTTAAATCCATGTGATAATTTTATTGAGTGAGAGTCTTGGAATCATTTATTAATGCTATTTATCTTACAGATTAAAAAATTACAAGCATATTGATAGAGGAAATTGTAGGTGTTCAAAGATCTATAATTAAATTCAAATGAAATTATATGGAGTTACTTATTAATTCTCTCCGCAAGAGTTATAGGCCATTTAAAAAAGGGAAAATCTCATATAAAGCTGTTTGAAATAAGAAAATTTTAAATCAGGTTGTTAAATTCAATAAATCCCTAATTAAATTATCAACCCAACTTAAGATTTCAAAATGTGAGTTAAATGATTTTATTGCCCTTTCCTTGTTTTCTCTCTCATTTTAAAGGTTCTTAATGGTTGTAACTTGTTTTGTTTTGTTTTGTTTTTTTTCAATAAGTATGTATACAACATCAATATCCCAAAAAAAAAAAAAATCACTGTATAAGAAAATAAAATATGATTAGCTAGGGCAGAGCAATGGACGGGTTGGGTAACCCGAGGCCAAACTCATAGCCTACCCATTTAATTTTAAATGGGTATAGGTTAGCTCATACCCATACCTCAACTCATTTAAATTCGTGTAAATAGGCTAGCACATAAATGGGCGAGTTAACTGGGTTTTGGGTAACCCATTTACATTTGACTTGTTTATTTTTCTTTTTAAAAAAAAATCATACATAAGCATTAAGCATCCATCCAAATTCATCATTCCAATTTCTAAAATCTAAATCTTCAAAGTTCCAAAATTACAATTCACACAAAACAATATAAATTTAGACAAGCACCATCATTATATAATCTTGAGAATTAATGACTATTATGGTTATGAATTAGAGGTGGCTGAATACTTGAATAGGAAGGAATTCAGGGGAATGCTTTAAGTGTAATGTGGAATGGGATGGATAGTTAATTAAAAAAAAAACACTAAATGGGCGGGTATGGGCAACCCATAGGTGTGCCCATAGCCTGCCCATTTAAATTTTAAATGAGTGGGTTTTAACCCAACCCATTATAAAATCTTTTTGAGCAGGCTCAATATGGCCCAATTATATTGGGTTTTGGACGGACTCATGGGTTTTGGGTTTCATACTCAGCCCTATAATTAGCTTAAATCAAAAAATTTTTGTATCATGCAAGGATCATTAAGAATAATTCAAGCAAAAAAAAAAAACCAAGATCAATTAAATTATTTTTAGTTGAATGTTAAGAATAACATTTTTTATATTTTTGACTAGCTTTTTTTCGATGAAAATAAAATTAGACTATGTTAATAAAAAAAATCTGACTAGAATGTATATTGCAAGTTATACATCAAGTATGTATGTTTTAAATTATACATCAAATATTTTCATTAGCGTCTTTTTTTTTTTAAAAAAATAGTTTCATCAACGTAAAAAACAAACTAGATATTACAACATTCAAATAAAAATTTAATGAAGTATGATTTTTTTTTTATTGACAAAAAAATCTTACATCGTGTTTTTCTAAAAATTATAATTCCTTATTACAATACTCAAATGAAAATATTTTAATCAATATTGGGTTAATGCTTTTCTTTTTATTTTTTGACTTGAATTATTCTCGTTGATTCTTCTCAATTAAAGGAATTCCATTTTATTTTATTATATATTAATGTTTATATATATATATATATAGAAAAATTAAATTACTAAGTAATACAATCCTTTTAAAAGGAAAGAGGATAAAACAGACTAATAAGAGTGCAATAAAGTCATTTCATCCAAATTTTAAAATCTTAAATTGGGTCAATAACTTGATTAAGGATTTGTTGAGTTTAATAACTTGATTTAAAATTTTTCTATTTCAGGCAACTTTATATGGGAATTTCCCTTTAAAAAATCTAATATTACCTTTTTTTTTTTAAAAAAAACAGATCGATATTAAGTCAACCTTGGGTAAAAGAGTGTTAGGTTATGTATTGATAATTGACTCTTAATTATTATAACATTATAAAATATTATTCCTAGGTGCTAAGTTGAACCATAATATTTTTTTAGGGTGTATATATAACTATAACTTCTTAATAAATATTTCTACGGAAGGAATGTACTTACTTTTTATAAATTAATTGTGAATGAAAAACTTCAATATATATAGATGTTCGTGTGTGGATTATGTCTGTCTGGATTATGGCTTGAACTAGGAACAATGTCTAAGGCCTACGTACCCTGAGTCAGGGATCAAAGCCAACGTAGTTCGAATAGAATTCCGGAGTTTAGTCACTGGGTGTGGGGTGTGTGCTCAGTGAGGAAGGAAACGAGTTGATACAGCGTACCGTTCACCAGTGGAGTGATTTCCTATTTATAGGGAGTGGTAGTTAGGATTCGTGTCCGAGATACTCGGCTATTCGTGGGTCATAATCCCGGGATATGCTGTTAGTAGCGATATTAGTGGGGGTAGTTACCGTAGATGATGGCATAGTGGATTGGGCTTCGTGGCCCATGTTTCTAGGTCCATAACAGTTGCCCCCTAGCCCGGTAGTTCAGGTTTACGAATTGCCGGGATGTATTGGTTGCTCGACTGAGCCCTGCATCAAATCCGAGTTGTTGTTTGCCTTAACAGCCATTTTTCGAGACTTAATCTCGGCTATCGATAACACATCTTTCAGTTTTGCAAATGACTTATCATCCGCCCAGTTGCCCCCCAGCCCGATAACACCAGTGCCTGGGGTGTCGGGGTGCGTCACTGATTATTCCCGACTTAGTGTCATCTGGGCTAACTCGATCTGATTCTTATTGTCTGATCTCTCTGGTACGCCTTCATGACGACGTGCATATCTGGCCTTGTATGTTATGGAGTTGACAACTCTTTGACAACTCTTTTTTGAGAATTACCGAGTTTGTTTCGTCATACACACCGAGTTCACCAAAAACTCGGTGGTTTGTACCAAGATTTGCCTCTGCCGAGGTGTGTCGCTAACTGAGATACCTTCTATTAGGAAGCTCATGGTCATACCCATCGCTATGACCGCCTTTTTACTTATCCTTGAATGTTTAGGGTGCCGTTTCGTGTAGCCACTTCCTTCGAATCTGCAACGTCGCGTTTTCCGAAAAGCCACCATCGGTTATCACGCTCATTAATGTTCTGCGTCATTTCCTATCAGTCATGATTACGTTTTAGGGTTTTAATAGGGCTTAGCCCTATCCCCGTTGATTGGTCTCAAATTATATTTCTGAAATCTGTACCGTCACCTTCCCTGGCACCTCGTGACCGGTGAGACCCCTGGGTAGTGAACCGTCATGCGTGTTGATTTCCTTACAAGTATAGGTGTTTTGTCTCTCCACTCTTCCCATTTCGCCCATCTCAAATCTGGTGAAGTTCTTCTTTGGCAGAGCAACTCTCTCTACCCTTTCTTTCTCAGATTTCATCCTTCTACGGATTCGCAAGTAAGCTTTCCTGGCATTTTCGATTTGTTCATTTTGGTTGATCGTAATGATCTTGGAATGCCTTCTTTAAATCCCTGTTTCGTTCTTTACCATCTTTGTACTTCTGGGTTCCTGTTCTTGATGTTCTCTTGAAATGTTTTTCTGTTCTTGTTGGGTGGTTTTAAACGACAATGATGATCCCGAATTCCTCTCTGAAGGAAAGAAAGTGTTGAGAACCATAGTGAGGTTACCTTATCTGAGTCGTTAGAAGATTGAGATTTTTGGGAAGATGAGAACCATTTGTTTTTTAACTTTATTGCATCACTTTGTGCTTTTTCAAGCTCTTGATTTCATTCTTGTCTGCTTAATAATCCCAATTGCATGTGCTTAGATATTTTAGTCGTTTTCTAAAAGATGGATCCCCAGCCACCACTAGTAGACATGTATGGTCGGCCCATCCCCGAGGAGGATAGAGAACTACTAAAAAGAGTTCCTGGTCGAACTAAACTCTAGTTGTGGTCAATTCTTCCTGGTGAAAAAGAAAAGATGGAAGATTTGCTTCGTTCCTCATATGGCAGCGGGTCCTCCCGAGGAGGGAGCCCCTCCCGAGGAGGGAGCTCCACCCGAGGTATTACTGTCTCCCGGGGTGGTCGTTCTTCCCGAGGTTCCAGTTCCTCCCAAGGTAGCAGAGGCCGAAGATCCCCTCAAGGTCAGGTGGTTGAGCCTTCATCCGCTGCCTCGCCAGGCCATTTGGTTGCTCGACATGTGGCCCTTGACAGTTCCGCCCGGGGTTGCCCGGCCGAGGATAACACTCCTTGCGAGGAATGTATGTATAAAGCCATTGACCTTTCTAATCGGGGGCTTGACCGAGAAGCCGAGCAGACTTTAGACCGCTGTCGCTGTAAACAAAGGCCCTGGAGATCTGCTGCCGCTTACTCTCCTTTATTGCCCTTGGCATCTCAAACTCCCGAAAATCTTAAGACTTCAAGTACTCCCAAGTTTTGACTCAGTATTTTTTTTTCTTTTATAGGTATTTATGTCTTCTTCCACTCACCAAACCAACCAATCAGAGACCGGCGAGTCCGTTCCCTCTGGTGCTTCCCAAATGGCGACTATCAACCGATATGCCGTCAGTGAAGTCGTTACCGATATGAGGAATAAATCTTCGGCTAAGACAATCGCTAAAGTAATCCGGGGTGGGGATTGTTACACCGTGTCCTAACCTTCAACTAGCGAGTCAGTGGCCTCGGGATGTCGAGAGGATGAAACTCCTTTCTTTTTCTTCTACAGACACGTTATTTCCTGACTTGGGCTGGAATTTCCTTTCTCTAACTTTCAAATGCAGCTTCTCCGCCACTTTCACTTAGCTCCTTCCCAACTTCATCCTAATGGCTGGGCCTTTGCCATTGCCTTTGAAAGTTTTTGTCACAATTATGACCTAATTTGCTCCGTGCCCGTGTTTTGCTTTTTCTTTGTTCCGTTAGAGAATAACCTTTCAACAGACGGAGATTTATTAGAGTTTGGATGGACTTCTCTCCGGGCTTCACTTGGTCGTAAGTTTCTCAAGCCTTTCACAGATTCGTGGAAAGGCTTCAAGAACTCCTTTTTTAAGGTTTCTGCCAAGCCTGGTAAGGTTCCATGGTTTCTTCAGACTTTTGCTTCTGGGGAACTTGAAGGTCGTTTCCCCTTGTATTGGACCGGAGAGCACCACCGATATAAGGCCAAGGATTTTTTTACCCCCCTCTCTTATATGACTGCACAGGAGAAAGATGTCGTCGCTTTTATTTCCAGCCTTGTCAATAAAGAGCCCTTAGAGGACTCGGCCAATTACATATTTTCTTTTGTAAAGAAATCACCCACTGCGGGTATGACAATTGCTTTATTTGTTCTTGCATTATATTGTTGACGAATTTTATATAACTCGTCTTTTGTTTCTCTGTCTTTTAGGTGATCCCATGGGTAAGAGGCCCGATTACCTTAACGTCCTCGCCCGTCCTTCAAACGCAGCCACGTCATCTCGGCCTATGACTCCTGCTACCCAGAGGGCGGTTTCTATTCCGGGCGCAGCCACGTCATCTCGGCCTATGCCTCCTGCTACGAAGAGGGCGGCTTGTATTCCCGAATCTTCTGATCCTCCCCCGGCGAAGAAAACCAAGAGATTGAGGAAGAAGAAAACCCTCGAGGCTGAGCCGGAAGAAGAGGCTGAAGACGACATTCCTTTGGCCCTTCGTGTTGTTGAGCCCGAGAGGGCGGCCGCTGATGATCCGGCCTTCTCAGCTGGACCCGTAGTGAAGTTCCC
Source organism: Acacia crassicarpa (assembly GCA_034222035.1). NCBI lineage: Eukaryota > Viridiplantae > Streptophyta > Magnoliopsida > Fabales > Fabaceae > Acacia > Acacia crassicarpa. The sequence continues at coordinate 39,341,008 of JAWXYG010000003.1, forward strand.
GAAGTCATATCTTTGGGAAAACAAAATTCCTACGGGCCTTCGTGCGGGTCTCCAAGCTCCTTCTCACTTCTTTGACAGGAAGAGGATTTCAACCCGGAAGGTAAAAGAGCTCAGGGATTTGGAGCACATGAACATGAAAAATGCCGGCGTTTGTCATTTGGCTGCACAACTTAAGGACTGGGTTGGAGAACAGGCAGAAGAAATAAAGGTTTTAAAGGCTAATCAGCAGACAGCCGATGATCGGGTAGCTGAAGCCCAAGAAGAGCTTCATGTGGCTCAAGCTGAGAAGGCAAGCCTGTCGGACGAGATTGTTGGGCTGCGTGACAAGCTCCACAAGGCAGAATCCGAGGCCACCCATCACCTTCAAGTCCACGAACAAGATTTGGCAATGTTGGCAACGCACAAGGACGAGGTGGCGAAGTACAAGAACGAGGTTGCAAAGCTAACGTCGTCTCTTGAAACTAGCCAGACCGCCCTCGAACATGCCAATAAGGACGTAGAGATGCTAAGGACGGGGGTGATGGATGCGTTTGACAATGCCTTGGAGCAAGCACGGTTTTTGAATCCCCAGTTTTCCCTGGACTTGACACAAGCGCACGTTAACGCCTATGTTGAAGGCGGGATTTTTCACCCGGCTCCTTATCTGGATGCTCCTTCAACTGACTTAGGTCCTGAGGAAACTGCTGGGGATGAACAGGCTTTTGATGGCCCGAATGGTTCTTGACTTGTTCGATTTGCAGCCATTTTTCTTTTTTGTTTTGTAAACTTTGTGCCCGTGTTGGGCTTATTTTGTAATGAATAGTTGATTAATATAAACAGGATTTTCCGCGTTTATCTCTATTTCTATCAAACTGTTTCTTTTTGTCAAGGCAACCAGTCGACGTGATCAAGGTCGATTGAAGTGCCTTCGTTTTATTTTCAGCATTTAAATTGTCGAGTTACATGATTCACGAAATTATGCGTTTGCAACATTCGCGCATGTCTTTTTGTTATGGCCATTTAGGACGATACGGTAACCGCGGATCATCCAACCCGAGTTCCCGTCCGTCTATTTTTGGCGGCTTTGCCGCTATACGGTCAAGCTTAGACTCGTATTTAGCGGATTATCCCGCTGGCGTTTCACTCGCTTTATGATTTATGAATCACTCGGGATTCATACATGTTTTTAGCGGCATGATTTATGAACTAGCTCGGGGTTCATACATGCTCTTTTAGTATCGTGATAAATGAACCAACTCGGGGTTCATATATACGTTGATAGCCTTAATAAGACTGAACTTGGCTGTGTAGCCTATTATTTCATTAATTGAAATCTTTACAATAAAAAGCAAGTTTTGAACTCGCAATTAAATTATCTAAACAAAGAAACGAACAAATGAGAACTGAACATAATGCATCTTAACATGTAGCAAATTGCTTTAACTGTAGTAAGCCCTAAGTTTATCAGCATTCCAAGTTCTTTCCAGCGCCTTTCCGTTGAGAGTCTCTAGAACGTAAGCGCTTGACCCGAGTTTCTCCTTGATCCTGTAAGGACCTTCCCAGTTGGCTGCTAACTTTCCCTCTCGGGCATTTTTATTGCCAATGTCTGCTCTTCAGAGGACCAAATCGTCCTTCTGAAAGGAGCGGGGCTTTACCTTCCTGTTATAGCGAGCCATGATCAGCCGTTTTGTAGCCACATCCCTTAGGTGCGCAGTGGTGCGAACCTCGTCAATCAAATCCAACTCGGCTGCAATTGCCTCATTATTAACTCGCTCCTAAGAAACTTGCAACTTCCTTAAAGAAGGTTCTCCAATTTCCATTGGTATCATGGCCTCGCAACCATAAGTAAGCCTGAAAGGGGTTTCCCCCATAGATGTCTGCACAGTTGTTCGATATGCCCATAGTACCGAGTAGAGGTGCTCAACCCAGTCACCTTGGGCCTCTTCCATTCGTTTCTTTAACCCATTCACAATGATCTTGTTTGCCGCCTCCGCTTGTCCATTGGACTGCGGATGTTCTATCGAAGCGAAGTGGTGCTTAATTTGAAACTCGGACATCATTTTCCGGAACCCCTGGTCTGCGAACTGTGTACCATTGTCCGTAACTATTTCGGCCGGAATTCCAAATCGGGAGATGATGTTCCTTTGGAAGAACTTCTGGGTTTTGGCCGAGGTTATTGCCGCCAGCGGTTCCGCCTCCACCCACTTAGTGAAGTAATCTACTGCCACTATGAGCCACTTCAACTGACCGGGAGCTGGTTTGAAAGGTCCTAGTAAGTCCATGCCCCATTTGAAAAATGGCCATGGTGCAGTGATTGCCTGTAAGTCAGATGGTGGCATTCTAATGATTTTTCCATGCTTCTGATAGCTTTCACATTTTTGGATGTGGTCCTTGGCGTCTTGAGCCATAGTGGGCCAATAATATCCTGCCCGAATAGCCTTCCGCGCAAGTGCCTTGGCCCCCATGTGTTGCCCATTGATGCCTTCATGTATTTCTGCCAAGACATATTGGGCTTGGTCGCTCCCAAGACATTTTGCTAGAGGTGCATGTATACCCTTTCGGTAAAGCTGGTCGTCTACCATCGTGTAAGCAGCTGCTGCTTTTACCACGTTCCTTGCCTGCGCGTCATCATCGGGAATAATTCCTCGCTCCAAGTAGTCCACAATTGGTTTCCTCCAGTCTACCGAGTTCGTAATCAACATTACACAACTTGGTTCTGGGAGGTTTTGTTGGACGACGGTTCTCAGGTTTCCCGGGCCCTTAGTGCTTGCCAACTTGGACAATATGTCAGCCCTTGTATTTTCCGCCCTTGGGATATGTGCTACTGTCACCTCATCAAATTGGGCCATGATTTCCTTTACCTTGGCTAAATATTTAGCCAACAATGGTCCCTTTACCTGGTATGACCCCTGAATTTGGGAGGCTAATAGTTGTGAATCCGTTGAGACGTGTACTCTATGAGCTCCGCTTTCTTTTGCCTGAGACAATCCTGCCAACAAGGCTTCGTCTTCGGCCTGATTGTTGGACGTCGGGAATTCCAGCCGAAGAGATAGTTCTATGGCAATGCCCTCGGGGTTTTCAACAATAACCCCGGCGCCACCTCCGTGTAAATTGGAAGAGCCATCCACAAAGACTCTTCAAGGCTCTGTTCTCATTCCTTGTCCTTGGACGAAAGTCGACTCCACTAAGAAGTCGGCCAATGCCTGTGATTTGATTGCTTGTCGGGCCTCGTACGTGATATCAAATTCAGACAATTCGATTGCCCAATTTGTCATCCTACCTGCTAAGTTCGGCTTATGCAGGATCTGCCGTAGTGGTTGGTTCATCCAGACTACAATAGAATGGCTGTGAAAATAATGTCTTAGCCGCCGTGCCGCTGTTAGTAAGGCGAACGCCATCTTCTCAAGCTTTTGGTATCTGACCTCGGGCCCCTGCAATACCCGACTCACGAAATATACCGGCTTTTGTTCCTGACCGGTTTCCCTTATCAAAACCGCACTCACTGCTTCTTCCCCCACTGATATGTAAAGAATTAATTTCTCACTGGGCTCTGGTCTTGAAAGCACTGGGGGGGAAGATAAGCAATGCTTAATCTTGTCGAAGGCATCTTCACAGTCCGAGTTCCATCCCCTCGACACTTGCTTCTTTAACAGCTTGAAGAAGGGGAGTGACTTTTCAGCCGACTTGGGCAAGAATCTAGTTAAGGCCGCTAGTCTTCCTGTCAACTGCTGTACTTCTTTTTTGTTTGTCGGGGCCTTCATGTCCAGGATTGCTCTGCATTTCTCTGGGTTGGCTTCTATGCCCCGACTTGTTAACAAGAAACCCAGAAACTTTCATGAGGGTACTCCAAAGGCGCACTTCACCGGGTTCAATCGGATCTTGTGCCTTCTTAACTTCTCAAAGGTCTGGTCGAGGTCCTGGATATGGCTGCTTTGCTCTTTTGACTTGACTATCATGTCGTCAATATATACCTCCACGTTTTTCCCGAGCTGGTCTTTGAACACTTTAGTCATCATCCTCTGATACGTTGCCCCTGCATTTTTGAGACCAAAAGGCATTACATTATAGCAGTAATTAGCACTATTGGTGATGAAGGCGGTCTTATCCTAGTCCTCAGGGTGCATGGCAATCTAGTTATATCCCGAGTACGCATCAATGAATGAAAGTAACTGAAATTCGGATGATTGGTCCACTAGCTAGTCTATGTTGGGCATAGGAAACGCGTCCTTTGGGCATACTCTATTCAAATCCTTGTAGTCAACGCATACCCGCCACTTGCCGCTTGGTTTTTTCACCATGACAACATTGGACAGCCACGTGGTGTATTGTACTTCCCTTATAAATCCAGCCTCGAGCAATTCTTGGACGTGGTCGTCCAAAACCTTCCCACGATCGGAACCGATGTTCCTTTTCTTCTGCGCTACTGGCGCTGATTCTGGTGGAATAGCCAACTTATGACAACAAAACTCGGGGTCAATCCCCGGTATCTCGGACGGTCTCCAGGCGAACACGTCCTTATTATTCTTCAAAAACTTCTGCAACTCTGCACGAACTTCGGGATTCAACGTTTTCCCTATTTTCGTGACCTGTTCCGGATCTTCTCCTAGGACGAGGTCTTCTAACTCTTCACCGGGCTCTTCTTTGCGTGCCTTGTCGTCCTCCCTCAGGTCCAACTCAACTACTTGTACCGCGTTGCTGAACGCTTCCCCCTTACTTGCCGATTTGCCTTCTTGGACTGCCTCGAAATAACATTTACGGGAGTCCTTCTAATCTCCTTTGACCGTTACCACCTGATTCTTTTTGTTGATGAACTTTAATTTTTGGTGGTTTGACGACACCAGCATGTTCCAGGAGTGAATAGTCGGCCTCCCCAAGATCATATTATAAGGTGAGGGGAAATCCGCTACCACAAACCGAACCATCTCGGTCTTGAAAGCCTCTTTGGTTCCCAGAGTCAACTTCAAATCAATAAACCCTTTAGGACGGGTATCTTCGCCGTTGAACCCGGTCAGCGTGGTCCTACATGGTTTCAGATCCTTAGAGTCTAGTCTCATTCGCTTGAATGCATCCCATAAGATGATATCTACTGCGCTCCCATTGTCGACAAACACCTTCTTAACTTGGCAGTCGTCGATTACCGCCGTGATCACCAGGCCGTCATTATGCCCGGGTATGACGTCATCAAAGTCTTCCTGCGAAAATCCCAATATTGGCTCATCTTTTTTCTTTCCTCTCTTGAATTTGGGTCGGTCTGCAATTTGCATGACCTCCTCAAGATACTTCTTTCGCTGGTTGGAAGAGTCTCCTCCTCCTCCAAAACCACCCACGATCGCACTGCAGACAAACTTCGACTCTAGAATTCGTCCCCATCGTTGTGTTTATCGTTGTCCCTATGTTGCTTTTTTCGCCCTTCCTGCGGGCTCCTACTTCTGTTCGGCCGTTTGTTTTGTCGGCCTTGAGTTTGTATTACGTATCAATGGAGTTTTCCTTCCCGCACAAATTTTTCAATCGCATCCCTTAAATCCCAACAAGCTTCGGTCGTGTGGCCATTTTGGTCGTGAAATTCACAATATCAGGACTTGTCTACGGGTTGGTTCGTCCGCATTGGCCGTGGTCGTTCTACATGCTTCATTTCAGTTGAGGAGACTTCTTTCCAAATTTGGGCTCGCGGTACCTTCAGCGGCGCATATGTTTCGTATTTTCCTTCTGTCCGACTTCCTCGAGGTCCTCTGTCCCTACCTCGGTCGCGTTGTTTGTCGGAATTGTACCGATCCTTCCCCCGGGGGGGGGATCTTTTTGAGGATCCTCCGGCTGGTATATGATTTGTTGCCTCCATCTGCTCCATTTCTATATACTGCTTTGTGCGATCTCTGAACTCGTTCAACGACGTTGGGCGGCGCTTCATGATTGACTTCTTCAATGGCGAACTTTTGTCCAAGCCCACCATCACACAGTGCAGTTGCACCTCGTCCTTCAAACCAGGAACTTGAAGAGCAGTACTATTAAATCGCTCCAAATATTTCTGAAGAGTTTCTCCTGGCCCCTGTCGTATTTGGTCGAGTTGAAACTCTATCGTAGGTTGCTTCCGACTTGGGGCGAAGTGGAGCAGAAACTTGCTTTCCAAGTCCTTGAGGTCCGGGACAGAGTCGGCTGGCAGACTGTTGAACCATATCAGTGCAGGTCCTCGCAGAGTTCCCGCAAATAAATGCGCTATGATCGGTCCGGAGTATCCCTTTACCATTATTTCCATCTTGAAGTTGTTGATATGGATTTGCGGGTTCTGACTGCCGTCATATTTGGGGAAGTCCTTAGTGTCAAGGCCTTTCGGATAAGGTGCTGCCATGATTTTTTTCGTAAAGGGAGTTATCACTCTGTCACCCTCGTCCGAAGAGGGTGTGACTCGTTCCCCTGAGGACCTTGGGTTTTCGCCTGTTTGCTGGTCCCCCCTTTGCACCCTAGTTGACGCTGGATCGCGTCTATCAGTTTCTTCGTTAGTGCCGGCAGTTCGGTCTTGTCTTTCGTGATGGCCATTATCGCCCGAACGTCTGTTTTGCTCATCTCGGTCATTTTCCCATGATTGCCCTTGGTCTCTACTTCGGTCTCTGTCGCTCCCGTTACTCGGCCGCTCTTCATGGGAGTGGGAGCCATGCAGACTTGGCCCCGCCTCATCATTGTTGGTTGCAGAATTCCTTTTGTAAGTTTGCTCAGCATATTGCTGGAAGAAATTCCTCCATTCCTCGTCACGTCGGACCATCTCTTCCTGGTGCGCTTGAGCGCTTTCTTGAATTTGCAGGCTGTGGCGGGTTTCCATTCCCTCCATTCTATTCAGGATGGAACCTATTGTATTTTGCAACCAACAAGAGAATGTCCGGGTTGACCACCTGAACTTCCCCCTGTATACCACCTTCAGGGGCCTGAGTTTCCTCGTGCTCTAACACATTATTTTGTGGGATGTCAGAGTCGGCCGCGTTTGATTCTCCTTCCGTCTCGACGGTTACCTGATCCATGTCGGGGTTGGTACGATCACGTTGCTCCGCTTGCATCATTTGCTGTCCGTGTTCCCCCGGCTCCTGAGTATTTGGAACTGTTAAAGTCCTCTTTGATCTTGCCATTGATACGTGACCTTAAAACCTTGTGGTCAACCTTTTTAGGGTCCCCACGGACGGCGCCAAATGTTCGTGTGTGGATTATGTCTGTCTGGATTATGGCTTGAACTAGGAACAATGCCTAGGGCCTACGTACCCTGAGTCAGGGATCAAAGCCAACGTAGTTCGAATAGAATTCCGGCGTTTAGCCACTGGGTGTGGGGTGTGTGCTCAGTGAGGAAGGAAACGAGTTGATACAGCGTACCGTTCACCAGTGGAGTGATCTCCTATTTATAGGGAGTGGTAGTTAGGATTCGTGTCCGAGATACTCGGCTATTCGTGGGTCGTAATCCCGGGATATGCTGTTAGTAGCGATATTAGTGGGGGTAGTTACCGTAGATGATGGCATAGTGGATTGGGCTTCGTGGCCCATGTTCCTAGGTCCATAACAATAGAGATTAATCGAGTTTCACGCACTCCAATGGGATTGACGGCCACCCCACTTCCTATTGCCGTTTTCATTGGAGATCTATGGTAGAAGACGCAGCTTGTTTCCATTTCACTGTTCAAAAGACGCATTTGTTTCCATTTCACTGTTCAAACGATATTTGCAAACAAAAGCTCTGAACGAAAATAAACTCACTTCATACACAGCATCTTCAATTGGCTTGCTCATTAATTACTCACACCCTAATCACACACACACACACACTATATATATATATATATATATATATATATATATATATATATATACATATACTTTCTCATTTGATAATAAATTTAAAACACCATTTTACACCAAAAAAAAAAAATTAAAACACCATATATGGCATTGAAATGATTTTATACTTTTAAAAGGTTTGAGCTATAAATTTACAGATTATTAGTAATAATTTATTTTTATATTCTAAAAATTAACTCAAAATTATTGATTATCATGAACAAAGTATTAAGTATTAGTATTATTCTTTTTATAACCAACAAATTGTTGCTTGAAGTGATAAGGTAACTCACCCCTAGGAGGAGAATACTAGTTCGAATCCTAAGAAGTACACTTGTTGGGAGATATGTTGGTTGAAGTAATAAGGGGCACCACCCCGTAGGAGGAGAATACTAGTTCGAATCTTAAGAAGCACATTTGTTGGGAGATTTGAAAACTCTTTGCCCCCTATACCTCAAGGGGCGAATAGGGGTGGAAACAAGTCAGATCAGGCCAGGCCTCATTCTTAGCAGGCCAGACCTGTTATGCAAGGAAGTGGCCTGAGCCTGGCCTGTGGCCTGTTACATGCTAAAATTTTAGCCTGAGCCTGACCTATTAAAGGCCTGGCCTGTGGCCTGTTGCCTGTTAAGAGGCCTGTATTTTTTACCGGCCGAAAATAGGTTGGAAATAGGCCTACTATATACATGCCTACAACAGGCCTAGAGTATATAGGCCGAAAACAGGCCTGATGTAAACAGGCCAATAACAGGCCTAAGTGAGGAGAAATTGATTTATGGACTTAGAGTTCTTGGTTTGAAAGAGTGAACAGGAGGTTTTGAGTGAGGGAGAGGCGGAAGGATATTAATTAATCTTTTTTATAAAAGAATTAATTATTCTTAATAGGCCGGCCTGTCAGGCCTAACAGGCCTATTTGAAGGCCTAGGCCTGGCCTATTAAGACAAATAGACCTTAAAATAGGCATTGTCCTGGCCTGTTAGCCTGACAAGCCAGGCCTGACTAGGCTTTTAACAGGCCAGGCCACAGGCTCCTGGCCTATTTCCACCTTTAGGGGCGAAACCCTCCATCTATTTTTTTTTTTTTAAAAAAGTATTAGTTTTATTAAAAGAATTATGTTGATATTTGGTAAGATTGTAGGCTCTTTGGCCTTCCTCTATTAGATTTGTCGGTTTAATTTTGTTGTTTGATTTGATTATTTGGATTCAGTCATTTTCTCCCACCCAAAAAATTTGGATTTTTTAATATATATTTTTGCTTATAATTCTATATTTGAATTATGTATGAAAATTAAATTTTGTTCTCTACTTCAATTATTTTTAATCGGCTTTAATTTCCCAATGCAATTAAGTTCTTCAATTTTCTTGAAAATAATTTAATAACATATCTATTGATCTATCAATGATAATATTTACATATGAATTTTCTTACACAAAAAAATATATTTAAATTTATTTTGAATAAAATATTTTTTCATCATATTTTATTAATTCCTAATTTAAATTAAGAAGAAACATTCTATGGAGAAAATAAACCAGCATTTGGCTCCTTTTTCTTTTATAAATCTCTCCCTCTCTCTCTCTCTCTCTCATGTATATAGAGTTAGAAAAAGGGCCGGCTCATCATGGGCTAGGGTCTAAAAGAACTAAGGGCTGATCCTTTTAGGCCTGACTAAAGAAAATAGTCATTTTTCGAGGCCCGACCCTTGAGCATAAGGATCATAGTTGAAGTAATTTTAATAATCTTTTACTATTTTTTCAACATTTTTTTAGAGAAATAAAATTAGAACCATGAAATCCTAATTCAACACATGAATGTTGTCAAAATTAAAGTGTAAATGATACGCATCATACCACGAACAAACACAGATACTAAGTCTTAATCAAAGGCCATATACCATAATTACAAATAATTAATGAGAAGACTTAAAAAATTAAAAATGCTTCTTATAAATATATTTTGAAAAATGTAAGTAGTCAGCAAAATAAACAACATAATCTATGAACAAAACAATACAAAAGTAGTAAGAATACTTATAAAATAATAAATATCTTTTATAAGTTTCTAATATTTAGGATTCTTAATACAAGATGTTCTTATGAGAAATTCATTTTAAAAAATATGATAACAACTAAATATTTGCAACATCATTAGCAAAGTATAAAAAGTAACAATACTATTATTATATAAATATTTTTTAAAAAAACATACAAGCATAAGAAGGATGGCTTTGGTCCTTTAAGGCCCTTCGTCCTTCAGGGCTAACCCTTTTATGTTTGTTTTTATTTTTGAGACAAAAATCTTAAGTGAGCCCTTATAATTTAAAGCTTAAACAGGTTTGATGAGTTTGACCCATTTTCTTAACTCTATGTGTATGTATGTATGTATAATAAGAATAAAAGGAAAGTAAAACTAGGTGAGCCTCTGCCTCCAATGCGCTGCACCCCACAAAAGAGCACTGCACATGTATGCAAACACATATAAAATGTTTATATTGATATTTGTTGTTATTTGTTGGAGGAGTTACGTGTGAGTCAAATCATAATTATCATAATCCATTGACCGGAATCTGATATTACATGTGTACACATCAGGATTTGCAAGTTTTATTTAATAAAATGATCAATTTTATATAAGCAAAGGAATTTATACATCTAAAGTTAAAAGAGTAAGGTCTGTGCCAAGTTGCAAGTGAGGTGTTGAAATGAGGGCCCAAAGCCATAGTAGTTCAAGTGTCAATGGTTCCAACGTAGTTGAATCAGGATCATGATTAAAATAATATAATTTAATTAAAGCGCCAATGTACAATAATACATATGAGATTTTCTAAAACATGTGCCTAGCATTAAATATAGTTTTAAGGGTAAAAATAACTATAAACTTCTAAAATATGTGTAAAAATATACATTGATCGTTAGTTGACCGTTTGTTAAATTTTTTAAGGGCTAAGGTGTAAAAATATATAGAAGATTTTTTTTTCCCCTAAAGTGCGCCCAATACAAATATTTTTTTACGGAGAGTAATTATGAACTTCTAAATAAGTGTAAAAGTACATGTTGACTGTTTGTTTAGATTTTTTTGACCAAAAATAATGATATGGGGGATGATGTGGATGATTAAAAAATGAGTTAAATGCCTAATTTGCATTGGAAGTTTCGCTAAGGGGGCGCTCAGCATCTGGAAGTTTTTTTTGGTATCAAATTTGCCACGGAAGTATTAAAAAGGTATCAAATTTGCCCCGGAAGTATGAAAAAGGTAGCAAATTTACCCCTCCGTTAATTTTAACCGTTAAGTTTAACTGAGTGTACACGTGGCATGCCACCTCATGACACGTGACATGCCACCTCATCAACCCAATAAGAGTTAAGTATCATTTTTGCCCTGGAAGTTTTCACTGAGAGCAATTTTGCCCCGGAAGTTTTCACTCAAGAGTAATTTTACCCCGGAAGTTTACAAAACATATCAATTTTGCTCTTCTTTCCCATATATTAAATCTAACTATTAAATCAGTCAAGACCACACATGTTATGCCTTGAAAAGGTCAAACTTGGAGTCAGAGAAAGAGATCCTTGAGATGTTGAGCTCAAGGCAGCCAAAATTTGTGAAGCCGAGCTACTCACAGGAATCATCACTTATGATCTAAGCAAATGATTAGTTTATACAAACGTAAATATTATCGCTATTGATTTGTTTTACTGAACCAATTGTTGGAACAATTCATTTCTCGTTTTGTGTTTCATTTGCTTAGATTATAAGTGATTCTTCCTCTGTATTTTGCGACAAACCTTTCAGTTCCTGTGAGCAGTTCGGCTTCACAAATTCTAGCCACCTTGAGCTCAACATCTCAAGGATCTCATTCTCTGACTCCAAGTTTGACCTTTTCAAGGCATGGCATGTGTGGTCTTTGATTGATTTAATAGTCAAATTTAATATTGGGAGAAAGAATGGCAAAATTGCTACTTTTGTAAACTTCTAGGGCAAAATTGCTCCTCAATGAAAACTTTCAGGGCAAAAATGATACTTTTGATTGATGAGGTGGCATGCCACCTCACATTTTAATGATCTACGTGGACTTCCCTCACTTTTGAGTAAATTTGATACCTTTTTAATATTTCCGGGACAAATTTGGTACCAAAAAAACTTCCGGGTGTTCCCTTAGCAAAACTTCTAGGGTAAATTAGGTATTTAACCCATTAAAAAACAATTTGAAATAATAATTTACTGACTAGGTAAGATAAACAAATTTTCATCTAATCATTTATCTTCATCTAACTCTTCCTCTCCTCTCCTTCTCTCTTTCAAAAGAAGTGATGATGTGGAGATAAAGGGTTAGTGGAAATTAATTTTTCTTGCCTGGTCAGCAAATTATTATGGGTTAAATATCTAATTTGCCCCGGAAGTTTTGCTAAAGGGGCATTCAGAACCCGGAAGTTTTTTTGGTACCAAATTTGCCACAGAAGTATTAAAAAGGTATCAAATTTACCCAAAAGTGACAGAAGTCCACATAGATCGTTAAAATGTGAGGTGGCATGCCACCTCATCAAACAAAAGTATCATTTTTGCCCTGCAAGTTTTCATTTAGAAGCAATTTTGCCCCAGAAGTTTTCATTGAGGAGCAATTTTGTCCCGGAAGTTTACAAAAGTAGCAATTTTGCCCTTCTTTCTCCCAATATTAAATTTGATTATTAAATCAGTCAAAGACACACATGTCATGCCTTGAAAAGGTTGAACTTGGAGTCAAAGAAGGAGATCCTTAAGATGTTGAGCTCAAGGCGGCCAGAATTTGTGAAACCGAACTGGTCACAGGGATTGAAAGGTCTGCTGCAAAACCCAGAGGAAGAATTACTTATGATCTAAGCAAATGAAACGCAGAACGAGAAATGAATTGTTCCTAAAATTGGTTCAGTGAAACAAATCAATAGCGATAATATTTACGTTTGTATAAACTAATCATTTACTTAGATCATAAGTGATGCTTCCTGTGAGTAGTTCAGCTTCACAAATTTTGGCCGCCTTGAGCTGAACATCTCAAGGATCTCATTCTCTGACTCCAAGTTCGACCTTTTCAAGGCATGACATGTGTGGTATTTGACTGATTTAATAGTCAAATTTAATATTGAGAGAAAGAAGGGCAAAATTGCTACTTTTGTAAACTTCCAGGGCAAAATTGCTCCTCAATGAAAACTTCCGGAGCAAAAATGATACTTAACTCTTATTCGGTTGATGAGATGACATTCCACGTGTCATGAGGTGGCATGCTACGTGTACACTTTGTTAAACTTAACGGCTAAAATTAACGGAGGGGCAAATTTGGTATCTTTTTCATACTTCCGAGGCAAATTTGGTACAAAAAAAACTTTCGAGTGCTGAGCACCCCCTTAGCAAAACTTTCCAGGGTAAATTAGGCATTTAACCCAATTATTATTCGTAATCATAGAAATACTTAGATACTCCAAGAGTATTACACCATCTGAATTTTGTCTAATAAAAACATAATAACTCATATCATTTTAGTCCTAGTTGGCTCATGATTCATCTGAAAAAATTCAAAATTTCTCTTGTTTATAAGAAAAAAAATCTTAATTTAAAAAACTAAAATAAAATGATCAACCAATATTTTTCATAAAAACAAGATTTTTTTTTTCCAGATGAGTCATCAGCCAACTATGATTAAAATGATCTAAGCTGTAATGTTTGTTAATTCTATATTTTTGATGTTTTGATGATAACAATTATAATGTAATTAAATTAATAGATTCAAGGTTAAATCATGTTTTATATGGCTAACTTGAATCTGCAATGGTTGAAAGATTGCCCTTGGATGCCTCGAGTTAAAGTCGCATGCCTGGGGTCATGAGATGTTAATATCTAAATGAAAATTGTTTTGATTTCATGAGCCTCTGTTAAAATGTGTTTGACGTAGAGTCAATAATTTTGAGATATATTTGCCTCAAGTTAAAATTGATATGCTTCAAGTTAATCTTTGGATACTTGAGTCATGTAGTGTTATTATTTAAAAGGAAAATGTTTTTAATCTTATATGTCTCAAGTTGAAGAGTTGATAAGTTGAAATTTATATGTTCGAGTTAAATCCATGGATACTTCAAGTTAAACGATGAAAATATTTTTAAAGAAACTTGGTTAACTCCAATCAATGTTTTTATGCCTTGAGTTATCTATTTGATGTTAAGTTTTGTACCAATTTGTTTTAAATTCTTGATATCAAGTCAAGTCATCAACTTTTATATCAAGTTAACTTGCGTTTTTCACAAGAGTTTAACTTTTGAAATATCAAGTCATTGACTCAAGTTGGTAACTCAAGTCAAGTCACTTTTTAACTTCAAGTTAAGGTTTCTTTGGCCATGTGTTTTTGAAAGTTATCGGGTTTAACTTGATAAATATCAAGTTAGTGACTCAAGTCACTAACTCAAGTCAAGTCACTTTTAACTTCAAGTTAAGGTTTCATTGGACACGTTTTTTATAGCATCGGGTTTAACTTGATATATATCAAGTCAGTGACTCAAGTCACTGACTCAAGGTTTAACTTGATATATATCAAGTCAGTGGCTTTTTGTGCAGTATCGGGTTTAACTTGATATATATCAAGTCAGTGACTCAAGTCACTGACTCAAGGTTTAACTTGATATATATCAAGTCAGTGACTCTTTTGTGTAGCATCGGGTTTAACTTGATATATATCAAGTCAATGACTCAAGTCACTAACTCAAGTTTTTCACTTATTGACTCAAGTCGAGTGTTCATTTGGCGAAAACATCGGGTTTAACTTGATACATATCAAGTTAATGACTCAAGTCATTAACTCAAGTCACTCACTTTTTCATATCAAGTTAAGCTCTCAATTCTTCAATTTTTGAAAGCATCGACTTTTGACTCTTGCATATCAAGTTGATGACTCAAGTCATCAACTAAAGGCAACTACTTTTACACCTCAAGTTAAGAGTTCAACTTGCATCTTTTCAAAGCCTTCATCTTTAACTCTTGAATATCAAGTTAATGACTCAAGTCATTAATGAAGAGTGGAGCTAAATACCCAAGAGGGGGGGTGAATTGGGTATCTTTAAAAAATTAAGGATTGAGCTCTGTTTTTGACTAATGAAAACAGAGGCTAACAGAGGAGTAGGGAAGGAAAGCCTTACACAATGTGATTTATACTGGTTCGGTCCTTTCTCTGACCTACATCCAGTCCCCAAGCCTCACCTGGGATTTTCAATCCACTATAATCAAATATTGATTACACACTCTGTACTAAGAGTTGTTCTCTCACTAGAACACACTCCCCCTTACAAGTTGTAATCAATACACCCCAACTACCAAGTCCCCTGACTTGTAGTTATCTCAATTAATAAATGATTTACAAGTATTTGACTCTCTTACAGAGCAGATAGGATAAACACTGAAGAACTAAGTATCAAAATGGTACAATACAGATGAAAGCTTGATACAATAAATGACTCAATAAATTTTCGCTCTAAGTAGTTGTATCAGCTTGAGAAGAAGTTAATGCTCTCTATTTATAGGCAGAGAACATTAAATGACCGTTGTAAGATGATTCCAACCGTTGGAAGTGATTAGCTTGGGTTCTGGTCATCTTCTCTTTCTAAATTTCTGCTAATCCAAGTCTTAATGAAGTCTGATGTGGCTCTCTGAGAATTTGCCCGTTGGAGATGTCTTTACTTGTTGTAGTAAGCATTCTTTAACGTTTAGAAGGCGTGCTCAGATGGATTAGCTAAGAATAGGTTGATTTGCAGAAGTGCATTTAATGCACTGTTCACTTTTTGCTTTATTGCTTTGACCTCCAATAATCTTCATCTGATCTTACTGAAATTCACTCAACAAACTTGTTAAACATAGCTAGGAGTATGATTGAATGAATTATGGAAGCAATAAGATCAAACAATAATGATTTGCAAATTCGCGTAATTCAAAAACCAATTTTGACCGTTGTATACTGCAGTATGTTCCTCTATACTGGAGTATGCCACTGTGCATACTGCAGTATCCAAAGGCTTACTGCAGTAAGCAACTTCCAGAGACAAAAACATCGTGAATTGATTTTGAAAGATATCCTCTATACTGCGGTATGCAACTAACATACTGCAGTATGCGAGTTTTTGTTAAAGAGAATAGAGCCCGTGATTGCCCAATACTGCAGTATGAAAACCTATACTGCAGTATGCAATAGTTATAAACTTAGAGAGCTTACTGTGAGAGCCTTTACTGCAGTATGCAACTCCATACTGCGGTATTTACATGAGTGAGAAAATTTGGTTGCTCTCGGGTTGGCCCTATACTGCAGTATGTCATCCTATATTGCGGTATGGACTTGTTTTGAAAACATGGTTTCTCTCTGGAAGTCCCTATACTGCAGTATACATAGCTATACTGCGGTATGGACTTACTTTGAAAATACGGTTGCTCTCGGGTTGGCCCTATACTGCAGTATGTCATCCTATACTGCGGTATGGCCTTTCTCTGGGAGTCCAATACTGCGGTATGTAACTAACATACTGCAGTATTGACTTAACTTCATCAATTTGATGACCTTCTGTAAGTCCTATACTGCGGTATATCACCCTATACTGCAGTATTGACTTTCTGGAAGACCCTTTACTGCAGTATGCCATCCCATACTGCGGTAAGCAACTCTTAGATGATTTTCAAAGAATCTTGGAAACTTCAAAACATATTTTTCACTTGTTGTTAATCATCAAAACACATTGAGAACTAACAATTAACTCAAAACATGACTTTCAAACTTCAAGTTAAAACATTAAACTTGTGTATTTCAAAAGAGAAAGTCATCGACTCTTCCATATCAAGTGATCACCTCAAGGCATCAACTCAAGTCGACTGTTTCTCATCTCAAGTCATTGACTCAAGTTAAATTTATTTTAACTTGAAGTTAACACTCTCTATTTTCAAAATCACCGTCTCCGTAAATTCAAAATCATTCGGTGTGATTTCATTATCTCATATCTTAACTCATTACTATTCCGAAATGCTTTTAACCTATTTGCTAATGAGTTTTAGATGACTATATGGAGAATTAACATCAAACTTGATGAAAGCCAAAATCTGTCAGAGGCATAAAGATGAAGTTTGCTGCATATATTCCGAAATGGCAGAGAAGATCAAATTCAACAAGGACTTGAAGAAACAAAGTTGAATACTCAACTATAATGTTCCTCAATGAATTAAAATGCTCAATTTGTTCATCAGCTTCAAATGCTATGACTTGAATATCCCAACGGTAATATTCCAACGGTAATATTTTCCAACGGTCATATGCGAATACACTATTAATGCTCCAACGGACTGTAAATCATAACGGAAATATACTCAAACGGTCAACTCTCTCCAACGGACGTATGCACAAACGGTCGCAAGCTTCAACGGATGAAATATTCAAACCAAGCTTACTATTCACAACGGTCAAATAATATTTCTCCAACGGTTTCCAACGTACATGCTTATATAAGGAGAAGGATTCAAAATGGAAAAAAAAAAAAAAGAGCTTACATTGTCAAATGCCAACATTATGAATCCAACGCTCAACTCATATACTCTCTGTTTTCACAATGGTTATATAGTTTTCAGTAGAGAGTGAGATGATTGATTATGTACTTCAGTGTTTAATATTGTATCTACTCGTGAGGAGTTCATAAACATTTACTTCATTATCAGTTGAATCTTAAGGTTGAGGAACCTTAAGAGAGGGTGTATCAATTACAACTTGTAAGGGGGAGTGGAGTCTGAGAGTGACAGGACCATCCTTCGTTTACAGAGTGTGTAATTGTATCCTTACAGTGTGTAAGGGGAAACTTGCGGGATTGTAGTGGTTCTCAAGTACCCGATTAAAGCTTGAGGGAGATAGTGGATTGAAATCTCAGGAGGAACCTGGGGACTGGACGTAGGTCATCGTGGATTGGGCCGAACCAGTATAAATCACAGTTTGCATATTCTCTTCCCTCATCTCTTATATTTCCAGCATATATGTTTGAATGACTAACTATCGCTTTATAAATTATTATTGTCATATAAACTGCTTTCAATAAGTTTCGAAAATATTTTCAAAGTTTCAAAAATATTATCGAACACCCAATTCACCCCCCCTCTTGGGTGATAGCCAAGTCTAACAATGTTTTCATTGGAAAAATTTTAGATGACATGATACTCTTAGAATAAATTAATATTTCTTTTGAAGTGTTTCTTAATCATTCATGTCATTCTCCATGTCACCATTTTTAGTAAAAAAAAATTAAAACAAACAGTCAACTCATGATCAATATGTATTTTTACACCTATTTTTGGAAGTTCATAGTTCATATTTGTGTGGGGTGCACTTTTAGAAAAATATCATATGTATTTTTGTACCTTAACCCATCAAAAACTCAAACAAACGGTCAATAGGCATTTTTACACCTATTTTGAAAGTTCATAGTTATTTTTTCCCCTCAAAAAAATATTTGATATTGGCACATTTTTAGAAAAATCTCATATGTATTTTTCACCTTAACCCTTAATTAAAATACAAAAAATATTCGTATATATCTATAGGATATTATTTAAATAAAAAATGCATTAATTAATAAGTAAATGGAACATTCAAATCAAACATAATTTAATAGGTATAATTACATACAAGTTATAAGAAATAGAACAAATCACAAGCAAGTCCCTCAAAATAAATAAATTGCATTGATGTGTCATGACTCATGAGATCTAAGTGAAATTAATTGGAAGTTCAAGAAGACAACTTTACCTTTATTAATTTAATCAATCAATGACAAGTCACTGAACGACAATGACAAGTCAGAATAGGGCTAACAGAGGAGTAGGGAAGGAAAGCTTTACACAATGTGATTTATACTGGTTCGGTCCTTTCTCTGACCTACATCCAGTCCCCAAGCCTCACCTGGGATTTTCAATCCACTATAATCAAATATTGATTACACACTCTGTACTAAGAGTTGTTCTCTCACTAGAACACACTCCCCCTTACAAGTTGTAATCAATACACCCCAACTACCAAGTCCCCTGACTTGTAGTTATCTCAATTAATAAATGATTTACAAGTATTTGACTCTCTTACAGAGCAGATAGGATAAACACTGAAGAACTAAGTATCAAAATGGTACAATACAGATGAAAGCTTGATACAATAAATGACTCAATAAATTTTCGCTCTAAGTAGTTGTATCAGCTTGAGAAGAAGTTAATGCTCTCTATTTATAGGCAGAGAACATTAAATGACCGTTGTAAGATGATTCCAACCGTTGGAAGTGATTAGCTTGGGTTCTGGTCATCTTCTCTTTCTAAATTTCTGCTAATCCAAGTCTTAATGAAGTCTGATGTGGCTCTCTGAGAATTTGCCCGTTGGAGATGTCTTTACTTGTTGTAGTAAGCATTCTTTAACGTTTAGAAGGCGTGCTCAGATGGATTAGCTAAGAATAGGTTGATTTGCAGAAGTGCATTTAATGCACTGTTCACTTTTTGCTTTATTGCTTTGACCTCCAATAATCTTCATCTGATCTTACTGAAATTCACTCAACAAACTTGTTAAACATAGCTAGGAGTATGATTGAATGAATTATGGAAGCAATAAGATCAAACAATAATGATTTGCAAATTCGCGTAATTCAAAAACCAATTTTGACCGTTGTATACTGCAGTATGTTCCTCTATACTGGAGTATGCCACTGTGCATACTGCAGTATCCAAAGGCTTACTGCAGTAAGCAACTTCCAGAGACAAAAACATCGTGAATTGATTTTGAAAGATATCCTCTATACTGCGGTATGCAACTAACATACTGCAGTATGCGAGTTTTTGTTAAAGAGAATAGAGCCCGTGATTGCCCAATACTGCAGTATGAAAACCTATACTGCAGTATGCAATAGTTATAAACTTAGAGAGCTTACTGTGAGAGCCTTTACTGCAGTATGCAACTCCATACTGCGGTATTTACATGAGTGAGAAAATTTGGTTGCTTTCGGGTTGGCCCTATACTGCAGTATGTCATCTTATACTGCGGTATGGACTTGTTTTGAAAACATGGTTTCTCTCTGGAAGTCCCTATACTGCAGTATACATAGCTATACTGCGGTATGGACTTACTTTGAAAATACGGTTGCTCTCGGGTTGGCCCTATACTGCAGTATGTCATCCTATACTGCGGTATGGCCTTTCTCTGGGAGTCCAATACTGCGGTATGTAACTAACATACTGCAGTATTGACTTAACTTCATCAATTTGATGACCTTCTGTAAGTCCTATACTGCGGTATATCACCCTATACTGCAGTATTGACTTTCTGGAAGACCATTTACTGCAGTATGCCATCCCATACTGCGGTAAGCAACTCTTAGATGATTTTCAAAGAATCTTGAAAACTTCAAAACATATTTTTCACTTGTTGTTAATCATCAAAACACATTGAGAACTAACATTCTCCCCCTTTTTGATGATGACAACACTTATAAACATTCTTTTTAAAGATTTAGAAAGATGTGTAGCTTTCAGATTGAAGTTTTCAAAATATCAGAGTTGAATTATCAGAAAAACATCCAATTTGCATTTTTAAACATAGACATCAGAGAATAGCAGCAGATATATAATTGAACTCGTAAACATGTGCAAAATATGTTCATATTCATTTAAAACATCATACATGAGTTGTATCTAACTGATATCAGAAGAGGATAAATACTCTGATAATCACTGATATCAGCAAAACAAGGTTAAAACATTACAAGCTTCCTACACCTACATCAACTAATCATCCTACTAAACCTCTAAACACTAAGCATCTTTCTCTGCTTCTCCCCCTTTGTCATCATCAACATACTCAGGATCTAGGATAATAAGAGGAGGAGAATAGAGGACCATAGCTGTGTTGGGATCAAAATCGGAATCATGGGGCACAACATATGGAGAGGGTGTAGGGAAGAGCGCAGTAGATGGAGTAGGTGGAGATGGAAGAGGATTCGGAAGAATCTCTGTGGAAGGGGTGACCGGGGAAGAGGTGGTGTGGGGTGGGCTATGAGGTGGACTGGGAAATGAGAAAGTGGGTGATGAAGGTGGTAAGAAGTGAGGTTCTGGTGAGTTTGGGGAAGGTTGAGATACGGGTATAGATGGTTGGGCTTCCGGAACAGGAGTCGAAGAGGATGGACCAGTGGTAAAACCGAATGAAGATGAAGATGAGCCACCAAGTCCAAAGTGCTGAAGGAGTTGCTGAGCCTTGTCTCTGGCATCTGAGGCAGCAGCTAAGGTGACTGACAATGTAGAGCCCAAGTTGATCCCTTGATCATCAATAGCATCTTTCACCTTGACCAGTTCAGAGAGGACCTGTGACTGAGCCACTATCACATCCATAACCCCCAACTTGATGTCAGCCCGAATCATATCAAACTCTGCCTTCATCATAGCTCGGTGAGATACAAGTGCAGCATCCACAATTGCTCTAATCCGCTCATCAAAATCTGAAGGAAGTGGTGGTGGAGCAGACTGGGCCTCATGTGCAACTGACTGAGATGCACGAGTCTGTGACCGCGGTGGAGCTCTCGACTGCCCAGATCCTTCCGGCTCGAACTGAATCTTCATCAAGTTGAGCTGAGTCTTGCCAAAGGCCGGGATAAACTTCATCTGCTCGGGAGGACCCACATACCATATCTTATGGTAGTACATTATCAGTGACACTAGGGATGCAAAGGGCATGTAGGATCCCTTGCGAGACACAAACCTAAAATGGCTAATCTCCTTGAACAGCCACTGCCCAATATTGAGCGGATGCTTGCGAATGAAGGTGGTGAAGAAGCGGTAGTCCTTCTGCGTGAAGTGCGTGTAGCTCCCGCCTTTTTGTACAAAGTTACGTGAATACACGTACCATATCACACGGTGCAAATGAGGCATCTCCGAGGGCTTGAATGTCAAGTGAACCCTCTGATCATCCGGTATGTCCTGACCGGGCATAAGTGTGGCATATACCTCCTCATTCGAATACTTCGGTGTGGACGCTTCGGGAGGGTTAAGCACCTTAAAGATCTTGTTGAGGATGGCGGCAGATAGAGTAAACTGAACTCCTCTCACAGAAGTTGTGATCCTTTCCTCAATCAATCTACCTTCCGAGCTCAAGATGTGATTGGATGCCATGTTGAAATAAAACATCTTGACCAACTCAGGACAGTAGGCAGCCTCGATGGAGACGAGCATAGCATACGGCCCAAACCATGGAGATAGGTCAACGTTGCACTCCCGATATACTTGCTCTAGATTGACAGAGGTTACGGTGCAGAAACCTCGGCTTCCGAAAAGGTCTTTGAATTTGGCATTGAGACCGGGAGGAAGAATGACAGGAGCAACCTTAAATCCCTCTGGCGCAATCTTGTGGATTTTGATTTCTTCAACCGCATTTGCTACCACAAGAGAGAAATCTAGCTCAGAATCCGTTTCTGAGGAAGAGCCAGGAGAATTAGCAGATGAGGGAGAGGAAGGGATAGTAGTGGAAGCCCTCTTTGATCTTGCTTTTTGAGGAGCAGCGGTCCTCTTCCCTTGAGCCTTGCTCGGCTCACCGGTCTTCTGCTTCTTGGTGACAGAAGGTGGAATAGAAGTTTTGGACGGAGCTCCCCTCTTCTTGGGATTCGATGAAGATGTCCCGGGTATGGGAACACCCATGCCAGGAATCTGACGATCAATGCCATCTCCTAATTTCTTAGGAATTGATTTCGTCCTTGGTGCCCGGAGTGGAAGGGAAGAAGAAGGTTGTTTGGAGAGAGATTGGTCTTTAGACATTGTTAACGCTAGGGTTTCGGTGGAAATGGGAATCAGAGAGGAATGAGAGAAGGTTGGAGAGGATTTGTGGAGGTTTAACTGGGGTTTGAGACGATTTCAGAGAGAGAAGAAAGAAAGAGATGCGTTACTGCTAGGGCTTTACTGTAGTATAGATGCGAGTATGAAAGAACACAGCGTTTTAATATATATAGACAGACCCCTATACTGCAGTAAGGTTCTTGTATACTGCAGTATAGCATACTTTCATTTATATACTGCAGTAAGGATGGAAGTATACTGACCTGGACTTCAAAAATGTTGAGAGAATTTTTGAAAAACCCGATGGCCATACTGCAGTATAGCACTTACATACTGCAGTATGCCTCTTGCATACCTGAAACTTCGTTTCTGTCTGACCCCATACTGCAGTATATGACTTACATACTGCAGTATGCCTCTTGCATACTCAGCTTTGGCTTCTGTCTGATCCCATACTGCAGTATATCACTTACATACTGCAGTATACCTCTTGCATGTCTGAAACTCTGAAACCCCGATGGACATACTGCAGTATACCACTTACATACTGCAGTAAGCATCTTGCACACTTGGAATTTTTGCCTCTCACACACCCTATACTGCGGTATATCACTTGCATACCGCGGTATAGCTCTACTGAAACATCAAAAACACCCTGCATAAACAAAGACTAAACTCTCCGATGCTTAAGTTAGTAAAGATTAATCATCAATGACACATCTAACATTAATTTGAGAGAGAATAACTTACAATTCATTGGGATTTACCATTCCCAATTCTCTCCTTATGAAAGTGAATTGTTCCTTGGCTAGAGGCTTGGTGAAGATGTCAGCTAGTTGAAGATGAGTTGGAATGAACATCACTTTCACATCTCTCTTCTGGACATGATCCCGGATGAAGTGATGTCTCACATCAATATGCTTGGTTCTTGTATGTTGCACGGGATTCTTGGCCAAGCTTATTGTGCTAGTATTATCACAAAGTATTGGGATTTCCTTTAAGTGCACTCCCAAGTCAGCAAGTTGTTGCTTCAGCCACAACACTTGAGCACAGTAACTTGAGGCAGCCACATATTCAGCTTCTGTTGAGGACACGGCCACGGTAGTTTGCTTCTTGCTAAACCAAGAGACAAGTGAGTTGCCAAAGAACTCGCATTGCCCACTTGTACTCTTTCTATCGTCTTATAGCCAGCATGATCCGAATCTGAATATGCCACAAGATGCTCCGGCTGACCTTTGGGAAACCATAGCCCAAGAGTCTTCGAATCAGAGAGATATCTGAATATCCTCTTCACATTTTCAGCATGTGACTCTTTAGGAGCGGATTGAAACCGAGCACACATTCCAACACTGAATTGGATGTCTGGGCGACTTGCAGTGAGATAGAGCAATGATCCAATCATTCCTCTATACTTGGTAATGTTGAAATCCTTGCCCTCTTCATCAGCATCCAAAGAAGTTGTTGTGCTCATTGGTGTGTCAGCTCCATTGCACTTGTCCATTCCAAACTTCTTCAGCAAATCATTTAAATACTTGGTTTGAGATATAAATATCCCATCCTTACGTTGTCTGATTTGCAGTCCAAGGAAGTAATTGAGCTCTCCCATCATTGACATCTCAAATTCACCCTGCATAGACTTGGAAAATTCCTCACACAAAGAGTCATTAGTAGCACCGAAAATAATATCATCAACATATATCTGTACAATTAAAATTTCATTCAATTTATTTTTCTTGATAAACAATGTTGTATCAGCCTTTCCTCTAATAAATCCTTGATTGAGTAAGAATTGACTCAATCTTTCATTCCAAGCTCTAGGAGCTTGCTTAAGACCATACAAGGCTTTCTTAAGTCTAAAAACATGATCTGGAAATTGATCATTTTCAAAACCTGGAGGTTGTTCAACATACACCTCCTCTTGAATGAAACCATTTAGAAAAGCACTTTTGACATCCATTTGATAGAGTTTAAAACCTTTTGTGCATGCAAATGCTAGAAGAACTCTTATTGCTTCCAATCTAGCTACTGGAGCATAAGTCTCTTCATAGTCTATTCCTTCTTCTTGATTGTAGCCTTTGGCCACTAATCTAGCCTTGTTACGCACAATGATGGCTGACTCATCACGTTTGTTCTTGAATACCCATTTTGTCCCAATTACCGGATGGTCTTTGGGTCTAGGTACCAAGTCCCAAACTTGATTTCTATCAAATTGATGTAGCTCCTCTTGCATAGCAATCACCCAATCATTGTCTGAAAGGGCTTCTTCTATCTTAGAGGGCTCTATATGTGAAATAAATGCAGAAAATGTAACTTCATTCAGAGTACTATTTCTGGTCCTGACTCCTTGATTTACATCACCTATGACTTGGTCTAAAGGATGATTTCTTAAAAATCTCCAAGCTCTAGGTTGAGACTGATCAGGATTTTCTAAGTTGTTTTCAGGATCAGCCTCAAAAACATTTTCTGAATTTTCAGAAGGAGTAGGAGCATTTTTCGAAAAGAATTTGTTTTTGAAAATAGTCTCCTCTTCATCATCCAAGGATTTATCAGATTCAGATTCACAGAATACAACATGTATAGATTCCTCAACAATCTTAGTTCTAGTATTAAAGACTCTATATGCTTTGCTCCTATTAGAATAACCAATAAAGATAGCTAAATCAGCTTTAGGATCGAATTTACCAAGATTGTCTTTACCATTATTGTGCACATAGCACTTACAGCCGAAGACACGAAGGTGGCTTAGGTTTGGCTTTCTTTCCTTGTAGAGTTCGTATGGAGTCTTATTCAGCTTCTTTCTCAAGTATGCTCTGTTGGAGACGTAGCAAGCCATACTCATGGCATCAGCCCAAAACACTTGCGAAGTGATGTACTCGTTCAACATTGCTCTAGCCATTTCAGTGAGTACTCTATTCTTTCTCTCCACAACACCATTTTGTTGTGGTGTTCTTGGTGCTGAAAAATTGTGATCAATCCCCATACTGTCACAGAACTCAGCAAAGGCTTGATTCTCGAACTCTCCACCATGATCAGTCCGTATTCCTGAAATTGATAACCCTTTCTCGTTTTGGACCTTCTTGGCAAATGAAACAAACTGATCAAAGGTTTCATCTTTAGAAGATAAAAATATTGTCCAAGTAAATCTAGAGAAATCATCAACAATGACCAAAGTGTATAAGTTTCCACCAAGACTTTTCACTCTAGCTGGTCCAACTAGATCCATGTGAAGAAGTTGAAGAGGTCTGTTTGTTGAAATCTCATTTTTAGCTTTAAAAGAAGATTTGGTCTGTTTTCCCTTTTGACAAGCATCACAAATCATATCATTTTTGAAATTCAGTTTGGGAATGCCAATAACCAAATCCTTTTTCAATAACTTGTCAAGTTGATACATATTAACATGAGCTAATCGCTTATGCCATAGCCAACTCTCATTCAAGTTACTTACAAAACAATTTTCAGAAGTAGAAGCATTGCTAGAGAGGTTCAAAGTATAACAGTTTCCATCTCTAGGTGCTCTAAATAAAGCTTTATTTTTCAAATCATTTATGGAGATCAAATCCTTTTTAACAATAAGGCATTCATCAGAGTCAAATATTACCAAATTACCCTTATCGGTGCTTTGGCTCACACTTAGGAGATTGTGACACAATCCTTCTACAAGATAGACGTCTTTGATGAGTGGGCCTTCATTGTTGCCTATCTCACCAATGCCAGCGATTTTCCCGGATTGATCACCTCCAAATGTGACTCTACCTCCATCTTTTGGCTTTATTGATAAAAACTTTGATTTGTCTCCAGTCATGTGTCTTGAGCATCCACTATCAATGTACCACTTGTTCGGCCTTGATGCTCTAAGACATACCTGCAGATCACCAGAGGTCAAGTTTTAGGTACCCATCTTTTCTTGGGTCCTTTGGGGTTAGCATGCACCTTGGGAACATATGTTCCTTTTGGTACCCAGACATAATTTCCTACAGGTTTAGCTTTTCTTTCTTTTCGATGAAAACAAGATGAAGTAGAATGACCCTTCCTATTGCAATATGTACAATGTGCAAAGGGGTTTGAGGAATGAACAGATTTAGTGAAATAATTCATATAGGATTTTTGTCCATTCTTTTTCTTTCCTTTCTTCTTATCAAAGTCTGGTCTATAACCAATGCCCGATCTATCGTTTGTAAAACGTTGTTGTTTCAAAATCACATTGAGCATTTCACTTCCCTTAGTAAATTTCTCAAGTGCTTTTGTAAGTTGTGAATTCTTTTTCTCTAGGATAGAGCATTCATCACAAATCAGAGATTGAGGAGAAGAGAGGTTTTCAATTCGCAGTTCAAGAAAAGAATTTTTTCTTTTCAAAGACATATACTTGTCTGCAAGTTTTTCAAACTCCTTTTGAACAACATTGTATTCAGCAAACAATTCATCATAGGAAGGAAGAGATTCATATACCTCATTTATTTCACTAGGTTGTTCTTCTTCCTCAGCAACCAGGCATATGTTGGCTTTTTCACTTTCATCCTCTTCAGCTTCATCCTCATCCGATGAGCTATCTCCCCATATAGCTGACACATATGCCTTCTTTTTGTATTTCTTGAATTTCTTCTTTTCTTTCTCTTGGTTTTTCAGCTGAGGGCATTCTGCCTTGATGTGTCCGAGCTTCTCGCATTCATAGCAGATGATAGGCTTCTTTGATTCATAGCTCGAACTTCCTTTCTGAAATTTCTTGAAGCCTTGATCTCTTTTATAAAACTTCTTGAATCTCCGGACCATCATGCCAATCTCTTCATCCTCGTCCTCATCTTCCTCATCCTTTTCAACATTGAGAGCCACTCCCTTGTTGCGATTGTTGCCACCATTGACATCTTCTAATTCCTTCTTGAACCTCAGTTTGCTCTCGTATTCAGATAAGCTACCAAACAATGCGGCAACTGAAGTCATTGACTCTCCACGAGCTTCTTCAATGGCGGTAACTTTTGCTTCCCAATCCTTTGTCAGAATATTGAGGATTTTCCTCACTTGAGCTCCTTGATCAAAAAGCTTTCCCAAGGCCGCTAGCTGATTGGTCAAATGAGTGTATCTCAACTGAAATTCTCCAATACTCTCGCCTTGCTTCATTCGCAACAAGTCATACTCAGTGGTTAGAATGTTGACGCGATTTTCCTTGATTCCAGATGTTCCTTCATAAGCTATTTCCAGCGCCTTCCACATCTCTTTAGCTGTTGACAAATTACAGATACGAAAGTACTCCTTTTGACTAAGAGCACTCTGAAGCATCAGGATAGCCTTGCTATTGAGAGTGATGTTCTTCTTATCATCATCATTGAACTCGGCTTCTGTCTTGGGAACAGTGATGCCTCCTTCTACCTTGACTGGAACATAGTCTCCAGTCTCGAAGACCCTCCATAGACCATATTCTGTAGCCATCACGAACACACGAAATTTTGCTTTCCAGAAAGAGTAGTGTTCGCCGTCGAAACCGGGAGGTCTGTTGATTGAAGCTCCATCTGGAAGAATTCCTTCCATAGTGATCCTTCTCGAGTGGTAAAACTCTTCTGAGAAGACCTTGCTCTGATACCAAATGAAGAGTGGAGCTAAATACCCAAGAGGGGGGTGAATTGGGTATCTTTAAAAAATTAAGGATTGAGCTCTGTTTTTGACTAATGAAAACAGAGGCTAACAGAGGAGTAGGGAAGGAAAGCTTTACACAATGTGATTTATACTGGTTCGGTCCTTTCTCTGACCTACATCCAGTCCCCAAGCCTCACCTGGGATTTTCAATCCACTATAATCAAATATTGATTACACACTCTGTACTAAGAGTTGTTCTCTCACTAGAACACACTCCCCCTTACAAGTTGTAATCAATACACCCCAACTACCAAGTCCCCTGACTTGTAGTTATCTCAATTAATAAATGATTTACAAGTATTTGACTCTCTTACAGAGCAGATAGGATAAACACTGAAGAACTAAGTATCAAAATGGTACAATACAGATGAAAGCTTGATACAATAAATGACTCAATAAATTTTCGCTCTAAGTAGTTGTATCAGCTTGAGAAGAAGTTAATGCTCTCTATTTATAGGCAGAGAACATTAAATGACCGTTGTAAGATGATTCCAACCGTTGGAAGTGATTAGCTTGGGTTCTGGTCATCTTCTCTTTCTAAATTTCTGCTAATCCAAGTCTTAATGAAGTCTGATGTGGCTCTCTGAGAATTTGCCCGTTGGAGATGTCTTTACTTGTTGTAGTAAGCATTCTTTAACGTTTAGAAGGCGTGCTCAGATGGATTAGCTAAGAATAGGTTGATTTGCAGAAGTGCATTTAATGCACTGTTCACTTTTTGCTTTATTGCTTTGACCTCCAATAATCTTCATCTGATCTTACTGAAATTCACTCAACAAACTTGTTAAACATAGCTAGGAGTATGATTGAATGAATTATGGAAGCAATAAGATCAAACAATAATGATTTGCAAATTCGCGTAATTCAAAAACCAATTTTGACCGTTGTATACTGCAGTATGTTCCTCTATACTGGAGTATGCCACTGTGCATACTGCAGTATCCAAAGGCTTACTGCAGTAAGCAACTTCCAGAGACAAAAACATCGTGAATTGATTTTGAAAGATATCCTCTATACTGCGGTATGCAACTAACATACTGCAGTATGCGAGTTTTTGTTAAAGAGAATAGAGCCCGTGATTGCCCAATACTGCAGTATGAAAACCTATACTGCAGTATGCAATAGTTATAAACTTAGAGAGCTTACTGTGAGAGCCTTTACTGCAGTATGCAACTCCATACTGCGGTATTTACATGAGTGAGAAAATTTGGTTGCTCTCGGGTTGGCCCTATACTGCAGTATGTCATCCTATATTGCGGTATGGACTTGTTTTGAAAACATGGTTTCTCTCTGGAAGTCCCTATACTGCAGTATACATAGCTATACTGCGGTATGGACTTACTTTGAAAATACGGTTGCTCTCGGGTTGGCCCTATACTGCAGTATGTCATCCTATACTGCGGTATGGCCTTTCTCTGGGAGTCCAATACTGCGGTATGTAACTAACATACTGCAGTATTGACTTAACTTCATCAATTTGATGACCTTCTGTAAGTCCTATACTGCGGTATATCACCCTATACTGCAGTATTGACTTTCTGGAAGACCCTTTACTGCAGTATGCCATCCCATACTGCGGTAAGCAACTCTTAGATGATTTTCAAAGAATCTTGGAAACTTCAAAACATATTT
Source organism: Acacia crassicarpa (assembly GCA_034222035.1). Lineage (NCBI taxonomy): Eukaryota > Viridiplantae > Streptophyta > Magnoliopsida > Fabales > Fabaceae > Acacia > Acacia crassicarpa. Next base: position 39,370,873 of record JAWXYG010000003.1, read on the forward strand.
TTCACTTGTTGTTAATCATCAAAACACATTGAGAACTAACAATTAACTCAAAACATGACTTTCAAACTTCAAGTTAAAACATTAAACTTGTGTATTTCAAAAGAGAAAGTCATCGACTCTTCCATATCAAGTGATCACCTCAAGGCATCAACTCAAGTCGACTGTTTCTCATCTCAAGTCATTGACTCAAGTTAAATTTATTTTAACTTGAAGTTAACACTCTCTATTTTCAAAATCACCGTCTCCGTAAATTCAAAATCATTCGGTGTGATTTCATTATCTCATATCTTAACTCATTACTATTCCGAAATGCTTTTAACCTATTTGCTAATGAGTTTTAGATGACTATATGGAGAATTAACATCAAACTTGATGAAAGCCAAAATCTGTCAGAGGCATAAAGATGAAGTTTGCTGCATATATTCCGAAATGGCAGAGAAGATCAAATTCAACAAGGACTTGAAGAAACAAAGTTGAATACTCAACTATAATGTTCCTCAATGAATTAAAATGCTCAATTTGTTCATCAGCTTCAAATGCTATGACTTGAATATCCCAACGGTAATATTCCAACGGTAATATTTTCCAACGGTCATATGCGAATACACTATTAATGCTCCAACGGACTGTAAATCATAACGGAAATATACTCAAACGGTCAACTCTCTCCAACGGACGTATGCACAAACGGTCGCAAGCTTCAACGGATGAAATATTCAAACCAAGCTTACTATTCACAACGGTCAAATAATATTTCTCCAACGGTTTCCAACGTACATGCTTATATAAGGAGAAGGATTCAAAATGGAAAAAAAAAAAAAAAAGAGCTTACATTGTCAAATGCCAACATTATGAATCCAACGCTCAACTCATATACTCTCTGTTTTCACAATGGTTATATAGTTTTCAGTAGAGAGTGAGATGATTGATTATGTACTTCAGTGTTTAATATTGTATCTACTCGTGAGGAGTTCATAAACATTTACTTCATTATCAGTTGAATCTTAAGGTTGAGGAACCTTAAGAGAGGGTGTATCAATTACAACTTGTAAGGGGGAGTGGAGTCTGAGAGTGACAGGACCATCCTTCGTTTACAGAGTGTGTAATTGTATCCTTACAGTGTGTAAGGGGAAACTTGCGGGATTGTAGTGGTTCTCAAGTACCCGATTAAAGCTTGAGGGAGATAGTGGATTGAAATCTCAGGAGGAACCTGGGGACTGGACGTAGGTCATCGTGGATTGGGCCGAACCAGTATAAATCACAGTTTGCATATTCTCTTCCCTCATCTCTTATATTTCCAGCATATATGTTTGAATGACTAACTATCGCTTTATAAATTATTATTGTCATATAAACTGCTTTCAATAAGTTTCGAAAATATTTTCAAAGTTTCAAAAATATTATCGAACACCCAATTCACCCCCCCTCTTGGGTGATAGCCAAGTCTAACAATGTTTTCATTGGAAAAATTTTAGATGACATGATACTCTTAGAATAAATTAATATTTCTTTTGAAGTGTTTCTTAATCATTCATGTCATTCTCCATGTCACCATTTTTAGTAAAAAAAAATTAAAACAAACAGTCAACTCATGATCAATGTGTATTTTTACACCTATTTTTGGAAGTTCATAGTTCATATTTGTGTGGGGTGCACTTTTAGAAAAATATCATATGTATTTTTGTACCTTAACCCATCAAAAACTCAAACAAACGGTCAATAGGCATTTTTACACCTATTTTGAAAGTTCATAGTTATTTTTTCCCCTCAAAAAAATATTTGATATTGGCACATTTTTAGAAAAATCTCATATGTATTTTTCACCTTAACCCTTAATTAAAATACAAAAAATATTCGTATATATCTATAGGATATTATTTAAATAAAAAATGCATTAATTAATAAGTAAATGGAACATTCAAATCAAACATAATTTAATAGGTATAATTACATACAAGTTATAAGAAATAGAACAAATCACAAGCAAGTCCCTCAAAATAAATAAATTGCATTGATGTGTCATGACTCATGAGATCTAAGTGAAATTAATTGGAAGTTCAAGAAGACAACTTTACCTTTATTAATTTAATCAATCAATGACAAGTCACTGAACGACAATGACAAGTCAGAATAGGGCAACAACTTGACGACTTATCTTTTTTTTTTTTTTTGTCAGTGATTTGTCAATAGTTCCTCAAATTAACAAGGACAAAGTTGTCTTCTCACAGTTTGAATTAATCTCACCCAAGTCTTACAGGATTTTAATTCAATTTGATAATTTCAAAGGATTTGCTTGTGATTTTTCTCTTCCTTGAGACTTGTATGTAATTTCTCTTTTTTTTTTAATTTTATTTTTATTTTATTTTTTTAAAGTACATATTCTCTCTGATCCTTATTATAAGACACCAACTAACAAATGTATTTGGTCCTTTTTATAAAATACTTACTTGTTTCCAAAGAGCATTAAATATTCTTTTCCATGTATACCTATAATTAATAAGGGTAGTGTGTGAAAGTAATAATTAATATGATATTACAAATTAGTACAATTAGTAAGGGTAATACTAAAAATTACTTAAATTTTAGGACAAATTTAATGACTTTAATTGTTTTTATTGGTTTGTGAGAATTGTTATTTTGTGTTTTATAATAAGAATCAGAGGGAGTATATCCTCCTAATTAAGGCAATTCTACACTACACTATTGGAGATTAAACGCAGGGGTGGGAATAGACTAGATCCCTATCAGACGACCTATAGCCTGACTTGTTTAAGGCTCAATCTAGTCTAGCTTGTTTGTTAAAAAGTTCATGCCAAGACCTATTCAAAAGCCTAAATTTGTAAACAGGCTAGGCCTATTTTGTTAAGATTTGGCCTGTTTAAACATTAAATAAATATAATTATATTTATATAATATAAATAACATAATATTTAGGGAAAATTAGAATAAAGGACCTAAAGGAAAAGATATTTATGGAGAAGGACCATAAAAATTGTAATTGTTTAGAATGACCAAATATAAAAATATAAAATTAAAAGTACTAAAATGCCCCTAACAAAATCTTTGGGAATCCCTCCTATATTATCTTCCCAATTCTATTTTTAAAACTAATATAAAATTTTAAGTTTCATTAAATTAAAAATAGTTTTGTCAAATTTCATTTTCACAAATTAAATATATATTTATGAAAAAAAATTATGCATTCTTCAATTTTTAAAATTATATTTTTTTTAAAAAATCAACAAAAATTTTAATTAAAATAGAATTATAAAATTTTAATAAAAGTTAAGGTCTTTTGTCATTAATCATATATGTTAAACCAAAAAGGTTTGTATGATTTATTTTTGTTTTAGATGCAATTTATGTGGATTAAAAAATTCATATAATGTTAATAAAATTAAAAAAATCTAAGTAACCTATTATATCCTAAAAAATATGAAATAAGTTTAGTTTTAATTTTATAAAAAGAACTTAGTTGATATCATCGTTGATAATATAAATCGAGCAACTTGATAATGTAATTTGTTGAAAAACAAAAATAAAGAAAAATGAGTTTAATGGTTGTTAATTAAATAATATATTAAAAAAAAGATATGATATATCAGGTGGGCATTTTTAGTTTTAATTTTAGTTATTTTTTTAATTATGAATACAAGATATAATATATTAAAATGTATCATGAGGTTTAATTAGGGGCAATTTAAAAAAAAAGATGTGATACAGTATGAGGTTTGATTAGAAGCAATTTATTAATTTAAAATTTATATTAATATGTTTGCTCCTTCTAAGTAATTACAATTTTTATGATCTTTTATAATAAATATTATTTTCTCTTGATCCTTTATTTTAATTTTCCCTAATATTTATTGTTTTTCATTCTTATATTCTAATTTCAAGTTATATTTATATAGGTTTTGATAGGCTTAAAGTGTACAAAGCCAATTTATGGCCTCCAAGGCCTGCAATATGAGGATTTTTTAAAAGTTTATATTGTAAGTAAGTCTTTAAAAAAGCTTCAAGCTCGACTAGGTCTTATGAAGGCTCAAGCCTTTTGCCCCTAATATAAACTTAGGCCTTTTTAGTCAAAGCCTAGCCTATTTTCATATTTAAACATGGACACTTCTTTCAATAAATATTTAAACCTTGATTCACCATATTTTTCAAGAACTGACCGACGAGTCAACCCTATTGACAGTCAGTAGTTAGATTTTAATAGAATGTCGAAAACGAAGCTAGAAAAAAGGGATTTAGCTTGTATCCTTTGCGCCTTAATATCTGTTGCTATCCTTTGCGGTGCCGTTTTAAAACAAATACAAACTGATGCTATTTATTTATTTATTTTTTTAAAAAAAATATTTCAGAATACTGACAAGTATTAAAAAGATACTTAGCTTCATGATATTAAACGAATACTTCATGATCTTGAAAAACAATTTTAGGATCTTAAAAAAATATCCTGCACTATTTTTTTAGTACCAATCAATAACCCAAAATAATTTTTCAAGATCCTAAAATATTTTTTCAAGATCATGAAGTATTTTTTCGGTACCAGTGAATATCTTGAAGAATCTTTTTCGTATCCGTTAGTACTTTGAAATATTTTTTAAAGATCCTAAAATAATTTTTCAAGATCATGAGGTATTTTTTAAATACCAATCTATATACTAAAGTATCTTTTTAATATCAGTAAGTACCCTAAAATATTTTTTACAGATCCTAAAATAATTTTTCAAGATTATTAGGTATTTTTTCAATACCAGTAAATATACTAAAGTATATTTTTAATATTAGTAAGTACCTTAAAATATTTTTTCAAGATCATAAAATATATTTTTCAACACTGTTCAATATCATGAAGTATCTTTTTAATATCTGTCAGTATTCTGAAATATTCTTTCAATAAATAAATAAATAGCACTAGCTTGTATTTGCTTTAAAACGGCGCCATATACTGCAAAGGATTGTAGCGGATATTAAGGCGCAAAAGATACAAGCTAGATCCACAGAAAAGGCCCATTTTCAAGTGGCCACTAGCAACCAATGCCAGAGCCCACTGGTTTTGCAGTGGCCACACATCAAATTGACAGCCTCACCTGACAATCTGGACATAAGCAATCAAAGATAAGACGCTTGTGGAAACCTCATGCCTCTGATAGAAGCAGCCACAAGCAATATATTGTAGGTTAAGGTGCAGATTGACCAATGAAGTATTACACTAGAAGCATCTGGCACAAAAATATATTGAAGGTACCTTAAATACCAACTAACAATTAAAAATGAAAAAAAAAAAAATACCAATCAACTATTAAAAATGTAAATTATTACAGTGACGTTAAAATCAGGTAAATTCTGGTTGTCCTCGAGAAAGGAATAAGCTCGGAATCATGCCAAATTGAAGCCTTCATAATATTTTATCATGCTATGTCAGCAATCTTCGGGCTTCTCTTACATAAAAGATGGATTTTCAGTTCTCTGGATGCAAAGAGCGTAAGGCTCCTCTTCTGAGTGATTTAATCGGATTTTTGAGTTATTGCAGGGGAGTGATATTTGAAACTCATGATCCTATCAGCCCATAGATGATTCAAAAGGAAGGTGTAGTACAAAGAAGATGATTAGTGGCTTAAACCTTGCGATTTCGCTTGAGCTAAAGATGGACCCAGTAACTGTACCAACAGGTCACAGCTACGATCGAAGTTCAATCCAACAATGGCTGAAATCTAGAAACAAAACCTATTCCAAAACAAGGTCGAAGCTGAAGAACACATATGTAACCCCAAACACAACATTTTGAAAGCTTATACAACAATTTTGCATCGAAATGGTTTTTCCTTGACCAAATTAAATAATCAAAGTCACAACATATCAAAGACCGTCCTCCTCGGAAGCCCTTCAGCCATCTTCGGGCTTCTCTTATATACAAGTAACCAAACGGCGTTTGACCGATTTTAATGTCAGTGTGATAGTTTTCATTTTTAATAGTTGATTGGTAAATTTTTTTTCCATTTTTAATTGTTGGTTGGTATTTAAGGTACCTTTAATATATTTTTGCGTCAGATGCTACTAGCGTAATACTTTATTGGTCAATCTGCACTTAAACCCATATATTATTGGTGGCTGTTGCCTCCTCATTCTTCTCAGAAGGCACCTTGTGTCGTGCAGATTATCAAACATGGCTTCTGTGATCATGTCATTTTCTCGGGTCACTGCCAGATTGTATGCAGCCACAACAGCAAACGGCGCAGGCAGTGGCAAAGAGGAGAAAGGTCTTTTAGATTGGATTTCGGGAGGCTTGCAGAAGGAAGACCAGTTGCTTAAGACTGATCCTTTACTCAAGAAGGTGGAGGAAGAGAGTGGAGGCACAACCACCAGAGGTGGCCAGAAAAACTCGGTCGCCATGCCCCAACAGAAAAATGGTGGCTTTGGAGGATTGTTTGCCAATAAATGATGATCAAGGCCTCAAAACGCAAGCATTATTGTTTCTCTATACTATGCTTTGAATCATTTGACCATTATGGATCCAAAAGTTATGTTTACTCCTCTGGTCTCTGTCTTTAAGGATATCAATCAGCTTCAGTCTTTTTGACAAACTCAATGTTGTTGCTGCATGCTGGTTTTGATCTTCTTTTCAGGCAGTAAATTGGAATTTGAACTGGTCTCTGTTCAATCAGTTCATTTAGAGGACAAACAGCAATTGAAGAGTGCTAACCATGTTTAAGTTTTTGTGGAAGCAGAGGATATTACTATAGAACAAGGCTTAATCATTTTTGGTGCACACAGAAACACAAAATCTTATATAAGCCATGCTAATTACTCCCTCCTGTTCCTTTTTACAAGATAATATTTATTGAATGAGTATGTTCATTTTGATAAGATGCCAGTTTTTTGAGATGTTTAAAGTCTAAACATTTAATACATTTTTTCCATTTTTACCTTCAATTATTTATATGTCCCTCTATCATATTTTCTCACTCACTTTTTTTTTTCCTAGGGTGTTTTTGGAAAATCAAGTTGCATTTTTTACATATTTATTTTCTTTTAACTAATTTTAACCAATTTTTTTTATATACATAATTCAGTTATTTGTATCTCATAAAAAAGAATAAAAATAAGTACAATTTATAAGTAGCATGACTTATTTATGATATCATGGACAACTTTTGGAGAAACATATTTAGTGTTTATTTGGATTAGCTTATTTTAAGTTATTTAATGCAAGATGAATTTTACCTCATTAAACGCAAACACGCTTATTTTAACAGCTCCTAAGAAAAGGCTTAGTTATAAATAATTTAAAATTAATTTACTGAACTGTAGTTCAAATATTGACAAGTCCCAAAAGTTAAATGAAACATATAGTGTTCGGTTTTGGTGAGTACCAAATTTAGTGATTTCCAATACGAAACAAAACCCATAAATCAAATATAAATATGAAATGGACACATCCAAATCCAATGCCTTTGAACTTGTAAATTGCAAGGAAATGTCAGAAATGGATTAAGATAAATTTCTGACATTAAATTATCAATGCCTTAGAAAAATGGTTTAAACAGATTGCTGAGTAACTTTGGGAGGCTTATATACATGTACATACAAGCAGATAAACATTAAATGATGAAACCATGACTTAATCAGTGTATGTGCATTACAGTCAAATTCCATGATTGCATCAAATCTGCCCGAAGATGATATACAAATCTCAATTGTCAGTGTTCTGCTGATCAAGTTCTATGTACATTTTACAAGGATAGCTAATACTGGCAAATCATACAAATCACTGAAATTTATACTTCAGGTAAGAAAATCAGTCAAAACACCTTACTAGTCATGGGAAATGCTCCAAGCTGAGACAATTCAAGTCAAACATTTAACAGGCCTAACCTTCTGAGCAACCGCTATTACTTATTATTGAAGTATCTTTCACAAACAAAATTGCCTTGACAATAATTTCCAGTTATTAACTGGCCTAAGATTTTTCTTTTTTAATCATCAAGCTGGTACTGTACACAATCAACACAATCTATAGATAGTGATGCTTGCATTAAAACTGCTAAAGAAAAAAGGGTGAAGGCTTTCAGGACTTTTTCTCATTCATCACAAGCAAAACCTCACCACCATGAGCAATGACAGAGTCCAAATACCCCCAAAGTTCATCTGCATCTTTGAAAGGTTCTGGTGAAGCAAGATCACTGTCCAAGTTATACCAGATCTCATCAATCCTTCTCAGTGCAACCCAGTGTCTGCTTTTCCAAAAGCCAAAAATCCTCTTGACTGGGACATTAAGTACAATTCCCATTAAAGTTGCATCAGGTGAATTGAGATCGATAGAGGATGCCCCATTACGATGATCATGCCAGACTACACTCTTCCCTCTCTCACCCAAGGCAGCAATCAGAACATTTACGTCATAGTTTCCAGTCAGGACATTATGATGGGGCTTAAAAACAATTGACAATGGGGTCCAGCCTGCTCGTTCAGGATCTTCAAGTGTGAGCTTTTCAGAAATTGCATTCAAACCTGCCTGAGTAAAGGCATCCCCATCCTGTTGGAAGGGAAGCAATAAAAATATAAGTAATCAAATTATAAAAATTTCTAAAATAACAAAATTCTTTTCTCAAAGAATTGCTACGAGGAAAAAGGAAATCAACTGTCTTCTACAACCTACTTCCCAAGTGATACTTGGAAACCTTTAACAAACTGGATTTTCTTATCTTATGGAAACAAAGTAAAGAGTTTCTGATAAACCTCTCTCTCTATTTAAAATTCAAGAACAAGAAACTAAAAGAGTTACTATATATATGAAAGAGAAAGGGATTACGAAATACACACTTGAAAGAGATTGTTCAAGCAGTGTAGTAGGCAAAACTGAAGCCTTTGCGTTTCATGATACACTTGGGAATCCTGGCTGGTCATATCCAGTATCCACTATGCAATTCCCACAGAAATCAAGAAACTTTAAAGGAAAAATTGCAAAAATGTCTTGAAAACTGAAACCTGCAGATAAACATTTGAAAGAGAATATTTAATTATTGAAACGAAAAATTATGCCACACAATAAAATTAAATTAAAATACGTCACCATACAATTAGATTTGGAGGAAAACATAATGGTTATGAACAAATCACTTCTAGTCCACTCCAAAAAAAAGATTTGTAGGAATATATAAATAATTCTAAGGTTCATGAGCTAAGTAATGACGTTTGAGTCCTGCATTATGATAATCACGGGTGAAATCAAGAAACACAAACTTGGCTTCCAAACAATTTAAGAACTCGGCAAAGTTCAATTTTCATTTCATACGAAATCAAAATCAAGAATGCAGTAAAACTAAACAACTAATATGACCTCTCCAGCATTTCAAGAACCACAAAACTTAACTTCTAAAGTAGGAGCGACCGGCAAAGTTAAATTTTCCGTTTCATGCATAATCAGATTTAAAGATGCAATCAAGAATCCAAGTGAAACTAAACAATAATAAATGCCTCAAGCAAGAAAATTAAATGAAAATAAGCGATTCAACCTCCAGCAATTTTGCAAAGAAGCAAGAAAATCCATTGGGAAACAAAATTCGGGGGAAAATTGATGCCGTTAGAGCAGAGAATAACTGACCAAATGAATGATCGACTAGGAACGAAAATTCCCGAGTCAGAAACACAGGGCATAAGAGGCCGAAAATCTTGGGCGATCAAAGATCCCAAATCTTTTTTCAATAGGAAGCATCTGAGAGTGAAAGAGTGATAACTGTGACGATTTTTCGGTATGAAGTTCCCAAACCTAGGGCGTGCAAAGTCCCCAAATCTTTTTAAATAAATTGAAGGTGAAAACGGAAAATAAAAGAAAGGAAAGGAAAGATAAGAGAGCGGTGACGACTGACGAGTTTCTTTTAGGGAAAATCCGTCCAATAAAAAAGAAGCTGTTAAAACTTATCATGAAGTTGTTAATCACCTGACGAAGAAGTTAAATGTGACTTTCTTGATATCAGAATTTTTTTAGGACTTTTTTGATATTTTTTTAGTCCTTCAGTACCTTAAAGATATATTTTTTTTCTTTTTTTATTTTTGAATTTCTTCAAAATTAAATGCATAATATGTAATTATGATAGAGTATTAGAGCTAGGAATTAAGGCTGGTCCAGCCTTACAGGGCTGACTCTGAATGGGCCAGGGCCTAACAGGGCCCACGCCCTAGGGTCGGCCCTACAGAGCCCAGGTAAGAAAAATATCTGTTTTTTAAAACTCAGCTTGAAAACACCAAGGCCAAGGTCGAGACCAGGGTCAACCGGCCTGGAAGTTACTATTCTAAATTTTAACTATTTTTCCTCTATTTTTTTAAAGAAATATAATTTGTAAATTACAACAATTAAAGTTCTAATTTATCAAATAAATGTTGTCAACATTAATATCTACACAACACACTTAATGCAATAAACAAACACAATCACTAATTCATAATTAAGAGTGTTACGGACCGGCCTAGTAGGCCCAAGTCCAGACCTCGGCCCAATGGCGCCTATAAGGGAATCCGCGCTATATTAGGAAAGGATCCGAGATCCCCTATTTATAGGATCTCATCAGTGAAGATTCTCCTACAATCATGGCACCAGCCAATCAGCCCTTGACAGCTCAATCACGGATATCCCCCATTAATAGGGAGATACGCGCACCAAGCTCCTCTATAAATAGGAGGAAACCCTAAACAGGTGCAGACGTTCTATCTTATGCTCTTGTTATTTTCTGCCACACAGAGCACACACCCCACTCCCCTGGCTACGCGCCTTCAAGTTTGTTACGAACTACGTGGACTTTGATCCCTTCGAGGGTACGTAGGCTCTAGGCTTGACAACCTAGTCAAGTCCAATCTTTGTGTTCTTCATACAGAACATTGGGGCCGTCCGTGGGGACTGTAAATTTCAATCCCCGTGACTACTAATGGTGAGCACTAGAAGCCACAGCAGAAATCCCCAACCGGTAGAAGGAGACCCACAAGCTAGCCGCCCGCCGCCAGGCCAGCCGCTGGCACCACCTCGGAGAGGAAACACCCCAGAAGGACATGTTACAGATACGGTGACTTCCTCCCCTGACAGGGAACAGCCGCTCCATGAGGAGCAGCCGCAGCACGAAGACCGGCGACCAGAAGGAGCACTCGCGCCGTCTCCAACTCGTGATGTTCGGGCAGTTGATGCCGACGTCCGCATGATGCGGAGGACTCAGGAATCGTTCATGCGGCGCCTGGAGAACAAGGAAAAACACGATGACCTGCAGAGGCGGGCTGACTTCGAAGCTATCGGAAAGATGATCCAAGACGCGCTCGAGAAGGACCGCCACGAGAGAGGCCGCCACAGGGGTCACGGTCATACAAGGAGAGCCTCGGCAGGCGACAGCAGCTCCTCGAGCAACTCTGAGCCGAGGAACCCACGCCGCGACAACGGCGAACCGAGGCGGCGCCCGATTGCAGACCAAGGCAGACCACGGTCCCCGGGAGACAGAGACAACCACGGTGTCGATCCTAACCGCACCAATCGGCATGAAAGGGAATACCGAGATAGAGAAGAAAGCCGTGCCGAGGAAAGAACTCCCCGGCCTCGCCACGGATCGCCTCGGGAATATTGTGTGACGTACTTATCAGAGACGGGAAGATCCCCGTTCTCGAGGGAGGCGGCAACAGCCCGTTTCCCAAAACGCTTTGATTTAACCAGCTTGCCGAAGTACGATGGGAGCCAAGACCCCCGGAACCACTTGGTTACCTTTGAGAAGCTCATGTGGGTCCGACAGATCAGCGGCCCGGTCATTCAGCGCCTTTTTGCAGCTACTCTGGACGGGCCGGCGCATAGGTGGCTGACGTCTCTTCCGGACGACTCTATCCGAGACTATGAAGACCTCGGACGAAAATTCGAGCTGCACTTCGCCACCAGCAAAAAGCAGCCAAAGACTACGTTCACCTTGAGCAAAGTGCGTCAGAAGAAGGGTGAGGCCTTGCAGAAGTATCTGGATCGGTTCCGCGACGTGGCCATGCAAGTATGGTCATTGCCCAAGGATGTCCACGTACACTGCCTGGTCAATGGACTGGACCCATCATCTCGGCTGGCTCGTCATCTGTGCAAGAACCCAGCGTACACCTTGACCGAATTCTATACTGAGGCGAAGAAGTACCTGGAAATGGAACAGATGGAGGCAGCCAATGCCGATGAACCCAAACGGACTAGGAAGAGCCCGCCTGGCGACGAGGAACGCCCAAGAGGGACGAAGACCGACCCGAGACGACGCAGCCGGGACAGCCGAACAAAGCCCGACCGGGCCGACCAGAAGACCAAGTACGACAGTTACACCCCGCTGAACGTCCCTCGGTCCCAGGTATGGAAGGAGGTAGCCCAGACCGAGATGAAGCGGGTAGACAGGCCAAAGCCGATCAGAGGACGCTCCAACATGGACCGTTCCAAGTTCTGCAAGTTCCACGACTGCAATGGCCACACGACCGACGAGTGCTATGACCTCCGCGACGCAATCGAGAAGTTTGTGAGGGATGGGAAACTGCGTCAGTACGTGATCAAGACTCAGGGAAGGACGAACGGGAAACGCAACGACCGCGCCCGCTCCAGAAGTCCGCCCAAGGAATCCCGAACTCCGGGAAAAAAGCAGAAGACGGCCTCGGACGATGAATTTCCCGACGTCGATTTCCAGTGCAACGTCGTAAGCGGAGGATTCGGTGGAGGAGGAGACACCGTAAGCCAGCGGAAGAAGTATCTCCGCGAAGTACTGACCGTCCGAGAACCCCCTAAGTTTAAGGAGGACTCAAGGAGGCCTCGGCCGCCCACCCTGACCTTCACTGATGAAGAGCTGGAAGACGTCATACCCGGACACCTGGATGGACTGGTAATTACTAGAACTCTCACAAATTGTCGAGTTAAGAGGATCTTTGTGGATGCAGGGAGTTCGGCCGACATTATAAGTTGGGACGCCTACAAGAGGATGCACCTCGACAAAGAGGACCTCAAGCCGTGCAAGACCACCCTGGTCGGCTTCAATGGGGAGCAGTCCTTCCCAAAAGGCTACATCGACCTCCGGTTAACTCTTGGCACCAAGGAAGCCTTCAAATCGGAACGGGTACGATTCGTAGTCGCCGACTTCCGGTCCCCGTACAACATCATTCTGGGCCGACCCACGATCCACAACTGGGATATACTAGTATCCACGAAGCATCAGAAACTGAAGATGATCAACAGTAAGAACCAGATAGTCGTGGTATCCGGGGACCAGAAAGAGTCAAGGCAGTGCTACTTCGAAGCTCTCCGTGTCGAGGAAGGAGGACCCTCGTCCCCACCCCGGCTCGGATCCAACGAGCAAGTAGCCGAAGCCGGCCCTAGCGAACTCCCGCGGCGGCAGGTCAACATGGTGGAGCTCGACCTCCGAGAGCTTGACAATCCGAGGCTCGAGCCGGAAGGAGCATTGGAAGAAATTGTGCTAGGCGAAGACCCGTCCAAGACCGCCAAAATAGGCCGGGATATGGAGGACGGCCTAAAGGCTCTCATGATCCGATTCCTAAGGTGGAACCAAGACGTCTTCGCATGGACCTCGGCCGAAATACCGAGCATCGACCCCCACTTCTGCTGTCACAAACTCGGCATATGGCCAGGATCGAGACCAGTGGCACAGAAGAAGAGGAACATTGCGGATAACAGGCAGAAGGCCTTAGAAGATCACATAGAAGAGCTCCTTGCGGCCGGTTTCATCAGGGAGGTGCAGTACACCACCTGGCTCTCCAACGTAGTCATGGTCCTCAAACCCAGCGGCAAATGGAGAGTATGTGTTGACTACACCAGCCTCAACAAGGCCTGCCCAAAGGACTCGTACCCGATGCCAAACATTGATAAACTGGTGGACAACTCGGCCGGATACCACCTCCTCTCCTTCATGGATGCCTACTCCGGTTATAACCAGATCGCCATGCATCCGGACGACCAAGAGAAGACCGCCTTTATGACCGATAAGGCGAATTACTGCTACAACATCATGCCTTTCGGACTCAAGAATGCCGGGGCAACCTACCAGAGGATGATGAACCGGGTTTTTGAGGATCAGATCGGGCGCAACATAGAGGTCTACATAGACGACATGATCGTCAAGTCGAAACTCCCAGAAGACCACATCCGGGACCTAGAACAGACGTTTGAAAAGTTAAGAAGAAATCGAATCAGGTTGAACCCGGCCAAATGTGCCTTCGGAGTCCCAGCTGGGAAATTCCTAGGCTTCATGCTGACGAACCGAGGGATCGAAGCCAACCCGGACAAGTGTAAGGCTGTGCTCGACATGCAGCACCCGAGAACTAAGAAGGAGGTACAGCATCTAACAGGCCGACTAGCCGCCCTGACGCGGTTTCTACCAAAGTCGGCCGAGAAAGCCCCACCTCTCTTCAAATTGCTCAAGAAGGAGACCCGAGGCGATTGGAACCCGGACTGCGATGCCGCCTTCTCAGAAATTAAGCAATGCTTGGCAACCCCGCCGGTACTCACAAAGCCGGACCCCGGAGAGACCTTATTCCTCTACCTCTCAATCGGCAACGAAGCCGTGAGTGCCGCCCTAGTAAAGGAGTCCGAGACCGGGCAAAAGCCGATATACTTCGTCAGCAAGGCACTACAGAACTCTGAACTACGGTATCAGAAACTGGAAAAAGTGGCTTTCTCCCTCCTTACCGCGGCCCGCCGACTTCGACCCTACTTCCAAGGACACCGGATCGTGGTCCGAACCAGCCAGCCGATCAGACAGGTTCTCCACAAACCCGACTTAGCCGGGAGAATGACCAACTGGGCCATAGAACTCTCCGAGTTCGACATCTCGTTCGAAGCCTGCCAGGCAATCAAGTCCCAAGCGCTTGCGGACTTCATCCGAGAACTCACACCGGCCACTACGGACGATGGGATTTGGAAGGTCTATGTTGATGGCTCATCCAACGCAAAGGGCAGCGGCGCGGGAGTCATCGTAGAAAGCCCATAGGGGGTAGCCACCGAACATTTTTTGCAGTTGAAGTTCCAGACCTCCAATAACCAGGCCGAGTACGAGGCCCTTTTGGCCGGACTGCTCCAGGCCAAGGATAATGGCGCCCAGTGAGTAAAGGTTTTAACCGACTCGCAGCTCGTCGCGGCTCAGGTAGACGGCACCTATCAGGCAAAAGGCCCACTAATGGCAAAGTACCTGACCAAAGCCAAAGAACTCATGGCCGAGTTCGAAGAGATCACAGTTTCTCATATACCCAGAGAAGAGAACGCTCGAGCTGACATCCTCTCCAAGCTCGCCAGTACGAAGGGGCCGGATAACCATAGGACCGTGATCCAGCAGAATCTGACCGAGCCGAGTTGTATCATGGCCATCTCGGCCGGGGCCGATTGGAGGAAGCCAATTGAAGACTACATCGAGAGGGGAATTATCCCCATGGACCCGACCGAGGCAAAGAAGCTGATCCGTGAAGCCGCCCTCTACGCCATGGTGGACGACCAACTATACAGGAAGGGACTCCATTGCCCCATGATGCGTTGCCTTGGAGACTCTGAAGCGACATACGTGCTGGCCGAGCTACACGAAGGCGCCAACAGTCACCACATGGGGGGCAAGGCACTCGCCCGGAAAGCATTACGCGCCGGCTATTACTGGCCCACTATGAGTCATGACGCCATGGAAAAAGCCAAGACATGCGACAGTTGTCAAAAGCATGCAAGGATAATATGGCCGCCACCCTCAGAGTTGAAAGGAATGCCAGCCCCGTGGCCCTTTTACAAATGGGGCATGGACATCCTCGGTCCATTCCGACCGGCGCAGGGGCAATGCAGATGGTTAATAGTCGCAGTAGACTACTTCACCAAGTGGATAGAAGCAGAGCCACTCGCCACAATAACCTCGGCTAGAGTGATTAAGTTCTTCCGGCACAACATCGTCTCCCGCTTTGGGATACCAGCCGAGGTCGTCACGGACAATGGCACCCAATTCATGGACCATCGTTTCCAAGCGCTGATGTCCAACCTGGACATCAAGCAGCACTTTTCATCCGTGGAACATCCCCAGACAAATGGCCAGGCCGAAGCCACCAACAAAGTCGTCCTGGACGGACTCAACAGGCAGATGTTGCAGGCCGAGACTAGTTGGACCGAGCAGCTCCACAGCGTCCTGTGGGGATATCGCACGAGCGTACAGTCTTCGACTCAAGAAACCTCGTACAGGCTAACCTATGGATGCGAGGCAATGATCCTGGTTGAAATCGGACAGCCATCCTGGAGAAAGGTTAGAGCCAGACAGGAGGGGTAGGAATCAAACGACGACGCCTTGAAGACTGATTTAGACCTTATTGATGAAATCCGGGTTACGGCGCACTGCCGGGAACTAGCCGCCAAGCAACTACTCGCGGCTAAGTACAACAGGAAGGTCCGGCCCCGGTCTTTCAACCGAGGCAACCTAGTACTCCGACGGGCGGACATAGGCAACAAGAATGCCAAGGATGGGAAGCTGGCGGCAAACTGGGAAGGGCCCTACCGGATTAAGGAAAAGCTCGACGGAGGAGCACATACCCTCGAGACTTTGGCAAGAAAGCCAATCAAAAGGACGTGGAATGCCGACAAGCTGAAGATCTACTACAGCTAGATCCTTCCTCGGCAGTATTTGTTAGCTTTACGTTTGTTCCTTTCCACGCATTTGTTTTCCTTTCGTTTTGAGTCCAAGTTATGCCATTTCTGATTATGATGCTTTGTAAGGCCCCGTAGGGCTATTTCTTTTCATCAATAAAGGATCCCACTGAGGATATTTACAAATATGCACAAAGCTCAAGCATGAAGCCTGAGCCGCTTATCTCGGCCAAAAGCAATAAGGCCGAGGCATTGAATCCCGGCCAAGGAACAGAAAGCCGTGGCTATTAAGCCCGGCGCCGGTAGAAGGCTCCGAGGCCATAAACCCGGCCAAAACCAAAAACATCTAGATGTACCAAAACCGACCGTCATACTCCGACAGGCATTGGTTAGAGCTCGGCGAAGGAATCGAACATGGCCCTTTGCGAAATTGACGCGTCAACGCTCGCCCGGCTAAGCAAGCGGCCTACCATGCAGACCCTAATCAGGTCAAAATGTCCGACTCCAGGCAGATGAAGCCCCGGTTAGACACGTGGTAGCCCCGCCCTTACGCCGGTACAACTTGATCCAACTAAATAAAAGTTGGAGCTCGGCTATTTGAAAGCCGGGCCGAGGCAGTAGGGTTAGTTATGCCTGACGAGGCTGAAACAAGACAACCTTGCCCAAACCTCCCACGCACTAAGTGTGGTAGAGAAACAACGGCCTGCACATATGCAGCCGACAAACACTAACAAACACTAAAACTTGGGCAAAAGAATGATAAAATTATCCATTGCCTAAGTTACCTACACGGCCCGTACTCACACGGCCGACCAACGCTTAAGCTTAGGCGAAAGGATGACGTCGGAAAACAAACCACTCATTGCCTAAGGTGGCCAAACAAGCTCAGAAGTGTCAAAAAAGGATGATACAAATTTAAATCGTTCATTGTCGAATCTAGACAAAAGGGACGGTAAAAATTAAAACAGGGACGGACTGCGGCACAAGGCAAGAAAAATATTGTCATTAATTGTCCAAGTCTGTACAAGAATGGCACCAATGCCAGGATCATTCAAAGTTACAAGGGCACCAACGCCCCAAAAATTACAACAAAAACAAAAACGAAGCTACAGCTGGGAGTCAGGTCCGACGTCGGCGTTCTTCAGGCCCTCAGTATCGGCGGCATTTTCCACCTCATCCTCGGCAAGATCCTCGGCAGCTGGCGGCTCAAAAGGAAGGAAGGACCCGTCTTCCTGCACAAAGGCGCGATGGTCGTACCCATCTACCTTGAGCTCGGCCCCAGGATTGAAGTGCCGGATTTGGAGTAGAGCCTGCTTAAAGCACGCCTCGGCGGTCAGCACCAGGGCGTCAGAAAGCTCCCGGGAAGTCTCCTTCTCTGCCACGACGGCCTTCTCGAGCGCCTCCTTCTCGGCGGCCAGAGTAGCAAGCTGCTCCTCCAAAACCTTGGCCGCAGCCAGGCTCTCAGACATCCCTTGTCGCGCCCGAGCATACTCCTCGGCCACCAAGTCAGCACGCTCCCGAGACAGCTGAAGCTCTCGGTCAGCCTTCATCGCCGAGGTCTTGGCGGCATCCCGTTCCGCCCTGGCCGCATCCCGCTCAGCCTTAGCCTCAGTCAGCTCAGTCTTAGCCGCACCCAGCCCGGCCCGGGCCTCATCACGCTCCGCCCAGGCCGCAATTAGCTCGTCCTCAGAGGAACTGGCCCTCGCTCTGACTTCGGCCAGTTCCTTCTTCAGTTCCGCAGCAGCCGCAGCCTGGGGCTTCAACTTGGCCTCCACCTTCTTCAGCCTAACAACCTCGCCCTCCGCCCGAGCATAAAGGTTCCGGACTATCCTCAAAGCCTGAAGATAGCCCACTGACCTAATAAGCTCCTTCTGGGCCACCTGTAGGCGGTCCTCGGCATCAGGGGATAAAGGGCGGCCGCCCTCCAGAAAGTGCCGGGGCGTTAGGAAAGCCACGTCAACCTCTGGGACCACCCCGTTGTCCCACAAAAAGCTGCGGGGGAGAACCGAGGAGGGCCCTGTTGGTAGAGGTGGAGGAGGGGGAAGGTGCACCGGAGAAGACGATGCTGACGGTGAGCCAGCAGGAGAAAACAGCCGGTCAATCTCCTCATCAGTTATGACAAGGTCCTTCCCCTTGGGACTCGGAGAAACGGCGATAACTTCTCCCCGCTCAGAAGCTAAGGCTTCAACGGCCGAGAGGGGACCAGCAGCAGCAGTGACCTCCTGACTCCCCAGAGCTGGAATCTCCACCACAGGGGCCGACTTGGGAGCCGTGGCCAAAGAAGGACCCTCGGCAGCAGGACCTTTCGTCTTCTTCGAAGCTGGCGCAGCAGAAGTACCGGCATCAGCAGCAACCGCCCGCTTCTTTTGGCGATTGGCCGGCGCCGCAGCCCTCGCTAAACGAGCATACAGCGGCAGGGCGTCCATAGTCCTAGCTGCAAACAAAGCCAAACAGAGTAGGTCAGAATCCTTAAATTCAACAGACCAATACTGAAACAAAAACAATACGCTGCTAAAAACCCTACAGGCAGGAGACAGCGTCTCGGCAGATATATAGAAGCCAGCCGGCTGCACACCATACTCGGCCACCAAAGCCTCAATCCGGGGCACTGCAGAAGCTGATTCCGGAAGAAGACTTTTGCGCGGCACTTGAAAGGACAAGGCCTTGGCTTTATAGTGGTCCTCCTCCCAGTACAAAGGGAAGCGACCGCCCTCTTCCAAGAACCAGGGCTCCTCCCCTGGTACGGCCTCAACCTTGAAGAACGCCCCCTTGAAACGTTTGAAGGAATCGGAGAAGGGCGTCATCAGCTTGCGCTCCGGATTGAGCCGAAGGGACACCAACCCCCTCAGCTTGTCACCCCCCTTCGGCGAGCTAGGGGTAAAGGGCCCGAAGAAATAAAAGAAAAGGTTGGCCGAGCAAGCTAGGGGAGGCGAGAAGTGGCTACAGAGCCTCTCGAAGGCCACAAGATAGGCCCACCCGTTCGGATGGAGTTGGGACGGGGCCAGGTGAAGATGCCGCAACGCCTCCATTTGGAAGGAGGAAAAAGGAAGGGAAACTTGGACCCGCGTCAGATAATCGCGGTAGAAGAAGAAATAGTCCGGTTCATCCTCGGCCCCTGCCGCGCAGATAGGCTCGCCGTCCGCCGGACACCGTAGGACACACCCAGGCATGGCCGGGACCTCCAACCGGGCGATGTCCGCGTCAGACATCGTCGATTGGGTCTTGAGCACTTCGTGTGACACCCAGCGATACGCCCGACACAAGGCTTCAGGCGGACCGGAGGAGTCCGAACCCTCCGGCTCAGCACGAGACTTAGAAGGCCGAGACTTCGGAGCCATAAATAAGCCTATACGAAAATAAACAGAGCTGGTATTAGTAAAGAGCAGAAATACCTGGCACAGACACAGTAGCAGGCAAAAATGGTTCCGGACTCGGACGAACGAGGGAGTGAGAAGGGACAGCCGGGGCAGACCAATGCCGGCAAGAGCCGAGAATGGAAGAAGCCTCGGCCTCGCGATCCATCAGCGCTGAAGCTTCCGCCAGGCAGTCCCAACAAGGGCCGGAGTAACCTTCTGGAGCGGACGTCTGGCGAACGGTGGAAGGGCCCTCGTAAAAATTAACGGGCTGAGCCACCACTACCGGGACTCTCGAACCGGAAGAGGAGCCTATCCAAGCCCTACCGGGCAACTCGAGAGGAGGAGCGCGCACTAACGGCCGGAAAGGACGAGGAGGAAGTGGGACCGAAACCCTTCCTGAAGCCGGACGAGCCCTGGCTCGCCCCGGACGAATAGCGCCACCACGACGCAGTGGAGCCAAAATTCCCGAAGCAGGTGGCTCACCCCCAAGAACCCAGTAAGTAGCCCGCGGGAGGCGCGCACGAAGGAGCATTTCCTCCTCCGGCGTCAATGACGCCGCGGAACCGGGAATATTTCTACCCCTCACCATGGACAGAAACCTAAAGCACTAAGGACAGTGTTTAAGGTAATGGTGGGACGAATTTCGGATATACTGATTCTAAAGAAACCCAGAAAAACCCAGAAAGCGGGAAGAACGACGATGCAAACGTCGACCAAAGAGAATAAACGGTAAAAGAAAAGGAAATACCGAACAAAATGACAGAAAAGTGACACAATACCTGTTCTGTAAAAGAGGAAGGAACTAGAATGCTGGAAGACGACGAAAGTTCCGGGCAAAAAGAATCCCCTCTGAAGCTCTAGAGAAACCAGAGAGTAGTCTGAGCAAGAAAATGTAATAGCGGGAAAAATGGAAAAGAAGCACAAAGAGGGCTATTTAAACTGAAATCCCAATACAAGAAGGGTATGACGGTATTTTCCCATACAGACGTGACGAGTTTGGCACAGCACGGCGCCAGCGCAATAAATGCGCATTAGCCTCGGGAAACGAAAAGGCGTGGCGGTTGCAGACTTCCCCCACTAAGGATCTGACAGCTGTAAAGCCGCAATAATGACTCACGTGGGGGGAAACCCGAAGCGTCCGGAGAATCCCAAAAGGCAAAAAGGCAGGACGAGAACTGATTAAGCCGACCACAGTCCCAAACCGAACTGATGGCCACGGCAGCCGAAAGCCGACTCAGTCCGCGCAGAGAACCTCGGCTACAACGGGACCAGGGCACTAAGCATCTCGGTCGTCCAAAAGCCTGAACGACCAAGCTGGGGGGCAACTGTTACGGACCGGCCCAGTAGGCCCAAGTCCGGACCTCGGCCCAATGGCGCCTATAATGGAATCCGCGCTATATTAGGAAAGGATCCGAGATCCCCTATTTATAGGATCTCATCAGTGAAGATTCTCCTACAATCATGGCACCAGCCAATCAGCCCCTGACAGCTCAATCACGGATATCCCCCATTAATAGGGAGATACGCGCACCAAGCTCCTCTATAAATAGGAGGAAACTCTAAACAGGTGCAGACGTTCTATCTTATGCTCTTGTTATTTTCTGCCACACAGAGCACACACCCCACTCCCCTGGCTACGCGCCTTCAAGTTTGTTACGAACTACGTGGACTTTGATCCCTTCGAGGGTACGTAGGCTCTAGGCTTGACAACCTAGTCAAGTCCAATCTCTGTGTTCTTCATACAGAACAAAGAGTAAACTATTATCCACGAGTAACTTATACAAAGTATAACAAACTTATCACTAAGCAATATGAGTATGATGACTATCATTTTTATCTTCTCACTACTATCATCAATTTCAAAGACATTTGGTTGTGTTTCACTTTGAGTAGTAAGCTTTGTTTTCTGAGTAAAAATATAAAAAATATCTCCTCTCATATCATGAATACATCTATAATCTTTATTTTCAAGAAATATTAGATCAAATCATAAAATTAAATGGATAAATAACTCTATGACGAATACAATATATATATATATATATATATATATATATATATATAAATTAATAAATTAAATAGTCAAGTTAAGTTAATGAAACAAAAAAAAAATTAAAGGGCCTAACGGGCGAATCCTTGGTCCTGCAGGGTTGGCCCTTTTGGGCCGTCAGCCCTACAAGTGCAACCTTGTAGGATCAACTTTATTTAGAAGCTTCAGTTTTCAAGCCCGGCCCTTGAAGGACCAAGGCTTAAAAGGGCTAAACCAATGGGCTCAGCTCGATTTCTCGACCTATAGAGTATTGATTGGTTGTTGGTGTTTAGAATTGATTATTTTTAATTATAAATAGGGTCAAAGGGGCAATTTTACCTCTAAAATAGTTACATATGGGTGATTTTGTTCGGGAACTGTAAAAAAATGAGCAAATTTTCCCCTGACCCTTTTCTCGATTAATTTTGACTATAAGTTGACCATATATACTGAGCTGACAGTCCACATGTCACTTACGTTATTTTTGTTAAAGTGAAAATTTACTCCAAAAATCCATGTGTCATGAACTTCATTTTTTTTAACGTTATATTTAAAACTTTCAAAGCTAATTTACACTTTAATAAAAATAATGTGGGTAATATATGGACTATTAATTCAACATATTTGATCAAGTCAAAATTAGCTGGGACAATGTTTAAGGCGAAATTGCTCTATTTTTTACATTTTCAGGACAAAATTATCTCTATATGATAACTTTGGGGAAAAAAAATTGTCCCTTGAACTTGTAAATATACAAATATATTTACATGGAAAATTATTTTTAAAAAGTAAAAGATTAAAAAACTGAATTGCCTTTCAAGTTTCAACACTACTTGTTTTTTTCTTTTTCGCCCAACGCCTTAGCACTACTTCAAAAAATACACTTGGATCACCTTATCTACAACATGGCCACGAGGACAGTCCTCAAACCTATATAAAAAAAAACAGTAGTATTATTTATGGGTTCCCAGCAAACTCATTATTGGGCCGAGAACGTGCACTTTGAAGTAGGTAGGATAAAATTCACATCATTGACCCACTTTCACATTCCTACACACTGTGATTGTTCTAACCGCAAAATCTTGTGAATTCGTTTTTAGTCAGGATCAAATCTATTTTTTTATTGGGGGAAATTGAGCTTCCTTTACTTTTCAATTAAAAAGTGGGGCTAATTTAATTTTACACCGTCTCATAGTTAAAACATTTTAGCCACTCACACTTCTCATTAAATATTTGTTGTGTTTCCTTTATGCAGAAGTCATTATTGATAACAATGATTTTAGATAAATTATGTTAAATCTATCATTTTCTTGTTCATATTAAATTGCTCAAAATTTAATTATTAAAAAAATATTAAAATTGAGATGTATGTGGTAATAATGAGTTACAAGTATTACTTATTTTATACACAATATAGGTGCGTTATTAAATTATTGTTGTATTTAATTATTATTGAGAAAATATCAATAAAGATATTTTAGGAAGAAATGGATAAAAATTAACATTTTGTCTAATATAATTAAGATCAAAACTAATTCTTAAATGTTGTCCTGTGTCAACCCTCCAAACCTAATACTACTGGTTTCAAATAACGATCTTTATGCCTATTGACTATTGCCTCCTCATTCTTCTGAGAAAAGCACCTTGTTCTGTGCAGGTTAATAAACATGGCTTCTGTGATCATGTCATTTGCTCCGGCCACCGTGAGTGTTTGTGGCCACGGTGGCAAAGAGGAGAAATTAAAGGGCCTTCTGGATTGGATTTTGGGAGGGCTTGCAGAAGGAAGGTCAGAATCTTGAGAACCAATGACCAATCTTATACTCAAGAAGGTGGAGGAAAACAATGAAGGCACCACCAACAGTGGTGGCCAGGAAAAACTCTGTCGCCATACCCCAAAAGAGGAACAGCGGCTTTGTAGGATTGTTTGCCAAGAAATGACGATAAAGGCCCCAAAATGCACACATTATTGTTTCTCTGTGTTATGCTTTGAATCATTTGACCATTAACGGATCCCCAAGTTATGGTTACTCTCACTCTGATATCTGTCTTTTCGGATATCATTGCTATATCTGCATACTGATTTAGGTCTTCCTCTTGGGCAGTAAATTGAAACGTAAACTGTTTTCTGTTCAAATATCATGTATTACTCCCTCCTGTACTTAGAACATATTTACTTAATTTAAATAGATTAAGGAAGTTAATTAATTTAGTTAATATAATAAATTATTTTATAAGACATTATAATTATCTTTTTTAATTTTCTCATTTTCTCTCCTGTTTAATAATTGTTGAGGGAGCATCAATAAAGATAAATTAGAAAAATATTGATAAATATGAAAAAAAAAAATTTATTGATAAAGGGTTTCCCTTCAAAGTTTAGAGGGTAAAAGGTTTTCAGCTCTCCTAACAATTGTGCTTCTAGGGATTCAAATTTGTGTTCTTCTTACGGAGTAAGACCTCTTACCACTTCAAGCAACAACTTGTGCGTTAAATAGTAAAATATTGATAAATATAAAAACTCTATCTTATATTTAGAATATAAATTAACTTTCTAAATATATATTATATTAAAAAACAGATAGAGTACCATATGTAATATAAAATATGGACCACAGGTAACTGTGTTCATTTAGAGGACAAACAGAGAAGCTGAACAGAGGATAGAGTACCATATATGTACCGTGGAAGCAGAGGATATTACTACAGAACAAGGCTTAATCACACATAAACACAAAATCTTATATAAGTTATAAATGGTATGACATATTTTTAATATTATGACCCATAAATATATGGAGAAACATATTTAATTAGACGTGATAAAAAATTAATCCACTAAACTACGCTTCAATTATTGACAAAGCCTTGAAAAGTTAAATGAAGTTTAATGCCTGTTTGGCTCCACTAGAAAAATTAGTTTTGTGTTTTACCAAATAGAACTCTTCTCATATTTACCTCATAGTATGGAATCATTTAAAATAAGTTAAACCAAACTCCGCCTTAGTATGTTTGGTTTAACTGTAGCTGATGGTTATAGTAATTTGCAACATTAAACTAAAAAATTAATCAAATATAAATATGAAATGTACACATCCAATGCCTTTGAACTTGTACATTGTTAGGAAATGTCAGCATAACACGTAAAATTTCTTTTTTGCTTAGCTAAATAGTATAAACAGATTGCAGAGTGACTTTTGGTGGCTTATACGTACAGTTACATACAAGCTGATAAACATAAAATTACAGAACCATAACATAGTTATTTATTCAAGCATGGCAATAAAGTTGCAATAGAAAGATGCTAACTGGTTTGCAAAGGATCATTGGAATTTTCATTCAAGTATCAGCAACCACAAAGTGTGGATCATAGTCAAAATCCATGACTACATCAAATCTGCATGAAGCTAATATAGAAAACTCAATTGTCAGTGATGTGTTGATCAAGTTCTATGTAGATTTACAAGGATAGCTAATACTGGGAAATCATCATTAGACAAAGTTTACTTATTATTGATATAAGACAAAAGTATACTTTTAGTCTTATAATTTTATATAAGATTTCAGTTTGATGCCTTAATTTTAAATAACGTCTCTTCAATCATTTATGTCGTAATTAAAGAATGTTGATATTGAAACTTTAATGTCCAAAAAGCATTCTTAAATTCTGTGTATAAAAAAAATGTTAAATGCTAATATACAAAGTATAATTTTTAAAAGGGTTTAATGTTTCTGCTTTTGCTGCAGAAACATTTTTTCTGTCATGCTCACATAAAAGTAGGTGGGTCATATTGTAAAGGGGAGTAAGAGAAAATATTATTGGAACCCACTCACTTTTATGTAAGTGTGACGGAAAAAATGTTTCTGCAACAAAAGCATAGAGGTTTTTGATATAGCATTGCATAGAGATAGAAAGAATCAATTTTTTAAAAAAATAATAATAACAAATGTAATGAAAATAATAACAATAAATGTAACGAAAATCATCATTTAAAACTAACCGTGTAAAGATAGAAAGAATCAATTTTTTTTTTAAAGTCAAGGGACCAAACCAAAACATTGCATAGAGGTGTTTTTTTTTTAATTATTATTTTTTATATAGCATTGCATAGAGTTAGAGGAACAAATAAGTCACACTTATATATTATCTCAGACTATCCCGGACTTTGATACCAACGTATTATCTCGGACTCTGATACCAATACACTATCTCAGACTCTGATACTCCATCCCTTATATCGACACACTATCTCAGACTTTGATACCAACACGCTATCTTGGGTTCTGATACCCCATTCTTGATACCAATACACTATCTCAGACTCTAATACCAACACGTTATATATCCAACACGCTATATATATATATATATATATATATATATATATATATATATATATTAGAGGGATAGAAAAAAGCTCGAAAGGTTTTTTGTTCCCTATTTTTCAGTTACTTCCTCCCTTTTTCTTGTTCAACTCTTCCGATGAATTTGAAAATTCTTGTTGTCTTTGTAATTCATCCTCCGTCCAAAGAATGCCAAGCACGTCTGCTGTGCCGGTTACCCACAAGATTTCGATCTTGCAAGCTTACCTCCGTCCGAAGAATGCCGAGCACGTCTACTGTGTTGGTTACCCACAAGATTTCAATCTTGCAAGCTTACCTCATTTAGAATAACCTTCTCGTCTGGGTTTAGGTTATATTGTAACCCAGATGAATCTTGTGACAACATTGAAGGACAATTCGACCTCACTCAATTTTTTACAAAATGTGAACTTCATCTAAGAATACATGAACAAAAGATGCAAAGGCTGGGAGTAGAGCCTCACGATTGGCGTGTATTCGTTGAAGAAACATTCCAAACAATGTCCGGCAAGATATTGCGTGACCAGAAAAATCGAGAAGAATTCATTGCAAGCTATTGTTTCTCATTTCGTATAGGTTCAAAGTTCAGTTTTTGAATTTTTGCGACAAGTATCGGGTCTTTGAGATTTTTCAATTTCAAGTTATTGTTTCTCGTTTTGTATAAGTTCAGTTCTTGAATTTTCGTGGCAAGTTCTCTCGTCATGATATACTTGACACCCTATCTCGGATCCTGATACCTCAGATTTTGACACCTTATCTCGGACTCTGATACCCCATCTCAAATTCCAACACTCTATCGTGGACTCTGATACCAACACATTCTCAATTCTTGAATTTTCGTGGCAAGTTCTCTCATCATGATATACTTGACACCCTATCTCGGATCCTAATACCTCAGATTTTGACACCTTATCTCGGACTCTGATACCCCATCTCAAATTCCAACACTCTATCGTAGACTCTGATACCAACACACTCTCAGTTCTTGAATTTTCGTGGCAAGTTCTCTTGTCATGATATACTTGACACCCTATCTCGGATCCTAATACCTCAGATTTTGATACCTTATCTCAGACTCTGATACCCCATCTCAAATTCCAACACTCTGTCGTGGACTCTGATACCAACACACTATCTTGGGGTGGATCAAAATCAAACGGAAAGACATAGCTTAAGGATTATAGCAGAAGGGGTTTTTTGTGATAGCATAAATAGTTAGACTATAATTATCATTTATCATTTGTCTATTTTGAATTATTGTATTAATATCCTACTATGAGATAGATTCGAATTGCGAAAAATTTATCTTCATGTTTTCAAACTAGGTTATTTTAAGAAAGTTTTTGTTCCGCAATTAAGTCGTCCAAATCATTTCAATGCTTGTGATCTTAAACTTTGATGATTATAGGCGTATTAAGCTAAGGGTGTGACAATTAGTGACTTTCTTGAGGGGTCAACTGTACCTTTTTTGACTATGAATTGAAGCGACAAAATTGGACAACCATCGGATATCACTCACACACTTTGATCCAACTGATGCCCAAAGGAGAAAAATATTTAATATGTTTGTCTCTGGCCTACATTCTTTTGGTTCTTTTCTTGACTTAATAAGTAGCTTCTTCCGTGTGCAATAAATGCTGCATGTGCTGCCCTTGTAGATGCTGGAATTCCATTGAAGCATCTTGCTGGTAACCAAAACTTACGGCGTCTTGTTTACGGGCTAACTACTATAATTTTATCTGTTGGAACAAGGTGAATTTCTCATTTGTTTCATGTTTGTCTCTACAGTTGCAATATGTTGTTCTGTGGCTGATAGTGGCTATGTTTTACTGGACCCTAATAAACTTGAAGAGGAGGTCTATAGCATTTTTTCCTATTAAAACATTGTTCATTCAATAACACATTATGCCTCTTGCATATAAATCTAATTCGATGTTTCATATTTAATGGCAGAAAATGAAAAGAAAATGAAAGCTTTTGCCATTTTAGTCTTCCCAAATGCATGTGTTTTGGTTCTACCGGGAGGATCGTTGCAAGTGCACAAGGAGCCTATGGAACATGGAATCATAACATCTGTAACCCATGGTGCAATGTCAGGTATCTGTCTTGCTTCTTTGCTACTCCCTTCGATCCTGGACTCTCATACATCTCTGACTAAAGCTTATACTTCCAATCATGCATTTGACAATTTTATCATGTTCGTTCTTAAAATCCAGAACAAGACACACGTGCACACATGTAATCCTGTTCCCATTGTTCAGTAATTACTTTTTCTGGAATCCAAATTAGGAGCTCAGATTCCATTTTCCCCATATAACTTTCTTTTTCACCTAGTAATTGGATTTGCTTATGATAAGCATGTCTACGCAGGCCGAAATTAAACTATTCTTATATACTTACCTTGTAAACTCATAAAATCTTTATTGAAAAGCTAGAGTGGGGCTTCAAAATGTCAATGTGAGGCGATGGTATTTTTGCTCCAATTTTAAAAGTTCATAAGTAGTTTTGCATCGAAAAAAAACATTTGGTATTGAGCGCTTCTCAGGATAAAACACGTATATATTTTTACATCTTTACCCAACACATGTCCAACATTCACTAACAAACACGTGTTTGATTCGTGCCCAACAAACACACGTCTCTTTTTGTCGTTGGTTTAATATTTCAACGGCTTAGATTTATCATTTCTTTTACTATCATTTTTTATTGTTTCTTATTATAATAATATTCTTATCATAAGATAAATCTGAAACGATGGAGGGAGAAAAAAAAAAGGAAAAGGATGGGAAGGGGTAAAGAAAAGATTTGGATCTTGCAAAATCTTAGGATACCATAATTTTGGACCTTATAAAATCTTAGGGTTTATTTGGTACGAGGGAGGGGGAGGCTAACGTTTTGGGCTATTAAGCCAACATTCACACACATTATTAAAATCTCACGATTTTCGCAATTGAATTCGGATCTCTCCTCCAGGCTCCAACCATTGCCCGACCAAGCGCTTTGAATCTTTGATGCGTCTTTGACTGCGCTTGCCTAATTCCCCAATTTTCTTGGATCCCCACCCTTATTTCTTCGGTGGGTATCTCACATATTTTTTCTATTCCATTGTTCCAGGGAACAGGTTTTCGTCTGGCTATATTGGGGGAAGTTGATTTCCAGGGAACAGAATGGTGGGTGCTTTATCTATTGTGGGTTCATCCGCACTGGACTCGCTCGCGGGTCCATGTTTGCGTTTCAATGCGTTGCCTACGACTGGTATGAATCTCAAAAGTGGAGGAGACACTGTTTTGTGGAAGAAACAATCGGTAAAGCGAGGAGCGATGCAATTGAGTAGTTCCTTCATTGATGCTGGGCGAGAGTGGCGGCTCTGTGGTAATAAAAATCCCAGGAAGCTGCGCAGTAATAGAAGAGCAAAGATTGTCAACGAGCTTGGTGGGCAGTATGAAACGTTTGATGATGTTAAAAAGGTAACCATCAGTTTTAGTTTAGAATTGTGATTAGAACTTTATGGAGATCCGATGTTTGAAAAGATCTTATTTAAGATCTGTAATGGTCAATTTAATGAGTTCTGAATATAACTTGTATATTGATGATTCAAGGGGAAATTACAGAGCTTACAATCGTAAGGTTCTGAATATAAGTTTTGCAGAATGAAATAAACAGCAGAAAGCAGAAAGCAAGGAGACGAAAGAAATAACAGAAAAGGGAATCTGTCAGACTAGAGAGAGAAAAGGCATTCATTCATTTCACACCCACTAAACTTCGTCATATTTTATAATGAAAGGATTCCATTAATAAAGAAAATGGATATACAGGCGAAACAGAGAGAATTACAAAAGAAGGTTAAACCTAGAAAAACAATTCTGAGTATGGACTACAATTGCCCTAATCTGAACTAAAATGCTATCAGTGGTAGAGGCCCCATCAACAAAAATCATATTGTTGCGAGTCTCCCAGAGCTTCCAACAAGTTATACAGGGTCCAATTTTCCAAGAAGAATCCATAGGGGATCGGATAATGGAGGAAATCCAATTCTGGATAAAAGTCATGAAACATATCCGAGGGGAGGATTTTCCTCCAAACCGTTGAAGCAGTACAGCAATTTTTAAAAACATGATCAGGGCTCTCCATGTCGGAATGTGCATATTTAGATAAGCAGTCAATGACAATCATGATGACCGAGTACCCTTTGACTATAGGCAGTCCAGTGATAAAGTCCATAGCAACGTCCTCCCAAATGCGATCTGGGATGGGTAATGGATTGAGTAACCCCGAGGGATGCAGATGCGATATCTTGGCTTGTTGGCAAATTGAACAATTTCGAACATATAAGTGGATGTTCTGACGCATTTTTGGCCAAAAGAAAAGGTGAGCAATACGTTGGAAGGTACGGAGAAAGCCGGCATGTCCACCCAGCACCGAGGAATGAAGCTCAAATAAGATTCGTTGAAGAAGGTCGGTATTGTTAGGGGGAATGACCAACCTATTACGCCAATATAAATCTTGGTGATGGATCTTATAATGAGGAAAAGACAGGGGTGCATTGGAAACCTTCACCTTGAGGTCTTGAATGTAAAGTGAAGTGCGAGTTTGCTCATATACATAATCCATGAATGACAGAGTAAGCTGTGAAAGTGACATACATTCAA
This sequence comes from Acacia crassicarpa, assembly GCA_034222035.1. Lineage (NCBI taxonomy): Eukaryota > Viridiplantae > Streptophyta > Magnoliopsida > Fabales > Fabaceae > Acacia > Acacia crassicarpa. The sequence continues at coordinate 39,401,866 of JAWXYG010000003.1, forward strand.
CTCTGGATAAAGAGTCGGTCGCTTGATTGGATTTGCCAGGTTTATGTTCAATTGTGAAACGGTAGCCCATGAGCTTCGGGAGGCAAGCCTCTTGTTCAGGTGTGTGAATCGTTTGCTCATTGAGGTGTTTAAGACTAGCATGATCTGTGCAAATGATAAAATGATTACCAAATAGATAATGAGGAAATTTGGAAACGGACTCAGTAATCGCATATAATTCATGCACATACACAGATTGAGCCTATAAGCGAGGAGATAACTTTTTTGAAAAAAAAAAGCTATAGGATGATGAGCTTGGCTTAAAACGGCGCCAATGCCAAGACTAGAAGCATCGGTTTCAAGAATGAATGGTTGAGTAAAATCTGGCAAGACAAGCACTGGGGCGAACATTAAGGCTTGCTTCAGTGTGTTGAAAGCGATCTGTGCTGAAGGTGACCAAATAAGAGCCTCTCGTTTTAATAAATCGGTCAATGGTCCGACAATTTGAGCGCACCGATGAATGAAACGCTGGTAGTAGCCAGTAAAGCCCAAGAAGCCTTTTAATTGTTTGATAGTCTGGGGGTTCGGCCATTGACGTATAGATTGAAGCTTCGAAGGATCCATTTCAATGCCCAACGAGGATACAATATGCCAAAGGTATTCTACACGACGCTGACCAAATGAGCATTTAGAGAGCTTTGCAAATAACTGATGTTGTGATAAATAATCCAGGACTTGCAAGACATGTTCAACGTGGAGGTCCCAAGTGGCATTGTAGATGAGAATATCATCAAAGAAAATGAGAACGAACTTGCGTAAGAAGGAGCGAAAGATAGTGTTCATAAGGGCCTGGAACGTAGCCGGAGCGTTTATGAGGCCGAATGGCATCACTAACCATTCATAAAGGCCCAGATGAGTTCTAAATGCTGTTTTGGCGCGGTCGGACTCCCTCATTAAAATTTGATGGAAACCTGAGCGGAGATCCGGCTTGGTATAGAATACAGAGCCGTGAAGCTCGTCAATGAGCTCGTTGACTGTCGGAATGGGAAAAGCGTCCTTAATTGTGGCGGCGTTCAAGGCACGGTAATCGACACAAAACCACCACGTGCTGTCTTTTTTCTTAACCAGTAAGACAGGGGCCGAGAATGGACTGGAGCTAGGTTGTATGAGATGATCAGCTAAGAGTTCTGACACCATTCTTCGATCTCTGTTTTTTGGCTAACAGGATATCGGTAGGGTCGAACTTTGACAGGCAGAGTAGTTGATGGTAAGTCAATATGATGCTCATGCCCACAAGCAGGTGGGAGACCATGTGGGAGTGTGAAAACGTGAGCATATCGCTGAAGAACCAGTAACAGATCCGGTGGCACCTCCGGCTAGGAAATGGAAACAAAGGTTGACAGTATGACTAGTTCAAGCATGAAAAATTGAGAAACCGAGTCTGTATGATGAAGGCGAAGAAGATGACGACAAGTAGCTTGGAGTATGGCTGAGCCCCTATAACTGGTAAGGGTGATGAACTTGCCATTCTCGAGGAATCGTATAGTGGAGGTGCTATAATCCGCTACATGAGAGCCGAGAGTTTCCAACCAGGCAGTGCCTAAAATCATATCAACACCTGCAATGGGAAGTACCAAAAAGGTCAAAGATAGTATGTGCTCACAAATCCTGACGGCCACATCACAAATCAACTCCTTGGTGGTCAACACTGGACCAATGCCGCCTAGGACGCGAACGGTGGGGGCTCGTTCACGGGGCAAATGCAAATGGTTGGCCACACGCGGATGTATGAAGTTATCCGAGCTACCACCATCAAGTAGTATTTGCACCTCAGTGCCCAAGATAGTACCGGTAAAGCGGATGGTAGCGGCGCCAGTGGTGCCTGGTAAAGCATGGAGTGATAAATGATGTAAGGTTGCATTGACATCATGGTCACCAGAGGCTGGTTCATTTGCTGAAACAGGGGGGGTGGTCGTCATCACAAAGAAGCATCATAAGCTGGCGGTTAGGACATTTGTGGGCAGGGGAGAAGGCATCACAGGTGTAGCAAAGGCCTTTGTCTCGGCGAAGTTGCATTTCGGCTGGGGTTATGCGTTTGATAGGTTGGGAAGGTGGGGTTGGTAATAATGGAGGAAGGTTGGATTTACCACCAGCAGTAGACTGAGAAGAGGCACCCGGTGGGTGTGTGGTGTAAGGGGAGATGGGTTTAGGGATGCAGGGTATGTAGGCTTGGGCCGAGGGACTGAGGGACAGTAGTGGGCTCATGTTTGGTAATGGCGGGAGTGGGCGACAAGGGTTCAGAGAAGAGACGAGCATAAGTCATGGCGCCAAGGATAGTCGACGGTCGCTGAACCAGCACGTCACGGCGGAGGGTGGGGTTGAGGCCCCCAAATAGCAGTCCAACAAGGCCTGGTCTGATACATCATCGGTACGGTTCGCAAGGGCGAGAAACTGGGTATTAAAATCATCGAGGTTGCCACCCACATTCTGCTGTGTGAGTTTGAAAAGTCGAGAGCGAGCACAGTCGAAGGGAGAGGGACCATTTTGGGTTTCAATGGCTTTGGCCAAGGCAGCCTAGGTAGGAATATGACCAGCCTTTTCGAGCATCTGAAACCATGGAAGTACATCGCCTTCCAAATGCACAAACTCAATGACTAAGCGTTGTAGGTCAGATACAGGGACGGACCTACATTGTTGCAACTGTGGGCAGGTGCAGACACAAAATATATATAATTTAGAAGAAATTTTTAAGGGAATACACAATTAGCACAGATGGTAAAGGCTTCCAACTTTTTATATAAGGTCCACAGTTCGAACTGAACTCTCTCCATTTCCACTCTTTTTTTTTCCCCAAATCCCTAACTCCCGATTCAGAAGTCATTTGCCCCAATTCCCCAATCCCTCCTCAGCCCATCCCTCGTCCGCGGTCCGCCCACGTCCGCCGCTCGTCCGCTCGTCGATCAGTGTGCTCCACCGTCTCAGGCTACTCCATCCACCTCCTCGTCCTTCATCTCTGTTCTGTAACCGAGTTGGTATGAAATCTTCTTTCTCTGATTTTGTCGTTTCATCCCAAATTCCCAATCATCTGTTTGCAATATACGAGTCCTTCGTATTAATGTTGAGTGTTTGCAATATACGATTTGGTATAAATATACTCTGCTTTGCAAATTCACACACCTCACACCGGATTTCATTGATATTCTGGTTTGCACATAGATTGGGAAACAATCGCTGGAGGTCTTGGACATTAGAGCGACCAATCGTCTTTTGCCATAACGTGAAATTGTTAACCTTTGAGATAGATGCAAAATGGCTCACAATAGGTAAATGTCAGTTTGACTTAGAAATAGTTATGTATGCCCCCCCTGTTCCTTTGTACTTCCAATTGTTGCTCTAGAGGAAAGGCCCTTCTTGTAGTTTTGGCACATTTCTGCCCTGACATAACTATTGCATTACTTTTGTCACTAATACAAATAGGAATTCTTTATAATGGAGGTAGCCCAACATCCACAGCCTGAAACAAGCACACAGAACAATGAACCATGCCCAAAGGGAGTTTTGTACATGTTAAAATTGCTAATGTAGAAGAAGCAAGGACAGCAGGGGAATATTGAAGGGTAGAGAAAATAGCTTACTGTAAAAATGTGTAGAAAATAAACTTATTTCATGCTTAGAGCTGTTCATATAATTTTCCAGTTTTAAATTGGTCAATAACCGTATAAATAATTCAATATTTTGTGCAACAATCACATTAGCCTTTTTTCCCCCAACTTTTGTATCTTTTTCTTTAATGTTGTCACTTGTCACCAACTGAGGGACAATTTGGAAGAAGGACAGTTCTTCCAAATTTTTAATTTCATCTTTCATTGAAAATAAAAAAAAATATTTATTTATATCTTTTCACTTCTATTATGGTTTAAAGAGGAAGTCATTTTCAGCTTAAATATTGTGGATCAAATGTTCTCTATCAAACAAATACGTGTATGGTAACTTATGTTGAACGTGATATATTTGATACGATTGATGATGAAGATATAATGCAATATTTTCAAGGAATGAAGAATCGAAGAATGCTTTTGTAATCTTTCTGATGTAAAGGTTAGTTGATTGTTGATTATTATTTTTCTATGTTAAGTTTTGCTTTTCTTTTATTGTTTATATTTTTTTATTTTTTAATGCGTTTAAAACTTTCCTTAAAAAAAATTTTTCGGCCCCCGCATCCCACCACTATTTATGCACCCACAAACCTAAATTCCTGGTCCCTCACTAGTCAGATATGTCATAGTACTTAAAATATTGGTCCGCGCGGAAAAGCCAGCTGATCGCTTCGGAGCCATCAAAATGGGGAAAATCAAGTTTAACAGATTTCAAGAAGGGGGTGTGGGATAAGAGAGGTGGGGCTATTGGTATGGTGGAAGATGAGTCGGCGGAGGATGGGGTTTGTAACTGTTCAAGACGAGTGTGGAGGGACTCGACAGAGGGGGTGAGAGTTTGAAGGGTAACACCAAAATCAGCAAATTGTTTATCGTGGGTGCGAAAGCGATTTCGAACCTCCTCGAGAAATTCTTGCGTTTTTTGTTGTTCCGAATGGAGTTCTTTCAGTCTGGTATTTTCCGCCATACTGAAGATGACTCAATGAAAGCACCAAATATAATGGTCAATTTAATGAGTTCTGAATATAACTTGTACATTGATGATTCAAGGGGAAATTACAGAGCTTACAATCGTAAGGTTCTGAATATAAGTTTTGCAGAATGAAATAAGCAGCAGAAAGCAAGGAGACGAAAGAAACAACAGAAAAGGGAATCTGTCAGACAAGAGAGAGAAAAGGCATTCATTCATTTCACACCCACTAACGTCATAATACTATCCCTTTATAACCTCACTCATCTTCCAATTCTCTTAGTTTAAAGGCCTCCGTTTCATACGAGTGCTGCGCCTTGGGCCAATATCTCCATGTTCTGGGCCTGCTGTATGCTGATCCATTACAAGATCACTCTTCTTATGGTGGTCTAAAGTTTTGACTGTTTCACCGTTTTCCTCTTCAAAGTCCAAATTCACTCCATTTGGTAGCCCAATTATTTTGATGTTGCACCTTTATTGAAATATGCCAATTATATTCTTGAATGATAACTTCATGTTGCTACAAATATGCGGACCCAGATATGCTTAATGTGAGCGCTGGAGTAGCCTTTAGACTTTGAAGAATTTTTTTATTAAGCTTTCTTCATGGAACTTTGAGAAAATATAAAAGTGGTCTTTTATATTATCTTTGACCCAAAATTTTCAAACACCAGTTTTGTGGGCTTTTTACATGTATATGCTCTGTAGTGGAATTCAATTCTGCTTAACGTAAAAACTAGCGCAACTGTTGCGCATTTGCAGAGCATGAAATGCAATCTTTTTGTATCAGTGCTCTTCAGCTCTTGTCTTTAAGTCTTAGCATTTGGCTACCATAACATGTACGGTCATAATTATATTATCCCACATGTTACTGTGACGATTACTCAATTTAGATCTGTTTCCTGAAGTATTCTTAAAAGCATTGATATAATGAGTTGTAAAACTTGGTGCTTCTTTTGATTGTTTGAAACGTGGTGGTAGAAAAATTAGGGATTAGCAACTCATGAAGAATGTACAAGGTCTGTTTGCCATCCCATATAAGAGAGTATCATTCTAAGGAATGTTGAGTCCTTATATTACTTGGAAATATGTACGTAGACTTGCATTCACTAATCTTTATCCTCTGATGTGAATATGTTGAGCTTTATTAGTATGAATTTAACTGGAATCATGCCTTTGGATGCAGCAATCAATTTACTATGTCATTTGCATGGGCGCAAGGACTGTTCTTCAGGAGTTGTATGAGATGAACCCCACCAAGTATAGGTGGTTGTACGAGTAAGTGATATATTTGTTGTGGCAAGATCGTTTCTGTCATATTTAAATCATCTTTGGTCTTTTAATTATTTTGGCTTGAATATGTTGTTGACCATTGAGTCCCACATATGTACTTTTCTAAACTATTTTGAGACAATTTTAGCGCAACTTTTAATCACAATGTGATAGATTTGGGATTTTCTGCATCCTTGATTTGTATCTGCCAAGATTTTCACGATTTCATCCAAAGGATTCATCCTTGCTAAATGTTACTTCTGCTTTTCATTTGATAGGCTTGCGACAAACAAGCCAGGAGATGGGAAACCTTTTATCGGAACCCTTGACAAGGTACTACGATTCGTATTTTAACTACCTATTTAATTTTCAGAAGATATTTATTGTTATTTCTCTGGTTGTTTTATTATGAATACCTTATGCCAAAAAACAAAAAAAACACACACACACACACTCACAAACAGAGTACTAAATGTTTAAACTTCATCTGAGACTAATTATGCATGTAAGAATGATTTTAGTAATTATAGGAAGAAGTCTAAATCCGAAATATATAGGGTGAGCAGTGAGCTACATAAATCTTAGGATTAAAACTACTGCAGGTATCTTTTTTTATGCACACTCCTCTGACAGTGTTATCTGTTTTTCTTATATTTAGATCCTTGCGTACCGGTTTTGTTTCTTCAATCCTCACTCCTTTTGCAAAATCTGCTTCTGCCATTGTCAATGTTGTTTTCATTGTTATTGGTATTGTTGTTGCTACTTGCTTCTTGCTTTGATAATCAAGTAGTTATTCCACAATCATTGCCGTCAATTTCTTGTGTCAAGTGTTGATAAAAACAACGGCATTTTCTGTTGAACTGTTATCAACAAAACTTGAATTGAAATTTATTCTGCTTTAAGCTCTGAGTCTATTTGCAACATTTACCATGAATGCTCTTAAAACTTACCTGTTCAATCTTACTCTTTTCCTCTCCAGTACCAATTTCTCTTTTGCAGTTAAACCAATAGTCTAATCAAATGCCAAATCCGCTCTATCTAATTTTGAGTTGGGATACGAGTTGTATGATTATGACAATCCAGGTACATGATGAATTTGTAAATGACTTCATTCTATGTTCTTGCACAATTGACAGGAGAAACAAGGCCCTGCTGAGAGAGAGTTGATAACAATGCTTCACCTTTATGGTAAATGGATCAAGGTATTGAATTTCAATAGTATTTTTAGTTTTTTGGTTATCTTTGTATTTTGTTGGTCCTTTAAGTTGATTTATTGTGTTTTATGCCTCATTGATCCTCTATATTTTATATAGCATCCCATGCATCCTAAATATTACCACCAGTTCTTAATATGAGATGTCGTCTGTAGTGTGTAAAATGTGTGGGACTTTCATGATATAAAATTGAGAAACTTAGTAAATTTAGAACATAGTAAAATTAATTGATTAAATGAACTTAAAGTGACCAAAATATTAATTCAAGTTCACTTTTTTCACACCACATCAATAGATTTGAATTATAATCACTATTCACACCTCATACCCACGGTTAGTCTTTCGCAAAGGATCAAAGTAATTTTTCTTCTATTGTTGCTATGCAGAAATGTAGTCTTGCTATGCAGAAATATAATCTTGCTATGCAGAAATGTAATCTTGCTGAGATGTGTCAAGAAATCTCAGATGAAAACCTTTGTAATCTTGCTGAGATATGTCAAGAAATCTCAGATGAAAACCTGGAGCCGCTGAGGGAAAGGCTGATGGAGACTACAAAATGGCGTGGCGCTTAGACGACACAAACACCAAGAAAATCGGCGGATAAGTCTCCAATTTTTATCTCATCTTCTGAAAAAGTACTGGATTAGTGGGAGATAATGAAAGTTGCAGAAAGTTAGAGATTTTATGAATAAATATTTAATTGAGTCTGTTTTTATTATTATTAAGTCTGTTTCTATTAATATCTTTAAGAAATTAGGACATAAGTGGAATATCCCATTAGATAGATTTAGTTGTTAGGATTTATGATTATGAATTATTTGAATTTTATATTTAGATATATTTTGGGTAGAGTTTGTCTCTCGGTAAACCATTATAAATAGGCATAGTGCCTAATCAATAAAGTGTAAAATATTTGAGAGAGTAAATTGGTACGGGAGATTCTCCTTGGGCTTTAATAGTTCTGACTCATCTTTCTATTAAGGATGTGGGTTGATTTAGAGAAGATGCGAGATTTTTGCCTACTCTCTCTTTCAAAGAGGTTGTTTTTAAAGAGTTAGTGAAATACTTGCTTCCTCTTTAAAACTGAGTAATTTAGAATAAAGTCTACTCTTCATCTTAGATATCCCTATTGCCTTTTTAACTTATTTTCCCATGTCATCTTTATTTTTCTCAACTTAGATTCTCACCTAACCTTTCCATTAGCTTACCCATTGGCTTACTCAAATAGCTACCTAAATCAGACTCTACCACCTTCCATTCCCAACTCTAGCTAAAACTGAAAGGGGGCAAAAGTTTTAGGTGAGGTGCAGTTTTTCTCACTTTCTATATAAATATGTTACCTTTTCCAAATCTGCTTGACTCATCTTCTGTCTGCAAAATAGGAGTGTTGGATTCACTGTAAAATGTGTTCATAAATCATAATTGTACTCCTCTATGAATCCATTAGTTAGATAGTTCGAATAGAAATCTTTGAGTTATACTCACATTACAATAGAATGCATGTATTTGCATCAATTTCTGTATTGACTATATTAAATTTCAAATCAATGGGAAGTGTATTAAATATGTTTAACATTCAGGAATATCATCTTATACCAACCAATTTTATTACTCCTTCTGGTCCTAATTATAGGAACTTGCACTATAAAAATGTTCTTATAATTAGGACCGAAGGTAGTAAAGTATAAGTTGAATCGATATTTCATTGATTTAATTTCACTATAAAAGTGTTGGGTTTATTTCACTCTGGAAGTTTTCATCAAGGGGTGATTTTTCCTCGAAAGTGTTAAAAAAGTGTGTAATTTTACCATGATTGTTATCTCAGTTAATTTTGACCTTTAGTTGACCAAATATGATGAATTGGCAATCCATGTGTCATACACGTAATTTTTCTTATGGTGCAAATTTGCTTCAAAAGTTTTAAATTCAATTTTAGAAAAAAGTGAAGTAGATGACACATTGACTTTCAGAACAAATATGCACCTTAACAAAAATGACATGGTAATATGTGAACTGTCAGTTCAGCATAGTTAGTTAACTGACGGTAGGGACAGAACCAGGAATTGAAATGAGGGGAGTGAAATTTATAGAATCAACCCAGGTGTTTAGAAAATTACATTAAGCACTATAAAAGTTTCAATATTTTCATTTTAGTCCCTCTATGAAATTTTTAATAGAGACTAAAGTGAAAAAATGGAAATTTTATGAGGCTGAAATATAATTTTATAAAATTTTGGGTTAAGTTATGTAATTTTAGGGGGGTGGGGGCCACCCCTAGCCCCCCATGTAGGTCTATCCCTGACTAACGATCAAAAGTAATTAAGATAATAGTTAAAGTAAAATTGCTCATTTTTTGACACTTATGGGACAAAATTGCCCTAAAAAACTTTTAGGGAAAAACTGCCCTATAGCCCTCTAATTTTCTTAAAAGATATTATATTTCTAAAATAGTATTTAAAGTATTATAGACATTAAAGAGTATTGAGGAATACATTGAAGAATTTGTAGGGGAAACAGTCCGTTTCTGCTGTGTCTTAACCATGGTTCTTAAAAACTCGTTTTATTACTGCGATTTTACGTTTTTACGATTTTGTTTTTACTAATTTTCCAAACGCTTTTAAGTTTTTACGATTTTTTTACGATTTTACGTTTTACGATTTTTCATTCTCATTCCGTTTTCAGGTAAAAACTCGTTTTTAAGAATCTTGGTCTTAACTTTAGGCACAATGAAGCATACATTGAATTTCCGTTATTGTTCAAATTCCATAATTGTCATGCTTGGATTCTCAATTTTCTCTGTAAACTCCATAAAAGCCTCATTCAAATCTAAGTAATGTAATGGGCAGTCATGTTTTCTTGGTTTATTTTCCTCCACAAAGGAAGTAAAGCTTTGAGAGATTTTTTTTTTTTTGGCTCGAAAGCTTTGAGAGATTAGAGCGAGTCAGAGTAAAATTTAAGGGGTAAAATACTTATGGTGTGGCTGCTAATTTCTCCACCGGTCTTTTTTATACTATGAAATAAGGGTTAATATAATTTTTAGTCCTTTAAGTTTGTCCTCATTTTGATTTTGATTCCTCAAGTTTCAAACCATAGGTTTTATTTACCCACGATTCATTTCGTTTAAAATATTGATAATTATAATTTAATAAGAACTTGAATCATTTTGCCTCTAAAAAACCAAAACCAATGGGTTGAAACTTGGGAGACCAAAATTAAAATGAAAGTGAACTTGGGGATCAAAGATGGTATTAACCCATAAAATAATCTTCTATAGGAGCAGTCATAAATATAAGAAACAAATCATTTATGTCTAAAATTATAAATTAGTTTTTTTTACGCCATTAAATTATATTCACAATAACAATAAATTTTGAGAAAATTCCAATAAAATATCATTTAAATTTATAAAACACAAAAAAATTTATTAAGACATGGAAATGACAGAGATAATGGGAAATCAATTTAAGATTTTAAAGTGTAGGTGATTTTATAATAATGACTTTCAATTTTTTAAATAAAAAGAAATTGAGAAAAGGACACTCACGCCAGAGCCCTAGCCTTCAATGGTATAATTAAAAAAATTATATATCTTACATATTTATTATTTTTAACACAATTTAAGGAACATTTTGAAAACCGTGATTTTAGCCAATGATGCTTAAAAAAACAGAGGGAAGTGATATTTATTAGATCCAAACGGGAACAAATGGGAATTACACAACTCGTGCTAACTTCTATATAAGCTTTTAGGGTATGTTTGGTATGAGAAAAGGGTAAGGGATGGAAATTTTTTTTGAAAGGACATTTATCATTTTGTCATTCAATGAAGGGAGAGGTTTTTCTCCTCTTCCCTCTCTCTCTCCCCATCTCTCATAGTCCGATTTGAACCGTCTAAATTTTGATCCAATGGTCCAGATTAATAAAAAACAAATTTTTATTTTTTTGTCTTTTTCGAAAAAGACCAAAAAATATATATATATATTTTTTAAAATCGAGATATTTGGATCAAGATTTGGACGGTCCAGATCGGACTGTAAGAGAAAAGGAGAGGGAGGACTGAGGCATCACTAACAAGTACATCAATCCAGGAATTGCATAAACATTTTATAACTACGATACATGCTTCTTCTCGTGCATGCTTACATTAATGCCTGCAAGGACTTGGGAAAAAGAAAACAAAATCAAGACACAATTTCACATGACGAGAAATGATTTGCTAGCTCAGAGAAACAGATGGCTTTCCATAGGTCAGCAACATTTTCCTCAACCACAATAACTATCTAGTCAAGCTTTCACTTCCCCTGAGGCTTCTCTCTTTTTGCCTTTCCTTGTTTCGCCTGTGTTCTCTTGCTGCTCGGCCTTCTTTTCAGCACGAATCACTGCACGCCTTGCCCTTGGCCACATTTCTCGTACGTTCCTAGGAGGCATCACATAAGGTTCAAGTGGCCTGTCACCAAAAGGGTGCTCGCTGCCGGCAAAAATCCTCAATTTTCGATCCCTATCCTACATTTATGGGCAAAAAAGACGTATGAAATGTAACTAAGAAAATCAAGGGGAAAAAAACAATATTGCAGTAGAAATGTAAAATAAAATAATTGAGACGAGACTACATCAGCTATTTAGAAACCAATCGCAGTTTGGCTCCAATCTCGGATAAAACAATGTCATGTCATCTCATTTTCGTCAATTGCAATTTGGCTCCAAACTACAAGGTCTTTGAAACGAGTCTGGCGAGTGGGAACCAGGCCGGTGGAAGGGATCAAAATGGAGTAGTGGATGTGCTTGCGTAAAGGACTTTGGTTGGTCCTCTTGGTCTTTTATTGTCTTTAAGTTTTCCGGTGTATGAAAAAAGGGGTCTGTGCTACATAATGCTTGAAGTTTGAAGTCTGTTGGCTAAATCCCATATTCATAGTTCAAATAACGAGAGAGACTGGTCTATGTAACACTTACATCACGCAGTTTGTTTCTAGGCAGCATGCGTAGAACAGCTTTGCGGATGACTTCTGTAGGGTCTTTGGCTGACTGGTCCTTTAGACTCCTTTCCTTGAGGTGGCCCACATACCTACATGCCGCTACTTCACATCAGGATAAGAAGTGGTATCAATTCCAAAACACTATGAATTAAGGAACCCAACAAACAACTACCAATTATAAGTTTGAGGAACAAAGATTTTTTTCTTTTGGCAAGATGGATATCAAAGCATTTGATTCCAAGCAACCCAAAATTCTTAAAACTTCATCAGATTCATTGTAAGGACAAAAGGAACAACACCTACCCAGTATGCCAGCGATAGAACTTGTCTGTAAGCTTTCTTCCAGTCACGCATACATCCTTCGCATTAAGCACAATACACATATCTCCATCATCACGATTAGGCGCATGTGTTGGCTTATCCTTGCACTGAACTACAGTAGCTGTTTGAGATGCTAACCTCCCAAGGACCTATAAAAAAACATGTTAGACTTGAAGTGATCTCAAGTCTTCAAATATTTAAACCAATCTGTCACCATAAAAACTATCTAAACAATTCAAATCTTGATTACAACTAAATCTGCCATACACATGGCTTCAGCCACCATATCAAAAGACCTTCAATATGATGTCTGATATGTAAATCATAAATAATCTGTGTTAGGGTTAGGAATTAGGAACAAGGGCATGATATTAATCCTATGAGGCCTTAGGATTGATTAGGGATAATAGTAACTAGTTAAGGGTAATAGCGACATATTACTATAAGGCCGTTAGTATTAGTGCATTAGGATCTAATTTGTATAGTGTATTGCTGTCATGTTATATTTGTTATAGGCTATTATGGGCCTTGCTATGATTGAATCTAAGGCGAGCCTATATAAAGGGGAGAGCCTAGCTTAATCACGCATGTATGTTGATGTTAATGTGTATGAATGGAATGAACAGTGTAGCAACACTTGTTTCGAATGTGTTTCTCTCCCAATCCTCCTAATTCTCTACAACCTTCTCAACAATATCATTTAGGGCCCACTTGGTATGGGGAAGATTTGAGGAGGGAAAGGAATTTAAAGCGGGTAAAGGAAGTGACGGGAAGATTTTGAAAGATGAGGGAAGATGAGTTGTTTGATAGGAAGAAAATAAAGTGGCGATAGTTGGTAAAGAATCAGGAAATACCTATTTTACCCTCAAAAGTAATTAATTCAAAATGAAAAAGAAAAACATATTTTTTAAAAAAATATCTTCTTATCAAGTTCTAATTTGTCTAAAATATCTCCTGCAAAGTTCGAATTTGTCTAAAATATTCTCCCGCCAAGTTCGAACTTGACTAAAATATTCTCCCGCCAAGTTCGAACTTATCGCATAAATTCAAATTTTATCCTATTTTCTTGCATTATAGAAAAAAATATTTTATGAGCAGTAAATATGTCCAAAAGCGTCATTGTTCAGGGTTCCCACCAATTTTGGTGGGTTCTTATCTTCCCACATATAAAGGAAGATTGGTGGGCCCAGAAACTTAAGTTCCTAGGAAGGTTGATGTTATGTAGATTATGAATATAATTAGGTTAGATGATTTGGGAATTTGGTTAGGTTAGATTGGGGATTTAATTGGGACAATTAATCCTATGAGGCCAGTGATGTGGCACAATTACTAATACTATGAGGCCATAATATGAGGGTAGAATAGTAATAGGATAGGATAGGATATAGTATCTGTTATTACCTTATTAAGGTTAAACTAAACTGATTAGGTGTAAGGCTGTACCTATATAAGGGAGCCTATGCCTATTGTAATATTCAGATTGTGTATGATGGAATGAACAGTGCAGCAGCACTTTTTCAAATGTGTCTCTCCCCTTTGTTTCTTCTTCCCTACCCCTCTCAATTTCTGTTCTTCCCTCTATTACCTTAGATTTCTACAACCATTACATCAGTGGTATCAGAGCTGCTCAATCCTTGGCATGCTCCTGTGCAATCTGATATTCTTGAATCAAGCCAAACCTTTCTTTCCCCCTCACAAGTTGGACTAGTCTCAAGATACTCAACAAGAAAAATCAAGATGATTCAAGAATTTTATTCTTCACTCACCAAAAACAATACCGATAGATATATCTTTGTGTGAGACGAAACTGATTTTGGATTCTGCTTGTGTCATCAGTTGATTCCAGTTCCTTTTTGGTTGCATCACATTGGAAATAATTTTGGGTTTAGGTATGTTGAGTTCGAGATTCTGGGCTCTACTCGTTGGTATTACGTCTTCCATTTCAGGATTCTCCATCTCCTATTGCTTCGACGGCCTGACTATTAAATTTCGTGAGACTTAGAATTAAAATTTTGTTTGATTTTGGCGGTGCCCAATATGTTTTAAAAGATTTCATCTTTCTGCCTAAACAGGATCATCGATGCTTCTAAATAATTCCAGGTTCTAATCAATTTGAGTTTCCATTTTCGAGTATCGACTTATTGTGATTCTGGTTTGCGTCATCGTCAATTAGTCCGGTTCTTTGTTTCCGGTTTTGTCGACTGATTCCAAGTAATCGATTTCTATCACTAGAACTTCTGGGATCGTTCTTCATCTCCTATTGCTTCAACGGTTTGGGTATTAAATTCCGTGGGGCTCAGAATTAAATTTTTGTGCTCCTGAGTTTTGTATATTGCTAGATTTTATTCATCAGCCTCAACAAGTTGCTTCGACTGAATTTGGAATCTTCAACAAGGGGTATGTCGACGGGTTCTACAATCATCAACGTTCTGTTTCGGTTGTCAACAGAAGTTTTGGGCATTGTGTCTCTATCACCAGTATCGACCATCTCGTAATATTGAATGGTGGAGAATTGATCATAAGCATCTACTGTCGCCATGGCTGACCCAATGGAAATCCGCGTACATGCAATTGAGGAAGGAATCCTCAGATTTGCAAACCTACTAGCAGCTATGCAAGCTTTTAATGACTGAGTGGTTGCCTTCACAGTGGACCAGGACCGAGACCAGCAAGCAAAGAATAATGATGATCAGGATCAAAGCCACCATGAACGTCATGTCTATCATCGACCTCGAGATGAATACACTCCTCCAACCCGGTTAACGAAACTTGACTTCCCAAGATTTTAGTGGCAAGATATCCTGGGATGGATTTATAATTATGAGCGCTATTTTGATTTAGATGGGACACTTAATAATTGGAAGGTCAAATTAGCCAACGTTAATCTTGATGAGAAGGATTACATTTGGCATCAAGCCTATACGGAGGAAGAAGAAGGTCGACCAATAGCATGGACTGAGTACAAGCATGCTTTGTGCACACGATTTGGATCGCCATTCGAAACACCAATGTGTGATTTCAAGAAACTATATTAGACAGGGTCTCTTGATGATTATAATGATGAATTTGATGTTCTTTGCTGCAAATTGCAACTTCATGAAGACCATCTTGTTCAGGCATACATAGAGGAGCTACATAATGAATGTGCTTGCCAAGTACGGCTTCAACGCCCTCAAACATTGACCGAAGCTAGAGGTATTGGCAAAATTTACGAATACAATGCTGAAAGTAATAAATCTTGGCCTCAGTGAAATTTCAACGAAGCCTCCAACAATCAAATGCAATGGGAGAGTACGAAGAACCCTATTTCCACAGCAAAACTGTAGACCAATAGCTCCAACTCCAATTGGCAGACCAGAACCAATGGGGCCTGGGGCAGATCAACCAACTCAGTGGCTTTGATTGTATCTGCAATGAGAACATGGCAGTCCATGGTGCAACAGGCATTAGCCTTCAACAGGGATGATTTGGATGAATTTAGGGCCAAGAATCTTTGTTTTTACTGCCGGAAACCATTTTCCCGTGATCACATGTCCCCATCCGCAGAGAATGCAGATTCAGTTAATTGAGATCAGTCCGATGAAACAGAGGTAGTAGCTTCATTTCCCACAGCCCCTGAGACACTTATTCGGATGAGTATGTGGCTGAAACCGATGAATGTGGCCACCTACCGCCTTCCCTTAAGGCCGTCGTCATGTCTTCAGATTTTACTCCACGAAATGCAAGGGAGTGTTGGGGTCATATCTATGTGAATTCAAGGCTATGTGGGCAGACGGCCTGTGAAAGTATTAATTGATAATGGAGCTTCACACGGTTACTTGGATTATGAGCTTGCTTGTAAGCTTGGTTGGAAGGGAGCACCGATTGCTAAGGGTGAAGTAGAAGTGGCAGGGGGTGCAAAATTGAAGCTTTTTAGTGCGTGGAAAGGTTTTAAATGGAAAATGCAGGGTCAGGACTTTGTTTTTGATTTAAGAATTATGGAAATCAAGACATTTGATGTCGTTTTGGATCTACATTGGCTGCAAGAGGTAGTTCATCATGCCTCTTGGAATTATGACGACTTATCTATGATATTTTGGTATAAGGGCTCCATGTGCACCTTGAAACCAACTGCTCCATCCAGCTGCAAGATGGTTAACTAGATCAATGACTCCATGGCTGAAGGTAGTCAACACTTCCTTTTACACTCTCTAGAAGGTCCTAATACTTCTGCCTATACTCTTACTAATGGTAATGAGGAAGTGTCTGGTTGTGTTAAGAAATTAATGAGGGAATTTGGGACTATTTTCAAGGAACCCAACTCACTCCCACCTCTTTGGGAGAACCAAAATCATCCTATTGTGCTCAAGGAGGGGGCTGATCCAGTCAATATTCGGCCTTACAGCTATCTGGCAATATAGAAGGAGGAAATTGAAAAACAAGTAAAGGGGCTCTTAGAATCCAGGGTCATACAAGAGAGCTCTTCTCCCTTTGCCTCACCTATCGTACATGTCAAGAAAAAGGATGGGACTTGGCGCATAAACAAAAAATATTTTGAGGGGTAAATATGTCCAAAAGCGTCACTGTTCAAGGTTCCCACCAATTTTGGTGAGATCTTATCTTCCCACATATAAAGGAAGATTGGTGGGCCCGGAAACTTAAGTTTCTAAGAAGACTGAACACAAAAAGTGTACTTGCTTATCTTCCTTTCCTTTCCCATTTGTTACGTGTACCAAACAGGCCCTCAGCATTTGACTAGGACTAATTCACCCATAAATTTATCCTGAGAGGATTGACCTACAATAAATCAAGACTACATCTGCTCTTAGAAGTAATAAACTCAGGATAAGTTGCACAGAAGATTTGTTGCCTAGAGAGTCAACTTAAAACCTATGATTAAAATCGCGGCGCTATAGCGCGTGATAGCGATTCAGTTGCGAGTAGCGGCACCTAAACGCCATTTCCGCTCTACAACGCTACAGTTTCCAGTAATGGGTGGTGGCGGATGGTGGCAGCATTTGCGGGCAATGGATTATGCTGTGATATCGCACCGCATCTGGGATCATTCGTTGGTTTATAGCAGAAACAGGGCGCGGGAGCATGGCTATGGAAATTCAACTGGAGCAGGGCTAAAATGGGAAAAAGCCCAACTTAATGAAGGGTGGTGCCCTGTCTAAAAAAAAACGTGGGAACATTTCTGATTTC
Organism: Acacia crassicarpa; assembly: GCA_034222035.1. Taxonomy (NCBI): domain Eukaryota; kingdom Viridiplantae; phylum Streptophyta; class Magnoliopsida; order Fabales; family Fabaceae; genus Acacia; species Acacia crassicarpa. The sequence goes on from JAWXYG010000003.1 coordinate 39,419,432, forward strand.
CCTCTCTTCTATTTTGCCGCACTTTCCCTCCTCTTTTCTGTTCCTGAATCAGTTCCCGATTCTGATAAACCACAAAAACGAGGGAACTTTGTCGATTTCCCTCGTCTCTTTCACAAGGGCCTGTGCGTTAGCAGCGTTGATCGTCCCCGTTCCTTTCTTTTCCCTCTCCTCTGTCAGCTAGCAGTGTTAAAGGCTAGGCTGTTCCTTTCACAAGTCCAACGTTGTGTTCCTAAATCTGCATTTGTTGTTGCTGTTGCTATCTTTTCGGTCGCCCCTGTTCCCGAATCTGCTGCAGCAGTAAGGTCAGCAGAGCCAGCAACGTCGCCCCTGTTCAGTTGTGTTTTTTTTTTCTGTGGTCATGGCATCGCAAGTCCAAGAAGAAGTTAGGCCAGGAGCTTCTGTGGCTTCTTGCGGATTGGTAAAGCCCACTGGTGAAAATATGGATATGGCATGGTAGTGGAATAGCTTAAAAGATATCAACAAGAAGAGGTATGTTACATGTGATTTTTGTGGGAAGGAAACAACTGGAGGCATCACTAGAGCCAAAAAACACTAGATTAGGTTAAAGGGGGATGTGGGTCCTTGTAAAAAAATCCCACCAAAAATTAAGAAAATGATAAAGGATGCTTATGTGCAAAAGGTTGCTGAAAAGGATGCATATTGTGTTGATATACATGAAGATGATGATATACTAGAAGAGATGCCAAAAATTCAGCACATTAAAAATGGGAAAAGGAGTGGGACATCTTCAAGTCAAGGGTCTGATGGCAATTCTACCGCTGCCAAAAGAGTTAAAGGCCCCTTGGATTTAATGTTTTTCAAGAAACCAGAAGCAAGCTGTAAAGCAGGCAAAGAAAAGAGGCAAACAAGCATAAAAGATGCTTGTGATAAAGAAGCAAGGGGTAGAACTATTCAATACATTGAAAGATTTTTGTGTACAAATGGTATACCTTTCAATGTTGTTCGCTCAAAAAGCTTCAAACATATGGTTCAAGCAACTGGGAATTACAGTCCAAGTCTAAAGCTCCCAAGTTATTATGAGTGTAGAGTTCCTTTACTTAAAAAGGAATTGGATTACACCGATGATTTGTTAAAAGATCATGCCGTACAAAGAGCCAACTATGGATGTTCCATTATGTCATATGGATGGACTAATAGAAAGAATAGAACATTGATAAATTTCTTGGTGAATTCTCGGTCTGGGTCTATGTTTGTGAAGAGCGTTGATGCTTCATATGTCAAGAGTGGAGCAAAATTATTTGAACTTTGGATAATTTTGTTGAAGAGGTCGGGGAGAAAAATGTTGTTCAAGTGGTCACCGATAATGGAAGTAACTACGTATTGGCCGGTAAGACATAATTACTTCCATTTAGGCTCATTTGATTGTTAATTTTTATTTTAATTGTTACTTATTCTAGGTTGTTTAATTTGTTCTTAGGAAAATTGTTACAAGCCGAGAGAGAACATTTGTTTTGGACTCCATGTGCAGCACATTGTTTAGATTTGATGCTTGAAGATATTGGAAAAATTGAGAGAGTTAAAAAAGCAATACAAAGAGGCATCAAGCTTGTTAGGTTCATTTATAATCACACATTGGCATTGAACACAATGAGGAAGTATACAAGCAAGACTGAATTGGTTAGGCATGGAGTTACGAGATTTGCTACAACATTCCTCACATTGCAAAGGCTTTATAAATAAAAAATAATCTTAGAAAGATGTTCACATCAGATGATTGGCTGAAATCAAATACAACAAAGGATCCTAAGGGAAAAAGGGCAACTGACACTGTACTTATGCCATCATTTTGGAATGATGTTATTCATTCTTTAAAGGTAACTGACACTGTACTTATGCCATCATTTTGGAATGATGTTATTCATTCTTTAAAGGTTATGGGATCTCTTGTGCGGGTGCTTAGACTTGTTGATAATGAAAAAAGGCCCGCAATGGGATATATCTATGAAGCAATGGATAGGTCCAAGGAAGCAATTCAAAAATCTTTCAATGGAAATGAAGATAAATACAGGGATATTTTTGCTATCATTGATAGAAGATGGGATTGCCAACTTCATCATCCATTACATGCTGTGGGCCATTATCTAAACCCTGAATACTTTTATGACAATCCATAGATTGATGATGATGCTGAATTGATAACTGGATTATATAAATGCATTGACAAGCTAAGTGCAAATGAGGAAGAGGTGGACAAGATACATGGACAATTGGAAAAATATAGGCATGCAGAAGGCCTTTTTGGTATGAATGCAGCAATAAGACAAAGGAATAAGAGCACTCCTGGTAAGCTTATTTCATCACTTCAAGCTTTTATTTAACACGTTTTTATGTTAACAAGTTGTTGCAATTTGGATTATAGCTTTACGGTGGAAGTCGTATGGAGCACAAGTTCCGGATTTGCGAAACCTTGCTGTTAGAGTGTTGGGCTTAACTTGTGGCGCTTCAGGATGTGAGCATAATTGGAGTACTTTTGAGCATGTAAGTAATTATTAAATGACCTTTGTTTGTAGAGTTTCATATCATAATTATGAAAGTAATATTCTTTATTGGAAATTGTAAACTAGATCCATTCTAAGAGAAGTAGGCTTGAGCATCAAAGGTTGACGGCGTATGACACTAAATGGTTTAAACAGATTGCAAGGTGACTTCTCGTGGCTTATACATGTACATACCAGCAGGTAGCAGATAAACACAAAATTATAGTACCATAACATAATTATTTTTATTCAAGCATGGCAAGAAAGTTGCAATAGAAAGATGCTGACTAGTTTGCAAAGGATCACTGGAAGCATTTCATTCAAGTATCAACAACCACAATGTGTGGATTACATCAAATCTGCCTGAAGCTGATATATAGAAAACTCAATGGTCAGTGAAGTCAAACACCCCCCCAAATAATGGATAATACAAAGGCTGCGATTTTAAAAGCTCTGTTTCATTATTTTGATGCATAGTTGATAAATTATCCCTCTGTGTATTTATGACTTAACACTGACTAATGAACATCTATTCAGAATATCCATTATTTTGTGGTTGTAATCTTGGCCTTGTATATACTAATATCCTGGAAGGTGGATGGGCATTTTGTAGGTTTCAGATTTACCCATTTGTAGCATGTTGGCTTTTAACCTTTTCATTTGCCTTAAAATGAGATGCAATCCATACTTTTTTATGCCGTATTTGGTTCTTATGCCTATTTCTACCAGCAACTGTTTTGAAGTCATTTAAAACCATATTGTTGCAAGCCTTGCTGCCATTTGTGGATGATGTGGTGGCCTCCATGTAAAAATTGAATTAAAGAACTAAGAATGGGCTAATCAGCAAGCAATATGTGTTGCATTGTGGAATGTCTTCTCGTTGCACTGAATCATGCCTAACAATGAAGAACATTAAAAGTAAAAAGGATGTAAATCACTCTCTACCTTAAAAAACTGAATTGTCTTTTAATTTTCAACACTACTGCGACACAACATACGTTTGGATCACCTTATTTAGATGTGTGTATTTGATAGATGTATATTACAATTTGCGTGAAAGTGTACGGCTTTTAGTCTAATTTTATAAAAAGTTTCAATTTAATCCTTAATTTTTTTTGCCTTCGTATCTTTTGAATCTTCTAATCCTAACGCTACTCTTGACTCGAGACACATGTAAAAATGCAGATGAGATTTTTTAAAATGTGTACCCAATACTAAATACTCTTTTTGAGGGGTAAAAGTAATTATAAACTTTCAAAATAGATGAAAAATACAAATTGACCATTAGTTGACCGTTTGTTTGAATTTTTTAAGGGTTAAGATGAAAAAAATACACACGATATTTTCTCAAAATGCGCCTGATACAAATGCTTTCTTAGGGGCAAAAATAACTATGAAATTCTAAAATAAGAGTAAAAATGCATATTGACTATTAGTTGACCGTTTCTTTGAATTTTTTGGCTTAATGGTGACATGGAGGATGAAGTGGATGATGAAGAAACAATCTAGACTAATAATAATTTGTTGAATGAGCAAAGCAAATTAATTTTCCAGGCCCAACAGACAAATTATTTTTTCAAGTTGGAGAAATACTTATATATTTTAAGAGAACCGCATCATCTAAACCTTATTCAATGAAAACATAAAAACTATACCATGTTAATTCTACTTACATAATGACTCATGTGAAAAAAATTCAAATTTCATCTTGTTTTTAAGATTCTTAATTTTAAAAAATATATATATCAACCAATACTTTTATTAAAAACAAGATAAAATTTAATTTTTTCAGATTCTAATTACATGATGACTCATTACTAAATGTGGATATCACTGTCATCACGATGAGTCTTCTAAAACCTTCATTGCAACACAATTCTATTCAAGTTAAGCTTTTTGATTGGGTTAAAAGTATTCAAAGAACCAACAAAACTGTTGGCTAGAACTCGTCTCCTTTTATGTTCTGCGTTATAGATCACATTATAAATACATGTACAGAGATCACATTGCCAAAAAAAAAAAAAAAAAAAGGTAACGAAAGAACGGATACTTGAAATTGAAATCAGTAAATTGAATCTGTGTTTAGTGGAATGCATGAGTCTTAACAGCATCTTGTGACATACTCCCTCCAGTTTTAGATATAGAACAAAGTTTATAGTGTAATATATTTTTAGGACCGCAGGGAGTTTTTTTTTTTTTGGTACGTCGTCCCACCAAATTTATAGACTTTAGAACTTAATTATCGATTTTGATTAATTAATCATAGAGTTAAGTAGCAAATGTGCCCTAGAAGTTTTCATGGAAGAGCAATGTTGCCATGAAGGTTTTTCTTGTCTCAATGTTGCACCGCAAGTTTCAAAACATAACAATGTTTTCTATTTCTGTTAAAAAGTTAATGGTAAACATTAATTTTTTAACGGTCAAGTTAATTTTTTAATGGAATAAAGTAACATTGTTACGTTTTGAAACTTCTAAGCAACATTGACACAAAAAAAAAAAAAAACTTTCAGAATAACATTACTTTTTGATCAATACTTCCGATTCGCTACTTAGCCTTTAGTTATATGGGCAATGAATTACAGTCCAATGCAATTTTTATTTTTTAGGAAGATGACAACTTTGCTAATAAATTCTAAATAAAATACGGTTGTTTTGAAAATAAAATCATAAGATAAAGTTTACTTATTTTTAATATGAGACAAAAGTATATTTTTAGTCCTTTAATTTTATATAAGATTTCAGTTTGATATGTTAATTTTAAATAATGTCTTTTAAATCATTTATCTTGTTATTAAAGATAGCTGATATTGAAATTTTAATGTTGAAAAAACATTCTCAAATGTTGTGCATAAAAAATATTATCATATGCTAATATACAAAGTATAATTTTTAAAACAATAATAATAAATTTTACAAAAATCATAATTTAAGACTACCAAGATTCATAAAGTATTCTTCTTTTTAAAGTTGAGGGAGCAAACCGAAACATGGCCTAGAGTTAAAGGACCAAATAAATGCATACTTTTTTCCTGAATATAAAAAATTATGCTAAAAACATCTATCTACATTTAGATATAAAAGGTAATTTGGTTTATTTTAATTTTATTTAAAGAGATATGATATTGTCACTACCAATTTTATGTCAATACCACTTTTTCACCTTGGATCAGAATCTCAATAAGAGAGATAAATGATAAAGGTAAATGAGATTCTGATCCAACAGTGAAAAAATGGTAGTGACATAAAATTAGTAGTGACAATATTCTATCCCTTATTTAAATCTATGTGATAATTTTATTGATTGAGAGTCTTGCAATCATTTAGTAATGCTATTTATCTTACAAATTAAAAAATTACAAGCATATTGACTAATGCTTATAATTGATAGAGGAAATTGTAAGGGTTTAAATATGAATTCTCCGTAAGAGTTATACGCAATTTAAAAAAATCTAATATTTTCTTTTTTTAACCAGAGAAGGATATCCTGAGACAAAAACAGCAGATGGATATTAAGTGAACATTGCGTAAAAAAGTTTTAGGTTATGTACTGATAATGTACTCTTAATTATTATAACATTATAAAATATCACTCCTACGGTTCTTTGTTGAACCATAATATACTTTTTTTTTTTAAAAGAGTGTCTAAATATATAGCTTTTCTATAAATATTTTTAAAGAATGAATGTACTTAATTTTTTATTAATGATCTGTGTAATGAAAAACTTCAACATATGTCAACCAAAAAAACTTCAATATATAGAGATTCTTTTTAGGGTAAATACTCTTTCTGGTCCCTGACAAAAAAACACAGACCCCATTTTGGTCTCTTACAAAAAATTTGACCATTATTCGTCCTTTTTATGAACTAAAAATGACCTTTTAGAAATTTGTGAGGAATCAAAAATATCAACCAATTGATCCTTATTCATCCTTTTATGGACTAAAAAGGACTTTTTTTTTAGTGACAAAAATGGGGATCGTGTTTTTTGTCAGGATCAGAAAGGTATTTTCTCTCTCTCTTTTTTTTATTTTATAAAAAATATAGAGCAATCAATAAAACATGAAACTCGCTCTCGCACTCCCTTCATTATCACCCATTACACCTTGTTTTCCTTCCATCCTTCTAGTTTCATGCCTGGCTGGTATCGTTCTGAGAAAATGAGTCTGCAATGGTTTCTTTCTTGTTCCCATCCTTTTCCCTCCAAAGGACGACGGTGCCTCATCAGCCATGGTCATTATGGGGAAGGACATTCTTTGTGCCAATTCCCTGAACACCATCCGAGTTTGCCCACGCTTTCAACCTTCATAAACAGAACCAGAACCTTCTAACAAGAAACACGACGGTGACCCCCACTTGCTGCTGTTGAATTTTGACGTTGATAAAATCTTTCCTTATTTTGAAGCTGAATTAAGAAATCACGACGAACGCGTGAACAATGAAGGAACTTAACGGGGTCTGGCCCCCCCAAAATTTTTTTTTAATGAAACTTTTTATTTTTTTGTGAATAATACAACTTTGGCCCCCAAGTAAAATTAAATTTTGGCCCCAACTTTTTTTTGTTTTAAATTTTTCCCTCTTTTTATATCTTTGGGCTTATAATTTAATCTTTATTCCATGTGGGGTCTTGTATAATTTATGTTAATCTTGTCATTCTTTTCTATATTTCATTCTATTTACATGAAATTTTTAGTTTATCAGTGAAATTTACTTTTGTAATGTATCCCTTACTAGTTACTATGCTTTTACCCATTTTACACTACACTTGTAGATAAAGTTAATTGACTTGATTTCATGAATATTTTTTTATTCTTTTTATTTTTAATACATTTAAAATTTTCCTTAAAAAAAATTTTCGGGGCAGCTCCAAATCCTCCACTACTATTTTGCCCCTCCAAACTTTTCCTTCAAGTTCCGCCACTGCGCGTGAAACAAGGTGGAGAAAAGGCAAGTGACAGGAGACACACTATAAAAGTAGTAGTCAGGGAGATGGCGGTGAAGGAGAGCAAGGAACGGTTCATTTCACCGTTCAAAAATTATTTGTACATAGAAGCTATGTATATATTAGTATTTTCTTCAGAACCTAATAATCAGCTCTATCTAGCCAATTATGCTGAGTTTCTCTACCGACGTGACTACGACAAGGACACATATAAACCCAACACAATTGGTATCAATCACAAGTGGTACCAAAGCTAGGTTCGCCTGCCACAAGAGTGGCATCAAAGTCAGGTTCGCCTTCCACTACCATAAGAGTAGTATCAGAGACACACAAATGGTATCAGAGTGAAGCATCTCCCAAGTGGTATGAGAGATAGGTTTGCCTTCCACACTAGTGGTATCAGAGCGAGATTCGCCTACCACACGAGTGGTATCAGAGCCAAGTCCACCTACCAGAATGAGAATCTTACAATCATTTAGTAATGCTATTTATCTTACAAATTTAAAAATTACAAACATATTGACTAATGCTTATAATTGATAGAGGAAATTGTAAGGGCTCAAAGATCTATAATTAAAATTCAAATGAAATTATAAGGGGTTAAATATGAATTCTCCACAAGAGATATACGCAATTTAAAAAAGCTAATATTTTCTAAATTTAAATGAAATTATAAGGGGTTAAATATGAATTCTCCGCAAGAGTTATACGCAATTTAAACAATCTAATATTTTCTTTTTTTGACAGCAGATGGATATCAAGTCAACCTTGCATAAAAAAGTTTTAGGTTATGTACAGATAATTGACTCTTACTTATTATAACATTATAAAATATTACTCTGCTATGTTGAACCATAATATAATTTTTCAGAGTGTCTATATAGCTTCTCTATAAATATTTTCAAAGAATGAATGTACTTAATTTTTTTATAAATAACATGTACAATGAAAAACTTCAATATATGTTGACAAAAAAAACTTCAATATATAGAGAATTTTTTTAAAATAAAAAATATAGAGCCATCAATAAAACATGAAACTCGCTCTCACACTCTCTTCATTATCATCCCATTACACTTCGTTTTTATTCCATCCTTCCAGTTTTGCAATGTTCTCTTGTTCGCCATCCTTCTCCCTCTAGAGAACGACAGTGCCTTGTCAGCCATGGCCGTTATGCAGAAGGACATTCTCTGTGTCAATTCCCAGATCGCCGTCCGACTTTGCCCACACATTCAACTCTCATAAACAGAACCAGAACCTTCTAACAAGAAACACAGTGGCGACCCCTGCTTGTTGCTTCTGAATTTTGACGTCGATAAAATCTTTCCTTATTTCGAAGCTGAATTAAAAAATCACGAGGAGGAACGCATGAATTAAAATGGAGAAAAAGCAAGTGACTAGAGACACATTATAGAAGAAGCAGTCAGGGGACTAGCGGTGAAGCACTGGTAGATGGGGAAAGTAGGGAACGGTTCATTTCACAATTCAAAGAATATTTGTACATAGAAGCTATATATGTGTTAGTATTTTCTTCAGAACTTAATAATCAACTTTATCTGGCCAATCATGGTGAGTTTCTCTACCGATGTGCTCGCGATTACGACCTGTACACATATCAACCTAACACAATTGGTATCAACGCGAATTGCCTCACAAGTGTTACTAGAGCTAGGTTCGCCTCCCACAAGAGTGGTATTAGAGTCAGGTTAACCTACCACTACCACAAGAGTAGTATCAGAGACACACTAGTGGTATCAGAGTCAACGCCTCACTATGAGAGACAGGCATTACCAATCAAAGTCTTTGTTTTGAGCCAAAAAAGTTTAATGTCCTTGTGTCGTTAGGGAGAGAAAAAACTAAAAGGAAATAAATAAATAATAAAATAAAAAACTAAATTAAAAAAATCTTCTAACATAAACAAAAAAACAAGATGAACAAGATGGCGACCCCCACTTGCTGTTGCTGAATTTTGACGTCGATAAAATCTTTCCTTGTTTCGAAGCTGAATTAAAAACTCACGAGGAATGCATGAAACAAGATGGAGAAAAGGCAAGTGACTAGAGACACATTATAGAAGAAGCAGCCAGGGAGACTGGCGATGAAGCACTAGTAGGTGAGGAAAGCAGGGAACGGTTCATTTCACAGTTCAAAGAATATTTGTTCATAGAAGCTATGTATGTTTTAGTAATTTCTTCAGAACCTCATAATTAGATTTATCTGACCAAATATGTTGAGTTTCTTTACCGATGGGCTCGCAACTACGACCTGGAAACATATCAACCTAACAAAATTGGTATCAGCGCGAAGCGTCTCACAAGTGGTGCTAGAGCTAGGTTTGCCTCCCACAAGAGTGGTATCAGAGTCAGGTTCGCCTCCCACTACCACAAGAGTAGTATCAGAGACACATTAGTGGTATCAGAGTCAACGCCTCACAAGTGGTATGAGAGACAGGGATTACCAATCAAAGTTTTTGTTTTGAGCCAAAAAAATTTAATGTCTTTATGTCGCTAGGGAGAGAAAAAACTAAAAGGAAATAAATAAATAATAATAAAAAGACTAAATTAAAAAAATCTTCTAACATAAACAAGAAACAAGATGAACAAGATGGCGACCCCCACTTGCTGATGCTGAATTTTGACGTTGATAAAATCTTTCCTTATTTCGAAGTTGAATTAAAAAATCAGGACGAACACATGAAACAAGATGGAGACACATTATAGAAGAAGCAGTCAGGGAGACTGGCGATGAAGCACTGGTAGATGAGGAAAGCAGGCAACGGTTCATTTCACAATTCAAAGAATATTTGTACATAGAAGCTAAGTATGTGTTAGTATTTTCTTCAGAACCTGATAATCAGCTTTAACTAGCCAATTATGCTGAGTTTCTCTACCGATGTACTCGCAACTACGACCTGTACACATATCAACCTAACACAATCGGTATCAGCGCGAAGTGCCTCACAGGTGTTACTAGAGCTAGGTTCGCCTCCCACAAGAGTGGTATCAGTTTCAGGTTCGCCTCCACTACCACAAGAGTAGTATTAGAGACACACTAGTGGTATCAGAGTCAACGCCTCACAAGTGGTATGAGAGATAGGGATTAACAATCAAAGTCTTTGTTTTGAGCCAAAAAAAGTTTAATGTCTTTGTGTCGCTAGGGAGAGAAAAAACTAAAAGGAAATAAATAAATGATAAAAAAAATCTAAATTAAAGAAATCTTCTAACATAAACAAGAAACAATATGAACAAGTTGGCGACCCCCGCTTGCTACGGCTGAATTTTGGCGTCGATAAAATCTTTCCTTATTTCGAAGCTGAATTAAAAACTCACGAGGAACGCATGAAACAAGATGGAGAAAAGGCAAGTGACTAGAGACACATTATAGAAGAATCAGCCAGGGAGATTAGCGATGAAGCACTGGTAGATGAGGAAAGCAGGGAACGGTTCATTTCACAGTTCAAAAAATATTTGTACATAGAAGCTATGTATGTGTTAGTATTTTCTTCAGAAACTGATAATCAGCTTTATCTGGCCAATTATGCTGAGTTTCTCTACCGATGTGCTCGCAACTATGACCTGTACACATATCAACCTAAAACAATTGGTAACAGTACGAAGCGCCTCACAAGTGGTACTAGAGCTGGGTTCGCTTCCCACAAGAGTGGTATCAGAGTCAGGTTCGCCTGCCGCTACCACAAGAGTAGTATCAGAGACACACTAGTGGTATCAGAGTCAACGCCTCACAAGTGGTATGAGAGACAGGGATGACCAATCAAAGTCTTTGTTTTGAGCCAAAAAAAAAATTTAATGTCTTTGTGTCGCTCGGGAGAGAAAAAAACTAAAAGGAAATAAATAATAATAAACTAAATTTCTCTTTATTTCTTTTTTCTATTTAGAAAACTTTCAATTATTTTTGTTATTTATTATTGTTAGTTTCTTAAACTTAAAAACTTTTATTTTAAATTGAAATCCCACAAACAATGCCTCCTTGATATCTCATAAATTGTTAGTTTGAGCTATATTATCATTTATAAAATTGACTAATTTTATAATTTTTCATTTTGTAAACTCATTCATTTAAATTTCATTATTTATTATGAAATTTGATGTTAAATATCTTTAAACTGGAATTTTATACGTCATATGCAATTATCACATTAACGAATGTCCTTTTTAGTAATTTGCATATGAAAAAGTTATTCTAATAACAATTATCTAAACACTCTCATTTCATCAAAATCACTTTTTTTTTTTTTTTACAGAATCCATTCTGGAGAAAAACACTTTTACCACTTTTTTTCCTGAAGCTATTATCCAAAAACAAATCCAAACTAGCTATCGTGTATGCAAATTAAATAATTGCAACAAATCTGCCTGAAGCTGATATACAAATCTCAATTGTAAGCGATCTGTTGATCAAGTTCTATATATGTACATTAACAAGGATAGCTAATACTGGAAAATCATACAAATCCCTGAAATTTATACTTCAAGTAAGAAAATCAGTCAAAACATGCTAGTCATTGAAAATGCTCCAAGCTGAGACAATTCAAGTCAAACGTTTAACAGGTCTAACCTTCTGAGCAACCCCTATTACTACTTACTATTTAAGTATCTTTCACAAACAAAATTGCCTCGACAACGATTTCCAGTTATTAACTGGCCTAAGATTTTTCTTTTTTAATCATCAAGCTAGTACTGTACACAAATCAACACAATCTATAGATAGTGATACTTGCATTAAAACTGCTAAAGAAAAAAAAGGTGAAGGCTTTCAGGATTGTTTCTCATTCATGACAAGTAAAACCTCACCACCATGAGCAATGACAAAGTCCAAAGACCCCCAAAGTTCATCTGCATCTTTGAAAGGTTCTGGCGAAGCAAGATCGCTGTCCAGGTTATACCAGATCCCATCAATCCTTCTCAGTGCAACCCAGTGTCTGCTTTTCCAAAAGCCAAAAATCCTCTTGACTGGGACATTAAGCACAATTCCCATTAAAGTTGCATCAGGTGAATTGAGATCGATAGAGGATGCCCCATTACGATGATCATGCCAGACTACACTCTTCCCTCTCTCACGCAAGGCAGCAATCAGAACATTTACGTCATAGTTTCCAGTCAGGACATTATGATGGGGCTTAAAAACAATTGATAATGGTGTCCAGCCTGCTCGTTCAGGATCTTCAAGTGTGAGCTTTTCAGAAATTGCATTCAAACCTGCCTGAGTAAAGGCATCCCGATCCTGTTGGAAGAGAAGCAATAAAAATATAAGTAATCAAATTGTAAAAATTTCTAAAATAACAAAATTCTTTTCTCAAAGAATTGCTACGAGGAAAAATGAAATCAACTGTCTTCTACAACCTACTTCCCAAGTGATACTTGGAAACCTTTAACAAACTGGATTTTCTTATCTTATGGAAACAAAGTAAAGAGTTTCTGATAAACCTCTCTCTCTATTTAAAATTCAAGAACAAGAAACTAAAAGAGTTACTATATATATGAAAGAGAAAGGGATTACGAAATACACACCTGAAAGAGATTGTTCAAGCAGTGTAATAGGCAAAACTGAAGCCTTTGCGTTTCATGATACACTTGGGAATCCTGGCTGGTCATATCCAGTATCCACTATACAATTCCCACATAAATCAAGAAACTCTAAAGGAAAAATTGCAAAAATCTATATTAGGGTCTTGAAAACTGAAACCTGCAGATAAACATTTGAAAGAGAGTATTTAATTATTGAAACGAAAAATTATGCCACACAATAAAATAAAATAAAAATAGGTCACCATACAATAAGATTTGGAGGAAAATATGAACAAATCACTTCTAGTCCACTCCAAAAAAAAAAAAAAGATTTGTAGGAACATATAAATAATTCTAAGGTTCATGAGCTAAGTAATGACGTTTGGCTCCTGCATTATGATAATCACTGGTGAAATCAAGAAACACAAACTCGGCTTCCAAACAATTCAAGAACTCGGCAAAGTTCAATTTTTCATTTCATACGAAATCAAAATTAAGAATGCAGTAAAACTAAAAAACTAATATGACCTCTCCAGCATTTCAAGAACCACAAAACTTAACTTCTAAAGTAGGAGCGACCGGCAAAGTTAAATTTTCCCTTTCATGCATAATCAGATTTAAAAATGCAATCAAGAATCCAAGTGAAACTAAACAATAATAAATGCCCCAAGCGGACAGATTGATCAGGTAATTTTGAGTTGCCCATGATAAAAGTTTAAATAAGCGATTCAACCTCCAGCAATTTGGCAAAGAAGCAAGAAAATCCATTGGGAAACATATTCGGGGGAAAATTGATGCCGTTAGAGCAGAGAATAACTGACCAAATGAATGATCGACTAGGAACGAAAATTCCCGAGTCAGAAACACAGGGCATATGAGGCCGAAAATCTTGGGCGATCAAAGTTCCCAAATCTTTTTGCAATAGGAAGCATCTGAAAGTGAAAGAGTGATAACTGTAACGATTTTTCAGTATGAACCAACTGAAAGTTCCCAAGCCTAGGGCGTGCAAAGTCCCCAAATCTTTTTAAATAAATTGGAGGTGAAAACGGAAAATAAAAGAAAGGAAAGATAAGATAGCGGTGACGAGTTTCTTTTAAGGCTTTGTTTGGTTGGACTGTTGGAGGAGAAAGGAGATAAAATTTTGATAAAATTGTCCATGGAAAATGTTAAAAATTATATCACTTTTTGCATCGTTTTTCATAAATTAACTTTAGAAGCATGTCACATCAAGATTGTACCTAACTTTTCATACTAGGGATAGGTACCTCCCCTCCCTCCTTCGCCTCCAACCAAACATAGGGAAAATCTGTCCAATAAAAAAAAAACCGTTAAAACTTACTGATGAAATTGTTAATCACATAATGAAGATGTTGTCAATGTGACTTTTTTGATATCAGAATTTTTTGAGAGACTTTTTTGATATTTTCTTAAGGATACCTTAAAGATATTTTTTCTTTGGGATAGGATATTCACTACCAATTTTATGTCACTACCACTTTTTCACCGTTAGATCATAATCTCATTTACCTTTATCATTCCTTTCTCCTATTGAGATTCTGATCTAACGGTGAAAAAGTGGTAGTGACTTGGTAGTGACATAAAATTGGTAGTGACAATATCCTATCCCTTTTTCTTTTTGAATTTCTTCAAAATTAAATGCATAATATGTAATTATGATAGTGTATTAGTGTTATGAATCAAAGAGCCAGGGCCTAACAGGGCCCAGGTAAAAAAATATCTGTTTTTCAAAACTCGGTCGGAAAGCACCAGGGCTAGGGCCGGCCCTACAAGGTGCCTGAAAGTTACTATTCTAAATTTTAACTATTTTTCCTCCATTTTTTTAAAAAGAAATATAATTAGTAAATTACAACAATTAAAGTTCTAATTTATCAAATAAATGTTATCAACATTAATGTTTACACAACACACTAAATGCAATAAATAAACGCACTTACTAATTCATAATCAAGAGTAAATTATTATCCACGAGTAACTCACACAAGGTATAACAAACTTATCACTAAGCAATATGAGTATGATGACTATCATTTTCATCTTCTCATTACTATCATCAATTTCAAAGACATTTGGTTATACCTCACTTTGAGTAGTAAGCTTTGCTTTATGGGTAAAAATATTAAAAATATCTTCTCTCATACCATAAATATATCTATAATTTTTATTTGCAACAAATATTAAAATTAAAGTATAATTATTATGTATTTGTAATTAAATACATAAATAACTCTATAACAAATACAAAATATATATAAATTAATAAATTAAATAGTCAAGTCAAGTTAATGAAGTAAAAAATATATATATTTAAAGGGCCTAACGGGTGAATCCTTGGTTTTGCTGGGTCGGCTCTTTTAGGCCGTTGGTCCTACAAGGTTGACCCTGTAGGATCAATTTCATTTAGAAGCTCCAATTTTCAAGCCCAGCTTTTGAAGGGTCAGGGCTTAAAAAGGCCGGCCAATGGGATTAGCTCGATTTCTCGACTCTATAAAATATTGATTGGTTGTTGGTGTTTAGAACGGATTATTTTTAATTATGAATAGGGTTAAACGGGCAATTTTACCTCTAACGTAATTACATATGGGTAATTTTGTTTGGGAAGTGTAAAAAAATGAGCAAATTTTCCCCTGACCCTTTTCCCAAATAATTTTAATTGTAAGTTGACCGTATATATTAAGTTGTCAGTCCACATGTCGCCTTCATTATTTTTGTTAAAGTGAAAATATACCCCAAAAATCCATGTGTCATGAACTTCATTGTTTTTAAGGTTATATTTTAAACTTCCGGAGCTAATTTGCACCTTAACAAAAATAAAGTAGATGACATGCGGACTATCAATTCAACATATTTGATCAAGTCAAAATTAACTGGGAGTCTAGGACAATACTTAAGGCAAAATTGCTCTCTTTTTTACATTTCTAGAATAAAATTGTCTCTATATGACAACTTTGGGGAAAAGAATTGTCCCCTAAACTTGTAAATATAAAAAATATATTTACATGGAAAATTATTTTTAAAAATTAAAAGATTAAAAAACTGAAACACTACTTGTTTTTTCTTTTTCGCCCAACGCCTCAGCACTACCTCAAAAAAGACACTTGGATCACCTTATCTAAATGTATATTATAATTTTGGTATAAGTATATGCTTCGTGTTTTAATTTCTTCATATCAGAACCAGTTCCTCTTTTATATTTATCATTTTTTTAAAATTAATCTATCTTACTTTTAAACTGGTATATAATATAATAATATACATTAAATAACTTATTTAATTGCTTTATTGATCTCTTAAAAGAAGGCAACAATGTTTTATACTAACGGCTGGAGGAAGTTGCACTTTGATTTCTTAATTTTATACAGCATCTTATCTTATCTTCTATTTTGGGTTCTCTCTTTTTTTTTTCTTTTTTTTTTTTTTTGCCAGCATATAAAGTAGGAAAAATTCTAAATAAATACCAAATGAATTTATAAAACCTCTAAAACTCCGTCGAATTTGCAAAAAGATTGAGAAGTGACAAAGACTTTTAGGAGATATGAAAATTCGAGCGAAATGACTATTTTACCCTTAGTTGTAAATAATTTTAAAAAAAAGTAAATACCCCCGGCTGTGGGCCCCACTACTGGCGGGCGGCCACCGCCGCCGTTGCCAGGCGCTAGCGGTGGTGGTGGCCACCGTCGGGGGTATTTACTTTTTTTTAAAAAAATTACTTACAACTAAGGGTAAAATGGTCATTTCGCTTGAATTTACATATCCCCAAAAGTTTTTGTCACCTCTCAGTCTTTTACAAATTCGACGGACTAATGGGGGTTTTGCAAATTCATTTGGTATTTATTTAGAATTTTTCCTCTAAAGTACTCCCTTCAGTCCTAATTAGAAGACATATTTATCATATTTTAAAAAAATTAAAGATAAATATTAAATTAATTAATTATACTCATTTCAATAAAATGTCCTTATACATACAAACTTCCTTCACCAATTATCATGCCCATTACAACATTGCTACGAGGACAGTCCTCAAACCTATAAAGAAAAACAGCAGTATTATGTATGGGTCCCCATCAAAGCCATTATTGGGCCGAGAACGTAGACTTTGAAGTAGGTAGGATAAAATTCATATCATTTTCTTGTTCATATTAAATTGCTCAAAACTTAATTATTAAAAAAAATATTAGAATTGAGATGTATATGATATTAATGAGTTACAAGTATTACCTACTTTATACACAATATAGGTACATTATTAAATTATTGTTGTGTTTAATTATTATTGAGAAAGTATCAATAAGTGTATTTTAGGAAGAAATTGATAAAAATTAAAATTTTATCTAATAATTAAAATCAAAACTTGAATGTTGTCCGTGTCAATCCTCCAATCCTAATACTACTGGTTTCAAATAACGACCTTTTTGCCTATTGCCTCCTCGAGAAGAGCACCTTGCTCTGTGCAGGTTAATAAACGTGGCTTCTGTGATCATGTCATTTGCTCCGGCCACCGCGAGTGTTTGTGGCCACGGTGGCAAAGAGAAGAAATTAAAGGGCCTTCTGGATTGATTTTGGGAGGGCTTGCAGAAGGAAGGCCAGAATCTTGAGACCAATCTTATACTCAAGAAGGTGGAGGAAAACAATGGAGGCACCACCAACAGTGGTGGCCAAAAAAAACTCTGTCGCCATACCCCAAAAGAGGAACAGTGGCTTTGTAGGATTGTTTGCCAAGAAATTACGATAAAGGCCCCAAAATGGACACATTATTGTTTCTCTGTATTATGCTTTGAATCATTTGACCATTAACGGATCCCCAAGTTATGGTTACTCTCACTCTGATATATGTCTTTTGGGATATCAATGCTATATCTGCATACTGATTTAGGTCTTCTTCTTAGGCAGTAAATTGAAACGTAAACAGTTTTCTGTTCAAACATCATGTATTACTCCCACCTATACTTAAAACATATTTATTTAATTTAAATAGATTAAGGAAATTAATTAATTTAGTTAATATAATAATTATAAGACATTATAGTTATTTTTTTTTAATTCTCTCATTTTCTCTTCTACTTAATAATTGTTGAGAGAGTATAAATTAAGAAAACATTGATAAATATGAATATATATATATATATATATATATATATATATATATATATTTATTGATAAAGGGTTTCCCTTCAAGGTTCAGAGGGCAAAGGGTTTTCATCTCTCCTAACAACTGTGCTTCCACGGTTTTAAGCAACAACTTGTTCGTTAAATAGTAAAATATTGATAAATATAAAAACTCTATCTTATATTTAGAATTTAAATTAGTTTTCTAAATATGTATTATATCAAAGAACAGATAGAGTACCATATACCTCCCACATGTAATATAAAATATGGATCAAACTGTGTTCATTTAGGCTCTGTTTGGTTTGAGGGGAGGGGAGGGGAAATGGAAAGAAAAGAGGAGAAAAGTTATTTGTGGTGGGCCCACAAGAGTTTTCCTTTCTTTTAAATATTTTCCCTCCATTTTCCGTCCTCTCCCCTCCCCTCCCCTCCCCTATCCAAACGAAACAGAGCCTTAGAGGACAGAGAAGCTGAACAGAGGATAGAGTACCATATATGTACTATGTTCATGTCTTTTGCACAATTAAGCTCCGTGGAAGCAGAGGGTATTACCATGGTAGTGAAAACGTAGATTTTACCTGAAAACGGAAGAAGAATGAAAAATCGTAAAACGTAAAATCGTAATACAAAACGTAGATTTTACCTGCGCGCGCGCACACACACACACACATATATAAATTCAAAAAAAGTAAGGCATCTGTAATTATCCATACATATACTGATCAATACAATACTGATAACTTCTCATATTTAATAGATCTGCGATATGTTTTGAGATATTTTTGGAAGTCATCAATGCTAAATTAAAAAGATTTTATTGAGATTTTAACAAATATCAATTTTGATGCATTATTTGAGGGATTTCAATTTAAAATATAAATTTCAATAAAATAATAGTATTAATAATAAATAATAACGATTTAAGATTTTGAAGAAGAACAATATTTAAATGGAGTAAGATAAGGAAAAGATTCTTTAGATCTTATTATTAATTAAAAAATATAATACATTTAAATAGATATTATAAATACTCATCTTAATAATAATAAAAATCATCATTAATGTTTAATATCACACGATTCACACGTCCACACCGCCGCTACTAGCTTGCTCCCCCATTTTCTCTCAACAACTTTGTCCTTACTTCTCTCTCCCTGCCCAGTCTTCCTCAACCTCCCGCAGTCCCGCCCCATCATCAGTCCACGCCCTTTCATCACGCCCTCACCTACTTAACTTTAATCACTTGCAAATCCATCACGCATGGTCACAAGCAGTAGCCAGTAGAGATGAGAAGCGAAGAGCGGTGCATCGTGTGTGTGCGCCTCTGCCTCTGGAGTTTCTTCTCTTGCCAGTAGAGGGAGATCGCTGACTGAGATTAGGTTAGGGTAAATTTTTTTCCCTTTTTCGCTTTATTCAAAAACCGCACGTTTCTGAGATTTTACGTTGAAAGTTTGCGTTTTTGGAGATTTCACTCTATTTCCATTTTAGCCTGCAACGATACACGGTTTGCTATCTAAAAAACGCTAAAACGCCGTTTTTACGCTATAAAGCGCGTTTTAAATTACCTTGGGTATTACTACAGAGCAAGGCTTAATCACACATAAACACAAAATCTTATATAAGTCGTATTAATTACAAGTTATAAATGGTATGACATATTTTTAATATTATGACCCATATATGGAGAAACATATTTAATTAGACGTGAAAAAAATTAATCCACTAAACTACGCTTCAATTATTGACAAAGCCTTGAAAAGTGAAATGAAGTTTAATCAATTTAGTGAAGTTTTTTTTTGACAAAAAAAAAAGACTGTTTGGCTTCGGTTCTTTGTTTAACTCATGTATGTTTATCGCTTCCTCTTATGCTTTAACTTTTTCATGTCTGCTGATAAGTCTTATCTGGATCATGCCCCCATTTCCAGTTTTGTTCCTGAGTGTTTCTAGGTAGACTCATAGTTTCGCTTGGGTAGGTTGCATTTAGGCGCTGTTCTGACCCTTTTCATTTCTTAGTACTGTCGATGAAGTCTTCGAGTGAGAGTCCTTGATTCCTTCCCCTCACATTGGTTCTTTCCTCCTTACCAAACCTTCTGCACCTTTCTAGGTGATGGATAGACCTAAAGGTTTGCTTTCTTCTGGTCGAAATATGACCCCTGAAGAGGTGAAGGCCCTACGTGCTCGCTACCCCTATTCAAGTTTTTGGCTGTTCGGGTCTCCCCTTACCGAAGAGCAGAGGCTTGCCACCCTGCTTCGTGGCGGGTCCGGTGAGAGGAGAGTTATGGGGCCATTACCCGCTATTCCTCAAGTTACTCGTCCGAAACCTCGTGGTGGTTACCCTCGCGTAGGTGGTAGGATGAGTTCTGTAGCCATCTCGGCCTCCCCTATAAACTTTTATCAGGCCCCTCTTCGACCGAGGTCGGACATTCTCCCCGAGGGGTACTTCGGCCCCTATTGGGACTGCATCGCCTCCAGCTGCCACCATATCGCCCTCGGCCAAGATTCTTTAGCCAATCAAATTGTAGGCTCTTGTCGACATAAATCTACATCGGCTTTTACCTCGGCCCCCAGCGTTCTTAATGTCTCAGCTGTTAGCATGCATTCATCAGGTATATTCTTTATTCGCTGATCCCTTGTCCCTTCTTCCTTTTTGAAGGTTCTAGGTCTGAAATGAAGCCGTCTCAATCTCCTGATAGGACTCTATCTTTAACCAGGGAATCTGAATCTGCTAGACCCCCTGAAGCCCTCTTGACAAAATACCCCTGGGTTGCACCCTCGGTGCTGTACTGCTGTCTACTCGATTGTTGTTGTCATCCAGAGATCTCCGTCGACTTGAGTTAGGCGACGTATCTTCATGCACCCTGCGCCTTCCTTCTGAAGAGGAGCCGGTGTGTGCAGTCAGAGAGGGGAGTAATAACTCCTTTTTCTTTTGGTATAAAGATCTTACCACCCATCTCGGTGTTTGGTTTCCTTTTACCGAATTCCAGATTGACATTCTGACCTACCTTCAACTTGCCCCCTTTCAGCTTCATCCCAACGCTTGGGGCTTCATTCTTGCCTTCAAGCATTTCTACAAATTACTACCCAAAGCCATCCCTTGCAGACGCTCCATTTTCTTCTACTTCTTTTGTCCATTTACCCCTCCCGTTGTCAAGGACGACGACAGCCTGAAAGGTTTGACCTCTCTCCGAGGGGTTTCCGGTCGAAAGCTTTTCTGGGCCTATTCTGACTCCTTCAAATGGTTCAAGACCGATTTTTTTAAGGTCGTGGCCAAGTCCGGGAAATAACCTTGGTTTCTCCTTGGCCCTGAATCCCAAAATGTAGAATGGAGGTTTCCTCTATACTGGACCTTTGACCATCATGGTAAGGAATCCGTTACTTATCAGGTAAACGGGGATGACCTTACCAATGAAGAGGTAGTGCTGGTTTCATACTTGGTGACTTACGTCAAAGAAACCGGCGTTCAGACTGTGTCATCCATTCTTTCCTAGCCTCTTCCTAAGGCCGGAGCTGGCCCAAGTGTATGCCTTTCGTTTTTTATATTTTACCCTTTTGTTGTTTATATGCAGCTTATAATGACCGCTTTGTCTGTCTTCCAGGTTGATCGATAGATCAACTTCCTCCCTATGTCTCGCATGTGAACCCCTCTGAGGACGCCCAGCTCGAAGCTCAGCCGAGGAGGGAGCTTCACAAACACATGACGACTGATACTGGCTCTGGTCAGGGGAGGGCGGATCCTCAAGCCCCGGATCCAAAAAGGCCAAGACCTCGGTCGTTGGGAGTTCGACTCAATCTCTATCAACTACTCTGCCTATTGTGGAGAAAAACAAAGGCTCTACGGTGGAGGATGTCCAGACTCAACCCGAGGCCCATCAGACTCCACCTCCTCCTCCTCCGTTGGCCGATGAACTCACCATAGCCTATCTCCCTCCCTACCACTTCCAAGATCTTGCCCTTGAGCTGACTGAGGTCGACTAGCAGGTTGTCCACTCAGTTCAGGATCATTTGCTGAAAGGGGTTGGCTTGGTGCAGTCCTGGCTGATGATGAAGAAGAAAGCGGCAGGTTTTTCCGCCAAGAAGCATCAAGCGGAGGCGGCAGGAAAGAAGCCAGATAAAAAGTTGAGGGTGGTCCAGGCTGCGGCCACGAAGACATTCGAGGAGCTGAAGGCTACCCAGGCCAGTTTGAAGTCTTCAGAGTAGAATGTAGGCAACCTTCAAGCCAAAGTTCTATCTCTGCGGGCTTCAAACTCCGAGAGTCTGGAGGCTTTGAGGACTGTCCAGGCGCAGCGGGCGAGTCTGGCGGACGAGGTGGGAGCCATGCGGGCCGAGCTTGCTGATACAAAGAAAGCCCTTACTACTAGCTCTGACACAATCAGGGCGACAGCCAAGGATGTCTTTAACATGTCTCTGGCCTTGATCAATCATTTCAACGCTGCGGTGACTTTGGACCTCAACAAAGTGGATTATCGGGCGTACGTGCACCAGGGCAAATACTTCCCTCCTCCTCCTTCTCCACCAACTATGTCAGTGTCTGAGTCTGGTGATCCAGGGCTTGGGCGAGAAGAAGAGGAGGTGTCTCTCATTGCTCCGCCAGGAGGTGGTTCTGCTCCTGAGGATCCTTCGGACAAAGCCTAAAGGTCCAGCCATACTCGTGCTTTTCCTTAATTTGGGCGTCTGTGCCCCTAACAATTTTTTGACTTGTGTTATTCGGGGCATTTGTGCCCATTATAACTTATATTTTTCTGGCGTTGGTGCCATTGACAATCTTGTGATTTATACTTACCATCGTTAATTGCCGTGTTTCATTTATAATCTCTAAGCTTTAATTAGAAACTTATCGACCGTAGTAGGTACAGTTCTATATACTCAACCAGAACGTGAGTCTGGGATAATGGGCAAGGTTGTCTTGTTTTAACCTCGTGGGTGTTAACTTAACCGAGTACCTCTTTTCCGGCTTTACTTTAGCCAGGAAAATGAATTGTAACTGACCTAAGATCAAACTGCCACCTGTTCAGCCAAGGTGTTCGTAACACAATACTTAAATATTTTGACCTGATCAGGGTCGGCATGGCAGTCCGTGTGCTTAGGTCGGGCGAGCGTTGGCGCGTCAATTTAACGAAGGCCACGTATGGTAGTTTTGCCAAGCTCTATACCTGAGCACGTCGGAGTACAACGGTTGGTGTCCTCCATCTAGATGGGTTTTTGACCGGGTTTAGAGACCTCGGTGTCGAATATGTGAGTGGGCTTATATGCCTCGGTGTAATGCTTAAGCAATTTTCCATGCACATTTGTTGAATCTTCAAGGAGATATCCTTTATAAAGGTAAAATGCTCAGAGGAGCTTACAAGTATTTCAATGAAATTTTAAAGACATAAATCCGTAAATACTGGAATAAAGAGATAACCAAATTTTGGACGAGGTGTGCCTGTCCGAGTTGATCAGTACTGAGATCTAGCTGTAATAGATCTTTAGTTTGTTGGCGTTCTAAGTTCTCTTTACCGGCTTCCGTGCCAGGGTTTCGAGAATATATGCTCCATCATCTAATTTTTCTTTGATCCGGTAAGGACCTTCCCAATTAGCGGCCAGCTTTCCATCTCGGGCGTTTTTGTTTCCAATGTCGGCTTGTCTGAGTACAAGGTTTCCTCGGTTGAAAGACCGGGGTCGAACTTTCCAATTATATTTTGCTGCGAGGAGCTGGTTGGCGGCTAACTCTAGGCAGTGTGCCGTGACTCGGACTTCGTTGATTAGGTCCAAGTTCGTCCTTAAGGCGTCGTCATTTGACGCTTGTCCTTCCTGTCGGACTCTAAGTTTTCTCCATGAAGGCTGTTTTATCTCAACCAGGATCATTGCTTCACACCCATAGGTTAACCGAAACGGCGTCTCCTGAGTTGAAGTTTGCACACTTGTTCTGTAGCCCCACAAAATGCTGTGTAGCTGCTCGACCCAATTGGTTTATGCATCAAGCATCCGCTTTTTGAGGCCGTCAAGAATGACTTTGTTAGCCGACTCCACCTGGCCATTAGATTGAGGATGTTCGAACGAGGCAAAGTGCTACTTAATGTCTAAATTAGACATTAGGGTTTGGAACCTATGGTCCATAAACTGGGTCCCATTGTCCGTGACGATTTCGGCTGGTATCCCAAAGGGAGCAATGATGTTATGACAGAAAAATCTCATTATGCAGGCCGAGGTGATAGTAGTTAATGGTTCTGCCTTGATCCACTTGGTGAAGTAATCCACAGCAACGATGAGCCATCTGAGTTGCCCCGGCGCTGGCTTGAAGGGTCCGAGAATATCCATCCCCCACTTGTAGAAAGGCCAAGGGGATGAAATTCCTTTCAGCTCGGATGGCGGTGGCCAAATGATTTTGGCGTGCTTCTGGCAACTTTCACATCTCTTAACAACTTCCATGGCGTCCTGCTTCATAGTCGGCCAGTAATACTTGGCCCGTAGGGCCTTCCGAGCAAGTGTCTTGCCTCCAATATGATGCCCATTGGAGCCTTCGTGTATCTCGGCCAATACATACTTGGCCTCGCTTTCCCCTAGACACCACATCATTGGGCAATGTAATCCTTCTCGGTAAAGGTGATCATCAACCATGGTGTAGATAGCGGCCTATTGGGTCAACTTCTTTGCTTCGATGGGGTCTGTTGGGATAATGCCTCTCTCAAGGTAGTCTTCAATTGGCTTTCTCCAATCTATCCTTGCCGAAATTGTCATTACGTAGCTCGGCTCGGCTAGGTTTAGCTGGATTACAATTCTGTGACTACCAGGACCTTTGGTACTCGCTAATTTAGAGAGGATGTCAGCCTTAGTATTTTCTTCTTTGGGAATATGAGTAACTAATACCTCGTCAAAGTCGGCCATAACCTCCTTTGCCTTGTTAAGGTACTTGGCCAACAGTGGGCCTTTAGCTTGATAACTTCTATCGATTTGTGCAGCGACGAGCTGCGAGTCAGTGAAAACCTTGACCCGTTGTGCCCCGTTGTCCTTGGCTTGCAATAATCCGGCTAAAAGGGCCTCGTGCTTGGCTTGATTTTAGACGTTGGAAACTTTAATTGCAGCGAGTGTTCAGTTGCGACCCCATCGGGACTCTCAATGATGACGCCAGCTCCACTTCCCTTGGCATTGGAGGAACCATCAACGTATACCTTCCATATTTCATTATGGTCGGTTTCATTAGTTACTGCTGGGGTTAACTCTCTGATGAAATTTGCTAATGCCTAGGACTTGACTGCATGCCGGGCTTCAAATGTGATGTCGAACTCGGATAGCTTGATTGCCTAGTTAGTCATCCTCCCAGCAAGATCCGGCTTGTGTAGAATCTGGTGGCTTGGTTGACTGGTTCGGACTACAATCCAATGTCCTTGGAAATATAGCCGAAGTCTCTTTGCCGTGGTTAACAAGGCGAAAGCTATCTTCTCGAGTTTTTGGCACCGGAGTTCCGAGGTCTGTAATGCTTTGCTTACGAAATAGATAGGCGTTTGTCCGGCCTCTGTTTCCCTGACCAAGGCGACGCTTACTGCCTCATCACCTACTGATAGGTATAAGAATAACGTCTCGCCTGGTTCCGGCTTTGTCAAGACCGGAGGAGTTGCCAAGCACCGTTTAATTTCTTCAAAAGCAGCTTCGCAGTCCGAGCTCCATCCCTCATGTGCTTCCTTTTTCAACAACTTGAAGAAAGGGAGTGCTTTTTCCGTGGATCTCGGTAAGAACCTGGTCAATGCGGCCAGCTGGCCTGTTAGTTGTTGTACCTCCTTTTTTGACCCCAAGGCGTGTATATCCAGCACAGCCTTACATTTGTCCAGGTTGGCCTCAATTCCATGATTGGTTAGCATGAAGCCTAGGAATTTTCCAGCTGGGACTCCGAAGGCACATTTGATTGGGCTCTAATCTGATGTCTTCTCATCTTCTCAAATGTCTGTTCCAGATCCTGGATATGATCCTCCGGATGCTTTGACTTTACAATCATATCATCAATATATACCTCTACATTGCGCCCGATCTGGTTTTCAAAGGCCCGGTTCATCATTCGCTGAAAAGTGGCTCCGGCATTTTTCAGTCCAAACGGCATGACGTTATAACAATAATTAGCCTTGTCAGTCATGAAGGCCATCTTCTCTTGGTCGTCGGGATGCATGGCTATCTAATTATACCCGGAGTAAGCGTCCATGAAGGAGAGCAGCTGATATCCAGCCGAGTTGTCGACTAGTTGATCGATATTAAGCATAGGGTAAGAATCCTTTGGTCATGCCTTGTTCAAATTTGTATAGTCAGTGCACACCCTCCACTTGCCATTTGGTTTTCGCACCACATTGGATAGCCAGGTGGTGTACTGTACCTCCCGGATGAATCTGGCTGCCAGGAGCTCTGCAACGTGACTCTCTAGAGCCTTTTGTCTATGGGCGGCGATATTGCGTTTTTTCTGGGCCACTGGTTTCAACTTGCTAGACATGAGATCCAACAGTCAGAGAATAAAGAATAAGGAGTTCAAGCATCACATTGAATACCAAAGATCAATATGTAAATGATAGGGAAAACTCAACTGGACAAATTTGAAGCATATCCAACATTCAATATACAATATTAACTTCCAATTTGAAACATTATTTGAATGCAATCAAAGTATGGATATATTTTCAAAGCATTTGTATGTATTTTCTCAAAACAATGTGAATTGAAATACAAATAGTTTTTACACTTGTGCATTTAAAAAATATAAAATCAACAAAGTTAGCACAAATTCACTTGTTTGATCATCAAAAATTTACTAACATAATTAGGAATATTAGTAATTGATGATAGGAGTATATAGGTTATACATGAAGTTTTTGGAAATTCGAGCAAGATGATTTCAAAAGCATGGTTGACTCAAACTTGAGTTTAGAAAGACAAACTAGAGTTTGGAAAGGCAAACTGGAGTTTGGAAAAACAAACTGGAGGTTCAGGAAGATAGTCTCAAGTTTTCTTATTT
Organism: Acacia crassicarpa; assembly: GCA_034222035.1. Classification (NCBI taxonomy): domain Eukaryota; kingdom Viridiplantae; phylum Streptophyta; class Magnoliopsida; order Fabales; family Fabaceae; genus Acacia; species Acacia crassicarpa. The sequence continues at coordinate 39,446,490 of JAWXYG010000003.1, forward strand.
ATAAAACATTGAAAGCTCTTGGCCAAGTGTAAACTCTTTGAAAATTTTCTCTGGAGATGCAAACCTGAAGTTTAGAAACTATAGTCTCAAGTTTAAAATGCAAACTGGTGAGTTTTGCCTTCTGTATGGACCAAACCGGAGGTTTGCGTAGTAAACCTGAGGTTTGTAAAATTTGTACAGGACCAAACCTGAGGTTTGCGTGGAGAACCTGAGGTTTGTAAATTTTCTTCAGGACCAAACCTGAGGTTTGCATTTTAGGCTCGAGTTTAGACTTCTATTAAGTAACTATCGGGTTTTCAGTTTGAAATACATTTTGCACAAAACTCAAACTCGAGTTCATAAGTGAGCAGGCTCGAGTATGTCAAAAATCAATTTTAGCTTTCAAAACACAAACCGGAGGTTTCCAATGCAAACTCTAGAGTTTTCTCAAGTTAAAACCATTTTGCTCTCTCTAAGGCATGAACTCGAGTTTAGAAACTTGAACTCGAGTTCTCTCTACTTAGAAAAACTTTTGGAAAACTTTTTGGCCTGAAGCAAATCGGAGATTCGTGGAAGCAAACTTGAGTTTACAACTTCTAAACTGGAGTTTGCATTTCTAAATTGGAGTTTGTCTTTGACAGTAAAATTGCTGATTTAAATTGAATAAGTTTCAAAATCTTTTAACTTAACTAAAGAAAAACCAAAAAATGAATTTCATGTAATCATAGTATGAGGTAAGAATTAGATATCACCGTAATTCCTCTTATCCTCATAGAAGCTTGCTTGGTAGAGATGGATTGATGTAGATAACTCCTTTTCAACGTTCACCATCAACATTAAGCATAGCTTGTTGAGCTTTCTCAAGAGTTGGATTATTTCTTTGTTACATTCTTGAGAAGCTTTCTTTCATCCTACAAAACTTTATAAACCTTTTTCTTTCTTGGTATCCAACTTGGATCCAACCATTGTTAGCTTGTAGGAACAAAATTCACATGCTCCAAGAATATAATCAGATCATGAAAATAGAGCACAATGAATTAAACATGATTTTATGCATAAAAGATATATTTTCCTTTTCAAATCATCATGTATGCATAAAGAGTTAAACCTTTTGAACATTGCCATCTCTTTCAAAATAGATTTGGATGTAAGAATCCAATTTTTTTTAAGAAGAATAGATTGCAATGCTCATTCCTAAGGCTACAAGATATAAAACCTCAAAGAAAATTTCAAATGAAAGCATAAGAGGTTTTATCATTGTATACCTTTGCCTTAGGTGCTAGGAAGATTGACTTTGCTTACCCATTGGTTCTTCATATGTCTTCCCATGGGTGTTGGCAAAGCTCTCTCAAGGGATATAGACTTCAAGAGTCTTCTATTTGATAGTTGAGAGAATCTCCTTTTCTTGTTCTCCTCAAGAAATCTGAATGGTACTCTATGGTAGTTTGTTCTTGAGGTGGAACATAGTCCTCTTGCTTGTATCCATTGCTTCTTTTGATTTGAGGATGAGGTTGCAGCAATGGCTTCTCCATGAGTTCTCCTAATTGATGTGAGTCTTCTGTTAGGTTCATGAGAAACTCTTGGATTCTTTTTCTTCTCATTACCTTTGTGTCCATTCTCTTTGGAATCTATCTGCACACACAAAGCACTAGAAGGACATTTTGGTACCCATTTATACTTGGGTCTTTGATAGTTAGTATTAGACCTTGATTGTCCTTTAGGAACCCAAAGAAATTTATTTCTCACATTAGAATTTCTCCTAATATAGCATGAGTGAGAAATATGCCCAGATTTTCCACAATAATTACAAATAACAAAATGATGCTTACTATGAACATTTTTGCAAGTATTGTGCTGGTCATTAGAGTAAAACTTCAAATAGTCTTCATTTGAACATTCATTCTTTCCAATAGATTTTCCAGCATTTTGTTTCAAAACATTCTTGCTTTTCAAATTGGAATCAATGATTGGTTGAAAAACAATTTTATGCAACTGTTCGAAATCATTTTTCTTTAATACACAAGAAGAATTGGAATCGTTTACCACATGTGCATCTTGAGCTTTAGATAATGGTTGATCATAATCCTCCATGAGTTCTTCTTGGGAATTCTCTTCCTCTTGTTCTTTTGTGTTGATTAGATCATGAAAGTATTCAATGATTACTCCTTCTTCATTCTTCACTTCCAATTGTTCATCAAACGAGGATACATAGCTTGTAGTTTCAGATGAACTATCAACACTTTCAACTTCAACACAATTGTTAGAAGCATAAATAGAATCAAGAGTATCCCAAATATCTTTAGCACTAGAGCAACATTTGATTTTCACAAAATCATTTTCGGTTAAAGCACAATACAAAATTTTCATTGCTCTAATGTTTAACGAAAATAATTTCTTTTCTTTTTCTGTCCAATCCTTTCTTGGTTTGAAATCAAAAACATTTATAACAACATTCCACATATCAAAATCAGTTGCTTTGATAAAACTAGTCATTCTAGCTTTCCAAAACCAAAAATCAATATCTTTGAAAAGTGGTGGAATGGTAAAATCGAAACCTTCTGAAAACGATGAACACCCAAAATCAGCCATTGATAACTCTTGAGACGGTTAAGTCCTTTAAACAAGAGCCTAGCTCTGATACCAAATGTAAGTTCTGGCTGAACCCAAGAGGGGGGGTGAATTGGGTGAAGTATAAAAACTTTAGTTAACTTGAAATTCTTTTCGTAACTCCCAGAAATCTGTTTAGAAAGCAATAACCATACATTTATATATGTAAACACATTCAAACATATATGCTGGAAACGTAAGAGATAAGGGAAGAGAATGTGCAAACAGATTTATACTGGTTCGGCCCTCCTTGACCTACGTCCAGTCCCCAGGCACCTCCTGAGATTTCAATCCACTATTTCCCTCAAGCTTTAATCGGGTACTTGAGAACCGCTACAATCCCACAAGTTTAGCCGGGCACTTGTGCAGCCTTTTACAAATCTCTTACAGAGATACTCCCCCTTACACACCGTAAGGATACACCGCTTGATCACACACTCTGTATTCGAAGTAATCCTCTCACTAGGATTCACTCCCCCTTACAAGTTGTAATCAACACAATGTATAACCCACTCAAGATTACCCAATCTTGAGTTGCTCTCAGAAAGATAATGTGTTTACAATAAATTTCCTTTCAAAGGAATGGATAGATAATCACTGAAGTACAATCACAATTCATTTCACTCTCAAAGCTATCTAGACAAGTAAAACAGAGTGAAAAGGATGTAGAAGCAGAGTATCAGCATTTTGGCATTGTAGACTTGTATCTCCACGTTTTTCTGCTTGAGTCCATGTCTTTTATAGGTAGAGAGAGATCTGTGACCGTTTATGACCGTTGTAGGATGAAATATAGCCGTTAGAAACTAGCCGTTGGAGCTTTTGCACGGCTTTCGATATTCTTGCACAAATCTGATATCCTTCGTTTTGATCATCTGAAACTCACCAATAAAGTGGTTAAACATGTCTAGAAACATTGGAGATTAATCCTGGGAAGTATTAAGATCAATCGAGAAGGTATTGCAAATTCGTCAGATTTGAAATTATGAATCAGCGTCGCGAACTCGAGTTCAGTTCTTGCAGGCTCGAGTTCGAGGCTTCAGTGTTCAAAAATAAGTAAGTTCAAAAAGTGTGAACCTGAGGTTTGTTTTCTAAACCTGAGGTTCTCAAGTGTTTGAAAAGCCAAATTGCTCTCGGGATAAAATGAACCTGAGGTTCACAATCTAAACCTGAGGTTCGCAACTCATTGAAAAGTTACATTGCTCTCTGTCTGAGATGAACTCGAGTTCGTTCACTTATAGGCTCGAGTTTGGCTTTTCCCAAATGTTTATTTCTTCTCTGGAACTCTCGAGCTCGAGTTTGTGACTGATGAACTCGAGTTTGTAAGTTAATTTGTGACTTGGTTGATTCTGACTTGACCTGGTTCGAGTTTACAACTTTGTCAACTTTCAAAGGCCATATCTCCCTAGTCTGAACTCCGTTTTGGTCCGTTCAAAGCTTGATTGAAAGCCCTTTGAGTCTATTTTCATATGCCACTGATTTCAGCTCAATCGGATTTGTCGTTTGTGAGATACACCCAAAATACCGAAGGTGGGTCTGGACTATGACGTTGATTCTTGTGGCAACTTGTAAAACTCATAGCTCCTTGATCTGTAATCCTTTTGGCTTGAATTTTATATCAAAATGACGCATTGGGAGTCTAGTTTCATATGCTTTTGGTTTCGTCTCAATCCGATCTCTAGTTTGGGAGATATCGTTGAATTACCAGACCTTGCCCAAGCTAAACGTGAAACAGAGTGGAGCTGAAGTGCTGATGACCACTGTGAACTCGAGTTTGCACTTACAGGCTCGAGTTTGCCTAGTCCAGAGACACCAGAAATGCTGAAGACACTTATAGGCTCGAGTTTGCACTTGTAGGCTCGAGTTTGCTTAGTCCAGAGACACCAGAAATGCTGAAGACACTTATAGGCTCGAGTTTGTGATTCTAAACTCGAGTTTGAGGTCCTAAACTCAAGTTTGGGGTCCTGAACTCGAGTTTGCTCATCCAGAAGCTAATTTTTGTTGACTTTAACTCTGAATTGAGTTATTCCAACTTCCATATGATCTTGGAGGCTTCTAGCTTCAGCATAAGAACTTGAATAACTATATCTTCATTCCATTCATCAAGTTCTTCCTTCTTCCATCTCCCAACTTGATCATTCTTCTTCATTTAACTTTAGCTCATCATTCTTTACAGCTTCTACCTTCTTCAATATCCATAAAGTGATGAAACTTCATTCCAACTTCTGCTTATCATAGAGACTTCCAGTATCACATATAAGAATATATATGCATGTTCTTTATTTGGTCTCTTCTCTTCTACTTGGTTATCACCAAAACCCATTGATAACATCTTGCTTCCTTGATAACCTCTGCAAATACTTCTTTCTTTCAATTCTTATCTCCTTCTTGATTAATCTCTATAATTCAACTTGGATTAATCTACATTAAATACAACAATTAGTCAATGTAGGAGATAACTATATTACTCAATCTTTTTGCTTATAACAATGGCAATGGCATCTATATAATACATCATCAAAACTAATCATAACCAACATTCAATGGTATCTATATAAGACATCATCAAAACTAATCATAACTAACAGTTCTCGCATAGCTTTGGTTCCCCCCTTAGTCTTGGTAGGAGTCTGGCGTATTAATCCCGGCTCGGTACTACTGGATAAACTGCTACTATCTGATATTACTTTCTCTTTTCCTTTTCTAGAATCCTTCCGGTTTTCACGTGGGCCTTTCCAGTTTCCACATTGAAAAAAGACCTCAAGTTTTTCCTCTATCATTTGCTCAATAGCCCGGAAATCTTCTTGACGTTGGAGGTGATCCTGTTTTTCTTTATTCTCAAACTTTTGGAGCATCGACTCTTGAGTCCGCCACAAGATACGGACGTTGGCGTTTGGTGCCGGGACGTCTAGAGCCGGGATCTCCCTTTCTAATTCCATCAACGGTTGATCAATGATGGGAGGGGAGGTCGCTGTGTCGATTATGTGGCCTTCTGGAGTAATTTCACAATGTGGAAGATTCAGGGGGTGTGGTTGACTTAGTCCGGCCTGAGATTGAGTTGGTCGTGGATTGCTTGCAGCCTGTTGCTTATTAAAGTTCACGTAGTTCGAAGTATACTTAGAGGGGTTTATCCAGGGGGTGGTGTGTGTGCTCTGTGTGACAGAATGTAAAGTGAGCATAAGTTAGAATGTATGCACCTAGAGAATGGACCTCTGTATTTATAGAGGCTTCTGTGGAGGATATCTCGGCCATGCTTGATATCCGGGGCAAGTATCCAGGAGCGTATATCATGTAGGTTCAGTTCAGATGCTCCTATGATGTCGATAGATAAGATCCGTTGTGATATGAGCTCTTCCTATATGGCCGGTGCACAACACATTCGGGTGTGTCCCTTATTCGGCCACATTTCAGATTTGGGCCTTGGGCCGGTCCATAATAATATTGAATTTTAATGTCCAAAAAACATTCTCAAATGTTGTGTATATTTGTTTTTAAAAAAGGTATTGTCAAATGCTAATATACAAAGTATAATTTTTAAAATAATAATAATAAATGTTACAAAAATCATCATTTAAAACTAATAGTGTAAAGATTAAAAGAATCATATATATATATATATATATATATATATATATATATATATATATATATATATATATATATATATATAAGTTGAGGGACTAAACCCAAGCATTGCATTGAGTTAAAGGACCAAATAAATGCATACTTTTTCCTTAACATAAAAAATTATGCTAATAACATCTATCTATATTTAGATATAAAATGTAATTTGGTTTATTTTAATTTTATTTGAATCCATGTGATAAAAAAAATGCTAATATGTATTGAGTGCGAGTCATGGAATAATTTATTAATGCTATTTATCTTACAAATTGAAAAATTATAAGCATATGGACTATTGCTCATAATTGATTTATCTTCCTACATATAAAGGAAGATCGGAGGTTCCGGGAACTTAAGTTCCTGGGATGTTGAACACAAAAAGTATACTTAATAAATGAACTTGCTTATCTTCCTTTTCTTTCCCACCTATTCCGTATTCCAAACAGGCCCTTAGCATTTGCCTAGAACTAATTCACACATAAATTTTTCTTGAAAGGATCGACCAACAATAAATCAAGACTACATCTGCTTTGAGAAGTAATAAACTCAGAAGTTGCACAGAAGATTTGTTTCCTTTAGGGTATGTTTGGTTTGGTTTGGGGTGAGGGGAGGGGAGGGGAGGGAAAATGGGGGGAGAGAAAATTTGTTTGTTGCGGGGCCCACCAAAATTTTCTTCTCTTTTAACATTTTCTCTCCATTTTCCCTACCCCTCCCTCCCCCTGCCCCTGCCCCTCCCTCAATCCAAACATACCCTTAGAGTCAACTTAAAACTAGATATGCTATCTACAAATCAATAATCTTTCTGATTGTCTACAACTGTAAATCGTACATGTTTCACCCTATCAGATAAATCTTCAATAGAATTTACATTCAATCATCCAATACATAATGTGCATGCCAAATTGCTAATCGATTGGACTTTGTCCAAGAACTGCATCCAATATCACATTTTATTCTCTTCTGAAATGCAAATGCTGGAAAACCCAAGGATCAACAAGACACCAGTTGAACATTGAAATTTAGCATGGAAATTAAGTACAACAAGGGCTTGCTCAACAAACATAGAAGTTACTCATCGTGTCCCCATTTGTAAGAAAATTTTGGGACTCTTATTTTGCCCCAAAATATAAGAGAACTGGACGACGCTGGGGGCGTAATTAATGTACTTTCCCATTTTTCCCTTCACTTATATTTGTTGGTAATTTATGTACCTTTTCAGCCTAATGACTTTATTAAGGACATTTTTCAAAAAAAAAAAAAAAACAAAAAGGCAAAATGTGCATATTCAAAGCATCTAACCAACACAATCAACTTTCCCTTGGTATTGAGAAAGAAGTTATTTGTTTCTTATATTTGGAGACGGAATGAGTATTTCAAAGTTGGAATCATAAGCTATTTTGTTTGTGTGTCGTTACGATTATGGACCAGTTCAACCTTACTTTCTGTAGTGACTCAAGAGGAAGAAAAGGGAAGATCTTAAACTCACCAGGCCTTTGGCATCAAAAACCCTCCAGCGCAAGCCTTAAAGATTAATACGTCTAAGTCCAGCAAGTGCTTTCTGGAGATATTGCAGAGGCCACAAACAATTAAAAGAAAACAGAAATTTACGGATATCCTAAGAATTTGTAATAACTAGGAAGCCTAGACCATTAACGGAACCACATTTTTCCAACAAAAATATTGAAACCTTTTATCGAGTGAAATATTAAGTTGATGTCAGCATTCATATATTTTATAACAAAGTAAGCACTCGCCAAATCTTTCCAACCAATGTAATTATGCTTGGAGTAAGGCTATTTAATTAAAAATGCAATATGTTAATCGATGAATTTGAAAACTACACTACGAAGAGAAATTATACAAGTAAAATTGGTATTAAAAAATGTATCTACCACGGGCATGATTTCTTATCAAACCTTTGAAGTACATTACAAATATTTGTAATTTGCAGTATAATTCTAAAATTGATATATTCAGATATGGAATAGTAACCATGATGAGTTGTCAAAGATGACAAAAAATAATGGCGAAGGGGAAAAGATGAAAAGAAAAATACCTTCACATTGCCCGTGAATGTGGTAGCTGTTAGAAACTTAAGCGATCTTATCATGCTGATCAACCAAAAGCATAAGATCAAAGCGGAAAAACAATAGAGATCACAAATACCTCCCGCCATTGATTTGTCTCCTGAAGCAAATAGGGACGAACTACGAGTTTCCAGACACGAACAATCCTCACCAGCAACCAGGAACGATCACGGAGTCTTTTCCTTCTGACCCTTCTCTCTGAATCTGTAGATGGTGTGCTTATCAAAGGTCAGAGCAGGTTCAGGGGACCAGACAGAGATCTTTACGCGTGGTTTACACTCTGGCCATCACAGAGTTACAAAAAGGAAACAAATTGAATACGCACTTATTGCGTATTAACTGTGCATTAATTGGGTCGTTACAGTATTAATGGGCGGTTACAAAACCGACAATAATGTGGGTCATAAATAGAAATAATGGAAAATTAATTGCTGAATTAATATTCCAACATTCTCCCACTTGGCCCACATACTTCAGTACATACCAATGAAAAACAAAATGCAGGGATCATGTCGATAGTTCCTCTTAAAGCGAGTAATATCTTCCATGTATCACAATGTATCATGCTTCCCAAGCCCAAATATAGCTTAATGAATAAACCCTACATTTATTCTAGGTCCAAACTTTAATGATATTTCTCAAAATAAATATGTGCGCAATACTGAATGAGAAAATATCGCAAATAGAGTTTCATAAATAACATCGTTCTTACAACGAAAATCACATAAAGGAACCAAGTCCCTTTTTTTTTTCCTGCATGATCCTAAAATTTCAATGTAGGCATGCCTTTAGTTAAAGGATCAACAATATTCAATTCTGTGCTCATGTTTTGTTTTATTTTTAACACGCACTTTTATGGCTAGACACTCAATGTCGATATGCTTGATTCGACTACCACCTTTATTGTTCTTAGCCATAAAAACAGCAACTGAATTGTCACAATATAACTCAATGGCCTAGAAATTGGATCCATAATTCTAAGCCTAAAAATGAAACTCTTTATTCATACACCATGTGAGGTAACCTCAAAACAAGATACAAAGTCAACTTACATAGTGGAAGTAGCAATTAAAGATTGCTCTTTACTACTCCATGATACAGCTCTATTGGCTAGCTTGAAAATATATCCTAAAGCGGATTTTCTTAAGTCAATGTAGCCAGCATAAACTGAACCATGGTAACCAGTCGCTTTCAAATTGTTGATCCGTTTGTACTTAAGCATGTAAATAATATTAATGATTAGCAGATTGCATGACTGCAAAGTATTAAACATACATGCTTATAACTAAAATTTGAGACTAACAAATCATATTATGATTTACCAATGTAAATCATGCTTAAAAAACATGAATCTAATGACATACAACTTGCCTGTGGACTAAAGTTATAATTCAATTAGATCCATATATAACTTTATGATAAAACTATCAAATTATTTCCTTATTCTTAATTCTTGTAGGTAAATTAAGAATATATTTTGATGTTCTATTCCAATTAACCATATCATTATAAATTCATATCACTAAAGTCTACCTGTGGGCAAATACATTAGCATAGCATGAATTTATCTCGAATTGATGAAACTAGAATGCAGTTATATCCCCTAATACCTGTGGGCTACTTAGAAAATATAATGCCATTCCATTCCACCCTAAATAAAACTATGATTATAATTATCTGCCTGTGGGCAAAGATTAATTATAACCACACATTTAATTACAATGGATGCCTTCAAATCTTTATGTGATGTATTTTGTTCATTAGAACAAAATATAGCTTATGTGCCTAGTGGGGGTATTTTAGTTACTCCTTGGTTCTACATACTCATCACAAAGACATCACACCATTGTATATATTAATTGTACATATGATCATAATTTTGATATGGTATAACCTTATGTGATTAAATATGCATATATACAACATGTGCATAAAGATGTTGTAGCTATTCCTTTAACAAATATATATACTAATCACCAATATCAAATATGTACAATGTAAATACCATACATACAATGCACTCTAGTATGCAAGTTAATAACAAATATCAATAATGTGCACTAAATCTGTATATGCACAGTTTTATGGAGGACTTAACCAATTAATTTAATCAACATGAATGACTAAATACAATCCTCCCACTTTGATTAAATTAATATTACCAATATTAATCACCAAAATTAATCTTGTGCATTTGGATTCCAAAATATGCACAAATCTTTAATGAGAATTTAGTTGATTAATTTAATCAACAAAATGTGATTAAATAATCAGCTTAGACAAATTCTCCCACTATTTTGTGCATTCATAATAAATCCAATATATACACATCTTAATGGAGGGATTAATTGATTAACTAATTAATCAAATTAAAAGAAAAATCCTCCCACTATTTTATGTATCCAAATATTGTTTAAAGAATTAATTTTGGCATAATTCAACTAAAGTGTGGCCTCAACAATTTGGAAGAGATGTATAATTGTCTAAAATTAATTTCTCCAAATATTTAATCAATTAAATAACTAAATTAATGATTATAATTTTTCAAAAAATTTCCAAAATGTGAAAGTTGCCAAAATTAACTTTTCTCAATTTAAACAATTCAACTTAATGTAAGAAAATACATTTAACATAAAACAGGTTGCCAAGAAAATAAACAAACATGGCTCAAGGTGATTAAAAATTGCAAAAGGGTCTAATAATTTTCCAAGAAGGAAATAAAAAGATTTAAAGTAGGGTTGATCAAAAAACCCGATGGTCTAGGTGGTCTGACCCGGTCTGACCCGGTCCGACCCGGTCAGCTTGAAAAAAAAACGGTCCGAGGCAACTTCAGCAGACCAGACCGGACCAATATTCTCGGGCTGGACCAGACCTCGGTCCAAGGGCTTAGAGAGCTTGGTCTGGTCCAGTCTGGCCCGAGTTTTTTTTTTTGCCAATTATTTTAATCAATTTATTCAATTATGCAGGGTCTGAATCTTTAGTTCTTTACCTAGGTTTAGCCTTTCGTCTCTCACTCGTCTCACCCTCACTCGTCTCACCCTCACAGACCACCCACACCTCGTCACCGCCACAGCTTCTTATACTCGACGTCGACAACAGTCTGTCCAGCAGTCTCGGACTCTCGGCTCTCCGTCTCCAGTCCTCCGCCGGTAGATCCACACCCACAAGACCCATACTCAAGCTCTCGGCTCTCCGTCTCCAGTCCTCGCCGGTAGATCCACACCCACAAGACCCATACTCACTCTCGGCTCTCCATCTCCAGTCCTCCGCCGGTAGATCCACACCCACAAGACCCATACTCGCTCAGTCCGCCAGCAATTAGGTATTTCTTGTTCGTTTTTCCTTGTAAAAATTGTTCAAAATTCATGTTATATTGGATGGTTTCAGTTTATGGTTCAATGGTTTTTTTTTTATTAAGTTTACTATGCGTGTTGTTTGATGAAGAAATTTGCTATGTATTTTTTTTTCCCTTTTAACAACACGTTTAACCCCTGATTAGATTAAAAAACCTGCTAATTATCATTTGATTGTGATACGACAAAATGCTTTAATCATAAACTTTGACCTTTTGATTCATGCACCTGGCGATGTAAGCCTAACAACTGAACATTCTTGAAACAGAAATCTTTTAGTCCACACATGAAGAACAAAAGGAGAAAGAATTTGAGCCTACACAACACAATAGAACCAACTTAATTCAGTTACAAACTCATGATTGTAACTGTTAGCACAAGGTTGAGAAGTGTAGAGTTTGTCAGATCCCAAACTACTCTAGGCATCACCACAATATAAAATTTAACATACAACAATTAATTTGGTTGTTTAATTTGCTGCTAAACTATTGCTTCATTATATAGCAGACTTGAACGTCCAAGAGAAAAATGAGATACTGCTTACAGTTGGGCAACATTTCTGGTAAAGTAAAGAGAGTCAAATATACATACCGGTAAATTTATTGATCCAAAATGAAACATTGGTTTTCAAAAAGCCAAAACAATCAGAAAATTCACTGAAGTAATGATTCACGAGATGGGGATCCACTTAACCAACCATTTTGATGGGTTTTTATCAGTAATTTCACTAGTTGACAGAGCAAAGGAGTGTGTGTGTGTGTGGGTGTGTGTATTCCTCTAGCATGATTAATTAGGAGTTCTAAAACATGGTAGTGTTCGCCTCTGAGGTAGAAGAACATTACAGAAGAGAACCAAAAAGCTTTACTGTATACGTAGAAACCAAAATCAACTTTCAGAATTACTCATAAAGAACCTAGTGTCAACTATTTTTGGCACCATATATATGCAGAGATTTGATTCCTAAGATTGCTATGTATTTTTTTTCTTTAAACCAGTACACTATTCTGCTTTGACATTACCCATACAATGACTCGGAGATGGAGAAATCAATACCACATTTGGTGCCTACCAACTGTTTGCTTTTATGCTTCAGTTGAAATTTCATATTATAATGCAAATGAGCCACTAAAATTGTGCCTCTGTATGTGTGTGTGTGTGAGACTAGTGCCTATGCTTTTCAGTGAGTTTCTTGGAAGTACCTAGGTTGATTGGTTAATTTTTTTAACCAATTCTATTGCATTTTAATTTTTTCGCTTAATTGATCAATATTTGATTTTCATTTTGCTGTAGGCATGGAGGAAGAGCAAATTTCAAGTGTTGACCTATCTCAATCTTCCAATATTGGTGAGAGTGGGACTGCTGGTGGACCCTCTTCTACTCCCAATTCCACTAATCCTCACCAACCTCCAACCACTGTAGAATGTCCTCCTCCTAGTGCTACTGAAGAAACCTCAAAGGCTTGTGGTAAGAAGATAAAACAACCTGAGAAAAAGCAATCGGAAGTGTGGGATCACTATGTTAAGTTACCATTGGAGGATACAGATGGAGAGCTTAGAGCTGCATGCAAGTATTGCAATAATGATTATGCTTGTGATCCAGTTAAATGTGGTACAACTTCTTTGAAGAGACACTTAAAAAAATGCCGGAAAAATCCACATAAGGCTGCTGAAATATCAAAACAGTCCATGTTGAATTATGTTTCACAAAGTGGGCAAGGGGGAAGCTTGGCACCTCATTTGTTCAATCAAAAACGTTGTCGTAGGGCTCTAACAGAGTTCATCATATGCGATGAAATGCCATTTAGACTCGTCGAAAAGCCAGGTTTTAAAGCTTTTGTGAAAGAGTTAGAGCCACGATTTTATATGCCTTCTAGACATACCATTGCTAGGGATTGTTGGCAGTTATATCTTGCTGAGAAACAGATCTTGAAGAATCAATTGAAGCAGTGTACTAGTCGTATTTGCCTCACTACAGACTGTTGGACGTCAGTTCAAAACTTTAACTACTTATGTCTCACAGCTCATTTTATTGACAAAGATTGGAAGCTTCATAAAAGGATTCTTAATTTTTGTTTGATTGAGAATCATAAGGGTGATACAATTGGAAAGACTATTGAGAGGTGCATATCAGAATGGGGCATACAAAATGTGTTCACCATCACAGTTGATAATGCCACATCTAATGACACGGCCTTATCCTATTTGAAAAAACGACTTATTAATTGGAAGGGTCTTGTTTGTGGTGGTGATTTTCTTCAACTACGGTGTTCTGCACATATTCTCAATTTGATTGTATCTGATGGCTTGAAGGAATTGAAAGATTCATTTGAATCAATTCGAAATGCTGTAAGGTATGTTCGTTCCTCCCCTGCTAGGCTCAAAAAATTTAAAGATTGTTGTGAATTAGAAATGTTGGATGCAAAAAATATGTGTGTCTTGGATGTTAGCACTAGATGGAATTCTACATATTTGATGTTGGATGTCGCTTTGAAATTCCAAAGGGCATTTGAAAGAATGGTGGACGACGATGGAGATTATGTACCATACTTTAAAAAAATGTTAAAGCGTAATAACACACATGTCGGTGTTGATGTTGATGACAACATGGATGCTTCTAATGGCCCGCCTAACAAAGAAGCTTGGAATAAGGCAAATGTCTTTCTTAGGTTCTTAAAAGTGTTTTATGATGTGACCTTGCAATTTTCTTCCTCTCTCACAGTTACTGCAATTTCATGTTTCCATCAAATTGCATTGATTCAAGAGTTGTTGAGTGAGACTATTGTGTCCGATGACCCTCTTCTTAGGGAGATGTCCTCAAGCATGAAGATGAAATTTGATAAATATTGGGGGGCAGCAGAAAATATGAATCCTTTGTTGATTATTGCTGTGGTTTTAGATCCTCGATACAAGCTTGCCTACATTAATGATGTATTTGATCAACTTTTTCCTGATTATCAACTTTGCATGTTCATGAAAAACAAGGCAAGAAACACTTTGCATCGCATGTTTGAAGAGTATTCTGCAAAACTTGGTGTTGAAACAGGCGTGTCCACTTTGAGCTCTTCTGCTACTTCTAACACTCTGAGTTCTTCTGAGAGTTCCATTACTTCCACTAAAAAAGACCCTGGTCGTAGATGGTTGGCTTCCCAAAAAGAAAAGATCTCATCAGTAGATCCTCAATCTGAATTAGATAGATACCTTTCAGCTAATGCAACTGAAGACATTCCTATGAATGATGATGATTTTGACATATTAACATGGTGGAAGGTTAATTCAACGAAGTACAGAGTGCTTGCGATGATAGCACGTGATGTATTGGCTATGCCAGTATCTACAGTTGCTTCTGAAGCAGCTTTTAGCACTGGAGGACGTGTTGTTGATGATTATAGGAGTAATCTATCTCCTAAAATGACTGAAGCCCTCATTTGTGCCCAAAATTGGTTACTGGCTACGCAATCTATCTCAGAATTAGCTACTATGCTTACTGAATATGACAACTTTCAAGAGACTGATAATGTTGTTAATATTCCAGGTACTATTTCCGATTCTATGGTCATTATTTAAGTTTACATATTTCATTATCACTAATTTATTCATACTAACAACTTTTTTTTTCTTTAGATGGATCAAGTGTCATTGAAGGTGGAGGGGACAAATGATAGACTTGTTGTTACTTGTTAGGTTCACTATGTTTAATTGCTTGTTATGGATTGTATTAAAGAAACTTGAATGTTATTTGTTGTTGTTTTGTACTCTTGTTCAATGTTGTTGTTTTCTGTCTCAAGCTGTTACTCTTGTACTCTTGTTGTTACTTGGATTGTACTCTTGTTACAAATGTTAGACTTGTTGTTTTGTCAAGTGTCTTGTTACTTGTTGTTACTTCAGGATTCAGGTGAAATCTTACAAGCTGAAATATTGCCTCTCAAAGAAGGGGGATTTGAGCCAAAAAAAAAGGAAAAAAAAAAATCCCAAACAGGTCTTGGACTACCTGGACTGGTCCAGGTAGTCCAGTGGTCTGGTCCGGTCCAGCCCGAGCTCGGGCTCGTGCTGGACTGGACCGGACCTCGGGCTGAAATGTCCAGCCCGAGGACCTACCTAGACCAGACCACGGGTTGGGACCAGACCCGGTCTGGTCTGGTCCATGATCAACCCTAATTTAAAGGCCCAGAATAAATGTTCAATATATTCGAACAATTGACCCAATGGCTTAAGGTATCTGATTAGATTTATATATAACTGTATGATAAAACTATCAAATTATGTCCTTATTCTTAATACCTGTGGGTAAATTAAGAATATAATTTGACATTTTATCCTAATTAATCATACAAAAACATATAATGAAAATTTCCTGTGGGATAAAATTTTATTATATTACATATGATCTATTACAACTAATGTTACTATGTGATCATAC
Organism: Acacia crassicarpa; assembly: GCA_034222035.1. NCBI lineage: Eukaryota > Viridiplantae > Streptophyta > Magnoliopsida > Fabales > Fabaceae > Acacia > Acacia crassicarpa. The sequence goes on from JAWXYG010000003.1 coordinate 39,462,553, forward strand.
AACTCTATTTACATTTTCAATTAATTAAAAATGCTGTGGCTACTCTCTAATTAATTAAAAACATAAGAATCACTTAACATAACTATATAATATTGCAAGAAACTATAAGCAAGATTAAAATAAGATTGGATATTTACATATTATTTAACACAATATTGCATGAATAATTAAATGATAAATAATCCATGCAAGCAACACAATATGTATAGTTCATGATCATATGAAAATCTAATTTTAAAATAAAATTTCAGATTTAAATTTAAATCCAAAAAGGGCATAATATGTAAAAAAATAAATTTTTCAAACATATTATAAAAGTCATCTCAGCTGGATGGTCCAGAGAGCCCAATCAATATTTTGGACCCAAAGAATGTGGGTTCGAATCCCACTTACAACACTTTTTTAAAATTTAATTATTAAACCAGAAATCATTTAAATTAAATAAAAGCTCAACATATAACGCATAAGAGCCCGTGGCTCTGCTGGCCGAGTTCCAGCCCTTAAGGTGTCCACGCACCTACTGGTCTTGTGTTCGAATCCATCTGAGGCTCTCTGTGCGTTTTAAAACCTTTTTTTTTTTGTTTTGAAGATAAACGCCAAAACGGGCTCAGCCCAAAAGCGCGTCCGGCCCATCTGCTTAATAAGTGAAACGCTGCGTTTCACTAAAGCCCTAAATGACATCGTTCCAGGCTTCTTCCCTACCCGTTTCTAAACCCTACCCGACCCGCCAACCCAATAACGACTTGGTCAAGCTGCCGCGACCCGCGATTTCAGGCGACGTTTTCTGGCGATCGGATAGCTCGACAACGGTGTTTTTGACGGCGGTAATCACGGAAAAAGGCTTCTAAACACAGATTTCGTACAGTTTAACAAAGATCTACTCAAAATCAAAATGAAGTAATTGATTTTGAAAACAAAATTGAAATCGCGTTCCTTGGATTCTTGGAGTCGCCGATGAAGAACTCCAGCGATGAGGTAGGTAATATTTTCAGGGATCAGATCTTGGGGTGTTAATCACGAGCAAGGAATACCAGGCAAAAATCTGGGCAACACGTCACTATATTCTCGGTTCCAACAATGACGCGATGGAGATCCTTGAAGAACCTGAATGTTCTTCTCTCCCTCACCAATTGAACCGAAAATCAACCATGTAAAATCCGAAATCGACGACAGCCCATGGAAAAACAAGGACAAACTCAATGCTGTGTCACTGCCATTAGACCTTTATGCGGTGGTTTGCGGATTCTTTCCTGGCATTTTCTCCGGCGGCGTTCTTTGAACAATTGGAACGAGATATAGGCAATATTTTGCGAGGAACAAAACGAAATGCACAATTCAAAATTTCAATTGAAAATCATGCAATCAGTTCTCAGAATCCTCACGATGGCGATAACCATGGAAATGTAAAATGGAATCAACTCAAAAGAACAAATAAACTTCCAGTTTCCAATGGCGACAATGCTTGGTGATGGCAAACGAAAACCAGATCACGGATTTCATTAACAAAATACTGATTCTTTAACTTTTCGAAAATAAGACCCCTGATCCCAGGTCGAAAGTTTTAGAATCAAAAGAATTTGAATAAGATTTATGAATGAAAGATAAATTGATTTCTCAGAAAAATTTATCAGAAATCTCATGTCAAAAGGAAAATCACTTATTGATTCCAGAGAACAAACAAGAGAGAAATTCCAAAAACCCAGATTGAACTCATTGATTTTTCATGAAAAAACAAACCGAGACTCAATCCGGAAAAATCAAGGCAGAGGCATATTATCTGCTCTGATACCAAATGTTAGAAACTTAAGCGATCTTATCATGCTGATCAATCAAAAGCATAAGATCAAAGTGGAAAAACAATAAAGATCACAAATACCTCCCGCCATTGATTTGTCTCCTGAAGCAAATAGGAACGAACTACGAGTTTCCAAACACGAACAATCCTCGCCAGCAACCAGGAACGATCACGGAGTCATTTCCTTCTGACCCTTCTCTCTGAATCTGCAGATGATGTGCTTCTCAAAGGTCAGAGCAGGTTCAGGGGACCAAACAGAGATCTTTACGCGTCGTTTCCACTCTGGCCATCACAAAGTTACAAAAAGGAAACAAATTGAATACGCACTTATTGTGTATTAACTGTGCATTAATTGGGCCGTTTACAGTATTAATGAGCGGTTACAAAACCGACAATAATGTAGGTCATAAATAGAAATAACGGAAAATTAATTGCTGAATTAATATTCCAACAGTAGCTGCTTCGGTTGCCATTGAGACTCTCAATATCTTCCGTCAATCTTGTTCCACCAAAAAAAAAAAAAATCATGTCTCAGATGGCATAAGATTATAGTGCAGAAAAGATCATGAAGATCGTCACCAAATTTACAAAGAAAAAAGAAGGAGGGACATCCAAGCTCAACATGATATGATACTATAAGGGAAGAGAGTGTTGAGCCAGGAGTCGATGAGTAGGGGCCAAAAAAAAAATTTATTCTGAAAAATTCCCATATTCAATCAGAACCAGAACGAGAAGGCCAGAGACTGAAGGTAAAACCTTATTCTTACTTACGAATGAGGATGAACATAAGTGGACTTATATAACACTCATTGGGGGCGTCTTCCCCCACTGAAATGTCTGAAATATGCATAGTTGATGATATTGATATTATACACTTCAAATTTTTGTTCATACTTTAACGAAGATACCTTAGTAAGCCACTGAAGAAACTCTTGCAATTTATAATCTTGCAATTTATGATCATGGCAAGTATTGCCTAGAGTGAGTAAGGTGTGCAATTGGGACTTGGCTTGTATACTTTGCCTATCCTATCCGCTGCCGTCCGCTGCTATTCAAATGACAGCATTTTTTTTTGTTTTTTCAGCAAAACACAACACACGCGGTTCTTTAAAAAAAGAAAAAGAAAAATTAGGACACTATCGGATAGTAAAATGATAATTCAGAATATTGAATGACTAAAAAAATTCTTCATGATCTTGAAAAATTATTTTAGTATCTTGAAATGAAATAATTTTTCAGGGTATTGACTAGTACTAAAAGAATACTGACTTGTACTAAAAAAATAATTAATGGTCTTAAAAAATTATTTTAGGATCTTGAAAAAATATTTCGGGTACATAGAATGCTACTAAGAACATAGTTTAGGATATTTTAACAAGATCCTTAAATAAATTTTTAATACCAAAAATAATTTTTTTAGTACCAGTCAATTTCTTTTTAGTATCAGTAGTACCCTAAAATATTTTTTCAAGATCCTAAAATAATTTTTTTAAGATCATGAAGAATTTTGTCAGTACCATTCAATATCCTGAATTATCTTTTTATTGTCTGGTAGTGTCTTGAATTTTTTTTTAAAGAACCACGTGTGTGGGTTTTTTTGCTTAAAAAACAAAAAACGCTGTCGTTTTAATAGCAGCGGGCCGGAGAGACAAAGGATACAAGCCAAATCCGTGCAATTGATTGTTTCTGTCAATGGATTATAAATTCACGGGTCAATGAGCAGCAGGGAAATGATTTAAAATCAAGCTAATAAATTGCTAGACACAAAACAAGCCAAGTCATTTACTAGATAATGCATCAGAAATACCTTGAGAATTTTATAAGTAGATAATAATAAACAGAATGACAATACGCAACAAATCCAACACTGCACAACGACACAATCCAAAGCAGTCGCCAATAATCAAAATGAAAGAAGAAAGAAGTATAATAGTCATTAGCACACCATTCAATAAAAAACTAGCAATCAAAGTGTTAAAAAAAAAAATTAAACTCAACAAGTACTTATTTCCAGATTAAAAAACGCCAATATTCAAACGATTACAGGACCAGATTCAGAGCCAAGTTAAAATGAAAATTTTAAAACAGAGAAAGAAATGGTGCGACGGCATCCGACAGAGGGTTGACAACCATGTAGGGAATAGATGAGATGACGCGGGGAACAAAATCAAGTATAGATTCAAGGCCAGATTGAACAGATCAAACTCACTGGATTTTGGGAGAAGACAAAGCCCTAGAGTTCGAACTGTTTTCAATACTTGCCGGAGAACCACGTAGGCCGGACAAGGAAACCAGTTTCCCTACCTATCCCAAGATACATAGGGAGAGTTTTTCTTAATCTAGACTGTCCAGATTTGATCTAAATAGTCCAGATTTAATTTCTTTTTTAAAATTGTCAATTTTTAAATAAAAAATTATTTTTTAAAAATATGTTAGTTGAAAAATTATTTTTTTATAGATTTTTTGTCCCTTAAAATAATTATTTTTTAAAAATAAAATAAAAAAATATTAAATATGGATCGTTTAGATCTCATCTGGATAGTCCAAATGGGAAAAACTCTCCCTACCCATCATTCCCCTGACAAGGTGGACAGGGTGCGACAGCGAGCTCGACCAAGGGTGGCATGCTTGTTCGGCGACGAAGAAAAACACGTTAGAGGAGATGGGTTCACATTAGGCGATTCTCCTCTCATGCTGTCCGGATGAGACATTTTTTTATATTATTTATTTATTTAAATTATATTACATTATACCTTCTGAAAATTTTTTAAACCTAGTATTTGTAATTAATTAGTTTTTAGTATATTGGTGTTATAGGATAATTATTTTTAAATCCATGACTAGAAATTAATTAATTTAAAATATTGGGTGTAAAAAATTTCAAAAAACAATATATAATTTAATTTAAATAAATAAATAAAAATTCCTCATCCAGGTAAGAAGGACCTTATGTGTTTCCACACACTAAGGGTGAGCATTCGGTTTTTGGTTCGGTTTTTCAGTTAAAACCGAAAAACCGAATTACATGTATTTTCAAAACCAAACCAAAACCGAGATATTTCGGTTCGGTTTTGCAATTAATTCGGTTTTTGAACTTAAGTTGGGTCTTATTGTGAGCCTTCTTATTTGGGTTAATTCTATAAAATGACTAATCTACTTTTTTTTTTGTGGGTCTTTTTTTTTTTTTATCGTTAAGGCAGTTAATGAAGAGGCAACATTGCTACGTTTTGAGACTTCCAGAGCAACATTGCTACGTCGAAAACTTCAGGGGCAAAATTGTTTCTGGGCACGTACTTCAAGGACAAAATTGATAGTTAATCCTTACTTTTATCATTCTAAAAAATTTACTAAGTTTTTTACTATCATTTTTCAATTATATGGTTTTTTGTATGGTAACAAATAGAAGAATAATACTTAAAAAATATATAAATAAAAATGTCATGATTTGTATAATATTTACTTATTTTCTTAGGATTTTCTTTTTTGGTCGAACTTATTTTCTTAGGATAGTTGATCATTGATAGTATAAAAATGTCATTATTTGTTTAAAATAATTATAGGGATTGAGCTAGCTAGTTTAAATATTACGTTTATGTTAGAAAATAACTTTTGACCTCATTATTATTATTTTAATTAGCAATGCATATTTTTTCTTGAATAAGAGGTTCAACGTTTATTTTTATATATTTTTTAAAATATTACTTTTGTCGTTTTGGCCAAACAGAAGAATTATTAGTATTTTAATTGACAAATGATAATAAAAATCTTAGTAAATTTATTAAAATGATTAAAAGTAACGGCATGTGGTTTAATATTATAAATTAAAATTTGAAGAGAGTTAAATTTAAATTTAAATTTGAAATGTCATTTAGGTTATTTGTAACTGATCAAAGTTTAACGGAATTGTATAAAATTAGTAATTTATACACTGTCATGTATCATCTCATAATTTGACATGACATTTTCTGTTAAAAAGATAATAGTCACTTAATAATAGAGGGTTAATAATTAAAAAATAGGAAAAATTAAAATAAAGGACCTAGATAAAATAATATTTAATTAGAAAAACCATAAAAATTGAAATTATTAAGGAAGATCAAATAAATTTAAAGTACTAAATAGTCCTTCAAATTCCCAGTTGCTTCCCTGACGCAAAAAACAAAAAATAAAGCGCCTTCTTTCCTCTTCTCATGAATAACAAGGTGAGGCTATTTGGGAATCTAGTATTGCAAGTTAAAAACGGCGATATTTGGTAAAAGTGTATGCATAGAAGTAGGATCCAGATGATCAAAGGAGAAGGAGAGAGGAGATACGTGAAGGACAGAAAGAACTGGAGGCAGTAATTTTTTTTTCTTGATTAGAATAGTGCATCAAAGTACATTAAGCAGACGAAGAACTGGAAGGAAACACATGCACAACAGTCAACTTCACCTAGATCCGTTATCACTGTCGAAGGGGAATGCATAAGAACTAACTCAGAGATTGCACCATGGGCTTCCGAAGCTAGAGTATCTACCGTCGAATTTGCAAGTCAATCGCACACCAGTAATTCGACATCCCATTCCTGCTTCAGTAAAAGCTAAATTTCAACCAGAATCAGTCTCATAGTCCGGATGATCAGCAGCAACTGAAACATATACAACTCCTTCCCTCTAAAAATCTTTGCATTTCTAGTATGCGTGGAAATAGGCTGAGCTTTAGCTAAGTAGGCCCGGCCTGCGACAGAAATCCAAAACCTGAGCCTGTGTGTAGGCTTTTTTTTTAGGCCTGAGTTTTCTAGGCCTTAAAAAGGCTTGGTAAGACTTGAAGCCTATTTAAAGACCTACTTAAAATGTAAGTCTTTATATAGTCTTAAAACATATGCATCTAGATTCATATATAATTCATCAAGTTTATTTAAATGCCTACGTTACGTTATGTCTAAAAAGTTTAAGGATTCATTCTCATATGAAATAAAAGAATTAGTAAGTGAAAAAAAGAACACCTAGTGATATCAATTGTTTGAGCAAGTATGAATAAGAAAAATCAATCATTTATTGACTAAGGAAATATATTTTTAAAAATCAACCAAATACGACAAGTGGCATGTAAAACTAGATTTTACCTCTTATTTTTCTTGCAGAAAATAAGACAAACTCTTCTTATTTAGATTATTTTCATTTAGGCATCACTAAAATAAACTTACTACTATTTTTATGTTACATCAAATGACATATATCAATGGAGGAGTAGTGAGCTAGCATTGCCACCTCAAGTGATCAAAAAGAAGAGAAGTATATGTATCAATTGATGAATGAAAATGTTAAGGCCATAGAAATGTGAATTTAAGGTTAGAAATAAGTTCTTAATTTTATAAATAATCAAAAATTAATTTAGATTAAATTATATATAACTATGCATGATAAAACATTTTTTCTAAAAAATATGCCAGGCTTGTAGGCTTGAAGGCTAGGCCTTATGAAAATAGGTCTGGCCTGTTTACCTAAATAGGTCTGACAATAGGTCTAAGCCTGAGCTTGACCTATTTACTAAATAGGTTAAGTTAGGTTTAAAGTAGGCTAGGCCATAAGCCCCTGATAAAGGCTTAGCCTATTTCCACCCCTAATTTCTAGCCAACCAAATGTGCTTGCATAACAGAGTAAGAAGATGTTTTATTCTTTGTTTTCGGTGTCAGGGAAGCAACTGAGAATTTAAAAGACAATTTAGTACTTTTAAGTTTATTTGGTCTTCCTTAATAATTTCAATTTTTATGGTCCTTTTAATTAAATATTATTTTATCTAGGTCCTTTATTTTAATTTTCTCTAAGAAAATAAAAGGTCAAAGGGTTAAATTTAAACTTCAAAATATCAGGGGATTATATGCAACTGACCCCAACTTCAAAGGATTTTGTATAATTTAACCATTTTTATATTGATTTTATTATTTTAGGTATATTAATTATTTAGTTTTAAGAGCGAAATTATGTCATACGAGACAACTATTCTAAATCTAAATATATATAACTAGATTTTGCACCCATGTGGTTCTTTAATCACTAAAAAAATGGAGTAAGTAGATGTCAAAATAAAATCCCAGTAACTATAGGCTCAATTTACTTGCACACAAAGGCAGGCATAATTATTTTAAAAATAAAAGAAAGATTATATATGCTTGAAAATTTTTTTCCTGAAAGGCTAAGCTACAAAAATACTCATGACCTTTTATCTAAAATGCATTTAAGCAGTCATATGATTTTCGAAGGTGTAGACGTACTCATAAACTTTCAAAATCAGGAAAAGAAAAAAATACATCATAAAAGATGCTAACACCCGTTTAGTACAAATTAAAACTACCAAAATACCCCCGTTCCAAAAAAAAAAAAAAACACCCTCTGTCAACCTCAGATTTATCCTTTTCACTTCCAAATTCATCATCAACAATGATCAACCATAATCAAGTATAAAAAGAATATGAAAAGATGAAGCCCAACCACACAAAATCATCTAGTTGTTGCTATGTAACTCAAGACTCAGAATTAATAGTGTCATATTTTAGGGCCTCAAAATAACAGACCCGATTAGGGAAGATATCCCAAATTAATTTATGTATAATATAACTGGAACTTCAGTAATCATATCGAAAATCCAAGTTCGATTCATGTAATTCTATTTCATCGTATAGACAAAACAATCGTACCATCGTCTCTGTTTCCCAACATGGTACTACCTCTGGTCCTATTTATAAGAGCTAGTTAACTTTCTTTGGAGAGATTAAGGAAGCTAAATAAGTTACTCAATCATTTCATATGTTAAATATTCTTAGACTATATATTAGTTTATTAGTTAAATTAATAAGTTTGAAGAAAAAAATAAAAATAAAAATACTTTAAAGTAATTTAATTAGCTTCCTTAATTTCTCCAAAAAAGTTAACTAGCTCTTATAATTAGGACCGAAAGGAGTATCAAAGAAGAGCCAAACCACGGAAACAACATTGCACAAGGGTGTGTGACACAGGTTCATATCTAGCCATCTCAGATCTTGCCACTGTTACCATCATGTTTGGCCATCGAAACAATCGCAACCTCCACCCTCGCTATTACCGTTGAATCACAGTCGCAGCCCTCAAAAGCTCTCCCTTGAATCTAATCTACCTCTGTCGATTGTGTTGGAATTTAGGATAAAATTCCATGGGTTATGAATAAGAAGAAGGTTGGAAAAGAAGAGAAAAAAAAGAAAAAGGAATGTATGTGTGGATAGAAGTCCCACATTGATTAGTTGAAGAGATGTTAGAGGGTATATAAGCATCAACTTTGCTCCATCTAAATGGGCCCTTAGGCCAACCCACTTTTATGGAGGGGTGAGGATTTAGATGACCCTTGGTCCACCACACGCCCTTGGGCCCGATCCGATTGGAGCGTGTGTGAAATTAAGGCTAAAGTATCCGTTTGGTACTTTATGTTTGCTTCAGATATCCATTTAGTCCCTTAAGTTTGTAAAAACTGTGTACTTAAATGCCTCAGACGTGCCTATATCCAAACCTGTAAATTGAAATTTTAAACGATGACTGTGTACTTAAATGCCTCAGACGACTCAGACGAAGGACATATATCCAAAACGATGACTGTGTATTTAAATGCCTCAAATGACTCAGACGAAGAACATATATCCAAAGTTTGTTTGAATGCACATATATCCAAAGTTTGCTTGAATAAATTTCAATTTACAAGATTTAAAATATTAATTTATTAAACAAATAACATGTAAGCTTGCTTTGTCAGCATTTAAGTACATAGTCATCATTTAAAATTGCTTAATATTTTAAATCCTGTAAATTGAAATTTTAAACGATCACTGTGCACTTAAATTCCGTAGACAAAGAACATATACCCAAAGTTTGCTTGAATAAATTTCAATTTACAAGATTTAAAATATTAATTTATTAAATAAATAACATGTAAGCTTGCTTTGTCAGCATTTAAGTACACAGTCATCATTTAAAATTGCTAAATTAATATTTTCCGTTAAGTCTGCTTAACGGTGTTAACTTTCAAGGACCAAACGAGCACTTTACAAACTTAAGGGACTAAATGGATACCTGAATCAAACATAAAGGACCAAACGGGTACTTTAGCCTAACATTTTTTTTTATTAAATAATTTTTTGAATTTCCAATTTGACCCTGAACTTTTGATAATTCCTTTTTTGCCCCTCAGAGTTTTTCCAACCAGCAGCTGCGTATAACAATCCGTTTGGATCGTTCGCTCCATTCTGGAGCGTCTGTTCGTTCGACGCACCAGTTTGCTAGCAGAGGATGCCGGTCGCTTCTGTTTGTTCCGTTCTGGTGCGTCTGTTCGCACGACACACCAATTCGCTGTAATAGACAAGTCCATTTGAGCAAGTTTTATCGTTGTCTATAAATAGGATGCCTTAGTCACATAATTGATCCAATTTTTCTTATACACACTCCTTCTGCATACTGCATACAAAAACATATTATGTTTGTTTTAAAAGTAGACTCGTTGGATTCGCTTGGGCTTCAAATTGAGAGAGCTATCATTCTGAAGACGAATAATTCGCTCTATCCTGAGAAGCAATTGCTTAGCAACCTTTGACATCCGTATTGAGGAAGCAAAATTGTCTTAAGGAAACAATGCACGTTAGGCCCGGATTTCTTCATAGTTCATTATCATATTTGACAGTCTTGTGAGTTCGTTTATAGTTGTTTCCATATTATATAAACCTATTGTATGCTCACTATATGCCCAATTTTAGTTATACCGATTCTTGTTTTACAGTATATGCAATCTTGTTAATACAGATTCTTCTTATTATTCTATTTCTACATATTTAGTATATTTTCAACAATAGTTTGTCACTACAAATCAATCTCCTCTCAGTCATGGATTAGTGTGTCGGCTTGCCGCTAGTGGAGGTTGCCACCATCGCTATTGGTAAAGGATGTCGTTGCTGCCGTCCACATCTAAGAAGGAAACGAGGGAGCTGAAGGGAAGAAGGAAGAGAGTAAAGATGGAAGAGACAAGGGTATGGGTAGTGAGGAAAGTTAAAGACCTTGACCTTTTTAATTTTTTATAGGTGGGCTCCATCACAAAAATGACGGACTTTAAAGTCTTTAATGGTATTTTTCTCTCATTTTGAAAGTTATGGGTACTTTGACACTTTTAAAAAGTATATAGTGCTAGTTGCGTTTTAGATGAAAACTCATGGGGACTTTTGCATATTCACTTTTTTTTTTTTTTAAAGTTAAAAATCCGATGACTTTCCTCAAAGATATCACTGCAGAAAGAGACACGGTAGTTGGTAAATGACTCTTGTACCTAAGATAAGTGTTAGTGTGTGGGGCCTAACCTCTTTATTCTTTTTTTTGGGTTAAGGTCCATTTTTGTCTTAGAAATTGTTACAAAATCTCTTTTTTTCCTTGATTTTTTTTTTGGAGCAATGTCACAGTTTCTAAATCATGACAATTTTGCATTGACTATTATCCAGATTAAGTTTAACCATTAATTGACCAAATATATTGAACTGACAGGCCCACATGTCATCCACGTTATTTGTAATACCTCAAATCCAACAACTAAATACTTAACCAAAGTACTTTAAATATCGCCAACAAGATGCTCAACATCCAAATAATCAAAATATAAAATAATTCAACTAAAACCCACATCATAGTGTCAAATTGAATCATAAAATTTTTCAATAAACAAAATGGAATTTGAAAATCTTAAGATTACGACAAATAAGACTACATAACATAAGCTCTAAGAGCACAAACGAGTCTTCAAGGCTCATTCTATAGGTGCATTTCTTTGCTCCCTACTAGAACAATCACTTGAAAATTTTTAATATAGGTAGAGATCACCATAACAAGCAAATCACATATTGTAAAAAGAAGGAGCTAATTATGTATATATTTGTATGTATCGCAATCCTCATACAAAATTATAAATTAAATCATCATCATGACAATATGTATTTTCATCACATCATATACTATATAATTATGCAATATGCAATCTCTCTTATATCACTATTTATCCTTATACTGTTGATTAGAGCTATAAGCTAACACATAGTCCAACAGAAAACTCATTCATTTGATTGGATTGTCCCAAGCTCATTAGTTCTTAAGATATACCTGGCCAAAGGTATAAAGCTTAAATCTAAACTATGACTCTCTTCCTTAAAATAATACAACTAAGGACATATCACATGTGCCACAGCTCTAATGCAATCACAGCCAAAAGAAGACATGGAAGAAGGGGCCCTGATAAGTGTCATCCACTATGCATCGAGTGATGACATACCACATGGTAAAAGACCTCAACATACAAACCCCTCCATACAAATCCTATAAAATATTTCAGAGTACTGAGCGATACTAAAAATATTTTTTCACGATCCTAAAATATTTTTTTCAATATTATGAAGTATTTTTTAAGTACTGTTCATTATCATGAAGTATATTATTAGTTCCAGTCAATACCCTATAAAATATTTTAAGGTATTGACTGCTACTAAAAATATTTTTAGTATTGTTCAATATTCTTAACTATTTCAAGATAATGAAGTTGTTACGGACCGGCCTAATAGGCCCAGGCCCGGACCTCGGCCCAACCACGCTGGGGACAGAATCTGCGCCTTAATAGGAAACAATACGAGATCCCAAGAATGGGGAATCTCATTAATAGGGGATCTCCTACAATTATAGCACCAACAAATCAGCCCCTAACGACTCAATCCTAGATATTGCTCATTAGGGCAAGGATACACGCACCTGACTCCTCTATAAATACAAGGGAACCCTAAACAGGTGCACACGTTCTATTCTATGCTATATTTACCTTCTGTCACATAGAGCACACACCCCACTCCCCTGGCTACGTGCCTTCCAATATATCACGAATTACGTGGACTTTGATCCCTTCAAAGGGTACGTAGGCTCTAGGCTTGACAACCTAGTCAAGTCCAATCTCTATGTTCTTAGGACAGAACATTGGCGCCGACCGTGGGGATCTATAAACTTCAATCCCCGTGACCACTGATGGTGAGCACTAGAAGCCACAGCAGAAACCCCCAGCCGGTGGGAGGAGACCCCTAGCCAAGCCAACCACCACCGGACCAGCCGCCGGAGCAACCGCGGCGATAAAACACCCCCGAAGGTCACGTCACTGACACGGCAACCACCCCTTCGGCAGAGGATCAGCAACCACTAGGAGCACTCATAGTGGCTCCAATAAGAGACGTCCAGGCAGTTGAAGCCGACGTCCGCATTATACGGAGGACGCAGGAGTCGTTCCTCCAGCGGCTAGAGAACAAGGAAAAACGAGACGACCTACAGAGACAGGCCGACTTTGAAGCCTTTGGCTGAATGATCCAGGAAGCGCTCGAAAAAGATCGCCAGCAGGGAAACCGCCGGAGGAATCATAGGCGTGGAAGGTGAGCCCCCGTGGATGACAGCAGTTCCTCGAGCAACTCAGAGCCGAGGAACACCCGCCGCGACGACGGCGAACCAGAGCGGAGGACGAGTATAGAACGAGGCAGACCACGGTTCCAGGAAAACAGAGAAAACCACGGTGTCGGTTTTAACCGCACCAATTAGGCTGCTAGAGAGGACCGAGACCGAGAAGAACCCCGCGTGGAGGACAAAACTCCCCGGGCCCGCAGATCATCTCGCCATGGATCTCCTCGAGAGTATCGAGTGACATTCCTGTCGGATTCCGGCAGATCCCCGTTCACAAGGGAGGCGGCCACTGCCCGTCATCCGAAGCACTTCGACCTGGCCGACCTCCTGAAGTATGACGGAACCCAAGACCCGCGCAATCACCTCGTCGTGTTCGAAAAGCTCATGTGGGTGCGACAAATTAGCGGTCCGGTTGTCCAGCGTCTCTTCACGGCTACTCTGAATGGACCTGCACACAGATGGCTGAGCTCCCTACCGGACAACTCGATCCGGAGCTATGAAGACCTCAGGCGCAAGTTCGAGTTGCATTTCGCCACTAGCAAGAAGTAGCCAAAGACCACATTCACCCTGAGCAAGGTACAACAGAGGAAAGGCAAGACCCTAAAGAAGTACCTGGATCGGTTCCGCGATATAGCCATGCAGGTACGGTCGCTGCTTGAAGAAGTTCACGTACACTGCCTAGTCAATGGACTGGACCCATCATCCCGGCAGGCTCGTCACCTATGCAAGAACCCAGTGTACACCTTGAACGAGTTCTACACAGAGGCAAAGAAGTACCTGGAAATGGAGCAGATGGAAGCAGCCAATGCCGATGAACCCGAACGATCTAGGAAGAGTCCGCCCAGCGATGATGAACGCCCAAGAGGGACGAAGGCCGACCCCAGAAGACGGAACCGTGAGAGCCGATCCAAGCCTGACCGAGCTGACCAGAAGGCCAAATATGACAGCTACACGCCGTTAAATGTCCCTCGGTCTCAGGTATGGAAAAAGGTAGCCCAGACCGAGATGAAAAGGGCCGACAAGCCCAGGCCGATCAGAGGACGCTCCAACACGGACCGTACCAAGTTCTGCACCTTCCACGACTGCCACAAACACACTATTGACGAATGCTATGACCTCCGCGACGCCATTGAAAAATTTGTGAGGGATGGAAAGCCACGTCAGTACGTTATCAAGACCCAGGGAAGGACGAACGACAAGTGTACCGACCGTGGCCGCACCAGAAGTCCGCCCAAGGAGACAAGGAAGCAGGGGAAGAAGCAGAAGACGGCCTCGGACGACGAATTTCTCGACGTGGATTTCCAATGTAACGTCGTCAGTGGTGGATTCGGCGGGGGAGGAGACACTGTAAGCCAGCGGAAGAAATATCTCCATGAGGTGCTGACCGTCCGAGACCTCCCAAAGTTCAAGGAGGATCCCAAGAAGCCGAGGCTGCCTACCCTAACCTTTACTGACGAAGAGCTGAAAGATGTCATACCCAGCCATCTGGATGGACTGGTAATCACTGGAACCTTGGTTAATTGTCGAGTTAAAAGAATCTTTGTTGAAGCAGGAAGCTCGGCCGACATTATAAGCTGGGATGCCTACAAGAGAATGCACCTCGACAAAGAGGACCTCAAGCCATGCAAAACCACCTTGATTGGGTTCAATGGCGAGCAGTCATTTCCGAAAGGATACATCGACCTCAGGCTGACCCTTGGGACCAAGGAAGCCTTCAAGTCCGAGCGAGTAAGATTCGTAGTCGCCGACTTCCGATCCCCCAATAACATCATCCTGGGCAAACCGATGATCCACAATTGGGACATTCTGGTGTCCACCAAACACCAGAAACTGAAGATGGTCAACAATAAGAACCAAATAGTTGTGGTATCTGGAGACCAGAAAGAGTCGAGGCAATGCTACTTTGAAGCTCTTTGGGTCGAGGAAGGAGGACCCACATCTCCACCTCGGCTCGGATCCAATGAGCAAGTGGCCGAAGCCGGCTCCGACGAGCGCCCGTGGCAGCAAGTCAACATGGTAGAGCTCGACCTCCGAGAACAGGATAATCCGAGGCCTGAGCCAGAAGGAGAATTGGAGGAAATAGCGCTCGGCGAAGACCCATCCAAGACCGCCAAAATCGGCCGGGATATGGAGGACGACCTAAAGACTCTTATGATTCGCTTCCTAAGGTAGAACCAAGAAGTCTTCGCCTGGACCGCGGCCGAGGTACCTGGCATTGACCCCCACTTCTGCTGCCACAAGCTCGGCATATGGCCGAGGTCAAGACCCGTGGCACAGAAGAAGAGGAACATTGCGGACAACAGGCAGAAGGCCTTGGAGGACCACATAGAAGAGCTCCTAGCAGCCGGCTTCATCCGAGAGGTGCAGTACACCACCTGGCTCTCCAACGTGGTAATGGTCCTCAAACCCAGCGGCAAATGGAGAGTGTGCGTCAACTACACCAACCTCAACAAGGCCTGCCCAAAGGACTCCTACCCGATGCCTAACATCGATAAGCTTGTAGATAACTCGGTCGGATACCAGCTCCTCTCCTTCATGGACGCTTACTCCGGATACAATCAGATTGCCATGCATCTGGACAACCAGGAAAAGACCGCCTTCATGATGGATAAAGCAAACTATTGCTACAACGTCATGTCTTTCGGACTGAAGAATGCCGGGGCCACCTATCAGAGGATGATGAACCGGGTTTTCGAGGACCAGATCGGGCGCAACATAGAGGTCTACATAGACAACATGATCGTCAGGTCGAAACTTCCAGAAGACCACATCCGGGACCTAGAACAGACGTTTGAAAAGTTAAGAAGACATCGAATCAGGTTGAACCCGGCCAAATGTGCCTTTGGAGTTCCAGCTGGGAAATTCTTAGGCTTCATGCTGACCAACCGAGGAATCGAAGCCAACCCAGACAAATGTAAGGCTGTACTCGACATGCAGCCCCCGAGGTCCAAG
This sequence comes from Acacia crassicarpa, assembly GCA_034222035.1. NCBI lineage: Eukaryota > Viridiplantae > Streptophyta > Magnoliopsida > Fabales > Fabaceae > Acacia > Acacia crassicarpa. Next base: position 39,478,762 of record JAWXYG010000003.1, read on the forward strand.
AAGGAGGTACAGCAGCTAACAGGCCGACTAGCCGCCCTGACGCGTTTTCTACCAAAGTCAGCCGAGAAAGCCCTACCCCTCTTCAAGTTGCTGAAGAAGGAAACCCAAGGCGGCTGGAACCCAGACTGTGACGCCGCCTTCTCAGAAATCAAGAGATGTTTGGAAACCCCGCCGGTGCTCACTAAGCCGGATCCCGGGGAAACCTTATTCCTCTACCTCTCAATCGGCAACGAAGCTGTAAGAGCCGCTCTAGTGAAGGAGTCCGAGGCCGGGCAAACACCCATATACTTCATCAGCAAGGCCCTACAAAGCTCTGAACTCCGGTACCAGAAATTGGAGAAAGTAGCTTTTGCCTTACTCACCGCGGCACGAAGACTCCAGCCTTATTTCCAGGGGCATCGGATAGTCGTACGAACCAGCCAGCCGATCCGACAGATCCTTCATAAGCCTAATCTGGCCGGAAGAATGATCAACTGGGCCATAGAACTGTCCGAGTTCGACATTACATTCGAAGCCCGACAGGCGATTAAGTCCCAGGCACTCGCGGATTTCATCAGGGAACTCACCCCGGCCATTACCAATGACAAGATTTGGAAGGTCTACGTGGACGGTTCGTCCAACGCCAAGGGCAGCGGTGCATGAGTCATCGTGGAGAGCCCGCAGGGGGTAGCCATCGAGCACTCTCTTCAGTTAAAGTTCCAGACCTCTAATAATCAAGCTGAATACGAGGCCCTGCTGGCTGGACTACTTCAGGCAAAGGACAATGGCGCCCAACGAGTAAAGGTTTTAACTGACTCACAGCTCGTCGCAGCACAGATTGACGACACCTATCAAGCAAAAGGCCTACTTATGGCAAAGTACCTAAACCGAGCCAAAGAACTTATGGCCGAATTTGAGGAGGTAACGGTCTCCCATATACCAAGAGAAGAGAACGTCCGAGCCGACATCCTCTTTAAGCTTGCAAGCACTAAGGGGCCGGATAACCACAGGACCGTGATCCAGTAAAATCTGACCGAGCCAAGTTGCATCATGGCCATCTCGGCAGGCCTCGACTGGAGGAAGCTAATAGAAGACTACCTCGAGAGGGGGATCATCCCTACCGACACCACCAAGGCCAAGAAGCTGATCAGAGAAGCCGCCCTCTACCCGATGGTTGATGATCAACTATACAGAAAAGGGCTCCACTGCCCGATGATGAGGTGTCTCGGTGACTCCGAGGCAAAATATGTGCTGGCCGAACTCCACGAAGGTAGCAACGGCCACTACATGGGGGCAAGGCCCTCGCCAGAAAAGCTCTACGCGCCGGCTATTACTGGCCTACCATGAAGCATGATGCTATGGAAAAAGCCAAGACATGCGACAGCTGCCAGAAACATGCCAGGATCATATGGTCGTCGCCCTCAGAGTTGAAAGGAATGCCAGCCACCTGGCCCTTCTACAAATGGGGCATGGACATTCTCGGACCATTTCGACCAGCACAAGGGCAATGTAGATGGCTCATAGTCGCGGTAGACTACTTCACCAAATGGATCGAAGCCGAGCCGCTCGCCACAATAACCTCGGCCAGAGTGATGAAGTTCTTCCGGCACAACATCATCTCCCACTTTGGGATACCAGCCGAGGTCGTCACAGACAATGGCACCCAGTTCATGGACCATCGATTTCAGGCGCTAATGTCCAACCTGGACATCAAGCAGCACTTCTTGTCCGTGGAATATCCTCAGTCAAATGGCCAGGCTGAAGCCGCCAACAAGATCATCTTGGATGGGCTGAAGATACGAATGTTGCAAGCCGAGACCAACTGGACCTAGCAACTCCACAGCGTCCTGTGGGGATATCGGATAAGCGTACAGTCTTCGACCCAGGAAACACCCTACAGGCTAACCTATGGATGCGAGGCAATGATCCCGGTTGAAATCGGACAGCCATCCTGGAGAAAGGTTAGAGCCAGACAGGAAGGGCAGGAGTCGAACGACGACGCCTTGAAGACAGACTTGGACCTCATTGATGAAATCCGGATCACGGCACACTGCTGGGAACTAGCTGCCAAGCAGTTACTCACGGCTAAGTACAATAGAAAGGTTCGACCCCGGTCTTTTAACAGAGGCAACCTAGTACTCCGACGGGCCGACATAGGCAACAAGAATGCCAAGGACGAGAAGCTGGTGGCAAACTGGGAAGGGCCCTACCGGATTAAGGAGAAGCTCGACGGAGGAGCATACACCCTCGAGACTTTGGCATGAAAGCCAATCAAAAGAACTTGGAATGCCGACAAGCTGAAGATCTACTATAGCTAGACCTCTTTTCGGCAGTGTTCGTTTGCTTTCATAATAATTTCTTTCATTAAGTGTGTTTCCTTATCGTTGTTTTCACTTTAAGTCCGAGTTATGTCTTTTCTAATTATGAAGCTTTGTAAAACCCCTTAGGGCTATTTCCTATCAATAAAGGATCCCATTGAGGATATTTACGAATGCTCACGAAGTTTGGTTAAACATGAAGCCGAAGTCACGAAGGCTCGGCCAAAATGATAAGGCTGAGGCAAAGAAGCCCAGCCAAAAAGCCAAAAGCCGAGGCCACTAAGCCCGGCACCGGCAAAATTCCCCTTGGTCGTATACCTGGCCGCTAGAAAAAAACATCTAGATGTATCAAAACCGGCCGTTGTACTTTGACAGGCACTGGTTAGAGCTCGGCGAAGGAGCCGTACGTGGCCCTTCGTGAAATTGACGCGTCAACACTCGCCCGGCTAAGCAAGCGGCCTACCATGCCGACCCTGATCAGGTCAAAATGTCCGACCCAAGGTGGATGAAGCCTCGGTTAGACACGTGGTAGTCCCGCCCTTACACCGGTAAAATCTAATCCGACTAAGCGAAAGTTGGAGCTTGACTATTAGAAAGTCGGGCCGAGGCAGTACGGTTAGTTACGCCTAACGAGGCTGAAACAAGACAACCTTGCCCCAACCTCCCACACGCTAAGCGTGGTAGAGTACCAATGGCCTGTACACATGCAGCTGACGCACACTCACACTTAGACAAAAGAATGATACAATTATCCATTGTCTAAGATATTGAAACGGCCCATATGGTTGGCACACATCGAAACTGAGGTAAAAGGATGATGGCCATTCATTGCCTAGGGTAAATAGACGAGCTCAAGGTTCGTAAAAACAGGATGATACAAGTTTAAATCGTTCGTTGTCAAATATAGACAAAAGGATGGTAAAAGTTAAAATCATTCATTGACTAAAGAAATGCAGACTAAGGCACAAGGCTAAGACAAAAGAAGTATTGTCATTCATGGTCAAAAAGTCTGTACATAAAGGCGCAAAGGCCAAAGTCATCCTTACGAGATACAAGGACACCAACGCCCCAAAAATCAAAATACATAAAGCAAAATAAAGCTAAGACTGGGAGTCGGGCCCCGCATCGGCATTCTTGGCCTCAGGACCCTCGGCGTCGGTAGCATCCTCCTCTACATCCTCGGCAGGATCTTCGGCAGCTAGGAACTCGTAAGAAAGGAAGGACCCATCCTCCTGAACAAAGGCGCGATGGTCGTACCCTTCCACATTAAGCTCGGTGCCGGGATTGAAGTGCCGGATCTGGAGCAAGGCTTGCTTGAAGCACATCTCGGCAGTCTGCACCAGGGCATCAGAGAGTTCTTGGGAAGCCGCCTTCTCGGGGGAGAGGGCCTTCTCGAGTGCCTCCTTCTTAGCCGCCAGAGTAGCCCGCTCCGCTTGCAAAGCCTTGGCCGCAGCCAGGCTCTCAGACAGCTTTTTTTGGGCCCGAGCATACTCCTCGGCCGCCTTGTCAGCATGCTCCCGAGACAGCTGGAGCTCCTGGTCAGCCTTCACTGCCGCGGCCTTGGCGACGTCCCTCTCCGCCCTAGCCACGTCCCGCTCGGCATGGGCCTCGCCCAGCTCAGTCTTCGCCGCCCCCAGCTGGGCCTGGGCCTCGTCTCGCTCCGCCCAAGCCGCGATAAGCTCATCTTCGGAGGAACTGGCCCTCTCCTTGACTTCGGCCAGCTCCTTCTTCAGTTGTCCGACAGTCGCAGCCTTGGGCTTTAACCGGCCTCAACCCTCCTCAGCCTCACGCACTCGGCCTCCGCCCGTGCATAATGGTTCCGGACCATTCGCAACGCTTGAAGGTACCCCACCGACCTAACCAGCTCTGTCTGGGCCACATGTAGGCAATCCTCGGCCGAAGGGGACAAGGGATGACTACCTTCCAGGAAATGCTGGGGCGGGAGGAACGCCACGTCCACCTCAGGGGCCACCCCATTATCCCACAAGAAGCTGCGGGGGAAAACCGAAGAGGGACCCGTCGGTGGAGGTGGAGGAGGGGGAAACCGCACTGGGGAAGATGAAGGCGATGGCGAGCCAGCAGGAGAGATCGTCACCACAACGTCGTCCTCCGGAACAACAACCTCTTTCCCCCTGGAAGCCAGGGACACAAAGACAACTTCGCCCCCTTAGAAGCTTGGGGCTCTATGGCCGGGGAAGGGCCGGCGGCAGCAACAACCTCCCGACTCTCAAAGGCCGGGGTCTCCACCGGCAGGGCAGACTTGGAGGCCGAAGCGGAAGAGGGGCCTCGGACAGCGGAGCCCTTTGCTTTCTTCGGGGCCGAGGCAGCAGGAGCACCGGCATTAGCTGAAGCCGCCCTCTTCTTCTGACGACGGGACGGCGCAGCAGCAGCCCTCGCCAAACAAGCATACATGGGCAGGGCATCCATGGTCCTAGCTGAAAACAATGAAAGACGAAATAAGTCCAGCAATTCAGAAAGAAGAATTCAAAGATAAACATAAAGACACAAAGACCTACAGGTGGGGGGCAACGGCTCAGAGGCATCCCCCGAGATAAAGCAGGCCCCGGTTTGGACCCCATACTCCTTCACAAAGGCGGCCAGCCGGGGAATGTGGGAGATGGTTTCAGGCAAAAGGTGGTCCTCATCCACCAAGTAAGAGGTCGGCGATTTTTTGTAATGACCCTTGTCCCAATACAGGGGGAACCGCCACTCCACGTCCGGACCCTCAGCGCCATTCAAAAACCAGGGCTGCTGGCTGGGCACGGCCACCACCTTGAAGAAAGCGTTCTTAAAATGCTTGAAGGAGTCTGAAAAGGCCCCGATCAGCTTCCTCTCCGACACGTTCCTGAGAGAAACCAGACCCTTGAGCTTATCGCCCTCCCCGGGCACACTGGGAGTAAAAGGGCAGAAGTAGTAAAAGAAGAGGTTGGCAGTGCAAGGAATAGGGATTGGGAAGGAACCGCACAACTTCTCGAAGGCCAATAAATAGGCCCATCCATTCGGATGAAGTTGTGACGGTGCGAGGTTGAGATAGGCCAGGGCCGACATCTGGAACGCAGAAAAAGGAAAACGGACTTGAATTCGGGTGTACACATCCCGGTAGAAGTAGAAAAAGTTGGACGTCCCCTCTTTATAGACGGAGCATATTGGCTCTTCCGCCCCAGCAGGGGCGTACGCACAACCCTCCATCTCGGGTAGCTTCAGCCGGCCAACATCGGCCTCGGACATAAGGGACAAGATCGCCAACGTCTCGAGAGAAACCCAGTTGAATCGACGGCGCAAGGCCTCTGGCGGACTAGAGGAGCCCGAACCCTCTGGCTCGGAACGCCGCTTGGAAGGTTGGGATTTAGGAGCCATAAATAAACCTATAATAAACAAAGCTGGTATTAGTGAAGAGCAGAAATACTTGATGCAGACACAGCAGCAATCAAAAAAGACGGCGAACTCGGACGAACGGGGGCATGAGGAGGGGCAGCCGGGGCGGACCAATGCCGGCACGAGCCAAGAACGATAGAAGCTGCGGCGTCTCCACAACGAGCCATCAACACGGAAGCCTCCACCAGGCAATCCCAACAAGGGCCGAGATACACTTCCGGGGTAGACACCAGGCGAACGGCGGAAGGACCTTCATAAAAATTAAGGGGTTAAGCCAACACCACTGGGGATCTAGAACTGGAAGAGGAGCCTACCCCGGCCCCACCAGGGGATCCGAGAGGAAGCACGCGCATTTGTGGCCAGAAAGTACGGCGAGGAATCGGGACCGACACCCTGGCCGAAGCCGGATGAGCCCCAGCTCGCCCCAAGCGAACAGCGACACCTCGGCGCAGAGGGTCCAAAACCCCTATAGCAGGGGGCGCACCCCCAAGAACCCAGTAAGTGGCCGGTGGAAGACGTGCACGGAGGAGCATTTCTTCCTCCGGCGTTAACGGTGCCCTCGGTCTCGAAACATCTCCACCTCTCACCATAACCAGAAGCCTAAGGTACTAACGGCAAGTGTTTAAGGAGGTAGGGGACGAATTCTGGGTACAATCACTCAAGGGAAACCCAGAAACCCAGAAAGACTCAGAGAAACCCAGAAATGCATAAGAACGATAACCCAGGCAGAAATAAACAGTAAAGTAAAGGGAAGTACCGAACAAAATGACAATAAAGAGACGGAATACCTGTGTGAAGAAGATGAAAAGAATCGGAATGCTGGTAGACGGCGAAAAGCTTCACACAAGGGTAAAACCTCTCTAGACTCTGGGAGGAAATCAAAAGTATCTGAGAAGAAGACGAATAGTGGGAAAAGTTGAAAAGAGAAGAAAATAGGGCTATTTAAAACCCAACGCAAGGGCGTAACGGTCCATTCCCGTGCAGACGTGACGGGATTGGCACAGCACAATGCAAGCGCAATAAATGCGCACTAACCTCGGGAAGCAAAAAGGCGCAGCGGTTACAAAACGCACCTAATGGAAGCCTGACAGCTGTAGGCCCATAATGATGGCACGGTAGGAGCAAATCCCAAAGCGTTCGGAGAATCCCAAAAGGCGAAAGGGTTAGAAACCCGAGCTGGGCGAATAACCGCCTGGTCAAAACAAACCCGGCGTTCTCGGCAGGACGAGTCAGCCGACCACTGCCCCGGACCGGACTGACGGTCATGGCTCCCAAAAGCCAACTCAGTCTAAACAAAGGACCTCGGCCATTCCAATAACTGGGGGCAATGAACACCTCGGCCGTCCAGAAGCCTAAACAACCAAGCTGGGGGGTAACTATTACGGACCGGCCCAATAGGCACAGGCCCGGACCTCGGCCCAACCACGCTGGGGACAGAATCTGCGCCTTAATAGGAAACAATACGAGATCCCACGAATGGGGAATCTCATTAATAGGGGATCTCCTACAATCATGATACCAACAAATCAGCCCCTAACGACTCAATCCCAGATATTGCTCATTAGGGCAAGGATACGCGCACCAGACTTCTCTATAAATACAAGGGAACCCTAAACAGGTGCACACGTTCTATTCTATGCTCTATTTACCTTCTGTCACACATAGCACACACCCCACTCCCCTGGCTACGTGCCTTCCAGTATATCACGAACTACGTGGACTTTGATCCCTTCAAAGGGTACGTAGGCTCTAGGCTTGACAACCTAGTTAAGTCCAATCTCTGTGTTCTTAGGACAGAACAGAAGTATTTTTTTTAAGTACTATAAGTTAAAATCACAAAAACTACTTATACTACTACCACTGTAAACATAAATCACATTTCACAATATAATGTTGACATAATCTGACGTTTCCATAAGTCAAATTGACTATAAGTCATTTTTCCTACCAATATTCCAAACAGTTGTCTTTTTCACAATTAAGCTCCGTGGAAGCAAAGGATATTACTACAGAACAAGGCTTCATCTTTGGTGAACACATGAGCACAAAATCTTATATAAGTCGGGTTAATTACAAGTTATAAATGGTACTACCTCTAGTCTTAATTATAGGACAAAGTTTATAATACAATTTTCACCGCTTTGTCCTATAATTAAGACCGAAGAGAGTATGCCATATTTTTAATAGAGTAAATACCCTATTTAGTCCCTGGAAAAAAACACAGGCCCTTTTTCGTCCCTAGGGACTAAAATAGGACTTTTTTATGGACTAAAAATGGGTTTTTGGAAATTTTCAAGGGACCAAAATGAGGTCTGTTTTTCGGAAATTCGTCTTTTTCAAGGACTAAAAAGGGGTTTTCGTTATTTGAGGGACAAAAAGGGGGTCTGTGTTTTTTTTCAGGGACCAAATAGGGTATTTACTCTTTTTAATATTATGACCCATATATAGAGAAAAATATTTAATTAGACGTGATAAAAAAATAATCCACCAAACTACAGTTCAATTATTGACAAAGTCTTGAAAAGTTAAATGGAGTCTAGTACCTGTTTGGCTCCACTCGAAAATTTTGTTTTGTGCTTTACCAAACAAAACTCTTCTCATATTTACCTCATAGTGTTGAATCATTTAAAATAAGTTTGGTTTCGCCTTAGTATGTTTGGTTTAACTGTTAGGTGATGGTTATAGTAATTTCCAACATGAAACTAAGAAATTAATCAAATATAAATATGAAATGGACACATCTAATGCCTTTGAACTTGTACATTGTTAGGAAATATCAGCAATTGATAAAAACCAGATAAAATTTCTGTTTTGCTTAGCTGAATGGTTTAAACAGATTGCAGAGTTACTTTTCGTGGCTTATACATGTACATACCAGCAGGCAGCAGATAAACACAAAAATTATGGTACCATAACATAATTATTTTTATTCAAGCATGGCAAGAAAGTTGCAATAGAAAGATGCTGACTAGTTTGCAAAGGATCACTGGAAGTATTTCATTCAAGTATCAAGGGCTGATTGAGAATTTCTCTCAACTAACATCCTATAGTGGTTTCAAGGAGGTGTGTTCTTGGAACGGTGCGGAAAAGATAAAAGTGTTCATGTGGAAGGTTTTCTTTGATAAGCTTCCAACTAATGAGCAAAGAAGCCGTTGGGGACATGTTTCTAACCTTTGTGATTATTGTGGGTGTAATGTGGAGTCTATTCTGCATATTCTGAGGGACTGTATCTATGCTAAACAAATGTGGATAAAATTAATTAACCCTTCTTGCAGCAGGGCCTTCTTTAATTCTCCCTTGAGAGATTGGCTAATTATGAATCTTAAAGGAAAGGGTGGTCTTCATAATTGGAGTACTATTTTCAGGGTGGCAATCTGGTTGCTGTGGACTTAGAGGAATGAATCTATCTTTGTTAGACCTTCTAATCCTGCGGAAAAGGTGTGCTACTGCTGGAGGAATTTTGCGTTAGAATCTGATCCCCTCTATGTAAATTCCCTAGCGTCAGATCCGCCTTCTGTGGTGAGAAGGGGATGTTGGGTTAAACCTCCTTATGGTTGGAGCAAGATGAACGTGGATGGCGCTGTGGCTCAAGCGTCCTCCAAAGCTGGCTGTGGGGGTCTGATTCGGGATAGTGGGGGGCGGTGGCTGTGTGGTTTTACTAAACAGATAGGTGTATGCGATGCCCATGTCGCAGAGGAGTGGGCCATCCTGGAAGGATTATGGCTGGCTTGGGATCTTGGTTTAAGACAATTAATTCTTGAATCTGATGCGCTGGAGTTAGTCACGTGGTTGCTAGACGAGAACTCCTTTTTGTGGAAGCCTCTTGAGGTTGAATATAAGGGATCTGCTGAAAAGAGATTGGCAAGTAAGTGTGTGTCATATCCCGCATCAGGCAAACAGTGTGGCGGATATGTTGGCTAAACAGGGTATCAACCATTCTGATGTGCTGGAGGAATGCCCGGGGTTGGTGAGATCTTTGGTAGCCCGGGAGTGCTTGGAATTGTTTCCCCTTCATTTTAGTTTTTGTTTTTATTTGGCTGTAAGCCATCTTCTTGTATCAAAAAAAAAAAAAAAAAAATACAACAACAACAACAACCACAATGTGTGGATTACAGTCTAAATCCATGACTACATCAAATCAGCCTGAAGCTGATATATAGAAAACTCAATGATCAGTGGAGTCAAACACCCCCCCCCCCCCCCCAAAAAAAAAATAATGGATAATACAAAGGCTGCGATTTTAAAAGCTCTGTTCCATTATTTTGATGCATAGTTGATAAATTATCCCTCTGTGTATTTTTGACTTAACACTGACCAATGAAGATCTACTCAGAATATCCATTATTTTGTGGTTGTAATCTTGGCCTTGTATACTAATATCCTGGAAGGTGGATGGGCATTTTGTAGGTTTCAGATTTACCCATTTGTAGCATGTTGGCTTTTAACCTTTTCATTTGCCTTAAAAAGAGATGCAATCCATACTTTTTTATGCCATATTTGGTTCTTATGCCTATTTCTACCAGCAACTGTTTTGAAGTCATTTAAAACCATATTGTTGCAAGCCTTGCTGCCATTTGTGGATGATGAGGTGGCCTCCATGTAAAAATTGAATTATAAAGAACTAAGAATGGGCTAATCAGCAAACAATATGTGTTGTATTGTGGAATGTCTTCTCGTTGCACTGAATCATGCCTAACAATGAAGAACATTAAAAGTAAAAAGGATGTAAATCACTCTCTACCTTAGTGATGGATAATATGTGTTATATTTAAGATTAGAAAAAAGGTATTTTTATTCCATATTTTGTTTCATTTTATATTAAAAGATTAAAAAACTGAATTGTCTTTTAATTTTCAACAATACTTGATATGATTCCCGAAAGAAAAAGATGATCGGATCAACTAGGAATGCAATTTCCGCACCAGAATTTTCAGCCTCTGACGCGTCCTAAAGAACGAAATGTATCTCGCGCTACAGACCTCGGATTTGAGCGCTTCCAAAACGACCTGAAAGATGACGTTCTGAACTACAATTTTGATTCAAAAAACACCAAAAAAAGGCTAAGGGAAACCGGAGATACGGAACGAAGAAATTTAACACGAAACTGCAGTTTGGTTAGGCGCCACAATTCCAAAGAATTGATAAGCCCAAAAACGCCACAAGGATTGAAACCTTTGATAAGTTCAGAGATTCTCAAAATAACCCTAGTGAAGCTTGTCTCTCACCAAAAAGGTTAAAATCTCAATTCAGATCTGTCGTTCCAATAGCCATGGTGTTTCCTTATGTAGTGCGCAACATCCATATTAAGTTTAACCCTAATATGCTTACACACAAAGCCCAATAAGCAAGCCCAATAAACCTTATTACAAAAGTTTAACTAAATGTAAGAAAATAAAACTAAGTGTAGAATTTGGGCCAAGGTCCAATGAAGCCTTCATGCATATCCAATGGGGCTTATTCTTCAAGGTCTTCAATCTGAAGCCTTTTTAGTTTTTGCTCTTGTCATAGGGTCTCCAAGACCTTATATATCCTCCAAGTTTATTGCCTTGGTCATGCCGCGTCCTATGTCCTGATCACTACTGCCACACAACATACGTTTGGATCACCTTATTTAGATGTGTGTGTGTTTGATAGATGTATATTATAATTTGCGTGAAAGTGTACGGCTTTTAGTATAATTTTATAAAAAGTTTCAATTTAATCCTTAATTTTTTTTGCCTTCGTATCTTTTGAATCTTCTAATCCTAACGCTACTCTTGACCCGAGGCACGTGTAAAAATGCATATGAGATTTTTTAAAATATGTACCCAACACTAAATACTTTTTTTAAGGGATAAAAGTAATTATGAATTTTTAAAATAGGTGAAAAAATACAAATTGACCATTAGTTGATCGTTTGTTTGAATTTTTTAAGGGTTAAGATAAAAAATTACACATGATATTTTCTCAAAAAGCGCCTGATACAAATGCTTTCTTAGGGCAAAAGTAACTATGAAATTCTAAAATAGGTGTAAAAATGCATATTGACTATCAATTGACTGTTTCTTTGAATTTTTTGGCTTAATGGTGACATGGAGGATGAAGTGGATGATGAAGAAACAATCTAGACTAATAATTTGTTGAATGAGCAAAGGAAGTTAATTTTCCTTGCCCAATAGACAAATTATTATTTCAAATTCGAGAAATACTTACATACTCTAAAAGTACCACATCATCTGAACTTTATTTAATAAAAATATAAAAACTATACCATATTAATTCTAATTACATAATGACTCATGAAAAAAATTCAAAATTCATATTGTTTTTAAGATTCTTAATTTAAAAACCCAAAAAAAAAAAATTATCAACCAACTTTTATTAAAAGCAAGATAAAATTTAATTTTTTCAGATTCTAATTACATGATGACTCATTACTAAATGTGCATATCACTGTCATCACGATGGGTCTTCTAAAACCTTCATTGCAACAAAATTCTATTCAAGTTAAGCTTTTTGATTGGGTTAAAAGTATTCAAAGAACCACCAAAACTGTTGGCCAGAACTTATCGTCTCCTTTTATGTTCTGAGTTATAGATCACATCATAAATACATGTACAGAGATCACATTGCCAAAAAGAAAAAAAAGGTAACGAAAGAATGGATACTTGAAATTGAAATCAGTATATTGAATCTGTGTTTAGTGGAATGCATGAGTCTTAACAACATCTTGTGACATACTCTCTCCAGTCTTAGATATAGAACAAAGTTTGTAGTGCAACATATTTTTAGGACCGGATTTTTTGTAAGTTGTCCCACCAAATTTATAGACTTTAGAACTTAATTATCGATTTCGATTTATCAGTCATAGAGTTAACTAGCAAATGTGCTCGAGAAGTTTTCATGGAGGAGCAATATTGTTGTGAAAGTTTTTCTTGTCTCAATGTTGCACCACAAATTTCAAAACGTAGTAATGTTTCCTATTTCCGTTAAAAAGTTAATGATAAACATCAATTTTTTAAACGGTCAAGTTAGTTTTTAATGGAATAAGGTAACATTGTTACATTACGTTTTAAAACTTTCAAGGTAACATTGACACAAGAAAAACTTTCAGGTAACATTACTCTTTGGTCAATACTTCCACGATAAATTTGCTACTTAACCTTTAGTTATATAGGCAATGAATTACAGTCCAATGCAATTTTTATTTTTTTGGAAGATGACAACTTTGCTAATAAATTATAAATAAAAAACGGCTGTTTTGAAAATAAAATCATAAGATAAAGTTTACTTATTTTTAATATGAGACAAAAGTCTAATTTTAGCCCTTTAATTTTATATAAGATTTCAGTTTGATATGTTAATTTTAAATAACGTCTTTTCAATCATTTATCTTGTTATTAAAGATAGCTGATATTGAAATTTTAATGTCGAAAAAACATTCCCAAATGTTTTGCATAAAAAAATATTGGCAAATGCTAATATACAAAGTATAATTTTTAAAACAATAATAATAAATTTTACGAAAATCATAATTTAAGACTACCAAGATTTTTAAAGTATTTTTCTTTTTAGAGTTGAGAAGCAAACTGAAACATGGCGTAGAGTTAAAGGACCAAATAAATGCATACTTTTTTTCCTGAATATAAAAAATTATGCTAATAACATCTATCTACATTTAGATATAAAATGTAATTTGGTTTATTTTAATTTTATTTAAATTCATGTGATAATTTTATTGATCGAGAGTCTTGCAATTATTTAGTAATGCTATTTATCTTACAAATTAAAAAATTACAAGCATATTGACTAATGCTTATAATTGATAGAGGAAATTGTAAGGGCTCAAAGATCTATAATTAAAATTCAAATGAAATTATAAGGAGTTAAATTTGAAAATTCTCCACAAGAGTTATACGCAATTTAAAAAATCTAATATTTTCTTTTTTTTAATAGCAGATAAATATCAAGTCAACGTTTCATAAAAAAAGTTTTAGGTTACGTACTGATAGTTGACTTTTAATTATTATAATATTATAAAATATTACTCCTACGGTGCTATGTTGAACCATAATATACTTTTTTTAGAGTGTCTAAATATATAGCTTTTCTATAAATATTTTCAAAGAATGAATGTACTTAATTTTTTATAAATGACCTGTGTACTGAAAAACTTCTGACAAAAAAAAACTTGATTTTTTTTAAATGCAAATATAGAGCAATCAATAAAACATGAAACTCGCTCTCGCACTCCCTTCATTATCACCCCATTACACTTCGTTTTCCTTCCATCCTTCCAATTTTGTGCCTGCTGGTATCGTTCTGAGAAAATGAGTTTGCAATGGTCACTTGTTCCCCATCCTTCTCCCCCTAGAGGACGACGGTGCCTCGTCTGCCATGGCCATTATGGGGAAGGACATTCTATGCCAATTTCCTGACCACCGTCCGAGTTTGCCTACACTTTCAACCTTCGTAAACAGAACCAGAACCCTCTACCAACAAACAAGGCGGCGACCCTCGCTTGCTGTTGTTGAATTTTTACGTCGATAAAATCTTTCCTTATTTCGAAGCAGAATTAAGAAATCACGAGTGACGCATGAAACAAGATGGAGAAAAGGCAAGTGACTGGAGACACACTATAGAAGAAGCAGCCAGGGAGACTAGCAGTGAAGCACTGGTAGACGAGGAGAGCAGGGAACGGTTTATTTCACCGTTCAAAGAATATTTGCACATAGAAGCTACGCATGTGTTAGCATTATCTTCAGAACCTAATAATCAGCTCTATATGGCCAATTATGCACAGTTTCTCTATCGATGTGCTCTCGACTACGACAGGTACACATATCAACCTAACACGATTGGTATAAGAGCGTAGCGCCACAAGTGGTACCAATGCCAGTTTCGCCTACCACAAGAGTGGTATCGAAGTCAGGTTCACCTACAACTACAACAAGATTAGTATCAAGACCCATCAGTGGTATCGGAGTAAAGCATCATCCTATTGGCATGAGAGGCAGGTTTGCCTACCACACGAGTGGTATCAGAGCCAGGTTCGCCTACCACACTAGTGGTATTAGAGCCTGGTCCGCCTACCAGGGTGAGAGTCTTGCAATCATTTAGTGATGCTATTTATCCTCCAAATTAAACAATTACAAGCATATTGACCAAAGCTTACAAGAAACACGGCGGCGACTCCCGCTTGCTACCGTCGATAAAGTTCTTCCTTATTTCGAAGCCGAATTTAAGAATCAAGAGTGACGCATGAAACAAGATGCAGAACAGGCAAGTAACTGGAGACACACTATAAAAGAAGCAGCCAGGGAGACTAGCGGTGAAGCACTGGTAGACGAGGAGAGAAGGGAACTGTTTATTTCATCGTTCAAAGAATATTTGCACATAGAAGCTACGCATGTGTTAGTATTATCTTCAGAACCCAATAATCAGCTCTATATGGCCAATTATGCACAGTTTCTCTATCGATGTGCTCTCGACTACGACAGGTACACATATCAACCTGACATGATTATTATAAGAGCGTAGCGCCTCACAAGTGGTACCAATGCCAGTTTTGCCTACCACAAGAGTGGTATCGAAGTCAGGTTCGCCTACTACTACCACAAGAGTAGTATCAAGACACATCAATGATATCAGAGTGAGGCATGCCCCTAGTGGCATGAGAGGCAGGTTTGCCTACCACACGAGTGGTATCAGAGCCAGGTTCGCCTACCACACTAGTGGTATCAGAGCCAGGTCCGCTTACCAGAGTGAGAACCTTGCAATCATTTAGTGATGCTATTTATCCTGAAAATTTAAAAATTACAAGCATATTGACCAATGCTTACAAGAAACACGGCGGCGACTCCCGCTTGCTGTCGTCGATAAAGTTCTTCCTTATTTCGAAGCTAAAATTAAAAATCACGAGTGACGCTTAAAACAAGATGGAGGAAAGGCAAGTGACTAGAGACACACTATAGAAGAAGCAGCCAGGGACACTAGCAGTGAAGCACTGGTAGACGAGGAGAGCAGGGAACGGTTTATTTCACCGTTCAAAGAATATTTGCACATAGAAGCTACGTATGTGTTAGCATTTTCATCAAAACCTAATAATCAGCTCTATATGGCCAATTATGCACAGTTTCTTTACCGATGTGCTCTCAACTACAACAGGTACACATATCAATCTAACACGATTGGTATAAGAGCGTAGCGCCTCACAAGTGGTACCAATGCCAGTTTCGCCTACCACAAGAGTGGTATCGAAGTCAGGTTCGCCTACTACTACCACAAGAGTAGTATCAAGACACATCAGTGGTATCAGAGTGAAGCATCCCCTAGTGGCATGAGAGGCAGGTTTGCCTACCACACGAGTGGTATCAGAGCCAGGTTCGCCTACCACACTAGTGGTATTAGAGCCAGGTCCGCTTACCAGAGTGAGAGCCTTGCAATCATTTAGTGATACTATTTATCCTGAAAATTTAAAAATTACAAGCATATTGACCAATGCTTACAAGAAACACGGCGGCGACTCCCGCTTGCTGCCGTGGATAAAGTTCTTCCTTATTTCGAAGCTGAAATTAAAAATCACGAGTGACGCATGAAACAAGATGGAGAAAAGGCAAGTGACTGGAGACACACTATAGAAGAAGCAGCCAGGGAGACTAGCGGTGAAGCACTGGTAGACGAGGAGAGCAGGGAACGGTTTATTTCACCGTTCAAAGAATATTTGCACATAGAAGCTACGCATGTGTTAGCATTATATTCAGAACCTAATAATTAGCTCTATATGGCCAATTATGCACAGTTTCTCTAACGATGTGCTCTCGACTACGACAGGTACACATATCAACCTGACATGATTGTTATAAGAGCGTAGCGCCTCACAAGTGGTACCAATGCCAGTTTTGCCTACCACAAGAGTGGTATCGAAGTCAGGTTCGCCTACTACTACCACAAGAGTAGTATCAAGACACATCAGTGGTATCAGAGTGAGGCATCCCCCTAGTGGCATGAGAGGCAGGTTTGCCTACCACACGAGTGGTATCAGAGCCAGGTTCACCTACCACACTAGTGGTATGAAAGCCAGGTCCGCTTACCAGAGTGAGAGCCTTGCAATCATTTAGTGATGCTATTTATCCTAAAAATTTAAAAATTACAAGCATATTGACCAATGCTTACAAGAAACACGGCGGCGACTCCCGCTTGCTGCCGTGGATAAAGTTCTTCCTTATTTCGAAGCTGAAATTAAAACTCACGAGTGACGCTTGAAACAAGATGGAGGAAAGGCAAGTGACTGGAGACACACTATAGAAGAAGCAGCCAGGGAGAATAGGGATGAAGCACTGGTAGATGAGGAGAGTAGGGAACGGTTTATTTCACCGTTCAAAGAATATTTGCACATAGAAGCTACGCATGTGTTAGCATTATCTTCCGAACCTAATAATCAGCTCTATATGGCCAATTATGCACAGTTTCTCTACCGATGTGCTCTCGACTACGACAGGTACACATATCAATCTAACACGATTGGTATAAGAGCGTAGCGCCACAAGAGTGGTATCGAAGTCAGGTTCGCCTACTACTACCACAAGAGTAGTATCAAGACACATCATTGGTATCAGAGTAAAGCATCTCCCTATTGGCATGAGAGGTAGGTTTGCCTACCACACGAGTGGTATCAGAGCCAGGTTCGCCTACCACACTAGTGGTATCTGAGCCAGGTCCGCCTACCAGAGTGAGAGTCTTACAATCATTTAATGTTGCTATTTATCCTCCAAATTAAACAATTACAAGCATATTGACCAATGCTTACAAGAAACACGGCGGCGACCCCCGCTTTCTGCCGTCGATAAAGTTCTTCCTTATTTCGAAGCTGAATTTAAAAATCACGAGTGACACATGAAACAAGATGGAGAAAAGGAAAGTGACTGGAGACACACTATAGAAGAAGCAGCTAGGGAGAATAGCGATGAAGCACTGGTAGACGAGGAGAGCAGGGAACGGTTTATTTCACCGTTCAAAGAATATTTGCACATAGAAGCTACGCATGTTCATAACCTAATAATCAGCTTTATTTGGCCAATTATGCTTAGTTTTTCTATCGATGTGCTCTCGACTACGACAGGTACACATATCAATCTAACACCATTGGTATAATAGCGTAGCGCCTCACAAGTGGTGCCAAAGCCAGGTTTGGCTACTACTACCACAAGAGTAGTATCTAGACACATCAGTGGTATCAGAGTGAAGCATCTCCCTAGTGGCATGAGAGGTAGGTTTGCCTACCACACAAGTGGTATCAGAGTCAGATTCGCCTACCACACTAGTGGTATCAAAGCCAGGTCCGCCTACCAGGGTGAGAGTCTTGCAGTCATTTAGTCACGCTATTTATCTAGACACATCCGTGGTATCAGAGTGAAGCATCTCCCTAGTGGCATGAGAGGTAGGTTTGCCTACCACACAAGTGGTATCAGAGTCAGATTCGCCTACCACACTAGTGGTATCAAAGCCAGGTCCTCCTACCAGGGTGAGAGTCTTGCAATCATTTAGTCACGCTATTTATCTTACAAATTAAAAAATTACAAGCATATTGACTAATGGTTATAATTGATAGAGGGAATTGTAATGGCTCAAAGATCTATAATTAAAATTCAAATAAAATTATAAGGAGTCAAATATGAATTCTCCACAAGAGTTATACGCAATTTAAAAAATCTAATATTTCCTTTTCTAAGAGTAGATGGATATCAAGTCAACAAGTTTTAGGTTACATACTGATAATTGACTCTTAATTATTATAACATTATAAAATATTACTCCTACGGTGCTATGTTGAACCATAATATACTTTTTTAGGGTGTCTAAATATATAGCTTCTCTATAAATATTTTCAAAGAATAAATATAAATGACCTGTGCACTGAAAAACATCAATATATAGAGAATTTTTTTATTTATAAAAAATATAGAGCAATCAATAAAACATGAAACTCTCTCTCGTACCCCCTTTATTATCACCCCATTACACTTCGTTTTCCTTCTATCCTTCCAGTTTCCTGCTTGGCTAGTACCGTTCTGAGAAAATGCGTCTGCAATGTTCTCTTGCTCCCCATCCTTCTCCCCCTTGAGGACGACGGTGGCTCGTCAGCCATGGCTGTTATGGGGAAGGACATTCTCTATGCCGATTCCCTGACCGCCATGCGACTTTGCGCACACTTTCAACCTTCATAAACAGAACCAAAACCCTCTAACAAGAAACACGGCGGCAACCCCTGCTAGCTGCTGTTGAATTTTGACATCGATAAAATCTTTCCTTATTTCGAAGCTGAATTAAAAAATCACGAGTGACGCATGAAACAAGATGGAGAAAAGGCAAGTGACTGGAGACACACTATAGAAGAAGCAGCCAGGGAGACTAGCGGTGAAGCACTGGTAGACGAGGAGAGCAAGGAACATTCATTTCACCGTTCAAAGAATATTTGTACATAGCTGAACAGAGTTGCTGAAAAGCACTACCAA
Organism: Acacia crassicarpa; assembly: GCA_034222035.1. Lineage (NCBI taxonomy): Eukaryota > Viridiplantae > Streptophyta > Magnoliopsida > Fabales > Fabaceae > Acacia > Acacia crassicarpa. The sequence continues at coordinate 39,497,927 of JAWXYG010000003.1, forward strand.
CTCAAGTTAGTGACTTCTTGGTGATAATTGAATATCATTACACTTATTTGTATCTCTTGGTGAATAAATTTAGGATTGTTTAGTTAATAAATAATGGATTTTATTAACTAAACAATCCTAAATTTATTCACCAAGAGATACAAATAAGTGAAACGATATTCCCCCCACACTTATCTTTTTGCACTCCTGAGCAAAATTCAAAGAAAAAGACTAAAATGAAAAATTCCTCCTTTCTAACAATTGCTAACAATGGAAAAATTTAACAAAGGACACAAAGCTTCAAAAGACCAATCAATCAAGACCAAAATCATTTCATCTCAAATTACAAATCCTGGCAATCTCAATCAATGATGCTAATCACACAAGATGGTTTCTCAAGGGGTGCCCTCAATCAATCTCTCAAGTGTATAGGGTCAATAAGTGTATCGCTCAAATTCTACTCAAGAAAATTGTCATACCATAAGCTTGCTCAATTTCTACTTCTCCACCACTTATGACACATGCATGCAAAAATCAAGAGAGCTTGTTATTGAAGACTGTAATGAGGCTAGGGTATAGGTGTGAATAAGTATGGATATGATAGGCTAAGAACCCGAGAAATTCAAAGAACATCAGTTAATAATAGCAAATCACCTCAATAACATTTCTTTTTATTTCTCCTTCTTTACATTGCTTCCTCTCTCTTTCTTTCTTTTGTTTTTTTCCCTTTTTCTTTTCTTTTGCTTTTTTTTCTTTTTTGTACTTTTTTTTTTAGAATAACAATGGCCAAAATCAATGCCAAATGATGAATGATACACAATCAAATACTCTAGAGATTTTTTATGTCTCTCAAAATAACCAGATTCAATAAAAGATTTGCAGTAATAGGGAACCTGGATCGTTTTCCCAAAGAATTCGCAGCGGGTCTGATTGGAATAACAGCAAAACAAAAAACAATAAAAATGAGGGGTTTTGGTTGAAACAAATTTAAAAGAAACAAAACAAAATATTCAGAAGCAGATTAAAATCGATCAACCCAACGTTCAGATTCTAGAGACTTCCATCATTGAAAGAAATATAAATAACCCATGCTTGGCTCTGGACGAACTAAGATCTCTGCATTCGCCCAGAAATTCCCTCGACGAGACAATCGCCTAGAATATGTCTGGACAGCAGCGTCCCACTGTGCGATCGCACAGCAAAACTTAAAACCTAGTTCGAACTTAGTCCCACTGTACCAAACCGAATATTAAATCTAATATTTGAACTATTTCAAGAAATCGGACCCGATAAGATGAAAATAGAAACAGTTAGTTCTCTATGTGTTTTGATGATAATCAACAATTGTAAACATGTTTTGAAGTTTTTGCATTTGTCAAAAATCATCTGTCAAATGCAAACTCGAGTATTGGTATGAATGCTCGAGTATGGACTTGACAAAGAATTGCTCAAATCCATTTTTACAAAGCAATACTCAAGTATTGGAAGAAATACTCAAGTATTGGACTTACAGAGAGCAATCAAGTTTTCACCTTGAGTGAATACTCGAGTTTTGGATTTGGATACTCGAGTATTGGACTTACAGAGAGCAAACAAGTTTTCACCTTGAGTGAATACTCGAGTATTAAATTTGCATACTCAAGTATTGGTCTTACAGAGAGCCTTCAAACTTTTATAACTTATGGAAACTCGAGTATTGGTTTTACATACTCGAGTATTGGGCTTTCACATAGTTTTTTAACTTAACACCTGTTTATAAATACTCAAGTATTCACTTGAATACTCAAGTATTGACATGGAAAAACTCTATGAATTTTCAAAGAGAATCAATACTCGAGTATTGGTTTTGAAAACTCGAGTATTGGGCATACAGCGAGGTTATCCACTTGTCAATGATTTGAATACTCAAGTAATGAAAGGAATACTCAAGTATTGAGATTTTGAACTTAAACTCATTTTCTCACTAAAAGGTTCAAAACTCGAGTATTGACTTACATACTCGAGTATTGCCTTTGTTTTTCAAAATTCAAGTCACGATGGTTTCTCTTTGGAAGGAGCATACTCAAGTATCCATTTGAATACTCCAGTATTGACTTAAGTGCACAGTGACAAACTCGAGTATTGAAGAACATACTCGAGTATTGGACGCTGAAACTGATTTTCAAACCTGACGAATTTGTGAAAACTTTCTTTTGAACTTAATGCTTTCATTTATCATTATTATATGATCTTAGCTATGTTTAACCACTTTGCTAAGTGAGTTTCAGTTGACTTAGTGGATGATTAATGAAGGACAAGGCAAAAAGCATAAAGTGCTCAGAACATTAAATGCACCTCAGAAAGTTGCCTCTTTTTGGCTAATCCACCTGAGCACGTCAATAGAACGGTAAAGAATGTTTTCTACAACAAGCAAACTCTTCTCCAACAAACTAATCCACAGAGAGACAGCTCAGATTGATTATTCATCTGGATTAAGTGAAGATTAGAAAGAGAAGCTGACCAAAGTTATCACTAATCACCTCCAACGGTTTGATTCATTTTACAACGGTCATTTAATGCTCTCTAAGTATAAATAGAGTGCATTCAAGTCTTGTCAACAACAAAGAACATCTGAAAATGCACAAGCATTCAATTGTCTCAATTGCTTTCAGTTTTCACTTGTAATTTGTCTTGTGACATTGTGAGCTTCAGTGTTTATCATTATCTACTCTTTGAGAGAGTTTTAATTGTTTATTGATCATTGATTGTAAAGAACCACAATTCAGGGGACTTGGTGGTTGGGTACATTGATTACAACTTGTAAGAGGGAATGAGTTCTAGTGAGAGAACTACTCTTGAGTGCAGAGTGTGTAATCATTGATATAGTAGAAAATCCCAGAGTGTCTGGGGACTGGATGTAGGTCAAGTTGATAGGACCGAAAGAGTATAAATTCTTGTGTCCAAGCTTTCCTTCCCTTATCTCTGTTTTACCCTGTTTTATCTAGTTCAAAACAGAGCAATATTCGATAAATTTTAAGAATACCCAATTCACCCCCCTCCTGGGTATTCAACTCCATTTACAGAAACGAGTTAAATCACCGATAAAGCACAAGTTCTCTGGATGAATCATGGAATCCTCAACGTTGAGTCAATCAAAGAAGCTTAGCCAAGCATGGCTAGGAAAAATGCAGAAGAAAAGATGAAGAAGAACATGAAGAACAACTAAGAGAAAATAAAAAGCTTCTAATTTAATCTGAAAATCTCCTACAACGTAATTGAGAATATATATGTAGCCATCATCTAATATTCCTTATATAAGAAAGATGACTAAAAATAGGAAACCTCTAATAAATAAAAAATCTCTAAAAAATAGGAAACCTCTAATAAATAGGAAACCCCTAATCAATAGGAAATCCCTATAAAAAAGGAAACCTCTAAAAATTGGTCTTTTATTACAAAATTTGAGTAAAATAAAAATCCAGAAAAATGTGTCTATCTTTAGCTCCAATTTCGTCCATCTTCTTGTCCAAATCAACCTTCCGAGTCTTCATAACAATTGTAGCTCTCTGAATCATGTAAAAAAGGAAAGAAGAATCAGGCTAATCGGATATCTAGATCAAAAGTTATGGCGAAAATACTAAATCATTGTAAATCTAGAATTTAATCATAAAAATGAATTAAATCCAATTAAAAGCTCAAAGCTCGATTAAGTAATAAAATCCATTATTTATTAACTAAACAATCCTAAATTTATTCACTAAGGGATACAAATAAGTGTAATAATATTCAATTATCAAACTCCCCAAACTTATCTTTTTGCACTCCTGAGCAAAATTCAAAGAAAAAGACTGATGAGCTTGCTTTCGTCGCTAAAGCAATCAATTAAACTAGGTTCTAATTAATTATGCAATATAGGGTCAACCTAGGTCATTCTCCCAAGGAGCAAGTTGTGGGTTTTTCTTAAGGTTGAATTTAGGTGATGAAAAATGCAATAAAATAAAACTAAATGTAAGATGATAATGATTCTAAAACTTATATGAGAATGGAACTAATCTAGATGAGAATGCAAATTTGGGGGTTTTTGTTTTGGGAAAAAAATAATCAAAATTTAAAAAGAATGTTAAATAAAAGTAAATCAACCAAATTATGAAGATGAAGGGGACAACTCAGGAATTGCATGGAGTTAACTTTCTTAGCCCAAACCAATTAATTAGACCAAAGGAAGATTAATGAATTTAATCACCTAATTGAACACGGGAAACCCTCTAGCTCAATAACACGTATTCCATTAGAAAACTCATAATGAAATAAGCAGTGGTTAATTAAACTCATTAAAAATCAATCACAAAATAGTTTTGAAAATCTTGTTTACAATTATCCAATTGAATAACTAGATAATTTATCAACCCAATTAAACAATTAAGATGATAAACCAAATTGACAATTAAATTAATAACGAAAACTCAATTAATAATTCAATTGACAATCAAAGGGTTGCAAACAAAACTCCAACAATTGTCTCACACATAAAAACTTCAAATTATCAATCCAATCCAAAAGAAATATGTTTACAATCTAAAACTAGATTGTTCTCAATTAACACAACTTAAAACCCTTTAAAACTAAAGAACCTCAAGTTTGAATTAAGACGATAAAAAGAAAGACACTCCCTTGTGGTCTTCAAGTGTAAAACCCTAGGCTCTAGCCTTCTCCATGCTCCTCCCAAATTATCTCCTAAAGATCTCAAGCTGCCATGGAAATCTCCTCTTCAAACTCCAAACATGTCACGGCCATGAGGAATAATGAATGGAAAGTCAATAGATGCAAGAGAAATAACGTGGTCCCGTGAGTTGAAGGATTGAGATTTGATGAATATATGCTTTCCCCAGCTGTGCGTGATTCTCCAAGAAACAATCAAGGTAATTATCAATGAATTCCCGTGAGAGTATGAATCATCCGTACGGCTGCGTCTCCTTTTTCCTTCTTAGCGTCTATGTTTCGGCTCTCGGCTCTCAATGAGAGCGTGAAATCTTTTTGCAGCTGCTAGGTTAATTTTATAGGAGAAAGAGAGGGTTTTTAGGTATCAATTTGAGACAATTAAAATTCCAAGAGCCCAACAAAATTCCACCATCAGATCTTCTTTTAGTTTCCAAGGTTAATTCTGCATCGTAGGATCTTCCAATATGCTTTTCTTTATCCTGTAAGAATTAAATAAAATCGTGATCTATCATATATTTAGAAATATTATTTAATTACAAGATATCAATCAGGATATTAATAATTTAAGCCCAATATCTCATAATTAATTCTGATTTATATTATCTCCTAAAATTGGCTAACAATTCAAATATTATCTAATAAATCCAAATTAGCCTAAAATAGTCGCCAAAATAAATGAATAAGGCGGGATAAAATATATTAAATTGGGATTTATCAAAGACTAAAATAAAAAATTCCTCCTTTCTAACAATTACTAACAATGGAAAAATTTAACAAATGACACAAAGCTTCAAAAGACCAATCAATCAAGACCAAAATCCTTTCATCTCAAATTACAAATCCTAGCAATCTCAATCAATGATGCTAATCACACAAGATAGTTTCTCAAGGGATGTCCTCAATCAATCTCTCAAGTGTATAGGGTCAATAAGTGTATCGCTCAAATTCTACTCAAGAAAATTGTCCTATCATAAGCTTTCTCACTTTCTACTTCTCCACCACTTATGACACATGCATGCAAAAATTAAGAGAGCTTGTTATTGAAGGCTGTAATGAGGCTAGGGTATAGGTGTGAATAAGTATGGATATGATAGGCTAAAAACCCGAGAAATTCAAAGAACATCAATTAATAATAGCAAATCATCTCAATAACATTTCTTTTTATTTATCCTTCTTTACATTGCTTCCTCTCTCTCTCATTCTTTCTTTCTTTTCTTTTCTTTTTTCCCCCTCTTTCTTTTGTATTTTTTCTTCCTTTGTTTTCTTTTTTGTACTTTTTTTTTTGCTTTTTTTTTCTTTTTAGAATAACAATGACCAAAATCAATGCCAAATGATGAATGATACACAATCAAATACTTCCCTCACACTTAAAATGTTGCATACCTAGGCAACCCCCACACTTAAGCACAAAACTAAGGTGAAACCAATGCTCAATAAATTTCCAAGGTGCGGGATAAAATGGTTTTACGCTTAGGCTTGTAATGTGGCTTAGAAAAGAATAAGTCAAAAAGGCACAAAGGGGCTAGCAAAGGAAATATAATATAAGGGAAAGGCTATTTGGCCAAAGTGGGAAAATGAAAGAAAGAAAACAAGCTTCCATCATACTTATGCACATAAGTGAAAAATTAGCTTCAAAAGGAAAAGGAGCAAGTTCTAGAGAACACAAATCATGAGTAGATGCACACATGAAAGAAAGAATAGTAAAAGATGAATTCCATTCATGCAGGCCCAAAATCTCACAAAGGTTAATACCAAATCATGCAACCAGCATCCCAAAATTAACTACCAAGAAATATAATCCAAGAGTCCAGAAATTCAGCCTCAGCAGAAGGATCCATCAAAACCAAGATGTCAAAGTTCATAAGAGGTAGAGCAATCATAGAAAGAGAGTGTGTTATTCATAAAAACTAATTTTTATTTTAAAAAAGGGAAATTATTCAAAAGAAAACTTTTCTTCCTTTTCTTGAACACAAGGAATAAAAACCAAAGGAAAAACAAAAATATTTTTCTTTTTCTCATTTTGAAAACAAAGAACAAAAACCAAAAGTAAGAACAAAATCCCTCCCCCACACTTAAATCATGCATTGGCCTTAGTGCAAAAGATAAATATAACCAATAATAGTAAGTAATGCAAGTAAAAGAGTAAGGAAGGAGTACGACCAGACTATTAAAATCTTGGAGACTCAAATGAAGTGGCATAGTTGACTTCTTTCTTTTGTCTGGTTGTAAGTCACATGAAAGCACTAGTGATGTCCCTTGTTGATGTTCAGCAAACAACTTCCTTTTTAAGATGGCAAGTAATGTTTCAGCTCAAGTACGGAAGGTGTTTGGATAGGAGTAATTTCAATCCATGTACCTGCATAAAATCATGACACCAAGCAATATCTCGTTCCACAAGAATAGAATCAATAAAATTCAATTTATCAAGAATCAAGGAAGATCCTACAAGAAATTATTGGAACTTCCAGATACTTTCAGCAACCCACAAAATCAATAGGACTCTCCTCAGTAACAGTCAAACTCTCTAAAGAATAATTCAAGTGATCACTCAAAATAGTCTCACAATGGTTGCTCAAATCATCACACAAGACAAATTTCATATGTGAAACATCATGATTCATGATGGTCTTTCCCTGTACAGGCATATCAAAAGCAAGGCTTTCCCCACACTTATCTTTAATAGTATCCCCACTAACAACAGTCATGTCAAGTTCATGAATAATATCAATAAAATCAGTGGAGGTATTACTTCCATCCTTTAAAGCATCATTATGGTTAGCGGTAAGTGGGGTATCTTTAAAATCAATAGTGTTAGGGGAATGAACATCAGGGTGAACAACATAATGGATATCACAACCAACATCAGAATCCACAATTAATGTAGAATCACCAATCAAATCACAGTGACCATATAATGCATCATTAATCTCAGTGCAAATAGGACAGCATGCATTATCATAACAGTCACAAATAAAAGAGTCACTCATAGATGCAAAATATGGATAATCAGCATACCGGTCAGAAAGAACATCATCAACAGTTTCATCAATCACATCAATGCACAAAATTGAATTCTCTTCTCTAGAATGTTTCATGGCATCAAAGACACACAAAAAACACACACACAAAAAAAAAACCACTAGAAACTAACCTAAACAAGTCTGGAAACGCTATCAAATGATTTTTTTAAAAAAAAAATGTGACTTCCACAGAACAACTTCTAGACTATTCCTAAACCTAAAAATCGAATTTAAACAAAAAAACTTTAAAAAATTGAAAAAAAATGGTCTACACTAATCTATTCTACTATACTGTTAATCATTAGACCGATGCAAATTCCTCGGCAATGGCGCCAAATTTTGATAGAGATTTGCTGTGTCTATCAAAATAACCAGATTCAATAAAAGATTTGCAGTAATAGGGAACCTAGATCGTTTTCCCAAAGAATTCGCAGTGGGTCTGATTGGAATAATAGTGAAACAAAAAACAATAAAAATGGGGGGTTTTGATTGGAACAAATTTAAAACGAAATTTAAAAGAAAAAAAACAAAATATTCAGAAGCAGATTAAAATCGATTAACCCAACGTTCAGATTCCTAAGACTTCCATCATTGAACAAAATATAAATAACCCATGCTTGGCTCTGGACGAACCAAGATCTCTGCATTCACCTAGAAATTCCTTCGACTAGACGATCACCTAGAATATGTCTGAATAGCGGCATCCCACTGTGCGATCGCACAACAAAACTTAAAATCTAGTTCGAACTTAGTCCTTGGGATAAACCAAACCGAATATTAAATCTAATATTCGAACTATTTCACCTGGCTCAAGTTTTGACTTCCTGGAACTTGAGTTTTGAGTTCTTGGCTCGAGTTTTGACTTCCTGAAACTTGATTTTGCTTGTTTTAACTCCAATTTGAGTCATTCCAACTTCCATTTGATCGTGGAGACTTTTAGTATCAATCTAAGAACTTGAATAATGATATTCTCATTTCATTCAGCAAGTTCTTGTTTCTTTTCTCTATTCTCTTGATCATTCTCCATAATTCAATTCTTCCTTTCTTCTCTTCTTTTGATCATTCTCCACAATTCAATTTTAACTAATCTACAATAAATATAGTAGTTAGTCAATATAGGAGATACATATATTATACAAGCTTTTTGCACTTAATAATGACATCTATATAAGATATCATCAAAATTAATCATATCCAACACAAACTATATTTGGTAATATAAATTTGATTGAAGGCTCTGGAAGAGCTAATATCTTATTACCTGAAGGAAAAAAAATTATGCAAAAATAGATATATGAAAAAATATTGAAATACATGCTATTGTAAATCAGAAATTTACAAATAATAATGCAAAGGATTGTAAAATGCAAACTAGAAGTTTGCTAATGCAAATCCAATGTTTGTCAATGTTGTCAATGAGATATTGAAAGGTAAAGAGCTGCAGAAAAATATGTCTAGATATATTTTGAAGCCAAGAGAAAGAAAGAATAAGTCCAGAAGGTAATATAATTCTTTTTTTTTGTTATTTAAATTTATTGTAACATCCTAATTTTATTTTTAGGATTTAATTGTAAATAATAAATAATTATATATGATTATGGTAATTAAATTGTAATTGTGAGAGAGAGGAAAAAATAATAATAAATGAATAAATAAATAAGATTGGGGCCTTGTGGTAATTTCTCCATTTCCAAGAAAAAAAAAAGGAAACGGATGATGATTCCCTGGCGGAAGAAAGAATAAGAAAGAAAAAAAAGGGAAGATCACTGCCAACAATTAATGAGGAGAGGGTGAGTCATTGCCACTTTTGCAAATATATATGTGGGCTGTGTGTGCGTCTGGCGGTGGGAAAAAAACTGAGGGTGAGTGTGCAGAGAGCAAGAGAGAAGAGAAAAGGAGAATATCTGATGTATTTGAGGTATGTTATTTATTTTATAAGATCATTTTTATAGTTAAATTAACTTCTTTTTAATAAACTTCCTTCATGAAATTTGTCCTATATATTTTTCTCTTTCAAATGAAGGCAATATCATGTTGTTAGTGAAAATTTTGAGGTCATAATTTTAGAAAAATTTTGAATTTTGATAATAGATGGTTGTATATATGAAGAATATAATTAATAAATAACTTTAATCAGTTTAGATTTGTTAGTTGTTTACTGTGGGAATTTAAATTTATTTTCTATTCAAAAGAATTTAGGATTTGTGTCATATAGGATATTTTTGCCGATTAAATGAGAATTTGAACATTTAACTGAATTACTAGAGGTATTATTTAAGGTTTAATCAGTTAATTTTGCTAAATCTTGAACTATATGAAATTATGAATTGGGATTTGAGATTTTAAATTAGAGTTTGATATGATTTTGATTATGTGGAGATTTGTTTAATAAATTGAGTTATACTTATAAAAAAAATTAGTATTAGGTTAAAAATTAAAGAATAGATAAATTGTCGTTTTTAGAAAAACTAAAGTGATATAATAGTCTAATTAATTAAATAATTAATTATAGTATTAGTAATTATTTTTGTTAATTCTATTAACGTATAATTATTTATTTATTTATTTATTTAAGGGGACTGATTTCTCTCACACTTAGTATTGTGTCAGAAACTTGAGGTAACCACTTTCCACTCATTGTACTTGCTTGTATGATGATTTGTCAGTGATTTTTAATCTACGAAAGCTATGTTTTTTACGAAGTAGCCTTGTGGGATTTATTTTGGAATGATTAGTGATGTCATATGTTATGGAGAATGTATTTTTCTATGGTTTCTTGAGTTGAAATAATATTGTTGTCTTAATAATTATTGTGACGATGTATTACTGTTATAAATCTTGTTTGGAATTTCATATATTCATGCCAAGGCTATGATGATGTGGAAGGGTGATGGATATGGAGTGATGATGGCAGTTATTGTGTATATAATACCACGTGGTATGCCACCACTCAGTGCATAGTGGATGGTTTTGATATTTTCAAGGCCCTTGATATCACCCTTTTCCTTTGGCTGGGTTAAGGGTCAGCCTTTGGGATAGTGACACTTTTCCATATTCGAAGGAAAGGGAACCCATGGTCTGATATGAGTTATGTAGTCTTTGGTCGGGCTAAACCTCATCATCGGAGAGCTTGGTGCAGTCTTATCATAGAAATTAAACCTATTATATTACAGCCCATGGGTTCTATCAGCGGTTATATGGGTAGGGGTGATAAGGATTGTCAGGGTATCAATCTGTTGCTTGGCATGGTATATGTGGGATTCATGATATGATATGGAATTGTTTGGTTTGGAAATTTGTAAAATTTATATGTTTAATACTTTGTTATATAAAATGTCTCACCTGGAAATTTGTAAAATTTATATGTTTAATACTTTGTTATTCACTTGCAGATTCAACACGTTTGTTTTTGAATACCCATTTAGTGCCAATGACCGGATGATCTTTAGGCCTAGGTACCAAGTCCCAAACTTGATTTCTATCAAATTGATATAACTCCTCTTGCATTGCTATCACTCAATCATTGTCTGATAGGGCTTCGTCAATTTTTCAGGGTTCAATGTGAGAGATAAAAGTAAAAAAGGTAACTTCATTTAAAGTACTTTTTCTGGTCCTCACTCCTTGATTAACATCACCTATCACTTGGTCCAAAGGATGATTCTTTATGAACTTCCAAGCTTTAGGTTGAGATTGATCAGGGTTTTCTAAATTATTCTGAGGATCAGTTTCGAAAACATCCTCAGGGTTTTCAATAGAGGCAAAAGTAGTTTTTGAAAAGAATTGATTTTTTAAAATATTTTCTTCATCATCATCCAGATTTTTATCTAATTCTGACTCACAGAACACAACGTGTATTGACTCTTCAACTACACGAGTACGTTTTTCAAAACTCTATATGCTTCGCTTCTATTTAAATATCCAAGGAATATACCTTCATTAGATTTGGGATCGAATTTTCCCAAATTATCCTTACCATTGTTGTGTATGAAGCACTTACAGCCAAAGATATGAAGATGAGCCAAATTCGGTTTTCTTCCCTTGTACAGCTCGTATGGAGTTTTGTTAAGCTTCTTCCAGAGATATGCTCGACTGGAAATATAGCTAGCTGTGCTCATTGCTTTTGCCCAGAAGACTTGTGATGTTTGATTTTCATTCAGCATAGCACGAGCTATTTCAGTGAACACACGATTTTTCCTTTCTACCACGCCATTCTGTTGTGGTGTTCTTGGAGTTGGAAAGTTGTGATCAATTCCGTGAGCATCACAAAATTCTCCGAACGCTTGATTTTCGAACTCACCTCCATGATCTGTTTGAATAGCTATAATGCAAATACCTTTCTCGTTTTGCACCTTATTGGCAAACACAACAAATAGATCACATGTTTCATCTTTAGATGATAAGAAAATTGTCCAGGTAAAACGCGAGAAATCATCGACAATAACCAGAGTGTATAAATTTCCACCAAGGCTTCTAACTCTTGCGGGTCCAATTAAATCCATATGAAGTAATTGAAGAGGCCGGTTTGTCAAGATTTCAAGTTTGTTTTTGAAAGATGATTTGGTTTGTTTACCCCGTTGACATGCATCACAGATCATATAATTTTTAAAACATAGTTTGGGTAAACCGATCACTAAGTCTTTTCTTAACAACTTATCCAGTTGATGCATGTTGACATGAGCCAACCGCTTACACCACAACCAACTTCCGTCTAAGTTGCTAACAAAACATTTTTCAGATTTCATTTTAGGTAATTCCAAGGTATAACAGTTTCCTTCACAAGGAGCTTTAAACAATGCCTTTAGTTTACCTTTATCAATTGGGAGGTCGTCCTTGTTGATAATAAGACACTCTTCTGAGTCAAAGATGATCCAGTTGTTCTTGTCAGCACTCTGACTTACACTCAGAAGATTATGGCAGAGACCTTCCACAAGGTAGACGTCTTTAATTTGCGATCCATCCTTCGTTCCGATTTCACCAATGCCAGTAATTTTCTTGGATTGATTTCCTCCAAAGGCAACTCTACCACCATCTTTTGATTTCATATCAACAAACTTTTCTGCGTCTCTTGTCATGTGTCTAGAGCATCCACTGTCGATATACCACTTGTTGATTCTCGATGCCCTCAAACACACCTGCAAGACCAAAAGAGATCAAGCTTTAGGTACTCATCCTTTCTTGGGTCCTTTAGGGTTAGTCTGGGCCGTAGGAACATAGGTTCCCTTAGGCACCCACTGATAATTACCGACTGTTTTATCTCTTCTATCCTTTTTATGAAAACATGATGAAGTACTATGTCCCTTTTAGTTGCAGTAATTACAATGTGCAAATGGGTTTGAAGAGTGAACTGTTTTTTGAAAATAATTTAAATAAGGTTTTCCACCAGTTTTCTTCTTCCCTTTCTATTTATCAAAAATAGGATTATATCCTATACCTGAACTATCATTCGTAAACCTTTGTGCTTTCAAAATTACATTGAGCATTCACTACCCTTAGTGAATTTCTGAAGCAATTTTGTAAGATATGAATTCCTTTTCTTCAAATTCAAACAATCGTCACAGACAAGATTTTCACAAGTAAGATTTTCAACACGTAATTTAAGAGTCATATTTTCTCTTTTCAATGATATACACTCCTCCACGAGTTTTTCGAATTCAGATTGTATCTCATTATATTTATCAAATAATTCATCATAGGTAGGTTGTGGATCATATACCTCACTGTCATTTTCAGTATGCTCTTCTTCTGCAACTAGACAGACATTGGCAATTCCTTTTTCTTACTCACTTTCTTCATATGAAGAACCATCTCCCCATATTGTTGACACGCAGGCTTTCTTTTTGAATTGGTACGATTTCTTCTTCTTCTCTTTATTACCATCTTTTAGTTGGGGACACTTAGATTTGTAATGGCCCGGCTTCTCACATTCATAACAAATGATCTGATCTTTATCCTTTAATTCCCGTCTATTACTTAAGCTTCCCTTCTGAAATCTATTTCTGAAGCCTTGGTCTTTCTTATAGAACTTTTTGAATCTTTGCACAAACATTGCCATCTCATCATCGTCCTCATCTTTATCTTCTTTGTCTTTTACAGCATTAAGGGCAACTCCTTTATTACAGTTGCTGCTGCTGTTGACATCCTCTAGATCCTTTTTGAATCTTAATTTGCTTTCATATTCAGACAAACTTCCGAACAAGGCAGCGACTGAAGCCATCGATTCTCCACGAGCCTCCTCGATTGCAGTGACTTTGGCTTCCCTGTCTTTTGTCAGAACATTGAGAATTTTCCTCACCTGGGGACCTTGATCATATATTTTTCCCAAAGCCGCCAGTTGATTTGTCAGATGAGTGTATCTAAGCTGGAACTCAGCAATGCTCTCTCCTTGCTTCATCCGTAGCAAATCGTACTCGGTGGTTAGCGTATTGATACGATTTTCTTTGATTCCAGAAGTTCCTTCATACGATATCCTCAGAGCCTTCCACATTTCTTTCGCGGTTGACAGATTACATATTCAAAGGTACTCCTTTTGACTAAGAGCACTTTGAAGCATCACAATAGCCTTAATGTTGAGAGTGATATTTTTCTTATCATTCTCGTCAAACTCAGCCTCCGTCTTCGGAATAGCAATTCCTTCTTTAGTCTTTACAGGTACATAGTCTCCAGTTTCAAATACTCTCCAAAGACCATATTTGGTAGTCATCACGAACACTCAGAATTTTGCTTTCCAAAAGGAATAGTGCTCACTGTTGAATCCTGGAGGTCGATTGATTGAGGCACCGTCAGGTAATATTCCTTCCATGATCTTTCTCAGAATATTAAGCCCAACTGAGAAACCAGTGCTATGATACCAAATGAAGATGGAATATCACCTAGAAGGGGGTGAATAGGTGATCCTCAAATTCTTTTTTACGTGATTCTTACAAAGACAATCGAAACAAAGACTAGAGAAATGAAAGAATGATAAAGTGAACACGAGAGGTTTATACTGGTTCAGTCTAAAATCACTAACCTACGTCCAGTCCCCAGAACACCTGGGATTTCATTAACTTTCAAGAACAATTACGCACTTTGTAAACGAAGGATGGTTTTCTCACTCTCAGACTCCACTCCCCCTCACAAGTTATAATTAATACACCCTCTCTTAAGGCTCCACAACCTTAAGATACACCAGATAAGAAAATAAGTGTTTAAGTACTCCTCACGAATTGATAAATAATGAACACTGAAGAACAAACTTAATGAAACAGTTGAAACAACAAATGTTATTAAGCTCGAATTGATTGCACAGTGTTTCGGTAGTTGGTGGAATTGAATGTGTTGATCTTTTATAGCCTTCACCATTAATGCCGTTTGAGGAGCTTGCAAAACTAGCCGTTAAGACTCTTTAATTTTCTGTTAGATATAGTGCACTCCATTCGTGAATAGTCGACCATTGCCTCATGAAATTCTTCGCCGTCGATTGGCTCAGAGCAGAAGTTGACTCAGAATGTTTGCTGGAATAAGTATGCCTCAAAGGAATGTCTTCATCTGCTACATGTTTTAATTCTGCTTGCGTATTCTACTTTTTTTTGCATAATAAATGCTTTTGACACGCTGGAATGTTTTATGGTGATTCAGCATTTAAACCATGTTAAGCCTTTCTGAAAAGCACTAATAAATCGATTAAACTTGATTAGAAAGAGTTTAAATTAATAATATAAAACACCCAAAAGATATTCAAAGAATTAAGATTACGAGAATGAAAGTTCAAAAACTATCAGCGTGCATTCTCGAGAATTGATCCTTGGATTCTCGAGAATTGTATGAATAAAGTATTAAGCCAGAAGATATGATGTGCTAATACTCGAGAATCAAACAGAGTACTCGAGAATGACACTTTAAAATAGTATCGTAAACCACTGTGTCAAGACATTCTCGAGAATTGCATCTCAATACTCGAGAATGACAATTTGAAAGTTTCTTTGTATCGAGAATTGCATCTTAATACATGTTAAAACAGTATTAACGAGTCATTCTCGAGAATTGTATTCCTATACTCGAGAATCACACATTAAAAATGATTTCGTAAACATTGTGTTGAGGTATTCTCGAGAATGCACCTGTGATACTCGAGAGCTGCTTCTGTTTTGAAAGACACAGAAAATATGTCAGAGAAAGGAATCACTCAGCTCGAGAATTGAAATCTTATACTCGAGAATTAATGTAAGGAATCAGATGAGCTAAAGTCATTTAATGCATTT
Organism: Acacia crassicarpa; assembly: GCA_034222035.1. NCBI lineage: Eukaryota > Viridiplantae > Streptophyta > Magnoliopsida > Fabales > Fabaceae > Acacia > Acacia crassicarpa. The sequence continues at coordinate 39,513,864 of JAWXYG010000003.1, forward strand.
TTGAAATTACAATAGAATACTCAAGAATTGTTCTGTGAGAGACTTTTTACAATTTGTTGAATTTCATTCTCGAGAACTAAAACCTATTCTCGAGAATTATCTATCATAGTAGTTTTAACCATCATACTCAAGAATACCTATCCTGTTCTCGGGAATTGTTGGTTGGAAACTGATTATCAGAGACATTCTTAATAATCAAGACATCATATCATTCTCGAGAATTTCTATCTCATTCTCGAGAATTGTCAATAGGAAACTTAGCGATTAAAACAGCGACCATTCTCGAGAATCCTTAGCCATTCTTGAGAATTAAGTTTAACACAATGAACACAATTTTTCTTCTTTCAAACTTTTAAATCTTTGTTATCATCAAAACATTAGGAGACAACACCTTAATATTTCTAAAAAATAACTTGTTTTATATTTAAATTTGGAGGGAGCTTAACATTAATATTTCTAAATGTTTTATATTCAAATTTGGAGGGAGTGTAACATTATAAAATACGCTATAAAATACACTTGTGGATCTTGGCACATCGACCCAAGCCCTGGCTTGGGTACCAATTGTAACATCAATTTTTGTTATCATCAAAACATTAGGAGCCAACAACTTAATATTTCTAAAAAATAACTTGTTTTATATTTAAATTTGGAGGGAGTGTAACATTATAAAATACGAGGGCTCGTGTACCAATTGTAACATCAATCTTTGTTATCATCAAAACATTAGGAGCCAACACCTTGATATTTCTAAAAAATAACTTGTTTTATATTTAAATTTGGAGGGAGTTTAACATTATAAAATACACTATAAAATACACTTGTGGATCTTGGCACATTGACCCAAGCCCTAACTCGGGTACCAATTGTAACATTCCAGGCACCCCGCTTGTGGATCTTAGCACATCGACCCGAGGGCTCGGGTCATCCCAAGCGCCCGCTTGCGGATCTTGGCACATCGACCCAAGCCCTAGCTCTGATACCAATTGTAACATCTCAGGCGCCCGCTTGTAGATATTGTCCGCTTTGGACACACACAAGGCCTCAGGTTTTGTTTGTCCATAAGGGAAAGGTCTTCGCATCCTTATAAGGCATGTTTCGTTCACCTTCCCAGTCGATGTGGGACTTCACACTCCACCCCCTGGGGCCCAGCGTCCTTATCGGCACATCGACCCGAGCCTTGGCTCTGATACCAATTGTAATATCCCAGGTGCCCGCTTGTGGATATTATCCACTTTGGCACACACAATGCCAAACTCATGAATTTGAATCGTAAACTCGTAAGAGTTTAATTTCACCATTAAATCGGTATTAATAGTATATAATTTAATAATTAAATTGTAAAAGATAGGACAATTTGATTAAAATATATTTAAATCTGAATAATTAAAATTAAATTCCTCAACATTCATAATTCATCATATATAATAAAGAAATTTCTATAAAATTTATATATAAAGCCGCTAAGTATGATAAAAAATTAATACAACTCAAAGGTAAGTTAACATAGTTTTGTAAGCTAGAAATGTAAAAATTGTAAACTCGGCATATATATTTGTGAATTTAACCAAGTTTACTGTAGTTACGATTTACCAATGACTCGACTCGATTTTGTAACTAGAAATGTAAAAACAGTAAAATCAGATAATCAACTCCTGAGTTTGACAACAATGATTTTAGGTGACAGTAGAAGGAGTATACAAAAATAAACTCACTCCATACCCATAATCTTCAATTGGCTTGCTCATTAATATTACTCATATTCTAATCACACCATATATGCACTTCCTCATTTCAAAATAATTTTAGAGGACCATTAATATGGCATTGAAATGGTTTTACACCTCTGAAAAGTTTAAGTGATAAATTTACAAATTATTATTAATAATTTATTTTTATATTCTAAAAATTAATTCAAAATTATTAATTATCGTGAACAATTATTAGTATTATTCTCTTTAAAACAAACAAGTTATTAGTTGAAGTAATAAGGGACTTCACCTGTAGGAGGATAACACAAGTTCAAATCGTAGGAAGTACACTTGTTATGATATGTGAGAACCATTTGTCCTCTAAATCTCAAAGGGAAAAACCCTTCATCTAAGAAAAAATAAGTATTATTTTTCTTTAAAAAAATATGTTGATATTTGGCAACATTGTAGGCCCTAGCCTTCCTCTATTAGATTTGTCTGTTTGATTTTGTTTTTTATTTGATTATTCGGATTTGGTCATTTTCTCTCACCAAAAAAAAGTTGGATTTTTTTTAAGGGATTATCATTTCTACTTTTAGAGTAGATAATTTATTCTGCATTAAATTAAAACGACGTAGTTTGATAACATACACGTTATATTTCAACCTAGATCCTGTGCCTCATCGTTATAAAAAACACATTATAAATCAGTTTTAATGTCTCACAAAATGCAGTGAAAACCTAAAAAACAACAACCTTCGTTTTTCTTAACCTGACGTGAAGAAAGAAAAGCAAGAATCAATATGATTTCTTTTGGGTCCAACAGCTGAAACACCCAAGTTGACAAATAATAAACTGAAACATCCAAAGTGTCAATATAAATGTGTATCTCAATTGATTTACACTGTGCCACGCCGTCGGGACTCCTTGCTGAGGTGATTAAAACTCATTTATACTGTGTATGTTTTATAACGATGATGCACAGGATCTAGGTTGAAATATAATGTGTATGTTATCAAACTGTATGGTTTTAACTTAATACAGTGTAAATTATCTGCCTTAAAAGCAGAAATGATAATTCCTTTTTGAATATATATTTTTGCTTATAATTTCTACATTTGAATTATCTATGAAACTTAAATTTTGTTCTCTACTTCAATTATTTTTAATCGGCTTTAATTTCCTAATGCAATTAAGTTCTTCAATTTTCTTGAAAAATATTTTGATAACATATCTATTAATCCATCAAGAATAATATTTACAGATGAAATTGTTTTCACAAGAATATATATTTTTATTTATTTTGAATAAAATATTTTTACATCTTATATTGTTAATTCCTGTTTCAAATTATATATTTGCTTCCTGCGTGTCTCTCACATGGATGAATGGATAATAAGAATAGAGGCAAGTAAAACTAAGTGAGCCTCTGCCTCCCATGCGCTGCACCGTCACAAAAGAGTACTGTACATACATGCCCCCACCCAAACACACACGCACACAAAAATAATATTTATATTGATATTTGTTTTTGAGTATTTCATTATTTGTTGAAGGAGCTTCGTGTGAGTCAAATTATAATTATCATAATCCATTGATAGATACATCAAAAGATGCATCGCACAATCTTGACCAGAATCTGAAATTACTACACATTAGGGTTTGCAAGTTTTTTTTTTTTAAAAAAAAAAAGAAGATCAATTTTATACTCCCTCCGGTCCTAAATTATAGGACAACATTTGGGAGTTAGTTTTGGTCCTAATTATAAGACAAAATTTTAATTTTTGTCAATTTCTTCTTAAAATACCTATATTTCATTCTCTCAAATATGTTTGATTTTAAGTGAGTATATGTATGTGGGTACATAAACTCTTCCGATCAGTGAAACTTTTAAATGGTTAGATTTTAATTTATTTATCGATTAGTTAACGTTAATTTGCCTATATCTCTGTGTCTATCTATATGTGTGTATACACGCATATATATATGTGTAAATTTATATGTATATATAACAAGACCATTATTTCAATTAGAAAGTATGTAGAAAGGAAAATTCTAGGTCAAAGAAGTACATGACAAGGGCTGTTGATTCATTTTTACTTATATCATTTTAAATTTATATAAGAGTATATATTTTAGAAAAATGAGTAAAATTAATTAATTTGACTTCTCTTTTTAATCTCCTCAAAATTAATTAAATATGTTTTATAATTAAGACGTATAAGCAAAGGAAATAATACACCTAAAATTAAAAGAGTAAGGTCTAGGATTTGCAAGTTGCAAGTGAGGTTTTGAAACGAGGGCCCAAAGCCATAGCAATTCAAGCGTCAATGGTTCCAACGAAGTTGAACCAAGATTAACTTAGTCACGGTTAAAATAATACGGAGTATAATTTAATTAAAGGGTGAAGGAACAATATTAAACATAAGATTTTTCTAAAAGTGCTCCAAGAACTAAATGTTTTTTTTTGTAAAAGATAAAAGTAATTATAAACTTCTAAAATATGTGTAAAAATATACATTGATTGTTAGTTGTTTGTTTGTTTAAATTTTTTAAGGGTTGAGATTTAAAAATACATATGAATTTTTTTTCTGAAAATGCCTGATACAAATACTTTTTTCAGGGGTAAAAATAATTATGAATTTCTAAAATAAGTGCAAAAATACACGTTGATTGTTTGTTTCAATTTTTTTACTAGAAATGGTGACATGGAGGATGATTAAGCAACAATTTAAAATAATAATTTGCTATGACCAAGTAAAAGAAATAAATTGTTATCTAATCTTTTATTTCCACCTAACCCTTCATCCCTTCCTCTCCTCTCCCTCTCCCTTTCTTCCAAAAGAAGTGATGATGCCAAGATAAAGGGATGAGTGGAAATAATTTTTTTTTTGCCTAGTCAGCAAATTATTATTTCTAGTTGGAGAAATACTTGCATACTCTATGAGCATCACATCATCTGAATTTTGTCTAATGAAAACACAATAACACATATCATTTTAATTCTAGCTGGTTGATAAATCATCTGAAAAAAATTCAAATTCTATCTTGTTTTTAAGGAAAAAATATTAATTTAAGAAAAAAAACTAAAATAAAATTATTAAACAATATTTTACTTAAACAAGTGTTTTTTTTTTTCAAGAAGAGTCATCAGCAAACGAGGATCAAAATGATATGAGTTGTTATGTTTTCATTGGATAAAGTTTAGATGACATGGTACTTAAGGAGTAAGTTAATATTTCTCTCCAAGTGTTTCTTAATCACTCACGTCATCCTCCATGTCACCATTTTTAGTAAAAAATTCAAACAAACAGTCAACTAAGGGCCAATATATATTTTTTCACCTATTCTTAGAAGTTCATGTTACTTTTTGTCTCTAAAAAACATTCGTATGGGTTGCACTTTTAAAAAAAAAATCTTATGTATGTTTTTGTACCTTAACCCTTAAAAAATGTAAACAAACAATCAATGTATATTTTTACACCTATTTTGAAGGTTCATAATGACTTTTACCAGTCAAAAAATATTTAGTGTTAGACGCACCTTGGTAATATTGTATATATATTTTTCACCTTAACCCTTAATTAAAATATACAAAATATTTATGTATACCTCTATAGGATGTTATTTAAATAAAAAATGCATTAATTAATAAGTAAATGGAACATTCAAATCATTCATAACTTACTAGGGAGAATTACATACAAGTTTTAAGGGAGAGAAAAAAAATGATAAACAAGTCTCTTAAAATCAATAAATTATATTGATGTGTCATGAGACTAGGGTGAGATTAATTTGAAGTTAGAGAAGAATACTTTGTCCTTGTTATCAACAAATTATATTGATGTACCATGAGACCAAGGCGAGATTAATTTGAAGTTAGAGAAGAACACTTTGTCTTTGTTAATTAATGACAAGTCACTGAAAGGCAAAGTGCGACCAACAATTTGACAACTTGTCATTGTTGCTCCACGTGACTACGGCGGGAATGCCACATCTCATTCGGATGGGATTGCCCCAAGTATAATTTGCTGGTTGTGGATCAGTTTTTTTTCCCTGTCTTTGAGAATTTTCAATTTGAGAATTTTTGCGGCAAATTCTTGTTTCTTATCCTGTATAGGTTAGTTAGTTCATCTTCCGCCGCAAGTTCATTCTCTCTTCATGATATACTTTGCGTTTCATGATATACTTTGCGTTTGATGATATACTACGTTTCATGATATACTTTGATATACTTTGCTTTTGGTGACCTGGCTGTTCATATACCGTATCCACTATGCAATGCCCATAAATCAAAAAAAACTTTAAAGGAAAAATTGCAAAAATCTATATTATAGTATTGAAAACTGAAACCTGCAGAAAAACATTTAAAAGAGAATATTTAATTATTGAAACGATAAATTATGCTACGCAATTATTTTTTTAAAAAAAAAGTCACCATACCATTACAATTAGATTTAAAGGAAACATAATGGTTATGAACAAATCACTTCTAAAACACTGAAAAAAAAAAATTGTAGGAATATATAAATAATTCTAAGGTTAATAAGCCAAGTAATGACTTTTGACTCCAGGATTACGACAATCGCGAGTGTAATCAAGAAACACAAACTTGGCTTCCAAACAATTTAAGAACTCGGCAAAGTTCATTTTTTCATTTCACACGTTATCAAAATGCCGGGGGGGGGGGGGGGGAATTAAATCAGTTCAAATAAGCAATTAAATCTCCAGCAATTTGTCAAAGAAGCATGAAAATCCATTGGGAAACAAATTCGGGGGAAAATTGATGCCGTTAGACCAGAGAATAACTCACACAATGAATGAACTAAGTAGGAACGAAAATTCGCCAGTTCAAAGCACAGGGCATAAGAGGCCGGGCGATCAAAGTTCCCAAATCTTTTTCAATACAAAGCAACAGAAAGAGAGAGCCCAAATCTTTTAAAATAAATTGAAGGTGAAGGTAAAAACGGAAAATAAAACAAAGGAATGTGATAGGATTACCCGGGCAAAGTCTCCCTTCCTTCTAGAAGGCTAGGATGCCTCCTCCATCGAACTGTCTCCTCTTAACTCTTTATCAGTTGAACCAAAAAAATGAGGGTATATTGACCTTATATATGTATACTGTAACACCCCAACTTTTCTAAAGCATTTTCGAAATTATTTGATCAGAGTTCAAAATAATTTAACCAGAGTTGAGCAACGAAATGATTTTAAATACAAAGTAACTGATATTCAACCACTGTAGTGTACTGGTTTGTTGATACAAAGAGTTCGAAAGACTATACATATCTACAGGACTTTCTCCAGCTAGTCCTTCTGCCTGCTGCTTACCCTTGTTTCTGTTTCTGTTCACTCCGAAAATCCTGAAGCTACAGTAAGAGCTGAGGTTCAATACCCATTGAACCTCAGGTAACGGTTAACCTCATGCTTATGTATCAAATATGTATGACAGATATCCATGGTAAAACAGCATTTATTCACATACAATATTCATATATTCACATAATAACATTACACGGCCACTGCAACATGTATGTTATTACAATCTGCACTATCTTCCAGTGCCACGGTGTACATCCGTGTCCTCAGCGCTAGGAAAACATAACGGCATTATCACGACTATAACCCGTATTAAGATGTATGTGTATGTTCAATTTTCAAATATTGAATTATTCAAAAATGCACTATGCAGTATGCAGCCTCCCTTATATCACCACCTCCCTTATACCGCTGACTGGAACCATAGGCTAACATATAGTCCAATAGAAACTCATTCATTTGACTGGATGGTTTCAAGCTCACCAAAACTTAAGATACACCCGGCCAAAGGTATAGAGCTTAAATCTGGACTATGGCTCCCCTCCTTTAAAATAACAACTATGGAGGTGTCACATGTCCCACAACTCCAATGAAATCCCGGCCAGAGGAAAACATGGAAGATGGGGCCCTGAAACAAGTACCATCCACTGTGCACCGAGTGGTGGCATAAATCATTCTTATCATTTAAATCCCTCCTTACTCCACCCATCATAATACAACCGCCATGATGAATATGTTCACTCAAAATAATGCATTATTATACCATAAAGTTTTATACATCAATATGCGTATTTATGAATAGTAAATACTATGCGTATCTGTGAATAGTAAAATACTATGTGTATATGTGAATAGTAAAACACGGTATATATACATGAATAGTAAAAATGAAGAGTAAATACAGTATACGTGAATAGTAAAATGAATAGTAAATACGGTATACGTGAAAAGTAAAATAAATAGTAAATACGGTATATGTGAATAGTAACGTACATATAAATAGTACCTCTGTATGATCAATTTTCAAAACAATATCTTAGACTATCTGTCACATATAAGCATACCATAAGCATCAGAGTTAGTGTTACAATACGCGTCCGTACCTTCCTTCCACGTGAATAGTAAATTACTATTCATGTATACGGCACTATTCACGTATACGGCACTATTCACGTATACGGCACTATTCACGTATCCCCAAACTTCCTTTGAATCTGACTCCGGAATCCTCGGATATCCTATAATATCATTTTTATCAGTGACCATTAATTTTCAGCATTTGCGGAAACTATGTTGGATATTCACTATTCATGTGAATAGTACCAGTAAAAATATTTTTACCGTGCCGGTAAATATTTTTTACTGTGCCAGTAAATAATATTTACTGTCCAAGGATAATTCTTTTCTGATGTGACAGATCAGACTAAGCTGCAGCCACAGAGCATACTCAGAAAAACTCTATCTGGCATTTCTACTATAATTACCAAAAGAAACTACCAAATATTAAGACTAGAGACCAAAGAACTTACCCTTGAAGTTCCTGCTCATTCTCTCCAGCTTCAAGAACTTTACTCTAAACTCTCTCTCTAACTCTAAGAATTCTCACTCTTCTCTTAAACTCAACTGTTGTTCTCTGAGTTTGGTGTGAAGAAAATGAAGAAATGAAGCCTCTATTTATAGTGAAAAAGCATGACACTATTCATACTTTATCAGGTCAGATTTTGGCCGTTGGATCTTGACTTTAAATATGGCTTCATCTCAACCGTCCAATCCATTTGCTTACGTCATCGATGACGTCATCAAGATGCTTACGTCATCGATGACGTCATCATGACGATGACACTTTCTTACTCTTTTGCATTTATCCTATAAAGATTCCCTGATCGGTGTTCTAATCGCGTTATATTAGAAATTCTCAAGAATCCGGAAGCACAGCCTTGAAGTTCTATTTTTCCTCTTCAGAATTATCTGGGTCAACTAAATTTTTGATCCTATTTAGGGTATTCCGTAACCTGCCGAAGATTTTAAGTCGGACACTGACGGTTACAGAAATTACTTCGGGTGACACCAACTTCTAGACAAAAATTCACTGATTCATAATATGCGCAGTTGTTTACTACTTAATTCAAGGAGTTTGAGTTATGATTTATTTCCTACAGATTCCACTATCTGTCCTGCTTCAAAATATCGGTTTCAACCTATCTCAATAATCATTCCGCCGATTACGGAAATGACTTTGGAGATAACCCACTCTGAGATAGAAATTCGCTTGTTTATAATATACCCTTACTTTAAAAACCTAATTCACGGTTTATTGGAAATAATTTTATTTCTATTATTTTCCAAAGTATAAGATATTATATTATAATAATATTATTATTAAGTGGGTCCCGCGCGCAAAATTTTTCAAACTTCACGGGTGTTGGCAGAGGGAAATAATTTGACGTGGGTCCCGCATGAATAGTAAATACGTATTTTCAAATAGTGAATACGTATTTAGGAATAGTAAATACCGTATTTTTAAATAGTAAATACGTATTTGTAAATAGTAAATACTATTCATACCCCACAAAATACCGTATTAACCAATAGTAAATACGTATTTGTGAATAGTAATTACTATTCATGTACGTATTTGTTAATAGTAAATACTATTCATATTCAAAAATACTGATTTCAAATTTGTCATTTTCAAAAATAGGGCCTAGTAGTCCTCCAAAAATAGACTAATTTTCAAGTCTTTAGGTCCAAAATTCAGGATGTTACATATACTAATATCATGGAAGGTGGATGGGCTTTTTGTAGGTTTCAGATTTGTCCATTTGTAACCCGTAGGTTTTTAACTTTTTTTCATTTGCATTAAAAAGAGATGTAAATACCGGCACTACTAGTAGTGCAGTGGTATTGGGAGTAGTCTCCCCATCCCCTTGTACTGGGTTCGATCCCCCCATTCCCTATCGCCTATGTATCAAAAAAAAAAGAGATGTAATTATATCAAAAAGAAAAGAAAAGAAAACCATACATTTTTGCACATTTTACATTTTTAGTAAAGGCTGTATTTGAGGAGGTTAGAAGATTCGAGCTTGTTCTCCGCGTTGTTGAAGAAAAAGGTACTCCTTCATAGAATAGAATTAGTTGATTTTTTTTTTTAAAGATTAAGGAAGTTAAATAATTATTTGATCATATCATATGTTGTATATCATGAGATTATATATTAGTTTATAAATTAAGTAAATTAGTTTGAAAAAAAATGATAAAGGTAAATACTTTAAAGTAACATATTTATCTTCCTTAATCTTTCTAAAAAAAGTTAAGTGGGTCTTATATTTAAGATCGGAGGAAGTACATGCTTATCAATTGAGATACATTTTGATTCTATGAAAGTAGACATGTTAAAGGATACGTGGCTTTTGGAAGCACCTCATTTGGATTTTTATGCAATTAATATGAATTTTCAAAGTTCAATTAAAATTCTAAACAAAAATTGATATAGTTTGAGAATAAGTACAATAAAAGTCAAAAGTTGATAACCTTTAAGGGTCAAAAGGAACTTTTAGGGCCCGTTTGGTTGAGAGAATTGAGCCATGTTACCGGGAACTTAACATAGTTCTCTTGTTGACAACGTGTTTAGTTCACTCTGTTCCTGGGAAGTGAATTTGCCGCCATCGACGAAGCTCCCACAACCGAGGGAAGTTCAGATCCCTTCAAAAATGGCGGGATCTTGAAAACTTTCCCGGGAAACTGAATTTTGAGACAAAAAAGCCCCTCTGAAATTATAAATCACATGCTTCTCGCCTTCTTTCCTAGATTCAGCGTCACCATTCTTCTTTTCTTTCTTCAGCCACCACAGTCAACGCTGCCTTGTAGGCATGAGGGATCGAGTACTTCTTTGTGTTTCCTCTTCCTTCTAGTCGCATCTATGTGCGTGATTGTGGCATGGGTTTTGGCTAGTTTTGTCTTTATTCTTCATCGTTTCTGCTAGATGTTCTGGGTATGTGGAGCTGCGTTTTCCTTCCCGTATTTCGCTGATGTGTGTGATTCAAGAGCATTTTTCATTTGCTTTTGCTCCTCGGCTCAATATATGTGGGTGGGTGTGGTGGTAGATGGCTTTTCAATGTAACTTGCTGTCGGCGCTTTAAGACTCTGCAACTGGGGAGACTCATGGAGCAAGGTTCTTGCATAAATTTGAGAGATTGTGTACATGTTTATTTTTCACTTACCTCCTTAATTTTACTGTACTGGTTGACATTTTGTGTTGTGAGTTCAAACTTGACTGTTGTCCATGAATGGTTGGCAAATTCTTTTAAATGATTTTGGTCTTGCCTGTAATTATTTTCATATTTGCTCTGCTAATATATCCTTCTGTCAAATAACACGTTCGAACATGTGTGCTCGTAAAGTGTGTAAATTCGAACTTTACGCTTACGTTTGAACTTTATGCTTACGTTCGAACTTCTTCATGTTGCTTTGTAACATCAGGAGCATTGGTTTTTATGCTGAAGTTTTCTTTTAAGTAACTATTTTTTCTTACCAACGTAGTAATTTATTTCATCCACTTCACAATTTCAAGGTTTTCAAACTAAGTAATTTCAATTTTTGATTTTTCCCGTTAAAGCAGCAACTGGGTTCATTGTTCATTGATCCTTAATCCTCTTGCAATATTCATGTCCACTCCAATTTGCTTCATTTCGTGTTGTCCCCCTCTATTTCTTTCCATGTCCAGTGTCCTTCTTACCTTCGGTAGCCATTATGCTCGTTGCGGTTGCAGACCCCTTCAATGCTGGTTGCAATTTTCTTTCTCCACCAAGACGCGATTTAGTTTGGCTCTCTGTCCATTTCGCAAAACAAAACAAAAAACAAAACAAAAAAAACAAAAAGTTTTCTGGCTTTTTTTGTGGGAGGGCATTCTGGGAATTTTACCTAAAGTTCCCACTTAACAAACACACAATTCTTCAAACCAAACAATTTATCTTCCCTCAACTTAATTAAATTCTCATGTCTACCAAACAACTTAACTTTTTAAAGTTCCCTCTCAATCTTCCCTTCAATTCCTTTCCCTTCTTTAAATTCCTTTCCCTCCTTAAAAGTTTTCTGAACCAAACGGGCCCTTAGAGTAACCTTTAAGGGTTAAAAAGAACTTTTACAGTTAATATGAGCCTTTAATACTATGTTGGGCCTAGTATGATATCCAACTTTAGTTTTGGATAACTTGTGATCTGCCCGCTGTGATTGGGTAATTATAGGATATAATATTTACTCGGAATGATAAAAGGATTGGGAGTTAATTTGAGGAATTGGAAAAAAATTTCATATAGTTACTTTAATCTCGCATTCTCTTTATATCTTTATATGTATGTTTGAACCATATTTGTGTAAGTCCTGACGGTATACAACTAGACTCGGGCTATTTCCCAATCACGAATTAGGTTATAGCCTAGTCAATTTCCCAGAGTTGTGGTTATTGTGTATTTTACTATTTTTACACTTTAATCTTTAAAAAATTTTAATAAACGATCAACTAATGGTCAATGTGTATTTTTTTCCCCTATTTTAAAAGTTTATAGTTACTTTAGTCCCTAAAAAGCATTTAGTGTTGGGCATACTTTTAGAAAAGTCTCATACGTATTTTTGCACCTTAACCCAAAAAAAAAAAAAACATTGCTCATTTTAAATGATAATTTTTTGTGTCAGTTATTTTTTAAGAAAGGGAAAAATAATCTTTTAGTTATTGAAATTTTAACTTACTTATAACTGAATCCTCAATAATGGTTTGGTATAACTCAATCATTGGACTTTAAACTTGCTTAAAACTTAGTCTATGAATTCTTAGCTCATTTAAAACTCAGTCCCTAATCTTTTTTATTTTTATTTCTTATAAAAAAACACTAAACAAGGACTTGGAAGCACAAAGAAATTTTTAATGTGTTTTTCAACCCAGGGGTTTAAAGGGAGTTAAAAGTTCAGGGACTAAATTTTAAGCAAGTTTAAAGTCCAAGAACTTATACCAAGTTATAATTGAGGGATTCAGTTATAAATGAGTCAAAGCTTTAAAAAATAAAATATTATTATTTTCGTAAAAAAATATCAAACATTTTTAATTCCTATTGATATTTTTTTTAAAAAAAAAAAGTATCAAAGGATTTCGAATGTTAACATTAGCGAATGTTTTATCGATATATAAAATTTTAATATTAGCATGGTTTGTTTATGAAAGGTATGATAATAAAGCTAAAGTATTTAAGACACTTTATAAAATTGAGCATTATAATATAATTTCTTATAAAGTTTAGGAATCAGATATATACTTTTACCAATAATTTTTAGTGAATACAAGTGAATTATTAGGGAAGAAGGAGGATGCTCCTTATCAATGGCGAAACTCTTTGATGGCCCTAATTGACCCCGACTGATCTTATAAAATTTATGAAAATATATATGTATTTATTATATGATATTTTATTTGGCCACAAATTTGGCCCCAACTAATTTTTTATCTTCTCTGTAAAAATAATGTTTGTTTCATTACTCATTGGGCTGTAAAAAAAAAAAGTAAAATTTTTGTTTGAGATACCGAAAATGTTAGTTTCATCTTGCATATTGTTTTGATTTATAATCATCAGTTATTGTTTATATGTATTTTCAAGGTTATTTAATACTATTTAGTAAAACTCCCTCTGGTCCTTATTTAAGGAACCAACTAACAATTCTCACAAGTCAATAAAAACAGTTAAAATCATTAAATTTGTCCTAAAATTTAAGTAATTTCCAATATTATCCTTATTAATTATACTAAACTCTAATATCATATTAATTATTACTGTTTTTTTGCTTATCCCTACTAATTATACTAAACTCTAATATCATATTAATTATTACTCTTTTTTCTGCTCAAAAACAAAGTAATAATTAATTTTTATTAATTATTACTCTCACTCACTACCTTTTTAATTATGAGTATACATAAAAATATTTAATGCTATTTAGAAACAAGCAAGTGCCTTATAAAAAAAAAAATCAAATATACTTGTTAGTTGGTGCCTATAAAAAGAACTAAAGGGAGTAGTTCAATATATTTATTTTTTGGCCCGGGCTAAAACTTTTTTCTGGTTCCGCCACTGCTCCTTATGCGTTATAAAAAATTATTTATGTTCATTAAACTAAGTTAATGTATATTATATTTTTTTTATACAAATATATATTATATAGGGTTAAAGGCCAATTTTATCTTGGAAGTATATATGGAGGAACAATTTTGTTATGAAAGTTTTTTTGAAAGCAATTTTGCCTCGGAAGTGTCAAATCTAGAGCAATTTTGCTTTAACCGTTATCCTAATTAAGTTTGACCATTAGTTGATCAAATAGGCTGAGCTGAAAATCCACGTGTTTGTTAGTTCTCATGTTTTTGATGTTTTGATTATAACAATTATAATGTAATTGAATCTTAATTTTAGATAAAAATTTGGAGTTTCTGGTTTGCCTCTAGTCATCTAATATTTTACCTCCAGGCATATGTTTCAGAAAATCCACTTGAAAATGACAAAATCGTAATTATGGTGAAAATCCACTCTAAATGGCAAAACCGTAAATATGCTGAACTTCTCTTCTTGCCTATTGTCATTGAGTTTGTTGCCTCAAGTCATTCTTGATGATTTCACGCATATGTCTCCAAATTCACTTCATAATGGTAAAATCGTAATTATGCTGAAATTCATTTTAAAGACAAAATTGTAATTTTGTTGAACTTTTCCATTTGCCTCTAATCAATTAGTAAGTGCCTCAAGGCATGGGTATTCTCATTTTTACCTCCAACATCAATGGCAATCTTGTTATTCTTCCAAAAATCATTACATGCCTCTAGTCACTCACTTATTGCTTCAAGGCAATATAACTCAAGGCATAAAAAATAATGACTCTAGGCATATCCTCTTACATTTCTCTCAACTAGCATCTTTTATGTGAATGGCCTCTAGTCAGCTTATAATTGCCTCTAGGCATTTCTTCCTTTCTTTACTCAAGGCATCATTGCATAACTCAAGGCAATTTATTCTCTTACCCATTATTTCGATACTTTATTCTTGCCTCCAATCAAGTCGACGCCTAGCTATTTCCAGTTATATCAAAGACTATGCCTCTTGTCATTTATTATCTATCTCTAGTCATATTAACTCTAGGCATCTATTAATTAACTCTAGGCAAATTATCATGTTGCTTGTTTTCACATGAATATTGTATTTGCCTCTAGTCAGAAAGATATTGCCTCTAATCATCATAACTCAAGGCATCAAATAATTGACTCAAGGCAAACTTTCGACTTCTAATCTAACGCATTATATAGTTGCCTCTAGTCATTTAATGCTTGCCTCTAGTCATATGCCTCTACTGTAGGCAAAACCTTTTTAACTAGAGTCATATCTTTCTTATTTTCAAATCACCGTCTCCCGGAAATCTAAATCAACTGGTTATGATTTTATTTGTTCAAATCATTACTCATTACTATTCTTAATTGCATTTAATTAATTTGTTAATGAGTTACAAATTATTAGAATGAGGATCAACACAAGATGTTGACTAAAGCAATCGGACATTTATTAAACTTACCTATTCGAGAAACTCAACAACAAACATACCTCTGCAATGTTCTGGGCAAGAATATTTCATTTCCTTTGCTGGGTCTCAACAGTCATAATCACAATTACAGGAATAATGACGGTGATTATTCCGACCTTACTGCTTCATCTCTAATGATCATTTTAAAGAGCCTCAACGAATATTACTTCAAGCTTCTCAACGGTCATGAGATCAACTATATATATACCTGAAGTTTTGAATTCACAATCCAAAAAAAAAAAAAACGATGTGCATTCTACTCTTATTGTATTCAACTGTTATGTTTATTCCATTAATATCTTCGAATATCGTGTACCTCAGTGTTTATCTTTATCTACTCTGAGGAGTTTCAAAACACCTTTTTTGATTATTGTGTTGTAAAATCTTAAGGTTGTGGAACCTTAAGCGGGTATACAATTACAGCTTATAAGGGAGAGTGAGTCCTAGTAAGAGGATCATCCGAGTACAGTGTAATTGTTCTTAAAAGATAGTGAAAATCCCAAGTGTTCTGGGGACTGGATGTAGGTCGAAGTATTAGACCAAACCAGTATAAATTGCTCTGTGTCTGTTTGCTTTTCTTGTCTTTGTTTTTTATTTGTGCTAGTGTGATTCGCGAAAAAAATTTGAAATCACCTATTCATCCCCCCTCTAGGTGATATTCCACCTTCATTGTTAAGGTACAAATTTGCCTCAAAGGTTTTCACTCAAGAGCAATGCTACCCCAGAAGTTCTCAAATTGTAGCAATGTCACCTTGATAATTATCTAAGTTAAGTTTAATTATTAGTTGACCGAATATTTTAAGCTAGCAGTGTAAACAACATTGATTTTTTTTTAAAAAAAAAAGTTTATATATGGAGAAGGAGCTTACATTCTTCGAAGAGTAATAAAGAAAAATATTTTTAATCCTTAGATCCATAACACACAAAGGAAGATTGCTGAGAACAAGACCATCAAAAACTCACTGTTGCAGTATCCCATCAACACCGAGATAGGCAAGTACATCTTTAATTTTGTCTTCACTGCACAAGATGTTTTCACCTCTTCGGTTGTCTTTAATTCTTCATATGGGATGCATTTTTTTTAAAAAAATACTTATTTTAAAAATCTAACTTTGAAAAAAAAAATAAGGAGTAAAATGACACATGGACTTGCCAAGCAAGCATATTTAGTCAACTAACGAGTAAACTTAACCTGAATAACAGTAAAGGTGGAATTGCTACAATTTAGAAACTTTTAGGGTAACATTGCTTCTTAGCGGAAATTTTCAGGGCAAATTTACACCTAAACCCAAAATAAAAATGACATGAATGACACATGGACTGTCAGCTTAACATATTTGGTCAACTAACGGTCAAACTTAACCAGGATAATGGTTTGGGCAATATTGCTTCAAATTTGACACTTTCGAGGCAAAATTGTCACCTGAAAAACTTTCGAGGCGAAATTGCCCCTCCATATATACTTCTGGGGCAAAATTAGCCTTTAACCCTATTATAGTATATAATGTTTTAACTTTTAACACCCCTAAATATTAAAATACATTTCCTTTAACTATTAGAAATTTGAGCTAAAAAAAAGGTTAAGTGACTAAATTTTGATAAATTATGAATGTAAATTTAAGGTAAGATTGCAACCAAAATACTAATTTAAGTAATTTGTTTTAATTATACACAAAACTTCGTGTTGTTTTTTCGCCTTTATTTTTTGGCCATAAAAAATCATGTTAATAATAAATCAAATTATTATCATGAATTAAAAAAAAAACAAATGGCGCATTATTATTAGGGATAAAAATTTGTAAATTTAAAGCAAATAGATTTTGGCATGAAATAAAACACTTGTGTACACATAGAAATATGATTTTATTGTTCACCAAAACAAAAATGCTTTTATTGTATAGTTTTCATGGGTAATTCAGTAATTGATTTTATTGCATAGTTATTTACTTATAAATTTGTTACATCTTATGATATCCCTTTTACTATTCCTTCAGTTAATTACAACTGGTAGATGAATAAATGGTAAACAGTCCTAAATTAGAGGATCATATAAGACTATGAGCCAAGAAAAAAGTTTCCAAAAAAAGATGAATTGACTTTGTTCAATGGCTAGCCAGTTATGGAGGAAAAGGTCAAACCGCTTTATTATTATTTTTTTTTTTCATTAACAACTTACCAAAAGTGGGGGAAATCCAATTTCATCTCTCTTTCTCTCCATTGATTCCTTCTAAAGTTCTAAACTTTCCTGGAAAATTCTAAGAACCCAGAAAGAAAAACCACCAAAAAAAAAAAAAAAAACAAGCCTCATTACTCTGCATTTCAATGGCTTCCCATGGCAAAAATTCATTTTTTTCCCAATGAAGATAGTAACTTGTAACAAAAATATATGATTACAGTTACTTGTTTTGAATCAGAGAATGGCTAGTTTGTTGAGTTTTCTATTTTTAGGATGCGCTAGAAAACAAACTGTCAACCTCATCAGATCAATATAGGCTTCAATCAATATTCATGTTTAGACAAGAAACAAGGAAACATGGGTTTGAATACAGCATATGCAAAAGAAATTTCACTTCGTTTGTGCAAAATGCTTTTGGCTTTTTACAACACAGGCCACACATTTTTTCAAAAGCATCCAGTGATTTCTGGAATTTTCTCAGTCAGCTTCATCCTCTACATATTTCTATCTTATATTTACAGCTTCCTGGTTTATTTATCCCCATTTATCATAGTCACCGCCATTTTCATCAGAATCTTCTGGAGTTCTGAACAACCCCAGCTCAGATATGTGAAAAGAGAGAGGAGAAGGAGTGACTTAAAGCATTCAAGGATCGCAGGAAAGTATTGCAGAAACGACTTTGATATTGACGGATATTATACCCATTCCTCACATTATAGAAGAAGAAGCTGCAGAGACAAGAAATTGGGTTTGCATAGTGATAACACTGAGTTTTGCAATGCTGTTTCTGAGACACACACAGAGAAAAATGGTGTAAACTCTCTTGAAAGATCAAGAGATGGTTCTTCTGATGATAATTGCGTGTCCTGCAAGAAATCTCCCTGGAGTCCAAATCGGGAAACCTTGCGCTCTGAGCCTTCAATGAGTGACTTGGTACATTACGGTATCACGGAAGGAGTTACAGAAGATGAGAATGAGGTGCCCAAGAATGATGATGATGATGGGATTAAAGATGTTGTAGGATCACCAAAGAATAATAATGGTAAGGAAGATTCCATGGAATTAGAAAGAAAATTTAGGATGGAGAATCTAATTGCCAACAGTAAAGCAAGAAAGGAATTGCAGATGCAGCTTGATAAAGGTGTGAATCCAACTCATCTTCTTGCTCCTGTGCTTATCACAAGAAACAACAGTTTTAAAGGTTCAAAGAGATTCGGGGCTGATGGAACAGAAATGCCCGATTCTGCGACATCCACAACTCGATCGCCCAGATCCTTTAACCTTCTCTATAATTCTCCTCAGGCAAAACCAGCTACTTTCCATCAAGAATCCAATCAAGGGAACCAGAAAGACAAGTCATCATTATTCTCCAGGCATGAAAGCTTTAATGCAGGAAGATTTAGAAGATTTCCAGGTAACAACCACTTCGTCATCATCCTTTGTTCTTCCTCAATTCAGCTTGTTTTACAGCGCTCTTACTTTGAGTTACATCTTTTAAGCCTAAACAAAAGAAAGGCTGTACTACCTTCGGTCCCTGACATAGTTGCAAGGTTGAATTTGGTCTTAAGTATAAGATTTCAATCCATTTTGTCTTTTATATTTACCACTTTCACTCAAAACTAACTGAGATATAAATTAATGTAGCACATTGGTCATGTCATGTTTGTTCAAATTAACCAATTTATTTCATTTCCTTAGCATACCAAAATGAGATAAGTAGGTGTTATATCAAAGATCAGAGATGGCATTTTCTTGTGAAACTCAAGTACACTTTATTGTTGCAGATAAGGAAAAGGGAAGCCATGACAGGTTAATTGAGCAATTGTTCTCCAAATGTGGCACTTCTGATGCAAGTGGTGTGACATCTCCCAAACCACAAAGCAATTTCAAGGAACCCGATACGAGTAATTTGATTGCAGAAACAGATCAGAATATCTCAAGTTCTAAAAAACCTGAACTTTCAGAGAAGCCAGAACAAAGAGTTCACCACATGTCTCCAGAACAAGTACTCAAATTCCCAATATCTAAAAGCACTACGATAAATGAATCTCTGTTCAAATCTCTTGCTGCTCCCACTGGGAAGAACAATGAAAACATGTTCTACCCCGGTAGACGAATTCGTAAACCTCCAGCACACTCCATAGCTTCTGACTTACAAGTAGAGGTTTCAGAATCTGGTTCACCTAGAAAAGAACTTACTGGCTCAAGTTCAAGCTCAAGTGATGAAGAATCTTCAGTATATGATGGGGATAATGAGAGAGACTATTGTTCATCTGGAAGCGAAGATATCTGGGGAAACTCAGTTCAAGCGAGAGAAGTACAAGGAATTGGTGACTTAGAGAGTACTCCAAAAGCAGACTTTGGCTCCAATATGGATGTTCTTTCACCATTTCCATTGCAAGAGATAGATGAAGAAAATTCAGCTGATGTGAGTTCAGTGTCATCGACGTGCGAGTTACCTGGAGACACACCAACCTGTGCGGTTGGTTATGATCAGAACTTTTTTGGTGATATGAGAGAAACCGCGATGCAAATTGAAACATCTCAGCCTTTGAACTCTTTAGATGTTCCATCTTCTTCTCAAGCAAGCTCAGAAAGATTAGAGGTAAGTGGCTTTTTCGTCGTCTTCTATTTAGCTTTCAGTAAGGTTAGATTTGGATGAAGCAAGGAACTAACGCAGACACAAGATATTCTCAACGCAAATACTACTTTTTTCCCCTTAAGGAAAGAGGATTGAACCTCCAAATTTTATCAGTCCAAAACTGTTGACATGTGACACTTTAAATTTTTAAAACTTGCATAGAAGGTAATAAAGGGTGATAATAATGCTCTTTTCTTTTTCTTTATTTTTTTGAAAAACAGGAATGGTGTAACCATTATAAGAATTACACAAAGGAGGAGGAAGATGTTAGAGATATGAATGATTCAGCAACAATTGACAAAGATCATATAGATAACAAAACAAGCAATAGAGATGATGGTCTATCAAATTTGCATCAAAAATCAATTGCTGATATCTCTGTTCAATCAAATTTGTCCATTTCACCACAATCTGTACCACCAAAGAAGAATCCAACAGATGAAGTTTCTTCATTTGCTTCTGATCAACAGAGACACATACAAGTCCCACAATCTTCAATGGAGGATATGGCAAAAACAACTTCAAGTGGTGAACTTCATTCACATAATTCTCAGGTTAGAATATTCTGGAAGAGATAAGAATAATAAGTAGAAAGCTATGAAAATCGACACCACATCTTTGACTATCTGATAAGTGAACAAAGATTGACCCTATGTTTGGATAAAAACAAAATTAAGGGGAATGAATATTAGGAGGGAAAACTCCCCAAAAATAGTAAATTTTTTTTACCATTATGGGAAGGTTTTCTTCCTAGTATTCTCTCCCTCCTATTTTCTCCTCACTTTTCTCTCAATCAGAACATGCTCTCAGAGTTTTTTTTTTTGGATGATGTCTAAGGGGGTAATTGACATCAATGATGAAGAAACATGTGAACATGTCAATTTTAAATAGATTTTAGTCCACCTTGGATTGTCTATTTTCACCTCTGAAACCTCTCTTTCTCATGTGCATATTCCGAAAACATACGGATTATTATTAACTAACATAAAACCTTTGTTTACTAGACAAGTCATGCTGATGAAGCAAAATCAGATGTTGAAACCGATGCTCAAGATGGTTCTGCTCATTTGGCAGAAAAAGGAATCACTGATTTAACTAGCAGTGCAAATATTCCCATTGAAGAAAAGGTTAGCGATCTATATCTATATTATGTACTATATCATCTTTTACAATATTGAGAGAATACACAATCATTGACATATCAGTGATCAAATTAAACAGGAAAAAAGATATTAAGGTCTTTTAGTGAATGTCCTCAGTTATGAATCTCACACACACACACTCACACTTCTCCAGATCTTAATGTAAGATCCTATGGTCTTTTGCAAAGAGATTAAAGAAGCTAAACAAGTTAATTAATTATATCATATATTGTGTATTATTAGATTATATATCAGTTTATAAGTCAGACAAATAATTTGAAGAAAAACGATGAGTATAAATACATTAAAGTAACTTATTTTTTTTCTTAATCTCTCCAAAAAAGTCAATGGGATCTTATATTTATGACTGGAGGAGCATATCCCAAAAAATACTTCTTGTGCATGCCCCTTATGCTTGTTACATAATTTTTATATTAGGAATGAAATTTAGCTGGTGCACTTATGTTAATTGAACAGATTTCGTTGAGTGAAGAGAAAGAAGTTGAATCCCAAACATTAGTGAACCAGGACTCTGCTGCAGAACCATCTATGAATGCCAGGGCAATGAAATTCAGATCTCCAAACAATTTTGAAGGGAATCATGACAATGATTCAAAGGAGAACAAAGCCGTTTCGAGTGAAACAGAACATTCGGAAGAACCTAGACGAGTGATTCAACCTCAGAATTTTAGGAGGCCACCTGTGCCAAGTGGTGCATTTCCTCCTGAAGAGAAGCCTCAAAAAACGCAGCATTATAGAACTGGCTATTTAACCACATAATCCTTGAAGTCACTACTAATTCTCAGGTTTGAATTCTTGAAGAAAATTATTGTTTCACCATTTTCAATACTACTAAGACAGTAAACAAAATCCAATGGGATATAGATTATAAAAACAATCAATAAGAAATCTAGAATATCTCTCATTAATTCTCCTTTATTTTGCATTTTGTGTATACCCTAACAAATTTTTAGGCGCATACGCCTTCTTTTATAGGCCACACTGAGTTAGTTCTTTCTCTACTACCTCTCATAGATAGATCAGGAAAGGCTCTATAACATTTAGATATTGAAAAAAGTCAAAAACAGATGCTAAAACCAATAGAAGAAAAGAACTGTGAAAAGAATCAAATATGTCCATGCCTTTGTGATAACATATCCATGCCAATACACTAACATATTAGTGTACAGATCTTGCCTATGATAAGTTGAACATGGATCAAATGAAAACAACGCTAAGTTTTCACCCGAATCAGTAGAAGACAAGCGACAAGGTCATCGATACAGCAGCAAGTATTGAAGGGAATATTGTCAAAGTGCATATAGTCAGATGAGCCAAATAATACACCAGACTTTTGTTGAAGGTGACATATATAGAAGGATATATAACCATAAAGCAGTAATATCACTGGAAATTTCTCACAGTCATATCTGAACCAACCATTGTAGTCAGAGGCAAAGTAATTAGCAAAAGGCAGACTTGCAACAGAGGATTCATGAAGTGGTGGTAGGTGGCAATGTTTGATATTTCAGAGGTATATAACAAGCAAGTGAAGTTTTAACAAAGAGTTTTTCTCTCATCATCTTCAAGTCACCATAACTTGATGAGAAAGCTAAACTTTCCACAATGGAGGTTCAAGACTAGCATGAAACCGCAAAAATTTAGTTAGAGATCCTTTATTTTTCTCACAAGGCTCATATTTTTATCTTTGTGGACAAGGGAGTGAGACTGTATATGCTACTTTTTTTTTTTTAAATAATAATTCTCCATTCACTCATCTTTTTCTCCCTTGTGTTTCTTTATAACTAGTTCTCTAATTTGTTGAATCAAAGTATTAGCTTAGTCCCGCACTCCCACTCGTACATAGAATAATAAATCAAGCGGATTCAAATCTTGCTAATTTTTTTAATTTTAATACTTTTATTCTTTAAAAAAATCTAAATTGTTTAAATCTACTCTTAACAGTCCAAATTGTTAGGATTGAAATTTGAATTTAAAACTTGAAAAAAAAAATTCATTCTGGACCCTTTTATGAATGTAGAAGCGGCATCATTTGGAGAGAGATCAAGGAAAAATAGTATGCATAAAGTTATGACTTTTGAATTATTTATAGGGAAAATAATAGAGAAAGGATTTTTAAAATTGTAAAATTCTAAATTAGACTTGTTATCAAGAGTTAATAAGAGAATGACAAGATTTAATAAGCAAGTCATAACTCACTTTTTGGGAAATGTCTAATTTAAGATTTTGCAATGTCAAAGTTCCTTTTTCTCATTTTTCCTTATTTATATAGATCTTTTTTGTCCAAAAGAAAGTCAATTTTTTTAATTATCCAAAAATATATTTCTACCCACTATATAGAATAGGCGGGCAGAAGCGAGAAGGGAAGGAAGAAGGGTGAAAGATTGAGAGTAAACTGAGAGATTCACTATATGCAGATGATCTGAAATCTGTTACATATGAGCAAACATTCACAATAACAGTAAACTGTTAAGATGAAATAACAAAAGTAACCCAACCCAATACAAAAATATATGACTACAATGCTCTTATACAATCCTAATGCTGTATCAATTATCAAACCTTCACAAAACAACCTACAAGATACAAAACAAGGATCTTTGATTGCCATTCTGCTTTTATCATGCTTAGACCTATAATATCCAGATTTTACAGCATGTATCCATCACTCTGTACCCAACCTGATGAATTTATCATCAAAATTCCTCACTGGCAATTGAATCTTCAAAACCGTCAGTTTTTCAGTCTCTCAGATCTTTGCTTCAGTAGGGTCTAAATCCCATCTTCGTCCATTATTTAGATCAGTAGCCCTTGACATCTTTCCCTCCTCAACTATGTCATAATTAGCACCATCCTGCAATATATGTAAGGAACAAATCCACAGTCCATGCATATTGCTTTGAGCAGAAAAGTGAGTTGGAAACAGATTGTTGTCACATGGCGGTAAGGAGGATTTGCTAAAGGCTGTTGCAGGGGGCATGTGTAGTGCCTGCATATACTATGGCATGTATTAAAATGCCTAAAAGGGTATTCTGGTGGGGTAAGCCTGATAAGAGAGAAGTTTACTTTGGAAGGATGAAAACCTGTCACTAAAAGTAAAAATGACAGCGAGTTGGTTTTAGAGTTCAAAGTTTTTAATATGAATCCAGAAAGCTTGTGGGTAGATTGGTGTAGAGAGCATTTATTATTTTAACACTGATCTTTTGCTACTCCAGAAGGGTGATAAGGCTTCTTCGGAGTGGGCAAGCTTGATTGAAGGAAGGGATGAGCTAGTGAAGAAATTATGCTTGGCAGTTGCTAATGGAAAATAAATAAGTGTGCACTGTGTGTAGATTGAGGTGGTCAGGGGGAGAGATAGATATGATATGAAGGTGATAGAGATTTATGAATGCAGGACTTGATAGTGGGTGGAAGATTGGATCTGAGTATAATTGAAGATTCCTACTCCAGGCCATGTTGGACTAAAGTTGGAAGGAGAGATGTAACATGTTGTTCAAGGGAATTGAGGTGAGAGTGCAGCAAAGCGAAGGAGAAGAATGAGGCATATTTTGAAGTTCCTAAGTGTTAGTTCTCAATGTGTTTTGATGATTAACAACAATTGTAAACATATTTTGAAGTTTCCAAAATCTGTTAAAAACCATCTGATAGTTGCATACTCGAGTATAGGTATGCATACTCGAATATGGGGTTGACAGAGGATTGCTCAAATGCATTTTACAAGTCAATACTCAAGTATGGAAAGCCATACTCGAGTATTGAACTCACAGAGAGCAATCAAGTTTTTGAAAATAGATGCATGCTCGAGTATAGGTATGCATACTCGAATATAGGCCATCCAAAGAGCAACCAAACTTTTGAAACTGAGTCAATACTCAAGTATAAGAAGCTATACTCGAGTATTGGACTTACAGAGAGCAAAGGTGTTTTTTTTCAAACTAAGTTGCATACTCGAGTATAGGTATGAATACTCGAGTATAGGCCCTTACAGAGAGCCCCCAAAATTTTATAACTGATGCATACTCGAGTACAGGTTTGCATACTTAAGTATTGGGCTCTTACACTTGTTTTCAACTTGACACCTGATCTTGTATACTCCAGTATTGATTTGTATACTCAAGTATTGACATGGCATGACTTCACATTTTTTGAAAATTGAGTTGCATACTCGAGTATAGGTATGCATACTCGAGTATGGGACCATACAGAGAAATTGTCCATTTGTCAATGACTTGCATACTCCAGTATGGAAATCAATACTCCAGTATAGAGGCCTTTTGAACTTAAAATTTTTCACACAAACAGTTGCATACTCCAGTATAGTCTTTGGTTTTCAAGTTCAAGTCACGATGGTTTGCCTCTGGAAGCTACATACTCAAGTACCACTTTGGATACTCTAGTATGGACACTTGTACACAGTGCCATACTCGAGTATAGATGAATATACTCGAGTATACAACGGTAAAAACTGATTTTTGAATCACACGAATTTGCAAAACATTATTGTTTGATCTTATTGCTTTCATATATCATTCACTTATGTTCCTGATCTTATTGCTTTCATATATCATTCACTTATGTTTCCAGCTATGTTTACAAGTTTGTTAAGTGAATTTCAGTTAGAACAGATGAAGATTATTGAAGGTCAAAGCCAAAAAGCAAAAAGGTGTTCAGAGCATTAAATGCACTTCAGTAAATCAACCTCCTTTTGGTTAATCCACCTGAACACTCCTTCTCAACGGTAAAGAAGGATTTCTTCATCAAGTAAACTCTTCTCCAACGGGCAAATTTCCAGAGAGCCACATCAGATCATTTTAACACCTGGATTAGTTGGAGTTTAAAGAGAGAAGATGACCAGACTTAATATTAATCACCTACAACGGTTGGATTCATCATACAACGGTCAATTAATGTTCTCTACCTATAAATAGAATGCATTAATGTCTTCTCAAGCTGATACACCAATTGAGAGCGAAAATTATTAAGTGTTCATTTATTGTGTTCAGCTTTCATCTGTAATAGTATCATTTTGATACTTGTGCTTCAGTGTTCATCTTATCTACTCTGTGAGAGAGTTATTTCTGTAAATCATTTATTGATTGTGATAACCACAAGTCAGGGGACTTGGTGGTTGGGTGTATTGATTGTAACTTGGAAGGGGGAGTGAGTTCTAGTGAGAGAACTACTCTAAGTACAGAGTTTGTAATCAAGTGTTGGATATAGTGGGTTGAAAATCCCAAGTGAGGCTTGGGGACTGGATGTAGGTCAAGGATAAGACCGAACCAGTATAAATCGTATTGTGCAAAGCTTCTCTTCCCTTTTCCTCTGTCTTACCTTGTTTTAGTTTGTTAAAAACATAGTTTAATCTTTAAATTTTTAAAGATACCCAATTCACCCCCTCTTGGATATCAAACTCCATTCTTCACTAAGCAGTGGATATCCTCATATACCCAATAGCTGATCAAGTGAAGGCTAATTGTGATGGCTCTATTATATGAATTAGGGTTGGTGGGTATTGGGATTAATTGTTGAAATAAGGAAGGCATTCAGAACTCAAGCTGAGGCAGTGCTGGTTAGTGTTGTGATTGGCTAGACAATTTTTTTGCCTGACATAAAGTGTGTCTTAGCATTTATCCTATGTTTTAGAAGAGGGGGAAAAAATAGTTAAGGTGCAAAAATGCATGTGTTTTACCATGTGGAAGGCCCAATACCGAGTTTTTTTTAGGTACAATAGTATACATGTGATTACAAATTAGGTGCAAAAATATCGTTTGACTTTTTTTGCTAATCTAATGATAACGTGACTTTCAAATATGCAAAAATATACATGTGATTTGGTAAAAAGAGCTCCAATACTGAGTTTTTTTTTTAATTTAATATTTTTATTTCAATTAAGGGAAAATTATTATTTCTCTAGGTATAATTACTGGAAGGTCAAATTTTTTATTTCCATATTTTTTTAAAAAAAATCCTTATTAAATTTTCTAATTAATAATTAATAAATAAATATTTATGCATTTAAAAATTGATATTATAAATACTACATTATTTTCTATGTTATTCACTATCTCTTGATAAATAAGCCTATTTTTGTTGTTGTTTTTTTTTTAAAAAAAAAAAGAGTTAGAATTTTAACACACTTATTGTTATTAACCATCATTTCATTTCGAATCAGGGGATGCGGTTAAACATTTTTTATAATAAGGAATGGAGGGAGTAATATTTTTGAGTGAAAACATTAATTACCCTTATGTTTTACCTAAATTATAAAAATCTTCCTTCTATTTTGAAAATATATATTTGAGATTTCATTTCCATCAACCTAACTGTTAGGGTTGAGCACAGAACCTATAACCTATGAGCTTGCCCCCAACCCAATGTAATTGGGTCATTTTGAGTTCGTCCAAAAAGACTCATAACAAGGTGGGTTAGAACTTGTACATTTAAGACTTAAATGGGTGGGCTATGGGCACATCTACAGGCTACCTATACCTGCCCATTTAGTGCTTTATTTAATTAATTACCCATATCATTCCGTATTTTAGCATAATGTAAAGGTGTTCCTTGACTTTATATTCTGAATAAATTTATGTTGTGATTATACTTATCTAAATTTGTGTGAATTGTGATTATTAAACTTTGAAGATTCAAATTTCAGAATTTAAAATGACGAATTTGGATGAATGTTTAATACGTTTAAATATTTTTTTTCAAAAAATAAACATGTGGAATGTGAATGGGTAACAGTTAACCCAAAACCCGTTGAATCCGCCCATTTATGTGTTAATTCGTTTACATGTGTTTAAATGAGTTGAGATACGGGTATAGGTTAACTTATACCCATTTAAAGTTTAATGGACGGGTTATGGGTTTGGTATCGGGTTGCCCAACTTGCCCATTTCTCTACTCTACCAACCTTTAGTTATTTATTAATTTTGACTATTAAACTTTTTGTTACTAAAATACCCCTTTTTCTACAAACGAACAAACCTTTATATTTGTCCAAAAATAATTTTTATATACAACCACAAACATAATTTTAATAGATATATGTTCAAAATTATTAATATATTATTAAAAAATTAATTTTATTATATTTTAAATTTTTTTCATATTTATTGAAACTTATTTATTTAATTTTCTTTTAAAAGACTAAAAACATATTTCTTTCTCTCTATTTTGCCACCATACCACAATTGAAAACATATTTTGAAAGCAATATTTTTATTCATTATATATTATAAACAATATAAATTTGAGATATTATATAACTTATATTAATTTTAAATTTTAAATCTTTACTACATTTCTTGCACAAACATTTATAAATATGTTTATTTAAGTATGCATCTATTAAAAGAATTAGTCATATTTTTAATTAAATTTTATATGTCTACATTAATTAAATTAATTAAGCCTCCATCCCAATATGGTTAAAAAACGTAATATAATTTTTTGCAAAAGTAAAAAAAAGATAATGAAAAACTCTTAAATTACTTAAATAATTTTAGCAAAAATTAGGAAATTAGTAACGATCAGGAGTAAATAAAATTAGTAAATGAAATTTATTTTATTATAATTTATTAAAAAAAATTGTTAAAAAAACTAAGGTTTTTGATTTAAGCATATGTTTTTAAAATAAAGGGAAAGTAATGTATAATTAAGATAATTCTGATTTAAAAAAATGTATAATTAAGATAAAGGTGGCAGGTTACTCAATATTTTTTTAATATGATCCGGCGGTATTTTATACTCATCAGATTTCCGCCCCAAACTCATCTGATTGTTTCCCTGTATCTTGACGGCTACCAGGTAACCCGGATGTGAATTAACCACCCGCACTTTGGCACATCGACAAGAACAGGTTAACCTTTTTTCTCCTCATTCACCCCCTCACTCGTGTAGCTTTCAAAGTAGAGCAGTTTCATGATTCATATTGAAGTTTACATATTTATTCAGATAGGTTTTTCATTCTCTTTTCCTTGAGTTGAAATGCTTCGTAATATGCTTAACTTTTGCCCAACAATTTCTGCCATTCGTGCGTTTGATAAAATGCCTCTTTCAGAATTTTAAAATATGTCTAAATTTATGCATTTGCAAGCCCGTATAGACATGGTTTAGATCTTCAGCTCTTCTATTTTCCGAATTACTTCAAAAATTAGTGCTAATTTAATTTGATATAATTTTCTTGAACACTTGTAGCTGTCGGTTGTTGATCTGGTTGCTCTTATAGTAAAGTGGGGACTTATCCTTTTCAAATTCTTCATTATCATATAATTTGTGGAATAGTCAATGGCTGATAATTTCTCATGGTTTTTTATGGATCAAGCTTTCTGTTCAATATTATATAATCTAATGCTTGGGTGAGATAGTGGAAATAACAAAAGTTTTGAGTGAGATGGTTCTGTGAAAATTGCTTGGCAGAACTCGTCTTATTGATCTTTTGCAATACGTGAGTGCTGAGTTGAGTTTGCTGACAATAGTTTTTCAGTAATTCAGTTGGTAATGAAAAATGATTTCCTATATAAATGCCAGATGTATTTGCACCAAGCGACTTGTTTAAATGCATTGCAGGAGAAAATTTTTGCTTTAAGCAATGAAATGAATTTTGTTAACAGGACTTTAATATAGTCATTCTACCTTCACTTGGTTTTAGATTACTTTGCACATTTTAATCAGTGTTGTTAAAGGTGCTAAGGTGAGGTGCAGAACACCCTCACTCAGGCACTTGCCTGTGCCTTGCTTGGCACCTTTTGGCTCCTGGTTTGAGTTTCATATGGAGAAGTAGGTAACAATGCCAAAGCTTTTCTGGCTTTGGAGGTCAATGTCAACAATGTTTTGTGTTGTGGACTTGGCTGATGAGGCTTCTATCAATTTATTGATGTGCCTCTGAACTCCTGTAAACTTGTTGAAGGGTCATGTAGGTATGTTGGCCAAAATCAAAGAAGACGAATGTTTCTGCTTCTTCTCTTTCGATAATAGAGAACCATTTGAAGTTGAACTATTTTATAAAATATGATATGGAAATTTAAAAGATAAAATATTAATTTTTTTTTTTGTTTTTTGCGATAGCTTGTGATTTTGATGACTGCTACATTTATCTATGTTTTGTTCATATGACACAATTTTCAGAGTATTTATCAAAATTACATTTATCTATGATTTTTTTGTCTGTACATTATGTACTTTCACATGGTAGTGCCTTCCTTTGCTGAGTTGTATGCCTTTCTAGCACCTTCTGCCTAGAACGTGCCTTTTGCCTTTAACAACATTGGTCTTAATATTGTCCCTGTAGATAAAGCAGGAATTTTTGGGTTATGTTTGGTCAAGTTCCATGGTTTTCTATGAATGTTACTATCTATTCATTTTGCTTCAGACTAGAAAGCTTTTTAGCATAGTTTTATGGATGTTTAGTGCAATACTTCTTGCATGTTTTATCTTTATATATACTTGTAAGATTTGGTTTATGTTTTTAAAATTCTGGTTTGCCTTTTGTTCTCACACAAACTCAGGGCTTGCAGTTCAAATTTTGATTCATGTTAGAAATGCTACTATACTAACAAATTTCTGGTTGATATGGCAAATTCTGGGTTGGCTAAAATACTGTCTTTTGGCCCAAAATTCAGAATTGCTTTGAAAATCCTGATGTGTGTTAAACCAACGATTTACAAAGTAATGTTCTGGATTGCATTGCAAATTTTGAATTGCGCAGATTCTGGTTTATAGTTGAAATTTCTGGTTTACTGCAGGACAGTTTTTTGATCGGAGAATTCTCTTTATGCTTGCAAATAAAATCAACCACCTTCTTTCCCTATGTAAACAGATTTCAAGTTCCCAGCCTATTTCTCATTCACGGCCCCTCCGTTATCTCCCACCTCGACCTTCATTGAGTCAAATCAAGCAAGCCCATGCTTACATCATTGTCTCAGGTGTATTTGGCTATGTCCGCTTTATGGGTCATATTCTTGCTTATCTTTCTTTGTCCTCGTCGATTCCCTTGGATTATTGCTCCACAATCTTCCACACAATGAGCTTCCCTAGTGTCTTCACCTTCAATAACATGATTCGGTGCCTTGCCAAAGGGAATTCACCTTATGATTCCATTGCTTTATACTCATCATTGCAACGGAGATGCTTGAAACCCAATAAGCACACTTTCACCTTTGTGTTACAAGCTTGTAGTAAGGCTCTCGCTATAAATGAAGGGGTTCAACTTCACACCCATGTGATCAAACTCGGTTTTGGAGATGATTTGTTCATTCGAAATGCCTTGATTCACCTGTACTGTACTTGTTCTAGAGTTGAGTGTTCAAAAAGGGTATTTGAGGAACATGTCCTATGCAGAGATGTGGTCACTTGGAATTCAATGTTGGCAGCTATGATGAGAGACGGACAGATAAATGTTGCAGAACAGATGTTTGGGAAACTGCTGGAGAAAGATGTCATCTCATGGAGTACGATGATCAAGGGTTATGTTCAAAATGGACTGTTAGAACAAGGGCTGGTGTGCTTCAAAGAAATGAGAGTGAGAGGCATCAGACCTAACGAGGCAATATTTGTTACCGTAATTTTAGCTTCAGCCCAATTGGGTTTACTTGGGCATGGTCAATTTGTTCATTCTACCATCGAATCCTTGAATTTCCCTATATCTATTCCAATAGGAACAGCTCTAATTGACATGTATGCAAAGTGTGGCTGCATTGAAAAGTCAATATCATTGTTCAATGATATGCCCAGGAAGGATAGCTGGACTTGGAATGTCATGATTTGTGGCTTAGCTTCACATGGTCATGCAAAGAAAGCACTTGCACTCTTTCAGAACTTTACAAGTGAAGGTTTCTGTCCCACCAACATAACTTTCATAGGGGTTCTAAATGCTTGTAGCAGAGCAGGGCTGGTTTGTGAGGGTAGGGAATACTTTAAGTTAATGGTAGACAAATATGGCATTCAACCAGAGATGGAGCACTATGGGTGCATGGTTGATCTTTTTGCTCGTCGCGGACTAATAGATGAAGCCTTTCAGTTGATTGAGACAATGACGACTCCACCAGACCCTGTATTGTGGGCAACACTTCTAGGTGCCTGTAAGATATATGGATTAGTGGAAACGGGAGAGAAGATTGGAAATAAGTTGATACAGCTGGACCCTGCACATGATGGTCATTATGTACAGTTGGCTGGAATATATGCAAAAGCCAGAAAATGGGAAGATGTAGTTAGAGTTCGCAGATTAATGATCGAACGAAATACCAACAAAGTTGCAGGTTGGAGCCTGATTGAGAACCATGGTCTCCATCGATTTGTCGCAGGAGACAGGGAGCATGAGCGTTCTTCTGACATTTATGAAATGCTGCAAACAATAGGAATGAGAATAGCTGAAGCTGGATACTCGCCAAATGTTTCACCGGTATTGCATGATATTGAGGAGGAAGAAAAAGAAAATGCAATTAAAGTGCACAGCGAGAGATTAGCAATTGCTTTTGGCATTTTGGTTACAGAAGTTGATGATTGCATCAGAATAGTTAAAAACCTTAGAATTTGTGAGGACTGTCATGAGGTGATCAAGATTGTATCCAAAGTGTTTCAGAGAGAGATAGTTGTTAGGGATGGCAGCAGATTTCACCATTTTAAGGAAGGCAAGTGTTCTTGTCTTGATTATTGGTAGATCATAATTAACCCATCTTCTTGGTCTTTCTCTCCCTGCTGCTAGCTATTGGATTATAGTTTATTAAATCTTAAATTATATCATTGATATGGATTTCATGAAGGAGTTGAGAGTTGAGACTAGTTAAGTGTTAGCCAAAATGCAGTGGTGAAGACTAGCACATAATGTTTAGAGGTGAGGGAGAAAAACATGTGGTGTTGTCAGGCCAAATTATGCCTGCTATCTTCAACTTCAGGCAAATTGGTTGTACTGGCTAGTAGGTGCTGGTCAATAAATTCATAATTGTCCTGATTCACCAATAAATCATTTTAGCAAGGATTTAACAGTTGACAGGTGGGTTTTAACTGCTGGCATTCAACAATAAAAAAATATCTTATTTTATGATCTGCACAGGTGGGTTTCTGGATATGGGACTCCAGCTTGGTTTGCTTGACACTGAGCATATGCTATTTCTTTGCCACAAGTTGAGAAGTGATTGGTTTGTCTAATAAAGATAACCTTCATATGGGTCTTAACTAATTGCAGAAAAGCATATTTTGTAGCAATATCTGGAATTCCTTAAATTGATAAAGCATGGCATTCACATGATGCCAGAGGTGGTGCGCCTTTGGTTCCATGGTTGATCTCCCAGCTCGTACTGATTTCATTGATGAAGCTGACAATGATTTTTCAATAAGTCTGGCCGCCTATCACTTGTAAGTTGATTCAATAAGTTGAAACCACATGGACATTGTATGCAATTATAAAAGCGAGAAAATGGAAAGTTGTGCTTATGATTCTCATATTAATGATGGGATAAAACATCATAGAACTGCATACGGAATCTTGAATAAAGCATTGGGAATCATTCAAAGGCAAAAGGGAAGAAAGGGGCTGAAGCTGGTTATCGCTTTGAATCAAAACCTCAAACCTTTGTTACAGGTTATAGGATAGCAAGACATAGACTGCAAATTGATGTACGCTATTAGAGGTAAGCAAATTTTTGTATTTTTAGTCATAGAAGTTGTAGATTGCATAAGAATTATAAGGAGATTCCAAATTTTGTGATGATTCTCATTGGGGTGATCGCGATTTTTCCCCCTTTGATCTCTGAAGTGTTAATTGAGAGACAGATTAGAGTCTGAAATATTTTAGTAATTCGTAATTGTATGAATGTTAATTTTTCTTGACCATATTACTTTTGAGAACAAGATCAACTATCTTTTATTTCAAAACGCGTGGGTTGTCATGGGGTAATTAATGTAGAGTGGCATGTACATAACACAGATCAGAGATGAGATTGAATCTTACCTTCTGCAGTTGTTTAGTGAGTTATTATGTGATAAGGTCTTTATCTGGTAGACGTATGATTCTAATAGGATAGTTCAAAAGTAGAGGTTTGTCTGAAATTTTAAAATAGTCATTCCATTTTCTACCCTCATTATATATATGTCATCCATAATGTCTCTGCAATAAATTTTCATACATTACCTCTGATGTAAACTCTTTCCAAACAAGAGTATAATTTGAAAGAAATTTTCATAAGTTACAACGCTTTTAACTGACATTTTGAACTGCGTGATTTTAGTAGTTGTTCCTCATAAAAAAGATAGAGTATTTGTAGTCCATATAATTAATTATTTTGAATGCCTAAGAAACAAATATGCATTTGGGAGAGACAAATGGGGGCTTAGTTTTGCATATATTTTCCCGAATAATTGATATTGAGAAGGTTGAAAGTGTGAAGCCCATGCAAATTGACAAACTGAGCCTATGTTTGTGATATACTGACGTCCTTAAATTATTCCAGGTATTACATTCTATCCTCATTATCTTTAGAGTCTTTTTGGATTCAGAATTTTGTGTATTTAAACACAAGTTATATTTATTATTTTTCAGCTTCAATATATGAATAAAGTATTTTCTTTTGGACAAGATCATTTGTTACTCTTTGTTCTATTTATTATTCGTGGAGAAGAGCTAGAGGAAAGAGAAAGTGATCGGAGTCGATTTCACCTCCGATTCGGCGTTTCTAGCTCCCGAGGCCTTCTTTAATATTGTTCCTCTGGGCGAGAGCAACATTTTTGTGGTTTTGGATTCTTGATCTGAGGTGTTTTGTGCTGTCCACATGGTGGAGGTGCTTCCAAATTTTCGAACCAATCACGGAATCACGATAAGGTAAGTGTATGTTTCATTTTGAACCAAATGGTTTGAGGTTTTCTTGAGTTGTTCATATGCCCTGATTTTAGGTCTATACTGTTTGGACATGGAGGAGTGTGATTTTGCTGTTTTTGAGGTTAGAAATGGATTCCTTAGGCAAAATTGGGTAGGAATAAGTTGTTGGTATGATTTTGGAAGAATTAGAGTAAATTTGGACAAAACCCTATGCTGCCGCCAGATTTTGTTTTCTGGAGGCAGTTTGGTTGTGTTATGTTTTAACTAGGTAAATGGTATCCAATGGCCTTGAAAATTTTTAGAATTGTAGTAGACATCCTAAGCTTTGATTTGATAAATAATATGGGCCGCTTTGATCTATATATTGGTAATTATAAATTTTTGAAATTGGTCATATAAAATTGGCAAGTTTCTGGGGTAGTGTCCAATAAGTTGTAATTTTGGAAAGCTGTGTGTCCAAATGTCTAAATGAAATATTTTTACCTTTGGAAGTACTATAATTGGACACTAGTACAATGAGATATGAATTTTTAAAATTAGTTGAAAATTTTGCCAGTTTTGACTTGTGCAAAAACGAGAAAAATAAGTTCAAACGCATTTTGAATGCTGGTTTTATGGTTTTACAATTCCCTATCATATATTGTGCATGCATGTTATGAGGTTAATTGTTATTATGGGGTTCTTTGGGATCACTACCCTGGTCATTATGTTTGTATCGAGCAGGTACTAGATGCAGCTCCCATGCAAGGCGGTGGATGTCGGCAAATGGAGATGCTAGGCATGTTGTGTGATTGGTTGCAGGTCATTGGTTGAGGAATCTTAGTAATTATGTTTAGGGTTTGTAAGTAATATATACGAACCCTGTGGGTATTTTTGTAATGTAATCAAGAATTTTATATCAGTAAATAATGTTATTTCTGTTTTACCTACTGAACTGCGTATAAATGCTCTAATGATAGTTAATATATCGATGGGGCATTACATTGACTCATTGAGCTTGTTTGTCTCTGAACTTTTCATTACCCGTAACCTTAGAAAAAGGCCTACCAATCAAAAGAGCTTGGGTCCTGTTTTTCTTAACATCGTCAATAGTGGTAAGCAAATTCAACAACTTAGGGAGTGTTGACTCCACCTTATTCGTATAATAATTGACCACAAAGCCATTAAATGAATGTGCCAGGGACTACAAGACTAAGTCAATACACAGCCCATAGTCCATGATAAAGCGTAAAGAAGCAAGCTTCTTTGTCAGCCTAATTATCTTGAGAACATGTGGTTTGACCATCATGCCTTCAATCATCTTACAGCCAAATAGATCCTTGGAGGTCTCGTAGCACTCAGCCCTCCATTGCTTATCATAAAGCTCTTGTAGATGCAAGATAATGGTGAGAGCATCCATAAGCTCGTGCAAACACTGAAGCACCATGGACAAATACAATAGTAGTTAGAGCTGGGAATCAGGACCGGCCCGGCCCTACAGGGCCTGGCCCTCCAGGGCTTGGGCCCTACAGGGCTTGAGATAAAGAAAATATCTGCTTTTCAAAGCCCGGCCCGATAGTACCAGGGCCAGGGCCTGGAAATTACTATTCGAAATTTTAATTATTTTTTTTTCTAGGTTTTTTCCAAAGAAATATAATTACTAAATTGCAACCATTAAATAACTAATCTATCAAATAAATATTATCAACATTAATATCTAAACAATACAAATCATTCAACAAATAAACACATTCATTAATTCGTAATAAAAAACAAACTATTGTCCACAATTGACTCACATAAAACTTAAGAAGTATTAAACTAAACAACATTAGATAACTTACATAAAATATAAAAGCATACCACTATCATTGTCAATTGTCACCTTCTTCATCACTCTCATCAATTTCATAGATATTTGATTATGCTTCATTTTGAGCAAAAGGCTGTGCTTCAGGAGTAAAAATGTTATGAATTTCTTCTCCCGCATCATGAACACATCCATAATAATCATTATCTGCAACAAATAATATACCAAATCATAAAATCAGAGTATAGTTATTATGTATTTATATATGTGCCTCCTAGCCTCTTCCTCTTGGCACTCTTCGACTAATTTTTTTTCTTAAAAAAAATGAAAATGCTACAGTAACAGGGCCTACAGGGCCGGCCCGATAAAGCCCGAGGCCCTACAGGGCCGGCCCGATAAAGCCCGAGGCCCTACAGGGCCGGCCCTGCAGGGCCAAATTCAAATTTCAGGCATATTTTTCAAGCCCAAGCCCTACAGGGCCATGGCTTAAAAGGGCCGGCCAGATGGGCTCGGCCCGATTTTCCGGCTCTACTAGTAGTATGCAAACTGCCTGTTCATTGTCTACCAGGTGCCTTTTCTCAGTTAAACTGATTATACCCATCTTGCCTTTTAGTAGGGGCAACAGGAATTGAAGAATCTAAGACGACCTATCTTCTCAGAACGCAAAACTATCTTTATATTATGATACTAGTCCTTAAAGTTAGGTCCAGTTGACTTATAAGCATCTAGAATAGAGCGCAAATTAAAATTTTCGGCCATGACAGAAATGCTACAAAATAAAAGATAGACATGTATAAATATTTCACGAAATTTAAACAAGCATATATGGAGACTTTTTGAAACATATGAGCCTACAAAACTAAGTTGTTTGGAGGGTTCACCTAATAAACAACATCTCCATGTCTTCTATTAGATCATCAGGTCGATAACACCTTGTCACTTAATGTCACATCACTATGTAACAATCTGACATCATTACCCTAAATGCATAGACCTAGCTGAGTTTGTAGACTATACATAAAGTCTAACACAAAATATCATCCTAAGTGTCATATACTTCGAATGACACCATTACCCAACAAAATGATAGGTTCTAGCTGAGCTAGAGAACACTACCATGTAGAGGGGATTTAAGTGCCACCAATGATGAAAGGCAATCAAACACACTGGATAATTTTTCTAAGGGTTCTTTTTCCAGTTCTCATCTTCAGTATTTTATTTTATCTTGCATACATAATTAGACACAATAACTAACTATCACATAATTAATTTCAAACGGCTTGTTTTATCATGCATACTAGTCATAGAATGATCGTGTTTACTAACAGTATGCATACCAATCGTATGTCGTAACTTCACAATTTCAAAATCTTTAATTTCAAATTCAAAATTTGAAATTCAATGATCAAAAGAATGCATCTTTGAAATTCAAACACAAAGTAGATTATCATGGTGCCTTTTGATTTTTCATCCAGAGCATCTCTGTGCTTTGTATCATGGTCAACTTCAAATCTGCCCTGGTTCCATCCACATGGCTGGTTGCCCCTCTTGGCATGGTCTTCATGGCCGAGCCATCTTTTTGAACTCCCGATCAAAATTTTATAGCCTAAGTTCTACTACAATCTTTTACATAGAAAATAATGACATAAAATTTAAATCATAAAACAATTTCATTTACCAAAACAAAGGTTAGACACATACACAAATAATTTGCAAATCGAAACAACAATTGAATCTCTTGTCGGATTGGGCTGATATGGTGGATGGATTTCAAAAGTCTGCTCTCGAATCTCGATTAGGTATACCGCTCATGTATGGGATCGATGCAGTTCATTGTAATAATACTACTTCCGGTCTTAATTATAAGAGCTAATTGATTTTCTTTGGAGAAATTAAGGAAGCTAAATAAATTACTTAATCATTTCATATGTTGTGTTTTCATAGATTATATATTAATTTATTGGTCAAACTATTTAGTTTGAAAGAAAAAATAAAAATAAAAATACTCTAAGCTAATTTAATTATCTTCCTTAATTTCTCCAAAAAAATTCAATTAGCTCTTATAATTAGGACCGGAGGGAGTAGTATATACGGTGCCCTGTATATTTCCTCACAATGTCGGCCTCGGAGCTACTAGGTTGGTGTTGGTGCTTTCTCGATCAAGTGAAGGCTAATTGTGATGGCGTTATTATATATGAATGAGGGTTGTTGGGTATTGGGATTAATTGTTGAAATGAGGAATGCATTCAGAAATCAAGCTGAGGCAGTGCTGGTTAGTGTTATGATTGGCTAGACAATTTTTTTTGCCGGGTGTGTCTTAGCATTTATCCTATGTCTGGATGGGAAAGAAAATTAAGAAGAAAAAAATATTAAGAGAAAAAAACTCTCAAAAATAGTAAAATTGACTATCATTCTCATCCTATTTATAAGTTCTTTTTAAACAAAAAATTAAATCCTATTTATAAGTCTAATTTTAGGGTAGTAAATGATATTGTAAAAATTTTACCCATATTAATTGTACTAATAAAAATAGAGAGAGAGGAAAAATTTGAAAAATATTTATTCATAAATGAGGACAAAGTTGAAAATTTACTCTCATAATCATTAAATTAACTATCTTTTTTTTTAATACGTATTTTAGTTAAAAATGACTTATAAATAGTAGGATCAGAGTGGTATTTTTTTTTTTTTTTGAGTCTTCGCTACTAATATTCCCTTGCCTCTATTTTCCTCCTACTTTTCCTCCATTAAGACATAGGGTTAGTATAATACAGAGAACAAAAATTCTAATAATAAAAGAGTGGCATAATCAAACAATTAATGACAGAAATCATAACCTTCTTTAGAGTCTTCACAAGCAATCAAGTTAATTAAATTCCAAATTTCACAACTAAAACTTTTGACTTTCCCCCTAAATTTTAGAATGGGGGATTGTAACAATTTTTTTTTTTTTTGGGAAAATTAGGAATAATTTTACCCATCAAACTTTTGAAATACGAGTACTGCCTTTTTTTTTTTGGCCACCATATACACCAGTTTCGTCTTTTTTTTATCATATAACTAACGAAGAGTGTCGAAGACCTCATGGCTTTGCATTGACCAACTATCAACTTCATTTCCCGCTATTTATAATGGACATGGAGACCACACTCTCCTCTGAAAAAAGCTCCGCAAATCTACGCTCTTCACAATATTCTCTGTTTCTTCTTTCTTGTTCAGTTGTTCACACTCTGCTTTTGAAGCCGATTTGTGGGGATGAGCGGATTGGAGGAAATGGTTTGCGTGTACATGAATCCTAATTCTCCCATTGAAGCTCGCGTCAAAGACCTTCTTTCCCGAATGTCTCTCAAGGAGAAGATTGGTCAGATGACCCAAATCGAGCGTAGCATTGCAACCCCTTCCGCCATTAAAGACTTCGGTATTGGTAATCTTTTGCCTCACCTTTTTTTCTTCTTCAAGCTTTGAAGATTGGTAGTATGCTTTGTGAGATTTACCTTATTTTTCTTTCAAGGGAGTGTATTCAGCGGTCCAGGCAATGGGCCTTTCGAAAGCGCATTGTCGTCGGATTGGGCTGATATGGTGGATGGATTTCAAAAGTCGGCTCTCGAATCTCGATTACGTATACCGCTCATATATGGGATCGATGCAGTTCATGGTAATAATAGTATATACGGTGCCACTATATTTCATCACAATGTCGGCCTCGGAGCTACTAGGTTGGTGTTGGTGCTTTCTCTTAAACTTGATTAGGATATTAATAATACTCCATTTTAAGTGATTTCTATGTTCTAATGTTCTTGATGTTTGTTAATCATACAAGAGGAAGAGGGAGTAAGCAGAGAGCATAATTTCTTACTTTACTAGATTTGATGCTGTAAAAAACTTGCTCATTACTACTACCTTTCGTCCTTAATACACGAACTAGATAACTAATATAGTAAGGAAGTTAGTTAAAGTAGTTATTTGTAAAAAATGTGTCTTGTTTTGCCTTAACTACCTTCTTTAATCACGTGTATTGGAAATGTTTACTATCAATAAAAAAATTGTAAATTTGGGAGGCAAAATGGATTGAGGTCTTACTTTTAGCACTAAAGTAAAGGACTTGTCTATATCCTATATTTTGGACTAGACGTAGTATTATTACAGCACTTGTGTTAATGTAGAAATGCCATTGTTCTTGTGAATTCTGTCATCATTTCTTGCTGGTGTTGTGCTTGTAGAGATGCAGATTTGGCTCAAAGAATTGGGGCTGCAACTGCACTAGAAGTTAAAGCAAGTGGAATTCACTATACTTTTGCTCCCTGTGTTGCTGTAAGACATCATAATTGACCCATGTTATGTTCTTATTAGACAGTCATCCTGATACACTACAGTGTGAATGTTAGTACTGTACAAATGCTTGAAGTAGCGGGTAACTTCTTCTGATTATAATCCACATTCTTGTAAAATCTTTCCATGGGACCTATGAACTGTGATTCCTCTCTGTTACACTTGTCTGTGCTCACTTTGCATAGTCACATCCTCTTAGATTTATCTTATATGTTTAACTATCCCTAATGTTATTGAGTGAGACCTCTTTATTAACAATTTATCTACAGATTTGGTTTTTGATGGGGCGCAATGGTGTCGTATGATCCATGTTCCGACCCCACCCAGTGGGATAAGACTTTGTTGTTGTTGTTTCACTATCCCCCTTGAAGTGTCTCTATGTCTTTTATCTTATTTATTTCATTATCACCGTTTAGGGTGCCTCTGTATGAATAACAGATAATGGGCAGGTTTGCAGAGATCCCAGGTGGGGAAGATGCTATGAGAGCTTTGGTGAAGGTACTGATATAGTCAGAAAGATGAGCTCCATAGTTTCAGGCTTGCAGGGCCAGTGTCCAGAAGGACATCAACATGGCTATCCTTTTGTGGCTGGAAGGTAAAGAGAAACTATAATATACTCTGGGGAAATATGTTTTCTATAGAAACAGTCATA
Organism: Acacia crassicarpa; assembly: GCA_034222035.1. Classification (NCBI taxonomy): domain Eukaryota; kingdom Viridiplantae; phylum Streptophyta; class Magnoliopsida; order Fabales; family Fabaceae; genus Acacia; species Acacia crassicarpa. The sequence continues at coordinate 39,556,047 of JAWXYG010000003.1, forward strand.
ATATAACTTCATTTTTTTCTTCTTTTTCAATTTTCTATTTGTAGCCTTTACATATGATTTTTCCTTTATTTACCCGTACCCTAGAAAGGAAAATTTCCATTTCAGACTTATTCTTTATCTCAGTGATATTAAAACTTATGATGTCTCCAAAGTTTTCATGCTAATATCTCAGTGATAGACACTTGGCTACTTGATCATGTTGACCCAAAGATTATTGCATGTTGGAAAATTCAATAAAGTAGGGGTCTTATGTTTTTCCTTTATCAAAATTCTCTAAGTTATCATTATTTCAGGAGCAATGTTATTGCCTGTGCCAAACACTTTGTTGGAGATGGAGGTACTGAGAAAGGCATAAGTGAAGGAAATACAGTATTATCATATGATGATTTAGAAAGAATCCACATGGCTCCTTATTTGGACTGCATTTCACAGGGGGTTTCAACCATTATGGCAACTTACTCATGTTGGAATGGACGCAGAGTTCACTCTATCCATTTTCTTCTCACTGAAATTTTGAAAGAAAAGTTAGGCTTTAAGGTAGACCAACGAGGATAGGATTCATATAATTGATGCAAAAATGGTCAAGTTGCCATCTCACAGATATGATCTAAAAGCTGTTGCTCTGAACTATCTGTTGTTTCCACTATGTTAGCAGCTGTTTTTGTGTACAGTAGGAGTAAATATTGCAGTTATTTCTGCATTTTCTCTTCTGTCTCTTGTCCAAAGAGGACAAGGATCCTTTCAGTTTCATTATTTCAAGAAATACACTCCCATAACTGTAATTCTTTTCCCTTTTCTTGTGTTTCAGTGTATTTGAATTAACCACCTTGTTACATTTCTATAATTTCTCTACAATAGGGTTTTGTAATTTCGGACTGGGAAGGACTTGATCAGCTTTGTGAACCTTATGGCTCAGATTATAGTTACTGCATCTTGACAGGCATCAGTGCTGGAATTGACATGGTATACGTCTTCATTTCCTAGAAACATTTAGGGTTCAGTTTTGTCCTTGGAGTTCTTGCATAAGAGCTATGGGTATCCAGAAGTTTTTTTTTGGATCAATGTCTCCCCAGAAGTATTAAAAAAAGGAGCATAGCATGCATGTTCAACTTAAATTGATACAAAAATAATTTCGGGTACCCACAGCTTCTACTCGGAAATTAAATTTTGAAGCAAAATTGAACCTTAACCCAAACATTTATCATAGCTTGCATGTTTTTCTTTTGGTTTTTTCCTCCCCTTCATCTATGCATGAAAATATGTAGGTGATGGTGCCTTTAAGATATGAACTGTTTGTGGAAGAACTGACCTCCCTTGTAGAATCTGGAGAAGTATCAATGACCAGAATTGATGATGCAGTTGAGAGAATATTGAGAGTGAAGTTTGCTGCTGGTCTTTTTGAATTCCCTTTGACTGACAGATCTTTGCTTGATCTAGTTGGTTGCAAGGTAAGTATTTGTAAGGGCCCTATCCTATTACCAGACCTAAGCTAGGGATTTAGGTAGACAAATTAGCCTTAGTCAAGGACCAACATGCTTTTGAGGGGTCCAGGTTTGACTTTCCTATTTTGATATAAGTTTAGGAAACTAGCTGGCCAATAGGGTGGCTTTTGGGTTCTGTAAAAAAGTGTTTCGCTTTTGCTATATTAGTTGCTAGGAGCAAGAGGGGAAGGCATCGTGTATCTTTTGAGAGTGTATTAGGGAGAGGAATCAGGGACGACCTGAGGCTTCTTGGCTGGTAGGGAGCTCTTGTTCTCTTATCAGATTTGGCTGGAGAGGGTAAACATTCCCCTTCAGATTTTTGTAGCCATATTGCACCCCCTTGTTTATCTAATTCCAGGTTTATTCGAGAGTTACTGCTTGGTTCCTAACAGTATTATTCTATCTTGAACCCCTCACAAGTGTAGGCCGATTTCTCATTTAAACCATATTTCCAAATCTTAGTTATTTGCCTATAAGTTAGAGATTATGTGCCATCCCTTCAATTGCACTTGTACCTCTATTGCATTTGAAAGGTTATTTCTCTAGTTGTATTTCCAATTCTTTGATCCTTCAATTTTCTTTATAAAAATTTCCATTTTGTATTTTAATGCGCAAGAATGACAATAGATATTATAAATTCACCTAAGCTTTAGTTTTTATTTTTGAGATATAAGCATAACTAAGCATATAATATGAAACAATAAATATTTAATTTGTTGTCTGTCAAAAAGAAGAAACGAATACTATTATTTATGGCGTGAAAAGAATATGAAGCTAACACTGAGTCAATTCTGATCCATCAAACTACTTGTGCAGAAACATAGAGATATTGCCCGTGAGGCTGTTCGAAAGTCTTTGGTTCTGTTGAAAAATGGAAAGGATCAAAGCAAACCTTTTCTTCCTCTGAATAGAAAAGCCAAGAGGATTCTTGTAGCTGGAATCCATGCAGATGATCTAGGGTGTCAATGTGGAGGCTGGACTATAACTAAGTATGGATCCAGTGGGCGGATTACAATCGGTATGCCTTTTGTTTTTCTTGCCTTTTCCAAAGTTGTGTGTTCATTCTCAGATATTGCAGATGTATGGTTTTTTCTTCTGAAATTCATTATACACTACGGTAATAGTTATTTTTCTTGAGTAGTTATTGATTTTGATTACTTAATGGGGTGAGCCTCAATGCAACTATGATTGCTACTATATGACTTGGAAGTCACAGGTTCAAATCCTGAGAATAGTCTCTCTGCTTACAGGAATGCCTCTTACATCTATACCTACTTAGATCACACCTAGAGGGAGCCTCATGCATTGGACAAATCATGAAACCTCTTGGACATACAATTTTAAGCAAAAAATAATTTTGGGTGGAAAAATAGTATAAGGCCCCCATAAATCAGTTATCCAAGATCACAATCACACAGGTATGGTTATATGAATGTTTAGGATTCCTAAATCACTTGATCAGAACTTCCCTTTTAATTTGATTACTCTGTTAATAATCTCATGACTCTGCCTGTTGGCTAGAAATAACAATGAATAAGGAGTCTGGTGATAGAAAACTCTGGCAACTCCTCTTAAACTCTCATTCATAAATAGAAGAAGTAAGTTCAAACAAATATTTTCTTCATCAGTTGTCCTAAACGTCTCTATCTAAAACTCAACTTTATTATCAGACTTCTAGATGTCTCTTATTCTGATCTATATCTTAGTAAAATTCTTCCAATAATTACCTCTCTTCCTTCCAAACTCTGAAGTTCACCAAACCCTTTACTTCTTACATTTATTTATGAAGAGAGGGAGGGAATATTGTCCTATTTCTATGATTAGTGCCTCTTACTTGCTTGTGCCACATGGCTGTTGCATCTTCCATTTGCACACTTATTTAGGCACAACACTCTTGGATGCCATAAAGGAAGCCACAGGAGATGAGACAGAAATTATTTATGAGCAGAATCCATCAAAAGAAACCGTAGAACGTGATGACATATCTTTTGCCATTGTAGCTATTGGTGAAGCTCCTTATGCTGAGTCGCGGGGTGACAATTCTGAGCTTGTGATCCCCTCTAATGGGCTTGACACTATCAGTACAGTTGCACACAAAATCCCAACACTGGTTATCTTGATATCTGGAAGGCCCTTAGTGTTAGAGCCATGGCTGTTAGAAAAGATTGATGCTCTTGTTGCTGCTTGGTTACCTGGTACTGAAGCTCAGGGAATTACAGATGTTATCTTTGGGGACTATGACTTCAAGGGGCAGCTTCCTATGACTTGGCTTAGAAGAGTTGAGGATCTTGATCAACCAACTAATAGGGTTAAACCACATGATCCCTTGTTTCCTCTGGGCTTTGGGTTGACATATACTAAGGACTAAAACATCATGTATTCAAAAATTGAGTGAGACAAAAGAAATGGGGCTAATAGTTCTAGTTCCACTCTTTAGACCCATTCTTGTATGATGTTTTTCTTTCTTTGTCTTTTGGGTTATGGAAAATTTGAATTAGATTTTCATCCTTGGAAAATGATTCTAGTCATAACACCTAACACTTTCGAAGGTATTCATATTGTTGTAACGGTGGATGCTTGATCTTATTTCAATATCATAAATTATGCCTTCTTCCAAAGGTATGCAAAGTACTAAAATAGTGTTAAAGGAGCTTATTGATATGGAAATAAATATTCTGCCTGAGGACCGTGATGAAGAGCTTGTTTTGAATTACGGTTGAAACATTCAAAAGCAATTTTTCAATTGTGATTTACAAAGATGGGCATATGAAATAAGTTCTATCTTGTATGAATGTGGTTATAATTAGTTGCTCCAATTTTTGAATACTAGTAATCTTATTTCAGTTATATTAATTCTGAATAATGGCTATCATGATATATATATATATATATATTGGGGATCCCTTTCATCTAATGGCTTGTAACTAAAAACATAAATTGAATTAAAATTAAAATAATTACCAAGACGGCCATCCACTTATAATTCATATTAAATAATCAGATAAATAATTTAAAAGTGTTATAAATATTAATTATATGAATGTTTATTGACTCGCATGTTAGTCAACATTTATAAATATGATGTTGAGAAACTAAAAGGCTATTTAATAATATGAAGGGTCATATGATATTAATTGCACCTTTTATTGTATATTAATTGTAACTCTTAGTAATGACTCTTAGAGGTCTATAAATAGAGGTATTGTACAAAACATTGTAATAATAAGAAACTCAAGTGAATGAGGATTGCTCTTTCTCATTTCTCTCTCGAATTTTCTCTCTTCTCATGCTCTCCTTTCTTATTGCAGATTTCTCTCTGTTTTTCAGTGAAACGATTTCTCTTATTTTCACAACATATTATCAACACGAAAGTTCTATTGAAGTTATGCTTTCTTTTATTATTTCTTTAACTATTTCATTTACCACCTTTCATGTTATTTTTATTTGATATGTTTGAAATAATCTAAGTCACTATATGAAATTAAAGATACTTTTTAATTGATTGTTTTAAACATTGAGTTCTATGATTAAGATTGGAGATTGTTATTACTTTTTTATCTTCTTTTAATATCCTTTATAAGTTCTTCTATATTATTTATGTTGTCACTTCTAGTATGACCATAAGTCATACGCCACTGATTTCATATTCTAAATTACATAGCCAGAAGTAATATTGCTCTATTTCCTATTTTAAATTATATGGCCAAAAGCTATATAAATTTGATTTATAGCATTGAGATTAATTGGCGCAAAACCATATGACCAATTCGCATGAAGTTTTGAGAATTAAATGGTCTAAAGCTATAAATTTTTAACTCTGTTATCTTACTATATGAATTATTTATTAACTTTAGGAATTCCTTTTATCATGATGGTTCAGTCATTTGAGTTTTATGTTATTATACTGCGTTTTTGTATTTCATATTTTAAGAATTCCCTTTGCTTTGATTTCTTTATAATATATGTTTATGAATATTTATTTAGTATTATTAATGTATTGAGTTTCTCTCTCCTTTTGTCCTTACTTGACATTATATTTATATTTATATTTTATCATTTAAAGTTTAAGTTTTATTCTTATATGTTTGTGTTAATCAATTGAACATCTTGCTAGTATTTATTAATAGAATCTCTAATTGTACAATTAAGTTCTTTAATTCTCTCCTTTATGTATAATTGAACAATTTGTTTGTAAATTTAAATATATGATGTGTATGAATATTATTTATGCATTAATCATGATATCATATACATGACATATACATATATTGGAATCAAACAGGCTTTCTAATCTTGTAATTGATGAAGTTATCATATCAAATTCTAAATCCGCCTCTATGTTTTCTTCTTGGAATTTTTACTTCTCAGTTTCTTCACAGACTTCCCAAAATGCTCAAATCATATATTCCAACATGAAAGCACATTCTTCTATTATTGGCCCCTACTTTTTATCTTAGTTTTGTCTTCCTTATCTTCCTCCCTTTTTTCTTTCTTTGTATAAATTCAAATATATGAGATTTGAGAGTATTCTTTATATTTAACTTTCAAACATTAATCATGATATGATGTAACTTAGTTTACATATATACTATCAGTAGATTAGTTTTATGTGACATTTGAGAGGGAAAAAAAAAGAATAATCATATATTTATGTGACATTTTAAATTGAGAGAATTGAACAAGAATTTACTAAATTTTATGAGAAAATTCATTATGAATTGGTGGTGTGAATTTGATCTGTTGGAAAAATTTCTTATAGGTGTAATTCCATGAGAAAAATGTGTTAGCTTATGTGGTCCAATAAAAAAAATTCTCAAACATTTAATTTTTTGAGAATTTCATAATGTTTATTTCGTGAGAACGTTAATTCAAGAATATGCGGCTGTGTCGAAGTTTCTATGTTCAAGAATTTCTAACAATGTGTATTTCATGAAAACTTCTCATATGTTTGTTACCTATGAGAATTTTCTGTTGGATAATTTTTCTGTGATCTTTTTATTTTTTATTTAATTTTCATCATAGATCTTTTCATATTTCTCTATGTGGTGGAAGATATACTTTGAATATTTACCAAAATAATCAAATTGAAGTATATTATTAATGAGAAAGGAGATTATATAATGATGTAATATAATATGGTAGTTCCTGAAGAACCATATGAAATGAAATTGATATAGTTCCTGAAGAACTACTTTTTTTTTTTGGGGTGGAAGAAGAATTGATTATGAAAATTTATGACTCAAGTTTCCGATTCATTAAAGGGTCTCAAAGTGATAGCACAAATTGGATTGAAATCTATGATTGTATGTATGAAGTACTTGAACTTACAAGTGAAAGATGTGTCATTGACCTACTTTATACTAATCATCATTTTTAAAATATAGAAATAAGGAAAGTATATTTATATAACTCACACTTAAGAGAGAGATTGTTAGAAATAAGTGTGAGTTAATTTTTGAAAAAGTTGTACTCATATACTCCCCCCATAAAGCCTAATTGATCTCTTAAAATGGATGTCAAATTAAGATTTTAAATCAATATGTAATGGAAATTGAAAAGTTTATTGTTGGTTGAGAAACATATTACAATAAACCAAAAGCTTACTAATCCATATAAAGTTATTCTTGGCATAATTTATTTGATCATCTAAGTCATATATGATACAAACTATTGAAAATTACACATTGAGATCCATTGAAGAACTAAAAGATTATTCATGAATAGCAAATATACTATATAATTAACAAGTTATTATGTGTTGCTTATTCTCAAAGATTTTAAATCAATATGTAATGGAAATTGAAAAGTTTACTTAAACCAAAAATTTATTGATCCATATAAAGTTATTCTTGGTATGACTTGTTTGATCATCTGAATCATATATATGAAACAAACTATTGAAAATTACATATTGAGATCCATTGAAGAACTAAAAGATTATTCATGAATAGCAAAATACTATATAATTCAAAAGTTATTATGTGATGCTTATTCTCAAAGAAAATTGGTTCATTGAAAAACTAGAAGATTCATCATGAATAGCCAACATATTATATAATTCAAGAGTTATTATGTATTGTCTGTTCTCAAAGAAAATTGATTATCACAAATTATGATTTGAAACAGATCTTCACATTTCTGGAAATATATAAAATTGAAATATATGGGCTTATTGAAATAGCATGTAAACCTTACAAGTGATCAATAAATTTAATAGATGCATATATAAAATGGTTATATGTAATATTACTATTAGTTTGTAACATGAAGTTTGCGAGAATTTTTGAATAAATAATTATGTTAAGTGTGCAATTTCTAGACAATATAGTTTAGAGATCATTTGTTGAAGCCTCTAGATCAATGTTTATGAAAACAAAATTATTTATTTTTCAGTGTTGACATATTTGATCTTACATATTATAGCACTTGTATAAGCTAACAAAATTCTCCCAAATAAAATTGGCTTTTGGTCGGGAGCTAGGCATATTCTATCTTAAAAAAGGCTTGAATGTGCAATGCTTATTCCAATTAATCCACCACAATACACATAGATGGATATTGAAAGAAAATAAGGATAAATGTTGGGTAAGGGTTTCATTCTTCTTTATTTGTCTCTAAATGAAACAAATGGATTAGAAGACTTATATTGTATGAGTAGTCAATTGTTATTTGATAATGTCTTCCTAATTGCCTCTGGGGAGGGGGGGGGGGAATTGAATAGTTGGAAAAGAGAACTCATGGAATGCATTATTACTATTAAATATAGATCCTCAAATGTAAAAGTATGAACCACAAGTTCATCAGGCTTTGCATTCATGAAATATTATAAAATATATGCCAGATGGAGCTATTTACCTAAATGAGAGCTACTAAATCTCATATCTTTGCTAAAAATGCTCCAATCAGTATAAATGAAAGTGAGACATACTTGAAGCATGAAAAACTGTTCAGTTCCAAATATATATATTATGGATAAAGTGAAGCATATAATTAAGATAATCATATTAAGAAGGCAAATACTCCAGAAAGAGTAATGAGACATAACTAATTACAAAAACCTCAATAGAGGTTCAGGTGCCTGAAAAGTAATACGGATCTTAATAAGTTATGTCACAACTAAAAAAATAGAACAAAAAAGATAAAGTTGTCGACAATAGTTTTGGAAATGATATCACATGATCAAATGAGAATCTTATATAAATATATGTTATGAGAAGTAAACATAAAGATTATTGCTCAAAAGGAAAAGTAAGAAATGGAAAAAGACGAAATGAAAATATGATTATATTATAACAGTTAAGGATTTGTAGTCCAAACACTAGAAATATGATAGTATTATGGGATACATGAACGTTTATGTGTTTATATGAAAGTAGTGATTTTCACAAAGTCTAATGATGATTATGATGTGATATATGATTTTGTGGTAGATACAATAATTTATATATATATTATTGGTCTAATAGTTTATGAAAGAAACAATTATATGTTTGTTAGATATTGTTATCTATAGCCTATACATATGACTCACTAAATATTGAAGTTTACGTAAGAATTCTTAAAGAATCCAAAATGCCAAAAGTATGTCCAGAGATGATTTTGCTAACAATATATATATATAGATATATATATGGAAGTTCATATTCTAGTAGTACCTTATATTTATGAGAATATTTAGATATCATGTTAATATTGTATTCATTATGATTCATTTGATAAAATTTAGTTCTTGTAGGTACACAACCGATAATGAAGTAAGATTTGATGATTTTCAGAATAATTTTCTTTTATTGTTTTCACAATGAATAAGATAAATGTTTAATATATTGATATTGTAACATATCCAGAAGTTGTGTTAGAGGAATACATTTTAGCTCAATATTTAGTTTGGCAACTAAAAGGAAGATATGCTTGAAAAAACATTGGAAGTGATGTTGTCATTAAAGGGAGTAAAACTATTGTTATTAAAAGGGGGAGTCGATACATGTTGTATTTATTTTCCCTTATCTAGATTTTGTTCTATTAGGTTTTCCTAGAAAGGTATTTAATGAGGTAGCATTAAATAATATATCAATGAATGATTTACTCCTTCGGCTATGTTTTTTTTTGTTGATACATCATGGTAAGGGAGGAGGGCAGAGTTCGAACCCTGGACATGGGGGAGGGAGGTCAGTTAATACTGGCTCCCATGCTACTGCACTACTAAGGCGCTAGCTCCTTCGGCTATGTTTTAGTTCCAATAGGTTTTTCATAGTTAAAGTTTTTAATGAGGTGTATTCATCATGGACATCTAAGTGGGGAATGTTAGGGATATTAATTATGTGGATGTTCGTTGACTTATATCTTAGTTAGCATTCATAAATATGATATTGAAAAACTAAAAGGCTATTTGATAATGGTTATATACTATTATATAAGGTTTTGAAACACTTATCTTTGAAATTAACTACCTAGTGAAATGTTGATTTAATGTATATGAACTTATTGCATTGTATTTTAGAGGAAGGTTATCTATCTAGCAGGGTGATATTAGCACCAACAACAGAAAGTGTTGAAGGACTACATCTGTTCGTTGTTACCGAGTGAAGCAACAGAATATTTTAGTTCGAATTTGATTAGTCACGTAGACAATGCAAGTAGTAGCGTTTAAGATTTGTATGATACAAAATTCCTCAATTCAATTTCATGTTTTGAACCTTATCATAAACTCATCCTTAAAATTGGAGTGCTAATTATGCTAATAAGGTATATTGACTAGACAGCGGGTTTGTGCAATGTTGCAAAATAACATATCTTGGCATGAACTTTATTAAGGCAAAGATGTTAAATAAAATAAGTATATGTGAAGAGATTTTGATTCACCGTATGGATATGAATCTATTGGAATCAAAACTTCCTTTTAATTTCATGAGGAGGCAATTTCTAATAATTATTTCCTTTTCCATGATAATAAACAAAAGCCAACATCAGTCCATGTCTAATGTTGGTCTCTATCTACCAAGTTCATAAGTCTTCTCACATGGTAGTTTACATGGTGTTATCAAGAGTGATGAATTATAATGGGGTGAAGATGCTTATACAAGATGAGCACAAACAGTGCATTAGCTCGACAACTAATATAATGGATAGATCTTTCAAAACCTTATATTTTTATGAGTTGTCCTATTGTAACTTGGGTTCGTTGATGTGTCAAATCATAATTAAATTATCTTTTAGTATAGGGTTAAGGTATAGATTTGCCAATAAACTATTATCTGAGGAGCGTCTGGCACAAAAAAACAATTGAAGGAACCAAATTAGCCAACGAACTATTAAAAAGTGAAAAATAACACAATTTTAAGCAGACTCGCCAACGAACTATTACCCCGTTACTATCTTGGTGTCTCCGTCTTCCATTGACTGTCACAGTGTCGGTGGCGTCAACGTCTCGAAAGTTTCCATTGTTCCTGAGTGTTCCACTCACCCTCTTGAACTCATCCAGCAGTCCACAACTTTCGACCGGCACGCGCCTTGCATCCCGGTTGTGTCCCTCCGATGCCACAAGCAGCAATCGCCGCTGCCACAACGCCTGGTCGCATAGGTCTCATCATTGTTAGTGTTTGTCTTATCCAACAAGAAGACTTAACCGCTCTTTTCTCTAGCGTCTCCGCCACCGTCCTACGCCAGTGCCTCATATTTTAACGTAATAGTGATAGTTGTTTTTTTAATAGTTATTTGATATTTTTTTTCACTTTTTAATAGTTCGTTGGCCAATTTGGTCCCTTCAATTGTTTTTTTGTGCCAGACGCTCATTGGGTAATAATTCGTTGGTAAATCTGCACCTTAACCCTTTAGTATATTCAATGAACTTTATTGATTAGTTTGACATTTACACAAATTATACTAATTTGTACAACTCACGATGGGTTGTTTGTCTTATTAGTCCCTATATCATACTCTTCTCATTGTACTTTTTTTTAATATATATATATTTGGATCAATCTGGCCTCTCTACATTCCAGCCAAATATGTGATTCTATTTTATTTTTTTATTACTTCCAAATTTTATTATTATTTTTTGAAAGTTAACAAAATATACTTTATTTATTAAAATGAGGAAATCTCTTTCATACTCACAAGTAAAGTTATCATGTAAAGATTATCGTGTGCTTTATGTGGTCGAAATATTGCTCAAAAGAAAATTGGTTGCATTTAGAGAGAGCTATAAATGCACAAGTGTCAAATATATAGCAGCAGGGAATAAATATGAAGAATGCCGCTCTACCCATGCAACGAGTGCAAGCTCAAATATGTAATGCATAAAGGATCAAGTGGAAGGGAGAGAGTGAAGAAATGGATCCTATTGTTGATGATGGTATTGGTGATGATGATTTGAAATCTGTATATTTCATGGAATTTTAATTTATCATGTAAGGAAAAGTGGATATATTACTGTTATGATGTAGTGATTTCATAAAATATCTTTAAATATGAAATATTTGTGTTGAGTTGGGAGTTGTTCTTCATTAAAATTAGAAGGGAAAATTATAATAAAGGACCTAAGAAAAATAATATTTATTAAGAATGACCATAAAAAGTGGTAATTATTTTGAAGGATCAAAAATTAAAACATTAAAATAGAAAGACTAAATTGCCCTTAATTAGATTTTATTTCTATATTATCTCTAATTGAATCAGAATCTGATTGTTTTTTTTTATACGTAGAATTATATCATTAAGAATTGTATAAATATATTGAATGAAACCTCCCACAATACTTAATGATATAAATTTATTTAATATTTCATTAAATTTTTTAATATATCATATTTTTCAATTCAAATTTATTATAATGTAACTTTAATATAAATTTGGAATATTCTAAGAGTCATGATAATATTTTCTTATCTGTAAGATTTACTTTCTCGGTACCTTTCCACAAGTTCTTGACTTCTTAAGTGAAAATTAAAGGATTCATGAAATGTTTGTAGAAGATTTGTTGTGACACCGTTGTTTTTAAATTTATTTAAATGTATCATTTTTTTTTCTTTGGAAAAAAATAATTAGCATTTTTTTCCCAAAAGAAAACCCATTTCAATGATAAAATTTTGAAAAAAAAAAAAGGGGATTCCATTCCAAAAGAGTAAACAGCAGGCGGATTTTATAAGGGCAAAAACAGGAGTAACATGGTCATATTGATCGGCGGGATAGAAAGACTCATACTGAAACTTTCCATGTATTATTTTCAATCAATTAGATTCTACGTATAAAAAAAAATTAATCAGATTCTGATTTAATTAGAGATAATATAGAAAATCTGATTAAGGACAATTTAGTCTTTCAATTTTAATCTTTTAATTTTTGGTCCTTCAAAATAATTACCACTTTTTATGGTCCTTCTTAATAAATATTGTTTTTCTTAGGTCCTTTATTATAATTTTCCCAAATTAGAATTAAAATGAAATGACTCTAAATTTATCAGTGCCAAGAACACACATATTGTTATGTAAAATATAAAATTATATCTAGAAATTTTGATGTATCATTTTATTGAGTTGTACCAATTTTAAAGTTTTAGAAAGAATAATTTGTCGGGGAGACTAGAGACTTGCTATATGGAGACTGGAATGTCGAGCTTCATTATACCTCAAGAGAAAACATTTCATGTGCATATTATATGGCCAAACAAGGCCATGATGCTCCTACTGATGCTGACATGATACTTGTCCCACTCGTTCCGGGGGGTTGCCTGGACTTGTATTTTAGAGACCAGATGACCTGTTTTGCTTAGTCTACTTTGCTGAGTTTACTTAGTTTATTTTGCTAGTTTGATGTATTAAGGACTGATCTTCATGATTTAGTCTTTTCCTCATCATTCCAAGCTTTTCAGCTTGTCTGTAATTCAAAAAAAAAAAAAGAATAATTTGTCGTCACTAATTATAATGTAGCTGTAGTTTTTATGGATGAAAGAATCTTCTATTGGATTTGGATTGAGTCCACTGCGCCTCCCGTCCGCTTTCTGTCCACTGCGCAAAACAACATTGATCTCTCCTTTTTATCTTTTTTCCCCCCCAAATATTTCAGGATATGGAGGTACTAAAAGCAGATACTTTAGGATATTGACCGGTACTAAAAAATACATCATGATCTTAAAAATTATTTTGGGATGTTGAAAAATATTTCAAAGTACTAACTCGTACTAAAAAAAAAAATACTTTGGGATACTGACTGAGGATACTGGTTGGTACTGAAAAATATTTTTTGATCTTAAAAAATTATTTTATGATCATGAAATATTTTTTCAGTACCAGCCAGTATCTCGAAGTATTTTTTTTAGTACCAGTTAGTACTATGAAATATTTTTTCAACATTCTAAAATAATTTTTTAAGATCATGAAGTACCCGTTAGTATTTTTTCAGTACTAGTCAGTATTTTGAAGCATCTATTTTTAGTACCTCCATATCCTGAAATATTTGTAAAAAAAAAAAAAACTGGAGAGATCAGTGTTGATTTGTGCAGTGGACAAGAAGTGGACGGGAGGCGCAGTGGACTGAATCCAAATCCTGTTCTATTACATCAAAGTTGCCGTAAGAAGAAAATAGTCAGGTTAAGGTGTATATTGACTAATTAAGTATTATGTTAGGAATACTCATCACAAAAATGTTTTGAAAAGAGCAAAAATACCAATAAAGAATTTAAAAATGATGTATATAAAATAATTCCATTAACTTCAACTTTTAGCCTATTTATCCCATTTTTAAATTCGTTGTTGGTGATTTTGTCCATTTTTAATTATTCATTGGTATTTTTATATTCTTTAAAACATTTTTGTATTTTTGTGCTAGGTGTTGCGTAATACTTGAGTGGTTAATTTACGTCTTAATTGTCAAGATATCAATTTTTTTTTTTTTTTTTTTAAAAAAAAGGGACAACACGAGATCGAGGTAGCACATTCTCGTTTCCCGCTATAAGATTATAGTCATGGTAAAGACTTCACCACCCACTGAAACGGTTCGCAAATCTACATTATCCACAATACTTTCTGTTTATTCTTCGTACTCTGCTCTTGAGCAGATTGGAGAACATGGATTGCTTGTACAAGAATCCCAATGAGCCCATTGAAGCTCGCGTCAAGGACCTTCTTTCGCGGATGACTCTCAAGGAGAAGGTTGGTCAGATGACCCAAATCGAGCGTCGCGTCGCCACCCCTTCCGCCGTCAGGGACTTGTCTATTGGTACTATTTTCGCTCATGTTTTTTCTCCTTCAGGGATTTGAAGATTATGGTCGTGATAATTTGCTTTCCGTTTTTCCCCTTTCAAGGGAGTATCGTCAGTGGTGGAGGTAGTGCGCCTTTTGAAAATGCAATGGCGTCGGACTGGGCGGATATGGTGGATGGATTTCAGAAGTCAGCCCTTGGGTCCCGATTAGGCATACCGCTCATTTATGGGATCGACGCAGTTCATGGTAATAATAATATATACGGTGCCACTATATTTCCTCACAATGTTGGTCTCGGAGCTACTAGGTTCGTTCTTTCCCTTTCACTTGATTATGATACTAATAGTCCATTTTTAATAATCTGTGAGTTCAGATTTTGTCCTTTTTTTCCCTCTTTTGCTAGAACTTCTTTAGTTGTTTGATGTTGGCTAATTATACGCAAAGGGACTGGTTGCTGCTTGTAGAGATGCAGATTTAGCTCAAAGAATTGGGGCTGCAACAGCACTTGAAGTTAGAGCAAGTGGAGTTCCCTATACTTTTGCTCCTTGTGTTGCAGTAAGGCCTCATAATTAATCCCTATTATATTCTTATTAGATAATCATGCTAATAAGTCGGAGTGTCTATGTTAGTCGGATTCACTTATCCATCTGTGACTAATGGCAGTTAAATCAACATAGTCAACTAAGATATATGTATCAATTCACGTCGTTTACTGTAGTTATTGAACCATCCTCCTTTGGATGTCCCTGTATTAAATGATAGATAAAACCATGACTCACTTAAATGAACCGATGGACAGGTCTGCAAAGATCCCAGGTGGGGAAGATGCTATGAGAGTTACAGTGAAGACACTGAGATAGTCAGAAAGATGAGCTCCATAGTTTCAGGTTTGCAGGGCCAGCCTCCACAAGGACATCCACATGGTTATCCTTTTGTGGCTGGAAGGTAGAGACAAACTATAATACAATTTCTTGAGAAATATGTTCTTTATGAAATGGTGATTATTTGAAAATCAGGGACCATCCCAATTACAATTTAGCAAGGTTAACAGAATGATTGCGTCATTTTTTCTGCTTTGTATTTTTATTTGTAGTCCTTCATGTGATTTTTCTAAGTTCGACTCCTGCCCTAGAAATGAAATTTTCCATTTTAGACTTCTCTTCATTACTTCAATGATGAAAATTTATGATGCCTCCATAGTTTCCTTGATAATCTTTGTTTTATTCATAAGTCCCCATTTAACCACATTTTGGAGAACACTAAACTAGGGGTCATATAATGGTTCATACCAAAATGGTGATCATATATTTAATTAATATTTCAGGAACAAGGTTATTGCCTGTGCCAAGCACTTTGTTGGAGATGGAGGCACTGAGAAAGGCAAAAATGAAGGAAATACAATGTTATCATATGAAGAGTTAGAAAGAATTCACATGTCTCCTTATTTAGACTGCATTTCGCAGAATGTTTCAACCATTATGGTTTCTTATTCTAGTTGGAATGGACGCGGTCTCCATTCTGATCCTTTCCTTGTTACTGAAATTTTGAAAGAAAAGTTGGGATTTAAGGTAAGACAACCATGGTTGGAATAATTGCTGAACTTATTTCTGTCTTTGCTGCTCTGTCTCTTATCCAAGAATGATAAGGCTTCTTTCAGTTCTATTTGCGATGCTTGTTCATCTGTTTCACTGCAATTGAATTAATCAATTGGCCTTGCAATAGGGTCTTGTAATTTCTGACTGGGAGGGACTTGAACGGCTCTGGTCAGATTTTCCAAACAGCACCCCTTGTGGATCAGATTACCGAAACTGCATCTTGTCAGCTGTCAATGCTGGAATTGACATGGTATGGATCTTCAATTCTGGAAATATTTATCATGGTTTGGTTTTTCTTTCTCTTTTATTTCTTTTCCCCTTCTTTTTCTTCATCTATTTAAAAAATTTTGTAGGTGATGGTGCCTTTTAGATTCCAACTTTTTCTGGAACAGTTGACCTCCTTAGTAAAATCAGGTGAAGTACCACTAGCCAGAATTGATGATGCTGTTGAGAGAATTTTGAGAGTGAAATTTGCTGCCGGTCTTTTTGAATCCCCTTTTTCTGACAGATCTTTGCTAAATACTGTCGGTTGCAAGGTAGGAATAAATAATTTGATATATTGTCAAATTCCCTTCACAAGTTTATGCTGCTGATTTATCATCTTAAGATTTTGCCATATTTCCGAATCCTATCAAGCTGAATTTGTTTAGCTTCGTCTTACTTCTTTACCCATAAGTCAAAGAATGTATGCTATCCCTACAATTTTACTTGTACTACTCACTGCATATTCAAAGGGTTGTTAAAGCTTGCTTGAGGTTTTAATTATGCAAATATCTTTTGCAATTTTCTAGTGAACCTTATATTCAAATGCCTTGTATCAAGGATCTTCATTTTTTTTTTTTGTGGAAATATTTCATTGTGCTGAGAATGACTTAGATTTTAATCAATGCCTTCTACGTTTTCATGTAAGCTTTACTTTCATTTTCGAGACATAAAAGTAATTGTAGCAAGGATTTCAAATCTTAATATGCACTTTTTTCCTGTTGAAAAATTTGAAATAAGGGGTCAATAATAAATTGTTTTTCCATTCCTTTCAAATATAGTTCTCCCGATTGATCTCCATTTATGTCCTTCAAAATTTACTTATCATCCAGTATTTATGCAGCAACATAGAGATCTTGCACGTGAATCAGTTCGAAAGTCCTTGGTTCTGTTGAAAAATGGAAAGGATCAAAGCAAACCTTTTCTTCCTCTAAATGGAAAAGCCAAGAGGATTCTTGTAGCTGGAACCCATGCAGATGATTTAGGGTATCAATGTGGAGGCTGGACTATATCTTGGTTTGGATCGAGTGGACGGATTACAATTGGTATGCCTTTGTGTTCCTTCCTTATCTAAATTTGTGTTCATTCTCATTTATCAAAGATGAAATGTTTTTGCTTTTGAACTTGGTTTACTTTTCATGAAGAGTTATTGATTTTGATTAGCCTCATGACTATTGAAATTCATTACCACTGGGACCTCAATAGTCAATAGTGAAAGTCCACATAAGAGGAGGAAATGATAAAAACAACACTTTTGTCAACTTAAAAATTGTGAACTCTTCCTGATACAATTTTGAATGGAAAAATTGTAAAACCATCTCCAAATACAGTTTTGAGTAGGCAAATTTTAAAACCCTTTCCGTGTACAATTTTGAATGAAAACTGTGCAAATTTCCCCACCTACTGAGATAAGGCCTGTTGTTGTTATGTACAGTTTTGAATGAAAATCTTGGAATTCTCCACAAATCACAATCATCTAAAGCCTTGATTTCACCTGATGTTTGTTTGTGATGCCTATATCACTTGATCATGACTACTTAACCCCTCTATTGCAACCTTTTGGTAATCTCATAAGCAAGCTAATTGGGTAGAAAATGCTGGAGTATATTTGTAGAAAATTCAGATTCTCCTCTTTAATTCTTAATCTATGTAGGGCTAAGAAGTATTATTCCAACAAATATTCCTTTTATCCAAAGTCCAAACCATTTCTACTTCATCAAATAATTAAACTGTTTTCCCTCGCATGTTTGATACATTTAACCTTTGCACACTATGTTAGGGACAACGGTTTTGGATGCCATAAAGGAAGCTGTATGAGAAGAAACAGAAATTATTTTTGAGCAGAATCCATCAACAGATACCCTAGAACGCAATGACATATCTTTTGCCATTGTAGCTGTTGGTGAAGCTACCTATGCTGAGTCAATGGGTGATAATTCTGAGCTTGTAATCCCCTTTAATGGGCCTGACATTATTAGATTAATCGCAGACAAATTCCCAACACTGGTTGTTCTGATATCTGGAAGGCCCTTAGTGTTAGAACCATGGCTGTTAGAAAAGATTGATGCTCTTGTTGCTGCTTGGTTACCTGGTACTGAAGCTCAAGGAATCACAGACGTTATCTTTGGGGACTATGACTTTAAGGGTCAGCTTCCTATGACTTGGTTTAGAAGAGTTGAGGATCTTGATCAACCGTCTAATGGGGTTAAATCTCATGATCCCTTATTCCCTTTTGGGTTTGGGTTGACATATGCTGGGGACTAAAACCATCATTTTATGTAATATTCCTAAAATGAATGATGATTTGATTTCTTGAGTGACTATGTGCCCGGCTCAAATTCTTGTACATGTATGCATTCTGTATTCAAAAAGGGAGTGATACAAAGAAATGCGGCTAATGGGTCTAGTTCCCCTCTTTAGACTCATTCTTGTTTGATGTTTCTTTCTATCTCTTTTTGATTGCATTGTGCCGTTATATAAATATATATATATATATATATATATATATATATATATGGGGTAATTTTTGCCACGGAAAATTCAAATTAGATTTTCATTCTTGGAGAATGATTCTAGTTATTCCACTTGACTCAGATCAAACGTAATTGTATTGTTGTAACAGTCAATGTGTGACCTTATTTCCATATCATAAAACACTTGAAGCTGGAAAATTGTTCAATATGTTTGTAATGCTAAACGGATGGGGCTTGAGTTAATTATCTTTGAAGACAGTTTTTTTTTTTTTTTTTTTTGGCCCCCTTTCATGACAATTAATGTAAACACACACAATTTTGTCAATGTCAACTCGAGTTCAAAACCTCTGCAAAGGAGGCTGAAGACGCTTGTCATTGGGCAGCACGCAATGAATAGCCTTATTTCAATCTTCTAATTTTTTTCGGGGTTTGATTTTAATATTGGTAATTTTATTTAAATTATTTTTAGAATTTTTTCTGAACCATGGTTAACAATACTTTTTTTTTTAAGTTAATAAGGTGCGGTACCTTTTTAAAATGTAAACTATCCAAATGTTAAACAGGATGAATCAATAATAATGAACTTTTTAAAATTTTAGCGTGCTTCATGATCTTCTTGGATTTTAGGTCATATCCAAATAAATTTTTTAAAACAATTTATAAGTTTAAAAATATTTTAACAGTTTTATTTTTAAAAAATCAGGAATAATTTTAAACACCTTCAAGGCTTCAACCGGTCAACGTTTGGAGTCCACTTTTTTAAAATACCGTTTAGCCTTTGTTTATCGTTTAACAAAGACCTCAAGGAATTGAACAACCAACAACTTCATTTCCCGCTATAATATAATGAACATGGAGCCCACACTCTCCTCTGAAAAACATTTCGCAAATCTTCACCCTCCTCCACAATACTTTCTGTTTCTTCTTCGCACTCTGCTTTTGAGCAGATTGAAGAACATGGATTGCGTGTACAAGAATCCCAATGAGTCCATTGAAGCTCGCGTCAAGGACCTTCTTTCCCGGATGACTCTCAAGGAGAAGATTGGTCAGATGACCCAAATCGAGCGTCGCGTCGCAACCCCTTCCGCCATTAGGGACTTGTCTATTGGTACTATGTTCTCTCATCTTTTTTTCTCCTTCAGGGATTTGAAGATTATGGTCGTGATAATTTGCTTTCCGTTTTTTCCCCTTTCAAGGGGGGTATCATCAGTGGTGGCGGTAGACGGTAGTGCGCCTTTTGAAAATGCAATGGCGTCGGACTGGGCCGACATGGTGGATGGATTTCAGAAGTCAGCCCTTGAGTCCTGCTTAGGCATACCGCTCATTTATGGAATCGACGCAGTTTATGGTAATAATAATATGGGAAAAACACTTCTCATATTGCAGGAGAAGTGTTTTCTCGGAGAGGATTTTCTTATAATCCCCTTTCTTTTTTTCTTCTCCTTAGCCCATCTTGATCATTGATTGAGAAGAGGAGAGAGGTATTAAAGTAGTATTATGATTAATTGGATGGATATGATTTAAAGATGATGAGGGATAATGAGAAAAAGAAAATGAGAGAAACCCAACCCGTGTTTTCTCATATCACACACACATAAAATGGTGGGACTCACATAATTAGCATTATATGTGTGTCCCACTATTTCATGTATGTGTAGGAATCTTCTTCTTCTTATGCAACATGAGAATTTTAAACCCCTAATAATATATACCATGCCACTATCTTTCCTCACAATGTTGGTCTCGGAGCTAGTAGGTTCGTTCTTTCCTTTTCACTTGATTATGATACTAATAGTTCCATTTTTTAGTAATCTGTGAGTTCAGATTTTGTCCTTTTTTCCTCTTTTGCCGTAACTTCTTTAGTTGTTTGATGTTGGCTAATTATATGCAAAGGGGTCGACCGGCAGCGTAATTGCTTACTTTAGCAGAATTGATGCTGTTGTTCTTGAGAATTGAGCTGCCTTTTCTTACTGGTTGCTGCTTGTAGAGATGCAGATTTAGCTCAAAGAATTGAGGCTGCAACAGCACTTGAAGTTAGAGCAAGTGGAGTTCTCTATGCTTTTGCTCCTTGTGTTGCTCCTCTATAATTAATCCCTATTATATTCTTATTAGATAATCATGCTAATAAGCCGGAGTGTGTATGTTAGTCGGATTCACTTATCCATCTGTGACTAATGGCAGTTAAATCAACATAGTCAGCTAAGATATATGTATCAATTCACGTCGTTTACTGTAGTTATTGAACCATCCCCCTTTGAGTGTCCCTGTATAAAATGATAGATAAAACCATGACTCACTTAGATGAACTGATGAACAGGTCTGCAAAGATCCCAGGTGGCAAAGATGCTATGAGAGTTACAGTGCAGACACTGAGATAGTCAGAAAGATGAGCTTCATTGTTTCAGGTTTGCAGGGCCATCCTCCACAAGGACATCCACATGGTTATCCTTTTGTGGCTGGAAGGTAGAGACAAACTATAACAATTTCTTGAGAAATATGTTCTATATGAAATGGTGATTACTTGATTATCAGGGACCACCCCAATTACAATTTGGCAAGGTTAACAGAATGATTGCGTCATTTTTTTGTTTTGTATTTTTATTTGTAGTCTTTCATGTGATTTTTCCGAGTACAACTCCTGCCCTAGAAAGGAATTTTCCATTTCAGACTTCTCTTTGTTACTTCAATGATGAAAATTTATGATGCCTCCATAGTTTCCTTGATAATCTTTGTTTTTTTCATAATCCCCATTTAACCACATTTTGGAGAACACTCGACTAGGGGTCATATAATGGTTCATACCAAAATTGTGATCATATATTTAATTAATATTTCAGGAACAAGGTTATTGCCTGTGCCAAGCACTTTGTTGGAGATGGAAGCACTGAGAAAGGCAAAAATGAAGGAAATACAGCATTATCATATGAAGAGTTAGAAAGAATTCACCTGGCTCCTTATTTAGACTGCATTTCACAGAATGTTTCAACCATTATGGTTTCATATTCTAGTTGGAATGGACACGGTCTCCATTCTGATCATTTCCTTGTTACTGAAATTTTGAAAGAAAAGTTGGGATTTAAGGTAAGACAGCCATGGTTGGAATAAGTGCTGAACTTATTTCTGTCTTTGTTGTTCTGTCTCTTATCCAAGAATGATAAGGCTCCTTTTAGTTCTATTGCCATGCGTGTTCATCTATTTCACTGCAATTGAATTAATCAATTGGCCTTGCGATAGGGTTTTGTAATTTCTGACTGGAAGGGACTTGAACGGCTCTGGTCAGATTTTCCAAACAGCATCCCTTGTGGATCAGGTTACTGAAACTGCATCTTGTCAGCTATTAATGCCGGAATTGACATGGTATATGGATCTTCAATTTTGGAAATATTTATCATGGTTTGGTTTTTCTTTCTCTTTTATTTCTTTTCCCCTTCTTTATCTTCATGTATTTAAAAAAATTTGCAGGTGATGGTGCCATTTAGATTCCAACTTTTTCTGGAAGAGTTTACCTACTTACTAGAATCAGGTGAGGTACCACTAGCCAGAATTGATGATGCTGTTGAGAGAATTTTGAGAGTGAAATTTGCTGCCGGTCTTTTTGAATCCCCTTTGTGACAGATCTTTGCTAGATACTGTTGGTTGCAAGGTAAGAATAAATAATTTGATATATTTTCAAATTCCCTTCACAAGTTTATGCTGCTGATTTATCATTTTAAGATTTTGCCATATTTCTAAATCCTATCAAGCTGAATTTGTTTCACCAAATCTTACCTCTTTACCCATAATTCAAAGAATGTATGATATCCCCACAATTTTACTTGTACAACTCACTGCACATTCAAAGGGTCCTTATACTTATCATCCACTCTATTTATGCAGCAACATAGAGATCTTGCACGTGAGTCAGTTCGAAAGTCATTGGTTCTGTTGAAAAATGGAAAGGATCAAAGCCAACCTTTTCTTCCTCTAAATAGAAAAACCAAGAGGATTCTTGTAGCTGGAACGCATGCAGATGATTTAGCGTATCAATGTGGAGGCTGGACTATGTCTTGGTACGGATCGAGTGGACGGATTACAATTGGTACGCCTTTGTTTTCCTTGCCTATCTAAATCTGTGTTCATTCTCATTAATCAAAGATGAAATGTTTTTGCTTCTGAACTTGGTTTACTTTTCATGACGAGTTATTGATTTTGATTAGCCTCATGATTATTGAGATTCATTACCACTGGGACCTCAATAGTGAAAGTACGCATCAGAGAAGGAAATGATAAAAACAACACTTTTGTCAACTCACAAATTGCGAACTCTTCGTGATACAATTTTGAATGGAAAAATTGTAAAACCTTCTCCAGATACAGTTTCGAGTAGGCAAATTTTAAAACCCTTTCCGTGTACAATTTTGAATGAAAACTGTGCAAATTTCCCCACCTACTGAGATAAGGCCTGTTGTTGTTATGTACGGTTTTGAATGAAAATCTTGGAATTCTCCACAAATCACAATCATCTAAAGCCTCGATTTCACCTGATGTTTGTTTGTGATGCCTAAATCACTTGATCATGACTACTTAACCCCTCTATTGCAACCTTTTGGTAATCTCATAAGCGCTTTAATTGGATAGAAAATGCTGGATTATATTTGTAGAAAATTCAGATTCTCCGCTTTAATTCTTAATCTATGTGGGGCTAAGAAGTATTATTCAAACAAATATTCCTTTTATCCATGTCCAAACCATTTCTACTTCATCAAATAATTAAACTGTATAACCTCACATTTTTTATACATTTAACCTTTGCACACTATGATAGCGACAACGGTCTTGGATGCCATAAAGGAAGATACAGAAGAAGAAACAGAAATTATTTATGAGCAGAATCCATCAATAGATACCCTAGAACGCAACAACATATGTTTTGCCATTGTAGCTGTTGGTGAAGCTGCCTATGCTGAGTTAGTAGGTGATAATTCTGAGCTTGTAATCCCCTTTAATGAGCCTGATGTTATTAGATCAGTCGCAGACAAATTCCCAACACTAGTTATTCTGATATCTGGAAGGCCCTTAGTGTTAGAGCCGTGGCTGTCAGAAAAGATTGATGCTCTTGTTGCTACTTGGTTACCTGGTATTGAAGCTCAAGGAATCACAGACGTTATCTTTGGGGACTATGACTTTAAGGGTCGGCTTCCTATGACTTAGTTTAGAAGAGTTTAGAAGGGTCAACCATCTAATGGGGTTAAACTACCTGATGTTGGAAATTATGTCCTAGGGGCAATTCATTGTACTTTGGATATTTAAGTTATTTAAAGTATTTTCTTTTGTTATCATTTTCGTTTGCATGTTCGTATTGATAACTGCATCCCTGGATAATCTTATAGATTATCCTAAAAGTCCCTGGTCGGTCATCTACACGGGAGTGAAGATGAAATAAGATCAGTATGACTTTGATGAGGTATGGAGATACGAATCAAAGTCATGGGCACTTGTAAGAGTACAAGGTGCTGGACCGACCCACTATGAGAAAGCTGCATGGATTAAGTCATAAGCTTATCTCATGTATAACCGCGTCACGACGCCCTATGACCTGAAACCATCATAGATTCCTACATGATGAGTACTGGTCTTTGACCTAGTCAAAAGTCACCTCTGACCGGGTGATGATAAAGGCTAGGACCAGGATCAGTGGTTTTCATGCGGAGGAATGTGAGTGGTCAAGATGGGATTTGTCCCTCACATATGTAGAGAGATAATGCTGGGCCCCTCGATGAGTGAGTCTAAGAAATGTATAGCCATACTGTGATGGAAAGGAGTTTCCATTTCACTTATTAGACTACTCGAGAATCGAGAAAGCATTGGTCAAGAAAAGGAAGTTGACATTATCCATGCCTCATCCTTGACCGAATTATCGCGTGACAAAAGGGACGTGACATGGTTGTACGATAGGTAGTATCGTGTCATCGATCCCCATGTGAATTGGGTAGTCGCAATGTCTTGCTAGAGGCCGCTTGCGACTTGTGGGCTGATACAGTGTTGGCCCACTGCCAATCTCATATGGGCCTGCAGGGTCGCACACAAGAATAATCCAACACGGGTGAAGGTGTCCAGGGTCATTGAATCTCAGATTAATCTGAGATTAAATGAATACTAAATTTGATCTAGGATTTATATATATATATATATATTTCGAAATTAATATATATATTATAAATTGAGATTATAATATTATATATGATATTTGTTTAGTATTTAATTTATTTGATAAATTAAATATCTGAAACAAATAGAGATATTGTATCTCATTTAATTTCGAATAAAGATATCGTATATCTGTTTAATATTAAATTGAGATATGGTATCTCAGATTTAATTAAATAGATAGATATCATATCTCGGATTTAATTTATGATGATAAATTAAATCAAAAGGCTTTAAATTTAGATTTGATTTAAATTTAAAATTCAAATTTCCAAATCTGGCTTTTAATATATTCAATTACATTTATGAGATAGATGTGATTGATATGTTGACCAGATTCAAAATCCGAATTTCCAAAATTAATAAAGGATTAATTTTGGTTATACAATACGCCTATCGGGTTTAGAAAAACCTACGGGATTTTCAGTCGAGCGTATTCAGAAAAGCCGCGAGAAACCCTAGAGCAACCTGAGAGAGAGAGACGCACAAGAAGCACTAGCACGCTGCCGCAACTGTGTTTTGGGGATTGTTCGTATGGATACCAGTAGAGGAAGCCGATCCAAGAGTCGTCTTCTGCTGATCGAAAGAAAGAGACGCGGACGTGTTGATCGCCCACATGATCAAAGAAACGAGACGCGGACGTGTTGTTCGAGAAGGTAGCCCACCTGATCAAAGGAACGGAACGTGGAATAGTTCAACACAAGGTATGATTCGGTTTCCTTAACTCTGATTTAAACGTCGTTGAGTGATCCTTCGGAAGGATTCGTAAGAAATTTTTAATCCGCTGCATGTACGAATTCCAACACCTGATCCATTGTTTTCTCTTGTCTTTGGGTTGTCATATGCTAAAAACTAGATCACATTTTTTTTTTGAGATTAGATTTTGAGAAAAAATCAGATGAAAGCCTTAGGTATGGAATTTAATTACCAATTGGTTCTCTTTACATGCCAAGACATTTTGCTGGAATCAATAAATTTCTTGCTTGGAACTTGGAACTTCTTTATGATTTTCGCATAGATATGTTTATTTATGCAACCATGTATTCAGAAAGAGAATGACACTAAGAAATGAGACTATTGGGTCTAGTTCCCCTCTTTTAGACTTGTCTTCTACTTGTTTGGAAAAAATCAAAATATTGTATATAGCAGCTTTGTACAATTAAAAAACTGTTAATTATTATATTGTATGAAATATAAGATTTGTAAATGATACTATTTAGTATTTATTGAGTGTTTGGGAAAACACAAAATTGTGTTTTCATAAGTTATTTTTCACAACTTGAGACAAAACTAATTTTATATATTTACCTCAAATCTTAAAATATATTCTCCAAAAGTTAATTCAAACATGAAGACCAAACAAAAGAGTCCAATATAGGTGACTATAAATGCTTACTCAAGCAATCAAGGATCTAATAAGAAAGGCTAAAAGATACTTTTAATTATTTAAATTTACATAAAGTTTCCTTTTAGCTCCTCAACTTTAGAAAGTGCATTTTTAGTCGTAAAAACTTAATACCTTTAATGTTAATTATGGAAAATGCTGACAAAGCTATTAAGTGGTGAGTGTATAATGATGATGAACCAAACTTAAATTTTTTAAATAAAAACACACATTGACCAATAAAAAATACTTTATTTTATTTTATTTTGATCCTAGTTGAAAATCTAAATTTTTGTGGGCAAAAGAAGGGCTGGTTTGGTTGGATCTCATTTCATTCTACAGTACATTGTAATGCGATGCAATATTAATTAATATTAATTACTTGGTTTGATTTTTAAGTAAGGTGCATTGAGTTATTTTTTTAATAATTATTTATAATTAACAGTAGTATATCACACAAAGTCTTGTTTACCCTTAATACAATATATGTAAAAAAAAATAGTTGAGAGACTTTGCGTCACCTCATAATAACCCTCATGCTTGCCCAAGATTGCCTGATGTCAATGGTTGTGGTTGTAGAGGAGAGGTGATCATAACAGTGATGTGGCAATGGCAAGTGTTGATAGCTACAACGGTGGAGGAGGAAGTAGTGGTGGCAGCGGCAACGGAGAAGGTGGCAGCAGCGGGGGTGGGACCGACAACGGTGAGGGAGGAGAAGGTAGTGGTGGCAGCGGTCATAACGTAGTGTGATAGATGAAATGAGACAAGTAAAACAAAGGAAATGAAATTAAAGGATAAATTAGACTTTTTCAACCATACATACAATCGGATAGTAATAAATATTCATAAGGAAAGATATCAATAAGGATGACCAATTTTTTTTGGTAATCATCATTACCATGGTAAACCCTATTACCATGTTAAAAAATAACAAAATACTCTTATCTTAATAGTGCAATTATAATTAACATTCCAAACATAGAATGCAATTGATGAACCAAACGGAGTAGACAAAAATCCCTCCCTCATGGTGAGAGCAACCACCCGCCCCCTTTCATTGATTAAGAATATGTTTCTGTGAATGCGTATTCTCTTGCTTTGGATGGCTTTCCCCGTGAAGTTGAGTGGACATGCTTCAAAGTTGCCCTCTTGAATCACTTGACCCAAATTCAAATAACTGCACTGAAAAATTGCAACACTGTTTTGTGGGAACGATGAAGCATTGTGGATGGACCTAAACGATAGTCCAAGGATCTCCTCCTCTTTGCTCCGGTTTTGATGCCAAAGAGAGTGGAGGAGGAGGAAGGAAGAGGACTGGTGTTGCGTTTCATGGTGACACTTAACTTAGGTGTTACTCCCTATTGTCTTTATTATAAGATAGCAACTGACAATTCACACAAATAAATAAAAACAGCTAAAGTCAATAAAGTTGTCATATAATTTAATTAATTTCTAATATTACACATACTAATTGCACTAAATTCTAATATTATATTAATTATTACTCTCACTCACTACCCTTATTAATTATGAGCATACATAAAATAAATAAATAAATAATGCGCTTTGAAAACAAGCAAATGCCTTATAAAAAAGACTAAATACAATTGCTAGTTAGTACCTTAAAATAAAGACTCTGTGAGTAGTTTTTGATTGGTTTGTAAATATTTTTACCTGAAAAAATTTAAAGCATTTTAAACATTTTTCGTCACTAACATTAAGGTGTTAAGTTTTTAGGACTAAAAATACATTTTCTAAAGTTAAGATGTTAAAAAGAAACCTCATACAAATTTAAAGAATCAAAAATATCCTTTAGCCAATAAGAAAATTAGTGTTGAATCATGAAAAAATGTTCAGTGACTAAATTTTTTAAAAAAATGTAAAATCATCTATCCATTGATATATTTGATACAATTGTTAATATAATTTCTATTTTCAAGATTTTGTGAACATTTATTAGATTTTTTAGGGAAAAATACAGAAAAAGAACTTTAAAATTGCAAAATCCCAAATTATATTTGTTATAAAGAGTTGATAAGAGAATAAAGAAACTTGATGATAAGTAATATTCATAATTCATTTTTTTTTAGATATACCTAATTTATAATTTTCCAAATTTAAAGTTTTTTTTGTCTTTTCCCCCTTTATTTTGTATCATTTTAATATTCCAAAAATATTTATTATTTATGATTTTAATAATCAATAGAAAATAAAAGAATTCAACTGAAAGTTTTCCATGCATGTATGCAATTTTTCAAGTTATGTTTCATATTTGTAAATATTTGAATTAAAAAAATAATAACTTATGGAATTGTGGATTTTTTATAAGGGATAAAGGCCTAATTTGTCATGGAAGTTTTGCTAAGGGAGTGCCCGGCACTCGGAAGTTTCTTTGGTATCAAATTTACCCCAGATGTATGAAAAAGGTAGCAAATTTGCCCTTCCGTTAATTTTGACCGTTAAGTCTGTCTGAGTGTACACGTGACATGCCATCTCATGACACGTGACATGCCACCTCATCAACCCAATAAGAGTTAAGTATCATTTTTGCCCCAGAAGTTTTCACTGAGAGCAATTTTGGCCCCGAAAGTTTACAAAAGTAGCAATTTTGTCCTTCTTTCTCCCAATATTAAATTTGATTATTAAATCAGTCAATGACCACACATGTCATACCTTGAAAAGGTCAAACTTGGAGTCAGAGAAGGAGATCCTTGGGATGTTGAGCTTAAGGTGGCCAGAATTTGTGAAGCCGAACTGCTCACAAGGACTGAAAGGTCTGTTGCAAAACCCAGAGGAAGGATCACTTATAATCTAAGCAAATGAAACGCAAAACGAAAAATGAATTGTTTCAAAAATTGGGTCAGTAAAACAAATCAATAGTGATACTATTTACGTTTGTATAGACTAATCATTTGCTTAGATCATAAGTGATGCTTCCTGTGAGTAATTCGACTTTACAAATTCTGACCGCCTTGAGCTCAACATCTCAAGGATCTCCTTCTTTGACTCCAAGTTCGACCTTTTCAAGGCATAACATGTGTGGTCTTTAACTGATTTAATAGTCAGATTTAATATGTGGGAAAGAAGGACAAAATTGATACGTTTTGTAAACTTCTGGGGTAAAATTGCTCCTTAGTGAAAACTTTCGGGGCAAAATTGTTCTCAATGAAAACTTTCGGGGCAAAAATGATACTTAACTCTTATTGGGTTGATGAGGTGGCATGTCATGTGTACACTCATTCAAACTTAACGGTCAAAATTAACGGAGGAGCAAATTTGCTACCTTTTTCATACTTCTGGGGCGAATTTGCTACCTTTTTCATACTTCCGAGGCAAATTTGGTACCAAAAAAACTTTCGGGTGCTAGGCACTCCTTTAGCAAAACTTCCATGACAAATTACGCCTTTAACCCATTTTATAATTTAGGTGCTATATTTTGGGATGTATTTATTATGATGTGAAATGGACCAAATACCAGCTTCTCAAGGCTAGGAACAATGTGGTATGTTTTTATATACATAGTACTCTCTGTAGGATTCCATACACAAAAAAATATCAGTACTTGAATCCAACTCCTTCTAATCAATAAAATTTTAAAATATAAACTTTTCAATTTTCACATATTTTCACATATTTTAAAATTTTACGTACATTTTTTAATTCCACTCTCTTGTCGCGATGACAGTCATACCATTCAAATCCTTTCTTCAACATCAATTCCTTATTAATTAGTAAAAAATAAATCAGAAAACTTAAGTGATTGTTTTTAACAAGGCGCACACACACACATATATATATATATATAAACAAGCTAAAATGTGAATGTGAGTAAGGAATACCTGAACAAAAATATTATAAAAAATATCACCTTTAGGCCTCTAAAAAGACAGAGACATTAGTCAAGCGCCTTGTAGCGCGATGGCACTAGAGCCAGCCTTAGGAGTTGGCCTTCCCCCTTGTCCAGGGTTCGAACTCTGCCTCCCCCTCCCCCCACTGGCTGTATCAAAAAAAAAAAAAAAGACAGAGACATTAAAGTGATGATTCTATAGATAACGTTAATTAAAAGTTGATGGAAAAGTATGATGCAGTAGGTTTTCAAATTAAGGTAAATGTTCACAAGTGAAGGAAATCGGCCACTCAGATTTCTAAAAGGAATCTAAATTTCCAGATTGGGAAGGAGAACTTCGAAAACATTTATTCTTTCTTTAATAGTAAAGTGCACAACATTTTTCTAATTAATGTTTAAGTTATTTAAAATCTAAACATACAATTAGCTAATCAACTATCAACAATATTATCAAAATTTCGTAAAACCCGGTTCATTTATTAGTTATATTTGGATCCTTAAACAACAATATAATACTATCTCAATTGGTACCCTAATAACTTCATTTTTTATATTTTTGAGAATCTCTTATAAAAAAAAAGTATATCCCAATAAAAGTTAATAACATTACAAATAATTTAAAATCATATTGTCTAATATCTCTTCATTTATGTATTTGTTACAAATCATTTCAAATGTTATTAACATGCAAATTAATACAAACACGTGTCTAATAATTGATTAAGTTTATAAGGGTTTTTTTTTTAACGCAAAAATGTAGAGATTTAAAAGCTAATATTACAACATTTGAATACTCTAAATAGAATAGTTGTGTAATTTTTGTCTTAATTCATCATCTCTTAATACTCTAAAAGAATAGTTGGTTCTAAAGAGTGAGATACGTTACTTCGCTTTGAGCAAAAAAAAAAAAAAAAGATACGTTACTTGGCATTTTTCAATTGTTTTAATGTATGGAGGGGCTTTTGTCATTAACCATTATCTTCTTTTTTTAAAAAAAAAAATAGTTGAATATAACTTATCGTTTTTTTTAGAGTATATAATAATATATTGAATATTTTAATTTTATGTGCTGTCAGTTTCATAGTGACAATGATGTCAAGAAAAATTTCATTTTGAATGGTATTAATTGATTATTCTAAGTTCTAAATCCTTTTCTAAGACCATAGAAATTGCTGCACCTCATCTAATTTAAAATCAAATAATTTACCAGTTGGTTTATTTTTGTTGAATTATATTAAGTTCAATAACTTCTATTATATTATAAATGCATACAGTAGATATGTTGCATTTAACTTCAATATCTTAGTTTAATATTAATTATGTCCATATTTTATAAAAATACATATAGGGGAATCTCCATTTTAGTAACAGATCCCTCAATCTTGAGTGATATGGTTTATTTCTATATTTGACTTTGCAATTTTCTTTGTATGATTTTCTATTTAGGTGGGGGGTTTATAATTTTTTTTTTTTAAAAAAATTACATCGAATTATATTCATCTCACACAATGCACGGTTTGTAAATGCTTGTTTTTGACTAAACCAATATGTTTTAGCTAAGAGATACATTTTGAGAGAATGATTGGACCATTTATTAACAAAATCAAGGTTCTGTCATATACTTTTTTCATCTTTTGATCCTATTTATAGGATAGAGAAAGAAGAAAATTTTGAGTCTTATTTATTGGGAAGAGAGGAAAAAATCATATAAACATGCAATTTTATTTATAATTTATTATTGTATTGATTTTGTTCATATGAAGTATTTATAATGAATATTAAATAGAAGTAAAGTTATAAAGTTGTTGAAATTTAAAGAAGATCTACTAAATTTTAAAGTTTTTATTGATTTGTGTAAAATACGTGCTAAGTGTCTCATAAATAGGAACATAGGAGTAGTCATATAATTAATTATAAATTTAACAAGACAATTAGAGTCTAAAAAGTTCAAAACCTTTAAAAAAAAAAAAATCTCAACCACTCTCATACATTATACAAAGCAAAAAGATCACGCCAAGATGAACCATGACTTCAAGGGAAAAGGATCCACTCATGATTCTTTTCCTCATTTTCTTCCCAAAATCTAATCTCCTCATTTAATTTTTTTTTTTTTAGAAAAAACATTCAAATTGAATACATGGGAGGAGGGTGAATGTATCAGAATCCAAATGACTGTGTTGTGTCTTCGAACCAAGGGCTAGAAGATTTCAGACACAGATACCAACAAAGTCATTGGGATCTTGATCTATCATATCTAACTGACTGGAAACCCAAAAAGTCTGGTAAATTGAAAATCATTATACTGAACAGTTACCAGAAAACACATACATTGATGAAAAGGTGCTCAATCCAGTGGACAGTCCGAGCTTCCCGAGACTTACCTCTTGCCTATGCTCAAGGACACTTTAGGATTCAAGCATATTCTCAATCGAGGCATACAATACTAGCACATTCAGTATCTTGATTTTCAGTACTCTCTCATACTGGATCATAATTTTGATTCTGTTCCGATGCATAGGTTCCTCATGAACAGACAAGTGTAGAGCATACTTAGAATCTAAGAAGCAGATAATACTAACATACTAAGGACTAGGGCTTTTAGAAGCAAGGAAGGAATTTAGAAGGAAGCCATAAGAGAAAACACACTGATAATTTTATTGCTTCTGCGATCTGGTTACAACTAAAGAGTTTAAAAATCATAATTAATTAGGAGGACCAAATAAAAAGAATATTAATTAAAATTACTAAATTATCTTTAACCAAATCCTTAAAATAACCAAAATATTTGAAGAAGACCTTAAAAGTCATAATTATAAAAGTTTTGATTCTACCCAATCCCCACAACAGCAAGATATGAGCACAAATGAAGTCATTAACCAGAGAGACGCAGGAAAATGGTCATCATCTTTCTCTTATAAAATTGAACTCTCACTCCTTGACCATTACATTAATCAAAATTGATTTTCTGTTTCAGTATAAGATATCAAAATTGTGTCAGAAAATAAGGTAGAAATTCTCAAACATATCACAGAGACGATAAGCCAATGCCTTAATAGCGCAGTGGCATGGGAGCTTGGCTCCCCTCCCCCATGTCCAGGGTTCGAACCTTGCCCCCTTCCCTACTATGTGTATCAAAAAAAATCACAGAGACGATAAAAGCATATAAGGCATTTGGATCATAGCTTTCTATTTGAACTGACAAAAGGTCCCTCCATAATGCATCACAATTATGGGCTTGGTTAGGGACAATTTAGTTATTTTAAATTAATATTTTGTTTTTTATCCTCCTACATAATTATGACTTTTAAGGTTTTTTCCAATAAGTATTATTTTTCTATGCCATTCTCCCCATCTTTCTTTATGGATTATGTATCTTAGATTTTAACAATTTAAATTTATTAATGTCAAAAATAATAATTTTATAAAATATTGAATCTAAAGTTTTTTTTTTAATGTGGTGGTGGATACAAGATTAAGAGAAGAAAACTAGATAGAAAGAGAGGAAAACAAGATATCACTTTGGTCCTACTTATAAATCATTTATAACTAAATTACAAAGAAGGATAATTAACTCAATAATTATATGGTAAATTTTCAACTTTACCTTCATTTGTAAATAAATATATTTCAAATCTTCATTCTCTTTCTATTTTCCTTTGTACAATTAATATATCTCATTTACTACCCTAAAACTGAACTTATAAAAAAAACTTAATTTTTTTAGTCAAAAAGGATTTACTCCATGTGGTCCTTATTATAAGGCACAAACTTATAATTCTATTTAGTATTTTTTATAAGTCACCGAAGCCCATGAATTTTTTTTAATGTATGCCCATAATTAATAAAATTAGTAGGTGAGAATAATAATTAATATAATATTAGAGTTTAATACAATTAGTATGAGTAATATTGTAAGTTATAGAAATTTTAGGACAATTTTATCGATTTTAACTATTTTTATTGGTTTATTAGAAGGGATAGGTTATTCTGCCTACTTCTATTTTACCTACCTCTGCCTACCCCTCTCAATGCCGTTAGATTATGATTTCATCCAACAGTAGAGATTTGAAGGATAAAATAAATCTTTTACCTTTCCTCTCTCTCCCCTCCGTACGAAATCGCTCTCTCTCCCCGTTCGCTTCTCTCCACTCTGTTTGCCCTAAATGTTGCCGGTGGCCTTGGGACTCACGTTCACCGTCTAAGTTTTTTATTTTTTCTTGGCTCACATGTTCTTTGTTCTTTGCTCAGAATCGGGGTTGTGATTTCAGCGTCTCTGTGATGACATCGGACGTTAATGCCTTCGGCCTTCCGTAGGTGAGGTTTTGATTTCAGTTTTCTTTTCTCACTCTTCGAGTCTCTGTTCTTTGGTTTTGTTTTGCTTGTCTCAACTCTAAAGCGGATGGTGAGGTTCTGAGGAATATTCCAGTCTTAATTTTAGGGGAGACCACAATGAGACAGAGGCGATTTAGCGGTTGAATTTGCACAAAGCCATGACAAATGGGAAGCATCTTCTGTGGTTCAAAGAATGGAGTAAGTAGGACTGATTTGCAGAGGGCTTTTCGGGATGATGCCTGGAGAAATATTCTGCTGGGTCTCCGTGCTGTCATGCTTCATTGCACTTGGAAGTTAGCAAAAGCAGTTGCTGCAAGCACTATTTTGGCTACTAGACCGGTATATTTTCAGGAATAAGATCCTCTCTTGGCTTTGTTCTCTCTTATTCTTCCTACCTGTTGATGATTGAATCATATGCACATTTTCTTGCACCTACTTGTCATTTTTCAAATTTAAGAAGACTTTGAAAGATTTTAATCCGTGCACTATATCCTAAGCTTGTAGAATTTTTGCTTGAGTAAAATTGGAAGAGATGATGGATTCGCTTACCATTGGTAGTATATTGTTAGTCATTGCAACTGAGTGGTGAGGATCAATGGATTGTTGCTCATAATACGGCTTTAGTATACTCAATATATTTTGCTGAAAAATTGAAGGATAGAGATTGATGCGTGTGATACAGGGATCTAATGCTTGAGAATGAATAATTCAAAACGCTAGTGAATCTGTAGGCAACCGTTCATGTGATTTATTTCGTTGAAGAACCACATATCTTGTATTTTTAATCTTGTGATGACAAGTCGAGAGTTGTGAAGATTGTGTAGTTCTTTGCTTCATCTTCTACACATATCGAGAGATTTTTAATCTTGTGATTTTATGCATCGATGCTCATATTCTTAAACTGATTTAGCAGTTGTGTTCTCTGGGCTTTAGTAAATGGTGTTAATGCTGCAAATATAAATGTTCATGCTGGTCATAATTTTAATGTGTTTTAGAACTGTCTTAAAGATGTCAATTCATGATGATCAAGTCTACTAACTACTTATTTAGCTGCGCTGTTCCCTTTTTGTATTTTTACAAGGTGAAGTAGAGTGCATATATTCATGTTTGGTTATTGAATGGATTACACTAGTATTCTGCAATTTTTATGACATATATTGATTGCAGGATATTT
This sequence comes from Acacia crassicarpa, assembly GCA_034222035.1. Classification (NCBI taxonomy): domain Eukaryota; kingdom Viridiplantae; phylum Streptophyta; class Magnoliopsida; order Fabales; family Fabaceae; genus Acacia; species Acacia crassicarpa. The sequence continues at coordinate 39,591,980 of JAWXYG010000003.1, forward strand.
TTCCAATGGGGGGAGCTTGTTCTAGGAAGCTAGATCAGGACAGTAAAGATAGTTCTCATAAAAGACTTTCATGAAGATATTGCAAATGTGGGAGTTTGAAATGGTTGAATTCATCATTTTCTTACCCTTCTATAGATTATCGTTTTTTAATAATAGATCTAAAAATCTTTCTTCAACGGGAGATTCATAATTATAGCATGTTTTCTTCAGTCCCAAGGGACATAAGTCAGCAAATTCTTCAGGAATTGGTTTATTCCCAACGTCTAACTGGGGCTTCCTTCAAAGCTTTTCAAGATTGTTCTCTCCAGGTATTTTCTGGATTATAAGAGTGAGAGCAATAGCCCCAATATATTTTCTTTTCATGATTCTTGTGGACAAGATTTTGTAGCATTAATGCATTCGGTGACTCTTGCACAGATGAGATCAGTGATGAGAATTTTTGATGGAGGCAACTTGGAGCATAAAATTATGCATAGAATTGGATGTATGAACTATGAAACTACAACTTGGGAAGTAGTAATGCCCGATGTCTGCGAAAAGCGTGTTTCTTACCAATTCAATGGGCACGTGTCAATTTTTGGTGGTGAAGTCACATGTACACAATAAAAATTTTCAAATGCAAACACTACAAATATGCTTCTTTAGGTCTTTGGGTTAGCTTTTGGTTATAGGAACCCCTTGTAATTTTTCTTTACTTCAATATATCTATCTTGTTGTAATCATCTCATGCTTGTAATAGAGCAATTGTCATATTAATCAAATTGATTATTTTCTTTCAATAATTGTATTCTTTAAAAAAAAAAAATCAAATGGTGGATTATAATACAGTTTAAATCAAATGGAGGATTATAATACCGTTCCTTTTTTTTTTTTTGGATTAAGTTCATTATTTATAAAATTTTTGTCATGGTTTCTGTTATTTATTTATGGGTAAAGGATTTCTCCTGTCACTGGAGATAGAGTTATCTTCAGTAACCCTAAAACTACGTCGTTTTGAATTAATGAAGGGTGTATTTGTAATTTCAGGTGAATTAATGAAGGGTGTATTTGTAATTTCAGATGAATTAATGAAGAGTGTAAATACAGAAACACCCTTCATTAATTCACCTGAAATTACAAACACACCCTTCATTAATTCAAAACGACGTAGTTTTAGGACCACTGGAGATAACTCTATCTCCAGTGACAGGAAAAATATTTTTCCCTTTATTTATAGATTGTTTTGTTAGGGTTAATACAAGAATACAATTATTGAAAAATAATAATCAATTTTATTGATATGGCAATTGCTTTATTACAAGTCTGGGATGATTACAATGAAATAGGTACATTGAACTAAAGGAAAATTACAAGTGATCCCTGTAACTAAAAGCTGAGTTTCCAAACTTATTAGTACTATTATTCTGTAAAGAGCACGTGCAGTTCCAAGCCTTGTAGAAGGAGACAAAAATACACTCCCTTTTATGAATTTGCATCTCAACTCAAAATTGTGGTTGGCCAATTATTTTTTGAATTTTATCTTGGAATTTGTGGGGTGTTCAGATCAACATGTTTTTAGCAATATTGCACTTTTCCAAGATTGCTCGCTCTATTTAGGAATTATCCAACCACACTAGAGGGACTCAACAATTTGAGCATCTTATGCTTCTAACTTGTTCAGATTTTCTTTTGGTCTGATTCACTGGTGATGCACGGGTTTTTTTGTTTCACATCACCCTATACAATTTCATTCTATAATGAAATTTCTCCATTTCCTGAAAAAAAAAAAAAAGTTTTGGCTTTTAAAATTTTGAGTGCTTGAAAGTGATTTTCTCCCTGCATTTTATACTTTTCCAACCAATATTTCAGAATGTTTAGTTCAGAAGACTAATTGCAGGAACAAGATTAATAAAAAAAAAACTAAGTGATAGACCATAATTAGATAGATAGATATATAGATCATAACTTATTGTCACTTTCCCACGGGCAACAACAACACACAAGCAATGTTCCAGCTCATATTGAAACTGACTGTTCTAACACCAAAAGAAAGGAAAAGGAAGAAAAAGAAAAGGGAAAAAACGGTAAAAGAAATATAAAAATGACTCTTGAATGTCAATAAACACAGTCGGCTCTAAATGATCTTGACGTCTATTGACACTTGCATTGTTGGGAGCTCTTTCTTGTGACTTTTGGGTGGCTTCTTTTAAAGCTGAACATGCCCTGGTTTCCCTGTTGGTCCTCCAAGTATCTGCACTTTGTGAACCGAGTAACAATAACAATAACACCAATAATAGCATCTTATCTCCTCAAGAATCTGAATTGTTGTTTGAACCCTTGTGTCTAACACAACCCTGTTACCTTGTGAATTGTGAATCGAAACATAAACATAGATGAGGAAATATATGACAGTAAAATTTCAATGATGCATGTGGTTGTGTCGAGTGGAAGAGACTTGATATACCTGAGAGGATTTGAACATGGTGAATGGAGAAAGGGAAAAAAATCACTAATTGCGTAGTAATATACTTAAGAAGGACAAATGCTTTCAACAAATGTTAGTTGTTTGTTATTTATATATATAGGACCGGAGGGCGTGATCACTAAGGAAAAAACACAACAGCTTAGGCTTACGAACAACTGATTAAGCTTTTCCATGAAAAGTGATAATTTCAAATTCTAAATGAGAAATTGTAAAACTTTGCAACAGACACAGTGAGAATTGCCCTTACTAGTAAACCAGCCTAAGATGAATTAATCGCAATTAAGGGTTGATTCAGCTCAAATATGAATTTAATCAAAATAGACACGGGATGATATGTTACCAAAGAAGAGAACTAGGTGAAACAGAAATTTTTAAAATTTTTGTTATATGAATTATCAAGTAAACAACCATTGCTAACCCTAACAATCAAGTTGCTTGATGAAAATTCGTATCCTCATAATTTGATATCCCATAAACTAATTTCAATCAAGTGTCTTCCTGACTAGAAAACTAGGAGGCCAGAAATGGATTAAATAAAAGGAAAGGATAATAATAGAGTGAGTTTAGGAGAGCCCACATCGGAAAGGAGAGAAGCTAATTTTGCTGCGCTGTTACACTTTAGTTTAACAAGAACATGTGATATATAGACGACTGATAACAAGAGAAGGAAAAAAAATTCCATGACAAGTGTAGCTAATAGGCGCAGGTTACAGTTTTATTGTATAGTTAGCATTTCTTGATTATCTTTTGGCTGAGTTGCTAATTCCTAATAATTGAACCTGACAAACCAGAACTGACAGATGGCAGCAGATGAAAATTGCAGAAAATACAGAAGACTTGCCTAGCAATTGAAGGGTCAGCAATCTCCCAACTAAAGCTTCTTCTAAAATCCTCTCTGATTGTTACAGCAGCTGCCTTGTCCTTTTCATATCCTCCCGTTTCGCATCTCAGCACTCTCCAAGGCTTTCACCTCTCCCAATTAATTCGCCTGCGCAGAAACATAATCATATGTAAAAATTATTTACAATTTAGGGGCCATCATTTATCCAAGAATAATATCTTTGGTAATGGAAATAAAATCATTCTGGCCATTCTATATTTCTTGCATTGTTAAAGATATTTACTTTGACGATATGAAGGACAAATGATATTCTGGCCATTCTATATTTCACTGCTCCCACATGTAAGTTATGAGCTCTGGCATGACTACGTGCAGCTAAAGTAAGATATGTTCCCTATTAAGTCATATTAAAGCTAGTAAAGATGTCTAAAACTCCAGGAAGGGTTCAAGGTGCTTTTGATTCACAAAATCCAAGATACAAAGAGGCTGGAATCATCGTATACCTGAAAGAAGAATGTATCAGCAGTAAAGAACTCATGGAATTAGTTAATGTGTTTTCAGCATATGGTCTTAAAGTCCAGCAAAACTAAAGCTCAAATAGAAAAGAGCCAATATCAGCAGATATTAATAACATAAATAATGGAATACGAAAAATAAATCCACAAATATCAGAAAACAACTAGTAGAAGAGGCATCAGTGAGTGAACTGTTGAGAATTTTCATGGGTATGATCAGTTCAAATAGCCACCCATGTTTCTTTCTTTCATTCAACCAGACTGGCTAAAACATTAATTGTTAATTTGGGGGCATATATTGTACAGGAATACATTAATTGTCAATTCTTACCGAAAATAACTATTAATTTCAACAAATTATACGAGGGTCTCCCAAAACTCTGATGTAGCTGCACCCCACAACTAGCGAATGTTGTTTATCCCAAACTTCGCCTTGCTGTTTACTCAAACTTATAGATATTTACTCGTGATTGTAATTCCACTTCAAAAGAAATGATGGACGAATCATAATATAAGAACAGAATGGATTGTAATTACCAATTTGGCTTCAAGTTCGCAGCTACATCAGTGAGTTCCTTCAAGATCCGCTTCGACGCCATGGTGAAACCTAATGAAGAGACCGGATTATCTCAGATCAAAACAAAAGCACACACAACGCGCACGCATAGATATAGACATGCATCGGAATAACCACGAGGAAAACCCACACGAATTCGCACCAGGGTTCTGACCCTAACGCTCATGCATCGGAAGTTCCTTGTTTGTTCGTTCTAATCTGGCGAAAACATCTGAGGAGTCTGCAAAGCCGTGGGAGAGAGGGGGAAAGGGGAAAACAATAGGGTTTTATTGCTTAATTCTCTTTCGTCGGATGATTTCATAATCTAACGATTCTGAAGGAGGTAGGCAGAGGTAGGTAAAGCAGGAGTAGGTAAAATAACCTATCCCTTATTAGAATTGTTAATTGATTATTTATAATAAAGCCAGGAGAATAAATAAAACTGGTAACCCAGATTCAAAGTCAAAACATGATTATCTCATGGATGACTTAATCCCTATACGAAATGGAACGTGTCCTTCATGGATTTGACGAACGGTTTTGACCAATGAACTGCCCTTCCCACTGTAATATAACAGATTAACAGACGGGGAGTCCACACTCTTTTCTGAAACGTTTACCAAATCTTCTACACTCTCCGCAGTACTGTCGGTTTCTTCTTCGCACTCTTCTGAGGCCGACGATTGGGGAAGAGCAGATTGGAGGACATGGATTGCGTGTACAAGAATCCCAATGCACCCATTGAAGTTCGTGTCAAAGACCTTCTTTCTCGAATGACTCTCAAGGAGAAGATTGGTCAGATGACCCAAATCGAGCGTCGCGTTGCAACCCCTTCCGCCATTAGAAACTTGTCGATTGGTACTATTTTCACTCATCATTTTCTAATTCAAAGGTCTTTAAAAATTGAGATAATTGGGATTCTGGTTATGATATTTGCTTTCTTTTAAATTTGAAGGGAGCATCCTCAGTGCTGGAGGTAGTGCGCCTCTTGAAAACGCATTGTCGTCGGATTGGGCTGATATGGTGGATGGATTTCAAAAGTCAGCTCTTGAGTCCAGATTAGGTATACCGCTCATTTATGGGGTCGACGCTGTTCATGGTAATAACAGTATATATGGTGCCACGATATTTCCTCACAATGTTGGCCTCGGAGCTACTAGGTTCGATCTTTCTCTTTAACTTAATTAGGACACTAATTGTCCATTTTAGTAACCTGTGAGTTCTGATTTTGCCCCCTTTTTTCTTTTGTCATGAGCTCTAAAGTTGTCTGATGTTGGATAATTATACGCAAAAGGGGTCGGTGGGCAGCATAATTTCATACTTTACCAGATTTTTTGCCGTGTTCTTGAGAATTGAGCTTTGGTTTATTACTTGTAGAGATGCAGAGTTAGCTCAAAGAATTGGGGCTGCAACGGCACTTGAAGTTAGAGCAAGTGGAATTCACCATGCTTTTGCTCCTTGTGTCGCAGTAAGGCATCATAATTAATCCCTATTCTATTCTTATTAGATAATCATCTTAATAAACCAGAGTGCTTATGTTAGTTCGTCTGTATTTTGCATAGTCACATTCACTTGTCTATCAGTGACTAATGGCAGTTAGATCAACATAGTGAACTAAGATATATGTATCAATTCATGTCTTTTACTGTAGTTGTTGAACCATCCCTCCTTGAATGTCCCTGTATTAAATGATACGTAAAACCATGGCTCACGTGAATGAACTAATAATGGACAGGTCTGCAAAGATCCCAGGTGGGGAAGATGCTATGAGAGTTACAGTGAAGATACTGAGATAGTCAGAAAGATGACCTCCATAATTTCAGGTTTGCAGGGCCAGCCTCCACAAGGACATCAACATGGTTATCCTTTTGTGGCCGGAAGGTAGGGAGAAGTTATAATACAATTCCTAGAGAAACAGTTTCTTTATGGAAATAATGATGATTACAATTTACTCATGGTTAACAGCAGGATGGCGTCATTATTTCTTCCTATACTTGTTTTGCATTTTAATTTATTGTCTATTCATATGATTTTTCCAAGTTCCAATCTGCCTAGAAAAGAATTTTTCCATTTCAGACTTATCTTCTTTACTTCAATGATGAAAATTCATGATGTCTCCAAAGAGTCCTTGCTAATCTTTATTTTTTCATTGTCCCCATTTACCCACCTTTTTTATGATGATTCTTACCAAAATTGTGATCATATATGTAATCAATATTTCAGGGAAAATGTTATTGCCTGTGCCAAGCACTTTGTTGGAGATGGAGGTACTGAGAAAGGCAAAAATGAAGGAAATACAATATTATCATATGAAGAGCTAGAAAGAATCCACATGGCCCCTTATTTGGACTGCATTTCACAAGGGGTTTCAACCGTTATGGTTTCTTATTCTAGTTGGAATGGACGCAATCTACATTCTGATAGTTTCCTTGTTACTGATATTTTGAAAGAAAAGCTACGTTTTAAGGTAAGGCAACCTTGGTTGGAATAAAGTGCTGAACTTATTTCTGTCTTTGCTGTTCTGTCTTTTATCCAAAGGGGATATTGCTCCTTTCAGTTTTATTATTAAAAAGATGCACTGCTATAACAGCAGTTCTTTAACTTCTTCGTCCGTTTGACTGCATTTGAATTATTCATCTTTTTCAATTTATACAATTGGCTTTGCTATAGGGTTTTGTAATTTCTGATTGGGAGGGACTCGAACGGCTTTGGTCAGATTTTCCAAACAGCGCCCCTTGTGGGTCAGATTATCGAAACTGCATCTTATCAGCTGTTAATGCTGGAATTGACATGGTATAGATCTTCAATTCTGGAAACCTTTATCATGGTTTGGTTTTTCTTGTTCTTTTTGTTTTCCCCCCTTCATGCATTCAGAAAATTTTGCAGGTGATGGTGCCTTTTAGATTCCAACTTTTCATGGAAGAATTGACTTCCTTAGTAGAATCAGGGGAAGTGCCACTAGCCAGAATTGATGATGCTGTTGAGAGAATATTGAGAGTGAAATTTGCTGCAGGTCTTTTTGAATTCCCTTTGTCTGACAGATCATTACTTGATCTAGTTGGTTGCAAGGTAAGCATTATTCATCTTAACTTGAACCTCTTACAAGTTTAGGCTTATTTTGTAACATCCTGAATTTTGAATCTAATATCTTGAACATAAACCTATTTTGGGAAGACTAGTAGGCTCTATTTTTGGAAAGTGATAAATTTGAAATCAGTATTTTGTGGGCCCCGTGAATAGTATTTACTATTCACGTATACGTTTTTACTATTTACAAATACGTATTTAAAAATATATATATATATATATGTTATTCGCAAATACGTATTTAATACTTGAAATTTGTGAAATATGAATAGTGTTCACTATTCACAAATACGTATTTACTATTTAAAAATACGGTATTTACTATTCCTAAATACGTATTTACTATTCATGTGGGACCCACGACCAAAATAATTCTTCCTCCCGACAGAAACTCTCGTGAGTTTTGAAAATATTTCACGCGGGACCCACGTAATAGTAATTTACTATTTGATTTATAATATTATATTATTTAAAATATTAAAATATTATTAAAATTCTTTAAAAATGTTCACGGGGCGGCTACTTAGTCACGGGGGGAGATTTCTTTTTAATTTTTAGGAAAATTACGTAAAACGACCCAGAAACAAAAATTACACTTAAAGACCCATTTTCCAACTATAAATAGACCTTCCATTTCATTTCATTCTTCACAACTTCTAAGAGCCATAGAGAGAGGTAGAGAGAGAGAGAGAGTAGAGAGATATTTGCTTAAGAGTTATAATAGCTGGTTGGTGATTCGGGTATTAGCAAGTAACAGGTAACTCTGAATATTCTTCCTTATACTTGTGAATTATGTATGATTATAAATTTGTTTGTTTACTATTTTGGCAAGAATATTTAGAAAATATTTATGGTTTTAAGATCTGGTGTGGGAACTTTGATTTGCAAATCTGCAGAGGTACTATTTATACGTACGTTACTATTCACGTATACCGTATTTACTATTCATTTTTACTATTCATGTTACTATTCATGTATACTGTATTTACTATTCACGTATACCGTATTTACTATTCACACCGTATTTACTATTCATTTTACTATTCACGTATACCGTATTTACTATTCATTTTACTATTCACGTATACCGTATTTACTATTCATAATACTATTCACGTATACATACCGTATTTACTATTCACGTATACATACCGTATGTACTCTTCATTTTTACTATTCATGTATATATATCGTATTTTACTATTCACATATACGCATAGTATTCACTATTCATAAATACGCATATTGATGTATAAAACTTTATGGTATAATAATGCATTATTTTGAGTGAACATATTCATCATGGCGGTTGTATTATGATGGGTGGAGTAAGGAGGGATTTGAATGATAAGAATGATTTATGCCACCACTCGGTGCACAGTGGATGGTACTTGTTTCAGGGCCCCATCTTCCATGTTTTCCTCTGGCCGGGATTTCATTGGAGTTGTGGGACATGTGACACCTCCTTAGTTATTTTAAAGGAGGGGAGCCATAGTCCAGATTTAAGCTATATACCTTTGGCCGGGTGTATCTTAAGTTTTGGTGAGCTTGGAACAATTCAGTCAAATGAATAAGTTTCTATTGGACTATGTGTTAGCCTATGGCTCCAGTCTGCGGTATAAGGGAGGTGGTGATATAAGGGAGGCTGCATACTGCATAGTGCATTTCTGAACAGTTCAAGAATTTGATATGATGATGAATATTCTGTAAAGACATGAGATGAGAACTTTTGAGATATATATGTTTTAATACCTTCTATATTGATGACTATTAGTATAAATTATTTTGTATGATAAATTATGGAATCTATATATATATTTGAAATCAGCCCATACCTTTTTGTCATATATTATTTGCTCGTGTACGGTAGAAATATTTAGTAGTTACTGAGATGTGTAATCTCACCCCATATTAACATTTTTCAGGTGAATAACTTAGTAGAGATCAAGGGAATGCACCCATGGAGTGAGCTTTGTAGGCTCTTCTGTACTCCTTTAGTTTATGTTGTGTTATTTTATTTGCCATGAACCTAAAAGACTTCCGCATTTTAAAATAACTCTTATTTATTGGATTTATTTTGGCCCTGTATAAATGGATTTCTACCTTTGGCCATATTGTAAATATGTGTTTGAGTGTTGAATATCCTATATTTGGAGGTGTTACTATTATTTTGGCCAAGATTTTGGTATTGAAAATGAGGCGTTACATATTTTCCATTTGAAGAACTAACCATAGCACCAAATCTTAGTTCTTTACCTTTCTCTTGTACATCTACTGCATTTGAAAGATTAGTTCTCTAGTTGTATTTCCAATAGTTTGATCCTTCAATTTTCTTTATAAAAGATTTCCGTTTTGTATTTTTGTTTTTCTCCTGTGGAAGTATTTCAACGCACAAGAACGACAATAAATATCATAATTTCTCCTAAGCTTTAGTTTTTATTTTTGAGATACCAGCATAACTAGGAATATAATATGAACTAACAAATATGAATGTGCTTTCTATAAAAAAGAAGAAACTAATACTATAATTTATGTTGTGAAAAAAATAAAGAAGAAGCTAACCACTCTGAGTCAATTCTTTTTCCTTCATGGTTCTTCTGACCCATCAAACTAAGTCTGCAGCAACATAGAGATATTGCACGTGAAGCAGTTCGAAAGTCCTTGGTTCTGTTGAAAAATGGAAAGGATCAAAGCAAACCTTTTCTTCCTCTAAATAGAAAAGCCAAGAGGATTCTTGTAGCTGGAACCCATGCAGATGATCTAGGTTATCAATGTGGAGGCTCGACTAAAACTTGGTATGGATTGAGTGGGCAGATTACAATTGGTATGCATTTGTTTTCCCTGCATTTCTAAATCTGTGCTCATTCTCATAAATCGAAGTCATCCAAAACGTTGATTTCACCTATGCATAATAATATTATAATGCCTAAATCACTTGAACATGACTACTTAACACCTCAATTGCACCCTTAGGGTAATCTTATATGTAGAAATTTCAGATTCTCCTCTTTAACTCTTAATCTAGGTGGGACTAAGAAGAATTATTCAAACGAATCTTCATACTGTATTCTTTCACATGTTTGTTACATTTAACCTTTGTACACTATTTTAGGGACTACACTCTTGGATGCCGTAAAGGAAGCTGTAGGAGATGAAACAGAAATTATTTATGAAGAGAATCCATCAACTGACACCTTAGAACGCAATGACATATCATTTGCCATTGTAGCTGTTGGTGAAGCTCCCTATGCTGAGACACCAGGCGACAATTATGAGCTCGTAATCCCCTTCAATGGGCTTGACATTATTAGTTCAGTTGCAAACAAATTCCCAACACTAGTTATTCTAATATCTGGAAGGCCCTTGGTGTTAGAGCCATGGTTGTTAGAAAAGATAGATGCTCTTGTTGCTGCTTGGTTACCTGGTACTGAAGCTCAGGGAATTACTGATGTTGTCTTTGGAGATCATGACTTCAAGGGTCAGCTTCCTGTGACCTGGTTTAGAAGAGTTGAGGATCTTGATCAACAGGCTGCTGGACTTAAAATGCTTGATCCCTTATTTCCATTTGGCTTTGGGTTGACATGTACTAAAGACTAGGACCTTGTTTATTCCGGTGGAGAGACACAAATAAATAAGAATATGTAGAGGATATAGTTTCATCATGGGAAAATTAGAGCTTGTTTGATTTTTTTTAAAGACAGTTTTTTGTTTTTTAATAACAAAAAACCTCAAAAACTTGTTTGGAAAAATATTCTCAATAAGTTATTTTATAAAAAGCAAAAAGTTATTTTTAAAAGGATTAATATCATGTTTGGACTTTGTAGTTTCCCTTCATTTTATTTTTATTCCCCCTCGTTTAAAAGGACTCAAACTAGCACTTAACAATGTTAATTTTGTTATACGTGGCATTAATGTTAACTCGTGCTTACATGGAGGGGTGAGGTGTAAAAATGTTTAATTTGTATGAGTGGGATATTAAAAAAAAAAAAATACTTTTGAATTTAAAAACGTTAAAACACTGGAAAATCTCATTTAAATACCGTATAAAATTTTAAAATCCCAAAACGTTTATTTAAAAAATAAATGTATTACTAAATACTGTTTGGGGCCGATCTACTAGTGCAGCTCCCCATCGGCTCTAGACTCAGATTATTGTTCATCCAAGCCAATCCCAATGAAATGCGTTAAAAAATCGTCTCGAGTTCCAAGCACAAGCCGAGCCATGCGTTTATCACCAATCAGCTTCTTATGAGACCACTTCCACCCTTCACAAATTCAAATTCAAAGCCTAGAAACAAAAGGCACACATTTGAAATATTTCGCCCCATTATTTCAGGGGGGCCAGAATGGGGATGAGTCCTTTGGATGTGAATAGTGCAGTTCATTATGCTTGCCATCTGTATGGATGGGATCATGAATAACCCAAGGTGTGTGGTGCCTTGTTACACCCAATAAATGGAGGTAGACTGTGGTGTTTTTTTCTTCTGTAAACTTGAGTTTTCTGTCTGTGTTTCCTTGTTCTTATTGCACCCATATTTATGTCGCCCAATCATCTCATGGGAACCGGATTACTTGCTCGTCCAGCCGTCAGATCTAAGATCTGACAGTCCAAATCTTATTTCTTTTACTTTTTTTTAATAAAAAATAATTTTAATGGGTAAAGAACCTAAAATAAAGTTAATTTTTAAACTACTAAAATAAAGTTAAATTCTAAATTAACATTTAAAAAAAATGATTTTTTCATGTAGAAAAAAATAAAAATGAAAAAAAAAAAGATTTAAGCAGTGACATCTTAGATTTTGACGGTACAGACGAGCTCCCCTTGCTTGTTCTTTGGATGAGCAGGAAATTCGGTTCTTCATCTCATACTTCTTTTTAATGCCATTGGTTGAGGAATCCCTCATCATAAATAGGTTGGCCTTAGGTGAGCCTTCCATGGCCCATATTCGGTTTCTATGTCTTATTTATTGGCCCTATCTATATATGTGTGACTAAACACCCTGAGCTGTGTGAGATTAGTTACCACGGCTTAACTCTTCTCCAGGGATGCAAATTGTGTGGCTGATGGGCTAGCTAAACAAGGGATAAATCAGTCCGATCGAGGTAGTGGTCGAGTGTCCAGTGTGGCTGCGTTCCTTAGTGGCGCAGGAGAGTTTGGGAAGTTATTCCCCTGTTGCTTTAGTTTCGGTTTAATGTAACCTCTGGCTGTGTGCCATCTTCTTTTATAAAAAAAAAAAAAACTCTTCCTTTTTCTGAAGTTGAGTGGGTCTACGAGGGATTTATTTCACACCTGCCTAATTGTCTTCTCCTTCACATCCTTTTGCGCCTATTTAAGGATGGTCTTCCCTGGCATCTCTCACTTATTCACTCATCACCACCAGTACTCATATTTCCTTTGTAATCCCTTTTCTCTTGAGTTTGCAGCCATGGAGAAACTCCCAAAGGTGTTATTTGACGAAATCCGGGCAGTGGTGCTGCAGAACCACCGTGTGACGGTCCGTGTTCTCTGATCGATTGAGAGGTGGGAGCCTATTTATGATCGGAGGTCATCCCATCATGCACGTGGTTTTGTATGCTATGATTTTCTTTTGGTGGACTAGAAGATATCAACATTTTCTACATTTTTGTCTTTGTTTCATTTTTATTTATTTTTCTTACATAAAAAACATATATTTGTTTACTTCCTTATGGATGGTGCCAGGGCACAAGGATGCTTTCGTTCTTTCACTCTGTCCAGGCGATGGAACGGTTCCTCTGGAAGCTTAAAGAGGAGAACGTATACAACATAACGGGGACGGCGGTCGGTGGTGGTGGGGAAAGGTTCCATGAGAGTTTTCATCTTGAGCTTATTCTAGACTCTGTTGTTAGTCACGACTGCTATGAGCCCATGATTGATCGTTGTCTCCGCCTCAGGACCTATTCTGTCATCGCTTGTTGAAGATGAACATTTTGTTGGTAACGTTTAATTAGTCCTTCCTTTTCAACAAAGTTATTGCAAGTGTTTCTTTCTATTTTTTCCTAACTAGAGGCTCTGTGTGTTTTCGTCAGATGTCTGTGGATTAATTTGTTCGGCAATGTGATGGGATTCGCTTCACACCCCATATATGGGTCTGTTTGATAAGGAGATTGTTCTCACTCTGGAGACAAGGCAAGACATTGAGTGGAATGACATGGTTTCTTGATAGTGTGGCTATTGCCATTTATAAATACATTTGTTTTGAAAATGGTAGCTTTATGAAGATTTCTGTTTTTTCTCCTGTATTTTTTATCATTGCAGAGCCTGCCAACTAGCAGAAGTTCCTTGCTGACGGCAACATGGTGTTTGTGCATGGATAAACGACAGAGCAAAAGCAAGAACATTAAATGCACAACATGGACAGTCAACAACCGGGCAATTTGAGTGGATTCAATCTATACAAGGGATTTCAAAGATACAAAATAGACACATTGGCAATCCTCGTCGTCGTACAATTCACCTCCTAGGAATGTCTTTGCGACAAAATTCCAATGAGAGGGACCTAAACACATTCCTGAAGAGTTGGGAGTCGAGTATTGTAAAGAACATAAGAATATGGTGTGGTCCTCTTTCAATCGAAAAGGAGGCAACACAAGTGACGGAGTTAACTAACCTGTGTCCAAAACAGACACGGATTATTGGTGATCCTTGCCGAAGTTATAGATGAGGAGACTGTTGAATGAACTTTGACTAAACAGTTGAGACCGATTAATGTAGGAAGCTACAGGTGGAATGGGGGATGCTACTGTTTCGCAAGGTGCATTTATGAAGTGTTAACAGAGCGTGGATTTAACTTTATCTAAATCTGAAATTTTCGATGGATCCTCCCAACGCTCTCCCTCCGACAGACTCTGGGCAACGGAAGCTTCCACCGGATCGTCCGCCTGCTGAAGGGCAAGATGACCGGAAAAAGAAGAAGAAAACTGACCCAGATATTCCTCAAGCAATTATGGATGATCGCATGACAGATAGAGAGGCAGAGCAGTCAATCGATCAAAACATGAACTCTGAAGATAAGGAAAAATCAGAACAGCAGGATAACAACAAGCCAAAATTTCCTTCCTATCGAGCTTCTCTGATGGGTTTCAATGGAGTTGCTCATACTAGTCATATTTTGGAGGAAGACGATTTGTTCACTAATGATAATGAAATAAGCTGGAAGTTACCTGAGGAATCTGATGAGATGAAGAAGCTCATGGAAATCTACCCAGTTGCACCGTGCACAGAAGAAGAATACAACGAATGGTGTGAACCTTGGAACTATTCATTGATTCTCACAGTGTTGGGAAAGAAGTTCAACCTGTTTGTCTTGAAAGATCTTTTGATCAAGCTTTGGGGGTTTTCCTGCTTTGAATTCATTGATGTGCCAAATAATTACTTCATTGTCAGATTCCAAGACAAGGAGCTGTGGAGATCACACTACAGGAAAGTCCTCTATGAAGGACCTTGGGTGATTAAACAGCATTGCCTCCTCATACAACGATGGACACCGTATTTTAATCCGTACCAAAACCCGTTAGGGAGAGTTGCAACCTGGGTCCGAATTCCAGATGTCCCCTTGCACTGCTATAACAAACACTGTATTTCGCGTTTGGGAGATCGAATTGGGAGAACCCTCAAGGTAGACATGAACACCTTGCAATTTTCTAATGATGCAGTACCGAAAATTCAGAGGGGGAAGTTTGTTAGGATTTGCGTGGAGTTGGATCTCCAGAAAAAACTTGTACCAAAGGTCATTACTGCTGGATCGGTATTTAATGTAGAATATGAGGGGCTCAATCTTATTTGCTTCGCGTGTGGACGGTATGGTCATAGACGAGAAGAGTGCTCTAATAAGTGCCCTGCTTCATGCGACGGTGAAGGCCAGGCACCTCTGCAACAGACCCATAATTCGCAACAACACCCAAACTCGCCTCCCAACCGGACATCTGTAAACACGCCGGTGACCGCTGAGGAAGAGGGATTTGGGCCGTGGATGCTGGTTTCACGGCGGTCTCACCGAGGACGGAATCTGCAACGTTCTGAACAGAGAGAAGCCCAGCAACATTCTTCCGGATCCGGGTTGAAGACGGTGCAAACGGCTAGCTCCAGGCAAGGATCGCGATTTGCGGTGATTGAAGGGATGCATGACGATGATCGGCTGACACATGATGATCGAATGGTACGATCTGAGGCAAGGCAATCGGATCTCAAATCTTCCTTGGGGAGATCTAAAATCCATTCGGTGAAGAAGAGTACAGCTGGCAAGTCAAATGGACAAAAGGTATCTTTGGAATATAAGCAAAAAATTCAGTTTAGGCCAAAGCAAGATAAGGCCATAGTTGGGCCAAGCAACCACGAGGGAGGTCCAATTATCATTCAAAAGGAGAATGCTAGGCCAGATCACGTTTTAGATCATGCTGGACCTTCTAATGTTCAGCAAAACAAAATAAAAGAGGGTGTGAAGTTTGGTAACGAGTTGGGCCATGATTTTGGCAAGTCAAAAACTCCTATTGGGCTGGATTGTGAAAAACAACTTGCACACACACCTAATGGCAATCATAATGGAAGCAATGCTATGGTTTTACACATGGGCTCAAAAAAATCCGTGGACAAGAAGAGCAAAATCAAAAACCAGCGTACACACGTAATTGTTCAAGGCAATATCAACACAGTGGCAAAGCATGGCTCTTCTTCTAAGATTTCCAACGGCAAACACAATGAAGAACCAAGCCATGATGATACTAGTATGAAGCAGATTGATCAGTCAGATGAACAATGGGATCCGAATGAAGATATTGCACCTGAATTTTTGGAAGAAAACCAAATGATTGTGCCTGAGTCCCAACTTCATCGGATATATGACGGCGGTAGTGAGCAGGCCAGGTAAGTTTTCCTCCTTTTTAGCTCATTTAATTATTTTAATGATTATTGCCACTTGGAATTGTAGGGGGGCCGGTAGCCGATCCTTCCATCTAACAGTTAAAGATATTGTTCATAAGTATCATGTTAATATTCTCTGTCTCTTGGAAACCCGCGTTAGTGGGGAGAAAGCTGATAGGGTTTGTCGCAGACTGGGCTTTAGTAATTGGATCCGGGTCGAGTCAACTGGGTTTTCGGGAGGTATCTGGATTCTATGGGATAGTGATGCTTTTAATATTAGTTACCTTTCCTCCACAACCCAACTCTTACATTGTCAAATCAGAGACCTCAGTAATAACTTCTTAAGCCTGATGACTATTGTTTACGGCGAAACGACCCTGGCTGGCAGGACTTCCTTATGGAGCTCTCTTCGGTCGCTAAATAATTCTGATATTCCTTGGCTTGTCATGGGCGATTTTAATACTTATCTTTCTCCAACGGATAAACTTGGTGGAGCTGAGCCCCCTTGGGCTTCAATGCAACAATTCAAGAAATGTATTGACGATACTGATCTCATTGAGGCGACGATCAACGGGGAAAAATTTACTTGGGAGCGAAAGGGATTGAAAGAGCGACTGGATTGGGTTTTCACTAATTTTAATTGGCTCAACTTGTTCCCTAACTTCATTGTGAGACACGAGCTTAGCTTCAAATCTGATCATAGGATTGTGGTGATGGAATCGAATTCACGTCTCCAAAGAAGATTATTGCATAAATCCTTTTCTTATCAGGTAGCGTGGTCCTTGGAAAATGATTTTAAAGATATCACCAGGCAAGCATGGCAGAACAAAAATTGGACTCAGGGTTTGGAAAACTTTCAAGCCTCGGCTATGGATTGGAATGACAACAGGGTTGGAAACTTCGCAAAAAAGAAAAAAGAGCTGATTCGCCGTCTGGAGGGTATTGACAGGAGTAGGAGAATGAACTTGCAGACGGGGTTATTCAGATTGGAGAGAAAATTATGGGATGAGTATCATAAGGTGGCTACCCAAGAGGAACTCACCTGGTTTCAGAAATCTAGATGTAAATGGTTACAGGGAGGTGATAGAAATACAAGATTTTTTCACGCTTCTACTATGATCAAGAGGAAGAAGCAGAAAATTGGGGCCATTCAGAGCGATACTGGAGATTGGGTGGAGGACCATGACACGGCAAAAAAAATGGCCCATGACTTCTTTCTCAATTTATACACTCGCGATACCTCTGTGAAGGATCCTGCCGGGCTATGCTCCAATTTCCCTCCGATAGATACTAATAAGATGCATATGTTGTCAGAGAAAGTCACCAGGGTTGAAATAAAAAATGCAACGTTTGCTATGGGGGCTTTTAAGGCCCCAGGACCGGACGGTCTTAGTGCTCACTTCTTTCAGACTCAGTGGAATATTGTGGGGGATAAAGTTTGCGAGTTTATAGAGGATTGTTTCCAGAATCCATCCTTGTTGGCCACTATTAATAAATCCAAGATTATCCTTATACCTAAGGTTGACAGTCCTTCGTCGTTAAAAGAATTTCGTCCCATATCTCTATGTAACGTAAGCTTCAAGATCATTACCAAAATTCTGGCAAATAGGTTCAGAGGCATAATGGATCATCTCATAGGTCAGGAGCAATGCAGTTTTATTGCTAATAGATCCACTACTGATAATATAATAATAACACAGGAGATCATTCACTCCATGAGAATGAAAGGGAGGAAAAAAGGTTTCGTTGCTATCAAGATTGATATGGAAAAGGCTTTCGACAGGCTTGATTGGGGTTTCATTAGAGACACTCTGGTGTGTTTGGAATTGGATAATAACCTTATCAACCTCATTATGGCTTGTTTAACCAGTGCCTCTATGTCCATTCGCTGGAATGGTGATGAAACTTCAAGCTTCACTCCCACAAGAGGGGTTAGACAGGGAGATCCATTAAGCCCATACATCTTTGTCCTTTGTATGGAACGTCTTGGGCATTTTATTAAAGCGGAATGTCAAGCCAGGCGCTGGAAACCCTTCACCTTCAAAAGAAGAGGACCCCAGATATCCCACTTGTTCTTTGCTGATGATCTCATTCTCTTTACGGAGGCTTCCGCCGCTCAAATGGCAGTAGTTCGTAGAGTGATGAAAATGTTCTGTGAAGTCTCTGGTCATAGAATTAACTTGGAAAAATCAAGAATGTTCTGTTCTTCTAATGTTAACTTCACCAGAGCTCTTGAATTAAGCGGGTTGCTGGGAATAGGAATTGCTCCAGACCTTGGAAAATATCTTGGCGTGCCGATTATTCATAAAAGAGTTACGAAAGGCACCTATCACCCAATTGTGCAAAAAGCTCAAAAAAGACTGTCCATGTGGAAAAGCAAATTTTTGACTATGGCTGGGCGCTCTGTTCTTATAAAATCGGTGTTATCATCCTTGCCAAGTTACTATATGCAATCAACCCTCCTCCCCATTTGCACTATCAATGAGATCGAAAAGATCTCAAGAACTTTTCTCTGGTCCCAGAACAAGGATGTGAGGAAAATGCACCTTGTTGCGTGGGATAAAATCACTCAGGCAAAGAAGGATGGGGGGTTAGGTTACAAAAACCTTCGGCATCAAAATATGGCCTTCATTATGAAACTTTGCTGGAATCTCCTAACCAAAAAGCGAGCTCTTTGGGTCCAATGTCTTTGGGCAAAGTATAATTGTGGTAATTCATCTGTTCCCAACGTCTCAAGGAAACGAAACTCTTCATCTGTCTGGAAAGCGATTGCTCAAGTCTGGGAAAAATTCCTTAATGGAGTTGGTAAGAAAGTTAACGATGGGGCTGGAACCAAATTTTGGACAGACCTTTGGCTTCCTCTGGATCGTCCTTTAATCACATTTGTTGTCGACCCATCCTTAATTAATGAGGATAAGACGGTGAAGAGTCATCTTTTGGCGGATGGGAGCTGGGACATTAACAGGTTGCGGGGAATTCTCCCTCCTTATATCATTAAGGGTATTTTGCGAATGCGGCAGCCGTTCAATAATCTCCCTGATAGCTTCACTTGGAGGAAGGCTAAAGACGGATGTTTTTCGGTTAGATCTGCGTACCAATATATCTCTAACCAAACTGCAGATAGTAGAAGCAACTTCTGGTCCAAGATGTGGAAATGGCAGCTTCCTGAGAAAATCAAATATTTCATGTGGCAGGTTGGTCATGAAAGGCTTGTTACCAATGCCTTCAGAGTAAAGAGGGGTCTCACAAACGAGAGCCAATGCCCATTCTGCTGCAATTGTGAGGAGAGTGTTCTACACATCGTCAGGGACTGTGAAAGGGCGAGAAAGTTGTGGAAAGAAATTCTAAAACCTAATTACATTTCCCAGTTCTTTGTAGGAAATTTGTAGGTGTGGCTCAATTGGAATACGAACCGTAGCCCAGGAAAAGGAAGGTTCAGTAATTTCTCATGGCCGCGAGTTTTCAGCCTCGGATGCTGGGTACTATGGACTTCTAGATGTAGTTCTCTATTCCGGGCAGAAAACAAAGATACCAGGGAGTTGCTTCACTTGTGTAATTATTTACTTATGGAAACTTGTGTTAATCATAAGTTGTCTCACCAAATTTTTCAAATTGACAGATGTGAGGAGAGAGCGTGGACACCCCCTCCTGCAGATGCGGTCCGGATCGATGTGGATGGGTCTGTACGTCAACAATTTCAAGCAGCTTGCGGAGGTGTGATCAGGAATTCTGAAGGACAATGGATGATGGGATTTTGTAAGCAGCTAGGATTCCATACTGTTATCGAGGCTGAACTTCACGCAATCAAGCTGGGATTAAAGATGGGCCGTCACATGGGATTCAGTAAAATCCTTCTTTATTCGGACTCTCTTGATGCTATCAATGTGCTTATGAGAGATTGCTGTCACTCTGAACATCCACTAAGAGACATCATCAGTGAGACCAGGGATCTTCTATTCCAGGATCGGGACGTGACTCTTCACTATACTTCGAGAAACAATATTGCTTGCGCTGATTTTTTGGCCAGGGAAGGCCACAATGTGGGTGCCGATACAGATGTGTTACTAGTTCCGACAACCCCCCCGGGATGTCTGGATACGGTCCGGGAAGGCCAATTGATGGGTCATGTCTAGTTTATTTGTTGATTGATGTAGTTTCAGGCTAGTCTTTCATAGGCTAGCCTTAACTCGTATCTTCAAGCCACGGCTTGCCTCTTTCATCAAAAAAAAAAAAAAAAAACAGAGCGTGGATTCATCAACTATATGTGGGAACCCACTTACCCACACATAAAGCGACTAACCTCATGCACGCCGACTCTGAGATCAGGCGACGCCGGCCGTACTTGTTACTGAGATTTGCCGATAGATAACAGCCAGGTGTTATTGATCCAGGACTTATTTTCGGGGACATGCATGAAGATACAACCGCCATCACAACGATTAACGGCTAAACTCTGTCACGGTCAACACAAAGAGCATGGATATGACTTTTTTGATCATTGACCGACGGAGAAGATGGCGACACTATTCTAGGGCAGCTGCCGTCTGCAACAGAACTTGGGGTTGAGTTAGGACTTGTGCCAGATTAATCCCAGGTTGTTTAACATCTAATTTTAGTAGGTTTGGTGTAATTTCCTTCATTGGCGTAGTAATTAAGTTAGGATCTTCAAAACAAGGCCTTGACATGCATTTTGGGATTTGGAACTTAAGTGTTGGACAGCGCATTATATCAGAAATCATCATTGCATTGTCAATTTTATCTTCCACTTTAAACTGATTGTTATGGTCTATAAATAAATCATCATCATTATCGTGGACCAATTAAAATTGAGGTTGTACCATTATTAGCTTATATTACATTCCGGTAATCAGTGAGGGCGAAATTAACGATTAACGAATAAAGATGAAAATTACAAATTAAATATTAATCATTAAACAATACAATGGGCCGGTTTGAGTTAGCAGTGAGAGCGGTGACTTATTTTTTATTTGATTTTTGTGGAAACCTGATAGAAAAAAATCAAGTTGTAAATATGATTTGTATTTAGATTGATGGTGGTAGAAGTGACGAGGCCTACATAAAGACACTGAAAACTTTTTGGAAAAAGCTACCTTATGGAACTTTTTCCTTAACTGGCTTTTAAGAGATTTTTTTAAAAAAACCCAGTAAATTAAAACTCAACCAAAACAACTTTTTTTTTCTACTGCTACTTTTTTCTGGCGTAACTAGTTAAAGCTCTCTCCACACAGTGCCATATTGAAACGCAAAGGATGATAAGAAACCATGTGGCATTTGTGGGCCACAGCCCGTGCAAACATTAAAACAACTTGTACCAAAAACTGTATGGGACAGGGGTTAAAAAGCAAATATAAATTGTCATAATCTAGAGCCCAAAATGGAACCATCTTAGGAGACATATTTCCAAAGTCAAATCCTAAACAATCAAATCCATGTACACATGCTGGTCCCTTAACATTAAATCCACGAACAAGCTTGGCCTAAACTTGTGCCAGTCTACCCAAACTATCTACCACCAAAAATGGAAGCACTAAAATGGTCCATCAGCATCTCAACATAGAAAATCCGTTAATCTGTAGTTGCGTGATCCCTATGCTATCATCCAAAACAGGTCCATAATAAAAGAATCCTCCAAGTTGTGTGGGATTTGTCATGTGGAAATAGAACAATCATAATAAGTCATATATTTGCATAAAAGAGAGAATAACAGGAACTAAATCACAATACAATGAAACAAAAAATACCCGCAGGATCAAACCATTAAGATCAAAGTCTTGATAGGCATTAAGAATGCAGTGAGAAATATCCCAGAGTTGCAAACAAAACATCAAAAACTGTTAGGACTAATAGATAATTAGTGCCTTATATATATTTGTTAGTGTTGTGTATAGGTATAGTGACTATAATATGCCACATGTATGGCTGAGATTTACTTGTAACATTACCCTAATATTCATTTGTCCTATATAAAGCACAATAACCCAAGGATGCGTTTATCCTTTGGGCATTTCATTTTTCACCTTTTATCCGTTTTGCTTTCTTGGTACCAGAGCCACTTTTTCCTCCTTTTTTCGTTTCTCTTCCCTCAGTCACTCACGATGGCCTCCTCGTCCCCTTTTTCTTCTGGTACAACATCTGCACCTACCGCGACATCCACTGCGCAACCCACCGCCCCTCCCACTGCGCCTCACACCGCCGCTCATCAGACATATGCCCTATTTCAATCCTCCAGTCAGACTTCGTCGATCAAGTTGGATCGGACTAACTACCTCGTTCGGGCTTCCGTTGTCTTGCCTCTCATTGAAGGCAATCGATTGCAATCTCACCTTGATGGTGCTGCTCCTGTTCCGCCGATGACCACAGTGGTGCCGCCTTCAACGGCAATCGTTCCCAATCCTGCATTTGAGGAATGGTTCTCTGTCGATCGGATGCTTCTCGGCTGGCTTCGCAACACTATAACCCAGGACGTTGCGACGCAGTTTCTCCACTATAGGACGGTGTTTGAGCTCTGGTCTGAAGCTCGATCTCTCACCTCTGCTGTGTCCAAATCCTGTATTATGATTCATCGGTCCGAGCTTCATAGCACCCGTAAAAATGGTCAGCCTATGTCCGACTACATTGCTCGGATGAAACGGATTTCTGATCACCTCGCCTTGGCTGGAGCTCCTATTTCAACTGATGAGCTCATCCTCCACACTCTCAATGGCTTAGATGGTGAGTACAATCCTGTTGTGGTCAAACTCATTGATCAGGCAGGATTAACTTGGGTTGATGCCCAATCTGCTCTGTTGGCTTTTGAAGCTCGTCTTGAGCAACTAAATAATTTCTCCTCTCTTTCTCTGCAGCCGAGTGCCAATATTGCTACATCTCATCCTGATTCATCTCGGTCTCCTGTCCGTGCTCCATGGCGTGGAGGCAGAGGTGGTCAACCTAATCGTACGAGAGGACGTTCGAATGGTAGCTCAGGCACAAATGGTTCAGGTGGTCGTCCATTTTGTGCCCTCTGTGAAAAACCTGGACACACGGTTGTCAACTGTTCCAAGCGATTTGATCAGAGTTTTCGTCCTCCCACTCGCTCCCCTCCTCAGGCGTATCATGTAGATGCCTTGGATGCCACTAATTCTGACTGGTATCTTGATAGCGGAGCCAACCATCATGTTGCTTCCGATTCCTCTCCTCTTGACTCTGTTCATTTAGTGGGTAAGACTCCTTCTCGCCTTTTTACTTGTACTGGATCTACGGCTGCTATTCATGGCACTGGTTCTGCCTCTCTTCCCTGTTCCGATTCTCAACTTCAGCTTAATGATGTGTTAATCGTTCCTCATGCTACTAAGAATCTGTTGAGTGTGAATAAACTTGTTTCAGATAATCTTGTTACTGTTATTTTCACTGATAAGGGCTGTGTTGTGAAGGATCAGAACACAGGGTCTCTCCTGATGAGAAGCACACCAAGACAATGGCTCTACCCAGTGACCACCATTAAGGCTCAGGCACACTCTGCTTTTGTTTCCCGCAATGATGATGATTTTAGGACTTGGCATTACAAGCTTGTTCACCCAAGCAATAGGGTTTTACAACAAATTTTGAATGATTGTAATGTCAAAATACATGTTAATGACACTTTTATTTGTGAGGCTTGTCAATCCGGAAAATCAAGGAAATTGAACTCTCTATCTCATGCATCTTCACCATTTGAGTTGATTCATACTGATTTGTGGGGTCCTTCTCCTATTCAATCTATTCATGGGTACCGATATTATATTCATTTTATTGATGACTATAGTAGATACACATGGCTATACCCTCTTAAGAATAAAGGAGAGACTGTGGTTGCTTTTCAACATTTTCAGAAAATGGTTGACACTCAATTTCAAAGCAAAATCAAATCCATTCAATATGAGAATGGAACTGAGTATAAACCTCTCATCCCGCTTGCAAATAATCTTGGTATTATTATTCATTTTACATGCCCTTATACCTCCCCTCTGAATGGTAGGGCAGAGCGGAAACACCGACATATTGTGGAAATGGGTTTAACTCTTTGGCTCAAGCTCATGTTTCTCTCTCCTATTGGACCGATGCTTTTCAAATGGCAGTTTATTTAATTAATCGATTACCTACCCCAGTTTTACAAGGGAAGACTCCTTTACTTACTTTATATAACACACAGCCTGATTATCACTCACTCAAGCCTTTTGGTTGTGCTTGTTACCCTTGCTTGAAGGCTTACAACTCTCATAAATTGGAATATCATAGCAAGAAATGTATCTATCTTGGCCCAACTTCCAATCAAAAAGGCTTTAAGTGCCTCAGCCCATCTGGAAGAATATATGTTTCAAGGCATGTCATTTTTGACCCGTTTGTTTTTCCTTTGTCTACAGGTCCTATACATGTATCAGGCCAATCCAGTGATTCAATTGATTCCATTCCTTTGCTGATTACTGATCCTATGCGTGAGACTATGAGCATTGCCCAGCCCACTACTCCTCATTCAGCCCACTCTCCTCCACCCCCTTCATCATCCTCTCCTCAACGCACCCATCCTTCTCCACATACTCATCAACCCAATTCTCCCTTTGGCCCAACTCTCTCTTCCGCACTTTCCTCCTCAGCCCACTCTTCTCAAATTGCTCCCACAGCCCACCTTCTTCCGCCCACCTCCTCTACTCCTCTTAATTCCAATCTTCATTTGTCTTCTCCAGAATCCGCTCCATGTGCGTCTTTGCAGCGTCATTCCTCCTCTTCGCCCTCTTCATCCGCGAATCCAGGTTCCTTTTCCTCTCCTCCTCTTAATTCCATTTCTTCTTCTTCTACTTCTTTTTCCACCTTTCCTCCTAATATTCACCCCATGGTCACCCGAGCTAAATTTGGAATTGTCAAACCTAAATACCCCTTTATCGGTCTCCTCACCATAGAAACACCCTCTGCTCTGTCTCACGCTGCTGAACCATCCTCAGTCTCAGATGCTTTGGCTTCTGCTCGTTGGCTTCAGGCTATGAAAGATGAATATGAAGCTCTCTATCATAACAGGACCTGGTTGCTTGTTCCTTATCAAGGTCAGAAATTGGTTGATTGTAAGTGGGCTTTCAAAACCAAATTTAATGCCGATGGTTCTATTTTGAAACACAAAGCCAGATTAGTGGCTAAGGGCTTTCAACAATCTACCGGAGTTGATTATGGCGAAACGTTCAGCCCTGTTGCCCGCGAATAATGCTTTTCTGAATGGGTTCTTAAAAGAAGAGGTGTTTATGCGTCAACCACCTGGATTCAAAGACTCTGCACATCCCAATCATGTCTGTTGACTTACTAAGGCCATCTACGGCCTCAAACAGGCACCCTGAGCATGGTTTGATTGCTTGCGACAGCTCCTGATCAGCTGGGGTTTCAAGAACGCTTGTACAGATATTTCCCTCTTCTTCCTCAAGAGCAATCGACTTATGGTATTTATCCTTATCTATGTGGATGATATTCTTATCACTGGGAACAATGCCAGTTTTGTTCAAAAATTCATTGTCAGGTTGAATGAAGTTTTCTCTCTCAAAGATTTGGGTCCTATTTATTATTTTCTGGGTCTAGAAATTCATAGAGATCCTTCTGGCTTTTATGTGAACCAAACTAAGTACATTCTTGACTTATTAAGAAAGTTTCAAATGTCTGATTGTGCTCCCATGCCAACACCTATGGTGACAAATCGACAGTTTTCAGCTAATGATGGGACAAAGCTTGCAGATCCATCCTTGTACAGACAAGCTATTGGCTCTCTACAGTATTTAACAACATCTAGACCGGATATCGCCTACTCTGTAAATAAACTCAATCAATTTTTGTCTCAACCAACTGATGTGCATTTTCAGGGAGTCAAAAGAATCCTTAGATATCTCAAAGGTACTGTTCACTATGGTTTGCACACCAAGCCAATAGGATCTCTTCAATTAATGGCTTTTACAGATGCCGATTGGGCTATTGATCTTGATGACAGAAAATCCATGGGTGGATACTGTGTATACTTGGGTGGCACACTTGTTTCTTGGTGTTCAAAGAAGCAACGAGTTGTTTCTCGATCAAGCTCAGAATCCGAGTATCGCTCTCTCTCTCTGATGGGGCATCTGAACTCAAGTGGTTGCACTCTTTATTAACTGAAATTGGTCTTCACCTTCGCTTGCCTTCAATGATATGGTGTGACAATTTAAGTGCTTAAGCCCTTGCCTCCAATCCGGTGCATCATGCTAGAAGTAAACACATTGAAATTGATGTTCACTTCATCCGGGATCAGGTTTTATCTGGCTCTGTTAGAGTTCGATATGTTCCTTCCTCACATCAGATAGCAGACTGTTTTACTAAAGCACTCTCTCATTCTCAGTTTTCTCATTTTCGATACAAACTTGGTGTGTGTCCCACATCCTCTCGTTTGCGGGGGAATGTTAGGACTAATAGATAATTAGTGCCTTGTATATATCTGTTAGTGTTGTGTATAGGTATAGTGACTATAATATGCCACATGTATGGCTGAGATTTACTTGTAACATTACCCTAATATTCATTTGTCCTATATAAAGCACAGTAACCCAAGGATGCATTTATCCTTTGGGCATTTCATTTTTCACCTTTTATCCGTTTTGCTTTCTAAAACATATCATCCATTACACTTCCCTGATCTAATACTAACAGATTAAGTACTATTACAAATGCTAATAAAAATTAGTACTTAACAAAAATCATAAAAATTGTTTGAGGTTGGCTAATTATACTTTTGCTCCTTGTGTCGCAGTAAGGCATCATAATTAATCCCTATTATATTCTTATTAGATAATCATGCTAATAAACTAGAGTGTTTATGTTAGTTCGTCTTTATTTTGCATAGTCACATTCACTTGTCTATCAGTAACTAATGGCAGTTAAACTTAAATCAACATAGTTAACTAAGACATGTGTACCAATGCACGTCTTTTATTGTATTTATTGAACCGTCCCCCTTTGAGTGTCCCTGTATTAAATGATACATAAAACCATGGCTCACTTGAATGAACTAATGGACAGGTTTGCAAATATCCCAGGTGCAGAAGATGCTACGAGAGTTACAATGAAGATACTGAGCTAGTCAGGAAGATGACATCCATAGTTTCAGGTTTGAAGGGCCAGCCTCCACAAGGACATCAACATGGTTATGCGTTTGTGGCTGGAAGGTATAGTGAAACTATAATACAAGTTCAAGAGAAATATGTTCTTTATGGAAATAGTGATCATATAAATATCTGGTACCATCCCAATTACAATTTACTCATGGTTAGATGGCGTCATTTTCTCTGTCTGTACTTGTTTTGCATTTTAATTTGTTGTCTATTCGTATGATTTTTCCCAAGTTTGAATCTGCCCTAGAAAAGAATTTTTCCATTTCAGACTTATCTGCATTACTTCAATGATGAAAATTTATGATGTCTCCAAAAAGTCCTTGCTAATCTTTATTTTTCCATTGTCCCCATTTAACCACAATTTGGAGGGCACCAAACTAGGCGTCATATATGCGATATTTCAGGAATAACGTAATTGCTTGTGCCAAGTGAAAACAGGAGCTTGATACCCAAGAGGGGGGTAAATTGGGTATCTATAAAATTTTATACACTTGTTCTGTTTGTGAGTATTCAAAACAGAGCAGAACAGAGAGGAAGGAAGAAGAAGCAATGCACAACAAGATTTATACTGGTTCGGTCCTTTCTTTGACCTACATCCAGTCCCCAAGCCTCACTTGGGATTTTCAATCCACTAACTCAATGAAATTGATTACACACTCTGTACTAAGAGTTGTTCTCTCTCTAGAACACACTCCCCCTTACAAGTTGTAATCAATACTCCCCGACTACCAAGTCCCCTGACTTGTAGTTATCTCAATCAATAAATGATTTACAAGTGAAAAACTCTCTCAAAGAGTAGATAGATAAACACTGGAGCACTAAGTATCAAAATGATACTATTACAAGTGAAAGCTAATACACAATAAATGAACTTAGTAAATTTTCGCTCAGAGTAGGTGTATCAGCTGGAGATGAAGTTAATGCTCTCTATTTATAGGTAGAGAACATTAAATGACCGTTGTGAGATAATTCCAACCGTTGGAAGTGATTTGCTTAAGTTCTGGTCATCTTCTCTCTCTAAACTTCTGCTAATCCAAGGCTTTATGTTATCTGATGTGGCTCTCAGAGTTTCTTCCCGTTGGAATTAACTTTGCTCGATGTAGTAAGCTTCCTTTAACGTTCATTAGACATGCTCAGATGGATTAGCCGAAAGTAGGTGAGATTGGGCAGGTGCATTAAATGCACTGTTCACCTTTTTGCTTTTTCTCACAAATCTTCAATAATCTTGATCTATGCTAACTGAGAAACACTCAACAAACTTGTTAAACATATCTGGGAATAGGAGTGAATGATATATGAAATCAATTAGATCAAGCAACAAGATATAGCAGATTTCACAAATTTGAAAATGCACCAACGGTCATAAACCTTGAGGCTAGTTCATCCAACCTCAAGGTTTGCTTGAAGGTTTCAGGCAAATATAGTTTTTTTTTAAAACATCCAACCTCGAGGTTGCTATGTGAACCTCGAGGTTTCTCTTAAAAAGAAACCTTTAGAAAAATCTTACTAACTCACAAACCTTGAGGTTCCAAAGATAACCTCGAGGCTTGAAGGTTTGTTGAAAAGACATTTTTCTTCTGGAGCCCGATAACCTCGAGGTTGAAACTCCATACTCGAGGTTAGTTTCAAACTTTGTAAAACACAAGACTTTGATTTAAAGGGCTAACCTCAAGGTTTAAAATAGAGCCTCGAGGTTGATATGTCTTTGTAGAAATCAGTTGCTCTCTGTAAGTAGGAAAACTCGAGGTTGCAAACTAAAACTCGAGGTTAATGAATTTTCCTGTAAACTTAAGTTTCAAAATAAAGTGGCCAACCTCGAGGTTGAAATATGAACCTCGAGGTTTCCATACTTGATGAAAACCATGACCTCTCTGGATGGGTTGAAACTCGAGGTTTGCTTTTCATACTCGAGGTTACAAGTGTTAATGCAAAAACTTGGATTTTTCAAGAAGGCCAGAACCTCGAGGTTAACTTCCCAATCTCGAGGTTTCACATAGTTTTTGTGAAACCAAGTTTTGTAACATGAGACACTCGAATTTCATAAGGCTTCTGTAAGGCCAAACCTCGAGGTTTCCATACCAACCTCGAGGTTTGCTCTTACAAAAGGTTTTCCAACCTTAAAGAGCAAAAACCTCTATCATTGTTTGTAGTTGTTGACAATCATCAAAACCATCAGAGAACTAACACCAAGCAC
This sequence comes from Acacia crassicarpa, assembly GCA_034222035.1. Classification (NCBI taxonomy): domain Eukaryota; kingdom Viridiplantae; phylum Streptophyta; class Magnoliopsida; order Fabales; family Fabaceae; genus Acacia; species Acacia crassicarpa. The sequence goes on from JAWXYG010000003.1 coordinate 39,621,662, forward strand.
TTTGTTGGAGATGGACGTACTGAGAAAGGAAAAAATGAAGGAAATACAATATTATCATATGAAGAGCTAGAAAGAATCCACATGGCTCCTTATTTGGACTACATTTCACAAGGGCTTTCAACCGTTATGGTTTCTTGTTCTAGTTGGAATGGACGCAATCTACATTCTGAGTGTTTCCTTGTTACTGATATTTTGAAAGAAAAGCTATGTTTTAAGGTAAGGCAACCATAGTTGGAATAAGTGCTGAACTTATTTCTGTCTTTGCTATTCTGTCTTTAATCCAAAGAGCTCCTTTCTATTTTATTATTAAAAAGATGCACTGCTATAACTGCATTTGAACTAATCATCACTTTCAGTTTATACAATTCACTTTGCTATAGGGTTTTGTAATCTCTGATTGCAAGGGACTCGAACGGCTTTGGTCAGATATTCGAAACTGAGCCCCTTGTGGATCAGATTACCGAAACTGCATCTTATGAGCTGTTAATACTGGAATTGACATGATAGAGATCTTCAATTCTGGAAATATTTACCATGGTTTGGTTTTTCTTTTTCTATTTGTTTTCATCCCTTCTTTTTTTTTTTTTTTTGATACAATTAAGCAACCAAAGAGAAACTAAACCTTATCTTTAATGAGGAGCCTCTCTAACTTCGTGTTAGCAAGTGAGATGATCTGAATCCCAGACATAGAGGAGAGGCTCATTTTGGCTAACCTGTCGGCTGCTTTGTTCAACCATCGGCTAATGAGCTGAACCTCAATCACCCACTCACGGTTCATAATGCTTTCAATCTCCTCAATAATCCGCCGGTCTTCATGAGTGTCACTCATCGGGTTCTTTAACAGTGCAGCTGCATCTGCCGAGTCGAGCTCCAGAATAACATTACGAAAACCCAGATCCCACGCGAGCTTGATTCCATGGAGGCAACCCCATAGTTCAGCTGTTAGGCAATCTCCCTCTTCTCCTTTGAACATTAATGCTTTTAGAAAATCACCATGTTCATTCCGCAATAAACCGCCGTTGGCCATGCCTGGAGTCAAAGCCGAGTAGGCACCATCAGTATTTACCTTCACCCAACCAGCTGGAGGTGGCTGCCATTTCCCTTCATGCTCACTGGGTATCACTCTCCTGTCAGCAGTTCTGTAGCTTCTTCTCTGGGCTTCATCCATGCTGCCTACCATGGCAAAAACACTAGATATGATAGTATTATTTGAAGTCTTCTTACCTTCAAATACTAAAGTGTTGCGTCGCCTCCATAGCCACCAATAGGTAGTCACAAACAGCTGCCGCCACACCTCCTTATCCTGGTTTTCACCTCTGGGATTGAGGTTCCAGCAAAGCCAAGTCTCAAAAGGCAAGGAGAGAAACTTGCGTCGAAACATGGGGCCATGGGGGGGAACAAACTGCTGCCCCAAATCATGAGTTTCTGGGCAGTCTCTTAATAAGTGTTGCAGATTCTCCAATGCCGCACCACAAACTTGACAGCTAGCGTCAAAACTCAAGCCACGCTTGTACCTAGCAGCATCCCTTCTTTTCCTTCATGTATTCAAAAAATTTTGCAGGTGATGGTGCCTTTTACATTCCAACTTTTCATGGAAGAGTTGACTTCCTTCGTAGAATCAGGGGAAGTGCCACTGGCCAGAATTGATGATGCTGTTGAGAGAATATTGAGAGTGAAATTAGCTGCTGGTCTTCTTGAATTCCCTTTGACTGACCGATCTTTACATGATCTAGTTGGTTGCAAGGTAAGTATCATTCATTATAACTAGAAACTCTTACTAGTTTGGGCTTATTTCTCATTTGAAGAACTAACCATAGCTTCAAATCTTAGTTCTTTACCTTGCACTTGTACATCTACTGCAATTGAAAGATTAGTTCTCTTGTCGTATTTCCAACAGTTTGATCCTTCAATTTTCTTTGTAAAAGATTTATGTTTTGTATTTTTGTTTTTCTTCTGTGGAAGTATTTCAACATGCAAGAACGACAATAAATATTATAATTTCTCCTAAGCTTTAGTTTTACTTTTAAGATATCAGTATAACTAGGCATATAATACGAACCAACAAATATAAATGCGTTGTCTATCAAAAAGAAGAAATTAATACTATAATGTATGTTGTGGGAAAAAAAATGAAGCTAATTACTGAGAGTCAAATCTTTTTCCTTCATGGTTCTTCTGATCCATCAAACTATTTAATAAATAGTATTTATGCAGCAACATAGAGAGAACTTGCACATGAAGCAGTTCGAAAGTCCTTGGTTCTTGAAAAATGGAAAGGACTAAAGCAAACCTTTTCTTCCTCTGAATAGAAAAGCCAAGAGGATTCTTATAGCTGGAATCCATGCAGATGATGATCTAGGTTATCAATGTGGAGGCTGCACTAAAACTTGGTATGGATTTTTTTTCCTTGGATTTCTAAATCTGTGGCCATTCTCATAAATCACGGTCGTCTTGGTAGACATGGAAGGATATAAATTAGAAGGAGAAATTTTTATTTAATTATGAAATAGAATTAAATCTCATAATTAATAAAGAAAAGGATAAATGTAGACAATGAGCCAAAATCTTAACCCATCATCTAGTAAAGCCCAAGGAGAATCTCCCGTAATTAGAAAAATAATTCTCTAATGATTTTTCATATATTTTCCACATGCGATGAGATTCAGATATTTATAGATAAAACTCCCTAAAATTTAGGACCACTAACCACGGCTCAGAAAAATAACAGACTTAAACATATGCAATTTAATAAATAAAATACTTTGGTAATCTCACAAGTAAGCTAATTGGATAGAGAATGTTAGAGTTTATTGAAGAAAACTTAGATTCTCCTCTTAATCTAGGTGGGACTAAAGTATTATTCAAACAAATCTTCAAAATGTATTTTTGTTACATTTAACCTTTGTACACTATTTTAGGAACAATGCTTTTGGATGCCATAAAGGAAGCTTTAGAATATGAAACAGAAATTATTTATAAGGAGAATCCATCAATAGATACCCTAGAATGCAACAACATATCTTTTGCTATTGTAGCTGTTGGTGAACCTCCCTATGTTGAGATTGTAAGAACCGGCTGAACCCAAAAAGGGGAGTGAATTGGATGAAGTATAAAAATTTAGGAACTTTGAAACTCTTTTCGTAACTCACTGAAATCAGTTTAGAAAGCAATAACCACGCATTTAAATATGTATACACACTCAAACATATATGCTGGAAATATAAGAGATAAGGGAAGAGAATGTGCAAACTGATTTATACTGGTTCGGCCTTATCCTTGACCTACGTCCAGTCCCCAAGCCTCACTTGGGATTTTCAATCCACTATCTTCTTTCAATCTGATTACACGTTCTGTAACTGAAGTAATCCTCTCACTAGGACTCACTCCCTTTTACAAACTATAATCAACACACCGTTTGATTACACACTCTGTACTCGAAGTAATCCTCTCACTAGGATTCACTCCCCCTTACAAGTTGTAATCAACACAATGTGTTTCCCACTCAAGATCACCCAATCTTGAGTAACTCTCAGAAGAATAGAATGATTACAATAAAACTTCTCTCTTAGAAGTGAATAGATGAACACTGAAGATCAAATACAAATTACTACACTCTCTAAGTCATCTAGACATGGAAAACAGAGTGTAAAAGATATGAGAGCAGAGTATCAGCATGTTGGAAGTGTAAGCTTGTTTCTCCACGTTTTTCTGCTTGAATCTGTCTTCTATTTATATGTAGAGATCAATATATGACCGTTGCTATCCCAATAGATCCGTTAGAGAAGCTCTGCCATGTTTAGGAAGTGGTTTTGCACCTTCTCTCTCTTGTTTACTCTTAATCCAGCTGTATAATTGCTCTGAGGTGTCTCTCTGTGTATTTGTCCATTGGAGAAGAGTTTGCTTGATGTAGAAACCATTCTTTACCGTTATGAAGACGTGCTCAGGTGGATTAGCCAAAAAGGAGCAACTTTTTGTTCAGCATTTAATGTTCTGAACTACCTTTTTGCTTTTCTTCTAACCTTCAATTAACTTTCGTTAATCTGTCTGAAACTCATCAAAAAGATGGTTAAACATAGCTAAGAATATAGAAGAATGATAAGGGAAAGTATTAAGATCAAATAAGATGATTCCAAAAATTCGTCAGATTTGATTTTCAAGTTTAGCGTTCAATACTTGAGTATGTTCATCAATACTCGAGTATGTCACTGTGCACTTAAGTCAATACTTGAGTATCCAAACTGATACTCGAGTATGCAGCTTCCAGAGGCAAAACATCGCGACTTGAACTTTGAAAATCAATGTCAATACTCGAGTATGTAAGTATGTACTCGAGTATGGAACTATTTGTGAGAAAATTTTAAGTTCAAAAACCTCAATACTTGAGTATTCATTCCAATACTTGAGTATTCAAATCATTGACAAATGGATAACCTCTCTGTATGGCCAATACTCGAGTATGCATATCAATACTCGAGTATTGATTTAACTTTCAAAAATTGTAAGTTATTCTATGTCAATACTTGAGTATTCAACTAAATACTTGAGTATTCAAGAATAAGTGTTAAGTTGAAAAACTTTGTAAGAGGCCAATACTCGAGTATGTAGAACCTATACTCGAGTTTTCAACAGTTATAAAGGTTTGAAGGTTCTCTGTAAGGCCAATACTCGAGTATACAATTGTCATACTCGAGTATTCACTCAAGGTGAAAAACTGTTTGCTCTCTGTAAGTCCTATACTCGAGTATAGCTTTCTATACTTGAGTATCGACTCAGCTTGAAAAACTTGAATACTCTCTGGAAGTCCTATACTCGAGTATGCAAATCCTATACTCGAGTATGCACTTCAGTTCAGAATTTGATTGCTCTCTGTGACTCCAATACTCGAGTATTGCTTCCAATACTTGAGTATTGCTTTGTAAAATGCATTTGAGTAATCCACTGTCAATCCAATACTCGAGTATGCAATCCTATACTCGAGTTTCCAATTGACAGATGATTTTTAGCAAATTTGGAAACTTCAAAACATGTTTACAATTGTTGATTATCATCAAAACACATAGAGAACTAACAGAGACACCAAGTGACAATTCTGAGCTTGTAATCCCCTTTAATGGTCCTGACATTATTAGTTCAGTCGTAGACAAATTCCTCACATTGGTTATACTGATGTCTGGAAGGCTCTTGGTATTAGAGTCATGGCTATTTAAAAATTAAGGTTGATGCTCTTGTCGCTGCTTAGTTACCACCTGGTAACGAAGCTTAGGGAGTTACAAACGTTATTTGTGGGGATTGTAATCTGAGAATCAGAAAGTCTTATTTTATTAAGGTAAGTACATGGATATATATACAAGAGAGAAACTAACAATGATCCCTACAAATATGGATCTAACTAACCTACAAATGTGGATCTAACTAATCTATATCATAACACTCCCCCTCAAGTTGGAGCATATATATTGATCATGCCCAACTTGTTACAAAGATAATCAACACATGTGCCATTCAAGGCTTTTGTTAAAAGATCTGCTAGTTGGTCGTTTTATCGCACTTGCCCTGTAGATATGACATTCTCTTTGATCTTATCACGAATAAAATGGAAATCGATTTCTATATGCTTTGTACGCTCATGGAACACAAAATTCGATGCTATATGGAGTGTTGCTTTATTGTCACACCATAATTTCACAGGTAAAGTCGTAATGATGCCAATTTCCTTCATGAGTTGAAATACCCACACGATTTCCTGTGTTGATTGTGACATGGCTCTGTATTCTGCTTCTGTACTTGATTTTGACACAACACCTTGCTTCTTACTTTTCCAAGATATCAAGTTTCCACCAACAAACACACAATAACCTGTAATGGACCGTCTTGTAGCTTTAGACCCTGCATGATCTGCATCACTGAAGCACTCAACTTTAGTGTGCCCATAATCTGTATAGAGAATGCCACGACCTGGGGAAGCTTTCAAATAATGCAAGATATGCTCTAAGGCTTCCCACTGAGTGACTGTTGGAGGTTCCATGAATTGACTGAGTACACTGATTGAGAAGGTTATATCAGGACAAGTCATTGTTAGATAATTCAGTTTCCTAATGAGTCTTCTATATCGATCAGGAGATGCAAATGGCTTCAATTTCTCTGGATCAATCTTCTTCTTCAAGTCATTGGGAAGTTCAGCAAACATGCTATCATTAAGATCCAGGAATGGAATTGAAATCATGGGAATGGTACTCGGTGCAGTGCCAAGTTTTCTAGTTTACTTTAACAAATCGAGAACGTATTTCCTTTGGGATAAAAGGATTCATTTCTTGCTTCTCAATACCTCAATGCCAAGGAAGTACTTCAATGGACCTAAGTCTTTTGTTTGGAACTGGGAGTAAGGAAGATTTTAAGATCTGAGATTCCAGATATGTTACTCCCAGTAATCACAATATCATCAACATACACTACTAGAAGAATCATGCATGCACTGGAATATTGGTAAAACACAGAGTGATCACACTTACTTTGGCTTAACCCAAACTTCTTCACCACACCACAAAACCGATCAAACCAGGCATGAGGACTTTGCTTCAGACCATACAATGACTTTTGGAGATAACACACTTTGCTAGACTCCCCCTGAGCAACGAACCCAGGTGGTTGCTCCATATAAACCTCCTCAAGAAGATCACCATTCAAAAAAGCATTCTTGACATCCAATTGATGCAAATCCCAATGATAAGTGGCAACCAGAGAAACAAGAAGTCGAACAAAAGTAAGCTTAGCCACAGGGGAGAAGGTCTTAGAATAACCAATGCCATAAGTTTGAGCATACCCTTTAGCAACAAGCCGAGCTTTCAACCGTTTCAAAGAGCCATCAGCCTTGGTCTTAATAGCAAACACCCATTTACACCTAATAGCCTTCTTGTCAGAAGGGAGATCAACAAGAGTCCAATACTAGCCTTTTCAAGGGCCATCATTTCTTCTTCCATCGCTGCACGCCAACTAGGGTGAGTCAAGGCTTGGTGAAGGTTGGTAGGGAGAGAAATGGATTCAAGGGTGGCTATAAGGGAAGAGGAAACAGGGGACAAACACTAGTAGGATATAAACGATGAGATAGGATAAACACAATCAGCATATCTCTGGGGAGGATGGTGAGGACGGGTACCTTTTCAGAGTGCAATAGGCAAGTCATGAGATGGGTCAATAGTAGAATCAGGTACAACAGGGTCTAGAACAGGAATGGCAGGACCTGAGGAAGTAGGATCAGGAACTAGGGAGGTAGGAACGGAATCCGACGGCAAAGCAGGTACTGGCGAGGGCATAATATTGGCAACATCAGCATCATTGACGATCTCAGGTTCCGGAACTGCAGCCTGTACTAGTGAGATAGGAACACAATAAACTAGGATATCATCAGTCTCAGAAACCACATAGGAAGACTCGGATAATATCGAAGACGGGAAGAAAGGAGAAGACTTATGAAAAGTCACATCTGTGGACATAAGATAACGACAAAGATTAAGGGAGTAACATCGATAACCTTTCTGAACCTGAGAGTAACCAAGAAAGACACACCACAAGGACTTTGGATCGAGTTTACTCACATTGGGACGGACATCCCGAACAAGGCAGACACAACCAAAAATTTTAGTAATGACAGGAAATAGTTTAGTGGTAGGAAACAAAATGGAATAGGGAATTCCACCATTAAGGACAGCTGAAGGCATGCGATTGATAAGGAAACAAGCAGTAGACACGGCATCAGCCCAAAAAGATTTAGGGATAGCGGAGTGAAACATGAGGGCACGGGAAGTTTCTAAAAGATGGCAATTTTTTCTTTCAACGACACCATTTTGAGCAGGGGTATCAACACATGAGGATTGGTAAAGAAGGCCATAATTATGTATATACTCGGTGAATGGGGTGGAAAAATATTCTTTCGCATTATCACTTCGAAGGATTTTCACAAGCGTATTAAACTGGGTTTGAATTTCAGCACAGAAATGACGAAAATGAGTAAACAATTCAGAACAGTGTTTCATTAAGTAAAGCCAAGTAGTTCGGGAAAAATCATCAACAAAAGTGACAAAATATCGATAACCAGTCTGAGATAAAACTGAGCAAGGACCCCAAACATTAGAATGAACTAACTCAAAGGGGGACGCAGCCTGTTTATTGACTCGGGGTACCAATGAACACGATGATGTTTGGCAAACTGACACGACTCACAATTCAAAGAAGACACAAACGAAAACTGAGGATTCAACCTCTTTATGGACGAAAGGGACACATGACCAAGACGACAATGGACTTCAAAGGGAGACGACCCACCAGAACAAGCAACAGAACGCGGTACTCGAGTATTAAGGATGTAATGTCCACCGGATTCATAGCCTCTATCAATAATCTGTTTCCTCGTAAGATCCTGAATCAAACAATGGTCAGGGTATAATGAGATAAAACAGTTCAAATGATGAGTCAGTTTACTTGGAGACAAAAGATTAAAAGTAAGATCGGGCACATTAAGGATTGAAGAGAGTGAAATGGATGTAGTGGGCACAACATTTCCTGATCCAAGAACGCGGACCGGGGAACCATTGGCGACAAATATGGAGGATGGGTTAGCATAGGGGGCATACAATGAAAATAAATGATGGTTACCTGTCATGTGGTTGGTGGCACCTGAATCAATGACCCACTTTGTTGAAGTAGTAGCAAGGCCAAAAGACAAAGTACCTGTAGCGAGAGCCTCTACAGATGATGGACCGAAATCAGATTATCAGGTGTCTGGGCAATATGAGCAAGGCCACACTGCTGATCACGCTGACGTTTATTCTGCAATTTGCGACAATTCTTCTTAATATGACCAGGTTCCTTGCAATAGTTACAGATAATACTGCCAGAAGTTAAGGGTGGAGCACTGGTGTTCTGTCTTGATCCATAATTCTTGTTCTCAAAGGGACTGCACCCAACTAAAGCACTAGCATTGGGATCAATAGATGGACACACCAAACTATCAGCACAAAGAACTCGTGAGAACACATCGTCAAGAGATGGAAGCTCCTGATTGGACAGAACCTGAGAGCGGATGGTGTCATAAGATGGGTCAAGAGCTTCAAGGAAACTGATGATAGCTTGAACCTCCAGATTCTTGATACGGGTCTAAAGATCAGCTTGAGGAGACATAAGTACCTTCATCTCTTCATACAACTTCTTGAAGTCTATGAAGAAATCCTTCAAGGGACGACCCTGCTGTTGGGAGCGATAGAATCCTTTACATACTTCGTGAATCCAAGTAAAATTCCTTTTACCAGAGAACATAAAGTCAAGATAATCCATAATTTCCTTCATTCTGTTGCAATGACTGACGGAAGCCAAAATCTGTGGTTCAATAAAGTTTCGAATTTGAAAGAAGAGACGAGTATCTGCTCTAGACCAAGCCAAACTTGTCTCACCATTACTGGTAGGGGGATCCTGAGTTAAATGGGCTTTCTTTTCAACACCCAAGAGATAAACTTTAACAGTTTTACTCCAATCAGAATAATTGGTCAAATTTAATTTGGAATCAGTTATTTTAGAAGACATAGGCAGCATCTCAGATGTCTTGGATTCAGCCATGGAAAATAATCAAAGATGCACAATAATAATAACAAGATGGGATTTAGCCAAACACGGCCTTAATAGCCCAAAAAACCAAACGCAGCCTTAACAGCCCAAAAAACCAAACTCGGCCTTAACAATAAAGATAACACAAGAAGAAGCACGATGAACAGTACTTCAAATGGAGATGACCCGCGTGAAGACCATACACGGTCGTGGACTAATGAAGAGCAATTGCTGGTCGATTTGAACCTGTGCAACTGGAGATGCTCTAAGTCGAAGCCTTCAAACTCAAAGCGGAGAAGTCAATGGGGTGTGGGACTCACACGGTGGCTAGAATGGCGTCGGACCTGAGGGGGAACCACCGATCGGAGGCAAAGGAGGGATCGAAGTAAGGCGGTGAGAGCCCACGCTCACGGTGGAGAAAGTTGCAAAGACATGAGCCTTCGCTGTGAAGACGCACCAAACGCCACTGTGGACACGCTACAATCGCAGCAACAGGAGAGAAGAAAAAAAATAATAAAATAAAAATATTATTCTAACCTAGGCTCTGGTACATGAAATCTGAGAATCAGAAAGTCTTATTTTATTAAGGTAAGTGCATCAATATATATACAAGAGAGACTAACAGTAAGCCCTACAAATGTGGATCTAATTAACCTACAAATGTAGATCTAACTAATCCATATCATAACGAGATCATGACTTCAAAGGTCAACTTCCTGTGACATGATTTAGAAGAATTGAGAATCTTGATCAACAAGCTGATGGAGTTAAAATGCATGATCCCTTATTTCCCCTTGGCTTTGGGTTGATCTGTACTAAGGACTAAGACCTTATTTTGGTTAAGGTGTATGTTTTGCAATCATACAATTAGGCATTCTTGAGAATAGACACGAAGAAAAAAGACCATGTTGAGGGTGTAGTTCTAAAAAATACCATTTGAATTTCAAGATCTAGTTAAAAATAGCAATAATGGGATTAACAAGAACAATAACAAGATTTACAACTCATTTTGTTGTAAAATCACCTATTTGTCATTTTGAATTTTAAATGGTATTTTTAGGGGATTTTCCCCATAGTTTTTTATTAGAAAATTAATCTTTTGATTCTTCAATTTTTAATTCATTCACTCAACTATGACTTTGTGTGACTCAATCCACACAGAGCAAAATGAGATTTAGAAACAATGTCATATTAGCTTCATGCCCGAGTTTGTAAAAAACATGAAGTTGAAGTTGTGAATTTTTTGGTTTGTTTTACAATACATCGTTGAAAAAATAAATTCAAACTTGTTAATTTCCAATTATGGATTCTCTGAGTTACAAGATGTAATATCTATTTTGGGAAAATTATAATAAAAGACCTAAAAAAAACAATATTTATTATGAAGGACCATAAAAATAGTAATTATTTTGAAGGACCAAAACTTAAAACATTAAAATAAAAAAGACTAAATTACCCTCGGTTATACAATTTTTGCATAAAGGTAAGAAATCCAAAAAATATATATATATATTTTTACAATTCCAAGTCTCCATGCTTACTGTATACATTGCCTCAGGTTTTGAAAAGAGATAAATTCATAAAAATTTATAAATTCAATAATTCATAGAACATAGGGGGAGGAGGCTTGGGAGATCTTTGTCAACGGAATAACCTACAGTTCCTCTACGGAGAGATAAAAAATTACCGATAGAGACTCTAACTTACATATTCCAGATTTTGATTTGATCTCTATATATCATTTTCAATCAGTCACTTCAGATTCTGATTTAATTAGATATAATATAGAAAATCTGACCAAGGACAATTTAGTCTTTCTATTTTAATGTTTTAATTTTTGGTCCTTTAAAATAATTACCATTTCTATGGTTCTTCTTAATAAATATTATTTTTTTTAAGTCCTTTATTATAATTTTCCCATCTATTTTTCATTTAGTAAAGCTATTACTGTAATAATTCTTTTTTATATATTCATCAATAATAATTAAGAATATTTTTTCCCTCTTTGTTTTTTTTATAGGATTTTTTCCCTCTTTGTTATGCATGAAAATCAGGAGAATAAGTCGATCTCTTGTATGGATTTTTATAAAATCATTGGATGTTCAATATTATAAGAGAATTAAAATTTAAGTCTAAGTTCTCCCAAAACTAAATTTTTCTCTTCACAACATTCACCTAAAAATCATTTAATTGATATAATGATATTGTCATGGCATGTGTTTTTTTTTTTTTGGGGGTGCTTGAATCATTCTTGATAATCCATTTAGAACACACACAAAAATCCTTTGATTTGTTAATTATATTTTATTTTACTATATATTAGTGTGTGTCTATATCTATATATATATATAGGGTTAAAGTACAATTTAGCAATGAAACTTTTTCCCTATGAGCGTGCACAACTAAATTTTAAAGGGTGAAAAAGTATAGATGATATTTTAAAGGGTGAAGATACAAATTTAGTAACCAACTATTTATAGACACCCAACACAATAAACTATTGTTGGGTGCAAAAATAAACATAAACAACTTATATAAGAGTAGGGTATACAGTGCCATTATGGAAACTTAACCTGTGTTACTTTTTACAATATGAATCCCACCAATTTTTGTACTTTCTATTATTTTAATATATTTTTAAAAGTATTAAGGGGTAAATTTAGTAATGAACTATTTCTCTATAGACACCAAACACAATTATTTTTCATAAAAGCATTTACATTAATGTCCTTATTTTTTTAAAAAAAAAAAGAGCATATACTAGATAAATAAATAGTTTTGAAATAATACAATGAGTTGAAAAAAAAAATACTACATCCCATCGGAAAAATTAAATTAAATTTTGTCAGTAGAAAGACTAATAAGTGAATGGCTAAAATATTTTAACTCCCTAAACTAGTTTAAATTCATTTATTTATCTTGTAAATTTCTTTATTTGTCTTGTAAATACTTTTATGAAAAAATAAAGTAAGGGCATTAATGTAGATGCCTATATTTGTCTTGTAAATGCTCTTATAAAAAATAATTGTGTTTGGTTCACATAGAGAAATAGTTTATTACTAAATTTACACTTTAACCCTTCTAAATATATATTAAAATAATATAGAGTAATAAAACTGGTGGGACCCATAGCGCAAACCGTGTCAAAAGTTAATTCAAAAGTTAACTTAGATTAACACTGTTGTCATATCTGCTCCCAAATAAATTGATCATGTCTACTTTTGCATCCAAAAATAGTTAGTTGTATTAGAAGCTCATAGCTAAACATTTTGGATGCTAAATTTGCACCTTAAACCTATTTTAAAAATGGTATAATTTTAGCAATTCCGTTAAATTAACTCAAACATATTACTTTTTGTGTAGGACCCACTTATTCTCCCTCAAACTTTATTATGGATGTTTGGGTCAATTTAATGAATTACCAAAATTGCACCATCATAAAAAAATTGTCTCTGTAACACCCCAAATCCTATAATTAAATACTTAACCAAAGTATTTGAAATATTGCCAGTAAGGATGCTCATCATCAAAATACAAAATTTTGTTCAATGAAAACTCATATTTACGTACGGTGTCAAAATAAATTTTCAAAATTATTTCAGAGTTAATAAAATGCGGATCTTATGCTTATGACAAATACAAATGATATAATATGAACTCTTAGAAAGAGTCTTCAAGACTCATTTCACAGGTGTCTTCCCTTGCTTCTTACTAGAATAATCACCTAAAAAGAAATTGTAACTATAAGATCCAAGGATCTCAGTAGCTATTGAAAGTTTCTAGTGTAGCAAGCAAACCATATATAATGAAAAGAATGAGCTGATTATGTATATATTTGTTTGTACCATAATCCTCATACAAAACAATTACAAATTCAATTATCATTATGTCAATTTGTATTTTCATCACATCATATACTATACAATTATGCAATATGCAACATCCTTTATATCACTATCTATCCTTATATTACTAACTGGAGTAATAAATAAACACATAGTCCAACAGAGAACCTATCTATTAGACTGGATTGTCCCAAGCACACCAGTTCTCAAGATACACTTAGCCAAAGGTGTAGGGCTTAAATCTGGACTATAGCTCCTCTCCTTAAAAAACCACAACTAAGGAGGCTTTTTGACTCTTTTGCCCTTAATTAATTAATTAATAACCAAAATGCCCTTGTGAAACCATATAACCCTTCTGCCCCTGTTTAGTCAATTACAACATGATATGTAGTCGACTAAATAATGCCAATTTTTTTAAAATGTTTTCCGTACAGTACTTAGTTAATTACACTACGCCAGATCTATTTTTTTCAAAAAAAAAAAAACTCCATTTGGGGCAAATCATTAGAATTTATTGTTTTTTCATGTTTTTATCTTCAAAACGCATTTGAATTTACTGTTTTTCCTTTAGTATTTTAAAATATTTTGTGACAACTTTCCTTTTATCTCTCCCTATATCTTGTATCTTTTTTTGTCAATATTTTAATTATGCCTTTGTTTTATCCTTTATCTTTTGAATTACATATTTTCATTTTTTTTTAAACTAACCATCATTCTCCCTCTTTATATATGAACTATTTTTTGAATAAATAAATTTTGACGTCTCCACTAATAGATTTCAAATATTAAATGTATCCTCTTAATATTTAATAAATATTTAATTTAACATTTTAATATTTTATAAATCACTTAGATCTTTAAGGGAATAATCGAAGTATTAAATTAAATATTTATTAAATATTAAAGTAAGACGGTTTTAATTTAGTGTTTAAATATTTATTAAATATTTTTTACTTTAATTAAGTTATAGACCTAATTTAATTTTAAATTTTAAAATATAGGTAAAATGACTTTATCACCCTCTTAATCTTTTCTATCATCTCTCTTCTTGAAAGGGTTTAATTGCCCTTTAAGTTAGTTTTTGAATAAGTGTGTATATATATTAACGTGAATGTATAATAAAATATGATTGAATTAAATGAAAGATCCCGTGTGTGTATTTGTATTTATATTATTTTCTCCCAAGGCTTGTTTTAATCTTTGTTCCGTCGGAATATTTTTGTTTCATTTAAACCCAATGCATTTTATAAATATAAATTTTATAAAAATTGTAAATTTTATATATACCTTTAGTAATATTGTGGAGAATGACGATGACAGAATAGAGCTGTCAATCAAGGCCGGGCCGTGAAGGGCCAGGGCCTAACAGGGCCGGCCCTCCAGGGCCTAAAGTAAGAAAAATACCTATTTTTCAAAGCCTGGCCCGAGAACACTAGGGCCCAGAAATTATTATTCTAAATTTTAATTATTTTTCCTCCTTTTTTTTCAAAGAAATATAATTAATAAATTACAACATAAATCATCTAACAAATAAACACAGTCAGTAATTCATAATCAAAAGCAAACTATATTCACAAATAACTCATATAAAACATAAAAAGCATACTATTAACTACTAAGCGACATTAGTACAATGACTATTATTGTCATCATCTTCACCACTATCATCAATTTCAAGCGACATTTGATTGTTGATCCTTTATTATTGTCTATAACAAATAAGAAATACATATAAATTATTGAAAGATTCAACTTCAACAAATATTTAACTTTAAAACATAAAGAATAAAAAAAATTGAAGGGCACAATGGGCCGGCCTGTAGCCCTCCCAGGCTGGCCCGTGTAAGCCCTTGACCCTCCAGGACCAAAAATCATCTCTCTCCTCCAATTTTCAAGCCCAGCCCTTAAAGGGCCAGAGTTAAATGGGCCGGCCCGTTTTGACGGCTCTATAACAGAACGTGCGCAATAGTAATTTCCCGTCAAGTTGTAATGTTTTGGACTTTTGGCAATCAACAAGCTTTATGTCGGTTGGTCTGAAGCAATGATACATCGCTGTCTTGTCTCCATCCTAGCTTCATCGTGCGGTGCGCTGTGTATTATTGAGTCTGGATCCTCTTCTTATCGCCTTTCTCCTTATCCCTCATTATCAGCAAATCCTATCCGTTGAAATCTTGATCCAAGGGCCCAGATTTAATTTAAAAAAACCGCATGCGGTACAGTTAATGCATGTGGTTTTTTAAAAATTAAATCTGAGCCCTTGGACCAAGATTTCAATGGACAAGATTAAAGATGGGGAGATATAGGCAAAGACCGACGAGCAGAAAAACCTCTTCCGTTTATTATTAGCTTATCATTTTCTATCAACCCCAACCCACCTGTCAACTATATACAGTTATCCATTATTTACGGTTATATTATACTCAAATGATGAGCCCGTATGTCCTCATTATTTGTTCTGATAATTTTAATTTACAATTTTTATAAAATTTATATTTATAAAATGCATTGGGTTTAAATGAAACAAAAATATTAAAGTGTAGTAAATTCTATCAATAAAATTCTGGAAGATGGAGATTGAAAGAGGGAAGGCGTGTATGGGTCCAACGGAACAAAGATTAAAACAAGCCTGGGGAGAAAATAATATAAATATAAATATAAATATATTATGAATATAATGATATATCTGAGATAAGAGATAGAGAACAAGAACAAGAGAATAGAGAAGAGAGAAAGAGGAGTGTAATTCTTATTCCCGTGTATTCCAATGTGTCTCCAATACATAACATATGCCTTCTATTTATAGGCACAACTCTCAAATCTACAATTAATGTGATTCCATAATCATAGTGATTAATGGGTGAGAATATGAAATAATGAGAGATATAGACATCCACAAATATAATATTCATAACACTCCCCTTAGATGTCCATTATGAATGTGCCTCATTAAAAACTTTAACTAGGAAAACCCAGTGGGATAAAAACCTAGCCAAAGAAAAGAGTACATCATCCATTGATACATTTTCTAATGCTGCCTCATTAAAAACCTTTCTAGGAAAACCCAGTGGGACAAAACCTAGATAAAGGAAAAAGAGTACAACGTGTATCATCTCCCCCTCTTAATTACATCAGATTTGCTTCCCCTGATGACTACATTATTTTCAATGACTTTTGAGCACATCTTCTTCTTAGTCATCAAACATTCTATTGTGTACCTGCAAAAACTAAATATTTCCAGCAAAATCATAATAATACTAACATGATTTCTAAGCATTCTTATAAGATATATCTAGATGCATATCAACATATATTCTTTAAAATGATTATATCATACATGCTCTGATAGCTTTAAGTCATACAAAACTGATTAAGTATTGTTCTCGAAAACTTTAGATTAGATGCTTCTGACATCTTGAGTCCTTTAAGAACTTGTGCTTCTGGTACATTAAGTCCTTCAGGGACATGTGTTTCTGGCACTCTAAGTCCATCGGGGACATGTGCTTTTGACACTCTAAGTCCTTCGGGGACGTGTGCTAGTAGCACTCTTGGATCCTTTGAAGATTCTTATGCAATCTTCATAATTTGGTAAGCCATATGCATAGGCTATATATAATAATATCTAATAAACGCATAATTTTTCTTTCATAAACTGCCAGATTTATCGTATCCACCACAAAATCATATATCCCAATTTGGACTTCAGATCCTTAACTATCATAGTATGATTATATTTGCGTCATTCTCAATTTTACTTATCCTCTTGGCCAATAATATTTATATAATATCCTCATTTGATCACGCGATATCATCATCAAAATTGTTGTCGACAACTTTATCTTTTCGGTTCTATGTTTCCAATTTGACATAACAATATCAATATTACTCAGGTACCTAAACCTCTCTTGAGATTTTGCAATAAGTTATGTCTTGATACTCTTCTGGAGGACCTACCTCCTTTCGCATGTTCATCTATGCTCATGTATTCAAGTTATACCCAAGAGTACACTGTTATCCCCATATTTCAGGCGTATAAAGTTGTACAGTCAAAGTATAACCCTAGGACATAGTGTTCAATGACATCCTTTCTTAATATGATCATCTAAATTATTGCTCCAATTTATTCATAACATTTATATTTGGAACCGAATAGTTATCATGCTTCAGGCATGTCACTAATTAGAGCATTTCTTAGCTGGAATATGAGATTTAATAAATCTCATTTAGGTCAGTAATTCTATCTGGCAAATATATCATGAATGCATAACCTGATGAACTTCTTTGTTCATACTTCTTCATTTGAGGATATATACTTTGTTATAATGCATTCCATTTATTTTCTTTTCCAGCTATTCAATTTCTCCCTCTCATGTTGAGAAAACTATGTCAAATATCAATTGACTAATATAAGTCTCCATGTGTTTCCTTTAGAAACATCATTTTGTTTCATCTAGAAACAAACAATTAAAAGGAGATCTTCACATAACTTTTATCTCAACTTTCTCTCTAAATCCATCTATGTGCATTGTGGTGAATTAATAATCATTGCACATTCAACCCTTTTAAGATGGACATTTGTCTGACTACTGACCAAGAGCCAATTTTACCGGAAAAATTTTGTTGGCTTATATAAGTGCTGCAATATGTAAGATCAAATATACCAACATAAAATTTTGTTCTCATAAGAATTGATCTAGCTATTTATTGAGGCTTTAATTCATGATTTCTTGATCGTATAATCTGGAAATTGTGCACTTAATTCATTCAAACATTATTGCAAACTTCGGGTTGCAAATATTCGTACAAACTTCAGGTTGCAAGATAATAATCTTGCATGTAACCATCTCATAGATGCATCTTTCAAGTTTATATGGTTTACATGCTATTTCAATGGGCCCATATAATTTTGGTTGATATATTTCCATAAATACTGAAATCCAATACTAATCATGATCAATGATAGTCTCATAGACAATTTGCTTTGAGAACAAGCAGCACATAATTCATAAATAATATGTTGGTTATTCATGAAGAATCTTCTGGTTCTTCAATGGATGTCAATACATAATCTTATTTGCATTATATATATGACTTGGATGATCAAACAAGTCATGCCAACAATAGATTTGTAAATTTGTTTGAATCAGTAAACTTCTGGTTACTGTAACATATGTCTCAACAAATAATAAATATTTCAATATTCTGATATCTATTTTGGGAGATCTATTAAACTTTGTTTGAGAAGTATATAACTTTTCAAAAATTAGCTCACACATGTATTCTAACTCACTTGTAATCCAACAATCTCCCCCTCAAGTGTGAGTTATATAAATATAATTTCTTTATATATGTATTTCAAAATCACTTTAAAACCCTTTAAAGCTCAAAATAAAAATCTATGTTGATTCTTCAGGAACAAACATATGATATTACATCACTAGATAATTTCATTACTCATTAATAATATACTTCAATTTACTCATATATGCAAAATACATACAGTTCATCACATATGAAGATATTCATAATTAAAATAACTTAAAATCACACAGATTTAGAATTACATATGTGAAAATTTTCCATCAGAAAAATTCTCTTAGAAACAAATTTATGATATATGATCACATAAATTTAAATAACAATAACAACAAAAAGTAAGCATCATGTTACCTTCTGGACTTATTTATTTCTTTTAGGCATTGGCTTTAAAAAAAAATATGAACATATTTATCTGCAACTCATTGCCTCTTTAATATCTCAATGGTAGTAAACTTCAAGTTTACATTAGCAAACATTTGGTTTGCATTGACAAACTTCTGGTTTGTATTATTATGTGTAAACTTCTGGTTTACAGTAACATGTGTTTATTATATGATATCCATTTTTGCATATATCTTTGAAACTCAATAAGTTTCTTTTATACTTGGTAGAATAAAATGCATTATCAATGTATAATTTTGTTCCTTCAGGTAACAAAATATTAGCTCTTTCAAAGCCTTTAATCAAATTTATACTACCAAATATAGTTTAAACACTGGTCTCTTGCATTATAAGTTGGGCAAAATATGCTAATTAGTCCTTAAGACTATTAGCCTTTAGAATAATTCTCTGCAAGTTACTTTTTCTTCAGGATAATAACTAAAAACACTTTGTATCATTCAATATTTGATACATTAAACCTTCAGGGCCTCAATATTAATAACAATCCAATGACACTTCCTTGTTCACCCTTCATATCAGGGTGTGAACAAGTTGCTATACCTCTTTCGTGGGTATAGAAGCCTAAAAAACCAAATATCTCATGAATTGTTGTACTTCACAAATAGTAAAATAGTAATTACTATACAAATAGTGCCCTACATTTCTGCATCTTATATTAGATCTGAAAAACCTTATAAACCATATAATTGTATAAAACCAAATCACAATATATTAAAATACATATAAAATATGTATATGATGGGGAAAGATAGAAGATGAAAGCTATATGAGTTTTGGCCATATAATATCAAAATTTTATGGCTTCAGGCCATTTATCTTCAGGATAAATAAAAGTTGAACATCATGGTTTCCAACCATACAATAAGAGGATGAAAGCTATATGACTTCTGGTCATATAATATCAAAATAAGAGTAAAATAAATATGACTTCTGGTCATATAATATCAAAATTTTATGGCTTCGGGTCAATTATGAGGATTTAGAATTATATGGCTGCTGACCTTTTATCTTCAAGATATATAAAAATTAAATATATGTTTCATTTAATAAAATAAAAGATGAAAAAGTATATGACTTCAGGTCTAATAATAGGTAATCAAATGAACATGACTTTTAGCCATATAATATAACAATAAAAATAAAAGGAATATGGCTTCTGGCCATGAAAAGGAAAGCTTAAATCTAGACTTCCATGTAGGAGGTAGAACCTTCCATGTAGGAGTCAATTTAAAACAGTAAAAAAGAAAGATTAAATCTAGACTGCCATGTAGGAGGTCAAACCTTCCATGTAGGAGTCAAATTAATAATAACAAAATATAAAATAACTCGTAAATGAGATCAAAATAATATATAAAAACAATAATAATCTCCAATCTTAACCATGGAACCCGATGTTAAGAACAATCGGTAAAAGTATTTCTTTAATTCCATATAGTGGCTCAGATTATCCCAGATAGATAAAAAAAACATATAATTTAAGAAGGTAGGCTGAAATCGTTAAAGAAGTGATCAGACCTTCATTCGAGCTTCTCGTCATGTTATGAATATAACGATATATCTAAGATAAGAGATAGACAACAAGAACAAGAGAAGAGAGAAGAGAGAAAGATGAGTGTAATTCTTATTCCCGTGTATTCCAATGTGTCTCCAATACATAACATATGCCTTTTATTTATAGGCACAACTCTCAAATCTACAATTAATGTGATTCCATAATCATAGTAATTAATGGGTGAGAATAGGAAATAATGAGAGATATGGACATCCACAAATATAATATTCATAACAAAATACACACACGGGATCTTTCATTTAAATCAATCATATTTTATTATATATTCACGTTTATATATATACACACTTATTCAAAAACTAACTTAAAGGGCAATTAAACCCTTTCAAGAAGAGAGATGATAGGAAAAATTAAGAGGGTGATAAAGTCATTTTACCTATATTTTAAAATTTGAAATTACATTAGGTCTATAACTTAATTAAGAAATTTTTTTGTCAACAACTTAATTAGGGATTTGTTGTAATTTAAAAACCTGATTTAGAATTTTTCCTTTTTAAGGGACTTTATGTGAGATTTTCCATTTAATTTATCCCAATTATTAAAACAATTTTTACTAACCTAATAACAAAAAATAATTACTCCGTACTTGGAACAAGCTTTATTTATTTGCTTGAAGGAACAAGCTTTATTAGTGCTTGGAATTTCGGGGTTCAATAATCTTGTGGCCCTTTTAAATTGTTCCATTATTGTTTATACGGTCTGCCCAAGACCTTCAATTATTCGACCGTGTTAGGTGATTTTTGTAATTATAACGCTCTTTCCTCCTCTTGCTAATGTGACTCAAAAAAAAGGATGAAGGTTGAAGAGCGAAAGAGAAAGTGGCGATGGGGATGGGTCTGAAGAAAAAAAGAGAAAAGGAGGAAGAAATGACAAAATTGGTCTCCAGCGTAAGAATGAATTCTATATTTACTTGATCTCCAGCGTACTCCATGTCATGTTTATAGACTATAGAGTAGTAGGATCATAATCACCGACTTTGGAATGCTCAGTCTTCGAAATGACAAAATTGTGGGGCAAAAAATCTAAAATCAAAAAGTAAAATTTAAAATAAATTGTTAATATTAATATTTCAGTATCTAAAGAAAATTATTTTCTTTATAATTTCATATTAATAATTATGAAATTTTCATTTTCTTATCGGTTTGGCTCCGGTCTGACCCCGGTTTAACTCCGATCTGACCCACTAACTCTTGACTCAGTACTCCGACTTGTTCACTGACCGATTTGGTTTTAATAACCTTGAATGTGAAAGATAGAAAAACTAATTAATTATTTATAACAAGACGTGTCTTGGTGTATCTAAATTACTCATTTTAATCATTTTTATGGGAAACTATTCCACTAATATCTGAAATCATCAACAAGAATTTTAATTATATATATAAAAACTACTCTTATAGTGCTTAATATAAAACTTATTTACCTAATTTAACTAGATTAATTAATAAAGTTAATTAAGGTAGTTAATATAATATATTATTTCTAAAACATCCTAATCATCTTTCTTAATTCCCCTATCTCTTTTATGAGATTATTGTTGGGGGCCTTTTAACTATTCAAAAATCTAGTCCCTAAATTTCTTGAAATAGAATTTTATTCTTAAAAATAAAGGGACTGATATTTTAAGTGGTTAAACCTTGAGTTACATCAAGTCAGAGCTTAATGACTAAGTTGCATTCTACTCAGATGAAAAAGTCCGGAACTAAATTACAATTGCATCAAAATTATAAGAACCAAGTTAATTACACCAAGTTTAAGTTTGGGGATTGGAGTGTAACTGAGTAAAAATTATAAAGACAAAAAGTTTCAGTTCCCCTTTTTCAATTTCAATCACTTTAATTTCTTAATTTTCCTTTCAATTTGAATCTGAATAAAATAGCTTTTAGAATCATATATCGATACTAAGTATATGTTTATTTTAAATTTTTAAAAGTGCTTTTACGATTTAGAGATAAATATATGATGAATTTTGTCTCAACTTAAAAAAAAAGTACTTAAAAAAACATTTTTGACTAAGTTTTGAAAGAGGCACTAAGATCAATTAGGTACATACATATATACATTAAGCACCTAAACCAGACCACATGGGCACGTGTATATATATACTTGTTTATACTAATAAAATATTGGACTTCTTTTACCCAAAAAAATATTGGACTTCTTAATCGTTGAACTCGGTCTCCAAAAAAAGTTAGACGGTTAATACTTAATATGATGATGTTGTTGTTGTTGATATTGAGTTTATACTTGATGAGTTGAAAGAAAAGATTCTCATACCAAAAAAAAGAAAGAAAGAAAAGATTCGATTTCTCTTAAATAAATTCAAATTAATATTCGAATCTGTCCATATAAAATTTAGTTTGAGTAATTCTAATTTATTAGATTTAACCGAAGATACCAAATAATATCATTAAAAAAATCAATATTATATTTAGGGAGAATCCCATATAAAGACGGTTGAAATAGGAAAATTATATATAAGGCTGATAAATTTAACAAATCTTAAATTGGGTCAGTGACCCAATCTAGAATATTTAAATGTTAATTATTTTCCAATAATACCCCTAGATTAAAAGAAATGAGAAAAGAAAAAATAGGAAGTCGGATGTCTCTAGCACTCATCACCATTATCGTTCTCTCTTGTGTCCACAACTGTTCGATGAATTTACACAAAGACCAGGTGTTAAATATATGGTTTGCGACTTGCCTTTGGAATTTTCAGGTGTCACAGTCGGTGTTGAAGATTCCGTTGCCGAGAAATTCAGTTAGGGTTTAATGGGAGGATTGTCCTTTTTGGTAAACTGGGAAATGGGTCTTGAGAATGTGTTAGACCAGCAGGATTGCGGCGAAGACAATTCGGTGGCCAAGGAAGCAACGGAGGACGAAGGTATTGGTGTGTGAGATTAGGAGGATCAGAGCGAGCCACGGTGGTGAAGTGGGCTCTAATGTAAAAATAAGAACCAATAAGAGGGGTAGGATTTTTGGAGTGCTGTCTGGGGGTAGATAAATTAAATTTGTTCTTCTTCTTTTTGAAGTTTGCGGATGGAGTGTTGAGGAGGAAGAGGAAAATTGCAAGGCAAAGAGAAGAGGAAGAAGAAAGGTAAGAGTTGGATATAGAGGTAATTTGACCCAAATTCTAAATCCCTAATTGTGTCACATAACTTAATTAATAATTTGTTAAATTTAGTAACCCAAATTAGAATTTAGGTAATTCTGAAGAGTGGAGCTAAATACCCAAGAGGGGGGGTGAATTGGGTATCTAATAAAAATTAAGGATTGAGCTCTGTTTTTGACTAATGAAAACAGAGGCTAACAGAGGAGTAGGGAAGGAAAGCTTTACACAATGTGATTTATACTGGTTCAGTCCTTTCTCTGACCTACATCCAGTCCCCAAGCCTCACCTGGGATTTTCAATCCACTATAATCAAATATTGATTACACACTCTGTACTAAGAGTTGTTCTCTCACTAGAACACACTCCCCCTTACAAGTTGTAATCAATACACCCCAACTACCAAGTCCCCTGACTTGTAGTTATCTCAATCAATAAATGATTTACAAGTATTTGACTCTCTTACAGAGCAGATAAGATAAACACTGAAGAACTAAATATCAAAATGATACAATACAGATGTAAGCTTGATACAATAAATGACTCAATAAATTTTCGTTCTAAATAGTTGTATCTGCTTGTGAAGAAATTAATGTTCTCTATTTATAGGTAGAGAACATTAAATGACCGTTGTAAGATGATTCCAACCGTTGGAATTGATTAGCTTGGGTTCTGGTCATCTTCTCTCTCTAAACTTCTGCTAATCCAAGTCTTAATGAAGTCTGATGTGGATCTCTGAGTTTCTGCCCGTTGGAATTAACTTTACTTGATGTAGTAAGCATTCTTTAACGTTAACAAGGCGTGCTCAGATGGATTAGCCGAAAGTAGATGAGATTGTGCAGGTGCATTAAATGCACTGTTCACCTTTTTGCTTTTTCTCACAAATCTTCAATAATCTTGATCTGTGCTAACTGAAAAGCACTCAACAAACTTGTTAAACATATCTGGGATCATGAGTGAATGATTTATGAAAGCAATTAGATCAAACAACAAGATATAGCAGATTTCACAAATTTGAAAAAGCTTCAACGGTCACTAACCTCGAGGTTAGTTCATCCAACCTCGAGGTTGGCCTGAAATCTTCAGGCAAACCTTCGTTTTAAGATCATTTAACCTCGAGGTTGCAAAGTGAACCTCGAGGTTTCTCTTGAGAAGAAACCTTCTGATAAATCTCATTAACTTGCAAACCTTGAGGTTCCAAAGGTAACCTCGAGGTTTGAAGTTTGTTTCAAACCTTCAGTTTTTCACTGGAGCCCGACAACCTCGAGGTTGTACATCTGTACTCGAGGTTGGCTCTTTGAAAGTGCAAAGTTCAAAGTTAAACATAAAGCCCAGCCTCGAGGTTACAATGTTAACCTCGAGGTTTTCAATACTTTGAAAACCAGTGTGCTCTCTGTAAGTGATAAAACTCGAGGTTGCAACATCATACTCGGGGTCCAAGGTGTTTTCATCGGGCTTAAGTTTCAAAACAAAGTGTCCAACCTCGAGGTTGAAATATGGACCTCGAGGTTCATGTGCTTGATGAACAACATGACCTTTCTGTATGAGTTGAACCTTGAGGTTAGCTTTGCATACTCGAGGTTACAAGTGTTAATGAAGAAACTTGGATTCTCCAACTGAACCAAAACCTCGAGGTTGACTTCTCAACCTCGAGGTTTCACATATAACTTGTGAAACCAAGTTTTGCAACATTCGAACATTTGATTTTTAAAGCTTCTGTAAGGTCAAACCTCGAGATTACAAACCCAACCTCGAGGTTTGCTCTTAACCAGAGTTTTGACACTTAAGAGCAAAACCTCTTCAATTGTTTGTAGTTGTTGACAATCATCAAAACCATCAGAGAACTAACAAATTCAACTGTCTTTATATGAGATTCTCCCTTATATTTATGAGATACATCTAAAAATGAGCTAATTATTTTGTTTTTATCTTTTAATATTTAATTTCTACGTTAAATGCACTATATTTTTTCTTGTATAATATAACCATTGTTGTCAAACTCAAGAGTTAACTCTTCGAGTTTAACATTTTTATGTTTTTAGTTTAGAAAATTGAGTCAAGTTGTTTATAAACTCGTGATATATAGTTATAAGCTCGGTTAAATTCATGGGTTTATATACCGAGGCTAACGTTTTTAGTTCCATCTTATAAAACCGTATTAACTCACCATTAAATTCTGGTTAACTTCTTTGATTTTATCATATTTAACAGCTTTAAATATAAATTTTATAGAAATTTCTTTGTTAAATATGACAACTTACAAATGTTTATCAATTTAATTTCAATTATTTATATTTAAAAAATATTTAAATCAAATTGTCATTATTTTTTATATTTTAATTATTTCATTATTCACGATTAACATTTAAAAATAAACTCTTGCGAGTTTATAATTCGAGTTTACCTTACTATCATGAGTTTACTTAAATTCGCGAGTTTAACAACCTTAGTTGAGGGAATATTAGCTCGCCAATTTAGTTAATTAATTTAGTTACTAATTAAGGATCGAATGAGTATAATTTTAAGAAACAAAGGAAATTAATGTTTAATATTTATGATCTAAATAAACTCCGGCTAACTTTTTACAATTAAGACGTGAGGAAATACCTCTAAATCTAATATTCTAAACTGGATAATCTTAATAATATTAAATAAGTTGGCATCTTCCCTTATATTCAACTTTCTTAATTAGATTTTTTATTACTAATTATGTGTAATAATTTTCAAAATTATATAATTATGAACGCAAACATTGGGTGGGGTGTGTGTGTAAACTACATAGGTATAGCATCCTGCATTTCTTTATTTGGAACTACATCAAATATTCCTGGATATATAATAGTTATACACTGCAATTACTTCATGAAATTATCCTATAAAATGTATAATTTCTTTTCTTTTTAAAAGAAATAATGAGCACAAATTAAAAAAGAAAAAAAAAATCACTGAAAATATTGAGCCTGCCTTTAAGTGCAAATTTTGTGAAGATTTCTAAATTATTAAACTTGTCCAATGGTTCGAGCCAATGAATAAGACAACAGAACAAAAATAGATAAAGTGACACAATTACGTGTGAAAGTTCATAGGGCTTATAAGCTTTTAATTGGGGGAAATTTCAAAGTTCGTATGAGCTTTTTAAAGTTTGCTATGAGGGAATTTTAATGAATTCAATTTAAAAAATGGAAGAAATGGGATTAAAATCTTTTAATCAATTTTTGTTACACTTTTATATGACATCTTTTTATTAAAATTTTTTTAACCCCACTTATTATTTCTTTTAAATTGAATTTATAAAAAAAAAAAAAAAAAAATCCTCCCCTAATTCTCTCGTACCAAACATGTCATAGAATATGTGGTGTTATTTTCTCAGCAATTCGTTTTTGTTGTTATAATTCATAATCAGATATTCAGGCGCAGCCATATTGGACCCAAATAAAAGGGAAACTCTCCTTTTATGTCACTTTTTCTATCTGATCGTTTGTAGATATAATTTTAAAAAATGAACATATATGTTTGCTGTCGAGGATGTTAAAAAAAAAAATTTGAATTAACCTCAAAAAGTTTTTCATGACCAAAAATCCTGAAAATTAAATGGCCCTATAACATAAGAATGATAAACTTTCCTTATAAGTAAGTTCAATCTTGTTTGTAGGCTAACGTTTTTTGTGTTTGCTCCTCTAGATAATTTTTTTTTAAATTCTTGTAAATATTTTTATATTGCAATACTGCAATAATAATTGAAGATAGATCTGAATTTTTTTAAAAAAAATATAAAATTATTTAAATATATCTGAGATAAAATATGCTAGAACACAGATTAAAGAGAATAAATATAGGAAAAATTTTAGATAAAGACAATTGTAACAAATTAATTAATATTAGCCCTCAAATAAATTTGAAATTTCCTTGCAGTGGAGCTAAAGTGAAATTAATTTGTGAAGTAAAAAAGACAAAAATAACCCTTTTAAAAAAAAAGAGAGATAACTTGATGCAGGTAATGAACACATCATGAATAAGTGAAATTAATTTCTAAACAAGAACACATTGGAGCAAGGTCAAGTCAAATTCAATTTGCAAATGGCGAACACATCATGAACAAGTGAAATTAATTTCTATACAAGAACACATTGGAGCAAGATCAAGTCAAATTCAATTTGCAAATGACGAACACATCATGAATAAGTGGAACAGTCTTGTGAACAAGAGAAATTAATCTCTAAACAAGAACACATTTGAGTATAATTAAGTCAAATTTCATTTGCATGGTTTGAATACATCTTAAACAAATCGAATAGTCCTATGAACAAGTGGAATTCCAATTTTCCTTTCATTTCTATCTTACTTTATTATTATTGAGGGAGTATCTATATGCATAATTTTGGAAAAAATTGATAAATACAAAAAAAAAATTATACATTTAGAAACAAGATCAAATCATTAATTAGCTTGTATATATTAGCGATAGGAGGAGTACAATATATCCTAAACAACAAGTGTATGTGTGTATGCTTACATTTTTTTAGCAAAATTGCATTTAGGTTCTGGATAAAAAAACATATGATAAATAATCCTTTAAAATTTTAAAATTACGTTTAAGTCCTGTGAGATTTTTTTATAATAAATTCTAATTGTAGGACTTGTCAACGGACGCCCACGGCCTTATTAGTAGACGGCCCTGGACTTGTCAGTAGACGCCGATGGATTTGATAGTGGAATTAGAATTTATTCACAAAATTCTGGGGAACTTAAATATAATTTTAAGATTTTAATGAATTATTTTATTGTTGTTTCCCTTACTGGGACTTAAATACAATTTTCCTTTTGTTTTGGATAAATTAACAATTTTGTCACACACGGCAGTGGTGTCTGGCTTCTACCAACACCTTTATCCGAGTTGGGTTTCTCTCATAATCTCTTTCTCATTATCCCTCATCATCTCTAAATCATATCCATCCAATCAATCACAACATCACTTTAACCTTTCTCTTATCTACCCAATCAATGGCCCAGATAGTGCTATTGAGAAAAAATAAGAAAAATAATTAGGAGAGAATCCTCTTCCCCTCCATCCTCGGATGTGCAGATAAGGTATTTGCTTCCCACGGCAGTACGTGCTGATAGGGCCACATGCTGAAAGTTGAAATTTGTGATTTATTTATTTATTTTACTTCTCCGCGGACAATACATATGCACCGAGATTCCAAACAAATTAGTTTCTCCTTTAAAACCATCGACCCTAGTGATACTCTTTGGTATTTTTCAATTAAATTCTTTTTGTTACGGATCTGCATAAGGCCCATATTCGATGCGTGGCCCAATTGATACCATAGCTATTATCAGATCTTGCCTATCATAACGGAAGATCCTCCATTATAGGAAGATCCTATCAGGCAACGATATAGGAGTATCTAGCTGATATCTCCATGATACTCGTGTAAATGGAGCTGTATACCCAAGAGGGGGGGTGAATTGGGTATACTTAAAATTTTTCAACTATTGCTCTGTTTTGAGCAAGTAAAAACATATAAGAATAGAGATGAAAGGAAGAAAAGCTTAGACACCAAGATTTATACTGGTTCGGTCTTATCCTTGACCTACGTCCAGTCCCTAAGCCTCACTTGGGATTTTCAATCCACTAAACTCTTTCAACTTGATTACACACTCTGCACTCAAGAGTAGTTCTCTCTCTAGAACTCACTCCCCCTTACAAGTTGTAATCAAATATCCCAACCACCAAGTCCCTTGACTTGTGGTTCTTTGCAATCAATAAACAATAAGAATAACTCTCACAAAGAGTGGATAAAGATAATCACTGAAGCTCAAGTATCACAAGATACAATACAAATGGAAAAACTGAAAGAATTGAATGAACACTTAATGAATTTCGCTTTCAGTTGTTGTTTTTCGAGAAGCTTTGAATGCACTCTATTTATATTTAGAGAGCATTAAATGACCGTTGTAGAATGAATCAAACTGTTGTAGGTGATTAGTGTTAACTTTGGTCAGCCTCTCTCTCTAATCTCCACTTAATCCAGATGTATAATTGATCTGAGGTGGCTCTCTGTGAATTTGCCCGTTGGAGAAGAGTTTTCTTGATGTAGTAATCATTCTTTACCGTTGTGAAGGCGTGCTCAGGTGGATTAACCAAAAGAAGGCTAATTTTCTGAAGTGCATTAAATGCTCTGAACACTTTATGCTTTTTGCCTTTGACCTTCATTAATCTTCTTTTAAGTCAACTGAAACTCACTTAGCAAAGTGGTTAAACATAGCTAGGAACATATAAGAATGATTAATGTAAGTATCCAGATCAAATGAATGTGTTTCACAAATTCGTGTGATTTGAAAATCAGTTTCAGCGCCCAATACTCGAGTATGTCACTGTGTACTTGAGTCAATACTTGAGTATCCAAACTGATACTCGAGTATGCTTCTTCCAAAGGCAAATCATCGTGAGTTGAACTTGAAAAACCAATGTCAATACTCGAGTATGTAAGTCTATACTCGAGTTTTGAACTGTTTAACGTGAAAACTTGTTTAAGTTCAAAACCTCAATACTTGAGTATACATTCCAATACTTGAGTATTCAAATCATTAACAAATGGATAACCTTTCTGTATGGTCAATACTCGAGTTTGCAGACCAATACTCGAGTATTGATTCATCTTTCAAAAATTGTGAAGTTTTTCCATGTCAATACTTGAGTATTCAAATGAATACTTGAGTATTCATAAACAAGTGTTTAGTTGAAAAACTTTGTAAGAGCCCAATACTCGAGTATGTAAAACCTATACTCGAGTTTCCAACAGTTATAAAAGTTTGAAGGCTCTCTGTAAGGCCAATACTCGAGTATACAAGTCCCATACTCGAGTATTCACTTAAGGTGAAAACTTGTTTGCTCTCTGTAAGTCCAATACTCGAGTATAGCTTCCTATACTTGAGTATTGACTTAGCTTTAAAAACTTGAATACTCTCTGGAAGTCCAATACTCGAGTATGCAAGTCCTATACTCGAGTATACACTTAAGTTCAAAACTTGATTGCTCTCTGTGACTTCAATACTCGAGTATTGCTTCCAATACTTGAGTATTGCTTTGTAAAATGCATTTGAGCAATCCACTGTCAACTCAATACTCGAGTATACAATCTAATACTCGAGTTTCCAACTGACAGATGAGTTTTAGCAGATTTGAAAACTTCAAAACATGTTTACAATTGTTGATTATCATCAAAACACATAGAGAACTAACAACTCGCACCTAGGATCTTGCCAGAATGAGATACCATACCCACAGAACTCTCAATAAATACAGAGACCAATTGCTAAGGTGCACATGTTCTAACTCATCACCTTTACTTTCTGCCACACAGAGCACACACACCACCCTCTGGCTAATGCCACCAAGTGTCTCGAACTATGTGGACTTTGATCCCTTCACTGGGTACGTAGGCTCTAGGCTTGACACCTAGTCAAGTCCAATCAGCCCTGTTCCCAGAATAGAACATTGGCGCCGACTGTGGGGACATTAAATTTCGATCCCCGTGACCACTGATGGCAAATACCAGAAGCAACAGTAGGAACCACCAGCCTAACCAGCAGTCACAGGCTGGGACAGGTCACCAGCCAAGCCAAGCCAATCCCAGGCTGGACCAAGCCAACATCACGCTCAGAGTTAACCACTACGTGAAAACACCCTGGAGGGCCACGTTTCCGATACAACATCCTCCCCTCTCGTGACCGATAAGTCGCATGAACCAGCTGCAAAGGGGATCTTGGCTCCAAACGCCGACGTCCGCACCTTGCAAAAAACATAGGAGTCAATGCTTTGGAGATTTGAGAACAAGGAAAAATGGGATTACCTCCAAAGCCAAGAAGACCTCAGAGTTATCGAACAAATGATGAACGATCGGTACAAAAAGCTCAAAAACTTGTTGCAAAGTGGAAACCGGGAAGACTCTCGTAGAAGAAAGGAAAAAGTAATTCTGGGTAGCAGTAGTCTGTCTCACAGCTCTGAGTCAAAGTCAAAATGCCGAAACACTGGCAGGATAAAAGGAGGGACGAGTTCGGGGCGAGAACGCCAATCATCCTCGACTTTGAAGAAATTATGATTGTCCCAGTTCGTGAACGAGGAAGACCGAGATGACGAGGAAGACCGAGATACCGAGGATGACCGAGATCTTGAGGAAGACGGACATGTGGAGAAACCACCCCGATCACGCGATTCTCCCACAGAATACAGAATGAAGTACTTAACTGGATCTGGCAGAACACTGTTCTCCAAGGAAACCGCTACGGCACCATATCTGAAGAACTTCGACTTGGCTGATCTCCCAAAGTATAATGGAACTCAGGATCCGCGTAATCACCTCGAGGCTTTCGAGATGCTCATGTGGGTTCGGTCGATCGAGGGATCGATTATATTGCGGCTTTTCTCAGCAACACTGACCGGATCGGTTCAGAAGTGGCTGAATTCCTTGCCGAATAATTCCGTGCGCAATTTTGAAGACCTTGGCCGAAAATTTGAACTAAACTTTGCAACCAGCAAAAAATACCCGAAGTCTTAGTTCACGTTGAGCAGAATAAGGCAGAAAAAGGGAGAGACGCTATAAAAGTACCTAGACCGGTTCAAGGATGAAGCTCTGCAAGTACGCTCGCTCCCTGAATAGGTCCACATGCATTGCCTTGTCAATGGCCTGGATCCATCGTTGAGATTGGCTAGAAATGTGTGTAAGAACCGAGTTTACACCTTGACCGAGTTCTATACCTGAGCGAAGCAGTATCTGGACGTAGAGCAAATGGAAATTGCCAACACCGTTGAGCCCGAGACAATGAAGAACACATCCCTGGATGAAAAAGACCCCACCAACAAACGAAAGGAGGATTCTCGAAAGCGCAACCAAGATAACCGACCCCGAGGGGAAAGGCCTGAAGGAAGGACGAAGTATGATAGCTACACCCCTCTTAATGTATCTCATGCGCAGCTTTGGAAGGAGGTGGCCCAGACCGAGATAAGGAGGGTCGGGAAGCTAAGATCTCTCAGAAACCGACCCACCACAGACCAGTCAAAATTATGTGCACTTCATGATGTACTGGGGCACACTACAGACGAATGTTATGAACTCCGAGATGCCATAGAGAAGTTCGTAAGAGAAGGGAAGTTACGCCAGTACGTGATTAAAACCCAAGGACGGAGAAATGGCAAATGCAATCTGAGCGACCGAAGCCGTAGCCCGGCCACGGACCTGAGGAAATAGGAGAAAAGGCAAAAGTCAAATTCCGAGGACGAGTTCCTAGAGGCCGAATTCCATTGCAATGTTGTCAGCGGAGGGTTCGGCGGTGGCGGAGATATGGTAAGCCAACGTAAGAAGTACCTGAGGGAAGTCCTTTAGGTGAGAGACCTCCCGAAATTCAAGGAAGACCCAGCAAAACCGGCACCACCGCCATTAGTACTCACCGCCATTTCCTCAATGTCCTTCAACCTAACAAAGTCTGCGTCCACCTCAGCCAACTCATCAACTCTGCCATTTATATACCCCAAGACCCCATCATCATTCCTCACCAACAATCCCCCATGGTGATACACATGACTATATACTCATCCATCTATAAAACCCAAATAATAGCAATCCTGTTAATCCAACTGCATAATGCAAACCAACACACCATAATACTAGATGTTTATGAGAAAAATAATGGAAACCAATCAATCCTAAGAAAGGGGGAACATTTTACTAACAGGGCCCACGGACACTAATAAGCACTTTTCACTTTTTTTAAACCCTAATCTTTAGGAAGGACTACCTTTGGCATAAAAAATGGACCGCTACACTGCCACTATACATGGGACCACAGAATCAAAAATTTGTTTGGATTATACACTACCAGTAAGAATATTTACCTTGAACGGATACGCAGGTCTTCTCTTTTATTTCTGAACACAATCTTGCCAAAACTCCAGTAGCAACCACACTCACCGTGTAGAAATCAAATGGAATACGCAAAATGGCTCAGACCGACACAGTTGTTTTCCTTGACGTTAGAAATTCATCGAGAACACTTGGACCCCACTTGTGTAATTATCTTCTTCTGGAGAGCAGTGTTAATCAAAATTTAACTCACAAAATTTTCAATCTCGACAGGTTAGAGGACAACACTGGGACCCCACCCCCTGCGAATGCGGCTCGCATAGATGTCGATGGATCCGTGCGTCACAACCTCCAAGCAGCATGTGGTGGTGTTATCAGGAATTCCCAGGGTCATTGGTTGATGGGGTTTTGCAAATCCCTCAATTGTCACACTGTCATTGAGGCTGAAATTTACGCCATCATGCTGGGTCTAAAAATGGGCAAGCAATTGGGTATACAACATCTGCTTCTCTACTCTGACTCTCTTGATGGTGTCAATATTATCATGAGAGATAGTTGCTATGCCGATCATCCGCTCAGGGATATTATCATGGAAACTAGAGACCTCATATTTCGAGATTGGAATGTGGAGATACACTATACCCCAAGAGCCAACATCACATGTGCTGACTACATGGCGAAACAGGGCCACGATGCTCCTGAAGATGCTGACGTGATTCTATATCCGACCGTTCCAAGAGGATGCCTTCATATAGCCTTGACGGACCAACTAGCGTGTCGTATCTAGTTTATCTTCCGCCTTGATATATAAGGGACTTTAGGGACTAGTCTTCTTTGTCTAGTTCGTTTTTTCTTCTTCTCAAGCTTCGGCTTACCTGTATTAATCAAAAAGAAAAAAAGAAATTCATCGAGAAAATGGAGGGAGAAGGTTGTGTTGTTTTCGTTTCAGCGGCAAAATGGAGGGAGAGAATGGAGGAATACGACGTTGATTTGTCAGGGACCACGTGGGTTACTGACGAGTAAAGGTGGTGACGTGTGAGTGGGACAACTCACATTACACATCAGCTGCATTAGTGACGCCATTAGGAGCTAACTGACGGAAGAACTAACGTGGGATGTTTTTATATTTTCCAGAGATGATGGGATGAGTTATTCTTATTTAGGGACAAAAAAGGGGTCCGTGTTTTTTTTTCAGGGACCAAATAGGGTATTTACTCTAAAAAAATAACTAAAAGTAAAAGTAAAACAACCCACATTCACATGTAATACATTCCTATATTTTTTAAAAATTTTATTTTTCACCACATTTCACACTCATGTAAAATCAATATTTTATTTAACTAACTATGGTTCAAACTCTTCTTTTTTTAATTTTTATTTTTCATCAAGTTCCATATTCATATAATCAATTGATCATTTAATTAATGAATATATCATCAAGTTGATGGATTTATATTATCAAGTATCAACAATGATATCAATTAAGCTTTTTTAATAAGAATAAAAATTAAAATCGTTTCATGTATTTTCACTTTTTGGGATATATTAAATTTTTTAGTTTTATTAACCCACCTAAATTTCTTCTAAAATATTATATAGGAGGGATGCTTGATATTTCTTTAGGGGTATTTTAATATTTTTATTTGATTCTTCTAAATAATTACAATTTTTATGGTTATTTTTAATAAATATCTTTTTATCAAGCTCTTTCATTTTAATTTTCCCCAAAATAAAAGTGGTGGTCGATGGGTAAGAAATTCACCGCGTGCGTGAGCTGTACCACATTCCGTTGATCCGAGGCCATGGGTGTGGGATGCTCTCGTCTTTCCTTCTTTGTGGAAAACGAAAGGCTTATAAAAGAGGCATCAAAAGTCTCGAGTTAATTGTAACCAATAGCTTTGTGCCGTGTGGCATAAAAGCTTATAAGCTTTTAATTGGGGGAAATTTTAAAGTTCATATGAGCTTTTCAAAGTTTACTATGTGGGGAATTTTAAAGAATTCGATTTTAAAAAATGGAAGAAATGGGATTAAAATCTTTTAATTAATTTGTGCTATATTTTATATGACATCTCCTTTTTATTAAAATTTTTTAACCCCACTTATCTATTTCTTTTAAATTGAATTTACAAAAAAAATTCCTCCCCTACCCTCCGGTTACCCAATATGCCATAGAATCTGTGGTGTTATTTTCTCAGCAATTCGTTTTTGTGGTTATCATCTATAATCAGATATATATTCAGCGCAGCCATATTGGAGCCAAAGAAGGGAAGTGTCACTCACTTTTTCTATCTGATCGTTTGTAGATATAATTTTAAAAAAATGGACGTACTCCTCTGGTCCTAATTATAAGATATAGTTGACTTTTTTAGAGAAATTAAAGAAGCTAATTAAATTAACTTAGAGTATTTTTCTTTTTATTTTTTTCTTCAAAGTAATTAGTTTGACTCACATACTAATATATAATTTAAAGATATACAACATATAAAATGATTAAGTAACTTATTTAGCTTCCTTAATCTCTCCAAACAAAGTCAACTATGCCTTATAATTAGGACCAGAGGTAATATAAGATATAGTTGACTTTTTTGGAGAAATTAAGGAAGCTAATTAAATTAACTTAGAGTATTTGTTTTTTTATTTTTTTCTTCAAAGTAATTAGTTTGACTCACATACTAATATATAATTTAAAGATATACAACATATAAAATGATTAAGTAACTTATTTAGCTTCCTTAATCTCTCCAAATAAAGTCAACTATGCCTTATAATTAGGACCGGAGGTAGTATATGTTTGTTGTCGGGGATGTATTAAAAAAACATTGAATTAACCTTAAAAAGTTTTTCATGGCAAAAAATCCTGAAAATTCAATGGCCCTGTAACATAATAATGATAAACTTTCCTTATAAGTAAGTTCAATCTTAGTGTTAAAAAAAAAGTTCAATCTTGTTTGTAGCCTAACGTTTTTTTGTGTTTTCTCCTCTAGATAAAAAAGTTTTAGATTCTACTAAATATTTTTATATTGCAATACTGCAATAATAATTGAACGTAGATCTGAATATTTTTTTAAAAAAATTATTTAAATATATCTGAGATAAACAATGCTAGAACATAGATTAAAGAGAATAAATATGGGAAATATTATTACCACTTTGTCACTACCATTTTATTGATTTATGAGAATTATTAATTACTACTCCCCCGTCCTAATTATAGGAACATTTTCATAATACAGTGTTCATATAATTAAGACGGAATGTGATATTTTATAATATAAAAAAAAAAGAGAGAGTGAGAGAGTATCTTCCAGTCAAGAGCATACCAAACATCAGGTAAAATAGGTTTTGTTCCACTCCCCTCCCTTCCATTTCTTTCCTTTAGCCCCAGTCCTTAACCCGAAGTCCCAATTCTTTGATCCAATGGGGCCCCCTTCCATTTCTTTCCTTTACCATCATTTTAACCCAACCAAACAAATTTTCCAATCAAACTACTCTTTGGTCTTTTTTATAAGACACAAACTAACAAGTATATTTAATTTTTTTATAAGACACTTGTTTGTTTTCAAAGAGCATTAAATATTATTTTCTATCTATACCCATAATTAATAAGGGTAGTGAGTAAAAATAATAAGTAATATGTTATTAGAGTATAGTGTAATTAATAGGGATAATATTAAAAATTACTTAAATTTTAGAATAAATTTAACGATTTTTAATTTTTTTTATTAATTTATAAGAATTGTTAATTACTACTCCCCTGGTACTAATTGTAGGAACACTTTTATAGTACAAATTGTACTATGAAAGTATTCCTATAATTAAGACTAAAGGTGGTATCTTATAATTGAAAAAAGAGAGAGTGAGAGAGTATCTTCCATTCTCTTTTTTGGTCAAACAGTATCTTCCATTCCATTCAAGAGCTTTACAAACATCAGGTAAAATAGGTTTTGTTCCACTCCCCTCCCTTCCATTTCTTTCCTTTAGCCCCAGTCCTTAACCCAAAGTCCCAATTCTTTGATCCAAAGGGGCCTTAACTTCAGGGCATGCTCCTTTTAAGGCTCCCAACCAAACTTCCCTGTGCTCGTGAAGCCTTCTCGCTGCAAATCCTTTGCTTACCCAGAAGACCAGAACATCTCTATCGGCTTTTGGAATTTGATTCTCAACCCACTGATTAGCAATTTTGAAGAAAGAAAGCACAGTAGCATACAAATCCAAACAAGAAACAGACGAAGAATCTGATTCTCCATTCTTTCTCGCAAATGTCACGGCTTCGCTTGCTGTAACTTCCTAGGTATTTCGTTTATCTTGCTTTCTTGTGCGTAATCTGGATGATCTAAACTAATCTGATTCAAAAACCTAGCTGTTTATTCAATTTTTGAGAGAAATTGTTAGTTGAAGTCTTGAAGATGCGATGGGGAACGTCTTTGTTAAAAAGCCTAACGCTCAATTTTCCAGACATGCTAAAGTAGAACGCGGAAGAAGAAGCTTATCTGACCCAAGTAGCCGAAGGGTGCCCCAGCTTCCACCTCCACAGCCAGAGCAGCAGCTCCGCCGCGGCCACTGTCGATGATGTCGAGGAAACCGAGTATGAGTGACCGATCGTCAGGAGAAAGTTCCGTCATAACAAAGAAGGAATCTGCGAAGAAGAAATATGCTCTAATTCCTGATAACTTCACTACACTCGAGCAGGCTTGAACTTTGATTCAGTTTATCTAAAGATGTTTTCATTTTGTCTGATTCTCCTTGTGTTGCTGAAAGGCATGATAATTACCCTGCATTCTTTTTTTTTTTTTTTATCCAGAACTTTGCCCAGACTAATCTGAATCCGACCTGGGTCACGTACCTGTCTATGGTGGGTGAATCTTCCACCGGAACTTGTCTGTATTCACAAGGCTTGAACTCGATACATTACTTAAACGATACAAGCCTATTACCACTCATGCCCACGCCTATGAGCTTGAAATACATATTGGGCTCTTTCTCCTGAATATATATGACCTTTGTGATGGACCAAAGGATAGGCACCATCAACTTATCTCATCTGGATGGTCTAGATTTGATATTTTTTAAAATATACTTTTTAAATGAAAAAAAATAATTTTTGAAAAAATATTAATTGAGAGATTATTTTTATTTTAGATTCTCTATTCATTAAAATAATTTTTTAATAAAAACAAAAACAAAAAAAAATATTAAATCTGGACCGTCCAAATCTCATCTAGACGATCCAAATGAGATGGGTTAAGGGTGCCTGTCAAAAGGATAGGCACCAAATCCAATTCCCTTGTGATTGCTTTCTGTTGTACTTTCCCGTCTTCGTTTTGCATAGTCATATTCTTTTGTTTTTTTTATCAGTTTTAAACACTCAAGAACATTTGGTCTAGTGGGGGCTAGATAAACTACAAAAGTGGGCGAACTAAATTCAAATTCCTCCTTATTTAAAAATTAGTATATGTTATATTAAAGATGGAAGGAGGACTAATTATTTACCTGCAGGTCTTATCTATATATTCATAGGCGAATATTTGACATACAAATGGATCTCAGGAAATAATTAATTTTCTTTTTTAAAAATTCTTATGTGGCACACTTGAAACTTGCTTCTACAGGGAGAATTTATATTACATACTTCTCTTTTACATGCTTCTTAGGTGTTTGTCCTTCTAATTAGAGGGTTGAAACATTTTTTTTATTATTTTTTTAAAATTTTTTTATATATTCTATTTATTTAGATTAAACTATATGTTGCATTCTGAAATATTTTTTGTACCCAATATCTTAAATTAATTAATTTTCATGATACTGGTGTTACAAGGAAAATATTTCTAAATACAGGATTAAAAGTTAATTAATTTAAAATATTGGGTACAAAAAAATTTCAGGATGTAACATATAGTTTAATCTAAATAAATAATATATATATATAAATTTAAAAAAAAAGTTTCACCACTCTAATTAGAGGAACAAACACCGAAAAAGCATGTAAGGGAGAAGCATAGAATGTGAACCGATAGGTGAGACCGTGAGAGGTGAATCCCAGCAACAATGACGTCAGTCCATCCCTTTCAAAGTCCTAAACGTCGTTACTTCATCTTAAAATAAAACTTTATTCTTAAACATTTTGACCTTTTTTCCCAACGTAAGCAATTAAAAATATAACATATATCAATTATAGTAAGCAAGGACCAAATTGTAATTTTATTCTTTCCCCCAACAAATTGCAAGTCTTTAAAGGATACTTCTTCCGTTCCTAATTATAAGACAATATTTGAAAGTTTCCCTTAGCCCTAAATATAGGACATAATTCTAACTTTTTTTTTCCCCCTAAAATACCTTTATTGATACTTTCTTCATAATAATTAAACATAATAATAATTTAACAATAAGCCTATGTATTTTGTAAAGTGAGTGATGATTTTTAAATAGCTATTAATTTATATTATTTTTTAAGTCAAAAAAATAATATTAATTTAATATTTTTTTCTCATGCTTTTTGAGAAAAATTTTATCATTGCACTTTATATTTAGCCCCCAATCCAACGTGGCCATCTTCGTGCTTCCTCCGTCACCTTCCTATGGAATTGGGAAAGGAAAAAGTAGAAAACTAGTATAAATTGTTGTTGGCACCTTAACTGGGAATTGAATTTACATAAAGGGTATTTTAAGAAAATAAATATAATTAACTAATTTAACTATTATTCTTAATCTCTCTAAAATTAGTTAAATATGTCATATAATTAAGACTGAAGGGAGTAATTAACAAAATAACTTAATACAAATGTCCTAAAAATTCAACAATTCAAATTTAAATTCCAATTATCAAATAGAGAACTAAAAGCAAACATATTTACATAAAATGAATAATTTTAATTGTCAAAAAAGATTAAATTCACTTTATAAGCTTAGACCATCAACTTTTATATTTTAAATTAATTTTCTTATAAGATATTTTAAATTAATTGATTTAACATTTAAAAACCAAAAAGGAAACAGGATGGCCCAAGCTCTTATGCTTATCACTTATGAGCCTTGTTCATTGGGCCTCGCTTGTAAACCTTATTTTTCATTTGCCGATTATTGAAGCTTAGATTTGAATATACACACATATATGGTCAAAAAGGGGGTTTACTTCTAGAACCAACTCTCCCAACTCTAATTTTTGGTTGATACTAAATGCTAATCTGTCATGCTTTATACCACTCTTTTACTTTCTTATTCCACATGCTTGATACATTTTCCCTTCAAACATTGTTCTAGGGACAACGCTCTTGGATGTCATTAAAGAAGCTGTAGGAGAGGACACAGAAATTATTTATGAGCAGAGTTCAACAAAAGAAACCCTAGAACGCAATGACATATCTTTTGCCATTGTAGCTGTCGGTGAAGCTACCTATGCTGAGTCAGTGGGTGATAATTCTGAGCTTGTAATCCCCTTTAATGGGCCAGACATTATTAGATCAGTCACAAACAAATTCCCAACACTGGTTATTCTGCAGCAAGCTGAAACGGCAAGTGGAAAAGAAGTTACTATATCATCGCCTCCATCACAAGACTCGTTCCCTGAACCTGAAACGAGAAGCGAAAAAGAATTTACTATATCATCTTCTCCATCACGAGACCCGTTCCCTGAACCTGAAACGAGAAGTGAAAAAGAAGTTACTATA
Source organism: Acacia crassicarpa (assembly GCA_034222035.1). Classification (NCBI taxonomy): domain Eukaryota; kingdom Viridiplantae; phylum Streptophyta; class Magnoliopsida; order Fabales; family Fabaceae; genus Acacia; species Acacia crassicarpa. The sequence goes on from JAWXYG010000003.1 coordinate 39,663,028, forward strand.
TCATCTTCTCCATCACGAGACCAGTTCCCTGAATCTGAAACGACAAGGAGAAATGAGGGCTTTAATAATAAGTTTCTCAGTGTGATGGAGATAATGGACGAGCGGGATATGGGGAAGGGGAAGCATTTACTAGGACTCGCCATCCCCATGGGAGTGGCCCTTATCCTCTCTGCTAGCTCACTCGTTCATACCACTGAGATGAACATAGTCCTCACCACACTCTCATTCGCTGTCGCTTTGATCTGTAACGGCCTTCTTCTCCGTAAGACTTTCACCACCATGTCCACTGTCATGCTGCTGTTAGGATCTTCTTTGATGATGTTGTCGTTTTTTTCTCTAGTTGGGTTGTTCTTACCTTTATCCCTTAAATGGATCCCTCCCCTCTGTTGGCTCGCTTCTCTCATTCCATTTGCCCTGTATGGTTATTGGGCATATTTCCGACAAGGTGAACAGGACCTTGAAAGAGGACAGTAAATACTCCACAAGAGTATATATGCCGTTGCAAGTTATCAGTTTGGTTATTAGCTCTCAGCGTCTGGCGACGACGAGCTTGAAGCCTGTAGTATCACTATTCTCATATTCTAATCATGCGAAATAAAAGTACCTTTTAGGGACCACACGAGCCTTACTCTGAAAGAGCCTAGTGGCGCTTACTAAGCCTCATGTTTATTCTTTGCCCATTGTTTACCTGGGACCCGCTTTATTTATAAGGGATGTTTGCATCAATTTAAGAAATCAATAAAATTGCACCGTCATAAAATATTACGTCTACTTTTACACATTTTTAAACTTCAATGTGATATATGCTCATGGGAAAAAACTTTATTACTAAAATTACACATTAACCCTATTTATACATATATTGTGGAAACATAAGTTATGGAGCACTGAAACTTTATTGAGAGAAAAGAGATGGCATTTAAATCTTTTTACCCACAGTTTAAATTCTCAAATAAGGTTAATGATTCAATTAGTGATTTGTTATAGTTACCCATATGATTTGAAAATTTTCTATTTCAGATATATGGGATTCGCTTTTGGAAATCCATTTTTTTAAGTCAACGTTGGATTAAACAATAATTCTCAAGATATACTTACAATCATAGTAATAAAAATGTAGATTTTACTTCAAAGCGGAAGGAGAATAAAAAATCGTAAAACGTAAAATCGTAACGTAACAAAATCGTAAAAACATAAAAGTGTTTGGAAAATTAGTAAAATCATTTTAATGAAAAAAATTGTAAAAACATAAAATCACAGTGATAAATTAAGATTTTAACTACCATGCTTACAATCAATTTATGGTCGACAATTAAAAAGAGAGCAATATTATACTAACTAAAAATAAGATTGTCCGCTATATTGTTCCACCATCCTTACTCCTTAGCTTCACTAGGAATAGGAATACTTGCACAAATATATTTTAATTCAGGGAAAATTCTAAATAAAGTTGCTTGAAGTAAATAAATTCTAAATCAAGTTGGTAAATTTAATAAATTCTAAATTAAGTTATCCATTAGATTTAGAAGTTAAGATCTGGGTTATATGACATTACTATACTACCCTTTCATAGTCTTTTCCCTCTTAAAAAGGTTTCAATGCTATGTAACAATGTTGGTAAAAAAAATTAACTTGTGGGATTTATCAAACTACATCAAAGATTTTCATTAATATATTTTTTTCTTTTTTAAAAAAATTTCATTAACGTAAGAAAATCAAACTATATATATCACTCCGGTAAGAATTGTGTGATAATGAAGTTTGATTTTATTTTTATTGATAAAAAAATAACTCTGACTTCTTTCAAAAATAAATTTTTTTATCACAATATTAAAATAAAAAATATTAATTGATATTATGGTTATGCTTTTCTTTTTATTTTTTTAGCTTGAATTATTCTTGATGATTCTTTCTCAATAAAAAATTTCCTTTGATTTAAATCAAGAGAAAATTTCATTAAAATACCATTTGAATTTGCAAAAACCTCAAAAAGTCTCCCGAATTTATAAAAAGATTGAGAGATACTAAAGACCTATAAGGCAAATGTAAATTCGGGTGAAATTACCATTTTTACCCTTAATTTTAAATAAATCAAAAAAATAAAAATACTCGCCGAAGGGCCACCGGCGAGGGGGGTGAGGGTTTTTTTTAAAAAAAAATATATATATATATATATATATATATATATATATATATATATATATATATATATATATATATATATATTCATTGAAAGTGTGGGGGGTGGGGTTCGAACCCCCAACCCCCCACACATCCATGGGGCCAAGTGGCCCACTAGTTAGGCGACTTGGTTCTTTTAATATATATATATATATACAAACACACATTAACAAATATATATATATATATATATATATATATATATATATATATATATTCATCTTAACATTTTTTCAACTGTATTTACAAATTCCATAACGCGATTTACAAATTCTATAACGTCAATTACAAATCTCATAACGTCATTTACAACTTTTTTTGGAAGTTTACACTTTTCAACTATTTGATACCCTTGATTGAATTTTTTTTTTTTAAAAAAAAAAGCACTTTTACAAATCTCATAATGCAAATTATAAATTCCATAACGTAATTTACAAATCTTATAACACAAATTATATTGTTTTTTTTAGGTTTACACTTTTAAACTCTTTGATGCCTCTGATTGATTTTTTTTAAAAAAAAAAAAACTTTTACAAATCTCATAACGCAAATTATAAATCTCATAACGCAATTTACAAATCTCATAACGCAATTTACAACGTTTTTTGGAGGTTTACACTTTTCAGCTCTTTCATGCCTCTGATCAAAAAACAAAAATGTAAAGTTGAAAAAAAGTTGTAAATGACATTATGAGATTTGTAACTGGCGTTATGAAATTTGTAAATCGCGTTATGGGATTTGTGATAGTGCATTTTTTATTTTTTTGTTTTTCAATCATAGGCATGAAAGAGGTGAAAAGTGTAAATCTCCAAAAAAAAAAAACGTTGTAATTTGCGTTATGAGATTTGTAAAAGTGTTTTTTTTTCTTTTTTTTTTAAAAATTTCAATCAAGGGCATCAAAGAGTTGAAAAGTGTAAACCTCCAAAAAAATTGTAATTTACGTTATGAGATTTGTAAATTGCGTTATGAGATTCGTAATTTGTGTTATGAGATTTGTAAAAGTGCTTTTAAAATAAAAAAATCAATCAGGGGCATCAAAGAGTTGAAAAGTGTAAACCTCCAGTAAAAACGTTGTAATTTACATTATGAGATTTGTAAAAGTGTTTTTTTTTTTTAAATTTCAATCAGGGGTATCAAAGAGTTGAAAAGTGTAAACCTCTAAAAAAAATTATAAATTACGTTATGAGATTTGTAATTGACATTATGGAATTTAAAAATCGTGTTATAGCATTTGTAAATGTATACAAATATTAAAGGAACCATCTTAGGCCACTTGGCCCCATGAATGTATGGGGGGGTGGGGTTCACCCCCCCACACTTCCAATGAAAATATTTTTTTAAAAAACAAAAAACAAAACCCACCCCCTCGCTTGCAGCGGCGGGCCGGCGCCCACCCAGCAACGGCCCTCCCGCGAGGGTATTTTTATTTTATTTTATTTATTTAAAACTAAGGGCGAAATGATAATGCACCTGAATTTGTATATCCCTCATAGATCCTTGGTATCTCTCAATCTTTTTACAAATTCGGGAGACTTCTAGGGGTTTTATAAATTCAAATGGTATTTATTGGTCATTTTCCCTTAAATCAATCATATTATATATATATATATATATATATATATATATATAGGGTAAAGGCTTTCTCCTGTCACTAGAGATAGAGTTATCTCCAGTAACCCTAAAACTACGTCATTTTGAATTAATGAAGGGTGTATTTGTAATTTCAGGTGAATTAATGAAGGGTGCAAAATTGCGGAAACACCATTCATTAATTCACCTGAAATTACAAACACACCCTTCAATAATTCAAAACACTCTATCTCCAGTGATAGGAGAAATACTTTTCCCATATATATATATATATATATATATATATATATATATATCTATATATATATAAAGGTTTTAAAACTTGAATCGGTTATTGCACTGGTGGGAATACTGGGTTAAGGATCAGTGAGTCTGACTTTGATATTAATTAAAAATATAATCTAATTAAACTACGTGAAAATATTTATATTTTAATAATAAAAAATATTTTATTAAACAATTAAATTCTATATATCTGGTCAATCTGAGATATAAGGATACACGTCGTGAATTTTTTTTATTAGATACGGTCCATATCAGCCATGTGTGCGAGCTGTATGTCTGAATTTTTTATTTTTTCCTCACACTCCCCATTTTTCATGTTTAAGGAAATAAAAAATAAAAATATTTAGAATCTGGCTTCATATCAATCTGATCATTTTTGTTACATCCTAATTTTATTTTTAGGATTTAATTGTAATTAAGAAATAATTATATATAATTATGATAATTAACTTGTAATTATGAGAGAGAAAAATCTGAAAAAACAATAATAAATAAATAAGTAAAAATAAAGTTGGGGCTATTGTGGTAATTTTTCCATTTCGAAAAAATAAAAAAATAAAAGAGAAAGGGAGTCGGTGTATAGAAGAAGAAGGAAAAAAAATTACAAGTGGGAGGGGTAATAATTACCCCCAATCCCTTCTCTTGGTCTCTCTCTCCCTCTCTATATATATATAAAGTTAAACTGAAAAAATACACATAAGTTTTTATTCAAAAGGCGTCCAACAATAAATATTTTTTGGAGGTGAAAAAATACCCATGAACTCTTAAAATGGATGCAAAAATAACATAACCATTAAATCTAACTTAACACCATTATTTTTCGTAGTGGGTCCTGCACTATTTTCATAAAAATAACAAAATGCCCCTAAGTCAAAAAAACAAACACAGAACACCAAATCTGAGAATCATCCCTCCAGGTCTCGACGCAGATGCCATTTTGAATGGAGACATCATTGGAGTTAGAATATCTTACACCATTTCTAGAAAGTAGAATCCCACAATTCATCTTTTTGCATTCAATTCATCAAGCATATAAGCAACGATCACGTGTATGAATGGTAAAAAATTTAGTTGCATCACGTCACGATCCCTAAAATAGTAAATCAAATGTGTTTCTGTATTCCCCTTCAAAACCCCAACTATAATCAGCATCTTAAGTTGAATAGGAAATTTCAATATTTACATTTCATTTACTAGATCGACTTCTAGTTGTAGCGGATCTTACTTACATCAATTCTAGTGCTTTCTCTTGATTCTATTTTTTGAAAGATCATTCCTTGCTCTGAGGAATGCTCGGTTTAACCAGAATCATCTCGTTAGATTTTAGAGTCATCCCAGGATCTTTGGTTTATGCCATGTGCTCCAAATTGGAACGAGTCGTCGTCACCGTCGCTGATTGGAAGAATCGGAGTCTCGAAATCTTCACACCCGCATTTGCAGCGCCGCCACCTCTGCAACGGAAGCCCCTTGCTGGCCACCTTACGCCGGCGCTAGTTCCTCAGGGCTCTCCGGCACCTTGTAGAGCGTTAGCACTAGCAGATTGAATAGCCCACAAGGGCGGCAGCAGCATATAACAGCGCACTCCGCTAAGGTGCCTCCCAGGACCTCGCTAAGCTAGGCACTCCCGAAGGGGTGATTCTAAGATTGGTGCTGTGTGTGTGCGTGTTTTTTTAAAAAAAAAAAAATAGGGAAATTTTGGTATTTTCATGAAAATAGTGTGGGACCTACCATAAAAAGTAACGGTGTTAAGTTAGATTTAACAGTTATATTATTTTTGCGCCCATTTTGAGAGTTCATGGGTATTTTTGCACCCCCAAAAAATATTTGGTGCTGGGCATCCTTTGAGTAAAAACCATGTGCATTTTTGCACCTTAACCCTATATATATATATATATATATATATATATATATATATGCTGCCAGGCGGTGATGAGATTAAGAGAGAATTGAGAGTGAGGTGTGAGAAGGAGAGGAAAGGAGAGAAAAAGAGAAGAAAAAAGAAGTGTTGAGGATATTTTAAGATATGTTATTTATCTTATAAGACCATTTTGTTAGTTAAATTAACTTCTTTTCAATAAACTTCATTTATGAAAGTTGTTTCAAATATTTTTCTTTTTATAATGAAAGTAATATTGTATTGATTAGTGAAAATTTTAGGATTAAAATTTTAATAAAGTTTTAAATTTTAATAATAAATAACTGTATATATCTATAGTTTTGAATACCTCCATCAACCATAGCTTCCGTTGCCATAAGCAATAATTATAGTAAAAGTGATAGAGTAAGTATTATTAAATACTGTAATTATATTATTAATAACTATTTCTTGCATGGTAGTGAAATTAGTTTTAATAAAATTTTCACTATAAACATTTAAAGAACATTGTTTTCTACTATTCTCTCATAAAATTCTTTTTTATTAACAATTTTACAGTATGGTCAAAGAAGTAAAAAATACTTTATAACAGAGAAAGTTAAAGGGAGAATTATAGACATTTTCTAAATAAACTACTCATTCGGTTTATATATATATATATATATAAAACACATATTTTGAGAATTGATTTTGGTTTTAAATATAAGTTATAATATTTATAATTTTCAATCGTTTTCTAATTGATCATTATTGATACTCCATCGACAATAATCAAAGAGCAGGGAGGATGTGAGAAGAAAATTGAGGAAGATGATTATAATATTTTAGAAAGTAAATGTCATATTAACTAATTTAATAAATTTTTTTAATCTAATTAAATTAAATAAATATATCTTATATTAAAGAATAAAGAGATTACTAATTAGTTACCTACAGGTCTTATCTATACATTCAAAGGCGAAAATTTGACATACAAATGGAACTCAGGAAATAATTAATTTTCTTTTTTAAAAATTCTTACGGGGCACAAATGAAACTTGCTTCTAAAGGGATGGGGTGAGAGGTGAATCACAACAACAATGACGTCAGTCCATCCCTTTCAAAGTCCTAAACATCATTACTTCATCTTAAAATAAAACTTTATTCTTAAACATTCAGACCCTTTTTTCCAACGTAAGCAATTACAAAATATAACTTATAAATTATAATATGCAAGGCCCAAATTGCAATTCTTTTTGTTTTCCCCAACAAATTAAATTGCAAGTCTTTTTTATATCCCAAAAAAAAATTTGCAAGTCTTTAAAGATAATTAACAAAACGACATAGTAAAAATGTCCTAAAAATTCGACAATTCAATTTTTTTTTTTTTTGATACAAGGCGATATAGGAGGGGGGATCGAACCCAAAATCGAGAGGGGAGAAATTAATCTCAATATCACTACACTACTAGTAGTACTGGTTCGACAATTCAAATTTAAATTCCAATTATGAAGCAGAGAACTAAGAGGAAACATATTTACTTAAAATAAATAATTTTAATTGTCAAAAAACATCAAATTCACTTTATAAGCTTATACTATCAACTTTAATATTTTTTAAATCAACTTTTTTTATATGAAATTTTTAGGAAAGGAGTTGGGCTCACCCACAGTCCAAGAGCAGGACACTTGGAGCCCAGTCCACAGGAGATACTGGTTAGAGAGTACACATGCTTCCACCTCTACCAACGTTACCACTGCTTCCTAGACCCCTACGATGCCTCCTCCAGCGCCTTAACCAACGCAGGAATTGAACCCCCTTCCTAAAGGTGGGAAAGACCGAACCCCCAATACAAGGATCAATTGATTTAACATTATAAAAACAAAAAAGAAACAGGATGGCCAAGCTCTTATGCCTATCACCTATGAGCCTTGTCCATTGGGCCTCGCTTGTAAACCTTATCTTTCATTTTGAAGCCGATTATTAAAGTTTAGATTTTGTTATAAAAAAGAAATTTTAGATATTGAATATACACAGTTACACACACCCGTATATGATTAAAAAAAAAGGGGGGGGGGTTTACTGATAGGATGCTAAATGCTAATTTGTCGTGCTTTATACCACTCTTTTACTTTCTTATTCCACATGCTTCATGCTTGATACATTTTTCTTTAACATTATTTTAGGGACAACGCTCTTAAATGCCATTTAAGGAGCTATAGGAGATGAAACAGAAGCTATTTATGAGCAGAGTCCATCAAAAGAAACCCTAGAATGCAATGACATATCTTTTGTCATTGTAGCTGTTGGTGAAAAGCCCTATGCTGAGAAACTTGGTGACAATTCTAAGTTAGAGATCTCTTTTAATGGATCTAGCATTTTGTTGTGATAGTGTAACAATTCAAAAATCAAACAAGAAAATACTTCACTAAAGTATTTTTAATATTGTCACTGAACAAAAACCCATCTTTTCGGGGCCAAATTGATTTCCCAAAACATTTACGAAATATTTACAGTATCAAAATAAATTTCTAAAATATTTTAGAGTTGATAAAATATCGAAGTCTCATGGTAATGACAAATATAAATAACATAACATATTCTATGGATATAAAAGATCCTTCAAGACTCACTTCATATGTGAATTCCCTTGCTCCATACTAATCTCCTGAAAAAAAAAAAAAGTTAAATATAGTAACCATAAGATCCAAAGGTCTCTGTAACCATAACATATGTATTAATGACAAACAATTACAAAATTGACATGTATATACAAGTTACAAATTACGAGTATAGTTCCAAACAATATTTTTCAAATAATTCATCATCAACCATCTTTAAGATGATAAATAACATCATGTAAAATATATAACGTCATTTTAAAATCATTTATAATAAATAATATTTTTATCATAATACATAAGCATGCTCAAACACTTTCCAAAATATATAACTATGTTCTAATACACAGCCATGCTTGAAATATTTCCAATCTCATCAATATAATTTTTAGTCAAATTTACAATTTCAAATCAAGCCCTCCATAGGTACAATAATCCCTAAAACAGTTATATATATATATATATATATAGTTGATAAGTATATAAAAAAAATAACTAGCGTTGCTTCTACTCCAAATTTATAGGTAATCACATCAGAGTTACTCTAAAGCTCTCAACAAGAGTCTATTACCAGAGTCACCAAAATGAGTTTCAAATACAAACCTGCGCTCAAGACCGCCCAATGTAAAATTTAATCTAATGTAATTGTTAGTTACCAAACTGTAATATCCTATAAAAATTAATTCAATAATATGTGTGTGTTGGTGGCTACGTTATTGGGCTTGTTTGATGTCAATGTTTCAGGAATGTTGGGAGCATCTGCGATAGAGTTAATGGGCTGTGGAGAAAAAGCTCAACATGGTGTGTTTGGGTTGAGCTTTAAATTCATTGGACTTTAAGTCAAAAAAGCTCAAAAAGCCAGTTAAAGAAAAAGTTTCACCATGGAGCTTTTTTCAAAAAGCACTCAACTTTTTGACATGGCCCTCCGTCACTTCTACCACTATTAATCCAAACACAAATCATTATTTACAACCTGACTTTTTTCCTACCAAGCTTTTTCTAAAGTCGGATAGTTTTTAAGCCACCGCTTCTATTGCCAACCCAAACAGGCCCATTGACTTAGAGGCAGGAAATTGCCCGCCGCCCCTCTCTCTCCTCTTCAATATATATGTGAGCAGTGTGGTTTATGGAGAGCGAGTGAGGTGGTGATATGTGATTTTTAAGGTAAATTATTTTTATAAAGATATTTAGATAGTCAAATTAATTTTTTTCAACAAACTTTCTTTATAAAAATTATTTTACATATTTTTCTTTTTCAAATGAGGGTAATATAGTATTTATTAGTGAAATTTTTTTGGGTTAGAATTTTCATAAAGTTTTAAGTTCTGATAATAGAAGTAAAATATGATTAATAGATAATTTTAATCAGTATAGATCTATTAATTAGTTCTTGTACCGATATAAATTTAATTTTTTATTTAAAAAGAATCTATGATTTATTTCCCGTAGGATATGAGGTTTGTTATCTACCTGGATTCTTGTGGTTGTACTATTGACATAGGAAGGAGCAATTTTTGGATTCGTCATCCCAATTGTTGGGGAAATTGACCAAAATAATTATTTTTTTAAAAAAAATTATCAGATTAATGCACTTTTGAAACTATTTACCGGACTAATGCTGTTGAAAACGTCAGATAGACTTACGTCAGTAATGGCGTGAGAGGGTCTCACGCCACTGACAGAAAAACGTACTTTTGCGTCAGAAAAGTGTACTTTTTGTGTCAGTGGCATAAAGAAGGTTCACGCCACTTACGTCACTGACACAAAAGGTACACTTTCTAACGTAAAAGTACGCTTTTCTGTCAGTGGCATGAACCTTATTTACGCCACTAGTAACGTTACCTACCATTGCGCCACCAACTACATTACTTTAGTAAAATGTTTCCAATCAGCTTTAATCTGATAAAAAGAAAAAAAAAATCTTCTTATTTTGGTGAAAAAGCCCCAATTGTTGCCTCGGTAACACTTTTTGCCTCGGTTTCTGTTCATTCACGGGAAAACAAAGAAGAGATGCTACTGTTGTGTAGGAAAACGGTAAAGATAAGATAGATTCTCAGTATCAAATCTGTTTTTAAAGTTATCATATTAACTAGGCTCAAGCTCTCATATATTATTCTGGTCTAATTTATAAGTTCTTTTTGATCAAATCACACATACTAAAGAGAGGTAGGTAGCATAATGATTGTGGGGTAAATTTTCAACTTTATCTTCATTTATGATTGGGTACCTTTTAACTTTTTCTTCTCTCTCTATTTTTATTGGTATAAATATAGATAAAATTATCACAAGTTCATTTATTTGTTTAAAAGAAACTTATAAATAGAACCAAATTTTTTTGATCAAAAGAGACTTATAAATAAGATCAGAATGATAATACTCTTTTAACGTTTATAACTTGATCAAGATGCAGAATTAGCCTGAGGTATAGGGTGGCATGACTGGGAAATGAGGACGACAAACAAGTCTCATTGCCGCAGAGAATTTAGAATACCAGCTAGTATCTCATTGGACTCGGTACGGATTTATTCTCTTTGTTCACTGCCATTCTCTAGTGTTAATGGCCTCCATTATATTGATGGAGGAGGAGGTCTATAATGACAGGGCTGTGTTGTCTATAATGACAGCTAGTGTCTCATCGAACTTGGTACGGATTTGTTCTTTGGGAAAATCTATCTCAAGACCCATATTGCAAAAAAATGTTAAAAAAGGCCCAAAAAAAAGGTACATGTCAAAAAAGGTCCTAGGGCCTTTTCTGATATTATTTCATAAAACGTTAATTGTTAATGCCTACTGATATAGTTGTTAATGAGTATTGATTTAGTTGTTAATGAGACTGATTTTGTTAGAATATTATTGTTAATGCGACTAATTTAATTATTAACGGGTATTGATTTAGTTGTTAATGAGACTGATTTAGTTGTTAACAGTTATAAAATAATACCAGAAAAGGCTCTGAAGCCTTTTTTGACATATGACTTTTTTTGACCTTTTTTTTATTTTTTGAAAATATAGGCTCTGAGATGGATTTTCCCTTGTTCTGTCTGTTTGTTGCCATTCTCCAGTCTTAATGGCCGCCATTGACGGAGGAGGAGGTCTATAATGACAGGGTTGTGTTATCTGATTTGGTCCGTTGGTCGTGGCTTTGGTGAGAAGAGGGAGATTTTTTGTTTTTTAGCCAACCTACTTTTAAAATCGGATGTTTACAAAGTTCAGTCTAAAAAGTCTTACTTTTAAGACTTCATATTTTAAAATTCCAGTCTTAAAGTCTAACTTTTAAGAGCTCATACTTTAAAAATCCGATCTAAAAAGTATTTTTTAAGACTAGTAGTGTATCCAGTTTTAAAATAACAAACTTTTAAAACTGCATGTATTGGGACTAATTCTAGAACCAGTCTAAGAGGCATTTTATATCCGATCTTTTTTTTTTTTTTTTGGTAATAGTTGCACTACATACTACACTTTACTGGTATCCAAATGAATTAGAGATTGCTCCATCTTCTCTATAATTCTCTCTTCAAATCTTTCATCTCAATCTCTTATGTTTTCTTCATTTCATGACAATTTAGAATTTCTTTTTTAAGTGGCTCTATATGAACATTTCACTTCATTGACTCCTTTATTAGAATTTTGCGGGTCTTGTATCCCATTTCCATCGTTCAATTATTGTTTATATGGTCTGCCACTCTGCCCAAGACCGTCAATTATTCCAACGTGATCGGCAAGTTTTGTAATTATGTTTTTTTTTCAAGAGAAGGCAAGCAAAGCTTGAGATGATGGGAGGAGGACTAACACATGAATTCTAGCCCTCAATACACCATAAAACAAAATAGAAGGAGCTATCTAAAACAGACCAATTGGTCTTTACGAAATGCTTGTAAACATCCCCTGGGAACAGACGGAACAAGAGTAACGTCAATATCGTCTGGGTTATCATGCCCTTGCCTGGCCATATAATCGGCGCAAAGTTTTGTAATTATTACGCTCTTTTCCTCGTCTCAATAATGTGAAAGATAAAAAACTACTCCATCCGGTCTTAATTATAAGAACTAATTAACTTTTTTTGAAAAGATCAAAAAAACTAAGTAAATTATTTTAAAGTATTTTTATTTTTATATTTTTCTTCAAACTTATTAATTTAACTGATAAACTAATATATAATTTAAGAATATTTAACATATGAAATGATTAAGTAACTTATTTAGCTTTCTTAATCTCTCCAAAGAAAGTCAATTAACTCTTATAATTAAGACCAGGGGTAATAATTAATTATTTATAAAATGTGTGTTGGTGTATCTGAATTACTCATTTTAATTATTTTTATTGGAAACTACTTCATTAATATATGCAATCATTAAAAAGATTCTTTTAAAAAATTACTCTTACCGTGCTTAATATAAAACTTATTTATTTAATTTCACTAGAATAATTAATAAAGTTGGTTAAACTAGTTAATATAACATATTATTTCTAAAATATCTCAATCATCTTTCTTAATTCGCTTAATCTTTTTTATAAGATTATTGTTGAAGGGGCATCAACTCACCAATTTAGTCATAGGATTGAAAGAGTATAATTTTAAGAAACAAAGAAAATTAATGTCTTATATTTATTATCAAAATAAACTCTGGTTAACTTTTTACAATTAAAATGTGATGAAATAAAATAAAAAATCTAACATTCTAAACTGGATAATCTTAATAATATTAAATAAGTTGGCAAATTCCCTTATATTCAATTTTATTGATTAGATTTTGTTATTATTAATTCTGTGTAATAATTTTCAAAATTATATAATTATGAACTCAAATATTGGGTGGGGTGTGTGTGTAAACTACATAAATACAGGATCCTGCATCTTTATTAGTAACTACATCAAATCGTCCTGGATATATACTGCAATTAATTCATGCAATTATCCTATAATAGGTATAATTTATTTACTTTTTAAAAGAAATTATGAGCACAAATTAAACTTGTCCAATAGTTCGAGCCAATGAATAAGGCAAAAGAGCATAAATAGATAAATTAAGTGACACAATTATTTGTGAAAGTTCATAGAGCTTGTAAGCTTTTAATTGGGGGAAATTTTAAAGTTCATATGACTATATGAACTTTTTAAAGTTTACTATGTGGGGAATTTTAATGAATTCGGTTTTTTTTAAAAAAAAGGAAGAAATGGGATTAAAAACTTTTAATTAATTTTTTGTTAATGACCTCTTCTTTTTATTAAAATTTTTTGACCCCACTTATCTATTTATTTTAAATTGAATTTATAAAAAAAAAAATTTCCTCCCCTACTAATTGTCTCGTACCAAACATGCCCATAGAATCCGTGGTGTTATGAGTGAAAGTTCACATGAGCTGCATAAAAAGATATGTCATTTTCAAGTGTTAGTTTCTAAGCAATACACCTTATTCAATTATTGCAATTCGTTTTTGTTGTTATCATCCATAATCAAATATTCAATGCAGCCGTATTGGACTCCCAAAAAAGGGAACCCTTTATGTAATCAGAAAATAATTCAGGTATTGTTTATTCAATATTGTAAATATGTGTTGTATTCTAGATTTTTAATTCCGTCAGATTTATACTTTGAAGTATAATTGTACGTATAAGTGAATAGGATTGTATAGTGAATAGTGTCATATACATGAATAGTAGTGTTGTAAATTTTAAGAATGCTCCCGTGTACGCAATAAATAGAGTATTTAAGGCAGATGCCACATTTTGGTATCAAAGCGGAGGTTTTGGCATTTAGTTAGAATGCTCTGATAATGAGAATAGTATCTGATTAATACTAGGATTAAGAAATAAGAGTAATAGACAACCCAGAAAAATAGAACTTTTCCCCGATCACTAGTTGATATGCAGGTATATTGAAGGGGCTGACAAATCAGAGTGCGCAGTAGGATCGTGGTAAGCACTACAAGAATAGTTGTCTGGTTCCTGGTTATATTTGAAAACTGAAATATTGAATTTTACAATGCACTTGCTGAGTTTGAGAAAAATTTTCGAAATAGTGTTTTCGAAAGAAATGTTTTTCAATAGAATTTGAGACCAGTTTGAATGGTCAGTTTGTGAAACATGTTGTCTCATAAAAAGGTTTTTGTTAGAACCCAGAACTTGAAACGGAGTTTTCAACTTTGTTGTGGTAGAGGCAGTATGGAACTGGAAGAGGTCAGAAACTATGGTAGATGTACACGGTTTGCTGGGTCTTGCCAGTTATGTTTAAAATATTTTCAAATCATTGGCTAGTGGAAAAAGTTTTGAGGGGATATGTTTTGAGACTCGCACCAGTAGTGATTGTACCCAATTCGTAATATTTCGCCTTGTAGGGGCGTGTATTTTTGTAGGGCCTAACTGTCTATTACAGTGCTGAGGTGCTGGTAGATAGGGTCGCTACTTTATGTACTACTACGGTGGTTTATGTATGAAAGGATTGGGATATATGCCGTTGTACTGAAAGATTGAAGTGGTGGAGTGTGCTCTCAATTGTGAAAGTTTTGTGAAACAAGTTATCCCGCTCATTGATGTGTGCCGATAATAATGTTTTCTGAAAATAGTCCAGCAGTGAATTGTTTTCATAAATTGGTAATGGCAGCGATTAAGTTTGAAAATAATAGCACTAATACTTTTTGATAAAGTGTGAATTGTGAAAAATACTGCAACCATATAAATTTTCATGTGTGAAAATTTGAAATTGAGACAACATAGTTGAAATGAAAAGCAATGCGGTTGGTTATTGTAAATGATACCGGAATAGAAACTATTAGAATGGTCTAGATGATTTTTTCAAAGGGTATGGACGTTCAAATTTCGAGGACAAAATTTATTGAACGGGGGGAGAAATGTAATATCTCTAATTTTGGGTCTAAAGACTTAAAAATTAGTCCATTTTTGGAAGGCTACTAGGCCCTATTTTTGAAAGTGGCAAATTTGGAATCGGTATTTTATGGGACATGAATAGTATTTACTATTCACAAATACGTATTTACTATTTATAAATACGGTATTTACTATTCATGTGGGACCTACATTTTACTATTTAAATAATAATATAATTTTTAAAGATATGGGACCCACGGACAATATTTTCTTCCTTCGGCCGCCCCCGTGAAGTGTTTGAATTTGGCTTGGGGAAAATTACGTAGAATGACCTAGAGGTGAAAATTACACTAAAGGACCCATTTTCCTTCTCTTTATAAACGTACGACTTGTTCAACGATGGAGAAGAGAGAGGAAGAGAGAGAAAGAGAAAGAGGGAAAGAAAGGAAAGAGGAAAGAAAGAAAGAGAGAGGCAAACAGTGAGAGGCTATAATAAGGATTGGTAATGTAACATCCTGAATTTTGAATCTAATATCTTGAACATAAACCTATTTTGGGAAGACTAGTAGGCTCTATTTTTGGAAAGTAATAAATTTGAAATCAGTATTTTGTGGGCCCCGTGAATAGTATTTACTATTCACGTATATATTTTTACTATTTACAAATACGTATTTAAAATATATATATATATATATATGTTATTCGCAAATACGTATTTAATACTTGAAATTTGTGAAATATGAATAGTGTTCACTATTCACAAATACGTATTTACTATTTAAAAATACGGTATTTACTATTCCTAAATACGTATTTACTATTCATGCGGGACCCACAACCAAAATAATTCTCTCCCGACACAAAACTCTCGTGAAGTTTGAAAATTTTGTCAGCGGGACCCACGTAATAGTAATTTACTATTTGAATAATAATATTATATTATTATTTACTATTCATGTGGGACCCACGAAAAATTATTTCCACAACCAGCCACGGGAAGAGTCACGGGAAAGTTTGTTTTTATAATTTTGGGAAAATTACGTAAAACGACCCAGAGACGAAAATTACACTTAAAGACCCATTTTCCAACTATAAATAGACCTTCCATTTCATTTCATTCTTCACAACTTCTAAGAGCCTTAGAGAGAGGTAGAGAGAGAGAGAGAGTAGAGAGATATTTGCTTGAGAGTTATAATAGCTGGTTGGTGATTCGGGTATTAGCAAGTAACAGGTAACTCTGAATATTCTTCCTTATACTTGTGAATTATGTATGATTATAAATTTGTTTGTTTACTATTTTGGCAAGAATATTTAGAAAATATTTATGGTTTTAAGATCTGGTGTGGGAACTTTGACTTGCAAATCTGTAGAGGTACTATTTATACGTACGTTACTATTCACGTATACCGTATTTACTATTCATTTTACTATTCACGTATACTGTATTTACTATTCATTTTACTATTCACGTATACCGTATTTACTATTCATTTTACTATTCACGTATACTGTATTTACTATTCATTTTACTATTCACGTATACCGTATTTACTATTCATTTTACTATTCACGTATACTGTATACTATTCATTTTACTATTCACGTATACCGTATTACTATTCATTTTACTATTCACGTATACTGTATTTACTATTCATAATACTATTCACGTATACATACCGTATGTACTCTTCATTTTTACTATTCATGTATATATACCGTGTTTACTATTCACATGTATATAATGCATTATTTTGAGTGAACATATTCATCATGGCGGTTGTATTATGATGGGTGGAGTAAGGAGGGATTTGAATGATAAGAATGATTTATGCCACCACTCGGTGCACAGTGGATGGTACTTGTTTCAGGGCCCCATCTTCCATGTTTTCCTCTGGCCGGGATTTCATTGGAGTTGTGGGACATGTGACACCTCCTTAGTTGTTATTTTAAAGGAGGGGAGCCATAGTCCAGATTTAAGCTCTATACCTTTGGCCGGGTGTATCTTAAGTTTTGGTGAGCTTGAAACCATCCAGTCAAATGAATGAGTTTCTATTGGACTATATGTTAGCCTATGGTTCCAGTCAGCGGTATACGGTTGGAAGGGGATATAAGGAAGGCTGCATACTGCATAGTGCATTTCTGAATTATTCAATAAAGAATGATGAGTATTTTGTAAAGGCATTTGATGTGAACAACGGTATATCTAAAAATATCTGAGTATATTAAATTCACATTATATTACCTTTTATTTTTGTCATATGTAATTTGCTCGTGTAAGGTAGAAATATTCAGTAGTTACTGAGACGTGGAATCTCATCCCATATTAACATTTTTCAGGTGATTATTCTAGTAGAGAGCAAGGGAAGGCACCTATGGAGTGAGCTCTGGAAGCTCTTTTGAGCTCCAATAGATTATGTTATGTTATTTTATTTGCCATGAACCTAAGACTTCCGTTTTGTATTAAACTCTGAAATATTTTCTGGAATTTATTCTGATTATGTATTACGGGTTTTATTCGAAATGGTAACATTGTAAAAGGATTTGGATATTGTTGAACTCTTTTGGAGGTATTTTCAATATTTTGACCGAGTTTTTGGGTATTAAAATTGAGGTGTTACATTTTTGGTATCAGAGCTAAAGGTTCCATGGCAATTTTGTTTATTTTCTAAAGTGATTTCTTAAAAAAAAAATTTTAAAAGTTCGTGGCAAATTAAATATCATAACATGAGCACTTCCCTTTGTTAGATTTAGAATTTATTTAGCTATTTTTATTTGTTTAGTGTCCTTATAGTATTAATCATAGGAGGAGATAATGGCAAGAACTCGAAGAACTAATTCAACCCCTGCTCCATCCCAAAGAGGTCTCCCTCCGCATCAAGATGGTCCCTATCCTCAGGATAACAATGCCCTTTTGGCAGAATTACGAGACGTCATCTTGGAGATGAGAGAGAAAGTGAATAGACACGAGGACGAACTAGCAAAAGGAAGAGGCCAAGGTGGTAAGGAAGGAAAGGAGAAGACTCTGGAAGTCACACCTTCTGACCATCAATCTAGGGGAGGAAGTCGTTCTCGCACTGAAGATGGAGGTAGTAGCGGTTCTCATTCTCAGTATCATCCCTTACCTATTACTGAGGTTTGGGAAAAATTTCGGAAGTTTACTCCACCGATGTTCGAGGGGAAGCTAGATCCGATTGCAGCACTGGAGTGGCTGAAGCGTGTAGAAAAGATTTTCAGAGTTATCGAGATTAGCTCACAACAAAAGGTGATGGTTGCTGAACAATTGTTGCAGAAAGCAGCTGAAGAATGGTGGGAAAGCACCAAAACAAAAGGAAATGGTGAGATGACGTGGGAAGAGTTTAAGGAAAAGTTCGAAAATTATTACTTTTCCCCTTCAATCAGAATAGAGAAAGAAACTGAATTCCTCACATTCAGGCAAGGGGAATTACATGAAGACGAATTTATTACTCGCTTTTTAGAGTTGTCTAAATTCTGCGGATATTCACAGAACAACTCTAAATGGTTAAGTGCTCGATTGGTTGAAAAAGCTAGACCAGACCTAAAAACAGCTCTATCACCGTTCCTTGATGAAACAAGGGATTTTGAAGAAATATGCGACAAACTGCGCACGATAGCAAGGAACAAACGAGAAGAGGAAGCTGAGAAGATGAAGGGTTTTCAGGCTAGATCTACACACCTCATGAGACCAACGGGAGGAGTTACTAAGAAGCAGAGTCACAACTTCAGTAATGTGAATACGCGGTTTAGCCAACCATCCAGAAATCACTTTGGTGGACCATCGAGGAGTTATTTTACTGGACCCCAAAGAAGTCATTTCAGCAGACCACCGAGGAGTCAATTCAAAGGACCTCAAAGGAGTCACTTCAGTGGAGGTCAGAGTTCATATAGGGGATCCACAGCTCCTGCTGCAAGCACCGCCAACAATCAGATGTGTGCCAAGTGTGGAAGAATACACCAAGGACCATGTGTGACGTGTTTCAACTGTGGAAAGCCAGGACACATTTCCAGATTTTGTGAGGAGGAGCCTCGAGGAGCCAAGGATGCTAGAACTGCAGTACCAGGGAAAGTGTTTGCACTATCACATCAGGAGGCAAGTGCTTCACCAAATCTGATTAAAGGTATCCTCAAACTCCAAGGTCTTGAAGTAGAAGCCTTATTTGATTCTGGTGCCACACACTCTTTTATATCATACGACTGTGTGCCTCGATTGAATTTAAGAGTGAGTGAATTGCCTTATTATATGATTATTTCTACACCGGCGGGAGCTTCAGTAAAAACTTATAGGGCTTGCTTAAATTGTACGATTGAGATTGATAATAGGATCTCAAATATAGACCTTGTTTGTTTACCCATGAAGGGTATCGATGTAATAATAGGAATGGATTGGTTGTCAGCTAATGACATCATCCTTGACTGCAAGAGAAAGACTATCTCTCTTGCGGATGACTCTATGAGTCATAGTAGACCACAATTATTGTCTATAGTACAAGATGAAAAGCCTGTTCATCATGGTTGTCTTGCGTACATGGTGTTTTTCTCCATTCAAGCAGAAGTAGAGGAAGGGATAGAAGATATCGAAGTGGTAAACGAGTTTCCGGAGGTATTCCCGAAAGAAATGACAGGTTTACCCCCAGAGAGAGAAGTAGAATTTTCTATTGATCTCGTACCTGGAACGGAACCTATATCTAAAGCTCCTTACCGAATGTCTCCATCGGAACTAGCAGAATTGAAGAGGCAGATCGAGGAATTGTTAGAAAAGGGTTTTATCAGACCCAGTGTATCTCCTTGGGGATCGCCCGTACTCTTTGTGAAGAAGAAAGATGGGAGCCTGAGACTATGCATTGACTATCGCCAGTTGAATAAAGTGACTATAAAGAATAAATATCCTTTACCCAGGATCGACGATCTACTTGATCAGTTGAAGGGAGCATCCATATTCTCCAAGATCGACCTCAGATCAGGTTATCACCAACTGAGAGTCAAAGCTGAAGATGTCTCAAAAACTGCATTCAGAACTAGATATGGCCATTATGAATTTCTTGTTATGCCATTTGGGCTAACAAATGCTCCAGCAGTATTCATGGATTACATGAATAGAATTTTCCGACCATATCTAGATAAATTTGTAGTGGTTTTCATTGACGACATCCTTATCTACTCTAAGGATGAAGAAGAGCATAAAGAGCACCTTAGAATCGTGCTACAAGTGTTGAAGGAGCACAAGCTCTATGCGAAACTGTCTAAGTGCGAATTTTGGTTGAAGGAAGTAAAATTCCTAGGCCATGTCGTATCGGCTGAAGGTGTTGCAGTGGACCATACTAAAGTTGAAGCAGTTCTCCAATGGGAATGACCAAAGTCCGTGACTGAGATCAGGAGTTTTCTAGGTCTAGCTGGCTATTATAGGAGATTTATCAAGGGCTTTTCGCAGATAGCTATGCCTTTGACAAAGTTAACTAGGAAGGGTCAACCATATGTATGGGACGAAAAGTGTGAAGCAGCTTTTCAAAATTTGAAGACTAAGTTGACTACGGCACCAGTACTTATAATTCCAGATCCTGCTCAGACCTTTACTTTGTACACAGATGCTTCCAAGAAAGGTCTTGGGTGTGTATTAATGCAAAATGGTAGGGTAGTAGCTTATGCTTCTCGACAGTTAAGGCCACATGAAGGGAATTATCCTACTCACGACTTAGAACTGGCAGCAGTAGTGTTTGCTCTGAAGATTTGGAGGCACCACCTCTACGGTTCAAAGTTCGAGGTTTATAGTGACCACAAAAGTCTAAAGTACCTGTTCGACCAAAAAGAGCTCAACATGCGACAGAGGAGATGGATGGAGTTTATCAAGGACTACGACTTCGAATTGAAGTATCATCCAGGAAAGGCGAACGTTGTAGCAGATGCCTTAAGCAGAAAGACAATCCATGTAGCCCAGATGATGATCAGAGAACATAAATTGCTCGAGGAGATACCAAGTACATCTATTGATGTAATGTCAGGTTTGGTCGCTACCATGGAAGCATTAACTATTGAAAGCACAATTTGGAAAGAGATTAAATTCGCTCAACTCGAAGATGAGTATCTATTAAACGTGAGGGAAGATATTGAAGAAGGAAAAGAATCGAAATTTGGGATCGATAGAGATGGGATATTAAGATATAAAGGAAAAGTGTGCATACCTAATGATGGAGAAATAAAAAGGCTCATACTAGAGGAGGCTCATCGGAGTAAATACACTATCCATCCCGGAGCAACCAAGATGTATCATGATCTCAAGCGGAATTGGTGGTGGCGGGGCATGAAGAAAGATGTGACTGACTTTGTCACTTGTTGTTTGACTTGTCAGAAAGTCAAGATTGAACATCGGAAACCTCCTGGATTATTAAAGAATTTGGATATCCCAGAGTGGAAATGGGACAGCATCTCTATGGATTTCATCATGGGGCTTCCTCTAACGACATCCGGACATAATGCCATTTGGGTAATTGTTGATAGGTTAACTAAGTCAGCTCATTTTCTAGCAATTGCAGCAGAATACTCATTGGAGAGACTAGCAAAGATCTACATGAAGGAGATTGTCAGATTGCATGGGATACCGAATAGCATCGTATCTGATCGTGATCCACGATTCACTTCACGATTTTGGAAAGCATTGCAGAATGCTATGGGAACTCGGATGAGTTATAGTACCGCTTATCATCCTCAAACTGACGGGCAGACTGAGAGGACTATTCAAACTCTGGAAGACATGTTGCGGGCTTGTGCAATCGAACTAAAAGGAAGTTGGGACGATCATCTTCATCTTGCGGAGTTTGCATATAACAATAGTTATCACTCCAGCATTGAGATGGCACCTTATGAGGCTTTGTATGGAAGAAAATGTAGATCTCCTATTTGCTGGACGGAATTGAATGAGCGAATTTTAATAGGTCCAGAACTTGTGGACGAGACGACTCAAAAGATTAAGGTGATTCAACAGAAACTTCTCACTGCTCAGAGTCGACAGAAGAGTTATGCTGACAAGAGAAGACGACCGTTGGAGTTCATGGTGGGCGAACATGTATTCTTAAGAGTCACACCAATGACTGGCATTGGTAGAGCAATACGAGCAAAGAAGCTTTCGCCTCGTTTTATGGGTCCTTATGAGATTTTGGAGAAAGTTGGACCGGTAGCTTACAGAATTGCATTACCTCCACAGCTTGCGAACCTTCACGATGTCTTTCATGTATCGCAATTGAAGAAATACCAACCGGATCCTTCCCACATTATAGAAGTAGAAGAGGTAGAACTCAAAGATAACATGACGTATAAAGCCGAGCCGGAGCGGATTGTTGATGCAAGGGACAAGAGATTAAGAAACAAGACCATTAGACTTGTAAAGGTCGAGTGGAAAGGAATGGCTCCCGGAGATGCTACTTGGGAAACGGAGGAGAGCATGCGACAAACCTATCCTCATTTATTTAAATAGGTTAGAATTCTTATTATAGCGAAATTTTGAGGACAAAATTTTCTTTTAGGAGGGGAGAAATGTAACATCCTGAATTTTGAATCTAATATCTTGAACATAAACCTATTTTGGGAAGACTAGTAGGCTCTATTTTTGGAAAGTAATAAATTTGAAATCAGTATTTTGTGGGCCCCGTGAATAGTATTTACTATTCACGTATATATTTTTACTATTTACAAATACGTATTTAAAATATATATATATATATATATGTTATTCGCAAATACGTATTTAATACTTGAAATTTGTGAAATATGAATAGTGTTCACTATTCACAAATACGTATTTACTATTTAAAAATACGGTATTTACTATTCCTAAATACGTATTTACTATTCATGCGGGACCCACAACCAAAATAATTCTCTCCCGACACAAAACTCTCGTGAAGTTTGAAAATTTTGTCAGCGGGACCCACGTAATAGTAATTTACTATTTGAATAATAATATTATATTATTATTTACTATTCATGTGGGACCCACGAAAAATTATTTCCACAACCAGCCACGGGAAGAGTCACGGGAAAGTTTGTTTTTATAATTTTGGGAAAATTACGTAAAACGACCCAGAGACGAAAATTACACTTAAAGACCCATTTTCCAACTATAAATAGACCTTCCATTTCATTTCATTCTTCACAACTTCTAAGAGCCTTAGAGAGAGGTAGAGAGAGAGAGAGAGTAGAGAGATATTTGCTTGAGAGTTATAATAGCTGGTTGGTGATTCGGGTATTAGCAAGTAACAGGTAACTCTGAATATTCTTCCTTATACTTGTGAATTATGTATGATTATAAATTTGTTTGTTTACTATTTTGGCAAGAATATTTAGAAAATATTTATGGTTTTAAGATCTGGTGTGGGAACTTTGACTTGCAAATCTGTAGAGGTACTATTTATACGTACGTTACTATTCACGTATACCGTATTTACTATTCATTTTACTATTCACGTATACTGTATTTACTATTCATTTTACTATTCACGTATACCGTATTTACTATTCATTTTACTATTCACGTATACTGTATTTACTATTCATTTTACTATTCACGTATACCGTATTTACTATTCATTTTACTATTCACGTATACTGTATACTATTCATTTTACTATTCACGTATACCGTATTACTATTCATTTTACTATTCACGTATACTGTATTTACTATTCATAATACTATTCACGTATACATACCGTATGTACTCTTCATTTTTACTATTCATGTATATATACCGTGTTTACTATTCACATGTATATAATGCATTATTTTGAGTGAACATATTCATCATGGCGGTTGTATTATGATGGGTGGAGTAAGGAGGGATTTGAATGATAAGAATGATTTATGCCACCACTCGGTGCACAGTGGATGGTACTTGTTTCAGGGCCCCATCTTCCATGTTTTCCTCTGGCCGGGATTTCATTGGAGTTGTGGGACATGTGACACCTCCTTAGTTGTTATTTTAAAGGAGGGGAGCCATAGTCCAGATTTAAGCTCTATACCTTTGGCCGGGTGTATCTTAAGTTTTGGTGAGCTTGAAACCATCCAGTCAAATGAATGAGTTTCTATTGGACTATATGTTAGCCTATGGTTCCAGTCAGCGGTATACGGTTGGAAGGGGATATAAGGAAGGCTGCATACTGCATAGTGCATTTCTGAATTATTCAATAAAGAATGATGAGTATTTTGTAAAGGCATTTGATGTGAACAACGGTATATCTAAAAATATCTGAGTATATTAAATTCACATTATATTACCTTTTATTTTTGTCATATGTAATTTGCTCGTGTAAGGTAGAAATATTCAGTAGTTACTGAGACGTGGAATCTCATCCCATATTAACATTTTTCAGGTGATTATTCTAGTAGAGAGCAAGGGAAGGCACCTATGGAGTGAGCTCTGGAAGCTCTTTTGAGCTCCAATAGATTATGTTATGTTATTTTATTTGCCATGAACCTAAGACTTCCGTTTTGTATTAAACTCTGAAATATTTTCTGGAATTTATTCTGATTATGTATTACGGGTTTTATTCGAAATGGTAACATTGTAAAAGGATTTGGATATTGTTGAACTCTTTTGGAGGTATTTTCAATATTTTGACCGAGTTTTTGGGTATTAAAATTGAGGTGTTACAGGTAAAGCATTCAGCATATTTTTTTGAGTTAGCTAATTTGCAGTTTGGGAAGAAGCTCAAAAATGAACAAGGTGATCATGGACGGGTAGACCAAGAGGGAGAAAGATTTTTAATTCCGTCAGATTTATACTTTGAAGTATAATTGTATGTATAAGTGAATAGGATTGTATACGTGAATAGTGTCATATACATGAATAGTAATGTTGTAAATTTTAAGAATGCTTCCGTGTACGCAATAAATAGAGTATTTAAGGCGGATGCCACAAATAGTGGAAGCATTAAGATTAAATCACAAAAAACCCTAAATCTGCCAGGATTATATCCCAGCGAAGCAGTTTGCTTGTAACAAATATTTGGTTATGTAAATGGTGTCCAATGGCTATGGAATTTTATAGTCTTAAAGTAGACATCCTAAGCTTTAATTTGATTGGTTATGGACCTATTTTGAACTTTTGTGTAAGGAGATATAAGTTTTTGAAAATGAACCTTAAATCTGGAAAGTCAATATGAGCAGTGGTACTGTTTAATTTAAACTAGATTAGTATGCGTATAATTGACAGCGTATGACATTTTTCTTTAAAAATAGACTTATCAAAGGTCCCATAACCTTTGGAATCACTTTAATAGAACATTTGTACAGTTAGTTATGCATTTTCAAAGTTGTTGAAAAGTCTGGACAGATTTAAGAAAAGATCTAAAAATGGAAGTCATAAAAGTCAAGGCTAATGAATTTTTTTTCTTGAAATTAATAAATGACTTTTAGCCATAAGTTGAACCTAGAATGATAATTAATTCCAATATTATTTGAATTATGTAGAATTTGCATAAGTAACTAATATTACTTATAATTATAGGAAGTATCGTTGCTCAGAGCCTTTAAGGAATTTGGGTATTGGTTGTCAGTCTAAAAATCTATGAGGTAGTAACTCTATCTCATGTACTCTATATATTTGTGTTTGCTTGTTTGTGCCATGATTATGAATCCGTGTCTAGGACACATAGGTTTTGCATTCCATTGTTTTTGGGTTTGAGACCTAGTTGTTTTTTCCAGCGCTGTGCATCTGAAACTTGCTGTATGCTATGTTCCGCAATAAACGTTGTGTGCATTATATGACTACGCGTGATATATAATAAATGTCGTATTGTTATTTTTATGACTGAGTTGGCTAACATGTGTTGTCTATATTGTATTTGAGATTAACTGTTACTCTGGAAACCTTCAGGATCCTAGCCCTTGTTACTATATGTGCAATGAACAGCGCACTGGATGCAACTCCCAGGGCAAGGCGGTAGATGTCAGCAAATGGAGATGTCGGACCTGGATCAGTTTGGTCGTGGGTTATTTATTAAAGAATTGAGTATTTATGTTTAAAGTTTGTGAATAATATGTATGAACCCTGTGGGAATTTTTGTAATGTAATCAATAATTTTGTATCAGTAATTAACGTTATTTCTGTCTTGCCAACCAAACTGCATATCAATACTCTATAATACCCACTTAGTCATACACTAATGTAATCAATTGCTAGATATAGATATTACATAAGCTTTATAGATGATCATAGTAGACATTCATGGATTTATCCTTTGAAAACTAAAGTTGAAGCCCTATCTGCCTTTAAATTGTTCAAAGACATGGCTGGAAATCTGCTTGAAAGAAAGATTAAAACATTTCACAGTGATTGGGGTGGAGAGTATAGAAATTTTCAAGCCTTTCTTGATGCAAATGGATTTTTTTTTTTTTTAAGTACTCTTGTCCCTATACATCATCTCAAAATGGTAGGGTAGAACGTAAACAACATCATGTAGTAGAGAAAGGTCTTACTCTCTTAACTCATGCAATATGCCTACATATTATTGGTGGGAAGCTTTTTCTACAATAGTATAACTGACAAATAGACTACCTACTGGCACTTTGATGAACATTTCACCATTTGGGGTTCTATATAATAAAAAACCAGATTATTAGGGTTTCAAAACCTTTGGTTGTACTTACTTTCCATGTCTTAGACCTATAATCAACACAAATTGCAATATCATAACACCAAATGTACTTTCTTTGGATATAGCGGTTCTCACAAAGGTTTTAAATGTCTAAGCTCTACAATAATAATTTACGTCTCCAAGCATGTCATTTTTAATGAGCATGATTTTTCATTTGTTAACAGTTTTCTAAATTTTCAGCAACTACAAATTTTAGAAATTGTGAACTTCAGCAACATACTTCTGGTCACTCCTACAGATTTATCTCCAACATTTTCTACTTTTAATGAACATGTTTCCAGTCATAATCTATCATGAATGTTTTTGGCAATATTCAGCATCCCATTGAATCGTTCTCTTCTCCGAAGCAGTTTAATATGCTTCATGAACCAATCTCTACTTTCAAGTTGTCCAATGACTCCTCATCAGCAACTATTTCTGCATCTAGCTCACCACTTTCTCCAACAAATTCTTCGGTGTCTGTTCCTCATATTGCAGAACCTCACTCTGGGGATGAAGAAAATGATAATAAGGTTGCAATTGTCTTAAATGATAGGGTTGCAGTTGTCTCAAATGCACATCCAATGCAAACTCAAAACAAACATAGGATTTTCAAGCCTAAAATTCCATATGTCAAACCGACACATGTTTCTGACTGTATTCCTAAAACAGTTCAAGAAGCACTACACTTCCCTTTTGGAAACAAGCTATGGTTAAAGAATTTTCTGCACTTAAAGAAACTCAACATGGAACTTTGTTTGACAGTCTCCTAAGCAAAATGTGGTTGGGAACAAATGGATCTTAGCCCAAGTTTCATTTCGATGGAACATTAGCAAAAAGGAAAGCAAGACTTGTTGCCAAAGGTTTTCAACAAACTGAATGTATTGATTTCTATGAGACCTTAGTCCTGTTGTTAAGGCTTCCACCATTTGAATTGTCTTGACAACTGCTATTGCTTTAAATTGGGAAATAAAACAACTAGACATCAACAACACATTCTTGAATGGTTTTTGGTCTGAGCCTATCTTTATGGAGCAACTAGAAAGTTTTATTCATCCTTTTAAACCTAATTATGTTTGTAAGCTCTCCAAGACTCTACATGGATTGAAGCAAGCCCCAAGAACTTGGTTTGATAAACTTCGTAATGTTCTATTAAAATGGGGTTTCACAAACTCTAAAAGTGATATCTCTTTGTTCGTCTACTCCAACAAAAACCAAATTTTAATGATCTTGATCTATGTTGATGATATCCATGTGACTAGTAGCAATCATATAGTTTGAAGTGCTTTGCTATTAAATTATACAATATTTTTTCTTTGAAGGATCTTGGTTCTCTTCATTATTTTCTTGGCATAGAGGCATATAGAAATAACACTGGTTTATACTTGACACAAGGCAAATATATCTGTGATTTGTTAGATAGATTTCACATGGGTAATGCATCACCATGTCTGACACCAATGGCTGCTTAAAGTCTTTGTCTAGACACTCTTGGAAATTACTTGATAATCCATTGGAATATAGAAGTGGAGTGGGATCATTGTAATATTTGTGTAATACAAGACCAAACATCAACTTCATTGTTGGGAAACTAAGTCAATTTCTCTCCTAACCAACCACAGAACACTGGAAAGCAATGAAGAGAGTGATGAGATATCTTAGAAGGACAATACACTATGGTATACATATTAAACCCTTACGTATTTTGGATATTGTTGTAATACTCTGATGCAATTGGGCCTCCTGTCTAGATAATAGAAGATCTGTTGGTGGTTACTGTGCTTTTCTTAGAAACTCTCCAATAACTTGGTCCTCCAAGAAGCAAGCAATGTATCTCAGTCTAGTTGTGAATTAGAATATCGATCATTAGCAAATACAGCCTAAGAACTTAATTGGATCAAATCCTTACGATCTGAATTAAATCTGAGAATAAAATGCATAATAACTATTTGGTGTGATAACACTAGTACAACAGCTCTTACCTCAAATCCAGTTCATCATGTCAGGACCAAATACATTGAAATAGATGTGCATTTTATGAGAGATAAAGTTCTGTCCAAATTGTTGAATGTTCAATATATTCCATCAAAGTTCCAAATAGCATCTTGCTTAACCAGACCATTGCACCATGCAAGATTCTGGTTTCTCCGAGACAAACTTGGAGTTACAGTTGCTCCAACCAAATGCCATCAACAACAACTTCTTATAAGATCAAATCAAAAGAAGAAAAAGGAGAAGGTTCAAAGTAAAAGAGGAAGTTATAAAATAAGCCTGTTATTGTTTATTCAATATTGTAAATATGTGTTGTATTCTAGAATGATCGTATGGGACTAGAGTTAAGAATCAGGGTCGGCACTTTTAGGCCTGGAGTAAGAAAAATGTTTGTTTTTCAAGGTCCGGCTCGAGAGCATGCGAGTCAGGGCCGGAAGACATTTTTATTAATTAAAATTATGTTTCCTATGTTTTTTTCAAAAGAAATATAATTAGTAAAATACAACAATTAAAAATCTAATTTATCAAATAAATGTTGTCAACATTAATGTCTACACAACACGCTCATTTTCATATTCTTCATCACTATCATTAATTTTAAAAACATTTGATTGTGCTTTACTTCGAGTAGTAGGCTCTACTTCATTGATAAAAATATCAAAAGTAACTTCTTTCACACCATGAATACATTCATAATCTTTATCTACAACAAATAATAAACCAAATTATAAAATTAAAGTATAGTTATCATGTATTTGTAATTAAATAGATAAATAACTCTATAACAAATATAAAATACATATAAATTAGTAAATTAAATGATCAAGTCAAAAGTTAATAAAACATACAAAACAAACAAATATTTAAAGGGCCTAACGGCAAACCCTTGGCCCTGCAGGGCTAGCCCTTTCAAGCTCTCAGCCCTACAGAGCCAAACCTGCAGGGCCAACTTCATCTAAAAGCTCCAATGTACAAGTTTGGTCCTTAAAAGGCTAGGGTTTAAACGAGCCGACCTGATGATCTCAACCCAATTTCTAGCTCTATGTGGGATAGATGGCTCAATGTAATTGGTAGACTTAAATAGAATAGTGTAGGTTATCTTGATCCAGTCTATTCCTTTATTCCTTTGAAATCTTAACTTCTGTCACTTTTTCTATCTGATCGTTTGTAGATATAATTTTGAAAAATGGACATATATGTTAGCTGTTAGGGATGTATTAAAAAATGGATAGGATATTGTCACTATCATTTTTTGTCACTACCAATGTCACTACCACTTTTTTACCGTTAGATCAGAATTTCAATAAGAGAGAGAAATGATAAAAGTATATGAAATTCTGATCTAATGGTGAAAAAGTGGTAGTGACATTGGTAGTAACAAAAATGGTAGTGACAATATCCTATCCCATTAAAAAAAACATTGAATTAATCTCAAAAAGTTTTTCATGACAAAAAATCCTGAAAACTCAATGGCCGTGTAACATAATAATGATAAACTTTCCTTATAAATAAGCAAGTTTTTTTTTGGTCGAATATAAATAAGCAAGTTCAATCTTGCTTGTTGGCTCACGCCTTTGATGTTTGCTACTCTAAACAAAAAAAGTTTTGAATTTTAGTAAATGTTTTTAGAGTAAATGAGTAAAAATACACATGTGCTTTTTTTTTTTGGAGTGTTCAGTACCATATGCTTTTTTTAGGAACAAAAATACACATGTGATTACATTTTAAGAATAAAAGTCACATCTGCTGTTAAAATGGATGACATTGACGGTAAAGTTGGATGATTTGACTAAAAATGAATGTGAGGCCACTGTGGTGTCCAACAACTCTCCATCTCTAACTTCCCCTTCCCGACTCTCCATCTCCATCTTCTTCATCACTGTTCCATGCTGCAGGCACCGAAATAAGCATTACACTAGCGTCTTCTTCTTTGTACAAACATTTATGCCCACAAGGTCGACTATCTTCATCCACGATCACACTTACTGGGTAAAAACGAACAGTTCTCGTAACATCTTTACGCAAAGACGACGACATTTTGCTTAGGCAAGGCCGTGAGAACGAAGACGCTGATGAAAATGTTGAAGCTTGACCTGACTTTGATTTCCTCTCAGCGTTCACGTCTTCGCACCGTACAACAGAGCATGTAGTGCTCGAACTCTTGCTTTTCTTTGCATTCCCTGGTGTGAACAGAGAATTGAGGAAATTCGTGAGTTTCCCACCTGGAGAAATTGGTTGCTTTGCTTTCTTAATATTCTCGTAAATCTTGAGAGCCCCTGGATTTGCTCTTTATTAATCCTTCTTCATGAACATCATGAGCACGCGCTTGCCTTTGTTTTTGTGCTGTGTCTTTCTTCTCTCCTCAGTGGCACGAAGCAGGAGGACTGTGATCTCACTCCTTAAATGAACTTTGTGTCAGACGAAGAGAATCCGCCAGAACTTGAAGTGGAATTGAAAAACAGAGCATCTTGGTCATGATCATGCTCAAGATGTAGTTTTGTGTCCAGATGGATAAGTGGAATTGATAAATACTAATAAAAATTTTACATTTAGGGTCAATTTCAACTCCTTAATTAGGCTCTATATTAGAGTAGGCTCTATATTAGAGACAGGAGGAGTACAATATATCGCTAAACAAGTGTATGTGTGAATGCTTACTTTTTTATTATTATTATTATTATTATTATGAAGGTTATTAAAAACGAGTTCTTACTTGAAAATAAAAGGAGAATGAAAAATTACAAAACTTAAAATTGTAACGTAATAAAATCGTAAAAACATAAAAACGTTTAAAAAATTAGTAAAATCGTTTTAATAAAAAAAAATCATAAAAACGTAAAAACACAGTGATAAATCGAGTTTTTAAGAAACATGCTTATTATTAACAATTTTGTCACCCGCGGCGGTGGAGGGCCACCCGCAAGCATGGATGGAGTCCAGGTTCATGATGACATGTGGGCATGAGTGAATTTAAATTGTAAGAAATAAATTTTTTTAAAAAAAAGTTATATAACAATTTCCAAGTGTTGATTATGTAAATATTTACTGCATTATTCTCAGTTAAGAAAATCTGAGAATTCAGTCATCATCCACACACACACACCAACTCCAGGCAAAATCTGATTAACCAAACGCGGCCTTGTTGGTCTCTATCAACGTGTCAGGAACCGGTTTCCTACGGACGAGCTCCAGGCCGTCCAGATTTAATCTGGACGGCCGAGATCTGATATTTTTTTCTTTTTTATTTTTTATAAAAAAATAATTTTAATAGGCAGAGAACCTAAAATAAAGATAATCTCTCAACTAACATTTTTTCAAAAAATGATTTTTTCATATAGAAAAAAAATAATTAAGAAATTAAAAAAAAAATAAGATCTGGGCCGTCCAGATTTAGATCTGGACGGCCAGGAGCTCGTCCGTACGGACGAGCTCCCCCAGCTCGTCCCAGCGACGAGCTGGGAAACCGATTCCCAACGTGTCAAGGGGGCCAAAGAAAGTCGTCATCATCAACTTTCCCGCCCTATAATAGACATGGAGATCAACTTCTCCTCTCACACCCATTCCAAACAGACTCACTTCACAGTTACATTTTTGTTTCTTCTTCCTTCTTCTGCTTCAGAAGCATATGGATTGCGTCTACAAGAATCCCAACGAACCCATCGAAGCTCGTGTCAAAGACCTTCTTTCTCGAATGTCTCTCAAGGAGAAGATTGGTCAGATGACCCAAATCGAGCGACGCGTCGCAACCCCTTCCGCCATTACAGACTTCTCTATTGGTACTACTTTCTTTTCACTCGCTCTTTTCTCCTTCTGGATTTGAAGATTATTGAGGCCATAGTTATTCTGATTTTGACATTTGCCTCTGTTTTTTTTTTTTTTTGGAAGGAAGCATGCTCAGTTGTGGAGGTAGTGGTCCTTTTGAAAACGCAATGGCGTCGGATTGGGCTGAAATGGTGGATGGATTTCAAAAATCGGCTCTCGAGTCCCGATTAGGGATACCGCTCATATATGGGATCGATGCTGTTCATGGGAACAATAGTGTATATGGTTCCACTATATTTCCTCACAATATTGGCCTCGGAGCGACTAGGTTGGTGCTTACTTTCCCTTGAACTTAATTTATTAGAATAGCAATACTCCATTTGTGGTAACGTGTAAGTTCTATAGCTGTTTGATGTTTGTTCACGACGCATAATTGCTTGCTTTACAAGAATTGATACCGTAACAGCTTGCTTATTAATTACTAAAGCTCCTGTATTCATCATATAGAATTGATGCCGTTGTAGTTGACGTTTTAGTTTTCATTTCTTGCTGGTGTCTTGCTTGTAGAGATGCGGACTTAGCTCAAAGAATTGGGGCTGCAACAGCACTTGAAGTTAGAGCAAGTGGAATTCACTATACTTTTGCTCCTTGTGTTGCTGTAAGGCATCATAGTCAGATTCTCTTATTTTTATCAGTGACTCATGGCAGTTTTAACCACCCAAGAGTACTCGGTCTAGTGGTGAGTTAGATAGACTATAAAGTGGGCAAACTGAATTCAGATCCCAACTTGTTCAAAAAGGCCCTCAAGGAGAGGCGTCCTAATCACAAAGCCTAGAAGGAGGCCTAAAGGGTTATTAAAAAAAAAAAGGCAGTTTTAAACAAGATGTGCGTGTGTCTTTAACCATATTTATTTCACCATCCCCTGTTACGTCCCCTGTTACGTCTCTGTATAAATGATAGATAAAATCACGTCTCACTTGAATGAACTAATGGGCAGGTATGCAGGGATCCCAGGTGGGGGAGATTCTATGAGAGTTATAGCGAAGATACTGAGATAGTCAGAAAGATGAGCTCCATAGTTTCAGGTTTGCAGGGCCAGCCTCCACAAGAACATCAACATGGTTATCCTTTTGTGGCAGGAAGGTAGAGAGAAACTATAATACAATTCCTAGATACAGATGTTTTTTATTGAATATATGATTGTATAAACCGTTGACAGCCGGTTGACTCCATATTTTCTGCTTTTTTTCCCCCCTCTTTTGATGTGTACTCCGTTCATATGACTTTTTTCCAAGACTGTCCTAAACTTTCTATGGAAATAGTGATAATTGTAAAAGTATAACTTTTTTTGTATCTTCTGATGTGTAGTCCATTCATATGACTTTTCTTCTTCTTCTTTCTTTTTATTTTGTTTTTTAATTTGTAGCCTATTCATATGACTTTTCAAAGATTGACTCATGACCTAGGAAAGTAATTTTCCATTTCACACTTCTTTTTTGTTACTTCAGTGGTGAATTTTATAATGTCTCCAAAGTTTCCATGCTAACCTTTATGGCTTTTTTCATATAATCATATTCCTCATTTAAACACTCAGCTACTTTATCATACGGATCCTGGATAGATTACCACATTCTGGAAAAATCACCAAAATAAAGGGTCATATATGAGTTTTTATGAAAACTTCTATCGTATATGTTATTAATATTTCAGGAACAAGGTCATTGCTTGTGCCAAACACTTTGTTGGGGATGGAGGCACTGAGAGAGGCAAAAATGAAGGAAATACAATATTATCATATGAAGAGTTAGAAAGAATTCACATGACTCCTTACTTGGATTGCATCTCACAGGGAGTTTCAACCATTATGGTCTCTTATTCTAGTTGGAATGGACGCAAACTCCATTCTCACCATTACCTCATTACTGAAATTTTAAAAGAAAAGCTAGGCTTTAAGGTAAGAGACAACCATGATGATAGGAATTAGTACTGATGTTATTGCTGTCTTTGCTGTTCTGTCTTCTTATCCAAAGAGGATGAGACTCTTTCCAGTTTTATTATTGTTCATCCGTTTCACAAGCATTTGAATTGATGGTTTTGTTTAATTTACACCTTTGGCTTTGCAATTATAGGGTATTGTAATTTCTGATTGGATGGGAATTGATAAGCTTATTGAACCTCGTGGGTCTGAATATCGAAACTGCATCAAGTCAGCTGTTAATGCTGGAATTGATATGGTATAGATCCTCAATTCTAGAAACCTTTATCATGGTTTTCTTTACTTTTCTTTTCTTTTATTACCCTTCATTTTCTTCATAAAATTTATAGGTGATGGTGCCTTATAGATTCCAACTGTTAATCGAAGAACTGACCTCCCTTGTAGAATCAGAGGAAGTACCAATTGCCAGAATAGATGATGCTGTTGAACGAATATTGAGAGTGAAATTTGCTTCTGGTGTTTTTGAATCTCCTTTATCTGATAGATCTTTGCTAGATATAGTTGGGTGCAAGGTAAGAATAACTCACAATATTTACAAATTCTCTTTTACGAGTGTACAAATCTGATCAAGCTGAAAATGTCTCACTGCATTTTGAAAGGGTTTTCATGTTCTCTGTTGTAAAACTGGCTTGAGGTTTTGTCATATATAAATAAAATAAGGGTTAAGTAGCAAATTTATCCTAGAAATTTTCGCTAAAGAGCAATGTTGTCCTAGAAATTTTTCTTGTCTTATGGTTGCCCCAAAAGTTTCTAGAAATGTTACTCATTTCGGTTAAAAAGTTAACCATCAATGTCAATTTTTTTGACAGTCAACGTTAATTTTTTAATGGAATAAGGCAACATTGCTATGTTTCAAAACTTCCAATGCAAGACAACATTACTCATGGGCTTATACTTCTGAGGCGGATTTGTTACTTAATCTTATAAATAAATAAATATCTTTTGCAAGTTTCCAACAGTTGGATCCTTATGCAGCAACATAGAGAAGTTGCGCGTGAAGCTGTCAGAAAGTCGTTGGTTCTGTTGGAAAATAGGAAGCATCAAAGCAAACCTTTTCTGCCATTAAATAGAAAAGCAAAGAGGATTCTTGTAGCAGGAAGCCATGCAGATGATCTTGGCTATCAATGTGGAGGCTGGACTAAAAATTGGCAAGGATCTGGTGGGCGAATTACAATCGGTATGCTTTTGTGTTTCCTTGCCCTTCATCAAACTTGGGTGTTCATTCTCATAAATTTATTCACACCTGTTTTGTCATTGTTTCATGAAGAGTTAGTGATTTTGATTATTATAATTCGTTAACAACATGGATGATTAACATTAGTTTGATCCCTCAAAATAGACTTCCGTCTTCAACTACTCACAATCAATCGCATCCCTTTGGTAATCTCATATCTGAGATAACTTATAAGAAAATACTGGATTTTTTTTTTAATAGAAAACTCACATTCTCCTCTAAACTCTCAATCTATGTGGATATGATTAACAAAAGTTTATTTATTCTTTCTTTTTTTTTTCCTTTTTTTTTTTTTTGTGCCTTTGGATTAACAGAAGTATCATCAAACCAACCTTCCCGTTATACTGGAACACCTAGGAAAAGGGGGCAAAATTTGTACCTAAAATTTAGTATTATTTTTAATACTCCATCTGGTTTTTATAATAAGACATCAACTAACAATTCATATAAAGCAATAAAAACAGTAAAAAAGTTAATAAAATTATCCTAAAGTTTAAGTAATTTCTAATATTACTCCTACTAATTGCACTAAACTCTAATATTATAATATTATTACTCTCATCCATTACTCCTATTAATGATGGGTATACATGAAAAAATAAATAAATGCTCCTTGGAAACAAGTAAGTGCCTTATAAAAAGGACAAAATGCACTTGCTAGTTGATATCTTATAATAAAGACCAGAAGGAGTATGATGTAATCAATTTTTTAATTAAATTAATATATCTATAAATTTTATGAAAATTAAATACTAAAGAAAAAATAAAAATAAAAATTGTTCAAGTATAATAATAGAAACTTTATCTCAACATAATCAATAATTATAGTAAAAGTGGTGGAAAGGGTATTATTTTCACTATAAACATTTAAAAAACATTTTTTTTCTACTATTCTCTCATAAAATTCTATTTTATTAACAATTTTACAGGAAGTCAAAAATATTTTACTTTATAACAGAGAAAAAGTTAAAGGGAGAGTTATAGACAGGTTCAAAATAAACTACTCATCCATTCTTTTATAAAAGACGTATTTGAGGAGTTGATATTGGTTCTAAATATAAGACAAAGTTTTTATATTTATTAATATTTTCCTAATATATTCCTATTAATGCTCTATAAACCATAATCAAGGAAGAGATGGAAGAATAGAATTAAGGAAAATGACTAAGGTATTTTTGAAAATTCATGTCATATTAACTAATTTAACAAACTTTATTAATCTAATCAAATGGGGTAAATATATTAAACAGAGGAGGAAGTACTAATTAGTTAGCTACAGGCCTTATCTATATATTCAAAGGCGAATATTAGACATACAAATGGAATTCAGGAAATAATTGATTTTCTATCTTAAAAATTCTTATGGGGCACACTTGAGACTTGCTTCCAAGGATGGGCGAGAGGTGAACCACACCAACAATAACAGGGGTTGACTCTCATTCTCTTCCCATTACTTTTTCTTTTCAGTCATTGGATTGAAATTTGAACGGTTTAAATTTCATTTTTTATAAAAATATTATTTAATGTTTTATGAATATTTTTATAAAAGATGAAATCTGAACCGATTTCAATCTAACGGTTGAGATGAAGAAGAAGATATGAAGGAAAGAGGACAAGAGCCAAATCCTCAGTGACACCAATCCATCTCTTTAAAGTCCTAAACATCATTACTACATCTTAAAGTAAAACTTTATTCTTAAACATTTTGACCTTGTCTTTCCAACGTAAGCAATTACAAAATATAACATATAAATTAAAAATATGCAAGGCCCAAATTGCAAGTCTTTAAATGATAATTAACAAAAGAACGTGGTACAAATGTCTTAAAAATTCGAAAATTCAAATTTAAATTCCGATTATCAAGCAGAGAACTAAGAGGAAACGTATTCACATAAAATAAATAATTTTAATTGTCAAAAAACTTCAAATTCACTTCATAAGCTTATACCATCAACTTTAATATTTTTCAAATATTTTTTTTAAAATAATTTTTTAAATAAATTGATTTAACATTAAAAATCCAGGGGGGAAAAAAAACAGAATGGCCCAAGTT
Organism: Acacia crassicarpa; assembly: GCA_034222035.1. Lineage (NCBI taxonomy): Eukaryota > Viridiplantae > Streptophyta > Magnoliopsida > Fabales > Fabaceae > Acacia > Acacia crassicarpa. The sequence continues at coordinate 39,701,068 of JAWXYG010000003.1, forward strand.
GTTATGCCTATGACCTATGAGCCTTGTCCATTGGGCCTCACTTGTAAAACTTATTTTTCATTTTGAAGCCGATTATTAAAGTTTAGATTCTGTTTTATACCCCAAAAAAAAAAAGATTCTGTTATGAAAAAGAAAATTTAGGTTTTGAATAACACACATACATGATCCAAAAAAGGGGTTTACTTATAGGACCAACTCTCCCAACTCTAATTTTTGTTCATACTAAATGCTAATTTTTCATGCTTTTTACGACTCTTTTACTTTCTTCTTTCACATGCTTGATACATTTTCCCTTCAAACACTATTTTAGGGACAACGCTCTTGGATGCCATTCAAGAAACAGTAGGAGATGAAACAGAAATTATTTATGAGAAGAGTCCATCAAAGGAAACCCTAGAACGCGATGACATATCTTTTGCCATTGTAGCTGTTGGTGAAAAGCCCTATGCTGAGAAATTTGGTGACAATTCTACGCTAGAGATCCCTTTTAATGGATCTAGCATTATTAGTTCAATTGCAGACAAATTCCCAACACTAGTTATTCTGATATCTGGAAGGCCCTTAGTGTTAGAGCCATGGTTGTTGGAAAAGATAAATGCTCTTGTTGCTGCTTGGTTACCTGGTACTGAAGCTCAAGGAATCACAGACGTTATCTTTGGAGATCATAACTTCACCGGTCAACTTCCTGTGACTTGGTTTAGAAGAGTTGAGGATCTTGATCAACTGGCTAATGGGGTTAAGCTACATGATCCCTTGTTTCCCCTTGGCTTTGGGTTAACATATGCAGAGGAGTAAAACCTCATTTTAGTCAAAGTGGATCTTCTGCACTCATGTTGTTGGGCTATATCAAGTCCCTCCTCAATGAATTAGGACCTAAGCCCTATTCAATATGCAGGGCCTATTTTAATTAAATAAAATGACTGGGTCGTATGAGGTAGTTTTCCCCTGTTTTTTTAAAGTTAAATCAAATGAGAAGCCATTGAGTATGCTGTTGTGAGTTGTGAGTTGTGGAGTTGTGAGTCAAAGTGGATCTTCTGCACTCGTGTTGTTGGGCTAATATCAAGTCCCTCCTCAATGAATTAGGAGCTAAGCCCCATTCAATATGCAGGGCATAGTTTTAATTAAATAAAATGACTGGGTCTATGAGGTAGTTTTCCCCCTTTTTTTCTAAGTTAAATCAAATGAGAAACCGTTGAGCATTTTGTTGTGAGTTGAGGAGTGGCTTCATCAATGTTAAAGAAATAAGATTATGTGTGGAATAAATATAGTTTCCTTCTGTAGATTTAGACTCATTCTAATTCCTCTTTATCTCCTTTTTTACTTATTACGCACCATTTCCCTAATTTATAACATTTTTAAATAAAAAATAAAAAATCTCAAGAAATTCCAGATTTGTGGCTTGAACATTCTTACTGAACTCTTCAATGAATTTACTCAGAAGATAAAGATGCTTTCCTTCTTAATTATAAATAATCAGAAAATTAATCCCCCAAAAACAAACATGCTACCTCCTTCTTCCCATTTGTGGACACTCCGAAGATAAATTCACATAGGAATTACGTTTTACTCTTCAGCAATTACCTGATAACAACATCCGATAGCACCAAACTAGGTCATATGAGGATATTAACAAGGGGAAAGAATTATGAAGCTGGCGGTTAATTCAGTTGGGAAGGAGTTATGAGACTGTCTGACTCACCTAAGCTTTTCTCTACCAAAAAAAATGAACTTACCATACCATCAAAACTATATCAAGGTTACATTCTCAAAAAATAATAATAATAAAATAAAATAAAAACTTTAACTCCATCAAAACTATATCAATGATTCTCAAAAGGCTTTAAGTCTGATTCAAAGGGACATTCTTGAATTTCATGAGAACATATCGGTTATTATAGAAGTTCAAAGTATGTTAAGTTGTAGCTGAAAGGTGAAATTGCAGTATATAGCAAGAGAATGCAACACAATGGCAGACCTCTTGGCTAAAAGGGCTCTCAATGATTGTCCAGGATTGACCTTACTTGAATTGGATGTATTATCTAATTTGCTTGTTGCAAATAATGCATTAAAGATAGTAAGTTTTTTTGTTTTCCTTTGTGTTTTTTTTTTTTTTAAAAAAAAAGACCTATTCAATCAATTTCAACAACTTTTCAAAATTGTACATTCATAGGAAAATTGTCTCTTTCTCTACCCTAAAATAGGACCAAAATTTTTCTTCTCTCTATCCCATAAATTGGACAAGATAAGTATACCATGTTTAAAATAGAGTTAAGTAGCAAAATTTATCTTGGAAGTACATAGCCAGAAGAAATTTTGCCCTGAAAGTTTTTTTGGCTCAATGTTGCCCCGAAAATTTAAAAACATAGCAATCTTGCTCTTTGCTGTTAAAAAACTAATGTTTACTATTAAAAAGTTGACATTGACCATTAACTTTTTAACGTAAAAGGGCAAGATTGTTACGTTTTTAAACTTCTAGGGTAACATTGAGCCCAAAAAAAAAAAAACTTCCAAGACAAAATTGCTTCTAAGCGTGTATTTTGGAGGCAAATTTACTACTTAATCATTTAAAATATGCAAACAATTCAATAGTTGTCCATCCAGGCATCCACTGTATTCATCCCCAAAAAGCTTCTTCTCAAACAAATAAGAGTGATTAATTCCCATTTTGACCCTTCCTTTCTCGAAACTTCTCACCATTAATCTTCTTGGAGTGTGGAGGAGGACCAAGCGATGAGTGGTAGAAGACAAGTGAAAGCAGTCCAAATTCAAGCATTGTTATAATTGTGTGTCGACCATTTTCATTCTCAAAGTAACTCCTAAAGTTGTTTTCCTTTATCATAAAAAGAATATATATATGTGTGTGTGTGTGAGAGAGATTTCTTTTTTATCTTTTTGGCCAGCCATTGTGGGGTGAGTGGAATTTTAGTAACAAAGCATCCGAAAATAGCCGCAAGTGGAAGACTCCTTCCGCCTTTTAATAAAAGATTCAGTTTTTTTTTTAGAGAGATTAGAAAAAAACTAAATAAATTACTTAATTACAATATATGTTGTTGTTACTAAATTATATATCAATTTATAAATCAAACAAATTAATTTAAGGAAAGACAATAAATACAAAAACTTTAAAAAATTTATTTAACTTCTTTAATTTTATATTATGAGTCAAAGAAAGTAGTAGGCTAATGATAGCTTATCGACCCAAAAATTTAATGAAACTATGTGTTTCATGTGAGCATTCAACAACAAATCCAAATGTAACACCTAACATAATTTTTAGGAAAAATTTATTTTAGGTTCCAAGGAACCAAGAAAATGTCAAAAAAGTCTAAAAGGAAATTCAGATGTCAGAAAAGTCTCAAAGAGTTGTTAATCTCACATATAGAGTTGTTAATCCCATAAAAGTAGTAGTTAATCAGAATTTTCTAATATCTAAATTTTCCTTGAAACTGTTCTAACATCTAAATTTCTTTTGAGACTTTTTGACATTTTCTTAGTCTCTTGAGACCTAAAAGGGATTTTTCCTAATTTTTATGTTCATGAAAATTAAAGCCTCGTGACATTTCTTCTAATATTATAATCATTTTTACAAATTATTTCTATTAATTACACATATTAATAAAATTTCATTAAGAGAGTAGTTTCTAATACAAATGACTTAAGGGAGCACCTAAGTGAAACAAAAACAATTTTTACAAAAAATTAACCTAAGTAGTTTTTAAATTTTCATAAATTAATTATCTAATTTATATATTTAAAAACGAAAATAGTAATAAGAATAAAGTTGGTGTCAGTGCTTTTTTATTCCACTTGCTTGGCTTTTGAAAAAGATGGTGGTGCTTCCTAGTGCTATCAAAATGTACTGTGACAAAAGCAATAAATGAAATCCACACCAGAGCTTTCCTTTCGAGTCCACATACGGTGCTCATAATTAGGTGCCCATTACATGCTTATACCTCTAATTAGAGGTATAAGCATATTTTTTTTAATTTTTTTTAATTTTTTTATATATTGTATTTGTTTAGATTTAAATTATGTGCTGCTTCCTGAGAAGTTTTTGACACCCAGTATCTCAAATTAATTTATTTCCAGTTCTGTATGTGTCTGTAACACCAGTATTATAGAAATTAATTAATTTGAGATATTGGGTGCCAAAAACATCTCAGGAAGCAACATATAATTTAAATCTAAACAAATACAATATATAAAAAAATTAAAAAAAAATTAAAAAAAATATGCTTATACCTCTAATTAGAGGTATAAGCATGTAATGGGCACCTAATTATGAGCAGCGTATGTGGACTCCTTTCTTTATTGCTTTTCATTTCCTTTTTTTCAAGAGATATTTTGGCAACTTGCTCACAAATTGAGGACCATTTTACAATAAGTCAAATACAACTTTTCATCTCAAAAATTATTGTGAGTAGATTGAAGCCTATTCTTCCCCAGGTGATAGCTCCAAATCAATGTAGCTTTGTACCAGGTCGACATAGCAGTGATAACATAATTGTGGCTCAGGAAGTTATTCATACTATGCGCAACATGAAGCAGAAAAAGGGATTCCTGGCAATTAAAATTGATCTGGAGAAAGCCTATGATCGGGTTAATTGGAAGTTTTTGATGCAATGCCTCCAGGAAATTAATATTCCTGGTAGTCTCTCAAAGGTAATTGAACAATGCATTTTGACTCCTAATACGCAACTACTCTGGAATGGGGATAAAGCTGAGACCTTCCATCCGACTAGGGGGGTTAGGCAAGGGGACCCGTTATCACCGTACTTATTTGTCATTTGTATGGAGAAACTGGCCCACCTTATCCAAGCTGCCATCCATGAAGGACAGTGGAAGCCAATCCGCCTCACTCGTACTGGGCCCCCTATTTCGCACTTGTTCTTTGCAGATGATATTATTCTCTTTGCAGAAGCCTCGATGGACCAGGTGCATGTCATTAATACGTGCCTTAAATCCTTTTGTGAGAGTTCTGGCTTAAAGATCAACCATCAGAAAACCAGGGTCTTTTTCTCAAAAAATGTTCACCACGTGAGGAAAAGTGAGATGTGTGCCTCCCTGGGTTTTTCAATTACAAGTGATCTGGGTAAATACCTTGGCGTTCCCTTGCACCATAAACAAGTAACCAAGGAATCATTCCACTATGTAGTGGATAAGGTTAAAGTGAGGCTATCCAATTGGAAAGCTAAATCGATCTCCTCTGCAGGGAGGGCTACCCTTGTCTCATCAGTTACCACGGCCATTCCTGGGTATGTAATGCAAACTTCCCTACTCCCAGCTAGCACATGTGAGACTTTGGATAAGTGTAACCGCCAGTTTATATGGGGGAGTACTGCAGAGCAACGGAAAATTCCATTGGTTGCTTGGGATGTGATTTGCAAACCCAAAGCTAGAGGTGGGTTGGGAATCCAGCACACAAATGTCTACAATCAAGCCTATCTTATGAAGATCGGGTGGAATTTAGCTACTAGAAAGGATGATTTTTGGGTTAAAGTCCTAAGAAACAAATACAATTGTGGAACAGATAAGTTGCCACGGATTGAGTTGGGCAGGCCAGGATCCAATCTATGGAGTGGGATTAAGCGCACGTGGAACAAGGTACAGGATGGAATCGAGGAACTTCCAAATGGTAATCTACGATGGAAATGGCCCAAGAGTGGCACGTTCACGGTGAAATCAGCCTATGATTCCCTAAATTCTGGTATGATCCCGCAGGATACATTATGGGGAAAAATATGGAAATTGCATGTTCCGGAAAGGTGTAAAATGCTCCTCTGGCTTGCCTCCCACAAACGCTTACTTACTAACGCTTCCCGATACAAACGTGGATTAAGCACAGATGCCTCCTGTCCGGTGTGTAATTTTGAGATGGAGTCACTGATCCATGTACTTAGAGACTGCCCCATTACAATTGCGCTGTGGAAGCAACTAGTCCCCTCACAGCTTTGGCGTAAGTTTCAAGCCCTACCTTTTGACCAATGGATTAGATGGAACATTAACGCCAGGGGCAACAATCAACAAGCCGCTGAATGGCGCCATGTCTATGCTACTGCGTGCTGGTGGCTCTGGAGACGCCGTAATTTAGCTGTCTTCGAAGGTAAACAAATTTCGAATAATTTGCTGCAGCATAACATCATGGCTAGTGTTTCAAGCATGGCCGAAGCCCGTGACAGATTCTGCAACAAGAATGACAGTAAGAAGCAACAGAGCCAGCAGCATCAGCACTGGAGCCCGCCTCCTACAGGATGGATCAAGCTGAATACCGATGGAGCATTTTCACCGTTAGTTCCGGGCGTGGCTAGTGGAGGTGTGTTGCGTGACGAGGATAGCAATTTCCTTAAGGGATTTATCTTCAAAGGCAATGAGGGAGATTGCCTATCAGCTGAACTGTGGGGATGCCTACTTGGACTCAGAACTGCATGGGACATGGGTTACAAGGCTGTGATCCTGGAGACTGATTCTGCAGATGCCGTAGACTTAATGCAGAATCCTATTAACCCTGTGCATGAGGATCGAATGCTTGTTGAAGAGATCCAGAGTGTCATTAGTCGAGATTGGAACGTCAATATCCAACATATTAGCCGCTGGGCTAATGAAGCAGTGGATCATTTGGCTAAGATGAGCCTTTCTTCCTTGCCAGGTTTTCATTCCATATTGCATGCTGATGTGGAGTTACAACGGATTCTAGAGCATGATAATAAGTAGATAAAGTATGGTCACTTTTTGTATCAAAAAAAAATACAACTTTTCATATGCTTTTGTGATACTTTTCTTGGGGATTTCGGTTGCATTATTTCCACTCAAGTTAGCAAAAGAGTAATAAATTGAAGAAGTTTTTTTTTAAAAAAAAAAATTTGATACACATAGTAGAGAAGGGGGCAGGGTTCGAACCCTGGACATAGGAGAGGGGAGCTAAACTCCCATACCACTGCGTTACTAAGGCGCTGGCTTTTTTTTTTTTCCTTTAATGTAAGGTACAAATGTTTTTTTTACAAGTTTGTTGATTGAGAGGAGGTGAGCTTATATTTTATTTATGTAAGAAATTTGTTGATAATTAATATGGAAATATATTTATAAATGGTTGTTGATTTTTAAAGCATGATTCAGCATTAATAGACTCTCCGAGATGTGCAATTCATAAACAAATAACAAATAAGAAGTTAGCTATCACATTCTATTAATATTGACCACTTTTTGGCCAAAATGGCACAAAAAAGTTGAGCTTAGTTTACTACAATTTCCACCAACTTGTTGTTTCGGATCAAATGTTAATCGTTTAAGCTAAAATTAGTTGAAGGTAAATCACTCTTATTTGTGTTTCGTAGTTTCGCTATGACACAATCTAAAAGGTAACTCTTATCTTATTCAGAAAAAATAGGGTTAAGTAGTAAATCCGTCCTGGAAGTATACGCCAAAAAAACAATGTTGTCCTGAAAGTTTTTTTTATCCTCAATGTTGTCCCAGAAATCTAAAATCGTAGTAATGTTGTCCTTTTCCGCTAAAAAGTTAACGATCAACATTAGTTTTTTAACGGAAAAGGATAATATTACTACATTTTTAGACTTCCGGGCAACATTGAATCTGAAAAAACTTCTAAGTTAATATTACTCTTAGGCGTATACTTTCAAAGCGAATCTACTACTTAATTTAAAAAATATTAATATTAACCACTCCCTCTAGTCTTACTAGTATAAAAGTTAAATAATTAATTTGTGGATTAAAAAATACAAATGTTTGTTATTTGTACTGAATATGTATTAGTTTTTTTTATAATACACTTTATAATTATGTGCATTCTACTACCCCTTAATATAAAGTCTTATCATTTGCGAACAATAGAGATTATTAGAGAAATTGTAAATTTGGAAGACAAAATAAATTGAGATATCATATTTAAAACCAAAGTAAATATCTTATCTACCATTTTAGTTCTTATAATAAGTCTAGTTAGCCCAAAAAAAAAAAATCTTTATCCTAAAAACAAGTTCACCCTTAAAGTCATTAATGATTGTTTTCAAATTTTACCCTATTGAGATGTGAGAGAAAATGTATCAATAGCATCTTTTTTTAATACTCATGATGTATAAGGGAAAATTTAGATCAATGATTGTTTTCCAAATTTGGTATTAAATGCACCTGTTTTAATTGATCCCTCATGTCCAAGGTTCTCAAATTCAAAAATTTAAGTAAATTTGTGACAGTGACATAAACTCATAAAAGTTTACTTTTATTACTAAATAGATATTTATAGTATATAATTAAAAATATAAAAATGACTATAATTTGATTTAAATATATTTTAAATCTAAATAATTAAATCAAATATATCAACACTCATAATTTATCATATTTAACAAAAAAATTTATATAAAACTTATATATAAAGTCATTGAGCATGATTAAATCAAAAAAAGTTAACATAAGTTTAAGAGTGATTTAACATGTTTTTTTAAGTTATAAACGTAAAAATGGTAAACTTAGTGTGTAAACTCCGGAGTTTATATGAGTTTCCAACTAGCATAAGTTTACTAGTGATTTGACTCGATTTTGTAAGGTAAAAACATAAAAACGATAAACTCGCTAAACCAACTCGCGAGTTTGATAACAATGCTCCCGTCCTTTTTGTAAAAGTCTAAAATTTAAATTATCTTGGTCTTTTTTATAAAAGCCCGACAAAAATTGTCTCAATATTTAATAATTGTTTTCCATTTGTGCCTGTTATTAATTATATATATTGCATTAATTAAAGAGTTTGTTATACTTATGTTTACTCTATTTCTCTCTCGTATTGCCTCCTTATAAATAAGGGTATACTTGAAAAAAAAAAAAAAAGTCTATGTCAAGACATACTTAATATTTTTAACTAAACTAAACCATTTTTTAAAACTACATAATTCGGTTATTAAGCTTTTATAAATAGAAACAGAGGGAGTATATAATTAATTTGTGGATTAAAAAATACAAATGTTTGTTATTTGTACTGAATATGTATTAGTTTTTTTTATAATACACTTTATAATTATGTGCATTCTACTACCCCATAATATAAAGTCTTATCATTTGCGAACAATAGAGATTATTAAAGAAATTGTAAATTTGGAAGACAAAATAAATTGAGATATCATATTTAAAACTAAAGTAAATATCTTATCTACCATTTTAGTTCTTATAATAAGTAAAGTTAGCCAAAAAAATCTTTATCCTAAAAACAAATTCACCCTTAAAGTCATTAATGTTGTTTTCAAATTTTACCCTATTGAGATGTGAGAGCAAATGTATCAATAGCATCTTTTTTTAATACTCGTAAAAGGGAAAATTTAGATCAATGATTGTTTTCCAAATTTGGTATTAAATGCACCTGTTTTAGTTGATCCCTCATGTTCAAGGTTCTCAAATTCAAAAGTTTAAGTAAATTTATGACAGTGACGTAAGCTCATAAAAGTTTACTTTTATTATTAAATAGATATTTATAGTATATAATTAAAATATAAAAATGACTACAATTTGATTTAAATATATTTTAAATCTAAATAATTAAAATCAAATATATCAACATTCATAATTTATCATATTTAACAAAAAATTTATATAAAACTTATATATAAAGTCATTGAGCATGATTAAATTAAAAAAAGTTAACATAAGTTTAAGAGTGATTTAATTGTAAGTTATAAACGTAAAAACGATAAACTTGGTGTGTGAACTCCGAAGTTTATATGAGTTTCCAACTAGCATAAGTTTACTAGTGATTTGACTCGATTTTGTAAGGTAAAAACATAAAAATGATAAACTCGCTAAACCAACTAGCGAGTTTGATAACAATACTCCCGTCCTTTTTGTAAAAGTCTAAAATTTAAATTATCTTGATCCTTTTTATAAAAGCCCGACAAAAATTGTCTCAACATTTAATAATTGTTTTCTATTTGTGCCCATCATTAATTATATATATTGCATTAATTAAAGAGTTGGTTATACTTATGTTTACTCTATTTCTCTCTCTTATTGCCTCCTTATAAATAAGGGTATACTTGAAAAAAAAAGTCTATGTCAAGACATACTTAATATTTTTAACTAAACTAATCCATTTTTTAAAACTACATAATTCAGTTATTAAGCTTTTGTAAATAGGAGTAGAGGGAGTATATAATTATTTGGGTTAATACATTTTTTTCTCCTTCAAGTTTTTCCTAATTTTAGTCTTAATTTAGTCCCTCAGATTTCAAACTATGAATTTTGGTTCATTAAATTATAAGGACCAACATTTTAAAGGAAATGAACTTAAAAGACCAAAACCTATGATTTCAAATTTAAGAGATCAAAACCAAGATAAATATAAATTTGAGGGATTAAAAATTATATTAACCCGTATTATTTTCATAATTTTTTTAGGGGCTAAAAGTTAAATGTATATGAATACCATTATATGCTGCTGTGAAAGAGAATTCAAATCTTTGGAGGCCTTGCAGGATTCTTTTGTCTCCACCCCTCATCGTACGTATCACCTATAAATCACACCTCACATTTATCGGCTTTTTCACCAAAATAAGAAGAATTTTTTTTTTTTTACCAGATTAAAGCTTATTGGAAATATTTTACCAAAGTAATGCAGTTGGTGGCGCAAGGGCAGGTCACGTCACTAGTGGCGCAAATAAGGTTCACGCCACTGACAGAAAATCGTACTTTTACATCAGAAAAATGTACTTTTTGTGTCAGTGGCGTAAAGAAGGTTCACACCACTAGTGGCGTGAAAAAGGTTCACGCCACTAATGGTGTGAACCTTCTTTACGCCACTGACACAAAAAGTACACTTTTCTGACGCAAAAATACGTTTTTCTGTTAGTGGCGTGGGACCCTCTCACGCCACTACTAACGCAAGTCTGTCTGACGTTTTCAACAGCATTAATCCAGTAAATAGTTTCAAAAATGCATCAATCTGGTAATTTTTTTAAAAAAAAATAATTATTTTGGTCAATTTCCCCACATTTATCATTTAAATCAACTTTTTATGCCAATATTGTCTTCCTCATAAAACATAGCATTCAACTAAAAGAATATTTTTTGTCCACACATTAACAATAAATAAGCAATTTATTTGTAACGATTTTCTATACTTTTTTATGTTCTGTACTATGTTAATTAATTAATTTAAAAAAAGAAAAAAAAAAAAAGAAACCACCTGACAACCAGCTATGTCGGTAAAAAGGTAAAAGCATCTCTAATTATTTATCAACTTCTAGTCAATAGTTCAACTTTTTTCTTAAAAAAAATAATATCTATATAAATAAGAATTTCCACAATGTTACTAAAGTATAATTATCGTTTGATTAATACTACTTCCTTCGATCTTAAATATAAGATAAAGTTGATTTATTTTGAAAAATTAAGGAAGCTAACTAAATTACTTTGGAATATTTTTATTTTTATTTTTTCTTCAAACTAATTAGTTGACTAAAAAACTGATATATAATCCAAAAATACTCAATATATGATATGATTAAAAAATTTATCTAACTTCTTTAATCTCTTTAAAAAAATTAAATCAATCTTATATTTAGAAACTAGAGGGAGTAATAAACTCAAAAGACTTTCATCACATGATAACAATAACATTTAGTATGCCATAATTCTGTAAAAATAACAATATAATAAAATAAAAATTCTATAAGAAAAAAAAGTGTCATAAAGAGTAACATTTTTTATTTATTCAATTTGCTTACACATTTTAGCCTTTTTATTTTTGGTATTATATAACTGTTATGCACTTTTTGTTCTCATATATATATGTATATGTATGTGTGTGTATATTATATGGGTTTATCGTTTGTCATGTCACTTGATATAAGAAAATGTTGAGTCACCCCAAAACTACATCATTTTGAGAGTTGGAAGAATTAATGAAGGGTGTTTTGGTACTTGATACAACCTTATGGTAATGGTAAATAATATAACAAACGATAAACCCTATATATATATATATAAACTTCTTATTATATATAATTTTTAATTTTGACTCACTTCATAATTAAATTCTGATTTTGCATTATATATACAAATGCAAACACAAACCCCATTAGATGATTTATGTTTAATTAAGGAAAGGGGCTTGGGTTGTCTCCGTAAAAGGGATCAATGATTTAAAACAAGACAAGAGACGAACACTAAAACATTAAAAATTATTTATAGTTTGAATTGTGAATGACTCCGTACAATTAGAATCAGAAAGACTATGATTACGATGCTTGCTTTGGACTTTGCTTTGAACAATTCGTACAATAAATAAATAAATAAAAATTAATTAATATTCACTCACGAAAAGAGACACTTGTTTATATAATTTGTTAAGAATATATATTGCCCGTCTAATCCCACTTGAATCTTGCCTTTCCCCTTATGTTTTTTTTATTGTACGAAATTTTATCGTTAAAGAATCCACTTTGCTTCTCGCGAGAATCTCTCTGCAAAAGATTCCATATTCTGATTACCAAATCAATTTACGAAATTGGTATTGGTATCAGATTTAATTATGTTTGAGCATGGTGACTAAGGGTCTAGATTCTCTCACATGCCTACTTTTTTATCATCCCTCATTGTCTTTTATTGTAACCGTCAGATTTTTGATCCAACGGCTTAAAAACAAAGTTTTCAAATTTCACAACTACCGCATGCAGTAAAAGTTACCGCAAGCGGTTTTTTTAAAAACCATTATAAACCCTTGGATCAAGATTTGAACGGTCAGGATTGAGACAATGAGAGATGAGGAGAGGGGTGTTAGGCAGAAAATCCTCTTTCGGTGACTAAGCAACAACTTCCAAGTCAAAACAAGTCAGTTAACCCTACGGTTTTTTTCATCACTTTCAATTGCGTGTGTTACACCCCACTTGATCTAACTGCAGTGATTGTCATTTTACAACATAAATATATAAGATAAATATATGAAATTGGTTGTCTGGTAAAACATAAAAGTAATTTACAAAATACTCTCAAACAAAACTAATTTATCTAATTATGTTGGTCAAATCTGGTTTAAAAATAAGTAGAACCAAATTAAACAAAAAAATAAAGGGCTATTCACTGAGGATTCTGACCTTTTAGGATTATTGGGCTTCTTTTTAAGCTTGTGATAATCACATTAGTGCTATCGTTGAAAGCATTGGCAGATCTAGGTTGTAAGTTGGGGGGGCAAGTGCCCCCCAATTATTTGGGATGTTTGAAAAAAAAAATTAATGCATGTTATCAAGGCTACACTTCGTAATGGAATGAGGGGTGAATGCTGATTGAATGATTGTTTAATGCCTTATATTGAAAAAAGATGTATTTGATAACATTGATAATAAGGCAATTATACTGGAATTCTAAAAAATAAGGCTTAGAAAGATGACATTATAATTATTTTTATTGTAATATATTTTTTTTATTAAAATATATGTATTGAACTTATTGAATACCCACCTTTCATTGTTATTTATGTAACTGCATTTATTTCTAAATGTATTTAGCCTTGCTTTTCTAAATCACAGGTTTGTAAAATAATTATTTCTCTTATTACATCATCAATATTCACTTGATTTCATATATATTTTTTCGATATATTTTTTCTTGTTTATATATATATATATTTTGTAATGCATTTAAAACTTTCTTTAAAAAAAAAAAAAAATCGAACCCCCAAATCCTCCACCACCAATTGTGCCCCCTTCTATAATTTTCTGAATCCACCACTAGTTGAAAGCCCAATGTTCATGTAAAGGACTACCCACAGAGGTTTTTGACTGACAAGAGATTGAACGAAGTGCCCTAGTGTTGAGCCATCGGAGATATCAACTCTTAAAGGGATGACTATGTTATAAGCTCTACGTCGGGAAGCCTCACAAATGTAATGTAATTTATAAGTCAATATGATCTCCTTTTTAATAGACTAGTCTTTTTCAGATAAACTCTTTTTTTGGCTTGTGATCATCACACACTTTGATAGATCTATCACACATTGTTGCACTATATCTTATGCAAATAATATCATTTCACTTATGATGTCATAACATCTCTTTTCATACTAAAGGTTCAAATACTATGCTGAACTCAATTATTATTGATACAAATATAAGATATTTAGTATACTTGCTATTTAAATTTGAGTATTATTATTATATCAAATGGGGGCAATTTTCTCAATATTTTGTTTAATTCACCATCATATATATTAAGTATCGAATATTGATAAGGGCAACATGATTTCTTAGGTGAATTTTGCCTTTTCGCTCTCCATGTGTGTGTTACAAGATATAGTTCTTAAACTTCTCTTACAAGAAACCTAACGGAAGATCTATTAAGTTTGGGATCTTCAAGAGATTATACTCCTTTAAGTCCTATATATATATATTTCTAAGGTAGAGATAGAATGATTTTTATGTGAATCTTCAATTTTATCATTCATATATTATTTTGTAGAATTTGCCCTCATAAGATATTATGTATATTAAGTAGGGATTTATTAAATTTTAAGACATGGTTAATAAAATTTAAGGTTTTCCTTTGTCGATGTGAAACATGTTTCATAAATAGGTTTAGATGAGTATTATATATATACTCCGATCCTCTAGTTCTTATTATAAGACATATTTACGGGATTGATATTGGTCTTAAATGTAAGACATAGTTTTTATATTTGTCAATATTTTCGTAATTTATCCTTATTAATGTCTCTTCAACAATAATCAAGAATGAGAATGAATGAGGGAACTAAAAAAAAATGATTATGGAATTAGATGCTATTATTAATTTAATTAAATTAGGTAAATAAGTCTTATATTAAAGATGGAATAAAAATTGTAGGGACAACAAAATTGGAAAAGTGAAGACAATAAAGTATGGAATTAGATGCTATTATACCTCAATATGAGTGCTCTGTGACTCATCCAATTTTGATTTTGAATTAGAATCCAAACACATACTTGTTCACACTACACCTTAGACCTTCCCTCCTAGAATCCCTAGAGCATGCCTTTAGCTTTATTTATTTATTTATAAAAAAAAATACTTTTCTCAATGATTGGTACTTGTAGTCTCTTTTCATTTAGTAACATTTACCATTGAAAGAATGCTTAAGTCAACTTTTAAGTATTTTAAATTAATTGAAACTTTTAAAATAGACTAATAACCCCAAAAAAGACTTATTAACTAGCATGTATGACCTAAGAAATTACTAAGTTAAAAGTAAACCATGCGAATATCACACTTACTTTTTACATCGGTTGAAAGCGATGCTTTTAGGATGATCTATTTTGAAATCGATGCAAAATCGACCAATGCAAAAAGTCAAGACTTTCTCTATGTGATTGGTATATGACTAAAAATAATAATTAAGTGAACCCAAACTCCATATAAGTTTGATAACAAGTATGGGGTTAAGCTGCAAATCTGTCATTAAAAGTTTTTGTTGAAAGGTAATGTTATCCTGAAAGTATTTTTAGGTTTAATGTTACCCCGAAAACATTAAAATAAAGCAATATTACCCATTTTCAATTAAAATTTAACACAATATCAATTTTTTAACTGTCAACTATAGTTTTTAACGAGATATGACAACATTATTATGTTTTGAAACTTTTAAGGTTACATTGAATATAAAATAACTTTCAGGGTTGTATTGCTTCTCAATGAAGATATATTTACATCTTAAGCCAACAAATACCAAGCCAATTCCAGTTCACAAAAACTAGTTTCGAGGTTTCTCCATTATGAACAAGAAGCTTGAATAATAAACGAGACATATCCATTCTTTATTTATTTTAAAAGAGATCAAAAGATCTCCATGCAATTGGGAAAGTTGTAGAGAGAGAAATGGATCATATACTTTGAGATAAATAATAATAATATTGATTAACTTTAATTAATTTAACTTTGTTTGGCATGAGTCATCACTTTATATATAGATACTCCTATTTTGTTTAGCATGTTCCTACTTATACTATTCAACTTTTGATTGAAGACTCCATCTATATATATCTCTTTAATTCTTTGCATCTCTTAATCTTATCTTTGAAGCAGAACCATTACTAAAATGCTCTCAAGGTATCAATCAGATCATGTATTATGTATATTATGGACCTCTCAATTGTATTATTATTATTATTATAGTGATTAATATTATTTTTTTTATTGGCTTCTTTTATATTTCATTTGATTTAAATATTATTGTGTATTAATGATATTATTCCACTCTAAATCTTTGCCTTAAATCCCAAGATCCTGGATAACCAAGTTGGAAAGTTCTTTGCGTTGAAACTTCCCCTCCCATAAGATTTGTTATTTGAAAATCATATCGATTATTCTAACCACATCTTGACCCGTCAAGATACTCTTATAGTCTTATGTGTTCATAGAATATAATGAAAAAAATAGGTTTTAAAAAAATAACAAAAAATTTTGATAGGAAAAATTGATTGCTCTTTTTAATAGAACTTTTTGGTAATTAGCATGGTAGTTAAAAACTCGATTTATCATTGTAATTTTACGTTTTTACGATTTTTTTCATTAAAACGATTTTACTAATTTTCCAAACGCTTTTAGGTTTTTACATTTTACTACATTACGATTTTACGTTTTACGCTTTTTCATTCTCCTTCCATTTTTAGGTAAAATTTACGTTTTTACTACCATGACTAATTAGTGCTCTTTGGTCATATTTAGATATTATCAATATAATAGATGGTGGTTTATGAAGTATTTTTTTAAAAAAAAAAAGTTCTCGTGATGTTTTTTTTTTTTGGAAAAATCACATTAAGGTCCTAATTTTTTTAAAAAAAAAATCATATTAGAAAAGTCACATAATTTGTCATTGATAAGTTATGAAACTTTTATGATATTGTTTTCCTTAACTGAGACCTTAGTGTGATTTTTCCTATTATTTTCCATATCTGCAAGGTTAGAATTATTATTATTGTTGTTGTTGTTATTTGCTTATAATACTACAATATTTGACATGATAATTTATTTTTACTTTTAAAATTAACAAATAAGAAAAAATAAAACCTTTTAAGTTATAATTATTCCATCCAGTCCTAAGTTAGGAAACTAGATAACTAGCTAATTACCTATATTTTTTTAAAAAAAATATTTTAAGTTAGTTATTCATCACAAATGTATATTATTTTCTCTAAAATACTACGCTAATCATTATGTTAATATATGCGATAAATAATAGGGATAAGTTGAAATTTTTTTTATAAATTTAGGAGATAAAAGTAAATTGAAGATTTACATTTAGGATTTAAAAAAAAAAAAACTCTTAACTAGCCCATACGTTTAGGATGAGAGGGAGGAGAAAAATAAATAACTAACACTACTTGTTTTGAGTCAAGTAGAAAAGGAGGATTCATGGGAATCCATGTCCCTCAAATAATATTGTCTAATTGGGACTGATCTTGAGATTATAGGACCTCCTGTCAAGTTCATATGGGATGAACTGATATTTCAAGATTAAACTAAAAATTTACTCAGAATTTCAACTTTATGGTATTCACACAGAACTCGTAAAGAAGACATAACAGTGTACTGAACCCAAAAAAAGCAGTGATGATATATACTAGCCATTAAAGATTCAAATACAAGAGCCATATGTCAACTAGATATCAAGCATGAGAAAAGTGGTGAGCAGAAGCAGAATTATGCATTTGGAAAACCATATTGTTCTGAGTTTGAGGTGATCCAAAGTAAGAAGAAGAATCAAGATGATCATTCAGAAGGGCACTTGTATGCAGATTTTGGCCCTGCACTTTTATCCCATAAGAGTTACTATTAACCCCATAAGGAATATTAAATCCCATAGCTCCTGCATTTGTTGCCTGCTGGTTCCATTGATAATGAACTTGACCTAAAGCAGCAGAAGCACTTGGATTCGCCTCCTGCTTCAAGTTACCTCCATTTTTGATGTCTTCTAAAGAAGGTGTTCTTGTGGTTTCTGACAGATTCACTGTTGTTATATCATGAATGCTTGCTCTTCTCTTGTCTTTCCCTCCTGAAAGTTGCCTTATGAAGTACTTCTGAGCGTGGCTCGCCACCTGAGTCGGCGTCCGAGTCACCACGAAATTCCTCGATATGTTCCTCCAATCACCTTTCCCATACTTCTTCAATCCCAGCAGAAACAGTCTGAAGAATTTCATCAAACAGTTGGCAAACCAGCAACATATATTAACTTCTTGAAACAAAAAGATCTCAGAAAAATGAACAAACTGCATATCAATCAATCAAGTTTTTCATATAAACATGTCCCAGCTCAACAACTAACAAACAAGTCAATCAATCTTACTTGTGTTCTTCTTCTGTCCATGGGACACCTTTCTTTCTTTCTTGTTCAGGGGGTCTTCCTGCTGAAGATGATGAGGATCTCTTTCCACCTTGTGATTTGAAGCCATCAAATCCAGAAGAATTAACCCAATCTAAGGTGAATTGATGATGCGAAGTCGTCGTCCTGGCGGCGGCGGCGGTGCCACTACTACTACTATAATAACCTGGAATTGGAACCAATCCAGCTTCTATGTTACTAACATCTTCTTCTAATTCTCTGTACTGCTTAATCACATCTCCTACTGTCTTCCCTGGAATCATTGCTGCAACTTTCACCCACCGATCTGGTGTGTCTTTATCGTACACAGCGAGAGCATTCTCGAACATTTTGTTCTCTGATGGTGTCCATTTTGTTGTTCTTGTGTTCATGGCGTCTTGAATTAGCCAAGTGCGATTATTGGAGATATGTGAAGATGATGATGATGATGATTGTGAGAGAATATCCATTTCCCACTTCATCAAATCCAATCACAAGAGAAGAGAAAGAGAGAAAGATGCTGAAGCATATGGAAGTGAATTGAAGAAGAGTGATCTCTGAAACAGAGAGGATTTCAGTTAATTTGATGAGGAACAGGGGAGAGAGAGAGAAGAGGAATAAGAGATTTTCAACACGAAAATATATTCAAGGACAAATCCACTAGCATTTTTTTTTTTTTTTTGGGAGGGAATCAGAATATCTTTTTGTATCCAGGCATAAAGAATCAATAAAAAACCACTTTAGAAAAATACCCAAATTGAAACTGAAATCGATTATCCGGTCACTCCACAGGGATAAACCCTAGAACCAGAATTGAGAGATCTGAAGACAATATAATCAACTTCCCACTCGGATGCCAAACAGAACAATGAAGAACACAAGCCCAGAAAAATCCAGAAACTTCTTAGAAAACCGATTCTAATCCTCAAATTTATGGATGCAAAGCAACATAAAAACAATGAATTTGCAAGAATCCCAGTAAGGAAACACAAGAAACAGAGAGTGATGAATGAAGCAAAAGCCAACTTGAAAAACAGAGAGAACTGAGAGAGAAACCCCAGAAAAGGCAAAATATAAAGAAGCAAGAAAGAAGGAAAAGAAATCAAATTAAAACAAGCTTTGCAAATTGCAATAATCTTCAGAGAGAGAAGAAAAAAGTGGAAGATGAATGAAACTGGGGAACTGTGATTGGAAGGTATGTGCTCATGGATACTGCAACTACAGAAAAAGTTACCTCTTGTTATATAATACACGCTCAATCAGATTTCTGTGCACTTTTTATTCAATATACAAAATAAATAAATTGATTCAAATTGTGTGTGTGTGTTTTTAAAAAAAGAATATATATATATATATACACACACACACACACACACAATTGCAAACAATAACAAGACCAGTGCATTTATGAATAAATGATTTGTTTATATTTTTTGGAGTTTGTTTTGGAGTTGTGAAAAGGAACAGGAATTGCCCATGGCAGCTCATCATGAAATAATGGAAGCTCAGCTGTTTTGCACTATTCCAGAAAATATGATCGTCCTCATTTGATTTCTATTTATTGCTATTTGTTTCTTTATATGTGACTTTTAGTTACAACTATTAATATAAACAACAAATAATTGGTTTCATGCTAATATGTAGTATTATTATAATTTAAATTAGAAACAAATTCCCAAAAATGTCCTGCTATTTAATTATATGCCATCATATTATAATTCTAGGTATGTTCCATAGGTAGTCTCAAGTCCAAATAAACAAAGAAGTTTGTGTTAGGGTATCAAATCATTGTCTCTGCTTCTTTCTTTCTTCTTCTTTTTTTTTAAAAAATTTTGGAAAACATTTTACAAGATTTTAATTTTACATTATTCAGATTAATTTCTTGAATGAGTTAGGTTATGAATGTGTCAAGTTTTAATGGGATTATGAAACTTTTGGTTAGTTACTCAAGCTTGTCTTAATTATCAAATTGATCCTCCTTGAAGTTTATTTTTTCTATCAATCAAACCCATAAAGTTTTATTATAATATACAAATTAGTATCTGTACATTTACATATATATGTATGTATATGTACGTATACGTACATATGCATACGTGTGCGTGTGCGTATGCATGTGCGTTTTGGTAGGTTGTACTGATATGGTCTAAAGGGGGAAGGTTTAATTTAAGTCGATAAGAACAAGTGGTTCTACCCATGTATTGGGAAGATTCTGTAAAAGTTCTCATGTATGTAATAGGACAGGAATCTCTTTCATGACCTGGATCATATTTAGTCTACACATGAGGTGTAACCATTAACTTAAAGATGACAACTTCTTCCTAGAATGAAGAAAAAATTTGTTGGTCCAATGGAAAAAGAATTATAAAACTTTATGGGTTTGTTTTCATTTTAACTTTTCCACAAATACAAACACAGAAGAAAGCAATACAACAATTTTATTAAAGGCTAGATTCAAAAATGTTCTTCTTTATGATATGATATATTTTAGAGCTAGTTTATAATAGATTAAAAATTCAGTCTTCTTTTCAAGCTTTGAAGCTTTAATTGGAGATCTTTGTTTCGAAAAAATAGTTTATTCCACAAAAAAGAAGCAAACAAAGAATCAACAAATGTTCTATACCAAAATATAATTTATCTTTTGTAAGATTTTTATTTTTCTAATATCCAAGTACGTAGTACATACTACATACAATAGATTTTAGATATTTTTCATGTTTTGAAGTTGTATCCTTGTCCTTCTTCTTTTTTTTTCTTTCATTTTGTGAAGTATTATCATTGTATTAGTCCTTTTATAAATTCATTTTGATGTTTTATATAAAAAGGGAAAGTCTTATTATTGTATCAGATCTTTTATAAATGCATTTGATGTTTTATTTAAAAAATTATTTATTTTTAGCAAAAAAATCAGTTATTTGTGAATAATATGAATTTCTAATTTCTATAAATTTTTTATGAACAACTTTCTATAATTTTTATGAAAAACAAATTATGAATCTTGCATGTTAAATAAAATCTAAATGGAATTCTATTATTCTTCGACAAAAAAAACAAAAAAACACGAATTCTATTATTAAATTTATGAAAAGTGTAACTTCTTAGTTATACTACATTCAGTTCTAATTATAAGAGCTAGTTCACTTTCTTTGGAGAGATTAAGGAAGCTAAATAAGTTACTTAATCATTTAATATTCTTAGATTATATATTAGTTTATTAGTCAAACTAATAAATTTGAAGAAAAAATAAAAAATAAAAAAACTTTAAAGTAATTTAATTAGCTTCCTTAATCTCTCCAAAAAAGTCAACTAGTTCTTATAATTAGGTCCGGAGTACCTTTTTTATTAGAGATAGGATATTGTCACTACCACTTTTTCACCGTTAGATCAGAATTTCAATAGGAGAGAGAAATGATAAAAGTATATGAGATTCTGATTTAACAGTGAAAAAGTTGTAGTGATATTGATAATGATAATATTATCAATATTCTATCTCTATTTATTATACTAAAAATTCTAAAAGTGGTTTTTTAATATAGAGAATACAATAAAATATGATCATTTCATTAACTCTTTATTATAAGGTACCAACTATAATTTTTCATTAATCAAGAAATAAAAGTTAAATGTTAAGCCATTAAATTGATCTTTAGTTGTAAATATTGTCAACTTTACCGTTGTTTAAATGATTTAGTTAAAATGAGGATATAATAAAAAATAGTAATAAATGAGCCAAGTAGTTAATACCTTATAATAAAAATAAAAGACATTAATTTATATGCGGCTGAAATCTAACTTGACTGTGTCAAAAAATACAAATAGTTCTACTCATTGAAAAAAAAAAAAAAACACATTAGTTGAGAAGTACTTTTTTATGCTTTAGGAGAGATTAATTTTTCCCTATGGTGTCTAGCCAGGAAGACTTATTTTCAACCGACCATAATACTCGCTGGATATTATATATTTGTATATAAAAAAGAGAAAATAGTGTATAATGGCCATATCATTTATACTATAGCTAATAAATACAATCCATGGGTGGAAAAAGAAAAGTATTTGTTTCTTAAAAAAAAACAGAAAGAAGTATTTTTTGGCCTGAAAAGAGAGAGAAGTATTTAAATAAGGGAGTAGAATGATATACACAAACATTTAAAAAGATTGAAAAAATTGATTATTTTATTTGATTTTTTTGCCAACAGATTATTTTGTCGGGAAAATTACAAATAAATACAATTTGAATTTGCAAAACTCTCAGAAGTCCGTCGACTTTGTAAAAAGATTGAGAAGTACCAAGAATCTATGAGGGATATTCAAATTCGGGTAAAATTATCATTTTGCCCTTAGTTTCAAATAAATTAAAAAAAGAAGAAGAAAATACCCTCAAACACCCCCATCGCCGGCGGCCGGCCCCCACCGGTGGTTGTCCACCAGAGGGCCACCGGTGGGAGGGTGGTTGGCCGCCGGTGGTGGAGATGTTTGAGGGTTTTTTTTAAAAAAAGAATTTTAAAACTAATGGCAAAATGGTAATTTCACCTAAATGTGCATATCCCTCATAAGTCATTGATATTTCTCAGTCTTTTTACAAATTCAACGGAGTTCTATGGGTTTTGCAAATTCAAATGATATTTATTTAGAATTTTCCCTATTTTATTTGATTTAAGAATTAAGATTACATATTAGTCAAAATATAATTGATATGACATGGCACTAAGTACCAAAAGTAACTTTTCCAAAAATAAAAACAGCGTGATATAAATATAGAAATATATTATTAATCAACCATATAATTATTGCTTATCTCTAATCATAATACTACCTTCTTTGATACGAGTAATTACTATAAAAATTAGTTGAGAGATTTGGTTTGATCTAAAGTATAAAACATCAATTCCTTTTTCTTTCTTTCTTTTTTTCCCAAATAAGACCTCAATTCACTGTATTTCTTAAATTTATAATTTTTATTTCAAGTTATTTCTATTGATTGCATTATTTAGAGGTTTTCATTAATGACATAACTTCCAATTCAAACCATTAAAAATGATATTTTGAGGTGTTTTAAATATGTATAAAAATAGTCGTTGGGGGTACTTATAATAAGGATAGATCAGATTATATGAAGTCTTATAAAAAATAGGTAAAAGAAGATAGGAAAAAAAATGCTCAATAAAATTATTAAACTAGGCGTTTTTAATTAATACTAACACAGCCTATCTACAAATTTAGTTATTGATAGAGTAATAACTAATAACCATATAATTTATACAGCAGATGTCACCAAGAGAGATATTCATTTGGCCGTTATTATGAGATACCAACTAATAAGTGTATTTATTCATTTTAATAAGACATTTACTTATTTTTAATGAACATTAATTATTTTTTTTTATATATACCCATAATTAATAAGGATAGTGTATGAGAGCAATAATTAATATATTAAAATTTAGTATAATTAGTATATGTAATATTGAAAATTACTTAAATTATAGGATAATTTTATTTGTTTTAATTTTTGATAAGAATGATTAGTTGGTGTTTTATAATAAAGATAAGAGAGTATATTTTTCATTGGAAAGAGCAAATATGTAATGATGAACCACCAAAGCAACAGTTTAGATGAGCGGGCAAGAATGAATGACAACCTCGCAAGTTGATGCGATGGGCCCCACACTCTGTTACCACGCACATACTGAGTTCCCCCATTGGGTGAGCCTCCCAAATAATTGTTGTGTTTACAATCCCTAGGGGAGGGGGCCCCACCT
The DNA here is from genome assembly GCA_034222035.1 of Acacia crassicarpa. Taxonomy (NCBI): domain Eukaryota; kingdom Viridiplantae; phylum Streptophyta; class Magnoliopsida; order Fabales; family Fabaceae; genus Acacia; species Acacia crassicarpa. Next base: position 39,725,152 of record JAWXYG010000003.1, read on the forward strand.
GTTCCTGCGTTTCTCTCTTTGATTCGTTCACATCTGATGAACAGCAGAGAGCGAAAGCCAGGGTGGGGAGAAGCCAATGGTATTCCGCCACGTAAGCAACTAAAATTCTTGAACAGCGATGGGGAGCGTACTTGATTGCGACCGTGTGAAGCCCTTTTTAAGGCTATAGCCCCCCAACCAACCACCGCCTCACCCGTACTTTTATTTTCACTTGAAAACACATGGGCAGTTATTAGTGGAATTTTCGGAGGAAATTGATGGAGTCCACGCTCAGCACACCAGCGCGTGGAGTTTGTGAATCCACTCAGCAAATTTCAATTTCTTTTTTAACCACATCTTATTTTTCTACATTTATCCATTTAGTGGTTGTACTCTCTCTGATCCTAATTATAAGATAACATTTTAGAGTTAATTTTAGTCCTAATTATAAGACATCATTCTAAATTTTTTTCAATTTCTTCCTAAAATACCCCTATTTTATTTTCTCAAATATGTTTGATTTTTAGTGATTATATGTATGTGGGTATGTAAACTTTTCCAATCATTGAAACTCTTAAATTGTTAAATTTTAATTTATTTGTCGATTAATTGTCATTAATTTGTCAATATATATATAGACACACACATATATACATACATATATATACTCACAAATATATATGTGTGTGCATGCGCACATTTATATATGTGTCTATGTATATGTGTGTGTGTCTATACACAAATATACACAAACACATATATAGAGACACACACACACATATCTATGAGTGTGAGTGCCTGTGTGTATATGTTTGTGCGTATACATATGTTTATATCTCTGTGTGTGTGAGTGTATGTGTCTGTCAATATATGATGTGTGTGTATATAAACACACACACACACATATATACATGTGTGTGTCTATATATATATATATACTTGTGTGTGTGTGTTCATATATATGTGTGTAGATATATATGTGTGTATGTCTATATATACACACAGTAAGACTATTATTTCAATTAAAAAGCATGTGAAAAGAAAAATTTTAGGTTGGAGAAGTATGTGGTAGGGGTTGTTAATTCACTTTTATTTATATCATTTTAAATCTATATAAACGAATTTTAGGAAAATTTATAAAATTAACTAATTTAACTTCTCTCCTTAATCTCCCCAAAATCGGTTAAATATGTCCTATAATTAGGACTGGAAGGAATATTTTGTTATGTATTTGAAATCGTGAAGTATTTGTTTGACTCCATCTAGCACCCTAAAACTAGAATTTTGTACTTGATAATTTAGAAAATTTATAATGTTGGATATACTTTGAAAAAGTATTTCAAGGCAACAGACACTGGGTGCACCACAAAATATTTTAAGATAATCAATGCACCCGAACAAATATTTTTAGGTGTTGGATACATGTTAAATTTTATTTTTTTGAGTAATTTTTTTTCCAGCAAATTTCAATTATTTTTAACATCAAGATAGATACTTTTATCGGATACTAAATGTGAATACATCTCTCATTTGAAATATTCCTTCACAGCTTTGATATAAGATACAAAAAATCATAGTATTTTGTTAAAAAATACTTAAAATTGGTTGAGTATAAGAAATACATAAAAAGAATATTAGAACTTATTTTCTAAGAATGCAAATAATTAAGAGAAAGTCACAACAAGGTTCCCAACCAAGAAAAATGATATTCTTCCGATCTTAAATATATAATATAATTTGTAGCACAAACTACACTATAAATTATGTCATATATTTAGGACCGGATGTGATATAAGAAAAGTATTATAATTTGTCGGTGACGAGTGAAAAGGTCATCACTAATAAGTGAAAAAACAATAATTTACAAGTGATGAGACTTTTCTAATATTATTTTTTTAACTAAGACTTTAGTATGATTTTCCCAATAATTAAATTACTCAAAAAGTTGTACATATGGTAGGAGAATGGTATTTTTTGTGTGCTTATGCTTATTGTCATTACTAATTTACAATTGAAATATCACAAGTTCACAACTAAGATTTTGTAATCTTCAAGTCCTTATATAAGAATTATTTAATTAATTTGATTAAATTAATGAAGCGAGATAAATTACTTAATTATAATAAATATGAATTGATCTTCTTAAAATATATTTTATAATTTTTTATTATATCATATACCAATTTATAATCTATATAAATTAATTTGCGAACCAACTCCTAACAAATTAAAATATCAAGTTAAAACATTTAGGAATTTATAATTGAAAATGCGGGGTGGTGTGATCTTTTCACACTCACGACTAATTACAACCATATTCCAAGAGCCTACTTGACTATATGATTGCAAATTTATAATCTATATTAATTAATTAGTGATAGTTTATTTGACAATAGAATTATCAAATTTCATTACTAAACTTTGGTGTTAACCCACTGTTTTTTTTTTTTTTTTTTTTTGTGATGGAAGGGTTGATTTTAATGGAGATGAAGGCTTCAAGTGCTTGAGGAAGATTTTCAAAGAGGACAGACATATGTTTTGTTTCTGCCGGGTGATCATGTGATGTGATCCCATGGAGCAAGTACACATCTCTAACAAAAATTGGTGGTGAAAATCAAAATTTTAGTTAAGAGTGAGTTTGAATATCATGGATATAGAAAAAACAAACAAACTACAATGTTTTTAATATATGAGCTAATTGACTAATATAGGTAAACTAAAAAAATTAGTTATGTTATACAATAGATATATGTTAATTTTTCTAAAGTACCATATTTCATCATTATTACTTTTAAATAGAAATTCTTAATGTGTTCAATTAATGTAGATACTTTAAAAGAAATTACGGATTTAGTAGACCAAATGGATTGAAGTTTTATTATTTAACATCAAATTCAACCCTTTGATAACTTTTATCTTATATTGAAGACATGATGGGTTGAATAAAAAGGTTTTGATTCACTCAAGTAAAAAAGTTAAGGATTTGAACTTTGTAAGTTAAAAAAAAAATTGTTAAAAGAGTTATTCCTATCTAGGTTGGATAATGATTGAAAATGATCCTATAGGAATAAATGTAATATAATTGTACTTCTTCTTCTTCTTCTTTTTTATTTTTTTTATTTTTTAAGGAAAGGAGTTGAATTAACCCACAATTCAAGGGCAGGACGAAATCTTCCTTCTTCCTAGATGATATTAATGTTAAGCAAGACAAGCTGTCTACCCTCAGGCGTTAACCTAAACACTTAGAAGTTAGGATGCCTCCTCCAACACTTTGACAATATAATTGTACTTCTTTCGATTAGTTGCATACAAAATTTTTAATTAAATCATGTAGATTAAGACACACTCCTTTAACTCTATTTATAAGATAGAGAGGAAATATTTATAGGAATAATTATAAGTCACATCATTTTATATGAATGGATAATATCACGCTTCATTTATCATTTTTGTACTCTTAGAGTATAGCATATATTACCAACATAGAGTTGGTTTAGCGATATAAGTCATCGTTAGATTCTTTTAGGTCTCGAATTTGAGTCTTAGATGAGCTATTTGTATTGAGAGAGGCAGTCACAAATAGGGATGAAAATGGGACAGTCCCTATCAGGTGGCTTATAGCCTAGCCTGTTTTGAGCTTGATCTGGCCTGACCTATTTATTAAAAAGGCCAGTCAAGATCTATTTCAAGGCCTAAATGTGTAAATAGGCCAAACCTATTTGGTTAAGGTATGACCTGTAAGCCTTCATTTATATAGTTTTTTTTTTTTGGGGGTGGAATAGAGGCAAGCCAGAGCTTGAAAAGTGCAGAACAGGGATTAGACCATGAAGGTGCAATCCCAAATACATCAAACTAGAAAAAGACTAGTAGCTATAGGCCATTTGATCCTTCAAAGCCATATGGAGGCACCCTACTGGAATCGTGGGCATTAGAGCCAAGTCAGTTGAGTTGGTAGCGCCATGTCCTTGCTTAGCCATATAGTCGGCACAAGTGATGTTGTCTCTTGGAGTATAGCGGATCTCCACACTCCAGTCCTAGTAAAGGAGGTTTCGAATCTCTCCAATGATGTCTCGGAGCGGATGGTCGCTGTGGCAGTGTAACATCCTAATTTTTATTTCTAAGATTTAAATGTAATTATAAAATAATTATAGGTAATTATTGTAATATTAAATAAAGTTTGGGCCTTTGTCGCAGTTTGCCCATTTTAAAAAGAAATTTAAAAAAAAAAAAAAAAAAAGAGACATGAGGCCGGCGAAAAAAAAAAAAAAAAAAAAAAAGGGGACAGACGTGATTCTCGTGGGGGGTATTAAAATATTAATAAAAATATAATAGAATAATAATAAAACCACCATGAGACGGTGGTATGGATTTATATATATGTATGAAGGCTTTGTGTGTGTGTGCGCGCCGAGAGAGAGTGAAAGTACGGAAGAGAAAGAAAGAGAAGAAGGTGGATACAATATTTGGGTCTTTTGAGGTATGTTATTTATCTTATAAGATAATTTTAGTAGTTAAATTAACTTCTTTTCAATGAACTTTCTTCATGAAAGTTGTTCTAAATATTTTTCTCTTTTCAATGAAAGTAATATCATGTTGATTAGTGAAAATTTTGAGGTTATGATTTTGGAAAAGTTTTGAGTTTTAACAATAGAAGACTGTATATATGTATATAGTATTTAATAACTAGTTTTGACCGGTTTAGTTTTATTGAAATGTTGTTGCAAGAATTTAAATTAATTTTTCTATTTAAGAGATTTAGGATTTACATCTTACTTTATATTTCTACCAATTAAAAGATGTATAAATAATTTATTTTGGGTTAATGGAGATATTATTGAAGTTTTGATCGGTTTGGTTTTGGAAATTTAAAGGATAAAATGGTTATTTTCAGTTTTATAACAAAAATTTATTATTATTATTATTATTTGTGTATTTTGAGTTATATAAGTTATATTTGTGATAATGTAGAGTTTACCTGTGACCGGTGATTAATCGAGTTTTATTTCTCAAGATAAGGTTTGGCCTGGAGTTGAGGTAACTGGGGTTAATTTATTTTATATGCATGTTTTGGAATGTAAGGTGTTTACTAAATCTTATTTTCATAAATACTAGTAACATGTGTTTTGAAATTGTGCGTATGTGAACATGTAGCTATTTCAGAGAAACAGTGTATTTTCTATTCTATATGTATGTATGAGTGGATCTTGTTATTGAAATTATTGTTGTGGTAGATGTTGTGATAATGGTTGTGAGTTATTGAATATGGAGTAATATATTGTACTATGTTTTGATAATATCATACTGTTTATCTATTTTGAGATATATTGGGTTGTGTGGAAGATATTGAGGGTGAAATTGTGCCCATTGGCTCTCTCATATTCCTGGCCCGGATTTGAGTGGAGTGTTTTGGGCGGACACCTCCCTGTTACGGTATATTGGTGGTGACACGGGAGGGAACAGTTTCCTTGAGGTGATAGTTAACCTTGGCCGGGTTACTAACACTGATGGGCTGATCCATGTCCATGAGGAAATAAGGAGGAGCAGGATGGTAAATGTGAGGATGGTTAGTTGATTATTGAAGTTGTTGTTATTATTTTGTTAACAATCCCGTTTCTCTGACTTGCAATCCTTTCCTGCATATTTTATAAATTAATTTCGGTTACTGGGACTTAATGTCTCACCCCGTTAATAATAATATTTTTCAGGCGAGGTTTCTAATACCATTAGTAGCAAAGGGAAGCAACCAGAGGCATAATTGTAGAGAACCTTGTAAGCCTCTTTTGGGTAATGGTGTTGTAATGATCTCTATATTGCCATTATAGGGCCCACATGTTTTAAAAATACTGTTTTAGCTGTTTTGGAATAACTGTGAGTTTGCTACTGAACTAAAGGTTTAATTTTAAATGGTATGTTATTTTAGTGTTTGTTATAATGAAGTGGAGGATTGTAAATTAAGGTTTGCGTGTGGGTATTCTGGTAAACACTTCTATGATGGGAGTTTGGTATTATTAAAGTTGTGAGCTTACATTTTTTTTTTTTCCGCCGAATAGTTGTGCCCAGAGTTTCGGATTTTATTGTGATGCGTTTGTGGGCGAATGTTGTGTCTTGAACTCCGTTGCACTTACTATAGTAAGTGGAGGGTTTTCTTTATTTATTTGTTAATTAAGGTTAATTAATGTTTTGTAAGGAAGGTCATTTCAATTTGGTATCAAATTTTTAGATCCTGAACTTGTGGTGCATTGCATTTAGAAAATGGCAATATATAATCTTTACACACCTGCTTCCCTTTTATGTTGTGTTTTGTTCTTCTCTTTATTTTTTTTCCATCTTTGGTGGCTTTCACCCTTAGGTGGGGAGAGATGGAAAATATTAGGCATGAGGAAGTCGCGGATAACGCTCGTGCAGACGCTGTTAACAACGATCAACAGGGATCAAATGGGCCTCAGGATCACATAACCGAGGCTGAGATGTTGCGGCAACTCTATAAGTGGACCCGTGCGACAGAGGAACGGTTGAAAAGGCTTGAGGAGGATAAAGCTAATAGTGGGCCCAGCAAGGAAAGCAAGAGTACTCGGAAGGCTCATGCAAAAACAGAGGAAGGAGATAGTACTCATTCTGGGGGATCGAATATGAATTTATCAAATTCTGAGTCGGAGGAATCAGCAACACGAAAGGGTGCTATTGACATGCTTACAGTATGGAAACATTTAGATCGTTTCCATCCTGAGACTTTCGGAGGAGGTTCAGCAATAAAGGCTGAAAATTGGATTGATCGGCTAGAAATGTTATTTGAGTCAATCAACTGCGATAAATATCAGAAGGTGATAGCTGCAAAAACACTGTTAACAGGCGCTGCTTTAGATTGGTGGAACACGGTGAAGCCTGTTGATGGTCATCAACTGGATTGGGATGAATTCAAAAGAATGTTCTTTGATTATTACTTTCCTATTGAAATGAGACATCAAAAAGAGGCTGAGTTTCTATTTTTGCGACAGGGGGAGATGGATGTGGAAACATTCATATCTCAATTTATGGGGCTAGCCAAATATGTATCGCAGTTGAATAGAACAGATGAGGAGCAGAATAATTGGTTAGCGCGACAAATGTTTGAGAGATGTAATGATGAAGTTAGAGCAAGAATGGGAGTTTATGACATCACTACTCTTGAGAAGCTGATAGCAAAGATCCGAGAAGTTTGTAGAAGATGTAGAGACGCTGAGAGATCTGTGAGAAGGGATTCGCAAGGCCGGTTTAGTGGTAACATGGGAATATCTGGAGGAAACAGTAGAAAGAATTACCTTTCAAGTTTTACTGGATCCGGAAGTAAGAGGACTTTTAATCAAGGGAGCTTCCAGCAGAAGAAACGTTTTCCCATAGCTCAGAGCCGTAAAAGCAACACTAAAGCGAGTCAGAGTTCTCAGTACGAATCAGTGGCGTCGACTCCCAGAGTAATGCAACGCCCTCCTTGTTCTCAATGTGGGAAAGTGCATATAGGGGAATGTTGGACTTGCTTCAACTGTGGAGAGAAGGGACATATTGCAAGATTTTGCCAGAAAAGAAGAAAGGAGGATCAACCATTTAGGCCGTCTGCTCCTGGACGAGTGTTTGCTTTAACATCAGAGGAAACGAAAGATACCCCTAATTTGATCCGAGGTAATGCTCTCCTTCAGGGTCATTCTTTGTGTGTTATATATGATTCTGGTGCTACGCATTCTTTCATCTCACATGATTGTGCAAAAAGATTAAATCTTGTTATGAGTGATTTGTTATATGACTTGATTGTATCTACCCCCACTGGTATACGTGTAAAAACTGCTATGGTATGTAGGAAATTGAGGTTTGTATGTGATGGTCGTGAAACGACCATTGATTTGATTTGTCTACCCATGCGGGGTATAGATGTGATTGTGGGAATGGATTGGTTGACAACCAATAACGTATCCTTGCGATGCAAGGAGAAAGCTGTGCAATTTAATGACTGCACAGTAAATAAGAAAACTCTCCAAGAATCGATAATGTTGTCAGCAACCCAAGTTCAGAGAAGTCTACAGGAAGGCTGTGAAGTTTTTGCGGTGTTCTTCTCTATTCAGAAGGAATCAAAAGGAAATATAGAGCAGATCGAAGTGGTTAGGAATTTTCCCGATGTGTTCCCTGAAGAGTTGACCGGGCTACCTCCAGAACGAGAAGTTGAGTTCGCCATCGAATTAGTTCCAGGAACAGAACCAATCTCTAAGGCTCCTTACCGAATGTCACCTTTAGAGTTAGCAGAATTGAAGAAGCAGATTGAAGATCTGTTGGAGAAAGGTTTTATTCGGCCAAGTGTATCTCCATGGGGATCACCAGTTTTGTTCGTGAAGAAGAAAGATGGTAGCTTGAGGCTTTGTATTGATTATCGGCAGTTAAATAAAGTCACTATCAAGAATAAGTACCCGTTGCCGAGGATAGATGATTTGCTGGATCAGCTGGTTGGTTCATCAGTATTTTCAAAAATTGATTTGAGATCGGGATATCATCAGTTGAGGGTGAAGGCAGATGACATTCCAAAGACCGCTTTCCGTACCAGATATGGTCATTATGAGTTTCTTGTTATGCCCTTTGGTTTGACTAATGCGCCAGCAGTGTTTATGGATTATATGAATCGAATTTTTAGACCTTATTTGGATCAATTTGTAGTGGTATTCATTGATGATATCCTTATCTATTCGAAGAGTACGGAGGAACATCGGGAACACCTTCGAACAGTATTGCAGATCCTAAGAGAGAATCGGCTGTACGCGAAGCTGAGTAAATGTGAATTTTGGCTGAAAGAGGTGAAGTTCTTAGGTCATGTGATCTCGGTTAATGGAGTAGCCGTAGATCCAAGCAAGGTTGACGCTGTGTTGAAGTGGGAACGACCGAAGTCTGTGACTGAGGTGCGTAGTTTTGTTGGGTTGGCAGGTTACTATCGACGCTTTATTGAGGGATTCTCTCGAATTGCCGCACCACTTACTAGATTAACAAAGAAAGAACAACCGTTTATTTGGGATGAAAAGTGTGAGGCAGCTTTTCAGGAGCTGAAGAACCGGTTAACCACTGCACCTGTCCTCATTATACCTGACCCACATAAACCGTATACGATATATACGGATGCATCATTGAAAGGATTGGGATGTGTGCTCATGCAAGATGGTAAAGTCGTGGCTTATGCCTCTCGACAATTAAGGCCTCATGAAGAGAATTATCCAACGCATGATTTGGAGCTTGCAGCGGTCGTATTCGCTTTGAAAATTTGGAGGCATTATCTGTACGGAACTCAATTCGAGATTTTTAGTGACCATAAGAGCTTAAAGTATCTTATGGATCAGAAGGAGTTGAACAACCGACAGAGAAGATGGATGGAGTTCTTAAAGGATTATGATTTTGAGTTGAAGTATCATCCGGGGAAAGCAAATGTAGTTGCAGATGCCTTAAGCCGGAAGTCAATACACATGTTTCACATGTGTGTGACTGAGTATAACCTTCTAGAAAGGTTATCAGAAGTATATCTCGAACCAAGATCTGAGGTAATTATGAGTACGGTGCAAGGAAATTTTGATTTTTATAATGACTTGAGAATGGCCCAGATGGAAGATGATCGGTTGCAAAGGGTTAGAGAAAGGTTGGAGAATGGTGAAGTAACTGACTATGATATTAGTGATACAGGCATACTGAGATACAAGAAAAGGATTTGTGTACCAGATAATGAGGAAATCAAAAAGACGATTATTGAAGAGGCTCATCAGAGCAAATATACCATTCATCCGGGAATTACTAAGATGTATCGAAATTTGAAACAAGGGTATTGGTGGCCTAAGATGAAGCGCGATGTGACAAATTTCGTAATGAAATGTCTGACTTGTCAGAAAGTAAAGATTGAGCATCAGAAACCTCCAGGGTTACTTCAACCTTTAGAGGTTCCCCGGTGGAAGTGGGACAGCATTGCCATGGACTTTATTGTCGGATTACCGAATACTGCAGCACGCCATAATGCCATATGGGTTATTGTGGATAGATTGACAAAGTCAGCTCATTTCCTCCCTATCCATATTGAATATAGCTTAGAAAGGCTAGCTCAATTGTATGTGAATGAGATTATCAGGTTACATGGTATACCTATAAATATTGTGTCAGACCGTGATCCAAGGTTCACATCGAACTTTTGGAAAGCGTTACAGGAGGCTATGGGAACAAGGTTGAATTACAGTACCGCTTATCATCCGCAAACTGATGGACAGACAGAGAGGACAATTCAAACGCTCGAAGATATGTTGAGGGCTTGCGCCCTTGAGTTACCCGGTAGTTGGGATCGTCACTTGCCATTGGCTGAATTTGCTTACAATAATAGTTATCACTCGAGCATTCAAATGGCTCCTTTTGAGGCACTTTATGGCAGGAAGTGTAGATCGCCTCTTTGTTGGACTGAGTTAAGTGAGAGAACGGTAATTGGGCCGGACTTGGTGAACAAAACAACAAAGAAAATTGAAATGATACGCCAGAAGTTGTTGACTGCCCAGAGCAGGCAAAAGAGCTATGCAGATAGAAGGCGTCGACCATTGGAATTTGAAGTAGGGGACCATGTGTTTCTTAAAGTTTCACCAGTAACTGGCATTGGTAGATCTATTAAAGCTAAGAAATTGACTCCTCGATTCATTGGGCCATATGAGATTTTGGAGCGCGTGGGACCCGTCGCTTATCGGATTGCCTTGCCACCACACCTGTCAAGCGTGCATAACGTATTCCATGTGTCCCAACTTAAGAAATATCACCCAGATCCTTCTCATGTAATTGAACCCGAGGACATTGAATTGAGAGAGAATTTGACTTACATACCCGAGCCAGAAAGAATTCTTGATGTAAAAGATAAGCAATTGCGAAATAAAACAATTCGTCTCTTAAAAATTTTCTGGAAGGGTATGTCTCCTGGTGATGTTACATGGGAAACAGAAGAGCGAATGCGGCGTGACTTTCCTAGTCTGTTTGCTTAGTTATGTTTGTGTGTTATGTAGTATTGGTATCTACGATTGTGCTGTTTGTGATCAAACTTGTGAGGTATAATAATGTAATTATATTGGTAATTTTTGATGTGTTGATGTAGTGTGATAGTTGGTAATATTGTTGTCTCCCTAAGATGATTGTGTTGAAATCTTATGTTGAGGATTGTTTACATTATAACCTGTTGAGAATTTTGGGGACAAAATTCCATTTAGGTGGGGAGAGTTGTAACATCCTAATTTTTATTTCTAAGATTTAAATGTAATTATAAAATAATTATAGGTAATTATTGTAATATTAAATAAAGTTTGGGCCTTTGTCGCAGTTTGCCCATTTTAAAAAGAAATTTAAAAAAAAAAAAAAAAAGAGACATGAGGCAGGCGAAAAAAAAAAAAAAAAAAAAAAAGGGGACAGACGTGATTCTCGTGGGGGGTATTAAAATATTAATAAAAATATAATAGAATAATAATAAAACCACCATGAGACGGTGGTATGGATTTATATATATGTATGAAGGCTTTGTGTGTGTGTGCGCGCCGAGAGAGAGTGAAAGTACGGAAGAGAAAGAAAGAGAAGAAGGTGGATACAATATTTGGGTCTTTTGAGGTATGTTATTTATCTTATAAGATAATTTTAGTAGTTAAATTAACTTCTTTTCAATGAACTTTCTTCATGAAAGTTGTTCTAAATATTTTTCTCTTTTCAATGAAAGTAATATCATGTTGATTAGTGAAAATTTTGAGGTTATGATTTTGGAAAAGTTTTGAGTTTTAACAATAGAAGACTGTATATATGTATATAGTATTTAATAACTAGTTTTGACCGGTTTAGTTTTATTGAAATGTTGTTGCAAGAATTTAAATTAATTTTTCTATTTAAGAGATTTAGGATTTACATCTTACTTTATATTTCTACCAATTAAAAGATGTATAAATAATTTATTTTGGGTTAATGGAGATATTATTGAAGTTTTGATCGGTTTGGTTTTGGAAATTTAAAGGATAAAATGGTTATTTTCAGTTTTATAACAAAAATTTATTATTATTATTATTATTTGTGTATTTTGAGTTATATAAGTTATATTTGTGATAATGTAGAGTTTACCTGTGACCGGTGATTAATCGAGTTTTATTTCTCAAGATAAGGTTTGGCCTGGAGTTGAGGTAACTGGGGTTAATTTATTTTATATGCATGTTTTGGAATGTAAGGTGTTTACTAAATCTTATTTTCATAAATACTAGTAACATGTGTTTTGAAATTGTGCGTATGTGAACATGTAGCTATTTCAGAGAAACAGTGTATTTTCTATTCTATATGTATGTATGAGTGGATCTTGTTATTGAAATTATTGTTGTGGTAGATGTTGTGATAATGGTTGTGAGTTATTGAATATGGAGTAATATATTGTACTATGTTTTGATAATATCATACTGTTTATCTATTTTGAGATATATTGGGTTGTGTGGAAGATATTGAGGGTGAAATTGTGCCCATTGGCTCTCTCATATTCCTGGCCCGGATTTGAGTGGAGTGTTTTGGGCGGACACCTCCCTGTTACGGTATATTGGTGGTGACACGGGAGGGAACAGTTTCCTTGAGGTGATAGTTAACCTTGGCCGGGTTACTAACACTGATGGGCTGATCCATGTCCATGAGGAAATAAGGAGGAGCAGGATGGTAAATGTGAGGATGGTTAGTTGATTATTGAAGTTGTTGTTATTATTTTGTTAACAATCCCGTTTCTCTGACTTGCAATCCTTTCCTGCATATTTTATAAATTAATTTCGGTTACTGGGACTTAATGTCTCACCCCGTTAATAATAATATTTTTCAGGCGAGGTTTCTAATACCATTAGTAGCAAAGGGAAGCAACCAGAGGCATAATTGTAGAGAACCTTGTAAGCCTCTTTTGGGTAATGGTGTTGTAATGATCTCTATATTGCCATTATAGGGCCCACATGTTTTAAAAATACTGTTTTAGCTGTTTTGGAATAACTGTGAGTTTGCTACTGAACTAAAGGTTTAATTTTAAATGGTATGTTATTTTAGTGTTTGTTATAATGAAGTGGAGGATTGTAAATTAAGGTTTGCGTGTGGGTATTCTGGTAAACACTTCTATGATGGGAGTTTGGTATTATTAAAGTTGTGAGCTTACATTTTTTTTTTTTCCGCCGAATAGTTGTGCCCAGAGTTTCGGATTTTATTGTGATGCGTTTGTGGGCGAATGTTGTGTCTTGAACTCCGTTGCACTTACTATAGTAAGTGGAGGGTTTTCTTTATTTATTTGTTAATTAAGGTTAATTAATGTTTTGTAAGGAAGGTCATTTCAGGCAGTCTCTCATGAGAATGTTGATTGCGTCGAGGGAGTCGAAATAAAGGATGATTCTATGAAGGCCCAACCGTTGGCCCACCACTAATCCTGCCATAATAGCATGAAGCTCAGCTTCGACAACAGTATGTGTTCCAAGAAATTTATGAAACCCCATCAACCAATGGCCACGGGAGTTTCTAATCACGCCTCCACATGCTGCTTGGTGTTGATGACGCACAGATCCGTCCACATCAATGCGAACCGCATCTGTAGGAGGAGGGGTCCAAGTCTTCTCTTCAAACCTGTCAAATTGGAAAATTTTGTGGGTTAGAGTTTGATTCGTTGTACTTTCCATCAGAAGGTAATTGCACAAGTGTAACATCTCCTTGTTATCTATGTATTCGCCTTGGAACAAGAACTTGCATCTAGTGGTCCAAAGGATCCAACATCCCAAGCTAAAAACTCTTGACTAAGAGAGATTTTGAAATCTTGTTTTGCCAGGGTTATGATTAGTGTTCCAATTAAGCCAAACCTGCAAATTACCTGTAAAGAACTATGAAAAATAGTTAGGATGTATAATCTGTTTCCACAAGTTTTTTACTCTCTCACAGTCCCGAACAACATGAATCACACTTTCCTCTCTATTACAAGAAAGAGGGCAAAGGCCATTGTCAGTGAGCCCTCTCTTGGCACTAAGAGAGTTAGTGACAAGTCTTTCATTTATATAGTTTTTGATAGGTTTAAAGTGCACAAAACCTATTTATAGCATCCAAGGCCTATAATATGAAACCTTTTTAAAGACTTACATTGTAAATAAGCCTAGGCTTCAGGCTCGACTAGGCTTTATGAAAGCTCAGACCTGAGCCTTAAAAGAAACCTGCATTCAGGCTCAGGCCTTCTACCTCATTTATAGGCTCAGGCTTATTTAGCCAAAACCTAGCCTGACCTAGCATATTTCCATCCTTAGGGTTATGAACCCTGAATCGGGTATCGGATTACAATATCAAAACAAAAATCTCATGTAAAAACGATTTAATTACTCAAATTATAATTTGAGTTACTGAACTTAACAAATTACCTTTATATCCCTTAATGATTAAAATAGAAAAATTGAAAACATATTATTATTTGCTCTATTAATTAATTCTTTAAGTACGGTACAATTGAGCACCATTTGTTCTCCTACTTCCTTCCAAACATTAATTATGTAGGTGGTGATGAATGAAATATATACCATCAAACTATACAAGCTCTGTTACGGTTTTGTTGATGTTATCTTAATTTTAAAAAAAAAAAATTAGGCACATTTTTTAATACTATATTCAGTTTTATATAATATTGTATTAGAATAAATTGAAATCTATTGTGACCGCAAATCTACATATCCATGTGGAGATCTATTATCTTCTTTTGATAATTATATTTTTATTCAAAATTTTATGACTCAAATTTAAATATTGAATTCTGTGTAACTTTCCTAAATATAATCCATGATTAAGTTTTTAAGAAAAAGGAAAAAAAACTTATATAAATATATTCGTGATACATTGTAGTATACAATAATTCACATCTTTCAATAAAAGTATATATACTCATACTTTCGTATAAAACCAAGTATTGTATATAAAAAAGGATTATTTGGCATAATTAATGTTTGGAAATAAGTTAGAGCACAAAATCATACCATACTTCCCAAAGAATTAATTCACAGAGCAAATAACATTTTGTTGTTTTAATAATTAAGGGATATGGAAGCAATTTGATCAAAATTTTAAATTTCTAATTATGAAAGCACAATTTGAAATATAATTAGCTTCAAAATAAAATTAACTCATCCCATGTGGGGATACATATAAAGTGGGGTTAAGGTACAAAAATATCTATGTGATTTTTTCAAAAGTTCACTCAACATGAAGTGTTTTTTTGAGTGTAAAAGTGATTACAAAAACGAAGTGAAAATATCCATTGATCGTTAATATTATTATTATTATTATTATTATTATTATTATTATTATTATTATTATTTTGTATTTTTATGGCTAACATGGATGATGACTCAGCTAAATTTCATCCAAGCTGGTGGTGGAGAACTAGAAAAAATTACGAAAAAGGCCTAGATAGTTTTGAAAATTATAGAAAGGCAACAACGACAGTGAGGAGGTGGAGATGGGAGGTTCGATGGATAAGATTGAGATTGAGTGAGAGAAGGGGAATTAGAGAGAGAATGAATGAATTGTAATTTCTAAAATATTTATGCCATTTTCTATAATTTCCTCCAGTTCTTTACTGTCAGCTATAATGAAATTTAGTTAAGTCATCGTTTATGTCATCGTTAAAAATACAAAAAATTCAAACTAATGGTTAATGGGTATTTTTGCTCCACTTTTGTAACCACCTTGTCATTTTTGCACCAAAAAAATGTACTTGGCATTTGGTACACTTTTAGAAAAACCACATATATATTTTGGGGATAAATACCAAATTTACCCCGGAAGTTTTGATAAGGGGGCGCTCAGCACCCGGAAGTTTTTTTGGTACCAAATTTGCCCGGGAAGTATTCAAAATGTACCAAATTTGCCCCGGAAGTATGAAAAAGGTAGCAAATTTGCCCATCCGTGAATTTTGACCGTTAAGTTTGACTAATTGTCCACGTGGCATGCCACCTCATGACACGTGGCATGCCACCTCATCAATCCAATAAGATTTAAGTATCATTTTTGCCCGGGAAGTTTTCATTAAGGAGCAATTTTGCCCCGGAAGTTTTCATTGAGGAGCAATTTTGCCCCGGAAGTTTTCATTGAGGAGCGATTTTGCCCCGGAAGTTTACAAAAGTAGCAATTTTGCCCTTCTTTCTCCCAATATTAAATTTGACTATTAAATCAGTCAAAGACCACACATGTCATGCCTTGAAAAGGTCGAACTTGGACTCAGAGAAGGAGATCCTTGAGATGTTGAGCTCAAGGCAGTCAGAATTTTTGAAGCCAAACTAATCATAGGAAGCATCACTTATGATTAGAGCTAGGAATCAGGGCTGGGCCGGCCCTCCAGGGCCTGAAATAAGGAAAACATTTGTTTTTCAAAGCTCAGCCCAATAGTGACTGCCGACGGTGAGTAGCAATTGGAGCGACCGATTTCAAATTTCAAACATATTTTTTAAGCCCGAGCCCTACAGGGCCAGGGCTTAAACGGGCCGGCCCGACGGGCCCGACCCGATTTCCCGGCTCTACTTATGATCTAAGCAAATGATCAGTCTATACAAACGTAAATATTATCACTATTGATTTGTTTTACTAAACCAATTTTTGGAACAATTCATTTCTCGTTTTGCGTTTCATTTGCTTAGATCATAAGTGATGCTTCCTCTGAGTGTTGCAACAGACCTTTCAGTCCCTGTGACCAGTTTAGCTTCACAAATTTTGGCCGCCTTGAGCTCAACATCTCAAGGATCTTCTTCTCTAACTCCAACTTTGACCTTTTCAAAGCAAGACATGTATGGTCTTTGACTGATTTAATAGTCAAATTTAATATTGGGACAAAGAAGGGCAAAATTGCTACTTTTGTAAACTTCCGGGGCAAAATTGCTCCTCCATGAAAACTTCCGGGGCAAAATTGCTCTTTAATGAAAACTTCCGGGGCAAAAATGATACTTTTTGATTGATGAGGTGGCATGCCACGTGTGCTGAGGTGGCATGCCACGTGTGCTGAGGTGGCATGCCACGTGTAATGAGGTGGCATGCCACGTCAGATTTTAACGGCCTACGTGGACTTCCGTAACGTTTTGGGTAAATTTGATACCTTTTTAAAACTTCCAGGGTATATTTGGTACCAAAAAAACTTCCGGGTGCTGAGCGTCCCCTTATCAAAACTTCCGGGGTAAATTTGGTATTTATCCCTATATTTTGGAACATTTACCCTATAAAGTGAGATCAAGGTTTTTCTACAATATAATCAGACCAAATCTCAAAATTGATTGTATATATAAAATGGGGTTTACTTTTCTCATGTTACATGAGAGAAACAAGATTCCTACACACACATAAAATGATGGGACCCACATATATATATAGTGCTAATTATATATATATCAGGTCCCACCATTTTATGTGTTGTGGCATGAGAAAATATTTCTCCTACAACATGAGAAATATTTTTCCCATATAAAATAGGATCATAATCTCCTAAATTAAATACCAGATAATAAGAAAATACATAAATAATCAACTAATTAATCAAATTGATTGAAACCCATCTTAAATAGATTTGGGCTTTTCCAAGCATTACAACATAACTTAATACTCTTTTTTGTTAGATGATGATGCATACAAATATAATAACTTAGGCTAAAGTATACATTTGGTCCTTTATATTCGCCTCTAGTATAATTTTAATCCCTAAAGTTTGTAAGATGCATGTTTGGTCCCTTAATATTAACACTGTTAGTCCGACTTAACGAAAAATACTGACTCAACAATTTTAAGCAATAACTGTGCAATTAAATACTGACCAAGCATGCTTATATGTTAGTATTATAATAAATTAATATTTTAAATCCTATTAATTAAAAAAAATCTTTATAGAATTGTTTTGTGGTTTTTCACAATTTGTGAAGATTAAATATATATTTTTTGTCGAAGAAAATTAAATTTTTTTCAATTAATAGGATTTAAAATATTAATTTATTAAAATAAACATATAAGCATACTTAGTCAGCATTTAATTGCATAGTCATCGATTAAAATTGTTGAGTCAGTATTTTTCGTTAAATTAAACTAACGGTGTTAGCATTAAGGGACCAAACGTGCACTTTACAAACTTAAGGGACTAAAATGATATCAGAGGCAAATATAAAAGACCAAAGGTATGCTTTAGCCAATAACTTATAATTTTTCACTTGACAGTTTGTAATTAAAAAAAATAAAAACCCTCTTAAAAAGGAATTTTATAACTTACTGAAAATTGGACTGGTGCGTGAGGTGATGGTTCAAGACTTGTGGGTTCAAATAGAGTAAAGCTCGGGATTCACCTATCATAATTAAAATAATGTTTAAATAAAATAGTATTAATCTACAAATATACAAAACGTATAAACTAGTATAATTCAATATAACAGAGTTACTGAAACACAAATACGATGGTTTGTTATTTTTCAAACTAAAAAACGGTCTCATTCCAAACTCAACAAAGAAAGGGTTGATGGGAATTTTCCTCCAGGAAGTTTTTTTTTTTGGGGGTAATTTTGCTTTGGAAATTTAAAAACGGAGTAATTTTACCTTCATCATTATCTTGGTTGATTTTGATCATTAATTTACCAAATATATTAAGCTAACAATCCATATGTCATTCACGTTATTTTTGTTAAGATGCAAATTTTTCTCGAAAGTCTTAAATTTAATTTTGAAAAAAGATAAAGTAAGCTTATTATATGTGGTTAACTAATAGTCAAAATTAATTGAGGAAACAGATATGACAAAATTGCTCATATTTTGACACTTAGGAGGGAAACTTGCCATCTGAAAAATTTTTGGAACAAAATTTCCTTTCGGTGAAAACTTTTACAGTAAAATTGTTCCTTAACTCTAAGAAAATAAAGAAATTGTTCCAAAATTTAAAATGGTTGTCAACCTAAAACTCTAAAGGCAAATTGGAAAAGGAACCAGTTCACTGCTTCAATTGTCCATCGCCACTCCGACAGCTCAAATTGGGTTAAGTCTTAAAATCATCAATAAATGTGGTTAAAATTAATATGGATGCAAATTATCCTATAAACTTTATAGTTTATATTAGTTATTTTAATATTAATTTTTTTACATGAATATTAATGATATTAATTGAAAATTTCTTTTTTTTAAAAAAAAAAAACGGGTTGCATCCAAGAAATTGACAAACTGTTGCTGAGTTTGGCGTCATCCACCCACGTTGGAAATATAAACGTCTAGGTGCTGCTCTTCTCTTCACAGTCACAGACCGCCATCCTCTTCCGTCAACATCACCCCCTCATTATATTATTTCCCGCTTATTTTTATCCCAACGAATGCACAATACTATTTTATTGCTGAAAAAAACAAGAAATTAATATAAATTTAATTTCATGTATTAAAATGTTGTACAAAAATAAATATTGATAAAAATGGTATGGCTCGATATTTAAATTTCAAAAGATGAAGAAGGTTGCCTAGTTGTTGGAGTTGTTTTTATTTTGATAGCTCTTTTTTGAGTAATAGAATTCAGTTTCACACTCCAAAAATCATTTTTAAAAGAAGATATCTATTCATAACCGGCAGAAAATTATTAAAAATATAAGAGTATTTTTTTTATTTAGCATTTGAAGCTTTAAAAGCTAGTTTGAGAATGCAAAACATAATTTCAATGAGGAAAAAAATGATACTGTTTCATTATAAGTGCAATGGCTTTAGTTACAAATCAAATTTTTAAAATATTAAATATCTTAAAGATATATTATAATTAGGGATAATTAATTTGCAGGTCCTTATAGTTTGAAATAATTTTTAATTAGGTTCTTGTAAATTTTTTGTTTTTATCAAGTCCCTATACTGTCACCAATTTTTAATCAGGTCTTTGTAGTTGTTTTTTCATTTTGTTAGGTCTTTATTCTTTCACTAAATTCTTAATTAGGTCCTTTTAAGTTCTTTGAATTTTAATTTATGAATTTTATTGAAAATTAAATAAATTAAAAACATTAAAATTAATTTACTTAAATTAATAATTATATAATTATAAAAATAATGAATATAATTAATTATTTAATAATTAATTATAATTACATTATATTTTATGAAAAATTTATTATTATAATTCAAATTTTATAATTATAAAAATAAATCAAAGTTAGAATTTAAAAATAAATAATATAAATATGTTCTTAGCTAAAAAATTATGAAGAATATTAAAATAATTCATAAAAATAATTTAAAATAAAAATATCATAGAAAATTATTATTCATAGAATAATATTAATAATAATATATTTTATAAGAGTTTAATGTTTCTACTTTTGCTATAGAAATATTTTTTCTGCCATACTCACATAAATGGGTCCATTAATATTTTCTCTTTTTCTTTTCCTTACAATAAGACCACTCACTTTTATGTGAGTGTGACAGAAAAAATATTTTTACCACAAAAGCAGAAACATTAAACCCAATTTTATAATTACAGAATATTATTATTAGAATTTATCTAACAAACAATAAAAAAAATATAAGGACCTAATTAAAAATCATGTACAATAAGGGTCTGATAAAAAAATAAACAAAAGTGTAAGGACCTAATTAAAATACTACAAGGACCTAATTAAAAATTAATTAAAACTATAACGACATGTAGATTAATTATCCCTTAGAATTAAGTAAAATTCAAGAAAGTTATTTAAATTTAATTTTCTTACATAAAATCATGAAAAACTTATCCAAGTAATTTTGTCCAAAACATCTAGTTAAAGTTTTTCTTATGGTTTCATACTTTCTTTCTATGTTTGGCCTGTCAGGTATTTGCTCGTTTTTTATTTATACTTTATATTAAACATTTTATTAAATATATTATTAAAATAAACTTGTTAATCCTTATAGTTTCATCTAATATTTAATCAAGCTCTTGTAATTTTTTTCCTTTATATTGGGTTGTTACAATTTTCTTAAGTCATAAGCATTAATATTTATACTCATGACATGTTAATTAAAATTGATGTGGATGCTAAATAAACAACATTTAAGTTGTCACAAAATACATAATAAAAGAGTTTTAAGAAATAAAAGAATGAAATAAAATTTATTTATATCAACATAAACATAAAAAATTATGGGTAAAGGAACAAAATTACACATGAGATTTTACCTAAGGAGCACTCAGCACCATGTGTTTTTCAGGGAAGTAAAAATGCACATGAAATTAGCAAAAGGGTGCAAAAGTTACATCTCAGTTACATTTTTAACTGACGGTGTCAACTTTAACGGCAGGCCCACACAAAAATTTCGAAAATACCAAAAAAGCCCCTCAATGTCTGATCTTCTTTGAGCAAACCAAAGACATTTGATTCTTCATTCTTCATTCTCCAACTCCATCGATCTGAGGCTTCTCTCTAACTCTCTGCCATCTTCGTCGCCGCCATACAACTGATCCAGGTGAGTGAAGATGATCGTGGCCTTCTCTAGCAACGACGACGGAAGCCTCGAACGAAGATGACGATTTCCCCCTTTTCTTCCTCTTCCACGATGGCCCCCAGATCTGAGCGAGCAACGGTGACAGCAGCCTCCCCCAGCGACACCCATAGCCTTCAAGCTTATGCCAGCGATGGCCCACCTTCGATCGACAACCTAAGGGTCGATTTCTTTAGCAACGACCACCAAGATCGAAAATTCAAGCATATCGCGATTTCTGAGTAAAACACTAATATTCGCCTTCTTCTTCTATCACTCTCCAGATCTATTTTTTCCCTCTTTTACTTTTTCTCATTTGAATGAACTGAGTTGATTTGGTTGTTATTGAATTTTTTTGGAGTGAAAATGGGAGTTTATCAATGAAAAATGTGTACAACTGGTGAAGCAATATGTTGAATACATGATGAAAGGGGCATTCTCTTGTAGAAATCTGTCGAATGGGTATGGTTCTTGACATCATTTTTGGTTGTTTTGTGTGTGGTTCTTATTGAATTTAACAATATTTCTTTGAATTCTGGGTTGTTTACCATGAATTCTGGGTTGAGTTCTGGGCTGTTTACCATGAATTCTGGGTTGAAATCTGGGTTGAGGATGAATCGAGTGGGAGATGAGACAGCGAACCGACAAAGGGGTGAAGGAATTCTGGGTTGAGTTCTGGGTTTAGGGGTATTTTGGTATTTTCAGGTTAAAATTAACAGATGTTATCTTCCTTTAACAGAGATGTGACTTTTGCACCTTTTTGCTAATTTCATGTGCATTTTTGCTCCCCTGAAAAATACATGGTGCTGAGTGCTCCTTAGGTAAAATCTCATGTGTAATTTTGCTCCTTCACCCAAAAATTATTATACTCGTACCTGTTATATATATCCATGTGCAGGGACGGAGGCACACTAGTGCCCATGTGGGCAAGTACAGACATAAAAAATTTTAAAAATATATATTTAGTAAAGGACTTTCATTACGATTTAGCTAATTGGGACAATTGGTTAAGGTTTTGCCAATCAGCTGCAAGGTCACTTGTTCGAGACCCCCTCATCCCTTGTGTTTCTCACGGTTTTATTTTTTTTCTTAATCCCTAAATCGCCGTCCCCCCAACCCCACCTCTCGACTCTCACAGCCCCAAAATCGCCGTCCCCCCAGCCCCACCTCTTGACTCTCACAGTCCCCAAATCGCCGTCCCCCCCAGCCCCACCTCTCGACTCTCACGGTCCCCAAATCGCCGTCTTCGACACTAAGGTTTGCTTCGAGGAAATATGAAAATTTTGATATTTTTTTGGGGAAAATGTGGGTAGGCTGCGGAATCAGATTTATTTTCCCCCAATCGAATAAAGCCTTTTGTTTTTTGTGCCTTTTTGGTCTAGATTATCCACTTATTTTTTGTACTCATTGACATTTGTTTGTTCAACAGAGGCGCTGCGAGCAAGTAAGAGAGAAATGGTTGTTGCAACTAGAGGTAAATACTTGGCCGCACGATTACTTCCTAATTAACAGTTTTAATTCATCATCTAAGTCACAAATTTTGTACCTAAACTTGGCCTGTTGATAGATTTGCTTTAGTTAGGGTTGGAAGCTGATTTTTGCGCTATTTATCTTAAATCATAATCTTTTGCAAATTGCTATTTATCTTAATCTTGACATGAATAATACAATTTTGATTGTTTTAAGTTGGGCATAATGTTTCGTTTTTTGCCACTAATGGGCAGAGTATAATGGAATATGAAGAACATGAAAAACATGCTTGGAGTTCTGACTTTTCAAGAACAGATCCCTCTATACTTGGTCAAATTCTGGATTAGTTTGCCATTTATGTGCCTTCTCAGTAGATTTGTATGTTTGTCACTTGTCACTGTTGTTTTATGAAATGCTTGTGACCTTGATTGTTGGGGAACTTGACATGAAACCTTCTAGATTGTTGATTGTTCTACACAGATGGTGAGCATTTTGAGATATGTTAAAAAGTAGTTATTTTAAAGTAAATTCATGTTTACTAATGTGCATGGCTCAAACTCATCTTCCTTAGGAAGCAAGGAGGGAAAGTGGATCATGTAAAAGCTCACTAGGTGATTTTGGAAGCAAGGGAAAAAGGTAATTAGTTTTATTGTTGTTTCTTTCATTTATCTATGAATGCTTGCCAAAATTATTATAGAAGTATGTGTTTCATGAAGATTATTTGCATTCACTCATGAAATAGTGAATATTTAGTTATATAAAAAATGACTGGCAATGTTGGTAGAAGTTGGCTTACCTAGTAATAAGGCCCTTGGTTGAGGCCATGTTTTATAAATTATTTAAGTGATTTCACTTAGTAGTTGGTAGGCTAGCTTGTTGATGCCAAGACATAGAAATCATTGATGCGATCCATTTATAGAAAAGCAAGGAAGTAATGATATATGTATATATAAAATCCTTGTAATTATTTTGATTACTTACTAAATTGACATAGAGTGCGAATTGTTTTGTTGTTTTGGAATTGGAAATCATAGCTTCAGTTGCTTAATGTCCCTGTATGAAAATAGATACAATCTTATATGTTTCGATAGAGAAGCATTAAGATGAGCTAGCTTATAGGTTGCAACATGTTTTTTAATTTTGTCAAATTTTTTTCTATTCAGAAAATGTCAACAATATAATCTTAATGCATTTAAAACTTTCCTTAAAAAATAAATTCGGGGGTGCTGCCCCCGAAGCCCCAAACCCCTACACTAATTATGCACCTATAAACTTTAAATCCTGGCTCCGTCATTGTCGATGTGTATACTAGGTGAGAGTCATGTCAGCCGTTACTAATATCAATACCGTTTCTCTGATAGATTAACAAATTATGAGTATGCGGACAAATAATATAATTATAATTGAGAAATTATATGGACCCAATAAAAAAGCTGTATGGACCTAATTAAAGATGAGGTCAAATTATAGGACTTGCATATTAATTTTTTCAAATATGTTATACTCCCTGGTTCTAATTATAAGAGTTAGTTGACTTTTTTTTTAAAGAGGTTAAAGAAGTTAATTAAATTACTTTAGAGTATTTTTATTTTTATTTTTATTTTTTTCTTTCAAACTACTTAATTTAACTAATAAACTAATACATAATTTAAGGATATACAACATATGGAATGATTAAATAATTTATTTAGCTTCGTTAATCTCTCCAAAAAAAGTCATCTAACTCTTATAATTAAGATTGGAGGTAGTATTACTAATGTTGTTAACAGTTTTCGTTTTTTTTTTACGACAAAACCACTATTATATTATCGATAACAATTTTCTTTTGATTGTTTAATTAGTATATTCTTACTTAAATGATGGTGTCCTTTATTTTGGATATATACTTTAATTATCATCACACTGATAAAATTCATATTCTTTTTCCCACATCTAAAAGTGACTTTTAATAAGTTCGGTTTGTATGGCTATAAGAGATTTTGGGTGAGGTTAGAGTCATGAGAATGCACATACATTAAACTACTTGGTAAGATAATTTTGTTCTTATCTAATTTGATGCGGGTTAGTCTTTTCAAATCCTTGGTGACTTGCAAAAATGATGACACATGACATTAAAGGGCATTTTTCACTTTCAAAATATTCACAAATGAGCAATAAATAATCTAATACAAATATTGGGTTAAATACTAATTTTGCTATGGAAGTATTGGCCAAAGAGTATTCAACACCTAGAAGTTTTTTTGGTATAATTTTTGCTTCGGAAGTATAAAAATATAGCAATCTTGCCCATAGTTGATCTTTGACCGTTAAATTGTTGCTCTTCTTTGTAAACTTTCAGGGAAAATTTGCTCCTAAAAAAACTTTTGTGGCATATTTACTCTTTTTTGTAAACTTCTGGGGCAAAAATGATACCAAAAAAATTTTTAGGTGTTGAATGTATTAGTATTTAGGTGCCCTGAAGATAATTTGTAAGGATAGATTAGCACCATTTCTACGTTGTAGTATGTCATCCTTAATAAATGAACATATTTTAGTTTTATCATATTTATGTTTCGCTTTTATTTTAAGGTAAATATGTGTATGAATATAAAAACCCTATGAGTAGACCATGTGTTATTCTTACGGATTAATGATAGAGATCATGATCATAAGGACTCAAGAACACTGGATATCTAAAACTTGCTCTTAGTCTTGAATCATCAATAAAGGGCATTGATGATCTCAATAAGACAAGTACGACATCATCTACTTATATAAAGATACAAGGTAGGAACCTCATGGAATACATGCATAGAGATGTCTTAGTTGATGTCGTGTGTGGATCTGTTGGAGAACATATAGCACCAAACTGACTCCCCGAGAGACTCCATAAAGATTTATTGTAGAGAGTGTCATTAGATATATAAAGTCTCTCATTGTTTGGTAGTGCGGATCGTCTTGGACTTAATGATGTCATCAAACACTATGTTCTACGGTTATATTTTGACCGTATAACTTTATCCATCTGAAATAGGGAGAACAGTATACTTTTGGGTGTAACTCGAATACATGAGTATAGATGGACATGTTGAGAGGACTCACAGTTCTTTATAAAGGATTAGTCATTCACAAGACCGGTAGAGCTTAGATAGCTTCTAATTAACTCGGCAGACTGTACGCGCAACAAGTGATCATGAAGAGTCATGACCCATTATAGAGTTAATATAAGAAGATTCTTAATTCTATGAAATAACTATATTTAGTCAATTAAGAGAGATGATACTCTATCTTTACTTATTTCATGACGTGTTGTAATATTGTATCCTACTTTTGTGTTTTATCTGTTTGATGACAACAAATGCTGCAACCACCAATCAAACTAAAAAGCAGTATTGTTTTATCCAATAATTAGGGGCCACTATTCAGGTTGCCCCACCGTATATTTCTGCGTCACTCCATAAAGTAATTGATGTGGTAAAAGTTAAAACAGAAAGTGACAAAAACTCGCAAAGTGAGGAAAAAATAATAGTGATATTATACTCATCTTTCCAGGCACTTGTTTGGCTAGAGGGAAAAGGATAGAAGGAGAGAAAAATGAGCCTCCTCCCTCATTTGATTTAAAGTTTTGGAGGGGAGGGGCCCGAAGTTTTCTTCCCCTCCTGTCCAACAACACTCTTATTTTGGCTCCCCTTCAAATTAGGGGGTTTTAGAAAAAAGCTAAAATTTTGGACCACTTTATTTTTATGACTTAATAATATTATGATAATCTCTAAGATGAGAAATATTATAATAAATAAAAATATTATTGTTATTAAAATATTTTTATTATAAAATAAAAATATATTATTATACAAAAATTATTTAATAAAAAATATATTATTAAAAATAATTTAATATATAAAGTATATATTTATGAATAAAAAATTATTATAATTAGTAAAGCATGAGTAGTCGTGCAAGGTTTTACTATGTGAGAAGGTATAGATTTTCATGAAACTTTTGTCCTAATTGCAAAACTTGTTATTGTTTGAACCTTGCTTGCTGTGGGAGTCAAATGAGGACTTACAGTTTATCAATTGGTTGTCAACAATGTTTTCCTCTATGGTGATCTTCATTAGGAGGTTTACATGAAAATACTTAAAGGCTATGCTAAAAAAAGGAGAGACACGGGTTTGCAAATTGAGGAAGTCTCTATATGGGTTTTTTTCAAGCCTCATGAAATTGGAATGGAAAGTTTACTGGCTTGTTGATAAGTTTGGGTTTCAGGTAATCCCAAACAAATTACTCTTTATTCACTTATTAGCATGATGATGTATACACCATGACCTTGATCTACGTTGATGATGTCATTCTTACTAGCACAAGCGATGACCACATCAACCATATAAAGTAGTTTCGTCAAGATCGATTCACCATCTACGATCTCAAACCCTTAGAGTATTTATTGGGCATTGAAGTGGCTCGATCCCCAAAAGGCATGGTACTTAGCCAACACAAGTATGCCTTAGATATCTTGAAGGAAATAGGAATGAAGGCGTGTAAGCCCAACAAGTTTCCCATGGAGCAGAACTGTTGTATTAGTAGTACTGAGGGTGATCCACATCCAAACATAGGGTGTTATCGAAGACTGGTTGGCCAAGTCTTGTACCTTACGTCACGAGGCCGATCTTACATATGCTATAAATGTTCTTAATCAATTTGTAGCTAATCTCTAGGTCCCCTACATGCGTCCAGCGGAACGTGTCCTTCAATACCTTAAGTCTACAGTTAGACAAGGTATCTTCTTACCTAGTACAAGCTCTCTCGACTTAAAAGCAAATTATGATACAGATTAGGGACATTTCCAGAAGACTTGACATTCTTGCACATGTTATTTTATCAGCATAAGTAGGTCTCCCATCTCATGGAGTAGCAAAAGGCAACATGTGGTTTCCTTTTTTTCAATAGAGACTGAATGTCGAGCAAAGGCTAGTACAGTTAAGAAGCCATATGGTTATGATGGCTCCTTCATAACCTTGGGGCAATTCAACAGTGTTCAACTCTACTATATTGTGATAATCAAGCTGTCATTCATATTGCCAATAATATGATTTTTTCATGAGAGAACTAAGCATGTTGAAATGGATTGCTATTTTGCTCATGAGCGAGTCCAATTTCAAGACATCTCTCCATTAAAGATTTGGAGGAAGCATCAATCCGCTAATATCTTCACAAAGGCACTCAGTGCTGACAGATTTCAAGAGCTTTCTAGCAACTTGGGAATTTTCATGTGCCAATTTGAGGGAGAGTGAAGGTAATATATCTCAAGAATATAACAGAATTTTATATTATAATATTATGATGATTTATTATTAACTAATATTGTAAATATTAATATGGAGATATGGTTGTTATGATATTCTCCATTATGGTAAGCACGTATTAGCATTATATATATGCCTTTAATCAATAAATAAAAAACGGGCAATTCATTCTCATTTCAATATTTCACAGGAACGAGATCAACTTTTTAAATATATTTTATATTAAAGACTTGAGAAGTAATAAAGTTTCGTATTTGCATTAAATTCTCTCTTAGTTAATAAGTTTAAATTGAAGTATTATTAGAAAAACTTAATCAATATCCCACCACGTGACTTTAGTTCTAAGGATTGCCCATGTCTTACACAAAAAAGGGTTGGCCATGCCTTATCCTCCCTTCGGTCGAGTTCAAAATTTAAAATTGTTTAATCATTTTGACAAGAGCCTGACAAAGTTGTACGGACATTTAATGAATTTTTTCATTATTATCCTTAATTAATTATATGTATTGCATTAATTCAAAGGTAAATTATACTTATATTTACTTTAATTCTCTTTCTTACTTGCCCCTCATAAATAAGGTCAAATTTAAAAAATAAAGTTTATTTCAGATATATTTATCATTTTTAACTAATTTTAACACTTTTTTAAATGACATAATTTAATTATTAAGCTCTTATAAATAGAACTAAAACGAGTAGAAAGTATCCTATAATAAGGATGGTAAGGAGTAATTCTTTTTAAATCTACAATGCTCATGCCAATGTTTTACTTAGAGATTTTTCATTTTTACCCGAGGCATACTGTGACTATGATAAGCTATCAATATCCAACTCATCTAACCTTTATTAAAAAAAAAAATTGAAGTAAATTAATTGGTGTCAAATAAAAAAATTAATTACGGTGGTGTCCACGCCATTTTTGAATCAAGATCACAAAATATCCGAGTAACCAATAAATCTAGGGGCTGATGCACCACTAGACCAAACATTCTTGGTAAAAAAATCCACTAATTTTAATTTGATTGAAATAAAAAACGTTTTAAATGGAAAAGTTCAAGTACCTGATTTTTTTTCATATATATTTTTTTTATACATAAAAGTTTAGGTGGGTCCGGCACCGGTTCCCCACTAAGGCTAGGGCACGGCCCTGGGGCTCTTTGAGTACTTACAGGGGTTTTTACATGATTGCCTATTGAAGGAGCCCTCACAACGGCAACAGGAATCGAACCCTCGTCCTTTTGGGATTTGGGCCCGTTCCTTACCATCTGTGCCAACTCTTATTGTAACATCCTGAATTTTGAATCTAATATCTTGAACATAAACCTATTTTTGGGAAGACTAGTAGGCTCTATTTTTGGAAAGTAATAAATTTGAAATCAGTATTTTGTGGGCCCCGTGAATAGTATTTACTATTCACGTATACGTTTTTACTATATACAAATACGTATTTTAAAAATATATATATATATATATATATGTTATTCGCAAATACGTATTTAATACTTGAAATTTGTGAAATATGAATAGTGTTCACTATTCACAAATACGTATTTACTATTTAAAAATACGGTATTTACTATTCCTAAATACGTATTTACTATTCATGTGGGACCCACGACCAAAATAATTCTTCCTCCCGACAGAAACTCTCGTGAGTTTTGAAAATATTTCACGCGGGACCCACGTAATAGTAATTTACTATTTGATTTATAATATTATATTATTTAAAATATTAAAATATTATTAAAATTTTTTAAAAACTTCACGGGGCGGCTGGGTAGTCACGGGAAAGTTTTCTTTTTAATTTTTAGGAAAATTACGTAAAACGACCCAGAGACAAAAATTACACTTAAAGACCCATTTTCCAACTATAAATAGACCTTCCATTTCATTTCATTCTTCACAACTTCTAAGAGCCATAGAGAGAGGTAGAGAGAGAGAGAGAGAGTAGAGAGATATTTGCTTAAGAGTTATAATAGCTGGTTGGTGATTCGGGTATTAGCAAGTAACAGGTAACTCTGAATATTCTTCCTTATACTTGTGAATTATGTATGATTATAAATTTGTTTGTTTACTATTTTGGCAAGAATATTTAGAAAATATTTATGGTTTTAAGATCTGGTGTGGGAACTTTGATTTGCAAATCTGCAGAGGTACTATTTATACGTACGTTACTATTCACGTATACCGTATTTACTATTCATTTTTACTATTCATGTTACTATTCACGTATACTGTATTTACTATTCACGTATACCATATTTACTATTCACACCGTATTTACTATTCATTTTACTATTCACGTATACCGTATTTACTATTCATTTTACTATTCACGTATACCGTATTTACTATTCATAATACTATTCACGTATACATACCGTATTTACTATTCACGTATACATACCGTATGTACTCTTCATTTTTACTATTCATGTATATATATCGTATTTTACTATTCACATATACGCATAGTATTCACTATTCATAAATACGCATATTGATGTATAAAACTTTATGGTATAATAATGCATTATTTTGAGTGAACATATTCATCATGGCGGTTGTATTATGAAGGGTGGAGTAAGGAGGGATTTGAATGATAAGAATGATTTATGCCACCACTCGGTGCACAGTGGATGGTACTTGTTTCAGGGCCCCATCTTCCATGTTTTCCTCTGGCCGGGATTTCATTGGAGTTGTGGGACATGTGACACCTCCTTAGTTATTTCTTTTAGGAGGGGAGCCATAGTCCAGATTTAAGCTATATACCTTTGGCCGGGTGTATCTTAAGTTTTGGTGAGCTTGGAACAATTCAGTCAAATGAATAAGTTTCTATTGGACTATGTGTTAGCCTATGGCTCCAGTCTGCGGTATAAGGGAGGTGGTGATATAAGGGAGGCTGCATACTGCATAGTGCATTTCTGAACAGTTCAAGAATTTGATATGATGATGAATATTCTGTAAAGACATGAGATGAGAACTTTTGAGATATATATGTTTTAATACCTTCTATATTGATGACTATTAGTATAAATTATTTTGTATGATAAATTATGGAATCTATATATATATTTGAAATCAGCCCATATCTTTTTGTCATATATTATTTGCTCGTGTACGGTAGAAATATTTAGTAGTTACTGAGATGTGTAATCTCACCCCATATTAACATTTTTCAGGTGAATAACTTAGTAGAGATCAAGGGAATGCACCCATGGAGTGAGCTTTGTAGGCTCTTCTGTACTCCTTTAGTTTATGTTGTGTTATTTTATTTGCCATGAACCTAAAAGACTTCCGCATTTTAAAATAACTCTTATTTATTGGATTTATTTTGGCCCTGTATAAATGGATTTCTACCTTTGGCCATATTGTAAATATGTGTTTGAGTGTTGAATATCCTATATTTGGAGGTGTTACTATTATTTTGGCCAAGATTTTGGTATTGAAAATGAGGCGTTACATTTTTGGTATCAGAGCCAGGTTCTGGCCAATCTGTAAATTTCCTATCAGTTTTCTAAATAAAAATTTTGAGGTCATGGCAAATTAAATATCATAACATGTGCATTTTCCTTTATAGCTTTGGATTCTTTTTACCAATTTTCTTGTGACATTCATGATAGGAGAAGAATGGGTTAATCAAAATATTCAAGTGATTGATAATGAGGATTTATGATTTGAGGATGTGATTGAGATTAAATTTCAGAGCTGCGTAGCGGAAGTTGGTAAGTAGAAAATTTATTGAATATTGGATTCTGTAGGCCCAAAATTACTTTCTAGGATGAATATTTTTATTGGTGTCTAGGAAAGTGATTGAAAGACTAAGCCCCTATTTGATGTTTATTCAATTAGTTGCCGTTGTAAAAAAAAGTATGAAGAGATGTTCGCTAGATTTTCACTTACCTAGCTAATTTATATGAGTAACAGATGACAATACCATAACAGAATACGGGCATAGTCTTGATTATACAGAATAACTGGCTTAAGTTTGAATTTAATAAGATAAAGTTGAGTTTGGCAGGAAAACTCGAAAATCCTTATGAATCCTAGAATAGAGATTACAAACATTAGCAAGAAGGCTAAGAAGAGTAGACTATATTAATTCAAGCATCAAGAACAACAGTTGGTACAATCCCACCGCAAGCTTCGACTATCTCAAGTTTAAGTCTATTAATTTCTTCCTGAGCGGCTGCTCTTGAGAGAGGACCATCAGGAGACATTGTTCTTCTCAATCTAGCTATTTGCTTCATAGTGCTTCGAATTTTTACATAAGGCCAATGCTTTATTCCTCCCCTATGGCATATTTTCATTAGAACATTTTTGCATAGACGAACTTGTTGAGCCGCTTCTTGTTGAGGTAAATGGAATAAGTCTCTAAGATCATTAATTGACATTGATGCAGCTCTAATATTTTGTTCAGCTCTTGATCGGTATGGATTACTAGGTATGGGGACTGAAGGATTATTATTTACAACCATGAGCTCTTTTCCTTTATTGGATATATTTTCTGTATTGGTTGGAAATGAACTATTAGGGAGTTCATTTTGATTTTTAGTCCATTCCAAACCAACACAAAGGGCCTCATAGTAGGCTGATAGGGGATCTGACACCAGGACATACCCTAAAGAATTTTGATTCAAACAATAATTTTCTAGAAAATGTTTGACATCTTCTAAATTTTTCTTACCAAAGTCAAATACTTGAGGACTGGAAGAACCTCCTTGTACGTCCTGGTGAAAGACAGCGTGGCATATCATACCAATCCTCCCATGAACTTCAAGTTTATGGTATTGAAGTCCATTGGTATGAATAATCTCTCGTAGAACATGGCAGCAACCACATGAAAATGGATTAGTAGTCTCAGTCAAGGTAGAAGCAGGATTCCTTGGTTGAGAAGGTACCGTAGATTCCATAAGTTCTGCCACATTACGACACCTTTGGACAGGTCGCCTTGATGGACCTGCTTCAGATTCCTTTCTGTTAGTAGTGGTAAAAATAGAATCTTGTATCCTTGGAGGAGGAGTAGGAATGTTAATCGTTGAGGCAGATGAATGAACGTTCATACTTACGGGATTTTGGGGAAGTAAAGAAGAATAAGGGTATGATGCATTGTTTGACAAATCAGACAACATGTTAGTCTGATAGTCATGAAGTAAGGCTTCAAGAAAGAAAGGGTTGAATGAATCGGAGACTGGAATAGAGTTACTTGAACCGGCCATGTTTAAGGATAATGTGGAAGGTTATAGTGAAGGTTACGATCGGAGAGGAAATGAATATGTGGAGGTTTTGTGAAGTTTGAGAGAACGTGAAACATTTACTCTTTCTTTACTCTATTTATAGCTGGGCTAGCAACGTCTATATTTTGTTAAGCAGCATCGGATTCTCATCTGTCGTTAGCTCAGAATCATGTAGATTTTGTTGTTATGCGGAAAATTTTATGGCACCGCACCCTAGTGCACCCTAGCCACCGTTAGGGGTCGCAGTTTCCTAGACCTTTGCAGACAGAAATCGCTATGGCATTTATTGCTAGCTGTGTTTTCAAGAAATTAAGTTTGGACGTTTATACGCGCATTTATCTAAGAAATCTGTCTTGGATGTGCAGCTGACTCAAGATGTCGGAATTGACATTTGAAAATAGGATTTTAAGCGTAAGCGTGCTAAGGTGATAGTAATCTTGGGAAGGGTGACTTCCTAATAATATTAGATGAACCGGAGAGAATCCGAAGATTTGAAATGATGATGAGTTGTGCCAATTAACCCGAGAGCATTCTTCACTCTCCGAGTATCCGAAGAACTCTATGAATTTGTCAAAGATAATTCAAAGACTAAGGTTTTTGGATAAACATGTTGGAAGATCGATGGAAAGGTATGAAATGGTGATCCTTAGGAATGCCAGTAAGATGTTAGAATGAATATAGTAAATATTGAGAATAGGCTTTAATTTAATCTAAGCTGAAATAGAACTTAAGAACGAAATGAGCCTTTGTGATATTGCAGGTTGAGGTAGAATTAGAACCTTGTGAATGCTGCTGAGGTTGTAGATAGTCTTCGTATAATCCAAGAATTAGATTAGGAATTGTGAATCATGATCTTAGTATGTATAATGGGTATTTTTGGGGAAACACGAATTATCAGTTGATGTTGAGGTTATAAGAATCAAATTGTAAACTTGACTATTGATGTCTGGGAATATTTGAGAATAGACTTGAATTCAATCTGAGTTAAGATAGTATGTCTAATTATGAAAGTATGAAATCTGGTGATTTATGTTACAATATTAGTATGTTATTTGGGTGTGATTAATAGATAACTATGAGAGGAACAGATGATATTTAGTATATGTCTTTGAGATACTAAGGATTGAATTCGAATCATGTGAACAATGCTGAGGTTGTGAGAATAATATTTGAATGTTTTAAATCTTAGTCTAGGAATTGTGAAACATGAATGTTCTATGGATATTATTGAGGACACATGATATCTCTGTCTTGCTGATATTGAAGTTCTAAGAGTTGATTTGTAATTTGACAATTATCATTTTTGGGGAAAGTTTGAGGATAGTTCTTAAATGATATAAGCTATGGAGTATGATGAATCTAGTATAAATGTAATATAACAGTTCAACTTAACAGTTGTATTGATTCTTTAGGAGACTGAATTGATTGAATAAATTGAGATATTAGAATATGGTATTAATTGATTTGAGAGAAATAGGGAACAAAATGTGATACCAACATGTATAAGGTGTTCAGAGATTGCCAACTGTTTAACTAGCATAGGAAATGATCTTGATAATAGAATCTTTCTTTAGAAATAATGAATTGAGTGTTTCATGGATGAGTTGAGTAGAATAAGTTGGAACCTGGAATGTATTCGGAGTTGGTGACTATTTAAAATAGTTGCTAGGTCCCTGAGTATTTGAATTTTGAACTTACCAATGCACTTGCTGTGTTTGGAAATTTTTACGCAATATTTACAACAGGATTTAAGACCAGTTTGTAATCGACATTTATAAACTATGATGTCTCATGGAATGAATCCTTGCGAAATTCGAACAAGAATTGACTTTTACATTATGATTGTGGTGGAAGGTGTACAAGCTAGAAGAGGTTGGAAACTGTTGTGGATATACTTAGTTTGCGGAATCTTGCCAAATGTACTTGTTTTTGAATTACTTGCCATTGGTGAAAGCTAGATTTAGTAAGTAAGTGTTTTCTTAAACTTGAATTGAGGAAGCACGGGTATAGGATAGACGAGCAGAGGCTTGAAGCGGTAAGACCCGTTGAGCTAGTTTGCATATGGTGGTATCTCTAGGCTATAAGACTTATGTGCCTAGTATTGTGTTTGTTGCCTATCATGGTAACATTAGACCTGTATGTCTAAAGTTTATCTTAAGGTTGGCAAAATAATCAGATTATATCATATTGTGGTTATTATGGCCTGAGGGTAACTTCTTAAGCTGTAAGATCTGAATATCCAGTGTCGTGGTAATACAATGAAATAAGCAGAAAGGAAGAATGAACTGGCCTGTGAGGCCAGTGTAACCAAGCGCTCAAATAAGGAACTAGTGGATCCTGTGTCTGAATATTACTTTGGGTACAGGATGAACGAAAATTGTGTTGTGTGCTTGGTGAGCATGTTTGGGAAAGAGATAGGACTTAGGGATAATATGATATATAAAGCTGAGTCGGAGCGGATTGTTGATGCGGGGGATAAGCAATTGAGGAACAAGGCTATTAGCTTGTAAAGGTTGTGTGTAAAGGAATGGCTCCCGGAGATGCTACTTGGGAAACGGAGGAGAGCATGCGACAAACCTATCCTCATTTATTTAAATAGGTTAGAATTCTTATTATAGCGAAATTTTGAGGACAAAATTTTCTTTTATGAGGGGAGAAATGTAACATCCTGAATTTTGAATCTAATATCTTGAACATAAACCTATTTTTGGGAAGACTAGTAGGCTCTATTTTTGGAAAGTAATAAATTTGAAATCAGTATTTTGTGGGCCCCGTGAATAGTATTTACTATTCACGTATACGTTTTTACTATATACAAATACGTATTTTAAAAATATATATATATATATATATGTTATTCGCAAATACGTATTTAATACTTGAAATTTGTGAAATATGAATAGTGTTCACTATTCACAAATACGTATTTACTATTTAAAAATACGGTATTTACTATTCCTAAATACGTATTTACTATTCATGTGGGACCCACGACCAAAATAATTCTTCCTCCCGACAGAAACTCTCGTGAGTTTTGAAAATATTTCACGCGGGACCCACGTAATAGTAATTTACTATTTGATTTATAATATTATATTATTTAAAATATTAAAATATTATTAAAATTTTTTAAAAACTTCACGGGGCGGCTGGGTAGTCACGGGAAAGTTTTCTTTTTAATTTTTAGGAAAATTACGTAAAACGACCCAGAGACAAAAATTACACTTAAAGACCCATTTTCCAACTATAAATAGACCTTCCATTTCATTTCATTCTTCACAACTTCTAAGAGCCATAGAGAGAGGTAGAGAGAGAGAGAGAGAGTAGAGAGATATTTGCTTAAGAGTTATAATAGCTGGTTGGTGATTCGGGTATTAGCAAGTAACAGGTAACTCTGAATATTCTTCCTTATACTTGTGAATTATGTATGATTATAAATTTGTTTGTTTACTATTTTGGCAAGAATATTTAGAAAATATTTATGGTTTTAAGATCTGGTGTGGGAACTTTGATTTGCAAATCTGCAGAGGTACTATTTATACGTACGTTACTATTCACGTATACCGTATTTACTATTCATTTTTACTATTCATGTTACTATTCACGTATACTGTATTTACTATTCACGTATACCATATTTACTATTCACACCGTATTTACTATTCATTTTACTATTCACGTATACCGTATTTACTATTCATTTTACTATTCACGTATACCGTATTTACTATTCATAATACTATTCACGTATACATACCGTATTTACTCTTCATTTTTACTATTCATGTATATATATCGTATTTTACTATTCACATATACGCATAGTATTCACTATTCATAAATACGCATATTGATGTATAAAACTTTATGGTATAATAATGCATTATTTTGAGTGAACATATTCATCATGGCGGTTGTATTATGAAGGGTGGAGTAAGGAGGGATTTGAATGATAAGAATGATTTATGCCACCACTCGGTGCACAGTGGATGGTACTTGTTTCAGGGCCCCATCTTCCATGTTTTCCTCTGGCCGGGATTTCATTGGAGTTGTGGGACATGTGACACCTCCTTAGTTATTTCTTTTAGGAGGGGAGCCATAGTCCAGATTTAAGCTATATACCTTTGGCCGGGTGTATCTTAAGTTTTGGTGAGCTTGGAACAATTCAGTCAAATGAATAAGTTTCTATTGGACTATGTGTTAGCCTATGGCTCCAGTCTGCGGTATAAGGGAGGTGGTGATATAAGGGAGGCTGCATACTGCATAGTGCATTTCTGAACAGTTCAAGAATTTGATATGATGATGAATATTCTGTAAAGACATGAGATGAGAACTTTTGAGATATATATGTTTTAATACCTTCTATATTGATGACTATTAGTATAAATTATTTTGTATGATAAATTATGGAATCTATATATATATTTGAAATCAGCCCATATCTTTTTGTCATATATTATTTGCTCGTGTACGGTAGAAATATTTAGTAGTTACTGAGATGTGTAATCTCACCCCATATTAACATTTTTCAGGTGAATAACTTAGTAGAGATCAAGGGAATGCACCCATGGAGTGAGCTTTGTAGGCTCTTCTGTACTCCTTTAGTTTATGTTGTGTTATTTTATTTGCCATGAACCTAAAAGACTTCCGCATTTTAAAATAACTCTTATTTATTGGATTTATTTTGGCCCTGTATAAATGGATTTCTACCTTTGGCCATATTGTAAATATGTGTTTGAGTGTTGAATATCCTATATTTGGAGGTGTTACTATTATTTTGGCCAAGATTTTGGTATTGAAAATGAGGCGTTACACTTATCGCCTTCTTTCGTATAATTTAATGCACCAAACATTCTTTCTTTCTAATATTAGCTTTTTTTTTTTTTTTTGCTATACTAATATTAGCTTTCTACTAAAAAAATCATGTTAAGCACTAAGGGCCCATTAGTTTGGATCGTATTCCACACCTCGTTCTTTTCCTAATATCTTTTTTCTATTTGGCATTGGACATTCTTTCATCTAAAGGAGTTGAACATGGGATGAGTTGGGCTGGAAGCTTCGACCCTTCTAGTTCCGCTCTTGTAATTGGGCCAACCAAATCCGGGTGGGCTGTAGTCTTTTCTAAAAGTAGATTTGTTGGGCTACCCATTTAACGGTGAATTTATATGGACAATATAATACTAATAAAATATGTATTGGGTATAAAAAAATATGTATTGTTATTTACCAAAAATAAAAAAATGTGTTGTTGACCGACAGCAATAAAGAGTAAGACTTATAAAGAATCGGTCTTCTAACGTCTTCCTCTCTTCGCGCCTGCGCCAACTCTGAAGCGAAAGACCTAGGGCTTCTACCTTGCTTCGTTGCAGTTTGCTCAAGTCATGGATCCTCAACCTGAGCCTGTAAGCTATATCTGTGGAGGTATGTTTACTCTTCCAGTTTTCCATTTGGTTTTCAATAAAGTGTTTAGGTAAAATACATGGTGTGGCTGAGTTTCTTTTTTGTTCTTGCATTTGAACCTGGTTTTCTGGAATTTCTTCTCCGTTTTAAATTTTTTTTGGGTCTTGAGCCATTATTTTCTGGATTTTCTTGTAGATTGTGGGATGGAGAACAGTCTTAAACCAGGTGACGTGATACAGTGCCGAGAATGCGGTTATCGAATTCTCTACAAAAAGCGTACTCGCCGCAGTAAGCTTGCTTCCGAAATTTCTATCTTTTTGTTATCTTTAGAACCATTGGTGAAACTGGAACCCCATGATATTCGTCATAGTGTCACTTAAACATACATATATCCCTTTACAGAGTGAATATAAATGCATAGCCAGTATATATTCCCTGATTAGGAAAAGTACCATTATAATTTGTAATTATAATTCATGAAGTGTTGAAGGAATTGAGTTATATATGTATACAGTGTATCCATGTGTATGGGTGCTGATTTCGTTGGGCATTAACCCTCGCTTAGTTCACATTATATATATCCAGCCAGTTGCTGCCTTGGTGGGAATTATTTTTTGTTCTCTTTCTGTTTGTTATGAATACTTTAGTTTGTTTAGCAAATATTACAAAGGGGCAGGTCTTAGTTGCTAGCCCCAGATTTTAAGATATGCTGGATCTTCCGTAATTCTCAGAAGACTCAAATTTGATTTAATGTCCATTAAAAGGAAGAACAAGGAGACTCTTATTCATAATATTCAATTGACAAACATTATGTTGTTTTACAGTTTTGCCTGTTCAAATAATTGAAATTTGGGGTGTTGACGTGGGGAAATGGGGAAAGTATATAAAAGCTTAAATGAAAGAAAAAAACCAAGAATAACTGCAGTTATAAAACATCTGGGTTTGATCCTTGCTGTACCCCTTTTGCTATTCTGACTCCCAAGATCTTGTGCTTCCTTTGCAACCAAAAGCCAATATATATATTACGGCATATGTTAATTTATTCAGCCAATATTTGGAGGGTTAATAAGTGGGTGCCTTAATTTGTCAAGTACTTAGAAAGCTACCTCTTATTAGATATGGGCTTGAGGTCCCAAGACCAGCATTTTGGTTATACATATCAAACAATGGGTTTGATTGTTACTATAAGCACCTACTGAATGTTTCATAATATACCATGTTTTGTCTAACACATTAATTTTTTCCACCTTTAAGTGTTTTGAACTTGGCCTCCTTCTGTATAGGTTTACATACATATTTAGCTTTTGAGTGATAGGACAAGGAGAGGTATATCGATAATTTGATGTAGAATATAACACTTGCCTTTGTCTTGAGTTTCCTTTTGAAGAATCACGGCTGATTACTTTGGAATTGTTTAACTTTAGCATTCATTTTATACATAGGATGGAAACTCACCTATAAGTCTATACAATGAAAGCTTTTAGACCGGCCTTTTCTCTAATGTTTTTTGTGTTGTGAATCATCTTTACATAGTAACACTATCTCTTTATTTCTGACAAGTCTATTACTTGTGCTAAAATGGTGAGGCTCAGAATATATTGCTTTATAGATTTGTATCCCTCCCCTTTTTTTTTTGTACGTTACTGGATTTTTATTATATTTTACATATTGTAAAATAGTCAAAATATATCATTTTGCCTTTCTCTCACTCTTTCTTTTCCATTAATTGTTCAGATCCAAGGCATTCCGTGATTTTGTTTTTCAGTTTAAACATTTAGTCTTGCATATACTACTACTAGATTTTCAGGTGAACCATATAAAGACTTTTTTCTTTCTTATTTTTATCGTATATGCATATAAAACTTTGCTGACTCTGTATTTTGCATCTCTTTCATATGATATCCAAATGTGTGAAGATAAGTTCTAACTTTTCTCTATTGATAATCCATTGGAGAATTTTCCGTTACTACTTGACTGTGCTTGTTGCAAATATTTTGTTTTTCCTTGAAATTTCTGCATTAATTTGGGCTGTAGAAGTTTCTACTATCAATTGATACCATCCAATTAGCTTAAAGCAATTCAATCCGGAGCACTTTAACATTGAATTCATTTTTACTCGGTATGGTTCTTGTGTTGTGATTTTTGCTACCTTAAATGTCTTGATTTCATTTACTCTGAGATAAGACATGCCGTGTATGTTGATACAATTATCATCTAGATCACCAAATTCATGTAGTAGTTTTCAAAGCACTCCATCTTGAACCATTTTTTTAAATCCTAAGCTAAAATTGTGATCTTTTCTCTCAAACTGTTGCTTATATATGCAAGTTATCTACAGTG
This sequence comes from Acacia crassicarpa, assembly GCA_034222035.1. Classification (NCBI taxonomy): domain Eukaryota; kingdom Viridiplantae; phylum Streptophyta; class Magnoliopsida; order Fabales; family Fabaceae; genus Acacia; species Acacia crassicarpa. The sequence continues at coordinate 39,766,334 of JAWXYG010000003.1, forward strand.
CTGAGCCACAAGATTTATTTTGTGCAGTTGTTCAGTATGAAGCTCGTTGAAGAAAGCCATCGCACCAAGGCTGCCAAATTTCTGGAAAACCATCACATGAAGGTCTTGGACATGGTTTGTAACCTGAGGTTATCAGTATGCTGCCCGTAAAATTGAGGAACGAATTGATACCTGAACTTTGTGATTTTGTCACCCAAAAAAAAAAAAACTCTGATTTCCTCTGTCGGTGTGGTTGATTTGTGTAATGACTGGTATTGTATTTACCATTTTGTGGGAGCTTAAATATGGTAAAAGAAAATGAACTGTGAAGTCTCTGGTTTTTTGTTCTAGATCTAGTTAGCATTACTATCATAGTTATGGAATCCTTAGGGAAGGAGAAGACAAAAATGGTGCAAGAGGGAATAGAATCAGAGTAATTCACCCCTCGTGCTTTGGCTTTATCACCCTTATGTGATCTGATCCCCCAAGGGCTTTGCCATGAGAAGCCATTTTCTCTGGAGAAGGAGAATGATGAAAGGGAGAGTGAAAAGCAAATATCATAAACCCATACGGGTTAACTGGAAATAAGGAGGAAAGAAAGGGTCAAGAAATGTTCATGGGAGGAATAAGCTTTTTTACTAAAAGATATATATGGAGGTAATTTGACTCAAATTTTAAATCCTTTATTACGAAGCATAACTTAATATATAATTTGTTGAGTTTAGTGATCCAGATAATTTAACCGTTTTTATATGAAATTTTTCTAATTTGCTTAATCATTCAACCCCAACTATTTCTTCTCCCATATTTCAAAATAACCTAGAAATAATAAAATATGCTCAATTATTCCTTATCCCATAATCCACCAAATTTATTGGTCAGATTTAATAAATCTACATCAGAGAGTTAACATGTGGCAAGTGAAGTGTGTAGGTGACTTGCCCACCTAGAACATGAAAAACTGATCAAGCTAAAGGCTTACACAAGTTGATCAATGGAACAATAATGAAATTCTAATCTCAGGGGCCACAAATCAAAAAGTGATCAAATCTTGATTAAACATGTGTAATTCACTCAGGAACACCCAAATAAAAAAACTAATCTTGATTAGAAAAACTTCATTAATTAATCTGAGTAATTCATCAAACATGGGGGAAAATATGTAAATAACACTAAATTTGGGCCTTAAAATCCTAAGTTGAAACTGCAGGTCCAAAGCCCATATGGATAATGATTGAATGGGGTTGTGGGAGTGGCAATATAATGATTAATTCCTTCATGAGAAGAAGTTCGATATCTACCGATCGACAATATGAAGACTTTGTTGGTGAGCGATATATAAGTACTTCTCTTATGTAAGCGTTTTTTGAGTCTGGAGGCGTGCCCAGTCTGGTAGGGTACTGGTGTCTATCCTTATCTAAACTTTTTTGTATGTGTGGTTAATGATATGATATTTAGCTAATAATTTAATTTAAAGATATTGCCATTGCATTTACATTATTTGAATAGCTTAATTGGGACAAAAGGGGTGAATGTTCATGGAAAATAAGTCAATGATGATCTAATGGATGGTATGCGGGATATTTAATTAAATAAAAAAAAAAGCAACCCAATAATTGGGACAAAAGGGTGGAATGTCAGATTGTGATATGATCAAATACTCCTCTTATTATCCTATTTATTATGAGACATTTCTATTGAATCAAGATAAACATTAAATGTTTCGTCCTATTTATAATATTTTGGAAAAATTAGACTAAATTGCCCTAAATCCCCCCCCCCCCCCCCCCCCCCGGGGGAACTTTGCTACTAGCTAGCCTGAAAAGAAAACACAATCGATCTTGAATCTCTAAATTCTTCTTCTTCATGGGGAAAAGGAGCTTCATTTGGCCTTCTCTGTCAAATTCAAAGGCAACCCTCCGCAGAAAAGATACTCACTTTTTGGTTTTTTGGGAGTTTATCGCTGCTGATAGCTTAGCATCTTCATCTAGTCTCGCTTTCCCCAAAGGGGTGCAGCTAGATAAAGACGTTGCTCCAATGCCGAATACAAAATCCACCCTACAAAGGACTATCTTCTTGTTACTTTTGCAGGTTCTGAATTTGATCAATGTCGCTCATCAATGTGAGGTGTGAATCTACAATCGAGCCCTGCTCCAACTCTGACTCCTGCAATGCCTTACTCGGATATACTCTTTACATTGACCTAAAGGTCTATGAGGTGGCCTCGCTCTTTCAGATCTACCCCATTTCTCTTCTCAATTCCAATGCCATTGACATTTCTTATTCCGACGTGGAGCATCATATCTGGAAAGTTCTAATAAAGAAGTTTCACATAAACAGAACAATATATGAGATGAGGAGGAGTTTTTCCACAGCACGTGCCTTGACTTTTTTGAAATGAATCAATGAAGAGCCTGCCTTTGAAGGTGAAACATGGGGTGAATCTGATGGTGTGGCCGCCAGAGAGGACGACGATGTCCCTGACGTCGAGGCCTTTCGAGGTAATGTTTTGAAGAAACTTGAAAGGTGAAGAGAACTATTGTTGATTAGCGGCCGCTCCATCAATCACTTTAAATTCTAATTTAGTTAATTAAAAAGAATATAAGAAATTTGATTAAGGACAATTTAGTCTTTCTTTTTCTCATGTTTTAATTTTTAGTCCTTTAAAATAATTACCATTTTTATGGTCCTTTTTAATAAATATTATTTTTCTTAGGTTCTTTATTATAATTTTTCCTAATATTTTCCTTGAAAATAGAAAATAAAAAAAATGATTTTATAAAGGGTAAAGGATTTCTCTAGTCACTGGAGATAGAGTTATCTTCAATGATCCAAAAACTACGTCGTTTTGGATTAATGAAGGGTGTTTCTATAATTTTGTTTATTTTTTAATCACATACATTTTACCGAAACACCCTTATTTAATTCATCTAAAATTACTAACAAATCCTTCATTAATTCAAAACGACGTAGTTTTAGGGTCACTGGAAATAACTCTATCTCCAATGATTGGAGAAATATTTTTCCCTTTTATAAATGTAAACACAGTTAGATAATTAAAAAACCTAGTAAGGATAGAGTTTTATAAAATAAGAATGACAAGAAAATTGAGAAAATATCCAGTAATTTGCTTCAAAATAAAATCATACTCTTCTCTGGTCTTATATATATATATATATATATATATAGTAACGTTTTTTTTTTAATCCTACTTATAAGTCATTATTAAATTTTTCATATAATTTAATTGCACAATTTTATTGTTAAGTAGATTTCGTTCTAATGAGATATAATTTGTGTATATTTGTTAAACATAGATAAAATTGAAAATTTATTAAATTTGAAGGTAGATTTTATAAAGCTTAAAATTTTCGTAGTTTCTATAAAATATGTTGTTGATGATTTATAAGGAAGATCAGTGGAGTACAAGGAATGAAAGAATGTGCGTGTATTTCAAAAATGGTATTCAATTCCATTGAGTATATGAATTAGGTATTCAATTCCGATCCATCGAGTATATGAATTAACTGATTGGAGTTGTTTTACTTTAACTAGAGGTTTTAAGTTCGAGATCTAAGAATGCAAGTATTATTTGGTAGTGGAGTTTTTCGCCCTTGTGATTTTATTAGGCTCGATCTGGATTAGTCTACACCCCAATAAATCCTCCGAGATATAAAGAGGGTAAGTCCATAATACGAGATACACATTAAAAAAAAATGGTACTACCTTCGGTTCAGAAACACTTTTGTAGTATAAATTGCACTATAAAAATATTTTTATATGGTTCAGAAACACTTTTGTAGTATAAATTGCATTATAAAAATATTTTTATAATTAAGACTGAAAAGAGTATTTAATGGGAATGGGATTCCTTGCCTATCTTTGGATAGGCAGGGAGAGCTCCTCCCTCCTGGACCGTCTAGATCTGATCTGGACGGTCCAGATCTTTTTTTTTTACTTTCTATTTTTTCGGAAAAAATTATTTTTATGAGTACGAAATCTAAAATAAAAATAATCTTTTAACTAATATTTTTTTAAAAAATAATTTTTTTTATTAAAAAGACAATAATTAAAAAAATATTAAATCTAAATTATCCAGATTGCATTTGGACGGTATAGTTATGCACCAAGCTAAAGGATAGGTACCAAAACGGCAAAACCTCATCCGTATTTAATGGGAAGAAAGAAAGCGTGACAGCGTGAGAGGACAAGAAAGAAAGCGTGACAGCGTGAGGACAAGAAGACGTAATGCACTGGGTTGCAATTGGCAAGTCGTGAGGACAAGAAGACGTAATGCACTGGATTGCTATTGGCTAGTCAACTCCCTAGGTTGAATCCAAAACAATGGATTCTTGTTAGCTAATAATTGACTAGGAGGAGTAAGATTAACCATTAAAACATTATGCATTGAAAAAAAAAAGGTTTGAAAAAGCTACTAACAGTTAAATTTCACAATATTTAAGAAAATTAATATATTTATATATATACTATAGCCAACTACGATCTTTGATGAAAACTGAGTAGGACCACTTCAATTATGTGAAATTTCGATGCATTATAAGTAAGATTCCATCATTAGTTGCTACAAATTTTTGGAAGAGAACAACTTGGTTGGTTGTTTGTAATACAAATTTTTGTATTATAATAATAATAATGCATCATTACAAGCTAACAATTTTTTAATGATGCAATAATTATGTAAAGTCAAAAGGATTTATGATTAACTAATAATTAAAGTGGTCCCAAGCATTTGCACTCTAACAATAATCCAAAATCTAAAGGGTATATATAGTACTCTCTCCAGTCTTAAATATAAGGTAAAATTGATTTTTTTTGGAGAAATTAAAGAAACTAATTAAAAGTATTTACATTTTTCATTTTTTTATCTAAACTATTTTGTTTAACTTATAAACTGATATATAATTTTAGGATCTACAACATATGATATGATTTTTTTTTCCTTAATATCTCTAAAAAAAGTCAACTATACCTTATAGGGGATAGTTGGTCACTAATTAGCAAAGGCATCTTCCATAATTATTAGGCAACGACCTAAGTGGTTGTAATGTTTATTTTGTTGCAAAAATGTCACATTAGTAAAGTCAAGTATGAGGTTTTCTACATAAAATAATGGCTTCACCTCCGTAATGTTGAAGTTGCACGTCCCTAACAGCTTTAGTCATTGTTCTCTTCTTTTGTTTTTCTCTTCGGTGATTTTGCCTTAGAGCTAACGGACTATGAATTAGGAGTATTGTCACTATAAATTAACATGTCCAAATTTTTTGGTTCTATTGATCGACGGTGAAAATACCAAAGAAAATGAGAGGGTTTTGCAAACATTGCAGCTTGCAAAAGACCCCATAGGGTTGACTTAATGGCAGTGATATTTTTGCATCATTTTAGAAACTGTGTGTATTTTTACACCATTTTCTTGACTAACATATTTAAAACTCAATTGTACTTTTATATTCAAGGGAAGTTTATGGTTCTAGGTGTTTATGGGTGATGTAACATCCCAATTTTTCTAATAGTAATTAACTATTTTTAAGATATGATTTATTAAGTATTTTGAGCTTTAGAGGAGATCTAGAGGTATAAATTTAACAGTTGTTGTCTATTTTATAAGATAAATGAATTTAAAATATTTATATAGTATTAACATGGGGTTCACACTTTTAATTTTCTTCCGCCGCACCGTCTGTTTGACTGTGTAATTAAATGCTAGTTAAACATCCTAATATGTTAGTAGTTTAATAAAGGCTAAAGTATACGTTTGGTCTTTTATGTTTGCCTCTGGTATCATTTTAGTCCCTTAAATTTGTAAAGTGCACGTTTGGTCCCTTAATGTTAACACCGTTAGTTTGACTTAACAAAAAATACTAACTCAATAATTTTAAGTGATAACTATGCAATTAAATGCTGATTAAGCATACTTATATATTAGTATTTTAATAAATTAATATTTTAAATCCTATTGATTGAAAAATATTTAATCTTCACAGACTGTTTTACGGTTTTTCACAGTTTGTGAGGATTATATATATATATATATATATATATTTGTTAAAGTTCACAGTTTGTGAGGATTAAATATATATATTTTTTTGTTAAAGAAGATTAAATATTTTTCAATTAATAGGATTTAAAATATTAATTTATTAAAATACTAACATAGAAAATATATTAATAGGATTTAAAATATTAATAGAAAAATGCTTGATCAACATTTAATTGCACAATCATCGCTTAGAATTGTTTAGTCAGTATTTTCCGTTAAGTCAGACTAACAGTGTTAATATTAAGGGATCAAACGTGCACTTTGCAAATTTAAGAGACTAAAATGATATTAATACAAACATGAAGGAGTTAACGGATACTTTAGCCTTTAATAAATTAATATTTTAAATCATATTAATTGAAAAATATTTAATCTTCATTGACTAGAAGATTAAATATTTTTCAATTAATAGGATTTAAAATATTAATTTTTAAAACACTAACATATAAGCATGTTTGATCAGTATTTCATTATACAATCATCGCTTAAAATTGTTGAGTCAGTATTTTCCGTTAAGTCAAACTAATGATGTTAACATTAAGGGAACAAACATGTACTTTACAAACTTAAGGGACTAAAACGATACCAGATGCAAACATAAAGGACCAAACGTATACTTTAGCCTGTACTTGTCAAATGTATATATGTATTTATATTTATTAACTGTTTTAGGATTTGTTGTGCCAATGGAAGGCTTGATTTGAAATCTAAGAATGTTGTTTTGATGAGATTGGATATTCTTAAATCCCTTTGTATCACTTTTCTTTTAACCGGGTTAAGTTTGACACCTCCTTGGTTGTGATTTTACAAGGAGGGGAGCCATGTCGAAGTTATGAGTAATGGATATGTTTTGTTAGAGGATGTGTTATGTGTTAGGTGGCTCCAATCAATGGTTATAAGAAATGGTTAGGGTAATAAGATGATCTATGTATCTATATTTGTTTGGCAGATTGTATATGTAAGATCTCTTGTGAAATGTTGGAAAATAAATTATGATGTTTTGAGACCCTTTTTAGGAGGGAGTTTTGGTAACTGAGTCGAGAACTATTTTATGAACGGTTTTATGTAAATGAATATATTTAAATTATTGTGAGTTTGAACAATATGTTCTCGATCTTGGTTTACATGTATATTTATGAAATAACCAATGGTTACAGGGATCTTTGGATTTTACGGTTATTATGTTTTTTTTTTCAGATGAATAATTTAGTAGGGAAACAAAGGAAGACACATATGGAAAGCTCATGCTATGTTATTTTTATTTGTCATGGCCATAAGTCTTCCGCATTTTAGAAACTCTGATATATTATTTTGGATTTAAATTGGTCCTATATAAATGGATTTTTACCTTTGACCATATTGTAAATATGTATTTGGATGTTAAATATCCTACATTTGAGATATTGCAAATATTTTGGTCAAGTTTTTGGGTGTTGAATTTGACACGTTATATTTTTGGTATCAAAGCTAAAGGTTCAGCAGCCAATTTGTTGATTTCCTAACAGTTTTCTGAAAAAAAAAATTGAGGTCTTGGCAAATTAAATTTCATAACATATGTGCTTCTTTGCATTTAGATTTGGAAATTTATTTGGTTAATATTGTTTAGCTTGTTTAGTGTCCTTGTGGTAACTATGATTGTTAATGAGGATTTATAGTTTGAGATTGTGATTAAGGTTAGATTGTGAATAAGGTTTGATATTTTATTAGAGTGGCGCAGCAGAAGATGATGAATTTTGAGGATAGAATTCTTTTTTTAGGAGGGGAGAATTGTAATATTCCAATTTTTCTAATAGTGATTAACTATTTTTAAGATATGATTTATTAAGTATTTTGAGTTTTAGAGGAGATCTAGAGGTATAAATTTAACAATTATTGTCTATATTATAAGATAAATGAATTTAAAATATTTATATAATATTAATATGGGGTTCACACTTTTATTTTTTTTCCGCACCGTTTGTTTGACTTTTCTTACTATTATTATTATATATTACATATTATATATTATATAAATATCATATGGGACCCACACCTTTTATATTTTCAACTCTATTTTCAAAGACAGGCACCGCAACGAAATTCACAGGAGGTTTTGAATATTTGGTCAGGGGAAAATTACAAAAAAGTGCCCAGAGGTGAAAATTACACTTAAGGACCCATTTTCCACAATTATATATATACACCCATGTATACTTGTTTCAGCGTCAGAGAAGAGTGAGGGGAGAGAAGGCAAGAGAGAGAAAGAGAGAGGAGGTGTGGAGAATGATGTTATAATTTGAGGTTAAATTATTTGGTGTTAGTAAATTGGGAGTATTGAAGTATTGGTAAAAATAAGCGTGGAATTGAGGTAACCTTGGTTATTCTTTTATATACTTGTCGAATGTATATATGTATTTATATTTATTAACTGTTTTGGGATTTGTTGTGCCAATGGAAGGCTTGTTTTGATGAGATTGGATATTCTTAGATCTCTTTGTATCACTTTTCTTTTAATCGGGTTAAGTTTGACACCTCCTTGGTTGTGATTTTACAAGGAGGGGAGCCATGTTGAAGTTATGAGTAATGGATATGTTTTGTTTGAGGATGTGTTATGTGTTAGATGGCTCCAGTCAATGGTTATAAGAGATGGTCAGGGTAATAATGATGATCTATATATTTATATTTGTTTGGCAGATTGTATATGTGAAATCTCTTGTGAAATGTTAGAAAATAAATTATAATGTTTTGGGACCCTTTTTGGGAGGGAGTTTTGGTAACCGAGTCGAGAACTATTTTGTGAATGGTTTTATGTAAATGAATATATTTAAATTATTGTGAGTTTGAACAATATGTTCTCGATCTTAGTTTGCATGTATATTTTTGAATAACCAATGGTTACGGGGATCTTTATGGGGATCTTTGGATTTTATGGTTATTATGTTTTTTTTTTTCAGGTGAATAATTTAGTAGGGAAACCAGGGAAGACACATATGGAAAGTTCATTCTATGTTATTTTTATTTGCCATGACCATAAGTCTTTCGCATTTTAGAAACTCTGATATATTATTTTGGATTTAAATTGGCCCTGTATAAATGGATTTTTACCTTTGGCTATATTGTAAATATGTATTTGGATGTTAAACATTCTACATTAGAGGTATTACAAATATTTTGGTCAAGTTTTTGAGTGTTGAATTTGAAGCGTTACAGGTGAATCCTTTATGAGTATGTTTGTACCGTGCGTACTCTCTCCAGTATTTATTATAAAGCACACTTTTATTTCTTATTTTTTTTAAAATGACAAGCTATTAATTAAGTTTTTCTAAATATCATTTTTAGTTAAAGATATTAGTCATAACACTATTAAGAAAAACTTTTAAGACCGATTGAAATTGACTTTTTAGACCATGTTTAGGTTCGATTTGACCGGTTCAAAAAGTCTCTTCTTATACCGATTGGTTAGATGGCCGGTGTTAAAAAGTTTCCATTTATAATCTTAAAAAAAAAATCCACTCTTTAAATTAGGTAATTTCATATACAAGCTAAAGGTGAGCATTTTTTTTAAATGTACAATTTATTTTGTTTCACATAAGCCCCATTGGATATTATTATATCTAAATTCTTTATTATGTAGTATAAATTATACAAACAAACCTAAAAATACAAATGCAATGGATATAAAAAACAATTAATAACCATGTATCTAAGCCCTATATTATGAGATAATTACTCAATTTTAATTCTGACATTTGGTTTTTCAAGGTTTACCTTTTTTTTTTTTTGCTTGTATATACCTTACCTCTAAAGGATTTAGATGATTTTTGAGTGTCAGATTTAATGGATGCAATTTTATGTCCAACATCTGCATGTTGTTGACGCATGATTCATACTATGAGTATCCCTAAAGTTGAATGATGTTACTCATGGATTGGCTGCTAGGTTACCATACTTATGCATGTTGACTTTTTCGTACCTCAAATACGAAACATGCTTTTGTGCTACCCTAGTCTCAAGTGATAAAGAAGAAGATTTTTATTTAATGAAGCTGAGTAAAAAAGAGTTAATATATAAGTTTAAGAATTGGATTTTATATATACGTGTAAATATGATTTTGTGGGGATGTCTTGGTTGAGAATGAAACCAAATTGAAGGCCAATAATAAAGAAATAATTGACTAAGTGGAAATACTAGTGACGAGGTAAGGATTAATAACTCTAAATTAGACGATAAAAAATATTGGCTAGATGATCATCATTTGAAAGGATAAATTTGTTGGACTGGATGGCAATCCAATTCAACGAATTTTTCCTTTCAAGCATTGATCATCTAACCTACATTTTTTATTGTTTAATTTAGACGTCTTAATCATCAACCCATCACTAGTAACTCCACCTTGTTGGATAGCTCCTTATCATTGGATTTCACTTTGATTTCCATCTTAACCAAGACCTCATCACATGACCAAATCAACCATTAAAAAAAAAAATAGAATTGTCAAGTTCGTATATCAATAATATTAGACTCATTTTCACCAAATAAGATATTCCATTTTTGTTGCCTAAAATTGAAGTAGCCAGAGCCATATTCTATCTAAAGTCTTAAACGAGCCAAAATGCTTAAGGTTGGTAAACTTAGCTCTCAATCAAAGGGTTGCAACAATTGACTATAAGGATGTCCTGCAATATGAACAAGACAGCATAGCACCCACATGCCAGGGTTAGAATTACAATATTGACACTCCCACCCAACTCTCAATAATGATATAAGCTCTTTCAAGAGGGACATCCCAAAAAAGAAAAAACTTGAAAAGAACAAATGCATGTTAAACAAAATTCAATATAATTAACATATGTGCATTCAAACTTTCGTTCATGGAATTCGCAATGATTAGATTTGTGAAACTTGCTATCATATGAATGATATAATGAAATTGCATTATTGTCATAATCACAAGTTTTGCAATCTCAACCATAATGAATTTTGTAGACAAAAGTTTGAATACACTAACTATAACAACCACAAAGAATAAATAGCCAGCAAAAAAAAAAAAATGTAAACTTTCATGTATCACACAAAGAAACATACAAAGAAGCACAAAAGGAATATCATATTTATACATGTGGAAGGAAAGCTTTTGTTGTTGTTGTTGTTGTTTTTTTTTTTTTCTCAAGTCCTAGTGGAAGGCTCTGCAACCTTAAATTGTGTTTATCGAATCCCCTATTTTCAATTACAATAAGTTACATACTAGATTAGATTATTTTATGCTCTACATGTGTACAAAAACGTAAGTGGTAGCTACAAAAAACCATTCAAGTTAGTGCTCTTCACATGTCTTTCGGTGCTCTTCATACTCCTTTTTATAATTAAAAATAATAAATTTGTAATAAGCAAATTAAATGTAAAATCAATGTTTCTCTAACCACAACAACCACAAAAAACATACAAGAAGGCAACACAAAATGAATATCATATTTATATCTATAGAGGGAAGGCTTTTTTCGTTTTCCAAGTCCTATAAGAAGGGCTTGCATGTATCTGCAACCTCCAACTATGTTCCAGCCTCTATACTATGTATGCAAATGTAATCGAGCTCGCCAACATGTGTACTACATAACAAAATTACTGTATAAGTAATGTATTACATATGATGACGAACTAAATTGCATTTGGAGCAAACAACAAATGAAGTAATATTGATGACCTCTTCATAAACTCTTCACACTCATGAAAATATAGTCTGTTTGGCATTCATTTTACTGTTTGTACTATGTGTGGTGGTATTGATTGGCCAAAATTATCACTAATTGCTTCAAATTCAATGTATTATAATATAGACCATATGTTCACGAGCTACATTGAACTTGAAGCAAGTATGAATATACTGGCTTACCTACAACACTACATATACCACATATTGGACACTCCTTAGCTCATGAATATAAGGTCTTTGCAACCAACCAGAGAGAATATTGATCAAGGACATCTTATATGTCCAGTAGAAGGTTGAGCTTGCTGTTGACAGCATGGGGCATCACCAAGAGTCTTCCGAGATGTCTGGCGATATGATCCACCCTCACATGGAGGTGTTGTGGAAGCTGCTTCGCTGAAGGTGGCAGAGAATGAGGTGGAGGCTATAGAGGAAGAGGAGGAGGAAAAGGAGGGCGAACAAAATTACCCCTAACACGTAGCATATTGATATTCTAGAGAGGAGGGGAAGAGGAACTGAATTTGAAGAAACGAAAGCAATGAAAAGTTTAAATAGACAAGACATATGAAGATTTCGAAGAGATGCATAGTTGGAAATTAAAGTTTAGGGAAAATTAAAATCAAGGACCTATAGCAGATAATATTTATTGAAAAGGACCGTAAAAGTTGTAATTATTTAGAAGGACCAATTAATAAAACAAAAATTTAAAAATACTAAATTGTCCCTAATCAAACCTCTTACATTTTTTCTCACATTCAAGTTTGAAAATAATATGAATTTCTAAATTTAATTAAATTAAACACAATCTCTCTTATCATAGATATTTATAGAAAAAAAATAACACAAACACGTTTCAGTTTTGTCAAAATTATAATTTTATTTTTAAAATTGACGCAAACTTTAAGTGAAAAAAATATATAATTTTTGGAAAAACTCAATTTTTTTAAAATAATTAATTACAAACATTGAATAAATGTTATATATATATATATATATAAAATTAATTAATTAATTAATAGGGTCATGTTCGAGCCTGCCTTTTAGTGTCAACAGACATAAACACCTTATAATATTTCAATTTTTGATACAATATAGTAATGTTTTATTTTTGTTATTTGAGCCTACACAACTAGTTCTAATAAGATAAAAAATGCGTTTAATTTTTTATTTTGGTTGATAAAGTTTCTTTGATAAAGCTTTCCCCCCCCTTGATTTACATATAAATCAAGGGGAAAAAAATTTATTGATATGAAAGGGTTAAAGGGCCAATATCTATGTTACAAAAAATAATTAAATTATATAATGATAAGATATGAAATGTATTTATTTTTTTTATTTTGGTTGATAAAGTTTCTTTGATGGAGCTTTTCTTTTTTCATGATTTATATAAAATTATGTAAATCAAGGGAAAAAAAAACCTTAATGATATTGAAGGGTTAAAGGACCAATATCTACCTTACGAGTAATAATTAAATGATATAATGATATGATTATGTATATATTAGTTAAGGTTAAAAAATGATGATTTTGGCGGTAGTAATTTTGGTGAGAAAAATTAAATTACTTTCAAGGGTAATTTAGTATTTTTAAATTTATATGTTAGTAATTGGTTCTTCTAAATAATTGCAACTTTTATGTTCCTTCCCAATAAATGTTACTCTCTATAGGTCCTTCTATCTAATTCTCCCTAAAGTTTACTTTGGAAGCCGAAGAAACTTTGAAACATTTAACATTTGATATAAAGAAACAACAGTATCTAAAATGATATTTACATTAGATGTATAAACGTCTGTCTAAAAAACTTTAAATTTTCTTAATATTTAATACTAATGTAAGTTCTGACTGAACCCAAGAGGGGGGGTGAATTGGGTGAAGTATAAAAATTCTCTTTCTTTAAAATGTTTTTGCACTTCAGTAAATTTAGCTTCCCAAAAGGATGTGAGTTGAAAAACCAGATGACAAAACAATCAAATGCGAATGCTGGAAATATAAAAGATCAGGGAGAAGAGTGTGCAAACAGATTTATACTGGTTCGGCCCAATCCTTGACCTACGTCCAGTCCCCAAGCCTCACTTGGGATTTTCAATCCACTATCTTTAATATGCTTGATTACACGATCTGTAACTGAAGCAATCCTCTCTCTAGGATTCACTCCCCCTTACAATCTGTAATCAATACACTGCTTGATTACACACTCTGTACTCGAAGTAATCCTCTCACTAGGATTCACTCCCCCTTACAAGTTGTAGTCAACACAATGTATATCCCACTCAAGATTACCCAATCTTGAGTTACTCTCAGAAAGATAATGTGTTTACAATAAGTTTCCTCTCAAAGGAATGGATAGATAATCACTGAAGTACAAACACAGTTCATTTCTCTCTCTAAGCTATTTAGAAATGGAAAATAGAGTGAGAATGATGTAGAAGCAGAGTATCAGCATTTTGGCATTGCAAACTTGTATCTCCACGATTTTCTGCTTGAATCCGTGTCTCTTATAGATGGATAATGATATGAGACCGTTGGAGGATGAATCAGACCGTTGTAGGTGATTAGTGTTGAGTCTGGTCATCTTCTCTCTCTAAACTTCTGCTAATCCAAGTCTTAATGAAGTCTGATGTGGCTCTCTGAGAATTTGCCCGTTGGAGATGGCTTTACTTGTTGTAGTAAGCATTCTTTAACGTTTAGAAGGCGTGCTCAGATGGATTAGCTAAGAATAGGTTGATTTGCAGAAGTGCATTTAATGCACTGTTCACTTTTTGCTTTATTGCTTTGACCTTCAATAATCTTGATCTGTTCTAGCTGAAATACACTTAACAAACTTGTTAAACATAGCTAGGAGTATGATTGAATGAATTATGGAAGCAATAAGATCAAACAATAATGATTTGCAAATTCGCGTAATTCAAAAACCAATTTTGACCGTTGTATACTGCAGTATGTTCCTCTATACTGGAGTATGCCACTGTGCATACTGCAGTATCCAAAGCTTACTGCAGTAAACAACTTCCAGAGACAAAAACCTCGCGAAATAATTTTGAAAGAAATGCTCTATACTGCGGTATGCAAATAACATACTGCAGTATGCGAGTTTTTGTCAAAGAGAAGAGACCCCGTGATTGCCCAATACTGCAGTATGAAAACCTATACTGCAGTATGCAATGGTTATGAAACTTGAGAGCCTTCTGTGAGAGCCTTTACTGCAGTATGCAACTCCATACTGCGGTATTTACTTGAGTGAGAAAACTTGATTGCTCTCGGGTTGGTCCTATACTGCAGTATACATACCTATACTGCGGTATTGGCTTGACCAAGAGATTTAGTTGCTCTCTGTATGCCCTATACTGCAGTATACAAAGCTATACTGCGGTATTGGCTTGTTTTAGAAATTTAGTTGCTCTCTGGATGCCCCTATACTGCAGTATACAAAGCTATACTGCGGTATTGGCTTGTTTTAGAAATTTAGTTGCTCTCTGGATGGCCCTATACTGCAGTATACATACCTATACTGCGGTATTGGCTAGTTTTGAAAAACTCAGTTGCTCTCTGGATGGCCCTATACTGCAGTATACAAAGCTATACTGCAGTATTGACCTGATTACAAAAATCTTTGCTTTCTGTATGGCCCTATACTGCGGTATACGGACCTATACTGCAGTATAGCAACTTCTTGCACTGACTATCAAATTCTGAGGGCCATATCTCTCTGGTCCGAGCTCCGTTTTGGTTCATTCAACTCTTGATGGAAAGCTCTGTGAGTCTACTTTCATATGCCACTGATTTCAGCTCAAACGGATTTGTCGTTTGTGAGATATACTCAAAATACCGAGGGCCGTTCCTGACTGTAACGCTGATGTTTGTGTCAACTTGTAAAATTCATCAATAATTCATCTGAACTCCTTTGGGCATTAATTTTTGTCACCAATACGTGTTGGGAGTCTAGTTTCCAATGCTTTTGGTTTCGTATCAATCCGACTTCTGGTTTGTGAGATATCATTGAATTACCAGACGTCGCCCGTGCTGAACATGAACAGAGTTGCTGATCACGTTGCATACTGCGGTATATCACTTATATACTGCAGTATGCCTTTGGCATACTTGGAATTTTGGCCTCCGTCTGATCCTATACTGCGGTATAGCATACCATACTGCAGTATACAGTCACTTTTCTCAGCAATGTGCTCTCTGCCTTCTGGATACTCGAGTATCCACTTGCATACCACGGTATAGCCCTTCTGAACTTCAGTTTTGGCTTTCTGCAACTTCTATATTATCTTGGAGCCTTCTAGCATTAATATAAGAACTTGAATACTTATATTCTCATTCCATTTAGCAAGTTCTTCTTTCTTTCTTCTCTTTTCTTGATCATTCTTGATAATTCAACTCTTTCTTCCTTCTCTTCTCTTGATCATTCCATATCATTTGACTTCACATCTTCTTTGATTCAATTTCTTCTTCTTGTAATCTCTTATCTCCTTCTTGTTTATTTTCCATAACTCAACTTGGACTAATCTACATTAAATACAATAGTTAGTCCAAGTAGGAGATAATTATATTACTCAATCTTTTTGCTTATAAGAATGTCATCTACATAAGACATCATCAAAACTAAGTATAACCAACAAATACTTATTAACACTACATTACATAACAATTCGTCTAGAAAATATTATTTAGACCATGCAAAAACACAACCGGTGTTAGGTTGTATTAATATTTACAACAATACTATCGATCATACATCTTAAACCTTCTCCACCTATAAAGCTCTAGATGTGGGGTCTTAATGGCCTTTTTTTCTAGTAGTGTAAGGAGAATGTAATATAAATTTTCAAAAAATTTCATCTGAATATGTGTAATATTAAAAAAAAAAAAAGTTAATCATTCAACCACTTGGATTTTCAAATTTCCATTTCTATTTGCCGGATTTTTTTTATTTTTGGTAAAAAAATTTCATAGAGTCGATGTTCACATTAATGTTTGAAAGTTGCATTATGTGCAACCTCATGTTGGCGTAATATATGACTGATAATCCATTGTAGAAAATTTTTGTTGTCGTTATCATGAAAGTTGAGTTCACACTTCATTCTTTGATTCACTTTTAAGGAACTTTAATTAATTAATTATGGTCAATTTGATATGATGAGGATGGTCCCTTATTCAGCTATATTTGACCGTTTGCTTGCGTGGCAAATTTGTGTTCGAGTAAATAATAGTAAATAAAAAAAAATAGCTGAAATTAATCAATTTGTACACCATTCTCATGAAATTTATGTCACACATATCTAATATTTTAAAATCAATCCCTCTAAACTCTTCATTTATGTTTAATTTCTCTATTAATATTTTTTTTCCTTCATTCAAGGGCTTATGTGCATATAACTCAAAATCTGAGAGGTATAAATTTGATTGTTGATTGTTGGTGTTTATCTGAGGAGAGTTGAAGGTTTAGGTGGGCTCATTATTAAATTTTAAATATTGAAAGGGCTATTTATAAATGATAGTTCAAGATTTATAGATTTTTTTTTTGGTAATTTAGCAAAAAAAAAAAAGATACCCGTATTACTTTGTTTTAATTCTATTATTAATACCATTACCCATTAGTATGAATGTTAAGGGATTTGACAATCTTTAGAAATATAATAAACTAATAAAGCTTCAAATTTAAGACTAACGAGCTGTTAGTTAATATGATAAGCGGCCTCATATCTATAAAGAGAAAAACACAAGTTCAAATCCAAAAAATGTATTTATTGAAAGAGAGATGGAAACATTTTGCGCTCCTCTTCTCATAAGGAGAAACCTTGATCATGCAAAAAAAAAAAAAAAAAATCAAATGATTAGCTAAAAAAATGTTTTGCCGTTATTTTTCTAATATTTTATACGGTTAATATAAACTCATGTAATAAAAATTCTAGTTTGACCCATAGGCAATTAAATATGATCGAATCGTACAAGAATAATAATAATAAAAGCGATTATTATAGTAAATTTATAATCTTTTTTTTTTAGCCAGCAAATACTTTTTTTTTTTGAATTAAGTGGACAAACACTAACCATTGGAGAATACAAATGGGATCAAATGAGCGACTTCCCACTTATCGGGAAGTCCTCATGCCATTAAGTTATAAGGTTATTGACACATTTATAATCTTTTTACTTAAATAAGAACTAATGAATATCATGATTTTAAATAGAATGTAGTTTTAATACAAGATTATAACTTCAATACTTTCCTAAGTAATATAGTATGGCTCAATATATTTATGAGTTGTGAATGAAGATTGAAATGGCTGGCATTTTACTAAATATATTTCAAAATAGAGCTAAAAATGGGGAGAGAACATTTTAATGTCAATATACTTTTTAAATAATAGACTTCATTATCACCTTAAAAGGTAAATTTATTAGTCAATAAATTACATTTTCTACTTTAATTATTTGGATTTAAATATTAAGGTTTAACATAAAAAGCATGACAAATGACAATTACTCTCTTCGATGATATGCTATTAAAATTATCTTTAAGAATCCAACAACAATCAATATTTTAAATATCAATTTTAAAATAAAATTCATGGTTCACCCTATACAAAATTTAACTTATCTCTCAAAATGGTACAATTAGGCCTACTTATTTAAAATATAATTATCTTAAAATAATCTTGAAAAATAAAGCAATGATGAACACTTTATGACTTTACCAAACCTCTATTGGAAACGGATTCTCTCATCTGCGGCTCTCTCATTATCTTTCTCACAGGCGTCTTTGGATCGTTGGATCTTTGATCCAACGGTTCAGATCTTTAAAAAAAAATTATTTTTTTTTGTCTTTTTCGAAAAAGACAAAAAAATTTTTTTTTGGTTTTCTTTAGTTTTGGACCGTTGGATCAAGGATCCAACGGTTTAGATGCGCCTGGGAGAAAGATAAGGAGAGAAGGGAGGTGAGAGAAACCGGACTCAACCTCTATGTTGTATGTAAGAGTTTTAAAAAAAACGTTGATACTTTTGGAGGATTCACTTTGACCCACTGCTTTGACTCAACTAGTTAATGTCAATTAATTAACAATTTATTATCGGAGTGAGTAGTTCTAGTGATTGTTGTCAAACTCATCATTTGATTTTTCATTTATCACTTTTACATTTTTACTTTATAAAATCAAGTTAAGTTATATATAAACTCGTAACAGTTACAAACTCGATTAAATTTATGAGTTTATACATCACAGTTTACTATTTTTATATTTTTTTTACTTATAAAACTGTGTTAAATTATTCTTAAACTTGTATCAAATTTTTATATACTTAATGGTTTTATATATGAATTTTATAAAAACATTTTTGTTAAGTACAATATATTATGAATGTTGATGGATTTAATTTTAATTATTTAGATTTAAAATATATTTATATTAAATTTTATCTTTTTTATATTTTAAATATTTAATTATACGTTATCAATACTTATTTAATGATAAAAATAAATCTTACAAATGTACTATATAAATTTACGTATCTTGATGAATTTATTTAGTTTGAAAATTATAATAATAGTAATAATTGCCCTATCTAATATAAATATACAAGCATGCACATTGTTTTCTGTCCCAAAGTCGAAAAGTTGACGCAAGCAGGAGCCTGGCTGGGATCAAACGCGATTCTACTTTGAGAATCTGCCAATAAGGTAACGGTTTCGAGGATTCTTTGCATCTCTAATCCTCACGAAAGAAAAGTCATCATTTTCGGTTTCGAGGATTCTTTGCATCTCTAATCCCCACGAAAGAAAAGTCATCATTTTCAGACCCTGCCTTTTTTGAAAACCATTAAAAAAAAAAAAATCTGAACATTTCCGTTATAAAGGTCAAGTTCAGTGATAGAACACTCGTATGGGGATGAGTGCCATTCTGGTTTCTGGGTTCATCATTATCGTCACCCCAAAAAATTACGCGTTCTACAGAACACTGTAGAATCTGG
The DNA here is from genome assembly GCA_034222035.1 of Acacia crassicarpa. Lineage (NCBI taxonomy): Eukaryota > Viridiplantae > Streptophyta > Magnoliopsida > Fabales > Fabaceae > Acacia > Acacia crassicarpa. The sequence goes on from JAWXYG010000003.1 coordinate 39,786,031, forward strand.
TATCAATAGCGAATTCATCAGGTTCAGATAGCATTTCTCTCTATCTTTATATTCTGCTTGTGGAATCATTTCTTGTTGTCCCCTGATCCAAGTAGAAATTCTCTGAGATTTTTCTTTTTAATATGCTTCCTTCCGACCCTGTTGGAATTTGTCTTGGGTTGTAAAAGTGATTTACAATTAAATTTGAATTCTGAACTCCTAACGGAGATCAAGAATCGATGCACAGCCAAACATCAGAAACAGAAATGGATCATTTTAGGTTTCGGTTTGAGTAGTTCTAGAGGAATCATTTTTCTCTAAATAAGGACCAATTGTTCTAATCATTTCTGGTATAGTCGCTTCATATTCCCTATGTCTCTGTATTTTTCTGAACACTGGTTGAATAGTTTATGATCTCTTTGTTTATTTGCTGCTATATAGCCTTTCGATTCCCGTGCGACATCATTGCAAGTGAATAATACCTGACCTCATGTGGGAAAATTACCTGGTGTGCGCAGATTCTGAATAACAATGGCAGTGGAAGAAGTATATACAAAAGATGGGACTGTAGATTTCCGCGGAAATCCAGCTAACAAGAAGAAAACTGGGACCTGGAAGGCTTGTCCCTTTATTTTAGGTAACTATATGTTATGTTGTTAACTGGAGGGTAATATTTATTATTATGAGATTATACTTACAATATTATGCATCAATTAACAGGAAATGAATGTTGTGAGAGGCTGGCTTACTATGGGATGAGCACAAATCTGGTGCTTTATTTTAAGAAGAGGCTGCATCAGCATAGTGCTACTGCTTCGAAGAACGTCTCAGATTGGAGCGGGACATGCTATATTACGCCATTGATCGGAGCATTTTTTGCTGATGCCTATCTCGGGAGATATTGGACTATTGCCACTTTCTCCATAATCTATGTTATTGTGAGTATGGTTTCTCCAGTACTGTATTTGATTACTTGAGCATAGGTTTGTCTCAAATATGATTTTTCCATAATCTGGTTCTAATGCATTTGTCGCAAATATGGTTTCTCCGTTGCTAACGGCTTTGTAGCCGAGTAGCATGTAAACTCCTCTTCTATGGGAGGTTGTGGGTTTGATCCCACTTGTAACCCAAGGCCCTTTTTGCCTTCCTTTTTAATTTAAAAAAATATGGTTTCTTTGTTGCTGCTGAAGAGAGGTTGAAATTTTCAGCTTCAATATTGTTCACTTAAGCATCACATATTCACGTAACTGACTTGAGATGAATAAAAGTAATTATTAGCTTCTCAAGTTAAAATGGGTTCAAACTTGTGTAAGTTAACAATAAAATAGACACTTTGTCTCATATGAAATGAGGTAAGTTGTATTGTTTATGGCTTATGAATAGTATGGCTTGATATAATATTATATGAGGTAAGGCTTGTTAATAGAACACAGTGGCGTTGTGTGACATATAGCCGACCCAACCTAGTAGTATAAGCTTCTTATTGTTGTTGTAGTAGTAGTATTGATTCTATCTTCATGCTTTAGACAGCATCTGAAGAAAGGTTCCTCTATGTACACAGGGAATGATACTCTTGACACTGTCTGCATCGGTTCCTGGCATAAAGCCAACCTGTCATGGAGAAGATTGTCATGCTACTGATGGGCAGAGTGCGATATGCTTCGTAGCGCTCTACCTCATAGCTCTGGGCACTGGTGGAATCAAGCCTTGTGTGTCATCATATGGAGCGGATCAGTTTGATGACGCTGATGAGGTTGAGAAGGAACACAAGAGTTCTTTCTTCAATTGGTTCTACTTTTCAATTAATATCGGTGCTCTTATTGCTTCTTCTCTGCTGGTTTATGTACAAGATAATGTGGGTTGGGGATGGGGTTTTGGCATTCCAGCAGTGACCATGGCATTAGCCGTGGTGAGTTTCTTTTCAGGAACTAGAATGTATCGAAACCAGAAGCCTGGAGGCAGTCCCCTCACGCGAAACTTTCAAGTCATTGTGGCATCCATAAGAAAGCACAAAGTTGCAGTGCCTGAAGACAAGTCTCTTCTATATGAGGTAGCAGATACAGAATCTGTTATCCAAGGAAGCCGCAAACTTGACCACTCGAAAGGATTAAGGTAAATTAATCAAAATGAACTTTGTTATTAATTATGGATTTGTTATCAGGTTTTCTAATAAGAGTATGATATGATTAGTGGATTTTCTTTCACAACTCAATGAATGACACATGATTGTGTTACTCCCCAGAAAAAACCCTTCATATATCTTTCTTTCCTTTTTTTGTTGTTGTTGGACAACTTGAAAACAAACACCTAAGAAACTTTACCTAAGTCTATCACTTGACTATTTAAGGTTTACTGTTTATTCAGAATTGGAAGCAAATGGAATTTGGAATGTCCTGCTTGATTTGTAAAACATAGGGACATAGTGATATAGTCAACTTTCATACCATCTCAGATGCTGTTTCAAATGGAATTTGGAATGTCCTGCTTGATTTGTAAAAAAATCAGAATATGACTCTATCCAGTGTGTTTCTTGGCTTATCTAATATTTAATTCACTGTTGTTGTATCTCTCAGCTTCTTTGACAAAGCAGCTGTGCCAGAGGAATCAGATAGTGTGAAAAGCCCAGCCAACCCTTGGAGACTTTGCTCTGTAACTCAAGTGGAAGAGCTGAAAGCTATCATAAGACTGCTTCCTGTATGGGCCACCGGTATCATCTTCGCTACCGTCTATGCTCAGATGAGTACTTTATTTGTGTTGCAAGGGGCGACATTGGATCCTCATGTCGGCAACTCCTCCTTCAAGATCCCACCAGCATCTCTCTCCATCTTTGACACCATCAGTGTAATCTTCTGGGTTCCGGTGTATGATCAGATTATTGTGCCAGTTGCTCGAAAGTTCACCGGGCACAAAAATGGCATAACTCAGCTCCAAAGAATGGGCATTGGCCTCTTCATATCCATATTTTCCATGATCTCAGCCGGAGTTCTGGAGGTCATAAGGCTCAGAATGGTGAGACGCCACAATTACTATGAACTCGAACAAGTTCCCATGTCAATCTTTTGGCAGGTTCCCCAGTATTTCATCATAGGGTGTGCAGAAGTCTTCATGTTCATTGGTCAGCTCGAGTTCTTCTATGAGCAAGCACCTGATGCCATGAGAAGCTTGTGTTCTGCTCTCCAATTGCTCACCGTTGCACTCGGACAATACCTGAGCTCGCTTCTAGTAACGATCGTCACGAGTATCAGTACCAAAAATGGCAGTCCTGGATGGATACCTGACAATCTGAACTATGGTCGTATCCACTATTTCTTCTGGTTATTGGCTGTGCTAAGTGCTCTGAATTTGGTAATTTACGTCCTGGTGGCAAGGATGTATAAATACAAAAGACCGGTCGGTGCTCTCCGCTGAAAACTGGGTTAAAAGTGCAGAAGCAAATAAGTTTGGGAACCAAAAAGTCTTGTTTTTAGTATAGGAATGATGATAGTGTCCATATGCATAAGATTCTCTGAAGATTTGTTTTTTTACTTCAGTGTTTATGAGTATGCTTTGTTTCATTTTCTTACTGTTTCAAAGGTATAGTATTCTGTAAGGTTGAAACTAAATTATCCATCTGATTTGAGTGAAAATAAGACTGTTGTCTAGATTAAATTGTGCTCCTCTGTCCATTAATATTTTATCCTCTGGTGTTCGTGAGAAAGCTCAAACACAAGTCACATATTCCTTATATTCTTTGTTCTTTGTGTTTTTAAAATCATGTATGTAACTAAGATATATGGTCAAAATCAACATAGTACAATATAGCGGGAATTACTATATAAGGTCCCAATAAAGAGATTGAATCATCTAAAAGGCTGATAACAATTGAGAAGCGTGCAATGAATTTATGTTGCTCACTTGCTATTAGGACTTTTTGGAAATGAAATATGTTCTTTGGGATCTACAAGGCTACAATATATAATATGATTCCTTTAAAGTTTTTTTATCATACTAGTAACAAACTTTTGGGCCCATTTGGATTTTTAACAAAGGCATATTGTGATGTAAAAGCAATCCGCATTACATCCAGAAAATGGATGAAAAGGAAATTACATCAGCGGGAAGGTTGGAGAAAGACTAAAATTCCCTAATTCCCATTCACCAATGGCCATTATTTGGGGTACTATTTGGATGAAAGTTAAATTTCAACACTACAAGGAAAATTTATACAATATATATTTTGATTTTAAATAAAGTTTATTTAGGTTTTTAAAATAAAAGGGAAGTCTCTATCTATAATTAAAAGTAAACATAGGAGGCGTTGTTGTATATTACTCTAAAAGAAATGATACTTCAACAAAAAAGATGATAACATTATTTTTGGAGTAAATAAATCACATTACACAAAAGTCATATATTACACAATGGAACTTATACTAGATCAATACATCTTAAGCTTGTAAAAATTGTTCAAAAAAAAAAAAAGCACTTTATCATTGTTAATCCAAAATCATACTCAACTGTTTGAAAAATGTTCAGAGGTTAAATACCGTAAATGAACTAAGTATATTTAGGAGGTAACATCATGGAAAAGCATAAAGAAAGAGAGAATAAGAGGCGAATGAGTGTAAACCGTGTTATATTTTTATTCATTCCAAAAACGTGAGTATATGTACGAAGAGGGAATAACTATTCTAATAAATGCATTATTCCATATTGTTCTACAATATGAATGAATTGTAACATGCTTTAGGGACATGTATTCATGTACGTTTGTTTCAACTTGATCACAACCTTGGCGTTTCACATATTCTCCAGTTCCCTGGCATGAAATGTAATATATATATATATATTGGTTTCCCATTCAGTATCTAGAACTTTGCCCTAACTAAGTTGGATCCGACCCGCGTCGTGGACCTGGCTCTCTCTCTCTCTCTCTCTCTCTCTCTCTCTATATATATATATATATATATATATATTAACTTTACTTTTAAATGATGGCTATGGGGAGAGAGAAGAGTGATCATTTATCATTATACTTGCACTGAAAATGATATTTTAGAGAGAGAGAGAGAAGAGATTAATTAGTGGGAAAAGTTGAAAAGTGAGTATCAATCAAAGGGACAAAATAGAAAAAAGAATATGAATTAAACTCCGTGCCTTATATTTTAGACTATACATTTTTTTAAACGTATCTTATATTATGAACAAGAATGAGTCACTCTACACTTCTCTAAAGTTCCCCAATCTTACTCATAGCTTCTTTGTTGACGATGCTCTTCGGTATATGAGTGCTAGTTACAGCAATTGCAGTCAGCTAGTAGAACTTTTGAACATGTACTGTATAACCTCTGGTTAGGTCATTAATCTTGACAGGTCTAGCATTTTCTTCTCCTCCAATACCCCTGAAAATGTGAAATAAAAGTTTCCTTATATAGACTCCAAAGGTGGAGCCCTTGTCCAACTTTGATCACGATCCAATGGTCGGGAAAATTCTTTGGATTTAATTATAATTTATTTACTAAATTCTCAAGAATTCTAGAGATTTCTTGGCAGATGGGTAATGCATTCCAAGACCAAAAATGAGATTCCAAAATTGCCCCTGATGGTGGTTTGTGGAATTGCTAGTTGTAGGTTTTTGACTTAGGGGTAAAACGATCATTTTGCACTGCTTCTTCTCTAAGCCAGTGGGACCCACGTGATCTGCCCTAGAATATGCCATAATTATCCTTTATGTCCCATAATTACTTGTCATTCCATTGTCATTTTAGTTTCAAAAGATGTGATCCAGATTAAACCTGATTATTTTATCTTTTTCTCTTTTCATAATTACTTGATGTGATTTTCTCTCTCTTCATAATTACATGATGTGACCTTCTCTTTCTCCTCTGGGCCCACCAAAATTTCTCCCTCCACACTATGTCTAGGGTTTGGTCCTGCTTCCGGGAAACCCTAATCGGTCCCGCTTCGCTCCTTTTTGACGGTTACACTTTTCCTCGTAACTCGTGCCACTCTGTGGGACTTGTGTGGGTCCGGATTAACAATCTCTTTTCCTTGACCACAGGTGGACAGGTTGTAGTGTCTTGGTGAGCAAGAAACCCATATTCCAGTGTCTCACAACCACCTTGTACTACGTGCTATCCGATAATTCGACTTCTGACCTTGAAATGCCACGTGTTCGACGTAGCACTACTATTACTGACTTTTCCTTTCACACTTGGTCTAGATACGTATTCTCTCTCTCTTCCCTTCTTATTTCCTTCAAAAATGTAGGACATCCATGATTGCCCTGAAAATGCCATATACTTACTTATACCAGCATATTTTCACTCAACTAATTGTCCACTGACCCATATAGCCGAGTTACTTAGTCCCAGAAAGGCTTCCAACTTTCAACATTTTTTGGACTCTTCCTGAACTGGGCCTAGTCGTCTGCCTATTTTAGGCTTATTCTCAATGCTAAGGGTCCAAAATTCGGTCGGGATATTACACTAGGTACTGAGGGTTCTTCCTTCCCTCCTTACAGAACCATTGTAGTAATTACTCTTGTTCACAAGACTCTTGAAAAAGCTCCTGTTGACCATTTCATCACCAAGAGAGGAGATCCAGTTTATGTTCCTATATGAATGGACATTTTCTATAGGATGTCGACCCCAGTATGTGTGACTCAGATTGTGAGTGTCTTATGTCTTACTTTTGGGAACGCTTGGACTGTGAATCAGATTGTGATTGTTATGAGACTCTACACAAGTCCAAGAGAAAAACTCGCAAGAAGAAAAACAAAGGTTCTTCTTGCTTTCAGAATGACGTCGAAGAAATGACAAAGGAGATCAAGGCCCCAAGTTGAAGGTTAATAGACCTATTCATGAAGTTCCAACCAATGCAATGACACTGTACGAGCTTCTTAAAGAGTTAGGTCATGATGACTTAGCTATAGGTCATGATGACTTAGCTATAGGTCATGATGACTTAGTTGCTTGTGTATTTCCAAAACCAGAGAAATTGGTTACTGTTCGAGCTTCAGTCATTTCACCATTTTCTAGTTTGTGTCCTATACCATGTATTGCCATGGTAAAATCAGCTTCATATTGAAAGTAGGAATATCACCAAGAGGGGGGGTGAATTATGGATATAAAATTTTCTTTGAAAATACTCTGAAACTGACTAAGTAAAGTAGAGCTAAACAAAGAGGAATAGAAGAAGGATGAACACAGGTAATTTATACTAGTTCGGTCTAAATCCTCGACCTACGTCCAGTCCCCAAACTCTCCAGGATTTCACTAACTCAAATGATTATACACTCTGTTACCCTCGGAGTAATTCTCTCACTAGAACTTACTCTCCCTTACAAGTTGTGATCAAATAACCCAATCCAAAAGTTCCAATGCTTTGAGATTCTTACAAGAAAAGATAATCAATAATGAACTTTCTAAAAGAGCATATTAATAAACACTGAAGATTACCCAATGCGGGTTGGCCTAGCGGTAGTTGACTAGGCCCCAAGACGTTCCCTCACCAATGAAGTGGGAAAGGTTCGATTCCTGGAGTCGCTCGTTTGGGGAGGGCTTTACCGTTAACAACTCCCGGCCCGGAGTGGTTGCACACTTTGCCACCATTTTAAATTGTAGGAATATCAAAAAAATAAAAATAAACATTGAAGATTAAATATCCAAAGATATTGGCTTTTAGAGTGGAAACAGTAAATGCTCATATCACTAATTGAATGTGTAGAGTTTCGGTGGTTGAAGAATTGAATGCTTCTGGCTTTTATAGTTGATGGCATTTAATGGCCGTTGAAGAAAGATTAATGAGCCATTGAGAGTAATGAATATATCCGTTGAAATCGAACGTTACTCCGTCTCTTCGTATTCTTCCGCCGTTATTCTCTGTTGACATTCTTCATTCCATTTGTCTATTGAGACTTAAGTAGAAGGTTGATTGGGAATGGTCGAAATGCTTTATGGTTTCTCATTAGCTCAATTTCCATTGTCATGCTTCGTCTCTGCTTAAGCATTTAATACGTCTGACACATATTTGCTTTATGATAATTTGATGATTAAAACTTGTTAATCATGTCTGAAACTCATTAGCAAACTAATTAAACTTTGTTAGAAATAGTAAGAATCAATAATATGAAGTACCCAGTCCATAATTAGAAGTTTAGAGATTACGAGAACGGTGATTTCAAAATCTATTCATCATGACTGTAGTCATTTATCATTGACTGGAGTTATGTTGACTCGAGTCACGTACAGTCATAGTTCAAATAATTCAAATAGAGAAAAATGTCGAATAAGATGACTGGAGTCATATACGGATGACTGGAGTCATAGTTCAAATAATTCAAACATAGAAGAATTTCAAATAGGATGACTGGAGTCATGCTTTATTGACTTGAGTCATTGTTCCAATATTTTCAAACATGGAAGTATTTCAAATAAGATGACTGGAGTTATGCTAGGTTGACTTAAGTCATATCAGAGTGATAAACTGCTAGACCTCTTTGTGACTACTATGACTCGGGTTTCATCAAAAATGACTCGAGTCACATCAGATGACAGAAGCTGCTATTGAAAGAGTCATTTTGGAAAACTGAAGTACAACACATGACTGGAGTTGTTAAGTGACTAACTCGAGTCATAAGCCATTTATAAATTTGTTTTTCAAGGGTAGTAACTGGAGTCATATCTCACTAACTGGAGTTACTAAAATCAAAGTTCATTTACTTAAAGACTTAGAGAAATATGACTGGAGTTAAAAGCATAATGATTGGAATCATATCAGTCGACAGAATGTTACCAAATCATGGCTTGAATCAAAAGCAATCTCTTGAGCTCACAATTGTCAATCATCAACAAAACACATAGAGAACTAACACATATGAAGAAGAGTTTCTTCCTTTTCAAACCAAGACCAATGAACAGACAAGGGTGACTACCAGACCCTATATCCCTGTTGCAGAAGTTACCCCTCAGGGAACCTATAAACCAGTTACCCCAGCAGAAGAAGTGTTGAATTGGCAAACTAAGAATGTAGTCAGTCAAAATAAAGTTTTGCATCGCATAGGATTAAAAATAGGATTGACCACCTTTCTAGTTGTGTTGATAAAGTAGCAGAAGAAGTAAATCGACTTCACCAAAGACTAGCCGTATAGGCTTAAGAGTTAGATGTAGAATTAAGGAATTATATTGATAGTCGGTACTATGGTCCAAAATTTCAAAGAAAGGAGCAAGAACTTCTCCAGATCAAAAAGGAGTTGAGATAGATAGAAATAGATCTGTCTAAACCACCACCTCCCCTTCCGTAGCCTACCATAGACCTATTCTCTCCTTATTCCATTATGCCAACAGCCTTCCCAATTTTCATACCTCCATTCACTGAACCTGATTATAGTTCTATCTTTAGGTCAACCTATTTACTTGCCAGACAACTCAGGGAAACTGCCTCCAAAAAGCCACCCAGAAAGAAAGTAATAACTTATTTTGGTGTCCATACAGAGACTTGTAATATATCCTCACAAAATCCTAATTCATATACAGGACCCACTTTTATTTAACAAAGACTTCGTGCACCTCAGCCACCATTAAAAATTCATACACCACCTCCACCTCCTCCTAAAATCTCAAACCTCCTTCAAATCCCTTAGATAGAGGGAAAAAGAAAAGTTCTGAATTTGCACCATCTAATACAATTGGTTTCCTAAACAAGGATGATGAGCTTCCTCTCTCTTACCTAGCCTCATCTTCTTGTGAAGAAGAAATAGAAGCCACTGAATCTTTTAATGATGACACAGATGTTGTTAGTTCTCTAAAGGTTTTGATGATTGTCAATGATTGTAAACAACAAATGAGGATTTGCTCTCAGATGTTGAAAATCCTGAGTGAGAGCAAACCTCGAGGTTTGCCCAGAAACCTCGAGGTTTGGCCTTACATGGGAAGCCTTAAGGTCATGTGTTGCGAAAACTTGGTTTCACAAATTTATGTGAAACCTTGAGGTTTGTAAAGAAACCTCGAGGTTTTGGGCTTCCAGAGAAGACTCAGTTTCACACAAGTATTTGAAACCTCGAGGTTCATGGCAAAACCTCCAGGTTTATGCTTTGGCGCCAAACTGAGATTTTTGAAAAACAATAAGAAACCTCGAGTATTTGAAGAAACCTCCAGGTTTCTTCAACCAGAGAGCAAATGGTTTTCAATAACATTGAAAACCTCGAGGTTTCCATATAAACCTCGAGGTTTGTGAGTTGGCTCAAAACTAAGAATTTCGAAATTAATTCGGAACCTCGAGTATTGTTGAAAACCTCCAGGTTTCTGACATCCAGAGAGCAATCAAATTTTTTTGTCTTTGAAAACCTCGAGGTTTTCCTCAAAACCTCTAGGTTTTGTCTTTGAATCAAATCTCTGATTTTCAACACCTTTTGGAAAACCTCGAGTATTGCAACAAACCTCGAGGTTTGTGAGTTCCAGAGAGGAAATGAACTTTCACTATTTTTGAAACCTCCAGGTTTCCAGAACAAACCTCCAGGTTTGTTGTTATCGTGCTTCTGCAAGGTTTCACTCTCAAGAGTGAAACCTCGAGGTTTCTGAGAAAACCTCAAGGTTTTGGCACTCAGAGAGAATAGCGTATTTTTGGGTTTCTGAAAACCTCCAGGTTTGCATGAAACCTCCAGGTTTGTTGTTTTGAACCAAAACCTTTTTCACCTGCAGAGGTCGAAAACCTCGCGGTTTGTGGAACAAACCTCTAGGTTTCTGAACGTTATCAAAAATTCAAATTTGTCGATCTTGTTATACTTTCTTGTTTGATCTCAATGCTTTCCATGATTAATCTATAATGTTTGTAGATATGCTTAACCATCTTTTTAGTGAGTTTCAGACAGATTAAGGAAAGTTTATTGAAGGTTTAAAGCAAAAGCAAAAGTGATGTCAGAATATTAAATGTTCAACCCATAAACTTGCACACTTTTGGTTAATCCATCTGCACACAGTTGCAAAGCACTAAAGATTGATTTCTACAACAAGCAACATCTTCTCCAACGGATTAATTAGCAGAGAGTCAACTTTAATCATCCAGCCAGCTGGATTAAGGAGAAGTTAGAGAGAGAAGAAGTCCTAAGCAGCTCATAACTTCTGCAGATCATCACCAACGGTCAAATTGACATTGCAACGGTTATTTAATACTTCCTGAATATAAATAGAGCTGCATTCAAGGCCTCACAACAACCACAACATCTGAAAACGCATAAGCATTCAAGTTCTTCAACTACCTTTTAGTTTTCACTTGTATTTTGTCCTTGACATTATAAGCTTCAGTGTTTATCATCATCTACTCTTAGAGAGAGTTTTCTTTGATTGTTAATCATTTATTGTAAAGAACCATAAGTCAGGGGACTTGGTGGTTGGGATCATTGATTACAACTTGTAAGGGGGAGTGAGTTCTAGTGAGAGAATCACTTCTTGAGTGCAGAGTGTGTAATCATTGTGATAGTGGAAAATCCCAGAGAGTCTGGGGACTGGATGTAGGTCAAGTTGTTGAGACCGAACTAGTATAAATCTCTGTGTCCAAGCTTTTCTTCCTTTACTCTGTTCATCTCTGTTTTTAGTATTATAAAACAGGGGATTTGCCAAAAAATTTTAAGAATACCCAATTCACCCCCCTCTTGGGTATTTTGGCTCCACCTTCAGATGTTTCCAATACTACAACATTAGAAGAATCCACCTCTTCATATGGTGAAAAATATTATGTTGATCTATCTATGAACCTGGAGATACATCTCAAAACAACTCGTGCGGCAGATCTTACTTCTGAAGATGAAGACCAAGAAGAACAATCAAAAACTAGAAATCTAGAAGGAAAACCTTCTAATAAACCATGGTTTACATTTGATGATATACCCCCATATAAGTGGAAAGAAAGACTCCATGAATTTGGAGCATGTACTGATTTTCAGATGACTCAACCCACCACCACTCGTGAACTAATTTTGATAAAAGTTGCTTCAATAATGACAAGCAATTTAGGTGAATGGTTTACTAAACTCAGCGAGTATTAAAGACTTTAAGCAGTATAAGCAGAAAATTCAAGCATCTTTTTAGGTGCAATTCATAGAGAATTCTTGGGTAATGTTAGTATTATCCAATGCAGACATGATCAAGAATACTTTGAAATCAAATGTTGTTCTCTCAACCACAAAGACCTAAAAACCTATTTTACTCGCATGTCATAAAAATAAAATTTACTGGGAGCTTCCCAAGATCCCAATTTTAAACATGTGTTTATTGCCTCACTTCCTAAAGAACTTTAACCAGAGTCACATAGAATGCACAACACTCTTGAAAAAGAACTTTCTCAACTTACACTTGAAGAAATCTACCTACTTTAAAAATTCTTCAAGACAATGCTCAAAGGAAGTTAAAGGCTCAAATCAGCATGCAACAAATCTTATCTAAAAATCAAGTGAAGAAACAAGCATACTTGTCATTGCCCTTCTAAGAACAAACCTCATTTCCATAAATATAATCCAACTCAAACCTGGACATATGGAAGAAGAAAGAAACCTAGATCAAAATTCAGGTATTTCAAAATAATGTACTTGAAGTCTTAAAATGTTGATATATGTTTTCTCTATGGAAAAAAAGGGCACTTTGCTAAAGCTTGTCCCAACAAAAAGAAAAGAAAAGTTAAGATGTTGCAGTCTTGTACCAATGCTTTGCCTATTGATAAGGATGAAGATATTGAATTTGTCTTTGAAGAACAATCAGAAAAGGATGAGGCTACACAGTATATTCTACCTATCTCTGATTCCAGTTCTAATGATTACTCTTATGAAGAAGATGATTACAGCACATACCATCCTCACAGGCCTATCTATTCTCTTAACCCTATTACTAAAGAACTAGTCAAAGTCCTTGGATCATTAGGATCCTTGGGTGCAACCTAGATTGATAAACCCCTAGACCAAATGTTAAAGCCAAGATTCTTCCCTCCAAATATGACAAGCCTATCCAAGCCATAGCCCATATTGATACATGATCTTGTGCTATAATTCTTAAATCCCATGTTCTCCGATGAGAATCTTAGGCTTCATTTGGCCGTCCTTTTACAACAATCAATGGAAAGGTTTTTTAGTTAGATCTTATCTCTCGAAAGAAAGTCAGCCTACAACTTTTTCCAGGTTACACTATATGGATAAGAGTTCTTGGAAGCTATCTTCTAGAAAGAGATATTCTTTTTGGGTTTGATGCTTTTTACATAAATAAACATCGTTGCATCACTCTGCAAGGTCTTAAATTCAAGAAGTTTTTTAGTTCATATGTTGAAACTCCCAGCATTTTGGAACTCAGCCAGGTTCCTACAGGATATTCAGATATAAAAAACAAACTTCTAAAGCTTTGTGAGGATAGTCATGATCAATTTAAACATCCTGTTCCTCTATGGAAAAATGAAGATTTCTTTATTAAACTCTCATTCAAGAAGAATGAAGATATCAATCCTACAAAAGCAAATCATTCTAGAATGACCTAGAGGATATTCTTCTTTCTAGAAAGAATGTGCTTCTCTTTTAGCACAAGAATTGATAGAGCCCCATAAATCTAATTAGGCTTTCCAAACATTTTATGTAGAAAAAGTTCATAGCTCATTAGAGGGGAAAAAAAGTTGGTAATTGATTATAAACCTCTTAATATGTTTCTCCAAGATAAAAAGTTTGCGTTACCTAAACAAGAAACTCTCACTTAAAGGTTAAGCCAGGAAAAAATATTTTCCAAGTTTGATCTCAAAGTTGGTTTCTGGTAGTTAGGTATTCATCTTGATAATAGGTACAAGACTGCATTCTGCATTCCATATGCTTAATACCAATGAAGGTCATGTCCTTTGGGTTAAAAGTAGCACCTTCACTCTTCCAAAAGGCCACGATCAGAATTTTCGAGCCCATTCTTCACAGTGCCTTAATCTTTATAGAGGATATCCTCCTCTTCTTTGAAAGTGAGGAAGCCCACAAGAAGCTACTAGTTCGATTTGTAGAAATCACATCACAATATGGGATTATGCTATCCTACAAGAAAGCCCATATGACTTAAGCCCGACTAGAGTTTCTTGGTATGATGTTTCATGATGGTTTTTATCAACCAAGTCCCTAGAAGAATTGCTACACTTCCCTTACGACAACATGTTGGTAAAACAAATCCAGCAGTTCTTGGGTATCATGAATTATCTCTGAGATTTTATACCTGATGTGATGAGACATACTAGCCAACTATCCAAGCTACTTAAGAAGAACCCCCAAATCTAAAGCTGTCAAGAAATTAAAATTACTGGCTCAGCATCCACCACCACTAAAGATTCTTGGCGAAGGATAAAGAAACTTACAGATAGATGCAAGTGACCAGTTTTGGGGAGTACTACTTGTAGAAGAAGTTAATGCCAAGCGCCATTATTGTGGTCATGGAAGTGGACAATTTAAAGAGTCTGAAAAGCATTATCATGCTACTTACAAGGAGATACTAGCAGTCAAAAGAGGAATTGAAAAGTTCAATTTTTATTTGAGCTCACATCACTTTATTGTCGAAATGGATAATACCTCTTTCCCATTAATGCTAGATGCCAAAAGAAAGACTCTTCTAGACTCTCAATTGCTTTGCTCAAAAAATTGGTTTTCCTGCTATAAATTCTTGGTGAAACACATTATGGGTCACCAGAATATAATTGCAGGCTACCTCTCAAGACCACATAAAATCCAGCTCCTGACCCCAATAACTTCTAAACAACCTCCCATGTCTTACTTTAAAAAATTTGCTCTCTTCCCTCTAATGGTTGCCTTCGTACTTATGAAGAATTTAACCAGTATGCCAAAGAACACCTTTTCCATTTGCTCCATCTTCTTTTTGTAAAGACCAACCTTCTTCCCTAAGCCTAACACTTTAGCCTCACCACTCCATATACTACTCTCCCTTTTGTTCAAGGACCCATTTCTGATGAATTGCTTTGGTACATCTGGTCATTGACCATTCTGTATACTAGTGCTATTGCTCTTGTACCACTTCCTGTTTATTATTATCCTTGTCACAAAAACCATGAAGGATCCTCCCTTCATCAGCTTCTCCAACTCTTTGCCCCTCTACCTTACTAGAGAGGAATGTTATATAACAAAATAAATGATAATAATCTATGGAATATAAGTAAAAGAAAACAAAAAAGATTTTCTTGTATCTTCTTTCTTCACAAGTCATATTTTATCAAGCATGATGATGACATCTACTTCAAGACTAAAGCAGACTCATGGCTCCCTTTGTTTGATTGTGTTAGACAAGATTCATAAGAGCTACAAGAAATTGGAGATCTCTTGGCCTCTGTCAACAATCAAAAGAAAAATAATTGTGATCTCTTTGGTCCCATTCCCCCTGAAGGAATCTGTTATAAAGAATTGTATGCACCACAACCATACTATTCTTCCTCCTTCACTGCTATATTCTCCGATATAACAACAAAGCCTCCTAGACCGTACTCCTAGGATTCACAAGATCCATATGACTTCACATAGTTATGTCCATCCACCCTAGGATATCCAATCCATCCTAGTACACTCCATCCTAGCTCTTCAAATTATTCGTCTTATTGTACTCGAGCCAGCCCAGGCCTAAGAACACCCAGGTTCACTAGAGCTTTTAGAACTTTATCCTAATCCATTTCAATATGTTTGTCATTTCATTGATGATTCTAGCAATGACAACTAATCTCCAAATGATGATCACAAGCCTATAGGGAAGTGGTCACGCATCAGAAGTAGAGTGTCGGCAGAATGTCCTCTTGTGAAAAGATTCCCGCATACTTGCTTTATCTAAATAGTGTCCAGTTGTCCTTAATAATTGTACTATTCAGTCATTGTTAGGATCCATACAACGCAGCGGATTAAAATTTTCTACGAATCTCATCCCGAGGATCACTCATGTGCGTTTAAGTCAAGGTTAAGATCGAATATTACCTTTTTAGAACTCGTCTGCGTCTCGTTCTCCTTGAACTGGTGGCTACCTCCTCGATCAACAGAAGACGACTCGTAGAATCGGCTTCCTCCACCGGTATCCACACGAACAATTCCTAAACACGATGGCAGCGTGCTAGCGCCTTTAGAATTTTGTGTCTCTCTCAATTCTAGGGTTTCTTGCGGCTTTCTGAAAAATACGCTCGACTAAAAGTCCCGTAGGTTTTCATGACCCGATCGGCGTATCTAATGCTAAATTAATTGTCATTAATTTTTGAAATTCAAATTTTAGATCTGGATTAAAATATATTAATTTAAATCTATCCGATAGATCTAAACTAATAATATTTATTTAATCCATATTAAAACCCAGATATGAAATTCGAATTTTGAATCTAGATTAAAAAATATATTAATTAAATCTATCTGATAGATTTAATCTAATCTATTTATTTAATCCAAATTTAAAAGTCAGCTGATTTAATTTATCTCTATAAATTAAATCCGATAAATGATATCTATAATCGAAAATTAAATGAGATACAATATCTCTATTTGTTTTAAATATTTAATTTACCAAATAAATTAAATATAAAACAAATATTATATAATAATATTATAATCTCCATTAAATAATATTATTATATTATTTTTGAATTTAATATATATATATATATATTCACCCCAGATTAAATTCAGTATTCATTAAATCTCAGATTAATATGAGATTCAATGAACCTGGACACTTTTGCTCGTATTGGGTTATTCTTGTGTGCGACCCTGCAGGCATATATGAGATTGGCAGTGGGCCAACACTGTACCAGCCCACAAGTCGCAAGCGGCCTCTAGCAAGATATTGCGACTACTCAATTCACATGGGGATCGATGACACGATACAACCTATCATACAATCATGTCACGTCCTTTTTGTCACGCGATAATTTGGTCAAGGATGAGGCATGGATAATGTCAACTTTCTGTTCTTGACCACTACTTTCTCGATTCTCGAGTAGTCTAATAAGTGAAATGAAAACTCTTTTCCATCACAGTATGGTCATACATTTCTTAGACTCAATCATCGAGGGGCCCAGTATTATCTCTCTACAAATGTGAGGGACAAATTCCATCTTGACCATTCACATTCCTCCGCATGAAAACCACTTATCCCGATCCCAGTCTTTATCATCATCCGGTCAAAAGTAACTTTTGACTAGGTCAAAGGTCAGTGACTCATCATGTATAAATCCATGATGATCTCAGGTCATAGGGCGTTGTGACACGGTTATACATGAGATAAGCTTATGACTTAATCCATGTAGCTTTCTCATAGTGGGTCGGTCCAGCACCTTGTACTCTTACAAGTGCCCATGACTTTGATTCGTATCTCCATACCTCATCAAAGTCATACTGGTCTTGTTTCATCTTCGCTCCCACGTAGATGACCGACCAGGGACATTTAGGATAATCTATAAAATATATCCAGGGATGCAGTTATCAATACAAATATGCGAACGTAAATGATAACTTAAAGAGAATTCCTTAAATAGCATAAATATCTAAAGTACAATAACTTGTCCCTAGGACATAATTTCCAACAGTCATGTGTGTCTTACTTTCCAGCTCATATTGCATTATTAAGTCTATCGTATTATCAACGTTACAACTTGTTGCAAGTTTGTTTTCCTATATAAACAACGCTCCTCACTACTGTTAAGATCATCAAAGGTTGTAAGATTATCTCTATCAATAAGAAAGAGTGCTTTCTATATGGCTTGCTTCTAAGTTCTCTCTCTTATCTCTCCAGAGATTCTAGTATGCTTTGCATTTGCCTCGTCTGAGGATCCTATGCAACATAAATGAATCTGACATCATCCTGATCCTAGGGATCAAGTTTCATTATGAATTATATGGTTTAGTTTGGGTTTCTACAAATTGAGGTCCTAATATGGTCAGAGATTGACTATGAAGAGCCTTGATATGACCTTAAAAGGATAAGATTTCTAGTTATCGTGGACTGAGTGTGTCAACAACCCCATGTGAGTGTTCTATCTGATACCTTAAAAGAATAAGATCTGTAGCATTTCTCACTGTTTTTATATTCTGCTAGTGGAACAATTTTCTGTTTGATTCAATCTTGTTGTCCCCTGATCCAAGTAGAAACTCTCTGAGATTTTTCTTCTTAATATGCTTCCTTCCGACCCTGTTAGAATTTGTCTTGGGTTGTAAAAGTGATTTACAATTAAATTTGAATTCTGAACTCCTAACGGAGGTCAAGAATCAATGCACTGCCAAAAATCAGAAACAGAAATGGATTATTTTAGGTTTCGGTTAGAGTAGTTCTAGAGTCATTTTTCTCTAAATAAGGACCAATTGTTCTAGTTATTTCTGGTATAGTCGCTTCATATTCGCTATGTCTTTGTATTTTTCTGAACACTAGGTGAATAGTTTATGCTCTCTTTTTTCATTTGCTGCTACATAGCCTTTTAATTCCTGTGCGAGCCAATTGCAAGTGAATAATACCTCACCTCATCTGGGAAAATTACCTCGTGTGCGCAGATTCTGAATTACAATGGCAGAGAGAGAAGTTTATACAAAAGATGGGACTGTAGATTTCCGCGGAAATCCAGCTAATAAGAAGAAAAGTGGGACCTGGAAGGCTTGTCCCTTTATTTTAGGTAACTATATGTTATGGTGTTAATTGGAGGGTAATATTTGTTATTATGAGATTATACTTACAATGTTATGCATCAATTAACAGGAAATGAATGTTGCGAGAGGCTGGCTTACTATGGGATGAGCGCAAATCTGGTGCTTTATTTTAAGAAGAGGCTGCATCAGCATAGTGCTACTGCTTCGAAGAACGTCTCAAATTGGAGCGGGACATGCTATATCACGCCATTGATCGGAGCATTTTTTGCTGATGCCTATCTCGGGAGATATTGGACTATTGCCACTTTCTCCACAATCTATGTTATTGTGAGTATGGTTTCTCCAGCACTGTATTTGATTACTTGAGCATAGGTTTGTCTCAAATATGGTTTTTCCATAATCTGGTTCTAATGCTTTTGTCTGGTTTCTCCGTTGCATGGCTCTGTAGCCTAGTAGCATGTAAATCCTCTTATAAGTAGGATGTTGTGGGTTTGATCCCACTTGTAACCTAAGGTCGTTTTTGCCCGCCTCTTTAAGTAAAAAAAATATGGTTTCTTTGTATCTGCTGAAGAGAGGTTGAAAATTTCATGTTCAATATTGTTTACTTAAGCATCACATATTCACATAACTGACTTAGGATGATAAAAAGTAATTATTAGCTTCTCTAATAAAGTTAAAATGGGTTCAAACTTGTGTACGTTACCAATAGACACATTGTCTCATATGAAATGAGGTAAGTTGTATTGTTTATGGCTTATGAATGGTATGACTTGATATATATTATATGAGGCAGGGCTTGTTAATAGAACACTATGGTATCATGCAATACATGCAGCCAACCTAACCTGATGGGATAAGGCTTGTTGTAGTAGTAGTATTGATTCTATCTTCTTGCTTTAGATAACTTCTGAAGAAAGGTTCCTCTATGTACACAGGGAATGACACTCTTGACACTGTCTGCATCGGTTCCTGGCATAAAGCCAACCTGTCATGGAGAAGATTGTCATGCTACTGATGGGCAGAGTGCGATATGCTTCGTAGCACTCTACCTCATTGCTCTCGGCACTGGTGGAATCAAGCCTTGCGTGTCATCATATGGAGCGGATCAGTTTGATGACGCTGATGAGGTTGAGAAGGAACACAAGAGTTCTTTCTTCAGTTGGTTCTATTTTTCAATTAATATCGGTGCTCTTATTGCTGGTTCTTTGCTGGTTTATGTACAAGATAATGTGGGTTGGGGATGGGGTTTTGGCATTCCAGCAGTGACCATGGCATTAGCCGTGGTGAGTTTCTTTTCAGGAACTAGAATGTATCGAAACCAGAAGCCTGGAGGCAGCCCCCTCACGCGAAACTTTCAAGTCATTGTGGCATCCATAAGAAAGCACAAGGTTGCAGTGCCTGAAGATAAGTCTCTTCTATATGAGGTAGCAGATACAGAATCTGTTATCCGAGGAAGCCGCAAACTTGACCACTCGAAAGGATTAAGGTAAACCGATCAAAATGAAGTTTTTTACTAATTATGGATTTGTTTTCAGGTTTTTTTAATAAGAGTATGTTATGATTAGTGGATTTTCTATCACAACTCAATGACACATGATTGTGTTGCCCCCCAAAAAAACCCCTCCATATATATTTTTTGTTGTTGGACAACTTGAAAACAAACACCTAAGAAACTTTACCTAAGTGTATAACTTGATTATTTAATGTTTACTGTTTATTCAGAATTGGAAGCAAATGGAATTTGGAATTTCCTGCTTGATTTGTAAAACATAGGGACATAGTGATGTAGTCAACTTTCATACCATCTCAGATGCTGTTTCAAATGGAATTTGGAAGGTCCCGCTTGATTTGTAAAAAAAGCAGAATATGACTCTATCCAGTGTTGTTTTTCTTGGCTTATCTAATATTTAATTCACTGTTGTTGTATCTCTCAGCTTCTTTGACAAAGCAGCTGTGCCAGAGGAATCAGATAGTGTGAAGAGCCCAGCAAACCCTTGGAGACTTTGCTCTGTAACTCAAGTGGAAGAGCTGAAAGCTATCATAAGACTGCTTCCTGTATGGGCCACCGGTATCATCTTCGCTACTGTGTATGGTCAGATGAGTACTTTATTTGTGTTGCAAGGGGCGACAATGGATCCTCATGTCGGCGACTCCTCCTTTAAGATCCCACCAGCATCTCTTTCCATCTTTGACACCATTAGTGTAATCTTCTGGGTCCCGGTGTATGATCAGTTTATTGTGCCAGTTGCTCGAAATTTCACCGGGCACAAAAATGGCATAACTCAGCTACAAAGAATGGGCATTGGCCTCTTCATATCCATATTTTCCATGATCTCAGCCGGAGTTCTGGAGCTCATAAGGCTCAGAATGGTGAGACACCACAATTACTATGAACTCGAATACGTTCCCATGTCAATCTTTTGGCAGGTTCCCCAGTATTTCATCATAGGGTGTGCAGAAGTCTTCATGTTCATTGGTCAGCTGGAGTTCTTCTATGAGCAAGCACCTGATGCCATGAGAAGCTTGTGTTCTGCTCTCCAATTGCTCACCGTTGCACTCGGACAATACCTGAGCTCGCTTCTAGTAACGATCGTCACGAGTATCAGTACCAAAAATGGCAGTCCTGGATGGATACCTGACAATCTGAACTATGGTCGTATCCACTATTTCTTCTGGTTATTGGCTGTGCTAAGTGCTCTGAATTTGGTAATTTACGTCCTGGTGGCAAGGATGTATAAATACAAAAGACCGGTCGGTGGTCTCCGCTGAAAACTGGGTTAAAAGTGCAGAAGCAAATAAGTTTGGGAACCAAAACGTCTTGTTTTTAGTATAGGAATGATGATATATAGTGTCCATATGCACAAGATTCTCTGAAGATTTGTTCTTTTACTTCAGTGTTTATGAGTATGCCTTGTTTCATTTTCTTACAGTTTCAAAGGTATAGTATTCTGTAAGGTTGAAACTAAATTATCCATCTGATTTGAGTGAAAATAAGGCTGTTGTCTAGATTAAATTGTATTCCTCTGTCCATTATTACTTTATCCTCTGGTGTTTGTGAGAAAGCTCAAGCACAATTCACAAATTCCGTATATTCTTTGTTCTTTGTGTTTTTAAAATCATCTATGGAACTAAGACATA
The DNA here is from genome assembly GCA_034222035.1 of Acacia crassicarpa. Classification (NCBI taxonomy): domain Eukaryota; kingdom Viridiplantae; phylum Streptophyta; class Magnoliopsida; order Fabales; family Fabaceae; genus Acacia; species Acacia crassicarpa. Next base: position 39,807,743 of record JAWXYG010000003.1, read on the forward strand.
TGGTCAAAATCAACAAAGAGTACAATATAGCGGGAATTACTATATATAAAGTCTCGAAAAAGATATTTAGTTTGACCAAAAAAAAAGAAAAAGATATTTAGTCACCAAAAAGTCATAACAATTGAGAATCATGCAATAAATTTATATTGTTCACTTGTTGTTGGGATTTTTTGGGAATGAAATATATTCTTTGGTGTAATACCCTAAAATTCAAAATCATTATAAATATTATATTTTGGCAAATAATGCCTATTAAAAATATGTGAATATGTGGTCTCAAAATTGAGTAACATATTTATGTTAATTTAGGGAATTTTCTCTGAGAATTAAGGTAATCAAAAACTAAATTCTCTAATTGTATTTTGAGATCATAAAATACCACAAAATTATCATATTAAAGCCTAGCCTTATACAATCATAAGAGCAACAAAATACTATGGAGATACTAAAATTAATTAAGAGAGATTAATTAAAGTTGAAAGGCCAATTTTAAGAGTATGATTAAGGAATATAAATATGTTAAAATTATCATGTTAAAACATGGTTCTTATGTAACTGAAATAATCAAGGAAGTGTTATGAAACCACTTGAATTATTTAAATGGAATTAACCACAATTAGGAGGCAATTAAATTTGCACTAATTAAAATAATGGTATAATACCCCAAAATTCATATGTCTCTTAAATATTATAGTTTGGCAAAATAATACCTATTTAAAATAGGAGAGTATGTTGTCTTTAAATTTTGTAAATTTGTTAGCTGTATTTTAGGCAGTTTCCTCTTGGAATTTAAATAAACCAAAGACTTAATTTTAGGCCACATTTAAGGATCATAAAAATACAAGGTAATTATTATATTAAATTGTGATTCTTGAAAAATCAAAAGAGCAAGATGAGGTTATTAAAAGGGAAAATTATAATAAAGGACCTAAGAAAAATAATATTTATTAAGAAGGACCATAAAAAGTGGTAATTATTTTGAAGGACAAAAAATTAAAATAGAAAGACTAAATTGCCCTTAATCAGATTTTCTATAGAATTTGATTGATTTTTTTGTTTTTTTTATACGTACTGATTGATTGAAAATAATAAATGGAAAGTTTCAATATAGGTCTTCCTATGCCGCCGATCAATATAACCCTGTTACTCCTGTTTTTGCCCTTATAAAATCCGCATGCTGTTTACTCTTTTGGAATGGGATCCCCCCTTTTTTTTTTCAAATTTTATCATTGAAATGGGTTTTCTTTTGGAAAAAAATGCTAATTATTTTTTTTCCAGAGAAAAAAAATGATACATTTAAATAAATTTAAAAACAACGGTGTCACAACAAATCTTCCACAAACATGTCATGAATCCTTTAATTTTCACTCAAGAAGTCAAGAACTTGTGGAAAGGTACCAAGAAAGTAAACCTTACAGATAAAAATATTATCATGACTCTTAGAATATTCCAAATTTATATTAAAGTTGCATTTTAATATTAAAAATAAAAATTCAAATTTAAATATAATAATTTTGAATTGAAAAATATGATATATTAAAAAAATTAATTTTAAAATAAATGAAATATTAAATAAATTTATATCATTAAGTATTTTGGGAGGTTTCATTCAATATATTTATACAAAACTTAATGATATAAATTTATTTAATTTTTCAACAGGAGTAATAGGGTCATATTGATCAGTAGCATACGAAGACCCATACTGAAACTTTCCATTTATTATTTTCAATCAATCAGATTCTACGTATATATATAAAAAAATCAATTAGATTCTGATTTCATTAGAGATAATATAGAAAATTTGATTAAGGGCAATTTAGTCTTTCTATTTTCATGTTTTAATTTTTGGTCCTTTAAAATAATTACCACTTTTTATGGTCCTTCTTAATAAATATTATTTTTCTTAGGTCCTTTATTATAATTTTCCCTTATTAAAATACCCAAATAAATTAAAAGAAATTGTCAATAATTGTTGGGCAATTAAATTGATATTAATTGGATTAACATTCATAATTAATCTAGTGGAAAATATTAATAAGCAATTTGGAATATTTTGGCTTAATTAAATATTAGAGGCTAATAAGCATTGTTGTCAAACTCGCGAGTTGACTCTGTGAATTTACCGTTTTTACGTTTCTACATTACTAAATCGAGTCAAGTTTCTAGTAAACTCGTGTTAGCTATAAACTTAGTTAAACTCATGAGTTTACACACCAAATTTACCGTTTTTACGTTTCTAACTTATAAAATTGTGTTAATTTTTTCTTCCTCAATTGCTTTAAATATGAATTATATAGACATTTCTTTATTAAATATAATAAATTATAAATGTTGATATATTTAATTTCAATTATTTAGATTTAAAATATATTTAAATTAAATTGTTATCATTTTTTATATTTTAATTATTTAATTATACGTTATTAATACCTATTTTATGATAAAAGTAAACTCTTACGAATCTACGATTCGAGTTTACGTCACTGTCACGAGTTTGTTTAAACTCGTAAGTTTGACAACCTTACTAACAAGGATTCAATATTAGTATCAAATGAATTTTGAAAGATCATAATTGATTTGGTAATCAATTAAACAATTACAACCAAACCTAATTAAGCTAAAATCTAATGGCCTTAATTAATCACATTATTAAACTAAATCCATGTGAAGTTGGGAGAACCAATAGGAGGCTTAGCTCTTTAATTATTAGAGACAAAAGAAGCACAATTTCTAGAGCCAAAGAAGATGAAATAATACTTGGTTAATAATAATAAATACACTTGATTTAAATAAGCAATCAATTGTACATTGGCATTTGGCATTAAGTGATACTTAAGCCCTTAATTAGGTGATTAAATGACATTACTAATTAACCCATAAAGGTCACGTTTTCAGTTGCACATGTGGGAGGAATTATGAACCAAGTATTTAAGAAGAAATTAGAGTTGAAAAGTCAATATTCCAACTAACCAATAAAAAGCCATAAAATAATCAATATTTTGTTAATTCAAAATTACATTTAATGGCTATTAGCAAGGAGCATTTCGGATAGCACATGGGGTTGGATTGAATTTATTATTAAATAATCAAAGATATTTGATTAATAAACAAAAGCAACAACTTGTCCATGAAGTAGAACCTTCCAATACTTGGTGAGCAAGTTTCAAGACTTCATGAGCAAGTCTTCAAACTTGTTGAGGAAGGGAGAAGCCTTGTTGTGGAAGGAGGAATTTTCTAGAATAAGTCAACAACTTCTTGAGGAAGTAGGACCTTGAATTTTCCCTATAAATAGAAGAGCAACCCACTTCATTTCTTCACACCAAAATCCTTAGCAACATCTGATTGTAAAGAGTAGAGAGTGAGTAAGAAGAAACTTGAAGTGGTAGAAGCAAGGTTCAAGTAAGTTCTTAAGCTATAGTCTTTAAATTCATAGTTAATTTATGCTTTGATCTTTAATCTTCAAAAGTAGTTTTTTTTTCATGTTTTTATGGTTAAAAATGAGTTTATTTCGAAAAATTGATGAAGAAAGTGGTTTAGCAAAATTTCTGGAAGAAAAACACCGAAGTAACGAAATTCTGGCGAAGTTTACTGGTTAGGTGATTTTTGGAGTCAGTGGCAGAAATTCTATTATTTTATGTATCAAATGATCTTTAAAAATCATGAAATTTTCCAGAAATATAGTAGACATATAGGGCTTTTCAAATATGCAAAGAACATGTTGAAATGAGCTCTATACAGTGAGATAAAAATTCTCAAAGTTTATGCTACGAATTTCTGGACATTCTGGGCAGCGTATGAACACTTGAAATCTAGGAACTGTTCTTGAAATCTGGGTAAAATCTGATATTTTTTCTATAAAATAGACATGTAGGGCTTTCCAAATATATAAAATATGTACCGTTTTGATCTCTGGACAAGGAGATATGAATTTTTGAAGATTAAGATATTTTTCTGGGCGAAAATCTGGGCAGAGGTTGGAAAACATTAAACTGGGAATGATTCATGTAATCTGGGCATGAATAAGTACTTTTTATTGAAACTAGACATCCTAAGGATTCCGGGGAATTTTACGGATCCTCATTTCGATTTTTATAGAATTAGTTATGATTTTTCAAAGTTACTGAAAATTCTGCCCAGAAATGCTGAAGTAGCGTTTTTAATAAAATGTAAGGGTAAAAGTGGAATAATAAATCCACCAAAGGTAGAAAGGTAAATTAAACCTTTAGGATATTATTCTAAGCAATATGATATTTATCTAATATCATACAAAAATCCGACAATAATGTATAGGATATCCGGGAAGTCCGGAGTTGGGTTCAAAGGTCGGGCGTTTGACAATTACCTGGTGAAAGGTACGTTCGCGTACTAGTAACTTTAATCGTTTATATCTTGTATGATTATATATGATTGATTGATTCATGAAGTGATGGACAAGACTAGGTCTTGGGTCATGCACCGTGACTAAGTTTATGGGGCTTAGATCACCTGTTTATACATTCAGCTTTACACGGGTTATGGTCTTGATAATGCCGTTGAGTTTTCCTAGCACTGAGGACACGATGGGCCGTCGTGGCACTGGTGAATAGTGCAGACTGTAATAACATTCATATGCAGTGTCTGTGTTCTGTTATGATCTTTCATATGTGATTACTGCTGATATGTAATGAATATCTGTCATATACTGTCATATCTGCTATAGAGGTTAACTGTTACCTAGGATTCAATCCGATTGAATCCCAGATCTGTCTAAGATTCAGGAAAGGAACCAGGATTAGAGAAGGCATCGGTAGATGGAGCCGTGAAAAGGCACCGAGGGGAGAAGCCAATAAGAGGCACCGGTCAAAGCAAATGCCAGAAGAGCGTCAACAGAGCATTCTTTCTGGCATGGATTTAACGAAGTTATTTCAAACCATTCGGTGCCGAAGGCAGGGCTCGTCTATGTGGGTCAGTCAATCAGTCGTCGTAAAGTCGGTGAGACTCCCACAAGATAGACACCTACCTGGCCGAATCGGTTGATTAACTGAGTTGGGTTCATTGCCCCAAGTCTAGCTGAGGCTTGGTCTAAGGCTGTATAGTTACCATGTAAAAATGTAATTATACAAAGCTCTGTAATTGTATCACATGAATTATTCCTCCGGGAAAATTTTTAATATATCAGCTTATGTCAGGGCATAGCATATGTTCGGGCATTTTGTATCAGGTACTCATTGTCCAAATGTCAGTGCATGCTCTCCGTTTTCGCATTACTCTGAGCTGTAGCACCTCAAACTCTGTTAAGTTTTCTAAAACTAAGTGTCAGCAGACACGTTTTGAAGTGTGGAATTTGGGGTGTTACATTTGGAACCTACCATGCTACAATATATACTATGATTCCTTTAAAAGTTTTATCGTACTTATATATGTTATCAAAATCGAGTTTTTATGTAGACACGGAAGTAGATGTTAGAAACGTAAATCATAGAAATGACACGAAACGTAAAATTTCTACTTTCAACTATTTAAAGCAAAACTCAAAATTATATATATGCATGAAAAAAAATTATAAATTATTACTCAAAATTCAATGAACAACCTTATTTTTAAAATATATAAGTCATATAACTAAATAAAACATAAGTCTAAAAACATCAAAAGAATAAAGTTCGTGGGTGATTTCTTCACATAGAATTATCAACTTTTCATGGATCCTATCTGTTTTTCCCTTGTTCTTTTATTTAATTTTATTTTGTAATTAACTTCTTAAAATATTAACAGAGATTCATACTAAAAAGGAGATAATACAACGAAAAAGATAAATAAGAAAAAAAAATTGCCAAAACATAAAGTCTCTATTCTATCTTTTTTTTTTATCCCTCTTTCTTTTATTTAAATTTAATTTATCTCTATACTTAGCTTCTTCAAAGCCATATGAGAACAAATCTATACTAAAAATATGATAATAAACCCGACGAAAAGGAAAGTAAGGAATAGCAAATTAATAGACTATTTTGATTTAAGTAAATTAAAGATTATACATATAGATAATCGTAAGAATTAAGCAAAGGAAAATCAGAAGAGGGTTTTATAATATTTTTATTCGTTATTTTTTTTCTAGAAAGTGGAAAGGGGTCTCTTTTTTGTTTTGGATCATGTAAAAAGGAAAGGGATTGAAGTAGATCTTCAAGACGTGTTCATTAGCTTCATTCTTTTTTCAGCAAAAAAAAAAAAAACCTTTTTTTAAGTAAAAACGAAAGAAACTGTAAAAGCTTACATTTTTACTGTTTTTATGTTTTTGAGTGGTGTTTCTACTAGATTATACTCAAAACAGTTTTTATTTGCGTTTTAGCACGTATGATTCTAGTAAAAACATATGTTTTTACATTAGTTTTTGACAATAATGCTTGTAACAAACTTTTGGGCCTATTTGGATTTTTAACAAAGAGGGATATTGTGATGTAAGAGTAAGGAATAGCAAATTAATAGACTATTTTGGTTTAAGTAAATTAAAGATTATACATATAGATGATTGTAAGAATTAAGCAAAAGAAAATCTTAAGAGGGTTTTATAACATTTTTATTCGTTATTTTTTGCTAGAAAGTGGAAAGGGGTCTTTTTTTTTTTTTGTTTTGGATCATGTAAAAAGGAAAGGGATAGAAGTAGATCTTCAAGACGTGTTCATTAGCTTTATTCTTTTTTCAGCAAAAAAAAAAAAAAAATCCTTTTTTTAAGTAAAAACGATAGAAACTGTAAAAGTTTACATTTTTACTGTTTTTATGTATTTGAGTAGTGTTTTTACTAGTTTCTGCTCAAAACAATTTTTATTTACGTTTCAGCACGTATGATTCTAGTAAAAACATACGTTTTTACATTAGTTTTTGACAATAATGTTTGTAACAAACTTTTGGTCCTATTTGGATTTTTAACAAAGAGGGATATTGTGATGTAAAAGTAATCCTCATTACATCCAGAAAATGGATGAAAAGGAAATTCCATAGGGGAAGGTTGGAGAAAGACTAAAATGCCTTTATTCCCATTCAACAATGGCCATTATTTGGGTATTTTAGTCTTTTTCAATCTTATTTTTGTTTTATTTAATAAGGAGAATAAAATAAATTTGTTTACATGATCGACCAAACAAAACTAGGCAGGCAGTAATCTTTTAATTACATTTATTAAAGATGTTCCCAAAAAATGTTATAAATATTATCTGTGGGTGTTCATGGATCATGACCTCAAGATTATAGTTTTAAAAAACTTAATTATGACTTCCATAAATCATTGAACCTTATTTTTCTCCCTCATTTATGAAATCAAGTGTAGTAAATAATCAAGATTCAATGATTTTTGGAAATATACATCATAAATGTAGATACAAAGTGATCTATCTACACATGAATCCCATGTATGTAGAGGCATAGGCAATCCGACGTAACCTCCCCCCCCCCCCCCCCCCACCCCCACCCCCCAAAAAAAAAACCCCAATTGGAGAATTTGGAATTTTTGAAAAAAAAAATTAATGTATATTAGAATTTGGAATTTTTGTAAAAAAAATTAATGTATATTTAAATGATTGTCTACCCTTAAATTAAGTGTTCATCTTTAATACATTAATACTGTACTTCATAATCGGATGAGGGATAAATGGTTGAAGGCTTGTTTAGTGCTTTATATTAAAAAAGATGTATTTGATAGTATTGATAATAAGACAATTATGATGAAATTTCAAAAAATAAGGCATAGAAGGATGACATTATAATTATTTTTATTGTAATATACTTTTGTTGTTAAAATATATATACTTGAACTAATTGAGTGCTCACCTTTCATTGTAATTTATGTAGATGTATTTCTAACAACTCTTAACCTTGCTTTTCTAAATGACAGGTTTGTAAAATAATTACCTCTCTTATTACATCATCAGTATTTACTTGATTTCATGAATATTTTTTTAATATTATTATTTTTTGTTTATATTCTTTTATTTTTTAATGCATTTAAAACTTTCTTTTTTAAAAAAAAAAAATCAGGGCACCCCTGAATCCCTCTGTCACTGGTACCCCTTTAATTGATTTTTTGGATCCACCACTATGTAGAGGCCTAGTGTTATGAACACTACTATGGTATGTTGCCAATCCAATCGTACTTATAACATTAGACAATTAGTTATGCCCTTTTAAAATTTTAAAAATAGCCTTTAATTTGCTTATGTTATTTAAACCCCTCACTAGGTTGTTTTTCTTAATACTTTGATTTTAAATTTTTTAAAATAGCCCTTTAATGATGAGAGAAAATGACAATTGCGAGGGAGGAAGTAGAATGTTTGATCCCACCTGGCCTCTATTTTAAAAGTATTCACTTTGGTATAAACCATTAACACAGTTAAAGAATACTTTAAAAACAGTGTTCAAGTATTTTTTTAAAAAAATTAAAAACCATATTAAAGTAAACCTTGTTTACATATTTACGGCTATAACAGATTCCTAATTTATCTGATAACATTAATATTTATTAATGATCAGTTTCTTAATTAAATTTTGAAAAAAATTTAAGTAATTTAAATTATATGAAAAATATTGACACACACACACATTATTCTAGAACATGAATATATTGTAACATGCTTTAAGGACATGTATTCATGTAAGTTTGTTTCAGCTTGATCACAACCTTGGCATTTCACATATTCTCCAATTCCCTCGCATGAAATGTAATATTACTTTCTCCCTCCTAAATATATGAGTTAATTAAAAACTTTATCTTTAAATGATGGGTATGAGGGGAGAGAAGAGCGACCATTTATCATTATACTTACACTAAACGTTATTTTAGAGAGAGAGAGAGAAGATATTTAATTAGTTGATAATTATATGGACCAAAAACAAAACACTAATTAAACTAATTGTTACTTATATTCTAGATCCTGCAATTTTTTTTAAAAGAGATACCAATCCTATTTATAAGTCATTTTTAATCAAAAAATTTGGTTTTATTTGTAAGTCATCTTTCAGGTAATAAATACAATTATGACAATTTTACACATACTAATTGTACTAATGAAAATAGAGAAAGAAGAAAGAGTTAAAAGTTACTCATGTATAAATAAAGACAAAGTTAAAATTTTACCTTATAATCATTAACCTAACTATTTTTTTCGGTATGTGTGATTTAGTTAAAAAAAATTATGAATAAAACTTATAAGTCCTTTTTTTTACCAAAAAAAAAAAAGAACATTCAGTGTGCCTGGGCCCACCAGATTTTGATTTTTGGTGGGGATCACCTCCATCCAAAAAAAAAAAAAAGAATAAAAATGTAACAGTAACTGGTTATGTGAAAGTAGAGAATACAAATTTACACGGACTTCTATTTTCTTTTGGAGACGCTTTAGCCATTGACGGTGCCGGAGATGGAGAAGGCGAAGGAATTGCTGCAAGTCACCCCTGAAGAATCGCAATCTCTGTCACAACACCTTCCTCCTCTCACACCTAACTCAAATTTCTGTTTCTACGAGCAATTTATCCTCAGAGGCATCCACGTGGATCGAGTCGAACCCGGTCTCGTCGTTTGTACCTTCAAAGTCCCTCCTCGCTTCACAGTAACATGCCTTGTCCTTCAATTGTTCCTTTATTGATTTCATTTTTGTTATCTTTATCTTCTGATTTACTAGTCTACCGTTTGGTAATGCATTTTTCGCATCCATAATTTCTGCTGCTTTAGTATGTGGAAAATTATCTCATTTGATTGTTATACTCAGGCTTAAGTGGTTTTAGTTCTCATTATGAGTGTTTAGGCTTGATTTTTTGTTCTTTAGTGATTAACTGCTACTGGATATGCGATAGCTCGTGTGGTTCTCATAATCATTAGAATGTGAAAATCAATCAGAACAATCTCATAATCCTTAATGAATATTGGCTGTGGGTACAAGTCTCTTATGGGACAGAGGCTCATTTCTTTTTGCAATTTTTATTATATTTCATTTTTTGGTTCCCTGAAATTATTTTATGAGGATCTTTGAGAATGTCAAACATATTGGCTTAATTTCTACAGGACAGAACTGGGAAGTTGGCTAATGGTTCAATAGCCAACCTTGTAGATGAACTTGGAGGTGCTGTAGCTCATACAGAAGGTTTCCACATGAATGTTTCAGTTGACATGTCCATTTCTTGTCTTTCAACTGCTCATGTTAATGTAAGTAATTTGCTATAGACTTACTTTTGATATGTGTTCCTTTCAATTTTATGTTAGGTTTTACTCTCTTTTTGTTATAGTTATGTTGTGCAAGTGAAACAGAAAATGGGGAGAGTATACAAGGAGAGGAAGATTAGGAAGTTTAAATGAATCAAATCATGCAAAGCTTCTAGATGCATGATAAATTTTGACCCCAGCTTCACTCCCACCAAGCATCCTAGTCCTTGACTTTTTCAAATTGAACCCCTTAGATTTACACATTACAGGAGAGAGATGTAACATAGCAGTGATGCAGGACAAGGGAAAAGAGGGAGGGGGGAAAAGGTGGAGAATGGGAGGGAGAACTAGAGAAATTGGGGGATGTGTGACAGTAATCAGAATATAATCTCTATCAAAATCAGTGAGCTAAAAGGTCAAACAAATGAGCAAAACCTCAATACCGCCCCCGTGTTGGGGGGGGGGGGGGGGGGGAGAGGGGAGAGCAAAGCCTAAGTTATTCATAAAGCCCTAGATGCAAATTATTTTCAACAATTTAAACTTATTTAACTAAGATAAAATCGAAAAAAGGGCAGCTCAGTGTATGAGACTCCCACCAGATGGGGTTTGGAGAAGGTTAGATGTATGCAAGCTTGCTTCTGCAAGCAGAGAAGCTATTTCTAGGATTCAACCTTACCGCTACGTCAAGGCTCACCCTCGAATATAAAATCAAAAATTCAAAATAAATTAAAGAGAATCTTGTATCAAAGAAACCAGAAACTCTCTTTCCTCTAACTTAAGTTTTCAATTTTCCATCAAGTGGTGTACGGATCAACATTTCATTTTTGCACCCATCATTCTGTTTCGGGTTTCCTGTATAGGTACGCTATTAACTCTTTGAAAATTTCTGTCCGTGTGGAATTGGTGCATCACTATCAGTTCTTGCTGTTATTGTTTACATTATCTAAAGTCTTGGTTCTTTACACCACTCTGTTCTGAAGTTTCGAGATCTCATTTCTGGTCATTCCTTCTGCTACAAGCACCAACAATTATTTTATTGATGTGAATCTTCATGTTGAGGGTGCCAGATATTGTTTAGTGTCTTTTTAATGTAGTGAATTGTATCTGTGCAACTGTTGCAGGATGAGCTAGAGATTACTTCTAGGCTCTTGGGACGGAAGGGAGGTTATTCTGGAACAATAGTTACCCTCAGAAATAAAGCAACTGGTGAATTAATAGCAGAAGGTCGCCATTCACTATTTGGAAGACACGCAAGCAAAATGTAGTTCTCTTATGGTATATGTGTATGAATATATGCAAACATGTTATTTTAGGAAAAAGGTTTGATAAATATTATTTGTATGTTTGTTGGTTTGTTTTTTTTGTTTTTTGTTTTTTGTTGTTGTTGTTTTTTTTTTCTGTATGAGGACATGGAGGGAGGCTTTTGTACCCTGAAGGAAAAAAATTAGATATTTTCTCCCCTTGAATTTTGGGTTTCTTCAGCCACTTTGAGCGTAAGCATACAATTTGGCAGCAGCAACAACAAAGCCCCATCTTATTAGGTGAGGTCGGTTACAATTTGGCAAAATTCACTGCAGTTTCTATTAGATGTGTGTGAACTCTGCAGTAGGGGACTGTTTCAAAGTTATGGAATTCATGAGATAATACAGAGATTTGAAAGAATGAGATAATTCTAGCCCCTAATTAACACCCCAGTTACTGATGAGGTTTTACAAAAATTCAAGAAACTAAAAACAAGGTTTATAAATAGTTATGAAAGACTCATGAGATAATACAGAGATTTGACAGAATGAGACAATTCTAGCCCATAATTAACACCCCAGTTACTGATAAGGTTTTACAAAAATTCAAGAAACTAAAAACAAGTTATAATTAGTTATGAAAGACCTGCTTGCTACATTCTCCTTTTACAGTTACATTTTCAAATAGACACAACTATTTTTATGACTGCAGTGAATTTGAATTATAGATCTAGAGTATTCTAAACCATTGCAGGTCAAGTAGCTCATAAATTTACTACAAAGGTCTTGATCAACATAATGCAGGGGTATGGATTGAATCAAGACACTACTAGAAAGTTAACATATTGAAAGTTTCAGTATGCACAGAGTTGCAAACACAGAATCTAGCATATCTATGTCTAGGAAAATTCTAAACTACATATCTAGCAATCTAATATGTTTTTCCTTTAATCTCATACAGTTGTACTGGAAATAACACATAACAGTGGTAAGCTTTTTGACATGTCTGAAGCATATTTCATTCTGATGATTCACTGGACAGTTCAGCAAGCATTGCATTGTATTCTTCTCTGAGACTGTTATATTTGTTGCTTAAAGTATTGAAACTTTCCATTTCTTTTTTTTGGTAAAAATTGAAACTTTCCATTTTATCCTCTGGAATGCCTGCCTTCATCTCCTCCATACGCTGCTTTGTGGATTCAATCTTGTTCTTGAGCTCTTGTTTTTTCTGAACTTTCTCTTCATGCTCTCTGTGTAATGCCTCCAGCTCTGATTCCTTAATTTCTGGATCAAATCTCACATGAAATTTATATATGTTTATCAACAGAAATGAAGTCTTATTTGGACATGTCATGCCCAAACTTTATACGGTAAATTTAATAATTTTGATATCACTTAATTGATTACCATTGATTGTTTCCCTAAATTTAAGTAAAAATGTTAATGTCAGTATCACCTATAGTCAATTTATCCCTTTTAAATCTCTTTCTCAATTTTGAATGTCAGCCTTGAAATAACAAGATCGGTATGAAATAATTTAAGTAAAAGGTGATAAATGACAATGAAATTATTTGAAACTTGAAAGTAAACAATAATTCTAATAGTTATGTGACTTTGTATCAAAACAGGGGAGATAGTAGCCAAATATTAGGGTTGTCTCTATGAAATATTTGAAATCAAGATCAGAAAAATTGATTTTCGGTAAAATTACATGCATTATTAAACATTGTGAAAAATGAAAATATGTGAAACAAAATAAATAGAATTGAAAATAAATCCCTACCAGTAATTTGTAACAGTGAGCCACCACCTTCCATGGATTTTGTTACACCTCTACACATAATAACAATAGAAACAGGACATGAATTAAGATCCAAAAACAAACACAAAAAAATCAAACCCATATAGTTTTTGCTACTATAAATTTATGTTCTTTTTTTCAAAGAGGTTATTCCTATTTCAGTACATAACATTGTCAAGCCTTCACTTTGTTTACTAGTAAGAGAACAAAGAAGTGCATGATAACACTACAAGTGAAATACATAATCTTTTTTTTTTTTTTTGAAAACATATTGGTAGATATTATGAACTTGGACACTAATTTAAAATACACAATATTTACTACAAAATATAATTAAAATGTTTTTATTCAAGCCAACTTCAAATGTTTTCTCCAAGCTTAACAACAAAGAAATATGGACAAGACTCAAGTTTCTCTAATCTTTAGGAGGCCAACCCCAACCAGTGCCAACCAACACAAAACAAGACATAAAAAAGGAGGAAAGGGAAAAAAAAAATCCAAGATAAATTTATTTAGAAAAAAAAAATAAAAAATAATAATAATAATCTAGAGGGTTCATTTTTCTTGCAAACTGGGGAGTAGTTAAAAATGCTTAGAAAGGAAAACCTAATCCATACCCAAAAGAACCAACTCATTTGCATTCACTTGAGAAAAAGAGAATCAAAGGCAGTGATCATTAAATGTAAAAGCATTCAGAGGAGTAACAATGAAAAGAGGATTCGATTAAGATTAGGACTCTCATTTTCGGTTCAACCCCAAGAAAAAAAGAGAAAATTGAAGAAATTAGAAGCAAAACCTTTTTTCTGCAGCGAAGTTTATTATCTCTGTAGAGTTCAGTGGTTCTTCTTCTTCTTGAGCTCTCTGAAATGATTCTGAATGTAAGACGAAGACTGGTCTTTGTTACTTCTTCAGTACGCAGAGACTTGTGAGTTGTGACTTCTCTTGCGTGCGTATATAAATAGGCAGACATACGCACTGTCTATATATGATCCCCAGACAGCCTAACTTTTTCCCAGCATGACAAAACGTGTGCCTGTGCTATTTGGTCGTACTATTCTCACTTGCTATTTTTATTTTTTTGCCAGCTAATTAATTCTATTTTTAAGGTAAAAAGAAAAGGTCTGTTTTTTTAGTGTTTGATTGGATGACTTTTGGGATTCTTAAAAGTGTTTATTTACGTAAACGAGATAAAATTGATCATATATATATCTCGTATACTGTAAATTATGGTTAAAAATTGTTTTTAAAAGTCCTAATTGTTATTCCGAACAAGTACTAATATTTATAAGCGATATACAATTTTATCATTCATTTTATTATTGTGTATCCTTTATTTTCATTAGATATTGTGTATTTAATTAGGATAAAGTTGGAAAGTTGTTAAATTTTAAGGAAAGTTAGTATTCCCTTCACTTCTTTTTATAAGTAATTTTCTCTCTCTTAGCGTTAGTAGTTATTATCATTGTTGTCAAATTCGCGAGTTGACTTTTCAAATTTACTATTTTTATGTTTCTAGTTTATTAAATCGAGTCGAATTACTGGTAAACTTGTGACCATTGTAAACTCGGTTAAATTTAAGAGTTTATACACTGAGTTTATATTTCAAACTTACAAAGCTGTGTTAATTTACCCTTAAACTCGTATTAATTTTTTTTATTTAATCATGCTTAACGGCTTTATATATGAGTTTTATAGAAATTTCTTAGTTAAATATGGTAAATTTTGAATATTGACGGATTTAATTTCAATTATTTGGATTTACAATATATTTAAATTAAATTGTTGTCATTTTATTATATTTTAATTATTTACTATACACTATTAATACATATTTAATAGTGAAAGTAAACTCTTACGAGTTTAAAATTCGAGTTCACATCATTGTCATGAGTTTACTTAAACTTGTGAATTTGACAACTTTGGTTATCATAAGCAATTTTCTCCTTGTGCCTCAAAATTTAAATTATTTTTCTCTTTCTACCCCTATTAAATACACATATTTATATTAATTCTCTCCTATTTATCATTAATTTTCTTTTATTTAATCATTTATTACACATTCTCTCTTATGTTTTTTTATACTTGTACTAACCCATATTTGTTACTCATTCTCTTTGCTATACTCATTTCATAAATAGGGCATATTTAAAAGAAACATAACATTTTTTTTAATACTTTTATTGTTTTTCACTAATTTTAATAGTTAATTCATTTTACGCAATAATGTTAAAAGTTTTGTTTTGTTTTTTTTAAAGGATCGAGTAAGGTTTAATGCTTTTCTTAGTTCTGATGAAATATGTTGATAGTGATTTAAAAATAAGATCATAGGAATATATAAATTACTTCTAACATGTTTTAGCATAATTAGGAAAAATCTTAAACCTCCTTATTTTTTTTAAAAAAATTAATAACTTTATAACTTTACCTCTATTTATTATACATAATGCGGATGAGAATAAGGTTTACACAATACTAATAATAAATTAAGGACAAAAATATACATTCATATAAAAAAAATTAATGAGATGATTTATAGATATGACAAAAAAATCATTTTATCTCTACTCACAAAGAGGATTATGAGTATTACTTTTGGAAAATCATGGGGAGTTTCCAAGATAGAAATAAACAAAAAAGAATTTTGGGTTAAATACCATTTTTACCATAGAAGTATTGATTAGGGGACATTCAGTACTTGAAAGTTTTTTTGATATCATTTTTATCCCGGGAGTTTATAAAAAAGAGCAAATATGCCGGAAGTTTTTTTTAGGAGCAAATTTTCTCCAGAATTTTTTTAGAAACAAATTTTTGTAAACTTTCAGAGAAAAATTGATACAAAAAAGATCAATCCAATGGTCAAAATCAACCGATGAGCAAGATTGTTACGTTTGTAAACTTTTAGGACAAAAATGATACAAAAAAAACCTCCGATGTTGGGTACTTTAAAACTAAAACTTCCTTGACAAAATTGATATTTATCCAAAGAATTCTATGACAAGTGAGTAACATGAGAAGATTAATAGACGTTGAACCAGAAAAAGCTGGGTACGGTTTTTGTTCCCTGATAACACCAGAAGCAACTTGAGGAGCAAATTACCAAAGAAAGCGAAGAGGCTTTTCAATACAGTAAAATGAAGAGCATAGCGAACAGAATAGGAGCATAGTAAGGTGGGGAAACGGGGAAGCGTAGCGTATTGTAGGGAATCGGTCATTTCATTTCAGATGGATGCCTTGGGAAAGAGGTGACGACTAGCTATATGTATGGCTATGAGTCTTTGAATTATAGAGTGAGAAAGGGTGAGAGAGAGACGCCATTAATGATGATTTGCAGAATCTTCCCTTCTCGGTAACTTCATGCCCTCTACTTTCTCCTTTCTTCTTCTTCCTTTTCTCATCATCATAAACTTTCCCTCTATCTCCACTTCGGTTTCCCGATGAAAAACAATCATTTCCTCCTCGTTTCTTACGGTCTTAGCTCATTGGGTCATCTCCATCTCGATTTATTACTGTGATTTTACGTTTTTACGATTTTTTTTATTAAAATAATTTTACTAATTTTCCAAAAGTTTTTAATTTTTTACGATTTTATTATTTACGATTTTTCATTCTCCTTTCGTTTTCAAGTAAAATCTACGTTTCACTATCATGATCCTTACTTAGGCTCCTCATTTCCTATTTTATAAACTCCTCCTGTCGAAGAAGAAACAGAATATATTATTGAGAAAATGTCCTTGTTGATAAGGACCTAGATGAAAATATTGATAATCTATGTGTACAAAATTTAATAAAATATTTCTTACTACAGTAATAAAATTTTTAATAGAAGGATTTATCCCCAATTTTCCTTATATTTTTTCGTCCTACTTATAAGTTAGGTCCTATATATTTAAAAAGTAGTAAGATTTTAAGGCTTGAAAAATTGTTGGAAGTTAGTTATAAATACTCAATTTAGTCCTTATTATAAGGTATCAATTAACAATTCTCACAAACTAATCAAAGCAGTTAAAGTCAATAAAGTTATCCGAAAATATAAGTAACTTTTAATATTATCACTGCTAATTGTACTAAACTTTAATATCATATTAATTATTACTCTTATTTACTACCTTTATTAATTATAGGTATACATGGAAAAAATAATAATTAATACGCTTTGGAAACAAATAAGTGTTTTATAAAAAGGAATAAATACAATTGCTAGTTGGTGCCTTATAATAAAGACCAGAAAGAGTAGGATAAGAGGAGTTTGATTTCTTGAAGTTACACTTTAAGAGTAAATATTGCTCCAACTTATTCAATAAATAAGCGTATATTTGTAAAAATTGACTCTACTTATATGATGCCTGTAACATGTTTTGTAAAACTAAGAAAAACCTTACCTTGTTTTAAATTTATTACTTGGTACTTATATATAAGTCACTTATACTCAAAAGGTTTTGTTTAAAATATAAGTCATTTATATGGTATTAAATAAGATTTAGTCAATTTTATCCCTATTGACTATATTAATAATTAATAAATTAATAAGAGATAGGGGTGTAAATGAAGATAAATAAAGGAATGTGATGGAAAATGTGCACCCTTTCATAAATAAGGGAAATCTGAAAACATTTATCCATTTAATATTTTGTTGTTTTGTAAGAATGTGATACAAGTGACTTATAAATAGGCACTAAGTAGTAATAAATTTTCACCTCTATTTAATATATATATATTTTAAGAAAATATCAATATACACAATAATAAATGAAAAGGTAAAGCTGTACATTCATATTCATATGAAAATTTTAATAAATTTAAGGATGTAATTTATAAATAAGACTAAATAAAACACTCTTGTTGTTTTATAAATAGGATCAAAGAAGAACATTTGCTACTAGTAATTGACTAGTCCAATTTGCAAGAATATTTGTTTATCGGAAGAAAAGGTATTTTGTTATTATTAGGTTTTATTAATATTTGTTAGCGGAAAACGGTTTTATTAATCTTTGGATAGGGAAATAGAGGAGGGGGGGGGGGGGGGGACTATCATGAGAAAAAATGTTCTAAATATTTATATATATGTGTGTGTGTGGGGGGGGGGGGGGGGGGAACTATCATGAGAAAAAATGTTCTAAATATATATATATATATATATTTCCTATCCTTTTCTTACTACTTTGTTTATATTTCAAAAATAGAAAATCTGTTTTTATAATTAAAATAAAATAAATGAGAGATAAGTATATTTTATTTTCAAGATTAATACTCCCTCCATCCCTATATAATTTTTTTAATGGATTTATACCTAAATGTAATATCCCTTTTAAGTTTATCTCGATAATAAATGTTATCAACTAATTATTATACTAAATACATTCTTTCATTATTTTCTCATTATTACTCTCTCAATCATTCACAAATAGGGGTCATTTTGGAAAAAAAAATTAAATTTCTTACATAATTATTACATTTAACTTTTTTTTAGAATCTCGCAATTCAGTTCAAACCCTCTTATATATAAGAATGGGGAAGAATCAGTTGTAATATCCTGAATTTCGGGCATTCAGACTCAAGAATAAGCCTAAATTAGACATATTACTAAGCCCGGTTCAGGAGGTGTAACGCTCCTGAGTGAGGTCATATCTTCGGCCAAGTGATAAAGAGGGGCACAGAAGACCTATACGGTGTAAATTCAATTGGTAAAAATGCTATTTAATTATGCCTTAAGATATAGGACAATTAGTTGAGCAAATATGTGCTAAAATAAATATGCACATGCCATTTCCTGGACTGATAAGGGTTTCCTGCGTTTTTGAGGAGATAGGAATGAAAAGTCAGTTGTAATAATTACTTGAGGATATGTGTTACCACAAGGTAAAAAGTAAGTAATGATTACATGGCAAGGAAAGTCAATTCCTTGCTCATTAAGGAGAAGATTTCGGTTGCACAAAAATAGAGGAGAAAATCAGTTGATTTTATTTGTATGAAAGCCCAAACACAAGGTATAAGCCTTAAGGGAAAGTTAATTGATAAAAGGGGACCAACAAGGACCAGTTAGGGACTTCTTTTTAAATCAAATGGAACAAATATTGGGCCATCTCAGGATATAAAATGGCGCCACACATAAAGAATAAATCAGGGAAAAAGATCTAAAAAACTTGAAGAAAATGAAAGGGGAGCAAGCTATTAACCAAGGGTGCACAACAAGGACCAATGGATAAATGGGTGAATTGGATAATTCAATTAAAAACACATGGATCAGATTTTTCATGGCTCGGGATGCGCCACCTCAGCCCTGGAAAAATCTAGAATTTATTGGAAATAAAGAAAGGAGAAAACATGCAAAAAAAAAAAAAAACAAGGAATGTGCTTTTAAACACTAGATAAAAGGGCGTTTTGGGTAATTTAAGTAATTTGTACATGGATAATTATTAAAATCTGATTTCCATGGGCAGAATGGAACCACATCAGCTACTTTTGCAAGGCTCTGGAATTCCTTGGGGAGAAAGCAAGAAAACCCTAATACGTGCTATCAACTAGTGGACGATAGCGTGAACCGGACAATTCCTTGCACCCTAACCATTTTATAAGGACTATGACCCTTACATTATTGGCTTCCAAGGGCGAAACCAAGGAAACCTAGGGAGGGTCCAGCCAAGTCCAAATACCCAGAGGAAGAAGCAAAAACACCAGTTTAAGCTCCAAATTCAGGTAAGCCCAAAACTAGCTTTTGAAACTTGAAACTTAGGATTTTCGTCCAATCGGTTGGAGCATGAATTTTTGATCTGATTTTGATGTTTTTGAGGGTTCCATTGAGTTTAAAACGATATTTTGTGTGGGAATGGGTTAAAGTTAAGATTTACAAACTCAAAAACCCCCAAAAACAGAGAAACAGTAGCTGCAAGGTTTTGGAATTTTGGGCAGCGACGTCTAATCGATGGTTTTTAAATAGAAAATGAAGTCTGTTATTTGTTGATTAAATTAGACATCCCGAGATTCATTTTGATATAAAATTTTGTTATTTGTTGATTTTTCTATTGGGAGGAATTTATTGTTGAAAACAACCTAAAAAACTGAACTCCTTCTCTGACCAGTGGCTAGGGTTTGAGAATAAGGAAAGAATATGAATTTAGATGACCTTGGAAATTATTTTTATAGTAAACTATACATCTTAGGGTTTAATGGCCATTGATTTCACATCAATCAGATTTTATGGAATTAATTAAAAATGTTTGAAGTTGAACATGAGTTTTTGGAATTTTGGAGGATTTGCTTAGATTTCTCAAAAGTAAAAGAGGAATTCAAGGAGATACCAAAAACAAGGTATACTGATGTTGTTTAGGACAAAAAGACATCCGGAAAGGCTTTCGGACATCATAGGATTTCAAATCTTTGAACAACCAAAAGGTAGTAACTGTTTACTCATGTACTCTATGTTACCATTGTATGTTTGTATGCCATGTTTGTGTTTGCTTAATATGCATCCAGAACAGTTAGGGTTCGAGGCCCTGACTATTATTCTGTTCTTAGCGTTGAGGATTTTTCCGAGGCTGGCCTTGTTAGGCAACTCAACGACTTTGTGATTCTGGGGCTGGCTTGGTTCAGGCGGCTTAACAGCTTGTGATTCTAGGGCTTACCTTGGTAAGACAGCTCAATGGCTTGTTGGTATTGTGTTTGTGATTCTGAATGCATATATGGTATGTTTGCCATGTGACTGATATTTTCTAACTGTGGTTTCATTCATACACTACATACATATGGTACTTAAGTTTAACAGTTACTTTGGGGTTCATTTTTGAACTCCAAACTGTTATGTAAATACAGGTGATAGACTCTGATCTATTCAGAAGCTGAAAGGTAAAAGCATACAGCAGAGGATTGAAGAAATATGGAATGCCTATCTCATTTTGTATATTTATTTTGGGGATGACTGTATGAATTTAATTACTGTCCAGTATTTTATTTTGGATAACTGTACTCTTAACCCTACGGGGACTCTTTAATTTTTGGTTATCGTACTTTTACCAGTATATTAGGTACGTCTAAACCGATAAAATGTTTTGTTGCGCACACTCTGATGTATACTAACAGGAATAAGCAACTAAGGAAAGGTAACATATAAAAGTGTTTGTTCTCTATGTGTTTTGATTATAACTGACAATTGTAAACACAAGTTAAAGTTTATCTTGGATAAGTTGAAAAACTAACTATCAAAGGCAAACTCGAGTTATGGTTTGAAAACTCGAGTTTTGACTTTCACAGAGAGTAGCTAATTTTTAATGAACAGAGCAAAACTCCAATTTTCATTGAAAACTCGAGTTTTGGCCTTACAGAGAGCATTCAGTTTTTTACATTGAGACAATCTCGAGTTTTAACTGGTAAACTCAAGTTTTACATTACATAGAGACTTTTCATTATTTTCTGATGAAAACAAAACTCTAGTTTTCATTTGAAAACTCGAGTTTTGGTCATACAGAGAGTCTCTAACATTTTGAACATATGCAAACTCAGTTTTGTTCTAAAACAATTTCACTTTGCCATGAGTTTTCTAAGTTTTCTCAAAGTTGTGAGAAAATTCGAGTTTTGGTTTGGAAACTCGAGTTTTCACTTGGCAGAGAGTTTTCATGTTTTACTTAGTCTTTGAGAACTCCAGTTTTCACAGAAAACTCCAGTATTGACTTGGCACAGATTTTTCAAAGTTTTCATACTTAAATAAAAAATTAAATTTTGTTTTGGAAACTCGAGTTTTGGCCAAGCCGAGAGCATTACACTTTTTCAATGTTTTGAAAACTCAATTTTTGAATTTAACTCATCCTTATATGATCTTTTCATTAGTGCATATACGAATTTGCAAGTAATGTTGATCCAAAAAGAGTTCAACTATGAAAAGATCATTTAAATGCCATAATATTGATTAAAGATATGAAATCAAGGGAAGTAGGATTAAACCTTTGGTAATTCCACGAATGGAAATTTTGAGGATTAGCCTTCTGGAACTAATCCAATAGGCGTAATTCATTGTCTATACATGAATAACTCTTGCTTAGAGCCTATTTCCAATGATGCCATGCACCATAGACTTGAAATTTTGCTGCAGCGCACTTTCTACCTAAAACATATCAGAATTAATGCATATTAACTTTGTTGTTTCTAATGTATTGAGTAGGTAGAAATTGAATATATAATAAACAGAATATCATAACAAGAATCTGTATTAATTAAATAGAACATACAGAGAACATATAATAAGTCTGTATAACATGAAAAACTATAAAACGAACTCACAAGACTGCCGATATGGAATGGAAAAATGCAGAAATCCGGGCCCAACTTTCGTTGTGTCCTTAAGACAATTTTGCTCCCTCAATACGGATGTCGAAGGTTTTCTGAGCAGTTGTCTCCCAGGATAGAGCGGATTGTTCGTCTCCAGAAAGATGGCTCTGTCTGTCTGAAGCCCAAGCGAATCCAACGAGTCTGCTTTCAGAATCGCACATACTATGTCTATAGAATGTAATATGCAGAGAGGAATGTTTGAGATTAATTTTAAATCTAGTTTTTCTATCTATTCTCTTTTTCTCTCTAAGATTTATGTCACTAGCACATCCTATTTATAGATGTCAAAACTGATCAGATGGACACCCGTTGGCGAACCGACACGACTGTGGTGAACCGACGCGACCGGTGGTGGCCAACCAGTGGGACTTCTTATTCATAACCTTTGGGATTTAGATCCTAAAACCCAACAATCCCCCACATGGGTAAGAAGTTAGTCCATCATGACCAAATGCAAATGATCATGTATGCAAAGTGCGATTCCTCTACGAGAAACAACTGCATCGAGATAGGTAGGGGTTGCCTTTGAACCTTCTCTAGTAAAAACCTATCGGATATATTGGTCAATTGGTGGACGCGTTGTCTTGAACCGTTGACCTTTTAGTGTATACCAAGACAATAGGAGTTACACAGTTGCTCCTCTAGCATCGTTGGTTCTCATGCTGTGTCCATTTTGGCCCTGGACACCGCCTGGTTCTGTGAGTGTTCTAGAGAATCGGCCATTTTAAATTCTCATAGAAGCGGCCCGCACTTCACACTCACATAGGTGATTCCTTGTGATGTAAGTCAACGTACATCATCTGAACACATTAGATTAAGAAACCATTAAAAGCTTAGAAGCTTACCCTTTATATATATGCACTGTTTGTCTACGAATGAGTATGAGTTTAAAACTCCACAGTGTTAACAGTCGATTAAGACTTAGTTGTCTCTTTGAACCTAGTTCGTGGGATCTCCACTCTCCTAGGTAGAGTTACCGCGATAATCAACAATGAATCGGCCTTAAACCCATTCCTTTAGACAAATTTTTAACTAACTCTCTAGGAATCCCTTTAGTTAATGGATCCGCTATATTCTCTTTCGATTTCATCTAATCAATTGAGATGATTCCATTCGAGAGTAGTTGTCTAACGGTGTCATGTCTATGACGTATATGTCTAGACTTGCCGTTGTACATGACATTCTTGGCCCTACCAATAGCTATTTAACTATCAGTATCACAGTGTATACATACTGCCGGTACCGGTTTTGGCCAGCTAGGAATGTCTTCAAGAAAATTACGAAGCCACTCGGCTTCCTCACCAGTTTTATTTAAGCAATAAATTCTGCTTCCATAGTTGATCTTGCAATGCAAATATGCTTAGATGACTTTCAAGACACAGTACCCCCCACTAAGGGTGAATACATAACCACTTGTGGATCTTGTGTCATTAGAGCTGGTGATCCAATTTGGATCACAATAGCCTTTTAGTACTGCAGGGTACTTCTCATAATGCAAAGCAAAGTTTAGAGTTTGCTTTAAGTAACCCAAAACTCTTATCATAGCTTTCCAATGAAGCTCATTTGGATTACTTGTGAAGTGAATCAACATGCTTACTGCATAGGCAATATTAGATCTAGTGAAGTTTAGAACATACATAAAACTGCCTAACACTCGAGCATACTTCTTTTGTTTTTCAGCTTTGTCAGTATTTCTCGATAGACGAAGACTGGAGTCTATAGGGTTCGTCACAAGAATTACGTTTAAACTCTTGAATTTCTCAAGAATTTTAGCAATATAGATGTTCTTGTGATAAAGCCAACCCAACAAATGTTTTATGAATTTTAATTCCTAAAATAATATCTGCTAGATCCATATCTTTCATGTCGAACTTACTGATAAGCAATCGCTTAGTAGCTTTAATCATTTGATTATTACTACTCGTTATCAACATGTCATCTGCATATAGACAAACTATAACAAACTCTTTATCAATATTCCGAATATAGACATATTTGTCAGATTCATTAATATTAAACCCATTTGATAATTTCAATGAATTTCGCATCCCATTGTTTTGGGGCTTGCTTTGGTCCATAATGAGACTTTATCAAGCAATCGATAAACTTTCTGTTCTTATTCTGAGACAACAAAACGCTCAGGTTTTTCTAAATAGATTTCTTTCTCTAATTCACCATTCAAGAAGGCTTTCTTTACATCCATTTGATGTAAATCCAACCCATTCAAGGCTGCTAACGTGATTAACATCTGAATGGATGAATTTTTTAAAAGGTGAATAGGTATCAAACTAATCTAGGCCTTCACGTTGTCTATAGCCTTTTACTATCAGCCTAGCTTTGTACTTATCCATAGTGCCCTCTGCTTCCATCTTCTTTTTGAAGATACACTCAATTCCTACAGAATGGATTCAACTTCACTATTGATAGCCTTTTCCTAAAATGGTGCTTTAGGGAAGCCCATAAACCTCTCCATATATTCGAGGCCCATTTTCCAACAAAAAAGTTAGAAAATCAAGATCAAAAGATATTTTGGTCATTTGTGTTGTACTACGTCTATGTTCCTTCTCTACAGGATTATCACTTGTCGTAATATCCTACGGTAGCACAGTACTATTATCATTATTGCCACTTGCTTCACTTCCCTTGTTATACGAAAATACATTTTCAGAGAACGTAGTGTCCCTTAACTCAATAACCGTATTAATGAGGATAACTGATACATTAGACCAAAAAATTGATATGCACTATTGTCAAGTACATAGCCAATAAACACATAGTCCATTATCTTAGGTCCGATTCTTAACCTTTTAGGTTTAAGAATCTCATCCTTTTACCAAACACCCCCACACTCTCAAATATTTCAAGGAAGCTTTCTTTCCTTTCCATATTTTGTATGGCATGCTTAGTATCCTTTTGTGGGGCACTCTATTAATTAGCCATTAAAATGGCTTCACCCCCACAAATTCTATGGCAAACTAGACGTAATCAACATTTCTTACAATATACAACATTTAATCACAATGATACTACAAAGATTTCACGTAATTTAATAGTGATGCATACTCCAACTAAAAATATTTATCATATTTGGGTATCAAAATAAAACTACCAACATTTACTTTCAACAATTATAAAGACAATAAACAACCTTATAATTGAAAAATCATAAACGTCTTATAATAACAAACTTCAATTCACCCACAATACAAACATAATATCATAGCATCAAAGTTATGGGTAATTGAAAAATCACCATAATATTCACAAAGAATTAACTACTTTGGTGACTAACAAATCAATTATACTCTTATCCTAATATTTGGAATTAAAATAATTCATAAAGAATTGACCATTTTAGTGATTAATAAATCCACCAGACTTAATTCCCAAACTTAAATATTAAACATTCATATAATTGTTGTTCACAATCTTTAAAAAGCATAAAATCATAGCCACAAAATTATTCATGATTATACAATTATGGCTATAATTGCATTTCTATCAATACATGAAGCCATGCATGTTTATATTAAGAGAAATAAAAATACTATGAAAAATTAGAACACATTTATCTCTATACTAGATAAATGACTAAATTTTTCATATCACAATCATATGTTTGTCATGCAAAATATTTAATTATTCACAAAATTTGCTTTCAATTATTCAATAGCAAATAACAAATACTCAAATTCTGTTAAGCCCAAATAAATTTATTATTGTTAATTTAATTTGGCCAAACTACAATTTATATTTGGCCCATAAAAAATAGCACACACAAAAAAAATTCTGTTCGGCCCAAACAGAAATCAGTCTGGCCCAACAAATGAGCCCCATGCTAAATATACTTTAAATTATATTTCGGCCCACACCAGGTAAGGAATTGCGAATAGCTCAACTGGTTAAGGCATCTTTCACCCAAGCAACACGTCTCGTGTTCGATTCCTCTCTGGTGCGTCCCTTCAATACAATGTTTTTTGATATGCTTCAATACAATGTTTTTTATAAAACGCGTTGTATGAAAAGATTGGACCCATGGAGTTTCGCATGGTATGATTACACCCTAAAGGCTCATAGATTGGACCTAGGGTTTTTTGTTGTCACTACGCGCCTTTTCATTGAAAGGAGGCGAAGCACAATATAAAAATATACTGTTTCAGATAGGGGTGTCATCTTTATTAATATCAAACAAATTAATATCTCCTATTAATAATAAGTCCTTAATAATAAAATAAATAATGGCTAAGATATTCTCAAATATCACCATTTTTATTCAACCATTATTTATTCAAAAAGCTTCACAAGATTTTAGGAGAGATTATAAGATATTAAAAATTATTAAACAAATTAATTTAACCGGGACTAAATTCCCTTCCATTCTAATTAATTATTATTATTATTATTTTTCTTCAAATACCTAACATCCTAAAATTTAGGACTTTTAATAAATCTCATCATTTAATTGTTAGATATATTTAATTTCTGCAACTTGAAGCATGAAATCAAATAATATCTGTACAATATCTAATAAAATCTCTCGATGAAATATTATATTCACTTTATGAATTGAATATTCATCAAATCCTTATTAAAATAAGGAGAGATTGTAGGAGATTTATTAACTACCTTATCATACAAAAGTTAATATATTTATTAACTAAAAATAATCATATTTTTTCAACGGATGTAAATTCACCGTGCAAGTAATCAATATATAAATAATTAAATAACATATTAATTTCTATAGGCATATCCATACTAAAACGTCGGCACATTAACAGCTATGCATTATTTCAAAATTTAAATACCGTTTCATTTAAATAGTCACGCCTCCTAAATAAGAGCTGTTAAATGAAAATAGTTTCAATTAAATAATAAAAAAGCTTAAAACAATACGTCCATGCGCATCCAGGAGGTAAAGGCGTGTTCAACCAAGCGGTGTAGTTCCGTTTAAATAAAAAGGGGACGCCTCCCTTAACATAATAAATAAAACACACTATTTCTTTTCATGGCTGAAGCAGCGTACATATCCAAATGACGTTTCGTTCGAAGGGACACAAAAACAACACGCTGTTTAACCCTTCTTCAACCTTCATCCGGGGTCGTACCAGACTCGTATGGATACGTGGGTCGGTCATTCAGATCCAACTCTTATTTCCTCCACAACCAATGTTTCTGATGTCGGTTTTTCACGTTTTTGGTGTTTATCTCTCAGTTTTTCCGAGATTTACGTAATAACACCTATTTTGTGGCCAGAAAGCACCTTTACCTCGTGACTCAACACAAGGCTTCAAAGGACGACTTTCCCGATAGAAAAACAAATTTCCATCCAATGTTCTATATTATACTAATTTCATGGCCTATAACATATATACTTATATATTTTATTGCAGAAATAAATATTCACATAACAGATTCAAAAAGAATATGTTTCCTAAAAATTGGCCAAGGAAATTGGAATATTTAAACAATTTGCATATATACATATATTGCATATCAATCATATATTTATATGTAATTCCGAAACCCATGAAAATTACTTTTAAAAATTCATATGCAAGTCAGAAACAAGTCGACATATACACATCCACAGAAATCATATCATAATATTAAAGTTTCAAACTTACACATATATAATCCATAGAAATCATAATTTTAGAAACTTTAATTTTCCAAAATCAAATCTAAAATCTTAAAATTGAATACAGATTCAAATCAAAATTTCTATCAACACAGATATCAACTTTATTTAATATAAATTAATCTAAGTTGATTCCAATTTAAAATTTCTACCAATAATGAAATCAGCAATGATCTAAGTTGATTTCAATAAACAAAATTGTCTTAAGATTGTTGTTTCTAATGTATTGAGTAGGTAGAAATTGAATATATAATAAACAGAATATCATAACAAGAATCTGTATTAATTAAATAGAACATACAGAGAACATATAATAAGTCTGTATAACATGAAATACTATAAAACGAACTCACAAGACTGCCGATATGGAATGGAAAAATGCAGAAATCCGGGCCCAACTTTCGTTGTGTCCTTAAGACAATTTTGCTCCCTCAATACGGATGTCGAAGGTTTTCTGAGCAGTTGTCTCCCAGGATAGAGCGGATTGTTCGTCTCCAGAAAGATGGCTCTGTCTGTCTGAAGCCCAAGCGAATCCAACGAGTCTGCTTTCAGAATCGCACATACTATGTCTATAGAATGTAATATGCAGAGAGGAATGTTTGAGATTAATTTTAAATCTAGTTTTTCTATCTATTCTCTTTTTCTCTCTAAGATTTATGTCACTAGCACATCCTATTTATAGATGTCAAAACTGATCAGATGGACACCCGTTGGCGAACCGACGCGACTGTGGTGAACCAACGCGACCGGTGGTGGCCAACCAGTGGGACTTCTTATTCATAACCTTTGGGATTTAGATCCTAAAACCCAACAAACTTAATTTTAAAGAAAGCCATCCTTTATAACATGTAGCTCACAGGAACTTAATGTTGGAGCTATTTTCTCCTTACTCTTGAATGCTATGCTATGTTGCATAACAATTACGAACATTGAGCTTAACACATTTCCAATAGATCAGATAGCACTGCAATTGTTTTCATGCATGGAATTGTCAGGTTGCAAACTCTTTTCATTTGTTTCTTAAAAGAATGATGCGTTTAAAATTTAAATGAAGCATACATGAAGTAGACCTGGAAAAGAATTTGTTAATAGTTGCAACCCAGTTCCAACAAGCATTGAACTTATACCAAAATAATCTAATCAATGTCTCTAGTTTTGTGTAAACGACGTCCTTATCATTATGTCCTAGGCTATAATAAGCTCATTAGTGTTGGAAGAGGTTTTAAGACTCAGAACCAACTTGCAATGGGACATCATTATGTTTATATTAACCACGGTTAATGTAGCTTTTAATTCTAAAACATACAATGTTTAACTTTTTTTGGGTCTTCAATTGTTGAAAACTTACTATCCAATAACTTAAAACTTCTTCAAGACTCGTCAAACACTAAATGAAAATAATACAAATTTGCTTGTATGAAAACTTATATTAAACATAGGATGCTATCATGTTAAATTATACGTTAGAACTACAAAAATTGATGTCAATCCCAACATATATGAAATACTCAAATAAATGACACTACACTTCAAATTATGGGCAAATTGAAGTAGAGCATTCAAGATAAAGCAAGATTTCTTTCCCAAGTGGATCTTATTGAGCAGTTTAGATTGTATTCAATTTCACCAGAGAATATTTTGTGGTTATATACATAGGAGTGGAAACGAATGAAGAAGTGATATCAAGAAGCAGTTACCTGATCTAACAAAGTGTGAAGATGATCCTTCAACTCTGAATTTTGATCCAAGTTTGACTGTTATGGCTAATCCCTTCTCGACCTCTCCTCCAAGACTCTCATTCTTGGATGAATGGCCACCAGGTTTACCCGCTTGGTTGAACTTGATCTCTCTCAATCGATTTTATGCTCTTTCTGTCTAGGGTTTATTAACTTCAACCTCTATGTTATAACCAACGGCTTGAGAATGCTTGATTTGTAAAATTGTAAAGGTGGCTTTCTTTTCTTCTTCTTTTCTATTTTAATCTATTACTTTTTCAATGACTGATAACCATATGATGATTTTGAGTTGGTGACTGAGTTTTGTTGGCTCTATATCAGGAGGAACTGGGTGGACCAAATGATAGAGGTGCTATAGGAATTTTTTTTTTAAAAAGAGCTGCTATTGGAATTTTGATGAAGAGAGAAATACATACACAATTGCATATTGGATTATGCTATTGATGACCCTCTTGAACTGATGCTACTGATTTATCATGTCTAGCTGTTGATAGATTCCTAAGCCTCTTTTAGTGTATTCGAGGAAGAGATACAAGAATTAGGAATTAGGGGAAAATTAGTCTTTCTTCAGTTATTGTGTGTTTTTTTTTTTTTGTTATACTTTATGTTTATCTATTATTTAGTAGTTATTTTATCAATCAATTATTGTGGAGTCAGTTATTTGTATTGTTATATAAGCCATTGGTGTAATTTTTGTGTTGTCAATGATTTAGTATTGTTCAAAAAACTTTATTTCTTTTTCTGTCCTAGGATTGTTGAAATTTATTTTCTCTCTAAATCATTATTCTATTCTAGCAAACCAAGTTGGATCCAAGTTTCCTCTCTCCAAATTCCTTATGTGAACTTATTTGGTGCAGGAACAATAATTGCTTCTTTTTGTGACTTGCAGTTATGTCCTCCTTCATATGATGCAAATGGTAAGTGCATGAATTGATATGATGATGATGACTGTAATAAATCAAGTTCAATGACTCTGTTTTGATTTTCGTGCTATAAACACAATGTTTCATGTATATCTATACTTGCTAGCTGCATTTTCCTCACTTATCTTCCTTTATTCATAGTAGAGAGAGAAACTCTCTCAAGTAGTAAATAAGCAAATTTTCTTGAGTATAATTTTGGCTCCATATTGTATTTTCTATGAACAATACCTCTCAACTAGATGCATTGTAGAGTTGGGCCTTTGTGTGAATTTGTAATTGTTGATATTCCTGCAATTGCTTTACCTTCTGTCTAATACTTGTTCAGCATCATGGCTTAAAGTAGTGAGTGAAGAGCTTGATGCAATACACAGTGACTTGAAAAAACTTAAACGTAGACATGAGCTATATAATAGGGAACTTAGGAAAGGGGAAAATAAGTTTAAAGTAGCGATGTCATTGTGTTTGTAACAGTGTTTGGTTGTGTGTATTGCATTTGAAGATATAGCTATATGTAATAACTTTGTAATGTGAATTGGGTACTTGTGTAATGCAACTGCTATTGTTTGGGTATGCTGAGCTTATGTAATAGCTACACGTGAATTGAGCTTCATTATTGATTTTGCTGCTCTTCCCAAAATCAGTTGCTGTAGTATTTTATTTTGATATAATGCAACTCAATGGCAGAGTAAGAGAAGTGTATTATAGTGTTTACTATGTTATTATAGTGTTAGTATCATAGTGTTAGTGTTATAGTGTTAAATGGGCCAAGAAAAGTTTCAATCTTTTATAGTAATAAATTGAACACACCCCATGGGATTCTTTTGATTGATGAAATTGCTATTGCTCTGAAAATTACAAGTAGGAACACTATGGTTCATGGTGAATAAAATTGGTTATTTTCAAACAAGAGAAATAAGAAAAGCTCAGATTTAATTCTCCCATTAAAAAGCTTTACAAAAAACAATAAAATATGATGTACTTTGAAACGAATTATATAATTAAATAAGCATATGGCTAATTTAATAATGAACCCCTAATAAAAAGAATGTATGTTTAACATCATCTATGGAACTTTAGCAGTAGAGGAGACAACAAAATCAAGTTTTAATATAAAAAAAAGAAATAACTCCCAAAAGATGTTTATGTTATTCCTATAATAATAAGCAAAAGAAGCTAAAAGCATCACAATTTCAAACTCCCAAAGAGGAAAAATGGCGAATACCCAAGAAGTGAGAAAACACTTTGCACATTGATTGAAAGTACACAGCTAATACAATGATAAAGATGATATATTTCATTTATACATGGCAAAATATACAAGCAATTAAGTATATACATTGATTCCAAGTTGGTAGGATTGATATAAATACAATAGGATCCTGATTCTGCAAAGGCAAAAAGTTGGTCATAAGACCAAACACAAAACAAGTACAATGTTGCTTGCATTATCCTCAGCTGCTTGACTTGTCAATGCAGTGGAGATATTGTGTCTTATTTGTGCTTTCTCAATCCTTTTCCTTCTATTTGGAGGTTGGCCTGGTAAGTTGCGTACAGGTGGGGGTAACATTGGGAGGTACTTGTGTGTTTCCCAAAATTGTTGTCCCCTCATAGATTGAAATTTTGTTCTATAGCTCACGACAAATGTTTCCCTATGGCAATATCGTCAAATTTGAGTAATGGGATCAAGCTTGGCATGGTACATCGCACATATAGCATGTTGGCATGGGATTCTAGTTAAATCCCATGCTCTACAAGTGCACACTTTCCTATTCAGCTGTACTGAATGCCTCTCTTTCCCCTCAATCACCTCATACCCATCATCACCATTAAATAAAACCCTACAATGTACAGCCAAGTACCTATTTGTCTCAAACAATTCAAGACATTTAGGGCTATAGTTGCCTTTCCAATTGCCAACAATATGATCACTAGCAGCCAATTTTTCCATCAACTTAAGCCTAATGCCATCAAACATCTTAATTATTGGGAGATACCAACACTTACAAATCCACGCATTAAAACTCTCACTTACATTATTGTGTACAACCATAAAGAGGTATCTATTGGTAAAATATGCCCTTACCCATCCATTGACACAATAAGTTACTGCTTCAACAGCTGTTGCCTTATTAACCTTCTCTATTGCCTTTAGATTGTCATTAAATTGTTCATAGTAGGTGATCCAGGTGCAAGTGAAAAATTTCTTCTTTAGCTCATGTCCCCTCCATTTTTCGCTCCAATTGGCATAAATATGCCTTACACAAAGCCTATGTTCAGCCAACGATAGGACGTTAGTGACAGATTGTGCCAACCCTTGCATGTACGAAATAGTTAGCTACTTAAATATCACTTCACTAACAAAGGTGAATGATAAGTATATATTCTAGGATATATTGGATTAATTTATTAATATTTTATATTTATTTAATTATCTTTTATATATTTTTTTCTATCGTTTAATTAAGGGATAAGGGTCTTAAATGCCATGGAAGTTTTTGCTTAGGAGCACTGGTAAGACGGAAGTTTTTTTGGGACAAAAAATGCCACAGAAGTTTTCGCTGAGGAGCAATTTTGCTCTGGAAGTTTTCACTTAGGAGCAATTTTTTCCCAGAAGTTTTCACTAAGGAGCAATTTTGCCCTTCTGCCCCCAAATATTAAATTTGATTATTAAATTAGTCAAAGGCCACACATGTCATGCCTTAAAAAGGTCAAACTTGGAGTTAGAGAAGAAGATCTTTGAGATGTTGAGCTCAAGGCGGCCAGAATTTGTGAAGCCAAACTGGTCAAAGAGACTGAAAGGTCGACTGTCACAAAACCCAAAGGAAGCTTCGCTTATGATCTAAGCAAATGATCAGTCTATACAAACGTAAATATTATCACTATTGATTTGTTTTACTGAACCAATTTTTGGAACAATTCATTTCTCGTTTTGGGTTTCATTTGCATTTTGTGACAGACCTTTCAGTCTCTTTGACCAGTTCGGCTTCACAAATTCTGGCCGCCTTGAGTTCAACATCTGAAGGATCTCCTTCTCTGACTCCATGTTCGACCTTTTCAAGGCATGACATGTGTGGTTTTTGACTGATTTAATAGTCAAATTTAATATTTGGGGACACAAGGGCAATATTTTGCTACGTTTTGTAAACTTCCAGGGCAAAATTGCTCCTCAGTGAAAACTTCCGGGGCAAAATTGCTCCTCAGCGAAAACTTTCGTGGCAAAAATGATACTTCCGGAGCAAAATTGATACTTCCTGTGAACTTCCGTGGCATTTTTGGTCCAAAAAAAAGTTCCGTCTTACCAGTGCTCCTGAGCAAAAACATCCATGGCATTTAAGACCCTTATCCCTTTAATTAATTTTAGGATGAAAGGATAGTTTGATATAAAACCTATTAATATCCTATTTTATTTTGCAAGGAGTATTATAATATTTAGGAGGTGAAAAATTAGAAGAATCTATATAGATGCCTTGTGAAGATAGGGGAAGAATTATATATGTGTGTGTGTATGAAGAAAATGATAAGGGATATCCATATGTGTGAGATCTGAGAATACGTGGAGCACGCAAAGTGGGCCCTACTTGAACCAACAAAACATGAGCTAAAGGTTATTATATATATATATGACATATCATATATCATATCTGGGATAAAGAGAATTAGATGAAATATTTGAAGGATATTTGGATTGAGAATGCAAGCCCACACTCACAGCTCAACACGCATAATTATAACCCTAAGTTATTTATATTAGAAAGAAGGCACAAAAGAGAGGAGAACAGCAGAGACGCACGGAATCTAGACGGCAGCAGGAAAAAAAATCAGAACTAGAGATGCGAGACAACGGATCAAAAAAGAAGCAGAGGAATAGCAGCTGAGCGTTTCGGTTCTCTTCATCATCTCCATAAAAGGATGAAAGGACTGTGGAGGCGACGGAGAACACAATTGACAGCTTTGTCTTCTCCGTCCGTGGCTCACCATCAATTGAATTAGAGGGAGCAATTTTGTTCTTAATTTCAATACTCTGTTCCTATTCCCTTTGCCTTTGATTTTCAGTATGGTTTTGAACCTTGTGTTGCTTCGATGGATTTTAATCTAGCCATGTGTGGCTAATTTCTTTGCAACCTAGAGGAGCTATGAATTTATTTGTGGATTAGATTTTATTTTCATTGTTTAGTTATAATTAAT
Source organism: Acacia crassicarpa (assembly GCA_034222035.1). Lineage (NCBI taxonomy): Eukaryota > Viridiplantae > Streptophyta > Magnoliopsida > Fabales > Fabaceae > Acacia > Acacia crassicarpa. Next base: position 39,842,750 of record JAWXYG010000003.1, read on the forward strand.
ATTAATTTTGGTTATTTAATCACTTTTAGATTTATTAATTTAGTGATTGGCCATCATTGGATATGAATTTGAGCATTAGGATTTACCTTGGAGAAGGAAATATTAATTAGGCTCTAAGATTAAGTAATATGGGATTAGATTACAATTTAATTTGCGATTAGGATATGCATATACCTAATAGCCCCATATAATTGTTGAAGAGTGTGTTAGAGTTTTATTGCCTCTTAAGTAATTATGTTGGACATAACAAATTACACCTAAGAGAGGGTTGTAAGTGGACCGACAAGCACTTATAGCTATTTATACTCGAGATTAACAAAATTGATATTAAGGTTAATTAAATTAGTGAAAAGAAGGTTCATGAAGCTAATAAGGGATTAGTGACTCTAGGTTGCTCGTTTGATTATTGTGGTACTTTAGTTATTTTAATTTCTTTTCTCTTAATTGAATTCAATTTGTTTTGCTCAACTTAAATGAAAGTGTGAAATTAATTCTGAACTGAAGTTTGTGATACTAAGTCCTCGTGGGAATGATACTTTTCTTATCATTTTATTACTTGATACGACCCGTATACTTGCGGAGTTTTAGGCTATAAAGTTTTGCCCTATCAAGTTTTTGGCACCGTTGCTAGGGATTTGTGTGCTACAACTGTCTTGGTTGGAATTGATTGAGCATTAGTAGTTTAAGTTTGAGTTCATAAATATCTTGTTTCTTTTTTTACTGCAAAAAAATAAAAAAATAAAAATTGGATTTCACATGGCAAACAACTGGTCTTAATATTGAGAAAGAGATGAATTCTTTCTCTTCTACACAAGATGAATTGATTGCTACGTTAAATTCTTTTAATGAATATAAGCAACATAAAAGGAGCATAAATGATGATTGTAATCCATATGTTGATTCTTCTCAATATGTTTGCATGTCTTGTGCTTATTGTGGAGGGAGTCATTTATATGTGAATTGTCCATATAGTCCAATTAGTCTGAGAGATGATTTTTCTAGGAATAAGACTCATTCTGATGATTCATTTTGTCCTAGTGAAAGTTTGGAGCAAAAAAAATTTAGGGATCCACATGTCTATTGTTCTCATGAAAATACACCTCCTTTTTACTCTTATCCACATAATGAAGAACACACCATTGAGTACAAAGAAAAAATCTAATTTAGAGAGATTATTTGAGGAGTATGTGGAAACATCAAAGAGATTTAGTAGAGAGCAAAAGGAATTTGCCACTAGAGTTGAGTCAAGGGTCCAAAATATTGGGGTATATGCAAGTCAAATTGTTTCAACCCTTGAGACTATGAGACAAGATAATTCTTTAAGCTTGACAACTACTGATTATGCTGATAATGATTGTTGAGAGAAAGTTGAAGGTATGGAATTGTATGTGATTATTGATAATGTAAAAAGTGATTGTGAGCTTGAAATTGATTTGGATGAGAATAGTAGATGTTTAGAAGAGGTTTCGGTTGTGGAGCCTAAGGTTTGTAATTTTGATGATCAATTTGATGTTGATATCCTAAGAGTTATTGTTCATAACACTCCTATTGAATTGTTGACTCTTACTGATGAGAGTCAAATGAATTTTGTAGGATGCTCTAAATTTTTGGAAGCTCAAAAATCTATTTGCAAGGATGTGCATATTGTGCTTTATTTAAATTCAGTGAATGCTTGTAATCCACGATTGTCTATGATTGAGGAAGTACAAGTAATTAACTGGAATGATCAAGTTTTGTGTGTGACAACTTGTTGCTTGAAAAGGAATGAAGACAAGGTAATTGAGGTGTTTGATACTTATTATTAGTGGTTTATTTTAAGAAGTCTAGCTGAAGACTATAAATTTAGCGCTTCTTGGGAGGCAACTCAAAGGTCTTGCTTGCATATTTTATTCTTATTATTTTTTCTTTCTTTCTTTTAGTTTTATTCAGGTTTGAAGATCGTCACTCCTTTTGTTGCTGCAAAGTCTTGCTTGTGCTCTCTTTCTGTGAAACATCATGGATGGTATTAAAGGAAGAACTCTACATTAGAGTTAGAGATCTAAACTAGGGGAGTACCAGTCGTTTCCCTCTTTATTTATTTTCGCAACATTGAGGACAATGTTTGTTTTAAATGTGAGGGAGGGATATGATTTCTTTGGTTTCGTTTGTCCTTATTCAATCGAAAAGAATTTTTTCGTTGAAATTTTTGTGTTGTTTAGGATTGACCTGAATTTTGACCATCCCCTATCTTAGAAGAATATTATCAAGTCAAAAATTAAATTAGAAAAGAAAAAGAATGTTTCAATTAAGCCTCCAAGTCTTGAATTTTTGTATCAATCTTAAGATTAACTAGGAGAATAGATATTAGTTTGTACTATGATCAACAGACTATTAGTTTATCAAGTTTGATACATGATTTCTTTAGGAAATGGGATAATGATCCTTGCTGGCTAAGTAAAAATTTTGTTTAGGGAAATGACTCAGGGTAAAAAAACAAAAAACAACTCCAATGACTTTTCTAGACCTTACTTAGTAACTGGGGGTGCTTCATCATCAATGTTGGCACTCGTGTCAAACAGTAAAATCAAAGAAAGTTATCAATTGGGCTAAAAGCCTCTTGAGGTGCCTGATGGAGTAACTGAGTAACCGATGCTACATCACTCATGTGCAGGGTTGCGTCAAAAAGGGACTTACAATGGCTCAAGAAACCAAAAAGAAAAAAAAAGGAAAAAGAGTTATTTCCTACATGAGGATCCCTATTAAGTTCAATAAAAAGGTTGGTTTAGTGGGGCATTTGAATTTTTCTAGAGAATTTGAGTAGCGTAATATTCGTCTACTAATCTTATGGTTGAGCTTATTGCTTGTCGATCTTTTAATCATGGGAAGTTAAAGATTGTTACAGTTGTTTAAGGCTGTTGGCTTCGTAACCCATTCTTATAAAACATTAACTTAAATAAAATTTGATAATATAATCTAAGTGTGGTGGTTATTGCTCTCTGTTTAGGAATTTCATAAGCATTGTTCTTTTCATTGAAATAATGAATTCTCTTTCTTTAGCTTGAGGACAAGCAAATGTTTAAGTGTGAGGGAGTTTGATAAGTATATATTTTATAATTAAATAAGTATATATTCTAGGATATATTGGATTAATTTATTAATATTTTATACTTATTTAACTATCTTTTATATATTTTTCTATCCTTTAATTAATTATAGGATGAAAGGATAGTTTGATATAAAATCTATTAATAACCTATTTTATTTTGCAAGGAGTATTATGATATTTAGGAGGTGAAAAATTAGAAGAATCTATATAGATGCCTTGTGAAGATGGGAGAAGAATTTTATACACATACATGTATGGGCCCGTTTGGGATAGTTGTGAGAGAAGTGACTTTTGTTTCTGATGGACTTTTCTTAATAGACTTTTTTCTGATGGACTTTTTTCTGATGTGATTTGTGTTTGGGATATTAGTAACAGAAGTGGCTTTTGTTTGTAATGGAAACTTGTTTGACATAGCTTTTAAAAAGATAGATGAGATAGAAAATGACTGAAAAGGGTATGAATCAAATTCTCACACACACACACACACACACATATGTTGTATAAAATGTGACAATTTGGGATAAAAATTAAAAATAAATATAAATTTACCAAATAAAATAGTAAAATTCCAGTAAATAAATTACAACACAATAAAGTACTTAAATAAACCTAGTCCCTACAAGGATATCTAAGAAACAAGAGTTTAAAATACTGCATGAAAATGGTTTCTGCTGAAAAAATAACATCTTAAACCTCTAAAACGTTTATTGCTTTTCTGGAAGCTACTCGTCAATAAATAAAGATTAAAAACTAATATGGAAAAAGTAAGATAGCATGATAGGATTATTAACGCTACACCATTTTTTTTAACACCTTAACGTTTGACAAAAATTTCATTCAGCTTAACTACATTGGAGAATATACAGTGTTAGTCCAGCTGAATCATGTTAGCTGAATAATGAATGGAAGAGAGAGCCAAGAGGGTGAGATGGTAATTTAACAAATGGGCCCACATAAAAATTGATGGAGAAGCAAGTAAATGGGATCATAAGCCAAAAATGGGAGCTTAAAAAAAAAACCCCCCATTGCCCATTGAAGTCCATCAATTTTTGAGTGTTTGAAACACTCTAAATTTTTCTGATGGACTTATTATCCCATTTAATGGGATAATAAGTTCATTTGGGGTGTTCCTAAACAGGCCCTATGTATGTATGTATGTATGTATGTGAGGAAAATGATGAGGGATATCCATATGTGTGAGATCTGAGAATACATGGAACACACAAAGTGGGCCCTACTTGAACCAAAAAAAGGTGAGCTGAAGGTTATTATATACAGTGGTGGACCTAGGATTTTGGGTTTGTGGGTGCAAAATTAGTGGTGGGATGCGGGGGTTCAGGGGCAGCGCCCCTGAAATTTTTTTTAAGGAAAGTTTTAAACGCATTAAAAAAAACAAAAGAATATAAACAATAAAAGAAAATAAAACTTCAACATAACATAGGAAAATAATAATTAAGAATCAACTAACCTTTAGATCAGAACAATTACAAAAGCATTATTCTATTCTTCATTCCTTGAAAATATTGCATTATCTCTTCATCATCAATCGTAGCAAATATATCACGTTCAACATAAGTTACCATGCAGGAGTTAAACCAATCATCACTCATCCGGTTGCGCAACTTATCTTTAACAAAAGTCATTGCAGAGAAAACCCACTCAACACTAGCAGTTGCTACCGGAAGAACAAGTGCCAACTTTATCAACAAATAAACCAGTGGATAAACAATATCCTTTCTCTTCTCAACCATCTTCAAAGCAAGGTCAGAAATTGTTTGCAAATTGCCAAAATCAGAATCAGCTCTCACATCAACAATAAAATTACCGAGACTTGAAGACAGAAAAGGAATATTTGCAAGCTCATCAAACTCCAAAGGATAGAATCTAGCAAACTCAATCAACTTTTCTTTGTTAAAATTAGCAAATGAATCACGAGGATCAAGACAACTCAAACACTCAAGCAACTTGGTATTGACATTATCAAATCGATCATTCAACTCTTGAATCTAAGTATCAATCACTGTATCAAATAACTCCACCTTAAAGTAGTGGAAGAATGTGAATGATTCCAATCTCCGTCTCGATCTCCCTTTAGGACAATAAATATCATTCATATTTGGAATGTCAATATCATATTTATTGGCAAAAAGGTTCGTTTCTTGAGGCAATTCATCAAAACCATTATCTCTCACTTCTTGTAAACGAGACTTGACTACCTTCACTAAACCAATTGCATTTAAAATGTCTTGATCTTTACTTTGTAGTGCTTGTGACAACTCATAAGAAATTCCCAAGATCAATTTCATAAGATGCAACAAGAATACAAATTCGAAGTCCTCAATGGCATACAAAATGCAACCTGCATCAGTCCTTGCAGCATCATTTTTCGGCTCGTCTTCAATAATTTTCATCAAGGAAGTTATTGGAGAAAATAATGAGATAACACTTGTAACCATACCAAAATGAGAACCCCAACGAGTGTCTCCAGGTCGCTTGAAGGTTGTCTCTTGATTTAAACCTTTTCCAGTTGGTATTTCACCACTAGCAATTCTTTCAACTATTAGCTCATACTGATTCATTTGAAGAATTTCCTTCCGCTTGCATGAACCCCCCACAACAGTAGCCATCTTTTGAAGCATGTCAAAAAATTCTTGAACCTTCTTGTGATGTTTTGCAACCTTCACAAGTGTCAATTGTAACTGATGAGCAAAACAATGAATGTAGAATGCGGATGTGTTGTCTGCCAAAATCAAACTCTTAAGCCCTTTGAATTCACCCCGCATATTACTGGCACCATCATAGCCTTGACCACGACATTTAGACAAACTTAAACCAAGTTTAGAAAATAGCCCATCAATCGATGCTTTTAGTGACTGTGCAGTAGTATCTGAAACATGAATTATGCCAATAAAACGTTCAACAATGAACCCTTGTTTGTTTACATATTGAAGTACAACCGCCATTTGTTCTTTAATTGCAACATCACAAGCTTCATCCACTAACAAGGAAATGTAATCATCACCGAGATCACTAATAATTGCTTTAACAGTCAAATCAGCACAAGCTTGACAAAGATCTTTCTGAATCTTTGGTGAAGTCAATTTGTGATTATCGGGGGCATTTTCCAAGACCACATCACTCATCTCTTTATTTGGCTTAGAATAAAACTTTAGAAGTTCAAGGAATAAACCTTGTTGATTTGAAGTTGAAGATTCATCATGTCCCCGAAAAGGCTCACCATTGCGTAGTAGGAATCTAACACAATCTAAAGAAGTTTTCAACCGAATACGATAATCAATTTTTTGTTGGTCAGAAATATTTGACAAGGCAACATCAATATGTCGATTTTGCTTCATCAAATCTTGACAAGCTTGATAACATCTATTATGAGCACTCCTATGATCTCCAACATGAACTTTGATTCTATCCTTCTTATGCCAATTTTTGAACCCCAAACTGACAAATGCTTCCTGCGTCGAACCACTACCTCCAACCTCCATATCAAATAGATAACAATACAAGCAAAAACACGCATCTTTTGATACACTATACTCCAACCAGGAACCAAATTCTTCATACCACTTAAGATTGAATCTACGCAGTTTTCCATACTGTTCCGTTTGAGGGAATGATTTAAGAATTGGTTGAGTTGGCCCTTTGAGCAAATAAGCTCTCCGAATATTCTCTCTTTCTATAGGATTTGATGTCATTGAAAAAATTGAAGGTCTTTTTCCCGGATCCGCTTCAAGATTTTCTATATTAACTTTTGCTTGAGGTGGTGATTGAAAACTTTGAGATTGAGATGCTTGTGGTGGTTGGGAGGATTCTTGGACAGTTGGAATTGAAATACTGTTTGAAAGTTGCTCATTTTGAGATTCGGGTTCTGTATTTGTGGGTTTTAGGCGTTTGAAATAAGAATGTATCGTTGACATTTTCTGGAAGAAAAAAGTTTGACAAGATTATGGAACATGTTGCAACCTATAAGCTAATTCATCTCAATGCTATTAAAAAGTAATTTAACCAATCAATTGAATATAAACATTATCAAATCAATTGTAGGTTCCTCCACCACAAGAAAATCACAAGAACAAAATAAAATATAAAGCATATCTTTTATGACAATGTTGTAATGAATTGCATGTATATGTATGTGCATATCAGTTAGTGCTGTGCAAAAAAGACAGCAATAAAAGTTCCTACTCATGTACTAATCCACATATATTCAATGTCTAGCATAACCCATTTTGGCTAAAACAGGAAAACTTACCGAACCGCAGGGACAACTGTAAGAAATTTCCTGTTACGAGTGAGCTGCTTTCCACTATCTATCTGCTCCCACCATGTCAATCCATTGTATATTCCCTGATCATCCGCAAATGGGGTTCCTTTCTTCCAGTGGAAAAAGTGATATGTTACCTAATGAAAACAACAAAATCAAGCAAACAATTAAATAAATAAGTAAACAATTTCATATGAATAAAATTATATAAACGTAAACAATTCATGCACACATTATAACTTATTAGGTTAGAAATATAACAAAATGAAACTTACAGTGTATCAAGATTTATGATGTGGCCCAACTCAATTGGTATCTTCCCTTTGAAGTTGTTTTCTGAGAGATTTCTGCACATTGAAGGAGAATCTTATATCACTGATCAATAAACATGTCTTCAACAGATAAAATATAACCGGCTCAAATCTGATTTGTCCCTACTTACAAGATTGCACCTTGAAGTATATTTGCATCAGCAATAACATCCCTTTCAAGAAAGAGATTAATAAACGTAATATTCTTGAATATATTCTTGAAATTATAATGCCTTGGGAGGATGACACAAAGAATTGTCTAAAAAAGTACTTACTTGTATTGCTTTGTTCCTATAAAGGAAGCAAATAAGGTATCACCGGCCTCTGCCAACAAATACCTGTTACCACATAATCAACCAAGTTGCTATTTGTAAAATTTATAGATTATAGATATCAAGTTTCAGACATGAATATTATTCAATAATCAATAGTTAAACACCATAAAGCGCTGATAAAACATGCAAGCACATGTCCTACTTAGTAGGAAAATCCAATCAACTAAATTGCAAAAAAATGAATGCTTTTACTACATAAGCATTTCTCTTAAAAATTATGAGCTCTCACAGATTTCACATCTTAGAATGTACAGGTTAAATCATCTGAATCAAAGACTAATGTAAAATGATAAGAATATAAGGTCTCTGGATATCAATATTAAATGCACATACTCACATGTGCAAATTAATAACGCACAACAGAGAATTCAAAAACAATAAATAAAAAACACAATTTGACAAAATTCAAAAGTGTATATATATATATATATATATATATATATATATATATATATATATATATATATATATATATATATATATATATAAAGAATGGCAAACCTATGAGGAACATGATCTGATGAAGGTTGTACCCGCTCCAAAGAAACAACTTGTCCACCAAAATCAGCCTTGAATTTATTTACAGCTCGAATCAATTCAGTAGTAGGTCTCTATGATAGAAGGAAGAGTAAGCCTTTAAGTACTCGTAATTCACAGATCATAGTTAATTAAGAGACATTCAAGAAATGTGCAAATAAACCCTCATTAAGGCTCCAAAGTGGTCATAACTCATAAGCGTTTATAAAAAGGGAATATGTGATTCAAGCAATTCCTAGGTTTTATGTTAGTAATCAATATCATTGACTCTATGTTCGTAGGGATTGGAAGCAACAAAATCAAAAGAAATGTTAATGCTTGCTAATAAGTTCCAAAATCTAGATCAAGGAATGGAATTGGAAGGTAATGATTTCCATCCCTTATGCGGTTTATACTTGAATCTGGAATGAGGATGGGCTAATTGCCCCGCAGCTTTGCCAAAAAAAAAAAGTTCTCCTTCTACAGCGTAAACAATGAGCATATTTCATCCAAGTTTCAAAACATCACTCCGATTCCATATAGTAAAAGAGAAAAAAATCCATATTACGCAACAAGAAAAATAGGAAGAAGCTCAGTACAAGATGAGTTCATACAAATAGAAAAGGAACACATTCACTTTTCATCACTGTTCTCCGAGCTCTACGGTGAAACGGATTTGGAAAATTAAGAGAAATACAAAGGATGGTAAGACAACGGAACCTGGGATGAATTCGGTGAAGTCGGTGGTGGCAGTTGGAGGCGCGCTAGCCGACGGGGCGACGATTAAGCACAGAGGCGATGCCCTCGATGAAGCATGGAGACGAAAGAAGAACTGCGATAGAAGCAGAGGGAGCCTATAGGGTTTCTTAGTGGGGTTCGGCTTATGTCCGCTGCTAAAATTGGGGAAAGATTCGGATGTGAGGAATGAAATTGGGGAAAGGGTATGAAGAAAGGGTCGGATGAGAGGATTGAAATTGGGGAAAGGGTATGAAGAAAGGGTCGGATGAGAGGATTGAAGAAAGGGTCGGAATTGGATGAGAGGATTGAAGAAAGATTGGGGAAAGGGTATGAAGAAAGGGCGGATGTGAGGATTGAAATGTTGGATGTGAGGATTGAAATGGGGGGGGGGGAAAAAAACAGACAGGTGTGTTCAGCCGGATCAAACCCTCGACTTGAGGATGGTTGGGGAAAATGATTACCATATACTCCAACCAACCATATTGTTACAAAAGTCCTATACTATATATATATTTTTAAAAAACTTTCTGTCTGCACTTGGCCCCATAGGCACCAGTGTGGGTCCGCCAATGATTATATATATTGTTATAATATATATGACATATCATATATCATATTTGGGATAAAGAGAAATAGATGAAATATTTGAAGGATATTTGGATTGAGAACGCAAGCCCACACGCACAGCCCAACACGCATAATTATAACCCTAAGTTATTTATATTAGAAAGAAGGCACAAAAAAGAGGAGAAAAGTATAGACACACGGAATCTAGACGACCGCAGGAAAAAAAATAGAACTAGAGATGCGAGACAGCGGATCAACAAAGAAGTAAAAGAATAGCGGCTGAGCATTTCGGTTCTCTTCATCATCTTCATGGAAGGATGAAAGGACCGTGGAGGCGACGGAGAACACAATTGACAGCTTTGTCTTCTCCATCCGTGGCTCACCATCAATTGAATTAGGGGGAGCACTTTTGCTCTTAATTTCAATACTTTGTTCCTATTCCCTTTGCCTTTGATTTTCAGTATGGTTTTGAACCTTGTGTTGCTTCGATGGATTTTAATTTAGCCATGTGTGGCTAATTTATTTGCAACCTAGAGGAGCTATGAATTTATTTGTGGATTAGATTTTATTTTCATTGCTTAGTTATAATTAATATTAATTTTGGTTATTTAATCACTTTTAGATTTATTAATTTAGTGATTGGCCATCATTGGATATGAATTTGAGCATTAGGATCTACCTTGGAGAAGGAAATATTAATTAGGCTCTAAGATTAAGTAATATGGGATTAGATTACGATTTAATTTGCGATTAGGATAGGTATATACCAATAGCCCTATATAATTGTTGAAGAGTGTTTTCGAGTTTTATTGTCTCTTAAGTAATTATGTTAGACATAACAAAATACACCTAGGAGAGGGTTGTAAGTGGACCGGCAGGCACTTATAGCTATTTATACTCGAGATTAACAAAATTGATATTAAGCCTAATTAAATTAGTGAAAACAAGGTTCATGAAGCTAATAAGGGATTAGTGACCCTGGGTTGCTTGTTTGATTAATGTGATACTTTATTTATTTTAATTTCTTTTCTCTTAATTGAATTCAATTTATTTTGCTCAACTTAAATGAAAGTGTAAAATTAATGCTTAATTGAAGTTTGTGATGCTAAATCTTCATGGAAACGATACTTTTCTTATCACTTTATTACTTGATATAGCCCATATACTTGTGGAGTTATAGGCTATAAAGTTTTGCCCTATTAGTGAACATAATTGTTAGATATAATTATTACTTTATCTTCTGCATGTCAGACATAATTGTTACTTTACCACATTTGTCAAGTTCAGGAGACAATCTAAGCCACTCTATGAACCAAGTCTAATTAACAATAGTTTCCTTCTCGGTCAACCCAAAAGCTATTGGGTACATACTATCATTTGCATCTAAACCCACTGGAGTCAACAAAATCTCTCTTGCTTTCCCTTTCAAAAAAAGTGCCATCAATCCCAATAAATGGCCTACAACCAACTTTCCACCCAACCTAATACAAAGCCAAGGTAAATATAGACTGAAAATACAATAGTATGCGCCTACAAACAGACCAAAATATAAGTCATACAAGTCTGGTCACAGTTTGTGCCTACAAATAGAGAAAAAATAAGTCATATAAGTCACAAGAATGTCATACCTTCGATGAATTAAAACACACGTACATTCTTCTAAACACCTTCTTACCTTGATCTAACGCTTTAGAACTTAATTCAACACTTATATTGGATCTTGGATTTGACACTTTAAGCTCATTGCAGTAAGCTTCTAATTTGTCAAATTCATCTACAAAACCCCCATTCATGTCTTGCATTATTCTCCTTTTTACCCTCTTGCACTTATATTTACTTACAAAAAGTTTCAAGTCACGCTGAACCTCCTTCTTCATCTCACTTGTACTATATTGAGGATTGTCTTGGACTTTATCCTTGAAGTGTTCTACTAGCCATCTCACACTTGCTCTTGGATTCTTATAAACCCTAGCACTCATAGGTTCGTGAACAAGTGTTTTCAACATGTACCCAACTCCAACCCCATCTCTAGATGTGTACAACCTAAATGGGCAGCCTTCTTGAGAAGTTGCAATTACCATCTTCTTCTCACTTCTAACTATTTTCACATTAACCCCATTCTCAATAGCACATTTATCAATAGTCCTCCTTAACTCACCTCTATCCACGAATTTCATACCCAACGTGAAATAGGGCCTTCTTTCAGACCCATCCAAGCCTTAAACTAAGCCTCTCTTGTACAAGCCCACCATAGTCTAAATTTTCCTCTTCCTCATTACTGACCTCAGTGTCTTTATGTATTTCATAATCATCGTCTAAATTGTCTTCACTCTCAGAAAATTCTAACTCTGACTGTCCATAAAGCCGTCATCATCATTGTCAAAGTCATCTTCCCCTTTCTCTCCAACATTTTGGTTCAATGGAATGTCTTCTAACCCACCTATGTCATCTAAGTCACTTATGTCATCTTAGTCACCTGTATCATCTAACTCACCTAATTCTCCTATATAATCACCATCAAGCTCGTTTTCCCTTTCACCCGACCTTATGTAAAAGCTTCTAACAGTTTCTTGCTCAACAGAAACAACTTCACTTACCTTCCTCAGCTTAATCAAGTAGTTAATTTCCAGTGCCTCGTCGTTTTCTCTCACTACAGGTTTGTGGCCTCTCGGAAATGAGCTACACCTTTCCCTTTATCCACCATTAATGCTGCAGCCTGCTAAGAATTCAATAATTTGTCACGCATTGCAAGTAACACACCATAAACCACAAAGAAGCCCATTTATTCTCGAAAATCGACCGTTACCTGTGAACAAATTGCAACTCCTTGAACCCTAGCGTGGCTGTCAATAATAAATTGCATGTGCGATTACTTTAGGATTTCGGTCAAACACGCTCGTTAGTAGCCCATGTCGGAGAATCGGTTGAAGGTGGAATATCACCTAGAGGGGGGTGAATAGGTCATCTCAAATAATTCTTTCACGGTATGATGGATAAATAATGAAAGCAGTAAAAAAGTAAAGAGAAATGACACAGAGGAATTATACTGGTTTGGTCTAACTCCTTGACCTACATCAAGTACCCAGACACTACGGGATTTTTTACTAACTCACAAATGCAATTACACACTCAGTAATTTGGATGATCCTTTCTCCCTAGGACTTACTCCCCTTTACAAGTTGTAATCGTACACCCACACTCAAGATACCACTACCTTGAGATTTGAACAAATGTAAAACAAATGATAAAACTCTCTCACAGAGTAGATGAATAATAAACATTAAAGCTCAATAGTATCCGAAGGTATAAACAGAACAGAAATTGATCGCTTTGAATGCTTTGTCTGTGTATGCGTTGGTTCTTCTGATGAATTCAATCCTTTGAGAATTTATAGTAGTTGAAGATTGAAGACCGTTGCAGAATTTGAATTTGTCCGTTTTCATGTTTGAATATGTCCATTGAGAGCATTTAAGCATCCACGCCTATTTCGGCAGAATGGGCTAGCCTTAATTGGTTCTGTTGGATATGATTAGTTTTGATGATGTCTTGTATAAATACCTTTATTAAGAGCAAAAAGATTATATATTGCATTTATCTTCTACATTGACTAATTGCTATATTTAATGTAGATTAATCCAAATTGAATTATAGAGATTAATCAAGAAGGAGATATTGAAGTTGCAAAGAATGATGAGTCCAAGCTAAATTACGAAGAATGATCAAGATGGGAGTGGAAGAAGGAAGAACTTGATGAATGGAATGAGAATATCATTATACAAGTTCTAAGATTAATTCTAGAAGTCTCCACGATCAAATAGAAGTTGAAATGGCTCAATTCAGAGTTAAAAACAAGTAAATATAAGGTTCAGGATGATCCAACTCGAGTCATGAGGTTGCAACTCGAGTTAACTACTTTGCTACAGTGTTTCCGGGTTTCTGGACTGGTATGACTCGAGTCATCACTACGTAACTCGAGTCAAAAAGTGTTCTCAGCATTTCTGGATAGGTGTAACTCGAGTTATCACTAATGACTCGAGTCAACAGTGCTTTTTCAGCACCTCTGTTATACTCTGTTTCACGTTTCAGCTGGCGAGGTATGATATTTCAATGATATCTCCCAAACCAGAGATCGGATTGAGGTGAAACCAGTGGCATATAAAACAAGACTCCCAATGAGTCATTGTGATATAAAATTCAAGCCCAAAGGAGTTCAGATCAAGGAGTTATGAATTGTGGAAGTTGACATTACAATTCATGCCACAATGCAGACATAGCTTTAGTATTTTGAGTGTATCTCACAATCTACAAATCCAATTGAGCTAAAATTGGTGGCATATGAAAGAAGACTCAAATTTCTTTCCATCAAGATTTGAACCATCCAAAATAGAGTTTAGATCAGGGAGATATGGCCTTCAAAAGTTACAGTCAGCTCAAGATGGTTCAAAAACGCTCAACATATAATGAGTTTGGAATGAGTTGTTAACTAGGCTTGGATAACTCAAGTTAGGACTGGAAACTTGATTCAATGTCAATCAGAGAGGCAGACATAGAAGAATGAATATTGAGAAGAGATCTTAACTCGAATGAACAAAGTAGCAGAGCACTGTTCCACAATGCCTCTGAGAATTCTAAAATTAATGTTATCAAATGATTACTACTTGCTATGCTTCTCAATGTTATTAATAATCTTTATGAGCAAGTTTCAGTTGATCAAAAGCTCGGATTGAGGATCAATGACAATGCTAGCAAGCATAAGTGAGCCATTATTAGATAGACTGGTTTAACTCAAGTCAAGGCATGACAACTCGAGTCAAAACTCAGATTGAAAGCAATTAGAACTTTGGCGCACAAACATAACTCGAGTCAAGTCCACCAACTCACGAGTCACTCAAGAACACAGAGAGCAATTGAAGCACCTTAGCAACTCGAGTCACGAAGGCTAACTTGAGTTACTTGCAGATAGAGAGGAAATGACATTTGCACGACTCAAGTCACATACGACAACTTGAGTACGAATTCAAACAGAGAGCATCTGGCGCTTAAAACAACTCGAGTCATGTGGAATAACTAGAGTCAACATCCCTGCATCAGAAAATCACTGTGTCCGAAATCTTGGATTCTCATCAAGAACATCCAGATGAATTCCAAAAGAACTTATACTACTTCTTAACACCATTCATGTATAAGTTTCAGGTGATTAAAGTTTGAGATAACATCAAACTTGACAGAAATCAAAATCTGTCAAAAGCATGGAGATGAAGTTTTCTACAGATTTTCAAAAATGGCAGAGAAGATCAATTGAACAAGGAACTTGAAAAAATGAAGTTGAATGCTGATGATGCTTGCTTTCGTCGCTAAAGCAATCAATTAAACTAGGACCAACTAATAATGCAATATAGTGGCAACCTAGGTCATTCTCCCAAGAAGCAATCTGTGGGTTTTTCTTTAAGTTGAATTTAGGTGATAAAAAATGCAATGGAATGAACCTAAACTAAAATGCAAAACACTACTACTTAGATGAAATTAAACTAACTAAATGCACTAATGCAATTGACTCTAAAACCTAAATGAGAATGAAACTAACCTATATGAATATGAATGCAATTTTTTTTTGGGGGGGGGGGGTTTTGTTATGAGAGGAAAATTAAAATCCGAAGAAGAAAATTGATTAAAATCAAATCAAATGACAAAGATCTAGTTCAGTTATGATGAAGAAGGGGACAACTTAGGAATTGCATGGAGTTAACTTTCTTAGCCCAAACCAAGTAATTAGACCAAAGGAAGATTAATGAATTTAATCACCTAATTGAACACGGGAAACCCTCTAGCTCAATAACACATATTCCACTAGAAAACTCATAATGAAATAAGTGGTGGTTAATTAAACTCATTGAAAATCAATCACAACATAGTCTTGAAAATCTTGTTTACAATTATCCAATTGAACAACTAGATAATTTATCAACTCAATTAAACAATTAAGATGATAAACCAAATTGACAATTAAATTAATAACGAAAACTCAATTAATAATTCAATTGACAATCAAAAGGTTGCAAACAAAACTCCAACAATTGTCTCACACATAAAAACTTCAAATTATCAATCCAATCCAAAAGAAATATGTTTACAATCTAAAACTAGATTGTTCTCAATTAACACAACTTAAAATCCTTTAAAACTAAAGAACCTCAAGTTTGAATTAAGACGATAAAAAGAATAACACTCCCTTGTAGTCTTCAAGTGTAAAACCCTAGGCTCTAGCTTTCTCCATGCACCTCCCAAATTGTCTCCCAAAATAACTCACGCTGCCATGAAAACGCCTCCTCCTTCAATTCTGAAGCAGTCCGTCAGAGCCATAATGGAAGAATTAGTGAATATAAGCTTGGAACACATAGTGGCTATGCGTGAGAGTTGATTAAATGGATTGAATTGATGGAATCAATTCAACGTGGTGGGTCCCGCGCGTGAGTGGATGATGCCAAAAGTAATTCTCCTGTGTGTGACTATTGAATTAATAGATGAATGAAGCACTCTCCTGCGCGTCGCTGTGTTGCCTCTCAACGTACGTGTGTGTCTGCGGCTCTCTCGGCTCTCAATGAGAGCTTGAAATCTTTTTGCAGCTGCTAGGTTAATTTTATAGTAGAAAGATAGGGTTTTTGGGTATCAATTTGAGCTAATTAAAATTCCAAAAGCCGAATAAAATTCCACCATTAGATCTTCTTTTAGCTTCCAAGGTTAATTCTGCATCGTAGGATCTTCCAATATGCTTTTTCTTATCCTGCAAGAATTAAATAAAATCGTGATCTATCATATATTTAGAAATATTATTCAATCACAAGATCTCAATCAGAATATTGAAAATTTAAGTCCAATAATCTCATAATTAATTATGATTTATATTATTTCCTAAAATAGGCTAACAATCCAAATATTGTCTAATAAATCCAAATTAGCCTAAAATAGTCCCCAAAATAAATGAATAAGGCGGGATAAAATATATTAAACTGAGATTTATCAAATGCTCAATTGTAATGTTCTCCAATGGATTCAAATGTTCAAACAGTGAAATGTTCCAACAGATAGAAGCTTCAACGAACAGAATTTTTAAATTATCTCAACGGTAATATTTTCCAACGGTCATATACGCTCACAACAGACATATTAAAAAATGCAAGAATTGCTCGATGGTCTTCATTGACTATAAAAGGAGAACCATTCAAAATAGAGACAACGACGAGGGACACGAGCTTACATCTTCAAAATGCCAATACTCTGATATTCACTTACTCTCTGTTCTCAATGCTCACATAATTTACCATAGAAAGTGAAATGATTTGAATTGCACTTTAGTGTTTATTCATATACTTTTGTGAGAGAGAAGATTTATCTATAAATAATATATCTGAGAGTTACTCAAGATTGGGTGATCTTGAGTGACAAACCCATTGTATTGATTACAGGTTGTAATGGGGAGTGAATCCTAGTGAGAAGATTACTTCAAGTACAGAGCGTGTAATCAAGTGGGTGTATTGATTACAACTTGTAAGGGGGAGTGAATCCTAGTGAGAGGATTACTTCGAGTACAGAGCGTGTAATCAAGTTGAAAGAAGATAGTGGATTGAAAATCTCAAATAGAGCCTGGGGACTGGACGTAGGTCAAGGATTGGTCAAACCAGTATAAATCTCAGTTTGCATATTCTCTTCCCTTATCTCTTATATTTCCAGTATATACTTATTTGAATATCTAACTATTGATTTAGAAGTTGCAAAAAGATTTTCAAAGTTGCTAAAGTTATATCAAACATCCAATTCACCCCCCTTAGGTGATGCCAGGTCTTACAAGTTCAGCACGTTTTCTCTGTTTCACGAAACTCTCGGTGCTTGACAGCTCATCAAAATTCAAACATTGGTTAAACATATGAAAATCACTCAAGAAGATGATTAATGATATCACAAATAATATTGAATGATGTATAGGAAGATATAAACAAGTAATCAAATCATTCAAATGAAGTTACAGATGATTTGTGTTTGCTGATATATCATACTCGAGTAGCCATACTTATATACTCGAGTATCTCTGTGGTTCAGATATACCAGAAGCTTTGATCTTGATCATACTCGAGTATTCAATCATCATACTCGAGTAGCACCTATAATGTGCTAAAAGAGATAAACTAATTGAAACATATTAGCACGTGATACTCGAGAATTCAATTCAGCATACTCGAGTATCATACACATACTTGAGTATCCTATCTTCCACACTCAGGTATTAGACAACCCGAGAGCAAGTATCACATAGAAACTAAGCATACTCGAGAATTGGCTTACCCATACTCGAGTACCTTTCTCATACTCGAGTATCACTTACCTCATACTCGAGAAGTGCTTTGATATGTGAGGATCATTGTCAGCGATGAAGTCACATACTCGAGTATTCCAGAGCTCTTACTCGAGTATCATATCAGAAGCAATCTGCAATGGTTGATCTGTCTAGCCAATACTCGAGTATCCAAACCATACTCGAGTAGCATATCAGAATCAGTATGCGCTACTTCATCTATCAAACCAATACTCGAGTATATCTCACCAATACTCAAGTATTGACCCCTGAACCACTTAAGCACATATATTAGACCAAGCATACTCGAGTATTCTAATATCATTCTCGAGTATTCATGAATGCATATGATTAAACATGATTCAAAATCTTAAATGATTTCAAGTTTTGTTGTTATCAAAACCTTGAGAACTAACATCGGTCACAGTTTTGGCTTCCATTACTTTGTTTGAGCCTTCAATGGGTTTCACCGATATCGCCTTTCTTTCCTTTTCTCAGCTCTCTCAGCTCTTCTCTTCAACGTTTTCGTTTTGTCCTTTGCTTCCTGTCTTCCTTGAGAGCTCTGAGCAAAAATAAGCCAGAGTCAATTTTTTCTGACACAATCTTGCCACATCTTTTTTATCTTTGCCACATCATCATATCCCATGAGCTAAACGACCATTAAAAAAACAAACGACATTGTGTTTATTAACATCTTTTAATTGTTTTTTTGTATTTAAGGTACCCTCAATTAATGTTTGTGCCAGATGCTCCTTTCGTAATAGTTTGTTGGTAAAAATTCACCTTAACCTAACATTAAATATGTAATAAGCAGTAAGCATCTTTAAAAAAAATTGATCAAAAGTATACCTGTAAAGCTTGATTAGGCTTTTTATAGGCTTTTGTTATTCTTCGTCTGGTTTCAAGACAACTCTTTATTTGTCTACTTATCTTTTTACCATATCTCTTTTTGAAGCTAACAACTTTCCCACCACCATTATCGCCATCATGATTCCCCACACCATTCTCATCACTTTCGCCATCATCTAATAGGTATTTTATATGAAGCTTTGTCACTTTTTTTCACTCAGTTCCAAGACAGCCTCATAAACAGCGAGAATGCCTCTAAACTTTCTGATGCATCCTTAGCTAATTTAACAAGTAAAAGGTAGAATTGTCTATTTCGATATGATATTTAAAGTTTAGGATCAACTTCAATTTGTTTCCCCTTGATATTGTACACTACACCACATCGTGCGTCTCTTGTCCACCTTTTTACTATATATGTCTGAGGGAGTAATTTGACATCGCGTTCATTCAATACTCTTAATGCATGACAACATAATATGCCAACTTGTTCAAAATTTTTGCAACTACAAGTTATTGTCTTCGTTGAAGGATCAAATGTCAAACTATAGCTCTCGTTTACTTCCATCCTTGGTGATCACATAATCAAACATGGTGACACTATCCTCCACATCCATGATGATCTTTCTTTCTTTCCTCTCTTTTATATGTGTAGCATCGCGTATATCACATTGTTGTTGGAACAAGTTAAAAATAGGTCGAGTATATACATCAGAAAGCTAATGAAGCATACTTGAGCTTTGTAATATCAACCTTGGCAACGTGTCAAGCATCTCAAAATCACTTTTCAATTCTTTATAGCGCTTATCCTCTAGAACTTGTTCAAATTGTTGGATGAATCGATTGATATCCAAGTTAGCATGATTGCAACTTTTAACAGATGCATCGACACTTTTGCTAATTTGTGTGCTTCTAATGCCATGTGTCCTTGAGTTCTTCATATAGCAAACTGCCCATTTCTCTTTTATTTGGTGTATATGAACATCAACCATGAGTTTTTTGCCATATCTTGTTGTCATAATAATGTTTCCCAAGCTTCATTAAACTCAACTTCATCCCAACAATGATACATGCAAGGGTTAAAATCACTAACCATTGAGCTTGGAAGGTGCTTCATTGCATTTTTTGAAATATGCCAGATGCAAAAGGCATGCTTTACCTTTGGCACCACTTCTTATAATGCACGTGACATAGCAGCATCTGGGTCGGTAAACATAGTTAGTGGCCTTGCATTCTTGTGTGTGCACAAAAAAGTCTCAAAGATCCATTTAAAACTCAATTGTCTCATCATATAACAATGCCACTTCAAATATTATGCCCCCTTCTAATGGTTAAAGCTAGAGAAGATTGCAAAAGGTCTATGGTCACGATTTGTGCAATAAGTTGTATCAAGTGAAATTACTTCACCAAAGCAAGCATAGTCGACCAACATGCGTGCATCAGCCCAAAGTACATTTGTCACTTGCTTGTCTGAATCCATTTGGTGAGCATGAAAAAAAAGATGGATTTTTTTTGCTAATGGTTGCTCAAAATACCCAAATATACATCCTGCTTCCTCGTATTTCATGGCTCGTTGCCATCTTGAATTAAGATAATTCTTCACATCACCTCTTGTGTATATCCCAAATTGGTTCGACCTCCTGCATATTGACTTTGCAAATTGAATGTTGATTTTTGACTAATCCCAGTCTTTTTAGCATTTTCTAATCATATTGTTGAGCTGGTGTTAATCCTCGAAACGATGCAAACAGATGAACAACTTCAGGAGGTTGAAAAGGATGATTATGATCTAGGAAAACTTCATTTATTTTGTACTTTCCATTTACTTCTTTAACTTTCATTCTTGTTTTACAATATATTCTTGTCTCTTCTTTAGGCTTCTTAGTTTTCATATCACGAATGTCCAGTTTCTTCACCCCTTGTTTGCGACAAACATATGGATAAGAGGAATATTTTGACTTATCATTTTTGCTCTCTTTGAAGCTTAGTTTTTGAACACCAAAACCAATTCTTCTGTCATATGCCCTTGAAGATTTCCATGCTTCTTCTATATTGTTATATTCAAGATCAAGTTTAGGAGTTCAATTTATATCCATCTGCAAAATTAAAAAATATGTACCCAATATAAATATAAACTCACAACAAAATTGATATATTCTGAAAAAAGTTATTTAAACAGAACTAGAGAAAGTACAAGACTCCTCAATTGAGGAAACCAGTTCAATGGATTAACATGACCATCCATTGCTTGCTTGCTTGCTTACTTTTCTTGTAAAACATGTCCCTTCTAAGAAACAATAATTAATACTTGATTATAAATAAGTTCACAACTGGAAGAAAAGATCCATTAGACCCAATATTCTTTTACAGAAAGGGCTTTCCCAATGCTTTGAATGAATATATACGGCAAGAGAATATCCGTTATACCAAAAACTAACATTGATAAAAACAACATTTTCATAAAGTCAAAACTTTTCCATTTAAAAGAATATCCAATGTCATCGACATTAAATATCTAGTAAAATAGAATATCCAGTATCATCCACTTTAAATAATATCAAGTTAGATTACCAACAAAAAAAAAATCATGAATGTAAAAACTAAATGTAAAATATTAAGGAAATTGTGGGTGTTTGATAAAAGATTGTTATTTACACATCAATCTTTGATCTACCCATAGGCCACGAACCCTTGTTCTCGTTCTCAAAGATTTTTTCCTCCAACTCCCGTGATTTTCCTGCGCTAATGGAGGAGGAAGAAAAGGCACTGTGTGAAAGGAAGAACGATGTGCTGTACGTGGAGAAATGAGGTGGAAAAATGAGAAATAAATATGACATTTGCATGGACGGCTGGGATTGCGTGATAAATTTGACAAATTAGATGAAATATTCAAAATGACGTCATTTAGATTAGTTGTCTCTTATCACCGTCCAATTAATTGTCACCAAAAAATGGCCTAGATTTGCTTTCCTTACCAAACGACCTCGTTCAAGAGCAAAGGATGGCAGCCAAGAATAAAAGCCTCGGAGCCAAGAATAAAAAAGATTCATTTCCTACCTTCTTGTTTAATTGTCACAACCACGGTTAGAGTCGGAAAACGGGCCAAGATCATTGGGCCGACCCGTTTAAGCCCTGACCCTATAGGGCTCGGGTTTGAAAAATAGGTTTGAAATTTGAAATTGGTCCTACAAGACCGGCCCTGTAAGGCCTTGGGCTTAATCGGGCCAGCCCTGTAGGGTCTCGGACCGGCCCGTTTAACTGTAGCTTTTTTTAAAACAAAAAACAAAAAAATAATGACTTAGACTTCCATCTAATGAATGTGTTTATTTGTAACTACTTAAAATTTTTTTAGTTTAAACTAAAACCCTTTTTTATGTTTATTATTACTCTGTATTAAAACACATAATTAGTTATTATAAATTTTAAAGTGAGGATGTTTTCATATTAAATAAACACATACTTTAGTATTACAATATTATATAAGTAATATATTCTATGTAAAATAAGTATAATTACTTTTATCTGTCAGTAAAATCATGCATGAACCGAAGGAATCTGTAGACACACAAAATTACGAAAGGGAAAAGCATTTTGTCATAGGCATACATAAAGCAATTCCTTTGTTTAATATTTTTTTAAAAAAAGGGAAAAACATATTTTTTGTGTTTATTTGTTTTTTATTATGAATTAATGAATGTGTTTATTTGTTGAATGATTTATATTGTTTAGATATTAATATTGATAAAATTTATTTGATATATTAGAACTTTAATGATTGCAATTTATTAATTATATTTCTTTGAAAAAAATCGAAGGAAAAATAGTTAAAATTTGGAATAGTAATTTTTAGGCCCTGTATGGTCGGCCCTGGCCTTGGTACTATTGGGTCGGGCTTTAAAAAACAGATGTTTTCTTTACTTCAGGCCCTGTTGGGCCGACCCTATTAGGCCCTGGCCCTGACAGGGTCCGGCCTAGTCCTAATTCCCAACTCTAAGTCCATGGTTCATGGAGATGAAGCCCACCTTGTTGCCGCCCTCCTTATCGTCGCTGGCGAAAGCATCGTTTATGATTTTCCCAATACAAACGGCGGAGGAAGAAAGCCCAGATCGAGAATGTAACAGAGAACAATTTATGAAGATGACCCAATCAAAATCTGGTGACTTTTCTTCCTCTTCTTCATCACCATCTTTGTTAATGGGAACCTGTAATGATGTTGAAGGCTTTTGCTTACAGACGGAGCTTAGTGTAGACAATGACCCCCCAAAATAAAAATGTGTTCAGAATTTTTTTTAAAAAAATTAATATAATAAAAAAAGTATGTTATCTTATATATATATATATATTAGACTTATTAAATTACTTTTATTATACATTTGGACTCCTAAATATTTTTTTAATTAGTTAATGAGTATACATTTAGCCCTCCAAATATTTTTTCTAACATCTACCACTTATTTGCTTATGGCTTCACCATGTATAGGACTTCTGGGGCTTTTGAGATCTAAAAGACGCGCTGCTTCAGAAAGATTGCGAAGGAATAGGTTCATGTACTTCAGGGCAGGGACGGAGCTTCCCTATGACAAGGGAGGGCCATGGCCCCTCCAAAAAAAAAATTATTTAAAAATTTTTAGTGGAACTTTTTATTTTTTAGTGTAAAATACAACTTTAGCCCCCAAAGTAATGAATATAACTTTGGCCCCTCAACTTCTCCTTCTTCTTCTTTTTTTTTTTAAAAAATATTTTTCCCTCTTTTTATATTTTAGGCTTATAATTCAATCTTTGTTCCATGTGGAGGTTTTGTATGATTTATGCTAATCTTGTCATTCTTTTATATGTTTCATTCTAATTATCTGAAATTTTCAGCTTTTCAATAAAATTTACTTTTGTGGCGTATCCCTTACTATGCTTTTACCCATTCTACACTACACTTGTAGATGAAGTTAATTAATTTGATTTCATGAATAATTTTTTTCATTCTTTTCATTTTTAATGAATTTAAAACTTTCCTTTAAAAAGAATTTCGGGGGCGTTGCCCCCGAACCCCCGGATCCCCAAACTCCCCCACCCTTATTTGGCCCCCCCAAACTTTTCCTCCAAGTTCCGCCACTGCTTCAGGTATTGATTTGAAATTTTTCAGTAAAGTTAACCTTTGTAATGATCGTTTCATCATTCATTATTTAGACTTGCTGGGGAATCCTGAGGAGATGAAACTAAGTAACAAATGGATTATCTTACACATTTTCCCCCCTCACTTACAAAGTCGATGAAGTTTCAGGCTTGCATTTTTGGTTTTCAAATGTGGTTGTGAGCTACTTTTTGGCAATTGTGCGCTGTTGGGCATCTGCGATTCAGTCTTTAGGAATGGTTGAAATTAATTAGTTGAAGTGTTCTTGCAAAATTCCATGTTTGAATCCTATGGGTTAATGTGCAATGTTCGTAGCTGTCATGGAAACAAGGGAAGGAACCTTTTTATTCTGACGATTGAAGAACAAGGTAAGGAAAGGGACCTTTTTTGCTCCAGAATCGGAGGAGGGAGAGATAAAAAGGGGGAAAGACAGGATGAGGAAGGGAAAAAATCAGAATACTTGTTGCTACCTTATTAACGGTCAACATAAACGTTATTAAAACAGGGTTATATTTTTAGACTTTTGGTGCTATATTATAACTACAAAGGCTTTTAAGACAACGTTGCTTCTTTATAGATAACGGAAAAACAGAAGAGTATAATAAAGAATGTATGGGAAATTATGATTTATGTTTATGTTTTCCCTCTTTTTACATGTCATTGTTGAGAGCGCAGTGTACTGTGGATCACATTTTGGCAAAAATTCACTTTAACATTGTGATGAGGACATAGAAGGCAGCATGACCAAGGCAACAAACGTGGAGGACATACAAGGTCTTGAAGGCCCAATGACAAGAGCAAGAACTAAAAAGGCTCTAGATTGAAGACCTTGAAGAATAAGCCCCAATGGATATGCATGGAGGCTTCATTGGGCCTTAGCCCAAATTCTGCATTTAGTTTTATTTTCTTACATTTAGTTAAACTTTTGTAATAAGGCTTATTGGGCTTGTTTATTGGGATTTATGTGTAAGCATATTAGGTTAAACTTAATATGGATGTTGTCCATATAAGGGAACACCATAGCATTTGTAACGGCAGATTTGAATTGAGATTTTAACCTTTTTGGTGAGAGACTAGTTTCTCTAAGGTTCTTTTGAGAATCTCTTGTTAGTTCTCAATGTGTTTTGATTATTAACAACAAGTGTAAACATGTTTTGAAGTTTCCAAGATCCTTTAAAAACCATCTGATAGTTGCATACCGCAGTATGGGTCTGCATACTGCAGTATAGGGCCATCCAGAGAGCAACTGAGTTTTTCAAAACTAGCCAATACTGTAGTATAGGTATGTATACTGCAGTATAGGGTCATCCAGAGAGCAACTGAGTTTTTCAGAAATAGCCAATACCGCAGTATAGGTATGTATACTGCAGTATAGGGCCATCCAGAGAGCAACTGAGTTTTTTTCAAAACTAGCCAATACCGTAGTATGGATATGGATACTGTAGTATAGGCTTATACAGAGAGCTTCCAAATTTCATAACTATTGCATACTGCAATATAGGTTTGCATACTGCAGTATTGGGCTCTAAAACTGATTCTCAATTTGTCAAGAACTCTCTTACTGCAGTATGTTACTTACATACCGCAGTATAGGTCTTGGTTTTCGAACACAAGTCACGATGATTTGCCTCTGGGAGCTGCATACCGCAGTATGACTTTGGATACCGCAGTATGGACACTTATGCACAGTGTCATACTGCAGTATGGATGAACTTACCACGGTATACAACGGTCAAAATTGATTTTTGAATTACACAAATTTGCAAATCACTATTGGTTGATCTTATTGCTTCCATAATTCATTCAATCATATTCCTAGCTATGTTTAACAAGTTTGTTGAGTGAATTTCAGTAAGATCGGATGAAGATTATTGGAAGTCAAAGCCAAAAAGCAAAAAGTGAACAGTGCATTAAATGCACTTCTGCAAATCAACCCACTTTCAGCTAATCCATCTGAGCACGCCTTCTAAACGTTAAAGAATGCTTACTACAACAAGTAAAGTCATCTCCAACGGGCAAATTCTCAGAGGGCCATATCAGACCACATTAACACTTGGATTAGCAGAAGTTTAGAGAGAGAAGAAGACCAGATTTTAGTGCTAATCACCTACAACGGTTGGATTCATCAAGCAACGGTCATTTAATGTTCTCCACCTATAAATAGAGTGCATTAACTTCTTCTCAAGCTGATACACCAACTGAGAGCGAAAATTTATTAAGTGTCATTTATTGTGTTCAGCTTTCATCTGTAATAGTATCAATTTGATACTTGTGCTTCAGTGTTCACTTTATCTGCTCTGTAAGAGAGTCTTTTCTTGTAAATCATTCATTGATTGAGATAACCACAAGTCAGGGGACTTGGTGGTTGGGTGTATTGATTGCATCTTGTAAGGGGGAGTGAGTTCTAGAGAGAGAACTACTCTGAGTACAGAGATTGTAATCAATATTGTGAATTTAGTGGATTGAAAATCCCAAGTGAGGCTTGGGGACTGGACGTAGGTCAGAGAAAGGACCGAACCAGTATAAATCTTGTTGTGTACTACTTCTCTTCTTCTCTCCTCTGTCTTACCCTGTTTTACTTAGTCAAAATAGAGTAAAATATTTAGTTTATAAAGATACCTAATTCACCCCCCCTCTTGGGTATTTAGCTCCAACCTTCATCTTTGAACTTATCAAGGGCTTCAATCCTTATGGCGTTCTTCGGCTTATCAATTCTTTGGAATTGTGGCGCCTACCTCTAATCCAGTTTTCCATTTTAAATTTGTTCATTTCGTATCTCCCATTTCCCTTATCGTTTTTCAGTGTTCTTTGAGTCAAAATCGTGTTTCAGATCGTCATCTTTCAACTCGTTTTGGAAGCACTCAATTCCGACATCTGTAGCGTGAGATACGGTCGATTCTTTCAGGACGCGTCAGAGGCTGAAATCCTGGTGCGAAATTCCACTCCTAGTTGATCCGATCATCCTTTCCTTTTGGGAATCACATCATTTGGTATCAGAGCCAGGTTCTAGGATCGGAATTGGGTTATCTTTTCTCGATTGTTTACATCCAATCTGGTCACACATTTGGTAACCCTAATCCCTAAAATTTGTATTTTGATTTTTGAATTGTGAAATTCTGTTTTAACCGTCGTTCTTTGTTCCTAGTTTGTTCTTTCAATCTTCTGGTTGTTTTTTTCCTTTCAATTTCTTGTTTAGTTCACATATTTCTGCACTTTGTTCTTGGTGTTCATCCCTTGTTCATCATTGTTCTTGAATTTTAATCCTTTTGATTCATGTTTCTTGAGTATTATGCTGTTAGTGTGTTAAGTAATAGCTCAATTTGTGGGGAATTCTATCTAATTTCGTTCTGAATTAGTAGAATTTCAAAGTTTGATACCAAAATCACAAATTCCTCTTTGTGAGAAAAAAAAAAGAAAAAAAATCAGTTGTGATAAAAAAAAAGAATCAGGTGTTCTAAAAAAAAAGAAAAAAAAATCAGTTGTGATTAAAAAAAAATTCAACTGTTATAAAAAAAAAAAAGGAAAAAAAAATACAGCACCTTGCTATTCAATTACACACACTACTACGTGTGAATCAAGTCTAAAGTGTCTTCTTTGAATATTTCCTCCAAATTGTTTTGGGATTTTCTTTGTCTTATCTTCTTTGAGTCCAAAGTGTCCTTGAATAATTCCTCCAAATTGATTTGGATTTTCTGTCTTGTTGTGTCTTCTTTGACATCTTTTCCAAATTGTATTGTGAGTCACCGCCAATTCCTGAGTTTGGGATTGTACTCTTGAGTGTTCTTGGAGATTCAGTTAAGAACTTGAAGAGAGCTATTGAGTGGTAAAAGGCAAGAGAGCACACTACACAAAAGCCTTATAGAGAGCAGCAAACACGAGTGATACATTTTTAAGAGTGTAAACACGTGAGCGAGTGGTAAGGTCCTATTACTTTTGAGTTCTTTTCCTTGAAATTATGGCAGGTGGTGAAGATAATAGATTGTTGATTGAAGCCATTACAACTCAAATGCAAAGGATGATGAGAGAACACACAGAGGAGTTATATGAGAGAATTGAGAGAACAGAAAATCAGGGGAATCATTATGAAGATAGACAGAGAGGGAGGGATGAAAGAAGGAGAAGAAGAGATAATGAGGATGATGCTAGAGAGGATAGAATTAAGGGAGTGAAGCTTAATATACCATCCTTTAAGGGAAAAAGTGATCCGGAGGCCTATTTAGAGTGGGAAATGAAGATTGAGCACTTATTTGCATGTCACAATTATACTGAAGAGAAGAAAATGAAGGTGGCAGCCAAGGAGTTTAGTGATTATGCTCTCATTTGATGGGACCAATTGCAAAAGGAGAGGGCGAGATATGAAGAACCATTGGTGGATAGTTGGGTGGAGATGAAAAGGCTAATGAGAAGAAGATATGTTCCTTCCCATTATCATCGGGACCTTCACAATAAACTTCAAAGACTCACACAAGGTAACAAGAGTGTAGATGAGTATTTTAAAGAGATGGAGGTGTCCTTGATTAGAGCAAATATTAATGAAGAACGGGAGGCTACTATGGCATGTTTCTTGCATGGGCTGAATAGTGATATAAGGGATGTTGTGGAGTTGCAAAATTATGTAGAGTTGGAGGATTTAGTGCAACAAGCTAGTAAGGTAGAACAACAACTCAAGAGAAAGGGTGTCATGAGGAAAAACCCTTCAAAATTCAATTCTTCAAGCTAGAAGGATAGAAATAAGAAGGAGGAAGGTACTTCATCAAGCAATCCCACTGCCACACCTCAAAGGACTCAAACTAAATCCAATGAGATCCCTAAAAAGACAAGGAGTAGCGAAATAAAATGCTTCAAGTGCTTGGGGAGAGGTCACATAGCTTCAGAATGTCCAACTAAGAAGTCCGTGTTACTTAAAGAGGATGGAGAGCTTACTAGTGAGTCTTCTTCAGATTCTACTTCACAAGATTCTGCTTCTTCAGATTCTGCTTCACAAGATGATATTGAAGAAATAATTCCAGAAGGAGATTTGTTTATGGTAAGAAGGATGTTGGGCAGCCAAGCAAAAGACATGGATGATAGTCAAAGAGAGAACATCTTTCATACTAGATGCCTTATCCAAGGGAAGGTATGCGCTTTAATTATTGATGGAGGGAGTTGTACCAATGTTGCAAGTGCTAGAATGGTGTCTAAATTGGGCATGGAAACCAAACCTCACCCGCTGCCATACAAGCTTCAATGGTTTAGTGAGGATGGTGAAGTGACCATAAGCACACAAGTGGAGGTGAACTTCTCCATAGGAAAGTATGATGATACAGTTTTATGTGATGTGGTACCAATGGAAGCTTGTCATTTGCTACTTGGTAGACCTTGACAATATGATAAGAAAGTTATGCATGATGGTTACACCAACAAGTTCTCTTTTGTTCATAAAGAACGCAAGATTACTCTTGCATCCTTGACACCAAGAGAAGTTAGTGAGGATAATTTAAAAATGAGAGAAAAAGAAAGCAAGAGAGAAAAGAGAGTGGAAGAGAGCAAGAAAAAAAAGGAGAGAAAGAGAGAAAAGCACCAAACTTGCTTATAAAAGAAAAAGAGGTGAAAAAGGCAATGCAATGGAAAAAGCCAATGCTCTTACTTTTGAGTCAAGAGAATAATTTTGCAGATGCAAGTCCTACTAACTCTCTTCCAAATGAGGTTTCTAATTTGTTGCAGGAATTTAAAGATGTTTTTCCTAAGGAGGTTGATGATGCAATCCACTTTGTTGATTTGCTCTTCAAGGAAGTGCATAAAGACAAAGACGAGGATTACAATTTGAGGACAAATTCTTCTAAAGAAGGAGGGAATGATGAGGACATAGGAGGCAGCATGACCAAGGCAACAAACATGAAGGACATACAAGGTCTTGGAGACCCAATGACAAGAGCAAGAACTAAAAAGGCTCTAGATTGAAGACCTTGAAGAATAAGCCCCAATGGATATGCATGGAGGCTTCATTGGGCCTTAACCCAAATTCTACATTTAGTTTTATTTTCTTACATTTAGTTAAACTTTTGTAATAAGGCTTATTGGGCTTGTTTATTGGGCTTTATGTGTAAGCATATTAGGTTAAACTTAATATGGATGTTGTCCATATAAGGGAACACCATAGCATTTGTAACGGCAGATTTGAATTGAGATTTTAACCTTTTTGGTGAGAGACTAGTTTCTCTAGGGTTCTTTTGAGAATCTCTGAACTTATCAAGGGCTTCAATCCTTGTGGCATTCTTCGGCTTATCAATTCTTTGGAATTGTGGCGCCTACCTCTAATCCAGTTTTCCGTTTTAAATTTGTTCATTTCGTATCTCCCATTTCCCTTATCGTTTTTTAGTGTTCTTTGAGTCAAAATCTTGTTTCAGATCATCATCTTTCAACTCGTTTTGGAAGCACTCAATTCCGACATCTGTAGCGTGAGATACGGTCGATTCTTTCAGGACGCGTCAGAGGCTGAAATCCTGGTGCGAAATTCCACTCCTAGTTGATCCGATCATCCTTTCCTTTCGGGAATCACATCACATTGCAGGATATTATGAAGGGAAAATCTCATATAAATACCAATTGAATTTGCAAAACCCTCAGAAGCCCACCGAATTTGTAAAAAGACTGAGAAGTGACAAGGACCTATGAGCAATATGTAAATTCAGATGAAAACTCCATACTACCTTTAAGTAACTTTATGAAGACATCATGTTTGATTTTTTGAAATTTTAAATGGTTTGGAATGTAGTGGTTGTTGGGGCTGGACTCGATCCATTGTTGAAAGGTGAAGGAATGAGAGATAAAGAAAAAGGTGAATAGTAAAACGAGCTCAGAAGGCTAAAAAATCTAATAATAAACATTAAATGTGTTTGAGGAAGAAGGTGAATAGTAAATGTAGACTTTTAATAAAATTCATAATGGGATTCACAAGTTCAATTGTAATTTAACTTTCAACGACTATTTTCGTATAAACTATCATTGAAAGTTAGGCAAAAAAAAAAAAAAAGAAGTTACAACAATTATTTTTAAGAAAACAGTCGTCAAAAGTACTTTTAATGACCGTTTTTTTAAAAAAAAAAAGTTGTCAAACAAAGTACTTTTAATGACTTCTTTTCAAAAAAAAAAATTGTCAAAAGTAGTACTTTTAATGATTGTTTTCTTAAAAATAGTCATCAAAAGTTTTTTACAATTGTTTTTGAAAACACAGTTATTAAAAGTAATTTATAAACAGTCATTAAAAGTGTTGTTTTTGAAAAAACAATCATTAAATTGTTTTTTTAAAAACAGTCATTGTAACTTCTTTTCTTTTTTTTTCTCAACTTTCAACGACGGTTTATACAAAAATAGTCGTTGAAAGTTAAACTATAACCGAATTTGTTAATCCTATTACGAATTTTGTTAAAAGTTCACATTTACTGTTTACTTCTTCCTCAAACACATTTACTGTTCATTACTCGATTTTTCAACCTTCCGAGCTCGTTTTATTGTTCTCCTTTTTCTTTATATCTCCTTCCTTCACCTTCCAACAATGGATCAAGTCCAACCCCAACAACCACCACATCTCAAACGATTAAAATTTCAGAAAATCAAACTTGACTTTTCTTAAGGGATTCATGGCGTCGCGATGAAGACGATAAAGAACAAGCGTTGCGATGAAGACGATAAAGAACGCGCGAGGGCGGTCGAATGAGAAATGGATTTTCGAATGAAAATGGAGTGGCCTTACTCCCTCCAGTGTCTTTATAAAGTTAATTAAGGGTAGTGTAGACTTTTCACCTGAACTTGCATATTCCTCATAAGTCATTGTCACTTCTCAGTATTTTTATAAATTCAGTGGGTTTTTGAGGATTTTGTAAATTCAACTGGTATTTATATGGAAATTTCCCTATTATGAACTAGCATAATAATTTAAAGATTAAAATATATTAACTACTCATTTGTTTTACCTAAATTACATATACATTTCCTCTATTTTGAAAAACAACCATCCTTAAAATTAAAATATATATTATATAAACTTCCCTCCCTCGTAATAATCCTAGGGCACTCCCATGACATAATGCTACTACCATAGGTAATGGCTTATGGCTCATAAATTGGAAGGCAAACACAGCAGGAAGAAATTGAAAAAGAAAACATCTATTAAATAAAATTGGTTAAAAGGGGATAGTAACCTACTTTTCAAATGAAACAGGTGCACTAATCAAAACGGAAGGAGAAAAAAAAGGGGGGGGGGGGAAGAGAGAGAGACTTACTGAGCAAAAACTGGTAGAAGATCACCCTCGGTTAGATCGAAGGGAATGCCGCCGATGAATACATAAGCAGAATCTTTGTACTTGGCGTGCCAGGAAGCCTTGTCGTTGATGCCCAAAGAAGCTTCTTTGGAATTGATATTCTGAATGCACTTCACTAGGGTTAAAGGATTCATCTCTCTCAGACACAGTTCGCTAATTGATTCAGGTCAATCACCACTGCGACTGATGAGAAGAGAACTGCGATAACAGTTGAAGGCCAATCACCACCGCGACTAATTCAGGTCGCAACTTTCAGAGGGGTCGGTAACTCGGGGATCGATCTAATTTTTTTATTGGTTGGGGTCAATCTTTATCTTCGAGTTTGCCAAGTGTAGGAGTCGCGGTTAGCTTTTCAAAAATAACTTTTTGAAAGAACGTGGTAAACGTGGAATCCACGTTACATGCTTATTGTGTGCTTATACCTCTAATTTGAGGTATAAGAAAAAAATTTTAAAATTTTTTTAATTTTTTTATATATTGTATTTATTTATATTTAAATTATATGCTTATGTTTTTTGTATCTAGTATCTCAAATTAATTAATTTCCAGTTTTGCATTTATCTGTAACACCAGTATTATGAAAATTAATTAATTTGTGATACTAGTGCAAAAAAAATCCCAGAAAGCAGCATATAATTTAAATCTAAATAAATACAATATATAAAAAAAATTAAAAAAATATTTTTATACCTCAAATTAGAGGTATAAGCACATAATAAGCATATAAGCATAAGCATGTAATGTGGATCCGGTAAACGTGTTTCTTTAAAATAAATTCTGAGTAAAATAAATTATGTGAAAAAAATTATTTTAATAAAATGATAGTGTTTAGATATTGTTATTAAAATAACTTTTTCATACTCAAATTACCACAAAGGACATTAGCTTTTGTGATAATTGCATATAAAGAATATTGTTTTCATATATTTTTAAATTAAATATCATAATAAATACCAAAAATTACATAAACTTGTGTACAAAATTAAAATACTTCTGATACTGAATGTACTAAAAAAGATTTCAGGGTACTGCATAGTATTAAAAAATACTTCATGATTTTGAAAAAAATTTTAAGATGTTGAAAAGATATTTCAGAATACTGACTAATCTTGAAAAAATATTTTAAGGTACAAACGAGTATTAAAAAGATACTTAAGGATATTGACTGGTATTGAAAAATACTTTAAGATCTTGAAAGTTTATTTTATGATCTTGAAAAAATATTTCAGCGGGTACTCACCGATCTTAAGAAAATATTTCAAGATACTATCAGGTACTAAAATGATACTTAAGAATACGGACTAGTATTAAAAAATACTTTATGATCTTGAAAAATTATTTTAGAATCTTAAAAAAATATTTCAGATACTGATTGATACTAAAAAATTCGATTATGGCAAAGGAGAGAGATACGAGAGCAGAAGCAAAGGCGATGATGGCATAGAAGAGAGAAAAGATGAAAAATATAGCCTTTTCTAAAACCATGGTTTTGGACCAAAAACCACTTTTAGACTTTTGAAGAGTGTTTGACAACTTTTTTTTTTTTTTTGGAAATCATGGTTTGTCTCTCAGAAGCACTTTTTTGGTTTTGCCAAACACACTTAAATTTTATTTAAAAAAATATATAAAATTTCAATCTATTTCATCTCTTCATGGTAAAAAAACAAAATCTGTTTTATTTTCATGATGTTATGAAGTGTGTTGTGAAATCAAGAAAATATAATATTGAAATGAAAGAGATGAAGAGATATGAAGTGAAAGGCTATTCATTAGAGATTGTTGAGTGTAGAAAGTGAAAGGCCAAGAATTAGAAGTTTATGGACATCTACATCATCTAGCATTTTTACAACACTTCCCCTAGATGTCCATAAATAAATATTGTGCCTCATTAAAACCTAGGAGAAACTCAGTGGGACAGAAACCTAATGAAAGAAAAAGAGTACACAATAAAAAATCAAAGTTGCCTCCTTAAAAACCTTTCCAGAAAACACAGGACAAAACCTTGGTTAAGGAAGAGAGTCCAACATGGTCTCTACTTCACATGATGATAATATCGTATTCACTCCCTCTTATAATAACATCGGTTTTACTCCCCTTGATAAGAACATCACTTCTAATGTATTTTTGAGCATATGATTTTTTTGGTCACCAAACTATGAATGATGCATTGTCACAAAAAGTTCTCCTAAAATGTAGTCCCTTAAAATATCTTCTAGATATGTTAAAATATCAGTATATTCTACCTTTATCTTATTAATTATGGAAACAATAAAGGAAAATTATTCTAAAAATCACCAAAATATATCTTGCATCCACATATTCAATTTGTTCTAAATAAAATAATATCATATAATATGTTCATAGGACTATTACATCCAATCTCATTTTTGTTATCAATTGTGGACCGTAGCAAAAATATGTGATTTTGGAACCATTGATGTATTTGATAACTTGGCCTATAAGTCAAGTAAAATGTGAAATTACTTATTTTCCAATATATTTTTCAATCAATTATATATATTGTTCTGTTTAAGAACAGGATTTATCGGACTTGACCTAGGAGCAACGCCTAGGGCCTACGTACCCTGTAGAGGGATCAAAGTCTACGAAGTTCGAGACACACACAGGCATTTAGCCAAAGGGGCAGGGTGTGTACTCTGTGTGACTATATGTAAATAGTTCAGAGTTAGAACTTGTGTACCTTAGGGTTTGACCTCTGTATTTATAGAGTTTACCTTAGGTTGAGTCACTTGGGCCCTGTGACTCGAGGCCCCGATATCCTAACTATGAGATATATGTTTAGATATACTTGGATTGTAGATAAGATTAGATCTCCCTTTATTATAAGCAAATCTTAATATGCAATATACTCCTTGCTGGCCCATATATTGAATATGGGTTTTATCCAGGTCCGTAACATATACTTAAATTATTTTCAATCTCACATGTTTTATATATAGCATGATTTTCTTGTATATGCTTTTGTTATTTTAAATCCTTCAAGGATTATCATATAAATTTCACTATTTAATGAGTTATTTGAATATGTTGTATATAACAATATCTAACTAACGCATAATTTTATTCCCATATGCTATTAGAAATACAAAATTATTGTATCCACAACAAAATAGTATGCCTCATCATAGTCTTCATTAGCATTTGTGAAAACATTTATTTTTACTTAAATATTTATTTATTTCATGTTTTAGCTAGGACTGCAAGTTCATAATTTTCACATATTGAAATAATGTAATCTCATTTTCACTACGTTTTTCCCTTTTACTTTTCCTTTTTGGCCAATCACTATTCTGTCTACTCGCAAGATAGATTTATGTATAATATCTTTAATTGATCATGTGAAATTATTATCAAGGCTGATGACGACAACTTAATTTTTTTGGTTCCATTTTTCCTTTGACATAATTCATTGAGATCTCTTTATTACTTTCAGGTATCTGAACCTCTTTTGAAGTTCTTACAATTAGTTATGTCTTGGCCTCTTATGGAGTACTTGCCTTCTCAATATAATCATCTTAATTATTTGCTTCTTTCTCTTTACTTTTGGAACCGATTATTCTCTCATGCGTCAAGTATGTCTCACTTTCATTTATGTTAATTAGATCATTTTTAGCTAGAATATGAGATTTATTAATTTTTATTTAGGTCAGTAAGTGCATATAACAGATTTTATGAGATATTTCATGAAGGAAAACCTAATGAACTTTTATTGGTTCATATTGCTATATCCGAAGATCTATATTTGATAGTTATAATGCATTCCTTTTGTTATTTTTTCCACCTATTCAATTTTCCCCTTATGTTAGGAAAACTTTTTTAAATGACAATCGACTAATCGTACAACATAAGTCTCCTAAATCTATTCGTTTATATTAGAAATATTCTTTTGTTTTATTTAGAGACAAACAAGAAGAAAGATGCCCTTAACTTACATTTATCCCAATTTCCTTTAAATATCCATCTATGTGCAATGTGGTGGATCAATAGGAATGCACATTTAAACCTTTTAAGATAGAATATCCTAGCTCCTGACCAAAAGCAAATTTTACCGGGAGAATTTTCTCGGCTTGATATATGTAAGTGCCACAATATATAAGATCAAATATGCTAACAATGAAATAAAAATTTATTCTCAAAAGTATTGATCTAGCTATTTATGGAGGTTTTAGTAAATGATTTCTAGATCATATTAATTGAAAATTGCGCACTCAAGATAATGATTTATTCAAACAATCAAGCAAACTTCAAGTTGCAAACTAATAATAATCACAAATGTAACCATCTCATAGATGCATATATCTATCAAATTCATTCAATACTTGTATCTTTTACATGTTATTTGAAGGGGCTCATATATGAGTTTGATATATTTCCATAAATATAGAGATCCATCCCAAATCATAACTTGTAACACTCTCATAATCAAATTTCTTTGAGAACAATCAGCATATGATAATTCTTGAATTATGTAAGAGTAAATACCCTTTCTGGTCCTTGACAAAAAACACGGACCCCATTTTGGTCCTTTACAAAAAAATCGACCCTTATTCGTCCTTTTTATGGACTAAAAATGACCTTTTGGAAATTTGTGAGGGATCAAAATGCCAACTAATCAACCCTTATTCATCCTTTTTATGGACTGAAAAGGACCTTTTTTCTTAAGAGACCAAAATGGGGATCACGTCTTTTGTCAGAAACCAGAAAGGGTATTTACTCATTATATAATATGTTGGCTATTCATGAAGAATATTCTAATTCTTCAAAGGATGTCATACATAATCTTTTATATATGATTTGGATAATAAAACAAGTCATGCCAATAATAAATTTGTTTGGATCAATAAACTATTGGGTTACTGTGACATGTTGCTTAACCAACAACAAACTTCTCAATTTCCATAAGATAATGATATAAAATATCAACATGACATCCATTTTTGGGAGATCAATAGGCTTTGTGAGGAAGTATATTAGTAGAACCTTTCAATATTAACTCACACTTGTATTCTAACAATCTCCCCCTCAAGTGTGAGTCATATAAATACAATCTCTTTATTTCTATATTTCAAAGGCAAACCAGTATATAGTAAGCCAATAATCTATCTTTCACTTGAAAGCCCAAGTACTTCAAAACTCACATGCAATCATAGATTATAGTCCATCGGATAATCACTTAGACCTTTTAACAAAGTGAAACTTTGATGTAAACAGAAATTGTTAAACCAACGATAAGAAAGATATACATTCTTAGAGCTTCATGCTAATAACCTGTTATGAAATCAATAAAATATAAGAGATTGAAATGAAAGAGATGAAGTAATTTTTGGAAATTATGCCCTATGGGCAAATCATTGTACTTTAAACACAATTGTTATTTAAAGTATTTCTCCATTTAGTTATCATATCATTTGCATGTTTATTATGATAACTGTATCCTTGGAAGCATCATAAAGATTGTCCTAAATGTCCATGGCCGGTCATCTATGCGGGAGCAAATATGAAATAAGACCAATATGACTTTGATGAGGTATGGAGATACGAATGAAAGTCATAGGCACTTGTAGGAATACAAGGTGCTAGATCGGCCCACTATGAGAAAGCTGCATGAATTAAGTCATAATTTTATCTCATGTATAACCACGTCACAATGCCATTTGACCTGAGATCATCATGGATTCCTCTATGAGAGTCGCTGATCTTTGACCTAGTCAAAAGTCACCTTTGACCGGGTGACAATAAAGGTTTCGATTGGGATTAGTGGTTTTCATGCAGAAGAATGTGAATGGTCAAGATAGGATTTGTCCCTCACATTTATAGAGAGATATTACTGGGCCCCTCGATGAGTAAGTTTGAGAAATGTATGGTCATACTACGATAGAAATGAGTTTCCATTTCAATTGTTAGACTACTTAAGAATTGAGAAAGTAATGGTTAAGAACAGGAGGATGACACTATCCATACTTCATCCTTGACCAAATATTGCATGACAAAAGGGACGTGACATGGTTGTATGATAGGTTGCATCGTATCATCGATCCACATATAAATTGGGTACACTAGTGCAAAAAAGACTTTTAAGATAGCCTCATTTAGACCGGACTATCGACGCCCCGGTCTTAAAGGTATGACCGATGGTAGTTTTGTGAATATAAAGAACTTCTTGGACCGGATTCTTTATCAATGGGTCTTAAATATATTATTCAGACCGTTTAAAAAAACAAATGGTCTTAAAAATGTTATTAAAAAATTGAAATATCAAATTTCTTTATAGAGAAATCCCGAATAAGCCAACTTATATTTTCTACAGTCCAAAATAATCAGGAAAAAATTAAATATATAGGTAAAAAACTTTTAAGACCGGATATATATAACAGGAGGTCTTAAAGATTATACTTTTAAGACTGGACATAAATTGTGCTCGGTAGTAAATAGTTTATTACTTTTAAGACCGGAGTTTAACAAAGAACGGTCTTAAAACTTAACCTTTAAGGTCGTCGTTGTAGTTCATCCGGTCTTAAAAATAAAGCGCCAAAATATACTAATAGGAAAGGGGAAGTTGTTAAGTATGACAAGAACCTTAGGCTAATGACAACCATTGATCTCTCTAGTAATCACCTAATAGGAGAAATTCCAAGTAGCATGACATCACTTGTGGCATTGGCATCGTTGAATCTATCAAGAAACAATCTCACAGGATTCATTTCCAAAAATATGGGTCAAATGAAAATGTTGGAATCACTTGATTTGTCAAGTAACTCTTTTTCTGGTGGGATTTTAATGAGCTTCTCAAATATAAACTTTTTGAGTTTCTTGAACTTGTCTTTCAACAACTTATCAGGAGAAATTCCACAAACTACTCAACTTCAAACATTTGAAGCTTCTAGTTACATTGGAAACCATGGACTTTGTGGCCAGCCACTCACAAAAGGATGCTCGAAAAATGCTGACTTTGATCAAAATCACAAGACAAGTCTTAGAATTGACACAGATGAAGGAGATGAACTCATAACTTTTGGGGTTCTACATCAGCATTATTTTCGGATTTCTTGTTGGATTTTGGGGAGTTTGTGGAACTTTAATCCTTAAAAGTTCATGGAGGGCTGCTTATTTTCAATCCTTCACTAACATGTATGATTGGATTTATGTCCGCTTGAAAATTTCCAAGGCTAGAATGAAAAGGAGATTCCAAGACTGATAGGTATATATGAAATCTTCATTTCATTATCATAAGCTAATAGATTATAGGGTTAAGGTGCAGATATGCCAACGAAGTATTATGGTAGGAGCAACTGGCACAAAAATCTTGAGTGTACCATAACTACCAACCAACTATTAAAAAGTTTAAAAAATCACAACACCGTGAGTTGGTAATGTAACTGTCATTTAAACAATCAGTGGCAGAAAAATTTGACTGAAGTTGATGACGTGGCGCAGAGAGAAAAGGAAGATGTGGCAGGAAGCTGAGCACTGGGGATCATCTTCATCCTTTAGAAACACAAAACACAAGGAAGAGCTGCGAGGGAGACGAATACATAGGGGGCATCGCGAAGCTTGGAGCTCAGAACCTTCGACCATTCCTCCTTGGTCGCTGGCGACTCTCGCGTTTACCACCATAGGCGCCGGCCACCTTCTTCTCTCAACCACCATCAAATTTGTCGTCGGTGGAGCTTTAGAGACACAATAGCGATAGATCGAAACAAAAAGAAATTTGTTAAAAATAGGATTCCGTCAACTGAGTAACCAATTACTTTAAAATAAGAAAAGAATACAAGATAAAGTAAGCACTATCTCTATGACTGTGTTATGAAGAGAAATTTGCTGGAAGAAGAAGAAGGGGGGGAAAGACCACCATTAAGAAAAGGATACTCGCATGTTTCTTTTCTTTCGGTGGAAGCAACATAGAATCATAAATATGTTGGTAGGTAAGGTTTGGTTGGAATTGGAGCTTTGACTCTATCTGGGAATTCTGCCTATTGAAGCATCTTGGCTCTAAGGCTGATAATCCCAGTCTGAGGCTGTCAACTTAATAGAGCCAAAAGAAGAAGAAATGTGGTTGTTGAATCACTCATTCTTTGATTATTTATTTTTCAATTACACACAAAATCCACAATCTCAAGTGCTTAACCTACCTGTTCAAAACATCTCGGAGGAATTAGTTACATACTTTGATGCATTAAAGACAGTTTGCAAACAGAGGGAGCTTCAAGCATACCTTGTTTTGTTCAATTTCAGCCCTGACGCCGAGATACTCAGCTGCCCCATCCATGACCAAGATACCCAGCCTTGATGCTAACATTTTTTTCCTTCACTTTCTTTCCCGTCCGGCTCATGCCCCATGAAGAACAAAAAGAAAAGAAGACCAACATTGGCAACAGTATCCACGTCTTCGCGCCACATGATCAACTCTAGTCAAAGTAACACCGTTACTGTCTCTAAAGCTTCACCAACGACAACTGTGATGGTGGTTGAGAGAAGAAGGTGGCCGGCGCCTATGGTGGTGAAGGCGAGAGTCGCCGACGACCAAGGAGGAATGGTCGAAGGCTCTGAGCTCCAAGCTCCGCGACGCCCCCTGTGTATCTGTCTCCCTCGTGGCTCTACCCTGTGTTTTGTGTTTCTAAAGGATGAAGATGATCCCCAATGCTCAGCTTCTTGCCACATCTTCCTTTTCTCTCTGCGCCACGTCATCAACTCCAGTCAAAGTTTTCTACCACTGATTGTTTAAACGGCAGTTACATTACCAACTCACGGCATTGTGATTTTTTAAAATTTTTAATAGTTTGTTGGTAGTTATGGTACACTCAAAAGATTTTTGTGCCAGTTGCTCCTACCATAATACTTCGTTGGCATATCTACACCTTAACCCTAGATTATATGAAGTGCAACAAATAAAATGATCCATTGGTGAATTTTTTTTCTTCATATATGCAGGTGGCTGGAAGAACTGGTTGAAATCCAGATGTCTTCTTAGCAAAGTCTCTTTGCATAAGGAATTTCTTCTCGATAGTTTTTTTCTATTTAAATTTTGGATGACTGTACAGGATTAATTTGATGTGGCTTTAAATTTGTTGTTTGCTTGTAGTTGGTCCTTTTGTGAACTTATATAATTGAATATTTGAATGTTAGGTATCTAAATGTTGTCAGACTATGATTTTGTTCTGTCATTCTATAATAAAAGTATAGGAAATGTCATATATACACAAAAAATGTATAGGAAACATATTATGATAGAGGGAGCATTATCTTCACCTAGATCAGGCCAAGGAAAGCAAACGATATGCTTCATATATCTTAAGGTTAGTGTTCTTGTTGTTCTTAGAACTATTTGATTTCTTCAAGAAATTATTCCTCTTAATTTTCAAATATTTGTCATAATGTAAAGGGAGGAGAATGTTGAATTCAAGGCTATATAGAGTTTTAGATTTTCCATACGTGGTATATCTTCAAATTAATTGATTATTATTTTTAGGCACAAATATCTTTCCATTGAAGACAATTCTGTCAAAGTCTATCGTTGTAATAAGGATATGAACGCTTTTACATACTAGCAAAGTTTGCAAGGTTCATCCAAAGAGTTCCAAAGTTATAGTTATCGGCATCAAAAAGAGATTTTGTCTACAATATAGTAGGTTTTGTTTCCTCTTTTCTTGTTTTGTCTTCCCATTTTTGTTGAAATTATTTTCCTCTGTTTTTAACAAGAACTTTGTATTATTGTTGGGATCCATACACGCAGCGGAATTAAAAAAACTTTTACGAATTCCATCCGAGGATCCATCAACAGCGTTTAAATCAAGTTTGTAAGAAAGGAACCGTACCTATATATATCGAATTGGTGTGCGTCTTGTTCTATTTGATCTCGTGGGCTACCTACTCGATCACCAGAAATCGACTCTATGAATCTCCTCCCTCTGCCGATATCCACATGAATAGCCTTGAACACGGACGGCAGCGTGCTAGCGCCTCAGTATTCTCGCATCTCTCCTTTTCTCTCTAAGGTTTCTTGCGGCTTCTCTAATTCATCTGTACTCTCAATACAACTAGATCAATATCTATTTAAAGAGTTTCTAAAACTCTAATAACCGTATTAAAATATTCCAAAATTAATCTAATTAATCTTGAAATTCGAATCTGAATTAAAATAACATATTAATTAAATCTGTCCAACAGATCTAATCAAATATATTTATTTAATCCGAATTATGAGCCTACAGATTTAATTTATTTTTATAAATTAAATCTGAGATATGATATTTCACTATTTAATTGAATCTGAGATACTATATCTCAATTTAATTAAATCTGAGATACTATATCTTTATTCGAAAGTTAAATCTAAGATACAATATCTCAATATTATTTAATTTATTAGATAGATTAAATACTATATATAATATTATTATTATCTATAAATAATATCATTATTATTTTTGAATTTATATTATATTATAATATGATATGATATGATATGATATGATATATATATATATATATATATATATATATATATATATATATATATATATATTAATCATAGATTAACAGTATTCATTAAATATTAAACATATCTAAGATTTAATAAATCTAGACACTATTGCTCATATTGGACTATTCTTGTGTTTAACCCTGCAGGCCCACATGAGATTGGCAGCGGACTAATACTATACCAGCCCGTCACAAGCGGCTTCTAGCAAGATATTGTGATTACTCAATTCATATGGGGATCGATGATACGATACTATCTATCGTACAACCATGTCACGTCCCTTTTGTCACGTGATAATTTGGTCAAGGATGAGGCATGGATAATGCCAACTTCCTGTTCTTGATCATTACTTTCTCGATTCTCAAGTAGTCTAATTGAAATGGAAACTCCTTTCCATCGTAGTATTACCATACGTTTCTCAAACTTACTCATTGAGGGCCCAGTATTATCTCTTTACAAATGTGAGGGACAAATTCCATCTTGACCATTCACATTCCTCTACATGAAAACCACTGATCCCGATCATAGCCTTTATCATCACCCGGTCAAAGGTGACTTTTGACTAAGTCAAATATCAGTGACTTATCATATAGGAATCCATAATTATCTCAGGTCAAAGGGCGTTGTGACGCGGTTATACATGATATAAGCTTATGACTAAATCCATGCAGCTTTCTCATAGTGGGTCGGTTCAGCACCTTGTACTCTTACATGTGACTATGACTTTAATTCGCATCTTCATAATTCATCAAAGTCATACTGGTCTTATTTCATCTTCGCTCCTACGTAGATGACCGACCAGGGACATTTAGGATAATCTATAAGATATATCTAAGGATACAGTTATCACTATAAAACATGCAAACAAAATAATAACTAAAGGAGAATACTTTAAATAATATAAATGTTTAAAATAAATGACTTGCCCCTAGGGCATAACCTCCAACAATTATCAACATTGGAGATGGTGGATATGTGTGCCAAATTTTTATGTTCCTATTGAAAATATTGGCTGCTCCACTTGTTAATTACATGAAGAAGCCAGCCCCAATCGCTGTTGGGGTGCCCATTTTCATCCATCAAAGATTACTATTTCTTATGATTATGTTTAGTAACTTTGTAAGTTTTGTTCTATCATCTTTACCACTTCATATTTTACAACATGAGTGCTGAATAGACTTGTAAAAAGATGCTACTATATTCAGTCTCTAATATTTTAT
Organism: Acacia crassicarpa; assembly: GCA_034222035.1. Classification (NCBI taxonomy): domain Eukaryota; kingdom Viridiplantae; phylum Streptophyta; class Magnoliopsida; order Fabales; family Fabaceae; genus Acacia; species Acacia crassicarpa. Next base: position 39,886,920 of record JAWXYG010000003.1, read on the forward strand.
AATATTTTTCAACAAACAACTAATTTTCTTAATTAAATATTTATATTAAGGAGTGGAGATATTATGTTGTAATGATTTATTTGGCCTAAATGTTCTAATAAAGACATTATTTGCTTATGTTCCTGTTGAAGAGACAAAGACTCTTGATCAAAAAGGAATATTTGGGCCAACAATCTTACATCTTCCCTGGGCACCTTGAAAATGATGTTGGAAATGGTAATATATTGGTGATTGCTTTGTCTAATGATTGCTTTTCTGTATACTAGTAGAAGCTAAAAGGTTCATTATCATTTGCTTGCGCAGATAAAGGTTGTGGCAGATAAAAACAATTACAGATTTGAAGTTTTAATTTAAAAAATTTTATGCTCAGTAGATATATCGGAATTAGTTATATCAGGTAAGCACTCTCTGAATGATAGAGAAGGGCAAGAATTATTCTTATTGTAATAATGTTGCTTCCAAAATTTCAAACTAAAACAATTTTAAAGGCTCTTCCTACAATCTAAAGTTATTGCTTTTCTTAGATTATGGTCAGACAAGTTTCTGCAGACAAAGTAGTTGAGGTAATGCATACCTTGACCAAGGCATTGTGAGGACAAAAGGATGAGGTACCCTTTTTAGCCCTTTTTTTGTATTAGCGTCTATAGCGGCAAAACGATGAGGTACACTAGCTACTTCACTTTGCTCTTTCTAAGTTCTGTTTCTGGATTGCTGTATTTAAATATACTCAACCTGACAATTCGACAACATCTTTTTATTTTATTTGTCAATAAATTGGCAGAAAAAACCTTTAAGTGTATCCATGACTGTCATGCATATTTCATAAGTAGACCTTTTTTTTTTTTTTTATTAAGTGTTCTGTTTCTAGATTGTAGATTATTTTAGCCATAACTTTATATGGACAATTTAAATTTAAGTATCCATTTTTCAGATCAATTAATTTTGTGTACTAAATTTTTTTTCTGTTGTATTTTGTTAGGAATGAGAAGATAAGGAACTCAAGAGCATAGACTTCAACTCTGATGAGATGTCAATAGTGCCTTCTCCATATGGCTATTTAATTGGGGTAGATTCAAATATGGTTGGATCCAATTGAGGTAACTCTCCCAAAAACGTTTTCTACATTTATAAGCACTCAAACTTAAGACTTCATACTTATATGGTCAAAGCCCCTTCAACTAGGACCACCGCCTATTACCTCAATGGTGGCATTCAAGCCAAGCATACTGACACGCAACACTTGTGGGTGTTAGTCATTCGGGGAAGACAACACTAATGGATGTGTTATAGTAGAAAAAGATACATGATTGCAAGAATTTCATTAAAATACATTTACTTTACAGCTATTTAAAATAAGAGTCAAATAAGGGGTGCATTTACTTTACTATCTTGTTAACAAGGTCAAGTAAGGATTGCAACTAACTAAATATTTGTAAGTATGCCAATTGCTAGAATATTCTCATTCAAGACTTCATGATTTTCAACATTTATAAACGTTCAAAATGACTAGAAGACATTTATTATCATCATGAATTGATTTGAGTCACATAGGTTGCTGATTATGGAGAAGACCATTTGGAAGTTGAAATTGAGAAGCATAACTAAAATTGTTTTGAAGAATATGTAGATTATTTATCGCATTTCATTTATTTTAATTATTCTCTATGTCAATTAGCTTTGTATTTTTAGAAAATTGATAAATCCCCATTTAAGAAATTAATTGGCAAATAGGACTTAACACTAAAGGATCTCATAGCTTCACATTTTCCTAAGTCCCATTAGAGAATAGATTAAATTATGGGAAGAGTGTCTTTGTATAGTCCTTTCCACAAGAGGTAATGCATTGTAGGGTTGAGTATATAATTGGTTTTGGAAGTTTAACATTGATGGATTCTCATGATCATATTGGAAGATGGTCAGGTATATGGAGAACAACATAATCAAAATGGGAAAATCCCTCTAAATCTATAATACCGAAAATATAACTAGAAAAGGGTAGAATATTACTTCACGTTGTGCTATATTGACCAATTTGATCCAACAATCATATTCCAAAGCATCTTAAATACTAGAGCATAATTAAGCCAAGACAATGGTGAATAGATTCAAAAGGAAAAAACAAAATACCTCCACTTATAATACTAGTGGAAAAACGAATTATAATTTTCATCCATCCAATTGTTAGTTGACCATTAAATTTGACTTTTGTACTTGGATGTTGAATAAAATACCCCCATTTAACATAATGATTATTCATACATTTATATTTTCCAAAACAATTATACAAACGAAAAATTATAATAGATATAAATTCAAATTTTTTAATATATTATAATTTTTATTTATTTTTATTATTTTAAAAATTTAAATTTGTTATAAAAATAGAGATATAGAAGAAGTAGAAAATAGAATACAAGAGCAAGAGAGATTTTCATCCAATTTGTTTGGTGTACATTTATGAGGGGGTAGGGGGCTATTTATAGTGGTTGGAGAGTGGGGAAGTTTTATGTAGCTTCTATCCACTCACCATCATGAATGTAGTGGGTGACTACCCACTCCCCACCATAACAGTAGTGGGAACCTTAATGCCATAATGTCATCCACATAATATATTTATAACACTCCCTCTTAGATGTCCATTATGAATGTGCCTCATTAAAAACTTTAACTAGGAAAAACCCAATGTGATAAAAACCTTGTCAAAGAAAAGAGTACATCATCCACTAATACACTTTCTAATGCTGCCTCATTAAAAACCTTTCTAAGAAAACCCAATGGGACAAAACCTAGATAAAGGAAAAAGAATACAGCGTGTATTGACTCCCCCTTTTGACAACATCAGTTGAGAATTTTAAGTCTTCAAAGGCCGATTCCATTGACAAGCTTTTCAAAGGTTGTTTCTGGAAGTGATTCGGTAAATAAATCTGCTAGATTTTCACTTGAACTGATTTGCTGGATATTTATTTCACCATTCTTTAAAAGATCACGAGTGAAGAAGAATTTTGGTGAAATATGCTTCGTTCTATCACCTTTGATATAACCTTCTTTAAGTTGAGCAACACATGCAGTATTATCTTCATGTAGAACTGTTGGGACGAATTTACTTGAAGATAAATGATAAGTTGGTCGTATGTGATGTATTACTGATCTCAACCATATACATTCTCAACTTGCTTCATGCATTGCTAGAATTTCTGCATGGTTAGATGATGTGGCTGATATAGTCTATTTCATAGATTGCCATGAAATAGTTGTACCTCTACATGTAAACAGATAGCCTGTTTGTGATTTACCATTGTGAGGATCGGACAAAAATCCAACATCTGCATAACCAACCAGTTCATGCTTCAACACATTTGAGTAATATAACCCCATATCCATTGTGCCTCCAAGGTAACGAAGAATGTGTTTTATTCCATTCCAATGCCTTCTTGTTGGTGAAAAACTATATCTTGCTAATAAATTAACAGCAAATGATATATCAGGCCGTGTGTGATTAGCAAGATACATTAATGCTCCAATAGCACTGAGGTATGGTACTTCTGGACCAAGTAGTTCTTCTTCACCTTTGTCATTAATTACTTGAGGTCGAAATGGATCTTTACCCACTTGCAAAGACCTTACAATCATTGGAGTACATAATGGATGTGACTTATCCATATAAAATCGCTCTAGGACCTTCTACGTATAAGTTTCTTGATATACAAAGATCTCATCTTTTAGGTATTCGATTTGTAGTCCAAGACAAAATTTTGTTTTGCCCAAGTATTTCATTTCAAATTCTTTCTTCAAACAATTAATTGCCTTTTGAAGCTCTTCAGGAGTTCCAATGATGTTAATATCATCCACATAAACAACAATTATAAAAAATTCATTTCTAGATCTTTTCATAAAAATGCATGGGCATATTGGGTCATTTTTGTACCCTTCTTTCAACAAATTTTCCTTAAAACAATTATATCACATGCGCCCTGATTGCTTCAAGCCATACAAAGACTTGTTTAACTTAATTGAGTATTGTTCTCGAGAATTTGAATTAGATGCTTCTGGCACCTTAAGTCCTTCAGGGACTTTCATATAAATATCATTGTCAAGTGCGCCATACAAATAGGAAGTTACAACATCCATTAAACGCAAATAAAGTCCTTCATTTATTGCTAAGCTAATCAAATAACGAAAAGTAGTTGCATCCACTACTGGTGAATACGTTTCTTCAAAATCAATGCCAGGTCTTTTTGTAAAGCCTTAGGCTACAAGACGTGCCTTATATCTTGTAATTTCACCCTTTTCATTTTTTTTTTCTTACAAAAACCTATTTGTATTCAACTGGTTTTACATCTTCAAGTGTATGGACTACAAGTCCAAATACTTTTCGTTTTTCTAGTGATTTCAATTCTGTATTAATGGCATCTCTCCATAATGGCCAATCCTTTCGCTGTTGGCACTCGCTAATGGATTTTGGCTCTTGATCCTCATTATCATTCATTACATCATATGTCATATGATAAGCAAAGATGTCATCAACGTTGACTTCATTTCGATCCCATCGGATACCATTTATAACATAGTTTATTGAGATTTTATTGTTTTCACATATTTAGGTACCTGGGTCTCTTCTGGGACTACAACATTCTCTTCTGAAGACATCTCTACTAGAGCTAGTAACTCTTTAGGAGAAGGCTCTTCTAGAGCTACTAACTTTTCTCGATTATCTTCGACTTGATCATCTATATTCTTAGCTCTTTTTCTCATTCGAGGATTTTTATCTTTGGAACCAATGGGTCTGCCACGCTTCAGGCGTGCTTTAGATTCATTTATAATATGTTGTCCTTTAAGGACATCAATTTGAATAGGAGCATTGTCAGCTGGGACATGCGACTTTGTCACTTTCTTTGGGTCAGTAAATGCTTCTGGCATTCGATTAGCTAAATTCTGTAAAAGAATTATCTTTTGAACTTCTAGTTCACATTGCTCTATACGAGGATCAAAATGAGCCAATGATAATTCATTCTAGCTAATCTCTTTACCCAACTGCTTATTTTCTCCCCCAAATGTTGGGAAAACTGATTCATCAAAATGACAATCGGCAAATCGTGCCGTAAATAAATTTCCTATAGATAGTTCTAAATATTGTATAATTAAAGGAGATTCATACCAACATATATTCCCCTTCTTCTCTGTGGACCCATTTTAGTACGTTGAGGTGGTGCTATTGGCACATATACTGCACACCCAAAAATTCTTATGTGAAAAATATTACGTTCTTGACCAAAAACCATTTGTAAGGGGGAAACCTTTAAGTAACTAGTTGGCCTGATACGAATTAACATTGCTGCATGTAAAATGGCATGGCCCCAAGCAGAAATTGGGAGATTAGATCTCATAAGTAAATCTCTTGCAATGAGTTACAATCGTTTAATCAATGATTCTGCAAGTCCATTTTGCGTATGAACAGGAGCTACAGGATATTCAACATCAATTCCAAGGGACATACAATATTCATTAAAAGCTTGTGAAGTAAATTCACCAGCATTATCAAGACGTATTTTCTTGATAGGATAATAAGGGTGATGTGCTCTTAATCTAATCAATTAAGCAAGTAATCTCGCAAACGCTAGGTTACAAGAAGATAATAAGCAAACATACGATGATTTGATTGATGCATCAATTAAAACCATATAGTATCTAAATGGTCCGCATGGTGGATGTATTGGCCCACAAATATCTCCCTGTATTCGTTCTAGAAATGTGAGGACTCACTTTCCACTTTGCTTGGTGAGGGCTGAATAATTAACTTTCCCTTGGAACATTTAGCACATGAGAAATCATGGAATTGTGGTATTTGTTTACACTTCAGGGTATGTCCAGATGAATTCTCAATTATTTGTCGCATCATGGTTGACCCTGGATGGCCTAACTGGTCATGCCAAATATTAAATTCATTTGTAAACTTCTTGTTTACATTGTCAAACTTCTGGTCTGTATTGGTAAACTTCTGGTTTACAATAGCATGTGTTTCAATTGTGCTTATAAATGTATAATACAAACCAGAAGAAAAGGTAAGAAAACTTTCTAATATGCATTTTTTACCAGAAACTATATTTGTGATAGCAAGACATTCCTGATTCCTTTTAGTTGTTGTATGATATCTATTTTTGCGAATATCTTTGAAACTCAATAAGTTTCTCTTAGATTTGGTAGAATAAAATGCAGTACCAATACATAATTTTGTTCCTCCAGATAACAAAATATTAGCTCTTCCAGAGCCTTCAATCAAATTTATATTACCAGATATAGTTTGAACATTGGCTTCTTGCATTACCAAGAAAGAAAAATATTTATCATTTTTTAGTTTGGTGTGGGTTGTTGCGCTATCAACGAGACACAAATCTTCAGGATTGATAAGATTCATTCTTCATTAAAGGATATATGAAAATAAATAAAAATATAATTAAAAGGAATACATATGATGAAAGAAAGCTTAAACATACTGAAACATAACAATTTCAAATGGAAAAAGATAATCTATACTAAGAAATCTACAACATCCAAATGAGTAAAATCAAGATCATCAAACTCAGAATTCTCAGCCTTATGAATATTCAAATGAATAAAATCAACATCTCCAAACTTGGAATTCTCAACATGATTTACTTCAATCTTTGACCCTTTGCCCTTACATTTTAGTGATTCTTAGTAAAGTTCAACTAAGTGTCTTGGCGTACGACAGTTACGGGACCAATGACCTTTACCACCACAACGATAGCATACATTTTCAGCATGTCTGTTATTCCCACTAGTTCCACTAGTTTCCCTTTTGTGGTGCTTATCAATCTTTCCCCACTTTGGGTTTCAAAAATTTGAACTACCACGATTTGGACCACGCCCACGCCCACGGTTGTAGCCACCTTTACGTCCACGTCTTCGCCTATTAAAGGATTCATTAGTTACTACATTCGCTTCTGGGAATGGAGTTGAGCCTATTGGACAGGATTTATGATTTTTCAATAAAAGCTCATTGTTTTGTTCAGCCACAAGGAGACAAGAAATTAATTCAGCATATTTCTTGAAACCCTTTTCACGATATTCCTGCTGCAGGAGCAAATTAGATGCATGAAATGTGGAGAATGTTTTTTCTAACATATCTTCATCAGTAACATTCTCTCCACATAATTTTAATTGAAAAGTAATTCTAAACATGGTTGAGTTGTACTCACTCACAGTTTTAAAATCTTGCAAACGCAAATAAATCCATTCATAACGGGCTTTTGGGAGGATGACCATCTTCTGGTGGTCATATCTATCTTTTAAATTGTTTCAAAGAACAAGTGGGTCTTTCATTGTCAAATATTCAATTTTTAGACCTTCATGCAAATGGCGGCGTAGAAAAATCATGGATTTGACTTTATCTTGATTAGATGCCTCATTCCCTACTTTAATTGTGTCTTCCAGACCATGGGCATTCAGATGGATTTCCGCATCCAGTATCCAAGATAAATAGTTCTTCTCAGTAATATCAAGAACCACAAATTCAAGTTTTGCAAGGTTTGACATGTTTGACATAGTTCATACTAATTAAATAAATAAATGGGAATTATTAGAATATTGAATATAAAAATCACTAATGATAATAATAGGAAACTCACAAAAAATAATTCATAAAGTATTGCAACAAAATTAAAATTTTATGGCTTTAGGCCATTTATCTTCAAGATAAATAAAAGTTGAATATTATGGCTTCCGGCCATGCAATAAGATAGAAGATAAAAGTTATATGACTTCTGGCCATATAATATCAAAATGAGAGTCAAGGAAATATGACTTCTGGTCATATAATAAGATGGCTTCTGGCTATACTATCGTAACAATACTAATAATATAAAAGAACTCATAAAGGAAATCAAAGTAACATATAAAAGCGATAATAATCTCAAATCTTAGCCATTTATCTTCGGGATAAATAAAAGTTGAATATTATGGCTTCCAGCCATAAGATAGAAGTTGAAATCTACATGACTTCTGACTATATAATATCAAAATTTTATGGCTTCTGGCCATTTATCTTCAGAATAAATAAAAGTTAAACACTATGGCTTCCAGCCATACAATAAGAAGATAAAAGTTATATGACTTCTAGCCATATAATATCAAAATAAGAATTAAAGAAATATGACTTCTGGTCATATAATTTCATAATAAGAAATCAAAGAGTATGGCTTCTGACCATATAATATTAAAATAAGAATTAAAGAAATATAACTTCTGGTCATATAATTTTATAATAAGAAATCAAAAGGTATGACTTCTGGCCATCTAATATTAAAATAAAAATTAAAGAAATATGACTTCTGGTCATATAATTTCATAATAAGAAATCAAAGGGGTATGGCTTCTGGCCATACTATAATAACAATAATAAAAAAGAACTCGGATAAATAAACGTATATCCTTAAAGAAAGTAGGTGAAATCATTAAAGAAATCATACCTTCGTTAGAGCTCTCGTGCTGATAACGTGTTATAAAAATAAAGATATAGAAGAAGTAGAAAATAGAAGACAAGAGCAAGAGAGATTCAAGAGAGAGAGATTCTCATCCAGTTTGTTTGGTGTACCTATGTGAGGGGATAGGGGACTATTTATAGTGGTTGGAGAGTAAGGAAGTTTTATGTAGCTTCTACCCACTCACCACCATGAATGTAGTGGGTGGCTACCCACTCCCCACTATAACAGTAGTGAGAACCTTAATACCCATAATGGGTCATCTACATAATATATTCATAACAAAATTTTTATTTTTATTTTTCATCATGTTTATTAAAAATTATTTATTTGGATTTATTTCAAATGATTAAAAATAGATTTTAAATATATGTTATTTTATCTATAACTTATAAATGGAATAAGTTTGACTATCAAACAGATCATGTAAATTTTTTTAATTTATAATTTAAATTTTTTAACAATTTTTTTTTTGCTAAAACATTTATCAACACATTAATTTTGTATATATTTATTAAAAGGATTAACAAAATTTTCAATCAAGTTTTTATATCTACACTAACTAAATTGACAACACTTACGTCTCAATATAATTAAAAATATTTTAAAAATATAAAATAAAATTATGGAAAATGAAAAAATAAAAAATAAAAATCTTAAATTATTCATGAAAATTTTAACCAAAAATGTAGAATTAGTATTATGGAGAATTAAAAAAATTTTAATAATAAATTTAATTAAAAAAATATGTTTCTAGAATATTCTTAACTTTGTTAAAAGTTTGGACTTAAATATATGTTTTCAAAATAGAGGGGAGATCGGTGTATTTAAGGCAATATGCAAGGAATGTTAGAGCATTTTATTCTAATTTAAAATACATAATACTCATTACAAAAAAATAATTAAAAAACTTTTATTATGACCGAAATTAACCAAAGCCAAACTTCAGCCCTTTTGCCGAGCTTTGACAAAGATATAGGGAAACATATAACTAGCGATACAGGGAAACAGAAACAATATATGAAAAACAAATAAACAAAGATTTTTTTTTTTTGGTTGGGTGGGGGATAAATTAACCACTCAAATGCTAGTGGTGGATAAACCCTCTGATTTGAAATTAACCATTGGCTGCAAGAGTCCAACACAACTAAATCGTTCAAACAAATAATTGATGTCCAGACAACCAAAAATTTAAACTCCTACTAGAAATGTAGAACAACAAGAAATAAAACTTCTAATAGAAACGTGAAACCTTTTATGCTTAAGTAAATTCAAAGCTATGCTAATTGTTATCTATTGCTGCAGCTAGAGAAGCTGAGTGACTTGCAGTGTAAGTCTGAATCACACCTAAAATTCGTCATAGACCTGGTTACAGGTATATTTATAACTATTCAAGGCATGAAAATGTAAATGATTTCTTAGTAAATAAATAGTGTATAAAGACCGTTGAATGCAGACGTGTTTTGAAATGGGCATTTGCCTATTGCTAAAATATACCTGAGAAGGAGAAGGCAAAGAGAGGGTTTTTTGAATACTTGCAAGGTATGCTCTTACCTTCTTAAGAAAATTACTCGGAAACCTCTTTTCTAAGTTGATGGATTCTCTCATTTTTGTGAGCTAATCATGCATATCCCATAAAGAAAACAGGATAGGAAGAGGAGTGGATACTTGCTGGAATTTGATTTTTGGCGTAGCTATTTGGAAACTATGGGAGTGGAGGAATCTTCACATGTTTGAAAATAGTTTTGCTAAACCCATTAATACTGTGACGATTATCTCTCAGTCCTGGAGACGATTTGCAACGGCTCATGTTTCTGAACCTCATGTGAATTATCCGAACATTTTGCAACCCTCTACGGAGGTTCTAACATGGTAAAAACCGCCTGATGGTTGGTGGAAAATAAATGTAGATGGGGCAGTGGTTATGTGAACGTCTAAGGCAGGTTGTGGGGGAGTTTTGAGAGATAGTAGAAGCTTATGGATAGCTGGGTTCACAAAAGAAATTGGTGTGTGCAATGCCAGTGTAGCTGAAGAATAGGCTGTGTTTGAGGGACTGAAAATGGCCTGGGATTTGGGTCTAAAAAAGATAATCCTAGAATCTGATGCAAATAAGCTCATCAACATGATTTTAGATGAGAATTTTAGTATTGGAAGTCTGATGTTGGCAGAGATTAAGGAGTTGATTGCAAAGGATTGGCAGGTTACCTTGCACCATATTCCACGGACATCAACAGAGTTGCAGATGCTTTAGCATGGGTATTACCAAATCTACACTACTAGATGTGTGTCCAGTTCACTAAAGAACTTGGGCTTGGATTAATTCCCCCTTCTATGTAATTCCTTTATTTGTAATGTCTGCTTCTTAGCCATCTTATATATGTAAAAAAATAATAATAATAAAGAAAACAGATTTTAAAGGAAGTTTCTTTAAAATAGTTTACATTACTAATTTTCCTGTTCAATAACTGTTAGTAGTATTTTCGAGTTTAAGCATGGCAAAGATACAAAGTGACTATTCTAGTTTCTAAAAATAGTATGGCTGTTAAAGACTCTTGTATTTTTGAATTAATTCTAAAAATAGAAAACAATTCAGTAATTAGAAAGCTAAGTAAGCCGCTTTCATGTCTTTCGGCTTTAAAAATCTGCATTGTGCAGGTGAAGCTGAGGATGGATTTGAACCACTTCATCAGTGCGCTGAGAAGGAACTGGAGGTAATCTCATTGAAAAGGATCCAGGAATAGATTTTAAGTGTTTCCACACTAAACTTTCTGGACAAACCAGGTGAGGCTTTTGGTGCAGTTATGGAATTGCGTTGTTTGATTCAACTTCAAAGCCTAAAGTTGTATACTAAAAGATTGGACTATATTCCAGAATAGTTAGTGCAAGGAGCATACTTACAGAAGCCTTATTATTGTTGCTACTCCGGGTATTATCCATCCACCCGGACAATTTAATACTCCCTCTGGTCCAAAATATAATATAAAATTTGTAATACAATTTGCACTACAAACTTTGTTTGTCCTCGGAGCTAGTAACAAATGCAAATCTTTGGTATCATCCACTATACTGAGATATACCATAAGGCCAATAAGTTGATTCGAGATCGCACTATCAATCCTTCGGCTTTAAAAAAAGTAGTCTTTCTGGATAAAGTCAGTTGATTATGATAAGATTTTATCCCTTAGGAGCAGTACATGCACCTTTTGATGCATACGGTTCACCAAAAATTGCAAAAGAAAAAAACAAACAAACAAACAAATCAAAGCGTAGATTTCAACCCTGTTTTTATTTTCTTTTTCATAGCGGGATCTAATTTACTGTATCCTAATATTTCACTGTAATTTACTGGGTATGATGCAACAAACGCAGTATGACACAGACTTTCCTTGAGAATTTAGTGAAAGCTTAGGAGGATGGTTCATCAGATGAGAACTCTCATGTTCCGGCCAACAAAAATGCAAGCTCAAAGAGCTTAGGAAGAAGCTATAGTGGTAAAAAGGAGAGGGAGGAGCCTATATATAACACATTAACACCCATATCAAATGATTCTGGAATTGATGGATGAAGATGGGAACTGGAAAACGTGAAGCTTGCTCATATGATAATGTACAGGGCGTGTATTGTCGGCATCCTGAGTGAGAAACTTGAGCTGATGAGAGAGCTCTATGACTTGCTTCTCATGCCGAGTTCTCGCAAAAGGCTTAAAGATTTTGGATGCCATGGTAAACTTTGACCTCTTACACCTCATGTGTTAACCTAGAAAGGTTTAGAGCTGAGCAGAGCCTGTCCTTGGAAAGTTAGAAGGTGAAACCCAGGAAGGCGTTCAATCTGAGTTGTTACGTTTAGAGATGCACATTGTTACTTGTAATATCTCATCACCTCACTTTGAGATGAACCCTAAAACGGATTATATCGAGAATGAGGCGCTGGAATCTTCCATTTGGTATTAGAGCCAAGTTCAAGTCGCTGTGCTAGCGAGGACGTTGGGCCTTTAGGGGGTGAATTATGAGATCTCACATCAACTAGAAAGGGAAACGAAAAACATCTTATAAGGGTCTGGATACATTTCCTATTAACGCATTTTAAATCCATTAGGGATGATGGCCCCAAAACGGACAATATTAAAACCGAGAAGCTGAAATATTATATTACTTACAGGAATTTGAGAAGGTTGAAGTTCTTTCTTCCTTAATTTGTTTTCCTACTTTTTGATAATGTCCATTGTCAGATTCAGGATGGATTTTCCTTAACATCAGATTCCTGTGCTATTTTTAAGTAGTTTTTACAGCAAAATTGAAGCTCAGGGTGTTCATTTGTATACAATTGATGGTTGTCACATTAATCAGCATTCTGTTGTGAAAAGTGAAAGTTTCATCTCTATTTTACTTTTCAGCTCTCCTGATTTTATTCTTTTACAAATTTATTGTGTATTCACATTTATGAAAAAAAAAAAAAGGGATTATTTTTATTACTACATGTCAAGGTCGACATCACAGTTCATCCTTTGTTTGGATTTACGGACAGCTTCACCGGGCTAATACACTTGGACAGCAAAATAGGTAGTTGAGACATTTAACGAAGGATACAAGACAATGCATAGTTGGTTGCAGAAGTTCACAAGCCAAATATGTTCAATTCTAGGAAGCTAGACAGTAGGGATCAACTGAAAATAGCCAGAATCTAAAATATAACACTACTCTAATTGAAATCTATAGGGACATTCATTCAGTTTGGTTTATATTCGAGTATTAAGTTTTTCTAAGAACAGCTCGAGATTAATGGAGGGTTGAATACTATCAATTGGCATCGCAAGACATGGAGGATCAATTGCAAATAGCCACTCTCTAACCTTATAAATTAAGTTGGAATTACAAATAGAGGTTTGGTGAAAAACCCATTTACTCGGTTTCTATTGGTTTCTTGTACCTGTTTTTAGTGCACGAGATGAACCTATAAGATATTTCTGATTCAATCTTCACAATGCAGGCTTGTAAGGTATCAATTTGTGTAGATCCAAAATAACTGTGATGCATCAAACTAGAGAGTTGGTATTGGGACTGTTTGAGTTAGTGGTGACTTATTTTCTATTTAACATTTGCAAAAACTCGATAGGAAAAAAATCATGTTATAAATATGATTTGTGTTTAGCTTGACGTTGGCAGAAGTGGCTATTTTCCAAACGGAGACATATTTGGGTTAGCGATTGAAAAGTCAGTTAAAATAGAAAATGACTAAAAAGAGCATAAGTGAATACTTATTGTGATAATTGAAGATAAAAATTTAAATTTATGTAAAAACAATTAAATTAATATAAAATTAAATTAATAGATAAAAAGATCATTTATGGGATTTCAATTTAAAATATAATTTTTTAATTAGGTTTAGGAAATAAAATAATAATGAATAAATAATCAAAATTATTATTATCATTATATAATATTTGTACAAAATAAATCCTTCCTTCAGCACAACCCTGGTACTTTTTGAATTTAACAGAAAATGGGCCCACGAGTAAAGAAAAGAGCAAGGAAAAATGGCCCCACATAACTTTCTCGATGTCCCTGTTATGTCCAACTCCCCAAAAGCTTGGTCTGTTTTTTTTTAATATATAATATGAAAAAAAAAATTGATAATAAAAAGCTTGGTTTGTTAGCTTTTTTTGCAATGGGCATTTTTTTAAGAAGCCCATTAGCAAAAAAAACTACAACAAACACCTCTTTAAGGGCTTTTTTAATAATGGATAAATAATCAAATTTATTATTATTATTATTATATTTATACAAAATAAATCCTTCCTTTAGCACAGCATGGGTACTTTTTTAATTTAACAGAAAATGGGCCACAAATAAAGAAAAAAAGTAAGAAAAAATGGGCTCCACACGACTTTCTCGATCTTTGTGCTATGTCCAACGCCCCAAAAACTTGGTCTAATAGCTTTTTATTTTTAAGAAGCCCAGTAGCCAAAAAAAAAAAAAGCTACCCAATCACCTCTTTATGGGCATTCTTTCAAGTGTACCATGCAGCATGCAGCCCTCAACCCTATGGATCACTTCAAATTAATCCGTGTTGAAATTGAAAGATTACATTGAAACACTGAAAAAATACTCTAAATATTATTAATCTTTAAGAATAAAAGAGAATACAGAGAGGCCTTTATATAAGCAAATTAATAGGCTAACTCTAACCCTAAAATCTATCAGACTCTAATAATAATAATAATAATGTATAGGCTAAAGTATACGTTTGGTCATATATGTTTGCTTCAACAGAACTCATCCCTACGGCTTTGAACATTTTAGGGTTTCTCGTTAACTATCCCCAACTCATCCCTGCGGCTTTGAACATATCTGCAGAAATAACCAATTTGCAATTACTAAAGGTCTGATAATCGAATCTGGTAATTTCCAAGAGGTAACACAGGAGACCAGCAAGGTCCGATAATATAATCTGGTTACTTCCAAGAGGTAACACAGCAAAGTCACTAGTCGGTCATGGCTGATGCCAGTCCTTCGACGGATATTTCCACAAAATTTAATACTGATGATAAAAATCAGCATGTAATGTTTGATTACCTTCCTTTTTATCGATAAATCTTATCAATACCCCACATTTCCACCATCAGTACTTGTTTATGTTGAGCCTATTGTCATGAATAATTAATCTATGTTAAAACAGTATTTGAACATAATGCATGAGCCCAGATGTTGTCGCTACTCCCCCCTTCACTTAATTAATAAATCTTCAATTCTAAGCACTCATCCAAACCCCATATTAGACAATCAGAAAAACTACGAATGGATGACCAATTGAAGAAGAAAACTTACCGAACAGAACAAAAAAGAAGCAGCAGCAAAAATCTCTGCCAGATTTATTTTTAGCATATTTATTTTTTTAAGAAATATAAACATATTAAATTAAAGAATTAACATGTAAGCATGCTTTTTCAGTATTTAATTACACAGTCATCACTTAAAAGTTAAGTTAGTATTTTTCGTTAAGTCATCCTAACAATGCTAACATTAAAGGACCAAACATGCACTTTACAAATTTAAAGAATTAAATTGATATTTGAAGCAAAAATAAAGGACCAAACGTATAATTTGGCCTAATAAATACTGAATTTAATAATAAACATTTTATTCTTCAATACTCCCCTCAAGCTGAAAGCAGGTTGAATGTGAGCAGGAATTAATCACCAATAATTTGCTTCTTCATAAGATCTTGAATCAAGCGATAAGTTCGGGCACATCCAAGAATAGTTCAACTAAATGTCACATCGAGGACATCCAAAAGTAACAATTCAACAACTTCACTAGGGGCTGAACAACATGTCTCACAGGGAACCAAAACAACAACCAATGATTTCATCAAGGACCAAACAATACTCCAAACATTTCGCCAGAGACAAACACCAAATGGCCTCACAAGGGACCAAACAAAACACCTCACTAAAAGCAAAGAACTAACAGGTCACACAATAACCACCAAACAACAAATAATTGCCCAAAACAACCAACTAACGAAAGACGCAAAGCACAATAGATGTCAACACATGAAAGTAACCAACCTGAATCATGAAGAACCAAACACGATCTAGAATGATGAACCCAGACTCTAAAACCCAAACTGAATCAAGCAGAACCACAAAAGCCAACCACAAGCACGACATCCAAGACAAAAACCCAAAGAGCACTTCACGGACGTGCTAGAAAACGTAACAAACGAAGAACCCAACCATAAGAAACAAGTGAACGTGCATGAAACGAACATATCTGAATTAGACACGAACTCAAAATCAAACCTCTCACCGGGGCAAATCACAACCATGAGTCAAGGTAAAGACTATCAAAGCACCAAAACATATCTAAATTAGTCGAGAACTTAGATCTAGAAACATGAAGGCAAACACAAACCTACAAAACACAAAATTGGAGCATGAAACCACAAAGAGCAAGCCAGACTCAGAGACGTAAAGCTAGAGATGGAAGTCAACGTGGGAAACTCATCGGAACACACCAAGAAGGCATCGTAGTCTACGTGGCGCTTGTAATCCACGCACCAGTCACATATTGCTGGAATTTGATCAGACCACTGGGGCTTGGCCAATCGGAGGATGGGCAATCCAAATATCCGATCCATGTTCGCAAAAAGCCGATGTATACACTCCAACAAAAAATCTCTCTCTCTCCCTCTCTCTCTATGACGGAAATTGGGATGAGAAAACACGAGAGAAAAATAGAAGCTGAAATTTGATTGGAACTCTAGAGCTCTGATAACATGTCGAGATTGAAGGATCACATTAAAGCACAAGAGAAATATTCTAAATATTATTGATCCTTAAGAATAAAAGAGAATACAATGAAGCCTTTATATAGGCAAATTAATAGGCTAACCTAACACTAAAACCTATCATAATCTAATAATAATAATAATAAATACTTGATTTAATAATAAACATTCTATTCTTCAACAAACAGCTATCACGAGGGTTTATCCTTTGAAATTATAAGCCACGGTTCAAAATATGCACAGTTTGGTCCAGTTGGGTAACTATGAACCTTCTGAATAAGTCTCATTGGATATCTCTGGTTCCGTAGATAGCAAACGTCAACAAGATGGGAATTGAGAAACCATAACCCAGGAAATGGAGAATTGCATTCATCTCATAGGCTTTCATCAGACTTCTGCAATTCTGTAGGGGAAAAGAAGAAATTTATCAAACAAAATAAACTGGAAAAAGCCAATGAGCTTGAAGCTCAGATGACACTAATTAAATTGACACGTGTTTCATGCCAAGGGATGAAATTGCTGGTACTACTTAGTAGGAATAAAAAAAATGGAAAAGAAAGCTTCAAGTAAGATTGTTTGAAATACTGGTAGCTATCCTCACTCTAATTCCCAATGATAGTAGATGTTAGCTCATTTTTTTATACTGAAAATGCGAGAATCCAAAACATGCCGGATCTTTTCAACTCTTGACAAATTACAGATATAAACAAGATCATTCATGAAACTAATTAAATAGGGGTGCAACTGTCATCTAAGTTTAAAGGATGTTCATTTCTCTATTTTAATGCAAAAAGTTCTTTACTAGTTTATCTTTTTGCTCCAGGGTAATATGCTATGCCCAGTGATGTACGCCTTTACACATCACACTGCGAAGTATTTGTTAAAAAAGCCTTACCATAAAATGCTTCCAACATATTGCCAAGCACATCAAACAAAGAATTGTCCGAATCTGTCGCTTGCCTAAACAGAAATTTGAAAGTTTGCTTCTCTGTTCATCATTTGAGACAGCCCTTCGAATCTTTGGATCATGATCATCCACTTTCTTCCCTGAACGTGATAACATACGTTCCCGATAAATCCCTCTCTCTACAATCAGAGCAGCAGTGACCAAAATTGCTGGAAATAGCACGAAGAATATGTGAGGAAGAACAATCACCATAATATCTGGAGATCCAATATAATCATGATTCCGTGTTTCATTGGGATTCTTCACAACCCAACCTAAATAGGTCATGTATCCCCTGTTGTTGACTTCTGTAAAGACTTGACCAGTAAACCAGGGGAATAATATAAGATAAAATAAGTACCCTATAAAACCAAACCATAATGTGCGAACCCTCCTGAACTCCTGAAGCCATAATACACCATTACCGAAACCTTTGGTAGCAATGAAGTTCTTGTAAGCGTAAAGCTTCTTTTGAAAAATAATTAGAATGGTTGGAAGAAGAAGAAGAAAGAACAGAACAATGTAGGAAGACCAGAACATTGGGTAATACAAGGCAGCCCACTGGCAGCCCATTACATAAAACTCCATCCAGCTCCAAGAAAGCTTGGCACTATGACCGTTAATAGAAAATGGCCTTAATTCAGTCAAAGTCGATCTGTTCATTATGTCAGTTGCTTCAATTTGAAGCCAGTATCTATCAGCAGATGAATCTTCAAAGGCTTGGTAATTCCATGGAGCAATGTAGAGGTCTCCCCTGGAAGTCTCATCAGCATGTCTGATCATACGTGCTTCCAAAACTAAATCAAGATTTCCATATCTAGAGTCATAGACCCTAGACACAACTGAGACAATGGGAGAAATGGGAAAGACCAGAGCTCTTATAGATTCAAAAGATGAAGGGGTGACAGATTGACAGTCATACTTGTGATGGGACAAAGATGTCAACATGATGCGTGAATCTAGAGGAAAAGTGGGCAATATAATTGTCTTTCTGGTCCCTGCCTTGAAATCAACATCAACAAATGATACATGGCCATTATCAATGGACAAAATTCGTATGATTCTCCTCTTTCTCCAATCACCCATCTCCCATTCCCAAAAGTCTTGGAATTGTGGGGCTTCAATTGAACAGTTCACATCACTTTCAAATGATATTTGGTGCATGTTGAACTGAAAAAACTTCTGGAGGGATGAAAAATGATGGCTCAACTGATGGTGTCGCTTTAAATTCTTACCAAACCTACTATGGAGATGCCCGCACAGGTAAGCCGAAATTGAATGCTTAAGGAAAACCTCTTCCAAGGTCCTTCCAGAACCTGAGGGTGCAGAGAATGAAAGTGGAAAATGCCCAAAGGATATCTTGGAAACTGGTTTTTCTGACTGACTCAGAGAATTCCAATGTGAGAGCTGCAAATCTAGATCATTCAGCAATTCATCAGTGGGATGCCCAAAAAGATTAGTTGGACCTCGCAAACCAGCTGCCATAGTGCTGTCAAAACCAACAAAAAGATGTCTCCGCTCCTGAGTCTGTATGATGGAACAACATACACGAGTAAGAAAAAGCTTCATATAATCAATCAATATAACATATCAGCTTTCAGAACTACAACTTTGAAATCCCAATTGTTCTCGACCATACAAAAAGAAATTCAAGCTGAGTTTATTCAGCATAATTTTCTAGGATTCAGATTGTTTCTTTTCTTTACTCCAGTTTTACTATCCAGAATGATTCAATGCTCTGTCTGCAACATGAGCATTGGACTAACATAAACTTTTTGAAAATGCACGACAATCTCTCAATTTTATCCGTATATAATTCTACATAATCCAGCCATGGTTAGATTTTATGTTGTCATACAATTGTGCGCTTTATTAGGAACTAGCAAATTTTCATAGAATGGAGACTGGAGTGAATCGCTTACCTCCACAGTGACACTCGTGACTCTTTCACTTCGACCTAACTGCCCATTGATGCTGTATTTGGAAAAGAAATCAAATGAGCCACCAACAACTGGAACACCGAAATTATCATGATTGCCTCTAAGGTCAAAGAAAACTTCCTTATTGAGTCCACTCCTTTTAATAACATCTTCCATTACATTCTGGTATTCTTTCCATTCATCCTCATTTTGCTTCATTGTTAGCAAATCCTTGCTTTTGCCATCTGGGAAGCCAAAAGATACAAACAACTGTAAACACACAAATGCATAAACTCTTTCAAATCGTAATTCTAACCCCGAGCATTGTTAACTAGTATAATTTGGAGAGAATAATTAGGAGAAAGAAGAAGAAGAATATCATTGTATTATTCACAATGGAGAGCATAATGCTCTTAAAAAGTAATTGTGATACACATTGGTCATCTTAGCTAGGCTTAGGATCCCCTTTATATAGACTAGGGCCCTAACTAACTCTCTAACTAACTCTAACTAATTGATTAACTAATCATTTAATCCCTTAACCAACTCTAACTAATTCATTAACTAATCATTTAATCCCTTATAATCTAACACGCCCCCTCAAGTTGAACACTATTTATTTTCTTAAATGTGCTCAACTTGAACAATATAAGAATAAGGGATTAGGTGAATCAAATTGAATAGTTTTACAGTCAACAAAAAATAATACAAGAATTTCATCAATTCACAATTTCTTCTCCTATGACACTTCTGACTGATTCACTTCTTCTTCTGACAATGCTCTAGTCTCCTTGACTTTTCAAGATCATTGTAGAGAATAATGTGAACATGCGGCATTAAATCCAAGCTTGAAAAACTTAAACCTTCAATCTCTATTGCCATAGTTTCATCAAATCCTTTTGAAGAACATCAGATCAATTGGACCAACTTCACATCCACCTTAATCCATATTTTCACTTCATTTTATTCCCAAACTCTTCTCAAACCAGTAATTTTCTCATTAACAAAACTAACCTTGTCGCCCCCTGTCTTGATTTGGAGTAATAAATCTTCTCCACAAATAAGAAAGTACAAGAGGGTACCAATAATTCTAACAACATCAAACAATATTGCCATTGAAACCAAAAGCCTGAACTCATGTTCTTGGAAAATTGAGCCATGTTGTACACACTTCTAAAACGCAAATAGGGACTAAACTCGGTGACATAGAAGTTGAAGCAAAACCATGATGACTTAGCAAAATCCTTTGCCACCGCACGGCAAAGTGAACGGATCACCACCGCATTGATTTGAAGCTCTAATCACCTTGCTAGCCAATTATGAGTTTTCAAGAAACAACAAGAACTCAAAAACAACTTGAACATAAAAAAATAATGGCATCCAACAGCACCATCGCAATTTCCCATCAAGCAATCTTCTCAATTTAGAAATCACAGTGGCGAAGATGAGAGAACTTGAGATCTCAAATTGCCTATTTACCTCACAGGTTCAGTAAAGGTCTTAGATCAATTTCTGGACGAATCTTGGACGGGAGAAGGACGACTTCGTCTTTCATCTCTCGTTCTCAGTGATTCAGAGTTCAGGCGAGCGGAGTTGACATAGTTGCGGATGAGCGGTTCATAAGGGCGAAAATGATCTAAAATCGCCTTTCGTGCGTCCGACTCCAGTTCTTGGTGCTCGGTCAGAACGCAGGGGCATTTCTTGGTTCTTGCTTCTCGGTCAGAGCGCCTAGATCACCTTTCGTGCATCTTCGGACTCCGATTCTTGGTTCACGGCGGAGTACATGGTGGAGCTCGGTGCTCGCTGGAGATCACAGGGGCAAAGCCTTTCGTGCGTCTTCCATTTATTCTTACCAGAGATCGCAGAGGCGAAGCCTTTCGTGCGTCTCGCGTGCGTGAGTCATCCAATTTTTCCCTCTTGGCCGGCGTCGATCTCTCCCTTCTTTAAAGGAGTCTTTTTCCCTCTTCGCCGGCGTCAATCTCTCCCCTCTTTGGGGGTGTTGCGCCGTCAACGTGGGGATGCTCTCTAGGGTGTCGCGCCATCAACGTGGGGACTCTCTCTTGGATCCTCTTCACCGTCGAATCCTGAGTCTACTCAATTAGGAGGAGGCCTGTCTTCGCTCTCTACTCTACCAATTAGGAGGAGGCTTGTCTTTGCTCTCTACTCTACTAAATTCTTGAATATTCCTCCCGAATGTTATTGCTGTTCTTGGTTCTTGATGCAGCAGAGACCTTGTCGTGCCTGGCAGAGAAAGAACGGTCAAAGGGTCTTCTTCAGAAGTCGTGGGGTCCACCACCTAGCAATTGGATCTTGTTTAATTGGCTTTCTCTCTCCCACGGTTGCCTTCTTGAAAAATCAACCTCGTGGATCTTGAAAATCAACCTGTGCGTGGGCAGCTTCTCATTCGGCTGGATCTTGATTATTCTCCAACGCTTGAGCCAGTCTTTATCTTGGGCCTTCAAAAGATTGGATGAGGTTCTTTCCCCTCAAAACCTAGGCTCATGATACTATGTTAACTAGTATAATTTGGAGAGAATAATTAGGAGAAAGAAGAAGAAGTATATCATTGTATTATTCACAATGGAGAGCATAATGCTCTTAAAAAGTAATTGTGATACACATTGGTCATCTTAGCTAGGTTTAGGATCCCCTTTATATAGATTAGGGCCCTAACTAACTCTCTAACTAACTCTAACTAATTGATTAACTAATCATTTAATCCCTTAACCAACTCTAACTAATTCATTAACTAATCATTTAATCCCTTATAATCTAACAAGCATAAATCAACAACTACACAAAAATCTCATTGATCATGTAAAGGATTAAGAAACTTCAAATTCAAATTAACAAAAGGAACCTGTGAGATCGCCGGTGACGAGGACGAGTGAAGGATTGATCATGGAAAGAGCAGGACCGATGAAATTGCGAAAGTCGAGAGCTCTATCGGGATGGTGGACGCTGAAATGAAGATCGGAGAGCTGAACGACCCAAACCACAGAATCAGGGCTTCCTTTGGCCCAAATGACTCTCTTTGTTTGTTCTTCTTCATTGCCAGTGATAGTAATAGCAGAAGACGAAGCTACCGATAAGAAGATGAGAAGAATGAGATTAGCAAGAACAACGATGCTCATTCCTGCCAAATACGCTCTTGCCAATTGCCAATCTGAGTTTTCGACAGCTCCAATGAAACTAATTTTAACGGGAAAACGGGGGAAAATGCTCTGGCAAAAAAGAGGAGGAAAACCCCAGTTTCAGCTATGGTTCGGGTCAATGCTGGTCAAAGCGCCTGAAATTTGATTTTTTTAAGGAATTTTATTTTGAGCTTTTTCAAAAAAAAAAAAAATACTCCCTCTAGTACCAATTATAAAGACAATATTTAGTAGTTAGTTTTGATTCTAATTATAGGACATAATTTTAGTTTTTGTCAATTTCTTTCTAAAATGTCCCTATTTTTTTTCTTTCAAGTGTGTTTAGTTTTTAGTAATTATATGTATGTGGATAGGTAAATTCTTCCGGTAAGTGAAACTTTTAAATTTTTAGATTTTAATTTATTTATGGATTAGCTAATCTTAATTTGCCAATATATACATATAAACACATATATATACATACATACATATACACACAGAGATATATGTGATATATGTGTGTATGTCTACATATACATATATATATATATATGTATATATGTATGTGTGTGTGTGTGTGTGTCAATATATATGAGTGTAGATATATATCTATGTGTGTCTATATATATGCATATATGTGTGTAGATATATGTGTACACATATATAACTATATGTATACATACACACACACATATATATATATATATATATGTATATAGTAAGACCATTATTTCAATTAAAAAACGTGTGAAAAAGAAAATTTTTGGTAGGAGAGGTATGTGATAAGGTTATTAATTTACTTTTACTTATATCATTTTAAATTTATATAAGAGCATTTTAGGAAAATAAGTAAAATTAACTAATTTAACTCCTCTTCTTAATCTCCTCAAAATCGGTTAAATATGTCCTATAATTAGAAACGGAGAGAGTGTTTCTATTAAGATATTGTGGTAGGGGATTTTCATAATTTCTTAAGATTCTATAATGCCCATAACCTCCCATGGTTTTATGTAGTTTTATGTTGTAGATTAATTATTATATTTATGACATTGTAACTCGGGGTTCATTCTTATATTTATGACATTGTAACTCTTAAGAAGATTGAAGGTATATATAAACGCTTAACACAAATAATTGAATGAACATAAAAATGCTATATGATTGAGTGTTCTCCACTCTTCATCTATACAATTCTCTCTTATCTTTCTACATCCATTCCTTTCAATCTCTTATATTTTCTTGATTTCATAATATATTACTAGCACGACGTGGTAATGAAAATTTTTTTTATACTTTTATTTATCATTTTTCGGGAATCTCTTATTATACAACATTTATATTTTTAAAATTTTATATTCTTGTATTCTTTACATTTTATGTTGTTAATTATGTTATTTCATTTTTTTAATGTTTCATTTGTTTATTTACTTATTTAACATTTATACTTCTTTGTTTTGTTTACATTTTATCTTATATTTTATTGTTTATGTTTCTTTGTTTTATGTTATTTACGTCATCTCGTTTTATTGGTATCTTATTTACACATTTATTTATATTAACATATTGTTGTTTTATCATTATGTCACTGTTTTATTTTAATTTATTTATTATTATATTAATATATAGTAGTATTATATATGACCATATACTGTGATCAATATGATCATGGGCTTAACTATTGTTTGTATTTGATTATGAATTTGAATTTACTTAATTTATTTTATAATGTTTTAATTTTATCAAAAAAACAGAATCTTCTTAATTTCGTAATTAAATGATTAGAAGTCACATAATTTTTATATTAGTTTTTATATGAAAGAACACTATTGGTTCCATTCAATGGCAAGATTGACAAGAAAAAATTAGCACTTTGATAATTTAATTGTTACAAATATCAAAGCCTTGAAGGCTAAAGATTCAAATATCAAACTAAATAACAACTAAAAACTTTTTAGCTTTGCAAGATTTTTATTGCCAAGGTCTCAAAAACCAATGTTTGGAGAAATTGATGATGTGCTATTAAAAGCAAAGAACATATTTATAAGAGTGAAAATGAACATAATCACATTACATTGGTGAAATTGATAGTTGAAAGTCAATAATACTTTACAATGGCTATTGAATCACAATCGTGGAAATAATAACATTTCTAAGATGATTAAAATATGAGCAAATGTTATACTATGACTAGAAGTCATATATAATATAACCCAAAGTCATAGAAACTAATATGTATCAATCTATTGAAAACAAATACCAAAATGATTGTGAAGCCAAAAAGACCATGAGATATTGAGAAAAATACCAAAAGTAGTTACAATGGTTAAAGCAATAAGTTATGGAGAAAGATAACCAACTTGTAAAGCCAAAAAGAATAATTGTAAGCCTTGAAGGCTATATGATTTTGATTCTGATTAGTATTTAAATTTAAATTCATCGTGATTAATTTGTGAGAGAGAAATTATTAGTTGATATTGTGATATCGGCATAAGTGATATATAAAATCAACAAAATAAGAATGTAACCATTGGTCATTTTAAAATTTTAATATAGTGCCAATTTATTTATAAATTTAAATATTATGGTGAGTGGATCTTCATGATCTCATGGCTTTTTGGAATTCTAGCTACTTCATGGTTATTGTCATTATACCCTATAACTCCTAAATTAAATGGTTTCTAGTATCTATTCATATAACCTTCAATTATACAATTAAGTTGTTTAATTCTCTTCTTCATTTAATTGTACAATTTATTTGTAACTTTAAGTATATAGTATATGTAAATATTATTCATACATCAATGGGACTTGTGTTTCTCTATTGTACTATAGATTTCTCAACAAACACTCAACTTATATTCCTCCACATCAAGGTACTTTATTTCATTATTAGTCCTAGTTTTCATGTTAGCTCTATCTTTCATCTCTTTCCTACTCTTGAGCACCATTATGTTGTCTTATATATATGTTCAATTTTTTGCAGTTCCAAACATTTTATTATTGAAAGACATAAAACTTCCTTGCAATTTGTTTTTTTTTTTTTTAGTATTGATATATTATTGTCTTCTCTCCAAATTCATTGTATTGTCAATTCTTCTATTCCTTAGCATTCTTATATGATATGTGCAAGTTTCTTACATTAATGATAATATAAAATATAATATGATATATATTGGAATCAAATTGGTTTTACGTGGCATTTGTGAAAAAAAGAAAATCATATATTATATTTGAATTAAGAGAATGGGAATTTATTTAACTTTATGAGAAAATTCATTATGAATAGTTTATGATTTGTTAGAGAAAATCATTTATGTAATGTAAATAAACTATATATATAGCTAGCACAAGTCAAATTTATGGATGATTAAATAGTAGGAAATATTTGAAAGAAGATTATGTATATCATAATTATTCATTATTTTATATGATAATGCATTTGTCTTTACATTTATCTCAAATTAATTTTAGCCCCTAAACATCACAAATCATTGCAATAAGATTTTTATGTATTTTGATTATGGATCTCCTCATATTTCTTTTTGTAGTGGAAAATTCTAAACATTTCATACTTTTTAAATCAAAAGAGGCAAATTGAATTTTATTATTATTAATAAGTAATGAAGTTATATAAATATGCAATAATTTATGTTAGTTCCTAAAGACCATACATGTAATAAAATCGATAGAGTTCCAGGAGAACTAATAGAGATTTTTTTAAAATCTATGAGCAGAAGAAGAATTGACCATGAAAAGTTATCACCTATAGATTTATATCAAAGTTTCACTCTGTTTAAAAGTCTGAGTGATAGCTTAATAGACTTAAGTTCATTATTGTATTTGAGGTATAAAGTACTTGAACTTTCAACTGAAAGATAGATTATTGGTTTATTATATATTGGTTTGTCTTTGAAATATAAAAATGAAGAAAGTGTATTTGTATGACTCATATTTGTGGGAAAGATTGTTAAAATACAAGTGTAACTCTTAATTTGGATTAATTCTTATGTCTATGACATTGTAACTCCATCATAATGTGGGTTAATTTTTATGTTTAGTGTAACTCTTGGAAGAATTGAAGACCTATATATAGAGGCGTAACACAGAGGATTGGATGTGCATGAAAATGCTATATGAATCAATATTCTCCTTCACCTTCATCTCTATAATTTGCTTGTCTTTCTTCATCTTTTCATCCCAATCTCTTATATATTTTTTTTTATTTCATAACAATTTCTATTTTTTTGTTACAAAGCACTTAATTTAATAACCAACAAGTTTTTTTATTTTTTGCTTTCAAAAATAACAATGGTTCCCAAAACAAGAAAATAAATAAGGCCTAAGGTTTTGTGACCTTCTCTCTAACTGCGATGATAGAAGGCTTGCAAGAAAGTTAGTTGGATCCGTGTTGTTTTATTGTAGTCTGTTGCTCTTGTTCTGCCATTTTTGCGTCTGTTATTTTCTTCTTCGTAGTTATTTCTGTTAATCTGTGTTGTTTTATTGTAGTCTGATGCTCTTGTTCTGCCATCTTTGCGTCTGTTTGTTTTCTTCTTCGTAGTTATTTCTGTTATCATTTAGTTACTGAGATGTAGGGTTCGTTAATGTTTATGGTTCAATGAATTTCGTTGCTGGCAAAAAAAAAAAAAAAAAAAGAGGTTGGTGAACTTATCTCTCATGACATGTCTATGGATAATTTCTCAATCAATATAGAAAATGTCCTACTTGATGACCTTTCTTGTAGAGCAAATAATGAATGGGTTGTCAAACTCACAAGTTTAAGTAAATTAGTGATAAAATAATCAACTCTTGAGAATTTTTTTTAATCAATATATAAATATTAAAAGTGTATAATTAATTAATTAAATATATAAAATGACGACAATTTGATTTAAAAATATTTTGAATCCAAATAACTGAAATGAAATTCAACAACATTAATAATTTATCATATTCGACAAAAAAATTTTTATAAAGTTCATATATAGAGCCACTAAATATAGTAAAATAAAAAAAAAAATTAGTATGAGTTTAAAACTGAGTTAATATGATTTTATAAAGTAAAGATAGTAAATTTAGTGTGTGAACTTGTAAGTTTAACTTAATTTACAACTAACACAAGTTTAAAAGTGAATTAATACAATTTTGTAAAGTAAAAGTGGTAAACTCGGAGAGTCATCTTATGAATTTGACAACAATAATCCAAAGGGCACAAAAGATGCTACTCTTTCCTATTCTAATTATAGGAATACTTTTTTAATGTAAATTGCACTACAAAAGTGTTTATATAATTAGGATTAGAGGTAGTACATTCAAAGGTAAAAATCATTTCCCTATATATCTTCTTACAGAGATGATGGATGTCATTACAGGGCTATTTTGTGTGAAGGGAATAAAATATTTGAAGATGGATATGCCCCATAAATTATGGGAAAGGAATTTTGAATATGATTCAAGATTATGGATGTGATGAGGAAGAGATCGCAAAAATGTATTACTTTCTCTTGAGTGGTGGGGTCAAATTCAGAATAGTTATTCAATGTCCACCTCTATGGATATGATTTTTTGTTCTTAGATTACTATGCTATTGTTTGAGAGCAAAAGAGAGAAATGCTTTGCCCCTTTTTAATAATAATAATAATAATAATAATAATAATAAACCATTACTTTTAAGATAAAAATATTTAATGACCATATTAGCCTTCGTCTTTTTTTCTCATAATTTAATTCCTTGCAATTACTACCGTTTCTTATCATTCTTAGAGATTTAATTTCATCTACTTTAATTAATAGAGTAAATATCGTATTTGGTCCCTGGAAAAAAACACGGACCCCTTTTTCGTCTTCAGGGACTAAAATGGGACATTTTTATGGACTAAAAAAGGGTTTTTGGAAATTTTTGAGGGACCAAAATGGGGTCCTTTTTTTTTTAAAAAATTCATCCTTTTCAAGGACTAAAAAGGGGTTTCGTTGTTTGAAGGACCAAAATAGGGTCCGTGTTTTTTTTTCAAGAACCAAATAGGGTATTTACTCTAATTAATATTACTTTCATTTCTTAATATAAGAGCCAATTGACTATTTTTGGGATAGATTAAAGAAACTAAATAAGTTAGTTTAAATATAAATAATATAATTAACTTATTTAGTTTCTTCAAAACAATTTGTTTGGTTTATAAAGTAATATAAATATAATAATCTGTAATTAAATAACTTATTTTACTTCCTTAATCTCTCAAACAAAAGTCAACCAGTTCTTATATTAAGAACCGAAAGGAATATGTTCATTTTTTCCCTCACCTGTCCCATTCCACACCCACAACCTTGAGATAAATAATTCCCCCCCCCCCCCCCCCCCAAATATAGATGTGTTAAAAGATGCAAAAATACACAAGATTTTCTCCGAAGCCTACTCAACACTAACTTGCTTTATTCTGAAAATATCAAAATTCCCCCAATTAAAAAACACCCCACTCACAACCTTGAGATAAATATTACTTTTCCCTAAATATAGATATGTTAAGGTGCAAAAAATACACAAGATTTTCTCTAAAGTACGCTTAACACTAAATGTTTTATTCTGAAAATATCAAAATGCCCCTAATTAAAAAACACCCCTCCCAACCTCTGATCTTTCAATCCATACATGGTGAATATGACTCTCCAACTTTCAATGTTTCAAAAGAGCACACCTTAGAAAGGTTACGAGGAAACCATCACTACATCCAATAAATATATGATCCATCAGCATTTAGAAATCAAAAAATTGTCACTTTTTCAGCTTTAATTGAACTAGTGAAGAAGAGGAAGGAAATATAGATCTAAACAACCTAAGGGCCCATTTGAATGGGCTTTTTAAAAAAAAGTGTTTTTTTTTGTTTATTTTTTGAGCTCTAAATTAAAACTTTTAAAAAAATCAGCACTTTGGTTTTTTTTTTTTTTTTGTGATTTTTGCTTTTTTAAAAAAATATCATATAAACACATAAATTAATTTAAAAAGTATTTTTTTTGCATTAAAAAAGTGCCTTTTTTTTCCTCAAAAAAGCTCATCCAAATAGGCCCAGCTATGCCAAAACATGAAAATTAGATTATTAGACTATAACATAGATTCAAGATGAAAAATAACTCAATTCAAATAAAAGTTCAACTATTTGATATGAGACCAAAAACCAGAAACCAATCAATATTCTAAAGCAATAGCAACTTCCAACTATTGCCTTTGAATACCCGTCGAGCCTTGCTTGTGCTTGATTCATTGCCATTGTTGGTTGAGGATTACATCATTTCTGCAGGAGGATTCATCCGTCATGGCGAGAGGATTATGTCGCCGTCATTGGATGATTCCGCCACCATTGTTGCTCTTTCCTCCTTCTTAACCTCATACCTTGAGGAATGAGAGGTTGAGGGGGGAGGGTTTTTTTTAGTTGGGGGCAAATTGGTATTTTCCTAATAATAGTGTAGGCCCCACCATAAGAATTAATGGCGTGACATTAGATTTAGGATTCAGGTGCAAAAATATACATGAATTTTTGCATAAAGTACCGCCCAACACCATATGCTTTTTTAAGATGAAAAAGTACTAATAAGCTTGCAAAATTAAAGGAAAAATGACATTGTCGTTAAGAGGCTAACATCCATTTATACCAATTTGAAATTACCAAAATACCCAACAGTCCCTTCCAACCTCTTATTTTTTTTCACCTGAGGATATATTGTCATTAAAAGAAAGGAAAATTGAAATAAAGGACCTAGATAAAATAATATTTAATTAGAAGGACCATAAAAATTGTAATTATTAAAAAGAACCAAATAAACTTAAAAGTACTAAATTACCTTTTTACTTTCCCAACGCAGAAAACAAAGAACAAAGTAGTGATGAAATATAGTAGTGAATAGTTAACTACAATGGCTTCCTACATTTTTGAAGTTTTATATTGATGGGTTGAATAACCTATAAACACGGTATGGACGTATGCAGGAATTACAAAGGACCGATCAATATGTCCAGCGAATCCTTATATTGTATCTCCTCTCTCCTTCAATCATCCGGGTCCTGCTTCTAAACATTCACTTATACCAATTATTGCCGTTTTTAACTTTTAATAATGGATTCCCAAATGGCCTCACCTTGATATTCAGGAGAGGACAGAAGAAGACGCTTTGTTCTTTGTTTTTTGTGTTGGGAAAGCAAAAGAGTAATTTAGTACTTTTAAGCTTATTTGATCTTTCTTAATAATTATAATTTTTATGATTCTTCAAATTAAATATTATTTTATATAGGTCCTTTATTTTAATTTTCCCTTAAAAGAATGAAGCATAACAAAGCAAACAAACGATTTCCAAAGCAAAGCAAAACTAAGATCAACAAGAAATAAAAGAAAAAACTAGTAGTGAGAAATCTATATGCTGCAAAATTTTATCTTGGAATCAAGTAAAAAACAATCAGTCTTACTATGTTATTCGGATAAGTGAGCTGATCTATACAAATATCTCAAAGTCATTAAAAACTTTATTTTGAAAAAATCAAAAGCTTCAAATGAAGACAACTTGAAGACAATCCAATAGCTACCTCTACTCTCTACTCTGCCTCCAACGTAGACAACGACGTCGTTCTCGTCTTCCCCAATTGGGTCAAACGTTTCAACAAAAGTGGAAGCCCCTAGCCGAAGTACATAATAGAGGATCAGAGGAGGAAAAATCTAGCATTAAGAACGCCACATGCTCCTCTCACCGTGCAACGACAGTGATGGGGCAAGACCAATGAAGACGAGGAAGAAGTTGAGTTATTGTTGTCTTTGGTTCGATTTGCAAAGGGGGAAAAAAACACACACACATACACACACACAATAGATCCAAATTTACCAAGGTTCTAGAACCCGGACCGGTTACTAAATCAATGAGAGTATTGAGTTAAAGGTCAATGGATCAAACCGAAGTCAGACCAGTATTAATTAAAAAATATAATTTAATTAAAATAGGTAAAATATTCATAATTAAAATAGTTATATATGTCCCACTTCCCTACCAGCCCAAGCCCAATAAAAAAAAAAAAGTCTCACTTCTCTTACCAGCCTAAACCTAACAAAAAATTGTCCATAACCTAACCTAAATAAACATTTTTAATATCCAAAAAATAAACCTTTTTAAAAAGGAAGGATGAATGAGATACCACTCTGGTCTTATTTATAAGTCCAGTTTGACCAAATATCACATACCAAGGAGAGGTAAGTATCTCAATGATTATGGAACAAATTTCCAACTTTACCCTCATTTATGAATGGGCAACTTTTAAAATTTATTGTCAAATCTCTCTCATCTTTTTCTCTTTCCAACATGGCTAGCCAATCTCTCTCATCATCATTACTATGGGCAAAATTGTCGCAATCTCATTTATTTGGTCAAAATGGACTTATAAAAAAGACCAAATTTTTTGGTCAAAGTGAACTTATAAATAGGACCAGAGTGGTAAATACATTGACAATAACATATTTATATTCGAATTTGTGAATCCATAGCAACTATTGCATAATTTTGGACATATAAAAGCAAATCGTACCATGAGGACATGTGGGTGACCGTAACCCGTCACGCCATTCTCATTCCTTAGGAAACTCCATCTGCGTCAAATCTATCTCCCTCAATCCCCTCGCCCAATCACTACCCTCTGGTCCTCGATTCCTCTTTCTTCATCACCAACATCTTTCTTCTATCATCACCACTGACCCTCTCTTCCTTCATCTCCTCTTCCTGTTCTCTGTTGGCTTCAGTCCTTCGCTTCTTCATCTTCACTAGTAACAGCCATCGGATCTGCACTTTTCATCATTGATTCCAAACATCCACCAGTTTCAAACTTCAAATCTCTCTCCTTCCTTCTCATTCTATATCTCAACCACAGACCTTTAGCCTCCACTAATCATTGCTCCTCCTTCGACTTCCACAACACCATCACCGGCTTCGACATTTAGGAATACTTCAGATCTCCTCCCTCCCTCCCTCTAAGTTGACCATGGGTGTTTCGTAACCCAGGGTCACCATTAACTCAAACCGGTTTTTCGGCCGGTTCGCCGGTTTTTGGTCTGAATCGGCTAGTCCGGTCCGAGTTTCAAAACATTAGGAGAGACGAGAATCACCGCAGTTGCTAGCAGATAATTGTTATTGACGCTGTAGAGATGCCGCTGCTGTCACCAACATCTAAGAAGACAATGCGAAGATGGAGGCAACAAGGGAGAGTTGACAATGGAGGGATCCATAAAGGAAGGGCATTAAAGTAAATAAAAAATGTACAAATTTTTATTTTTTTTAATAGTGTGGGTCTCACCAACAGACGTTTGCCTTTTTAAGGGTAGTGTGATTTTTGCTCTAGTTTTATAAGTTTATGTATACTATTACACCTCTGAAAAGTATATACTGGCAAATGCACTTTGAATAAAAGCTTAGTATTTTCACACCTTAACACTTGGAGTTAATGGTCATATGTTTTTTCACCCCACTTTTCAAAATTTGTAGTTACTTTTTATCCTTAAAAAAGCATTTGGTATTAAGTGCATTTTATGAAAAACCTCATGTATACTTTTGCACCTTAGTCCAATATAATTCATTCAAAACTTATCAAAGTAGAATATCAATGACATGTTATGTTGTAGAAACAAGTTGCTGCTTCTTCTCATACCATGCGTCACAAGGAATATACAAAGCACAACATTTGGCTGTCCTCAAAGAGAACTTGTTTCATCTTCTCTATAGGAAGGCACAAGATATTAATAAATTTGATAACTTATTTGTTATTACTGCCTTAAAGCAAACATGATCCTAAAGACCATGCAAAGGCGTTGAGTTTCTTTAGTGAACATAATTGTATAACTCAACCTTCTCACCATAACTTTATTTTGGGATCTGATAGAAGACATCCACGGTATCCACAGCAGGTTCATAGATGTCTGTATTATAACATTAGTATTGGTAACATAGGTTCCCTTTTTACCCAAAAAAAAAACCCTTATTGTCACAAACAGGCCCTTAAATCACAAAGCCGCATTAGGGACTAACCTAAAATTCTGAAACTACTTCAGAGAAGATAGTGCAGACGCAACGTTTCGGGATATACGATTGTGTATTGGTTCCTGCAAGGAGAAGTGTAACAAAGTGTAAGTTACATGCCCTGATTGATTTCACGTCATGATATGCTTGAAATAATTGTTTGAGGATTACCTCTGATGAAAATACATCAAATTTTGAATGAGTTATTGTCTCATACAAGAATATGTATCTGTCACAAAAAGAATATGCACAATTATATCAAAAACATATATGAAACTAGTGTAAAATAAAGCTAGAGTAAAAGGAATAAGGACTACCCATACCTCCAAGCCAATTCACAAACAAGATCTTCAGGTGCATCAGGAAGGACCTAAAGAAAAAAATCCTCCAATAGTTAGATTTGAATCAATGTTTAAAGTCTTTATTCTGATTGATTAGTACTGGACAGAACAAATTACCTCGTCTTCATAGGGGTTGCAGTGACTTGCGAACCACAATCTTAAAAACTCCTACACATAAATTATATGAACATCAAAAAATTGCTTCCTACATTTAATTCATCCATATAGACCAAAGGTTTCAGGAATAGACTATAGCTGATACATTCACAAAAGCTTGAAATCAGTTATAAAAGGATAAGGCAGAGAACCAGAGAAATCAAGCAACGATAATGTGAGATGAATCACCTTATCAACATTCTCAGGTTCAAGACCATTTTGAAAGCGTTCCATGAAAGAATTGGCGATCCAATATCTGCTTGAGTCAGGAGTATGGACCTAGATATGCAAATGAAAATACCCTATCAAGCATTGATGAACTAATGTGTTCACACATGATAACATTCAATGTGTTCAGGATAAAATTAAACCTCATCAGTCAAAAGAATTGAACCATCATTTGCCTTCCCAAATTCATACTTTGTGTCCACCAATATGAGGCCATGTTCCAAAGCCACATGCTGCGAAGTAAAGCAAATGAAGGAAACAAGAATCAAAAAATGGGCAGAAAGAAATTTATATATATATATATATATATATATATATAGCAAACACATCTAAGTTTCAATTGACTGATGAACTGACATGCTCAAGAAAGGATATATCAGTGGAAATAAATGGAGATGCATAGTTACCTGACCATACTCAAACAAACTTAATGCTTTCCTGCTTACTTCTTCGTAATCAGCTTGGGTCATGAGTCCACTTCTAATAATCTACCAGGGAAATGCATCATAAAATAAGCATGAGAATATTGAAAGATATTATCCAATCATTGGAAATCCATAAAAAACAATTGATGTGTGTGATAGCATGTGTTGAATGTTTATTATATTTATAAACATTGCATCATCAAATGGCTTCTTTTAGAACCCCAATTCACCAATTTAGCGATGGGATCACAAGGTATTACTATGTTGAATTGTTGACCATCCAAGCCAAAAATGAAATTAATTGTACAGAGTTAGATAATCTATGGATGCCACTTAGAATAGTTGTATCATTCAACAAATTTTTCAAGATAAACTTCTCATGGCATGATCTCAAAAAGACCCCATGCTCCAAAGCCTAAACCAAAATCGTATCTGAATTTGTAGCATCATATGGCAACTTCAGTCAAGCATTTGAACACCAGGAAGAAAATGAATTGAACGGTTAATCTCAGAGCAATTGTGGGGTCATCTTTGACTTTCAATCAAGCTACCTAGTATCTCCTTCCAAATTCGGTTCACCAACCTTATCTCTAAAGTCATAGTATTGGCTTATACGCAAAAGAAATCTATCCATTCTGTTTAGTAGATCTTAGCTTAATTATAACAAGTCTTGGTTAGCTTAATTTTTTTTTTTTTGGGTCAAAAAAAAAAAAAAAAAAAGCTAACCAAGACTTGTTATAATTAAGCTTAATTATAATAAGTCTTGGTTGACATTTTTGAAGGCATGCATAGCAAATGTAATATAAACTCATCCTAAAGGAAAAATAGATTAATGATTAAGCCAAGGATAATCCCAATCCAAGACAATACCAGAAAAATAGGCCCGTCATTCATTCATTTTAAGTTAGAGGTTACTATCCAAACGGAAAGAAACTTCATAAATTCCCTAAGTACTGTCTCCCTTTCCTTCCTAACTCAAGTCCTGCTCTCTCTACCACTCTCTTTCTCTTTTGCAGCTCATTTCTTATCAACAAGATAGCCAGGACTATTTTATAGCCATCATACCTCATCAGGCGTGATAGGCACATCATGATCTTCAGCCTTGGTTGTTGGTGTGATTATATTTACAGATAGTTTTTGATTTTTGACTAATCCTGTGATGTGTTAATAGCCAATAAATTAAATAGTAAAACTTTAAAAAGAATTCCAAAAGACAAAGACTGAAAGAAAATCCACCATCTGGAAGAACATTGCCACAATATTCCCGGATGCCTTTATTGTAGACAGTCCATAGAGATGTATCAGTACTTCCAGTCACATATCCTCTAACTGCAAAACAGCATAATTGTTCTAAATCAGTGGCTACTTGAAGCACCGTCTCATTTCTCAGAAGATTTAAATGATGAAAACATGTAAAACAAGATGAATAACAATAAAACATAAAGGATCACAACATGCATATTTCTAGCTAAAATACATTTTATCCATCACAAAACCGTGATAGCAGATATTTTTATCCTGATCCTTTTCTACTACATGTGCATTACTCTTCAAGAATCACAAAACTAAAGCAATTCTGTCAAGGCTTTTTTAAAAGGTCATAATTTGTGTTATGTGATACAAGTGAGGGGGGGAAAAAAAAAAGGAACTCCAAACCAAAGTTGGGGTGAAAATCAATCCAAGAAAATGGAACAGCATCAAGCAAGACATTGAAAAGACGAAACGGCAAATTACTCACCAACAAATTCAACTGGGAACACCGAACATTTTCTTGCAATTGTGACATTCTTATCAGGGGCAGAGACAACAGCATTGGAAGTTATGTGCTTTGTTTTCTCAAACCACCACAGGCTTGTCTCATTAAGAACCTAACAAGTGTAAGACCAATCACTCAGATTCTTAAGTAACACCAAAG
Source organism: Acacia crassicarpa (assembly GCA_034222035.1). NCBI lineage: Eukaryota > Viridiplantae > Streptophyta > Magnoliopsida > Fabales > Fabaceae > Acacia > Acacia crassicarpa. The sequence continues at coordinate 39,923,799 of JAWXYG010000003.1, forward strand.
ACTAGCTGGCTTAGATAATTATCTATCTACCAGGTAGAAATATATTCAACATTCTTTTTAGTCACTAGCATTTCTATTCACCATCAAATTAAGTAGAACTTCTAACGAGATATCTGGTAGGTATGAAAATAAATGTCACGTATATCAAACCTGGCCTTTGAAAGGTATGGAAGCAAGAATCCTGTCAAATGCACTCTGCCGATCCGTTGTCACCAGAACAAGATAGTCTCCACTGTCATAAATATCTCTAACCTACCAACATATACAGAGCTGTTTTAGAATTGTCAGTATAAGAAAAAAGAACTAACTTTTTAGTTTCGCATCCCCTTTTCAGGCTTTACAAAACTTCTTCCGCCCCAAAATAAATTTGGATGAAAAAAGCAATAACTTTCCTTGCAAGATGCATTTTCAGGCATTAGTTTACCTTGCCTCTAATTTTGGACTTGAGACCAGGAATTGTCAAATGAAGGTTGGTTTCAGAGAGGCAGTTTGAGAGGGACCTTTTGATGTCTCCAAGAACTTCTTCCTTGCGATTACTATTGAGAAGAGCTTCAGTCAAAGACAAATGTCGTTGAGGTTCTTGTTGATGCTGGCTTCGCATCACCGCCGAGACAGATAGATTTTGAAACTTATGTGGCTTCAAAGTGATTCGGGAGGAAGAAAATGAAGAGAGTGAGTAAAGAGAAGGATTGATGGGAAGAATTTTAGGGTTCTGGGTTTTTGGAGGGTTTAACATCTGGGTAATATGACCCATTGTTTATTGACGCACTAGGACACAAATGGTTCTCAGTTGTCACCCCCTCCTCTACAACGTCTAGATTGCCCAAGCGTATCTTTGCTCCTCAACCTCATCTCAGCCGTTCAAATCATCCAAGACACCACAGAACGCCACGTCATACAGTGCCTGAAAATCATTAACGGAAACAATTCGAGACTACATCAGAACCGTCGAAAACCGCCAGAACTAGTAGAGTAAGCTCGTTCGACATATGCCAAGTGCAAAGCTTCCATCGATCAATTAGTCGAGATTCGTTGAAACTTTAACAACAGAGAATCTCGTGCAATTGACGCAACATGCAAAGCTCACAGATCTTCAAAATGTAAAATCAGCAATTAATCCAAAAAAAAAAAATGCACTACATAAACTGATTAATCTTGCTTGTAGGAGGAAACATAGGAATGAAGAAATTGAAGGAAGACCGTGGAGGAGGAAGATATGAAGAAGTAAGAAGTCTAGGTACCTGAAGAGAGACGCAAGAAGCCGACACTTAACTTAAAGCTGTTCGAGGTTCGGCAGAGGCAACGAAACTCTTCTCTCAACTGCTATGCTAGACGCCTTCCAATCCTGCGAGATCGAACTTTTGCAAACGGGTTGACGGTGGAGAATGGTTCTGTGCTTCAGCGACGGCGGGATGATTCGAACATGGAAGAATTCTTCGCCGCCGTCTAGTTGCGATTAATGGGCACAGAAGGAGGAGAACGGGGCGTTTTGACTAATGGGTCCCATTGGCTTTATTATTTTTAAGGAAAACTGTAATAAAGAACTTTTTAAAAAAAATTTATAAAGAAATATCATAAAAATGGTAATTTTTAAAAAAAATCATAAATTAAAACATTAATATAAAAATACTAAATTACCCTTAACCAAATTTTATATATTCTCTCAGTGATTAATAGATAATCACACATAGAGATCAAATCAGACTCTTCTTAGTTAGCATCTGTACTACACTAAAATCGTCTTCCAATTACGATCAAGTCTCTCCTGTTCTTAATGTTGAGGAGTCAAATCTTATCAATTCAGAAACACAGGAAGTGGAGAGAAATTGTTTTAGTTGTCTTCCACTATAGAATTTGTCTCTGTTGCTTGAGACTCAACAAACAATGAATTTTATATTTTAATTATTATCAGGATTAATGAAATCCCCTTGTTGATCTTCCCGACATTGATATCTTTTCAACTTTGTTGTTTTTGTAGATTTGAACTGTTTTCAATAGTTTGTCTTTTGGCCATTCAATGGTCAAAGCTTAAATCCTTAGCATAGTGTGTTGAATCTAGTATTTATCTATTTATTAGAAATACCAAACAAACAATTGTATAGGTATTGTTTTCAGTTTATCTATTTACACGACAGAAAAGGAAGTCAATTTGATCGTAACTAGGAGTCAATTTCAGCACATTAGAAATGCTAACTTAGCTCATTATGATTTGGTCTCTACATAGGATTATCCATCAATCACTCCAGATTCTGATTTAATTAAAGAGAATATAAGAAATCTAGCTAAGAGCAATTTAGTCTTTCTATTTTAATGTTTTAATTTCTGATCCTTTAAAATAATTACTATTTTTATAGTTCTTATTAATAAATATTTTTTTGGTCCTTTATTATAATTTTTCCTTATTTTTATTTTTATAAAAATCCCAATCAGCCATTTTGCATAGGTATCTAACCACGTCAGCGATATCTAATGGGTTAGACAAAATATTCCACATGCTCGGATGCATTAACTTGTAGTGCCTGTTCGACAGGGGCAGAATTTGGCCTTTGTCTCTTTATTCAATTCTGTTTTTGTGCATTTTCATTTCCTTCCTCAGTCTTATTGTTCTCCTTCTTTCTGCTGAAGGCTAGCATGAGAAATACAACCACTTTGGCCACCTTCATTGATAAAAAGAAACCATTTTACTCCATTAATAAATTTAAAAGTAACCTTTTAAATAAAGCATATTGACGAAATTGTCTGATATCTTTATCAAAAGAGAAAGCAGCAAATCAAAACAATATATTCATAATGACACTAAAACAACATGAGGTTAGCATATATGAATATGGAGAAGGCTTTTAAAAACTGATGGTTGTGTAAATTCCAATCTAATGCTTTGTTAACCTCTTATTTGCCTATACGATATCCTTTCTACAATTTTATTTTGGCGATAGTGTCACTTGGTGATCATAGACCACAGTTAATGATAGCATTACCAAATGATCTTGTGGTCTTATTTGTTAGTTTCATTATTTCTAAACTATGAACCTCCAATGTAATGCTTTCACGATTATATGTCTTTATTTGTAAGTTTGTAAGAGAAGTTTTGTTTTGACTTATGTAAGTGAACTTCTCCACCGCCAACCCAAACAGGGTTATAAAATTGGTTTCTAATTAATATAATCACGTTAATAACACTTCAATCCTTATCATAAGTCTATTATAGAATATGTTTTTTTTTCCCCTTAAATAAAAGCCTATTTAAAGGTTATTAGAGATTTTTTAAAAAAATTACCTCTTACTCAATTCTTGTTGGAAGCAAGAGGAATGTGAGAGATATGAGAATTATTTGTAAATGTATAGAGAGAAAATTTTAATAAAGGTAAACTTAAAAATTCTATTAATTTAAGACCTTATTTACAATTTAACTCCCATTTCTTATCATGTTGGACTTAGTTAAAGTGGATTTACAATGATATTTGAAAGAAAAGAAAACACTTCTTTTAAAACACCCTTCATGTTGATGGTTCTCATTTCCATATGCACTTATCTATCTATGAACTCCATTTTCCGTGTACATTCCAATGATTTGGCTCTTGATATGGCACAAATCTTGATGGCACTTATAAGCTAAGGCTTCAATATAATTAAGGATACTGGATGCTATTGGAAAAATACTCACTAAATGCACAAAATTTAGGATTGGTCAAAATCATTTATCTCTTTTTCTTCCCAGAATCCAATCTCTACCCTCATATTTTTTTAGAAATAAATTATTCAGATTTCATATTTTATAAAACTATTAATTTTAAACATAAATAAATAGATTTAAACAATTAAAATATGATCTACACAATTTCTAACTATAATATAAACAAAATTTAAAAAAAAATTATAAAATGCTATAATAATATTTTAGAAAATATTAAATCTGAACTATTCTTTTTTTTAAAAAAAATTGAGTGTAGATAGGGGATTCTAATAAGAAAAGGAAAAAAATGATTTTAAAAGTTTCCTCTTCCTAAAAATTCACTTTAGAATATTGAATGTTATTGAAAAAATTATTTTAAGGTATCAAATAAAAAACTTAATTTAAGATATTAAATGTTATTAGGAATATATTTTATAGTGTTTTGAAGACAAAGAAAGCAAGGGGGCAAAAGGCCCTAAAAAATATTTTATAGGTTTGCAAGTGTAACCTCAGTTCTTCAATGTTCTTAAATTTAACTCAAAAAAAAATTTTCTCACCTCCCTTCCCCTCAAAATCCTTTATATTCCCTCCGGTCCTAATTATGAGAACACTTTTATAGTACAAATTACATTATAAAAATATTCTTATAATTAAAATCGGAGGTTATACCAATTAAATATAAGGGAAGGGGAGGGATGGTCCCCTCCCCTTATGATCCCTCATCTCCATTTGGTGGGGACGGCTAATATTTTGATGATGTAACTATTATGTGCATAAAAAGTTTTAATTGGTACCCTCGTGATATTTTCCTCATCCCCAGCCTCGCTTTTGACCCTCATCAAAATCCTCCTAATTCCCAATAGTCGCTGTCGTCCTTCCCGATCAGTACCATAGCTGCAGCCATTGTCCCTGCCTCAGAAATCTGCCTACCCAATTCATTCCTCTCACTTCGGGTCTATTTGGTTTGAAAGGATTAAAAGAGAGAGGGAAGGATAGAGGGATTTTTGCTTCCTCCCCTTGTTTGACCGATCATATTTTTAAAAAAATTCCCCCCTTTTCTCTCAAAAACGTCATCCCTAACTCGGACGGATGGATTTGGAGGGATTATAGAAATTATTGTGTGTGAGGACTAAGATGCCCTTGGTCCTTTTCCCTTATTCTGAAAATACCCTAATCCCTTTCAACAGGACTTTGATTTTTGGTCTCTTTCCCTACTCTTGCTCTCCATCTCAGACAACAACAGGACCAACTCTTTGTCTTGCCTTTGAATCCGCCGTCGTGAATTCGTTCTGCTCGAAACAGTGCATTCTCCGCTGCCTGACAAATTTCATATCAAAGGGATCTGATATGCTCATCTTCTGCTGTCAGATTTGCATGAAAGTTGTCCCTTAGTATGACTAATTATTTCAAAGCTTCGACTCACTTCCTTTGGAAATCATTCTGTTTTCTTTTCTTCTGTTTCCTTTCTCCATAATTTTCTTGTCCTTTTCATATCATATGAGGTAGTTTTTCTATTTTTTTCCCCAAAAAAAAAAAAACTGACAAAAATATCAAAGAAACTGCACACCGAAAGCCAGATTGCACCCAATGATCTTATACCAAACTTAAAAGAGAGCCCTGAAGAAACTGAATTATTGTCATCGATGAACACTCTGCTCAAGGGGTGAGCCAGCCGAAAACAGGTCGCATGATAGCATTATCAAATTTTTGCCAATAATGGTGGACGCCTTGGGTAGGTAAGCTCAGGAGTAGCAGATTGAAGTCCGAGAAGCAAACGGAATTTGGAGGGGAAGTATGTTTTAATCTTTATAAGTGGAGGGAATGCATATGCGAATGTTTTTGGATAATTAAGGATAAGAAGCAATCTGAGAAAGATAATGGATTTTGAGTATGTGCAGAGAGAAATGTGCAGATTGACAAGTGACGGAGCTAGGATTTTATATAAGATTTTATATTTGTGGGTGTACAATTAGTGGTGGGGTTCAGGAGTTCGACGGCAGCGCCCCAAATTTTTTTTTTAAGGAAAGATTTAAATGCATTAAAAAACAAAAAAAATATAAATAAAAAAAGAAAATATGACTATCTTAGACTATAAATTTTTTAAAGTCAGTTTCAAAATCATTTAAATAGCTCCATTGAAGTAAGTCACATTGTTGCCTAAAAAGAAGGGGAAAAGGGAAAAAAGAAGAAGTGAACAAAAAAAAAAAAGGAGAGGAGGAGAGCAAGATAGAGCCGGGAAATCGGGCCGGGCCCGTCGGGCCGGCCCTTTTAAGCCCTGGCCCTGTAGGGCTCGGGCTTGAAAAATATGCCTGAAATTTGAATTTGGCCCTGCAGGGCCGGCCCTGTAGGGCCTCAGGCTTTATCGGGCCGGCCCTGTAGGGCCTCGGGCCGGCTCTGCAGGCCCTGTTACTGTAGCATTTTCATTTTTTTAAGAAAAAAAATTAGTCAAAGAATGCCAAGAGGAAGAGGCTAGAAGGCACATATATAAATACATAATAACTATACTCTGATTTTATGATTTGATATATTATTTGCTGCAGATAATGATTATTATGGATGTGTTTATGATGCAGGAGAAGAAATTCATAACATTTTTACTCCTGAAACACAGCCTTCTGCTCAAAGTGAAGCATAATCAAATATCTATGAAATTGATGAGAGTGATGAAGAAGGTGACAATTGACAATGATAGTGGTATGCTTTTATATTTTATGTGAGTTATCTAATGTTGTTTAGTTTAATACTTCTTAAGTTTTATAAGAGTCAATTGTGGACAATGATTTGTTTTTTATTACGAATTAATGAATGTGTTTATTTGTTGGATGATTTGTATTGTTTAGATATTTAATGTTGATAATATTTATTTGATAGATTAGAACTTTAATGGTTGCAATTTACTAATTATATTTCTTTGGAAAAAACCTAGAAAAAAAATAATTAAAATTTCGAATAGTAATTTTCAGGCCCTGTAGGGCCGGCCCTGGCCCTGGTACTATCGGGCCGGGCTTTGAAAAACAGATGTTTTCCTTATCTCAGGCCCTGGAGGGCCGGCCCTGTAGGGTCCAAGCCCTGGAGGGCCAGGCCCTGTAGGGTCGGGCCGACCCTGATTCCCAGCTCTAGAGCAAGATTCAAATCAGAGATCTCTAGTCAAATGTGAAAACCTCTAATCAACTACACTACCTGACAACTTAATATGATATTCCTTCACAATATATATCTATTATGAAAATTTTAGTGGGTGCACGTGCCCATCTAAAAACCAGTGTGGCTCCGCCCTGAGAGAGATAACTAAGTAGGGACCTTGATTCATATACTTTTTGCCCTTCACTAATAATCAAGTCATAAAGCATTGATTTGGTTTATGATTTTTTTTTGATCGTGTAGCTTGGTAGTGTTTTGGCAAACCAGAGTCTGCCCTTTTCTAAGTTTTATTGTAAGGATATCATTGTTTCAAATAATATATATATATTGTGTTATTGGCTTGATTATTCATATTTTTTGGAATCATGTGAGATTGTTTGTTTAAATTAATTGAGTTTTGAGATGAAAACTTATTGTGAAAGTGGCTGGAGGAGGTGTATGGTTAGTGGGGAACAAGGTGTGGAGCTCTATAATCTACTACCAGGGTGTTAGATGCCTTCTGCTATGTAAAATTCGTGCTTAGGTGGTTTGACGATATGAATGCTCTTTGTTTAAACAAGAAGTATATTTCACATGAAGTTTGAGCATTGAAGACATACTTGTATGAGAGTGTTAATTATAATTAAAAATTATTATAAATTTAATAAAGTTTGGAAAAAAATCACTTATAACATAAGTAAAGTTGTCCATGTAAAGATAATTTCCCTCCCTTCTTCTGAACCAAACATGGTAATATTAAAATATCTCTTATAATATAAGGGTAAAGTTGTCAATATGAAAAAAATTTCTCCCCCCCCCCACCAAATAAGGAACATTAAAATCCATCCGCTCCTCCTCCTTCTGATCAATCCAAACAACAAGGTAATAATAAAATCCCTTCTATCCTTTCCCTTCCATTAAAATCCCCCTCTCCCCTCCATCGAACCAAACAGTCCCTTCATCACTCCTCGTCTCCATCTCTCCATTGCTCTCGCTTCAGTAGTTTTTTTGTCTCATCCAGACCCCACCCAATAATCCTAACCAAAATTCCACTTACACTTTATCTTCCATTAGTGTGTTACTGTGTTAGGATCCTGATCAAGAATTGACGATTTGGAAGAAAGGTGTTCGTACTTCATACTATTTATTATTGCTGTGTTATATATAATATTTATAATTATTTTCTATTAGAATAATATTTATAATTATATTATAAGTATAATTATAAGATATAATTTTGGAAACGTTTATACTTGTAAGTTGTAACTATTCAATTTAATAATTGTAAAATTATAATTTTATATATTATTTAATAAAAAAATTCATATAAAGACGATTGAAATAGAAAAATTTTATAAAAAGTAGTAAACTCAACAAATCTCAAATTGAGTCAATAACCTAATCTAAAATTTTAAAATGTTGGTTATTTTTCAATAATAGCCCTAACCCATAACGGTCACCCCCACCTTGCTACAAAAATGTTAATGCTCATTTCTTCAAATCTATTCATAAAGTCTAACATTAAAAATGCCATAACAATCTGCCTTTGTTTTATTTCTCGCCTTGTGCACCTTTCTTCTCAATTCAACAAAATGCATATCAAATCCAAAAGGTCGGACTCCAAATGGCAAAGTTAAACAAATGACACAAATTGAAATTGTTTCGGGAATGGACTAACGTTTAAAAGTTGAAACCCTAAAACTACTAGACTTACACAAATTGCCTCCACACTTCTGCAATTCGCTACATTTGAAGTTGATATGCGATGTGAAGTCATCTGCATATAGTATTGAATAGAAATAGTGGATGAGCGGGTTACAAAGGTTAGAAATAAATTAGGGTTACTAAGGTAAAATTACCAAGTTTTAAAATCATGTTTTAAGACATCCGACCTAATTTAAGATTTATTAAATTTATCAACCTAATTTAGAATACATGTAATTCAATCGTCTTTATATAGGGTTTTTTTCTTATTAAATTCCCTTCAAAATTTAAAATATGGCTTAAATAAAATAAAGATAAAGTTGTCCATACAAAAATATTTTATCTCCTCTCTCCTTATTAGGCAAATAAGATAACATTAAAATCTCCCTCATCCTCTTCGCTCCTATAAATCTAGACATGTGTGGGTGTATCTGTGTGTTTTTATATGTGTGTCTACACACAAATATACATACGTATACACACACACACACTCACATATATGTGTAGATAACACAAACATATGTGAGTGTGTGTGTGTGAGTTGTCAATATATATGTGTATGTGTAGATATATAAAAACACACACACACACACATATATGTGAGTGCGTGTGTGTACATACGTACACACACACACACATATATGTGAGTGTGTGTGTGTGTTGTCAATATATATGTGTATATGTAGATATAAAAAAACACACACACACACACATATATACGCATGTGTGTGTGTGTATTCATATATATGTGTGTGTGCGCGCGCGCGTGTGTGTGTATACATATACATATACACACACATATATGAGTTGTTATTTACTTTTACTTTTGTCATTTTAAATTTATATAAAGGCATTTTAGGAAAATGAATAAAATTAACTAATTTAACTTCTCTCCTTAATCTTCCCAAAGTTGTTTAAATATGTCCTATAATTAAGACCGAAGGGAGTATTAAACTCTCCTACTTCCCTCCCTCTCCTTTGAACCAAACAAACTTTTAAATCTAGTGTATAGGGGAAAAGGTGGGCCAACTCACCAGTTGTAAGTTGGCCCGTGGTAGGCTGCTGGTTGGAGGGTGCGAATTGAAAAAGCCCGCACCCTGTTGGGGCAGCATTTGCCCACCCGAGCCTACTTATGGTGGGTCAACCTCCCCTATTTTTCACATTTTTAAACATTTTTTTAATTGTTAGAATTATATCATAAACCTCATTTAAGTTGTTTTCGTATTTTCATGAGCTATATAATTAAACTAACATACATAATTGAAAATATGGGCATATAATATATTTTATAATCAAGTTTCTAAAATAAAATAAGGTTATATACTCAAATTTAGTGCAAAATAGGAAATTCATTTTTTTATTAAATTTTTAAATAATAAAACTTCTTTCTGGTTTTTTTTTAAAAAACCTCTTTTTAACAAAACAAGCTATAGGTTTTTTTTTTTAATATATACATATAAAACAAGCTATAGTTATACACACACATATATATATATATATTTTTAGACAAGGCGATAGAGGAGGGGGGATCAAACCCAGGATCGGGAGGGGGAAAATTAATCCCAATACTATTGCACTACTAGTAGTGCTGGTCATATATATAAATTTTAGGAGAAGAGTTGGGCTCACTCATAGTCCAAGAGCAGGATGCTTGGAGCCCACTCCGTAAGGAATTCAAGACTAAAAGTATACATGCCTTCACCTTAACCTGTGTTATAGTTGCTTCATAAATCCTAAGATGCTTCTCTTAGCGGCTTGACTAACTCCATGATCAAACTCCCTTCTTTTTAGTGAGAAAGTCCAACCCTTTTACCAGTTGAATCCAAGAAGAAGAAGAGGTAAAACAAGCTCCTAGTCCCGCCATTTTTTGTGGATTGGTCTCTAAAGCCCAGTCCATATTGCCACGTCGTGGTTCAAGATGTATGTGAGATAGAGAGAAAATTAAGAGCGAAAAAAGGAGAAAAAAGTTGAAAAGCAAAGGAAATTTCAAATTTGTCCTTACATTAATGATTATTGATAACCCTCCCTGACATTTGTTGCAGGTAGAAACTGGGTGGAAAACTGGAAATGGAAAATTTTGGCACGGTTTTTTAAATCTCTCTTACCAAAGTTTGACTATCTTGCCCATTTCCCATCTGTATAGATCACCTTAATTACATATAAATATTAAAATATAAATAAAATTTTAATATAAATATTAAAATATAAATAAAATTTACAGAGAATAAAAAAAATTTGGCATGTTATTGCAATATAAATATAAACATCTATGTATGTGTATATGGGTTGGGTTTCTCTCATCATCATTTTCTCATTATCCCTCATAATTTTTGAATCACATTCATCTAATCAACATAGTTCTACATTCACTTTTCTCTTATTTTCCAAATATTGGCCAAGATATGGCAATGAAAGACAATGAGAAGAAGAATAAAGAAAGTATCTCATTCCGTGTGTATATACGTATATATGTGTCTATATATATATACAGTGGCGGAACCAGGAAAAAATTTTAGCCTGGGCCAAAAAATAAACATATTCAACTATTCCCTTTAATTCTTATTATAAAGCATTAACTAATAAGTATATTTGGTTTTTTTTATAAAACACTTGCTTGTTTCCAAATAGCATTAAATATTTTTTCCCATATATACCCATAATTAAAAAGGTAGTGAGTCAGAGTAATAATTAATAAAAATTAATTATTATTCTTATTTTAGCAAGAAAAAAAAATAACTAATATGATATTAGAGTTTAGTGTAATTAATAAGGATAATATTGAAAATTACTTAAATTTTAGAACAAATTTAATGACTTTAATTGTTTTTATTGACTTGTGAAAATTGTTAGTTAGTTCCTTAAATAAGGTCTAGAAGGAGTATCTACTAAACAGTATCAAATAACTTTGAAAATACAAACACATACCACTCTGGTTCTATTTATAAGTCTAGTTTGACCAAAAAAATTTACTCCTATTTATAAGTCCAGTTTCGGAAATAAATGAGATTGTGACAATTTTACCCATATTAATTGCACCTATAAAGATAGAGAAAGAAGAAACAGTAAAAAAGTACCCAATGATAAATGAGGACAAAATTGAAAATTTACCTCATAATCATTGTGTCAACAAACTTTTCTTGGTATGTGAAATTTGGTCAAAATGGACTTATAAATAGGACCAGAATGGTAATAACCGATAATTATAAATCAAAATAATATATAAAATAATACTAACATTTTTGGTATCTCAAACAAGAATTTTACTTTCCTCCCACAGCCCAATGAATAATGAAACAAATATTATTCTTACAAAGAAGATAAAAAATTAGCTGGGGCCAAATTTGTGGCCAAATAAAATATCATATAACAAATACATATATACTCTGACAAATTTTATAAGATCAGTCGGAACTAACTGGGGCCAAGACCCCAGCTGGCCAATGAAAGGTTCTGCCACTATATATATATATTGTTACGGACCGGCCCAAAAGGCCCAAGTCCGGACCTCGGCCCAATGGCGCCTATAAGGGAATCCGCGCTATATTAGGAAGGGATCCGAGATCCCCTATTTTTAGGATCTCATCAGTGAAGATTCTCCTACAATCATGGCACCAGCCAATCAGCCCCTGACAGCTCAATCATAGATATCCCCCATTAATAGGGAGATACGCGCACCAAGCTCCTCTATAAATAGGAGGAAACCCTAAACAGGTGCACACGTTCTATCTTATGCTCTTGTTACTTTCTGCCACACAGAGCACACACCCCACTCCCCTGGCTACGTGCCTTCAAGTGTGTTACGAACTACGTGGACTTTGATCCCTTCGAGGGTACGTAGGCTCTAGGCTTGACAACCTAGTCAAGTCCAATCTCTGTGTTCTTCATACAGAACATTGGCGCCGACCGTGGGGACTGTAAACTTCAATCCCCGTGACTACTAATGGTGAGCACTAGAAGCCACATCAGAAATCCCCAACCGGTGGGAGGAGACCCACAAGCCAGCCGCCCGCCGCCAGGCCAGCCGCCGGCACCACCTCGGAGAGGAAACACCCCAGAAGGACATGTTACAGATACGGTGACTTCCTCCCCTGACAAGGAACAGCCGCTCCATGAGGAGCAGCCGCAACAGGAAGACCGGCGACCACAAGGAACACTCGCGCCGTCTCCGACGCGTGATGTCCGGGCAGTTGATGCCGACGTTCGCATGATGCGGAGGACTCAGGAATCGTTCATGCGGCGCCTGGAGAACAAGGAAAAACACGATGACTTGCAGAGGCGGGCTGACTTCGAAGCTATCGGAAAGATGATCAAAGAAGCGCTCGAGAAGGACCGCCGCGAGAGAGGCCACCACAGGGGTCACGGTCGTACAAGGAGAGCCTCGGCAGGCGACAGCAGCTCCTCGAGCAACTCTGAGCCGAGGAACCCATGCCGCGACAACGGCGAGCCGAGGCGGCGCCCGATTGCAGACCACGGCAGACCACGGTTCCCGGGAGACAGAGAAAACCACGGTGTCGGTCCTAACCGCACCGATCGGCATGCAAGGGAATACCGAGATCAAGAAGAAACCCGTGCGGAGGAAAGAACTCCCCGGCCTCGACATGGATCGCCTCGGGAATATCGTGTGACGTACTTATCAGAGACGGGAAGATCCCCGTTCTCGAGGGAGGCGGCAACAGCCCGTTTCCCAAAACGCTTTGATTTAACCAGCCTGCCGAAGTACGATGGGAGCCAAGACCCCCGGAACCACTTGGTCACCTTTGAGAAGCTCATGTGGGTCCGGCAAATAAGCGGCCCGGTCATTCAGCGCCTTTTTGCGGCTACGCTGGACGGGCCGGCGCACCGGTGGCTGACGTCCCTTCCGGACAACTCTATCCGAGACTATGAAGACCTCGGACGAAAATTCGAGCTGCACTTCGCCACCAGTAAAAAGCAGCCGAAGACGACGTTCACCTTGAGCAAAGTGCGTCAGAAGAAGGGTGAGGCCTTGCAGAAGTATCTGGATCGGTTCCGCGACGTGGCCATGCAAGTACGGTCATTGCCCGAGGACGTCCATGTACACTGCCTGGTCAATGGACTGGACCCATCATCCCGGCTGGCTCGTCACCTATGCAAGAACCCAGCGTACACCTTGACCGAATTCTATACCGAGGCGAAGAAGTACCTGGAAATGGAGCAGATGGAGGCTGCCAATGCCGACGAACCCGAAAAGACTAGGAAGAGCCCGCCTTGCGACGAGGAACGCCCAAGAAGGACGAAGACCAACCCGAGACGACGCAGCCGGGACAGCCGAACAAAGCCCGACCGGGCCGACCAGAAGAACAAGTACGACAGCTACACCCCGTTGAACGTCCCTCGGTCCCAGGTATGGAAGGAGGTATCCCAGACCGAGATGAAGCGGGTGGACAGGCCAAAGCCGATCAGAGGACGCTCCAACACGGACCGTTCCAAGTTCTGCAAGTTCCACGACTGCAACGGCCACACTACTGACGAGTGCTATGACCTCCGCGACGCCATCGAGAAGTTCGTGAGGGATGGGAAACTGCGTCAGTACGTGATCAAGACTCAGGGAAGGACGAACGGGAAACGTAACGACCGCGCCCACTCCAGAAGTCCGCCCAAGGAATACCGAAATCCGGGAAAAAAGCAGAAGACGGCCTCGGACGACGAATTTCTCGACGTCGATTTCCAGTGCAACGTCGTCAGCGGAGGATTCGGTAGAGGAGGAGACATCGTAAGCCAGCGGAAGAAATATCTCCGCGAAGTGCTGACCGTCCAAGACCCCCCTAAGTTTAAGGAAGACTCAAGGAAGCCTCGGCCGCCTACCCTGACCTTCACCGATGAAGAGCTGGAAGACGTCATACCCGGACACCTGGACGGACTGGTAACTACTGGAACTCTAATAAATTGTCAAGTTAAGAGGATCTTTGTGGATGCAGGGAGTTCGGCTGACATTATAAGCTGGGACGCCTACAAGAGGATGCACCTCGACAAAGAGGACCTCAAGCCGTGTAAGACCACCCTGGTCGGCTTCAATGGTGAGCAGTCCTTCCCAAAAGGCTACATCGACCTCCGGTTAACTCTTGGCACCAAGGAAGCCTTCAAATCGGAACGGGTACGATTCGTAGTCGCCGACTTCCGGTCCCCGTACAACATCATTCTGGGCCGACCCACGATCCACAACTGGGATATACTAGTATCCACGAAGCATCAGAAGCTGAAGATGATCAATAGTAAGAACCAGATAGTCGTGGTATCCAGGGACCAGAAAGAGTCAAGGCAGTGCTACTTCGAAGCTCTCCGTGTCGAGGAAGGAGGACCCTCGTCCCCACCCCGGCTCGGATCCAACGAGCAAGTAGCCGAAGCCGGCTCTGGCGAGCTCCCGCGGCGGCAAGTCAACATGGTGGAGCTCGACCTCCGAGAGCTTGACAATCCGAGGCCCGAGCCGGAAGGAGAATTGGAAGAAATTGTGCTAGGCGAAGACCCGTCCAAGACCGCCAAAATAGGCCGGGATATGGAGGACGGCCTAAAGGCTCTCATGATCCAATTCCTAAGGCGGAACCAAGACGTCTTCGCATGGACCTCGGCCGAAATACCGGGCATCGACCCCCACTTCTGCCGTCACAAACTCGGCATACGGCCGGGATCGAGACCAGTGGCACAAAAGAAGAGGAACATTGCAGATAACAGGCAGAAGGCCTTGGAAGATCACATAGAAGAGCTCCTTGCGGCCGGTTTTATCAGGGAGGTGCAGTACACCACCTGGCTCTCCAACGTAGTCATGGTCCTCAAACCCAGCGGCAAATGGAGAGTATGTGTCGACTACACCAGCCTCAACAAGGCCTGCCCAAAGGACTCGTACCCGATGTCAAACATTGATAAACTGGTGGATAACTCGGCCGGATACTACCTGCTCTCCTTCATGGATGCCTACTCCGGTTATAACCAGATCGCCATGCATTCGGACGACCAAGAGAAGACCGCCTTTATGACTGATAAGGCGAATTACTGCTACAACGTCATGCCTTTCAGACTCAAGAATGCCGGGGCAACCTATCAGAGGATGATGAACCGGGTTTTTGAGGATCAGATCGGGCGCAACATAGAGGTCTACATAGACGACATGATCGTCAAGTCGAAACTCCCAGAAGACCACATCCGGGACCTAGAACAGACGTTTGAAAAGTTAAGAAGACATCGAATCAGGTTGAACCCGGCCAAATGTGCCTTCGGAGTCCCGGCTGGGAAATTCCTAGGCTTCATGCTGACAAACCAAGGAATCGAAGCCAACCCGGACAAGTGTAAGGCCGTGCTCGACATGCAGCGCCCGAGAACCAAGAAGGAGGTACAGCAGCTAACAGGCCGACTAGCCGCCCTGACGTGGTTTCTACCAAAGTCGGCCGAGAAAGCCCTACCTCTCTTCAAATTGCTCAAGAAGGAGACCCGAGGCGGTTGGAACCCGGACTGCGATGCCGCTTTCTCAGAAATTAAGCAATGCTTGGCAACCCCGCCAGTACTCACAAAGCCGGACCCCGGAGAGACCTTATTCCTCTACCTCTCAATCGGCAACGAAGCCGTGAGTGCCGCCCTAGTAAAGGAGTCCGAGACCGGGCAAAAGCCGATATACTTCGTCAGCAAGGCACTACAGAACTCTGAGCTACGGTATCAGAAACTGGAAAAAGTGGCTTTCTCCCTCCTTACCGCGGCACGCCGACTCCGGCCCTACTTCCAGGGACACCGGATTGTGGTCCGAACCAGCCAGCCAATCAGACAGGTTCTCCACAAACCCGACTTAGCCAGGAGAATGACCAACTGGGCCATAGAACTCTCCGAGTTCGACATCACGTTCGAAGCCCGCCAGGCAATCAAGTCCCAAGCGCTTGCGGACTTCATCCGAGAACTCACACCGGCCACTACAGACGATGGGATTTGGAAGGTCTATGTTGATGGCTCATCCAACGCGAAGGGCAGCGGCGCGGGAGTCATCGTAGAAAGCCCACAGGGGGTAGCCACCGAACATTCTCTGCAGTTGAAGTTCCAGACCTCCAATAACCAGGCTGAATACGAGGCCCTTTTGGCCGGACTGCTTCAGGCCAAGGATAATGGCGCCCAGCGAGTAAAGGTTTTAACTGACTCGCAGCTCGTCGCGGCTCAGGTAGACGGCACCTATCAGGCAAAAGGCCCACTAATGGCAAAGTACCTGACCAAAGCCAAAGAACTCATGGCCGAGTTCGAAGAGGTCACAGTTTCTCATATACCCAGATAAGAGAACGCTCGAGCTGACATCCTCTCCAAGCTCGCCAGTACGAAGGGGCCGGATAACCATAGGACCGTGATCCAGCAGAATCTGACCGAGCCGAGTTGTATCATGGCCATCTCGGCTGGGGCCGATTGGAGGAAGCCAATTGAAGACTACCTCGAGAGGGGAATTATCCCAATGGACCCGACCGAAGCAGAGAAGCTGATCCGGGAAGCCGCCCTCTACGCCATGGTGGACGACCAACTATACAGGAAGGGACTCCATTGCCCCATGATGCGTTGCCTTGGAGACTCTGAAGCGACATACGTGCTGGCCGAACTACACGAAGGCGCCAACGGTCACCACATGGGGGGCAAGGCACTCGCCCGGAAAGCATTACGCGGCGGCTATTACTGGCCCACTATGAGTCATGACGCCATGGAAAAAGCCAAGACATGCGACAGTTGTCAAAAGCATGCAAGGATAATATGGCCGCCACCCTCAGAGTTGAAAGGAATGCCAGCCCGTGGCCCTTTTACAAATGGGGCATGGACATCCTCGGTCCATTCCGACCGGCGCAGGGGCAATGCAGATGGCTAATAGTCGCGGTAGACTACTTCACCAAGTGGATAGAAGCAAAGCCACTCGCCACAATAACCTCGGCTAGAGTGATTAAGTTCTTCCGGCACAACATCGTCTCCCGCTTCGGGATACCAGCCGAGGTAGTCACGGACAATGGCACCCAATTCATGGACCATCGTTTCCAAGCGCTGATGTCCAACCTGGACATCAAGCAGCACTTTTCATCCGTGGAACATCCCCAGACAAATGGCCAGGCCGAAGCCGCCAACAAAGTCGTCCTGGACAGACTCAAGAGGCGGATGTTGCAGGCCTAGACCAGTTGGACCGAGCAGCTCCACAGCGTCCTGTGGGGATATCGCACGAGCGTACAGTCTTCGACTCAAGAAACCCCGTACAGGCTAACCTATGGATGCGAGGCAATGATCCTGGTTGAAATCGGACAGCCATTCTGGAGAAAGGTCAGAGCCAGACAGGAGGGGCAGGAATCGAACGACGACGCCTTGAAGACTGATTTGGACCTTATTGATGAAATCCAGGTTACGGCGCACTACCGGGAACTAGCCGCCAAGCAACTACTCGCGGCTAAGTACAACAGGAAGGTCAGGCCCCGGTCTTTCAACCGAGGCAACCTAGTACTCCGACGGGCGGACATAGGCAACAAGAATGCCAAGGATGGGAAGCTGGCGGCAAACTGGGAAGGGCCCTACCAGATTAAGGAAAAGCTCGACGGAGGAGCATATACCCTCGAGACTTTGGCAAGAAAGCCAATCAAAAGGACATGGAATGCCGACAAGTTGAAGATCTACTACAGCTAGATCCTTCCTCGGCAGTGTTTGTTTACTTAGCAATTTTCCCTTTTCCTGCATTTTTAATTACAATGCTTTGTAAAGCCCCGTAGGGCTATTTCTTTCTATCAATAAAAGATCCCACTGAGGAGATTTATGAATGCGCACAAAGCTAAAACATGAACCCGAAGCCATGAAGCTCGGCCAGTAACAAACAGACCGAGGCAGAGAAGCCCGGCCAAGAAACCGAAAGCCGAGGCTATTTAGCCCGACACCGGTAGAAAGCCCCGAGGTCACAAACCCGGCCCAAACCAAAAAATATCTAGATGTACGAAAATCGGCCGTTGTACTCCGACAGGCATTGGTTAGAGCTCGGCGAAGGAATCGGACACGACCCTTCGCAAAATTGACGCGTCAACGCTCGCCCGATTAAGCAAGCGGCCTACCATGCCGACCCTAATCAAGTCAAAATGTCCGACCAAAGGCAGTTGAAACCTCGGTTAGATATGTGGTAGCCCCGCCCTTACATCGGATAAATTCGATCCAACTAGAGGAAAGTTGGAGCTCGGCTACTTGAAAGCCGGGCCGAGGCAGTATGGTTAGTTATGCCTGACGAGGCTGAAACAAGACAACCTTGCCCTAATCTCCCACACTCTAAATGTGGTAGAGTACCAACGGCCTGCACACATGCAGCCGACAAACGAACTAACTTAGTCAAAAGAGCAGTTAAACCACCCATTGCCTAAGTCATCTAAGCGGCCCACGCGACCTATGCGCACATAGCAGACGAAGGCACAAACTGAGGCAATAGGGCGATGGCAGAAAAATAAGCCCTCATTCAGCCCCAGGTAGCTAAACGAACTCGGCCGCGCAGAGGAAGGATGATACGAATTTAAATCGTTCATTGTCAATTAAAGACAAAAGGGACGGTAAAAATCAAAGTCATTCACCAAAATAAAGACAGAAAAAGTATTGGCATCAATTGCTAAAATTTGTACAAGAATGGCACCAAGGCCAGAATCATTCAAAGTTACAAGGGCACCAACGCCCCAAAAACTTACAACAAAAACAAAAATAAGGCTAGGACTAGGAGCCAGGTGTGATGTCGACATTCTCCGCCTCAAGGCCCTCAGTGTCGGCGGCATCCTCCACCTCACCCTCGGCAAGATCCTCGGCAGCTAATGGCTCAAAAGGAAGGAAGGACCCGTCTTCTTGCACAAAGGCGCGATGGTCATATCCATCCACCTTGAGCTCGGCCCCAGGGTTGAAGTGCCGGATTTGGAGTAGGGCCTGCTTAAAGCACGCCTCGGCGGTCTCCACCAAGGCGTCAGAAAGTTCCCGGGAAGTTTCCTTCTCTGCAGCCACAGCCCTCTCGAGCGCCTCCTTCTCGGCAGCCAAAGCAGCGACCTGCTCCTCTAAAGCCTTGGCCGCAGCCAGGCTCTCAGACATCCCTTGTCGGGCTTGAGCATACTCCTCGGCCACAGAGTCGGCATGCTCCCGGGACAGCTGAAGCTCCCGGTCAGCCTTCACCGCCGAAGCCTTGGCGACATCCCGTTCCGCCCTGGCCGAATCCCGCTCGGACCGGGCCTCAGCCAGCTCAGTCTTAACCACCTCCAGTCCGGCTTTGGCCTCGTCATGCTCCGCCCAGGCCGCGATAAGCTCGTCCTCGGAAGAACTGGCCCTTGCTCTGACTTCGGCCAGCTCCTTCTTTAGTTCTGCAGCAGCCGCGGCCTGGGGCCTCAACCCGGCCTCCACCTTCCTTAGCCTCGTACACTCGGCGTCAGTCCGAGCATAGAGGTTCCTCACCATCCTCAGAGCCTGAAGATAGCCCACTGACTTGATGAGCTCCTTCTGGGCCACCTGCAGACGGTCCTCTGCATCCGGGGATAAAGGGCGGGCGCCCTCCAGGAAATGCCGGGGAGGGAGGAAGGCCACGTCGACCTCTGGGACCACCCCGTTGTCCCACAAAAAGCTGCGGGGGAAGACCGAGGAAGGCCCTGTCGGCAGAGGTGGTGGAGGAGGAAGGTGCACCGGAGAAGACAGTGGTGACGATGAGCCAGCAGGAGAAAACAGCCGATCGATCTCCTCATCATCTGCGACAAGGTCCTTCCCCCTCGGACCATGAGAGGCAATGACAACCTCTCCCCTCTCAGAAGCTGGGGGCTCAACCGCCGGGAGGGGATCAGCAGTAGCAGTAGCAACCTCCTGACTCGCAAAAGCCGGAATCTCCTCCACAGGGTTTGATTCGGGAGTCATGATCGAAGAAGGACCCTCGGCGACAGGACCTTTCGCCCTCTTCAAAGCCGGCGCAACAGAAGTACCGGCATCAGCAGTAGCCGCACGCTTCTTTTGACGACCGGCCGGCGCAGCAGCCCTCGCCAAACAAGCATACAACGGCAAACCGTCCATGGTCCTCGCTGAAAGCAATACATGAACAAATGAGTCAGCAATCCAGAAAAGGGAATTCAAAAATAAAAACATAGGCAAATGCATGAGCAGAAACCCTACTGGTGGACGGCTCGGCACCATCACCGGTTATAAAGAAGCCGGCCGGTCTAACGCCGTACTCGGCCACAAGAGCCTCCACCCGTGGCAGGGCGGAGACCGACTCGGATAAAAGACCCTGCCGCGGCACTTGGAAGGAGATCGCCTTGGACTTATAATGGCCCTCCTCCCAGTACAGAGGGAAACGACCACCGCCCTCCAGGAACCAGGGCTCCCCCCCGGTACGGCCTCGACCTTGAAGAACGCCCCCTTGAAACGTTTGAAGGAGTCGGAGAAGGGCGTCATCAGCTTGCGCTCTGGATTAATCCGGAGGGACACCAACCCCCTCAGCTTGTCACTTCCTTTCGGCGAGCTAGGGGTAAAAGGCCCAAAGAAGTAAAAGAAAAGGTTGGCCGAGCACACTATGGGAGGTGAAAAATGGCCACAGAGCCTCTCGAAGGCTACTAAATACGCCCAGCCATTCGGATGTAGCTGGGACGGAGCGAGGCGAAGATGCCGCAACGCCTCCATCTGGAAGGGGGAGAAGGGAAGAGAAACTTGCACCCGCGTCAAGTAATCCCGGTAGAAGAAAAAGAAGTCCGGCCGATCCTCGGACCGAACCGCACAGACAGGCTCCCCAGGCTCTGGACGCCTAAGCACACATCCAGGCATGGCCGGGACCTCCAGCCGTGCTATGTTCGCCTCCGACATCAGCGACGTCGTAGCCAGCACGTCGTGCGATACCCAGCCGTATCGGCAAATCAAGGCTGCGGGCGGACTGAAAGAGTCCGAACCACTGTCCTCCAAACGCTTTTTAGAAGATCCGGACTTGGGAGCCATAAATAAGCCTATATAAAAATAAACAAAGCCAGTATTAGCAAAGAAGCAGGAATACCTGGCACAGGCATAACAGCAGGTACAAAAGATGGCCGACTCGGACGAACGGGGACGAGAGAAGGAACAACCGGGGCCGACCAATGACAACACGAGCCGAGCATGGCAGAAGCCTCGGCATCTCTACCACCTCCCATCAATACGGAAGCCTCCGCCAGGCAGTCCCAGTAGGGACCGGCATAACCCTCTGGGGCGGGGGTCTGGCGTGCGGCAGAAGGACCCTCGTAGAAACTCAGGGGCCGAGCCATCAACGCCGGGGCCCCGGAACTGGAAGAGGAGCCAACCCAGGTCCCACCAGGCGACCCGAGAGGAAGAGCCCGTGCAAGCGGCCGAAAAGGATAACGTGGGATGGAAACAGAAACCCTTCCCGAATAAGGACGAGCCCCAGCTCACCCCGGACGCGCGGCGCCACCTCGGCGTAAAGGATCCAGAATCCCTGAAGCTGGAGGTTCACCCCCAAGAACCCAGTAGGCCATACGAGGAAGGCGCGCTCGGAGGAGCATTTCCTCCTCCGGCGTCAGCAACGCCCGCGGTCGCGAAACGCTTCTGCCTCCCGCCATAATCAATAGCCTACGGTACTAGAAACCGGTGTTTATGGGAAGTTTGGGAAGAATTTCGGGTACAGTGACAGTAACAGAAACCCAGAAAAACCCAGAGTTCTCGAAGAACAAAAACACAGACAGCAAGTCCTAGTATAAACGGTAAAAGACGGAAAACTACCGATCAAATACACAAAGGAATAAGCGGAATACCTGTGTAAGTAAAATGAAAGAGACTGGAACGCTGGAAGACGGCGAAAGTCTCAAACAAAGAGGAATCCCCACTCAAGCTCTAGAGAAATCAGAGAAAGTTCTGGGAAAGGGAATGAAGTAGTTGGAAAAAGTGGAAACGAGAAGAAAGAAGGCTATTTAAAAGCCAACACAGGGGCACGACGGTATATTCCCGTACAGACGTGACGAGATTGGCGCAGCACAACGCCAGCGCAATAAATGCGCATCAGCCTCGATAAACGAAAAGGCGTGGCGGTTGCAGACTTCCTCCACTAAGGATCTGACAGCTGTAAAGCCACAATAATGACTCATGCGGGGGGAAACCTGAAGCGTCCGGAGAATCCCAAAAGGCAAAAAGGCAGGACGGGAACTGATTAAGCCGACCACAGTCCCAAACCGAACTGATGGCCACGGCACCCGAAAGCCGACTCAGTCCGCGCAGAGGACCTCGGCTATAGCGGGACCGGGGTACAAAGCACCTCGGCCGTCCAGAAGCCTGAACGACCAAGCTGGGGGGCAACTGTTACGGACCGGCCCAATAGGCCCAAGTCCGGACCTCGGCCCAATGGCGCCTATAAGGGAATCCGCGCTATATTAGGAAGGGATCCGAGATCCCCTATTTTTAGGATCTCATCAGTGAAGATTCTCCTACAATCATGGCACCAGCCAATCAGCCCCTGACAGCTCAATCATAGATATCCCCCATTAATAGGGAGATACGCGCACCAAGCTCCTCTATAAATAGGAGGAAACCCTAAACAAGTTCACACGTTCTATCTTATGCTCTTGTTACTTTCTGCCACACAGAGCACACACCCCACTCCCCTGGCTACGTGCCTTCAAGTGTGTTACGAACTACGTGGACTTTGATCCCTTCGAGGGTACGTAGGCTCTAGGCTTGACAACCTAGTCAAGTTCAATCTCTGTGTTCTTCATACAGAACATATATAATATGCATAATAATTATCTTTGCTAGTTAGTAAGATATTTTTATTATTAAATAAAATTATTTTCTTTATAATTTTGTAATAATAATAATAATATGAAATCTTAAATTTCTCACTGGTTTAATCTCAATTTGACCCACTAACCTTTAACCCAATATCCCAACCCATTTAATAATCGGTCCGATTTTAATAACCTGAGAAAAAACTCCCAAAAATAAATAGTAAATCTTATTCCTTTGAGTTTACTCCTATTACTAGCCGTTACTCCTGATGTTCAAAATGAGAGAGGGATGAGTTTGAATTTTGAAATCCCATTCACCAGGAAAACTGGAAAAGGGTCGATGGGACTCTCTGATTTCTGAGATTACTGCCCCTGCAACTGTGCCACCATGAGGATATCATGAAAACGGAGAAAAAACTGGGTTTTGACTTTTGAACGTGACTGCCGAGGTATGTGTTGTAGGTTGTAGCCTTTAGGATGATGTGCCAGCTCAACAATGCCACTTCAGCTACATGGAAATCTATCAAAATAAATAAATAAATTTAATTAAAAAAAAAAAACAACAACAACAGAGAGAGCAGACCCTCCATT
Source organism: Acacia crassicarpa (assembly GCA_034222035.1). Classification (NCBI taxonomy): domain Eukaryota; kingdom Viridiplantae; phylum Streptophyta; class Magnoliopsida; order Fabales; family Fabaceae; genus Acacia; species Acacia crassicarpa. Next base: position 39,947,586 of record JAWXYG010000003.1, read on the forward strand.
CTAAAACAGGTTTTTTTAAAAACATAAATAAAGTAAAAATCTTTTGAGTAATCACATTATAAATTGTACTATAAACTTAATCAATTAATTAGGATTGTATATAGTAAAATTAAATAAAAAATCAATTTCACATTTTGAAATGATGAATTAAATTTGAACAGATAATCAGTGACGTAATATTTTGATTTGTTAAAAAAATAACCAACCATAATAATCCTAAACCCTAAACCCTTGTGAAAAAGTGGATAAAGATGCAAAAATAGTAAAATACGCATAGTTTTTCTAAAAGACACCCATCACAATAAATCTTTTTTTGTTTTACAAATAATCAATTTTTAAAAAGAGGATAAAAGTGACACACCCGTTAAAATAGCTTAACCTTATGTGCTTGTCCCTCTATTAGAGGGATGAGCACATTTTTTATTTTTTATTTTTTTATATAATATATTTATTTGGATTTAAATTATATGGGGCTTTCTGGAATTTTTTTACATTCAGTATCTCAAATTAATTAGTTTTCAGTCCTGCATTCAGAAATGTTTCTCCTGTAATACCAGTATCCTAGAAATTTATTAATTTAAGATACTGGGTCCAAAAAACATTACAGAAAGTAGTATATAATTTAAATTTAAATAAATACTATATATTAAAAAATTAAAAAAAAATGGCACATCTGTAAGGAGCACATACGGGAGAAGCACCTTATGTGCTCCCGAACAACCCACCCTTTCCACTCTGGACCTCTCCATCTCCCCGAAGGAAGATACTTTCTTTGTCATCTCTGTTATTATCTTCTCATAATCTTATCTCCACCTTGAAATCATGACATGGATGACTTAGATTTAATATTTTATAAAATTCTTATTATATTATTTTATAAACGAGTTTGTACTTTCTCTTACGTTGCGCTCTTAAACATATTTTGCTTCTAAAGTGACACAATTTTCTTGTGAAACTTAATTATAAAATTATAATTATATTACTATAGATATACACAAATTTATGTATTAATCATTACTGATTTCTCACATAGCAGTATCAATATAGAATCATGGTCCATAAGGGATTTAACGGTAGGTTTGAAGGAAGAGAAATTTTTACTTCATATTGATTAAATTACTCATGAAAAATTTTCAATATTCCAAAAATACTTTCTCAACAAAAAAATAAAAAATAAAAAATAAAAATATCGTCTCATTATTAATGACAATATAGTCAATATCTTGCTTCCCCTCTCATCCCTTCTCATACTCCCTCAAATCAAACAGGATGTAAAGGTAAACACTTCATAAAGATTGAGTATAAAAAAAGAGTGAGATCATTTTATTGTAACAAATTCAACATATTTGTTGGAGGCAGAGGCACTTTCCAAAATCAGATAAGTTTCACTCCCTTGGTGACCTCACAACTATGCTTCATTTAGTTTGTAAATATACTAGGTTATGAACAAAGGATTTATAGTATTTCCCTTTAAAGTTTAAACCATGAATACTATGTATGCATTGTCATTATCTTCTTGATATTATTTCAACACTTGTCGAGTTACTTTCCTAGCACGTGTACTGTGGTGCATTTGGGAAAAATAAAAAAAAAGAAGCTGTCATTGCTTTGGAAGTTCCTGATTTGAATTATAAATACATGAATATGTCTGATAACTTAAAAAAGTTCGACTGTCTTGTAGTAAACTTTGAGGTAATGAATTATTCTGTTAAGGAGCATCAAAGTTTTAAACCAATCAAAGTTATAAATACATGAATTTGATTAATGATTATCAATGATTAAGGACTAGAACAAAGAGCAAGTAATGACATGACTGAAACACCAAATAAAAAGATCAGTCTGAGTCTGTTAAGACTACATACCTGTTGAGTAGTAAGGGAGATGTTGACATTGTGACTGCATAAAGTTAGCAGAGAACTAGTATCATCATCAATTTCAGATCCCCGCCATTAAATTTGAATATGAATTTTTCTCTTAAACTTGTTCAATGACCTGGGAAACTACAATGAACGAACACATCTCCTGCCAGACACCAGCAAAATATTGTGACTTAAATGCCTTGGACTTGTTCAATGCCAATCTGCTGTACAGATTCTTTACTTGTGTGAATCGTTTACGATGCTTTGTTTTTGGTGCCTACAATTAGGATGCCTAAAACATGAAAGAATAGACTCATTGGGAGGCGTGCTTTAATTAATGTAGACTACAATGAGATCCCTAAACCATGAAAGGCTGAATAGTTTCAGAACCGAAAGAATACAAATGGAAAAACATGTATATATGGTAGGTTTTGATTTTTGAAGATCGGACAGCACATATAATGAATGTCACATATCAAGTTCAAATTGACAACACCACTGCGGATTCAAGTTTCCAATAAAATGTGAGCATTTATGAATATTGACCACATATAAGTTAATTAATTAACCAATATTCCTCTAAATGGTTAAGCATTAGTTCTTACTATAAGACCATTAACTAAGAATTCTCGCAAACCAATAAAAATAGTTAAAATCAATAAAGTTATCCTATAATTTAAGCAACTTTCAATATTACTCTTAGTAATTGCCCTAAATTGTAATATTATATTACTTATTATTCTCACCCACTACCCTTATTAACTATGGACATATTTAGAAAAAATAATGAATGTGCTTTGAAAACAAGTAGGTGCCTTATAAAAAAGATCAAATACAATTGTTAGTTAGTGTTTTAAAATAAAGACTGAAAGGAGTAGTCATGAACATGAAGTCTACAGTTACCACACAATATGATGAGCGGGTCTGAGGAATTCCTTGAGGTTGATTTGTTCAACTTGCTTAGACATTAGAGGAATGCTGGGGTGACTTTCCTTCGTATATTCAAAACAGCACAAATACACTATCCAAATTTAAAACAGCCTCATGAGCTTGTATGGTGAACTCAGCCCACTCTCCAGTCAAAGAACATTTGTACTCCCCCCCCCCTCCCACCCCCACAAAAAAAAAGTAAATACTTCCTCCATTTTTAATTATGAGATAACATTCAGGAGTTGGTTTTGGTCCTAATTATAAGACAAAATTTTAATTTTTGTCAATTTCTTCCTAAAATACCCATTCTCTTAAAGGTATTTGGTGAGTGTGTATATATATATATATATATATATATATATATATATATATATATTAGTTTGTATGTATGTATATATGTGTGTGTTTACACACAAATATATATAAACACACACATATAGACATACATGTATCTGTGTGTTTGTGTATGCATATATATATATATATATATATATATATGTAGATTATATGTACACACACATCATCTTTTGGTAATTCTCATTAAAATATTTGACTTTTGAAATCCTATTCACTTGGAAATATGGGTCAAGGGGACTCTGTTACGCGTGATATGATCCATTACCTCTGCAATGTTACGATCAGTTGCAGTTTACCCTCCACAAGGATATCACAACTCCAAGCAATTTTTAACACAAGAAGCTTGTTTTCTGAATATTCATCTCAAACAGTATATGTTACATTACATGTCAAGTATCATATGAGTATGAGGTGATGCCAAACAAGTCCTTCCTAGTAGTCTGGTTTCTGACAATTCCAATTGTCGTCTCAATTCGTGCTCTCTGCTCCGACTCAGTTCTTAAAATGACAAAGTTAAATAAGTGACTTTATTAAAGTTGATATTTAAATTATAACAAATACTAATAACGATATATAGTAAGTGTCGATATGAAAATTTACTACTTAGATTGTAATATGTGGGGACACATAAAATAACAAGGGTAAATAAGCAAATTTATAAGTGTTAGATACACATTATATATATATATATAGGTGTTAGAAGTCTTTGGTCCACAATATAAGACACTTCTAGAAGAAATGCATAACCCAGAATATAAGTCACCTCTACATTTAATGAAAGCTCTTTTTCTTATTTTGCCCATCTGATTAATACTTACTTTTCATCTTTGCTCCCTCATTATGTCCTCATAATTTTAAATTTTAAATTAAAGCTAAAAATAAAAATGATTATTTTTTAGAGCCGAGAAATCGAATCGAGTCCGTCAGGCGGGCCTACTTAGGCCCAAGCCTATCAAAGGCCGGGTTGATTCAAAGCATCTAGAAGAAGTTTGACCTAAAATAACCAGCCTTATAGGGCCACAGGCTTAAACGGGTCAACTTTGCAAGGTCGCCCGCTAGCATGATTAAGCCCGACAATTTTTTAAAATAACTACATGTTGATTTTTGCTTTGATAAAAAAGATTTTTTTAAATAATTGAAGATATTTTTCAAATCATATAGCGTTTGAATGTATTGAAGGAAAAAATTGATTATATTCTCATTGAAAAGTTAAGAGAAGCTCGTTGTTATCATTATAGTTAATTAAGAGTCTTCTAATTGAATTTTTTAAAAAAATATTACTCAATTTTTAAAAATCTTTCATTTGGTTCTTAATATTTCCTCAAAGAAAATTTTCCTTGCGAAATATTGAGAGAATGATTTTTTTTTTTATTGATGTAAGGTAAACAAAGAGAACAATTTTTTAATTGTGTTTAAAGACGTTTGAATATTACACAAACTATATTTAAAATAAAAACTAATGATACATTGAAAAATGAGAAAATAGAGTTTCTATCTTTTGAAGAATTTTGTTTTAAGGTAAATGGTCACTTATTCTATTTATCAAAACAGGATAAAACATTTAACATTATAAAAATAGGGAAAAGTATTTCTCCAGTCACTGGAGATAAACTTTCCAGTGAACCTCAAAACTATGTCCTCTTAAATTAATGAAGAGTGTGTGTTTGTAATTTTAGGTGAATTAATGAAGGATGCAAAATTACGGAAACGCCTTTTATTAATCTAAAATGACGTAGTTTTGAGGGTTATTGGAAACAGTAGCGAAGCCACACTTGTGCATGTTTGTGCAAGTGCGGACATAAAATTATGAGAATATATATATTTTTGAAGGAACCCTTCATCAAGAAGAACCAGTGATTTAGGGAACCAGATTTCCTCAGAATTCTCAGCATCCCTTAGTATCATCAATTCCCAGCCATTAGATCAATCTAAAACCCCCATAGTGTGCCACACAATCATACTTTTTTAATTTAAAATAATTTAAAAGTCTGAACCATTTTTATAAAATTTTGAAATAAATATTTCTGGAATATTTGTTCAATTCTTAAAATAAATTTTTAAGATCATGAAGTATTTCTCAGTAGCAATCAGTACCCTACAGTATCTTTTTAGTACCAGTTAGTACTCTAAAATATTTTTTCAAGATCATGAAATATTTTTCAGTAGCATTCTGTATTCGAAATATTTTTTTTAGATCCTAAAAACACATTTTAGGGTAGTGACTATTACGAAAAAAGATACTTCAGGATACTAACTGCTACTGGAACAAAGTCAGTACTTTGAAGTATCTTTTTAGTACCATTCAGTACCTAAAAATATTTGTTTTAGAATCTAAAAAACTATTTTAGGGTACTGATTTGTACGAAAAAGATACTTCAAGATACAGACTGCTACTAAAAAATATTTCATGATCTTGAAAAATTATTTAAGGATCTTGAAAAAATATTCCAGGGTATTGATGGATACTAAAAAGATGTTGCAGGATATTTACTGCTATTGAAAAATATTTCATGATCTTAAAAATTTATTTTAAGAATTGAAAAAATATTTCAGAAATATTTATTTCCGATTTTTAAATTATTTTAAATTAAAAAAGTAGGACTGTGTGGCACACTATGGGATGTTAGGTTGATCTAATGGTTGGGAATTGATGATACTGAGCGACGCTGAGAATTCCGTTACTGAGGAAATCCGGTTCCGTGGTTTAGTGGTACTGTGGTAGTATGCTTCGTCCCGGTATAGACCCAGGTGTATCTAGGTTCGATTCTCAGCTGGTGCATTGGTCATGTCCGTTTTTGCAATTCGCATGTCATGTGAACCAGAGGGTCCCACTGGAAGTCACTAATTCTTGTCAACCACGTACTATATGACACACACACACAGATAATGTACCCAATTTGAATCAAACCCAGTCTTTGAAATACACATAATCTATCATTCTTTTTAATTGTCTCCCACAAAAATATTTTGCTATATATATTCATAGGGAAAAAAATACAACAAAATACCCACTATTCCTATTTTTTATTTTTTAAAATTATAAATTAAATAAATTAATCATATATAATTTCACTCTTAATTATAAATTTCAAACCCACATTGCATGCATGATCTTAGAGAATTCTTGACACACTTATGTTGAACTTGATATGTTTGATAAGATTGATGATAAAGATATAATGCAATATTTTCAAGGAATGAAGAATCAAAAAATGCTTTTGTAATCATTCTATTGTAATAGCTTAATTGACTCTTGATTATTAATTTTTTATATTAAGTTGAAGTTTTCTTTTCTTTTATTGTTTATATTCTTTTGTTTTTTAATGCATTTAAAACTTTTCCTTAAAAAAAAACCCAAATCTCCCTACTATTTGTGTACCCATAAATATAAAATCCTGGTTCTGCCACTGAACGGAGATAATTTATCTCTAGTAATTAGATGAATCCTTTACTCATAAAAAATATTTGTCTTAAATTAAAAATTTTAGTGTCGTCATTTTTTTTATTTTTAAGAAAATGATTTTTTTTTCCGAGCCCGTGCATGCGGGGTTTCAAAATAAGGACCTATAAGAGACGGGCATAAACAGGGCGCCTAGGGCCTTTTCCCCAACAAGGGGATAGTTTGGTCATTTGACTTTAAAATTTATTGTCATTAAATATCCTTAATTGTGCAGAGTACAGACTACAATGAAATTCGAATTTCTCCGCGTGCTTCCCTTCCTCCTAATTATCCAAGTCATTCTCAATAATTTAGGTTCGGCACTGATTCCCGTGATCCGGTGATGTCAGCCACATGGTAACTTACAACAACCTAACCTTTCTAAAATAGGCTTTTCTTAATATAAAGTACACTTTCTAAAATAGGCTTTTCTTTTTCCCTAAAAATATGAAAAAACATTAAATTAAATTAAAATCTCATTTCAATTTTGAAATAGTAATAATTTAATTTTGAATGGGTAAAATTAAATCTAATATCTTATTACAAATAAAAAATATTAACAGTACAATTTTTTTATAGAAAAATAATCATATTCATATAGATGAAATAAGATTTTTAATAAATCATACTATTCATACAATGATGATGTATTATTATGTGTTAATAATAGAAGATACTCCATGTCTTTGTCTCAAAATATATTCACATAAGCAAAGTTCTTAAAAACGAGTTTTTACTTGAAAATGGAAGGAGAATAAAAAATCGTAAAACGTAAAATCGTAAAATCATAAAAAAATCGTAAAAATTAAAAAACTTTTGAAAAATTAGTAAAACCATTTCAATAAAAAAAATCATAAAAATATAAAATAGTAGTAATAAAATGAGTTTTTAAGAACCATGTACATAAATATAAAGCAACACATTTTTAGATTCAGGTAAGTCATAGCAAGGTTTATTAAATAATTATTATCATATAATATTTAAGAAAATAACTTTTATATTGGTTTCTTTAAAATAAGAATATGAATTAAGTTCCCAAACTGATACCGATTCAAATCAGGCAACAGGTACACCCAGCTTTCACAGCCCTTCTCGTCTCAGTCCGAAATCGTTTGAACTTTTTTGAATCAATTTTCAAAAGAATGACGAGAGTGCAAAGGAAGATGACGAGGGTGGGAAAACCAGAGGCTATTATGAAAACGACGATGCATCGAGTGCCGTTTCATTCACGTCGGTCCAGAACCTCTGACATCAACTTTGACTTGTGGGTGGGGTCTCCAGTCTCCTTAATTTCGAAGTTAACTTCCTCTGCAACGAGTCACTGGCCTACTACTACTACTCCTCCTCCTAGTATTTATAGGATACTTTCAGACTCACTGCCCCGTGCGTTTTTCGTTGTGACTCGGTTCTGGAAATTCCTTCTTTACCTGCATTCTGCGTCTTTCGATTTGTAGTTTGAGAGAAAGAGAAGCCATGGAAATCGATAGCCTCACTCCAGCTGATCCTCTTCCATTTGCCAGAAGGTAATCTAGCCTACACTTTTCTTCAGTTGATTCGATTAATGTTGGTATGTTTCTTTTGCCTTTGATTGATTTTGGTCCGTTTTCTGTAGTTATCAGTTGGAAGCTTTGGAGAAATCTATCCGGCAAAATACCATCGTGTACTTAGAGACAGGTTCTGGGAAAACTTTGATCGCCATCATGCTTTTACGGAGCTATGCTTATCTTCTTCGCAAGCCTTCCCCTTCCATTGCCGTATTTTTGGTTCCGACTGTTGTATTGGTTAAACAAGTACGCAAGTCTTTCCTTTTTCTCTATTCCCTCCTTCTGATTGATTTACATTATCATGGGATCACTAAAACTTACAGTTTGGGAGAACATTCTGCTGTTGTACCCATTTTAAATTCAAATAGCATTAAAAATATGTAGTCATGGTTGGAAATTACGCTCACATATCCATAATGCTGCTTGTGAAATTATACACTGGATCAACACTTTTTTGACTAAGTTTTTCTTCTCCGTCACTTCCCATAATAACAGCAAGCTGATGCTGTGAAAACGCATACGGATTTGAAGGTCGGAATGTATTGGGGAGATATGGGAGTCGACTACTGGGATGCTGCTACATGGGAAGCAGAAATGAAGAAACATGAGGTGATTATTTTGCACTTTTTTTAAGAAATTATCAGATTAAAACTTACATGTGAAATGTCAAGCATGTAAATGGGCTATGCGTAGTCTGCTTTTGCCCTTCAAAATAGTCCTGCCCTCTATCTGTCGTTTCCTATTCCATTCGTTATTTACTTTTTTGTTAACATATTTATATTTGTTATATCCGCATAGGAAGTAATAATTTAAATTTTTTGATGGCAAGTGGCAACTAATCTGGGTGCTTACAAAAGCCTAAAGTGGCCAGAAACATGTATAATTTTTGAACCAATACTTTGATGGAGGGTGGTAATTGTAAATAATTCCCCCTCCAAGAGAGCTGCAAGATAGGAAGAGGTTGTTATAGACTATTTATGATTTTTCGGATTTGAAAATTTTCACTTGTGAACTTGGTTTTCATGGATAAGAAGTCACATGGCCCTTGATAGTACTCTTCTAGCAAGAGCTCTCTTTTAGCTTTCGTCAGTGAAGCTCCCCTCTCGACAGCGTGTTGGTGATATTGCCCATAAAGTTACTGATTACTAATACATCTATCTATATTTGAAGGGATCATAATCATCCTATCCCTGGTTTTCCTATTTGTGGAATCAGCTCTTTCGTTTGGCCTGAATCAGGTCAACCCACTGTGCAGTTGTACAGCTAGATATAAGATATAATTAGATATTAGAGACTGTCCAGTTCATATGATGCCGCATGAGCAAAGACAACAAGAAAATAAGAAGATACTTAATCCATAATAAAATCTTAATAGTTAACTCAGAATGAAAGCAGATAAAGTTACAAATTTTCCGTTTGAATTTTCATGAAGATGTTTACAAACTTTTTTATTTCTTTTTGTTTGCCAAGTATTCTAGTTGGCACAGGGTATATTGTTGTTTGCAAAAGTCAAATTCAGACGGTTAGAATTTGTGATTTTCTTCATTCGGAGGACTAGTTGCTCTCAATGTCACCTGTATTGTTAGTTATTTTTAGCACCATGTTTCTGATTTGTCGTTGCATTTGCATATCACCCATATCAGATATAGTTATTGTTTCTGATTTGCCTATGCCTATTACATAGATTCTATGTAGTTATTGTTGGTAGTGGTTTTGATTATGCAGGTACTTGTTATGACTCCTGCAATATTGCTGTCTGGCTTGAGTCGTGGCTTTTTCAAACTGAATATGATAAAGGTCTTGATAATGGATGAATGCCATCATGCTAGGGGCAGACACCCATATGCATGCATTATGACTGTAAGTGCTTCCTCTAATGGTTTTTATTTTGCGGGCCTGTGTTCTTCCTTTCAATAATCACAATTCTGCTGTGATAATCTACTTTTATATCGATTATTCTTTGGTCACATAGTCTGTAACTTGTACTCATAATTGCTATAGTGTATTGTATGTCTATGCTATTAAGTGAAGGTTCATGAATAGCTGTACATTTCTCAGTTAATTGAACTCAAGAATAGTTGTCAGCGATGTTTAATATTAAATACATTTTGTTGTCGAATTGTAGAAAAAGTATTTTGTTTGACAGTCATTGCAGTTATTTCTAGTCAAGTTTCTATCTTAGTATGCATTTCTGCAACTTGAGATTGTGGAATGTGCAAAACTTATATTTCTTACAATTGGAAATTTTGTTTACGTGCAGGAGTTTTATCATCATCAATTGAAATCTAATAGTTCTGATCTCCCTAGAATATTTGGAATGACAGCATCTCTTATTAAATCGAAAGGTTTTTTAGTCCAAAGAAAGTTCTATTTATTTCATTGCATTGGCATTATTTTCCTACTCAGAACTGTCTATTATTTTCTAATGTTAAATTTACTTTTTCTTTGCCTCTAATATTTTAATTAGGTGGGAATTCTGAATTGACTGTCTGGAAAAATATTGCTGAACTTGAGAGCCTAATGCATTCTAAGGTTTTTACTTTATCTTTCTCCATTTTTAAATTTTAATTTGTTCTCTAAATTTCTAGTTCAAGGCATGTCATTTTGTCCTAGGAAATATGTTGTCTTGATAGTTACCGACAATATTGGAAAATGAGATTTTTTTTAACCTTGACTTGGAAAATGAGAATCTCCAATAAACATAAAATATTTTTCTCAGCACATCTATCTCTTTGTCGTGTTATGCACAAAAAATTTATGCTGTTATATTTTACATATCTATTGGGGCAGGAACCTTTACATTGCTAGAAAGGTGTTGACCCTTGCCAATATATTTAGAAATTTTTTTCAGGACTTGGCGCCCAATTGTTTCAACTTAAAAAAAAGTGTTTTTTAGATAGTTTAGAGATGATATGAAACGTGATTTATTTTGTAGAGATTTTGTAAAAAAACATACTGCGTTTGGTTACAACATTATTATATAGTTATTTTCAAATTTTATGATATCTTTGTGGATCGCTGTTCATAAAAAATGATTTATTATTTATTTCTTTTCAAATTTTATGATATCTCCATGTATGTCCATATTTTTATTACATTATCGGTCATCTATTATTTTCAAAAGTTATTAGTTTTCATTTTTAGATTTTGATTCGTTTTAAAAGATAAAAAACGATATTTAATTTCACAAAAGTGATTTTTTTTAAAGGTGAGTGTTTCTGTAAAAAAGTTAAGAAAAAGGTCCTCGTACCCTGTTGTTGTCAAGTTTTTTTGTTATTTTGAACTTTTAATATTTTTGTATTTAAGGTATATACATGTGCAAGCGAATCTGTCCTAGCGGAATTCATACCAATATCTACCCCAAAGTTCAAATTTTTCAAGGACACTGGAATTCCTTTTGAGTTATTCGAATTCTTGGCAAAAGAACTGGATCTACTAAGAAAACAGGTGAGAACTTTTAAGGTCGCCAGCTTTCAATTACTCTAACTTGATATGTACAAGGGATTAAACTATTCCCTTGGATTGAAATTATGGGGAAGGAATTGGCTGTAAAAAGCAAAAAATGGTATATTGAGCAGCATGTTTTGTTTGAAATGTCAATTCTGTCGTGTTCTTACATCTTTTACCTGATCAAAATTCAGTCATACATATTTTGATTATTTAATTGTTGGTTTACTTCCTGGATGGTGTTGACTGTTGCTATTCTCTGCATTATTAGTATGAATGCCAAGTGGAGAAGTCAGAGTTGACAAATTCTGCCGCAGAGTCTATTTGCAAAAGAATGAAAAGAGTTTTCTCAGCTTTAATTTTTTGCTTGGATGAGTTGGGACTTTTGTTAGCTTTGAAGGTACTTATTCATACTTATTCTCCGATTTCATTCTTCTCTTCACGAGTGCATGAAAGATTTCACCATATGTTTGTTTATGGGACAGGCTGCAGAATTCTTATCATCAAATGGAACTGAAATATTTTCATATGGAAATATGGATGTCTCAGGGCAGACAACTGTTAGAAAATTTACATTGAATGCTTTGGAAATGATTTCAACTTGCATATCATCTGGTAGTGACTTTAGCCTTGGAGACTATACATTTATGATAGATCATCAGCTCACATTCTTTTCTTGCACAGGTCCTCAACATACTATTGGTGATGATATTTTGTCACTTGTGCATGTGGGCTTGTTAACCTCGAAAGTTCAATGTCTCACTGACTCTCTACTTGAGTACAGGTTCCCTTATGTTGATTATTTATGAAATATTTTAAATTTGAATGTGGTTTTGAAGTCATACATTCTGGTATGGAATCGGGATTTTCTTTTGGTCAATGTCCTGCTAAAATGTGAAACTGTGAAAGTTTTTGGAGGATTTTTGAACATCTATATATGGCTGGTTCTTTCATTGAAAAATCAAAATAAAGTCAGTCCTTTAGTTCTTTGCTGTTGTATGTTTATTATATTCCTCCTTGTGTTGGGTTGATTTGTACTTGATCTCAATGTTCTCACATTGTGACAGGACTTAGGAAAGTCCAATTATGATTAGTAGAATTCAAATAGTCTTATATCTCTAATTATATACAGTAGTCTTGTAATTACACTGTTGTTGATTTTGACTGGTCTGCTATGAATATTAATTTTGTAGGGGCATGAATGATATGAGATGCATAATTTTCGTAGATAGGATAATTACAGCAATTGCTCTTGAGGCTCTTTTGAGAGAATTCCTCCCAAAACATAATGGATGGAAGACTAAGTACATAGCAGGGAACAATTCAAAGTTGCAAAATCAAACAAGGAAAAATCAAAATAAAATCGTCGAAGAGTTTCGTTTGGGCTTGGTATGATTTTTTCCTATGTCATCATTTGTGTACTCATAAAATGGTACAATATTTAATGTCATGCAAAATATTTAATTTGCAGGTCAATATCATTGTGGCAACCTCAATTCTTGAAGAGGGGTTGGATGTTCAAAGTTGTAATTTGGTCATTAGATTTGACCCCTCTGCTACAGTGTGCAGTTTCATTCAGTCCCGAGGACGAGCGAGAGTTCAAAATTCTGTGTACATATTAATGGTTGAAAGGTAATCCTTTTTTCTGTTTCTGTTTTGAGTATTGTCGATTATTTGAACAAATGGGTTTCAAAAATTTATCTGATCGCTGTGACAACTTGAGAATTGCAAATAAACATGTTCTATCATACTGATCCTTTTATAACATCCATTTTGGTTTGATTTTCTCATTGAGACAACTTGTCTGAATAGCCTCCACGTGGTGTTTTATTTTTAAATACAGTGGGGATTTGGCTACACGTTCTCGATTGGAGAAGTACGTAAGTAGTGGAGATGTTATGAGAAAGGAGTGCTTGCGTCATTCTTCCCTTCCTTGTGAGCCTTTAAATAGTGATATGCGTGAAGACGAAACTTATCGTGTTGAAAGAACTGGAGCAATTGTGAATCTCAGGTCTAGTATTGGTTTGATATACCTTTACTGCTCACGGCTCCCTGCAGATGGGTTAGTTAATTGCTGATCTTCCTATACTCTTAATTTAAGTGTTCACATAATTTTGATGGACAATTTTTTAGATTTAGTGTTTAACTCTTAGATTTTGGCTGATCCTATTATTGTATTTTCATATATTTCTAGGTACTTCAAACCAATGCCTAGGTGGGACAAAGAGACTGGAACTCTACTTCTTCCTAAGAGTTGCCCTATATCATCTGTCTGTGTTCAAGGTTCCAAGAAAACCTTAAAAAATGTTGCTTGTCTTGAAGCCTGCAAGCAACTTCATAAAAATGGAGCTTTGACAGATAATCTTGTTCCTGATATTGTCATGGAAAAAAATTTGATGGAAGAATTTGGTAATTCGTTGCCTATTTTTCATTATTATTCTAGTAAAGTTATAAATTATAATTGAAAGTGGAAATTTGTTTTCCTTACATCTGTGTGTCCTAAATGTTTGGGAATTTATCTGATTCTTACAGCGAATGAACCTTATAATGAGGAGCAACCTCACTATGTCCCAAGTGAATTGGTTAACATCTTTCCATGCAATGGCATTATGTTATACCATTGCTATTTGATGGAGTTGAAGCAAGAATTCAACTATGATGTTGCTGTTCATGATGTTGTTCTTGCAACGAGATGTAAACTTGAGCTTGAAATTGGTTGCATGGGATCCAAAATGTGCACTGATAGGGGTGACTTGATAGTAAAATTCAGATACATTGGTACAATAAATCTTGGCCCAAATGAGGTATGATGTTTTGCCCTCTTATTGTTGTGTTCAGCAATCAGCATAATAAGTGTTACAAAAGTTTATGTAGTTATCTTTTTTTTTCCAGGTTCTTTTGTCTAGAAGATTCCAAATCACTGTATTTGGAATTCTTTTGGATCATAATATAGCTAAGTTGGAAGCTATGTTAAATGCACTCCATTTGGGAGATGAGATTGATTATGATTATCTTCTACTTCCAGCCACTGACATACCTCAAAGGCCTTCGGTTATTGATTGGCCTTCTGTGGCTTCTGTATATTCATATGTAGAAGGTTGCAACAATCATGTTTCCAATGTAAAGACCAAAGATGGATGGGTTTCCTCGTGTAAACTAGAAAATTCGCTGGTTTATACTCCACACAGTGGTAATTTTTATATCATCACTAGTAGAATGGAGTTAGATGGAAACTCTCCACTAGAACTCAGCGATGGCAGAACTACTACATACAAGAAATACTATAAAGAAAAGTATGCTAATATTTGTTGCAGATGTCTATTTTTAAGTTACTACTATTTACCATCAGGTGTATTACTTTGACATAATCTTATTGCTTATCCTAAATTTCAGGCATGGGATCGATTTATGTTTTGAACACCAACAACTATATAATGGAAGGCACATGTTTCATGTGCAAAATTACCTTCACAGGAGTAGACAAGCAAAGGAAAGAGGTTAGAATGTTGATTCTTGTACCTGGACTTGCCCATGAAAGTTGGTTGTGCAAGAGGATTTCCAAAAACAATAGCTTTTGGAAGATATAAAAAGCACAAAAGCTATTGATAGCTTTCTCTAGAAGGAAGTTTATTTTAACTTTTCCTTGAAAGGTTTCTTTAAAATAAAAGTATTTTTGCAGACGAAGAAATCAAGTTAATCCATGAGTATGACTAAAATTTGCCCAAAATTGAAGCCAGTGTTAATATCATTTGACATGTGATCCTGATTTACATATTAACTTGTATGCATATATATGATTTTGCAGTATCAACCAAATCTACAGTGGAGTTGCCCCCAGAACTATGCTATATTATAATGTCACCGATTTCTGTCAATACAATATATTCATTCTCTTTTGTTCCTTCAATAATACATCGGCTTGAGTCATTGCTTGTGGCTTTCAACTTGAAAAAAATGTGCATGCAAAATGATATTCCAACAGTCAAGGTAAGCTGCTATTCTTTTGCTACGAAAATTTATCATGATACAATTCCAACAGTTGTTATATTTCCAATCTTTTTCCAAGGAAATATAGTTTCATGTCATTCTGTTGAGACTCATTAACTACCTAAATGTTTGGCTACATTAAATTTTAATATATAAGTTGTTTTAACGGCAGACACAATGTATAGTTATGGCACTAGAGATAATCAAAGTAAAAGAGCTGATTTGGCCTCCTTTTTTTAGCATGTCCCAACCAATACACAGTGAGATTATTTAGATTGCTAAAAAGATTTTGTAATACTAATTCATAGATTTGATATCATGTGAACTTTCTTTCTTTCCTGTTTTTTTCTTGGGGGTTTACTTGTGTTGGGTATTCTCCATATGGGTGTATATTTTATTTGCTTGAAGATGCTTCATGGATAATTCTGTTTGCCACATTGTCATTTTAGAAGTTTTGAATTGGACGTAATGTATGTTCAAGGCAACCTTAAACTTTTCGTCATGCTTTCATTATAGCATAATTATGGAATAGTACCTCTGGTACTAGGTCCTTTGTATATCTATTTTGTTGTCTTTGTTCAAGCTTTTTGATGATATACTTGCCCTAATGGTATCTGCTTCGTGCATTGTAGATCTTGGAAGCAATCACCACGAAAAAATGCCAAGAGTCATTTCATTACGAATCCTTAGAGACTCTTGGAGATTCTTTCCTTAAATATGCTGCTGGCCTGTATCTATATCAAATCCATCCAACTTATCATGAGGGTCTCCTCAGTGTGAAGAAGGACAAGATAATTTCAAATGCTGCCCTGAGGAAGCTTGGGTGCACCAGTAGACTTTCGGTATTCTCTTTCCCAACTTTTGTCTTTTCTTTTTTTATTCTTATCATTTACGATACTGTTTATTAGCATTTCGCATATGCCTTTTGATCCGTATCTATTCATTATGACAATCCCATTACTCTCCATTAGATGAATTAAAAAAACAAACTTATGACATTTATCATGTCAAGTTCAATGGAAGGGATTAAATTTTGCTTAGCTATTACTCCTTCAGTCTTCAATATAAAAGATATCTAGGAAGTTAATCTTAGTCCTAAATATGAGATAAAGTTTTTGTATTTGTGAATATTTTCCTAATTTACCCCTATTGATGATTTCTCAACAATGATCGAGGAGGAGAGGGAATGAAGGAATTGAGGAAGAAGATTAGGGCATTTTAGAGTCAACGAACTTCTTTAATCTAATCAAATTAGTTAAATATGTCTTATATTAAGGACCAAAGGAGTACTTGCTAAAGCGTGTTTTCTCATCTCACCTGAATTGTTGAATTATATTAATTGTACATGACCGTAAAATTGTACTCGCTTGACCAATAAGCTTTGGCTCAGTGGTAGTCATTTAAGCCTTAAAGGTGCGAGTTGGGATTTCAGTTGAAGCCAGAGTTGACATTTTGAAGAATTAAAAAAAATGTACATGTATTTTGAAGTTTGTTACTTCATATATATATATAATTCAGAATTTTCATTCCTTTTTGTTGTAGGGCTTCATACGGAACTCCTCTTTTGATCCACACAAATGGATTATACCAGGAAATAGATCTGGATATATTTCTTTGAAAGAGGAGTTAGCAAATGATGGTATGACGAAAATTTATGTTAATGGGAACAGAAAAATAAAACCCAAAGTCATTTCAGATGTTGTTGAAGCTTTGATTGGGGCCTTCCTTAGCACAGGTGGAGAGAAAGCTGCTTTGAAATTTATGGATTGGGTTGGGATAAAGGTGGATTTTGATATAACACCCAATAAGAGGCTTTTAAGCATAGAGCCAGAGAGGCTTGTGAATGTCAGATATTTTGAATCTCTATTGAATTACTCATTCAATGACAGCTCTCTCTTGGTGGAAGCTTTGACCCATGGTTCTTACATGCTGCCAGAAATTCCAACATGTTATCAGGTGCCTTATAAGTACAGCATTATCTTGTTCGATTTTAATCTCTGTATCTTTTTAGCTAAAGTGAAAACTGTACTTTATTTGCTGGCATGGTTCAGACACATACAATTCATAGAACGGTTGGGTTTAACTTTTCCTTTGACCTGAAGTCACTTGAGACTGAAGTTTACCAAAGTCCTTAACTTTGAGACTCTGACAAATGAGATAGCTATTACTCCCTCCGGTCCACAATGTAAGAAGTCTTCTAGAAGGAAAATTTGGTCCAAAATACAGGAGGTTGAA
This sequence comes from Acacia crassicarpa, assembly GCA_034222035.1. NCBI lineage: Eukaryota > Viridiplantae > Streptophyta > Magnoliopsida > Fabales > Fabaceae > Acacia > Acacia crassicarpa. The sequence goes on from JAWXYG010000003.1 coordinate 39,965,384, forward strand.
AGGGTATTTAATTATTGTTTTCCACTTTTACCCCTTGTAGGAGAAAAAAAAGAAGTGACATGTATTACATGCATATATGAAAATCACATTCTTTGATAAATTAGTTAACGTCTAATATTTTGGACTGGAGGGGACTACTATTAGTTTATCACCAAAAGAAAATATTTACATATGGTTATGTTATCTATGAAAGGCAAAGTTTCAGGGTCTTTCCTTCAGTACTAGCCTATATTATGGAAGGTTTGATGTATCCCGGAATTAGTAGTCACTGTCCTTGCTTTTGTGTCTTTTGTTGTTTGCTATTCAAAATTATTGAATATACATATGTATTTTCCCTGCAGCGACTAGAGTTTCTCGGGGATTCTGTGTTGGATTTTCTTGTCACTGAGCATATGTACAACAAATATCCTGGCTTATCTCCAGGCTTGTTGACTGACTTGAGGTCGGCCTCTGTAAATAATGACTGTTATGCTCGGTCTGCCATTAAGGCTAACCTACACCAACACATACTCCATGCTTCTCCAGAATTACAAAGGGATATTTTTGCCACAATAAAGGATTTAGAAAAGTTATCTTCCAAACCAACTTTTGGGTGGGAGACAGGGACGTATTTCCCCAAGGTTAGCTATTTACTACTTCAGTTCATTGATACTTAAGCAATGTCCTTGTTTTGAATAACGCTTATTCATATTACTGTCTTTGCGGTGTTTTTTGTGCATGTGTTCGAATATTATTTTGGTTAATTTAATTTGCTATGTAGAGCTTAATCATCATAGTTTCCCAAGACAATTCTACATTTCTCGGCAATTCTTTATATTTAAATGCTAGTTTTTAATTCTATACTTAGAGGGAAGGTATTAATAACTTGAGATTATGAGATTATAAGTAAGATTGAACCCATGACGTCCCACTTACAGGTGAACATTTCTGCCTCTTGGCTATAAGGTCATTAGCTGATAAAAGTGATTTTAAATAATAGATTTTAGAGAATAGCTATAAGATTGAACCCCATGACGTCCCACTTACAAGTGAGCATTTCTGCCACTTGGCTATAAGGTCACTAGCTGATAAAAGTGATTTTAAATAATAGATTTTAGAGAATAGCTTTTGTTAAAGGTAGAAAAAAATTGTCTTTTGGAAATCCTTGGTTTCCCTCCCCCAATCCACGGTTTTCTGTAGGATTATATCATGGAATGTTTGAATCATGAATCATGAAGAACTTTACTTTCCTGCCTCATCTTTTTTACCTAATGAGAAAAGGGTGAAGGGTCAAAAATACACATGACCTTTTCCCCTAGGATCGCCCAGCATCACGACCTTTCAACTGGATCAAAAATACACATGACGTTACGTTTTTGGGTCGCCCAGCATCACGGTTAATTAACGGTAATTAACGGTTGACTAACGGCCGTGGTGCTGGGCGACCCAAAAATATAACGTCGTGTGTATTTTTGATTCAGTTGAAAGGTCGTGGTGCTAAGCGATCTTGGGGGAAAAGGTCGTGTGTATTTTTGACCCTTCACCTATGAGAAAAATACTGTTTAGGATCCAGAACTCTGTTATATTGGTAGCTAAGGACCATAAGATTAGATTACTATTAATGTTTCTAGGGCACAATTTGGTTTTTTCAGTAATTAATTACAAAGGTATTTGGATTGGATACTACTTGTAAATACTAATATTCTTACTATTGATAGGTACTTGGAGACATCATAGAGTCTCTGGCAGGAGCTATTATGGTTGATTCTGGTTTCAACAAAGAGACGGTGTTCAGAAGCATCATGCCTCTCTTGGAACCTTTGATCACACCGGACACCGTTCAAATTCATCCTGTTCGCGAATTGCAAGAATATTGTAGCAAGCAACATTTTATAATGGAGAAGCCGTTTTTTTCCAAAAACAATGGCTTAGCTTGTGTCACGGTTAGGGTTCTAGCTAATGGGAATATTTATGAGAAAACCTGCACAGCTGACCATAAGAAAACAGCAAAAAAGTTAGCTTGTAAGGAAGTTTTGACTTCCATGAAAAACAACAATTCTGTATGAAAGAAGAAACAAGCAAGTATAGGAATTTTAATTGGGAAAATCCCCAAAAAATACCCTATCAATTCCCAAATCCAGAAAAAGTGACTTGTACATACAAAAAAAAAAAAAACAGATAAGGAAGAGGGTAGGAATCTGTAATTTTGAAGTCTTGAACACTAGTAAAGGTTGTAGCAAATGGCATTCTGTATTTTTTATGGATCTTTATATATTGATTTATAGGGCATGTAAATGAAATTTGGAAGGTAAAATCAAGTGAAATTAAAACAAAATGAGATCAGAAAGTAATAATAAAATATGTCGTAAATGTATTATATAATTTTATTTTCAAGTTTGTGCCCTTTTGAATACTCCTATTTAATAAGTTTTTTCCAATCCCATAATAAATGATCTATTCAAAAGCTTAAAGCAGATTTGCAGACGACCATTCGAAAGTTTTTTTTTGTTATTGGGCTAGTATGCAATTGGCAAAAAAATTTAATGAATTTGGCCCCCCAAAAAAAATTCTTATTAAAAAAAAAATTGGCAAAAAAATTTAATGAATTCAACTCAAAGGACATGGAGAGGCTTGTAAAAATCTTTGGGAACTCAGCAAGCGAGGAAGAGATCATTCACAATTATTGTACTCTTATTTTTCTCAATCTTTCATAAGTGCTGAATCATAAACTCATTTTAACTTTAATATAAATTGTCTTTATTATTATTATTATTACAGAATTTTAAGAAAGGGGTTGGGTTCACCCACGATCTAAGGGCGGGCGAAATCTCCCTTCCTCCTAAGTGATACCAATGTTGGGCAGGGCGAGCCGTCTATTACCCTCAGGCGTCAACCTAAGCACCTAGAAGCTATGATGTCTCCCCCAGTACTTTGACCAATTGTCTTTTTTGTAAAATAGAGAAAAACAAACTGCCAAAACCCCCAAATACATGAACATGTGTATCACCACGTTGAAAGACAATTTAAAAGACAAAAGATGAAGAAGGGAAATGAGTAAGATGAAAATAAGAAAAAGAAGTATTTGGCAATTGACATGTTAGAAAAAAAAAAGATTGAATTTATGTAAAATGATTGTTCTGTAATTTCTTTTACAAATAATTTGATATTATTTTAATAAGGAAATTAAGATATTATAATTCAGTGGATTTTATATATTATTTCTCAAGTTTATTTGCAGAAATTAGTTTATTTTTGGGAACCCTTTCTCTTCCCTTATCATATTCTTCCACCCACTTTTCTTTTTATAACCATAAAATCAGTTTTTGAATGGTTCATATTTGATCTTTTATAAATTTATTATTAAATGTTAAATTATAAAAATAAGAATAATTAATTAAGTATAAATTGCTAAATTTTAATATGAATAATTTAATACTACAAAAAAGAAAATAAATATTTTCTATAAAACTAAATTTGGCCTATCCAAAAACTAATCTAATGATCAGGAAAAAAAAAAAAACTAATTTCTATGTTTCTTATTATAAGGTACCAACTAACTATTCTCATAAACCAATAAAAACAATTAAAGTTAATAAAGTTGTTATAAAATTTAAGTAATTTCCAATATAACTCTTACTAATTGCACTAACAATATAACCCTTACTAATTACACTAAACTTTAATATCATATTAATTATTACGGACCGGCCCAATAGGCCCAAGTCCGGACCTCGGCCCAATGGCGTCTATAAGGGAATCCGCGCTATATTAGGAAGGGATCCAAGATCCCCTATTTTTAGGATCTCATCAATAAGGATTCTCCTACGATCATGGTAACAGCCAATCAGCCCTTGACGGCTCAATCATAGATATCCCTCTTTAATAGGGAGATACGCGCACCAAGCTCCTCTATAAATAGAAGGAAACCCTAAACAGGTGCACGCATTCTATCTTATGCTCTTGTTACTTTCTGCCACACAGAGCACACACCCCACTCCCCTGGCTACGTGCCTTCAAGTTTGTTGCGAACTACGTGGACTTTGATCCCTTCGAGGGTACGTAGGCTCTAGGCTTGACACCCTAGTCAAGTCCAATCTCTGTGTTCTTCATACAGAACATTGGCGCCGACCGTGGGGACCGTAAACTTCAATCCCCATGACTACTAATGGTGAGCACTAGAAGCCACAGCAGAAATCCCCAACCGGTGGAAGGAGACCCACAAGCCAGCCGCCCGCCGCCAGGCCAGCCGCCGGCACCACCTCGGAGAGGAAACACCCCAGAAGGGCATGTTACTGATACGGTGACTTCCTCCCCGGACAGGGAACAGCCGCTCCATGAGGAGCAGCCGCGGCATGAAGACCGGCGTCCAGAAGAAGCACTCGCGCCATCTCCAACGCGTGATGTCCGGGCAGTTGATGCCGACGTCCGCATGATGAGGAGGACTCAGGAATCGTTCATGCGGCGCCTGGAGAACAAGGAAAAACACGATGACCTGCAGAGGCGGGCTGACTTCGAAGCTATCGGAAAGATGATCCAAGAAGCGCTCGAGAATGACCGCCGCGTGAGAGGCCGCCACAGGGGTCGCGGTCATACAAGGAGAGCCTCAGCAGGCGACAGCAGCTCCTCGAGCAACTCTGAGCCGAGGAACCCACGCCGCGACGACGGCGAACCGAGGCGGCGAACCGATTGCAGACCACGGCAGACCACGGTCCCCGGGAGACAGAGGAAACCACGGTGTCGGTCCTAACCGCACCAATCGGCATGAAAGGGAATACCGAGATCGAGAAGAAACCCGCGCCGAGGAAAGAACTCCCCGGCCTCGCCACGGATCTCCTCGGGAATATCGTGTGACGTACCTATCAGAGACGGGAAGATCCCCGTTCTCGAGGGAGGCGGCAACAGCCCGTTTCCCAAAACGCTTTGATTTAAGCAGCCTGCCGAAATACGATGGGAGCCAAGACCCCCGGAACCACTTGGTTACCTTTGAGAAGCTCATGTGGGTCCGACAGATCAGCGGTCCGGTCATTCAGCGCCTTTTTGCGGCTACTCTGGACGGGCCGGCGCACAGGTGGCTGACGTCTCTTCCGGACAACTCTATCCGAGACTATGAAGACCTCGGACGAAAATTCGAGCTGCACTTCGCCACCAGCAAAAAGCAGCCGAAGACTACGTTCACCCTGAGCAAAGTGCGTCAGAAGAAGGGTGAGGCCTTGCAGAAGTATCTGGATCGGTTCCGAGACGTGGCCATGCAAGTACGGTCATTGCCCGAGGATGTCCACGTACACTGCCTGGTCAATGGACTGGACCCATCATCCCGGCTGGCTCGTCACCTATGCAAGAACCCAGCGTACACCTTGACCGAATTCTATATCGAGGCGAAGAAGTACCTGGAAATGGAGCAGATGGAGGCGGCCAATGCCGATGAACCTGAACGGACTAGGAAGAGCCCGCCTAGCGACGAGGAACGCCCAAGAAGGACGAAGATCGACCCGAGACAACGCAGCCGGGACAGTCGGACAAAGTCTGACCGGGCCGACCAGAAGACCAAGTACGACAGTTACACCCCGCTGAACGTCCCTCGGTCCCAGGTATGGAAGGAGGTAGCCCAGACCGAGATGAAGCGGGTGGACAGGCCAAAGCCGATCAGAGGACGCTCCAACACGGACCGTTCCAAGTTCTGCAAGTTCCACGACTGCAACGGCCACACCACCGACGAGTGCTCTGACCTCCGTGACGCAATCGAGAAGTTCGTAAGGGATGGGAAACTGCGTCAGTACGTGATCAAGACTCAGGGAAGGACGAACGGGAAACGCAACGACCGCGCCCACTCCAGAAGTCCGCCCAAGGAATCCCGAACTCCGGGAAAAAAGCAGAAGGCGGCCTCGGACGACGAATTTCCCGACGTCGATTTCCAGTGCAACGTCGTCAGCGGAGGATTCGGTGGAGGAGGAGACACCGTAAGCCAGCGGAAGAAGTATCTCTGCGAAGTACTGACCGTCCGAGAACCCCCTAAGTTTAAGGAGGACTCAAGGAGGCCTCGGCCACCAACCCTGACCTTCACTGATGAAGAGCTGGAAGACGTCATACCCGGACACCTGGACGGACTGGTAATTACTGGAACTCTAATAAATTGTCGAGTTAAGAGGATCTGTGTGGATGCAGGGAGTTCGGCCGACATTATAAGTTGGGACGCGTACAAAAGGATGCACCTCGACAAAGAGGACTTCAAGCCGTGCAAGACCACCCTGGTCGGCTTCAATGGGGAGCAGTCCTTCCCAAAAGGCTACATCGACCTCCGGTTAACTCTTGGCACCAAGGAAGCCTTCAAATCGGAACGGGTACGATTCGTAGTCGCCGACTTCCGGTCCCCCTACAACATCATTCTGGGCCGACCCACGATCCACAACTGGGATATACTAGTATCCACGAAGCATCAGAAGCTGAAGATGATCAATAGTAAGAACCAGATAGTCGTGATATCTGGGGACCAGAAAGAGTCCAGGCAGTGCTACTTCGAAGCTCTCCGCGTCGAGGAAGGAGGACCCTCGTCCCCAACTCGGCTCGGAACCAATGAGCAAGTAGCCGAAGCCGGCTCTGGCGAGCTCCCGCGGCGACAAGTCAATATGGTGGAACTCGACCTCCGAGAGCTTGACAATGCGAGGCCCGAGCCGGAAGGAGAATTGGAAGAAATTGTGCTAGGCGAGGACCCGTCCAAGACCGCCAAAATAGGCCGGGATATGGAGGACGGCCTAAAGGCTCTCATGATCCGACTCCTAAGGCGAAACCAAGACGTCTTCGCATGGACCTCGGCCGAAATACCGGGCATCGACCCCCACTTCTGCTGTCACAAACTCGGCATATGGCCGGGATCGAGACCAGTGGCACAGAAGAAGAGGAACATTGTGGATAACAGGCAGAAGGCCTTGGAAGATCACATAGAAGAGCTCCTTGCGGCCGGTTTCATCCGGGAGGTGCAGTACACCACCTGGCTCTCCAACGTAGTCATGGTCCTCAAACCCAGCGGCAAATGGAGAGTATGTGTCGACTACACCAGCCTCAACAAGGCCTGCCCAAAGGACTCGTACCCGATGCCAAACATTGATAAACTGGTGGACAACTCCGCCGGATACCACATCCTCTCTTTCATGGATGCCTACTCCGGTTACAACCAGATCGCCATGCATCCGGACGACCAAGAGAAGACCGCCTTTATGACTGATAAGGCAAATTACTGCTACAACGTCATGCCTTTCGGACTCAAGAATGCCGGGGCAACCTACCAGAGGATGATGAACCGGGTTTTTGAGGATCAGATCGGGCGCAACATAGAGGTCTACATAGACGACATGATCGTCAAGTCGAAACTCCCAGAAGACCACATCCGGGACCTAGAACAGACGTTTGAAAAATTAAGAAGACATCGAATCAGGTTGAACCCGGCCAAATGTGCCTTCGGAGTCCCGGCTGGGAAATTCCTAGGCTTCATGCTGACGAACCGAGGGATCGAAGCCAACCCGGACAAGTGTAAGGCCGTGCTCGACATGCAGCGCCCGAGAACCAAGAAGGAGGTACAGCAGCTAACAGGCCGACTAGTCGCCCTGACACGTTTTCTACCAAAGTCGGCCGAGAAAGCCCTACCTCTCTTCAAATTGCTCAAGAAGGAGACCCGAGGCGGTTGGAACCCGGACTGCGATGCCGCCTTCTCAGAAATTAAGCAATGCTTGGCAACCCCGCCGGTACTCACGAAGCCGGACCCCGGAGAGACTTTATTCCTCTACCTCTCAATCAGTAACGAGGCCGTGAGTGCCGCCCTAGTAAAGGAATCCGAGACCGGGCAAAAGCCAATATACTTCGTCAGCAAGGCACTACAGAACTCTGAACTACGGTATCAGAAACTCGAAAAAGTGGCCTTCTCCCTCCTTACCGCGGCACGCCGACTCCGGCCCTACTTCCAGGGACACCGGATCGTGGTCCGAACCAGCCAGCCGATCAGACAGGTTCTCCACAAACCGGACTTAGCCGGGAGAATGACCAACTGGGCCATAGAACTCTCCGAGTTCGACATCACGTTCGAAGCCCGCCAGGCAATCAAATCCCAAGCGCTTGCGGACTTCATCCGCGAACTGACACCGGCCACTACAGACGATGGGGTTTGGAAGGTCTATGTTGATGGCTCATCCAACGCAAAGGGAAGCGGCGCGGGAGTCATCGTAGAAAGCCCACAGGGGGTAGCCACCGAACATTCTCTGCAGTTGAAGTTCCAGACCTCCAATAACCAGGCCGAGTACGAGGCCCTTTTGGCCGGACTGCTCCAGGCCAAGGATAATGGCGCCCAGCGAGTAAAGGTTTTAACCGACTCGCAGCTCGTCGCGGCTCAGGTAGACGGCACCTATCAGGCAAAAGGCCCACTAATGGCAAAGTACCTGACCAAAGCCAAAGAACTCATGGCCGAGTTCGAAGAGGTCACAGTTTCTCATATACCCAGAGAAGAAAACGCTCGAGCTGACATCCTCTCCAAGCTCGCCAGTACGAAGGGGCCGGACAACTATAGGACCGTGATACAGCAGAATCTGACCGAGCCGAGTTGTATCATGGCCATCTCGGCCGGGACAGATTGGAGGAAGCCAATTGAAGACTACCTCGAGAGGGGAATTATCCCGTTGGACCCGACCGAGGCAAAGGAGCTGATCCGTGAAGCCGCCCTCTACGCCATGGTGGACGACCAACTATACAGGAAGGGATTCCATTGCCCCATGATGCGTTGCCTTGGAGATTCTAAAGCGACATACGTGCTGGCCGAGCTACACGAAGGCGCCAACGGTCACCACATGGGGGGCAAGGCACTCGCCCGGAAAGCATTACGCGCCGGCTATTACTGGCCCACTATGAGTCATGACGCCATGGAAAAAGCCAAGACATGCGACAGTTGTCAAAAGCATGCAAGGATAATATGGCCGCCATCCTCAGAGTTGAAAGGAATGCCAGCCCCGTGGCCCTTTTACAAATGGGGCATGGACATCCTCGGTCCATTCCGACCGGCGCAAGGGCAATGCAGATGGTTAATAGTCACGGTAGACTACTTAACCAAGTGGATAGAAGCAGAGCCACTCGCCACAATAACCTCGACTAGAGTGATTAAGTTCTTCCGGCACAACATCGTCTCCCGCTTCGGGATACCAGCCGAGGTCGTCACGGACAATGGCACCCAATTCATGGACCATCGTTTCCAAGCGCTGATGTCCAACCTAGACATCAAGCAGCACTTTTCATCCGTGGAACATCCCCAGACAAATGGCCAGGCCGAAGCCGCCAACAAAGTCGTCCTCGACGGACTCAAGAGGCGGATGTTGCAGGCCGAGACCAGTTGGACCGAGCAGCTCCACAGGGTCCTGTGGGGATATCGCACGAGCGTACAGTCTTCGACTCAAGAAACCCCGTACAGGCTAACCTATGGATGCGAGGCAATGATCCCGGTTGAAATCGGACAGCCATCCTGGAGAAAGGTTAAAGCCGGACAGGAGGGGCAGGAATCGAACGACGACGCCTTGAAGACTGACTTGGACCTTATAGATGAAATTCGGGTTACGGCGCACTGCCGGGAACTAGCCGCCAAGCAACTACTCGCGGCTAAGTACAACAGGAAGGTCCGGCCCCGGTCTTTTAACCGAGGCAACCTAGTACTCCGACGGGCGGACATTGGCAACAAGAACGCCAAGGACGGGAAGTTGGCGGCAAACTGGGAAGGGCCCTACCGGATTAAGGAAAAGCTCGACGGAGGAGCATATACCCTCGAGACTTTGGCAAGAAAGCCAATCAAAAGGACGTGGAATGCCGACAAGCTGAAGATCTACTACAGCTAGATCCTTCCTCGGCAGTGTTTGTTTACTTAGCAATTCTCCCTTTTCCTGCCTATGTTTTCTTTTCGTCTAAAGTCCAAGTTATGTCATTTCTAATTACGATGCTTTGTAAAGCCCCGTAGGGCTATTTCTTTCCATCAATAAAGGATCCCACTGAGGATATTTACGAATGTGCACAAAGCTTAAGTATGAAGCCGGAGCCGTTAAGCTCGGCCAAAAGCCATAAGGCCGAGGCCAAGGAACCGAAAGCCGCGGCTATTAAAGCCCGACACCGGTAGAAGGCCCCGAGGTCGTCGACCCGGCCAGAACCAAAAACATCTAGATGTACGAAAACCGGCCGTCGTACCCCGACAGGCATTGGTTAGAGCTCGGCGAAGGAATCGAACACGGCCCTTCGCGAAATTGACGCGTCAATGCTCGCCCGGCTAAGCAAGCGGCCTACCATGCCGACCCTGATCAGGTCAAAATGTCCAACTCCAGGCAGACGAAGCCCCGGTTAGACACGTGGTAGCCCCGCCCTTACGCCGATACAATTTGATCCAACTAAAGGAAAGTTGGAGCCCGGCTACTTGAAAGCCGGGCCGAGGCAGTATGGTTAGTTATGCCTGACGAGGCTGAAACAAGACAACCTTGCCCTAACCTCCCACACACTAAATGTGGTAGAGTACCAACGGCCTGCACACATGCGGCCGACAAACGAATTAACTTAGTCAAAAGAGCGGTAAAGTCACCCATTACCTAAGTCACCTAAGCGGCCCACGCGACCTATACGCACATAGCAAACGAAGGCACAAACCGAGGTAATAGGACGATGGCAGAAAAATAAGCCACCTTCGGCCCCAGGTAGCTAAACGAGCTCGGCCGCGCAGAGGAAGGATGATAAGAATTTAAATCGTTCATTGTCGAATCTAGACGAAAGGGACGGTAGTAATCAAAATAAAGACGGACTGTAGCACAAGGCAAGAATAATGTCGTAATTGTCATAAAAGTCTGTACAAATGGCACCAAGGCAAAAAGAAAGCAACAAATTACAAGGGCTCCTACACCCCAAACAATAAAGATAAAAGCTAGGGCGGGGAGCCAGGCCCAGCATTAGCTTCCTCCTCACCCCCGGCAACGGCAGCACCCTCCACGGCTCCCTCAACAGGGTCTTCGGCGGCTTGGGGTTCGTAGGGAAGGAAGGATCCATCATCCTTAACAAAGGCACGATGATCGTACCCTTCCACCTGAAGCTCAACCCCGGGATTGAAGTGCCGGATCTGGAGCAAGGCTTGTTTGAAACAGGCCTCGGCAGTCTGCACCAGGGCGTCTGTAAGCTCTCGGGAGGTCACCTTCTCAGCAGCAAGGGCTGCCTCAACCGCCTCTTCCTCCCTGGCCAACGTAGCCAGCCGCTCCTCCATGGCCTTGGCCGCAGCCAGGCTCTCGGACCTCTCCTTCAGAGCCCGGGTGCACTCCTCGGAAACCGAGTCGGCATGCTCCTGGGACAGCTGCAGCTCCCGATCCGCCTTCACCGCCGCAGCCTTCGCGGCGTCCCGCTCCATCCGCACGGAAGCCAGCTCCGCCCGAACCCCATCAAGCTCCGCCAGGGCCGCATCCCGCTCCGCCCAGCCTCTAGCCAGCTCCTCCCCTGCCGACCTAGCCTTGGCCTCAGCCACCTCCAGTTCCTCCTTCAGGTCGCCAGCAGATGCGGCCTTGGCCTCCGCCGCCGCCAAACCCTTGGCCAACTCCTCGACCTGCGCCCGCAGCCTCTGGACGTCAGCATGGGAACGAGCATATTGCTCCCGGACCAGAATCAAGGCTTGGTTGTATCCCACCGCCCGACAAAGCTCCGCTTGGTTCCTGTGCAGCTCATCCAGGGCCGGCCGAGTTAGTGCGGCGCATCCGGTGAAGTGGCGGGGAGGCAGGAAAGCGGTAGAAACCTCAGGAACTACCCCATCGCGCCAGAGACGGCCACGAGGGAGAACAGACCTCGGGAGCGGTGGAGGCGGAAGCGAAGACGAGGAAGGCAGATCCGGCAGGGAGGCAGGAGGCTCATCAATGAAAAACTCAGCCTCAACCTCTTCATTGGAAATCAAGGCCTCTCACCCCTCAGAAGCCTGGGACTCAGGCGCCGGGTTTGGACCAACAGCAGCAACCTCCGGGCCCTCCAGAGCCGGAGTCTCCACCACGGGAACGGCCTGTGGTGTCGAGACGGAAGAAGGGCTGTCAGCAGCAGGACCCTTAGCCTTCTTAGAAGCCGGAGCAGTGGGAGCACCGGCAGCAGAAGAAGCCGCCCGTTTCTTCTGGCGACTCAAAGACGCGGCGGCCGCTCTCGACAGGCGAGCATATAACGGCAGGTCATCCATGGCCCTGGCTGCAAACAAAGACAAACAGAGTAGGTCAGAATTTACCAATTCAAAAGACCAATACTGAAGCAAAAAACAGATACGGCTGCTAAAAATCCTACAGGAAGAAGGCAGCGGCTCGGCGGATATGTAGAAGCCGGCCGGCTGCACACCGTATTCGGCCACCAAGGCCTCAATCCGGGCCACTGCAGAAGCTGATTCCGGCAGGAGGTTGGTGCGCGGAACTTGAAAGGACAGGGCCTTGGCCTTATAATGACCCTCCTCCCAATATAGAGGGAAACGGCCGCCCCCTTCCAAAAACCAGGGCAGCTCCCCTGGCACGGCCTCAACCTTAAAAAACGATCCCTTAAAGCGTTTGAAGGAATCCGAGAAGGGCGTCATCAGTTGGCGTTCCGGATTAATGCGAAGGGATACCAACCCCCTTCGCTTATCGCCTCCCTTCGGCGGGCTGGGTGTGAAAGGCCCGAAATAGTAAAAGAAAAGGTTGGCCGGGCAATCTAAAGGGGGCGAGAAATGGCCACAAAGCCTCTCGAAGGCTACCAGATAAGCCCACCCATTCGGATGGAGCTGGGATGGGGCAAGGCGAAGATGCCGCAACGCCTCCATTTGGAAGGGGGAGAAAGGGAAAGAAACTTGGACCCGCGACAAATAGTCCCGGAAAAAGAAGAAGAAGTTCGGCCGACCCTCAGACGGGGCCGCGCAAACAGGCTCCTCCGGCCCCGGACACCTAAGCACGCACCCAGGCATGGCCGGCAACTTCAAACGGACCAGATCCGCCTCAGACATCAGCGACGGCGTAGCCAGCACATCGTGCGATACCCAGCCGTACCGACGAACCAAGGCTTCGGGCGAACTGGAAGAGCCCAAACCACCGGCCTCAGATGGCTTTTTAGACGATCCAGACTTTGGAGCCATAAATAAGCCTATATGAAAATAAACAAAGCCGGTATTAGCAAAGAAGCAGAAGTACCTGGCACAGGCATAACAGAAGGCAAAAAAGGCTGTGGACTCGAACGAAGGGAAGCACGAGAAGGAATAGCCGGGGCAGACCAATGCCGGCAGAAGCCCAGAATAGACGAAGCCTCGGCATCTCTATCACCCGCCATCAATACGGACGCTTCCGCCAGGCAGTCCCAGCAGGGGCCGGCATAACCCTCTGGGGCGGGCGTCTGGCGTACGGCAGAAGGACCCTCGTAAAAATTCAGGGGATGAGCCATCACCACCGGGGCCTCGAAACTGGAAGAGGAGCCAACCCAGGTCCCACTAGGCGACTCAAAAGGAACAGGCTGGACAAGCGGCCGGGAGGGATGACGCGGAATGGGAATAGAAACCCTTCCCGAAGACGGGCGAGCCCCAGCTCGCCCAGGACGCGCGGCGCCACCCCGGCGTAAAGGATCCAGGATCCTCGTAGCAGGAGGCTCACCCCCAAGAACCCAGTAAGTCATACGAGGAAGACGTGCGCGGAGGAGCATTTCCTCCTCCGGCGTCAACGACGCCTGCGATCGCGGAATGTCTCTATCTCCCGCCATCATCAAAGACCTACGGTATTAGGAACCGGTGTTTGAGGAAGATTTGGGAAGAACTTTGGGTGTAGTGACGCTAACGGAAACCCAGAAAAACCCAGAAGAACAGAAACAGAGACAGCGATTCCTAGTACAAACGAAAAAATACGGGAAATTACCGAACAAATGCACAAGGGAATAAGTGCAATACCTGTATAAGTAAAATGAAAGAGACTGGAACGCTGGAAGACGGTTAAAAGTCTCAAACCAAGAATCCCCACTCACGCTCTAGAGAAAGGAGAGAAATTTCTGGCAAAAGAGTGAAATAGCGGGAAAAAGTGGAAATGAATAGAAAGGAGGCTATTTAAAAAGCCAACGCAGGGGCACGACGGTCTATTCCCGCACAGACGCGACGGGATTGGTGCAGCACAACGCCAGCGCAATAAATGCGCATTCACCTCGAAAGGCGAAAAGGCGCGGCGGTTGCAGAACGCCCCAGTAAAAGCTTGACACCTGTACGCCTGCAATAGTAGCGCGTAAGAGCGAAACCCGAAGCGTCCAGAGAATCCCAAAAGGCAAAGGGGCAGAAGACCCGGGAAGGATAGAAAACCGCTCGGACAAGAACGAACCCGGCGTCCTAGGCGGGGCAAGGACAGGTTGAGCCGACCACAGTTCCGAAACGGAATGATGGCCACGGCGTCCCAAAAAGCCGACTCAGTCCGCAGGAACGACCTCGGCCATAATGGGACCGGGGTACTAAGCATCTCGGCCGTCCAGAAGCCTGAACGACCAAGCTGGGGGGCAACTGTTACGGACCGGCCCAATAGGCCCAAGTCCGGACCTCGGCCCAATGGCGCCTATAAGGGAATCCGCGCTATATTAGGAAGGGATCCAAGATCCCCTATTTTTAGGATCTCATCAATAAGGATTCTCCTACGATCATGGTAACAACCAATCAGCCTTTGACGGCTCAATCATAGATATCCCTCTTTAATAGGGAGATACGCGCACCAAGCTCCTCTATAAATAGAAGGAAACCCTAAACAGGTGCACGCATTCTATCTTATGCTCTTGTTACTTTCTGCCACACAGAGCACACACCCCACTCCCCTGGCTACGTGCCTTCAAGTTTGTTGCGAACTACTTGGACTTTGATCCCTTCGAGGGTACGTAGGCTCTAGGCTTGACACCCTAGTCAAGTCCAATCTCTGTGTTCTTCATACAGATGTAGCGTGAAAAAACTAATTTCTATGTTTCTTATTATAAGGTACCAACTAACTATTCTCATAAACCAATAAAAACAATTAAAGTTAATAAAGTTGTTATAGAATTTAAGTAATTTCCAATATAACTCTTACTAATTGCACTAACAATATAACCCTTACTAATTACACTAAACTTTAATATCATATTAATTATTACTCTTACCCATTACCCTTATTAATTATGGGCATATATGGAAAAAAGTAATTAATGCTCATTAAGAATAAGCAAGTACCTTATAAAAGAACCAAATAAACTTACTAGTTGGTGTCTTATAATAAGGACTAAAGTAGTTTATTCCATTATCATCCTCTTCCATCGTGTTCATTTTTTAGCCATAGGTGAACATTTGAATGGTCCATATATATTAAAGTCTTTAGAATATAAAAGTATTTCTCATTATTTATTCACGCTACTTCCAATAAAAATAAAAAACGACTATGCCGCTTTCTCCCATCTTAGATTTGCAGTTCTCCTTTCTGACGTTAATTAATATTTATATATAAATATATAAAGTTAGCAAATTTTTTGGGTTTAGAGAAAGTTCAATATTTGCATGTATGTGGAAAATCACCCTGCAGATGTGCATGAAGCTCTGCTTCAGAGTTCAGGGAGCTTCTCCACGAGAGTGAGACTGCTTGCCTTGTTGCATCCCTCTCTCTCTCTCTCTCTCCCCTCTTCTTTCTGAAAACGACCACTAATAATAATAACACTTTTCATTCTCTCTTACTTGTTGTGGGGTCTCCTTAACTAGAAAGTTAACTTGCTCATGAAGTAGAATCACTGGCCTGTATCCTATTTATACTCTCGTTTTAGACACCTTTGCTTTGTGCTTTCTTGCCTCCTAATCTGTCTCTCTCTCTAAGTCTCTCTCCCGCACTTCGTTTCTTCAATCTTTTGACCCATTTGAAATTGCAAAGAACTTCAAAAGCTTGGAGCTTTGGTAGGCAATCTTGTCCCTGAGCCAGTCATGGAAAAGAATTTGGAGAAACAACCAGGTGACTTTTCATGTCTACTTTATATTTTTACTAATGTGATGATGATGATTCAAAATGAAATTATTTTTGCTTTCTTCATATGTTTCCTTTTTTTTTTTTTTTGACCATTTATCTGATTCTCACAGTGAATGAGTCTTCCTATAATGAGGATCAACCTCAATATATCCCATCTGAATTGGTCGAAAGATTTTCACACGTTAATGGCAACAAAGTGTATCATTGCTACTTAATAGAGTTGAAACAAGACTTTTCCTATGACGTTTCACCTTGTGATCTTGTTCTTGCCATAACATGTGAGCTTGACCCAGAAGTTATTAGCTCAATGGAATTTAAAATGTGTATTAACAGAGGAGGCCTCACAGTAAAGTTTAAATACACTGGAACAATAAAGCTTGGCGTAAATGAGGTATGCTACCTTGTTCTTTTCGGGATTGTATAGCATAATAGCAAGCAACTCTTACAAATTTTAATGCAGCTTCTGTGTGTGTTTTTTTCTTAAAATTTTAGTTTTAGTCCTTAAAGTTTTAAATTATTGGTTTTAGTCCGTGTAGTTTTATAAGGATTTGTTTTAAGTACAGGGACCAGAACCAAATTTTAACTAGTTGTTTAACTCATATTATAATTTTATGAAACTATAGGACTAAAACCAATAATTTGAAACTAAAGAG
This sequence comes from Acacia crassicarpa, assembly GCA_034222035.1. Lineage (NCBI taxonomy): Eukaryota > Viridiplantae > Streptophyta > Magnoliopsida > Fabales > Fabaceae > Acacia > Acacia crassicarpa. The sequence continues at coordinate 39,981,996 of JAWXYG010000003.1, forward strand.
TCCAAAACCAAAGTTCGACAAACTATAAGAACTAACAATAATATTAACTTTTTTTTTCCTTGTTCAGGTTTTTCTTTGTAGAAAATTTCAGATAACTGTATTTGGGATTCTTCGTTATCACAATATGGATAAGTTGATGGACATTTTAAATGTGTGTTTGGCGGATAGTCCTGAGATGGATTATCTTCTGCTTCCAGCCACTCCCATACATATGAGACCTTTGACCATAGATTGGCCTTCAATTACTTCAGTGTTCTCATCTGAAGAAGGTTGCAACAATCATTTTACAAAAGTATGGACTAAAGATGATGAAGTTTGCTCATGCAAACTTGAGAATTCATTGGTGTATACTCCTCATAATCGTCATTTTTATTTTATTACTGGTAGAATGGAATTGGATGGAAACTCTCTGCTCAGAGTCAAGAATGGCAAAGCAATGACATACAAGAACTACTTTAAAGAAAAGTATGTTACTTTTTGTAGCTGAGGTCTAGTTTTCAAGTTAATATTTCCCATTGGGTGTTTTACTTTGACATATATTCTCATCCCTAATCCTACATTTCAGGTATAGAATACATTTGCGTTATGAAAACCAACAACTATATAATGGCAGGCATATATTTCATGTAAAAAACTACAATCTCAAAAGCAGACAAGCCAAGGAAAGAGGTTTGTATTTTGATTCATGTATCTGGACTTATACTTGTAAAGTTTCTTGTGCAGGAAGGTTTCTGAAAGGAACACAAAATTATTTTAATTTTTTGCCTATGAAACAAGTGCAAAAGCTATTTTTGGTGACAATTTTCTTTTTCCCTCTTCAGAAGTTTCAACTGTTTCCTTATATTATGGGCATTTTTACAAAAATTGAGGTTCAACCTTGATTTTTAGCAGCGTTTGTTAGTATTATTTGTCTCTGTGTGCTGCTGAATATGTATTACTTTTTTTTTCCCCATTCAGAATCAACCAAGGCTTCAGCTGAATTGCCTCCTGAACTGTGTTCTATCATTATGTCACCCATATCCATCAGTATAATATATTCATTCTCCTTCGTTCCATCGATAATACATCGGCTAGAGTCATTACTTTTGGCTTCCAACTTGAAAAAGATATGCAAGCAAAATGATATTCCAATAGTCAAGGTAAGCTACTATTATTTTGCTTTGAAAAATGTACTATCATGATGTAATTATATCCAAGTTTTGCCAAAGATTGAAAATTTCATGTCTTTCTACTTGAGGCTCACTAACTACCCATATGATGAAGAAAAGGAATATGTTTTTGAAGATTAATGAGTTCTAGAAAGTATTTATTTTTACTTTATGGACCAAATAGAGAAGTAGTTCTAATGGCAAATACAATGCTAAAAGCAGGGCACTAGCAACCGCCAACCAAAGCAACCCTCTTTTTTCTTTTTTCCAACCAACACAGTTTAAAGAGATTAATCAGATTACTAAACAATAATTTGGCACTTCTGATATATTGTGAATTTTCTATTTAAGCATCTTTTGGTTTAACTGTCTTGTGTCTTCTCAACACGAGTGTGTCATTATTAGCTTAAAGATGTTTGATGGATTATTCTATTTGCCATTCCATTATTTCAGAAAGGTTTGACATTGACACAATGTCCACGGTAAACTTCTCTATCTCTTGCTGCTTTCATTATATCGTAATGGTAGAATTTTGTTTTCCTTATATATATATACACACTCCCTCTGGTTTTCTTAGTATAAGAGATAGATAACTAATTTGTGGATATTAAGGTAGTTAGTTAAATTAGTTATTTGTAATAAATATGTGTTGGTTTGCCTAGAATACCCTTTCTAATTATGTGTATTGTAATTACTCTTGATGGAAACCCCCTTCCAATGTGAAACCAACAAGGATACTTTGGAGAAAAAAATTATGTATTTGGAGGGGACAAAGTGGATTGAGATCTCACATTTAAAACCAAATTGAATCCCTTGTCTAGCACTCATATTTAGGAATGTAGGTAGAATTTGTTTTTTGGTTTAAATTGATTTTGGTGATACCTGTACTGATGGAATTTGCTCTGTGCATTGTAGATCTTGGAAGCAATTACTGCAAAAGAATGTCAAGAGCCATTTCACTATGAATCTCTAGAGACACTTGGAGATTCTTTCCTTAAATATATTACTTGCCAGCATCTTTATCAAACCTATCCATTTGATAATGAAGGTCTTCTATCTAAGAAGAAGACAAGGATGATATCTAATGTCTCCCTCTGTAGATTAGGGTGCAACTCTAAACTTCCGGTATGCTTTATTTCTCACCTTAGAATTAAAAAATCTTGACAAAGAGAAATAAAAGAATCCACTTGTGTGTTGTGTTGGATTATGAAAATTGTTTTTCTCTATTTTAACATTAATTCTTTTTGGGTCAATACCATTGTCAGTCCCTATAATTTGATTGAATTTGATTTTGGTTCTTGTAATTTCAAATTGTTAGTTTTAGTCCCAATAGTTTGATAAAACTTTGGCTTGAGTTTAACGAAAACTCCCTATACTTTTAATGAGTTTTGATCCCTATACTATAAAATTTATACCAAATTCTTACGAAACTATATGGGCCAAAACTAATGATTTGAAACTATAGAGTAGAGCCGGTAAAATGGGCTCAACCTGTTGGCTCATGGGTTGGGGACAAGGTTAGGGTTGGAGGTTTTGCAAGGCCCGCACCATGTGACTCGCGGGTCAATGTGAGCGAGCCCGCAAATCTTTTTTTTTTTTTAATGTAAAAAAAAGATGGAGTGTCAAAACCAAAGGGACCAAGGAAGTGTAATGGGCTTGGCCCCTTTGTGTCAATGAAAAAAAGGAACTAAGAGAGTGTAATGGGCCCAAACCCTTCATATCACCCAACAAAAAGGGAATCAAAGGAGTGTAATGGGTTTTTACCAAAAAAAAAAAAAAGGAGTGTAATGGGTAAGGTCTCTCTCTCTCACAATTATTTTTTTATTTTTTATAACAAGACTTAGTCCATTTTTTCATCCAAAGAATAGGAATAATGTGCTTGCCAACCTACACTTACAGGTTAGGGTTGGTGTTTAGCCAAGCCGTGGAAAGTGTGGGCCGCACAGTTCGTGGGTTGCTCCGCATTCCCAGCTTTACTACAAAGACCAAAACCAAAAGTCAATTACACCATAAAGTCCAATGATGATATTGACCTTTCTTTTATTTTTTTCTTGGTAGGGCTTCATTCGGATCAGCCCTTTTGATCCAAAGAAATGGATTATACCAGGAGATAGATCTAGTAATGTTACTTTAAAAGAGGATTTGGCTTTTGATATGGCAAAAATGTATGTGAGTGGAAATAGAAAATTGAAAGAAAAGATAATTGCAGATGTTGTTGAAGCTTTAATTGGGGCTTTCCTTAGCACAAGTGGAGAGAAAGCTGCTTTGAAGTTTATGGATTGGGTTGGGATAAAGGTGGATTTTGAGATAACACCAAATAAGAGGTTTTTAAGCATAGAGCCAGAGAGGCTTGTGAATGTTAAACATTTTGAATCTCTATTGAACTACTCATTCAATGACAGCTCTCTCTTGGTGGAAGCTCTTACCCATGGTTCTTACATGATGCTAGAAATTCCATGTTATCAGGTAAACCTCGGTTCTTGAATTGCTGGTTAAAATTAGTTAAAAGTAAAAAATGTGTGATAGATGTATTTTTTTTTCTAAATATACCCTTATTTATGAAAATGATGGACGTGATAGAGAATGAATGTAAAAAGAGATGAGAGAGAATGAGTGAGAAAAAGACATGAGAAATATATGTAATTAAATAGGGGTAAAAATTAATGAAAAAAGGGAGTAAATTTTTAGGCAAAGTCAAATTGTTGCTTTTGTATAGGACCAATCATATGTGAGAGAATATTGCTTATAAATGGGACCGAAGGGAGTAATTGAAAACCAAAAACTGATTTTCGTGTTTGTATTATTAATTTTAGCAAAACCAAATTCTGTACTTTATTTGCACAAACAAGTCATAGTGTGCTTGGACTTGTTAAATTTGACCATAATACAGAAACTTGACATGAAAGTTATGACTCTTGATGATTTTCAGCTCAATAGTAGGATTATTACTATTATCAATTTATCATAAGAAAATAAGACATTAATTTGCTTACAGTTATCTATGGAAAGCAAAATCTACGGGGTCATTCCTTTAGAAGTAGCCTATCTTTTGGAAGTTTAGATGTAAACCATGAGCATTGTTTTTATGCTACTTTCATAATAAATGAATTGAATATTATTTATAATTATTTTTTCCTGCAGAGACTAGAATTTCTCGGGGATTCTGTGTTGGATTTTCTTGTGACTGAACATATGTACAATAAATATCCTGGCCTTTCTCCAGGATTATTGACTGACATGAGGTCTGCTTCAGTAAACAATGATTGTTATGCTCGATCTGCCATTAAGGTTGAATTACACAAACACATACTTCATTCCTCTCAAAAAGTAGAAAATAATATTGTTGAGGCAATAAAGAATTTTGAAGAGTCATGTACTGAACCAACTTTTGGATGGGAAACAGGGACTTATTTCCCCAAGGTTAGCCTTTACTTTAATTTTTATCTTTTTGGTCTTTAAGCAATGCTTTAGTTGAGTCTGTGTGTGTTTTACTATTTCATAGTGGTGTTTTATTGCTTATATTTAAATGTTATTTGGGTGACTTTGCTGATGACTAGAGTAGGTCATCTTGCCTTTTGATTGTCTAATTTCACTATAAAACATGGAGCGTGTATTTAACTTGAGAGTGACAACATCTAATTGTGCATGGAAACCCGAATCTCATAATTAGTTATATGAAACACAATAGGCCTTTATTTTTTCCTTATAGGTGGTTGAGTTGTTGAAGTGGAGGTGTTGGTGAGGTGGGTAGACCCAAGATTATTAAGTCTTCTAAAAAATGGATGGCAGAAGATTAAAGAGAATGCCGGTTGTAACATCCTGAATTTTGGACCTAAAGACTTGAAAACTAGCCTATTTTTGGAGGACTACTAGGCCCTATTTTTGAAAATGACAAATTTGAAATCAGTATTTTTGAATATGAATAGTATTTACTATTCACAAATACGTACATGAATAGTATTCACTATTCACAAATACGTATTCACTTTTTATAAATACGGTATTTAATCGATATTTTGAGAAATATGAAAAGTATTTACTATTTACAAATACGTATTTACTATTCAAAAATACGGTATTTACTATTCATAGATACGTATTTACTATTTGAAAATACGTATTTACTATTCATGCGGGACCCACGTCAAATTATTTCTCCCCTGCCGACAGAAGCTCGTGAAGTTTGAAAAATTTTGCGCGCGGGACCCACTCAATAATAATATTATTATAATATAATATCTTATACTTTGGAAAACAATAGAAATAAAATTATTTCTAATAAACCGTGAATTAGGTTTTTAAAGTAAGGGTATATTATAAATAAGTGAATTTTTATCTCAGAGTGGGTTATCTCCGAAGTCATTTCCGTAATCGGCGGAATGATTATTTGAGATAGGTTGAACCGATATTTTGAAGCAGGACAGATAGTGGAACCTGTAGGAAATAAATCATAACTCAAAATCCTTGAACTAAGTAGTAAACAACTGCACATATTATGAATCAGTGAATTTTTGTCTAGAAGATGGTGTCACCCGAAGTAATTTCTGTAACCGTCAGTGTCCGACTTAAAATCTTCGGCAGGTTACGGAATACCCTAAATAGGATCAAAAATTTAGTTGACCCAGATATTTCTGAAGAGGAAAAATAGAACTTCAAGGCTGTGCTTCCGGATTCTTGAGAATTTCTAATATAACGCGATTAGAACACCGATCAGGGAATCTTTATAGGATAAATGCAAAAGAGTAAGAAAGTGTCATCGTCATGATGACGTCATCGATGACGTCATCGATGACGTAAGCAAATGGATTGGACGGTTGAGATGAAGCCATGTTTAAAGTCAAGATCCAACGGCCAAAATCTGACCTGATAAAGTATGAATAGTGTCATGCTTTTTCACTATAAATAGAGGCTTCATTTCTTCATTTTCTTCACACCAAACTCAGAGAACAACAGTTGAGTTTAAGAGAAGAGTGAGAATTCTTAGAGTTAGAGAGAGAGTTTAGAGTAAAGTTCTTGAAGCTGGAGAGAATGAGCAGGAACTTCAAGGGTAAGTTCTTTGGTCTCTAGTCTTAATATTTGGTAGTTTCTTTTGGTAATTATAGTAGAAATGCCAGATAGAGTTTTTCTGAGTATGCTCTGTGGCTGCAGCTTAGTCTGATCTGTCACATCAGAAAAGAATTATCCTTGGACAGTAAATATTATTTACTGGCACAGTAAAAAATATTTACCGGCACGGTAAAAATATTTTTACTGGTACTATTCACATGAATAGTGAATATCCAACATAGTTTCCGCAAATGCTGAAAATTAATGGTCACTGATAAAAATGATATTATAGGATATCCGAGGATTCCGGAGTCAGATTCAAAGGAAGTTTGGGGATACGTGAATAGTGCCGTATACGTGAATAGTGCCGTATACATGAATAGTGCCGTATACATGAATAGTAATTTACTATTCACGTGGAAGGAAGGTACGGACGCGTATTGTAACCTTAACTCTGATGCTTATGGTATGCTTATATGTGATAGATAGTCTGAAATTCTGTTTTTGAAAATTGATCATACACATACAACTTGATACGGGTTATAGTCTTGATAACGCCGTTATGTTTTCCTAGCGCTGAGGACACGGATGTACACCGTGGCACTGGTGATTAGTGCAGACTATAATAACATGCATATTGCAGTGGCTGTGTTATGTTATTATGTGAATATATGAATAATGTATGTGATTATTGCTGTTTTGACATGAATATCTGTCATACATATTTGATACATAAGCATGAGGTTAACCGTTACCTGAGGTTCAATGGGTATTGAACCTCAGCTCTTACTGTAGCTTCAGGATTTTCAGAGTGAACAGAAACAGAAACAAGGGTAAGCAGCAGGCAGAAGGACTAGCTGGAGAAAGTCCTGTAGATATGTATAGTCTTTCGAACTCTTTGTATCAACAAACCAGTACACTACAGTGGTTGAATATCAGTTACTTTGTATTTAAAATCATTTCGTTGCTCAACTCTGGTTAAATTATTTTGAACTCTGATCAAATAATTTCGAAAATGCTTTAGAAAAGTTGGGGTGTTACACCGGTTGAAGTTATTGAAAGGGTCTTTCATTTAATAATTTATCTAAAAATTTGGTTATTGAAATAGTACATGACATCAAGAGATCTATGTAGCTAATCCACCTAGTAGAATAAGGCTTTGTTGCTGCATCTTTTGCCTTCATTTTATGAATATGGGGCATCTAAGTCAAGACAACCTTATAGCATATACTGCTTCCGTGGAAGTGGGTATAAAATAATCTAAAATGCTCTAATCTTTAATCCAATATTAATATTTTTCTCTTTAAAGTAGTATATGAAAAATGTTTCAAGGTTAATATCCATATTGATCCTTTCAGTTTGATCAAATTTTGGTTTTGATCCATATAATTTCAAATCAATAATTTTGGTCCTAATAGTTTCATAATGATTTGGATTGGTCCCTATAATGATAACATGTTTTAGATATGGTCTCAATACTTAAACTCTGATCAAGTTCTTATAAAATTATAAGGACTAAATTCACAATTTAAAATTATAGGGACTAAAATCAAAATTTGATTAAACTGTAAAAACCAACAATGATATTGACTTAATGTTTTAATATGCATATCACGCCTAAAATAATAATGTTCTTATTAATTGACAGGTACTTGGAGACATTATAGAGTCTTTAGCTGGGGCAATTATGGTTGATTCAGGGTTCAACAAAGCCAGTGTGTTTAAAAGCATCATGCCTTTACTGGAACCTTTGGTAACACCTGAAACTATTCAGATTCATCCAGTTCGTGAATTGCAAGAACTCTGCCAGAAACAACATTACAAATTGGAGAAGCCATTGGTGTCCACAAGTGAAGGCTTAACTTGTGTCAAAGTTCAGGTTCTAGCTAATGGGAAAACCTATGAGAAAACCTCTGTAGCTGGCAGTAAGGACACAGCCAAAAGAATAGCATGCAAGGAAGTTTTGACTTGCTTGAAGAAAATCAAATCTAAATGAAGATACAACGAAGAGGCAAATTATAATATGATGCTTGTTTGATTTCACTTATTTTAAATAATTTTGCATTAGTCAATATATGAGAGAAATTTTGTCTCATAAAATGTAAAAATGCTTTTACTCAGTGTTCACGAGCCAGAATTACTTTTGCTACGACACCTAAAGATTCCTAGGTAGATACAAGCAGGACACCTAAAGAAACCCAGGAAGATACAAGCAAAAGTGAAGTTACTTTTTGTTGACCCAAATCCTACGTACTAAGGAGAGAGAATTACCTCAATAATTATGGAAGTAAATTTTTAACTTTGCTCTCATTTATTATTAGATATTTTTCAACTATTTCTTCTCTCTCTATCTTCATGGGTACAATTAATATAGGAAAATTGTTACAATCTCATTTTATTACATGAAACTGGACTTATAAGTAGGACCAAATTTTTTTTAATCAAAATGGACTAATAAATAAGATCAAAGTGGTATAAAAAGAAGCAAGAGGGCTAGAATGGTTTTAGGATGCTTTATGCTTGACTTAGATAAAAGGGTATTTTGGGGATTGTGAGTTACCTTTTCACTATCATTAGCCATTGTGACTTTAATCAATTCCAATGCTCTTTTCCTGTTTTTTTTTTTTTTGGACTTGTTAGTTTGTTTATAGTTTGGTGAGGCCAAGTGTTTATTAGAAACAATAATCTTTTGGTCTGGTTCTCTCTAACAGTTGGAGTCTGATTGGGAAACTCAATTTGGGCTTTTTATTCAGGGAATCTTAATCCCTCACTATAGTTGTTTGAAGGTTTAGCATATTGGAAGTTTCTTTGTTTATTATAAGTTCCAAGAGTTAGCACATTGATAGTTTCCATTGTTCATCAAGGTTCATCAACAACAACCTCTTTGTTTGTACCCATTTTTTCTTAAACTTCTTGTGTTTGTTGTTGGTTGTGGTTTCTTCAAGTCAAATAGAGATGGTGGGCTAAAGGGGACTCATATTCAAGAGCTTGACATTGTCTTCCTATATGAAGGTCATGTATGCTAGCTTTCATTCTTTTTAACTGGGTATCGGATAATAATAATAATAATAAGCTTTCATTCTTCCTTTTTCATTAAACCAGTTTCTGTTAGGTGCCGACGTGCCGTTACCTACCTTATGGAGGCTTGACTTCAATTAATGCACATTTATTCTCACAGAACTTATGGTAATTTGGGTTTCATAGGGATATGAAATATCATCAATAATAAATCTCAAACAAGAGTAACATGGGCGGACATAGAAAATTATTGAAGGGAGGCACCATTAGGGAGGGATCTGGGGGCTGCCCCTGATTTTTTTTATTTTTAAAGGAAAGTTTTAAATGTATTAAAAAACAAAAGAATATAAGCAAGAAAAGAAAAAATATGCTTAAAATCAAGTGAACACTAATGATGTAATAAGAGAGGCAATTACTTTACAAACCTGTCATTTAGAAAAGTAAAGCTAAGTGCGCTTAGAAATGCAGTTATATAAATTATAATGAAGGGTGGACACTAAATAAGTTTAAGTACATATATTTTAACAACAAAGGTATATTACAATAAAAGTAATTATAATGTCATCATTCTATACCTTATTTTTTGGAATTCTATCATAATTGTCTTATTATCAATGCTATCAAATATATCTTTTTCAATATAAGGCACTAAACAATCATTCAACTATTTATCCCCCATCAATTACAAAGTACAGTCTTGATGTATTAAGGGTGGACATTTAATTTAATGGTGGACAATCATTCAAATATGTATTAATATATCTATATATATACATATATAATTTTTTTTTTTTAAAAAAGAAAAACTCAAATTTGAAGGGGGGGCACTTGTCCCCCTTGTGTGTAACCTAGGTCCGCCTCTAGTTACTATTCATTTGAACAGCAACAGTTGCTAGTGTGGGGCTTTGTGCTTCAAGGCTTGTGTGAGGATAGAGTTAGAAATCAGAGCCGGTCCGGCCCTATAAGGCCAGCTTTTGAAGGGTTAGGGTCAATCCTATAAGGTCCAAGGTAAGAAAAATATATGCTTTTCAAAGCCCAGCTCGAGAGCATCAAGGCCAGGGTCGGTCCTAAAAGGCCCAGAAGTTACTATTCCAAATTTTAATTATTTTTACTTCAGTTTTTTTTAAAAGAAATATATTTAGTAAATTACAACAATTAAAGTTTTAATTTATCTAATAAATGTTGTCAACATTAATGTCTACACAATATACTTAATGCAATAAACAAATGCAGTCACTAATTCATAATCAAGAGTAAACTATTATCTACAAGTAACTCACTCAAAGCATAAAAAGCTTACCATTAAACAATATTAGTGTGATGACTATCATTTTCATCTTCTCACTATTATCATCAATTTCAAAGACATTTGATTGTGTTTCACTTCAAGTAATAGGCTCTGCTTCATAGGTAAAAATATCAAGAATATCTTCTCTCACATCATGAATACATCCATAATCTTTATTTATAACAAATATTAAACTGAATCATAAAATTAAAATTATTACGTATTTGTAATTAAATAGATAAATAACTCTATAACAAATACATAATACATATAAGTTAGTAAATTAAATAGTCAAGTTAATGAAACTTTATATATATATATATATATATATATATATATATATATATATATATATAAGTATCTAACGGGCCGGTCCTTTTAGGCCATTGACCCTACAAGGCCAACTTCATTTCATTTAGAAGTTCCAATTTAAAGGCTTGACCCTTGAAGCGTCAGGGCTTAAAGTCAGGCCTTAAAAAGGCCTAACCGATTTCCCGGATCTATGAGGGGCTCAATACTTTAAAAAAAAAAAAAATCATTACACTACTATTTTTCCACACCATTTGTATCAAGGAAAAAGATAAATCTAATGCAATAATATAATCCTTTCTAATTATATTATGGTAGTTGAGAAACAATACTTTCTATGAAATGCACAACATTTTTATTGATATCAATAATAAACTTTTATATGACGTCATGCCTTTATCTTATTCATGATTTGAATAATAGATTAATGGTATCAAGATTTATTACTATCGTTATTATATTTTATTTGTGAGATTTAAATTCAGAATCAAACTTTGTTTATATATTGTTGCTAAGTGAAGTTTTTCTGTATATAATTTCGTGCTTTTGGTGGTTGTTATGGATCATTTATGTAACAAGACGAAATTGATTTCAGAAAGATCTATTTGATTAATAACCATTTAAGTAGAATATAAAGTATGATATGTAGTAAATTTCTTTATCAAAGTGGCATAATTGTTCATGTATCTACTGTTTATAAACGGAAGTTTCATTGACAAGGTTTGATTTTTAGCCTGTTTGACATAGCGGTGGGGAAGGAAAAAAGCTCGCCGCACGGTGATTTAGCCCAGTAAAGAAAAATGAACCGTTTGTAATAGTGGTGGTCCAAGATGTTGTCAACTTGTGGTGTGAGTTTTTCAGCTTTTAGAGATAAATAATCCAATAAGCGATGTACTATAATATACATTTGTATGGATTATAATTTACTCATTACAATATATTTAATTAAGTACTTTAGAGTTTATTTATTTATTTTATCAAATTTAAATTTAAATTTTTATCTTCAATTATTACAATATATTCAACTAATATATATATAATATTCAATAAGATTTATGTCATTTTCCATCACAATTGACTTTTTAAATAATTACCCAAACAAGCACTGTCCTTGCTTTTGTGTCTTTTGTTGTTTGCTATTCAAAATTATTGAATATACATACGTATTTTCCCTGCAGCGACTAGAGTTTCACGGGGATTCTGTGTTGGATTTTCTCGTCACTGAGTATATGTACAACAAATATCCTGGCTTAACTCCAGGGTTGTTGACTGACTTGAGGTCGGCCTCTATAAATAATGACTGTTATGGTCAATCTGCCATTAAGGCTAACCTACACCAACACATACTCCATGCTTCTCCAGAATTACAAAGGGATATTTTTGCCACAATAAAGGATTTAGAAAAGTTATCTTGCAAACCAACTTTTGGGTGGGAGACAGGGACGTATTTCCCCAAGGTTAGCTATTACTACTTCAGTTCATTGATCCTTAAGCAATGTCCTTGTTTTGAATAACGCTTATTCATATTACTGTCTTTGCGGTGTTTTTTGTGCATGTGTTCATCATAGTTTCCCAAGACAATTCTACATTTCTCGGCAATTCTTTATATTTAAATGCTAGTTTTTAATTCTATACTTAGAGGGCAGGTATTAATAACTTGAGATTATGAGATTATAAGTAAGATTGAACCCTACGTCGTCCCACTTACAGGTGAGCATTTCTGCCTCTTGGCTATAAGGTCATTAGCTGATAAAAGTGATTTTAAATAATAGATTTTAGAGATTAGCTTTTGTTAAAGGTAGAAAAAATTTGTCTTTTGGAAATCCTTGGTTTTCTGTAGGATTATATCTTGGAATGTTTGAATCATGAATCATGAAGAACTTTAGTTTCCTGCCTCATCTTTTTTACCTAATGAGAAAAATACCGTTTAGGATCCAGAACTCTGTTATATTGGTAGCTAAGGACCATAAGATTAGATTACTATTAATGTTTCTAAGGCACAATCTGGTTTTTTCAGTAATTAATTACAAAGGTATTTGGATTGGATACTACTTGTAAATACTAATATTCTTATTATTGATAGGTACTTGGAGACATCATAGAGTCTCTGGCAGGAGCTATTATGGTTGATTCTGGTTTCAACAAAGAGACTGTGTTTAGAAGCATCATGCCTCTCTTGGAACCTTTGATCACGCCGGACACCGTTTAGATTCATCCTGTCCGTGAATTGCAAGAATATTGCAGCAAACAACATTTTATAATTGAGAAGCCATTGTTTCTGCAAACAACATTTTATAATGGAGAAGCCATTGTTTTCCAAAAACAATGGCTTAAACAATAAAAGAAAAGAAAACTTCAACTTAACATAGAAAAATAATAATCAAGAATCAGCTAACCTTTAGGTTAGAATGATTACAAAAGCATTCTTCAATTCTTCATTCCTTGAAAATATTGCATTATATTTTCATCATCAATCGTATCAAATATATCACGTTTAACAAGTTAGCATGCATTAGAAATTTTTAATTGTCTTTTTCTGCCTTTTTCCATTTTTTTTTATCTGAATATGAGAACTTTTTTGTCCTTATCCACTGATGCAAGGTGGGTCATGTTTATCACACAAATTATGTGTAACAGAGATCCGCTTGCTTTAAAGCCCGCAAGTCCATGCCCAAAAAATAATTAGGAGAGTTGTTTGAAATCTAGTTCGAACAGGGGACCTTGTGTGTGTGAGACTGAGGTTATAACCACTATACTACCTAAACAATTATTATAAGATTCCTTCAAAATACATATATATTCTAAAACTTTGTGTCTGCACCTGCTCACACAGGCACAAGTGTGGGTCCGCCATTGGGTTAGCTTGTGCCACAATTAGGGTTCTAGCTAATGGAAATGTTTATGAGAAAACCGCCACAGCTGACCATAAGAAAACATTAAAAAAGTTGGCTTGTAAGGAAGTTTAACTTCCTTGAAGAACAACAATTCTGTATGAAGAAACAAGCAAGTATATAATATAATTATATAATGGAGTTTTAATTGGGAAAGTCCCCAAAAAATACCCTATCAATTCCCAAAACCACAAAAAGTGAGTTGTACATAAATAAATAAATAAAACAGTTAAGGGAGAGGGTAGGAATATGTAATTGTGAAGTCTTAAACACTTATAAAAGTAGTAGCAAATGGCATTCTGTATTTTTTATGGATCTTTATATATTGATTTATACGACATGTAAATGAATTTTGGTAGGTAAAATAAACAAAATGAAATCAGAAAGTAGTAATAAAATATATCTTAAATGTATTATATAAGTTTTTTTTACAAGTTTGTGCCCTTTTTCATAATACCTAGTTCCTAAAATACTCCTTTTTAAAAAAAATTTCCCCAATCCCTTAATAAACGATCTATTAAAAATATTATATTCTTTTCCAGCGGATATTCTTATTAAATTAGGAGAAAAAATGAAAAGAATAAAATACTTTTTAGACAAAAACAATTTCCTCCATCTAAGTGTTTTTAGTAATGGCGTCATATATTTAGGGATGAAGGTGTATGATATTTTAATTTGATGAATTCAATTCACTGCCAAAAAAATTTAATGAATTCAATTCAAAGGACATGGAGAGACTTGCAAAAATCTTTGGGAACTCAGTAAGCGATGAAGAGATCATTCACAATTATTGTACTCTTATTTTTCTCAATCTTTCATAAATGCTGAATCATAAACTCATTTTAATATAAATTTCCTTTTTGCAAAAAAAAAAAAAAAAACACTGCTAAAACCCCAAATACATGAACTGTGTATCACCAGGTTGAAAGACAATTTCAAAGAAAAAAAATGAAGAAGGGAAATTAGTCAGATGAAAATAAGGGAAAAAAAAGTATTTGGCAATTGGCATGTTAGAAAAAAAACAAAGATTGAATTTTGAGTAAATACCCTATTTGGTTCCTGAAAAAAAACACTGACCTCATTTTGGTCCTTCAAACAACGAAACTCCATTTTAGTCCCTGAAAATGATGAATTTTCACAAAAGGACCCCATTTTGGTCCTTCGAAAATTCCCAAAAACCTATTTTTAATCCATAAAAATGTCCCATTTTAGTCCCTAGAAATGAAAAAGGGGTCCATGTTTTTTCCAGGGACCAAATAGGGTATTTACTCTTGAATTTATGTAAAATTTTAGTTCAATAATTTCTTTTACAAATAATTTGATATTATTTTAATAAGGAAATTAATATATCATAATTCAGTGGATTTTATATATTATTTCTCAAGTTTATTTGCAAGAATTAGTTTATTTTTGGGAACCCTTCCTCTTCACTTATCACATTCTTCCCTCTTCCTTGTTTTTTATAACCATAAGTTCAGTATTTGAATGGTTTACATTTGATTTTTTAAAAAATAAATTTATTATCAAATGTTAAATTATAAAAAAAATAATTAATTAAATACAAATTACTAAATTTTAATAAGAATAATTTAATACTACAATAAAGAAAATAAATATTTTGTATAAAACTACATTTGGACTAGTCAAACGGTAATCTAATGATTTTTTTTTTTTAAAAAAATCTAGTTTGGAACTCCTTCTATGCCATCAAGGGCGGAGTGCTTAGAGCAAAAATTTGGGGGCCAAACAATGGTGAGGGGATTCAGGCTGCCCCAAAATTTTTTTTTAAAGGAAAGTTTTCAATGCATTGAAAAAGAAAAGAACATAAAAAAATATTCATGAAATCAAGTGATTACTGATAATGTAATAAGAGAGGTAATTATTTTACAAACTTGTCATTTAAAAAAGCAAAGTTAAGTGCAGTTAAAAATGCAGCTACATAAATTACAATGAAGAATGGACACTCAATAAGTTCAAGTACATATATTTTAATAACAAAAATATATTACAATAAAAATAATTACAATGTCATCCTTCTAAACCTTATTTTTTAGAATTCCATCATACTTGACTTATTATCAATGCTATTAAATACATCTTTTTCAATATAAGGCATTAAACAATCATTCAACTATACGAAAGTATACTTTTGGTCCTAGCACGAAGCAGGAGTTTTAATTTGTTAATTTATGTGATTGTGAATCTTTGGTTCAACCATAAACTTCATGTAATGAAACACCACAACATTGGAATGCAAGAGGTTGAGGTTTAGAATGAAAAATTAATTAACTTTATCCACAAGTGTAGTATAGAATGGGTAAGAGTATAGTAAAGGATACACTACAAAAATAAATTTTACTGATATGCTAAAAATTTCAAGTAATTAGAATGAAATATAGGAAAAAAAATGACAATATTAACATAAATCATACAAGACCCCACAGAGAACAAAGATTGAATTATAAGTCCTAAAGATATAAAAAGAGGGAAAAATGAAAAAAAAAACAAAAAAGAAATTGGGGGGCCAAAATTAAATTTTACATTTTATATATATATATATATATATATATATATATATATATATATTTTTTTTTTTTTTGGGGGGGGGGGGTGGTTAGTCTCATAAAACCTCCATCTTATGCCATTATCATGCTCTTCCCTCGTGTTCATTTTCTAGTCATAGGAAACATTTGAATGGTCCATATATATATTTAGTCTTTATAATTATTTCTCATTATTTATTGACGCTACTTCCAGTAAAAATAAAAAATGTCTATTACTCTTGTCTTATTTATAACTCCATTTTAACCAAAAAAAAGTTTCATTTAATAAATGAGATAGTAACAATTTTACCCATATTAATTGAACTCATGAAAATAAAGAGAAAAAATAGTTGAAAAATACCCAATCATAAATAAAGATGAAGTTGAAAATTTATCCCACAATTAACTAACTTTTATAAGATTTGGTTAAAATGGACCTATAAATAGGACCTGAGTGATATGTTATGTTAATTAATATTTATATATAAATATATAAAATTAGCAAAAGAAAAAAAAATGGGTTTAGAGAAAGTTCAATATTTGTATGTACATGGAAACTGGAAAGTCACCCTGCAGATGTGCATGAAGCTCTGCTTCAGTGAGCTTCTCCTTGAGAGTGAGACTGCTTTCCTTGTTGCATCCCCCCCTCTCACTCTCCTCTTCTTTCTGAAAGCGACCACTAATAATAATGACTCTTTTCATTCTCTCTTACTTGTGGGGTCTCCTTAACTTGAAAGTTAATTAACTTGCTTATGAAGTAGAATCACTGGCCTGTATCCTATTTAAACTCTCGTTTTAGACACCTTTGCTTTGTGCTTTCTTGCCTCCTAGTCTCTATCTCTCTAAGTCTCTCTGCCGCAATTTCGTTTCTTCAATCTTTTCACCCATTTGAAATTGCAAAGAACTTCAAAAGCTTGGAGCTTTGGTAGGCAATCTTGTCCCTGAGCCAGCCATGGAAAAGAATTTGGAGCTACAACCAGGTAACTTTTCATGTCTACTTTATATTTTTACTAATGTGATGATGATGATTCAAAATGAATTTTTTTTTGCTTTCTTCATGTGTTTCTTTTTTTTTTTTGACCATTTACCTGATTCTCGCAGTGAATGAATCTTCTTATAATGAGGATCAACCTCAATATATCCCATCTGAATTGGTCGAGAGATTTTCACACGTTAATGGCAACAAAGTGTATCATTGCTACTTAATAGAGTTGAAACAAGACTTTACCTATGACGTTTCACCTTGTGATCTTGTTCTTGCCATAAGATGTGAGCTTGACCCAGAAGTTATCAGCTCAATGGAATTTAAAATGTGTATTAACAGAGGAGGTCTCACAGTGAAGTTTAAATACACTGGAACAATAAAGCTTGGCCTAAATGAGGTACGCAACCTTGTTCTTTTCTGTATTTTATAACATAATAGCAAGCAAGTCTTACAAAGTATAATGCAGCTACTCTGTGTGTGTGTGTGTGTGTGTTTTTTTTTCCTTAAAATTTTAGTTTTAGTCCTTAAAGTTTTAAATTGTTGGTTTTAGTCCGTATAGTTTTATTTCATAAGAACTTATTTTAAGTATAGGGACCAAAACCAAATCTTAACCAGTTGTTTAACTCATACCATAACTTTATGAAACTATAGGGACTAAAACCAATAATTTGAAACTAAAGAGTCGAAAACCAAAATTCAACAAACTATAAGAACTAACAATAGTATTAACTTTTTTTTTCCTTGTTCAGGTTTTTCTTTGTAGAAAATTTCAGATAACTGTATTTGGGGTTCTTCTTTATCACAATTTGGAGAAGTTAAAGAACATTTTAAATGTGTGTTTGGAGGATAGTCCTGAGATGGATTATCTTCTGCTTCCCGCCACTCCCATACATATGAGACCTTTGACCATAGATTGGCCTTCAATTAATTCTGTGTTCTCATCTGAAGAAGGTTGCAACAATCATTTTATAAACGTATGGACTAAAGATGATGAAGTTTGCTCATGCAAACTTGAGAATTCATTGGTCTGTACTCCTCATAATGGTCATTTTTATGTCATTACTGGTAGAATGGAATTGGATGGAAACTCTCTGCTCAGAGTCAAGAATGGCAAAGCAATGACATACAAGAACTACTTTAAAGAAAAGTATGATAATTTTTGTAGTTGAGGTCTAGTTTTCAAGTTAATATTTCCCATTGGGTGATTTACTTTGACATATTCTCATCCCTAATCCTACATTTCAGGTGTGGAATACATTTGCGTTATGAAAACCAACAACTATATAATGGCAGGCATATATTTCATGTAAAAAATTACAATCTCAAAAGCAGACAAGCCAAGGAAAGAGGTTTGTATTTTGATTATGTATCTGGACTTATACTTGTAAAGTTTCTTGTCCAGGAAGGTTTCTGAAAAGAAGACAATTATTTTTTTGCCTATGAAACAAGTGCAAAAGCTATTTTTGGTTTCTTCTTCTTTTTTGGTAACAGTTTTTTTCCTTCTTGTTCAGAAGTTTCAACTGTTTCCTTGTTTCCTTATATTATGAGCATTTTTACAAAAATTGAGGTTCAACCTTAATTTTTAGCAGCGATTGTTAGTATTATTTGTTTCTGTGTGCTGCTGAATATGTCTTACTTTTTTGTTCCCCTCATTCAGAATCAACCAAGGCTTCAGTTGAATTGCCTCCTGAACTGTGTTCTATCATTATGTCTCCCATATCCATCAGTGTAATATATTCATTCTCCTTCGTTCCATCGATAATACATCGGCTAGAGTCATTACTTTTGGCTTCCAACTTGAAAAGGATATGCAAGCAAAATGATATTCCAATAGTCAAGGTAAGCTACTATCATTTTGCTTTGAAAAATGTACTATCATGATCTAATTATATCCAAGTTTTGCCAAAGATTGAAAATTTGATGTCTTTCTACTTGAGGCTCATTAACTACCCATATGATGAAGAAAAGGAATATGTTTTTGAAGATTAATGAGTTCTAGAGAAGTATTTACTTTTACTTTATGGACCCAAATAGAGAAGTAGACAGTTTTAATGGCAAACACAATGATAAAAGAAGGGCACTAGCAACCGCCAACCAAAGCAAAAGAACTACTCCACCCTCTTTTTTCTTTTTTCCAACCAAAACAGTATAAAGAGATTAATCAGATTACTAAACAAGAATTTGACACTTCTGATATATTGTGAATTTCTATTTAAGCATCTTTTGGCTTAACTGTGTTGTGTCTTCTCAACATGGGTGTGTCATTATTTGCTTAAAAATGTTTGATGGATTATTCTGTTTGCCATTCTATTATTTTAGAAAGGTTTGACTTTGACACAATGTCCACACTAAACTTCTCTATCTCTTACTGTTTTCGTTATCTCTTAATGATAGAATTTTGTTTTCCTTATATATATACATACACCCTTTGGTCCTTAATACAAGAGATGGATAACTAATTTGTGAATATTAATAAAGTTAGTTAAATTAGTTATTTGTAATAAATATGCGTTGGTTTGTCTAGAATACCCTTTTTAATTATGTGCATTGTAATTACTCTGGATGGAAACCCCTTCCCATGTGAAACCAATAGGGATACTTTGGAGAAAAAGTTATGTATTTGGGGAGACAAAGTGAATTGAGATCTTATATTTATAACCGAATTAAATCCCTTGTCTAGCACTTATATTTAGGAATTTAGGTAGTTTTTTTTTTTTTTTTTTTGGGGGGGGGGGGGGGGGGCAGGGGGGTTTAAATTGATTTTGGCGATACCTATACTAATGGAATTTGTTCTGTGCATTGTAGATCTTGGAAGCAATTACTGCAAAAGAATGTCAAGAGCCATTTCACTATGAATCTCTAGAGACACTTGGAGATTCTTTCCTTAAATATATTACTTGCCAGCATCTTTATCAAACCTATCCATCTGATAATGAAGGTCTTCTCTCTGAAAAGAAGAAAAAGATTATATCTAATGTCTCCCTCTGTAGGTTAGGGTGCAACTCTAAACTTCCGGTATGCTTTCTTTCTCTCCTTAGAATTAAAAAATCTTGAGAAAGAGAAATAAAAAGAATCCGTGTGTTGTGCTGGATTATGAAACTGGTTTTTCTCTCTTTTACCATTAATTCTTTTTTGGGTCAATACCATTGTCATTTGATTTTGGTTCTTGTAATTTCAAATTGTTAGTTTTGGTCCCAATAGTTTGATAAGACTTTGGCTTGGGTTTAACAAAAGATCTCTATACCTTTAATGAGTTTTGATCCCTATGCTTTACTTAAATTTATACCAAATTCTTACGAAATTATATGGGCCAAAATTAATGATTTGAAACTATAGAGTAGAGCCAGTGAAATGGGCTCAACTTGTTGGCCCATGTGTTGGGGGCAGGGTTAGGATTGGAGGTTTTGCAAGCCCCGCACTATTTGACTCGTGGCCCAATCTGAGTGAGCCTGCTTTTTTTTTTTAATTGGGTAGAAAAAAGATGGAGAGTCAAGAAAAAAAAAAAGGGGGGGGGGACCAAGGGAGTGTAATGGGCTTGGCCCCTTTGTATCAATGGAAAAAGGAACTACAAGAGTGTAACATATCACCCAAAAAAAAAAAAAAAGGAATCAAAGGAGTGTAATGGGTAAGGTCCCTTTTTTTAAAAAAAAAAAAAAAATTATAGCAAGGCTTAGTCCATTTTTTAACCAAAGAATAATAATAATGTGGTTGCCAACCCGCACGTACAGGTTAGGGTTGACATTTTGCTAGGCCGTGGAAAGTGCAGGCCACAGAGTCAATGGGCTGGCTCTCATTCCCAGCTCTATTACAGAAACCAAAACCAAAATTCAATCACACCATAAAGTCTAATGATGATATTGACCGTTTTTTTTTCAGGGCTTTATACGAATCAACCCTTTTGATCCAAAGAAATGGATTATACCAGGAGATAGATCTAGCAATGTTACTTTAAAAGAGGAGTCGACTTTTGATATGGCAAAAATGTATGTGAGTGGAAATAGAAAAATGAAAGAAATGATAATTGCAGATGTTGTTGAAGCCTTAATTGGGGCTTTCCTTAGCACAAGTGGAGAGAAAGCTGCTTTGAAGTTTATGGACTGGGTTGGGATAAAGGTGGATTTTGAGATAACACCAAATAAGAGGCTTTTAAGCATAGAGCCAAAGAGGCTTGTCAATGTTAAATATTTTGAATCTCTATTGAACTACTCATTCAATGACATCTTTCTCTTGGTGGAAGCTCTCACCCATGGTTCTTACATGATGCTAGAAATTCCATGTTATCAGGTAAATCTTGGTTCTTGAATTGCTAGTTAAAATTATTTAAAAGTAAAAAATGCGTGATAGATGTAGTTTTTTTCTAAATATACCCTTATTTACGAAGATGATGGGTGTGATAGAGAATGAGTGAGGAAGAGATATGAGAGACATATGTAATTAAATAGGGGTAAAAATTAATGAAAAAAGTAGATTAAATTTTTAGACAAAGTCAAATTGTTACTTTTGTATAGGACCAATCCTATGTGAGAGAATGTTGCTTATAAATGGGACCGAAGGGAGTAATTCAAAATCAAAAAAATGATTTTCATGTTGGTATTATTGATTTTAGCAAAACCAAATTCTATACTTCATTTGCACATACAAGTCATAGTGTGCTTGGACTTGTTAAATTTGACCATAATACAGAAACTTGACATGAGATTGAACTGAAAGTTTGGACTCTTGATGATTTTCAGCTTAATAGTAGGATTATTACTATTATTAGTTTATAATAAGAAAATAAGACATTAATTTGCTTACAGTTATCTACAGAAAGCAAAATCTACGGGGTCATTCCTTTAGAAGTAGCCTATCTTTTGGAAGTTTAGATGTAAACCATGAGTAATGTTTTTATGCTACTTTCATAATAAATGAATTGAATATTATTTATAATTATTTCTTCCTGCAGAGACTAGAATTTCTTGGGGATGCCGTGTTGGATTTTCTTGTGACTGAGCATCTGTACAATAAATATCCTGGCCTTTCTCCAAGATTATTGACTGACATGAGGTCTGCTTCAGTAAACAATGATTGTTATGCTCGATCTGCCATTAAGGCTAAATTACACAAACACATACTTCATTCCTCTCAAAAATTAGAGAATAATATTGTTGAAGCAATAAAGAATTTTGAAGAGTCATGTACTGAACCAACTTTTGGATGGGAAACAGGGACTTATTTCCCCAAGGTTAGCCTTTACTTTAAATTTTATCTTATTGGTCTTTAAGCAATGCTTTAGTTGAGTCCAGTGGCGGAGCCAAAAAATTTTGTTTGTGGGTGCACAATTAATAGGGAGGTTCGGGCCCGATTTTTATTTTTATTTTTATTATTTTATTTTTTTTTAAGGAAAGTTAAAGGTTGTGATGATAACAAGCAGCTAATTAAAGAAAAAAGAAATAGACCTTTTCAAGTTTTTTGAAATTAAAATATCACATTCAACATAGAAATTTTATCTTAACTTGAAGGAAAGTGTTTTTCTAACACTAGCTCAAACAGATGTATATTTAAAAAGAAACATCAGAGGTTGCTCAAAGCTTTTTTTTGTTGTCCATAATGAGCTGTCTAATTGCCTATTTTAATCTTATTATATATAGCTGGAATAATGGGGATTTTATTGCACATTCAAAATGTACTTACGTGGTGAAAATGTTCTTTTCCAAAAAGAATTGCTTGACCTACATTCGAACCAGGGACCTCATATGTGCAAGACCCATATGATAACCAGCTACACTAGCCAACTAGCTACATTGATATTCCTTCACTATATATATATATTCTCATTTTTTGTGGGTGCACTTGCACCCATGAGAACAAGTGTGGCTCCGCCACTGGTTGAGTCTGTGTGTGTTCTACTATTTCATAGTGGTGTTTTATTGCTTATATACTTAAATGTTATTTGGGTGACTTTGCTGATGATTAGAGTAGGTGATCTTGCCTTTTGATTGTCTAATTTCACTATAAAACATGGGGCGTGTATTTAACTTGAGAGTGACAACATATAATTGTGCATGGAAACCCGAATCTCATAATTAGTTATATGAAACACAATGGGCCTTTACTTTTTTCTAAAAGGTGGTTGAGTTGTTGGAGTGGAGGTGTTGGTAAGGAGGGTAGACCAGAGATTATTAAGTCCTCTGAAAAAGGGATGGTGGAAGATTAAAGAGAATGCTGGTTAAAGTTATTGAAGGGATCTTTAAGTTAACAATTTATTTGAAAATTTTGTATTGATAGAGTACATGAAGTCAAGGAATCTATGTAGCTGATCCACCTAATAGAATAAAGCTAGTTGTTGTTGCAGCTTTTGCCTTCATTTTATGAATATAGGGCATCTAAGTCAAGACTACCTTATAGCATATACAGCTTCCGTGGGAAAGGGTATAAAATAATCTAAAATGCTCTAATCTTGAATTCAATATTAATATTTTTCTCTTTAAACTATTAGAACCAAAATTATATGAAAAATGTCTTAGGGTTGATATCAGAGTTGGTCCTCACAATTTGATCAGATTTGGTTTTGATCCATATAATTTCAAATCAATAATTTTGGTCCTAATAGTTTCGTAATGATTTGGATTGGTCCCTTCAAGTTTAACATGTTTTAGTTATGGTCTCAATACTTAAACTCTGATCAAGTTCTTATAAAGCTATAAGAATTACAACCAACAATTTAAAACTATAGGGACTAAAACCAAAATTTGATTAAACTAGAAGAACCAACAATGATATTAACTCAATGTTTTAACATGCATATCATGCCTGAAATAATAATGTTCTTCTTAATTGACAGGTACTTGGAGACATTATAGAGTCTCTAGCTGGGGCAATTATGGTTGATTCAGGGTTCAACAAAGACATTGTGTTCAAAAGTATCATGCCTTTATTGGAACCTTTGATAACACCTGAAACTACACAGATTAATCCAGTTCGTGAATTGCAAGAACTCTGCCAGAAACAATATTACAAATTGGAGAAGCCATTGGTGTCCACAAGCGAGGGCTTAACTTGTGTCAAAGTTCAAGTTCTAGCTAATGGGAAAACTTATGAGAAAACCTCTATAGCTGGCAATAAGGACACAGCCAACAGAATAGCATGCAAGGAAGTTTTGACTTGCTTGAAGAAAATCAAATCTATATGAAGACACAAGGAAGAGGCAAATTATAATATGATGCGTGTTTGATTTTACTTATTTTAAATGAATTTGCATTGGTCGATGTAAGTATATGAGAGAAATTATATCTGTAAAAGTACTTTTCTTAAGTATTCACGAGCCAGAATAAGTTTTGCTACCAGACCTAAAGAATCCTAGGAAGATACAAGCAAAACACCTAAAGAAACCTAGGAAGATACAAGCAAAAGTAAAGTTACTTTTTGTTGACCAAGGAGTTGACTTAAGGATTCCTACCACTTTGTATAAAGAAGCAAGAGAGCTAGAATGGCTTTAGGATGCTCTAGGCTTGACTTTGGTAAAATGGTATTTTGGGGATTGAGTTACTTTTTCACTATCATTAGCCATTGTGACTTTAATCAATTCCAATGCTCTTTTCCTGTTATTTGTTTGATTTTGTTAGTTTGTTTTTATTTCTGTTATATATTGTTTGATTGTATCTTTTATTGTTTATGTGGCTCCTTTCTTTATTAATAATGAACGAGTCTTAATATCTGTTTTGGTAAAAGAGAAAATCGACAACATAAATTATTCTTTTTATTTATATATATAAACACGCACATGAAACAAAAGAATTGCTTCCTAGATTTTTTTTCCCCCTTTTCTTTACTAATGTCCATGAAATAATTTGGATAGAACGAAACCACTAATCAAGAATGACATATAATTTTGTCTCAGATCATGGGACCCTAAAGTATCTATTCATGTAAATTGAGGTAAAACTTCTCTCACATATTTAATACACTGCTTTTAAAAGATTTGAGTCGTTATTACAAATAAGTACATAAACTTTTGATATGATATTCTTGCCTATGAAAATTTTACTCAAGTGGAGGTGAACTTTTTTTTTTTTTTTTGGTCAAGAGCTATTTATATTACTATGTAAATCGGTACAATACATGAAAACAAACTGAAGATGGAATACAAACAAAGCAAAATCAAATACAACAAAATAGGCTAAATACAAGAACAACCAATCACCGTACATTAAAGATTTAAGAGTAGAAGTAGAAGCATGGACAAAATTGGCCTTCTCGATATCCAATGTTAGAAGTGACGTGAAAAAAAGTGTTGGTTGTAAAACCTACCCTAACAAGAATACCTCCTTATAAGTATTAGCTACAATTAGAGCAACTGTATAGACACCCCAATTTAAGATAAAGATCAAAGAAAATCCAACCTTAAAAGGAAGAAAACCTATGATATCCTCAAGAACACTTTTGCTCCTCCGTTCAAGCAAATATGGTGACTTCGACCACACACCGAACAACACCTCTTGAAATCCTCCTCCAAAAATGCAAATCCGAGCCACCAGGTGATAGTCAAATCTAATAACGTTCAAACAATTATCCAACCAAGAGATTTATACTCAAATCTTATATGTACGTATATATATGTGTGTCTACATACAAATATATATAAGCGCGCACACACATATCTATATGTATACATATATACACACGCGTGCGCACGCACACACATATATGTATATATAGCAAGACCATTATTTCAATTACATAGTATGTAGAAAGGAAAATTCTAAGTCGGAAAAGTATGTAGCAGAAATTATTAATTTACTTTTACATATGTTATTTTAATAAGGGCATTTTAGAAAAATGAGTAAAATTAATTAATTTAACTTCTTTCCTTAATTTTCCCAAAATCGATTAATTATATCCTATAATTAGGAGGGGAGGAGCACTGTATATTAGAGTGAGCCAAAGATGTAGGACATTCAGTTGCTATAAGATATCATGATGCTGTATATATTTACTATATACCCATGAATGAAATGCACAACCTACCGTAGAATAAAAGTTATATGAAATAAAAACAGAAGTTAAAAATGATAATCAATAATTAAAAGGATTAAAGCAAGACTTATATTAGAAGAAATAAAACAAGCTTTAGGAATAAATAATTATAAACTATAATCACTAGAACTAGAAATGATATATAATAATCCACAAATAAATATGATGAAAGCATTACAAGAATGAAAAGAAATGGAAACAAATAGACAAAAGATTAAAACTCAAAATGTAAATGCAAATAAAGAAGAAACAAGGATTATAGCAAAAGAATTAAAACACTTATCAGCATGTTTATATGTTCACGATATATAATATATGATATAATTAAGTAATTTATTTAATTTTTTTTATTTTTTTAAAAAAGTCAACTCTATCATACATTTAGAATGAGAAGGAGTATTGTATTTATTTAGTGGTCAATTTCACCTCATTTTAATTCTTCAACCATCTAATATTACACGCTTTATGTTCCCACCCAGGATTTTAAAATCTTTAAATTAAAGCTAAAACTAAAAATGGTTCTCTTTTACCAACAGGGGGACAGTTTGGTCATTTGACTAAAATTTGTTGTCATTAAATATCCTTAATTCTGCAGTGTGCAGACTGCAGACTATAATGAAATTCGAATTTCTCCGCGTGCTCCCTTTCTTCTAAATCCTAATCATCCAATTCATTCTCAATAATTCCGAAAAAAAAAAAAAATCATTCTCAATAATCTAGATTCGGCTCCAATGCCTGTGATCCGGTGAGGTCAGCGAGATGATAACTCAAGGGTTTATATTCTACGTTTCTCATTTACATGCTTCTTAGATGTTTATCCTTCTAATTAAAGGAATGAAAATATTTTTTTTAAATTTTTTTATTTATTGGGATTAAATTATATATTACATTTTGATTTTTTTTCCCACACACTATCTCAAACTAATTGACTTTTAGTCATGTATTCATAAATATTTTCCCTATAACACCAATATCATAAAAATTACTACCTCCGGTCCTAATTATAAGACATAGTTGACTTTCTTTGGAGATATTAAGGAAGCTAAATAAGTTACTTAATCATTTCATATATTGTGTATCTTTAGATTATATATTAGTTAAACTAATTAGTTTGAAGAAAAAAATAAAAATAAAAATAGTCAAAAGTAATTTAATTAGCTTCCTTAATTTCTCCAAAAAAGTCAACTATGTCTTATAATTAGGACCGGAGGGAGTAATTAATTCGAGATACTGGTCTAGGTGCAAAAAATAAAAATAAAAAAATCAGGATGTAACATATAATTCATGTAAAATATATTTAAAAAAAAAAAGCTTGAAATCCCCTCATTAGAAGAACAAACACCTAAAAAGTATATAAAGGAGAATTATAATGTGAATTCATAATTTACAACATGCTGACCGTCCTTTCGTAAAATAGGCTTTTTCTTGATGTATAAAGTACAATTCCTTCATATATCTTTCTTCCCTAAAAATGTGAAGGGAGAAAAACCATCACATGAATTTTTTTTTTAAAAAAAATTTGTATTGCATACTGTACATGTTTTAATATTATTTAATCTAATTAATTAAATTAAAATCTAATTTCAATTTTGAAATAGTATAATAATGTAATTTTGAATAAATAAAAGTTAAGGTGATATCTTATTAAAAATAAAAAAATATTAACAGTACAATTTTCTTATAGAAAAAATAATCATATTCATATACATGAAATAAAATTAATAATGAATCATCCTATTCACACAATAATGATGGTGTATTGCTATTTGTTAATAACATTTTTTACATGTGGATGCATGGTTTCTTTTTTTTCTTCGTCTTCTACAAAAGTGTTGTTATTTAGTTCTATACGTAAGTATATTCTGTAAACAAGTATTTCAAAGTTCAAACACAATATCTTGCTTTTGCTTTGGTCACGTGGCTGCATACAGGGAAATGTTAACTGTGGATATGGTTATTAACCATTTGTCTCCGACTTCTTCGCTGATCGTGCCTTATAATGTTTCTGGTAATAAGACCTTTTATTGCTTATGGTGAATCATTACTTCTTTTTTTTTTTTTTTTCATGTGGTTGTTTTGTTTTTATTCATTGCAAGCCAGTTTCTTTATGTGTGTTTGATAACCTAACCTCCTTCAAACTATTCACTTCAATGGCACATTTCTGCATGTTTGATCATTCTCAGGATCTACCACTGACATATCAGAATTTAATTATATGTTAATTTTGTTTTGTCCTCCTTTTGATTATGGTTTGCCCTATAATTTAGGAAATCTGTTGTTTCATGCTATATAATACTAGAAATGTAAATAGTTTCAATTCATGAGCGATTTTAAAGCTATTTATTGATATAACTTCAAGAGTTTAAACCTATTTTACTCCTTAAATATAGAAATATACCTTTTGACTTGATCATTATATTACTTTCAACTAGGTTTTGTATCATGCAGAAAAGGCAGTATGAGACATCACTTTTATGTAGAAAAAGTAGGAAGAGAAAAGGTAGTTGTGCTGTAGTTTGATCCCACATGAGGTCAAAGTGTTATGTAGCAGAGTTTTTGCTTTTTCCTGCCATGTAAAAAGAAGTATTAAATTTTGATTTAAACATGTCAGTTATGCAAGTTGTGGAATCAAATGAAATTAGTCAATGCTAGTGTCATTAACCTGTGTTGTCGCTTTTGTTCTTGTGATATAAATGCTGCTATAAGATGTCCAAATAAGAACATCCACGCCTAGACTGATAAACTATTCATACCAAAAGGGTTATATCCATTGATAAGTTGTGAAGAGTTTAACCATAGATAATCTCTTAACCATCCCATCAAATAGGTAGAAGATTCATTAAACTGTAAAACGTTACCCTGCCATAATGTAATGTGCTTCCAATGCGTTTTGCATTCTTGCTGCATGTTTGGACTTTATTTTCTAAGGGATGCAATTGCAGCTTCCTTAAAGATGATATTTGGACAGCTTGCTCTCATAAATTTGTGATCAATCCTAGTTAGCTCCAAGGGAAGAAATTCCATTTCATTTTAGGGGTACAAAATCTTAACATCCGGGAATTAGTTCAATCTTAACACATTATTAATGAGTGGATACTAATAAATCACGATGGAATAATCAACTTAAAATTCCATATAATTCATTCCCAATCTATTAACCATAATTAGACATGCACAAATTCTGGGAGAATCATGAGAAAGGAAAAAAATGGAATTTTTTGGTCTGCCTGAGATGAATGTTAAAGAAATATAGAATTTTAAGTTCCGTTCTTGTATGAGGAAAAAACAAACTTTGACACTAAAAATATAACAGATTGTTTAAGTGGACCTACCCGTGGATTCAATCCTTCATGCAGGCCTCTGCTGTTTGAAATCAAAGTACTTTCTGATTGACTAAATTCTTGATCAAGCCAGTAGTTTGAGACAAATAACATCATGCAGCAGCACATAGTAATTAAAAAACTGTCTTGTCATTGTCATTCTGATTATTGCTCATGAGGTCAGCTTCTGAATACCTTCATACGCATTTAGGATGAAAAGAGACAATCTGATACAACTATCCATTCTCAATGCATTCTTGACCAGTGGTTCAACATAAGATTTTTGCTGAGAATTCATCACTTCACCATGGACACCTTCTTCTGCATTAGTTTGTAATTGAAGACCAATCATTCTGGAACCACTCGTACTTGTGATTTTTAAGGTAAGGACTGATTGGATGAAAATATCTGAAAAAACAACACTCTTTTGGAAAATTTCAGCTTAAGTCCACTTAGCCTATGGATTATCACTTCACCATGCACTCTTTTATAACTATTGCATCTTCCAATGTAAGAGCAGTGTTAGGTACTTGAAGACTCATTTTAGTTTGCAATAGTAGTTGAAGTTGGATTTAGTTGCATTTATGGTGTGGCCCACATTGCTGCTTAAAACAATAATGAGTATCGATGGAAAATAACGTTGGATTAATCTAGAGTCATTACCTAAGTCTCATTTTATGCATAACCGGATGCCATTGTTAGCTGGGAGAAGTTCCCAAAACATGATAGTGCCCATGTACACTTTTTGAATGCATTCAATATCCTCCCTCTTTTATGAATCCCTCGGTCCTGCTGTTTTTGAATTGTTGTTGTTGTTGTTTTTTTTTTCAATTTAATCTTTTCCTCTGTTTTCATGCATGCAAGCATCTGATTTATTGTTACTTTTCTTTTCTTTTTTCCATGGCTAACAGGTTATGTTTCCTTAAATGTTGTTTCATCTTTATGCATGATTTTATTCTGTACACAAAAAAGGTAGGTCCTGCTACTGCGTTTTACAGAAATTTTGTCTCATGGAAGTTATTTCTGATTACATGTTCCATGGTTGCAATTTTGATGTCTAAATACTTTTTCTACAGTTCATATGCTTGCATTAAAAAAACATTGATTTCACTGTAAAACTTACATTGATGACCATGTTGTCTATGAGAAATTGCTTAAACATGATATCTTCCCTAATGATCTTTTTCAATGAATTTTCTATTCTTCCTGTTGTATCAATACCTCAGTTTTGCTGATGTTGCTTTTTTTTTTTTTTTACCCCTAAACAAACTTTTACTGCCTTTACATGGATTTAAATGTCCTTTTTTGAATGGTTTTAATGTCCTTCCTTTTCTAGCAATCCCTCGGCATTGCTGATGTTGAAATGTTTTTCCAATTCAATCTTTTCCTGCTGTTTCAATGCATCAATATGAAATGCCTAAAACATGATAGCTTTCATTGTCAACTTTGTAAATAAATTGAAAATCCTTCCTCTTCCATGAATCCCTCGGTCTTTTGCTGATGTTGACATGTTTTTTCAATTCAACATGTTCTAGCCGCATGCATCAAGCCTAAGACCAACATTATGAATGAAAAGGCATATCATCACTTTCACTTCTGTATTACAGATGTGACTTTTACAATATATTTCTATTACTTCTCTATGTTAAAATATTATTTTTCCTGTTAGTTATGTTTCATAGCATATATAAAAGTTTATGATATATGATTTAAAGATACCGACCTACATCATATTTTGAATTGCACTTATAAAAGAAAAACGCCACAGCCATCTTATATGTTTTTGCAGGTCAATTATAATTGCTAAGCCTTAGACCTGAAGTTGATGATGTTAGGGTTTGATTCATCATAAACCCCACACTTGATTGCTGTCAGTTTGGTTATCAGTTACAATATGATGAGCTCAAACAAAAGTCTCCATCCTTAAACATTAAGCTTGTTTGGTATAGCATTCAAATGACTTAAAAACTCAGTGGCTTCATTTGAAGCTTAGTGGAGGAAAATTTGGTGTTTGGGATAGCATTGAGTTGTGATGGGTTTCTAGCCAAAAAGCAACTTCTCAGGAGAAGCCAGTATTTGCAGCTTCTGAAAAAAGTCACTTTTGCTACTGCTATCCAAACACAAATCAAATCTACAATTTGACTTTTAAGGGAAAAAAAACACCCATAAAGAACAAAGCCACTTCTACTCCTGCTATCCAAAACAGGCCCATATATGCAATATGTTAATAGTCAACCATGGATTGAAAATGAACTAAAAGACTTCTATGCTGACTAAGAGAAGCATGGATTGGTTGAATATATACATTCCATATGAGATGGTCATGGAAGTAGGAGGACAACAACAAATTTTGTGTATACGGATATATTTATAAACATAAATGCATGATCTTTAATCATAGTTGTGTGTGATGTAATCTTTAGTTAATGTCTATGTAGTAAGTGCCGTTGTATTTTTATTTAAACCTTAGACAATGTTTTTCTTCGCTTTCTTTTAGTTGAAAGCAATTATTTTTGCATTGAATTTAATGCTACTTGTGATTGCTATTATTTATATGCTATGTCTAACGATAATTTTTAGGAGCTATTTTTTCATTTAAAAAATAATAGTTATAATTAATATGTGGGAATTTCACCAGGTAAAAAATTAGAAGGCTATATTTAAGTAACACTCTTGTCCTATTTATAAATCCATTTTGACCAAAAAATTTGGTCTTAATTATAAGTCCGTTTTATGTAATCAATGAGATTGTGGTAATTTTACCCATATTAATTGTACTTATGAATATAGTGAAAGAAGAAACAGTTGAAAGATACCCAATGATAAATGAGGGTAAAGTTAAAAATTTACCCTATAATTATTGAGTTAACTACCTTTCATTGATATATGAGATTTGGTCAAAATGGATTTATAAATAAGATTAGAGCGGTATCCTCAACAACTTGGGTAAAAAATGGTAGTTGATGCATTAATTTAAATTTAAGTACTATCAACAAGTCAAAGTAGCAAAGTCAAAGGATTTTGTTGATCCCGGGGGTTTTTTTTTTTTTTTTTGTTCATAATGTCCATGCATAGTAAAAGTTGGTAATTAAAAGAGATTTGTTGTATTGTGATGTAATGCTTTTTTGAACTAAAATGTAATTTTAATTTAGGGTTAAGGTCCAGATTCACCAACAAACTATTAGATTAGGAGCATCCAACACAAAAAACAATTGAATGGACCAAAAGTACCCAAAAAAAAACAATTAAAAAGTTCCAATTATCACAATTCCGTTACACCTAAACTCACGGCGTTGGAGAAAAAAAGTGTGGAAAGAGAAGCAAGCCAATCTACGTTCCAAAATATTATTCCAAATTAACAGAGTGGAAATCATAAATAGGGGTAAAAAAAACAGATGAGCTAAGAAAGGTTTAGCATCGATCTCTGATCCGATATGCGCATCGTTGTTGTCTTCATCATTGTCGGTGGTGCTAAGGTTGATGCAGGAGCATCACTCTAAGGAGGCGGAGGTGACGTTGCTGCTGAACCAGGAAGCTACTCAATCCAATTTGTCGCAAGCTACAGCAGAGCTACCGTCGTTGTCCATGTAGGATTGGATCAGGAAGAGAAAGGTGATCAGTACAGAAAAGTATGGATTGAATGAATTTGGATCTAGAAGGAATCAAATAAGAGTTGGTGTATTTGGGAGTGCAAAATCGTCGGATTTGAGCTAAGCCACTATTCCTGGAACATCAAAATCCATATCATAAACTTAATTTGTCTTGGTAAAAATTAGGTAAATAAGAGCAAGCCAATCTACATTCCAAAATAAATCTTCTTATACTACCCAAGCTATTTAAATCAAACCAGATAACGAACCCTAACGGGAGAATTCAGAAATGGAAAAGGCTCGCGCCTATAAGGGGCCGACACTCCTAGTATTCCATAGGGTCCCAGTTGAATCCTACCGGGGAAGATCTTGGCAAGCAAGCACAGATTTGATCACTTAGTAGCAGGGGCGGAGCCAGGATTTCAAATTAGGAGGGGCGAAAATTACATGATAGAATCTAGTGGAGTTAGTATTTAAAATTAGGGAGTAAAAATTACAGAATTGGACCCAAAATTTTAGAAATTATGCTTTAGCCTCATAAATATTTTAATATTTTCATTTCAGTCCCTCTATGAGACTTTTTAATAAGGGACTTAAGTGAAAATTTTGAAACTTTTATGGGCTAAATCACAATTTCTTAAATTTTTGGGTCAAGTGCTGTAATTTTAGGGGGGCGGGGGCCACCCCTAGCCCCCCTCTGATTCCGCCCCTGCTTAGTAGGCGAGAGGGAAGAGAACACAACTTGCTGGCAACGAAGGAGAGAGGCAAGGTCATTGAGTAGGCCAGAGGAAGAGAACACAGCTCGCTGGAGAATAGCTTTGAGCCTTTGACCCAGGTCAATTCTCTTTTCTTTTTTTTTATGCCGACACATGTATATTGCTCCGTAACACCATGAGTTTAGGTGTAACGGAATTGTGATAATTGGAACTTTTTAATTGTTTTTTTTTTTTTGTACTTTTGGTCCTTTCAATTGGTTTTTGTGTTGGGTGCTTCTGACCTAATAATTTGTTGGTGAATCTGCACCTTAACCCTTTAATTTATTTGAATTAGATTGAAATAATTTCAAATGGCTATAAATGATTAGTTAAGATTTAGAGGAAATGAGGTTGTAGAATGTAAGCCAAATTATATTAATTAATGCATGTATCAGGAAAAATTGAAAGTATACAATTGTTTATTTTCAAAAGTGATCCATTCTAAAATAATTGCAAACAATTGTTTATATTCAAAAACATTATACTCGAACAATTAGAATCTATTTATTCGTCTCTCAGAACCTATATAGGTTATATAATGGTGCCCTATTAATTCTCTATGTCAATTGAGTGAGTTATACTTTATTTCTCCATTTTTATTCATTTAATTATTTTCTTTCATAATTATAGTGAATATTTCAAGCAAAAAATATAATTATATTGAATATAATATATTCAACTAATGTTAATGTGGTGGATTCACTTTAATGGAAAAATTAGTTTTTTCCTTAATTCTTGTTGCAAGGGGAGTAAAAAGCTCGTTCACATAAAAGTATAATGCAACACATCTTTAGATTCAATTAAGTCATATGGCAGCTAGAGCCGAGAAATCGGGTTGAGCCCATTCAGCCGGCCCTTTTAGGCCTGACCCTTCAAGGGTCGAGCTTAAAAATTAGAGGAGCTAAATGAAATTGGTCCTGTATGGCCTCAGGTTTAAAAGGGTCAGCCCTGCAGGCTCTTTTAATTTTTTTTTTTTAAATTTTTTGGATACATGGATTCACATATGATGGTAATTTACTAATTTATATGTATTTTGTATTTTTATAGAGTTATTTATCCATTTAAGTACAAATACATAATAATTATATTCTGATCTTATGATTTGATTTATTATTTGTTGAATATAAAGATTATGGATGTGTCCATGATGCGGGAGAAGAAATTCATAATATTCTTATTCATGAAGCAGAGCCTATTACTCAAAGTGAAGCATAATCAAATGTCTTTGAAATTGATGATAATGGTGAAGAAGATGACACTGATAATCATCGTACAAATATTGCTTAGTGGTATGCTTCTTATGTTTTATTTGAGTTATTTGTGGACAATGGTTTGCTTTTGATTAGGAATTAGTGAATGTGTTTATTCGTTGGATGATTCATGTTATTTGGATATTAATATTGACAACATTTATTTGATAAATTAGGATTTTAATTGTCGTAATTTACTAATTATATTTCTTTAAAACAAATGAAGGAAAAATAATTAAACTTTGGAATAGTAACTTCTAAGCCATGTAGGGATGTCCCTGGCACTAGTGCTCTCGGGCCGGGCTTTAAAAAACATATATTTTTCTTATCCTATGGCCCTTCAAGGGACAACTTTAATTCCTAGCTCTAATTGTAACATACAGAAAAGTTCTTTTACATAATCATTACCATATAATTTTTGAAAAAATAACTTTATTTCAAATTAAAGTATGAAATATTATTCAAATTATTGATTATCAATACTAGCTCTATAAGGAATTAAGGATAAATGTACTTTCCAAACTGTGTTATCTACTGATTCAAATTAGGCTACGTGAACACCCAGCCTTCATTGCCTGGGAAAAGCACCAAAGTAGTAGCTTTTAACAAAAATTGTACCAAATTGAAGCACTTTTCAAAATAATTACCAAACTAATGTAGTTAGAAACGTTGCCTGTTAGTGCGCCACTAGTGACGCAACCAGGTGCAACGCCACTGACTGGTGGCGTCAAGAATGTTGGTGCTAGTAGTAGTGACAGTGGCATTAACAATCCTCACGCAACTAATGGTGTGAGAAATCTTGACGTCAGTCCTGCCAGGACGTCAGGCTTCCTGACGCACTAAGGTGTCATCAATTCTTGCGTCACACCCCCCAACCCAACCCAACCCCACCCCACCCCACCCCACCCCACCCACACACACACACCAAGCTCTCTCGTGACTCCTTTCCTCCCCCTCTTATATAATTCACTTCTTTACTCCCTTTGCCTCCATCCCTCATCCGTGACTCTTTCCCTCCCCTTCTTATCATTCATCCGTTCACTCATTTGGAAACTCCCTCTGTCCTCCATCACCATTCACTCCTTCCCTCATATGGAAACTCCCTCCGTCCTCCATCTTCTTCATTTTGTTTCTTCATTTTTTTTTAAATTTCATTTATACAGTGTGTTTCTTCTTCTGCTCAGTTACAATTTATGTTGTTGTTATTTATTTTATCTGTAATTTAATCTTCTTTTTTATGATATAAAATAAGCAAAAAATGAATCAAATCCGTTCATTTGTATATTATAATGGTTCTAAGAATATAGGTGCAAATGGATTGAGCTTTGAAGGTAAAAGAAGAGCAATGTATGTTCTTTGAGGCATGTCCGCTGAAGATTTAAATGAAAAGATCCGTCGAAAGTCAAAGCTGCAACAAAATTAGGTAATATCTTCAGTGACGAGTAGAGTTCCTTGTAGAAAGTGCAAATATGTAGGCAAGAGGAGATGGATTATATCTGAAACAAGAGTTCGGGTCCAAGAATGATGTGCAAGTTGCAATAAAACATTATTGTATGAAGGAACATCATGAAGCTGTAGTTGTTAAGAGCACTACAGCCAAGTTCTCAATGCAATGTTAGAATCATGAACAAGGTTGTGATTGGAGAGTAAGAGCAATTAAACTAAAGAATAGTAACACTTGGGTGGTAACTAAATGGGTTTGAAATTATAGTTGTGTGAGCAAAATTCTCTCCCAAGATCACAAACAACTTGATTATGAAATTATTTCTGAGGCCATAATAGGTATGATGCACAATGCCATTTGATAATTTGTGAATTCATTTGTGTTTATCAGTAAACATAAATAACATTCCTAATGAACACTTTTTGTTTTTCGTTTTGCAGACATGGTTAAGGAAACACCTTCGATAGCTATGATCATGATACAAGAAAGGGTGACTGAAATGTTTAGTTATCATGTTTCTTACAGAAAGACATGGAAGGCAAAACAAAAAGCAATAGCTAAGATTTATGGTGATTGGGACGAGTCATATGCGTTCTTGCCAAGATGGTTTGAGTACATGTTGAAATTTTCCCTAGGATCTGTTTATCATATTCAACATGGACCGTATATTGTTGATCGGCGGGTTGTTAATGGGGTTCGGATTTTTTAACGTACATTTTGGACCTTCAGTCAATGTCGTGAGGCGTTCCAATGGTGCAAACCAGTCATACAGGTGGACGATATGCATTTATACAGTAAGTATAAGGGGACATTATTGATTGCCACCGCTCAAGATGAGAATAATGAGATCCTGCCGATTGCATTTGCAATTGTTGAAAGTGAAACAAAGGATGAGTATTTTTTTTATTTTTGTCTTCTATATGACTGTATGTTACAAATAAGGTTGGTTTATGTCTTATTTCTAATTGTCACAAGAGCATAATATCAGCAGTCGACAATGAGGCCATTGGTTGGTAGCCTCTTAATGCGTACCATGTGTTTTGCATTCGTCATGTTGCGAGCAAGTTTAATACCCGCTTCAAGGACCAACAATTGAAGAAAAATTTAACGAAATTAGGCAATATACTCCAACCCATGTGCAGTGAGGTTCTTTTTTTTTTTTTTTTTCCTTTACTAGAATCGTATAATGTTGTGTCTTCCTGTCTTTGTTACAGGATATGCTCCAAACAAAATACACTTTGATGCTTTGTATGCCTAGTTCTACAGTTACAGTAGTGAAGTGGCTGGATGGCTTGAAAGAATTCCAAAAGAGAAATGATGTCGGAGTTATGATGAGGATGGACGAAGATACGATCATATGACAACCAATTTGTCTGTATCAATCAATAAGGTTTTTAGGGGAGTGAGGAACATTCCCATAACATCATTGGTGAAATGCACCTATAGTCGACTTATTCATTATGGGTACAAAAGAGGGACTAAAGCACAACAAGATGCAGTGAACGGAAAGCTTTTTTCGAGTGTTATTCTAGAAGCTATGACAAAGAATGGAGAGCAAGCTACATTGATGCGTGTTCGGGAGTTTAATGTGGCGTGTACCACATTTGAAGTTGATAATCAGGGTGATACATACTTGGTGAACTTGAGCCACGGGAAATGCCAGCGTGTCAAATTTCAGGCATTCAAATTCCCATGCAGTCATGTAATTGCTGCATGTTTGGCGATATCCCATTATGCTGAACAGTACGTGGATCCAGTATTCTCAATCTACAATATTATGAATGTTTACTCTTCATCATTTCAACCGATTAGTAGTGAACAAGGAATATCGCCCTGTATTGGACCAAAGATCATCCCTGATGAATCAAAATTGCTTGGTATGGGCACTCCTAAATCTACACACATTCACAATGAAATGGATGAGGTGGAGGTCCAACCTAGCTCCAGTCGAACTAAATGTGGCATATGTAAACAGTTCGGACATAATAAGCATTCATATCCTATGAAGCGCATATCTAATTAGTTCAAATTTGCTTTCCTATTTGCTACCATATGTGCCTTCAAATGAGATGTAGTAATTTCAAGGAAAAATTAACATTCAAGTTCTCAAAATTTTATTTGATAGCTTTTATACTTATGTGCTTTTAGTTTCACTTGATTTTTAATTAGATTTTTGTAGTTTCAAGTTCTCATATTTATAGCTTAGGTTATATGGCATAATTAAGAATTTAGAATTTGGGTAAAAAAGTTGATTAGCTATATGTTCGATAGAAATTTAAACAAATACAGTCAAATACAATAATCCATGCAAATATGACATAATACAGTAATCCATGCAAATATGACATAATACATAACGTACAATACGCTCAGGGTGGGGTGTATGTAGGCCACGGTCTCGAACGCGCATCACGCTTAGGGTTCCTACGGATGCCATCAGGTCCACGTTGTCCATCAGGACTGTGCCTAAAATTGAAATCCTCAGCAGCTGTCGTATAAAGTCATCGGTATGGTCACCTCCATCATCAGATGTGTGGTGTCTTGACTGGTATGGACTACTACTAGATCTTGCATCAGTACAACCATGTCCATGACGGGAGGAACAGAAGGCAGTAAAACCCTGTCCAGTCTGATAAGCACTGAAGCCAGGAAATCCATCTGGAGGCTGATAGGAACTAAATCCAGTAAAACCCTGTCTAGGCTGGTAAGAATTAAATGTAGGAAAGCCGGTCTGGGAACTTTGTGATGGCCAATGATATGAGTAAGGGACCTGTGTCTGTGAAGCAAACATCGTCTCTAGCTGTGGGTAAGAAGGCAGCGGTGCATCTATCTCTGGCGATACCTGTGATGGCATCTCCCTTGGCAACTGCTTTGGGTACCGTGGAATCTCAGTATAGGCCATATTGGGCCATACGGGTAGTCTATATACACCTTCGCCATGTGGACTAAGCCGGGGTATCTCATATACCTCCATTTCATTATGGGATCATCGTTGACCTAGTCCCCATCTCTCCTTCGCACGGGGCGGGACTTTTATAGTAGGATCTGGTACACTGACTAAGAGTTCACTTGGTGCGCTAGGACCAGGCTCTATAACTCAAACAAACTCTCTAAGTGCTCCCATTAGTTGGTCACGAACCTCCTGAACCTACCTCTTACTGAATTGGGCATCAAATTGTGGAGAATTCATCCACCAAATCCACTCTACACCATCTATCTGCATTTATCCAGTAAAATAAATAACAGCACTGAAACTAAGTTATGGATAATAAGATGAATTATGTAAGATGCAAAGTGGAAATACGATCAATACGTACCACGTGCCAGATCCTGGCGACCTGCCTTGTCATATACCTTACCACGTAAGGTAAGATCATGTGCACCCTTAAGCTGTGCAGCAGGGACGGGGATGTGTTGCTGCATGCCAAATTGCCGCATGCAGCGGTTGGGTTGGTGCATCTCGACAATGTGGAAAGCAAGTACAGGTGTCATCGCCCTCCACCTGTCTTGCATGTGAACCTCTGCACCCATAAACTCATATTCGGCGTCCCTATATGGCTCCCACTTCACCTGTACATGTAAACAAATGCGAATTAGTATACTCTTTTGGTTTTCTAATCTCAAATTTATTATACATACATCGTTTCAACCCATCTGGTCAAGCTTTATCCGATATGTCTTTAGCTCACGTCACAATAACCGTACTTCGACATTGTTGAACCTGCAATATGTAACTCAATAACATTAGTGAAACGACCTGCAAATAAGAACATAACCGTTCAATTACTCCAACCAGTTCAAAATTTCATTATATCATACTGCTTCCATACCTGTGTCCATAATGATCACCTGCATAACTGGGCGGTGGAATGGGAGGTAATATGGCAAGAAATTTGGACCATGCCCGTATTTGCAATAACAACAAACAAACCCCTATGTCTTTAGCTGAAGCTGAAGTGGCCTGACATAGCTCACGAAACAATATATCGAGTACCACTGACCCCCAACTATATGTAGCAGTCTCTGCAAGGTCACCACCCAGTAACTGTATGTAGCAGTCTCTGCAAGGTCCACCCACTAAATGCATATAATTAATTACATAAAGAATTTTAAAACATACCAGGAGTCTCTTTATGCGAGACATGTGCCAGAAATCTACACGCATAAGGTGCTGCTGCAAATTTAGTGGGATGAGATCTGGGTCATAGACATCTGCCAAAGACCCCTGTGAGGCTCGCCTCATCCCTAACAAATTGCAATCTCCTTTGCTCCACACAACTTGTGATTGGTGTGACTGTTGCACCTCCTTATTAAGAACTCCCCACTCTTTGGGGCCGGGCTTAATATTGCGGGCGCGTTGGTCATCCATTTGACTAATAAGAATTTACAATAGCACAACACATTATTAAGTCGCTAATTATTATTCTCTAAATAATTAATTATTATTAAGTCACTAAATCAATTATTTGACTAATTATTATTCTCTATTTAAACTTATCTTATCTATCTTTAGGTACTATAAATAACAACATATTTCACAAAATCTTTTTA
Source organism: Acacia crassicarpa (assembly GCA_034222035.1). Classification (NCBI taxonomy): domain Eukaryota; kingdom Viridiplantae; phylum Streptophyta; class Magnoliopsida; order Fabales; family Fabaceae; genus Acacia; species Acacia crassicarpa. Next base: position 40,023,149 of record JAWXYG010000003.1, read on the forward strand.
TTAATTCACTAATTATTATTCTCACAAATTTCTTAAATCAAATTTAGCTAATAATAATATTTTACATTTTATATATCAAATTATTATTTTACAAAATATGAAATAATTAGTCATCTATCTTAAGGTTTATAGTTAACATACAAAATAAAGAATTAATTCACTAATTAATTAATTTACTAATTAGTCTTGTATTCTAAGGTTAATAATAAATTTTAAATATTTTAATTCCATAAATCATTGATTTTAATTATTATTTACTCTTTTTATTATTTACTATTATTAATAATTTGTAAGTAATTAAGCATCTATCCTACATTATACATGTTAGTTCTCTGATGGTTTTGATGATTGTCAACAACTACAAACAATTGAAGAGGTTTTGCTCTTAAGTGTCAAAACTCTGTTTAAGAGCAAACCTCGAGGTTGGGTTTGTAACCTCGAGGTTTGATCTTACAGAAGCTCTAAAAAGTCAAGTGTTTTAATGTCACAAAACTTGGTTTCACAAAAACTATGTGAAACCTCGAGGTTGGAAAGTCAACCTCGAGGTTCAGACCTTCTTGAAAGCCCCAAGTTTTGCATTAACACTTGCAACCTCGAGTATGAAAAGCTAACCTCAAGTTTTAACCCATACAGAAAGGTCATGGTTTTCATCAAGCATGGAAACCTCGAGGTTCATGTTTCAACCTCGAGGTTGGCCACTTTATTTTGATGCTCAAATTTTCAGAAAAACTTATCAACCTCGAGTATGGAGTTTCAACCTCGAGTATTGTGACATACAGAGAGCAAACTGGTTTTCAAAACATTGAAAACCTCGAGGTTAAGATTGTAACCTCGAGGCTGAGCCTTATGTTTCAAATTGAACTTTGCTTTATCAAATACCAACCTCAAGTATGGATTCTCAACCTCGAGGTTGTCGGGCTCCAGTGAAAAATGAAGTTTTTGAACTAAGCTTCCAACCTCGAGGTTACCTTTGGAACCTCAAGGTTTGTGACTTAGTGAGATTTTTCAGAAGGTTTCTTTTTAAGAGAAACCTTGAGGTTCACTTGGCAACCTCGAGGTTGGATGTTTTAAAACCTGTGCTTGCCTGAAACCTTCAAGCAAACCTCGAGGTTGGATGAACTAGCCTCAAGGTTTGTGACCGTTGGTACATTTTCAAATTTGTGAAATCTGCTATATCTTGTTGTTTGATCTAATTGCTTTCATATATCATTCACTCATGTTCCCAGATATATTTAACAATGTTTGTTGAGTGTGTTCAGTCATTATAGATCAAGATTATTGAAGATATGTGATAAAAAGCAAAAAGGTGAACAGTGCATTTAATGCACCTGCACAATCTCACCTACTTTCGGCTAATCCATCTAAGCACGTCTAATGAACGTTAAAGGAAGCTTACTACATCAAGTAAAGTCAATTCCAACGGGCAGAAACTCAGAGAGCCACCTCAGACAACATTAACTCTTGGATTAACAGAAGTTTAGAGAGAGAAGATGACCAGAACTTAAGCAAATCACTTCCAACGGTTGGAATTATCTCACAACGGTCATTTAATGTTCTCTACCTATAAATACAGAGCATTAACTTCATCTCCAGCGGATACACCATTCTGAGCGAAAAGAAAGTTACTAAGTGCATTCATTGTGTATTAGTTTTCATTTGTAATAGTATCATATTGATACTTTGAACTTCAGTGTTTATTCTATCTACTCTTTGAGAGAGTTTCACTTGTAAAATCATTTATTGATTGAGATAACTACAAGTCAAGGGACTTGGTAGTTGGGGTGTATTGATTACAACTTGTAAGGGGGAGTGTGTTCTAGTGAGAGAGCAACTCTTAGTACAGAGTGTGTAATCAACTACATTGAGTTAGTGGATTGAAAATCCCAGGTGTGGCTTGGGGACTAGATGTAGGTCAAGAAAGGATCGAACCAGTATAAATTGCATCGTGTCTAGCTTTTCTCTTTACCATCTCTGTTTTACTCTGTTCTAAGGTATTAGAAACAGAACAAATTTAAAAAATTTGTTGATACCCAATTCACCCCCTCTTGGGTATCAAGCTCCTGCTTTCAATACATTTATTAAGCATCTATAATAAATTAATGTATATAATTAAAAGTTAAATCCAATTATTAAACAATAAACATAACAAAAAAAATCAAATTTAAGCATCTATCCTGCAGTTATACATTTATTAAGCATCTATAATAAATTAATGTATATAATTAAAAGTTAAATCCAATTATTAAACAATAAACATAACAAAAAAAATTAAATGTTACATGTGCAAACGTGAAGTCAAGAGTGAGAGAGACAATTTGAGCTTTCTTCTTCTTCCTCTTCTCTAGGTCTCAAAGTTTCTTAGCCTCTTTCAGTGTTTTTTCAGCTTCATGAAAGGAGGGAATGAGATGGAGATTAGAAGGAAGAGGAGGTGTATGTGTGTGTGAATGTGTGGGTGAGGGTGAAAAAGAATGAAGAAGATGGGGTTTCTAGATGATGAGGGAGAAGGAAGGAGTGAACGTGTGGGTGAGAGTGAAAAAGAATGAAAGAAAATGGAGGACGGAGGGAAGGAGTTGCGGATGAGGGAGAGAGTGAAGGAAGGAATGGATGAGTGAATGGAATGAATGAGAGATAGGAGGGGGAAGGAGTGAGGTTTTTTTTTTTTTGGGAGGGGGGGTGGGGCGAAAAATGTCGGGCTTGGGGGGCATAGATGTGTCAGAGTCCTCTGACGCGTAATCGTTCACGCCATTAGTGGCGTGAAGGTTGCTCATACCACTAGAGGCGTGAAGCTTATTAACACCACTAATACCGTGAAGCTTGCTCACGTCAGCCGCAAATGGCATGAAATTACTCGATGTCACAGCTAAGTGGCGTCACACTTGTAAAAGTCATTAATGCGTCGGCAGTAGTTTGATAATTATTTTGAAAAGTGCTTAAAGTTACTACCTTAGTGATTTTGCGTTCACTGCCCTACTCGTCTCAGTTACTGAATCGTTTGATTTTTTGATTTTTTGCTTTTGAATAAATTCAAAATAATGACCACAGGAAGATGGCGAGCGTCGGAAGACGAGAGGTTATTATGTAAACGACGATGCATCGAGTGGCGTTTCATTCACTTCGTTTTAGAATCCCAGGCATCTACTTTTTGACGTGTGGGGTCTCCAGTCTCCTTACTTTGAAAGTTAACTTCCTCTGGAAGTAGTCACTGGCCTGCTGCTACTGGCCTACTGCTACTAGTAGTATTTATAGTATTGTTTCGGACAAACTTTTGCTTCGTGCTTTTTGGCTCAAACTCGGTCCTTCAAATTCCTTCATTGCTTGGATTCTGCGTTTTTCGACTTGTAATTTGAGAGTTGAGACAAAGAGAAGCCATGGAAATCGATAGCCTCACTCCAGCTGATCCTCTTCCATTTGCCAGAAGGTAAGCTAGCATACACTTTTCTTCAATTGATTCGATTAATGTTTTTTTTTTCCTTTGATTGTTTTTTTTGCCCGTTTTCTGTAGTTATCAGGTGGAAGCTTTGGAGAAATCTATCCGGCAAAATACCATCGTGTACTTAGAGACAGGTTCTGGGAAAACTTTGATCGCCATCATGCTTTTACGGAGCTATGCTTATCTTCTTCGCAAGCCTTCCCCTTCCATTGCCGTATTTTTGGTTCCGACTGTTGTCTTGATTAAACAAGTATGCAAGTCTTTCCTTTTTTCTCTATTCTCTCCCGGAAAGACCTTCTCTGATTGATTTACATTATTATGGGACCACTAAAACTTACAGTTTGGAAGAACTTTCTGCTGTTGTACACTTGTACCCATTTTAGACTCAAATAGCATTAGAAATATGTAGTCATGGTTGGAAATTACGCTCACATATCCACTAATGCTGCTTTGGTAATGCTGCTTGTGAAATTATGCGCTGGATCAACACTTTTTTGACTAAAGTTTTTCTTCTTCTTCACTTCCCAAAACACCAGCAAGCTGAAGCTGTGAAAATGCATACGGATTTGAAGGTCGGAATGTATTGGGGAGATATGGGAATCGACTTCTGGGATGCTGCTACATGGAAAGTAGAAATGCAGAAACATGAGGTGATTATTTTGCACATTTGTTTAGAAATATCAGATTAAAACTTACATGTGAAATGTCAAGCATGTAAATGGGCTATGTGTAGTCTGCTTTTGTCTCTCAACATAGTCCTGCCCTCTATTTGTCGTTTCCTATCCTATTTCTTATTTACTTTTGTATTGACATATTTATATTTGTTATATGCGCATACGAAGTAATAATTTAAATTTATTGATGGCAAGTGGCAACTAATCTGGGTGCTTACAAAAGCCTACAGTGGCCAGAAACATGTATTATTTGTGAGCCAATACTTTGATTTATGGTGGTAATTGTAAATAATTCTCCCTTCAAGATAGGAAGAGGATTTTATATATTATATATATTTTTTGGATTTGAAAATTTTCACTTGTGAATTTGGTTTTCATGGATAAGAAATCACATGGCTCTGGATAGTACTCTTCTAGGAAGAGCTCTTCTTTTAGCTGTCATCAGTGGAAGCTCCCTTCACAAAATCTTGTTGGTGATATTGCCCATAAAGTTACTGATTACTAATATATCTATCTACATTTGAAGGGATCATAATCATCCTATCCCTGGCTTTCCTATTTGTGGAATCAGTTCTTTTGCTTGGCATGAATGGGGTCATCCCACTGTGCAGTTCCACAGATGGATATATGATATCATTAGATATTAGAGACTATCCAATTCATATGATGCCACATGAGCAAAGACAACATGAAAATTAGTGGATACTTAACCCATAATAAAATCTTAATAGTTAACTGTGAATGAAAGCAGATAAAGTTACATATTTTCCTTCTGAATTTTCAAGTGTTTATAAACTTTTTGATTTCTTTTTGTATGCCAAGTATTCTAGTTGGCACAGGGGTATATTGTTGTTTGCAAAAGTCAAATTCAGACAGTCAGAATTTGCGATTTTCTTCATTTGTAGGACCAGTTGCTCTCAGTGTCATCTGTGTTGTTAGTTATTTTTAGCACTATGTTTCTGATTTGTCGTTGCATTTGCATATCACATATATCATATATAGTTATTGTTTCTGATTTGCCTATGCATATTAGATATTACATAGATTCGATATAGTTATTGTTGGTAGTGGTTTTGATTATGCAGGTACTTGTTATGACTCCTGCAATATTGCTGTCTGGCTTGAGTTGTGGTTTTTTCAAACTGAATATGATAAAGGTCTTAATAATGGATGAATGCCATCATGCTAGGGGCAGATACCCATATGCATGCATCATGACTGTAAGTGATTCCTATAATGGTTTGTTTGTTTGTTTGTTTTTTTGGCGACCTGTGTCTTTTTCTTTCAATAATCACAATTCTGCAGTAATAATGTACTTGTATATCGGTTATTCTTTGGTCACATAGTCTGTGACTTGTAATCATAATTGCTAAAGTGTATTGTATGCTTATGCTATTGAGTGAAGGCTCATGAATAGCTGTACGCCTGTACATGTCTCAGTTATTTGAACTCATGAATAGTTGTCAGCGATGTTTAGTATTAAATAACCTTTTTTGTTGAATTGTATAAAAAGTATTTTGTTTGACGGTCATTGCAGTTATTTATAGTCAAGTTTCTATCTTAGTATGCATTTCTGCAATTTGAGATTGTGGAATGTGCAAAACTTATATTTCTTACAATTGGAAGTTTTGTTTTCATGCAGGAGTTTTATCATCATCAATTGAAATCTAATAGTTCTGATCTCCCTAGAATATTTGGGATGACAGCATCTCTTATTAAATCAAAAGGTTCATTAGTCCAAAGAAAGTTCTATTTATTTCATTGCACTGGCATTATTTTCCTACTCAGTACTGTCTATTATTTTCTAATGTTAAATTTACTTTTTCTTTGCCTCTAATATTTTAATTAGGTGGGAATTCTGAATTGACTGTCTGGAAAAATATTGCCGAACTTGAGAGCCTAATGCATTCTAAGGTTTTACTTTATCTTTCTCCATCTTTTAATTTTTATTTTTTATCTAAGTTTCTAGTTTCAAGGCATGTCATTTTGTTCTAGGCAATATGTTGTCTTGATAGATACTGACAATATTGGAAAATGAGGTTTTTTTTTTTTTTACCTTGACTAGGAAAATGAGAATCTCCAATATTCTCCAACATTAGGATTAAAGAACTTGGGTAGTAGTTAAAAAAAAAAAAAACTGAACAACCAAATGACAAGATTGGTTTTAGAAGTTCAGGTCTTATAGATATCCCCTAAACCATATGCCCTAAACCTTGTCCATGCTTCCTCGATGTTCCATTTTTTTCCTTTATTTTTTACATGATGACTGAATCTGATTGACTTCCATCTTGGAACCTCTTTCTTCTACGTTTGTTCCCTTGTGACTAACTTCCTATGTCCTCTTTTTTGCAGCTTCCTCAGTTACAACTATCTATTTCTGCCAAGTCTCTTCCCATAAACATAAAATTCTTTTCTCAATCCATCTATCTCTTTGTGGTGTATGCGCAAAAAAATTTTGCTGTTATATTTTAAATATCTACTGGTGCAGGAACCTTTACATTGCTAGAAAGGTGTTGACCTTTGCCAATGTATTTAGAAGAGTTTATTTTTTTCAGGACTTGGTGCCCAATCGTTTAAACTTAAAAAAAAAAAAAAGATTTTTAGATAGTGTAGAGATGATATAAAACGTGATTTATTTTGTAGAGATTTTACAAAAAAAGATACTGCGTTTGGTTACACCAATAAAAGTGATTATTATCTAGTTATTTTCAAATTTTATGATATCTTTGTGGATCCCTGTTCATAAAAAAATGATTTATTATCTATTTCTTTTCAAATTTTATGATATCTCCATGTATGTCCATATTTTTATAACATTCTAATTTCTTGGTCATCTATTATTTTCTAAAGTTATTCAGAGAAGCTTTTCAAAAAATAAAAAATATGTTTTCTTTTTTAGATTTCGATTAGTTTTAAATGTTAAAAAACAATATTTAATTTCACAAAAGTGATTTCTTAAAAAAAAAATTGTTTTTTTTCACTAAAAAAAGCTTAAGAAAAGATGTCCTTGTATGCTGTTGTTGTCCAGTTATTTGTTATTTTGAACATTTAATATTTTTTTTATTTAAGGTATATACATGTGCAAGTGAATCTGTCCTGGCGGAATTCATACCAATATCTACCCCAAAGTTCAAATTTTTCAAGGAGACTGGAATACCCTTTGAGTTATTCAAATGCCTGGCAAAAGAACTGGATCTACTAAGAAAAGAGGTGAGAACTTTTAAGGTCGCCAGCTTTTGATTACCCTTACTTGATATTTACGAGGATTGAAATTATGGGGAAGGAATTGGCTATAAAAAGTGAAAATTGGTATATTGAGCAGCATATTTTGTTTGAAATGTCAATTCTGTCATGTTCTTAGATCTTATACCTGATCAAAATTCAGTCATACAAATTTTGATTATTTGATTGTTGGTTTACTTCCCGGATGGTGTCGACTGTTGATATTCTGTGCATTAGTATGAATGCCATGTGAAAAAGTCAGAGTTGACAAGTTCTGCGGCAGAGTCTATTTGCAAAAGAATGAAAAGGGTTTTCTCAGCTTTAATTTTTTGCTTGGATGAGTTGGGACTTTTGTTGGCTTTGAAGGTACTTATTCATACTTATTCTCCGATTTCATTCTTCTCTTCACGAGTGCATGAAAGATTTCACCATATGTTTGTTTATGTGACAGGCTGCAGAATTCTTATCATCAAATGGAACTGAAATATTTTCATATGGAAATATGGATATCTCAGGGCAGACAACTGTTAGAAAATTTACATTGAATGCTTTGGAAATGATTTCAACTTGCATATCATCTGGTAGTGACTTTAGCCTTGGAGACTATACATTTATGATAGATCATCAGCTCACATTCTTTTCTTGCACAGGTCCTCAACATACTATTGGTGATGATATTGGGTCACTTGTGCATGTGGGCCTGTTAACCTCGAAAGTTCAATGTCTTACCGACTCTCTACTTGAATACAGGTTCTTTTATGTTGATTAGTTATGAAATATTTTATATTTGAATGTAGTTTTGAAATCATGCATTGAGGTATGGAATCAGGATTTTCTTTTGGTCAATGTCCTGCTGAAATGTGAAAGTTTTTGGAGGATTTTTGAACATCTATATGGCTGGTTCATTCATTCAAAAATCAAAATAAAGCCAGTTCTTTAGTTCTTTGCTGTTGTATGTTGATTTATATTGTTCCTTGTGTTGGGTTGATTTGTACTTGATCTCAATGTTCTCACATTGTGACAGGACCTAGGAAAGACCAATTATGATTAGTAGAATTCAAATAGTCTTATATCTCTAATTATTTATAGTAGTCTCGTAATTACATTGATGTTGATTTTGACTTGTCTGCTATGAATATTAAATTTGTAGGGGCATGAATGATATGAGATGCATAATTTTCGTAGATAGGATAATTACAGCAATTGCTCTTGAGGCTCTTTTGAGAGAATTCCTCCCAAAACATAACGGATGGAAGACTAAGTACATAGCAGGGAACAATTCAAAGTTGCAAAATCAAACAAGGAAAAAACAAAATGAAATCGTGGAAGAGTTTCGTATGGGCTTGGTATGATTTTTTACCTATGTCATCATTTGTGTAGTCATAAAATGTACAATATTTAATGTCATACAAAATATTTAATTTGCAGGTCAATATCATTGTGGCAACCTCAATTCTTGAAGAGGGGTTGGATGTTCAAAGTTGTAATTTGGTCATTAGATTTGACCCCTCTGCTACAGTGTGCAGTTTCATTCAGTCCCGAGGACGAGCAAGGGTTCAAAATTCTGAGTACATATTAATGGTTGGAAGGTAATTCTTCTTTTGTATTTCTGTTTTGAGTATTCTTGAGTATTTGAACAAATGGGTTATGAAAATTTATGTGATGGCTGCAACAACTTGACAATTGCAAATAAACATGTTCTCTCATACTGATCCTTTTATAACATCCATTTTGGTTTGATTTTCTGGTTGAAACAACTTGTCTGAATAGCCTCCATGTCGTGTTTTATTTTAAAATACAGTGGGGATTTGGCTACACGTTCTCGGTTGGAGAAGTACGTAAGTAGTGGAGATGTTATGAGAAAGGAGTGCTTGCGTCATTCTTCCCTTCCTTGTGAGCCTTTAACTAGTGATATGCGTGATGAGGAAACTTATCGTGTTGAAAGAACTGGAGCAATTGTGAATCTTAGGTCTAGTATTGGTTTGATATACCTTTACTGTTCACGGCTCCCTGCAGATGGGTTAGTTAATTGCTGATCTTCCTATACTCTAATTTAAGTGTTCCCATAATTTTTATGGACAATTTTTCAGATTTACTGTTTAACTCTTAGATTTTAGCTGATCCTATGATTGAATTTTCATATATTTCTAGGTACTTCAAACCAATGCCTAGATGGGACAAAGAGACTGGAACTCTACTTCTTCCTAAGAGTTGCCCTATATCATCTATCTGTGTTCAAGGTTCCAAGAAAACCTTAAAAAATGTTGCTTGTCTTGAAGCTTGCAAGCAACTTCATAAAATCGGAGCTTTGACAGATAATCTTGTTCCTGATATTGTGGTGGAAAAAAATGTGATGGAAGAATTTGGTAATTCGTTGCCTACTTTTCACTATTATTCTAGTAAAGTTATAATTATAATTGAAAGTTGAATTTTGTTTTCCTTACATTTGTGTGTCCTAAATGGTTGGGAATTTATCTGATTCTTACAGCGAATGAACCTTATAATGAGGAGCAACCTCATTATGTCCCATCTGAATTGGTTAACTTCTTTCCACGCAATGGCAATATATTATACCATTGCTATTTGATTGAGTTGAAGCAAGAATTCAACTATGATATTGCTGTTCGTGATGTTGTTCTTGCAATAAGATGTAAACTTGACCCTGAAATTGGGTGCATGGAATTCAAAATGTGTACTAATAGGGGTGGCTTGATAGTACAATTCAGATACATTGGTACAATAAATCTTGGCCCAACTGAGGTATGATGTTTTGCCCTCTTATTGTTGTGTCTAGCATAATTAGTGTCACAAAAGTTTATGTAGTTATATTTTTTTTTTCCCCAGGTTCTTTTGTGTAGAAGATTCCAAATCACTGTATTTGGAATTCTTTTGGGCCATAATATGGCTAAGTTGGTAGCCATTTTAGATGAACTCCATTTGGGAGATAATCTTGAGATTGATTATCTTCTGCTGCCAGCCAATAGCATACCTCAAAGACCTTCGATCATCGATTGGCCTTCTGTGACTTCTGTATATCCATCTAAAGAAGTTTGCAACAATCATGTTGCCAATGTAAGGACCATTGATGGATGGATTTGCTCCTGCAAACTAGAAAATTCATTGGTTTATACTCCTCATAGTGGTTATTTTTATATCATCACTGGGAGAATGGAATTACATGGAAACTCTGCTCTAAAACTCAGCGATGGCAGAACTACCACATACAAGAAATACTATAAAGAAAAGTATGCTAATATTAGTTGCATTGCCTATTTTTAAGCCACTATTTACCATCAGGTGTATTACTTTGACTTAATCTGATCACTTATCCTAAATTTCAGGTATGGGATCGATTTATGTTTTGAACACCAACAACTATATAATGGAAGGCACATGTTTCATGTGCAAAATTACCTTTGCAGGAGTAGACAAGCTAAGGAAAGAGGTTAGAGTGTTGATTCTTGCACCTAGACTTGCCCATGAAAGTTGGTTGTGCAGGAAGATTTCCAAAAGCACAAACTTTTGGCAGATATAACAAGCACAAAAACTATTCATAGCTTTCTCTTGAAGTTTCTTTATTTTAACTTTTCCATGAAAGGTTTCTTTTAAATAAATGTATTTTTGCAGACCAAGAAATCAAGCTAGTCCATGAGACTGGCTAAAATTTACCCAAAATTGAAGCCAGTGTTAATATCATTTGTCATGTGATGCTGATTTACATAGAAACTTATGACTTTGCAGAATCAACCAAATGTACAGTCGAGTTGCCCCCAGAACTATGCAATGTTATAATGTCACCGATTTCTGTCAATACAATATATTCATTCTCTTTCGTTCCTTCAATAATACATCGGCTTGAGTCATTGCTGGTGGCTTTCGACTTGAAAAAAATGTGCATGCAAAATGATATTCCAACAGTCAAGGTAAGCTGCTCTTCTTTTGCTATGAAAATTTATCATGATATAATTCCAACAGTTATATTTCCAATTTTTTTCCAAGGAAATATAGTTTCATGTCATTCTGTTGAGACTCATTAACTACCTAAATGTTTGTCTGCATTTATTTTTAATATATAAGTTGTTTTAATGGCAGACACATTGTATAATTATGGCACTAGATATAACCAACGTAAAAGAAATGATTTGGCCTTCTTGTTTTAGCATGTCCCAACCAATACACAATGAGATTATTTAGATTGCTAAAAGATGTAATACTAATGCATAGATTTGATATCATGTGAACTTTCTTTCTTTTTTCTTTGTGGGTTTATTTGTGTTGGGTACTCTTCATATGGGTGTATATTTATTTGCTTGAAGATGCTTCATGGATAATTCTGTTTGCCACATGGTCATATAAGAAGTTTTGAATTCGACATAATGTATGTCCAAGGCAACCTTAACCTTTTCATCATGCTTTCATTATGGCATAATTATGGAATATTACCTCTGGTACTAGGTCCTACGTTGAGGACCAGAGGAGTATTATTTTCTTTGTATATTTTTGTTGTTGTCTTTGTTCAAGCTTTTTGATGATATACTTGTCCTAACCTAATGGTATCTGCTTCGTGCACTGTAGATCTTGGAAGCAATCACTAGGAAAAAATGCCAAGAGTCATTTCATTATGAATCCTTAGAGACTCTTGGAGATTCTTTCCTTAAATATGCTGCTGGCCGGTATCTTTATCAAATCCATCCAACTTATCATGAGGGTCTCCTCAGTGTGAAGAAGGACAAGATAATTTCTAATGCTGCCCTCAGGAAGCTTGGGTGCACCAGTAGACTTTCGGTATTCTTTCTTTCCCAACTTTTGCATTTTCTTTTTTGATTCTTATCATTTACAATACTGTTAATCAGCATTTCACATATGCCTTTTGATCCTTATCATTCATGCACTTATGCATTATGACAATCCCATTACTCTCTGTTAGATGAAATAAAAGAACGAACTTATCTCATTTATCATGTCAAGTTGACGGATTCACGGTTTAAATTGTTGGAGGGATTAAATTTTGCCTAGTTTTTGCTCCTCTAATCCTTAATATAAAACATATTTTGAAAGTTAATCTTGGTTCTAAATATAATATAAAGTTTCATGTTTATCAATCTTTTCTCAATTTACCCCTATTGATGCTCTCTCAACAATAATCAAAGGGGAGAGATAATGAAAGAAGTAAGGAAGAAGACTAGAGCATTTGAGAAAATACATGTCATATTAACTAATTCAACGAACTTCCTTAGTATAATCAAATTAGTTAAATATGTCTTATATTAAGGACTGGAGGAGTACTTACTAAAGTGTGTTTTCTCATCCCACCTGAATTGTTGAATTTCTTTAATTGTACATGACCATAAAATTGTACAAGCTTGACCAATAAGCTTTGGCTCAGTGGTAGTCATTTAAGCCTTAAAGGTCCAAGTTAGGATTTCAGTTGAAGCCAGAGTTGACATTTGGAAGAGATAGAAAAAATGTACATGTATTTTGAAATTTGTTCCCTTTTTTTTTTGGGCTAAATTCAGAATTTTCATTCCTTTTTGTTGTAGGGCTTCATACGGAACTCCCCTTTTGATCCACACAAATGGATTATACCAGGAAATAGATCTGGATATGCTTCTTTAAAAGAGGAGTTAGCATCTGACGATGTGACGAAAATTTATGTTAATGGGAACAGAAAAATAAAACCTAAAGTCATTTCAGATGTTGTTGAAGCCTTGATTGGGGCCTTCCTTAGCGCAGGTGGAGAGAAAGCTGCTTTGAAGTTTATGGATTGGGTTGGGATAAAGGTGGATTTTGATGTAATACCAAATAAGAGGCTTTTAAGCATAGAGCCAGAGAGGCTTGTGAATGTCAGATATTTTGAATCTCTATTGAACTACTCATTCAATGACAGCTCTCTCTTGGTGGAAGCTTTGACCCATGGTTCTTACATGCTGCCAGAAATTCCAACATGTTATCAGGTGCCTTATAAGTACTGCATTATCTTGTCCGATTTTTAATGTCTGTATCTTTTGAGCTAAACTGAAAACTGTACTTTATTTGCTGGCATGGTTCAGACACATACCATTCATAGAACAGTTAGATTTAACTTTTCCTTTGACATGAAGTCACATGAGACTGAAGTTAACCAAAGTCATTAGCTTTGAGACTGACAAATGAGATAGCTATTACTCCCTCCGGTCCACAATATAAAAAGTCTTATAGAAAGAAAATCTAGTCCAAAATACAAGAGGTTGAAAGGGTAATTAATTATTGTTTTCCACTTTTACCCCTTGCAAGAGAGAGAAAGAAGTGACATATATTACATGCATGTTTGGAAATCACATTCTTTGATAAATTAGTTAACGTTTTATATTTTGGACTCGTGGGAATACTAATAGTTTATCATACCAAATGAAAACATTTGCATATGGTTATGATCTCTATGAAAGGCAAAATTTCAGGGTCTTTCCTTCAGTACCAGCCAATGTTATGGAAGTTTTGATGTATCCCAGAATTAGTAGTCGTCTTTGCTTTTGTTTTGTTTTGTTTTTTTGCCTCAATTGCTATGCAGAAGTATTGAATAATATACATACGTTACGTATTTTCCCTGCAGCGACTAGAATTTCTTGGGGATTCTGTGTTGGATTTTCTCGTCACTGAGCATATGTACAACAAATATCCTGGCTTGTCTCCAGGGTTGTTGACTGACTTGAGGTCGGCTTCTGTAAATAATGACTGTTATGCTCGGTCTGCCATTAAGGCTAACCTACACAAACACATACTCCATGCTTCTCCAGAATTACATAGGGATATTGTTGCCACAATAAAGGATTTTGAAAAGTTATCTTCCAAGCCAACTTTTGGTTGGGAGACAAGGACTTATTTCCCCAAGGTTAGCTATTACTATTTCAGTTCATTGATCACTAAACAATGTCCTTGTTTTGAATAACGCATATTCATATTACCGTCTTAGTGGTGTTTTTTGTGCATGTGTTCGAGTATTATTTTGGTAATTTGCTACGTGGGGCCTAATCATTATATTTCTCCTAACAATTTCACATTTCTTGGCAATTCTGCATATTTTAATGCTAGTTTTTAATTCTATACTTAGAGGGCAAACTCTAATAACTTGAGATTACAAGTAGTATTAAACCTGTGATCTCCCACTTACTAGGGAGCATTTATGCCTCTTGGATTTAAGGTCATGGGCTGATAAAAGTGATTTTAAAGAATAGATTTTAGAGAATAGCTTTTGAAAGGGCAGAAAAAATTATCTTCTGGAAAACCATGGTTTCCCACTCCCAATCCATGTGGTTTTCTTGTAGGATTATATCTTGGAATGTTTGAATCATGTAGAACTTGAGTTTCCTGCCTAATCTTTTTCACCTAATGAAAAAAATACCCTTTAGGATCCAAAACTCTGTTATATTGGTAGCTAAGGACCAGAAGATTAGATTACTATTAATGCTTCTTTTAAGACACGATCTGATTTTTTCAGTAATTACAAAGGTATTGGGATTGGATACTACTTGTAAATACTAATATTCTTACTATTGATAGGTACTTGGAGACATCATAGAATCTCTAGCAGGAGCAATTATGGTTGATTCTGGATTCAAGAAAGAGAGTGTGTTCAAAAGCATCATGCCTCTCTTGGAACCTTTGATCACACCGGACACCGTTCAGATTCATCCTGTTCGCGAATTGCAAGAATATTGCAGCAAACAACATTTTATAATGGAGAAGCCATTGTTTTCCAAAACCAATGGCTTAGCTTCTGCCACGGTTAGGGTTCTAGCTAATGGGAATGTTTATGAGAAAACTTGCACAGCTGACCATAAGGAAACAGCAAAAAAGTTAGCTTGTAAGGAAGTTTTGACTTCCTTGAAGAACAACAATTCTGTATGAAGAAACATGCAAGTAGATAATATAATTATATAATGGAATTTTACTTCGGGAATGTCCCCAAAAAATACCTATACCTTATGAATTCCCAAACCTCCAAAAGGTGACTTGAACAGACGAAAAAACAGGTAAGGGAAAGGGTAGGAATATGTAATTTTGAGGTTTTTACAAAATTGCCCTCACTGATTGCACTTGTTAAAAGTAGTAGCAAATGACATTATTGAAACAATAAATATCTTTATAAATGTTGTCATTTGTGTAGTCAGTGATTAAATGCTAATTTTTACAAGAATGTAGCATAATGTTTTAAATAATTGACTATATTTGTAATGTAAAATGACAACATTTGTTAAGGTATTTACTATTTCAATAGCGCCATCAGTTATGACTACTTATAACTAGTGTGTGAGGGGTAATTTTGTTAAAGCACCAACACTTCAAAATCTCATATTCTTATGTTGTTTCCTACTTATTGGTATGTGAGGAAATGGGTCCTCTAACTGGTCAATCTCTCATCATCTCTCATTGTCCTATAATTATAGCTGTCAGATTTTGATCCAACAGCATAGAAAGAGATAAATCATCTACTTTTTAGAATTTCATCTTCACCACGTGCGGGGTAGTTTTTACACATGCAGTAATTTTGAAATTTTGAAAAGTAAATGACGTGTCTCTTTCTAAGCCGTTAAATCAATATCTGACGATTGTAATTAAAAGACAATGAGAGATGATGAGTGTTTTGTCTCAGAACATAAGTGTCTAGCCCAACAAGGCTAGGAGATCTCAATGTAGGATCGAGAAGCTCTCCGCAAATGCTGAAAGGGTAAGGCACCTTCAGAAAGAGGAATACTCGACGGGTACTATAAGGAAGATACCGATGAGCAGTCCTTGATCACTGTGCTACACGGTGGTGGCGTTTCGCCAGAGGGGTGGTGTGTGTGCATAGTGAGGCTGGATAGTAAATAATGTAATAGAGAATGTAGAGAGTGCACCTGATGGGTAACCTCCTATTTATAGGGATTACCTATGGTTTCTCTCCCAATCATAGTGAATCCGTTGCGCCAGGAGGATGTGCCTCCCACGTCCTATAAATGCCTGCTCCACTACCTGTGCGGTTCTGCGTCGTAGACACAATGAGGGAAAGGTGACTCACCCATTATCTTGCTGCACACGGTCCCTTAGTGCCCTTGGGCTGCATATCTACTAGGCCCAATATATGGGTCAATAACAGTTGCCCCCAAGCTCAGTATTCCAGGTCTTTGTTGTGCCGAGATTTACAAGCTGACAATCCCCGACTTAATCATCAAATTCCTCTAGGGAACTTACGCAAGCCCTGTTATTCCGGTTATAACTGTCGCATCCGGGTTCCCTTTATTCTGAGATGGCTTCCCTAACCTCCAATGGTCATACGAGTAAATAGCCTTTGATCATAAGACCATCGTTATGAGCTCCAATCACGAGTACCTCAGTCATAACCGATGTTATGAGCTCCAGCCACGTGCATCCTGGTCATAACTGGCCTTATGAACCTCAATCCTTATCTGCCCCCAATCGAGGCCGTCATTGAAGTCAAGAGCTGCTTGAATAAGCACCACTCTTGGAAGATCGATGTGACGAGTTGTCTACTCTCCCTGAGAAATGGAAACGTCATCCCGCTTCGTTATTCGTGCATACTTACTGCCTGCACCTCGATTACCCAAGCATTTATTACCTTTTACTCTTACGTTTCCCCATTAAAGATACGCATTAATTACTCCTGGCGCTTCTATACATCGTTTCACCTTAGAGGGGCCTATAAAGCCCCGTAAGTGCCTCATATTTCCTTCATCTACCACCTTCAAATTCCTTTCATCGGCTGAAATTCCTGACATTCTTAGGAATGAGGTGTTATGTCATTCGCAGTGAATCGTACACGCCAAAGCAATTGCGGTCGACCTCCCTAATCTTGATTCTCAAAACACCCCCAGGATGCAGAAAAAAAGAAGAGAAGGAACGGGTCATCCAGTTGCATCGAGGTCCTTGCAACCAGCAACCAGCTCCTGATGTATTTGCCAATCTTCAGCTACCTGTCCTTTAGGACATCGAAGAGTGCCGATGTATTTGCCTGTCTTCACGTTGATACCTCCACAGACATCGGGACTCTTAAGCACATTGAGCCAATCCTATCAATTCTAGCTCAACTTTATATGGGCTCTCCAAAGAACCATGTAAAGGACACTTGACCAGGAAGAAGCCATCTGGCAAACCTGGTAGTGACTTCGGATGGACCTTGTTCGTGGCCAGTGGAGACGCCCATGCTGATAAGCTACACACGTAGATTACTCGCTGAATCTTACCATTGTATCTCTTTTGTAAAATCCATTTTACTAATGAGCAATTCATGTAAGCCGCTTTGCCATCAATAAAAAGGAAAAACTGTTGTTTAAGACCACTTGGCTTATATATGCTTGTTCCCTTACTAATTCGCACGATGTACAAACATATATCTATTATGGCAAACTACTCACCACCATACTGGTGTTGAAAGCTCCAATAAATCGTCCTCGAAACCGGGAACACGAACTACCCCCCAATCCGGGTTGAACGAACTGCCCCCCAAGCGGGTTGAAGGAAAAATGAACTGCCCCCCAAGCCGGGTTAAAGGAAAAATGAACTGCCCCCCAAGCCAGGTTGAAGGAAAAATGAACTGCCCTAAGATGTTTCCACTTTCCTTTTTGATAGGTGTCCCCTCTGAACCATCATATCGTGTCATCGTGTCCCTTTTGTGAGTGGTCACGCCAACCGCCTGCGCTGAACGAGCGCATTAAATGCTCACGTCACTTAAAGTTATGAGTCGCGACTTTTTAGAGTTGTAACCCTAATTTCCAATGTGTATTTACATCACGATCCCTGACATTTCAAATTCGCAACGTCTATAAATCTGCTCGATCGCCTTCCTCTGACCACTTTATGACATGCCAATTCTCTGAAATCATATCATCCTCTTTCTAGAGCGCTATACCACTCCAAACATCAAGTTACATTTTTCTGCAAACATCTCAAGTATTCTCAATAAACCCCTCTTTTTACTCTGCAGAACCTTATGTTTCTATTTGGCTTTCTTTATTCTTCATGCTAGCATCATGTTGCTCTGTGAAACATATTCTAAACGTATTTTCTGGGTTTACTGGGTAGGTTTTGTCGGGTGGGTTTTTCTGCGTTGGGATTTTCTGGGTAAGAGGAATGGCTCGAACTGTACCACTCACTTCAAAACCTAAACATACCTTGCCACTCCCCCAACCAGAGATTCACGCCTGCCAATCACCCCCCAGGTTTTCATTCTGGGAAACGCCCTCCCTTGCAGAAGAACAGACTGAAGCCTTAGTTCGTAATCCTCGAGGGAGAAAAGACAAAAGAGCCCCCAAAACACCATCTGTGAGCGACACACCCATTCCAAATTTGAACGCAGGACCAACACCCTGCGATCAATGCTGCTTCAAAAGCATAGAACTTGCTGCGTTAGCACGTTATAGGGATGTCGACTTACTATTAGACAAATGCCGATGTAACACCATTGACACAGGTATCACATCATTTTCTAACTTATACCCCATTTTGGTTTTTCTAGGTATAAATGGCTTCGTCCTCAAGCCGCCCTGGTCCATCCGAAACAAAAGAGTCGGTTACGTCAACCACCCCCAAACACTGAGCTAACACAACGTTCGAAATTAATGATTGTGTGACACGTATCCAAAATACAATGGAAGAGGCTGAAGTCCCCTCTCTCCTGGTTGGGGATGGGGAGGGGTATACCATATGATTACCTCTTGACGGCGAATAGGTGGCCTCAAACCGTCCTAAAAGCACAGATCCTCACTTTTTCTTTCTTTATCGAGATGTCCTCATGTTGCTTGGTGTCTGGTTCCCCTTTACCGACTTTCAAATCAGCCTCCTAAACCACCTTAACGGGTGGGCGTTCGCTGTAGCTTTTGAAAACTTGTGCAAGAAAATGAAGCTTGTCTGCACTGTTCCTGTTTTTATGTCCTTCTTTTCTCCTTTGGAAATGAACACACTTGTTGGGAGCTCCACCACATGGTTTGGATGGACCTCGCTCCGAGGTATCCTTGATCGCTGACTTTTTAAGACCTTTATGAACTCATGGAAGAATTTCAAAACCGCTTTTATCAAGGTTGAAGCCGAAGCCAGGAAAGCCCCTTGGTTTGTTCGAATGCTTCCCACTGGGGAAACCGAGGAAAGCTTCCCGCTGTACTGGTCTTCTCGGCATCACCACTTGAGTTCAGAAGATTTTGTGCCTAAGCCTAAAAGCTTTTCCGACGCAAAGGAAACGGCTCAACTTGAACTTGTGAAGCTTGCTGGGTCCTTACAAAAGCCTATGGACCTTGTCACTTATATCCCTATGACCTTAGTTAGGAGACGGCTAGTGGCGAGTATGCGAACATCATTACATACATATCCACTTGTACATATTATGCACATTTTAATCCTTACTATGCAAGTACTGACACCTTCATTCTTTTTCAGCGAATCAAGGAATGGGCAGACCTAGATTCATGGGCGTCTTACAAGAAGTTGAGGGGAATATCGATATTCCACCTTATAATGACCCTACCATAACCGCGCCGTAGATTCCAACCAGCAAGGAAGGGAACACGGGGACTTCCCGCAAACGGTCCACCTCCAAAAGGGGGTCTACACCAGGGGAAGGTCCCCCCAAGAACTCACGAGCGAAGCAAAGGGTAGATGGCCCACCTACTCCCGACTCAACCCAGAACTTGCAGCCCGCTCCCCCCAGATCCATAGCCCGCATTCCTTTCATTATTGAGCACCCAGAGGGGGTCCTGTGGAAGAGTGGCGCGAGTCCACAACTGCTTGAAATGATTTGCCTCCCGACTCGCTTTTATTCAACCTCTGGTCTTACTGACGCTGACAAGAAGGAGCTTGCCGAGATGGAGATTGAAGGGTATAAATCCCTCTCCATTCTTTGACCATATGTCGTTCTCAAAGTCCAGTGCGCTGCTGTTATTGCCGAGTTAGAGAAGACAACTCTGGAAAGGGATTCCCTGTCACAAGAACTTGCCCCCTTGAAGAATAACGCCAACCTTACCGCTGTTATCGCGGAAAGGGATCAAGCGAGGGATGAATTAGTCACCTTAAAAGCCGAGATGGGCAAACAGTAGGAAGAGGTGAAAGCACTTAAGGTGAGCTTGTCCCATACCGAGAACAAGTTGACCGAGGCAAATCTAGATGTTCACCGCCTTGAAGACCTGCATTCCATTGACATGCTTCTTGTAGAAAGGGTGCAATCCGGCGCGGACCTGGTAAAGGAAGTGCTTAAGGCCAGAGACGAAGAGCTCTCCCAGGTCAAAGCCCAACTCACTGAGTCCACCTGTGCCCAAGATGAGGAGCGTTGCTGCATCAAGGCTCAGACCATGGAGTATACTAACACAGCCATCGAGTCATTTAACAACGCCATGGCACAACTCCGGGTCCTTAATCTTGACGTCACTCTGAAAACCTCCGGGCTGCACGTTCAACCATATGTCAACCGAAAAGGGAGACTGATCCCCCCTGGAGTTGATGAAGAAGAGAGCGAAGAAGAATCAATTCCGCCTTCTTAAGGCTAAACCCGACCTGTCTGCCGTGCTTTTATATTAGGCGTTTTTATTACGCCCACCATTTGCTGCCGAGGTTGTATCCTGGCTTTAAAGTCTTTCTATAAATAATTGACTTTTGCCGTTAGCGTTAGCGGCTCACTTTTGACTTTCTTAATTGCATTTTTCAATTGCCCAAATTGACCGGTTTATTTAACACTTATCAATTTTGTGAATTTTTTAACCCGATCTACCCACGATAATCATAAACTCATCAAATGTTTTAACTTGTGTGCCAAAGTTTTTACAACTTGACTTGATCAAGGTTGGTATGCTTGTTAATGCGATTATTGTGGGCAGACTGCTTCACGTCGGTCGACTCTGCTCGAACATTTTTTGACATGGGAATTTTCGCCCTTCGGCTCAAAAATTCTCTCACTTTTGGCTCTTAAATCATGATTGTATATCATGGGAATTTAAATCATGATAATATATTATATAATTATATAATATAATATAAATTGGAGAATTTATTATATTATATGTATTATATAATATAATATAAAATTAGAGAATTTTATCGTGAGTAATATTTTATTTCATAAATGTATGAAATAAAATATGTTTATAATTTACCTTTCAAAGTGTTGTTTGGGTATGGTGAACAAGATGGCTTTAGTGTTGTAAATTTTAAATATGGCCTGCGTGCCATGCCTCTCTCTAAATCTTTTCTTATCTCATTCCCCTCGTATGTGAAACGAGGTTTCTAACTATGTACTTTCTTTTATTATTTAGAGAAGTCCTCTCATTGGCTTGGGCGGACTACAGGTTAGATGAGCCATGTTGTTCACGAGTTTTAATTATGTTTTGATATGATTACTGCATGATTAATTTAGGTTCTATATGAGATATACAATAATGATTGCATTCATATAGGTAGAATTAATAAAGATAAATTAAATCGGCAGGCTTTTATTTTAGATTAAAATAAATAGATCAGATTAGATCTGTTGGACAGATTTAATTAATATTATTTTAATCTAAAATTTGAGTTCAAGATTAATTGAGATTAATTTTTGAATATTTTAATATGGCCAATTAGGGTTTTATAAATCCTATAAGATATAGATCTAGTCATATTAAGATGAAGCGACAGCCGCAAGTCTCAATAATTTAATCATAATGATTTGTTTCATAATTGTATGAATTAACATATGTTATGATTAATTTTGAGTTTTAATTATGATTTGATTTGATCACTTATAATTAATTTATAATTTTAATTATGATTTGATTAGATCACTCATAATTAATTTAGAATTAAATTAATAGGATTAATTTGATTATGTCTAATAATACCTTCTAAATAAAATCTTAAGTCACAATGCCATCAATAAATGAATACTTGTCAAAACTTCGATCACCCATTTGCATATTCCACCAAAGTGGATGCATCTGAGTAATCTTGGGGAGACAAAAGAGAGTAATGGTGATACTCTATATTCATTGTTGTCCTGACTTAATTGAGATCATCAAAACGGTTTTGGATCTCAAGGCATTGGATGGGATTAAACATACTAGGTCATATGATGATCGAATCCCATAAAGATCTAAGAGTTACATGGGATGTAATTGGCAAAGAGGTTGCCTACCTAAATAACTTGATTTTAAGTGTCCTGCCAAAGCGGACTTAAGATTAAACCAAATATGGATCTTAGCCCACTAATTATAATGAGGGTTATTAATTCAGTGGGAGGTTACTGATTAAACTTTGCATATCTTTTAATTGTAGAATCATGTAGATTAGTAACACCGCAACACCATCAATGTGATCGGTCCTTGAGAAGGACGAACTCGATGAGACAAACTTTCTTGACATGTTTGGGAACTTAAGCATTGATCCTAAACACGAAAGAAAGGAGTATCTTATCGATCAACCCATCCCTGACAAGCCTACAGCTGATGATCCAAGAGATCAGACTGATGCTTATAGAAGCATCAGGATGACTCTTATGGATACAGGATGCCTGAAGCCTGCCACTATGGTTCTAGACCTCGATGGAGATCTAGAACACATGGAGGTGTCTGAGATTATTTATCATCCTATGGAATTATGTTCCAGCAACAGGCAGGTCAAGAGAGATATGAGACCACAAAGGCCTTATTCTTTTGCAAGATGGCTAAAAGTGAATCAGTTAGTCTTCATTTTGTTGAAAATGAAAGGCTACATTGATCACCTTGAAAGGCTTGGATTCCCCATATCCTAGGAGTTAGCTACAGATGTGATCTTGATCTCACTCCCAAAAAGTTATGATGACTTTGTCATGGATTACAACATGAATTGTGTGGAGGAATCAATTTCTGAACTGCATGGGATGTTCAAAACTGCTGAGCAAAGCCTTGAGAAGAGGCCTAGCACTGTTTTGTCAGTTCAGAGAGGAGGGGGTATGAAACATAAAGTTTGAATCTTTTGAAATGTTCAAAATATTCCAAAATGAAGTACAAAACCGACTTGGCAAAACAATTATGGCACTTCAATCTGATCGAGGTGGTGAACATTTGAGGCAAGTGTTTGTTGACCATCTTAGGAGTTGTGGGATCATCTCACAGCTTACTCCTCCAGGAACACTTCAAGGAATGGTGTTTCTGAACGGAGGAATCGAACTCTATTAGATATAGTTCGATCTATGATGAGGCAAACAGATCTTCAATCTTCTTTTTGGGGCCATGCCCTAGAAACAGCTGCGTTCACACTAAAGAGTATTCCATCAAAGGCAGTTGAAAAGACACCATATGAGATATGGACTGGGAAGAAACCCAGTTTGTCATTTCTTAAGATTTGAGGATGTGAGGTTTATGTTAAATAACAAGCCTCTGATAAATTATCATCTAGATCCTCAAAATGCCTTTTTGTGGGGTATTCTAAGGAAACTAAAGGATACTATGTCTACAGTCCCACCGATCATAGTATTTGTTATTTGGATTGGTATCTTTTTGAAAAGAGTTTATCTCTGAAAGAGCCAGTGGGAGTAAGGTGAACCTTGAAGAAGTTCGAGAGTCACAGGACAAAGTAGAACCACAGATGGAAACCAGAGAAGACTCACAACAGGTTGTTGAGCTTACTCAAGTAACACAAGGCCTATGAAGGTTCGATAGATCACGGCTACAACCTCAGAGATATGGATTTCTGATTATTGGAAGTCGTGATGTTTTGCTCATTGAGCAGAATGAGCCAACGACCTATCGAGACGCCGTAGTAGGACCAAACTCCGAAAGATGGCTAGATGCCATGAAGTCTGAAATGCAATCCATGTACGACAATAAGGTATGGACCTTAGTCGATCCCCTTGAAGGTGTAAAAACCGTTGGGTGCAAGTGGGTTTTCAAGGAGAAAACTTGCATGGATGGCAAAGTAAATGTCTTCAAGGCACGACTGGTTGCAAAAGGATTCACTCAAACTCATGGTGTGGACTATGATGAAACCTTTTCCCTAGTTGCAATGGCCAAATCAATCAGAATCCTTCTTGCCATTGCATCATATTATGACTATGAGATATGGCAGATGGACGTCAAAACAACCTTCCTTAACGAAAAGCTGCTTGAGGATGTGTACATGACACAACCTGAGGGTTTTGTGCATCCAGAGGACTCTGGTAAAGTTTGCAAGCTTCAAACATCCATTTATGGATTGAAGCAAGTATCTCGGAGTTGGAATCATCGTTTTGATGAAGTAGTCAAAGAGTTTGGATTTATTCAAAATATGGATGAACTTTGTGTTTACAAGAAGGTTAGTGGGAGCACAGTTGTATTACTAGTGCTTTATGTTGATGACATTCTACTCATTGGAAATGACATTCTTACCTTGCAGAGTGTCAAGTCTTGGTTAGGAAAGTCTTTCTTAATGAAAGATTTAGGCAAAGCCACTTACATCCTTGGGATAAGGATCTATAGAGATAGATCCAAGATGCTGATAGGCCTAAGTCAGAGCACATATATAGACAAGATACTGCATAGGTTCAGTATGCAGGAATCTAAAAGGGGTAACATGCCCATGTCTCATGGCATCCATCTTAGTAAGGATTTGTGTCCTAGTACACAAGATCAAAGAGACCGCATGAGTAAGATTCCATATGCCTCCGCCATTGGATCTATCATGTATGCCATGTTATGTACTCGACCGGATGTGTCATTTGCCTTGAATATGACTATCAGATATCAACAAGATCCTGGTGAGGGTCACTGGACTGCTATCAAGAATATCCTTAAGTACTTAAGAAGGACTAAGGACTTATTCTTGGTATATGGTGGCTTGGAGGATGAGCTCTGTGTAACTGGTTACATAGATGCGAGTTTCCAAACTGACAAAGATAATCTAAGATCGCAATCAGGATATGTATTCCCGTTGAATAATGGTGCGGTGAGCTGGAAGAGCTCTAAGCAGAGTACTGTAGCTGATTCTACAATATAGAAGCTGAGTGTATAGCAGCATAGGATGCAGCTGAGGAGGCCTTTTGGATTAGAAAGTTCATGACTGAACTGGGGGTGGTTCCTACCATCTCAGATCCAATAGTTTTGTTCTGTGACAATGACGACGTTATTGCGCAGACAAATGAACCTAGGTCACATCAAAGGACCAAGCATATACTCAAGCGATTTCATCTCATCGGAGAAATCAGAGATAGAGGTGATATAAAAGTATATAAAGTACCAGGAGAAGACAATATAGTTGATCCTCTTAATAAACCGTTTGCACAAGTAAAACATGAGCGTCATGTTAGGGCAATGGGAATTCGAATAATTAATGATTGCGCCTAGTGCAAGTGGGAGTCTGTTGGAAATTATGCCCTAGGGGCAAGTCATTATTCTCCATTAAGTTATCATTTCATACGCATGTTTATCGTGATAACTACATCCCTGGATTTATCTTATAGATTATCCTAAATGTCCCTAGTCGGCATCTACGCAGGAGCGAAGATGAGTTAAGACCAGTGTGACTTTGATGAGGTATGGAGATACGAATCAAAGTCATGGGCACTTGTAGGAGTACAAGGTGCTGGACCGACCCACTATAAGAAAGCTGCATGGATTAAGTCATAAGCTTATCTCATGTATAACCGCGTCACAACGCCCTATGACCTGAGATCATCATGGATTCCTACATGATGAGTCATTGGTCTTTGACCTAGTCAAAAGTCACCTTTAATTGGGTGATGATAAAGGCTGGGATCGGGATCAGTGGTTTTCATGTGGAGGAATGTGAATGGTCAAGATGGAATTTGTCCCTCACATTTGTAGAGAGATAATACTGGGCCCCTCGATGAGTGAGTCTAAGAAATGTATGGCCATACTGTGATGGAAAAGAGTTTCCATTTCACTTATTAGACTACTCAAGAATCGAGAAAGTAGTGGTCAAGAACAGGAAGTTGACATTATCCATGCCTCATCCTTGACCAAATTATCCTGTGACAAAAGGGACGTGACATGGTTGTACGATAGGTTGTATCGTGTCATCGATCCTCATGTGAATTGGGTAGTCGCAATGTCTTGCTAGAGGCCGCTTGCGATTTGTGGGCTGATACGGTCTTGGCCCACTGCCAATCTCATATGGGCCTGCAGGGTCGCACACATGAATAATCCAATATGGGTAAAAGTGTCCAGATTCATTGAATCTTAGATTAATATGAGATTTAATGAATATTGAATTTAATCTGGGGTGAATATATATATAAATATATATTTAAATTCAAAAATAATATAATAATATTATTTAATGGAGATTATAATATTATTATATAATATTCGTTTTATATTTAATTTATTTGGTAAATTAAATATCTAAAACAAATACATTATCTATTTGATTTAAATTGAGATATTGTATCTCAGATTTAATTAAATAAATAGATATCATTTCTCGGATTTAATTTATAGAGATAAATTAAATCAGAAGGCTTTTAATTTAGATTTAATCTAAATTCAAGATTCGAATTTTAGATCTGGTTTTAATTCGGATTAAATAAATATATTAGATTAGATCTATTAGATAGATTTAATTAATATATTATCCAGATTCAAAATTTGAATTTCAAAATTAATGAGGATTAATTTCGATTATATAATACGCCTATCGGGTTTAGAAAAACCTACGGGACTTTTAGTCGAGCGTATTAGAAAGCCGCGTGAAACCCTAGAGCAAAAAAGAGAGAGACGCACAGTTCGAGGCGCTAGCACGCTGCCGCGTCCGTGTTCGGAGATTGTTCGTGTGGATACCGGTAGAGGAAGCCGATTTTAAGAGTCGTCTTCTGCTGATCGAGAAGGTAGCCCACCAGTTCAAAGAGAACGAGACGCGGACGAATTCACTACAGTTTGGGTTTTCTTGATCATCATGAGAAAATGTGCGCAAAGGTTTGTGTAGATTCTTAAGCTACTAGTTCGCCAAAATCAAAGGAAAACCTCCGGCTCCAAATGATTCCGAATTTTATAATGTACGATTCGGGATCCTTAACCTTGATTTAAACGTGCCTGAGTGATCCTCCGGATGGGATTCGTAAAATATTTTAATCCGCTGCGTGTAATACCCCAGATTTTATTATTGAATTTTATTTCAGTTTCGAGGACGAAAATTGTTTTAAGGAGGGTAGAATGTAATACCCCAGATTTTTATTAATAATAATAATAATAGAAATAGTAATGATAATGATAGATTAAAATAATACTAATAAAATAATATTGATTAATAGTAGAAATTAAAAAAAAGTAGTAGTAGTAATAATAATAAATAATGTTGTATTGTTTTTGTGGTAATCATATTATTTTGTAAATAGTATTATTAGATTGGTTAAGATTAAATCCTAGATTCTAGGAGTTAGTTATATCAGATTATAATTTTAATCTTTTTTTGAATTCATCATCGGATTCAAAATATATCTAATAATTAAAACTTTACAATTTGTTTTAATTCATTTATTAGGAATAATTAAAAGGTCCAGCCCATAGCTAAAACCCTAGATTTTAATTATAAATTTAGGTCTGACCGCCTAAACCTAGAAAACACCTGATACTTTCCTCTGCCGCTATACTCTCGTTCTTCTAGGAGGTTAGCAAACACGGAGACCAGGTAATCCTAATCCCATGAGCCTTAGGGTAGTCTTATATCTTGATAGGTAATCTGATCTCTAGGTCATAGAAATTAATGGTTGATTGATCAATTACATAATATATAGGTGCGTTGTTTTCCTTTGAATGATATTTTTTTCCTTTTTCCCGCCTCGTAATTGCCAATATATGTATGTTAATCGAATTGCCCAATTGCTTCCTGAATCCATTAGTTGTGTTTTCTTGAATGATTTGTTCTTTTTGTTTCTTTTTCCCTCGACCTCCGTGCAGATTTTTCTTTCTTTCTTTATCTATATATCCTGTACGTTCTTTTTCCTCTTCATGTATGTAATGCTTTCAATGAAAGCCTCGGACCGCGCGCTTAACATCTTCCTGTACGTTTTTTTTGCTCTTGTTTGTTTGATTTCTTATGCCTCCTGTGCGTCTTTTGCTTTTGTAATTGTTGGTTGGTTTCATGTGATTACAATATGCTATAGGACAGGCAATAATCTGCAATATTCTATAATCCTATACAATACTAAAATTAATATCTCATGTGCAAAAAGGCAAGATACCAACAGGTTTTAATTTAAAAGAATATACATACATATACATATATATATATATATATATATATATATATCCTTATATCTATATTTTATTAAAATAATATAAAAATATATAAAAGATAAGTAAATAATAAAAATAATTTAGGAGTTATTTATGTGTGTGTTTAAAACAATTTAACAGTGGGAGGATAGCTTTGGGATGGTACCCCCAAAGTGATGAACACAACCCTTAAGCTTTATGCCTCGAAATATTATGTGATGAGAAAATGATGATATCCGTTCTTCCCAAAGTGGTGTCTGGCAGGGTTTCCCGGGACATTAGTAGCAACTTTGGGAAGAGGTGTGCACACTAGGAAGAAATACTTGATGGCCAAATTTGATTGATTGTGACTGGCAGGGTTTCCCGGGTTTACCATGGTTCTCTTCCCATTAAATAGACTGGCAGGGTTTCCCAGGTCTAAATAAATTTTAAAAGATAATGAATAATATTATTTGAGTTGATGAGAATATATAGTCATGATGATATTGAAGATTGATATTTTAAATTATATAAATGTATACGATATTTCTCTTATCATTATGAAATTATTTTATTTATTTATTTATCTATTTATTATTATTATTATTATTATTATTATTATTATTTTTCGGTATTATATTTGTTTATTAGGATTACCAGCTTTTGCTGATGTATGTGTTCATGGGCTGTGACGATCCTTCGGGGGAGCAGATTTTCAGTGAAACAGGTCTCGAAGTTGGGGCTAGCAGTGAGAAGTGAGGAAGAATAATGAATAATTCTAGCTAGTTTTATTTTATCCTTTTTTTTTGCTTTGAATAAAATACTTTTATTTAAGTTTGGATTTATCTTAATGTAATAAGACAGCCTTACACTTGTCCTAGTACAAGTGCGGCGGTAACACTCCCCAAGGTTATTTATTTCGAATTTCATTAATTTATTTATAAAAATTATTTAAATTTTTGTTATTATAGCTGTTAGAAATTAGGGGTGTTACAAAATGGTATCAGAACCCTAGGTTTCGACTTGGGTTCACTTTTGATACTAACTCAAGGGATCAAAGATTCGAGAGTTAAGTAAATAAATGAGTAAAATAGTAATAATAATAGTAATTAAAACGTGAGAAATGGATAGTGAAGGGTTATTTTCTTGTCTTTTAGAAATGATTTATTTCTTTGAAATTTTAATAATTGTATATTTAAAATTATTTTGTGATTCGTTATATGATTATTATTGACTTGTGAATTTTATTTAGAAAGAGATGTTAGAGGGGTCATTAGAATTTATTTTGTGAATTATTTTGAATAATGAAGAATGATAGAATTCTTAATTTTAAATACAAGATATTGATTTGTCGTTTGAATTTATATTGATTTATTGTTTGAATCTATATTGCATTATATGATGATTGATTTATAATATAAATATATGTGATGGAAAAATGTTCAAAATTATTTGAAGAAGGAACGCAATTAAGTTTCGGGGATGAAACTTATTTTAAGGAGGGGAGAATGTAATACCCCAGATTTTATTATTGAATTTTATTTCAGTTTCGAGGATGAAACTTGTTTTAAGGAGGGTAGAATGTAATACCTCAGATTTTTATTAATAATAATAATAATAGAAATAGTAATGATAATGATAAATTAAAATAATACTAATAAAATAATATTGATTAATAGTAGAAATTAAAAAAAATAGTAGTAGTAATAATAATAAATAATGTTGTATTGTTTTTGTGGTAATCATATTATTTTGTAAATAGTATTATTAGATTGGTTAAGATTAAATCCTAGATTCTAGGAGTTAGTTATATCAGATTATAATTTTAATCTTTTTTGAATTCATCATCGGATTCAAAATATATCTAATAATTAAAACTTTACAATTTGTTTTAATTCATTTATTAGGAATAATTAAAAGGTCCAGCCCATAGCTAAAACCCTAGATTTTAATTATAAATTTAGGTATGACCGCCTAAACTTAGAAAACACCCGATACTTTCCTCTGCCGCTATACTCTCGTTCTTCTAGGAGGTTAGCAAACACGGAGACCAGGTAATCCTAATCCCATGAGCCTTAGGGTAGTCTTATATCTTGATAGGTAATCTGATCTCTAGGTCATAGAAATTAATGGTTGATTGACCAATTACATAATATATAGGTGCGTTGTTTTCCTTTGAATGATATTTTTTTTTTCTTTTTCCCGCCTCGTAATTGCCAATATATGTATGTTAATCGAATTGCCAAATTGCCTCCTGAATCCATTAGTTGTGTTTTCTTGAATGATTTGTTCTTTTTGTTTCTTTTTCCCTCGACCTCCATTCGGATTTTTCTTTCTTTCTTTATGTATATATCCCGTACGTTCTTTTTCCTCTTCATGTATGTAATGCTTTCAATGAAAGCCTCGGACCGTGCGCTTAACATCTTCTTGTACGTTTTTTATGCTCTTGTTTGTTTGATTTCTTATGCCTCCTGTGCGTCTTTTGCTTTTGTAATTGTTGGTTGGTTTCATGTGATTACAATATGCTATAGGACAGGCAATAATCTGCAATATTCTATAATCCTATACAATACTAAAATTAATATCTCCTGTGCAAAAAGGCAAGATACCAATAGGTTTTAATTTAAAAGAATATACATATATATATATATATATCCTTATATCTATATTTTATTAAAATAATATAAAAATATATAAAAGATAAGTAAATAATAAAAATAATTTAGGAGTTATTTATGTGTGTGTTTAAAACAATTTAACAGTGTGAGGATAGCTTTGGGATGGTACCCCCAAAGTGATAAACACAACCCTTAGGCTTTATGCCTCGAAATATTATGTGATGAGAAAATGATGATATCCGTTCTTCCCAAAGTGGTGTCTGGCAGGGTTTCCCGGGACACTAGTAGCAACTTTGGGAAGAGGTGTGCACACTAGGAAGAAATACTTGATGGCCAAATTTGATTGATTGTGACTGGCAGGGTTTTCCGGGTCTAAATAAATTTTAAAAGATAATGAATAATATTATTTGAGTCGATGAGAATATATAGTCATGATGATATTGAAGATTGATATTTTAGATTATATAAATGTATACGATATTTCCCTTATCATTATGTAATTATTTTATTTATTTATTTATCTATTTATTATTATTATTATTATTATTTTTCGGTATTATATTTGTTTATTAGGATTACCAGCCTTTGCTGATGTATGTGTTCATGGGCTGCGACGATCCTTCGGGGGAGCAGATTTTCAGTGAAACAGGTCTCGAAGTTGGGGCTGTTGGGGCTAGCAGTGAGAAGTGAGGAAGAATAATGAATAATTCTAGCTAGTTTTATTTTATCCTTTTTTTTTTGCTTTGAATAAAATACTTTTATTTAAGTTTGGATTTATCTTAATGTAATAAGACAGCCTTGCACTTGTCCCAGTACAAGTGCGGCGGTAACACTCCCCAAGGTTATTTATTTCGAATTTCATTAATTTATTTATAAAAATTATTTAAATTTTTGTTATTATAGCTGTTAGAAATTGGGGGTGTTACACTGCGTGTACGGATCCCAACAAATTGGCCACCACAAATTGAACTCGATCTGACTTAAAAGCTTCTCTCGTTCCCAAAGTCAACTTCAGATCTATGTATCCTTTGGGATGGGTGTCTTGCCCATTGAACTCGGTTAAGGTTGTTCGGCATGGCTTCAAGTCTTCAGGATCAAACCTCATTCATTTAAATGCGTCCCACAGAATAATGTCAACCGCACTGCCGTTATCAACAAAAATTTTCTTGACATAACAGTTCATTATGGTTCCCGTAATCACCAAACCGTCATGATGACCCGGAGGAACATCTTCCAAGTCCTGCCTCGTAAAGCTAAGCACTGGTGGTTTTGGTTCAGAGAAATCCTTCTTAAATTCTGGGGGATTTCTAATGGATAGTACTTCCCTCAGGTATTTCTTTCGTCTACTCATGGAATTGCCTCCTCCCCCAAAACCGCCACGAATGATGTTACACACAAACTTTGGATCCGGGAATTCATCATCACTGCTGGGCAGTTTCTTCTTCTGATCTCTCCTTTTCCTCTTCGGAAGTGGGCTCCTGCTCCGACCCCCTTGCTGCTTATTATTTTGGCAGCCCTGCGTCTGGATGAAATAACGACGAAGGTTCCTGTCTCGAACAAAACTTTCTATAGTATCTCTCAAGTCCCAACAACTATCCGTCGTGTGACTATGCTGGTCATGGAATTCACAATACCGAGATTTGTCCAAAGTCGCCTCCCTGCGTAATGGCCGAGGTCAATCTACCTTCTTCATCTCGGTCGTGGATACCTCCTTCCATATCTGAGCCTGTGACACCTTCAAAGGGGTATATTTGTCAAATTTCCCTTCTGTTAGACTTGGCTATCACCCAAGAGGGGGAATGAATTAGGTGTCTGATAGAACTTTAGATAACTTTGAAAATCTTTTCGCAACTTACTTAAAGCAGTTCGTATGACAATAATAATTGTAAAGTGATAATCGGTCAATCAAACAAATATGCTGGAAATATAAGAGCATAGGGAAGAGAATATGCAAACAGCGATTTATACTGGTTCGGCCCAATCCTTGTCCTACGTCCAATCCCCAAGCTCCACTTGAGATTTTCAATCTACTATCTTCTTGTTTAACCAGGCACAAGAGAAAAGCCTTTACAGTCTCTTACTGAGATACTCTCAGGGATACAATTACTCACTCTGTAAACGAAGGATGGTCCTCTCACTCAGACTCCACTCCCCCTTACAAGTTGTAATTGATACACCCACACTCAAGATACCTCTATCTTGAGATTTGAACGAATTGTAAAATGATTGATAAGACTCTCTCACAGAGTAGATGAATGATAATCACTGAAGTACATAATCGATCACCTCACTCTTTACAGTAGACTATATAGACATTGAGAAATAGAGAGTGTATGGGATAAGTGTTGGATTCAGAATATCAGCATTTCGACAGTGCAAGCTCGTATCTCACGTTGTCTATTTGAATCCTTCTCCTTTTATAGTTGATCGTCCTTAATGACCATTGAGTAGCTTTGTAAACTAGCCGTTGTGTCTCTTCGTATTTCCGTTAGGCACAAATGATTTCCATTGAAGATAATCGACTGTTGCTTCATAAATGCGTTCGCCGTCGACTGTGCTTGTGCAGAGAGTGGCTTAGAGTGATAGCTAGATTAAGTAATCCTCAAAAGAATAATTTCATCTCCTTCATACTTTAATTCTGATTGTGGCTCTGCTTTTCTAAACGAGCATTTAATGTGTTTGTCACGTCGGATTGCCTTTCGTTCAAACACTCAAATTAACATGATTAATCAACTGAAACTCAATCAAAAAGACGATTAAATATGATATAAATGAGTTTGAGTATGATTAACACATAATAGAAAATGACCCAGTTGATTTCGACCAGATGATCAGCGATACTAGAAGATGATGGAAATGTGAGGAACATATTCTCGAGAATTGCTTGAGTCATTCTCGAGAATCCTTAAACTGGAATCCTTTATAAATGCAAGTCCTCATCAATACTCGAGAAGCTTTCTGTAGAACCACTTGATAGATGCTTGATTCTGATAAATACTCGAGTAGCGAATTCACAATTCTCGAATATCTTAGTTGTTTAGATTTTCAGATACTTGATTCAGATCAATACTCGAGTATCCAGCAATTCAGTAACTTCACAGATGATTCTATGTAGTTCAGATATGGCAGAAGCTTTGCAAATGATCATACTTGATTATGTTGAGATCAGAGAAGTATTTCCAAGAATTTGAAGTGATCATACTCGAGAATCAAATGACCATTCTCGAGAATCAACAATGAGTGAAGCATTTCGTCAGTGAAAGCTTTACCTTCTATTCTCGAGAGTTAATTCATCATACTCGAGAATCATGTCCACAACACTTGTGAATAATAGCTGGATCGTGTATTCTCGAGAATCAAGTTGTGTTCTCGAGAGTCAGCAAAAGAGAAAAAGAATAGTAGAATTCATCGAAGTTTACCGCGCATTCTCGAGAATTAACTTGCGCATTCTCGAGAACCACATCAGAGAAGCGTCTGTCTATTCTTGAGAGGCATTCTCGAGAATCCCTTTCTTATTCTCGAGAATTCAGATGAGAATCGATGTAGGCGAAATAAGAATTATTCAGAGAAGCTTGCGATGGATACCATTCAACCTTAGTCTTTCTTGGCCTTGATCACATGATGAATTTTCCCTCCAGTTAAATTCATCCTCAACTGAATCAAACCAAAATGCTAAGCACAACCAACTCTTGACGGGTTATGAAGCAGCCTACTACCGAAAGAGAGGGACTCAATCTGTACTCTGTCACATACCATTCTCGAGAATCCTTGATCCATTCTCGAGAATTGATCAGATGGGAGAAAGCATTTGACGTTGTGGATTACGCATTCTCGAGAGTCACTGAACCGTACTCGAGAATCACTGAACCATATTCGAGAATCAGTTTCACATGGAGGTGCAAATGAGTTACTTCTGATTCAAATACTTAAGCTCTTCAAAACCTTCTTTCCATGCAAGAGGAATCAACTCCAAACTGGTTGAATTACATCCATTAACATCAGAAGAATGAAGATTGTCTTTATCAGCGTTTTCTGCAGCAATCAGAACAGAACGTCAACTTCAAAACATCATAAATCCTTCAATTGATCTTCGTTTTTTGTGATCTTGATGTTTTTCGAAAGGTATTTGAGTCTAGTTTCAAATGGCACTGGTTTCATCTCAATCCGATTTTCCGTTTGTGAGATATGCTCAAAATACCGAAGGCTGTTCCTGACTGTGACGTTGATCTTTGTGTCAACTTGTAAAATTCATCAATAATTCATCTGAACTCCTTTGGGAATGAATGTTTGTGAGAAATACGTGTTAGATGTCTAGTTTCATTTGCCACTGGTTTCATGTCAATCTGATTCTTGGTTTGAGAGATATCGTTGGATTACTGAAGGTCGCCAGAAATAGAGCAAAACAGAGTATGCTGAAGAACATGTTTGTACTCGAGAATTAATGTTTGTACTCGAGAATTGCTTCTAAAACATGGATTCTCGAGAATTAATGTATGATTCTCGAGAATTACTAGTACCATACTTGAGAATGACTTCAGGAATGCTATTTTAACTCCGAATTAAACCATTCCAACTTCCATTTGATCACGGAGACTTGAATATTGATATTCTCACTATATTTAACAAGTTTTGTTTTCTTCAAACTCCATTCTTGATCATTCTTCATTGTTCAAACTTCATATCTACATTAAATATAAGAATTAGTCAAAGTGGAACATAAATGTAGTATGTAAGCTTTTTGCTCTAGATAACGGCATATAAGACATCATCAAAACTAATCATAACTAATACCTTCCGCCTTATTCCCTTTTGTCTAGCATCCCTGCTTTGACCCCGGGAATCTTGTTTATAACCTCCATACACGTCTTTGCCTTTACGAGGCGGGCTCTTACCTCCATCCTGTTAGATATGATTAGTTTTGATGATGTCTCATATAGATGCCTTTATATGAGCAAAAAGTTTTGATGATATATTTATCTCCTACATTGACTAACTACTATGTTTAATGTAGATTAGTTCAAGTTGAATTATAGATCAAGAAGGAGATAAGAGATTATAAAAAGAAGAAATTGGAGAAAATGTCAAGTTCAAGAAGAAGAAGAAATATTAAAGAAAGAAGAACTTGCAGAGGTTGTCAAGGAAGCAAGATGTCATTCCAAGTTAAATGATGAAGAATGATCAAGTTGGGAGATGGAAGAAGGAAGAACTTGATGAATGGAATGAGAATATAATTATTCAAGTTCTTATGTTGAAGCTAGAAGCCTCCAAGATCATATGGAAGTTGGAATGACCCAATTCAAAGTTAAAACAAGCAAAAATAAGGTTCTGGATGAGCAAACTCGAGTCTCCAAATATTAAACTCGAGTTTGCTATCTTGCTGCAATAATTTGCCTCCCTGTCATGAACAAACTCGAGTTCAGGACCCCAAACTTGAGTTTAGGACCTCAAACTCGAGAAAGGAATCACAAAATCGAGCTAATAAGTGTCTTCAGCATTTCACTGGACTAGGCAAACTCGAGCCTATAAGTGCAAACTCAAGTTTGCAGTGGTCATCAGTAACTCAGGTCTACTCTGTTTCACGTTCAGCTCGGGCGAGGTCTGGTAATTCAATGATATCTCCCAAACCAGTGATCGGATTGAAGTGAAACTAGTGGCATATGAAACTAGACTTCCAATGTGTCATTTTTATATAAAATTCAAGCCCAAAGGAGTTCAGATCAAGGAGCTATGATATTTACAAGTTTCCACATGAATCAACGTCATAGTCCAGACCCACCTTCGGTGTTTTGGGTGTATCTCACAAACGACAAATCCGATTGAGCTGAAATTGATGGCATATGAAATTAGACTCAAAGGGCTTTCCATCAAGCTTTGAACGGACCAAAACGAAGTTCGGACCAAGGAGATATGGCCTTTGGAAGTTGACAAATTTGCAAACTCGAGCCAGGCCAAGTCAGAAGCAACCAAGTCACAGTACAACTTACAAATCGAGTTTATCAGTCACAAACTCAAGCTCGAGAGTTCCAGAGAAGAAATGAACATTTGGAAAAATCCAAACTCGAGTTTAGCTCAGACAGAGAGCAATGTAACTTTTCAATGTGTTGAAAACCTCAGGTTCTGTTTGTAAACCTCAGGTTTAGACAAGACAGAGAGCATTGCAGTTTTTAAAGTACTGAAAACCTCAGGTTTGGAATGAAAACCTCCGGTTTTGATGTTTCGGACTAAGATCAATTTTTCACATTAAAGTCCAAACTCGAGTTCACATGAACCAAACCTCAGGTTTACATTACTGATTCAGAATTTCAAATCTGATGAATTTGCAATGCCTTCTTATTTGATCTTAATACTTCCTATGATTAATCTCTAATGTTCCTAGATATGTTTAATCACTTTGTTAATGAGTTTCAGGTGATTAAATGAAGGATTAGATGCAAATCTTCAAAATGTCAGATTTGTGTCAGAACATCAAAAGTTGTGCAAAAGTTATAACGACTATATTTCTTTATCCAACAGTCACTAAATCTTCTCAACGGTCATATATTGATCTCTACCTATAAATAGAAGACAGATTCAAGCAGAAAAACGTAGAGAAACAAGCTTACACTTCCAACATGCTGATACTCTGCTCTCATATCCTTTACACTCTGTTTTCCATGTCTAGATGACTTAGAGAGTGTAATGATTTGTATTTGATCTTCAGTGTTTATCTATTCACTTCTAAGAGAGAAGATCTATTGTACTCATTCTATTCTTCTGAGAGTTACTCAAGATTGGGTGATCTTGAGTGGGAAACACATTGTGTTGGTTACAACTTGTAAGGGGGAGTAAATCCTAGTGAGAGGATTACTTTGAGTACAGAGTGTGTAATCAAGCGGTGTGTTGATTACAGTTTGTAAGGGGGAGTGAATCCTAGTGAGAGGATTACTTCAGTTACAGAACGTGTAATCAAGTTGAAAGAAGATAGTGGATTGATAATTGAATATTATTACACTTATTTGTATCTCTTGGTGAATAAATTTAGGATTGTTTAGTTAATAAATAATTGATTTTATTACTTATCGAGGTTTGAGCTTTTAATTGGATTTAATTCATTTTTATGATTAAATTCCAGATTTACAGTGATTTAGTATTTTCGTCATAACTTTTGATCTAGATATCCGATTAGCCTGATTCTTCTTTCCTTTTTTAGATGATTCAGAGAGCTACAATTGTTATGAAGACTCGGAAGGCTGATTCGGACAAGAAGATGGACGAAATTGGAGCTAAAGACAGACATATTTTTCTGGATTTTTATTTTGCTCGAATTTTGTAATAAAAGACAAATTTTTAGAGGTTTCCTTTTTTATAGGGATTTCCTATTGATTAGGGGTTTCCTATTTATTAGAGGTTTCCTATTTTATAGAGATTTTCTATTTATTAGAGGTTTCCTATTTTTAGTCATCTTTCCTATATAAGGAAAATTAGATGGTGGCTACAAACATATTCTCAATTACGTTGTAGGAGATTTTTGGATTAAATTAGAAGCTTTTTATTTTCTCTTAGTTGTTCTTCATGTTCTTCTTAATCTTTTCTTCTGCGTTTTTCCTAGCCATGCTTGGCTAAGCTTCTTTGATTGATCCAACGTTGAGGATTCCATGATTCGTCTAGAGAACTTGTGCTTTTTCGGTAATTTAACTCGTTTCTATTTTCATCTTATCGGATCCGATTTCTGAAAATAGTTCGAATATTAGATTTAATATTCGGTTTGGTTTATCCCAAGGACTTAGTTCGAACTAGGTTTTAAGTTTTACTGTGCGATCGCATAGTGGGACGTCGCTGTTCGGACATATTCTAGGCGATCATCTAGTCGAGGGATTTTCTGGGCGAACGCAGAGATCTCGGTTCGTCCAGAGCCAAACGTGTGTTATTTATATTTCGTTCAATGATGGAAGTCTTTGGAATCTGAATGTTGGGTTGATCGATTTTAATCTTTTTTTTTCTCTTTTTCTTATATTATATTTTATCTTTGCTTCATTTAAATTGCATTTCTATTTTAGTTTATTAATTTAAAAATCCAAAACCCAATCCCCCCTTGTTTTCATTGTATTTGCATGACATTTAGATTACTTAGGATTCAATAAAAGGCTCCTTGAAAAGAGAGAACCATCCTAGGTTTGCCTATACGCAATCCTTGGTTAATTGTTGATTGTGGACCTCAAGGCTAATGACAAAAGGTCTCCATCATGGATTCAAAATCCCAAGTGAGGCTTGGGTACTGGACGTAGGTCAAGGATTGGGCTGAACCAGTATAAATTAGTTTGCACATTCTCTTTCCTTATCTCTTACATTTCCAGCATATATGTTTGAATGTGTATACATATTTAAATGTCTAGTTATTGCTTTATAAACTGATTTCAATGAGTTACGAAAAGATTTTCAAAGTTCCTAAATTTTTATACTTCACCCAATTCACCCCCCCTCTTGGGTTCAGCCGGTTCTTACACGTCCCCGGGTAACCGACTTAACATCTCCATCTGTTTGAGCTTTAGATATGTTTTGGCTTTATCCCGGAACTCCGCCAGGTTTTGAGGATGGTGCTTCAGCAAGCATTTCTTTAATCGAGATGAGCTACTAAGCCCGGCAATGACACAATGAAGGTGCACATCTTCTTTCAAGCCTGGAACCTGGAAAGTTGTGTCCTTGAAATGTGACAAGTACTTTTGCAATGTTTCCCCCGGCAGCTATTTTACCTGGTCGAGTTGAAACTCGGTCTTGGGTTGTTTCCTGCTTGTGGCGAAGTTAAGCAATAACTTTTGCTCCAAGGATTTCATATCCGCAATGGAACGCAACGACAAAGAATGAAACCAATCTTGAGCCGGTCCTCTCAAAGTTCTCGCAAACAATCTTGGAATTACATGCCCCACAATTCCCTTAACTTCGAATTCCATCTTAAAGTTATTGACATGGTTAAGTGGGTCCTGGCTTCCATCATACTTTGGCAACTCTCTTGAATCCAACCCTTTGGGATAAACAGCAGCCATGATTTCGTCTGAAAACTGGCTTAGGACGTTCTCCTCACCAGGCCCTTCCACACCAGCCTTAGGCATGCCACTTGATGGAGGTGGCATACCGGTCTTACCCTGACCCGGGTCCTTTATTGACTGGTTGCCTTTGGCACCATCAACACGGTTTGCACCCGTTTTGACCCCTGTGGCCGTAATGTCGCTAACTCGATGAGTTTTATTAACTCCCTGACCGACATCCTGGGTCGGGTGTTCCAACATCCTAATTCATTCTTCGAGCAACCATATCTTCCTGGCTTCTCCTTCAAGGACCTTCTCTTGGTTGTTGGCGACCATTTCTCCATCTTCATGATCCTCACTAGGTTCTTCCATGTCGGTATGGACCGACGTCGAGACCATTGCCCGACTTGTTTCGGCGCCATCATGTCCCGCACTCTGGACTTGCTTCTCTTTCTGTTCGAAATGTTCTTCCAGCGTCTGCTTGATTCGCCTCTGTTCCTCTTGCCGCCAGACAACATTCTGGCATTCCAGATCTTCTCTCATAAGTTGGGCGTCCTCCTCCCGTTGTAACCGCATACGGGTTTCCATATTATGTATCTGCCTAACCAACGCATCAACCGACCTATGCAATAGCCTAGCATCGGGATGCTCAAGTTGAAACTCCAAAGGTGGAGGAGGGAAATCCTGCTGTGCCACCTGCTGCTACTTCTGTAATATATCCCGACTGGGATGAGGAGAATTAGTCGTATCTTCCAACTCATCCTCCACCCCCACAACCTCTTGGTGACGGTCGGGAGCCACAGAATCAGTATATTGGACCGTATTCTCCACTCTCGGTTGCCGCGGTTGTTCCTTCGGTAACTGACCTTGGTGAAGTGACTGGCTATGACTCAGAGTACTCATTGCCATCCTTCTCAATGGTTACTGGCCTTTAACGGCTTAGGAATCGAAGTTTACGGTTCCCATGGTCGGCGTTAATGTTCTGTCTCAGAACATAAGTGTCTAGCCCAGCAAGGCTAGGAGATCTCAATGTAGGATCGAGAAGCTCTCCACAGATGCCAAAAGGGTAAGGCACCTTCAGAAAGAGGAATACTCGACGGGTACTATAAGGAAGATACTGACGAGCAGTCCTTGATCACTGTGCTACACGGTGGTGGCGTTTCGCCAAAGGGGTGGTGTGTGTATACAGTGTGGCTGAATAGTAAATAATGTAATAGAGAATGTAGAGAGTGCACCTGATGGGTAACCTCCTATTTATAGGGATTACCTAGGGTTTCTCTCCCAATCATAGTGAATCCGTTGTGCCACGAGGATGTGCCTCCCACGTCTTGTAAATGCCTGCTCCACTACCTGTACGGTTCTTCGTCATAGACACAATGAGGGAAAGGTGACTCACCCATTATCCTGCTGCACACGGTCCCTTAGTGCCCTTGGGCCGCATATCTAGTAGGCCCAATATATGGGTCCATAACAATGAGAAACTCCGTTGATGAGGGAATTTGGACCCGTCATACAAGATAGAAGAACATGATATACCTTCTTTAGCCAAGGCATCTGCCAGAGAATTTTACAACCAAGGTATATATTGAATATGAACCTCCCAAAGTCTCTAGTTAACATGGTTTTAATTTGCCAAAACACCAAGTTGCAGGTTGCATCGTCAGTCATATGAATTAGCTTATCCACAAGTAGTTTGGAATCTGATTCAACAAGTAGCTTCTTGAACCCTTCATCCCAAGCAAGCCTAAGCCCCTATAAGGCATTTGAGACTTGATTTGAGTAATCAAATCTCTTATGTCTCTTTTTCTTACTTAAGTTTGGTCTAATGTATATTGCCGAACTTTAGGGCCTTTTTGACACGTTGCATATTTTGATTATTCTGCTATTAACTGAAACTTATTATTATGAACAGAGATTGTTGATATAATTTTTAATGTAGAATAATTTATTTTGACCAGACTTCAATATGTTTAGGTATAAAATAGTTATTTAAATGGTAATTTTGGAAGGATGTTAATTTTTTGTTAAAATATACATCTTAGGGGACACATGACTTTTGGAAGAACCTCATTTGGATTTTTTTTTACAATTATTTTTGAATTTTCAAAGTTTACTGAAATTCTGGCCAAAAATGGATTTAATCCGAAAATAAGTACACTAAAAGTTAAAAGTGAAAGACTTATTCAAAAAGGGTTAAAAGGTGACACAAGAGATAAAAACAACCCTTTTAAAATTTTAAAATGATATGACATTTATTATAGTACCATATAAAATAAAGGAAATTAATATTGTCATGGCATGATACTACTATAGGACTTTAAAGATTATCTGAGATTTTCCAAACGCCAGGGGATTTTACTAACT
Source organism: Acacia crassicarpa (assembly GCA_034222035.1). Classification (NCBI taxonomy): domain Eukaryota; kingdom Viridiplantae; phylum Streptophyta; class Magnoliopsida; order Fabales; family Fabaceae; genus Acacia; species Acacia crassicarpa. The sequence goes on from JAWXYG010000003.1 coordinate 40,065,614, forward strand.
GCGTGGAGACAAGGTACAACAATGTGCAATAACTTCAATCTCCTATTTATGGTGTGCCTTTATGTGCTTGTTTGAATCATGATTGTGGATCCGTGTTTGGGTCACACCAGACATGCGTTTGTTTATATTCAGTTGTTGTTTGTGGATTATTTTATAATCTGCTTGTTTTCCAAGCGCTGTGGATCCAGAACTTATAGGGTCCTGCGTTTTCGGACTTGTAGGGTCCTTTGCAACTAACACTGCATAGGTTACTGCGCTTTTTTGAATGCTATGTGCTGTATTATTTTCCAAATTGTGATTATCTGTCATATATTATTTATGCTTTACATTTAAGATTAACTATTACTCTAATATTCAATTTTGAATCTCGGACCTAACTAAGGATTTAGGAAGTGGATCTAGAGTAAAGGGAAAGGCAGTGCAGATTGAGCAGTAAGGAAGTCCTGGAGAAGGGGCAGACACTAAAGACATTTAATAATTTTGGACTGTATAATATTTATGAATTTATTGACCTTAACCTTGGGGATAATTGTACTACTAATATCCCTAAGGGGATTAAACCCAATAATTATTAACCTTTAACCAAGTTAATTATATTTAACTTTATTAGTGCTCATTCATCCAAATCGACATGCACGCTTTGTTGTGCCATTACTCTAATGTGTAACGGTAGATATAAGGGGGCGTTCTAGGAAGAGAAGGGATTCCATATAGGAGTTCCTTCTAGGACCAATAAAATATTACTTGACTAATGAGGATCAAGGGTGCATCATCAAAGTGTTTTTTTTTTTTTTTAATAATAAGAATCATAATACCTTCAGTTACATACAAACTATATTTTGTATTAAGAACGAGGCATGGATTTTAATTTTTCATTATATTAATTATTATAATAAACTTTACTACAAGTTTACAATAAACATGTTATTGTTTTATTATTTATGAAAAATACTTGCATACTCTAAGGAAGACCACTTCATATGTGCTCTGAGTAACTAAAATGTAACTACTCATTATATTTTAATCCTACATGATAAATGAGTCATTTGGAGAAATTCAAATTTTATGACTTTAGGGATGATATGAAGGAATTGCATTATTTTTTTTTCTTTTTTTTAATACAACTGGCAGGGGTCGAACCCCTGAGGGGAGGGGGGAGGTGGGAATTGCATTATTTTTTTTTCTAAATTAAGAATTTTTTTTGTTTTTTAAAATCATAAAATTTAAATTTCTCCAATGACTCATCTTCCATTATTAATAAGGATATGGCTAGATTTAGACCATAATTTAGAAAATGAAAAAAAGATTAGAAGAATGGACAAAATCTCAATTAATAGCATTAATAGGAATAAATATTGAGACTGATATAGCCAGTATGTTAGGAAAAGCAAGCTTTATAGAAAATGTATAAAATTGGTGGAAGAGTAAAACACACGAATTCAGATAGGATATTGTCACTACCATTTTTTTACCGTTAGATTAGAATTTCAATAAGAGAGCGAAATGTTAAAGATAGATGAGATTCTAATCTGATGTTGAAAAAATGGTAGTGACATTGGTAAGATAAAAAATGGTAGTGACAATATCCTATCTCTAAAAATATTATTATGAATCAAGATTACAAACTTATGAATTATCAAGATTACAAACTTATGAATTACAAAGATTTTATATGGAATTATTTTATAGAAAGTTTCCAAGACTAATATCAAAAACAATAATAGAAGATTATAATAAAGCTTTGGGACAAAGAAATGATTTAATACCATTTATTGATACTATGGGAAGAAGATAATATTTTCTAAGGGAATATTTATCATATAAATGTAAACAAGCGTGGATAAATACAAAGTATTACAAAACAAATAAAATGATATTAAAAAGTGGAGAATTAGAGACACCCATAGATGGGGACGTAGACCAGAAAAAATAATAAGAAGAAAGAAAGGTAAAATTAAATATAAGTTTAAAAAATATCCTAAAGAAAACTTTTATCGCAAATATGGCCAGGGAAATATTTTAAAGGAAAGAAGAAAATAAATTATAACAAAAAACAAATGAAACGTAAATGTTATAATTGTGGAAAAGTTGGTCATATATCTACTAATTGTCCAGAACCAAAAATTGGAAAAATAATGAATATATTAGAACAAGCTTATGAATATAATCTAGAACCTTTAGAATTTGATGAAGCTATATCTTGTGAAATAGATAGTTTGAAAATAGAAATATATAAATTTAAAAATATAAGTGATTTTTCATATTGTGAATCTGAATACTCATCTATTGAAGAAAAATGTCAATTTTATATGATGAATGTAGTAAATGATGGAGAATGATATAGTAATATAGAATATGATGAATTTGAAGAATATATGAATGCTTCAAAATGAATAATAGAAAGAAGAATAACATTTAATAAAAAAAACAATACAATAAAATTAAAAATAAAAAATCAGATATGAAACTAGAAGAAATAAAAATGAGGATTTTATGAATAAGGTAAGTAGAATATTAAAATCAAAGAAAAATGAAAAAAGTTATTATGTAGTATTAGAAAAAGAAACATCCCATAGAATCACCTTTAACAGAAGGAGTATTAAGGATAACACTAATAAGTAAAACATTAATAGAAAATGAAATATCTACATTACCAATCAAAGATGAAGTTACAGTAATATATATTGCAGGGTTTTTTTTTTTTGGAACAATATATTGCAGGGGTTCAATTATTAGTAAAAACATATTTTAAAGAAGGAATAGATTCACACATAGAATTATGAGTAACAGATGGAAGAATAATAAGTAGTGTACAAGATAGTATATTAGAAATATTAACAAGAAATTTAATATATCAAAAATTAAAGTTTACATTAAATACAAATTTTACAATGTCTAGAGAAGATAAACGTATGAATAAATACATAGTAATATATCATAAATTAGGAGGAAAAAACGTAAAAAAAACGTGTTTCATTGTGGAAAAAACGGTTTCAAAGTGAAAACATAAAAAATGCCGCAATAAAACTTAAAAACGGAGCGTTTAAGCAAAAAACGTAGAGTTTCACTAAGGAACTTAAGTGAAAATTTTAAAAGTTCTGGAGAGGGGCTAAAGTGAGAATTTTCAAACTATTTGTGGGGAAAACTGCAATTTCAAAACATCTAGGTCCTTTTCTGTAATTGTTTTCTGGCTCCTTTTCTTGATTGATTTCTAATTTCCAGAAATTGTTGGGGCCTTTCTCGTAATTTTCTTCAATCCTCAAAACATTAATTCTGACCCTAAAAAATCTTCATTTTCTTCTTAAACACCTACAATGCAAAATTAAACACAATGTAGCATCAAAAGTCCAAGAAATCATTTACATGAATAATTAATAAATAAAGATCATTTTGCCCCTAATTACACTTAATTCAATACAAATGTCCTTAACTCAACTTAGTACTTAATCATGCAATAATGTCCCAGAAAATGCATTAAAAATCCCAATTTAATAATGTAAAATCATATAAAAAAATATGGTTTGATCAATAATGTTGGATATTTTGATTGATATTGTATTGATCAGTGTATGTGTGGATGATGACATGTGCCTTACTTTTCTTAAATTTATATATATATATATATATATATATAGGTAAAAACTACGTTTTGTCTTACGATTTTACGTTTTACAATTTTTCATCCTCCTTCCATTTTCAGGTAAAAATTACATTTTCACCTCCATGGCACAAATAACACCAAGAACACACCAAATGGATTTAACCAAATTTAGTAATATATAAGACTAGAAGTTAAGAAAGATGCAATATGGGTAGAAGTAATAGCATTAGTAGATGAAGATAAAGAAAAAAGTTCTATTAGATTAAATTGTACTGAAAGTAATTTGGAAATAACAGAAGAAGGAACTAAAACAAATTCTATATTAATATTTAATAAAAGAGATGTAATAGATATTAAATTATGGGTAGAAGATAATGATGAAGATATATATAAAATAATATTAGCGAAAGATTTTCTATAACAAGTAAAACCTTATAGAATACAGGAAGACAGAATAATATTTAACATAAACTATCAAACAATAGTAATTCCAAAAATCAAATGAGACCTTTATACTATATATTAGTTAAATTAAATTATAAAAAATTTAGATCTCAAAAATATCATGTACTTATATACAGTAGCAAAATATAATGTTTTACCACTAGAATTATGGAAGAAGAAAAATAAAATATTAAGAATGGAAAGTGAAGGAAAGAAATACATATAATAAAATTAAAAGCAAAAAAAAAAAATACTTGTATAAATAGAAGAATGTGAATTATTGGTACAAGAATTAAATCGATATAATGAATCCTACTGTTTTGCAATAGTAGGATTAGATTTCCTAGTATTAACCACGCCTTATAAATATGAAGCATAGGGAATAAGAATAATCAGACCTTATAGAAGAAAGGATGAAAAATTTCAAAAGAAAACAAATAAGAATGAAGTACAATTTCTACAAAATAATAAACCAGTAGAAATCAACGTATGTTACCAACTTTAGCCATTACAGAAGTAAAAACAATTGAACAAAGACTGTTAGACAATTATATGATAATCCATTAATTCATTGGGAAAAATCAAAGCCATTAAAAACAGATATCCTATTCCGAAATACACCTTTTATTAAATATAATTAGAGGGAAAACAATAGTTAGCAAATTTGATTGTAAATCAGGATATTTCTAAATAAAACTAGAAGAAGAAAGTAAAAATATACTTCTTTTAGCACTTATGAAGGATTATATGAATGTAATGTATTACCTATGAGATTTCAAAATAGTCCAAGAATATTTCAAGAGTATGTATTAAAATTATTATTTTTAATAAAGGATTTTGCAGTAATATATATTGATGATATATTGATATTCTCTAACAATGCAGAAGAGCGTGAAAATCATTTAAATCAAGGTTAAGGAACAATTTGGCGAACAAACTGAATACCTCAGGAGCGTTCAACACAAATAGCTTTTAAGTGAACTAAAAATACCAATTTTTTTTTAAAAAAAATGTATAGTCAGCACAAAAAACTTTTACTCCAAAAGCGCCTAGCACAAATAACTTTTACTCCATGAGTGCCTATCACAAAAATGTTTTACTCCATTTTTCGTGTTGACTGTACATTATGAAAAGTTTTTTGGTACTTTTGGTTTACTTAAAAATTATTTGTGTTGAACGCTCCTGAGGTAATAGTTTGTTGGTCAAATTGCTTCTTAACCCTTAAATCAATTTGTAACATTAATGGAACAAAACGTATTAAATATACCACTAAAGATGACTGAATTAAGAAAAGCAAGAATCCTCTTTTTAGGAATATATATATATATATATATATATATATATATCTTCAAATGGAATAGAATTATAAGAATATATAAGTAAAAAAAATATTTTATAATTCCCATAAATAAAAAATAACAAGGAGTTAAAATCCTTCTAAGGACAAAAACATCAAGCAAGAAATCATGTACTTATTTTATCCAAATTAGTAAATCAAATAAAATAGTTGTGCCCCTAAATTAACTATTCCTACAAATAATAATGTAGAATGGATCATATATATAGATGCTTCAGGAAACTATTGGGGAGCAGTATTATATCAAAAAGATGAAGGAGGAAGAGAAATAATAATAACATATACAAGTGGAAAATCTAATGAAGCCCAAAGTAAGTATCCTTTTTTTTTTTTTTTTTGGATACATCATGGTAGGGGAGGGGTGCAGAGTTCGAACCCTGGATATGGGGGAGGGAGGCCAGTTAATATCGGCTCCCATGCCACTGTGCTACTAAGGCGTTGGCAGTAAGTATCCTTTTAATTGGAAGGATTTTTAGCAATAGTAAAAGAAGTAGAAAAATTTAAATTATTTATAGTTAATACAAGATTCAAAATAAGAATTGATAATACTGAAGTAAAACATTGCTTAGATAAGGGAATTAGAACAAATAAATTAAGTAATAAAATGTTGATTAAGTGGCAAATAAAATGTTGATTAAGTGGCAAAGTGATCTATCTTATTATGATTATGATATTGAGCATATTAAAGGGCAGAATAATCTCGTGACTGATTATTTGAGCAAACGAAAACAAGTAGAAGAATGACCAATATATAACGATGATTCTCCCAAAGAATCACCAGCTCAAGAGCAAGTAATATTAAAGATCAATATTCTTGAGATGAATATGAGTCTTCTAAGTAGCCAAGTAAATATGAGTATCAAGAACTTGTCAAGTTCTATTGCAAATATATGTATTCATAGGTTGAAGAATTGTCCAAAAAGATAGAATCTATTGAAAGACCTGTATCAAGAAATATATCTGCAACTGATGTTGCAGTACAAACAGAAGCAAGTCAAATATCAGAAAATCCAGTCCAACAAAGAATTATGACATGATTAGAAAAAGTAAAAACCCAACAAGCCTAAGTAAACACCGAGGAAAAGCCTACAACCTCAAAAGTCTCCTCTTATGAAGTCTCCTTTGAAACACCACAACAATATAAGTTTTTTAGGCTCCTTATTCACAGATTAAACCATTTATCCTGAGCCAACAAAACCATCAAATATGTCTCTCATTATGCCTTCAATAAAGCCATCATAAATCTAGGAACATCACCCAGTCTTGAGAAAACCTTATATAGATATGGCCTCCTTCAGACTATTTAACCCTCACCCAATATGGAAGAAATCTCAGAATTACCCACGTCTATTAGAGATGTTGTAAAAGCTATTTTGGAATAGTAACCTAATATAAAGTATTCATTAGATGTTATTCCACTATAGCCGAAATAACTCCAGATAAATTTTATCCACCAATAAATTTGATAAGATTAGGAACCACAAAGAAGCCATCGAATATGATTCAGAGAACAAAGAAGATATTGAAGATGATGAAGAGTTCCAATAATGAGTATAATCTATTAGAGCCCAAGATTACAACATAATATTTTTTTTTTTTTTTGGGTATGAAAGGAGGCCAAAGCCTTAGATTAAAATAAATGAGCAGGGGAAGGAATTCCCATACAATCATTGAGCACTAAGGTACAACATAATATTTTAGGAGATGAACAAAATCATAACTTCCGAAGAAGTCCAATGGGTCTACTTCATGGGCCCAACAACTTGTATATACTCACTAGGGAGAGTAAGCAGATAAGTAAAGCTTTTCCTATAATGGCATGACAGGATAAAAATGAATAAGATGGAGAATCTTAAAGGTACTAAAAGAAAAATATGTCAATATTATCAAATTATGCCAACCAGAAATGTAATTATTGTGCCAACAGAGATATGACAAAAAAAAAAAAAAGATTATGAAGAGCCTTTAGTAGATATGGATATCTTGCAATAACTGCCAGCTGTTATGGAAGTATATGTCGACAAAAAAGATGATAAAGGAACAAAAGAAGGTGGAGAAGATAAGCAAAAGAAGAAAAAGAAATATTCCAAAATGATGTGAAATAATTAGAGTAATTAGAGTTGGGAATGCCTGACTCTATATAAGACCATGTAAACTCCCTTAAAAGTCATCGATAAGAAATCTAAGTAGTTCTCTGTGTAACCTTATCATTTCTCAATAATAAATCTTTATTCTTGCATCCAGTGTCTTTCATCTCTCTCAATATAGCAATAATAAAAAAAAGCATATATATAAGGTATGTTTAACTAAACTCTCTATAGGGATCAAGAATGTAGTATTATCTGAATCCAAAAAGTAATGATCCTGTAAAGGAACTACTGGTTATATTTTGTATAGAGATGGGAAGCCAATTACGCCTTCAGTAGAAAACAAAAGAAGGCTATGATGGGATGGTCTGAAGGGGGAAGGTCTGAGCTCTAGAATGGAAGCTTTGTAATAGTATATCTATATGAAAAAGGATATAGATCCTTCTTTCACCTCTGGATTATTATCAATCAAACTTTGGTCTACTACCTCTATAAATAATACAAACACACACACACACACACACATGCATACACATATATGTATAAATGTATACCTGTATAAATGTATGTATACATGTGTATGTACCCTCTAGTCATTAATACAAGAGATAGATAACTAATTTGTGATATTAAGAAAGTTAGTTAATTAGTTATTTGTAACAAATATGTGTTGATTTGCCTAGAGTACCCTTTCTAATTATGCAAATCGTAATTACTCTTGATGGAAAAACCTCTTCCCATTTGCAACCAATAGGGACACCTTGGAAGAAAAATTATATATTTGGGGGTACAGAGTGGATTGAGATCTTATATCTAAAACCAAATTAAATCCCTTATCTAGCACTTATATTTAGAACTAGAGGTAGAATTTTTTTTATTTTTATTTTATTTCTGGATTCAAATTGAATTTGGTGATACTTTTACTATGGAATTTGCTCAGTGCATTGTAGATCTTGGAAGCAATTACTGCAAAAGAATGTCAAGAGCCATTTCACTATGAATCTCTAGAGACACTTGGATATTCTTTCCTTAAATATATTGTTAGCATCTTTATCAAACCCATCCATCTGATGATGAAGGTCTTCTCTCTAAGAAGAAGACAAAGATGATATCTAATGTCACCCTCTGTAGGTTAGGTTGCAACTCTAAACTTCTCATATGCTTTCTTTCTCACCTTGGAATTAAAACATCTTGACAAAGAGAAATAAAAAGAATCCACTTATGTGTTGTGCAGGATTATGAAAATAGTTTCTCTCTCTTTTAACTTCAATTTTTTTTTGGGTTAATACCATTGTCAGTTCCTATAATTTTGATTGATTTTGATTGTGGTTCTTATAGTTTTAAATTATTAGTTTTTGTCCCTATTGTTTCATAAGACCTTGGTTTGAGTTTAATAAAAGATCTCTATACTTTTAATGAATTTTAATCTCGATATTATACTTAAACTTAGACTAAATTCTTACAAAATTATAGGGGAAAATTAATTATTTGAAACTACAAAGTAGAGCAAGTAAAATGGGCTCAACCCATTGGCTCGTCTGTTAGGGGCAGGGGGTTAGAGTTGGATGTTTTGTAACGCTTGCACCGTTCAACCCCCTAGCTGATGCAGGCCAACCCGCTTTTTTTAAAAAGAAAAATGTAGTGTCAAAACAAAAGGGACTGAGCGAGTGTATTGGGGTTGGCCCCTTTGTATCAATGAAAAAAAAGGAACTAACAGAGTGTAATGGGCCCAACCCCTTTATATCACCCCCCAAAATAAAAGGAATTAATAGAGTGTAATGCACTGGGTCCCTCTTCCCCCCCCCCCTTTTTTTTTAGCAAGGCTTAGTCCATTTTTTCAACTAAAGAAAATAATAATAATAATGTGCAGGCTAGCCCGCCAACTCTCACCTACAGGTTAGGGTTGGCGTTTTTCCAGGTTGTAGAAAGTGTGGGCCATACAGCTTGTGGGCTAGCCTGCATTCTCAACTCTACTATAAAGATCAAAACCAAAATTTAATCACACCTTAAATACCAACAATGATATTGACCTTTCTTTTATTTTTTGGCAAGGCTTCATATGAACCAGCCCTTTTGATCCAAAGAAATGGATTATACCCGCACTTAGATCTAGCAATGTTACTTTAAAAGAGGAGTTGACCTCTGATATGGTAAAAATGGGAACCGATTTTGGTGCCTATCCTTTGGATAGGCACTAAGAGCTTGGCCCATCTGGGCCGTCCAGATTTTATGTTTTTAAACTGTTGTTTTTTGAATAAAAAATCATTTTTTGAAAAAATGTTAGTTGAGAGATTATCTTTATTTTAGATTCCATTAAAATAATTTTCTTTGAAAAAATAAAAAGTAAAAAAAAAAAGTTCGGGACCGTCCAAATCAGATCTGGACAGTCCACGGAGACGAGCTCTCCCTGTCTGTCCTTTAGATAGGAAGGGAATCCAATTCCGTAAAAATGTATGTGAGTGGAAATAGAAAAATGAAACAAAAGATAATTGTAGATGTTGTTGAAGCCTTAATTGGGGCTGTCCTTAGCACAAGTGGAGAGAAAGCTGCTTTGAAGTTTATGGAGTGGGTTGGGATAAAGGTGGATTTTGAGATAACAACCAATAATAGGCTTTTAAGCATAGAGCCAGAGAGGCTTGTGAATGTCGGATATTTTGAATATCTTTGAACTACTCATTCGATGACAGCTCTCTCTTGGTGGAAGCTCTAACCCATGGTTCTTACATGATGCTAGAAATTCCATGTTATCGGGTAACCCTTCGGTTCTTGAATTGCAAGTTAAAATTAGTTAAAAGTAATATATGTGTGATAGGTGTAAATTTTTTCTAAACATACCCTTATTTATGAAGATGAAGGGTGTAAGAGAGAATGAGTGCAAAAAGAGATGAGAGAAAACGAGTGAGAAAAAGACATGAGAGATATATGTAATTAATTAGGAGCAAAAATTAATGAAAAAAGTGGATTACATTTTTAGGCAAAGTCAAATTTTTGTTTATATATAGGATCAATCCTATGTGAGAGAATATTGCTTATAAATGGGACCGAAGGGAGTAATTCAAAACCAAAAACTGATTTTCGCGTTGGTATTATTGATTTTAGCAAAACCAAATTATGTACTTCATTTGCACATACAAGTCATAGTGAGATTGGACCAAGGTTATTAAATCCGGACCGGAAACGGGTCGTTAAATCGGTCCAATTCGTGTATTAACCCGGTTTACCCTTTTAAAAACAATTTATTAAAAAAATCTCTTTATAATTTCATATTAATAATCTTAAAATCTTTACTTTTCCACCGATTTGGCCTTGAGTTAGCTTCGGTTCGACCCGTTGACTCTTGACCCAATTCTCCAACTGGTTTAGTGACCGGTCCAATTTTAATAACCTTAGCTTGAACTTATTAATTTTGACCATAATATAGACACTTGACATGAGACTGAACTGAAAGTTAGCTTTAGGACTCTTCTTGATTTTCAACTTAATAGTAGGATCAATACTATTATTAGTTTATCATATGAAAATAAGACATTGATTTGCTTACGGTTATCTATGGAAGGCAAAATCTATGGGATCATTCCTTTAGAAGTAGCCTATCTTTTGGAAGTTTAGATGTAACCCATAAGTCATGTATTTTTTATGCTACTTTCATAATAAATTAATAGAACATTTTTGTAGTGCAAATTATACTATAAAAATGCTCATATAATTAGGACCGGAGGGAGTATATAATTATTTTTTTCCTGTAGAGACTAGAATTTCTTGGGGATTCTGTGTTGGATTTTCTTGTGATAGGGCATCTCTACCATAAATATCTTGGCCTTTCTCCAGGATTATTGACTAATGTGAGGTCTGCTTTAGTAAACAATGATTGTTATGCTCAATCTACCATTAAGGCTGAATTATACAAACACATACTTCATTCCTTTGAAAAATTAGAGAATAATATTGTTGAAACAATAAAGAATTTTGAAGATTCATGCACTGAACCAACTTTTGGATGGGAAACAGGGACTTATTTCTCCAAGGTTAGCCCTTACTTTTTATCTTACTACTCTTTTAGCAATGCTTTAAGTGAGTCTGTCTGTTCTACTATTTCATAGTAGTATTTTAGAGCTTATATTTAAAAGTCATTTGGGTGAATTTGCTCATGATTAGAGTAGGTGATCATCCTTTTTGATCATCTTATTCCTCAGTAAAATATGGAGAGGGCATTTAGCTAGAGAGTGTCAGAATGATATTGTTCCCAGAACCCATTTCTCATAATTAGTTATATGAAACCCAATACACCTTTATTTTTCTCTAGAAAGAGGTTGTTGGAAGTTCTAGTGGGGTAGTAAAAGACTAAAGATAATGCTCAATAAAGTTATTGAAAGGAGTTTTCACTTAACAATTTATCCAAATATTTAGGGCTTGTTTGGTAAGTAGAACATGTAAGAAGGGAAGAGACGATGAGCAAGTTCTCTTGTTTGATAACTTTTTGTATCAAATTTTCTTAGGAACTCAAGTTTCTGGGTCCACCAATCTTCATTTAAAGGTGGGAAGTTAAGATCTCACTAAAATTGGTGGGAACTCAAGTTCCAATGTGAAGAGTGATGCTTTTAGACATATTTACCCCCACATAAAATATTTATTTTCTAGAAGGCAAGAAAGTATGATTAAATTCAAATTTATGCAATAAATTCGAACTATTTTAGATAAATTTGAACTTGGTGGGAGAATACTTTAGACAAATTTGAATTTGGCGGGAGAATATGTTAGACAAATTCGAACTTGGCAGGAGAATATTTTAAATAAATTCAAATTTGGTTGGAGAATATTTTAGACAAATCGAAACTTTTTTTTTTTTTTTTGCGAAATAAATGCTTCGTGATAAAATTAGAATTTGAACCATAAATCCAAATTTAATGTAAGCGATTTTGAATTATGAAAAACAAAATCCTTTTCATTTTGAATTAATTATTTTTTAGGGTAAAATAGATATTTTGTAATTCTTTACCAATTTCCACCTCTTCCTTTTCTTTTCACCAAACAACTCATTTTCTCTCAAGCCATATTCCTTTATCTCTCAAAATCTCCACTTTCATTCCTTTCCCTCCTCTAAGTTCTTTTTCCTCCTCAAATCTTTCTCGTATCAAACGGGCCCTTAGTTGTTGATAGAATACATGGCGTCATACAATCCAAATAGCTGGCTCATATAGTAAGATAAAGCTAGTTGTTGTTGTTTCTGCATCTTTTGCCTTCATTTTTTCAATGTAGAGTATCTCAGTTAAAACAACCTCTTAGCAGATTCTACTTTTATAAGAGTGTGTGTATTCCAAATAAAGAAAAATTAATCTTTGGTTCCTATGGTTTTGACTATGTTGTAATCCATTCTCTACACTTTGATTTTGTGTAACCTAGTCCCTATAGTTTTATCACAGTTATAACTTTGTTCCTAAACTTTGACTTACTGTAATTCAGTCCCTATAGTTCCCCACGTTTATTCTAGAATATAAAGACTAAATTATAAAATGATTAGAACTATAGGGACTGAGTTGCAGTGAGTCAAAGTTTAGGGACTGATTATAACCGAATTGAAACCATAGGAATTGAGTTGTACCGAGTCAAAGTGTAGGGATTGAGTTACAATACAATTAAAATTACAGGGACCAAAAAATTAATTTTCTCATAAAATAATCTGAAATAGCCTAATCTTAAATCCAATATTAATATTTTTCTCTTTAAAGTAGAATATGTAAAATGTTTTAGGGTTAATATTGTTCTCAATCCTCACACATTTTAGTTTTGGTTTTTATCATTTTAAATCAATGGTTTTGGTCCTTAAAGTTTCACAAGCACTTGTTTGAGTACAACAGCTATCCCTAAACTTTTAACATGTTTTCATTTTGGTCCATATACTAAAACTCAGACCAAGTGCTTACAGGAACCAAAATCAAAGATTCAAAACTACATGGACCAAGACCAAGATTTAATCAAATTGTAAGGACCAACACTGATGTTAATCTAATATTTAAGATGCATATCATACCTGAAAACTTTATTATTAATTGACAGGTACTTGGAGACATTATAGAGTCTCTAGCTGAGGCAATTATGGTCGATTCAAGATTCAACAAAGATATTGTGTTCAAAAGCATCATGCCTTTACTAGAACCTCTAATAACACCTGAAACTATTCCGATTCATCCAGATCATGAATTGCAAGAACTTTGCCAAAAACAATATTTCAAATTGGAGAAGCCATTGGTGTTTACAAGCGAAGGCTTAACTTGGGTCAAAGTTCAGGTTTTAGCTAATGGGAAAACTTATGAGAAAACCTCTATAGCTGGCAGTAAGGACACAACCAAAAAAAAAGAAAGAAAGAAAAACATGCAAGGAAGTTTTGACTTGCTTGAAGAAAATCACTTCTATACAAAAAAGATAAGGAAGAGGAAAAATATAATATGATGGTACTGTGTTTGTTTAGTTTCACTTATTTTAAGTGATTTTGCATTGTACGAGATAAATATATGACTACTCCCTTTGGTCCATGTATGACACTTTGACTAATTCACGAAAAATAAGAAATGACAGTTAATTCATTACATATGTCATACATTGATTTTTTTTTTTCCTGCTTTTATCCTTATTAGAAAATGTGTTTGAAAATTTAAGGGCCAAGGGGCAAATTGAACAACAAAATTATATGCCAGGGGCACCGACAACATAAAGTTTTTAGAGGTGCAAAAAGGTACATAAAGGTTTGATAGTTGGGCAATTTTGACACTTACGATAACTTCACCTTAACTCCATTAATTCATGGGACCCACAAGCCTTAGCACGTCTCTTCCCTCTTCCCAAATCGCTACTCCAACTAAATGAAGATGAAGAGATTCACCATTGCTACCTCCACGACAATTCTCGACAACTCTGCCATCAAAAGTTGTGTCTCCTCACTACTATAGAAGACATTTTTAACATCCATTTTTAGGACTATAAGACAATTGTTTTCAGGGGTAGTGTATGTGAGTGGCGTTGAAAGTTTTAAAATAGATGTGAAACAAAAATTGTAAGTCTACTTATAATGACTACTCCCTCTGGTCCTTATTATAAGGCACCAACTGCCAACATATTTTGGCCCTTATTATAAGGCACCAACTGCCTTTAAATATGATTTTTTCCTATTTTACCCTCATTAATTATCATCTGCTTCACTTTAAAGCATATTTCTCTCTCCCCCAATAGCCATTAGAACCTACTCATGCAAGAAAATGTGTTCATTTACTTTTGGGTTAAATATCAAATTTGCCATGGAAGTTTCCCAAATGGAGCATCCAGCACCCGGAAGTTTTTTGGGTACCAAATTTGCCCCGGAAGTATTGAAAAGGTATCAAATTTACCCAAAAGTGACGGAAGTCCACGTAGATGCCACGTCATCACACGTGGCATGCCACCTCATCAATCAAAAGTATCATTTTTGCCCTGGAAGTTTTCATTAAGGAGCAATTTTGCCCCGGAAGTTTTCATTGAGGAGCAATTTTGCCCCGGAAGTTTACAAAAGTAGCAATTTTGCCCTTCTTGGTTGATGAGGTGGCATGCCACGTGTGATGAGGTGGCATGCCACGTGGACAGTTAGTCAAATTTAACGGTCAAAATTAACGGATGGGCAAATTTGCTACCTTTTTCATACTTCCGGGGCAAATTTGCTACCTTTTTCATACTTCCGGGGAAAATTTGATACCCAAAAAACTTCCGGGTGCTGGGCGCTCCATTTGGGAAACTTCCGTGGCAAATTTGATATTTAACCCTTTACTTTTTCATCCCCAATCATCATTCTTCTCTCCCCCCCCCCCCCAATAAGCATCAGAACCTCCTCACTGCAGTAATATCTTTTCAGGTTGAGCCTTTTTCATTCCCAATAGTCAATCTTCTCTCTTCACAACCAAAATAAAATTTTCATTTCTCTCATTCCTCTGGTGGTGTCAATGATTCAACTCCCTCCCTTTCTTCCAATGTTTCTCTTCCCCTCCTCCCCTCCCTCTTCCAACGTTTTGACTTTGCCTCTTGTTTTACCATTCTTCATTTCTCAGCTATCTGTCTCTTTGTACTCATTTGTCGTCTGAATTTTACGATGGAAAATGCTGAACTTCATGAACGTACTGCTAAGACTCTCATTTCTCAAAAAACAAAGGAGAAAAAAGTTGAAGCTTATGTCTGTAATGGTGACCTGTTCAATTTGGTTGTGGAAGACTCTCTTGAGCGTGAACAACATCGAACTCGTCCATTTGACTTGAACCAGTTACCAGAGGAAGAGGAAGTGGAGTCGAAGAAGATGACGGACATGGTTGATAGTTCTAGTGAAGCCATTTTAGATAGGAAAGACCACTCTCAGTTTGACCTTAACAAATTTCTAGATGATGAATGTGATGAGGATAGCAATACAGAAAAAAGAGCGAAAGAGATTCATAAGGTCTATGTTTAAAACTTTTTTTTTCCCCCGGAGTTTTATTGAATGTATGTCTATGTTGGAATTAAGAATCAGATAAATGGCTTTTGGTACATGAGGATAAAGTTTGGTGCTGGCTGTTTTTTATTTTCCTTTGTTGAAGTGATCACATAATGTAATGGCATAATATGTGTTTCAGTGTTTGAATTCTTTTTCATTCTAGATTATCATTTTGATTGAAAAAGATCTGACAGGGGCAGGTTTTCATTGCTAGAAATGAAGGATAACAGTGAATGATTAAAGCTGCGTATTAGAACATAATGACTAGACTGTTGCTTCTATTAAAACGTTAGTTTAACTCAATCAATTGTCCAAAGATTAAAGCTTCTTAGGTTGAGCCTTTTGTTGATGATAATAATAACAATGAATGATTAATTGAATCCCAAACTTGATGTGGTAATCAGGAGGAGTCACGGCTATTTTATCATGTTTCATTCACCTTAAGGAAAAGACATGGTGGTATTAAATATCGTGAAGTAGGTTCGCATTTTATCATGTTTCATTCACCTCAAGGAAAAGACATGCATCAAAGCTAGCTTCTTTGAAAGTAAAGGAAATTGCACCAGTTGTAGATTAGAAAGAGTTTCTCAAAACATATTAAAACAAGGCAAATATCAAGGTTTGAAGGCACAAATTAAGGACCATAAACATTAACATCTACTGAGAATGCTTAATAAAAAGTGTAATTACAAATGGTAAGATAGCATAATGCTTTAAAATCTCCTAATACAATCACACATCAACTTCTCTTAAGTGTGCTAACACGGCCTCTACTATGGATACATCACACTGCAATTGACTTGGTAGCCCTCCTTCTCTTTGTGGCACATTTTTGTACCAATGTGGGAGTTTATACTTATTTGAACCTCCAACCTTCATAACTTCTACCATAGTTGCTTGTAAAGTTAAGAAGATTTTATTTGTTTCAAATGATGAGAGACTGTCATAAGACTTCTTCACAGCACTAATGAGATCATCAATAGTCTTGGGTGCTTCTTTGTGTTGTAGTGCTTGAATTGCATTAAAATAACCCAGATCTAGCACATTTAAATAAGGAGAATTTGGAGGTTGAGATATCACATGAATGTCAAATCCACTCTCACAAGCAGCTCAACGAAGCTCTTTATCATTATCATTTACATGACATGTAGCATTATCTTGTTGTATGATAATGCTTTCCCCTACTATATCCTTTGGCCATTTGGCTTTTATTCCCGGTAACACCAAGCTGCAAAGAAAATTTCTGCAGACTTCTTTGTTAATTGAAGAAATCGGCTTTGTTACCAAAGTGCCTGCCTCTTTATTAATACTCCTTCTCTTAGTGTGCTCATAAGTCACAAGAGGAAAAACTCCAATCTCACCTGAAAAAGTTTCATTACCTTCGTTGTCAAATCTAGGTCTTGCCCAAGCAACTAAGAACATAACTTTAGTAACGAAGTTCTTATTTTTGCATGTTCGATGTGGGTCTTCCTCACTAGCTCCCAAGTAATAGTTCTCCTTCTTTTTTGTCATGTAGAACCATTTCTCATCATTATGTATTATGTTATGCATTGATTTAAATGTTGGAGAATTCGGTATGCTATGATCTTCAAGCATTGATAAGTAAAACTGCAACCAAGCGACCATGTTTTCATTTGTTAAGAAGGGCTTTAGCGTATTGGTGAGCCATCGTATAACATTGGCCTTCATCAATCTCACAAGGGAAGTTTTGTTGATATTCAATGCAAATGATAGAGATCTCAATGTGTGGTCCTCTGCCGAAGAGGGACCTCATGTAAGCGTTCCTCATCAAATTGAACTCTCTTACGTCCACAATTTTTAGTCTTCCTATGAGATGCTTCTCTTATTTCCTTTATTTGTTGCCAAATTCATTGAATAACTCTTCTGGAAACACAATACATTGAAGCTAGCTTGTTTGTTGTACCTGGCATTAGCATCCTATCTCTTATTGAGTTCACCAAAATATGGCCTATGCTTTTTCGTTCTTCATTAGTTAAAAATTTTCTGCATGGTGGTGGACTTGAATTTCCATTTCCATGTTCTCTTGTCCCATTAATAACACAAATACATGTATGACATGATAGTTTATGAAACACATGATAATAGTAGTTCATTTGTACACATGTTTTTTCCCCCTTTCATGATCATGACAATTAACACAAACACGTTTAGACTCAAACTAGCACAAAACCATGAATAGTTCAACATTTTTTTTCCCTTACAATTATACACAAACTAATAATTCCCTAACTTTAATTAAAACTTCACATATTTACTCCCAGGAAGTACGTCTTATACACAAACTATTCCTTTAATAAAGCAAAGGTATTATAATTGGGACATCTATTATCACTTTCCCAGGAAGTACGTCTTATACAAAAACTACACCTTTAATAAAGCAAAGGTATTATAATAGGGACATCTATTGTCACTTTCCTAGGAAGTACATCTTATACAAAAACTACACCTTTAATAAAGCAAAGGTATTATAGTTGGGACATCTATTATCACTTTCCTAGGAAGTATGTCTTAGACAAAAACTACGCCTTTAATAAAAAGGTATTATAATTGGGACATCTATTATCACTTCATTAACGCAAAAGGTACGTCTTATATATACTCCTAGAAAGCAACGTGCTAGCAAAACATACGTCTTTTTTTTTTGGTCACAAGCAATGGTGTTTCATATCAGTAGGCTGTTTACTCAGTGAAGTGTTAGAGTAGTCTCTGCTACGTTTAGCTATCTCTGTATATGTGCTTTGTTCCTCCTCAAACTCCATTGGAACTTTGTTCAACTCTAGTAGGGGAACACCATCATTGCCGGTCATTTGGATTTCATTCAAGTTAGGGAGTGAAACATCATCGCCATCACACCTACCTTCTATGTTCAAGTCAAGAGGTATGTGAGGATTGAAGTTCTCTGTTACAGCTTCTCCAAAACAGAGCATGCTTGAATCACCCAACAAAAATGCACCTTCATTCTGTGAGTTTGGGCAAATATTTGAATTCATTATCTCATCCATTTCCTCTTCACAACATGGCAGTACGTTTAAGTCGAAGGATGCTTGCGTTTGGTCCTTCATGGGAGCAATGAATGTCTTCACTCAACAATTAACATTTTGAGGTTCCATTGCGTTTTATCTTACTAAAGTTTAATTCTATTATTGGGCTTTGTTTTAAAAAAATTAATTTGCCGCCACTTTTTTCTGCAAGGTTTTTACAAAAAAAAAAAAAAGAGGCTCCACTACCAATATCAATCGAGAGAATCAGAGCTTCAAAAAAATGGTGTACTCCAAAAATATGAGTTTGCAAAAAAAAAAAAAGTCTAAAGAAATGGCAGTGGCGCCACCGTCATTTGAGAGCAAGAGAGCTTCCAAAATATAGCGCCATTGTGACAATCGTTTGGACTACCACTGCTGCTTGCGTTGCTTAAAAAATGAATGGAGAATGGAGAGAGAGAGAAATGAGAAAAGAGAGACATATGGTAATAAATCTGCTTTGACTGTGAAAAAAAGGAGAGAGAAAGAAGAAGTGAGAAACACATGGCAAATCTTGACAAGTAAAATTTTTAATATTTTTAAATTTGTAGCATTAAAGTAGGGGTAAACATGAAAATGTTTGTCCACTGAACACTTTTTTAATGACTAAATTGTCCTTCCTTGGTTTAAGAGAAAAAGGTAGTTTGTGCCTTATAATAAGGATTAGAGGGAGTATGTTTTTAAAACGACGTTGAAAGCTAGACTTACAACTTTTGTTTTTAAAAAATAGACGAGGAAAGTTTTTTTTTTTTTTAAATGAAAGGTAATTTCTATCCACAATCTTTTTAATTAAACAACAAGAATATAGAAAAATTGAGTAGAAAACAATCAATTCCTATAACAGAGATCAATAAAGAAAACTGGACAACACATTATAATGCCTTGTACATATACAAAAGTTCTCTAAACATGTTAATATAAGAATATGCACAAGTTCACAACTTAATATAATCAGGTATGTCCACAACTATTTCTAAACCACTATACTAGGTAAAAAAAAAACTTTTATCGATCTCTACATATCTATCTGTTGTAGAAGATGTCCCGCTAAAAGGTTTCGGATCACGTTAATGTCTTTTATTGTGTAGGATTCCTTATTACCAAAAATCTACGGGCAAATTGAAGAATAAATTAATATAAATCAATTAATTTAATGAAATAACTAACAGTTCACTTGCAAGAACCAAAATGAAAATAATTTGAGAATGAAGAAATGATCACATGTCCAAAATATGAAGTAAGTCCATTAATAATGTTATACATATAAAGTATAATATAGTATCTACACTTTGTTTTCCCTGGTTGCTAAGGGCACTATACATCAAAAGAAAATGGTAAAAGTGAATAAAGGCAAATTAAATATAAAACGATTGTCGATTAAAGAACTTGAATTTAGACAACTTACTTTCGGCCAGGACCACTTCGTGGTAGTAATTTTAGTTTTAGGCCTCCCACCCATTATATAATACGTCTTAAGCACGTTATAATTAGAATGAAAAGTAGAAGACATTAAAAAAATTTGGTCAAGTAAAAAACCAATGATCTACAAGTAACTTAACTTATGTGTTGAAAATCGTTTTGATCTGTTCATTTGGCTTGCAACCCAAGGAATCAAACTAATAGATGTTAATGATCAAGGGGCAAACAACACAGAAACTCCAATGATAATTATAATAATATATATAGATTAAAATGAGGTTAGCTAACATGATACTTCTTAAGTTAGCAAACCGAGTATGCCTGAAATAGATAAAATAGATTTACTTGCATTGCAACAATTGGTGCTAGATAACACGACAACTGAGTCTCTCCAATTGTATAGCCCATATAGCTCATCCTCTCTTCCAACTTGTTTAGATTCCTTGCCACACGCCCAAGACATGAGAATCCATAGGATGTGTTTTTTCCATTTGGCCCCATATTTTGTGTAAGTAGCTACTATAGAATTAAAAATGAAAAATGACTTAGTGAATATAAAATCCTAAAAATCGCTATTAAATTTAAAAATAAAAAATAAACTCACTTGATTGCACATATAACCCATCTAATGTCTATATCCTCCAAAGATAAGAACTCTCTAATATCTTTGCTATCAATCACATAGTCATACGAGTTCTGTCTACCCACAAGGCATATGCAAGTCAACCTTGTTAATTTTTGTGTGGATATTTTGGAGTTGTGCCAAAAAGGGAAACCTTTTTGCTTGTTCTTGATCCTTGCAACACATAAATTAAAGGTTATGAATAGGATATCAAAGAAAATTCAAGTAATTAATAGTAAGGTGTTTCCTACCATTTGAGGTGTTGTTGCCATGTGAACTAGATGTTGAGGCCAAAGGATGAAAGATCCTTTTGCCTGACCAAGCAGGGCAACCTCTTCATTGGGGAATGAGACGTCTACACCTTCCTCCCCCTCTCGAACACTCGTAATGTTGACCCTACATTGATCGTCTTGAATTTGCTAATAATAGTGGGTGGTTGCATGCATGTATACAACAACATCGGCAACAACACGCAGTAACAGGACATCCAACAACAAAGAGAAAGGTTCTCCAACATCTAGTAGAGGAGTAGGGTCACCAAGTCTTATCTCTGGGGGATTATAACTGCCTTTAGTGCTGGAAAAGGTCGGGGATTCTTAGGTAAGAGAACGAAAGAAATAATTAGGCTAATGTAAGGCAAAACTCAATGTTATATAAATAGAAATAATTTACAAACCTGAGATCTATGTTCCGATTGACCCATCTTGTCTTGAATGCTAAACATCACCATTGATCTCATCTCACTTTGTAGCTCTTCCAACAGCTCTTCTTGAAGTGATTGGCAAAGTTACAACTCAAGCTCTCCTTTGACTTCCTTTCGAATTGATTAACGAACTTCCTCTCGAACCTTGGCCACAAGCTCTCTATTGGGTTCACTTTGTTCAAAATATGAAGAAGTTCATCCAAAAAATCTTGTGAGACCGACTTCCTTCGGCTCCCCCTAAAATGACTAGGGTGATCTAGCTTCCCAAGTGACGTTGCTAAGATGTTCATCCTTCCACTTGAAGTGAAGGAACCTTACTGACTCTGTTTGTAATATCCCAAATTTTGGGATTTGAAATTGAACATTTTATGGGAAATTGAATTGTGGAATTTGCCTTAAAATGATTATGAAATTAATTATTGGAAATCTAGGCTTATTTTTCCCTTAAATTTATTTTGGGGAAAAGAATAAATTCAAATAAGGAATAATTTATGCCTAAAGTTATAGAAATAATATATGAGAATTAAATGGTGGAATTTGGCCAATGATTAAATTAATTATTTGGAAAATTAGGAATTTATTTTCTTGTAAATAAAATCAAGAAAATATTTGCAAGAGATAAATTTTGGAATTTAAGGCATATTTTCCCATAAATTAAAGACAAATAATTAGGGAATAATTTTTAGTATAAATATTTTAGAGATAATATTTTAAGGCCCTAAGTAATTTATTTGAGAAAGAAAATCCTTAAATGGAGTTAAGGATTTAATTTTAATACTTATCCAATATTTGCAATTAAAGTAGTGAAGAACCTAATTGCAAATAAGAGTCTTTAAGATGATCAAGTGGGATAATTTTATTAGTAGTTCCACAATACAAGCCCACTCTTGCAATTTATAATTTCTTCTTCCTTGGGCCCGGCACAGAGGTCACAAAGGCCACAACTTCATACAACCTAATTTCTCTTATTATTCAGTCAACCCACACCTCTAGTGTCACTTGCATTAAAAAAAAAAAAAAGTAACCAACGTGGCCACATAACCATTTGGATGATACAGCCCATACAACTTCTAATATCAACTACACTTACGACTCGTTTGTTACAATGAAAGCGCAAGATGGAAAGGGAAGATCAGAGAGTTCCCTTGCAAAAAAACCTGTTTGCTTGGTCCATCTTCCATCGTCTAACATTTCCACGTCTGCGAATCTTCCATTATCCACTAGAAAGTGCTTTCCATCCGAAATAGGAGGGAATGTTGAAATCTTCACGGGAGAGACAATTAATGGGACGAAAAAGCCCCTGTAAACAGACCAACTTATAACACCTACGATGCGAGAATGAGGATCTGCTACAAGGACAAGTTGAAGGTTGCTTAAATGACAGTCGAAGGAAAAGTTTAAGGAAGGGGAGACGATTCTCGAATCCAGGTAAGTCGAAATGGGTGTTGATTTTGTGTGAAATTTTGCCTAATGGTTTATGTTACTATACCTACTTCTTGCAAATTTTCGAAAATTTGGTTTATGTTACTCTACTTTCTTCTTGCAAATATGTTATTGTACCTGCTTCTTGCAAATTTTTGAAAATTTGGTTTATGTTACTCTACTTTCTTGCAAATTCTCGAAAAATTGGTTTATGTTACTGTACTTGCTTCTTGTAACAAACAAATATAGCACAAGCTTTGTTGTTGTCAAGTATTGAATTTTGGACTTACTTTCGTTCTGCTGTTTTGATATGAAATTATGCAGAAGTTTGGTCACTGTCAAAATTTTGGTTCGATCGCATTCGTTTTTTAGTTACTTACGTTCGAATGTATTTCTAAAGTTCGAACGTCTTATTTTTGGTTGATCTGAGCTTATGCAGAAGTTTTTTTTTTTTAATTTAGGGATATTCTCGGAATTTCACCTAATCTTCCCACTTAACTAACACTCAATTCTTCATTCCAAACATTACATTTTCCCTTAACTAACTTTCTTTCCCTAGTATACCAAACAACTCACATTTTTTAAATTTCCTCCTAATCTTCCTTTCCTTTCCTTTCCTTCCTCAAATATTTCGTGTTACAAACGGGGCCTTAAGCCCAACCCTTTATCTGATGTATGTATTTGGTTCAAAACCAATCCATTACCTCCAGTCATTCATTTAACTCGCTCATCTCAGCGAAAAAAAAGAACTGAACCCGCTATCACGAAAAGAGAACAGCAAATATATTACCATATCTCCTCCACGTACAGATCTTATTTTCGGCCAGATCACGCGATCAGAGGCAACACGTAGCAGAGTCCCATGCTTCTCGAGCCAGCAGCCACCTACTCTACTTTGTTATAACCCTTCGGCTAGAGAGAGAGAGAGAGAGTTCTCATTCTTATTTTTTTCGAGTAAAGAAAAATGAGAGAGTGAGAACAAGAGATGGAGAGAGTGTGAGTTTTTTTTAATTCTCATTCTTTCCTTCCGTCGTTCACCTTCAGAAATACAGAGTAAGAAAGAAAGCTGAAACGCTAAAGGGCAAGCTGAGGGTGAGAGAGAGAACGATGAAGAGCTGTATGTGTGCTCTCTTTCAGGAACCAAAAAACAGAGGTAAGTGTAAGCTTTTATATTCTCTTTGCTTCCATTAATTAACAACACAAATGTGGGAGTATTAGACTATTGGAAATAAGTTTTAGTTTTCTACTACACAAAACTGAAATATGATCGTTTTCTTTTCATCCGTGTTGCGTCACTGTGTTAGTTTTTGTATATATATATAAATGCAAGTTAAGACTTTATTGTCATGTACTAGGTATATGTATGAAAAACAAAAGAAAGGAAGAGCTAAAACTAAGTTGATGCACATATATAATAAAAGCTTGCTTGTATAAGTATGTATCTCTACACTTATGTGCATATATATATATATATATATATATATATATATATAGTAACTCTGCTGTCAAAAACACTACTGCATAAACCAGAAATAATGGGTGTTAGTGTGTGTGTGTGTGTAATGCTTTACGTTGGGAATCATGGGAAAAGCTATCTAAATGTGTGCGCGCGCGCACACACATATATAAGACACATTGCTGCATTTAGAAACTATGGGAAAAGCTGATTTATACACCTACAAGTTAGTTTGTTGCACTTTTCGCTGCACCTGGAGGTTATTAAAAGCTGTTGCTGATATAGTTTATGATTCACATGGGAAGCATAGTTTGAAAAGAAAACTCATTGAGAAAACTTGCTGATATATAAAATGTTGCTATGTGTCTGGCATGTGTTTTAGAACCAAAACTTGCTATCATAAAGATATATGAATATATTGTTGCACACTTATAAATATAAGTTTATACAAGGCTTGGAACTTTTAAAAGAAAAGCTTTGTTTAATACAGATAGATACTTGTCATTTTGTGCTGCATGTGAAAGGGAAGAGAACAGAGAGAGAGAGAGAGAGAGTACACAAAGTTTTAACCTTTATAGATATATACACACTTTGCATCTGAAAAGGATAGAAAGACCTTGTAATCATGTATATGTTAATATATAAGTTGTTCTTGCACATGTATGTATATGCGTTGCAACCCTGAGAAAAAGAATAAGAAAGTTTGTTGTCAAATGCTTACATCTATACATGGTTTTGAAATGCAAGGCAGTACGTTTTGTTTTCTCAGTTATTTTTTCTTAATTGGCTCATTCTTTACAAAGAAAAAAAAAAAGAAATGAAAAATGAAAATAATAATAAAATAGATAAATAATTAATAAATATTTAATATTATTATTATTAGTAAAAAGGGAATAAATAATAATGGGCGTTATTCATTAATAGTAAATAAAAGAGTGTTATTATTAATTAATGATAATTAAAAAAAAAGGGTAGTATTTTTAAGGATTAATTACTATTTTTAATCCTCTAAAAATAATTCGCGTAGTTAGTTACTTTGCGACGTAAGAAGTGACTAATGACTGATAAATGTTTATAGGTATACCTTGACACCTCTACTGATTCCAACACCACCGGACAAAGTTAAGGATTCAAGCTTGAGATGGGTAACTGTTATCTTATTAGCTTGTTTGTATGTATTTATGTATGACTAATCATAGTTGTCAGACAATTTGCATATGTTTGTCCTAACTATAGATTGAGGCTGCGTGTCTCATAGGGTTGCGTGTCTTAAAACAGGGTTGCGTGTCTTGAAGGGCTGCGGTCCTTGGCTGATAACTGCAATTACGGTGCGATTTATTTACTGTGAATTATTCTATACTTATACATGCGTTATACTGTGATCTATATTCCATACTTGAATATGAGATTAACTGTTACCCATGGGGTTCATTCATTTGAACTCTAGATCGCATGAAAAAGACAGGTAGTGGATCGGGGTCAAGAGTAAAGACGCAGTTATAAGGGTTACAGCATATTGGACTTTTTTGAAAAATAAAATTAGATAGACTGTGTTGTATCATTTATCATTTGTCTATTTTTGGATTATTGTAGTAAGATACTCCTAAGGGATCGATTTAAATAGCAAAAAATTTATCTTCATATCTTCGAACTAAGTTTTTTAATGAAAGACTTTATTCTGCAATTAAGTTGTCCAAATCATTTCGATGCATGTGCGTAGGGCTGAGCAACGGACGGGTAGGGCTACCCCGTGGCCTAACCTATATCCCGCGCGTTTATAATACGCGGGTACGGGTTAGCCCCTTACCCTTACCCGCTGCAAAACCCATTTAACTCGTGATAAACGGGTAGGGAAAATACGGGTTTGAACGAGTACAGATGAACCCATGTATGTCTCAACATTTTTTTTTTTAAAAAAAGAAAAACAGAGAGCTTCTAGTTCTCCACCAAAGAAAATAAGAAAACCATTTTAGAAAAAATAAATCAGAAAACCAAGAGACACATCTGAGATGATTAGGTAATAAGAAAAAGAACAAATCTGAGATGGGATGTCAAGATGGAAGAAAAAATTGTGAACAAATCTGAGATGCCGAAAAGATGGAGGAAATCTGAGATGCTCAAAGTTGATGGTGAGGCGCAAACACAATCGCAGAGATCGACGACGTGAAGATCGCAGACGCTGTTGGTGTGCTGACATGGGGAAACCAGAGATGCTGGTAGAGTGATGAAATTGGAGGCATTCTTGATGGCGAGGTTGAGGCTGAGCTTTGGGTGGGAAATGCCACACAGATCGAGAGTGATCGATCTTCCCACGCCACTGGTGCCCTGGAGACTCTATCTTTTTTTTTCATTAAACCTGGAGATTCTATCGAATGGTACCGTAAGAGATGAGGGAGTGAGTGAAGGACCTAATATGTGGACTCTATCGGGTTTGGGCTAGTGTGATATGCTAATTGGGCTTTAAGCCAATAAAAAACACACTGATAAGTCCCCAATGGAAAGAATGAATATCTAAAAGAAAAAAATAATAAAAAACATATATGGGTAATGGGCTGGCACAGGTGCCTCAGGGGTGAACCAGTGACTCGCTGTATAATATAAACGGGTACGGGTTGCCCCATTACCTGTAACGGGCCCAATCTGGGTGGGTTAAATCCGGAGAAATTTTCACTGGTTGCAGGCGGTTAGGCGAGTTGTGGGTGGTTTGTTCACCCCTACCTGTGCGTGATCTCTGATAAATAAAGTCGCATTTAGGACGGGCGTGACACTGCTCTTCAAGGTCATCCTATAGCATAGAGTTGATAAATATAAATTAATCACATAATCTTCAAGGAAGCTAAAACAAACTTAAATAAACTTTATATTAACTACTCACAATCTTTGCAGCGACATCTTCAACGATTGGATTTATGTATTTTTCTCCTTTCATCCTCCCTTCCTTCCATTTTCTGTAACGTGGGGGCAGAGGCAGGGTCTGTACGACAATGCTAGGACCTGGTTTTGTTGCTCCCTCTATTTTATGCAAATCAGACTGCATTATCTTCCTTTTAAGCTTTTGATAACCCCTACGAGACATGCAATCCTCATATTATTTTTTGTTTGCCTCTCTTTATTTTCTCAACTTAATTCCTATGAATAGAGAATAAAGAAAACTAAGTTAGTAAGGTTAAATAAATTCAAATAAAATGTTTCATACTATGATGAACAAATTATACTTGAAATTTGGGATCCTGTCGTGATGCTACAAACAATCTCCAGTCATCTATAGAAAGAAAAGGATAATCTTGATAAGGATCCTTATCTCTCTTTGGCCCTCGATTGTACTAGCATGTGAGTTTGGATCTGAAGTCTTTCCATCGCTCACGAAATTCCCCCATCCAATGCTTGTCCATCTGCCTAGTGTTAGGGACATTGTATATTTGTAACAAAGAAAAATATAACATAGTTCGAAATGAAGCTATAAAGTTATATACCAAAAGTTGTTCCCAAATCATCCTCTTTGTGCCCATAGGATCTTCCTTCCAATTAGGCCATAGAATCCCGACTTTGCTTTGACTCAAATAACCAATATAGCTAATGAATATGTCTTCCTCTAGGTCAATTTGATTCAAATAAACATAAAAGTCCACGTTTGTGATATTTGGATCAACATTTTTTCCACGATTGAACTTTTGAAGAAAAATATACTTTTAAATCATAAGTCAAAATTTCTTCCTCTTGGCTTTTCCATAGTGGAGATAGAAGAATTTTTTATAATGGATACATGAGAAATTAAATGCTTTATAAATAAAAGATATTGGGTCCCAGCTTCTTTTATTAAAATAACATTTTGGTCCTTATTATAAGTATAATTGTCGATGAAAGTTTTGGTCCTAATTATATAAGTATACTAAAAGGTTAATAGTGATTATCTTCCAATTTTAACATTATTTATGAAAGTATCCAAGGAAAAACATGAATAATAGAATTTAAGGGGAATCAATAAAAACTCCCCATTAGAATTTTAAATAATGTGAATAACCTGACAAGTTTATATAAATGAAGAAAGGCAGTACTTAATTGAGGTTATTCTCACCAATTAAAATTTTAAAAGGGGAACTTTTCTTTGATTTCACCTAAAATGTAAGTAATTCAGTATTTTCAAACTCTTCCCAATAATACATTAACTATTTTATTTTTATTAAATTCATATTATTTTTAGTTATTTTACTTCTGAACTTACTTTTGCATTAATAATCTAAACAAGTTTCAATTTATCAAAACTTTTTCAAAAGCCAATCCAAAGATACTCCTTTCAGTCCACAATATAGGGCACTTTTAAAAGAAAGATATAGTCCAAAATATAAGTCATATGTAATTTAATTAATTATCTTTTTCCTGTTTGGCCCTATATGATCAATGCCCACTTTCCAACTTTGCCTACAAATTATATACCCTCTTTCTAAAATAACATTTCTAGTGCAATTATAATGATAAATGGTGGCTCTTCTCTCTCCTTGCAGCCATCATTTTCCATGAAAATGGTTTTATGAAATGACTTTTTCTCTCATTTGATAAAAAAGTGACTCTCCCTCTCCTCGAACCGATGACTTCCACACGTTAAGCCGTTGAGGCGACACTCCACTATTGAATTATATCCCTTTCCTTGCAGGATCAGGCTTCTCTTCAATTCTTCTATCATCCGCTCCCATTCTATTCTTTTCTTTCAAATGGTGCCGTTTGGTACAAAATAACACTATTAAGTTTTTTTTTTTTAAACTAGCATTCACCATCATAAAGTATTTTATTAGTATCAGTTAGTACATTGAAATATTTTTTCAAGATCATGAAATATTTTTTTAGTATCAGTTAGTATCAGGGAAGTATGTTTTAAGTACCTTTCAGTATTTTTAAGTAAATTTTTTGTACCAATCAGCACTTTGAAATACTTTTTCAAGATCATAAAATAATTTTTCAAAAACATGAAGAATTTTTTTGGTATCATCAGTCAATATTCTAAAGTATCTTTTTAGTACTAGTCAGTATCTTAAAAAAATTTACGATCTTGAAAAATATTTCAGTGTACTGACTGGTACTAAAAAAATACTTTAGGGTGATAAATGCTAGTTTAAAAAAAAAACTAAACGGTGTTATTTTGTACCAAAATGACACCATTTGAAAGAAAAGAATGGGAGCGGATGATAGAAGAATCAGAGAGAAGCCTGATCCTTACTTGCCCTGCCTTATCAAGAAATAAAATTGACTAATCCTAATGCAAAGCATAGAGAAACTCAACGCCAGTATTCCTCAACAACTTGGAGTTGGGCTTTCTTTCTTTCTTTTTTTTTTTCACAATATTACGGATATGAAAATAATGGAAAAAATTGGATTCAATTGCCTATGGATTCGAGTAATAACACATCATTTCATAAAACCGTATGATTTTATGTCTTCTAATAAAAACAAAGAGTGAGAATTTTCATTCTTCCATTAATGGATTGCTGTGGAGATTGAGAAAGCAAATGGATGTAAGAGAATATAAATTGAAGAAAAAGTGCCAGTTTTAAAAACATTTCTCTCAATAAGGATAAAATTGGGAAAAAAATTTCATTTTATGATATATTAAATAACTTAATTTGTAATTTATTGTTTCTTGTAAATAAATTGAGGTGCCCTATATATTGTGGACCGGAAGAAGTAAATTACATTACATAATTTAACTTTTATTTTATCTTACAAATGCAAAAGTCATCTTAAAAAAATATTCATTCTTGCCATTGCTGATCCAAACACGTCCTAATAGACTAAAAATAAACCCTTACATAAAGTTGCCTTCTTAGGAATTTTTCTCATATGTAATCCTGTTATTGCTTCTACATAATCAGTTTATTAAAGGCCTAAACCGTACTTATTCCTTTATTAAAAAACGAGAAAAGAGACTTCAGTAGGAATTTGGTGTTTGAAGTAATTCCCGGAAAAACAAAGCGTTCCAAGTCAATTTGGCGTATCGTACTTTCATCTCCCTCTGAACCCGCGAAAATCAAACCCTCCCTGGAATCACCCCCATTGAGGGATATGCTAAGGAAAGTATAAAAATGGATCCAATCGGAGCATGGCAGGAGCTTGGTTTTCGGGTCGGGTTCACGGGCCACAGTGGACACCTACGAGTGGAGCCGCTGACGACAGTGGAGCGTTCCAATCCATTGAGCTCACTTCCTGATTTCATCCTGGTCAATCCTTGTACTTCGATCCTCTTCTCTCCTATTTAACTCCATTTTTAGCTATGTGGTTTGCGTTTGGGTGCATGTGTGCTGTAATGTCGGTTGTAGTGCGCCAAATGTAATACAGTTTAAAATTTCACTGCTCACAATTCATTGTGCTTCGTTTCTTTTCTGTGTACGCTTACTTTTAATTTGTAGTTAGTGTAGTTAGTTTTCGTAGTCTCTCTACTATTTGGATGAATAGAGGTTGCATTACCGAAGTGGAAAAGTTTGCTGCCCAGTTGCTGAATTCCTGAACAGTTGCTTCTTTTTCAATTTTTTATCAACTTAGTTTATTCGGACAAAGTTGAATTCCCGCCTCCAGACGCATAATAAAGCTTTATCTTCTCCGGTCGTAATTATTTTCTGTTTGATTTCAGCCACCTGCATTTCCGGAGGAGACGCCTGAATCCATAAAGAAGTACATTGAAGAGACATATCTCACCCCAAGATTGGACCCTGATGACTTTTCACCCGAGAAAGTTGGGAGGCAGTGGGAATTTGACTGGTTTGACCGGGCAGAAGTGCCTCTGGAGCCATCTTTGCCTCGGACTGTTTTGGTTCCTGTTTGGGAACCACCATTTCGACGGCAAAACAATGTTTCAGATCAAGGAAAATGGGAGCCAAAATCTGAGGAGGTATCTTAATGCATTTTCTACATGTGCTGTCATAATCATCTGCTTTGCAATACCTTTAGTTAGGGATGGTTGTTACAATTTACTCTTAAATCTCAAATCAGTTCTTTTTCTTTTCGTCATGTCTCCCATTGGAACGGTTGTGGCATTGGTGTTCTTGTGTGGAAGATCCATTTTGATTGACAAAAGGATTTGAAGCAGCAAATTTTGTGTCAACAATGGAAATACATATATTTTAAAAATATGAAAAAATGGTTTTTGTTGTTGTTAGGTGATATTTGTCTGCCTTTGTTTGACTTTGCCAATTCTGTTTTATTAGGTGGATGTGTCAGAATTGATGCTAGGAGACGAAGAGTCTGGGCGATTACCACGTGCTTCTGGATCTGCTAAGGACTTTGTAAGGGGAAGCATCAATAGTCGCCCCTTTCGTCCTGGAGGCTTGGATAACTCCCAAACTTTGAACAGAGTTCTTCCAGAAGGTGCTTCTAATGGTGAATGGGTGCGTGAAATTTTGAATGGTGGCCCTCCTCAGACGATTCCTCCAGGCTTTAAACAAGGGTTGGACCTTGGAGCATTTAAGGTTACAATTTTCTTTATCATTTTATTGTTTTGTTCAAACTCTTATTTTTCATAAAAATATTGTATAAACTTGTTTTAGTTTGTATTTTGATGCAAGTTATACTTAACTTTATTTGAAGCCATATCCTTGCTCATGGAATGTTTACAAGGATGCCAGTTCACTCAAGAGCTCGTCAGATGAAAAACTGGTTAGTTAACCATTAGACACTGTTTTCTCCATTTTTCTTAGCTAGAGAAGTTTCATATTGTAAATTCTTTTTGTAACCTAAAACTTGGGGACCTCTTATTGTGGAATTTAGTGGCATTAGAGAGATTGTTAGTGTCCAGGTGTGCTTGTTTGATTGATAGCATTATATGCAATCATGGACATGATATGCATCTCATATTAATTAATTATTGTTGTTGGTATACAGAGTGAGTTGTCTCTACAGTTTGATGACTTATTTAAGAAGGCTTGGGAAGATGATGTTACTCATGAACAAGAGGAAGATGGTATTTTTACTAGCACCAATAATATCTTTATAAATTCTTATCTTTTGACATGCATTTTATATTTGTAGAATTTCTAGCATTGTGCTCTAGTAATGTGGACCAAGTGTCTTCATGTGATGCATTTCTTCATTAGACCAAATTATTTCTCCCTTTTGTGGGCAATAATGATTGTTTGTTAAGTCCATTTATCAGAAGTGGAGTCTGTTGCGCTGGAAGCTGAAGTTGATAAGGTGGAGGCATCTGGCAGTATGCATGAGGATGAATTCTCACTAGATGAAGTCTTGTCAACTAAATTGGAAGGATTAAAACCACTTTTAGATGCATCTGGTGCTGGTGGACGGCAGCAAAAGGAGGTTAGTGATTGTGGATTTATGTTTCCATCTGCCATCACATTCTTGGCATATCTTTTAGTGCATTATGGTTTCCTTGGTGTTTGTTACAAAGTTCATCTCTTTGCAGGCTTGGGCACGTCGTGGAGGTAGCAAAGAAATCTTAGATCGCTTTTATGAGCTTGTTCCTGATATGGCACTTCAATTTCCCTTTGAATTGGATGCATTTCAGAAGGAGGTATTGATTAAGGATAATTCTCTTTATATTTATCCTCAGGCATATGGATTTTGCTGATGTAGAAACTAAAAAAATAAAGCAATGACCCTTTTATGGTAGAAATTAGCACTGCAATAATATCGATTTGAGAATGTTATTCTTCCTCCTATAACTACTGCTCATTGGTGGAAGCCACTATCATACCTGCCCTTTAAGTTTTACCGTGCCCGTTTTATGATAATATAACCGAATGTTGAGGCTTAACCTATCCTTGTCATCCAAAATATAACTTGCACGTCTCCCTTTCTCTGACGTCCCTCTCCCCCCAACACACACACACACCCAAACAAAAAAACAGAAAGAAAAGTTTCTTCCCTATACTACATCAATTTGGTAGTAAGCAAGGTTCTCCTTGTTCCTTTCATGCTTTTGTTGCCGAAAACTGACCAAATTCTTGTAAACCAACTTGACACCACCTCTTTTGAAATTGATATGTTTATGGATCATTGGAGTGTTCTCTTTCCCTATGGCTCCCTCCACTGTTATCTTGTATGTTGGAAAGGGAGCTCATTTTTGGATGCTACTTTGACCAATGAAGAGGAGTTTCTTTGCCTAGATCTTGCCTTGTTCGACAGTCTTCCTCTTTCAAGAAGAGCTCTTTTAAGAAGGCTGGGGTAGGATGTGGAAAATTTGGAACGATTTATTTTATGCTTTTAGTAGTTTATTCTGTTACTTTATTTTGGTTCCTTAGGCTTTCTTTTATCTCGAATGATTTCCTTTATTATGCTTTCTTTTAATTTGAATTATCATATTTTGGGCTTCCTATAAATAATTATCGGTTGTTCTTTTGAATATGTCAAGTTATTATTATCAGTTTCTCCCTCGTTCTCCCCTCCCCCCCCCCCCTTCCCTACATCATGTTCTATGTCAAATTCTCTTCTCCCTTCCCTCTATGATTCTGTGATTTACAATCTTTTTATCTCCAATAGTTAATCTAATAGGAGAAGCCTCATAAGTTGTTTTCTCTGGCTTAACCTATCATGTGATCTGTTTGGGTGTGGGCTAAAGCACAAACATACCATACCTAG
Source organism: Acacia crassicarpa (assembly GCA_034222035.1). Taxonomy (NCBI): domain Eukaryota; kingdom Viridiplantae; phylum Streptophyta; class Magnoliopsida; order Fabales; family Fabaceae; genus Acacia; species Acacia crassicarpa. The sequence goes on from JAWXYG010000003.1 coordinate 40,099,827, forward strand.
TGATGATGTCAGATAAATTATGAGTATGGCAGCAAGGGTCAAATGCTTAATTACTTGAGCGTGATACATGCATATATAGCCAATAAACTAAAACATAAACGTTATACTACAGATAAGGAGAGTTTTAAACAAGCATTTCAAATATAAAATAGCTGTCCATAACAAGCTACCCTTCCGCTAGGGTTTTCAGTTCAATTGAATGTCAATCTTCACGTCCATTTACATCACTATGTATCTATGAGAGATTTTGAGCTGTTTCAGAGTGTATCTAAATGTACTGATGTATCTGAAATCTTCCAAACCGTATCAGATGCACCTTTGTTTTTGGAGTATCAATGCTTCCTATATTATATATCTAGTCTCTGGTAATCTTTATTCTTTTAGGTAGTCGATGGTCTTGGTTATTTTAAACAATTTGTCTTTTGGATTTTACATATTGCATGTGCACTTGGAGGAACCGTATCTGTATTTTACTCAATTGTATTATCAAAATGAGGCGACTGTTAATTAAATGATTTATCTTTTATTGTAGTTCGCACCTGGCATTATGTTATACATTATTTTTGGAACTCCTCTTAAAACGTCATAAGAATATCAAGGGAGGAGGAATATGATCTCTCACACACACACTTTTTTTCCTATAATTTTCCTTCATTCCCTTTCTATCTAACAATGCAGGCTATATATTATCTTGAGAAAGGGGAATCTGTTTTTGTTGCTGCTCACACATCAGCTGGAAAGACAGTAGTGGCAGAATATGCATTTGCTTTAGCATCAAAGGTGTGGCTAAATTTTTCGTTCTTGGTTTTCTTCCTCCTTTCTTTTCCAATCCTAGCAGGGTAGTTGCATGAAGCAACGAATTTTATTATGCAATAACTTTTTAGAGTGATGTGATTTAATGCTGCATTTTATTTATCAAAGCACCTAATAGTTCTATGATGGTATCCTATTATTTGGACCAGGCCTGTCATGGTCCATAGTTTTTTCTTTTCACTTAACAATTAATTTGTCCGCAAGACAAGAGAAAATCTTAAACTGATTTCAAATTTTTTGTTCATCTTCATCCATGCAGCATTGCACTAGGGCTGTGTATACTGCTCCAATAAAAACTATCAGCAATCAGAAATATAGGGATTTCTGTGGGAAGTTTGATGTTGGGCTGCTTACTGGTGATGTAACCCTGAGGCCAGAGGCTTCTTGTCTCATCATGACTACGGAAATTTTAAGGTCCATGCTCTATCGAGGTGCAGATATTATTCGGGATATTGAATGGGTAAGGAACTTTTCTGTGGTATCATGCCAGCTGTACCTTATCCTTTTGTTCATAGAATAATTTTGTAAATAATCTTGAAACTATTTATTCTTTGCCAAATTTGTGAATAGTGTTCATTTATTGATTTATTTGCTGCATCAATGTGGTAGGTTATATTTGACGAAGTGCATTATGTCAATGATGCTGAAAGAGGTGTTGTTTGGGAAGAAGTGATTATAATGCTTCCAAGACACATCAATATCATCCTCCTTTCAGCCACGGTAATTATTTTCCTGATGTCTGATTCCTTACTGGTCAATATCATGCTTTTTTTTTTTTTTGGGGGGGGGGGGGGACTTTTGCTTGATATTTACTGAAATGGCTCTTAGATTTCTTTTTCTGGCTCCCTTGTAGTTCATAACTTCTTCCTGGAAAAATATATTTTGACTATGACCTACAAAAATATTTCTTTGCATCTTCTGTTCATTTCAGATGCTCATATCTTGCATATTCAGATTAGCTATCCCTTTTCCTTTTTATGCCCCAGCAAAGATTATTTGCGACAACTGTACTTATTTTATTCGAACAAACATTTTGCAGGTACCTAACACGGTTGAATTTGCTGATTGGATTGGTCGGACAAAACAAAAGGAGATCCGGGTTACTGGGTTTGTAGTTAATTCATCTGTGATCTGTTGAGAGTTATCATGTGGATTCAAAATTCTTTAAAAAACGTGCAAGTTTCTGGAAACAAAAGAATACACATTGAATAACTTCATTAACATATTTGATTTAATTACCTTAGTTAATTTAATTTTTTTTATGTTGTAAAACAGGGTGAGATAAGGTATATCCTCTCCAATCAAACAATGGAAACTCTTAAAATCAAATTATCTGGCTTTACTAGACATTATATCCTCTTTAATTTATAATTTATAAAACGGATAAAATTTTGTAACTACATGCCAGTATTTTCTATTTTAAGATATATAGGTTCTGTAGATTTGTTGAAGATGTGACAATTAACAAAACTGATGTTGTAAGACTGAAATTTACTTGGATGGTGCACTGAATAACACCCTCACAAGATTTCTTGATTGCTTTGTTATTTCCTGATGTAACAATCAATTTTGCCTTCAGGACAACAAAAAGACCTGTTCCATTGGAGCACTGCCTGTTTTATTCTGGAGAACTTTACAAAATATGTGAAAGTGAAACATTTCTGCCTCAGGGACTGAAAGCTGCTAAGGATGCATTTAAGAAAAAAAATTCAACTGCTGTTGGTGGTGGTTCTGGTCGATATTCGGGGACATCAGCAGGTCATGATGGTACTCAAGTTCAAAAACATGAAAATGCAGCACGACTTAAACATGGAAGTAGTTTCTCCAAAACTTCTAGAGGCTATCAGAATAATGGAAATGGCCAGAACAACTGGGAACTCAGGAGGGCAGAAGCTTCTATGTGGTTGAAGCTTATTAACAAGCTCTCCAAAATGTCACTGTTGCCTGTATGTCAAAATAGGTTCAGAAAATATAATAAGTTACTTAGTGCTACTTTGTTTTGATTTTATTTAAAAAAGTTTGGATCATAGGGGGACCACATAATTTGGGTGATTTAACAAAGGATCCTTGTGTATGGTAAGGAGTAAAGGGAGTATGGTATGCATTTTAGTGTCTATTGAATTACTTCGAAAAGCATTGTTATTCCTTCAATACAATTAGTTGTATTTCTGTTTAGTAAAGTTTGGAACTACCGTAAATTATAGCCACGTAAATATTCACGATTGATACATAATGAACCTGATCTTTTTAAGGAGCCATGTGGTGATCCCTCTTTCTTTTTCGCTGTTATTTCTTTATCATTCTAAATCTTACCTTTTGCCTCCGGAACTTGATGCAGGTGATCATATTCTGTTTTTCTAAGAATCGCTGTGATATATCAGCTGATAAAATGACTGGAACTGACCTAACTAGTAACTCAGAGAAAAGTGAAATCCGTGTTTTCTGCGATAAATCATTTTCAAGGCTGAAAGGATCTGACAGGAATTTACCTCAGGTTTGGTGATTAATTGTTGAACATTGTTTCATTTGAGCTTGGCTACTAATGTATATATTTTTGACAGGTTGTTCGAGTCCAGAATCTTCTTCGTAGAGGGATTGGTGTGCATCATGCCGGCCTTCTTCCAATAGTAAAGGAAGTAGTTGAAATGCTATTCTGCCGTGGTGTTATCAAGGTGACTTTAATGTTCTACTTTCTGTACAAAGTTCATGGCTGTTTTTAGACTTTATATGAAGTCTTATTCATTGAAATGCAGAATTATGTTATAGTCATAGGTTCTGTTCTTTTTCCCTGGCTGTTGTTCACTTGGATGATTTTAGGAGTAATATCTTACTATGTTTGATCTTGTTTTTCTCTTTTGCCCCTTGATATTACAGGTTTTGTTTTCAACAGAGACATTTGCAATGGGTGTTAATGCTCCTGCTAGAACAGTAAGTCTCTTGTCAAGGATGATGCTAAAGTTGGATATGCTTACTACTTCTACACTGAGAATTCAACTAGGTTGAAAATCTGATGTTTGCATTTCTTCTCTTCTAATTTTATGATTCAAATGTTGACCGATTATCAAGCTTCAAAATGTTCATTTTGTTTAAAAAATTTAAGTTATTGAACTAGTAGGTGAAGGCTTGTTATTTTTCATACATCACTTCACATGCCCATAGTTATTGTTAATGGAGGCACAATGCACCATTGAGAAAAATGCTCCTGAAGCCTTGGTGCATGGTACACTTTATTGCACCTTGTGGCATCAAAAGTGTGGTTTAGTTATCACTACACATTCCAAAATGCTAGTAATGCAAAAAATAAGAAATGAACATTAAAAATATTGGATGAATCGCTCTAGCTACAACTTGACCATTCTGTGATGGCCAATATTGAAGTAGCCAGTTGTACTCCTCTTTTTTTGGTCAGACCTATTGTCTAGAGGGTAGTAAATCACGCGCTATAGCGGTGGAGCAGCATGGAACAGGTCCTTGCCGACATAGAAGCTCTTTCGTGGAGTGTTTTGACATCGCTCCTGGAGCAGAAGTCATGGTCCGCTAAATTGCGCGATACAAAAAAAAATTAAAAAAAAAAACTAAATAAAAAAAAACATGAAACTTTGCCATCACACCAGCCCATTCCTGTAAGTTCAAAACATAGCCATCATGCGATTTTCGGCCAACAGAAACGCAGTCATCATTGCCCTCGTACCATCGCCGACCTCTTGTCGTTTTTGGCCAGACCTTCCTACCATTGTCGCCCTCTTGCCATTTTCAGCCAGCCATTGTTTGTCCCCCTTCCAATTTTCGTTGTTCCCCTCTTGCCACTGTTCCCCTCTTGGCATTGTTTGGCTCCTGACATTTTCGTCGTTCCCCTCTTGCCATCATTCCCCTCCTAGCATTGTTTGGCTCCTGACATTTTCGGCCAATCACAGCATAAATGGTCTCATCTCAGTCTCAGTCCCAGTCACAGCAACCATAGACCTCAAACTCAGACGTTGTAGTCTCTTCTTGTGCAATGGTAAAACATATAGGTGAAAATATTGATATAGCATGGCAATGGAATAGCTTGGGAGAGATAAATAATTGGAAGAGTGTGACATGTGATTTTTGTGGCAAAGTGACTATGACTTGAGCAAAAAGGCACCAAATGGGAATTAGAGTAGATGTGAATGCTTGTTCGAAATGCCCACCTGAAGTTAAAAATCTACTTAAGGAAGCTGTTGAGAAGAAGAAGGTTGCTCAAACTTATAGTGAGTTGCAAGATGATGATGAGGAGGAAGAAGATATGGAAGAAATTCGTAGCTTAAGAAGTGGATAAAGGCAAGCAACATTAAGTGATCCATCTACCAAGAAAGCCAAAAGTGTGAAAGGCCCTATGGATTTACTTCTTTTTAATAGTCCTGAAGAAACTATCAAATTGGGAAAGAACAAGAAGTAAACAAGTATAGATGATGCTTGTGATAACGAAGCAAGGGATAGAACTTGTCAATACATAGCTCAATTTGTTTATAGGAATGAAATAGCTTTCAATGTTGCTCATACAAGAAGCTTCAATTTGATGCTTGAAGCTGTTGGAAACTATGGTCCACATCTAAAGGCTCCAACCTATCGTGAATTGAGAGTTCCATTTCTTAAAAAGGAAATTGACCGAACAAACGAAATGTTGAAGAGTCACTAGAAAGAATGGGTGGATTTTGGATGTTCAGTTATGTCGGATGCATGAATAGATAGGAAGAATAGGACCTTGATCAATTTCATGGTGAATTGTCCATCTGGGATTAAGTTTGTGAGGAGTGTTGATGCTTTAGCATATATGAAGATCAGGGAGAAGATATTTCAGCTGTTGGATGATTTTGTGGAGAAGATTGGAGAGAGGAATGTGGTTCAAGTGGTAACCGAAAATGGCAGCTACTATGTATCTTCTAGTAAATTGTTACAAGCCAAGAGAACCAATCTTTATTAGACTCCACGTGCTACACATTGCTTGGACTTGATGTTAGTCGACATTGGGATGCTTTCTAAAGTTGAAACAACCATACAAAGAGGCATCAGTCTAGTGGGCTTTATTTGTAGCCCCTTATTGGCCTTGAACACGATGAGCAAGTACACAAAGAAGATTGAATTGATTAGGTGTTGAGTTGCAAGGTTTGCCACAACCTTCCTTACATTACAAAGGTTGTACAAATTAAAAAACAACCTTAGAATGATGGTCACTTCAGATGAATGGTCTATGTCTAAGGTTGCTAAAGACGCTAACGGGAAAAGGGCAACTGACACTATACTTATGCCTACATTTTGGAATAGTGTTGTTTATTTTCTTAAGGCTATGGGACCTCTTGTGTGTGTTCTTAGGCTTGTTGATAATGAAAAAAGCAAGCAATGGATTACATGTATGAAGCTATAGGTAGGGCTAAGGAAGCTATTCAAAGATTCTTTTGATGGAAATGAAGACAAATACAAGGAGATTTTTGCTATTTTTGATAGAAGATAGGAGTGCTAACTTCATCTTCCATTACATGCTGCAGCTCATTTTCTAAACCCAAAGTTGTATTATAGCTATCCAAGAATTGAATTTGATGCGGAAGTGACTTTAGGACTTTATCAATGCATTGAGAGGTTGATACCAACCAAACAAGAGGGAGATAAGATTACAAATGAGTTGGCATTATATAAAAGAGCTGGATGCTTCTTTGGTATGAAGCAAGCAATAAGACAAAGGACCACTGGGGCTTCTGGTAAGTAAAAGCACATTCCTTGATAAATTTAATTACATTATAATTCAAACTATTGGTTATGCTAAATTGCTAATTAGTTCACTCATTACGGTTGAGTGGTGGAGGATGTATGGAGCATCTAATCCAAGTTTGCAAAAACTTTCCATCAAAGTGTTAAGCTTGACTTGTAGTGCATCGGGATGTGACCGTAATTGGAGTACTTTTGAGCATGTAAGTATTCACTTAAATGATTCTACTCTATAGAATTTCAAGTAGTGATTGTGCAACATTCATTTTTTGTAAATTATACAACAGATTCATTCTACTAAGAGAAGCAAACTTGAGCATCAAAAGCTGCAAGACTTGGTTTTTGTTAAGTATAACCAAAATCTTAAAGAATGCTTTGACTGCCATGATGTGATTGATCCCATTCTCCTAAATGACATTGATGATAGTAATGATTGGTTGGTGGGGGAAATGGGTGGAGATGCAGAAGTTGCTGAGGAGTTAGTTTTTGAGGATGACACTTTGACTTGGGGAGCTGTTGCTAATGGGCCTGTTTGGAGTGCAGCATTAGGAGCGTCAGAAACTATAATTTTGAAAAAAGGTCCAGTAACGTTGCCAACTGATTTTGGGTCTGTTTGGATTGAGCTTTAAGTTCACTGGACTTAAAGCTCAAAAAGCTCATAAAACCCGTTAAGGAAAAAGCTCCACCAAAGAGCTTTTTCCAAAAAACTCTAAGCTTTTTGACATGGGCCCTACCACTTCTGTCACCATCAATCCAAACACAAATCATTATCTATAGCCAGACTTTTTTTTTACCGAGCTTTTTTTAAAGTCAGATAGCTTTTAAATCACCACTCCTACCGCCAACCCAAACAGGCCCAATGTAGTTGGGGCTGGTGAGCCTAGAACATACACTAGGCAACAAAGTACATTAAAGAATAAACAGAATGCAACTTCAAGGCCTTCAATTAGCAATAACGGAAAGAGTATCATTGAAGAGGAAGAGGAAAATGAAGAAAGTGACAATGAGGAGGAAGAGATCTACAAGTCTAGTAGTGGTGAAAGCAACAATGATGAAGAGGACTTGGATGATCTTTTCATTGAAGACTAATTTAATGTTGAATGTTTTGTTTATGGTGTTTTGAGACTTGGATAATCTATTATTTATTATGTATTGAATGTTTTGTTTATAGCTTTTAGAGACTAATTTAATGATGTTTGTATCTTTAGTTTATGACTTGGATGATCTATTGTTTATTATATTTTATTTTTGAGCATTTATGTGTGTATTTGCTATCTTCGGTATAGCGGCCATCCCACTATGCGCTATATTGCTATAGCGTTTTTTGGGCCAGCCGCTATTCAAGATTGACTACTTTTTCTGTGGTCCAAGAATAAGTTGTGTTCCCCTTATGAAGGAATGTGTCATTGTGCTCTCATTGTATTGTTCATAGGTTTGACTGCAGTTGAACTAGTTGTAATTAAAATAATATATTTTTATTTCAGTATTTTATGATATTATATGAGAAATGAAAATTAATGTACATCATTTATCACAAAATTGAAAATAATAAAAATAAATAAAATCAATATTAATATAAAGCATAAAAAGTTTACAGAGCCATATTATTTCACAAGGCAACTGATTTAATGTTTCACGTAAATCAAGAGGATCTACTTTAGTTATTTAAGTATCCATTATTTAAAACCTAAATTTTAAAAAATTAATTTTTCTAAGCAAGAAAAAAATTGTGTTAAATTAAAAATAAATAATTTAAAGACAATTGGAGGAGGTGTTTATGGGGAGTTAATAGATTTTTCTACGTTGGCATGTTTCACTTGCCTTTCTCATAGTTTATTTTTGTTTCATTACTTATTCACTTTAGATTTTGCCAATTTGTGGATAGGGGTTACTACATGTTTTCTTCTTTTATGGGGGGAAAAAAAACAAGTGCGATTGAATGAGATGTATTTACCTAATTTGATTAGATTAAGGAAGTTAATTAATATAATATGTATTTTCTAAAACACCCAAATTATCTTCCCTGACTATTGTTGAGTGAGTATCAATAGGGGCAAATTAAGGAAAGATTGAAAAATATGAAAACTATGTCTTATATTAAGGACTGGAGGAGTACTTCTGAAGGAAGTTGTTGGCTTTAAATGTTTTTAATGGGCTTGAACTTGATTTGGATGTTTTTATTGGCATGTACTCCTACACAATAAATCTAGGGTCTGTGGCAGTTGCACGAGTCACACTGGTTTTCGTTTAACTAGGGATGTACATGTGTAATTTAGTTTCCAAAAGTGGAAGTTTTAAATTGTTGTAGCTCTGTCATGGTGGTTGCGTAAATGCATATTGTCATCAGTTGCTTATTTGACTATGCTAGAAATTTATTAAATATATCTATGCCTTAGTCATAACTTGAGTTGCTATGGCCTTTGACATGATATTATAATTTCTATAGCCAAGTGGTCTGGAGTTCGATCTGTCACCCTCAGTCCTTGTAATTTCATGAAGTTACACCATAATTAGGCTTGTGCTTTATCCACTTTTCAAGCCTAAAAGGCTTGCTGCTTAATCTTTTTACAAAATTTCTCATTTTTGATGTAAAATATATTTTATGCAATTTCAGGTAGTCTTTGATACTTTAAGGAAATTTGATGGCAAGGAATTTAGGCAGTTACTACCAGGAGAATATACTCAAATGGCTGGTCGTGCTGGAAGAAGAGGTCTTGATAAGATTGGTACTGTTGTTCTAATGTGCCGTGATGAAATCCCTGAAGAAAGGGATTTGAAGCATGTTATTGTTGGAAATGCAACCCGCCTTCAATCTCAATTTCGGCTTACCTATATTATGATCCTCCATCTCCTTCGAGTTGAAGAATTAAAGGTGTTCAAAACCAGTACTCTATCTTTATATGACATACTACAAATGATGCGCACATGGAGCTCATAAGAAATTTTAAAAAGTTTAAATGTTTTGGTAGTCAGAATATGAGTGAAGTAGATAATATAAACAAAGGAGAGAGCGGGAAGATAAATATAAACATAAGGAGAGTGGAAAAGGAATGGCTCAAGATGATGTAAAATAATTACTTAATTTTATTATAACCTTTTTATGTTTTTAATTTGTTGGATTCTTAGTTAGTGGGCCAGGCCAGTAACTAACACAAGGGGTGTGTATGGTTGGGTGTGATAGATAATGGAAAATTACTAGAGTAGGAAAGCCTAGGATTTGATTAAATTGATTTTTTGTTTTATAAGTTATCTTTATTTTAACATTTAAGATATATATTTTGAATTAAGATTTATCTTTATTCTTATCTTGGTTTAAAATAGATCGCGTGGGGGATATCTGTCCCATTGTCTTTTGGAGTTGAAGTGGTCCTCTGTGATGAAGATCTGCTAATTTAATCCCTATCTCATTATAAGTTTCATATTCGTATCTAAATTAGGATAGAAAGTAGAATTTGTTGAAGAAAAAGAAAATGGAGGGCAAACGGACCTCCCCGAGAACCTAAAGAAGAAGCTAAACAATTGTTTGCTCAGAACATGTGAACCAAAAATAACAGCAGCAGCTGAAAAACACAAGAAATAAGGCCTCATTTGGTACACAATGAAAATTGATGGAAAGAGAAGATAATGAAAGAAGTGATTTTGTAGATAAAAAATGATTAACTGCCTTTACTTTATCTCGGTAATATAATTGTGTGTGGTGTGATAACCATTCTCCTTTTTCATTGTAAATAGATTTTGAAGAGTGAAATCTTGTCTGCATAAAGCAGTTTCTGATTATTTTTAATATTACTATTCTTGCTAAATGCTGTTGATAATTTAATTTATTTTATGACTTACGCAAATGAACAATTGTTATTCCAAGTTATGTGAAATTTGGGCTGCAGGTAGAAGATATGCTTAAAAGAAGTTTTGCTGAATTCCATGCTCAGAAAAAACTACCTGAAATGAAAGAACTTTTGATGCGAAAGCTTAATCAACCTACAAAAGCTATTGAGTACGTCATTGCAAAATGTTGATTTTTGCTTCTCATGAATATTTTGATCCATGACTTCTATTTTTGCGGTCTTTCATCTTGCAAACCTGCTGTTATTATAATGCTCGCTTTTTTTTTAATTAAAAAATTATTCGAAGAGAAGGGATATTGATGTAGAAAGTAAAGAAGCGGAGCACAAGATGTCCTTCCCAGACAAAAGAATCAATATCCTTTAGTTGTTCAACTCTTCTGAATATCCCCAAGGGATATCATATCCCTCCAAAAAGGTTTTTTACTGAAACCCAACCCATGAAAGAAGAGTCCAAAAATTAAAACACCCCCCCCCCCCAAAAAAAAAAAAAAAAAAAACAAAAAACAAAAAGAAAGAAAAGATGTGGCGGTAGCAACTTCTTATTAAACTCTTGTATTCCGTTCTAGCCTAACACACTGGAATGTCAAACTGCGGGGGAGCTTTATGCTTTTTTCTTCACCCAAAAACATGTAAACTTGGTAGCAAAACAAATCGTAGATTAACTTGACAATTGAAGCTCACATCGAAGGAATCATTACAAATCATCAAAGCCACCTTGCAGTGTATTACTCCCTTTATATTTGCAAGTGATCTTATAGTTGTCAGTCATGCTGGTGCAGCTGATTCATTTGATTTATTTTCACATAGATTCTAGGGGCAACATCATGTAGATTATAATTCACATGTTAAGAAGGGAATGGAGTTAAAGTTCCGCTTACATTTTTTATGAATTTCATGGCTTTGGAGTTAGTGCAGGATAAGATTGTGATTCTAACTTCTGATTGGTGCTCTTTGTATCATTGTTTTTGACAAGGGTCTTTGTAGTACATGCAAAGAGATTGGACGGCTTTGTATTGTCATGATTTTTTTTTTTTTAAAAAAAAATTATTTCCCTCTTATCTTCTATCTTAGAAGTTCCCCATCGTCCTACAACTTGGAATATTTCCTTCTTACCAATGACTTTTCATTTCCTATAATAAATGAAAAAGAAAAGAAAATATATTAATATAGGTTGAAATGTTTGCAAGAAAATTGCCTTTTTGTTGAATGATCCTTCTAATTGTCAAGGATCCAAATACCTGTACTTTGTCCCCCTAGTTCAACCAGGTAGAACTGTCATCTTGGTTTCCATGTTGGCATCAGCATGAGTTTTTTTTTTTTTTTGACATTTTAAATTTATAGGTAGAATGGAGAGGAGAAATTCTTGTCTTCATTTTTAACTCTTTATTGCTTTAACTTTTTATTCTCCATAAACAAGGGGAAAGAAGGCTAACATAAGAAAGTTTAATGTATTACCTCTCATTTTATTGTTTTGAATTTGAAATGCTCGAATTCAGGGTCTTGGTTATCTTCTGTTTTTTGTATTGTTCTCTCTTCTCATCAATATATTCTGTTAATTTTCTTTCTTGTAATGCTTTATTTTTTCCCTTGAAAAACACATCTAGATGCATAAAGGGTGAGCCAACCATCGAGGAATACTATGAGACATACTTAGAAGCTGAGAAGTACAGTAGCAAAATATCAGATGCAATTTTGCAGTCCTCTAATGCCCAACAATTTCTTGCTCCTGGAAGAGTAATAGTAGTAAAATCAGAAACAGTGAGTTGCCACAATTATGTTTATCATATTGGCATCATTTTATCTTGGTCAAGTTAATGACCCCTTTGAACTTATAGAATTGCATAGTAGATGCATAAAGTTTTGTTTTACTTTTCTTGAAGAAAACTCTTCAGTGGCATGTAAGGTGGATAGGTAATTATATTTCGCCCCTTTCTAGGGTTAAGGAATTAGTTTCTTGCTATGCGTGCTTTATAGAAACAAAGTAAAAAACTAAACAAGGTCTACTGAATTACATGGCCAGGTGTTTTGTGGGTCTAATTTATATTTGTAACCTGTAAAATTAAGTTCAAAGTTAGTACTTATAGTACTAGCCCAAGTCCAAGGGCCACTAATCTTTTGCACACTTGACATAACCATCACGCTCACCATTCTATGGCTCTCCGTCAAACAAAACTCAATTATATTAAAGACAAGCCTATTCAGGTCTGGAGTCCTAAAAGCTTAGACAAAGCTCCTCAATATACATAATCACCCATCAAAAAAATCATGACTCACAGGGTTGTCCTAATATAGTCACAAACATGATTTTCAGCAAAATCCTCAGCAGATGAAGAGCTCCCGGAATTCTCTGACCTTCCCATGAGCTGTCCACTCTCATTCATTCTCACAACTACTTTGCTCTGCCTCATAATCTAACACTTCGAGATAAATCTAGAATTCCTTGATTTGCTTGCCATAGGGCCTCTCTGACCTCAGTCTTTAACTAATTGGATTTCATGCTATAGACATGCTACAAGTGTGCAATCTAATGCTGAAATCTTCAATCACCTCTCTCCATTTTGGTTAAACATCTAAGGTTGCAATTCATAAGCCAAAACCTCACTGAATATTATTCATAATCTTAAACTAAAACAAATCAAGGAAAAAACATAAAAGACTCTAAATCAAGAAATGCATAAGAATGGCTTGGACAAACAGAAACACCAAAAGCATCTTGATCCATTTGAAACCAAAATCAGAAAGGAGGTCATTAGGATGACTAGTTGACTCTATGAGCTTTGCTAGTTCTTTGTTGGTTGCACAAGTGTCTCGGTGCATTGGCATGTGGGATGTCACCAGAACTGGAGAGGGTGTTAGGGTGCTATTTCCATTTATTTATCACTGGGAATATGCCTATTTGAATGTTCTCAGTATGACCTGAATGTCCCCGGTCCAAAAGAAAGGTGGTTGGAAAACATTTTATGGGGAAAAATACAGTAGAAAAAGAATGCTACAACTGAACCAGAGAAATGAAGGCCATTTGTTTTTACTATCTCTAACAGAAATTTTAGGGATAATGCGGTATACTTTTTGAGTTGTAAGATACACATTTATTATTTTATATTCTAGCCATGGTATTCAGCCATTGAGTGGGTAATGGGTATTGGGTAGCTCAACGTTTAACATAATTCATGCAGGTCAATGATCACCTGCTTGGTGTAATTGTGAAAGCTCCTTCTGCAAATTGTAAGCAATATATTGTTTTAGTGCTCAGGCCTGATTTGCCGTCCCCAGGGGAAAATGCCCCAAGTAGGGGTAGTGTGCAAGATAAACCCAGTGACTTCAACCAGGGTTTTTTTGTGGTGCCTAAATCAAAACGTGGTTTTGGAGATGATTATCATACCTCTGTTTCAGCTCGTAGAGGAACAGGTGTTATCAACATCACACTACCACATCGTGGTTATGTTAGTGGAATGAGTTATGAGGTTCGAGGAGTTGATAGGAAGGAATTTCAATGCATTTGCAAAAGCAAAATCAAAATTGACCAAGTTGGACTTCTTGAAGATGTTAGCAATGCTGTTTACTCCAAGACAGTTCAGATGCTCCTGGATTTAAAATCAGATGGAAACAAGTACCCTCCGCCCCTGGATCCTGTGAAAGGTATTATCAATTCATAGAAAAATGAATCTTTTACTTTCATATTAATAACTTCTCCCCTTTTTTATAAATAACAAATCAGTCATGTTTGACCTGTGATAATTTTCATCACTGTTTCGCCTTTACTAGCCCTTTCTGCATTATTTTAATGAGCATATTGTATTGCAATAGATTTGATCCCAGTGATGTTCCAATCCTTCTGATAATCAAACTTATGTTAGCACAATGTTGTTCTTAGTTGTCAATGATTTGCTAAACTTCCCAGTTGTTGTTTCCATCTGTAGTTAGTTCCAATCTTATTCAAACTTGATAAATTTTTGTCAAACAAGTTTGCAGACTTCGCATTTTTAAAATTTATGTCATAATTGTTTTAAAAATAAAATCTGCTCTAACCTCGTAAAATTTTGTGATTTTTTTTTTTAAAAAAATATATATATAAGTGAAATTTTGTTATAAAATAGGCAAACATCTTCCTTTATGATAAAAAACTATCTTCTTGAAATTGTAGTTTGTCTGGCTCCCCATTAAAATCATATGTATAATTTTCATGTCGAATGTGTCATGACCTAGTTGGTCGGGAATAGATATCATGTGATCCATTTAGTTTACTCCACTTGGACTGGTTCTTCTTGTTGATGTGTCATGACTTACCTGTTAATCATGAATTTCTGAACCTTATCCATTTGTCATACAAGTAGGTTTTCAAATATTCAAAACATGAGAAAGTTCCCTAATAAAAGGGACATTCAGTCTTTACTAATACTTACTCCCTCTTGTCCTTATTATAAAGCACCAACTAGTAATTGTATTTGATTCTAGGCACTTGCTTGTTTCCAAAGCGCATTAATTATTTTTTTTCATGTATGCCCATAATTAATAAGGGTAGTGGGTGAGAGTAATAATTAATATAATATTGGAGTTTAGTGTAATTAATAGGAGTAATATTGGAAATTACTTAAAATATAGGACAACTTTATTAACTTTAACTATTTTTGTTGGTTTGTGAGAATTGTTAGTTGGTGCCTTATAACAAGAATTAGAGGGCGTATTTGAGAATAGGCCATCTTTTTATTTTTTGGCCCGAGAGAATAGGCCATCTTATGTGTTGTCTGTGTTTCTATATAAGTTTCTTGAGCTGTTGCTTGGTGGATAGTGGACAATGATGTTTATCTTGTTTTAGTACTTCAATTTTGCTTGAAACTTAAGATCTCTGCAATCTATATGCAAATCTCTGGCTATAAGACCACAATCAGTGGCAACACTTTTTTTCCCCCAAGAACTGGCAATCTAATATACATTTTTATTGTAGATCTAAAGTTGAAAGATGTTGAACTTGTGGACACATACCGCAAATGGACTAAATTATTGGAGAAGATGACCCAGAATCCGTGCCATGGGTGTATAAAATTGGAAGAGCACATGAAGCTAGCGGAAGACATACAAAAGCACAAACAAGAGGTCACTGATCTTCAATATAGGATTTCAGACGAAGCACTTCAACAGATGCCAGACTTTCAGGGCCGGGTACAATTCCATTTATGTTATATCTCATTTGTCCGTAACTAATATTTATATTTTCTGTTGTATGTTATCTTAGGATTCAATGTCATACAACTTTGAGTCATTATTTATTTTTGCCATACTCATTTATTTATTTATGCAGATTGATGTTCTGAAGGAAATTGGTTGCATAGATGATGATTTTGTTGTACAAATGAAAGGACGTGTTGCCTGTGAGATGAACTCTGGCGAGGAATTGATTTGCACTGAATGCTTGTTTGAGAATCAACTGGATGAACTGGAACCGGAAGAAGCTGTGGCATTAATGTCTGCCTTTGTGTTCCAGCAGAAAAACACTTCTGAACCTTCACTCACAACCAAGCTGTCTGAGGCAACACATAAGTAAGTTTTTCAGCCGTGTCTATTTTCTTAAGTCTTTCTGTTTACTCCATGTTATGTTACTTAGAAATTTACACGTGTTTAAAATACGTGTGATATTAGGCATTGTCTCAGTCGTAAATTTTCCTTTTTGCATTTGATGATATACTGATTATACTCAAATTGACTGCATGACATTATCTCTTCTTTATTTATTTATTTATTTATTTTTGTTTCCAATAGTAAGTGATTATTTTGACTCTAAAGAAGCAACATTAAGCTGAAATTTTATTTACATTACTGGGGGAGACAAGAGAAGGATTTAAATATGAGCCACTCTAACCTGGCTTTAAAATGATGTCGAAACCAATTTAATTTAACTTACTGGGATGAGGTATTGATTAAAGGCTTGCTGATTTTTACCACAGTAACTACTTTGTCTTATGCCGTTGCTTTTAGATGTCTTGAAAATTCTAATTCCTTTTGGGAAGCTATATTTAACTTGGGATGCTTTCATTTCAGGTTGTACAATACGGCTATAGAACTTGGACAACTTCAAGTGCAGAAAGGACTATCAATAGATCCTGAAGAATATGCCCAAGAAAATCTCAAGTTTGGTCTAGTTGAAGTGGTTTATGAATGGGCAAAGGTTAGAAATAAAGCCAAAAGAAAAAGGAAAAAAAAAATGCACCCCTAAGGAGTTCCATTATTGATTTGGAGTAAAAATTACTGATGAGCTAAACCTGTGTTTCTTCATTTGCAGGGTACTCCATTTGCAGACATCTGTGAGCTCACTGATGTTCCTGAAGGCTTGATAGTGAGGACCATTGTGAGACTAGATGAGACATGTCGAGAGTTTAAGAATGCTGCAGCGATTATGGGTAATTCTGCTCTCTGCAAGAAAATGGAGGTTGCTTCTAATGCAATTAAGCGTGACATTGTTTTTGCAGCTAGCCTGTACATTACTGGTGTATGATCCTTGTTCAGCATTTAGGTTTAGTTTGTAGGTTATTTTGATCTCCACAAGCATTTGCCATTTTCTTCGTAGAATATTTGTGCATAAAGGAAAATTTGATTCCAATGTTTGATTCAAGTCCTTTTTAGGGGAGAAAAAGTGAAAAAGATGACTTAAGAGAATAGATTTTGAAAATTATCTTTTGAAAAAGTAGAAAACAAATAGCTTCTAAGAAAACCATGGTTTTCCATCACAAACCATGATTTCATTGCCAAAAATATATTTTGGAGAAAAATCCTAATTTATGTCATTATTCTTTTATAATATTCATATCAGAATTATAATTTCCTAATTTATGAATTTCAAAAGTCCTATTACCTCACTTGTCTATGATAAAATATTTTTATGTAGAGTTTAAAGGATGGTCTAATTAATTTTAATATATTAAACCATTAATTTTAGTATGCTTTTAAAAATATTGTTTAATTTCTTATTTCATAAGAAAAGGAAGAGGGTAAACTTGTAATTTTCAAAATAAGTATGGATAATTTAGTCACATAGTGCGTAATATATTTACCTGCATTAATCATGCACACTTAACCTATACCCTTCTCTCCTAGAATTAAAAAATATAATTACCTGCATTCTTGATTGCTCATGATTTTTTGGGTGCCTAACTTAAATGCCGTTTTAAGATATTCAAAATACTTTATGTATTCTTAATCTCATTTAGAATTAAGGCAGTGTCAAATAGTGGATCACCTCCGACGAATGTAAAGCTCATAGCGTAGATTTTCATGGTAGGTTCAGTCCACCATATTGTTTTTTTGTTTTAGCTCATAGCGTAGATTTTTATGGTAGGGTTCAGTTTACCATCCAACTAGTGTTTTTTTTTAACTTTTAGTGTAGATTTTCATGGCAGGGTTCAGTCCACCATCCAACTAGTGTTTTTTTTTTAATACACTATCCAAGGGTATGACAAAATATCCCTTCTTTCTATGTGATACAAATATTAGGTAATATGAGCTGCTTATTACCCTCAGGTGTTTACCTAAACATATAAGAGTTAGGATGTTTTTTTCAACGTCTTGACCAACTCCAAGGTCAAACCCCCTCCCTTTAGTGAGAGTGTCCTACTCTTTTGCCAGTTCAATCCAAACACGAGGGTACCATCCAACTTGTGTTGTAGCTATTGGAAAATCCTCATATAATTGCTTTTATTAACTTGGATGCCTTGTAACATTCTCCAAGGAAAGGCTTTAGCTTCCTCTGTACTCATAATTCTAAGAGGACAAAAATTTATTTTGAGATATGAATGGCAATGCATACATGAAACCCGGGTCATATTCAGAAAAAGTATGAGAGGGTATAGTTAGATAAGGATTAAAATCATAATTATTACTAAACCAAGTTATCATCAAATTTACAAATTTTGAACAAAAAGATCAAATTTTCGAGAGGAAAAACAAAAAGACTCAACGACTCTCCTATAGGCCAAAAATAAGAACAAAACAAAATATTCTTTTTTTTTTTTTCCGGATTTGGGGACCTAACGGTTCCGGACAAGGTCGAACCTTGATACAAAGGCTAGATAGACCAGTGTCATATCACTGCACTACATGAGCGCTCGGTCAAAACAAAATATTCTTAATTAATGTTGGAGACAAATGAATTGACTCCTAGCATCTGCTTCAAAATGAACGTCCTCTAGAGGACATTTAAAATCAAATTAAAATCTGTTAGACACTTATTTTACAATTTATTATTATGCTTCCTTCTTAATGTAAAGCCCTTTAGAAGGGCTACCATGAAGGGTAGGTATTTGAAGATTCAACCTTCATCAACCAATAAAAATATTATATAGCCTATCCTAAAATAACAGTCTGGTTTATAAATGATCGCGTCAAGTGTAAATAAAAATTAAAAATATAATCTTGTTAAAATGTTCGAAGGGTTGCTCTGAATTTGCAACAAATAATCCCTAGATTTATAACAATTGGGATTATCGTATGTTTTTACTTTTGTTTTAATTTTTGAATTCGATATAAATTTGATTTAGTTCATTTTATTTAATATCAAGGGTGAAGGGTCAAAAATACACATGACCCTTTCCCCCAGGATCGCTTAGCACCACGACCTTTCAACTGGATCAAAAATACACACGACAAATTACGTTTTTGGGTTGTCCAGCACTACGGCCGTTAGTCAACCGTTAATTACCGTTAGTTGACCATGGTGCTGGGCGACCCAAAAACGTTATGTGTGTATTTTTGATCCAATTAAAAAGTCGTGGTGCTGGGCGATCCTGGAAGAAAAGATCATGTGTATTTTTGACCCTTCACCCTAATATCAATGTAAAATATCAAATTTATATTAATTACTTTTTTGCTTCAATATTTAATATGTTTTCCTATATATATATATATATATATATATATATATATATATATATATATATTGAATCGTTATCTTTGTTGCCAATTTGATTAATATGAAAATATATATTTTTGGCCACATGTGTGTGTTTTGAAATTCATGACTTTCTAAATGCTCTCTACTTGATATATTTCGCTTTATTTTCATTCTTTTCACCCATTTGCAAAATAACATTTTTTGCTATATATTTTAGTTATAAACATAACTAAAGTCTTATTTAAATAATATTAAAGAGTTTCGAAAATAGATCTTTTTTTTAGTAAAATTGGAAATAAATTTTTTAGTATATAGAAAGCTGTATCATATATAGTTTTACGAGGACTGCCATTATGTCCTGAAGAATATGCCCATGAAAATCTCAAGTTTGGTCTAGTTGAAGTGGTTTTTGAACTAGCAAAGATTAAAAAAAGGGAGAATATCATTTAAGTCTCAAGAGAAATAATACATTAATAAGTCTTATAAGTTGTCGATGATAATTCTTTCAATTGTTAATAGTAGCTCTTCACTTGTTAACGGGGATTTTTTTTTTAAAAAATATTATTTCTCTTACTTGGGACCTAAAAGATACTTTCCTTCCAATCACAATTATTGTAAGGAGATTTTTTTCCCACAATAATTGTGATTGTATAAAATTATACTACTTCCACTCCTAAATATAAAATCCAATTTACTTTTTTAGAAGAGATTAAGCAAGCTAAACAAATTATTATAAAGTATTTATATCTATATTTTTTTCTCCAAATTAATTTGTTTAACTTAAAAACTAACATATAATCTAATAATAGACAATAAATACTTTGTTTAAGTAATATATTTAGCTTCATTAACCTCTTAAAAAAAAAGTCAATTGAGTCTTATATTTAGGATGGATAAAGTATGTGATTAAGACATGAGCATTAATCTTGGAAAAATCACTATGATATCTTAAGGAATGATATCTTAAAGAATGAATGAATGTAATCACCTAACTCAAAAGACTCAATACCAAGTGAGTAAAATGGACTTAATGGGAAAGATAAGATGGATAGGAAAACAAGGGAAGCCTTTTTGTGTGGCTGAAATGTATGACCAGTTGGGAGGTATAAGCAAGGATGAAAAGAGGATGTTATTTGGAGGTTGATTTGGAAATTCACAATCCCCACAATTCCACATCAGCACTCGTTTAGCCCCTAATAGTGACACAGTGGACGAGTCAAGACTGAGTTGCTTATATTTTTAAACTATAAGGACTTAGTTATAAGTTTTTGAAGTATAGGCACCGACCCTCTTGTTCACAAGAGGAGAGGCCTAAACACTTTGCTTTCTAGTTGATCTGAACTTTTAGATCAAATCTGGATGGTCCAAATTTTACTATATAACTTTTTATATTTTAAAAATATTTCTGAAAGATGTAAAATGTAGAGTGAAAATGACATCTTAAATGTCAGCTATTTAAAAATAATTAACAAAAATAAAATAGACATGAAAAACCTGGAACATGCTTGTCAAATTCGAAGGATCCCAATGTTCTGGCAAAACAGCAGCACCAACCGGTTCCCCGGACGCCACAGCTTTAAATAGACTGAGAAAGACATACTAGTCGATACCATATTACATAATCAGAACAAGAGAGCAAAATATTTTTGATCTTTTAACACAAGAATCATTGTTCACCAGTACAGCAACCAAACAGATCATAATACATTGTCAGCAATTATACAACCAAAAGGAAAAATGACTTAAGGGAAATAAATAGGCCAATTGTAGTAGTATGCCTTTCGAACCCTCTTGCTGAGGTACTGGTTCCACTGCAACAGCATAATATTTTATGAGGACCCGATCACTTTATCAGAATGTTAAATCGTAAAGCACAAAGTGCAACAATAAAACCTTATCCTACTATGTGGGGTCAGCTACATGGATCATATGACGTCATTGTGCTTTGTTGAAAACTAGATCTTTAGATAGAACGAAGTGTAACAATACATCAATAAAAAAGGGTAAGATAAGAGTAGAGCATACCATGAATTTATAAGGCTCATTCTTTTTCCTTGCTTGTTTCCAATGATATTGCTCAAATAGCATTGCTTTATCGTGCCAACTGCATGTTATAATATCTTTAATAACCAGACGAACTAATGAATAGCAAAAGAAAGCAACATCGTCAGCTCAGAGAGAAACTGCAGCAATCATACTATCCAGTTCCAGTATAGGAACAACAAAGAACAAAACAGTAAAAATCAACCTAAGAAGCAACAAATTTGAGATGTTCTAGTAGCATTCATCGCATCCTTAGTTTACAAGCGGGTACAAACCAATATGACAAATAACGTACACAGGAAACCAAGCTGTTTTCAAACGAGAGACAAGACAGAACTGGAAGCCAGTCTACGTATGAAATGATGGATGTGCATTGGAATATCCATTTACTCCACCCGTCCTTAATATATGATACATTTACCTCATTTGATTAGATTAAAGAAGTTAGTTAATAAACCTCGATCCGGACTAGGTAGGGCGAAGCTATGGTGAACCGGATGAAATAGCAAAAAAAAAGAAGTTAGTTAATATGATATGTATTTTCTAAAACACCCTAACCATCTACTTAATTCCCTCCCCTCCTTGATTATTGTTAAAGGACCATCAATATGGGTAAATTAGGAAAAGAATGACAAATATGAAAACTATGTCTTATATTTAGGATCAAGGTCAACTCCACAGAATCTGTCTTATTTTAAGGACCAGAGGAGTATCTATCAAACCTCAATCATAAAGATGTAATTAATGGTACAGATATCAGGCCATCAAACTCTCAAGTAGATATGTCCATGTTCAACTGATTCACATTAAGTTGCTAGTATTTTATTCTTAGTGTCCATATTAGAGCCAGAAAACATTGCAGGCGTTATAGTTTAGTAGTAATCTGGTTAGACAAAGTATTAAGCTACTGATTCTATCACATGGAAGGTACCACTTTGATCTAACACACAATAAAAAAACCCAAAAATCCAACACACCTGGAATGAGTAATGTCACAAGGATTCATTTCAATTTAATCACCAGTCATATCATTGAGTTATACATACTTGGAAAGAGTAGTCAAGAAACAGTTATATATAAGCCAAAGAAAAAACACCCACAGACGCACAGAAAGCAGGGATGAGACGACCCACCAAAGAGTAAAAAAGCATTTCTCTGTTTGCATCCAAAGTAAATCAAAAACCCTTATAGAAAACTTAGCATCAACAATTAACACGCATGTATAAAATAGAAAATTTCTTACTCTTGTTTACAAACATGAAAAATCCTTTCTCATCCCAACCTAACGATCTCTAAAATTTCCTAATTGCTATGAACCCTGATTGACATCAAGTAATATGTAAAACACAAAAACATGGAAGTTGGAAATATGTAATGGAATGGCCCCCACCAATTGATTGCGGTTGCTATTTAGCAGGTTATATGAGCATCTAAACAGCATCGCAAGAAATAAATCATAGTACTAATTTTCTCAATCAGTATCATATAGATGGGATTTCCCACATTGTGTAGTTACCAAATAGTTCCAACAATTTTGAAAGGAGCAACAAAAGTTATAAGCTCTTCCATGCCATGGAATATCAAAATCCGAGTTTACGGCCACAAAAATTCGACGAACAAATACAGGATTAGAGAAAGTATAAATTGAACAGAGAGGATAAGAAAAGAGAGTGGTTACTTGAACTGATTGGAGAGTTGCCATATGCTATAGGGATTAAAATAGGTGATAGCACTGAATGCAACAGCGCCGATCCAAATGTTGGCGAATCTTTCCGGGTCGGCATGCGGCACGCCTGGGTCGCCTCGGTAAGCATTTCCGAAGTACTTCTCCATCCTCCTCCGGCTACCTCGATTGGTCCTATCTACTATCCCTTTGTTTCAGCGGAAGTGGATTTCAAAGTCCTATCCAAAGCTTAAAAACGTGGAAGGCAAACTCCACGATGCCGTTTCATCCTCCTAAAGTAAAGGTGCTTGTTAATTATTATTATTTTAAAAAAGCTTATTTACCAGAAGGGAAAGTTCATTAATTGGTGCTCATGATTTTACCAAGTTACAACTCAGTTCCTATACTCTAAAAACTTATAACTTTTTCTTATAGTTTTAAAATATAAGCAACTTAAGTCTTCACTCACCTATTGTGTTATTATAGTTTATAGTATTAGATAGACTTAAAAGATAATTTTAAGGGTGTTCAGTGCATCTCAAAATACTTAGCACTAGATGTACCTTAGAAAATATTTCTTTTTTTGATACAGCCAGTGGGGGGAGGAGAAGGAGGAGGTAGGGCTTGAACCCTAGATAAGAGAGAAGACCAACTCCTAAAACTGACCCTAATACCATTGCGTTACGAGGCACTTGACTATCTTAGAAAATACTTCTTCTCCTTCTTATCTTTGGGTGTCTCGGAATGAGTAATATCAAAGACAGTGAGAGAAGGCATAGCTTGGTAGGTCAAGACTAGACAACGTCAGTGTGTGGGTGATAAATCCTTAATTTAAAATATTATATCACACCTTATTCATTTGTTTTAGAAACTTTTTAGGCTAATTTAAAGTTATTAAATAATATTTGGATAGTTAGTCAATTCTTAAAAATAATATAAAGGGTTTAGGAGCAAAAATACATCTGTGCTTTATCCTCAGGAGCGCCCAGCACCATATGCTTTTTTTGGGAGCAAAAATACACATGTGGTTACATTTTAGGAGCAAAAGTCATGCCACTGTTAAAATTTTGTTGTAAATACAGCACTTTCTGTTGTAAATCTAGCCTGTTGTAAATATGAATTTTTCTGTTATAAATGGTCAGATATTAAATTTTGTTGTAAATACAGCACAACCTGTTATAAATCTATTATTTTTCTGTTGCAAATGACCTTTCTATGTTCAAAATCCAGGTGTTTAAATGTTGTTATAAATATGACATTTTCTATTGTAAATATGGCCAAATTTTAAATTGTGTTGTAAATAAAGCATTTCCTGTTGTAAATATAGCCTTTTTTTTTTAAATTGTAAATGACTTTTCTATGTTCAAAATTCAGGTATTTAAATGTTGTTTTAAATATGGCATTTTCTGTTGTAAATATGACATTTTCTGTTGCAAATGCACCGTTAAATTAGATTTTAACGGTGGTGTGATTTTTGCTCCTAAAATGTAACTACTTGTGTATTTTTGCTTATGAAAAAAAGCATATGGTGCTGGGCACCTCGAGGATAAAGCACATGTGTATTTTTGCTCATTTATCCTAATATAAATTTGAATTGATTATGAGATTATTTAGCTTAAATTATTAATATTCTTATTGTTATCTTATAATTGAATAATGTTTCTAAATATATGATAAATCACTATTTTATTTAATTCTTGCCTAACAAAGAAAAACATATTAAAAGATACGGTGTAGAGGTTTTTTTTTTTTTGTTTTGGAAAGCTAAAAGAAAATCTAATGTGAAATCATCATATCCATTACTTTCCTCTCTTCCGCTCACGCTCAGCCATGCAAGGGTGTGTCCAGGCATATATCCATCAATTCACCAACTTTTGTGGATGATGACGGTGACCGGCTTGAAGCTTGGAGGAGGAGATACTTTAATGGTGGTATAAGTTTTTTTAGGAGGTAACTTGGAAAGAATATAGAGGAAGTTAGGGCTTAAGAACTTACACTAAAAAATTATCACAGAGTGTCTTTCTTTTCTTTTCTTTTCTTTTTTCTTTTGAATTCAAGAGTTGGGATTATTTAGTTTTAAATGGTTTTAAGTTGTATTAATTAAGAACAATTTAGTTTTAAATTGTAGACATATTTTTTTTTTGGATTGAATTGATAATTTAAAATGTTTTGTGCTTGAGAAAATTGTTGGAATTTTTGTTTGCAAACCTTTGGATTGGCAATTAAACTTTTAATTGGGTTTTTATTAGTAATTTAATTGTTAATTTGGTTTATTTTCTTAATTGTTTAATTGGATTGATTAATTGTCTAGTTATTCAATTGGACAATTGTAAATAAGATTTCCAAAATTATGTTGAAATTAATTGTGATTGATTTTTAATGAGTTTAAAACCACCCTTATTTCATTACAAGTTTTCTAGTAGGGTAAGTATTATTGAGGTTGAGGGTTTTATAATTCCATTCTTTCATTAATGGTTTAATTAATTAGTTTGGGCTAAGAAATTTCACTCCATGAGTTATTGGTGTTTCTAGTGGGTATGCCCCTTATAAATGGAAAAAGGGTGGTCTGAATTTGCTCAATATTAAAACAGCTGCGGAATTTCAACCGAACGCAAGTTTGACACTCTTGATTCCATATATATACATGAGGTATCCATTTTCTGCCGTATATTCAACCGCTGGTTGGTGGGATTGTGGCTTTTGCAACAAGCTGGTTGGTGGGATTGTGGCTTTTGCAACAAGCCTATCCACCGTGGATGTATAGTATCTAGGCAGTTGTTCAACTACCTTAACTTTGGAGGTATAAGTTGTATCAACTGTATAAAGGCTTCTCGATCACATTTGACCACTAAAGAACTTAATGGGGTTGTTACGTCTACCACGACAAGTCAACAAATGCAAGTGATTGCCCCCTCTTCATATTGATAAGAAACGGTTGGTGGAAAGGGTTGATGAAGGAAAGAGCAGTTATATGGTATTGTCGAAGCTAGTTAGTGGGACTAATGGTTGTCATCAGCTTCAGAGAAATAAAAATGATTTCATCTCTTGGGTCAAAGAGCCAAGATATTAAGTCTCTAACAAGGGATTAATATAATATTTTTTTCAAAGATTAATGATTTATCCTCAAATTTTATAATTTGCTGTGGTCATATTCTTTCTGTTTGTCATACCTTTGATATGGTATAAAATATTATTTGGTGAAGGTTACTAACAATATGGTTTATAAAGGATGGCGATATGGTGTGGGCGTGTGGTGGGTAAAAAAAAAAAGGAATTTAGAATTTTTATTACTTGTGTAAAAATATTATCTTATTAAAATATTCCAAGCGTTGTTCTAAATTTGCAACAAGTAACACCCTATATTTATAACAATTGTTATTAACATGAGCTTTTCACTTTTATTTTAACTTCTTTTTATTTTTTATTTTATTCAAGTCAAATAATATTGAATTCAATATAAATTTGATTTATTTCAATATATTTAATATCAATGTAAAATATCAAATTTATATATTTTATTTTTTGGCTAGGGTGAAATGGAACTTTAATATATAGATAATAGAAAAGCCGTATCATACGTAGTTATACAATGAGTTAAGGTGCATCAATAAAGTTTTTTCAGATAAGCTCTGGCAAGTAAATTTTAGTAGGGGTAAAAATATCAATAAACAATTTAAAATGGTGCAAATTCACCAAAACCGTTAAATTTGACCAAATAGTTTTTAAATGATAAGAGAAGAAAACCCAAACAGTGTTTGGTGAATTTAATGATTTTAGTGAATTTATACTTTTTAAAATTGTTTGTTGATATTTTTGCTCATTTCAAAACTTATTTAGATCAAATGCATCTCAGGAAATAAATAAATAAATAAATAAATAAATAAATAAATAAATATATATATATATATATATATATATATATATATATATATTAGTAAAATTACACTTTAACCCTTATACAATTAGTAAGTTTTAAATCTTCTGATAAGCTTTAGTTCTCTTGCCCAGATGGTAGCAGTAGAAACGAAGATCTTGTTTGGTTTTGAGAAGATTGAAGGAAATGAGTACAAAGAAAAGAAGTGGAAATTATTATTATTTTTTTAAAAAAAAAGAAGAAGGGGAAGTTCTTAAAAATAAGTATGACACAAGAGAACTATAACTACTAAACAGTAATTAATGTTTGATTGTGAATTTTGCCCATAATTAAAATTTAAATACAACTCATTATATTTTTCTCTTACATTCAAAACCTCATCTAAAATAGGTAAAATTGGAATTTTTTTTCAATTTAAGACAAATTTTAAAAGGTACTCCCCGGATCCTAATTAGAAGTTAAAGCCATTTTATATTTGGATACACCATTTAAAAAATCATTTTAATTTTTTTTAAAAAAAACTATTTAGATATTAAAATAGATAACCACTTTTTTTTTATTAATAAAATTACAGAAATGTCACTATAAGTAATACTGTACTAAGGCGTCGATTCGCCGTTGGAGGCTTGGAGCAAAGGAGGTTTTTTCTGAGAAACCAGTAAGGACAATACAGAAACAACATTAACTGAATTGTCTGCGCTTTCCCACAGAAACAAAATGAAATCGCTCCATCAATATAAACTAACAGGAGTTCGTCCAATTTACTTCAAACAGTGTCAAATGCTACTCATTCATCACTTTCTGCTGCTTCTTATGTTGCACAACCTTTTCCTTTTGGTACAAACTCATACATACGTATCTAAAATTTTTCTGAAAGCTGACAAAAGCAGATCAAATACTCAGATCAAGCTGTAATTTCTTAAAGGGTTAAGGAGTAAATTTACTAATAAACTATTGGTCCAAGAACACCCAATACAATAAACTCTTATTTGGACCTTAAATATCAACCAACTTTTTAAAATGCTCATTGAAGACAAATTACCAGTAACGTCCGTTAAAGCCACGATTTTCTCCAACTCTGAGAACTTGTGAGATTTCCTTGTCTTCCTTCCCAAATTTTCATGAAAGGGGATAAATGCCCCTCCTCTGTTTTTCAAATTTTGTGACTGAATTGGTTCTCTGGCACAAACCGATCATTTTTCACTTCCCTGAAAAGTACCGAAAGAAATCGTTTTACAGTTTGTCCTAATTGATCAAATTCACTTGCAGATTACACTATTTTCTGAAAACCATCTGCTGAAATTGAAATTTGAAGGAACACTTCAGAATTACCAATTTGGTTTCAGCGCTCCACAGTTGAGCAGAGTTCATCCAATAATTCTTGTCACAGCTATCTTTTTCCGTAGTTAATTGTTGGTTTTCTCCAGAATTTGATTTTAATGTTATGAACTCTTCAATTTCGTGTCGATCTAGCACTTCCCAAACCGTACCTTCTCTTCCTTCAACCTCGTTACAGCTACATGCCCAAGAAAAATTCTCAGCAAAAAATTTCAAAAAAAAAAAAAAAAACATCATAAACAAATTGCCCTCTCCGAAAATTCAAGAATAGAGAACCTACCATCGTTTACGAGCAACATGCAGAGAGGAAACTCGCGTTTAAAGGCTTCGATCTTCCTCATTTCATCCTCCAATCTCTGGACAATATCGTCAAGCATCGCTAATCTTGCGGGCTAGATCCAATCTTAGAGACCTCACCGAGAAACTCAGAAATGGTTTTGGGAAGAAAGGGCAAACTCAAATCCAAGCTCAAGTCCATATTTAGGGGTATTTCTTCATTTATATATAAAGAAAATTCAGATTCAGGACAAAAAGATTCGATGCTCGTACTCGGGTCGTCTCGTCTCTTTTGTTGCCATAGGCGGACCTGTCTGTAATCCTTGAAACGTAGGAAGTAGGAGCTGAATCGGGGAAGATGGAAGGAGGAAAGGGGCTGAGGTGGTGATGATCAGAGAAAGGGTGGTTGTGAATCTCTTCAACGAAGCCAGGTGAATGAATGAGAGAGAGAAAGAGATGAAGTCAGACGGACGTTAGTTTAACTTTAACATTATTGTGGCAATGAACATTTTAAAAAGTTAGTTGGTATTTAAGATTAGTAAGAGTTTATTGTGTTGGGGCTCCTAAATCAATAATTTATGAGTAAATTTACTCATTAACCCTTTCTTAAACCACCTGTCTAGAATAGCCGTGGGGATGACCAATTTGGACCCATCCAACCCACAAAAACACTGCATAAAATTGAACAAAATTTCACCTACTTTTGATGCTAAATGTTCGATTTTCTTCTCGTTTGTGACATCGGAAGCAGATTTCCTCCTTTTCTCTTTCCCTCAGAATCCCTAAGAATCTCATTTGGACTGTCCAAATCTTGATTCAACGGTTCAGATTAAAAAAAATAATAATAATTTGAAGTTTTTTCTTTTTCAAAAAAGACAAAAGAATTTTTTTTTTTTTTTTATCTGGACCGTTGGATCAAGATTTGGACGGTCCAAATAGGATTCTGAGGGGAAGAGAAAAGGAGAGAATCCAGGTCCCCGCTTCTTATACTCTTATTTAGTGAATTATTTTGACACCAATTACCCTTATTTTCAACTCTGCATTTTCCTCTTGAACTTCACACTCCCTCCCGATAAAGTTTTCGCCGTTTACCTCCATTCGTTGGGATCGCCTTTCCTTTATTTTGGGTTGTCGCGATAGCCCCCCATCCTCTGGACTCTCGCTACTGTGTTCGGAGCGTGGGGCTTCCGGCCAGCTGCACAGCCACTCTTGGCAAAAATTGGGGTCTTCGTCGAGGACCTAGCATCGTTGCCGTACCTAGCCGTCCAAATTATTATTTCTTTTGTCTTTTTCGAAAAAGAAAAAAATTCAAATTATTATTATTATTTTTTAATCTGGACCGTTGAATCAAGATTTGGACAGTCCAAATGGGATTCTGAGGGAAAGAGAAAAGGAGGAAATCTGCTTCCTAAGAAGCGGTCATTTGTTTTTTCATTCTCTCTCTCTCTCTCTTTTTTTTTTTCCAATTTTTTCTCAAGCTGTAAACTATAGCTTAAAGAAAAATAGGAGAATTTTGGCTTTTTTTTAATTACTTTTTTTAGAGCTCTCATAGACATGTAAATTAATAAAAAAAAATTATTTTTAAACAAAAAGTAATTTTTTTATAAATAAAAGCCCATTGAAAGTGGTTCTGAGAAAATTAAATAAATTACTTAATCATATTATATATTGTGTATCCTTAAATTATATATTAGTTTATTAGTCAAATTAATTAATTTTGAGAAGAAAAAAAAATAATATCGCAGAATCCGGTTACTATGAAGAATCCTCTAATGACATTGACGGTAAACCCGCTTCCTACGGCTTATAAGAGTACGAGAAATACATGAAACAACTGAGAGAAAAGGTGAGTAATTGGAGATCCATTATTGGAGACACAACTCTACGATACAGGCAGTAAAGAACGGCTGGATCTGGAAAGCAGGAAAAGGTTTATATTCGATTATTTGACATTCATTTTTTAATTCTTTCAGCCATGTCAAAAAATAAAAATCAAAGATTAATGAATAGAACACAAGTGTCTAATCTCAGAGGATTAGCTGTGGGTTGGTTTAGGATCTACTATTCTCTCCAGGATAAGAGATAAGAGCTCCAGAGATGGGACAATTCTCAGATGTGACACCAAAGAACATCCGATGATCACTATGTAACACCCTACCGGCCTCGCCGTTTCGGGTGGTGGGTAGTGTGGTCCTTTACTTAAAAACCATTTTTAGAGTCCTTGATATTTCATTATATTAATTTCTTCCTTTTCGAAAATCCATTCCTAGGTTAATTGTGTCGTGTATCAGAGCTTAAGCAGCAGAGCACTTACTGGTTTGGACAAAACATATTGATAAAATAAAGTATAGAAAGTAAAGATTTTCCCCGTGGGATTAGTATACAGTTATCCCAAATATTGCTCGACAGGCCAAAATAATAATCATACAATTATCCCGAGTATCATAAGTAAATATCTAAAACTAGTGGTCACCAACACTTAGTTCTGCTCCGCCCGCCTACCTTCACTCCCCTGCATTGTCTTAGAAGCACTTCCGATATCCTTGCAAAAATCTGGGATTCATAATCGAATCCTAGAGTAATCGTTAATCTCATTTATCATGTGTATGCAGTGCATGTAAGTTACCATAACCAGGAAAAATATACAAATCATGCAGCATTCAGTAAACACACGCAGTAATGTAAAAACATACAGCATTTACTGCGGAAGGACCAAATCCTAATAAACGCAGGACTGCTCAACAAAGCAAGCTTCGGATCCACAGCACTAGGAAAATCATAGTAGTTGAGCTCCAAACCCAAACCACACTGAATGCACATAAATGTGTTAGTTATGATTAGTTTAGATGATATTTTATATTGATGCCATTATCCAGAGCAAAAAGTTTGCATATTACATTTATCTTATACTTTGACTAATTCTTATATTTAATGTAGATACAGAGTTTAATTCAATGAAGAATGATCAAGAATGGAGTTTGAAGAAAGAAGAATCTGTTAATTATCATGAGAATATCAATATTCAAGTCTCTCTGATCAAATAGAAGTTGGAATGACTCAATTTGGAGTTAAAATAAGCAAGTTCAAGCTTCCGGATAAATACTAGTTTATTTTGGGGCTTTAATGCAATTTCAGCATTTTTTCTCACAAGAACAGTACCTTGCTTGAGCACAAATATTTCCATGCTCGAGAAACTTCATTCCAGCCCTTATTTTCGCCTAAACAATGCCTTGCTCGAGCAAAAGCAAAGGCATGCTCGAGCAAAAACGTCCTTCAGCCTACTCTGTTCAGCTCTGTTTCTGGCGACCTTCGGTAATTCAACGATATCTCCTAAACCAGAGATTAGATTGAAGTGAAACCAATTTTGTTTGAAGCTAGACTCCCAATGCATCATTTTGATATAAAATTCAAGCCCAAAGAAGTTCAGATAAAAGAGCTATGATTTCTTGAAGTTGCAACAAAAATCACCGTCATAGTCCAGACCAACCTTCGGTAATTTGAGTGTATCTCACAAACGACAAATCCAATTGAGTGGAAATTGGTGCCATTGGAAACTAGACTCAAAAACCTTTTCAAAAACATTAAGAACACAGAAAAATAAAATCAATTGAAGAAGTTATGATGTTTTTAAATTGATAGTATGTTCTGGATTCTGCAAAAACACTGGATAAGATCAGATCAACCTCCATTCATATGATGTTAATGGACGAAAGACAACTAGTTTGGAGCTTATTCTTATTGAAATATAAATAATATTTGAAGATCTTTTTGAGGTGGGGTGATTTGATAAATTTGGATTTATGCAGAAGACGTTATGCCGACTGGAAGTTGCCTCTTGTACTATCAACGTAATTGCTTCTTGAAAGTCTAAAATTTGCACAAGATAATGGTAGCTAGTAGCTTGACACTCGAAGATGGCTATTCAAGCAGAAAACATAATACCCAAGCATAATTTCACAATTGATCAAGTCCTGCTCGAGCAGACGTTGTGGAGTGCCCGAGCATCTTTAAGCTAAGCAAGAAAATTGCAAGTTAAAGAGTCATGCTCGAGCAGATGGTAAAAGCATACTCAAGCAATATCATCATGCTTGAGCAAGGTATTTGTAATGCCCGAGCATCATCAAGCTCAAAGCAAAAAAGTGCAGGTTGAAGAGCCATGCTCGAGCAAAGCATTGGCCATGCTCGAGCATCATCGAGGCAAACAAAGAAATTACAAAGATTGAAGACTCCTGTCCGAGCAGAGAAAAAGTCTTGCTCGAGCAACATGTTTCAATTCCCTATTATAAGCCTTTGAATGACTCATGCCCGAGCATGAGAAAGTCTTGCTCGAGCACCAAGCTTGAGCAGAAGAAAATGCCTGCTCGAGCAGCATCGTTAAAACATGATTCTCTTGCCTATGTTTAGCCATTGCCCGAGCATACCTTTATGAGTTGCCTGAGCATCAACGATAGTGATTGATTTTAAGAAAGCCATAAAGGGAAGCTTGCTCAACGATAGTGATTGATTTTAAGAAAGCCATAAAGGGAAGCTTGCCCGAGCAAGCTTGGGAACTTACTCGAGCACTAGGTTATCTCTATTCTTTGAAAATGTTTTTTCTCAATTGATGCCCGAGCACACTACTTAGTCATGCTTGAGCATGATCACCTCAGGATTTCAAATCTCCATCTTCGTAAAATCTGAATCATTCTGTGTGAATTCATTTCTTCATGTCATTACTCATTACTATTCCTAATTTCTTTTAATTAGTTTGCCAATGAGTTTCAGATGATTTTATCATAGATTAACAACAAATTGGCATAAAGCAATTTGTGTGTCAGAAATATTAAATGCTACTCAGAAAACAGATGAAAGCCTCTGTGTTTAACGGATGGTTTGAATCTTTACAACGGCTATTATTACAACACTCAGGATTTCAAATCTCCATCTTCGTAAAATATGAATCATTCTGTGTGAATTCATTTCTTCATGTCATTACCTCAGGATTTCAAATCTCCGTCTTCATAAAATCTGAATCATTCTGTGTGAATTCATTTCTTCATATCATTACTCATTACTATTCCTAATTGCTTTTAATTAGTTTTCCAATGAGTTTCAGATGATTTTATCATGGATTAACAACAAATTGGCATAAAGCAATTTGTGTGTCAGAAGCATTAAATGCTACTCAGAAAACAAATGAAAGCCTTTGTGTCTAATGGATGGTTTGAATCTTTACAACGGCTATTATTACAACACTCAAGACAGAGCATTAACGAAGTCAACAATAAACATTTTATGTTTAAAGTTGGCTTAGAGCTCAACGAGCAAAAAGCAACACAAGCTTTAACAACTACTCCCAACTGATCTCCAACGATCGAACGCTCGCAACGGTTGAATCACAATAACTTATAAATTGTGAAGCCTTCAAAACGAAAGAAGTGACGACGATTGATGAATGACTCGACGAACTCAAAGAAATGATTTTACTACTTCACCGTCGATAGTTCAATAACTCATACACTCTGTTTCTCAATGTTTATATAGTTTACAGTAGAGGGTGTACGGTAGAGAGTGAGATGATCGATTATGTACTTCAGTGATTATTATTCATCTACTCTGCGAGAGAGTCTAAACACTTATTTGATTATCTGTTTAGTGATCAAATCTCAAGGTTGTGGAACCTTTGAGTGTGGGTATACAATTACAACTTGTAAGGGGGAGTGAGTCTGAGAGTGAAAGGATCATCCTTTGTTTACAGAGTGTGTAACTGTATCCTTACAGTGTGTAAGGGGGAGTATCTCGGTAAGAGATTGTAAAGGCTGCACAAATGCCCGACTAAACTTGTGAGGTTGTAAAGGCTTTTCTCTTATGCCTGGTTAAACAAGAAGATAGTGGATTGAAATTTCAGAAGGAGCCTGGGGACTGGACATAGGTCATCGTGAATTGGGCCAAACTAGTATAAATCACAGTTTGCATATTCTCTTCCCTCATCTCTTATATTTCCATCATATATGTTTGAATGACTGACTATTGTTTTATAAATTATTACTGTAATACAAACTGCTTTCAATAAGTTTTGAAAAGATTTTCAAAGTTCCTAAAGTTTTATCGAACACTCAATTTACCCCCCTCTTAGGTGATGGCCAGGTCTAACAAAATGCATGTCCCTTTTCAAAACGCATGTCCCTTTTCAGGTGACACAAGTCCACAATAATGGAAAATCAGACATACAAAGCAATACAAGAAATATGAACATTAAGGTTACTACCTGATATTTGATCACCTTTAAAAACAATAAATTTTTCCTTCCTGGTGCACAATTTCTCAAATAACCCTATAATAATAATAAAATATAAATATAGTTATGATTGAGTCCACCTCAATAAATATCCCATTTAATAATTTAAAGTAAGCTAAATTCATATGTCCATATTTATTAAATCCTTTTCCTTATTAAGGAATTTAATATGGGCTTAATTTTTCTCATTTTTGTCCAAAATTCTGAAATTCCAGAAATAAAGGCCTAAGTTTGGAAATTCATATTTAACTCTAGAAAACTCCTTTTGGGTTGATTCCAAAGCCCATTTAACCCTTAATAAATCTAATTTCAACCAAAAATATTATTTCGGGGCAACCATATTCGAAAATCCATTTATACCAAAATACCTCTGCTGTTTGAAATAAATCCAGAAACAGAGGTTATTTTTCAAAAATTAATTTCTCCCAATCCAGAACTCATTTAATTCCAAATTATATACCGAAATAATCCTTGAGATGTCTACTTTCTCCCTGTAAAATTTCATAATTTTACAAGTCCATTTACTTGGTCAAAAATTGAGTTGAACAGAGGTGACTTCACAGGAAATCCTTAAATCAGCAACCCCAACATTTCTAAACTTTCACTTGTTCTTCCAAAAATTATGATCCAAGTTCAACCTCATATAAAATCTTATTTTAAACACTTTGAAGCCATTACAAAATAACAAAATCAACTCATATCCACATGGAAACCCATTTGTACGAAAATTACTATTTAATCACCAAAATATCATGCTTCATTCTAACTTCACATCTTGCTTCATATCTTTCATATACCAAGTTTAATCTACCATTTAAAACCATGAACCTTAACTCTAAATCTTTGTTCTTTCTTTTTATTAGCTTCACAATCAAATATACATGCATGTTCAAATAGATAGATATTTCTTAATTCAACAACCAAGAGCAATAGTAAAAAGGTTTAAAATAGCTTACTTGATGGCTTCTAAGACCCTTGACACCCTTTCTTCTTGAATCTCCCTTCCTCAAATTTGAACTACACCTCAAAAGGCCAAAGAAATGATGATCCTTAATGTCATTACCACTTTAGAAGAAGTAGAAGGGAGTGATTTAAGGTTCCATAGTTAAAACACTTACCTAAGCTTCAACCTCCTTCTCCTTCTTAAGCTTCCTTGTGCTTTCTTGCATGGGACTACTTGCTCTCACTTTTCTTTGTCTCTTCAACCATGTAGTCCAAAATGAAGGGGTGGTGGCCTTTTAAAATGTCCATTACTTGTGTGTTGGCAATTTACCTCCATACCCTTGTGTTCTCCACATTTTCTAGAGTTTTCTTTGGAAATCCTTCTTTTCTCCCTACCCTTCTCTTGATCGACATTTTTGGCTGATTGGGAGGGAAAATGGGTCTGATTTTTGCTTAAACAATCTACTCAAAATCCCATTTAATGCTTGTGTCATAACCCCCTTCTAGCCATCATTAGCTCTAGGTGTTGGGAACTTAAAATGACTTCACAAATGGTCATTTCATCCCTCATATATCTTTTTTTTTCTTTCTTCCTTCCCCCAAAACCGATACATGAAATGTGTGTGAGAGAAAAATTTTTATTCCTTTTTCCAAAGCTTTTTACACCTCCATTTGATTGAAATGGTGGCATTTTTTTTTATATTTTCTTTCCTTCTCTCCTTGCTGCACAAAGTGAAGAGGAATTGGGGAAATGAGAATCTGATTTCCCTCTACCCATTGGTTCTTGCACATCCTACTAATGATGCACCTAGGTGACATGATAGCTTATTTTGTGTATATATTATTATTATTATTATTATTATTATTTGTTTTTTTCCTTCTCTTCCTTCTTGATAGGCGACATATGAATGGAGGTGGGGGAAAATTTGCTCTCATTTATTTCCCATAGCTTCTTCATTTAAAATGAAATAATCGCATTTCCTCTCTCTTCTTCTTATTTTATTTTATTTTCTTCTCCCTAATAAGCTCAATAGTCCAAAGTCCTTAGGAAAATGTTAAATGATCAATTTTCAACTACCATTCCACTTCCTTTACCCTTTAATTAATTATTAATGTTGAAGGGAAAACAAATAAATAGATAAACAACCTTGGCGAGAATTCATATGCTTCATTTACTAACCTAATACATTAGTTGCATGTAAAATGAGGTGTTACACACTAAGCTACACAGGAATGACGTTTAGCCAAGAGGGGTGGTATATGTAGTGTAACCAACTATCAAAAGGATGTGTCCTACGTACCTAGGGGTAATCTCCATAAATTTTATTGACATTCCATCGATGCTCTGGTTAAGAGATTAATAAATAGAAATAATTATTTTTCTGTCCCCGAGGATCTTTAATCTGAATCCAAAGATTGCTTAGGAATTTCCAATTTACTATAAAGTCATTGAATCCATTGAACGAAGCATCTGCTCTTGGAAGGCTAAGTTGATTTCTCAAGCATCCATACTAAATTTAATTTAAAGCTACAAGCACTATTAAAATCAAGTACATTCACCTCTCTCCAAGCTGCAAGTTTTTTTTCCCCAAAAAAAAAAAAAAAAACAGTGCATCATGATCTTGGAAGTGTGCTATTTTAAAGACATCTGAAAAGTTTCAGACCCAAACTGCTGGATTTAAAAAGGGTGATGAAATGAAATAAACCTTTGGTTAAAAGCCTGTATGCGATCCTATAGTAGTAGCTCAGGAAATACTCAAAGTGCCTATCTCCTTCTATAATATGCACAACTAGATCATCTGGAAAGTAGGAACTATATGTGCCTGTCTGAGTTAGCTTAAAGAAGTACGTTTATGTAAATCGAGACAAAACTTATCTTACATACATATTTCGTACATTGCAAATGCTAATCCAACCACCACTATATGTCTATATGGGACTCTTTTATGAAAGATCTCCTTTGCATCACAAAACAATTACTCTTCACTTGGAAGTTGATGGATCCATAGTCAGCCATTCCTACTGGCGATGTTTTAATTTGAAGAAAAATATAAGCTTGATGTTACTTTGTTTTAATTTTTGCATTTGGATGTGATGAGCAAGAAACCGTAGGAGAATAAAAGCAAGAATATGACTTTCTCTTGTATATTTCATGGTCAATAATATTAATATATATATATATATATATATACACACACACACACATGTGTGTGTGTAGATATAGAGGAGGAAGGGGTCTAGAGATATTAATTACAATCCTATTATAATGTGTATAATTTACACTAACTACATTATTTATAAAATATTCTCAGGAGCATATCATTTAGCTCCCAATCAAGGGAAATAATATATTGACAAGTCCCATAATTTATCAATACTAGTTTTTTCACTTGTTAATGGTAGCTCTTCATTTGTGATTGTTAATTTTTCTAATATTATTTTATATAGTTGTGACCTTAATGATATTTTCTCTTTTTTAATATTTTCAGGAAATCCTTTCTTTAAAGCCTTTTGCTCATACCAATATATAATCAATCACTATATTTCATTAGCTATTAACAATTTTCATTTAGCAAGTAATATGGCCACTTTTTCATTTCATTCTTAACTTTTGTGTAATATCCTTCAATTTAGAGGACAATTATTAATTAATAACTTGATTAAACCATTAATTAAAATGATTTATACACAGTTAAGCTTTGGATTTTACTAAGCCTATATTTTTAAACTAAATATTGCTTTAAAATTTGCTAAAATATCCAAAGTATTTTAGAGCATGTTAAGTGAGTCCTAATGTGGCAATATACAATAATTGAACATGTACCACAAAGGTGGAAGCACAACCGCTAGTAAAAGTATTTTAAGCTTCCGCAGGCTTTCCTGATTGACCTACACAAGAACTATCACCTGAAAAATGTTTGTAACAATTAATCCAGCTCATTATAAATGCTAATATGTGCTCGTGAGGTGCCAAATGGAACATTTTATATAACAAAGTACAAGACATATAATTTTACAAATTTCCAAATCAAACAATTATATATCATATCATGAATCATATATATACCATTCCAAGCAACATATTGATACCCTGACAATCCTTGTCACCCCCCATCCTTATTCCCGCTGACAAAACCCATGGGCTGTAACGTAATAGATGTAGTCTCTATAACAAGACTGCACCAAGCTCTCCAATAATGAGGTATAACCCGGCCAAAGACTATAAAACTCATATCAGACTA
Source organism: Acacia crassicarpa (assembly GCA_034222035.1). Lineage (NCBI taxonomy): Eukaryota > Viridiplantae > Streptophyta > Magnoliopsida > Fabales > Fabaceae > Acacia > Acacia crassicarpa. The sequence continues at coordinate 40,138,745 of JAWXYG010000003.1, forward strand.
TGAGTTCCCTTTCCTTCGAATATAGAAAGGTGTCACTATCCCAAGGGCTGACCTTTAACCCGGGCAAAGGAAAAGGGTGATACCAAGGGCCCTGAAAATATCAAGTCATCCACTGTGCACCGAGTGATGGCATACCACGTGGTATTATATACACAATAACTCCCATCATCACTCCATATCCATCACCGTTCCATACCATCATAGTCTTGGCATGAATATATGAATTCCAAACAAGATTTATGACAGCAATACAACGTTACAATAATCATTAAGATAACAATATTATCTCAGCTCAAGAAACCATAAAAAGTACATTTTCCATAACGTATACTATTACTAATCAATTCCAAAATAAATCCCACAAGGCAACTTCGTCAAAAAACATAGCTTTCATAAATTGAAAATTACTCACAAATCATCATACAAGCAAGTATAATGAATAGAAAATGGTTACCTTTAGTTCTTAACACAAAAACTAAACTTGAGAAAGAGCAAGTCCACTCTTAAAATATCCCTAAGCTCCTCTTTTCTTCCTCTCCCTCTCTCACGTCTCACCATCACCTCTCCTCTCTTGCTTATTCTCAACTCACGCACACATATATCAATCTGCACACACACCCATAACACACATATATTTATAAGGCATATATCAATCTGCACACACACACACCCATAACACACATATATTTATAAGGCATTAGGGGGAGCGCGGTGGATTCATTTGCCAATTACTCCCTTCCCACGTATAAACTAGGTGGCAGTAGCTGCCACCAATTTTTAGTTTTCTTTTTTTAAGAAAAATATATTAATTTATTATATTATTTTATTCATCATCATCATTTATTTTACTTTATTCTTTTCTTCTCTTACAAGTTTTTTTTACCCCTCTCTCTATTATTATTATTATTATTATTATTATTATTATTATTATTATTATTATTATTATTATTTAACAACACTAAAATATTATTACTTTCACATCCTAATTCCACTAATTTCTTTTACTATCATAAATAACATTTTATATAAAAACCTTTATTTTGACAATTACATGAGAAATTCATGTATAATATTAATTAATTGTTTTCTTATTTGTAATTAAATCCTAATGTAAAAATTAGGATGTTACATTCTCCCCATTCAAATAGAATTTTGTCCCCAAAATTCTCAACAAGTTATTAAAAAAAAATAATTATGATTGCTAAATAGCTCAAACTATGATCTATATAGATAATGTCTCTAATTCTTCAAATCAAACCCCATCATAGAAAATTCTTGATTTTAGTCAAATAGTTTTCCTCATGTGTCCTCAACTATCTAATTGCGTATGCTATCACTTTACCATTTTGCATGAATGCATACCCTACACCCTTCAGTAAAATACGTGGTCAAGGGTATTTACTTCCCTGAGTCAAAACTCACTTTTAGTCTACCTAGCACACCACTAGTAATCCCAATAAATGTGTAGATGCTCTTATTACTCTTCCTTAATATAAGAGTGTTGTCAATAAACATGATATTAAATTGATTCAACATGACAACCTAATTTATATAACCCATGAATATTACGGACGCCATAATTAATTCACAAACATAATAAAGAACTTATAATAACCATATTTAGTACAGAAAATGAACTTAGAAATATACTTTTTCCCTCTAATTCCTAATTGATAATCTGACATCAAATTATTGAATCTACCTACTGGTAAATCATCTATTCTTAGTAAATGATATTTATCCCCAACAGTGACTTTATTCAACTATCACTAGATAATGTAAGGTCTCAAGTTAATACACACACACACACACACACACACACATTGGCGGAGCCACATCAGTTTTTTTGGGTGCAAGTGCATCCATAAAATTTTGAAAAGCTATATATTTTTAGTTGTAACATGCTAGTGTCAGTTAGTCCATAGCTCAGTGGTAAAAATCTTGATTGTTGAGTAAAAGGTCAGCGGTTCGAACTCATCTAGTCCCTTTTCCATTCTTATTTTTTTACCTATCTCTTAGGATATTACAAAAGTTGTTGAGTTCATAGGGATATTAGCTTTGTTGTAGTAAATAAATATTTCATTTGTCTTTTGCTTGATTCGAAGTCCTAAGAAGAAATTTAATTCTCCTATTGTAGACATTTAAAACTCACCTTGTATGATCTTAAAGAACTCTTGACACATTTATGTTAAACGTGATATATTTGATAAAATTGATGATAAAGATATAATGTAATATTTTCAAGGAATGAAGAATTGAAAAATGTTTTTGTAATCGTATTGTTGTATTAGTTTAATTGACTCTTGATTATTATTTTTCTATGTTAAGTTGAAGGTTTTTTTTAATTGTTTATATTCTTTTATTTTTAATGCATTTAAAACTTTCCTAAAAAAAATTTTCGGGGGGGGGGGGGGGGGGACCCAAATTACATTATTAATTTTGCACCCACAAACCTTAAATCCTGGCTCCGCTACTGTACACACACACACTACTACTACTACTAACGCGAGTGTACTTCAAAATAGACACATTGTAATAAATCCTCAATTCATTTAGGTCAATTCAACACCTAAAGAATCACTTAACTATCACGATCACTCAACTATCACGTCAAATTCTTAGGTCATGGTTTAGTTGGTAATAACCCTCTAAATACCTACCCAGTCTTTAGGTTCATCAACCTAATTCTAAAACCTCAACCATACCCAATAAATATGCTAGAATTGTCATGATTTATAGCTTATAATATTTAGGTACTATCCTCAAATATTCCCAAATCAACAATTGTTAAATTCACAATCCAATTCTTAAAACCTCAATTATGTTGGGTGAGCAATCATATTACCTTAACAATACCTAAAATACAAACTAGGATCATGTTTTGCAATTCCTTGTTTAAACCTCGAAATATTCAAGTAACTTTCACACTATTCACGAGGTTCTAATTCCATCTAAATCCTTAATATCACAAGGGTATATTCTGATACCATTTTTTTCACCTCAAGGCCAATCATCAATCCTCAACTATACCCAACAAACATGCTAACAGTTCAGCATCAATCAATATTCACAAGGTTGTTCCTACTCTCAGATACTGGAATCTTAGTACAACCTCATTTACATTTGATCTAAGCACTATTTAAGCCTAGCCTCAATCCTTTCTATATTCAATCTACATCCTCATGGCATCCTTAAGAATCCTCATATATTATACCTCAAGACACTCAAACCTCAAATCAAATGATTTCAAATTCTAATGATACTTTCTTAGAGATCACTTATCTCGAGATTCCTCACCCCTAAACACACTTAACCTCAAAATTTCGATAGGATTCTTGGGATCTAATCATATCCTATCTCAACATCAGAAGCCCTAGAGTTAACAATAGAATTCAAATCCTGTGCTACCTCATCTATCCTCAAAACCTCAACTTACTGAAGCCTAAACCTTACTCTCAAGGTATACATCTTTTTTTCCCCCAAGAAATACTTTCAAAATTTAGTAGCTGTAGCAAAACAATTGATGTTTTCCTTAAAAGTTAACTACGTCATAACATAAATAACATAACATATGCTAGGAAACTTTCCTTTACACTCATTTCCACTTGCATCACATTAAACCACATAGTTTCTTAACAGATACAATATAATTATATGTATAACTATTATTCTACACTTGTAATCCAAAATAGTACCATTAATAGCCAACCAATCCATACTCATATTTACATCGATGATTTTTAGTACAAACAAATTAAATTAATTATTGTCTCATGACCTTCAAATACAAATGTCTAGCTTAATTATTATTAATTTTTTTTCTTTTAAAAAAAATACCATTGACATAATTGTCTCAAACCTAATCACTTTTCTTATTACACAACTCCCTTTTTTATTTATTCCTTTCTCAACTTCATTGCTTTGTATACCTTAACGCTTCTAAATGTCTGGTAGCTACCTACACAATTTTAATCCTCATATTCTCAACCATGCAATTATCAATAGTTCTTTCAATTGAGATCCCAAAATTCTCATATGTTGTAATCCTCTTTCCCAATTTAAGAATATCTTTACTCACATATCAACAAATGATTATTTGGCTAAGCATGTAACAAGAAACCATTCTCCTAAAGGATCATGTAATAATCATATTCTTAGAAAAACCTAACTTGACCTTATTTTATCCTAGAAGAGTAAACATGCTTACGAATTTCAAGGTCTCCAATCTTACAGACAAAAGCACCTTCATACAAGATATAAGGTCTAACTATCACTATTTCCATAAAAGGTTCTTCTACTTTAAAATCTTGCTAGACTTTAATTACCAAATTACATCATTATATTAGTGGTGTGTGAGAATTTCTTGGTTCTCACCGAAGAATGGAACCCAACATATAAAGTGAGTGACGAAACACAACACAACACAACACAACATAAACAACTTAACAGGAAGGTATGCGTGAATATTGTATATTGCCACTATAGGCTCTGATATCAAATTGTAACATCCTTCAATTTAGAGGACAATTATTAATTACTAACTTGATTAAACCATTAATTAAAATGGTTTATACACAGTTAAGCTTAGGATTTTACTAAGCCTATATTTTTAAACTAAATATTGCTTTAGAATTTGCCAAAATATCTGAAGTATTTTAGAGTATGTTAAATGAGCATTAATGTGGCAATATACAATAATTCAACATGTATCACAAAGGTGAAAGCACAGCCGCTAGCAAAAATATTTTAAGCTTCTACAGGCTTCCCTGATTGACCCACATAAGAACTATCACCTGAAAAATGTTTGTAATAATCAATCCAGCTCATTATAAATGCTAACATGTGGTCATGAGGTGCTAAATGAAACATTTTATATGACAAAGTACTAGCCATATAATTTTACAAATTTCCAAATCAAACAATTATATATCATATCATGAATCACATATATACCATGCCAAGCAACAGATCGATATCTTGACAATCCTTGTCACCCCCCATCCTTATTCCTGCTAACACCATGGGCTGTAACGTAATAGGTGTAGTCTCTACGACAAGACTGCACCAAGCTCTCCAATAATGAGGTATAGCCTGGCCAAAGACTATAAAACTCCTATCGGACCATGAGTTCCCTTTCCTTCGAATTTGGAAAGGTGTCACTGTCTTAAAGGCTGACCCTTAACCCAGACAAAGGAAAAGGGTGATACCAAGGGCCCTGAAAATATCAAGCCATCCACTGTGCACCGAGTGGTGGTATACCACGTGGTGTTATATACACAATAATTCCCATCATCACTCCATATCCATCACCGCTCCATACCATCATAGTCTTGGATGAATATATGAATTCCAAACAAGATTTATGACAGCAATACAACGTCACAATAATCATTAAGATAACAATATTATTTCAGCTCAAGAAACCATAAAAGATACATTTACCATAACGTATAATATCACTAATCATTCCAAAATAAATCCTACAAGGCAACTTCGTCAAAAAACATAGCTTTCATAGATTGAAAATTACTCACAAATCATCATACAAGCAAGTACAATGAGTGGAAGGTGGTAACCTTTAGTTCTTGACACAAAAATTAAACTTGAGAAAGAGCAAGTCTACTCTTAAAATATCCCTAAACTCATCTTTTCTTCCTCTCCCTCTCTCACGTCTCACCATCATCTCTGCTCTCTTGCTTATTCTCAACTCACGCACACATATATTAATCTGTGCACATACACCCATAACACACATTTATAAGGCATTAGGGGGAGGGCGGTGGATTCATTTGCCAATTACTCCCTCCCCACGTATACACATGCAGCCACCAATTTTTAGTTTTTTTTAAAAAAAATAAATGTTAATGTATTATATTATATTATTTTATTCATCATTATTATTTATTTTATTTTATTCACTTCTTCTCTTACAAGTTTTTTGCCCCTCTCTCCACTACTGCTACTATTATTATTATTATTATTATTATTATTATTATTATTTAACAACACTAATTACAATATTATTACTTTCACATCCTTATTCCACTAATTTCTTTTACTATCATAAATAACATTTTATATGAAAACCTTTATTTTGACAATTACATAAGAAATTCATGTATAATATTAATTAATTTTTTATTTGTAATTAAATCCTATAGTGAAAATTAGGATGTTACAATTTACATAACTAATATACTACATTTCTAGCTATTAACTACTTTCATTAAGTAAATAACAACACCACTCTTATTTTTCAGGTTATTCTAGAGCTATTCACTAAATTTCATTAGTCATTAATAATTTTTGTTTAGTAAGTAAAAATACCTCTTTTTCAGGTCATTCACTATTGTTTAACAATTCACTACATTTTATTAGCTATTGATAACCGTTTTAGTCAAAGGGACTTATTTATTTATTTATCAACTTTTTTTACCAGGATATTTATTTATCAATTTATAAAGAAGTTTGGTTTGAAAAAAAATGATTGTTAATTGCTAAATAAAAGTTGTTAATAACTAATGAAATGTAATGAATGGCTATATGAAAAATGTAAATGACATGAAATAATGGTCTTATTACTCACTAAACAAAAGTTGTGATAAAGGGGAATAAGAGCTGGTCTTTCAAGTGCTTGGACTTAAACGGGTCAGATAATTTATGTCCGGCTTCCCTGAAACCCCTCAAATTTGAAGTCCAACTCTTATGTTATTGGGTAAGGGCTAGACCTGTGGGCTTTAGGCCGTTTAACTAAAAAATTCTATTTTTTTTAAATATATCTTTAAAGTAATAAAGTTAAAGTAATAATTTCCTAATTTAAGACATAAATACGATCAAAATTAAATTACAAAGACATAAAGTTACAATAATAAATTATCATGATGAAAATTTCAACACTTGACACATTTATATTCACACTGTTACACATGAAAATTGTTATTGGTAACCAAATGTCAGTAGACTTATATTTTTTTTTACAAAAAAAAAAAATCTTTATAGGTAGCTACATCTATAAGTTTATCATATAGGTGATGTAAGTTTTGCAAATTGCAATATTCATTTTAATTCAAATAAAGTTAATTTTCAAGTTTTACAATCTAGTTATTATTTTGCTTTAAATTGAGATAAATTTTTATTAAACTCATAAATTTCTAGTTAAAATCATTATTAACTGTCCAAAATAATCTATTTTTTAAAGTTTAAATGAATAAACCATTGTTGAAAATCAAATAAGTCAAAGCATTTTATAAAATTAATTTTTTAAAAAACAAAGATAATAACAACTAAATATTTACAGTATCATTAATAATATAAAAATCATAGTATTATATGAATAATTTAAAAATAAAATAAAAGGGCTTAAATGAGCCCACTCTTTCAGTTCTCAACCCATTGGAATTGGCCTTTTAGGCCCGTTTGTAACTTCGAGAACAAAATTTCAAGTTTGGCCCTTGTGATAAAAGGGCCTGAACAAGTCGGCTTGACAGGCTCAACTTGTTTTTCCAGCTGTAGTTGTGAATGAGCTGTGGGGAAAGCTATGGAGCTAACTTTTATACCACACATTATGCATTACAATGTTGATAAAATTTGGTGGCTCAATGGTAACCTATAATTTTAGAATGCAAATAGTTATGATATCAACTCCCACCTTCATTAGTTGCCCAAAAAAATCCTCTACTAGAAGTTAGCTCACCGGAACTTCGGCGCTTGTGGCCACCCCACAGAAGAAACTCATAGAAACAAAATGTCGAATTCACAAGCTCCTCCTTTGCTTAAAAACTTAAGGTATTTGGTGTCAATTGAACCAAATGACTTTGATTTAAAATAGGGTTAAGATGTATTCAACACTCTAAAAATATTTTTTTATGTGCATCCAATACACTAAAATATTTTGCAGTGCACCCATCACCTTGAAATATTTTTTCTAGTACACCTAACACTCTGAAGTATTTTTGTCCAATACCATAAACCATTTTTGTTTTTGTATCCAACACCCTAAAGTATTTTTCAGGTGTATCAAATACCCCAAGTTATTGTCTAAATTGTTAAGTACGTGCAAAATTGCATTAAAAAATACCTTTGGATGTGGATGCTCTTAAAAAAAAAATCTTTTATTGTGCTGGGTACATTACAAAATACTTTAGAACAACGGATGTACTACTTCGAGGCGCATCTTTAAAATAAATGAAAGTAATTACTTCATACCACATGTTGTGACAGTCAGAAACTAAGGAGAAAAAAAACTTGAGTACTTGAAGAATATGTTGTCAAATTGTCTCAAGCCTGTTTCTATGAAGATTATAAAACTTCTCAAAAATGCATATGATGTTCAGCTTTTCCGAATTAGGGAAAAGACTAGATCGACTACTCCAACTTTAGACATCGCAGTAGTTCAAGAATATGGCAGGCTTGTTAAATTTTTTTGCCAGGTGAATTACTGCAGTCCTATTACCAAATATACGTGTTACTCTATTATATAAAAGTCTACCGACATCAAAAGATAATCCAATTCTTTTTATAAGATCCAAATAACCGAATTGCATAGTTTGAAAATTGAGAAAATCGCAATAAAATCCAGCTGAAATGCTTAAATTCGAATTCAGACGTACACTTTTAATAAATTCTTAATTATACCAAGAAGTCTAATTATTCCCTCTAGTCCTATATATAGGATATAGTTAACTTTTTCTGAAGAAATTAAGGAAGTTAAATAAGTTAATCATATTTAATCATATTATATGTGGTGTATATTTAGATTATATATAAGTTTATTAGTCAAACTAATTAGTTTTATGAATAAAATATAAATATAAATATTCTAAAGAAATTTAATTAATTTAATTAACTTCGTTAATTTCTTTAAAAAATCGGATCAGAGGAAGTAAAAATTTCTGAATGTTGTCAAAGAAAACCAAAATGCTCTTCTATAATTGAAATGAAAAATAAAATGGGTCGATTCTATTTTCAATCTTTACAATTTAATGGACCAAAATTCAATTAAATTTCGAAGATTTAAAATAGAAATTTATCCATTTATTCATGCAAAATTTGCGGGTATCCTTTTCAACATTTTTTATAGGATTTTTTTTTAAAAAAAAAAATCATAGAGGGGGCATCTTGATCATTTTAATTGTGTTAAAGAATTAAAATTTCAACATGTCGGCATTTTAAATTTAGTAACTCATCATTTTCAATTAGTGAAGTTAATGGTATTAACTTAAAAAGAGTAAAAATACACTTTTTAAAGTTAAATGATTAAATTGAAATCTCGTCTAAATCTAAAAGATTAAAAATATAATTTAGATAAATAATAATAAAAAAATGTACTCCCTTATCCAGCTATGCCTTTGTCAAGAAGTAAGTGAGGGAGTAAATAGTGAGAAAAAAATATAAAAGATAATGTATGAAAAAAGGATGAAAGAATTAATAAAATTAAAATGGTAAAAATTTTATAAAATGGACTGTGAATTCAATTTGAATCTTATAGGGAAAATCCGTTCTAAAACCTAGAAAGGTAATTAAAAGGATACAAAGATGATTGAGAAGAATCTAAGATTTTGAAATTTAAATGTTTTTATTAAAAATGCCCCTACATAATATAAAATCACACTCCTCTTCCTCTCTTCATCTCTCCCTCTTCTTGGCGGTGTGGCTCTCTTCCTCTCTTCCCGACGGTGCTTTAGGGCACTGAAGCCCTAAAGCCCCTCCTTCCTCTCACTTGCACTGAAGCCTCTCCTTCATTTCACATGGGTCATTGAAGGTCCTCCATCCTCTCCCTCAAGTCTTTATCTCCTTCCTTTCACATGGGGTCACTGAAGCTCCTCCCTCCTCTCCCTTTAGTATTCATCTCTCTAAGGGTGTCTCTCTCTTCAATAGATCCAAGCATCGACAGCCGGTGGTGAACCATATCCAAGTGTTTAGACTTATAACAGACCCCTCCGAACCAAGCTCATGTCCCATCTTGCGAAACGGTTCGATAAATAAATAAAGTCAGCCACTTTGGTCGGAGGATAGTATGGGTTATTGATATGTCCAAAATCTATATGTGGGTAGTATAGCCTTTAAACTTCTTTCCTCTTATTATTTTTCTTCTTTCCTCTTTTATATTTTCCAGGTTCATCAGTTACTGTAGCCTAAATTTTTTTGGGATTTTGATTGATTTGTTGCTTTTCTTATTGATCATTGCTTTTCTTGCGTTTTGATTACTAATGCTTCATTCTTTCTCTTCACTTTCACCATCACCACGCCTAGAAAACCAATTTTCTATGAAGTTTTGCAGTTTCTGTTTCCGGTCAGTTCACGAGTTTACAAAATACAAGAATGTTTTCTTCATATATCAGAAATATATATATATATATATATATATATATATATATATATATATAATATAATATAATATAATATAATATGGGGAAATAATGTGTGCAGTGACTATAGGTAAGAGTATAGGTAAGAGTAAGAGTTTTTATAGTGAGGTTGATACTACACCGTTTTGTGCTATGACGTTGGAAAAAAAAAAAAGAAAAAGCGTAATAGCTATAATATCAAAAAATCGCGATGATTTATTGAGACAATGTTGATTGTGATTTCCAACAAACAGGCAAATGAAGATTGCGGTGATTTATTTCCATGTAGGAATTATGAATCAATTACCAGATTCTCTATTCTTTAATCGCAACAATAAATCAAATAGGTCTAATTTAGGAATTAGGAATCAAAATAGTGCAGTATCAACCTCACTGCAAAAATCCTTACCTGTAGTCACTGCACATATCATAAGCCCATATAATATTAATGAGATTTAGAAGAACAAAAATCAGTCTAAGAAAACATGGCTAGATAAATTCCGAAAAACGAAAATCAAATTCGCTTCAGAAGAATGAAAAATCAGTCTAAGAAAACATAGCTAGATAAATTCCGAAAAACAAAAATCAAATCCGCCTCTTGTTTTTGCAAATGCGTCATACCAAAATGACTGGTGTCGAATTGAGCCAAGTCTGAAACAACAAAAAAGGGAAGGAGATGAAATAGTGGAAGAGGAATAATGAAAGATTGATGATAAGACATAGTGTGAAAGTAAAAAGAGTACCTAATTGAGAAGGACAGTGAGAGAAGAAGAAGACAATATGAGGTTGAGGAAGAAGAAGGTGAACATAAAATGCAAAATTTCAAAAAAGTTGTAATGGAATTAACAAGTTCATGAATGAAATTAACAAATTTAGTAATGTGATTAATAAGTTCATTCTTCAAGTGGTGAACATGTAACTCTTGGGAAATCAAAATCTGAGCACTATGAACGAAATTTGTAATGGGAATAACAAGTTCATAAATGAGATTAACAAGTTTATTTGTTAGGTGTAAAACATATAACTATGGTGAAACCAAAATTTGAGCACTATGAACAAAATTTATAATGGGAATAACAAAATCATGGATGAGATTAACAAGTTTATTTGTTAGGTGAAAAATATGTAACTTTGGTGAAACCAAAATCTAAGCACTAAGAACAAAATTCGTAATGAGAATACCAAGTTAATTAATGAGATTCACAAATTCAATAATGAGTTTTTTTTTTTTAAAAAAAAAAACCAATTCAGCTCCACCAAAAAAACCCTTGCCAGAGCTCAGGCTATTGGAGGTGGCAAGTTGGCCAGTGCCGGAGCTCTGGTGGTCGGCTGTTGACCTAGCGAGGTTCATTTCCTTAAAAAAAATCTAAAATGAGGGGAAAATAATATATTTATCAACATTTTTAAATCCATGTTTAATCTTGTCATGTCCTTTCAAAATTTTAATAACATATTTTTAAGATTTAGGAATTTCAAATGATATTTAATCCCTATTTAAGATTTAGGAATTTCAAATGGTTGAAAATAAGGGTAATTGGTGTCAAAATAATTTTTTTTTTCTCGAAGTCAAAATAATTCACTAAATAAGAGTATAAGGAGCGATCATTTATTTTTTTTTTCATTCTCTCTTCGTTCACATTTTTTTCTGAAGCTGTAACTGTAGCTTAAGAAAAAACAGGAGAATTTTAGCTTTTTTTTATTACTTTATTTTGTTTAAGCTCTTATAAACATGTAAATTAATAAAAAAAAAACAATTTATTTTTAAACAAAAAAAAGTACTTTTTGATTTTAAAAAAAAAACCATCGAAACTGGTTTTAAGAAAATTAAATAAATTACTCAATCATATTATATATTATATATCCTTAAATTATATATAAGTTAGTTTGAAGAAAAACATAATCACGTAGAAGCTGGTTCGTATGAAGAATCCTCTAATGACATTGATAGTAAACTTTTGCTTCTTACTGCTAAATTTTAACGTCTTCCCTAAATTCAAAACTCTATTATAAGAGTACGAGGAATACATGAAACAACTGAGAGAAAGGTGAGTAATTGGCAATCGTTCATTGAAGGTACAGCATGAGAAACCGGTGGTGAAAAACGGCTGGATCTGGAAAACAAGGAAAGGTTTATATTTGATTACCTGACCTTCATTTTTTAATTCTTTTAGCCATGTCCAAAAATAAAAATCAAAGATTAATGATTTATCCTCACAAATTTAACAATTTTCTATACTCATTCTTTCTAGTTGTCAAACCCTTGTTGGAGGGCAATATGGTTTATAAAGGATGGCGACGTGGTGTGGAGGGTAAATAAAAATTTAAAATATAGAATTTTTATTACATGTATAAAACTATAATCTTGTTAAAATATTCCAAGCGTTCTTCTAAATTTGCAACAAGTAACATCCTACATTTATAACAATTGTTATTAACCTAAGCTTTTCACTTTTGTTTTAAATTCTATTTTTTATTTTCTTCAAGTCAAATAATTTTAAATTCGATATAAATTTGATTTATTTCAATATATTTAATATCAATGTAACGTATCAAAATTATATTGTTTATTTTTTGGCTTGGCTGAAATGGAACCTTAATATATAGATAATAGAAAAGCAATATCATATGTAGTTATATAATGGGTTAAGGTGCAATTTTATTAATAGAGTTTTTTCCCATAAGCTCTTGCACAAATAAATTTTCGAAGGGACAAAAATATTAATAAACAATTTAAAATGATATAAATTCACTAAAATCGTTAAATTAGACCAAACAACAAGGAAAAAAAATTCTAACTCCGTTTGGTGAAATTTAATAGTTTTAGTGAATTTACACTCTTATAAATTATTTATTGATATTTTAATTCATTTCAAAACTTATTTATATTAGATTCATCTCATAAAAAACTTTATTAATAAAAATGCACCTCAACCCTTATAAAATTAGTAATTCTTAAATGTTTTGACAAGCTTTTCTCTTGCTCAGATGGCAGCAGTAAATACGAAGACCCTGTTTGGTTTTGAGAAGATTTCAAGAAAATGGGTACAGAGAGAAGAAGTGGAAATTAAAGAAAAAATAAGGAGAAGTTTTTAAAAATAAGAATGACACGAGAGAACTATAACTACTCAACAATAATTAATGTTTGATTATGAATTTTGCCCATGTAATTAAAATTTAAATACAACTCATTATATTATATTTTTCTTTCACATTCAAAACCTAATTTAAAACGGGTAACATTGGAATTTTCTTTTCAATTTAAGACAAATTTTAAAAGTTAACTACTATCTTTAGTTATAAATTAGCTAAAGTGATTTTACGATGTGAACTATAGTGGAAACAGGTGTTGCCTTAAAGTTGTGCTCTTTAGCATGAAATTTCCATCTAAATGGATTAAGCTTAGGGTAATGCAATTTTTAGTCTTTAAGTTTGTCTTCACTTTAATTTTAGTCCTTTTAAGAGCGAAATGGTCTAGATTTTTATCAAATTATAGAGACCAATATATTAAAGGGAATGAAACTTGTAACACCATGCAAAAACAACTTTCATTATGTAATGAACAAACACCGCTGTTATTTTTCAGGTCATTCACAATTTTTGTGGAGCTATGCACTAAATTTTTTAGTCATTAATAGCTTTTGTTTAGTATTCCCTCCGGTCCTAATTATAAGAGCTAGTTGATTTTTTTTTTGGAGAGATTAAGAAAGTTAATTAAATTACTTTAGAGTATTTTTATTTTTATTTTTTTTCTTCAAACTAATTAGTTTAACTAATAAACTAATATATAATCTAAGGATATACAACATATGAGATGATTAACTAACTTATTTAGCTTCCTTAACTTCTCCAAAGAAAGTCAACTAGTTCTTATAATTAGGACCGGAGGTAGTAAGTAACAATACATCTTGTTCAAGTCATTCTCTTTTGTTTAGCAATTCACTACATTTTATTAGTTATTGATAAACCTTTTTAGTCAAAGGGACTTATTTATTTATTTATCAATTTTTTTTCAGGATATTTATTTATCATCAATTTATAAACAAGTTTTATTTGAAAAATATGACTGTTAATTTTTAAATCAAAGCTGTTAATAACTAATGACATGTAGTGAATGACTATATATAAGTTGTGAATGACATGAAAGAATGGTCTTATTGCTTATTGAATAAAGTTGTTAATAGCTAATGTAATATTTCTTTTATATATATATATATGAATAGCTAATGTAATATAATCAATAACCATAAAAGAGTTGTGATAATGGGGAATAAGGGTCGATCTTTTATGGGCTTGGGTCTAAATGGGCTGTCTCAACTTCCCTAAAACCCCCCAAATGTGAAGACTAACGTTATTAGGCCATGGTCAGGCTCGTATGCTTTAGGCTCGTTTAACTAAAATAATAATAATACTATTTTATCTATACATATTTTTAAAGAAATAAAAGTTAAAGCAATAACTTTCTAATTTAAGGCATAAATATTATTAAAATTAAATTACAAAGAAATAAAGTTAGAATAACAAGTTATCATGATAAAGGTTAACACTTTACACATATATATTCACACTGTCATATATGAAAGCTGTTACTAGTATCTACACCTATGAATTTATCATAGGTGATGTAAGTTTTGCAAATTGAAATTTTCATTTTAATTCAAATAAAGTTCACTTCCAACAATCTAGTTCTTATCCTGCTTTAAATGGAGATAAATTGTTTTTGAAACTCATAAATTTCTAGTTAAAATCATTATCTAACGTCCAAATTAGTTCATTTTTTTAAAAAGTTTAAATGAATAAACCATTGTGGAGTTCATTTTTTTAAAGTTTAAATGAATAAACCATTGTGGAGTTCATTTTTTTAAAGTTTAAATGAATAAACCATTGTGGAAAACCAAATAAATCAAACAATTTTATAAAATTAAATTAAAAAGATAATAATAACTAAATATTTGCAACAATATTAATAATATAAAAATTATAGTATTATATAAATAATTTTTAGGCCCTCAGCCCATTAGGGGCGGCCCTTTTAGCCCCGTTTGCAATTTTTGGGGAAAATTTCCAAGCTCGGCCAATGTGATAAAAGGGCATAGACGGGCTAGAATTGTAAGCTTTTAAGCTATCCCTTGTGAAAATAAACATAGCCTATTTACCTAAAAAGCCATGACGATAAACCTAAGTATAACCTATTCACTAAATGGGCTAGACTAGGCTTAAAATATGCTAGGTCATATGCCCCTAATGTGTGGGGAAAGATTATGCGAGAAAATAAAGAGAATGAGAGAGAATAGAGGAAATGAGTTAACATTTTAATTTATGCAATGAATGAAATTAATTGACAAAAAAATTCATAAAAATATATTTATTATTCATGCCAACCTAAACGGATCATATAAAAAAAAGAAAATCCATATAAGGGCCCTTTTAAGCAAAAAAACCCAAAAAGGACCCAAACAATTTGAAAATTTCAGAAAAGGCCCCAGGGCCGTTTTTGGCATCTGAATTGGCGCCATTGACAAGCTTATACGTCGACGAATAAGTCTCAATTCAGATGCCAAAAAGGGTCCTAGGGCCTTTTTTGAGATTTTTAGAATGTGTGGGCCCTTTTTGGGTTTTTTTGCTTAAAAGGGCCCTATATGGATTTTTAGGGCAGGTTAATTCAAAAAAAAAAAAAAAGATTTCATATATATAAGGAAGGAGGGAGTACACAAATGAACATAATAGCTTTTCTTGCAATCAAATATTTCCTTGTGAAAAGATGCTCCATTGAATTGAATTGGATAGAATCACCTAGAGAATTCAGCATCAATGTATTCTTTTCTAAAATAGTAACATTAATATTCAGTATTTCTTTTGATCTGCTTGGCACCAGATAGGCAACAGACCTACTAAAAATTTTTTCATTCCATTTACTATAGGAAATAGAATTAGTTTCTTAGAGGAAAATATATAGTATAATTTCTTAGCCTTTTCATACAGATGTGAAACTGGTATCAGACTCAAGTGAAAAAAGAGAAAAATATTGCAACACTAAAAAAAAAACTCATACAAATCTGGGGCAAATCCAACCTCAGATGGATGAAACAGAATGGCAAAAGATAAAAAAATGGCACTAAAAAGTTAGAATATTCTGAATTAATTATGCTTTTTTTTTCCCGAGTGGAGAGCTCATGAGAACTTTAATTCTCATAAAGTTAGAACAACTACTTCATTAGTAGACTACACTCGTCCTTTTATCACCTCCTTGCTCCAAAGTTGCCTCGACCCCTCCCGCCTCCAGAATTATTGGAAAACCTACCATTTCGATCATTATAAAATATGCCACCGGAAAACCTGTTGCCACCGCCGCTGCCCCGTCCACCACCAAATCTACCTCTTGATTGTTCTCTTTCTTGCAAACTTGGCAATTCTTCCAGCACTTCTAAACTTACATTAGAAACATTTTCTGAACCACTAAGAAAGGTATCCAAGTCTTCAGTTGACACATCAAGAACAGCACCATTTCCATCTGCAGTGAGAGTAAGAGCCTTCACTGAGTCAACCTTCTCCTGAGGAGAGAATCTCCTCAAGATTCCAAATGCAGATGATGGAGTGTAGATGGGTCTTCCAATCTTAAGAAGTAATGTAACATGGTTCTACATGGAAGTGAGTAGTGATCTTTTCTTTATCTCTGTATAACCAACAGTCTTGGCAAGAGCTTTTGCAAGCAATTCAACAGCTGTTAAGCCTGAATTGTGTAAAAGATCCTCTGCAGCAGATTTGAATGCAGGGATAACATCATCAGACACTTGGGTTATCATTTTAGCAGCATTCCCACCAACAGCTTTGGCAATATCGGTAGGCTGGGGAGCAGATGTGTTCAAATTTCACATCAGATTCTCTTTCTATCTTTGATATAGCATTTGACCTCCTTGGATCATAAAGCATAACAGCAACTCCAGTATTACCTGCTCTTCCAGTGCGCCCAGAACGACGGATATAGTCTTTTACATCACGTGGGGGTTCACACTAGATGATTAACTGAACATCATTAATGTCCAAACCACGCGCCGCCACATTAGTGGCCACTAATGTTGTAAACTTGCCAGTCCTGAAACCAGCCAAGGTGACCTCACGTTGTGACTGCTGTATATCACCATGCAGAGCTCGTGCACCAGGCAACAACCCTGCTAGCTCAGAAGCAGACTCCTTTGTCTCAGTAAATATGATTGTCCGACCTCCATTGCAATAGCAACGTATAACGTCTGGAATAAGTTGGGACCTAGCAGTACTAGAACACGGGAGAACAATATGCCTAACATTAGTGCTAGCTTTCATTTTCTCATTGCCCACCAGATCAGCAGTCTTTTTATTAGATTTCAGAAATTTCATAGAAATAATCTTGACCCAGCCTGGCAAAGTAGCACTGAAAAGAAGTGTCTGAACTTTACTAACATCCTCTACCTTACCCAGAATGAGTTCAACATCTTCAACAAAACCCATCCTCAGCATCTCATCTGCTTCATCCAGGACACGGAACTTTAGTTGGCTCAGGTCAAGATTGTTCCTCTCTATGTGATCTTTTATGCGTCCTGGAGTTCCAACAACAACATCAACGCCCTTCTTGAGTTTAAATTCTTGTGCTTGATATGGAGCTCCACCATATACACAACAAGATGTCAATCCCAGTGCTCCACCATAAAGTTCAAAATCAGAAAACACCTGTTTAGCCAATTCTCTGGTAGGTAAGAGCACAAGAACATATGGAGCCTTTCCATATCCAGACTTTCGCGCTGCTTTTGCAGGACCATTTGTTAAAGACTCTAATATTGGTAACACAAAGGCAAGAGTTTTACCCTGCCCAGTGCGAGCCCGACCAACCAAATCAGAGCCATCTAGGACGGTATCAAAAGTCATGGCCTGAATAGGAAATAACGATTCGATCCCCTTCTCTTTCAACTTCGCCCTCAACGGCGCCGATATCCTAAAGTTTAAAATAGCATTAAGGTTCTCCTTCTCAACCTCTTCCTCTTTATCTTCAGGTTCATCCACCTTAGTCTTTTTCTTCTTCCTCTTCTCTTTCACACTATCAGACTCGAACAACTCGAAACTCGTCTCACTCTTTTCCTCATCCTCACGCCCCATCGTCTCAACATCCAGAGCTTTACGTTTCTTGCTTTCCTTCTTCTTCCTCTTTGCCGAAACCCCATCTTCAAGTACGGCCTCGTTCTTCATCTGCTTCTTCTTCTTCTTCTCCTTCTTTTCTTTCGGAGTCTCGGAATGAGCAACATCAGAGACAGGAAGGGAAGGCATGGCTTGGTAGGTCAAGACTAGACAACGTCGCTGTGTGGGGGTGATAAATCCCAAATTTAAGATATTTTATCTACCTTGTTAATTTATTCGGGACTATTCTCCGCTAATTTGGAATTATAAGATAATATTTGGATTATTAGCAAAAGGATAGGATATTATCACCATCAATTTTATGTCACTACCACGTCACTTTCACTCTTTTACCGTTAGATTAAAATCTTAATAGGAGAGAAATAATATAGGTAGATGGGATTCTGATCTAACGGTGAAAAAGTTGTAGTGATTTGATAGTGACATAAAATTGGGAGTGACAATATCTTATCCCTTAACAAAATCTAGGAAATAATATAAATCTAAATTGATTTTGAGATTATTTAACTTAAATTATTAATATTTTGATTGTTATCTTGTTATTTAATAATATTTCTAAATATATGATTGATCACGCTTTTATTTAATTCATGTAGGAATTTTTTTTGCAAACCTTTAAATTGTCAATTGAGTTTTTATTATTAATTTAATTATCAATTTGAATTATTCTCTTACTTATTTAATTGGGTTAATTAATTGTCTAGTTATTTAATTGAACAATTGTAAATAAGATTTTCAAAATTATGTTGAAATTAATTGTGATTGATTTTTAATGAGTTTAATTAACCACCCTTATCTCATCCTAAGTTTTTTTTGGAGTAAAGGCCCGTTTAGATGGACTTAAAAAAAAAAGCTTTTTTTGAAGCTCCAAATTGAAGCTTTAAAAAAAAAACAGCAATATTTTGTTTTCTTTTTGTGACTTTCATTTTTTTTTTTAAAAAAAAACATCTAAATATATAAATTAATTAAAAAATCATAATTAATCAGATAATTAATTAAAAAAGCTCATTCAAACGAGTTCTAAGTGTTATTGAGTTTGAGGGTTTCTTATATATTCAATTAGATAATTAAATATATTAATTACAATCTTTCATTAATCTCCTTTTGTTCTAATTAATTAATTTAGGTTAAAAAAGTTAAGTCCATGTGAATCCTAATTTCTCCATCATCATCATAACTAAATTAAATCTTTGTTGTTTGTCTTTATTTTAATCAATCTTCATCTTAGAATTTTAAGCATAACAAAAAAAAAAAAAAACCTAAAAATTGCATTCAAATGGTCTCATTCTTATCATAACTGAATTAAATCTTTGTTATTTGTCTTGAATCTCCTACTTAGAATTTTAATTCGTCTTGCATAACCAAAAAAAAATTATATTCAAATTCATATATATTATCTCATTCTTATATATAGGTTTTAGATTAAACCGCATTAGTGCATTTAGCTAATTAATTACATCTTGGTAGTAGGTTATTGCATTCTAGTTTAGGTCTGTTCCACTATATGTTTCATCACTTAAAAGTTCATCCTAAAGAAAACCCAAAGTTGAGGAGAAAGACCCTACTTAAGCCTTAAATTGCATAATTAAATACGGCCTAACAAAGAGAAGCAGAGGCTCCCGCTTCAATTAGATTTTGGCAGTGACTTGCAGAAGCAAGACCAGAGAGAGAGAATTAGTTTTTCATTGGCTTTGGACTTTGTTTTCTTTAAATTTTATTTTCGCAAAATAGAACTACTACTGTTCCTACTAATTGTCAAGCCAGCTTATAGAAGGGCTTGATGTGCCCTCACAATATGGTATAGAATATTATTTGGGGCACGTTATAGAGCCTCACAATATGGTTTATAAAGGATGGCGACATGGTGTGGGGCAAATAAAAATTTAGAATTTTTATTACAGATATAAAAATATAATCTTGTTAAAATATTCCAAGCGTTGTTCTAAATTTGCAACAAGTAACACAACCCTAGATCTATAACAATTGTTATTACCCTAAACTTTTCACTTTTATTTTATTCAAGTCAAATAATTTTGAATTCAATATAATTTTGGTTTATTTCAATATATTTAAGATCAATGTAAAATATCAAATTTATATTGTTTATCTTTTGGCTAGGCTGAAATGGAACTTTAATATATAAATAATAGAAAAGTAGTATCTATGAAGTTATACAATGGGTTAATGTGTAATTTTATCAATGAAGTTTTTTCCGATGCTCTAGCACAAATAAATTTTTGAAGTTGTAAAAATATCAATAAATAATTTAAAATGGTATAAATTCACCAAAAGTGTTTAATTTGACTAGTTAAATTCACCAAAACAAATAAATTTGGGAAGTTGTAAAAATACCAATAAACAATTTAAAGCAATTAAATTATAAGAGAAAAAAAATCCTAACCGCGTTTGGTGAAATTTAATAGTTTTAGTGAATTTACACTCTTTTAAATTGGTTATTAATATTTTTTTTATTTTAAAACTTATTTATATTAGACGACTCTAAAAAAAACTTTATTAGAAAAATTGCACCTCAACCTTCATACAATTACAATTAGTAAGTTTTAAATGTTCTGACAAGCTTTAGTTCTCTTGCCCAGATGGCAGCAATAAAATACGAAGACCCTGTTTGGTTTTGAGAAGACTTCAAGGAAATGGGTACAAAGAAAAGAAGTGCAATTTTTTTTTCTTTATTTTTTCTTTTTAAAAGGAAGGGGAAGTTTTTGAAAAATAAGTATAACACAAGAGAACTATATATACTAAACAATAATTGATGTTTGATTGCGAATTTTTCCCATATAATTAAAATTTAAATACAACTCATTATATTTTTCTCTCATATTCAAAACATTATTTATATATGTCTAATATTTAATAAATACAATATTTAATCTAGGATGGATATATATATATATGTGTGTGTGTATTTATTATTAAATTCAAAAATAATAATGATATTATTTATTGATAATAATACTATTATATATAGTATGTAATTTATTTGATAAATTTATTGAGATATTGTATTTTTGATTTAATTTTTGAATAAAGATGTAGTGTCTCAAATTTAATTAAATTGAGCTATAGTATCTTAGATTTAATTAAATAGAAAGATATCATACCTCAGATTTAAATTAAATCTGTAAGCTCATAATTCGAATTAAATAAATATATTTGATTAGATCTGTTGGACAGATTTAATGAATATATTGTTTTAATTCAGATTCAGATTTCAAGATTAATTGGATTAATTTTGGAATATTTTAATACGACTCATTAGGGTTTTATAAACACTTTAAATAGATATTGATGTAGTCGTATTAAGAGGACGGATGAATTAGAGAAGCCATAAGAAACCCTAGAAAGAAAAAGAGAGACGCAAGGTTTGATGGCACAAGCATGCTGCCACCCGTGTTCCAGTGCTGTTCGTGTGGATACCGGTGGAGGGAGAAGTCCACCGGGAGGAGATTTGAAAGTTCTACTCCTGTTTGATCGAACGAGATGGCGCTACGTTCAAGACGTACGACGGTCGAGACGCACCAAGCAGAAGATGTGCACCGAATCGAATTGAACGGAACATTCAACCCCACGCATAGGAATGGTTTTTCTAACGAATCTTAATTTAAACGTCATTGATAGATCCTCCGATGGGATTCATAAAAAATTTATAATTCAGTTGCGTGTATAGATCCCAACAGTGGCATCAAAGCCAGATCAACCGTGCGTTTAAATTAGGTTTTTCGTGTGTCTATATATATGTGATATATATGGTGAAACCGAATCTATGTATATGTTTAAATCAATATATGATTAACTGAATCCTGTATGCATTTAAACATAAGTTCGAGTTAGTGTTTCTACGGAATGCTAGTCGGATATTGCGGCTGTCTCTGAATTGTTTAGATCGGACTGTGTGGTTAATTTGTGTGGATCTGAAGCGTTCAGATCCGACATCGAACACGATTGGACTCACAAGGGACGTTAGGGTTCGTCCTTAAACTATGTTTTTCTGGGCTGTCTAGATTCAACGATGGTCACGTTCGACTTGATCACGTTCGGACGTTCAGATCAACATGTTAAGGATAACTTTTCATCCATGCGTAGGTCATGATCAAACAACACCTCTTGGGACCGCCGTGACTACCTGTTTGTAGCGCGAGAATTTAAATCATAATATTATTAATGTAATATTGAACTCAATGATTTAATCATAATATTTTATTTCATAAGTGTATGAATTAATATATATGATGTGATTTACCTTTCAAATGTTGTTTGGGTGTGGTGAACAAATATGGCTCTAGAGTTTTACAATTATTGTAAATTTTAAATATGGCCTACGAGCCATGCCTCTAAATATTCTTGATGTACATTCTCTTCTCATCTCACTCCCCTCGTATGTCAAACGAGGTTTCTCATGATGTATTTCCTTTTATTATTTAGAGAAGTCCTTTCACTGGCTTGAGAAGATTTTATGTTAGATGAGCCATGTTGTGTCACGATTTTTAATTATGTTTTGATTTGATCATTGCATGATTAATTTAGAGTTTTAATTATGATTTGTTTAGATCACTAATAATTAATTTAGAGTTTTAATTATGATTTGATTAGATTACTCATAATTAATTTAGAGTTTTAATTATGATTTGATTAGATCACTGATAATTAATTCAGAGTTTTGATTATGATTTGATTAGATCACTCATAATTAATTCAGAGTTTTGATTACGATTTGATTAGATCACTCATAATTAATTCAGAGTTTTGATTACGATTTGATTAGATCACTCATAATTAATTCAAAGTTTTGATTATGATTTGATTAGATCACTCATAATTAATTTAGAGATTATATGAGATATAATTGTGATTGCATTCATATAAGTAGAATTAATAGGATTAATTAGATTATATCAAATAATACCCTTTAAATAAAATCTTAAGTCATAATGCCATCAATAAATGAATACTTGTCAAAACTTAGATCGTCCATTTGTATGTTCCACCAAAGTGGATGCATTTGAGTTATCTTGGTGAGACAAGAGTGAGTAATGGTGATACTCAGCATTCATTATTGTCTTGACTGAATTGAGATTATCAAAATGGTTTTGGATCTCAAGGCATTAGATGGGACGTGTCAAGTCATATGATGATCAAATACCATAAAGATCTAAGAGTTACATGTGATGTAATTGGTAAAGGGTTGCCTACCTAAATAACTTGATTTTAAGCATCCTGCCAAAGCGGACTTAAATTTAAGCCAAATATGGATCTTATCCCACTAATTATAATGAGGGTTGTTAATTTAGCGGGAGGTTAGTAATTAAACTTTGCATATCTTTTAGTTGTAGGATCATGTAGACTAGCAATACTACAACACCATCAATGCGATCAGTCCTTGAGAATGACGAACTTGATGAGACAAACTTTCTTGACATGTTTGGGAACTTAAGCATTGATCCTAAGCACGAAAGAAAGGAGCATCTCATCAATCAACCCATTTTTGACGAGCCTGCAACTACTGATCTAAGAGCTCGACTGGTGCTTACATGAAGCATAAGGATGACTCTGTGGATGCAGGATGCCTGATACCTGCCACTATGGTTCTAGACCTCGATAGAGATCTGGAACTTGTGGAGGTCTCTGAGATGATTGATCATCTCATGGAAATGTTCCAGCAACAGGCAAAGCAAGAGAGGTATGAGACCACAAAGACGTTATTTTCTTGCAAGATGGCTGAAGGTGCATCAGTTTGTCCTCATGTTGAAAATGAAAGACTACATTGATCACCTTGAGAGGCTAGGATTTCCCATGAGCCCGGAGTTAGCTACAGTTATGATCTTGAACTTACTCCCGGAAAGTTATGACCAGTTTGTCATGAACTACAACATGAACAACATGCAGGAATCAATTTCTGAACTGCATGGGATGCTCAAAATTGCTGAGCTGAGGCTTAAGAAGAGGTCCAAGTACTATTTTGTTCTTTCAGAAAGGAAGAGGTATGAAACAGAAAGCCAAGAAGGCAAAACCTTTGAAGGATGGAGTTTGCTTCTTCTACAATGAAATCGCTCATTGGAAGAAGAATTGCAAACTCTACCTCGAAGATCTGAAAAGAACAAGAAGGATAGTGGGGCTATCGCTTGAGGTATTTATATCCTAGATATTCACTTTTCTACTTCCTCAAACATGGGTATTAGATACTGCATGTGGTTCTCACATTTGTATAAATGTACAGGATCTCAAGGACAGTAGAAAATTGAATGGATATCTGACATAAACTACCAAAAGGATCAAGTCAAAAGATTTGAGTCTGACCTCCTTATGGCATTGTCGTCTAGGCCATATAAATGAGAAACACATTTCGAAACTCCATAAATATGGATTTCTTAACTCATTTGATTTTGAATCATTGGATCCATGTGAGTCTTGTTTATTGGGAAAGATGACAAAGGCACCTTTTACTAGTCAAGTAAGAGGGCTACTGATTTATTGGGCCTCATACACACTGATGTGTGTGGACCAATGAATACTTCTGCCAAATGAGGTCATTTGTACTTCATTACATTTATAGACGTTTTAGTAGATATGGATATATCTATCTAATGAAGCATAAGTCTAAATCTTTTGAAATGTTTAGAATATTCCAAAATGAAGTGCAAAATCAACTTGGCAAAACAATTAAAACACTTCGATCTGATTGGGGTAGTGAATATTTGAGCCAAGAATTCATTGACCATCTTAGCAGTTATGAGATCATCTCATAACTTACTCCTCCAGGAACACCTCAATGGAATGGTGTTTCTGAGCAGAAAAAATCAAACTTTATTAGATATGGTTTGATCTATGATGAGTCAAATAGATCATCCATCTTCATTGACCATCTTAGCAGTTATGAGATCATCTCATAACTTACTCCTCCAGGAACACCTCAATGGAATGGTGTTTCTGAGCAGAAAAAATCAAACTTTATTAGATATGGTTTGATCTATGATGAGTCAAATAGATCATCCATCTTCCTTTTGGGGTCATACCCTAGAAACAGCTGCGTTCACACTAAATCGTGTTCCATCAAAGGCAGTTGAAAAGACACTATATAAGATATGGATCAGGAAAAAACCCAGTTTGTCCTTTCTTAAAATTTGGGGATGTGAGGTTTACGTTAAACACCAAGCCTCTGATAAATTATCATCCAGATCCTCAAAATGCCTTCATGTGGGATATCCTAAGGAAACTAAAGGATACTATGTCTACAATCCCACCGATCATGAAGTGTTTGTTATTCAGAATGATATCATTTTGGAAAAAGAGTTTATCTCTAAAAGAACAAATGGGAGTAAGGTAAACCTCGAAGAAGTTCGAGAGTCACAAGACAACGTAAAATCACAAATGGAAAACAGAGAAGACTCACAACAAGTTGATGAGCCTACTCAAGTAACACAAGGCCCACGAAGGTCTGATAGGTCACTGCTACAGTCTTAGAGATGTGGATTTCTTATTACTAGAGGTCTAGATGTTTTGCTCATTGAGTAGAATGAGCCAACTACCTATCGTAAGGCCGTGGTGGGACCAAACTCTGAAGAATGGCTTAATGCCATGTAATCTGAAATGCAATCCATGTACGACAATAAGGTATGGACCTTAGTTGATCCACCTGAAGGTGTAAAAACCATTGGGTGCAAATGGGTTTTCAAGGAGAAAATTGACATGGATGGCAAAGTAAATGTCTTCAAGGCACTGCTGATTGCAAAAGGATTCACTCAAGCTCATGGTGTGGACTATGATGAAACCTTTTTCCCAGTTGCAATGGCCAAATCAATCAAAATCCTTCTTGTCATTGCATTATATTATGACTATGAGATATGGCAGATAGCTGTCGAAAGAGCCTTTCTTAATGGAAAGCTGCTTGAGGATGTGTACATGACATAACTTGAAGGCTTTGAAGCACGCATCTCGGAGCTAGAATCATCGTTTTGATAAAGTACTCAAAGAGTTTGGATTCATTCAAAACATGGATGAACCTTGTGTTTACAAGAAGTTTAATGGGAGCATAGTTGTATTTCTAGTGCTTTACGTTGATAACATCCTACTCATTAAGAATGGCATTCCTACCTCGCAGAGTGTCAAGTCTTGGTTATGAAAGTCTTTCTCAATGAAAGATTTATGCGAAGCTACTTACGTCCTAGGGAATAAGATCTATAGAGATAGATCCAAGCGGCTGATAGGCCTAAGTCAGAGCACATACATAAACAAGATATTGCATAGGTTCAGTATGCAGGATACTAAAATGGGTTACATGCCCATGTTTCGTGGCATACATCTCAGTAAGGATCTGTGTCCTAGTACACAAGATCAAAGAGACCGCATGAGTAAGATTCCATATGCCTCCACCAATGGATCAATCATGTGTGCCATACTATATACTCGACTGGCTGTGTTATTTGCCTTGAGTATGACCAGCAGATATCAACAAGATCCCAGTGAGGGTCACTGGACTGCTGTCAAGAATATCTTGAAGTACTTGAGAAGCACTAAGGACTTATTCTTAATATATGGCGGCTTGAAGGATAAGCTATGTGTGACTGGTTACACAAATGCAAGTTTCCAAACTGACCAAGATGATCCAAGATCGCAATCAGGATATGTATTTTTGTTGAATGGTGGTGCAGTAAGCTGGAAGAGCTATAAGCATAGCACTATAGCTTATTTTGCTACAGAAGCCGAGTATATAGCAGCATAGGATGCAGCTAAGGAGGGCATTTGGATTAGAAAGTTCATTAATGAACTTGGGGTGGTTCCTACCATCTCAAATCCAATAGACTCAGGTCATATCAAAGGACCAAGCATATACTCAAGTGATTTCATCTTATCAGAGAAATCAATGATAAAGGTAATGTGAAAGTATGCAAAGTACTAAGAGAAGACAATGTAGCTGATCCGCTTAATAAACCGCTTGCACAAGCAAAACATGAGCGTTATGTTAGGGCAATGGGAATTAGAGTAATTAATGATTGCACCTAGTGCAAGTGGGAGTCTGTTGGAAATTATGCCCTAGGGGCAAGTCATTGTTCTCCATTTAGTTATTGTTCTGTATGAAGAACACAGAAATTGGACTTGACTAGGGTGTCAAGCCTAGAGCCTACGTACCCTCGAAGGGATCAAAGTCCACGTAGTTCGTAACAAACTTGAAGGCACATAGCCAGGGGAGTGGGGTGTGTGCTCTGTGTGGCAGAAAGTAACAAGAGAAAGTAACAAGAGCATAAGATAGAACGTGTGCACCTGTTTAGGGTTTCCTTCTATTTATAGAGGAGCTTGGTGCGCGTATCTCCCTATTAATGAGGGATATCTATGATTGAGCCGTCAAGGGCTGATTGGCTGTTACCATGATCGTAGGAGAATCCTTATTGATGAGATCCTAAAAATAGGGGATCTTGGATCCCTTCCTAATATAGCGTGGATTCCCTTATAGGCGCCATTGGGCCGAGGTCTGGACTTGGGCCTATTGGGCCGGTCCGTAACAGTTGCCCCCCAGCTTGGTCGTTTAGGCTTTTGGACGGCCGAGATGCTTAGTACCCTGGTCCCATTATGGCTGAGGTCATCTATGCGGACTGAGTCGGCTTTTTGGACGCCACGGCCATCATTCCGTTTCGGAACTGTGGTCGGCTCAACCTGTCCTTGCCCCGCCTAGGACGCCGGGTTCGTTCTCGTCCGAGCGGTTTTCTATCCTTCCCGGGTCTTCTGCCCCTTTGCCTTTTGGGATTCTCCGGACGCTTCGGGTTTCACTCTTACGCGCTATTATTGCGGGCGTACAGGTGTCAGGCTTTTATTGGGGGCGTTCTGCAACCGCCGCGTCTTTTCGCGTTTCGAGATGAATGCGCATTTATTGCGCTGGCGTCGTGCTGCACCAATCCCGTCGCGTCTGTGCGGGAATAGACCATCGTGCCCCTGCGTTGGCTTTTTAAATAGCCTTCTTTCTATTCATTTCCACTTTTTCCCGCTATTTCACTCTTTTGCCCATAAATTTCTCTCCTTTCTCTAGAGCGTGAGTGGGGATTCTTGGTTTGAGACTTTTCACCGTCTTCCAGCGTTCCAGTCTCTTTCATTTTACTTATACAGGTACTGCGCTTATTCCCTTGTGCATTTGTTCGGTATTTTTCCGTATTTCTCTGTTCGTACTGGGAATCACGCTTTGGGTTTTTCTGGGTTTCCGTTAGCGTCACTCTACCCAAAGCTCTTCCCAAACCTCCCTCAAACACCGGTTCCTGATACCGTAGGTCTTTAATTATGGCGGGAGGTGGAAATATTCCGCGACCGCAGGGGTTGTTGACGCCGGAGGAGGAAATGCTCCTCCGTGCGCGTCTTCCTCGTATGACCTACTGGGTTCTTGGGGGTGAGCCTCCTGCTACGAGGGTCCTGGATCCTTTGCGCCGGGGTGGCGCCGCGTGTCCGGGGCGAGCTGGAGCTTGCCCGTCTTCGGGAAGGGTTTCTATTCCCATTCCACGTCATCCCTTCCGGCCGCTTGCCCGGGCTCTTCCTCTTGAATCGCCTGGTGGGACCTGGGTTGGCTCCTCTTCCAGTTTCGAGGCCCCAGTGGTGATGGCTCGACCCCTAAATTTTTACGAGGGTCCTTCTGTTGCACGCCGGACGTCCGCCCCAGAGGGTTATGCCGGCCCCTGCTGGGACTGCCTGGCGGAAGCTTCCGTATTGATGGCGGGTGATGGAGATGCCGAGGCCTCATCTATTCTGGGCTCCTGCCGGCATTGGTCTGCCCCGGTTGTTCCCTCTCGTGTCCCCATTCGTCCTAGTCGGCCTTCTTTAGTACCTGCTGTTATGCCTGTGCCAGGTATTTCTGCTTCTTTGCTAATACCAGCTTTGTTTATTTTCATATAGGCTTATTTATGGCTCCCAAGTCGGGATCTTCGAAAAAGCGTTCGGAGGCCGGTGGTTCGTACTCTCCCAGTCCGCCCGAAGCCCTGATTTGTCGATACGGCTGGGTATCGCACGACGTGCTTGCTACAACGTCGCTGATGTCGGAGGCGGACATAGGACGGCTGGAGGTCCCGGCCGCATCTGGATGTGTGCTTAGGTGTCCGGGGCCTGAGGAGCCTGTTTGTGCGGCTCGGTCCGAGGATCAGCCGGACTTTTTCTTCTTCTACCGGGACTACGTGACGCGGGTCCAAGTTTCTCTCCCTTTCTCCCCCTTCCAGATGGAAGCGTTGCGGCATCTTCGCCTCGCCCCGACCCAACTTCATCCGAACGGTTGGGGATACTTGGTTGCCTTCGAGCGGTTGTGCGGCCACTTTCCGCTCCCCATCCCCTGTACCACCAACCTCTTTTTCCACTTCTTCGGACCTTTTACCCCTGGCACGTCCAAGGGGGGTGACAAGTTGAGGGGCATGGTCTCCCTGCGGGGCAACCCGGAGCGTCAGTTGATGACGCCCTTTTCTGACTCCTTTAAACGGTTTAAGGGGGCTTTCTTCAAGGTTGAGGCCGTCGCCGGGGAGCGGCCGTGGTTCCTAGAAGAGGGCGGGCGATTCCCATTGTATTGGGGGGAAGGTCACTATAAGGCTAAGGCCATCACTTACCAGGTTCCATTCGAAGATCTGGTGCCGGACTCGGTTTCTGCATTGCCACGACTAGAGGCCCTGGTAGCCGAGTATGGTTTGTAGCCGGCTGGCTTCTACATATCCGTCGAGCCGCTGCCCCCTGCCTGTAGGGTTTTTTAGCAGCTATATCTGTTTTTTGCTTCAGTATTGGCCTTTTGAACAGGTAAATTCTGACCTACTCTGTTTGTCTTTGTTTGCAGCTAGGGCCATGGATGACCTGCCGTTATATGCTCGCCTGTCGAGAGCGGCCGCCGCGTCTTCGAGTCGTCAGAAGAAACGGGCGGCTCCTTCTGCTGCCGGTGCACCCACTGCTCCGGCTTCTAAGAAGGCTAAGGGTCCTGCGGCTGATGGCCCTTCTTCCGTCTCGACGCCACAGGCCGTTCCCATGGTGGGGACTCCGGCTCTGGAGGGCCCGGAGGTTGCTGCTGTTGGTCCCACCCCGGCGCCTGAGTCCCAGGCTTCTGAGGGGCGAGAGGCCTCGGTTTCCGATGAGGATATTAAGGCTGAGTTTTTCATCGATGAGCCTCCTGCCTCCTTGCCGGACCTGCCTTCCTCGTCTTCGCTTCCGCCTCCACCGCTCTCGAAGTCGCTTCTCCCTCGTGGCCGTCTATGGCGCGATGGGGTAGTTCCTGAGGTGTCTACCGCTTTCCTGCCTCCCCAACACTTCACTGGATGCGCCGCACTTACTCGGCCGGCCCTGGATGAGTTGCACAGGAACCAAGCGGAGCTTTGTCGTGCGGTGGGATATAACCAAGCCTTAATTCTGGTCCGAGAGCAATATGCTCGTTCCCATGCTGACGTCCAGAGGCTGCGGGCGTAGGTCGAGGAGTTGGCCAAGGGTTTGGCGGCGGCGGAGGCCAAGGCCGCATCTGCTGGCGACCTGAAGGAGGAACTGGAGGTGGCTGAGGCCAAGGCGAGGTCGGCGGGGGAGGAGCTGGCTCGAGGCTGGGTGGAGCGGGATGCGGCCCTGGCGGAGCTTGATGGGGTTCGGGCGGAGCTGGCTTCCGCGCGGATGGAGCGGGACGCCGCCAAGGCTGCGGCGGTGAAGGCGGATCGGGAGCTGCAGCTGTCCCAGGAGCATGCTGACTCCGTTGCCGAGGAGTGCACACGGGCTCTGAAGGAGAGGTCCAAGAGCCTGGCAGCGGCCAAGGCCTTGGAGGAGCGGCTGGCCACTTCGGCCAGGAAGGAAGAGGCGATTGAGGCAGCCCTTGCTGCAGAGAAGGTGACCTCTCGAGAACTTACAGATGCCCTGGTGCAGGCTGCCGAGGCCTGTTTCAAACAAGCCTTGCTCCAGATCCGGCACTTCAATCCCGGGGTTGAGCTTCAGGTGGAAGGGTACGATCATCGTGCCTTTGTTAAGGATGATGGGTCCTTCCTGCCATACGATCCCCAGGCCGCCGAAGACCCTGTGGAGGAAGCCGTGGAGGGCTCTGCCGTTGCTGGGGGTGAGGAGGAAGCTAATGCTGGGCCTGGCTCCCCGCCCTAGTTTTTATTTTTCTTGTTCGTAAATTTTAGGGTGTAGGAGCCCTTGTAATTTGTTGCTTTCTTTTGGCCTTGGTGCCATTTGTACAGACTTTTATGACAATTACGATATTGTTCTTGCCTTGTGCCACAGTCCGTCTTTATTTTGATTATTACCGTCCCTTTCGTCTAGATTCGATAATGAACGATTTAAATTCTTATCGCGGCCGAGCTCGTTCAGCTACCTGGGGGCGAATGGGGGCTTATTTTTCTGCCATCGCCCTATTGCCTCGGTTCGTGCCTTCGTCTGCTATATGGGCCGCTTAGGTCACTTAGGCAATGGGTGACTTTACCGCTCTTTTGACTAAGTTAGGTCGTTTGTCGGCCGCATGTGTGCAGGTCGTTGGTACTCTACCACATTTAGTGTGTGGGAGGTTGGGGCAAGGTTGTCTTGTTTCAGCCTCGTCAGGCTTAACTAACCATACTGCCTCGGCCCGGCTTTCAAGTAGCCGAGCTCCAACTTTCTTTTAGTTGGATGGAATTTATCCGATGTAAGGGCGGGGCTGCCACGTATCTAACCGAGGTTTCAACTACCTTTGGTCGGACATTTTGACCTGATCAGGGTCGGCATGGTAGGCCGCTTGCTTAATCGGGCGAGCGTTGACACGTCAATTTTGCGAAGGGTCGTGTCCGATTCCTTCGCCGGGCTCTAACCAATGCCTGTCGAAGTACGACGGCCGGTTTTCGTACATCTAGATGTTTTTTGGTTTGGGCTGGGTTTGTGACCTCGAGGCCTTCTACCGGTGTTGGACCAAATAGCCTCGGCTTTCGGTTTCTTGGCCGGGCTTCTCTGCCTCGGTCTGTTTGTTACTGGCCGAGCTTCATGGCTTCGGGTTCATGCTTAAGCTTTGCGCGCATTCGTAAATCTCCTTAGTGGGATCTTTTATTGATAGAAAGAAATAGCCCTACGGGGCTTTACAAAGCATCGTAATTAGAAATGACACAACTTGGACTTTAAACGACTGGAAAACATATGCTGGAAAAGGGAAAACTGCTAAGTAAACAAACACTGCCGAGGAAGGATCTAGCTGTAGTAGATCTTCAGCTTGTCGGCATTCCACGTCCTTTTGATTGGCTTTCTTGCCAAAGTCTTGAGGGTATATGCTCCTCCGTCGAGCTTTTCCTTAATCCGGTAGGGCCCTTCCCAGTTTGCCGCCAGCTTCCCGTCCTTGGCATTCTTGTTGCCTATGTCGGCCCGTCGGAGTACTAGGTTGGCTCGGTTGAAAGACCGGGGCCGGACCTTCCTGTTGTACTTAGCCGCGAGTAGTTGCTTGGCGGCTAGTTCCCGGCAGTGCGCCGTAACCCGGATTTCATCAATAAGGTCCAAATCGGTCTTCAAGGCGTCATCGTTCGATTCCTGCCCCTCCTGTATGGCTCTAACCTTTCTCCAGGATGGCTGTCCGATTTCAACCGGGATCATTGCCTCGCATCCATAGGTTAGCCTGTACGGGGTTTCTTGAGTGGAAGACTGTACGCTCGTGCGATATCCCCACAGGACGCTGTGGAGCTGCTCGGTCCAACTGGTCTCGGCCTGCAGCATCCGCCTCTTTAGTCCGTCCAGGACGACTTTGTTGGCGGCTTCGGCCTGGCCATTTGTCTGGGGATGTTCCACGGATGAAAAGTGTTGCTTGATGTCCAGGTTGGACATCAGCACTTGGAAACGATGGTCCGTGAATTGGGTGCCATTGTCCGTGACGACCTCGGCTGGTATCCCAAAGCGGGAGACGATGTTGTGCCGGAAGAACTTAATCACTCTTGCCGAGGTTATTGTGGCGAGTGGCTCTGCTTCTATCCACTTGGTGAAGTAGTCTACCGCGACTATTAACCATTTGCATTGCCCCTGCGCCGGTCGGAACGGACCGAGGATGTCCATGCCCCATTTGTAAAAGGGCCACGGGGCTGGCATTCCTTTCAACTCTGAGGGTGGCGGCCATATTATCCTTGCATGCTTTTGACAACTGTCGCATGTCTTGGCTTTTTCCATGGCGTCATGACTCATAGTGGGCCAGTAATAGCCGGCGCGTAATGCTTTCCGGGCGAGTGCCTTGCCCCCCATGTGGTGACCGTTGGCACCTTTGTGTAGCTCGGCCAGCACGTATGTCGCTTCAGAGTCCCCAAGGCAACGCATCATGGGGCAGTGGAGTCCCTTCCTGTATAGTTGGTCGTCCACCATGGCGTAGAGGGCGGCTTCACGGATCAGCTTCTTTGCCTCGGTCGGGTCCACTGGGATAATTCCCCTCTCGAGGTAGTCTTCAATTGGCTTCCTCCAATCGGTCCCGACCGAGATGGCCATGACACAACTCGGCTCGGTCAGATTCTGCTGGATCACGGTCCTATGGTTATCCGGCCCTTTCGTACTGGCGAGCTTGGAGAGGATGTCAGCTCGGGCGTTTTCTTCTCTGGGTATGTGAGAAACTGTGACCTCTTCGAATTCGGCCATGAGTTCTTTAGCTTTGGTCAGGTATTTTGCCATTAGTGGGCCTTTTGCCTGATAGGTGCCGTCTACCTGAGCCGCGACGAGCTGGGAGTCGATTAAAACCTTTACTCGCTGGGCGCCATTATCCTTGGCCTGGAGCAGTCCGGCCAAAAGGGCCTCGTACTCGGCCTGGTTATTGGAGGTCTGGAACTTCAACTGCAGAGAATGTTCGGTGGCTACCCCCTGTGGGCTTTCTACGATGACTCCTGCGCCGCTGCCCTTCGCGTTGGATGATCCATCAACATAGACCTTCCAAATCCCATCGTCTGTAGTGGCCGGTGTGAGTTCTCGGATGAAGTCCGCAAGCGCTTGGGACTTGATTGCCTGGCGGGCTTCGAACGTGATGTCGAACTCAAAGAGTTCTATGGCCCAGTTGGTCATTCTCCCGGCTAAGTCGAGTTTGTGGAGGACCTGTCTGATCGGCTGGCTAGTTCGGACCACGATCCGGTGTCCTTGGAAGTAAGGTCGGAGTCGGCGTGCCGCGGTAAGGAGGGAGAAAGCCACTTTTTCGAGTTTCTGATACTGTAGTTCAGAGTTCTGTAGTGCCTTGCTGACGAAGTATATCGGCTTCTGTCCGGTCTCGGACTCCTTTACTAGGGCGGCACTCACGGCCTCGTTGCCGATTGAGAGGTAGAGGAATAAGGTCTCTCCGGGGTCTGGCTTCGTGAGTACCGGCGGGGTTGCCAAACATTGCTTAATTTCGGAGAAGGCGGCATCGCAGTCCGGGTTCCAACCGCCTCGGGTCTCCTTCTTGAGCAATTTGAAGAGAGGTAGGGCTTTCTCGGCCGACTTTGGTAGAAACCGCGTCAGGGCGGCTAGTCGGCCTATTAGCTGCTGTACCTCCTTCTTGGTTCTCGGGTGCTGCATGTCGAGCACGGCCTTACACTTGTCCGGGTTGGCTTCGATCCCTCGGTTCGTCAGCATGAAGCCTAGGAATTTCCCAGTCGGGACTCCGAAGGCACATTCGGCCGGGTTTAACCTGATTCGATGTCTTCTTAACTTTTCAAACGTCTGTTCTAGGTCCCGGATGTGGTCTTCTGGGAGTTTCGACTTGACGATCATGTCGTCTATGTAGACCTCTATGTTGCGCCCGATCTGATCCTCAAAAACCCGGTTCATCATCCCCTGGTAGGTTGCCCCGGCATTCTTGAGTCTGAAAGGCATGACGTTGTAGCAGTAATTCGCCTTATCAGTCATGAAGGCGGTCTTCTCTTGGTCGTCCGGATGCATGGCGATCTGGTTATAACCGGAGTAGGCATCCATGAAAGAGAGGAGGTGGTATCTGGTCGAGTTGTCCACCAGTTTATCAATGTTTGGCATCGGGTACGAGTCCTTTGGGCAGGCCTTGTTGAGGCTGGTGTAGTCGACACATACTCTCCATTTGCCGCTGGGTTTGAGGACCATGACTACGTTGGAGAGCCAGGTGGTGTACTGCACCTCCCGGATGAAACCGGCCGCAAGGAGCTCTTCTATGTGATCTTCCAAGGCCTTCTGCCTGTTATCCGCAATGTTCCTCTTCTTCTGTGCCACTGGTCTCGATCCCGGCCATATGCCGAGTTTGTGACAGCAGAAGTGGGGGTCGATGCCCGGTATTTCGGCCGAGGTCCATGCGAAGACGTCTTGGTTTCGCCTTAGGAATTGGATCATGAGAGCCTT
Organism: Acacia crassicarpa; assembly: GCA_034222035.1. Lineage (NCBI taxonomy): Eukaryota > Viridiplantae > Streptophyta > Magnoliopsida > Fabales > Fabaceae > Acacia > Acacia crassicarpa. The sequence continues at coordinate 40,174,507 of JAWXYG010000003.1, forward strand.
TAGGCCGTCCTCCATATCCCGGCCTATTTTGGCGGTCTTGGACGGGTCTTCGCCTAGCACAATTTCTTCCAATTCTCCTTCCGGCTCGGGCCTCGGATTGTCAAGCTCTCGGAGGTCGAGCTCCACCATGTTGACTTGCCGCCGCGGGAGCTCGCCAGAGCCGGCTTCGGCTACTTGCTCGTTGGATCCGAGCCGGGGTGGGGACGAGGGTCCTCCTTCCTCGACGCGGAGAGCTTCGAAGTAGCACTGCCTTGACTCTTTCTGGTCCCCGGATACCACTACTATCTGGTTCTTACTATTGATCATCTTCAGCTTCTGATGCTTCGTGGATACTAGTATATCCCAGTTGTGGATCGTGGGTCGGCCCAGAATGATGTTGTACGGGGACCGGAAGTCGGCGACTACGAATCGTACCCGTTCCGATTTGAAGGCTTCCTTGGTGCCAAGAGTTAGCCGGAGGTCGATGTAGCCTTTTGGGAAGGATTGCTCCCCATTGAAGCCGACCAGGGTGGTCTTGCACGGCTTGAGGTCCTCTTTGTCGAGGTGCATCCTCTTGTAGGCGTCCCAACTTATAATGTCAGCCGAACTCCCTGCATCCACAAAGATCCTCTTAACTCGACAATTTATTAGAGTTCCAGTAATTACCAGTCCGTCCAGGTGTCCGGGTATGACGTCTTCCAGCTCTTCATCAGTGAAGGTCAGGGTGGGCGGCCAAGGCCTCCTTGAGTCCTCCTTAAACTTAGGGGGTTCTCGGACGGTCAGTACTTCGCGGAGATACTTCTTCCGCTGGCTTACGGTGTCTCCTCCTCCGCCGAATCCTCCGCTGACGACGTTGCACTGGAAATCGACGTCGGGAAATTCGCCGTCCGAGGCCGCCTTCTGCTTTTTTCCCGGAGTTCGGGATTCCTTGGGCGGACTTCTGGAGCGGGCGCGGTCGTTGCGTTTCCCGTTCGTCCTTCCCTGAGTCTTGATCACGTACTGACGCAGTTTCCCATCCCTCACGAACTTCTCGATTGCGTCACGGAGGTCATAGCACTCGTCGGTGGTGTGGCCGTTGCAGTCGTGGAACTTGCAGAACTTGGAACGGTCCGTGTTGGAGCGCCCTCTGATCGGCTTTGGCCTGTCCACCCGCTTCATCTTGGTCTGGGCTACCTCCTTCCATACCTGGGACCGAGGGACGTTCAGCGGGGTGTAACTGTCGTACTTGGTCTTCTGGTCAGCCCGGTCAGACTTTGTCCGGCTGTCCCGGCTGTGTCGTCTCGGGTCGGTCTTCATCCCTCTTGGGCGTTCCTCGTCGCCAGGCGGGCTCTTCCTAGTCCGTTCAAGTTCGTCGGCATTGGCTGCCTCCATCTGTTCCATTTCCAGATACTTCTTCGCCTCGGTATAGAATTCGGTCAAGGTGTACGCTGGGTTCTTACACAGATGACGAGCCAGCCAAGATGATGGGTCCAGTCCATTGACCAGGCAGTGTACGTGGACATCCTCGGGTAATGATCGTACTTGCATGGCCACGTCGCGGAACCGATCCAGGTACTTCTGCAAGGCCTCGCCCTTCTTCTGGCGCACTTTGCTCAAGGTGAACGTAGTCTTTGGCTGCTTTTTGCTGGTGGCGAAGTGCAGCTTGAATTTTCATCCGAGGTCTTCATAGTCTCGGATAGAGTCGTCCGGAAGAGACGTCAGCCACCTATGCGCCGGCCCGTCCAGAGTAGCCGCAAAAAGGCGCTGAATGACCAGGCCGCTGATCTGTCGGACCCACATGAGCTTCTCAAAGGTAACCAAGTGGTTCCGGGGATCTTGGCTCCCATCGTACTTCGGCAGGCTGCTTAAATCAAAGCGTTTTGGGAAACGGGCTGTTGCCACCTCCCTCGAGAACGGGGATCTTCCCGTCTCTGATAAATACGTCACACGATATTCCCGAGGCGATCCGTGGCGAGGCCGGGGAGTTCTTTCCTCGGCACGGGTTTCTTCTCGATCTCGGTATTCCCTTTCACGCCGATTGGTGCGGTTAGGACCGACACCGTGGTTTTCTCTGTCTCCCGGGGACCGTGGTCTGCAATCGGGCACCGCCTCGGTTTGCCGTTGTCGCGGCGTGGGTTCCTCGACTCAGAGTTGCTCGAGGAGCTGCTGTCGCCTGCCGAGGTTCTCCTTGTATGACCGCGACCCCTGTGGCGGCCTCTCACGCGGCGGTCATTCTCAAGCGCTTCTTGGATCATCTTTCCGAAAGCTTCGAAGTCAGCCTGCCTCTGCAGGTCATCGTGTTTTTCCTTGTTCTCCAGGCGCCGCATGAACGATTCTTGAGTCCTCCGCATCATGCGGACGTCGGCATCAACTGCCCGGACATCACGCGTTGGAGACGGCGCGAGTGCTCCTTCTGGTCGCCGGTCTTCATGCCGCGGCTGCTCCTCATGGAGCGGCTGTTCCCTGTCAGGGGAGGAAGTCACTGTATCTGTAACATGTCCTTCTGGGGTGTTTCCTCTCCGAGGTGGTGCCGGCGGCTGGTCTGGCGGCGGGCGGCTGGCTTGTGGGTCTCTTCCCACCGGTTGGGGATTTCTGCTGTGGCTTCTAGTGTTCACCATTAGTAGTCACGGGGATTGAAGTTTACGGTCCCCACGGTCGGCGCCAATGTTCTGTATGAAGAACACAGAAATTGGACTTGACTAGGGTGTCAAGCCTAAAGCCTACGTACTCTCGAAGGGATCAAAGTCCACGTAGTTCATAACAAACTTGAAGGCACGTAGCCAGGGGAGTGGGGTGTGTGCTCTGTGTGGCAGAAAGTAACAAGAGCATAAGATAGAACGTGTGCACCTGTTTAGGGTTTCCTTCTATTTATAGAGGAGCTTGGTGCGCGTATCTCCCTATTAATGAGGGATATCTATGATTGAGCCGTCAAGGGCTGATTGGCTGTTACCATGATCGTAGGAGAATCCTTATTGATGAGATCCTAAAAATAGGGGATCTTGGATCCCTTCCTAATATAGCGTGGATTCCCTTATAGGCGCCATTGGGCCGAGGTCCGGACTTGGGCCTATTGGGCCGGTCCGTAACAGTTATCATTTCATTCACATGTCTATAGTGATAACTGTATCCCTGGATATATCTTGTAGATTATCTTAAATGTCTCTGGTCGATCATCCACGCGGGAGCGAAGATGAAATAAGACCAGTATGACTTTGATGAGGTATGGAGATACGAATCAAAGTCATAGGCACTTGTAAGAGTACAAGGTGCTGGACCGACCCACTATGAGAAAGTTGCATGGATTTAGTCATAAGCTTATCTCATATATAATTGCGTCATAACGCCCTTTGACCTGAAATCATCATGGACTCCTACATGATGGGTCGCTGATCTTTGATCTAATCAAGAGTCACCTTTGACCGGGTGATGATAAAGGCTTGGATCGGGATCAGTGGTTTTCATGCAGAGGAATGTGAATAGTCAAGATGGAATTTGTCCCTCTCATTTGTAGAGAGATAATATGGGCCCCTCAATGAGTGAGTCTGAGAAATATATGGCCATACCACGAAAGAAAGGAGTTTCCATTATTAGACTACTCAAGAATCGAGAAAGTAATGGTCAAGAACAGGAAGTTGACATTACCTATGCCTCATCCTTGACCAAATTATTGTGTGACAAAAGGGACGTGACATGGTTGTACCAAAGGTAGTATCATATCATCGATCCCCATATGAATTGAGTGGTCGCAATGTCTTGTTAGAGGCTGCTTGCAACTTGTGGGCTAGTATAGTATTGGCCCACTGCCAATCTCATGTAGGCCTACATGGTCACACACAAGAATAGCCCAACACAAACAAAAGTGTTCAGATTCATTGAATCTTATATATGTCTAAGATTTAATGAATACAGTATTTAATCTAGGAGGGATATATATATGTATGTGTGTGTATATATATTTATTATTAAATTCAAAAATAATAATGATATTATTTATTGATAATAATATTATTATATAGAGTATTTAATTTATTTGATAAATTAAATAACTATAGTAAATTGAGACATTGTATCTCTGATTTAATTTTCGAATAAAGATGTAGTGTCTCAGATTTAATTAAATTGAGATATAGTATCTCAGATTTAATTAAATAAAAAGATATCATATATCAAATTTAATTTATAAAGATAAATTAAATCTGTACGCTCATAATTCAAATTAAATAAATATATTTGACTAGATCTGTTTGACAGATTTAATTAATATATTGTTTTAATTCAGATTCAAATTTCAAGATTAATTGGATTAATTTTAGAATATTTTAATACGACTCATTAGGGTTTTAGAAACTCTTTAAATAGATATTGATCTAGTCGTATTAAGAGGACGGATGAATTAGAGAAGCCATAAGAAACCCTAGAGAGAAAAAGAGAGATGTAAGGTTTGATGGTGCTAGCACGCTACTGCCTGTGTTCCAGTGCTCGTGTGGATATCGGTAGAGGGAGGAGATTTGAAAGTTCTGCTCCTGTTTCATCAAACGACATGGCGCTACGTTCAAGACGTATGACGGTCGAGACGCACCAAGCAGAAAATGCGCACCAGACCGAATTGAACAGAACATTCAACCCCACGCATAGGTACGGTTTTTCTAACGAACCTTGATTTAAACGTCGTTGATAGATCCTCCGATGGGATTCGTAAAAATTTTATAATTCCACTGCGTGTAAGGATCCCAACAATTGCAATAGTGTTTGGGTTAGTAAATTGTGCCTAATGAATATGAAATTTTTCAAGATTAAATTAAACATCATGAGCTTTAATTTTACATGTCATTTGTTGAATTTGGATCAGTGTACATTGAGATATGAATTTTTGAAAATGACCCATGATTCTAAAATGCAAACTAGATAACAGTGACTGTTTGATTGAACCTGGAACATCTTGCATATGATGATTGGCTGCTGAAAGCATTTTTCCTTAAAGTAAGACTTAATAATAAGTCCATAGGCTTTGAAATTACCTCATTTGGACACTTGTACTATAAGATATGATTTTTCAAAGTTGTGGTAAAAATTTTGGAAATTTGGTCAAAAAGTGTGAAAATATATAAGCAACGATACATGATGATCAATTTGGTATCTAAGTATAAATTGGAATCTTGATAATAAGTTTAGGCTTATTAGTTTCATATTTAAGTATGATATACTAAATAACATTTGAAATGTCAATAGTTGAAGTAAGTAATGACCATTGTTCGTAATATATTCTCATAGGAGCTTGTAACTACCTGGAACAAGCAAAGTATTTGGAACCAACTCGAATAGTTATAAGACAAGCATGTAGTAACTCTAATCTTATACATTTTGTATGACTATTTATGCTGTTTGTACCACGTTTATGAATGTCCTATCCCACGTGGGGCTAGCACCACTTGTAACTCGATTGAGCGGAAGGGTTGACCATGGAGACCCTTCTTGGTGGTTAAAATAGGTTTAAGGCTTAATGGACTAGTAGTCCATAGGTGGCGAACCTAATTGCATTTAGACAACTTGGGCGTTTCTGATGCAAGAAACCTAGCGGATCTAGGTGACCCTCAGTGCAAACTTAGTTGCATTCAGACGACTTGGGCATTTCCAATGTGACAACCTTGGCAGTTTTAGGGGACTCTCGGTGGTTCCCTATCAATTAGTCCTTGGACTGGTAGTCCGTGACTAGTACCCAGTACTGTAGTCATAAGTTATAAGTCATAAGAGTATTGTTGCAGGCGCTTCTGATATGATGAGAACCCTGGTGACTCCAGGGGACTCTCGGTAGTGGCCATTACAACTTGCTATTTTGATATTATTCTTGAATTCTATATATGCTATTGTGGACTATTTATTTTTGTGGTTAATTGTCATATATTGTTTATACTTTGTTTATGAGATTAATTTGTTACTCTGGGATCCTTCAGGACTTCAACCCTTATTACTACCTATGAAATCTCAAATACTCCCAAAGGTTCAAGACTTGAGTAGGGCAGAGATCAGAATTTCAAGGGTAAGACAACGGGCACGGATAACTAAGGATTGCGTTAGGGATATTAGATAATATTGTAGAATTGTAGTTTTAATTAGGTATCACTGTTTTGGGTTGTAGTATTATGACTTGTATAAACTAGATGACTGTATCTAGTTCCCTATGGGATACTTATGTTTTGTAACCAAGATTAGTATTTATTAACAGTATGCTATGCTGTTACTATTTGCCTATTATATTTTGTTGTATTACTTTGATAAATATCATAATTACAAGGGGTATGACACATGTGTACATTGCCTTAAAGTTGTGCTCTTTAGCATGAAATTTCCATCTAAATGGACTAAGCTTAGGGTTAATGCAATTTTAAGTCCTCAAATTTGTCCTCATTTTGGTTTTGGTCTCTCTATGGGCAAAATGATCTATGTTTTTATTAAGTTATAGGAACTAATGTTTTAAATGGAATCAAACTTGTGACACCAAAAACAAAATAAAAGCAAACTTAAGGGACCAAAGGTTGCATTGACCCTTAAGCTTATCATGCAACGCATCTGAACAATCTAATACTCCCTCATATTCCTTTTTCTATGAGATAGGATTGTTGTGTATTCCTTTTTATAAGATATGATTAGGGGTTGTTTGGAAAGCTTTTTGTAAACTATCATTTTACCGTCACTTAATTACAAAAATTACTCATAACATTACTACATTATTTAATTTCCATCTTTTTCACATAAATGAAGGCATTTTTGCCAAAAACAAAAAACAAAAATCATTTTTTTATATTTATTGTACCTAACTAATTTCAACGACATCTTCAAATAATATAATTCTGTTAACCTATCTTATCGAATGGAGTGAGTACCATATAATATTCGATAGCAGCTAATATTCTTTCGTGCCTTATTTTACATCATGAAGGTAAGGATGATCTTCATGGAACTAGTATTTAATTGTCAAAAAATAAAAATAAAAAACTTTTCCCATAATTCATATGCTTTATGTTGATTATTAATTCCACCATATTTTTTGAATGCTCAAAGACAAGAATGAAAGCAATATATATAATAGAATTTTATTGACATTCTATCGATGGTCTGGTGAAGAGATTAATAAAGAGAAATAATTCTTTTTCTGTGCCCGAGGATCTTTAATCTGAATCGAAAGATTGCTTAGGAATTTCCAATTTACTATAAAGTCATTGAATCCATTGAATGAAGACTCTGCTCTTGGGTCTCCTTATGAAAGATTCCTTTGCATCACAAAACGATTACTCTTCACTTGGAAGTTGATGGATCCATAAGCAGCCATTCCCACTGGTGAAGTTTTGAAGAAAAATGTAAGCTTGATGTTACTTTGTTTTAATTTTTGTCTTCGGATATGATGAGCCAAGAACTGCAGGAGAATAGAGAAGGAAGAATATGAATTTCTCCTGCACATTTCTTGGTCAAGAATACGCATATATATATATATATATATAGAGGATAAGACATTGTTACTACAAAGTCACTACCACTTTTTCATCATTAGATTAAAATCTCAATAGAAAAGAGAAATGATAACGGTAAATAAGATTCTGATCTAACGGTTAAAAAGTAGTAATGATTTGGTAGTGACATAAAATGGTTAGTGACAATATCATATCCCTATATATATATATATATATATGTATGTATGTATGTATGTATGTTTGTAGGAGGAAGGGGTCTAGATAACAATAGGTATAGAATAATATCATAACAGAATAATATACAATCCTATTATAATATGTATAATTTACTCTTAGTTATTGATAACATATTAATGGGAGAATATCATTTAGCTCTCACCTAAGAGAAATAATATATTAATCAGTCTCATAATTTGTCAACAGTAGCTCTTTCGTTTGTCAAGGGTAGTTCTTCATTTGTCAATATAATGTGGATTTTTCTAATTAATATTATTTTATACGGTTATGACCTTAATGATATTTTCCCATTTTTAATATTTTCATGAAATCCTTTTTTAAGGCCTTTTGCTCATATATATATATATATATTAGGCACTAAATTTCATTAGCTATTAACAATTTTCATCTAACAAGTAATAAGGCCACTTTTTCATGTCATTCTTAACTATTGTATAACTTATTCACTAAATTCTAGTTATTAACAACTTTCATTAGGTGAATAAAAACACTGCTCTTATTTTTTAGGTTATTCACAATTTTTGTAAAATTGTTTACTAAATTTCAATAATCATTAATAAATTTTGTTTAGTAAGTAACAATACCTCTTTTTCAGGTCATTCACAATTATTTAGCAATTCACTACATTTTATTAGCTATCAATAATCTTTTTATTGATAATTCACTACATCCTTAAAACCCCTCAAATGTGAAGCACAGCCCTTATGCTATCATGCTATCGGGCTGGGGTCGGCCCCATGTGTTTTAGGCCTGTTTAACAAAAAAAGAAAAAAACTATTTTCTCTATCTTTTTAAAGAAATAAAATTAAAGCAATAACTTCTTAATTTAAGACATAAATATTATGAAAATTAATTATAAAGAAACAAAGTTAGAATAATAAGTTATCATCATAAAAATTATAACACTTTACACATTTATGTTCACATTGTCACATATAAAAGTTGTTACTAGTAGCCACATGTCAACACACACACTATCAAAAGCAATATTTATATGTATCTACACCTATGAATTTATCATGGGTGATGTAAGTTTTGCAAATTACAGTTTTCATTTTGATTCAAATAAAGTTCACTTTTAAGTTTCACAATGTAGTTATTATTTTGCTTTAAATAGAGATAAATTGTTATTAAAACTCCATAAATTTCTAGTTAGTTAAAGTTTAAATGAATAATCCATTAAACCAAATAAATCAAACCATTTTATAAAATTAAATCAAAAATAATAATTACAGCTAAATATTTTTAACATCATTAATAATATAAAAATTATAGTATTATATGAATAATTTAAGAAATAAAAATAAAAGAATCTAAATATGCGAGCTTTTTTAGGCCCTCAGCCCATTAGGGTAAGCCCTTTTAGACTCGTTTGTATTTTATGGGGCAATTTTTCAAGTTCGACCCTTATGATAAAAGGGCCTAAACAAGCTGGCACAATGAGTTCAGCCTATTTTTTCAACTTTAGTTGTGAATGAGATGAGTTCAGCCTATTTTTTCGACTTTAGTTGTGAATGAGATGTAGAGAAAGCTAGCTAACTTGTATACCTTAACCCTTTAAAATAAATGAAAGTTAGTTCATAGCAAAATATAAGAAGTGGAAGTAGGAGCTAAATATAAGCCATGAAATTAAAGACATTATAACAACATGTTTCCAAGCGCCTCGTAGCGTGATGACGCTAGTGCCAGCCTTAGGAGCTGGCCTTCCCTCTTGTCTAGGGTTCGAGCCCTGCCTCCCCCTCCCCCCATTGGCTGTATCAAAAAAAAAAAAAGACATTATTACAACCTGTTAATATATTGTCAAATTGTCTCATGCCTGTTACTATGATTCGATTAGATCGAATAATTCAACTTTAGACATCGCAGCAGTTCAAGAATATGGTAGAGCTTGTTAAATTTTGTTTTTGCCAAGTGAATTGCTGCAGTCCTATTGCCAAACATACGTGTTTATATAAAAGTCTACCGACATTAAAAGATAATCCAATTCTTCTTATAAGATTTAAACAACCGAATTGAATAGCTTGAAAATTGGAAAAATCCCAATTGAATCCAGCTGAAATGCTTAAATTCAAATTCAAACGTACACTTTTAATAAATTTTTAATCGTGACAAGAAGTCTAATTAGAAATTTCTGAAAGTCGGCAAAGAAAACAAAAATGCTCTTCTATAGTTGAAATGAAAAATTAAATGGATAGATTCTATTTTTAATCTGTTCATGCAAAATTTGCTGGTATTCTTTTCAACATCTTTTATAGGATTTTTTAATTACAGTGAGGCATCCTAATCATTTTAGTTAGCATTTCAGAGGAAAATATATAGTATAATTTCTTGGCCTTTCCATACAGACGTAAAACGGATATTACACTCAAGTGAAAAAAGAGAAAAATGTTGCAACATTAAACAAAAACAAACAAATCTGGGCAAATCTAACCCTAGATGGATGAAAGAGAATGACAGAAAATAAAAAATTAAACCAAGAAAATAGAATATTCTGAATTAATTATGCGGCCTGGGGACCCTTCAGAACTTTTTTTTTTCTAATGGAGAGCCATCAAAACTTTAATTCTCAAGTACCAACACTAGAAGTCTAGAACTACTACCTCATTAGTCTTCACAAGTAGACTACGATACACTCATCCTTTTATAATCTCTTTGCTCCAAAGTTGCCGCGATCTCTCTGGCTGCCTCCAGGAATATTGGAAAATCTACCATTTCGATGATTAGAAAATCTGCCACCAGAAAACCTGTTGCAACTGCTGCCACTGCCCCGTCCACCGCCAAATCTACCTCTTGATATTGTTCTCTTTCTTGCAAACTTGGCAATTCTTCCAGTACTTTTAAATTTACATTAACAGCATTTTCCTAACCAGTAAGATCGAAAGGTATCCAAGTCTTCAGTTGACACATCAAAAACAGCACTCATTTCCATCTGCAGCAACCTTCTCCTGAGGAGAGAATCTCCTCAAGATTCCAAATGCAAATGATGGAGTGTAGATGGGTCTTCCAATCTCAACAATTAATTTAACATGATTCTCTATGGAAGTGAGCAGTGATCTTTTCTTTATCTCATGTTTTTATAATCAACTCCATCCCACGAGAAGATCGCTTGGATGTAAGGAAAAGTGGCTTAGATTTATCCTAGTTTTTTTTTCCCTCATTTAAAAAAAAAAAAAGATTTATTACCTTATTTCTATTTTGTTATTCTTATTATTTTTTATTTTTAATAATGTTTTTAATTTTTTGTTTTTAAATATATATATATATATATATATATATATATATATATATATATAAAATAAATTCAATAGAATCTATAAATATATGTATATTTATATGTTATATATATATATATAGACACACACACAATCTCTTCTACAATTTAAAACCATCCCATATGAAAAAATATATAATTTTTCATCTTTCTCCGAGGGGTGACACATAAGTGATCAATTTTCTCTATTTTTTTATCTTCCCATGAATTATATAATAGGGAAAGAATTTTCTCAATCAATTCCAATCGACTAAACAAACAATCTTGGCAAGAGCTTTTGCAAGCAATTCAATCGCCTGAATTGTGTAAAAGATCCTCCGCAGCAGATTTGAATGTAGGGATAACATCATCAGACACTTAGGTTATCATTTTAGCAGCATTCCCACCAAGTTTGCAGCTATGCAGCGAAGTTAGGAGACTAATGGTTGGCATCGGCCTCATCTAGTGGGTAGCCCAGATACTAAGGGTCTGTTTGGTTCAACAGAGAGGAGGAGAAGGGAGGAATTTTAATGGAGGGGAGCGGAAGGGAGGGATTTTAATATTATTTTATTTGGATTGACTAGAAGGAAGTGGAGGGGAGAGATTTTAATGTTACCTTGTTTGGTTTAGGAGGGGAGGGGAGAGATTTTTTTTTAAAAAAAAAATATTGACAACTTTACCCTTATATTAAGAGAGGGATTTTAATGTTACCTTATTTAGTTCAAGAGGGAAGGGGAGGAAAATTATCTTCACACGTACAACTTTACTTATATTATAAGTGAATTTTTTTTCCCCAAATTTTATTAAATCGGGAAAAATTCCCGTTCAACAATGAAGCAAAAAATAATGATCCTAATTCTTGGACCATGTTCATACCACAAATCAGCATCCAGAGCCACATTCCCTGCTCAGCGTAATGGTCACTTTATATGAGCTGACACCATAACTCATTCGCATAGGTACATTCTAGGATCACACTTGATACCATCGAACACTAGAAGTATATAGTCCATTTGGCAGGGTTTGGGAACAAATCCCTTGAAATAGGATTTAGTGAAATTCATATCGATATTTACGGCGTAGGATCGGATTTAGTGAGATTCAAATTAATGAATCCAGTGTAAATTATAGGAATTAATCTGCTAGTATTGTGCTCATCTAATCTAGGCGAGCATAAATCAACAGTAACAACGCACAATTACAATCCTATTCTCTGTTGAATCATGACCATGCCGAAGAAACAGTAATTTAGTTGTAGCGGTTTCAAACAGCCAAGGACCTTCAAATGGTATCAACCCATAAATTTTGCGAGCCACTTCCCACTACCACACCAGCAAAAATAATATAATAAAAGATATACGCATTCAACGAAAAGTATTTTGCATAAAGAACTATAAGCTGGGATTCTCCATTTCTAAGACTTTCGGTTTGAATTGAAACCTCATCTAAGATCGAAGAAAGCATTCATAATTGATTCAGTTAATTAGATCATTCAAATTCAAATTTACGATTTTGGGTGAGTCCTCGATGAATAGGGTGTGATTGAGGCTGTAATCTGATTGAGTTATATTTATAGGTTTTAGGGTATTTTGGGCATAACAGCAAAAGACTAGGGATAAATTTGTCCTCTCATACACCCTTTTTTAAAATCCCTCCGAATCTGTCTGATTTGGGGGTGACGTTTTTGAGGGGAGAGGAGGAAATTTTAAAAAATTTCCCCTCCTCTCCTAAAAAATATCACCAACCAAACGAGGGGAGGGGGCTAAAATCCCTCCATCCTCCTCCCATCTTCCAATCCCCTCAAACCAAACAGACCATAAGTGTCTAACAAGAGATTCAAAATAATATTTTCTCTCAAATTGTCCCATGAAAATCAAAGATTAATGATTTATCCTCACAAATTTTACAATTTTCCATAGTCATTCTCTCTGGTTGTCAAGCCATATAGTATAGAATGTTATTTGGCGCAGGTTCCTAACAATATGCTTTATAAAGGAGTGGTGTAAAGGGTAGATAAACAAATTTAGAATTTAGAATTTTTATTACCAGTATAAAAATATAATCTTGTTAAAATATTCCAAGTGTTAGTTCTAAATTTGCGACAAGTCATACCCTACATTTATAACAATTGTTGTTAACATAAGCTTTTCACTTTTATTTTAAGTTCTATTTCTTATTTTATTCAAGTCAAATAATTTTGAATTCAATATAAATTTGATTTATTTCAATATATTTAATATCAATGTAAAATATAAAATTTATATTGTTCATCTTTTGGCTAGGCTGAAATCGAACTTTAATATATAGATAATAGAAAATGGGTTAAGGTGTATTTTAGCAATAAAATTTTTTCAGATGAGCGCTGGCACAAGTAAATTGTGGAAGAGGTAAAAATATCAATAAAAAATTTAAACTAATATAAATTCACTAAAACCGTTAAATTTGACCGAACGACTTTTAAATTATAAGAGAAGAAAACTCTTACGGTATTTGGTGAAATTTAACGCTCTTTTAAATTGTTTATTGATATTTTTAGTCATTTCAAAACTTATTTATATCAAATGCTTCCCCAAAAAAATTTTATTTGTAAAATTGCACCTGAACCCTTATATAATTAATAAGTTTTAAATGTTCTGACAAGCTTTAGTTTTCTTGCCCAAATGGTAGCAGTAGAATAGGAAGACCCTATTTGGTTTTGAGAAGATTTCAAGGAAATGGGTACAAAGAAAAGAAGTGGATTTTTTTTATTTAAAAAAAAAAAAGAAGAAGAAGAAGAAGGGGGGAAAGCCTTTGAAAATAAGTATGACACAAGAGAACTATAACTAGTAAACAGTAATTCATGTTTGATTGTGAATTTTGCCCATATAATTAAAATTTAGGGAGAATCCCATATAAAGATGGTTGAAATAGAGAAATTCTATATGGGGTTGGTAAACTTAATAAATCTTAAATTAGCTTAATGACTCAATTTAGGATATTCAAATGTTGGTTATTTTCCGATAATACCCCTAACCCATAAATCAAAGAAAAGAGAAAAGGAAAAATTGGATGTTGCCCTCCTTACCTTCATCCCCCCCTCTCTCTCTCACTCTCGTCTACCTTGAGTAGCAATGCCATGAGAAGCCGCCAATCTTGCAGCCCGCTTTCGCTGCCACTTTCAATCAAGTATTTCTCGGCGTCACTCAAATTTGTCGCTATCTTGCAAGACACAAGACACACTATCTCACCTATGTTTCGCTTCTCTCACTACCGATGCTATAGAGGTATGAACAAAACAAGTATTTCTGCTATTTCTACTATGCCTTAATTCTACAGTATTTGCAGTTGAATCACCAAAATTTTAAAGGGTGGTGAATTTTAAGTGTGTTGATTTTAACTTGGATTTCCCAGCAGTTCAATAATCAAAGACCGTAATTTTTATCCAACAGATTTAAATTTCTCTGTTATTTATGAAAAGACCCTTCTCACAAGATAACAATTAACCATAATGTTTTCTCTAGACCGGATTAGTAGGTAATTATAGGACAACCTTCCTTTTCAAATACACACACCTCGATCCAGGGCACAAATCTCGCCCACAAACCCATAACAGAAAAATCCATAACTCAGGGCACAATTATCGAACAGGACATTTATAGCCCACGAGTCATACAACAAGAACCCACAAGAAAGGGCTCTACACCAAATAGTGGTCACATAGATATAATGGTGGATCCACGATGATATGATAGTGTATAGATTAAGCCTTCAGAAAATAAACAGTCATCCAAAATTAATTGATGTAGTATTTAAAAAATATGAGGGCCCTAAGATGGCAATATATAGATCAATACAACACTAATACCAAAAGGAGGCCTACGAGTTTCATGACGTCTATGCCTCAGGTTGCTTCCCTTGTCCTTACTAAGATTAGAGGTCTCGCCTGAAAAAAAATTGATAATGACGGGGTGAGACATAAAGTCCCCGTAACCGAAATTAATTTATCAAATATGCGAGAAAGGATTGCAAGTCAGCGAAGCAGGTTTATTAACATTATAATATCAATATTAATTAAATTAAAAATCCACAATGATCAAAATATGTATATTCATTTACATAAAACCTTTCACAAAATAATTCTCGACTTGGTTACCAAAAAGGGTTCCAAAACATCATAATTTATTTTCTAACATTTAGTGAAAGATCTCACATATATTTCAGACAACATTGATGCATAGATCATCCTTAACAAAGTCGAGGACACAGCTTCAGCCCACAAACTCGGAGTCCAAGGCACAAATACCGCCTACAAACTCGAAGTCCAGGGTACAATTTCCGTCCACCAACCCTTACAGAATATCCATTCTTGTCAATACAAAAGTATACAATACCAAATCCACTTTCCACAAGTGTAATAAATCCCAAAACAGTTAATATACCTATACATATATATAATTGACAATAATTAAAACCATCCCCACTCATCCATCCTGCTCCTCCTTATTTCCTCGTGGACGTGGATCAGCCTATCAGTGCTAGTATACCCGGCCAAGGTTAGCTAGTCACTTCAAGAATACTGTCCCCTCCCATGTTACCACCTAGGGGTCCAGGGTACAAAATTTTTCCCACAAACCACCACCAATATACCGTAACAGGGAGGTGTCCGCTCAAAACACTCAACTCAAATTCCGGGCCAGGAATGAGAGAGCCGATGAGCACAATTTCACCCTCAATCTCTTCCACACAACCCAACATATCCCAACAGAAGAAATAATACAATACTAAAATTTTCAACAATAATTTATTAAATTACCACTCCATTCACAACATCTCACAACAACATTATAACCATCAAACAATAACAATTTCAATAATAATAATAATAATAATAATAATAATAATAATAATCACTTAAATAAATATATTGGAAATACACTGCTTCTCTGAATTGATTTCATATTCAAACAAACAAATAATTTTTCAAAACACACACAAGTAGTATATAAAAATTAAGCTTAGAAAAATACCTTACAGTCCAAAACAAACATATAAAATAAATTAACCTCGGTTACCTCAACTCCAAGCTTAACCTTAACTCGAGGAATACAACCCGCCCAGTCGCCGCTTACAAGAAGACTCTACATTATCACAATTATAACTTATAATTTCCTATAACTTCAAAAAAAAATACATTCTAATATTAAAATATCACTAATTAATAATGCCCCCTTTTTTAATTATTAATAATTCCTTTTATTATTTATTTCCTTTCTTAATAATAATAATAATGGTAATAATAATTTGTTTTGTTCTGTTTATTACTATTATTATTATTTTACCACAATTAGTTTAATAAATATTGCCACCACATAAAAATATGCTTTATTGATACTTATAACGTTTCCCATGGTTTTAAGGGTAGTAACTTATATTTATATAAACACCAGATAAAATCAGCTTTAATGTACAATGAAACTCCTCAACGCCTATGAATATAATAGTAACTTTTCCTTTCTTTTCTTATAATATGCAGCGTTGGTTACTGTGTGCAACTTTCTTTTCTTTTTTTTTTTCTTTTCTTTTTTTCTCATTTCTTGTCGCTCACTGCATGCATGGTCTCGCCATTGCTGTGATTATTAGCATACCTTCCATTGAACAAGCTCATCAAGGTAACTTAACTCCAGATTCTATAATATTTAACTAGCTTTGGATTTAAGATATAATTGTTTTGACTCTATAAACTTAGTGCCACATATATCAGATCAATAAAGTGTTCTTAAATATAGTTACATATGTATTATCTTATCATATGCCTATGGTTTCTTCCAACGTAACTACATATGAATAGCTATATATATATACACACTTATATCATACAAAAAGATTTTCATTAGCTTCCAAGTGCAGGAATATATCAGATGCCATTTTTTTTTTCTTTCCAAAAGTAGCTACAAACCGACAAGCATATAGATATATATTAAGTCTCATTCTTTCTTTCCTATATATAAAAAAAAAACCATGCATATAAAGATATGGTTGGCATCAACACCCCCCCCCCCCTTTTTTTATCAGTATGTTTTAGTTCATCAAGGAAACAAGAAGGAAAGGGAACTAAGGACTTACCTCTGTTTCGGAACCAAAACGCAGAGAAAGATTGGACCACGTTTTGACTCTCACTCACCTTCCTCGTTCACTCTCTTTCTTTCTCTGTTCTTTGAGAGTTAAAACAGAGCACACACACACACAGAGTTTTCAGCACACACACTCTCTCTCAGCCTTCCTTCTTTCTCTTCCTTGTTCCCTCTCGGTTCTCTACCTCTGTTCCCCTTTGTTAAATGAATGAAGGGAAGTATATAAGGACCGATGGTTATAATGAGAAGGAGCATACTTGCAGAACGTTGGGCTCAAGAAGTATGGCGCCTGAGTTTGCGTGTACAGTGGAGGCTGAGACGAGATATGCTGACAAGGCGTGATCTGCGTTTGCTGATATTCTTTCCTGTGTCTCTGCTTAACGTGTTGTGGCCGAAAGATATCATGGTGGATATGTGTGTGTGTGTGTGTGTTTTTTTTTTTTTTGCTGTGATGATAGGTTAGATGAATAAATTAGATAATGGGTTGGGTTTTAATTCATGGGTCGTGAGATAAGAATGAGAATGAGACATGGCCTTGCTTTGCTATCATCAGTCACGTGTTGGGTTGATAAATGAATTGAAGTGTTTACCCATATGTCATATATGGGAGCACGTGACCATCAGAGGAATGAGGAAGTATGGTAATTGCATGTGTGGTTATTAAAGGGAGGAGAGTATGTAGGGATTTAGAAATCAGTATGGTATTACTTGGGAAACCAATTGCTCTTCTATAAGACTTTATTTACAATTATGTCCTTTATTTATTTAATTGCAATTATCATAAAAAATAAATCCTTAATTTCCTATAAGGATTTTCCCTTTTTGATTAATTTTTCTAGGCCAAAAATATAATTTCTATAATTTTTAGGCCTAAATTATTCCTTATTTCAAATCTCAAAATTTGAGATGTTACAATTTATATAGGAAACAATTCAAGATGATATTGAGGATTCTATAACCTGGCCAGTTCACAAAATTATACCAATTATACCGAGGGATTACAGGTATATATATTTAATTAAACTCGTTTTCCTTGGATTTGTAATAGTCAATGTTTTAATTGTTTGTGCTCTCACAGCTTCATTGAGTTTAAACCAGTTGGAAGTTGGAACAATAGAAGGTAAAATTAGTGCAAGCAAAAGACTTGGCAAATAAAGATCTGATAGGAAAATCTGATCCTTTTGCGGTTTTATTCGTACGCCCAATTCATGACAGATTCCAAACCTAATTCAAGGATATAAAAGTAATTTGGTCCAATTTCTAAATCCCTAATTATTTCACATAACCTAATTAATAATTTGTTAAATTTAGTAACTCAAATTAGAATTTAGATAATTCAACTGTCTTTATATAGGATTCTCCCTATAATTTAAATACAACTCATTATATTTTTCTCTTACATTCAAAACCTCATTTAAAATGGGTAAAATTGGAATTTTCTTCAATTTAAGACAAATTTTAAAAGCTACTCTCTCCCATCCTAATTTTAAGACTGCATTGAATCTTTTTGGAAAATTTAAGAAAGCTAAATAAATTATTTAATAATATCATATGTTGTGTATTCTTGGATTATATATTAGTTTATTAGTCGAACTAATTAGTTTGGAGAAAATTAAAAATAAAAATATTCTAAAGTAATTTAAATAATTTCATTAATCTCTCTAAAAAAGTTAATTTGGTTTTATAATTAGAACTAGAGAGAGTAACTACTATCTTTGACAAATTAATTAAAGTGATTTACATTGTGAACTAGAGGAGACAGGTGGACAATGCCTTAAAGTTGTGCTCTTTAGCATGAAATTTCCATCTAAATGGGTTAAGTTTACGGTTAATGCAATTTTTAGTCCTCAAATTTATCTCCATTATGGTTTTGGTATCTCAAGTTTCAAACTATGAGTTTTGGCTCTTTTAAGGGCAAAATGGTCTGGGTGTTAAATTATGGGGGCCAATATTTTAAACGGAATGAAACTTGTGACACCAAAAATAACATACTCCCTCCAGTTCTTATTATAAAACACCAACTAGCAACTTTATTTGGTTCTTTTTATAAGGTACTTACTTATTCCTAATGAACATTAATTATTTTTTTCCATGTTTGCCCATAATTAATAAAGGTAGTGGGTGAGAGTAATAATTAATATGATATTAGAGTTTAGGGCAATTAATAGGAGTAATATTGAAAATTAATTAGATTCTAGGACAACTTTATTGACTTTAACTACTTTTATTGGTTTATGAGAAAAGTTAGTTGGTGCCTTATAATAAAAACTAGAGGGAGTACAAACTTAAGGGGCCAAAAATTATGTTAACCCTTAAGCTTATCATGCAACACATTTGATCAACAATTTAATACTCCCTCATATCCCCTTTTTACTATAAGATAGGATTGTTGTGTATGTCATGTTCCTTTTTACTACATAAGATATGATTACGGGATCTTGGGAAAGTTGTGTAAAGTCTCATTTTACCCTAACTTAATTACAGAAATTACTCATAACATCACTACATTATTTAATTTTCATCTATGACTAAAGTACTCTATATATATGACATATTCTATCTCTTTTCACATAAATGAGGGCATTTTAAACAACAAAATATTTTTCCCCAATATTTATTGTATCTATCTAATTTTAACAACCTCTTTGAATAATATAATTCTGTCAACCTATCTTGTAGATCAGAGTGAGTACCATAAAATATTTGATAGCAGCTAATATTCTTTTTGTGTCCTATTTTTCATGATCTTTTTGGAATTACTATTTAATTGTCAAAGAAGCTTTTCCCATAACCCATATGCTTTAATTATGTTGATTATTCCACCATATTTTTTTAATGCTAAACGACAAGAATGAAAGCAATATATACAATAGAAATTTTGTTGACATTCTATCTATGATTTGGTCAAGAGATTAATAAATAGAAATAATTATTTGTAACCAAAGCAACTTGAGTCAGTTGGCTCATAGTTAGATACCCTTAAGCACTTAGTTAGGGATTTGATCCCTGACGGTATATATATAGAAGGTTATTTGGCCAACATCAATGCCCTTTCGAGATGACTATGGTGTGAAGGATGATTAGTCTCTAATGTTAGCAGAAGATACCTCCTGATTTCTATCAAAAAGAAATAATTATTTGTCTGTCCCCGAGGATCTTTAATCTGAATCCAAAGATTACTTTGGAATTTCTAATTTATTATAAAGTCATTGAATCCATTGAATGAAGAATCTACTTTTGGAAGGCTAAGTTGCTTTCTTAAGCATCCTGATGTTTGTTACAAAGAAGATTTGAGGAAGGAATATTAGGAGGGAACTTAAAAATATGAGCCGTATGATATATTAGGGAATGGAATATAAGTTGAGGGAAAATAAGATGTTTGGTATAAAGAATCGGGTGATGGTTAAATGGGAAAATTAGATGAAATTCCTACAATGCCCCTAAACCATTTAAACGCTCTCGTTGGGTTCGAACGTAAAGTATTAACGAGACAACGCGTTTGGACGACAAATTAGACAGTAACCAAACTTGTGCAGCTGTTTATATCAGAATATTCCAGGAACAATGATATGACAGAAATAGAAGTAGGCATATTTGACAGAAACAATAGTAATATAAATGCAAGACAATAAAAGCCACATCACAGACCCACCTTCGGTTTCTTGTTTGTCGTTTTCTCAACATCATTTTTTTTGTCATCTTCCTCACTTAGAACTTTGTGGTGGGTGCTTTGGGTTCTGCAACTTGGCATGACGGAGACACAATCAGAGCAAGAGGGTTGGCAAAATTTTAGGGCCAATTTCGTCATAGGATTTCACTCTTCCGAAAGATTTTAGCTTTCCCTCTATTTTTGGATGGAATGACCACATTTAAGGGAAGATCAAAGGTTGCTAGAAGATGGTTTTCGGGAAGGCAGTGTTGCCAAACACGTTTTATGATGGAAAATCTGTAATCTTCCCTTTCTTTCGACCTATCTTGGGCGTATCAAACGGGTCCTAAATTTAATTTAAAGCTACAAGCACTATGAAAATCAAGTACATTGACCTCTCTAAAAGCTGCAAGTTAAATTTTCTTTTAAAGAAAAAAGAAAAGAAAATTACAGTGGATTTAAAAAGGGTGATGAAATGAAATAAACCTTTGGTTAAAAGCCTGTATGATCCTATCTCAAATTGCCTATCTCCTTCTGTAATATTCATGACTAGATCATCTGGAAAGTATGAACTATACAAAATTCTTCTCACATGTTTAACTCATACATTGCAAATGTTAATCCAAACCGCCACTATATGTTTGTATGGAGCTCCTTATGAAAGACTCCTTTGCATCACAAAGCGATTACTCTTCACTTGGAAGTTGATGGATCCATAGTCAGCCATTCCCACTGGTGATGTTTTGAAGAAAAATATAAGGTTGATGTTACTTTGTTTTATTTTTTGTCTTCGGATGTGATGAGCAAGAAACTGTAGGAGAATAAAGAAGCAAGAATATGAATTTCTCTTGTATATTTCATGGTCAATAATACACATTCACACACATATATGTATATACATATTCATATATGTATATGAATATACACACAAATACATATGTCTGTGTGTGCGTGTGTCCATATATATATACAGAGGAGGAAGGGGTCTAGATACTAACAGGCATAGAAAAATATCCCAGCAGAATAATATACAATCCCTATTATAATTATGTATAATTTAGACTAACACTGTTATTTATAACATATTCTTAATTAAGAGAATATCATTTAGCTCCCAACTAAAAGAAATAATATATTGACAAGTGTCATAATTTATTAATAGTAGTTCTTTCACTTATTAATTGTAGCTCTTCACTTATCATTGTTGATTTTTCTGATATTATTTTATATAGTTGTGACCTTAATGATATTTTCCTATTTTAATATTTCCATGAAATCCTTTTTTTAAGGCCTTTTGCTCATAGCAATATATAATTAATCGCTATATTTCATTAGCTATTAACAATTTTCATTTAGCATGTAATAAAGCCACTTTTTCAAGTCATTCTTAACTTTTGCATAACTTATTCACTACATTTCTAGCTATTGACAACTTTCATTAAGTAAATAAGAACACCACTCTTATTTTTGTAGACCTATTCACTAAATTTCATTAGTCATTAATAATTTTTGTTTATTAAGTAACAATACCTCTTTTTCAGGTCATTCACTATTGTTTGACAATTCACCGCATTTTATTAGCTATTGATAACCGTTTTAGTCAAAGGGACTTATTTATTTATTTATTTATCAATTTTTTTTGCCAGGATATTTATTTATCAGTTTATAAATAAGTTTGATTTGAAAAATATGGTTATTAATTGCTAAATAAAAATTGTTAATAAGTAATGAAACATAATGAATAGCTATACAAAAAATGTAAATGACATGAAAAAATGGTCTTATTGCTTACTAAACAAAAGTTTTTAATATATATATTTTTTTTTTTGGTACAAGGTGAGGGGAGGGGGGATTCGAACACGGGACTTGAGGGGAGATATAAGGCATCTCAACATCATCAGAACAGTGTCATTGCACTGCCGTTCTCGATGGTAAAAGTTTTTAATAGTTAATGAAATGTGATGCATAACCATATAAAAGTTTGTGATAGCGCGGAATAAGGGCCGGCCTTTCATATGCTCCAGCCTAAACAAGCTGGACCATTTATACATCACTTCCCTAAAACCCCATAAAATTGAAGACCGGCTCTTATGCTATCAGGCCAGGGCTGAGCCGTGGACTTTAGGTCCATTTAACTAAAAAAATACCTTTTTTCCCTATCTTTTTAAAGTAATACAGATAAAGTAATAACTTTCTAATTTAAGACATAAATACTGTTAAAATTAAATTACAAAGACATAAAGTTAGAATAACAAATTATCATGATGAAAATTTCAACACTTGACACATTTAGAGCCTGTTTGGTTCAAAGAATTTGGGGGGAGGGAAAGGAACTTTGAGGAGGGAAGGGAACTTAAAGGGAGGGAAAGGAAGATTTAAAAGATGTGGTAAGATAACTTGAGTTGTTTGATTGGAAGAAAATGAATATATGGCAGTTGATAAAGAATTAAGAAATGTCTATTTTACCTCAAAAGAAATTAATTCAAAATAAAAAAGAAAAATATTTTTTTTGCCAAAATATATTTTTTAAAAAAATATCCTTGTTAAGTTCGAACTTCTGACCTAAAAAATTTTCGCAACGTTTGAACTTTCCTGCCAAGTTCGAACTTCAGGGGTAAATCCGTCTAAAAATGTGAATAGTGACTAAAGAACTTGAGAACCCACCAATTTTGGTGGGATCTCAAGTTCCCACATATAAGGGAAGAGTGGTGGGCCCGGGAAGTTGGGTTTCGGGCACTTGGGCATCAAACGGTTTTTTTTTTGCATGGGAACTGTATTAAGTTCCCTTTCCCTACTCCAAATTCCGTCAACCAAATGGGCCCTTATGTTCACAATGCCACACATGAAAACTGTTATTGGTAGTGAAATGTCAGTAGAGAGAGAGAGAGAGAGAGAGAGAGATATATATATATATATATATATATATATAAAATAAAAATCTTTATAGGTATCTATAGTTATAAATTTATCATAGGTGATGTAAGTTTTGCAAATTGCAATCTTCATTTTAGTTCAAATAAAGCTAATTTTCAAGTTTTACATTCTAGTTATTATTTTGCTTTAAATTAAGATGAATTTTTATTAAACTCATAAATTTCTACTTAAAATCATCATTGAATGTGTAACACTCCAAATTCCATACCACTTATTGTGTCTGTAGACACGTAGTACTAAGGAATACGGTATTGTCAAATCAGAGTGATGCGGAACATAGAGTATACATTATTGTTTGGATGATGAGTACTCGATACAATGCCCAAGCATAAGCTGGCATATTAAAAATTTCGAAGGAATATTCATGCTAGAATTAGTCTTTCTTCCGAACCTCGTTCTGTCTGGTGTCCCTTCATGTACTTCGTTCAATAGTTCCTTCTTTCATCCAGCATCCCTTCTTGAAGCTTTAGTTAAATCTAAGATTCAATACACATTGAAAATTAGGTAAAAGATAACCTCATTTGCAAGTATGAAATATAAATGCAATATAACACATGTACAAGCATAGAATAATTTACAGTAAACAAGTCGCACCGTAACCGCAGTTATCGGCCAAGGACCTCAGCCCTTTAGGACACGCAGCCCTATGAGATCGTAGCCTGAAATCCATAGCTAGGATACACACATGTAAATTATTTAGCAAACATGATCAGTCATATATGATTACATACATACATGCTAAAAAGAGTTAACGTTACTGTACGTGAACGTACCTTCCTTCCACGTAAATAGTAATATGCCAGTCCTTTGAATCTGACTCCAGATATCCTAACATATTACCATAACACCTAGAATAATATCCCAAGGGTTATTTTATGCCACCTTTGACCATTTTACCCTTAGTGTATTTGTTATTCCAATTTTACCCTTACATTTCTTCAAAAACGGAATTTCAGCATTTCTTCCCAGATTTTTCGATAACTTTGAAAAATCATAATTAATTCTACAAAAATCAAAATGAGGTGCTGCAAAATTCCACAAAACCCTTGACATGTCTAGTTTCAGGGAAAAATAACGGAACAAACTTGAAATCTCTGGATCATTCCCAGTTTTAATGTTTCTCAACACTGTTCAGATTGTAACTCCAGAAATAAGGCTTAACTTCAAAAATCATGATCTCCTTGTCCAGAGCTCAAAATGTTACAAGTTATATATCAATGGAAAGCCCTGGATGTCTACTTTATATCTGGAAAATTTCATGATTTTATCACATGCCATTTATTCCCAGATTTTTAAAAAAATGTGAACACTGTCCAGATAAATTTCCAGAATAACACTATCTTATAAGGTGACAGAAAATTCTCATGAAAACTCTTATTTTTCAACAAGCTTTTGATTCTCAAAAACAACATTAATCAACTGAAATAAATATGGGAAACGGATTAAAATCCTTACCTAAACCCAAAAATCAATTGCATTAAACCTTCTTGTCTTCACCGAATACTTTTTCAATTCCATTGTCCTCTCTTTCTCTTTTGGTTTCTCCCCTATTTTTCTCTCTTTTGGCTCTCCTCTATTTTTCCTTTCTTTGTTGGATGATACGCATACAAAAATGGGAAGGTGTGTGTGTCCTCTATATATAGGCCAAGAGTGAAAGGAGGGAGGTGGAGTATACGTAGGAAAATTTGGTGAGTTTGGTGAGGTTTGGTGGATAATTACAAAATAAGTGAAATATGTTGTGTGTGTATGTAGTGCATCTTGTAAGATAGTGGTAGGTGTTTTGTGTAGATTGAATTTTCCTCCATTTCATACTTCACCAAATTTTCTTTTCCCACGGCACACTTCTTCCAATTTTCCATGTAGGTTGGCCAAAAATAATTTTGATGGTGTGAAATAAAGAAATGAAATGAAGTGAGTAAGTAAAATGTACTTAAAGAAGTGAGTAAGTAAGAGAGTAAATAGTGAGGAAAAAATATAAAAGATAATGTATGAAAAAGAAATATGAAAGAATATATAAAATTAAAATTAAAATGGTAAAAATTTTATAAAATGGACTCTGAATTCAATTTGGATCTTATAAAAAGTAGGGAAAATCCTATATGACATTCTAAAACCTAGAAAGGTAATTAAAAGGATACAAAGATGATTGAGAAGAACCTAAGATATTTAAATTTAAATGTTTTTTATTAAAATGCCTCCCACATGATATAAAATCACACTCCTCTCCCTCTCTTCATCTCTTCCTCTTCCGGGCGATGTGGCTCTCTTCATCTATGCCGCTGATGAGCCCTAAGGCCCCTCCTTCCTCTCACTTGCATAGTTGCACTGAAGCCTCTCCTTCCTTTCACATGGGTCATTGAAGCTCCTCTCCCTTAAGTCTTCATCTCCTTGAGTCCACATTCCATGCTTATATCTACATGCTTCTTACATGCTTATACTTACAAACCTCTTATTATCTAAGACTTCTCTCTTTCTTAAAAATAATTTTCTCTTTCTTGAAAATGGTGTTTAGACATATAAGCATGTAAGAAGCATGTAAATATAAGCATAGAATGTGGACTCCATCTCCTTCCTTTCACATGAGGTCAATGAAGCTCCTCCCTTCTCTCCCTCTAGTCTTCATCTCTCTCTAATGGTGTCTCTCTCGTTCAACAGATCCAAGCATCGGTAGCCGGTGGTGAACCAGATCCAAGTGTTTAGACTTATAACAAACCCCTCTGAATCAAGCTTATGTCCAATCAAGGGCGGATTTTTTTTATTTTTTTAGGGGGCTAGGGGTGGCCCCCATCTCGCCTAAAATTACATAATTGGACCAATTCTTTAGCCTAAAAAATTTTAATATTTTCACTTTAGTCCCTATTTAAAAGCTTCATAAAGAGACTATAATGAAAATATTGAAATATTTATGAGGTTAAAGCATAATTTCCAAAAATCTTGGTTTAATTCTGTAATTTTCGCTCCCTAATTTCAAATACTGACTCTACTGGGTTTTATTCTATAATTTTCGCTCCTCTAATTTTCATTCCTAGCTCCGCCCCTGTGTCCGATCTTATGAAACGGTTTGATAAATAAAGTCAACCACTTTGGTCGGAGGATAGTCACAAAGAATAGGGTGGGTTATTGATATGTCCAAAATCTATATGTGGGTAGTATAGCCTTTGAACTTCTTTCCTCTTATTATTTTTCTTCTTTTTTCTCTTATATTTTCTGGGTTCATCAGTTACTGTAGCCTAAATTTTTTTTGGGGATTTTGATTGATTTGTTCCTTTCTTATTGATCATTGCTTTTGTTTTGGGTTTTGATTACTAATGCTTCATTCTTTCTTTTCACTTTCACCATCACAATGCTGAGAAAACCAATTTTCGGTGAAGTTTTACCGTTTCTGATGAGTTCACGAGTTTTGAACAAAATACAAGAATGTTTTCTTCATATATATATATAAAATGTGATCCAGAAGAATGAAAATCAGTCTAAGAAAACATGAATAGATAAATTCCGAAAAACAAAAGTCAAATTCGCCTCTTGTTTCTGCAAATGCGTCATACCAGAATGACTAGAGGTGCGCTTGAATCCGTCGAATTGAGCCAAGTCTGAAACAACAGAAAAAGGGAAGGAGATGAAATAGTGAGAGAGGAATAATGAAAGATTGATGATGCGACCTAGTGTGAAAGTAAAAAGAGTACCCAAGTGAGAATGACGGTGAGAGAAGAAGACAATATGAGGTTGAGGAAGAAGATGGTGAACAGTAAATATAGAATTTCCAAAAAATTGTAATGGAATAAATCAGTTCATGAATGAGATTAACAAATTTAGTAATGTGATTAATAAGTTCATTTGTCAGGTGGTGAACATGTAACTCTTGGGAAATCAAAGTTTGACCACTATGAACAAAATTTGAAAGGGGAATAATTGAATAACAAGTTCATAAATGAGATTAACAAATTTATTTGTCAGGTGTAAAACATATAACTCTGCTGAAACCAAAATTTGAGCACTATAAACAAAATTTATAATGGGAATAACAAGCTTATGAATAAGATTAATAAATTTAGTAATGAGATTAACAAATTTATTCGTTAGGTGGAAAATATACAACTTTAGTGAAACCAAAGTTTGAGTGCTAAGAACAAAATTCATAATGAGATAACAAGTTAATTAATAAGATTCACAAGTTTAATAATGAGTAGTTTTTTAAAGGAAAAAAAATTCAACTCCGTCTCCCCTCACCAAAAAAAAAAAAAAACCCTTGCTAGAGCTCAAGTTGCTCGAGGTGGCAAGTTGGCTAGTGCCGGAGCTCCGGCGGTTGGCTGCGATGGTACTCTAGTGAGTTTCATTTCCTTTTTTTTAAAAAAAATTAAAAATTGAGGAAAAAATAAGAAATTTATCAATATTTTTAAATCCCTATTTAATCTTGTCATGTCCCTCAATTTTTTTTGTAACACCCCAACTTTTCTAAAGCATTTTCGAAATTATTTGATCAGAGTTCAAAATAATTTAACCAGAGTTGAGCAACGAAATGATTTTAAATACAAAGTAACTGATATTCAACCACTGTAGTGTACTGGTTTGTTGATACAAAGAGTTCGAAAGACTATACATATCTACAGGACTTTCTCCAGCTAGTCCTTCTGCCTGCTGCTTACCCTTGTTTCTGTTTCTGTTCACTCCGAAAATCCTGAAGCTACAGTAAGAGCTGAGGTTCAATACCCATTGAACCTCAGGTAACGGTTAACCTCATGCTTATGTATCAAATATGTATGACAGATATTCATGTCAAAACAACAATAATCACATACATTATTCTCATATTCACATAATAACATAACACAGCCACTGCAATATGCATGTTATTATAGTCTGCACTATTCACCAGTGCCACGGTGTACATCCGTGTCCTCAGCGCTAGGAAAACATAACGGCGTTATCAAGACTATAACCCGTATTAAATTGTATGTGTATGATCAATTTTTAAAAACAGAATTTTAGACTATCTATCACATATAAGCATACCATAAGCATCAGAGTTAAGGTTACAATACGCGTCCGTACCTTCCTTCCACGTGAATAGTAAATTACTATTCATGTATACGGCACTATTCACGTATCCCCAAACTTCCTTTGAATCTGACTCCGGAATCCTCGGATATCCTATAATATCATTTTTATCAGTGACCATTAATTTTCAGCATTTGCGGAAACTATGTTGGATATTCACTATTCATGTGAATAGTACCAGTAAAAATATTTTTACCGTGCCGGTAAATATTTTTTACTGTGCCAGTAAATAATATTTACTGTCCAAGGATAATTCTTTTCTGATGTGACAGATCAGACTAAGCTGCAGCCACAGAGCATACTCAGAAAAACTCTATCTGGCATTTCTACTATAATTACCAAAAGAAACTACCAAATATTAAGACTAGAGACCAAAGAACTTACCCTTGAAGTTCCTGCTCATTCTCTCCAGCTTCAAGAACTTTACTCTAAACTCTCTCTCTAACTCTAAGAATTCTCACTCTTCTCTTAAACTCAACTGTTGTTCTCTGAGTTTGGTGTGAAGAAAATGAAGAAATGAAGCTTCTATTTATAGTGAAAAAGCATGACACTATTCATACTTTATCAGGTCAGATTTTGGCCGTTGGATCTTGACTTTAAATATGGCTTCATCTCAACCGTCCAATCCATTTGCTTACGTCATCGATGACGTCATCGATGACGTCATCGATGACGTCATCATGACGATGACACTTTCTTACTCTTTTGCATTTATCCTATAAAGATTCCCTGATCGGTGTTCTAATCGCGTTATATTAGAAATTCTCAAGAATCCGGAAGCACAGCCTTGTAGTTCTATTTTTCCTCTTCAGAAATATCTGGGTCAACTAAATTTTTGATCCTATTTAGGGTATTCCGTAACCTGCCGAAGATTTTAAGTCGGACACTGACGGTTACAGAAATTACTTCGGGTGACACCAACTTCTAGACAAAAATTCACTGATTCATAATATGTGCAGTTGTTTACTACTTAATTCAAGGAGTTTGAGTTATGATTTATTTCCTACAGATTCCACTATCTGTCCTGCTTCAAAATATCGGTTTCAACCTATCTCAATAATCATTCCGCCGATTACGGAAATGACTTTGGAGATAACCCACTCTGAGATAGAAATTCGCTTGTTTATAATATACCCTTACTTTAAAAACCTAATTCACGGTTTATTGGAAATAATTTTATTTCTATTATTTTCCAAAGTATAAGATATTATATTATAATAATATTATTATTGAGTGGGTCCCGCAAACAATAATTTCAAAATTTCTCCCGTGAATGTGTCGGCAGGAGGAGAATTATTTTGACGTGGGTCCCGCATGAATAGTAAATACGTATTTTCAAAAAGTGAATACGTATTTAGAAATAGTAAATACCGTATTTTTGAATAGTAAATACCGTATTTGTGAATAGTAAATACTTTTCATATTTCTCAAAATATCAATTAAATACCGTATTTATAAAAAGTGAATACGTATTTGTGAATAGTGAATACTATTCATGTACGTATTTGTGAATAGTAAACACTATTCATGTCCAATAAAATACTGATTCTAAATTCATTTTCAAAAATAGGGTCTAATAGTCCTCCGAAAATAGGCTAATTTTCTAGTCTTTAGGTCCAAAATTCAGGATGTTACATTTTTTTGCTCGAAATGTCCCTTCAAAATTTTAATAATCCTTTTAAGATTTTTAAGACTTAGGATTTTCAAATAATATTTAATTATCGCTCCTAGAAAGTAAAGAGGAGTAACATGGAAAACGAATTAATAAAAGTGTAATAAAATTAACTATAACCCCCTAACAAAACCCCCATTTCGTCTGGCATGTTTTTCTTCGTCGTCGAGCAAGCACGCCCCACCTTGTCGAGCTCGCCGTCCACCTTGTCAGTCCTACGTGGTTGTTCTCCGGCAAGCATTGAAAAAGTTTTGAACTCTAGGGCTTTGTATCCTCCCAAACTCTGGTGAGTTTGATCTGTTCAATCTGGCTTTGAATCTATATTTGAGTGTGTTCCCTGTGTCATCTGTTCGCTGTGCGGTTATCAGCCCTCTGTCGGACGCCGTCGCACCATTTCTTTCTCTTTTTTAAATTTTTCATTTTAACTTAGCTCTGAATCTGCTAGTGTATTCGTTTGAATATTGACAAACCTTTGATTACTAGTTTTTAATTGAATGGTGTGCTATTGACTATTATACTTCTTCCTTCTTTCATTTTGACTACTAGCGACTGCTTTGGATTGTATCGTTGTGCAGTGTTGGACTTGTTGCGTATTGTCATTCTGTTTACTATCATCAATTTATAAAATTCTCAAGGTATTTGTGATGCATTAACTGGTAAATGACTTGGCTTGTTTTGCGTCTGGTAATTTAGAAGCCTGATTTTAAATCATTTCCTGCTGCTCATTGGTCCGTGAATTTATAATCCATTGACAGAAACAATCAATTGCACACCTTACTCACTCTAGGCAATACTTGCCATGATCATAAATTGCAAGATAAAATTGGAAGATTATAAATTGCAAGAGTGTTATCATTGTCATTTTTCAGTGGCTTGGACGAATTACCTGAATCAATTGTCTTACTAAGGCATCTTCCCTAAAGTAT
Organism: Acacia crassicarpa; assembly: GCA_034222035.1. Classification (NCBI taxonomy): domain Eukaryota; kingdom Viridiplantae; phylum Streptophyta; class Magnoliopsida; order Fabales; family Fabaceae; genus Acacia; species Acacia crassicarpa. The sequence continues at coordinate 40,205,764 of JAWXYG010000003.1, forward strand.
GAAAAAAAAAAAAGGAGAATATGATATCAATATTATCAACTATGCATATTTCAAACATTTCAGTCCAGAAAGACGCCCCCACTAAGTGTTATATAAGTCCACTTATGTTCATCCTCATTCATAAGCTATGTTGCACGGACACGGCAAAATCTGAAAATTGAACGAGTCGGACTCATGAGCCAAAAAAAACGAGTCGGACACGCGTATTTATTAGCTCGACACGCGAATTTCATCCAGACACGCGAATTTGGCTGGTCAAATTTTCAAATGGCATTTTTGTAAATAAATCCAAAGCTGTAACAGCAAATTTCTGCCCTAAATGAGTTCTCGGTCGAGCAGAGCACCAAGCTGATGCCAAAATCTTCCTCTCCTTCTGTTCAACTCGGTAAAATTGACGGCGACGCTCTCAAATCGGACTGAATCAAAGCAACTGGAATCGACGCAATTTTCCACCTCTCCCAAATCGTGCGTGAGTGTCTGTTTTCTGCCGTTCTCCTAAACCCGTAAACCGAAGCAACTGGAATCGACAGTGAGTGTTTCTTCTTCCTCAGTCTTTGCGCGCGTTCTTACTGTCTGTGTTCTATCTACTGCTGTTCTAGTGTTCTTCGTCTTCGCTTCTCTCTGTCTGCGTGATGCTGCCAACTGTGATTGTGTTTGTTTTTAATATCTGTGATTGTGTGATACTGTGATTCACTGATTTGTGTCTGTGCGAAATCTGTCTGTGGAGTGAGTGTGGACTGTGATTGTGTTTCAATGTTTCACTCTCTGAGGCAGTGAGGCTCTCTAACTGTTTGCTATTCACAAATCTGAAATCACGACTGTCGACTACCCTCCCCTGTATTTCCCTGTCATTTTCTGGTTTCAATTAAATCATTGTATTTAATATGTCTGTGGAGTGTGGCCTGTGATGTATTTAATATTATTAGTGGAGATGTAGTTTAGTTATGCAAATGATTTTTCTTTTATTGTGTTATGTTGATGTGAAATAAACTCTTTATATTAAAAATATTTTTTAATACTAAGACGTGCCGGAACGTGTCGAAATATTAGTATTTTTGAAGTAACGTGTCGACGTCATGTATCGGTAACGTATCGAAAATGAATACCGTGTCAGTGTCGGTGCAACATAGTTCATAAGTAAGAATAAGGTTTTACCTTCAGTCTCTGGCCTTCTGGTTCTGTTTCTGATTGAATATGAGAAATTTTCAGAATAGTTTTTTTTTGGCCCCTACTTATCTCATGTCCTGGCTCAACACTGTCTTCCCTTACAGTATCATATCATGTTGAGCTTGAATTTCCCTCCTATTTTTTTTTTTTTTTAAAGAAAGAAATTGGTGACTATATTCATGATCTTTTCTGCGCCACAATCTTATGCCACCTGAGACATGATTTTTTATTTTATTGGAACAAGATTGTGGAAAATAGTGAGAGTCTCAATGGCAACCCAAGCTGCTACTACATTCACGGGCAACATGAAGGTATTTTTCTTTGCAGCTTCCCCTCTTTGCCATTATTTTTTGTCATCTTTGAAAACAATCATGGTTACTTTTCCATATCGGAATATATCAATTTTACAATTATACTGTAAATTACAAATATTTGTAATGTACTTCAAAGGTTTGATAAGAAATCATGCCCGTGCTATATACATTTTTTATTACCAATTTTACCTGTATCATTTCTCTTTGTAGTGTAGTTTTGAAATTCATGGATTAGCATGTTGCATTTTTAATTAAATAGCCTTACTTCAAGCATAATTACATTGGTTGGAAAGATTTTTTGAGTGCTTACTTTGTTATAAAATATATAAATGCTGACATCAACTTAATATTTCACTCGATAAAAGGTTTTAAAATTTTTGTTGGAAAAATGTGGTTACATTAATGGTCTAGGCTTCCTAGTCATTACAACATTCTTAGGATATTGATAAATTTCTGTGTTATTTTAATTGTTTTTGTCCTCCACAATATCTCCAGAAAGCACTTGCTGGACTTAGACGTATTAATCTTGAAGGGCTGCGCTGGAGGGTTTTTGATGCCAAAGGCCTGGTGAGTTTGAGATTTTCCCTTTTCTTCCTCTTGAGTCGCTATAGAAAGTAAGTTTGAAGAACTGGTCAGTAATTATAATGCCACACAAACAAAATAGCTTATGATTCCAACTTTGAAAAACTCATTCCGTCCCCAAATATAAGAAACAAATAACTTCTTTCTCAATACCAAGGGAAAGTTGATTTTGTTGGTTAGATGCTTTTAATATGCACATTTTGCCTTTTTCTTTTAAAAAATGCCCTTAATACAGTCATTAGGCGGAAAAGGTGCATCAATTACCAACAAATATAAGTGAAGGGCAAAATGGGAAAGTCATTAATTATGCCACCAGCGTCCTCCAATTCTCTTATATTTTTGCGACAAAATAAGAGTCCCAAAATTCTCTTACAAATGGGGACATAGGGAGTAACTTCTATGTTTGTTGAGCAAGCCCTTGTTGTACTTAATATGCATGCTAAATTTCAATGTCCAACTGGTGTCTTGTTGATCCTTGGGTTTTCCGGCATTTTCATTTCAGAAGAGAATAAAATGCAATATTGGATGCAGTTCTTGCACAAAATCCAATCGATTAGCAATTTGGCATGCACATTATGTATGGCATAATTGAATGTAAAATCTATTGAAGATTTATCTAATAGGGTGAAACATTTTCGATTTAAATAGGTGTCATTTTGTAGACAGTCAGAAAGATTATTGATTTGTAGATAGCATATCTGGTTTTACGTTGACTCTAAAGGGAACAATTCTTCTGGGCAACTTCTCCTGAGTTTATTACTTCTCAGAGCAGATGTAGTCTTGATTTATTGTAGGTTGATCATTTCAAGATAATTTTATGGGTGAATTAGTCCAAGGAAATGCTAAATGACATCATATTAAAGTTCTTTTGATATGGTGGCTGAAGCCATGTGTATGGCAGGTTTAGTTGTAATCAAGATTTGAACTGTTTAAATAGTTTTTTTGGTGACAGATTTGTTTAAATATTTGAAGACTTGAGATCACTTCATGTCTAACTATGTTGCTTTTTTATAAGGTCCTTGGGAGGTTAGCATCTCAAATAGCTACTGTAGTTCAGGGCAAGGATAAGCCAACATATGCTCCTAATCGTGATGATGGGGATATGTGTATTGTGCTTAATGCAAAGGATGTATGTGTGACTGGAAGAAAGCTTACAGACAAGTTCTATCGCTGGCATACTGGGTAGGTGCTGGTCCTTTTGTCCTTACAATGAAACTGATGAAGTTTTAAGCATTTTGGGTTGCTTGGAATCAAATTTTTTGATATCTATCTTGCCAAAAGAAAAAATCTATGTTCCTCAAACTTATAATTGTTAGTTGTTTGTTGGATTCCCTAATTCATAGTGTTTTGGAATTGATAGTGATACCACTTCTTATCCTGACGTGAAGTAGTGGCATGTAGGTATGTGGGCCACCTCAAGGAAAGGAGTCTAAAGGACCAGTTAGCCAAAGACCCTACAGAAGTCATTCGCAAAGCTGTTCTACGCATGCTGCCTAGAAACAAACTGCGTGATGTAAGTGTTACATAGACCAGTCTCTGGTTATTTGTGTGATTATCGGATTTAACTACAGACTTCAAACTTCAAACATTATGTAGCACAGATCACTTTTTTTTATACACCGGAAAGCTTAAAGACAATAAAAAACTGAGAAGCCGTTGGTATTCACTATGCTATGAATAACATCCGGACCCAGAATTTGGACTCCAAGAGGACCAACCAAAGCCCTTTTCACAAGCACATCCGCTACTCCATTTTGATCCCTGTCCACCAGCCTGGTTCCCACTCACCAGACTCGTTTCAAAGACCCCATAGTTTGGACCCAAATTGCAATTGATGAAAATGAAAGTGACACAACATTGTTTTATCCAGAGATTGGAGCCAAAATGCGATTAGTTTCTAAATAACTGACATGAGCCAAATGATGTAGTATCATGTCAATTATATTATTTTTACAAATCTACTGCAATATATCCCCCCGGGGGGCGATTTTCTAAGTTGCATTTCATGTGTCTTTTTTGCCCATAAATGTAGGATAGGGATCGAAAATTGAGGATCTTTGCCGGCAGCGAGCACCCTTTTGGTGATAGGCCACTTGAACCTTACGTGATGCCTCCTAGGAACGTACGAGAAATGCGGCCAAGGGCAAGGCGTGCAATGATTCGTGCTCAAAAGAAGGCCGAGGAGCAACAGAACACAGGTGAAATAAGGAAAGGCAAAAAGAGAGAAGCCTCAGGGGAAGTGAAAGCTTGAATAGATAGTTATTTTGGTTGAGGAAAATGTTGCTGGCCTATGAAAAGCCATCTGTTTCTCTTCGCTAGCAAATTATTTATTGTCATGTGAAATTGTGTCTTGATTTTGTTTTCTTTTTCTCAAGTCCTTGCAGGCATGTATCGTAGTTATAGAAATTTTGTGCAATACCTGTATTGATGTACTTGTCAGTTAGTCACTCTAAAAGCTTATATAGAAGTTGGCACGAGTTGTAATTCTCATTGATTCCCGTTTGGATCTAACAAATATTACTTCCTCTGTTTTTTTTCTTAAGCATCATAGGCTAAAATCACGGTTTTCAAAATATCCGTCAAAATTAAGTTAAAAATAATAAATATGTAAGATGTATAATTTTTAAATTATACCATTAGGGCCATTATTGAGGGCTAGGGGCCTAGGGCTCTGGCGGCGGTGCTCTGCTGTTGGTATCCTTTTCTCATTTTTTCTATTTAAAAAATTGAAGCCATTATTGTAAAATCACCCTCACTATAAAATACCAAATTGATTCCCCTTATCTTTTTGTCATTTTCACGTCTTAATAGATTTTGTGTGTTTTATAAATTCAAATAGTATTTTATTGAAAGTTTCTCAAAATTTATTGCTATTGTATTTAATTTAGGGTAAAGAGGCAAAAACATACATGTTCTTTTTCTGGAGGAGTGTCCAACACCAAATGTTTTTTTTAGGTGTAAAAGTGACTATGTGATTATAAATTAAGTGCAAAAATACCCATTGATAGTTAAGTTTGACTTTTTTTGTTGACTGGACGATGATATGGCTTTTAAGGTGTAAAAATATATATGTGGTTTGTTTAAAAGAGTGCTCAACATCAAGTATCTTTTGTAGGTGCAAAATATCATTTCACCGTTAAGTTTGACTTTTTTTGTATCGAAAAAATAGTACTAATTAGTACCTTGAAATATATGATCTAGAAAAAATATTTTAAGATGCTGATTGGCATTAAAAAAAAATACTTCAAGATGCTAACAAGTACTGAAAAAATACTTCATGATCTTAAAAATTTATTTTAAGATCTTGAAAAAAATATTTCATGGTATTGACTGATACTAAAAAAATACTTCAAGATATTGACAGGTACTAAAAAGATACTTAGGGTATTGACTGATACTAAAATATATTTCAGGATATTGATTGTCTGGTACTAAAAAGATACTTCAGGATACTGACTGAACTAAAAAAAATACTTTCTAATCTTGAAAAAATATTTTAGGGTACTGAATGGTACTAAAAAAATACTTGAAGTTATTGAATGGTACTGAAAAAAAAAATACTTCATCATCTTAAAAAATTAGTTTAGGATCTTGAAAAAATATTTCACGGTACTAACTAATACTAAAAAATACTTCAAAATACTGACTGGTACTTTTTTAAAAAAATCCAACTAACAGTCAAATGGTACTTTTGTACCTAAAAAAAAGCACTTGTGTTGGGCACTCTTTTGACCAAACCACACATGTATTTTTACACTTTGAGAGCCACATTATCGTCCAATTGGCAAAAAAAGCTAAACTCAACGGTCAAATGGTATTTTGACACATAATTTGTAACCACATAGTTATTTTTAAACCTAAAAAAAGCACTTGGTGTTAGGCGTTCCTTCGAAAAAAGCACATATGTATTTTTACCCCTTAACACTATAATTTACTGGGGTAAAAAGAAAAAAACTAACTTATAATTTTAGACATAAATGATTTATTTCTTATATTTAGGACTCGTCCTATAAAAGATTATTTTATGAGTTAATATCATCTTTGATCCTTCAAGTTTAATCTCATTTTGGTTTTGATCTCTCAAGTTTTAAACCATTAGTTTTGGTCTTTTTAGAGGCAAAATGGTTCAGGGTTTTATTGAGTTAAATGGACCAGTATTTTAAATAGATGAATCTTAAATGATTAAAACTTATGATTTGAAACTTAAGGGACCAAAACTAAAATGAAAGCAAATTTAAGGGACTAAAAATTATATTAACTCTTATTTTATAGTGAAACAAAAGACCAGGGGAGCAACTAGCAACAACACCATAAGTATTTTACCCGTAAATTTTACTCTCTGACTTGCAATATTCTCTCAAAGCTTTGCTTCCTTTGTGGAGAAAAATAAAGCAAGAAAACATGGCTGCCCATTACATTACTTGGATTTGAATGAGGCATTTCTGGACTTTACAGAGCAAATTGAGAATCCAAGCATGATAATTGTGGAATTTGAACAATAATGGAAATTCAGTGCATACTTCATTGTGCCTAAAGACACGGAAGAAACAGACTATTTTTCCCCCTACAAATTCATCAATATATTTTCCTCAATACTCTTTAATGTCTATACAACTTGAAATACCATATTAGAAAAATAATATCTTTCAAGAAAACTAAAGGGTTAAGGAACAATTTTTTTCTGGAAGTTTTTAGGGGAAAATTTTTTCCCTCAAGTGTCAAAAAATGAGCAATTTTACCTTGAGTGTTATCTTAGTTATTTTTTAACGTTAGTTAACTAAATATGTTAGAGCCAACAATTCATTTATCATCTATGTCATTTTGTTAAGGTGCAGATTTATTCCGAAAATCCATATGTCATGTATTTGACTTTTTTCAAAAGTTGGATTTAAAACTTCTGGAACAAATTTGCACTATAACAAAAATGACATATATGATACATGAATTGTTAACTCATCATATTTAGTCGGGCGAAGGGGCAAAAATACACACGAAGTTTGCCCGTAGGAGCGTCCAGCACCACCAAGTTTCAAAAGTAGCAAAAGTAGACACAAAGTTATGTTTTGGGGAGCGAAAGTGACACAACCCGTTAGTTGACCAACACTCTGGTTAACTTTTGCCACCTGTACCGTTAAATGCTGACTGAGATTTTTTTTTTTTTTGGTTAATTTGAAAATGCCACAGCACCATGGTTGAAAGAAAAGAAAGAAGATCGGGAGGAGACCAGAAAACTGAACCTGTTGAGCAAATCGAGTGAGGAAACTCATATGGGCAAATCGAGCGAGGAAGAGATTTTAGTGAGCGAAGAAGAAAATGGGGAGCTAGGGTTGTTTGTGGGTGTTGGGTGAAGGTCCATCGATTCAGTAGATGGTGAGCTAGGGTTCTAGAAATGCGAGCATAGCGACGGCTTAGATCGGAGATGACGGAGGTCGGTAGCTTCCATTCTTCGAGGTTCCTGCAACTACACCAATTCGACAGTGTGTATTTTCTTAATGATCGAATTATTGAATTCTATTCAGTTATCTTTCTTCTTGCCATCCTTCTTAGGATATCCTGCTGGTTCCACCATCCATTGCATTCTGGATAATGAAATCCCCAGTCATTGAGGCTCTGAAAGATTTCTTAGAGCCTCTTCATTTGACCAATAAGACACTAATTATATTTCCTATCAATGATAATGACGATGTTAGCCAAGCCGAAGGAGGATCCCATTGGAGCTTGCTGGCATATTACAGAAATGCTAATCTGTTTGTTCACCATGATAGCACAAGCAGCATGAATAAAGAACCTGCTGAGCAGCTATATAAAGCTGTTGTGGGATATATAGGACTCTCCAATTCTGCGAGTGAGGCCAAATTTCTAGAATGTCCTGATTCACCCAAGCAAGTGAATGGCTATGATTGTGGCTTATATGTCACAGCCATAGCGAGAGTGATATGTAGTTGGCATGTAAATAATGAAAATACTGAGAGAAATTGTCTCTGGTTTTCTTCTGTGAAGGAGCACGTCACTCCTCCTTTTGTTGCTGGAATGCGGAGTGAGATCTTGGCGCTGATCAAAGATATAATGGCGAGACAGTGAAAGCAGAGTAAGAATTGATGGTGAGCTAGGGTTCTAGAAATACGAGCATAGCGACGTTCAAATCTCAGTCAGCATTTAACGGTATAGGTGGCAAAAGTTAACTAGAGTTTTGGTCAACTAACGGGTTGTGTCACTTTCGCTCCCCAAAACATAACTTTGTGTCTACTTTTGCTACTTTTGAAACTTGGTGGTGCTGGACGCTCCCACGGGCAAACTTCGTGTGTATTTTTGCCCCTTCGCCCTATTTAGTCAACTAACGGTGAAAATTAATTGAGATAACGATCATAGTAAAATTGCACACTTTTTAACACTTTCGAGATAAAATTGCCCCTCGGTGACCCTTACCCCAAAATTAAATCAATAAAATATCGATAAGGCTTATATTATAATAAAGTTGGTTGGTTGAAGATGGTAACATTCGTGAATGTTAAACATATTTAATACACTTCCCAATGATTTGAAATTTAATATAGTCAATAAAGAAATTGATTGCAAATACTTGCGTTCTACTGTAACGTGAGCATAACTCACAAATATTTCTCTTCAAACTATCTAACTAATGGATTCAAAGATGAGCACAAATATGTACATATTTTACATAGTGAATCCAACACTCCTATTTTGCAGACAGAAGATGGGTAAAGCAGATTTGGAAAAGGCAACATATTTGTATAAAAAGTGAGGAAAACTGCACCTCACCTAAAACTTTTTTCATCCTTTCAGTTTCAGCTAGAGATGGGGATGGAAGGTGGTAGAGTTGCGATTTGGGTAAGCTCATGGGAAGGTTATTTGAGAGTTTAAGTTGAGAAAAATAAAGATGATATTGAAAAATAAGTTAAAAAAGCAATGATGATATCTAAGATGAAGAGTAAATGATAATCTAAATTACTCTATTTTAGAGAGGAAGTAAATATCTCACTAACTCTTTAAAAACAGTCTCTCTGAGACAAAGAGTAAGCAAGAATCTCATACACATCCTTAAGAGAAAGATGAGTCAAAATTTGTAACTCATCAGACTATTAAAGCTTAAAGAGAATCTCTTATACCAATTTACTCTCTAAAATATTTTATATTTTATTGATGAGGTACTATGTCTAGTGATATTTATAATGGTTTACAGAGGATAGACTCTATCCAAAATCTAAATAAGAAATCTAAAATATATCTAAATATGAAATTCAAATAATTCATAATCCTAAATTCTACAACTAAATCTATCTAGTGCATATTTCACTTATTTCTTTATTTCCTAAAGATAATAAAAACAGACTCAATTAATTAAATATTTATTCCTAAAATCTCTAACTTTCCGCAACTTCCATTATCTCCAGCTAATCAGGTACTCTATCAGAAGGTGAGATAAAAATTGGAGATTTATCAGCCAATTTTCTCGGTGTTTGTGTCATCTGAGGGACAAAAAATATTCTTAATCTCCACCAGCTTTCCCACATCAGCTCCAAGTTTTCATCTGAGATTTCTTGACATATCTCAGCAAGATTATATTTCTGCATAGCAACAATAGAAGAAAAATTACTTCAAATCTCTTGATGTGGTGGGAAAGATTAACAGTGGGTATGAGGTGTGAATAGTGATTATAATTCAAATCTCTTGATGTGGTGGGAAAAAAGAGAAGAAAAAAGTGAACTTGAATTAATATTTTGGTCACTGTAAGTTCATTTAATCCATTAGTTTCACTATGTTCTAAATTTACTAAATTTCTCAATTTTATATCATGAAAGTCCTACACATTTTATTACACTACAAACGAGATTTTATATTAAGAGCCGGTGGTAATATTTAGGATGCATGGGATGCTATATAAAATATAGAGGATCAATGAGGCATAAAACACAATAAATCAACTTAAAGGACCAACAAAATACAAAGTTAACCAAGAAAAAACTAAAAATACTATTGAAATTCAATACCTGGATCCATTTACCATAAAGGTGAAGCCTTGTTATCATCACTCTCTCAGCAAGGTCTTGTTTCTCCTGTCAATTGGGCAAGAACATAGAATGAAGTCATTTACAAATGCATCATGTAACTGCATTGTCATAATCGTACATCTCGTATTCTAACTAAAAATTAGATAGAGAGGATTTGGCATTTGATTAGACTATTAGTTTAACTGCAAAAGAGAAATTGGTGGAATGGAGAGGAAAAGAGTAAGATTGAACAGGTATGTTTAAGAGCATTCATGGTAAATGTTGCAAATAGACTCAGACCTTAAAGCAGAATAAATTTCAATTCAAGTTTTGTTGATAAAAGTTCAACAGAAATTGCAGTTGTTACACTTGACACAAGAAATTGCAATGAACTAACAATGATAAATAAAATTATAACTATGATAATTTGGGCAACTGGAGGAAGCCCCTTGAGTTAACCTCCAAGGCTCATAATAGATTTGATAGTAATAGCGTTAATGCTCACAGCTAGAGGAATTTATTGCAGTTCAAGAACAATAGTAACAATCAAATAAGCAATAATAATGATGATGACAATGACAACATTGACGGCGATGATTGTGGAATAACTACTTGATTATCAAAACAAGTAGCAACAACAATACCATAACAATGAAAACAACATTGACAATGGCAGAAGCAGATTTTGCATAAGGAGTGAGGATTGAAGAAACAAAACCGGTACGCAAGGATCTAAATATAAGAAAAAAAGATAACACTGTCAGAGGAGCGTGCATAAAAAAACAGAGGAATAAAGTACAAGGGTTTCTCAATAGTACCTGCAGTAGTTTTAGTTCTAAGATTTATGTAGCTCACCCTATACATTTGGGATTTAGACTTCTTCCTATAATTAATAAAATCTTTATTACATGCATAATTAGTCTCAGATGATGTTTAAGCATTTAGTACTGTGTGTGTGAGTGTATATGTTTGATTGTTTGCTTTTTTTTTTTTTTTTTTGGCATAAGGTATTCATAATAAAACAAGCAAAGAAATTACAATAAATATCTTCTGAAACTTAAATAGGTAGTTAAAATACAAACAGTAGTACCTTGCCAAGGGTTCTGATAATATAACGTTTCTCATCTGCCGGCTTGTTTATTGCAAGCCTATCAAATGAAAAGCAGAAGTAACATTTAGCAAGGATGAATCCTTTGGATGAAATCGTGAAAATCTTGGCAGATACAAATCAAGGATGCTGAAACTGCCAAATATATCCCATTGTGATTAAAAGTTGCGCTAAAATTGTCTCAAAATAATTTAGAAACGTACATATGTGGGACTCAATGGTCAACAACATATTCAAGCCAAAATAATTAAAAGACCAAAGATGATTTAAATACGACAGAGACGATCTTGCCACAACAAATATATCACTTACTCATAGAACTGCCTATACTTGGAGGGGTTCATCTCATACAATAGCTGAAGAACAACCCTTGCGGCCATGCATGTGTAATAGTGGAGTAATTGCTGCATCCAAAGGCATGATTCCAGTTAAATTCATACTAATAAAGCTCAACATATTCACATCAGAGGATAAAGATTAGTGAATGCAAGTCTACGTACATATTTCCAAGTAATATAAGGACTCAACATTCCTTAGAATGATCCGCTCTTATATGGCATGGCAAACAGACCTTGTACATTTTTCATGAGTTGCTAATCCCTAATACGTTTCAAATTATCAAAAGAAGCGCCAAGTTTTACAACTCATGATATCAATGCTTTTAAGAATACTTCAAGAAACAGATCTAAATTGAGAAATCGTCACAGTAACGTTTGGGATAATATAATTATGAACATACATGTTATGGTAGCCAAATACTAAGACTTACTTAAAGACAAGAGCTGAAGAGCATTGATACAAAAAGATTACATTTCATGCTCTGCAAATGCACAACAGTAACGCTAAACCACCAAACGAAAAGTGACCTAAATAAGATCTTTTCAAACATCGGATCTCCATAAAGTTATAATCGCAATTCTAAACTAAAACTGATTGTTACCGTTGTAACTTAAACATCAACAAACGTATCTTCATACTGCCCACCAAGCTCGTTAACCATCTTTACTCTTCTGTCACTGCGCAGCTTCCTGGGATTTCTATTAACACAGAGTCGCCACTCTCGCCCTGCATCAATGAAGGAACTACTCAATTGCATCGCTCCTCGCTTTACCGATTGTTTCTTCCACAAAACAGTGTCTCCTCCACTTTTGAGATTCATCCTAGTCATAGACAACGCATCGACGCGCAAACATGGACGCGTGAGCGAGTCCAATGCCGATGAACCCACAATAGATAAAGCACCCACCATTCTCCTTACAAGCCAAGCTCAATATCAACTTCCCCAAATATAGCCAGACGAAAATCTGTTCCCCGGAACAATGGAATCGAAAACTTATGTGAGATACCCACTGAAGAAACCGAAGAAATAAGAGTGAGATTGGCGAATTAGGCAAGCGTAAAAGACGCATCAAAGATTCAAAGCGATTCAAATTCAATTGCGAAAATCGTGAGATTTTGAAAATGTGTGTGAATGTTGGCTATATAAATGAAAAGGGGAAAATCCATTGGGCCCGTTGGGGGTCTAAAAAAAGCCTCAAGATTTTGAAAATCCTAAAAATGGCCTAAGGACCTTTTGTAGTATAAATTCATTAAAATTTAACAATTAAATCAACCAAATTAACAACAAAATCAATACCTGTTAATAACTAAATTAGTCGCATTAACAACAATATTTTAACAACTAAATCAGTCATATTAACAACAATATCAATCCCGGTTAACAACTATATTAGCCCCATTAAAAATTCACGTAGATTCTGAAAATTCTAAAAAATGGTATTTTTTGGGATTTTCAGGATCTTGTGATCTTTTTTGGGATTTTTTTTCTCCAAAAAAGGCCCTTAAATGCATTTTCCCAAAGAAAAGAGGGAGATTCATTATTCACATTGGCCTTCTTTTTTTTGTTGACAAGTTCGTTGAATGGTACAGCCAACTCACCTGGACGGTTTCTACACTTCCGTGAATGTTGGACACAATGCGAGCGCAAGTGATGGAACTAGGGGTAGAAATAGGTCAGACCTCTATCAGGTGGCTTATAGCATGACCTGTTTAGGGCCTAATTAGGCTTGGTCCTTCACAATTGTTCGAACCTATAGGTCTTAAAAAAGCCTCAAGATTTTGAAAATCCTAAAAAAAGCCTAAGGACCTTTTGTAGTATAAATTCATTAAAATTTAACAATTAAATCAACCAAATTAACAACAAAATCAATACCCGTTAATAACTAAATTAGTCGCATTAACAACAATATTTTAACAACTAAATCAGTCATATTAACAACAATATTAATCCCGGTTAACAACTATATCAGCTCCATTAAAAATTCACGTAGATTCTGAAAATTCTAGAAAAGGGTATTTTTTGGGATTTTCAGGATCTTGTGATCTTTTTTGGGATTTTTTCTCCAAAAAAGGCCCTTAAATGCATTTTCCCAAAGAAAAGAGGGAGATTCATTATTCACATTGGCCTTCTTTTTTGTTGTTGACAAGTTCGTTGAATGGTACAGCCAACTCACCTGGACGGTTTCTACACTTCCGTGAATGTTGGACACAATGCGAGCGCAAGTGATGGAACTAGGGGTAGAAATAGGTCAGACCTCTATCAGGCGGCTTATAGCATGACCTGTTTAGGGCCTAATTAGGCTTGGTCCTTCACAATTGTTCGAACTACTACACCCATATCTGCTAAATTTTGATGAACATCAGTGGGCTGTGAATGGGATGGGCTAGTTGGAGCTGATGGCTCGTCAGGGGATGTCTTCTTGGTATCATTTTCCCTCTCATTGTCTAATAATGAAGGCTTCTTTATTGGAAGATAAATTCGCATTTGGCGCAAACACTGCTCATCAAATTCAGGGGTCCAGATTGGTGCTTCACCCTCATGCAAATACCACACTTTGTTCTTGTCCAATATAAGAGACACAATGGATGGGTATGGTAGTTTTGTGTTTTTAACCCCAAACCTCTCACCTTTAAGTATAATGTCCACAATCCTTTGCCCCATACGAAACGGCTTCCCCTTGATCAAACATGTCAGGATGGTCTTGTCCTCAGTGCTCAAAGTAGTGTAGTGTCTGCCCTTATTTAAAAAGTTCCTCCTGTATAGGTAATGTAGCACCCTAAACCTAATAGACATTTGCGTAGGTTTGAAGAGACCTACATCATCCTCTGTACCCTTATGTTCAAGCAGGATTTTGTCCATCTCTTCTCCTGTGAAGGTTGTGTCTTTGGACTGCGGTTTTTTAATGTTTAACCACTTCAGTATCTGTTTCTCATTGACCTCTATGGTTTGTCCCCTCACGCACGTTGACACAACTCCACTTCTAGACATTTTTAGATTAGAGTAAAACACTTTCACTACACTATCACAGTATGGCAACGACAGCTCAAGCAGTCCCCTATAAGGCCTAAGAATGTCACTTATACCAAAACCAAATTCAGACTTGAATGTCTCAAAGTTGATCCTAGTCATTCTACATATACTTTTCCCAACTAACCTGATGTCATACTCTTCCAGTTTTGAGTTTTTGAAATCATGCTTTGCCTCAGGAAGCTTTGTCCTCTGTTGTCTTTTTAGGTCCTTGTACAATTTAGCCCGAACATGATCAACTTCTTCATTATCCTCCTCTTGATCTTCTTCCCCATTGGATGTCTTATCTGACACACTATCATCCCTTGCATCTTCTTCTTCATAAGAGTTCTCAACCTCGTCACTGTCATCTTGTTCATCTTCTTTCTCATTGGATGAGTTATCTGGCACATGTTCATCCTCTGCATCTTCTTCTTGGTCAGACGACTTATCTGAGACATTTGCATCCTTTTCATCTTCTTGTTCATCGGACGAGTTGCGTGACACATTGTCATCCTGGTCATCTTCCTCCCCATCGGATGAGTGCTCAGACTCATTTTCCTCCTCTTTAGTAGCCACCACTGTTTGCTTCCCCCTTTTTATCTCTTCCCACCTCTGTTTTTTTCGTTTGGGGAAGATTGTTTGGAAGAATGAGGGGACGCATCAGAGTTACTATCAGCAGCGGTCGTTACCCCAACGGAAGCACTAGCAGTTTGCTTCCTTTTTGATGCTCTACGTTTTTTCTTCGCTTCCTTTGCGTCAAGGTCGTGTTTCCACTTGGCCGCTGCCTCCAATTCATCTACTTCTTCTTCAGACTTGTACTTCGAAGTAGCTACTCTTCCGCAACGACGAAGCTTTGCCTTGTGTTCTCTGTACTTGTTGAGGTCTTCCTTTGTTATTCCCAAAGCCAAGAAGCGATCACCCAGCATCTACACCCTTGCCATTGCCTATGCAATTGATGTGTAAAGAAACCAGAAATCCGGATGGAATGAAGAGCGAAACACCCTAATGGCTTATCCTTAACTGTCAACCGAGTAAATGAAAGACAATGTGATGAAGAAATAGCACTAGTGTCGATGGTGTGGAGGTTACAGCAATTTGTAACAACAGAGTATAATAGGGGGCTGGTTAACCGTTTTGCCAATTTAAAAACCAGAGTAAAAAATGGAGGGAATGCACAGAGACGAAGGCGGGGAAGAGATAAAAATATCACTGTTGTTTGATCTCCCCTAAATTAGGGCTAAGGGTACAATGGACAATTTGTATTGGGCCTATTAATGTGACTTCAGATTTGGTGGCTATCAAGCCGACTGTTCGATCTAAATCAATTAGTTCAAACGAAAACATTGATCAAACCGCTTCCCATGGATAAATTGATGTCCTGGTTAGTTCGAACTAAATCGAAAAGTTTGAATTGAAGATACTCTCTGTACCTGTGCGTTCGAATGAAAACTTTGATAGTGGGCACATCAGTGGAATCTGTCAGTGCAACATATTGACAGATCGACACATCAGATGAATGTGTATGATTTATTTTTTGGTTACAAGAAGCAGGTTCAGTAAATGGTTGGCCTCAGTTTTTTTTGTTACAAGAAGCAGGTATAGTACATTGGACATTTCCTAAGTTTTGTTATTACAAGCAGAAGGTACAGTCATACAGAAAAACAACATTTTGACAACAACAAAGGTTTTCTGAATGTATTTGTTACAAGAAACGGGTACATAAAAAGTGATCCACTTTTATACATTAGCAAAAGTGTGAGTACATATCCTAAACCAAGCATAGTCTAGCTGGCGTGAATCACAATACATTGACTGATATCATCTATAACATGATGCTACACACAAACTTTATGCCATGTTCAGTGTTCCCTGAACCTTTGAACATGGTAAAAAATTTGCGATACTGCATATAAGATAGGCGTGTACAAAATACAGATATAAACACTTGTCTGTGGGGTATTACATACACAAAAGACAGATGAGTGTCCAAAAAATAATGACACACCTGACTTACCCCTACCCAAGCCAACAACAGCAAAAACATATAAGCCCAGCTACGTACTCAACATACAAACACTACAATACTATGCACAACTGCTAGAAGGTATGCTGATTCAGCAAGGTATGGATCCATGACAGCTTAAACTTTAGAGGAATTGATCCAAATGCCTTCATATACTTGGCAGATGCAAAGATCTTCATATGGGCAATGTTCCTCTCATTCCAAGTCAGCTCCTAAACTTGCAGTAGCTCCATGAATAAGGCATCTTCTTTGGCAGAAAGTTCAGCTTCCTTATCTTGCGTTGACATCATGTTGCCTAGCTTGTCAAACGCAGTACCCATGGTCTTGTCCAATTGTGTGACAGTATCTCGCAATGCTTTAGCTATGACTTCTGCGTTGTTCAGTTTGCACTTCTTCTTTGGAGCCAATGCTGCATCAGCTGGATTTGTTGGAGTGGTAACATGTTCATTATTTGTTTGTGAGAACTTTGATTCATCAGGAAGATCTTGTGGTGTATTCGGAAGGTCGTCATCTTCAAGATTAACCTATTCCTCCATTGCCCCAGGGCACTCTCCTTCATCACCGATGGCCCTGTCCTTTTCCCAAACGATGCATAGAGAGTCAAAGTTCGGCAAAGGTTTTGTCCGAAATTCCTTATGCTTAGGATGAGCCTGCAGGTTAAGACTTATGTTGAGTTTCTGAACTTGAAGACACTCATGCATTATTCATTAGTAAAGTAACAATTTCAACACAATTGTGGGATCACATACCTTCAGATACTCTTCCCAAACATCAGCATCTGCAGTGACAAGTTTTGTGTCTGGATCCCAACCAAATCCAGAGGTGTAGGGTCCATAAATGATGTCATACGCTGTCTGCCACAAGCGCTTCAATGTCTTCAGTCAGGAGTTGATGCGGGGCATTGCTTTTATGCCACATCCAGGGTGCTTGGCCTCCATCATGGTCTGCAAAGCATTTGCGTATCCGGACTTGAAGCCATTGTCCGCCATGAATGTTTTGTTGGGATCCGTACACGCAGCGGATTTAAAATTTCTACGAATCCCGTCCCGAGGATCACTCAGGTGCATTTAAATCAAGACTTAGGGAACTCGAATCATACCTCTATTGAACTCGTCCACATCTCATTCTCTTTGAACAGGTGGGCTACCTTTTCGATCAGCAGAAAACGACTTCTTAGAATCGGCTTCCTCTACCGGTATCCACACGAACAATCCTCGAACACGGTTACGGCAGCGTGCTAGCGCCTCGAGTTGTGCGTCTCTCTCTTTTACGCTCTAGGGTTTCTCGCGGCTTTCTAATACGCTCGACTAAAAGTTCTGTAGGTTTTTTAAACCCAATAGGCGTATTATATAATCAAAATTAATCCTCATTAATTTTAAAATTCGAATTTTGAATCTGGATAATATATCAATTAAATCTATCTAATAGATCTAATCTAATATATTTATTTCATCTGAATTAAAACCAGATCTGAAATTCGAATCTAAATTAAAAGCCTTCTGATTTAATTTATCTCTTATAAATTAAATCTGAAAAATGATATCTATCTATTTAATTAAATTTGAGATACTATATCTCAATTTAAATTAAAAAGATATATGATATCTTTATTTGAAAATCAAATGAGATATAATATCTCTATTTGTTTTAGATATTTAATTTATCCGATAAATTAAACATAAAACAAATATCATATAATATTATTATAATATCCATTAAATAATATTATTATATTATTTTTTGAATTTAATATATATATATATATATATATATATATATATATATATATTTACCCCAGATTAAATTCAACATCCATTAAATATTAGATTAATCAAAGATTCAATGAATCTGGACGCATTTGCTCGTGTTGGGTTATTCTTGTATGCAACCCTGTAGGCCCATATGAGATTGGCAGTGGGCCAAGACTGTATCAGCCCACAAGTCGCAAGCGACCTCTAGCAAGACATTGCGACTACCCAATTCACATGGGGATCGATGACACGATACAACCTATCGTACAACCATGTCACGTCCCTTTTGTCACGCGATAATTTGGTCAAGGATGAGGCATGGATAATGTCAACTTCCTATTCTTGACCACTACTTTCTCAATTCTCGAGTAGTCTAAAAGGTGAAATGGAAACTCTTTTCCATCACAGTATGGCCATACATTTCTTAGACTCACTCATCGAGGGGCCCAGTATTATCTCTCTACAAATGTGAGGGACAAATTCCATCTTGACCATTCACATTCCTCCGCATGAAAACCACTGATCCCGATCCTAGCCTTTATCGTCACCCAGTCAAAGGTGACTTTTGACTAGGTCAAAGGTCAGTGACTCATCATGTAGGAATCCATGATGATCTCAGGTCATAGGGCGTTGTGACGCGGTTATACATGAGATAAGCTTATGACTTATACCATGCAGCTTTCTCATAATGGGTCGGTCCTGCACCTTGTACTCTTACAAGTGCCCATGACTTTGATTCGTATCTCCATACCTCATCAAAGTCATACTGGTCTTATTTCATCTTTACTCCCGTGTAGATGACCGACCAGGGACATTTAGGATAATCTATAAGATTATCCAGGGATGCAGTTATCAATACGAACATGCAAACGAAAATGATAACAAAAGAGAATACTTTAAATAACTTAAATATCCAAAGTACAATGAATTGCCCCTAGGGCATAATTTCCAACACGTTTGGTCCAACTTCATCCCAACATTCGACCTATACTCTATCCTCAAGAGCACTCCACATCTTCATCCTTGAACCACCTACTTGTTGAGATTGATCCATCTAAAAAAACACAGATTAAACAAAATATTGCAAGTATCGTTAATGTTAACATAACAATGAAGTAACAACAAACCACACCACATCACGCACATAGGAAAAGATCATAATTGAAATTCAGAATCACATAGCAATAGGATGTTGTTTAATACATAAACATATGGAATTAAATGTTCGTGCGCCTAGCAATACTTGTGTACTACATTATCATTTATCACTGTGCAACAAAGGCAGCAAACATCTCATTTGCAACTTGTTCCCTATAATTACTCCACACATCACTAGTTATCAAAAGAACTATAGGCGTGTTCTCAACCGTTGTAGGTTCAATGTCAAAGGACTCAAGCTGCTCATCAAGGGGATCTTGACCACTCTCCCAACGAATGAGATTATGGAGCAAACAGCAAGCAACGATGTATCTATTCTGCAGCTTGACTGGATAAAAAGATGGGCTCCTCAATATTGCCCACCTTAACTTTAGTATGCCAAAACACCTTTCTATGACATTTCGGGTTGCAGAATGTCGCATGTTGAAACACTCATGTGCAGTTTACGGTTGATGTCCTTGTCACCAGTCATTAAGGTGGTACCTTTGACCTCTATAAGGAGCCAAAAAACCTTGGCAATTACTGTACCCTGCATCCACCAAGTAGTAGTTCCCTGTGCAAACAAAAAAAGTTAACGAATAGTAGTGTAAATTAATTTCAACCCATTAACGTACCCTTTCATCGATACCTAGCAGTACTCTTAGCCCATGTGGTCTCCTTGTAGCATCTCTCAAAACCCTCCCATCCGCAGCTGAGCCTTCCCACCCGGGGGAAAAAAATATGAATTGCCCATCCGGTGAGAATAACACAAGAACATTGGTTGTTATCTCTCCTTTCTATTTCGGTACCTCCCCTTGTGTGCTGCAGGGACTTGAACACGTATGTGCGTACCATCCAATGCACCGAGCCACCCCTAAAATGGGAAAAAAGGGTTTCACCCTTAAGGTCAAACCATACTTTTAATACTCAGTTAAACTACTCACACATGAACATCATGTATATACCTTGAACCACTTCCAACAATGATCATTTAAGTCCTCCGGAATTGGCTCTGGTTTCTTCAAAAGCAGTGATTGAAGTCTAATGGTTGCATTGAGCACTAGTTTGAAGTATCTACTTATGGTTTCTCATTACCTTCGAAACTCAAACTAAATTACTTTGTTCTTCACATGATGGGCCAATATGTGAAGGAACATAGCCACTTGCTCATCAACTAGCATATGTCTGGTTGCTCTCAATCCGCCAATTGTGTCTAACATGTGACACAATTTATCAAACGTTGGCCGGTACATCCTAATTTGGTTGAAGCAAGTGGTGTCACTACTATATATCATCGCCCTCAAATTCGCTCTCTTGGCATGGAAATCTAGTCTAAACGTCCTATTTGGTAAGTGCATCGGTCTACCTGCTCCCACAGCTACTATCATCACCACAACCATGGTCCTCATTGCTAGTAGCAAAGCTAAGCACCCGGCCAACAATCCAACCATTTCCCGTCTACGTAGCTCCATACCTACACAATTTTCAACCACACTAGTAATCCACTACTCCTGTTTACAAACTATCACTGTTTAACATTCATAAATTGGTATCTTTCATCCATCGCCTCAATTTAAACAACTACTTATGACCCAACATGGCACTCACTAAATTAGAAACGTCCCACATCATACGTTCGAACTGGGAAGTTTGGTTCGAACGTAATGTTCATTTGCTTTTTTCCCCACATTTCATCATTCACAGAACAACAGCACATTGTACACACACAAACAACATATTTTAATTCATTGCAATTTCATTCTAAACTGTGTAAATCATTTAAAACAGTGTCTGTGTCTCATTAATATACAAGAATATAAAGACCATTCACACTCGTCTTTGTCTCTGTCCCCAACGTGTAAGCATATAACCGTGTCTGTGTAAAATTGCTTCCATTCAAGTGTGTGTGTGTCCCCCCCAGCTCGAATGAACAGCCCTTCCCAAATCTCCTAAAACTACCGGTAAATCACACATTAACCTTTTGGATGTATATTGACCTCAAATGTAGCTCTGTTCCTAGGGTTAAACTTCTCCTTCGCCGAAAAACGCCAACTGTTTTCCAACCTTCTTCGCCGACAGCTTTGTCCAGGTCCAAGCTTTTTCACTGACAGCTTCGTCCACCTCCAGTTCGCGCCTTAAATGCTTTTTTATTAATAGGTACAATGTTTTAGGGGCCTTTTTGTCCGACATTTTCACTCTCCTGGCAGCATTTTAACATTCCCGCCTCTTTTTAAGGGAAAGCACATTCCAACGGATGAGGGAAAATTCAAACTGGCGAGAATGGTTCTCGATGGAAGATGGGACAATCAAACATAATTTTTTTTCGTGAGAAGTGTCTTATCTTCCCTTTCCACCACCCTCTTTCAGCGAAACAAATGGGTCCTTATTTTCAAATGCATTTTTCCATTAGACTCATACTTTCTCTATCATTCTTTTGCCATGGCAACATGTGTGGAGTCCTACTGAGATCTATAACTCAAATATTGTGGCTATTATAAGCCAAAATTCAATAAATTCACATGGTATGACCCATCAATACCATTTTAATATCTCTTTCCTTTGCATTCCAACACATATTCTACAGAAAGAAAGAGACTAAATACATACCTGTGTAAAGTTTTCCTCTTCATTGCCGGTTATGGAGCTACAACTCGTCACCACCATATCAAGACAGAGTCGGCCATCCTCTCCACCAAGTTCTGACCGAACCTCTCCACCGAGACCCAACAACTAGCGGCGTTGTGCGAGTTATCTTCCCCAAGATCCGAAAGAATCTTTCAGCCAAGAGACTATTTTCGCCGAGAAACACAGACCCAACGGCAATCTGTGATTTCTTGTCACCAAGATCTGAGACAATTTTTGGACTGAGACACAAGAAGAGGTCGATATCTGAGCCGTAAAACAATACGGTTCATCGAGCGTTATCGAGTTCTTACACGGCAGTGTTCCACCGTTCCCTTTAAGATACGTCCACCAACTCCTCAGCTTCACCTGAAAAACCATCTCTAATCACCTCCCACTGGTGGGTCCTCTCAAAACCCCGTTCGAAAAACCGCCTGAACCACTCTGTCTTTGGTCATTCCCAATAAGAACGAAATCGCAACAACAGAGGGAAGCCATAGCTTTGCTCTTTCCTGTTCCTTTCGCTGGAAAAGAGGCATTCGTGTTGATAACATGTTGTAAAAGTATGAAATAAAGAATAAGAAATCAAAGAAGAGAACAGGGAGTATTTCTCATTTATATTCTTGTTTCATTACAATGATTCTTTCTCAGACCGTTCCTTTTCATATCTCTCACACTTTCTCTCTTTCATATTCACTTCTTCGCACTTCTTCTTTGCGGACGGTGTGTGTGTGCAATGATTGAGAATGGGTTGTTTAGTGTAATTTCCACCTCTGGGTCATTTGATGTAATTTTCCCCTTGACCAACACAAGTAAAGCAAGTTGGCGGAAGAGATGAGATTGTAGACGTAATGATCTATGGGTCCCACATATTTATGAGAAGTAATGATGATTGTGTGCATCCTATACCTTTGTATATAATATAATATTCTATGACATAATATAGGAGATTAAGAGCCAAGAGACATCCACATAATTAATATATTCATAACATTCCTTATATATTTTGTTCTATTAGCTATATGTAATCGTCTTGGAATTGTAATACCCGAGATTTTTATTAATTATTATTAACATGTGAATTTTGTTTCAGTTTTAAGGACGAAACTTGTTTTAAGGAGGGTAGAATGTAATACCCCAATTATTATTAATAGTAATGATATTATTATTAATAGTAATTACCCATTTATTTTAGGTAGCCTTGGTGGGCCAAATATTCCTAGTCTTAATTGCCTTAGGAATTTTCTGCTTATACTCTAAGAAAGAGGTTTAGGTAATAAGTCCTCTACTTGTCAACTAAGTCACATTAATTCATACCATGATTAATTGAATTAATGTGATATATCCTATCACATTAAATTCACACCCTGATTGATTGACGACCATGATTGTTTTTAGGTAATAAGTCCATTACTTATCAACCAAGTCACATTAATTTACACCATGATTGATTGACTGAATTTAATGTGAACCATGATTGATTGATTAAATTTAATTTACCCTATTAATGATATTAAATTCACATCATGGCTGATTGACTTTTAATTTAATATACCCTATTAATGATATTAAATTCATATCATGGTTGATTGATTTTTTTTTTAATATAATGTATCCATTAATGAGTTGGTAATGGTAAAAGAGCCCAAAGCTAAACCCTAATTTTAAGTTATAAATAGAGTCTAGTCTAACCCTGAATACTCTCATACTCTTCTCCTATTCTCTTCTACTATTCTCTTCTATTATTTCTTCTATTCTTTCTCTATTCTTCTAAGAGGCTAGCAAAACGGAGACCAAGTAATTTTAATCCTCAGAACAACCTTGCGTCTCGTGCTTATTCTTTTTCTTTACATTCTATTTTGCTAATCCTAATTCTTATGAGTCTTAGGTTAGTTTTCTATAAGTTTTGATAGGGTTGTTATATATGAAATATGTTATATGTAATCCTAATCTCGAGAACAATTGGAGTTAGTTGTTGTATGTCGGTCTCGATTTTTGTGAAAAACCCTTAAATGTATCACTGCATTTTTATATATATGTTTTCCTTTTTCGAATTACTTTATGAAAGCAAAACACTTCACCTCCTTGTATAAATATATTTCTTCTTCTTGATTTGCGTTTAATTATTTTGCAAAACCCTTTATTGAAACTTTTAAATGCTTTCATATATATATATATATATATATATATATATATATATATATTATTGAGAAATCCATTTATTTTGTTATGAGTGTATTTTTAAAATAATTTAACAGCGGGAAGATAGCTTTGGGATGGTACCTTCTAAAGTGATAAACACAACCCTTAGGCTTTATGCCTCGATATATTATTTGATGTGAATTGATTATATCCGTTCTTCCCAAAGTGGTGTCTGGCAGGTTTCTAGGACACTAGTAGCAACTTTGGGAAGAGGTGTGCACATTAGGACGAATTGATTTATTGTGATATGGCCAAATTGATGATTTGTGACTGGCAAGTTTCCGGGTCACAGGGTAGACTGGCAGGTTTCCGGGTCTACCATGCTTCTCTTCCCAGTAAACTAAATGGACTGGCAGGTTTCCGGGTCCAAATGAAATTAATAAAAACAATGAATGATATTTGATTCGATGATAATATATAGATATGATGAGTATTGAAATTGATATTTTAGATTTTATATATATATATATATATATATATATATATATATGGTATTTTTCTTTCTTATCATTATGTGGATATTTTTTATTCTTATTATTACTATTATTATTATTTTCTATATTTTCTCTGTTTATTAGAATTACTAGCTTTTGCTGATGTTTGTGTTCTGGGCTGCGATGATCCTTTGAGGGAGTAAAATTTCAGTGAAACAGGTTTCAAGGTTGGAGCTAGCGGTGAGAAGTGAGGAAGAACCGTCCACTAACTCTAGCTAGTTTTATTTTACTTTATACTTGAGTAAAACATTTTTATTTAAGTTTGGACTCACTTAATGTAATAAGATAGCCTTGCACTTGTTCCAGTACAAGTGTGGCGGTAACACTTCCCAGATTTGGTTATTTTGAATTTTAGTATTTATTCAAAAGAAAATCATTATAATTTTATGTTATTATAATTGTCAAAAATTTGAGGGTGTTACAAGAATGTTAAAAATGGACTCAGAATCACATTCGGATCGATGTACCAATGAGAATGTTGGGCCCGTAGGGGTGGAGCTAATTCTTTAATGAAGTTAAAAACTGTTCTGTTCTAGGAACACAGAGATTGGACTTGACTAGGTTGTCAAGCCTAGAGCCTACGTACCCTTTGAAGGGATCAAAGTCCACGTAGTTCGCAGTAAACTTGGAAGCGTGAAGCCAGAGGAGTGGGGTGTGTGCTCTGTGTAACAGTAGGTAAATAGAGCATGAGATAGAACGTGTGCACCTGTTTAAGGTTTCCTTGTATTTATAGAGGAGCCTGGTGCGCATATCTTTGCCCTAATGAGCAATATCCGGGATTGAGCCGTTATGGGCTGATTTGTTGGTGCCATGATTGTAGGAGATCCCCTATTAATGAGATTCCCCATTCGTGGGATCTCGTATTGTTCCCTATTAAGGCGCGGATTCTGTCCCTAGCGTGGTTGGGCAGAGGTCCGGACCTGGGCCTGTTGGGCCGGTCCGTAACAAAAACCATTTTTGAACCAACACCCTTGTTTCAACATAACGTTTTGAACCACCAGCCCTATTTTGACATAATGTATCTCTAATTTACCAGCTATAATCCATAACATACTGAGGGACGGTTTAATCAATTTCTCAATACTTATTTTTATCAATCCCTTGACTGCTCTAGTAATAACAAGAACAATTTGGAAGGTTTCTAGCTATCTGTAAAACATATTATTGATAAGTTCAACACTCTAACATTATCACAACTTAAAGAGGGAAGTTTTTAATTTGTATCATTGTAGTTACTTTAGTATATCGGCATCTGCGGCATGTAGTGAAACAATGTATAGGCTAGAAAAATCACCTATATGGAGTTCTAACCTTGAAGGATCTCAGGCAACTAATAAGGAGATTGTTAGTCATTCAAGTGCAAATTAATTACATCACAACTTTTGTTCTCTATTCCTTTCTAGAAGTCTCACAACTCTTGTGTATTTTATTTTACTCTCACTGTTTCAAAAAGTTCATTTAACGACACTAATTAACATCCTTTTAAAAAAAACAAAAAGAAGTTAAAAGGAGACGGTGACATTTTTTTAATTTCAGCTGAACTTTCCTTGACTATTTCTAGATAAACAGTCTTTGAAAGCTAAACTTTCAATGACTGTTACTTTGAACGACTATTTTTTTTAAAAAAAAAAGAAAAATAAAAAACAGTCATTAAAAATAAGGCGGTAGCACAAATAAAATTTTAGGCCTTAGTTTTAACGTTTGTCTTATAAAAATGGACGTTAAAGATGGGCATGAGCCAGTTTTAACATCTGTTTTTATAAAAACAGACTTAAAGATGGGCCTCATAAAATATGGAGATCAAAGGTTATTCCCTCTCCTTCATACTCCCCACTT
Organism: Acacia crassicarpa; assembly: GCA_034222035.1. Lineage (NCBI taxonomy): Eukaryota > Viridiplantae > Streptophyta > Magnoliopsida > Fabales > Fabaceae > Acacia > Acacia crassicarpa. Next base: position 40,232,358 of record JAWXYG010000003.1, read on the forward strand.
GGCACATTTTTATTCCCAAATGCTCTAAATCATTCACTTTCACCTACTCCTCCCTCACTCTCTCTCTCTTACCCTCCCTCGCTCTCTCTCTCTTACCCTCCCTCGCTCTCTACTCCCTCCAATAACAACAACATATACCATTACTCTCTCACTCTGTCACTTTCTAAATCTAATATTGTAGCTCAGTAAAACCATGGCTGACCCTCCCACCATCCCACTTCCTCCACCGCCAATCTTACTAGACCCTCACCATCAACCCCTTCATCTGGCCCTCATTCATGACGGAGGCCTTGCCACATCCATTGCACCATCCTCCTCCTCCAACCCTAACACCTTCTTGATCTGAGAATACTGTAAAGGAAACTATACCATTCAAGAGACCCTAATCCTTATCACCGCCAAGAAGCACAATGACAAGCGTAGGCTCAGAACAACTTCAACCTACCTCAACCCTGCAACAAGAACCTGAAAGAGATTTGCCGTGCCTCTCAAAATAACCAGATTAAATAAAAGATTTGCAACAATAGGGAACCTGGGTCGTTTTCCTAACGAATTCGCAGCGGATTTGAATGGACAGTAACAGTGAAACAAAAACAATAAAAATTGGGGGGGGGGTTTGCTTCAAACAGAATAAAAACAAAATAAATAGAAACAAAATAAAACAAACACATATTAAATAGATAAACAAAAGATCAACCCAGGATTTCGAATTCGACCACTTTCCTTCCTCGGACAAAAACAGATTTTGAAACGAACTCATGATTGATTATGGATGAACCGAAAGCCCTGCGTTCATCTAGAAAATCCCTCAATTAGATGATCACCTAGAATTTATCTGAATAGTGGTGTGTCACTGTGCAATCGCACAGCAAACACTTAAACCTAGTTTGAACTCAATCATTGGGATATCTCAATCTAGGCGTTAAATCTAACACCCAATCCGAAAGTAAATCAAATCTGAAATTACAAAACAGACACGAATTTGTCACTGTTAAGAATGAGTCCTCTAGATAGTGGAATCCTTAATCCGTGGGCCAATCACAATAGCTTAGCCTATCATGGCTATGCAGAACGAAAATCAAACAAAAATGAAGAAGTTCATCATGAACACGATGAACATATGAAGAACAGTTGAGAGAATTTCAAAACTTCTATTTCAATCCCCAAAATTATAAAAACATGAATGACAAAAATGTTGTAGCCACCATCTGACTTAAAGTTAACCTAAAATGGAAATGAGCTCCAATGGTTTAGCCCAAAACCGAAATAAAATAAAAATGGGCTTTAATTACAAAATTCGAGCCCAAGTAAAATCTAGAAATATACATTTGACTTCGGCTCCAAAATCGACCCCCCTCTTGTCCGAATTTGCCCTTTTTGTCTTCATAACAATTGTATCTCTTTGAATCATCTGAAATATAAAACAAAAATGAGGCAAATCCGATGTCTGGTTCAAGAGTTATGGTAAAAATAGTAAAGCAATGTAAAACTAGAATTTTATTATTAAAAGGGTTAAGGTGCAGATTTACCAACGAACTATTAATCGAGTAGTGTCTGGCACAAAAAACAATTGAAGGAACCAAATTGGCCAACGAACTATTAAAAAGTGAAAAAAAATACCAAATAACTATTAAAAAAAACTATCACTACTACATTAAAATATGATGCACTAGCATAGGACGATGGCAGAGATACTAGAGAAAAGAGCGGTTAAGCCTTCTTGTTGGATAAGGCAAACACTAGCAGAGATGGGACCCATGCGAGCAAGCGTTGTGGCAGCAATGGTTGCTGCTTGTGGCATCGAATGGATGCAACCAGGGTGTAAAGCACGTATTGGTCAAAAGCTGTGTACTGCTGGATTAGTTCAAGAGGGTGAGTAGAACACCTAGCAACAATGGAAGCTCTAGAGATGCCAACGTCGCTGACATTGTGACAATCAATGGAAGACGGAGACACCAAGACAGTGACGAGGTAATAGTTCGTTGGCGAATTTGCTCAAAATTGTGTTTTATTTCACTTTTTAATAGTTCGTTGGCCAATTTGGCCCCTTCAATTGTTTTTGTCCCATACGCTCCTCGGGTAATAGTTCGTTGGCAAATCTGCACTTTAACCCTTATTAAAAATGTCTAAAATACAATCAAAGGCCCAAAGCCCAAATAAGTATACAAGCCATTATTTATTAACTAAAGAGTCTTAAATTATTAATCAAGAGACAAAAAGAAATGTATGAAATATTCAATTATTAAAACCCTCCTCCAAGCTTGGCGCTACTACATGTAGTAGTAGTAGTTCTGCTAGAAGAACTAGTAGTGAGCTCCGGTGGAAGTGGGTCGAGAACTATTGTTGGAGCTGTGGCAACTTGCAAAGCCAGAATCAATGCAATGACAATTGGGATAATTTGTTTTATCATTACAAGAGGTTTGTGACTATGAATCTAAAGCAGAAGCCTCCTCCTCAGGCTCCAACAACCTCCCTTCTTATTGGACCATCGATAAGAAACTCCTCTATTATCACCCTCTCCACCTTCTTTTGAATATAAAACTTCTATGGCGACTAAAAGGCATTGCCTCAATCTCATTCTGGCTCTATGCATCTACTGGAACCAACAAGTTGGCCTCAAAAGCCCCAACTCTTTAAGATCTATCTCTTCCCTTCACTTTTCGTGAAGTGTCCGACTTATCACTTCCCTCTGTATAGTCCACTATTGAGTCCCTCGTTCTTAGTATTACTCGTTCTATTCTTTCTAGCCAAGGCTTCTCCTTGGATGTTTCCTCTCGCTCAGCCACTAACTAACTCTAGAGTTCACCAAAATTGACAGAAGGTAGGGAGTGTACACCACCGCAGAAGGTGGGGGTTTCTCGTAAACCCTTTTCCAAAGACGGGGAACAGGACCCAAAGAAGAATCAGAGAAGCTGTGACGTTTGAGCCAAATCCCAATGTCAAAAAGTCGATGATGACGTCAGAGCTATAGTCGGATTCTGACCAAAGACCACACTGGTTTTTTAGGCCAATAAACTGAGGAGAACATTGTGCACTTTTTCAATTCTAACTAAAGACCACATTCTTTGGTGCTCCCAGTAATGGCATCTGCCGCCTCTATTCTTCCTGGTGTGTTTAGATTTTCTTCTATTAATTAATTAAGAAGAGATTTAGAGATGCTAATTAATGCTTAACCTCAAATAAGACAGAAGTTTATATGTTGTGTGTTGTTACTGCCTCTTCAAAAACTACTATGGACCATTGTGCTTCTACTATTCACCTGTACTTACAACATCTGTTTTGGTAAAACAGACATTGTATGTGGCAGACTTAGAACATCTGTGTTTTCAAAACAGACAATTGTAAGTTAATTACACCATCTGTTTTTTCAAAACAAACATTTATAAAAACAGAAGTCTATTTTAAAATTTTAAACGACACTCACGTAGATATCCCCCTAAAAACGTCTAAGGGTTCTAAAAACGACACTCACATGAGGCTATTGATCTAGAGGAAAGCATGAGTTTAGTAATGAATTTTTTTTGGCCAAGGTGTAGATGTGCCAACCAACTATTACCCGAGGAGCGTCTGGCACAAATAACTACTGAGGGGTCCAAAATTGCCAATCAACAATTAAAAAGTAACAAAAAAAAACACAATTTGGAGCAGATTCACCAACGAACTATTACCCCATTACTGTCTTGATGTCTCCGTCTTCCATTGACTGTCACAGTATCGGCGACATCAGCATTTCCAAAGCTTTTATTGTTGTTGGGTGTTCCACTTACCCTCTTGAACTCATCCAGTAGTCCATTGCATTTGACTTGCATGCACCTTGCACCCTGGTTCCATCCCTCCAATGCCACAAGCAGCAACCACTGCTACCACAATGCTTGCTCTCATGGGTCCCATCTCTGTTGGTGTTTTCCTTTTCCAACAAGAAGGCTTAACCGCTCTTTTCTCCAGCGTTCCCGCCACCGTCCTACACCAGTGCCTCATATTTTAACTTAATTGTGATAGTTGTTTTTTTAATAGTTATTTGGTGTTTTTTTTTTCACTTTTAATAGTTATTTGGCTTTTTTTTTTTCACTTTTCAATTGTTGATTAACAATTTTGGTCCCCTCAATAGTTATTTGTGCCAGATGCTCCTTGGATAACAGTTGGTTGGCAAATCTGCACCTTCACCCTTTCTTTTAACCAACTTTTATTTTCCACCTTGATGACGTTCAATCTATGTGACCAATAGCCTCATGCTAATTACACTACAAGGCAACAACGACGAGTTCGTCAAACTATTTTTAGAGATTATAAAACAAGTTTCAAGAAATGTATAGTGGCCAGCTATTTCTCAATATGATTATGCATTGTCCCTTTACTAGTTATATATTGTAATTCTATAATATTCATTTTAGATGTCCACTCTGACACTTGCGACATATTATGATTATATTCTAGTTTCCTAACATTCATTTTACATGTTCACTCTAGTATATGATTAATTGTTTCCCCCAAGGTTTGTATTTCCTTTAGATAAATGGAAATTAATGAATTTATCATTTTTTAGATTGATACTTGTTTTCCACTTATTGGACCATTTAGATATCTATATTTTGTAATAGACACATAGGGCCTTTTTTTCCTTCTTTTTTTCCAATTCCTCTTTTCCTCACAAACTCACACCATGGATTTTTAATGGGAATTGCTTATATTGCTTATTCTAGTTCCCTAGCATTGTTTATGGGAATTTTTTATTCTAGTTCCCTGACATTCATTTTACATGTTTATGGGAATTGCTTATTCTAGTTCCCGAACATTTATTTTACATTTTTACTCTAGTAAGTGGTTAATGTTAGCTCCTAGTGTTTTGATGATAATAAATACTTGAAAGATTTTGAGGTTTTGAATCAGGATTAAAAAATGGCATTAATAAGTACTCGAGCATTATGAAGTTGTTCTCGAGAATGTATGAACTTATCTTTCCAATTAAGTGTTTTATGTTACAATTCTTGAGTATAGACGTATGATTCTTAAGTATGTGCTTATGATTCTCAAGAATAGGTTTTTAATTCTCGAGTATAGCTTGTCAAACTCACTAAACAACTTCTGATTATGGTTCTCGAGAATGGACTCATGATTCTCGAGTATATGGGTATAATTCTCGAGAATGAAATTCTGATTCTTGAGTATATGTAGAATTGTTCACTTCCAATTCCTCATCACCATTAGAACAATTCTCGAGAATGGGTAAGTGATTCTCGAGAATGTTTGGTTCAAGATATTACATGCTTTCTGATCATATTATTTTCAACTAGTGATACGTCGATGATTCTTGAGTATAAGTAAATAAATTCTCAAGAATGTATTCTAATCTTTTCTATCATTTTCAAGTATCGCTAAATGATTCTTAAAATCACCGGGTAATCATTTATTCTTTCTTAATCATACCGAAACTTATCTATTTCATATTTAATCTTCTTTTTGATTAAGTTTCAGTTGATTAACCTTGTCTAAATTGAATTTGAGCGGAAAGCAATCCGACGTGTTAGACGCATTTAATGCAACTCAAAAAAACAAAGCAACAATCGAAATTAGTCTTCGTAGCAGACAAAATCATTCCTTCGAGGCATACCTATTCTAGCTATTATTCTAAGTCACTCTCTACACAAGTACATTGACAGCGAACACATTTAATGAAGCAACGGTCGACTGTTCACAACAGATTGTACTTGTGACTAACGGAAATACGAAGAGACTCAATGGCTAGTTTGTGAAGCTTCATATATAACGGCACTAATGAACAAATGCTATAAATGCTCACCACATTTAATTCCGCCAACTATCAAAACTCTACGCATTCAATTCTGTATTATTGCGATCAACTGTTTTGATTAACTTCGCTTAATATCTTCGGATATTACTTGTGCTTCAGTGTTCATTTATTATCCACTCGTGCGGAGTTGTTAAACACTTATTATTTCCTGTTTAAATCTTAAGGTTGTGGAACCTTAAGCGTGAGTGTACAATTACAATCTGTAAGGGGAGTGAGTCCGAGTGTGAAAGAATCATCCTAAGTTACGGAAGGTGTAATTGTATTCATATTTGAAGAGATAGTGGAAATCCCAAGATGCCGCTTGGAGACTAGACGTAGGTCGAAGAGTTAGACCGAACCAGTATAAATTGCTTTGTGTCTATTTCCTTTCTCTGCCTCTATTATATTTGTGCTCGTGTGTGACTTGCGAAAAGTTTTTGAGATCACCTATTCACCCCCTGTAGGTGATATTTCATCTTCAGTTAATTGTTTCCCTCAAGGTTTGTATTTCCTTTGGATAAAATGAAAAGTAATGAATTTATCATTTTTGTTAGATTGACTTATTGGACCATTTAGATATCTATATTTTGTAATATCTATATAGTTTTCCCCCCCTTCCAATTCTCCCTTTTCTCACCAACTCGCCGTGGATTGTTTATGGGAATTGCTTATTCTAGTCCCCTGACATTCATTTTACATGTTCACCCTGGTGATTCCCTCAAGGTTTGTATTTTCTTTGGATAAATGGAAATTAATGAATTTATCATTTTCTTAGATTGATACCTGTTTTTCACTTATTGGACAATTGAGATATCTATATTTTGTAATAGCTATATAGCTATATTTTTTTCCCATCACTTCCCCCTTTCCTCACAAACTCACCCCATGGATTGTTCATGGGAATTCCTTAACAAATTTTCTATATAGTAGGTTATGCTTAACTTGGGTCCGTTGCTTCATTTGAAAATTATACATAATTGCCGGTGGCTAAATCTGATTTAAATCAATAGAGGCGACACCGTCAACCAACTCTGCAGCGGCAGCCAAAGGGAAGGGAATCCAGTGGCGGAGTCTAATTTAAATCAAGAGGGGCGACACCGTCAACCATCTCTGAGGTGGTGCCAGGGAACAAAGACTTGACTCTATGTCTGTTTGGGGGTTCCAAAACCAAGCTTTTGTCAAAGCTCTGTCAAACACCCTTAATTTCTTCAAAAACTATTCTGCACCCAAAACCTAGGTTTTGGAAAATCTAACTTTTTTTCACTTTTCACTCTCTCCGCAAAAGTTGTGCCCCTCCATCATTACACGCTTCTTTCTCTTTCCCAAATGGTCATCACTATCACTCCAACTACAACAATGTCTATCACCCACTTCTTCCTCCTCTTCGTTTTCTTCTTCTCCACCACCGCCTACTCTGCTCCTCATCAACCCTACCTTTATGGTAACTTCTCAACTCTTCTCTATCTCTCAATTGATTAGCTTCTGTACCTCTAATGGTGCTTCTATCTTCTTTCATTTGCAGGTTTAGCTTACCGCATTGACTGTGGTAGTCCCAATAATGTAACATCCTCATTTTTTTTTTCATGTGCATTAATATGAAAGTATACGAATTTTTATGAAGTTGTGTATAACAAATTTAGCTAAAAAGAAGTGAGAAGAAGTTGCATGAGTATGTTTAGGAAATAAGAAGGAAAAAAAATTGAAGCAAGGTTAAGAATTATAATTTCCATGAAATTGTGCCGTATGCCTTATAATTATTTAGAATTCATGGCACATGAGCATGGGTTATAAGTTAACAAAGTGGACTAAAATCATCCTAGGAGAGGCTTAAATTTTTGGCCCAAACTAAGGAAAAAAGAGAGAGAGAGAGAGAGAGAATGGCCAACTACATTCCAACTAAATGGTTGGATTTTTACATAATGGCAAAATGATAAATAATGGGTTAGTTGGAGGTCTTTTTTTTCCCTTCATTTATCCATCCGAAATGGCCCTTTTTTTTTTTTTTTTTTTGAATAAGAAAGGCAAGCCGAAGCTTGGAAAAGGTTAGAGGGCTAGATTATGAAAATCTATCCCTCAGTATTACAAAAACAACAGAGCTACCCCTGAATGGACCTCTGATCCCTCTGAGCCAAATGAAGGCAACCCTGTGGAACTGTTGGAGTCATAATCACCAAGGCCCTTTTAATTGCCATTAAACCCATTTCATCTTCCCACCTTTTCGGCCAGCATGCAGGAATAGAGAAAAGAGGAAGAGTTGAATATTTCTAGGAGAAAAAGGAGAAGGAAAAACTCAAGAATCCAATAGGTAAATCTCATGTAATCTCTTCCATCTCTTCTAAGATTCCTTTTGCAACTCTTATTGACCCAAAAATCTGTTTTCTTATGGTGTTCATAAAGGGGAGGTCGAAAATTTTGGTAAACAAGAAAGAAGAAATTACAATAACATCAAAGGTTAGTGATTCTTGAACCTCCTTATGGTGTATTTGAGTTGGTGAATTGAATTATGGTGGTATTCCCTTGTATTCTTGAAATTTTGGAAGCATAAATGGAAGTTAGAAAATCGTTAGGTGCTGTTTCTGGAAATTCCCTGTGGAGTTAGTCACCTTCTTCATGATATTTGACCTGGTAAACGGACTTTGAAAATTATGAAATTTTTTAGGGAGAAAGTAGACATCTCAAGGATTATTTTTATATATAATATGTAATTTTTCAAGTTCTGGACTGGGAAAAATTTATTTTTGAAAATGACCCTCTGATTCTGGACATTATTTCAGACAGCATGTGTATTTTGGGCTATGGATATATTTTCGACTTGTTCTGGCCTAAATGAATATTTTTGGTTGGAAATAGACATATTAAGGGTCATTTGGGCTTTAGAATCAACCCAAAAGGATTTTTCTAGATTTAATTATGAATTTTTGAAGATGAGTCACTGGTTGCTGGAAAATCCTGAAAAGAAACGAAAATTAAGAGAATGAAGGCCCATATTAAATTCCTTAATAAGAAAAGGGATTTAGTAAAAATAGACCTATGGATTGGGTTTATTTTAAATTGTCAAAGGAATATTTATTGAAAGGAATTTAATTATATTTACATTTTATTATTTTAGGGATAATTGTGATATTTTGCATCGGGAATGTTATTTTTATCTGTAATTGACTGTCAGGTAGTGACCTTAATCTTCATATACTCTCTGTGACTTGTGTATGTATGTTTTTCCATGTTTACGGCATACATTCGGTTATCATTCATTTTCCAAGCGCTATGGAATCGGAACATGCTGTGTGCATTACGGGCTTTGCTGTGTGCTGTGCCTAGTGGTCTGTGTTGTGTGCTATTAGGACCACTGCATTCTGTGTTGTGTGCTATTAGGACTGCTAGTTCCGGATTGGTTGTGTGCCTTGCTGTGTGGATGATACTGAATGAGATGTGGTTTGAATTATTTTTATTCGTGGTTTGTTTACATGTTTTGTTATCCATTTTATATGAAATTAGCGGTTACTCTGGAATTCAATTTTGAATCCCAACTCCTTTTAAGCCATCTGGCAGTTCTTCGAGACCGAAGCAAGGAGACAGGGGTAAGGCTTCGGAGCTGGAGTAGTGTGGAGGTGACTGTTATTTTTGGGTATTTATTTTGATTACTGAATAACTGTATTATGTTATTTTGGCCGATCAGGTATCATTATCCGAATGATTGTATATTTTGATCCCTCCAGGGAAAAGAATTTATCCTTCCGTATTTTTATCAGAATATTTTTGTTTAAACCGGTTTATGCTCTGCTGCTTATATTCTGATGTGTGTGGCGTAAATTAATCAGGGAAATATAAGCTAAAATTAAATAAAAATAAAGAATCACACTACTCGCACCCGAAAAGGCGAGGCCGATAGTTGTGTTACAACTAACACCATCGACCCATTTAATACCACCTGGTTCTCCAACCGATTCTACACCGGGGACGTCACTGGCATAGTCTCTGAGCCACTTCGATTTCACTACCCCTACGAGAAGACTTTTCACTTCTTACTTGCTCTTTTCTCTCAAATCTTCGCTTCCTTTGTGGAGAAAAATAAAGCAAGAAAACATGGCTGCCCATTATATTACTTAGATTTGAATGAGGCATTTGTGGAGTTTACAGAGCAAATTCAGAATCCAAGCATGACATCTATGGAAATTGAACAATAATGGAAATTCACCGCATACTACACTTCATTGTGCCTAAATTTAAGACACAGACTATTTTTCCCCCTTCAAATTCTTCAATGCATATTCCTTATCTTTAATGTCTACACAACTTTAAATACGGAGTATATTAGAAAAATAATATCTTGTAAGAAAATTATAGGGTTACGGGCAATTTTACCCCAAAAGTTTTCCCCTCACATGTCCTCCCCGCGCCTTTTTTTTTTTTGGGGGGGGGGGGGATTAGGTCCAAGAAATGTCAAAAAATGAGCAATTCTACCCTAACTAGATTAGATATGCTAAACTGACAGTTCACATATCATCCACGTCATTTTTGTTATAGTGCAAATTTCCCCCGAAAGTTCATGTGTCATCTACTTCACTTTTTTCCAAAGTTATATTTAAAACTCTTAAAACAAATTTGCACCATAACAAAAATGAAATGTATGACACATGGATTGCCAACCCATCAATTTAGTTAATTACCGATCAAAATTAACTGAAATAACAGTTATAATGAAATTACTCACTTTTTAGCACTTCCGGGACAAATTCCCCATCAGTGAAAACTTTCAGAACAAAATAGACCCATATCCCAAAATTAAATCAATGAACTATCCATGGTTTATATTATAATAAAGTTGGTTGGTTTAAGATGGTAACATTCCTGAATGTCAAACATATTTAATACACTTCCCAATGATTTGAAATTTAATGTAGTCAATAAAGAAATTGAAAGCAAATACTTGCGTTCTACTGTAATGTGAGTATAACTCACAAACATTTCTCTTCAAACTATCTAACTAATGGAAATATAGATGAGTACAAATATGTACACATTTTACACAGTGAATCCCACACTCCTATTTTGCAGACAGAAGATGAGTAAAGCAGATTTGGAAAAGATAACATCTTTGTATAGAAAGTGGCGAAAACTGCACCTCACCTAAAACCTTATTTCCCCCTTTCAGTTTCAGCTAGAGCTGGGAATGGAAGGTGAGATAAAAAATGGAGACTTATCAGCCGATTTTCTCGGTGTTTGAGTCATCTGAGGGCCATATTATAGTCTCCATCAGCCGTTCCCTCATCAGCTCCAAGTTTTCATCTGAGATTTCTTGATATATCTCAGCATGATTGCATTTCTGCATAGCAACAATAGAAGAAAAATTGCTTTGATCCTTTGCAAAAGATTAACAGTGGGTTTGAGGTGTTAATAGTGATTATAATTCAAATCTCTTGACGTGGTGGGAAAAAAGAGAAGAAAAAAATGAACTTAAATTAATATTTTGGTCACTTTAAGTTCATTTAATCCTTTGATTTTAAAATGTTCTAAATTTACCAAGTTTCTCAATTTTATATCATGAAAGTCCTACACATTTTATTACACTACAGATGAGATCTTAGATTAAGAACTGGTAATATTCAGGATGCATTGGATGCTATATAAAATATAGAGGATAAATGACGCATAAAACACAATAAATCAACTTAAAGGGCCAACGAAATACAAAGTTAACCAAAAAACTAAAAATACTATTGAAATTCAATACCTTGACCCATTTACCATAAAGGTGAAGCCTTGTTATCATCACTCTCTCAGCAAGGTCTTGTTTCTCCTGTCAATTGGGCAAGAACATAGAATGAAGTCATTTACAAATTCATCGTGTAACTGCATTGTCATAATCATACAACTCGTACCCTAACTCAAAATTAGATAGAGAGGATTTGGCAATTGATTAGACTATTAGTTTAACTGAAAAAGAGAAATTGGTGGAATGGAGAGGAAAAGAGTAAGATTGAACAGGTATGTTTAAGAGCATTCATGGTAAATGTTGCCAACAGACTCAGACCTTAAAACAGAATAAATTTCAATTCAAGTTTTGTTGATAACAGTTCAACAGAAATTGCAGTAGTTTTTATCAACACTTGACACAAGAAATTGCAAAGAACTAACAATGATAAATAAAATTATAACTATGATAATTTAGGCAACTGGAGTTAACCTCCAAGGTTCATAATAGATTTGATAGTAACAGCGTTAGTGCTCACAGCTAGAGGAGTTTTTTCCAGTTCAAGAACTATAGTAACAAACAAATGAGCAATAATAATGATGATGACAATGACAAAATTTACGGCAATGATTGTGGAATAACTACTTGATTATCAAAGCATGTATCAAGTATCAACTATCAACAACAATACCAATAACAATGAAAACAACATTGACAATGGCAGAAGCAGTTTTTGCAAAAGGAGTGAGGATTGAAGAAACAACAGGCTGTACACAAGGATCTAAATATATGAAAAACAGATAACCTTGTCCGAGGAGTGTGTATAAAAAAACAGAGGAATACTCAATAGTACCTGCAATAGTTTTAATTCTAAGTTTTATGTAGCTCACCCTATATATTTGGGATTTAGGCTTCTTCCTATAGTTACTAAAATCTTTCTAACATGCATAATTAGTCTCAGAAGATGTTTAAACATTTAGTACTCTATGTGTGAGTGATTGTGTTTGTTTATTTTTTATTTTTTAATTTTTGGAATAAGGTGTTCATAATAAAACAACCAAAGAAATAACACTAAATATCTTCCGAAAATTCAATAGGTAGTTAAAATACGAACAGTAGTACCTTGCCAAGGTTTCTAATAAAACGTTTCCCATCTCCTGGCTTGTTCAACGCAACAAACCTACCAAATGAAAAACAGAAGTAACATTTAGCAAGGATGAATCCTTTGGTTGAAATCGTGAAAATCCTAGCAAATACAAATCAGTGATGCTCAAACTGCGAAATCTATCCTATTGTGATTAAAAGTTACAGTAAAATTGTCTCAATATAATTCAGAATCGTACATATGTGGGACTCAGTGGTCAACAACATATTCAAACAAAAATAATTACAAGACCAAAGATGATTTAAATATGACAGAAACGATCTTGCCACAACAAAGATATCACTTACTCATAGAACCACCTATATTGGGTGGGGTTCATCTCATACAACTGCTGAAGAACAGTCCTTGCGGCCTTGTAAGTGAAATAGTTGAGTAATTGCTGCATCCAAAGGCATGATTACAGTTAAATTCATACTAATAAAGCTCAACATATTCACATCAAAGGATAAAGATTAGTGAATGGTAGTGAAATGCCGCACATATTTCCAGGTAATATAAGGACTCAACATTCCTTAGAATGATCCGCTCTTATATGGGATGGCCAACAGACCTTGTACATTTTTCATGAGTTGCTAATCCCTAATTTTTCTATCACCACGTTTCAAATTATCAAAAGAAGAGCCAAGTTTTATAACTCATAATATCAATGCTTTTAAGTATACTACTGGAAACAGATCTAAATTGAGAAATTGTCACAGTAACATGTGGGATAATATAATTATGAACATACATGTTATGGTAGCCAAATGCTAAGACTTACTTAAAGACGAGCTGAAGACTGAAGAGCATTGATACAAAACGATTACATTTCATGCTCTGTGCATATGCACAACAGTTACGCTAGTTTTTACGCTAAGTAGAATTGAATTGCACTACAAAGCATATACATGTAAGAGCCCACAAAACTGGTGTTTGAAAATTTTGGGTCAAAGATAATATAAAAAGACCACTTCAAAGTTCCATGAAGAAAGATTAATAAAAAATTCTTAAATATCTAAAGGCTCCTCCAACCCTCAAATCAAGCATATCTGGATCCGCATACTTGTAGCAAAATGAAGTTATCATTCCAGAATAAAATTGGCATATATCAATAAAGGTGCAACATCATAATAATTGAGCTACCAAATGGAGTGAATTTGAACTTTGAAGAGAAAAAAAGTGAAACAGCCAAAACTTTAGACCACCATAAGAAAAGTGACCTACATAAGATCTTTTCAAACATCGGATCTCCATAAAGTTATAATCGCAATTCTAAACAACTGATTGTTACCATTTTAACATCACCAAACGTATCTTCATACTGCCCACCAAGCTCGTTAACAATCTTTACTCTTCTATTACTGCGCAGCTTCCTGGGATTTCTATTAACACAGAGTCGCCACTCTCGCCCAGCACCAACGAAGGAACTACTCAATTGCATCGCTCCTCGCTTTACCGATTGTTTCTTCCACAAAACAGTGTCTCCTCCACTTTTGAGATTCATACTAGTAGTAGGCAACGCATCGACGCACAAACATGGACCCGTGAGCGAGTCCAATGCCGATGAACCCACAATAGATAAAGCACCCACCATTCTCCTTACAAGCCAAGCTCAAAATCGACTTCCCCAAATATAGCCAGACGAAAATCTGTTCCCTGGAACAATGGAATCGAAAAATTATGTGAGATACCCACTGAAGAAATAAGAGTGGGTATCCAAGAAAATTGGGGAATTAGGAAAGCGTAGTCAAAGACGCATCAAAGATTCAAATTGCTTAGTCGAACAATGGTTGGGGAAGAGAAGGCGTTTTAGGGTACAAAGGAAAATTCAATTACGAAAATCGTGAGGTTTTGAAAATGTGTGTGAATGTCGGCCATATAAAATTTTAAGGTCCAGAATTATCACTATCAAAGAAAAGAGGGAGATTCTTTATTCACATTGGCCTTCTTTCGTTTGTTGCCAAGGTCGTTCAATAGTACAGGCAACTCACCTGGACGGTTTCTACACTTTCGTGAATATTCCGACACGTGTTAGATTCTTGTTCGTTTGTTGCCAAGGTCGTTCAATAGTACAGGCAACTCACCTGGACGGTTTCTACACTTTCGTGAATATTCCGACACGTGTTAGATTCTTGTCGCTATCATAACGCCAACGCAAGTCACGGAACTCTACTTTCCATTTCCAAGTTAACAATGGTATTTGTATCTGTTTGTTTTCCCGCGAGATGCACGCATACGAAAAGGAGGAGGGGCAAAAATCAGAGGAAATTACTCGTAGTATGAGACCGTCCCTTGAAGGTTTAGGACCTAAAGAGGCTAGCCGTTTAAATCCAAATTAAAAAAAAAACGCCTATTTTTTAAAGCTCGACTTGAAAGTATATGGACTAAGGCCAGCCCTATTGAACCTAAAGACACTTTTTATGAATTAATATTATTTTTCTTGAATTTTTTTCCTAAATAAATATAATTAGTAAAATACAACAATTAACTTTCTAATTTGTCAAATAAAAGTTGTCAACATTAATGTTTACACAACACACTTAATGCAATAAACAAATACAATTACTAATTCATAATCAAGAGTAAATTATTGTATACAAATAACTCACACAAAACATAATAAGCTTATCACCAAGTAACATGAGTACTATGATTATCATTTTCATCTTCTTCACCACTATTATCAATTTTAAAGACATTTGATTATACTTCACTTCGAGTAGTACACTCTGCTTTATGGGTAAAAATATCAAGAATATCTTCTCTCACATCATCAATATATCTATAATTTTTATTTGCAATAAATATTAAATCAAATCATAAAATTAATGTATAGTTTCTATGGATTTGTAATTAAATAGATAAATAATTCTATAACAAATATAAAATACACATTAATTAGTAAATTAAATGGTCAAGTCAAATTAACGAAAAAAAAAATATTTAAAGGGTCTAATGGGCCGGCCCTAGGCCTCCAAGGACAACTTCATTTAAAAGCTCCAATTTATAAATGGGCTAGGGCTTAAACGGGCTTGGTTGGATTTTCTGGCTCTAATATAAGCCCGTTTGGATCAAATAATTGGCTATAAAAGAATATAATGGAAGATAATGGAAAATATTTGGGAAAATCCTTTTGAGGGCCTTTTTAGCCCCCAAAAAAAAACCTACAAGGGCCTTAACTTTCTGTCAATCCCAGAAAGGGCCATGTGAATGTTAAATGAAAAGACAAGAAAGCCCCTAACTAAAGCTGAAAAAGGAAGGGGGTTCTGATTTCAAAACTCACACACACTCTCTCTCTCTCTCGCGTTTTGATTAGATCTGTTGCTACTCGGTGTTTGTTTCTTTCTGTTTGGATCTTTCCACTAGATCGCTTCGGTTGTTTGGAGTTTTTGATCGAGTTCGGTGTATTTGTCAATTCCCTGTTCTTTGCCAATCTGCTCTTGCCGAAGGAGGAAGATTCCAATGTGTAAGTTTTTCTGATTTTGGATTTTTGTTTTCGCTCGATCTGTGTTTTGCGACGGAGGAAGGCTGTCCTTGCTTCTTCAGTTTTGATCTCGTGAGACGACGCCAGAAGGGAGGTAGCTTAAAGAGAGAGTGTGCAACAACAAAAGCCATATTTACAACAAACAGAGCAACATTTACAACAAACTTTAAAAATTTGGATTTTCGTTCAAACTCAAGTACTAAGCTTACAGAGGGCATTTACAACAGAAAAAACCACATTTAAAAGATAAAAATCCACATTTATAACAAACTTTAAAAACCTGGATTTTCGTTCAAACTCAAGTCCTAAGTTTACAAAGGGCATTTACAACAGAAAAAGCCATATTTAAAATATAAAAAGCTACATTTACAACAAACTTTAAAAACCTGGATTTTCGTTCAAACTCAAGTCCTAAGCTTACAGAGGGCATTTACAACAGAAAAGGCCACATTTAAAAGATAAAAAGCCACATTTACAACAAACTTTAAAAACCTGGATTTTCGTTCAAACTCAAGTCCTAAGCTTACAGAGGTCATTTACAACAGAAAAAGCCACATTTACAAGATAAAAAGCCACATTTACAACAAACTTTAAAAACTTAGATTTTCATTTAAACTCAAGTCCTAAGCTTAAAAAGGGAATTTGTAACAGCAAAAGCCACATTTACAACATCAAAGTTCGAACGGGTAAGTTAAATTCGAACGGGTAAACTGTAAACCTTGGGTACAGCTTATGTCTTTGAATATTTTTTAGGGAGAATGACGCATAAATACCAAATAAAATTTCAAAAACCCCAAAAAAGGAAAATAACCTGTACAAACGTCAAGTATTATAACTTACCCGTTCGAACTTAACATACCTGTTCGAACTTAACTTACCCGTTCGAACTTTGATATTGTAAATGTGGCTTTTGCTGTTGTAAATGCTCTCTGTAAGCTTATTACTTGCATTTGAACGAAAATCCAAATTTTTAAAGTTTGTTGTAAATGTTGCTTTTTTGTTGTAAATGTGGCTTTTGTTGTTGCAAATTCCCTCTTTAAGCTTAGGATTTGAGTTTGAACGAAAATCCAAGTTTTTAAAATTTGTTGTATATGTAGCTTTTTCTATTGTAAATACCCTCTGTAAGCTTAGGACTTGAGTTTAAACGAAAATCTAGGTTTTTAAAATTTGTTGTAAATTTGGCTTTTTATCTTATAAAAGTGGCCTTTTTTGTTGTAAATGCCCTTTGTAAGTTTAGGACTTGAGTTTGAACGAAAATCCAAATTTTTAAAGTTTGTTGTAAATGTTGCTTTGTCTATTGTAAATATGGCTTTTGCTGTTGCAAATTATCTCTTTAAGCTACCTCCCTTCCGGCGTCGTCTCACGAGATCGGAACCAAAGAAGCAAGGACAGCCTTCCTCCGTCGCAACGCATAGATTAGGCGAAAACAAAAATCCAAAATCAGAAAAACTTACAGATTGGAATCTTCCTCCTTCGGCAAGAGGAGATCAGCAAAGAAAAGGGAATTGACAAATACACCGAACTCGATCAAAAATACCAAACAGCCGAAGCGATCTAGTGGAGAGATCCAAACAGAAAGAAACAAACACCGAGTAGCAACAGATCTAATCAAAACGTGTGTGTGTGAGAGAGAGAGTTTTGAAATTAGAACCCCCTTTCTTTTTTAGCTTTAGTTAGGGACTTTCTTGTCTTTTCATTTAACATTTACATGCCAGAAAGGGCCCTTTCTGGGATTGATAAAAAGTTAGGGCTTTTTTGGGTTTTTTGGGCTAAAAAGGCCCTCAGAAGGATTTTCCCAAAATATTTTCCTTCAAGGATGTTTGTTATGCTAAAGATGGAGAAGGAAGATGATAAATTACAAAATATAAAAACATAAAATTTGAAATTTGAAATTCATTTACTACCCCTAACCCTAATATTTTTTTTAAAAAAAAAAAACCCTCCTGCTTCTTCCTCCCTCCACCTCACTGTACACCACCAATCAACATTCAACAAAATAAAAAATTGCTCCCTCTAGCTTCTTCCTCCCTCCACCCCGATCAACATTCTATATATATATATAAAAAGGAAAAAAAAAAGAAAAAAAAAAAGAAAGAAAGCCAAGGCGAAGGAAGAAAGAAGAGGAGTCACCGGGGAACGACGAGGTGGCCATGAAAGTTCAGTTGTTCATTGTTCGAGCGTCGCCTCAAGAGCTAGGTACCTAATCCAAAGCATCTCGACTTCTCCTTCCACCTCTGAAACCTTCGTCATTGACAGATCTGCATCGGCTGTGGCAAAGAGGTCACTGTTGCCGACTTCTTCCTCCTCTGTTGTGGTCAGTGACAGATCTACACCATCAGCGGCTTCTTCCTCCTCCTTCCATGATATTTTCCGGCTCACTCTCTTCCTCTCCCCTGTCACTGAAAATGGGTAAGTTGGTTTTCTTCCATTTTCTTAGTCTGCAGAAAAATGGGTTCCCACCAAATAGGTGGCAACGAATGTTCCCATGTGTTAAGAGAAAATGGCCTGTTGCCAAAAAAAGTTTTCATGAGAAAATGTGAACCAAATAGTTGCTTCGAACAAAAAATTGCCTATTTTCTGTTTTCTTTCCTCAATTTTCCTTGAACCAAAAGGGTTCTAAGTTTCAAATAAGGGATGTAAACGGTTTACATTTAATTTGAATGTTTCAATACGTGGTTTTTAAAATAGTAATTTGATTTTTATTAGAAGTGATAGTGATGAAATTATTTTTATTTTAAATTTTACATATATTTAAATAAAAATTTATTTAAAATAAAAAAATTAAATTAAACATCGACCATTCAAAATCAATCTAGATGATTTAGATTGGTGATGACTACATTATGCTCATCCAAATTTTGAACACTATATGATCAAGATTCTTATAAAAACAAAGGAAAAAATATTTCTCATGTTGTAGAAGAAATGTTTTCTCATGCCATACACACATAAAATGGTGGGACCCACATATATATATAGTATATGTGGGTCCCACCATTTTATGTGTGTGTAGGAATCTTGTTTCTCTCATGCAACATAAGAAAAGTAAATCCCAAAAACAAATATGTTTAAGATTATAAACCTTACTTGTGTAGTTCTAAAAAAGGATCTGCGTGAATATTTTTATGAGCATTGAAAAAGATTTTGGGAATGACGTTAAAGGACTAGAAGATTAATTAAATTTAGATCCCGTTTGAATTTAGTTTTTAGAGAATAGTTTTTGGGATTTAAGAAGTAAAAATAATATATTTGGAGAATAGCTTTTGGGATTTATGAGATAAAAATGACTTTTGGAAAATAGCTTTTGGAAAAAAAAGGATAGTGTTTAGGCCAAGCACCTTGTAGCGCGATGATACTAGGGTCAGCCTTAGAAGCTAGCCTTCCTCCTTGTCCAGGGTTCTAGTCCTGCCTCCCCCTGGACCTGGCTTAGGTCCTTTTCATTCTTCCGTCCGGTGCATCTGCGGTGTGAAACTGCACCGTTTTGGTGCAGTTTCACACCCATCCCGATCCCCTTTTCAATTTTTTTTTTAAATTCAGGTGTTACTGCCACGTAGTAAAAAGATAATTCAGGATATTGAATGGTACTAAACAATTTTTAATGATCTTGAAAAATTAATTTAGGATCTTAAAAAAATATTTTAGAGTACTGACTGATACTAAAATAAAGGATACCGACTTATACTGAAAAAATAATTTATGATCTTGAAAAATTATTTTAGGATCTTGAAAAATATTTTAGGATCGTAAAAAAATGTTTCAGGGTACTGAATGGTATTAAAATGATACTTCAAGATACTGACTGGTACTGAAAAAATAATTTATCGTCTTAAAAAATTATTTTAAAATCTTTAAAAAATGCTAAAGCATATTTTTAGTAGTAGTTAATACCTAAATTATTTTTTCAAGATTCTAAAATAATTTTTTTTAAGATTATAAATAATTTTTTAGGTACCAGTTAGTATCTTGAAGTATATTTTAGTATCAGTCAGTATCCTAAAATATTTTTTCAAGATCCTAAAATAATTTTTTCAAAATCACGAAAAATTGTTTAGTACCATTCAATATCCTGAATTATTTTTTTACTACCTGGCAGTAGCACCTGAATTTTTTTTTTTTAAATGGAAAAAGGGATTAGGAGGGGTGTGAAACTGCACCAGAACGGTGCAGTTTCACGCGGCGGATGCAGCGGATGTAAGAATGAAAAGGACCTAAGCCAGGTCTGTCTCCCCCTCCCCCACTGGCTGTATCAAAAAAAAAAAGATAGTGTTTAGATATTATTATTAGAATAGCTTTTTCTGAGTCAAATTTACCAATAAAGATATTAGCTTTTGGTATAATTGCATATAAAAGATAAGGTTGTATTTTAAATATTATAAACATTAATTTCATAATAAATACCAAAAATTACAAAAATTTGTGTACAAAATTAAAATACTTAGGATATTGAAAAAAAATATTTCAGGGTATTAAAAAAATACATAAGGATACTGATTATTACTGAGAAAATACTGATAATGGTAGAGGAAAGAGAATTTTTTTTAAAAAAAAATAATCTTTTTCAAAACCTAGGTTTTGATGTAGAATAACTTTTGGACAATTTTAGAGTGTTTAGCAAACTTTTGTTAAGATCTAGGTTTTTGAAATTATACAAGCATGCTCTTAAATAAAGATCAAAGATTACAGTTAGACAATGGGAAAGGAGGAGCCAAGGTCCTTGGTGATTTTATTGAATTTATTTAGGTTAAAGTATAATTTAGTCCTTTAAACTTTACATAAGGTATAATTTTGGTCCCTTAATTTTATAAAATATGTTTTTAGTCTCATATTTCTAATACAATTAATGTTGCTAATGAAAAATATTAACACAACAAACTCAAGTGATCTTAACTGGTATTGTCAAAGCTAAAGTGAGCGGTGATATATCACCATCAAACAATTTATTTACACCTTGAAACCCATATATCGCAGCATATGTACCCAAACAAGGTAGCCCAATGGACATTTTTTAGTGAAATCTTGGCCCATCTCATGTTTTAGATTCCATTTTATCCATTCTTTACTATTAAGACCTGGAAAGGTTGCCCAATGTGAAGGATGGACAAGCGATCTCCATCATCTCTCCTTTACATTTAGGCATGCAGTCTCGTATTCATTGCTACAATTGAAAGGGAAGCTTGCATTCTCACTCAGCCCTCTTTGAAATCTTAACTGCGTCATATAAGCCTTGTTGTGAGAGAACAACCACGAACTCGATCTTCTTAGGAATCTTCCATTTCCATAGTAGCTTCCAGAAATTGTCTTTCAGTTGGTGAGCACATGCAAAGGGAAAGTTATAGGCAGTTGTAATCGAGAAACAACCGTCAATGGAAGGTAATCAGGTGATTTTATCCTCTCCTTTCTCCTCACAGGGTAGGTGTACACTAAAAGTGCGAGTAATAATTTCATAATAGAACCAAAATCCAAGTCTAGACCTATCCCATTAACTCCACGGTGTCATGTAAGCTGACACTTTCTCCACAACATTTGTATTTTGCATGAAGCACTTTGACTCACTAGGCTTCACGGTCGTTCAGGATATTCCAGCATAGTTTCGTTGTAAAAGTCTCATCTAGCTTACCAATATTCCTTTTACCTAGCCCTCCAAGTTCCTTATTTTTGGATATCAATTTCCAAGGTGCCAAGTGAAGTTTCCTCTGCTTGTCATTGTCTACCCCAAAGAAAGTCCCTACTATGTCTTTCAAGGCTTCAAGCTCTTTTATCACTCCTTTAGGAAGCAGCATCGTTTGCATTGGTAGTAGGGAAGGGTAGAAAGGACTGACCTGATAAGAGTGGTACGACCAGCCACGCTCAAGCGACTTCTCTTCCAACCAGCTAGCTTTGGTTTTGTTTTTTCTAAAATAGGTGCAAATAGAACATTAGAAGCTCTAGTATGCATCAGAGTGATCCCCAAATATTTGCCCAAGTCCCATGTTAATCCAACTCCCTTCCTCTAGCTATACATCATGGCACGGGATATATATATACACGTTCTTGGAGAAGGACATTTTAGTTTTCAATTTATTCATCTTCATACTAGATGCTCCATAGAACCTGTCCATGCAATCCAACATCACCTCAATTTGGAAGCAAAAGGCTTCCCCAAACAATATCAGATCATCTACAAAGAATAGGCGTGGAAATGGAATTGGGTCTCATTTCCATGAGGAGGTTTGTGTTGGTATGATGAAATTGAGTCTCAATTCCAATTTCATGTGGAAGCCAAATAACTCAATTCCATCTCCATATTTCCATCCATTAACCTCCTCTTTGCTTCACCCTCACCCGGATCGGTAACTCAACGAGGACAAGGACGACGGCAAGGATCAGCAACCCATGACAGCAATGGCGATCTTCTTCATCTTAGCAACAGCAACCTCCTTCAAACAAGAAGCACGACCACAATGTTTTGAATGGAATGAAATTACTTGAAGGAACAGAATCGATCGATTGAAATTTAATGGAACTAATCGAAATGAGAGAGAGCAAACAAGAGGGGCCAATTATTGTAGTAACCAAAAATATTTTGTGATAGGTCATCCAGCACCCTCAAGTCAGTACTAAAAAATATTTTATGGTGGTAGATACATCTTGACTTGAAAAACTTTGAGAATTAATGGAAAAGTTAAAATGGCATCTTAAAACACTTCATATGAGCAAAAAATTTCTTGAAAAATTAATTATTTAAAGGCAAAATTTCTCTTAAAAAAAAAAAAAAGAAAAGCTTCTGGGGTGTTAAATGAAACATAAACTACCATAGGATATTGGACAAATGAGAAAGTATTTTAAGGTGATGCACGCACCTGAACTCTTTTATAAATTGTAAATTAAAGAGGATATAATGCGTAGTAAAGCCCGAAGATTTGATTTTAAGACTTTGCATTAATTGAAATCGAAGGACATAACATGCTGAAGAGGACAATACCTTATCCCACCTAAAAATTTCAAGTAGCTAAGTTAATTAAATCAAATATGATTATGATGTTATTCTACGTGTATATATACTCTTTTGTTTCCTGAAAGGTGCGTGTTTTAAATATATGAAATGAATTTAACTTTTTGTTTTGATAAAGAGAGTTTAATTAATGGGAAAAAATACTTTTCATGTTGTAGGAGAAGTGTTTTTTCATGTCACATACACATAAAATGGTGGGACCCACACATATATATATAATTCTAATTATATATATATATATATGAATTCCACTATTTCATGTGTGTGTAGGAATTTTCTTCTTCTCATACAATATGAGAAGTTTAAATCCCTTAATTAATATATAATATCCAGCCAAAAAAAAAACTTGATGATATAAAATACGATATTAATAATGAGCATGGCATATATTACACATTGTTTGACTATGGAAAATAAAAGTTTAGTAAAAGATATAATCTGATTTATGATGACCAGTTTAAGTTATATACTTCCTCTAACCCTTTTTATAAGATATAAATAACTAAATTAAGCAGATCAAAAAGTTAGTTAAAATTAGTTAAAAACAATAAATACATATGCAACTCATTTTCCAAAAACACCCATATTTATAAAGATTGTGGGTGGGGGGAGAGAGAGAGAGGATGAGTGGGAAAAAAGTGGTGAAAGAGATATATAATTAATTAAGGATAAAAAAATATTAAATATTTAAACATCTCCAAGATGTATCTTATAAAAAGGAACATACTCATTTATACAATTGTATCTTATATAACAAAGAATAGAGTGAGTATTTTTCTTTTCTTTTTTTTTAAAAAAAAGAAAAATCTGAAGATAGGAGAAAATTTAAGAATGTGTTTGGTTTGAGGGGAGGGAGGGGAAGGGAAGAAGAAGAGAGAAATTTTTTCTTTCATCTTTACTAAACTGCTTATGGAAAATTTTCAATATTTCAAAAATACACTCTAAATATATATATATATATATATATATATATATATATATATATATATATATTCTTCATATTAATAACAATTTGGTCAATATCCCCTCTAAGATCTCTTTCCCTCTCATCACTCCCTCCTCTCAAACCAAATACACTCTAAAGATTGGCTAGGGGTAATTTAATATTTTTAAATTTATATATGCATATATCAAAACTGACTTCTTCAAAGTCAAAAGTCAAAATCCTTTATCACATGTACCACATAATATAGATTTTTGCAATTTTTCCTTTAAAGTTTCTTGATTTATGTGGGAATTGCGTAGTGGATACCGGATATAACCAGCCAGGATTCCCAAGTATATCATGAAACGCAAAGGCTTCAATTTTGCCTATTACACTGCTTGAACAATGTCTTTCAGGTGTCTTTTTTTTTTTAAAAAAAAAAAATTATAACAAGGATGGCTTAAAGCTTACAAAATAGCTAAAAGGAAATTACACATATGGGGAAATTTGGTAATCCCTTTCTCTTTCACATATATGGTAACTCTTAGTTTCGTTGCTTTTGTTACATGATAAATGGAAGCAATCAAATTCTCGAATTTTAAATGGGGAGAGAGGTTTATCAGAAACTCTTCACTTTGTTGCCGTAAGATAAGAGATTCCAGATTGTTAAAGATTTTCGAGTATCACTTGGGAAGTAAGTGGTAGAAGACAGTTGATTTCCTTTTTCCTCATAGCAATTCATCGAGAAAAGAATTTGGGAAAATTCTAAATAAATACCATCTGAATTTACAAAACCTGCAGAAGTTCGTCGAATTTGTAAAAAGACTGAGAGATACAAAAGATTTATGAGGGATATGCAAATTCGGGTTAAATTACTATTTTGTCCTTAGTTTTAAATAAATAAAAAAATAAATTAAAATCCCTTCCCACCCTGCCACCACTGGCCACCGCCGCTGGCCGGCCACCAACACGGTGGTGTCGGTGGCCGGCGGTGGGGGATGGGAGGGGATTTGATTTTATTTTTTGGTGGTGGCCGGCCGGCGGCGGTGGGGGTTGGGAGGGGATTTTATTTTATTTTATTTTTTTTATTTAAAACTAAAGGTAAAATGGTAATTTAACCTGAATTTGCATATTCCTCATAGGTCCTTTGTACATCTCAGTCTTTTTACAAATTCGACGGACTTCTGGGGGTTTTGCAAATTCAAATGGTATTTATTTGGAATTTTCCCAAAGAATTTTGTTATTTTAGAAATTTTTATAATTTGATTACTTCTTATATTTGTTTTGCTTCTCTTCCAAGAGGATGAGGATGTAAGTTTTTCTATAATTTCATACTCAAATATCAGATAATAAAAACATGAATAAGGCTCTTAAGAACTCATGATTTCCACAATACTATAGGTTTAAGTCAAGATGTACTGACCTTTATCCATAATTGCGGAATTTATACTGTAGAATATGTGACTTGTAGCACCATAATTAAAACTTTTATCATTCTCTTTACCCTTCATTTCACACTCTCCCTTTTTTATGGAAAACTAGAGGCGTCTCTTATGGTCAGAGAGTGAATGGACAAGTTTCTATTTTTTAAATAACTTTTGTATCCAAAAGACATATACATAAGAACTGCTCTCATCAAGCAGTCAAGAACCTCTTTCCAAAAGTCATTTACCAATAATCATTTAGCCCCTTCATTAATTATTAAATCATATATATTTATTACAGCCATATGAGACATTTCTTACATTCTCCCACTTGGCTCATGTGATATATGTCCTTTCATGATTTAACAAAATATCAATAAGTTTGCGCATAATCTTGGCTAAAAGATTTCATATATATTGGTTACATCATAAGTTATGGCTAAGGATAAAACTAATATAAGTCATGGCGGTTGTACATCGTATGTTGACGTAGTCCTTTCCATGTACTACTTTATTAGTCTTTCTCCTTGACATGATACTTTAATGGAAGTAACTTTAATGTCCATCAATAAAGTCTTCATAGCAGACAAATCCTATTTTTCAATAACATCATTTATGCATGCATACATAAAGTTGAAAAAAGGAGAATCTCAGAAACACATATATACTAATGAGCTCAAAGTGTTAATGACTAGAACATAACAATGAACATTTGCTAACAAACATAATACCCATACTATACACATGACTAGTAAATGTCTTGGATAATAATCCATCTATTAAGGGATCAACTACAATAAGATTGGTGCTAACATGTTCTATTGACACTCTATGTTTCTGAACCTTTTCTTTAATGGCAAAGTATTTCCATTCTATATGCTTAGCACCCTTTGAATACTTGTCGTTTTTAGAAAAGAAGACTGTTGCGGAATTATCACCACAAATTTTCAGCGACTTGACTATACTGTCGATTAATCCAAGCCCTAAAATAACATTCCGTAGCCATTTAGCCTAAACCATGGCCTCAAAGCATGCCACAAATTCAACTTCTATAACGAATGCAGCAATTACCGATTGCTTATCCAATCACTTCAGGGTTGCTAGACCTCCTATAAGTAAGCATGTAACTTTTAGTTCCTTGCAAATATCTCAGAACTTTCTTTATAGCTTTCCAATAATCTATACCAAGATTACTCTAGTATTCTCCAACATTGAAAAGCCAATATCTGGTCTCCTACAAGTCTGAGCATATATCAAGCTCCCACTGACCTTCAGATGTATACACCAATCAACAGTGTTTTCTTTACATCCAAAGGAAACAACGGTATCATTTAAGTCTGTATATTGATTTCTTTAATTTGCACACCATGTGCTCTTTTTCTTTTTCTAAACAATTTTCACATCCATCTGATGTAACTCTAAATCATAATGAGCCACCAATGCCATAATGATTCTTACAGAATCCTTCTTAGAAATTGATGGTGAAAAGGTTTCTTTATAGTTAATGTCATCTTTCTGAGTAAATCTCTTTGCAACTAGTCTAACCTTGTAATATTTCAAGTTACCATGAGAGTCATGTTTGGTCTTGAAGACCCACTTACAACCACTCTCTTATACCCTTTTGGTAACTCAATAAGGTCTCAAACATCATTCTATTTCATAGATTTCAACTCATCTTTCATGGCATCTAACCACTTGTCACCATTTTCACCATTCATGGTTCATTAACAATAATCTCATCATAAGTAGTGGGATCATTCATTTGTTGTTCTCCATTAATATTAATCAGTCCAATAACATGAGAAACAACAACTTAACATTAACGCTTTAAGTTATACATATCACATACTAACATGCTTCACAAACTTAGACATAATTCATTCAATGCATATCAATGTTCACCTTTGGGGACTCACTAATATACAACATTCAACCATGATGATACTATAAAAATTTCATATAATTTGGTAATGATGCATATCCCAACTAAAAATATTTATCATCTCTGGATGTCTAAATAAAACTATAAGTATATGGACAATACCAATATTTATATTTTATTATTATAAAGACAAATAATCAACCTTTGGGTTGATTCATAACCACCCTATAATAATAAACTACAAATTACCCACAACATAAACATAATTTTATAGCATCAAAATTATAGGTAATTTGAAATATCACAATTATAATTGGAATTAATATAATTCATAAGGATTTAGCCACTTTGGTAACTAACAAATATACTATATTTAATTCCAAAACTTAAATGTTTAACATTAATATAATTTCTATTCACAATATCTAAATAATTTAATTTTAGATCAATATATAGAAGCTTTAACAAAAATAATTTGTTCTTTTTCTAAGCTATCAATAATATCTAGTTATATATAAAACTAGATGACCTAAAATTAGAGCCCAAAACACCTCTTTTTTTAATTAAATTTGGACCAAAAAATAATTTGCACAACCTAAAAAAAAAACGTGCAGCAAAGAGGGCCAAACCATTCTGGCCCAATAGAAAATGAGCACCTAGGTTAAATAACTTTAAATATATTTCAGCCCACATTGAATGAGAATGCACCCTTAAACACGCTGTAAAAAAGCACTAAGGGGATTCGAACACATCACATCTGGGTGCTTCAAGCCTTGAAGGCTGGCGTCCTGCCAGTTGGGCGACGCGCCTTTCTGTAAGAGGAGGAGACACCAATAAAATAATAACGATGCTTTTTCAAATTGGGGTGTCATTCCCCATCTCCAGCCAGGCCGAATCAGACCCGTATAGATCCGTGAGCGAACCTGACTCTTCTTTTCTTCATGACCGACGTTTCTAAGGTGAGATTTACACATTTTTGGTTTCTATCTCTTCGGGCTTTTTTTTTTTGGGAGATATTTTCAATTAAACCTATTTTGTGGTCTAAAACCACTATTGTCTCATGATCCAATTTCAAAAATGAAAAACAGAGACGGATGAAGAAGAGAAACATGACAGAAATTAAAATTTCTCGCAACTTTTCATTCTCTTCACAATCATGATAATTTAATAGTCTATAAATTACTTTTCAAATGACCGATTATCAAAATCCAAAGACGGTAATATACTATAATCTTTTCTCTTATCTCAAAATTCTTAAGAGAAAACTCAAAGTCTCAAATTAGTGAATGTTATTAACATTGAAAATTCATAAAACAAAAAATAAATGTAATCAAATGCATTTCTATTTCAAACATGAATCCCACATAAAACAATAATATGTGTTCTTTCAATTCAACAAATCAACATTACGATTTGTCATTATTAGTTTGAAATTTATTTCACTCATTTTGTATACTTTTCAAGATTAATAAATTCATTCAAGTACAAATTCAAAAGTATCATTCATAATTGAAAAACCATCAATTCTAAAACCAAAAGCTCTGATACCACATTTCTATAATTTCATGCTCAAATATCAAATAATAAAAACATAAATAAGGATATTAAGAAGTCATGATTTCCACGATACTATAAATTTAAGTCAAGATGTACTAACCTCTATCCATAATTGCAGAATTTATACTGTAGAATATGTGACTTGTAGAACCATAATTGAAACTTTTATCATTCTCTTTAGCCTTCATTTCACGCTCTCCTTTCTTGATGGAAAACTAGAGGCGTCTCTTATGGTTAGAGAGCGAATGGATAAGTTTCTATCCTTTAAATAACTTTTGTATCCAAAAGACATATACATCCTATGGATATGACTGCTCCCATCAAGCAGTCAAGAACCTCTTCCCAAAAGTCATTTACCAATAGTTATTTAGCCCCTTCATTAATTATTAAATCATATATATTTATTATAGCTACATGAGACATTTCTTACGGAGGATGCCTTTACTCAGGCAGGTTTGAATGCAATTTCAGAAAAGCTCACACTTGAAGATCCTGAACGAGCAGGCTGGACACGGTTATCAATTGTTTATAAGGCCCATCATAATTCCTGACTGGAAACTATGACGTAAATGTTCTGATTGCTGCCTTGGGTGAGAGAGGGGAAAATGTAGTCTGGCATGATCGTCGTAATGGAGCATCCTCTATCGATCTCAATTCACCTGATGCAACTTTAATGGGAATTGTGCTTAATGTCCCAGTCAAGAGGATATTTGGCTTTTGGAAAAGCAGACACTGGATTGCACTGAGAAGGATTGATGGGATCTGGTATAACTTGGACAGCGACCTTGCTTCACCAGAACCTTTCAAAGATGCAGATGAACTTCGGGCGTATTTGAACTCTGTCATTGCTCATGGTGGTGGGGTTTTGCTTGTCATGAATGAGAAACAGCCCTGAAAGCCTTTACCCTTTTTTTCTTTAGCAGTTTTAATGCAAGCATCACCATCTATAGATTGTGTTGATCGTGTACAGTACTAGCTTGATGACTTAAAAAGAAAAATCTTAGGCCTGTTAATAACTGGAAATCATTGTTAATGCAATTTTGTTTGTGAAAGATACTTCAATAATAAGTAAGAGGTTGCTCAGAAAGTTAGGCCTGTTAAATGTTTGACTTGAATTGTCTCAGCTAGGAACATTTCCCATGACTAGCAAGGTGTTTGACTGATTTTCTTACTTGTATAAATTTCAGGGATTTGTATGATTTCCCAGTATTAGCTATCCTTGTTAATGTACATAGAACTTGATCAACAAATCACTGACAATTGAGATTTGTATATCAGCTTCAGGCAGGTTTGATGCAATCGTGGAATTTGACTGTAATGCACATACACTGTAATGATTAAGTCATGGTTTCATAATTTAATGTTTATCTGCTTGTATGTACATGTATATAAGCCTCCCAAAGTTACTCGATCTGCAATCTGTTTAAACCATTTTTCTAAGGCATTGGATTTGGATCTTTCCATTTCATATTTATGTTTCATTAATGGGTTTTGTTTCGTATTGGAAATCACAACATCAGGTACCCACCAAAACCGAAAACTATATGTTCCATTATTTATGTTTGAATTTATAATTATTTATAACTAAGCCTTTTTTTTTTTGGAGCAGTTAAAATAAGCTTCTTGTTAGCACTTAATGAGGTAAAATTCATCTTGCACTAAAGAACTTAATAGAAGCTAATAAAAAACAAACACTAGATATGTTTCTCCAAAAGTAGTCCATCATATCATAAATAAGTCATGCTACTTATAAATTGTACTCCTTCCATTTTTTTATAAGATATAAATAACTGAATTATGTAGATAAAAGAATTGGTTAAAATTCGTTAAAGACCAATAAAGAAAAGTAGTCAAGTTGTTGGTAATATCCTAACTTGTCATTGTTGTTTAGTGACTTGCATTGATTGCTTAAATTAACAAGGGTAAAGTTATCTTCTCTAACTTCCAATTAATCTCACCCAAGTCTCATAACACATCAATGTAATTTGTTGATTTTAAGGGACTTGATAGTGATTTTTTCTCTTTCTTAGAACATGTATGCAATTCTCCCTATTAATTATGTGTGATTTGAATGTTCCATTTACTTATAGATTAATGCATTTTTTTATTTAAATAATATTCTATGGAGGTATATACCATTGAATGAACTTGTCAACAAAATAACTCTTAGTTTAAGTTTCAAATAAGGGATGTAAAATTTAATTTGAATGTTTTAATACGAGGTTTTTAAAATAGTAAATTGATTTTTATTAGAATGATGGTGATAAAATTAGTTTTATTTTAAATTTTACAATATTAAAATAAAAATTTATTTAAAATATAAAAATTAAATTAAATATGAACCATTCAAAATTAATTTAGACGATTTAGGTTGGTGATGAGTACATTATGCTCATTGAAATTATGAACACAATATATATTCCGGATTCTTATAGAAACAAATATGTTCTAGGTTATACATGTAAGAAATGTCTCATGTGACTATGATAAATATATATGATTTAATAATTAATGAAGGGGGCTAAATGACTATTAGTAAATGACTTTTGGGAAGAGGTTTCTTGATTACTTGATGGGAGCAGTCATATCCATACCATATACATGTCTTTTGGATACAAAAGTTATTTAAAGGATAGAAACTTGTCCGTTCACTCTCTGATTATAAGAGACGCCTCTAGTTTTCCATCAAAAAGAGAGAACATGTAATGAAAGGTAAAGAGAATGATAAAGGTTTCAATTATGGTGTTGCAAATCACATATTCTAAAGTATGAATTCCGCAATTATGGATAGAAGTTAGTGTATCTTGACTTAAACCTATGGTATTGTAAAAATCATGAGTTCTTAAGATCCTTATTCATGTTCTTATTACTTGATGTTTGAGCATGAAAATATAGAAAAACTTACATGTGGTATCAGAGCTTTTGGTTTTAGAATTTATGGTTTTCCATTATGAATCTTGTATTGATACATGAATGATACTTTTGAATTTGTTCTTGAATGAATTTATTAATCTTCAAAAGTATGTGAAATGAGTGAAATGAATTTCAAACAAGTAATGTTGATTTGTTGAATCAGAAGTACACATACTATTGTTTTGTGTGGGATTCTTGTTTGAAATAGGAATGCATATGATTGCATTTATTTTTTGCTTTATGAATTATTTAGAGTTTACTGTGTGCTGAAGGAAAGTATTTGGATTTTGATAATGGAGTCATGTGAAAAGTAATTTATAGACCATTAAATTACCATCTTTAGATTTTAAAATTGGGGTCATGAGAAAATGATTTTATTAAGTCCCAAACTCAGTTTCATTTAAAAGATCTTGAAAAAAATAAAGAGATAGACATCAAGAATGGTTAAATCCGATGTCGGGAACATCGGTTATAGAGGAAAGAAGAAATGGGTTTATTAATCCATACAGGTCTGGTTGAAGGCGTTGTTTGTATAGTTTAAGTGTATCCTCATTAAAGAAATAGCGCCTGGCTCATCTGGTAGAGAACCAGCCTTTAAGGTTGCGTCGCATCCACAGGTCGAAGGTTCGACAGCCCCTTATACCTTTTCATGCAGCGCCTTTGTTCTTTTTTGAAGTTAACTTCAAAAAGAGAAAGAAACGCACCAGGGAATCGAGCTGGCGACGAGATGTTTTGGAACAAACACATAGCCACTGAGCTACAGGCGTGTATTGTTAATGTGGCTACCGACTTTAAGTATTTAAAGTAACTTATAATGGGCTTAACGGATTTGGGCCAAATTTAAATTATATATTTGGTGTGTTTTATCATTTGAGTCATATACATGGTAGTGAAAACGTAGATTTTACCTGAAAATGGAAGGAGAAAGAAAAATCGTAAAACGTAAAATCGTAATGTAGTAAAATCGTAAAAAAATCGTAAAAACTTAAAAGCGTTTGGAAAATTAGTAAAATCGTTTCAATGAAAAAAAATCATAAAAACGTAAAATTGCAGTGATAAAACAAGTTTTTAACTACCCTGGTCATATATATCTCATGCCGTGTCTGCGTAAAGGTTTCAAACCTGAGATGTTATGGAATGCTCATTAAATATGGGCTGTCATTAAAACAAATAATGGACTAGGCTGTTTTCTATTTTGAGCCCAAGAATGAAATAAAAGAAAAAGAAAAGATGCTGGGCTCAGATAGAATTTGTTTGGGCTGTAAGTATATTTTTGGTCCGAATTTAATTAAGAAAAGGAGGAGTGTTTTGAGCTCTAATTTTGGGTCATCTAGTTTTATGTATAACTAGATATTATTTATGGCTTAGAAAAGGAGCAAATTATTTTTGTTAAAGCCTCTATATGTTCATCTAAAATTAAATTACTTAGATGTTGTGAATAGAAATAATAGGAATGTTAAACATTTAAGTTTTAGAATGAAGTATGGTGGGTTTGTTAGTCACCAAAGTGACCAAATCCTTCTGAATTATTTTAATTCCAATTATTATTGTGATATTTCAAATTACTTATAACCTTGATGCTATAAAATTATATTTATGTTGTGGGTACATTATAGTTTATTATTATAGGGCAATTATGGATCAACCCAAATGTTGATTATTTTTCTTTATAATAATTAAACATAAATGTTGGTATTATCCATATACTTATAGCTTTATTTAGACATCCAAAGATGATAAATATTTTTAGTTGGAATATGCATTATTGCCAAATTATGTGAAATCTTTATAGCATCGTTATGGTTGAATGTGGTATATTAGTGGGTACCCAAAGGTGAACATTGATATGCATTAAATGAATTATGTCTAAGTTTACAAAGCATGTTAGTATGTGATATGTATAACTAAAAGTGTTAATGTTAAGTTGTTATTTCTCGTGTTATTGAACTGATTAATATTAATGGAGAACAACAAATGAATGATCCTACTACTTATGATGAGATTATTGTTAATGAACCATGAATGGTAAAAATGGTGACAAGTGGTTAGATGCGATGAAAGAGTTGAAATCTATGAAACAGCATGATGCTTGAGACCTTGTTGAGTTGCCATAAGGGTGTAAGAGAGTTGGTTATAAGTGGGTCTTTAAGACCAAACGTGATTCTCATGGTAACTTAAATCGTTACAAGGCTAGATTAGATGCAAAGGGATTTACTCAGAAAGATAGCGTTGACTGTAAAGAAACCTTTTCACCATCAGTTTCTAAGAATGATTCTCTAAGAATCATTATGGCATTGGTGGCTCGTTATGATTTAGAGTTACACCAGATGGATATGAAAACTGCATAGAAAAAAGAAAGGAGCACATGGTGTGCAAATTAAAGAAATCAATATACGGACTTAAATGATACCGTTGTTTTCTTTGGATATAAAAAAAACACTGTTGATCGTACATCTGAAGGTCAGTGGGAGCTTGATATATGCTCAGACTTGTAGGAGACCAGATATTGGCTTTGCAATGTTGGAAGATACCAGAGTATTCCTGGTATAGAACATTGGAAAGCTACAAAGAAAATTTTGAGATATTTGCAAGGAACTAAAAGTTACATGCTTACTTATAGGAGGTCTAGCAACTTTGAAGTGATAGGATAAGCAGTTGGTAATTGCTGCATCCATTATGGAAGCTGAATTTTTTACATGCTTTGAGGCCATGGTTCAGGCTAAATGGCTACAGAATGTTATTTTAGGGCTTGGATTAGTCGACAGTATAGTCAAGTCGCTGAAAATTTATTGTGATAATTCCGCAGCAGTTTTTTTTTCTAAAAACGATAAGTATTCTAAAGGTGCTAAGCATATGGAATGGAAATACTTTGCCGTTAAATAAGAGGTTCAGAAACATAGAGTGTCAATAGAACATGTTAACACCAATCTTATGATAGCTGATCCCTTGACAAAGGGATTACCACCCAAGACATTTACTGGTCATGTGTATGGTATGGGTATTATGTCTGTTAGCGAATGTTCAAATTATTGTTATGTTCTAGTCATTGACACTTTGAGCTCATTAGTATATATGTGTTTCTGAGATTCTCCTGTTTTCAACTTTATGTATGCATGTATAAATAGTGTTGTTGGAAAACAGGATTTGTTTGTTATGAAGACATTATTGATGGACATTAAAGTTACTTCTATTAAAGTGTCATGTTAAGGAGAAAGACTAATAAAGTAGTACATGGAAGGGACTACGTCGACATACTGATGTACAACCGCCATGACTCGTATTAGTTTTATCCTTAACCATGACTTATATTGTAACCAATATATATGGAATCTTTTAGCCAAGACTATGCGCAAAATTATTGATATTTTGTAAATCCTGAAATGACATATATCACATGAGCCAAGTGAGAGAATGTAAGAAATGTCTCATGTGGCTGTGATAAATATATATGATTTAATAATTAATGAAGGGGGTTAAATGACTATTGGTAAATGATTTTTGGGAAGAGGTTTCTTGACTGCTTGATGGGAGCAGTTATATCCATAGGATATACATGTCTTTTGGATACAAAAGTTATTTAAAAGATAGAAACTTGTCCGTTCACTCTCTGACCATAAGATACGTCTCTAGTTTTCCATCAAGAAGAGAGAGCGTGTAATGAAGGGTAAAAAGAATGATAAAGGTTTCAATTATGGTGTTGCAAGTCATATGTTCTAAAGTATAAATTCCGTAATTATGGATAGAGGTTAGTGTATTTTGACTTAAACTTATGGTATTGTGAAAATCATGAGTTCTTAAGATCCTTGTTCATATTCTTATTACTTGATATTTGAGCATAAAATTATAGAAAAACTTACAATACACCTTACACGTGACCTTATGGTAGTTCTTAAAAAAATCTGCGTGAATATTTTTATGAGCATCGAAAAATATTTTCGGAATGACATTAAAGGACTAGAAGATTGAATTAAACTATTTTGGAAATGACATTAAAGGACTAGAAGATTGAATTAAACTTACATAAAGATCAAAGATTAGACCGTGGGAAAGGAGGAGCCAAGGTGCTTGGTGATTTTAATGAATTTATTTAATTAGGTTAATGTATAATTTTTAATTATTTAAGTTTTATATAAAGTATTTTTTATCCTTAACTTTATAAAGTATAGTTAATGTTATATTTCTAATACATCTAATGTTACTAACGAAAAATATTAATATAGCAGACTCAAGTGATCCAATATGCTTTGTAAAAGCTAAAGTGAGCAGTAGTATAATCATTAGGTATATCACTTATAAACAGTTTATTACACCTTGAAACCCATTTGCATTTAAGCAGTCTCGTAACAAGTGCATTTGAGTCCTCTTCAATGCTACAATTGAAAGGGAAGCTTGCATTCTCACTCAGCCCTCTTTGAAATCTTAACTACGTCGTATGAGCCTTGTTGTAAGAGAACAACCACATGAACGACTTGATCTTTTTAGGAATCTTCCATTTCCATAGTAGCTTCCAGAAAGTGTATTTCAGTTGGTGAGCACCTCTACAAGGAGAAAGTTATAGATAGTTGTAATTGAGAAACAACTGTCAGTGGAAGGCAACTAGGTGATTTTATCCTTTCATCTCTCCTCACAGGGTAGGCGTGCACTCATGATGCGAGCAATAATTTCATGATGGAACCAAAACCCAAGTCTAGACCTATCTCATTCACCCCACGGTGCCATGTAATCTGACACTTTCAACTTCTAGTGAACTAAATGTTCATTTCCTTGCATAAGGTTGATCAAAGGGAAATTGAGCTCAAACCAGTTATCCTTCGAAAAGTATTTTGTATGTCCATTCCCAATCTTAATTCATACACCCTTTGTAAACTTCTCCCTATGTTTGGATTCGCGTCCAAGCAGTGTTGGAGAGAGGTAGGTTGAGCGGTAGAGAGGAAAAATATGTCAGTGAAAAAAAAAGCTCAATTGAAGGTCTTGGTGTTTGAGTTAGCTTATTTTTTCCTGGGTTTATGCCCAAAAAGTAACTTAAACTTGGACGTTGCAGTGTGGAGTGCTGGGGTCGTGGGATAAAGGATGAGAGAGGGAAAAGTCAGAAGGATGACAGGAATAGCGTATGGGACCCCTTTTTGTTGTTTTTTACAGAGCATTTTTTTTAAAAAAAATTCTTGTAATTAGACTTATTCAATAAGATTTTTGTAGTATTAATTTTTTTCTATTTTCTTGTAAGTAGACTTCGGGCCCTTTTGAATGGTTTTTTTTTTTTAAGAAAAAAAGTATCTTTTTAATGCAAAAAAAAATGATTTTTTTTATTAATTTATGTGTTTAGATGATATTTTTTTTAAAAAGTAAAAGTTACAAAAAAAAAAAAATCAAAGTGCTGCTTTTTTTAAAAGCTCCAATTTAGAACTTAAAAAATAAGCACTTAAAAAAATACTTTTTTAAAAGCTCATCCAAACGGGCTTTTATTCTCTTGACTTAACAATTTTTCTAATAATAATTTAAGTTTTTTCAAATTTAAATTAATTTTTTATGTTCAATTATTACAATATATACAACTAAATAATATATGTAATATTTAATAAAATTCATGCCTTTTTCATTTATTTTCCATTTCAATTCACTTTTCAAATAATAATTAAAATACGTTTTGGATTAAAAAAAAATCACTTTTGTCACCATCAATCCAAACACAAATCATATTTACAATTTGATTTTTATCCTATCTTACTTCTGCAAAAGTCAAATAAAAAATAAATTACTTCTTCAACCGCTAACTCAAATGGGCTCTATCCTTTAAGTCAGCGAAGAAGCTTCCCTCTTGTAAATTCTTGGCATAAGATCTTCTCCACAACATTTGTATTTTGCATGAAGCACTTTGACCCACAGGACTTCACGGTTGTTCAGGGTATTCCCGCACAGTTTCATTATAAAGGCCTCATTTTGCTTGCCAAGATACCTTATATCCAAGTTCCTTATTTTTGAATATCAAGTCTAAAGGTGCCGAGTGAAGTTTCCTTTGCTTGTCATTGTCACTCCAAAGAAAGTCCCTACTATGTCTTTCAACCTCTTTGATCACTCCGTTAGGAAGTATCATCGAACTGACTTGATAAGAGTGGTACAGCCAACCATGCTCAAGCAACTTCTCTTCCAACCAGATAGCTTTCTTTCTGTTTTTGTGTTTCCTAAGATGGGTGCAAATAGAACATTAGAAGCTCTAGTGTGGATAAGAGGGATCCCCAAATATTTGCCCTAAGTCCCTTGTTAATCCAACTCCCATCCTCTGGCTATACATCACGGCACAGGATATAAGCACGTTCTTGGAGAAGCACATTTTTGTTTTCTATTTATTCATTTTCATACTAGATGCTTCATATATAGAACCTGTCCATGCAATCCAACATCACATCAATTTGGAAGTTAGAGGCTTCCCCCAAACAATGTCAGATCATCTGCAAAGAATACGAAGAGAGAGAGAGTGGGGGTCTTCGTGAATTGAGTTGATGATGTGGCTCGATCTGTCTCTCCATACATTGAGTAAAGATACATGAAGGAATCGGATCTTCTTGTCGAATACCCCTCGATGACAAAAAAGAATCACTTGACATTTCCCCATTCCAAATGATCTTAAAAGAAGATAAGATCATACAAGCCATGATCACTTCACACAACTACTCAGGGAGACCAATCAGTCGAAGAGTATCAAGGATGAATGCCCATTTCAATATGTCATATGCTTTCTCAACATCGATTTTGTCTACTACCCATCATCCATTAAGTCCCTTCTTATTCTTCATAGAATGAATTACTTATTGAACAATAATTATATATTGTCGCTACTTTGTCTCCCTGCAATAAAGCTACATTGGTGAAGGCCCACTATATTTTCCCCATGATTCCATAGTGCATTTTGCCTTCTCTAACAATAACTATTCTTTGATAACCAATAGAAACAGGCCGATAGTGAATAGTGATAACCAAACCATTCTTTCACGCATCAATTGCAAGAAAATGCAACATGCACAAAGACTTAAGAAGCCTTTTTGTCAACGTTAGTGCATTGTGCCTCCTCTAACAATAACTATGGGGCATGTAAGTTAATATACAGAAAATAGTACGCCTCCACCTAATAGGTTAATAACTTAAATTTTTTGGGAAAAAAATAACATTGAGAAGTTTTGATGATCAGTAAACATTTGAATTATAAAATTAGTAGCCAAGCTCACATGAAAATGCTTTATACTCTTATGTTTGAGGCTTTGAGCTATTAGTTAGGTCAGTTCCAGTCATATTATCGACAGATCTACCACATTGATTCTTAGAAAAACAGAATATAGCCTCAACCATCAAGTTCTGAAGGCAAGTTATTAATATAAGACCTATTTTATTGAAGAAATGTCCAATATCCTAAAATATTTTATGGCTCATCTAGCACTCTAAAGTATTTTTTAAGTTGTCTTCAAATCCCTAAAATATTTCGATTAATACAATATTTGGTCCCTCATGTTTTCAATTTACCTCAATTTTGGTTTTGATCCATCAAGTTTCAAAATATGGGTTTTGGCCGTTCAAAGTGCAAAATAGTCCAGGTTTTCATTCAATTATAATAACAAATCTTTTGAATGAAACGAAACTTAACTTGAATGACCAAAACCTATAGATTAAAATTTAAGGGACCTAAACTAAAATACATGGGGGCCAATTATTGTATTAGTAACCCAAAATATTTTGTGGCAGTTCATCCAGCACCCTAAAGTAAGTACTAAAAAATACTTTAATTAAATAAGAACTTTGAAAATATTTTGTGGTAGTTCATCCAGCACCCTAGTCTGTTGGATACGCCTTCATTTAAAAGAAATTTTTTGAGAATTAATATGGCAAAGTTAAAATTGCATCTTAGAACACTTCATTTGAGGAAAATTAATTCTTTAAAGGCATAGTTTCTATTAAAAATGCTTTGGGGTGCTAGATGAATCACAAAATGCTACAGGATATTGGACACGTGAGAAAGTATTTTAGGGTGATGTAGGCGCCTGAATTTTTATAAATTATAAATTAAAGATGATATAATGCTTAGTAAAGCCCGATAATTTGATTTTAAGACTTTGCATTAATTGAAACCGAAGGACATAACATGCTGAAGAGGACAATACCTTATCCCACCCTGTTTTACAACGTAAAAATTTCAAGTATGTAAGTTAATTAAATCAAATATGATTATGATGTTATTCTGTGTGTGTGTGTATATATATATATTCTTTTGTTTCCTGAAAGGTGCGTTTTTTAAATATATGACCAGTTTAAGTCATATACTTCCTCCGTCACTTTTTATGAGATATAAATAACTAAATTAAGTAGACAAAAAATTTAGTTGAAATTAGTTTAAAACAATAAATATATTAAAAAAATTCAACTCATTTTCTAAAAACACCCATATTTATAAAGAATGTCGGTGGGGGAGAGAGGATGAGTGGGAAAACAATGGTGATATATATATATATATTAAATATTTAGACATCTACAAAATATATCTTATAAGGAGGAACATATCCATTTAAACAATTATATCTTATATGAAAAAGAACGGAGCAAAGTTGTCAAACTCATGAGTTTAAACAAACTCGTAATAGTGAAGTAAACTCATATTATAAACTCGAATCTAATTGTAAGAGTTTATTTTTACATTTAAATAGATATTAATAGTGTATAATTAAAATATGAAAAAAAAATTGGTTTAAATAATATTTTTAAAATTCAAATAATTGAAATTATATCTATCAACATTCATAATTTATCGTATTTTAAAAAGACTGAACATGTTCAAACCGTAGAAATTAACACGAGTTTAAAGGTGAATTAATATGATTTTGTAAACTTGAAATGTAAAAACAATAACCTATATTAATTCGTGAATTTCACCGAGTTTACAACTATCACGATCGAGTTTATCAGTAACTCGACTCGATTTTGTAAGCTAAAAACATAAAAACACTAAACTCGGATAGTCAACTCACGAGTTTGACAACAATGGAACAGATGGAGTATTTTTCTATTAAAAAAAATTGAAGATAGGAGAGAATCTAAGGGTGTGTTTGGTTTGAAGGGAGGGAAGGAATCATCCTTTATGTGAAAAGTTAGATATAACTATGATGTAACATGCTTCCAAATTTTTGTTTAGTTAGTGTATGGAAATTAATACGAAAAGCTATATAATTTTGAAAATTTTCCACGGGCAATTTGGTTAAAATTTCTGTTCTCCTCACCTCTCCTCAAACTAAACACACCAGATTGGCTATGGGTAATTTAATCCTTTTAAATTTATATATGCATATATCAAAACTGACTCTCTCAAAGTCAAAGCCCTTTATCACATGTACCACATACATACATGTGATTATATAGATTTAACTTTGGGAGAATTACACACAGGTCCCAAGGAGCAGACATAATTACGCACAGGTCCCTTCAAATGACAAAATTACATAGAAGTCCCTAGGGACTTCTGTGTAATTATTTGTGAAAGTAAAATTACTAATCTAACCTTCTTCTTTCTCCTATCTCTCTCCTCTCTCCATTTTCTTCTCTCCCGATAGCTCATTTTCGTTTAAGCACACTTCCAATCCCTTCTTTCCCTCATGGTGGCCGACGTTCTCTTCCTTCTGCCGGCAGCACCCCTTCAAGATGAGAGGTGTTGCAAATGAGATAAGACAATCTTGACAACGTGAAATAACCACAAAACCTCGACGAATAAATATGAGCGAAATCGCGAATTTGTTGATCTGTGGTGAACTTCAATAAGATATAAAACTCATGACTCCGTCGATTCTGAATCTTGGATGGCGAAAATGCAGCGACAAACTAAGAAGCCCAGCCGACGGTGGTAAGATGACCACAATCGGAATCGTTGATGGCCCTCGATCTTGGTTGGCAAAGATTCAGCAGCAACCCAAGTGTTGAAGATAGGAATTGAAAACCTGGATTTTGTCAATTATGAGGTCCAGAGGCCATTTGCAACAAGAAATTCTATATTTATAACAACAAACTCCTATTTTAACAACAAGTTTTGAAAGTTTGGATTTTGTCATTTCTGAGGTCCAGAGGCCATTTACAATAAGAAATTCTATATTTACAACAGTAAATTCCTATTTTAACAACAACTTTTGAAAGCCTGGATTTTGTCATTTCTGAGGTCCAGAGGCCATTTACAACAAGAAATTCTATATTTACAACAGGAAATTCCTATTTTAACAACAACTTTTGAAAATCTGGATTTTTTTAATTCTGAGGTCCAGAGGCCATTTACAACAAGAAATTCTATATCTACAATAACAAATTATTGAAGTTGGGGTTCCATGCTATTGGGTAGGGTTAATGACATGGTACTCTGTTTTTTTGGAAGGTAACAGAGGAATAATAGAGGGACTACTATGTTTTATTGGTTTCTGATTGAAAAAATCCAGATTTTCAAAAGTTGTTGTTAAAATAGGAATTTACTATTGTAAATATAGAATTTCTTGTTGTAAATGGCCTCTGGGCCTCAGAATTGAAAAAATCCAAGTTTTCAAAAGTTGTTGTTAAAATAAAAATTTGCTGTTGTAAATATAGAATTTCTTGTTGTAAATGGCTTTTGAACCTCAGAATTGAAAAAATCCAGGTTTTCAAAAGTTGCTGTTAAAATATGAATTTGTTGTTATAAATATAGAATTTCTTGTTGTAAATGGCTTCTGGACCTCAGAATTGAAAAAATCCAAGTTTTCAAAACTTGTTAAAATAGGAATTTATTATTGTAAATATAGAATTTCTTGTTGTAAATGGCCTCTGAACCTCAGAATTGAAAAAAGCCAAAAAAAAAAATTGCTGGACACTGGTTTTCTTCTCTGCTGAAAAGAGAGCTCTAGAAACCCCTAGGTATTCTCACTTTCAGATGCGAACAAGAGCCTGAACTGCTTTCTTCTGTAGTGGTGAATTTCAGTGTTGTGACTAGAGATAATTCTCCGCTGGCATTTTGTCTTGGAAACTTCGGATTTTTCCCAGAAAATTTGTTCTTCAGGTATGTTTGC
The DNA here is from genome assembly GCA_034222035.1 of Acacia crassicarpa. Classification (NCBI taxonomy): domain Eukaryota; kingdom Viridiplantae; phylum Streptophyta; class Magnoliopsida; order Fabales; family Fabaceae; genus Acacia; species Acacia crassicarpa. The sequence continues at coordinate 40,275,212 of JAWXYG010000003.1, forward strand.
TGGAGTTAGGTGGATGCTGCAGATTTCTAGTTTAATATTTCTCAATTTCTTCCTCTTTTGGTGGTGCAAGCTTGATTTGGTGTGTTTGTCGAAAGAGATGAAAATGGAGAGAGAAGAGAGATAGGAGAAGGAACAAGAAGGTTAGATTAGTAATTTTACTTTCACAAATAATTACACAGAAGTCCCTAGGGACTTCTGTGTAATTTTGTCATTTGAATGAACCTATGCATAATTATGTCTGCTTCTTGGGACCCGTGTGTAATTTAACTTTTAAAGGAAAAATTCTCATAGTAGCCTTATACTTCTCCTTAATTATTCTCATTGGAGCCGCCCTGCTACCATTTGTATTAGGTTTAGCCGGTCTCGATCCATAAAAAATGATCTAGGTATAACAACCAACGGCAAGTAACCCACATGGCCACATATCAAATAGATTTCACTAGTATGTTTAGTTGAAGAATTCATGTTTTGAGGCTAAAGGGCATCTTAAAAAATTGAATTCGGTTTACACAATTTGCGCCCACATTAATTGCTTCATCAATTCATTCATTCCTTCATTCATCCAATACCAGTCGGTTTTGTGTTCTTTAGCAACATTTCGGTTTCGATTTTGGAGTTTTTAGTGAATAATTTCAAAATTTATGGCTCTGGATTTGTCTTGTTTTTTAGTGGAAAATAAGTAAATTGAATTGAATTTTTTGACAATGACTTTCGTGATGGAGGCTAAGGTTTACGGTTTCGATTTTGCACTTTTGTGACAAAAGGATTCAAAAGAAACCATAATTATAGGCAGCATTTCTCTCGCTTTTTTATCTTCATGGATGAGATAGACCGTGGCAATCTCTTCGGCCATTCGTATCTTCTTCGTCTTCCTCACCTTATTTGTCCGATGTTATTATTGCTGTCATTATTATTATAATAATGGCTGAAGCCAAGTCCGACGTTTATGTGTTTCTTGGATTTTGTGGGTTTTCTTTTTCGGGGCATTTATTGATCATACGTAGTGCAATGTGACTCCATATGATGTGGGTATTCTTTTACGGGGCATTTAAAGAAAAATTAATTGAATTTCCTAGATCTTATCCTTTGGAGTTTGATGAGCTTGCATATTTTTTTTTTCTTTCTTCAAGTCTCGATAATTTTATTGTTTGTGTAAGAGCTGATTCTGATTTTGTTAGTTTAAAAACAATTTCTGATCTTACTTTGAAGATAGTTGAGAAGATAAAGAATATTGTTTATCTATTAGTCTATTTGTTGATAAAGTTCGCACTTGTTCTACCAGTAGCAACTGTTAGTGTTAAGCGCGTTTTTTCTTCAATGACTTTTGTTAATGATAAGTTGCGCAATTAGATAAGTGATGATTGGTTTAACTCATGCATGCTAACTTATGTTGAACGTGATATATTTGATAAGATTGATGATGGAGATATAATGCAATATTTTCCAATGAATGAAAAATCGAAAAATGCTTTTATAATCGTTCCGTTGTAATAGCTTTATTGACTCTTGATTATTATTTTCTTATGTTAAGTTGAATTTTTTTTTTCTTTTCTTATTTATATTCTTTTATTTTTTAAATACACTTAAAACTTTCCTTGAAAAAAAAAATCAGGGGCAACCCCTACTAATTATATGGACACAAATAAAAAATTCCTAGCTCCACCACTACATACATACATACATACATACAAATGGGAAAAGTATTTCTCCAGTCACTAGAGATTAGTTATCTCCAGTGACTCCCAAAACTACGCCGTTTTGAATTAATGAAGAGTATGTTTGTAATTTTAAGTGAATTAATGAATGATGCAAAATTATGGAAACACCCTTCATTAATCCAAAACGACGTAGTTTTAAGAGTCACTGGAGATAATTTATCTCCAGTGACTCGAAAAATCGTTTACCCTATATATATATATGTATATATATATATATATATATATATATATATATAGGGTTTATCATTTATTATGTCACTTGATATAAGGTTAAGTCAAATCACCTCAAAATTACGTCGTTTTGGAAGCTAGGGGAATTAATAAAAGGTGTTTTTATAATTATTATATGAAATTTATCAAAAGATCTTTCATTAATTCCCTTAACTCCAAAACTATGTCGTTTTGAGAGTTCATTAATCCCTCTAACCCCAAAACGACGTAGTTTTGGGGTGACTTGATATAACCTTATGTCAAGTGACATGACAAGCGATAATCCCATATATATATATATATATATATATATATATATATATATATATATATATATATTCCGATCAGTTCATAAGGATTTGACACCCATATTCCAGGACCATACAATCCGGTTACATGAAATGTGCTAAACCAAAACAAGCCATCCTTAAAAGAAATAAATGAATTCCAAAATAACGGTTTTATTACATGGGTAGAGGTTTCAAAACAGCCGCTACAAAATAACTTGCAACAGTGTATTTTTTAGCGATTAAAACCACTACAAATATGCAACTTTAACAACTACAGAACGTCGGTTTTTTTGTAGTGAGCAAGAAAGATCATATCTATGTGATGCTTCAATTAATTTATATGAAGTCAGCAATAGGTGTGGGCATTTTTGTTAAACCCGCGAGTTACGTTGGCTCTTCGAGTTTACTGTTTTTATGTTTCTAACTTACAAAATCCTCTGGCCGTTAGTAAACTAGTGCTAGTTGTAAGCTCAGATAAACTCGCAAGTTTACACGTTGAATTTACTGTTTTTACGTTTCCAACTTATAAAAATGTGTTAACTTACTTTTAAACTTGTGTTAATTTTTTCTATTTGACTATATTCATCAATGACTTTATATATGAATTTAATATAAGTTTCTTTGTTAAGCATGATACTTTCTAAATATTGATATATTTAATTTCAATTATTTAGATTTAAAATATATTTAAATCAAAATTTTTCCATTTTTATATTTTAATTATACACTATATAAATACCTATGTAATGGTAAAAGCAAACTTTTATGAGTTTATGATATGAGTTTACATCATTACACGAGTTTGCTTATACTCGTGAGTGAGTTTGACAACTTGAGACATTGTTGTTAAATTCTCGAATTGACTCTCCGAGTTTATTATTTTCACATTTATATCTTACAAAATCAAGTCTAGTCGTTGATAAACTAGTACTAGTCGTAAATTCGGATAAACTTGCAAGTTTACACACCGAGTTTACCGTTTTTACATTGCTAACTTATAAAACTGTGCTAACTTACTCTTAAACTCATGCTAATTTTTTCCATTTGACTATATTCAATGATTTTATACATGAATTTTATATAGATTTCTTTGTTAAGCATGATAATTTATGAATGTTGATATATTTAATTTCAATTATTTGGATTTAAAATATATTTAAATCAAAATTTTGTCATGTTTTATATTTTAATTATATAATTATACATTATATAAATAACTATTTAATGGTAAAAGTAAACTCTTATGAGTTTATGATTCAAGTTCACGATACGGGTTTATGTCACCATTATGAGTTTGCTTAAACTCGTGAATTTGACAACCTTAGAAATTGTTGTCAAACTCACGAATTGACTCTCCGAGTTTATTGCTTTTACATTTATACCTTACAAAATCGAGTCAAGTCATTGGTCAAATAGTGCTAGTCGTAAACTTATATAAACTCATAAGTTTACACACCGAGTTTACCTTTTTTACGTTTCTAACTTATAAAATCATGTTAACTTGCTTTTAAGCTTATGCTAATTTTTTCTATTTGACTATATTTAGTGACTTTATACATGAATTTTATATAAATTTCTTTATTAAGCATGATACTTTATGAATATTGATATACTTAATTTCAATTATTTGTATTTAAAATATATTTAAATCAAAATTTTGTCATGTTTTATATTTTAATTATTTAATTATACACTATTAATGTCTATTTAATGGTAAAAATAAATTCTTACGAATTTATGATTTGAGTTTAAGATACGATTTTACATCATTATCACTATTTTGCTTAAATTCAATAGTTTTACAACCTTAAATATGGACATTGATATCTTTTATGTAACATCCCGCCTTTTTAAATGTGGTTTTCAAATGAGATTATCAGAGCTTCGAAAAAATTAATCAGAGTGGCATCGGAAAAGATTTTCTTTTTAAAACAAAATCTCAATCAGAGTAAAGCATCAGAATAATTTTTTTAAAAGAGTGAGTAACTGATATACATTTCCTGTTGTTGAGTCTGATTGCTATTACAGTGGTACAAATCTCTGAATATTTACGATTACAATGACCCCTAAGTACTTCTCTGCCCGTACCCTCTCGTGCGCTGTTCATCCTTGTTCTTGTCCCGGTTCCACCAGTATCTGAGACTATGAGCTGGGGTTCAATTCCCATTGAACCCCAGGTAACGGTTAACCTCATGCTTATGTACAGTTATATATGACAGATATTCATGATAAAGCAACAATATTCATATTCAATATTCATTTCTCAAAGATAAAAACACAACCATCATATATCCATATATATTCACCATAACTTGTTTGCACTCTTCACCAGTGCTACGATGGCCTATCGTGTCCTCAGCGCGCTAGGAAAACTCAAACGACAGTAACAAGACTGTAACCCGTATAAAGCTATATGTTTAAATAATTTGCAAAGCAGAGTCATAATTTATGAGCATGTCTATCACATACAAGTGTACCATAAGCATCAGAGTTAGTGTTACAATACGTGTCCGTACCTTCGTTGGCGATATCGGTACGCTGTCGCTCGGACCGTGATCACGTTTACCCTATAATGGTAATATCACATTTATTAATTCACCAATAATGTTCTAGAAGGTATCCTAGTCACTAATGACCCTTGACCCTTTTTACCCTTGGTAGGAATATTTTTCAACATATCATATTTAATTCTTCAAAAACGCTGGTCCATTATTTTGGACAGATTTTTGCCTAACTTCAAAAAATCATAACTAATTCTAGAAAATCAAAACGAGGATCCGTAAAATTCCATGGAATCCTTAGGATGTCTATTTTCAAGGAAAAATAATATCTTTTTCCCAGATTACACGGGTCATTCCCAGCTTCTAAGTTTTGAACATCTGCCCAGAATTTTCAGAAATTCGCAAACCTAATTTTGGGAATTTTTATCTCACTACACAAAATTCATTTTGACATGTTCTTGGCAGATTTAGAAAGCCCTATATGTCTACTTTCACCATGAATATTTCTAGAATTTTTAAACAACATTTTGAACATAAAATATTAGCATTTTCATGACTGATTTCAGAAATCGCCTATCGACAAAATTTTGCCAGAACTTTGTTACTTCGGTGTTTCTCTTCCGGAAATTTTGCTAAAACCTCTTCTTCATCAATTTTTCGAAATAAATCTCATTTTAACCATAAAAACATGCATCTAAAATTATTCTAGAATATTTAAGATCTAACCTACTTCTACCTAAGAATTTAAAGACTAAAACTAAAGAACTACAAAAGCTAAAGACTAGAAACTAAAAGCTTTCTTACCTCTTGAAGAACTTTCTCCTCCTTCTTGCTTCACTCTTCTTAGAATTCAACTCTTGGGGTTTGATTTGGTGTGAAGAATGAGGGAAGGCAAGGCTTCTATTTATAGGAGAGTGGTGTGGCAAATTGGGTAAATAACTCAAACCTACTTCAACTCAAGTTTTGGCCATAGGTTCAAGTTGAAAGTTTGAAGCACTCATCCTCACCCTCCACCTAGCAAAACCGCCCCTCCCCCCTTGCTTCTAGCTTCTTCTTTTGCTTTATGAGTCACCTACATGACTCATCCCCCAAATACCCTATCTTCTTCCAATTTTCCCAAAAGTCTTCCCTTAGGTTTATGACTCACACCTTAGGGTTATGACTCATTTCATACATGTAGATTAGTGACTCATGTGGGTTAGGTTGGTGACTCACCTTATCTTCTTCTAAAATTGCCAAGTGTCCTAGTCTTCTTATTTAAGTTATCTCATTGTTGTTCACTAGCGAGGAATTTGTTTAGGTTTCCTAATGAAGTTGTATGCTCAGTTGCTCATTGGATTTGAATTCTAGACATTTTTAGCTTCATTTTGAGACCAATTTTGCCTATCTTTTCTATTGATTCCATTTCTTAAACAATTAAGAAAATGACTTTGGTTATACTTGTTTTCATACTTGATTTTTGCTTGTTATGAATCACAACTTAGTTTTAATACTTAGTTCATGGATTTCAAGATATAATTTAGTTTGTATAGATTTTCATTTGTTTATGTCTAGAATTAATTTCATGAAGCCAAGCGCCTTGTAGTGCATTGGCACTAGTGCCAGGCTTAGGAGTTTGGCCTCCCCCCTCCCCTCAAGGGTTCGATCCCTGCCAGTTGTATCAAAAAAAAAAAGAATTAATTTCATGAATTATCCTAATTATGCAATTAACTAAATCCCTATTGGCTAACAAGTTGACTTCCCTTTCCCTCTTCATACTAGACACACACACATGCACAACATTAGCATACACACACATGCACAACAATGACATCATCACATGCATCATCTTATCCTCTTCCATTTCACTCCTAGAGTCTTCATAATTAATTGCTTGCTTGTGATTCATCTCTTAGGTTTGTGACTCATGCATATGTAGATTAATGACTCATACATACTAGGCTAATGACTCATCTTGCATGTGTTATTTAGGAAATTTCCTTCCTCTTTCCTTCTTGAAAAACCGTCCCCCTCCCCTTTTACTTGTTTTTAATTTGTGTTTTTAATTATTCTACAATATTAGAAGGAAATTCCCCCATTGGTTAATTTGGGTTCACAAGGATTGTGTTTTATGAGAGTTGATTTAAGCCTTAGGATTCAACTTTACTAGATTTAAATCCAAACCTTTAATTTTTGTCAATCTCCTATTGGTCCAATTAATTTTATGAGGACTAAGAACATTTTCTTGATTTATCATTAGCTAATCCAACTTCACAAGGATTTGGCTTTATGAGACTTAATCTTGACCCTTAATGTTAATTGAGATTATTGACTTTTCAAAGCTTAATTAACATCTCAATTGAAAGCCTAATTGTCTCTTGATTATTGCATAATTGGTGTTTAGGGTATTTTATGACCATTGGTAATGTATTTTATACTAATCTTAAACCTCTATTGGTCTTTGAATTTTAATTAGCTCAACATACCTTTAATTGATGACAATTAGTATTAATTGCAAACAACTAGCTAAATATTCTATTAGTGTAATTTTAATTGCTTATTAAGTGCTGGTAATTGTCTTTTAATTGTTCAAGTGTTTTGATAATTCCTTATGGCCTTCTATGAATTAAATATGAAATAGGTATTATTTCTAGGGTTTTAGAAAATTTGGTCTCTTAAACATTTATAGAATTGGTGTTTAAAACCCTTTGATTAATTATAAAAATTAATACAATTATTCCAATTATTGCAAATTTAATTGTCCCTTAGTTGTTAGTAATTTCTCCTAATTGGTATATATATTTTCAGGCCATTTAATTATCTCTTATGATTAAATTAGGATTATACTTAGTTTAAGAGACTTTAGAGCATTCTATAATATTTTATGATCCATTATGTTATTTTTAAAATTGGGTTTTGCCCTATTTAAATTCTAGAGAAAATTTGCCCAAGAAATAAAATAAACTACAAAATTTGGAGACTACATATTCTCCTTTTGTTTTTTTATAGATATTATTTGCCAAAATATAATATTTTCAATGACTATGAATTTTAGGGTATTATATTTCTCCAAATTTATTTATGTATTTCCATAACTCTTTCTTGCTCCTTTTGATTCTACAAGAACCCTAATTTAATTTGGTGATTGTTTGTATTTTTATGATATTTTATGATCCCTAGAAAAATTCAATCATTGATCACCTTAATCCTATATAAGGGTTTCCTAGAAATTAGAATAATCATACCTTATAATTTGAGACCACATATTCACCTAGTTTAAATAGGTGCCATTTATCAAAATATTGTAGTTATGAGAAATTATAATTTTTGGGGTATTACATTTTATGGTATAAAAGTTAATGGAATGCACTAATGACATTAATATAAATATAACTATTTTCTCAAAGGTCATTCATGGAATGGTTTTTAATTGCATTAATACTACGAGTATTATAGTAGAGGTAGTTTAATAAATTCAGAATATTTCGCATTAATTGAATCATCGATCCTCGTAAATTACTCGTTTGGAGAGAAATTTAAGTGATTGGATTTGGATTTATTCTTATTTTGTACGATTCCATTTTCTTTCCTTAATGATATCCTGATCAACAGAAACGGATATGCAAGGATCACGATTAATCATCCTAATTATTGTCTTTGATTATCTTTCTATTCAAGAATTACTTAACCATAGAGCTATTTAAAGCCGCAGAGGACGCATATTTTAGTCATCAAAATATAAAGAATTGGAGCTAAATGAAGAACAAGATTGTGATGATGGCATGTAGAGAGAATTCGGTGAAGATTTTCCTTTTGGCTGTTTCATTATGCGTAGTTCTTTCTCCAACAGAGGCTGAAAACATTCCATCAACGAGACTAAGCTTCAATGTCGTGCCTAAAGGTATCGTGCCTCCATCTGATGCAAGTAGAGACCCTCCGCCGCCTCCTTTAAATTTTGGTATGTTACCTAAAGGCCCCGTTCCTCCATCTGGTCCCAGTAGAGACAAATCACCGCCACCTCCTTCATGGGGTCCTCCCAGTAATATGTTAAATTTTGGTATGTTGCCTAAAGGCCCCCCCGTTCCTCCATCTGGTCCCAGTCGTCCCATTCGTATGTTAAATTTTGGTACCTTACCTAAAGGCTCCCCCGTTCCTCCATCTGGTCCCAGTAGAGACAAATCACCGCCACCTCCTTCATGGGGTCCTCCCAGTAATATGTTCAATTTTGGTATGTTGCCTAAAGGCCCCCCCGTTCCTCCACTTGGTCCCAGTCGTCCCATTCATATGTTAAATTTTGGTACGTTACCTAAAGGCTCCCCCGTTCCTCCATCTGGTCCCAGTAGAGACAAATCACCGCCACCTCCTTCATGGAGTCCTCCCAGTAATATGTTAAATTTTGGTATGTTGCCTAAAGGCCCCCCCATTCCTCCATCTGGTCCCAGTCGTCCCATTCATATGTTAAATTTTGGTACGTTACCGAAAGGCCCCCCGGTTCCTCCACCTGGTCCCAGTCCAAAAAATTCACCTCCACCTCCTTCATGAGGTACTCCCGTGATATGATAAATTTTGGTATGTTGCCTAAAGATACCATTCCTCCATCTAGTCCAAAATTGTTGAATTTTGGGATGTTACCTCAAAAGGTGTGTGCGTTACTTCCTCCACCATCTAGTCAAGGTTCCTTGGACACACCTTTCTCTAGTTTCTTTTACAAAAATAATGTAATGTGGTTTCATGATTGGAATCACCAACCTTAGTCAATAAATATACAATTCAGAACAAGCCAATAAAACTAGACAACTTCTCCTTAATTATTCTCATTGGAGCCGCCCTGCTACCATTTGTATTAGGTTTAGCCGGTCTCGATCCATAAAAAATGAACTAGGTATAACAACTAACGGTGAGTAACCCACATGGCCACATATCAAATAGATTTCACTAGAATGTTTAGTTGAAGAATTCATGTTTTGAGGCTAAAGGGCATCTTAAAAAAATGAATTCGGTTTACACAATTTGCGCCCACATTAATTGCTTCATCAATTCATTCATTCCTTCATTCATCCAATACCAGTCGGTTTGTGTTCTTCAGCAACATTTCGGTTTCGATTTTGGAGTTTTTAGTGAATAATTTCAAAATTTATGGCTCCGGATTTGTGTTGTTTTTTTAGTGGAAAATAAGTAAATTGAATTGAATTTTTTGACAATAACTTTTGTGGCAGAGGCTAAGGTTTACGGTTTGGATTTTGCGCTTTTGTTACAAAAGGATTCAAAAGAAACCATATTGGATTTTGCGCTTTTGTGACAAAAGGATTCAAAAGAAACCATAATTAGAGGCTGCATTTCTTTCGCTTTTTTATCTTCATGGATGAGATAGACCGTGGCAATTTCTTCGACCATTCGTTTCTTCTTCGTCTTCCTCACCTTATTTGTCTGATGTTATTATTGCTGTTATTATTATCATAATAATGGCTGAAGCCAAGTCCAAAGTTTCTGTGTTTCTCTTGGATTTTGTGGGTTTTCTTTTACGGGGCATTTATTGATCATACGTAGTGAATGTGACTCCATATGATGTGGGTATTCTTTTACAGGGCATTTAAAGAAAAATTAATTGAGTTTGCTCAATCTTATCCTTTGGAGTTTGATAAGCTTGCATATATTCTTTTTTTTTCTTCAAGTCTTGGTAATTTTATTGTTGGTGTAAGAGCTAATTCTAATTTTGTCAATTTGAAAACAATTTCTGACCTTACTTTGAATATAGTTGAGAAGATAAAGGATATTATTTTCTATTAGTCTATTTGTTGATAAAGTTGGCACTCGTTCTACCGGTAGCAATTATTAGTGTTGAGCGGGTTTTTTCTGCAATGACTTTTGTTAATGATAAGTTGCGCAATTAGATAAGTGATTATTAGTTTAACTCATGCATGCTAACTTATGTTGAACGTGATATATTTGATAAGATTGATGATGAAGATATAATGCAATATTTTCCAAGGAATGAAGAATGGAAGAATGCTTTTGTAATCGTTCCGTTGTAATAGCTTAGTTGACTCTTAATTATTATTTTTCTATGTTAAGTTGAAATTTTCTTTCCTTTTCTTATTTATTTTTTTTGTTTTTTTAATACATTTAAAACTTTCCTTAAAAAAAATCAGGGCTAGCCCCCTACTAATTATATGGACACAAATAAAAAATCCTAACTCCACCACTACATACATATATACATACATACATACATATGGGAAAAGTATTTCTCCAGTCACTGGAGATAAGTTATCTCCAGTGACTCCCAAAACTACGTCGTTTTGAATTAATGAAGAGTATGTTTGTAATTTTAGATGAATTATTGACGAGTACAAAATTATGAAAATACCCTTCATTAATCCAAAACGACGTAATTTTAAGAGTCACTGGAGATAACTTATCTCCAGTGACTGGAGAAATTGTTTACCCTATATATACATGGGAAAAATACTTCTCATGTTGTAGGAGAAGTGTTTTCTCATGTCACACACACATAAAATGGTGGGACACACGTATATATATAATTCTAATTATATATATACGTGGATCCCACTATTTCATGTGTGTGTAGGAATCTTTTTCTTCTCATGTAACATGAGAAGTTTAAACCCCTATATATATATATATATATATAGGGTTTATTGTTTATCATGTCACTTGATATAAGGTTATGTCAAGTCACCCCAAAACTACGTCGTTTTGGAAGTTAGGGGAATTAATAAAAGGTGTTTTTGTATTTATTATATGAAATTTATCAAAAAAATCATTCATTAATTCCCCTAACTCCAAAACTATGTCGTTTTGAGAGTTCATTAATTCTTCTAATCCCAAAACGACATAGTTTTGGGATGACTTGATATAATATTATGTAAAGTGACATAACAAACGATAAACCCATATATATATATATATATATATATATATATATATATATATATATATATATGTTCCGATTAGTTCATAAGGATTTGACACCCGTATTCCAGGACCATACAATATTGTTACATGAAATGTGTTAAACCAAAACAAGCCATCCCTAAAAGAAATAAATGAATTCCAAAATAATGATTTTATTACATGGGTAGAGGTTTCCAAAAAAAAAAAAAAACCGTTACAAAATAACTTACAACCATGTATTTTGTAGCGGTTAAAACCACTATAAATATGCAATTTTAACAACTTCAAAACTTCAGTTTTTTTTTTTTTTTTTGTAGTGAACAAGAAAGATCATATCTATGTGATGCTTCAATTAATTTATATGAAGTCAACAATAGGTTGGGCATTTTTATCAAACCCGTAAGTTGACTCTTCGAGTTTACTGTTTTTATGTTTTTAACTTACAAAATCCTCTAGCCGTTAATAAACTAGTGCTAGTTATAAACTCAAATAAACTCGCAAGTTTACACGCTGAATTTACTATTTTTATGTTTCTAACTTACAAAAATGTGTTAACTTACTCTTAAACTTATGTTCATTTTTCCTGTTTGACTATGTTCATCAATGATTTTATATATGAATTTTGTATAAATTTCTTTGTTAAGCATGATACTTTATGAATGTTGATATATTTAATTTCAATTATTTATATTTAAAATATATTTAAATCAAAATTTTGTCATTTTTATATTTTAATTATTTAATTATATACTATATGAATACCTATGTAATGGTAAAAGCAAACTTTTATGAGTTTATGATATGAGTTTACATTATTACACGAGTTTGCTTATACTTGTGAATTTGACAACCATGGACATTGTTGTCAAACTCGCGAGTTGACTCTTCGAGTTTATTGTTTTTACATTTATATCTTACAAAATCGAGTCAAGTCGTTGATAAACTAGTGCTAGTCGTAAACTCGGATAAACTCGCAAGTTTATACACCGAGTTTACTATTTTTACGTTGCTAACTTATAAAACTATGCTAACTTACTCTTAAACTCATGCTAATTTTTTCCATTTGACTATATTCAATGATTTTATATATAGATTTTATATAAATTTCTTTGTTAAGCATGATACTTTATGAATATTGATATATTTAATTTCAATTCTTTGGATTTAAAATATATTTAAATCAAAATTTTGTCATGTTTTATATTTTAATTAGTTAATTATACACTATATAAATAACAATTTAATGGTAAAAGTAAACTCTTACGAGTTTATGATTCAAGTTCACGATATAGGTTTATGTCACTATTATGAGTTTGCTTAAACTCATAAATTTGACAACCTTAAAAGTTGTTGTCAAACTCACGAGTTGACTCTCCGAGTTTATTGCTTTTACATTTATACTTTACAAATTCGAGTCAAGTTATTGGTATAATAGTACTAGCGTCGTAAACTTAAATAAACTCATAAGCTTACACACCAAGTTTATCATTTTTACGTTTCTAACTTATAAAACCATGTTAACTTACTTTTAAGCTCATGCTAATTTTTTCTATTTGACTATATTCAGTGACTTTATACATGATTTTTATATAAATTTCTTTGTTAAGCATGATACTTTATGAATACTGATATACTTAATTTCAATTATTTAGATTTAAAATATATTTAAATTAAAATTTTGCCATGTTTTATATTTTAATTATTTAATTATACACTATTAATGTCTATTTAATGGTAAAAGTAAACTCTAACAAATTTATGATTTGAGTTTAAGATACAATTTTACATCACTATCATGATTTTGCTTAAATTCACGAGTTTTACAACCTTAAATATGGACATTGATATTTTTTATGGTATAAAAGTTAATGGAATGCACAAATAACCAAAGTTGTCAAACTCACGAATTTAAGTAAACTCGTGACAATGGAGTAAATTCGTATCGTGAACTCGAATCGTAAACTCGTAAAAGTATATTTTCATTATTAAATAGGTATTAATAGTGTATAATAAATAATTTATATATAAGAGAATGACAAAAATTTGATTTAAATATATTTTGGGGTTTAAACTTCTCATGTTGCATGAGAAGAAGAAGATTCCTGCACACACATGAAATAGTAGAACCCACATATATATAATGCCAATTATATATATATATAGGACTCACTATTTTATGTGTGTGTGACATGAGAAAACACTTCTCCTATAACATGAGAAGTGTTTTTCCCATATATTTTAAATCCAAATAATTGAAATTAAATTCATCAACATTCAAAATTTAACATATTTAATAAAGAAATTTCTATAAAACTCATACATAAAGCCGCTGAGTATGATCAAATTAAAAAAAGTTAACATGAGTTTAAGGATGAGTTAATACAGTTTTGTAAGTTTGAAATGTAAAAACGGTAAACTCGGTGTATAAACTCGTATGTTTAACTGAGTTTACAACGGTTACAAGTTTACCAATGACTCGACTCAATTTGGTGAACTAGAAACGTAAAAACGGTAAACTCAGAGAGTTAACTCGTGAGTTTGACAACAATGCTAATAACATTCACTACAAAAAAAAAAAGACATTTTGTAACGGTTGAAATTACGTATTTGTAGTAGTTTTAACTGCTAAAAACCGCTACAAATGACATTAGTAGCGGTTTAAATAACTACTACAAAGTACACCGAAACAAAATGTTTTGTAGCAGTTTTCTAAAACCGCTACTCATGTAATAAAACCGCTACTGAATTAGTAGCAGTTTTGAATTACCGCTACAAGATGACGAATTTAAAAAAAAATGGCACCAAAATTTTGTAGCGGTTGTAAAACCGCTACAAATATTGGATAAAATTTCATAAATTATGCCAAATATTTAAGCCAAATTTGAATTAAAATTTGTAAATATTACAAAATTAAAAAAAAATCATCATAATTTGAGTTCATTATTATAATATTTTGTTGAATATTTTTATTATTTAAGTGACAAATTAAATTATAATAATTAATATTTAAAAAAAAATGATTAACTCAAGTTAGATAAGTATAAATATTATGTAGGTATAATACTGAGAATGTGTAGATAATAAGGATTTATTGTGTCGTCCACCTCTAAGCAAAAAAATTATGTTGTCTATTAGATGATATTTAATTATGGAAAGAATGTTGATGATGATAGAAGGAATATTGAGGAAATATTCTTAAAGTTCTGGATAAGAAAAAAAAAATTAGTATTAATATTATAACAAGGAAAAAGATAAAACACTAAAAACAAAGAATTTGTAAGGAGTGAGAAGAAATGAGAGAAAACGAGAGAGAAGGAGTGGGAAGAAATGATTGAGAGTGTGTGAAATGAGGTGTGGTGGGGATATTTATAGGGATATGCGTAACAACGTTTGTAGCAGTTGATGCGACGGCTTTTGTAGTGGTTTTTTCTCATTTTGTAGCGGTTACAAAACCTCTACAAAAATTCATTGGTATATTTTAAAAAAATAAATAAATTTTAAAATATCACATTTTGTAGCTGTTATTCTAAAAACCACTACAAATTAATGAACGTTGGCGACATTCGAAATATTCAAATTTCAATATTACACATTTTGTAGCGGTTGATACGATGGTTTTTATAGTGATTTAACGTTTGTAGCGGTTTTTTCCCGTTTTGTAGCGGTTACAAAACCGCTACAAAATTCATTGGTATTTTTAAAAAATAAATAAATTTTAAAATATCACATTTTGTACCGGTTATACTAAAAACCGCTACAAATTAATGAATGTTGGCGGGATTTGAAATATTCAAATTTCAATATTAGACACTTTGTAGCGATTGATGCGACGATTTTTGTAGCGGTTTACGTTTGTAGCGGTTTTTTTACGTTTTGTAGCGGTTACAAAACCGCTACAAAATTCATTGGTATTTCTTAAAAAATAAAAAAATTTAAAAATATCACATTTTGTAGCGATTATACTAAAAGCCGCTACAAATTAATAAATGTTGGCGGGATTCGAAATATTCAAATTTCAATATTATATATTTTGTAGCGGTTGATGCGACGGTTTTTGTAACGGTTTACGTTTGTAGCAGTTTTTTTACGTTTTGTAGCGGTTACAAAACCGCTACAAAATTCATTGGTTTTTTTAAAAAATAAATAAATAAATAAAAATATCACATTTTGTAGCGGTTATACTAAAAGCCGCTACAAATTAATGAACATTGGTAGGATTCGAAATATTCAAATTTCAATATTATACACTTTGTAGCGGTTGATGCGACGGTTTTTGTAGCGGTTTACGTTTGTAGCGGTTTTTTTTTTCTGCTTTGTAGCGGTTACAAAACCTCTACAAAAATTCATTGGTATTTATTAAAAAATAAATAAATTTCAAAATATCACATTTGTAGCGGTTTAACTAAAAAAATCACTACAAATTGAAAATTTGTAGCAATTTTCTTTTTTTGATACATCATGGTAGGGGAGGGGGCAAGGATCGAACCATGGACATGGGGAGGGAGGCCAGTCTATACTGGCTCCCATGCCACTTCGCTACTAAGGCACTGGCATTTGTAGTAGTTTTCTATAACCACTACAAAAGTTCAAACTTTTGGCATTCTGTAGCGGATTTTTGATATAAACCGCGACAAATAAACCGCTACTAAATGGCGCGCCATAAGGCACCAAACTGGCTCCATATTTGTGGCGGTTTGTATAACTAAACCGCTACAAAATAACTGCCACAAATTTGGCGCTAACTTGGCGCCATATTTTGTAACGGTTAGTTTATGATAAACGCTATAAATGTCGTTCATGAACTAGCGCGCCACTTGGTGCGAGTCATACCGCCACAAATTTGTAGCGGTGTTGGTAGAAGCCGCTACAAATGTGCATATTTGTAGCGGTTTATTTTAACCATTACTAATGAACCGCTACAAATTGACCTTTTTTTGTAGTGATTAATATAAATATAGCTAGGGTTTATCATTTGTCATGTCACTTGACATAAGGTTTTGTCAAGTTGCTCCAAAACTACGTCGTTTTAGGAGTTAGGAGAATTAATGAAGGGTGTTTTGGTCAAATTCATATAATAAATACAAAAATAAAAATACCAAAACACCCTTCATTAATTTTCTTAACTCCCAAAACGACGTAGTTTTGGAGTTAGAGGAATTAATGAAGGATCTTTTGGTAAAATTTATATAATAAATATTAAAACAAAAATATCAAAATACCCTTAATTAATTCCTCTAACCTTAAAATGACATAGTTTTGGAGTAAATTAACATAACCTTATGTCAAGTGACATGACAAATAATAAACCCATATAACTATTTTCTCAAACATTGAATGGTTTTTAATTGCATTACTCGTTTGGAGAGAAATTTAAGTGATTGGATTGGGATTTGTTCTTATTTTGTACGATTCCATTTTCTTTCCTTAATGATATCCTGACCAACAGAAACGGATATGCAAGGATCACGATTAATCATCCTAATTATTGTCTTTGATTATCTTTCTATTCAAGAATTACTTAACCATAGAGCTATTTAAAGCCGCAGAGGACGCATATTTTAGTCATCAAAATAATAAGAACTGGAGCTAAATGAAGAACAAGATTGTGATGATGGCATGTAGAGAGAATTCGGTGAGGATTTTCCTTTTGGCTGTTTCATTATGCGTAGTTCTTTCTCCAACGAAGGCTGGAAACATTCCATCAATGAGACAAAGCTTCACTGTCCTGCCTAAAGGTATCGTGCGTCCATTTGATGCAAGTAGAGACCCTCCGCTGCCTCCTTTAAATTTTGGTATGTTACCTAAAGGCACCCCCGTTCCTCCATCTGCTCCCAGTCCTTCCATTAATATGTTAAATTTTGGTACGTTACCTAAAGGCCCTGTTCCTCCATCTGGTCCCAGTAGAGGCAAATCACCGCCACCTCCTTCATGGGGTCCTCCCAGTAATATGTTAAATTTTGGTATGTTACCTAAAGGCCCCGTTCCTCCATCTGGTCCCGGTACATAAAAATCACCTCCACCTCCTTCATGAGGTACTCCCGTGATATGATAAATTTTGGTATGTTGCCTAAAGATACCATTCCTCCATCGAGTCCAAAATTGTTGAATTTCGGGATGTTACCTCAAAAGGTGTGTGCGTTAGTTCCTCCACCATCTAGTCCAGGTTCCTTGGACACATCTTTCTCTAGTTTCTTTTACAAAAATAATGTAATGTGGTTTCATGATTGGAATCACCAACCTTAGTCAATAAATATACAATTCAGAACAAGCCAATAAAACTAGACAACTTCATTTTCTGATTTGTTATCAAGCTATATAATTTACGTTTAGTTATTAAAAACTGGTATTCATATATAAATAAATATAGACTTTGCGGGCACATAAAAGCTTATGATTTTGTTTTTGTTTTTGTTTTTTTGGATGTGGATAAATATGAATATCAAAATCTAATATAAATATTAGTAACTTCTAAACATATTTTATGAATTTCAGCCAAAAAAAAAATATGAATGGTATAATTTAACATCATATTTATGTTTCTTATATAAATATGAATACACTACCATTGGAATAACAATATATGACGGTTATTATTGGCCATAAATTACAATTTTGAACATTATATATGCGGACACTATAAATACCTGGTGAGGATACATTACAATTTTGAACTGTTACTATCTTGACCTATTATAACAGATCTAAATAACATCCATTACGGATTGAGGCCTGGTGAGGCCATGATATGGGTATTGCTGTGATAATAATTAATGGGCATACGTAAATTGTAACATCCTCATTTTTGAAATCCGTTTTCAAAATATTTGATCAGAGTGTAAACTAATTTAATCAGAGTAGAGCATTGGAACGGTTTAAAAGCCTGAGTATCTGATATATATTCCTGCTGTTGAATCTGGGTACTTATACATACATTGGTACAACTTCCGAATTTAGTATCTAAATAAAGGAACACGTCCTCCGCCCGTGTCGCCCACTACAAAAAAAATTCGAATTTTGCTACGGAAAAAATCCGTAGCAAAATACCTCGTAGCAAATTGCGACGGAAGTGGAAAATCCGTTGCAATTTGCGACGGAAATTCCAGTCCGTCGTAATTTGCTACGGAAAAAAATTCCGTAGCAAATTGCTATGGAATTTTTTTCTGTGGCAAAATTCAAATTTGCTACGGAATTTTTTCCGTAGCAAACTGCTACGGAATTTTTTCCGTAGCAATTTGCTACGGAAATTTTTTCCGTAGCAAATTCTCAATTTTGCTACGGATTATTTTTCTGTAGCAAACTTGAAATTTTGCTATGGAATTCTTTTCCGTAGCAAATTTCCCAATATTTGATAGTTTGCTACAGAAACAAATTTCGTAGCAAAACTAATAATTATTTATAAAAAATATTTTTTAAAAAATTTTAAAAAAGTGAGTACAAAAAGTAGTGATTCATGGATATAATAACAATTATAAGGAGTTCACATTAAGAGTAGTCTAACAAATACCAAATACTAAAAAGTAGTCTAACAATGTTACAAAGAGCAAATTCTAAAAAGTAGTCTAAACAGCAACGTTGTGATCATCATCATCACCAGCATGGTCATCATCACCAGGAGCCGACCCCGAACCCTTGTTCATTAGGGACTTGAGTTGAAGCTGCATCTGCCTCATCATCTCCTCTTGCATCTGCCTCATCTGCTCCTGCATCATCTCTCGTTCCTTAGTCATCCGCTCCTCCATCATCTCTCGTTCCTGAATCATCATCTGCCTCATCTTCTCTTGCTCTTCAAGCATCCGCTCCTGTTCCTGAGTCATCTATGTTGTCAAAGCCTTCATCTTCTTCATCTCATCTGCCAAAACAGTATGAAGTACATTTATTATTTTGACTTCATTTGAATGGACAAGAGAATGGAAATTATCAATATCAAATACGTTTACCTGGAGAAACACCTTCAATGCCGGATGAGGAGCGCTTTGTTTGCTTCAGTCGGCTAGCAGAGGCACCGTATCCAAAGACTCTTCCTTTCTTGTTAAATCCACATGTAGCCTCAAAGAACAGACTATCGTTGTCGGACTGAGAGGATGAGGGGTCAGTCTCACGCTGTGAGTCTCTCTCCTGCGACAGCTTCATAAAGTTTTCCTACAAAGACAAAAATACATAACAAATAAGACATGTAAAATGAAATAAATATTGGGGTGCATAAAACAAGTAATAAAGGCAATAAATGTCTAACCGCTACTTGGTGGGCCCTTGAGTTAATCCATTCCCTCTCACTTCCTTCAGACGACTGCCGGTAATGGGTCCGCTCAAAGGTAGACCAACTTATCGACTCTGGAGGAACCCCAGTCTCTGCCTGCAAACGCAAATGATGATCATAGTTAATTACTTCAAAGTACAAAATATTGAATACCTAAATAGAAAATAACGTGTACTGACAATTTTCTGTCTCCACTCAGTAATTGGAATGGAGCCACCAACATATGACGGTCCTTCCATTTTGGCCCTATTTTCCTTATTTTTCGCACTTATGTTCTAAAACTTTTCATTGGTGGCCCAATTGTCAAATAATTCGTCTGCAGTCTCCTGTGGAAGCCAATTTCGCCTGCCTCTTGCCTCTCTCAATGAATAAAGCTTTTGAGACAACCACCTGGCTGCCCTGGCGTTATAAGCTTTTCTCAGACGTTCACGATGTTCAGGCAATGACATATGCCTCTACTGAAAATCAACAACAAACAATTAGTGCTACAATTTTTAAAAGTACTTAATTAATAACCATAAAACAAATAACTTACCATAAACTCATTGAACCAAGCATTTCGATTGTCCTTAGGAATCCCTGTCCACTTAGTCCAAGCTTGATTGTAATTACGGAATAATTGGTCCGAGATGAAAGCCCCCACCGAATTATGAGGCACAATGCTGAAGATAGAGGACATCATGCAAATATTATTAGCATACAAACCAATTAGAGAAGGGATTTGTAACATTACTAGTAACTTGGCATGACTTACTAGTCACCGTCAGGACAGATCCAAAGCATCCCTGTCGAAGGATCTGTTGTGCCCCAGATTGGTGTATTGGAGGAACTACCTTCTTCCCCGACATGGCTCTGAGGCGACGGAGTGTGCTAAGCAAGGAATGTGAAATATTAAAGATGTTTGTACATAGATGGTTTCATGAAACTAAACATATGTAAATCAATTAGAATTGGGCTAGTAAACCTGTTGTCCCATTTGCTGCGGATCAGTGCGGATAGACGGTGATGATGACATATACAGCGACGGTGATGATGACAAATAACCCAACGGTGGAGATGACATATCAAATGGTGGCACCTCTGGGGTACCGCCGTGCCCTCTGCCTACAGAAGGGGCAGATGGCGTCGCCCTACCTCCTCTGATAGGACGGGGCCGGGATCAACCACCACCACGTCCACTACCTGAACATCTTCCTGGATGCTCCATCTCTGAACACTGTCAAAGAATAAAAAAAATAAAAAGATATTTAGGTAATATTACAGTAGTGAAGTAACAAAGTATGTAGTATAACAGATCGTCATAAACAAAGAACTAACAAATCTCAACCGGACGATTCCTGTTCATCGACATTTGCTTGCACGTCTTCCTCTGAAGTCTCATAGTCGTCGAACTCAAATTCACTGTCAAAGTAAATCAATTCTGCCTCATCGTCTGATTCCTCATCGTCAATTTGTATAGGAATCAATTCTAAATCCGCAGCAGAATCAAAGAGATTGATTGGTACTTCATTGTCTTCGATGTTTATAGGCAGTAGATGTTCCACATTAGCTTGGAATGGTTCAGCCATACTGTCATTTGATTCCAACTCTTTCGACTTCGGTATAATATTTCGTGCTTTGGTTTTAATAACCCCCCTCCACCCTTGGCGGGATGTGGAGTATGATGTATAGTAAACTTGTTCTGCCTGTTGAGCAAGGATGAGTGGGTCATAACCAACTGCATATCTCCTTGTCCAGTGGATCTCAATATTTCCATGCTTATCCATTTTTGTCCCACGCGGACTGTTTTCAAACCACTCACATTTAAAAAGGGTCGCCACCTTGTCCCACGGATAACTCAACTGAATTATGTCACGTAACTTCCCGTAGTAGACAGTCTCCACCCCGTCAACTTGGTCACCTCGACAACATACACTGTAATTGCAACATTGTGTACCTGCATCCGTGTCAACAGTTGAAAACCGATACACATTGATTATATATTTGTTGCATCGAGTAACACTAATTGTAGCTCCATAAGATAAACTCCACACAACTTCATTGCGATCTTTTCAATTTTTCACGAAATAGGTTCGAAACCATTTTGGAAACTCAGAGTTCGTGAATTGATCAACTTGGGACACCGACATTGAGGGATTTTCCGATCGGACCTAATTCGAAAAGTAACTGTAACAAAAAATTGAAGTTAATACTTTAATACTTACCGTAATAGTAAAAAGGAAAAACAAAAATCTTACTTTAAGTACTCGGCGACCTCTTCACAGTTGTTTAGAATGTACCACTCTGCTACTTGCTTATCTCTTCCGTCAAGAGTTGATTTCCAATGTTTTCCCACGACTCGCCCTGGATAATTAAATATTGATTTTTGATCCCTCGTATCACCGGCATCGTTGCGAGGTACCCTTTTCCATCTTGACATCATTTCAGGGGGATGATAGTATGATGCAAATTTAGCGGCCTCTTCGACTAGATATGCTTCAATGATAGATTCTTCAACGTGGGTTGGATTTTTGATCTTGTGCTTAAGTGTGCGTAAAAACCTACAATGAAATATCATAGGGTATTTATAAACTAAAGTACCATGTCGGTCAATTAATAACAGAGCGAAAGAAATATATATTACCTCTCAAACGGATACATCCATCTATATTGTTGCGGGCCTCCTACCTTTGCTTCGTAAGCCAAGTGAATGGGCAAATGTTCCATTGAGTCAAAAAAGGTAGGAGGAAACACCATCTCTAACTTGCATAGCGTTATGGGCATACTCGCCTCCAGGTGCCGTAACTTTTCAACATTAAGCTTTAAAGCATAAATTTCTCTAAAGAACATGGAAAAGTCCGTTAGAATAGACCATATTTCCTTCAGTAGTGCTTTGAAGGCCCAAGGCAACAATCTCTGGAAAAAAACATGACAATCATGACTCTTCATCCCGAAGAACTTCCCCTCGTGCATGTTGACACATCTTTTCAAGTTTGACGCATAACTGTCCGGGAGTTTCAAATCATTAACCCATTGCAACAATTCTAAATTCTGCTCTTTGTTGAATGTGTACGGCGCTCTAGGTTTAGAAATCCGTCTCGTACCATTCTCCACCAAATGCAAAGCAAGCCTTCTGCAAATCTCTTCTATGTCAGTCTTGCGTTGACTGTGTCCTTCGTCTTACCCTTGGTGTCCATCACGGTGTACAGAATATTACAAAACACATTCCTCTCAATATGCATGACATCGAGGTTGTGTCTTAACAATTGATCTTTCCAATATGTTAGTTCCCAGAAGATGCTGCGTTTGTTCCAATGATGATCAATGCCATATCCTTCAGGTTCGCTGGAAGCAGTCCCCTCTTCGACACTTGGAATGTACTTGACCCTATCCCATATTTCTTGGCCACTTAAACGACGAGGTTGATCTGCTCGTTCGACAACATTCCGCGTGAAGTCTTTTCTATTTCTCCTATACGGATGATCGGGGGGTAGGAATCACCGGTGCCTGTCAAACCAACAGACCTTGTGACTGTGTTCCAAGCTATAACCCGTATTCTGTTCAAGACATACCAGGCATGCAAGCTTTCCCGACGTTTGCCAGCCACTCAACATCCCATATGCAGGGAAATCATTTATCGTCCACATTAAGGTAGCCCGCATGGTGAAATTCTGACTTAATGATATATCATACGTAAGAACCCCTTCACTCCACAACATCTTCAACTCGTCTATCAAAGGCCTGAGGTACACATCTATCTTCTTTTTTGGGTTGGATGGCCCAGGGATTAACACGTTAAGGAACAAAAACTCTCTTCTCATGCACATAGAAGGTGGGAGGTTGTATGGTGTCACAATGACAGGCCAACAGGAATAATTCCTGCCCATTTTATCAAAAGGAGCGAACCCATCCGAACATAGACCAAGACGGACATTACGGGGATCCATAGCAAAGAAAGGATTCGCCTCGTCAAATTTACGCCAAGCTTCAGCATCGGATGGATGCGTCACAAAGTTTTCATCCCTGTGATGCTCCCGATGCCATCTCATGTGAGCAGCTGTTTGTTCTGATGCATACAATCTTTGAAGTCTGGGCACTAGAGGAAAGTAGTGCATCTTGCTTAACACTTGATGGGTCATTTTCCTTCCTTTCCTCACAACTTTATATCTGTCATGTCCACAGAATCTACAATTGGTCAACTCAGCATCATCCTTGTAATACAACATACATCCTCTAGGGCAGCAATGAATTTTTTCACATCCAAGCCCAAGCTCTTTCACCTTTTTTTTTTGCTTGGTAAAAATCCTTTGGCAAATTATTGTCTTTGGGAACAACCTTGCTTTTGATCTGCATCATTTCGTTGTAATTCCTCTCACTCATAATATGGTGATCAGTCTTCAAGCTTAGTGTTGCTAGGGTAGCCGATAGCGATGAATATTCACTATTTTCAAAGTGTTCACAACCTTCCCATAACGGACGTTGCGCTTCTTGAAGCATTTTATAGAACCTATCAGCTTCCAGATGAGGATCCTCTCCCATGTATGATGGTTGAGCATGTGTATCGGTCTCCTCTCCCATGTATGACGATTCAGCATGAGTAACAGGATCGAAATATCGGTCGATCGACGGTCCCGCAGCGTCCATAACCAACTGATCATATTGATTAAGGTTGTCTCGATGACTACCGTCCCCGTAATAACCACTAGGTGTCGGTGTCTGTCGGACTTCGCCATGACACTCCCAACACTCATAATCCTTCATGAATCCCTTTTTACACAAATGGATTTTGACCTCCTCAAAATCTTCAAATCTTAAACACCTACATTTGACACACGGACACCTGATCTCCCTACTTGAATTAGGTAAATGTGCTAGAGCAAAATTGATGAACTCTTGCAAACCCGCCAAGAATGCTTGAGTTAGTTCTCTTCTCTCAGTTAGGCGATTGTACATCCAACTTCTATCATGGTTGCCTTCCATATTTCCTAGCTAGTTCAGTTACTAACTTAATTAACATCTCAACATGCCACAAATATATAAAAGTGGTCAATTCAACAGAATAAGTATTTAGTATAAAATTTATCAATTTACAAATTATTTTAATTAAAAAAACCATTGATTTGAAATTTTAAAGTGCAATTGGTATTTTTTTCCATGTATACTTTTTTAGTAATATTTATAAGATATTTTTAAAAAGAATTCTTAGCCGAATAATTTTTACTGCTATTTTTACTAATGTTTTTAAGATATTTTTAAAATTTATCCTTTTTTTTCAATTTTCATTTTTACGCCTTATAATGTTTATTGCTACTTTTTTCATTTAAGCGTGAGTTTATGTTACAAATTTACCTTTCCAAACAAAAATTATTAAATTTACAAATATTGAATATTGAAATTACTAAAAATGCCTTGAAAGTACAAACTTTCTATATATCTTAAAAAAATATATACTTTCACCTAACATAAAAAGTCCTAGATAAATTAATATCCTATACATTTGGGAATATTTTATTTTAAAGGGAACAAAAAATATTTAAACAAAGTAAACTAATTAAAATAAAATATTATTACCAACATAAGGTTGGTTTAGCAGGTTTTGATAATTTCTTTGAGTCTCGAGTTCGAATTTCAGATGAATCACTTATGTTAGGAGAGGCAAGGGTAGTTACAATCTCCAAACCAAATAGAGGATCATAATATTAAAAAGTGAAAAACAAAATACTATTGAATGCTGTGATTTTAAGAATTATTATATAATAAAAATTGATGTCAACTTAACTTAAAATAATTTTTTGTAAAAAAACAAAAATGGAAATGAAAAAACTTTACTTAAAATAATTCTATACGTTTAATAACTGTGTTTACTTGTAAAATTTACTTTTTTAATTTATTTTCATCCCAAAAAACAATGCAAGATTAAAAAATTCAAAATCATTAAAACCCAATAATAAAAAAAAATCATGGAATCTCCTACACACTATAAGTATAATCCAAATTAATAAACACATTGAGTATCAAGATCTTTATGTAATTAATACAATCAGCCAGAGAAGAAACTAAAACAAAAAAAAAAATCTAAACTCATGTAATTGATAATCTTCTGCCAACATACATATTTCCACTATGTACAATAATAACCAGTAATGAACAATATCATAATTTTAACACAATTCATTCATTATACAAAAGAGACTAGTCAACAAATAAATGCAACATTATTACTCTCATTAATGAACAATATCATAATTTTACCACACTTTCATTATACAAAAAGAGACTATAAAAAATTAATGCAACATTAATATTATCACTAATATTCACAAATCAACATTAATAACCAATAACAAATAATTTAATCAACATTAAAGAAATAACACAAAATATTAAAAAAGATATGTTCTGCAGAAATTTCACTCAAGAGAACCAGTAATATTTTTGACATAATTTTATTACAAATAAAAATAATACTCATGAAAATAATAAATAAAAAAAATCAAATCTTTCCACACCAGAAAAAAGAGAGCAAACTTACTTGGAATAGAGGTGCAGACGGTAACTAGTAAGGGAAGAGGAAGAGGAGACACCGCCGGAAAATCACTGATCGAAGCACAGGGAGAAACCACCGGAAAATGGGAGATAAATGTGTTTATGGGTGTCCAATATTTTTAAAAAAAAAAACCAGATGGCCAACGTTAAAAAAAAAACAAACAAAACAAACCTAGGAGCTGTGCCGCAAGAAGGACGAACTGAAGCTGGCGGCCGGACCTGCAAATGGGTGGGGGCTGAAGGTGCAGCTGAGGGGGCTGGGTTGGGGAGCTAAGGGGGCGGGGGGAGCTGGGTCCGGCAGGGGGAGGGTTGGGGAGCTGAGGGGGCGGGGGGAGCTGAGAGGAGGGGGAACTGGGGGGAGGGGCGAGCTGGGGGCCGACCGGAGGAGGAGTTGAGGGTAGGGCCGGAGCTGGTGGTGGCGAGGCGAGCTGAGGGGAGAGCTTCGTGGCGAAAATGGAGATATGGAAAATACGAGCTGGGGGGGTTAAAATGACATTTGTGACGGAAACTATTTCCGTCGCAAAAAGCAAAACTGCTTTTTGCTTTTCCGTCGCAAAAAGTATTCCCTTTTTGCGACGAAAAAGCTTTCCGTCGCAAAAGGGAGGGGGTCGCCGTTTTGCGACGGACATATAGGTCCATCGCAAATACTTACGACGGAACGTCCGTCCGTCGCAAATGGGGTGAAAATGGCGGCCTAATTTTGCGATGGACATGGAGTCCGTCGTAACTTTTTGCGAAGGACTGATTATCCGTCGCAAAAAATTGCGACGGATTTGATATTCCGTCGCAAAATTTGCGATGTAATATTAAATCCGTCGTAAATTTTTTTATTTTGCGACGGATTTATGTATCCGTCGCAAAATTCCTTAGATTTGCGACGGAATCAAATCCGTCGCAAAATCCGTCACTATTTCGTCTTTTTCTAGCTATGGTCACGCGTGCTGCCTATCCTTGCTCTTGGTCCTAGCTCCTTCGGATCCTGAAGCTATGATAAGAGCTGAGATTCAATTCCCATTGAATCTCAGGTAACGGTTAACCTCATGCTTATGTATCAGTTATGTATGACAGATATTCATGACAATACAACAATATTCAAATATCATATTCACATACTCAAGATGCTAACAACCACAGTCTCCACATATTCACTTCATTCCAGTCTCACCACATATTCACATCATTCCAGTCTCACCACATATTCACATCAAACCAGTCTGCACTATTCACCAGTGCCACGATGTACATCCGTGTCCTTAGCGCTAGGAAAACTCAACGGCGTTATCATGACTATAACCTGTATACAACTGTATGTATGCACAACTTTCAAAACAGAGTCTACAACTTTTCAAAACAGAGTCTCAGACTATCTATCACATATAAGTGTACAATAAGCATCAGAGTTAGTCTTACAGTACGCGTCCGTACCTTCGTCGGTGATATCGGTACGTTCGTCGGTCGGAGTGCGGTCACGTGTATCTTATAATGGTAATATCACATTTATTAATTCACCAATAATATTCTAGAGGATATCCTCGTTACTAATGACCTTTTTACCCTTGGTAGGATTATTTTTCAACTCATCAACTTTAATTCTTAAAAAACGCTAGTTCAAAAATTCTGAACAGATTTTCGCCTAACTTCGAAAAATCATAACTAATTCTAGAAAAATCGAAACGAAGATCCGTAAAATTTCCCGGACTCCTTAAGATGTCTATTTTTTAGTAAAAATATCAGTTTCTGTCCAGAATTCAAGAGAAATTCCCAGATTTCATGTGTTCATACCTTGCCCAGAAATTCACCCAGAAAAATAGCCTAATCTTCAAAAATTCATATCTCCTTGTCCAGAGATCAAAACGTTACATATTTTATATATTTGGAAAGCCCTACATGTCTACTTTATTTATGGAAAATTTCGTGATTTTTAAAGATCATTTG
Source organism: Acacia crassicarpa (assembly GCA_034222035.1). Classification (NCBI taxonomy): domain Eukaryota; kingdom Viridiplantae; phylum Streptophyta; class Magnoliopsida; order Fabales; family Fabaceae; genus Acacia; species Acacia crassicarpa. The sequence continues at coordinate 40,303,542 of JAWXYG010000003.1, forward strand.
ATGCATAAAATAATGCTCCCTATCCAATTAACTCCCAAAATCCAAAAATTCCAGAATTCTTTTATCTTACTCTAACTTGTTTTATTAATCCTAGAAGTCACTTCCCAACATGTTCTCACCTTGTCAGACATCTTTTGATGCAATAAGGCTTGAGAACAACTATGGGAAATTACTTTACCTATTTTCTAGATTAAAACTAATAATTCTACTCAAAACTACTAAGAACAACTAAGAACTACTAAGAACTATAAAACTAAAAACTAAAACTAAAGACAAGCTTACCTCTTGAAGAATCTTGCTCTTCCTTCTCCTTGCTTCACTCCACTCTTGTTTAGAATGGTTTTTGGTGTGAAGAATTGTGAAGGGAGGAGCTCTCTATTTATAGGCAAGGTTCAAGGGTTAAAATGGTCATTGTTCAAGAGAACAAAAGTCTCATCTTTCATCTCATCCTTTGGATCTAAACTTAGCAAAGAAGTTTTAATCCCATCCCTTCATTATAAAACATGATGTCATTCTTGTGATGTCATTTGGATGACATAATCAAGACTTAAGTGTCATTAACAATTTTAATTAACTTTTAATTGTATTTCACTAGATAAAAATTCATTTGGGGTTCTTAATGAAGTTTTAGACTAGTTTTCTCTTTGGTTTTGTAATCTAGAATTTCTTGGCTTCATTTTGAGACCAATCTTGCCTATCTTTTTGTTGGTTCCAATTCTTAAACAATTAAGAAAATGACTTTGGTTATACTTGTTTTCATGTTTGATTTATGCTTGTTATTGTGCTCAATTTAGATTTGATACTTAGTTAGTGGATTTCAAGTTATAATTTGGTTTGTAGGAATTTCCATTTGTTTATGCATAGGATTAGTTTTTCTTGGATTATCTTAATTGTGCAATTAACTAAATTTCTATTGGCTAATGCTTTGACTTCCCTTTCCTTCTTCATACTAGACACACATATGCACAACAATAGCATACACACACATGCACAACAATTACATCATCACATGCATCATCTTATCCTCTTCCAACTTATGAAGAGCATTAAACTCAAAGCCCCTAAAGTCTTCTTCCATTGATACATAGAGCTATCACTCATTCTCTAGGTTGTGACTCATTTCTTGCTTAGGTAAATGACTCATCCAAGCTTATGTTAGTGACTCATATGTGCATGTGGGTTTTAGTTGCTTCTAGGAAATTTCCTTCCCTTTCTCCTTCACACACAAACCGTCCCCCCTCCCCCTTATTTGTTTTTAATTTTGTATTTTAATTCTCTTGCAATATTAGAAGGAAATCTCTCATTGGTCAACTTTGATTCACATGGATTAAGCTTTATTAGACTAATTTAGGGCCTTTGGATAAGCCTTATGAGATTAATTCTTAGCCTTTAGATCATAGTTGAAATTGTTGACTTTTCAACTCTTGATTAACATTTGATTAACATCTTAATCATAAGCTTAATTATCTCTTGATTGTTGCTTTATTATTGTTTAGGGCATTTTATGACCATAGGCAATTTATTTTATGCTAATCTCAAATCTCTATTGGTCTTTGAATTTTAATTAGCTCAACATCCTTTAATTGGTGTTTATTAAAGCTAATTGTGAATAATTATTTTTAAATACTTATCAATGCTAATTTAATTACCCATTAAGTAGTGGTAATTGCCCTTTAATTGTTTAAGTGTTTTAGATAATATTTATGGCCTTTACAAATCAAATATGAACTAAGTATTATTTAAGGGTTATTAGAAGATTTAATCCCTTAATAAGTTATAAAAATTGTTGCTTAGATTAATTATAAGAGCTTATTTAATTATTTAATTTTATAGAACCCTAGTTGATCTCTAGTGATTTTTAATTTCCTCCAAATTAATTTAAAGATTTTCAGGATATTTTTTTGGTCTCCTAAATTCCACATGAGATATAGGCTAATATGGTTTTTATCATGTTTTATGGTATTTTATGATGCCTAATAAAAATTTAGAGTCTTTGGATATTCTAATACTAAGAAAATTACCTAGAGAAATAGAATAAATACATCTCAAAATTTGAGACCACATATTCACCTATTTTAAATAGGTGTCATTTATCAAAATATTGTATATATGAGAAATAATGATTTTTGGGGTATTACATAAACAACCATGATAATATATGATAATACATGCATGATATATAACCATCTTATTTTGACAATTGTTATTTATTTAATAACTTACATAACAATTTTTATGTAACAACCATGACTTTTAATAAAAATAAATAATAGTCTCACATAGACAATGTTATATATTTAGCAGATAAATAACGGTTTTTAAAAATGAATTGTGAACTTTTACAATATATGATGATTTTTACATAATAACCATGATATATGGATGTATAATGGAAAAGTACCTCCCACATCGAGTGACTATGCAATTTTGGATAGATCAAGACATTCCAGACTTTGTGAGAAGAATTAATAACAACTGTTGACATATATAAGTGATAATGTAACTACTGACCTATAATCAGGGGTGGATCCAGAAAATTACTGAAGGGGGCACTATTTGCGGCTGCCCCCGGATTTTTTTCTAAAAGGAAATTTTTAAATACATTAAAAAACAAACAAATATAAACAAGAAAAGAAAAGAATATCAAAAATTGATTCATAAAATCAAGTGGATACTAATGATGTAATAAGATAAGCAATTATTTTATAAACCTGTCATTTAGAAAAATAAGACTAAATGTGTTGGAAATGCAGTTACATATATTACAATAAAAGGTGGGCACTCAATAAGTTCAAATACATATATTTTAATAACAAAAGTTTATTACAATAAAAATAATTACAATGCCTTCCTTCTAAGCCTTATTTTTTTGGAATTCCATCGTAATTGTCTCATTATCAATGCTACCAAATACATCTTTTTCAATATAAGGCACTAAACAATTATTCAACTATTCATCCTCTATCCGATTACGAAATTAGTCTTGATGTATTAAGGGTGGCCACTTAATTTAAGGGCAAGCAATCATTTAAATATGTATTATTTTTATTAAAAAAAATCTCAATTCCCCCAATTCAAGGGGGCGCACTTCCCCCCCCCCCCCACATCTTATATGTGGATCCTCTTATGTCTATAATTGTGTCTCTGCACATAAATTAACCTTGAATAGCAAAGGCTGAGAGGAGAAATCGTACGAATATCCTTATAGGAAAATCTGCTTGGGGTATGCAAACCCTTGGGCAAAGCAAGGGGTATACAAACCCTTAGGCTACTTAAGTTTATTTTCGGAATTCCCCTTGCTTTAATTTGCTTAAGGATTTGTATACCTCAAGAGGCTTTTCCTATATGGATATTTGTGTTTTCTTTTACTCAATAATTGCTTTCCTTGCTTGATTAAAGAGACAAGGAACATATAAAGACTTACATTATGAGATATATGGATCAGGAATGCAATTGATTATAGCTATAAGGCCTAGAAAATCCTGATCAGTCCCAAATTAAATCACTACTTGTGTGGGAAATGCTACTGTATTGCATAGAGTCAAGACCAAGTATCTCATAAACTCTCTCATTGAAGAGTTTAGGACTAATCACAATGTTGAACTTTAATCAAAGCTTTTAACTTGGTGACACTTAGTTAATATAAAAACAGGACAGGAACATTCAATCAAACCAATAACATGTTCTCCAAAGAAAACATAACTTCACAAAAGCAATTTAATATATCATCTTAAATGCTTTATCTTCCTTGAATGCTTTATAATAATGTAACTTTATAAATGTTGCAGGTATTCGCTTGACATGCATAACTCTCAATACATCTAAACTAGTTCATTTATCACATCCCTATTGATCTTTTGGAAGTAGCTTCTAGAGATATGAATACTTAGGGGGAAAAAAAGGAGATGTATTTGTTAAGGGATCCATATCTCCAGAAGTTACATCGAAAAATATCAACAGAGTAGGAAACTTCATTCAAAGCAATGAGTTGACAACTTCTTGTAACAAGAGAGGGACCTTCGACCAAAGCAACAATGGATTTTCCCAAAAACAAAAAACATAACTTCACAAAAGTAATTTAATGACACCTTAGATGTTTTATCGTGACGTGACTTTACAAAGGCAGCCCAATCGATCTAGTTGAACATTGCAAGTGTATAACTAGCTAGGGCTCACGAATAAAAATGCGAGTTAAGGCAAGCGTAAGCAACTCGTATGGCAGTTGCTGAGACCAAGGTATAGTGTATTCACTAGCATCTTTCGAGGGGAAGTCAGACAAAGACTTTTTATGATGGAGTTTGACTAAAAATGACTCTCAACGGTCGAAAAATACAACAGGAGTCATAGGATTATGATGGTAGTGGATTTTGTTTGAATATACTAAGTGTCAAGTGTATTCTATTTTTGACGTTTAAATAAAAGAGAAATGGTAGGTCTTTTGGGCTATCATGCATAAGACTTTACAATATGGTTCGTTTGTAAAAATTGTTATTTATTGGTTTACATTTATAACGATTCTTTGTTAATAACCATGAGGCATGTTTTTTTTTTTTTTGGGGCCTATAGTGCCCAAATAATTATATTTTTTATATTTTATAAAAATAAATCCAAAAATATCACCTTCTGATATAGGATATGAGGTTTACTACAAATTTTGGAACTTTTGTTTCCTTCAATTTAAACGAAAAAGTTCTGTAAATTCATAGCATACCTCACATAATCACGCTTCTCATCATCAGAGGAGCATCCTGAATCATCTGGGGATATGTTAAGATCATGGTATCCAATCACATACTCATCAAGAATGAGATTTTTCTTCCTATTCATACTTGACAAATATCCAGCTAGCGTCCTCACAGCATGGTCAATGCGTTCTGCATGAACCATCATTGCTTCCATTTGAGGTAGCATAGGATTTAGAAGCGGAGGCAAAGGAGGTGGTAGAGGAGGAGTAGAAGGAAGGAGGGAGGTTGAAGAGGGGGATGATGTTGGGGATTTTCTTGTAAGCCTACAACATGACGTTGATGGTTAATTTTGCCTATTACATGACTTTCATGCAAAGTTTCACAAGGTTGAAAACAAAAATTTTGTGTAATCGTTGCGGAAACCCGTAACTCCTTATGGTCCTCATGAATTATTAATCTTAACTCATCACGCTAATTAGTTATAAATTATTAATCCGTAACTCTTTACGGTACTCATGAGAATTCACAACAATTTATAATATTCATGAGTTTCAAGATTATTCATTAAAAAAACTATTGGGGTTTAGGATAATTTGATAAAACGATTATTGGAGATTAGGATTATCTTAGATTACTCGAAGACTTCAAGGTTATTGATGTCCTCTAACGTCAGTGGCGGAGCCAGGATTTTGAATGACGGGGGGCGAGAATATGAAATGTTATATCAGAAATAAAAGTACTGAAAATACAATATAGACCTAATATATAAAAAATTAAGAGAAATAAATTACAAAAATTAAGATAACTTCACTTGACTCTTGCCCTACGTGTTTTCATATTGTTAAACTCATCTATAATTGAATCTGTGCTAAAACTCAAAACAATTTCTTTTTCAATGTATGTAATCAAAGAATCATCAAGAAATTGGTCTTCCATTCTATTTCGAAGCCTGTTCTTGATTATCTTCATAGCAGAGAAAGATCTTTCAGTAGTTGCTGTAGAAACTGGAAGAGTGAGTACAAGTCTAATTACTCTATCAATAAGAGGGTAAATGGTGGACTTTCCAATTCTTGCAAGCCCTTGACATAATTCAAATGAAGTTGATAAATTAATCAGATCTGGATGTTTAGGAATATCAAGCTCAAAATGTTGCAACTCCATCTTCAAATGCAATTTTTCTAATTCTGTGAAGTCTCAAGAATAAAATTTATCAACAAGTTTACAAATGTCATCACTATTAAATGACTTGTACCTGTTTCTTGGATCTAAAACCATGCTTAAAGCAAGTAATTCAACAGCATTATCATTGACCCTACTATTTAATTCTTGCAGTTGATAATCAATTGTAACACAAAAGATATTTACCCTATAAAATTTTTCAGTAGAAAAATCACCTTGTTCATTTCGAGCACGACCTCTCCTTCCAATATATTTTGCACTCATATCTGGAATGTCAATGTCATGTTTTATGCAAAATTCTTGAACATGAACCAAGAAAGCATCCCAACCTGTCTCTCTTAATTTCTGAAGTAACTCTTTTGTAGTTGAAACAAGATGTAAAGCGTTTGAAATATCTTGAGACTCTCGTTGCAAAGCTTGACAAAGGACTTCAGTAATACCCATAATATCTTTCATAAGGTGCAATATGATGACAAAATCAAAAGATGTCAATGATGAGTATGCATTATCTGCATCTCCACGATGTGATGCTGTCTTTCCTTCATTAGAAATATTGTCAAGAACTTCACATGTGGCTTGAAACATTTTAAACAAACTGCATATAGAATTGTAATGAGAACTCCAACGAGTAGCTCCAGCTCGATACAAAGTACCAATCTGATTAAGACCAACTCTTGTTTCGAGTTCATCAATAGCAATCATTCTTGCAATTTCATTAGTCTGGGCAACTCTTAACTCATCATTACGCTTACAAGAAGAAGTAGCGATATTAATTATGAAGTTCAATTTCTCAAAGAATTGATGAACATGTTTTACCTCATGAGATGCAGCAACCAAGGCAAGTTGAAGGCGATGAGCTAAGCAATGGACATAATAAGCATATGGGCACTCAGCACAAATTAAAGCCTGCAATCCATTCCATTCACCTCACATATTGCTAGCTCCATCATAGCCTTGTCCTCGAATATTTTCAACATCAAGATTATGGCGACGAAGAGTATTGAATATTCCTTGTTTCAAAGTCTTAGCACTTGTATCTTCCACATGTACAAGACCGAAAAACCTTTCTCGTATAAAACCATCTTCATCAACGTATCTCAAAATAATAGCCATATGCTCCTTTTTAGATACATCACTAGCTTCATCAACAATAAGACAAAACTTGGCATTGGAAATTTCTTCTTGTATTGTGTTCTTTACCTTTTGAGAGAAAACATGAAGAATTTCATTTTGAATTTGAAGGGAACTATATGATGCATTTTGAGGATCTTTTTCTAAAACAACCGTTGCAACTTCTTGATTGTAGGAAGCTAAAAACTTTATCATCTCAAGAAAATTACCCCGATTAAGTGAATCTAAGTTTTCATCGTGACCTCTAAAAGCACATCCTTGAAGAGCAAGCCATCTTGTCACATCCACAGAAACTTGTAGTCTCAAACGATTAGTTGCAATCTCCTGAGAAGTAAGTTTTTCAACAAATGTCTCAGTATGTTGAGATTGGTTCATAAGATCATTACATGAACTCATGGCATTTTTATGCGTTGAGATAACATTTTTCCCAACATGACGTAGAAAAGCACAATTTTCTCCATCATTAACCTTTTTCCAGTTTCTAAATCCCTCATCAACAAATGTATTTAGTCCAGAAGGACCACTGCCACTTGGTTTACCAAATAAATAACAAGGCAAACAAAATGCAGCATCTTTACTTGGAGAATACTCTAACCAAGATGGATACAAATCAAACCAAGAAGAGCAAAAATGACGTCGATTCTTCTCTGGCCCAGAAAAAGGATAATGTTGAAGCTTGCACTGAAATGGACCAAGTTTAAGATAAACACGACGAATTTCATCTTGTTGATTTATATGATATTTCCATATCGGAGGGCGTAGTGCAGGATCTCTTTCCAATAAAGAAAGATTAACTTTTTTAACTACTTCTTTGTTTTCAATTCTAGGAGACTTTGAAGGAGGAGTTTCAGTATTTGACAATTCAACATTAAAAGTAGATGAGGGTAAAGATTCACTATTCTTTCTCTTAAAAAAAGTATCAATGGTAGCATTCTTGCCCATAATAAACACCTACAAAGAGTATGAATTAATTCACAAAATTCCATATCACAAACCCCATATCAAAAATTTTAAATCACAAATTTTCTAACTAAACCCTAACTTTATTTTTATCAAATCAACTACTCAAGTAAAAATATAAACCATATAACTTTTATTCAAACCTCATTAACTCTATTAAAAGCAAAATAATCATCGAGAAGCCTCAAAATTTCAAAATCTAACAAATCCCTAAATTTTTCATACAACAAACTCCATCCAACTAAAAGATAAGAGACTAAAAAAATAAATTATATCACTTACCCTAAACCGTAATCTTCTAACCTTCTTCTAATCTTCTATGCGTGTGGGACACTAGGACTGTTTAATATAATGGCTTCTTCGGATTTTCTGTGCGTCGACTCGACTGTGCGTAATGAATTAAAAAAGGAAGGCTGAAAGAAGGGTTTTAACTTTTAGTGTACTGTGTTTCGTTTGTGGGGCGAACTGTGTGCGACTTTTCTTTTAATATATGATTCTGTAATCTGTTCAACATTTTGTAATTAATGAGCATTGGTGGGCTCCTCAATTTCTTTTTGGTGTTGGATTGGTTTGAAATTAGTCGAAAATGATGGTGGGCCCAATTTCCATTGTCCATCTTTGATTTGGGTCTTCAGCCACGAGAAGGACGCTGGGCAAGAAACACAATTCAATATTCCCACATATTCCTATAAAAAGTATTCCCATTTCCCATATCTTTTTTTTTTTTGGGGGGGCGGGGCCCACCCTAGCCCCCCCTGTATCCGCCCCTGTCTAACGTTGATCCATACGGCTATCCCTCGATTGCAATGAGAACTCCTTCTCTTGAAACCTCCCACTCCTTGCACTAGTGCAAAAAAGGCTTTTAAGACCGCTTCATTTAGAGCGTACTATCGACGCCGTATGATCGGTGGTAGTTTTGTAAATATAAAGAACTTTAAAGGTATGACCGGTGGCAGTTTTGTAAATATAAAGAACTTCTTAGACCGAATTGTTTACCAATGGGTCTTAAATATATTATTCAGACCGCTTAAAAAAACAAACGGTCTTAAAAATGTTATTAAAAAAATTGAAATATCAAATTTCTTTATAGAGAAATCTCGAACAGGCCGACTTATATTTTCTGCGGTCCAAAATAATAAGGAAAAAATTTAAATAAAAAATTTTAAGACCGGATATATATAACAGGAGGTCTTAAAGATTATACTTTTAAGACCGGTCTTAAATCGTGCCCGGTAGTAAATAGTTTATTACTTTTAAGACCGAAGTTTAACAAAGGACTTAACCTTTAAGACCGTCGTTGTTGTTCATCTAGTCTTAAAAATCAAGCGCCAAATATATCTTCGCGTGAAACGTTACCTTACGACTTACGTTGTCCCTCTGAACTCTGAAACCCCTCTTCTTGTTGTGAAGCCACTCTTCCTGTTGCATTACCACTCTTCCTCGCCCACGTACCATTAGCCTCTGTTACTCTCTCATTTGCTCAAGCATTCCTCTTTTATTGTCTCGAAAATGAATGGTGAAAACGATTCCATTCGTGTTCCGGGAACGCCAGTTACTGGTGTGAGTCAGAACGAACCCTCTTCATCTGACAATGTGCCTCGTAACCGCCCTGCACGCTGTGGTAGAAGAGGCACACGAATGATGGATGTAACCCTAAGTCGGACTTCTGGGTCAAGGCTGGAGATTCAGTTAATCAAAAGTTGCAACCTGTCGGTCCTAATAAAAGCAAATATAATAGTTTTGTCGTCTATCTTGCACGTAGCAAGGTTAGCATCTTGACTGATGAGTGGAAAAATGTGGACTTTGACACAGTAAAGCAACCTATTTGGGACACTATCCGGCTTACATACACTGTCCCTAACTCTGAGGAGTTGAAAGACAAGACATTGTCTTATTGTGCTGATCGATGGAGGAAGTTTAAGACCTCTCTCGCTAACACGTATATTTTTGCCGAGGTTCTGCCTGCCAAACATCCTTGGGACCAGTACACATTTATTGATGAACGAATTTGGCGACAATTTGTTCTGCTGCGAACCACTCCTGAAGCTCTGTTGAGTCTATATTTAGTTTTGTTTGCTTATATAACCTGTGCACTTATATTTGTTCATCTAATCCTGTTAGTTAAATTGTTTGGTGTGTAAATAGAAGTATACATTTCCTGCCTTTGTCTATGCAAGTCTAATATGTAAACCCTGAAAAGGTAAAATACTAAGGAGATAATTGTGTAATGGTTTGTCTTGCAAAGGAGGAAATGAATAGTCTTAAAAGGGGAAAACTTTATATACCCAATTGTTACTATCTAATGTGGACTGATGATCCCATTGGATGCCTTAAAAAGGATCAAGTTTGTATTATTTTGTAAGCATAATTCTCTTTTGTTTCTTGTTCTATCTACCTAGCAGTACAAAACATAGCTCTTTTGTAAGCATAATTATCTTTTGTTTATTAACCTATCTACATCTTCCTTAAATACAATGTTGAAACTTGACGAAGTGAATTTGACTAGTGTTTGAAGGTTCATATCAAGCAGAAGTTCTCTAATTTCTGTTAGTGAGATGGCTGGAATTCATAATTAATAGTTGTTTTCAATTCTGATTCACAGGAAAGAAGGGAAAAAGCACAGGAGATAGGGAGAAAGAATGATTGCCCGCATAGGGCCTCTCGCGGCGGATATGAAAAAGCTGAAAAAGAATTGATGGCGGCCAAGCGGAAGAGATTGGAAGATGAAACAGAATCCAATCCTTCTACGGTACATGGTCCGCCATCTCCAATACGTCACGAGGAGTTGTGGTTGCACACTCGGCAAAAGCCAAGCGGCGCCTACACAAGTGAACAAACTCGTGTAGTTGCTGAAAAAATTGTAAGTATCATTATTACTGTTATTTTTTAGTTACTAAACACGTTTCATTACTAAGCTTCTCGTTATCTGTACCTTACAGGAAGATCTTAAAAAGAAAGAAGCATAGGGATCTTTTGTGTTGGCCGGTCGGAGTGATGTTCTGACTGTTGCGACCAAAAAACCAGACCATGGTGGACGTGTAAAGGGGATTGGAGGATGGGTAGGCCTGAAGAAATTCTTTGGTTCATCCACCAGACGCCATAGGAAAAGTATGGTTACCCGGGAGGAGATGAATCAGACAGTGGCCAAATTAAATGAGGAAGCAGCGGCTAAAGAAGCAATGTATCAATCCGATATGAGCCAGTTGAGGGAGGAACTGAATCAGATGAGGCTGCTTTTGAGCTCTCGTCTAGAGATCTGTGTTCCTGTCACACACTCACCTGCAACTGTGCAGTAGAGCACTAGAGGGAGCTGCATTGTTGGACAGTCAGAGCAACCTTGTGACCTTTATGTGGAGGATCCTGATCATCATGATAGACTACTATTGGTTGCAAAAGAGACTGTCCACAACTTATTGGGATCAACTGTACACCACCAACAAATGTCTGATGATGAAGTCAGAGTGTCAGTTGAAAAGATGATCATTAATGCACCTCTCCCTCTCCCAACTGATGAGCTGAAGCTTGTGAATGATGTCAAGGGAACCTTCATCTCTTGGCCAGTGAAGCCTGTACATGTCTGTACTCCTCCTGAAGCTTCAACCCCTCCTCCTCAAGTTCCATCCCCTCGTCGAGCTTCATCCCCTCCTCAAGCTCAATCCCCTACTGCTAAGTTAACTGGTTGCGAAAAAATATCTGATATGGTGAAAAGTGAAGTTTTTAAAGATAAATCGTGGCCTGTCGATGAAGTAGTAGGCATCCCTCATCCCCTACCAGTCCAAGTTGACACCGTTGATATTGAGTCCTTGTTGCTTCCTAGACAGGAGCTTAGTGATGCAATTGTTCAAATTTGGATGAAGTAAGTATGTTCTTCTATGAGTACATAATTTAAATGCATCGTTTAGCTAGACACACATACATATACTAATTCCATGATCGATGTAATTATTGTAGGTTCTTGCATCAAGAATTGGAGAATAAGGGCAGAAGCAACGATTTTGGATTCTTGTGCCTTGTGTATTCAAGTCAAACAACCATGCAGGAGAGACATGAGTACATATCAAGCAGGTTGTGTCAAGTGAGAAGAAAGGTGTACTTTTTGCCATTCTTCCACAGGTACATATCACAAATCTTGTCTACAATTCACTTAATTCTGCTACATATATCACTGAGTATACTTTACTGCTGTAAATTTTCAGCCGCCACTGGCAGTTGGTCCTCATGTGCATGGAAGAAAATAAAGTTATCTTGTTATGCTCCACTTACATCGAGCTAGTGCCTGTGTTGACGCAGACCATCAACGAGTAAGCATGTTATTTTGATTCTCTTGTCTGAAATCTCTACTGTGAATTTTCAGTGAACATTGATAAATATGCATTTTTTATGATAGTGCCATGAGGACCTTCCAACTCGACGCACTCGAAAGGCGTTCTTATCAAGCCAAAGAGCCTAAATGGCTCAGACCAGAGGTTGGTACAATATTTGTACACTTGGCATACTGCCTTGTGAACTTGGTCAGTAAGATATATATTACTTATATATATTTCTTGTTCTTTTTAGACCTGTCGGCAACCAAAGGCGTCCAACTTATGTGGCCAGTACGTCATGAAACACATGTATGATATTGTCACTAAAGGAAATACTAAATTATTGTCAAAGGTAAATATTTGATGTTACATATTATGCACGCAAGTTAATTCAGTTTCTGGTTTAATGTTACATATGAAATATGGACACAAGTTAATTCAGTTTCTGTCTTTGATGTTACAGATGTTTCACTGCCTGCCCCCTTTTCGGATGTTGAACTCGAGCACATACGTAATTTGTTTTGTGAATATCTGTATGACCTGATCTTAAAGTCAGGACAATAATTAATGTTGTCCTATATTCATTTGTAAATATCCTGTAGCAACAATATTCTTCTGTAACTTTGATTATTTTTTCGAACAATTCATTTGTAAATATACATTTGTAAAATTCAATAGATAAATTTGTTTAATTTTTCGAACAAATTTCTTGTGTCCATTTTGGGTTTCTGAAATTGGATGGTGGATATAGCTATTTAGTGCTTGAAATTTGAGGTTCAGGATGTTGTAAATAAGCAAGAGTTCGCGACTTTAGGACTGTATATTGTAAACTTCTGGTCCTAAAAGTATTGGGTTTAAATAATATGAGACTTTTAGGACCGCATATTTTAAACTTCCGATCCTAAAAGTAGTCAGTCTAAATAATGAGACTTTTAGGACCGCATATTTTAAACTTCCGGTCCTAAAAGTATTCGGTCTAAATAATATGAGACTTTTAGGACCGCATATTTTAAACTTCCAGTCCTAAAAGTATTCGGTTTAAATAATATGAGATTTTTAGGACCGTATATTGTAAACTTCCGGTCCTAAAAGTATTCGACCTAATTAAATAATGTGAGACTTTTAGGACCGTATATTATTTTACTGTCCGCTCCTAATAGTCTTCCTTTAAATAGAAATGTTGACTCGCTTTTCAGACAAAATTATTAGGGTTCAAGGCAACCGAGGTTCTGGCGTCCTGATCAAGCTAGGTCCTTCATTGTAGTCGATTTTACCTCTCCTGATTTAGATTATCGGTTTCCCTTTTCTTTGTCCCTTTTCTTTTTGTCGGAAAAAGATAGGAGATATTGAAAAGGACACTTTGTTTCTAATCAGGCGAGGTAAAACCGAGGACAACGACGGTCCAACCTTGAGAAGAATTGTCACTGTGTTTGTTTTTATTCGAATAAGGTAAACGATATTTTTTTTGTTGGTCTGATCTTAACTGTATATTGTTGGATTTTTTAATGTGCAAGTTTTTAATGTTGATCATACACACGAGGACAATGTTTTGTTTTTTTCCTTCTTGTTGGAAAAAGAAAGAATGTAATGAGAAGGACAAGGGCGATCGAAATAGGAAACTAAAAAATTTATTATAGTTTTCTTAATGCTGCCCCGTGGGGGGCAGCGCCGTACATGATAAACAAAGAAAACATAAAAATATTTACTCCTCCCCATCGTTGTCGGAGGGGAAGGAGTCGTCGGAGAGGTCGGAAACATCGTCATCTAAGGGATTGTACTCAACGTCCTGGGCGTCGAGTATCACGTTGATCTTGTTGTTGACGACGTTGCAGACCTGAAAAAGCTAGCCCATTCGTTGATCTATATGATCGACGCGGACTAGGAGGCGGTGCACCATCTGTTTGGTGGTCGGGTGCGGAGGCAGCGAAGGAGGGTACGGATTGTTAAGTCCAGCGGGAGGAGGAAAAGGAGGACCTGGTGGTGGTGGAGGACCTTGGGGTGGTAGAGCAGCCATTGTAGAAGTGATGATGAAGAATGTAAAGAAAGTAAAGTAACAACAGGTTTAAATAGATAACCCATCCTGAACAATGTGAAACGCCAGAAACTTTAATGAGGAGACGCATAGTTCATCAGAATACGAGGAGACGCCTAGTTGGGAAGTTTATCTGGAAGCCGAAGAGATCCTCTGATAGAATGTAAGGATACACTCTGCTATCGGAGAACTTTTAATACCAGATATTGTAAAATATTCGTTCTTAAAACTAATATTTTTTACGAAAAAAAATAAATAATATACTTTTAGGACCGGACAATTTTAAAAGGTCGGTCTTAAAAGTAATTTAATTGATTAAAAAATAAATAATATAGTTTTAGAATTGGATAAATGATAAAAGGTCAGTCTTAAAATTAATTCATTGAAAAAAATAAATAATATACTTTTAGGACCAGACAATTTTAAAAGGTCAATCTTAAAAAAAATATATTTAAATATTTTAGATCGCATATTTATGAAACTCGCTCGTAAAGTAGACCATTCGTCTGCTCTTTAATTACCTTTATTAACTCCTCATACCTCTCTGTCCTTAACTCCTTATTAACTCCGCACTACCTTGTAACTCCAAACTACGTACCTCTTTGCACTTATCTGAGAACTGCTCTCTGCCTTTATTAATAAACTCCTCATACCTCTTTGCGCCAACTGCTCAAACCATGGTTAGATACAAGAGAACCGCTCGTAGGGGTGCTCTTACTCCTGATGCTCGTGCCTTCCGTCGATCGTTATATGGTGTGCCTCCTCCATCGAGAGTGCGTTCTATTGAGACAGAAGAGTCTCGGGTCGTTGGACCCATTGTTATTTCCGATGATGAAGAGATTGCCACACCCCCCCTCCAGCCTTCAGACCATGAAGAGGTTCCTGCTCCACCTCTCCAACCAGTTGGCCCTAGCGCACCTACCGCTGACTCCTCTCCTCTTTTCTCTAATGATTCGCTGATACGAATAAGACGGGAACTTGCTGATATCCGGCAGGAAATTAATGCTGCTCACACTGATATCGCCAAGGCTTTAAAGGATAATAAGTTTTGAAGGATGTATATATAATCAGATTCTTGTTCGTGATAATTTTTTGCTTTTTTTTATTTTTATTTTATTTTTTCTTGTAATGTGTATGGCAATATTCAAGTAATATATATGCTATATTAAGAACTATAAGCTTGTCTCTTTTTAATTTTTTGTTCATATTCTCCAGTAATTTAAGAAATTTAACTCGAGTTTTCCTTTAATTTTTATTCATTCAGTTGTTGTGCTCGCCAAAGCCAATACTTTTTTCTTTAAAAAAAAACTTAGGTCCAGAGTATTATAAAACTCCGGTCTTAAATATTTAGTTACATATTTAAGACCGGAGACAGGATAAGAATTCGGTCTTAAAAGTAATACTTAAAAATTTTAATAAAAAAAATTTAGGACTGTCTACTTATAATTAACCAGTCTTAATAAAATCTACGTATGAATAATAAAAACTTAGGTCCGAATTATTATAAAACTCCGGTCTTAAATATTTAGTTACATATTTAGGACCGAAGACAGGATAAGAATTCGGTCTTAAAAGTAATACTTAAAAAATTTAATAAAGAATATTTAGGACCGGACACTTTATAATTAATCGGTCTTAATAAAGTCCAAACATAAACTTTGAGAATTTCTTTCTCATTGTACAGAGCTCATTTCAACATGATCTTTACATATTTGAAAAGCCCTATATGTCTACTTTGATCATGAATTTTCTCAGAATTTTTCAATATCATTTTCAACATGAAATATGAGTGTTTCTGTTACTAGTTCAAAAATCGCCTAACCGACGAATTTTCGCCAGAACTTCGTTACTACAGTGTTTCTAACCCGGAAATTTTTCTAAATCACTTTGTTCACTAATTTTTCTAGATAAAGCTATTTTTAACCATAAAAACATGAAATTAAAACTATTCTAGAATTTTAAAGATTAAAACTACTTCTAGCTATGAATTTAAACTCAAAACTAAAGAACTTTGCTTACCTAAAGCTTGATCTCCTTCAAGCCTTCCTTCAGCTCTCTCAACTCTCTCTCAAATAAGCAAGTGTTGCTTTGCTTGGTGTGAAGAAAAATGAATGCCCCAAGCCCCTATTTATAGGAATTCTCCATGGTATTTGTGTAAATAAAAGCAACTTCCCCCTTGACAAATATTCACCATTGGATCTAGGGCTTCATTGAAACTTTAAATCCTCACCCCTCTCTCCCTCTCATCCGACTTCTCTATCTCTCTCCCCTTTTCTCTTCCTTCTTCCTTCTCCTAGAAGCTAAAGACCTTGGGGTGCAAGAATGGAATAGTAATTTGTAACCTAGACGCTACCATTTGGCACATGTGATGAAAATCTTTTCCTTCCCCTTGAAGCTCCCTCAAAACCGTGCTCCCCTTCATCTTTTTTTTTTTTTTGGGTTAGTTTGGGTTTTTTGTTTCTTTGGGCAAGGGTTTGGTAAAGATTTGGGCTACCAAAAATTATCCCATTAGGTTCTATTGTGACAAAAAGCCTTAAGTTAATTTCTTCTTGTTTACTATTTGATTTAGCTTAATTAGGTTTAGTTTGTAGTAATTTTATTAATTACCAATTCAATTATGATCCTACTAAATCCAATTGTTACAATTATTGATCCCTTGTTAGGTTTTATTATTAAATTTAGCCAAAATATTGCAAATTGCTTGTAAATATTTAACATTAAATTAATTATGAATGTTAATTCAATTTAGATTAATTTTTGGTGTTTACTAATTATTTTTATTGTCCTCTAATTATTTTAGACCTCTTCCTACTCCTTTACGGCTTATTTTTGACAATATGTGACTTATATGATAATATATCCTTAAGTGTGAATTTAATTGTTCTTTAAGTGTTGGAAATTTTAGCTAATTAATTTAGGTGTTTTTATGGCATTTTATAATATTTCATGACCCCTAATTAAATTTAGAGGACTGGATTTTGCCCTATTAAGTCTTACCGACAACTTATTCAAGAAATAGAATAAATACACTTACTAATTTGGAGATAACATACTCTCCTATTTTCAATAGGTCCTAAATGACCAAAATACTATATTCAAGTGAAATACAATTTTAGGGTATTATAACAAAAATCCGGTTTGGTTGGTCAACCGAACCAAATAAGTTGCTAATTCATTAGTTTTCGGTCTGAATAAGTTGGTCCGGATTTTAAAAATATGCTTGAGATACAAATACACTAGTTACAAGTTGCATATAGAGGAAATGGATGCTTTTTAAATATTTCTTTCTAAGCTTGCTTGATCCTGAATGCTCTTATATGGATTAGCGGCTTGCTTACTTCTCTAAAGATATATCTCTCGGAGGTATATATATACATGTATATGTTTTAAAAGACATATTTGCAAAACTATGTAATAAGAAAATAGGCAAAAATTAAGCTTCAATTTTCAAGTTTTCACAAGATTTCATTTTGGTTCTTTAATTTTAGGGGTTTAAACTTCTCATGTTACATAAGAAGAGTACATACATATGAAATAGTGGGACCCACATATATATATATATAATGTTAATTATATATATGTGTGTGTGCGTGTGTGTGTGTGTGAATTCCACCATTTTATGTGTGTGTGTGATATGAAAAAAACACTTCTCCTACAACATGAGAAGTGTTTTTCCCTTAAAAAAAATCCTGAGAACCTTAATAGATTTCAAATGCAAACTTGGTTTATTAATAAGAGCATGTGACTATGTTGATAAATCAAAGAGCAACAATTGAAAAACTCATATATATTAACTAAAACAATTCTTATTTATAAGTGTATATGACTATATTGATAAGTCATAGAGTGATCGATCATTAACAAGTTAATCTAGGTTAACCAATCAACTCCAATAGACAAATGACAAATGTGTATATATATATATTAAATAATATAGCTTCTGTTGGCAAATATACGTGGTGATTAGATTGATAAAAGTGATTATTAACAATGTCATCTAATGATTAAATCTTTTTTAAGGATTAAGGTGCAGATTGGCCAACAATACCAATAAACAATTGAAAGGAAAAAAAAATATTAATGAAGAATTTAAAACTTCAACAAATGCACAAAACGGAGATTGCGAGTCTTTTATCAAAATTTATTTTTTTAATTAGTATTTTTACTGTCTTTCAATTTGCATACCTTCAAGACTTTTTGGTACTCTGAGCAAAAAAAAAAAAAAAAGACTTTTTGGTACCAGATAATCCTAAGGTTTTATTGACCGATCTACTTTTTTAATAGATGAATCACGTGACTTTTTTTTTTTTTTTTTTTTTTGATATTTTTCCAGTGCAGTAAGCGAGAGTTTCCCTTGGAAAAGTCGGATTGTTTCTTTCCTTCTCCAGTTTTCCCGGCGCAACTCCTTCACGAAAATTCACCTGTAATCGGTGAATCACGCAGCTGAAGAAGCTCTTCGAAAAATTAACTTGCCTTGTTCGATTCAGTTTTGGACATTCGAACAACCGTACCATTACTTTTCAACGCCCACGAATTCCTTGGTCTTTATAATCTCTCCCAGGTTTCCTTTGTTGTATCGCATATCACGAGGTGGCTTAATGCTGCTTAATTCTTATCTCACATTCATAGCTTAAGTAGTGCAATCATACAGCCTCAAGGATCCAAGTGGAACAAAGGATATTGATTTATCAATTTCTACACTCCAATAAACTGTGAGTTTCTGCATTTCTGGTTTCGTCTTCAAATGATTTCACTGTAATCTAATTTCTGAGTGCTGTAGAAAGGCAGGTGTCTGGGAAAAGGAAAACAATGAAATTAATCAAATTATGTGTGGGTTTAGTCTCTCTCTGTGTGTTTGTTTAGCTCGATTTCTATGAGGTTGTGCGAAATCATATCACTGGCATGCTATTAGAGCCTCTCTTTTTTCCCTTTTTGGTCTCTCTTACTATGTCTTGTGTCTTAATTTGTTAAAAGTACTAATGTTCTTTCAAAGCTCGATTATGCTGCTGAGAAACCAGGTTTGAAATTGAAAGGGCTCAAGTGTTTTAAGTTCTGACTACTATTATGTTTCTCAATTTGCATTTTAAGAACATGACATCATTCATAATCTGGAACAACTGTTTGGCATATTCAACAAACTTCCTTCACATTTTGGGAGTACAATAATAAAAGCTTGACGATTAAAACAGGGTCACAGTGATGCTGTTGGTGCCGAAGTGGTTATGACTCCTACACTCCCCAGAGGTTGTCTTGATATGGTTTTGAAGGATTAGCGATCCTGTCATTCCTAGTTTCTTTTATTTTGTTGTATTAAGGGCTAGAGTTTATAGTCTAATTCCTTTTCTTTTTCAAACTTGGGCTTGCCTGTATTATCCAAAAATAATCATAAAAATAAAAGCGTTGACGATTAAAAGTTCATTATTGTAAAATTTTAATGATAAATGGAATATTATCTACTACTTCGGGATTTGGGGTAGCTAATTGGAGCCTTTTGGTAAACTGCTATATCACCCACCATAGTAACTTGAATGTCATGTTGGTGAGACATCATGGTTTTATGTTGATGTTGCAATTAAAAACTTTCCGTACAGATGTTGTAATTGGTATTCTATAATGATAGCAAAAATTAATATTCTGTGATTTTAGATCCCATGCGTTCTTTTATGCCCTAAAAAACCTCCCAAAATGTTCCACACCGCGGGCCATGTCAAAATTGCAATGTGATGTAAGCTACACTACATGTGTTCTTAACTCTGTTAGAGGTTGTTCCTCTGACTTCATTTAATTCGATTTTGCAGTCACAGTTAGACTTCTGCTTCTCTGCCAACTTTGAAGAATGGATTGCAAGTTTGCAGATCTTGATGAATCGAAACTGCCTATAAAAGGCCACCAACATGTAGAAGCACCCTGGAAGTCTTTTTCCTGGCTTAGTTTAGAAAGTAAATCACCAATTACTGCATCTAAGCACCCTATCCACATTGCCTTGGTTAAGGGATCTATAGAATGACTACAATTGAGTCACAAAGTTGTTAATAGTCCCTCAAACAATGAAGTATAATCTTAGATCAATAGGTGAACAAGGTAGACAAGTTTTCAACCAAAATCAGCAGATTATTCAGCTGGGAAAACTTGGAAGAGTTGAAGAGGCCTTCAGAGTTTTTTCACAAATGGTTCAGAAAAACCTTGTAACATACAATTCCATGATATCAGTGTTTGCTAAAACTGGTAGAATCAGTGATGCCAGAGAATTGTTTGACAAAATGTCCCGAAGAAACCTTATTTCATGGAACTCCATGATTGCTGGTTATCTTCATAACAATATGGTCAAAGAAGCTAATGCATTGTTCGATGCAATGCCTAAAAGAGACAATTATTCTTGGGCATTGATGATAACATGTTACACTCGTGAGGGGCGGCTTGAAAAGGCTAGAGAACTGTTTCATTTGGTTCCAGATAAGTTGGACACTGCTTGTTGGAATGCAATGATTGCTGGTTATGCAAAGAAGGGTCAGTTTAATGATGCTAAGGAAATGTTTGAGCTAATGCCAGTCAAGGATTTGGTTTCCTATAACTCATTACTCTCTGGATATACTCAAAGAGGGGAAATGCATTTAGCATTAAAATTTTTCACTGAGATGGCTGAGAAGAATGTGGTTTCATGGAATTTGATGGTGGCTGGGTTTGTTGATATTGGTGACTTGAGATCTGCTTGGCAGTTCTTTGAAAAAATTCCAAATCCTAATGCTATTTCTTGGGTTACAATGTTGTGTGGATTTGCAAGACACGGTAAAATTATAGAGGCTAGAAAACTCTTTGATAAAATGCCTAGTAAGAATTTGGTTTCTTGGAATGCAATGATAACAGCATATGTTCATGATTTGCAAATTGATGAAGCTGTTAAGCTATTCATGGAAATGCCAGAGAAAGATTGTGTGTCATGGACTGCAATAATAAATGGATATTTTAGGGCTGGTAAGCTTGATGAGGCACTAGAAACTTACAATCGGATGCCCTACAAAGATGTAGCAGCACAAACAGCATTGATATCAGGATTAGTACAGAATAAAAGGATAGATGAGGCTAGTCAAATTTTTAGTCAAATGGGCTCTCGTGATGTTATTTGTTGGAATAGCATGATTGCAGGCTACGTCCAGTGTGGAAGAATGGATGACGCTCTTAATTTATTTAGACAAATGCCTTTTAAGAACACAGTTACGTGGAATATTATGATTTCTGGATATGCTCAAGTGGGACAGATGGACAAGGCAGTAGAGATCTTTAAGGACATGGGAGAAAAGAATATAGTTTCCTGGAATTCTCTTATTGCAGGTTTCATACAAAATAATGTATTCTTTGAAGCTGTCAAGAGTTTAGTTCTGATAGGGAGAGAAGGGAAGAAACCTGATCAATCAACTTTGGCATGCGGGTTGAGTGCTTGTGCCAACCTGGCTGCCCTGCAAGTTGGCAAACAACTCCATGATCATGTTCTAAAGAGTGGCTATATAAACGATATGTTTGTTGCAAATGCCCTGATTTCCATGTATGCCAAATGTGGAAGGGTATATAGAGCCGAACAAGTGTTCAAAAATACCAGCCACATCGATCTTGTTTCTTGGAATTCCTTGATTTCAGGTTATGCTCTAAACGGGAATGCAAAAGAGGCATTTAAGCTCTTTGAAGAGATGTTACTAGAGGGAACAATTCCTGACAGTGTAACCTTCATTGGATTGTTGTCTGCATGCAGCCATGCTGGCTTGGCAGATCAAGGCTTAAATTTTTTTAAAGCCATGATTGAAGATTTCGCTATAGAACCTTCAGCTGAACACTATAGCTGCCTCGTTGATTTGCTTGGTCGCATGGGAAGGTTAGAGGAAGCCTTTGGAATAGTGAAGGGGATGAAGAACATCAAAGCAAATGCTGGATTGTGGGGTTCACTGCTTAGAGCTTGTCGTGTACATAGGAATTTAGAACTTGCTAGATTTGCTACTGAGAGGCTTTTAGAACTCGAACCACATAACGCCTCAAACTATATTACACTGTCAAATATGCATGCTGAGGCTGGAAAGTGGGAAGAAGTTGAGAGAGTGAGGGTGCTCATGAGAGACAAAGGAGCAGGGAAGTTGCCTGGCTGTAGTTGGATTGAAATCAGAAATCAGATACAATCTTTTGTTTCAGATGATCCAGCAAAGTTGAGACCTGAAAAGAATATACTAAAGACTTTAACCACACATATGAAAGACAAAGATGATACACCTGACATCGAGTTTTTCACTTTTTGACGTTTTGTGGTAATCTACATGTCAATATTGATGTTCTTATACAATCAGATCACATAGAATGTGATTTTCAGCTATGGTATAATGTCAAGAACCTTCTTGTGGAAATCTGTGTGCTCCATTTAAGTCATCCTTTCAGCCATAAACAATGCAGCTCCTTCCTCAAGCTGCCTTCCTGTTTGTTTTAAATTGGCTCTACAATTATTGCATGGGGCCCCACTTCTAGTTTGATATAAAGGCTTGGGATGCTTGAAGTAGTTGCAAGGAGCAAGAGAATCCAAACGAATCAAACCGGTACTTGATTTACAGTCTACATGTTTAATGGTCTCACATGGGTTAAGTAACATTTGGTAGGACTTTATCAATGATCCAAATTATCAAATTCAGATGATCATTCACAGGATCACCTTCACTAAATGGCAACATGAGCAGGCATCTACCTTGCAGGCAGACTTTCAAATCTTGTACAAGAAATCCATAAGCATATTCTAACCAGCTTTGAACTGTAACTTTCTAAAAATTTTATGCACATTTATTATTTTTTTGCTGATTTACTTTAGCTTTCATGTATCCTATAAGCAAATGAATCGTTTTACACCATAATTTACTCTTGAATTATCCATCACTTGTCTATAGATGAAATACAATCATTTGCTGGCACTTACGTGATATAATCTCTGCTCTCTCTTTTTTTCCTGCCTTTTTTTAAAATTGCATGACAATTTGAGCACATCCATTTCTAATAATATTAAAACACCGTCAAGTGGAAGCTGACTTGGCAAAGTTGATCTTGTGGTGGCATTACAGGGCGAAAGAAATTACACATTTTCACCAACATCGATCAAAAGATTACATTAAGAGGTACCTCTACTTTAGTCTAACAATACTCAAATGAGAAATAACGCATTTCCCTTATTTATTATTCCTCGCAACCTTCTAAAATCCATCATCACTTTTTCCCCTCCGTTCGTGTTCTGCCATATTTCCCCTTCGTTGCTTCTTGATCCTGATAATATGCTCTTTCATTTGAAGGATGACCAACATATAGTCATGCTTTGATCAATGAAGATTTAATGATAAATTTTTTAAGCAAGTGTATATAAACACACTAGTGCGCTGATCTCTATTTTTCTTCACTTCCCAGTTCAAATTCCATACCCTTCAGCTTAAATTTAGGCGGTTTAAATTTAATATCCCCCCCCCCCCCCCCCCACCCCCATGCAGTGAAAGGTTAAGATACATACTTCTAGGAAGGAAGGGGAAGAGTAATATTTCCGTTCAAAACCTCATTTGGAAACTATAGTTGCATACATGGTTTCACACTCAAAGAAGGAGAAATTTATAATCTAATCACTAAAAATATTGGGTTTAAACATATAACTATCTCTAGTCATTCTGTTTATCTTCATTTGCATCTTCATCAATAACTTCATTATCGTGTTCCTCAAATGTTCTCGTTCCACCACCATCAGGTGAGGCCGCATGCTCTGGCCTCGTCTTGTTCGCTTCTGAGGAAGTGTTGCTGCAGCCAGTGCCATTAACCACACTTTGCTGCTTCTCCATCATCCCAGACAAGGCCAAGGTTGGAGACCATTCAATAACATCATCAATTATGTTAGATACCCTCTTCTGGTACCTGCACAAAGACAAGACAAGCCCAACATCAGTTCCTGATATAGCTGAAACCGGAGTAGTATAACAGCAGGTGTCAAAGGGTCATTAGATCCAACTGATCTGGATCCTCTAAAGTTGAGGATCAGTGAAGTCGAACACAAGGTAATGCTACTATACGTATAGAGCCAGTAATTTGTGTTCCAACTTTCACCAACTTCAGGACGTTTCCCATAGGTGGAACTGGAACGAGATTCTAACTCATCGATTGTAATACTCACCTTGCTCTGGCAGCCTCATCAGGGGCATGATGCCTCATTAATAATATGACCAGCACAGCAACTACTGCATAGAAAAGCCTAGTTGTCCACTTGGGTCGCTCCTCCTCATCTTTCTTGGGCCAAAATCTGAATAACTCTCGTAATGTAGCCTCCTCAGCAAGAATGTTAGGGAAAAACCAATACCGTTTTCCAAGAATTATGTAGGAAGCACCAAATACTGTGGCCCTAACTGCAAGATGATAACAAACCATGGTGAGGCCCAAGGAAAAAACTGAAGCAATTTCAGGTGCACTAGTTAAGACTTAAGAGAGAGTACAGAATCAACCATGTTCGAAATCAGAATTCATGTTTCCAGTGTATAGAGATAAAGTCGTAGAATAATCCAATTCCAGGCGCATTTGAGAAGACTATAGTGAGAATAGATTCCAGAACTCAATGAGAGTTGGAAAAAAAACAAAAGCAGGGTGCAAGGGGAATCATCAAAGCAACTAAGCAGAAGAAGCCTTCATGCCTCTATGTCATATGCAACATGATGCAACAGGAATTATGATGACAGAATAAAGAGAATATACATGTCATAACTCAAGCAGGGAGCCAATTACGATTCTGCTTCAAAGAGCTCTCCTTTATAGATGACACAAATAATGCGAGTCACCAGCCTTACAACTCCTAAATTGTTGGAATAAAAAATCCATGGTCATTCAATGAATTCATGAAAGCCTGAAATTGTCAAATTTTGGCCCATAAATTAAGCAGATGCTTTTGTCAAATCATCCCAGTTAAAATAGGTCCTGCAATAACCACCAGCACAAACTAACCCTAACCCTAGTCTTGCCTAAGGTCCAATATCTCCCTCTTCTAGCATGCACCTCAAGGCAAGTGCTTCGATCACCATTTACAACTTGCTGAGAGAAGTCTTGTACATTCAGAAAACAACTACTTGTATTACACCCAAAATAAAGCGTGCAAATGTCTTCACGTGATCAATTTTGTATTATTCGAGGTTGTGAGTTTGATGTTGTCATGGGACATTGCAAGACAAAAATCCTAAACTGTCAAGTGAAGATCCAAAAATAGCTTCAAACCCTGCTACCCTTTCATGTTCCATGCATTTGAAAACATCAACATATTCAAATTACGTAAAAATTCCAAATATTTTGAACTACAACAAATATTCCCAGAAGTCTCAGAGGTCCTTGTCACTTGAAGCACTAAGTCATAGATAAAGTCATTCTATAATTATTTCAAAAGAAACAAAAGCTATTCATACTAGGGTAAAATATATACTTGCTTGTACTAATATAGGAAGCATTCAAAATACAATCTAATAAGACGCTTTTGCACATCAAATGAACACGCGGTATGGTGCTACAATGTCGGACAAAAATGTGCAGACTTGATCCACGAAAATATGTAATGAAGAGGATAATATCAATTGTAGATCTGAAAGAACAAGGTTAAATGGAAAAGACAAGAAAAACTTACTCAGAAGTAGTGAGAGAATGAGCAGAAGGATCCCAGCACATGAGTAGAGTATTAACAGTTTTGCACGATGAGGATACACAGGAAATAAGCAAATTGCCAATGTCAATACAGGCCAGCAAAATGAGAGAAGTGTCTGCCAAAGTGGGTGGCGTTTTACAAATGTCCATGCAAAAAAAGCATCATTTTCAGAAAATTCTTGTTCCTGCCAAAGACAGCCAAATATTGTTACATTGGAGCACAAAGAAATTGAATCACGGCACACAGTATAGAGTAAAGCCTAAGATTAAATCATAATATAAAGCTTTGCCAAGAAGCCAATGATTCCAATTAGAATATGCATTTAAAATCCACAGATAGGTTACAGCAATTATAAAATATCTCCAAAATTCAGAAAAATGCCATTATCTTTTTCATAAAATATTGCTTTCAAGATTAAAAAAATTCCTCAATCACATTTGGGTGCAAGTCAAATGTAATATTCCCATCCCAGACAAAGAGTAAAGGGAGCCATGGTTCAAGTAGGCAAAAAGCAAGCATAAGTTTTTTTTAGGCTGAATTATACACCCCCCCCCCCCAAAAAAAAAAAAAAAAAGAACGTTGGAGTAGTTGCATATAACGTCCTTAACGTTTCAAAGTTTAAATTTAACCTCCCTAATCTTTTATGTTTTTATTACGAACTCCTTGCCGTTACCTTACCTTATCTTTTTAATGGAAATTGCCACATCATATCCCTAGAATACCCCTTGCATCCTATCCTATGTGGCATTTTATTATTTAAAAAACCCCTAAAAAATTCACCTCCTCCTTGTCTCCTTCCCATCTGGCATCTGCAAGACTGCAACACTCTCTTTCAATTCTTAGAAAACCCTTGTGCCTGAAACGTTGGAACTCTAAAATGGTAATTTATTGCGTGCCTCTAGCTCTTATTTAACCATTAATGTGGCGGTGAGAGAAGATTGACATTGACACTCAACTATCAAGGTTTTGTAGCAAACTAACTCGAATGCCAAAGTTAGAGACGAAAATTGAAACAATTGAAACAATTGAAACAAAAAAGATGCAAATCGAACCAGCCCAGATTCCACTCATGTTCACTCATTTATATGTATTGGTGGAGAATTTGAAGCATACACGCTTCATGTTCAAAATTGAAGAGTTTAGACGATCAGGCACTGGGTTTTCTAAGAAATTAAAGAAGGGCACATCAGTAAGGAGAAGAAAGTTACTTTTTTAGGGTGTTTTTAATTATAAAATGACATTTTAACTCTTTTGTAAAGATGATATTATTACTAGAAAACAATTTAGCTTAATAGGATGTCAGTCAAGTAGGATGCCACATAAGATGCAAGGTGTGTTATAGTGATATGATGTGGCAATTTCCATTAAAAAGATAACGATAAGTTAACGGCAAGGGCTTCGTAATAAAAAGATAAAAGATTAAGGAGGTTAAATTTAAACTTTGAAACGTCAAGGAGACTATATGGAACTGCCCCAAAGTTCAGGGGAGGTTTTGTATAATTTAGCCTCTCCTTTTTTGGCAATTAATTTATCATAGGTCAATAAAAACATGAAACCACCCCCATTCCTGACAAAGTAAAGTAAATACTGAGAAAGAAGGCAACAAAAGAAAGCTAGCAAGAAAGAAACAGGTAAACATTGCAGTTCCTGAGATATTCTAAAATATTCGCCAATCCCCACTTGGAACATAGTATGTGCAAAACCACTGAATATTGTCATTGCAACTCAACAGTTTCACAAAGAATATAAAAACCAATGAAGAAGGCAGAAGAAAACACTTACAGGGAAGATTTCCAAATGCGCAGGCCAAGTAGACAGCTTTTTCTTCCCTGGACGAACAGTCTTTACCACACGATCACAACGCACAAGAAGGTTTTTCTCCAGTAGAATATTGGCAATATCTTCTGTTTCCATATTCTTATCTGATTCTAGAATATCCTTGAGCTCTGGATGATTTTTCAAGAAGTTAACAAAATCCTTCCCTCTGAAATATTCAACACGTGTCTCCTGTAGAACCGCCCACCTAGAAACTAAATCTTTATGATCCCTCACCTTCTCAGCAAACAACTGGAAAACATCTTTCTTGGCAGCTTGTTTCTGAAAAGCAAATCAATCAAAGACAATCAATAAACAATAGGAACACTAAGGCTTTACCAATTGTAGTGATTCAGTAGTTAGCAATGATCGTTAGGTCCAAACATCAACTCTGTCATGCGCCCAAAAAAATACCAAGACAATACGCAATTAAACATTCCCAGACAGTGACCGATTCAGAAGACAATGATTTTCTTTTTCTTAGGGGAAACTGGAATTTAGAATAAGTTATACGCAGCTGCAGAAAGGGTACTAAGATTTATTTCAGAATTTTCTACAAGTCAAATTCCATGTATTCACAAAGGCGGTTGAATCTGCCATCATGCTCGGCAAAATGATCATGTTAGTAGGAAAAGAAATCCCAAAATATGATAAAAGAAGTAACTGGCATCTAGCATAGAACAATACGTAGAGCTAGATACTCATAATTAGCTTTTGGATAACAAACCATTTTCACAATTGCCAAACATGACAACTCAAACTTTAATGGAAAATTCCAAACATTTTAAACCATTCTCCATCATATATTTTCCATAAAAAAGAAGACATGAAAAAGAATTATATCCATTGAAAATATTTTTCCTTTAAGAATTAAATAGCATTTAAAAATTAGAGTAAATTGCTATCATCAGTTTTTATAACATGTACTTACCCCCCCCCCCCCCCCCCAAATTCATTTTGTATTAGAACGTCCATTGATTATTTTACAACTGACACTTATACCTCGTTGGTAAGAACTAGAAGTTTATGAAGTATTAGTTTAGCAGTTTGGTGACACTTAAGTGCTCTGCACTGAATTAGATCATTAGGAGCTTTTAGGAGGAAAGATGCACCTACTGTAAAGAGTACAAGAAGATGCACCTAATGTCAGAAGAGTACAAGTTTAGTTAACAATTCTGTTGGAAGGAAGCAGGTTTCCAAATAAATTAAAGGTATATCTGTAGCATGTGTTAATTTAGGATTTAAATAACCTAGGAAGGTGAGTGCCGCAAAACCTAAAAATCAATTCTTAAAAAAATTATTATTATTATTATACACGAAGTAGCAGGTAGTTTCCCAGCAATTGATCTTCAGGATATGTTCTGAATTCAGCAGTGCCTTCGTTACAATCACGAAACCCTAACTCCAAGAAGACCAATAAAAAAATTATCCAGGATTCCTGTCACTCCATTTCTTAGCAGCCAAATTAAGAGTAAAACGAATTGAGATCGAGTAAACAAAATATGAATATTGCAATTTTATATACATTATTCAACAGATTGATTTTGATCCATATGCACAAATCACTCAAAATACGTTATAATGTACAAATGGAAAGCCTATGATTTCAGACAGAGTGTAGCTGCCTAATACCCGCGGCAACCAGCTCTGACCCAAAAGAAGACGCAATTGGCAAGACAAGGAGAAACAGCTGCAATTTATCAAAATTATTTTGCAATAAACATAGCTTCATCATGAAGTCGTAATTAAACAGAGTGAAGAATTGAATTGCAACAACACTTGTCATGTACGGAAAAACAATTCAGGCCAAAAGAGAGGAATCCAGATCGAAGAATGGTAAAACCGGCAGAGACAGAGAAGTTACCTTCGGTGGTGGGTCAGAATTGGGATCTCTGCCGCCGGTCGGGGTGGCTGCGGAGGAGCGTCGCACCCTCTTCTTCTCTACTCCTCCTGATTTCTTCATTTCGCTTCTCTCGTTCTGCTCTCGCCCACACTGTATGTATGTTGCTTTTTTTTACTTTTTTTGTATATTCTTTTTGTTCAGACCAATATTTCTTTTTGGTATATTCACGTCCCGATTAAATTTTGGTACATGCATTTGCAATTTTTTTACCATGACATGCATTTGCTACGCCCTTGAACTTGTGCAGCTAATGAGAAAAACTTTGAATTTTTTTTTAAAAAAAAAATACTTCCGAGACGAACCCTAATCATAAAAAAGATAATGATTTATTTAAAATATGACAAATATATATTTTCTATAATATTTGTGATAATGATGTTAAATACTTTAAACAAAAGGGAAGAATCACCAAAATAAAATAAAAAAATGTAAAAACAAAAACTAACTACAATTAAAATGTTAGAGTTAGCAATTCATCGGAAAAAAAGTAAAGAAAGTGAGCATGGATTTTCCATATAATTAAGGTGATTATCAATATAAAGGGGGGGCCATGAACTAATATAATCACTTAATACATGTACTATGGAAAAATATAAATAAAGGAAATAAGAAAATATTATGAAATA
Organism: Acacia crassicarpa; assembly: GCA_034222035.1. Classification (NCBI taxonomy): domain Eukaryota; kingdom Viridiplantae; phylum Streptophyta; class Magnoliopsida; order Fabales; family Fabaceae; genus Acacia; species Acacia crassicarpa. The sequence goes on from JAWXYG010000003.1 coordinate 40,333,848, forward strand.
ATTATCTATAAATTATAATGTGATGATGATGATGTTACTATTTCCAAATCAAATCCCACCCATTTTTTGCATCAATGAAAAAGGAAATTTAAGAAATAACCAAATCATTTTCAAAAATGATTACTTAATCAATCAATTATAAAGAAGTACAAAAAAGGAAAATAGGAAATAATCATCTACATTATAGGGTTTGGCTATGTTCCACTTCCCTTACCATCCACTTCTTCATCTCAGCCATTGGATTAAAATCTCAACGGTTCAGATCTAATGATTTATAAAAATATTAATTTTAACTAATTATTTAATATTTAAATAATTTAAAATTTTTAAAATATTATTTTTAAATAATTTAATATTTTTATAAATCATTATATCTAAACCGTTGAGATTTCAATTCAACGGCTGAAATGAAGAAAATGATAGGAAGAGAATGATAATGGAAGTAGATCATAGTCAAACCCCTATACATAGGATGATAATGATACTATTTCTAAACCAAATCATTAACTTCACAATTTGCATCAATAATAAATGAAATTTAAAAATAATTCAATCATTTTTAAGCATGATTACATAATCAATGAATCTTAAAGAAATATAAAAAATAAATCATAAAATAATTTATTTATAAATTATATTTATTGATTAATAGATCCAAACTGAAAGTTTAATATTTATCATGGTTTTTGGCAGGAAAAAAAAACTGCAATTTTGAATGATGATAACTCCTTGATTTAGGCTAAAAAACTAAACACCGATTCACATTAGAGAGTACTGTAGGTTTCCAATTGTTTTGTTATATTCATATTGACTAGCACTAATTTCAATTTCAATGTTGTTTAATTTTTTTTAAGTAATGATATTTCCTTGTTTCACTCTCATGATAAGGGTTTTATATATTGGTCTAATCAACATTTATTGACAGAAAATATATTTGGGACTTTCAGTATACAGGTCATTTAAAATAGATGATTATAAAGTAATTACATGATTTGTTATTATTACAAATACATACGGCTTATTGTACCTATAATGAAAAAATTACTCAATTATAAAGACTAAATTATATAATAAATATTACATACCTCACAAAACAATGCTTTAGAATCATAAACTATCTTTTTGTGTTTGCCGAAACTTCGGAAGCTCAAAATGCTATATCATTTTAATCTTATTTATAAATCCACATTCACTCTCTGTGAGGTATGTAACTTATAAATATGATTAAAGTGGTACATGAACTTTCTCGTACAACACATCGAAGTGGAACTTATCAGTAGGTGGGTTAATCTCGTTGCAGATCATCTGACAAAAGTAGGCCTATCAGCTATGACTAGAATTCATTTCATCTCGATGGCCGACATGAAACTGCAGAATATGTTGGATAAGGATAAGCACTAGTCTTGTTTGTTATGGATGCCATCGTTTATAATAATAATTAAAAAAAAAAGAGTAATATTTACTATAATAAAAGTACATGAGCCCAATGAAAAAAGACCGAAAATGGTAAGAATAGTGATAGAAGGTATAATTCAATGATGCTAAGAGTTTAATATGATTACTAGAAGTAATATTGAGATTTTAGAGAAAATTAGCTAGTATTTTAAAATCATTCTCAATCAAACCTTTACACATGGTTGAATATTGCTTCACCCGCTGCATCTTAGAATCTTTGGACAATAATTTTACAATTGGGATTTAGGTACCTTCTCTTAACTTCCCAAATTACATTTAGGATATATTTTACATAAATATCTTAAAGCTAAACATTTTATAAATGAACTTCATAGAACTAAGTGTACTTGTGCCAATACAAATAGTAATTTGGTAATGTCTTAGGGGAAACCCTAAAATTTGAATTCCCTCTTCTCTGTCTTACAACTCTCCTTTATCTCTTTCTTGCCAGCATCTTGTGGCACTATCACAAGCCACCAGCAAGTATCATTCTATGTTACAACTGCGTCAGAGTGATAGATTGGTTCCCAGATCTTTGATCTATGGCCTTCTCTCTCTGATTTCTGAGGAGTGTGGACTTCTTTCGTCCTTGTGGCGAGTTTTTTCCTCTTCTTCTTCAAACATATTCTGTGGCGGTGAGAGCTATTTGTTTTTTGTTTCTTTTTTTGTAGTGCTAGGTTTTGTGGTGGTGTTCTTGTTTTCTCAGGAAATAAGCAGATCTATGAGATCTGAGTATAAATCCTCTTGGTTGGATAGTTGTTTGAACATTATTGGATTTGACTATCTCCTGGTAGCTCGGATCTGCGTTCTTGAGGGGGGATTTCAAAAGGTGTTGTTCAGTATATGGTTGATGTCACCATATTTGTTTGAACGGAGAAGTAGAAGTGTTTTCAGGATATGTTTTCTTCCTTCTGAGGTTGGGTTTTGTTTGATCTTTACCCCAAGTCGGGGTGCCTGTGCAGCTGCTCTAATTATAGCTAATGCTTATAAGAAGGTATGCCTGTTAGGGTGGGTTTTACAACCAACATTTTCTTTCACGTCACTCCTAACCTTGGATATCAAGGAGGCCGGTTTTGTCCATGCTTCTACTTCTACTCTTGAACTTTTTAATGTACAGTGGTTGGTTGTTCTTATATTTAGCTTATTATATTCCTTCTTCAGTTTGTTTTCATGTATTGTATGGGTTTGCAATAATAATATAAAGGATATGATATTGTTACAACCTTTTTTTTTGTTACAATTAATGTTACTACCATTTTTCCACCGTTAGATCAGAATCTCATTTACCTATATAATTTCTCTCTCCTATTAAGATTCTGATCTAACGGTAGAAAAGTGGTAGTAACATTAGTTGTAACAAAAAAGGGTGTAACAATATCCTATCCCTAATATAACTCTTGACCAAAAAAAAAAGTGCCAATACAAATATGTTCATTATCATTTTATTTTTAACCTTTCAATTTGAGGATCAAGAAAATTGTCCAGGACGGATATTTGTTTATGCAACTCTAGCGGGCACATCAGTATCAAAAAAAAAAAAAACTCTAGCGCGCACATGATAATAGTACCATAATGGTGAAACTGTAATTTAGCTACGAACATGGGTCAATCTGTCATTTTCAACTGACCGCAATTGCAATTACTGGGTCTGTAGTTGAGCCTAGAAGGAAATCGTATCTGCCTATATTTTGTCTCGCAAGTTCGATAAAACGAAACGAAGAAACGCGACAGACAATCGTCAGCTTCCGAAGGAAACTTCGAAATTGGAACTTGTAACCTTCATATTCGCAGGTACTTTCTGTACGGTACAAATCAGTGAAGAAAAGATCGAGAGGGTCATTGACACAATCCTTTAGAATGTATTACAGAGGGTAAGAGGATTGGTTCCTATTTTCACCATTGTTTGTTTAATTTTCTTATGAAGTTTGTGGCGTTTTATTTCCTTTTCCTTTTCGGTTCAAATCATGGGTTGTTTTCATTAGTTAAAGGCAATTGATTGTAGTTCTATGCGGATCTTCTTAGGGCATCGCTCCCCAGTCCGTTCCCTCTCCACAATCCTAACGGTTTCCTTTTTCGAATCTTCTCTCCTTGTCTATTACTTACAATAATAATGTTGAAAATTCTATGTTTCAAATCCTTTCCACCCCATTTGTGACATTATATCATCTAATCATTTGGGAGCAAAAAAGTGTTGGCTGGATATGTTGATTTAGCTTGGAATGACATTGATTAATCTGTTAAATGAATTATGAGAGGAGAGTAACCTCTGTTATACTTTCTGGTTTGACATATCACAGAAGCCTTTTGTCTTGTTGGTGCCATTGAGTAGGAGCAAAATTTTTATTTGAAGGTTTAGAAAAATGTACACTATTATAATTTGGTGTCTTAGGGTTAAAAAAGAAATAGTAAATTGGTATAGTTGGAGGCTTCAATTAAGCAAGAGGTTATGTTTTAAGTTAATTATACTTTATGTTTCTCGTACTTCACCTTTTGTTTGTTGAATCTGGTAATGAATTTTTGATAAGCAGTAGTCAGTTATGGTAGGAATGTTCCATACTTAGTTCCCTTTGTTGTGTTTTTTTCCTAGTAATATGACTGTTCTCTTGCTAACCTAAAATAAAATAAGATGATGATAGCATAGTATGTCATGGAATAATTAATGAGGGAGCCAGTATCTTATTGTTTCCTTTCTTGCCTCTTGCCTTCAAATTTAATTATGGAGATTCTAGCTTTCGTCTTGCTAATTGTTTCAGTACTACTCATTGAGTCAAACTGAAGCATCTTGTCTTTTTATTGTTGTCTATCACCTGTGTTCTGCCTGATTTTGATTGTTCCCTTTGTGGGTATTACCTTTGTTCTGAGATTTTGAAAGTTCTGTTTGTCTGAGGGGATGGCTAGCAGGCATTGAGCTAATGAATTGGTAGAACTGTGAAAGAGTACATTGTGTTCTTCTGTTTGTAGTTAATTCAAATCTACTATGTCATAACCCAAGCACGCCTGATCCCGAACATATGTTTCTCTTTCAAGGATATCAGTGTCCAAATTTTGATAGAGACGTCCCTTAGGAGTAGTATTAGCTTATTACATCTAGGAATATACTAGGAACTTGTGCATTTATAGGCTTGTACTATTAATGAAGATAACATGCTTCTAGGAATTTTGGAATACCTAGGGGAAGTTTAGTGGGCGCTTAAGGTATGTCCTTGACATTTCAAGGGTTACGTAAAATATTTTATCTTTGTCAAGAAGCTGGTAGCTTCTACTCATGAGTTTTTATCAATTAAAATTACCTATTCATTTAGGTAAAGATGAAGGGCATTTGAGGTACCTATGTGGATCATCATTAAATAACCATTGAAGAAACAAATACCCTCTTCATCTTTTAGGAAAATAGTGGAAGAAAAGGGGAAGAAAAGAAAATGAAGTTAATGAACATAGGAAGAAGGTAAATGTATTAGTAAATAGTATGTTTCTTGTATGTCTTTTGGATGCCATTTAAATAGAGGCATGGAGTTATCGGGTTATTGTGTTGTAGTATTTATAACTTATATATACTGCATGCTTGTGTCCTAATTTTGTATTTTCCATTTTCAAATTATCGGAGAAGTTAATTTTAATAGGGCTAATCACACTTTACAATATTATCATGTTGCCTCCGGCTTCTTTAAGTGGGTAAAATGTAATAAGTCTCATCTGAAATTACTTTCTTGTTAAATGTTTCCCTTGATTTTTACCTATTCTTAACAAAGGGTAATTGATGCTGAATAATGCTGATCATTGAGGGTTTTTCTTTCTCTGGAAAAATTAATAAATCACATCTTATTTGGGATGATCCCAATTCAATGATCAATAAGTTCATTAATAAGTTTCTGAAACTATTGTTTGGATATTCTTTGTTGTCATGAACAAATCCTGCGTACCTTTGCGTTTCTTCCTTATATCTTCAATAATATATTCTTTTCTTAATTTTTCCCCTGCAGAAAGCCATAAACTGTCATGAACATTTTCCTATCTTTATCTTCTCACTTTTGATTTAACCTGCTTCCTTTCCTAGAATGCATCACAAAAGACTTATTTTCCTTTTTATATTTTGGCTTTTTTATCTAATAAAGGAACCCAAGGCCACCAAATCAGAGTGGCCTTTAACTATCCCATGGTAGAGTGCCTCTCGCCATAGCTGGGAAGAATTCACGCAAAACTGGATTTCTTTTCCCTTGTGATGATAGATTATAACTCAGTAGTTTATGGAAGAGTTTACTTATTTTCCTATCATTTAAACCTTATTGAAATGTGCAAAAGCAAATTTAAAGAATAAAATGAAGTTGCATGCATACTATTCAGTAGATTTTATATTGATATTGATTGGATGTAATCGATATGTGATTTGTTGAAAGGTGAACTATTGGAAGAGAAGGGCGTTTTACTGGTTTTTTGTTGAGTAGTGTCTCTTCTACAAATAAATTAATATTAAAACTTTAAGAAAGTGTTTTCGATCAGTCATAAGTGTAATGGGCTCAAAGGTCTTCTAGCATGTTGTAAGAGTATTTCAACTAGACTAACTAGAATATTTGTTATAAGCAAGTTGCTTCCCGGAGATTAGTTTCCTCATCAAGTTTTGCGTAATATTGACTCAAAAATCAATTCTTAGTTTCATACAACATAGTTACTAAAAGATCCTTAATTAAAGATGTTTATGAAAACATTTAGCATATGTGGTCTGAAAGGCCAAATAAATTATTATGGTCGTTACCGTGAGATATATATATTTACTTGTAAATGAATTTATTATTTGAATTTGAAATTTAGAACTACCCTTGCACAATTTGATCCTTTTGTGAATGCAAATTTTTCATTACTTTTCTTGATTGATTTTCCCTTTATAGTCTTTATAGAAACTGTACTCAGTGGGCCTACCTAGAATGGTAGAAGGGCAGAGGGTAAAATAAGGAAAGGTCTGATTGATGACAACCTAGCCAGGATTACTGGAAGATGTAAATCTCCGTTATTGTCAACAAAAAAAGATCCCCCTGAAAGATAATGCAGCTGTATCATGTTAAGCAAATTTCTGCCAGGAACATCAAATGTGTCGCGAAATACTAGTAGCTAGCTTTTGAAGAGCTGAATTCTGTTCTCTTGATTTTCAATTTTTTTCCCCCTTCATTGATTTAGTAACGAGTTTCTCTCTTTCTGTTCTGTTTGTTGGTGAATGATGCAGTAAATTTGCTGATGGTGGTGATGGACGTGAAATGGCTGCTAAACGTCAACGAATTGTGGATCCAGGATCATCATTCTATGGAACTTCTCCTGGTTCCAGTTTCATGTACAATCCACCTCCATATGGCTATGTCAATCAACCTCCTCCTTTTCCTGTTGTTCGTCTCCGCGGCCTCCCCTTCGACTGCACTGAAACTGATGTTGTGGAGTTCTTCCATGGTCTAGATGTAGTTGATGTCCTCTTTGTTCACAAAGGTGGCAAGTTCACTGGGGAGGGCTTCTGTGTTCTTGGGTACCCCCTCCAAGTTGACTTTGCTCTTCAGAGGAACCGGCAGAACATGGGTAGAAGATATGTGGAGGTTTTCAGAAGCAAGAGGCAGGAATACTACAAGGCAATTGCAAATGAAGTTTCTGATGCCCGTGGTGGTGGTGTTGGTAGTGGTGGTTCACCCCGTCGAAGTGCTCCTAGGGCTAGATCCTATGACGAAGGAAAAGATTCAGCTGAGCATACCGGTGTGTTGCGGTTGAGGGGATTGCCATTTTCTGCCACTAAGGATGACATAATGGAGTTCTTCAAGGATTTTGTGCTGTCTGACGATTCTATTCATATTGTTATGAATTCAGAGGGGAGACCTTCTGGAGAAGCTTACGTGGAATTCTCAAGCGCTGAAGATTCAAAAGAAGCTATGGGAAAGGATAGAATGACACTTGGCAGTCGCTACATCGAGTTGTTTCCTTCATCACTGAGTGAGATGGATGAAGCAGTTTCTAGAGGGCGGTGATTCCTTAATCCTTAGTATGCCTTTACACACTTATATGCTATTCAGTAGTTGTTATGTTGTGAAATTGAGAATTTTGACGTAGTCTGAAGTTTAAGCAATGAGGGATATGCTATATTGTTGTATCAGAATAATATGCTTTTTATTATGCTTAGCTTTTAAAAAAGTGAACATTTGCTTGCTTTGTACTTAGATATGTTTGTGGACATCCATTTTCAAATTTTCTACAGGCAAATTTATTACTCTTCTTTTTTAGAGATGGCTTAATTACTAGAGTATCACTTTATCATGTAGAAAGGAGTAAACTACCCCCCCCCCCCCAAAAAAAAAAAAAAAAAAACATGTTCTTACAAGAGTAGTGTCCTGTATAATGTTTCTCATTCTGCATTGTTGTTCAATATATGATTTGTTCATGTAATTTTGTGCCTTCGAAAGTCCACTGATACCACTTGGTTTGACATTGTTCTGAAGTGGACTAATACAGTGTCTTATTGCTTGCCTGAGCTGATAAATGAAGCTTAAGTTAAAGCCTAAATGAAGGTTACCACAAAATAAATCTAGTTTACTATTGTAACATTATCTTTTCATAACAAGCATAAATAACTTTTTCTTCATTGTAATTTAAAATAAACAAGATGAAAATTCGGCAATGGGAATGAATGTTCGGAGGGAAAAGGTGGAGATTTTAATGAGTACCGTTTAATAAAATTGGTTTAATGGGATTGTAATAATTTAATAAAGAGAATAGGTAAGATAAATAAAATAAAATAAAATAAAATAAAAAAAGTGTAAATTTTTAACATCACTCCTCAGCATAATGCAGTATCTCTCTGTAGCATCTATCCCAGCCTTCCCTCCATCTGGGAGACATAAAACATAATTTCGTATCCAATTGATAGTTCAAATGATTTTGGACAGGGCATTATAGGATTTGAGTATTTAACGAAGAGGCAAAAAAGTTTTTTTTTTTTTTTTTTGGGGATTGTTTGGGGCCTTGGGGAATGGCACTTTTTAAAAGCAAAGCATCAATCTAATTCAGTTTGTTTGTAACCAAAGAAACTCAAATCTTCCCTCTCAAGACGACAAACTAAGGGTGAATATCTTGTGAGAACAATTAATGTCAAACAGTGTCTCGACTAAGATTGCCTCTAATAAATAGATATTTGTACTTAAAAGATAGAAAAAATCAAATTCCAATAAATAGTTGATGAAGGTCCTTGACAATTGGATATAGATATTTAATTTAACTAACCTTTTTATTAAAAAGTTTCATGTTAAGAAAATTATCATTTATTTAAAGGATAAGTAGCAAATTTGCTTAAGAAGTTTTTTTTTTTTTTTTGTCTCAATGTTGCTTCGAAAGTTTCAAAACGTAGCAATGTTGTCCATTTCCATTAAAAAGTTAACGTTCAATATCAATTTTTTGGCATTCAACGTTCGTTTTTTAACTGAATAGGGCAACATTGTTACGTTTTTAAACTTCTGGAGCAGACAAAAAAAAAAAAAACTTCCAAGGTAACATTCCTCTTATGCTTATACTTATATTTCTGGGGTGGATTTACTACTTAACCCTATATTTAATAGAAAATCATGAAAGATAAGTGTAAAAACTTAACAATAAACATTTCCCAAATTTTACAATGTTTTTTTTTTTGAAAAAAAACTAACTCTCACATGTAAAAAAATTGTAATTGATGTTTGAATTGTTTTCAATGATAAATTGTAAAGATAAGTATTCATTTAATTCATATATATGTTGGAATTTCGTGTTGAGTTTTCAAGCATTCTATACCCCAGAGGGGCTGGAGTTATAGTTGCTAAAAGAGTGATGTATTAAAAGATTTACACATGCTAAAAGAGCAATGCTTAATGCATCGAGATTTCAGTTCAAGTAAGGCCCTTGTAAACATTTTGGATGTAGGGCCCACATTAAGACCTTAATCTCTATGTATTAAAACCAATTTTTTAATCATCTATAACTTAACATATCATGGTCAAATTCTTTCTAATATACAAGATCCTCAAATGAGGCAAGTGTAAAAGTGTTAGGAATCAACTCCAACTCACACAAAATCACTAAATATAGTGGATTATAGCAGATAGAGTCAAAATATGACAATAATTTGAAGAGAGTTATTCACACTCTTCAGCCAAGATGGTCTCGGGTTCATAGTAGAACTTGATTCCCTCTCCTCAAAATATTCACTCAAAAACTGCCTACCTCCCCTCCTCTCTTCAACGGTTAAAATATGCTAAAAAGTACCTATCCAAAAAGTCACCCTAGACATCAGCTATCTATCATATTCTTACTCCAAAATAGATAAAACATAAAAAGGTCAATGCTGCAACCTTAAACAACATCTAGCCTATTTGCTGTGTCTGTCCTAGATGTTTGTGCATGCCTTGGTCTTCTTTCATATATCTGACCGGCAAAGGGGGTTCAAGCATCAAAAGTATGATATTACTATAAGTTTTCAAGAGAATAAAGAGATTTTAGAGAAAATTCATTATGGAAAAACACTAATGAGTTTTTATTATAAAACTGTCATACAAACTCCTTCTGCCTCCAACTCTTATGGCCCCTTCTTTATATAGACTCACGAAAGGTATCTTATGTAAGTTACTAGACATACAAGTTACAAAACAATTTACAAGAGACTCACGACACTTTACACCAAGACAAGACATGTTTCAAGACAAGCATGATACATTAAGACAAATATATTACAAGGTAAGTCATAACGATGACAAACAAGTTATAAAACACTCTTAATGCTTCACCTCAAAACAAAAACATAATGATGAAGCTAAAGGGATCTCTATCCTTCATTTGATTTAAATTTTTAGGTGGGAGGGAAGACAAAATTTTGAGTTAAATTCCCCTCCCTCATTTTACTTTAAACAAAGGATCTTTTCCTCTCCCTTTCCCTCTAACAAACCAAACAAGATAACATACATTCCCCTCTCGGGGTAACTACAGTCCACTGCAGTGGATCGTTCAGTGGATCGTTCACTGCCCCCAAGGTAGTGAACCTTGGCCTTTATTTTATTTTATTTTTAATTTTATTTTTTTAAAAAAGAGGTAAAGTTCACACTGCCTTGGGGGCAATGAACGATTCATTGCAGTGGACTGAAGCCCCCCCCCCCCCCCAAAAAAAACAAACACTTTAAGAGAGTACTAATCAAGATTCAAGACCCTAATAAAGACCCTAATAAAGTAGAGTACTAATTTCCAAATAACGGATTTGTTTCTGGAAAAATTCTAAAAAATATTTTTATAATTTAATAATCTCAAATTAATGATTTTCTAGTAAAATGATATGTGAATTGTTAAAGAAGTGTAATAAATACCCAAACGATTATAAGAAACAAAATTAATTTGGTAATATTTTAAAGGGTTAAGGTGCAAAAATACACATATGCTTTTCTCTGAGGAGCGCCCAGTAACAAGTGTTTTTTTTAAGTGTAAAAGTGCCTATATAGTTACAAATTAGGTACAAAAATACTATTAGACCGTTAAATATGACTTCTTTTTTGCTGACTGGACGATGACGTGGCATTTCAAAGGTGTAAAAATACACATGTGGTTTGTCAAAAAGAGCGTTGAACACCAAATTCTTTTTTTTTTAATTTAATAATGTTATTTTAATTACTACCGAGTGTTAAAAAGATATTTAGGATACTGACCTATATTGAAAAATACTTCATGATCTTGAAAAATTATTTTAAGATCTGAAAAAATATTTCAGCGTACTGACTGATACTAAAAAGATACTTTGAGAATACTACATGGTACAAAAAAATATTTTATGATCTTGAAAAATTATTTTAGAATCTTAAAAAAATAAGCTGAAGTATATTTTTGGTACTAGTCAATACCTTGAAATATTTTTCAGAGTCCCAGTCATTATCCTTTTAGTACCAGTCAATAGCTTGAAATATTTTTTCAAAATCATAAAATAATTTTTCAAGATTATAAAGTATTTTTTTGTACCAGTCAGTATCCTAAAAGTACTTTTTAGTACCAGTAGCCTGAAATATTTTTCAGTATCAATCAGTATCTTTTGTCAATACCTGAAATATTTTTTCAAGATTATAAAATAATTTTTCAAGATTATGAAGTATTTTTTCTGTATCAGTTAGTGTCTTGAAAGTACTTTCTAGTACCAGTCAGTACCTTGAAATATTTTTTTCAGTATTAGTCAGCATCTTTTTAGTACTGATCAATACCTGAAATAATTTTTCAAAATCCTAAAATAATTTTTCAAGATTATGAAATATTTTTTCTATACCAGTCAGTATCCTGAAAGTACTTTTTAGTACCAGTCAGTACCATGAAATATTTTTTTAGTACTCTGAAATATTTTTTTAGTATCAGTCAGTATCCTTTTAGTACCAGTCAATATATGAAATATTTTTTCAAAATCCTAAAATAATTTTAGTTGAAGTGAAATTATTAAATTTTTTAAAAAAATAATTTGATGTTGGACGCTCTTCTTGACAAATCACATGTGTATTTTTGTACCTTTGAAATGCCACGTCATCGTCCAGTCAGCAAAAAAAGTCAAATTTAACGGTCAAATGGTATTTTTGCACCTAATTTGTAACCACGTGTGCACTTTTGCATCTAAAAAAAGCACTGAGCGCTTCTCGAAGAAAAGCACATATGTATTTTTGCACCTTAACCCTATTTTAAAACCATTTTTTTTAAAAAAAATATTTGTAGTAGTTCTTTCTAGAGAAAATTATAACCAAGAACCAAGAAAAAATAATATTCATTAACCATAAAAATAGTAATTATTTTAATAGAAGATCATAGTTGGCGCTCAGAAATAGTAACTATTTCTGCCTAGTGTGTTGTTCAAGGACTCGCGGGTAAGGGAAGGCATACTATCGACTACGGTTGCAAGGAAGATTATGGTTGGCGCTCAGAAATTGGATTCATGGCCACCGTTTTAGACTCCAATTCCTTCACTCGTTTTTCTTCATCGTATCGCTTCATTCTCTCCCCTTCGCTCTTTCATAACTTCTTTCACTGTCCCTTGAAACCACCCCAACGACCCCTCACTTCTCTTCTGCACTCTACAACTACAACCTTGTTTACTCCTCTATTCAAAGATTCGAAATCTCACCATGCCCATCACTCCTCAGCCTCACCCATCTACGTCCTACCACCATCCCCACAAACTTATGTTTCTGATTCCAATCCCTCTTCTCTCTCTGAAGCTTCCAGGGATGGGGATTTTTCGGCTGCGTTGGACTCTTTCGTTTATGGGCTTTTCAATTTGCTTCGTTTATCTGCTCGACACAGCGATATTGAGCTCGCTAGGGCTGTGCATGCCTCTGTTGTCAAGCTCGAGGAAGACACTTATCTGGGCAATGCCCTCATTGTGGCTTATTTGAAGCTGGGCCTCTTTTCTGATGCTTACAACGTGTTTTTGGACCTTTCTTCACCAGATGTGGTGTCTTACACTGCGTTGATTTCTGGGTTTTCCAAGTCTAATCGAGAAGACACAGCGTTGGAGCTTTTCCTTCACATGAGAAATTCGGGCATAGAGCCCAACGAATACAGCTTTGTTGCAATTTTAACTGCTTGCATTCGAATTATGCATTTAGATTTGGGTCTACAGATACATAATCTAGCAATTAAAATGGGGTTTCTGGATTCTGCTTTCGTTGCAAATGCGCTTATGGGGTTGTATAGCAATTGTGGGTATTACGATGTCGTCTTCAAATTGTTTGGTGAAATGCGTGAGAGGGATATTGCATCTTGGAACACTGTTATAGCTGCTGCTGTCAAGGAGTCAATGCACGACGCGGCATTACAGTTATTCCGTGACATGCAGGCAACTGATGCTTTCAAAATAGATTACTTCACTCTGTCAACCCTCCTGACTGCTTGTGTTGAGAGTGTTGCGGTGATGGAGGGAAAACAAGTCCATGCACATGCTATTAAGGCTGGATTTGAATCAAATCTGAGTGTCGGTAATACTCTTGTGGGATTCTATACGAAGTGTGGAACTGTCGATGACGTGGTATCATTGTTTGAGAGGATGACTGTGAGAGATGTTATTACTTGGACAGAGATGGTGACTGCTTACATGGAGTTTGGATTAGTGGATTCAGCTTTGAGAATATTTGGTGAGATGCCAGAGAAAAATCCAGTCTCTTATAATGCTCTTTTGTCAGGATTTTGTCAAAATGGTGAAGGTCTGAAGGCGTTGCAGTTATTTCTCAAACTGGTAGAACATAGAGTGGAGTTAACAGATTTCTCTTTGACTAGTATTATTAGTGCCTGCAGCTTGCTTGCGGATTATAGAGTCAGCAAGCAGATCCATGGGTTTGTTCTGAAGTTTGGTTTTGGACCAAATGTTTGTATTGAAGCAGCATTGCTTGACATGTATACAAGATGTGGGAGGATGGAAGATGCCAAAAAGATGTTCTGTAGATGGCAGTTAAAGGAAGGAAGGTCTGTAGCTTGGACATCCATGTTATGTGGCTATGCTAGAAATGGACAACCAGATGAAGGAATCTTGCTTATCCAGCACAGTCAATTAGAAGGGACAATGATTATGGATGAAATTGCCTTCTCTTCAATGCTGGGTCTTTGTGGAGTTATTGGCTGTCATGAGTTGGGGAAGCAAATTCATTGCCATGTTATCAAATTAGGTTTTGAATTTGATGTGGGAGTCGGAAATGCAGTTATCAGCATGTATTTCAAATGTTGGAATGTGGATGATGCAATTAAGATGTTTCATAATATGCCCAAAACTGACATTGTTTCATGGAATGCTTTAATCACTGGTCATATTCTGCACAGATTAGGTGATAGAGCATTAGAAATATGGTCAAATATGCAGAAGGAAGGCATAAGGCCTGATGAAATTACATTTGTTTTAGTCATTTCAGCATACAGGCTAAGTAACTTGAATTTAGTTGATGATTGTCGTGATTTGTTTCATTCAATGAGAACTGTTTATGGTATTGAGCCCACTTCTGAGCATTACGCCGCCTTCATTAGCGTTTTGGGTTACTGGGGACTTCTGGAAGAAGCAGAGGAAATTATCAACAAGATGCCTTTTGAACCTACTGCTTCTGTTTGGCGCACTTTGCTTGATAGTTGCAGACTACATAAGAATACAATTATAGGAAAACGGGTTGCAAAGCAAATCATATCTCTGGAACCAAAAGATCCCTCAACCTATGTACTTATTGCGAATCTTTATTCTGCTTCTGGAAGGTGGCACTGCTCTGAAGAGATCAGGGAAAATATGAGAGAGGATGGATTTCGCAAGCACCCAGCTCAAAGTTGGATCATTTCTCAGAAGAACATGCATTCATTTTATGCTAGAGATAGGTCCCATCCCCAAGCTAAAGACATCTACCGTGGATTGGAGATTCTAATCATGGAGTGCATGAAAGTAGGATATGTACCTGACACTAGCTTTGTTCTTCATGAAGTAGAGGAGTTTCAGAAAAAGGAATTTTTATTCCATCATAGCGCAAAACTAGCTGCAACTTATGGACTCCTGACAAGCAAGCACGGGAAGCCTGTTCGGATTGTGAAGAACATTCTCCTATGTGGGGATTGCCACACGTTCTTGAAATTTGTATCTATTGTCACTAAGAGGGATATTTTTCTGAGAGATTCTTCAGGATTTCATTATTTCTCTGGTGGCCTATGTTCATGTAAAGATTATTGGTAAAGTGCTGGCTGATCTATTTTCTCAGGTTCATAGATCCTGTAAGTTGTAACTATAAATATGTATTTTTCTAGCGAAAAAAGTATATATATATATGTGTGTGTGTGTGTGTGTGTTCTTTATTTGTTAGAAGAATCTCCATACAAGTTACACAAAGCGACTCTGATAGGTAGGCTAATGCTTTCATATATGGAAATTACAATGTAGAAATTCTTTGAACGCCTGCCTTAAAACTCAATTCTGTTGGATTTTTCCCCCCGTTTTTGTTTCTGTTCTGTTTCTCCTGTTCAGGAGTATAATAATTTGCTGCTAGGTGCTCTGTAATTATCCTGAAACACCTCAACTTTTGGGCATGAGATTAGAGCAGTTATCATTTGAAATGTTCGCTTTCAACTTAGCTATAACTATTAGTATTATATTTTGACTTAATTGCTTAAATATCAATGTTTTTCCCTTTAGAAAAGTTACTTTCTTGATTTTGGTTTAGAAATGCTTCACTTTTATATTCATATAGTAGATTAAACTGCAAGCTGCTTTATATAGATTAATTCCATAACCGTCTTTATTCTAGTTATACATTACTGATCCTACTGCTATATAAAATTGAAACTAGCTATGGCTGAATATATTATAACTTACTCTCATTTTTGCAACAAATGCCAAACAAAAGGTAAAAAGGACAAAAACTATCTCTCTTTGTCTGCTTTGTTGTTAGAAAAGATAGATGTGTCCTCCTAACATTTGAGTTTGGTGACACATGAGATGGTGATGGATCATGGACTTAATTTGTTAATTGTCAACTTATTATTAACAGGGTCCACTTATTGTTAAGGCAAGAGTATAAGTCATTCAAGTAGCTCACAAGTTGTTGGTTGAAGTGATAAACAACCTCATTCTTGTAAGGAGGATAATACAAATTCAAATTTCGAGAAGCGCACTTGTTGGAAGGAGTAAAAACTCTTTATGCTCTAAATCTCATAAGATGAAACCCTTGATCAAATTTTTTTTAAAAAAAATGAAGAAGCCATTCAAGTATGTCACCAAGGACATGAAAATCCTACAGGATATTGAAGAGTTACTGGTAGTGGTAGTATAAACCATGAGTGAAGAGCATGGTAGAATGAGAAAAGGCCAGATAGGTAACAACCTAATTTTTTTTAGGAATTAGTTATAATTATGAAATAATTATATATAATGAATATAATTAAGTTGTAATTGTGAAAAAAAAAATCTGGAAAAGAAAGCAACAAAAAGAGAAGGCTGAAAAAAAAAAGTGTTGGAGTGGTCAACATAGCGTTGACAATTGGGGAGGGGGTTAATAGTTGTAAACCCCCCAGGGGCCGGTCGGCGCAAAACACCACAACTCTCTTTTCTATATATATATATATGGGGTTTAAACTTCTCATGTTACATGAGAAGAAGAAGATTCCTATACACACATGAAATTGTGGGACTCACACACACACATATATAATGTTAATTATATACCACCATTTGGGTGTCTTGGCAATGAACAGGAGGGCGTGAGTGATAGCTTTGGAACGAAGGAAAGGAAAAGAGAAGAAGAATGAGAGAATATTTGAGTTTTTGGGCTATGATATTTATCTTATAAGATTAATTAGGCAGTTAAATTAACTTATTTTTAACAAACTTTTTTCATAAAAGTTTTTTGGCATATGTTTCTCTTTTCAATAGGGGTAATATTGTGTTGATTAGTGAAATTTTGTGGTTCAGTTTTGGGAGAGTTTTAAATTTTGATAATAGATTACTATGTATATGTGCAAAATGATTAATACTTAATTTTAATCGATTTAAATTTGTCAATTGGTTGTTAGAGAAATTTAAAATTAATTTTATATTTAAAAATTTTAAGATTTATGTCTTAGAAGATTTTTCTACCGCTTAAATATGGATTAAATAATTTATTTGGGTTAATGTAGATATTAATAAAATTTTAATTGGTTTATACTTTGAAATCTTAAGGACTAAATTGTCATTTTTTAAATTTTATAGGTTTAAACTGTCATTTACAATTTTAATTATAATAATATATTATTGTTATTATTAAAATTTGTATAATTTGAATTATATGAAATTATAAGTCATAATTTTGATGATGTGAAGTTTTAAAGAGTTATTAATGGTTAGTAAATTAATTGATATTGAGTTTTAGCATATGTTTGAGTTATTAGATTAGAATGTGTGATAATAATTGGCTTCAATGAGAGGTAATCACTTTCCTCTTGTTGTACATATTTGTATGATGTTTGCGAGTAATTTTAACCTATATAAATTTATGAAACTATGTTGATAATGAAATTGTCTCATGGGATTTATTTTTGGAAGATGATGTGTGATATTATATTATTGATTTATGAGATGAGAAATATTTTATTAATGACCTTGAATTGATAATGGTATGTATTAATCCATTGTCATTTTATCTCACACGAGAGGGGATGGATGGTGAAGGAATTGTGATGGGAGACTTTCATGTAAGTATATATCATGTGCGATGCCATCATTTGGTCCACATTGGACGAATTTGACATTCTCAATGCCCTTAGTATCACCTTTTCCTTCAGCCGGGTTGAGGGTTAGCTCAAGAGATAATGACACCTCCTTGATTTCATAAAAAGGAGGGGAGTCATAGTCCAAACATGATGAGCTATTGATCCTGGCTAGGTGACGCCTTATGATTGGAGTCATGTATAATATAGTTAAAAAGGATGAATCATGTCAGCTATGGCTCCAATTAGCGGTTGTCAAAGTGGATTGGGGTAATAAAGATGGTCGGAACATCAATCTTTTTGCTTTGGATGTTTTATATATGTAATTTATTATATGAAATTTGATATAGAAATTGTAATTTAGAATTTGTGAATTTCTAATACTTGGTATATAAAATGTTCCATTTGATACCTTATGAGTACATATTAACATTTATAACGAGTTGGATTGATGTTTATTAATATTTTTCAGGTAATAGTTTTTGTGTGGATCTTAGGGAAGTCTTCAGAAGCTTAAGCTACTTTTGCTAATAGTAGTACTTTCATTTTTTGGGTACATGTTGGATTATTGTATATTATCACATTAGAGCTCATGTTGCATACTCTCTAGATATTTTGATAATTCTTGAAGCAATATTTAGTTTTAGAGTTTGGGCCGGGTAAAATCCAAATCTCAACTATGCATAAAACATCTGACGAATAGTTTAACCAAACCATGAATTGACTATTGTTCTAAAAAAATGGAGGATGTTTGAAGATGAAGCCACAACCACATCAGAGTGGTCCATGAAGTAGATCCCCTTATAATATATTACCCCATCCAAATCCACCTTATTTCATGTACTTCCCTTGTCCTTAATTTAAGACATAGTTGTCTTTTTTCAAGAGATTAAGGAAATTAAATAAAGGGTTAAGTATCAATTTTGCCCTTAAAGTACGCACTCAGGAACAATTTTGCCCCTGAAGTTTTCGGCGTAGCAATGTTGCTCCTAAAGTTTAAAAACGTAGCAATGTTACCCCTCTGTTAAAAACGTTAAAAGTCAACTAACTTTGACTGTTAGTTGACTGTTAGGGTTTTTAACGGAGGGGCAACATTGTTACATTTTTAAACTTCAGGGGTAAAATTGCTACTTTTTTTTGGAGTAATGTTGCTCCTGAAGCTTAAAAATGTAGCAATGTTGCTCCTCCGCTAAAAACCCTAACATTGACTGTTAGTTGACCGATATGGCAATTAACGGAGGGGCAATATTACTACGTTTTTAAACTTTAGGGGCAACATTGCTACGCTGAAAACTTCACGGGCAAAATTGCTCCTGGACGCCTACTTCAAGGGCAAAATTGATACTTAACCCTTAAATAAATAATTGAATTATAATATATGTTGTGTATCATTGAATTATATACTCACTGTTCCTAAATATAAGACACAGTTGACTCTTTCTAAAGAGATTAATGAAGCTAAATAAGTTACTTAATCATATCATATGTTGTGTATCCTTATATTATTATTAATTTATAAGTTAGGTAAAATAATTTTGAGAAAAATGACAAATATAAATATTTTAAAGTAATTTAATAAGATTCATTCGTCTCTCCAAAAAAAGTCAAATTCTTCTTATATTTAGGATCAAAGAGAGTATTAGTTAAAAATTACACAGATTAGTTTTACGGAAAAATAATAAACATAAATACTATAAAATAATTTATTTAGTTTCCTTATTTTTTACAAAAACGTTAACTATGTCTTATATTTTTTTCGTTATAGAAGGCCTGATTAAGGTAAATCAGCAAACATCACAGCAGAGACGCAAGCTCCCCACACCTTCAGCATCATCCCGAAGAAGCCGTTCCATGGCATCTGGGGGTTCAGCCAGGAATGGTAACCAACCTCTAAGGTCAAAGCATGTGAAGCCAGGAAATCCGCACACCTATTCCCCTCGCGGTAGACATGAGAGATCGAAATCCTCCAATCCTAATCTATCCTCTGTTGTATCGACCTGATCAGGCTACTGTACGCATTTGGCTGCCCACCCGTATTCCTAAGAAGACTCAAAGCTGTCAGACAATCAATTTGGACCACCACATCCCGGAATCCTAAGACCCACGGCATTTCAAGGCCATCCTTCAACGCCCACAGTTCAGCCTGGAGAGAAGTGCAACCTCCAATGTTCCGACAACACCCTCCAAGCCAACGTCCATCCTGATCCCGAAGCAGACTGCCAGCTCCAGCACCCAAAGGGTCCGACTTCCTCGCTCCGTCGCAGTTAAGGGAAACTACCATGCTCGGCGGCCTATGCCAAGAGATAAGGCACTCCTGTTTCCGTGGCCCCCCCCTGACGTGCCTCATGAATCGTTGCAGCAGCCTGTGCACTAAACCCAGCAAGGGTCCATACCTCACGGCTAAGGTTGCTTGGTGAGATATGCTGGTTTTGAAAGATGGCCTTGTTCCTTGCTTCCCACAGCTTCCAGCATGTTAAGCCAAAAACTCCAGACCATCGCACCATGTCCCTGCCACACTGCTCCTCGAAAGAGAGATTCTGTAGCATCCATGTCTTGAGATCACTCCGTGGGTTCCATCGGCGGAGTGCAGAAGGCAATACCTGGTTCCACACTTGTCTCGCAAAGCTACATTTTCTGAGGACATGATCCATGTCTTCCACCGCCACACCACACCTACCACATACCTCATCCTCAGTCATATGTCGTCTCCTTCGTTCCGCATTGGTCAAGAGGTTCTCCTGTGTTGCCAACCAGAGAAAGACCCTCACTCTCTGCGTACCTGGCCACCTCCAAATCACATCCCATAACTTCAACCTAGCAGGGTCTTCCACCCCTTCTAGCAGTTCATACAACGAGGCAATCGTAAAGCTCCCATCTGTAGATCTGTCCCAGTAGCACCTATCCACTCCAGTAGCAACTATGTCTTATATTTAGAAGTGAAGGAAGTATTAATTAATGGCTATTCAAGATAACCAACTAGAACAATAATGTAGGAGAAATCATCAATCAATCATCATCATCATCATCAAATATATACTACTAAACCTCCTAGCCCTTTAATTATTGGTCCACTTGGAATACGATGCTAGGTGCCACGTAATCGATCTTTTCTATCCACAATATCTCAGTTCACACGTCTTCCGTTCCTCTACTTTTTCAAATTCAAGTTTCAAATGGTTATTAGTTGGACAACCACTTAAGGATCCACGTGTTCATCTTTCTCATATACATACCATCTTTTCAAACTCATTTAAAATATGTATGTTTCCAACGTTGCTATTGTATTCCCTATGCATTTCTCCTTTTTCCCCATGCATCACTGGTTTTTTTCAAGAAAACAAATAAGATATGTTAAAATAATACACCATTCGACTAGTGGCAGGTGTAATAACCATTTCTGTTGGCTAACTTAAACAATTCACAATGCAGCATTTAATTATTTCACATGCCCATGTCCCAAATCCTTTCCCATCAGGCTACAATATGATGGTTAGGGTTTTTCAAGTTTCTACCTTCATCCTATTGGTTTATTTCCACGGCCAAGGATGTATATACAGATCACCACCAAGAAACCCTAATTGCAACACACATTTGATATAAAAGGACCCCAACAGTAGCTCCTTCTTGGTGCCGAGAAACAACCTCAATGACTGGTGCATTTGTGTCAAGGTCAATTTCTAATTGCTAGGAGATTTCATAAGGTCGCACCAACCAACAAGTCTCTTTCAATCCAGTTCTATCTGACGACGAGGTTTATTTTTTTGTTTTCCTTTCATGCATTTCATTACATTCCTTCATACAAGCAACGTTTTTCCAAATTTTCTAACCCAATTTTCTTCCATTCTCAATATAGGGCTATATTGCTTTAGCCGTTGTTCGGCGCCGTCACATGATAAGGAAGCTTTTTGCTGGTGTACTCGTCCCTGACTTTTGTTTCATTATGAGGAATATTCGAAGTTGAGTTTGGACCAAACATCATCAACCCGACTTGAAGATCGCTATTGAACCGTTTACTCAGATTGAGATTATTAGGGATGTCATCAAAACACCACCCATTGTTTTTCAACCACTGCTTACCTATGCCGCAGCAACATATGCGGAACCAACGCAGATCAGTACGTCTTTTTAAACATATATTTAGATAAATTATTTAAATGTTAACTTGTCCAATCCTCCCATCCACGTCGAACCATATGGTACCTTTTTCAGATGTTGTGGGGCTTTTAACTGGAGTATTCGGTGTTAGCGATGTTCAAGTTGATGAAAAGATGTGGCTGTATATGAACTTACACATCTCTAAGTTTTTCTCATGTTGGTGTAGTGGCAATCCCTTTCAGTGCTGCTTTAGGGGAACAACATCATTCTATGCTTTGTTCAACTACTCTAAGGTTTTAGATAAGGATGATGTCATTGTTGCCTTACTTTAGGTTAAACTTGAATGCTCTATGGTTAGTTTGTCCCGCATGTTTTCATTGAACACGTTCCTTTTACATATTTGAACTAACAAGTCCAAGTTGTTCATTCCAGGTAGAAAATTACTTCTCAATAGCTATTATGACATGTCCGTAGTGATCTTTAATTACAAACACCCGGTCGTCATTGCATTTTGTGAGAAGTTGCTCTGTCTCTATCCAGAGAGAACATGGTCGTTAACGATGGATTACCCATCCCTTGATGTCAGTCAAGTCTTCTCCAGTCACAATCAGCTTCAAATAATTAAGTAGTCTTTGCAGAATTATGTTGTCAAGAGTTTATGGTCAAAGTGTCAGTTTCGATAGCCCTGTTTTATCAATCGTTTATGTTCTAAATGTCAATATCGTTGTAGTAAAAAATATCCAACATGTTGTTCTCAATCTTTTGGTCTTATCAATGTCTATGATGAATTGTAATGTCATTCAATGAAATGCCGTTCCTTTACATTTGTTATCGCCGGTTTTGTTATCATTTTGGTTGGATGATTAATGCAATAGTCCTTTTTAGCAGTTTCATATTTGGTATCACTGGTTTTGTTATCTTTTTGGTTGGATGATTAATGCAATAGTCCTTCTGATAAGAATTCAAATTTTGAATTAAGATATTAATCACGCTCTTACCCTGAAAATTTGAGGATGGTGGGGAGATCTAATGAGGACAATGATGACGACTGTGGGGAGGTATAGAAGTGGATGCCACGATGGCGGTAACGTACTTGATGTCTCAATTTCTTGGTATTGCACCTTTGTCTTCGCCTTATGATTTCGTTTTAACAACGTTTTACCTTCATTAAAGACATTTTGGAGATGATGGATTATTTGAAGATAAAAGCTTTAGCATATGCTGTTTTGATTTTTGCTATGGTGAATCTGACGACATCGATATTCTTGATGCTTCTCAGCATTGTCAACTAATCTCTGGTGGAGCTTCTCCAATATTGCTGTGGTGTTGTTGGTGGGGTTTTAATTTTTTGCTATTTTTATTTTTGAGATGGTGTTTCTGATGGCATAATCTTTCTTAAAAAATTAAAATTTTCTCAGTGTTGTTGCTGCGTTGAGTAAACTTGTGTTGCTAGTGGGGTTCAATTTATAGTCCTTATTGTAGTCCGTAATATCATTAATATTTCTTTATTGATTTTTTTGCCTTTTTTTTTGTAGTAAGTATTTTATTAATTAATTTTCTAATTTATAATTTATAATTTTAAAAATCCTTATACTCATTTATTAATTTTTTGAATTAATAACTAATAAATAAATTTTCTAATAAAACTTGAATTAGAAAATTTATTAATTATTAATTAGAAAATTTAATAAGGATTTTAAAAAATTATGGAAATAAAAAATTTGGTCTTCTAAGAATTACACCTAGAGAAATCATAATTATCCTTTAATTGAAATAAAATTATTAAATTAAAAAAAAAGAACTTTGTGTTGGGCGCTCTTTTTACCAAACCACATGTGTATTTTTACACATTTGAAAGCCACGTCATCTTCCAGTTACAAAAAAGTGAAACTTAACGATCAAAGTAAAACTTAACGGTATTTTTGCACCTAATTTGTAATAACGTATACGGATGAGCAAATCAAAACCGAAAATCAAATCGAATAATTCGATGTTCGGTTTTGGTTTTTCGGTTCGGTTCGGTTCGGTTCAGTTTTTAAAACTATCTTAATTCGGTGTTTGGTTCGGTGGTTGCAAATTTATTTTGGTTAAAACCGAATTTTTTTTTGTAGAAATAATCAAAATTAATTAAAACGATGATGCATATGTATGAGTCAGACCCAACCTTATGAGTCATGACCCTTGGCCCACCTCAGCTGAAGACCAGTACCAGACGTCTAGACCCAACCCAATTCCTCTTTCCATCATTATTCCATGTTTTGATTTTAAAATCTGCAACCTATTGTCATACAAGTGAAAATCGATATATATTAGGTGCTCCATGTAAAATATACTATAACTAGGTTGCACTCAATAGTCAATATATTGTAGATTGATTCAGCGGAAAAAAAAATGTAGATTGTTAGTTCTCTATGTGTTTTGATGATTACTAACAATTGTAAACAATATGGAGATATTTTTGTTTAAGATTAAATTGATTTCAACCTGTCAATTTCAAGCAAAAACATTCTGGCTGAAACAAACTCGAGCCTAGTTTTGACAGAGAGCACAAACCTGACAGTTCAAATTTCAAACTCGAGACTAAACCTAAAGTTTGATTTTAAAGTCTCTTTAAAAGTTTGCTTGAACTCGAGCCTATGTTTTCAAGCTCGAGTTCACCAATGGCAGAGAACTTTTATGTTTTTTGAAAACAAGTTCAAACCTGACACTCTACGTTTAAACCTCAGGTTTGTAACTTCCAAAGACAATCTTTGAAATTTTCAAAGCCTTTGAACTCGAGCCTGTTATGGCAAACTCGAGTTCATCTCTGGAGGGAAGAAACTTTTCAAACTTGGGGATTTTCCCAAACTTTGCACTGTTTCATTGATTCAAAAGTTTTCTAGTTTGAAAAATTTCAAGAGTTTACAAAACAAGTAAACTCGAGCCTATGCTTTTAAACTCGAACCTAGTTTTGGCTGAGAGGCTTCAAGGTTTTTCATGTCAAACAAACCTGAGACATGTTTCATAAACCTCAGGTTTACCTTAAGACAAAATCTTTCAAATTTTTCAAAGCTAAATAAACTCGAGCCTAAGGAAGCAAACTCGAGCCTAAAAGTTCCAGAGAGCAAAAGTCTTTTAAACTTGAGAATAAACTCTAGAACTCAATTTATAAACCTCAGGTTTGTCTTTCAAGTTAAAACTAAGTTCTGCCTTGAAAGGTGTTAAACTCGAGCCTGTCACTTATAGACTCGAGCCTGTCCTCTGAACTTAAAGTTTCCAGATTTCAAAATCGAGACATTCCTCTCTGGATGAAACAAGCTCGAGTTCAGAAGTAGCAAGCTCGAGTTCATTTCAACCCAAGAGCAATATGACTTTTTCAATGTCTTAAGAACCTCAGGTTTAAAATACAAACCTCAGGTTTACATGTTTTACACTGAAATATGTTTGTATGATAAAGCAACAAACTCGAGCCTGCAAGAGCTAAGCTCGAGTTCGTGACGCTGATTCAGAAATTTGAATTTGAGAATTTCAGAAATCAGTATTGTTTGGTCTTAATCCCTTACAATATTATTCTCTGATATCCAGAGCATTAAAGAATGTTTGGAAAGATGTTAAAGCATAAAGTAAAAGGCAAGTTCAGAACATTGATTGCAAAGCTCAGAAAGTTACTCCTTCTGCCAAATCCATCTGTACACAACCACAAAGCATTAAAGGATGATTGCTGAAACAAGTAAACTCTTCTCCAACGGATTAATCTGCAGAAAGTCAACTGTGATGACATGGCCAACTAGATTAAGAGTAATTAAGAGAGAGAAGGTCCCTAAACCACTCCAAATCACTTGGGTAACTTCTCCAACGGATCTATTTGGAAAGCAGCGATCATTTATTGATCTCTGAATATAAATAGAAGAGCATTCAAGTCTTTCCAACAACAACAACAACTGAGAGCGAATTTCATTGAAGTTTACATTCATTTCTTTCAGTTTTCACATCTGTATAGTATCTTCTGATACAAGAGCTTCAGTGTTCATTTATATCTGCTCTTTAAGAGAGTTTCACTTTTGATTATTCATCTATTGTAAAGGAATCACAAGTCAAGGGGACTTGGTGATTTGGGGTCATAGATTACAACTTGTAAGGGGGAGTGAGTTCTAGTGAGAGAATCACTTCTTGAGTGCATAGTGTGTAATCTTTGATATAGTGGAAATCCCAGTGAGGCTGGGGACTGGACGTAGGTCAAGTGGTTAAGATCGAACCAGTATAAATTTCTTGTGCCTTGTTTTTCTTCTCTTCTACTCTGTTCTACCCTGTTTTCGTTGTTAGAAAACAGAGCTTGTTGCAAAAATTTGTAAAATACCCAATTCACCCTCCTCTTGGGTACGTATTTGTCTTCACCTTCATAGATTGGCCATTTTAAAGAATTAACCTAAACAAGAAGGCCCAATTTAAGCCCAAAAACTGAATTAACTACAAAACCGAACCGAAATATTTCAGTTAATTCGGTTCGGTTTTTTCGGTACTTCAGTTTTGGTTCAATGGTTAAAATGTGTGTATTTCGGTTTTAACCGAAAACCGAATGCTCACCCCTAAACATGTGTGCACTTTTACACCTTAAAAAAACACTTGGTGTTGGGCACTCCCAGGGGTAAAACACATGTGCATTTTTACACCTTGACCCTTAATATTTTTCTTGAAATATGAATTGATTTTTAAAATGTATATTTTTTCGAATAGTAAGATGTTCAAATACGGTGTTTGTATTAGTTGATATTCAAAATATTTTATTACATTTTTTGGCCCAAAATAAATATTAGATTACATTCAATGATTTTTTAAGTCTTTAATAATAATTTTAAATATTGCCTAATAAGATCACGCTCTAAATTTATTGATAAATATTTTATATTTAAAAAGTTAATAACTTTCTCATCCATTTAGAAACTCTCACCAGCATTCTCACCAGCATTTGATTGAATACTAATGGGAATACTTAATAAGCTCTGATACTATTTTGTCACACCTCAATAAACCAAAGTGTGATTGGCACGAAGTGCAAAGTAATCTCACTTCGTAAGCCCATCAGTTAACACTATATCACTTGAGTATATGGCTTCACTGATATACATCATTAGCATTATAATATGTATTTATTAGTTTTTGTATAATTTTGAAAAAGTAATCTCTTTTCAAATAAATAAATAAGTAAATCAATTAAATCAAATTTATCATGTACAAATTTACCGTAACAGTTAGAGTAATTATCTAACGTATCGATGATCTACCTTACAGTGCAGATGAAGGGGTTGAGTATTGAAAAGACCCTTTCTTACTAAACAATAATTAACCCTAATTAAATTCTTGTTTGTTTAATTCCTTAACACCAAATTAAAGGTGATTATGAAAAACCATTTTTCTTTTAAATACACACACCTCGGGGTCCAGGGCGCAATTTCCACCCACAAACCCACTACAGGAAATTCATAACTTAGGGCACGATTATCGAATAGGAGTTTACATAGCCCACGAGTCTTACAGCACTAACCCCCACACCAAAGGGTCTACACAAAACAATTCTCACATAAAATAAGATTGTGGATCCACTATAATATGTTATTGTATAGATAAGGCCTTCGGAAAATCAACAGTCATCCAAAAATAGTTGATGTAGTATTTCAAAAATACAACGGCCCTAAGATGACAATATAAAAATCAATACAATACTAATACCAAAAAGAGGCCTACAAATTTCAGGATTTCTATGCCTCTGGTCGCTTGAAAAAAATTTAATAATAACGTGGTGAGATATAAAGTTCCCGTAATCGAAATTAATTTATCAAATATGCAGGAAAGGGTTGCAAGTCAGAGAAGTAGGTTTATTATCGTAATTACAATATCAATAATAATTAAATAATATATAATAATTAACAATATTTAAAATCACCCCACTCATCCATCCTGCTCCTCCTTATATCATTTAGACGTGGTACAACCTATCAATGCTAGTATACCTGGCCAAGATTAACTAGTCACTTCAAGAATACTGTCTCCTCCTATGTCACCACCAATATACCGTAATAGAGAGGTGTCTGCCCAAAACACTCAGCTCGAATTCCAGGCCAAGAATGAGAGAGCCGATGGGCACAATTTCACCATCAATCTCTTCCATACAACCCAACATATCCCAACAGAAGAAATAATAAAATACCAAAATTTTCCAACTACATTTTATTAAATTATTATTCCATACACAACATCGCACAACAAAAATTATAACTATCACAACAATAATAATCTCAAAAATAATAAACACTTAAATACATAGATTGGAAAATACACTACTTCACTGAATTGGAAAATACACTACTTCACTAAATTAATTTCATATTCAAACATACACATAAGTTTTCAAAACACATACAAGAAGTATATATGAAAGTAAGATTTAAAAAAATACCTCACAGTCCAAAACAAACATATAAAATAAATTAACCCCAGTTATCTCAATTCCAAGCTCAACCTTAGCTCGAGGAACACAATCCATACAATCACCGTTTACAAGTAGGCTCTATATTACCACAATCAAATTTTATAATTTCCTATAACTAAAAAAAATACAAATTATAATAACAATAATTTATTTATCACTATTTATTTATTATTATATTATTATTATTTATTTATTTATTTTAATTATTATTATTCCTCTATAATTAATTTAACCTTTCAAAGGCTATCCTGACAATTTAATTTAGAATTTTATAAATATCAATCATTATATAAATTGTGCTTTTTAGATATTAATAAAATCATTTATACTCTTTGGACATTTAGAAATATAGTATCTTATTATTTCAAATTTCTAAATTAGGGTCAAAGCAACTTTTGGCTTTTATTGAATAACTACAACAATTCATATACTACACAAATCACACCTTGCATAATATATCCAAATCCCAACTCCCAAGTTCACAACAACTCTCGAAAATTATTGGTTGGGTCAAATATTAATATAGTACTTGTATATAAAAAAAATACAAAAAATAAATATGTAGTAGAAGATTTTGAGTTTATGGTATATATATACACACACACACTCTCAGCCCTCAATGAGCAAACCTTCTCATATTCATTCCAAAGGCAAAGTCTTACATATGCATATATAGTACTAGTTTGTATCATATTCCCAAGTACAGCCACATGCTTGCCTATACATTTCTAAGTCCAAATTTCCCTATCATTTCCAAATGCAAAGGCACGGTTTTCAATCTTTATGTGTGTGTGTATATATACACTTAAATATGCAAAAGTCTACATGACAACAATATTTTTATGCAGCATGACATAAATATATATATATAGCTTGTGCGTCTGCAATAGAATCATTCCTTTCTTTTCTACGTCCCTGTACCACGTTATATATATATAAGGTAGTAGATGAACCCAAGGCATCGAGTAAAGCAATATGTAGGTAGCTTAAAGACTCACCTAGCAAGCTTTCCGATAAGCCAAGGCCGTTGCTCCCAAACGCTGGTCTATCTCTACTTTTGACTCCTAAAAACAGAGCAAGAAACTCTCTCCCTCTCCCCTTCCTCGATCACAACTTTCCCTCTCTCTCTCACCTGCGTTCTCAGCTTTTTGTTCTCACTCTCGGATCTCACTCTTAGCTGGAATAGAGGGGAGGAATGGAAGACAGAAGGCAACTATCTATAATAGTTAACGGGTCTGGTCCGAGGAGAGGAATACAACGGTTTAATGGTGTGGTGCTCGAGAGGTAAGGGAAAGTCTGGGTTTGCTGATGTGAGGGCATGGTGTGGTTGATTTCTTTCCCACTGCCACTCAATTTCGTGCGCTTAGAGGCTAGAGGAAACGACGTTGTGATTATTTTCTTTTCTGATTGAAGGTTATGTGTTCGGCTTGTGCGCAGTGAGGAACACAGAAACTTTTTTTTTTTAATTAGAGGAAGACAGAAACTGATTTGCTGAGATAATGAAGAAAGATTACATATGTATATTTTGTTGCCTCTTAAATTAACACGTGATGGGCTAGATGGATATAAGAGATGGAGGTGTTTTAATCTTTTCATGTGATGGGCTTATATGCATGGATGAGATGATGAATTAATGAGTGGAGTGAGAAATAGGATTTAATGAATAAAAGAAGAATGAGTGTTGGACTGATACATTTGCTAATGTAAGTGCTACTCCATCGGTTTTCAACTGGAAGAATGAATCAGTTAATGAGTTGGGTTTTGGATCATGGGCTTGGTCTTATGGTTCCAATATATGTAGGCCTGGTTGAATATGAATGAGGAATGGAGAATTTATTTTGCATATGTATTGTTGGACAACTTGAAAAAATTTAATGGAAAGAATTTTCTTAGGAGACCTTGCCCCTTAATTGGCCCTGCAGTAGGTCGAAAGGATTAGTCTCATGGCTGCCGGCTGTGGGGATACCTTTGAGAAATATCAAAAAAAAAAAAACTTGAAAAAATTTATCCCACTTAGCTCTCTTCAAGACTCTTATTTGCACTTAGGCTATTTGTTCATTTAATTGCAATTATTGGATAATCATTAAAAATTAAATCCTAAATTTTCATTTAAGGATTTTCTTTCTCAATTAATTCCTCTAGGCCATAAAATTTTCTAAAATTTTTAGGCCTAAATTATTCTTTACTCGAGTTTATTCCTTTTCCCAAAATAAATTAGTTAAGAGAGAAATAACCCTAAATTTTCTATAATTAATTTCATAATTATACTTAAATTCTAATATTAAAATTAGGATGTTACAAGTATAATATCCTAATTTTTACTTTTGGGATTGAATTATAATTAAGGGGGAATTGAATAAAAAAATATATAATAGTAAAAAAAAAAAGAAAAAAAAACTAAAGGGGCCGTGCCCCTTTAGTCAAACGGGTAGGTAGGAGTATTTAATATAACAAAATCACACGTGAATAAGGTGCACATGGCCCCTTTATGTGTGTCTGAAGTATTATATATATACCCCCACTTGATTGATCGTCATTTGCGAAAAGTGATTTTTTTCACAGTTGAGCTTGAGGGTAATATAGTGTTAATTAGTGAAAAGTTTGAGAAAGTTTTGAGTTTTGACAATAAACAACTTTCTATATGTAGAGGATGGTTAATAATTAATTTAAATTGGTTTGTATTTATTAGTTGGTTGTCATAGGAATTTAAAATTAATTTTCTATTTAAACAGTTTAGGATTTATGTCCTATAGGATGGCATTACCGATTAAATGTGGTTTAAATAATTTATTTGGATTACTGGAAGTACTATCAAAGGTTTAATCGGTTTAGGTTGCTAAATCTTGAACTATATGAAATAATGAGTTGGGATTTAATATTTGAGTTAGAGTTTGCTATGATTTTGATTATGTGGAAGTTTGAAAAGTTGTTTAATAATTAGGGTATGCTCATATAAGTTAGTATTTGGTTGGAAAATTGAGATTTGCGACAATAGGTCTCTTATATCTGAATTTGTAATTTATTTTAATTTATTGAAGGTTATATTGAGGATTAAATAAATTGAATTTGAGGTTTATAAGATGTGAATATTTGAAATTTTTGGGTAAAACTTTGATTATAAGGAATTGGGTGTTTTGGATTTGAGGATATGGTTGTATTTTGATGGTTATAATAAGTGATAAAATAATTTATGAAAGAAGGAAATGTGATTGAAATGATGATTTGAGGAATAGATAAATTGTTGCCATTTTTCTAAGAAAACTAAAGTGAGCCAATCATGAGAGTTTAATTACTTATTCATTTGTCACTTCAAGCCTGCTCCTTCTGCGGGAGTTAAATTACAATAAAGAAAAGGAGAGAGAAGACTCTGAAGGAATGTAGCGGTTAATGACTGATGAGCAGAAGAAAGTATTTGATGAGATGATGCGTGCAGTTTCTTCAAAAATAGAGGTTTCTTCTTTGTGCATGGTTTTGGTGGAACATGTAAAATCATTATCAAACCATCATACTGCTTTTGTTCTATCTGATATTACTAACCGAACAACAAAGTCTGATTGCAGTGAAAACAATTACAGTGGCTTAACATATGACAACACAATTAGTAATGTTCCTAATCTTAACTGGTCATCACAATCAATTAATCAGAAGAAGGTTCAATAGAGGTCATTGAGTACAATTTGTCAAGTTGCGACTGATTTAACCATTAGGCTTGATCAACCGAAAAAGTCAAACAAGTTTGTTTTCTTCATTGTAACAACATAGTCATGTTATGCATTCTAAACACACATTAATCTACAAATTTGTTTCAGTCAGCTCTGAATTCTATTAGCATGGAAGTGACAACGCAATGGTTCTTGGAGAGATCCAGGAGATGTCGAAAAAAATGGCAATCCACAGTTCGGGATGTGTTGTTCTAATGAGAAGGTTATTGTGCCTCTTTTAAATAACACTCATGAAGAGCTTTAGAACTTATATTTCAACAAACAGTCAGTTTATTCAAAAAAAAAATCTTGAAAAATATATGTCATACAACAATATGTTTTGTTTTACCTCAATGGGTGGGAAAGTTAACCATTCAATAAATGTAAGTGGTGGAGGTCCTTATTCATTTGTCCTTTCCAACCAAAACCATCATTTGATAGGAAGCTTATTGCTAACCTCAGGTAACCCTCCAGTCTACACTCAGCTGTATATTTACAACACCGACAATGAAGTTTCAAATTGAATTTCGTCTATTAGGTGAGTGTTTGTATTATTATTATTATTATTATTATTATTATTATTATTATTCCTTTTTTAACAAATTCTTTGTATACTTAAAGAAAATAACAAACAAATGTTTTACATTATTTCCTTTACTTTTCAACCGTGATGTTGGTGTTGAGCATATGGATCCTGAGATTGTTGAAATGTTGAAGGCATGCCTTGATAAGCACAATTATGTTGTAAGAAATTATAGAAAAGCTGCAACATAATCAAGGTGAGTGTTATCACTGACATTAGTATAAGGGTGTTAAGAAATAGCAACTCAAGTGTGCTATCTACATAATATAATATTCCAACAACATCTGAACTTGCAGCACTTATTTTAGGTGATTTTGAGAAGTCATATACTAAACGTGATATCATTGTAAAATGACAAAGTAGGCATTTGCAGAGGATATATGAACTACACTTGGCATATCTCCCATTGCAGTATCCTTTGTCCTTTCCATTTGGAGACAATGGATATGACTTAACAAATGAGTATGCTCATAACTCATTGTCAACCACAAAGAAAGGAAGAAACTGACACCTAGGGAATACTTAGCATTCTGTCTAATGAGGAGAAATTCAGAGCGCTCCGTCATTTTGCATGGTAAAAAATTATTGCAACAGTTTATTATTGATGGGTATTCAATGGTTGAAAGTGATAGTCTTGACTACATAAGGAAATATCAAAAGGAATTGAAGGTTGATCTTTATAATGGACTTTCGGACGCGGTAACACAAGGAGAGACAGACCCTTCATCAACTAGACAAAGAGTTATTCTACCATCTTCATTCACTGGGGGAGCACGATACATGATTCAAAATTACCAAGATGCTATGGCGATTTGTGCTTGGGCAGGTTATCTAGTCATTTTTATAACATTCACATGCAACCCTATGTGGTCTAAGATTACTCGTCACTGTGATCAAGATGGCTTGAAACCATGTGACAAACTAAAAGTGTTGAGCAGGATATTCCACATTAAGCTGCACAAGTTAATGCGGACTTTGAAGGATGACAAGATCTTTGGTTCAGTCAAAGCATGTACATTTGGATTAACTGTTTTTCATAATTTACAATTTATATTTAACGAAATTATCAAGTCATTTTATAATTTTATAATTTATTTTATTGGATAGTCAAAGATGTGAGAGAAATCCTTTTTTTTTCCATCTTCCCATTTTAGTTTTTTTTCCAAATTTGTTTAATATTTCATTGTTAAAGATGGGGGAGGATCCCGTTTTTTTAGATGAAGCAAGTTTATTTATTGATATAGTAGAAATAATGTGAATTTATTGAATATATATAATTGCAGAAGTCTACACTATTGAGTTTCAAAAAAGAGACCTACCGCATGCGCGTATTATACTTTGTTTGGCCGATGTAGACAAAATAACAACACCATTTGATGTTGACAAATTGATATCTGTGGAGATACCGGATTGAGATAATGACCTTGAACTATACGAGTTAGTTGATACTTATATGGTTCATGGTCTATGTGGAAGATCGTCGAGAAGTGCACCTTGCATGAAAGATGGTAAGTGTTCAAAGTACTTTCCAAAAAGGTATAATGCACATACAATGTTTGATGAAAATGGTTATCCAACATATAGAAGGAGGGATGATGGTCGTAAGGTGTCTAGGAAGGGTGTTCATCTCGATAACAAATTTGTTGTCCCTTACAATCCTAGGTTGCTAAAATTATTTTCTGCTAATTTGAACATTGAGAAGACAAATCAATCTCGGGTTGTCAATTACCTATTTAAATACATCAGTAAAGGAAATGACCGTGTAATCGTGGGAATATATAACACCAACGTCCAAGCTCTCAACAAGCATTTGACGAGATATCCGACTACCCCAATTGTAGGAACATACCTTCATAGGCATCCTGGAGGATTTTTGAGTTTGATATACACTATAGATATCCACCTATTGAGAGACTAAGTTTTCATCTTCCTCATTAGCAATCTATTTATTACTCTCAAACACAAAGCATGTCATCACTTGTCAACAATCTGAGAGTTAAAGAATCAATGTTCCTTGCTTGGCTACAAAAGAATACGAATGATCCGTTTGCAAGGACACTTATTCTCAATTCCCAAACTACTTCATATTTGTTAGAGAGAAAAGATTGTGGAAGCTTCGTGAACGTGGTTTCTCTATTGGTAGGCTAGGTCATTGTACAACTGGTCAAGGAGAACTATACTACCTTTGTTTGATGTTGACAAAGGTCCAAGGAATTATGCAGATATCAGGACTATGAACAATGTTGTTTATCCAACATTCAGGGAAGCATGTTATGCACTTGGTTTGTTAGATGACGACAATGAATACATTGATGCAATCCAAGAAGCATCACTGTGGGCATCAGGAAATTACCTTTGTCATTTTTTCACAAATATATTATTAAGCTATTCCTAGTTCCAACCGGCTGTTGTTTGGGAACATATGAAAGAAATGATTTGTCAAGATTTGTTATATATTACACATGGCAATCAAACTTTCCAAGGTACACTTATAAATACAATTTTTACATTAATTATAACTATTTTTAAAAATTACATCTAGTAATTCTTCATTGAATACATCTGCATTTGACATTCAATCATTGTAAAAATTTTACATTGTATATGTTGTATATGAAGTTTCATCTTAATATTATTCGTCTTCATTTACCAAAATAATGAGTGCTTATGTCTGAACACTTCAATGTATCTATCTTATCTATTTATTATACTATTTAACACTGTTGTATAAATTATAATACTTTTTTGTGCATAAAGATTTGCAGTTTTCAGCTGCCAATAAAGAAGCTTTAGGACTGTCCGAAATTCACTGACGACTGCTGTGCAACAGGAAAAGACTAGACGACTATCCATCTATGCCTAGACCTACAGAAGAGAACATTATTGACATGTCCAACCAACTGATACTTCAAGAGTTACACTACAACAAACAAAGAGAGATTGTTGAATCCAATAGATTGCATCATCTTATGATCGATGAGCACAAAAAGGTATTCAATAAGATAATTTGCTTTGTTTCTTCAAATTTCTTTGCATGGATTTGGTAGGACTGACAAAACTTTCATATGGAAAGCATTGACAACTTCTATAAGATCTAAAGGGGGTATACCGAATGTAGCATCAAGTGAAATTGGAATAATTTTATTACAATCTGGTAGAACTGCACATTCAAGGTTTTCAATACCTATTGACATCAATGAAGATTCTATGTGTTCAATTACTCATACTTCACTAATTGCAAACTTGATCAAGGCTGCTATTCTAATTATTTGGGATGAATCTCCAATGGTTAAAAGACATTGTGTTGAGGCTTTCGACCAAACATTGAGGGACTTAATGAAGACCAATTTAATTTTTGGAGGAAAATGTGTTGTCATGGGGGGTGATTTTAGACAAATTCTTCCTGTCATTCCTAAAGGTGGCCAAGTTGAAATTGTAAATGCTGCTATCAATGCTTCTCCCTCTGAAAGGAATGCAAAATATTGCCATTAACAAAAAAAATTGAGACTTATGTCTTCTAGCAATCCAACTGAGCAGGGCAAATTGAAATCATTTTCTGAATGGCTAATGCTTGTAGGAGATGGCATCATTGGATTATTACACGATGGTATTGCGAATTTAACATTACCGTCAGATCAGTTGCTTTATGATGACATTGATCCAATGAGGTGCATAGTTGAAGCTACGTACCTAAATATAGTGGATCGTTTGTTCGAAAAAGATTACCTTAACAAAAACATGTCCATTCTAACCCCAATAACAAAACAAGTTGATTCATTGAATGACTATATTTGTTTTTTGCTGCCAGGAAATGGTGTAGAATACTTTAGTGTTGACTTTATAAATGATATTGATAATGCAAATGATAGTTTCGATGATCTATATGACACTAAGTATCTTAATTCTATAAAATGTTTTGGGATGCCTCATCATAAATTGGTATTAAAGGTTGGAGTACCAGTCATGTTAATAAAAAAACATTGACCAAGTCTCAGGGTTGTGCAATAGTATAAGGCTTCAAATTACACAACTAGGCAAGAACGTCACAAAGGCAAAGGCGTTAAATGGTATAAGCGTAGGTGAAGACATTTTGATCCCTAAAATGGATACGAACCCATCAAAATCTAATCTACCTTTCAAAATGACAAGGAGGAAATTTCTAATCATTGTTTCATTTCCAATGATGATTAACAAGAGACAAGGACAATTGATGACAAACATAGGTCTTTACCTACCAAGCCCAACTTTCTCACATGGACAACTTTATGTTGATCTATCTAGGGTAAAGAGTTTCAATGGTTTGAAAATATTGATATTGAATGAGTTTAATAAGTGTAGTGACACTACAATTAATGTCGTGTATAGAGAAGTTTTCCAAAATCTTTTGCCACATCCACTATTTTAATGAAGAACATGGGATGATTTTTTTATTTTTTTTTTAATGGAGTTTGTATTTGATATTTATTGTAATGAAATAGTTTGCTACTATTATATTCGAATTTGTTATTTAGGTTCATCCATTTGTAGTTTAATCAAATCCGTGCAACACACGGGTTGAAAGTCTTGTGCATATTGATATTAATCACTATAATTTATATTAATTTCAAGTTTATCTCTGTTCTGTTCTGGGAACAGGACTGATTAGACTTGACTAGGAGCCAAGCCTAGGGCCTACGTACCCTGTAAAGGGATCAAAGTCCACGTAGTTCGAGACACACAGGCGTGTAGCCAAGGGGGTGGGGTGTGTGCTCTGTGTGACTGAAAGTAAAAGAGTGAAGAGTTAGAACCTGTGCACCTGGTTGATTGACCTCTGTATTTATCAAAGTTACCGTGGAGGATATCTCGGCTGTGCATGATCTCCGGGGCGAGTATCGAGGGGAGTATATCACGTAGATATAGTTCGGATACTCCTATGATGTTGATAGATAGGATCCGCTATAATATAGGTGGGATCCGATACAGGATCCACATTGGGCCATACCTCAAATATGGGCCTTGGACCGGTCCATAACAGTTACCCCCAGCCCGGTAGTTCAGGCGTCTGAGCTGCCAGGATGTATTTTGCCCCTAGTCGGTTTTACTAGCCGAGCTTTGCTGTCGTGGGCCTTACCTTGCCGAGTTGAACTATGTTGATCCTAGCTATCACGATAGCTTACTTCGAAGATCCGAGGTCTTGTCTCAAAGATCCAGAGTAGTGTCGAGATGGTTTGTCTGTATTTGAATCCAGGTGTTGATCTCGGCTATTGAAATGGTCTACTCCACAGATCCGAGGTAATGTCTCCAGGATCTAGGATAATGTCGAGGCGGTTCGCCTGTCTTTGAGGTTGGAATCTTTCTTCAGGTTACTCAGCCTAGATTGTTGTGAATCTATACCCTCTTGCCTATCTACCGCACAGTGCCGGGTTGTGTAATATTGACCCCGATTACCGATGTCCTTTGCTCAAAGATCCGAGGTACTGTCTCAAGGATCCAAGGTATGCATTCTCCATTATCGTCAACTGACACCTGGCGGTTTGTGACTTCTGCGCGCATTTGATGCATCCGTCGTGTCACGTACGTCAGCCCTTCCTTTTGGGCTTAGAGGTCTCTAGGCTGCCAAGACGCCTTTATTGTTTGACCCTGCCGAGGTGCATTTATTGTTTAACCCGAATTTCGTATCCAAATTGTTCCATCTTGATATCTTTTGTCCAAGTCTTTGACGAATTCGGATTCGTATTCTGCTACTCATGTGTTTGTTTGGGCACCAGGTTTTTTCCCGAGGCGGGATCTATTTACCTTCCCCTCATTTTTTGTTTTTGCTTACCTTGGTCTCGGTTGATGGTGAACATGCTTTTTCACTAGCAAAATTGCTTCGTCGGGATCTCTTCTCCAATCATCTGGGTTTCCGGGTTTGTTTGCTGTTGCATTTGTTTATGTTGCTGACAGCTTTACAGTGCCACATCTGTCTTGTTGCCCCCATCCTGGTAGTCGAGGGCTCTGGGCTGCCGGGGTGCATTGACCATTTAACCTGGATTTCATGTCCGAGGTTAATCTTCATTCCTTCCAGCGAGGTGGTTCCCTTAAATGATGCCGCTCCTCCGAGTTGGGGGTTGGGCCTTTAGTTTTATTTTTCTTTTAACTGGTCGGGGCGTCTGTGCTCTTTGAAGAAAGCACTGGATGAGGCTGAGACCAAGATAATGGCCCCAGAAGAGGAGCGCGACGTCGCCATGGCCACTGCGGGGAAAGCGACTAAGGGGTTGCTGCTCGTCAAAGAGGCATTGGAGACGATGACCTCCGAGTATGTTTGTCTGCGGAAGGCTCATGCTAAAAGTCTGGATGCTATGAAGTCACTGCAGAAGCAGCACACTGATCTACCTCCGAGCTAGACTTGACCAAGGATGCTCCTCTGGCGGAGTAGCAAGCCCATTTTGACACAACTAACTCGTTGAAGGAGACTGCCTCTGACTGCTTCGACATGGCCTTAGAACAAATCAAGCACTTGAATCCGAACCCTAAACCTTGTCGGGTATGACTACCGGGCTTATGTGAAGGATGGTGTCTTAGTTCCACCCCCTCTGACGCCCAATGGCGGGTCCTTGTCCTTTGAAGAGGACGAACTGGAAGAGCAAGCCGATGATGAGGCCGGGCAAGGAGCTCAGGAGGCCACTCAGTCCAATGAGATGGTGCCTTCTGGTGATGCTGCTCCCCCGAGCTAAGGGTCGGAGTCCTTAGCCCTTTTCAAACTTGAATTTTCCTGGCGTCTATGCCATTGGTGTATGTTTATTGACAATTTATGATTTATGTTAACCAATTGATTGTCGTACTTTAATTATAAACTCCTAACCTAGTTAGAAATTTATTGACCGTAGTAGGTACAGGTCTAAATACTCAACTATAACTTAAGTTTGGGAGGCGGGCAGGGTTGCCTTGTTTTAACCACGTGGGGTGTTAACTTAACCGTGTACCTCGTTCTAGCTTTCTTTAGCCAGGAAAATGAATTGTAACTGAAATAAGTTCGAACTGCCACGTGTTCGGCCGAGGTGTCCGTAACGCAATACTTAAACATTTTGAACTGATCAGGGTCGGAATGGCCCTGCGTGTGCTTAGATCAGGCGAGCGTTGACGCGTCAATTTCGTGAAGGCCACGTATGGCAGTTTGGCCGAGCTCTAACCTGAGCCCGTCTGAGTACAACGGGACGGTGTCCTCTATCTAGATGGGTTTTGACCAGGTTTAATGACCTCGATGTTGAGTTTATGACCGGGTTTCATTGCCTTGGTGTAATGCTTAAACAGTCATTGGTGAACGTTTGGAAATCTCCACTAAAGAATTCTTTGTCTGGGGTTCGCGCGCGGAGTCAATTGTATACGACTCTTTCGCGCGAGCTCTTGACCTGGGCTTGTTAGCCTTGGTTTAATTTATGCCAGGTTCAGGGACCTCGGCGTCATGCCAGGTTTAGGGACCTCGGCTTCATGTTTATTACCGGGTGTAATGACCTCGATGTAGTATCTTCGACTGTCGATAGTAAAGCAAATGAATTTCCATTGAGGAATTCTTTATCTGGGGTCCGTTTAAGGAACGTGCATTGAGTCAATTGTAGTTTACACGGAGCCAAGATTTTAACTGGAATTAAGTGTAACCGGGGTCCGCCTTCCTTTTGCTTCCCGCACAACTATCCATGGAACTCGGATTTTAACTATAATGCAGTGTAACCGGGGTCCTCCTTCGAAAATTCACATGGAGTCGAGGTTTTAACCAGATTCGGTGTAATCGGTCTGCCTTCAAAAATTCACAGGGATCCTAGATTTTAGCGAGATTCGATGTAATCGGGTCCGCTTGGTGATATAGTCGTCTTCATATTCTTCAAACTTAGTTTTACTGGGTCCCAAACATGGAACACGGATTTAATCGTATAATTCTCAACTCATGATACGGTTTCACCATATGCAGACTTGAAAATTTTTTTAACTTCATGCCATGGTTTGATTGAAATAAACTCATGAGAATAAATACATTGGAGAGTAGATCAGTACCATATTTGGAAGCAGTCGTTGATTCTCCAAAGCAAAATTTGAATTATTGGGAGATGAATTTGTGCTCTGCTTCCATAAGAGATATTGCTCCACCCATTCAAGTATCTCGAGCAACATAAATTTTCGTACACTGATGTGCAATTTTCAATTTTCCAGCGACTCTGGTCAAGCTGCTCCATATGGTGGGAGTAGTCTGGTTGATAGCAGCCATAGCAAATCAATCATCTCTTTTCAATTCATAAGGGTTGAGAAGTCCAACATCAGATAAATCGATGTTGTTTTCATCCCCAGATCCAGCAATTGCCACTTCAATTTTCCTTAGAAATTTGAAGAAATCTCCATGGCAACAATAAATTTTCCAGCGTATCAGCAAACCTGTATGCCTCTCAGAATCCCCATATTTCGGCATCTCAATACATCTTGGAGCGAAATCTCCACCTCGGCATATTAAAATCACCTCGGCACAAAATCAGCACCTCGGCATATAAAAAATCACCTCGGCACAAAATCAGCACCTCGACATTGGTGAATCCATGTACATCTCGGGAATTGATTTTCCTAGCATCTCCCTCTTTGAAATCTACATCACGGAACTTTATCATCTCAGAAAATTGATGTCCGGACGAGAATCGTGGTCCTGTTCTTGCGAGGATAAAGTACCTTCTCCGAGATTTACCTCCCAGCATTATCTGGATCTCAACATATCTGAGTCTCGACATCCATCCATCTTGGCATCTGAGGTAATTAACCCATCCCGATATTCGCAGGCTTCTTGGCATTTTGACATTGGTTTAAAACTACCTATGAAGCTGCCTTGCGCCTTTGTTGCTTGTGAACCCACAAGATATAGGTTAGAGACCTGCTTAGGGAAGGCTTCAATTTTATGAATACCATCAAGACCCCTTCTATGGAAATTTATTCTTACGTCGCTTTGCCAACTTTAACTATCTCAGCTTTATTGCCATGGTGGCTTTTGCTTTCCCGGCTCTGTTGCGGTGGTGGCTTCATTGAAGCATAATTAATTTGCTTGGTGATCTCGCTCTGGCGCTCTATGAGAACTTGGAAATCTCTGGGTTCAATGAAGTCGGCATTGCCTTTGGTGTCGGCATCTCTGGGCTGATTTTTTCTTTCGAGCTTTCTTCCTACACTACGAGAAGGTCTGAAGACCGTGAACAAGCTTCTCCGATAGGGTTTCAAGATTGCGATAATCCGTGCCGAAGCGAGTCTTGAAGTCTTCTGGGTTCTCTAATCTCTCGCTCTGGGCTTTGGCATTTTGAGAAGTTTTTCAAATTCATTGTAATCATGGCTTGATTTCGTGCCTATCTTGCATCGAAAATTGAGTTCTTGCTTTGACCATTGTTGGTCCGGGAATCAGAAAATTTACCAACTATTGCAGCTTCTTGGTTGAACCATCGTTGGTCATAGGAATCGAAATTTAGTGATCCCCACGGTGGGCGCCAATGTTCTGTTCTGGGAATAAGACTGATTGGACTTGACTAGGAGCCAAGTCTAGGACCTACGTACCCTGTAAAGAGATCAAAGTTCACGTAGTTCGAGACACACACAGGCGTGTAACCAAGGGAGTGGGTATGTGCTCTGTGTGACTGAAAGTAAAAGAGTGGAGAGTTAGAACCCGTGTACCTGGTTGATTGACCTCTGTATTTATTGAGGTTACCATGGAGGATATCTCGGCTGTGCATGATCTTCGAGGCGAGTATCTAGGGGAGTATATCACGTAGATATAGTTCAGATACTCCTATGATATCGATAGATAGAATCCGCTATAATATAGGTGGAATCCGATACGGGATACATTCCATATTGGGTCATACCTCGAATATGGGCCTTGGGCCGGTCCGTAACTATCGCAATAATTTTAGAATCTTCAAACACTTCTCATCTAAAATGTTTAGGAAGCTAGTTCATGTAGTTTGTTGAAGGCGGAAAAAAAAAAGTCCATGGAGTTTGACATATTAGTATATTACTTCCTCCAACACATTTTATAAAGGACA
Source organism: Acacia crassicarpa (assembly GCA_034222035.1). NCBI lineage: Eukaryota > Viridiplantae > Streptophyta > Magnoliopsida > Fabales > Fabaceae > Acacia > Acacia crassicarpa. Next base: position 40,376,376 of record JAWXYG010000003.1, read on the forward strand.
ATTTTCAAATTATGTAAAATAAATTGTTGAGAAAAATTAGTTAAAAGTAATAAATGTGTAAGAAATATAATTATTTTCTTAAATATATTTTTATTTATGAAGATGTTAGGTGTGAGAGAAAATGAGTAGGAAAAACGAGACCAGAAAAATATATAATTGATTAATAATAAAAATAGAAAAAATGTAGTATTAAATTTTTATACAAAGTCTTGCTTATATACTTTTGTCCTTTTATATTACTCCTTTGGAGAGAGTTAACAAAACTGATATAGATAATATATGAATTATCAAATTAATATATTTGATCAATTACCCATCAAAATTAATTGGAATAATAGTAAGAAAAAATTAATCTATTTTTAAAATTTCTGACGTAAAATCACCCTAAAATTTTTTTTTACAAAATTACTTGTCGATGAAAACATTCAGGATAAAAATGCCCTTATATACTTTTGTCCTTTTTTATTGAATTGATTGTTGTCTTTCATAATTGCTTCAATTTTTCCTGACCCGAATTTCATAATTGCTTTATAAATGTAATTATGTAAGGAATAATACCAAAGTGCATAAATGCTTTTTACTACTCATGCCACAAGGAGTCAGTCCGCTTGTTATTTCCCTTGCTTCCGACCCGACGACGAACAAAACCCAAACGGGGCCGAAGAACAAAACCCAGGTGAGCTTGCCCCATCTCTCTTTCTCTCTTTGCGGTCTACCTCCTCCGTCAAATCTTTCCCTTCGTTCATCGATTGCCAAGGTTCATACTTCTGTGGGTCATGCATCTAATGGGTCTGCAAAGACGAATTTTCTTTTCTTTGTTTTCTTGCAATTGCGAGAATGGCTTTCGATTATTCATTTGCTTCTGTATGATTTCTCTATTTTTTCTCTGTCTCTTACACTTGCCGAGGTTGTAGTTTTCGCCTCAGAAGTTTTCACGTTCTGACTTGGTTGGGCATTACTTTAACCTGTCCTCATTCGTTTACTCCTTTGGATTCAGGTGCCAGCTACTTTACTGGTTACTGAATCAATTTTTGGTTGGATGCAATTTCACGTTATTTTTTTAATAAGTTTTGAATTCTCAGTGTTCTCAGTGTTATTGAATTAATCATTTCATTATTTCGCTACTTTTTTTGTTGTTGTTGTGTTTGTGGTTCTTTGGAGTTGGGATGAATAATAATCTCTGGTGGTTATTATGGGGAAATCTTCGAATTGGGTAATCCATTTTAAATTTAATTTTGTGGATGGACTTTATATTTGATCGTATATTTAGGGAAAGTTTGTGATTTCTGGGAATTGGGGAAAGTAGGGTACTTTGGTTCAACCCTGTGTCCTGTAGCTGGTTTAATAAAGCAAATTTTTTCTGGCTTTTTTTAGTTTAGGCTACTTTGCTGAGAAAGAAGCAACCGAATATTAGCATGATTTTGTAACTACAGATAGTATGCGTTCTACATTTTAGCTCAACGCTTACTTTGGCTAGGGCCTTAGGCTGTTGTAGTAGCAAGCAGTTAGTAAGTGTGATTCATGTCTTCATTACATCTTTTGTCAGGAGGATTGTCTGAATTGGAAATGTATTTTCCCTTCAGTCATTTGCTTGCAACGCAACTTTTATTTCACTAATTTATTACAGATCTCACAAAATGAAAGTTAAAGTAAAACAAGAGTTTAGTGTGGATAAAGAAAAATGATGACGAAAAACCAGAACATCGTCAAAAATGAATGCTGTCTGATTTTCCATTTGAATTCTGTTTGAGGTTGCACAATGTATTAAATTTTCTATCATCCTTTCAGTACTCATGCAAAGATGAGTTCCTTCTCCATTACACGGAAAAAAACACCCTTCCAAAAGCACAGAGAAGAAGAAGAGGCAAAGAAGAAGGTAAGGCTTGTGAACCCAATTTAGTGCTTGCTAGGAAAGACAATTTTAACTATCTAATGTGTTTTGGCTCCTGCAGAGAGCGGAAGATGAAACTGCACGGTTATATGCTGAATTTGTTGAGTCATTTCAAGGTGATATCACTCCTGGATCAAAGGCTTTTGTTCGAGGAGGAACAATTAATCCAAATGAGAAAGTAAAAGCAGATACTGAAGGTTGGTATGACTGATAAATTCTGTACTGTTTTACCCCTCCCATTTATGCCACTTCTGCCCACAATCTGAAATCTTGATTATAGATATTTTCATGTTATGGATAAATATTAGTTTTTGCTATTATTTTGGATAACTTTAATAAAAGTATGGAACTTTTTTATTCATTCACGGATGGCAGGTGAAAAGTCCAAAGATGGGGTTTCTGGTCCAAAGAAGGGAAGTAGGTAAATAAATGCTTTTGATTAACCATGTTGCTATGCTATTTTCATCAGGTACCTTACATAGGAACATGTCTGTCCGATGTAGATATATGTTCGTTGGGCTTAAACATGTAGAGACATTATAAAATGGATACTTTAATTAATTTAAATCAATAGTGACACATTTGATTGTGTAAATAACGTAGTTAAAAAATATTTGTAGCAACCTAAGTATTACTGGTATGTTGCTTTTTGGGCTTGTAAAATCATCTGTAAGATGTAGTTTCCTCCAACTCTGTTAAGTATGTGATGTGTTCTGATTGTAGAGAAGAAAACTTGTTTAGAAATATGGAATCTACTTTATTTCTTTCGTTCTTGTCTGATCTACTTTTAACACCTTATATGTCAAAAAACAAGAACTTCATATGCATGGTAATCTGTTCATTATGTTTAATCTCTGACAACATACTATCCTGCTTCCATGTAATGTTTCCTTCTATTCTAATAAATGAATTCCACTCTGCACAGTTATTTTGGCTCCACTAAATGGAGTGATTTTTGTGGAAAGCTTTTTCTTCTTTGAGAAATTAGATGTTAAAAGGAAATCGCGTTGAGGAAGTGCTTGAATATGCCGATCAAGGTCTATTGTGATAATGTGGTTGCGATTAATATGACTCATAATCTAGTTCAACATGATAGAATCAAGCATGTTGAGATAGACAAACATTTTATAAGGAAAAATTTTGATGAGGGTATCACTGATCTAAGGTATATAACTTCTAAAGAACATAATGCAGACATCCTCACTAAAAGATTGCCCAAGGGCATTTTTGAGTATCTAATTGGCAAGTTGAACTTGATTGATATCTAGTCCAACTTGAGAGGAATGTAAATTCCGTTAGATTATTAGAATATACTAGTAATCCCATAATTATAGGGATTAACTAAATCTAGAGATTATAGGAGATTATTGTTAGGATATTAGTTTTCAAATTTCAAATCTAGATCTCATTAACAGATCTAATTCTCTCTTTTGTGTGTAAATGTAATCACCCTCTCATTTGAATAATACAACAATTATTCTCTCATCTGATTATCTTCAACATTTTTTATGAACTAAAATTCACTTCACCTTGCAATTTATGCTCGCTCACATTTGAACTCATCATTTATTTGTTTACTTCTCTCTCTCTCTCTCTCTCTATTAATGCCTAATGCATGTTGAAAAGAATAATAAAAAGAAAAGAAGATAGTATAATGGAATCTGATACTTGAAAAGCATTTTGTGATTATATGACCTATCAAAATTTTGTTTTGAATTGTCATGTCTTCCTGTCCAAAGTTTTCTGGTTAAGCTTTTTTTTTTTTTTTTTGGTAGCTTACGTCTAATCTTCTCCTGCTCAAGGATATTTTAACAGTGCTTTTAATTTATACCTGAACTTTTTTGGACATAAAGTACCATATTGTTGATCATTGATTGATGACTAACGAGAAACTTATCGCTAGTGACCATTTCAGTCCTTCAATGAACTCCAATCTTCATGCAAACCTGAAAAAAAAATTACAACCATAATAGTATAGTATGCAGAAATGAGAACCTTCCATTTTTTACCAACGTATATTCGATATATAGTTTTATAGGATATTTGATGCTCTAATATAGAATTTTTTGTGCGGCTAATTTAGATATATAATTGTGATGAACATATTCCTTTTATTTTCACATTCATGTTTGGTTGGTAATTAACTAACTTTTTATATCAGTAACTCATGTGATTTGTATGATGTGATCAGTGAATTTGGTTGCATCCATAATTATGGATTTTGCCCAATCTTAAAATGCATCTTGAACGATTGTAGGGCTATAAGGTCATTGCACTGGAAGATTTATGAAACCTTAGGTCTTACACATTCTAAATTCAATGCATGTTTTCAATAATTTATTATATAATTATTTATTTTAATACAACTCTTGTTGAAAACATAACAGTATTCGATACACATAGTTTGAACCTAGGAATAAAAGAGTAAACTGTGGACAATTGAGAGAAAAAAATATTCTTATTTCTTCTAATTAATGTTGTCATACAATACCTACTTATATAATAAGTAGAAAGACAAAACTAAACAAATTCAGGAGAAAATAAAGGAGTAACTAATGGAGAAAATCTAGGAGAGAATAGAGGAGAGGTTACAACAACCTAGAAAGAATAATATAATATAATATTATAATACTCCCACATAAACGTATGTATTGAAACTGTAAGTTGGTGATAATACTGTACTGAAGTACAAGACTTTGGGTTTTCAGAGTTAAAAACCCGTCATTAAATAAGTAAAGTAGAACCTGCAACCCTTCTGGTTCCACAGCTGGAATATATCTTGTGCACACCTATTCTTACACTCCCCTCAAGTTGGAGGCTTGGACCATCCGTTTACATCAAGCTTGTTATAAATATAGGTGATGCACAAATGTTACAAGACTTGGTGAAAATTCTAGCTGTGATATATCCAGTAATTTTTCTATGATTAAGAGACTGTCAACTTCTGTGTACTTAGCTCCCTCATAAAAAACTTGGATAGAGGCAACAAGCAGGGTTGCCTGATTACCTACTTTTCCACACCTCAATTCTCTAAGTACTTCCAACCACATAAGTTCAGAGGTAGCTAATGCTATTACATGATAGTTGGCTTGTACGTGACCTAGCAGCCACATCCAACATTTTGCTTTTCCATTAAATTAAGCATCAACCAAAAAGAATACAACTTCCTCACTTGAAATCATCTGTCAGAATGAGAATTAGTGTTATGTGTAGTAGTTTCTTGGACTGCTCGGTGGAAATGTAGAAGCTACAAATTAATAGATATGACTATCTATGAAAACCTTCTGGGAATTGCCATCTCATTCAATATGTGTGTGTGTGTGTGTGTGTGTGTGTGTTTCCTATTGTTAGACTGATATATAATGAGTATGGCTATTCATACTTGATATATCTTTGCAGGTATGTTCCATCTTTTATACCTCCTCCTTTGGCAACCAAGGGAAAAGAATCTGAGAAGAAAGTCAGTATTGCTGTAAAGTTATCATCTCTGTAATAATATTTTTGTTCTTTCCATTTTAATGTTGTGATGTGTCAAGACTCTAGATCTAATTAATTTGTGTTGTACTAGAAAGAGGAGGAGAAGCCCAAGGAGAAGGATAAAGGTAAGTCTCGTAACATAGATAATTTTATGGAGGAGTTAAAACATGAGCAAGAGATGAGGGAGAGGCGAAATCTAGATCGTGAAAATTGGCGTGATGGACGCAACACTGAACATTCTGCTGTAAGTGATTCTCTTTCCTTACAAGTGTGTTTTTTTTGCATGTAAGTGCTTGTAGTTTAATATTTCACGTTGTATCTTGAAAACTGTGCAGAACTACATTGTTGCCAGTAGGCTTAACACCATATGATTTGGTAAAGCTTTTAAATAAGTGTGTAAGACTACTACAAGTAAATGATGAATTTACCATGCATATCACGCTGTTACAAGCTTGCACTTTTTAATTCTTATTTTATGCCATGAGAAACGTTAATATGTTGACTTAAAAATCTCTGACATGCAAATGCATAACCAATCTATCCCTTTCCTACAGATTAGTCGCTTTGATGAACTGCCTGATGATTTTGATCCAAGTGGAAAACTGCCAGGATCATTTGATGATGGTGATCCACAAACTACAAATCTATATGTTGGAAATCTCTCTCCAAAGGTTGTTTGTTTTCTTGCATAATTAGTTTGGTTTTGCTATTGAAAATGGGACATGTAATTCTCATATCAGCATTTTCCCTAATTATAGGTTGATGAAAATTTTCTTCTCCGAACTTTTGGAAGATTTGGACCCATTGCTAGTGTGAAGATAATGTGGCCTAGGACAGAGGAGGAACGAAGGCGGCAAAGAAACTGTGGATTTGTTGCTTTCATGAATAGAGCTGATGGACAGGCTGCTAAAGATGAAATGCAAGGTCTGATCCTTGTTGAAATTGAAAACAGCAGGAAAATATTAATTTTTCCCCCCTCAAGTAAATGCTAATTTATTATGTATATATATTAGTTACTTCTACAATGAAATTTGACTCTAATTAATTACTTTTTTGCAAATAATATTTAGTATATAACTTATTGAAGGTAAAATATTGAAGCTCATCCGACAATAATTTTCTAGATTTTCTGTAATTGCCGTGTGACTATTGTTATTGATTGATACTCATTCTTTGGAGATGGGCAATGAGAGCTGTAAAATTGCAGAACAAAAGGAAAAAGACCTGCGTTTTTTAACATAATCATTGATTGGACTTGTAAGAATGGAATTGGCAATTCTAGGTATATGTGGAATGCTTGCCCTTGGGAGTAGTAAATGTTATGTTGAAGATAGTTTTTAGGTAATGGTATCATTTATTTACTTCTAATGGGGGTAGTGCAGTCTAAGTTTTTAGGGCCAGTGAAGATACCTTTGATTCATTGTTATCAAAAGCATCCTAGTTACTCAGGCTAAATATGATTAAGACCAGCAGTCTCTGCTGACTTGGAAAACATGCAGGCTGAAGTACCAGGGGCCTGTAGCATTCCCCTGTCCTATGCAATGTATATTGTATTTATTTCTTTCTGCAACTGTTTTATGATATCTTAATGGGTAGCTAGCATGTGAATAGGATGATTACTTTAATTTTATAACTACTAAATGATTAAGCTTTTTATGTATGTTCATATGCATTGTTTGCCTGTTAGAGACTATAAAGTCATGCAGAAATGTCTAAATGCAGAAGACTCAGGAAGAATTTGGCTTATTTTTTCAGGGGTTGTTGTTTATGAGTATGAATTGAAAATTGGGTGGGGTAAATCTGTTGCTCTCCCATCGCAAGCGCTGCCTGCACCCCCACCAGGGCATATGGCCATCAGGAGTAAGGAGGTATTATTGTTATTTTTCTCTTAAAAGGATGATTTGATTATTAATTGTTGCTACATTTTCTGAAAGTATTGTCTGATGTTTTATACTTTAATTGGCAGGGTGCTACTGTGATCTTGTCTGGTCCGTCTGGTCCATCAGGTCCACCAGTAAGTTCTGTTCCGAATCAGAACTCTGAACTGGTTAGTTCTCTTCTTTTAGTTGGCATCATTTATCCGAACTAATAGATTCCTTGGCCATGCTTCTCACTTTTTTAAGCAATAATGATGGAAGCAGAAAATTGTTGTTGTTGAAGGTGTCATACCTCTGGTCAAACTAATTATTTATCATAACTACCCTCAATTTCCCCCCCAAACCTGTGTCATAAAATCAAAATGCCATTCATGGTGATTTTCCCCTGAAAGATTTTCAAGCACGAATTGCTTTTTAAATAGTCATAGAAGTGCTTATAGGATGATTTTGCCAAACACAAACTTCTTGTCCCACGCATCACTTTTTCAGAAGCTCTATTTGAAAACAAGTTCGTTCAATATAAGCAGAGATCCAGTCTCACATGGGCCTAATTCCTTGTAGTGTTGTGGTATCTGTGAATTTACAGTTCTCATTGGAGCATTTTGTTTTTCTATTCAACAACATATTTAATGCTAATGTGTTAATTCTGTCATAGGTTCTTACTCCTAATATTCCCGATATAATGGTCATACCTCCTGAAGATGAGCATCTAAGGCATGTGATTGATACCATGGCTTTGTATGTTTTGGATGGAGGATGTGCTTTTGAACAAGCCATTATGGAGAGGGGCCGTGGCAATCCTCTTTTCAATTTCTTGTTTGAGCTTGGCTCCAAGGAACATACTTACTATGTTTGGAGACTGTACTCATTTGCTCAGGTACATTTTTGTTCTAGTTTGGGTTCAATTTTGCTCTTTGATTACGAATGATTCACTCAACACTGAGTATTGTCTAGCCTGAAAGAATCAAAGTGCAAAGTGGTATAACTATCATTCTGGCAAAATGAGTGAGTTTATTTTATTTGCAATGCAGGGTGACACTCTTCAAAGATGGCGTACAGAACCCTTCATTATGATAACCGGTAGTGGAAGGTACTTCCCCCCCCAATGTCAGTGTTTTTTGAAGCTTTGTTAGTTATCTTGAGAAAACAGTAAATAAAAATTATTAGATTGTGATGAAGGGTAAAATTACTCCTCTTCTTGACTATGAACAAAACATTGTGTTTGTTTCCTCAGATGGATTCCTCCATCATTGCCTTCTGCAAGAAGTCCAGAACATGAAAAGGAGTTGGGTTCCACACATGCTGCCGGAAGAAGCAGGGTATTTTATTTGTATTTGCAAGCAAAATAAATTTAATTTCTCTGCATTGTCTGTCAGAATCAACTTATGTTTGCATAACTTTCCTAATTGGTTCACAGCGTGTGGAACCTGAAAGAACACTGACCGATGCACAAAGGGACGAATTTGAGGATATGCTGCGTGCTTTAACGTTAGAAAGGAGTCAAATAAAAGAAGCTATGGGGTTTGCTTTGGATAATGCTGATGCAGCTGGAGAGGTATTTATATTATTTTGGTGCTTGAATGTTTGTGACATGGGGGTTGCAAAATCAATAGATTTTGCTTAGCATTGTTCTCCTTTCTTTACCTTGGTTGCTTCATTGACTCAAACTTCCTTTGCACGTGTTGCTTTTAGCAAACAAAAGGAGTTGTATCCCAACACTGAAGAAGGATGTTTTCATCCAGATTATATTCCCATGCTGTATATTTCCCTTTTTGGGCCATCATGTAGTATTTCTTCCTCAAAAATTTAATTTCTTTGATTTTTTGTTTTTTCAACTGCAGATAGTTGAAGTTTTAACAGAATCCTTGACACTCAAAGAGACCCCTATTCCAACTAAAGTTGCTAGGCTCATGCTTGTCTCTGATGTTCTTCATAATAGTAGTGCTCCAGTAAGAAATGCATCTGCATATCGCACCAAGTTTGAAGCAACATTGCCTGACATAATGGAGAGTTTTAATGACTTGTATCGAAGCATAACAGGACGCATTACTGCTGAGGCCCTTAAGGTAGGCCAGACAAGCTTTGATTTGCTTATCGTTATTGTTGGTTATCCTTGTGTATAATGTGATCTTTGGCTGAAATAATTCAGGAACGAGTGCTAAAAGTTCTGCAAGTGTGGGCAGATTGGTTTCTCTTTTCTGATGCTTATGTGAATGGCTTACGAGCCACGTTTATTCGTTCTGGCAACTCTGGTGTTACACTATTTCATTCCATCTGTGGTGATGCACCTGAAATTGAGAAAAATATACATTCTGAAGATACAGTTGATGGCAGCAAGAGCAACCAAGATTCTGCATTGGCAATGGGCCGAGGAGCGGCAATGAAGGAGCTAATGTCTCTTCCTCTTGCTGAGCTGGAAAGACGATGTCGGCACAATGGATTGTCACTTGTGGGTGGTAGGGAAATGATGGTTGCACGGTTGCTTAGCCTGGAGGAGGCAGAAAAGCAAAGGGGTTATGAGCTAGACAATGAATTGAAACATGCTCAGAACCAAGCAAGTTCTGGGAGATATTCAAGTAGTCGGAGAGAAACAAGCATTGAGCCTGAACCAGTAGGTTTCTCTGGATGGAACCATTTTGACGAGGATGATTCACACTCACAAGGCAAAGGCTCAGTATCTCTGGCACAAACTTTGCCCATTCCACACCCTGAATTGAAAGCCTTCACAAAAAAAGAAAAGAATGATCCAGTTTTACCAGCTTCTAAATGGGCTCGAGAGGATGATGAGAGTGATGATGAACAGAAGGGTCGTGGAAAGGGTTTGGGATTAAGCTACTCGTCTTCTGGTAGTGAGAATGTTGGTGATGATACTGTTAAGGCAGATGAGCTGGAGTCTGCTGCTGATACAAGCATTTCTGCACCAACTGATAGTGGAATGAATGAAGAGCAGAGGTTGTATATTACTTCATCTCAATTTGCTGTCCTATTTTCTTGTTTTCCATAATACTTTTATAAAGGCCGGGTAATGTTATTTAATGTTCATTTACCATGGTTACTATACAGGCAAAAGTTGAGACGCCTAGAAGTTGCTTTAATTGAATACCGGGAGTCTCTTGAAGAACGGGGAATAAAAAATTTGGAGGAAATTGAGAGGAAAGTCACACTGCACAGGAAACGGCTGCAGGCAGAGTTTGGATTATCAGATTCAGGAGAAGATGGTCAAGGAAGTAGTAAGTTCTTTCTTGCCTCCTCTCCTTCCCTCTTCCCTCCCCCTTAGTTGAAACCATAAAGCAAGGACATTTAAAAAAGGTCTGACACTTGTTGGACACTATGCAACAGTTTAAATTTATTTATGTCCACTCAATCTTACTGTGTTGTCAGTCAGAGGTCATAGCTCCTAGCTAGCTTGAAAGTCTTGCAAAAGTGGTTGGGTTTTGCAAAGTTGAACTGAAATCTCAGGGTGATTCAATATTATATTTATTGTATGCTATTTAGTGTTCAATTTCTAATGTACTATATGCCATGTTCAAAAATCCTGTTAAAACCTGAAACAAAGTCAAGTAATCAACATTTGTCCCTTATCATGTGACATAACTGTTGCTTTATGAATTGGTGTTATTTTTATGGAAGTTAGAAATTAGAGATCCAGAGAGAACTTCGAAGAGTGATAATTTTGAACTTTTACAATTGTTCAATTGCACGAGTCTCAAATGGTGAATTGTTCTTTTACTACTTGGTTGGGATCTATGAAGCATGGACACAGCAAAAATTTGGATTTCAACGTATGGGACACTTGTCTGGTACGGATACGCGTCTGATATGGGAATTCGCATATTGGATGTTGTTGAATGGCAAGCTAATAGTCCGAAATAATCAGCTTTGGAGAAGAAACAACCATGGCTGAATGGATCTGAAGCTTGAAGCCGTGTGCCTCTGACTATTGGCTTGCAGAAGACGAGTGAGAGTGATAATCTTTAAGGTTTAAGTTTGGAGCAATTTGGATTTTATGTGAGCCCAACCCTATGTCAGAAGCCTTTTTCCTTAATGGAATTACAGCCCTACGATTTTTTTTGGAACCAGAATTAGAAACCTTTATTTTTATTCATCGGGGAAAAAAAAAAACCTTTAGTTTTAAGGTCCTGGGCTGACTTTCTTGTTTTCACGTTTTTTCCCCAGTTAATTTTCTTTCTTTGGATCAGTATAAAATCAAATCAAGCCAAAATCAAATCATCAATGAAAAATATTTAATAGTCCTTCGATATTATTTGTGTTTATAATTTTCCTTTTAATGTATTTTGTTAATGTGAAATACATTCTTTATATTAAAAATATTATTTAATACTAAAACGCATCGTAACGTTTCAAAATATTAGTATTTTTGAAGTAATGTATCAACATCCTGTGTCGGAACGTATCGAAAATGCTGTGTTGGTATCAGTGCTTCATAGGTTGGGATTGATTTATAGTTTTCTAGTGGCTTTGAAAGTTCTGACTGAATTTTTTTTAATACTTGCAGGAAGAACATCTTCAGAGCGGAGGGACAGGCGAGACGATTCACATGCTGTCTCAAGAAAACGCCATCATAGTCGTAGTGAAAGTCATAGTCCACCACGAAGATCATCTGGCAGAGACAGGGAGAAGGAACATGATGCAGACAGGGACCGAGAGAAAAGTGGAAGCAGAGAGAGGGATGATCATGAAAGGGAGAGAGGCAGAGATAGGGATCGAAGGAGACGGGTGAAATAAGAGACCCCACAACCTTAAATTGCAGATTTGTTTGTCAGACTAAACAAAGTGTTGGCCCTTTTGCCCTCATGGGGGAAATTTCGGCTACTTCTATACCTGAATGAAGAAGGGAAGAAATGCCTGCTTGGAAATTGTTATCATAGACAGTTTCAAAAAGATGGTTTTCCCATGGGGAGAGAATCAATCGGGTTTTGGGTAAGAAGTTATAATTTTAGCCAGATGTATTATCAACATTCTCCACTCCGGTGTTAATTTGATCAATGAATCATTGTTTTGCTGCTTCAGATTATGTATACTCAACAGGGGTTCTGCCCATGTTTCATTTGCTTCTAGCCTCTGTAGTGTTCTAATCTTGGAAAATTAAATTTTAATCCTTGAATTAAAGGAATTTAGGGTTCACTGTTAAGAATGTGAATTTTTACCAAGTCATATTATTCTGGCACTCCGAGTCCCAAAGAATGATTTCAATTTATGCTCTTGTTAATGGAGTGATTTGCAAGCTTAACCATTAAAGGTTCACAACTTGGTTTTCGCTTTATGGCATTTTTTCATTATTAGAAGCTTATCATCTAATTTGTACGGTTGCCTTGTTCAAGTGCATGCATTTGCACGCGTGTTTATTAAATTTTGTGGATTCCCATTGGTTACATTATCCTTACAGGGCGATTGTGAAATAGGGATGATAATGAAAGAAGAATGTGAAGCTCTTCATAAAAACCATACTTGGCTCTTGTTAAACCACCTCCAAACAGCCCTCAATGGGTTGCAGATGGGTACTTCAAAATCCTAATGAATCTTTTAAAAAAACACTAGACTCGATTGGTGGCTAAAACTTTTTCGTTTGGCATATCTATAACCATTCACATTGTTCTTGCTAGAGCCGTTAATATGGGCTCAACCTATAACCCGTGGGTTTTAATTGGGTTAAGATTAGGGATTTCCCAGCCCGCAAAAGTGCAGTTCGCATGGACCCTTTTTTTAATTAAAAAAAATGATAATTTTACAAAATTCATAACTCTCAAAGTTCCACTTGGTACCTTCCAATCCCAAAGAAAAAATCTTAGCATCCTTCCTCCTTCACTAAACTTAATATTATAGTTCGATTGCTTGAGAGTGATTTGATTTCTTTTTGTTAGTAAACTTTTGGAAATTTGATAACTTTATCTTATGGATTATGTTTTTGAATTGCGATGGATAAAATAATTGATGCTAAGAAGGCAAATTTGATGATCCATATACATGTGTCTCGAACTTTTGGTCATCTTAAAAAAAATAAAAAAATAAAATACGAGGACTCATGAGCTAGCCTGCCAACCTGCAACTGTGGGTCTTTGGGTTGACATTTTGCCAACCTGTTAAAGTGCGGGCTGCATAGACCAACACCGCATGGCCCCCACAAGTCAATACGAGCCAACCTGTATTCTCGACTCTAATTTTCGCTTGGGCCTTACATTTGCACTAATGTGAGCAATGTATTCCTAGATGGAACTCCCTCCATTCTTTTTCATAGAACACATTTGTTTTGTTTGACTGGGTTTTTTTGGGTTTTGAAACTCGGACCGGAAACCGGCGAATCGGCCGAGAAACCGATCCGAGTTAAGTAGAAACCTGAGTTGTGAGTTGACCCGGGCCAACTTGGTCAACTCGGCCTGAATCGGCCGAGTTGACCGAGTCAGATTCGTTTTAAAAAAAAAAAAAAATCGGCTGAAGAAGGGAAGGAAGAAACTGAGAAAGATGGAAGCAAAGCCACGACTCAAATGGAACCCTCTTCCTCCACCTTCAACAAAAGCCAGATCATCTTCCTCAGGCATGGAAATTGCAAAGTAAGTTAGAAAGAGACTAATTTTCTTGATTGATCTTCCCGAAGCTCGATGGGTTTCTGGTACGTGACCTCTCCGGCGCTGTAAAGCTCAAATGCAGAGTCACCATGAAACTGGACGCGAGAAGCCTGAGCTGGAGAGAGGAGAAGAAGATATGGGGTTATTTTGATTTTTGAAAGTGTGAGATGAAAGTGAAATGGCCTTGGCATATCGTATTGGTTTTCTTGCTTCTTTCTTGCTTCTCACCATTATGGGAAAGAAGCAAAAGAGTCACATCATCCTTTAATTTTCTGCTGGTTTGGTGGGTTCTAAGTATGAGTTGTAAGGCATTTTGTATTGAAAAGTATGTTGCATTGGTTCGAAGTATGAGCTGTAAGGCATTTAATATTAAAATATAAATATTTTTATCAATTTTAATTAAATTATATTTTTAATTAATACTGGTCTGACTCCAGTCTGACCCACTGAGCCTTAACCCAGTTCTTTCACCGGTTCACTGACCGATCGGTTTTAGAACCTTATATTCTTTTCTATAAGATACACTTTAGTTTTCCTTTATTTTTACCCTCAATTAATTATGCATCTCTCTCATCACTTTTTCCCGCTCATTTTCTCTCATCATTTTTCCACTCATCATCTCTCCCACAACCTTTTTTATAAACAATGTCATTTTTAGAAAATGAGTTGCATTTTTTACTTATTTATTATTTTTAACTAACTTAGGAAGCTATGTTATTCAGTTATTTAAATTTTATAAAAAGAAACTGGGAGTATTACTGTCGGTCCTTAAAATAGGACCCACATAAAGTAGGTGATATATTAAATACGGCAAGGAGTCCTTGGAAGAAGTACGTACAGGTCAACTCCTTGGTTTCTGAATCTAATCATCTAAACATCTTGGCTAGTTTGCAAACTCCACAAAAGTCTCAACTAGTTGAGTTAATAGTAATAGAAGTAACTTTTTTTCAAATTTAATTTCTGCAAACGGGAGGTATGATAAAAGTCATATTGTAAAGGGTTAAGTATCAAATTTGTTCTGGAAGTATCTCGCCAAGAGCAATTTTGCCCCGGAAGTTTTTCTTGGAGCAATATTGCCCCGTAAGTTTGTTTTTGGAGCAATGTTGCCCTCCGTCAACGGTCAACTAACCGTTGACCGTTAGGGTTGTTAACGAAGGGGCAAAATTACTCCTAAAGAAAAACTTCCGGGGCAACATTGCTCCCAAAAAAACTTCTGGGGCAAAATTGCTATTTAACCCCAAAAAAAAAAGTTAAAAATGTTTTTTATGATATCATATATTTTTAATTCTTATTTATATAATATTTAGGGGTGGAAATAGGCTAGACCAGCCTAGGCTTCACCCTCCAATTCAAATTTTAAATATAAAAATTAAAGGGTTAAGTATCAAATTTGCCCCGGAAGTATTTCGCCAGGAGCAATTTTGCCCCGAAAGTTTTTCTTGGAGCAATGTTGCCCCGGAAGTTTTTTTTTAGAGCAATGTTGCCCCTCCGTCAACGGTCAACTAACCGTGGACCGTTAGGGTTGTTAACGGAGGGACAAAATTGCTCCTAAAGAAAAACTTCCGGGGTAACATTGCTCCTAAAAAAAAACTTCCGGGGCAAAATTGCTACTTAATCCAAAAAAAATGTTAAAAAGGTTATTTATGATATCATATATTTTTAATTCTTATTTATATAATATTTAGGGGTGGAAATAGGCTAGACCAGCCTAGGCTTCACCCTCCAATTCAAATTTTAAATATAAAAATTAAATAACTAATTTATAGAATTAAAGACTTAATTAAAGTATCTTTTATTAAAAAATTTTATTTTTCTGAAATATTCCTTTTAATCATTTATACAGTGGGACTTTACTGAAATTTTGATCCCTATTATAAAATGGTTGTGTGTGTGCATGACTGAATCTTCAAATAAAAATAAAATATATTTATAATATAATACAATATTAATACTCAACAAATGAATGTCAACATATCCACCAAAATATTTCTATGGGTTAAACATGTTTCAGGAAAATTAAAATTTTTATCCATTATAATACATTTCTTATATATAAAAAAAGAAGTTCAAAGGAAAAAGAAAACGACTTACAAGTCACAGGAAAAAATAATTAAATAGAAAGACAGTAAATGTATATAAGAATTACAAGATTCACATAGCGCTTTTAACAAAAAGATTAAATTTAATACAGAAAAATGAGAAATACAAAAATTACTCTCTTAAGTTTTAATTCAACTCCTTTATTTTAGCATTTATTAAAAACATGTTAAAAATTGAAAGTGCCCTTTATTTATTTTTTTAAAAAAAGTAAAATATTTTACATAAAAATTTTCTTTTAATTCTTTATAAATATATAATCTTATATAATTCTTTATAAAAGTAAAGTTCTTTAATTCTATAAATTAGTTATTTTATTTTTATATTTAAAATTTGAATTGGAGGGTGAAGCTTAGGTTGGTCTAGTCTATTTCCACCCCTAGATATTATATGAATAAGAATTAAAAATATATGATATCATAAATAACATTTTTAACATTTTTTTTTTATTAAGTATCAATTTTGCCCCGGAAGTTTTTTTTTTGGAGCAATTTTGCCCCGTAAGTTTTTTTTTGGAGCAATGTTGCCCCTCAGTCAACGGTCAACTAACCGTTGACCGTTGACGGAAGGGCAACATTGCTCCAAAATAAAACTTCCGGGGCAAAATTGCTCCAAGAAAAACTTTCGGGGCAAAATTGCTCTTGGCGAGATACTTCTGGGGCAAATTTGATACTCAACCCTATTGTAAATGTGGATTTATCTTTGAATTGGCACGGGTAGAAATGTCTTTTTTTTCAAAATGAAACTTGTTTAGATGATAATTTGAAAAACAAGTTTATATGGGAAATGAGTGAAAAAAAAATATGAATCTTATTAAATTATAGCTACATATCCTAATCAATGTTATTTGTATTTTTCCTATTATTTCTTAACAATTTGCCAAATCTAAGTTTTGTTAATAATTTAATATTGTCAACAGAAAAACAAAAACTGTAAATTAAAAAAAACACACACACCTAAGCATATTTAATATGCCTTACAAAAAACACACACATGACTATTGAATCTCTTTCTTTCTTTCTTTCTTTTTTTTGAAATAGATTTTTAGAGATTAATTGAGTTTGGGATGTACCTCAGAGTCAAATTTTATTATTAAAATTTTTAAGGCATTTTTACTAATCTCAAAATATTTTGTATTTAATCAAATAGGAACACACCGAGAGAGACCGCCGGACCGAATGGAATCCTCTCCCCCAGACAGAGCTCTCGTCCTAGCAGACGCTGGCCAACGCAAGCTACCGCCGGACCGACCGCCGGCTGAAGGACAAGATGAACGGAAAAAGAAGAAAAAGCTAGAGGAAGTCCCTCAGGCCATCATGGATGAAGCTATGTCAGACAAGGAGACTGATCAACATTTTGGGGAAGTTCATACAGATGAAAGCAGTAAGGCAGAGGACAAAAAAGAACAATCAGTTACAAAGTTCTCTTCTTACCGTGATTCTTTACTGGGATTCAATGGAATTGCGCATAGTGATCATATTTTGGAGGAGGAGGACTTATTTGCTAATGACAAAGAAGTATTCTGGAAAATCCCGGAACCAACTGAGGAGATGAAGAAATTAATGGAGACTTATCCGGTGGCTCCCTGCACTGAGGAAGAATATAATGAGTGGTGTGAGCCATGGAATTATGCTTTGATTATAACAGTGTTGGGAAAGAAATTTAATCTCTATGTCTTAAAGGATCTTTTGATCAAAATGTGGGGATTCTCAAACTTTGAGCTTATTGATATTCCTAACAATTATTTTGTTGTTAGATTTCAAGACCAGGAATTATGGAGGTCTCACTATAGGAAGGTACTTTATGAAGGCCCTTGGGTGATAAGGCAACATTGCGTTATTGTCCAACGATGGTCACCTTATTTTAACCCCTATCAGAATGAATTGGGAAGGGTTGCGACATGGGTTAGAATCCCAGATGTTCCTATGCATCTATATAATAAGCATTGCATCTCCCGGTTGGGAGATAGGATTGGGCGTACTCTAAAAGTAGATATGAACACATTACAGGATGGTCAGAATATGGCGCCTAAGCGGGGAAAATTTGTGCGCATCTGTGTTGAATTAAATCTACAGAAGAAGTTAGTTCCCAAAGTCATTGCAGCTGGTTCCATCTTTAATGTCGAGTATGAGGGACTTACACTAATTTGCTTTGCGTGTGGTCGATTTGGGCATAGGAAAGAGGGGTGCCCTCACAAAGGCCATGTTTCAGAACGGCACGAGGTAGACCACGCTGTCCATCATCCTTCAAAACAGCCATCCACTCGTTTGTCGGTGAACACGTCTGTCACGAACGCGGACGAGGCCTTTGGGCCATGGATGTTGGTCAACCGCCGGACCAGTCGTGCTCGGCCGTCGCAACGGTCTGAACCCGGAAGTGGACCGTTGGGAACTGTTGCTGCCATGGCCTCGAGTTCCAAGCCGGTGAGTGCAACGGTCACTGCTCAGAAATCACGCTTCGCTGTCATCCAAGATTTGGAACTTCCTGACAGCGCACTAGGCGTGGAAGATGAGATCAGCAAGGACAAGGTGTGCTTCTCGGTGAAACCGTCGAACCAGGGAAGGAAATGGGAGACAGCTGGAAAAGTGATTTCAAAAGGGGCTGAATATAAAAACACCAAAATTCAGTACAAGCCTAAAGCAAAGCATGCGATTGGGCCTATGTCTGTTGGGCTCAACGTAGAAAAGAAAGGGGCTGCAACATTTGAAAAACATGGGCAGTTGGATCATGATGATGGGCCTATGTCTGATGGGCTTATAGTAATGGAAAAAGGGGTTAAAGCTAAACAAGAAAGTGTTCCTTCGTTTGGGCTTGTGACTGGGCCAGAAATATCAAATGGCAACCTACCTTTGTTATGTAATAGTGGTGTTAATGAGGTTTTGGGCAAATCAGATTTTCTCAACTCACAAAATCAGCAAGATAATGACAGTAATGCAACAGGTGGCGAATTAATTTCTACGGCGGGCCAGAAATTGACCCCGGGCAGGAAATCAAAGAGTCAACGCACACACACTGTTGTTTTTGGGAGTATTGGCAATGTGGATCGTGGCAAAAATAAAGAAGAAGAATCACTATGTTGATTAATCACTCAGAGATATTATCCTTGTAGGTTTCAGAAAGACCAATTGGTCTGTAGGTCACAGTGTTTCGCTTTTGTTCTGGGCTAGGGGCTAGATTATTATAGTCTTCCCCGTCATATGTATCAAGCTTCGACTTGCCTTTTCTTATTAAAAAAAAGAATTCAGCTTTTTTTTTTCTCTCAAAAAAAATATTTTGTATTTTGTAATAGTTTTATCTTTATATATGTGTTGTGTGAAAGCAAGTGGCATACGAGTACCCTTTCTCTCTTTCATCAATGCGCCTCTTCTCCTTCTACTTTATTGCCGTGGCTTTTTCCGAGAAGTAACAAAAAGTTGCTTCACTGATATCGTAGCTTCGAACCCAAAAGCTAGATGAAATGAACGCTTTGTTACAAAGGTAAACAAGGCAAAAGTCTCTCTCTCTCTCTCTCTACTCCAGATGAGCTTTTAAGGCTGAGAAACAAGATCTCAAACATGCTTAAATAATGACATCACCTATATGGTTGATCAAGTTTGATAGATTCACCCTCTAGAGGAAAAGGTTCTGATCCTCCTAGAGATATAATATCAATCACTTCGCAGTCATCCGAAGCATCTACTATACTTATTTCATATGATTTTGTTTACTATACTTGCAATTGTAGCATTATAAACATTATTATTACCCTTGCTTCCGTCAGGATAAAGCTATGCTGTGCTGTTCCCACCAAACAGGCTCATGTATTGAAAGTAAGGTAGCTCTTGAATTAGGCAAATCACATGCCCTCCAATATTCTGTGTAAATATTGTGCTGTGCTGTGAAAATCATATGCCAATAAAGTATATACAGTTCCTAATCTTTGATTTCTCTGATTCCTGACAAGAGGTAGTTGAGCTCGTTGATTTCCCTGTTGGTTTTTTGCCTATAGTCTTCCACAGACTTCGAGTTTCAAACTTTCAATACAAATAATTGTTTGATATATTACTTTTTCAAACAAACTGCCTTCAACGATCATGTCATCACCGAGGTATTTAAAATTTCGATTTATTACTGTGATTTTATATTTTTATGAATTTTTTTTCATTAAAACGATTTTACTAATTTTCCAAACGCTTTTACGTTTTTATGATTTTTTTACGTTATAATTTTACGTTTTATGATTTTTTTATCCTCTTCCGATTTTACGTAAAATATCAATTTTAACTACCTTAGTTATGACATTGTTTAGAGTAACTAAATTAAATTAAATTGTTAAAAAGCTATTTCAAAATATTATTTTATTTTAATTCCGAAATTTCACCTCTATGCTCTTTAGCACAAGATTTTGAGTCTCGTGTGTCTACCATTTCACCACCAAAACATCTTGAAAGTGAATCCTATTCCATGAATATGATATCTTTTTTTGAATATGATATCTATCTAGTGTGATATATGGAATATACCGAGTTAGACATCCAATTGGTTCTTGAAAACCTGTTAGTAGTTTTGACCTCTCTCTACATTTCTTGTCATTCTTTTCCTTCATTCTCTCATCAAGCGTTTTGACTTCCTACAAGTTTATCACAAACTTGCAAGTGTATCACTGTTCCCACCAAATTGCTTTCTGAAACCCAAAATTAAAATGTTTTCTTTCTGAATGTCAAATCAGGGATTGTTTGTTTAACTTTTGCTGCGACTGCAATCAAAGTTGTGGTATGTTATCGAATGGCTATCTATTTGCCGTGATAGCATCTGCAAAGTTCGTGACGGTATTTGTTTTGTTTGTGTAGCTGTATATAGATTCAAAAACTTGATCTGAAGAAGTTTGACGGTAATGGAGCGCGACTTGAAAAAGATACCAAGTCCTTCAAAGGGTTTATTGAGTAGTGAAGAATTGTATGAGGTATTAATGTTTTACTATACCTCTTATTCTCTTTGCTATATTGGTCTGAAATTCCTGGATCAAGATTCTGTGTTTTTGATGTGGTAGTATATTCTGGAGACTAGTGTGTACCCTCGTGAACCAGAGCCTCTAAAGGAGCTGAGGCATGTCACTGCTAATCACCCAAGGTGACTGTTCTCTCCATTGCATGCTTTTGTCCAGTGCTTCTGATTTTTATCAAACTGAATTGGGGACAGATATTTGAACTTGCAAACCTGTAATGTTTTAACTGTGATTCACATCTATATGAGCTTCACCAAATAATGGAATTCTAATAAATTTCATATATGATTTTCATATAACCTTGTAGCTTCTTTCTTCTAGC
Organism: Acacia crassicarpa; assembly: GCA_034222035.1. Lineage (NCBI taxonomy): Eukaryota > Viridiplantae > Streptophyta > Magnoliopsida > Fabales > Fabaceae > Acacia > Acacia crassicarpa. The sequence goes on from JAWXYG010000003.1 coordinate 40,397,608, forward strand.
CGGTGCTTGTTGGTTTACCGATATAGTAGTGTAGTTAAACATTGGATCTATGATGACCATAAAATATCTTCAGACTCATTACTGAGTCACATCTCAATTGCAATGTTTTAATTTTTATTAAAAGAAAGACAAAAATGTCCGGATGGAATTGCAAATATGTTCCTCAGTCTGAAATTACCATAAATTTTGATTAAATATCGTCAGAGATGTTGTGATAATATGTGAAGTCTTGGCTAATGACCTGGGTTGGTTTGTATACCGATTAAAGCTGTGCGCTTTAAAATTGTTTGCATGATGACAATGAAACATTTCTGGATTAAACTAAAAATTTAGTGTTGAAATTTAGTGGACTCTTTTAGCTCTAGCCTCTGAACTTTTTTGGGGTACTATTTACTCCTAAAATTATCTAACTTGTTGAAAGTTAATCCATCCAGCAAGGCTGTTTCCAATGAAGTTTTGCTTGGGGAGCTGAGAACTCTAGATTTGGCCCTGAGAACTATGAATGCATCTAAACCTTTTGATTCTCTGTATCGTTTCAATTTTGACGGACGTCCCTGAAGGCGCTAACCTTTTGATTCTGGTTTTTTGATTTTTGGGAAAACGATTCTTGGATTCCATAATGGGCCATCTAGACCTTGATGTGCCAATCAAATCAAATAACAGCAGTAAAATTTGTGTAAACATCTATGTGGCACTTAATGGAAGGACTGACTTATATGGCTTAGGTGCTCATTATTGCGTCTCATCTTCTTTATTTGCAGGGCTTTAATGGCTACTGCACCAGATGCTGGTCAAATAATTTCCATGCTTCTGCAGCTAGTCAATGCAAAAAATACTATTGAAGTTGGAGTTTTCACTGGATACTCCCTTCTGCTCACTGCTCTTTCAATTCCAGAGGATGGAAAGGTCATCTGGAAATCCCATTTTTCACTGGTATTGCTTAATGTTTTGTTGAACTAGTAAAATTCATTCATTAACATAGTTCCTCACTGCAGATAACAGCAATAGACATGAATCGTGAGTCATATGAGATTGGATTACCAATCATTAAAAAAGCTGGTGTTGAGCACAAGATAGATTTCATTGAGTCAGAAGCTTTGCCGGCTCTAGATCGGCTCTTGAAAGATGTGAGAATTATTATCTATTTTTGTGCAACTTTTTCCATTTGCAGCCTTGTGTATTTAAGGTTCACCATATTTTTCCTCACACTTTCTCATATATCTTATTTTTGCACTTTTGGGCTGATATTTTGTTATTGCAGCCTTCCAATGAAGGGAATTTTGACTTTGCATTTATTGATGCTGACAAAGTTAATTACTGGAATTACCATGAAAGACTAATGAAGTTGGTGAAGGTTGGTGGCATAGTTGTTTATGACAACACACTATGGGGAGGATCGGTTGCAATGAGTGAAGAGGACACTCCAGAATTCAGAAAACAAGGTAGGCAACTGACAATTGAATTTAACAGATTAATCGCTGCCGATCCTCGGGTTCATATTTCACTTGCTCCATATGGTGATGGCATCACCATCTGCAGGCGCATCTCTTAATTCTTGTGATACTGACTGAGTTCAAATTTACAGATTATGTTGTGTCACAAATAAATAGATCAGAAAGAAATAACCCCACAGGGGGTTTGCAAATGTATCCTCAAATTTGTACTTTGTGTCATCTTTGATTTTCAGACTGGAACCAAGTTCAGAATTGGTTGAGGGGGAAAAATTGATAATAGTAGTATTTGGAGTTGGCTAATTGGTCTTGAGATCATCGTTCAGGGATGAAAATCGTGTTTGAAATTTAATCATGGTCTTTAATTGGTTGAGAAGTCATATTTTCGGTCAATTTTTTTCAGTTATTTTGGACAAACTGGGTTTGTAACGGTTTTTTCTTGTAGCCGGTTAGGTCATCTGCTTTAAATTGGATGTTCTTCATTTATGCATTCATGTTTGTGCTTTACTACTATTGCTTCTTTCTTTTTGTATATTACGCATAATTTAGAATTTAAATATAAGGATTAAATTAAAACAATAAGAATTAAAAAAAAAATCGACCAGTTCGAAATTGTTTAACCATCAGTTTTACTGATGTAGATCATCTCGTGTCTAGCTTCACATCACATGGTTCTTCTCTTCCCAGACTAGACTAGTAACCAGTTTTCAATCCTGATTCTTCACGTATTGATTTAAATTCTCTAGAGGGGAACCATCTTTAGGAAATATAATACAAAATTATCTTTTTTAAAAAAGAATAAGTGAAATAAGTTATTTAATCATATCATATATTATATATCTTTAAATTATATATTTTTATAAGTTAGACAACATAGTCTAGAGAAAAAATGACTAATATAAATATTTTAAAATAATTTAATTAATTTCATCATATTTAAAACCCATCAGTCTTATATTTAGGACCAGCGAAATACTGAATTTTGAGAGATAAGAATTAGACAACACATTTTCATTTCTCATATTATTCTTCATACAAGACACCATATTATTGTACATATTTGTATATATTCTTCGCAAACCCTTTTCTTCGTTTTGAATTCGGTTTTTCTTGAAAGCCAATAGGGTATAAATTGCAGATGTGACAAAGTGAAAAGCAACAAGATTTTACTAAATTGGATTAGATGGACAAAGCATATATCACTAAAACAATAATCAGTTATGATAAAAAGCCAGATCTTATAAAATTCTTCACTTAAAAAGATCTAATGCGCGTACTAGTTCCACCCCACCTCACTCAATTTCATTAATTAAAACAATTCAACTCCCATTCAAATCTCAAATGTACAAATAAACCATAAATATACTTGAATGACTTAATTTTAAAATATGACTCATCTAAAAAACAGTAAAAGGTTACACATCAAGGCTGTTCGATATCCTAACTTTAACCCACTTAATTGGAGTGGCCTTTCAGAACTTAAGTCCACTTAATTATTCACCCAAGAATAGCAAACCGTTTCTTTATAAATAGTAGTTAAATAAGCAAAATTTTCCACTATCACAAAATTTTCATCTAGTATATATCTATCCCTTCCCAAACCCCACCAACCAGGAGCCTTATGCACCAAGCCACCCACAAATATAGAAACAGTCCCAGATACAATCCTATTTCACCCAAACCTATATAGAGACTCGTGCACTTGGACTAGCTCACATATTAAAAGTGTAGTGAAATGTGGATAGTGACTCATTCAAGCCCACCTAATCTAACCAAAAAATAGAAGGGGTAAAAAATACTCAACTATATTGGCATAACAATATGCTCCTATCTGCCTTACAATCTCCCCATTAGGTTGCCTGTGTTTTAGGATCATAAAACATTTAATTACTTCACCAGCCACTCGCTTGTTTCTGTATTTTAGAATTGTGTGCAGACTTGCTACCCTTGGCTTTGTAGCAATTCCTTGATGCAGAAGACTTCTTTCCCTTGCGAGCTGATGACATGGCCCGTCTTCTCTGATTATTCAAGCGCTTTGTAAGTTCAGCATCATTTTGCGTCACATCTTGATTGTTTTCCTCCTGTAAATCAAAATGATAATAGAGGCTTGTCAGACTATAGTCCAACGAAAAGCAATGTCCCAAAAACTGGACTGGGCAGAATGAGAAGTGAAGCAAGTTCTGAATTCAATTGTCTGAAACTATAACCATGGTTCAAATGAAAGCATTTCAGGAAACAAAATGTTAATGCGTAACTAAAAATTTGCTGTAGACTTAACTAACTAAACTGTAGATGATAAAGGGGAATGTGATGAAGTAAAGGAAGTTTTCATACCCCGTCACATGCATCTGGCTTCTCAGAGTCACTGCTTTCAACTGCTTCAGAGTTTTCCTCTACGTCCTTACTTTCATTTCCCTCATCCTGATCAAAACATAATCTCAATCTGTAAAATCTACATGACACTTCACACAAGGTAGCAGAGGAAACAGAATTCTGCAACTTAACAAATAAGACGAAACAGTTTAAACCAGTTGATGACCATAGATATCATTACACTTACTGTGCCACAATTTTTTTCCTGCAAGTACAACACTATTGCCCCGTTTGATACAATGGAAGAGTTTTTTATGGAAGTGGAAGTAGAAATAGAAATGAAACTGGAAGTGAAAATGGAAATAGAAGTGGGTTTTAAAGTATGTTTGGTATGTCAATGGAAGTAGGATATAATTGTTAAGCAATATATGTATTTTTATTTCAAAAAGACGAAAAAGCCCTTATCTGTGAAAAAAGGAAAGGCCTTCTCTCCTGAAAGAAAACAACCATCACCACCACCGGAGAACAGTCATCGGCCATCAAAAAAATCACTCACCAGCCACCAAAGAAACATCACCAGCCACCACAATCGACCTACCCATCACAAAATAGCCATCAAACCACCCATGACAAATCCAAATCTTTGTTTTTTTTCATATCCACAGCCTTCCATACTTCTCCTTTCAAAGATCCCATCCATGACAGAGACAGTGACAACGATGGGTGTCTGAGATGGTGACTTTGAATATATGAGTTCAGCTGGAGGCAGTGAAGATCTAGTAGAGAGCTCATCGGCAAAGAATGGCGGACAATAGAAGCCGCGAAGACTGGAAGATGTGTATTCGACTGGAGCCCATGAAGATCTGGAAGGAAAGCTCAGGGTGAAAGATTGAGAACAGCGGCGACGGACTTTGAAGATCGATGATCAACGGACTACAGAGATCGATGCTGTCATTGGTGCTCACAGCTCATAGCAACCTCTCAAAAGGCAAAAGGGTCAGACCTCCAGTCCCACATGGAGTGGAAGTGGGTTCCCAAGGGGGGGCCAAGGAAGTGGGTTCCAACGATTTTGATGGAAGTGGGACTTCCATGGAATTCATTTCCAGCATACCAAACACCCAAATTTTGGGTCCACCTTCCAATTCCCCTTCCCATCCCCTCACTCACATGCTACCAAATGGGGTATATATGTCTATTCACTCTATATATACATGGATTCACTTTTTTTGACTAGATATTTCAAAATATTCATGGTTAAAAACAGATCTATGGTACACAAGGCTTGCATACTGATGGAAGCTACCAATTCCTATTTATATACTCTTCTAAAAATATGTTAAAAAAACATGCAGATAAATGCATAAAAATGAAGAAAAAATACAAAGATCCCAGATACAGATACTCCTAATTTTAAATATAGTTGATAATTAATAAATAGTGGTATTTTTTACACAAACAGTATCCTTATCCTACAAAACATTAGATTTTATCTAATACGTTTTTTTAATAAGTAAAATCATCCATGTCCTCAAGAGAGAAGCATTTTCATTGCACCAGCAAAGAGCAAACTGCAACAGCAGGAGTATCCTTAAGAATAAACCAACCATAAAAAGCGGAGGCTTCATTAATAGCTTAAACTTTCCAGAAATATTAAATGAAAAAATAGTCCAACCCACATCATGGGATTTAATGATGCACTAGCAGTCTACGTAGTTTTTGTCCTCAACTTTAAGATAAACGAAAAGGTCCAAATCTAATTTGGTAGAACTACGTAGTTTTTGTCCTCAACTTTAAGCAACATGAGATTACTTTATGAATGATGCACTAGCAATTGCCACTTCTATTTTCTTAAAATATACTACCAACAAAAATGAAAAATAAAGTGAAATTAGTTCCAAATGTAGCAAAGCTAAATAAACATGTACACTTGACATCACAGATAGTAAGCACATAACTCAAAACTCCTTTATGGCAACAAAAGCTAATGGAAATATTACCTGCTCCAACTGTAAAGAATCATCACCCATGACGTTTGTGTCTCTCAATTCTTCTGCCAACTGAACTTCTTCATCATCTGAATGTGTAGCCGCCTCTTCACTGCCTTCGATGCACTGCACATAAAGTTTAAAACCCAAAAGACAGAATGAAAAACAAGATGAACTTTTGACAGTCTACCCATTGTAACCCCTGGTTGAATACCAAGATTTACATGTTGGTGCTAAGCTAAACTAGAAGGGAGACAAAAACTAAAGTATCTAGCATTTATATATGAAGTGGTCTTCTTAACCCTTTCCCGGGATAAAAAGTATTATCATACCCTCTCAAGGTCATCTTCATCCTTTTTTGTAAAGCCACTGGCAGCAAGTTCTTTATCTAGAAAACCAGAGCTTTTGTCTATATCAGAAAAGCAAGGTCTTCCATCTTCATCAGGACCCTCATTATCATCTGATATTTCTTGAAAAGAGAGATTAAACCTGAAATGCAAGTGAGAAGAAAACCATAAGGGTAAATGGTAGATAAGCCATAAATTTTGATCTAGTAAATTACAATAGGCATAAGACCAACAATAGATTACATCAAATGTTCCATTAAACAGGAGATGCTATATGCAAAATGACATACTAACCACGAATGAACAGAAAATAATACAAAGCTAAAAAAGACCGTACAAAAGGAGAGAGACCACTAATGCAGAAAGGAGAGAAAATGAAATCAATAACTAGAATGTATAGACATATAGCGTGCAAAAATTCAACAGAGCAAAAAGACTCATGCTTCTTCAACATGGATCAAGTAAAAATCATCGACAATCATAGATGTGACAGTCTACAAAAGGGGTCATGTTCTATCCAACACATATCAAACACTATCAATATCATGCAACACTTGAAGAACATCACTAATCCCCCTGAAGTGACTCATTTCTAAGGCAGCTCTTAAGATAGTTTATCAATGACTAGAACTACAACCCTCAAAACTGTTCATGTGCATCAAAGTTTGTGTCATTATTCAAATCAGGTTCACACTACCTACAGCGCCATTGTAATCATCAAAAAGGAAAGATCAATCAAGCATAAAACTATCTCAATATCAAGTTCACAAATAAGTGGCGCCATGTTAGTAACAAACCTCTTTCTGAAGAACTTAAAGATGCATTCAATATCACGGTCAAAGTACCTGCAGTACCCCCAAAAAAACAAAAATGCAGTGAGGCACTAAGGCTGCAAGCAGCATATATAATTATATATTTGATATTTGATGATCTCAAGAAAAATAATAAATTTTGGGCTTTCCCATTTTGACTACCAAATTAAAACAAAAGACAGCTGTAATTATCTTACAGTGAAGTACTTCATATGTTCCTAACCAAAAAAGAGCTAGCTCCCACTCAGACATGTGATATTAACCATCAGTGCATTTATACAAACATAGAAAGGAAGGAAACACCATAAAAAATAAGGCAAAAGTTCATACATCTGTGCATTACGGTGTGATACAGATACCATTTGTGGAAAATCAATCATGGTAACCTTTTCATCATCATCAATCTGCAATAAATTGAAATTAGAGTCCATGAAAATTTGAAGCTCATAATTACTATATAAAATAAAAAATTAGTACTCCACAATTATGCCGACTAAACTGGTGCCAAGACAAAGGACCACAATAAAGCAAATCATACCATGATGTTAAATTCATTGAAATCACAATGAATGAGACCGTGCTCTGCCAACCGAACAACTTGATTAAGAATTGTCTCAAAAACCATCTCTGGATTTTGCAATTGCTTCACTTGAACCCTATATTCACAAACCCAAAAGACATGTCCATCATTTACAGTTGCCTAAGACTATAATTGTCTACATTGATGTAATAACCAATCCACTCCAAGCTCTCCCAATTCAAACAAAAAGAAAAGAACAAAAAATGGAGAGAGTAAATAAACGTTGTGAGCCCAATCAAGAACAAGAAAATGAAGAAAAGAATCAAATTTAGGACAATTGGTGTGAAAAACTACACAAAAACATGTTCTTAATACTTTGAACATTCATGTGAATGCAACGAGTATTCAAGTTCAAAATACTCATGTACTATTAAAGATCATAGTAACGCACCTAGTACATTTTAAAGATTTACAAGCTGTAGAAGTTATCTACAGCTTGTAAGTCCAATGATTTACAACTTCAATAATTAAAGATCATAGTAACGCACCTAGTACATTTTAAGAATAATAGCAATAATAAGAAGAAGGAGAAGAATAATGAATCAACTTTGGCAAAAGCTAATCATAATGGAATTCTCTAAAACTTTAAAAGGACAAACTTCAACAGAAGAATATTAATTTATTACAATAATCATGTAGATAAAAAAAATTAGGATTGTACAAGATTGAAGTGAAAGTAAATGATACTCCATAAGAGAGGATACTCACAGAGGGTAACCTTGGACCAGTGACATGACTACACAGTGTCTGTTACACTCTACAGCTTTAGGAACAGGAAAACCATGCTCTTCCAATGCCTGCTCAAGCAAAGCATGAGTCAGACGAAAATGAACCATGAAGATAACCACCCTATTATAAATATAAAAGGGACAAATGATAAAGGAGAACCTTCATGAATGCAAATTCTTTAAGGGCAGCAAGCCTAGACAAATATAGCCAATTATAACTACTACGATGCCTTAGGTAGTCACGCTTTGATTTGACAGCTCTAAATGAAACTCTGCCAAGCCTATGCAACTTCATCACAAGAACTGTTCCATCTTCACAAGCAACCTCAAAGATATCTAGCAGAGAACATTTACATTATTTAGGAAATGAAAAGTCTAATGTGGCAGCAAAGAGGGCTAGGGTTTCAGAATTAAAAAATTAAGCTTCTCAGTCAATGAGTACGTGTTAAGCAGGAAACAGAAACATACCAGATTCCTTCCCAACGCCTATCTTGCGACCAACAGCTTGAAACACTCCCTTGTTCACCATTGTTTTAATAGCAAGAAAATCATAGCCAAGGTAAGTGAGGCGGAAGCCATCATCTGCATCAGGGTAAGTTTCAATTTAAAAGAGTCATAGGCATGAACCTGAATATGCTATATAATACAGATTAGAGGCTACCGACATTTAGAAGAGTCATGGTGCAACAACTTATTCTTGAGCAAATTTTTCAAAACCTTATAAGTGCCTCCATTCCTACAAAATAGTTGGAAAACCACTTTAAAAACTCCAAAAGTAAACTTGGGTTGATAAAGGGGAAAAAGGTTACTCAAGAGACTATTAAAACATACCTGAGACGTGCTATGCGGTCAATGAGTTCAGTAGGTACAATCTCATGCTGCCAAAAAGAGTTTCAATGAGCTCAAAGCAAGTGACAAAATAAACAACTTCAATCTCCCTCTTTCTTTTTGCATCGATATGCACAAAATCACTATAGATACAACTTAAATCATATCCAGTGTAGAATATGATAGATACATACATTCCTCATCCCCAACTCAACAGCAGTGAGAACCCTAAAATCATCTTTGGAGAGATATCTCAAGACATCCACGTCAAGCTTCATTTTCTCTTGTCTTACTCCTTAACGGTCGGTGAGATTGCTTTACTTTGCCTTCAAACTGTAAACATAAAAGGAAATTATAAATGTTAACCTCGCATGCTAACGAAATGAAACTACAGATCAATTGCGATATTCAAAGGAAAATAAAGCCTCAAAATATCTAATTAGTTTAACGACTCTCTTAACCCTAACACTGTGCTAATTGGTAGAACCTGAAAAAGCTGGAGGGAGGATGACCTTAGCTCCTCGAGGCTGAGACCAGCAACGATAGATGAATTGCGAAGTGACAAAGGGCAACACCGGCGGACAAGGAGAAGGTCGCGAGCGTGCAAAGACCAAAGAGGAGCTCCGATTCTGGATTACGAGGGTTTATGGAGGAGGAATCAGCAATCAAAAATAAATAAAATTATTTTTTACACCAAATAATACTATTTTTATTTTTTAATTTGAATTTTAATTAATATAGATAATCAATTCAAATTCAAACTTTTAATTTAACCATAATACAAGATACATAACTTAAAGACATTAAAAAAATTAAATAGATTACTTAATTATAGTATCTTTAACATGATTTCTTTAAAATAATTTTGCATTTTATTTATGGGAAAAACATTTCTCATATTGTAGGAGAAGTGTATTTTCATGTCACACACACATAAATTATATATATATGGGTCTCACCATTTTATGCGTGTATAGGAATCTTTTTCTTCTTATGCAATATGAGAAATTTTAAATCCCTTTATTTATATAGGATAAGATATTGTCACTAGCTTTTCTTCACCGTTAAATCAGAATTTCATCTAGCTTTATTATTTCTCTCTCATATTAAAATTTCTATCTAACCGTAAAAAAAAAGTAGTAGTGACATTAGTGGTGATAATATCATATCTCTTATTATATTATATATCAATTTATAAGTGAAACAAATTAAATTAAAGAAAAATGATAAAAATATGGGATAAAACAAAAAATGTGTTATTCTAAAATTATCTTCTAAACTAAATCTCATATTTAAGGGTAGAGGTAATATTAAATTTTTTATTTTTTATAATTTTTATTTTGTAAATATTAAAAAAATTAAACAGTAACGAACGGGTGAGAAGGCACGAGGAATGTCATGAGGAGGAGAAGTATTAATTTAGGAGTTACCTGAAAAAGAAACCAAAAAAGCTTTGGGAGGCTAAGGGCATGTTTGGATTAACGGTAACTTAAAGGCTATCTAACTTTTGTAAAAATGCGATAGGAAAAAAGTCAAGTTGTAAATGTGCTTTATGTTTGAATTGCACATTTGACTTTTACAGAAGCAGCTTTTTTTCTAAACTGATAAGTATTTAGATTATTATTTAAAAAGTCAGGTGAGATGGAAAATGACTGAAAATGACATGAATTATATTGAATAATATATATACATATTAGTTGTATATATTAAAATAATTAAAATTTTAATTTTAATTTGGGAAAAAAGTTAAATGATTAATAAAAATTAATAAACAATAAATTTCTTAATTAAACATATTTAATTGATAAAATTGTTTATACATTCTTTTTAGGGATTTCCCTTATTTTCCATTCAAACTTTGGAATACTATTGTCAAATATACAATGATCTAATATAGAGCCGGGAAATTAGGGCGGGTCCGTCGGGCCGGCCCATTTAAGTCCTAACCCTATAGGGCTCGGGTTTGAAAAATATGCCTGAAATTTGAATTTGGCCCTGCAGGGCCGACCCTGTAGGGCCTCGGGCTTAATCGGGTCGGCCCGTTAGGGCCTGTCGTTAGGGCCTGTTACTGTAGCATTTTCAATTTAAAAAAAAAAAAAAAGTCAAAGAGTGCCAAGAGGAAAAGGCTAGGAGGCACATATATAAATACATAATAACTATACTCTGATTTTATGATTTGGTATATTATTTGTTGCAGATAATGATTATGGATGTGTTCATGATGCGGGAAAAGAAATTCATGACATTTTTACTCCTGAAGCACAGCCTTCTGCTCAAAGTGAAGCACAATCAAATATCTATGAAATTGATGATAGTGATGAAGAAGGTGACAATTGACAATGATAGTGGTATGCTTTTATATTTTATGTAAGTTATCTAATGTTGCTTAGTTTAATGCTTCTTAAGTTTTATGTGAGTCAATTGTGGAAAATGATTTGTTTTTTATTACGAATTAATGAATGTGTTTATTTATTGGATGATTTGTATTGTTAGATATTAATGTTGAAAATATTTATTTGATAGATTAGAACTTTAATGGTTGCAATTTACTAATTATATTTCTTTGAAAAAAACCCAGAAGAAAAATAGTTAAAATTTGGAATAGTAATTTTTAGACCCTGTAGGACCAGCCCTAACCCTGGTACTATCGGGCCAGGCTTTAAAAAACAGATGTTTTTCTTATCTCAGGCCCTATAGGGCCGGGCCGGCCCTGATTCCCAGCTCTAATCTAATACTTGGAATTTAAATGTACTAAAACACATTCATAAATTCTTCTTCTCATAAAGCAACCCAATTTTGAGGACAAAATAAATAAATAAAGCAACTCATTGAATCTCTGAATTGAACAGTACATATATACAACTCGATAACTGTGCAACTTCAATTGCTTGACTTATTTGTGCTTTTGCCCAACTAAGTTTCTCCACGTTGTATAATAGGATCCATTAAAATGGAGAATTATTTGGTACGTCACGAGAAAAGCTCCACTTTGGAGTGTCCAAAAAGCCCAATAACGTTGAGAGTTTTTTTTTTTCTTCTTTGGATAAGAGAGGCAAGCCAAAGCTTGAATAAAGTTATAGGTCTAGATTATGAAAATCTATCCCTTAATACAACAAAATAACAAAAACTACCCATGAATGGACCACTGATCCCTCAAAGCCAAATGAAGGTAATCCTGTGGAATTGTCGGGGTCATAACCACCCCATCCTCAACGACAACATTATGTCCTTCCTTTGCCATGTAGTCAGTGCACGAGATATTGTCCCTTGACGTATGATGAAGCTCAACATTCCAATCGTTGAAAAGCAGGTCTCTGGTCTCCCCAATAATATTTCTAAGCGGATGATCCATGGGGCAGTCCCACATAAGAATGCTAATGGCATCAAGTGAATCAGAGTAGATGAGAATTTTCTGCAGCCCCATCTGGTGACCAATCTTGAGGCCGAGCATGATGGCTTGAATCTCTACTTCAATAACACTATGTAGGCCGAGGGATTTGCAAAATCCCATCATCCATTCACCCTGGGCATTCCAAATCACACCTCCACAAGCCGCTTGGTGTTGATGACGAACCGAGCCGTCAACATCAATTCAAACTGAGTGAGGAGGTGGGGGCGTCCAAGACTCCTCCTCCATTCTGTCTAGCTGGAAAATCTGGTGGTTGAGGTGATGATTTGTGGCAGTTTCCATCAGGAGGTACTTGCACAGATGCAACATCTCCCTGGTTTCCATGCTTGTTCCCTGGAAAAGAAATTTGCATCTAGTTGTCCAAAGGATCCAGCATCCTAGACTGAAGATTTGCGGCCAGGAGAAATTTTGGAGTCTCCCTTTCCCAGGCTTATGGTTGGTGTTCCAAATAAGCCAGCCCTGCAAGTTACCTGCAAAAAAGTGAGAAAGATAGTTAGGTTTTAACAATTGTTTCCATAAGTTTGTAGCACGCTCACTATCCCTGAGAATGTGAATCACATTCTCTTCATGGTTACACTGGAAGGGGCAGCTGTTGACATTCGTAAAACCTCTCCTGGCCCTGAGCGAATTAGTGACAAGGCGGTCATGGCCAACCTGCCACATGAAAAATTTTATTTTTTCTGGCAACTGCCATTTCCACATTCGAGACCAAAAAGTGCTAGCACCTCTTCCCCCACCTTCGGAAAGGTGATGGTAGGCAGATTTAATAGAGAAGGCACCATCTTTTGCAGGTCTCCAGATAAAACAATCAGAGGAAGCAGTATGAGGAGGGTGCATTTTAATGATCATTCTTATAATACCCGGCGGTACAATCCCTTGCCATCTGCTGATGTCCCAACCTCCACTAGACGTAAGGTGGTCACGAACAGTTTCATTGACATTAACGTTAGTTGGATTTTGAACGTAAGCTATGATTGGTTGATCAAGGGGGAGCCAACAATCAGACCAAAATTTAGTTCCAATCCCATTGTCAACCTTCCTCCCAACTCCACTAATAAATTTATCCCAAACAGTAGTAATCGCTTTCCAAGCAGGCGAGGAAGTCTTTTTCTTAGAAACCTTAGGAATCTGATGATTACCACAGTTATACTTATACCATAAGCATTTTACCCAAAGCGCATCTTGTCTAGTTAGGAGGCTCCAACAAAGTTTCATGATGAATGCTTCATTTTGGCGATGAAGATTTTTAAATCCCAACCCTCCCTGCTTCTTTGCTTGGGTGATTTTGTCCCAAGCAATGAGATGCATTTTCCTTGCATCATCATCTTGCGACCAGAGGAAATTCCTGGAGATCTTGTCAAGTTCACTAATTGTGCAAATCGGGAGAAGAGTTGACTGCATGCAGTAATTAGGTAAGGATGATAGCACGGATTTAATAAGGACTGACCTTCCTGAAGCAGTCAGAAATTTGGTTTTCCATATGGACAATTTTTTCCGAGCACATTGGATTATAGGGAAATATGTGGCTTTAGAAATTCTTTTATGGATAATAGGAACTCCCAAATATTTCCCAAGGTCGGAAGTGAGGCCAATCCCAAGAAGTTGGCTCAGCTCTAATGCTCTATTAAAATTTACCTTCTTAGAACAGAACATGCGAGATTTATTCACATTGATTCTATGGCCCGAGACTTCACAAAAGCTGCGCATCACTTTCCGAACCTCTTCCATTTGAGAATTGAACGCTTCAGTGAATAGAATAAGGTCATCCGCGAAGAACAGATGGGAAATAGGAGGACTCCCTCTCTTGAAGGTGAATGGTTTCCAACGCCGGGCCTCACATTCAGCTTTAATAAGATGGCTCAACCGCTCCATGCAGAGAACAAAGATATAAGGGCTAAGAGGATCACCTTGTCTAACACCTCTAGAAGGTGTGAAAGCTGGGCTCTCATCACCATTCCAAAGGATAGACATAGAGGCGGTGGATAGACAAGCCATAATAAGGTTAACCAGACTTTCCAAAATATTCAAATGTTGGAGAGTATTTTTTATAAAACCCCAATCTAATCTGTCGAAAGCTTTCTCCATATCAACCTTGATAGCCACAAAACCTTGTTTCCTGCCACTCATTCTCATGGAATGGATAATTTCCTGGACGATAAGGATATTATCACAACTAAATCTGCCAGGAATAAAGCTACACTGCTCTTGACTAATAAGATGAGGCATGACGACCCTGAACCTGTTCGCCAATATCTTAGTGATAATCTTGAAGCTCACATTGCACAAAGAGATAGGGCGAAAATCTTTTAGCGTAGTGGGGTTATCAACCTTAGGGATGAGAACAACATTGGATTCATTTATACTAGATAAAGTAGAAGGGTTGTTAAAGCATTCTTCTACGAAGTCACAGACTTTATCACCCACCACATTCCACTGGGATTGGAAAAAGTGAGCATGGAGACCGTCAGGACCCGGGGCTTTGAAGGCCCCCATAGCAAATGTAGCATTCTTGATTTCAACTTTGCTGACGTTGCTTGATAGAGTGCGCAACTAATTTGTATCCAAAGAAGGAAAATTAGAGATCCATCCTTCAGGGTTTTTAATGCTAGCATCACGAGTATACAGATTATGAAAAAAGTCGTGAGCGAACATTTTAGCAGAATCATGATCCTCAACCCACTCACCCACATCATTCATAACAGCCCCAATTCGTTGTTTCTTTCTTCTAACCACGGTCGAAGCATGAAAGAACCTAGTATTCCTGTCACTACATTGAAGCCATTTACTTCTGGATTTCTGGAACCAGGTGATTTCTTCCTAGGCTGCAACCTTGTGGTACTCGTCCCAAAGTTTCTTTTCCAGACGATAGAGACCAGATTACAAATTCGTCAACCGGCTTCTGTCAATTCCTTCCAGGCGACGAATAATCCTTTTCTTCCTGTTAGTGAAGTTGCCAACACGGTTGTCATTCCACTCCAAAGCAGATGTATGAAAGTTTTGCAAGCCGTCCAGCCAATTTTTCCCCTGCCAGGCTTCGGTAGTGAGATCCTTGAAGTCATTTTCAATAGTCCAAGCAATCTGATAAGAGAACGTCTTCTGAAAGCTCCTTCTTTGTGATGAGGGGGAAGAGTTTACAACCACGATCCTATGATCAGATTTGAATTTAAGCTCGTGCCGGACCGTGAAGTGAGCCAATTGAGATTGTTGAAAACCCAGTCCAGTCTCTCTTTTAAACCTTCCTTCTCCCAAGTGTATCTGTCGCCATGAGGTATGGGCTCAAGAAGCCCAGTGTCATTAATACAGTCTCTGAATTGTTGCATCGATGCCCATGGGGGGTTGGCTCCACCAAGCTTATCAGTTGGGGACATAAAGGCATTGAAGTCACCCAAGACTAACCAGGGTAGAGTAGAATTTATAGCAAGTGAACAGAGAGAGTTCCACAGAGGGTTTCTGCTAGATAGTGTAGTTTCACCGTAAATCATGGTCACAAGGCTTGTAAGATTATTAGTTCGATCATAAACCTGGTAGTGAAGCATCTGGGTAGAGGAAGACAAATAAGTAATATCAAAGGTTTCATTATCCCATAGGACCCAGATACCCCCAGAGAATCCACTAGCTTCCACCCAGATCCAATGGCTAAATCCAAGCCTCCGGCAAACTTTATCCGCCCTATCTCTGCTGATACGGGGCTCCAAGAGACAGAGAATATTAATATAGTATTTATTAACAATATCCTTGATAGTTAAAGGGAAGGACCGGCAACTGGCCCCCCTACAATTGAGAGTTTTAATAAGCTAGTGAACGCAACACATCATCCAAACATTTCACATTAGACTTTTTTCCAACTGCTTACTTTTTCTGACTTTAAGTAGCTTAAAGTTGACTCCAACCAGACCCTAAGAAGATTGTTATGACTTGTGAGTAGGAGAAGTATTATTAATTACCATCATTTGATAAAAATAAGAAGAATTAAGATGAAGAATCAAGTAACATGCTCATACAACCCCAATTGAGTTAACATTAAGTTGCTCATAACCCAATTCTAAGATGTGAGAAAGAAAACTCTTTTTAGAAAGACCCAAATTACGTTCTAAGAAGAGAGCGACTTGCAAAGAAGGGTCTTTTTTTCACAGCGACAAAAAGGGTTGCGTTATATATATATATATATATATATATATATATATATATATATATATATATATTTATAAAAAATGATATTTGATACATAATGTAAAAGAAGTATTCTTTTCTTTTAAATATATATATATATATATATATATATATATATAGTGTGTGTGTGTGTGAGATATATGTATATATATAATAATATAAAGTTTTAAAATATAAAACAACATAAAAATAAGTTAATATCCCGTGACCGCCCTACTTCTTCCATCTTTCCTTTCCCTTGGCCTTCATCCTTTCTTTCCAACAAAATTAAAAGAATATGTAATATCAAGAAAGTTAAAATAATATGATTATATTTTATTTTCTATAGAATATAAAGAATTTGAATAAATTTCGTATAAAATTTACTTTTTTTATCCCAATATTTTAATTTACAAAATATGTAAAATAAATTAAATAAATATAAATATTTATAGATTCATAAATCTAATAGAAAATATCCAAAATTTTGATTATTTTAATTATTAAACAGGTACTAATCAATTTCTATTTTTATCGTAACTAACAACCATACATATGTCAAGGATATCATTCAAGAAAAGATTTAATAAGTTCAATTTTTTTAAAAAAAATCATAATATTTTCCTATGAACATCACATTTCATTAAAGATAAAATGATGTCATAGAAAGTCCCAGTTGACTAGATAACTAGAAGAATGTGAGTCATATGGTAAACGACCTACAACTCTTTCCCTCCCCCCCCCCCCACAATACAATGGCAAGACTAATGTCTTAAAGTACAAAGGGTGGGATCGAACCCACGACCTCCCCAACTGTGGGGAGAAGGCATACCACTAGGCCCGTGGTAAACGACCTACAACTTAAAAACCACACATGAAAGGCAAAAAGGAGGACAGGCACACAAACATAGGGTCTGTTTGGATTAGCGGTGGGAACGGGTGGCTTAAAAGCTATCTGACTTTTATAAAGCCCGGTAGAAAAAAAAGTCATGTGATTTGTGTTTGGATTGTCTATTTAGCTTTTGCAAAAGTGGTTTTTTTTCTAAACTGAGGAGTGTTTGGATTATTATTTCAAAAGTGAGTTGAAATGAAAAATGACTGAAAAGGGTATAAATTTGATTGAATAATATATATATATATATATATATATATATATATATAAATGATTATTTAATAAATTTATAAAAAGATAAAAAGCTAATTTTTTTTGGGGGGGGGTAAAGAAAAGCTAGAAGTGAAGGAAAGCTCCATTGAAAGAAATAATGGGCCCCACGAATGGTCCATGCATTTAGAGTTTTTCAATTGTAGGTGACAGGAGCGGGGGATCAAAGTTTGTGGGGCCCCCTGCACAAGCTAACGTTGGCATAGACGTAGAAAAAGCTCGAGTTTTTAATTAAGGAATTTTAAGTGTAAAAAGTCCAGTAAGATTACAGCTGATCCAAACACACTCCATGGGCTTTTTTCGTTATTGAAAACGCATCCAACGCCACGTTTCGTTTTTTTGCCTTAAACGCTGAGAATAAAGCTAAACCAAACAGGCCCATAAACAACAAACCAAAAAGAACCCAAGTTATAACTCCTTCCTATCCTTAAATATAGAATATAACTGGAGAGTTGATCTTGACTTTCAATATAAAGCATAATTTTCATATTTGTCAATATTTTCCTAACATACTCATATTAATACTCTCTCAATAATAATTAAGGAGGAGAAGAAATGAGGAAATTAAGGAAGATGTCTAAAGGATTTATATATATATATATATATATATCATATTAACTAACTTTTTAAATCTAATCAAATTAAGTAAATATGCTTTATAATAAAAATTGAAGGTGTGTGTGTGTGTGTTATAACAAAATTTTAGGAGAGGGATTGGGCTCACTCATAGTCCAAGAGCAGGGCACCTGGGCCTGCTCTACAAGGGAATTTAGGACTGAGAGTACACATGCATCAACTTCAGCCTAGGTTACCCCTGCTTCCCAAGCTCTGAGATGTCTCCCTTAGCATAGTGACTGTAACACCCCTACTTCTATAATACATGTACAAACATGAGTTTGCATAGTAATGGGAAGCCTTGAGTCAATTTCAAAGTATTTGTTTTCTATAATTTATGGCGTAAATTATTTTAAATGCCCCAAGATGGAAATCCATTGTTTATAATTAAATAAGGAGTTACTAAGTCAAGATGAGAAGGAAACTATGACAAGTTACGGTGCACAAAGTAAGCTTGAAGAAGTAAGCCAGTATAATATATAAGTGACAAAAGACATTAGTAGGACGGGAACACTGACCTTGTGGGACAGGGTATGCGTGTTCAACCTAGGAAGAGAAAGGAAATATGTGCCTGGACCAAGTATAGAAAGAAAAGTCAGTAGTAGTAGTGGTGCTACGTCAAACAATGGCATTTCGGGGTCCAGAGTCGGATTATCGAGTAGCACAAATTACGAGGTGGTTATGAGATACTGGAATATGGGTTTCTTTCTCCCCAAGGCACTACAGTCCGTCCATATGTGATCAGGGAAAGGAGACTATAATCCGGGCCCACACAAGCCCAGTAGAAGGGCACGAGTTACGAGGAAAGTGTAACCGGCAAAAAGGAGTGAAGCGGGCCCGGCTAGGGTGGCCTAGACCTTGGACATAGTATGGAGGGCAAAATTTTGGTGGGCCCAGAGGAGAAAGAGAATGTCACATCATGTAATTATGAAAAGAGAGAAAGTCACATCAAGCAATTATGAAGAGAGTGAAAGATAAAATAATCAGGTTTAATATGGACCACACCTTTTGAATCTGATATGACCAATGAAAGACAAGTAATTATGGCACATAAAGGGTAATTATGGCGCATCCTAGGGCAGATCACGTGGTCCCACTGGCTTGGAGAAAAAAGCAGTGCAAAATGACCGTTTTACCCCTAGGCAAAAAACCTACAACTAGCAATTCCAGAGACCACCACCAGGGTCAATTTTAGAATCTCATTTTCGATCTTGGAATGCGCCACCCATCTTCCCAAAAGAGTTCTCTAGAAACCTTGAGAATCAAGTAAAGAAATTATAATTTAATCCGAGACATTCTTTCGTCCAGCGGGTAATAATAACCGAAGTTGGATAATAGCTTGTACCCTTGAAGCCTATAAATAGGGCACTTCCTCCTCAATTTGCCATCAGCCAAGCACGAGCCCAAGGAGAGGAAGAGGAGGTTCCAGTTGAATGTCTTGATCCAAAGAAGGAGGAAGGCACCCGCAACCGACATTATGAGGTAAAGTCCCTAACCGACGAGTAAGAAACTTGTCTCTGCCCTATGGTGTTTTCGTGAAAAGGCAGTGGGATTTTCATATTTTTAAGATTCTCAATGGGTCCAAAATGTGTTTTTCTGTGGGGACATGTGGGATCACCTTTTTTCCAACTCAAAAAGCTCAAGTCTTTAATATACAAAAATCTGCAAATTCTTACGGTTTTGGGCAGCGAAAACAAATCAATGGTTTTGAAGTAGTAAAATATGTCCAAATGCTTTGAAATTTTACATGATAAAAGTAGACATCCTAAGGATGATTTTGATATAAGATTTCATGTCATTTGGACTTTCCAACTGAGAATTCTTTAAGGCTAAAAATGACCTAAAAACGTGGTTTTTCTCCAAGATCAGTGGCCAAGTTTGAGAACCAGAAAAGGATTCGAACCCAGTGGGCTTTGGGAATTATTTTTCGTAAAAAATAGACATCCTAGGGGTTCTAAGGCCATTGATTCCATGTCAAAATGATTTTTTGAGAATTTATTAAAAATCAGCAAAGTTGGATTAGAAATTCTAGAAATTTTGGTGATTAGGCAAATTTTGTGAAACTTGAAACAAAGTTTGGTCATGTGATTAAAAGCATGGTGTTTGGCTGAATCTAGGGCATTAACGCATGTGGGATGTATCTCCGACTTGAAGAAGAGAAATTACCGCTTTCAAGAAGTGCCATGAAGTAATTGTTGATTTGCATACTCTATGTTGCTCTTGCATGTATGTTTTATCATGATGTAGGAGATCGGGCTGCAGTGCCTATTGGACTACATGTCCTTAGGTTTCTAATGCAGTACCGAGATCAGGCTGTAGTACCTATTGGACTGTGTGTCCTTAGGGTTTGGCTACAGTACCGAGGGCATGTAGGATCAGGTTGCAGTACCTATTAGACTATGTGTCCTTAGGGTGTTGCTGCAGTATCGAGATATGTGAGGTAGGTAGGGCCTATGTGATTGTGTGTTCATAGGTTGCTACTGAGGCCTCAAGAGGGGGTAGGTGGTAGGATTTGGCCACCCTGACTACTGAGGCCCCTGAGCGCACTGTTCCAAGGGGCTTATCTTGACCAGGCAGTCCTACGAAGTTGCTACATGCCGGTTTATTGTGCCAAGAGGCAGGTTTATGTTTACTTCCTTATTATGATTTGCATTGCATACTTTATACACATATTGTATATGAGTCTAATAGTTACTCTGGGGTTCAATCTTAAACTCCAGACCATTGTGAAGACACAGGGGTGAGACAGTATCGGTCGAAGGCGTTAAGAAGGTAGGGCGTGAAGCGGTGAATTGAAGAAAATAGGGGATGCCCTATCTTATTTTATACTCTTTGTTTTGGATAATTGTTGTTTATAATCAGTACTTTATTTGGATGACTGTATTAACCCTTTGCGTTCTTACATGCTACTTGGATTATAAATGTTTATCAGTATGTTAGACTTGTCTAACCAAATGTCGTGCTCTGCTGTGCTAACTTTGTGATAAGTTAATTGGACTAAGTAATAAGGGGAGGTGATTAAATAAAAGGAATCCCTCTAACCTACCACCCGAAAGGGCGAAGCCAGTAGGGGTGTAATAGTGACAGTGTCAAGATTCGAATCCTCTTCTTCTGGAAGAATTTTCAAATCCCTAACCGATGAATACATGGATAAGGGGGCAAAGGAGTTGTTTTTTTTTTTTTTTTTGGGGGATATAAAAGGAGTAGATTTTTGTTTTTTTTGTTATAAGAAATTTTAGGAAATGGGTTGGGTTCACCCACGATCCAAAGGCAAGGCGAAATCTCCCTTTCTCCTAGATGATATCAATGTTAGGCAGGGCGAGCTGTCTATCACCCTCAGGCGTAAACCTAGGCACTTAGGAGCTATGATGTCTCCCCCAACACCTTGACCAACTCCAGAATCAAACCTCCTCCCTTTGGTGAAAGTGTCCGACCCTATTACCAATTGAGCCCAAGGACGAAGGGTAAAAGGAGTAGATTTTATGTCAGAGCTATCTTGAAATGTGATATGCTAACACGGCCCATTAAAAACACACGAAGTCAGACAATGAACACTGGGAACAAGTAAACATAAGTAGCTCATTGAACCCAGCCCAATAAGCAAGATTGGAATAATGGGCCAAGATTGGTTAAGAAACCCAAATTAAACTTCCCAATCAGAATCTAAATTGGGGTAACCCCAAATCCCATAATCCTTCAAGCTTGAAGGAAATTGCCAAGACTTGTTTACCCGGAAATAACAGGTTCTTTCATTATTTTTCAATTTCCAAATATATTCTCTAATACTTGGATGTGACTCACTATTCCAGTCTAAAACCACTTTTTCACAACAATAGTATTATAGTTCAATAACAAGAAGGGATAGGTTATTCTACCTACTCTTATTTTGCCTACCTTTACCTACCTCTCTTGATACCATTAGATTATAATCTCATCTTACGGTGCAGATTTAAGGGATAAAATAAACCCTTTTACCCTTCTTCTCTTCCACTGCCTCCCACCCTCACTTCCCCTCCTTCGCTGGTTCTTTCGCCTTCCCCAAAAAACCCGACCTATTCGCCAAGTCGTGTCTCCAGCCAAATCTCTCTATCTTCCAACTTCTTCCACAAACCCTACCCCTTTTCTGGGCACCCCATTCTCACTTGCAGAAAAGAAATAACCATGTTGTCAATTTCAGTAATCCCAAACTGTCGCTTGTAATTTTGATAGATTTGAGAATAGAGCCGTTGATTACAGATGGAGGATGACCAATCTTTAATTTATCGCTACCTGGCTAAACCCCAGATCTTTAGGGCCACATATTAAACAAAAAAGCAAATTGGAAAGTAAAATCCATGCGATGAAATTCTTTACGGAAAAAACCTTATTATTCTAATGGTAATGTGAGACTTTGTTAATCGGTGAGATGAAGAAGTTAGAGATCCCGAAGATGGACCCCGTTCTCACTTGCGCTTGCAGACCCCAATAAAGTTTTCTTTCTCTTGTTTTAATTCATTCTTTTCCCTATCAATATGAGGCGTATGTAATTATTTCCAGGATCTTGCTTTCAATTCCTATTCCTCTTCAATTGGAGTTCCTGTGATTTAATCAATTCTTGCGCGGCTATGGCAAACGATTCCGATGAGTTCCTGGTGTTGAGAGTGAGGGTGGGAGGCGGTGGGAAAGAGGAAGGGGGTAAAGGGTTATTTTATCTCTCAAATCTGTACCGTCAGATGAGATTATAATCTAATGGTATTAAGAGAGGTAGGCAAAGGTAGACAAAATAAGAGTAGGCAGAATAACCTATCCCTAACAAGAATTAGTAAATTATGCAGTATCGTACAATAATAGTAGGAATAAAATACTTGAGCCTTCCTTACATTTTGTCTTAATTATATGAACAATCTTCTATTTTGAAAACATATACTTAGTTCTAAACAATTAATTTTTAAGATTCTAAAAAATTAATGAAATTTGTATTAGAATCAATGTTATTTACTGCTTTATTCTTCATCATACTAAATCCCCACTTTTACCTAATATTGTTCAACAAATTTTAAGAGTTATCATTTCCTTAATTTTTTATTTTTGCAAACAGTTATTTATTTTATTATTTTAAAAAAAATTGGGACAAAAGCTATATGGTCGGTTTTGCAGGAGGGAAATGGAGGAAAGAGAGGGGAGGGAAAATTTTTATAACTTGGATTCAAAAAAAAAAAATTTGAGAAGTAGGGTTATAAATTAAAAAGAGAAAATAATTAATTAAACATTTTCGACTCCACTTTTCTAATTTTTAAAATCCAAGTCCTAAAATTTTTTCCTCCCCTTCTTCCCTTCCTTGACTTCCTTCCAAATCCCTCGTACCATACAGCCCTTAGCATGTTTATCATTGGGTATCGGTTGAATTCTCACCCCAAAAAAGCTAGTTTCCCCACAAATTTATATTTGGTATTGAGCTTGGAATAAATGGCTTAACCTCAAAGTGACTTAAAATTTTTTTTTTAAAAAAAAAAATTGTGCCTGTTTGGATCTCATTTGAGATCCCAAAATTAACTTTTGAAGCCTTATCATCCACATGTTTGGATTAACTTTTACATGAAAATGACTTTTATCTCAATTGATTTTTGCATGATATCCCTCCGGTCCTAATTATAAGACATAGTTGACTTTATTTGGAGAGATTAAGGAAGCTAAATAAGTTACTTAATCATTTTATATGTTGTGTATCTTTAGATTATATATTAGTTTATTAATCAAACTAATTACTTTGTAGAAAAAAATAGAAAGAAAAATACTCTAAGGTAATTTAATTAGCTTCCTTAACTTCTTCAAAAAAGTCAACTATGTCTTATAATTAGGACCGGAGGGAGTACATTGAAAAGCCTAATGCACTTGTTTGGATATTCTTTTATTAAAAAAAGGTCAATTTGATATAAATTTATTTGAATTGAAAAGTTTGTTTTAAAAGTTTAATTAAAAGAAGTTAATAGAAGCACGATTTTAATTTGCAATAATCATTTCTTGTATGTCCATGAATATGAAAAATTAAAGAATGTGTTTATATTTTAGGACAGTTAACAAT
This sequence comes from Acacia crassicarpa, assembly GCA_034222035.1. NCBI lineage: Eukaryota > Viridiplantae > Streptophyta > Magnoliopsida > Fabales > Fabaceae > Acacia > Acacia crassicarpa. The sequence continues at coordinate 40,422,048 of JAWXYG010000003.1, forward strand.
TGCAATTATAATATACTATTATTAAGATAGGTTATTATATGCTTCTGATTTTAAATATAAATCACTTCTAACTAATTTACACATAGCGATAACAACTATTAAAAGCTAAGCATTATATTTGTCATGAAATTCAAGTGATTTTTAATATCATCTTTTTCTACTAAACTAAATTCCAATATCATATTAATTTCTTCTAACCCTCTTACTACCCTTATTATTATTATTATTTTTAACAATCTTACTACCCTTTTTTTTTAAACAAACTTACTACTTGACAGTCCTTAAAAACTACCCTTATTAAGTATAATCATATATGAAAAAAATATTTGACAGTCCTTGAAACTAACAAATGTTTTATTTAAAAAAAAAAAATCAAGAACACATATCAAAAGGTTCTATGTAGGAGAGATAAGAGGGAGTATTGTCAAATTATATTTTAATTTTTAATGTAAAATCTATTTAACTAATTTTATTATATTAAGAAAGTTAGTTAGAATATGTCTTACTTGAATGATCAATATCAACTTCAAATGATGTCAGACCATAGGAGTATACTTTAAACCAATGAAAACAACTCTGTTGTAAAGATCGATATGTTAAAAGTGGAAATATTTTAATAATTTCATTCACATAAAATAAATAATATAAGAAATCTAACTTTAATGAACAAATCAATATTCTATGTTGAATTATTTGATTTACTTATATTTTATACGTAATATTGATGGTGATGTTTTAAAGTTTTCAATTTGAAACGCATCTGTAAATATTTTTCAAAAAAAGGTTTACATCATTGTTTTCTACCCAAAAAAAAAAATCACAATAATTAATATGCAACTCCCTATAATTTCACCTTATTTTTAAGGGTTAAGGTGCACCCATGACACATATTTAATTTTACAAATATGTTCAGTATCTTAAAGTATTTTTTGATGTATCCAGTATCTTTAAGTATTTTTCATGTGCTCTATAACCCTAAAGTATATTTTTGTGCATTCTTGCATTTAACAACTTAGGCAATTCAAGGTGCTCGAGATACTTAAAAAAGAATTTCAAGGTACTGGATGCATCTGAAAAATATTTCAAGATACTAAATTCATTAAAAAACAAAAACTTAAGGGTGTTGAGTGTCTTACAAAAAAAACTTGAAGATATTAGATACGCCCAAAAATACTTAAGGTATTTAATACACCTTCACACTATTTTTAATTAAGTTCAATTAATTTGTTAATTTGTAAAAAACCAACACTTGTAAATATAAATAAAATCAAAATTAGTTGGATTACAAAATCTATATAAATTCAAGGAGACAGATGTGAGCATGATAGCTTTTTAATGTTACGTCGATAATAACTTAATTTTATTTCTTAAAAGACTTTTTATTTTTAAGAAATTGTATGTTGTGGCAACTAATATGTCATTTAGTCCATATCTAGAATATCCCCAATTAACAAATTATCCATATAGGGACCAATGTCTGTAATTAATTATGCTATCAAAAAAATTGATTATGCCTACTTTTGAGCCCCAAAATAATTAATTATATTAGGAGTACATAGAAAAATAATTCTTTGCTAAATTCACACCTTAACTTTTCTTAATACTACATTGATCCTAGATATCATATATAATTGACTTTTTTGGTAGATTAATGAAGCTAATTAAATTATTTTCATGTATTTATATTTATTGTTTTTACTCTAAACTAATTTGTCTAACTTATAAACTGATATATAATTTAATCATATACGACATATGATATAATTAAGTATCTTAGGGCCCATTTGGATGGGGCTTTTAAAAAAAATGTTTTTTTTAAGTGCTTATTTTTTAAGCTCCAAATTGGAGCTTTTAAAAAAAGCAGCACTTTGGCTTTTTTTGTGACTTTTGCTTTTTCAAAAAAAATATCATCTAAACACATAAATTAATTAAAAAAACATTTTTTTGCATTAAAATAGTTTTTTTTCCTAAAAAAAAGCCCATCCAAATGGGCCTTTATTTAGTTTCCTTAATCTTTCTAAAAAAATGTCAACTTAGTCTTATATTTAGATTATAAGATATAATTGATTTTTTGGTAATTAAGGAAGCTAAATAAATAAATAACTTAATTATGTTGTATATCATCATATTATATACTATCAATTTATAGTCTGAAAAATTAATTTAAATAAAAACTGTTAATATAAATACTTTAAACTAGTAATTTATTTAGTTTTGTGAAGTTTTTTAAAACTATTAATATAAATATTTTAAAATAATTTATTTAATTTTCTTAATTTTTTTAAAAAGAAAATCACCTGTACTAATATCAAGTACAGTAGTTGGTAGTAACTTTTTTTTAAAAAAAAATATAAAGTCCGGGAAAAAAACCATTTAGGTCATTGTGAACTAGGGAAAAAAAAAGGTTAAGTTAACAAGTTCATTGATTTACTTTTGGTTTTTTGTTTTTTGGGAAAATCCCCTTATGGCTCAAATTAGTAAAAAATTGTTAAAAAAGGCTAAAAAAAAAGTCATATGTCAAAAAAGATCTCAAGACCTTTTCTGGTATTATTTCATAAACACTAACAACTATATCAGTAAAACATTAACAACTAAATTAGTAGACATTAACAACAATATCCTAACAACTAAATTAATACCTTTTAACAACTAAATCAGTACCCATAAACAACTATATCAGTGCACATTAACAACTAACATTTCATGAAATAATATCAAAAAACGCCTTAGAACCTTTTTTGACATATGACTTTTTTTATTGATCTTTTTTAACAATTTTTTAATTATTTAGACCTGAGATGGATTTTCCCTTTTGTTTTCCCTGGGAAAATGGATAAAAGGTTTAAACCCTAACTTAGTACTGAGCATGGCACTCGGCACGGTGCAGTCCTGGGAAAAGCACCATTGTAGCAACTGTTAATAAAAACTGTACCTAATTGAAGTACTTTGGAAAAGAATTACCGAAATAATGCAGTTAATGGTGTCGTCTGTCAGTATGCCACTAGTGGCGTCACCAGTAGTCAGTGGCGTCAAGAATCCTGACACCAGCAAGGTGTCAAGACGATTCCTGACACCCCCCCCCCCCCAACACATGCAAGGCCTCCCGTGACTCCTTTCCTCCCCCTCTTATAATTCACTCATTCACTCCCTCCATCCTCCATCCCTCATCCGTGACTCTTTCCCTCTCCCTCTCATCATTTACTCCTTCACTCATCTGGAAACTCCCTCCATCCTCCATCTTCTTCATTCTGTTTCTTCATTTTTTTTAAAAAATTCCATATAAACATTGTGTTTCTTCTTCTGCTCAGTTGCAATTTGTGCTGTTCTTATTTGTTTTATTCGTAATTTGTTCTTCTTTTTCATAATATAAAATAAGTAAAAAATGAATCAAATTCGTTCTTTTGTATATTATAATGGTTCTAAAAATATAGGTGCAAATGGATTGAGCTTTGAAGGTGAAAGAAGAGCAATGTATATTATTCGAGGCATGCCTGCTAAAGATTTAAATGAATAGATCCATCTAAAATTAAAGCTCCAACAAAATCAGGTAATATCTTCAGTGACGGGTAGAGTTCCTTGTGGAAACCACAAATATGCGGGTTTTAGATATCTGATGATGAGGATGTAGATGTTTTTGTTCAAACATTCGACAAAAACCCTACATCCCAATTTGCTAAGTTATATGTGGATATTGAGACGTCAAAGGAGGGTGTATCAATACTGACTCATGGACTCCATCAGTCACATTATATGGCTCATTCTGGTACACCTCAGCCAACACAATCAACCGTAGCACATGGAGAAGAAAACGACTATATGGTAGATGAACCTGACAATGAGAATGAGCAAGAGGAAGAAGATGAAAACACTTTATCGGCTAATGACCAGGATTAGAATGATAGTGATGCAGATGACGAATATCATGGTAATGTCATGTCACAGCAGACTGGTATGTTACAATCATCAGGTTAGTTACGTAGTTGTATTATTATATAATTTATTTTTTATTAGTTACAATGTTTTCGCATAAATTGTATTATGTGTGAATATGCAGATATTACACCATTTTGGAATGAGATTTTGCATTATGAGGCTGTTGATGAAGATTACCCGCATGAGGATATACTGCATGTGGAAGGCTTGGGCCGGGGTCCGTGGGTAAGAGGAGATGTATTATATCTGAAACAAGAGTTCGGGTCCAAGAATGATGTGTAAGCCGCAATAAAACATTATTGTATGAAGGAACATCATGAAGCTGTAGTAGTTGAGAGTACTATAGCCAAGTTTTCAATGAAATGTCGGAATCATGAACAAGGTTGCGATTGGAGAGTAAGAGCAATTAACTCGAAGAATAGCAACACTTGGGTGGTAACTAAATGGGTTGGAAATCATAGTTGTGTGAGCAAAATTCTCTCCCAGATCACAAACAACTTGATTCTGAAATTATTTTCGAGACCATAATAGGTATGATGCACAATACCATTTGATAAATTGTGAACTTATTTGTGTTTATCAGTGAACATAAATAACATTCCTGGTGTACACTTTTTGTGATTGGTTTTGTAGACATAGTCAAGGAAACACCGTCAGTAGCTCTGATCATGATACAAGAAAGGGTGACTGGAATGTGTGATTATCATGTTTCTTACAAGAAGGCATGGAAGGCAAAACAAAAAGCAATAGCTAAGATTTACGGTGATTGGGACTAGTCATATGTGTTCCTGCTAAGATGGTTCAAGGACATGTTGAAATGTTCCCTGAGATCTATTTATAATATTCAACATGGACCGTATATCGTTGATCGGCGGGTTGTTAATGGGATTCGAGTATATTGTTGTTGCATGCCAAATTGTCGCATGGAGCGATTGGGCTGGTGCATCTCGACAATGTGAAAACCAAGTACGGGTGTCACCGCCCTCCATATGTCTTGCATGTAAACATCTGCACCCATAAACTCATATCCGGCGTCCCTATTTGGCTCCCATTTCACATGTGCATGTAAACAAATGCAAATTAGTTTTCTCTTTTTGTTCCCTGATCTCAAATTTAATATACATACATCGTCTCGATCCATCTGGTCAATCTCTATCTGATATGTCTTTAGGTCACGTCGCAATAACCGCACGTCGACATTATTGAACTTGCAATATGTAACTCAATAACATTAGTGAAACGACCTGCAAATAAGAACATAATCACTCAACTACTCCAACCATTTCAAAATATTCATTATATCATACTGCTTCCCTACCTGCGTCCGTAATGATCACCTGCGTCACTGGGCGGTGGAATGGGAGGTGATTGGCAGGAAATCTGGACCATGTCAACATATCTGCAATAACAACTATTAGGAATCCAATCCCTGATTTATAGGAATCCTTGATTTGTAGGGATTAGGGAAATCCTCATTAATAGCCATTAAGAGCCATTATTACTAAGGCTCTCATCTCCTGTATATATGTATACCGTCTTTACATGAATGAATACACAATATTCAAATTATTTATTTATTTTGATAAATAAAAGTTTTGGAGGGTTCGGCATCAATCCCCCACCAAGGCCAGGGCACGGCCCCGGGCTCTATGAGCATTTACTGGGGACTTACGAGATCACCTACCAAAGGAGCCCCAGCGACGGCAGAGGGGATCAAACCCACAACCTAAGGCCTAGTCCTGGATCCCTTACCATTTATGCCAGCTCTCATTGGCAATATTCAAATTATTTAGTTTACATGGTACCAGAGCCTTGTGAAATTCTAAGGTTTAAATTTTTTTTTGCCACTATTCATCAAATTTCACGTGATCATCCGTCTAGTTTTGGGTGCTGTTTTTGTCACAGTTCATCGCGCACTGTTCGATCTACAGGGCATGTGCGATCAAATGACCAGATAGCAGATGTTTTAACGAAAGCCTTAAATGGGACACGGGTTGAGTATCTTTGTAACAAGTTGGGTATGATAAACATATATGCTCCAACTTGAGAGGGAGTGTTAGGAATCTAATCCCTGATTTATAGGAATCCCTGATTTATAGGAATCCTTGATTTGTAGGGATTAGGGAAATCCTCATTAATAGCCATTAAAAGCCATTATTACTAAGGCTCTCATCTCCTGTATATATGTATACCGTCTTTACATGAATGAACACACAATATTCAGATTATTTAGTTTACAACAACAAACAACCCCTAATGTCTTTAGCTGAAGCTGACGTGGCTTGACATAGCTCGCGAAACAGTATAGTGAGTACAACAGACCCCCAACTGTATGTAGCAGTCTCCACAAGGTTACCACCCAATAATTTTATATATCGGCAAGGAACCTCTGAGCTAGACTTGTCACAAAACAAAAATCCATTGAATAGGCGCATGAGGTAAGCACATGTGTACAAAATTTGACCCTCAACAGTAGCTGAGTGCTCCTCATAGTGGCCCCAATGACGGTCAAACCAGCTCATCTTGATGTTTCCGCCAATCAAAAATGATGGGAGTGGAGTCTGACCCATGTATTGCTGCATAATTGCTGCCCAGTTGCCATGCATCTGACTAGAAACTATTCGACCCTCAGTAGGCAAACCTAAAATGCCCTCTACATCCTGTAGAGTAATAGTCATCTCACCAACCAGCATATGGAAGGTGTGAGTGTCCAGCCTCCACCTCTCAACCAAAGCAGAAATAAGGTATTTGTCAATCTGCACCAACGTAAAAGTAGAGAACAAATATGTAAGGGTCCTATATTATCCGTATCATGTACAAATAACTAAATGCATATAATTAATTACATAAAGAATTTTAAAAAATACCGGGAATCTCTTTTAATGCAAGACACGTGCCAGAAACCTGTAGGCATAAGGTGATGCTGCAAATCTAATGGGATGAGATCTGGGTCATGGACATCTCCCAAAGACCCCTGTGAGGCTCGCCTCATCCTCAAAGAATTGCAATCTCCTCTGTTCCACACAATTTGTGATTGGTGTGACTACTGCACCTCCTCATTAAAAACTCCCCACTCTTTGGGGTCGGGCTCAATATTGTGAGTGTGTTGGTCATCCATTTGATTAATAAAAATTTACAATAACACAACACATTATTAAGTCACTAATTATTATTCTCTAAATAATTAATTACTGAATTAATTATTTGACTAATTATTATTCTCTATTTAAGCTTATCTTATCTATCTTAGGGTACTATAAGTAATAATATATAACATATTTTACAAAATCTTTTTATTAATTCACTAATTATTATTCTCACAAATTTCTTAAATCAAATTTAGCTAATAATAATATTTTACATTTTATATATCAAATTATTATTTTACAAAATATTAAATAATTAGTCATCTATCTTAAGGTTTATAATTAACATACAAAATAATTAATTAATTCACTAATTAATTAATTTACTAATTAGTCTTGTATCCTAAGGTTAATAATAAATTGTAAATATTTTAATTCTGTAAATTATTAATTATAATTATAATTTATTCTTTTTATTATTTATAATTATTAATAGTTTGTAAGTAATTAAGCATCCATCCTACCGTTATACATTCATTAAACATCTATAATAAATAAATGCATATAATTAAAAGTTAAATCAAATTATTAAACAATAAACATAACAAAAAAAATTAAATTTTACCTTTGCAAATGTGAAGTCAAGAGTAAGAGAGACAATTTAAGCCTCCTCCTTCTTCTTTCTTCCAGTGATTTTCTTTTCTTTAGGTCTCAAAGTTTATCAGCCTCTCTCAGTGTTTTTTCAGCTTTAGGAAAGGAGGGAATGAGATGGAAATTAAAAGGATGAGGAGATGTATGTGTGTGTGAATGTGTGGGTGAGAGTGAAAAAGAATGAAGAAGATGGAGTTTCCAGATGATGAGGGAGAGGGAAGGAGTGAATGTGTGGGTGAGAGTGAAAAAGAATGAAAGAAAATGGAGGACAGAGGGAGTTTTTCTGAGGAGGGAAGGAGCAAATAATGAGAGGGAGAGGGAAGAAGTTGCAGATGAGGGAGAGTGAAGGAGTGAATGGAAGATGGGAGAGGGAAGGAGTGAGGTTGCGTGGGTTGGGGGGGTGCAGGAGGGTGTCGGGCGTGGGTGGGGGACAGGATGTGTCAGGATTCCTTAAGGGATTTCTGACGCCTAATGGCGTCAAGAAAGTTGACGCCATTAGTGGCGTCAAGAAAGTTGACGCCATTTTGATGACGCCACTAGTGGCATTAAGCTTCTTGACGCATTGATAAGTGGCGTTACACCTAGTGACGTCATTAATAGCGTCCGGTCAACTAACGTCTTTGACTGCATTACTTCAGTAATTCTTTTTTAAAGTGTTTCAATTGAATACAATTTTTGATAAAAGTTGCTATAATGATGCTTTCCCTGTTGTCTTGAGTTGGATGTTGAGGTTTGGAGGGATTTCTGCCGGCGGCACAGACCCTTGTTTGACTCTTCCTCTGATATTTTCAACACCTCATCTCATGACTGATGTGATCTAATATTCCGTCTACATTTTTTTTTTTTTTTAGTGAAAGGATTTCATTGACTCACGGCTCGCGGATTCCTACTTTTGGTTTAAATATTCATTTTCTTTTGTTGCGTGCCTGCCACCCGCCTATACCCCACGCACCATATAATTCTCTCGGAGCGCGTGTTCCCTTTTTTTTTTCTTCTAAAAAAAATTTCTGTTCTGAATCCGAATTTTATTTAGTGTTTTACTCTCAATTCTTATTATAAAACACTAATAAACTCTTCTTACAAATCAATAAAAATAGTTAAAGCCATTAAATTAGTCTTAAAATTTAATTAATTTCTAATATTATCCCTAATAATTACACAAAATTCGAATATCATATTCCTTTTAGTCTTTATTATAAGGTATTAACTAACAATTGTATTTGGTCATTTTTATAAAGCACTTGCTTGTTTCCAAAAAGTATAATTATATTTTTCATGTATACCCATTATTAATAAGGATGGTGGATAAGAGTAATAATTAATATAATATTAAAGTTAATACAATTAGTAGTGGTAATATTGAAAGTTACTCAAATTGTAGGACAACTTTATTGACTTTAATTGTTTTTATTGGTTTGTGAGAATTGTTAGTTAGTATCTTATAATAAGAACAAGAAGGAGTATTAATTATTACTCTTACCCACTACTCTTATTAATTATTGGCATACATGAAAAAATAATAATAATATTACTCAGAAACAAATTAGTACCTTATAAAATGGATCAAATACGCTTGTTAATTGTTGCATTATAATAAGGATTAGAGAAAATAGTACTTTTCTAAAATTTATGTTAAATCAATAAATAATTGAATATAAAATTACATGTAATTTTTATTAAGGGAATTAAATATTAGCCCGAATAAAAAAGTAATGAGTGGCACCAAAGATGGGAAGGCACAAAGAATTAAATATTAATCAATTTTTTTTAAAAAGAAGGTATATATAATTTTTTTAAAATTTGAAATTTTACATAGTTAATTCTTAAAAAAATATATGAAAAAATAATGTATAAATATATAGGAAAATTTATTTTATTTTTTTTATATAAACTAAAAATTACGTAATTCATTTTAAAAATTAAAAATTATATAATTATCAGATTACATTTAAACATGGCCATGTTTAATTATATTTATTTTTCCAAATTTTAATAATTAAATATAAAATTTATTTAAATAAAATTAATTATTATTTGATAAAAAAATATTAACTTACTACTTTTTACTGGATTTTCCCTTGGAAGTGCCAATCAGACTACTTTAAATCTATTTATCTGAGATAATTTAAATTATATATATAGAGTAGATAATCTGATAATCAAACATATTTTATTTACGTTTGAAATATCTTAATTCATATCCAAACAATTTTATCCTAAAATAACACGGCTGAATAATTCCAGTAAAAAAAAATTATTTAAAATTTGGAATATAATGACAGTTTAGTGATTACAGACGCATGCGCGACGCGTGAGATAGATCTTCTCAAATGGACAAACATGGACGAAGGCGCTCGCGTCAGCGAGGACCTCACGAATTGCGGCCCCAGGGGCACGGCAATGGCCACTATCAGATACGACAACATAAATATATATTCTTATATGCCCCAAAAGGGGAAAAGAATGCATATATTCTTACAAGAGGATAACCAAAGGTCTGAATTGCTAGGCGACACTTTATTTAAATTTCTTTAAAATATGAAATTACGAGTTTACCCTTTTTGCAATGGGATAAATGGGTGTGAAAGTTTGTTTAAGACACATGTATCCAGGGACGGACCGGGGGTAGGGGTGGCCCCCCTAAATTATAGAATCCAACCCAAATTTCTTAGAAATTATACTATAGCCTCATAAAACTTTCAGTTTCTTCGGTTTAGACCTCATTGAGTGTTTAATAAAAGGACTAAAATAAAAACATTGAAATTATTACAGGACTGAAATATAATTTTATAAACACCTGGGTTCTATTTTATAAATTTCGCCTCTCCTAATTTTAATTCCTGGTTCCGTCCCTGCATGTATCCTAGAGGTAATCTTATTTAAAGTATAGTCGGATACTATACGTGGGCATTTCTCTCAGTGAGAATTTGAATATATTGATTTCTCAATGTTTTAAAAGATTGAATAAAAGATGAAGCCCCTTCACAACAACAATGGTTCAATCGGTGAAACCGTAAGACTGGTGGTCGAATCTTGATGTAATAATTAAATAAGACTTTAATAAAAAAAATTATATCAATTTTTTTGCCCCAAAAAATAATTATATACATATATAGAAATAAATTTATAGAAAGTCTAATTGTTAACCTAATAATATCATAATATTTGATTTTTTTCCCCAATGAAATAACATTATATGGTGCAAGAGGTCTAAAAATAATTGAATTTTTGAGATGATCATTTTATGTTTTTTATGGATATTTTTTCAATCCATCAACATTTCTCGGTTAGGGTGAAAAGAAGTGTTATCAGAACCAAATTGGATCGGTCGGTTTGGGCTGGAAGCTAGAAAAAGGTGGTCCAACCAGTCCGGTTTAGTAGGCTGAATCGGTTCAACATTTTTTAAATAAAAAAACTAAATTATTTTTAGAATTTTATATAAATAATCCTGAAATCTTCAATTTTTCATTGGTCTAGCTTCGGATTAACTCTGATTTAACCCACTGACCCTTGAACTACTACCTCAACCGGTTCAATTATCGGTCTGAGTTTAATAAGTTGATAAAACGCCATCAAGATTTTTTTAAAATAGACACAATTACAAATATTTTTCTTGCCCAAAGTGAGCAATTAGCAAGTTCAGTTGATAATCCAATTAGTTGTACCTATTGTTAAACTCGCAAGCTGACTTTTCGAGTTTATCATTTCTACGTTCCGACCTTACTAAATCAAGTCGAGTCATAAGTAAACTTATGCCAGTTGTAAACTCAGTTAAATTCACGAGTTTACATATCCAATTTACTATTTTTACGTTTTTAGCTTACAAAATCATCTTAATTTACTCTTAAACCTGTGCTAACTTTTTCAATTTGATCATACTTAATATTTTATATATGAATTTTATAGAAATTTCTTTATTAAATATGACAGATTATGAATGCAACCTAAGAAATTTTATAGGCTAACCATTTATATGTATACATCTTCCTATTTCACTAATTTTACATGATTAAGGAAGGGAGTTAAAGATAGGCTAACCAATTGAATTTGTCAACTTTCCATTTTTACACTCATTAAAATATTAAAATTAGGTTGCATTATTCTCATACTACTAATCAATTAACTCTCTTATATTTAATTTGTCCTCATAAATAATTATTGAACTCTTCATTTTTCAATAAAAATAAAAAATTTCGAGATTTTGGAGGATAAAGGCCAACCTTAAGGTAATAATTGGTTAGTTTTTTTTTTTTTTTGGGTGGTACTATAATCATTTGTTGATTTGGTTAGAGGGAAAATGATGGAAAAATAGTAAAATACCCCTTGAATTTTAAAATCTTATTGACACCAATAGTAATAAGATTAACAAGAATAAAAAAACAATTGATAACTCATTTTATTAAGAAATCATCTATTTAAAATTCAAGTGGTATATTCTTAAGGTTTTCCTTTAGTTAAACTACATATCTTTACCGAGAATGATGAGAAAGATTATCAGAATCCAAACTAAATTATTTTTAATATATGTGTTTAAAAATCATTAATTCAAATTCAAATTATTATGGATTTTAAACAAATACGCTTTTTATTTTATTTTATACACCAACAAATCTGCTTTTTCAGTTTTATATATAAGCAAAATTTTGTAGGTTGGCCTATTCTTATTTATTAGAGACACTAATAACATATCTAAATTTTTTTAGCATCTTCTTCATTTTTATTCCCATAAATTATTGATGAGTTTCATACTCTTACTATAATAGTTACTCCCTTCAGTTTTAATTATAGAAACACTTTTATAGTATCACTACAAAAGTGTTTTTATAATTAGAATCAAAGATATTACTCCTTCCGTTCCTAATTATAAGATAATATTTGGGAGTTGATTTTGGTTCTAATTATAGGACAACATTTTAATTTTTGTCAATTTTTTTTCTAAAATACCTCTATTTATTCTTTTAAGTGTATTTGGTTTTTGGTGAGTATATGTATATGGGTGCATAAAGTCTTCTAGTCAATGAAATTTTTAAATTGTTGAGTATACACACACACACACAAACATATATGTGTGTGTGTGTGTGGGGGGGGGGGTGTGTATCTAGATATGTGTGTGTCTATATGTATGTGTGTGTACATATGTAGATATGTGTATGTGTGTGTGGGTGTGTGTTTATATGTGTTTGTATATATACGCGTACGTGTGTGTAGATACACATACACAAACATATGTGTGTGTATGTTTATATATGTGTGTAAATGTACACACACACAAATATATATGTGTGTAGATATACACACACACAAACATATATATATTTATATATGTGTGTATGTGTTTATATATGTGTAAATACACACACATATATATGTATGTCTGTGAATATATATATCTACATACATATGCATATATAGACACATAAACACACACATCCACACACACACACACACATATATATGTTTGTGTGTGTATCTACACACATATATATAAACACACGCGCGCGTGCGCGCGCAGCGCGCGCACACACACACATATATGTTTTTGTGTGTGTATCTGTGAGTGTGTGGGTATGTGTTTATATATGTGTAAATACACACACACTTGTGTGTGTGTCTATATATATATGTGTGTGTGCACGTGCACACACACACACACATATATGTATTTATAGTTATACCATTATTTCAATTAAAAACTATGTAGAAAGGAAAATTCTAAGTGGAAGAAATATGTGGTAAGAGTTGTTAATTCACTTTTACTTTTGTCATTTTAAATTTATATAAGGACATTTTAGGAAAATAAGTAAAATTAACTAATTTAACTCCTTTCCTTAATCTCTCCAAAAGCGGTTAAATATATCTTATAATTAGGACCGGAGGGAGTACCTACTATTTGCTCATTCTCAGTCTCTCTCATTCACTTGCTCTTTCCTTAATTTTTAGAAATGATTTACATTGCTTGCATATTCATTGAGTATTACTTATCTTTCTTTTTTGTTTTTGGCCAAGGAGAGGGAAGTGCAGAACATACTTAGAATCTAAGGAGCAGATAATGCTAACATACTAAGAACTACGACTTCAGAAAGGGGAATGAAGGTTTAACTATTTTTTTAATATACATAATTTAATGACTTGTATCCCATTAAAAATTACTCCCTCCAGTCCTAATTATAAGACATAGTTAACTTTTTTGGAGAAATTAAGGAAGCTAATTAAATTATCTTAGAGTATTTTTCTTTCTATTTTTTTCTACAAAGTAATTAGTTTGATTAATAAACTAATATATAATGTAAAGATACACAACAAATAAAATGATTAAGTAACTTATTTAGTTTCCTTAATCTCTCCAAACAAAGTCAACAATGTCTTATAATTAGGACCGGAGATAATATATATTGGGCAAAAATTTTATGTCTTTAAATAAGAAAATATTTTTATTTGTAAACCGAACATCATGGCGGCACCATTCAATTCCACTTTATTAAAATCTACCAATCGCATTTCATTTCTCTTGCACCTTTCGTTTTTGCTGCGAGTCTTTTTCGTTTTGGAGTTGCTTCTTGCTGGATCTTCAATCATCGCTGGGCTGCTGGGGAAATTTTCCGGGGGATGACGACGTCGTTTGGAGCTGCGAAACCTGTTGTTCTGGAGGACCCCAAGGTTCAGATTCCGAGCTTCCATGGCTTGAGGATTGCTAACTCTCGTGCTCTTACTCACACTGTTCATGTGCCTTCAGTTCCTTCTTCCACTCGCTTCCTCGTCCGAGCTGTGGCGACGGTGGGATTCCGTTAATGACTTTAATCTCATTTTTTTGTTTCCTTAAAAAAGCTGAAGTTGAAATTTGCTCCTTTATTTATTTTCATCGATGGACTGTTGGGAAGCTGAGAACGTGTAGGGTTTCGATCGTTATAAGCTCCGTTTTGAACTTTGATTTGGTGGTGGCAATTTCAATCTAACCGAAATAGCTGAGAGTTTTTTTCTCCAAGTGTTGGGTGTTTGTGCTTCTATTTTTCCGGTTATAAAATTTCAGTGATTAAGTGATTCCTTGGTCAAAATCTAAAATGAATTTTGACTTTTTATTTGTACTAGTTTTATCAGTATTTCAACGAGATGTCAACTTTAAGGTAAAAAAATTTTAGTTCAGGCTCATCTCATTAATTGAATGTTCCTGCTGCCAACGTTTGCGGTCCCACTGTGATCAGAATGCTTTTTTTTTTTCCCTTCAAAATAATCACCTTATAGTGTCTGTAATTTCTTTGCAGCCGACGAAGGTTGAAACTGCCCCAGAGAAGCGGAGTAAGGTTGAATTGTTGAAAGAGCAAAGTAATTACATAAGGTTTCCTCTTAACGAGGAATTGTTGACCGATGCTCCTAATATAAATGAAGCTGCCACACAATTGATCAAGTTCCATGGTAGCTATCAACAATATAATAGAGATGAGCGTGGCACAAGATCGTACTCGTTCATGCTACGTACTAAAAACCCTTGTGGTAAAGTTCCAAACAGACTTTACTTGACAATGGATGATCTTGCTGATCAGTTTGGAATTGGAACACTTCGTTTGACCACAAGACAAACATTTCAACTCCATGGTGTTCTCAAGAAGGACCTTAAAACGGTTATGAGTACCATCATTAAGAATATGGGATCAACACTTGGTGCATGTGGTGACCTAAACAGAAATGTTCTTGCCCCTGCTGCTCCACTTGTGAGAGAAGATTACCTTTTTGCACAAGAAACAGCGGAAAACCTTGCTGCACTCTTGACCCCTCAGTCTGGTTTCTACTATGATATGTGGGTAGATGGGGAAAGGATTATGTCTGCTGAACCTCCTGAAGTTGTACGGGCACGCATGGATAATTCTCATGGTACAAATTTCCCAGATTCACCTGAGCCTATCTATGGAACTCAGTTCTTGCCAAGGAAATTCAAAATTGCTGTTACCGTGCCAACTGATAACTCAGTGGATATTCTTACAAATGATATTGGCGTTGTTGTTGTGACTGATGACAAAGGGGAGCCTCAGGGGTTCAACATATATGTAAGTTGAACTAAAATGGTTGTCGAACAAAAGTTCTTGTCTTTCCTAACTTGTTTCCTGTAATTGTGCTTACAGGTTGGTGGGGGAATGGGAAGAACACATAGGTTGGAAGCAACTTTTCCTCGTTTGGCTGAACCTCTAGGTTATGTACCTAAAGAGGATATTCTGTATGCAGTGAAAGCAATTGTTGTTACACAACGAGAACATGGAAGAAGAGATGACCGCAAGTATAGTAGAATGAAATATTTGATCAGCTCATGGGGAATTGAAAAGTTCAGAAGCGTAGTTGAGCAATATTATGGCAAGAAATTTGAACCTTTCCGTGAATTGCCTGAGTGGGAGTTCAAAAGTTATCTGGGTTGGCATGAGCAGGTTGGTTCCTTAGATGAGTAGATAATATCTTTTGCCTTTTATTTTGTCTTCTGGGAAAATTGTATGATTCGCATGAAATATTGCTATGTCATGTTTTTGCTCACCCACACCATCCATATTGTGGTTGACTTGCTTAATTAGAGAATAATGGTCAAGAGCATTGGATATGTTTCATGTTTATGTTGTGAAATCAAATCCCATATATCTGATACATGGACAAAACATGTTCCATCTCTGGCTTATATGACAAAGCCAAAGTTGTTTCAACCCTGTTTGGCTTGTAGATGCATGCCATTTATAATATTGTATATGTTAATACTCTTCTTATAATATAGGACAAACTTTGTCCTATATTTAGAACCAGAGGTAGTAACATCACATAGTTTAGTTAAATATAATTTGAAGCTTTAAGTTCAATGCGGTGTATGTTTTTGTGATCTAAGTTATAACTATTAGAGATGTAACCAAATTATGCTGTCTGAGAAAACTGCATTTATATTTCTCTTTATGTGCTTAAGCACTTTTAGTTGGCAATGGTTGATGATTTTTCCCCCCTAAATGATTGTTTCTTCCCATCAGCATTATAGGCTCATTTCTTATCTTCCTTTTCTTACAGGGTGATGGCAGTTTATATTGTGGGCTTCACGTTGATAATGGTCGTGTTGGGGGAAAAATGAAGAAGACATTGCGGGAAGTTATTGAGAAGTATAATTTGAATGTTCGGATTACTCCAAACCAAAACATCATCTTGACTGATATTCTTGCTAAATGGAAGCGGCCCATCACTACAGTTCTTGCCCAAGCTGGTCTGCTGGTGAGGGTTTTACAGCTTGATTGAATTATATGTTTCTTGGAAATAAAGATCAGCCTGGTTCCTTTATTGCTGAATTATATTTGTATGCCAAGTTCTCTAAGTTGCTTGTTAAATTTGAATGAAAAGTCTTCGTGGCAATGTTTAATGGTTTCCCATTTTAACTTGGTACTTCTCTGGTTTTTAATATAAGACATATTTTGGGAGTTGATTTTGGTCCTAAATATAAAACATAGTTTTCATATTTGTCAACCTTTTTCCTAATTACCCCTTTTAATGCTCCCTTAACAATAATCAAGCAGGAGAGTGAATGAGAGAATTAATGAAAATGAGTAGGGTGTTTTAGAAAATACATATTATATTAACTAACTTAACTAACTTCCTTAATCTAATCAAATTAAGTGAATATGTCCATATTAAGGTTTGGAGGAAGTATATTTTAAGTATTTTCACGGTGCTTGTAACAGATGGGTCATGTTACTGATTTTGTGTGTTGACTCTTTTGTGATGGTCCTTCTGTGAATGAAACTCTTAAAATTTTGATTATCGAAAAGTCTTTGATTCAACCCTTCTTTTATGGTTTACAATGGAAGGTCTATAACCTGAGGTTGGCATTTGACAAATTACATTCTATTATGAGAACTAAAGATCCATCTAATTTTGGATAATGCTCGACAATAATCTGTGTAGCTTTGAGTCATGTTCTTATACCTTATGTTTCATAGGATTACTTTTAGGAAGCTAAAATTTGTTAACCTATTTTCTCAAGAAGCAAAGGAAGGATCAGAATTCTCTTCTTAGTTTCTCTTATTTTTTTATTTTTATTTTTCCTACCCATTTTGCTATCTGTTTGGGGACTTGCACTTATTTATTTATTGCTGTCTAGTTTGTCAATTGTCATAATATGTCTATGCTGACCTTTTAGCTCTGAACAGCAACCTAGATATGTAGATCCCCTTAATCTGACAGCCATGGCTTGCCCTGCTTTACCCCTTTGTCCACTGGCAATTACTGAAGCAGAACGTGGGATACCCGACCTTCTCAAGCGGATTCGTACAGTTTTTGAGAAGGTACCAATGAAAGTTTAGTAATTGATAGTATGGCTCAATGTTCAAGGTTCTTTATAAAACACTTTCTCATTGTGATTTAGGTTGGCCTGAAGTATAACGAGTCTGTTGTTGTGAGGGTAACTGGGTGCCCTAATGGATGTGCTAGGCCATACATGGCTGAACTTGGACTGGTTGGTGATGGCCCCAACAGTTATCAGGTATGCTAATCCATTGGTTTTCCTGCATACAGTTGGCTGACAATTCCAAATATCCATGGAATTAAATTGTTCCCTCCCTTCTAATGCAGATTTGGCTTGGAGGAAAGCCTAATCAAACGGCTTTAGCTCAAACTTTCATGGACAAGGTAAAGGTTCAAGACCTTGAAAAAGTTTTGGAACCTTTATTTTATAATTGGAAGCGCAAGAGGCAATCCAAGGAATCATTTGGCGACTTTACATGGCGCATGGTGAGTTTCGAGGTTTTCTTTGTTTTCATATCTCTTGGATTGGATGATTTCATTTAGATTTCTTCTTTGTTAGTTATAGTGTGGTTAGAGTAAAATTTGGCTTAAGTGTCACCATTTTATGTTTTTAGGGATTTGAGAAGCTCAAAGAATTGGTTGAGAAATGGGAGGGTCCACCATCAGTACCAGCACGCTACAACCTCAAGCTTTTTGCCGACAAGGAGACATACGAAGCAATGGACGAATTGGCCAAGCTTCAGAACAAGAATGCACATCAGTTAGCCATGGAAGTTGTCCGCAACTTTGTTGCAAGCCAGCAAAATGGAAAAAGTGAATGACCTAGCCAAGGAAACGCATATGCAATGAAAGGTGGATACCTGAATGGCTATAACCCTTCAATTCTGTGAGGTGTTACTGTGTTGTAACAGTCAAAATTGCCAGTTTCATTTTGTATCAAAATTTTGGTTGGCTTGTCTTGTCCCGTATTTACTCAACAGCTTAGTTTTGTTGCCATTTATCCGGTCAGGCTAGTACTTTTTAGTTCTGGTTCTTGCTTCAATAAGGCCTTGTATTCAGCTTTTGTGTTCCACTGGTAGCTTTTGGTTTTTGCCCGAGGTGCCATTTAAATTTATGTTCACCTTTCAGTTTATTTTCTATCCATGAGAAATAAACTAGGGATAGAAAATAGAAACCACCTCCTATTCTAAATATAGGACAAAGTTTGTAGTGCAATTTGCATTATAAACTTTGTCCTATATTTAGGACCGACAGGGATATACTATCTAAGCGTGCTTTAGCTATGGTTCCTATTTTTCACTTGGTTCCTTTAGATGATTTCTGTTTGTTTCTTGTAATGTAGAGTAGTCTTTACTGCTTCCTTTCTTGTAAAAAGAAAAGAAAAAGCAAACTAGGGGACCATAGCAAGGAAGGTATACATGACCTAACATTATTATGATTGTGTTGGGGATAATGATGATGGACAGGGTTTGGTGAAACATTATCTTATTTGTGTTTTTCTTTTTCTTTAATGTCTGGTTTGCTTCACAGGCTTAAGATACTGAACAAAAAAAAATCCCAAGACTTGATTTTGCTTGTGAAAGGCCATTTATTCGAGGATGTTGCTTCTTATGGTCAAGTGGAGAGGCTGGAAAACCGTAGTCCAAAGATTCGATCAGTTGAGGACACGCTTTTATAACATTCAAGACAAGGTTATTTTTTAGGGTGAAGGTGTAAATTTGTCAACCAACTATTATCTGAGGAGGTCTGGTACAAATAATTATTGAGGGGACCAAAATTGCCAATCAACAATTAAAAGGTGAAAAAAAAAACACCAAATAACTATTAAAAGTGAAAAAAAAAACACCAAATAATTATTAAAAAGAAAAACAACTATCACAATTAAGTTAAAAATATGAGGCACTAGTGTAGAACGGTAGCGGAAATACTGGAGAAAAGTGCGGTTAAGTCTTCTTATTGGAAACAGAAAACACCAACAGAGATGGGACCCATGGGAGCAAGCATTGTGGCAGCAGCGGTTGCTGCTTGTGGCATCGGAGGGATGGAACTAGGGTGTAAGGTGCATGCCAGTCGAACGCTGTGGACTACTGGATGAGTTCAAGAGGGTGAGTGGAACACCCAGCAACAATAGAAGCTTTGGAAATGCTGACGTCGCCGACATTGTGACAGTAAATGGAAAACAGAGATACTAAGACAGTGATGGGGTAATAGTTCGTTGGCGAATCTGCTCCAAATTGTGTGTTTTTTTTTCTACTTTTTAATTGTTGATTGGCAATTTTGGCCCCCTCAATAGTTATTTATGCTAGGCACTCCTCGGGTAATAGTTGGTTGGTAAATCTGCACCTTGACTCTACTTTTTAATATAAGACATATGTATCTAATTTTGATTAGATGAAGAAAGTTGGTTAAGTTAATTGATATGACATATATTTTCTTGAACATACTCTAGTCATCTTTAATTCTCTCATTCAATCTTTTTTTTAGTTATAGTTGAAGGAGCATAATAAAAATAAATTAAGAAAAGATCGATAAATGTAAAAATTATATTTTATATTTAGGATTAAACTTAGATATTTCTTATACTAAAAACAAAGAGAGGAGGAGTATTTATTTTGGTGGTTTTGAGATGTCTTTACCATTTTTCTTTCTAGGGTATGAATCAGAGAATTTATTATTATTTCGCCTTCATATCAAATTGTACCCTCCATTATTAGGGATGTATTAGAAGTCCCCGTTGAACCCAAAAGCGATTTTTTCCCCCTTATTAATTTTAACCAGCACTGGTTCTACTTTCTAGATGAAGTTACTAACTGTAAATTACGGACCAATTCCAATTTTTTCCTGTAGTTTAAAATGCGACGTGTTCAAACGCACATGCTGATCAATCTGGAAAATAAGAATTCCCTCATCAGTCTCTCTCTCCTGTTCTTAACTTACCCTGTTTTGCCTCTGAGTTGGTACTTTACTTTTTGTCAATAATGATAATATACAAATCAAATACAAGCAATTCTGAAGGTTTCAATGAAATCAAGCTAATAAGTTCTCTTATGTAACCTTTAGCAGACACTGGAAGCAACAAATTATTATGCTTATCTTAATCTATAAACACCCTATTATATGGTACTAGAAAAGAAATTGAAGTCTAGGGATCACAGAACAAATCTCTTGGAAAAAGAAGTAAGAAGAAAGGGCAGATATGTCATATTTAGAAGAAGATAAATATGCAGAGAGATTCAGAGAGGGAGGGAGAGAGAGCGAGAGAGTTGCATTACATGTTCATAATAATATTGTGTACGTGAAGCTCACAGAGAAGATGACAGTGATTGAGAAAGAAATAGGAAAAAAAGGCAAAAGGACTTAATAAACTCTTAAATTGATTCACTTGCGACATACACGAGCAGTGGGCATAGTGACACAAACAACATTATATTTCTTCTTAGCTTCAGGAGTTCCTCGCTTAGGCTCTTCTTCTTCAGCAAAAGCAATCTTGGCGACGGAGCACGCAGCCACAGCTGCACCAGCAAACACCAGATCCCTCCTTCCACTGTTCCCTCCATCTTCCTTTCTGTTGTTCTTCATGGCTTCCACATTAACCCTTTCGCCCTCTGATGCTTTGGCCACAATCAGGCTCCTGCGAGGGCTTGAAGATGAGGGGTTTTGGGTCAGTGCACCACCACCCAGGAATGAAGCAGCCATGGTCATGGAAGCCATTATTGCTATGTTGTTGTGAAGCTATTTGAAAGTTCTGCAAAAAAATGTGTCAAAGTGGGAAGTGAAGGAGGAGGAGGCTAAATTAAAGAAGATTGAAGAAGTTGGGGTTAGTGGAAAGGCCATAATCCGTTTCCTTATCCGGATCAAAAGATTCCTCCATTGGGTTTCTGCCACGTGTAGTGAGTTTTATCTGAAGGACAATGAATGAATGGCTTCTGTTTCCTTTCTTTTCTTCATCCAATCGAGCAAAAATTGGAATTCTCGTTTCATACGCTTCTGAGATGTTTATACCTCTAATTAAAGGTATGAGCATATTTTTTTTTATTTTTTTTATATATTGTATTTATTTAGATTTAGATTATATGTTGCTTTCTGATATTTTTTTACACCCAATATCTCAAATTAATTAATTTCCACAATAGTGCTGTTACAGACAAATGCAGAACTGAAAATTAATTTATTTGAGATACTGGGTACAAAAAAAATCTCAAAAAATAATATATAATTTAAATATAATTAAATACAATATATAAAAAATTTTAAAAAAATAAAAAAAATATGCTCATTCCTCTAATTAGAGATATGAGCACCTAAGAAGCACATAATTATGTGCATGGAATGAGAACCCCAAAAATTGAGGGACCTAGAAATCTCTAGTTGGGCGTATTTTAGCGAGAATTATGCTCATGGACCAAAACAATAAATTATTTAATTAATATTTGTATATAAAGAGCTTAAATTCTTAAGAATTATTATGTAGGGCCATAGTCCTAATAACTGAAATGCTCATTAGAGATGTTTTACTTCAATGGACAAGAGGGCGCTAGCTTTTGATCTCCTTAGATGTATTTGAAGACATGCTTTAGAAATAAGTTGGAAAGAATGACAAGTATTTCTTTTTTAAAAAAAATCTTACCAAAGCCCTCTAAAGATAGCGATATGTGTTACCAAAATGAGAAGAATACAAAAGAGATTTAAGATGAAAGAAATGAGTAAGACAAGAGAGAATTTGAGAGAGAGAGAGTGAATAATCTCTTATTCATTTAGATGCTACTAAAGTGGAATAGTTGGTCTCTTATTTATAGACCCTCATTTTCAATCAAGAGTTACATAAAGTTGAATAACAAATTCAATTTTTATGAGTGCATAGATTGTAACATTTGAGTTAGGGATGTCCATGGATCAAACTAGATTGGGTTGGAGGTCAATCCGAGGTCTAGTCTAGGAGGGACCTTAGGCTGGATAAGTCAGCCCAAAGTCTGGTTTGGTTTGGCACTAGCCTGAGATCTATTGTTTTGCTATTTTGTTAAATTCTCAACCAACTCTTTTTCCTCCACCTTGGGTGAATTCCTTGGGTCTTTCTCAAGAAAAATAGTGACCTATTTTATTGACTCATAACCCACACTCAAGTGTCCCTAAATTTTAAATAATTATGAAACATACAACACAATTTCTTAAAAGTCACAATTTTAACCTTTTTTTTAAAAAAAATAAAAAATTATCCATCAAAGGAACGAAACTAAATTGTTTTAAAAGAATCTAGAGCAAGTTTTAAATTACAGCATGAAGTTGAAACTATTATGATTGACTGAAAGATTTCATGTTTGTTACATTTTCCTTTTAATTTGTTTGCTCATGTTTGTGAAATTGGCGTGGATGGATTTCAGCAAATGGGAAAATGTAAACAAATAAAGAAGAATGATTATTTGAAGAATTATGTGGCAATATTAAATTTCTTTAGTGTAGGCAATTATCAGATCAAGAAAGAGCAATCAAACCAAAGATAACAAGATCTAATCAACTTATATGGAGAAGCAATCAAAGAGTAATTCAATAGGATGGGAGGAGTAAGAAATATGACCTAAAAAAAAAATAAACTAACTGAAACTAAATAGAGTAATTAATAACCGAGGAAGAATACAGTAAAAAAGGAAATAGGAAGGCCGAAAGAGAAGCCATAAATAATATGAATAAATAATAATACCTGAAGGACAACACGAGCACCAGTGGTCCGGTGGTAGTACATTTGTCTACCAAGGTACAAGCCAGGGTTCGATTCCCGGCTGGGTGCATCTCCACGGAGAGCTGTGAGGAGATTCTGCACAAATCGCGATTGATGTTCAATCGCACCCATCTGATCTAACAGATGTTATCTCGTGCATCTGAGCTCTCTTTTTATTTTAATTTTTTTGGATACTAGTGAAAACTAATTGAAAAAACTCGTGCATCTGAGCTCTCTCTTTTTTTTTTTGGATACTAGTGAAAACTAATTGAAAAAAGCTCTCTTTTTATTTTAATTTTTTTGGATACTAGTGAAAACTAATTGAAAAGACTAAACATGGGTTACACAGGGAATTGAATCCCAATATATCTGGTTCAATCAACGCCAGCAGGTACTCAGGACATCGATGAAGGAGCTCAGAAGAGGCAATTCCTCTTTTTTGCTAACGTGTCAGTCACTTTGTTGCCTTCCCTCGGAATGAATGGGAACTGAACCTGCCAATCCTTCTTCCACTGCTCTAGGACTTAGGGGCAAACCAGAAAATTATAGAAGGGGAGGCATAATTGACCGGGGATTCAGGGACCAGTCCTGATTTTTTTTAAAGGAAAATTTTAAATACATTAAAAAAATAAAAGAATGTAAACAAGAAAAAAATATATCAAAAAAATATTTATGAAATTAATTGAATATTGATGATGTAATAAGAGAGAGAATTATTTTACAAACCTGTCATTTAGAAAAGCAAGACTAAGTACTGTTAGAAATGCAACTACATAAATTACAATGAAGAGTGGACACTCAATAAGTTCAAATATATATGTTTTAATAAAAAGTATATTATAATAAAGATAATTATAATGTCATCATTCTATGCCTTATTTTTTGAAATTCCATCATAATTGCCTTATTATCAATGCTATCAAATATATCTTTTTTCAATATAAGGCACCAAACAATCATTCAACCATTCATCCACCATCCTATTACGAAGTGTAGTCTTAATGTATTAAGGGTGAATACTTTATTTAAGGGTGGACAATCATTTAAATATGTATTAATTAAAAAAAAAAAACTCAATTCTCCAATTTAAGGCGGACACTTACCCCCTTTTCTAGTACATAGGCCCGCCTCTACTAGGATTTGCCATAGTATAAGGTCGCCTATAGCATGCGTTGAGGTATCATTCAGACTGTCAATCAGATCCCTCACATCAGATTCCACAACTAGTGTAAAATTGCCAACTCCTTCGCCTCATAGGCCGAGCACGAGCCCAAACACTGATAAAAACCAGCTTTCCAGTTACCTTCACTATCTCTCATTACCCCACCGCATCCAGCTTCCTTTGAGATCCGAGAAACAGCTCCATCAACATTAAGCTTTATCCAGCTCGGATCAGGTGGACACCAGATCCTACCAAAATTCTGGAGATGTTCATTTTGCTGCTTTCTTTTAATTTGACTCTAAAACAAGGAAACCTGTACGCAGAGGGAAGCCTAAGTGATTATTTTGGACTTGTGTGGGTTGGTGGTGAGAGCGGTGGTTTATTTTCTATCTGACTTTTGTAGAAGCCTTATAAGAAAAAAGTTAGGCTCTAAATGTGATTTCTGTTCGGACTGCTGGTGGCAAAAGTGGTGATGAGGACATAGGAGGCAGCATGACCAAGGCAACAAACTTGGAGGACATACAAGTTCTTGGAGGCCCAATGACAAAAGCAAAAGCTAAAAGGGCTAAAGAGGCCCTGAACCTCTTAGTGACCACCTTACTTGAGGCAAGCCCAAGTCTAAAGGAAGAAGAGACCGAAATGATACACTTAGTTAAGATTGAAGACCTTGAAGAATAAGTCTCAATGGATATGCATGAAGGCTTATTGAGCTCGCTTAGTTTTACTTGACTTAAATTCTGTACTTAGTTTTATCTTTCTTACATTTAGTTGAACTTTTGTAATAAGGATTATTGGGCTCGCTTATTGGGCTGTCCTATTTTCTTTTGTGTGTAAGCATAATTAGGTTAAACTTAATATGGATGTTGTCCACTATATAAGGGAACACCATAGCTTTTGTGACGACAAATTTGAATTAAAGGTTAACCTTTTTGGTGAGAGACAAGCTTCTCTAGGGTTCTTTTGAGAATATCTGAATTTATCAAGGGCATCAATCCTTGTGGCATTCTTGGGCTTATCAATTCTTCGGAATTGTGGCGCCTACCTCTAATCTGCATTTTTCGTTCTAAATTTCTTGGTTTCTTATCTCTAGATTCTCTTGTCCTTTTTCGGTGTTTTTTTGAGTCAAAATCGTGTTTCAGAAAGCCATCTTTCTCCTCGTTTTGGAAACACTCAAATCCGAGGTCTGTAGCGTAAGATACGTTCTGTTCTTTCAGGACGTGTTGGATGCTGAATTTCTGGTGCGAAATTCTATTCCTAGTTGATCCAATCAGCCTTTTTCTTTCGGGAATCATATCAAGTGGTTTTTTTTTTCTTTCTTTCAAACAGAGACGTGTTTGATTTGGCGATTAAAAAGTCGATTGACATATAAAATAACCAAAAAAGTGCATGATTCTTATTGAATAGTACATATAGTAATATTAGTTATATATAATGAGATAATTGAAGAAAAAATGTAAATGTAAATTTAAATTTGAGAAAAAAATTTAAATTATTATTTAAAAAAGGGTTAAGGTGTGTCCAACACAATAAACTATTGGCTTAAGAGCGTTCGACACAATTAACTATTAAGTGAAGCACCCAGCACAACAAATTTTTAAAAAGAAGCGCTCAACACAATAAACTTTTAAAAAGAAGCGTCCATCACAATGCTTTTAGCAAATAATTAACGTCCGTTATCTAAGGTGCGTCCAACACAACAAATTATTACTCCAAGAGCGTCTAGCACAAAATTCTAAATTTTACTAAATTAAATAATTTTTTTTCTCAATTGTCATTATTCAAAACTACTTGTATAAATATCTATGGACAAAAATTACTCATTCTTCAATTTTATCAAAATTATAATTTGCTAAAATAAACAAAAGTTTTAATTAAAAATATAATTATATGATTAAAATAAAATTCAAGGTGTTTTATAGTTTACTATATATGTTAAACAAAAAAATATATGATTTATTTTTATTTTAGAAGAAATTTATATGAGTTAAAAAATTCATTTAATGTTAATAAAATTTAAAAAATCTAAAAAATATATTATATCTTTAAAGAAATGAAATGAGTTTAACTTTTTTTAAAAAAATTTATAAAAAGAGCTTAATGTATTTAATGTAAAAAATTGCATATAAATTAGAACATGTAGAAATGTGCTTTTCTCCATAAATTGTACCAATTTAACTGATTTTACATAGCCATCCTTTCACTCATGTAGAACACACGCTTCTTGCATTATCTCTGTTTTTTTATTTCTTTTCTTTCAATTGCAAAAAGCAACGGTCCCAAAAAAAAATAAATAAATGATATAAATTGTTTGAAAGAAAAAGAAAAGAATTAAAGTAAAAAAAAAAAAATACTTGTTTCGGCCCATCCTCAGCATCATATGTGTATAACAAATGTTTATTTCCATCTGCTGGCAAAAATTACTACACATAGAAAACAAAAATGGCGGGGTCCACGTGAGCACTCAAAAAAAGCCATTTTTTAAGAAAAAGTGGGATTTAAAAAAAACCAACCTAAACAACTACTCTCTTCGGTAATATCAAAAAAAAAAAAAAAAAACTACTCTCTTCGGTCCTAATTATAAGACAACATTTGGAAATTGGTTTTGGTCCTAATTATAAGGCAACATTCTAAATTTTGTCAATTTCTTCCTAAAATATCCTTATTTTATTCTCTCAAGTGTATTTAGTTTTTTGTGAATGCAATTATATGTATGTGGATATGTAGACTCTTACAATCATTGAAACTTTTAAATTGTTATATTTTAATCTGTTTATCGATCAATTGTCATAATTTGCAAATATATATATATATATATACATATACATATACATACCCATAGAGATATGTGTGTGTGTTTTTTTATATGTGTGTTTACACACAAATATACATACATATATGCATAGACACATATATAAACCCACACACACACACACATATATATATATCTGTAAGTGTGTGTTGTCAATATATATGTGTATGTGTACATATATAAACACACACACATATATGTGTGTATGTGTATTCATATATATATACACACACACATATAATATATATGTGTGTGTGTGTGTGTGTGTGTGTATATATATATATATATATAGGAAAGCATTTCTCATGTTGTAGGAGAAATGTTTTCTCATGCCACACACACATAAAATGGTGAGACCCGCATATATATAATTACATTATATATATGTGGGTCCCACCATTTTATGAGTGTGTAGGAATCTTCTTTCTCTCATGCAACATGAGAAAAGTAAACCCCATATATATATATATATATGAGTGTGTGTAAATATGTGTGGGTGTATGTGTGTGTGTTTTTATATGTGTGTCTACACACACACGCGCACGCACACACGCACGCACACATGCACACACACGCACACACACACATCTGTGAGTGTGTGTGTTATCAATATATATGTGTATGTGTACATATATAAACACACACGCATATATATACACATATATATACATATATGTGTGTGTATATTCATATATATATATATATGTGTGTGTGTGTGTGTGTGTATACCTATACATACACACACATGTGTATATAACGATACTATTATTTCAATTAGAAAACGTGTAAAAAGGAAAATTTTAGCTTGAAAAAGGTATGTGGTATGAATTGTTATT
The DNA here is from genome assembly GCA_034222035.1 of Acacia crassicarpa. Classification (NCBI taxonomy): domain Eukaryota; kingdom Viridiplantae; phylum Streptophyta; class Magnoliopsida; order Fabales; family Fabaceae; genus Acacia; species Acacia crassicarpa. The sequence continues at coordinate 40,450,489 of JAWXYG010000003.1, forward strand.
TACTTTTACTTTTGTCATTTTAAATTTATATAAGGGCATTTTAGGAAAATGAATAAAATTAACTAATTTAACTTCCCTCCTTAATCTCTCCAAAATTGGTTAAATATGTCCTATAATTAGGACCGGAGGGAGTAACTTTTTTTTCACTGGGCTTCTCTCCAAAAGCGCATCACTCCGAACAGGCACTTTAGCATTGAAATTTTTTTTCCACAAAAAGAACAATAAGATAAAGTGAATAAAAGTATACGATTAACCAATGAGGTTTTAACATTTAGAGAAATGGATCAAAGAAAGCGTATTTATATTTTTGTAACCAAGAGAGTAATCTGTATTTTTGTAATGTCATAAAATGAATGAAGTACATATCTGCTTATTTATATTTTTCTTTTCGGTCAAACATATCTGCTTATTTATAGCAGTCGGATTCGCTCGCTAACGGTTTTATCCAAGGTTCTTAAAAACGAGATTTTACATGAAAACGAAAGGAGAATGAAAAATCCTAAAACGTAAAATCATAACATAGTAAAATCGTAAAAAAATAGTAAAAACTTAAAAACGTTTAAAAAATTAGTAAAATCGTTTTAATAAAAAAAAAATCATAAAAACGTAAAATCACAGTGATAAAACGAGTTTTTAAGAACCATGGTTTTACCACTGATTGATACAATGTGTGTAGTTGGCAACAACAGATATTAACTAATTGATAGTTGTCATAACTTTTTGGTTGCTCACCCAGTTCACTAGGGCGTCGTCTCGATTAATCCGGATTCGAGCACTTGACTTTGGTGGAAGAGTATCCCAGCAAGATTTTTTGCATCCATAAAGTTCGAAAACTTAATTATACTAGTTACACTACTACGAGTGAGGGCTGAATTTAGCAAATGGGCTAATCCCTCTTAAACGTGATGAATCAAAATTTGAACTTCACTAGATAGTGTATTTCGAATAGAATTGCCGCTACAATAGAAAGATACATGTACATATCAAAAGAAAATTAAACAATTAAAGTTGGTATAATAGAATTTAGGATATGAATAATTAATAAAACATAAGTTTTATAAAGAGTGACTATAAAAATAATTGAAGTAAAAAATGGACATCTCTTTTCAAGGTGTCATTGAAATTAGAATGGATGATAAGATTATGAGTTAAGGTGTAATTTTAACAATGAACAATTGGTCCAGGAGCGTCCAACACAATTAACTATTAAATGGACCAAAAATACCAAAAAAAGTTTTATTCAGAAGCGTCCAGCACAACGCTGTTAGACAAAAGTTAACGTCCGTTATTTAAGGTGCAAATTGGCCAACAAACTTTTACCCTTGGAGCGTCCGGCACAAAATTCTAAATTTTACTAAATTAAATAAGTTTTTTCTCAATTATCATTATTCAAGACAAAAATTACTTATTCTTTAATTTTGTCAAAATTATAATTTTCTAAAATAAACAAAATTTTTAATTAAAAATATAATTATATGATTTAAATAAAACTCAAGGTGTTTTACAGTTTATTATATATGTTAAACAAAAAAAAAATCATATGATTTATTTTTATTTTAGAAGTAATTTATGTGATTTAAAAAATTCATTTAATGTTAATAAAATTTTCGTAGGCCAAGTTACTCCTTAACTCATTAAAATTGCTCCTTAACCTATTATTAAATTGTTCTTCATCAAGCCTATTAAGTTATTTTTTTTTTCAACAAGTCACAAATAATCAATAGATAATTTAATTAACAAATATATCATCAAGTTGCCAGATTTATATTATTAAGTATAAATATTGATATCCATTAAAAATAAATCACACACACACATATATATATTTGTTTAACATATAAATTAAATTTTTAAACACCTTGAGTTTTATTTAAATCATATAATTAAAATTTTTAATTAAAAATTTTACTTATTTTAGCAAATTATAATTTTGACAAAATTGAAGAATGAGTAATTTTTTAGGGCTGAGCATGAAACCCAAAACCCATGAACCCGCCTAAAACCCAATGTAATTGGGTTATATTGAGCCCACCCAAAAATATTTTATAACGGGTTGGGTTAGAACCCGTTTATTTAAGATTTAAATGGGCGGGTTATGGGCTCACCTATGGGCTGCCCATACTCGCCCATTTAGTGTAGTTTTTCTATTAACTACTCATGACATTCCATATTCCACTTAAAGCATTCCCTAAATTCCTTCCTACTTGAGTAGTCAGCCACCTCTAATCCATAATCACAATGGCCATCAACTCTCAAGATTATATAATGATGATACTTGTCTGAATTTATATTGTTTTGTGTGAATTGTAATTATGGAACTTTGAAGATTCAGATTATATATATATATATTTTTTGATACAAGGCGATAGGGAAGGGGGGGATCAAACCTAGGACCTAGGGGGACAAATGAATTTTCTTAATGTTTATGTATGTTTTTTTTAAGAAAAATAAACAAATCAAATATAAATGGGTTACCCAAAATCCGGTTAGCCTGCCCATTTATGTGCTAGCCCATTTACATGGGTTTAAATGGGTTGAGGTACGGGTTTGGGCTAATCCATACCCATTTAAAATTAAATGGGTGGGCTATGGGTTTGGCCTCGGGTTGCCCAATCCGCCCATTGCTCTGCCCTAATTTTTGTTCATAGATTTCTAAACAAGTAATTTTGAATAATGATAATTGAGAAAAAAACTTATTTAATTTAGTAAAATTTAGAATTTTGTGCCGGGCGCTCCTAGGGTAAAAATTCGTTGGCCAATTTGCATCTTAGATAACGAACGTTAACTTTTGTCTAACGGCGTTGTGCTGAACGCTCCTGAGTAAAACTTTTTTTTGGCATTTTTCATCCACTTAATAGTTAACTGTGTTAGACGCTCCTGGACCAATAGTTCATTGGTAAATTTACACCTTAACCGTACGATTATTGAGAATATTCTTTTTACATGTAACAATGTTGACGTGATTTAAAGATGTGGAAAAACTAGTTTTTTTAATAATTCCGTTTGGTAATTTTTTGCCCTGACCCGAGATATATATATATACACACAACACACACAGGCATTGAGGCACACGCCTTTTGTTTTTTTTGCCCCAAAACACACCAATAGGCGGCAACCTTTGGAAGAATGGAAGCGAAAAATTATACAAAGATACAAAAAAAAGTAATCTTCCATACAGATCAAACCTCAAAACACAGATGGAGAGTTTTACAACTTTGATTGCAGCCAACTTACCTCAGATCTGTGGATGTGGTTGATGGTGGGGCAAAGAGGAAGACGGTGGAGAAGTGAGATCGAGGCATTGAGGAAGACAGAGACTCAAAGCAATGGCTGTTGGTTGCACACGGTTGCACCACCATCTGTGTCGGCCAAGGCACCAGGGGCGACGGCAACGACGACGGGGCAAAGGCGGCAGCGGAAACACCGAGTTTGTCTTGGAGGTAGTCAACGAGGATTTTGGCCTCTTCTAGGGTGAGGTTGGAGATATCGGCGTTGAGCTTCTTGATCTTCTCCGGGGCGGCAACGGTGAGGCATCGAGGAGTGAGATCAGAGAGCAAGGGAAGAGAGAAACTGAGAGATGAGGGTGGCTGAGGAAAGAGAGAGCGAGGGATGAGAGAGATGACATTTGAGTTAAGGATGGGGCATTGCTTTTCTGAGGGGAGCCACATGATTTGCAGATTTGGCAGGACAATCAATTTAAAAAAAACAAAAAAGTAAAAGACCTGGACCAGTCCAAGCAGTCTACTAGATTGGTCTGGTCCAGCCTGAGCTCGGGCTGGTGCTGGACCAGACCAGACCTCGGGCTGGATTATCCAGTCCGAGGTTCTACCTGGACCAGACCTCGGGCTGGGGTCAAATCCGGTCTAGTCTGGTCCATGGACAACCCTAGTTTTGAACTCTTCATAACTTATGTCTTCATAAATGGGTTTTGGTCTGACTGTACTCCGAACATATATTATATCACCAGCTCCACTAATTCGGACGACATGTCCCTAAAGACCCAACAGACATGTATTACTTGCACGCGTGTGCTGGGGGTTGCGGGGGGGGGGGGAGGAAATCGCCGGATTCCCACTACGTTAGCCTTTTGGTGGGCCATTCTCTTAGCCCAAAATATTGAGTCTTTTCGGTAAACCTCAAAAAATAATTTATTATTTTAGTAAACTAAAATAATATTTTTGGAGAGCAAAATATTTTCATAAAAGTGCCGGTATCATGGGTAACACAATCTATAGCTCCTTCTTTAATACCAATAGATGGTGTCCACTTTAATTGAGGATAAAATCATCGGAATATTAAAGAAATATTACTAGTAATAATAAATTGTGATAATACACATTAAAACTTCCCATTTAAAACCCTCAAAATGAGAAAAGCTGTTTTTTCTTTACTGGAAGTGAGGAAAGTTGTTTGGACCATTCCAATAGGATACTGCTAATCATATCATTTTCCAGACTATATATACATGAATGTCAAAAGAAAAAAGCTTCAAGTGATACATGACCATAAGCCTGCATTCACGCATTTTAAAGTTTTGGCTAATCGAAGACAATACTCGTCATCAAATTATGTAACACAAGAACAAAACTAAGTTGTTTTAAAAGAATCTAGAGCCATCGTTAAATTAGAGCATGAAGTTGAAAGTATCATGATTGACTGAAAAATTACTCATTTCCTAACTTCGATGAAACCAACTTTTATTGTTTAATTATATATATATATATATATATATATATATATATATATATATATATATATATATATATATATATCTATCTTTCTATATCTTTTTATCTTTTTATTGTAGACAATTTTGTTTGAAGCACACTATATAACAAGGATTCAAATTTAGCTCATCACGTTTAAAAGGAATTAGCCTCTTCCATTAAATTTAACCCTCCCTTGTATTAGTGTAACTACTAAAAGTTAGAACAATTATCAATTAATTAATAATTGTTGTTGCCATCCGACCGCTATAAATAGGAAGACATGTACTTCATTTAACTCTAAAACCATGGTTTCAAAAGTGAAGTTAACACGCACTCTTAAATTTTTTGTAAAACCATGTTTTGAGATAATTAACATAAACATTCTCCTTAGTTTTGCAGAACCATGGTTTTGACTAAAAACTATGGTTTTGCTCGAAGCTATTTTTTTTAAACTTTTTAAGAAGCTATTTTTTAAAATTTATTCTCTGAAATCACTTTTTTCACTTTTTCTTTAGAAGTTATTCCCAAAGTCTAATTCAAACGCACAAAGAAACCAGTACAAAGATGGAAGCTTATGTGATTTTTTTTCACTATTGAAAGTTTTTTCCACGAAAAGAACAATCATTTTGTAAAGTAGTGCATTTTGTAAATAAATTCAATGAAGTGTCTTATATCAAAGACAAGAAAACAATACTCTCTTTACCTTTAAATAGGATGGGAGGAGTGAGAAATAAATAAATAAATAAAACTATCACACAAAAAATAAATAAACTAGCCGAAACTAAATAGATTAATTATCCAGTAAATAATATGAATGAATAATAAATCTACAGTTGAAAGACAACAAGAGCACCAGTAGTCTAGTGGTAGAATAATACTCTGCCAGCACAGACCCGGGTTCGATCCCCGACTGGTGCATCTCCTGAGAGCTGTGAGGAGAATCTGCACAATCTGTGATTGATGTTCAATCACACCCATCTGATCTAACGGATGTTACCTCGTGCATCTGAGCTCTCTTTTTTTTGTATTCGACTCTAAAACAAAGAAAACTGAACTATTGAAATATTTTTCCACAAAAAGAACAATCATATGTAGTCAATAAAATTATACCATCAACCAATGAGGTTTTAACATTTAGAGAAATGGATCAGTGAAAAGCCGAAAACTGAATAGAAGAAAGAGAGAGTAAAGTGTGTAACCGAGAGAGTCATCTGTATTTTTTTAATGCAGTCGGATTCGCTAATGGTTACGTCTTACAACTTACAACTAGCTGATAAAAAAAAAAGAGAGAGCTCAGAAGCACTAGATAACATCCGTTAGATCAGATGAGTGTGATTGAACATCAATCACGGATTGTGCAGATTCTCCTCACAGCTCTCAGGAGATGCACCAGTCGGGGATCGAACCCGGGTGTGTGCCGTAGCAGGGGAATATCGTACCGCTAGACCACTGGTGCTCTTTTTGTCAATCGGGTTATTAATTATTTATTCATATATTTTTACTGCTTCTGTTTCTGCCTTTCCTTTTTCCTGTGTACTGTACTCTCCTTCGGTTATCAATTACGCTATTTAGTTTCAGTTAGTTTATTTATTTTTTCAGGTGATAGTTTGAGTTATTTATTTCTTACTCCTCGGATCCTATTTAAAGGGAAAGACACTGTTTTCTTTGTCCTTGATATAAGACACTTCATTGAATTTATTTACAAATGTACAACTTTACTCTTGATATTGTTTTTTTGTACTATCATTTAGACATACTATAGAGCATTATGTCTAAAAAGTATGAATATAAAGAATTTTTCAGGTCAGTTTCTTTAATATAAGGTTTAAAAGATATTATTTAGACTGGATTTCCAAACACCCGATCTAAAAAGATTAAAATAATAAAAAAAAAGTCAATTAGTTTTAGACCGGTTTTCTCTTATAATAAGTCTAAAAGATGAAATTCTTTAGATTGATGTTTCTTATAACTAGTCTAAAAGATGCGAAATTTAAAAATAATATATTTATTACTTTTAAGAGCTAATGTTTCAAATAATATATCTTAAGATTAGATATGAATATATTAAATCTTAGGATATTATATTTTAATTATTTTGATTTGATTTATTTTTGATTGGTTAGATTAAATTAGATTCTAAGGTTAGATTTTGGTTTTCTTGTATAAAAGCTCGTATGTACTTTCTTTTATTAATTTTAGAGTATGTTTTACCCTTCTAAATTCAATAGAAATGAATATATAAATTGACTAATTATTGAACATGAATATATATATAATGCCAACAATATATCCGGTCTTGTTGCATGATCATTGACATTATTTGAAGGATTATGTGGCAATATTAAATTTCTTTAGTGTAGGCAATCAGATCAGGAAAGAGCAATCAAACCAAAGATAACAAGATCTAATCAAGTTATATGGAGAAGCAATCAAAGACGAAGGGATAAGAGAGAACCTGAGAGAGAAGTTAAATTCATCATATTATGCACATTTTGCATGAACTCAAATCTACTAGCTACCATGCAGGATCATGGACACACACGTTTTGAAGATCAATATATCATTTAACAGCTTCAGCCAATGGTAATTCATGAAACATACACTGCCCAAGATTATAGACAATTTCCACACTTTGAATTTTTAAAATTAGCGGGTATTAACTCCTCAAACTTTCAAAGAGAAATAGTATTTGTAACGGACCGGCCCAACGGCCCGGATACAGGCCACAGCCCAACTTTGCCTGGGAGCATAGTCGGCGAAATAATAGGCAAAAATATGAGATCCCAACAATACAGGATCTATCCTAACCATAATCTCGAGATACCATCCCCTGATATCTCGGCCCCGGATATTGCTCACCTGGTCGAGATACTCGCATCGGACCCCTCTATAAATACTGAGGGACGCTAATCAGGTGCACACGTTCTAACTCATGCTCTGTTTACTTTCTGTCACACAGAACACACACACCACCCGCCTCTAGCCTCATGCCATAAAGTTTACTGCGAACTACGTAGACTTTGATCCTCTCGAAGGGTACGTAGGCTCTAGGCTTGACACCTAGTTAAGTCCAATTCATCTGTGTTCTTAGAACAGAGCAGTACTGATAACGTGTTATGAAAATAAAAATAAAACAAAGGAGATTTGGGGTGAAAGAAATGAGTCGAGAAGGAAAAATCTATCCCTTTCCTGGCCAGTGAAGAAGGCATCTCGAAAGAGGAAAGGAGATTGGGGCTGGACCAAATAGTGCGTTGCAATTACAATTTCATTTCCTCTATCTCATAGTATGGAAAGACAAGAGGAAATTGGAGAGAAAGATTGATATGAGCAGTCTTTTATTTATTTGGATGCCACCAAAGTGGCTTAGATTGTCCTTTATTTATAGACCTTAACTTCAGTCAATAGTTACATAAAGTAAATAGTAAATTTAATCCCCATGAATGTACAAAATGTTACAACACCTTGGAGTTATGAACATAAATACTCAATGACTATTTATTAAAATGTTATAGAGTGTATGAAATGAAAGGTTGGGAGAGTTTATGAACATCCACATATCTACTATTTATAACCCATATGTTTTTTTTTTGGGTCCTTTTTAATTTTTAATTTAATTGTGAAGGTTGTGTGGGGGCAAAAAATTACCAAATTTAATTATTAAAAAAAATAGTTTTTCCACGTCTTTGAACCACGTCAATATGGTTACATGTAAAAAGAATATTCTTAATAATCTTCTCATCCATTCTAATTTCATTGACACCTTGAAAACAGATGTCCATTTTTAACTTCGATTATTTTTGTAGTCCCTCTTTATAAAACTTATGTTTTGTTACCTTTCCTAAATTCTATTATACCGACTTTAATTATTTAATTTTTTTTTAAAAAATAGATACATGTATCTTTCTTTTGTATACAATTCTATTTGAAGCACACTATTTGGTGAAGATTCAAATTTTGGTTAACCATGTTTAAGAGAGATTAGTCCCTTTCATTAAATTTAATCCTATAACATCCTTCTAAAATTTCCATTTAAATAATTATTTTATACCTAAACATATTCAATTCCGCCTAAAATAAATCATTTACACACGAAACATCATATCAGCTGGCTCTGTTCATAATATAAGTTCTAGTATGCAGTGGAAATATCAAAATATGCAACATACCAAAAAGACCCTAAAATTTGGCAATATACATCAAACTATGCTCATGTAACAAAAAGAGATATACATGATTGATGGCTTAGATCAAGTCTCGATGCCTTCTTCCCCTTAGTATTAGCACCTGAATTCTCGCCTGGAAAATAAATAAAGACGGGGTAAGTCACAAAGACTCAGAAACCACATATCCAATTTAATAAGTATACAGGGAATGATTACAAGATAGTTAAGCAGGCCAACTATCTATAGGTATATCAATAACTCTGAGTAATATATTAAACCAATTAATAATTCAAAATTATTCAATATGCATGTAATTCTCTCAACCATCTTTATAACCTCCTTATTATCGTTGACAGAACCCATAGGCTACAATACTATTTGACGAGATTGCACCAAGCTCACTAATGATGAGGTGTAGCCCGACCAAAAGTTACAGAACTCATATCGGGCCATGGGTTTCCTTTCTCTCGAATATAAAAAGGTGTCACTATCCCAAGGGCTGACCCTAATCTCGGTCAAAGGATTAAGATGATACCAAGGCCTTGAAAATATCCGGCCATCCATTTTGCGCTCAATGGCGGTTATACCACGTGGTATAAAATCAATCTCTTATCATCACATCTCATCTCAACCCAGAACACCTCAATATGTAGTGTAATATCACAATTTTCAACATCAACAATTCCTATTTATGTTCAATATTCAATACCATGCATAAACTTTCATAATTACAAAATAAAAATTTAATCATAACAATATAAACAATTTATGCCCACTAACTAAAAATTTACCTTCAAACAAATATCTCACATGTATACATTTTCATAGGTAACAAACTATAATATATTCATGTCATTTAAATATATAAGCATATGCTTATAATCACCTTAACAAGTATACAAAATAAATTAGAAAGTAGTTACCTCAAGTTCTTGACACAACACTAATCGTGAGAGAAATCAGTCCCCTTTAAAAATAAATACATAATTATATGTTAATAGAATTAATAATAATTACTAATATCATAATTAAATAATTAATTAAGTTATTATTTCACTTTAGTTTTCCTAAAAAAAATGACAATTTATCTATTTCTCAATTTTTAACCTAATACTAGCTTTTATGATGAGAATAACCCAATTTATTAAACAATCTCCAAATCTCCATATAATCAAAATCATATCAATCTCTACTTTAAAATTTCAAATCCCAATTCATAATTTCATATAGTTCAAGATTTAACAAAACTAACCGATTAAACCTTAAATAATACTTCTAGTAATCCAAATACTACAAGAAAAATCAAATTTTACTACGGAAAAAAATTCGTCGCAAATTGCTACGGATTTTCAATTTCGTAGCAAAATTTGCTACGGAATTTCAAATCCGTAGCAAATTGCAACGGATTTTCAATTCCGTAGCAAAAATTTGCTACGGATTTAGAATTCCGTAGCAAAATTTTGCGAAGTTAGTTTTTAAATTTAAAAATTATAAAATTTAAATATATTATTTTTATAATAATATATTTAAATTTTGCTACGGAAAAAAATCCGTAGCAAATTGCTTTGGATTTTTAAATCTGTAGCAAATTTTTGCTACGGAATTGAAAATCCGTAACAAATTGCTACGGATTTTCAATTCCGTAGCAAAAATTTGCTACGGATTTAGAATTCCGTGGCAAAATTTTGCGAAGTTAGTCTTTAAATTTAAAGATTATAAAATTTAAATATAAATATATTATTTTTATAATAATATATTTAAATTTTGCTACGGAAAAAAATCCGTAGCAAATTGCTACGGATTTTCAATTCCGTAGCAAAAATTTGCTACGGATTTCGAATTCCGTAGCAAAATTTTGCGAAGTTAGTATTTAAATTTAAAAATTATAAAATTTAAATTTAAATATATTATTTTTATAATAATATATTTAAATTTTGCTACAAAAATTTGCTACGGATTTAGAATTCTGTAGCAAATTTTTGCGAAGTTAGTCTTTAAATTTAAAAATTATAAAATTTAAATTTAAATATATTATTTCTATAATAAGTTAAATATATTATTTAGTATGTAAGAAGCTATAATTCTTTTTTTTTCACTAGAAAATATTATTCTTCCAAAAGATTTATATATTCCCTCCAATACAATGTAAACTTATTCTCCCTTCAAAAATTTCACAATTCCCTCCAATTTTTTTTGGGTCAAAGGCAGCCTCCCTCCAATTGGAAAGACAACCGGTCCCAAAAATAACTTTCAGCGACGACATTTGGTGGTGACTTTTAATGTTGCCGCTGAAAGTCATACTTGTTTTTATAATCAAATTTATGTAGCCATACTTGTTTTTTATAAGTAGTATACTTAAACAAAATGATAATATCATTAAAAAACATTCAACATGTCAGTCATAGTACGAATACAAGACACGTAGTCTAAACTAAAATGCTTACTCCAATTGAGCTAATTAGCAATTGATGCAATCAAAGAAACATATATTATTTATATAATATTTAATATTATAAAAATATCCAAGCAATTTGTTTTAATTCCTAGAAGCATTTTTTCGGATTCCCTTCCCCATCAAAATGAAATACCTAAATTAAATTATGAGCTTTTATAAAATTAAATCCTCTTATGTAATCTAGCAAATTGATCCTGATTTCCAGTAGACATCTAATCAAATTATTATTTACATCTAGTATTAGTGATTAGAGAGATCTTCGTGTATGTATGGAGAAGCTGGTAGAAGAGAAAGGCTGGGTACTAAATTTTGGAATGTCAAACTCAAAAACCATCAAATACATCGTGACGTAAAGCAGAAGTTGAACATTGACATATACCAGAAAAAGTAAGCTTTTTTCAAATGAATGTTGAATAAATTTAATTAAATGGCTATTTAGATTCTCTTTGATAGGCACAATTATTTGAAGAGAAATATATATATAGTAGTAAGCCTCTATAATAGATGTGCCTTCTCACTTTATTCATCTCTTAGGCAGATTCTATCTTGAAAATATAAAGATTTGATTATGGCATTTTAGCCTAATGGCATTCATGATATCGGATTCGGCTTCCCTCCACTTCTCATCTTAAGTTTTGTATGAAAATTTGAATGGCAAGCATATAACATTTTATATTTTTCTTAATTGTAGTTGTGGAGTATTTCCGAAATTGAATTTATTTTCACATTTTAATAGTAATTTTGTAGAATGCTAAATCAGACAATATATAAAGACTTTAATTTTGAAATGGGATGATAAAGTCAATAAATAAATAGGTAGTGAGAAAATAGAGGAACGAGTGGATTGAAAGAAATGCAGAGTACCAAGAAAAAAAAAACGTAAAGTGTGACCTGTAGCAAAATTTTGCTATGGAAATACAAATCCGTCGCAATTTGTTACGGATTTTCAATTTTGTAGCAAAATTTTGCTATAGATTTTCAATTCCGTAGCAAATTGCAACGGATTTGGAACTCTTTAGCAAAAATTTTGCGAAGTTAGTCTTTAAATTTAAAAATTATAAAATTTAAATTTAAATATATTATTTTTATAATATTTAATATTATAAAAATATCCAAGCAATTTGTTTTAATTCCTAGAAGCATTTTTTTCGGATTCCCTTCTCCATCGGAATGAAATACCTAAATTATGTTAATTATTGCTTCAGATTTGATTATTGTAATTTGGCATAATCATATGAGCTAATTCAAGATTAGAATTAAATCATTTAATTAATATCAATGATATTGTCATGACATGTGTTATACTGCTCCTATTCTCAAGGCAAGGTATATATTCAACAGGGCAACAACATATGAGTTAACTAATATATCATATACATCAAGATTCAGTTCGCTTTTAGTAATTGGGTAAGTATTTGTTTTTTGTTTTTTTTTTGTCATTACCCATCAATTTGCTACTCTTGCCATGTTGGTGTGGTTTATGAAGTCCCCAGTGATAGTATCCCGAGTTCGATCTCCCTGAAAGTTAACACTACAAAAAGTGTTTCAGCAGCGACTTAGTGTCGCCGCCAAAAGTTTTTTTTTTTTACTTATGATATTTAATTTATACAATAAATATATTTATTGGTGTAATTTCTTATGAAAAAATAAATTAATTTTTTGGATTATTGTGAGATAAAGAGAGTTTGTGATAGAGTAATAGATTAGTTAGAGATTTTAGGAATCAATATTTATTAATATAATTATAGATATTGCTTATTTTATTTAGGATATTCTCTTATTTTTTTAGTGGTCCTTAAATTTAGAATTTGTGGGTCGGTTAGTTGCAAATTAAAATAATATTTATTTAGGTATTTACTTCCATTATCTGCATCGTGGATTAATGGGATAAATTTAGGAGTATTTTTAGGGAGTGATTGTTATATTTTTATCTATAAATATAGGGTAATAGATATAGAAAATTATTAGAGAATTACTTCTCTAATTATGGGAGATTTTCCTTGGGCTTTGTCCGATGGGTTACAGATTCTGGTTCATCTTTCTATTAAAGATTTATTCTATTTTTTATCATATTATGATATTAGATTCTGATTTCATAATTTGATAAAGATTTATCCTTTTAATTTTTATCCTCTTATTCTTTTACCTTTCCTAAAATAAAAAGAAGTGGGAAGAGAGTGACACTACAAAAAAATGAACACTTTCAATGTAGCCGCTGAAAGTCATACTTTCAGGGGCGACTCTCATATGCCGCCGCCGCCAAAAGTATGTTTCAGTGCCGACTTAATGTCGCCGCCGAAAGTCTTTTTTTTTAAAAAAAAAAATTATTTATTTATTTATAATATTTATACAATAAATATGTTTTTTGATATAATTTCTTACAAAAAAATAAATATGTTTTTATGTAATGTATAGTATAAATGAGATTTTATAAAAAGAAAACTATATAATATGTTCTAAAAGGAAAGAAAAAAGAATAGACAAGAGTGTAGGATCAATTAAGCACTACGTCTTCATGAATGTAGGGGGTCAAAATGAGTTAATTTGAAAAAAAAGAAAGAAAGATATACTCGTATAATATTACTAGCAATATAATGATGTCTATTGTTTTTATGAATTTTGAATCTCATTATTATATATTATTCCTTTCACTTATTTTTATTGTTTTACTTACCCCTTTTTCTCTTGTTGTATCTACCTGCTTCTTTTACACTCAACACCTTCCTATTTAATTTCCAACCCTAATCTTTATCCACATCTAGCAAATTTGAATCCTGATTTCTAATAGATATCTAATCAAATTAGAACTTGCTTCTATTAGATTGTTATTATCTAAATCCAGTGATAGTGACGGGAGAGATCTTCTTGTATGTATGGAGAAGCTGGTAGTAGAGAAAGGCTAGGTACTAACTTCTGGAATGTCAAGCTCAAATACCATCAGATGCATCGTGATGTAAAGCAGAAGTTGAACATTAACATATACCAGAAAAAATAAGCTTTTTTCAAATGAACCCTGAATAAATTTAATTAATAGCTACTTAGGTTCTCTTTGACAGACATAATTATTTGAAGAGAACTATATAGTTGTGAGCCTCCATAATAGGTGTGGCCTCTCACTATATTCATCTTTTAGGCATAGATTCTATCTTAAAAATGTAAAGTTTGATTATGGTGTTTTGTCCTAATGGCATTCATGCTATCAGATTTGTCCTCCACTTCCCATCTCAAGTTCTTAGCTTTAGTATGAAAATTTGAATGGCCAGCATATAACATTTTACAAAATAAAAATTTTAAAAATATATATAGGAATTTCGAAATAAATTCAACAACTAAAAATAATTTGATATTGCATATTTGCACGTGTTAAAAAAAAACAATTCTAAATTTCTTCTCATATAAATAGAGTGGTGTACGTTTCCCTCACAAAATTCAAAGACTTTTGATCTAAAATAAGATATTTATATAATCTAGTATTTTTAAAAATGATTTTGCTATTGCCTTTATCGGCTCACTTTCCGATTTTGCTATGAACTTGTTCCCCCAAAATTTCGCAACTTCCCTCCAATTTTGTTTTTTGGGGTCAACACTTCCCTCCATTTTTTTTGGGAACAATTTCCCTCCATTTAACTTAAACACATTTTTCCTTTTCTTGTATCTCAAACCCTAACAAATCGATCGGTGCCTTCTTCGTCCCCTTCTCTTTATGCTCATTCGAGGTCGTTTGCCGTCGCTGTGGCAGTCCATGTCTGTTCCTTTCGACTTCTGCCATCCTTTTCTGTGAAGCTGGCTTGCCATGAACCTGGTGATGTTTTGACTTCTGAACCAAGTTCGATTCTCATTCTCGTCCCTCCCGTTTTGCCGAGTTCGTGTCTTCTACATATCCGTTGTCGTTCTGCTCCTCTTCCTCATCTCTGATGCGTTGAAAGCCAAGGTATTTTGGATTTGCAGTGTTCTTTATTCGTTGTTCAGAACCCCATTTTCTTTTACATTGCATTTAGTCGGAAGAATCAGGATTTCAATGTAGTGAAATCCCCCGCTCGTGGGTGGTTGGGGCCTTGGGGGTGCAATTTTACTTGTGATGAATGAAAAAAATATTGGTTTGTTTGGAAAGTTTAGAGGTTCAAGTTCAACGCCAAATAGTCATGTATCTATAAATTCAAGCTCCTACATATAAATTCATAATTAGTTATTATCGTCAACACAATGAAAATCGGTCTTTCAAATGCCAAGAATTTTCTGTAGCTCCGGCTTTTTCATCCTTGCATTTCTTTTAAGTTCAATTTGATAGCCTGAATTATTAACAAGAGGGTTGGGCAGCGTCTTTCTTCATTCGTCCCTCTTCCTGTTTCTGTAAGAAGTCCTGAGATCTTAATTTTGTCAGTTATCTAATTCAGAACTATTTTATTTTGTGAGATAAAGACTTAACATGTATCCTTTTAAATTTTTATTTGGCTGCATGCTTGTCGTTGTAAATTTGTCTTGGAATTTATTAGGTGGTGAGCTATTTTCTTCTCCACTTTGTTATTAAATTGTTCCTTGTCTGAAGTTGTTTTGCTGGCTTTTTTTTGGGGGAAATTTCAATGCCCAAAACTCATTCTTTGTAATCCCTTGATTAGGAATTAACTTTTATATTAGTGCCATTATGTATTATGTGAAATATTTTACTTGTCTATAACTTTAGATATGATTCAGAAGTTAAGAAACAGGGTCTCTACTATTTATTTTTGATAATGTAACTGGTTTATGCATATATAAGAACATTCAATGAGATGCTTTTTTTGCAGGTTAACGTTCCAAAGACCAAACAGACTTACTGCAAACAGTCCGGATATGGTGGCCAGACAAAGCCCGTCTTCCACAAGAAGGTAAAGTCAATTTGTTGTTCCTGTGTTCCTTGTATCTGTAACTAATTGTTGAGGCATGCTAAATGTCCTTTTCTGGCACATAATTTTGCGTTCCATAGTGGGTGGTTAGTTTGCTATTTGAAACATATTTCTAGTTCACTCTGGATCTCAATATAATGCTTTTCATTACTTAGGCAAAAACCACCTAGAAAATCGTCTTGAGGCTGCAATGTCAGGCGTGCAAACATGTGTCCCAACTCACAATCAAGGTTAGTAGACCATAGGATGATTTTATTTTTGTGACTGATGCATTCTTTTCTATTAATTTGCTGAAGGTTGTATAGACACCTGATTACTTGTTTCTTCTTCAAACAATTTTACGGGCAGATCCCCAGGTAACCAGTTTCATTAAATGCAAATATTTGAAGCTATTATGTAGAAGCATGTTTTGTGAGGTTTCTTACTTTTGTTTTGCACTTCATTTCTGTTGTAGTGAAACTTGCTTAAGTTGGTACCAATCATGAATGTCAGTTAATGCTGCAAATTGGACCTTGTTTATGATGTTTGCCTATCCATTTTATTTTTTATCTTGCTCACCTCCTCTGAATGTCTTTCTCATTTTATAATTGTTGCATTTTCAAATATCTTCCTGGGCCAGATGATTTGTTAGTGCTGGATATCACATATATGATCTATTTAAAATTTGAAGAATATCCAAATGCACTTCAGATTGCACTGTATCTGGATATCACAAATAATTTTTATCCCTTTGTTTTCAAATGTTTTACAATTTAAAACTAACAATTTGCTGCATCATTGACATTATTGTAAAACTAACAATTTGCTGCATCATTTATTTTTCCTTTTACTTGTGATGATCTT
Organism: Acacia crassicarpa; assembly: GCA_034222035.1. Taxonomy (NCBI): domain Eukaryota; kingdom Viridiplantae; phylum Streptophyta; class Magnoliopsida; order Fabales; family Fabaceae; genus Acacia; species Acacia crassicarpa. The sequence goes on from JAWXYG010000003.1 coordinate 40,467,542, forward strand.
CTGCGAAAGAAGCAATTTTGTTACATGCTTGCTCGACATGTAAGTCCTGAATTATCGGTTAGCACTTGATGACCATCTTGTTGAAGTTCCCTTTGCAGATTTCATGTGGACTTCCTCTTTGAATCTGTTATGTTTTCTTGATGATATTTGCTTCATGCATTCATTGCACTAAGTTAATAACTCATGGTAATTTTGACCCCCAAAAAAACTCAAGGTAATTAAAACCTAAAGATAACCTGGACTTATTCCCTGCCATTGAATAGTATGTATTAGAGGTTACTGTTGCATATATCTACTTGTTCTAAAGTTCTCTTCTATTCCTTGAAATTCAAGTTTTAAAGTACTTGTATTTGGGATATCTTGCTGAAAATTCACTTGCAATTGTCTGTCTGGGAGAGATCATTTGCATACATTCTGATTTATTATGGAGTTGTATGATGAATCTATAGAAGCAATCTATGGTATAATCTTATCTGGATACTTGCATATTGGTCATGCCAAGGTACATAGTTTGCATTTATGATATAGCCATGCAGCTTACTATATATACTCTTTTTATCAACTATTTTATTGCTCAGGTAATGTTTATTAATTTTGGCTTGGTGAAAGATAGAGGTGGAGGGTGCTATCTAAGGTAATATGTTCGCTATTGATTTCCTTTTACTCTCTCAGATTATATTTATATTTTTTGTACATGTATGATTCATTGATTCAATATTTTTTTTGTTCACCACAGATTAGTTTCATTAGCATTTGTTATTGTAATAACAGGTTTATTTCCTTTAAATCCTCCTCAGCTACCAGAGATGCATATGACAAAAGTGGGCTTTAAATGGTCACATCAATGAATCAACTGATGAAGAACCTAATGAAGATTCAAAAAGGGCTAGACCAAAAGACTATCAGTTGTAAGTGGTTTTGCAGATAAAATTAATAAAGTGCGAAATGAGGAGGATTTGAAATCGTGTCTGGAGATGAAGATGAAATCGCATATTGTTAATTCAAATAAAGGATCAGACTCATTTTATTGGCAACATTATTTATATTTCGTTTTGTTTAAATATAATTTTTTAGGATTGCTATTGTATGTATTTTTTCATATACATTTTTTTAATACAATATTTAGTATTATTTATATTTTTTTTATAATTGTTATTATATCCATGGTACACTACTTTTTTGGATTTACTTTTCTAAAATTAAAAAAAAAATTTTAAAAATATATTTTTTAAATTTATTAGTTTTGCTACGGAAAATAATTTCTGTAGCAAACTGGAAAATTTGCTACGATTTCGTAGCAAAATTTTAAGTTTGCTACGGAAAAATGATCCGTAGCAAAATTGAGAATTTGCTACGGAAAAAAATTCCGTAGCAAATTGCTACGGAAAAAATTCCGTAGCAAAATTGCTACGGAAATAATTCCGTAGCAAAATTCAAATTTGCTATGGAATTTTTTGCTACGGAATTTTCTTTCGTAGCAATTTGCGACGGATTGCAATTTCCGTCGCAAATTGCGACGGATTTTGCACTTCCGTCGCAATTTGCTACGAGGAATTTTGCTACGGAAAAAATTCGTAGTAAAACGATTTTGCTACGAAAAAACATATTTTTTTTGTAGCAAAATCAGTTTGCTACGGATTTTTTCCGTAGCAAATTTTGAATTTTTTTGTAGTGAAATAAATGCTTAGATTCTCATTTGATTGATAAAAATATCCTATATGACACAAACCCTAACTTCTTTTAAATATCACAACAACGAATTAACAAAAATCTAAACCAATTAAAGTTTTTTATTTATCGTGTTTTTCATATATATGGTCTTCTACTATCAAAACTTAAAACCTTACTAATATTTTAATCCCAAAATTTTTAATAATCAATACTATTTTACCATTATTAGAAAGAGAAAAATACGTAAAACAACTTTCATGAAGAAACTTTATTGAAAATAAATTAATTTAATTACCTAAATAATTTTATAAAATAAATAACATACCATAAAAGTTCCTTTTCTTCTCTTTTCTCCCCCCTTCTCGTCACACCCTATACAGATCACTCTCTCTTTCTTCTCTTCAGTTTTACGCTTTCACTGATGGTATAATTTTATATGATTGCTCTTTCTGGGGAAAAAAATTTCAGTAGCTAAAGTAATCACATAAGCTTCCATCTGCGTCCAGGTTTAGGTTTCTTTGTTTTAGAGTCGAATAAAAAAAGGAGAGCTCAGATGCACGAGATAACATCCGTTGGATCAGATGAGTGTGATTGAATATCAATCGCAAATTGTGCAGAATTTCCTCACAGCTCTCGGCACCAGCCGGGAATCGAATCCGGGTGTGTCTTGTGGCAGGGTACGATTTTACCACTAGGCCACTGGTGCACTTGTTGTCCTTCAACTTTAATAATTAATTATATCCTTTTTGTTTTTTGATAAGCTACGGGGCATATAATGATATCCTTTACTGCTTCTGTTTGGACCTTCCATTTTCCTTTGTACAGTATTCTCCTTCGGTTATTAATTACGCTATTTAATTAATATAGTAATTACTCTCCTTTTGTCCCTTTAGAAGGCAACAACCACCACTGGTATTGGCCCCTACTGGGGTAGGTATTATCCTTCTCTTTAGAGGATTTGTGTAATATTCTAAATTTATTTTGACGAATTTCATGTATAATGTGATGTGTATTCATTTAGAGAAAAAAATGGTGAATTTTGATTAAAATGTCAATTTTACTCGAAACATCCTATTTTGTCAAAGTCGAAAATTTTGAAATATATGTTGGCACCAATATACATATGGAAATGATATTTCATTGTTCCATTTTGGAGCATTAAATTGGACTAAAAAGGAATGAAAAGAAGTTGCTTGAGTTCGATTGAAATTTTTGAAAAAAATTGAAGGAAGGTTAAAATTGCGCCTTTTATGAATATATGCCGCATGTCTTATAATTATTTAAACTTATGGGTATATGGATATGGGTTATAAACCATTAAAATGGATCAAAATTCTCCTATGGCCTGAAAATTTTGGCTGAATTGTATAGAAAAAGAGAGGTTGAAATACAACTAAAAAATAATTAATGACATTTTGGTAATTACGTGGAAGTTGAGGGGCAATTTGGTCTTTTTCCCTCTTAAACCGACTTTGGAAATTAAGCCAATACTTAAGTCAATACTCCCTCCTTCTCCATTCTCCAACGTCATTCAAGCTGAAATACCAAAGGGAAGTTGAAAACTCAAGGAAGAAGAAGAGAAAGTAAAATTTCACGAAATTGAGGTAATTTGGGGTCCAAATCAGTTGAGAGATGGAGGGAACCATTTGGGGTACAACTAATCATGTAATTACTAGTTTGCCATTTAGATGAAGTTCAACCATCTAGTTAGTGTTGTTTGGGATTTTCCCTTCCCCCTCTCTTTTGGTGCTTGGGCCGAAAATTTAAGGCCCATTTGAAGGTATAATGAGCTCCTATTTTGACCAATCTTCACACGTCCAAATAATATTTCATTAAGCCATCATACTAACTTATTATGACATGTACCGGTACTATTAGTAGTGCAGTGGTATTGGGAGTAGTCTCCCCACCCCCTTGTACTGGGTTCGATCCCCCCATCCCCTATCGCCTATGTATCCAAAAAAAAAAAAACTTATTATGACATGTGGCACATAACCAAGGAAAAAAAAGGAGATATTTAATTATTCTTTGACCTTTGTGCAATAAAATTTCATTTGATCTCCTTTTTATTCCCTTTGGCCAAAAATAATAACCTAATTAAGTTAATTGGATGTTAGTCACAAGTATCTCACTTTGTACCAACATGCGTCCCTAAATTTTAGAGTCGAAAAAATTGAACACTTCAAGAAAAATTGTGCATATAGTCAAAATTCCAAATATTCTAGGGAATGTCTTGATCTATCACAAATTGCATGGCCATACTCGATGTGTGAGCATCTATAATATACAAATTTGTTTACAATTTTGTTCTGTATGCTACGTAGGAGTGAAAGAAGAATCCCCATTTTTTAAAAAATTGTCTCAAAAGTTGACAGTTATTACATAAGAATCGTTATATATTTATATACTATGTATACCAAATTTTTTTATTAAAACCATTAGCATTTATAGAAAATGAATAGCGGTTGCTATATAGGGATTGACATATATGCTAAACTCTTATAAAATAGTTATTTTGAAAGTACCATTATGTATGCTAGACTTTTATATAATAGTTATTTTAAAAGCACCGTTTTGTATGTTATAGTGTTTTATAATAGTTGTTTACTTGAGACATTTATTTATTATTGCAAAACTATGCACAATATAGCCTCACCACATCTCATAATAACATGTGTTATAATAGATACAAAATAAATCACAGTTTGGAATCGTAATGTATATGTGTTGAGCTTTTATAGCTCCTGCATATATGACGGTTCAGAAATGTTATGTATAACAGTTAATAACCGTCATATATTTTGATTTCTATAGCAGTAGTATTTACAACTGGATTATATTACCTAAGAGTCTCACAGGATTTGACAGCAAATTGAAGATTTCAAGGAACCTTATAGTAGTATTTTATCTAGCTTGGGACTTAGTGTAATTTTTTTGTTTTTGTTTTCTTAAAAATAACAATTTCCATCCTCTTAAAGCATTAACGTAGGGGGAAGCCAGGCCATGTGGTTTTCTTCACTTGTTATTAGTACTTGATATCTAGCACTGCATTATCTTTGAGAATTGTCAAGTTTAAACAAGAAATAACTCTTCCAAAGACTTAGTAGCGCAGTGGCATAGGAGTTTGGCTCCCCTCCCCTATGTCTAGGGTTCGAACCTTGCCCCCATCCCTTACTATGTGTATAAAAAAAAACTCTCCCGAAGACAATTTTTAGCATTCATGCGAAATTGAATTCAGCAGAGACTTCATACTGAAACCGCCATATATAACATCTTCCATCCATATTAATGCTTGTTGGTTGTTATTAATTACCTACCCCTACCCCTTCCTCTTTCTCACACACAATAAAACAGTTATCTCGTATTGTTGAGCTATGAAAAATAATCATTATCATACTTTTATAAAATAAGTTGATCGTTAAAGTTTATACAACTGCGCACATCGAAAATTAATCACACATATATACATTCAAAAGCACATGCAAATATAAACAAAATTTTATTCACGGAAAATTTATTTTGAAGCACAAATTTGTTTTAATTATCTTTTGATAGTTGCGTCTGTTGATGTTGTCTTGTGATCATCGTACGGCGTGTCACTTGCATGATATCCTAATCTCAGCTCTATATAAATAGCGTTCATCAACACATAGTTCCTCACAAACAAAACAGAGAATTATCTTCGTCTTCAACTTCAAAGCAGCCATGTCTAGCACAACTGGTAAAGTCATCAGGTACCGAGGTGAGTTATATGTTGCTCATAACTTCTAATTGATACCCTCTCCGATTCCAAAATATGAGTTAGTTAGCAGGTATATTTCTTTCCAAAATATAAGATATCAATATACTTAATTTATCTCAAATTTATAGAATTTTTTTCCCTTTTTTGCCATTTTATATTATTTTTTTCAAATTATCCCTATTGATTCAATATATTAAGGGTTTTTTTTTTTTAAAAAAAATCAAGGGGTAATTCTAGTGTAAATAATTAAAGATGATATTTTAGGAGTAGAATAGTTTCTTTATGAATAACTAACTTAACTAATTTTCTTAACATATACAAATTAATGATATAGATCTTATATTAAGAAATAACCAGTCATTTTGATTATTGTGTTCTAGGGTTTTGATGGAGTGATAATCATATGAAATTTAAATAGATAATAAAAGAGGAAATAAAGGACATCATGCTATTAGCACGCCATTTATTTATAACTACACGTATCTTTCTATTAGAGTCAATCATATTTAAGGTATACTAGAACACTAAATGTGGATATCTCATTTTTCTTTTCATAAATTTCTATCATAAATGTCATTTTTTTTTGGGTTGTATACACAAATGTAAATAGCGGCAATGGCGTGGGAGGCAAGCAAACCATTGGTGATAGAAGAAGTGGAAGTGGCTCCTCCTCAAGATGGAGAAGTTCGTTTGAAGATCCTCTTTACCTCTTTTTGATGTTTACTTCTGGGATCCGAAAGTTGTATTCTTCTTCTTCATATATATGCATGCCCTCTCTTTATCAACTCATAAAATATTAATTATGGCGAGTTATTTGTTTTTTTGAGTTTAAACTTCTCATGTTGTATGAGAAGAACAAAATTCCTACATACACATGAAATAGTGGGACCCCCCCCACATACACATATAATGCTAATTATATATATATATATATATATATATATATATATATATATATATATATGTGGGTCCCACCATTTTATGTGTGTGTGACATGAGAAAACACTTTTCTTACAACATGAGAAGTATTTTTCCCTTTGTTTCCCCCCCTTTTCTCTTTGAATATTAGGACCATCAAAACCATTTGTTTCCCCGTATACTTGGCCATGAGGCTGCAGGGTAATGATCTTCTTTTATAATTACCTCTCTTTGATGTTCTATTTATAATTTGAGCATACATTCGCATTTAAATCTAAAAGAAAGCACGTATATTGGTGGATTTCATTTAACAATATAAGGATATGATGTATATCATAAAAGGAAAAATGCATAAATGCAGACGGAGCGAATGGAAAATGGAGCGAAAGTCAGAGCGAATGACGGAAGAACTCTAGGGGATGGGGGGACGGAGGGAGACGGCGGAAGGATGACGGTGGGGGAAGTAGGCTACAGTCGAAAGGGAGTGGGGGAGTTGGAGAGCGCGGCAAGGGAGGTCCTCACCAATTCGTGACCTTCTGTAGTGGGTCCACTGGGACGCTACAGGGGAAGGGAGATACTGGAAAGGCATCGGTGTCATCTAGGGATCCTCGCCTATCATACAAGGACAAACTTCTATGCCTAGGTGATTTTGGGGTATTGGAACCTCACTTTTCGGCTGATAAAGCCTTGATTGTCTGGAAGGAGTATTTCGCTAAGTCGAATGAAAAACAGAGCTCGTTGGCGATGGAGGATGCTGATGAGGGCATGGAGCAAGAAGAGGATGCTGTGGCAATGTGGTGCCAAATTGGGAAACTTCCGAAGCTTCAAGTCAATGCCGAGGAGTATAACGCCTGGTGTAAACCATTTATGAATTCCCTCATTGTCAAGCTCCTTGGGAAATCTGTTAATGTGGGGTTTATGAGGTTGCGAATGGAAAGGATGTGGGCATCAAAGGGACCATTGAGAGTAACTCCTCTGAATAATGGGTATTTTCTTGTATCATTTTCTTCGACGGAGGATAGAGATTTTGCTCTGCAAGAGGGGCCATGGATGATAGCCAATCATTACGTTCTGGTTCAACGATGGAGGCCCAATTTCAATCCTTGGAAAGCTGATAATCAGAAGCGTGTTGCAGTATGGGTTCGGATCCCTGACCTCCCACATGAGTTATATAATGTTGAATCGATTCGAAGAATAGGAAATATGATTGGTAAAACTTTGAAGATCGACCGAACCATTGCGTTCTCGGAGAAAGGAGGGTTTGCTCGCATGTGTGTCGAAGTCGATCTTCAAAGGCCGTTGCTCCTTGGATTTAGTCATTTTGATGAAGAGCGTCGTTTTGCTTATTAAGGACTCCACTTAGTTTGCTTCACCTGTGGAAGATATGGGCACCGGATGGACCAGTGCTATGCTAACAGCTCCAGTCAAGAGCCGGTGAGTAGTCCAGAACAGGGATCGACGGTGGACCCAGCGGCGGCGCTTGGAACATCGGAACAGTCGGCGAGGGCGGCAAAGGAGGAAAAAGAACTGAAGTTCTCGGAAAGGATCAGTGCACGCGTGGATTACGACCCACAGATGTTGGTGAAACGTGATTTGGGAAAGAATATCAGTAAGCCGGCTTCCAAGCTTGATCTGTCGGAGAAGAAAAACATTAAGGCGGAAGTGATGCCACCTCAGTCGGGACTAACGGTGAAGAAGGCAGGGAAGATGCAGAGTGGTTTAAATGGTACCCGTGATTCTAGGGAACCGGCTAATAAAGATACGATTTTGAATATTAATGAAGCAGGAGGGGTGAACGAAGGGACACGTAAGTTTGGGGCGGAGGTTCAGCACAATGTGGAGAAACAAGAGTGGATTCAAGTGGGGGCTAAAAGGAAAGCGGGGTCCAGAGTTAAAGCATGTGGAAAGGAGAATAAGCTGGGAACTCAAAGTCAAGGCTGTGGGAAAGATTCATCTACTAGGCTGGAGCCCATAAGTCTTGAAACCAAATCTGGGCCGAGTATGGTGCAAGTACCGACGCTGAAGGATAGTTATATGGAGAAAGGGGAAAGTAGTGGGCCCGTCACCTCAGATAAGTCTGAAGTCAGTGTGATGGAGTCTAGTGGGCTTTTACCACATCTTGGAGTGAGCACAGGTGATGTTAGCACGACCATAAATCATGGTGGTATACAAGGGGCAAATGAGAGTATTGAAGATGCCATTATGGTGTCTGAGGATGGTCAAGGGGATAGAATCCCGATACTGCAAATTAGTTCTTAATGAATTACCTCCTATGGAATGTAAGGGGAGCTGCGGCTCGTTCTTTTCCATCACTTATTCGTGGGATGGTACAGTCTTTTGCAATTGACTTTGTAGCACTTTTTGAAACTCGGTGTGCTGGCAATAAAGCTCAACGTATAGCAGCATTGTTGGGGTTCCCCAACTTTAGAATTGTTGATGCAAATGGATTTAAAGGATATGCCTTTGGTCGGATAAATTTAGACAGGTGGAGGTGTTGGATTCCTCAAACCAGTACGTGCATGTGAGGGTTACTAGCTAGCTCTTGCAAGTGTGGGAGATGACCTTTGTTTATGGTAGCCCAAACATTGTACCGCGTCATGCACTTTGGCGCGATTTAATGCATTTAAGTTCTTCTATTCACGTTCCATGGTGCTTAGGGGGAGATTTCAATGCCACTTTGTCCATTGATGAACGTAGCTCGTGGAGATCGCCCAGGGGTCCTGATAGAGAGTTTTGCAGTTTTGTGGAGGATGCGGCATTAAATGATCTGGGATTTATTGGCCCACCATACACATGGAAACGAACTGGGGCGGAGAGTAGGCTGGATTGCGTGTTAGGATCTTCCTCTTGGCAAGATACATTTCCGAATTCAGTAGTGAAGCACCTGAATTGGTATAAAAGTTACCTGAATTCAGTAGTGAAGCACCTGAATTGGTATTTTAAAATTAGACGCCTAATATAAGGCGTCTAAGTTCTAGAATTGGACTCCTTAAGTCATGACTTAAGGAGTCCAATTCCAGAACTTAGACTCCTTAAGTCATGACATTTACGTTCTTTGATGTCACTTAAGGAGTCTAATTACAGTAGTTAGACTCCTTAAGTCTCACTTTAGGAGTCCAATTCCAGTATTTAGACTCCTTAAGTCTCAGTTTAGGAGTCTAATTCCAGTAGTTAGACTCCGTAGGTCTCACTTTTGAAGTCTAATTCCAGTATTTAGACTCCTTAAGCGTTCTTTTTTTTTTTTTAAAATAATTGCTTCATATATTCACTATCCCACAATTCCTTACAAAAAACATCCTTACATAAATAGAATACATGCATCACCAGAATGTGATAATTGCATACAACAACTAACTATGTGCTAAAAGGTTAGCTGAGCTAACCTTATACAGAAATAGAATACATGCACCTTTAATTCTTTAAAAATCAGTAACGCTGATATGCTCCACAGTCTTAGTATCTTCTACACAATGTTAAATCCGACATTTTCCGAAACTAGTAGGAACATTAATAAAAAAAATTGAGATGCCAACAATTTGTTGTGTAATTTCAGTCAACAAAGGAGCCTCTTCATTGAGAAGCGCCCATCCCAAATGACCAAGTAACTATAAAGCTTAACAAATACAAATTTAAATCAAGAGAAAATCCCAGACCTGATATGATTGCAACTTTGTCATATGTTGTCTGTGAAACATCAGCACATAGCACTCCCTTCACCTGCATCCAGCAAAGAGTGAGAAAGCAACACCATCAGGAATTTTTATACCAAAGCTCACCAACAGTACCCCAAGATAAAAGGTTTTTGTAACGATGTACATAGGCTGCGCAGGTAGATTCACCTGTGGAAAGCCATCTAAATATTGTAACCCAGGATATGTCTCCACAAGACCTTCTATGAATTCAGTGACAACATCTACAATTAAATGAAAAGACCAGGGAAATATTTAACTTGCACAACTCCTTATTCTATTAAAAAAAAAATTGCAGATGGAGAAGAGAGAAGTACAATAAAGTATAGAAGCAAAAGAAAAGATATCCTACCCAAACAAAGAAAAATATAAGACTGTCATTCAAAAGAGCTCAAATCCCTCCGATGATCCAAAAGGGATGCCCTCAAAGAAAACAATTGTTGAGACACGCAGAGATGCCATAAAAATAAGTCCCTCATAAAAAAATTGTACTAACAATTGTACCGAAAGAAACTTCTTATTGGGAAATTTTGCATTTTGTTCTCACCAAAGAAACCACAAACGAACAAAAACTACACATTGACAAACTTCTATACCGGAAAACCAAAAACTAGAAAAGTAAAAGAGTTTACAAATCAGTTGGACAAAACCAACTCTCAAGGAAATCAAAAAACTGATTAAAAACCAGACAAGCCACTTCACAAATGAATGACAACAAGATCATTTATACTTGAAGTTTAAAATCACAAACAAACATCAGATGATTAAGTCTCACTACACCCTGGACTTCAACACAAATCTTATCATACAAAATGTCGTAACTTAGAAGAGACCTTGACTTTGCCTAAAAGTTTTGACATGAAAAGACCATGTGTTTTTGGGCTTAGAATTTAAAAAAACAAAAACAAAAAAAAAAATCTAGAGAAAGAAAATTCTAGCATGATTTACATCCGAATTATGTTTATGCCAGCTGCCAAAATCCAAATATAATCAATATTTCATAAAACTAATGAAAAGGTTCTCTGCTAGTAGTTGGGGAATCGGTTTATTCACACCTTTTTGCTCCTATCTCCACGTAATAAAAGGACAAATTACACCTTACAAATTTGACATTAATATGACATCTTCTTTGAAGCCAATGAAATTAGACAGGTAAAACCATTTTACAATCTACCTCGGAAAGAGAGAGGAAATTATCTGATGTAATCTCCAACGGGCAGTCATATAGATGCTTCAGAATGTCCATAAATGACAGCACATTCCACTCAACAGTGATAGAGCCCAGGCATGATTCACTACAAAAGTTACAGGAAGCGTGTCATCAAGCCAGGAATTGTACAGATCTTCATATTAAAGTAGCAAATTAGCCAACAAATAGTTCAAAGAGAGAGCGCAAGTGAGTGAGAGATTTGTTCTTGTGAGTTCTCAAGGGTCACAAGCAAGCCTTCTTCCATCTTCATTGAGACAATAGAAAAAGGAAGACCCAATAATGTTCATTTACAGAAAACACATTTATAATGTTCATTTGAATCATTCGAATAATGTAGAAATAAGGGTCACAACCAAAAGATTACTGTGTAGAAATAATGTATGAATACAAATGCTTCTTCATCATTCGAATAACAATAACACTTAGCAAGTTAGAATCCCTGATTATAAATTCTCCCAGCGTGTCAAGCAATATCATTCGAATAACAATAACAATAACATTCGAATAAAACTGAATGTAACATGGATAAAAATATGGAAAAAAATACATTTTATGGAAAAGAAAATACTAGAGAACCAGGATATCAAGCAAAAAAAAAAAAAAAACACTTGTCCTGCAATATCATGTTGCCTCGAGTAAGAAAAACACTTTTCAGCTAAATGAATTAATGAACTTGGGTGGTTGACTGTATCATCTAACTGGATTTCCATAAGCATATACTTAAAAAAAAAAAAATCATGACAGATAACTTTGAAAAGACTTCAATATCATGTTGGACAATTGTTTCAAAATAAAAGAGAAAGAACTCAATTAATTTTGTGATACTTTGGTCCAGCAGACATTGTTCGGCAATTCTCAATTAATTTTACTGACAACATTTATGGTACCTTTTGAAAAATCCATTAATAATGCACAGTTGCACCTATGCTATTCCTTAAAATTATTATACAGATTAGAAGCAATTTGATATGGAAATATAATAAGAGTATTCAACCATTATTATCCACTAATAGTGAAGTTGTTCCAACAGTGAATAACAATAGACAAATCCAATAATTTCTGGATGACCATATCTCAGTATAGTGTTCTCGCAGTTGAACTAATTGTTTATGGCTTCCTCAAAATTCTGTTCTTGTAAGGAAAATCTGGGCATAGATAAGTGATTAAATATGAAGAAACACAGAATTACCCTTGCCAGATGAAAAGGTGCGAGATTGTAGACTGACCCCAGCTCTTCTTCTATATAAAAACTGCAACATAATAGAAATAATACAAGGAAATAATCAGCAAAAGAGCACCCAGAAGAGGAATAACTATCGAATAAGTTGTAAAATGGTATATGAAACGAAAAGATTTAGATAAAAGTTCAGGGGATAAACATGGGAAATACAAATGCATAGAGCTCCTGGGTTTTAAGAGAAATCCTTGCAGTTAAAAGTAGCCAATGAAACAATTTCCCTAAATCAGTAAACTTATTCAATGCCCAATTAATAAATTCTTATTTCTGATTCTTCGTTTCAAAACTCAGATATTAAAAGGTCGAAAAAATCAAACCCCAATTTTTCGATCCTTTTCTACCTGTTTTTGTCCACAACTCAAACATCATCTAGAACCATCCTCACAAAATTCCAACAGAAAAGACAGTAAACGACACGGAGCCGAACGTGAACCCAGAGAGAGCGAGATAGCGTGAACCCCGAACAGACCTATATGACCAGAACGAGCGGACCTACATTGTTCTTGCTGTTCAGTGGCGGTATGCTCCGACGGCCACGGGTTGAGATAGAATCCCCTGCGCTTGGTTTGAAGGAACAAACAGAATCAAGAATCAATAATGAAGGAACCAGAGTACCTTTTGCCGACTTGATTGTTGAGAATTGGAGAACCGAAATGAATACGCGGGAGAGACGGAGATCGGAGGACCTACGGTGGAGAGGGGGACGACGGAGCAACGACGGAGCAACGACGAAGTGAGGGCAGGCGGACCAAGGTTGAGAATGAGAGAATGAGAGTGATCGATAGCTCCGAGAGAATGAGAATCGCGATGGCTCGTGGGAATAGGTGTTTTTGGGATGGTCTAAGGAGTCTAATTCTAAAAATTAGACTCCAAATTTCGACCTAAGGAGTCTAATTTTCAGACTCAGACTCTAAATGGTTTGCTTTTTTCGACTTAGGGAGTCTCAGAAATAAAATTAGATTCCAAAACTCACCTACTAATTACAAAAATACCACAGCATTTTGTTTTACTTCCTTTTTTAATAATAGGACGCCAATCAGGGACGTTAAAACCAATTTCTGTAGTATTGTTTTATATTGATTAGAGAATATTTTAGGGTTAGGATTGTAACATCCTCATTTTTCTAAAGCGATTTCGAAATGATTTGATCAGAGTTTAAAATAGTTTAATCAGGGTAGAGCATCAGAATGATTGAAAAGAGTGAGTATCTGATATATATTCCCTGTGGTTGAGTCTGGGTACTTATACATACAGTGGTACAAATATCTGAATACAATATGTAAATAAAGGGAAAAGTCCTCCGCCCGTGTCCTCATACGTGCCGCCTATCTTGCTCTTGGTTCTAGCTTCTTCGGACCCTGAAGCTATGGTAAGAGCTGAGGTTCAATTCCCATTGAACCTCAGGTAACGGTTAACCTCATGCTTATGTATCAGTTATGTATGACAGATATTTATGACAATACAACAATATTCACATACGATATTCACATACTTAAGAAAATAACAACCATAGTCTCCACATATTCATGTCATTCCAGTCTGCACTATTCACCAGTGCCACGGTGTACATCCGTGTCCTCAGCGCTAGGAAAACTCAACGGCGTTATCATGACTATAACCCGTATAAAGCTGTATGTGTATGAACAATTTTTATAACAGAATCCACAACTTTTCAAAACAGAGTCTCAGACTATCTATCACATATAAGTATACAATAAGCATCAGAGTTAGTGTTACAGTACGCGTCTGTACCTTTGTTGGCGATATCGGTACGCTGTCGTTCGGACCGTGATCACGTTTATCCTATAATGGTAATATCGCATTTATTAATTCACAAATAATATTCTAGAAGGTATCCTAGTCACTAATGACCTTTTTACCCTTGGTAGGATTATTTCTACACTTATCACCCTCAGTTCTTAAAAAACGCTGGTCCAGAATTTTGGACAGATTTTCGTCTAATTTCAGAAAATCATAACTAATTTTAGAAAAATCGAAACGGGGATCCGTAAAATTCCTTGGAATCCTCAGGATGTCTAATTTCAAGTAAAAATAATCACTTTTTCCTAAATTTCATTAATCACTCCCAGTTTTTATGTTTTGAGCCTCTGCCCAGAATTTTTCCAGAAATTCATAGTCCAACTTTGAGAATTTTTGTCTCTCTGTACAGAAATCATTTTAACATGTTCTTGGCATATTTAAAAAGCTCTACGTGTCTACTTTAACCATGAATTCTCTCAGAATTTTCCAACCACTTTTTCAACATTAAATATTGGCATTTTCATCACTGGTTTAGCAAGAGCTTAACCGATGAGATTTCGCCAGAACTTCGTTATATTGATGTTTCTCTTCCGGAAATTTTGCTAAAACACCCTCTTCATCAATTTTTCAAAATAAATCTGATTTTAACCATAAAAACATGTAAATAAAATTATTCTAGAATATTTAAGATCTAAGCTACTTCTATCTAAGAATTTAAACTAGAACTTCAAAAACTACAAAAGCTAAAGACTAGAAACTAAAAGCTTGCTTACCTCTTGAAGAACTTCCTCCTTCTTCTTGCTTCACTCTTCTCTTAACTCACCTATTTGGTTTGAGTTTGGTGTGAAGAATGTGAAGACCCAAGGCCCCTATTTATAGCAATTTGTAGGTTAACTTTCTAACATCTTTTGAGCATTTTTGGCCCTTGGATCTAGGGTAATTGGGAGCACTCATCTTAGCCCTACACCTCCCCCTTCTAGTCTCTTCCATTACTTTATGACTCACCCTATCCTCTTCCAAGTTTGAATTCTATTTTCCCCATGTGTTCTAGCTTCATTCATAAGCCAACAAGTTGCTTCTTCATTTTTTGTGTTGCACTCCACTAGATAAAAATTTATTTGGAAATCTTAATGGGGTTTTATTCAAATTTCCTTTTTGGTTTTGAAATCTTGAGGTTCTTAGCTTCATTTAGAGACCACAAACACTCATTTTCTCAATTGGTATCAATCTCCAAAAGTTAAGGAAATGGCTTTGGTTATACTCATTTTTAAGCTTAAATTATGCTTGTTCATAATCTTTTCTTATATTTGATCTATGGTTAATGGATTTCAAGATACAATTTAGTTTGTATAGGTTTTTCATTTGCTTATATCTAGAATTAATTTCATAGATTAATCTAATTATTTAATTATCTAATTTCCTATTGGCTACTACCTTGACTTCTCTTCCCTTCTTCATACTAGACACACACATATGCACAACAATTGTATACACACACACACACACACACTCACAACACTCACTCTCTCTTACACCTCATCTTATCCTCTTCCAAATTCATGAATTCTCTTTCTAAAGTCTTCATCTAGATTTATGATTCATATGTAGAGTTGTGACTCATCTCATGTATAGATTTATGACTCACTCTTGCTAGGTTTGTGACTCATATATGCATGTGTGTATTTGGTTGCTTAATTAATTTTTCCTCTTCCTCTTTTTCTCATAAAATGTAATACCCTAAAAAATCCTATTTAGCATAACCACTAAATGATACCTATTAAAGTAGGTGAATATGTGGGCTCAAAGATATTATAGTTCATCTAGTTTAAAATTAGAGAATTTTCTCATAGAGTAAATAAACCAAAACAACTCAAATATTCTAAGTTCATTTATGGATCATAAAATATCCTATAATTTTCATATTGAAGCATAGTTCATATTTAAATTTTAAAGGGGCGTAAAATGTTATTGAAATACCAAACAAATTAGAGGAACGTGCCAATAATTGATTGGGCAAATAATTGTACATTAATTAAAGTAATTGCATTAGTTTTTGCAATTAATTATTGAATTCTCTTAGGAACCATAAAATATCATAAAATGCAAGTAATTACCAAATTAAGTTATGGTTCACATGGAATTGAATAATTGTGCCAAATCTTTATAAAAAATCAAGGAATTGATTAAGCATCATTAACTTATTAAGAGATTAAATTTAACTAAATAGGCATAATTAAAGATGTATAATTCCAATTAAAAACCAATGACTAATTAAGAGTTATTTAAATGAATTTCTAAGGACTATAATTAAATTGGAGTTCCTAAAATAGTATAAAACATCATGAAAATACCTAAAACAACTAAAGGGAAATTCCAACAAGTCAAGAACAATTAAATTCACACTTAAGGATATATTGTCATATAATTCATATATTGTAAAAAATAAGACGTAAAGGAGTAGGAAGAGGTTTAAGATGATTAGAGGACACTAAAAATAATCATTGGACACCAAAAATTAATCTTAATTGAATTAACATTCATAACTAATCTAGTGGCAAATATTAACAAACAATTTGAAATATGTTGGCTAAATTCAATATTAAAGCTTAACAAGGGATCGGTAAGTAAAACAAAGGGATTTAGTAGAATCATAATTGAGTTGGTAAACAATTAAATCATTACAAATTAAACTTAATTAAGCTAAACCCAATAGTAAACAAAAGGGATTTAATTTAGGGCTTTTTGTCACAAATAATCATCATGGACCAATTTTTGATGGCCCAAACCATGAGCTAGGTAAATAAAGCCCAAGCAAACAATTAAAAAAAAAAAGGAGCTGATGAGGGACGAATTTTTGGGGAAAATTTGAGGCCAAGGATTATTCAAACACATGTGCCAAATATAGTCAACAACTTCTCCAAGAAGTTGGACCAATTAAGCTTCATGCATAAGCTTCTTCTACTTCTTGAAGAAGGAAAACAACTTGTTGAAGAAGGTTAGATCCAATGAGTGAGATTAAAACTTCTTAGTTAAGTAGGATCCAATGGCCAACAATTGTCAAGAGGAAGTTGCAATTATTTACAAAATTACCAAGCTCTCTTCCTATAAATAGGAGGCTTCCCCTCCTCATTTCTTCACACCATCACCACATACACCTCTAATCCTTTGATTAAGAGAGTGAGAGTGAGAGTTCTCTTGGAGCTAGAAGGAAGAAGCAAGAGTCTTCAAGAGGTAAGCTTGTTCTTAGTTTTATAGTTTTTAGTTGTTCTTAGTAGTTTTTAATATAGATGTTAGTTTAATCTAGTAAATAGGTAAAGTAATTCCCCATATTTGTTTTCAAGCCTTATTGCATCAAAAAGATGCCTGACAAGGTGGAAACATGTTGGGGAGTGACTTTTAGGATTAAGGGAACAAGTTAGAGTAAGATGAAAGAAGTCTAGAATTGCTGGATTTTGGGAGTCAACTGGATAGGGGGAATTATTTTCTGTATCAAATGATATTTAAAAATCACGAAATTTTCCAGAAATAAAGTAGACATGTAGGGCTTTCCAAATATATAAAATATGTAATGTTTTGATCTCTGGACAAGGAGATATGAATTTTTGAAGATTAGGCTATTTTTCTGGGAGAAATTCTGGGCAGAGGATGAACACGTGAAATCTGGGAGTTATTTTTGAAATCTGGGCAGAGTATGATATTTTTTCTGGAAAATAAACATCCTAAGGAGTCCGGAACATTTTACGGATCTTCGTTTCGATTTTTCTATAATTAGTTATGATTTTTCGAAGTTAGGCGAAATTCTGCCGAATATACTCCAGCGTCCTTCAACGAATTTTGAGGAAATAAAATGATAAACTAGTGTACCAAGGGTAAAATAGTCAATAGTGGTCATAATACCTTTTAGGATATTATTTTAAATTAATAGGACGATATTACCATGATAGGCTATCCGGAAGAACGCAGACCGGCCGACTACGTACCGAGATCACCGACTCAGGTACGGACGCGTACTGTAACACTAACTCTGATGCTTATCGTATGCTTATATGTGATAGATAGTCTGAAACTCTGTTTTGAAAAATTGATCATACACATACATCTTGATACGGGTTATAGTCGTGATAATGCCGTTATGTTTTCCTAGCGCTGAGGACATGGATGTACACCGTGGCACTGGAGATAGTGCAGACTGTAATAACATACATGTTGCAGTGGCCGTGTAATGTTATTATGTGAATATATGAATATTGTATGTGATTATTGTTGTTTTGCCATGGATATCTGTCATACATATTTGATACATAAGCATGAGGTTAACCGTTACCTGAGGTTCAATGGTAATTGAACCTCAGCTCTTAACATAGCGTCAGGGTCCGGAGGAACCAGGACCAAGGACAAGGATAAGGAGCCAGCGCAAGGACGAAGACAGAGAAATTTTTATTTCAGCGTTATCTTGTTGTACTATTTTCAAACTACTGTACCGCTGTGTAAGCAACCAAATACTACAACAGTGAAGGTTTTTATCAGATACTCGCTCTTTTGAAATTATTCCGATGCTCTACTCTGATCAAATAGTTCGAAAACGTTTTAGAAAATTGGGATGTTACATAAAAACCGTCCCCCTCCCCCTTATTTTAATTGTTGATTTGTATTTTATTTATCTCATGTTATTTAAAAGAAAATCTCTTATTGGTTAATTTTGAGTCACAAGGATTGTGTTTTGTGAGAGTTAATTTAAGCTTTAGGATTTAACTTTACTAGATTTAATTCAAACCTTTGATTTGTGTTAATCTCTTATTGGTCCAATTAATTTTATGAGGATAGAGAACATTTCCTTGATTTATCATTGGCCAATTCAATTTCACAAGGATTTGGCTTTATGAGGCTTAATGAAGGCCTTTGGATTTAGCTTTATTAAATTTAATCTTAGCCCTCCATTACTAATCTTAATTAGCATCCCTAATAAAGTGGTTTAGTGAAGTTGTCAAGTTATGATTGGTCCCTAACTTAATTATGGCCTTTAGAGACTCTACTTATGCCAATCTTAATTCTTATTTGCCATTGGTTCTTAATTAGGGTCATAAACCCTTAATTATGCTTATTTAATTTTACTATTAAATTTAGTGCCTCTATTCTAATTGTTGCAATTTTATTTGCCCATTATTTGTTGATAATTGCTTCTTAATTGGCCTTAGTATTTGATAATTCTTTATGACTTTTTATGAGCTAAATATGAACTTAGATATTTAGTTTGATAATTATAGGGTTTTAGAAAATTTAGTGTCTTAATAAATTATGAGAATTGAGCCTTAAGTCTTTATTAATTAATCCCTTGATTCATTATGAAAATTTACACAATTATTTAGTTTAGTGAAAACCTAGTTTGTTTATTAATTCTTATTAATTTCTCCTATTGGTTTAGGTATTTTCTATAACACTTTCTTACTCCTTTTGATCCTACACGAACCCTAATTAAATTTGGTAATTATTTGTATTTTTATGATATTTTATGATTCCTAAGAAAATTCAATCATTGATCACCTTAATCCTAAATAAAGATTTCCTAGAAAATATAATAAATATACCTCAAGATTTGAAACCACATATTCACCTATTTTAAATAGGTGTCATTTATCAAAATATTGTATTTATGAGGAATATTAATTTTTGGGGTATTACAAGGATTTTGGAAAAATTTTGAATTTTGTTAAAAGATGACTATGAGAATATAGATGATGATTCATAGTTAATTTTAATCAGTTTCATTTTGTTATTAATAATATTTAAAATCATATTGGTCATGAAATAGTTCAAGTGAAGTAATTTTAGTTTTTGTAAAAGATTTCTTTCAATTTTTTGTATTAGATCTATATCGTATTTCAAGTACTTTTGTTTATGACGTAACATTTCTTATTTTCGCCCCCCCCAGTAAAATTCCTGGGTCCGGTGTAGGAGAGGGAGTGACATATTTGAAGGCAGGGGACAAAGCATTGCCTGTGTTCACAGGAGAGTGTGGGAAATGCAGACACTGCAACTCAAAAGGAACCTCATCCAATGAAATTCTTGCAAGAGTGGACTGATAAGGCAAAATGTTTATAGCCTATGGACTCCGCAAGTATACAGGTCGTATCAAGTAATAAAATGATGAGTAGAGTATCGTTCCCACTAGGACTTAGTAGCCACAACTTCAGTTAAGTATTAATCTCACAATTTTGTTTAAGTTGAGCAAATCAGATTGAATTTAATTAATAAAATAAATCAAAACTGAAATTGAAATAATAAAAACTACCACACTAATCGAACGCGCAACCTATAGTCACTAATCCCTTATTTGTTTCCTAAACATTGTTTTCATTAATTTAATTAACCTTAATATCAATTTTGTTAATCTCAAGTATAAATAGCTATAAGTGCCTGTCGGTCCACTTAGAACCCTCTCTTAAGGATAATTTGTTATGTCTAACATAATTACAGAGAAGAGGCAACATAACTCGGACACACTCTTCAACAATTATATGGGGCCATTAGATATATGTCTATCCTAATTGCAAATTGAATCGTAATCTAATCCCATATTACTTAATCTGAGAGCCTAATTAAAATTTTCTTCGTCAAGGTAAATCCTAATTCTCTAATTCATATTCAATGATGACCAATCACTAAATAGATAAAATTAAACAAGATTAAGCAACCAAGATTAATATTAATTTTAACTAAACAATGAAAATAAAATCTAATCCACAAATAAGTTCATCGCTACTCTAGGTTGCAAAAAGAGTCTAGCCACACATGGCTAAAATCAAATTCATAACAAAAAGATAAGACTTCAGGTTTAAAGAATAGAAAAAGTTAGGAAAGAAAGCTTCTCCGTTGTCTCCACAGTCCTCTCGTCCTTCCGTGGAGATGATGAAGATCACCAAAGCGCTGCTGCTCCCCTTCCTTCTCGTTCTCTGCTTGCGTCCCTGTGTCTCTTGATTTCTTCCCGAATTTCGTGTGTGCTCTACTGTCTGCGTTCTCCCCCTCTTTTATAAATAATCCTTGGCTTTGATCCACGTTTTTGAATTTTGTTTGGATATGATGAGTTAGATATGATATATCCAAGATCATAAAAACCATATGCTTCAATTGTACGCACAGGCCACGTCCTTTCTATTTTAATCTTTGGTCAATTAAATATAATATAATAATATATTATATTATATCTTTTTCAATTTAATTTATTACCTTTTCTGTATTTTTCCTCTCTTAGATCACATAATATCTCTTACAAAATAAAATAGGATATCAATAGATTTTCTGTTATAATATTCTTTTATCCTATATTTAATTAAAAGATAGATAAATATATAAAATATAATTAAATAAGGATAAAATATTAATAAATTTAATCCAATATATATCAGAATCCATACTTATTTAATTATAAAATATCTACTTATCAAATTCCCCCACACTTAAACATTTGCTTGTCCTCAAGCAAAAGAAATAGAATTCATTATTTGAAAAAAAACATTGCTCAAGAAATTCTTAAACAGAAAGCAATAAACCACTACACTTAGATTATATCATCAAATCTTATTTAAGTTGATGTCTTATAGAAATAGATCCCTAAGCCAATTGTCTTAGATAATTGTAGCACTCTTTTAACATTCCATGATCAATAGATCGGCACGCAATAAGTCCAACAATAAGATTAGTAAAAGAATATCATGCTACTCAATTTCTCTAGAAAAATTTAAATTACCTCTCTAAAACAAGCTTTTTATTTAATTTAATAAAGATCCTCAGGTAGGAAATAACTCAATTTATTTATTTATTTTTTTAGTTTTTTTTCCCTTGAGCCGTTGTAAGTTCCCTTTTGACGCGACCCTGCACATGGGTGATGCAGCACCGGTTACTTAGTTGCTCTAACAGGCACCTCAAGGGGCTTTTAGCCTAACTCATAACCCTCTTTGACTTGACTGTTTGACGCGAGTGCCAACATTGGTGATGAAGTGCCCCCGGTTACTAAGTAAAGTCTAGAGAAGTCATTGGAGTTGTGTGTATGAGTGTGTGTGATTTTTTTTTAACACTACCTGAGTCATTTCCCCAAACAACAGTTTTACTTAGCTGGCAAAGGTCATCATCTACTTTCTAAAGAAATCATGTAGCAAAATATTCATAAACTAATAATCTGTTGATCATATTGCAAACTAATCTCTATTCTCATAGTCAATCTCAAGATTGAAAAAAAAATGCAAGACTTTAGAGGCTTAATCAGAACATTTTTTTTTTCTATTTTTTTTCTTTTTTAAATAATTTTTTTTGACTTGATAATATTTTTCTAAGATGGGGAAGGCTTGAAGTTAAGGTCAATCCTAAATAATGCAAAAATCTTAAATAAAAAAATCTTTTCAATTGCATAAGGATAAGCATAACCAAAAAAATTATATATCCCTCCTCCACACTTAAATCAAACATTGTCCTCAATGTTGCAAAAATCAATAAATAGGGAAAAGAACTAGTACTCCCCTGGTTTAGGTCTCTAACTCTGATGTGGAGTTCTTCTTTTAGTACCATCCATGATGTTTCAAATCTTGAGGGATAAAAGAGTGCAGAGTAAGACTTTGCAGCTAGAAGAGGAGGGATTATCTTCAAACTTGAATAAAACTGAAAGGAACAAAAAAGAAAATAATAATAATAATGATGATGATGATGATGATGATGAAATATGTAAGCAAAACTCTTGGGTTGCCTCCCAAAGAAGCGCTAAATTTATAGTCTTTAGCCAGACTTCTCAAAAGAAACCACTAATCATAAGTGTCAAACACCTTAATTACCTTGTCTTCATTCCTTTTCAAGCAACAATGTTTCAAACACAAAAATTGATCATTCAAGTTAATTACTCGTACTTCCTCAATCATAGACAATCTTGGAGTGCAAGTATTCACTGAATTCAAATGAAGCACAACATGTATATCCTTGAAAATTAACATAGGCACTTCCAAGAATTTAGAGCATCCAATAAAATCAACTTGACTCTCATCAGTAAGAGTCAACACTTTAATAGGAGAGTCATTAGCAACAACTCTAGGGACATTCATATCAAATTGATCATTAAAATCACAAACTTTAGGCTCCACAGCCAGAATCTCTTCTAGACATCAACTATTCCCATCTAACTCAATTTCAAACCCACAATCATCTTCTACATTAACCATAATCTCATGTAATTCCATACCTTCAACTTCCTCACAATAATCGTTATCATCATAAGAAGTGGTAACCATGTTTAAGGAATTATCTTGCACCATAATCTCAAGAGTTGAAAGAATTTGACTCGCATATACAGCAATACCCGAACACTTGACTCAATGCTAGTGGCAAACTCCTTTCTCTCTCTATTAGCTCTCTTTAAGGATTCCATATATTCCGCACACAATCTTTCTAAATTAGATTTTTTCTTATACTCTATAGTGTGTTCTTCAACATATGGATAAGAGTAACAAGGAGGGGTATTTTCATAAGAATAATAGACATGTGGATCCCTAAAATTTTGTTGCTCAAAACCTTCACTAGGACAAAATGACTGATCAAAATAAGCTTGATTCTTAGTAAAATCATCTCTCACAGAATGACTAGTTGTACTATATGGCAATGCTTAAATAAATAATTCACTCCACAATAAATACAAGACATGCAAACATATTGGGAAGAATCAACATACAGAATACAACTATCATTTATGCTCCTTTTACGCCTACGTTCATTCAAAGAATTTAAAATAGCAATTAATACATCTTGTATAGAAGACGAAGAATTCATCTCCTTCTCAATATTAAGACCAGTTGGTTGCTAAATGAAATCCTTTTTTTTTTAAATAATTTTTTCCTAAAAAAATATAAAATATTTACGAACTCAAATTTAAACTACTAATGCTCAATCAATTTCAACCATGACAGTTGTGGCACACAAGTCCCCGGCAACGGCGCCAAAAACTTGATAAGGCAAAATGTTTATAGCCTATGAACTCCGCAAGTATATGGGTCGTATCAAGTAATAAAATGATGGGTAGAGTATCGTTCCCACGAGAACTCAGTACCCATAACTTCAGTTAAGCATTAATCTCACAATTTCATTTAAGTTGAGTAAATCAGATTGAATTTAATTAATAAAAGAAATCAAAACTGAAATTGAAATAAAAAAAAACTACCACACTAATTGAACGCGCAACCTATAGTCACTAATCCCTTATTTGTTTCCTAAACATTGTTTTCATTAATTTAATTAACCTTAATATCAATTTTATTAATCTCAAGTATAAATAGCTATAAGTGCCTGTCAGTTCACTTATAACCCTCTCTTAAGGATAATTTGTTATGTTTAACATAATTATTGAGAAGAGGCAACATAACTCGGACACACTCTTCAACAATTATATGGGGCCATTAGGTATATGTCTATCCTAATTGCAAATTAAATCGTAATCTAATCCCATATTACTCAATTTGAGAGCCTAATTAAAATTCTCTTCGTCAAGGTAAATCGTAATTCTCTAATTCATATTCAATGATGGCCAATCACTAAATAGATAAAATTAAACAAGATTAAGCAACCAAGATTAATATTAATTTTAACTAAACAATGAAAATAAAATCTAATCCACAAATAAGTTCATCGCTACTCTAGGTTGCAAAAAGAGTCTAGCCACACATGGCTAAAATCAAATTCATAACAAAAAGATAAGACTTCAGGTTTAAAGAATAGAAAGACTTAGGAAAGAAAGCTTCTCCATCGTCTTAACAGTCTTCTTGTCCTTCCGTGAAGATGATGAAGATAACCAAAACGTTGCTGCTCTCCTTCCTTCTCGTTCTTGGCTTGCGTCCTTGTGTCTGTGTGTGCTCTACTGTCTGCGTTCTCCCCTCTTTTATAAATAATCCTTGGCTTTGATCCACGTTTTTGACTTTTGTTTGGATATGATGAGTTAGATATGATCTATCCAAGATCATAAAAACCATATGCTTCGATTGTACGCTCAGGCCACGTCCTTCCTATTTTAATATTTGGTCAATTAAATATAATATAATAATATATTATATTATATCTTTTTCAATTTAATTTATTGCCTTTTCTGTATTTCTTCTCTCTTAGATTACATAATATCTCCTACAAAATAAAATATGATATCAATAAATTTTCTGTTATAATATTTTTTTATTCTATATTTAATTAAAAGATAGATAAGTATATAAAAGATAATTAAATAAGCATAAAATATTAATAAATTTAATCCAATATATATCAGAATCCATACTTATTTAATTATAAAATATCTACTTATCACGGACCCTCGAAGGAACCTTCTTTGGCAACTTCAAGCCTCTCTCTGATCTCCCTTCTCTTGTTGACGAGTATATGAACAAGGTACTTGTGTGTGTGTGTGAGAGAGAGAGTACATACATATGTATGTATGTATGAAAGAAATATAATTATGGCTAAATTGCATAAACTTCCAACTAAATTTAGAAGTAAGAAACAAATAAATTTATACAGATATATCCCCAAATTAAATCAATTTTATATATTTAAAACATTATTTTTGTATGTTTATGATTATGACCCTCTCAAACTCTGAATTATGTGCAAATAACCTCTTATACTTTAAGAGATAAATGCAAAAAGTCCGGGGTTTTGTATAATTTATAAGAATATAATTAATATATAATAGTTTTTCAATTTTACAATAACTTCTTGAACTTTTGAAATTAGTACAGATAATAAAGGCTTTAAGAGTAATCTACATAAATGCAAAAATTAAGGATGTTAATTAATTGTAAAGTTAAGGAGTTAACTTAATTTTAGAGGTTTTGTATAATTTGTTGGAATATAATTAGTACTCGTATATCATAGCTTTTCAGGGGAGTATAATTACTTATAACATAAAGTCCGGGGTTTTGTATATTAGAATATAATTAATATATAATAGTTTTTCAATTTTACAATAACTTCTTGAACTTTTGAAATTAGTATAGATAATAAAGGCGTGATAGCAAAAAATTAGAAGCTAATTTTTGCTAAAACATGAGTGGGATTTTTTTTTTCTTGCAAATTAAATGTGTTAGTTCCCTGTGTGTTTTGATGATTACTAACAATTGTAAACAATATTGATAAGGTTTGACAAAGTTTAGAATAATTTAAACTTGTATTTTTTAATCTATCAAAACCAAACTCGAGCCTGGATTTGACAGAGAGCACAAACTTGTCAAGATGATTTCCAAACTCGAGACTGAACCTGAGGTTTAAAGTTAAACTTTTGAAAAGTTCGCATGAACTCGAGCCTACTACGGTCAAACTCGAGTTCATTCTTTCCAGAGAGTTTTTGAACTTTGAAAACATGTTAAACCTTACATTTGCTCCCTGCAAACCTCAAGTTTGAAAGTTTTTCAAAAACTTTAAGAGCATGAACTCGAGCCTGTCATGGTGAACTTGAGTTCATCTCTGGCGGGACAAGTTTTTCAAACAAAGCACTGTTCTATTGAGAAAAGTTTTGTCAATGAACTCGAGCCTAAATGTTTTGAACTCGAGCCTAGTTTTAGCCGAGAGCTTTTAAACTTTTTAAAACATTCGAACTCGAGCCTAAACAGTTTGAACTTGAGCCTAAAAATTTACCAAGAGCAAAGAACGTTTCAAAATGTTTTAAACTCAAGAGTTTGCTTTGCAAACCTCAGGTTTGTTCTTTCGAGCTAAAACGAAGTTTGCTCAAAATTGTCTCGAACTCGAGCCTGACATTAATGAACTCGAGTTCATTTCAACCCGAGAGCTTTTTAGTTTTTCAATGACATAAGAACCTCAGGTTTAGAAGACAAACCTCGGGTTCACACTTTTTTGAACTTACGTAATTTTTGAACACTGAAGCAACGAACTCGAGCCTGTAAGAACTGAACTCGAGTTCATGACGCGAGTTTAGAAATTTGAGTTTGGGCATTTCAGAAATCAATGTTATTTGATCCTAATCTCTTCTAATATTATTCTCTGATATTCCCTGCTATGTTTAACGTCTTTGTTAGTGGATTTCAGAGCATTAAAGAATGTTGAATAAGAGATTAGAGCATAAAGCAAAAAGTAACTTAGAGCATTTATTGCAAAGTTCAGAAAGTTACTCCTTCTACCCAAATCCTTCTGCACACGCACACAAAGCATTTGAGGATGTTAGCTGAAACAAGAAACCTCCTCTCTAACAGATTTATTGCCAGAAAGCCAACTCAAACTCAAAAAACAGCTGGATTAGGAGAAAACAAGAGAGAGAAGACCCCAAAACCACTTCAGAACACTTGGCCAACTTCTCCAACGGTCTGATTCAAGCTACAACGGTTATTTAATGTTCTCTAGCTATAAATAGAGTTCATTAACACCTTCACGAGCTGATACACCTACTCTGAGCGAAAATTTACTAAGTTCATTTATTGTGTATTAGCTTTCACTTGTATTGTATCATTTTGATACTTAGTGCTTCAGTATTCATCTATCTACTCTTTGAGAAAGTTTCATCTGTAAAATCATTTATTGATTGAGATAACTACAAGTCAAGGGACTTGGTAGTTGGGGTGTATTGATTACAACTTGTAAGGGGGAGTGTGTTCTAGTGAGAGAATAACTCTTAGTACAGAGTGTGTAATCAATATTGTTGAGTTAGTGGATTGAAAATCCCAAGTGAGGCTTGGAGACTGGATGTAGGTCAAGAGAGGACCGAACCAGTATAAATAGCTTTGTGTCTAGCTTCTTCTCCTTATCCTCTCTCTTGTGCCCTGTCCTGAGTATACAAAAACAGAACAAGTTTCAAAAATTTTCAATATACTCAATTCACCCCCCCTCTTGGGTATAAAGCTCCTGCTTTCAAAATGAACTAAATTTATTATGTTCCAAACTTAAATATAAAATATTAATCTTTTTGGCTTCCACATTTATTTTTTCCCCCCTCAAATTATTCCTATTAAATAGTTTCAATGTGAATTATTTAAAGGAGTGGTACTTTAGGCAAACGGCCATATATATTTTTCGGAAAATTATAATAAAGGATAAGAAAAATAATATTTATTAAGAAGGACTATAAAAATGGTAATTATTTTGAAGGACCAAAACTTAAAACATTAAAATAAAAAGACTAAATTGCCATTGGTTCTTCAATTTTTGTATGAAGGTAAGAAATAAAAAAAAAAACATTTTACTTTTACAGCTCCAAGTCTTCGATCGTGCTTACCGTACATTGCTTCAGGGCTTAAAAAGAGATAAATTCATAAAAAAAAAATCATAAATTCATAGAACACAGGGGGAGGAGGGCTGGGAGATCTTTGTCAACAGAATGACCTACAGTTCCTCCATAGAAAGATAAAAAATTACCAGTAGAGACTCTAACTTATATATTCTAGATTCTGATTTGATCTTTATTTTTTTTATTTTCAATTAATCACTTCAGATTTTGATTTAATTAAATATAATATAGGAAATCTGACCAAGGGTTGTAATATCTTATATTTTGGGAAATAATAGAAATAAAATTATATCTTGTAAACCGTGAACTAGGTTTCTTGGGTAAGGGCATATTATGAATCAGTGAATTTTTGTCTCGAAGTTGGTGTCACCCGAAGTAATTTCTGTTTCTGGCAGTGTCCGACTTAAAATCTTTGACAGATTACGAAATATCCTGAATGAGGTCAAAAATTCAGTTGACCCAGATATTTCTAAAGAGGAAGAATAGAGCTTCAAGGCTGTGCTTCTGGATTTTTGAAATTTTGCAAAAGATCACGCGATCAGAACACCGAACAAGGGATTTTATCAGTAAAAAAAAACACTATTTAAATTATTAAAATAAAAAAAATTAATTTTCATATTTTTTTTATAATTTTGAAAATTACGCAAATTGACCCAAAGACGAAAAATTACACTTAAGGACCCATTTTCCAACACTATAAATAGAGGCCTCACTTCTTCATTTTCTTCACACCAAACTCAGATCACAACGGTCGAGTTTAATAGAAGAGAGAGAATTCTTAGAGTTTAGAGTGAGAATTTAGAGTAAAGTTCTCGGAGCTGGAGAGAAGGAGTAAGAACTTCAAGGGTAAGTTCTTTGGTCCCTAGTCTTAAGATTTGGTAGTTTCTTTCGGTAATTATAGTAGAAAAGCCTGATAGAGTTTTTCTGAGTATGCTGTGTGGCTGCAGCTTAGCCTGATCTGTCACATCAGAAAAGAATTATTCTTGGGCAGTAATATTATTTACTAGTACAGTAAATACTATTTATCGAACAGTAAAAATAATTTACCGTCTCGGTAAAAATATTTTACTGGTACTATTCACATGAATAGTAAATCTTCAGCATAGGATTCCACAAGTATTGCAAAGTTGATGGTCACTGATAAAAATGATATTATAGGATATCTGTGAACTTTTACCGCTGCTGCTGTTATACCGCTGTTTTCCGTTAGAAGTACCGTATTCGTCAAACGTACCAAAGCATCATCAACGAAGGTACGGACGCGTACTGTAACACTAACTCTAATGCTTATTGTATGCTTATATGTGATAGATAGTCTGAAACTCTGTTTTAAAAATTGATCATACACATACAATTTAATACGGGTTATAGTCTTGATAACGCCGTTATGTTTTCCTAGCGCTGAGGACACGGATGTACACCGTGGCACTGGTGAATAGTGCAGACTATAATAACATGCATATTGCAGTGGCTGTGTTATGTTATTATTTGATTATGAATGTATTGTATGTGATTATTACTGTTTTTCCATGGATATCTGTCATTCATATTTGATACATAAGCATGAGGTTAACCGTTACCTGAGGTTCAATGGTAATTGAACCTCAGCTCTTGCTTTAGCCCCAGGATCCTCAGGAGGACAATCCAAGGAGAAGGGTAAGCAGGTGGCGTGAAGAGGCAGACGAGGAGTTTTCTTTAAAAATATTTATTTCTGTTTTTTTTTTCTGAATATTCGACTCTTGGATGACTGTAACAGAAGACTGATGCACCTTTAATGAATGTTTTATCAGTTACTCGTTTCACGACTATTCCGATGCTCTACTCTGATTAAATCTTTTCAAATTTTGATCAAACTATTACGAAAACACTTTAGAAAATTGGGATGTTACAAGGGTAATTTAGTCTTTCTATTTTAATGTTTTAATTTTTGGTCTTTTAAAATAATTACTATTTTTATCGTCCTTTTTAATAAATATTATTTTTCTTAGGTCCTTTATTATAATTTTCTCTATATTTATTTTTATAAATAATTATATTAATTAAATCAACTAATTTATTTAATTTTGTACGAATTTGTTATCTAAGTCTCACATTTAGGGCAAAGGAGAATATTAATTAATTATATTTGTTTAACCATAACTAAATAAATTATTAAATTCAGGAGGTAGAAGTGGACAAGTTCGTAACTCAACACAGTGCCGTTCTCAGTGATCAACAAAGCATTCACTACATGCTTAAGACTTTGTTTGGTTTGAAAGTAGGGTAGGGTAGGGTAGGGTAGGGTAGGGTAGGGTAGGGGAGGGGAGGAAAAATGGAGGGAAAATATTTAAAGGAGAGAAAAATTCTTATGGCCCCACCACAAATAACTTTTCTCCTGTTTTCTTTCCATTTTCCCTCCCTTCTCCTCCTCTCCCCCAACCAAACAGAGCCTAAGAGGTTACAAAAAAGAAAAAATTATGTTTAAGGTAAGAAGCACGTATTAATTAAATCTATAAGTTATTGAATTATTATATTTAATTTCTCCCATCAGTCTCTATGACACATATAAACAAGAAAGACCCAACACACAAGTTAAAGGACGAAATATAATGGTCAAGGAAGGAACAACGAAAGAGAAGAAAGGAAAAATGTGGCAATAGAATAATAATAGTCATATGTTTGAAGGAAGAGGGACGACGGCCAAGGGAAAGGGAAAGAAGAAAACAATTTAAAAATACTTTATGATCTTTAAAAATTATTTTATGATATTGAAAAAAAATAACATTTACCATCATGTATTTTTTAAGTATTAGTTAATATTCTGAAATATTTTTTTTTAGTACTATTCAGTATTCTATAATATCTTTTTACTATCAATCAGTATTTTGAAAGTTGAAAAAAATATTTTATGATACTGATTGGTATTAAGAAGATATTACATGATATTGAATGGTACTGGAAAAATATTTTAGAATATTGATTAATACTTAAAAAATACTACAATTTTCACAAAAATAAAATAAAATAAAAGGGAATAGAGTGATTTTCCACCGAGTGCCATTTTCAATGCAGAAGAACGCAATGGAGGAACAATGAATTGGACGAAAGCCGGGTCTAGAGAGAAATGGGAAAGAGAGAGGGGCCTCATGTGCCCCCTTTTCTTTGCCAACTTCAAGCTTCCTCGGATTTCCAAAACGATTGTTGACAAATATTTAAAAAGATGTGTGTGAATGTGGATATATTTTTATGTAGAGTAAAGGAGTAAAAATAAACGTGTTTTGCTTTCG
This sequence comes from Acacia crassicarpa, assembly GCA_034222035.1. NCBI lineage: Eukaryota > Viridiplantae > Streptophyta > Magnoliopsida > Fabales > Fabaceae > Acacia > Acacia crassicarpa. The sequence continues at coordinate 40,499,284 of JAWXYG010000003.1, forward strand.
AGATTTTTTGGCATATGTGGTTATAATTTAAGAGTAAAAGACATACCACCACCGTTAAAATCTAACCTAAGGGTGATAATTTTATGGTGGGACCAACACTATTTTTATGAAAAATACTAAAATATCCCTAATTTAAAAAAAGGAAAGAAAAAGAAAACACCCAAAATTAGGGGCATTTTGGTCAAAAAATCCTTGCATAATTGGCGAGGCTCGCGTCCTTCACGGCACATTTAACTGTACAATAATGAAAAAGGGCGTGAACATAAACAAAACGTAATATCCTCTCTCCCTCGGAACCAGTTTTCCTATCCATCTTGGGATGGGTAGGGAGAGCTTGTCTTGATCTGAACCGTCCAGATTAAATCTGGACGGTCTAGATTTGATTTTTTTTACTTTTTATTTTTTGAAAAAAATTTATTTTAATGGGTACAGAATCTAAAATAAAGATAATATCTTAACTAACATATTTTTAAAAAATGATTTTTTTATTTAAAAATTAACAGTTTAAAAAAATTAAATCTGGACGGTCCAGATTTGATCTGGACGGTCCAGATCAGGACAAGCTCTCCCTACCCATCTTGGGATAGGTAGGGAACTGGATCCCTCGCTCGAGGCACAAGTGTCAAGCCCTGCAACTTCAACAGAATTAAAATGGCTCCTATCATTTTATTCCACGTTTCATCTTAGCCGTCTATTGAAATGTTGCATGTTTCCCAGAATCTCAACACAAAGATAACTTATTCTCATAAAGAACAACAAGACAATTACGTACGTTAATTTTATTTACTGTACCCTAAAACGAGAAGACTTTTATGGCCTTCGAGCTCTACCTGTACCGTAACAACGGCAAACTGCGAATTTACCGTGCTAGTGCATGTACTTGATCTCTTTGTTGGTTGCTCTGTTTGTGAGGAACGAAACAGAGCACGATGGGCTGGGTTCAAATTATTATTTTTTAAATTAGAGACATTTTGGTATTTTCATAAAAATAGTGTACGTCGCACTCCAAAATTAATACTGATATGACTTTTGCTCCTAAATTGTAACCATATATATATTTTTACAACTTTCCCTTTTGTGTATTTAATGTTGCGTGTTTCACAGATGTGGATCAACACGTACCAGGGATGATGTAAGAACAAACGTAAGTTCGAGTGCGTGTGTCAAGAAAGTTCGTCGCTCGTGGAATTAGAATGAAAGAATATTATAATATTATATTATATGGTATTGTAAAGCAGTCTTATTAAATTAATTAAACAATTGTTGTGTCCTTCCTTGTCTATAAATAGGTGAGGCCTCTAGTGTTGGGTTCACAAAACAAATAACAAAAGGCATTATACCACCCCTCTTAGCTCCTTCACATTTTGTTTGCTGCACTTAGCTTCTTTCAGATTCATCCATCATCCATGGCAGAGGTAGCAGACATTGCCTTCATCCAAGAACTCAAGCAAAGACCCGACCTGTCTCTCAAACAAGATGCCCAAGGCATCCCTCTCATCGACCTCTCTTGCCCTGACATGGACGCCCTTGTCCATGACATCGGCCATGCCTGCACGAAATGGGGCTTCTTCCAGATCATCAACCACGGCGTTCCATCGGAGCTCAGTCACAAGTTGGCGGAGGCGTCACACAAGTTCTTCCATCTCACTATGGATGAGAAGAGGAAGGTTAGAAGAGACGTCGGGAAGGTGTTGGGGTATTACGACACAGAACACACCAAGAACATCAGGGACTGGAAGGAGGTGTTTGATTACACGGTGCAACAGCCCACACTCGCCGCAGCCTCCGTGGATGAGAACGACCACCAAGTGGCCCACTGGGAGAACCAGTGGCCTCAAAGCCCTCCTGAAATGAGGTAAATTACATTTTATATCATGTCATCAAGTAATGAAATTTTGTGATATGAACTGTATATAATGAGCCATGCACGTACGTACAGGGAGGTGTGTGAAGAATATGCAAAGGAGATGGTGGCACTTGGGATGAGACTGATGGAACTGATAGCCATGAGCATGGGGCTAAAAGCTCAGAGGTTTGAGGAATTCTTCAAGGACCACACCAGCTCCGTGAGGCTCAATCACTACCCGCCTTGTCCTTCGCCTGAGCTTGCCCTTGGAGTGGGCCACCACAAAGATCCCGGAGTCCTAACAATCCTTGCTCAGGACGACGTCGGAGGGCTTGAGGTGAGGCAGAAGTCCGATGGCCGGTGGGTAGGGGTCAAGCCCACACCCGATGCCTACATAGTCAATCTGGGTGATGTTCTTCAGGTTTGGAGCAATGGAGAGTATGAGAGTGTAGATCACAGAGTGATTGTGAACCCGGAGAAAGAGAGGTATTCTATTCCATTCTTTCTGAATCCTTCGCATTACACAATGGTGGAACCATTGCCGGAACTGATCCGCGGCCACCAAAAGGGAGCCAAGTACAGGCCTTATAATTGGGGCAAGTTTGCACTCTCTAGGAAGCACAGTAACTTCATGAAGCTGCAGGCTGACAACATCCAGATTCACTGGTTCAAGAACTAATATTATTATTTAACCGACCGTCAAATAAATGCTGTCTGTTTTAATTATAGGAACACTTTTGTAGTACAAATTGTATTACAAAAATATTCTCATGATTAGGACTGGACGTAGTTTATATTATTATAACCACATATATTATATTCCCTATATTGTATTGTATGATCTCCCATCACTCCGACGTGGAGATTTTCTTAAGTATTTTATTTCTTTCATATTTGTCTTGTAGTAAGTTGCCTATGTCAATGCTCTGCTCAGCCAATAAAGTGCATCATTGCGTCATTCTCTCAGTGAAGCAACAGTGAGGGAAGGATTTCGACTGGGAGGACAACACTAGCAATGTCAAAACTTTTATGGTCCCGTTTGCTTCAGGGAAGCAGAGGGAATGTAGTGGAGTGTCATGTTACAATAAAATGGAATGGAATGTAATGATTATTATAAGAATTTGTTTGTTTTATCGGTAAGGAAAAATTATGCATATTCATAAAACCGCTTGGTTGGATTACATTAAACATAACAATATATGGGAATATTAAAGCAAAAAGACAAAATTACTCATGTCTATATATATACTAGTATAGTATAATGTACACGTTGACTTCATAATAATTTTTTATTTTATTTTATTTTTTATTTTTTGCCGGGCACATGTTGGATTCATAACAATTGTATGTGTTCAATTAATAGGAGGTGAATAGTAATTTAAAAAAAGTTTCAAAAGATTAGCAACATATTATAAATTTTAAGTATATCTAATCTTTTTTTCATAAATAAAAAAATTCATAACATTTATAAATACCCTAATCTTTTCTTAAATAGTAATTCATAACATTCTTTTTCTTAAATACCCTTCTCTTTTCTATAATGCAGACCACACTCGGAGTCCGGATGTTCCAGGCGTATCCTGTGGAATCAGATTCCCAACTCGTCGCTGGGATGAGCTGGGGGAGCTCGTCCGTATGAACGAGCTCCAGGCCGTCCAGATCAGATTGGACGGCCAAGATCTGATTTTTTTTCTTTTTTCTTTTTTATAAAAAATAATTTTAATAGGTAGAAAATCTAAAATAAAGACAATCTATCAACTAACATTTTTTCAAAAAAATATTTTTTCATATAGAAAAAAAATAATTAAGAAATTAAAAAAAAATAAGATCTGGGTCGTCTAGATTTAGATCTGAACGGCCAAGAGCTCGTCCGTACGAACGAGCTCCCCCAGTTCGTCCTAGCGACGAGCTCCCCCAGTTCGTCATAGCGACGAGCTGGGAAATCGGATCCGGTATCCTGTTTCTTTTTCTCTCTTTCCTTTGTGTTCTCTTCTTTTCTTCCTTTTAGTTGCCTTCTTAATTACGGGAGCTTTCTTGACTTCCTGGTCATCAATACAGTATCATATATATGTGGGTACAGTGAGTCTTGACCTTGAAAGTTGAAACCGTCTTCCTATCTTCCTCACGCATGTGCATGCGTCATTTTCAACTCTTTCACAAATATATATGATATTATATATTCCCTTTCACTGCGCAAGTAAGTCATGACGCAGGTTCTAATAGTGTGTGAGTGTCTGTGTTAATGGTGGGGGCATATCTGTTAACTATAGTGATCAAAGATAAATAACAAGAATTAAGATGAGGAATAATATCTATGTTAAAGTACCCATTTGGTCCTTTATGTTTGCTTCAGGTATCCATTTAGTCCCTTAAGTTTGTAAAGTGCTTGTTTGGTTCTTGAAAGTTAGCACCGTTAAGCAGACTTAACGGAAAATACTAATTCAGCAATTTTAAACGATGACTGTGCACTTAAATGCTGACAAAGCAAACTTACATGGTATTTTTTTTAATAAATTAATATTTTAAATCCTGTAAATTGAAATTTATTCAAGCAAACTTTGGGTATATGTTCTTCGTTTGAGGCATTTAAGTACACAGTCATCGTTTAAAATTTTGATTTACAGGATTTAAAATATTAATTTATTAAAAAAGTAACATGTAACCTTACTTTGTCAGCATTTATGTACACAGTCATCGTTCAAAATTGCTGAATTAATATTTTTCGTTAAGTCTATTTAACGGTGTTAACTTTTAAGGACCAAACGAGTACTTTACAAACTTAAGGAATTAAATAAATATTTGAAGCAAATATAAAGGACGAAATAGGTATTCTAACCTAATATCTATTATTAATAGAAGAGCAACAAGCTCGTACAATCATCAACAACTAATAATCAATTCATTATTGATCGTGATGGTGTCAAAAACCATTGTTAACTTGAGATGTTATATTCTAGATATAAGTATAGGTTGATGTTGTTTTTCTAGAAAGGCATATAACCACAGGTTCTATCAAATTGACTTAAATTCTTTTGATAGAAAGACACTCACATTTAAAAAAACAAAGACATGAGATATAAGTTATAACTATCAGGCAAGTTAGCAAAGGGCTTCAAAAGGGGGGAAAAAAAAGGGAAAGAAAGGAGAAAAAAGAGAGTAGGAAGAATGTTAGATACAGGGTTTAATATAATATTTGGTTCCTCAAATTCACTGTGATATGTTTTATTTCCTTTAGAACATTAGTCCTTATAATTAAATAAAAATTTAGACCATTTTACCCTCTGAGAGATTAAAGCGTCTTATTTGAAACTTATTGCATCAAAACTAGAACGAGAACAAACTTTAGTGATAAAAAACTACTATATCAACTCTAGAATCGTAAGTCCACATCTAGAGACAAAAGTTACTCTCTCTTTATATGGAGGGATCAATATTTTTCACAATCCTATTCAAGACATATTATATAAAACTAGTTTAAATTAAAAATGTTCATATACTTTATTATTATAATAAGAAAATCAAACGATAAAGGCACAAGCTCCATAGTATTAATTTTGATTTATGAATTAAATAATGTCTTTATGAATGGATGAAAAGTAACGAATCAAAACCTTAACCATGATAGAAAGGGCACACGATGCACTTTAACAATACTAACATCTTTAAAAAGAATCGAAATATTATATAAAGGTTAACCATGATAGAAAAAAGATTAAAATTATAACATAAGCACTATCGTGATTATAATGGTCAACTCCTCTAATGCCAAGCACATAAGAGGCGGAAGATAAAATAACTAATTTAAAAACCTACCACAAGCATACCATGTGACATCCCAAAATTTAGAATTTGGGAATTAAATATGATTTGTGGATTATTGTGGAAAATTTAGCCTTAATAAATATTAAAATTTGTATTTGAAATTAAAGGATTATTTTTCCATAAATTAAGGGCAAATAGATGGGGAATAATTTTTGGCCTACATATTTTGGAAATAATATTTTATGGCCTAAAAAAAATTGAGAAAGAAAAAGACTTGTATGGAGTTTAAGGATTTAATTCTAAAACTTATCTAATATTTGCAACTAAATGAGTGGATGATCAAGTTGCAAATAACAGTCTTATAAAGGGTCAAATGGAATTACTTTGTGGAGTGGACCTCAAATAAAAGTTGATAGCCCATTATCTTTCATTTTGCCCATATACCTGAATCTATATATATATATATATATAAAAAGAGAGGCGTAAAGCCTGCATTACAAAAAAATAAATTATTTTTTTGATATTAAGAAAATAAATTATACAGACGGGGAATTTAATCACAAACACTCTTGAACAAGCCAAATCCGTAAATCAATTGGGCACTCATCCAAAATGTTAGAATTAATAATACCTTTTTTTCCCAACGCATCTACTAATTTATTATAATTTCTGGAAATCACTCTAGTGATATTTTTAATCATTCTCCATTTATATTTATGTTCACCCAAGCCCAGACTCCCTACGTCCGGCCCACACATGTTTACTTCATCTTAATTCATTTCTCCATCACCACCTCCTGACACAACACCCTCTTTGCTTTTATTGGCAGACACGTAGACACACACACAGCTCCCTTTTTCTCCATTCAATATAGCCTCTTCCGTTTCTCATATTCATTCGGTCATTCCACCTCAATCTCTCATCTGTTTCTTTCTCTCAATTCGTCCAGCCCCACTTATTTCCAAAGCTCCCTCATTTTCTCATCTTGTTTCACTCCTTCGGCCCCAACACAGAAAGCTTGAGACGAAGTGAGAGAGAGAGAGAGGGAGGAAGACTGAGAGTGAGACCGAAAGCTGGGAATTTGAGAGCCAAGAGAGAGTGAGAGGGAGAAGAATAGGAAGAAGAAGGAAGCATCAAAAGTCCAAACGTGCATGCAAGTCTGATTTTGGAATTGGCGAGTCTTCTTTATCATCTTCCCATCTGGATTTCTGCATCAGTGGGATTTTGGGGAGCTTTTGAAGATTAAAAATCATGGTTAGAGAGAGAGAGAGAGCTCATGGTAGTGAGTATATAGCTGCATGCATGTCGAATATGAGTGGATTTATGATCTCCTCTGACTCTTTAATCAAGCTTTAAGATCATGCATGTCTGATATATGTGCATTGAGACTGATTTCCTGAAGTTTAGAGTCAAGATTAGTGGTTGCATGTGTTGTTCTACAGCTTTGTTCAGTGGTCTGAAAACAGTGATTGATTTTCGCGTGAGGTTGATTTTTTCTCTGAAATTTTTATAGGATATAGTACACTCCTTAAGGTTTAATATGAGCTTTGGATCACCTAAAACGGAGGTCTATAACTCCAGTTATGATTTTTTGAAATTGAGCTATAAATCAGGAAAATTTCTGGTATGTTTCTAGGCAGAAAAATGGCGTTGCATTTCGGCCCTAATAAAGAAAATCAAACAAAAGTGAAATTTTCTAGATCAATAGTAGACACATCGAGGTTTAAATTGATAGGTAATTTATTGAATTTCGATAAGGATTGAAGGAGTTATGGTTGCTCAAAGATTGGTCAGAAAATCTGAAAATTTCTGGACATTGTTTATGTTTTTGAAATTTGGGAATTTTTCTTAGCCATAAATTAACTTTCTGACTTTAATTTATAAAAATAGACTTATCAAGGAGTAAGTAGAAATTAGAATCACTTCATTTGGAGTTATATCGGTCAAGTTATAAATTTTTCAAATTCTCAGAAAAGTTAAATGTTGAATTTTTGATAAGTCTTAAAATAACCACACAAGTTGTGAATTGTGTATAACCTTTAAAGTAAAGGTTCCTTTGGATATACTGAAGGGTTAAATGACTGAAATGACATTTATTCCATAGTAAATAGTATTTAATTAGTAAGTCCTAATTGGTATACATCCTTAGTCATAATGATACTAAAGGATAAGTATTTTGGGGTGAGTCTAAAGGAGCTAAATCTTGATTATGTTATTGAGATTGAATTGATTAGTGACCCATCTTTATACGTAAATTTTAATTATAGGACCTGAGAATCACCCGTGTTTGAGCATGAGGACAAAATTGTGGGTACAAGTTAATATTGTGGAATTTTGTTTGTAGGGATTCGTGTGGGGGTGCATGAGGACAAATTTTTTTCGAACTCTTCATAACTTGTGCCTTCATGAATGGGTTTTGGTCTGACTGTACTCCGAACATTTATTATATCACCAGCTCCACTAATTATAAAGCGTCTCCCTATATGAAGGAAACATAGGAGATTCTTTCCAGATTTACTAGTCATCACCACTATCAATTTGCACAATATAATTGTCATTAAAAAGTTTACTACCCATATTAACTACTATCGCTGCCCCTTTTGACAACACATTCTGACTGCGTATACTAAGAGTTCCAACCACAAAACTCATAGACAAATTATTAAAACCAATTCAATACACTCATTAATCAAGACAATATATAAAACCTTGCACAAAATGAATTAAATTCACCATTAGATAGGAGATGGGTCGCTATCACAACTTAGCTTTCACAATTTCCACCCATTTTATTATTGAAAAGCGAGGTTCATATATAGTCTTGAAAGTTGAATATGATTCACATAGAATGCCACATGACATATAATCATAAATTGCTGATAAAATCACAAGCAATTTGGAATAAGAACGGACGGATGATCTGAGTCGCACATGTAAATGCTGTCCTATAGAGTTATTCCGCAACCGTCGGCAAAGAAGAAACGATACTCCCTACGATTAAATAGACCCTTTTTATTTTACGACAAGGCGATAGAACTGGCATAAGGTAACGGTAACGAACAACAAGAAAATAAGTAGAGGAGAAGAGATTGCATATATCGTATTGAACACTTTGTCTGTTTGCCTTCTTTGGACACTTTCCATCGAGAGTCAACGGGCGTGAGACTATTCGGACGACATGTCCCTAAAGACCCAACAGACATGTATTACTTGCACGTGTGTGCTGGGGGGCAGGGGAGAATTGCCGACGTTAAACCTCCAAAAATAAACTAAAATAATATTTCCGAGAACAAAATATTTTCATAAAAGTGCCGATATCATGTATTATGAATCTCCAGATTCTCACTGTGTTAGCTTTTTGGTAGCCCATTGTTGTGCGCGCGAGCCCACTACTCCTCTAGGTCTCTTAATTTATAACCCAATATTATATGATTCTATATAGAGGCTTGTAATATCTTTTTCCCAAGTAATGTGGGACTAATTTCTTTGACACACCCACACATATTCTCACATATTTACAACATAATTACTATATTTAACATTAAAAACTCACACTCAATGGAAACACTCAAAGAACATTACCATCGGCGCATTTTTTTTTTTTTCAAAAAAACTTTAAGCAGGGATAACGTTGATAGAATAAAAACATAGGGTTACTAATTATTAAAACAAAATTAATATATCGATTAACCACGACATTGAAACATTTAATGAAATTGAATTGAAGCCAATAATGGTGGGAATTAAATTACCTAAACATAACAATCCACTTAAAGACCAAAATTTAATTTTAATATTCAATATTCAAATGAACATTTTCACAGAAGTGCCTGCAAACAATATTAATCTTCATGAGCATACCTATCTTAATCGGTGTCCTTATCTCATGGGTAACACAATCTATAGCTCCTGCTTTAATACAAATAAATGATGTCCTCTTTAATTGAGGATAAAATCATCGGAATATTAAAGAAATATTACTAGTAATAATAAATTGTGATAATACACATTAAAATTTCCCATTAAAAACCCTCAAAATGAGAAAAGCTGTTTTTTCTTTAAAAGAATCTAAGTTGTTTTAAAAGAATCTAGAGCCATCGTTAAATTAGAGCATGAAGTTGAAACTATCATGATTGACTGAAAAATTACTCATTAACTAACTTCGATTAAACCAACTTTTATTGTTGTTGTTTTTTTTAAAATAGGTATATGTATCTTTCTATATCTTTTTATTTTAGACAATTCTATTTGAAGCACACTATTACAAGGATTCAAATTTGGCCCATCACGTTTAAAAGGGATTAGCCTCTTCCATTAAATTTAACCCTTCCTCGTATTAGTGTAACTACTAGAAGTTAGAACAACTATCAATTAATTAATAATTGTTGTTGCCATCCGACCGCTATAACTAAGAAGACATGTACTTTATTTAACTCTAAAACCATGGTTTCAAAAGTGAAGTTAACAAGCACTCTTAAATTTTTTTGTAAAACCATGGTTTGAGATAATTAACACAAACATTCTCCTTAGTTCTGCAGAACCATGGTTTTGACTAAAAACTATGGTTTTGCCCGAAGCTATTTTTTTAAAACCTTTTTAGAAGCTATTTTTTAAAATTTATTCTCTGAAATCACTTTTTTCACTTTTTCTTTAAAAGTTATTCTCCAAAATCTAATTCAAACGCACAAAGAAACTTGTACATAAATGGAAGCTTATGTGATTTTTTTCACTATTGAAAGTTTTTTCCACAAAAAGAACCATCATTTTGTAAAGTAGTGCATTTTGTAAATAAAATTCGATGAAGTGTCTTATATCAAAGACAAGAAAACAATACTCTCTTTACCTTTAAATAGGATGGGAGGAGTGAGAAACAAATAAATAAATTTAACTATCAAACCCAAAAAATAAATAAACTAGCCGAAACTAAATAGATTAATTAACCAGTAAATAATATGAATGAATAACTAATCTACAGATGAAAAAAGAGAGCTCAGATGCACGAGATAACATCCTTTAGATCAGATGGGTGTGATTGAACTTCAATCACAGATTGTGCAGATTCTCCTCACTGCTCTCAGGAGATGCACCAGTCGGAATCGAACTCGGGTCTGTGCCGTGGCAGGGTAGTATTCTACCACTAGACCACTGGTGCTCTTGTTGTCACTTGGGTTTAGATTAATTATTCATTGATATATTTTACTGCTTCTGTTTCTACCTTCCGTTTTCCTTTGTACTGTACCTCTCCTTCGGTCATTAATTACACTATTTAGTTTCAGTTAGACTCATCCCATCCTATTTAAAGGGAAAGACATTGTTTTCTTTGTCTTTGATATAAGACACTTCATTGAATTTATTTACAAATGTACAACTTCACTCTTGAAATTGTTTTTTTTTTTTTTTTGTACACTATCATTTAGACATGTTATAGAGTATCATGTCTGAGTGGTGAAAGTTTTATAAATATAAAGAATTTTTTTGACCGATTCCTTTAATATAAGGTCTGAAAAATATTATTTAGATTGGATTTCTGAACATTCGTTCTAAAAAGATTTTTTTTAAAAAAAGGATGTCGGTGAAGAATGGCTGCTTCCTTTGGCAACACGATAGTGAAAGAACATTTTATAAGCCTGTTACTAACAGAACAAATTCAATGATTAAAAATATACACTTAACATATCATCAAAGTTGTCTATTTGACTCTTAACTATTTCATCCTTCAGCTTAAATGCAAAAAGATTTTAAGAGGATAGACTTGCAATAAAAGAGTAATTTTAAGTCACTAAGATCAGATAAACTTACGTTATGAAAAATGTAGCTAAGACATTCAGGCATGAAGCGAATATTTGAAGCCTCACCCCATATTAGAAGGTAAAGTGCTATGTAAATCAGCTATAGTTGTTGTTTGCTATGGCCTTCTGGAAACCTGTAAAGTATTTTTTTTTTTTTAAAAAATTACCCACCAAAATTAGTTAAAATGCTCCTGATAAGAAGTCCAGCGATTCAGATCTCTCCTGCTTCCTCTCCTTGAAGAAGTCCTTTCGGTCCCACGGCAGTGGTTTAGGCGGCATGAAAAACAAACCAATAGCCAGGGTAGTCACGAAAAAACCGCTCATAAGTGCAATTCTACAATCCCATTGTACCAACAGCAACACATAATAATTCATCAGCTTTTTGAATTAAAGCAACTATTCAAAAAAAGCAATCCACATGTGTTTTGGCAGATAAATCAACTTTTTGACCATTTAAATTAAAAATAGTACCACTGTTTTCCTTTGCTCTATGTTTCTTTCCCTACTTCTATCGCGCTCTCGCTCTATCATCACTTAAAAGATGTTCAATTGAGAGTACTACAGAAAAGTAGGGAAAAAAAAACCTTTAGAGAGTACCACTGCAGTGGTAGCTTGGTTTCCCTCTTCACTAGTTGAACTCATATGTCTTCCTCGTGAACTCACCAGATCATGTGCAACGAAGAAGCATGCTCACTGACAAGCTCGCACGCTCGCTAGAATCTTGACTAATCTGTGTAGAAATAGAGGTTTCGTCTCGGACGGTTGAAATGAGCAGAGACGGACTGAGACTAATGATAGATCTGGGCAAAGAACAAATGTTGAGATGGTCAAACGATCCTTCCTCTTCATTGACGGACTGCGACGGACAAAACTCCGGATCAAAAGCTGCCTCCATTGCAGCTTGGCTTTATAGATCAGTAGATAAACTTCCGGCAACGTTACGTTCAGGCTTTAACCACGAGTAGAAAGCATGTCTTTTTCTCCTATTGCGGTGGCCAACGATGTTCAGATTCAAGGTTTTAATGGATTATAATAATAGAGTAAAGGAAATGCAAAATCTGACTCGAAATATTTGAATTTGTGTAAAACCAAAGGCACAGAGCCCAATGAGGTGAAACAGCTTACAAATGAGCTGACACTGTTGAATTGAACAGTGATCTATGAGAAGAGGAACAATAAACGGCTTAAAGTGCTATTGCTATTAAATATATATTGATTCTATTTGAAGCACACTATCTGGTGAAGATTCAAATTTTGGTTTACCATGTTTAAGAGAGATTAGTCCCTTCCATTAAATTTAACCCTATAACATCCTTCCAAAATTTCCATTTAAATAATTATTTTATACCTAAACATATTCAATTCTACTTAAAATAAATCATTTACACACTAAACATCATATTAACAGGCTTTGTTCATAATATAAGTTCTAGTATGCAGCGAAAAGATCAAAATATGCAACATACCAAAAAGGTCCTAAAGTTTGGCAATATACATCAAACTATGCTCATATAACAAAAAGAGAAATACAGGATTGATGGCTTAGATCAAGTCTTGGATGCCTTTTTCTCCTTAGTATTAGCACTTGAGTTCTTGCCTGAAAAATAAATAAAGACGGGGTGAGTCACAAAGATTTAGTAACCACATATCCAATTTAACAAGTATATAGGGAATGATTACAAGATAGTTAAGCGGGCCAATTATCAATACATATATCAATAACTCTGAGTAATTTACCAAACCAATTAATGATTCAAAATTATTCAATATGCATGTAACTCCCTCAACCATCATTATAACCTCCTTATTACTGCTGACAGAACCCAAAGGCTACAATACAATAGGTTCAATCTCTTTGACGAGATTGCACCAAGCTCACCAATAGAGCCGGGAAATCGACGGGCCCGACCCTTTTAAGCCCTGGCCCTGTAGGGCTCGGGCTTGAAAAATATGCTTGAAATTTAAAATTGGCCTTGCAGGGCCGGCCCTGTAGGGCCTCGGGCTTAATCGGCTTGGCTCGTTAGACCCTGTTACTGTAGCATTTTTTTTTAAAAAAAAAACAAAAACAAAAATTAGTTAAAGAGTGCCAAGAGGAAGAGGCTAGAAGGCACTTAACCGGTTAACCCTAATTTCATATTTATTCTCGCTATCTCAGTCTCTTTAGTCTTTATTGCTTGTGTTTCCTTCAAAAATCTGAATCTCAGATTCGCAAGCTCACCCGCTAGTACTGCTCAGTCGCTCACTTAATCAGATTAGCCTCTTTCCTTGCTCAATTTCTCCTATTGCTACTCACCGTCGGCAGTCGTTAGCTATCACACCATCGGCCGCCGTTGTTCTGTAATCGCTCCGAAGGTATTTTTACAACTATACATAATTAGTTCAACAATAGATACTTTTCTCTCAAAGTCATTATCCTTTTATCCAGCTATCGCACCTGGTTTGTTTTTTTATTACGAATTAATGAATGTGTTTATTTGTTGGATGATTTGTATTATTTAGATATTAATGTTGATAATGTTTATTTGATAGATTAAAACTTTAATGGTTGTAGTTTACTAATTATATTCCTTTGGAAAAAACCTAAAAGAAAAATAGGTAAAATTTGGAATAGTAATTTCCAGGCCCTGTAGGGCCGGCCCTGGCCCTGGTATTATCGGGCCGGGCTTTGAAAAACAGATGTTTTCCTTATCTCCGGCCTTGTCGGGCCGGGCCGGCCCTGATTCCCAGCTCTACTCACCAATGATGAGGTGTAGCTCAACCAAAAGCTACAGAACTCATATCGGGCCATGGGTTCCCTTTCTCTCGAATATAGAAAAGTGTCACTGTCCCAAGGGCTGACCTTAATCCCGGCCAAAGGATTAAGATGATACCAAGGGCCCTGAAAATATCCAGCCATCCACTATGCGCTTAGTGGCGGTTATACCATGTGGTATAAAATCAATCTCTTACCATTACATCTCATCTCAACCCATAACACCTCAATATGTAGTGCAATATCACAATTTTAACATCAACAATTCATATTATGTTCAAAATTCAATACCATGCATAAACTTTCATAATTACAAAATAAACAATTTAATCATAACAATATAAACAATTTATGCCCCCTTACTAAAAATTCACCTTCAAACAAATATCTCACATATATAAATTTTCATAAGTAATAAACTATAATATATTCATGTCATCTAAATATATAAGCATATGCTTATAATCACCTCAACAAGTATATAAAATAAATTGGAAAGTAGTTACCTTAAGTTCTTGACACAACATTGATCATGAGAGAAATTAGTCTCTTTTAGAAATAAATATATAATTATATGTTAATAGAATTAACAATAATTACTAATATCATAATTAAATAATTAATTAAGTTATTATTTCACTTTAGTTTTCCTAAAAAAATGACAATTTATCTATTCCTCAGTTTTTAACCTAATACTAGCTTTTATGAGAATAACTCAATTTATTAAACAATCTCCAAATCTCCATATAATCAAAATCATATCAATCTCTAATTTAAAATCTCAAATCCCAATTCATAATTTCATATAGTTCAAGATTAACCGATTAAACCTTAAATAATACTTCTAGTAATCCAAATAAATGCTTAGATTCTCATTTAATTGAAAAAACTATCCTATATAACACAAATCCTAAATTCTTTTAAATATCACAAGTCACAGCAACTAATTAACAAAAATCTAAACCGACTAAAGTTATTTATTTATCGTGCTTTTTATATATACGGTCTTCTATTATCAAAACTTAAAACCTTACTAATATTCTAATCTCAAAATTTTCAATAATCAATACTATTTTACCCTTATTAGAAAGAGAAAAATACGTAAAACAACTTTCATGAAAAAACCTTACACATATAGATGATTATGGCGATGAAGAGGCAGTAAACTGAGCAAATTTTTTTTTTTTTTTAATAATCATACTCCCTCTGCCACGTTAGTGGCAGGACGCTGCCACACCCAAATGGTGGCAGCGTACCTGCCACACAATTATACACACATATATATACATTTATTTTTTTTCGTTTTTTGTTTTTTAAAATTTTAATTAATGATTTTTTTAAAAATTATTTTAAGAATATTACAAACCCTCACTGACTCACTCGTATTAGTGTAACTAGTAGAAGTTAGGACAACTATCTATTAGTTAATAGTTGCTGTTGCTAGCTATACGCATTGTATCAGTTTGTTTTAGCCATTAGCGAATACTGCTATAAATAAGCAGATATGTACTTCATTAATTTTATGACATTACAAAAATACAGATCACTCCCTTTTTCTTCTCTTCAGTTTTACGCTTTTACTGATCCATCCCTGTAAATGAAAAAACTTAAAACCTCATTGGTTAATGGTATAATTTTATAGGTAAAGGATTTCTCCAGTCACTGGAGAATGGAGATAGAATTATTTCCAGTGACCTCAAAACTATGTCATTTTGGATTAATGAAGGATGTTTATGTAATTTTGTTTACAGACACACCCTTCATTAATTTATCTAAAATTACTAACAAACCCTTCATTACTTCAAAATGACGTAGTTTTGGAGTCACTAGAGATAACTTTATCTCTAGTGATTGGAGAAATACTTTTCCCTAATTTTATTCACTTTATATGATTGCTCTTTTTTGGGGAAAAAAATTTCAGTAGCTAAAGTAATCACATAAGCTTCCAGGTTTAGGTTTCTTTGTTTTAGAGTCGAATAAAAAAAGAGAGCTCAGATGCACGAGATAACATCCGTTAGATCAGATGAGTGTGATTGAATATCAATCGCAAATTGTGCAGATTCTCCTCACTGCTCTCAGGCCGTTAGATCAGATGAGTGTGATTGAATATCAATCGCAGATTGTGCAAAATTGCAGATTCTCCTCACTGCTCTCAGGCACCAGCCGGGAATCGAATCCGGGTGTATCTTGTGGCAGGGTACGATTTTACCACTAGGCCACTGGTGCAGTTGTTGTCCTCCAACTTTAATAATTAATCATATCCTTTTTGTTTTTTGGGTGAAGGAGCGAAATTGCCAACCGACTTTTATCCGAGGAGCGATCAATACAAAATACTTTCAAATGTGTATTTTATACCAATTGACTTTTTAGAACAGAAAAGCATCACAAAATCGTCATTTGGCCTTTAACTCCGTCAGTGGGTAATGATTTTTCAGGAAATTATCAACTGAAATAACAATTAAATTAAAGCATTGGATGCCTTGTGGTTAGGTAGCTGATAAGACGACATCACAAAGGGTAAGCTTCGATTATTGATAAGAAAGAGTGTGTGTGGATGATATGATAGCGAGGGAATCTAGCTTGGTTCAACAGATTCTTCCACTCAGATTTAGTCCTCTCTTTTCCACCTGAGCAATGAGCAATCATCAGCAAATCGAAGACGAAGCCAGGGTCGTCGAACAAGCCTTTTCCCTTTGGCTTCAAGACAAACTCTGCTATTATCACCTTCCCTTTATCTTCTCTTATTGCCTTCTTGCAGTTCTTCAATATCTTTATGCAATCTTCGTCGCTCCAATCATGCAGTAACCACTGCATCAAAACCCCAATGGAGCACAAATTTTTGCCAAATTCGAAGGTTACCTGAACAACATAAACCCTAGCTGACCATCGAGTATCTCCTTCCCTCCGCCTTTGTCGTCCAAGATTCCTCAACCACAAAACCTCAATCGCTTGCAGAACCCAGTTTCGACACTCTCGAAAACTTCTCCTTCACCAGCTACGATGAACCCGTCGACGAGATCGGGGGTTACGCTCACCCTGGAGGAAGCTCCCCCTTTTCGCACTTGCAGAACGAGAACGATTTCGGTTTAAGATTAGGTTTAGAGCCACGTTTTTATTTGGTTTGTGCCCAGGTTTTTTGACCAATTTAATTTAATTGTTTTTTCAGCTGATAATTTCCCAAAAAATAATCTGCCACTGACGGAGTTAAAGGCCAACTAACGATTTTGTGATGCTTTTCTGTTTTAAAAAGTCAATTGGTATAAAATACACATTTAAAAGTATTTTGTGTTGATTGCTCCTCGGATAAAAGTCGGTTGGCCATTTCGCTCCTTCACCCTTGTTTTTTTGATAAGCTACAGGGCATATAATGATATCCTTTAGGACCCGTTTGTTATAAAAAAAGTATGAGGAGGGAAAGGGAAAATCTCAATCTTTCCATGGATTTGGGGTGTTTGTTACTGAGAAAGTCCAGTCAGCATCTTCCAGTGAGGTCCAATCTTCCCTTATTTGAGGGAAGATGCTTTCCATCCGAAAATGGAAGGAAAGTTCCAATCTTCCCAGGAAAGTTCGAACTTGACAGATTTACCCTTGAAATTCAAATTTTGGCGGGAAGTTCAAACTTGGCGGGAAAATTCAAATTTTGGCGGGAAGTTTGAATTTAGCGAATTTTTTTTTTCACAAGTTCAAACTTAATAAGAATATATTTTTAAAAAATATATTTTAGCAAAAAAAATATTTTCCTTTTTTATTTTGAATTAATTTCTTTTGAGGATAAAATAGACATTTCCTAATTTCTTACCAACTACCACCTCTTCATTTTCTTCCTACCAAACAACTCAAATCATCTTCCCTCATCTTTCAAATCTTCCTTTCCTTTCCTCCTCCAAACTTTCTTTGTAACAAACGAGGCTTTACTGTTTCTGTTTGGACCTTCCATTTTCCTTTGTACTGTATTCTCCTTCGGTTATTAATTACGCTATTTAATTAATATAGTAATTACTCTCCTTATGTCCCTTTAGAAGGCAACAACCATGACTGGTATTGGCCCCCACTTGGGTAGGTATTATCCTTCTGTTTAGAGGATTTATGTAATATCCTAAATTTACTTTGACGAATTTCATGTATAATGTGATGTGTATTCATTTGGAGAAAAAAATGGAGAATTTTGATTAAAATGTTAATTTTACTGGAAATACCCTATTTTATCAAAATTGAAAATTTTGAAATATATGTTGGCACCAATATACATATGGAAATAATACTTCATTGTTCCATTTTGGAGCATTAAATTGGACTAAAAAGGAATGAAAAGAAGTTGCTTGAGTTCCATTGAAAATTTTAAGGAAAATTTAAGGAAGGTTAAAATTACGCCTTTTATGAATATATGCCGCATGTCTTATAATTATTTAAACTTATGGGTATATGAATATGGGTTATATACCATTAAAATGGATCAAAATTCTCCTATGGCCTGAAAATTTTGGCCGAATTGTATAGAAAAAGAGAGGTTGAAATACAACTAAAAAGTAATTAATGACATTTTGGTAATTACGTCGAAGTTGAGGGGCAATTTGGTCTTTTTCCCTCTTAAACCGACTTTGGAAATTAAGCCAATACTTAAGTCAATACTCCCTCCTTCTCCATTCTCCAACGTCATTCAAGCTAAAATACCAAAGGGAAGTTGAAAACTCAAGGAAGAAGAAGAGAAAGTAAAATTTCGCGAAATTGAGGTAATTTGGGGTCTAAATCAGTTGAGAGATGGAGGGAACCATTTGGGGTACAACTAATCATGTAATTACTAGTTTGCCATTTAGATGAAGTCCAACCATCTAGTTAGTGTTGTTTGGGATTTTCCCTTCCCCCTCTTTTGGTGCTTGGGCCGAAAATTTAAGGCCCATTTGAAGGTATAATGAGCTCCTTTTTTTTTTTTTGATACATAGGCGATAGGGGATGGGGGGATCGAACTCAGTACAAGGGGGTGGGGAGACTACTCCCACTGCACTACTAGTAGTGCCGGTGGTAAAATGAGCTCCTATTTTGACCAATCTTCACACATCCAAATAATATTTCATTAAGCCATCATACTAGCTTATTATGACATGTGGCACATAACCAAGGAAAAAAAGGAGATATTTAATTATTCTTTGACCTTTGTGCAATAAAATTTCATTTGATCTCCTTTTTATTCCCTTTGGCCAAAAATAATAACCTAATTAAGTTAATGGGATGTTAGTCACAAGTATCTCACTTTGTACCAACATGCGTCCCTGAATTTTAGAGTCGAAAAAATTGAACACTTCAAGAAAAATTGTTCATATAGTCAAAATTCCCAATATTCTAGGGAATGTCTTGATCTATCACAAATTGCATGGCCATACTCGATGTGTGAGCATCTGTAATATACAAATTTGTTTACAATTTTGTTCTGTATGCTACGTAGGAGTGAAAGAAGAATCCCCATTTTTTAAAAAATTGTCTCAAAAGTTGACAGTTATTACATAAGAATCGTTATATATTTATATACTATGTATACCAAATTTTTTTTATTAAAACCATTAGCATTTATAGAAAATGAATAGCGGTTGCTATATAGGGATTGACATATATGCTAAACTCTTATAAAATAGTTATTTTGAAAGTACCGTTATGTATGCTAGACTTTTATATAATAGTTATTTTAAAAGCACCGTTTTTGTATGTTATAGTGTTTTATAATAGTTGTTTACTTGAGACATTTATTTATTATTGCAAAACTATGCACAATATAGCCTCACCACATCTCATAATAACATGTGTTATAATAGATACAAAATAAATCACGGTTTGGAATCGTAATGTATATGTGTTGAGCTTTTATAGCTCCTGCATATATGACAGTTCAGAATTGTTATGTATGACAGTTAATAACCGTTATATATCTTGATTTCTATAGTAGTAGTATTTGAATCTTTTTACAATTGGATTATATTACCCAAGAGTCTCACAGGATTTGACAGCAAATTGAAGATTTCAAGGAACCTTATAGTAGTATTTTATCTAGCTTGGGACTTGGTGTAATTTTTTGTTTTTGTTTTTTTAAAAATAACAATTTCCATCCTCTTAAAGCATTAACGTAGGGGGAAGCCAGGCCATGTGGTTTTCTTCACTTGTTATTAGTACTTGATATCTAGCACTGCATTATCTTTGAGAATTGTCAAGTTTAAACAAGAAATAACTCTTCCAAAGACTTAGTAGCGCAGTGGCATGGGAGTTTGGCTCCCCTCCCCTATGTCTAGGGTTCGAACCTTGCCCCCATCCCTTATTATGTGTATTAAAAAAAACTCTCCCGAAGACAATTTTTAGCATTCATGCGAAATTGAATTCAGCAGAGACTTCATACTGAAACCGCCATATATAACATCTTCCATCCATATTAATGCTTGTTGGTTGTTATTAATTACCTACCCCTATCCCTTCCTCTTTCTCACACACAATAAAACAGTTATCTCGTATTGTTGAGCTATGAAAAATAATCATTATCATACTTTTATAAAATAAGTTGATCGTTAAAGTTTATACAACTGCGCACATCGAAAATTAATCACACATATATACATTCAAAAGCACATGCAAATATAAACAAAATTTTATTCACGGAAAATTTATTTTGAAGCACAAATTTGTTTTAATTATCTTTTGATAGTTGCGTCTGTTGATGTTGTCTTGTGATCATCGTACGGCGTGTCACTTGCATGATATCCTAATCTCAGCTCTATATAAATAGCGTTCATCAACACATAGTTCCTCACAAACAAAACAGAGAATTATCTTCGTCTTCAACTTCAAATCAGCCATGTCTAGCACAACTGGTAAAGTCATCAGGTGCCGAGGTGAGTTATATGTTGCTCATAACTTCTAATTGATACCCTCTCCGATTCCAAAATATGAGTTAGTTAGCAGGTATATTTCTTTCCAAAATATAAGATATCAATATACTTAATTTATCTCAAATTTATAGATTTTTTTTTCCTTTTTTGCCATTTTATATTATTTTTTTCAAATTATCCCTATTGATTCAATATATTAAGGGTTTTTTTTTTTAAAAAAAATCAAGGGGTAATTCTAGTGTAAATAATTAAAGATGATATTTTAGGAGTAGAATACTTTCTTTATGAATAACTAACTTAACTAATTTTCTTAACATATACAAATTAATGATATAGATCTTATATTAAGAAATAACCAGTCATTTTGATTATTGTGTTCTAGGGTTTTGATGGAGTGATAATCATATGAAATTTAAATAGATAATAAAAGAGGAAATAAAGGACATCATGCTATTAGCACGCCATTTATTTATAACTACACGTATCTTTCTATTAGAGTCAATCATATTTAAGGTATACTAGAACACTAAATGTGGATATCTCATTTTTCTTTTCATAAATTTCTATCATAAATGTCATTTTTTTTTTTGGGTTGTATACACAAATGTAAATAGCGGCAATGGCGTGGGAGGCAAGCAAACCATTGGTGATAGAAGAAGTGGAAGTGGCTCCTCCTCAAGATGGAGAAGTTCGTTTGAAGATCCTCTTTACCTCTTTTTGATGTTTACTTCTGGGATCCGAAAGTTGTATTCTTCTTCTTCATATATATGCATGCCCTCTCTTTATCAACTCATAAAATATTAATTATGGCGAGTTATTTGTTTTTTTGGGTTTAAACTTCTCATGTTGTATGAGAAGAACAAAATTCCTACATACACATGAAATAGTGGGACCCCCCCCCCCCACACACACACATATAATGCTAATTATATATATATATATAATATATATATATATATATATATGTGGGTCCCACCATTTTATGTGTGTGTGACATGAGAAAACACTTTTCTTACAACATGAGAAGTATTTTTCCCTTTGTTTTCCCCCCTTTTCTCTTTGAATATTAGGACCATCAAAACCATTTGTTTCCCCGTATACTTGGCCATGAGGCTGCAGGGTAATGATCTTCTTTTATAATTACCTCTCTTTGATGTTCTATTTATAATTTGAGCATACATTCGCATTTAAATCTAAAAGAAAGCACGTATATTGGTGGATTTCATTTAACAATATAAGGATATGATGTATATCATAAAAGGAAAAATGCATAAATGCAGACGGAGCGAATGGAAAATGGAGCGAAAGTCAGAGCGAATGACGGAAGAACTCTAGGGGATGGGGGGACGGAGGGAGACGGCGGAAGGAAAGAGGGTGACGGTGGGGGAAGTAGGCTACAGTCGAAAGGGAGTGGGGGAGTTGGAGAGCGCGGCAAGGGAGGTCCTCACCAATTCGTGACCTTCTGTAGTGGGTCTACTGGGACGCTACAGGGGAAGGGAGATACTGGAAAGGCATCGGTGTCATCTAGGGATCCTCGCCTATCATACAAGGACAAACTTCTATGCTTAGGTGATTTTGGGGTATTGGAACCTCACTTTTCGGCTGATAAAGCCTTGATTGTCTGGAAGGAGTATTTCGCTAAGTCGAATGAAAAACAGAGCTCGTTGGCGATGGAGGATGCTGATGAGGGCATGGAGCAAGAAGAGGATGCTGTGGCAATGTGGTGCCAAATTGGGAAACTTCCGAAGCTTCAAGTCAATGCCGAGGAGTATAACGCCTGGTGTAAACCATTTATGAATTCCCTCATTGTCAAGCTCCTTGGGAAATCTGTTAATGTGGGGTTTATGAGGTTGCGAATGGAAAGGATGTGGGCATCAAAGGGACCATTGAGAGTAACTCCTCTGAATAATGGGTATTTTCTTGTATCATTTTCTTCGATGGAGGATAGAGATTTTGCTCTACAAGAGGGGCCATGGATGATAGCCAATCATTACGTTCTGGTTCAACGATGGAGGCCCAATTTCAATCCTTGGAAAGCTGATAATCAGAAGCGTGTTGCAGTATGGGTTCGGATCCCTGACCTCCCACATGAGTTATATAATGTTGAATCGATTCGAAGAATAGGAAATATGATTGGTAAAACTTTGAAGATCGACCGAACCATTGCGTTCTCGGAGAAAGGAGGGTTTGCTCGCATGTGTGTCGAAGTCGATCTTCAAAGGCCGTTGCTCCTTGGATTTAGTCATTTTGATGAAGAGCGTCGTTTTGCTTATTAAGGACTCCACTTAGTTTGCTTCACCTGTGGAAGATATGGGCACCGGATGGACCAGTGCTATGCTAACAGCTCCAGTCAAGAGCCGGTGAGTAGTCCAGAACAGGGATCGACGGTGGACCCAGCGGCGGCGCTTGGAACATCGGAACAGTCGGCGAGGGCGGCAAAGGAGGAAAAAGAACTGAAGTTCTCGGAAAGGATCAGTGCACACGTGGATTACGACCCATAGATGTTGGTGAAACGTGATTTGGGAAAGAATATCAGTAAGCCGGCTTCCAAGCTTGATCTGTCGGAGAAGAAAAACATTAAGGCGGAAGTGATGCCACCTCAGTCGGGACTAACGGTGAAGAAGGCAGGGAAGATGCAGAGTGGTTTAAATGGTACCCGTGATTCTAGGGAACCGGCTAATAAAGATACGATTTTGAATATTAATGAAGCAGGAGGGGTGAATGAAGGGACACGTAAGTTTGGGGCGGAGGTTCAGCACAATGTGGAGAAACAAGAGTGGATTCAAGTGGGGGCTAAAAGGAAAGCGGGGTCCAGAGTTAAAGCATGTGGAAAGGAGAATAAGCTGGGAACTCAAAGTCAAGCCTGTGGGAAAGATTCATCTACTAGGCTGGAGCCCATAAGTCTTGAAACCAAATCTGGGCCGAGTATGGTGCAAGTACCGACGCTGAAGGATAGTAATATGGAGAAAGGGGAAAGTAGTGGGCCCGTCACCTCAGATAAGTCTGAAGTCAGTGTGATGGAGTCTAGTGGGCTTTTACCACATCTTGGAGTGAGCACAGGTGATGTTAGCACGACCATAAATCATGGTGGTATACAAGGGGCAAATGAGAGTATTGAAGATGCCATTATGGTGTCTGAGGATGGTCAAGGGGATAGAATCCCAATACTGCAAATTAGTTCTTAATGAATTACCTCCTATGGAATGTAAGGGGAGCTGGGGCTCGTTCTTTTCCATCACTTATTCGTGGGATGGTACAGTCTTTTGCAATTGACTTTGTAGCACTTTTTGAAACTCGGTGCGCTGGCAATAAAGCTCAACGTATAGCAGCATTGTTGGGGTTCCCCAACTTTAGAATTGTTGATGCAAATGGATTTAAAGGATATGCCTTTGGTCGGATAAATTTAGACAGGTGGAGGTGTTGGATTCCTCAAACCAGTACGTGCATGTGAGGGTTACTAGCTAGCTCTTGCAAGTGTGGGAGATGACCTTTGTTTATGGTAGCCCAAACATTGTACCGCGTCATGCACTTTGGCGCGATTTAATGCATTTAAGTTCTTCTATTCACGTTCCATGGTGCTTAGGGGGAGATTTCAATGCCACTTTGTCCATTGATGAACGTAGCTCGTGGAGATCGCCCAGGGGTCCTGATAGAGAGTTTTGCAGTTTTGTGGAGGATGCGGCATTAAATGATCTGGGATTTATTGGCCCACCATACACATGGAAACGAATTGGGGCGGAGAGTAGGCTGGATTGCGTGTTAGGATCTTCCTCTTGGCAAGATACATTTCCGAATTCAGTAGTGAAGCACCTGAATTGGTATAAAAGTTACCATAGGCCCCTTCTTCTTCAGTTGGATGGGTTTGTGGTGAAGACGCGTGTGGAACGGCCGTTTCGGTTTCTAGCTGCCTGGGTATTAGATGAATGGTTTCCCCATTTTGTGTCATGTAATTGGAAGATTGATATTCCTTGGTCAGAAAATGTTGCGCAGTTTACGAAGGCCTGTGGTCAATGGAATGGGCAGGTTTTTGGCCACACTAATGCAAGGAAGAGACAACTTTTGGCAAGACTAAATGGTATTACTAGAGCAGAGGCTCGCTTCGGCCTTTCTACGGCGTTGGAGGATCTCCAACGATCACTTTGGCAGTAGTTGGAGGAGGTGCTTTTACAAGAATCTCTGATATGGGCGCAAAAAGCGAGAAGCAACTGGGCGGTTGATGGGGATAGGAATACTCGTTACTTCCACTCGCGAGCAAATGGGCGGAGGAAGCGGAACTTCATTGGAACTTTGAAAGGAAGTGATGGGACCTGGATTTATGATTGCGACATTATTAAAGAAATGACGGTGTCTTACTTCTCGACAGTGTTTATAGAGGAACAAGCTAGGCGAAACCCCTTGAGTTGTACCATGTCCTACCCAGGGATTGACCCCCTTGAGGTAAGTAGTCTAGGCGAAGTATCACTGATACTGAAATTAAGCATGCATTATTTAGCATGGGTGCTTTGAAGGCGCCTGGGCCAGATGGTTTAAATGCTCTGTTTTATCAGAGTCAATGACAGGTGGTGGAGAAATCTGTTTGTGAGTGTGTGAAGTCTTTGTGGCATTGTCTGTCGAATATTAAAACCATCAATTATACTCTGATTGTGCTAATCCCTAAGGTCGACCATCCGGAAGTTGTTAAGGACTTCCGCCCGATCAGTCTGTGCAATGTGATTTTCAAGATTCTTACCAAAGTAATCGTAAACCAGATTAAGGTGATTCTACCTAAGGTTATCAGCCCCCACCAGTGTAGTTTTGTTCTAGGAAGGCATAGCTTTGATAATATTATTGTGGCCCAGGAGGTTATCCACACCATGCGGTCTTTGCGAGGGTAACGAGGGTATATGGCCATGAAGATAGACTTGGAAAAAGCCTATGATCGTGTGAACTGGCTCTTCCTCCGGGATTGTCTTATTGCCCTGAAGTTACCTAGCTCCCTGATTGATATCATCTTCTCGTGTGTCTCCACCCCAACAATGCAGCTGCTATGGAATGGTGATCGGGATGGCTCTTTCACCCGCTCCAGAGGGGTCCGCCAGGGGGACCCTCTCTCCCCGTACTTATTTGTTATATGCATGGAACGATTGGCACACCTTATTCAGGAGCGCATTGAACGAGGTGATTGGAGGCCAATCAAGCTATGTAAGGGTGGTCCACCAATTTCTCACCTATTTTTTGCTGATGATATTGTTTTATTTGTTGAAGCAGATATCAATCAGGCGATCGAGGTTAGAAATTGCCTTGATACATTCTGTATGGCATCGGGTTTGAAAGTGAATGCAGCTAAGACTCGTGTCTTTTTCTCTAAAAATGTGAACCATCTAAGAAGGACGAAGCTCTATGATACGCTCGGTTTCCAAGTTACCCCTGACCTTGGAAATACCTTGGAGTACCCTTACATCATAAGCGTGCAACTAAGGCGACCTATCAAGGAATTGTTGATAAGGTGCAGAATCGGCTATCTAGTTGGAAGATGAATGCGCTATCCTTTGCAGGTCGATGCACTCTGGTGTCCTCTGTCACGTCGGCCATTCTTGGATATGCAATGCAGACCGTTTCGTTGCCCAAAGGAATGTGTGATGCTATTGAGCAGCATAATAGAAGGTTTCTCTGGGGTTCGTCACCTGACAAAAGGAAAACGCACCTGGTGGCTTGGGACACGGTGTGTGAATAGAAGAAGCATGGGGGTTTTGGATTGAAGCATCTTCACCGTCAAAACAAGGCCTTCATGATGAAGTTGGGGTGGAACCTTATTAAAAGACGGGATGATCTTTGGGTGAAAATCATGAGAAGCAAGTATAAATGCGGTGATGGCTTGATTCTGATTATTAATCCAAAGAGAGGGGGTTCGAATGCTTGGGCTGGCATTAAGAAGGCTTGGGAGGATATGCGCACGAGTGTAGTTGTTGCTAATTCCGGGGTTGCTTAATGGAAACATGAACGACACGGTGAGTTTTCTGTCAAGTTTGCGTACCAAGCATTGTCCCCATACCCGGTCGAGGAGGAAAGATCTTGGCAACGGATATGGAAACTCCAAACAATAACAAGGTGCAAATCGTTTATGTGGCTCACCCTCCAGAATAAGCTTCTTACAAACGCAGAGCGGGTTTGAAGAGGGATGGGAGGAGATGGCAGTTGTTCCTGGTGTGGGGCCGACGACGAAAACCTTCTTCATATGCTGTGGGATTGTAGGGTCACAAGGAATCTTTGGTTGGCGGTCGTGGACCAAAGGGCTACACCTGGGTTTTTCCAGTTGGATGCTCAGGCCTGGGTCAGAAGGAATATTAATAGGGTGCATGACCGAGGGAAAGGGGGTTGGAGCGAGTTGTATGCCACGCTCTGTTGGCTGATTTGGAATCGTCGGAATGCCCGCATATTTGAACATTCCATAATGAGCAATGAAACTATTATATGCCGTGCCAAGTACATCCTTTCTACAGTATCACATGCCAAAGGGCGACTGCAGGGGGTCAATCTTAATGGCTGTCATGTACGATCAAGCCATGCAAGATGGGAGTTACCGGGGGTGGGATGGGTTAAACTTAATGTGGATGGGGCTTGCGATAAGGACTGGGTGGCAACGTGTGGGGGGATTATTCGAGACTCTAATGGTTCTCTTAAGCGGGGTTTTATGTTCAGGTCTAAGGAACATGCGGATAGCTTACTTGCGGAGTTCTGGGCTGTACTCTTTGGACTTAAATTGTGCTGGGATTCTGGTGAATGCAGGGTGGTGGTGGAATCTGACGCCGAGGAAGCAGTGTCGCTGATCAAAACTTCTGTACAGCTAAGTCACCCAGACGTGGAGGTGATTCAAGAGATTCAGAGCATGTTAGGAAGAGACTGGGAAGTGCAGTTGCAATGGATTCCCCGACAAGCTAACATGGCCGCAGATTATGTGGCTAAGCAAGCTTTTGATAGATGGCCTGGTATTTATCATTTTCATGCACCATTCGATGACTTGAATGAGGTCCTGGATAAGGACAAGGGTCGGTTTGTTTATGGTTTTACTAATGGCTTAGGTTGAGGATGATTCCTTCTCTGTTTGTATCAAAAAGAAAAAAAAAAAAGGAAAAATTACTCTTTTGATTCTTAATATAAAACATATTTAAAGAGTTGATCTTGGTCCTAAATATAAGACATATTTTTTATATTTGTCAATCCTTTCATAATTTATCCCTATTGATGTTCTTTCAGCAATAATCATAGATGAGAAGGAAGGAGGGAATTAAAGAAGTGGAGTAGGTTATTTAAGAAAACACATGTTATAATAACTAACTTAACTAACTTCTTTAATCTAATCATCGTTGGTTCTTATCGTTGGAATTTTGATTTTTGTCAATGTAATTTCAAATCATGGTTTTATTCTATGTAGTTTCATAATAATTTGGTCTGACTTTAATAACGTTAACTTTAGTTAATCACGTTAAATATATATGGATCAATACCTAAACTCATTAAAGTATAAGGGCTATAACCAAAACTCATTAAAGTATAATTAAATGTATTTTGCTTCTTACTATTAAACTCATTAAATCATTACAAAACTATAGGGAACACGATTTAAAATAAAAAAAAAATATATATTTTTAAAAATTATTACTTCATTGGTTCGACTGCCAGCCTAACAAGTTGAACCGTGAGAAGCATGAATTGTAGACCTTTCCAATTCAATATTCGGTTGGGCTTTTAAAATATAGATAAAAATGGATTGAAATAATTAAAAGGACTACTAGCTAATTTAAAGAAAATTGATAATGAATGAAGGATCGTGGAGAGTATATGAGGGCGGACACAGGTGGGGGTGAGGGATGGCCCCCTGCCTCCTCTAATTTTTTTGTTTAAAAAAATATTACTAGTAGTTTGCTTTCATATATATACATTTGTTGGCTTTCACATATATATTAACTGAGATATAAAGATGAAACATCAGTGACAATCAGCATATCCTATCCCACCGTTTGTTTGCCTTCATATAGATTAAAAAATATAAAGAGGTACAAAATAATAATAGTAATAAAGAGGTGGGGCTCACAACCTTTAATATATCTTAATCTCACTTGTTTTCCTTTTTTCCAAAAACTCCTTCGTCTCTTCTTCCTCTCCTAGCTGCCATTTTTTTTAACAGCTTACAACAAATCAAATTTTAAGAATAAATAAGATACTTAAAATCACTTATTTTTACTAACTTTTCTTCATAAAATTTATTATACATGATTTTATCTTTTTAATGATACTATTTTCACTACTACAAAACAGGGATATGGAGTCCTATTTTTTGTACTTTTGGCGTCCAATTCGAGGGGGACGTCTATCTGGGGGGCGTAATAGGAAAAACTTAAGGAATCCTATTTTAAAATTAGACGCCTAATATAAGGCGTCTAAGTTCTAGAATTGGACTCCTTAAGTCATGACTTAAGGAGTCCAATTCCAGAACTTAGACTCCTTAAGTCATGACATTTACGTTCTTTGATGTCACTTAAGGAGTCTAATTACAGTAGTTAGACTCCTTAAGTCTCACTTTAGGAGTCCAATTCCAGTATTTAGACTCCTTAAGTCTCAGTTTAGGAGTCTAATTCCAGTAGTTAGACTCCGTAAGTCTCACTTTTGAAGTCTAATTCCAGTATTTAGACTCCTTAAGCGTTCTTTTTTTTTTTTAAAAAAAATAATTGCTTCATATATTCACTATCCCACAATTCCTTACAAAAAACATCCTTACATAAATAGAATACATGCACCACCAGAATGTGATAATTGCATACAACAACTAACTATGTGCTAAAAGGTTAGCTGAGCTAACCTTATACAGAAATAGAATACATGCACCTTTAATTCTTTAAAAATCAGTAACGCTGATATGCTCCACAGTCTTAGTATCTTCTGCACAATGTTAAATCCGACATTTTCCGAAACTAGTAGGAACATTAATAAAAAAAATTGAGATGCCAACAATTTGTTGTGTAATTTCAGTCAACAAAGGAGCCTCTTCATTGAGAAGCGCCCATCCCAAATGACCAAGTAACTATAAAGCTTAACAAATACAAATTTAAATCAAGAGAAAATCCCAGACCTGATATGATTGCAACTTTGTCATATGTTGTCTGTGAAACATCAGCACATAGCACTCCCTTCACCTGCATCCAGCAAAGAGTGAGAAAGCAACACCATCAGGAATTTTTATACCAAAGCTCACCAACAGTACCCCAAGATAAAAGGTTTTTGTAAAGATGTACATAGGCTGCGCAGGTAGATTCACCTGTGGAAAGCCATCTAAATATTGTAACCCAGGACATGTCTCCACAAGACCTTCTATGAATTCAGTGACAACATCTACAATTAAATGAAAAGACCAGGGAAATATTTAACTTGCACAACTCCTTATTCTATTAAAAAAAAAATTGCAGATGGAGAAGAGAGAAGTACAATAAAGTATAGAAGCAAAAGAAAAGATATCCTACCCAAACAAAGAAAAATATAAGACTGTCATTCAAAAGCGCTCAAATCCCTCCGATGATCCAAAAGGGATGCCCTCAAAGAAAACAATTGTTGAGACACGCAGAGATGCCATAAAAATAAGTCCCTCATAAAAAAATTGTACTAACAACTGTACCGAAAGAAACTTCTTATTGGGAAATTTTGCATTTTGTTCTCACCAAAGAAACCACAAACGAACAAAAACTACACATTGACAAACTTCTATACCGGAAAACCAAAAACTAGAAAAGTAAAAGAGTTTACAAATCAGTTGGACAAAACCAACTCTCAAGGAAATCAAAAAACTGATTAAAAACCAGACAAGCCACTTCACAAATGAATGACAACAAGATCATTTATACTTGAAGTTTAAAATCACAAACAAACATCAGATGATTAAGTCTCACTACACCCTGGACTTCAACACAAATCTTATCATACAAAATGTCGTAACTTAGAAGAGACCTTGACTTTGCCTAAAAGTTTTGACATGAAAAGACCATGTGTTTTTGGGCTTAGAATTTAAAAAAACAAAAACAAAAAAAAAATCTAGAGAAAGAAAATTCTAGCATGATTTACATCCGAATTATGTTTATGCCAGCTGCCAAAATCCAAATATAATCAATATTTCATAAAACTAATGAAAAGGTTCTCTGCTAGTAGTTGGGGAATTGGTTTATTCACACCTTTTTGCTCCTATCTCCACGTAATAAAAGGACAAATTACACCTTACAAATTTGACATTAATATGACATCTTCTTTGAAGCCAATGAAATTAGACAGGTAAAACCATTTTACAATCTACCTCGGAAAGAGAGAGGAAATTATCTGATGTAATCTCCAACGGGCAGTCATATAGATGCTTCAGAATGTCCATAAATGACAGCACATTCCACTCAACAGTGATAGAGCCCAGGCATGATTCACTACAAAAGTTACAGGAAGCGTGTCATCAAGCCAGGAATTGTACAGATCTTCATATTAAAGTAGCAAATTAGCCAACAAATAGTTCAAAGAGAGAGCGCAAGTGAGTGAGAGATTTGTTCTTGTGAATTCTCAAGGGTCACAAGCAAGCCTTCTTCCATCTTCATTGAGACAATAGAAAAAGGAAGACCCAATAATGTTCATTTACAGAAAACACATTTATAATGTTCATTTGAATCATTCGAATAATGTAGAAATAAGGGTCACAACCAAAAGATTACTGTGTAGAAATAATGTATGAATACAAATGCTTCTTCATCATTCGAATAACAATAACACTTAGCAAGTTAGAATCCCTGATTATAAATTCTCCCAGCGTGTCAAGCAATATCATTCAAATAACAATAACAATAACATTCGAATAAAACTGAATGTAACATGGATAAAAATATGGAAAAAAATACATTTTATGGAAAAGAAAATACTAGAGAACCAGGATATCAAGCAAAAAAAAAAAAAAAAAAAAACACTTGTCCTGCAATATCATGTTGCCTCGAGTAAGAAAAACACTTTTCAGCTAAATGAATTAATGAACTTGGGTGGTTGACTGTATCATCTAACTGGATTTCCATAAGCATATACTTAAAAAAAAAAAAAATCATGACAGATAACTTTGAAAAGACTTCAATATCATGTTGGACAATTGTTTCAAAATAAAAGAGAAAGAACTCAATTAATTTTGTGATACTTTGGTCCAGCAGACATTGTTCGGCAATTCTCAATTAATTTTACTGACAACATTTATGGTACCTTTTGAAAAATCCATTAATAATGCACAGTTGCACCTATGCTATTCCTTAAAATTATTATACAGATTAGAAGCAATTTGATATGGAAATATAATAAGAGTATTCAACCATTATTATCCACTAATAGTGAAGTTGTTCCAACAGTGAATAACAATAGACAAATCCAATAATTTCTGGATGACCATATCTCAGTATAGTGTTCTCGCAGTTGAACTAATTGTTTATGGCTTCCTCAAAATTCTGTTCTTGTAAGGAAAATCTGGGCATAGATAAGTGATTAAATATGAAGAAACACAGAATTACCCTTGCCAGATGAAAAGGTGCGAGATTGTAGACTGACCCCAGCTCTTCTTCTATATAAAAACTGCAACATAATAGAAATAATACAAGGAAATAATCAGCAAAAGAGCACCCAGAAGAGGAATAACTATCGAATAAGTTATAAAATGGTATATGAAACGAAAAGATTTAGATAAAAGTTCAGGGGATAAACATGGGAAATACAAATGCATAGAGCTCCTGGGTTTTAAGAGAAATCCTTGCAGTTAAAAGTAGCCAATGAAACAATTTCCCTAAATCAGTAAACTTATTCAATGCCCAATTAATAAATTCTTATTTCTGATTCTTCGTTTCAAAACTCAGATATTAAAAGGTCGAAAAAATCAAACCCCAATTTTTCGATCCTTTTCTACCTGTTTTTGTCCACAACTCAAACATCATCTAGAACCATCCTCACAAAATTCCAACAGAAAAGACAGTAAACGACACGGAGCCGAACGTGAACCCAGAGAGAGCGAGATAGCGTGAACCCCGAACGGACCTATATGACCAGAACGAGCGGACCTACATTGTTCTTGCTGTTCAGTGGCGGTATGCTCCGACGGCCACGGGTTGAGATAGAATCCCCTGCGCTTGGTTTGAAGGAACAAACAGAATCAAGAATCAATAATGAAGGAACCAGAGTACCTTTTGCCGACTTGATTGTTGAGAATTGGAGAACCGAAATGAATATGCGGGAGAGACGGAGATCGGAGGACCTACGGTGGAGAGGGGGACGACGGAGCAACGACGGAGCAACGACGAAGTGAGGGCAGGCGGACCAAGGTTGAGAATAAGAGAATGAGAGTGATCGATAGCTCCGAGAGAATGAGAATCGCGATGGCTCGTGGGAATAGGTGTTTTTGGGATGGTCTAAGGAGTCTAATTCTAAAAATTAGACTCCAAATTTCGACCTAAGGAGTCTAATTTTCAGACTCAGACTCTAAATGGTTTGCTTTTTTCGACCTAGGGAGTCTCAGAAATAAAATTAGATTCCAAAACTCACCTACTAATTACAAAAATACCACAGTGTTTTGTTTTACTTCCTTTTTTAATAATAGGACGCCAATCAGGGACGTTAAAACCAATTTCTGTAGTATTGTTTTATATTGATTAGAGAATATTTTAGGGTTAGGATTGTAACATCCTCATTTTTCTAAAGCGATTTCGAAATGATTTGATCAGAGTTTAAAATAGTTTAATCAGGGTAGAGCATCAGAATGATTGAAAAGAGTGAGTATCTGATATATATTCCCTGTGGTTGAGTCTGGGTACTTATACATACAGTGGTACAAATATCGGAATACAGTATGTAAATAAAGGGAAAAGTCCTCCGCCCGTGTCCTCATATGTGCCGCCTATCTTGCTCTTGGTGCTAGCTTCTTCGGACCCTGAAGCTATGGTAAGAGCTGAGGTTCAATTCCCATTGAACCTCAGGTAACGGTTAACCTCATGCTTATGTATCAGTTATGTATGACATATATTTATGACAATACAACAATATTCACATACGATATTCACATACTTAAGAAAATAACAACCATAGTCTCCACATATTCATGTCATTCCAGTCTGCACTATTCACCAGTGCCACGGTGTACATCCGTGTCCTCAGCGCTAGGAAAACTCAACGGCGTTATCATGACTATAACCCGTATAAAGCTGTATGTGTATGAACAATTTTTATAACAGAATCCACAACTTTTCAAAACAGAGTCTCAGACTATCTATCACATATAAGTATACAATAAGCATCAGAGTTAGTGTTACAGTACGCGTCCGTACCTTTGTTGGCGATATCGGTACGCTGTCGTTCGGACCGTGATCACGTTTATCCTATAATGGTAATATCACATTTATTAATTCACAAATAATATTCTAGAAGGTATCCTAGTCACTAATGACCTTTTTACCCTTGGTAGGATTATTTCTACACTTATCACCCTCAGTTCTTAAAAAACGCTGGTCCAGAATTTTGGACAGATTTTCGTCTAATTTCAGAAAATCATAACTAATTTTAGAAAAATCGAAACGAGGATCCGTAAAATTCCTTGGAATCCTCAGGATGTCTAATTTCAAGTAAAAATAATCACTTTTTCCCAAATTTCATTAATCACTCCCAGTTTTTATGTTTTGAGCCTCTGCCCAGAATTTTTCCAGAAATTCATAGTCCAACTTTGAGAATTTTTGTCTCTTTGTACAGAAATCATTTTAACATGTTCTTGGCATATTTAAAAACCTCTACATGTCTACTTTAACCATGAATTCTCTCAGAATTTTCCAACCACTTTTTCAACATTAAATATTGGCATTTTCATCACTGGTTTAGCAAGAGCTTAACCGATGAGATTTCGCCAGAACTTCGTTATATTGATGTTTCTCTTCCGGAAATTTTGCTAAAACACCCTCTTCATCAATTTTTCAAAATAAATCTGATTTTAACCATAAAAACATGTAAATAAAATTATTCTAGAATATTTAAGATCTAAGCTACTTCTATCTAAGAATTTAAACTAGAACTTCAAAAACTACAAAAGCTAAAGACTAGAAACTAAAAGCTTGCTTACCTCTTGAAGAACTTCCTCCTCCTTCTTGCTTCACTCTTCTCTTAACTCACCTATTTGGTTTGAGTTTGGTGTGAAGAATGTGAAGACCCAAGGCCCCTATTTATAGCAATTTGTAGGTTAACTTTCTAACATCTTTTGAGCATTTTTGGCCCTTGGATCTAGGGTAATTGGGAGCACTCATCTTAGCCCTACACCTCCCCCTTCTAGTCTCTTCCATTACTTTATGACTCACCCTATCCTCTTCCAAGTTTGAATTCTATTTTCCCCATGTGTTCTAGCTTCATTCATAAGCCAACAAGTTGCTTCTTCATTTTTTGTGTTGCACTCCACTAGATAAAAATTTATTTGGAAATCTTAATGGGGTTTTATTCAAATTTCCTTTTTGGTTTTGAAATCTTGAGGTTCTTAGCTTCATTTAGAGACCACAAACACGCATTTTCTCAATTGGTATCAATCTCCAAAAGTTGAGGAAATGGCTTTGGTTATACTCATTTTTAAGCTTAAATTATGCTTGTTCATAATCTTTTCTTATATTTGATCTATGGTTAATGGATTTCAAGATACAATTTAGTTTGTATAGGTTTTTCATTTGCTTATATCTAGAATTAATTTCATAGATTAATCTAATTATTTAATTATCTAATTTCCTATTGGCTACTACCTTGACTTCTCTTCCCTTCTTCATACTAGACACACACATATGCACAACAATTGTATACACACACACACACTCACAACACTCACTCTCTCTTACACCTCATCTTATCCTCTTCCAAATTTATGAATTCTCTTTCTAAAGTCTTCATCTAGATTTATGATTCATATGTAGAGTTGTGACTCATCTCATGTATAGATTTATGACTCACTCTTGCTAGGTTTGTGACTCATATATGCATGTGTGTATTTGGTTGCTTAATTAATTTTTCCTCTTCCTCTTTTTCTCATAAAATGTAATACCCTAAAAAATCATATTTAGCATAACCACTAAATGATACCTATTAAAGTAGGTGAATATGTGGGCTCAAAGATATTATAGTTCATCTAGTTTAAAATTAGAGAATTTTCTCCTAGAGTAAATAAACCAAAACAACTCAAATATTCTAAGTTCATTTATGGATCATAAAATATCCTATAATTTTCATATTGAAGCATAGTTCATATTTAAATTTTAAAGGGGCGTAAAATGTTATTGAAATACCAAACAAATTAGAGGAACGTGCCAATAATTGATTGGGCAAATAATTGTACATTAATTAAAGTAATTGCATTAGTTTTTGCAATTAATTATTGAATTCTCTTAGGAACCATAAAATATTATAAAATGCAAGTAATTACCAAATTAAGTTATGGTTCACATGGAATTGAATAATTGTGCCAAATCTTTATAAAAAATCAAGGAATTGATTAAGCATCATTAACTTATTAAGAGATTAAATTTAACTAAATAGGCATAATTAAAGATGTATAATTCCAATTAAAAACCAATGACTAATTAAGAGTTATTTAAATGAATTTCTAAGGACTATAATTAAATTGGAGTTCCTAAAATAGTATAAAACATCATGAAAATACCTAAAACAACTAAAGGGAAATTCCAACAAGTCAAGAACAATTAAATTCACACTTAAGGATATATTGTCATATAATTCATATATTGTAAAAAATAAGACGTAAAGGAGTAGGAAGAGGTTTAAGATGATTAGAGGACACTAAAAATAATCATTGGACACCAAAAATTAATCTTAATTGAATTAACATTCATAACTAATCTAGTGGCAAATATTAACAAACAATTTGAAATATGTTGGCTAAATTCAATATTAAAGCTTAACAAGGGATCGGTAAGTAAAACAAAGGGATTTAGTAGAATCATAATTGAGTTGGTAAACAATTAAATCATTACAAATTAAACTTAATTAAGCTAAACCCAATAGTAAACAAAAGGGATTTAATTTAGGGCTTTTTGTCACAAATAATCATCATGGACCAATTTTTGATGGCCCAAACCATGAGCTAGGTAAATAAAGCCCAAGCAAACAATTAAAAAAAAAAAGGAGCTGATGAGGGACGAATTTTTGGGGAAAATTTGAGGCCAAGGATTATTCAAACACATGTGCCAAATATAGTCAACAACTTCTCCAAGAAGTTGGACCAATTAAGCTTCATGCATAAGCTTCTTCTACTTCTTGAAGAAGGAAAACAACTTGTTGAAGAAGGTTAGATCCAATGAGTGAGATTAAAACTTCTTAGTTAAGTAGGATCCAATGGCCAACAATTGTCAAGAGGAAGTTGCAATTATTTACAAAATTACCAAGCTTTCTTCCTATAAATAGGAGGCTTCCCCTCCTCATTTCTTCACACCATCACCACATACACCTCTAATCCTTTGATTAAGAGAGTGAGAGTGAGAGTTCTCTTGGAGCTAGAAGGAAGAAGCAAGAGTCTTCAAGAGGTAAGCTTGTTCTTAGTTTTATAGTTTTTAGTTGTTCTTAGTAGTTTTTAATATAGATGTTAGTTTAATCTAGTAAATAGGTAAAGTAATTCCCCATATTTGTTTTCAAGCCTTATTGCATCAAAAAGATGCCTGACAAGGTGGAAACATGTTGGGGAGTGACTTTTAGGATTAAGGGAACAAGTTAGAGTAAGATAAAAGAAGTCTAGAATTGCTGGATTTTGGGAGTCAACTGGATAGGGGGAATTATTTTCTGTATCAAATGATCTTTAAAAATCACAAAATTTTCCAGAAATAAAGTAGACATGTAGGGCTTTCCAAATATATAAAATATGTAATGTTTTGATCTCTGGACAAGGAGATATGAATTTTTGAAGATTAGGCTATTTTTCTGGGCGAAATTCTGGGCAGAGGATGAACACGTGAAATCTGGGAGTTATTTTTGAAATCTGGGCAGAGTATGATATTTTTTCTGGAAAATAAACATCCTAAGGAGTCCGGAACATTTTACGGATCTTCGTTTCGATTTTTCTATAATTAGTTATGATTTTTCGAAGTTAGGCGAAATTCTGCCGAATATACTCCAGCGTCCTTCAACGAATTTTGAGGAAATAAAATGATAAACTAGTGTACCAAGGGTAAAATAGTCAATAGTGGTCAGAATACCTTTTAGGATATTATTTTAAATTAATAGGACGATATTACCATGATAGGCTATCCGGAAGAACGCAGACCGGCCGACTACGTACCGAGATCACCGACTCAGGTACGAACGCGTACTGTAACACTAACTCTGATGCTTATCGTATGCTTATATGTGATAGATAGTCTGAAACTCTGTTTTGAAAAATTGATCATACACATACATCTTGATACGGGTTATAGTCGTGATAATGCCGTTATGTTTTCCTAGCGCTGAGGACACAGATGTACACCGTGGCACTGGAGATAGTGCAGACTGTAATAACATACATGTTGCAGTGGCCGTGTAATGTTATTATGTGAATATATGAATATTGTATGTGATTATTGTTGTTTTGCCATGGATATCTGTCATACATATTTGATACATAAGCATGAGGTTAACCGTTACCTGAGATTCAATGGTAATTGAACCTCAGCTCTTAACATAGCGTCAGGGTCCGGAGGAACCAGGACCAAGGACAAGGATAAGGAGCCAGCGCAAGGACGAAGACAGAGAAATTTTTATTTCAGCGTTATCTTGTTGTACTATTTTCAAACTACTGTACCGCTGTGTAAGCAACCAAATACTACAACAGTGAAGGTTTTTATCAGATACTCGCTCTTTTGAAATTATTCCGATGCTCTACTCTGATCAAATAGTTCGAAAACGTTTTAGAAAATTGGGATGTTACATAAAAACCGTCCCCCTCCCCCTTATTTTAATTGTTGATTTGTATTTTATTTATCTCATGTTATTTAAAAGAAAATCTCTTATTGGTTAATTTTGAGTCACAAGGATTGTGTTTTGTGAGAGT
The DNA here is from genome assembly GCA_034222035.1 of Acacia crassicarpa. Classification (NCBI taxonomy): domain Eukaryota; kingdom Viridiplantae; phylum Streptophyta; class Magnoliopsida; order Fabales; family Fabaceae; genus Acacia; species Acacia crassicarpa. The sequence continues at coordinate 40,538,378 of JAWXYG010000003.1, forward strand.
TAATTTAAGCTTTAGGATTTAACTTTACTAGATTTAATTCAAACCTTTGATTTGTGTTAATCTCTTATTGGTCCAATTAATTTTATGAGGATAGAGAACATTTCCTTGATTTATCATTGGCCAATTCAATTTCACAAGGATTTGGCTTTATGAGGCTTAATGAAGGCCTTTGGATTTAGCTTTATTAAATTTAATCTTAGCCCTCCATTACTAATCTTAATTAGCATCCCTAATAAAGTGGTTTAGTGAAGTTGTCAAGTTATGATTGGTCCCTAACTTAATTATGGCCTTTAGAGACTCTACTTATGCCAATCTTAATTCTTATTTGCCATTGGTTCTTAATTAGGGTCATAAACCCTTAATTATGCTTATTTAATTTTACTATTAAATTTAGTGCCTCTATTCTAATTGTTGCAATTTTATTTGCCCATTATTTGTTGATAATTGCTTCTTAATTGGCCTTAGTATTTGATAATTCTTTATGACTTTTTATGAGCTAAATATGAACTTAGATATTTAGTTTGATAATTATAGGGTTTTAGAAAATTTAGTGTCTTAATAAATTATGAGAATTGAGCCTTAAGTCTTTATTAATTAATCCCTTGATTCATTATGAAAATTTACACAATTATTTAGTTTAGTGAAAACCTAGTTTGTTTATTAATTCTTATTAATTTCTCCTATTGGTTTAGGTATTTTCTATAACACTTTCTTACTCCTTTTGATCCTACACGAACCCTAATTAAATTTGGTAATTATTTGTATTTTTATGATATTTTATGATTCCTAAGAAAATTCAATCATTGATCACCTTAATCCTAAATAAAGATTTCCTAGAAAATATAATAAATATACCTCAAGATTTGAAACCACATATTCACCTATTTTAAATAGGTGTCATTTATCAAAATATTGTATTTATGAGGAATATTAATTTTTGGGGTATTACAAGGATTTTGGAAAAATTTTGAATTTTGTTAAAAGATGACTATGAGAATATAGATGATGATTCATAGTTAATTTTAATCAGTTTCATTTTGTTATTAATAATATTTAAAATCATATTGGTCATGAAATAGTTCAAGTGAAGTAATTTTAGTTTTTGTAAAAGATTTCTTTCAATTTTTTGTATTAGATTTATATCGTATTTCAAGTACTTTTGTTTATGACGTAACATTTCTTATTTTCGCCCCCCCCTCAGTAAAATTTCTGGGTCCGCCCCTAAGAGTGTAGGAGAGGGAGTGACATATTTGAAGGCAGGGGACAAAGCATTGCCTGTGTTCACAGGAGAGTGTGGGAAATGCAGACACTGCAACTCAAAAGGAACCTCATCCAATGAAATTATTGCAAGAGTGGACTGATAAGGCAAAATGTTTATAGCCTATGGACTCCGCAAGTATACAGGTCGTATCAAGTAATAAAATGATGAGTAGAGTATCGTTCCCACTAGGACTTAGTACCCACAACTTCAGTTAAGTATTAATCTCACAATTTTGTTTAAGTTGAGCAAATCAGATTGAATTTAATTAATAAAATAAATCAAAACTGAAATTGAAATAATAAAAACTACCACACTAATCGAACGCGCAACCTATAGTCACTAATCCCTTATTTGTTTCCTAAACATTGTTTTCATTAATTTAATTAACCTTAATATCAATTTTGTTAATCTCAAGTATAAATAGCTATAAGTGCCTGTCGGTCTACTTAGAACCCTCTCTTAAGGATAATTTGTTATGTCTAACATAATTACAGAGAAGAGGCAACATAACTCGGACACACTCTTCAACAATTATATGGGGCCATTAGATATATGTCTATCCTAATTGCAAATTGAATCGTAATCTAATCCCATATTACTTAATCTGAGAGCCTAATTAAAATTTTCTTCGTCAAGGTAAATCCTAATTCTCTAATTCATATTCAATGATGACCAATCACTAAATAGATAAAATTAAACAAGATTAAGCAACCAAGATTAATATTAATTTTAACTAAACAATGAAAATAAAATCTAATCCACAAATAAGTTCATCGCTACTCTAGGTTGCAAAAAGAGTCTAGCCACACATGGCTAAAATCAAATTCATAACAAAAAGATAAGACTTCAGGTTTAAAGAATAGAAAAAGTTAGGAAAGAAAGCTTCTCCGTCGTCTCCACAGTCCTCTCGTCCTTCCATGGAGATGATGAAGATCACCAAAGCGCTGCTGCTCCCCTTCCTTCTCGTTCTCTGCTTGCGTCCCTGTGTCTCTTGATTTCTTCGCGAATTTCGTGTGTGCTCTACTGTCTGCGTTCTCCCCCTCTTTTATAAATAATCCTTGGCTTTGATCCACGTTTTTGAATTTTGTTTGGATATGATGAGTTAGATATGATATATCCAAGATCATAAAAACCATATGCTTCAATTGTACGCACAGGCCACGTCCTTTCTATTTTAATCTTTGGTCAATTAAATATAATATAATAATATATTATATTATATCTTTTTCAATTTAATTTATTACCTTTTCTGTATTTTTCCTCTCTTGGATCACATAATATCTCTTACAAAATAAAATAGGATATCAATAGATTTTCTGTTATAATATTCTTTTATCCTATATTTAATTAAAAGATAGATAAATATATAAAATATAATTAAATAAGGATAAAATATTAATAAATTTAATCCAATATATATCATAATCCATACTTATTTAATTATAAAATATCTACTTATCAAACTCCCCCACACTTAAACATTTGCTTGTCCTCAAGCAAAAGAAATAGAATTCATTATTTGAAAAAAACATTGCTCAAGAAATTCCTAAACAGAAAGCAATAAACCACTACACTTAGATCATATCATCAAATCTTATTTAAGTTGATGTCTTATAGAAATAGATCCCTAAGCCAATAGTCTTAGATAATTGTAACACTCTTTTAACATTCCATGATCAATAGATCGGCACGCAATAAGTCCAACAATAAGATTAGTAAAAGAATATCATGCTACTCAATTTCTCTAGAAAAATTTAAATTACCTCACTAAAACAAGCTTTTTATTTAATTTAATAAAGATCCTCAGGTAGGAAATAACTCAATTTATTTATTTTTTTTTTTAGTTTTTTTCCCTTGAGCCGTTGTAAGTTCCCTTTTGACGCGACCCTGCACATGGGTGATGCAGCACCGGTTACTTAGTTACTCCAACAGGCACCTCAAGGGGCTTTTAGCCTAACTCATAACCCTCTTTGACTTGACTGTTTGACGCGAGTGCCAACATTGGTGATGAAGTGCCCCCGGTTACTAAGTAAAGTCTAGAGAAGTCATTGGAATTGTGTGTATGAGTGTGTGTGATTTTTTTTTTAACACTACCTGAGTCATTTCCCCAAACAACAGTTTTACTTAGCTGGCAAAGGTCATCATCTACTTTTCTAAAGAAATCATGTAGCAAAATATTCATAAACTAATAATCTGTTGATCATATTGCAAACTAATCTCTATTCTCATAGTCAATCTCAAGATTGAAAAAAAAAATGCAAGACTTTAGAGGCTTAATCAGAACATTTTTTTTCTATTTTTTTTCTTTTTTAAATAATTTTTTTTGACTTGATAATATTTTTCTAAGATGGGGAAGGCTTGAAGTTAAGGTCAATCCTAAATAATGCAAAAATCTTAAATAAAAAAATCTTTTCAATTGCATAAGGATAAGCATAACCAAAAAAATTATATATCCCTCCCCCACACTTAAATCAAACATTGTCCTCAATGTTGCAAAAATCAATAAATAGGGAAAAGAACTAGTACTCCCCTGGTTTAGGTCTCTAACTCTGATGTGGAGTTCTTCTTTTAGTACCATCCATGATGTTTCAAATCTTGAGGGATAAAAGAGTGCACAGTAAGACTTTGCAACTACAAGAGGAGGGATTATCTTCAAACTTGAATAAAACTGAAAGGAACAAAAAAGAAAATAATAATAATAATGATGATGATGATGATGATGAAATATGTAAGCAAAACTCTTGGGTTGCCTCCCAAAGAAGCGCTAAATTTATAGTCTTTAGCCAGACTTCTCAAAAGAAACCACTAATCATAAGTGTCAAACACCTTAATTACCTTGTCTTCATTCCTTTTCAAGCAACAATGTTTCAAACACAAAAATTGATCATTCAAGTTAATTACTCGTACTTCCTCAATCATAGACAATCTTGGAGTGCAAGTATTCACTGAATTCAAATGAAGCACAACATGTATATCCTTGAAAATTAACATAGGCACTTCCAAGAATTTAGAGCATCCAATAAAATCAACTTGACTCTCATCAGTAAGAGTCAACACTTTAATAGGAGAGTCATTAGCAACAACTCTAGGGACATTCATATCAAATTGATCATTAAAATCACAAACTTTAGGCTCCACAGCCAGAACCTCTTCTAGACATCAACTATTCCCATCTAACTCAATTTCAAACCCACAATCATCTTCTACATTAACCATAATCTCATGTAATTCCATACCTTCAACTTCCTCACAATAATCGTTATCATCATAAGAAGTGGTAACCATGTTTAAGGAATTATCTTGCACCATAATCTCAAGAGTTGAAAGAATTTGACTCGCATATACAGCAATACCCGAACACTTGACTCAATGCTAGTGGCAAACTCCTTTCTCTCTCTATTAGCTCTCTTTAAGGATTCCATATATTCCGCACACAATCTTTCTAAATTAGATTTTTTCTTATACTTTATAGTGTGTTCTTCAACATATGGATAAGAGTAACAAGGAGGGGTATTTTCATAAGAATAATAGACATGTGGATCCCTAAAATTTTGTTGCTCAAAACCTTCACTAGGACAAAATGACTGATCAAAATAAGCTTGATTCTTAGTAAAATCATCTCTGACAGAATGACTAGTTGTACTATATGGCAATGCTTAAATAAATAATTCACTCCACAATAAATACAAGACATGCAAACATATTGGGAAGAATCAACATACAGAATACAACTATCATTTATGCTCCTTTTACGCCTACGTTCATTCAAAGAATTTAAAATAGCAATTAATACATCTTGTATAGAAGACGAAGAATTCATCTCCTTCTCAATATTAAGACCAGTTGGTTGCTAAATGAAATCCTTTTTTTTTAAAATAATTTTTTCCTAAAAAAATATAAAATATTTACGAACTCAAATTTAAACTACTAATGCTCAATCAATTTCAACCATGACAGTTGTGGCACACAAGTCCCCGGCAACGGCGCCAAAAACTTGATAAGGCAAAATGTTTATAGCCTATGAACTCCGCAAGTATATGGGTCGTATCAAGTAATAAAATGATGGGTAGAGTATCGTTCCCACGAGAACTCAGTACCCATAACTTCAGTTAAGCATTAATCTCACAATTTCATTTAAGTTGAGTAAATCAGATTGAATTTAATTAATAAAAGAAATCAAAACTGAAATTGAAATAAAAAAAAACTACCACACTAATTGAACGCGCAAACTATAGTCACTAATCCCTTATTTGTTTCCTAAACATTGTTTTCATTAATTTAATTAACCTTAATATCAATTTTATTAATCTCAAGTATAAATAGCTATAAGTGCCTGTCAGTTCACTTATAACCCTCTCTTAAGGATAATTTGTTATGTTTAACATAATTATTGAGAAGAGGCAACATAACTCGGATACACTCTTCAACAATTATATGGGGCCATTAGGTATATGTCTATCCTAATTGCAAATTAAATCGTAATCTAATCCCATATTACTCAATTTGAGAGCCTAATTAAAATTCTCTTCGTCAAGGTAAATCGTAATTCTCTAATTCATATTCAATGATGGCCAATCACTAAATAGATAAAATTAAACAAGATTAAGCAACCAAGATTAATATTAATTTTAACTAAACAATGAAAATAAAATCTAATCCACAAATAAGTTCATCGCTACTCTAGGTTGCAAAAAGAGTCTAGCCACACATGGCTAAAATCAAATTCATAACAAAAAGATAAGACTTCAGGTTTAAAGAATAGAAAGACTTAGGAAAGAAAGCTTCTCCATCGTCTTAACAGTCTTCTTGTCCTTCCGTGAAGATGATGAAGATAACCAAAACGTTGCTGCTCTCCTTCCTTCTCGTTCTTGGCTTGCGTCCTTGTGTCTGTGTGTGCTCTACTGTCTGCGTTCTCCCCTCTTTTATAAATAATCCTTGGCTTTGATCCACGTTTTTGAATTTTGTTTGGATATGATGAGTTAGATATGATCTATCCAAGATCATAAAAACCATATGCTTCGATTGTACGCTCAGGCCACGTCCTTCCTATTTTAATATTTGGTCAATTAAATATAATATAATAATATATTATATTATATCTTTTTCAATTTAATTTATTGCCTTTTCTGTATTTCTTCTCTCTTAGATTACATAATATCTCCTACAAAATAAAATATGATATCAATAAATTTTCTGTTATAATATTCTTTTATTCTATATTTAATTAAAAGATAGATAAGTATATAAAAGATAATTAAATAAGCATAAAATATTAATAAATTTAATCCAATATATATCAGAATCCATACTTATTTAATTATAAAATATCTACTTATCACGGACCCTCGAAGGAACCTTCTTTGGCAACTTCAAGCCTCTCTCTGATCTCCCTTCTCTTGTTGACGAGTATATGAACAAGGTACTTGTGTGTGTGTGTGAGAGAGAGTACATACATATGTATGTATGTATGAAAGAAATATAATTATGGCTAAATTGCATAAACTTCCAACTAAATTTAGAAGTAAGAAACAAATAAATTTATACAGATATATCCCCAAATTAAATCAATTTTATATATTTAAAACATTATTTTTGTATGTTTATGATTATGACCCTCTCAAACTCTGAATTATGTGCAAATAACCTCTTATACTTTAAGAGATAAATGCAAAAAGTCCGGGGTTTTGTATAATTTATAAGAATATAATTAATATATAATAGTTTTTCAATTTTACAATAACTTCTTGAACTTTTGAAATTAGTATAGATAATAAAGGCTTTAAGAGTAATCTACATAAATGCAAAAATTAAGGATGTTAATTAATTGTAAAGTTAAGGAGTTAACCTAATTTTAGAGGTTTTGTATAATTTGTTGGAATATAATTAGTACTCGTATATCATAGTTTTTCAGGGGAGTATAATTACTTATAACATAAAGTCCGGGGTTTTGTATATTAGAATATAATTAATATATAATAGTTTTTCAATTTTACAATAACTTCTTGAACTTTTGAAATTAGTATAGATAATAAAGGCGTGATAGCAAAAAATTAGAAGCTAATTTTTGCTAAAACATGAGTGGGATTTTTTTTTCTTGCAAATTAAATGTGTTAGTTCCCTGTGTGTTTTGATGATTACTAACAATTGTAAACAATATTGATAAGGTTTGACAAAGTTTAGAATAATTTAAACTTGTATTTTTCAATCTATCAAAACCAAACTCGAGCCTGGATTTGACAGAGAGCACAAACTTGTCAAGATGATTTCCAAACTCGAGACTGAACCTGAGGTTTAAAGTTAAACTTTTGAAAAGTTCGCATGAACTCGAGCCTACTACGATCAAACTCGAGTTCATTCTTTCCAGAGAGTTTTTGAACTTTGAAAACATGTTAAACCTTACATTTGCTCCCTGCAAACCTCAAGTTTGAAAGTTTTTCAAAAACTTTAAGAGCATGAACTCGAGCCTGTCATGGTGAACTTGAGTTCATCTCTGGCGGGACAAGTTTTTCAAACAAAGCACTGTTCTATTGAGAAAAGTTTTGTCAATGAACTCGAGCCTAAATGTTTTGAACTCGAGCCTAGTTTTAGCCAAGAGCTTTTAAACTTTTTAAAACATTCGAACTCGAGCCTAAACAGTTTGAACTTGAGCCTAAAAATTTACCAAGAGCAAAGAACGTTTCAAAATGTTTTAAACTCAAGAGTTTGCTTTGCAAACCTCAGGTTTGTTCTTTCGAGCTAAAACGAAGTTTGCTCAAAATTGTCTCGAACTCGAGCCTGACATTAATGAACTCGAGTTCATTTCAACCCGAGAGCTTTTTAGTTTTTCAATGACATAAGAACCTCAGGTTTAGAAGACAAACCTCGGGTTCACACTTTTTTGAACTTACGTAATTTTTGAACACTGAAGCAACGAACTCGAGCCTGTAAGAACTGAACTCGAGTTCATGACGCGAGTTCAGAAATTTGAGTTTGAGCATTTCAGAAATCAATGTTATTTGATCCTAATCTCTTCTAATATTATTCTCTGATATTCCCTGCTATGTTTAACGTCTTTGTTAGTGGATTTCAGAGCATTAAATAATGTTGAATAAGAGATTAGAGCATAAAGCAAAAAGTAACTCAGAACATTTATTGCAAAGTTCAAAAAGTTACTCCTTCTGCCCAAATCCTTCTGCACACGCACACAAAGCATTTGAGGATGTTAGCTGAAACAAGAAACCTCCTCTCTAACAGATTTATTGCCAGAAAGCCAACTCAAACTCAAAAAACAGCTGGATTAGGAGAAAACAAGAGAGAGAAGACCCCAAAACCACTTCAGAACACTTGGCCAACTTCTCCAACGGTATGATTCAAGCTACAACGGTTATTTAATGTTCTCTAGCTATAAATAGAGTTCATTAACACCTTCACGAGCTGATAAACCTACTCTGAGCGAAAATTTACTAAGTTCATTTATTGTGTATTAGCTTTCACTTGTATTGTATCATTTTGATACTTAGTGCTTCAGTATTCATCTATCTACTCTTTGAGAAAGTTTCATCTGTAAAATCATTTATTGATTGAGATAACTACAAGTCAAGGGACTTGGTAGTTGGGGTGTATTGATTACAACTTGTAATGGGGAGTGTGTTCTAGTGAGAGAATAACTCTTAGTACAGAGTGTGTAATCAATATTGTTGAGTTAGTGGATTGAAAATCCCAAGTGAGGCTTGGGGACTGGATGTAGGTTAAGAGAGGACTGAACCAGTATAAGAGAGGACTGGATGTAAGGGGGAGTGTGTTCTAGTGAGAGAATAACTCTTAGTACAGAGTGTGTAATCAATATTGTTGAGTTAGTGGATTGAAAATCCCAAGTGAGGCTTGGGGACTGGATGTAGGTTAAGAGAGGACTGAACCAGTATAAATAGCTTTGTGTCTAGCTTCTTCTCCTTATCCTCTCTCTTGTGCCCTGTTCTGAGTATACAAAAACAGAACAAGTTTCAAAAATTTTCAATATACCCAATTCACCCCCCTCTTGGGTATAAAGCTCCTGCTTTCAAAATGAACTAAATTTATTATGTTCCAAACTTAAATATAAAATATTAATCTTTTTGGCTTCCACATTTATTTTTTCCCCCCTCAAATTATTCCTATTAAATAGTTTCAATGTGAATTATTTAAATTAGGAGTGGTACTTTAGGCAAACGGCCATATATATTTTTCGGAAAATTATAATAAAGGATAAGAAAAATAATATTTATTAAGAAGGACTATAAAAATGGTAATTATTTTGAAGGACCAAAACTTAAAACATTAAAATATAAAGACTAAATTGCCATTGGTTCTTCAATTTTTGTATGAAGGTAAGAAATAAAAAAAAAACATTTTACTTTTACAGCTCCAAGTCTTCGATCGTGCTTACCGTACATTGCTTCAGGGCTTAAAAAGAGATAAATTCATAAAAAAAAAATCATAAATTCATAGAACACAGGGGGAGGAGGGCTGGGAGATCTTTGTCAACAGAATGACCTACAGTTCCTCCATAGAAAGATAAAAAATTACCAATAGAGACTCTAACTTATATATTCTAGATTCTGATTTGATCTTTACTTTTTTTATTTTCAATTAATCACTTCAGATTTTGATTTAATTAAATATAATATAGGAAATCTGACCAAGGGTAATTTAGTCTTTCTATTTTAATGTTTTAATTTTTGGTCTTTTAAAATAATTACTATTTTTATCGTCCTTTTTAATAAATATTATTTTTCTTAGGTCCTTTATTATAATTTTCTCTATATTTATTTTTATAAATAATTATATTAATTAAATCAACTAATTTATTTAATTTTGTACGAATTTGTTATCTAAGTCTCACATTTAGGGCAAAGGAGAATATTAATTAATTATATTTGTTTAACCATAACTAAATAAATTATTAAATTCGGGAGGTAGAAGTGGACAAGTTCGTAACTCAACACAGTGCCGTTCTCAGTGATCAACAAAGCATTCACTACATGCTTAAGACTTTGTTTGGTTTGAAAGTAGGGTAGGGTAGGGTAGGGTAGGGGAGGAAAAATGGAGGGAAAATATTTAAAGGAGAGAAAAATTCTTATGGCCCCACCACAAATAACTTTTCTCCTGTTTTCTTTCCATTTTCCCTCCCTTCTCCTCCCCTCCCCCAACCAAACAGAGCCTAAGAGGTTACAAAAAAGAAAAAAATTATGTTTAAGGTAAGAAGCACGTATTAATTAAATCTATAAGTTATTGAATTATTATATTTAATTTCTCCCATCAGTCTCTATGACACATATAAACAAGAAAGACCCAACACACAAGTTAAAGGACGAAATATAATGGTCAAGGAAGGAACAACGAAAGAGAAGAAAGGAAAAATGTGGCAATAGAATAATAATAGTCATATGTTTGAAGGAAGAGGGACGACGGCCAAGGGAAAGGGAAAGAAGAAAACAATTTAAAAATATTTTATGATCTTTAAAAATTATTTTATGATATTGAAAAAAAAATAACATTTACCATCATGTATTTTTTAAGTATTAGTTAATATTCTGAAATATTTTTTTTTAGTACTATTTAGTATTCTATAATATCTTTTTACTATCAATCAGTATTTTGAAAGTTGAAAAAAATATTTTATGATACTGATTGGTATTAAGAAGATATTACATGATATTGAATGGTACTGGAAAAATATTTTAGAATATTGATTAATACTTAAAAATACTACAATTTTCACAAAAATAAAATAAAATAAAAGGGAATAGAGTGATTTTCCACCGAGTGCCATTTTCAATGCAGAAGAACGCAATGGAGGAACAATGAATTGGACGAAAGCCGGGTCTAGAGAGAAATGGGAAAGAGAGAGGGGCCTCATGTTCCCCCTTTTCTTTGCCAACTTCAAGCTTCCTCGAATTTCCAAAACGATTGTTGACAAATATTTAAAAAGATGTGTGTGAATGTGGATATATTTTTATGTAGAGTAAAGGAGTAAAAATAAACGTGTTTTGCTTTCGAGATTTTTTGGCACATGTGGTTATAATTTAAGAGTAAGAGACATACCACCACCGTTAAAATCTAACCTAAGGGTGATAATTTTATGGTGGGACCAACACTATTTTTATGAAAAATACTAAAATATCCCTAATTTAAAAAAAGGAAAGAAAAAGAAAACACCCAAAATTAGGGGCATTTTGGTCAAAAAATCCTTGCATAATTGGCGAGGCTCGCGTCCTTCACGGCACATTTAACTGTACAATAATGAAAAAGGGCGTGAACATAAACAAAACGTAATATCCTCTCTCCCTCGGAACCAGTTTTCCTATCCATCTTGGGATGGGTAGGGAGAGCTTGTCTTGATCTGAACCGTCCAGATTTATATTAAATCTGGACGGTCTAGATTTGATTTTTTTTACTTTTTATTTTTTGAAAAAAATTTATTTTAATGGGTACAGAATCTAAAATAAAGATAATATCTTAACTAACATATTTTTAAAAAATGATTTTTTTATTTAAAAATTAACAGTTTAAAAAAATTAAATCTGGACCGTCCAGATTTAATCTGGACGGTCCAGATCAGGACAAGCTCTCCCTACCTATCTTGGGATAGGTAGGGAAACTGGATCCCTCGCTCGAGGCACAAGTGTCAAGCCCTGCAACTTCAACAGAATTAAAATGGCTCCTATCATTTTATTCCACGTTTCATCTTAGCCGTCTATTGAAATGTTGCATGTTTCCCAGAATCTCAACACAAAGATAACTTATTCTCATAAAGAACAACAAGACAATTACGTACGTTAATTTTATTTACTGTACCCTAAAACGAGAAGACTTTTATGGCTTTCGAGCTCTACCTGTACCGTAACAACGGCAAACTGCGAATTTACCGTGCTAGTGCATGTACTTGATCTCTTTGTTGGTTGATCTGTTTGTGAGGAACGAAACAGAGCACGATGGGCTGGGTTCAAATTATTATTTTTTAAATTAGAGACATTTTGGTATTTTCATAAAAATAGTGTAGGTCGCACTCCAAAATTAATACTGATATGACTTTTGCTCCTAAATTGTAACCATATATATATTTTTACAACTTTCCCTTTTGTGTATTTAATGTTGCGTGTTTCACAGATGTGGATCAACACGTACCAGGGATGATGTAAGAACAAACGTAAGTTCGAGTGCGTGTGTCAAGAAAGTTCGTCGCTCGTGGAATTAGAATGAAAGAATATTATAATATTATATTATATGGTATTGTAAAGCAGTCTTATTAAATTAATTAAACAATTATTGTGTCCTTCCTTGTCTATAAATAGGTGAGGCCTCTAGTGTTGGGTTCACAAAACAAATAACAAAAGGCATTATACCACCCCTCTTAGCTCCTTCACAATTTGTTTGCTGCACTTAGCTTCTTTCAGATTCATCCATCATCCATGGCAGAGGTAGCAGACATTGCCTTCATCCAAGAACTCAAGCAAAGACCCGACCTGTCTCTCAAACAAGATGCCCAAGGCATCCCTCTCATCGACCTCTCTTGCCCTGACAAGGACGCCCTTGTCCATGACATCGGCCATGCCTGCACGAAATGGGGCTTCTTCCAGATCATCAACCACGGCGTTCCATCGGAGCTCAGTCACAAGTTGGCGGAGGCGTCACACAAGTTCTTCCATCTCACTATGGATGAGAAGAGGAAGGTTAGAAGAGACGTCGGGAAGGTGTTGGGGTATTACGACACAGAACACACCAAGAACATCAGGGACTGGAAGGAGGTGTTTGATTACACGGTGCAACAGCCCACACTCGCCGCAGCCTCCGTGGATGAGAACGACCACCAAGTGGCCCACTGGGAGAACCAGTGGCCTCAAAGCCCTCCTGAAATGAGGTAAATTACATTTTATATCATGTCATCAAGTAATGAAATTTTGTGATATGAACTGTATATAATGAGCCATGCACGTACGTACAGGGAGGTGTGTGAAGAATATGCAAAGGAGATGGTGGCACTTGGGATGAGACTGATGGAACTGATAGCCATGAGCATGGGGCTAAAAGCTCAGAGGTTTGAGGAATTCTTCAAGGACCACACCAGCTCCGTGAGGCTCAATCACTACCCGCCTTGTCCTTCGCCTGAGCTTGCCCTTGGAGTGGGCCACCACAAAGATCCCGGAGTCCTAACAATCCTTGCTCAGGACGACGTCGGAGGGCTTGAGGTGAGGCAGAAGTCCGATGGCCGGTGGGTAGGGGTCAAGCCCACACCCGATGCCTACATAGTCAATCTGGGTGATGTTCTTCAGGTTTGGAGCAATGGAGAGTATGAGAGTGTAGATCACAGAGTGATTGTGAACCCGGAGAAAGAGAGGTATTCTATTCCATTCTTTCTGAATCCTTCGCATTACACAATGGTGGAACCATTGCCGGAACTGATCCGCGGCCACCAAAAGGGAGCCAAGTACAGGCCTTATAATTGGGGCAAGTTTGCACTCTCTAGGAAGCACAGTAACTTCATGAAGCTGCAGGCTGACAACATCCAGATTCACTGGTTCAAGAACTAATATTATTATTTAACCGACCGTCAAATAAATGCTGCTTTCGGTTTTAATCATAGAAACACTTTTGTAGTGTAAATTGTACTACAAAAAAGGTTCCCATGATTATTAGGACTGGAGGTAGTATATATTATTATAAACACATATATTATATTCCCTATATTGTATGATCTCCCATCACTCCGACGTGGAGATTTTCTTAAGTATTTTATTTCTTTCATATTTGTCTTGTAGTAAGTTGCCTATGTCAATGCTCTGCTCAGCCAATAAAGTGCATCATTGCGTCATTCTCTCAGTGAAGCAACAGTGAGGGAAGGATTTCGACTGGGAGGACAACACTAGCAATGTCAAAACTTTTATGGTCCCGTTTGCTTCAGGGAAGCAGAGGGAATGTAGTGGAGTGTCATGTTACAATAAAATGGAATGGAATGTAATGATTATTATAAGAATTTGTTTGTTTTGTCGGTAAGGAAAAATTATGCATATTCATAAAACCGCTTGGTTGGATTACATTAAACATAACAATATATGGGAATATTATAGCAAAAAGACAAATTTGCTCATGTCTATATATATATATATATATAGTATAATGTACACGTTGACTTCATAATAATTTTTTTATTTTTTATTTTTTGCCGGGCACATGTTGGATTCATAACAATTGTATGTGTTCAATTAATAGGAGGTGAATAGTAATTTAAAAAAAGTTTCAAAAGATTAGCAACATATTATAAATTTTAAGTATATCTAATCTTTTTTTCATAAATAAAAAAATTCATAACATTTATAAATACCCTAATCTTTTCTTAAATAGTAATTCATAACATTCTTTTTCTTAAATACCCTTCTCTTTTCTATAATGCAGACCACACTCGGAGTACGGATGTTCCAGGCGTATCCTGTGGAATCAGATTCCCAGCTCGTCGCTGGGATGAGCTGGGGGAGCTCGTCCGTATGAACGAGCTCCAGGCCGTCCAGATCAGATCTGGACGGCCGAGATCTGATTTTTTTTTCTTTTTTCTTTTTTATAAAAAATAATTTTAATAGGTAGAAAATTTAAAATAAAGATAATCTATCAACTAACATTTTTTCAAAAAAATGATTTTTTCATATAGAAAAAAATAATTAAGAAATTAAAAAAAAAAAAGATCTGGGTCGTCTAGATTTAGATCTGGACGGCCAAGAGCTCGTCCATACGTACGAGCTCCCCCAGTTCGTCCTAGCGACGAGCTCCCCCAGTTCGTCCTAGCGACGAGCTGGGAAATCAGATCCGGTATCCTGTTTCTTTTTCTCTCTTTCCTTTGTGTTCTCTTCTTTTCTTCCTTTTAGTTGCCTTCTTAATTACGGGAGCTTTCTTGACTTCCTGGTCATCAATATAGTATCATATATATGTGGGTACAGTGAGTCTTGACCTTGAAAGTTGAAACCGTCTTCCTATCTTCCTCACGCATGTGCATGCGTCATTTTCAACTCTTTCGCAAATATATATGATATTATATATTCCCTTTCACTGCGCAAGTAAGTCATGACGCAGGTTCTAATAGTGCGTGTGTGTCTGCGTTAATGGTGGGGGCATATCTGTTAACTATAGTGATCAAAGATAAATAACAAGAATTAAGATGAGGAATAATATCTATGTTAAAGTACCTATTTGGTCCTTTATGTTTGCTTCAGGTATCCATTTAGTCCCTTAAGTTTGTAAAGTGCTTGTTTGGTTCTTGAAAGTTAACACCGTTAAGCAGACTTAACGGAAAATACTAATTCAGCAATTTTAAACGATGACTGTGCACTTAAATGCTGACAAAGCAAACTTACATGTTATTTTTTTTAATAAATTAATATTTTAAATCCTGTAAAGTGAAATTTATTCAAGCAAACTTTGGGTATATGTTCTTCGTTTAAGGCATTTAAGTACACAGTCATCGTTTAAAATTTTGATTTACAGGATTTAAAATATTAATTTATTAAAAAAGTAACATGTAACCTTACTTTGTCAGCATTTAAGTACACAGTCATCGTTCAAAATTGCTGAATTAATATTTTCCGTTAAGTCTATTTAACGGTGTTAATTTTTAAGGACCAAACGAGCACTTTACAAACTTAAGGAATTAAATAAATATTTGAAGCAAATATAAAGGACCAAATAGGTATTCTAACCTAATATCTATTATTAATAGAAGAGCAACAAGCTCGTACAATCATCAACAACTAATAATCAATTCATTATTGATCGTGATGGTGTCAAAAACCATTGTTAACTTGAGATGTTATATTCTAGATATAAGTATAGGTTGATGTTGTTTTTCTAGAAAGGCATATAACCACAGGTTCTATCAAATTGACTTAAATTCTTTTGATAGAAAGACACTCACATTTAAAAAAACAAAGACATGAGATATAAGTTATAACTATCAGGCAAGTTAGCAAAGGGCTTCAAAAGGGGGGGGGGGGGGGGGGGAAAAGGGAAAGAAAGGAGAAAAAAGAGAGTAGGAAGAATGTTAGATACAGGGTTAATATAATATTTGGTTCCTCAAATTCACTGTGATATGTTTTATTTCCTTTAGAACATTAGTCCTTATAATTAAATAAAAATTTAGACCATTTTACCCTCTGAGAGATTAAAGCATCTTATTTGAAACTTAATGCATCAAAACTAGAACGAGAACAAACTTTAGTGATAAAAAACTACTATATTAACTCTAGAATCGTAAGTCCACATCTAGAGACAAAAGTTACTCTCTCTTTATATGGAGGGATCAATATTTTTCACAATCCTATTCAAGACATATTATATAAAACTAGTTTAAATTAAAAATGTTCATATACTTTATTATTATAATAAGAAAATCAAACGATAAAGGCACAAGCTCCATAGTATTAATTTTGATTTATGAATTAAATAATGTCTTTATGAATGGATGAAAAGTAACGAATCAAAACCTTAACCATGATAGAAAGGGCACACGATGCACTTTAACAATACTAACATCTTTAAAAAGAATCGAAATATTATATAAAGGTTAACCATGATAGAAAAAAGATTAAAATTATAACATAAGCACTATCGTGATTATAATGGTCAACTCCTCTAATGCCAAGCACATAAGAGGCGGAAGATAAAATAACTAATTTAAAAACCTACCACAAGCATACCATGTGACATCCCAAAATTTGGAATTTGGGAATTAAATATGATTTGTGGATTATTGTGGAAAATTTAGCCTTATTAAATATCAAAATTTGTATTTGAAATTAAAGACTTATTTTTCCATAAATTAAGGGCAAATAAATGGGGAATTATTTTTGGCCTACATATTTTGGAAATAATATTTTATGGCCTGAAAAAAAAATTGAGAAAGAAAAATCCTGTATGGAGTTTAAGGATTTAATTCTAAAATTTATCTAATATTTGCAACTAAATGAGTGGATGATCAAGTTGCAAATAACAGTCTAGTCTTACAGAGGGTCAAATGGAATTACTTTGTGGAGTGGACCTCAAATAAAAGTTGACAGCCCATTATCTTTCATTTTGCCCATATACCTGAACCTATGTAGTGATAGTTTTTTTTTTTTTTTTGATTATGTAGTGATAGTTTTAATCATTCTCCATTTATATTCAACCAAGCCCAGACTCCTTACGTCCGGCCCACACATGTTTACTTCATCTTAATTCATTTCTCAATCACCACCTCATGACACAACAACCTCTTTTCTTTCTTCCTTCTTATCAAAAAAAAAAAAAAAAAAAAAAAAAAATCCTCTTTTGTTTTATTGGCAGACACGTATACACACACACAGCTCCCTTTTTCTCCATTCAATATAGCCTCTTCCGTTTCTCATATTCATTCGGTCATTCCACCTCAATCTCTCATCTGTTTCTTTCTCTCAATTCGTCCAGCCCCACTTATTTCCAAAGCTCCCTCATTTTCTCATCTTGTTTCACTCCTTCGGCCCCAACACAGAAAGCTTGAGACGAAGTGAGAGAGAGAGAGAGGGGGAGGAAGACTGAGAGTGAGACCGAAAGCTGGGAATTTGAGAGCCGAGAGAGAGCGAGAGGGAGAAGAATAGGAAGAAGAAGGAAGCATCAAAACTAGGGATGTTCAAAAAATCTGGTGGTCCAAGTGGTCCGGTCCGGTCCGGTCCGACCCGACCCAGTCTCTGGGGGAAAAAAAAAAAAGGTCTGGGACCATATGAGGCGGATTGGACCGGACTGCTCGGGTCAGATCGGACTTCGGTCCAGGGGTTAAGACCCCCTGGACTGGTCCGGTCTGGCTCGACACACACACACACACACACACACACACACACACACACATATATATATATATATATATTTTAAAAAAAACTCACAACTTAACCTAACCCTTTATCCTTCTTTACGATTCTACATCACTTATTAGTGAGTCTTTTTCTTCGGCCAAAAAAATATCCGGAGTCTTCTTCCCTTTTCAATCTTCTTCTTCTTCAGTCTGGCTCGATAGAATGTTGTTATTTTGTATTTTTGTTCAATGTTGTTGGAGATTCTTATATGTGTATGATTGGATTTAAGATATTTGCATGTTTGTATGTTTAATTATTGGTCCAAAGAAGTGGGAAATTTTTTTTTTTTAAAAAATGAAATGGGTCTTGGACTGTCTGGACCAGTCCAGGTAGTCCAATGGACCGGTTTAGTCCAGCCTGAGCTCACGCTGGTGCTAGACCGGACCAGACCTCGGGCAAGCCAGCTCAAGGTCCCTCCTGGACCAGACCTCGGGTTGACCTCTAACCCGGTCCAGTCTGGTCCATGGACATCCCTAATCAAAACGTGCATGCAAGTTTGATTTTGGAATTGGCGAGTCTTCTTTATCATCTTCCCATCTGGATTTCTGCATCTGTGGGATTTTGGGGATTTTTTGAAGATTAAAAATCATGGTTTTAGAGAGAGAGAGAGAGCTCATGGTAGTGAGTATAGCTGCATGCATGTCGAATATGAGTGGATTTATGATCTCCTCTGACTCTTTAATCAAGCTTTAAGATCAAGCATGTATGATATATATGCGTTGAGACTGATTTCCTGAAGTTTAGAGTCAAGATTAGTGATTGCATGTGTTGTTCTACAACTCTGTTCAGTGGTCTGAAAACAGTGATTGATTTTCGCGTCTGTTGTAGTGGTTAGAGGTTGATTTTTTCTATGAAATTTTTATAGGAGATAATACACTCGTTAAGGTTTAATATGAGCTTTGGATCACCTAAAATGGAGCTCTATAACTCCAGTTATGATTTTTTTGAAATTGAGCTATAAATCAGGAAAATTTCTGGTATGTTTCTAGGCAGAAAAATGGCGTTGCATTTCGGCCCTAGTAAACAAAATCAAACAAATGTAAAATTTTCTAGATCAATAGTAGACACATCGAGGTTTAAATTGATAGGTAATTCGTTGAATTCCAATAAGTATTGAAGGAGTTATGGTTGCTCAAAGATTGGTCAGAAAATCTGAAAATTTCTGGACATTGTTTATGTTTTTGAAATTTGGGAATTTTTCTCAGCCATAAATCAACTTGCTGACATTAATTTATAAAAATAAACTTATCAAGGAGTAAGTAAAAATTGGAATCACTTCATTTGGAGTTATATCGGTCAAGTTATAAATTTTTCAAATTCTCAGAAAAGTTAAATGCTGAATTTTTGATAAGTCTAAAAATAACCACACAAGTTGTGAATTGTGTATAACCTTCAAAGTAAAGATTCCTTTGGATATACTGAAGGGTTAAATGGCTGAGATGACATTTATTTCATAGTAAATAGTATTTAATTAATAAGTCCCAATTGATATACGTCCTTAATCATAAAGATACTAAAGGATAAGTATTTTGGGGTGGGTCTAAAGGAGCTAAATCTTGATTATGTTATTAAGATTGAATTAATTAGTGACCCATCTTTATACATAAATCTTAATTATAGGACCTGAGAATCACCCGTGCTTGAAGGATAAGCGTAGTGATAAGAATTTAGTGGAAGGGGTTTTGTCCGTAAGACCAACAGGTAGTAACTTTAATATCATATTCTTTGCATAGCTATATATGTTTGTGTATGCCATATTTGTATGTCTCGCCTTATGAGGCCAACACCACTCGTGGCTCGATTGAGTGGAAGGGCCGACCATGGGGCTAGCTTCTTGATAGCTAGACAGGGCCTAGAGCATTTATTATTTTTGGTATTGAATTGCCAAAATGAATTTCCTTGCACCAAGGTATTTGAAAATCTTTGAATGAACACTTGTATTACAATCTGCATATTGAATGTAATACTTGAATTTGAATTAGAATGCTTTATATGCTGTGTGGACTACTTTATTTGGTTGATTTACATGTATATTGCATATGCTTGAATTTGAGATTAACCTGTTACTCTGGGATTCATTTATTTGAATCTCAAAGCCTTCCTTAAATCCAGGATGTGGGTAACCTAGTAGGCAAGAAGTAAGAGGCAAGGGCGTAGTTTTTGCTTGATTTGGGAAGAAAGTGGTGATGAAGATGCTGATGAAACATTTAGTTTCATTTATGTATATAGAGTTTACTATTTCCTTATGACTTAGTTGATATTTTGAGATAGCCGTGTATAGCTACTAGGATATGTAATTTTAATTAAATGCATATGCTTACGTAGAAGTAGATTATATATATATATATGCTGCTAACGATTGCTGCAGGGATGGACATGTATATAACAAGCTCAAATCGTGGTGAATGAATTAGTAGAGCACCAGATTAATTGGAAAAATAAGAAAAATACTCTGATACAACTTGATAAGGTTTTAAATATGATGCAATTTTAATGATAAGTTTGAACCACTGATAAAATGTTTTAGTAAAGCCCATTCGAATTGTATTATTATTTTGGATGATTTTTATTTTTATTTTATTTTTTATTTTTAAAGAAGGGCTTTCTTTGTAAGAATGAAACTTAACCCTGTGGTTTAAATTTTTCTTAAATATTACATTTTTGCACGATAGGTGAAAATGCCACTATGTTTTGGGGTCAGAACAATGGGGTGTTATGTACCAGGGCTTGGGCCACAAACCTTCTCCCACAAGTCCGGCCTCCACTACAATTTAAATACAAATTGTAACGCCCCTAATTCCTATGTCCATTATGATGTACAGTTATGTCTAAATTCCTTATTAGACTAATTGGTATGAATTTATCGGAGTGAAGGCGTTAACAGATCAGAGTAAGTCACAACAGAGAGCATGCTTAACGTTTGGACGAATGAGTGACTAATAACATATGCCCAGACATATGCTGGTTAATTAAAATTCCTGGAGGAATATAAGTGTGATACAATTTAAAATCTTTGCGGTGTATCCAGTTGGCACGTTAGTGGTACAATTATTCAGCTATTAAAAAAAATTATACATAATACTATCCCAAAATAAAACTCTGACTGAGTCCTCACACGTGCTGCTTACCCTTGCCTCTGGCTCCCGATCCTGAAGCTAGGGTAAATTCTGAGATTCAATACCCATTGAATCTCAGGTAACAGTTAACCTCATGCTCAAGTATGAACAATATATGTATGATAGATATTCATTACATTTCAGCAATAACCAACACATAAACACACAGCAGATGTAAGGTTAACACAACAACAATACATAGCACATAGCAAATGTAATGTTCACAACGTTTGCACTCACCAGTGCCACGCCCCCACGTGTCCTCAGCGCTAGGAAAACATACATACGACATTATCATGACTATAATCCGTGCGAAGCTGAATGTACGTAAACTCATGACCTAAGACCGAGTCTTAGCTACAGTGCATGACCCAAGACCTAGTCTTGTCCATGACTCTATGAATCATCTAATCACATATAAGCATATAAGACAACATAAGAGTTAAAGTTACAGTACGCGTCCGTACCTTAATCTGCGTAGCTAGTAGTACTTCACCTTTCGGTACTGATTCTTGACCTTCTCGAATATCCTATAATAGTATCACCACATTATTTCCCTTATAAATAATACCCTAAGAGATGTCATCGCCACTATTGACCTTTTTACCCTTAGTGGATTTGTTATTCCATCTATCCCCTTTTTAATTATTATTAATTCTTTTTAATTATTATTAATTAATAATAACACTCTTTTTTATTTATTATTAATTAATAACTCCCTTTATTATTTATTCCCTTTTTACTAATAATAATACTATTTATTCCTCTTTCAATAATAATAATAATGATAATAATCATAATAATAATAATATTTATAATTATTTATTTATTCTAGTATTATTATTTCTCTACAATTATCTTAAATTCTCCTAACACTTTAAATTACGAGTTTAATAATATCACTACTTCATAAAATATGCTTCATAAAATTGAGTTAAATATTAACACCAATAAAAAAATATGACTTATATATATTAGCAAGTTTTTCCTTCATTTTCATATGCATTAGTTAAGAAAACAATTCCTGACAGTGGACCCGTCCTATCATTAGCAACGCATGAGTGTGTATACATATGAATTTACGTATAAAGCTATTTAACTAAGAAAACCACCTGACAACTTCTCAGTTTTTGTACAGTGGAAACATTCATATCTTAAAAGCTTGTTAATTAAGCTATTTAGCTAGAGACATTTATATATACATATGTACAGTGGACCATTCCCTCTCTTTTATTCTATCCAGCAACAACACGTGTGTGTGCATACTTCAACTTGTTTTCTTCTTCTATCAGTAAGCAAACCTTGGTAAAAAAAAAACTACAACCTTTTGAACCTAAAACTGACTTTAGGATTGGTTTGGCAAAACTAAAAAAAACCACGTGATGATGGTTATTAGTTGACCCCCTACATTTTATTGTACAGTGATTCATTTAGGCTTGACCCCTTTTTTTTGAAGAGATCTATTTGTCTTTTATGTAATAGTTACATATACTGGTGGGTAACGCATCATTTATGCACAAAGTATCATGAGTAAACTAGCAAAGCAGCTGTTTTATGACAGGGAGGTAACAAAAGATGGGGAACCTTAATTATATACCTTATATATAGCTTTTATATTTCCTCCCCACAAGCAACGATATACATATATATATATATATATATATATATATATATATATATATATATATATATATATACCTAGAACCATATTTTTAGACTTTTCCCCAAGGTAGTAAATTATTATGGAAACAAGAAGAAAGAGAAAGATTATACCTCTGTTTTTCAAGGTCCAAAACAGAGCGAGCTAGATGGCCGGTTCCTCTCTCACGTTCTCTCTCTGTTTTTTTTTTCCTTCTCTATCTCTCGTTCTCTCCCTCGCTACTGCTGTCCGTTCTCCTTCTCGGCTTGAAGTAAAATGAGTAATGAAGGCATGAAGCTATGGTTTATAATGAGAGGGAGTGGGGAAGTGTGCTGACAGAGGAATGGGATGAGTGTTGCTTTTGCTGATATGGCGCTGCGGTTTTCCTGTCTTGCGTGAGCAGTCACTAGCCGAAAGCAATCTGTGTTGATGAGGGAGTTACGACGCTGATATAATCTTTGCGTGTTTTAATCAATCTCTGCCGCTGCGTTTTGTGTTTTCCGTAACGCATCAGAGAAAACAAAAGCTTTTAAGTCAACGGAAGAGTTGGAAAGAAAATGGTATATGAGTTGGGTTTGTAGTTGGGTAATTAATGGGTAGAAATGAGTATTTTACGGAGCTTTAATTTTGGGCTGTTCGTAGAGAGTATGGGCTTTTTATTTAATTGGTGTTGCACATGGGGATGAGGTGCAGAGTTTGGTTCTTCATATATATATATATATATAGGGGAGCAGATTGCCTCAGTAGCGAGATTCTCCTCTTCTCTCAGTATCATGTAATCCTGGCCCTTCAATCCATCCAAGCGCCTATAAAGGCAGGCACACGTCATCAGTTAGAAAAATTGCAACCGAACCATCCATCTCATTTTATATTGGCGGTCCATACACTTGAAATGCAGACTAGATTCTTCCTCACAAAAATGCTTCGATACATGCTCCAAATCCTCAATGCTCTGATTTCAAACTTGTTCATTTCTTCCGCGTTGGGTGAAGTAGTAACCTGTTCAAATATGGGAGTAGATTCTCTCGTACGTATCAAAAAAAAAAAAATAGGTACGTGACTATGAGACGTGGGCTTAAGACACACAGCTGAAGGAAGAATAATGAGTTGAAGGTTAATGAATGAGTTTCATGGGCCAAATAATACGTGCACATTGGGAGGATAATTTGTGGGTTTCACACAATATTAGTTCCTAATTTCATTCTCCATAAGGTTCTTATTTGTAAATATTGGATGATTATTAATCCTTAATTCTATATAAGGACTTCCTTTCCTAATTAAATCTCTTTTGGCCTTAAAATATTATTTCTAAAATGTTTATGACAAAAAAAATTATTCGCTAATTGTTTCTCCTTAATTTATAAGAAAATATGCCTTTAATTCTATTTTTAGGCATACTTTATTCCTTATTTGATTTTTTTTGTCAAAACAAATTAATTAAGGGAGAAATAAACCTAAATTTCATAATTAATTTCCAATTCCAAATCCCAAAATTTGGGATGTTACATTTCTCCTCCCCTTAATTTAAATTTCATCCCTGAAATTTGCTATACATATTGTAAACTCTGAGCCATAAATTCCGGGTACTTCTCCTTCATGCTTTCCACTGTTTCCCATGTTGCCTCTCCAGGAAATAAACCCTTCCAAACCACTTTTACAAATGGGATCATCTTACGCCTGAGTTGCTTTTTCCCAATGATCAATGATTCGTATCGGCTCAACCACAAAGGTATTATCGTGTCGGAGTTCGACATCCTCATACTCTATGACATGCCTAGGGTCTGGTTGATACTTTTTCAGCTGAGAAACATGGAATATACAAATTTGTGTACAATTTTACTCTGTATACTACGCAGGAGCGAAATTTTTAAGAATTGATAAAGTAATTTTTTTTGCCCAAAGAATTGATAAAGTATTTAAAATCACTTCTTTTCAATAAATTTTTTTCATGAAATTTATTATACATAATTCTATCTTTCTAATGATACTACTTTTATACTGATTAGAGAATATATAAAAGAAAATGAAAGGTGGGATGTGGTAACTGATGGTATTCTCAATTAATATATATACATGAAACTGGACGCCATGTGTTAAATTGATCCTTCTATGTATTTTTTTTTAAAAAAATCTAGGGTTAGATTTTGGACAAGTTTTGAATTTTGTTAAAAAATGACTATAAGAATATAGATGATGACTAATAGTTAATTTTAATTATAGATAAGTTTAACAATATGAAAACACGTAGAGTTTAATAATAAAAGTTTTGAGTTTTTAGTATGTTTTCAATTATAGACGAGTTTAACAATATGAAAACATGTAAAGTAAGAGTTAAGTGAAGTCATCTTAATTTATGTAATAGATTTCTTTCAATTTCTTTTGTATATTAGGTCTATATCATATTTCAAGTACTTTTATTTATCGTGTAAAATTTTCTATTTTCGCCGTCCGTCAGTAAAATTCCTGGGTCTGCCTTTGGCCTCACCACATCTCATATTTAACATGTGTTATAATAGATATACAAAATAAATCACAGTTTCGAACCATAATGTATATACACTGAGCTTTTATAGCTCCCGCATATATGACGGTTAAAACTGTTATGTATAATAGTTAATGACAATCATATATTGCGATTTTTATAGCAGTAGTATTTGAGTCTTTTTACAATTGGATTATATTATCCAAAAGTCTTACAGGATTTGACAGCAAATTGGAGATTTCAAAGGAATTTATAGTAGTATTTTATCTAGCTTGGGACTTCAATGTAATTTTTTGTTTTTTAAAAAATAACAATTTTCATCCTCTTAAAGCATTGGAAGACAGGCCACATGGTTTTCTTCTTCACTTGTTATTAGTATTTGATATCTCGCACCACATTATATTTGAGAATTGTCAAGTTTAAACAAGAAATAACTCTTCCAAAGACAATTTTTAGCATTCACGCGGAATTGAATTCAACAGAGACGTCATACTGAAACCTTCATATATAACATCTCTAATAGAGTAAATACCCTATTTGGTCCCTGGAAAAAAAACACGGACCCTTTTTTCGTCCCCAAGGACTAAAATGCGACATTTTTATGGACTAAAAAGGGGTTTTTGAAAATTTTCGAGGGATCAAAATGGGGTCCTTTTTTTTTTAAAAAAAATATAAATTCATCCTTTTCAAGGACTAAAAAGGTGTTTTGTTGTTTGAGGGACCAAAATAGGGTCCGTGTTTTTTTAGGGATCAAATATGTTATTTACTCTATCTAATATCTTGAATTTCAGGGCCTAGAGATTTGAGAATTAATTTGTGATATGATTTTCATGTAAATTATTGTATGAAGTTAATGAATAAGGAAAATCCTATATAAAGATACTTAAAATAGAAAAATTCTAAATCGGGTTGGTAAATTTAATAAATCTTTAATTGAGTCATTCAAATATATTAAGTATATCATCATAAGAATAAAAGCCTACAATATTTACAGCATTTTCTTCGCCCGAACAATTATTATTATTTTTTTATAAAGAAAACTTATAATATATGTCACTATAAAAAGGACATATTTTGGTACATATATTAATTAAGTATGAATTTTTCTATATTTTTCACACACATAAATATAGGTTTTTTTTTTTGGAAATGTTTATATTGATGTAAATCATTTTATGAAATTTTAAGTGCATTTTACATCTTTTTGTTTTTTGGAAAATATCCATAGAAGTATATGAAATTTAAATGTCACCTTTTTAAAAAAGATAAATAATATTACTGATTTATCTTAAAGAATTAAAAAATTTAAATTGAAATATTAACTAAATTACTATCTAAAAACTCTCATTTATGTGTTAAGGAAAATTATTCTGGTTTAGGTTAATATTAGTAAAAATGAGTTTTATTTCAATTCAATTTTACAAAGGGTGAGGATATGTTTTCTTTCTTTCTTTCTTTTAAATCTCACCCGATAAAAATAACAACTTTGTTTTTTTTTAATTAAAAAAACTCACATTTATTTATTTTTTTTATCATTAATACAATTAATTGACTTTCAATTAAAATATATTTAATTGATATCAATAATACTATTATGGCATGACATACTTGAATTATTCTTGATATCATTTTATATAAAGTCATGAAGCAATAATACTCTATTAAGAGAGGAGAGAAAAAAGGCTTGTAGGAAAAAAAAAAGAGGGATATTAAAGTTATTTTACACAGATTTTGAAATCCTAAATTGGGTTGATGACTTAATTAATGATTTGTTGAATTTACCAACCCGATTTAGAATTTTTCTATTTTAAGTAGCTTTATATGAGATTTTTCCTAATTAATATTATATTATTAAGATATATGAGATTTTCATTAAATCTAAGGCAAGGGATATTTGTTTCTATCTAATTGGCTAATAGGAGATTATTAATATGAGGTGGCATGGGAAGACAATAGAAAATATATACAAGTGTACACATTGACAAATTGGAAGATTATTAACAAAAAGCATTTTTGACTTTGAAAATGACATACACATGGCAAGATTAAGATGATGATCATTAGAGAAATATCTTTGACTTTGGAGATAATAACTTTATTGATGGTGCTATTATCAATTGACACATAGGCATAACTTTATGAAGAAAAAAAAATATCATACTCCTTTGAGTCTTGAACATGGCGCATTAATGGAAAAGAAAATGGGAAGATAAAGATTTATCACATGATTATTAAGGAGATATCTAGAGTAGGTCCACATGTCCTCTTATTAATTTAAAGATTTACTAGAAAGGACACTTGGACATCTTCATCAACCACACAATTAAAGAAATTGACACCTAAGAGGTGTAATACCCTAAAAATCCTATTTATTATGAATATTATATTTTGATAAATAATACCTATTAAAAGTATGTGAATATATGGTCTTAAAATTTTGTAACTTATTTATGTTAATTTAGGGAATTTTCTCTAAGAATTAAAGTAACCAGAGACCAAATTTTCTAATTTTCATTTAGGAATCATAAAATACAACAAAATCATCATATTAAAACCTAGTTTTTAATATTAAAAAAGGGCAAGAAAATGTTATGAAAATACTTAAATCAATTAAAGAAAATTAACAATAATTAGTGGACAATTAAGTTTACATTAATTAAAATAATTGTATAAAATTTTCATAATTAATCTAGGGGCAAATAGAAGTCATCAATTAGGATATTTTGGCTTAATTAAAAATCAAGGGCCAATAAGGGATCAAGATTAGCATAAAATGAATTACTAATGCCCATAATTAACCTAAGAACCAATCACACTTTGACAACTATATTAAATGGCATGTGAAACACTACTTTAGGAGTGCTAATTGGGGATTAAACATTCAGCCCCAAAAATCGAAAGAATGAGACGCATGGGAGGGAGAGAATTTACAATATTAAAATCAAGATATTAAATTGATAGAACACATGTGTTAAAGTAAAAAGATCTTCAATAGTAAGTAGGATTTTTCTTGCACAAATGGAAGGCTAAGATTAGATTGATCTCATAAAACTAAATCCAAAGGTTCTAATTAATTACATAATTTAGCTTAATCCATGTGAAATTAGGAGAACCAATGGGAAGCCTTAAACACTAACTATTAGAGATAAAGGAAACACAATCCTGGAACTAGTGAGGATGAAGGAGGGCACGGTTAACTTGGCTTGAGAAAGGGGAAAGAATCTTTGCATTATAATAGTAATTAAGAGCACATGGGAGAATTGATGAGGGAATAAATTGGAAGAGAATAAGATAAGGCATTTATGAAGTGGAAGAGGATAAGGAGAGAGGAAGGAGGGGGCGTGTGGTTTGTAGAATGAATCTAATGGAATTAAGCATAAATGGGTAATATATTTGGCTATTTTAAAGACACAATAAATGTGGCTCATGAAGTGGATGCATGTCGGTGCACATATTGGAGGAATTGAGATAGTATTTATCTTATAATAGATGGCTGTGAAAAGTCAATAAAGAGGATGCAGAACATGGATGATTTTTTTTAATCGTTATTATTTCTCTTTCAATAAAGTAATCAAAGTAATTAGTTAATAAAGAACTCAACAAATGGCTGATGGAAAAAGGGCATGTCGGCACATGTAATGGAGGGATAGAATTGAGTTTCAAAAAGTGATTTTCCATCCAATGGTTAAGGTGAGTCTTGGTCAAATTTAATTGCTATTTATGTCCTTAATTTTTCCCTCTAAATAGAGAGGCTTGGCTTCTTCATTCTTCACACCCAAAACAGATCCAATAACTGAATATAGTAAAGAAGGAGTGAGGGTGGAGAGGCTTGAAGAAGTAGAAGCAAGGTTCAAGTAAGTTCTTAAGTTTAGTCTTTGAATTTGTAGTTAAATTATGCTTTGATCTTTAGTCTTCAAGAATAGTTTTGCTTTCATGTTTTTATGGTTAAAAATTTTATTATTTCGAAAATTAGATGAAAAATATGGTATAACAAAATTCTTGAAAATTGAAGATCAAGTAGCGGAATTCTGGCGAAATTTTTGGTTGGAAGTTTTCTGGAGTCAGTAACATAGAGGCTATGATTTTATGTCGAAAATGAAGTTATAAAATTCTGAAATTTTTCATGATTAAAGTAGACATATAGGGATTTTGAAAAATACCTAGAATGTATCATTTTGAATTTTGTACAAGAAGATAAAAATTCCCAAAGTTGGCCTACGTTTTCTGAAAGAAATTCTGGGCAGAGGTTGAAGAACGTTAAACTGAGAATGATTCACTAATTCTGGGTGAAAACCATTATTTTTCCTCAAAAATAGACGTGCTACAGTTTCTGGGAAATTTTACGGAACCTCGTTTCGATTTTTTTGGAATTAATTATGATTTTTTAAAGTTATCAAAAAATCTGCCCAGAAATGCTGAAGCAACGTTTTTTCCAGAAATAAAGGGATAAAAAGGGTCAGTAGGGGCTAAAATACCTCTTAGACTGAGATTTATAAAGAAATAATGTGGTTATACATTTATAGGCAATCTGAGGAAACATATCGACAGCCAAACGTACCACTATACATACGGACTAAGGTACGGACACGTACTGTAACATTAACTCTGATGCTCATTGTATGCTTATATGTGATAGATTATTTCATAAAGTCATGGACAAGACTTGGTCTTGGGTCATGCACCGTGACTAAGTTTATAGGGTTTAGATCACATGTGTTTATACATTCAACTTTATACGGGTTACAGTTTTGGTAATGCCGTTAAATTTTCTTAGCGCTGAGGACACGAGGAGCTGTCGTGACACTGGTTAGTGCAAACGTGGGTGACTGTGCATGTGCTGTGTGCTATGTACTGTTGATATGTTAATCTTGCATCTACTGTGTGCTTATGTATTGATTACTGCTGTAATGTCATGAATATCTTTCATTCATATACTGTATTACTTGAGCATGAGGTTAACCGTTACCTGAGGTCCAATGGGCATTGGACCTCAGCCCTTACTATAGCTTCAGGGTCTGGAGGACTGAGGGCCGACAACAAGGGTAAGCAGCCTGCATGAGGACCAGGCTGTAGTTTTGTTTTTGGATTGTAATTATCGGGATAAATGTACCACTACTATAATCAGCCATAGTTAATATGTTGTAACATACTCATCAGTACTCATTCTTGTGAATTGGTCCGATGTGTCACTCTGATTAAACTATATTATTTCACTTTTGAAAAATGGGGGTGTTACAAGAGGACACATGGAAAGGTGGAAGGACACCTAAGCACCATGTGGCAATTTAATATTCAAAGAAGAAAAGTTGATGACATATGCATAGCTAATTAATAAAAAGGGGACACCTAAGCTACTAAGGTGGCAACATAAAATTTAAAGAGGAATTGATGAGGACACTTATGCATAAATTATTGACAAGTTATGCCACCTAATCATCTTACCCATTAAGCAAACCATTTCCACCACAAAAATAAGGCATGTGATTAGAAGACATCTTTGGCTCATCAAGGAGACATATGGTGTGACATGGAAGGGAGGAGGAGAAAAAAATCAAGACCACCTAGAAAATGAAAGAAGAGCCTAGAGAATTATTAAGGATAATTATAAGGGCAAATTGGTAAACTCCAAGGAGACATTTTCCCACCCAAAAACCTCTATAAATAGGACTTCACTCCCCTCCCAATTTGGTAAGAAGGCAGCACACTCATAGAGAAGAAGGATAGAATAGCGAGATTGAGAAATAGAGCTAAGAGGACGTACAAGAAGAATTATGAAGAGAATTGAGGTAAGGAAGTGTTGGAAATTATAGGGGCAATTCATTGTACTTTGAATATTTAAGTTATTTAAAGTATTATCTTTTGTTATCATTTTCGTTTGCATGTTCGTATTGATAACTGCATCCTTGGATATATCTTATGGATTATCCTAAATGTCCCTCTCGGTCATCTACGCGAGAGCGAAGATGAAACAAGACCAGTATGACTTTGATGAGGTAAAGAGATACGAATCAAAGTCATGGGCACTTGTAAGAGTACAAGGTGCTGGACCGACCCACTATGAGAAAGCTGCATGGAT
Organism: Acacia crassicarpa; assembly: GCA_034222035.1. Taxonomy (NCBI): domain Eukaryota; kingdom Viridiplantae; phylum Streptophyta; class Magnoliopsida; order Fabales; family Fabaceae; genus Acacia; species Acacia crassicarpa. The sequence goes on from JAWXYG010000003.1 coordinate 40,569,814, forward strand.
TAAGTCATAAGCTTATCTTATGTATAACCGCGTCACGATGCCCTATGACCTGAGATCATCATGAATTCCTACATGATGAGTCACTGACCTTTGACCTAGTCAAAAGTCACTTTTGACCGGGTGATGATAAAGGCTGGGATCGGGATCAGTGGTTTTCATGCGGAGGAATGTGAATGGTCAAGATGGAATTTGTCCCTCACATTTGTAGAGAGATAATATTGGGCCGCTCGATGAGTGAGTCTAAGAAATGTATGGCCATACTGTGATGGAAAGAGTTTCCATTTCACTTATTAGACTACTTGAGAATCGAGAAAGTAGTGGTCAAGAACATGAAATTGACATTATCTATGCCTCATCCTTGACCAAATTATCGCGTGACAAAAGGGACGTGACATGGTGTTACGATAGGTTGTATCGTGTCATCGATCCCCATGTGAATTGGGTAGTCGCAATGCTTTGCTAGAGGCCGCTTGCGACTTGTGGGTTGGTACAGTATTGGCCTATTGCCAATCTCATATGGGCCTGTAGGGTCGCACACAAGAATAACTCAACACGAGCAAAAATGTCCGGGTTCATTGAATCTCAGATTAATCTGAGATTTAATGAATGCTGAATTTAATCTGGGGTAAATATATATATATATATGTGTGTGTGTGTATATATATATATTAAATTCGAAAATAATATAATATTTTTATTTAATGGAGATTATAATATTATTATGTAATATTTGTTTTATATTTAATTTATTTGGTAAATTAAATATTTAAAACAAATAGAGATACTGTATCTTATTTAATTTTTGATTATAGATATCATTATCTATTTAATTTAAATTGAGATATTGTATCTCAGATTTAATTAAATACATAAATATCATTTCTCGAATTTAATTTATAGAGATAAATTAAATCAGATGGCTTTTAAATTTAGATTAAATAAATAGATTAGATTAAATCTATCAGATAGATTTAATTAATATATTTTTAATCTAGATTCAAAATTCGAATTTCAGATTTGGTTTTTAATACGGATTAAATACATATTATTAGTTTAGATCTATCGGATAGATTTATATTAATATATTTTAATCCAGATCTAAAATTTAATTTCAAAATTAATAACGATTAATTTTGCATTAAATACGCTGATCGGGTAGTGAAAACCTACGGGAGTTATTTTGAGCGTATTGCAGAAAGCCGCGAGAACCCCTAGAGTGAAAAATTGAGAGAGACGCACAAGAGGCACTAGCATGCTGCCGTGTACGAGGATTGTTCGTGTGGATACCAGTAGAGGAAGACGATTCTAAGAGTTGTCTTCTGCTGATCGAGGAGGTAGCCCACTTGTTCAAGGAAGAACGAGACGTGGGCGAATTCTCCAAAGGTAATATTTGGTCCTTGAGTCTTGATTTAAACGCACCTGAGTGATCCTCGGGATGGGATTCGTAGAAAATTTTATCCGCTGCGTTGTACCGATCCCAACAGGAAGTTGTGAAAATCCTTTAGATTCATATGGTTATATTTGAGATCATAGTTAATACCTTTACATGATATTATTGAAGCCCAAGTCACCATTGCAAAGGAATTCAAGAGGGGGTGGGAGAAGAAAAGACTTAAAACAAGTAAGTTACTTCCCTAATCTCTTGCAATTTTTGGGATTTTGGTCAATAGCTAGAACATGATGGTGTGATTTTATTTTAATGATTTTGATGGTTTTAAAGTGTTTAAAATGGAATTTGTATAAGGAAGAATAAGGAGTATGATTTTGGAAGTATCAAGGACAAAATATGGAGAAATACAAGTTTAATAGCTTTAAAACCGGCAAGGGAATTTTTGGAAATTGGGAATGATTTACGTATTTTTGGACTTGGCAAGTATTTTTAGTCAAAAATAGACATATCAAGGGTCATGTATATTTTTGAAACACCACAACCGGATTTTTCTACAATTAATTATGAATTTTAAAGTTGGGTCAAATTTCAGAAATTGTCAGCATTTTGTGAAAAAATAAAGGAAAATTTACCAAAGAAGAAATACTCATTACCAAAGGAAATTAATGAGTTTTAAAAGTGAAAAGACCATTCATGCAAGTTTATAATTACATGACTTAAAGGACACAGTTATATTGACAGTGACATCGCTATATTATTTTATTTTGGGTTAAGTAGCTATTTTACCCTAGAAGTACATCCCCAGGAATAATTTTGCTATGGAAGTTTTTTTGGGTTCAATTTTGCCCAAGAAATTTTTGTTTGGAGCAATTTTGCCCCTCCGTTAACAATCCTAACGGTCAACTAACGGTCAACCGTTATGACCATTAAGGTTGTTAACGGAAGGGTAAAATTACTCCAAACAAAAACTTCTGGGGCAACATTGCTAAAAAAAAAACTTCCGGGGCAAAATTGCTCCAAAAAAAACTTTCAGGGCAAAATTGCTCCTGACCGTGTACTTTTGGGGCAAAAATATTTAATTTTGCAATAAAGACCTGTTAATGAAAATGCAACTTTTTTTTTTAAATATCTCTGCCTTCGCTGATTTATGTAATTCGGCCTATTTAAAGTAGGCCTATTTTTGGCTTATTTGAAGTAGACCTATTTTTCAGTGAGGCCTGTGGCTTGTTAGCCTAATTATAAAATTTTTAAAAATATAGGCCTCCTTAACAGGGCACAGGCCAGGTTCAGGCTGAAAAAATGGCCTCCAACAGGCCACAGGCTAGGCTCAGGTCACTTTGTTATTGAACAGACTTGGCCTGTTAATGGTGAAGCCAGGGCTGGCCTATTAATGGTGAAGCCTGGGCTGGCCTGGCTTGTTTCAACTCTTAGATGTTATATAAGTAAGAATTAAAAACATGTGATATCATAAATAACAGTTTTAACATTTTTTTGGGTTAAATAGCAATTTTGCCCTGGAAGTGTTTTTTGGGAGCAATTTTGTTTTGGAAGTTTTTTTTTGGAGCAATGTTTCCCTAGAAGTTTTTGTTTGGACCAATTTTTCCCCTCCGTTAAAAACCTTAACGGTAAACTAATGGTTGACCGTTAATTGACCGTTAGGGTTTTAACGGAGGGGCAAAATTGCTCCAAAAAAAAAACTTCCGGGGCAAAATTGAACCCCAAAAAACTTTCAGGGCAAAATTGCTCCTGGGGGTGTACTTTAGGGGCAAAATTGCTACTTAATCCTTTTATTTTAAGTCTATTGATCTTATTTAGTAGTTGGGTGTTCATTATTTTACTGATCGACTACTTGCTTGTAAGTAACCTTAATCTCATATGCTTTGTATGTATGTTTTACTATGATTGTATATACATTTGGTGCTATTGTGTTTCCAAGCGCTTTGGTACCGGAACCCGCTGTGTGCGACCCTTGGTATGGTTATGTGTCTTATTGAGCAGTATATGTTATGTGTGATTGCTCGTTCCAGTTTAGGCTTTATGCCTTGCTGCATGTGACCTATTGAATGTTTATGGTTTGTGTTTGTAGTTTTGTTTTACATACTCTGTATATACTTTGGATATGAGATTAACGGTTACTCTAGGATTCATCTATGAATCCTAGGCTATTATAAGAGCACAAGTAGTGCATCTAGGATGGAGCAGGAGGCAAGAGGCAAGAAGGTGGACCATGATTGAGTATTTTTTGTGGAAATTGCAGGAGATGAATTTTTATTATTGAGTGAAGGGTCAAAAATACACATGACCTTTTCCCACAGGATCGTCTAGCACCACGACCTTTCAATTGGATAAAAAATACACGACGTTACGTTTTTGGGTTGTCCAGCACCACGGTCAACCAACGGTAATTAACGGTTAACTGACGGCCGTAGTGCTGAGCGACCCAAAAACGTAACGTCGTGTGTATTTTTGATCCAGTTGAAAGGTCGTGGTGCTGGACGATCCTGGGGGAAAAGATCATTTGTGATATGTATGTATGTATGAAAGAAATATAATTATGCCTAAATTGCATAAACTTCCAACTAAATTTAGAAGTAAGAAACAAATTAATTTATACAGATATATCCCCAAATTAAATCAATTTTATATATTTTAATTATTACTTTGTATGTTTATAACCCTCTCAAACTCTGAATTATGTGCAAATAAACTTATACTTTAAGAGATAAATAATGAACAATGCATGAGAGTAATCTACTTAAATGTAAAATTTAAGGAGATTAACTGTAAAGTTAGGGAGGTTACCTACTTATAACATATATAAATTTAAGGTGTTTTGCATAATTTATTAGAATATAATTAGTATATCATAGTTTTTCAGGGGAGTATAATTACTTATAACATAAAATCCGGGGTTTTGTATAATTTATTAGAATATAATTAGTGTATAATAGTTTTCAATTTTACAACAATATCTTGAACTTCTAAAATTAGTATAGATAATAAAATTAAAGCGTGATTGAAAAAAAAATTAGGAGCTTATTGATGCTAAAACATGAGTGAAAAAACAAATGTTTGCAAATCAAATAAACTTATTATGTTCTGAACTTAAATATAAAATATTAAATTTTTTGCCCCCACATTTATTTATTTTTCTCAAATTAGTCCTATTAAATAGTTTCAATGTGAATTATTTAAAGGTGTGGCTCTTTAGGCAAACCGCCACATACATTTTTATAAATAATTAATTAAATCAACTAATTTATTTAATTTTGTACGAATTTGTTATCTAAGTCTCACATTTAGGGCAAAGGAGAATATTAATTAATTATATTTGTTTAAATATAACTAAATAAATTATTAAATTCAGGAGTCGGAAGTGGACAAGTTCATAACTCACACAGTGCCATTCTCAGAGATCAACAAAGCATTTGACTACATGCTTAAGGGAGAGTCCATCAGGTGTGTCATGCGCATGGAAGGCTAAATGTTATGTTTAAGTCAGACCGAGTTAGACCTCTGGGTTAATCAGACCGGGTTTACTTGGGTCCAGTTCTAAATAAAGAGAGCTTCATGGCCTTTTTTTTTTTGTTGGGATAATTGAGAGCTTCATGTTTTTAATGTACTTATAATGTCACGTCCTAATTTTCTAAAACGTTTTCGAAATAGTGTTATTAGAGTTCAAAAGGTTTAATCAGAGTAGAGCATCGGAATAGTTTTAAAAACGAGTAACTGATCAACATTCATCAATGGTGTATCTGTGTACTGTTACAGTCATCCAAATAGTCGGATAGTCAAAAAGACGGAAAATAAAAATTCCAGAAAGAAATTCCTCGTGTGCTTCTTCATGCCACCTGCTTAGCCTTCTCCTCGGACCTGTCTCCTCCGGTTCTTGGGGCTAAGGTAAGAGTTGAGGTTCAATTACCATTGAACCTCAGGTAATGGTTAACCTCATACTTATGTATCAAATATGTATGACAGATATTCATGTCAATACAACAATAATCACATACAATATTCTCATATTCAAGATAATAACATAACACAGCCACTACAATATGCATGTTATTATAGTCTGCACTATTCACCAGTGCCACGGTGTACATCCGTGTCCTTAGCGCTAGGAAAACATAACGGCGTTATCAAGACTATAACCCGTATCAAGCTGTATGTGTATGATCAATTTTCAAAAACAGAGTCTCAGACTATTTATCACATATAAGCATACCATAAGCATCAGAGTTAGTGTTACAATACGCGTTCGTACCTGAATTGGTAATTTCGGTATGACGTCGATCAGTAAACGTTTGCAGACTTCCTATAAGAGTAATATCGCGTTATTAATTTATAAATAATATCCTAAAAGATATTTTGGGCCACTACTGACTATTTTACCCTTGGTACACTGGTTTATCATTTTATTTTCTCAAAATTCGTTGAAGAACGCTGGAAATCATTGGGTAGAATTTCGCCTATCTTTGAAAAATCATAACTAATTCTAGGAAAATCGAAACGAAGATCCGTAAAATGTTCCGGACTCCTTAGGATGTATATTTTTCATAAAAAATATCAGACTTTGCCCAGAATTCAAGAATAACTACCAGATTTCACGTGTTCATCCTCTGCCCAGAAATTCCAGCATCTTCGCAACAAAAATTTTTAGAATTTCTTTCTCACTGTACAGAGCTCATTTCAACATGTTTTTTTACATATTTGGAAATCCCTATATGTATACTTTGACCATGAAGTTTCTCAGAATTTTTCAATATCATTTTCAACATGAAATATGAGCTTTTCTGTTACTAGTTCAGAAATCGCCTAACTGACAAATTTTCGACAGAACTTTGTTACTTCAGTGTTTTTCCTCCGAAAATTTTGCTAAACCACTTTCTTCACTAATTTTTAAAAATAAAGCTATTTTTAACCATAAAAACATGAAATTAAAACTATTCTAGAATTTGAAAGATTAAAACTACTTCTATCTATGAATTTAAAACTCAAAACTAAAGAACTTTGCTTACCTAATGCTTGAACTCCTTCAAGCTCTCCCACTTTCTTTCACTTTCTCTCAAATATTCAGATGTTGCTTTGCTTGGTGTGAGGAAAAGTGAATGACCTTGCCCCTATTTATAGTGGAAAGGTTGGACAATTGTGTAAATATTTGCAACTTCACTCTTGGCTAATTCCAACCATTGGATCTAGGTTATAATTGAAATATCACATCCTCGCCATTCACTCCCCCTATCCGACCTCCCTCTCTCTCTCCCTTCATCTTTTTCTTCTCCTTCTTCAAGAAGCTAAAGAACTTGCATCCCAAGTATTGAATAGTAAATACTTCATGTGCAAGTTTTGACCATATTTGACCATGTGCCAAATTCATTTCCTTGCCCTAGAAGCCTCACAAATCCGTGCCCCCCCCCTCTGGACCTTTTGGTTTTGATTTTGTTTTGGGCTTTATTGTTGGTTTGGGCAATGGTTTGGGCTACAAAAATTGATCCATGGTGATTTGTTGTGACAAAAAGCCCTAAATTAAATCCCTCTTGTTTACTATTTGATTTAGCTCAATTAGGTTTAGTTTGTAATGATTTAATTGATTACCAACTCAATTATAATCTTTCCAAATCCCATTGTTACAATTTTTGATCCCTTGTTAAGCTTTAATATTGAATTTAGCCAAAATATTTCAAATTGTTTGTTAATATTTGCCACTAGATTAATTATGAATGTTAATTCTATTAAGATTAATTTTTAGTGTCCAATAATTATTTTTAGTATTCTCTAATCATTTTAAGCCTCTTCATACTCCTTTACGGCTTATTTTTGATAATATACGCATTATGTGTCAATGTGTCTTTAAGTGTAGATTTAATTGTTCTTTTAATTGTTGGAAATTTTAGCTAATTAATTTAGGTGTTTTTATGGCATTTTATAATATTTTATGACTTCTAATTAAATTCAGAGAGTTGGATTTTGCCCTATTAAGCCCTACCGAAAACTTATTCAAGAAATAGAATAAATATACTACTACTTTGGAGACAACATACTTTCCTACTTTCAATAGGTCCTAATGGCCAAAATATCATATTCAAGAGAAATACAAATTTTGGGGTATTGTATGTAAGTTGTTAACGTATTGTGCTAAATATCGTCTTATATCTTTTTCCTTCCTTTAACTTCTGATGATTTAATATTATTTGATGTCAAAGGTTACATGCAAAAAAAATATATTTTATGTTTAAGGTCGCACATATTAATTTACAAGTTATTGAATTATTATGTTTAATTTCTCCCATCATTCTCTCTGACGAAATATAATGGTGAAGGAAGGAACAACGAAAGAGAAGAAAAGTAAAAATGTGACTATAGGGAAGGGAAAGAGAGACGGGCCCTCATGTGCCCCTTTTTCTTTGCCAACTTAAAGCTTCCTCGGATTTCCAAAACGATTGTTGACAAATTTTAAATCGTGCATTGAAAATGGATCAACATGTACCAGGGATGATGTAACAACAAACGTAAGTCGGAGTGCGTGTGTCAAGAAAGGTGGCTCGTCGAATTAAAACGGAAGAATATTATATTATATTATATTATATTATATGGTATTGTAAAGCAGTCTTATTAAATTAATTAAACAATTGTTGTGTACCTGCCTATAAATAGCTGAGGCCTCTAGTGTTGGGTTCACAAAACAAATAACAAAAGGCATTATACCAGCCCTCTTAGCTCCTTCACATTTTGTTTGCTGCACTTAGCTTCTATCAGATTCATCCATCGTCCATGGCAGAGATAGCAGACATTGCCTTCTTCCAAGAACTCGAGCAAAGACCTGACCCGTCTCTCAAACAAGATGCCCAAGGCATCCCTCTCATCGACCTTGCTTGCCCTGACATGGATGCCCTTGTCCATGACATTGGCCATGCCTGCAGGAAATGGGGCTTCTTCCAGATCATCAACCACGGCGTTCCATCGGAGCTCAGCCACAAGTTGGCGGAGGCGTCACACAAGTTCTTCCATCTCACTATGGATGAGAAGAGGAAGGTTAGAAGAGACGTCGGGAAGGTGTTGGGGTACTACGACACAGAACACACCAAGAACATCAGGGACTGGAAGGAGGTGTTTGATTACACGGTGCAACAGCCCACACTCGCCGCAGCCTCCGTGGACGAGAACGACCACCAAGTGGCCCACTGGGAGAACCAGTGGCCTCAAAGCCCTCCTGAAATGAGGTAAATTACATTTTATATCATGTCATCAAGTAATGAAATTTTGTGATATGAAATGTATATAATGAGCCATGCACGTACGTACAGGGAGGTGTGTGAAGAATATGCAAAGGAGATGGTGGCACTTGGGATGAGACTGATGGAACTGATAGCCATGAGCATGGGGCTAAAAGCTCAGAGGTTTGAGGAATTCTTTAAGGACCACACCAGCTCCGTGAGGCTCAATCACTACCCGCCTTGTCCTTTGCCTGAGCTTGCCCTCGGAGTGGGCCACCACAAAGATCCCGGAGTCCTAACAATCCTTGCTCAGGATGACGTCGGAGGCCTTGAGGTGAGGCAGAAGTCCGATGGCCGGTGGGTAGGGGTCAAGCCCACACCCGATGCCTACATAGTCAATCTGGGAGATGTTCTTCAGGTTTGGAGCAATGGAGAGTATGAGAGTGTAGATCACAGAGTGGTTGTGAATTCGGAGAAGGAGAGGTATTCTATTCCATTCTTTCTGAATCCTTCGCATTACATAATGGTGGAGCCATTGCTAGAATTGATCGGCGGCCACCAAAAGGGAGCTAAGTACAGGCCTTATAACTGGGGCAAGTTTGCACTCTCTAGGAAGCGCAGTAACTTCATGAAGCTGCAGGCTGACAACATCCAGATTCACTGTTTCAAGAACTAATATTATTATTTACCGGACCCGTAAAATAAATACTGACTCTGGTCTTAATTATAGGAATATTTTTGTAGTGCAAATTGCATTACAAAAATATTTCTATAATTAGGACCGGAAGTAGTATATATTATTATAACCATATATATCATATTCCCTGTAATGTATGATCTCCCATCACCCCGACGTGGAGATCTTGTTAAGTATTTTATTTCTTTCATTTTTGTCTTGTAGTAAGTTGCTTATGTCAATGCTCTGCTCAGCCAATAAAGTGCATCATTGCTTCATTCTCTCAATGAAGCAACAGTGAGGGAAGGATTTCGATTGGGAGGACAACACTAGCTATGTCAAAAGTTTTATGGTCCGTTTGGTTCAGGGAATCAGAGGGAATGTAGTGGAGTGTAATGATACAATAAAATGGAATGTAATGTGATGATTATTATAAGAATTTGTTTGTTCTGTGGTAAGAAAAATTATGCATATGCATAAAATCATTTGGTTGGATGACATTAAATATAAAAATATATGGGAATAATATAGCACAGAACAAAATTCATGTCTATATATATATAGTATAATGTACACGTTGACTTCATAATATATATATATATATATATATATATCATTTTTTGCAGGGGCACATGTTGGATTCATAACAATTGTATATGTGTTCAATTAATAGGAGGGGAATAGTAATTTTAAAATTTAAAGTTTCAAAAGATTAGCAACATATTATAAATTTTAAGTATATCTAATCTTTTTTTCATAAATCAACAAATTCATAACATTTATAAATACCCTAATCTTTTCTTAAATAGTAATTCATAACATTCTTTTTCTTAAATACCCTCCTCTTTTCTCTAATGGAGACTACACTCGGAGTCCGGACGTTCCAGGGGTATCCTGTTTCTTTCTCTCTCTTTCCTCTGTGTTCTCTTCTTTAATTTTCTTCCTTAGTTGCCTTCTTAATTACGGGAGCTTTCTTGACTTCCTGGTCATCAATATGGTACAGTGAGTCTTGACCTTGAAAGTTGAAACCGTCTTCCTTTCTTGCTCCCGCATGTGCATGCGTCGTTTTCAACTCTTTCACAAATATATATGATATTATATATTCCCTTTCACTGGGCAAGTAAGTCATGACGCAGGTTCTAATAGTGTGTGTCTGTGTTTGTGTTAATGGTGGGCGCATATCTGTTAAATATAGTGATCAAATTAAGATAAATATAACAAGAATTAAGATGAAGAATAATATCTATTATTAATAGAAGAGCAACAAGCTCATACAATCATCAACAACTAATCAAGATCTTGATGGTTCTATCAAATTGACTTAAATTCTTTTGATATATAAAGACACTCACATTTAAAAAAGCCAAGACATGAGATATAACTATCAGGCAAGTTAGCAAAGGGCTAGCTCCAAAAGTTCAAAAGGGAAAGAATGGGGGTAAAAAAAGGAGAGTAGGAAGAATGTTAGATATAGGGTTTATAGAATGTTTCGTTCCTCGAAGTTGCAGAGATTTTGGTTTGGGTTCCTCAAAATTCAAACCAAATATCTTGTTCTCTAAAGTTTCATTCCCTTTAGAACATTAGTCCTTATAATTAAATGAAAATCTGGACTATTTTACATTTTGAGAGACTAAAACCCCTTATTTGAAAGTTAATGGATTAAAACTAGAACAAGAACAAACTTAAGCGATCGAAAACGATTATATTAACTCTAGAACATAAGTCCACATCTAGAGACAAAAGTTACTCTCTCTTTATATGGAGGGATCAATATTTTTTCACAATCCTATTCAAGACATATTATATAAAACTAGTTTATGAAATAAAAATGAAAATTTAAGAAATTCCGTAAATTAAAAATGTTCATGTACTTTATTATTATAATAAGAAAATCAAACTATAAAGGCACAAGCTCCACATTATTAATTTTGATTTATGAATTAATTAATGTCTTTATACATGGATGAAAAGCAACGAGTCAAAACCTTAACCATGATAGAAAGGGCACAAGATGCACTTTAACAATACTAGCATCTTTAAAAGGAATCGAAATATTATATAAAGGTTAACCATGATAGAAAAAGGATTAAAATTATAACATAAGCACTATCGTGATTATGATGGTCAACTCCACTAATGCCAAGCACATAAGAGGCCGAAGATAAAATAACTGATTCAAAAACCTACCACAAACATACCAGGACTCGATGGTCAACACCCTCCTGAAATGAGGTAAATTACATTTTATATCATGTCAAGTAATGAAATTTTGTGATATGAATATATAAATGGATAAATGAGCCACGTACAGGGAGGTGTGTGAAGAACATGCAAAGGAGATGGTGGCACTTGGGATGATGAGACTGATGGAATTGATCGCTATGAGCATGGGGCTAACAGGTCACAGGTTCGAGGAATTCTTCAAGGACCACACCAGCTCCGCGAGGCTCAATCACTACTCGCCTTGTCCTTCGCCTGAGCTTGCCCTTGGAGTGGGTGATGAGTTGATTTTGTCGCTAAAACAATCAATTAAACTAGGTTTTGATTAATTATGTAATATAGGGTCAACCTAAGTCATTCTCCCAAAAAGCAAGCTATGGGTTTTTCTTTAGGTCGAATCTAGGTGATGAAAAATGCAATAAAATGAAACTAAACTAATTAAATGCAAAATGCAATTGACTTTAAAACCTAAATGAGGATGAAACTAATTTATATGAATTTAAATGCAATTTTTTGGGGTTTTGATATGAGAGTAATTAAAATCCTAAGAAGAGAAAATTGAATAAAAGCAAATCAAACAATGAAAATTTAGTTCAGTTACGATGATAAATGAGACAACTTAGGATTCACATGGAGTTAATTTTCTTGGCCTAAATCAATTAATTAGACCAAAGGGATTAATGAAAGATTGGAATTAATTAATTGAAACATGAGAAACCCTCAAGTTTAATAATACCTAATCCACTAGAAAACTCATAATGGAATGAGCGCTAATTAATAAAACCCATCAAAACCAGTTAAAATATTTCCAAGATAGTTTTGGGAATTATGTTCACAATTACCTAATTAAACAACTAGACAATTAACCAACCTAATTAAACATCCAAGAGGATAAATCTAAATTTACAATTAAATCAATAATGAAAACTCAATTATTAATATAATTGATAATCAAACAGTTTCCAAGCAAAAATCCCAGTAATTATCTTAGCACAATTTAAATCCAAATTATCAATTTAATCCAAATCAAATAATATGTTTACAATCTAAAACTAGATTGTTCTCAAGAAAACAACTCAAAATTACCTAAAACTAAATAATTTCAAAGTCTTAAAACAAATTGATAAAGGAAAAACACTCTCATGTGATCTCCAAGTGTAAACTCCTCAGCTTTAGTCTCCTACATGCTCCTACAAAATTGACTCCTAAATGAATTTAAGCTTCCATGAAAATTCCTCCTTCAGGTGTTGAAAAAGTCACAGTCATCAACAAATGAATGGAGAATTCAACAGATGCAAAGAAATCGTGGTGGGTCCCGTCTGGATTGAATTAATAGATGAATGAAGCAATTCTCCTATGCGTGGCTGCGTCTTCCTCCGCCTTCGTGTCCCGCATGCGTCAATTTGTGTGGCGTTTTGCGTGTCAGCGTGAATCGTAAAATACCAATCTAGCGGTTAGGTTATTATTATTATTTTTTTGTTGTCCACTCAGTTCACCAGGACTTCACCCCGACTAATCTGGATCTGACCCACATCGCACACCTGGCTTTAGTGGGAGAGTCTCCCAACGGTTTTTTTTTTTTGGCATCCACAAGGCTTAGTGGTTTGGTTAACTAATAAAAGGAAGAGGGGCTTTTGGAAATCAACTTGAGCCCATTAAAATATAAGAAGTCTACTATAATTTTACCATTAGATTTCCTTTCAGCTTCTCTGAAAAATTTTGCACTATAATATCTTCTAATATAATAAAATCATTATCTATCATATATTAAGAAATATTATTTAATCACAAGATAATAATCAGGATATTAATAATTTAAACCCGATAATCTCATAATTAATTCAGATTTATATTATTTCCTAAAATTGGCTAACAATCAGATATTATCTAATATATCTAAATTAGCCTAAAATAATCCCCAAAATAAATGAATAAGACGGGATAAAATATATTAAATTAGGATTTATCAGTGGGCCACCACAAAGATCCCGGAGTCCTAACAATCCTTGCTCAGGACGACATCGGACGGCTTGAGGTGGGGCGGAAGTCCGATGGCCGGTGGGTAGTTGTTAAGCCCACACCCCATGCCTACATAGTCAATTTGGGAGATGTTCTTCAGGTTTGGAGCAAGAGAGTATGAGAGTGTAGATCACAGAGTGATTGTGAATTCGGAGTAGGAGGGGTATCCTATTCCATTCTTTCTGAATCCTTCGCATTACACAACAGTGGAGCCAATGCCGGAACTGATCGGCAGCCACGGGAAGGGAGCCAAGTACATGCCTTATAAACTTCAAAATAAAGGGAGCCAAAAGTATCAAGCGGCTTTTAGCATAATTCCAAATTATTAGATATATATAGCCATATAGGAGCTATGTAACCAAATGGAAAAAACACTATATTAAAAAGCAATAATTTTATTTAATCTGTGTATTATTATTATTATTATTATTATTATTATTATTATTATTGTGTTCAATTAATAGGAGGTAAATAGTAATTTAAAAATTTAAAGTTTCAAAAGATTAGCAACATACTATAAATATTAATAAGTATATCAAATCTTATTTCTTGAAACAAAAAAAAAAAAATCAGTAAAATGAGAATATGAACCTCATGTCATTCTTTTTCTTAAATACTCCCTCCTCTTTCCAGGGGTATCCTGATTCTTTTTCTCTCTTTCCTTTGTATTCTCTTCTTGTCTTCCTTAGTTGCCTCCTGACATGAGCTTTCTTGACTTCCTGCTTGTCGAATATAGTATCATATACATGTGGGTACAGTGTGCCTTGACCTTGACCTTGAAAATTGAATCCGTCTTCCTTTCTTCGACCCATGTGCATGCGTCCTTTTCAACTCTTTCACAAATATATATGATATTATATATTCCCTTTCTATGGGCAAGTACATGATGACGCAGGTTCTAATATTGAAGAGAATGAATGGTATTTCTCCTCACCAAGAGAGAGAATAGGCTGAAGAGATTAACCAATCTATTCTTGTTTTTCTTTTCCCAACAAAATGACATTAATTTATAAGGAAAATTAGAGTCTTACAACAAAACTAAACAAGACCACAAACAGCGAAGACCCAAAATTAGGGAAATCTCAAACTGAAGTAATTCAAGAAGCCGCCTAAGAAAATTAGAACACAGAAACAAAAGACACCAAAACTCAAACAACACTCCCAATCATCTCGTGTCCCAAGCCATACGTTCAATGAAACTTAGCAACCCAATCAGCCACCAAGTTTGCTTCAACAAGAATCCAAATACAACAACGGTTCCTGATTAATTTTATTGAGACGAGAATATTCTCAAATAGAGTCTCGCATATCCAATCTGGTGAGGAACATGGTTGGTTTAGATATTTGATGATTAACAAATGACTATCCCATTCAAACTGAACCTCATCTAATTGGTTCCCAGAGGCATAATTCAAAGCGTCAAGAAGCACAAATACGATGATAAGCCTATATCAGGTAGATGACTAGACTAAGTTCAAAAAGTATGACAATATTATGAAAGGAATTTTCTTGATATTTTAGTGGAATGAAATAGTGGAATTTACCTAAACATTTCTTGTTAATTATGACCTCAACTGGTCATTGGAATATTTCTTCCATGATAAATATTTGTACATTATATCCTGAAATTTGAATGTATGAAATAGAATATGAAAAGTTACATGATAGTGCTTATTTATTGCAAGAAAAAAAAATAGAAACTTATAATTTTACACCATTTATATTAGGAGGTCAAGGAGAATATACCCTAAATCTAAAACCCTAAATAAATAAATAAAAAAAAGCATTGATGAAGAGTGGCTTCGGGATATTATGGGTTTAAAAAACAATGAGTTTCAAGATCCCTCCCAATATATATATATATATATATATATATATATATATATATATATATATATATATATTAAAAAAACATTGATGAAGAGGTAAGGATTTCAATTGATACAAAATTAGCTGGAAATGTCAAAAATTTTAGTGTTCCAAAATACTCATTCCGGACTTGTAAGACCTACTTTATAATTTCAAATGAATTATAAAGTAGGTCTTATATTATGCGGTGGGGGAGTAGTACTAGTACTACATATAAAAGAGATATACGACTGAATGGAAAAAACAAAAATTATAAGCCCAGAATTCTCATTCCGCTTTTATAATATATATTACTTGCATCTTTTAATGCATCCATTTTAAAAAAAAAAAAGATGAGATATAGCTTTATTCTCTCATTCTCTACTCTGTTTTCACAGTCAATAAGCCGTGGGCTAAAAGTTCCTCTTCAATGTTTAATATGAGATATATTTACTTAATTTGATTAAATTAAGGAAATTGGTTAAATTAGTTAATATGATATGTATTTTTTAAAATACCCTAGCTATCTTCCTCAATTCCTCATTCCCCCTCCTTAATTGTTGTCGAGAGAACATCAATAGGGATAACTTAGGCAAGAATTGACAAATATGAAAAATATATTTTATATTAAGGATCAGAGAGAACATGTAATAAAAAAAAAGTGCATTTCACCTCTCCTTATTTTGTTGAGCAAACTTATTTTTGTTGTTCAATTGACTTCAAAGTTTTAGGTTAGGTTTGGATGGAAAGAAAATTGAGAGGAAAATGGTACCATTGATATGAAGGTTAATACGTAGTAACGTGTTTTAAACAATAGATTTCATATTAACTACTTTAATGTACTTTCTTAATCTAATCAATTTAGGTAAATATGTCTTATATTAAGGGCTGGAAGAGTAAGACATATCTATCGAAATAGCTTATCCAAAATCCATTCACTCCCACCCGAATTTCTTGTTATCCTTTTCTATACAAGGATTTAGGAATGTCTTGGAAAACCAGAATATCCTCCTAGACCTAGTCGTCATGTATTACTTTTGTTCTTAATTTTAGATGGAGAATATATATGCATATTTTGGATTTTGTGAGTGATAAGCCTCTTCTGTTGTCCTTCGACTCTCACAAGTCGGGTGTATGCTCACCTTCCTCACCATGAAGTCCCTACTATCGTCGTTTGGCTTCCTGCTGAGTATGCTCACTACCCTCTCTAACCTGAGATCGATCATCAATGTGTTTTCATTTGTTTTCTCCTTTCATTTCTTGTTTGTAGGCTAGTTTTTATGAAGTATTTGTAATGAAGAGACTTACGATCTGCTTCTAACATCAATTTGAAAATTGGAGCTTGATACCCAAGAGGGGGGGTGAATTGGGTATCTTTAAAAAATTTAAAGATCTAACTCTGTTTTGCACAACTAAGAACAGGGTATAACAGAGGTGGAGAGAAGAGAAGCTTTGCACAATACGATTTATACTGGTTCGGTCCTTTCCCTGACCTACATCCAGTCCCCAAGCCTCACTTGGGATTTTCAATCCACTAACTTCACAAAATTGATTACAATCTCTGTACTAAGAGTAGTTCTCTCACTAGAACTCACTCCCCCTTACAAGTTGCAATCAATACACCCAACCACCAAGTCCCCTGACTTGTGGTTATCACAATCAATGAATGAATACAATAATTACTCTCTCAAAGAGTGGATAAGTTGAACACTGAAGTACAAAATGTCAAAATGACAATAAGGTAAAAACTAAAAGAAATGAATGAACTCTTAATCAAATTTCGCTCTCAGTTGTCTTAGTTGTTGGAAAGACTTGAATGCTCTTCTATTTATACTCAGAGATCAATTAATGACCGTTGCTTTCCAAATAGATCCGTTGGAGAGGTTGCCCAAGTGTTCTGAAGTGGTTTTGGGGTCTTCTTTCTCTTGTTTACTCCTAATCCAGTTAGCCAAGTCATCATAGTTGACTTTCTGCAAATTAATCCGTTGGAATGGAGGTTACTTGTTTCAGCAATCATCCTTTAATGCTTTGTGGTTGTGTACAGAAGGATTTGGGCAGAAGGAGTAACTTTTATGCTTTGCAATAAATGCTCTGAGTTACTTTTTGCTTTATACTCTAACCTCTCACCAAACATTCTTTAATGCTCTGAAATCCACTAACAAATATGTTAAACATAGCAGGGAATATCAGAGAATAATATTGGAAGAGATTAGGATCAAATAACACTAATTTCTGAAATGCCCAAATTCAAAATTCTGAACCAGCGTCACGAACTCGAGTTTGGTTCTTGCAAGCTCGAGTTCATTGCTTCAGTGTTCAAAAGTATGTAAGTTCAAAAAGTGTAAACCTGAGGTTTGTATTCTAAACCTGAGGTTCTTAAGTCATTGAAAAATCGAAATGCTCTCGGGTTGAAATGAACTCGAGTTTGACAATTATGAACTCGAGTTTGATTTATCTAGAGAAGGATGTCGCGATTTTGAAAGACTGAAAAACTTTGTTTAAGTGATGAACTCAAGTTTGTAAGTAATGAACTCGAGTTCGAAGCATTTCTGAACAGTACTCAGTTTTAACTTGAAAGAGTGAACCTGAGGTTTTGTATTGCATAGACTCGAGTTTGAAAACACATTGAAAAGTCCTTTGTTCTCTAGAACTTTTAGGCTCGAGTTTAATCACCTTAAAAACAGCTCTTTGCTCTCTGGAATTTTTGAACGCGAGCTTGAAACACTTATGCTTGAGTTTGTTTATCTTTGAAAAACTCTGAAAGCTCTCTGCCAAAACTAGGCTCGAGTTTGAAAGTGTTAGGCTCGAGTTTGAGCATTTGTAAACTTTTCAAACTGCAAAACTTTTCTTTCAATAAAACAGTGCAGTGTTTGAAAATGTCTTTAAATTTGGGACAACTTGTCCCGCCAGAGATGAACTCGAGTTTGCCATGACAAGCTCGAGTTCATGCTTTTTGTTCACTTGAAAACTTTACTTTGAAAACTCATAAACTTGAGGTTTGAAACGAATAAGTGTGGAGTTTAAACATGTTTTCAAAGTTCAAAACTCTCTGGCAAAGATGAACTCGAGTTTGATCTCAGTAGGCTCGAGTTCATACAAACTTTTCAAAGGTTTGATTTTAAACTTCAGGTTCAGTCTCGAGCTTGAAGATTGGTTTGGCAAGTTTGTACTCTCTGTCAAAACCAGGCTCGAGTTTAGTTTTGGCAGATAGAAAATGACAAGTTTAAAACATCCTAATCTTTGACAAATCTTTTCCATATTGTTTACAATTGTTAGTAATCATCAAAACACACAGAGAACTAACACAATTTGCTTCTAATGTTACTCTGAAAGTGTTAAAAAAAGAAGTAATGTGGGCTACTTCAATGCTAGGCAATTATTGATATCTGCCATCTCATATCATATGCCATGTATGATTTCGTGTGGGCATGATTGTGCGATTTTTTTTTAAAAATTCTTTTTACCCTATAAGATTTTGCAAAAGATCAAACACAATAAATACGAATTGTAACCACCCCTCCCCCCCCCCCCCCAAAAAAAAACTGCTTTGAGCCTAGAATAGAGTGGCGTCTCTATCTATCATGTATCAAATGTATTATTTAATAAAGAATTTAACCACTGGGCCAGGTTTATTTGATACAAGAAATGAAAGCCCTTGTTATTATAGTTTGAATGAGTTTTTTTGAAACATTTAAAACATTTGAAAATATTTTATCAGTGGTTTAAATTTATCATAAAAAATGTATCATACTTGGAACCTTGTTAGGTTTAATCAGAAAATTTCCTTATCCCTCCGATTAACCTAGTGCTCTACTAAGTCATTGACCACGTTTTGTGGTTTGTTATATACATGCCCGTCTATACAACAATAGCTAGTGCGTGTGTGTGTCATGTCTACTTCTACATGATCATATGTATTTAATTAAATATACATCTCAGTAGCCACATACGGTTATCTCAAAATAATGTGTAAGTCATAAGGAAATAGAATATACAAAAGTGAAACTAAATGTTTCATATGCACCATCAACACCACCTTCTTCTTAAGGTAAAGCGATAACTACGCCTTTACCTTTTCCCCATTGCCTACTAGACTGCCCACGTCCTGGTTTTAGGGAAGGTTCTGAGATTCAAATGAATGAATATCAGAATAACATGTTAATCTCAAATTTCAAGCATATATAATATATATAAATCAACCAAAATAGAGTAGTCCACACAACATATAAAACATTCAATTTTAAACGACAAATATTACATTCTATATGCAGCTTGTAATACAAGTAATCATTAAATGATTTCAACTACTTTAGCGCTAAAAACATTTTGGGTAAAATAATAATAAAAAATAACTGAATACACTAGACCTTACTTAGCCACTAGGAAGCTGGCCCCATGGTAAGCTCTTCCGCTCAATTGAGCCACGAGTGGTGCTGGTCTCATACATGCGGGACATGCAATATGGTAGTGTAATGACCCCACTTTTATGAAAATTGTTGTATGAGCTAATTAATATTATATTATGGAATTTTTATTAAATCTAAAGCAAATAATATGTGCTTTCATCTAATTGGCTAATAAAGGATAATTTTTGTGAGATGGCTTAGGAAGACAAGAAAAAATTCAAGAACATGGATACATGGCAAGCTTGAAATGGACATTTGAGAAATATCTTTGACTTTAAATGGTGGCTTTAATGATGCTATTATTATCCCAAAGACACATGGGCATGCATTTAAGATATGAAAGGAAGAGCATGATATGCCTCTTCTATAATACCCCAAGATTGTATTTCAGTTAAATATTATATTTTGGCCATTTAGTACCGATTCAAAATAGGAAAGTATGTTGTCTCCAATTTTAGAAATTTATTTGATTACTTCCCTAGAAATTAAAGCGGCAAAAATACAATACTATTTTAGGGACCATAAGTAGCCCTAAGATTATTCTTATTAAATAAGTGCATAGTGCATAAATGGCTATAGAGAATGAAAAAGTTGTGAGGAAATAATTAAACCAATTGTAGAAAATTGTCAATAATTAGTAGATAATTAAATCTACATTAATTAAATTAATTTCATAAAACTTTCATAATTAATAACATGTTTCAAAGGCATAAGTTGGGATGTATAACTCTAATTAAAAATCAGAGACCAACAATGTAACATCCCAATTTTCAAAAACAGTATATATCCGAGTAGAGCTTCGGAGTGATTGAGTAACTGATATTTACATTCAAAATGCCGTAAGTCTGGCTGATTACAGTAAGAGTGCATTGATTTCATACGTCTAACGTCAGTGTGACTGTATAAACAGAAAAGGGCTTCAGTCGAGTCTCTATGCGGCCTGCCTGCCTTTCTCCTTGGTCCTCGGTTCTCCTGATCCTGATGCTATGTTAAGAGCTGAGGTTCAATGGTCATTGAACCTCAGGTAACGGTTAACCTCATGCTTATGAACAGTTATGTATGACAGATATTTCAAGACAGTACAGCATAATCACATATCAATTCAATCATCACATATTCACATCAATCCAGTCTGCACTCTTCACCAGTGCCACGATGGCCTATCGTGTCCTCAGCGCGCTAGGAAAACACAAACGGCATTACCAAGACTGTAACCCGTATATATTCAAATAATTCTCAAGTAGAGTCACAGTCTATGAGCATATCTACCACATACAAGTGTACAATAAGCATCAGAGTTAGTGTTACAGTACGCGAATGTACCTTCATTAACGGAAAATGGTACTTTTGACAGCGGTACGACAGCGGTACGTGATTACAGATATCCTATAGGGATAATATCACATTTATCAGTGATCAACATCATAACAGGCATTTTAGGTGCAAATTACCATTTTGCCCCTAGTTTGACTAACCGGCGAAATTTCGCCAGAGCTTCGCTATTTTGACTCTAATCTTCCAAAATTTTGACATATCTCCATCTCCAATATATTTTTGAAATAAATATCATATTTATCCCTAAAACATGATTTCTAAACTTACTTGGAATAAATTAAAGATTAATCTAACATTTCTATTATAACTATCGAAACAACTACGAAAATTAAAAACTAAAGACCGAAGAACTTACCCGGAACTTGCTATTTTCTCCAAACTCCTCCTTCTCTCTAAAACCTCTCTCTAAGTGGCTCTAGGAATTGTGAAGAATGAAGTGAAGAGGGGTTGCCTATTTATAGGGAATTTGGATGGATCTCAACCCTTGGATCAACTTTTGTATCAAGGGCTAAGATGATGAAGATGTGGCCTTCTCTCTTCCACACAAGTGTCCCATTCTCTCTACCACACAAGTGTCCCCTTATGTCATCAAGATGATGTCATCCAGGTGATGTCACTCATTCACTTTATGAGTTTTTACCGATAAAGTTCCCTATTCGGTGTTCTGGTCGCGTAATTTTGCAAAATCTCAAAAATCCGGGAACACAGCCTTGAAGTTCTATTCTTCCTCTTTGGAAATATCTGAGTTAACTAAATTTTTGATCCCATTAAGGGTATTTCGTAACCTGCAGAAGATTCTAAGCCGAACGCTGTCGGTTACAGAAATTACTTTGGGTGACACCAACTTCGGGACAAAAATTCACTGATTCATAATATGTCCAGTTGTTTTCTACTTAGTTCAAGGATTTCAAGTTATGATTTATTTTCTATTGGTTCTCACTTTTCTTATCTGCCCTTTGTTTAAAATATCATGATATTATTTTTGAAAAACCCACAACCCCTTTCACACTCAATTTTCGGTTTTCTCTTTTCTGCACCTTGCTCAACAAGTTGCTTCTTGAGTCTTCCAACTTGTTCACCAAGTTTCACCATCCGGTCTCCAAGTAACTTGTTCACCAAGTTTCACCATCCGGTCTCCAAGTAACTTGTTCACCAAGTTTCACAACTCGGTCTCCAATTAACTTGTTCACCAAGCTTCACAACTCGGTCTCCGAGTAACTTGTTCACCAAGTTTCACAACTCGGTCTCCAAGTAACTGGTTCACCAGGTAACCTCGTCCGCCCAGTAACTTGTCCGCCAAGTAACGTTGTCCGCCCAGTAACTTGTCCGCTAAGTAACCTCATCCGCCCAGTAACTTGTCCGCCAAGTAACCTCGTCCGCCCAGTAACTTGTCTGCCAAGTAACCTCCTCCGACCAGTAACTTGTCCACCAAGTAACCTCGTCCGCCCAGTAACTTGTCCGCCAAGTAACGTCGTCCGCCCAGTAACTTGTCCGCCAAGTAACCTCGTCCGCCCAGTAACTTGTCCGCCAAGTAACCTCGTCCGCCCAGTAACTTGCTCGTCAAGTAACTTGCTCCCCAAGTTACCTTGCTCGGCAAGTAACTTGCTTGTCAAGTTTTCCCTGACTTGCTTTCCAGGTTTCTTAACTTGTTCTCCAAGTCAACCAAAAATCGCCTCCTACCTTCTTCCTTTCTTGTTGTTCATTTTATGCTTTAATATGGTAATTTTTGGGTATTTTATGATCCCAAAATAAAATTCGAGAATTTGGATTTTGATTACCTTAATTCTTAGAGAAAATTCCCTACTAAATTAACATAAGTATGTTACTCAATTTTGAGACCATATATTCACCGATTTTGAATAGGTATTATTTATCAAAATATAATATTTATGATGAATATGAATTTTGGGGTATTACAAACAAGGGGATTGAGATTAGCATAAAGATGATTATTAGTGACCAAGATTAAATTAGTAACCAATCAGATAAATTTAATAACACCTAGAACACCATTTTAGGATTTATGACCAAAGATTAAAGCTAATTAAAGACTAAACCCAAGTGAAAATTCATGAGGCAACAAAGGTTGGTGTGTGGATGATTTTGGACCATGAAAATAAAGTTGAGTGTGTATGAGAGGGAGAGGGGGGACGTGTAGTGTGTGTGTGTTGTGAGTGATTTATTTAAATGCAACGACTAGTTATCCAATGGAGTAATTAAACCCAAATGGCCTTGTTGGCACAATGAGGATCAAGGGATTGGAGTGATTAGAGATAATTGGCCTTGTTGGCACATTGTGGATCAAGGGTTCCATAGGGGATATTTGCCTAAATAACCACTAATCCTCATGATAAGTCCATAAGTCAATTAATTACTCAATTAAGTATTATCAAAGAAAGTTAAGGGATTTTAATCCTAGATTAAAAAAGAAGAAGAAGAAGAAGAATAATCCAAGACAAGAACATAAGGTTGGTTTAGGATGAATTAATTGTCACCTAACAAAAACAATAAATTCTAAAATGATAAAGGGGTAATTAAATGCTTCTAATTAAGCCATAATATTCCAAAAATCATAAGACTAGAAAATATTATGAAAACACTTAATTAAGTTAAAGAAGACAATTGGATAATTAAGTTGCACAAATTAAAAATCAATTGCATAATTACTCAAAATAATTAAAGGACATTGAAGTGCTTGATTACAGAACTAATAAAGCTCCTCAAATCTACCTGGTTAGTCGATCTAGTTTAAGAATTAACTTTGGATGGGATTCATTAAATAATTAAGATTTGTTGCTAATACTATACATGTGAAAACAAGCTAATCGGCTGATGGGTAGTGGCATGTCGGCACATTAAAGCAAATGGATAGGATTTTTACTTCTTTTGTCATAAAGTGAAATGGATAATTGAATATGCGTGCATAGAATGAATCAGGCAAAGTGTAAACTGAATACGTGTACATAAAATGAATCAGATGAAATGCAAAATTGAATACGTGTACATGGAATGAACCAGATGAAATGAATAATTGAATAAACAAAGTAGTTGTCAATAAGAAAACCAATAACTAGCTGATTGTTTAATGTATGTCGACCAAGGCATGGAGGGCAAGGATGAAACTTCAAAAAGTGCATATTTCATCCAATGGCTAGGGTGAGCTTTGGCCAAATTAATTTCCAACTAGGTCCTCAATTTTGTCCTATAAATAGACCCCCAACCTCTCCATATTTTCTCACCAATTCACGAGCATAGAAACTGAAACAAAGAGTGAAAGTGAGAGTGAGGAGCCTTGAAGTAGGAGGAGCAAGGTTTTTTGTAAGTTATCTAGCTCTAGCTTTAAGTTCTTTAAGTTCTAGTTCTTATATTCATAGGTAGAAGTAGTTTAATCTTTAAAATTCTAGAATAATTTTAGTTTCATGTTTTTATAGTTAAAAATAGCTTCATTTCGAAAATTTAGTGAAGGAAGTGGTTCTGCAAAATTTCCAGGTTAAGAACACTATAGTAGCGAAGTTCTGGCGAAAATTCGTTGGTTAGGCGATTTCTGAATGGGTCACAGAAAAACACATATTTCATGTTGAAAATGTTATTGAAAAATTCTGAGAAAATTCATGATGAAAGTAGACATATAGAGCTTTCCAAATCTGTAAATGACATGTTGAAATGAGCTCTGTACAGTGAGAAAGAAATTCTCAGAGTTAATGTTGCGAAAATGATGGAAATTCTGGGTAGAGGATGAACACGTGAAATCTGGGAATGATTTTTGAATTCTGGGTAAAGTTTGATATTTTTACTGGAAAATAGACATCCTAAGGAGTTCGGAACATTTTATGGATCTTCGTTTTGATTTTTATAGAATTAGTTATGATTTTTCAAAGATAGGCAAAATTCTGCCCTAAATTCCAGCGTCTTTTTCAACGAATTTTAAAGAAATGAAATAATGGGTTAATGTACCAAGGGTAGAATAGTCAATAGTGGCCAAAATATATTTTAGGATATTATTTAAATTAATAGAACGGTATTGCTATGATAGGCTGACCGGAAGAACGCTGACCAACCGTTTTTGTACCGAACTACCAATTCAGGTATGGACGCATACTGTAACACTAACTTTGATGCTTATGGTATGCTTATATGTGATAGATAGTCTGAGATATCGCTTTTGAAAATTGATCATACACATACATCTTGATACGGGTTATAGTTTTGATAATGCCATTATGTTTTCCTAGCGCTGAGGACACGATAGGCCATCGTGGCACTGGGGATAGTGCAGACTATAATAACATGCATATTGCAGTGGCTGTGTTATGTTATTATGTGAATATGAGAATATTGTATGTGATTATTACTGTTTTGCCATAGATATCTGTCATACATATTTGATACATAAGCATGAGGTTAACCGTTACCTGAGGTTCAATGGTAATTGAACCTCAACCCTTACTTTAGCCCCAGGACCCTCAGGAGGGCAGTCCGAGGAGAAGGGTAAGCAGATAGCGTGACGAAGCTGATGAGGAGACTTCTTTTGGAATTTTTATTTTCCGCTTTCTTTTGAATATTCGAATATTTTGGATGACTGTAACAGTACACAGATACATCATGGTTGAATGTTAATCAGTTACTCATTTTCACAACTATTCTGATGCTCTACTCTGATAAAACCGTTTTGAACTCTGATAATATTATTTCGAAAATGCTTTAGAAAACAGGGTGTTACATCTTCAATTCTTGAAGCATCACGCATAAGGGGGAGGAAAAATGGGAGAATAAAAGCCTTTATTACATGATTATTCAAGAAGCAATTAGAATAAACCCACATGACACCATATTAATTAAAGAGGACACATGTGCTTGGAGAATTAAATGTGGGGGGACACCTAAGCCACCAAGTGTCTATATAATATTTAAAGAAAATAAAGTGAGGGACACATGTGCATATTGAATTAATTACAAGGGACACCTAATCATCTTCTTCATTAAGCAAAGCACCTCAACCACAAGAATTGAGCATGTGATGGAAGAAGAGGAAATTCTTGGCCAAAGTGTAATACCCCAAAAATTATTATTTCTCATCAATACAATATTTTGATAAATGACACCTATTTAAAATAGGTGAATATGTGGTTTCAAATTTTGAGGTATATTTATTCTAATTTCTAGGAAATCTTTATTTAGGATTAAGGTGACCAATGATTGAATTTTCTTAGGAATCATAAAATATCATAAAAATACAAATAATTACCAAATTAAATTAGGGTTCTTGTATGATCAAAAAGAGAAAGAAAGTGCTATGGAAAATACTTAAACAAATAGGAGAAATTAATAAGAATTAATAAACAACTAGGTTTTCACTAAACTAAATAATTATGTAATTAATCAAGGGACTAATTAAAGGAGACTTAAGTCTCAAAATTCATAATTTATTAAGAAACTAAATTTTCTAAAACCCTAGAATTAATACCTAGTAAATTTTCAACTCATAAAAAGCCATAAAGAATTGCCAAAACACTTGAACAATTAAAAGGATAATTACCAACATTTAATGGGCAATTAATTAACACTAATGGAAGGTTTGGCTAATTATTTACAATTAGCATTAATAATCACCAAATAGAGGTATGTTAGGCTAATTAAAACTTAAGAACCAATAAGGGATTAGGAATAGCAATAATTAATTGTTAACAATCATAAATCCTTCCATGAACCAATAATGCAACAATCAAGGGATAATTAAACTTATGATTAAGATGTTAATCAAAAGTTGAAAAGTCAACAATTTCAACTATGATATAAAGGCTAAGAATTAATCTCATAAAGCTTATCCAAAGGCCCTAATTAATTCTAATAAAGTGGAATCCATGTGAGATAAAGCTAACCAATAGGAGATTTTCCTCTAATATTGTAGAAGAATTAAAACACAAATTAAAAATAAATAAAAGGAAGGAGGGGGGGGGGGGGGGAAATTTCCTAAATAACACATGCACATATGAGTCATGAGTCTAAACTTGGGTGAATCACCAACCTAAGCCATGAGTCACAAATCTAAATATGATGAGTCATGAAGCTTCATAAATGTATGGAGACTTTGGAAGGGAAATGGAAGAGGATAAGATGATGCATGTGATGATGTAATTGTTGTGCATGTGTGTGTGTGTAGTGTGAAAAGGGAGTGTTGTGAATGCTAATGTTGTGAGTCTAAGGGAGAAGTCAAGCTATTGGCCAATAGGAAATTAGACAATTAAAACAATTAAATTGGTTCATGAAAATAACTCTAGATTTAAACTAGTGAAAACCTATACAAACTAAATTATAACTTGAAATCCACTAACTAAGTATCAAATCTAAATTAAGATCAATATCAAGCATAAATCAAGCATGAAAATAAGTATAACCAAACTCATTTCCTTAATTGTTGAAGATTGAAACCAATAGAGAAGATAGGCAAATTTGGTCTCTAAATGAAGCCAAGAACTTCAAGAATTCAAAACCAATGAGAAAATGTACATAAATCTTCATTAGGATCCCCAAATGTATTTTTATCTAGAGAAAAGCAAAGCCAAGGAGAGAAGGAAGAGGAAATTGTGATTGAGAAGCCAAGAGTTGTAGGTCATCCATGACCTCATCAAGGAGGTGAGTCATAAAGCAATAGAATATGCTAGAAGAGGAAGGTGTAGGGCCAAGATTGGAGCTTCCAATTAACCTAGATCCAATGGCCAATATGCAATGGTATTTTGGTCTTTTTCCACATGGAGCTTCTACTATAAATAGGGGTCCTTGGCTTCATGAATCCTCACCAATTCACAAAGCCACAAGCCATATAGAGAGTGTTGAGAGTGAGAGCAAGAAGGTTCTTGAAGAGTAGCAAGGCCCTTTGGTAAGTTTTCTAGCTCTAGTCTTTAAAGTTCTTTGAGTTTTTAGATATTTTGTAGTTTAATCTTTAAATCTTTTAGATATAATTGTTTTTATGTTTTTCTGAGTTTAAAATTGGTTTATTTCAAAAAAATAATGAAGAAGGGGTTTTAGCAAAATTTCCGGAAGAGAAACACCGAAGTAACGAAGTTCTAGCGAAATTTCATTGGTTAAGGAATTTCTGAATCAGTAACGAAAAAGCTTATATTTTATGTTGAAAGCGTAGTGGGAAAATTCTGGGAAAATACATGGTTAAAGTAGACATATATGGATTTTTAAATATGTCAAGATCATGTCAAAATGATTTCTGTACAGTAAGATAAAAATCCTTAAAGTTAGGCTACAAATTTATGGAAAAAATTCTGGGCAGAGGCTCGAAACTTAAAACCTGGGAATGAACCGTGTAATCTGGGCAAAAGATATTATTTTTCATTGAAATTAGACATCCTAAGGATTCCAGGGAATTTTACGGATCCTCGTTTCGATTTTTCTAGAATTAGTTATGATTTTCCGAAGTTAGACGAAAATCTGTCCAAAATTCTGGACCAGCGTTTTTTGAAGAATTAATGGTGATAAGTTGAGAAATAATCCTACAAGGGTAAAAAGGGTCATTAGTGACTAGAATACCTTCTAGAATATTATTTGTAAATTAATAAATGCGATATTACCATTATAGGATATACGTGACCACACTCTGACTGATGAACGTACCGATTTCACCGACGAAGGTACGGACGCGTACTGTAACACTAACTCTGATGCTTATTGTATACTTATATGTGATAGATAGTCTGAGACTCTGATTTTGAAAAGTTGTAGACTCTATTTTTGAAATTCGTGCATACGTACAGTTATATACGGGTTATAGTCATGATAACACTGTTGAGTTTTCCTAGCACTGAGGACACGGATGTACACCGTGACACTGGTGAATAGTGCAGACTGGTTTGATGTGAATATGTGGTGATACTAGAATGACATGAATATGTGGAGACTGTGGTTGTTATTATCTTGAGTATGTGCATACGTACAGTTATATACGGGTTATAGT
Source organism: Acacia crassicarpa (assembly GCA_034222035.1). Lineage (NCBI taxonomy): Eukaryota > Viridiplantae > Streptophyta > Magnoliopsida > Fabales > Fabaceae > Acacia > Acacia crassicarpa. The sequence continues at coordinate 40,598,885 of JAWXYG010000003.1, forward strand.
CATGATAACGCCGTTGAGTTTTCCTAGCGCTGAGGACACGGATGTACACCGTGGCATTGGTGAATAATGCAGACTGGTTTGATGTGAATATGTGGTGATACTAGAATGACATGTATATGTGGAGACTGTGGTTGTTATTATCTTGAGTATGTGAATATCGTATGTGAATATTATTGTATTGTCTTGAATATCTGTCATATATAACTGATACATAAGCATGAGGTTAACCGTTACCTGAGGTTCAATGGGAATTGAACCTCAGCTCTTACCATAGTCTCAGATTCTGGAGGAACCAGGGCCGAGGACACGGATAAATAGCACACATGAGAACAGGGGCGGAGAAGATAGTTACGAGTTATTATATCACTGTATTATTAAATATTCGGAGAATTGTACCATTGTAATAGCAACCAGACACACCAACAGTGAAGGTTTATCAGATACTCGCTCTTTTAAATTATTCCGATGCTCTACTCTGATTAAAATATTTTGAAAACAGATTTTGAAAATGAGGATGTGACACAAAGAGGACCAAGAGACGTGACCATAAGGAAAGGAAGAAGAAAAATCATATTTTGCTAGATAATGGGAGAGAAATTTAGAGAATTCAAGGGACATCTAGCAAGGGAAAAAAGGTAAAATCACAAGGAGATATTTTAAGATCAAGGAACACTATAAATAGGACCATGTTCTTCTTCATTTTGACACCAAGAAATACATCACACACACACATAAAAGAAAAGAAGAGAATAGAGAGTTTGTGAGGTGGCATCAAGAAGGAACATATATAAGAAGAGCTACAAGGAAATTGAGGTAAGATAGTTGTGAAATTATTTTATTTCTTTCAATTCATATAAATATGTTAGAAACCTTCAATTAGTGATCTTGAATAGCGTTGTTGGAGTTCTAGCTATAATTGCAAAGAGGACAAGGTGAAGAAGCTAAGGAAGTTGGAACTTCAAGTAAGTAAGTTCCCTTCTCTAACTTCTTGGAATCTTGCAAAATTTTAAAGAAATTATGCTCAATAGCTAGAACTTGATGGTACGATTTTATTTTGATGATTTTGATGGTTTAAAAGTGATTAAAATGGAATTTTGTATGACGATGGGCATGGAGAATAATTTTCAAAGCATAAAGCATGAAAATATGCAAATAGAGGAGTAGAAAAAGCAACAGGGGCATTTTCAGAAACTGGGAAATTTTTATGTGTTTCTGGCCCTAGAAAGTATTTTTAATCAAAAATAGACATCTCAAGGGTTACGTGGATTTTTGGAACACCTCAAACGGATTTTTCTACAATTAGTTATGAATTTTTGAAGTTGGGTCAATTTCAGGAATTTTTCTACACTAAGTGCGAAAATAAGCAAATATTCACCAAGAAAGAAATACTCATTAATAAAGGAAATTAATGAGTTACAAAAGTAGAAAGACCATTTATGCAAGTGTGTAATTATAAGAAAGAAGACAAATTAGCAGTGACACTGTTATATTATTTTATTTTAGATCTATCATCTAGTAGTCCACAGCGTTCGACTGGCACGCACTTTGCACCCTAGTTCCATCCCTCCGATGCCACAAGCAGCAATCGCTGCTGCCACAATGCCTGCTCCCATGGGTCTCATCTCTATTAGTGTTTTCCTTTTCCAACAAGAAGGCTTAACTGCTCTTTTCTCCAGCGTTTCCGCCACCGTCCTATGCCAGTGCCTCATATTTTAACTTAATTGTGATAGTTGTTTTTTCTTAATAGTTATTTGGTGTTTTTTTTTTTCACTTTTAATAGTTATTTGGTGTTTTTTTTTCACTTTTTAATTGTTGATTGGCAATTTTGGTCCCCTCAATAGTTATTTGTGCCAGACGCTCCTTGGATAATAGTTGGTTGGCAAATCTACACCTTTACCCTATATTAAAGTCACCAAGTTGAGAAAATTCACATAGTTTGAAAACATAAGCACTATCTCGATGACTCTCCACAATTTTATGTTAGTTTGCAAAATTCATAACTCCTTGTATAGAGCTCAAAAAATTACAAACTACTTATCAAAATAAAGCTTTAATGTCTACTACATATTTGGATGATTTCACAATTTTTAGAGTTTGTTTACTTAGTCAAAAATGCAATGTCATTCGACTGTCTCCAGAATCATACTAAAAATTTGCCAGATTCATAACTCAACTTCCAACATCATAACTAGAGTTATAGACCTCTCTTTTAGGTGATCTAAAACTCATTTTAAAGCTTAAGGAGGGTATTATCTCCTGTAAAATTGTCAGAGAAAAACTCAATCTCTAATGCCTACAAACGACATGAAAATCATCCCCTATTTTCGAACTCCACTCAAAGTTTTATAACAACATATGCAACTTCAATTCCTGACTTATCATGGAGAACTCGACACCTTGGACTTAGATTTCATACTTTGAGTTTCAGTGAGTCACATGCAGATCCAAAGGAGACTAAAATTCAATTTAAAAATGACATGCAAGCTTCAATGTTCAGTGCTAAGAGCTCTATCTCTCTATCATGATTTTCATCCACCAACAAACCAGAAAAACTTTCTGTAACTCCAAAAATCAGAGGGAAATCATTCAAGAGACTCACCTAAGTTTCCAAAATCAGTCTTGTATGTAAGTTTCAGCCTTTCCTTCCTCTTCCTTCTAATGATCTCTGCTCTCTCTCTCTCTCTCTCTCTCTCTTGGTGTCTCTATCTCTGTCTCAGCTTCTCAGTTCAGATTCTCATCAGGTCTCTCGTTGATTCTATGGAAGGAAGAAATGAGACAGAGGTTGGAGGATGGAGATGAATGTGTGCGTGTGTGTGTCTGTATGTACTCGGTGTGAGGGAAATGGAATGGAAGGATGAGAGATGTGTTGTTTAGGAATTGAGGCCGGATGGAAGAATGAGAGAGAGGGAATGAACGTGTTTTGTGTCTGATTGAGGAAAATGGAAAATGAATGGGAGATTATGTGTGTGTATATGTGGCTGACGTGAGGAATAGATGATAATAAGGGAGTGTCGTGTGAAGAGAGGGAGCGTACATGGCTGATCTCTTGCTCTTAGCTTTCCTTCTATCTGGCCGAAGAAATGAGGAATAAGGAAGTATAGTTTTGGTTGTTACGATACTTCTTCTTTTCGAAATGAGTTAGTTGAGGATTGAATAAATGGAAGTTAGAGGAGTATGTGTTTTTTTTTCCTCTAAAAAAATTTTAGGAAAGAGGCTGGGCTCATCCACAGTCCAAGGGCAGGGCACTTGGTGCCCAGTTCATAGGGGATACTGGCCAGAGAGTACACATGCCTACCTCTACCAGCATTACCACTGCTTCCTAGACCCTTAGGATCCCTCTTCCAGCGCCTTAACTAACGCAGGGATCAAACCCCCTCCCTAAAGGTGAGGAAGATCGACTCCCACACCAGTTGAACCCAAGAACGAGGGGTAGGAGTATGTGTGTTTTACGTGTGGTAAATGGGGTTATGGGCTGATACATGTGTTGGGCTTAAATGGTGAAATGGCTTGGTTTGGGCTTTGTCTTGCTAACCGAAATGGTTCTTTTGTTGGGCTGAAATAGTTAACTAGTGGTGCATGTATTTACCAAAAAAAAAAAAAAAACTAGTGGTGCATGTAATAAGGTTGTCACGCCCTAAAACTTAAAGGGTGACTGGCACGAAATATAAGAAGACTCACATTCCTTAAGCCTTAAACTTACATATAAATGCTAATAAATAATCATAATACCATAATCTAGAATGTTCATGTGTTCCATACAAAAAAAAGGGAGTTCTGGATCCTACCTATAGATTGTGTGGAGCATCTAGTATTAATAATAATACGAAAAATCTAATTTTATAATTACATCAACTAGTAACACTCCAAAATGAGACTACAAGCTTTAAGTCACTAGGAAGATTCTTCATCGCTTAGCAAGAGGTATAGGATCAGTGATATCGTCTGAACCAAAAGAAATTTTCTGGTGAATAACATCACATTCTTATAATTTAATAAAATACAAAAGTAAAATAATTTAAACATCTTTCTATTTTAACAATAGCAATATATTAATAAATCTCAATTTCTAAACCATACGTTCAAGAATAAAAATAGAATTCTATAAAAAATATCGTTGATAAGATAATTTCATGTACAAAATAAAACCTTTGATTTAATATAATCAATGTAAACCATAATTCTTTCATGTACATAATAAAACCTTTGATTTCATATAATCAATTTAAAACATAATTCTCAAACATTATCTTTCCATAGAACTTCTTACAGAACGGATGACAAGCGTGACCACACAGTCAATGAGGGTAACTAACCAAGCATGACTCGAGGCCATAAAATAAGCATGGACACACAGTCCATAAGGGTAAACTAACCAAGCATGGCTCAAAGCCATGAAACAAGTATAGATACAAAGTCCATGAAACAAGCATGAGAACAAATCCCATGAATATCAAGCGAGCTTCAGGTTAACCATGGTGCACCAAGAACTAACAGTACTGCTGTTAGTAACCAGTATTCTATATTCAAACTTCTCCAAAAACATTTTCAAGCATGCTTAGGGTCAATTTAGCAAAGTAATAAAATTTCTTCTTTCAAGATAATAACAACTTTATCTTATATTTCATAATCAAATCCCCCAGCATGAACTTTCACAAATAATATTTCAAAACTTTCCTTTAAATTCAATCTGTCGATAAAATCCTTTTAAAACATCAAGAACTCTCGTCAAAACATTCCATTTCAAATAACAAATTCGAGTTTATAAACTTTCTAAAATCCAAGATCATTTCAATATAAAATTTATGAAAAATATCTCAAAAGTCTCATTTTCATTTAATTGCATAAGCATAAATTATGTTTTGAAACAATTGGAAGAAAATACATAATAACAAATAAAATCACCATTTTTTACTCATATACTATCAACAGATATTCCTTCACAAAATCATAATTTTAAATATGGAAGTAAATATATAAGTACAACAATAAAAATATCATTTATAAAAATTAGCGATGTTATTCACTCACCTGTTGCTCCTTCCGAAACTATACCTTTACCAAAATCCTTTTCGCTTGAGTTATGGCAATTGCCAATTCCTCACTCTGAATCCAAGATTGTATGTTTGAACTCTGAACTACTTTATCTTCCACTTCTTCTTCCTCCGACTCTCCCTCTCAGTCTCACCTCTCATTCTCGGCTCTCTCTCCCATGCTCTCGCCCTCAGCTTTCTGTGAAGGGCCGAAATGAATAAAATGATCGTGGGAGTAATGGGTTCTACGGGCATGCCTAGACGTAGAGGTATAGTGGAGCATGGGTATTGCATCAAGGGATGAGCTGTCCTAAAACGGATGTGTAATACCCTAAAATCCCTATTTCTCATAACTACTATAATTTGATAAATAATACCTATAGAAAATAAGTGAATATGTGTGGTCTCAAAATTTAAGTTGTGTATTTAAATTATGTTAGAGAATTTTCTCCTAGAATCAAAAAGACCAAAGACCCAAATTTTCTAATTTCAATTAGGATCATAAAATATTCTAAGATCATCATAATTAGGTATAGTCTTGATTATATCACACAAGGCAAACAAATGTCATCAAAATGCCTAAATCAATTAGGGAAAATTTTCAACAACTATTGGGCAATTAAATTTGCAATAGTTAGGATATTTATATTATTTTCAAAATTAAATAATAATTAAGTTTAAAAAGGCATAATTAAGGATATATCAACTTAATTAGCATTCAAGTGATATCTAACGACCATAAAATATTATAAAAAAAATGCCTCAAACAATTAAAGGAATTACTAATAATTAAAGGACAATTAAATTTACAATGATTAATTTAAATATATTAATAAGACACATTAAAAGCCACCAAATAGGGATATTTTGACTTAACTAAAAATCAAGGACCAATTTTGAAATTATATTTAAGGGTCATAAAATATAATATAAATACCATATTAAACCATAGTTCTCGTATGATCAAATGAGCAAGAAAATTTTATGAAAAAAAAACTTAAGCTAATTAATGGGAATTAGCAACAATAAACGAACAATTTAGCTTGCACTAATTTGGATTAGTTGCAAAATAATCAAGAGGCAAAATAAAAAATATAAAATGAGGGTGAAATAATACTTGCCTAATTAAGCACTAATATCAAAGGCAATCAAGGGAGAAAATTTAATTTAAACAAACACAATGAAACCCAATGGTTGTAATTAATCCAATAATTAACCTTAATTCTTGTGAAATTGAATTGGCCAATGATAAATCAAGAAAATATTCTTAATCCTCATGAAATTAATTTGACCAATGAGAGATTAGCATAAATAGAAGGCCATGATTAAATCTAATAAAGCTAAATCCAATGGCCTTAATTCATAAATCTATGTGAATTGGGATAAACCAATAGGAAGCTTAGCTTTTCATTTATTAGACTCACATGAAACACAACTTATGAGCCAAGGGAAGAGGGGAAGGCACGGTTTTGTCTTTGAAAAAAAGAAGGAGAATTGGTCAACAAGCACATGGGATAAGATGGTTAAATGCCCATCAATACATGAAAGAAGAAAAGGTACTTATTCACATGGGTTCATTAATTGAAATGGGAAGGAGGTGGCGTGTTTGAGTATGTGTGTGTGAGAGAGAGTGTTGAGGGTTGTGTGTGTGATGTGAGGCTAGTGGAAGGGAGAGAGAAAGTGTGTAAATTCATTTAATTATGGGTTAAAAAACATTAGGATAAATTCAAGACACAAGTAAATGATAATCTATACAAACTAAATTGTATATTGAAATACGTTAATCATAGATCAAATATAAGGAGTTATTATTAACAAGCATAATTTAGGCTTGGGATAGAGTGTAACCAAAGTCATTTCCTAAATGTGTGAAGATTATTTCCAAATGAGAAAAAGGGAATTAGAGGTTTCCATTTGAAGCTATAAGTTCCAAGATTTCAAAACCAATGAGGAAATTTGACTAAAACTTCATGAAGACCCCTAAATATATTTTTATCTAGTGGAATGCAAAACAAAGAATAGATGAAGGGAGATAATTAATAATATAAAGTAAATTAATTCTCAAAAAGCAAAACTTAGAGGTTAAGTTTCTAAACTTCTTGGTTAAGTTAGGGTTTTCTAAACACATGAAGGGTGGAGATTAACTCTTGTAAAGGGAATTAGATCCAATGGCCATAATGTAAGATGAACTAGGTTAGAAATAATTACCAAAGTTGCCATAGCCTTTTACTATAAATAGGCACCTTAGGTTCTTCATTCTTCACACCAAAATCAATCCAAGAGTTGATTTTCTAAAGAGAGTAGAGAGAAGTAAGAGCTAGTGGAGAGCAAGAAGGAGGAGGAAGTTCTTCAAGGGTAAGTTCTCTAGTTCTTGAGTTCTAGCTTTTAGTTCTTATAGTTCTTAGTAGAAATGTTAGTTTGATCTTTAATCTTCCGATATATTTTTATTTTCATGTTTTAATGGTTAAATATGTCTTTATTTCAAAAATATGATGAAAAATATTATGGAGCAAAATTTTTGGAAGTTGAAGATCAAAGTAGTGAAATTCTGGCGAAATTTACGATTAGGCGTTTTCAAAAGTCAGTCAGAAAAAGGCTATGATTTTATGTAGAAGATGGAGTTATAAAATTCTAGGAAAATTCATGGTTAAAGTTGACATATAGGGCTTTTCAAATATACCTAGAGTGTATCATTTTGAGTTTTGTACAAGGAGATAGAAATTCTTGAAAAAGGGCTACGTTTTTCTAGAATTTTTCTGGGCAAGGTATGAACACGTGAAAACTGGGAATTGTTCTTAAGTTTTGGGTAAAACTTAGTATTTTTCCTCAAAAATAGACATGTTAAGGATTCCAAAGAATTTTACAGATCCTCGTTTCAATTTTTTCTAGAATTAGTTATGATTTTTCAAAGTTAGACGAAAAATCTGCCCAAAATACTGTATCAGCGTTTTTTTCCGAAAAATAAGGAAAATAAGTTGAAAAGTAATTCTACTAAGAGTAAAATGGTCAGTAGTGACTAAGATATCTACTATGATATTATTTGTGAATTAATAAATGTGATATTACCATTATAGATATACGTGATCACATTTCGACCGACGATCGTACCGATATCAGCGTACTGTAACACTAATTCTGATGCTTATTGTACTTTTTATATGTGATAGATGTATTCGTAGATTAAGACTCCGTCTTAAAGTTTTTCATATACATTCAGCTTTATACGGGTTACAGTCTGTCTTAGTAATGCCGTTGAGTTTTCCTAGCGTTGAGGACATGATAGGCCATTGTACCGTTATCCAGACGAATCTGTTATGAGTTTTTATATTGATTATTGCTGTAATGTCATGAATATCTGTCATACATAACTGTTACATAAGCATGAGGTTAACCGTTACCTGAGGTTCAATGGTAATTGAACCTCAACTCTTGCTATAGCCTCAGGTTCCGGAGGTGTCAGAACTGAGAACAAGGGTTAGCAGCATCAGTGAGCGCCATCCGAAGAATTTCTTTTTATGTAATAACGTACTTTTAAATATTTAGATAATTGTACCGCTGTTTAAAGCAACCGGATACACTAGCAGTGAGTGTTTATCAGATACTTACTCTTTTAATTTACTCCGATGCTCTGTTCTAATCAAACAATTTTGAAAACGCTTTCGAAAATTGGGATGTTACAGCATGCACGAGGTGTGTCTCTTCTCTCGCTGTCTCAGCTCTTTCTCTGTTTTTTTTTTTGGGTTGAAATAAGATGAGAATGGGAAATGAATAAATGAGAATGAGGGAAAGAGTGGTTCTGTTTTGAATGGGCCGAATGAAAAATAACGGACTGATGAAGTATGGCCCAATGAATATAATGAAAAGTGAATTCAAGTGTTGGGACTCAAGTATGGCCCAATGAGAGTTGGCATAGATGGTAAGGGATCCAGGACTAGGCCATTGGGTCGTGGGTTCGATCCCCTCTGCCGTCGCTGAGATTCCTTTGATAGGCGATCTCGTAAGTCCCCAGTAAGTGCTTATAGAGCCCCGGGCCGTGCCTTGACTTTGGTGGGGGACTGATGCCGAACTCCTAAAAAAAAAAAAAGTGTTGACTCATGAGAGAAGCACGTGATTTTGTTGTTCAAATGGAGTCCTTGTCTGAAATGATTTAGTTGAGAAATGAAGGAGTAAGAATAGTTGGGCTGAATGTGTTTAGCCGAATGGAATGAGTAAATGGATAAGTGGGAAGTATGGAAATGCATGACGTACATGAAGGGAGGAGTGTATAGGAACTTGGGAATGAATATTGTATTGGTTGGGGCCCATCAACTAAAATAATCCCATAATATAATAAACATTTCTCCTTTTTTCGTCTTTGTCCATTTTGTAAGTCTTAAATTTCTTCTCCTTGAATTTTCCCAAAAATAGGCCTTAAATTCCAAAAATAATTTTAAAACTATTTAGGCCAATTTTTTTTCTATAATTAATCCCTTCATAATATTTCTAGATCCTCAAAATGATATATTTTATATTTTTCCCTAAATTTTTAACAATTATTTTAAGCTTCTCCTCATAATAATTTTAAAATTTTTAGCTCTTACTGGCTTAACAACCTCCTTATCTTAGTCTTACTACTAAATTCCTTATTCCAAAATTTGGAGTGTTACAAAGGTATTATGTGGCTTGCACATGCACAAATATATATATATATATATATATATATATATATATATATATATATATATGAATACTTATTTCTAACACTGATACACATTTTCCAATTTATTTGCAACATTAATTATGTGATAAAAATTAATCCTTATTTCCTTTTAACGATTTTTATCCCCCAATTAATTTCTTTATGCCATAAAATATTATCTCCGAAATATTCAAGTCAAAAATTATTTCCTAACTAGGGGTGAGCAAATCAAAACCGAAACCGAAAACCGAACCGACTTTTTTGGTGTTCGGTTTTTTCGGTTCGGTTTTTTCGGTTTTTCGGTTCGGTTTCGGTTTATAAAAGTGGTCTAATTCGGTGTTCGGTCTTCGGTTCGGTTGTTGGAATTTTATTTCGGTTAAAACCGAAGAACCGAAATGAATTAAAACGATGTCGTTTTATTTTATTATTATTATTATTTATTTATTTATCTTTACTCAACCCCCATCACACATGCAAGGCCCATCCCCAGACCCAACCCAACTACTCCTTTTTTTTTTCAAACAAACGTGAAAACTGAAAACCCTAACCCAACCTCTAACTCTAACCTCATTATATTCAATTATTCATTCGATTCCTCATTCCTCCCTCAAGCTCTCGGTGACTGAACTCTGAACTCTGAAGTCACTCCTGTCTGAAGGCTGAAGTCGCCTCCATAGCCACCGTCTAAAGTCACCTCCGTAGCCACCGTCTAAAGTAGCCTCCGTCACTCCCAAATCGGTCTTCGATGGTCGGTCTTGCTGTTCTTCGACTGACAGAGCGTGGGCTTCTGCCGTCGTTCCTGGCGCTCGTCGATCTGGACCTCTGGGAGTAGATTGTGCCATTCCACCGTTGACTTGGCCGTCAGTCTTGTCTCTCGTCGATCCTCGACCACTGCTGGCAAAACGAGAGCTGCCGCCGACGATCTTGGCTAAGAGGAACAATGGACGATCAAGACTGCAACTGCGATCTGCCGATCTGGTTCTTCATTTTTTTTTGCTCGAACGATCTGCCTCTTCATCGATCTACAAAACTGGTCTTATTTCTCTTTTTTTTTTTTTTTGCTGAAACGATCTGCCTCTTCATCGATCTACAAAACTGGTCTTATTTTTCTTTTTTTTTTTGCTCGAACAATCTGCCTCTTCATCAATCTGCAAAACTGGTCTTATTTTTGTTTTAATTTGCAGGTTGCTCTTAAAACCGAATTAACCGTGAAATCAAACCGAAATATGTCGGTTAATTCGGTTTCGGTTTTTCAGCCATTTCGGTTTCGGTTCGGTGGTGAAAATCTGTCTACTTCGGTTTTTCGGTTTTTTCGGTTTTCACCGAAAACCGAACCGAACCACCGAATGCTCAGCCCTATTCCTAACTATTTGTCCCTAATTAACGGAAAAGTATGCCTTAAAAATTTCAAATATTAATCTTCAAAATAATTAAAGCCAATTTTTCCATAATTAGTCCCATAACACACTTTAATTTCCTAATTCTAAATTTTAGGATGTTACACGAAGAATATATAGTAAACAAATAAAAAAGCAGATGGGGTAAAAGCATATGGCGAACAACTCTCCTTCTCCCTCTCACACATGTTAGATTCCGTAGCAGCAAGCATGCAAAATTTAGAAATGAGAAATCTGAGAAGAGAACGTCAAATCTAGAAAGGTAAAAAAGATCAAAATAAAAAATACAAGAGCGTGATGACACTCCCCTTCGTATCTTATAATTAGCATTTTGGAAACTGTCTTGGGCTTACTCACCCTTCCTGGAATCAAATGTGAAGTTATCAAACAGAATTCACATGAAAAAAGTAAGCAAATTGAGGTGTTGGAGTGCAAAATCTCATCTGATGAAAGAAAGAACAAAAATTCATCTAATAAATAATAACTTTGATGTTTCAGTAGCAATTTTTTTTTTTTTTAATAACTAATTGAATTATTAGGAAAGCATAAAACCCCCCCTTTTAATTTAGTAAGCAGACGTCATTCATAAAACACTGGCCTATATTAAAGCATCATTCAACAAAATTAAAGATTACCCCTTATGAGATCATCAAAGAGTACCCCTAAAAACCCTTTCATAGTTATAGTCTTCGGCTTAATTCTTAGCTCATAATATAGAGTAACTCTATGAAGCTTTGATTTTTATTTATTTATTTATTATATTGAAGAAAGAGGCTTCAAACAACCCCTGATTATTTTAAAAAATATGCACAAATACTTCACAATTTGTCATAAGTTCAAAATAAGTTATAAGGTCTCTAGGCCACCCAAAAATATCAAGAGCAATCAAATCTCCAAGATAAACCAAAGTACGCAAAATCAGGCTTAACGTGACAATATACAATAATACAACATATACCAAAAAGATGGAAGCACTACTGTTAGCAGAAGTAGTTTAAGCTTCCGAAATTTTCTCTAATAGACCTGCACAAGAACTATCACATGGAAAAATGTTAAATCAACGGAGTGAGACAAAATCCTTAATAACCAACAATCTATCTCATCGAGCATACGAATAATTGCTAGTGAAGCATGAAGCGGGATATTATAAAGGGCTTAACATTTCTGCAGCTGTGGCAAAAAAAAATCCATCTGCAGCAAGGTAAAACGATGCTGTTTCTTTTTTTTTTCCTTCCTTATATCTGATTTGCCGAGATGCCCAAAGCAGCAAGAATGAAAACAAGAAAAGCGACGACACTGAGCGAGGAGCAGCGAGGAATGATGAATGAAGATCTGCGAGTATGAGCAAGGAGGGACCGTGGTAGTGCTGTGGACTGGTGGACTTTTGGGGTATTCTTATATGAGCTTCTATTTGGTAGAACTCCATTCAAAGGCTCAGCAACTACAGCAACTCTGCTGAATGTAATGCGTTAGCCATTGAGTTTCCCAAAATCACCAAGTGTCAGCTTTGCTTCTAGAGACCTGATAAGGGGTTTGCTTGTGAAAGAGCCACTTCATTGTCTTGCTTATAGACGTGGAGCTACTGAGATCAAACAACATCCATTCTTTTGCAATGTTAACTGGGAACTCATTCACATCCACCTCCAAGCTAGAAGCATGAGGAAGCCACCGGAATAATATGGAGAGCACAAGATGGTCAAGGCCCTATTAAACACAAATGGGTTAAAGAACAAACCAATGTATACCTGGAAGCCCACCACCTTATTTCCTCTTTTTGTATAAGCATTCACCCCCTTATTTCCACATCCACCATCCCCTTTCATATAAATACTCAAGAGACAAAATGACAATGAATTATCACATACCATTATCAATTCACAAGTTATCAAAAAAATCTTTCCAATCTCATAATTTAACACCAATTCATATAATATAGTATCATTGGTAGTCATTTCTCCATGAAAATAAATCTCACAAGACAATTGCATTATCAACAAAATTCCATAGGTTTATATAATTAAAAATCACTCAAACATCATACAAACATGCACAATAAGAGGAAAGTTGTTACATCTCGCCTAAGCCAATTATTACCATACTACTCCTAATCCAAAAACTTAAACACATGCCAAAACCAATCCACCATAATCAATTTAGTACACATCAATAACTCTTCAAACCTTCACATAAGCAAATTGATTTTAAATTCTTACAACAACCAACTGACTAATTTAGACCAATTAAAATTAACTATTAACCATCATCTATATAGATATACTCATCTATTTTCAACATTCAAAATTCTCACAAAATCACAACTCCAAAATTTTCACTAATCAACAATATATTACCCTCATTAGAAAGATAAAAATACATGGAATAACTTTCATAAAGGAAGTTTATCGAAAGAAATTGATTTTGTTACCTACTAAATGATCTTATAAGATAAATAATTTACCTTAAAAACTCTAAATAACATCTGCATCTTCTTCTCTTCGTCTCCTTCTTTCCTCGCTCTCGCTCTCATTCTCACTCTCTATATCGCATCAGATTTACAATAAAAAGAGGGGGGAGTGGTTGGAAATTCTTAACCCCCTCCCCAAAAGTCACGCTGCCAACAATTGGTTAATATATTTTTATATTTATTATTATTATTTACAATTACCCTTATTAATTATAATTAAATCCTAAAATTAAAATTAGGATATTACAGACATCGTTCATAAAACACCTATATTGAAGCATCATTCAACAAAAATAAAGAGTATTCCTTAAGAGATCATCAAAGAGCACCCCTAAAAAATAAAAACCCTTTCATAGTAGTCTTCGGCTTAATTATTAGCGTATAATATAGAGTAACTCTACGAAGCTTTGATTTATTTATTTATTATATTGATGAAAGAGGCTTCAAACAGCCCCTGATTATTTTTAAAAATTGCCCAAACACTTCACGGTTTTATAAAAAAGCGACAAAGATCAAGCAGTTATTCGTGTATTATATTACAAACCTATAAAGTAACTCCAATAAGTCCACTTATTATTTAATGATTTTATTGTGGAGAGTGGAGACAACTTGACCGAAGAATTGAGTATCAAAAAGAATGAATGGAATCTCTTCTCACCAAAAGATCAAGCGATTATTCGTTAATTGTATTAAAAACTCGTAAAGTAACTCCACTAAGTCCGCTTATTATTTAATGATTTTATAGCGGAGACAACTAGAAGTCTTGAACCAAGAATTGGGTATTGAAGAGAATGAATGGGGTATTTCTCCTCACCAAGAGAGAGAGAGAGAGAGAACAAAATGAGTTGAACCTCACAAAAATGTTAATAATAATGTTAATGACCATGTTACACTACTACAAAATACCTAAAACGACCTAAATAAGATCCAATTAACGTCCCTTTTCTACGAAACGTCTAGGAGAGTGTCGTTGTTTGGATTATATTTAGCGACCTGAAATTGTTTCAGGTCGCCTCATAATAGGTGACCTGAATACAAATCAGGTCGCCTCTTATGAGGCGACCTGAGTTGTTTCAGGTCGCCTCATAATAGGCGACCTGAATTGTATTCAGGTCACCTCATAAGAGGTGACCTTAATGCTATTCAGGTCGCCTCATATGAGGCGACCTGAAACAACTCAGGTCGCCTCTTTTATCATTGGAGGCGACCTAATTTTAATTCTCAGGTCGCCTGTTCTATAATAAGAGGTAACCTAAGTACTATTCAGGTCACCTCTTATGATCATAAGGCGTCCTGAATTGGTTTTCAGGACGCCTTATATTAGTTTTTTTTTAAAAAAAAACATATGCTTGCTGTGTGTTTGGCCAATTTGCTGCAAAACTGAATACTTCACAAAATAAGCGCATATGCAGTGAATGACAATAGATAACAATGAATGTGAAATAAGAACTTATATGTATGACTGTATGAACTTATATGTATGTGCATTCCATCCAAAAAAGGTGGTGAAATAACAATGAATAATCCAGCACGGTTCAATAAGAAAATTGAACATGTAAAATTAAAGTGACTTCAACAAAAGAATATTGGCTATACATACAAGAGCATACAAGAGCATGACAATAGATGTTCTGTATATTTAGCTCAGTTCAACAAAATCAATCAAATTCACAACTTCCAACATAGCCATTCAGCACAAGGATGCAAGAATATATATCAACAACTCCAAGAGAAAACTTCAAATGCAGAGCCTAAGAAGACAAGTTCAGCAAAGTCACCTGATAATGAATTAAAGTGTAGCATTCAGAAACTTTCAGCAAATTCAAGAGCAGAAAAGAAA
Source organism: Acacia crassicarpa (assembly GCA_034222035.1). Classification (NCBI taxonomy): domain Eukaryota; kingdom Viridiplantae; phylum Streptophyta; class Magnoliopsida; order Fabales; family Fabaceae; genus Acacia; species Acacia crassicarpa. The sequence goes on from JAWXYG010000003.1 coordinate 40,614,294, forward strand.
GAAGGTATGAACTAGATTTAGGTTACTAAAACTAGATGAAAACAACAAACAAAGCACTACTATGACAACAAATTTTTCTCGCATTTGGAGGCAATTAATCTCCAAAATTTCACAACAACTTTCACAATTTAATGCAGCAATTAGATAGCATCAACATTCCCTTCAATTGGCAATAACACTGATATGCGATAAGAGGCAAATATATATAGCAGCAATGACTTTTGCACACAAAGCTCAACAGAATTTCAAGGTTTCAGCATACAGAATTTAGCTCAACTCTAATGCTAAAGTGAATGAGAGCCACCTAGTAATAATCCCAGTACCACACAAGCAAATCAAACACCTCCCAAGCAAGAAGCACACATAAAACTTTCAGCAAATCAGTTATGATGGTATGATTCAACAAAATTCTCAAGTCTTGGTTATTGGAAAATCAAATGCAGTAGGTATAATGGCAAAATCAAACTTCATATGACAGTGATCTATTTCCAGAATTAAACAAGTGATCGAACCTCATATTCCAAAATCAATAAAACTCATATGACAGTGATCTATTTCCAAAATCAAACCTCATATTCACAGCAGTTAAAGTGGCAAATTCAAGAGCAGCACCAATAATTTACAGAATTAAACATGTAGATGTCAAATTTAATACTGTAACAATTCTAGAAACCGTAATCAGCACAGCTTAATAAGTTTCACATTGACAATCACCCTAACAAGTAATGACTTGCCTATATATTCACAGTGAGTCATGTTCAAGAAGATATCTAGCCAACATGTCTCTAACCGAATTGATGTCATCTTATGAGTACGGATCCTCAATACGAAAAAACTGTAAATTGGAAAACAAGGTATAATTAACAACTGAAGTACCACAACAAAAAATATCATCATTTGAGGATCACGGAGCATTACGTATGTTTTGAAAGCCAGTAATACGTTCGGTGGAAACGATAGATTGCATCCAACTGATAATGTAGTATTCGTACTCGGTGTTCCCTGGTTATTGATGGCACTATAAATGAAAAACAAATTGTTAAAACGAAAGCTATTGTGTCTCAGAAAAAACTTGAATTGAAACTACTTACCTTCAGATAAAACCACTTCGGTCCACCCTGATCTCGTGCTCCAGCAAGCTGTCTATATGTTCTAAGACCCCTATCATTAAAATGGAAATTAACAGACATGAAAACAATTCATTTAAAAGAAGAATCGATGATTTAGACAAAAATTTACTTACTCAGCAAACATGTTTTTGATATCCTCGGTTGGCCTACCACTTACGGAATCGTACCAATAACATGCGTTCTTGGCGGGGCAAACTACACACAGGGTCTAATGACCACTACAACATATACATATTAATATTAAACTAAGATAAGAAAGCAATTTATTCTTAAAAATCTTATATAGACCAAAAAAATACGTACCTTTCATGTATTGGCGCTAGATAACAAGACGATTGTAGGTCGCCTATTGCTAAACCAGCATAAATGGCCCTCTTGGCTAAGATATTGTGAGCCAAAGCCGTGCTTCCAGGACATAAGAATCCATACGAACCCAATCGGCCTCCCTTTTTGCACATGTCGTGGCAGACACTATGATCAAAATAAAATGATAGATGTTGTTGAATATATTAAACAAAAAAATAGTACTGACATAATTAAAGGGTAAAAAAACTTACAAGATTGCAAGTTGAAACCACTGTATATCTAAACAGTCCATATGCATAAACTCTGTCAAATCTTTCTTGTCAATATTGATCGAATATGTCTTGTCTACACCGACAACGCCCGGAGGCATCTGCAAGCCTATAGAGACGATGTCCTTGTAGAGCTCTCACAGCTGTGCTAAGTATGGAAATATGTTTGCAGCTTGTTCATGCTATGAAAACATAATAAACAGATTATGAGTGGGTTAGCAATGAAAATCAAACGGGAACCTACTCATCGTCAATCAGTAATGTATTTCCTACCATTGGAGGTGTCGTCTCCATCTCAATAAGATGATGCGGCCAAAGGATGAACGATGTGGTGGCAGCGCCTAGATCGGGAACCTCCTTATCATCAATCGGGATGGCTGTCTTTTCTTCCTCCTCTTGCACATTTTTTAGAGTCACCCTACGTTGGTCTTGTGGAATTTGCATATTGTGGTATGTGGTTTGTTCTAGGTAAACAAGACCATCGGCAACAATATGCCGGTGTGGGTCACCCAAATATACAGTGCAGGGTTGTCCCCCCTGTGGAGTGTGAGAAGGCTCGCCAATAAGTACATCTGGAGAGTGATGAGAAGGTTCGCCAATAGGTACATCTGGAGCGTGAAAACTTTCTTTGCTGCTTGGGAAGGCTGGGGATTCCTGGTTTGTAGGTTGCATATTTCCCTTCTCTTGTATCATAGCCCTCATTTCACCCCGTAGTTGTGTCATAACCTCATCTACGAGGGACGCTCGAATTTTGGCTACAAGCAGAGGGCTAGGGTTGTCATCGTCATGCGAACAACGGGAATGCCGTCCAAAATATTTTGCGACACTAACTCCCCTTGGCTCCCCTCGAACAGCATCAAGGTAATCGGGCTTCCCAATCGCCGTGGACAAAATGTCCATCCATGTACCCGGCGTGAATGAACCTTGGCTGCTCTGCTACTCAAGCGCATCCTATATCGTAGGATTTTTCATAAATAGTAACTAATTAAACTCTAAAAATATGAAACAACTGAGGCTATTTAATAGCCACCTCTAGACATGCAATGTGGATACTTATTTCTCGCTTGCCTCTCTCTATTGGCTTGACTTTTTTCCTGTGACACGAAAACAAATAAAACTAAGCCTACAATGTCAAATAGATTCAACTAAAAGATAAGATATGAAAGAAATTTTACAAGAAATTCAGGATTTTGGCGTGACGCCACAAACTCCCTCCAGTCCTCTGGAGAAATGTAATCATAGTCTTGACATGGGTCCTTGTCCCTCTTTGCCCCTTGAATATACTTTCTAGTGAGATTGTTCTTAAAGTCTTTCCAACGTAGACGAACCTCGCCCATCCAATGGTTGTGCATGGCCTTATTGTTAGGCACATCATACGTTTGCTGCAAGGTAAAAGAGAAGATATGAAAGAAATCAAGTAATAAAACTAAATATACAAATGCACTGGTGAGAGTAAGTTGGTGGTGCAATTGGTGAGAGTATTGATGTAACGATGCTTCCTGCACTGGTGGATAGGATGATAGAGTTGGATGTAAGTTGGTGGTGCCTTCCCTGAACTATTTGGTCAAACGAAAATCAAGTAATTTGTTCACTAACTTTTCAAATTTATGTAATCTTGTTTAGGTGGAAATTGGATAGGATGATAACTTACAAGATGAAGAAGAGTCCGACTAGAGGAAGTTTTCTCTTTGGTCGAGGAGTCCCATCAAAAGAAGAGGAACAAATAGTTAGTTAACGTTTTGGGTAGCTAGGATGACTTGTGATGGAAAATAACCTACTGATTGTATTTAGCATACACGTGTTGGCTGCTGCATTTGTGTGAAGGGGCATTTATATTGATGACAATGTTGTTGACAATTTATATTTGTGTAATGGTGCATTTGTATTGACTTGAATTTTGTTTTTCAATTACATGATCAAATTTCTAGTGCCTCTACACTTTGTCAATGTTGTGTAATGATATGTATACATAATAATGGACTACTTTTTCCAAATGAATGTCCAAAAGTCAACATGTCTAGGTTTTTAACAACTCCATTACAACGTTTTAACAACTACATCTCTAAGTTTTAACAACTCCATCACAAACTTTTAACAACTACATCTCCAGTTTTTAACAACTACATCACAACAGTTTAACAGCTATGTCACAACGTTTTAACAACTCCATCACAACGTTTGTTAAAACTCCTTCTTTGAATTTTGACAACTCTATCAGCACGTTTTAACAACTCCATCACCAAGTTTTTGATAACTCCTTCTCTGCTTGTTGACAACTCCATCACAATGTTTTGAAAATTTCTTCTGTTGGATTTTGACAACTTCATTTACACGTTTTAACAACTATATCTCTAGGTTTTTTACAACTCCATCTGCACATTTTAACAACTCCATCTCTAGGGTTTTGAAAACTTCTTTTGGATTTTGACAAATCCATTTGCACTTTTTAACAACTCCATCTCCTGGGCTTTGACAACTACATCTGCATGATTTAACAAGTTCATCTCCAGATTTTTGACAACTCATTCTCTAGTTATTGACAACTTAATCACAACGTTTTGATAACTTCTTCTATTGGATTTTAACAACTACATCTACACGTTTTAACAACTTCATTTCCAAGGCTATGACAACTCTATCTCCAGGGTTTTGACAACTTCTTCTATTGGATTTTGACAACTACATCTACACGTTTTAACAACTTCATTTCTAAGGCTATGACAACTCCATCTGCACGTTTTAAGGATCTTGGTTTTTGTTTTCAATTCCAAAAAAGAACCATGATTTTTTTTAGGATTAAAATTTTCCTCAATTAATTTTCTCACTACAAAAAAAAGCCCATTTGTGGCGGTTTTTGGCGTGACAAATGACATTTGTCACGGTTACAAAACCGCGACAAAAACCAATGAAACAAAACATTTTGTCGTGGTTCAAAATAACCGCTGCTACATGAAAATAAACCGCTACATTTACTGTAGCGGTTTATAATAACCGCCACTATATATGGCTACGCTAACAACTTATACACACAACTGTCACGGTAGAAAAACCGATACACAATGAAAAAAGTTTTGGCGCCTTTTTTTATTTTACATTTGTCGCTCGTCCAAATATCTGAAAAAGGCCATATTGTTTGTAGCGTTTTATAACCGCCACAAATAATTCGTCCAAATATCTGAAAAGTTTACGGCCATATTTTTGTAGCGGTTTATAACCGCCACAATTAATTCCCGCCAAGATTTTTACAAAAAATTTTGGCGCCATTTTTTATTTTTACGTAGCATTTTGTAACGGTTTAGGTTGCGGTTTCTGTAGCGGTTTTTCTTAGTTGAGGTGGTGTGCCTGCTGATACTTTGATATTTGTAGCGGTTTTGAAACCGCTACAAAATTGTGAAATTTTTTTAAAAAATATTTCACAACTCTTAATTAAATTATTATCTCATTTATATTTTTACGGAAAATGATATTAAAATATAATAATTGATTGTATAAGGTAGTATAGATATGGAAAATAATGAGAATATCCAAATATAATAACAATAACTTATGAGTTAGTAAAAATAAAATGAATTACAAAAGAAAAGTGTGGAAAAGTGGATCGATGAATAAGTATATGAAAGTAGAAAAGAAGTTGAAAATTAAGAAAATGTACCTGTAAAATAAAAGAAGTTACAAGTTAATATCAATAGGGTAGAAGAAAAAACAAATATTATCAAGCTGAGTGACACTTACCCGATTCAAACACTTTGCCTCGTTGAGAAAACGTAAAAATATGAGAGAAGTTGGAGAGAAAACGTGTGTAGAAATCAAAATGGAGCATATTGAATATGATTTGGTGGGGGTATTTATTTTGATCTCAGCGTATCATTTTGTCGCGGTTGAGGTTGCGTTTTCCGTAGCGGTTTATTTTAGTAGCGGTTTTGTTATGGTTTGTCGTGGTTAAGGAATTAGTCGCGGTTTTTTTAGGGTTTAGTGGCGGTTTCAAACCGCGACAAAAACTTCTTTTTGGCATTTTTCTTAAAAAAATAAAAGTAAAAGGAAGAGTAGGGATACAAATAACTTTTTTTGGGGTTTTTTTTAAAAAAATTAAAGTAAACTGATGAGTAGGCATAATTTTTCTTCTCAATCTTTGTTGGCCTCCCTGCAAAGAAAGTTTGTATAAAAAGTTATGTGTGAGTTAATATAAAATAAAACATAGAAAAATTTTTGGAAGTGAAATTTGTATATTTCATGTTGTGGATATTAAAAGACGTACCGAACTATAGGTAAAGTGTCATCGCCGTCTGGGAAGAAGTTTTCGAAACTGGCGGGATGTAGCGGCTCACAATCGTAGGCGACGTTCTCACCATCGCCCATGTCGTATAGGTCCCGAGGCTTTAAGTGAACCACCACTGTGCCTCTCATCGACGACATAATGAACCTGATGGGCCTTTGAGGCAAGAATATACGGCCCGTCATCTTAAGATTGACCAGTGTGAATAGGGCGGGAGAAATTCACGGATGTGATGCCTAAGTCATCGGTCGTGAGTCCTCGGGACATTGTCGTATTCGCCCACAAACACTTGAACAACGTTACAGAGAAAAGGCCTTGGTAACTTATCCTGACCACATCAAGGAGCTTTCCATAATACGGGACGTCCCCGAACTGCATGTTCCCGTCACTGCTACTGGCATAACTCCTTGTCCCAAACGTGCCGTATACACCCGAGTTTTGGGTCAGCGATCCCTGATCTCGTGAAACCGTGCAAAACTTGATGCCATTGACATTGTATGCTGTAAGTCTTTTGGCGTGGTCAAGCGGGCCGAGTGCGAGAGCTCTGAATTCTGGTGAGTGGCGGTTGTGGTCATTCATTATTCTCCTCCTAAATCAACCCTGGAATTCTCTGTGGACCTTTCTATCAATTTCGGAGGATGTTCGTGTACAGATCCTCAGCTGACGCTTCACATGACTCCTGAATTCCCTGCAATTAAACATGTGATGACGAGCAAGAAATGTGCCTATAAAATGTAAGGAAACATATAGGATAACATATAGTAATTATGTGCGCAATCCTTACTGAAGGTACGGTTCAACTTTAGTACAATTGATCAAGACATGTCTATGTGCTTGAAACTTCTCAAGTGTCGTGAGTTTGAAGGTCTCACGTCCGCCAACTGGTTTACCAACACGAGGGAATAACAACTCTGAACCTGATGGCTCTGGCTCAGGCTCAGGCTCTGGCTCAGGACAATCGTCCACACGAGGTAGTCTGTTGAATGACGTCTCAATGTCATCAAAGTACCTGGAACAAAAATACAAGACCTCATCACCAATATAACCTTCTGCTTTTGAACCTTCAGGCCACGCCTTATTCCTCACGTAAGATTTCAGTTTCCTAAGGAACCTATAAAGTAATGAGGAAAAATGTCGATACATCAATGTTTAAACATGGGACTAAGAAGTAATGTATTATATATGCTGAAGTAATTAATTTTAAAAGAGTACCTCTCAATAGGATACATCCATCGGTAGTGAACCGGGCTAGCAAGCTTTGTTTCGTGAACAAGGTGTACTACTGTCAGGTGAACCATGACCGTGAAAAATGAAGGAGGAAAGATCATCTCCAAATGGCACAGCGTAAGAATGATTTGCTGTTGCAGCTGGTCGAGCTCCTCCACGATCAACACCTTGGAACACAACTTTTGGAAGAAAGTACAAAGCTCGACCAAAACGATCGACACATCGAGAGGCAGTGTATTTTTTATGGCCAGCGGAAGTAACTGCTGCATAAGCACATGTGAGTCATGACTCTTCAGCCCAGTAACCTTTCGAGCCTGCACGTCCACACATCGTGAAATGTTGCTCGAATACCCATCAGGAACTTTTATTTTCTTCAAAGTGGCAAGGAAGATTTCCTTATTCGGTTTTGTCAGGGTGAATTTTGCCGGTTGAAATCTGTCATGCTCATCCGGCCACGCGTCTGCACGAACCCCCATCTCCCGTAAATCTTTCCTCGCTTGAAGATGATCTTTTGACTTATCTGGTTTGTTCATAATCGTGTACAAGACATTGTCGCACACATTCTTTTCAATGTGGATGACATCCAAACTGTGTCGGAGCAAATTATCTTTCCAATACGGAAGAGCGAAGAAGACGCTTATCTTCCGCCATTGCTGGGTCGCAGAACCAGAAGCCCTGGTCGTCTTTGTCCCGGCCTTTGCTGTGTCATCTTTTTTCCCATACTCAAATTAAACATCCACAATTTGCTCTATTATATCTGCACCGGATAAATTCCGAGGAGGTCCTCTTCTTTCCTGTTGACCATTGAAACGATTGCGCTGCAACCTAAACCTGTGTGTACCATCCAGAAACCTCCGATGACCCATGAAGCACCACTTACGACTGTGGGGAAGGCGCACTGAGTCAGAGTCAAAATTGCAAGCCGGACACGCAAGGCCGGTATGCACATTCCACCCGGATAATGTTCCCAATCCAGGGAAGTCACTGATAGTCCACATCAACGCTGCACGCATGTTGAACAGTGTCTTCTTGTGCGCGTCATACGTCTCGACGCCTTCGTCCCACAACTCCACCAACTCGTTGATGAGCGGTTGGAGATACACATCGATGTCATTTCTCGGTGCCTTTTTGCCTAGAATGATCATGGACATAATGAACGAGCTCTGTTTCATACACATCCAAGGGGGCAAGTTGTAAGGTATCAAAACAACTGGCCATATACTATAACTTGTACTAAGATTACCAAACGGATTAAAACCATCAGTCGCCAAAGCAAGACGAACATTTCTAGGGTCCACCGCGAAATCAGGAAAGTCTGAGTCGAACGCTTTCCACGCTTTCACCATCACGTGGATGTCTGAGTTTACCATCGTCATTCTTGTCGGCTTCATGCCACCTCATATGCTCAGCTGTCTTAGATGACATAAACAATCTCTGTAAGCGAGGTTTTAAAGGAAAGTACCTTAGAATCTTTGCGGGTTTCTTCTTCTACTTTTTTCCCTTCTGAACTGTCATGAAACTCGAAGTGTGACACTTCTTACAAGTCTCCCTCCGAGTGTCCTCCCCCATATAATGCATGCAGTCGTTGGGGCAGACATCGATTTTTTCGTAGTTCAATCATAATCTGTTGATTATCTTCTTGGCCTCGTAGAAGGTTGTGGGAATGTCCGCGTTAGGGAAAGCATCTCGTAATAGTTCCAGCAACATCGACATCGCCTTATCAGTGATCCCACACATGCACTTGATATGGTAAAATTTGATCAGAAAGGATAATTTTGAGTATTTCAGACAACCTTGATACAACGGACGATCGCTCTCATCCATTAGGCTAAAAAATTCCCGAGCTGCTTCATTCCTGTAGAAAACTGGTTGAGGACCTTGTACTTCTGCCGTGAAGTTGTCGTCTTGAACACCAAAAGCGTCGCGAACAGCCTCATTAACCGGATCATCTTGATCTAGTTGATTTCCTACTTGTGAGGTTTGAGGAAGATGATCCCCATATCTCATACCATGCTCCTCACCATGAAGTCCCCAGAATGTATATGTTTCTGGGAAAGGCTTAGTAAGAAGATGTTCCATAGCACCTTCTCGTGTTTGCCACTTCTTAAACTTGCATCTACAACAAGGACACACAATCTTGCCATTAATGCTAGCGTGAGAGAAGGCGAAATCTAAGAAATTTTTCAATCCCGCTAAATATACAGGAGAACTGCGCGGCATCTTGATCCATGACTTGTCCATCTGTAGCAAACAAAGCTAGGAAAGTATAGCAATGTGGAGGCAATGTTTAATAAATTTCACCTTCAGATGTTTAAATGCAATCTTGGTCACTTTGTAGTGGTTCACAACCGTAACACAAACCGCGAATTAGTTTGAAATACAATTTGTCGTGGTTAAAGAACCGCTACCAATTGTAATTGTGAAAGCGTCGCGGTTAAGAAACCGATACAAATTTGAATTGAAAATCCCGCTGTATATTTGTCGCGGTTAAGAACCGCTACATAAACCGGTACCAAATGATGACTGTTTTTAAATTTTGGCGGATATTTTTATTTCTGAAATTCAAATTTGTAGCGGTTTTACTATAACCGAGACAAATATATTATTAAATAACATTTGTCCCGGTTTATCTTAACCACTACGAAATTATAAACATACATTTGTATTTTTTGAGAATCATACATTTTTAATCACTAATTATAAACTCTATTTAGTAAAATTAAAATTTAAAAAAGCTAGTGAAAACAAAGATAACAAATATTTAAATATAATAAAATTATTAACAAACATCCGGGGCGTACAAAATGAAATACTGTCCGTAGACAATAATAACTAACTATCAGGAGCCCAATGATTAGGTCCTGTCTCAGGGGGGTCACTCTCAGGGGCGACGCAGGCTCGACCAGAGGTAACATCGTCCTCGTTAGCAGCAGCATCAGGTTCAGGACACGGAGGCGGGGGAGGCGGGTGAGCCGGGGGGAATCCTCGAAGATGAACGTAGGGGGAGGCTCGGGAGATGGAAACCGTCTGTCCGGCAGCAACTCTATCAAGGCCCCGGCAAGTGACTGCCAGCTATGCCTCTGAGTAGCGAACCAACTGTTGAGACTCTCTTGCACGCGCCTAGTCCTGGCCTCATTCCTGGCCCTCTCTGCAGTAACCTTCTCATCAAGCTGCTCGACAACCTGTGCGGCAACTTTCTGGGCAATCATCGCATCAACCGCAGCAGGTGGTGGCATGCTCGAGCCGGAGGTCCCTGCGCCAGAGGAGGAGGCCTTGCCGTACACCATGCTAGGCCTGGCGCCTAGCCCAAAGCCCCTAACACGGCTAGGATGCTCGACTGGGCCCACACCAGCTTTCAATGCGGCCGTAGGATCAATAGAACCCTGTAACTCCGGGGTCTGCGACGATCGCAACTCCTGCGTGCTCTGCTCAATCCGGGCCTGACGCACATATTTCATAAAACATTAAGCAATCAATTTAATTAAATTTAAATATACAATTATTTTTTTGTAACTTACTATTATCTGCTCTGCTTCCTCAGAGATCGGCGTCCCATCACGGTGCCTATGGGTGCGTGTGAACAACTCCCCATAATCCATCTGACGGTTCTCCTCCCGAGCCTTCTCTTGCTAAAAAAAATATAAACTTTGTTATGACTAGAACAAAACAATAGTCATTTAGCGCGTCATTAACTCCACTTTTAACATACCATCTCACTGTACGTCACCGCAAACGTCTTGGATCTTCCCGTGTGATTGATCCTCTGTGCTACCCTGCTTCTGGTGTTCCTTTGCACTAGGGCCTGCAAAATAAATGAGTGTAATTAATTAAAACAAATTTTAAAATATACAATACTTTCATGATTGAAAAACAAAACTATGATTAATAAAAAAATGTACCAATCCACCTTGATTCCTCCTATATTGGACAAAAGCTGCCCAGTCATTTGGAGGAATGCCGTCTGGGACGTTTACCATCAATTGCTGCAGAGGCATTGTCCCATCTCCATTCTTCTTGTCATATAGACGACCCCTCCGGCTCTTCCACGCTTCTCCCATCTTCATCTTTACATACCTCTTCGCCTCGACTCGCAGTTTAAATTTTTTCTATACCATTAAATAATTAGTAATTAATTAATAATTATTTAAGAAATAAATAACTAAATTAACCACAATTTATACAACTTAAAACTATTAACATGTAAATTTTAATTACACAACATAACTTACTTGCACAACGTCTGTAAACGCCCTATCCTTGTTCTCATCCAGAACCTTTCTCCAATTTTGGAAATAGACAGGGAAAACCCCCCAATTCCCGCCAAGCTGTGACAGGAATCGGTTCAAGAAGTGACCACCGCTGCCGATCGGCTGGTCCGTGTCCGCGTTCCACGGGACGATCACGCAGTAGGTGTTGTTTTGGTGGTTGAGAGTGGGAACGTCCAGCGTCCTCCTGCTGACGTTCCCCTGTGGATCTGCACAATTATAACAAAATTGTTGCAATGTATTTAGATAAACAATCATTACACGTTAGGAATTTAAATTTTATTTTTCGATAATAAAATACTTATACTTACCTTCGACATCCACCATAAATCTGGTGGAACGAGAAGACGACGGTCGAGGGTTCCCTTGGTCCTGCTCATTGTCCTCGTCGAGGAACTGCTCCGCTTCCGCAATGGGAATCTCAATCTGGATCTCCTCACCATCTTGGCTATTCAAGATGTCCTCAATCGACAGACTTGTGCCTCGTTCTCCGCCTACGGTCTCTAGGGTCTCTGGGTGTGGGATTGGGTCATTTGCAAAAAAGTTCGTCAAACTCATTCCCAACCTGAGGGGCCTGAACGGGGGTATTTAGAGGCCCACGCCCTCTCCTACCTCTACTACTACCACCCCTGAGAGGCCTTCTTGGCGGTTCCACTACTTTCTCTTTTCCCTTGTCCTCAAGATTCATGATGGTGAAAGGTAAAAGTTGAAATTGAGAAGTGAATAGTAACAAAAATTGCGCTGTGAATTTTGAAAATGAAAAGCGAGGGATAATAACTGCTGCATTTCATGGCGGTTATCTCAAAAACTGTCACAAAGTAATAACTTTTGTGATGGTTTAAGAGAAACCGCCACCTCCACCGAGACAAATGTGCCTCATTTTTCGCTCAAATTTGTGGCGGTTCTATAACCGCTACAAAAAACTTGACTATTGAGATTCTGTAACGGTTAGGCGTAAAACCGCCACCTAAACCGCGACAGATGCGCCTCAATCTTCGTGAAAATTGGTAGCGGTTATAGAAACCACTACAAATTTCATAAATGTTGACACTTCGTATCGGTTTTAGAGGAACCGCTACCGATTTAGTATTTATTTTTTTAAAAAATTCAAACTAATTAGTTTATCAAACTAATTAGTTTGGATTTTTTTCTTTATTACAATAAAAACATTTCCAATTATTTTCTTTAATTTCCAGTTAGGGTTAGTAATAACAAGTTTATTGAAAATTGGATTCAGTATAGCCACCGATCTCCCTAGAAAAACTCACTGACTCATTTTGATCAGAGATATTTCCCAGAGAGAATGTTGGCTATATTGGACCCAATCTCCGATGATATGTTGGACAATCTTCAGAAGAGGAGATGTCTTTAAGTGAATAGAATAACTAAATCAAAATTTTCACTAAAAGAACATTCTTGGCTCCACATCTCTTATCTCTTATCTCATATCCCGACAACAGAGCAGAGAATGCTCATTTAGCGATAATCTTGACTTGAATTATTTTTAATTTGAATATTTATAGTTGTTGTACGGTCGCTATTTATAGAATAAATTTTGTAGCGGTTATATCCTAAACCGCGACTAATTGTAACATTTAGAGTATAACCGCCACCTAAACAGCGACAAATGCGCCTCAATCTTCGTGGAAATTTGTAGTGGTTAGTTAACCGCCACAAAAGCAATACACGTTGTAACGGTTTGGTATGAACCGCTACCAATTTAATATTTTTTTTAAAAAAATCCAATCTAATTAGTTTGATAAACTAATTAGATTGGATTTTTTTTTTCTTTATTACAATAAAAACATTTCCATTTATTTTCTTTAATTTCCCTAAAATAGCTAGGGTTAGTAATAACAAGTTTATTGAAAATTGGATTCAGTATAGCCACCAATCTCTCTAGCAAAACTTGATGACTCATTTTCATCAGATATTTCCCAGAGAGATTGGTGTCTATATTGGACCCAATCTCCGATGATATGTTGGACAATCTTCAGAAGACTAGATGTCTTTAAGTGAATGGAATAACTAAATCTGGATTTTCACCAAACGAACTTTCTCGGCTTTGCATCTCTTATCTCATCTCCTGACAACAAAGCAGAGAATGTTCGTTTAGTGACAATCTAGGTTTAGAATATTTTTTAATATTTCTAGTTGTTGCCTATTTATAGACTAACTTTTGTAGCGGTTACAGCGTAAACCGCTACAAATTGTAATATCTAGACGCGGTCAAAGTGTCGGTTTCTCCTCACTGCGAGAAAACGGTGTCGTTTCGAATACATTTTGTAGCGGTTACAGTCAAAACCGTTACAAACGTTAACAATTAGACGCGGCAAAGGTGTCAATGAATTTTTGTAGCGGATATTTCAACCAAATCGCTACTAATAAACCACCACAATATTCGCACCAAAACGCGCCAAGGCTGGTGCCATATTTGTGGCGGTTTTGTTTTGTGTAACCGCTACAAAATTCAAAGCAAAATGGTCACCATTTCCCGCCAATGTTTCCGTTACTAATTGGTGGCAGTTTCGCTTTAAACCGTGACAAATTCGCGTCAAAATGTTATTTTGCAGTGGTTTTTTATAACCGCTACTAAGTAACCGCGACAAATGACCGCTTTTTTTGTAGTGTCTTATCATTTTTATTTTCTATATTTGTAGTACTTATCTTCCATATCTTTAACATTCATTTTTAAAATTTTAATGATTAGTGTCACAATCTTTTATATAATTTTCATTTTGAGGTCTAATTTCTCTTAAATTTGAGCTTATTGGTCTTTCTGCTGATAAACTTAAATCATCAAACAATTATAATTCCAAAATTATCATGATTTATGAAGACATAAATATTGAATGGAATGAAAATATAAATAAAGTGATATTTATATACAAAATAAATAATGAAGGGTATAGGTGAAAAAATACACATATGCTTTACACTTAGGAGTGCTCAAAACCAAATGTTTTTTTTTTGGGGGGGGGGGGTGGAAAGTGACTATATGGTTAAAAAAAGTAGAGTAAATATCACACCTGCCGTTATTAAACAAACATTCGTTTGTTGTGCAGTTAAAGTTGCTAGGTATGCAGTTAATAAACCAGTAGATCAAAGCACCAGTACAGTGCGTCCTGACAGCTGAGGAAGGAGGAATCGAAAGCTTGCTCTATGGCTTCATCTTCAACATCGACGACAGGCAGAAACGCGAAAGCGAGAAGGAAGGTGGTTTTTGTGAGAAACTGGAAGTTGGGAACAGAGAGGAGTGAGGGTGACGATATGTGAACAGGGCCCTGCAAATCGGGTCACCCATAAAGTCGGTGAACAGGGAGAGCTTCCCAATGGGTCCAACTGTAAGAAATGTCTCATGTGGCTGTGATAAATATATATGATTTAATAATTAATGAAGGGGTTAAATGACTATTGGTAAATGACTTTTGGGAAGAGGTTCTTGACTGCTTGATGGGAGTAGTCATATCCATTGGACGTACATGTCTTTTGGATACAAAAGTTATTTAAAGGATAGAAACTTGTCCATTCACTCTCTGACCATAAGAGACGCCTCTAGTTTTCCATCAAAAAGAGAGAGCGTGAAATGAAGGGTAAAGAGAATGATAAAGGTTTCAATTATGGTGTTGCAAGTCACATATTCTAAAGTATCAATTCCGCAATTATGGATAGAGGTTGGTATATCTTGACTTAAACATATAGTGTTGTTTTTGTGTCCCTTCAAACGAAATGTCATTTGGATATGTACGCTACTTCAGCCATGAAAAGAAATGGTGTGTTCTATTTTTTATGTTAAGGGAGGCGTCCCCCTTTTATTTAAACGAAACTATACCGCTTGGTTGAACACACCTTTACCTCCCAGATGCGAATGGACAAGTTTCTATCCTTTAAATAACTTTTGTATCCAAAAGGCACATACACCCTATGGATATGACTGCTTTCATCAAGCAGTCAAGAACCTCTTCCCAAAAGTCATTTACCAATAGTCATTTAGCCTCTTCATTAATTATTAAATCATATATATTTATCACAGCCACATGAGACATTTCTTACATTCTCCCACTTGGCTCATGTGATATATGTCATTTCATGATTTAACAAAATATCAATGATTTTGCGCATAATCTTGGCTAAAAGATTTCATATATATTGGTTACATCATAAGTCATGGTTAAGAATAAAACTAATACGAGTCATGGCGGTTGTACATCAGTAAGTCAACGTAGTCCCTTCCATGTACTACTTTATTAGTCTTTCTCCTTGACATGACACTTTAATGGAAATAACTTTAATGTCCATCAATAATGTCTTCATAGTAGACAAATCCTGTTTTCCAACAACATCATTTATGCATGCATACATAAAGTTGAAAACAGGAGAATCTTAGAAACACATATACTAATGAGCTCAAAGCGTCAATGACCAATACATAACAATAATTTTCACATTCGCTAGCAAACATAATACCCATACTATACACATGACTAGTGAATGTCTTGGGTGGTTATCCCTTTGTCAAGGGATCATCTATCACAAGATTGGTGCTAACATGTTCTATTGACACTCTATGTTTCTGAACCTCTTCTTTAACGACAAAGTATTTCCATTCCATATGCTTAGCACCTTTAGAATACTTGTCATTTTTAAAAAAGAAGACTGCTACGGAATTATCACAATAAATTTTCAGCGACTTGGCTATACTGTCGACTAATCCAAGCTCTGAAATAACATTCCGTAACCATTTAGCTTGAACCATAGCCTCAAAGCATGCCACAAATTCAGCTTCCATAATGGATACAGCAATTACCAACTATTTATCCAATCACTTCAAGGTTGTTAGACATCCTATAAGTAAGCATGTAACTTTTAGTTCCTTACAAATATCTCAGAACTTTCTTTGCAACATTGCAAAGCCAATATCTGGTCTCCTACAAGTCTGAGCATATATCAAGCTCCCATTGACCTTCAGATGTATACATTGATTAACAGTGTTTTCATTATATCCAAAGGAAACAATGGTATCATTTAAGTCCGTATACTGATTTCTTTAATTTGCACACCATGTGCTCCTTTTCTTTTTATAGACAGTTTTCACATCCATTTGATGTAACTCTAAATCATAATGAGCCACCAATGCCATGATGATTCTTAGAGAATCCTTCTTAGAAACTAATGGTGAAAAGGTTTCTTTATAGTCAATGCCATCTTTCTGAGTAAATCCCCTTGCAACTAGTCTAGCCTCGTAACGTTCTAAGTTACCATGAGAGTCACGTTTGGTCTTAAAGACCCACTTACAACCAACTCTCTTACACCCTTTTGGTAACTCAACAAGGTCTCAAGCATCATTCTGTTTCATAGATTTCAACTCATCTTTTATGGCATCGGTTACTTGTCACCATTTTCACCATTCATGGTTCATTAACAATAATCTCATCATAAGTAATGGGATCATTCATTTGTTGTTCTCCATTAATATTAATCAGTTCAATAACACGAGAAACAACAACTTAATATTAACGCTTCGAGTTATACATTTCACATACTAACATGCTTCACAAACTTAGACATAATTCATTCAATGTATATCAATGTTCACATTTGGGGACCTATCAATATGCAACATTCAACTATAATGATGCTATAAAATATTTCACATAATTTGGCAGTGATGCATATCCCAACTAAAAATATTTATCATCTTTGGATGTCTAAATAAAACTGAGTATATGGACAATACCAACATTTGTGTTTAATTATTATAAAGACAAATAATCAACCTTTGGGTTGATCCATAACCACCCTATAATAATAAACTACAATTTACCCACAGTACAAACATAATTTCATAGCATCAAGGTTATGGGTAATTTGAAATATTGCAATAATAATTGGAATTAAAATAATTTATAATGATTTGGCCACTTTGGTAACTAACAAATCCGTCATACTTAATTCCAAAACTTAAATGTTTACCATTCTTACAATTTCTATTCACAACATTTAAGTAATTTAATATTAGATCAACATAGAGAGGCTTTAACAAAATAATTTGTTCCTTTTCTAAGCCATCAATAATATCTAGTTATTTATAAAACTAGATGATCCAAAATTAAAGCCTAGAACACCTTTATTTGAATTTAAATCAGACCAAAAATATACTATACAGCCTAAACATACTTGGCACAAAAAAAAATAATAATAAAATAAACACTGTTCGGCCCAAAACACTGTTAGCCCCCACATTTTTTTTTCTAAAAAAAATTCGGGCCAAAAATTATTTTTTCCAGCCCAAAGAAAAGTGCAGCAGCTGAAAACGTACTATTCAGAGGCCTAAAAATGTTGAGCCCAACTTCAAATGAAACTCTTTGTTTCATCCTCTAGGGCCCAAAACCGTTAAGCTCAGCATAAAATTATTTAAATATTTATAGTTGGGAAGGAATAGCAAACTACATGCTTATAGCTCAGTGGATAGGTGTCTATTCCTGAACCCATAAGTCACTTGATCGAACCCTCACAAGCGCATTTCCTTCATTTTTTGTTTAAAACAGTGAAACGCTTCCTATTAAAACACGCTGCATAAAAACGCATCCATGAGGTTTCGAACACGGGACATAAGAGTGTGTCGCATCCTTTAGGCTGGCTCTTCTTCCAGTTAAGCGATGCAGGTTTCCGTTAGAGGATCAGACACCAACAATTATAAAAACGATTCCTTAAACCAGGGCCTATGGATCAATAAACACAACTCTTCTTTTCACCATAACCGACATTCCCGAAATCAAATTTACACATTCTTGGTATCTATCTCTTCGGTTTATCAAGATCTTTTCAATGAAACCGACTTTGGGGCATAATAAAAATCATTTTCTCATGTCCCAATTTCAAAAACAAAGAGAAACATGATAGGAATTAAAATTTCTCGCAACTTTTCATTCTCTTCGCAATCATGATAATTTAATGACCTATAAATTACTTTTCAAATGATCCAATTATCAAAATCCAAAGACGGTAACATACCATCATCTTTTCTCTTTGATCTCAAAAATTCTTAAGAGAAAACTGAGAGTCCCAAATTAGTGAATGCTATTAACGTTGAAAATTCATAAAGCAAAAATAAGTGCAATATTCCTAGTTCAAACATGAATCCCACACAAAGCAGTAATATGTGTACTTTTGATTCAACAAATCAACATTACTTGTTTGAAATTCATTTCACTCATTTCACATACTTTTGAAGATCAATAAATTCATTCAAGAACAAATTCAAAAGTATCATTCATGTATCAATACAAGATTTGTAATTGGAAAACCATAAATTCTAAAAGCAATCAATATTCAATTCATAATCAAATACAGATTCAATACAAATTCCTTTAATTGGAAAACCATAAATTCTAAAACCAAAAGCTCTGATACCACATGTAAGTTTTTCTATAATTTCATGCTCAAACATCAAATAATAAGAACATGAACAAGGATCTTAAGAACTTATGATTGAGGTTCTTGACTGCTTGATGGGAGCAGTCATATCCATAGGGTGTATGTGCCTTTTGGATACAAAAGTTATTTAAAGGATACAAACTTGTCCATTCGCTCTCTGACCATAAGAGACGCCTCTAGTTTTCCATCAAGAAGAGAGAGCGTGTAATGAAGGGTAAAGATAATGATAAAGGTTTCAATTATGGTGTTGCAAGTCACATATTCTAAAGTATCAATTCTGCAATTATGGATAGTAAAAATGGAATATCACCTAGAGGGGGGTGAATAGGTGATCTTAGAAATTGAAAACTTCTTTTCAAATTGTAAGCAAAATAGAGACCAATAAGATAAATGGACACAAGAGAATTTATACTGGTTCGGTCTAAAACTTCGACCTACGTCCAGTCCCTAGAACACCTGGGATTTCACAACCTTTCAGAACAATTACAGACTCTGTAAACGAAGGATGGTCGGCTTACTCTCAGACTCCGCTCCCCCTTACAAGTTGTAATTGATACACCTTCTCTTAAGGTTCCTCAACCTTAAGATACAAACTTAACAATGGAATAAGTGTTTAAATACTCCTCACGAGTTGATAAAGATATGAACACTGAAGTGCAGTTAATAATACAGATGAAACAGCAAAAGAAATTAATCTCGAATTGATTGCGTAGCGTTTTTGGTAGTTGGCGAATTGAATGCTTCGGCTACTTATAGTTGATTCCATTAATGACCATTGTTGAAGCTCATGAAGTAGCCGTTGGGTCTCCTCAATATGTCCGTTAGAGAGATGATGCATTCGTTGAGGATTTCGCCGTCTTAGGAAGAATGCGCAGAACGAACATTCTCTTTCATTCTTTCTGTTGTATCCGTTGTGAGATGGCATTAAAAGCGAAGTCAGAGAATATCAGAGTTGGCTTTACTTTGCTTAGTATATCACTCTCCGAGAATATGACGATTTAGGTAGCTACATTTAATGCTTCTAACAAGCGAGATTGATTCATTTAAATTCGCCAGTAATTTATTTTTAAATGATCTAAAACTCATGAACAAATTGGTTAATAGCATTTGGTAATCATAATCAGTAATAATCAAGAGAGGTATTAATCCATTCGATATTCATGAATTTCGAACACGGTGATTTAAAAACAGAATGACATTACTCGAGCAATAGTCCATGCTTGCTCGAGCAAGCTCTTTTGAAAAGCTCAGGAAAATGCTCTTTGGTCGCTGATGCTCGAGCATGAAAGTTCTCTTGCTCGAGCATGTTGCTCGAGCATGATCTTAATCATGCTCGGGCAAGCTCTGTAAAAATGCTTTTGCAGCGATGGTGCTCGAGCATGAATTCTTGCTTGCTTGAGCATGAATTCTTATCATACTCCGGCAAGCTTTTATATCTGAAGGAAAATCAAGTTGCTTGACTTTGCTCAAGCAACACTTTAGGCTTGCTCAAGCATACTGCTTGAGAGGCTTTTATCCTTGTTCGAGCAACGCTTTTCAGAGGCAGCAGCGCTGGTTGCTCGAGCAACCTTTAAAGCCTGCTCGAGCATGGTGCTCGAGCAGCCTTTTGATGCTTGCTCGAGCATTGCTCGAGCATGCTTTTTCTTAGTGCTCGAGTAAGCTTAGCATTGCTGATGTCTTGTTCTATTTTGGCTCGATGTTGCTTGAGCAAGACCATATGGTCTGCTCGAGCAAAGTTCTATCAAATAACATCTGATATACTTTGCACATGATGTTGCTCAAGCAAACTTGATTCTTTGCTCGAGTAACATTCTGAAGATACAATTATCAATGTTCTTGCTTATTCAATTTAATAGCTTGGAAATTGTAATAATCAAAACATAGGAACTAACATTCTCCCCCTTTTTGATGATGATAATTTTCGAAAGCTAGTTTGAAAATGTTTTGTTAAAAAATTTAGTTAAACCGAGTGTACTAAGATTAGAAGAAAAATTGAACTGATAATTGATTCATAATGATAAGTTCAATTACAGTTAAATCAAAAGACAAGCAAAGACTTGAACTATTAGATAAATTAACCAACAAACTAGCTACCTATTCTCCCCCTTTGTCATCGACAAAAAGGGAGCCCTGAACAGACGGAGAGGTAGGAGAGCTATCAGGGAAATCAGAAGAAGATGAAGATGGAAGAGGAACTGTAGCAGGATCAACAGGAGAAGGAGGAGGAGCATCTGTAGGAGGATGATCAGCAGCGAGATCAGAAGCAGATGGAACAGGAGAGGCAGATGCTGGAGAAGGAAAACCGGTTGTCGGACCACCGGGACCAAAGCTTGTGACAAAATTATCCAAAGTGTAGTCGAATTGCATAATAGCTTTGTGAATCCCATACTCCTGACTAGAGAGGCATTGAACTTCTTTCTGGATCTCCTGTTGTTGGTCATAGAGAACTGAGAAGCGTTTATCCATTGACTCCTAGAAATCTGCCAAATCTGTCATCATCTGCAGTCCGAGACTAGACTTAAGTTTGAGCATATCAGAGACAAAGGCTTTGATCATCTCACGGGTCAGCTGCTGGAAGACTTCGAAGGATTGAACAACAGGGGCCATGGCTTTCTGAATAGAGGCATCAACAATCTTTTGTATTGAAGATTCAACAATGTTCTGAATGGCCGCCTGTGAAAAAGATGGAGCTGGAACAGGGGAAGAAGGACCAGCCTTAAAGGACTTTGCTTCATCGAGGGGAAAAGAGTCAGATGGTTTGGAGGCAGATGGTTTGGGAGTAAATGGCTTTGAGACCTGTGGCTTAGACTCAACCGGTGCCTTGCCCTTCCCTTTCTTCTTGGACGAAGCCTCGGTGAAAGATATCCTCATGTTTTTCATATGCTCCAGACCAAACTGTGGAGGATATACTTCCTTATCATCCGACAAGTACCAGATGTTATTCACTTCTAGTATCCTGGAGACTAATGAAGGATAAGGTATGGTAGCTCGAAGTCTGACCTGAGCCTCAGAGATAAAGGACACCATCTCTTCTAAGACCCATTTGCCTATGTTTTGTGGCTCCATAGCGACTAGTGAAGCAAACAGTTCAAAGTCCTTTCGAACGAAATGAGTGAAACTCTGGCCTTTCTAAACAAGGCTTCGACTGTAGACATACCAAAGGACTCTGTACTCGTCTTTCATCATTGCCGGAGTCACATTAACTTTCTTCCCTTCAGTTTGCACATTTGGGAGGAGGATTTGATGACATTCAGTTGGTGTAAGTCTAGGTGGGTCTTCAGGGATATCAACAACACCCATAAGTACGTTGAGATCATAAGTCGTGATTTTGATCTCTTGGTCCCGAACCATTGTGATCAACACATCTTCGTCAAACTTATGAACCTTTTCTGCCATATGCATATTGTGATAAAACACTCTGACTACTTCTAGAGAATATGGCTTACTTATACCAATCAGAGGCATGAATTGAGTTAATCAATTTGACAAATCTAAATTGCACTTATCCTTAAAATGAGCCAGATCAACAAAAACAATCGGACAGAATGGTCTGGATTCATAATATCGGGCAAATAAAGAGTGATTGTCCACAGCAACATTACCAATATTCATGTTCGGTGAAGGCTCTGGTAATTGACCATCCACAGGTTGACTTGTAGATACCAGCGCCTTCTTGCTTTCTGATCCTAGAGAGAAAGAAACTTTCTTTCCACTGGATGCTTGAGATTTCTGGCTGATAGCAGGCTTGAGATACTGTGGTTGATCATGCAGCATCTTAGAACTAATTTTTTCAAAGGTTATCTTGGTGACGACGGTCTTTGAAGAAGGTGGAGATGGCGACCTCGATTGTTTGCTTTTTCCGGTGGAAAGAGAGCTAGATTTGAATTTGGTCGACGTCTTTGTAGTATCTTTGATTGTTGGCTTTAACTTTGATTTCTCTATCACTTTTGGTTTAGAAACCGACTTCGACGGCTTCGACGATGATTCGATGGGTTTGGAGATTTTTTCAGATTTCTTAGAATTCGCAACTTTAGGTTTGAAATACCTTGATTTCTTTGTGGGAAAGTGTCTAGAGGGAGATTTATCGCTTGATCCAACCATTTTGAGGATTGGAAAAAGGGAAATGATGAAGATGGCGATTAAGGGGTCCGTTGGTGACGAAGAGTTTGATTGAGAGAGAAAATGGAGGGAAATGGAGAGATTGATCGATTGAAACAGTGGCTTTTGAGGAATCGAAGAGTTGTAACGGAAGGATTTGAGATAACAATTCTCAAACGAATGTGATCGATAAGAAATTTGATAGAAAGGGGTTTTAGGGTTTCTGACGGCTGAAAATGAGAAGAGAGAAATGTGCCGTCTGAAATGAAACGACGCTTCCCTAATAAACTCAGGAAGCCCAACCTTGCTCGAGTAGAGTGTTCTGTGTGCTCGAGCATGGTTCTTGCTCAGGCAGATATTTCCTTTTGCTCGAGCATAAACGAGCGAAAATGAAGATTAATAACTAGGACCTCGTTGTTGCTTGAGCAGACATCTGGGTTTGCTCGAGCAACACCTTATGTTATTCTAAATAAATGCCCAGCATTACTCGAGTAGAATGATCACATGTACTCGGCCAACTCTCTTCAAGAAACCTGGTTCTTTTGCGCTATTGCTCGAGCATAGTTCTTAGTATGCTCGAGCAAGCTCATTTTCTGTATTTTCTATTGACTACCTGATGTTGCTCGAGCAAATCTAAGAGGTGTGCTCGAGGAACCCTCTAATTCTACCTTTTCAACTTACTTCTTCTTTTAGGTTGCTCGAGTAGAGATCATTTTACTACTCGAGCAGAGCCTTCTCTGTTTGTCTCTGATTTTTCTCATACGAATAGAGCATCCTGCAAAAACTTAGATAGAAACTCTGATGCTCAAGTCAGTAAAATTATAAATATTCAAGAATTAATTAACAGTAAAGGCTTACAATTCACTGGGATTAGCGATTCCCAATTCTCTCCGAATGAACAAGAATTGCTCCTTTGCTAGCAGCTTAGTGAAAATGTCAGCTAGTTAAAGGTGTGTAGGAATGAACATCACTTTGACATCTTTCTTTTGTACATGGTCGCGAATGAAGTGATGTCTTATATCGATATGCTTGGTTCTTGTATGTTGTACTGGATTTTTCGCCAAGCTGATCGTGCTCATGTTATCACACAGAATTGGAATCTCTTTCAAGTGGACTCCCAAGTCAGACAATTGTTGTTTTAACCATAAGACTTGTACACAGTAGCTTGAGGCAGCTACATACTCCGCTTTAGTTGATGATACAGCAACAGTAGTCTGCTTCTTGCTGAACCAAGATACCAGTGAACCTCCAAAGAACTCACATTGCCCACTGGTGCTCTTTCTATCAGTCTTATAACCAGCGTGATCAGCATCTGAGTAGGCAACTAAGAATTCTTGTTGACCTTTTGGAAACCAGAGACCCAGCTCCTTCGTATCTGAGAGATATCGAAAGATTCTCTTGACATTTTCAGCGTGTGATTCCTTAGGAGTTGATTGAAATCGTGCGCACATTCCCACACTAAACTGAATATCTGGTCGACTGGCAGTCAAGTAGAGCAAGGACCCGATCATCCCTCTATATTTGGTTATATTGAAGTCTTTCCCTTTTTCTTCATCCGCATCCAGCAAGGCTGTTGAGCTCATTGGAGTGTCTGCACCATTACAGTGCTCCAATCCAAACTTCTTGAGCAAATCCCGAAGATACTTTGTTTGTGAGATAAATATTCCATCCTTTCACTGCTTGATTTCCAGTCCTAGAAAGTAGTTGAGCTCTCCCATCATTGACATCTCGAATTCTCCCTGCATTTTCTTTGAAAATTCCTCACATAGAGAGTCATTAGTAGCACCAAATATTATATCATCTACGTATATTTGTACTACTAAAAGTTCATTGAGCTTATTAGTTTTGATAAAGAGAGTTCTGTCTACTTTCCCCCTAACAAAGCCTTGATCTAAAAGAAATTTACTTAACCATTCATACCAAGCTCTGGGAGCTTGTTTGAGACTATACAAGGCTTTCTTAAGACAATAGACGTGATCTGGATGGTGTTCATTTTCAAAACCAGGAGGTTGTTCAACATATACTTCCTCCTCAATAAAACCATTTAGAAAACCACTCTTTACATCCATTTGATAAAGTTTGAATCCTTTGATGCACACGAAGGCCAAGAGTACTCGTATTGCTTCCAATCTAGCCATTGGAGCAAACGTTTCCTCATAATGAATACCTTCTTCCTGATTATAGTCTTTGGCAACCAGTCTAGCCTTGTTACGGACTATAATTGCAGATTCATCTTGTTTGTTTTTGAATACCCATTTAGTGCCAATGACCGGATGGTCTTTAGGCCTAGGTACCAAATCCCAAACTTGATTTCTATCAAATTGATGTAACTCCTCTTGCATTGCTATTACCCAATCATTGTCTGATAGGCCCTCATCAATTTTTGAGGGTTCAATGTGGGAAATAAATGCAGAAAAAGTAACTTCATTTAGAGTGCTATTCCTGGTCCTCACTCCTTGATTAACATCACCTATTACTTGGTCTAAAGGATGATTCCTAATAAACTTCCAAGCTCTTGGTTGTGATTGATCAGGGTTTTCTAAATTATTCTGAGGATCAATTTCGAAAACATCTTCAGGGTTTTCCATAGAGGCAAGGGTAGTTTTCGAAAAGAATTGATTTTTGAAATTATTATCTTCATCATCATCCAGATTTTTATCTAATTTTGACTCACAGAACACAACATGTATGGACTCTTCAATTACGCGTGTACGTTTGTTGAAAACTCTATATGCTTTTCTCCTATTTGAATATCCAAGAAAGATACCTTCATCAGACCTAGGATCAAATTTTCCTAAATTGTCTTTAACCATTGTTATGAACGAAGCACTTACAGCCGAAGATGTGAAGATGAGCCAAGTTTGGTTTCCTCCTTTTGTAGAGCTCATACGGAGTCTTGTTGAGCTTCTTCCGGAGATAGGCTCGATTTGATATGTAGCTGGCTGTGCTCATAGCATCTGCCCAGAAGACTTGTGATGTCTGATTTTCATTCAATATTGCACGAGCCATCTCAGTTAGTACACGATTCTTCCTTTCGACTACACCATTCTGTTGAGGTGTCCTTGGAGCCGAGAAATTTGTGATCCATCTCGTGAGCATCACAGAATTCACCAAACGCTTGATTCTCGAATTCACCTCTATGATCCATTCAAATAGCTGTAATACAAATACCTTTCTCATTTTGCACCTTGTTGGCAAACACAACAAACAAATCAAAAGTTTCATCCTTAGAGGATAAGAAAATGGTCCAAGTAAAACGTGTGAAATCATCGACAATCACCAGAGTATATAAATTTCCACCAAGACTTCTAACTCTTGCTGGTCCAATTAAATCCATATGAAGTAATTGAAGAGGCCGATTTGTCAAGATTTCTGGTTTATTTTTAAAAGATGATTTGGTTTGTTTACCCCATTGACATGAATCACAGATCATATCATTTCTAAAACATAATTTGGGTAAACCAATTACTAAGTTTTTTCTTAACAACTTATCCAATTGATGCATGTTGAAATGAGCCAATCGCTTATGCCACAACCAGCTTTCGTCCAAGTTGCTAACAAAACATTTTTCAGAGTTTATTTTCGGTAAATCTAGGGTATAACAATTTTCTTCACGAGGAGCTTTGAACAATACCTTTAGTTTACCTTTATCGATTGGGAGATCGTTATTGTTGACAATGAGACACTCTTCTGAGTCAAAGATGATCCAGTTGTTCTTATCGGCACTTTGGCTCACACTCAGAAGATTATGGCAGAGACCTTCCACTAGATAGACATCCTTAATCTGAGGCCCATCTTTTGCACCAATTTCACCAATACCAGTGATTTTCCCGGATTGGTTTCCTCCAAAAGTGACTTTGCCGCCATCTTTTGACCTCATTGCAACAAACTTGTCTGCGTCTCCTGTCATGTGTCTGGAGCATCCACTGTCGATATACCACTTGTTGATTCTTGATGCTCTCAAACACACCTGCAAGACCAGAAGGGATCAAGCTTTAGGTACCCATCTTTTCTTGGGTCCTTTGGGGTTAGTCTAGGCTTTAAGAACATAGGTTTCCTTAGGCGCCCACTGATAATTACCAACTGGCTTATCCCTTCTATCCTTTTTATGAAAGCACGATGAAGTACTATGGCCTTTTCGATTACAGTAATTACAATGTGTGTTAGTTCTCAATGTGTTTTGATGATTAACAACAATTGTAAAACATGTTATGAAGTTTCCAAGAACCTTTGAACATCATCTGATAGTTGCTTACCGCAGTATGGCTTTGCATACTGTAGTATAGAGTCTTCCAGAAAGGAGATAATCTTTCGGGATTACTCAATACTGCAGTATAGGTGTCCATACCGCAGTATAGCTATGTATACTGCAGTATAGGGACTTCCAGAGAGCAACCGTATTTTCAAAGTAAGTCCATACCGCAGTATAGCTATGTATACTGCAGTATAGGGACTTCCAGAGAGCAACCGTATTTTCAAAGTAAGTCCATACCGCAGTATAGGTTTGTATACTGCAGTATAGGGCCATCCAGAAAGTAATCATTCCTCTAGATAAGTCAATACTGCAGTATGTTAGTTGCATACCGCAGTATTGGACTTCCAGAGAGCAACCACGTTTTTCAAAACAAGCCCATACCGCAGTATAGCTTTGTATACTGCAGTATAGGGGCATCCAGAGAGCAAGTAAAATTCTAAGTCAAGCCAATACCGCAGTATAGGTATGTATACTGCAGTATAGGGCCAACCCGATAGCTATCAAATTTTCTCACCCAAGTCCTTACCACAGTATACTAGTTGGATACCGCAGTATAGAGGATATCTTTCAAAATCATTTCGCGAGGTTTTTGTCTCTGGAAGTTGTTTACTGCAGTAAGCTTTTGGATACTGCAGTATGCACAGTGGCATACTCCAGTATAGAGGAACATACCGCAGTATACAACGGTCAAAACTGATTTTTGAATTACACGAATTTGCAAATCATTATTGTTTGATCTTATTGCTTCCATAATTCATTCAATCATATTCCTAGCTATGTTTAACAAGTTTGTTGAGTGAATTTCAGCAATCACAGATGAAGATCAATAAAGGTCAAAGCCATAAAGCAAAAAGTGTACAGTGCATTAAATGCACTTCTGCAAATCAACCTATTTTCAGCTAATCCATCTGAGCACGCCTTCTAAACGTTGAAGAATGCTTACTACAACAAGTAAAGCCATCTCCAACGGGCAAATTCTCAGAGAGCCACATCAGACTTCATTAAGACTTGGATTAGCAGAAATTTAGAAAGAGAAGATGACCAGAACCCAAGCTAATCACTTCCAACGGTTGGAATCATCTTACAACGGTCATTTAATGTTCTCTGCCTATAAATAGAGAGCATTAACTTCTTCTCAAGCTGATACACCAACTGAGAGCGAAAATTTATTAAGTATCATTTATTGTGTTCAGCTTTTATCTGTAATAGTATCAATTTGATACTTTGTACTTCAGTGTTTATTCTATCTACTCTTTGAGAGAGTTATCATCTTGTAAATCATCTACTGATTGTGATAACTACAAGTCAGGGGACTTGGTAGTTAGGGTGTATTGATTACAACTTGTAAGGGGGAGTGTGTTCTAGTGAGAGAACAACTCTTAGTACAGAGTGTGTAATCAATATTTGATTATAGTGGATTGAAAATCCCAGGTGAGGCTTGGGGACTGGATGTAGGTCAGAGAAAGGACCGAACCAGTATAAATCGTTGTGTGCAAAGCTTTTCTCTCTATCTCCTCTGTTCTGCCCTGTTCTGAAAGTGTAAAAACAGAACAAGTTGTCGAAAATTTTCTTTATACCCAATTCACCCCCCCTCTTGGGTATAAAGCTCCTCTTTCATTTGGTATCAGAGCAAGGTCTTCTCAGAAGAGTTTAACCACTCGAGAAGGATCACCATGGAAGGAATTCTTCCAGATGGAGCTTCAATCAACAGACCTCCAGGTTTCGACGGCGAACACTACTCTTTCTGGAAAGCAAAATTTCGTGTGTTCGTGATGGCAACAGAATATGGTTTATGGAGGGTCTTTGAGACTGGAGACTATGTTCCAGTCAAGGTAGAAGGAGGCATCACTGTTCCCAAGACAGAAGCTGAGTTCAATGATGACGATAAGAAGAACATCACTCTCAATAGCAAGGCTATCCTGATGCTTCAGAGTGCTCTTAGTCAAATGGAGTACTTTCGTATCTGTAATTTGTCAACGGCTAAGGAGATGTGGAAGGCTCTGGAAATAGCTTATGAAGGAACCTCTGGAATCAAGGAGAACCGAGTCAACATTCT
This sequence comes from Acacia crassicarpa, assembly GCA_034222035.1. Lineage (NCBI taxonomy): Eukaryota > Viridiplantae > Streptophyta > Magnoliopsida > Fabales > Fabaceae > Acacia > Acacia crassicarpa. Next base: position 40,643,610 of record JAWXYG010000003.1, read on the forward strand.
AACCACTGAGTATGATCTTTTGCGAATGAAGCAAGGCGAGAGTATTGGAGAGTTTCAGTTGAGATATACTCATCTGACCAATCAGCTAGCTGCCTTAGGAAAGCTTTTCGATCAAGGAGCTCAAGTGAGGAAAATCCTCAATATTCTAACAAAGGATTGGGAAGCTAAGGTCACCGCCATTGAAGAAGCTCGTGGAGAGTCAATGACTTCAGTTGCCGCATTGTTTGGCAGTCTATCTGAGTACGAGAGCAAATTGAAGTTCAAGAAGGAATTAGAAGATGTCAATGGTGGCAACAATCGCAATAAGGGAGTGGCTCTGAATGTGGAAAAAGATGAGGAAGATGAAGATGAGGATGAAGAAATTGGCATGATGGTCCGGAGATTCAAAAAGTTTTACAAAAGAGATCAAGGCTTCAAGAAATTCCAGAAGGGAAATTCAAGCTATGAATCAAAGAAGCCGGTTATCTGCTACGAATGCGAAAAACCCGGACACATCAAGGCGGAATGTCCTCAGCTGAAAAATCAAGAGAAAGAAAAGAAGAAGTTCAAGAAATTCAAAAAGAAGGCATATGTGTCAGCAATATGGGGAGATAGCTCATCGGATGAGGATGAAGCTGAAGAAGACGAAAGCGAAAAAGCCAACATATGCCTAGTCGCTGAGGAAGAAGAGCAACACAATGAAAGAAATGAGGTATACGAATCTCTTCCTTCCTATGATGAATTATTTGCTGAATACAATGTTGTTCAAAAGGAGTTTGAAAAACTTGCAGACAAGTATATGTCTTTGAAAAGGAAAAATTCTTTTCTTGAACTGCAAATTGAAAACCTCTCTTCTCCTCAATCTCTGATTTGTGATGAATGCTCTATCCTAGAGAAAAAGAATTCACAACTTACAAAAGCACTTGAGAAATTTACTAAGGGAAGTGAAATGCTCAATGTGATTTTGAAACAACAACGTTTTACAAACGATAGATCGGGCATTGGTTATAGACCAGACTTTGATAAGAAGAAAGGAAAGAAAAAGAATGGACAAAAATCCTATATGAATTATTTCACTAAATCTGTTCATTCCTCAAACCCTTTTGCACATTGTACATATTGCAATAGGAAGGGTCATTCTACTTCATCTTGTTTTCATCGAAAAGAAGGAAAAGCTAAACCTGTAGGAAATTATGTCTGGGTACCAAAAGGAACATATGTTCCCAAGGTACATGCTAACCTCAAAGGACCCAAGAAAAGATGGGTACCTAAAACTTGATCTCTTGTGATCTGCAGGTATGTCTTAGAGCATCAAGGCCGAACAAGTGGTACATCGATAGTGGATGCTCAAGACACATGACTGGAGACAAATCAAAGTTTTTATCAATAAAGCCAAAAGATGGAGGTAGAGTCACATTTGGAGGTGATCAATCCGGGAAAATCGCTGGCATTGGTGAGATAGGCAACAATGAAGGCCCACTCATCAAAGACGTCTACCTTGTAGAAGGATTGTGTCACAATCTCCTAAGTGTGAGCCAAAGCACCGATAAGGGTAATTTGGTAATATTTGACTCTGATGAATGCTTTATTGTTAAAAAGGATTTGATCTCTATGAATGATTTGAAAAACAAAGCCTTATTTAGAGCACCTAGAGATGGAAACTGTTATACTTTGAACCTCTCTAGCAATGGTTCTGTTTCTGAAAATTGTTTTGTCAGTAACTTGAATGAGAGTTGGCTATGGCATAAGAGATTAGCTCATGTCAATATGTATCAACTTGACAAGTTATTGAAAAAGGATTTGGTTATTGGCATTCCCAAATTGAATTTCAAAAATGATATGATTTGTGATGCTTGTCAAAAGGGAAAACAGACCAAATCTTCTTTTAAAGCCAAAAATGAGATTTCAACAAATAGACCTCTACAACTTCTTCACATGGATCTAGTTGGACCAGCTAGAGTCAAAAGTCTTGGTGGAAACTTATATACTTTGGTCATTGTTGATGATTACTCTAGATTTACTTGGACTATATTTTTATCATCAAAAGATGAAACATATGATCAGTTTGTTGTTTTTGCCAAGAAGGTCCAGAACGAGAAAGGTCTTTCAATTTCAGGTATAAGGACCGATCATGGTGGAGAATTTGAAAACAATGCCTTTGCTGAGTTTTGTGATAGTATGGGGATCAACCATAATTTCTCGGCACCAAGAACACCACAACAAAATGGTGTTGTGGAGAGAAAGAATCGAGTACTCACGGAAATGGCCCGGGCAATGCTGAACGAATATAACACTTCACAAGTGTTTTGGGCTGATGCGATGAGTACAGCATGTTACATCTCCAACCGAGCCTATATGAGAAAGAAGATGAACAAAACACCATATGAACTCTACAAAGAAAGAAAGCCGAATCTCAGTCATCTGCATGTCTTCGGATGCAAGTGCTATGTGCACAATAATGGTAAAGATAATCTTGGTAAATTCGATCCTAAATCTGATCTAGCAGTTTTTATTGGTTATTCAAATAGGAGTAAGGCATATAGAGTGTTTAATACTAGGACTAAGATTGTTGAAGAATCTATACATGTTGTATTCTGTGAATCTGAATCTGATAAATCTTTGGATGATGAAGAGGAGGCTATTTTCAAAAACAAATTCTTTTCGAAAAATGCTCCTACTCCTTCTGAAAACTCAGAAAATGTTTTTGAGGCTGATCCTGAAAACAACTTAGAAAATCCTGATCAGTCTCAACCTAGAGCTTGGAGATTTATAAGGAATCATCCTTTAGACCAAGTTATAGGTGATGTAAATCAAGGAGTTAGGACCAGAAATAGTACCTTGAATGAAGTTACATTTTCTGCATTTATTTCTCATATAGAGCCCTCTAAAATAGAAGAAGCCCTTTCAGACAATGATTGGGTGATTGCTATGCAAGAGGAGCTACATCAATTTGATAGAAATCAAGTTTGGGACTTGGTGCTTAGACCCAAAGACCATCCGGTAATTGGGACAAAATGGGTATTCAAGAACAAACGTGATGAGTCAGCCATCATTGTGCGTAACAAGGCTAGATTAGTGGCCAAAGGTTACAATCAAGAAGAAGGAATAGACTATGAAGAGACTTATGCTCCAGTAGCTAGATTGGAAGCAATAAGAGTTCTTCTATCATTTGCATGCACAAAAGGCTTTAAACTCTATCAAATGGATGTCAAAAGTGCTTTTCTAAATGGCTTCATTCAAGAGGAGGTGTATGTTGAACAACCTCCAGGTTTTGAAAATGATCAATTTCCGGATCATGTTTTTAGACTTAAGAAAGCCTTGTATGGTCTTAAGCAAGCTCCTAGAGCTTGGTATGAAAGATTGAGTCAATTCTTACTCAATCAAGGATTCATTAGAGGAAAGGCTGATACAACATTGTTTATCAAGAAAAATAAATTAAATGAGATTTTAATTGTACAGATATATGTTGATGATATTATTTTCGGTGCTACTAATGATTCTTTGTGTGAGGAATTTTCCAAGTCTATGCAAGGTGAATTTGAGATGTCAATGATGGGAGAGCTTAATTACTTCCTTGGGCTGCAAATCAAGCAACGTAAAGATGGGATATTCATATCTCAAACAAAGTATCTGAATGATTTGCTGAAGAAGTTTGGAATGGACAAGTGCAATGGGGCTGACACACCAATGAGCACAACTACTTCTTTGGATGCTGATGAAGAGGGAAAGGACTTCAACATCACCAAGTATAGAGGAATGATTGGATCATTGCTCTATCTCACTGCAAGTCGCCCGGACATTCAATTCAGTGTTGGAATGTGTGCTCGGTTCCAATCCGCACCCAAAGAGTCTCATGCTGAACACGTGAAGAGAATATTCAGATATCTATCTGATACAAAGACTCTTGGGCTATGGTTTCCTAAAGGTAAGCTGGAGCATCTTGTGGCATATTCAGATTCGGATCATGCTGGCTATAAGACGGATAGAAAGAGTACAAGTGGGCAATGCGAATTCTTTGGCAACTCACTTGTCTCTTGGTTTAGCAAGAAGCAAACTACCGTGGCTGTGTCCTCAACAGAAGCTGAATATGTGGCTGCCTCAAGTTGCTGTGCTCAAGTGTTGTGGCTGAAGCAACAACTTGCTGACTTAGGAGTGCACTTAAAGGAGATCCCAATACTATGTGATAACACTAGCACAATAAGCTTGGCCAAGAATCCCGTGCAACATACAAGAACCAAGCATATTGATGTGAGACATCATTTCATCCGGGATCATGTCCAGAAGAGAGATGTGAAAGTGATGTTCATCCCAACTCATCTTCAATTGGCAGACATTTTCACCAAACCATTAGCCAAGGACCCATTCACATTCATAAGAAGAGAATTGGGAATGGTAAATCCCAATGAATTGTAAGCAATTCTCTTTCAATTTAATGTTAGATGTGTTATTGATGATTAATCCTTACTAACTTAAGCATCGGAGAGTTTAGTCTTTGTTTTTGCAGGGTGTTTTTGATGTTTCAGAAGAACTATACCGCGGTATGCAAGCGCTATACCGTAGTATAGGGTGTGTGAGAGGCCAAATCTCCAAGTGTGCAAGATGCATACTGCAGTATGTAAGTGGTATACTGCAGTATGTCCATCGGGGTTTCAGAGTTTCAGACATGCAAGAGGTATACTGCAGTATGTAAGTCATATACTGCAGTATGGGATCAGACAGAAGCCAAAGCTGAGTATGCAAGAGGCATACTGCAGTATGTAAGTCATATACTGCAGTATGGGGTCAGACAGAAACGAAGTTTCAGGTATGCAAGAGGCATACTGCAGTATGTAAGTGCTATACTGCAGTATGGCCATCGGGTTTCTCAAAAATTCTCTCAACATTTTTGAAGTCCAGGTCAGTATACTTCCATCCTTACTGCAGTATGTAAATGAAAGTATGCTATACTGCAGTATGCAAGAACCTTACTGCAGTATAGGGGTCTGTCTATATATACTGAAACGTTGTGTTCTTTCATACTCGCGCCTATACCACAGTAAAGACCTAGCAGTAACGCATCTCTCTCTTCTCTCTCCCTCTGAAACCGTTACAAATCCCAGTCAAACCCCCACAAACCCTCACCAAAACTCTCACGTTCCATTCTGATCCTCATTTTCGCCAAAACCCTAGCATCAAAATGTCCAAAGATCAATCTCTTTCAAAGCAACCTTCTTCTTCTCTTCCACTCAGAGCACCGAGATCGAAATCAATTCCTAAGAAATTAGGGGATGGTATTGATCGTCAGATTCCCGGCATTAGTGTTCCTTTACCCGAAACATCTTCGCCGAATCCCAAGAAGAGGAGAACTTCATCCAGAGCATCTATCCCATCTTCAGCCGCGAAGAAGAAGAAGACCGGAGAGCCGAGCAAATCACAAGAGAAGAGAACTGCTATTCCTCAAAAGGCAAGGTCCAAAAGAGCTTCCACAACTGTGATTTCCTCACCATCGACTGTTGAGGTTTCTGGGTCTTCGTCAGAAACTGAGTCTGAGCAAGATTCCTCTCTCGTGGTAGCGAATGCAGTTGAGGAGATCAAGATTCACAAGAACGCGCCAGAGGGATTCAAGGTTACTCATGTCCCACTTCCTCCCAGTTTAAGTGGGAAGTTCAAAGATCTTTATGGGAGCCGAGGATTCTGCACTGTAACCTCTGTTGATCTGGAACAAGTTTACCGAGAGTGCAACCTGAATCTCTCACCATGGTTCGGGCCGTATGCTACACTCGTTTCCATCGAGGCTGCCTACTATCCTGAGTTGGTCAAAATGTTCTACTTCAACATGGCGACCGATCACATCTTGGATTCGGAAGGAAGACTGATTGAGGAAAGGGTCACAACATCAGTCAGAGGAGTACGATTCACACTGTCTGCCGTCATCCTCAACAAGATTCTCAAGGTGGTTAATCCTCCAGAGGCATCCACACCGAAGTACTCTAATGAGGAGGTATATGCCACACTTATGCCCGGTCAGGACATACCGGATGATCAGAGGGTCCACTTGACCTTCAAGCCCTCAGAGATGCCACATTTGCACCGTGTAATATGGTACGTGTATTCACGTAACTTTGTGCAAAAAGGCGGGAGCTACACGCACTTCACACAGAAGGACTACCGTTTCTTCACCGCCTTCATCCGCAAGCATCCGCTCAATATTGGGCAGTGGCTGTTCAAGGAGATTAGCCACTTTAGGTTTGTGTCCCGCAAGGGCTCCTACATGCCCTTTGCATCCCTGGTTTCACTGATATTATACTACCATAAGATATGGTATGTGGGTCCTCCCGAGCAGATGAAGTTTATCCCGGCCTTCGGCAAGACTCAGCTCAACTTAATGAAGATACAGTTCGAGCCGGAAGGATCTGGGCAGTCGAGAGCTCCACCGCGGTCACAGACTCGTGCATCTAAGTCAGTTGCACATGAGGCACAGTCTGCTCCACCACCACTACCGACAGATTTTGATGAGCGGATTAGAGCAATTGCGGATGCTGCACTTGTCTCTCACCGAGCTATGATGAAGGCAGAGTTTGACATGATTCGGGCTGACATCAAGTTAGGGGTTATGGATGTGATAGTGGCTCAGTCACAGGTCCTCTCTGAACTGGTCAAGGTGAAAGATGCTATTGATGATCAAGGGCTTAACTTAGGCTCTACATTGTCAGTCACCTTAGCTGCAGCCTCAGATGCCAGAGACAAGGCTCAGCAACTTCTTCAGCACTTTGGACTTGGTGGCTCATCTTCATTCGGCTTCACCACTGGTCCATCCTCCTCGACTCCTGTTCCAGAAGCCCAACCATCTATACCAGTATCCCAGCCTTCCACAACCTCACCAGAACCCCACTTCTCACCACCATCATCACCCACTTTCTCATTTCCCAGTCCACCTCATAGCCCACCCCACCCCACCTCTTCCCCGGTCACCCCTACCACAGAGATTCTTCCGAATCCTCTTCCATCTCCACCACTCCATCTACTGAGCTCTTCCCTACACCCTCTCCATATGCTGTGCCCCATGATTCCGCTTTTGATCCCAACACAGCTATGGTCCTCTATTCTCCTCCTCTTATTATCCTAGATCCCGAGTATGTTGATGATGACAAAGGGGGAGAAGCAGAGAAAGATGCTTAGGGTTTAGAGGTTTAGTAGGATGATTAGTTGATGTAGGTGTAGGAAGATTTTTGTTCATATGTCTATATCTGTGATCTTGTAATGTTTTAACTTTGTTTTGCTGATATCAGCGATTATCAGAGTGGTCATCCTTTCTGATAATCAGTTCTTGTTTGTATGAAGCTTGTTCAATGAATATATTCATAGTAGTTTATGATCTCAATATGCATTGCATTTCTGCTGCTATTCTCTGATGTTCTCTGATATTTGGATTTTAAAATGCAAAATTGGATGCTTTCTGAAAACTTCAAATCAAAACAAATTACATTTTTCAAAATTTTTAAAAAGAAAGCTTACAAGTGTTGTCATCATCAAAAAGGGGGAGAATGTTAGTTCTCAATGTGTTTTGATGATTAACAACAATTGTAAAACATGTTATGAAGTTTCCAAGAACCTTTGAACATCATCTGATAGTTGCTTACCGCAGTATGGCTTTGCATACTGTAGTATAGAGTCTTCCAGAAAGGAGATAATCTTTCGGGATTACTCAATACTGCAGTATAGGTGTCCATATCGCAGTATAGCTATGTATACTGCAGTATAGGGACTTCCAGAGAGCAACCGTATTTTCAAAGTAAGTCCATACCGCAGTATAGCTATGTATACTGCAGTATAGGGACTTCCAGAGAGCAACCGTATTTTCAAAGTAAGTCCATACTGCAGTATAGGTTTGTATACTGCAGTATAGGGCCATCTAGAAAGTAATCATTCCTCTAGATAAGTCAATACTGCAGTATGTTAGTTGCATACCGCAGTATTGGACTTCCAAAGAGCAACCACGTTTTTCAAAACAAGCCCATACCGCAGTATAGCTTTGTATACTGCAGTATAGGGGCATCCAGAGAGCAAGTAAAATTCTAAGTCAAGCCAATACCGCAGTATAGGTATGTATACTGCAGTATAGGGCCAACCCGAGAGCTATCAAATTTTCTCACCCAAGTCCTTACCACAGTATACTAGTTGGATACCGCAGTATAGAGGATATCTTTCAAAATCATTTCGCGAGGTTTTTGTCTCTGGAAGTTGTTTACTGCAGTAAGCTTTTGGATACTGCAGTATGCACAGTGGCATACTCCAGTATAGAGGAACATACCGCAGTATACAACGGTCAAAACTGATTTTTGAATTACACGAATTTGCAAATCATTATTGTTTGATCTTATTGCTTCCATAATTCATTCAATCATATTCCTAGCTATGTTTAACAAGTTTGTTGAGTGAATTTCAGCAATCACAGATGAAGATCAATGAAGGTCAAAGCCATAAAGCAAAAAGTGTACAGTGCATTAAATGCACTTCTGCAAATCAACCTATTTTCAGCTAATCCATCTGAGCACGCCTTCTAAACGTTGAAGAATGCTTACTACAACAAGTAAAGCCATCTCCAACGGGCAAATTCTCAGAGAGCCACATCAGACTTCATTAAGACTTGGATTAGCAGAAATTTAGAAAGAGAAGATGACCAGAACCCAAGCTAATCACTTCCAACGGTTGGAATCATCTTACAACGGTCATTTAATGTTCTCTGCCTATAAATAGATAGCATTAACTTCTTCTCAAGCTGATACACCAACTGAGAGCGAAAATTTATTAAGTATCATTTATTGTGTTCAGCTTTTATCTGTAATAGTATCAATTTGATACTTTGTACTTCAGTGTTTATTCTATCTACTCTTTGAGAGAGTTATCATCTTGTAAATCATCTACTGATTGTGATAACTACAAGTCAGGGGACTTGGTAGTTAGAGTGTATTGATTACAACTTGTAAGGGGGAGTGTGTTCTAGTGAGAGAACAACTCTTAGTACAGAGTGTGTAATCAATATTTGATTATAGTGGATTGAAAATCCCAGGTGAGGCTTGGGGACTGGATGTAGGTCAGAGAAAGGACCGAACCAGTATAAATCGTTGTGTGCAAAGTTTTTCTCTCTATCTCCTCTGTTCTGCCCTGTTCTGAAAGTGTAAAAACAGAACAAGTTGTCGAAAATTTTCTTTATACCCAATTCACCCCCCCTCTTGGGTATAAAGCTCCTCTTTCAATGTGCAAACGGGTTTGAAGAATGAACTGTTTTTTGAAAATAATTTAAATAAGATTTTCCACCAGTTTTCTTCTTCCGTTTCTGTTTATAAAAAATAGGATTATATCCTATACCTGATCGATTGTTGGTAAACCTTTGAGCTTTCAAAATTACATTGAGCATTTCACTGCCCTTAGTAAATTTCTCAAGAGATTTTGTAAGATATGAATTCCTTTTCCCTAAATCCAAACAATCGTCACAAACAAGATTTTCACAAGAGAGGTTTTCAACACGTAATTTAAGAGTCATATTTTCTCTTTTCAGAGATATACATTCCTCCATGAGCTTTTTGAATTCAGATTGTATCTCATTATATTCATCAAACAGTTCATCATAGGTAGGTTGTGGATCATATACCTTACTGTCGTTCTCTGTTTGCTCTTCTTCTTGAAGATGGAGCTAAATACCCAAGAGGGGGGGTGAATTGGGTATTATAAAATTTTCGAAATTCCTCTGTTTTTGCACTATGAAAACAAGGTAAAACAGAGTGAGGGAAGAATAGCAAGACACAAGAAGATTTATACTGGTTCGATCCTAACCACTGACCTACGTCCAGTCCCCAGCCTCACTGGGATTTCCACTATATCAAAGATTGCATACTCTGCACTCAAGAAGTGATTCTCTCACTAGAACTCACTCCCCCTTACAAGTTGTAATCAATGATCCCAACCACCAAGTCCCTCGACTTGTGGTTCTTTACAATAAATGTTTGATAATCAAAGAAAACTCTCTCTAAGAGTAGATAATGATGAACACTAAAGCTTAAGTATGAAAAGATGCTATACAGATGAAAAACTGAAAGAAATGAATGTAAACTTCAATGAAATTCGCTCTCAGTTGTTGTGGTTGTTGGAAAGACTTGAATGCTCTTCTATTTATACTCAGAGATCATTAAATGACCGTTGCTTTCCAATTAGATCCGTTGGAGAAGTTGTTCAAGTGTTCTGAAGTGGTTTTGGGACCTTCTCTCTCTTGATTACCCTTAATCCAGCTGCCTAGATGATCATAGTTGACTCTCTGCGAATTAATCCGTTGGAGAAGAGTTTACTTGTTGTAGAAAACGTTCTTTAATGCTTTGTAAACGTGTGCAGTTAGATTAGTTGAAAGAATGCAACTTTTCTGGACTGCATTTATTGCGCTGACATGCTTTTTTGCTTTTGCTGAGATCTTCAATAAACTTTTGTTAATCTGTCTAAAACTCATCAAGAAAGTGGTTAAATATATCTAGGAGCATAGAGGATTAATACTGGTAAGTATTAGGATCAAACAACACAAATTTATGAAATCGCGAAATTCAAATTTCAAACTCAACACAGAAACCTCGAGGTTTGTTCATCAAACCTCTAGTTTTGGACTTAACATGTGAAACTGATTTTATGTCCAAAACATCAAAAATTGAGGTTTCTAACCAAAACTGGAGGTTTTCAAAACTTTGAAATGCTCGTGGCTCTCTGCCTGGGAAAACCTCGAGGTTTCCACACAAACCTCGAGTTTTCTCTTATGAATGAAAGTTTTGAAAAATTCTGTCAAAACCAAAACCTCGAGGTTTCTGATGAAACCTCAAGTTTTTAAATCAATGAAAAACTCATTTGCTCTCTGTCTTGCAAAACCTCGAGTTTTCTATACAAAACTCGAGTTTTTATCAAATATGAAAACTTTGTGATTTTGCGCCAAGACAGAAACCTCAAGGTTTCAAAACCAAACTCGAGGTTTTGAAACCTTATAAAGTTCAGTTGCTCTCTGCTTAGACAAAACTCGAGGTTCGTCCCCAAACCTTGAGTTTTCACATTTTGTGAAAACTTAGAGAGACTTTGCCAAACTCCAAAACTGGAGGTTTTCTCATAAAACTGGAGGTTTTGTATTGAAGAAAAATCTAAGTGTTTTCTGTCGCCACAAAACTCGAGGTTTTGTCCAAAACCTCGAGTTTTCACTCAATGTGAAACTTTGAGAAAATCTTGTCAAGTTCAAAACTTGAGGTTTTGTGCAAGACTCGAGGTTTTGAAACTTGGATAAAATCTAGTTTTTGCTTGTTAGTCAAAACCTCGAGGTTTCTTGCCAAACCTCGAGTTTTCTCAAAAACTTGTGAAAATTGAAGTTTCAAATCAAAACATAAAACTTGAGGTTTTATTTGAAAACTGGAGGTTTTATTTGAAAACTGGAGGTTTTGAAGTGTTCAGAATCTGGGAGACTCTCTGTATGTCAAAACCTCGAGGTTTTTCCAGAAACCTCGAGTTTTGCATTTTCTCAGTAAAGCTTGAGAAGTCTCTGTGTTTGGAAACCTCGAGTTTTCTCTGGGATCCTCGAGTTTTCTTTAATCTCAGAAAGCTTGAGATTCTCTCTGTAAAGCCAAACCTCGAGGTTTCTCTGCAAACCTCAAGTTTTGCTCTCACAGTGAGTTCTACACAGGTGACAGCAAAACTTCAAACTTTGTTTACAATTATTGGCAATCATCAAAACCTTTAGAGAACTAACACTTCTGCAACCAGACAGACATTGGCAATTTCTTTTTCTTCTTCACTTTCTTCATATGAGGAGCCATCTCCCCATATTGCCGACACATATGCCTTTTTCTTAAATTGATAGGACTTCTTCTTCTTTTCTTTCTCGCTGTCTTTCAATTGAGGGCATTCTGACTTGTAATGACCCAGCTTCCCGCATTCGTAGCAGGTGATTTGATCTTTGTCTTTGAGCTCTCGTCTGTTACTGGAGTCACCTTTTTGAAATCTGTTTCTGAATCCATGATTTTTTCTGTAAAACTTTTTGAATCGTTGTACAAACATAGCCATCTTGTCATCGTCTTCATCATCCTCATCTTTTTCTTCTTTCTCCTTATAGCATTCAGAGCGATTCCCTTGTTTCGGCTACTGTTGACTTCATCCAGATCCTTCTTAAATCTTAGTTTACTTTCGTATTCAGACAAACTTCCGAATAGGGCAGCAACTGAGGCCATTGATTCTCCACGGGCCTCCTCTATTGCAGTCACCTTAGCTTCCCAGTCTTTTGTTATAACATTGAGAATCTTTCTAACTTGAGGACCTTGTTCATATATTTTTCCCAAGGCCGCCAACTGATTCGTCAGATGAGTATATCTGAGTTGAAACTCAGCAATGGTTTCTCCTGACTTCATCCGCAATAAGTCATACTCAGTGGTCATAGTATTAATACGATTCTCCTTGATGCTGGAAGTACCTTCATATGCAATCTCTAGAGCTTTCCACATTTCTTTCGCAGTTGATAGATTACATATCCAAAAGTACTCTTTTTGACTGAGAGCACTCTGAAGCATCAGAATAGCCTTACTATTGAGAGTGATGTTCTTTTTATCATTCTCATCGAACTCAGCCTCTGTCTTAGGAACAGTGATTCCTCCTTCAGTTTTCACAGGCACATAGTCACCAGTTTCAATCACCCTCCAGAGACCGTATTCAGTCGCCATCACGAACACTCTAAACTTTGCTTTCCAAAAGGAATAGTGTTTGCTATTGAAACCTGGAGGTCAGTTGATTGAGGCGCCATTAGGTAATATTCCTTCCATGATCTTTCTCGGGATGTTAAGCCCAGCTGAGTAACGAGGCTCTGATACCAAATGAAAATGGAATATCACATAGAGGGGGGTGAATAGGTGATCTTAGAAATTTTAAACTCATTTTCAAATTGTAAGCAAAATAGAGACCAATAAGATAAATGAACACAAGAGAATTTATCCTGGTTCGGTCTAAAACTTGGACCTACGTCCAGTCCCCAGAACACCTGGGATTTTACTACTTTTCAGAACAATTACAGACTCTGTAAATGAAGGATGGTCGGCTTACTTTCAGACTCCGCTCCCCCTTACAAGTTGTAATTGATACACCCTCTCTTAAGGTTCCTCAACCTTAAGATACAAACTTAACAATGGAATAACTGTTTAAATACTCCTCACGAGTTGATAAAGATATGAACACTAAAGTGCAGTTAATAATACAGATGAAACAGCAAAAGAAATTAATCTCGAATTGATTGCGCAGCATTTTTGGTAGTTGGTGAATTGAATGCTTCGGCTATTTACAGTTGATTCCATTAATTACCGTTGTTGAAGCTCATGAAGTAGCCGTTGGGTCTCCTCAATATGTCTGTTAGAGAGATGATGCATTCGTTGAGGATTTCGCCGTCTTAGGAAGAATGCGCAGAACAAACATTCTCTTTCATTCTTTAAGTTGTATCCGTTGTGAGATGGCATTAAATGCGAAGTCGAAGAATATTAGAGTTGGCTTTAGTTTGCTCAATATATCGGTCTCCGAGAATATGACGATTTAGGTAGTTGCATTTAATGCTTCTGACAGACGAGATTGATTCATTATAATTCGCCGGTAATTTATGTTTAAATGATCTGAAACTCATGAACAAATTGGTTAATAGCATTTGGTAATCATAATCAGTAATAATCAAGAGAGGTATTAATCCATTCGATGATTCATGAATTTCGAACACGGTGATTTAAAAACAGAATGATATTGCTCGAGCAATAATCCATGCTTGCTCGAGCAAGCTCTTCTGAAAAGCTCAGGAAAATGCTCTTTGGTCGCTGATGCTCGAGCACGAAAGTTCTCTTGCTTGAGCATGATCTTAATCATGCTCGGGCAAGCTCTGTAAAAATGCTTTTGCAGCGATGGTGCTCGAGCATGAATTCTTGTTTGCTCGAGCAGCGTACTCGAGCATGAATTCTTATTATGCTCGAGCAAGCTTTTATATATAAAGGAAAATCAAGTTGCTCGACTTTGCTCGAGCAACACTTTAGGCTTGCTCGAGTATACTGCTTGAGAGGCTTTTATCCTTGCTTGAGCAACGCTTTTCAAAGGCAACAACGCTGGTTGCTCGAGCAACCTTTAAAGTCTGCTCGAGCATGGTGCTCGAGCAGCCTTTTGATGCTTGCTTGAGTAAGGCTAATGCAGGAGAGAAAAACATTGGTTGCTCGACTATGCTCGAGCAACCATTTAAGCTTGCTCGAGCATGCTTTTTCTTAGTGCTCGAGTAAGCTTAGCATTGCTGATGTCTTGTTCTGTTTTAGCTCGATGTTGCTCGAGCAAGACCATATGGTTTGCTCGGGCAAAGTTCTATCAGATAACATCTGATATACTTTGCACACGATGTTGCTCGAGCAAACTTGATTCTTTGCTCGAGTAACATTCTGAAGATACAATTATCAATGTTCTTGCTTATTCAATTTAATAGCTTGGAAATTGTAATCATCAAAACATAGGAACTAACAGATAGAGGTTGGTATATCTTGACTTAAACATATAGTGTTGTGAAAATCATAAGTTCTTAAGATCCTTGTTCATGTTCTTATTATTTGATGTTTGAGCATGAAATTATAGAAAAACTTACACCAACGTCACATATCTTTTCCATGGCCTCCACTCTCTCTCGGTCCTTATGGGCTTCGAATTGCCGCACCACCACTGTCTCAGATTGTTCTCCCATACTCACAATCAAGCGATCACAGGTGATGCCGGAGATCAAAGGAAGAAGGAAATCACAGCATTTTCAAGGCAGATCGATTAACGTGGGGAAGAAGCAAGAAACTGAAGCCAAGGGTCGGAAGTTGGTAGCAAAGAGGAGTAAGAGAGTGACGATATGAGATTAGAGAAGGGAAGGAAAGAGCATGAAAAGCAAGCATAAATGAATTAAATGGAAAGGGAGGGAAGAAATAGCAAAAACTATTGAGGAGTATTTTGGATATTGGGTGATCATGGCAGAGAAGGAAGAGTCCTAGCGTGCCTTTAAATACCTAGTTTTTTGGGGGTTGTGCTTTTTCCTAATGTATATATATTTTTGGGGTAATGATTACATGAAGGAAGGTGAAACTGGGAGGATGTCTAGTCAGTACAAACGGACGTCTGGTTTCATAGCGGTAAATGTGATTTTTGCTCTATTTTCTTAACTATGTAGTTACTTTTGCCCTAAAACAAAGCAAAAAGTGTTGAGCACTTCTAAGGATAAAGTACATGTTGTAACACCCCAAATTTCATACTATAAATCGTGTCTGCTGACACTTATTTTTAGAAAAATGATTAGGGTTTGAGGTGCTACAGCTTAGAATAATGCGGAAACGGAGAGCATGCACTGACGTTTGGATAATGAGTAACTGATACAAAATGCCTGGACATGTGCCGATGTCCCGACATAAGCTGATATATTAAAAATTTTCTCGGAGGAATAATTCTTGTGATACAATTACAGAGTTTTGTATAATTACAAATCTTCATGATAACTATACAACCTTAGACCAAGGCTCAGCTAGACTTGGGGTAATGAACCTAACTCAGTTAATCAAACAATTTGGTCAGGCTGGTGTCTAGTGGAAGTCTCACCGAGTTCACGGTGACTGATTGACTGAACCATATAGACGAACCCTTTCTAGACACCAAATGGTTTGAAATAACTTCATTAAATCCATGCTAGAAATAATGCTCTGTTGATGCTCTTCCGGCATTTGCTTTGACCGGTGCCTCCTATCGGCTTCTCCCTTTGGTGCATTTTCACGGCTCAATCTACCGTTGCCTTCTCTAATCCTGGTTCCTTTCCTAACATGGATGAGGGTGTCCATGTTAGGGCAAGAGAGGTCGATGAGATGGATTCCTTGGGCCTCTTATTTGAGAGACGTGTTGGGTCTATTTGCAAGTTCAGGAATGAAGGCAATATCTAATACCTCTCTCATGGACGATGGATGAATAATCTGATAGGAAATGTGAGGGAGCTAATTAAGATGGCTGACATAGATGCCTTTTGTTTTGTAATTTGTTTTGTGAACCAAACCCTCAAGCCCTCTGCTATTTATAGAACCACACAGCAATTATTATAACCTGTTTAATTTAATATTTAATATTTAATAATTCCACTCTATAATACTCCTTTTGATCCTAAATATAAGACTCAAATGATTTTTTTTAAAGATATTAATGAAGGAAAATCAGTTACTTAATCATATTATATGTTGTGCATTATTAGATTATATATCAATTTATATGTCAGCAAAATTAGTTGGAGAAAAAAATTAAAAATACCATTACTTTAAATTAATTTAAATATAGTAATTTTTGTAGTTTTCAATTTAGTCGTATATCTCTTATATATAGTAATAAATAGTAGGGAAAATTAATATAAGGGACCAAGAGAAAATAATATTTATTATAAAAGACCATAAAAATTATAATTACTTAGAAGGACTAAACATCATAATATAAATTTAAAATTACTAAATTGCCCTTAACCAATCCTTATGTGTTATCTCTTGTATTCAAATTTTTTTTTTTTTAAAAAAAGAAACTAAAACTGCCCATCATGATATGATTATATCCTTTTTTTTTTCTAATATATTATTTAATTAACAATTGTTAAACTCATATTTTTCTTAATTTTTATTTTTCACTAATTTATATCACCAAGTTGCCTGATTTCTATTATCAACATCGATGTCAATTAATTTTTTTTTAAAAAAATAAATAAATAAACTTATTTCATATTTTTTTATGATATAATAGGTTAATTATATTTTTTGATTTTATTAACAGTACATGAATTTTTTAACCCATGTAAATTTCTTCTAAAACAAAAATAAGTCATACAAACTTTCTTGATTTAACATATATATTAAATTATAAAAGACCTTGACTTTTATTAAAACTATATAATTTCATTTTTAATTAAAATTGTTGTTAATTTTAAAAAATTGAAGAATGCGTAATTTTTTTTTCTCATAGATATATATTCAAGTTGTGGAAATTAAGAAAATCAGTGTTTAATTTAATAAAACTTAGAAGTTTGTATTAATTTTAAAAATAGAATGGGGAAGAGAATGTAAGAGGCAATGCAAAAGATTTTGTTAAGGGCATTTTGGTACTTTTAATTTTTAATTTTTATATTTGGTCCTTCTAAATAATTACAATTTTTATGGTCCTTATTTATAAATATTTTTTCCTTTAGGTCCTACATTCTAATTTTCCCTAAATAGTATATATTACTCCCCCGACGCATAATGTAAGACCTGTTTTATAATTCAATTTAGATTTCAAATTAGGTCTCACAAGTACCGGATGAGTATGTTGGAACACTAAAAATTTTGACATTTCAAGCTAATTTTGTCCCAATTGAAATCCTTCCCCCATCATCAATGTTTTCTTATTTTTATTGGGAGGGATCATAATACTCCTTTTTAATTTTTTTTTTCTCCAACCCATAATATCTCAAAGCCACTTTATGCATGACAATTCTTGGATATGCTTTTTATCTCTTGTAAATGTATATACGTACGACAACATCACAAATGAGAAATACCTCTTGATTGTTGAATGCATATGCCTATGGTTGGTTGGTTTGAGAGAAACTACCCTCCAAAGTTGAGACGAGCAAAACAATTATATCCATCAAAGACACTTATTAATATGTAGTTTTATCTTCCAATCGAAATCCTTCCCTCCTCACTGTTATTTTTTGTTGGGAGGGGATGAAGAACTAGTTGGATTTTCATGTATACTCAGAGCAAACTACATATAAGAACAGAAAATAGGAAAATATGAAATAAGTAAATAAATAGGAAAATAATTAAATGACAGAATAAAGCAATGATGCACTTTATTGAGTGAGGAACGCATTGACTTAGGCAAATTATTACAAGACAAAAAATGAATGAAATAAAATACTTAAGAAAATCTTCACGTCAGAATGATGGGAGATCATACAATATAGGGAATATAATATAAATGGTTACAATAATATATATTTAATTGACGGGCCCGGTAAATAATAATATTAGTTCTTGAAATGGTGAATCTGGATGTTGTCAGCCTGCAGCTTCATGAAGTTACTCCGCTTCCTAGAGAGTGCAAACTTGCCCCAATTATAAGGCCTGTACTTGGCTCCCTTTTGGTGGCCGCCGATCAGTTCCGGCAATGGCTCCACCATTGTGTAATGCGAAGGATTCAGAAAGAATGGAATAGAATACCTCTCCTTCTCTGAATTCACAATCACTCTGTGATCTACACTCTCATACTCTCCATTGCTCCAAACCTGAAGAACATCACCCAGATTGACTATGTAGGCATTGGGTGTGGGCTTGACCCCTACCCACCGGCCATCGGACTTCCGCCTCACCTCAAGGCCTCCGACGTTGTCCTGAGCAAGGATGGTTAAGACTCCGGGATCTTTGTGGTGGCCCACTCCGAGGGCAAGCTCAGGGGAAGGACAAGGCGGGTAGTGATTGAGCCTCACGGAGCTGGTGTGGTCCTTGAAGAATTCCTCAAACCTCTGAGCTGTTAGCCCCATGCTCATGGCTATCAGTTCCATGAGTCTCATCCCAAGTGCCACCATCTCCTTGGCATATTCCTCACTCACCTCCCTGTACGTACGTGCATGCCTCATTATATACATATGTATATTCGCATAAAAAAATTTCATTACTTGACATGATATAAAATGTAATTTACCTCATTTCAGGAGGGTGTTGAGGCCACTGGTTCTCCCAATGGGCCACTTGGTGGTCGTTCTCGTCCACGGAGGCAGCGGCGAGTGTGGGCTGTTGCACCGTGTAATCAAACACCTCCTTCCAGTCCCTGATGTTCTTGGTGTGTTCTGTGTCGTAGTACCCCAACACCTTCCCAGTGTCTCTTCTGACCTTCCTCTTCTCATCCACACTGAGATGGAAGAACTTGCGTGACGCCTCCTCCAACTTGTGACGGAGCTCCGATGGGACGCCGTGGTTGATGATCTGGAAGAAGCCCTATTTCGTGCACGCATGGCGGATGTCGTAGACGATGGCGTCAATGTCGGGGCAAGAGAGGTCGATGAGAGGGATGCCTTGGGCCTCTTGTTTGAGAGACGGGTCGGGTCTTTGCTCGAGTTCTTGGAAGAAGGCGATGTCTGCCACCTCTGCCATGGACGATGGATGGATGTGATAGAAGCTGAGTGCAAACAAATTGTGAAGGAGCTAAGATATCTGTTATAGTGCCTTCTGGTTTGTTATCTGTTTTGCGAACCCAACACTAGAGGCCACAGCTATTTATAGACAAGGACACAACAATAGACACCTGTTTAATTAATTTAATAAGACTGCTTTACAATACCATATAATATAATATTGTTTCATTCTAATTCGACGAGCGACGAACTTTCTGAACACGCGCACTCGATCGGACTTACGTTTGCTGTTACATCATCCCTGGTAAGTGTTGACCCATTTTCAATGCACGATTTAAAATCCCATATTAACTTAAACTACATCCTTCTCAGTTTGTGCAGGTTAATTTGTAGTCTCAACAAGACTAACATTGAATGACGTTAAATTGTTTTCCGTCAAGTGATAATTAAAATTGTCAATGCGTATATGGTGATAAAATTGAAAATTCACAAAAATTATGGTATATTTAATTCTCGCAAAAAAAAAAAGTAATTATATTTTTATCATGTGCTATAAAATTTGCCATACATGCATAAATACACAGAAAATATAAACACAAGCATACACCCCTTTTCAAATATTTCTCAACAACATAAGGGAAATCGGAGGAATATTTCTCAACAAAAGTGGGCACATGAGGGCCCCTCTCTCTTTTCCTTTCCTTTTGTCTTCATTTCCTTAAGTTTTCTCTCGTTCTAGTTTTGACTTTTAACCTATCAAGTTTCAAGTCAAAGGTTTTAGTCTCTTAGATGGTAAAATGGTCCAGATTCTTGCTAGATTATAAGGACTAATATTTTAAAGTCAATGGTCTTCATTTCCTCGTTTTTTTTTAATGAGAGTGTCTTTCTATAAAAAAGATTTAAGTCAATTTGATAGGACTTGTGGTTATATATAAGCTGTTTACTTATCTTTTTATTATCCTTTTTTTTTTCAATGATAGATATTATTCTTCATCTTAATTCTTGCTATTTCTCTCTAATCACTATATTTAAAATTTATGCCGCCTCCATTAACACACACACACTATTAGAACATGCGTCGTCACTTACTTGCCCAGAGAAAGGGAATATATAATATCATATATATTTGTGAAAGAGAGTTGAAAATGACGCCTGCTCATGGGAGGAAGAAAGGACGACGGATTCAACTTTCAAAGTCAAGAAAGTTGATGACAGGAGGCAACTAAAGAAGAAAAAAAGAGAATACAAAGGAAAGGGAGAGAAAGAAACAGAATTAAACAATGCGTTACGTTTGCTGTTACATCATCCCTGGTAGGTGTTGACCCATTTTTTTTTATCAGAAAGAGGCCATTACTATTGATAACAGCAAAATCGGTACAAAGACAGATACATCAATACTGAAATACAACCACTAGAGTTAACAGCGACATAAGGGAAAACAAACAGCTAAAGCAGAAAAACAGAACCAGAAAAACTAGCTGGAATTAAAATCAGCCCCCAGTAAATCAGAACCAGAAGCAGTAACATCAGCAGATATAAGCCCAGCCTCCTTAGAATCCAGGGTTAGAAGAGACAACAAAGCAGGTGATGGTTGGACAACCCACCCCAGAGGGCACACCTCTTTATAAGCATCTGCTGCAAGTAAGTCAGCAACACGATTACCCCGACGAGGAGTAAAAGAAACAGAGAACCCAACCCTATCATTAAGAAGGCATATAATATCTTGCACGATACTACGACTTTTCCAGTCAAATAAATCAGGCGACCTTGCATCAACACATGTATGAAGGAGGAGGCAGTCAGTTTCATAGATAACTTTATCATGGCCTAGATCCCTAGCCAACAGGAGTGCCCTTTTCAAAGCCAGCGCCTCAGTCATGAAGGCGGATACAGATTTAACCTTGTCAATGAAGCCCCATCTAAAATGGCCAAACTCATTCCTACAAACCACCCCTATAGCAGCACTGTGTGAATCAGCAAAAAAAGTTCCATCACTATTAATTTTTAGGTAACCAGTAATTGGAGGAAACCAATGCACCAGATTATCATTCATCCTCCCCACCGATAGTGAAGCAGCACAGAAACGGTCCCATGAATCCCAGTACTCACAATTACTAGAATTTGCCAACTCAATCACAGAAAAGGGGTTAGGTTGCACATGATTAAACACTAAGTCATTTCTTTGCTTCCAAATATACCAGAGAATCCAACTAATCAAGGAGATTATATTCGAACTGATATGCGGCATACCTGACAGATTCGTCCACCAAGAAGCAAAATTTGTCACTCCTGAAGGGTCCATCCGAACACCTAATGGCCTGCCAAACCATATGCACCGGGTCCATGAACATTGAAATAGCATATGCTCAATACTCTCGGCAGCCATGTAGCAAATAGGGCACAAATCTGATCCAGATCTTTTCCTCCTCACTAGTAAGGCATTTGTGGCGATAGAATTTGTAAGGAGGCGCTAGAGAAAGTGCTGCACTCTTGGGGTCACTTTAATTGACCAAATTGATTTCCAGCAAGCATTGGGTATTATAGTAGATGGCCCAGCCTTGGAGCAATTCACCGGTCGTTCTTCCACCCCCTTTCCATAACCCATTTTAGCTGTGTAGGTTCCATTGGTGGCTTTGGTCCATACCAACTTATCCTCTAAGCCATTGGAGGGAATCTTGATGTTATAAATTGCCTATTTCAACTCAGCCGTGAGATATTGATCAACAGGCCGCAAGTCCCACACTCCGTCCACAATTAGGTCACATACTTTCCCATGGGAGACAATAGGATCACCATTTGCAGCCGGCTTCTCAGGGAAAATAACTCTAGGTACCCACTGATCCTCCCAAATGCGAATCTTGTCACCAATCCCCAGATCCCATCTAAGGTCTTTTTTCAGAAAGTTTCTCCCAACAAGGATACTTGACCAACACCAAGAGGCCTTGTGCCCTTTCTTAGCATCAATAAATTCCTTAGAAGTAAAATATACACTCTTAAGGACCCTAGCCCATAAATCTTCCGGTCTAGTAAGCAAACGCCATGCAGTTTTGGCCAATAATGCATCATTCATAGTTAGTATTGTTGAAGACAAAAGGTTAAAAGTATTTGTCCAATAATGGAAATCCGAGGAAGCTTGAACTTGGCGATGTCCAATAATGCATCCCAAGTGCCTTATGTTGTCCAATAATGCATCCCAAACACACATCTTTTCAAGTATTTGTCAACAACATAAGGCGCAAAAATACACAAAAATATATACACATGCACACACATCTTTTCAAGTATTTGTCAACAACATAAAGGAAATCCGAGGAAGCTTGAACTTGGCGAAGAAAAGGGGCCACTAGGGCGCCTCCCTCTATTCCATTTCGTTTGTCTTCTTTTCCCTTTCCCTTGGCCCTCGTCCTCTTCCTTCAAACATATGATTCTTATTATTCTATTGTCACATTTTCACTTTCTTCCCTTTCGTCGTTTCTTCCTTAACTATTTCGTCCTTTAACTTGTATGCTGGGCGTTCCTTATTTTTTACTTTATTTTATTTTAATTTTTTATATCAGATCGTCATATGTACTGTATGTTTGTGTACATATGTATATGCCTATACACACACATATGCATGTATATGAATGTATGTATAATTCTTGTGGATCCACTTCTATGATGACGTTGAATTATATTATATGATGATATTTTCCAGGAAGATGGTTTGTTATGACCATTTGTATTGAGATTGTAGTGGACTTGTGGGGGAAGGTTTGTGGCCCGATCGAGTCCTGGTATGTTTGTGGTAGGTTTTTAAATTAGTTATTTATCTTTGGCCTCCTATGTGTTTGGGATTAGAGGAGTTGACCATTATAATCACGATAGTACTGCTTATGTTATAATTTTAATCCTTTTTCTATCGTGGTTGTAATAACCACACTTTCATGTAAATTACTGCATAAAGTGGATTAATATCATATTGTTAGGATATATAGAATTTTCATTAAATCCATGATAAATGATATTTGTTTTAATATGATTGGCTAAATTAAAGATCAAATTTTGGAATTTTAGAAGGGACACTTGGACACCTTCATTAAATAAGGATTAAAGGAATAAGATGACTCTTCCAAGATAGTCAAAAATTGCGCCTAGGTGAAGACAAAGGAAGAAAAATCAAAGACACATTGAATCGTGGGAATTAAAGAAGTGGACACCTAAGGTTACCAAGTGTTCACATGATATTTAAAGGAGATTAGGATAAGGACATTTGGACATATAATTGACACCTAATCACCTTCTTCCTTAAGTAAGGGATTTGAACCACAAGTAGGCATATGATTCAAAGATATTTTGTGCCTAAAAGATGACATGTGGCGTGTTCAACAGAGGAGAGGAAGAAAAATTAGGTTTCTCTAGAAAATGACGAAAAACCTACAAAATGCAAAGAGATAATTGCAAGGGTAAAATGGTAAAATTGTAAGGAGATATTTTGGTGCCAAAACCTCTATATAAAGAGAACTTCATCTCCTGATTTGGAAACATGAAGGCACCACACACACTAGAAGAGAAAGAAGAGAGTAGTGAGCTTGAGAGATTAAGCTAGAAGAAGGAATACAAGGAAGATTGAATTGAGGTAAGGAAGTTTTGAATTTTACTCTACTTCCTTCAAATTCATATAGTTATGTCTAAGGTCTTAGTAAATACCTTTGTATGATATTGTTGAAACTCTAACAATCTTTACAAAGGATTCAAGAAGAGGTGGTGAAAGAAGCTAGGACTTTAGACAAGTAAGTCATCTTCCTAATCTCTTGTGATTTTGAAAGAGATTTTGGTTAGTAGTTGGAACCTGATGTTACGATTCTATTTTGGTAACTTTGATGGTTTTGAAGTGTTTAAAATGGAATTTTGTATAAGAAAGAGTGTAGAGCATGATTTTGGAAGTATTAGGGTTAAACACAACTTGAGTAGTTGAAAAACCAACCAGGGTATTTTCGTAACTGGAAATGATTTCTTTGTTTTTGGCATTGGCAAGTATTTTTATTCAAAAATAGACATGTCAAGGGTCACGTAGATTTTTGGAACACCCCAATTGGATTTATCTACAATTAGTTATAAATTTTTGTAGTTGATCAAATTTCTGAAAATTTCTGACCCCATGTGAAAATTAAGAAAAAGTAACTAATGAAGGGATAGGAATTAATGAGTTTCACATGGTGAAAGAACTCTTCATATAAATTATATAGTTACATGTTTTTAGAAGAAAGAGTTATATTGATCATGACACCAATTATATTGTATTACTTTAGGTTTATCATTCTTATTTAGTGTCTGGGAGTTTGTTATTCGACTGATCAGTCACTTGCAAGTAAGTAACCTTACTTTGTATGTATGTTTTACCATGATTGTGTATGCATTCGATGTTATTGTTTTCCAAGCGCTTTGATATCGGAACCCGCTGTGTGCGACTTGGGCTCTGATATGTGATGTGCCCTGCAATCGGTGTTGTGTTATTAAAGACTGATTGTTCCAGATTAGGCTTTGTGTCTTACTGTGTGTGACCTACTGAATGCTTATGGTTTGTGTTTATGATTTTCTTACATACTTTATATATACTTTGGATATGAGATTAACGGTTACTCTAAGATTCACTTATATATGAATCCCAAGCTATTATATTATAAGAGTACAGGTAGTACAGAGCAGGAGGATAAAGGTAAGACAGTGTGGAGCATGATTGATGACTTTATGGAGATTGTTAGAGATGATTTTGGCTATTTCCTTATATACCGGATGACTGTATATTACTTTTGGTTATGTTAGAGATTTTATTTGAGATAACTGTATATTAACTCTTTGGGGAAACTTAACTACTTTGAGATACTTATTACTTTACTAGTATTTTATTGTCCAAATTATTACATGCTTTGCTATGTAATAACTCTGATACACGAATATAATTGATAATAAAGAAAAGGTCACACTACCCGCCACCTGTAACTTAGCTTACTTTAGCAGCCACGTGATGATTCAAGGTTCGTGGTAGGCTTTGAAGCTGGGCAAACCGGTAGCGAAGCTCAGGTGGTGATGCAAGTGCGCGGTTATCCTTTATATAATATTTTGATTCTTTTTAAAGATGATAGTATTGTTAAAGTGCATCTTGTGCCCTTTCTATCATGGTTAAGGTTTTGACTCGTTATTTTAATTTTCATCCATTTATAAAGATATTAATTAATTCATAAATCAAAATTAATAATGTGGAGCTTGTGCCTTTATAGTTTGGTTTTCTTATTATAATAATAAAGTACATAAACATTTTTAATAATTCCGTAAATTTTCAATTTTATTTCATAAATTAGTTTTATATAATATGTCTTGAATAGGATTGTGAAAAAATATTGATCCCTCCATATAAAGAGAGAGTAACTTTTGTCTTTAGATGTAGACTTATGTTCTAGAGTTAATCCAGTCGTTTTTTATCGCTTAAGTTTGTTCTTCTTTTAGTTTTAATCCATTAAGTTTCAAACAAGAGGCTTTAGTCTCTTAGAGGATAAAATGGTCCAGATTTTGATTTAATTATAAAGACTAATATTCTAAAGGAAATGAAACTTTAGGGATTATGACCTTCGGTTTGAAATTTGAGAAACTCAAATCAAAATCACAACAAATTTGAGGAACCAAATATTATATTAACCCTATATTTAATATTCTTCCTACTCTCTTTTTTGTCCTTTCTTTTCTTTTCTTTTTTTTCCTTTTGAAGCCCTTTGCTAACTTGCCTCATACCTATATCTCATGTCTTTGTTTTTGTTTTTTGTTTTGTTAAATTAGTGTGTCTTTCTATTATCAAAAGGATTTAAGTCAATTTGATAGGACCTGTGGGTATATGCCTTTCATTTATCTTTGTATTATAGGACTTATATTATAGGATTAAGTATCAATTTTGCTCTTGAAGTTTTTTGGGAGCAATGTTGCCCTGAAAGTCTAAAAACGTAGCAATGTTGCCTCTTTGTTAACAACCTTAAAGGTCAAACATTAGTTGACTACATTATGCTGATGTGGATTATCTACGTAGTATCTTTGTTACTTTTTTAAGTAGCAACTTTGCCTCGGAAATACAATCTCACAAGTAATTTTGCCTTGGAAGTTTTTTTTCCCCTCTCAATCTTGCCCGAAAGCCTAAAAACGTATGATATGATTAAATAACTTATTTAGCTTTCTTAATCTCTCTAAAAAAATGTCAATTCGGTCTTATAATTAGGATCAGAGGTAGTATAATTAAGTAACTTATTTAATTTTCTTAACTTTTTGAAAAAAGGTCAACCCGCTCTTATAATTATAATCATGACAAGAGGGAGTAAGGGTGACAAATTTTTTTTTTAAAAAAAGTAAACATAACCTACTTTTTCTTTCCTCATAGCGTCCTCCATTGCAGGCATTCCCTAATCAAACAATAATCACTTGCTTGCGGAATTTGTCCTAAAAAATGTTTCAAACAAAAAAATAAGAATGAATTTGTCCAAACAGAAGATCAAACGAATACGTTGCAGGCAGTTCAAACAAATTTTTCTTAACAATAATCACTCACTTACGGAATTGTCTACATGAACAATTAACAAACCTTTCCTGCATTGTAAGTAGAGATGAATGAGAGATAAAGCTTACAAAAAGTGTCAAATATAATTAATTAGGGCTATTAACGGAGAGGCAATATTGTTACGTTTTTAGACTTCCAGAGCAACATTGAGACAAAAAAAAAAACTTTCAGGGCAAAATTGCTCCAAGGTATGTACTTTTGGGGTAAAAATGCTACTTAACCCGAAAAAAAAGTGAGAAAGATGCCACGTAGATAATCACGTCAGCATAATGCGGTCAACTAACGTTTGATCGTTAAGGCTGTAAATAGAGGGGCAACATTACTATGTTTTTATACTTCCAGGGCAATATTACTCCCAAAAAAACATTCAGGGCAACATTGCTTTTGGACGTGTACTTTAGAGATAAAATTGATACTTAACCCTATGTTATAATAGGCATTCATCTCAAGCTAACAATGGTTTTTGACACCCTCACGATCAATAATGAATTGATTAGTTGTTGATGATTGTAAGAGCTTGGCGCTCTTCTATCAATAATAGATATGATTCTTCATCTTAATTCTTGTTATTTATCTTTGATCACTATAGCTAACGACATGCCCCCACCATTAACCCACACACACACTATTAGAACCTGCGTCATCAATTACTTGCCCAGTGAAAGGAAATATATATATATATATATATATATATATATATATATATTTGTGAAAGAGTTGAAATTGACGCATGCACATGGGTGGAAGAAAGGACGGATTCAACTTTCAAGGTTCTCGAGCAAAAAAAAAAAAACACTTTCAAGGTCAAGACTCACTGTAACCACATATTTGATGACCGTGAAGTCAAGAAAGCTCACGCAAGGAGGCAACTAAGGAAGAAAAGAAGAGAATACAAAGGAAAGAGAGAAAAAGAAACAGGATACCCCTGGAACGTCCGGACTCCGAGTGTAGTGAATTAGAGAAAAGAGGAGGAGGGTATTTAAGAAAAACAATGTTATGAATTACTATTTAAGAAAAGATTAGGGTATTTTTAATTTATAAATGCTATAAATTTGTTGATTTATGAAAAAAAAGATTAGATATACTTAAAATTTATAATATGTTGCTAATCTTTTGAAACTTTAAATTTTAAAATTACTATTTTCTTCCTATTAATTGAACACAAACAATTGTTATGAATCCAACATGTACCAGCAAAAAATGACCAAAAAATATTATTATGACCTCAACACGTACATTATACTACATATATATGAAGACATGAGCAATTTTGTCTTTTGTTATATTATTTTCATATATTTTTATATTCAATATAATCCAACCAAACGGTTTTATATATGCATTTGCATAATTTTCCATACAGACGAAACAAACAAATTCTTCTAATAATTAATACATTACATTCCATTTTATTGTATCATTACACTCCACTACATTCCCTCTGATTCCGTGAACCAAACGGACCATAAAAGTTTTGACATTGCTAGTGTTGTCCTCCCAATCGAAATCCTTCCCGCACTGTTGCTTGATTGAGAAAATTACGCAATGATGCACTTTATTGACTGAGCATAGCAATGACATAGGCAAATTATTACAAGACAAAAAATGAATGAAATAAAATACTTGAGAAAATTTCCACGTCGGCGTGATGGGAGATCATGCAATATAGGGAATATAATAGAAATGGTTACAATAATATATATTTATTTGACGGGGTCCGGTAAATAATACTATTAGTTCTTGAAATGGTGAATCTGGATGTTGTCAGCCTGCAGCTTCATGAAGTTACTGCGCTTCCTAGAGAGTGCAAACTTGCCCCAATTATAAGGCCTGTACTTGGCTCCCTTTTGGTGGCTGCCGATCAGTTCCGGCAATGGCTCCACCATTGTGTAATGCGAAGGATTCAGAAAGAATGGAATAGAATACCTCTCCTTCTCTGAATTCACAACCACTCTGTGATCTAGACTCTCATACTCTCCATTGCTCCAAACCTGAAGAACATCTCCCAGATTGACTATGTAGGCATCGAGCGTGGGCTTGACCCCTATCCACTGGCCATCGGACTTCCGCCTCACTGTAATACCCTAAAAATCCTATTTAGCATAACCACTAAATGATACCTATTAAAGTAGGTGAATATGTGGTCTCAAAGATATTATAGTTTAAAATTAGAGAATTTTCTCCTAGAGTTAAATAAACCAAACCAACTCAAATACTCTAAGTTCATTTAGGGATCATAAAATACCCTATAATTTTCATATTGAAGCATAGTTTATATTTAAATTTTAAAGGGGCATGAAATGTTATTGAAATATCAAACAAATTAGAGGAAAGTGTCAATAATTGATTGGACAAATAATTGTACATTAATTAAAGTAATTGCATTAATTTTTGCAATTAATTATTGAATCCTCTTAGGAACCATAAAATATCATAAAATGCAAGTAATTACCAAATTAAAATATGGTTCACATGGAATTAAAAAGACCAATAAGGAACTATGGAAGAATACTTAAACAAGATAGGAGAAAAATAATAAAGGTATTCATTAAATTAAATAATTGTGCCAAATCTTTATCAAGGAATTGATTAAGCATCATTAACTCATTAAGAGGTGAAATTTACTAAAATCTCCTTAATTAACACACTAATGCATAAAATCATAATTGACTCATAGAAAGCCCTAAAGAGTTATCACCACACTGAGTCTAATTAAGGGGTGAATAATAACAATTAATGAGCAATTGAAATTACAACAATGAAGACACTAAATTTAACTAAATGAGGCATAAATAAAGATGTATAATTCCAATTAAAAGTCAATGACTAATTAAGAGTGGTATAAATGAATTTTTTTAAAGACTATAATAAAATTGGGGTTCCTGAAATAATATAAGATATCATGAAAATAGGAAAGTATGTTGTCTCCAAAATAGTAGTGTATTTACCCTACTTCTTGAATAAGTTGTCGGTAGGATTTAATAGGGCAAAATTCAACTCCCTAAATATTATTAAGGGTCATAAAATATTGTAAAAATTTCCTAAAAACCCCTAAACCAATTAAATGAAATTTCCAACAATTCAAGAACGATTAAATTCACACTAAGGGGTATATTGTCATATAATTCACATATTGGCAAAATTAAGCCGTAAAGGGATAGGAAGAGGTCTAAAATAATTAGAGGACACTAAAAATAATTAGTAAACATCAAAAATTAATCTTAATTGAATTAACATGCATAATTAACTTAATGATAAATATTTACAAGCAAGTTGCAATATTTTGGCTAAATTCAACAATAAAGCCTAACAAGGGATCAATGATTGAAACAAATGGATTTAGTAGGATCATAATTAAGTTGGTAATCAATAAAAGCATTACAAATTAAACTTAATTAAGCTAAATCAAATAATAAACAAGAGGAAATTAAATTAGGGCCTTTTTACCACAACCATGCACATTTGATCAATTTTTGGGAGTCCAAACATTTGCCCAACCAAGCAATAAAGCCCAAAACAAACCTAAAACCCAAAAATTCAGAGGGGGCACGGTTTTGGGAGCTTCATGAGGAAGGAATTGAGTTTCATCACATGTGCCAATTGGTCAAAGCTTGTAGGATACAACTTACTATTCAATTCTTGCACTTCAAGTTGTTTTAGCTTCTAGGAGAAGGAAGAAGAAAGAGAAGAAGGGAGAGAGAGAGAGAGGGCAGATGAGAGGGAGAGTGGTGAGGATTTGAAGTTGCAAAATTGCCCTAGATCCAATGGTGGAAAATTGACAAGAGGGAAGTTGCTTTTATTTACCAAATTACCTTGAGAAATTCCTATAAATAGGGCCTTTGGGCATTCACTTTTCCTCACACCAAGCAAAGCAACACTTGCTTATTTGAGAGAGAGTTGAGAGAGTTGGAGGAAGAGCTTGAAGGAGTCCAAGCTTTAGGTAAGCAAAGTTCTTTAGTTTTGAGTTTATATTCATAGATAGAAGTAGTTTTAATCTTTAAAATTCTAGAATAATTTTAGTTTCATGTTTTTATAGTTAAAAATAGCTTCATTTCGAAAATTTAGTGAAGGAAGTAGTTCTGCAAAATTTCCAGGTTAAGAACACTGTAGTAACGAAGTTCTGGCGAAAATTCGTCGGTTAGGCGATTTCTGAACGGGTCACAGAAAAACGCATATTTCATGTTGAAAATGTTATTGAAAAATTCTGAGAAAATTCATGATGAAATTAGGCATATAGAGCTTTCCAAATCTGTAAATAACATGTTGAAATGAGCTCTGTACAGTGAGAAAGAAATTCACAAAGTTTAGGCTGCGAAAATACTGGAAATTCTGGGCAGAGGATGAATGCGTGAAATCTGGGAATGATTTTTAAATTCTGGGCAAAGTATGGTATTTTTAATGGAAAATAGACATCCTAAGGAGTCCGGAACATTTTACGGATCTTCGTTTCGATTTTTCTAGAATTAGTTATGAATTTCCAAAGATAGGAGAATTTCTGCCCAATAATTCCAGCGGTTTTTCAATAAATTATGAGAAAATAAAATAATGGTTTAATATACCAAGGGTAGAATAGTCAATAGTGGCAAAAATATCTTTTAGAATATTATCTTTAAATTAATAGGACGATATTGCTCTGATAGGCTGTCCGAAAGAACGCAGACCGATCAATTACGTACCGAGACTATCGACTCAGGTACGGACGCGTACTGTAACACTAACTCTGATGCTTATGGTATGCTTATATGTGATAGATAGTCTGAAACCCTGTTTTGAAAAATTGATCATACACATACATCTTGATACGGGTTATAGTCGTGATAATGCCGTTATGTTTTCCTAGCGCTGAGGACACGGATGTACACCGTGGCACTGGAGATAGTGCAGACTGTAATAACATACATGTTGCAGTGGCCGTATAATGTTATTATGTGAATATATGAATATTGTATGTGATTAAATGCTGTTTTGCCATGGATATCTGTCATACATATTTGATACATAAGCATGAGGTTAACTGTTACCTGAGGTTCAATGGTAATTGAACCTCAGCTCTTAACATAGCGTCAGGGTCTGGAGGAACCAGGACCAAGGACAAGGATAAGGAGCCAGCGCAAGGACAAAGACAGAGAAATTTTTATTTCAACGTTATTTGTTGAACTATTTTCAGACTACTGTACCGCTGTGTAAGCAGCCAGATGCTACATCAGTAAATGTTTATCAGATACTCAAAATTTTGAAATTTATCCCGATGCTCTACTCTGATCAATTATTTCAAAAACTTTCTACTTTGGTTTAAATATTGTGAAAATGGATTTCAAAAATGAGGATGTTACACTCACCTCAAGGCCTCCGATGTCGTCCTGAGTAAGGATTGTTACAACTCCGGGATCTTTGTGGTGGCCCACTCCGAGGGCAAGCTCAGGCGAAGGACAAGGCGGGTAGTGATTGAGCCTCACGGAGCTGGTGTGGTCCTTGAACAATTCCTCAAACCTCTGAGCTTTTAGCCCCATTCTCATGGCTATCAGTTCCATCAGTCTCATCCCAAGTGCCACCATCTCCTTTGCATATTCTTCACACACCTCCCTGTACGTACGTGCATGGCTCATTATATACATTTATATATTCACATCACAAAATTTCATTACTTGACATGATACAAAATGTAATTTACCTCATTTCAAGAGGGTGTTGAGGCCACTGGTTCTCCCAGTGGGCCACTTGGTGGTCGTTCTCATCCACGGAGGCAGCGGCAAGAGTGGCTGTTGCACCGTGTAATCAAACACCTCCTTCCAGTCCCTGATGTTATTGGTGTGTTCCGTGTCGTAGTACCCCAAAACCTTCCCGGCGTCTCTTCTGACCTTCCTCTTCTCATCCATACTGAGATGGAAGAACTTGCGTGACGCCTCCTCCAACTTGTGACGGAGCTCCGATGGGACGCCATGGTTGATGATCTGGAAGAAGCCCCATTTCGTGCAGGCATGGCGGATGTCGTTGACGATGGCGTCGATGTCGGGGCAAGAGAGGTCGATGAGAGGGATGCCTTGGGCCCAGGGACGGAACTTGGGATAGAACTTTGGGGGGGCCAAATATATAGTACTCATTAACTAATTAAAACTCAAAGAAAAAAAGTTAACTCAACACTCATTATTTAGCATATACTTCTACTTTTTGTCCTCAATCATACTGCATCTATAAGATAACTACTAAGAACACGAAGAAAACTCACAAATTCCTGAAATAAAAATTATGACCAATTTTGTTACAGATTAACTCAACACTCACATTTTAAGTCAGACAAGTTAAACATCCTAGATTTTAGAGACCTTAAACCTAATCCCTACAAAACAAAGAAGCACTAGATATGTGATTAACATGACTATCATGCTGATTGCTTATTTCTCAGTAACAATTAATAGTATGCTTTTTGGTTCTAGCATGAAGCAGGAGTCTTAACCTAATAATTTCTGTGATTGTAAATCTCTGATTCAACCATAAATTTCATGTAATTGAACAGCACAACATTGGAAGGTAAGGCGCTGAGGTTTAGAATAAAAAGTCAATTAACTTTATCTATAGGTGTAATGTAGAATGGATAAAAACATAGTAAAGAATACACTACAAAAGTAAATTTCATTAATAAGTTAAAAATTTTAGACAATTAGAATGGAATATAGAAAAAAATGACAAGATTAATATAAATCACACAAGACCCCACATGAAACAAAGATTGAATTATAAGCCCAAAAAATTTAGGGGGCCAAAATTAAATTTTATATTATA
Organism: Acacia crassicarpa; assembly: GCA_034222035.1. Lineage (NCBI taxonomy): Eukaryota > Viridiplantae > Streptophyta > Magnoliopsida > Fabales > Fabaceae > Acacia > Acacia crassicarpa. Next base: position 40,677,116 of record JAWXYG010000003.1, read on the forward strand.
TTAATTTTTTTAAGAAAATCCTAAACAAATTTTTTTTTTTTTGGGGGGGGGGGGGGGGGGGCATGGCCTCCCCTTGCATCAATGAAGATCCGTCTATGCTTGGGCCTCTTGTTTGAGAGACGGGTCCGGTCTTTGCTTGAGTTCTTGGAAGAAGGCGATGTCTGCCACCTATGCCATGGACGATGGATGGATCTGATAGAAGCTAAGTGCAACACACAAAATGTGAAGGAGCTTAAGATGGCTGTTATAATGCCTTCTGGTTTGTTCTCTGTTTTGTGAACCCAACACTCGAGGCCTCAGCTATTTATAGACAAGGACACAACAATAGACGATAGACACCTGTTTAATTAATTTAATAAGACTGCTTTAGAATACCATATAATATAATATTGTTTCATTCTAATTCGACGAGCGACCAACTTTCTTAACACGCGCACTCGGACTTACGTTTGCTGTTACATCATCCCTGGTAAGTGTTGATCCATTTTCAATCCACGATTTAAAATCCCATATTAATTTAACGCGCGCTCGGATTTAAATTTGTCATATATGCATAAATACACGAAAAATATAAACACATGGACACACGTCTTTTCAAATATTTGTCAACAACATAAGGGAAATCCGGGGAAGCTTTAAGTTTTCTCTTGTTCTAGTTTTGATCTGTCAAGTTTCAAGCCAAAGGTTTTAGTGTCTCAGAGGTAAAATGGTCCATATTTTTTTCATATATATATATATATGACCAGATTTTTGCTTGATTATAAGGACTAATGTTTTTAAGTAAATGAAACTTTAGGGACCAAAAAGACTTTGATTTGAAATTTGAGGAATCAAACAAAATCACAAGCGAACTTAAACAATGCGTTACGTTTGCGGTTACATCATCCGTTCCACTGCATTTTCAATGCAAAATGATTGAAGTTGCGAAAGAAGAAGGGCCCAGGGGCCGTTGTGGGCCCTTTTCCTCTTTTACATTTTCTTTGTCTTTTCCGCCCTTTCTCTTGGCCGTCCTCCTCTTCCATCAAGCATGATGTATTGTCACATTTTTACTTTCTTATCTTTCGTGGTTCCTTCCTCCACTATTTAGTCCTTTTGTATGTTGTACCTTTCTTGGTTCCTCGAGTAGGGAGGATTATGTAGCTGACCTATGTGCAGCGTTTTCTTATAAGGAGATGTGCCCGATCGGGTGAGTTCTGCAACCAGCACTTTCTTTCTTGTCTTTTCTAACCTCGGATGGCCAGGGAGTCGATGAAGTCTTCGTAGTTACTTTTACTCTTATTTGTTTTAGAGTGACTTGCTTTCCGTTCAGTTGGTTCGGTATTGTTGTATGTGTTAGTCCTTTTATTCTGGTTTATTTTCATTTAGTTTGTTCAGCTAGTTGTTTAGCTCGGTGTATAACCGTACAATGTAACTTTTATTAGTAGTATCAATATATGTTTGTGTTCTGACCAAAAAAAAAAGTATGCTGTACCTTTCTTGTCCCTCCATCTTATTCTATCATACACTACCAAAAATAAATAAATAAATCAAAATAAAAAAATAATTTATTTAGCGACAGACAAAATCTATTGTAAAAAAGAGAAAATTTGTTGCAAACAGGTTTTATGACGGAAAAAAATCCGTTGCAAACGAAATTTCATCCGATTTCGAAAATCCGCCACAATTTGTAATGGACTAAAATTTGTCGGAAGTTACGATGGATTTTAAATCTATCGCAAATTTTTTTGACGGAAAAAATTTGTCGCAAATTCTGTTACAAATTGAGGAATTAGAAAAAAAAATTATTAATAATTATTAGGGCCTTTTTACAGCAGCCAAAAAAAATGTTATGAAATAAACAATGCTAAATAATATATATATATATATTGTTTATTTCATAACATTTTTTTCTTTATTTGAGTGTTTGCTGTAAAAGGGTCGTAATAATTATAATAAATTATATATATATATATATATATGTTGCCAACAAAATAAACTAAAAAGCACAAAAGTCGTGAATAAGTTATATACCAAATAGTTATAGAATGAACAAATTAGAGGTTTGCATTCTATAAAGTACAAAAAACCAAATAATACACATACATATAAATATTCACGAACATCAACCCTGAAAGACATAAGGTTTGTGATGAGATGTCTATAAGGCCTTGTTGAGTTCAGGGCAGAGCAGGTTCTATGTACTTGTGGCTCCACTCCGAGAAATTTCCTACCAAGAGCGCCAAGGTTCTCTGAATGTCCAGCAATGAGATCACCAATACATCGCATTGCCTATCAGCGGATCAAAATACAAGAGATATGGCTTATCATATAAACTTTTCTCCCGTAGATTGTTAAGTCCTCTGCAAGTATGGGAATGTTGGGAATATATTGTGAATTTTGTGTGTTATATCTATAAGTCTAAAAACTATAGATAAAAAAATAACTATGTGAAATTATATATCCTTTACACACATGGTAAGGTAATATGTGTGTAAATATTACACACACACCAAAATCCTAATTCAAGTAATAGTACTCTTTTTGTAACATGTAAACTTCACGTCCTGTTTCATGGTCAAAAAAATTCACTTCCTATTTTGATATCATTTTGTCTTGCATGTAAAAAACAAAACAAAAAAACAAAAACACAAAATCATTATTCTCAATCAGTCACACATGAGATCAGTGGTGTGCCAATCAGTAAATCGGATGCTTCCAAAATATGATAAAAAAATGGGAAAATATCAGTGAGATTGTAACACCCCAATTTTCAAAAGCGGAATAATTTTTTTTTTCCATCAGAGTAGAGCATCGGAGCAAGTAAAAGATGTGAGTAATTGATATATCATTAATTGTGGCGTATCCGTTTGTTTATAATGCACAGTACATTTACCGGAGTGATGTCATAATGGTACAAGTCTAAAAATAGGATCTTCCATGGGGTCTTTACGCATGTTGTTTACTCTACTTACTCCTGTCTTCGGTCCACGGTTCCCTGGACCCTGAAGTTATGGTAAGAGCTGAGGTCCAATACCCATCGGACCCCAGATAACGATTAACCTCATGCTTATGAAAACAATATATGTAAGACAGAAATTCATGACATTACAACAATAATCAATATAAAAACTCATAAAAGATGTATAATTTGTCTGGATAACGATACACAGCCACTGCCTATTCTGTTATGTCTAGTCTGCACCACCCGTGCCACGATGGCCTATCATGTCCTTAGCACTAGGAAAACTGTAACGGCATTATTAAAACTATAACCTGTGTATAAAGCTGAATGTATAAGTAGTGATCTAAGCCTATAAACTTAGTCACGGTGCATGACCCAAGACATAGTCCCGTCCATGACCTTATGGAAGTATCTACCACATATAAGCATAAAATAAGTATCAGAGTTAATGTTACAGTATGCGTCCGTACCTTAGTCCGCTCGGATGGCGGTACACTTGCTTGGTCGGTATGTCTCCCGTTTTTTCCCGAATATCCTATAATAGTATTATCGCATTATAACCTCGTAAATAATATCTTAGGAGATATTTTAACCATTACCGACGTTTTTACCCCTGGTGGATTTGTTATTCCAATTATATCCCTTTTATTTCTCAAAAACGTTGATTCAACATTTCGGGCAGAATTTCCGCAAACTTTGAAAATTTATAACTAATTCTAGAAAAATCTAAACAAGGATCCGTAAAATTCCCCATAATCCTTAGGATGTCTATTTTTAAAGAAAAATAATGGTCTTCACCCAGAATTTGTGAATCATTCCCAGTTTTTACGTCTTTATATTCTACCTAGAAATTTTCCATAAAACGTAGCCTAACTTGAAGAATTTCTATCTCACGGTACAAAGCTCAAATTAATACGTTCTAGGCATATTTGAAAAGCCCTATAGGTCTACTTTAACCATGAATTTTCCAAGAATTTTATAACTTCATTTTCAACTTAAAATTATGGCGTTTCTATCACTGATTTCAGGAATCGCTAACCGATAAGATTTCGCCAGAGCTTCGCTATTTTGATCATAATCTTCCAAAAGTTTTGCTATAACACCATCTTCATCAATTTTTAAAATTAAAACCACTTTTAACCATAAAAACATGATAACAAGAATATATTGGAAGATTAAAGATCAAAACAACATTTAAGCTATAAACTCAAAGCTAAAGCTTAAGAACTAGAGAATTTATCCTTGAAGAACCTTGCTACTCCTTCTTGTAACACCCCAATTTCCATACCACTTATTGTGTTCATAAACACATAATACTGAGGAATACGGTATTGTCAAATCAGAGTAATGCGGATGATAGAGCATACATTATCATTTGGATAATGAGTATCCGATACAATGCCCAAACTTAAGCTGGCATATTAAAAATCTCGAACGAATATTCTTTCCAGAACTAGTCTTTCTTCCGAACTTCGTTCTGTCTGGTGACATTTCACGTACTTCCTTGAATAGTTCCTTCTTTCATCCAGCTTCTCTTCTTGAAGCTTTAGTCAAATCTAAGATTCAATACACATTGAATCTCAGGTAACAGATAACCTTATTTGCAAATATGAAATGTAAATGCAGTATAACACATGTAAAAGCATAGAATAATTTACAGTAAACAAGTCGCACCGTAACCGCAGTTAACGGCCAAGGACCACAGCCCTTTAGGACACGCAGCCCTATGAGACCGCAGCCTCAAATCCATAGCTAGGAAATAAACATGTAAATCATCTAGCAAACATGATCAGTCATAAATGAAATACATACATACATACTAATAAGAGTTAACGTTACTGTACGCAAACGTACCTTCCTTCCACGTGAATAGTAGTTTACTATTCATGTATACGTCACTATTCATGAATAGTAATATGCCCGTCCTTTGAATCCGACTCCAAACTTCCCGGACATCCTAACATATTACCGTATCACTTAGAATAATGCTCTAAGGGTTATTTATATCAGCATTGACCATTTTACCCTTACATTTCTTCAAAAACGGAATTTCCAGCATTTTGCCCAGATTTTTCTCTAACTTTGAAAAATCATAATTAATTCTACAAAACTCCGAATGAGGTGCTGTAAAATTCCACATAACCCTTGATATGTCTATTTTCAAGGAAAAATAACGGCTTTAACTCGAAATTCATGAGTCATTCCCAGATTTTCCGTTTCCAAACACTGCTCAGATTTAAATCCAGAAACAAGGCTTAACTTCAAAAATTTATATCTCCCTGAATATAGATCCAAAGTAGGCGTATTACCTATCAAATTAAAGCTCTATATGTCTACTACATAACTGGAAAATATCATAATTTTTAAAAATTGTTTACTTTTTCCAAAAAGCAACGTCATAAAACTGTCTCCAGCATTTTTCCGAAACGTTACCAGATTCATAACTCAACTTCGAAAAATCATAACTGGAGTTATAGACCTTCGTTTTAGGTGATCCAAAGCTCATTTTAAACCTTAAGGAGAGTACTTTCTCCTGTAAAAATTTCAAAGACAAACTCAAAATTTTAACTTTTCAAAATGGAACCCAAAAATTGCTATTCATTTCTGAAAACCAACATTTTTCAGTGTTCCACTTCTAAATTTGAAAATTAATAACTGGAGTTCTAGACGTCGAATTAATACGTTCTAGTACTCATTTTAAAGCTTGAGAAGTATACTTTCTTCTTACCAAATTTCTTAATCAGAGGAAGTCATTTGCTTGATCAGCTTGTCATTTGAATCTGACTGACTTCACAGATTTCCAAAAAATGACACTACTCCCCTTCCGATGACCTCTTCCTCTTCTTTGATGATCTTTACCTCGTCTTTTTTTTTTTTCCAGCACACTCTCTTTCCATCACTCATTCACACATCAGAAAATGATTAAAGAGAATGATACTTGTGTGAATATAATCTACGTGAGAGAAAGTGTGAGTAATGTACCATGCTTCCCATGCTTCTATATAATATTCCATACTCCTTATGCTTCCCATGCTTCTATATAATATTCCATGCTTCAAATAAAATAATAGAGTGTGTTCCATGCACCTCCAATATCCACCGGAAGGAAATTCAATGGAAATAGAGAATATCTCGTTGACACTCTTCTTACTTGTAATCCTTCAATAAAAATGTCCTTAATTCCAATAATTACTCATATAGTCATTTATACCGAATTTTCATAATGTATACGTGCATAGTAAAAACGTACATGTGAATAGTAAATTACTATTCATAGTCCCAAAATATACTGATCCCAAATTTGTCACATTTAAATACTGGGTCTAGTAGTCTTCCAAATATAGACTAATTTCCAAATCTTTAGACCCAAAATTCGGGATATTACACTTCTTGCTTCCCACTAACTCTCACTTTCACTCTACTCTTGCTTCTCTAAAACTCACCTATTTGGTTGAGTTTGGTGTGAAGAATTAAGAGAGGTTTTCTCTCTATTTATAAGAAAATGCTATGGCACTTTGGTAAATTTTCCAAACCTAACTCTTCTTGAATTGGAGCCACGGGATCTTGGTTAATTTATTAAACTCTCATCCTAGCCCTCAATCCCATATGAACCACCCCCCCTCTTCTCTCTCATCTTTATCCTCTTCCACTCTCATTAAAAACTTATCTCCAAGTACCATATCGTCTTCCATGTATTTAATTCAATTATCTATCCCATGTGTTTTGGTTAAACAATAAACAATTCTTGCCTCCTTCTTCAAGCCCAAAAAACGCCACCTCTCATCATCTTTTCTCCAATTTGTGCTTTAAATTCCTAGTTACTCTAAGTGTGTTTGTAACTAGATGAAATTGGTAGTTGGTTAACAATCAAACAAAAATATACTTAGGGGTTAATTTATAGTTTATTTAAGTATTCTTCATTAATCCATTAATCTCAAAAATCATGGCTTCATTAGAAGTCTCTAATTTCCTTTTTATCATTTTAAATTTAATTTCAAAAATTTAGGAAAAGATTTTGGAGATAACCTATCCCAAGCTTAAAATATGCTTGTTCATAATAAATCCTTATATTTGATCTATGATTAACGTATCTCAGGATACAATTTATTTTGTATAGATTCTCATTTACTTGTCCCTTGAATTAATCTCAATGGTTTTTAACTCAACTCAATTAATTACACACTTTTCTCTCTCCTACACTAGGCTCACAACTCTCTCTCTTTCACACACACACACAACACTCAAAAACCGTCCCCTCCCCCTTGTTTCTCTCTCATTATCCTCTTCTAAATTCATTTATAATCCATGTGATCCCATTAATGCATTCTATCCTCTTCCAATTTGTTGACTTAAATTACACCATGTGTTTGATTCAAATAGTATCTAGATGTTATGAGCTTAAACTTCTTCCTTAAGCTAGTCCAAAAATTCACCCCCCTCTTTTGTGTTGGAAAAATCCTACCACAATTGATGATATTTGTTCATATGTTATATGCTCTTAGGATTTAATATTTGTGCAACTATCTTGCTTCTTTAGGAGAGAATTTTCACCACTCTTATTTAAATAGGAAAATAAAATTAATCTTGCTTAATATCCCTAATATAGTGTTTTAGATATTAATTGTCAAAGTATGATTGGTTACAATATTAATTATGATCTTTAAAAATCCCTTTTATGCTAATCTTGAGTTTTTGTTGGCCTTTGATCACTAATTAATCTCACGAATTTCTTAATTATGTCTTTTTAATTTAATTATTAATTAATTACAAAAAGTAACATAATTATTTTAATTATTGTAATTTTAATTGTCCACTAGTTTTTGGTAATTTTCTCTAATTGGAAATAAGTATTTCCATGTCATATAATTGCCTCTTATGATCAAATTAAGACTATTTTTAATTATGATAATTTTATGATGTTTTAAGATCCCTAAAAGAACTTAGAAAATTTGGGTCTTAGGTTAATTTAATTCTAGGAGAAAATTCCCTAAATTAAATTAAATAAGTTACTAAATTTTGAGACCATGTATTTACCTATTTTTAGTAGGTATTTACTATCAAAATATAGTGGTTAAGTTAAGTGGGAATTTTTAGGGTATCACAGAGGTCCCAAGGAAGAGAATAAATATATAAAAAGTCTCAACCCTAAATCCTCTGGCAAAAAAGTCAGGACTTTTTTTATATTACTTATAGAATTTCAATATCAAAAAAGTCTTGTTATCAAAATGGTTTTTCATGTTGTTAAAATGACTTTTTCTGTTGTTAAAATTTTGCTATAAAAATATTTTTGTCAAAATGACTTTTCGTGTTATCAAAATTTTTTGAGTTTTTACTCTGGCTCGTAGAATTTTAGAAACCTCGAAAGTTTTTGGCAACCAAAAAACCCGTTTTGACAACAATATTTTCCAAGGGAAATTTTAATAACAAGAAAAATCATTTTAACAATATGAAAAATCATTTTAACAACAAAACTTTTTTGATATTGGAATTCCATAATTAAAATAAAAAAAGTCCCTAGGGACTTTTTTGATAGGGGATTTGGAGTTGGAACTTTTTTTATATATTCTCTTCCTTGGGACTTCATTGATATTTTCCCTAAAAAAATCATAAACTAAAGCATTAAAAATTACTAATTAAACTTTTATTATATAGAATATAAATTTTTATATTTATTCGGCCGATAAATGAGAATAAATGAAGCTGCATATATAAATTTTATTTTTTTCAGCCATATCACCAAGTTGTAGCTCATCACTCGTACTGAGAAAGCAATTACGTTTATTATAATTATAATTTTTTTTATTTAGTGAGAACAACATGTGTTTAAATTAGTGATTCGTAGCACACTTTCGTAATATTTACCGTTGCAAATTCTATATTAATCACATTGATCTCAGCCAGTTGTGAGGTTCCAAATTGCATTACTTTAAATATTTTATTATTTATAAAAAAAGCCTCAAATGTACCATGTGAGAAATTCAAATTTATTTTTTTAATGTAACTTTTCATTTTAAACAAATTTATGTGTCAGTAACTAGTTTGGGGACATATTTGGGGAGTGGCGTTGGAATCAAGTCAATGCTTTATTAATTGTCTAATTAACTAGTTTTCACAAGAACATCAAAGCAAGAAAAATAAGAATAATATTTCTTAAAAAAAGTTTTGTGGGCAAAAGAACTTTCTTGTCGCAGACAGACCGTCTCTTTGTGAACCTTTATTTATTCTTCGTCAAGATGTTCATGGCGGTTTCTTACTTTCTTCTATCCGATTTGAAGGGGAAGATGGTAATTAATTGAGTTAAATAATTAAAAACACAAACGCGTACAAATTTTATATAAAATAATTTCAAGATCAGATTTTATGAAAACGGTGCTTGATATCGATCTATTTAAAGATATCGGTGGCTTGATTTTATAATAATACATATTTTATGATAATTATACACACACATACATATATAAAAGTGAATAGTTAGGTTATATGCTTAAATATAGAGAAGATATAAGTATGACGATACCATAACAAACCATCAAGCTTTAGAGTTTGACTAGATATGATCCGGGTTATAGACAGATATTTGTCCTCTTTCACACCGAGATATTTTACAAAGACTCAAAGAGTATAAATCTCTCAACCTTCCTCCTTCAGATCATAATCAGCACAACCATACATATATATATATATATATATATATATATATATATATATATATATATATATATATATATATATATATATATATATATATGTTACGAATGCGTGAGTTATACCCGTAAAAATTTATATATATATATATATTACGAATGCGTGAGTTATACCCGTAAAAATTTTTATATAAAATAATTTCAAGATGAGATTTTATCAACACAGTGCTTGAAGTCGATCTATTTGAAGATATCAGTGGCGGCTTGATTTTATAACAATACATATTTTATGATAATTATACACACATAAATATACATTCATACATTCATGTGTGTGTACATCATAGAAATGAACAACTAGGTTATATGTTCAAATATAGAGAGGATATGGATATGACGATACCATAACCAACCATCAAGCTTTAGGTTATAGAAGGATACCTGTCTTCTTTCATATAGGGACACTTTTACAAGGAGTATAAATCTCTCAGACTTTCCTCTTTTAGATCATAATCATCATAGCAATATGTGCACACACACACATATGTATATGTATATGTATATATACATAGTGGAAAATTCTTAAAAGCACAATGGAAATATCATTCAAATTGGAAAGAATTATTAGCAATAATGAAAGAAGTAGAAAAATTTGAATTGTTTATAGTAAATGCACAATTTATAATTAGGACTAATAATACACAAGTTAATTCTTGGTTTGACAAAGGTATAAAAACAAAAAAATTAGCTAATAAAATGTTATTTAAATGACAAGGAGATTTGGCATATTATGATTATATTATTGAATATGTGCCTAGAAAAAATAATCTTATTATAGATTTTATGAGCAGATGGAATCTAACTTTGAACCTCAGGAACAAGTTCATTAATGACTTATAATCAGACTTTTAATATATGCCATACTGCGTTAGCATATTTAAACATTCTAAAAATTTAATGTAAGTTTGTTAAACATTCAATGCAGTATGAGCATATAGAGCCTTTTAAGTAATATTGTTCTTCTAAACCGATAGGTGGAAACTAGACTGATTGGAGCATAAAACTTCTCTAGTGTAATTTCTGCAATTGTTGAATAAAATTTGATGTATACCCTGTATTGGGTTACAACCCCATTATATATGGGAATGACAATATCATGACCAACCATCAAGCTCCAGAGTTTGACCAAATATAATCCAAGTTATGGAAGGATAGCTGTGCTTTTTCATGCAGTGATACTTTTACATAAAGTATAAATCTCTCAGACCTTCCTTCTTCAGATCATGTTTAACACAGCCAGCATATACATCAGATTTTATTCAACAATTGTAGAAATTACACCAGAGAAGTTTTATGCTCCAATCAGTCTAATCAAACTTGGAACCATGAGGAAGACCATAGAAACAAAAGTGAAGATCAAAGAAGATATTGAAGATAGATGACCAAGAGTTCTAGAACAAGATGACTAATATAAGAGCACAAAATTATCATATCATCTTCCAAGAAATGACTGGATGATCAATAAAATTTTCACTTGTTAGTCTTGATTTATATATTGAAATTTTTTATCTTAATTTATTTATCAGTATTCTTATTAGATTTATATCTACATCTGGTACTATTTTAGTTTCATCTATTTCCATAGTTTCATTATTGGGTAAAGGTGTAAAAATACACATGTATAATACCCTAAAATTCTCACTTATTATAAGTGTTATATTTTGACAAATAAATACCTATTGAAAATAGGTGAATATGAGGTATCAAAATTTAATAGCTTATTTAATTTAATTTATGAAATTTTCTCCTAGAATGAAATTTTCTAAGTTCTTTTAGGGATCATAAAACATTATAAAATTATCATAATTAAGCATAGTCTTAATTTGATCATAAGAGACAATTAGATGACATAGAAATACTTATTCCAATTAAAGAAAATTATCAACAACTAATGGGAAATTAAATTTACAATAATTAAGATATTTACCTTATTTTTTCAAAATTAAATAATAATTAAGTTAAAAAGGCATAATTGTAACATCCCAATTTTCTAAAACGTTTTCGAACTATTTGATCAGAGCAGAGCATCGGAATAATTTCAAAAGAGCGAGTATCTGATAAAGACCTTCACTGTTGTGGTATTTGGTTGCTTACACAGCGGTACAGTACTTTGAAAATAGTACAACAAGATAACGTTGAAATAAAAATTTCTCTGTCTTCGTCCTTGCGCTGGCTCCTTATCCTTGTCCTTGGTCCTGGTTCCTCCAGACCCTGACACTATGTTAAGAGCTGAGGTTCAATTACCATTGAACCTCAGGTAACGGTTAACCTCATGCTTATGTATCAAATATGTATGACAGATATCCATGGCAAAACAGCAATAATCACATACAATATTCTCATATTCAGATAATAACATAACACAGCCACTGCAATATGCATGTTATTATAGTCTGCACTATCTCCAGTGCCACGATGGCCTATCGTGTCCTCAGCGCTAGGAAAACATAACGGCATTATCAAAACCATAACCCGTATCAGGTTGTATGTGTATGATCAATTTTCAAAAACAGAATCTCAGACTATCTATCACATATAAACATACCATAAGCATCAGAGTTAGTGTTACAGTACGCGTCCGTACCTGGGTAGATAATTCCGGTATGACGACGATCGGTATACGGTTGCAGACTTCCTATAATAGGAATATTGCGTTATTAATTTGTAAATAATATTCTCGAATATATTTTGGCCACTACTGAATATTCTACCCTTGGTATATTAAACCATTATTTTATTTCTTCAAAATTTGTGGAAAAACGCTGGACAATATTGGGCAGAATTTCACCTATCTTTGAAAAATCATAACTAATTCTAGAAAAATCGAAACGAAGATCCGTAAAAAGTTCCGGACTCCTTAGGATGTCTATTTTCCAGAAAAAATATCAGGCCTTGCCCAGAATTCAAAAATCATTCCCAGATTTCACGTGTTCATCCTCTGCCCAGAATTTCCAGCATTTTCGCAACATAAACTTTGAGAATTTCTTTCTCACTGTACAGAGCTCATTTCAACATGTTCTTTACATATTTAAAAATCTCTGTATGTCTACTTTCATCATGAATTTTCTCAGAATTTTTCAATAGCATTTTCAACATGAAATATGAGTGTTTCTGTTACTAGTTCAGAAATCGCCTAACCGACGAATTTTCGCCAGAACTTCGTTACTACAGTGTTCTTAACCTGGAAATTTTGCAGAACTACTTCCTTCACTAAATTTTCGAAATGAAGCTATTTTTAACTATAAAAACATGAAACTAAAATTATTCTAGAATTTTAAAGATTAAAACTACTTCTACCTATGAATTTAAAACTCAAAACTAAGAACTTTGCTTACCTAAAGCTTGGACTCCTTCAAGCTCTTCCTCCAACTCTCTCAACTCTCTCTCAAATAAGCAAGTGTTGCTTTGCTTGGTGTGAAGAAAAGTGAATGCCCAAAGGCCCTATTTATAGGAATTTCTCAAGGCAATTTGGTAAATAAAAGCAACTTCCCTCTTGTCAATTTTCCACCATTGGATCTAGGGCAACTTTGCAACTTCAAACCCTCACCACTCTCTCACTCTCATCTGCCCTCTCTCTCTCTCTCCCTTATTCTCTTTCTTCTTCCTTCTCCTAGAAGCCAAACAACTTGAAGTGCAAGTATGCAATAGTAACTTGTATCCTACAAGCTACCATTTGACCATGTGACACAAAAAGCAATTCTTCCCCTTGAAGCTTCACCCAAAACCGTGGCATCCTCTGAATTTTTGGGTTTTGGAGTTTGTTTGGGCTTTATTGCTTGGTTGGGCAAAAGTTTGGGCTCCCAAAAATTGATCCAATGTGCATGGTTGTGGTAAAAAGCCCTAATTTAATTTCCTCTTGTTTATTATTTGATTTAGCTTAATTAAGTTTAATTTGTAATGATTTTATTGATTACCAACTTAATTATGATCCTACTAAATCCATTTGTTTCAATCATTGATCCCTTGTTAAGCTTTAATATAGAATTTAGCCGAAAATACTTCTAATTGTTGCTAATGTTTGCCATTAGATTAATTATGAATGTCAATTCAATTAAGATCAATTTTTGATGCCATATAATGATTTTTAGTCTCCTCTAATTATTTTAAGCCTCTTTATATACTCTTACGGCTTATTTTTGAAAATATAAGAATTACATGTTAATATCTTTTTAAATATAGATTCAATTGTTCTTTTCTTGTTGGAAATTCCCTCTAATTGTTTTAGGTATTTTCATGATATTTTATAATATTTTAGGGACCCTAATTTAATTATAATCCTTAGAAATTCATTTAAATAACTCTTAATTAGCCATTGGCTTTTAATTGGAGTTATACATCTTTAATTATGCTTATTTTAATTTAGTTCAATTTAGTGTCTTCATTGTTGTAATTTCAATGGCTCATTAATTGTTATTAATCGCCCCTTAATTGAGCTCAGTGTGATGATAACTCTTTAGGCCTTCTATGAATCAATTATGATTTCATGCACTAAGGTGTTAATTAAAGATATTTTAGTAAATTTAACCTCTTAATAAGTTAACGATGCTTAATCAATTCCTTGATTATTTATAAAGATTTGGCACAATTATTTAATTTAATGAATACCTAACTATTTATTATTTTTCTCCTCTCTTGTTTAAGTATTCTCCATTAGTTCCTTATTGCTCCTTTTAATTCCATATGAACCATAATTTAATTTGGTAATTACTTGCATTTTATGATATTTTATGGTTCCTAAGAGGATTCAATAATTAATTGCAAAATTAATGCAATTACTTTAATTAATGTACAATTGTTTGTCCAATCAATTATTGACACTTTCCTCTAATTTATTTGGTATTTCAATAACATTTTATGCCCCTTTAAAATTTAAATATGAACTATGCTTCAATATGAAAATTATAGGGTATTTTATGATCCCTAAATGAACTTAGAATATTTGAGTTGTTTTGGTTTATTTAACTCTAGGAGAAAATTCTCTAATTTTAAACTAGATAAACTATAATATCTTTGAGACCACATATTCACCTACTTTAATAGGTATCATTTAGTGGTTATGCTAAATAGGATTTTTAGGGTATTACAATAATTAAGAATACATAAACATAATTAAAGAGCCAAATGCTATCAAAGGGCCAAGATTAGCATAAAGGGGGTTTCCAATAATTATAATTAATATAGTAACCTATAAATTAAGTATAATAACATATAAAACACTATCTTAGAGATATTATCCAATATTAATTTAATCTTCCCTATTTTAATATAAGTGGTGAAAATTCCTTTTGGAAGAGGCAAGATGATTAAAGGCAAATTAGAATCATCAAAAGAGGGCTAATTATACTTGAACATAATTAAGCCAATGAGGGTGAAATAATACTTGCCTAATTAAACACTAATTTTCATGATTAGTTAATAAATCAATTAGCTAATAGCAAATACAATTAAGAGTGAAGATTGGATTTAAACAAACACAATTGAATCCAAAGGTTGTGATTAAACCAATAATTAACCTTAATCCTTGTGAAATTGAATTGGCCAATGATAAATCAAGAAAATATTCTTAATCCTTATGAAATTAATTGGACCAATGAGAGATTAGCATAAATGGAAGGTCAAGATTAGATTTAATAAAGCTAAAATCTAATGGTCTAAATTAACTACATAAAGCTTAATCCACGAGAAAAAGGTTTTGACCAATGAGAGAGGGAGTTGTGAATGTGTGTTTGTGCAAATGTTGTGAGTGTTGTGAGTCTAGTGGAAGGAGTGAGAAAAGTCAATTGATCCACCAATAGGAAAATTGAGCATATGTGAATTAAATTAATCAATGGAATTAATTCAAGACATAAGTAAATGAGAATCTATACAAAATAAATTGTATCTTGAGATACGTTAATCATAAATCAAATATAAGGAATTATTATGAACAAGCATATTTTAAGCTTGGGATAGGTTGTCACCAAAATCTTTTTCTCAATTTTTGGAATTAAACTTAAAATGATAAAAAGGAAATTAAGGACTTCTAATTAAAGCCATAAGCTTCAAAATTATAAAGTTAAATAGAAGACTTGAATAAGCTTCATAAAAACCCATAAGTATATTTTCATCTAGATACAAGACACCTAAACCTTGATTATGTCATCAAGATGACATCACAAGAGCACGTGTTTTATAGTGAAGGGTGGGGATTAAAACTTCTTGATTAAATTTAGATCCAAAGGATGAGAGGAAAGATGAGCTTTTGGTTCTCTTGGACAATGACCCTTTTAACCGTTAAGCTTTGCCTATAAATAAAGAGCTCATCCCTTCACAATTCTTCACACCAAATCAACCACCAAGTGGTGATTTCTAAGAAGGAGGAAGGAGTTGCAAGAAACTTCAAGAGGTAAGCTTGTCTTTAGTTTTTAGTTTTAAGTCTTTAGTTATATAGTTCTTAGTAACTTTTAATAGAAATGTTAGTTTGATCTTTAATCTTCCAATATAGTTTTGTTTTCATGTTTTTATGATTAAAAATGACTTTATTTCGAAAATATGATGGAAAATATTGTGGAGCAAAATTCTTGGAAGTTGAAGATCAAAATAGCGAAGTTCTTGCGAAATTTTCGGTAAAATTTCTGGGCAAACAGTGAAAGAAATGCTAATATTTTATGTTGGAAATGAAGCCCATAAATCTCAAACATTTCCAGAAATAAAGTAGATATGTAGGGCTTTCCAAAAATATATAATATGTAGCGTTTTGATCTCTGTACAAAGAGATACAACCAATTGAAGTTAGGCTATTTTTCCGGACGAAATTCTGGGCAACATTGTGAAAAATGAAAACTGGGAATTGTTCTTAAATTCTGGGTGAAGGTTAATATTTTTTATCAAAAATAGGCATCCTAATTATTCCGGGGAAATTTACGGATCCTCGTTTTGATTTTTCTAGAATTAATTATGATTTTTCAAAGTTACCGAAAAATCTGCCCAGAAAATACTGCATTGCGTTTTTAAATAAATGTAAGGGCAAAATTGTAAATAGCAAATCCACCAAGGGTAGAGAGGTAAATAGAGGTGTAAATATCTCTTAGGATATTATTCTAAGTGATATGGTGATATGTTAGGATATCTGGGAACTCCGAGGTCATATTCAAAGGTCGGACATATTGCTAACTACACAGTGAAAGGTACGTTCGCGTACTAGTAACTTTAATCGTCTATATCTTGCATGATTATATATGATTGATTGATTCATGAAGTGATGGACAAGACTAGATCTTCGGTCATGCACTGTGACTAAGTTTATGAGGCTTAGATCACCTGTTTATACATTCAGCTTTACACGGGTTATAGTCTTGATAATGTCGTTGAGTTTTCCTAACGCTGAGGACATGATAGGCCATCGTGGCACGGTGAGGTGCAGACATAGATAACTTTACATGTGATCTGTACTGTTGATATATTAATCTTACATCTGCTGTGTGCTTCTGTGTTGATTAATGCTGTAATGTAATGAATATCTGTCATATATTGTTATATCTGCTATAGAGGTTAATTATTACCTGAGATTCAATTCGATTGAATCTCATATTTGTCTAAGGTTCAGGAAAGGAACCAGGATCAGAGAAGGCAAGGTAGATGGAGCCGTGAAAAGGCACTGAAGGGAGAAGCCAATAGGAGGCACCGGTCAAAGCAAATGCCGGAAGAGCATCAACAGAGCATTCTTTCTACCATGGATTTAATGAAGTTATTTCAAACCATTTGGTGTCTAGAAAGGGTTCGTCTATGTGGTTTAGTCAATCAGTCACCGTGAACTCGATGAGATTTCCACTAGACACCGGCCTAGCCAAATTGTTTGATTAACTGAGTTAGGTTCATTGCCCCAAGTCTAGCTGAGCCTTGGTCTAAGGTTGTATAGTTATCATGAAGATTTGTAATTATACAAAGATCTATAATTGTATCACAAGAATTATTCCTCCGGGAAAATTTTTAATATATTAGCTTATGTCGGGACATCGGCATATGTCCAGACATTTTGTATCAGTTACTCATAGTCCAAATGTAAGTGTATGTTCTCCGTTTTCGCATTATTCTAAGCTGTAGCACCTCAAATCCTAATCATTTTTCTAAAAATAAGTGTCAGCAACACGATTTGTAGTATGGAATTCGGGGTGTTACAAACGGATAGGGTGAAAATCTGGACAAATAAAATTACCATGTGTGCCATTGAGTTTTTCTATAAATAGCCAAGCCCCTCCTTCACATTTCTTTACACCATCACCAAAAACTTCTCTGATCCTTTGATTAAAAGAGTGAGAGTGAGAGTTCTCTTGAAGCTGAGAAGAATATTAAATATAGGGTTAATATAATGTTTGGTTCCTCAAATTCATTGTGATTTTGGTTTGAGTTTCTCAGATTTCAAACCGAAGGTCTTAATCCCTAAAGTTTCATTTCCTTTAGAACATTAGTCTTTATAATTAAATCAAAATCTGAACCATTTTATCCTCTAAGAGACTAAAGCCTCTTGTTTGAAACTTAATGGATTAAAACTAAAACGATAACAAACTTAAGTGATAAAAAATGACTGTATTAACTCTAGAACATAAGTCTCTACATCTAGAGACAAAAGTTACTCTCTCTTTATATGGAGGGATCAATATTTTTTCGCAATCCTATTCAAGACATATTATATAAAACTAATTTATGAAATAAAATTGAAAATTTACGGAACTATTAAAAATGTTCATGTACTTTATTATTATAATAAGAAAATCAAACTATAAAGGCACAAGCTCCACATTATTAATTTTGATTTATGAATTAATTAATGTCTTTATAAATGGATGAAAAATAACGAGTCAAAACCTTAACCATGATAGAAAGGGCACAAGATGCACTTTAACAATACTATCATCTTTAAAAAGAATCACAATATTATATAAAAGATAACTGCGCACTTGCATCACCATTGCATCACCACCTAAGCTTCGCTACCGGTTCGTCCAGCTTAAAAGCCTACCACGAACCTTGAATCATCACGTCATTTGCCATGGATTTAATGAAAATTCCGTATATTCTAACAATATGATATTAATCCACTTTATGCCGTAATTTACATGAAAATGTGGTTATTACAACCACGATAGAAAAAAAGGATTAAAATTATGACGGTTATTACAACCACGAGAGAAAAAGGATTAAAATTATGACATATGCACTATCGTGATTATAATGGTCAACTCCTCTAATGCCAAACACATAGGAGGCCAAAGATGAATAACTAATTTAAAAACCTACCACAAACATACCAGGACTCGGGCCACAAACCTTCCCCCACAAGTCCACTACAATTTCAATATAATACAAATGGTCATAACAAACCATCTTCCTGGAAAATATCATCATATAATATAATTTTTTTTTTTTTGGTCACACATCATATAATATAATTCAACGTCATCATAGAAGTGGATCCACAGGAATTATACATACATTCATATACATGCATATGTGTGTGTATAGGCATATACATATGTACACAAACATACAGTGCATATGACAATCTGATATTTTTAAAAAAAAAAAAAAGTAAAAAATAAGGAACGTCCAGCACACAAGTTAAAGGACGAAATAGTTAAGGAAGAAGCGACGAAAGGGAAGAAAGTGAAAATGTGACAATAGAATAATAAGAATCATATGTTTGAAGGAAGAGGACGAGGGCCAAGGGAAAGGGAAAAGAAGACAAACGAAATGGAATAGAGGGAGGCGCCCTCTAGTGGCCCCTTTTCTTCGCCAAGTTCAAGTTTCCTCGGATTTCCTTTATGTTGTTGACAAATACTTGAAAATATGTGTGTGCATGTGTATATATTTTTGTGTATTTTTGCGTGTATGAGAAATTTTACAGCAGAAGATAAAAATATAATTCCTTTTTTGCGAGAATTAAATATAATTATAATACCATAATTATGTGAATTTTCAGTTTTATCACATTATACGTATTGACAAACTAAAATTGACGATGCCAAAATCTTTACATTTTCAATTGACGGAAAACAATTTAACGTCATCAATGTTAGTCTGGTGGAGGCTACAAATTGACTTGTACAAATTGAGAAGGAAATTAACATGAGGGATGAGTTTGAGAATAAGAGATGACCCAACCAAAGCAGAGTACTGTGCTTTAAATCATGATGCAGTTTAAATTAATATGGGATTTTAAATCGTGCATTGAAAATGGGTCAATACCAACGAGGGATGATGTAACAGCAAACGTAACGCATTGTTCAGTTCTGTTTCTTTCTCTCTCTTTCCTTTGTATTCTCTTTTTTCCTTCTTTAGTTGCCTCCTGTCACCAACTTTCTTGACTTTGAAAGTTGAATCCGTCGTCCTTTCTTCCTCCCATGAGCATGCGTCATTTTCAACTCCCTTTCACAAATATATATATTATATATTCCCTTTCTCTGGGCAAGTAAGTCATGACGCAGGTTCTAATGGTGTGTGTGTTAATGGAGGCGGCATAAAGTTTAAATATAGTGATTAGAGAGAAAATAGCAAGAATTAAGATGAAGAATAATATCTATCATTGATTTTTTTTTTAAAAAAAAGGAACAAGCTCATACAATCATCAACAACTAATAAATTCATTATTGACCGCGATAGTGTCAAAAACCATTGGTAACTTGAGATGTTATATTCTAGACATAAGTATAGGTTGAGGGTGTATTTCTATTAAAATGACTATTAGAATCTAAGTTCTATATCGATTAATAAAAAGATAAATGAACGGCTTATAACCACAAGTCCTATCAAATTGAGTTAAATCTTTTTTTTTTAGAAAGACACTCTCATTTTAAAAAACGAGGAAATGATATATAACTATGATGCATGTTAGCCAAGGGCTTCAAAAGGAAAGAAGGGAAAGAAAGGGGAAAAAGCTAAGCCATAGGAAGAATGTTAGAATATAGAGTTTATATAATCTTTAGTTCTTCAAGTTCGCTTCCATTTTGGTTTTGATTGTTCAAATTTCAAACTAAAGTCTTCTCGGTCCCTAAAGTTTCATTCACACTACTACATAAAACGTCCTGAAATGTGTACTAAATTAGCAAAATGTCAAATAGGTAATTTGGTAGGAATTTAAAATTTTGAAGTTTGAATGTTGACAATTTGAACATAGGAATTAACAACTTGGGTATAGAAATTGATAAATTGAACTCTCAAAGTTGTCATTGTGTATACCTAGAGCGGAGTGATTTGAGTGTGTCTTTTCGCATTACAAAATATTTTTTTTTTCCAAGAATTGGAGTAAAGTGCAACACTCAGGTCGTTCACTTAAGGAGTATTTATTGAGCTACTTAAATTAACTAAATATCTACACTACAAGAAAACATGGGGTTAGTTTTAAAAATAATTTTTCAACTACAACTAATTAGATGCAATGATATTAAATTCTAAGCTATTATTTTTTGTGTTTTCTTTATAAAATGAAATGGTTAATGAAATATGAATGAAGTGAATTCTCTAAAAATTTGGTTCAATACCCATCCTTGTTCCATAAATGATATGGAAGTCCAAATTCATCAAGTCTAATTCAAAAACCCCAATAATGAAATTGGGTGTAACACTCATAATCAATAACTACTACGATCGCATTCATAGCTATTGCTTAGAATTATTATTAAAGAACTACTTGATGTGTGAAATGTATTGATGAACTAATGCAAATGTATCTTTTAATATGAATGCACAATGGTAATACTCAAATCTCCCACACAAACTAGTAATTACATATATAGCAAGCATAGTCTCAATGAATTAATAGGAAATGCACAAATGAAAATTATCCAATCACAAAAATCCAAACTCAATCACAATACAATCAGTCTTTTTTTTTCTTAATGAATAATCAAAATGATACTAGCAAAATAACCAAGTCATACATTAGTTACAAAACAGAAAAGAAACAAGGACAATTGCTAAGAGACGAAAAAGGTTCGCAAAGAGGGAGGGACAACATGAACAGAAAAGAAGGCAAAGGACTTCAAAAAAGAGTTGATTTCATGATAAATGATATTGGCATTCAAATCTTAGCTTAACAATATGGAGTTCAAATAACTTACAACAAAATCCTACTAAAACTACCTTAGCTCTTGGTTAGCAATTACAATAACAACAAGAAGTTCATAGAGGAACGTAACTAAGAAAAATTCTCCTAATTTAAGCTCTAGAACTCAAACCAAATCCCCAATCCCTAAAGCGGTGAGAAGCTAACCAATCAAAACCAAATGAAATAGAATCAAATTGAGAGAAAGAACAAAGCACGGGCACAAAGATTAAAAACAGAACTAGCAGAAAGCTAACCAATCTTCTTCTCTCAATAGAAAACAGAACTAGCAGAAAATATCTTTATAGGATTAAAAACAGTACCTGAAGTGAACACTGAAGTTAGGGCACAAAGAACAGGCTCGTCAAAGAAAGGAGAAGGGGGAGGTGGCGGAAACAAAGATTGCAAGCCGACGGACGCCACTAAGAGGGAAGACGAAGGAGACAGAGCTGTTGTATGTGCACAATGTGAGGGTAAAATGAAAGTAGGGTAAGAGTGAGGGTGAGCGCGTGATCGATTGAGGATTTGGCTAGGGTTTTGTTCGCCCTGAATGAGAGAGCCGGGGGGAGGGGATTGAGTGTGCTAGGAGATGAGTGAATAACCTGATTAGTGTGAGAGCCTATCGAGGAGACGAGTGAATAGATCGATGTGAGTAATTCTGAAGAAACAAATTTAATTATATTTTTTGGTGTCCTGAACATTGCCTAAAGGTGCCAAAAAATTCATTAAGACGTCCTGTATTTGTCTTAGGGCGCCAAAAAATTCATTAAGACGTCCTGATACATATTCAGGACACCAAAAATAAAAAAATATTAATAGTAGCTGGCGCCAAAAAAATTCCCCAAATGGCACCATGGCGCCAAACAATTAAATTTTGGTGCTAAGCAATGCATTTTAGGCATCTTGAAATTATTATAGGACGCCTTAATAAAATTTAGACACCCTAATTTATAGTTTAGGACGACAAAAACAAAGAATTCAACAAATTAATTATCAGAATGCCACTGCCTTCACTTTTTACTTCCTTTTAAAAAATAAGAATGCCTTTTAAGGTAGTAGTACTCCTTTTTTGTAGTAGTGTCACTTTAAAATATTAGTCCTTATAATTTAGCAAAAATATGGACCATTTTACCCTCTAAGAGACTAAAACCTTTGACTTGAAACTTGAAGTCAAAACTAGAACGATAAAACTTAAGGGAATGAAGACAAAAGAAATGGAAAAGAGATAGGGGCCCTCATGTGCCCACTTTTCTTTGCCAACTTCAAGCTTGCTCGGATTTCCCTTATGTTGTTGACAAATATTTGAAAAGGGGTGTGTGCTTGTGTTTATATTTTCTGTGTATTTATGCATGTATGACAAATTTTATAGCACATGATAAAAATATAATTACTTTTTTTGCGAGAATTAAATATACCATAATTTTTGTGAATTTTCAATTTTATCACAATATACGCATTGACAATTTTAATTATCACTTGACGGAAAACAATTTAACGTCATTCAATGTTAGTCTTGTTGAGACTACAAATTAACCTGGACAAACTGAGAAGGATGTAGTTTAAATTAATATGGGATTTTAAATCGTGCATTGAAAAGGGGTCAACACTTACCAGGGATGATGTAACAGCAAACGTAAGTCCGAGTGCGCGTGTTAAGAAAGTTCGACGCTCGTCGAATTAGAATGAAACAATATTATATTATATGGTATTGTAAAGCAGTCTTATTAAATTAATAAAACAGGTGTCTATTGTTGTGTCCTTGTCTATAAATAGCTGTGGCCTCTAGTGTTGGGTTAACAAAACAGATAACAAACCAGAAGGCACTATAACAGATATCTTAGCTCCTTCACATTTTGTTTGCACTCAGCTTCTATCACATCCATCCATCGTCCATGGCAGAGGTGGCAGACATCGCCTTCTTCCAAGAACTCGAGCAAAGACCCGACCCGTCTCTCAAACAAGAGGCCCAAGGCATCCCTCTCATCGACCTCTCTTGCCCCGACATCGACGCCATCATCTACGACATCCGCCATGCCTGCACGAAATGGGGCTTCTTCCAGATCATCAACCACGGCATCCCATCGGAGCTCCGTCACAAGTTGGAGGAGGCGTCACGCAAGTTCTTCCATCTCAGTATGAATGAGAAGAGGAAGGTCAGAATAGACACCGGGAAGGTGTTGGGGTACTACGACACAGAACACACCAAGAACATCAGGGACTGGAAGGAGGTGTTTGATTACACGGTGCAACAGCCCACACTCGCCGCTGCCTCCGTGGACGAGAACGACCACCAAGTGGCCCATTGGGAGAACCAGTGGCCACAACACCCTCCTGAAATGAGGTAAATTACATTTTATATATCATGTCAAGTAATGAAATTTTTTTATGCGAATATACATATGTATATAATGAGGTATGTACGTACGTACAGGCAGGTGAGTGAGGAATATGCCAAGGACATGGTGGCACTTGGGATGAGACTGATGGAACTAATAGCCATGAGCATGGGGCTAACAGCTCAGAGGTTCGAGGAATTCTTCAAAGACCACACCAGCTCCGTGAGGCTCAATCACTACCCGCCTTGTCCTTCGCCTGAGCTTGCGCTCGGAGTGGGCCACCACAAAGATCCCGGAGTCTTAACCATCGTTGCTCAGGACGACGTCGGAGGCCTTGAGGTGAGGCGGAAGTCCGATGGCCGGTGGGTAGGGGTCAAGCCCACACCCAATGCCTACATAGTCAATCTGGGTGATGTTCTTCAGGTTTGGAGCAATGGAGAGTATGAGAGTGTAGATCACAGAGTGATTGTGAATTCGGAGAAGGAGAGGTATTCTATTCCATTCTTTCTGAAATGACTTTGGTTATACTCATTTTCAAGCTTGAATTATGCTTGTTCCAAATCTCTTCTTACATTTGATTTATAGTTGATGGATTTCAAGATACAATTTAGTTTGTATGAATTTCCATTTGTTTATGTATAGAATTAGTTTCATGAATTATCCTAATTGTTTTATGCCTAAATTCTCCTATTGGCTAATGCTTTGACTTCTCTTATTAGGCTCACAACATTTGCACTCACAACACTCCACCTCCTTCCCTTTTCTCTCTCATTATCCTCTTCCAAAAGCCTTGAAAGTCTTCTTGTTATTAATGTTAGAGTTGTGACTCATATGTGTTTGTTTATTTACTCAAATAATTTTTGTGCTTTATTCCTCTCACATGCCTACAAGGAAATTCTTCTATTGGTGGATTGGATTTCACATGGATTCCACTTTATCATAGCTAATTAGAGCCATTGGATTAGCTTTATGAGGGTTAATCTTGACCTTTAATGTTAATTGAGATTATTGACTTTTCAAAACTTGATTAAAGTTTGATTAACATCTTAATTAAAACCTAAGTGTCTCTTGACTATTGCATGATTGGTGTTTAGGGTATCTTATTTTCATTGACAATCTCTTTAATGCTAATCTCAAGCCCTTATAGGTTTTTGAATTTTAATTAGCTTAACTCATCTCTATTTGGTGATTATTAAGGTTAATCCTAAACAATTAGCTAAATCTTCCATTAGTGTTAATTAATTGCCCATTAATTATTAGTAATTGCCCCCTTAATTGTTTCAAATGTTTAGATAATTCTTATGGCCTTTTGTAACTTAAATATGAAGTAGGTATTAGTTCTAGGGTTTTAGAAAATTTAGTTACTTAATAAATTATGAATTTTGAGACTTAAGTCTCCTTTACTTAATCCCTTGATTAATTATGAAAATTTACATAATTATTTAGTTTAATGACAATCTAAGTGTCTACTAATTTTTATTATTTTCCCCAATTTGATTAATGTATTTCCCTAACATTTCCTTGCTCTCTTTTGGTCCTATAAGAACCCTAATTTAATTTGGAAATTGTTTGTATTTTTATGGTATTTTATGATCCCAAACAAAACTTAGAAAAATAAAACATTGGCTACCTTAAATTCTAAGGAGAAATAATCTAATAGATAGAATAAATATATCTCAAAATTTGAGACCACATATTCGCCTATTTTTCATAGGTGTCATTTATCAAAATATTGTATTTGTGAGAAATAATAATTTTTGGGGTATTACACCCTCCTTAGAATCAAATGTGAAGTTATCAAACGGAATTCACATGAAACAAGTAAACAAATTGAGGTGTTGGAGTGCAATATCTCATCTGATGAAAGAAAGAACAAAAATTCATCTAATAAATAATAACTTTTGATGTTTCAATAGCATTTTTTTTTTAATAACTAATTGACTTATTAGGAAAATATGAAACACCCATTTTAATTTGGTAAGCAGACATCATTCATAAAACACCTATATTAAAGCATCATTCAACAAAATTAGAGTACCCCTTAAGAGATCATCAAAGAGTACCCCTAAAAGCCCTTTCATAGTTATAGTCTTCGGCTTAATTCTTAGTCCATAATATAGAGTAACTCTATGAAGCTTTGATTTTTATTTATTTATTTATTATATTGATGAAAGAGGCATCAAACAACCCCTGACTATTTTTGAAAATATGCACAAACACTTCACAATTTGTCATAAGTTCAAAACAAGTTATAAGGTCTCTAATCCACACAAAATTATCAAGGGCAATCAAATCTCCAAGATAAACTAGAGTAGCAAAATGAGACTTAACGTGACAATATATAATAATACTGTTGGGATTCGAACAAGTAGTGGAAGAAATTTATCAAAATAAATTTCGAATCCCAATGGAGGATTCATCAATGGCTTTTAAAATTAGAGTAGTCAGAATCGTACCTTTCGTATGCGTCTTGTTTAATTACTAGGAGCCAATTGAAAAAGGACACCAAAGACTATGTTTTGGCATCCCTTTTAGAAAAGGGAGCCAAAAGATTGGGCTTAGGCATCCCTTCCAGAAATAGGACGCTAGACTTTGGCGTCTTTCTTTTTGAACTAGACGCCAAATGTATTTTTGACGTCCATTATTTTCTTAAGGGACAACAAAATTAAGGTATATAATTTTAAAAAAAATGTCACCATCTTTATTTTTTATTTTTCTTTTTAAAACAGACGTTTTTTAAAAAGTAAAACATATATCTTGTAGTAGTGAACACTACCAATCATCTTTTGTCCAAAGCAATACTTTCAATGAACCTTAGCAACCCACTCAACTACCAAGTTTGCTTCTACGAGAATCCAAATACAACAACGGTTCCTGATTAATTTTATTGAGACGAGAATATTCTCAAATAGAGTCTCGCATATCCATCTGGTGAGGAACATATATGGTTGGTCTAGATATTTGATGATTAACAAATGACTATCCCATTCAAACTGAACCTCATCTAATTGGTTCGCAGAGGCATAATTCAGAGCGTCAAGAAGCACAAATATGATAATAAGCCTGTATCAGGTAGACGACTAGACTCAGTTCAAGAAGTGTGACAATATTATTAAAAGAATTTTCTTGATATTTTAGTGGAATGAAATAGTGGAATTTACCTAAACATTTCTTGTTAATTATGACCTCAACTGGTCATTGGAATATTTCTTCCATGATAAATATTTATACATTATATCCTGAAATTTGAATGTATGAAATATAATATGAAAAGTTACATGATAGTTGTTCGGATGTGAACAAGATTAACCGGGCTTGAACTAGGATCAATGCCTAGGGCCTACATACCCTTGATAGGGATCAAAGCCCATGTAGTTCGAGTATGACTCAGGCGTTTAGCCACAGAGAGGTGGGGTGTGTGCTTTGTGTGAAAGTATAAGCAATAGAGGAGATTATCCATGTACCGTTCACCGGGAAGAGCTTCTCTCCTTTATAGAGGTAGGTAACTGCTCCGGCTTTTGTGGGAGTATGCCCCCACTATGTCCGTTATAGTTCATATGGATGTAACCGCAGACAGGTATCTCCTCAACTGGGCCGGACTTCTCTAAGCCCAATTTCCGGGGTCCATAACAGTTGCCCCCCATTCCGGCAACTCAGGTCTCTGGGTTGCCGGGATGCATTGATTGATCACTTCATAAGACGTGGAATTGGCCGAGACATATTTATCTTATCCAAGTTGTCCGAAGGGTATTATAGTTTGTTTGCTTTCATCAATTTTTGTGAAGATTAACATCCATCCTTACATATTCACAAAAGTCGGCTGTTTCGGTCTGTGAGCTGCCGAGTTTGTCCTAGCCCATGGTCCCGAGTTTCAAAACCTTTTGTGACCCTTATCGAGATGTCTCGCACAAATACCGCCGTACTAACTAGTGTGACTATTCATTTGACATTGCGTCTCTTCAATTTTTGGTGCCGTATTGCATAACCGCCATTCCTGTATTTGAAGTGACACATTCCCCGAAAAGCCGCCTTCGGTTTCTGTGCCCATTAATGCCCTACGTCATACCCTAGTCCTCATTATTACTTTTAGGGTTCTAGCCTTGATTTCTCATATCTTGTATCGGCAAAACGTTTGAGTTCCAAAACGTTATACCTTTTTGACACCTCGTAACCAGTAAGACGCTTGGGTTTTGAAACGTTACACGTTTTGGCGCGTTTATAAATACCTCAATATTTTTCATCTATTTTCATTTGCCTGCCTCATTTCTTTCTCAAATGAAGAAATCGCTAACGGAGCCATTCTTTTCTGCAACGTTCCATTTTTCTCCAGTTTCGTCTTCAGGTATCTCTCGTTTAAACTTCTGTTTCATTTTTACATTGATGCTCTTCATCTTTCTTCTTGGGTTCCCTATTAGTTGATACATATACATACTATCATTTCTGCTGGGTTATTCAAATGACAGTGATGACTTTTCCGAATTCCTCTCTAAAAGAGAAAATGTTAAAAACAATTGTGAAACGTTTTCGTCTGAGTCGTTGCAATACTTGGGAATCTGGGATTATACTCTTCATGGATTCATTGCCTTCCTTCGATAATTTCATGCATTATCTCTGTTGTTCAACATGCCATGAATCGTTTGTGTTCTGGACGACTTTCTTTTATATGCACAAATTACTTGCACTTTAACACGTCACTTGTTCCCCAAAAGATGGATCCGAGACCCCCATTAGTACATATGTATGGTAGGCCCATCCCTGAAGAAGATAGAGAACTACTCCAACGCGTAGTCCATCCTTCCTACTGAGAAAGAGAAAATGGAAGATCTGCTTCGCTCCTCTCGGGGTAGTGGAAGTGGAAGGTCTAGCTGAGGTCGCGTTCAACCTGCACCATCAACCGTAGCTCCTTCGCCTCCCTCAGTAACTCATGGCATAATTCCCGAGGTCTCTATGCCGACTTACTCTGCCAAGGTTTCTGTTCCATGCGAAGAATGCACCCACAAAGCTGTCGAACTTGTTCGGTTGGGTCACGACCGAGATGCCGAACAAATGTTAGACCGTTGTTGTTGCAATGAAAGACCTCGGAGTTCTTCAGTCACTACTTATGCTACTTTATTGCCTTCAGCACTCCAAACTCATCCTGTAAACCCTGTAATTTCAAGTATACTCGAGTTCTGACCTTGCCTATTTTTGTTTTTCTATAGGTATTTAATGTCTTCCCCCTCTCATCAAACAAATCAATTCGAGACCGGAGAATCCGCCCCTTCTGGGTCTTCGCGAATGTCTCAAATTAAGGGATATGTCGTGAGCAATGCCGTTACCGATGTGAGAAACAAAATGTCTTCTCAAGCTGTTTCACGTATTGTCTGAGGTGGAGATGGATACGTCGTATGTCTACCTTCGACCAACGAGTCAGTGGCTTCTAGGCGATTAAACAACAACGACTGTAACTTCTTTTTCTTTTATAAAGATCTAATTGCTCGTCTTGGGATGGAATTCCCTTTCTCCGACTTCCAAATGCATCTTCTCCGCCACTTACACCTTGCCCCTTCTCAGCTTCATCCCAATGGTTGGGCCTTTGTCATGGCCTTAGAAAGTTTTTGCCATAAATACGATATATTATGCTTGGTGCCTGTATTTTGCCACTTTTTCTCCCTCTTAGAAACCAACTTAACCACGGATGGAGACCAACTCAAAGTTCGGATGGACTTCACTTCGAGCTTCGCATGGTCGTAAATTTCTTACGGCTTTTACCGATTCTTGGAAAGGCTTCAAAAATTCTTTCTTCAAGGCCGTAGCCAAACCCGGGTGTATTCCCTGGTTCCTTCAGACTTCCGCATCTGGGGAACTTGAGGAGCGTTTCCCCTTATATTGGTGTGAAGAACACCATAAATTTGAAGCTAAAGACTTTTTGACACCTGCCTCCTAACTAACCACCTCCGAGCATAAAGTTATTGCTTTCATTCCTGCCTTGACTAAAAAGGACACCTTAATAGACTCAGCAGAATACATAGCCTCTTTTGTTTGGAAACAACCCGTTATGGGTATGACATCTTTAATTCATAAGCCCTTATGTTCTTTTTCTTAAAACCTCAATACTTAACTCTTTCTTTTCCTTTCGCAGGTGACCCAATAGGAAAAAGGCCCGTTTATATGGACGTAACATGTCGTCCAAAGGCGGTGATACCAGCACCTCGTCCTCCGACTCCTGGTGTGAAGAGAACAACCCCTGGTACCGAGCCATCTCAACAACCACCGGCCAAGAAAGTTAAAACTTCAAGGAAGAAGAAGATTATTAACTCCAGCCCGGACGAGGTTGACGTCCCGCTATCTCTTCCAGTCCTTGAACCCGAAAATGTGGAACCCGAGGTTCCAACGGCTTCTTCAGGCCCTGTTATCCGACTTCCCGAATCCTACATTTGGGAAAACAAAGTTTCCGCTGACCTGCGTATAGCTCTTCGCCCTCCTTCACACTACTATGGTGGGAAGCAGCTTTCGAAGCTAGAGGCTAAAGAACTCAAGGAAATGGAGCACCTTAATTTGAAGAATGCAGGTCTCTGCCATCTCGCTACACATCTAAAGGAAAAAGTCGGTCTGTGCGAGTTGGATATGGATGCTTTGGAGGCCGACAAAAAGAAAGCAGACAACCAACTGGCCCAAGCCCAAGAGGACTTAGAGATAGCAAAGGCTGAGAAGGAGAGCTTGTTTGACGAGCTCATCGCACTGCGTGACAAGCTTCATAAGGCTGAATTTGAGGTTACCCACCGGTTACAAATCCATGAACAGGACATGACTTCTATTAAGAAGTATAAGGACGAGATCACCAAGCTAGAATCGTCACTTGAGTCTAGCCAAGTAGCCCTCGCATCCGCTAATGATGACATAGCGAAATTGAAGTCAGGTGTGGTGGACGCCTTTGGGAACGCCCTGGAGCAAATCCAGTTCCTGAATCCCACGGTGACCTTAAACTTGGAAGGAGTGCACGTGAACGCATATGTTGAAGATGGGGTATTTGTCCCGGTTCCTCCTCCAGTATTCCTTCAACCAGCAAAGGTCCCGAGGAGATTGGTGAAGACCATCACGCCGATGCTTTGTCTGACTTGCTTTTTTTTTTCTTTTTGCTTATTTTAGACAACTCAGTTCTAATGCCCATGTTAGGCTTTTTACCTGAATATTTTAATCAACAATTTCCGAGTTTTGTTCATCCCTACTTATCTGCCTTTGCTTTTTCCGAGATGAAGGTGCAAAGCTGACGTGATCAAGGTGTTAATGAACATTAATTTGAATGGCAACTGTGTTGCTGATACTACATGATTCACGCAAACACGCGTTTGCAATATTGCTCGTGCATGTTTTCTAATATGGCCATTATCGCGATATGGTAAACACGAATTTTTTAACCTGAGTTTCCGTTCGCTATATTTCTGGCGGCTTTGCCGCTATATGATCTATTTTTAGATTCATATTTGGCGGATTGTTTCGCTTGGTGATTCTATTGCTACATGATTTATGAACTAGCTCAGAATTCATATATGTGTCGGTGCGCTTTATATTGACTTGCAATTCGGGCTCCATGATCCTGTAAGCTTCATTCATTAAGTCATTGACACAACACTAAGCAAGATTTCAATAATAAAATCCTGCGACCAAACTGCCTGAAAACAAATCTAACACAAGAACTTGGTAATAACAGAGAACATAATAAACTAGAAATAGACAAAAGGTTTCAACTGTAGTAAGCTTTGAGCTTGTCGGTGTTCCAAGTTCTTTTAATCGCTTTTCCATCCAGTGATTCCAGAGTGTAAGCTCCTTTCCCGAGTTGCTCTTTAATTCTATAAGGACATTCCCAATAGGCCGCCAACTTTCCATCTCGGGCATTTTTGTTGCCAATGTCGGCCCTCCGGAGTACAAAATCATTTTTCTTGAACGAACGTGGACCAACCTTCCTATTGTACCGAGCTATAATAAGCTGCTTTACAGCCAAGTCTCTGAAATGAGCCGCAGCCCGAACTTCATCAATTAAATCCAACTCAGCCATAATGGCCTTGTCATTAGCTTGTTCTTCCTGCACAACTTGCAGCCTTCTCCAAGAAGGCTCACCAACCTCGATGGGAATCATGGCCTCGCATCCGTAGGTGAGCCTGAAAGGAGTTTCTCCCGTGGATGATTGTACTGTTGTTCGGTACCCCCACAGCACCGAGTATAAGTGTTCTACCCAACTATCCCGAGCTTCCTTCATTCGCTTTCTCAGTCCATTAACAATAACCTTATTTGCTGGTTCCGCTTGTCCATTAGACTGTGGATGCTCCACAAAAGCAAAATGATGTTTAATCTGGAGGTCGGTCATCATTTTCTGAAACCCTTTGTCTACAAACTGCATTCCATTGTCCATGACTATCTCCGCCGGAATCCCAAATCGCGAAATTATATTCCGCTTAAAGAATTTTTGCGCTTTGGCCGAGGTTATTGTTGCCAATGGTTCAGCTTCGATCCACTTGGTGAAATAATCGACCGCAACAATTAACCACTTCAATTGCCCGGGTGCTGTTTTAAACTGCCCTAATAAGTCCATACCCCACTTGAAGAACGGCCATGGAGCTGTGATTGCCTGCAAATCAAACGGTGGAATTTGTATAATCTTCCCGTGCTTCTGACAGCTATCACACCTTTAGACGTGGTCCTTGGCATCCTGAGCCATTGTAGGCCAATAGTACCCCGCCCAAATAACTTTCCTAGCCAATGCCTTGGTGCCCATATACTGCCCATTGATACCCTCATGGATTTCTGTCAAGACGTATTGAGCCTGATTTTTACTGAGGCATTTCACCATGGGAGAATGTACACCTTTACGATAAAGTTGATCGTCTACCATTGCATAAGCTGCCGCCGTTCTTACTAAATTCTTAGACTCAGTTGCATCCTCGGGGATGATTCCTCGCTCCAGATAGCCAGCAATTGGCTTTCTCCAATCATCAAAATCTGATATTATCATTACACAGCTCGGCTCTGGTAGATTCTGCTGGACAACAGTTCGTAAGTTTCCCGGGCTTTTAGTACTGGCCAGTTTTAAGAGAATGTCAGCTCTTGCATTTTCTGCCCTTGGTATATGTGCCACCATTACCTCATAAAAGTATGTCATAATCTCTTTAACCTTTGTTAGGTATTTAGCCAAAAGTGGACCTTTTACCTGATAAGTTCCCTGGATTTGTGATGCGACCAACTGAGAATCCATGGATACATGCACCTTCTGAGCTCCGTTTTCTTCTGCCTGCAACAATCCTGCTATTAAGGCCTCGTATTCGACCTGGTTATTAGACGTCGGGAAATCAAGCCGGAGAGAAAACTCCATGGCGACTCCTTCCGGACTTTCTACAATAACTCATGCTCCTCCTCCTTGCACATTTGATGAACCATCTATGAATACTTTCCACGGTTCCGATCCTGCTTCTCTCGCTTGAGTAAACGTTGATTCCACCAGGAAATCGGCCGAGGCCTACGATTTGATGGCTTGTTGAGCTTCATAAATGATGTCGAACTCGGACAATTCAATTGCCCAACTCGTCATCCTCCCTGAAAGTAGTGCTGAAGCCGCCTTGCAGCCGTTAATAATGCGAAAGCCATTTTTTCCAATTTCTGGTACCTTCACTCGGGTCCTTGCAAGGCCCAACTCACAAAGTACACTGGTTTTTGTCCTTCACCAGTTTCTCTAACTAAAACCGCGCTCACCGCTTCCTTGCCCACAGACAAATACAGAATCAACTTTTCCCCTGGTTCGAGTCTTGACAGTACTGGCGGGGAAGACAAACATTGCTTAATTTTGGTGAACGCCTCTTCACATTCCAAGTTCCAACCCCCTTGAGCCTCTTTCTTTAAGAGCTTAAAGAATGGGAGCAACTTTTCAGCCGACTTTGGCAAGGCCGCCAACCTTCCTGTCAATTGCTGGACTTGTTTTTTGTTCATCGAGGCTTTCATCTCCAACACCACTTTACATTTTTCTGGATTGGCCTCTATACCTCGGTTAGTTAATAGAAAGCCCAAAAACTTTCTCGACGGCACCCCAAAATCGCACTTTGCCGGGTTTAGCCGAATTTGATGCCTCCACAACTTCTCAAATGTCTGATGCAAATCTTGAACATGACCACTTTGTTCCTTGGACTTTACTATCATATCGTCAATATACACTTCCACGTTCTTTCCCAACTAATCGACGAAAACCCTGGTCATCATTCTTTGATAAGTTGCCCTGGCATTCTTGAGGCCAAATGGCATCACATTATAACAATAATTTGCATTATCGGTAATGAAAGCTGTCTTGTCTTGATCATCAGGGTGCATAGCAATCTGATTATACCCCGAATATGCATCCATGAACGATAGTAGTTGGAAACCGGAAGATTGATCAACTAATTGGTCAATGTTAGGCATGGGGAATGCATCCTTGGGGCATACTTTGTTTAAGTCTTTGTAATCAACACAAATGCACCATTTACCATTCGGCTTTTTAACCATCACCACATTTGACAACCATGATGTGTATTGCACTTCCCTAATAAACCCGGCCTCAACTAATTCCTTAACATGTGCCTCCAAAGCCTTTCCTCGATCTGAACCCTGCTTCCTTTTCTTTTGCGCAACTGGTATTGAACCTGGAAGAATGGCCAATTTATGACAACAAAACTCGGGATCTATCCCAGGAATCTCGGATGGTTTCCACGCGAACACATCCTTATTTTCTTTAAGGAACTTCTCTAACTGCGCACAAATCTTGGGATCCAGTGCCTTCCCAATTTTTGTAGTTTGTTCAGATCCATCTCCTAGAACAAAATCTTCTACTTCCTCATTTGACTCAGCCCTTTGCACCTTATCCTCCTCTCTTAAATCCAATTCAACTATATGGACAGATCTGCCCTCCGTCTTCCCTATAGACTTACTGGAATGCTCTTTGTTTGCCGACTTGCCCTCCTGGACTGCTTCAAAATAGCATTTTCGACTTGCCCTCTCTTAAATGCTTCTTTGGTTCCCAATGTTAGTTTGAGATCAATGAATCCCTTCGGGCGAGTATCCTCTCCGTTAAAACTAGTTAAGGTAGTCCTACATGGCTTCAAATCTTTCGAATCGAATCTCATGCGCTTGAACGCATCCCATAAGATTATATCTACAGCACTTCCATTGTCCACAAATATCTTTTTGACTCGGCAATGTTCCACTGTCCCTGTTATAACCAGGTCATCATAGTGTCCTGGTACCACATCATCTAATCTTCCTCCGAAAATCCTAACAATGGCATACTCGGCTTTGTTATTTCTTTTTTAAACTTCGGGCGATCAGTAATAGAAAAGACTTCCTTTAGATACTTCTTTCGCTGATTTGTGGAATCTCCTCCTCCCCCGAAGCCTCCGACTATCCCATTACACTCATATTTTGACTCGGGGAACTCATCATCAGCGCTTCGCCCTACCTATTTATAATCTCGTCTTTTCTGCCCTCCAGGTGGGCTCCTACTTTTGTTGCTCTGCCGCTTGTTTTGCCAGCCTTGTGTTTGGATAACGTACCGGTGAAGTTTTCCTTCTCGAATAAACTTTTTGATTGCGTCTCTTAAATACCAACAGACATCCGTGGTGTGTCCGTGTTGGTCATGAAACTCACAATACCGAGATCTATCTAAAGGAAGGTTACTTCGGATCGGTCGCGGCCGTTCAACATTTTTCATCTCTGTCATAGAAACTTCCTTCCATATTTGAGCTTGGGACATCTTCAACGGGGCATACTGGTCGTATCTCCCTTCCGCTCTGCCTCCGCGAGGTCGGCTATTCCTGTCACAACCACGGGCATCCCGTTTATTTGAACCGTACCAATCCTTACCTCGGGAAGGTGAGCCCTTTGCCGTTTCCCGGGGTGTTTGATTTATGACCTTCATTTGCTCCAACTCTATATATTGTTTTGTACGATCTCAGAATTCGGCCAAAGTTTTTGGACGACATTTCATGACCGACTTCTTCAAACGTGAAAACTTGTCCAGTCATGCAGTTACACAATGCAAATGCACCTCTTCTTTTAACCCGGGAACTTGTAACTCTGTGCTGTTGAAGCGCTCCAAATATTTCTGAAAAGTTTCCCCAGGCACTTGCCTCACCTGATCAAGCTGAAATTCCGTCTTTGGTTGTTTCTTACTCGTAGCAAAGTGAAGTAGGAATTTATTTTCTAAATCTTTCAAGTCCGAGATCGAATTAGTCGGTAAGCTATTGAACCAAATTTGTGCGAGCCCCTGCAATGTCCCCGCAAACAGGCGTGGTATCACGGGACCTGTGTATCCCTTGACCATGATCTCTATTTTAAAATTGTCGACATGTATCTGCAGATCCTGGCTTCCATCATTCTTAGGACACTACTAGAAAAAGTGAAAATAGCGACGGAATTAGCGACGGAATAAATCCGTCGCAAATTGCGACGGAAATTGCGACGGAAAATAAATCCGTCGCAATTTGCGACGGAAATTATATTCCGTCGCAAAATATTGCGACGGAAATTATATTCCGTCGCAAATTGCGACGGATTCTACTTTCCGTCGCTACACAAAACAAGAGTTGGGTTTCGGCGGGAAAAAGGCCGCCATTTTGCGACGGATTTTTAAATCTATCGCAAATTTTTGCGACGGAGTACTAGATCCGTCGCAAATTGCGACGGATTTGTTTCCGTCGCAAAACAGAAGAAAAAAATTTGCACTTCTTATATTAAAATCCTGGCAGTTTGTGAGGGAAATTTAATTCCGTCACAAATTTGCAAATAAATTTCCCCTTTAGCGACGGAAAAGAAGTCCGTCACAAAGTTTAGCGACGGATTTTATATTCCGTCGCAAAAATCAATAAAAACCTCATTCTTCATTCGACGGAATATTTCTCCAGCGTGAAATC
Source organism: Acacia crassicarpa (assembly GCA_034222035.1). Classification (NCBI taxonomy): domain Eukaryota; kingdom Viridiplantae; phylum Streptophyta; class Magnoliopsida; order Fabales; family Fabaceae; genus Acacia; species Acacia crassicarpa. The sequence goes on from JAWXYG010000003.1 coordinate 40,714,084, forward strand.
CCTAGAAATTTCTCCCTGCTCGCTCTCCCACCGTCGTGAGCTTCACCGTAGAGCATTTCTCCGGCATGCTTTTGGCGATTCACCGTAGCATTTCTCCTCCGTGAAATCCGTAGCGTGCTTGTTCCTCGCTAAATCCGAAATCCCTAACAATTCCTCCCTGCTCGCTCTCCCACCGCCGCAACATTCGCCGTAGAGCATTTCTTCGGCGTGCTTTTTCCTCGCCAAAACCCTAGCGTGCTTTTTCTCCCTGTTCACTCTCCCACCGTCGTGACATCGCCGGCCCCAGTCACGTTGAAATCTGTAGAAGCAAGCAAAAAGACAGGCCGACGACCCAGGTATGCCTTTCTCTTGCTGTGATTGTTGCTGTGGTGGTTTGTTGTGATCTTGTTTGTTTGGGAATGAGTTTTTGTTTATGTCCGATTTCTGCATATAGTCTGTGACTGTTCCTTCAAATCGGTTTCTGTTTTCATTTCTTTTTCCCTTCTCTAGTAGATTCCCGACCAGAAAATCTAGAAACATAGGTGTGTGGTTTTGTGTTTGCATTGATATCTTTTGAGAGAACCAGTCAATAAATGAAAGGAGCTGTTGAACTGGGTGGATAGATATCACCTCATAATATCTTCAACAGCTATTGAACTGAACATAATGTCGTCAATTGACACCGCCAGGATGAAATATTTTTGTTTTTTCTCCCCACCTTTTATTTGCCTCCTCGTGGTGTTTTCTTGTTCTTTTTCTTGGAATTGGTTGTTTTTATAGAGGACTGTGATATTGATGAACACTTTGGGGTATGACTGTTTTGTGTCGAGATGGTCAAGTCCAAGCTGACTTCAGCTCCTCTTTTTGGTCGCCCACCTCATCTCCACCTAGTACTTGTAGTAGTTGGTTAGTTAGTTTCCTGATACAGTTACAGAGTGGTTCTTTTTTTTTTTTTCGCAGGAGGCCTTTCATTCATATATATTAGTATTAGACTACTCACTGTTTCTTGCAAACCTATACTTCTCTACTTTTCATTCTTGAGTTCTCAAGCTTCTTGTCTGAAATAAAAACCGTAAAAATGTTCCATAGGAAAAATATACTCTATTATCCAAAAGACATGAAACTTCAGTTCTGAAATTGATATGCAGCTGCTGTATACAAGATATATACATGTGTGTGTGTGAGGATAACCAACTAAATGGCATATTATTTTGATAACAATAATTTCTCTCATCTCTTATTGCCTTTTGCTAAATAAATATATAGTTTTAATTTTGGGGGATCTCCTTTTTTTGTGCTCCTTTTACCATATAAATTCTGCTTCTGATAAGCTTTGTTTACATACATGTTCTTTCTTTTTCTGTATAAATTTAGCAATTAGTAGGTTGTGTAGTTTTACCTTTCCTGCCATGATTTGCTTGTCTCCATTTTCTTTATTGCAATTACTAGACTATTTTCGTTGGTAACACTGAAGAGTAACTACGTTTTCAAAATTACTTTTGTTGCCTGATACTGATTTTGGCAATGGGTATTATTCATCATCAATTCATTGGACTCTTTTTAAGCTTCTCATATGGTAATGTACTGTAGTTTTTGGAATAGATCTTCCTCCTAAAAACCTTATAAACTCTTCCGCTGCTGGGTGAGTCTTCAACTCTGTTAATTAGCTTCCTTTTTCCTTTTTCAATTGAACGGTGGGACTTATGCGCTACCTAAAATTAAAGTGAAAAATCATGTGCCTTATTTTTCCAAAGTCAAGATATCTTTTTCCCCTCCCCCAATATTATTTAACCCTCTCATGATCACCAAGTTGATTGATATGTTGATTTTAAAACAAAACCATTTATTGTATTTCAAACTTATCAGACTCATCTTTATCTTTAATCACACATTCTTTTATATCAGTGTCTGTTATAGCCATGTCTTTTGCCTATTTTAGCAAAAGCTACTCATTTACTATATCACAATTTCTTCTTCTCTCTCGATTAGCGTTCATCAGTGACTAGCTAGCTTGCTAACTTTACTCAATGTTTATAATATTCTTTATTGGCAAGCTACTTTTATTTTAGTTCTTTTTTACATAGAATAGCACTATCTATGCACATCTGATTGAGGACTTTGATTTCCTCAATTTCCCCCTCTTTTCAGTCTTAAGTACAAACACCTTGTGCACCCCACTTAACCTCAATCTAAGTGGCTCTTTTTTTGGGTACAAATATAAGTGGCTCTTTATTTCAAATTATTGACCACGCAATTCATGCTTTAATTTCAGTGAAATCATTCTCTAGGTTATATACTTCTGTCTTCTCTTCTTTGTACCCCAAGTACATACTAAAGATCATAATAAAAGTTTTAACAGTTTTCACACATTAATAGTTTAATTATATATGTTATATATATATGATCACTAGAATAAATAAATAAATAAGTACCTGAACATTCTGAGATTAAATCATGTAGTTACAGTAAACTGAAAATTATTGTCACTTAAATTATTTTATTTTAATATGATAATGATAGAAAATTGTAGATGAATCTAATATCAATTTATTATATGTGCATAAGTTATTTTAGTTTGAAGTGATAATGATGGGAATCTTAAATGACTTCGCGCGATCATCTCAAATTGATATTGTTTTTAAGAATCATTGGGGAAAGAAAAATAAAGCATGAATTCACCAATTATATTTGGCTTCACCAATCAAGATCCATCAACGTGACTTGTAATTGAGAACAATATATTGAATTAAAATTTCGTTCTAATCTCTTAGCTTGATGCATGTTTCGATTTACGTCTATTGTGTTTTGGTAGGTTCTATAAGATTTTTATTTTTTACTCTTCAACTATTCGTTATATTTTCCCTCTCTTTTTTTAACATAAGAAAATACCTTTTGCCTTCTAAAATCTATTGGCAAAATCTACACTTAATTGAAAGGCGTCCATGTAGCTCAAATTATTTACCAATAGACTAAATGATATTATTTTTGCCCTTCTTTTCTTTTTAGGTCTTGTGGTGTCCTATTTAAACATGTAAACATGTATTGCTCTTTCCTTTATTTTTAATCTTTAATTTATTGTTTGTGGGTTGTGGCCCACAATAAAGTTTTTAATTTGACATTATAATTTCATCATTTTGCACCTTCTCAATCATATTTTCTGAGAGAAGAACGCAAATTATTTACCTCTCTTTTATTTTAGAGAAGAGTCATGCTTTAAGTGTTAAAAAAGTTGTTGTGTCTGGTGTCTTTAATTTTGGTCCTATTAATCTTTAAATTGGAATCTTTTCACAATTATGGTGATACTGTAAATGAAAAGAGTGATTATTTATTTGTTTTTTAAATGACCATATGTGATTGGATTTGGTAAATCTTTGTGCAAACACCTCGCGCCCTTTGTTTGATAGAAGTGTTATAAGATTGAGGTAAATATGATAATGTACTAAAACTAAGTAATCAAATCTATAATAAGCAGATGCAAGTTATAGGTAGATCTCACTTAATAAGCAGTAAGTGTGACTTGCCTACGAAAGATTTTTCTAAAATACAGTATGTCAATTGTGTTTCCAAAATCTTGTTTCAATTACCCCAATTGACCAATTCTAAACAGTTTTTCTCTTTGCAATTATAGCAAGAAATATCTTATTTTGTTCACTTTTTTCCCTCTCCACAGTCGACGTTCTCCGGTCACCGGTGCTCTTCTCCGCCGTCCGGCTACCCTCCCCTTCTGGTAAGCTCCTTTTCTTTTTTTCTTTCTTTTTTTCACCACATTATTTATTAAGAGAAATGATTATAGATAAAAATTGAAAAAAATAGTCATATTTACTACTCATGAGTAAGTCTTAAATAATCTTTATATGTTAGAAACTCCAAAATACTTATAGTGTTCTATTCTTTGTTTGCCCCCTCCACAAGCATGTCCCCATGTTCTGGTGTGCTATCCTCATTCTCTGGTTGCTTGCTGGATCTGTTCTTTATTCAATGCATGTGTTTGTTTTTCACTTTCTTGATTAAGTGGCAATTGGTTGGCATAAGTGACTAGTCTTATTGGCTACTTATAGTGTTAAATATGAGAGAAAATTAATGATATTGATGCTTAATCTGCTTTTAATTTTGGATTATGGTTATTGTTTGTAGGAGATTCCATGATTGGTTATTGTTTTTAGTTATTGGGTTTTCTTCATTTTTAGTGAATCGATTGATGAATTTTTGTAATCTTGTATTGTTTTTTATGGTTTATTTTGTGTAAGGAAAAAATTATGCAAGAAAATTATGATCTTCTATTGGTGGTTTATTATACATAAATCTATAAATTAATGTGAAGTAGGAGGAGGAAGGTGTGCCTTTAAAGAATAAACAAATGTATGTTACAAATTAGTGAAATTAGCTAATTGATATAGTTGATATAGAATATGTACTTAGATTAATATAGAATATATATTTCTAGCCATACAAATTTTATTATACATATATTTGTGGCACGATGAGATGTTAAGTAGGTTAGTAATTGATGTAGCTAGGAAGTATGGAAGGCGATCGTGATAGGAGTTGGATGTACAATTGTCTAACCGAGAGAAGAGAACTAACTCAAGCATTCTTGGCGGGTTTGAAAGAGTTCATTGATTTTGCTTTGGCACATTCACCTAATTCAAGTAGGCAAATCAGTTGTCCGTGTGCCAAATGTAGGTGTTTAAGATTTCAAGATTTTGAGGAGGTCAAAATCCATTTGTGTAAAAAGGGATTCATGAAGGATTATGAGTGTTGGGAATGTCATGGTGAAGTCCGACAGACATCGACACCGAGTGGTTATTACGGGGACAGTGGTCATCGAGACAACCTTAATCAATATGAGCAGTTGGTTATGGACGCTGTGGGACCGTCGATCGGCCGATATTTCGATCCTGTTACTCATGTTGAACCGTCATACATGGGAGAGGAGACCGATACACATAGTCAACCATCATACATGGGAGAGGATCCTCATCCGGAAGCCGATAGGTTCTATAAAATGCTTCAAGAAGCACAACGTCCGTTATGGGAAGGTTGTGAACACTTTGAAAATAATGAATATTCATCGCTATCAGCTACCCTAGCAACACTAAGCTTAAAGACTGATCACCACATGAGTGAGAGGAATTACAACGAAATGATGCAGATCATGAGTAAGGTTGTTCCTAAAAACAATAACTTACCGAAGGATTTTTATCAAGCAAAAAAAAAGGTGAAAGAGTTGGGCCTTGGATGTGAGAAAATCCACTGCTGCCCGAACGGGTGTATGTTGTATTACAAGAATGATGCTGAGCTAACCAACTGTAAATTCTGTGGACATGAGAGATACAAAGTTGTGAGGATTGGAAGGAAAACGACCCGTCAGGCACTAAGCAAGATGACATACTTTCCTCTCGTCCCCAGACTTCAGAGATTGTATGCATCAGAACAAACAGCTTCTCACATGAGATGGCACCGGGAGCATCACAAGGATGAAAACTTTGTGACACATCCATCCGATGCTGAAGCTTGGCGCAAATTTGACGAGGCGAATCCTTTATTTGCTATAGATCCCCGCAATGTCCGCCTTGGTCTATGTTCAGATGGGTTTGCTCCTTTCGACAGTACGGGCAGGACTTATTCATGTTGGCATGTTATTGTGACACCGTACAACCTCCCACCTTCTATATGCATGAGAAGAGAGTTTTTGTTTCTTAACGCATTAATCCCTGGGCCGTCCAACCCCAAAAAGAAGATAGATGTGAACCTCAGGCCTTTGATAGACGAACTTAAGATATTGTGGAGTGAAGGGGTTCTTACGTACGATATATCGTTGAGCCAAAATTTCACCATGCGGGCTGCCTTAATGTGGACGATAAATGACTTCCCTGCATATGGCATGTTGAGTGGTTGGCAAACATCTGGGAAGCTTGCATGCCCGATATGTCTTGAACAAAACATGGGTTTTACCTTGGATTACAGTCACAAGGTCTGTTGGTTTGACAGGCACCGGCGATTCCTACCCCCCGATCATCCGTATAGGAGAAATAGAAAAGACTTCACGCGGAATGTTGTCGAACGAGCAGATCAACCTCGTCGTTTAAGTGGCCAAGAAATATGGGACAGAGTCAAGTACATTCAAAGTGTTGAAGAGGGAGCTGCTTCCAGCCAACCTGAGGGATACAGCGTTGATCATCATTGGAATAAACACAGCATATTCTGGGAGCTACCATATTGGAAAGATCAATTGTTAAGACACAATCTCGATGTCATGCATATTGAGAGGAATGTGTTTTGCAATATTCTGTACACCGTGATGGACACCAAGGGCAAGACGAAGGACACAGTCAATGCAAGACTGGACATAGAAGCGATTTGCAGAAGGCCTGATTTGCACTTGGTGCAGAATGCCACAGGACGGATTTCCAAACCTAGAGCACCGTACACATTCAACAAACAACAGAATTTAGAGTTGTTGCAATGGGTTAAAGATTTGAAACTCCCGGACGGTTATGCGTCAAACTTGAAAAGATGTGTCAACATGCACGAGGCGAAGTTATTCGGGATGAAGAGTCATGATTGTCATGTTTTTTTTCAGAGATTGTTGCCGTGGGCCTTCAAAGCACTTCCGAAGCATATATGGTCTATTCTGACGGAAATTTCAATGTTCTTTAGAGAGATCTGTGCTTATGAGCTTAATGTTGAAAAGTTACGGCACCTGGAGACAAGCATGCCAATAATGCTATGCAAATTAGAGATGGTATTTCCTCCTAGCATGTTTGACTCAATGGAACATTTGCTTGTTCACTTGGCGTACGAAGCAAAGGTAGGAGGGCCACAACAATATAGGTGGATGTATCCGTTTGAGAGGTAACATATATTCTTTTCGCACTTTTTATTAATTGACTGACATGGTAGTTTAGTTTATAAATACTCTCTCATTGTCCACTGTAGGTTTTTACGCACACTTAAGAAGAAGATAACAAATACAAGATATGTTGAAGGATCTATCACAGAAGCGTATCTAGTCGAAGAGGCGACAAAATTTGCGTCATACTATTACCCTCTTGAAATGATATCAAGATGGAGAGGGGTACCTCGCAACGATGATGGCGGTGATACGAGCAAACAGAATTCAATATTTAATTTTCCAGGCCGAGTCTTAGGAAAACGTTGGAGGTCAACTCTAGAAGGAAACGATAAGAAAGTAGCGGAGTGGTACATTCTAAACAACTGTGAAGAGGTTGCCCAGTATTTAAAGTAAGATATCTTTTGCTTTATACTGTTACGGTAAGTAATAAATTAATATACTAATTTTTTTTCCTGTATAGTTACTTCTCTAATTGGATACGGTTGGAAAATCCTTTAATGTCGGATTCCGAAGTTGATCAATTCACGAACTCCGAGTTTCCTAAATGGTTTGAATCCTACTTCGTGCAAAATCCAAAAGATCCCACTGAAGTTGCATGGAGTTTATCTCATGGAGCTGCAATAGTTGTTACCCGGTGCAAAAAATATTTAATCAATGGGTATCGGTTTTATACTGTTGAAGCGAATGCAGGTACAGAATGTTGCAATTACGGTGTATGTTGTCGAGGTGGCCAAGGTGACGGGGTGGAGACCGACTACTACGGAAAGTTAATTGACATAATTCAGTTGAATTATCCGTGGGACAAACTGGTGACCATTTTTAAATGTGAGTGGTTTGATAACAGTCCGCGTGGGACAAAAGTGGACAAATATGGAAATGTTGAGGTCCACTGGACAAGGAGATATTCGGTTGGTTATGACCCATTTATCCTTGCTCAACAAGCGGAACAAGTATACTATACATTATACCCCACATCCCGTCAAGGGTGGAGGGGAGTTATCAAAACCAAAGCACGAAATATTATACCTAAGTCGAAAGAGTTGGAAACAAATGACGGTATGACGGAACCGTTCCAAGCTGATGCAGATCATGCAGTAGCCATATATATTGTCGACGACGATGCACCAAGCAATCTATTCGATTCTGCTGCGGAGTTAGAGTTGATTCCTATCCAAGTTGACGATGAGGATTCAGACGAAGAGGCAGATGAGATTTATTCTGATAGTGAATCCGAGTTCGACGATTATGAGACTTCAGAGGAAGGCACGGAGATGGAGGCGGAGGCTGAGGCTGAGGCCTCAGAACAGGAATCGTCCGATTGATTTGTGTTAGTTTTTTGTTTATACTGATATATTATACTAGATTTGTCCTACTTTAACAATGTGATATTGAACAAATTTCTTAAATTTATAAACATTTTGACATAATGTTTATGATTGTTTAGAGATGGAGCATACAGGAGGGCGTTCAGGTAGTGGACGTGGTGGTGGTCGATCCCGGCCTCGTGCTATCCGAGGGGGTAGGGCCATGCCATCTGCCCCTCCAATAGGCAGAGGACTTGGGGGTTCTCCAGAGTTGCCGTCACTTGATCGTCTGTCATCTTCACCATCTGTTCATTTGACATTGTCACCGTCTAGCTCTTCTGATCCACAGCAGGAGCAACAACAGGTTTGCCTTTACGAACTCTAATTAATTTATATATGTTTAGTTTTCTTCAATAATTCACATTCGTTCCTTCAGCCCACTAGGTCGCCTCAGAGCCACGTCGGGGAACAAGGTAGTTCCTCTAATACACCCATCTGGGGAACAGTAGATCCTGAGACAGGGAAGCTTTGGGTCCGTTCTGCAGGCGATAACGAGTATGTCATGTAAAGTTACCGATAATGTTAGGATTTTCTACCTTCAGTTGGTATGCTAATATTTGGATCCCTTTCTCTGTCTTCAGATTTGACCCTTATAATCCGGTTGTGGATTGGATCTCGAAGCAAATATTTCGTAATTTCAATCAACCTTGGAGAAGTTGGACACAGATCCCTAAGGCGAATCGGGATCGTTGGTTCGAAGAGTTCTTGGTAAGTTGTGTGTTTTATCATCAAGTAGTTTTAAAAATTAGAGCACTAATTGTTTGTTATTGATTTGCAGGGTCACTTTAGGACGTTGCCTGAAGATCATTTAGATCTGAAAAAAGCTTATAACTACAAGGGAAGCCGGTGGTTAAACGAGAGGTGTTATAAGTTGAGAAGGCATATAGGCAAGCAAAATTGGATTCTACAAGAAACTGCAGACCAATTAATTGAGCTATGGGCCAACGATCCGAAGTTTCGCAACAAAAGTGAGAAAAATAAGCAAAATAGGGCCAAAATGGAAGGACCGTCATATGTTGGCGGATCTATTCCATTTAGTGAGCATCGACGCAAAATTGTGAGTAGGCATTATTTTCTATTTAAGTATTCAATATTTTGTAGGTCATCATCATTTGTGTTTGCAGATAGAGTCTGGGGACGTTCTTATAGAGTCAGCTGACTGGGCTACCTTTGAGCGGACCCATTCCCAGCAGTCTGAAGGGGGTGAGAGGCGCTGGATTAGCAACAAGGCGAAGATCGTAGCGGTGAGACATTTATTGCATATTATTTGTTTCATGCAACACCATATTTATTTCATTTCACATGTCTTATTTCTCCTGTATTTTTGTGTTTGTAGGAAACATATCAGAAGCTGTCGCAGGATAGAGACTCACAGAGTGATGCCGGCCCCAAATTGTCTCAGTCCGACAAGGAGACTCTCTTCGTTCAGGCTGCAGGAGGATTTGACAAGAAAGGGAGAGTCTTTGGGTTAGGTGCCTCTGCCAGCCGACTGAAGCAAATGAAGTGCTCCTCATCTAGCATTGAAGGTGCTTCTGCAGGTAAACGTATACATTTGCTACTAATTGTTACATTTTCACTCCTTTGTCCATTTAAATGATGTTCAAAAAATAAACGTATTTTCTAATATTTTTTGCTGATGAGATAAAAAAGATGAAGGCATTGGTGGAGGAGCTTACCCAGACACGGCAGCAAATGACTGAGGAACAGGAGATGAGGATACAGCAGCTGACTCAGGAGCAGGAGATGATCAAGCAGCAGATGCTCCAGGAACAGGAGATGAGGCTACAGCAGATGGCTCGTGAGCAGGAGATGATGAAGCAGGAGATGCTCCTGGAACAGGAGTTGATCAAGCAGGAGATGCTCCAGGAACGGGAGATGATGAAGCAGCAGATGAGTCAGCAAACGGAGATGATGAAGCTTATGCAGCTTCAAATCAAGTCCCTAATGAAAGACAAGGGGACGGAGCCAGCTTCTGATTATGGTGATGCTGATGACGATGATGATGATGCTGCTGCTGCTATTTAGACCATACTTTAGTAGATTTTTGTTTTAAACGATATTATTTATATTTTAGTCTATGTAGACTATTTCTGATGGTTATTATATATTTCAATCATATACAGTTTTATTATTATATTTTTTTTAGTGTCATTTTTAACTGTTTTTAATTATTTGTTTAAAAAAATATTTTTAAAAAAAATTGCGATGAGAATAAATATTTTTAAAAAAATTCATTTCTTTAAAAATTAGGTTTTATTACTTTTAAAAAAATTGAAAATTCGCTGAAAAAAGGAAATAAAAAATGTAAAAATTGATTTGCGACGGAATTATTCTGTCGGAAATCTCACAAATCTGAGATTTGCGACGGATGATAAATCCGTCGCAAATTTTAAATTAGCGACGGATTATTTATCCGTCGCAAATTTGAACTTAGCGACGGAATAGTTATCCGTCGCAAATTTGAAATTAGCGACGGATTACAAATCCGTCGCAAAAAATTGCGACGGACAACAAATCCGTCGCAAACTTGCGACGGATTTGTTGTCCGTCACAATTTTTTGCGATTTTTGCGACGGAATTTTCGTTTTCCATCGCAATTGTGAGGAACCTTTTTGCGACGGACAGGATCCGTCGCTAATTCCGTCGCAAATATGTTTTGCAAAGGAAATATCAGTTTTTGCGACGGAATTTTTCCGTCGCAAAAACTGATTTTTCTTGTAGTGGGAAAATCTTTCCTGTCTAGGCCCTTTGGATAAGGCGCTGCCACTATTTTGTTCGTGAAAGGAGTTGTAACTCTCTCCTCGTCATCCGAACTTGAATCTGATGACGAAAGTGCAGCATCTTTTCTCGACAAACTTGGATCTCTAACCGGTTCCTTGTCTTTCCTCTGTGCTCTGGTTGATGTCTGATCTCATCTGGTATCACTTGTTCCCTCACGAGCTGTCGTAGTCCGACCTCGTCTACTTGGGCTTCCTCGGTCCTGGCTACCTTCTTGAGGTCACATTGGCTCCTTATCGTGCCTAGTTTCTTCCTCGTCACTTGCTCACAACGGTTCTACATCCTGAAGAATGGGAATACCATGTCGACTTGATCCGACTACATCCTTGCCGGGTCTAGTATTCTGATCGTCGATTCGCCCAGCATGCTGTTCAAACAGTCTTCTCCAATCTGCATCACGTCGGTCCATCTCCTCCTTTAATAATTGGGCATACTCCTCTATTTGAAGGTTATAACAATTCTCCATTCCATCCATCCTATTCAACACGGATCCCACCGTGTTTTGCAATAAGCGAATATCGGGGTTAACCACTTGAAATTCTGCTTGTGGACTATCCGGGAGAATTTGGGAACCCACTTGCTGCAACACGACGTTTTCCGAAAGAGGAGAATTTGTTGTATCCGACATTTCCATTTCGGTCTCCACATTGACCTAATCTGCATTAGTGTCGGAAGGACCTTCCCGGTGAATTATCTATTCATCAGTTTGTTGCCTTGGTTGTTCTTCTGGCATTTGGGTTTGCTGAGTTGTTGAAGTTCGTCCTCTGGTGTTTGCCATTTGCAGTGATGAGCCCGTAGCCTGATAATCTGGTGTTTAAACTTTCTGATCCCCACGGTCGGCGCCAATTGTTCAGATGTGAACAAGATTAACCAGGCTTGAACTAGGATCAATGCCTAGGGCCTATGTACCCTTGATAGAGATCAAAGCCCACGTAATTCGAGTATGACTCAGGCGTTTAGCCACAGAGAGGTGGGGTGTGTGCTTTGTGTGAAAGTATAAGCAATAGAGGAGATTATCCGTGTACCGTTCACCGGGAAGAGCTTCTCTCCTTTATAGAGGTAGGTAACTGCTCTGGTTTTTGTGGGAGTATGCCCCCACTATGTCCGTTATAGTTCATATGGATGTAACCGCAGACAGGTATTTCCTCAATTGGGCCGGACTTCTCTAAGCCCAATTTCCGGGGTCCATAACAATAGTGCTTACTTATTGCAAGAAAAAGAAATAGAAACTTGTAATTTTACATCATTTATATTAGGAGGTCAAGGAGAATATACCCTAAACCCAAAACCAAAAAAAAAAAAAAAAAAAAGCATTGATGAAGATTGGCTTCGGGATATTATGGGTTTAAAAAACAATGAGTTTGAAGATCCCTCCCAATATGTCTTTTTAAAAAAAAGAAAAAAAAATTGATGAAGAGGTAAGGATTTCAATTGATACAAAATTAGCTGGAAATGTCAAAAATTTTAGTGTTCCAAAATACTCATTCCGGAGTTGTAAGACCTACTTTATACTTTCAAATGAATTATAAAGTAGGTCTTATATTATGCGGTGGGGGAGTAGTACTAGTTAGTACTAAAAGAGACATACGACTGAGATGGAAAAAACAAAAATTATAACAAAGCCAGAATTTTCATTCCGCTTTTATAATATATATTACTTGCATCTTTTAATGCATCCATTTTTAAAAAAAATTAGATGAGATGTAGCTTCATTCTCTCATTCTCTACTCTGTTTTCACAGTCAATAAGCGGCGGGCTAAAAGTTCCTCTTCAATGTTTAATATGAGATATATCTACCTAATTTGATTAAATTAAGAAAGTTGGTTAAATTAGTTAATATGATATGTATTTTCTAAAATACCCTAGCTATCTTCCTCAATTACCCATTCCCCCTCCTTAATTGTTGTCGAGAGAACATCAATAGGGATAACTTAGGCAAGGATTGACAAATATGAAAAATATATTTTATATTAAGGACCAAAAGGAACATGTAATTAAAAAAAAAAAAAAAAGCATCTCACCTCTCCTTATTTTGTTGAGCAAACTTATTTTTGTTGTTCAATTGACTTCAAGTTTTTAGGTTAGGTTTGGATGGAAAGAAAATTGAGAGGATAATGGTACCATTGATATGAAGGTTAATACGTAATAAAGTGTTTTAGACAATAGATGTCATATTAACTAATTTAAATTACTTTCTTAATCTAATGAATTTAGGTAAATATGTCTTATATTAAGGGACAGAAGAGTAAGAAATGTAATACCTGAAAATTTCTATTTAATATAAGTATTATATTTTGATGAGTAATTAGCAAAAATGAAGGTGAATGTGTCTCAAATTATTAAAAATTGTTGATTATAATTTTAGGCAAATTTCCCTTGGAATTAAATAGGCAAAAGGCAAATATAAGATTAAGATTAGGGATCATAAAATGTGACTTAATTAACACATAAAATAATAGTTAATGTATAACCAAAAGAGGCAAGAAATGCTATTAAAATACTTAAGTAAGGTAAAGTGAATTAGAAAAATTTAATGAGTAAATTAGCTTGAGTTAACTAAGATTAATTGCATAATTACTTAAATTAATTTGAGACAAAAGAAAAACATCAACAAAGGGCTTATTTAAATCAAAAATTAAGGGCCAATGAATGACAAGATTAAGGGCCCATTTGGATAGGCTTTTAAAAAAAATGATTTTTTTCATTACTTTTTAAAAAAGTGTTTTAATTAGAAATTAAGCTATTTTACGTTTGGATACATAATTTAAAAAGGACTTTTAAATAAAAAAGCTATTTGGATGTTAAAATAGAGAAGCACTTTTTTATTAGTAAAATTACTAAAATGGACATATAAAAGCACTTTTTCTTTACATTCGTTTGGATAAGAAAGCATTTATGTTAAAATTTTAGAAATATTATATTCAATAATTGAATTTAAAATTATAATATAATTGAATTTTAATAATATTGAAATTAAATTGTTGATATAATTTTTCATATACCCATATAGATCAAAGTTGTTATCAAATATTTCTTTTAATTTATATACTGAAATGACTAAAAAACAAAAATTAAATAGTATACAACAATGTAAGATATCTTAAAACTTCATTATCACTAATGAATAGTAATTTCCACTTAAAATAGTCAACTACTATATTATAACTAATGCATTAATTAAAAAAAGAGTCATATTGCACCATATTCCAAAAATAGAAATAATATTTATTATACTACAAAGAACTAATTAAAAGCTAACGACGCACTCGACCTCTATTGGACAATTGATCTCTAATAGTATTTCTTATTTCTTCCATCAGTCTAATAGATTCTTGAGTTGGCCCTTCCCATTCATATTCTCTATGATCATCATTATTACCTTCAAACTCATCAATGTTCTCAAATCTTCTAAGCATATCTATATCACAAAAATCCATTCTCCTTATATAATTATGAAGAGCAAAGGTTGCCCATATGATAGCAAATTGAGTTTGAAGCTCAAAGTTGGTCATATTCTGCAATATCCTCCACCTTGCTTTGCAAACTCCAAAGGTTCTTTCAATGACACTTCTTAAACTTGAATGATGATAATTGAAGATTTCATTTTGTGATCTAAAAGTTGGGGCCAATCTAAATTGAGGAAGATGATATCTTGTATTTCTATATGGCCCTAAAACCCTTTGAAATTGGGATATCCAGAATCAACAAGGTAGTATTTGCATGTAATAAAATGTTGTTATATTTGTTACAACTGTATAATAATAATTGTCATAATTCACAATAAAATTAAATAATTACCTTCAGGAGGCTGGGGAAAATGTAAGTGCGGCTTTCTGAGGGTATCCATGAAAATCTTTGTATCATGTGTAGAGCCTTCCCAACCCACCAATGCAAATGTAAAACACAAATTAAAATCACAAACAACAAGAACATTTTTGGTAGTTATTCCCTTTATGCCAATAAAAGGAATCTTTTTATTAGCAGGAACATGAATAGCAATGTGAGTGCCATCTATAGCTCCTATACAATCCTTAAAGTATGGCCAATATCGTTCATCTTTCTCGATAAATTTTGGAGCATCTCTAAACATATTATCAGCAGGCTTAATAATTTGAAGTCCTAAGCTCTCAACAGAGCTTAACACACGATTAAATTGCCTCCACACTGTCTCTCCAGAACGTTGAAATCTCTCTTCAACATCTTTGTAAGTGGATCCACGACCAATCATGTACATAAACATGGCAATGGCTTCCTCAACGCCGACATGCTGTGTTGGCTTTAATCCAAAGTGTTGAGTCAATTCGCTCACCAAATTTCTAAACACATGCTTTCTCATCTGAAATTGCTCAAAAAATCGATTTTCATTTCCTCTCTTCAATTCTTCTACCCATCCATGTGTAGAAAGAATTGATGTTCTCTTTTTCTGTTTATGTAGATATAGAGAACGATAATTCAAGATAGCAACAGCAACTAATCTAATTGCAAGTAATGTATTCTTCTTCATAATATATAATCTATTTGCATTTTTATCATTATCGTTGTCTGTGTCAGAGATATCGGACATCCTGTGCAACCAAACGAAGAATATCAATAAACAATTATGATCATATTGTCTAAACAAAATAACTCTGTTCCCATAATTTTCCCAAACAAATGTCTAACAAGTGCAATGAATAAACCATAACAACAATGAAGGTTCAAAAATTATGCCATAACAACAATTCAGGTTCAAATAGAAATTCACGTTCAAGTTCAAACATAACACTAAACTATAAACTATCTATAGTTTTGAACATCTTCAGCTTCAAACATCTTCAAAAATGAAAGAGCGAGCTCAGGTTCATTTTCCATGTAATGAACAAATGCTTCCCTATTTTGTTTCTTGAAAAAGATTCGAGATACCAACATGTATGTAGAGCTGCCTTTCACCAAACCCGACACATCTTCAAACAGAAGAAGACATCTACTCATGCTAAAATGGTTATTTGCACTTGACGGTTGAGACACTTAGTCAATATTTTCAAGGATTTGGTCGAGAGAGTGTTGCAATTTGTCAGCTATCCCTTGCCTTTTCTCTCCTTTCCTCCCTTTCTTCCTTTTTCTTGGACCATTGTTTCGTACACTTGGCCTTTGATTGTGATCAGAGGGATGTTCCTCAGTATCCCCTTCACCCACCCCTTCATCCTCTGAAGCATGATCTGTTAGTTCTCTATAGTTTTGATGATAACTGACAATTGTAAACAAGTATGGATGTTTTTAGATAAGCCAAATTAATTTTGAAACTTGTTGATTTCAACCAAAAATATTCTTCCATCATCAAACTCGACAAGGAGATATACGGTTTTTAAATGTGAGTGGTTTGATAACAGTCCGCGTGGGACAAAAGTGGACAAACATGGAAATATTGAGATCCACTGGACAAGGAGATATACGGTTGGTTATGACCCATTCATCCTTGCTCAACAGGCGGAACAAGTTTACTATACATTATACCCCACATCCTGCCAAGGGTGGGTGGGAGTTATTAAAACTAAAGCACGGAATATTATACCTCAGTAGAAAGAGTCGGAAGCAAATGATAGCATGAAGGAACCGTTCCAGGCTGATGTGGAACATGTACTGCCCATAAACATTGCCGACAACGATGTACCAAGCAATCTGTTTGATTCTGCTGCGAACTTAGAGTTGATTCCTATCCAAGTTGACGGTGAGGAATCAGACGATGAGACAGAAGTGATTTACTCTGATAGCGAGTCTGAGTTCGACGACTATGAGACTCCAGAGGAAGCCGTGCAAGCAGATGACGAAGAACATGAATCATCCGATTGATTTGTGTTAGTTCTTTGTTTATGACAATTTGTTATACTACATACTCCGTAATTGCGCTACTGTCATATTAAGTAATAAATATCTTATTTATATATATATTTTCACATAATGTTTGTTAGAGTAGCACGATGGAGCATCCTGGAGGACGTGCAGATGGTGGACGTGGTCGTGGTCGATCCCGACCTCGTCCTATCAGAGGGGGTAGAGGAACGCCATCTGCTCCCTTCGTAGGCATTGGGGGAGAGGTGCTTCCCCAGAGGTTTCACCATATGAGACGTCATCTTCACCATCGGTTTATTTGTCCACTTCACCGTCGCTGTATATGTCGTCGTCTCCGTCTTCCTCCAGTGATCCACACCAAGGGGGACACCAGGTTTACTTTACTATTTCTGATTGATTTACATATGTGTAGTTTTATTTAACCATCTATGTACAAACTCTTCAATAATTCACATTCCTTAATTTAGCACATTCCGTCGCCCCATAGCCAGGTCGACGAAGGAGGTAGTTCCTCTAATACACCTGTATGGGGAGCGAAAGATCCTGAGACAGGGAAGCTGTGGATCCGTCCTTATGGCACCGAGGGGTGAGTCATATAAAGTTACTAATAACGCTACGATTTTTAACCTTTACTTTGTGTGCTCATATTTGCATCATATCCTCTGCCTACAGATTTGACCCTTATCCCTCGATGGCTAATATCTTGTCAACCCAAATATTCCGTAATTTCAATGAGCCTTAGGGCACATGGAAAGACATTCCTAAGGATACTCGGAATAGATGGTTCGAGGAGTTTTTGGTAAGTTAAGTGATTTATAGTTATTAATTTCTTATCCAAATACGAACTGATTAAGTATTTGTAACATTTGGAGCACTAATTGTTCATTATTGATTTTCAGAATAAGCTTATGACGTTGCCTGAACATCATAAAGGTCTGAAAAAAGCTTTTAACCATAATGGAGCCGGTGGTTGACTGAGAGATTTCATAAATTGAGAAAGGGTGTAGGCAAGACAGATTGGATTGACCCTGAGACTGCAAGCCTATTACTTCAAAATTGGGCGAACGATGAGAAATTTAATAATAGAAGTCCGAAAAGTAAGCAGAATAGGGCCAAGCAGGTGGGACCTTCATATGCTGGCGGGTCCATTCCGCTGAGTGAGCATTGTCGAAAAATTGTGAGTACACGTTATTTTCTATTAAAGTATTCAATGTTTTGTACCTTGGCACATAATTTGTTAACGATTTTTCATGTGTTTGCAGGCACTGTCTGGGGATGTTCCTCCAGAAGATGTTGAGTGGCGTGCCTTTGAGCAGACCCATACCCGGCAGACTGAAGGGGGTGAGAGATATGGATTAACTCCAGGTCGGAGCAAGTGGCGGTGAGACATTTATATTGCATTGATTCTTTGTTTCGGACACCAACATGTTTATTTCATTTCACATGGCTTTTTTTGTGATGTATTTTTTTGTTTATAGGACACCTATCTGAGGCTGACACAGGAGAGAGACTCGCAGAGTCGAACCGAGCCCTCATCCTCTCAGTCCGATAACGAGACTCTATTCTTACAGGCTACGGGTGGATTTAACAGCAAAGGTAGAGTCTTCGGGTTAGGTTCCGTCGCCAGCCGACTTAGGCAAACAAAGCGCTCCACGTCCAGCGATGAAGGTGTTTCTGCAGGTAAATGTAATACATTTGATATTGATTGTTACATTTTCATTCTCTGGTCCATTTAAATGAAGTGCAAAAAATAAAATTATATTTCCTAATGTTTTGGCAGATGAGTTGAAGAAGATGAGGACGTTGGTGACATCACTGGAGGAGCAAGTAGCTGAGCTGAGCCAGACAAAGCAACAACAAATGGAGACAACCAATGAGCTCCACCAGACACAGGAGATGGTTAAACAGATGCAGCGTCAAATCATGGCCCTAATGAAAGACAAGGGTCCGATGCCAGCTCCTGATGGTGATCCTGCTGATGATGATGACAATGCTGCTATTTAGATTACTATTTTAGTACATCTCTGTTGAAACACTATATTTATATTGTATTTTCTATGTAAAACTCTGTATTATGAAGATTCGGTTTTTAAGTTATATAACTTTTTTTAAATATTTTATTATATAATTTTTAAACAAAATTAAAAAAAATAAAATTTAAAAGAATAATGAAAAAGAATATAATTTTCAAAGAAAATTAAAAAAAATTATTAAAATAAAAAATATAATTTTAAAAAAATATATAATTTAAAAAAAAAATTAATTAAATTTGCGACGAATTCTGAATCCGTCGCAATTTTGAATTTTGCGACGGGTGACGGATTCAATTACGACAGATTTATATTCCGTCGCAATTTACGACGGAATTTAAAATTCCGTCGCAATTGCCACCAGTTTTTTGCGACGGATTTTTTCCGTCGCAAAAACCTTTTTTTTTTTTTAGTGTTTATTATTATAATAAGAAAATCAAACTATAAAGGCACAAGCTCCACATTATTAATTTTGATTTATGAATTAATTAATGTCTTTATAAATGGATGAAAAATAACGAGTCAAAACCTTAACCATGATAGAAAGGTCACAAGATGCACTTTAACAATACTATCATCTTTAAAAAGAATCACAATATTATATAAAAGATAACTGCGCACTTGCATCACCATTGCATCACCACCTAAGCTTCGCTACCGGTTCGCCCAGCTTAAAAGCCTACCACGAACCTTGAATCATCACGTCATTTGCCATGGATTTAATGAAAATTCCATGTATTCTAACAATATGATATTAATCGACTTTATGCAGTAATTTACATAAAAATGTGGTTATTACAACCACGATAGAAAAAGGATTAAAATTATGACGGTTATTACAACCACGAGAGAAAAAGGATTAAAATTATGACATATGCACTATCGTGATTATAATGGTCAACTCCTCTAATGCCAAACACATAGGAGGCCAAAGATGAATAACTAATTTAATATAATACAAATGGTCATAACAAACCATCTTCCTGGAAAATATCATCACATAATATAAATTTTTTTTTTGGTCACACATCATATAATATAATTCAACGTCATCATAGAAGTGGATCCACAGGAATTATACATACATTCATATACATGCATATGTGTGTGTATAGGCATATACATTTGTACACAAACATACAGTGCATATGACAATCTGATTTAAAAAAAAAAAAAGTAAAAAATAAGGAACGTCCAGCACACAAGTTAAAGGACGAAATAGTTAAGGAAGAAACGACGAAAGGGAAGAAAGTGAAAATGTGACAATAGAATAATAATAATCATATGTTTGAAGGAAGAGGACGAGGGCCAAGGGAAAGGGAAAAGAAGACAAAAGAAATGGAATAGAGGGAGGCGCCCTCTAGTGGCCCCTTTTCTTCGCCAAGTTCAAGCTTCCTCGGATTTCCTTTATGTTGTTGACAAATACTTGAAAAGATGTGTGTGCATGCACATGTATATATTTTTGTGTATTTTTGCGTATATGAGAAATTTTAGAGCACAGGATAAAAATATAATTCCTTTTTTGCGAGAATTAAATATAATTATAATACCATAATTATGTGAATTTTCAGTTTTATCACATTATACGTATTGACAAACTAAAATTGACGATGCCAAAATCTTTACATTTTCAATTGACGGAAAACAATTTAACGTCATTCAATGTTAGTCTGGTGGAGGCTACAAATTGACTTGTACAAATTGAGAAGGAAATTAACATGAGGGATGAGCTTGAGAATAAGAGATGACCCAACCAAAGCAGAGTACTGTGCTTTAAATCATGATGCAGTTTAAATTAATATGGGATTTTAAATCGTGCATTGAAAATGGGTCAACACCTACCAGGGATGATGTAACAGCAAACGTAACGCATTGTTTAATTCTGTTTCTTTCTCTCCCTTTCCTTTGTATTCTCTTTTTTTCTTCTTTAGTTGCCTCCTGTCATCAACTTTCTTGACTTTGAAAGTTGAATCCGTCGTCCTTTCTTCCTCCCATGAGCTTGCGTCATTTTCAACTCTCTTTCACAAATATATATGATATTATATATTCTCTTTCTCTGGGCAAGTAAGTGACGACTGTCACATCCTCATTTTCAAAATCCGTTTTCAAAATATTTAAATCAAAGTAAAGTATCAGAATAATTTAAAAGAGCGAGTATCTTATAAACTTTTACTGTTGGTGTGTCTGGTTGCTATTACAGTGGTACAATTCTCTGAATTTTTATTAATACAGTGATACAAAAATTCATAACTATCTTCCCCGCCCGTGTCCTCTCGCGTGCTATTTATCTTTGCCCTCGGTCCTGGATCCTCCAGAATCTGAGACTATGGTAAGAGCTGAGGTTCAATTCCCATTGAACCTCAGGTAACGATTAACCTCATGCTTATGTATCAGTTATGTATGACAGATATTCATGACAATACAACAATATTCACATACGATATTCACATACTCAAGATAATAAAAACCACAGCCTCCACATATTCATGTCATTCCAGTCTCACCACATATTCACATCAAACCAGTCTACACTATTCACCAGTGCCACGGTATACATCCGTGTCCTCAGCACTAGGAAAACTCAACAGCGTTATCATGACTATAACACGTATATAACTGTATGTGTATGCCCAACTTTTAAAACAAGATCCACAACTTTTCAAAAACAGAGTCTCAGACTATCTATCACATATAAGTATACAATAAGCATCAGAGTTAGTGTTACAGTACGCGTCCGTACCTTCGTTGGCGATATCGGTACGCTGTCGTTTTGATCGTGATCACGTTCACCCTATAATGGTAATATCACATTTATTAATTCACAAATAATATTCTAGAAGGTATCCTAGTCACTAATGACCTTTTTACCCTTGGTGGGATTAATTCTCAACTCATCACCCTTAATTCTTCAAAAAAACGCTGGTCCAGAATTTTGGACAGATTTTCGCCTAACTTCAGAAAATCATAACTAATTCTAGAAAACTCAAAACAAGGATCCGTAAAATTCCATGGAATCCTTAGGATATCTAATTTCAAGGAAAAATAATAGGTTTTACTCAGATTAGACGGTTCATTCCCAGGTTTTATGTTTTGAGCCTCTGCCCAGAATTTTTCCAGAAATTCGTAGCCTAACGTTGAGGATTTTTATCTCACTGTACAGAAATCATTTTGACATGTTCTTTACATATTTAAAAAGTCCTATATGTCTACTTTAACCATGAATTTTCCCAGAATTTTCTAACCATGTTTTCAACATAAAATATAAGCATTTTTATCACTGATTCAGAAATTTCCTAACTGATGAAATTTCGCCAGAACTTCGTTACTTCGATGTTTCTCTTCCAGAAATTTTGCTAAAACCTCTACTTCATCAATTTTTTGAAATAAAGCTGATTTTAACCATAAAACATGAATTTAAAATTATTCTAGAATATTTAAGATCTAAACTACTTCTATCTAAGAATTTAAACTAGAACTTCAAAAACTACAAAAGCTAAAGACTAGAAACTAAAAGCTTGCTTACCTCTTGAAGAACTTCCTCCTCCTTCTTGCTTCACTCTCCTCTTAAACTCACCTATTTGGTTTGAGTTTGGTGTGAAGAATGTGAAGACCCAAGGTGCCTATTTATAGTGATTTTGAGGGTTAACTTCCTAACAACTTTGGTTCATTTTCAACCCTTTGATTTAGGTTAATTGGAAGCACAAATCCTAGCCCTACACCTTCCCCCGTCTAGGCTCTTCCATTACTTTATGACTCATCCTCCTTCTTGGACAAGTTTATGATGTCATGGATGACTTAATCAATGTTTACCTCCTTCTATTCTTTGCATTTCACTAGATAAAAATATAGGGGATCCTAATGAAGTTGTATTCAAATTTCCTCTTTGGTTTTGAATTCTTGAAGTTCTTGGCTTCATTTTGAGACCACAAACACTCATTTTCTCAATTGGTATCAATCTTCAAAAGTTGAGGAAATGGCTTTGGTTATACTCATTCACAAGCTTGAATTATGCTTGTTCATAATCTTTTCTTATATTTGATCTATGGTTAATGGATTTCAAGATACAATTTAGTTTGTATGGATTTTCATTTGTTTATGTCTAGAATTAGTTTTCTTGGATTATCCTATGTATTCAATTATCTAAATTCCTATTGGCTAATGCTTTGACTTCCCTTTCCTTCTTCATACTAGACACACGCATATGCACAACAATTACATCATCACATGCATCATCTTATCCTCTTCCAAAACTCATAAATACTCTTTTCCCATATTACTCTTATCCTCTTCCATTACCTCTAAAGTCTTCACAATTAATTGCTTGGTTATGATTCATTCTTGTATGTGATCTAATTTGCATGTGTGTGTTTATATTAAATAAATCAATCCCCTTTCTTCTACACCTATGAACCGTGTACATCCCCCCAATTCCCCCTCAAATTTGTGTTTTAATTGTCTCTTATTATCATGAAGAAAAGTCTTCCATTGGTTGTTAAATTCTCCCAAGGATTTTGCTTTATGAAATTAAATTTAAAGCCTTTAGAGTAGCTTTATTAAATTAATCCAAGCCTCTTATTTTGTGTTGGAAAAGTCTTACCTTCATTAATAATAATTTGTACATAGTTAATATGCTCTTGTGATTTAAGGATTAGTGTCATTATCTTATCTCTTCATGAACCAATTTTCGCCACTTTTATTAAATTAGGGAAAGTTAAATTTTGATCTTGGTTTCTACTAATAACATAGCGTTTGCTAGGCTTAATTAGGTGGTTACTAGATTAATAGTAATCTCCTTTAATTTAATTAAACAATTTGCTTCTTGGTCCCCCAAGCAAAGAATTTGTATTTCATATTAATCAAATAAATAGAAAGCTAAGCCTCCTATTGGTCCATTAAAGGTCACATGGATTGTGTTTTATGAGAGTTAATTTAAGCCTTAGGATTTAACTTTATGAGGGTTAATCTTGGCCTTTGATGTTAATTGAGATTATTGACTTTTTCAAAGCTTGATTAAACCTTAATTAACATCTTAATCAAAGCCCAATTGTCTTTCGACTATTGCATTATTAGTGTTTAAAGTAGTTTATGACCATTGGTAATCCACTTTATACTAATCTCAAGCCCTTATGGGTCTTTGAATTTTAATTAGCCCAATATACTTCTAATTGATGACTATTAATGTTAGTTGTAAATAATTAGCTAATCGTTCTATTAGTGTTAATTAATTTCCCATTAAATGTTGGTAATTATTCTTTTAATTGTTCAAGTGTTTTGGTAATTCTTTATGGCTCTTTATTAGTTGAAAATGAACTAGGTCTTAATTATGGGTTCTTAGAAAATCTAGTTTCTTAACAAATTATGAAAATTGAGACTTAGTTCTTCTTTAATTAATCCCTTGATTAATTATGAAAAGTTACACAATTATTTAGTCTAGTGAAAACCTAGTTTGATTATTAATTCTTATTAATTTCTCCTATTGGTTTAAGTATTTTCCATAACACTTCCTTGCTCTTTTTGATCACACAAGAACACTGATTTAATTTGGTAATTATTTGTATTTTAATGATATTTTATGATTCCTGGAAAGGTGTTGGGGTACTACGACACAGAACACACCAAGAACACCAGGAACTGGAAGGAGGTGTTTGATTACACGGTGCAACAGCCCACACTCGCCGCTGCCTCCGTGGACGAGAACGACCACCAAGTGGCCCATTGGGAGAACCAGTGGCCTCAACACCCTCCTGAAATGAGGTAAATTGCATTTTATATCATGTCAAGTAATGAAATTTTTTTATGCGAATATACATATGTATATAATGAGGCATGCACGTACGTACAGGGAGGTGAGTGAGGAATATGCCAAGGAGATGGTGGCACTTGGGATGAGACTCATGGAACTAATAGCCATGAGCATGGGGCTAACAGCTCAGAGGTTTGAGGAATTCTTCAAGGACCACACCAGCTCCGTGAGGCTCAATCACTACCCGCCTTGTCCTTCGCCTGAGCTTGCACTCGGAGTGGGCCACCACAAAGATCCCAGAGTCTTAACCATCCTTGCTCAGGACGACGTCGGAGGCCTTGAGGTGAGGCGGAAGTCCGATGGCCGGTGGGTAGGGGTCAAGCCCACACCCAATGCCTACATAGTCAATCTGGGTGATGTTCTTCAGGTTTGGAGCAATGGAGAGTATGAGAGTGTAGATCACAGAGTGATTGTGAATTCGGAGAAGGAGAGGTATTCTATTCCATTCTTTCTGAATCCTTCGCATTACACAATGGTGGAGCCGTTGCCGGAACTGATCGACGGCCACCAAAAGGGAGCCAAGTACAGGCCTTATAATTGGGGCAAGTTTGCACTCTCTAGGAAGCGTAGTAACTTCATGAAGCTGCAAGCTGACAACATCCAGATTCACCATTTCAAGAACTAATATTATTGTTTAGCTGGCCCCGTCAAATAAATATATATTATTGTAACCATTTATATTATATTCCCTATATTGTATGATCTCCCATCATTGTGACGTGGAGATTTTCTTAAGTATTTTATTTCATTCATTTTTTGTCTTGTAATAATTTGCCTATGTCAATGCTTTCCTCACTCAATAAAGTGCATCATTGCTTCATTCTGTCATTTAATTATTTTCCTACTTATTTACTTATTTCATATTTTCCTATTTTCTGTTCTCATATGTAGTTTGCTCTGAGTATACATGAAAATCCAACTAGTTCTTCATCCCCCCCCCCCCCCAAACAAAAAAATAACAGTGAGGAGGGAAGGATTTCGATTGGGAGATAAAACTACATACTCCGTATTAATAATGGTAAGGGATCAACTGATAAACACAATAAGGGCAGAAGAATATAACATAAGAGTCTTTGATGGATATAATTGTTTTGCTCGTCTCAACTTTGGAGGGTGCTTTCTCTCAAACCAACCAACCATAGGCATATGCATTCAACAATCAAGAGGTATTTCTCATTTGTAATGTTGTCATACATGTATACATTTATAAGAGATAAAAAGCATATCCAAGAATTGTCATACATATATAAAACTAGTAATAATGTTAGTAAAACGAGAGTCTTAAGATACTAACAAGTTATTGATTGAGAGGGTAAACTGTCTAATTACTCTAATCAAGAGGAGAACATAAATTCAAATCCCAGAAGCGCACTTGTGGGAAGAGCTTCAAACCTTAACACCTCTGTTTGACAAAGATTAGAATCAAATCTAAAGTGGCTTTGGGAAAAAAAAAAGGAGTTTTAAGATCGCTTCCAATAAAATTAAAAATTTTAAAAATTTTAAAAAAAAAATTTAAAAAAAAAACATTGATGAAGGGGGAAGGATTTCGATTGAGACAAAATTAGCTGGAAATGTCATAATTTTTAGTGTTCCAAAATACTGATTCGGTACTTGTAAGACCTAATTTGTAATTTAAATTGAATTATAAAACAGGTCTTACATTATGCGTCGGGGGAGTAGTACTATTTATTACTATATATAAGAGATTTACGACTAAATGGAAAACAACAAAAATTACTATATTTAAATTAATTTAAAGTAATGGTATTTTTATTTTTATTTTTCTCAAACTAATTTGTCTAACATATAAAGTGATATATAATCTAATGATACACAACATATAATATGATTAGGTAACTAATTTTGCTTCATTAATCTCTCCAAAAAAAAAATCATTTAAGTCTCATATTTAGGACCAGAGAGAGTATTATAGAGTGGACTTATTAAATATTAAATTAAACAGGTTGTATTAAGTGTTGTGTGGTTCTATAAATAGCAGAGGCCTTGAGGGTTCGGTTCACAAAACAAAAGGCATCTATATCAGTCATCTTAATTAGCTCCTTCACATTTTTTATCAGATTATTCATCCATCGTCCATGAGAGAGGTATTAGATATTGCCTTCATTCCAGAACGCAAAGAGACCCAACCTGTCTCTCAAACAAGAGGCCCAAGGAATCCATCTCATCGACCTCTCTTGCCCTAACATGGACGCCCTCGTCCACAACATAGGCCATGCCTGCAAGCAATGGAGCCATATATACCTATATTGAAGCATCATTCAACAAAAATAAAGAGTATTCTTTAAGAGATCATCAAAGAATAACCCTAAAAAGTAAAAACCCTTTTATAGTTATAGTCTTCGGCTTAATTATTAGTCTATAATGTAGAGTAACTCTATGAAGCTTTGATTATTATTTATTTATTTATTATATTGATTAAAGAGGCTTCAAACAGCCCCTGATTATTTTTAAAAATATCCCCAAACACTTCACGGTTTTATAAAAAAGCGACAAAGATCAAGCAGTTATTCGTGTATTATATTACAAACCTATAAAGTAACTCCAATAAGTCCACTTATTATTTAAATTTAATGATTTTATAGTGGACAGTGGAGACAACTTGACCGAAGAATTGAGTATCCAAAAGAATGAATGGAAGCTCTTCTCACCAAAAGATCAAGCGATTATTCGTTAATTGTATTAAAAACTCGTAAAGCAACTCCACTAAGTCCGCTTATTATTTAATGATTTTATAGCGGAGACAACTAGAAGTCTTGAACCAAGAATTGGGTATAGAAGAGAATGAATGGGGGTGTTTCTCCTCACCAAGAGAGAGAGAACAAAATGAGTTGAACCTCACAATAATGTTAATGACTATTCAGTGTAGGACATATTTTAATATTCTTCCTAGCTACTTCTTTTTTTCCGTTTATCTTTTCAAAATATTCATTTTCTTTCTTTCTTCTTTTTTTTTTTGGAGGGTTTTTTTGTCCTATAAATCGAATGGCTCCGCTACCATGTTGAATTTTAGATATATGTATAGGTTGATGTTGCTTTTCGATCAAAATCACTTAAGTTAATTGACATGATATACCTATATACTTTTTTTACCCAAAAAAATATGGGATAGGATATTGTTACAACCTTTTTTTTGTTACAATCAATGTTACTACCACTTTTCCACCGTTAGATCAGAATCTCATTTACCTATATAATTTCTCTCTCCTATTAAGATTCTGATCTAACGGTGGAAAAGTGGTAGTAACATTGGTTGTAACAAAAAAAAGGTTGTAACAATATCCTATCTCAAAAAATATATATATATATATACCTATATACTTTTAATGTCGATCCAAATATTGAATGTGAGACATATATTTTAATACTCAGCAATAAATTTAGGAAAAATCTCTTTAAGGTCCCAAGGGATCAAAATATTTCATAAAAGTCCTTGGAATTAGTGAAACTTTCGCCATGTCCTTTGGGACTTTTGTGTCATCGAATCCAAACATAAAATTACGACAACGCCTTTCAGTGAATGTGAGGAAAATGGAACAAATTCGAGTTCATGTCTTCTCTAACACCATTCTCGACGGCATAAATTTCGAAGACAGCATTGCCGTCAACAGATCTCACCTCACGGTGACCCATTTAATTTGATCCCAATGTTTCATATGTCACCGTCGGGTTATCTCTTGGGTCATTGGTGAACCTGGAGAGGCCGGTCACACTCACGATCCTCATCGATCTCTTCATCAAGAACCATAGCTGCTTCAAGAAACCAAAACCTAGGAAAATGGCCACCCCGTGAAACCCATGATCTACAGCCGCCATCAGAATCGACCAATTTAAGTGTCCACTTGCTTCCTAGTGCAGAGCGAATGTCTTCAGATGCTTCTCCTTTGAAGCGGTTGCTAAGAAATGGAGATGCTTGGACCATGTGTGAAAAAAGAATGTTCATGGTGACAAGATTTGTGTAACATCCTGCCTTTTTAAATGTGGTTTTCAAATGGGATTATCAGAGCTTCGAAGAAATTAATCAGAGTGGCATCGGAAAAGATTTTCTTTTTAAAACAACAACTCAATCAGAGCATCAGAATAAACTTTTTTCTTTAAAAGAGCGAGTAACTGATATACATTCCCTGTTGTTGAGTTTGGTTGCTATTACAGTAGTACAAATCTCTGAATGTTTTCGATTACAATGACCCCTAGGTACTTCTCTGCCCGTGCCCTCTCGTGTGCTATTCGTCCTTGCTCTTGTCCCGGTTCCACCAGTATCTGAGACTATGAGCTGGGGTTCAATTCCCATTGAACCCCAGGTAACGGTTAACCTCATTCTTATGTACAGTTATGTATGACAGATATTCATAATAAAACAACAATATCCATATTCAATATTCATTTCTCGAAGATAAAAACATAACCATCATATATCCATATTATTCCATATTCATATCAAACCAGTCTGCACTCTTCACCAGTGCCACGATGGCCTATCGTGTCCTCAGCGCGCTAGGAAAACTCAAACGGCATTACCAAGACTGTAACCCGTATATAGCTGTATATATATTCAAATAATTTTTAAAGCAGAGTCACAGTCTATGAGCATATCTACCACATACAAGTGTACAATAAGCATCAGAGTTAGTGTTATAGTACGCGTCCGTACCTTCGTTGGCGATATCGGTACGCTGTCGCTCGGACGGTGATCACGTTTACCCTATAATGGTAATATCGCATTTATTAATTCAAAAATCATGTTCTAGAAGGTATCCTAGTCACTAATGACCCTTTTGACCCTTGGTAGGATTATTTCTCAACCTATCACTTTTAATTCTTCAAAAACGCTGGTCCAAAATTTTGGACAGATTTTCGCCTAACTTTGGAAAGTCATAAATAATTCCAGAAAACTCGAAACGAGGATCCGTAAAATTCTCTGAAATCCTCAGGACGTCTAATTTCAAGGAAAAATAATAGTTTTTGCCCAGATCACACGGTTCATTCCCAGTTTTTAAGTTTTGAGCCTCTGGCCAGAATTTTTCCAGAAATTCGCAGCCTAACTTTGAGGATTTTTATCTCCCTGTATAAAATTCATTTGTACATGATATTTACATATTTAGAAATCCCTATATGTCTACTTTAACCATGAATTTTGTCAGAATTTTCCAACCACTTTTTCCACATAAAATATAAGCATTTCCATGTCTGGTCCAGAAATTCCAGAACCGATGAAATTTCGCCAGAACTCCGTTATTTTGGTGTTTCTCTTCCGGAAATTTTGCTAAAACTCTTTCTTCATATTTTTTTTCGAAATAAAGCTAATTTTAAACTCAGAAAAACATAAAAAGAACTATATCTAGAAGATTTAAAGATTAAACTACAAAATAACTACAGAATAACTAAAAACTTAAAAGCTAGAGCTCAAGAACTTACCTAGAACTTTGCTCCTCCTTTCTCCAAGGCTCTCACACTCACTTTCTCTCTATATTTCAGATGTTATTGCTTGTGAATTGGTGAGGAACAATGAAGCCCAAGGACCCCTATTTATAGTAATTTGGTGTGGCAATTTTGCAATTTATTCAAACATAGCTCATCTTAAACCTTGGCCATTGGATCTAGGTTACATTTGAAGCTCAAATCCTCCCCCTTCAAGCCTCAAAACCGTGCTCCCCCTCTCTCTTCTCTATCCTCTTCCATTTTCATTAATTATCTTATCCCAACTACATTATCTTCTTCCAACTTTGACAATTTTTCCCCCATGTGTCTTGCAATAGACTAATGACTCAACCCTAGAGTTGTGACTCATTTCATACCTAGATTAGTGATTCATGTATGCTAGGTTAGTGACTCACCTCATCTTCTTCCAAGCTTGCCAAGTGTCCTAGTCTTCTTATGTAAGTTATCTCTTTGTTGTTCACTAGAGAGGAATTTGTTTGGGTATCTTATTGAAGTTGTATGCTCCATTGCTCATTGGATTTGAATTCTAGACATTTTTAGCTTCATTTTAAGACCAAATTTGTCCATCTTCTCTATTGGTTTCAATCTTCACCAATTAAGAAAATGACTTTGGTTATACTTGTTCTCATGCTTGATTTATGCTTGTTATTGTTCTTAGTTTAGATTTGATACTTAGTTAGTAGATTTCAAGTTACAATTTAGGTTGTAGGAATTTTCATTTGTTTATGTATAGAATTAGTTTTCTTGGATTATTCTATTTACTCTATTTATCTAAATCCCCATTGGTTCTTTCCTTGACTTCCTTTCCTTCTTCATACTAGACACACACATATGCACAACAATAGCATACACACACATGCACAACAATGACATCATCATATGCATCATCTTATCCTCTTCCAACTCATTAAACCCAAAGCCCCTAAAGTCTTCATACATTAATTTTAGAGTTATGACTCATTCAAGCTTAGGCTAATGACTCATTCATGCATAGGCTAATGACTCATTTCTAGAGTGATGACTCATTTTGTATATGCATAATTGCTTCTTTAAATTAGAATTTCCTACTTCTTCCATTTTGTGTTTCACTAGATAGGAATTCATTTGGGGATCCTAATGAAGTTGTATGTACATTTTCTCATTGGTTTTGAATTCTTGAAGTTCTTAGCTTCATTTAGAGACCAATATCACTTACTCTCTCATTTGGTATCAATTTGCAAGGTTTGGGGAAATAACCTTGGTTATACTCATTTTCAAGCTTGAATTATGCTTGTTCATAATCTCTTTTTATATTTGATCTATGGTTAATGGATTTCAAGATACAATTTAGTTTGTATGGATTTCCCTTTACTTATGTCTTCAATTATTTCTATTGATTAACTTAATTTAATTTACAAAAGATTTATACTAAATTCCCATTGGTTGTTGCTTTGACTTCTCCCACTAGGCTCACAACAATAGCACTCACAACACTCTCTCTCTTTCCCACACACATGCACAACTCCCTCTCATTGGTTGTTTTAAGTTCACATGGATTGTGTTTTATGAGAGTTAATTTAAGCCTTAGGATTTAACTTTACTAGATTTAATCCAAACCTTTAATTTGTATTAATCTCTTATTGGTCCAATGAATTTTATGAGGATTAAGAACATTTTCTTGATTTATCATTGGCTAATCCAATTTCACAAGGATTAAGCTTTTATAATTATTTAAGCCCTTAGATTAGTTTTATTATAATTAATCTTAGCCCTCCATTAATAATCTTAATTAGCATCCCTAATAAGGTGGTTAAGTGCAACTTGCCAAACCATGATTGGTTCTTAGCTTAATTATGGCCTTTAAACCCTAGTTGAAATTGTTGACTTTTCCAAAGCTTGATTAAAGCTTAATTAACTTCTTAGTCCAAGGCTTAAGTGTTCCTTGATTATTGTGTTATTGACTTTTAGGGTAGTTTAAGATTATTGTTAATCTATTTTATGCTAATCTCATCCCCTATTGGTCTTTGATTCTTAATTAGCTTAACACATCTTTAATTGATGACAATTAGTATTAATTGCAAACAATTAGATAAATATTCCATTAGTGCAATTTTAATTGCTCATTAATTGTTGGTAATTGCCTTTTAGTTGTTCAAGTGTTTTGATAATTCTTTATGGCCTTTTATGAATTAAATATGAACTAGGTATTGTTTCTAGGGTTTTAGAAAACTTAGTTTCTTAATAAATTATGAATTTTGAGACTTAAGTCTTCTTTAATTAATCCCTTGATTAATTATGAAAAGTTACACAATTATTTAGTTTAATAAAAACTTAGTTGTTTATTAATTCTTATTAATTCCTCCTATTTGTTTAAGTACTTTCCATAATGCTTTCTTGCTCTTTTTGATCATACAGGAATCCCACTTTAATTTAGCAATTATTTGTAAATGGTATTTTATGATTCCTGAAAAAAAATTTAGTCATTGGTTACCTTATTTCTAAATAAGGATCTCTAGAGAATAGAATAAACACACCTTATAATTTGAGACCACATATTCACCTATTTTAAATAGGCATTACTTGCCAAAATAGAATATTTATAATGGTTATGAATTTTTAGGGTATTACAATTTGGGTTTGTTCAATTTGTAGTTTTTTGGGTTTGTTCAATTTCTAGTTTTCTGGGTTTGTTCAATTTGTATTTTATGTTTCTTTTTTTTTATTATTATTATTCGATTTCATACCTCCCTGCTTGGCGTTATCTCTTGATTCAAAATCATGCTTTGCTTATTCAATTTCTAGTTTTCTGGGTTTGTTCAATTTGTATTTTATGTTTCTTTTTTTTTATTATTATTATTCGATTTCATACCTCCCTGCTTGGCGTTATCTCTTGATTCAAAATCATGCTTTGCTTATTCACAATCATATTTGTTGTTCTAAGTTTTTTTGCTCTTCTAAGTTTCATCATGTCCTGCATTTTCTTTAATAATCCAAATAATGGTAGTTGTGTTTATTGCCGGTTTTGTCTTAATCTAGCAGTTTGTCCTCATTCTTTCCAATAAATAAAACTCTGAAATAGTCATGGACGGAAGGGTTGAAATTATTTGTTTGAGCATTTTTCATTGGACCATGACTTTTCCATGCAATTGACTTGCTGAGTTGCTCATTTACAAGAACATCCAGAAGCAGGGGCCAGTTGCATCTTTTGGGGCAATCCTTTTGCGTAGGGTTCAGTTTGTTCAATGTGGTGTTATTTTCACATAAAAATTTACCCATATGAGTCGTTAGTCTGATTTATTCTTAGTCACACTGTTTTCAGTTACTTCTATTGCAAAGGCCTTGTAATTCATAGTTCCTACAGCATACTGGCCATGATTTTTGTTTTTCAATTAGATGATGAAATTTTTAGTGTCTCTGCACTTTGTCAATGTTGTGTAATGCTACTTTTTCTAAATGTCCAAAAGTTAACATGTCCATGTCCAAGTTTTTAACAAGTCTATCACAACGTTTTAACAACGACATCTCCAGGTTTTAACAACTCCATTACAACATTTTAACAACTCCATTACAACGTTTTAACAACTACTTCTCTAGTTTTTAACAACTACATCACAACGGTTTAACAACTCCATCACAACGTTTTAACAACTCTATCTCTAGGTTTATTACAACTCCTTTTTTGAGTTTTGACAATTCCATCTGCACTTTTTAACAACTCCATCTCCAAGTTTTTGATAACTCCTTCTTTGGTTGATGACAACTCCTTATGTTGATTTTGACAACTCTATCTACACGTTTTAACAACTCTATCTCCAGGTTTTTTACAACTCCATCTGCACGTTTTAACAACTCCATCTCCATCAACTCCTTTTGGATTTTAACAAATCTATCTACAAGTTTTAACAACTCCATTTCCAGGGCTTTAACAACTATGCTTGTATGTTTTAACAATTTCATCTCCAAATTTTTGACAACTCCTTCTCTAGTTATTGACAACTTCATCTCAACGTTTTGACAACTTCTTCTATTGGATTTTGACAACTACAACACGTTTTAACAACTTCATTTTCAAGGCTATGACAACTCCATTTGCACATTTTAACAACTCCAGATGAGTATTAAATCCTCAAAGCATCAAATATTTGTATTCCCACTTAAATTTATGCTTTTTGTTGTTCACCTACAGTTTAATAGGAAAGAACGATAAGTGAGATTGATGAAATGTTAATGGTATCTAATAATGAATATTAAAAGCCGTTAATGGAAACTGCACATTAATTTGAGAAACACAGAATCAAAGAGGATGGTGAGGAGAAATGGAGGAAGAATGTCATGGAGGAGCGGTTTAGTAGTGGAGGAGCATCGTAGTGTGGTGGAGGTCAGGAGGTTTGTGGGTTTAGGAGTATCACTTGTGTGCGGAGGTTGCCCATGGAGGTTGGCCAGAGATAATGATGAAGAGGGACAAAAGACTTTAGCCAATGAAGAAGGAGGTATCTTTTTTCATTAATCAGAAGCACTCCTTTCCTTTTTTATTCCTTGGGGGAACCACTGTAATTTCATCTTCTTAATTAATAACCATCAAGTCCCTTAGGACCTTTCGAGAGGAGAATTTTCTCAGGGACTGGGTTGGGTTTCTCTCATAATCCTTTTCTCATTATCCCTCATCATCTTTAAATCATATCCGTCCAATTAATCAAAATACTACTTTAACATCTCTCTCATCTTCCCAATCAATGGCTCAGATCTACTGATGAGAAAAAAGGAGAAAAAGAATAAGGAGAAGACCATCTTCCTAAAAGTAATACTCCTCTAGTCCTATCCATAAGACAAGGAGAAAAGAACATTTGTGCCCTATTTATAGGGAAGAAAGAGAAACTTTTTCATATAAATAAGCAATTTTACCCTTCATTTTTATTGTATTGACTTTTTTCTCATATGGTATAATGTATATTATACAACAGTAAAGTTGTAAAATTGTAAAATTGTTAAATTTTATGGAAGAGTTAATGAAATTTAAGGTTTTTCTTGGTCTGTGTGAAACTATGAAACATACTAAAAATATCTTATAAATAAAACCAGTTGAGTACAATTTTAACCTAGTGGTTAACTCTTCAAAATCGTCAATTAATCCTGTGAGTGGGGCTTACAACCTGGATGAAGGGAAAATGGCATTCAGGGCTCCAAAAGAAAAATAATGAACTTAAGGATCTTGGGGTTTTCTTTAAAAAAATTCCAAAAAAGAACCTCGATTTTTTTTTTGGGATTAAAATTTTCCTCAATTAATTTTCTTATCACTTTTTTTTCCCTATATTTGCAGTACCTATCTTCCATATCTTTAACATTCATTTTTAACATTTTAATAATTAGTTTTGCAATCTTTAATACTCATCTTCCATGTCTTCAATTGTAATTTTTAATATTGAATATATGAAAGATAAGTACTGAAAATTTTTTAAATGACTATTGAAAAAACTTGGATAGTTGAGTAATAAAAATGCGGAAGATGCGTACCAAAAATATGAAAAATTAGAGTGCCGAAAAGAATTAGGAAAAGTTGGGGGAAGTCCTATGTGGGAAGTTTTATTTGGGTAAAGGGACTTTGTGCAACTATTTGTCGATTGTAACTTATTATCAACTATGTGCAATGTTTTTCAAAATGAAAGTCATTTACGTTCATAAGTTGCCTTTTTTATTTATATTTTAATGAGTTTTGATTTTGATTCATATATTTTTAATGAGTTTTGTTTCATCTCAGAGTCTTTATGAAATTATAATATCTAACATTTTGGATCGCATAAAATATAAAGACATAACGAAAATAAAACATAGTATAAAGATCAAAATCAAGACTTTTTTTTTTCATACAAAAAATCAAGACTCATTAGAAGTGTAGGGATTTAAAGTATGTTTAACCCTTAATTTTTTCTCATCATATTCTCTTTAGCCACCACTGATATCTTTAAATAGATCGATTTCAAGCTTTGTGTTCCTAAAATCTCATCTTTAAAATATTTTATATAAAATTTGTACGTGTTTGTGTTTTTAATTATTTAACATAATTAATTACCATCTTCCCCTTCAAATCGGATAGAAGAAAGTAAGAAACCGCCATGAATAACTTGACGAAGAATAAATAAAAGATCACAAAAAGACGGTATGTGTGCGACAAGAAAGTTCTTTTGCCCACAAAACTTTTTTTTAAAAAAAAATTATTATTATTTTAATTTCTTGCTTTGATGTTCTTGTGAAAACTAGTTAATTATACAATTAATAAAGCATTGACTTGATTCCAACGCCACTCCCCAAATCTGTCCATAAACAACAAGGCAAATTTACTGACACATAAATTTGTTTAAATTGAAATCTTACATTAAAAAATTAAATTTGAATTTTCTGGCATGGTACATTTGAGGTTTTTTTATAAATAATAAACTAGTTAAAGTAATGCAATTTGGAACGTCACAACTGGCTGAGATCAATGTGACTAATATAGAATTTGCAACGGTAAATATAATTGTATGATATTGTGCCACGAATCACTAATTTAAACACATGCATGTTGTTCTCACTAAATAAAAAAATTATAATTATAATAAACGTAATTGCTTTCTCAGTACGAGTCGTGAGCTGCAACTTGGTGATACGGCTGAAAAAATAAAATTTATATATGCAGCTTCATTTATTCTCATTTCTCGGCCGAATAAATATAAGAATTTTATATTCTATATAATCAAAGTTAAATGGGTTACTTGACAACTCCGCCTCTAAAATATAAACCTAGGAGCAATGTTGCCCTAGAAGTACTTTTTGTCTCGATGTTACTCTGAAAGATTTTAGTGTTTTCTTTTTCTTTTTTTTTTTTTTTTTTTTGCAAGACAAAATGATATCAAAATAGGAAGTGAATTTTTTTCACCATGAAATAGGAAGTGAAGTTTACATGTTACAAAAAGAGTACTAATACTTGAATTAGGATTTAGGTGTGTGTGTGTTATATTTATACACATATTACCTACTATATATACATAAAGAATAATTTTCACATATTTATTTTTTATCTATAATTTTTAGACTTAAAGATATAACACACAAGACTCGCAATATATTCCCGTACTTGCAGAGGATTTAAGATTTAACAATCTACGGGAGAAAAGTTTATATGATAAGTCATATCTCTTGTATTTCTTCAATTTTCTATTTTTCTTGAGTCCTGATGAAATCCAAGCTTTCAAGTGATACTGCGATCTTCCACTCATATCGAAGACTGGTGTAGTTTGGGTTTACCCAAGTTGTCTCAATATTTCTCTGATCCATCTTTAAATCACATCAATGTCATCACATGTAAAAAGAATTCGCTCAATGAAGCTATCGTCCACTCTGACCTTAGTGCGTGGCGCCTTGAAAAGGGATATCAATTATTTTTTGCTTTAATCTCTTTTTTTGCCACTCTTTCTATAACATTGACGTTAAATAATAATAATCATCTCTCTCTCTCTCTCTCTCAAACGTAAGGGATGATGCAACTGCAAACGAAAGGTATTTGGCGTGTGCAACGAACGCACATCGAATTTGAAGGCATAATATATTATATGGTTTCAGGACCCATTTGAAATTATTTAAATTTATTTAAAGTAATGATGTTTTTATTGTTTTCTTCAAACTAATTTGTCTGTATATAAACTGATATATCACTCTGGTTCTATTTATAAGTCCCTTTTACAAAAAAAATTTAGTCATATTTGTAAGTCCTTTTTGACCAAATAAATGAGATTGTGATAATTTTGCCCTTATATTGTATCAATGAAAATAGAAAGAGAATAAAAGGTTAAAAGGTACCCATTCATAAATGAGGGTAAAGTTAAAAATTTACTCCATAATCATTAAGCTAGCTACCTCTCCTTGGTATGTGTGATTTGGTTAAAATGGACTAATAAATAGAACCAGAGTGGTATATTTAATGATACATAACATATAATATGATCAAGCGACTAATTTTGTTTTATTAATCTCTCAAGAAAAAAGTCATTTGAGGTTTATATTTAAAACCATAGGGAGAATTCTAGAGTGAACTTATTAAATACTCCCTCCAGTTCTAATTATATAACAACATTTGAGAGTTCATTTTAGTCCTAATTATAGGATAACATTCTAATTTTTATCAATTTTTTTCATTAAATACCCTTATTGATACTTTTTCAGTGATAATTAAACACAATAATAATTTAATAATGCACATATATATTCTATAAAGTAAGTAATGTTTCAAACCCATTAAGACCACATAGACTGATACACCTCAATTCTACTGTTTTTTTAATAAAATAATTTTGAGCAATTTTTATCATATTTTTCCGATACCATCCCTACTAATACTTCCTTCACAATAATTAATTTAATAACACGCTTATATTCCATCAAGTGAAAAATTCTATTTTATTTTCTTATTTTTAAATAAAAATATTTAAGATTTCTTTAAAAATATTTTCTTGTAACTATCCGTCTAAAGTTATTGATATTTCCCTACAAATAACCTAATAAAATATTTATTTCTTATTTTTTTGCATGGCTAAAAAATAACCTTGTATTTGTATTATACCCAATCAAATAGATATTCTCTTGATAGGAAGATTTTTTCTTTGGAAAAATCCATGAAAAATATATATAATTTTTTTCTATACATTTAAAATTCATAAAATTAACTTCAAAATTTTATGAATTTATCTTTCTTTTTTCTGATATAAAAAAGTTTAGGTAGGGGTTTGGTACCGGTCCTCCACCAAAGCCAGGGCACGGCCCCGGAGCTCTTTGAGCACTTACAGGGGTTCTTACATGATTGCTTACCGAAGAAGCCCTCACAACGGTGCGGGAATCGAACCCTCGTCCTTTTAAGACTTAGACCCATTCTTTACTATCTGTGTCAATTCTCATAGGCTGAATTTATCTATTTGAGACGGTGAAACGCATCATATACAGTGGGCCCTTGTTCCTACAAAATGGACTGGGCGGGGGCTACTGTTCCAGAAAACTTTTCCTTATAATGTCATTTTAAATTCTTGGTATAAAACAAAAAAAAAAATATGGGTAAGGATTTTTTAGAAAAATTAATAAATTTAACTAATTTAACTTTTTTCTTTAATCTCTCTAAATTCTGGTAATATGTCCTATAATTAGGACCAGAGGAAGTATCAAATTAAACAGGTGTGTATTAATTGTTGTGTAGTTCTATAAATAGCAGAGCCCTTGAGGGTTCGGTTCACAAAACAAATTACAAAACAAAAGGCATTTGTATCAATCATCTTAATTAGTTCCTTCACATTTTCTATCAGATTATTCATCCATCGTCCGTGTAAGAGGTATTAGATATTGCCTTCATTCCAGAACTCGCAAATAGACCCGACTCGTCTCTCATAAAAGAGCTAGGCCCAAGGAATCTATCTCATCGACCTCCCTTGCCTTGACATGGACGCCCTCGTCCATGATGACATAGGCCATGCCTACAAGCATTGGGGTTTCTTCTAGATCACCAACCACAGCATCCCATTGGGAAGAGTCGACACAAGCTAGAGGAGGTGTCCAGCACGTTCTTCCATCTCAGCCTCGAAGAGAAGAGGAAGGTCAGGAGAGATGCTTCGGAAGGTGTAAGGGTACTATGACACAGAACACACCAAGAACGTGAGGGACTGGAAGGAGTTGTTCGACTATACGTTGAAGCATAAAATGTTAAACCTTGTAAAATGCTAAACTCCGCATTATTCTAACATATATTAAGAAGCTAACAACATGGCCAAATAAGAAGACAGTGAATAAAGCAACTAAAAATGAAGAATTAAGCAATAACCCAAGAAACAAAATGTGTGAAGCTTATAATCAACCAAGAGTTCTGATAGTAAAGACTAAAGAACTGAAGATCTATATATCGTGCAACAAAAGAGAACACTAACCAAATTGAAGACCAAAGGAGTGAGCTTCTAGCCAAAGTCACGGTAGCAAAGGAGGTTAAAAGTAAGGATGTGCTCAAATTCACGGCAGCGATGAGGGACATCACAGCAAAGGAGTGAGGCCAGGGCGAAGAATAGAGATTTCGGCGGAGGAGTTTGATGAAGAGAAAAGAACAGTGATGAAAGCACACATGTTGATGAGAGAAGAGCAATGACGAGGGAACACACGGCAACGACGAAGGGACATGACGGCAAAGGAGTGAGGTCAGGGCGAAGAATAGAGGTGGCGGCGGAGGACAGTGATGAAAGCACACATGTTGATGAGAGAAGAGCAATGACGAGGGAACACAACAGAAGAATGACGACGAGAAAATATCAGTGACGAGGTTACACAACAGCGTCAGTGGTAATGACGAAGGAGCGACGCGCGAAAGAGGACCGAGGCACAATGGAGGGATTTAGAAGAAGTGACAGAGCAATCGTGACAAGAAGAGAGGATTCAAATAGCAAAATTCAATTTGGGGCGACAAAGAGAGGACTCAGATAACAAGATTTAATTTGGGGTTCTTCTATTATGTACAAAAATCAGGTCTAAAAAGTTACATCAGCTCTTAAAAGAAATAAATATATTATTTTTTAATTCCAAATCTTTTAGATCGGTTATATAAGAAACATCAGGTCTAAAACATGTTACCTTTTAAACCGGTTATCAAAGAGTACAGGCCTAAAAAGTAGTAAATATTTTATTTATAATTATTTTTATGTTTTTAGACCGGGTGTTGGGAAGTTTGATATAAATAATATATTTTAGACCTTCACTTAAAGGAACCGGTCAAAAAAGTTCTTTATATTTACAAAACAGTCATCGGTAATACTTTTTATACCTTATTCTCTATAATTGGTTTAAATATAGGGATCTGAAAGGTTATTTTGTACTAGTGAATGTCATATTGTATGCCATGTATGATTTCGTGCGGGCTTGATTGTGCTATCTTTTTTATTTTTAATTTTTTACCCTGTAAGATTTTTCAAAAGAGCAATATAAATAATGATAATAAAGACTATAAATACTATGGTAAACAAATACAAAAGCAGATAGTAAAATCATATGGTGAACAACTCTCCTTCTCCCTCTCAAACATGTCAGATTCCGAACAAGCATGCAAAATTTAGAAATGAGAAATGTGAGAAGTGAACGTCAAATCAAAAAATGAAAAAAAAAAATCTAAATAAAAAATACAAGAGCATGATGACGCTCCTCTTCGTATCTTATAATTAGCATTTTGAGACTGTCCTGGACTTACTCACCCTTAACTTGGAATCAAATGTGAAGTTATCAAGCGGAATTCACATTAAACAAGTAAACAAATTGAGGAAAGAAAGGACAAAAATTCGTCTAATAGATATAACTTGAATTTTTCAGTAGCAAATAATTGTTTACTAACTAATAGACTTACTTGGAAAATATAAAACACCCATTTTAATTTAGTAAGCAGATATCATTCATAAAACACCTATCAAGCAATTATTCGTGTATTATATTACAAACCTATAAAGTAACTCCAATAAGTCCACTTATTATTTAATGATTTTATAGTGGAGAGTGGAGACAACTTAACCGAAGAATTGAGTATCCAAAAGAGTGAATGGAATCTCTTCTCACCAAAAGATCAAGCGATTATTCGTTAATTGTATTAAAAACTCGTAAAGTAACTCCATTAAGTCCGCTCATTATTTAGTGATTTTATAGCGGAGACAACTTTGAATTTACATTACATGCTTCTCTCTTACATGCTTTTTAGGTGTTTGTCCTTCTAATTAGAGTGTTGAAACATTTTTTTTATTTTTTAAATTTGTTTATATATTCTATTTATTTAGATTAAACTATATGTTACATTCTGAAAATTTTTTATACTCAATATCTCAAATTAATTAATTTTCATGATACTGGTATTACAGGGAAAATATTTCTAAATACAAGATTAAAAATTAATTAATTTGAGATATTGGGTGCAAAAAAAATTTCAAGGATGCAACATATTGTTTAACCTAAATAAATAGAACATATAAAAAATTTTAAAATTAAAAAAAAAATGTTTCAACCTTCTAATTAGAGGGACAAGCACCTAAGAAGCATGTAAGGGAGAAGTATGGAATGTGAACCCAGACAACTTGAAGTCTTGAATCAAGAATTGGAGTTCACATTAGGTGCTATTCCTTTATGTCTTTCTTAGGTGCTATTCCCTCTAATTAGAGGGATTAAGAATTTTTTTATTTTTTAAAAATTTTTTATATATTTTTTTTATTTAGATTAAATTATATGCTGGATCCTGAAATTTTTTTGCACCCAATATCTCAAATTAATTAAATTTCAGTCCTGCATTTAGAAATATTTTTCTATAACCCCAATATCCTAGAAATTAATTAATTTGAAATATTGGGTGTAAAAAAATTTCAAGATGCAGCATATAATCTAATCTAAATAAATAGAATATATAAAAAAATTTTAAAAAAAATGCCTAATCCCTCTAATTAGAGAGAATAGCACCCAAGAAACACATAAAGAAATAGCACCTAATGTGAACCCCAAGAATTGGGTATTGAAGAGAATGAATGGGGGCATTTCCATTGCTAGAAAAAAGCTAATTAGCGACGGATTTTGCAACGGAATTTTTTCCGTCACAAATTAAGGGGTATTTGCGACGGATTCGGAATTCCATCACAAAAACCTTGCTTTTTGCGACGGATTTGGAATTCCGTCGCAAAATCCTTGCTTTTTGCGACGGAATCTCA
The DNA here is from genome assembly GCA_034222035.1 of Acacia crassicarpa. Classification (NCBI taxonomy): domain Eukaryota; kingdom Viridiplantae; phylum Streptophyta; class Magnoliopsida; order Fabales; family Fabaceae; genus Acacia; species Acacia crassicarpa. The sequence goes on from JAWXYG010000003.1 coordinate 40,756,887, forward strand.
AATCCGTCACAAAATCCCTTTCTGGGTTTTGCGACGGATTTGAGATTCCGTCGCAAAAACCTTACTTTTTGCGACGAAATTCAAATTCCGTCACAAAATGGATTTTGCGACGGATTTGGCATTCCGTCGCAAAATCCTTGCTTTTTGCGACGAAATTCGAATTCGGTCGCAAAATCCCTTTTTGGGTTTTGTGACGAATTATATTTCTGTCGCTAACTAGCGGCAAAAAAGGCCACCAATCCCCCTATTTCAAGTTCCGTCGCAAAAAAAAAAAAAAAAAAAAAAGCTTTTTGCGACGGAACTTTATTTCCGTCGCAAAAAGCAAGATTTTGCGACGGATTATGAATCCTGTCGCAAAATCTCTTTAAGTCCCAATTTCGGGACATTTCCTCCGTCTTACTGTTGAAATCCTTCTTCTTCTCCCACCTCGTCGCTCGTCCTCTCCCTTCTAGCCACCACCGTTCGTCGTTCTGGTCGTCGCCACCACCACTCCTCCTTCCGGTCACCTCCGCCGCTCCTCCTTCCGGTCACTGCCGCTGCCATTTTCCATGTTAGTTTGATTTTTTTTTTTACTATTTGGAAATATTTGTGTTAGTATTATTTCTCAAATTCTCAATTTGCATATATCCGCATAGACACATACATATCATCACATTGTGTGCTTTGTCCTCCTTCGTTTCTCTCTTGTGTGCATTTTTTCCTCCCTCCTCTGGATTATGTTTCTGCCCAGAGGAAGAAAAAAAACGGATTATTAGTAAATAAATTGGAGAAAAGATTTTGAACTGAAGAAGTTTCTTGCAATTTGTCTATCGTCGACGTCGTCTCTGATTGTTGTTACAGAGGATCAAACGGACCTCTTTGGAAATCTCTAGCATAGAAAAAGAGTATTTTTTTTTTCCTTGTATGGGTTTTATTTGTGTTCTTTGGCCGTTGTTGAGAGGAACGGGGAAGCTTGTTATTGTGGAGGACTCTATAGTTCGTCAACTTCACGATCACTTTGTAAATTTCGGCTTTAAATCCTCTTCTTTTTTCATGCTGTATAATATTTTCATGTTGCTTTACATTAACGTAATTCAAAATTTGGTTTTAATTTATTTTATTTTTTTGCTAGGATTTGGCGCTTTGGAGGTGATCTGCCTCAGAGATTTGTGGTTGGAATTCTTGCTTTTGTTCCTCTTATTTGTTAATTTCCTCTGGTTAGATCTGTTATCTGCTTGTTCTTTAATTTGTTTTGTCTGAATCATTTGAATATCATTTAAACTTGTTCTGATTTGTACTCTGTGGAACCTTATTTTTTTCTTGTTATATATTAAATTTCTGTATAATATATAATCTTGGTAGTTAGACATATTTTAGGATCTAATCGGATTATGGAATTTAAATTTTGTAATTGCATTGCTATTTTATAATTCCTAGATATTAGGATTTGCCTTTTATAATTCTTAGATATTAGGATCTGCCTTTTATAATCCTAGATATTAGGTATAGAATTTGAATTTTATAATTGCTTTTCTGTTTTATAATTCCTAGATATTAGGATCGGCTTAAACGATCAGTAGATTATAGAATTTGAATTTTGTAATTGGTTTTCTGTTTTATAATTCGACCTAAATTGATCAGTAGAGTATAATCCTGAAGGCATATGAAAATTCATGATAGGAATAAAAAAATTTTAAAATTTTTTAAAAAATATTTTTTAAAATTTAAAATTAGTCACTAATCTTTAAAAAAATTTAAAAAAATATATATTTTTTTTAAAAAATCGAAATTAAAAAATGAAAATTAGAATCTTTAAGAAAAAGAAAAATAAATATTTTTTTAAAAAAATCGAAATTAAAAAATAAAAAAATTATTTTAAAAAACAATCCAAAATTTGCGACGGATTAAATTTCCGTAGACGGATTTCCATTCCGTCGCAAATTTGCGACGGATTTTTAGTTTTCCGTTGCAATTGCTACGCAGTTTTTTTGCAACGGATCAATTCCGTCGTAAACGTGTTTTGCGAAGGAAAACCCCTATTTTGCAACGGAAAAATTTCGTCGCAAAATCTGATTTTTTTTGCAGTGTTCTTCTCACCGAGAGAGAGAGAGAGAGAACAAAGCTGAAGCGATACCCAAATGAGGGCTATTGGTTGGCTTCGGTAAACAATAAGTCAATCTATTCAGAAGGGACCATTGTGGGAACAGAAAAAATCTTAACATATTATCAAGGTGGAAAACATTGACGTGGCGAACTCAAATGATGACTAGTAGCATTTAATTACATAAATTTTATATATTCTTCAATTTACCTATATTTTAAATTTTAACTTAATATCATTTAATTACACGGTCATCATTTAAGTTTACATCATTATTACTTGAGTTTGCATTTTCCGTTAGCAAAATTAACGATGTTAGAATTATAGGACTAAAAGTATATTTTATAAAGTTCAGGGACCAAAAATATACCTCATGTAAACTTAAAGGACTAAAAGTACACTTTAACCTTAAATATTTGATGTATACACTAGTGGAAAAAAGGCTTTTAAGACCAGACAAAAGAGGCTCGTAAGACCGGACCCGCGAGAGGTCTTGTATCAGCCGGTATTAAAAGTCGACATTTAAGACCGGACTACGACCGATCTTAAAGAATCTATTTTAGACCGGATATTTAAACATGCGGTCTTAAAAGTCGTACTAAACAAACCATGGACGCGCTTTCTGTTTGGTCCTAAAACTCAACTTTTAAGACCGGCTAAAACTTGGCCGCTCTTAAAAGATATGACTTTTAAGACCGGACAAAAATAAATACGGTCTTAAACTTAGCGACTTCTAAGACCGACTAATTATATGCGGTCTTAAACATAGCGACTTTTAAGACCGGACATATAAATATGTCCGGTCTTAAAATATCAACTTTTAAGACCGACTAAAACTTGGCCGCTCTTAAAAGATATGACTTTTAAGACCGGACAAAAATAAATACGGTCTTAAACTTAGTGACTTCTAAGACCGACTAATTATACGCGGTCTTAAACATAGCAACTTTTAAGACCGGACATATAAATACATCCGGTCTTAAAATCTCAACTTTTAAGACCGGTAAATTTATTTGCGGTCTAAATTTTCCTGAATTTTTCCCTGTTCTGTTCTTCCTGATTATATTACACACAAATCACCTACCCAATCCAGCACACAAAAGTCGATACTTTTAAGCTACAAGCTATGAACAATAATTTGAAGAAATTGAATTGGATAAATGATACAAATATTTATTCACCATGAGTTATTTGGCCTCATGATTATAATTGTTAGTTCTCTATGTGTTTTGATGATTACTAACAATTGTAAACAATATGGAGAAGGTTTGTCAAAGTTTAGAATGGTTTAAACTTGTTATTTTCAAGCAAAAAAACTTTCTGTCTAAAACAAACTCGAGCCTGTCAGTATCAAACTCGAGCATGATTTTGACAGAGAGCACAAACTGCCAGTCTAACTCTTAAACTCTAGACTGAACCTGAAGTTTGAACTTAAACCGTTTCAAAAGTTTATGTGAACTCGAGCCTGCAGAGGTTAAGCTCGAGTTCATCAATGGCAGAGAGGTTTGAACTTTGAAAACACCTTTAAACTCGACATATGTTTCCTCAAACCTCAAGTTTGCAAGATTTCAGAGTAAAGGTTTCAAGTTTACAAAGATCATGAACTCGAGCCTGTCTAGGCAAACTCGAGTTCATCTATGGGGGGACAAATTTTACAAACTCAAGGACACTTTCAAACTCTGCACTGTTTTATTGAAAGAAAAACTTTTCCAGTTTGAAAAGTTCTCAATTCTTTAAACTCGAGCCTAGCTCTTTCAGACTCGAGCCTAGTTTTGGCCGAGAGCTTTCAGAGTTTTTCAAAGTCAACTAAACTCGAGCCTAAACATTTTAAACTCGAGCTTAAAAGTTCCAGAGAGCAAAGAACTTTTTCAATGTGTTTTGAACTCGAGAGTTTGCTCTACAAACCTCAGGTTTGTCCTTTCAAGTTAAAACTAAGTTTTGCACTAAACAGCTTTAAACTCGAGCCTAACACTAATAAGCTCGAGTTCATCTTTTAACTCAAAGTCTCCAGATTTCAAAATCGCGACATTCTTCTCTGGATAAAACAAACTCGAGTTCAGAACTGGAAAACTCGAGTTCGTTTCAACCCGAGAGCAATTTGGTTTTTCAATGACTTAAGAACCTCAGGTTTAGAATACAAACCTCAGGTTTACACGTTTTAAACTAAAATAATTTTGAACCCTGAAGCCTCGAACTCGAGCCTACAAGAACTAAACTCGAGTTCGTGACGCTGTTTCAGAAATTTGAATTTGGGCATTTCAGAAATCAACATTGTTTGATCCTAATCTCTTCCAATATTATTCTCTGATATTCCCTGCTATGTTTAACGTGTTTATTAGTGGATTTCAGAGTATTAAAGAATGATTGGTGAGAGGTTAAACCTTAAAGCAAAAAGCAACTCAGAGCATTTATTGCAAAGCTCAGAAAGTTACTCCTTCTGACCAAATCCTTCTGTACACAACCACAAAGCATTAAAGGATGATTGCTGAAACAAGTAAACTCTTCTCCAGCGAATTAATCTGCAGAAAGTCAACTGTGATGACTTGGTCAACTAGATTAAGAGTAATCAAGAGAGAGAAGACCCCAAAACCACTTTAGAACACTTGGGCAACTTCTCCAACGGATCTATTTGGAAAGCAACGGTCATTTATTGATCTTTGAGTATAAATAAAAGAGCATTCAAGTCTTTCCAACAACTACAACAACTGAGAGCGAAATTCATTAAGTGTTCATTCATTTTCTTTCAGTTTTCATCTGTATAGTATCTTTTGATACAAGCACTTCAGTGTTCATCTTATCTGCTCTTTGAGAGAGTTATTCCTGTTATTGATTATTGCTTGTAAAGAATCACAAGTCAGGGGACTTGGTGATTTGGGATATTTGATTACAACTTGTAAGGGGGAGTGAGTTCTAGAGAGAGAACTACTCTTGAGTACAGAGCTTGTAATCAAGTTGAAAGAGTTTAGTGGATTGAAAATCCCAAGTGAGGCTTGGGGACTGGACGTAGGTCAAGGAATAGACCGAACCAGTATAAATCTTGGTGTCTAAGCTTTCCTTCCCTTTCTCCTCTGTTATACTCTGTTTTTACAAGTTCAAAACAGAGCCATTCGATAAAAATTTTAAGTATACCCAATTCACCCCCCTCTTGGGTATACAGCTCCATTTACAATAATTAATGATTATACTATGTCTACAACACCTAAATTAATTCATACAATAAGATAACTTACTTACAAATACAATAAGTTACAAATATACATGCGCCCAAAATAATATTCACCAAGCCTTCATCTGATTCAGTTCAACAATGCAGCTCCCTCCAGTTCAACATGCCCCTTTGGATCGGATCCTGCCACAAAAATAAAACAAGGAACAAACTTCATAGTCAAAGACATATGAACATAGAAGGAATAAATAGTTAAAGACTTAAAGTAGTTTTCAAAGAAATCTGCATATATATGAATATTACCTTATGAGTTGACTCTTTTATAAAGTGATATCTTCCCATATCCCTTTTTGATGATCACTTCTTATGCCGGGTTCATTATCCGCTTCATCTTCTTCGTTCATATCCGGTAGACCCCTTGAAAAAGGAGTACTCTCAGGAATACCATAATTTGAATTCATTTCCTCATCAATATCAATGACCCTCTTTCCTTGGAGAGCTACAGACCACATTTTATTTTCTTGATCGGTGATATAGAACACTTGTTTCGCCTGGTCTGTCATAATAAAAGGTTCATCTCCAAAACTTCTACCATTGACATCGACTAATGTAAATCCTAGCCGATCGATCCGAACACCATTATTGACATTAACCCACTTGCATTTGAAAATGGGAAATCTAATTTTCACATAGTCCACCTCCCATATCTCTTCAATAACCCCATAATATGGCATGACTGCCAATAAAGGGCTCTTGTCTTTCGAACTTGAGAAGTGCATAGATTCAGCCTCTAACATAACACCACTGTTCTGGACTGTGCTCCTATCATCTAGGGACTTCGTGTAAAATGTATAACCATTGATCACATACGAATTCCAACTTATGACATCAATCTCAGGACCACGTGCTAACCATTTGAGGATATCAGAAACACATTCCTCTCCCTCGACCTTTTGTTTGAACCAATGTGCAAAAGTTCTGTTATGCTCCCTAATCAACCTTTGTTTAGTCATTCGAGGATTTTCTTTCCTCACAGCTTCTTTATGTGCAGCTATGCTGGCTTGAACTTCATCAACATTATTCAAGATGTATAAGTGGACTTGTGACAATTCATCAGGATCCACAGTCTTTACTGAAGCCCCTCTCCTACCCCCTTCAGCATGCTAACGTTTTGGAAGCCCAATATGTCTTACTTTGGCCAAATAATTTTGACAAAATTCCATGGCTTCTTCAGAAACATATTTCTGAACAATCGAGGCTTCTGGACGATATGCATTCTTCATGTACCCTTTAAGGAATTTCATAGATCTTTCAATTGGGTACATCTGCCGTAAATGGATAGGGCCACACAACTTTATCTCCCTCACTAGATGAACCATGATGTCAAAAAATGTAGGAACAAAAAGCTTCTCAAGGTGGCACAAGATAAGATATCCTTCATTCTCCAATTCATCCAACTTTTCGATGTTAAAAACTTTACCACAAACCGCATTGAAGAAGACACAAAGTCTAGTCAAAACGACCCGAAGATCATATTCGGTGATACCTCGAATAGCTATTGGGAGTAGCTGTTGCATCAAGACATGACAATCATGCGATTTTTGGCCTACTAATTTCAAATCCTTTATCGATACAAGCCGTTTAAAATTTGAAGAATACTCCGATGGAACTTTTGTGCCATGTAAACACTCACAAAAACTTCGTTTCTCATTCTTAGACAAAGTATGAGAAGCCGGGGGACAATAAGTTCTCTTCCCATATGGCCTTGGATGTAACTATTCACGTATCCCCATTGCTTGCAAATCCAATATTGCCTTCACACCATCCTTGGAACTGCCTTGTATGTTGAGAAGCGTGCCAACAATACTATCACATATGTTTTTCTCCACATGCATGACATCGATACAGTGTCTCACATCAATATTGCGCAAATAGTGAAGCACTCACTATATATTTTCTTTCTTTATTTCTTTTTTTTCTTTGTCCTATAAATTGAATGGCTCCACTACCATGTTGGATTTAGATATATGTGTAGGTTGATGTTGCTTTCCACTCAAAATGACTTAAGTCAATTGACATGACATACCTATATATTTTTAATGTTGATCTAAATATTGAATGTGAGACAAATATTCTAGGGAAAATTATAATAAAGGACTTAAGAAAAATAATATTTATTAAGAAGGATCATAAAAATAATAATTATTTTGAAGGATTAGAAATTTAAACATTAAAATATAATGATTAAATTGCTCTTAGTCAGATTTTCTATTTCTTTCTAACTAAATCTGGAATAATGATTTTTTCTTTCTTGAGAATCTTTAGCTGCTTCCTTTATCTTCAGGTGGGAGAAGTTTGAACTTATTCCCTGGATGCTGAATCACAAATACCGCCGCCTCCGTTGCCTGACATGTCCCATTATTGGAGCTCAAGTATATTGCAACACACCATGAAAATGCTTCACTTCAAATTTTCCGTTACTTTTCAACATGAAAGTTGTTTGAGGGGCATGCACAAAATAGTTCAGCAGTAACTGCTTCTTATGAAAGAATGTGATAAAAATAAATAAATAAATAAATAAAACAGGGAGAGAGATAAGCTTACAAAGAGAGAGCACGCGCGGGAGCTATAAATGAATCTAATGCTCTTGCACGTTCAATGACGCACGCCAGGAAGCAAGGCAGGGCTGAGGGATGTGACCAAGTATCGGTTTGATTTGGTTACGAGTTTTGATAAAATCGGAGCTACAGAATTCAGAAGATTCTTTGGTAAGGAAAAATTATTCTGATTCAGTTAGAGAGGAAAAAGAAAATATGATAAATGATAATTTAGTCCTTCTTTTGAAGCCCTAAATGCCATTTCAGAAACGTCCATTAATCCTGTGAGTGGGACCTACAACCTGGATGCAGTGAAAATGGCATTTAGGGCTCCAAAAGAAAATTAATGAACTTAAGGGCCCATCTGGTCCAAAGAATTGATGGGAGGGAAAGGAATTTAAAGGAGAAAATGGAAGGGAAAGAAAAATTTAAAAGATGAGGGAAGATGGCTTGAGTTGTTTGGTAAGAAGAAAATGAAGAAGTGGTAATTGGTAAAAAATTAGGAAATATGTATTTTACCTTCAAAAGAAATTAATTCAAAATAAGAAAGAAAAATATTTTTTTGCTAAAATATATTTTTTAAAAAATATTCTTGTTAAGTTCGAACTCGTAGAAAAAAAATTCGCCAAATTCGAACTTTTCCATCAAGTTCGAACTTCCCGCCAAGTTTGAATTTCAAGAGTAAATCTATCCAAAAAAAACATTTTCCTGAGAAGATTGTAGTATTCCCTCCATTTTCGGATGGAAAGCATCTTCTCTCAAATAAGTGAAGCACTCACCAGAAGATGCTGACTGGACTTTCCCTCTACCAAACACCCAAAATCCATGAGAACTTTGGGATCTTTTTTTTTTTCCCCCCCTTCTCTAATCTTCTTTCCGCCAAACGGGTCCTAAGGATTTTGGGCCTTTTTTTAATTCCAAAAACGAACCAAGATTTTTTTGGGATTAAAATTTTCCTCGGTTAATTTTCTTATCACTATTTTTTTTTCTATATTTGCAGTACTTCTCTTCCATATCTTTATCATTTTAATAATTAGTTTCAAAATGTTTAATACTCATCTTCCATGTCTTCAATTGTAATTTTTAATCATTTTTAGTATTGAAAATATGAAAGATAAGTACTGAAAATATTTTAGATGACTATTGGAAAAAACTTGGATAGTTGAGTAATAAAAATGTGGAAGATGCGTACCAAAAATATGAAAAATTAGAGTGCCAAAAAGAAGTCCTAAAAATATTTGGGAAAAGGGACTTGGTACAACTATTTTTGTGTTGTAACCTATCATCAACTATGTGCAAAGGTTTTCAAAATAAAGTCATTTACACATCTAAGTTGCTTTTTATTTATATTTTTAATGAGTTTTTTTTTTTTTGGCCTTAGAGCATTCGGTGTCCCAGGGCAGGCCATCTTTCAGGCACATCAACGGCCCCAGACTAATCCGAACTAAGACCGGGTTGGCCCCTTTCGGGGGAAGCCTCTACCACCCAAGCACGCTGCATTCCCACGTCTCGAACTCAAGACCCGTGGTTAAGTTAGGACAACCCCTTACCAGTTGACCTAAGCGTTTGCACTACCAAAAAAGCAGTCATTTGTCACGGTTACTTTGTAGCGGTCACACAAAACCGTTACAAATTCACATTTTGGCGCAAATTTATCACGGTTTTAACTGAAACCACCACAAATTAATAACGAAAACATTGGCGCCAAATGGTGACCATTTTGCTTCGATTTTTGTAGCGGTTACACAAAACCAAACCGCCACAAATATGGCGCCAGCCTTGGCGCGAAGTTTGTTGCGGTTATTTAGTAGCAGTTTTGTTGAAGTAACCGCTACAAAAATTCATCGACACCAGATTTGTAGCGGTTTTAACTGTAACTGCTACAATATGTATTCGAAACGACATAGTTTTCTCGCGGTGAGAAGAAACCGACACCTTGACCGTGACTAGTTGTTACAATTTGTAGCGGTGTAGGCTGTAACTGCTACAAAATTTATTCTATAAATAACCGTACAAAAACTATAAATATTAAAAGATATTCTAAGTCAAGATTATTGCTAAAAGAACATTCTCTGCTCTGTTGTCCGGAGATGAGATAAGAGATGCAAAGCCGAGAATGTTCGTTTAGTGAAAATCCAGATTTAGTTATTCCATTCAGTTGAACACGTCTCCTCTTCTGAAATTGTCCAATATACCATCGGAGATTGGGTCTAATATATCCACCAATCTCTCTGGAAAATATCTCTGATCAAAATGAGTCAGGGAGTTTTTCTAGGGAGATCGGTGGCTATACTGAATCCAATTTTCAATAAACTAGTTATTACTAACGCTATCTCTTTTAGGGAAATTAAAGAAAATAATTGGAAATGTTTTTATTGTAATAAAGAAAAAATCTAAACTAATTAGTTTGGTTTTTTTAAAAAAAAAAATATTAAATTGGTAGTGGTTCCTATAAAACCGTTACAAAGTGTCAAAGGTTATTGAATTTGTAGCGGTTTAGTAACCGCTACAAATTTTCACGAAGAATGAGCCACATTTGTCGTTGTTTTGGTGGCGGTTATACTCTAAACCGTTACAGATTTTCAAAAGTCATGTTTTTTGTAGCGGTTAAGAGACCGCTACAAATTTCCGCAAAGAACGAGGCACATTAGTTGCGGTGGAGGTGGCGGTTTGGGTGTAACTGTTACAAAGTTTATTACTTTTGTGACGGTTTTTGGCCTAACCGCTACAAAGTGCAGCGGTTATAATACTTTCCTTTTCACTTTTGAAATTCACGGGCGCAAAAGTTACTATTCACTTCTCAATTTCAACTTTTACCTTTCACCATCATGGCTTCTAACGACAAGGGAAAAGAGAAAGTAGTGGAACCCCCAAGAAGGCCTCTCAGGGGTGGTAATAGTAGAGGTAGGAGAGGGCGTGGGCCTGTAAATATCCCTCTTCAGCCCCCTCAGGTTGGGAATGAGTTTGACGAACTCTTTGCAAATGACCCAATCCCACACCCAGAGACCCTAGAGACCATAGGTGGAGAACGAGGCGCAAGTCTATCGCTTGAGGACATCTTAAATAATGACGAGGAGGAGATCCGGATTGACATTCCCATAGCGGAAGCGGAGTAGTTCCTCAACCAAGAGAACGAGCGGGACCAAGGGAAGCCCCGACCGTCGTCTTCTCGTTCCACCGGATTTACGGTGGATGTCAAAGGTACGTATAAGTATTTTATTGGCGAAAAATAAAATTTAAATTCCTAACGTGTAATAATTGTTTATCTAATTACAATACAACAATTTTGTTATAATTGTGCAAATCCACATGGGAACGTCAGCCGGAGGACGCTGGACGTTCCCACTCCCAATCACGAGAACAACACCTACCGCGTGATAGTCCCCTGGAACGAGGACACGGACCAGCCGATCGGCAGCGGTGGTCACTTCTTGAACCGATTCCTGTCACAGCTTGGTGGGAATTGGGGATTTTTCCCAATCTATTTCCAAAATTGGAAAAAGGTCCCGGATAGCAACAAGGATAAGGTGTTTAAGGACGTTGTGCAGGTAAGTTATGTTATGTAATTAAAATTTACATGTTAATAGTTTTAAGTTGTATAAATTGTGGTTAATTTAGTTATTTATTTCTTAAATAATTATTAATTAATTACTAATTATTTAATGATATAGACAAAGTTTAAACTGCGAGCCGAGGCAAAGAAGTATGTAAAGATGAAAATGGGAGAAGCGTGGAAGAGCCGGAGGGGTCGTCTCTACGACAAGAAGAATGGAGATGGGACTATGCCTCTGCAGCAATTGATGGAGAACGTCCCAGACGGCGTGGAGCCAAATGACTGGGCAGCTTTTGTCCAATATAGGAGGAGTGCAGATGGACAGGTACGTTTTTTTAATAATCATAGTTTTGTTTTTTTTATTAATCATGAAAGTATTGTATAGCTTAAAATTTGTTTTAATTAACTACACTCATTTATTTTGCAGGCTCTATCGCAAAGGAACACCAGAAGCAAGGCAGCTCAAAGGATCAATCACACGGGAGGATCTAAGACGTTTGCGGTGACGTACAGTGAGATGGTATGTTAAAAGTTGAGTTAATGACGCGTTAAATGACTATTGTTTTGTTTTAGACATAACAAAGTTTATATTTTTTTAGCAAGAGAAGGCTTGGGAGGAGAACCGTCAGACGGATTATGGGCAGTTGTTCATACGCACCCATAGACACCGTGATGGGACGCCGATCTCTGAGGAAGCAGAGGAGATAATAGTAAGTTACAAAAAACTAATTGTATATTTAAATTTAATTAAATTGATTGATTAATGTTTTATGAAATATGTGTGTCAGGCCCGGATTGAGCAGAGCCAGCAGGAGTTGCGAGCGTCGCAGACCCCGGAGTCACAGGGTTCTATTGATCCTACGGCCGCATTGAAAGCTGGTGTGGGCCCAGTCAAGCATCCTGGCCGTGTTAGGGGCTTTGGGCTAGGCGCCAGGCCTAGCATGGTGTACGGCAAGGCCTCCTCCTCTGCCACTGGGACCTTCGGCTCGAGCATGCCACCACCTGCTGCGGTTGATGCGATGATTGCCGAGAAAGTTGCCGTGCAGGTTGCCGAGCAGCTTGATGAGAAGGTTGCCGAGAAGGTTGTTGCAGAGAGGGCCAAGAATGAAGCTAGGACTAGGAGCATGCAGGAGAGTCTCAATAGTTGGTTCACTACTCAGAGGCATAGCTGGCAGTCACTTGCCGGGGCCATGACAGAGTTGCTGCCGAACAGACGGTTTCCATCTCCTGATCCTCCCCCTTCGTTCATCTTCGAGGATTCCCCCCCGGCTCACCCGCCTTCCCCACCTCCGCGTCCGGAACCTGATGCTGCTGCTGACGAGGACGATGTTACCTCTGGTCGAGCCCACGTCGCCCCTGAGAGAGACCCCCCTGAGACAGGACCTGATCATCAAGCTCCTGATAGTTAGTTATTATTTTCTGCAGTATTTCATTTTGTACGCCCCAGATGTTTGTTAACAATTTTATTAAATTTAAATATTTGTTATCTTTTTTTATTAGTTTTTTTAAATTTAAATTTTATTAAATAGAGTTTATAATTTGTGATTAAAAATGTATGATTCTTGAGAAAAAAAATTAAAAATGTATGATTATAAAGTTCGTAGCGGTTTACAAGCTAAACCGCTACAAATGTTATTAATTAATATATTTGTCACGGTTCTTAGAGTAAACCGCTACAAATTTGAATTTTTTAAAAAAAAAAAAATCCGTCAAAATTCAAAAACAGTCATCATGTGGTACCGGTTGATGTAGCGGTTTTATCACCGCGACAAACTTACGGCGTGATTTTCAATTCAAATTTGTAGCGGGTACCTAACCGCGACTGTTTGACGATTTTGTAGCGGTTTCTTAACCGCTACAAAGTTTAATTCTAACTGAGTCGCGATTGATGTCGCGGTTTTGAACCGCTACAAAGTGTCCAAGATTGCATTTAACGATCTCAAGTGCTGAGATGAAATTTATTAAACATTGTCTCCACATTAGTATACTTTCCTAACTTTGATTGCTACAGATGGATAAGTCATGGATCAAGATGCCGCGCAGTTCTCCTGTATATTTAGCGGGATTGAAAAATTTCTTAGATTTCGCCTTCTCTCACGCTAGCATTAATGGCAAGATTGTGTGTCCTTGTTGTAGATGCAAGTTTAAGAAGTGGCAAACACGAGAAGATGCTATGGAACATCTTCTTACTAAGCCTTTCCCAGAAGCATATACATTCTGGGGTGTTCATGGTGAGGAGCGTGGTATGAGATATGGGGATCATCTTCCTCAAACCTCACAAGTAGGAAATCAACTAGATCAAGATGATTCGGTTAATGAAGCTGTTCGCGACGCTTTTGGTGTTCAAGACGACAACTTCACGGCAGAAGTACAAGGTCCTCAACCAGTTTTCTACAGGAATGAAGCAGCTCGGGAATTTTTTAGCCTAATGGATGAGAGCGATCGTCCGTTGTATCAAGGTTGTCAAAAATACTCAAAATTATCCTTTCTGATCAAATTGTACCATATCAAGTGCATGTGTGGGATCACTGATAAGCCGATGTCGATGCTGCTGGAATTATTACGAGATGCTTTCCCTGACGCGGACATTCCCACAACCTTCTACGAGGCCAAGAAGATAATCAACAAATTAGGATTGAACTACGAAAAAATCGACGCCTGCCCCAACGACTGCATGCTTTATATGGGGGAGGACGCTCGGAGGGAGACTTGTAAGAAGTGTCACACTTCAAGGTTCAGGACAATTCAGAAAGGAAAAAAGCAGAAGAAGAAACCCGCAAAGACTCTAAGGTATTTTCCTTTAAAACCTCACTTACAAAGATTGTTTATGTCGTCTAAGACAGCTGAGCATATGAGGTGGCATGAAGCCGACAAGAACGACGATGGTAAACTTAGACATCCACGTGATGGTGAAGCATGGAAAGCGTTCGACTCAAACTTTCCAAATTTCACGGTGGACCCTAGAAATGTTCGTCTTGCTTTGGCGACTGATGGTTTTAATCCGTTTGGTAATCTCAGTACAAGTTATAGTATATGGCCAGTTGTTTTGATACTTTACAACTTGCCCCCTTGGATGTGTATGAAACAGAGCTCCTTCATAATGTCCATGATCATTCCGGGCAAAAAGGCACCGAGAAATGACATCGATGTATATCTACAACCGCTTATCAACAAGTTGGTGGAGTTGTGGAATGTAGGCGTCGAGACCTATGACGCGCACGAGAAGACACTGTTCAACATGCGTGTGGCGTTGATGTGGACTATCAGTGACTTCCCTGGACTGGGAACATTATCCGGGTGGAATGTGCATATCGGCCTTGCATGTCCGGCTTGCAATTTTGACTCTGACTCAGTGCGCCTTCCCCACAGTCGTAAGTGGTGCTTCATGGGTCATCGGAGGTTTCTCGATGGTACACACAGGTTTAGGTTGCAGCGCAATCGTTTCAATGGGCAACAGGAAAGAAGAGGACCTCCTCGGAATTTATCCAGTGCAGATATCATAGAGCAAATTGTGGATGTTGAATTTGAGTATGGGAAAAAAGACGACCCAGCAAGGGCCGGGACAAAGACGGCAAGGGCTTCTAGTTCTGCGACCCAGCAATGGCGGAAGATAAGCGTCTTCTTCGCTCTTCCGCATTGGAAAGATAATTTGCTCTGACACAGTCTGGATGTCATGCACATTGAAAAGAATGTGTGTGACAATGTCTTATACACGATTATGAACGAACCAGGCAAGTCAAAAGATCATCTTCAAGCGAGGAAAGATTTACGGGAGATGGGGGTTCGTGCAGACGCGTGGCCGGATGAGCATGACAAATTTCAACCCGCAAAATTCACCCTAACAAAACCGAATAAGGAAATCTTCCTTGCCACTTTGAAGAAAATAAAAGTTCCTGACGGGTATTCAAGCAACATTTCACGATGTGTGGACGTGCAGGCTCGAAAGGTTATTAGGCTGAAGAGTCATGACTCACATGTGCTTATGCAGCAGTTACTTCCGCTGGCCATAAAAAATTACACTGCCTCTCGATGTGTCGATCGTTTTGGTCGAGCTTTGTACTTTCTTTCGGAAGTTGTGTTCCAAGGTGTTGATCGTGGAGGAGCTCGACCAGCTGCAACAGCAAATCATTCTTACATTGTGTCATTTGGAGATGATCTTTCCTCCTTCATTTTTCACGGTCATGGTTCACCTGACAGTACACCTTGTTCACGAAACAAAGCTTTGTGGCCCGGTTCACTACCGATGGATGTATCCTATTGAGAGATACTCTTTTAAAATTAATTACTTCAGCATTACATTACTTCCTAGTCGCATGTTTAAACATTGATGTATCGACATTTTTCCTCATTACTTTATAGGTTCCTTGGGAAACTGAAATCTTACGTGCGGAATAAGGCGTGGCCTGAAGGTTCAATAGCAGAAGGTTATATTGGGGATGAGGTCTTGTATTTTTGTTCCAGGTACTTTGATGACATTGAGACGTCATTCAACAGACTGCCTCGTGTGGACGATTGTCCTGAGCCAGAGCCATTAGCTTCAGAGTTGTTATTCCCTCGTGTTGGTAAACTGGTTGGCGGACGTGAGAACTTCAAACTCACGGCACTTGAGAAGTTTCAAGCACATAGACATGTCTTGATCAATTGTACTAAAGTTGAATCGTACCTTCAGTAAGGATTGCGCACATATATATATGTTATCCTATATGTTTCCTTACATTTTATAGGCACGTTTCTTGCTCGTCATAACATGTTTAATTGCAGGGAATTTAGGAGTCATGTGAAGCGTCAGCTGAGGATCCATACACGAACATCCTCCAAAATTGATAGAAAGGTCCACAGAGAATTCCAGGGTTGGTTTAGGAGGAGAATAATGAATGACCACAACCCCCACTCACCAGAATTCAGAGCTCTCGCACTCGGCCCGCTTGACCACGCCCAAAGATTTAAAGCATACAATGTCAATGGCTTCAAGTTTTGCACGGTTTCATGAGATCAAGGATCGCTGACCCAAAACTCGGGTGTATACGGCACGTTTGGGACGAGGAGTTATGCGAGCAGCAGTGACGGGAACATGCAGTTCGGTGACGTCCCGTATTATGGAAAGCTGCTTGATGTGGTCAGGATAACTTACCAAGGCCTTTTCTTTGTGACGCTGTTCAAGTGTTTGTGGACGAATACGACAACGTCCCGGGGACTCACGATCGATGACTTAGGCATCACATCCGTGAATTTCTCCCGCCCTATTCACACTGGTCAATCTAAAGATGACGAGCCGTATATTCTTGCCTTAGAGGCCCATCAGGTTTATTACGTCGCCGATGAGAGGCACAGGGATTGGAATATGGTGGTTCACTTAAAGCCTCGGGACCTTTACGGCATGGGCGATGGTGAGAACGTCGCCTACGATTGTGAGCCGCTCCAGCCCGCCAGTTTCGAAAACTTCTTCCCAGACGGTGATAACACTTTACCTGTAGTTCGGTACGTCTTTTAATATCCGTAACATGAAATTTAAAAATTTCACTTCAAAAAATTTTTCTATGTCTTATTCTATATTAACTCACACGTAACTTTTTATACAAACTTTCTTTGCAGGGAGGCCGACGAAGATTGAGAAGAAAAATTATCTCTACTCTTCATTTTACTTTTATTTTTAAAAAAAAAACCCAAAAAAGTTATTTGTATCCTTACTCTTCATTTTACTTTTATTTTTTTTTTAAATGCTAAAAAAGTATTTTGTCACGGTTTTAAACCGCCACTAAAAACAGAAAAACCGCTACTAAATAAAAACCGCTACAAAACATAACAAAACCGCTACTAAAATAAATCGCTACAAAAAACGCAACCTCAACCGCTACAAAATGATACGCTCAGATCAAAATAAATAACCCCACCAAATCACATTCAATATGCTTCCATTTTGATTTCTGCACATGTTTTCTCTCCATCTTCTCTCATATTTTTACGTTTTCTCAACGAGACAAAGTGTTTGAATCGAGTAAGTGTCACTCAGCTTGATGATATTTGTTTTTTCTTCTACCCTCTTGATAATATTTGTTTTTTCTTCTACCCTCTTGATATTAACTTCTTTTATTTTACAGGTACATTTTTTCAATTTTTAACTTCTTTTCTACTTTCATATACTTATTCATCGATCTACTTTTTCACACTTTTGTTTTATAATTCATTTTATTTTTACTAACTCAGTTATTGTTATTATACTTAAATATTCTCATTATTTTTCATATCTATACTACCTTATACAATCAAATATTATATTTTAGTATCATTTTCTGTAAAAATATTAATGAGATAATAATTTAACATTTTTTAATTACTATAAGAATTGTGAAATAATTTTTTTTTTAAATTTCACCACTTTGTAGCGGTTTTAAAACCCCTACAAAATGGTACACTGAAGTCAAAAATAGCGCCAAAACTTTTTGTAAAAATCTTGGCGGGAATTATTTGTAGCGGTTACCAACTGCGATAAATATTATGGCGGTAAACTTTTTCAGATATTTGGACAATTTTGTAACGGTTATGTAACCGCGACAAATGTAAAATAAAAAAAGGCGCCAAAACTTTTTTCATTTTGTAACGGTTTTTTTACTGCGACAGTTGTATATATAAGTTGTCAGCTTAGCCATATATAGTGGCGATATGTTTTAACCGCTACAGTTATAGTAGCGGTTTATTTGCATGTAGTAGCGGTTTTTGTTAACCGCGACAAATATGTTTGTTTCATTGGTTTTTGTCGCGGTTCGTCTAACCGCGACTAATATCATTTGTCACGCTAATAACCGTCACAAATGGGCTATTTTGACTGCCACAAATAGCCGGTTTTTTTTTGTAGTGTTGGTTGTATTTTTAAGGAGTTTGTTTCATCTCAAAGTCTTTATGAAATTATAAGGTCTAACATTTTGGATAGCACAAATATAGAGACACAAAATAACGGAAACATAGTATCGAGACCAGGGATTTAAAGTATGTTTAGCTCTTAATTTTTCTCATCATAATCTCTTGATGTGTGTGTGAATAAATCAAGCCACCACTCATATCTTTAAATAGATCGATTTCAAGCACTGTGTTCATAAAATCTCATCTTTAAAATATTTTATATAAAATATGTACGTGTTTGTGTCAAGAAAGTTCAAATCGGATAGAAGAAAGTAAGAAACCGCCATGAACATCTTGACGAAGAATAAATATTATTTCACAAAAAGACGGTATGTATGCGACAAGAAAGTTCTTTTGCCCACAAAACTTTTTTTTTAAAAAAATATTATTCTTATTTTTCTTGTGAAAACATTGACTTGATTCCAACGCCACCCCCCAAATATGTCCATAGACAACAAGGCAAATTTACTGACACATAAATTTGTTTAAATTGAAAGGTTACATTAAAAAATTAAATTTGAATTTTCTGACATGGTACATCTGATTTTGTTTTTTTTATAAAGTAATAAAATAGTTAAAGTAATGCAATTTGGAACCTCACAACTGGCTGAGATCAATGTGACTAATATAGAATTTGCAACGGTAAATTGTATGAAAGTGTGCCACGATCGAATCACTAATTTAAACACATGTTGTTCTCACTAAATAAAAAAATTATAATTATAATAAACGTAATTGCTTTCTCAGTAAGATTCATGAGCTACAACTTAGTGATATGGCTGAAAAAATAAAATTTATATATGCAGCTTCATTTTAAAAAAAAAAAAAAATTCTCATTCTTGGCCGAATAAATATAAGAATTTATATTCTATATTATCAAAGTTAAATTAGTAATTTTTATTGTTTTAGTTGATGATTTTTTATCAGATCAATTTTGGAAGCATTATGCATAAAGGTCCGATTTACTGATTGGCACACCACTGATATCATCAGTGTGACTGATTGAGAATAATGATTTTGGTGTTTGTTTTTTTGTTTTTGTGTTTTTTTTTATGCTAGCCAAAATGATATCAAAATCGGAAGTGAATTTTTTTTACCATGAAATAGGAATTGAAGTTTACATGTTACAAAAAGAGTACTAATACTTGAATTAGGATTTTTGTGTGTGTGTATTATTTACACACATATCACCAAGCATAGGATTTTGGTGCGTGGCGCATTGAAAAAGGATATCAAATATTCGTTGCTTTATGGAAAAAGCACCAATATAGCAATTTTTACTAAAAATTGTATCTAGTTAGAACACTTTTAAAGAGATTTACCAATATAATGTAGTTCAGTACATACGCCACTAGTGGCGTCAGAAAGTCTGACCCCACTAGGTAATGGTGTCTAGTGGCGTGAACAAAATTAAAAAAATAATTTTATAATTATATTTAAAATTATAAATAGTAATTCTAATTAATTATAAATAATAAAAAGAGTAAATAATTATTTTAATTAATAATTAAGGGAATTAAAATATCTCAAATTTATTATACACCTTAGGATACAAGACTAATTAGTAAATTAATTAATTAGTGAATTTATTATAAACCTTAAGATAGATGACTAATTATTTAATATTCTGTACATTAACAATTTGATATATAAATTGTAAAATATTGGTGAATTAATTATTTAACTAAGGTTTATAAAAGAAAGATGACTAATTATTTATAATTTATATATCACATTATTGATATACAAAATATTAAATAATTAGTCATCTATCTTAAGGTTTATAATAAATTCACTAATTAATTAATTTACTAATTAGTCTTGTATCCTAAGGTTTATAATAAATTTTAGATATTTTAATTCCTTTAATTATTAATAAAAATTATTATTTACTCCTTTTATTATTTATAATTAATTATAATTATTATTTATAATTTTAAATATAATTATAATTTTTTTAAAAATTGACGCCACAAGGCATCAATATATAATTGACGTCATGTGGCGTCTATTTTGTTCACGCCACTTAGAAAGTCTAACACCATTATCTAGTGGTGTTAGACTTTCTGATGCCACTAGTGGTATATGTGCTGCTACCGTGTTTGACTGTATTATATTAGTAAATCTTTTCAAAAGTGTTCTAATTAGATACAATTTTTAGTAAAAATTACTACATTGGTGTTTTTCCTGTTGCTTTAATTTAGTTTCTTTTTTTGCCACTCTCTCTATAAAATTGACGTTAAATTAATGCCCGATTCCTAGAACTCTATTTTATTAACTTAGTGATATAGTTATCTTATTCTGTAAAATCAATTTATATATTAAAAATACATGGGAAAATTCCAAACAAATACCATGTACATTAGGAAACTGAAAAATCTATTAACACATGGAAATGACAAATAGGTCTAAAGGGAGAAATATGGGTTTGTGGAAATGTTATGCTTACCAAAATGCCCCTCAAGTTTTTTTTTTTTTTAAAGAAAGGACCCTTGTCGGCACCACCCCGCCGGAGGTCGAGGCTATGGTAACAACTTGAGTAATAAGATTAACTACTTTAGTATATGGATTGACTACTTGAGCTCCCTTAACCCCATCAAGAGTCATTGACAAGTTGAATAAAGATAATGACGACTTGAGTCTCCTAAGATTCTGAATGGTTTTACACAAGTTGGTAATCGTTGGGTGTGTTTAGGATTACGGTTAACCATCTTACAAGTAGCTTTTTCATGCACAAACATGATTATAGGTGATTTTTGGCTTTTTTAAGATGTTTGGGATAGCTTTTTTTTCAATTTGGTTTTTGGAGGAAAAAACAAATAGCTTTAGCCATGTGGCAAAATTTTTTGCTTTTGGCTTTTCCACCATGAAAATAGAAAAGCAGCTTGCTGGGTCCCACTTTTTTTTAGAGTAATGTTGCCCAAGAAATCTAAAAAGTAATAATGTTACCCCTTTATTAACAACCCTAACGATCAAATGTTAATTGACCTCATTATGCTGACGTGAATTGTTTACGTGGCATCTTTCTCACTTTTTTTGAATTAAGTAGCAATTTTCCCTGGAAAGTACAAGCCCAGGAGCAATTTCGCCTTAGAAGTTTTTTCCCCCCTCAATGTTGCCCCTCCATTAACAGCCCTAATTAATTGTATTTGACACTTTATGTAAGCTTTATTCTCTCAGTTATCTCTGCTTACAAGCACTAGAGGTTTACTAATCGTTTGCATAGATAATTCCGCAAGTAAGTGATTATTGTTTACAAAAATTCGTTTGAATTGCCTGTGACGTACTCGTTTTATTTTCTGTTCAAACAAATTCATTCTTATTTTTTTGTTTGATTTGTTTGAAACATTTTTCTAGACAGATTTTGCAAGCGAGTGATTATTGTTTGATTGAGGAATGCTTGCGATGGAGGACGCTATAGGGAAAGAAGGAGTAGGCTATATATGTTTACTTTTTAAAATAATAATAATAATAATAATAATAATTGTCATCCCTACTTCCTCCCATCATGATTATAATGATAAGACTAGTTAACTTTTTTTTCCCTTTTTGAAGAAATTAAGAAAACTAAATAAGTTACTTAATAATATTACCTTCGGTTTTAATTATAAGATTGGATTGACGTTTTTAAAAGAAATTAAATAAGTTAAATAAGTTATTTAATCATATTATATGTTTTTAGACTTATAGGGCAGGATTGAGACAAACAAAAACAAAAAATCAGAGCAAAATTGCTCCTAAGCGTGTACTTTCAAGGCAAAATTTCTACTTAAAAAAATGACATAGATGCCACGCAGACAATCCACGTCAACATAATGCGGTCAATTAATGTTTAACTGTTTCAAAATTGCTCTAAGGCGTGTACTTCTAAGGCAAACTTGCTACTTGACTCTTATTTTTATAAAATATCAATCTTTTACCTTCGAACTTGCTTTTTCATTCATCATCCAAACAAGTTTATGTATTTTTCACAATATATATGTGTGTGTATATATATATATATATATATATTATTTAATAAGATCCACATTACTTTCAGTCATTTTCTATCTAAATTTACTTTTGAAAGTAATCATTCAAACAAATTTCAATTTTAGAAAATTCATTTTTGTAACCGTCAATCCAAACATAAATTATATTACAACAATATGACTTTTACCCAAATTTAAGTTTGTAAAAGTCATATTACAAAAAAGGTACTTTCGACATTGCTATTTCAAACACATATCAATTGTTATACTCAAGTCGTCATTTTCTTTATTCAACTTATCAGAGACAATTGATAGGGCTAAGGGAGTTCAAATAGTCAATCTCTATACCAAAGTAGTAATCTCATTAGTCAAGTTGTCATCAGAGCTTTAGTGGAGGCGATGGTCCTTTCCTAAAAAAAACTTTGAGGGGCATTTTGATAAAAACACAACATTTCAAAAAATTATATTCCTCCCTTTAGACCTATTTGCAATTTTGATGTATTAATAGACTTTTTAGGATTTTTCTTATTACATGGTATTTAAAGTGTCTTTTTCCAAACTACATCTCACCGTCTATAAAATATAAAAAAAGACTCTAATTTATCGTTTGAACTTTGTATAATACTTCTCTCATCTTTAATATAAGATATAATAGATTTTTTAAAGATTAATGAAGCTAAATAAGTTAGTTAATTATAGTATCTATCGTGTATCATTGGATTATATATTAATTTATAAGTCAAACAAATTAATTTATTATAAAAAAAATCAATACCAATACTACATCTCACCGTCTATAAAGTATAAAAAAGACTCTAATTTATTGTTTGAACTTTGTGTAATACTCCTCTAATCTTTAATATAAGACATAATTGATTTCTTAGAGATTGATGAAGCTAAATAAGTTAGTTAACCATAGTATATATTGTGTATTATTGGATTATATATTAGTTTATAAGTCAAATAAATTAATTTAATATAAAAAATAAATACCAATATTTTAAAATAGTTTATTTAACTTTTTAAATCACTTAAAAAAATTAATTATGTTTTATATTAATGATTACTAGTATATACATAGCCCATGCTCATTATTGGGTGTGTTTAGTTTCCGGCCGTTGGGAACAATTAAAACCATCTTTTATTAATTCGGTGGAAGGAGGAAAGCTTTGGGTAAGAGGAGTTTTCTTTTCTTGTTTTCTTTTGACCATGGGATGAGAGGAGTTCAGGGGGTTTGATTTATGGGAAAGGGAAAATGAAATAATAAATTTTTTGGCAACGAAGATGAAATAATAATCACAAATTACAAAGAGCTTTTTATTTTGGGAAAATTCATTTGAGGGCCCCTATTAGGCAATTAATTCTAGAAAAAGCCCACAAAATTTGAAAATACGAAAAAAGGCCCTGAAATTCTGACAATATCCAAAAAGGCCCAAAGATTCTGACGGAGTTGTTAATAGGGCTGATATAGTTGTTAGTGGGGGCTGATATAATTGTTAACCGGGCTGATTTAGTTGTTAAAAAAAAATTAACAACTAAATCAGCCCGGTTAACAACTATATCAGCCCCGTTAATAACTATATCAGCCCCATTAACAACTATATCAGCCCCGTCAGAATCTTTAGGCCTTTTTGGGTATTGTCAGAATTTCAGGGCCTTTTTCTGTATTTTTAGATTTTGTGGGCCTTTTTTAGAATTAATTGCCCAATAGGGACCCTCAAACGAATTTTTCCCTTTATTTTTGGGACGCCCAGAACAGAATCTCACTCTCACTCACACCATTTCTTTGGTTTTACTAATTGCTGACACTGCTTTTTTCTGACTCTCACTGACACATCCGTATATTGCCCCCTTTTAAGTATCAATATAAATAATGTGATTTGGATATATTTTCACCTACTTCATGATATTATTATTATAAGACTAAGTTGATTTTTTTTAGAAGGGATTAAAAAAATTAAATAAGTTACTTAATTATTTTATATATTATGTATTTTTAGATTATATATTATTTCATTATTCAAATTAATTAGTTTAAAAAAATTAAAAATATAGATACTTTAAAGTAATTGAACTAACTTCTTTAATTTTTTAAAAAAAGTCAAGTAGGTCTTATAATTAGAATCGAAAAAAGTATAGATGTAATGATCTGTATTTAATATTTTTTTAAATATTTTTCTTCATTTTATTAAATTTTAATCTAATAGTAAAAAAAAAGATAATAGATGAGAGGAGGGGGGGGGGGGGGGGAAACAGAAGAGAAGCCATGTTACCTTTTTTAGAAGTTAGCTATTTGTATGTCCTTTATCATAACACTACGTATATGTGATTATTTTTTCTATATATCTAATTTTCTTATACACTTTATGCTTTTAATTTTCAAGAGCTTTAATGCTTCAGAAAATGGGCAAAGGGAAAATATAAAAATGATGAAAAAAACCAAAAAAAAAATGTTGTCATCTTATCCTTTGTTGGTACTGAAAGATTTAAAATTTTAATTTCATTCAAAAAAAAAATTGAAATTTTGAATTATGCATGATAAATGTTCAATTTAAATTGTTTGTCCTTTGATAAGGAAAATAAATGAGGTATAAGAATGAGGAAAAGGAATTCAAAACGAAGCCAGAGACCTTTAACGGCACGGAACTATAATAAATTAATTACTCAATGTCGCAACAAGTAGTAGAAGTGAGAAGAATGACAGATTACCTTGGTACGGGTGATTCCCAAAAAACATGCGCTGACAATTATTTCTTTATTCACAAAATCAACTTCAAAAAACTTTAATTAATCAATACCCATTAATTAGTCCAAGTCAGCAAAAATTTGAATTCCTATATATTCTATATCATCATTCTGATCCTATTTATAAGTGTATTTTAACTAAGGGTAAAGAATTTTTCCTGTTACGGGAGATAGAGTTATCTCTAGTGACCCCAAAACTACGTCGTTTTGGATTAATGAAGGGTTTGTTAATAATTTCAGGTGAATTAATGAAGGATGTTTCTGTAATTCTGTTTATTTTTTAATCATATACATTTTACCAAAACACCCTTTATTAATTCACTTGAAATTACTAACAAATCCTTCATTAATCCAAAACGACGTAGTTTTGGAGTCACTGAAGATAACTCTATCTCCAGTGACAGGAGAAATCTTTTTCCCTTTAACTAAATCTCATATATCAAGGAGAGGTAATTAACTCAATAATTATAGGGTAAATTTTTAACTTTTTCTAATTTATGATTAGGTATTTTTTAACTGTTTCTTCTCTCTCTATCTTTATAAGTACAATTAATATGAGTAAAATTATCACAATCTTATTTATTATATGAAACTGCACTTATAAGTAGAACCAAATTTTTTAGTCAGAATAGATTTATAAATAGAATTAGGGTGGTATTCGGAGAGGTTGTTGGTGGCAATTTTTCAAGGTCTTTTCTCTCCCTATTTTTCCTTTTTTTTAAAAAAAAAAATCAACAATGGCACTCATGGACTCACTCACCTCAGTGTAGAATATGAATTGTTTTCTAAAAGAATTTGTTCGTTCATAATATGTTTTTTTGGGACAAAGTCCACAATATAAGTTATATATAAATAGCAATTAATTATTTTTCAATTTTGACTTAAAAATTAAACTTTAAATATGTCTCATTTTAATTTTATCTTTTTCAAAATCTTATTTCGTAGAGCAAAGTTAATTTATTTTTCCAATGTATGAGAAATTTAATGAGTTAACTACTCTTCCATGATTCTAATAAAGTAATTAAAAATAAAATATAGTTTGATGTGAAAAAATTATTTTCGAAATATATTCTTGCTATTTTAATTTTTAAGATAATTTTGGAGGAACATGTGAAAACCAATAAACACCATCAAATTCCTTTCTTCAATAGTAGTACTAAAATTTAATTTTTGGAATAAAGTCATTAATTAATCATAGTATCTTACTATAAAAAAAAACACATGAAATTACTTTGAAAAACATCTTGTAAATTGAAGCAGCAAGTACCATTCAAGAGAAGTATAAAGATTAGGTGAGCATTGAAGTTAGGAGAAATAATTAATTCGATTGTTTCCTTGAGCGGAAAGCTAGGACGTCCAGTGTAGTTATTGTCCATGAAATTATGACCACTTGTAATAGAAAATCCTAAATTCACATGAAATACATTTGTCTAGCGAAATTCGTGTAGTTTTTCATTAATTGCTTTGAGGATTGTTAGTACTAGTTATTATGGTCTTTATTATAAGGTATTAATTAGTAAGTATATTTAGTCTTTTTTATAAGGCACTTGTTTGTTTTCAAAAAATATTAAATATGCCTTTTTCCCCATATATACCTATAATAATAAGGATAGTAGGTGAGAGTAATAATTAATCTAATATTAGAATTTAGTGCAATTAATAAGGGTAATATTAAAAATTATTTAAATTTTATGATAATTTATTAATTTTATCTATTTTTTATTGGTTTGTGAGAATTATTAATTGATGTTTTATAATAAAGACCAGAAAGAGTACAACGAAACCAAATTTCTCCGCTCATCCCTCCCTCCCTCCCTCCCTATCTATTCTCTCTATTTAATTTATCTACCATTATAATATCTTATATACAGGAAAAGAGCTATCTCTCTTTTTCCTAGTTTACAATTTCATCTCAACCTTTAATCAACTTGATGTAAGTATAGTCCTAATTATTAATTACTCCCTCTAGTATTAATTATAGGAATAATTTTGTAGTGTAAATTATACTACAAAATTATTCCTATAATTAGGACCAGAGATAATATATGTTAAAGCTTGGTCAATCTAGTCTTGTCCAAATAATTTGGGCTGGTGAGACTGGGCACCACAATCTAACTCGGCCAGACCTTATACATTAATAATTATGTTTTCGTTTTTAATATGAGCTATTTTAATACATAAATTTTCTTAATATTTCTCATGTAGTATATTTCTTTTATAATGATCGTGAAGATTTTATATGATTTTTATTTTTGATTTAATTTGAAATTTCATACTTTGCAAAAGTAATGAATTATTATTGGCTATATACATGGGCAGACTCACATACAATACACTTGCCCCCCTTAAATTTGGAGATTTTTTTTCTTTAAAAAAAATTTAATATATATTTGAATGATTGTCCACCTTTAAATTAAATGCTTACCCTTAATATATCAAGACTACACTTCGTAATCGGATGAAGGATGAATGGTTGAATGATTGTTTAGTACTTTATATATATTGAAAAAGATGTATTTGATAGCATTAATAATAAGACAATTATGATAGAATTCCAAAAAATAAGATCTAAAATGATGGCATTGTAATTATTTTTATTGTAATATACTCCCTTAGGTCCTAATTATACGAACACTTTTTAGTATAAATTGCACTACAAAAATGTTCCTATAATTAGGACCGAAGGTAGTACTTTTGTTATTAAAATACTTGAACTTATTGGTGCCCACCCTTCATTGTAATTTATGTAGTTGCATTTATTTATAACTGTACTTAGCCTTACTTTTCTAAATGACAGGTCTCTAAAATAATTGCCTTTCTTATTACATTATCAGTATTCACTTGATTTCATAAATATTTTTTGATATATTTTTTTCTTGCTTATATTCTTTTGTTTTTCAATACATTTAAAACTTTCCTTGAAAAAAAAAAATTTGGGGCGCTGCTCCTGAACCCCCATATATTCCTGTCAATTGTGCCCCCTCTTCTACAATTTTCTGGGTCTTCCCCTTGCTATATATAACATGCATAATTTTTGACAAAAAGCCAATTTTATTAACAAACTAAAACAATGCTTAAGTCAATTTTATTTAACAAACTAAAATTAGAGTTAGAAGTTAGGGCCGGCCTTTGAAGGGTTAGGCCTGAAAGTGCCGGCCCTTTTAGGTCAAAGTAAGAAAAAACTTATGTTTTTCATAGCCCTTAGATGCAGGCCAGTGCCAGAAGACATTTTTATAAATTAAAATTATTTTTCTTGCTTTTTTATAAAAAAATATAATGAGTAAAATGCAATAATTAAAGTTCTAATTTATTAAATAAATGTTGTCAACATTAATGTTTACACAGCATGCTTAATGCAATAAACAAATGAAGTTACTAATTTATAATCAAGAGTAAATTATTATCCACAAGTAACTCACACAAAGCATAATAAGCTTATCACTAAGCAACATGAGTACAAAAACTATCATTTTCATCTTTTTCACCACTATCATGAATTTCAAAAACATTTGATTGTGCTTTACTTCGAGTAGTAGGCTCTGCTTTATGGGTAAAAATATCAAGAATATCTTTTCCAACATCATGAATAGTTGAGTATATCCATAATCTATATTTTTAACAAATAATAACCAAATCATAAAATCAAAATATAGTTACTATGTATTTTCAATTAAATGGATTAATAACTCTAAAACAAATAAAACTGTCTATAAATTAGTAAATTAAATAGTTAAGTCAAGTTAACAAAAAAACTAAAAAAAATAAAAGGCCTAATGGGCCGGCCTTTTTAAACCATTGGCCATACATAGCCAACTTTATTTAAAAGTTCTAATTTACAAAAGGGCATAAATAAGCCGACGCTACCGACTCTAACTAATACAATGCATAATATTTTTGGCTTCCAAGTAGATTATATAACTTATATTATTATTATTATATCGCAATACTATTTTTATGATGTATATATTTTAAAGGAAAAATGATAGAAAAATATTTTCAAAATATGTAAAAGATAAATAAAAATGATGAATTTCAATAAATCCAAATCCAACTAATTTAAAATTTTGAAATATTGAAAACTTTGTCAAATTGCAAAAGTGCCCTTTTTTTTTGAAAAATCCTTAAAACCTCTTGTTCAGTGGCGGCCGCCAGAGATTTTGTTGCCAACATCATGGTAGTCAAAAACGCGATTTAAACGTTAAAATCGCCACTTTTACGTTTTTTCATGGGGAAAACGTGTTACGATGTGAAAAAACGTGCCAGACGTAAAAACGGAAAAAACTCAGTGATTCAACGTAAAATCGTAAAAACGTCGTTTTTTCCCAAAAAACGCCGCGTTGAACATCAAAACAAACCAGCGGTCCAGCTCCAACGGTCTGACTCGTCAGCCCTAAATCAGTTCTAAACTCTCCTAATCCCTAATTCCATCGATAGCAGTCTCAAGTCCCGACTCCTTCAGAAACTGAGAAGCAATCTTCACTCAATCGCTCCGTCCGTCCGCCGTGATCAAAATCCCTCCTCCTCCACGCCCTTTCCATCGACACCGTACCTCCTTCACCGCCTTCATCGTTGAAGAAGGCTCAAGTGCTCAATAGCAAGCTAAATCCCTAACCCCTAATCCCATTGCTCGAAGCCTCGAACTCACCAACTCTTCTCCGGTTCTCTTTGCGTGGTTCTGGTTTCTCCGCTCAACAGCAGGCTTTGCTTTTTTCCCAAATTTCGGTAAGATTGCTTTGTTTGTTCTGGTTTCCTTGCGTGGTTGTTCTGGTTGGTTCTGGTTTCCCAAATTTCGGCTGCGTGGTTGGTTCTGGTTTCTCCATTTTTGTGGGTTTTAATTTAGCTTTGAATCTGGTTGTTTAATCGATTGAGTACTGACGCTTTTGAATCTGGTCTTGCTCCATATTTGTGGGTTTTTATTTGTAATCTAGTGATTTATCTTCTCAGCTGTCTTGTTGAATCTGGTTGTTTTATTTTTTTTTTTGGGTTTCAATTACGCTTTGAATCTGGAATTTGCAATGTATGATCTGGTTCTGGACTTCTGGTAAATTGGTATGTTCTGTTCTGGAGACATGCTTATACAAATGTGAAGTCTTTGATGCACATTATATTGTCTTAGACTTGAATTTTGAACTGTATTGAGGTTGTTTGCCTTTGTTTGAATATATTTGATATTTTGATGACAATGTTGGACATTTTAATTGATATTGCATTGATCAGTATATGTGTGTATGAAGGTAGGTATCTTACTTTTCTCGAATTTTTTTATATACATATGCAGGTAAAAACTCCGTTACGTTTTACGATTTTACGTTTTACGATTTTTCATTCTCCTTCCGTTTTTACGTAAAAACTACGTTTTCACTACCTTGGCCAACATCCATCAGTAGTGGCTCATCATTGGATTGACGACGGGTGATCAAAACTTCGGTGGCCTAATGTATATTTTGAATTTATCAAGTTAAATTTCTTAATATGGATACTTAAGTTGTTAACAGCGATATTAAAATTGTAAGTAGTAACCCAATATTTTTTTTAAAATTTTTCAGCAAAAATTGTCAATTATTAGATGTTTAAGTTGTTAATAAAAATAATAAAATTGTAAACGGTAAATAGAGAGTAATAATTTCTTTATGGGTTAAGAAGCAAAATCACCAACGAATTATTAGGCCAGGAGTATCTGGCACAAAAAACTTTTAAGGGTATCAATAATACCAACAAATAATTAAAATTGTAAAAAAATCACAATTCCGTCGTTGCTACAGTAACTTCCGTTTCTAACCTTTTTTTTTTCCTTTCTCTTTCTTTCTTTCTTTCGGTCAATGTGGATGGCAGAACTCCTTCAGAAATACCCATCCTTGCCAGTCGAATTTCAACATCACGAAACAGGATTCATAAGACTCCAACAAATACTAAGAAAAACCAACGCGACAATCTAATTAATTTAAGACCTTGGCTTCTCTTTCTTTTCCTTGAAGAGGCCAAGAAGTGAGACACCAGATACCTTCACGACCTTGAATCTGACACCAGGACTATCACCCACGGCATGACCCTTTCGTCCAAATCCAGCTATCAAGACTTCATCATTCTCTTCTATGTAGTTCAAGCAACCATCGTTAGGGATAAAGGCAACAATCTTCTTCCCATTCTTGATAAGTTGAACCCTGGCACACTTACGAATGGCAGATTTTTGCTGATTGGCCTTAATACCTATCTTTTCAAGAACAATACCCTTTGCATGGGAAGATCCAGCAAAAGGTTTCTTCCATACATTTCCAAGTTGAGATTTCTTGTATGACTTATCAGCCCACCTCTGCCTTTTGCGATGGGATCACAGTTTGCGGGCAGCTCCCATACCTCTGGTCTTCCCCATGGTTATGGATACTTGGTCCTTCTCCTTCGCTACAAGTCGCCGTCGAAGAAATGTGAGCAGCGGCCACGAGCACCAAGAAACCCAACCTCCTTGAGTTTAATGTAATAAAAATTGAAACTTTTTTTTCCCCAAACGATGCGGACCCACAATTTGATTCCAGGACCGTCCCTCCCTGCAGAAAAGCAAAAGAGCTTCTCCTTTAATTACTCTCTTTCTCTCTCTTCTACCGACCAATGGCGGAATAGCACCGGCACCATCGGCACTGCTTCGGCAGCTTCCAAGGACGACGATGGAGGTTAGTTCCTGCATTTTCCTCTTTGCTAGCCTTTGCGGATAATATTGGTAATTGGTATACTTCATGGTTGGGAATTTGCGATCTTTCGTCTTAGGCCATTTCTGGGCATTCGTTTGTTCTTGTAATTGCTACATGATTCAATAATTATAAGTTACGCCTTAATTGTTTGGTCATATGGGGTTGAAAGTAAATGAACTGTTATAGGTTGTCTAATTAGCAGCCAAAATTCCAGTTTGGAATGCCTAGATGAAAGCAGTGGCAGAGGATCGATAGTTTTATTGTTGGAGCAGCTGTGTCTTGCTATGGACATTGACCAGAAAAAAAAAGGAAAAAAAAAGTCACAAACATAAGTTACTGTAGCGCAACTGACGGAATTGTGGTTTTTTTACAATTTCAATTGTTTATTGGTATTATTGATACGTTTAAAAGTTTTTTATGCCAGATGCTCCTAGCCTAATAGTTCATTGGCGATTTTGCTCCTCAACCCTTTCTTTATTTATAAATATTGATTGAAAATAAGGGGGGAAAAAAGCAGAGGATATTTTGGGGATAACAAAGAAACAAACAATAAGTACAAAACTTGTTCAAATTCCCATGAAACAAACAGGATCGGAGTACGTTGGGAAATAGTAAATACCCGAACAGCAAACGCACTGCCTCTACAGCTTTCATTTGAAATCCCTGTTATTGCTCTGTTCACGAGGTTGCACGCCTGTACCCTTTACTCCTCCAGCTCCTCTCTCTCTCCTCTCTCCCCCTTCTCTCTCCTCCTTCTCCATATAATATCTCTTCCCTTCATTGCAATTCAACAACACCAGCCCATTCAATTTTCATTCTTCATTACATGAAAATGTCAATTCCGGCGTCAAGAAGACCCAAATTGTCGCATTACCCACCTCCTCCTCCCACCCCCAGAATCCTCCACTTGCCTCGCCGTCCTCGCCGGAGACCCACCAAGCCACCTGTGGGAAAACCCAGTTCTGGCGAGCCCCTCAGGAGAGAGCGCAAGGGAAAGTTGGAAACTTTATTTGATCAAGAACGTCCGGTGGCTCGAAATGTTCCGATAGTGGTGTTAGATTATAGTGGGGGCAGTGAGACGAGGAGGGAGAGAGTTGAAAGCCGAGAAAGTGACGGCGTTCTTGGCGGTGGTGGGTTAGGTTTAGAAGAAGAGAAATGGAGGTTTCAGGCGGAGATGTTGAGGGCAGAGTGTAATTTGTTGAGAATGGAGAAAGGGATTGTCATCAAGAAGCTTCATAGAACTCGAGCTAAGATGGAGAGAACTCTGAAATCTGCACTTGAGGCTCTTGTTTCTGTTAGTACCTTCTTTTTCTTTGCCTTTTGTTCCTTTCGTAGTACAATCTAGCTTTTAATGTTTTCCATGATGTCTTTGATTCTATCTACACCCAAATTAAACTCCAAAGCTACCTATCTGATTGCTCATTTATGAGGTGTAACTGTGAGTTAAGAGTCTGAGGTAAGCCATTAATAAACCAGTCTCTAATATAATATCAGGTTTTGTCCTAATATTTGAATGTATGTAGGAAAAATAGAATAACATAGTAAGCATTCTAAGGTTTGAAGGACTAACATGAGTTGTTCCTCTCTTTTCTTGTGACTTCTGACAAATTAAGAAATTGGCTCAAGTCAATGTTATGGTAGTTTGAAATATAATGCTAGTCTCTTCTGTTATAGTATGAATATCATATTATAATAGTGTCTGTTTAATCTTTTGCTCCAAAGCATTTCTTGGTTTACCTTTGTCGGTTATAATTTGAAAGTAGAACAATTGATTTGAACTTCTTCCCTTTTTGGGAATTTCTTAGCAAGCAAATAGTTACTTGTCAGCTGATGCATCTGTAATTGAATTGATTGTACCTAATGGTTTCTGCATGCCAACTAGGTACTGTTAGTTTCTCAAAGTTCTATGGGTTCAATTGCCTTCTTGCATGATTCTGATACTTATTTGGTTTTTAACATTCAAAAATGGAATTTAGGGAAGAATCAAGATCTGTGAAGGAAAGGATGTTGATATGGTACTGGAGGAAGAGATCCAAGAGTTGACAGAGAAACTTGAGAAATTGCAAAGGAGATCAGGAGCTAAGGAACTGGATGGTAGGAAGATCAATAATTTTGACAGACAAGTTTCAGTTCTTTGGAGACAGCTGGAGAAGAATGGAGGATCATTAGATGAGATACATGTGAAAAGGATTCAACAAATGGCTGAGGCAACCTTGTCTGTTAAGACTTGTAGCAGAGAGGATGACAACAACTTTGTTTCAAGTGGAAAACTAAATGTAAGTAAGAGAGGGACCATATTTGTCTCCCATTAGAATTTTGAACTCCTTTCAAGCCAATGAATAAGGACCCAAAAAAATAAAAAATCTTACAAATTGGCCTCTTAATTGTTACAGGTTGAGATTCTGAGAAGGAAAATGGAGGGATTGTCAAAAGGAATACTATTACAGAGTATGGAGGAAGAGTATAATTCAATGCACTTCACAGCCAACAGTTCTCTTCCAAGTTCAACCTCAAGTTCAAAGAGATTGGATTTTCCAGATTCATCGTCTGGTATCAGAGTACCCCATCGGGTAAATTCTTGTTATCATTACACATCACTTGATAATAATTGGTCGGTACTTTGTTCATATGAAAAAAGGGCAGTACAGTGCATAAGGTTCCCACAAGTGGAATCTGGGGATGGATAGTTGTACGCAACCTTACCCCATAATCAGAGAGGCTATTCTCAGGATTTGAACTCATTACCTCCAAGTCACATAACAGCAACCTTGTCGCTGTTGTCATATGACTTAAGGATAAATTTAATGATGAAAGCAAAACTTTTTAATTCATTTTCAAGTTTAAGTATTCAGTGTCTAAATCAGTAGTAGAGCGAAGGAATTCTAATTAATTTGGCATTGCAGGAAAAAGCCGGCGGTGAAGGGAACATGTGCTCTGGACAATGTAAGGCAGTTGTACAAAGAGTTGTAGAGCAAGTTAGAGCAGAGACAGAGCAATGGTCCCTAATGCAGGAGATGCTAGGTCAAGTGAGGGAAGAGATGGAGGAATTGCAGGCTTCCCGGGATTTTTGGGAAGACAGAGCCCTTAATTCAGATTATCAACTCCAAACGCTACACAATGCTGTTAGATACATTTTGTTCTTTCCAATTCCTTTATATTTTGCCATTTCTTACTGGTCCTTGAAGTTTCTTTTTCTTTTTTTCCTTTTTATTGTTCAGGCAATACAGTACATGGTTGGATATGACCAGCTTCAGATTCTGAAACCTTTGAACTGCATTATAATAGTCAAGGAAGCATTTTATTTTTTGTGAGAGAGTTTGAGAGTAAAATTATCTAGGTGTTTCTTGTAGGTTCGCAAATGAAAGTACAACATGCAAGTTTATTTTGAAAGACTTAAAAGTTCATCTTGTTAGTAATTTTGTGTCTCTTCCTTTTTCATAGGTGCAAGAGTGGAGACACAGAGCTCTGTCATCTGAAAGTAAAGCTAATGATCTTGAAGCCGAAACATCTCTGCTGCGTCATGAACTTGAGATGATGAAAAAGGAGCAAAATGCGGATGTCCATAGGACGAAATGTCCTCTGAATTTGTCAGATACACAGAACGAGCTGGAGAAGCGAATTGTGGTTTGTTACACGAAAGAAAACAGTCACAGCATGGACAAGCCAAACGAGGTCATGAGAAAGAAGGAAAGAAGATTGCATGGCAATCGCGGCACATTATGTGCTTTGAAACGATCGCCGTTGGGAGATATTAGGAACTCATCATTGTTGATGAGGTAGGAGTGGAAAATGGCAAATGAGTTTTCCTTTTTTGCATTGCCATCTTTCTTTCTTCAAATGTTAAAGGAAAAATTTTGTAACTAGCTAGTCTCTTGAGATGTAGGTTGACCCGTGCTAACATAAAACTACACAACCTAACCAATTGGGAAGAATGCTATGGAAAATGGTTTTCACGTTTAGAAGTTTTGTAAGTCTGAAAGCTTGCGATAACTGGCAACTCATGCTTCTAAAGGTGTTTGTGCAGTTTATCAAAGTCCCAGTTTCTTCCAAAGAGAAAGTATGATCTATTTCTTTTCTTGATGTGCAGAATAGGCATGAGGGAATATGATTTAGTTAGAGAGTAATTTAATATGTTGTGGGGTCCATCTTAGCCACCCATTTGTTTCACTGATTCTTTTGAGTTGCAAATGGATGGCTAGAATGGAAGTTTACCTTCTCTCACTAACTAGGTGCTTGTATTAGTTTATTTTAGGTGATTTTACTATTACGAAAAAGTAAATATTTAAGATTGAGTTTTATTTTGTAAAATGTAAAATGACTCTTTTTCGGTCGAAAGCACTCTAGGAGTGAAATTTTACTTGCCTTGAGTTAATGGGGAAATAATAATATATCAGTTTAGATTATTTAGGGAAGTTTTAGTATCCATTACAAACACGATCAGGTTAAACTCACAATTTTGCGTAGCTAGCTAGGAATTCTTTCATTCTAATAGGGGGCTTTGAACATTTCGGCTTTAGATTCTTTGAAAATCTGAAATATTAAAAAAATGAAAAAGGAGGAAGACCACATAAAAGAGCAATTTTTATTTTTTGGGATGATGGGGAATTGGGATAGTGTTTGATATTTGTAACAATCAAAGTATAATGATCTGAATTTTTTATTTCTTTTATTGCCAAGCAACTTTCTCATATAGGTTGGTCTTCTATTTACTTTTTATATTTTTACTCTTAATTAATTACCAGCCTCTCTTACATCTTTTTCCCACCTGTTCTCTCTCAACACCCCCCCCAAAAAAAAAAATTTCTAAAAAAAAATTGTTGTCATGATTATATTAATTATGTGGATGCTCATTGTGTCTTGACTTCTCATATCCTAGTAATTATTCATGAATAACAATTGAGAAATTAAAAGGTAATTCAATGAACATTTGAATGCATTTATACCATTTATTATATCTTAGTGGTGACACTTGTGAGCCTTTGAATAGGGACTTGATACAATGCTTGTAATCACAAGACACTGAATGATAATTGCTCCTATATGTCTTTCTCGATTTTTTTTTTTTTTTAAATTTCTTGCCCTCTTATCTAAGATATCCTCGTTTTCACAACACATTAGTGGCACACAAACCCCAAAGAAGGTATAATTTTCTCATCATTATTTTAGCATAACTCTCCATTTTTAGTATTTTAAAGCATATGTCAGAGATTCGGAAGGTTATCTAATATAATGTTGGGGATTTTGAAATAGAAATATATAATTTAGAATATTCCCTCTGGTCCTAATTATAGGACAAAGTTTGTCATATAATCAAGACCGGAGGTAGTAATGAAAATAAATAGAACTACTATTATTGTAACACTCTATTAGGGTACCAACATTCATTACCATAATCATACGTAGTTGTGTAGTAAAATTGGAATAGCATAATATATTGAAATAAAGCTCTTGATTACATTACAAAATATCCACAGGGTTTGTACAAAATAGCTACAAATTTTTGATAACTCTCTATATTTTGTATATTTAAAGCATATTTTGAAGATATTTTGAGAGTTATCTATACCATTTTAAGAGATTTATGAGATTTTATTATGATAAGACCAAATCAGAGTGGTGCATTACTTTTAGGATTTTGATTATAAATATCTTGGATTTAAAAAAAAAATAATTTAATTAGCTTAGGAATAATAATAATAGTTTTTAGTTTTGAAAAGAAAAAAATATATATATGCATATTGTTTCTATTTTGCTTTATGTTAAGTTTTATTCTTAGTTTTAAATATTTCTTCCTTTTTCTCTTCAAAGTGACGTGTAGCAACAATTGGAATTATTGATCCAATCCAACAATTAGAAATAGGGACCTAAAAGACGCACCGTTTTTTGTGATGAGGGGAATGAATTGAAAACCTAAAAAAAGAAAAAGAAAAAAAGCTACGGGGGCCCACACAATGGATTGATGACCTAAATGGAGATTCTTTTATTCTAGCTAAAAGACGAATTGGAAATACACAGAGGCGGCAGTTTTGGTATCACTCACGCTGTGCAGAACGATAAAGAAAAGCTACAGCGGAGGCATCATTTAGGAATTGGGAGCGTGAGGTTACTTCTCGGGGAAGAGGGAGCTCGACTGGAGAAAGAAAATCAGAAACAGAGAACAGAGCAGAGGAGTAGCGCCGCGGGTTCAAACCTTGGACCTTCTTCTTCCTCTCTCGCCGGCGGCTTCCCTCTCCACCACGGTCGCCGGCGAGCTTTGTCTTCACAGCCACAAGAGAGGAACAGATTCTGATCGAAGAACCAGAGTGGGAGGCGGTGACTTCTGCCATGGTTTTATTTCTCTTTCCTCATTGAACTCTGAATAGTTGTTGGTTGTGCTATTCTGGATTTTTGTTAAAATCAATGTTTGGCTAATTTCTCTTTGCAACCTAGAGGAACTTTGAACTTATAGGTGTGGATTGAACTTTGCTTTTATTATTTAGTTATAATTAATATTAATTTTGGTTACTTAATCTTATTTAGCTTTATCTATTTAATGACTGGCCATCATTGAATATGAATTTGAGAATTAGGATTTACCTTGACAAAGGAAATTTTAATTGGGCTCTGGGATTAAGTAATATGGGATTAGATTACGATTTAATTTGTGATTAGGATAGACATATACCTAATTGCCCCATGTAATTGTTGAAGAGTGTGTTCGAGTTTTCTTGCCTCTTGTGTAATTATGTTAGACATAACAAAATATACGCAAGAGAGGGTTATAAGTGGACCGACAGGCACTTATAACTATTTATACTCGAGATTAACAAAATTGATATTAAGAGTAATTAAATTAGTGAAATCAAAGTTTATGAAGCTAATAAGGGATTAGTGACTCTGGGTTGCTCTTTTGATTATTGTGGTGGTTTGTTTATTTTAATTTTAGTTTAATTCCTTTTATTTTAATTAAATTCAATTTGGTTTGCTTAACTTAAATGAAAATACAAAATTAATGCTTAAGCGAAGTTTGTGATACCAAGTCCTCGTGAGAACGATATCTTACTCACTCTTTATTACTTGGTACGGCCTGTGCACTTGCGAAATAAAGCTTTTGATTACATTACAAAATGAAAGCGCAGCTAAATCACCAAGAGGGGGGGTGAATTGGGGATTTTTAAAATTCTTTTCAAACAAGCTCAGTTTCAAAATAAAGTTTGAAGAAAGACAACTGAATGAAAAGAGTATGAAAAGGAGAATAGGAGAACACAGAGCAATTATCCTGGTTCGGTCTTAACAGATGACCTACGTCCAGTCCCCAGATCTTCTGGGTTTTCCACTAACTTCTTAATTACACCTTCAGCAAACGAAGGAGGATTCACAATCTTGAACTCGCTCCCCCTTACAAGATGTAATTGTACAATCCCAATCTCAAAGTCCCTCTACTTTGAGATTCCTTACAGAAGATGGATTACAACAATGAAATCTCTCTCTAAGAGTGAATTCTGATAATCACTGAGGTACAATAATATCAAAAGAGCTGGACCTTTCTTGAGTTTTCAAGCAAGAATGTATATATGATAGTTCTGTGTCTTCCAGGTTGAAATCTTTAGCTATTTATAATATCTTGAGGCTTGTGAACGTTAGAAGACCGTTGGGGCTTTGTTCTTTTTAAAGAAAAACTGTTGGTGAAGTTATTTGCATGAATTGTACAGCTGAAGTTGCTCCTTGACTGTTTGCTGAACTGATCTTGTGATTTTGTTTCTTCTTAATGATTTGTTCCGTTGGGGATGATTCATAATGGTCAATTGATCTTCTGCAACGGCTATTTGATCTTGTTTAACGGCTAGTGATCCAGAGTTATGTTTCTCCATCATTTCAGCAAATTTCCTAAAGTGGCTCTGTTTCTTTTGATTCTTCATTCAAATGTATAAATTTCCTGTAATCTCATGAATACACTCATTAGAACAGTTCAGGAATATACATAAATTATTTATGTGAAGTAAATAAACAATGGGTATCTTAAAAGATCAAAGATTAAGATAATTTTGGCAAGTTTAAGCGAAAAGCGTTTTTTCAGTTAAAATGGCCAACACTCGAGTGTTGAGTATCAACACTCAAGTTATGAACTGTGCTAAGTTCATAACTGGCAGTGTTCAAAAACAACACTGGCAGTGTTGATCCTTAAAAAAATCAATGCTCTCTGTCTGGTCAACACTCAAGTTTTTCTTCTCAACACTCGAGTGTTGAAACTTTGATAAAAAGTTTCAAACTCCAAAACTATAGTTTTGAGTCATCACTGGCGGTTTTCAACTGGATGAATTTTAAAGGCTCTCTGCCTTGTCAACACTTGAGTGTTGGTATGCAACACTCGAGTTTTCACTTATATTGAAAACTCAGGTTCAGTTGAACACTGGCAGTGATGGAGCAACACTGGCGGTGTTGAAACTTTGAAAACCATGGGTTGCTCTCTGTCTCTTCAACACTGGAGTGTTGGTTTCCAACACTCGAGTTTTGATCTTTCTTTGAAAAAATAAAAGACTCAAAACTGCAGTGTTAGACTAACACTGGAGGTGTTGGGGTTTTGAAAAACTTGATATTTCTCTGCCAGGCCAACACTCGAGTGTTGAAAACTCAACACCCGAGTTTTGAACTTTTCATAAGTTCAAAACTGGCAGTTTTGCTAGAACACTGGCGGTGATGCTTTCTAAAACATCTTGCCAATGTCCAACACTCGAGTTCTGGAACTCAACACTAGAGTGTTGCTATGTTTAAAAATGATCAACTGTTTTTCTCTTTTAAAAACTCATATCTTCATCTTCCAATGATTTCCAATTTGTTCAATCATCATCAAAACCTTATGAGAACTAACATTCTCCCCCTTTTTGATGATGACAACCCTTGAAAAACAAATTTTATAGAATTTGAGAAAATCTGATTTGGAAATCATGAAGTTCATTTATCATTTTAAAAACTTATGCATCAAAATAAGTTTACACATAAAAGACTAAGACAGATGACTTCATTCATGTAATTCAACTAGAGAATCAAGTGTTTGACAAGTCACTTACAAAGGATTACAAAATATGCACTACAAAAGATACAAATTAAAACATCAGAAATTACACAACACTCTCAAATCACAATACTCTCAAATTCTGACTCTGATCTTCTCCCCCTTTGGCATCATCAATAGATGGGGGTACAACGGATAGAGGTGTTGGTGAAAGAGGAGGTGTTTGTGTCTCTGCAGCTAGAGTGACTAGAGGATCTGAGGTATGATGCTCCGAAGTGTGAGGCTCAGAAGATTGTTGAATGTCTGCAGCTGGAGTGCCCAAAGGTTCTACAAGTGGTGTAGAGGCTGAAGGTATATCAGAAGCAATTCCAGAAGGTTGAGGATCTGAGCCTGAAGAAAGACCTATGTTGAAATGTTTTAACAACAAATCAGCTTTGTCGTGAAGGCTTGAATTTGATATACTCAGAGACGTGAGCAGAATATCATGATTCTGAACTAGGTCTATAAGCTTGGCATTTTGGTCAGTGAGTTTGACCAAGTCCAGCTTCATGTCATCTTGAATGTCAGCTAGCTGTTTGGTACTCCTATACTGTTCACCCCTCAGCTGTCCAATTTCATAGGCAATCTTATTGGACATTTCTTTAACAGCTGAGTCAATGATCTCTTTCACTCGGGCATTAAAATCAAAGGTAGGAGGAGGAGGTGCAGATTGAGCCTCTTGATTCTGAGACTGAGACTGTGTAGCTTTTGATCTTGCAGGGCCTTTGGATCTAGTAGGGGCTTTTGATTGCCCTGATCCTTCTTCCTCAAATGTCAAATTCATCAAATTCAATTTACCCTTATCAAAGAATGGTGGAAGCTTTAAAGCTTCAACAGACCCAACATGCCATATTTTGAAGTAAAACAGAATAACCGATACTAGTGAAGGAAATGGCATATGAGAGAGTTTCCTAGTGGGGAACTTGAACCTGATCATTTCCTTCAAAATGTGATGGCCTAGATTGAAAGGAGTCTTGTTGACAAAAGAAGTAAACAAGGGGTAATCTCTCTGGGCAAAATGAGTGAAATTACCACTCTTTTGAATGAAATTTCTAGAGAAGATATACCACAAGACTCTATTCTTAGGGGGCATTGAGCTAGGATTAAAATTGAAATAGTGAGATTGGGCTTCAGGAAATGGCTTGTGTGGCATGAGGATGGACCAAATTGTCCTATTACCATATTCAGAAGTGTGAATTGGAAATTGGTCCTTTTTCAAGATCGTGTTCAAGATAGAGGCTGAAAGGGTGAATTTGGTGTGTCTCACTGTAGTGGTTACCCTTTCTTCTAACAATTCTCCCTCTGGACCCAGTAGGTTGTCATAGGCCATATTAGAATAAAATTGCCTAACTAATGTAGGTGAGTAGGGACAAGCAATGGAAATGAAATTTTCATAGATTTTGAGCCAAGATTTCAAATCCAAACTGTTTTCTTCCTCAAATTTGTCCAAATCCAAGGCTACTACTGCACAGGATTCTCTTGAAGCAAATTTCTCTTTAAAAATATTATCTTGGTCTTTCAAATGCACAGTAGTAAAATCAAAGTCTTTAGGTGGAAACTGAAAATGATAAATTTCTTCAATGGCATTTTCTTTTACCAGTGAGGAGCTAGATGAAGAAGGTTGTGAAGTAGAGGACTTCTTCTTTTTCTGGGGAGGTGCTTCCTCTGGTTCAAAATTTGATGCCCTTTTTGTTCTGACTTTCTTTTTAGACTTAGTAGCTGATTCTGGTTCAGCTTCTTTCTTTTTCTTCAGAGGTGCCGCAATCGGTTCTTGAAACGATACACCCTTTGAACGAGTGGGTGTGGCTGAGACAGCTTTTGAAGATGATTGAGGAATTTCACCACTAATTCCTGGGAGTGTTTGGTCTATTCCATCGTGAAATCTATTGGGTATCATTTTTATTCTCGATGGTCTCTGTGAAGGAGGAGAGGTTTGAGAAGGAGACTGTTCAGACGGTGATTTAGTCTCAGATTGAGTGGGTTTCGTCGATTGAGAGGCCATTGTAGAGTTGTGAGATTTTTTCGAGGTTAGATTGGAGATCTGAGAGGAATCAGAAAGATTTGAGAAGAAGAGAAGTGAGAGCACCGAAGAACACTTAGGGCAAAACTGCGGTTATGAAGGCAGTTTTGGAGAACATATATATATAGAAGCGTCAACACTCGAGTTCTCATAATCAACACTGGAGTGTTTAACTGTTTACACTACCAACACTCGAGTTCTCACAATCAACACTGGAGTGTTGATAAAAATTTGACTAACCTGGGTGCCAATAGTGTACTGAGAACCGTTGGCATTTCTTGTTCAAAACTAGAGTTCAAAACTCGAG
This sequence comes from Acacia crassicarpa, assembly GCA_034222035.1. Classification (NCBI taxonomy): domain Eukaryota; kingdom Viridiplantae; phylum Streptophyta; class Magnoliopsida; order Fabales; family Fabaceae; genus Acacia; species Acacia crassicarpa. The sequence continues at coordinate 40,799,937 of JAWXYG010000003.1, forward strand.
TGTTGAGTTTCAACACTCTAGTTTTCATTTCTCCTTATTTCTCTGACCTCGACACTGGACTCCCAACACTGGAGTTCTGATTATCAAAACTCGAGTGTTCAGATTTGCAGGTACTTTAGTATTGCCATTGATCCACAAATACTGGAGTGTTTCATCCCATAACTCAAGTGTTCATCTTTTGATATGAAACATCAATCTGTTAAGTCCTACAAAAGAGAAAAACTCCAACACTCGAGTGTTTGATCCCATAACTCGAGTGTTCAACTTTTGATATCAAAAATTAACTTGTTAAATCCTGCAAAAAAGAAAAACTACATACTTCGATGCTTAAGTTAGTAATTTGTAATCATCAAAACCAGAGCTAACATTGGAATTTAGTTGGAAATACTTACAACTCATTGGGATTCACCATTCCCAATTCTCTTCTTATGTAATTAAATTGTTCTTTAGCTAGTGGCTTTGTGAAGATGTCTGCCAATTGGAGATCAGTTGGGATGAACATGACTTTAACTTCCTTTTTCTGGACATAATCTCTTATGAAATGATGCCTTACATCAATATGTTTGGTCCTAGTGTGTTGGACTGGATTTTTGGCCAAGCTAATAGTGCTTGTGTTGTCACACAATATTGGGACTTCTTTGAGATTGATTCCCAAGTCTGAAAGTTGTTGTTTCAGCCACAAAACTTGTGCACAACAGCTTGAAGCAGCCACATATTCAGCTTCAGTGGATGATACAGCTACTGTTGTTTGTTTCTTGCTAAACCATGACACAAGTGATTCACCAAAGAATTCACACTGTCCACTTGTGCTTTTCCTATCGGTTTTGTATCCAGCATGATCTGAATCTGAATAGGCTACTAAGTGTTCTGGTTGTCCTTTAGGAAACCATAATCCTAGAGTTTTAGTGTCAGCAAGATATCTGAAAATTCTTTTCACATGTTCAGCATGTGACTCCTTTGGAGCTGATTGAAACCTTGCACACATTCCAACACTAAATTGGATGTCCGGGCGACTTGCTGTAAGGTAGAGTAAGGAACCAATCATCCCTCTATATTTTGTAATATTAAAGTCCTTTCCTTCCTCATCTGCATCCAATGAAGTAGTTGAACTCATAGGAGTGTCAGCACCATTACATTGATCCATTCCAAACCTTTTTAAGAGATCATTCAAGTACTTGGCTTGTGATATGAAGATACCATCTTTCTTTTGCTTAATTTGTAATCCAAGGAAGTAGTTGAGTTCTCCCATCATAGACATCTCAAATTCTCCCTGCATTTTCTTTGCAAAATCTTCACACAAGTAATCATTAGAAGCACCAAATATAATATCATCAACATATATTTGTACAACTAAAATTTCATTCAATTTATTAGTTCTAATGAATAAAGTAGTGTCAGCTTTTCCTCTAACAAAGCCTTGATCAAGAAGAAATTTACTTAGGCGTTCATACCAAGCTCTAGGAGCTTGTTTAAGGCCATATAAAGCTTTCTTGAGATGATAAACATGATCTGGAAATTTTTCATTTTGAAATCCAGGTGGTTGTTCAACATAAACTTCTTCTTGTATGAAACCATTTAAAAAGGCACTTTTAACATCCATTTGAAAGAGTTTTATTCCTTTAACACAAGCAAAGGCTAGAAGAACCCTTATGGCTTCCAATCTTGCCACTGGAGCATAAGTTTCTTCAAAATCAATTCCTTCTTCTTGATTGTAGCCTTTGGCAACTAGTCTTGCCTTATTTCTGACTATGATTGCAGATTCATCACGTTTGTTTTTGAATACCCATTTGGTGCCAATGACCGGATGGTCTTTAGGCCTAGGTACCAAATCCCAAACTTGATTTCTTTCGAATTGGTGTAATTCTTCTTGCATTGCAATTACCCAATCATTATCAGAAAGTGCTTCATCAATTTTAGAAGGTTCAATGTTGGATATAAAAGCAGAAAATGTAACTTCATTTAAGGTGCTTTTTCTGGTTTTAACACCTTGATTAACATCACCTATCACTTGGTCTAAAGGATGACTTTTGTTATATTTCCAAGCTTTAGGTTGTGATGGTTCAGGATTTTCAAAATGATTTTGAGGATCTGTTTCAAAAACATCTTGTTCTTCTGTATTAGAGGGAGATTTTAGAAGATGTTTGTTTTCAGAATTTTGAGTTTGATTTTTCAAGATTATTTCATCATCATCATCATTCAAAGGCTTGTTAGAAGAAGAGTCACAAAATACCACATGCACAGATTCTTCTACACAACGTGTTCGGATGTTAAATACTCTATAAGCTTTACTTCTATTAGAATATCCTAGAAAAATACCTTCATCTGCCTTGGCATCAAACTTACCCAAGTTATCCTTACCATTGTTGTGGATGAAACACTTACATCCAAATACATGTAGATGTGCTAAGTTGGGCTTTCTTCCTTTGTACAGCTCATAAGGAGTTTTGTTTAGATTCTTCTGTACATACGCCCTATTTGATATGTAGCATGCTGTTGACATTGCATCAGCCCAGAATGCTTGAGATGTTTTGTTTTCATTCAACATTGCTCTTGCCATCTCAGTGAGGACTCTATTCTTTCTTTCAACTACACCATTTTGTTGAGGAGTCCTTGGCGCTGAAAAGTTGTGATCAATTCCTATGCTTTCACAGAAGTCAGCAAAGGCTTGATTGTCAAATTCTCCTCCATGATCAGTTCTAATACCTGAAATAGAAAGACCTTTCTCGTTCTGGACCTTTTTGACAAAAACAACAAATTGATCAAATGTTTCATCTTTAGAGCATAAAAATATGGTCCATGTGAATCTGGAAAAATCATCAACTATAACTAAGGTATATAAATTACCTCCTAGACTTCTAACTCTAGCAGGTCCAATTAAATCCATGTGAAGTAATTGAAGAGGTTTTTGAGTTGATATTTCATTTTTGGAATTAAAAGACGACTTGGTTTGTTTACCTTTTTGACAAGAGTCACAAATCATGTCGTTTTTGAAAGATAGTTTAGGAATGCCAAACACCAACTCTTTCTTAACTAATTTGTCAAGTTGAACCATATTCACATGAGCTAATCTTTTATGCCATAGCCAAGTTTCATCTGATTTACTTATAAAGCATTTCTCTGAGATATCATCGTTAGAAAGATTAAGTGAATAGCAATTACCTTCTCTAGGTGCTCTGAACAATGCTTTAGACTTAATCTCTTCTAGGGGAAGTATATTACTGCTAACAATTAAACATTCTTCTGAATTAAAGATAACTAAGTTACCTTTATCTGTGCTTTGACTTACGCTCAGAAGATTATGACATAATCCTTCAACAAGGTATACGTCTTTAATTTTTGGTCCATCGAAATTTCCAATGTCTCCAATTGCTGCAATCTTGCCGGTTTGATTTCCACCGAACGTTACCTTGCCTCCATCCTTAATTTTAATTGTTACAAACTTTGATTGATCCCCTGTCATATGTCTTGAGCACCCACTATCAATGAACCACTTGTTGGATTTTGATGCTCTAAGACAAACCTCTTCATCATCTGACCCTTCTTGGGCTACAAGACAAATGTTGGATTTTTCTTCTTCCTCATCATCATCGGATGAGCTATCTCCCCATATACCTGACACATAAGCTCTTCTTTTGAATTTGTTAAATTTCTTCTCTTTATTCTTGAGCTGTGGGCAATCAGATTTGAAGTGTCCAGGTTGTCCACATTCGTAGCATGTGATGGATTTCTTTGTTTCAATGTTTGAGCTACCTTTGTGAAATCTTTTGTTGGCTTGATCCCTTTTGAAAAATTTCTTGAATTTTCTGACCATCAGACTCATCTCTTCATCATCATCCTCATCTTCTTCATCATCATCAGATTTGGATTCTTTAGAGGTTTTGAGAGCTATACTTTTGCTTTTACCATGCACTTCTTCAAGTCCCTTTTTGAATTTCAGTTTAGCCTCATATTCAGAGAGACTTCCAAAGAGAGCTGCTACAGATGTCATTGATTCACCACGTGCTTCTTCAATGGCAGTGACCTTTGCCTCCCATTCTTTGTTGAGGATATTTAGGATCTTTCTTACTTGTACAGATTGTTCATACACTTTTCCTAAAGAAGCAAGTTGGTTAATCAAATGAGTAAATCTTAATTGAAACTCACCAATGGTTTCTCCTTGTTTCATGCGAAGGAGATCATATTCTGTCATGAGGGTGTTGATTCTATTCTGTTTCACCCCAGTTGTCCCTTCATGTGCAATCTCCAAAGCATCCCACATGGCTTTAGCTGAGCTCAGAGTACATATGCGGAAGTATTCTTGTTGACTTAAGGCGCTTTGTAACATGAGTATGGCTTTACTATTGAGAGTGATGTTTCTTCTATCATTCTCATCATAGTTCTCTTCAGGTTTTGGAATCCTGATGCCTTCCCTTTCAATTGTTGGAGCATAGTCTCCTCTTTCGAACACTTTCCATAAGCCATATTCTGTAGCCATAACAAAGACTCTGAATTTAGCTTTCCAAAAAGAATAATGCTCACCATTAAAACCTGGGGGACGATTGATAGAGGCTCCATCGGGCAAAATTCCCTCCATTGTGATCCTTCTCGAGTTGTTAAGCTCTTTAGAGAAGACCTTGCTCTGATACCAAATGAAAGCGCAGCTAAATCACCAAGAGGGGGGGTGAATTGGGGATTTTTAAAATTCTTTTCAAACAAGCTCAGTTTCAAAATAAAGTTTGAAGAAAGACAACTGAATGAAAAGAGTATGAAAAGGAGAATAGGAGAACACAGAGCAATTATCCTGGTTCGGTCTTAACAGATGACCTACGTCCAGTCCCCAGATCTTCTGGGTTTTCCACTAACTTCTTAATTACACCTTCAGCAAACGAAGGAGGATTCACAATCTTGAACTCGCTCCCCCTTACAAGATGTAATTGTACAATCCCAATCTCAAAGTCCCTCTACTTTGAGATTCCTTACAGAAGATGGATTACAACAATGAAATCTCTCTCTAAGAGTGAATTCTGATAATCACTGAGGTACAATAATATCAAAAGAGCTGGACCTTTCTTGAGTTTTCAAGCAAGAATGTATATATGATAGTTCTGTGTCTTCCAGGTTGAAATCTTTAGCTATTTATAATATCTTGAGGCTTGTGAACGTTAGAAGACCGTTGGGGCTTTGTTCTTTTTAAAGAAAAACTGTTGGTGAAGTTATTTGCATGAATTGTACAGCTGAAGTTGCTCCTTGACTGTTTGCTGAACTGATCTTGTGATTTTGTTTCTTCTTAATGATTTGTTCCGTTGGGGATGATTCATAATGGTCAATTGATCTTCTGCAACGGCTATTTGATCTTGTTTAACGGCTAGTGATCCAGAGTTATGTTTCTCCATCATTTCAGCAAATTTCCTAAAGTGGCTCTGTTTCTTTTGATTCTTCATTCAAATGTATAAATTTCCTGTAATCTCATGAATACACTCATTAGAACAGTTCAGGAATATACATAAATTATTTATGTGAAGTAAATAAACAATGGGTATCTTAAAAGATCAAAGATTAAGATAATTTTGGCAAGTTTAAGCGAAAAGCGTTTTTTCAGTTAAAATGGCCAACACTCGAGTGTTGAGTATCAACACTCAAGTTATGAACTGTGCTAAGTTCATAACTGGCAGTGTTCAAAAACAACACTGGCAGTGTTGATCCTTAAAAAAATCAATGCTCTCTGTCTGGTCAACACTCAAGTTTTTCTTCTCAACACTCGAGTGTTGAAACTTTGATAAAAAGTTTCAAACTCCAAAACTATAGTTTTGAGTCATCACTGGCGGTTTTCAACTGGATGAATTTTAAAGGCTCTCTGCCTTGTCAACACTTGAGTGTTGGTATGCAACACTCGAGTTTTCACTTATATTGAAAACTCAGGTTCAGTTGAACACTGGCAGTGATGGAGCAACACTGGCGGTGTTGAAACTTTGAAAACCATGGGTTGCTCTCTGTCTCTTCAACACTGGAGTGTTGGTTTCCAACACTCGAGTTTTGATCTTTCTTTGAAAAAATAAAAGACTCAAAACTGCAGTGTTAGACTAACACTGGAGGTGTTGGGGTTTTGAAAAACTTGATATTTCTCTGCCAGGCCAACACTCGAGTGTTGAAAACTCAACACCCGAGTTTTGAACTTTTCATAAGTTCAAAACTGGCAGTTTTGCTAGAACACTGGCGGTGATGCTTTCTAAAACATCTTGCCAATGTCCAACACTCGAGTTCTGGAACTCAACACTAGAGTGTTGCTATGTTTAAAAATGATCAACTGTTTTTCTCTTTTAAAAACTCATATCTTCATCTTCCAATGATTTCCAATTTGTTCAATCATCATCAAAACCTTATGAGAACTAACACAAAATATCTACAGGGTTTGTACAAAATAACTACAAATTTTAAACATGATTATAGAATTCCGCAATAAATAATCCATGACTTTCCTACAACAAGTCCGACACCTCCATTTACTGGCATCCGCCACCTTGCCCTAGGAGCTACGTCCAATATGCTGTACAATTCAAAGGTATTAATAGGAGTTGGAATCCTAAAGGATCCTAGAGTAACAAATTAATCTCATGCACAATGTACAAACAACATATGATATCAACCGCAACATGAAAATAAAACAATACGGCATTCAGCATACATCACACGCAGTCATAAAATGCATACAACGTTGACTGCAAGGCACAGCACACAACAAGTCTCGAATTCACAGTGCTAGGAAAAACAATTGGGCCTCGAATCTAAAAACTGTTAGTTCTCTGATAGTTTTGATGATTGTCAACAACTACAGACAATTGAAGAGGTTTTGCTCTTAAGTGTCAAAACTCTGTTTAAGAGCAAACCTCGAGGTTGGGTTTGTAACCTCGAGGTTTGACCTTACAGAAGCCTTAAAAATCAAGTGTTCGAATGCTGCAAAACTTGGTTTCACAAGTTATATGTGAAACCTCGAGGTTGAGAAGTCAACCTCAAGGTTCTGGTTCAGTTGGAGAATCCAAGTTTCTTCATTAACACTTGTAACCTCGAGTATGCAAAGCTAACCTCAAGGTTCAACTCATACAGAAAGGTCATGTTGTTCATCAAGCACATGAACCTCGAGGTCCATATTTCAACCTCGAGGTTGGACACTTTGTTTTGAAACTTAAGCTCGATGAAAACACCTTTGACCTCAAGTATGATGTTGCAACCTCGAGTTTCATCATTTACAGAAAGCACACTGGTTTTCAAAGTATTGAAAACCTCGAGGTTAACATTGTAACCTCGAGGCTGGGCTTTATGTTCAACTTTGAACCTTGCACTTTCAAAGAGCCAACCTCGAGTACAGAAGTACAGCCTCGAGGTTGTCGGGCTCCAGTGAAAAACTGAAGGTTTGAAACAAACTTCAAACCTCGAGGTTCACTTTGCTACCTCGAGGTTGAATGATTTTAAAACAAAGGTTTGCCTGAAGATTTCAGGCCAACCTCGAGGTTGGATGAACTAACCTCGAGGTTAGTGACCGTTGAAGCTTTTTCAAATCTGTGAAATCTGTTATAACTTGTTGTTTGATCTACTTGCTTTCATATATCATTCACTCATGATCCCAGATATGTTTAACAAGTTTGTTGAGTGTTTTTCAGTTAGCACAGATCAAGATTATTGAAGATTTGTAAGAAAAAGCAAACAGGTGAACAGTGCATTTAATGCACCTGCACAATCTCATCTACTTTCGGTTAATCCATCTGAGCACGCCTTGTTAACGTTAAAGAATGTTTACTACATCAAGTAAAGTCAATTCCAACGGGCAAAAACTCAGAAATCCACATCAGACTTCATTAAGACTTGGATTAGCAGAAGTTTAGAGAGAGAAGATGACCAGAACCCAAGCTAATCAATTCCAACGGTTGGAATCATCCTACAACGGTCATTTAATGTTCTCTACCTATAAATAGAGAGCATTAACTTCTTTACAAGGATATACAACTATTTAGAGCGAAAATTTATTGAGTCATTCATTGTATCAAGCTTACATCTGTATTGTATCTTTTTGATACTTAGTTCTTCAGTGTTTATCTTATCTGCTCTGTAAGAGAGTCAAACACTTGTAAATCATTTATTGATTGTGATAACTACAAGTCAGGGGACTTGGTAGTTGGGGTGTATTGATTACAACTTGTAAGGGGGAGTGTGTTCTAGTGAGAGAACAACTCTTAGTACAGAGTGTGTAATCAATATTTGATTATAGTGGATTGAAAATCCCAGGTAAGGCTTGGGGACTGGATGTAGGTCAGAGAAAGGACCGAACCAGTATAAATCACATTGTGTAAAGCTTTCCTTTCCTACTCCTCTGTTAGCCTCTGTTTTCATTAGTAAAAAACAGAGCTCAATCTTTAATTTTTAAAGATACCCAATTCACCCCCCCTCTTGGGTATTTAGCTTCATTCTTCAAAAACAACTGAATGCAATAAATGCGTATCCTAGACATGGGTCACAATCATGGTACAAACAAGCATACACAAATATACATGGTTTGTGAGATTAGAGTTATTTCATGGATACTTATCAAGCTTTTGGTTTGAGTTCAAGTTCATTGTTAGTTTTGGGTAGATATCAAAACTTATAATTATACTATTGGAGGGCACAGGCCACTACTTATGCAAACTCTCCATATTCGTAAAGTATTAGGACTAGCTATTATTTTTATGCCCACTAGTCATACTTATGTCCAACTTAAAGTTAAAGAGTCAAGAACTCATTTAATTTATCATTGACTCTCATTTCTTGCTTTTTTGCACCTTTGACTAATTCTACCTGATTTTTCTACAAACTTTGAAAAATTATAACTCTTTATACAAGTATCCAAATGAGGTGATTCTAAAGTTTATGTAACTCTTGATAAGTCTATTTTTAAAGAAAAATACCATTAACAGTCAGACATATGCGTACTATTCATAGAATAATTAAATAGTACCACTGCCCAGATTTAAGTTACAGAATCATATGTCATTTTCAAAAATTCATATCTCCTGATACATAAATCCAAAATAGGCAAATGACCTATCAAATTAAAGCTTGTTATGTCTTCTTTGGTTCTGAAATTTTTCATAATGTTTGGACACCATTTACTTGTGTAAAACTAAATCACAAGTAGCTTGTCACCCAAACTCTCAAGATTGATAGTTTTGAACTTTTTCATAATTTAATCTCATGGCTTCCAATATTATGTTCCTACCTTAATCCCACACCATTTTTCATTTTAAACCCTTTGGTAATATCAACATCCATAAAATCAAATTACTTCTTTATGTTTTGCTCCTAGCCGAAAGTATGCATAGAGAGTCTCAAGTAATTCTTCAATTTATCCTTACATATAACATGATTTTAGGTTTAGATCACCTTTTTGCCTATTATTTGAACCTCTAACATACTTATAACCATTTAAGCATTTTAAGTGGCAACTCTTCTTAAGGCTTCAATCTTTTAAAATTTCAAGAAACCAAAGGAAGATAAATTTCTGAACCAACAAGAATAAGTACAAGAAGCTAGAACAACTATTTACTTGCCTTGTGCCTCTTGTATGACTAGCTTTTCCTTTCTCCTTGGGTCCCTTATATTTCGGCCTTGTCCCCATAATACTAAGCAAAAATTGTTCATTAGGACCACATGCATGTATGAGAGGAATGGAAGGATTATTTCAAGATTACATAGTCCTACCACTTACCTTAATTTTAGATTTTTCCTCCTTTCATTTCTCTTGTTATTTTGGGTACTTTCTTTCTCTCTTGTGCTTCCTTACCAACTGACACACGTATGCAAAATAGAAGGGTGGAGGGTATTTTATAATTGGTGGAAATCATGTTTAGGTGTCCCTCTTGTTGTTTTATCAAAACACCCTTCATTAGATTTTTATGCATGTGCCCAATTCCTCCTTCTTTCCTTAGTTTCGCTGAAATACACCACCTTTCGGGCCTTCTATTTTTATTTGCACATGTATTATTTGATTAGGGCATAAGCTTCCTCTTTGTCTCGTGTTCATACTTCTTTCTTTAGTTCTCTTGGTTGGTAGAATTTATGGCCATAAATGGAGCATAGGTGGCCTCATTTTAATCCTTAACTTTCATTTATTTTCCTTCTTCCCTTTTCTTGTCCAAAATATTAAGACCCTTTTTATGATCTATTGTTTCATTTCTTAGCTTGGGACATATGTGTATATACCCCAACATGACAAGTAGCAAAAATTCTAAGGCAAAGTGAATTAATTGCCTTGACTTTTATATAGATATGTGGCATGTTTTTGCATCAAGTTTCATTTATCCTCCTCTCATCTCCTTGTTGTCCGAAATACATATCATGTATATTGGGTTTGTTATTTTCCTTGCCTTACACTTGATGCAATACATGTTCATGCAATTTTATCTTTTAGTACATCTCTAAATCTTGTATTGTTGTCTTATTTCCTTACCTTTCCTTCTTATCTTGCCACTTGGTCACTTGATTGGGAAATCTCATTAATTAATTGTTGACAATTTGATTCCTCCTTCCCTTTCTTGACAATTTGATTAATTCTTTGGTTTCTATATTGCACTTTATTGGCCAATGCTTAATGTCCAAATAATAGCCAAGTTTTACCTCTTTTAACTAAGTTTTCATAAGATAAAAGATCTTGCATTTATTTTTTCTTCTTTGGTTGAAAATGAGCATGCAATGGGAAGATTAATGATGTCATTTTATTGCCCAATTATATCATTGTCACACTTTTTGAACGGGGCTTAATCAACTGCCTAATACAGGCTTATGCTTAAGTCTTTAGACCAAAAATATAATAGAGCATATTACAATTATAAAGCTTTCTGAAATAAAATAAGAGAGAATTTCATAGAAAAACGATTGAAATAGAGAATTCATATATAAAGCTAGTAAACTTAACAAATCTTAAATTGGATTAATAATCTAAATTAGAATATTTAAATGTTGGTTATTTTTCAATAATACCCAAACTCATGGTCTAAAGAAAATAAGAAAGGAAAAGCCAAAAGTCGCACTCGTTATCATCTACTATCGTTGCTCTCTCTCTCTCTCTTGTGTTGAAAGTGACGACGTGCAAGATCGAAACACTTGAAGCAGACTCGGACGATCCCATAATTTGTGTGGGAACCGCACATCAGAGGTCCTCCTTCGTCATTGTTGCTGACGTGGTATCTTTGTTCAGAGCAAGGATGAAGAACAAGATCGAAACCCTTGAAGCAGACTTGGACGATCCCATAATTTGTGTACGTGGAACCGCACATTAGAGGTCCTCCTCCGTCGTTGTTGCTGACGTGCCATCTTTGTTCAGAACAAGGATGAAGAACAAGAACTTGCCAGCTTGTATAGATGAACAAAGAAAGGGAACAAAAAAAGAAAATTGTTTGGAGACGAGAGAGGAGAGAACTGAGAAGAGAGAGAAGACAGCCGATCAAGGGGACGAGCGACCGGAGTGAGGATGGAAGGAACTCCGATCTGCTGTATCTTTCCTTGAATTCCTCCTCTTCCTCAGGCAAGCTCGACGACGATCTTGAAAGGAGAGCAGAGAAGTTGAGGGCGCCATTCACTGTTCTGGCTTTGTTCTCTAGCGACGGGAGCTGGACGGAGTTGAGAGATCGGAAGATCTGTTCATGCCGTCAACCACTGTTCTGTTCTCCGTTTGAGCCCGACGTGGACAGTGAGAACGAGAACCGGAGGGGAGAAACTGTCTTCTTTTCCGGCGATCTTCACCACAGTCTTCTGAGAGAAAACGAGAGCGGATCCGATTGAACCACGAATCAAGGGAGCAGTTTCAGTTTCAAAATTTCTTTCAAAACTTGAGAAACCAGAGCAAGATACCATGGTGATTTTATGTTCATGGGTTTATTTACTTAACAGTGGCTTCTCAGTTTATCATCCTCCTCTATTATGCTATTGATTCTGAATTTCTCAGTTATCAACTAATTGGATCCAAGCATGTTTGGATTATTTAATTGTTCTTAATGTTATTTGTTTACTTAGAGAATATTTGGTCTGAGTGGAGGTAATGAGAAGGGAGGGAGGGTGTTCAAAATTAGAGACTAACAATTAAGTTTTTCTAGGTTTTAAGAGTTACTAAACACTCCTTCTCGCCAAACATAAACATTTCTATCTCGGGCATCATTTTAAGCATGAGCCTATGGTACTCATCTTACATGTATTGTTAATATTGTTTGTTACTAAGATACCTGAATCTTAGCATCTCCCAACCAACTACGTAGGCATATGAGCACATTGAAAAGAGTGCATGAAGTTGCGTAAAAAAGAATGAGTTGAGAATTGAGTAAAGAGACGTTCTCATAATAAGAAGGATGACCCTAAAGAATGTTGACACTTCCGTTCAAGTAAGATAGGATCGGGTGTGACATGTGTGTGTGTGTGTATACTATATATGTATATTTTATGTGTGGGGGAAATGATGTACGTTTTTATCCTATAAGGTTGATACTGCAACCGTTTTATCCACTTAAGGTGATATGTCGCCGACGGAAAAAAAAAAGCGCAATAATGGATCAATTTCTAGCAAACATTGATTTTGTATCAATTGCGAAGATTTATTTCCAATTTATGAATTTGGAATCAATTAATAGATGTATTCGGTTCACAACAAACATTGGCTATGCATAAATTGCGATGATTGATTCCTTGATTCCTAAATCGGAAATAAATCAATTAAAATATGGATACGGTTCAGAGAAAACATTGGCTATGCATAAACAATCAATTACCTGCACATATGTATTCGTTTGCTGGAAATTGATTCATTATTGCACGTTTTTTTTTCTCGTCAGCGACATATCACCTTAAGTGGATAAAACGATGCAGTATCAACCTCACAGGATAAAACGTTAGGTCCTAGTGGGATGTGAAGAGGCTCTTTATCCGGGGTAATGCCAGACGTTTCTCACAGTTTTCTAGGCTTTCTGCTTTTCACGCCTCTTTCATGATTACCTTGCGACACCTGTCTCTTGCGGAGTGGCGAGGGGCCATAACTGCTGCAACCTGCCGCCAGCGGTTTTCATGCGCATTTAATGCGCCTGTTGCGTGACGTGCGTTTCCCCTCCTTTTGGGTGTGAATTGTCTTTTTAACCCTTTACAACATTTGAACTTAGCGAACGTACTTCCCTCCATTCGCCTCATTCCATCACTTTACCATTTTCCAGCCTTTGTCGACAGAAAAAGCTTTCTCGTAGTTGTGATCGTCTCCGTGCAGTTTCCAGGTTCTTGCATTCTTGTTTCGCCGCTCACCAAGGTATACTTATCCTTCCTTTTTACCTTTCTATGATTATGTTTCTGCTTCTTGGCGCTCTCGTGATTTAAGCATTTTCATTTCTGAGTGTCCTTGGGTAGATTTTCGCATCTTCTGGGTAGGTTCTCGTTAGGTACCTCTACCTGACAGTTTTGCCTAAGTTCCCTTCTCCTATTGGTGTAGCACTTTTTTGAAGTGGTGTGCTTCAACCTTTCCTTACTCTCGGTTCTTCCTTCCTTATCCAACCTTCTGTGCATTTGTTAGGTGATGGATAGGTCTAATGGTCTGCCTTTCTCTAACCAAAACATAACCCCAGAAGAAGAAGCTTTGCATGCTCGTTATCCCTTCACCAGTTATTGGTTATTTGGGTCTTCGCTTTCCAAAGAACAAAGACTTGCTGCCCTGCTTCGCAGTGGGTCTGTGAGCAGAGAGTTGCAATATCTTCGACTAAGAACTTTTCGGCTGGGACTCCAAAAGCACATTTAACCGGGTTCAACTTAATCTGATGTTTTCTTAACTTCTCGAATGTTTGTTCCAGATCCCGGATGTGATCATCTGGATGCTTTGATTTCACAATCATGTCGTCTATGTATACCTCCACGTTTCGCCCAATCTGGTCTTCAAAGACCCCGTTCATCATGCGCTGATAAGTGGCTCCGGCGTTCTTCAACCCGAACGGCATGACATTATAACAATAGTTAGCCTTGTCAGTCATGAAGGCCGTCTTCTCCTGGTCGTTTGGGTGCATGGCTATCTGATTGTATCCAGAGTAGGCGTCCATAAAGGATAGCAGTTGATACCTAGCCGAATTGTTGACCAGTTGATCAATATTCGGCATTGGGTAGGAGTCTTTCGGGCATGCCTTATTCAAATTTGTGTAGTCCGTGCACACCCTCCATTTGCCATTTGGCTTTCGCACCATAACCACATTGGAAAGCCATGTGGTGTACTGTACCTCCCGGATGAACCCGGCTGCCAGAAGCTTTGCTACGTGACTCTCGAAAGCCTTCTGTCTGTCAGCAGCAATATTCCACTTTTTCTAGGCCACCGGCTTCGACCCCAGCCAGATGGCCAATCGGTGGCAGCAAAAATGTGGGTCTATTCCTGGTATCTTGGATGATGTCCACGCAAAAACATCCTGATTTTGTCTTAGGAATTTAATCAGATGAGTTTTGAGATCGATACTCAAGCCTTCACCGATCTTAGTTGTCTTGGTTGGGTCGGCTCCCAACACTGATTCCTCAAGCTCTCCTTCCAGCTCTGGTCGAGGGTTCTGTGATTCCCTGAGATCGAGCTCTACCATATTGACTGATTGCCGGGGTTGTCTGTCATTCTCGGCGTCGGCATGAACTTCATCCCGTCCGAGCCGAGGTGGAGATGAGGGTCCTCCTTCCTCGACTCGAAGGGCCTCAGAATAACATTGCCGAGATTCCTTCTGGTCCTCGGATACTTCTACTACTTGATTCTTGTCGGTAATCAACTTAAGCTTTTGATGCTTCGTGGATACCAGCATGTCCCAACTAAGTATAGTTGGTCTACCCAATATAACATTGTAAGGGGAACGAAAATCGGCCACAATAAACCTTACCCGCTCTGATTTGAATGCTTCCTTCGTTCCTAATGTCAATCGGAGGTCTATGTAGCCTTTGGGGAAAGAATGTTCTCTGTTGAACCCTATAAGGGTTGTCTTGCATGGCTTCAGATCTTCTACATGAAGGTGCATCTTTTTATAAGCATCCTAGCTTATAATATCGGCCGAGCTCCTAGCATCTACGAAAATCCTTTTGACCCGGCAGTTTACCAGAGTTCCTGTGATGACTAGTCCGTCCTGGTGGCCCGGTACTACGTCGTTTAGCTCTTCACTGGTGAATACCAACGGAGGTGGTTTTGGTTTCGTTAGGTCGTCCTTGAACTTTGGCAGGTCTCTCACTATCAGCACTTCGCGTAGATACTTCTTACGTTGGCTTGCCGTGTCTCCACCACCTCCAAAACCTCCATTGCTGACGTTGCATTGGAACTCAGCTTCTGGGAATTCATCCACGGAATTATATTTTTGTCTTTTCTCTTCTTTTTTAGAGTCTGAGGCCGGGCTTCTACTTTGGCCGTCATGGTACCGTTTGCCGTTTCTTCTTCCTTGGGTTTGGATCACATACTAGCGTAGCATTCCTTCTCTTACAAACTTTTCTATGGCATCCCGGAGTTCATAGCACTCATCCGTGGTGTGGCCCCGGACCGTCATGAAATGCGCAAAATTTTGATCGGTCAGTTGCAGGTTGGTTTCTGAGGGACTTCGGCCTCCCGACCTTCTTCATCTCAATGTAGGCCACTTCCTTCCATAGCTGCGATCGGGAGACGTTCAGAGGGGTGTAGCTGTCGTATTTTGTCTTGCTGTCCAACCTCTCCTGACGGGATCGATTATCTTGATTACGTCTACGACGCTCCATCTTCTGTTTGTCAGTCTGATCCCTCACGTCAGGTGTAATACCCCAGATTTTTAATGAAAATAATAATAATAATAGAAATAGAAATGATAATGATAGATTAAAATAATACAATAAATAAATAAATAAATAAATTAAATTAATATTTTGTATTGTTCCTGTGGTAACTATATTATTTTGTAAATAGTATTATTTAGATTGGTTAAGATTAGATCCTAGATTCTAGGAGTTAGTTATATCAGATTACAATTTTAATCTTTTTGAATTCATTATGGATTCAAAATATATCTAATAATTAAAAGGTCCAGCCCATAGCCAAAACCCTAGATTTAATTATAAATACCAGGTCTGGCCGCTTAAACCTAGAAAACACCCAATACTTTTCTCTGCCACTATACTTTCGTTCTTCTAGGAGGTTAGCAAACATGGAGACCAGGTAATCCTAATTCCCATAAGTCTTAGGTTAGGTTTATATAAATTTTGATAGGTAGACCTAATTTCTAGAACACCTGTACAAACCTTTTTTTTCAAGGTGGCTTAATATTAAACATAAGATGCCTTCCGTTGCATAGTCGTGGGTTTCAATTTGAATAATTAAATCGAATATGTGCAGATTTCTTCTCCTTGATTTGCGTGCTGGATATATACATGCCTGTGCATTCTTTTTTTCCTTGCGTATTGATTGCAATTGGATGGCCTCGGGTTGCGTGTGTTTTTTTTTCCCCTTTTAAGCATACACCCCTGTACGTGTTTTCTTTTCTTCTTTAGGTATTGCAATCAAACATATTCCCCTGTGCGTCTTCTTCTGTTCATTTGGTGATTGAAAAAGAATAACCATTACTTTGCCTCGGTTCGCGTGAATGAATTCCTGTGCGTTTTTTTTTGAATTAGGAATTGATTAAAAATGCATTACATATCTGTCCATGTTATCTTCTTTGGATTTTCTTTTCTTTATGTAATATCTCATACACAATAAGATAAGATACGAATAGATTTTAGGTCAAAATTTCTTGATGTTTATATTTAATTAAGGAATATAAAAATATATAAAATACAAGTAAATAATAGAAATAAATTAGGAGTCTATTTTGTGTATGTGTTTTAAATAACTTAACAGTGGGAGGATTGCTTTGGGATGGTACCTCCCAAGGTGATGAACACAAAATTTTTGGGCTTTATGCCACCGATGTGAAAAGATAGTATCCGTTCTTCCCAAAGTGGTGTCTGGCAAGTTTCCGGGACACTAGTAGCAACTTTGGGAAGAGGTGTGCACATTAGGAAGATATGATTATATGTTATGGCCAATTGATGATTGTGACTGGCAGGTTTCCGGGTCAAAGGGTAGACTGATAGGTTTCCGGGTCTACCATGGTTCTCTTCCCACTAAACTAAATGGACTGGCAGGTTTCCAGGTCCAATTAAAATTTAATAAAAATTAATGACTGACATTTGATATGAAACTAATATTTTAGATTATATATATAAATATATATATATTTTTCGTTTTATAACATATGAATATTTTATTATTTTTTTTTTGTATTATCTTTGTTTATTAGGATTACCAGCTTTTGCTGATGTATGTGTTCATGGGCTGCGACGATCCTTCGGGGGAGCAGATTTTCATTGAAACAGGTCTCAAAGCTGGGGTTGCTGGGGCTAGCAGTGAGAAGTGAGGAAGAATAATGAAAAATTCTAGTTAGTTTTCCTATTTTATTTTATGCTTAGGATAATACATTTTTATTTAAGTTTTGATTTATATTAATGTAATAAGTAGCCTTGCGCTTGTTCCAGTACAAGTACGGCGGTAACACTTCCCCAAGTTGTTTATTTTGAAATTCAATAATTTTGTTGGAATTTTATGCTATGAAAACTGTTAGAAATCGGGGGTGTTACAAAATGGTATCAGGAGGAATTTGCAAGGTTCAGGATGACGAGAAAGATGACGGTGCAGGAGTATACCGACAAGTTCATTGAACTCTCGCGTTTTGCTTCGAATCTCATTCCTACGGAGAAGGAAAAGGCACGGAAGTATGAAAAAGGGCTGATGTTCAAAATTCAGAAGTCCTTGGGAGGTATACGATCGAAGACCTTCCAGGAAGCTTACGAACGAACTTTGAATATTTTTGATATCCTACAAACTGAAGAGGAAGTCCTGGAGAGGAACAAGAGAAAGCAGTTTGGTAGTGGCCCTCAACAAGCTAGTGGCGACAAGAAGCCTCGTTATGATAACAAGGACAACAACTGGGGTGGCAAACAACCACAAGGACAGAAGTATGCTGACAGAGGTGATTATGGTGGGAATCAATTCAAGACCCAAGTTCAAGGAACAAAATCAAATCCTTGTAGAGGATGTGGCAAGGAGCCACACCCTGGGAGAAAGTGCAATGGAGAACTTATAACTTGCTTTTAATGTGGTGGCAAGGGGCACAAGGCTAATCGGTGTACTGTCAGGGGATTTAATCCGCAAATAGGCTTTCAAGGAGGACAACCAAAACCAAAAGGAGGACGGAATGGAAACAATAACCAAGGGGGTAGGAACAATGACAATCAGCCGCGCTATCAACAAAACTTTCAGAATGGAAGTGGAGGGAATCGACCATATGCCACCACTGGAAACCTCAACAGTGGAGCTGGAGCAAATCGAGTAACTGGCCAGAATGCTGTGGTTAATCAAACCGCAAAGAATCAAGGAAGGATCTATGTCATGAACCACTCTGAAGCTGAAGCAAACCCAGACGTCATTACAGGTACCTTCTTACTCCAATCCGTACCTGCTTATATTTTGTTCGACACTGGTGCGTCGCTCTCGGTTATCTCATCTTCTTTTGTTGAGAAGATGAGAATGGTACCATCATTGACCTCCTTAACGAACATTACCTTACCTTCTGGAGCTGTTGTCTCTTGCTCCAATGTTTATGAAAACATTTCGATTAGTATAGCTGGTTCTGACTTACCAGCTAACCTAGTCCAATTCGACTTGGCTGATTTCGACGTTATTTTGGGAATGGACTGGCTTAGAAAATATAGTGCTAGGCTAGATTGTAGGGAGCAGAAGATATCATTTAAGACACCAAAAGGGAAATACCTTTCTTATAAAGGTGTTGTACCCAAACCTTCCATTCAAATAGTCTCTGCTATGACTATTAAGAATCTCCTTATAAAGGGACACCCAGCTTATTTGTGCAACGTGCGTGACCTAACTCTCGAGGAGAAGATTGAGCAAATTCCCGTGGTTAGAGAATATCCCAATGTCTTTCCCGAAGAGATTCCTGGCATGCCACCTATTAGAGAAGTTGAGTTTGCTGTTGATCTCATGCCCGGCACTGCTCCGATATCAAAAGCAGCATATAGTATGGCTCCAGCAGAACTGAAGGAGTTAAAAACTCAACTTGAAGAGTTGTTGAACAAGGGCTACATAAGACCGAGTGTTTCGTCGTGGGGAGGCCCAGTTTTGTTTGTGCGAAAGAAAGACGGGAATATGAGGTTGTGTATTGACTACAGAGGACTGAACATGGTGACTATAAAGAACAAATACCCATTGCCAAGGATCGAAGACTTGTTTGATCAATTGAGGGGGGTAGGTATGTTCTCAAAGATCGATTTGAGGACTGGGTATCATCAAGTATGAATCAAGGAAGACGACATCCCAAAGACGGCCTTTCGTACCAGATATGGGCACTATGAGTTTACAGTCATGCCTTTTGGCTTAACGAATGCGCCGGCAGCCTTTATGGAACAGATGAATAGAACCTTCAAGCAGTACTTAGATCAATTCGTGGTGGTTTTCATAGATGATATTTTGGTGTATTCCATGACGAGGGAAGAGCATGAGCAACATCTGAGGATTGTGTTGGATACTCTAAGGGAGAAGAAATGGTATGCGAAACTCTCAAAATGTGAGTTCTGGATGGAGAGAGTGGCCTTTTTAGGTCATGTAATATCTCAGGAAGGAGTTTCTATTGACCCAGCAAAGATTAAAGCTATTATTGAGTGGCACAGGCCTACAAATGTCGCGGAAGTCAGGAGTTTTCTCGGTTTGGCAGGGTATTATAGAAGGTTTGTGAAGGATTTCTCGAAGATAGCGCAGCCAATAACAAGGTTAATATGTAAAACGACGAAGTTTCACTGGGATGAAAGTTGTGAGGTCTCTTTTCAAGAGCTCAAGAAACGACTCACCACAGCCCCGATACTGACATTGCCATCGGGAACGAGCGGATTTGAGATCTACAACGATGCATCCAAAAATGGACTTGGTTGTGTTCTGATGCAACATGAGAAGGTGATATCATATGCCTCAAGGCAATTGAAGCCGTATGAAGAAAATTACCCCACCCATGACTTGGAGTTGGCAGTTGTGGTTTTTGCTCTGAAAATATGGAGACATTATTTATATGGTTTGTCTTGTAAGGTGTACACGGATCACAAGAGCTTGAAGTATATCTTCACCCAGAAGGAGCTTAACATGAGGCAAAGGAGATGGTTAGAATTGATTAAGGACTATGACCTCAAAATCCAATACCATGAAGGAAAAGCCAATGTAGTGGTCGATGCACTCAGTAGGAAACCGAGACATACCCTCAATGCTTTTGTGATACCCAATGAATTATGCGAAGAGTTCAGGAGGTTGGAGATTGAAGTACTTTTACCCGCAGAGCGAAAAGGCATGCTTAATGCGCTCACCATTCAACCAACTATCTTTGAGGAGATCCGCAAAGCGCAAGCGTCTGATTCCTTGTTGTAAGGAATTAAAGAGAAGAAAAGCCAAGGAGAAGCTATAGACTTTGAAGTTGATGAAGGTGGCACAATGAAGTTCAAGGGTAGATTATGCGTGCCCAACAATGAAGGCATAAAGAGAAAAATTTTAGAGGAAGCCCACAATACGCCCTACTCAATTCATCTAGGAGGAGTGAAAATGTACAAGAATTTGAAGAAGAGCTTTTGGTGGCCTAGGATGAAGAGAGAAATAGCGGAATTTGTGGCCAGATGTCTGACTTGTCAAAAGGTGAAGATCGAACACAAACGACCTGCAGGAGTGTTACAACCACTGGAAGTACCGAGAGAGAAATGGGAGTCAATTTCCATGGATTTTGTCACGGGTTTACCTTTAACTAGAGGGGATAAGAATGCTATCTGGGTCATAGTTGACAGGTTGACTAAGACTGCAAGATTTATTGCGATGAGAAACACATGGGGTTTGAACCAGTTAGCAGATGCCTACGTGCGAGAAATTGTGAGGTTGCACGAAGTCCCAAAAGACATAGTCTCTGATAGAGACACAAGGTTTTTATCAAACTTCTGGATCAAGGTTCAGCAAGCTTTTGGAACCCAACTCAAGTATAGTACAGCCTTTCATCCTGCCACAGATGGACAGACGGAAAGGACGATTCAAACTCTGGAGGACATGTTAAGAGCCTGTGTGTTGGAATTCAATCACTCATGGGATAAGTGTCTACCTTTGGTTGAGTTCTCTTACAACAACAGCTACCATGCGAGCATCGACATGGCACCTTATGAAGCACTGTACGGGAGGAAGTGCAGGAGCCCATTATGTTGGAACGACTTTCGAGAAGCTGGCATTGTCGGTCCAGATATGATTCAAGAATCAATGGAACAAGTGAAGGTAATTCAAGAGAAGATGAAAACAGCTCAGGATTGGCGAAAGTCTTATGCAGATCAACGACGACGGCCAATAGAATTTGAGATAGGAGAAAAAGTATTCTTAAGAGTATCGCCGATGAAGGGGGTAACAAGATTTGGAAGGAAGGGCAAGCTGAGTCCAAAGCATATTGGACCGTACGATATTATTGAACGAATTGGTGAAGTGTCATACAGACTAGCTCTTCCAATGGAATTGGAGCATGTACACAACGTTTTTCACATATCTCAGCTCCGGAAATATGTACCAGACCCTTCACACAAGCTTCAGCCCGAATCTATCAAGATAGATCGGAATCTCACCTATGAAGAACGTCCCATAAAGATCCTTGATAGAAGTGAAAGAATATTGAGAAACAAGTTAGTCAAACTAGTTAAAGTTTTGTGGAGGAGTCAAAAGATAGAAGAAACAACATGGGAGGCAGAAGACGATATGCGCAATAAACACCCCTTCTTATTTGAAGAAGGTACACATCTAAGTTTCGAGGACGAAACTTCTTTTTAGGAGGGTAGAATGTAATACCCCAGATTTTTAATGAAAATAATAATAATAATAGAAATAGAAATGATAATGATATATTAAAATAATACAAAAAATAAATAAATAAATAAATTAAATTAATAGTTTGTATTGTTCCTGTGGTAACCATATTATTTTGTAAATAGTATTATTTAGATTGGTTAAGATTAGATCCTAGATTCTAGGAGTTAGTTATATCAGATTATAATTTTAATCTTTTTGAATTCATTATCGGATTCAAAATATATCTAATAATTAAAAGGTCCAGCCCATAGCCAAAACCCTAGATTTAATTATAAATACCAGGTCTGGCCGCTTAAACCTAGAAAACACCTGATACTTTTCTCTGCCGCTATACTCTCGTTCTTCTAGGAGGTTAGCAAACACGGAGACCAGGTAATCCTAATTCCCATAAGTCTTAGGTTAGGTTTATATAAATTTTGATAGGTAGACCTAATTTCTAGAACACCTGTACAAACCTTTTTTTTCAAGGTGGCTTAATAATAAACATAAGATGCCTTCCGTTGCATAGTCGTGGGTTTCAATTTGAATAATTAAATCGAATATGTGCAGATTTCTTCTCCTTGATTTGCGTGCTGGATATATACATGCCTGTGCATTCTTTTTTTTCCTTGCGTATTGATTGCAATTGGATGGCCTCGGGTTGCGTGCGTTTTTTTCCCCTCTAAGCGTACACCCCTGTACGTGTTTTCTTTTCTTCATTAGGTATTGCAATCAAACATATTCCCCCTGTGCGTCTTCTTCTGTTCATTTGGTGATTGAAAAAAAATAACCATTTCTTTGCCTCGGTTCGCGTGAATGATTTCCTGTGCGTTTTTTTGAATTAGGAATTGATTAAAAATGCATTACATATCTGTCCATGTTATCTTCTTTGGATTTTCTTTTCTTTATGTAATATCTCATACACAATAAGATAAGATATGAATAGATTTTAGGTCAAAATTTCTTGATGTTTATATTTAATTAAGGAATATAAAAATATATAAAATACAAGTAAATAATAGAAATAAATTAGGAGTCTATTTTGTGTGTGTGTTTTAAATAACTTAACAGTGGGAGGATAGCTTTGGGATGGTACCTCCCAAGGTGATGAACACAAAATTTTTGGGCTTTATGCCACCGATGTGAAAACATAGTATCCGTTCTTCCCAAAGTGGTGTCTGGCAGGTTTCTGGGACACTAATAGCAATTTTGAGAAGAGGTGTGCACACTAGGAAGATATGATTATATGTTATGGCCAATTGATGATTGTGACTGGCAAGTTTCCAGGTCACAGGGTAGACTGGCAGGTTTCCGGGTCTACCATGGTTCTCTTCCCACTAAACTAAATGGACTATCAGGTTTCCGGGTCCAATTAAAATTTAATAAAAATTAATGAATGACATTTGATATGAAACTAATATTTTAGATTATATATATAAATATATATATATATATTTCATTTTATAAAATATGAATATTTTATTATTATTAATTTTTTTATTATCTTTGTTTATTAGGATTACAAGTTTTTGCTGATGTATGTGTTCATGGGCTGCGACGATCCTTCGGGGGAGTAGATTTTCATTGAAACAGGTCTCAAAGCTGGGGCTGCTGGGGCTAGCAGTGAGAAGTGAGGAAGAATAATGAAAAGTTCTAGCTAGTTTTCCTATTTTATTTTACGCTTTGGATAATACATTTTTATTTAAGTTTTGATTTATATTAATGTAATATGTAGCCTTGCGCTTGTCCCAGTACAAGTGCGGCGGTAACACTTCCCCAAGTTGTTTATTTTGAAATTCAATAATTTTATTGGAATTTTATGCTATGAAAATTGTTAGAAATCGGGGGTGTTACATCAGATGACGTATTCCTCCATTTCTCGGGCTCATCAGCATTGGCGATCTCTATCTGTTCCACATCAAGGTATTGCTTTGCCCGTGTATAGAACTCAGTTAATGTGTAGACTCGGTTTTTGCACATGCTTCTTGCCATGTGCGATAATGGGTCCAAGTCGTCGACTAGACAATGTACATAGACCTCCTCGGAAAGAGAACGTACTTGCATTGCCACGTCTCTGAACCGATCCAAGTATTTTTGCAGCGTCTCACCCTTCTTCTGCTTTACCTTGCTCAATGTAAACTAAGACTTCGGCTGCTTTTTGTTGGTGGCGAAGTGCAACTCGAATTTACGCCCGAGGTCTTCGAAATTCCGAATGGAATTATTTGGTAGAGAACTCAGCCATTTGTGCGCCGGTCCAGTCAATGTGGCCGAGAAGAGTCGCAAGATGACCGAGCCCTCTATCGACCGTACCCACATCAACTTTTCAAAAATCTCAAGGTGGTTGCGCGGATCCTGAGTCCCATCATATTTTGGGAGATCGGCAAGATCAAAATTCTTCGGGTAAGGAGCCGTTGCAGTTGCTCTTGAGAATGGGGTTCTGCTAGATCTCGTCAAATATTTCATTCTGTACTCCCTAGGTGAGCCATGTGGCCAGGGAGCTTTATTTGCTTCTCGGTGCTCATCTGAATATCGGTCCTCATCGCCATCTCGGTCTTCGTAATATTCTCGTTCTTCCTCATCATTTGAGTCCTCCTTGTCTGCGATCCGAGATAACCGCGCTTTCTTCAGTGACGAGGCCGGTTGGCATTCTCGCCCCGCTTTCTCCTTTCGTCTTGTCAAGGGTCCGACGTCTTAATCCCAACTCAGGACTACTGGATGGACTACTGCTATTCGAGATTACTTTTTCTTTTCCTTTTCGGGAGTCTTTCCGGCTCCCACGTTGAAAAAGAGCCTCGAGCTTTTCCTCTATCATCTGCTCAATAGCTCGGAAATCTTCTTGACGCTGGAGGTGATCCCGTTTTTCCTTGTTCTTGAATCTTGGGAGCATTGACTCCTGTGTTCTCCGTAATATGTGGACGTCGGCGTTTGATGCCGGAACGTCTAGAGCCAGGGTCTCCTTTTCTAATTCCACCAATGGTTGATCAGTGACAGGAGAGGAGGTCACTATGTCGGTTACGTGGCCCTTCGGAGTATTTTCACGCAGTGGAAGACTCTGAGCGTGCTGCTGACTTGGTCCGGCCTGAGATTGGTTTGGCTGTGGATTGCTTTCAGCCCGTGGCTGATTTGGCTGATGGTTTCGACTGTGGCTTCTGGTGTTCGCCATTAGTGGTCACGGGGATCGAATTTTAATGACCCCACGGTGGGCGCCAATGTTCTGTTCTAGGAACAGGACTGATTGGACTTAACTAGGTGTCAAGCCTAGAGCCTACATATCCTTTGAAGGGACCAAAGTCCACGTAGTTCGATGAATACTTGGAGGCGTTTAGCCAGGGGGTGGTGTATGTGCTCTGTGTGACAGAAAGTAAGGTGAGCATAAGTTAGAATGTGTGCACCTGGTTAATCGACCTATGTATTTATAGAGATTTCTGTGGAGGATATCTCGGCTGTACATGATATCCGGGGTGAGTATCTAGGGGAATATTTCATGTAGATATAGTCCAGATACTCCTATGATGTCGATAGATATGATCCGCTATAACATAGGTGGGATCCGATATGGGATATTTCACATTGAGTCATACCTCGAATATGGGCCTTGGGCCGGTCCGTAACAAAAGCTAATATGTCTTGGAAAGAAATTATAGCTAAAGTAGATGAAAGAATATAGGAAAAAAAAGTGAAATAGAAATAGAATTTACAGAAAATAATTTAATAATAGAAGAACAAGGAACAAAAACTAATGCTATAATAAGATTTAATAGTAGAATATGTTAAATATAGTTTTATGGGAAAAAGAAAATACGAGCAAGTTATAAAATAGTATTAGGAGAAGACTTTTTAGAACTAGCCAACCATACAGAATACAAGATGAAAGAATAATGATAAATCTGAATTATAAAACAATTGAAATACCGAAGTTATAATGATACAATAAAGTATTACTTAGAGAGAAATATGGGATGAAAATAGGAATAAAATGAGAATAATAAGTCGTTATGAAAGAAATAATGAAACAATAGAAATCCTAGATACAGATACAAATTTAATAAATAAGATAATGAAACATTTTAAGAATTAAATTAAATATTTTAATACAAGACTAGAAACTAATAATGATATATATAATCCGCATTATTATGATCAGATTCTTAGACAAAGAAATGAATGCGAAATGATAAAAGGGAGATTCCAACCACAAAAATTAGAAATTTTGTCTAGGATATGAATCAAAACCCTCTCTATACATATATTAGAAAGACTTACAAAACAATAGTACCACATGCATGTAAACATTTATTCAGAATAATGATTAGAATAACTAGAGAAATAGATGAAATAGAGAAAGCAGGAATAAGATGGATCATGGATGTATGATAGGGCATATAATCCATATAATCCGATACTAATAAATGAAGCAAATGTATCAACAAATGAAGCATATGAATTAATGGATCAAAGAAATTATGTAAAAAAAATATAAAAAAAAAATTAAAAATACTATCAAGGATATGAACCCAATGAATCAGAGAGCAGTTGAAGATTATTATTACACAAAGAATTGCAGGATAAAAGTGCCACAAAACTGTATATATTTAATAAGAAAAATAATAAATAAGACAAGAAAGATAGATGATAAAGAATGGAAAAGGATAAGATGGATGTATGAAACAAGGGAGAATCCTATATAAAGACGGTTAAAATAGAGAAATCCTATATAAGGTTGTTAAACTCAAATTATAAATTGGGTTAATGACCAAATCCAGGATATTTAAATATTGGTTATTTTCCAATAATACTCTTAACCTATTATCTTATATCTTTATCGCTGGGCAATGATTTTGTTTTTTTTTTTTAAAAAAATAAAATGCCATGCCAGGCTTAAAATTGTAGAGGAGGTGGTTCATGGTGGGTACTGTTCATCGTCTTCTCTCTCAGTATACCGTTTGCAATCGCCACGTTCTCCTGCAAGATTTTTTGTTGAAGATCGTGAGTGAGGACATTCCTCGAACAGTTGGGGAGGGTGGTCGAGATCAAATGAGAGGAAGGATCCTGATCCCTAAGAGGGAACCAATTAGAAGCACTAGAGGCACCAAGAATCTAAAAGAAGGGAGAGAAATAACCCAACATCGGCATCTGCGGCGATCTTGGCACAAATTCAGGTGCCTGAGCATTCAATTTGAAGGTGGAACTGAGCGTAGTAGGAGTTTCTTGGATATTGCTTTTCTCTTCCTTGAATGTTTGTGCCTGTTCCTGCGCCATTTTTTGGCTTTTCTTCTTCTCTCATTCTTTGTTGTTGTTCTGTTCGACCCTCTCTCTGTCGATTATGATGTGATCAAAGAGAAAGTAATCTTTGATTATTTGTGAAATGAAGAAATCTCTCTCTCTCTTTGTCTTTCCCCTGAAGTTAGCAACTGTATTATTAAAAGAAATAGCTCTCCGATTGGCTCTCAAACAAGAGGTGCATCAATCATTTGTTTGCATCAGTGGTAGCCATTCACAGAGCGTTGTTGGCGATTGCAGACGAGATAGCCAGGGAGAAGACGATGAACAATACCCACCATTAACCACCTCCTCTCCAGTTTTAAGCCTGACATGGCATTTTATAAAATAATGAACTAGTAAAAATTGAACATATGTTAACCATTTTAACAATAATCAAAGAAAAATCTATGGAACAAAAAATATTAGATAATTGTAGTGAAAATCATTTAGTACATGGGAAAAGTCTAAGCCAATGGAAAAAATAGAACTAAAATATTACAGTAAGGAAATAAATTATGAACCTTATCCTTGGACAATTTAGGATAAATAAGAATTTGTAATGCATATAAATGAAATAAAAAAAATATGATTTAATTATAGAAAGCATATTTGTATATTCTTCACCTGCAATGATGGTAAAAAAATTCAGTGAAGAAAGAAGAGTTAAAAGTAGAATGATTATTAATTATAAAAAATTAAATAATATAGCTATTAGAAATAGATTCCCAATACCAAAAATAGAATTACTGTTTAATTTAATAAAAGGAAAAAAATATTTTTTTTGCAAATTTGATTGTAAGTCAGGATTTTTCAAATAAAACTAGAAGAAAATAGTAAACAATGTACAACTTTTAGTACATAAGAAGGATTATATGAATGGAATGTCCTTCCAATAGGTCATCATAATAACCCAAGTATATTTTAAGTATTTGTATCAAAATATTACCAATAAGAGACTTTGCTATAATATATATAGGATAGGATATTATGACTACCAATTTTATGTCACTACCAAGTCAATACCACTTTTTTACCGTTGGATTAGAATCTTAATAGGAGAGAGAAATAATAAATTGTAGATAAGATTCTGATCCAACGGTGAAAAAGTAGTAGTGACATAAAATTGGCAGTCACAATATCCTATCCCAATATATATAGATGACATATTAATATTTTCAGATAATGAAAAGGAATATGAGAACATTTGAATCAATTTGTAAATTTAATTGAGGAAAAATGCTTAAATATATCACCCAAAAAAGCTATATTAACAAAAGGAAATAGCTTTCTTAGGGAAAATAATAACAACAAATGGCACTGCTAAAACACTGTCAATTAGTAGCAATTAATATGTAGTGGTCACAGAAACGAGCTCCAAATATGATATTTTGTAGTAGTTTATATAAAACCCGCTACAAATTTGTAACGACAACACTCGCCAAAAATGTGGTGCCAACTTGGCACGTAATGGCATAAAGGTTGTGGTAGTTTTAAGGTGAAACCCGCTACAAGATTCGAAGAGTCTGAACTTTTGTGGCGATTTGAAAGCAAAGCCTGCTACAGAATTTACAAAGTTTGAACTTTTGCATTGGTCCGAGGCTGAAACTGCTACAAATGTTCCACATTTGTCACGGTTAGGCCAAATAACCGCTATAAAATGCAAAGAGTCTTCAAACTTTGTGGCGGTTATTTTCAAAACCGCGACACAGTTTAAAGCTATGGGCCCGTTTGGGATAGTGATGAGAGAAGTGACTTTTGTTTCTAATAGATTTTTCCTGATGAACTTTTTTTTTTCTGATGGACTTTTCTTGATGTGATTTGTGTTTGGGATGCGGTGACAAAAGTATCTTTTGTTTCTGATGTATATTTGTTTGGCATAGCTTTTAAAAAGATAAATGAGATGGAAAATGACTGAAAAGGGCATGAATTAAATTCAACCACACACATATAAAATATGATAATTTTGGATAAAAATTAAAAATAAATATAAATATAAATTTTGTAAATAAAATAATAAAATTACCATTAAAAAATTACAACACAATGAAGTGCTTAAACAATAAAATTACCATTAAAAAACCATATCTGCACAATTTAGAAAATATGCAAAATATATACATTGAATAAAAATCATTTCATTATTTTTATTCATTAACGCAAATATGCAAAAAAAAAAAACTATATTTTACTTGAACATGATATATTTCTGCAATCCCAACTAATCCTAGATTCATCGGAATACAAATATGGAAAAATAATAAATAAAAAAAAGATATATTTCATTATTTTGCTTGAATGTGATTTATATTTCATTAGATTCATCAAATATAGAGGAGAGGAGAGTATAATCCTAGATTCATCGGAATACAAATATGGAAAAATAATAAATAAAAAAAGATATATTTCATTATTTTGCTTGAATGTGATATATATTTCATCAGATTCATCAAATATAGAGGAGAGGAGAGTATCACATGAAACAAATAGAAGTAGGACTTTTTTTTGGGGGGGGGGGGGCGCAAGGGTCTAAAGAGGCTTTTGGTAATGGGATGAAAAGCTACCAGATCTGGCTTCAACAAAGAAACAGCTTCAAGGTGTAAAATCCATCAAATAATTAAGTGATTCAAACATCCCTTTCCCTCTTGATGGACCTTTTTTCCCCATCTGATGGGAAAATAAGCATCAAATGGGATCCCAAACAGGCCTTATATAAACCCTCAACCTTGAAATCATTTTGTGAAGATTATGCAGCATGCAGCGACACATTTGTTGTAATGTAGTTGCCTCTCTCTGATGAAAAAAAGTCAATTGACATTTTTCATCGGAAATTGGCATCTACCTTGTAAACCAATATTTTGCTTCATATTGTAGTATCTTTGTTAATTATAAAAGTTTGTATCGGTTATTTTAGACACCGCTACAAATGACAACCTTTGTAGTGGGGTTACATTAAAAAACTGCTGCAGAATTCCAAGAGACTTTACATTTGTAGCAATTACATTAAAAAACTGCTACAAAATGCCAATGGACTCACATTTGTAGCTATTTAATTAACCACTACAAATAGCCACGTGGAACGATGTATTTTGTAGCGGTTGATGTAACGGTGCTATGCTAAAATCCCTACAAAGTAGATGTGGAATGAAACTTGTGGCAGTTAGATTCTTGAACTGTTACAACCCTTCAAGTGTTTAAAATTGCTCTCTTTCACTCTCACAACTCACATTTCACACTCACCATGCACATATCATTCTCACTTTTTGTCTTACAACATTTAAGTTTAGTTTTTTTTTTTTTTGGTGATGGTTTTAGGGGGAGGTTAGGGAATGGAGGTGATACAAGGAAGAGTGTCTCAACGAGGAGGTAGTAGTACTAGAGGGGAGCACAGGAGCAGAAATATCCCTGTACCATCACAGTAAGGGACCCAACCTAAATAGATGTTTCCACAAGTAGAGGAGGCGGCCCCACATGGTGAGGAGGCAACCCTACCGAGTCCTCATGAGGATGAGGTTGTTATTGAGGTGGAACTTGAGATAAGTTTGGACGACTTTGAGCAAGGTGGGACATTGGAATTGAATATGCTGATACACGATGTGGTGTGGTTCTTGGATGAGGACATCGCTCGATAGTAGGGGAACCTGCAACATTCATCTTCCTAGGCTATTGGATTTGGGGTGGAACTTGAAGGTAAAGTTAAATATTGTTTTAATAAATGTAATATTTAAATTCCATACAGTTTATTAATAGTGTGTTTAATTGTAATAAAAAATGTTGTGAATTGTATAGATAAGTGAAAGTTGGAGCTTGATACCCAAGAAGGGGGGTGAATTGGGTATCTTTAAGAATTTAAAGATCTAACTCTGTTTTTCACAACTAAGAACAAGGTATAACAGAGATGGAGAAAAGTGAAGCTTTGCACAATACGATTTATACTGGTTCGGTCCTTTCCCTGACCTACATCCAGTCCCCAATCCTCACTTGGGATTTTCAATCCACTAACTTCACAAAATTGATTACAATCTCTGTACTAAGAGTAGTTCTCTCACTAGAACTCACTCCCCCTTACAAGTTGAAATCAATACACCCAACCACCAAGTCCCTGACTTGTGGTTATTACAATCAATGAATGAATATAGTAATAACTCTCTCAAAGAGTGGATAAGTTGAATACTGAAGTACAGAATGTCAAAATGACAATACAGATGAAAAACTGAAAGATATGAATGAACTCTTAATCAAATTTCGCTCTCAGTTGTCTTAGTTGTTGGAAAGACTTGAATGCTCTTCTATTTATACTTAGAGATCAATTAATGACCGTTGCTTTCCAAATAGATCCGTTGGAGAAGTTGCCCAAGTGTTCTGAAGTGGTTTTGGGGTCTTCTCTCTCTTGTTTCCTCCTAATCCAGTTGGCCAAGTCATCATAGTTGACTTTCTGCGAATTAATCCGTTGGAGAGGTGTTTACTTGTTTCAGCAATCATCCTTTAATGCTTTGTGAGCGTGTACAGAAGGATTTGGACAGAAGGAGTAACTTTCTGAGCTTTGCAATAAATGCTCTGAGTTACTTTTTGCTTTATGCTCTAATCTCTCACCAAACATTCTTTAATGCTCTGAAATCCATTAATAAAGACGTTAAACATAGCAGGGAATATTAGAGAATAATATTGGAAGAGTTTAGGATCAATCAATGCAGATTTCTGAAATCCCCAAATTCAAATTTTTGAACCAGCGTCACGAAATCGAGTTCAGTTCTTACAGGCTCGAGTTCGGGGCTTCAGTGTTCAAAAAGATGTAAGTTCAAAAAGTAGAAACCTGAGGTTTGTATTCTAAACCTGAGGTTCTCAAGACATTGAAAAATTAAAAAGCTCTCGGGTTGAAATGAACTCGAGTTTGTTGAATATGAACTCGAGTTTGGTTTGTCCAGAAAAGAGTGTCGCGATTTTGAAATCTAAGAACTTTGAGTTTAAGTGATGAACTTGAGTTTGTAAATGATGAACTCGAGTTCGAAGCTATTCTGATCAAAACTCAATTTTGACTGAAGGAGTGAACCTGAGGTTTGTAATGCAAGGACTCGAGTTTGAAAATTCATTTGAAAGTCCTTTGCTCTCTGGAACTTTTAGGCTCGAGTTTGGAAATCTCAGGCTCGAGTTTAAACATCTTAAAAATAACTCTTTGCTCTCTGGAACTTTTAAATTCGAGTTTGAAAGCTTATGCTCGAGTTTGTTTATCTTTGAAAAACTCTGAAAGCTCTCGGCCAAAACTAGGCTCGAGTTTGAGAATGCTAGGCTCGAGTTTGAGCTCTTGTAACCTTTTCAAACTGGAAACTCATCTTTCAATAGAACAGTGTAAGGCTTGAAAATATCTTAAGGTTTCGAAAAACTTGTCCCATCAGAGATGAACTCAAGTTTGCCATGACAAGCTCGAGTTCATGACTTTTGTGAACTTCAAAACTTTACTTTGAAAACTTGCAAACTTGAGGTTTGAAGAAACAAGTGTCGGGTTTGAAACTGTTTTCAAAGTCCAAACCTCTCTGTCAATGATGAACTTGAGTTTGTCCTATGCAGGCTCGAGTTCATACAAGCTTTTCAAAGGTTTGATTTTAAACTTCAGGTTCTGTCTCAAGCTTGAAGATTGGTTTGGCAAGTTTGTACTCTCTGTCAAAACCAGGCTCGAGTTCATCATTAACAGGCTCGAGTTTAGTTTTGACAGATAGAAAATGACAAGTTTAAAACATCCTAATCTTTGACAAATCTTTTCCATATTGTTTACAATTGTTGGTAATCATCAAAACACACAGAGAACTAACAATAAGCAGGGGAACATCAACACGAGGTGACTGGACGTGGCTGGTTTGAATGCAATGAATGGGCCACATGTCATAGTTCTGTGGAATGAGCACATGGATCAGCCGATCGAGAACAGTAATCACTTTTTCAACCACTGGCTGAGCGAATTTGGCAGAAATTGGTTTTGATTTCCCATCCACTTCCAAGATTGAAAGCAAGTTTTGTCGGATCAAAAGAAAAAAACAAGTTCCATGGAATAGAGTTACAAGACCACATAAGCAAAAAAGTATTAGAATTTGATAGAATAAAAAACAAAAAAAAGACTTGTAAGCACACTAGTGCAAAAAAGGCTTTTAAGACCGGACAAAAGAGGCATCGTAAGACCGGACCCGCAACCGGTCTTGTTCCAGCCGGTATTAAAAGTCTACATTTAAGACTGGACTACGACTGGTCTTAAAGAAACTATTTTAGACTGGACATTTAAACATTCAGTTTTAAAAGTCCTACTAAACAAACCTGGGACTAGCTTTTTGCCCGGTCCTAAAACTCAACTTTTAAGACCGGCTAATAACTTGGCCACTCTTAAGAGATCTGACTTTTAAGACCGGATAAAAATAAATAGGTCTTAAACTTAGTGACTTCTAAGACCGACTAATTATACATGGTCTTAAAAGATTGACTTTCAAGACTGGATGATAAATAAGTCTGGTCTTAAAAATTTTATTTTAGACCGGATGTAAAAATATTACCGGTCTTAAAAGACCAACTTTTAAAACCTTAAATGACATTTATGACCGGGCATATAAATACATCCGGTCTTCAAAGCTCAACTTTTAACACCGGAATATTTATTTGCAGTCTAAATTTTCTTGAATTTTTCCCTGTTCTGTTCTTCCTGATTATATTACACACAAATCCACCACCCAATCTAGTACATAAAAGTCGATACTTTAAGCTACAAGTTATGAACAAATTATTGAATAAAATGAATATGGAAAAATCATACAAATATTATTCACTATGAGTTATGCGGCCTCTTAAGTAATTATTATATTATGACTACAATATATAAATTAATTAATACAATAAGATAACTTACTTACAAATACCATAAGTTACAAATACAACAAACATGCCCAAAATAATATTCACCATGCCTTCATCTGATTCCCACCAACAACGTAACATCCTTTTTTATAACAAGCCCTTTTGGATCGGATCCTGCCACAAAAATAAAACAAGAACAAACTTCATAGTCAGTGACATTGTTTATGATCAAACATAGAAGGAATATAATATAGGTAAAACCTTATAGTTTTCAAAGAATTCTGCATATGAATATTACCTTATGGCTTGACTCTTTTATAAAGTGATATCCTCCCATATCCCTTCTTGATGATCATTTCTTATGCCGGGTTCATTATCCGCTTCATCTTCTTCATTCATGTTCGGTAGACCCCTTGAAAAAGGAGTATTCTCAGGAAGACCATAATTTGAATGACTTTCCTCATCAATATCAATGACCATTTTTCCTTGGAGAGCTACAGACCACATTTTATTTTCTTGATCGGTGATATAGAACACTTGTTTCGCCTGGTCTGCCATTATAAAAGGTTCGTCTCCAAAACTTCTACCATTGACATCGACTAATGTAAATCCTAGCCGATCGATTTGAACACCATTATTGACATTAACCCATTTGCATTTGAAAATGGGAAATCTAATTTTCACATAGTCCACCTCCCAAATCTCTTCAATAACCCCATAATATGACATGACTGCCAATAAAGGCCTCTTGTCTTTTGAACTGGAGAAGTGCATAGATTCAGCTTTTAACATAACACCACTGTTCTGGACTGTGCTCCTATCATCTAGGGACTTCGTGTAAAATGTATAACCATTGATCACATATGAATTCCAACTTATGACATCAACCTAAGGACCACGTGCTAACCATTTGATTGTATCAGAAACACATTCCTCTCCCTCGACCTTTTATTTGAACTAGTGTACAAAAGTTTTGTTATGCTCCCTAATCAACATTTATTGAGTCATTTGATGATTTTCTTTCCTTACAGCTTCTTTATGTGCAGCTATGCTGGCTTGAACTTCATCAACATTATTCAAGATGTATAAGTGGACTTGTGACAATTCATCAGGATCCACACTCTTTATTGAAGCCCCTTGCCTACCCCCTTCAGCATGCTGACGTTTTGGAAGCCCAATATGTCTTACTTTGGCCAAATAATTTTGACAAAATTCCATGGCTTCTTCAGAAACATATTTATGAACAATAGATGCTTCTGGCCGGTATGCATTCTTCACGTACCCTTTTAGGAATTTCATAGATCTTTCAATTGGGTACATCCACCGTAAATGGATAGGGTCGCACAACTTTATCTCCCTCACTAGGTGAACAATTAGATGAACCATGATGTCAACAAATGTAGGAACAAAAAGATTCTCAAGGAGGCACAGATAAGATATCCTTCATTCTCCAATTCATCCAACTTTTCAATGTCGAAAACTTTACCGCAAACCGCATTGAAGAAGACACAAAGTCTAGTCAAAACGACCCGAAGATCATATTCGGCGATGCCTCGAATAGCTATTGGGAGCAGCTGTTGCATCAAGACATGACAATCATGAGATTTTTGGCCTACTAATTTCAAGTCCTTCATCGATACAAGCCTCTTAAAATTTGAAGAATACCCCGAGGGAACTTTTGTGCCATGTAAACACTCACAAAAACTTCGTTTCTCATCCTTAGACAAAGTATGAGAAGCTGGGGGACAATAAGTTCTCTTCCCATATGCCCTTGGATGTAACTCTTCGCGTATTCCCATTGCTTGCAAATCCAATCTTGGCTTCACACCATCCTTGGAACTACCTTGCATGTTGAGAAGCGTGCCAACAATACTATCACATACGTTTTTCTCCACATGCATGACATCAATACAATGTCTCACATCAAGATTGCGCCAATAGGGAAGATCGAAGAATACATATATCTTTTTCCATATATTTGTTTCTTTTCTACTCTTGGCTGTCTTACTGAATATGACATTGATATTTTTCACCTTCTCATAAACTTGCTCCCCAGTCAATGGCACTGGAGCATCTCCATACCCTTGGCCACCAAAAAAGGCTTTCTTTAATCGACGATATGGGTGGCCCCGTCTAAGAAATCTCCTATGTCCAAGATAAACAATCTTTCTTCCATGTTGAAGTTGATGGTAGCGTGTGCCTTCTCACAAATCAGACATGCTTTATGGCCTTTTACACTATACCCTGATAAGTTCCCATATGCTGGGAAGTCATTGATAGTACAAAAATTATTGCGCACATTTTAAACACCTCCTTCTTGAAAGAGTCATAAATGTCAACATCTTCTTCCCACAACTCCTTCAAGTCTTCGATCAAGGGCTCAAGGTAAACATCAATGTCATTTCCGGGTTGTTTTGGTCTGGAAATCAACATAGACAGCATGGTGTACTTTCATTTCATGCATAACTTAGGAGATAAGTTGTAAATAATCAGGAGTACAGGCCATGAACTATGTATGCTGCTAAGGCTTCCATATGGATTCATGCCATCCGTGCTAAGGGCAAGCCTAAGGTTCCTAGGTTCTTCACCGAAGTTGGGAAATAATTGATCGATTTTCTTCCATTGAGAAGAATCGGCTGGATGACGAAGCTTTCCATCAGAAATCCTCTCATCTGCATGCCACCGCAAATTTTTTGCATCATTTTCATTTGCAAACAACCGCTTGAACCTTTGTATGATTGGAAGATACCACAACACTTTTGCAGGCCCCTTATTTGACTTGTACCTTGGGGTTTCACATATCGAACAATTTTGCTTTTCTTCAAACTCTTTTCTATACAATACGCAATCATTCGGGCATGCATGGATCTTTTTGTACTCCATCCCTAATGGAAAAAGTATTTTCTTAGCATCATAGTATCGATGCTGCAACACATTATCATCCGAAAGCATGTCCTTAAAAGCCTCCAGGATTTCAAAAAAACTCTTGTCGCTCCATCCATGACGTGCCTTCAAGCTTATCAATTTCAATACAGCGATCAACATTTGGTATTTTTTACACCCAGGGTATAGCGGGGTCTCTGCATCACTGCACATATTACCATATGCATGTGATTGATGAAAAGCCTCTTCTCCTACATCACGAATAATATCCTCTTTGCGATCATCCATATCCGTGTCATTATCATCAAAGGCCACTTCCCCATGTTGAGACCCACTTGGTATTTTTTCACCATGCCATACCCATACTGTATAAGTCTTACAAAATCCTTCACAAATTAAATGTATTTGTATAACTTCAGGACTTAGTCTCGTCTCATTCAAACATTTTACACAAGGGCAATAAAACTTCCCACTATCATCATTGCCATTTTGTTTAGCAAATTCTATAAAGTCCCTCACCCCATTCTGATATTCAACACTCGTCTGTAAAGCATTTATCCAACTGTGATCCATACTAGAATTCTTATGGATGGAAAGATGTAACATACGTAAAATAAGGCAACACCAAATGCATATTTATGCTCCTAAATATCACAGTGAATCCAAGAAGCAAAATAAATGCATGACGAGAAAATTAAATGCTTCGCATGAAGGTCTTGTGGACTCACCTGTAGCATATAAATTCAAATGCGAGCCTTGAGTCTTTCTTCTCTTGCCACGAATGTTGATGTTGCAGACAGCAAGAGAACCCTAAAAACATTTGTTGGTCAGTTGGGTAGGTCTAAAGTGCAAATATAATCTTCAAAATACAATATTCATTAACAACAGAGAAACCCATAAGAGCATTTCATCGATTTCGTTCAACCCATTGGAAACCCAGAATGATAAGCAGGAAAATCATGAAGTTATATAACCGAAACACATCTTACAGCTTGGTCTATATACGTTTAGCTAAGGAACCAGAAAGTGATTGTCGAGAGAGCAACGTGAAGCACCGA
Organism: Acacia crassicarpa; assembly: GCA_034222035.1. NCBI lineage: Eukaryota > Viridiplantae > Streptophyta > Magnoliopsida > Fabales > Fabaceae > Acacia > Acacia crassicarpa. The sequence goes on from JAWXYG010000003.1 coordinate 40,837,878, forward strand.
CGCAGCAATACACAACACTGGAGACAGAACTTGAGTAATGAAATCTTTCGGCGTGACAAGAGAAGTTCAGAGAGGGAAATTTAATTTTCCGCGCGACAGAGATTGGCCCCTTTAAATTTGGACTTTATTAAGATCGATTAATTATAACCTATTCGGTCCTAAATATTTTTTTATTAATATATAAAGTCTACAAATTACTTTTAAAACCGAATTCTTATATTGTATCCGGTCCTAAATATATAATTAAATTTTAAGACCGGAGTTTTAGAATACTCCGGACCTAACTTTTTATTATTCATTTATTACGCACGTAGATTTTATTAAGATTGGTTAATTATAAAGTAGCTGGTCCTAAAAATAAAACTTTTTAAGACCGGATGTTAGTTCTCTGTGTGTTTTGATGATTACTAACAATTGTAAACAATATGCAGATGTTTTTGTTCAAGATTAAACTGATTTCAATTTGTCAATTTTAAGCAAAAACATTCCGTCTGAGACAAACTCGAGCCTGTTGTGTGCAAGCTCGAGCCTGCTTTTGACAGAGAGCATAAACCTGCCAGCTCAATTCACAAACTCGAGACTGAACCTGAAGTTTGAACTAAAGCTTACTTAAAAGTTTAAATGAACTCGAGCCTATACTTTCAAGCTCGAGTTCATCAATGGAAGAGAGGTTTGGTCTTTGAAAACATCTTTAAACTTGACTCTTTTTTTTTCAAACCTCAAGTTTGCAACCTCCAGAGAAAATCTTTCACAGTTTTCATAAGCTATGAACTCGAGCCTGTTATGGCAAACTTGAGTTCATCTCTGGCGGGAAGAAATTTTAAGTGAAGAAGATTTTCACAAACTCTGCACTGTTCCATTAGTTCAAAATCTTTCCAAGTTTCAAAAATCTCAAGAGTTTACAGAACAAACAAACTCGAGCCTACCTTTGGCCAAGAGTTTTCAGAGTTTTTCAAAGTTAAACAAACTCGAGCTTAAGCTTTACAGACTCAAGCCTAAAAGTTCCAGAGAGCAAAGAGTTTTTCAGAGTTGAATAAACTCGAGCCTAAATATTTTCTAGTCGAGCATAAAAGCTCCAGAGAGCAAAAGTGTTTTTCAACTTGAAAAAACTCTAGAGTTTGCTCTACAAACCTCAGGTTCATCTTTTCAAAGCTTAGATAAACTTTGTCTTAAATAGTGTCAAACTCGAGCCTGTCACTAATGAACTCGAGTTTGCCCCCTTGAACACAAACTCTCCAAATCTCAAAAATCACGACATACCTCTTTGAATGAAGGGAACTCGAGTTCATGAAGTTAAGCTCGAGCTCAGATCAACCCGAGAGCAATATGTCTTTTCAATGAGTTGAGAACCTCAGGTTTAAACTACAAACCTCAGGTTCACATGCTTTTAAACAGAAACATCCTTGTACACTGAAGCACCAAACTCGAGCCTGCATGAACTAAGCTCGAGTTCACAACGCTGACTCAGAAAATTTGAATCTGTCGATTTCAGAAATCAACGTTATTTGACCTTAATGCTTTGCAACATTATTCCCTGATATTCCCTGCTATGTTTAACGTCTTTATTAGTGGATTTCAGAGAATTAAAGAATGTTTATTTGAGAGTTAAAGCATAAAGTGAAAAGCAAGTTCAGAACATTTATTGCAATGCTCAAAAAGTTACCTCCTCTGGCCAATCCACCTGCACACGTCTACAAAGCATTTAAGAGGGATCGCTACAACAAAAAACATCCTCTCTAACGGATTAATTCGCAGAAAGTCAACTATGATGACTTGGCCAACTGGATTAAGAGTTAACTAGAGAGAGAAAGTGCCAAAACCACTTCAGAACACTTGGGCAACCTCTCAAACGGATCTATTTGGAAAGCAAAGGTCATTTAATGATCTCTGAGTATAAATAGAAGAGCATTCAAGTCTTTCCAACAACTACAACAATTGAGAGCGAATTTCATTGAAGTTTTCATTCATTTCCTTCAGTTTTCATCTGTATAGTATCTTTTGATACAAGAGCTTCAGTGTTCATTTATATCTGCTCTTTAAGAGAGTTTTACTTTTGATTATCATTTATTGTAAGGAATCACAAGTCAAGGGGACTTGGTGATTTGGGATTATTGATTACAACTTGTAAGGGGGAGTGAGTTCTAGTGAGAGAATCACTTCTTGAGTACAGGGTGTGTAATCATTGTGATAGTGGAAATCTCAGAGAGTCTGGGGACTGGACGTAGGTCAAGTGGTTAAGATCGAACCAGTATAAATCTCTTGAGTTCAGCTTTTCTTCCCTCACTCTGTTTACCCCTGTTTTCCATAGCTCAAAACAAAGCAATTTCTGAAGATTTTTAAAATACCCAATTCACCCCCCTCTTGGGTATTTGGCTCCACTTTCACCGGAGTCTCCTAAAACTCCGGTCCTAAATTCTCAAATTTTTTTTTGTAAATATATATAAATATATAGCTAGAAATACGGATTGGCTTTGGCGAGCACAGCAACTGAATGAATAAAAATTAAAGGAAAGCTGGAGTTTAATTTCTTTAATTACTGGAGAATATGAACAAAAAATTTAAAAGACACAAGCTTAGTTCTTAATGCTACATATTTTACTTGAATATGTACGTACACAAGAAAAAAATATAAAAGAAAAACAAGCAGAAAATTATCAAAAACAAGAATCTGACTATATATACATCATAAAGCTTATTATCCTTCAAAGCCTTGGCGATATCGGCATGAGCAGCATTAACTTCCCGCCGGATATCAGCAAGTTCCTGTCTTATTCGCATCAGTGCATCATGGTCTGAAGGTTGGGGGGTGCGGCAATTTCTTCATTATCTGAAATAACAATGGGTCCAACGACTCGAGACTCTTCTGTCTAAATAGAACGCACTCTCGTTGGAGGAGGCACACTGTATAACGATCTACGGAAGGCACGAGCATCACGAGTAAGAGCACCCCTACGAGCGGTTCTCTTGTATCTAACCATGGTTTGAGTAGTTGGCACAAAGAGGTATGAGGAGTTCATTAATAAAGGCAGAGAGCAATTCTCAGATAAGTGGCACGTACGTAGTTTAGAGTTACGAGGTAGTGAGGAGTTAATAAGGAGTTAAGGACAGAGAGGTATGAGGAGTTAATAAAGGTAAAGAGCAAATGAATGGTCTACTTTACGAGCGAGTTTTATAAATATGTGATCTAAATTATTTAAATATTTTGATTTTAAGACCGACCTTTTAAAAATGTCCGGTCCTAAAAGTATATTATTTATTTTTTAAAATGAATTAATTTTAAGATCGACCTTTTATCATTTATCCGGTCCTAAAAGTATATTATTTATTTTTTAATCAATTAAATTACTTTTAAGACCGATCTTTTATCATTTATCTGGTCCAAAAATTCATTTATTTTTTTCAATATTTTTTAAAGTAAGATTTTATTTTGTGAAAAATATTAGTTTTAAGAACGGATCTTTTACAATATCCGGTATTAAAAGTTCATTGTTTCAAATTCCGATAGCAGAGTCATATCCTTACACTCTATCAGAGGATCTCTTCAGCTTCTAGATAAACTTCCCAACTAGGCGTCTCCTCGTATTCTGATGAACTATGCGTCTCTTCATTAATGTTTTCAGCGTTTCACATTGTTCATGATGGGTTCTCTATTTAAACCCATTGTTACTTTACTTTCTTTACATTCTTTTCCGTCACTTCTACAACCACGGTAATGGCTGCTCCACCACCACGAAGTCCTCCTTTTCCTCTTAATCCTCTTCCTCCTCTGGACCCTCCTCCTTCGCTTCCTCCAAACCCGTCTAGGAGACAGATGATGCAACATCTCCTAGCTCGCGTTACACATATAGACCAACGATTGGGCCAGCTTTTCCAGGTCTAAAACGCTATCAACAATAAGATCAGCGCGATACTCGACACCCAGGACGTTGAGTACAATCCCCTAGATGACGACGTCTCTGACCTCTCCGATGACTCCCTCCCCTCCGACAATGATGGGGAGGAGTAAATATTTTTATGTTTTTTTATCATGTACTTCCGCTGCCCCCGACGGGGCAACATAAAAAAAATGTAATAAAATTTTTTTCTTTTCTATTTTGATTGCCTTGTCCTTCTCATTACATTCTTTCTTTTTCCGACAAAAAGGAAAAAAAACAAAACATTGCCCTCGTATGTATCATCAACATTAAAAACTCGCACATTAAAAAATCCAACAATATACAGTTAAGATCAGACCAACAAAACAAAAAACATCGTTTACCTTATTCAAATAAAAACAAACACAGTGACAATTCTTCTCAAGGTTGGACCGTCGTTGTCGTCGGTTTTACCTCGCCCCAATTAGAAACAAAGTGTCATTTTCAATATCTCCATTCTTTTTCCGACAAAAAGAAAAGAGACAAAGAAAAGGGAAACCGATAATCTAAATCAGGAGAGGTAAAATCGACTACAATGAAGGACCTAACTTGAGCAGAACGTCAGAACCTCGGTTGTCTTGAAATCTAATGATTTGTTTGAAAAGCGAGTCAACATTTTTATTTAAAGGAAGGCTATTAGGAGCGGACAATAAAATAATATATGGTCCTAAAAGTCTCATATTATTTAGATCGAATACTTTTAGGACCGGAAGTTTACAATATACGGTCCTAAAAGTCTCATATTATTTAGACCGAATACTTTTAGGACCGGAAGTTTACAATATACGGTCCTAAAAGTCTCATATTATTTAGACCGAATACTTTTAGGACCAGAATTTATAATATACGGTCCTAAAAGTCTCATATTATTTAGATAGAATACTTTTAGGACCGGAAGTTTACAATATACGGTCCTAAAAGTCGTCTTGCTCATTTACAACATCCTAATCAACCTCAAATTTTAAGCACTAAATTGCTATATTCACCATCCAATACATTCAGAAACCCAAAATGGACACAAGAAAATTATTTGAAAAATTAAACAAATTTATTTATTGAATTTTACATTGCCTATGTATATTTACAAATGAATTGTTCAAAAAAATAAACAAATTTACAGAAGATTATTGTTGCTATAGGATATATTTACAAATGAATTGTTCGAAAAAATAAACAAATTTACAGAAGATTATTGTTGCTATAGGATATATTTACAAATGAATTTAAGACATTAATTATTGTCCTGACTTTAAGATCATGTCACACAGATATTTACAACTTATTGCGTATGTGCTCCAGTTCATCATCAAAAAAGGGATTAGGGCAGTTAAACATCTGTAACATCAAAGACAAAAACTGAATTAACTTGGTTGCATATTTCATATGTAACATTAAGCTAGAAACTGAATTAACTTGCGTGCATAATATGTAACATCAAATATTTACCTTTGCAAATAATTTAGTACTTCCTTTATTGATAATATCATACATGTGTTTCATGATGTACTGGCCACATAAGTTGGACGCCAGTGGTTGTCGACGGGTCTAAAAAGAACAAGAAATATATATAAGAGCATATATATCTTACTGACCAAGTTCACAGGGCAGTGTGCCAGTGTACAAATATACCAACCTCTGGTTTGAGCCATTTAGGCTCTTTGGCCTTATAAGAACGCCTTTTGAGTACGTCGATTTGGAAGGTCCTCATGGCACTATCATCAAAAATGCATATTTATCAATAAAGTTCACTGAAAATTCACAGCAGAGATTTCAGACAAGAGAATCAAAATGACATGCTTACTCGTTGATGGTCTGCGTCAACGCAGGCACTGGTTCACAGTGAGTGGAGCATAAAAAGATAACTTTCTGCTCCTCCATGCACATGAGGACCAACTGCCAGTGGCGGCTGAAAATTCACAGCAGTAAAGTACTCAGTGATATATGTAGCAAAATTAAGTGAATTGCAGACAAGATTTGTGATATGTACCTGTGGTAGAATGGAAACGAGTACACCTTTCTTCTCACTTCACACAACCTCTTTGATATGTACTCTTGTCTATGCTGCATGGATGTTGCACTTGAATAGACAGGGCACAAGAATCCAAAATCGTTGCTCCTTCCCTTATTCTCCAATTCTTGATGCATGAACCTACAATAATGACATCCATCAGGGAATTAGTATATATGTATGTGTGATCTAAACGATGCATTAATATTTAAATTATGTACTCATAGAAGAAAATACTTACTTCATCCACAATTAAAGGATTGGATCAGAAAGCTCACTTCTATGAAGCAGGAGGGATTGAACATCAGAGGTGTCAACTTGAACCGGTAGAGGATGGGGGATGCCTACTACTTCATTGACAGGCCATGATTTATCTTTAAAATATCCACTATTCACCATATCGGATATTTTTTCCTTGGTAGTCAACTTAGCAGTAGGGGATTGAGCTTGAGGAGGGGATTGAGCTTGAGGAGGAGAAGATGGAACTTGAGGACGAGGGGTTGAAGCTTCAGGAGGAGTATATACATGTACAAGCTTCACTGGCCAAGAGATGAAGGTTTCCTTGACAACACTCACAAGCTTCAGCTGATCAGTTGGGAGAGGGAGAGGTGCATCAATGATCACCTTTTCAACTGACACTATGACTTCATCATCAGCCATTTGTTGGTGTTATACAGTTGATCTCAATAAGTTGTGGACAGTCCCTTTTGCAACTAATTTACATTGCCCATCACGACCCTCCACATACAGGTCACAAGGTTGCTTTGACTATCCAACAATGCAGCTCCCTCTAGTGCTCTGTTGCACAGGTGCAAGTGAGTGTGTGAAGGGAACACTGGTCTTTAGACGATTGCTCAAAAGCAGCCTCATCTGATTCATTTCCTCCCTCACCTGGCTCATATCAGATTGAAACCTTGCTTCTTTAGCCGCTGCTTGCTCATTTAATTTGGCCACCGTCTGTTCCATCTCCTCTCGAGTAACCATACTTTGTCTATGGTGTTTGGCAGATTTACCAAAGTATTCCTTCTGGCTTACCTGTCCTCCAATCCCCCTTACATGCCCACCATGGTCTGGTTTTCCAGTCACAACGGTTAGAAAATCACTCCTCCCGTCCGACACAAAAGATCCCGATGCTTCTTTCTTTTTAAGATCTTCCTGTAAGGTACAGATAACGAGAAGCTTAGTAATGAAACATGTTTAGTAACTAAAAAATAACAATAACGATACTTACAATTCTTTCAGCAACTACACGAGTTTGTTCACTCGTGTAGGCGCCGCTTGGCTTTTGCCGAATGTGCAACCACAACTCCTCGCGATGTATTGGAGATGGCAGATCATGTACCGCAGAAGGATTGGATTCTACTTCATCTTCCAATCTCTTCTGCTTGGCCACCATCAATTCTTTTTCAGCCTTTTCATATCTGCCGCAAGAAGCCCTATGCGGGCAATCATTCTTTCTCCCTATCTCCTGTGCTTGTTCCCTTCTTGCCTGTGAGTTAGAATTGAAAACAACTATTAATTATGAATTCCAGCCATCTCACTAACAGAAATTAGAGAACTTCTACTTGATATGAACCTCAAACACTAGTCAAATTCACTTCATCAAGTTTCAACATTTTATTTAAGGAAGATGTAGAATTGTAGAAAAAATTGGAGCTATGTTTTGTACTGCTAGGTAGATAGGTTAAGAAACAAAAGAGAATTATGCTAACAGAATAATACAAACTTGATCCTTTTTAAGGCATCCAATGGGATCAGTAGTCCTCATTAGAAAGTAACAATTGGGTATATAAAGTTTCCCCCTTTTAAGACTATTCATTTCCTCCTTTGCAAGACAAACCATTACACAATTACCTCTTTAGTATTTTACCTTTTCAGGGTTCACATATCAAACTTGCATAGACAAAGGCAGGAAATGTATAATTCTATTTACACACCAAACAATTTAACTAACAGGATTAGATGGACACAATAACATTCACATATCCGCACAGGTTATATAAGCAAATAAAATGGCAAACAAAAGAAAATATAAACTCACCAGAGCTTCAGGAGTGGTCCGCAGCTGAACAAATTGTTGCCAAGTTTGTTCATCAATAAATGTGTACGTGTCCCAAGGATTTTTGTCAGGCTGAACCTCGACAAAAATATATGTGCTAGCTAGAAAGGTCTTAAACTTCCTCCACCGATCAGCACAATAAGACAATGTCTTGTTTTTCAACTCCTCAGAGTCAGGGACAGTGTATGTAAGCCGGATAGTGTCCCAAATAGGTTGCTTTACTTTGCCAAAGTCCACACTTTTCCACTCATATGTTAAGATGCTAACCTTGCTGCGTGCTAGATAGCCGACAAAACTAGTATATTTGCTTTTATTACGACCAAAAGGTCGCAACTTTTCATCAAACTGAATCTCGAGCCTTGACCCAGAAGTTCGACTTATGGTAACATCCATCATTCGTGTGCCTCTTCTACCACGACGTGCAGGGCGGTTACGAGGTACATTGTCAGATGAAGAGGGTTCGTTCTGACTCACATCAGTAACTGGCGTTCCCGAAACACAAATGGAATCGTTTTCACCGTTCATTTTTGAGACAGGAAGAGAGGAACGCCTGAGCAAATGATGTTAGGATCCGTACACGCAGCAGATTAAAATTTCTTACGAATCCCATCTAGAGGATCACTCAGCACGTTTAAATCAAGGTTAAGGAACCCGAATCGTACCTTATAGAATTCGGGATCATCTGGAGCCGGAGGTTTTTCTTTGATTTTGGCGAACTAGTAGCTCAAGAATCTACACAAACCTTTGCGCACATTTTCTCATGGTGATCAAGAAAACCCAAAGTGTAGTGAATTCGTCTGCGTCTCGTTCTCTTTGAACTGATGGGCTACCTTCTCGATCAGCAGAAGACGACTCTTAGAATCGGCTTCCTCTACAGGTATCCACACGAACAATCTCCGAACACGGACGTGACAGCGTGCTAGCGCCTCGAACTATGTGTCTCTCTCTTTTTTTCGCTCTAGTGTTTCTTGCGGCTTTCTAATACGCTCGACTAAAAGTCTCGTAGGTTTTTCCAAACCCATTCAGCGTATTATATAAAATTAATCCTCATTAATTTTTGAAATTCAAATTTTAGATTTGGATTAAAATATATTAATTAAATCTATCTGATAGATCTAATATAATCTATTTATTTTAATCTAAAATAAAAGCCTTCTGATTTAATTTATCTCTATAAATTAAATCCGAGAAATGATATCTATTTATTTAATTAAATATGAGATATAATATCTCAATTTAAATCAAATAGATAATGATATCTTTATTCGAAAATTAAATGAGATACAATATCTCTATTTGTTTTAGATATTAAATTTACCAAATAAATTAAATATAAAACAAATATTATATAGTATTATTATAATATAATCTCCATTAAATAATATTATTATATTATTTTTGAATTTAAATATATATACACAAATATATATTTACCCCAGATAAAATCCAGTACTCATCAAATCTCAGATTAATCTGAGATTCAATGAATCTGGACACTTTTACCCGTGTTGGATTATTCTTGTGTGCGACCCTGCAGGCCCATATGAGATTGGCAGTGGGCCAATACTGTACCAGCCCACAACTCGTAAGCGGCCTCTAGCAAGACATTGCGACTACCTAATTCATATGGGGATCGATGACACGATACTATCTATCGTACAACCATGTCACGTCCCTTTTGTCACGCGATAATTTGGTCAAGGATGAGGCATGGATAATGTCAACTTCCTGTTCTTGACCACTACTTTCTCGATTCTCGAGTAGTCTAATAAGTAAAATGGAAACTCTTTTCCATCACAGTATGACCATACATTTCTTAGACTCACTCATCGAGAGGTTTAGTATTATCTCTCTACAAATGTGAGGGACAAATTCCATCTTAACCATTCACATTCCTCCGCATGAAAACCACTGATCCCGATCCCAGCCTTTATCATCACCCGGTCAAAGGTGACTTTTGACTAGGTCAAAGACCAGTGACTCATCATGTAGGAATCCATGATGATCTCAGGTCATAGGGCGTCGTGACGCGATTATACATGAGATAAACTTATGACTTAATCCATGCATCTTTCTCATAGTGGGTCGGTCCAGCACCTTGTACTCTTACAAGTGCCTATAACTTTGATTCGTATCTCCATACCTCATCAAAGTCATACTGGTCTTAACTCATCTTCGCTCCCGTGTAGCTGACCGACCAGGGACATTTAGGATAATCTATAAGATATCCAGGGATATAGTTATCACCATAAACATGCGTATGAAATGATAACTTAATGGAGAACAATGACTTGCCCCTAGGGCATAATTTCCAACAAATGAGAGAGTAACAGAGGCTAATGATACGTGGGTGAGGAAGAGAGGTAATGCAATAGGAAGATTGATTTCACAACAAGAAGAGGGGTTTCAGAGTTCAGAGGGACAACGTAAGTCGTAAGGTAACGTTTCGCGCGAAGAAGTATATTTGGTGGTTTATTTTTAAGACTAGATGAACTACAATGACGGTCTTAAAGGTTAAGTTTTAAGACCTTCCTTTGTTAAACTCCGGTCTTAAAAGTAATAAACTATTTCACGATTTATGTCCGGTCTTAAAAGTATAATCTTTAAGACCTCCTGTTATATATATCCGATCTTAAAAGTTTTATTTAATTTTTTCCTTATTATTTTAGACCGTAGAAAATATAAGTCGGCCTGTTCGAGATTTCTCTATATAAGAAATTTGATATTTCAATTTTTTTAATAACATTTTTAAGACCGGTTGTTTTGTAAAGCGGTCTGAATAATATATTTAAGACTCATCGCTAAAGGATCTGGTCCAAGAAGTTTATTATATTTACAAAATTGCCACCGGTCATACCTTTAAAGTTCTTTATATTCACAAAACTGCCACTAGTTATACCTTTAAGACCGGGGAGTCGATTGTCCGGTCTAAATGAGGCGGTCTTAAAATCCCTTTTTGCACTAGTGGCATTTTTAGGATTTATAAATCAAGTAAGATATATTATGTACCAAATTTAGCAAAATTAACATAACAAAATCTAAGTTAGTGGGAGAAAAAAGTGAATGACAATGGAATAATGAAACAATTAAGGTAGTAGAACAATTAAAGAAAATTTATCAAAATTTACCAAACTTAACTATGCCACTTAAAAAAGATATAAAGTGGATAATATATATAGATGCATAAACCCAATATCGGGGAGTTGCACTATATCATGAAAATGAAAACGGAGAAGAAATTATAACTAGATATGCAAGTGGAAAGTTCTTAGAAGCTCAATGGAAATATCTTTCTAATTGGAAATAAATGTTAGCAATTGTTAAAGCGGTAGAAAAATTTGAATTATTTATACTAAATAGACAATTTATAATAAGGACTGATAACACACAAATAAAATTGTGGCTTGATAAAGGAATAAAAACATAAAAACTGGCTAGTAAAATGTTATTCAAATGGCAAGGAGATTTAACATATTATGATTATATAATTGACTATGTGCTAGGAAAGAATAATCTAATTGCAGATTTTATGAGTAGACGGAATCCAGTCTTGGAAACTCAAGTCCAAGAATGACAAGTAATTCGAATTGGAATACATGTGAAAGTGTAATGACAGAGCTAAAGATTATGAAAATGAATGTTAATATGTTGAATAACCAAGAGATATGTTATTGTTTTTAACATTTTCATTAGTCTCTGTTTTTAGTTTTTAGTTTTGTTTTTAAATCTTTTTGTGGGCAACTAGTTCCCATATAATTACATCTTTATATTTTTAAAAAATCAAACAAAAAAATTCACCCTCTGGTGACTAGTTGCTTGATAGATGTCTTTTGTGAATTTTGGAACTTTTGTTTACTTCAATTTGAATGAATCAAAAGTTCTGTAAATTCGTAGCAAACCTCACATCATCACGCTACTTGTAACCAGAAGAGTGGTTTGAATCATCTAAGAGTATATTATGATCATGGTGGCCAATCTCATACTCATTAAAAATGAGATTGGCTTTCCTATTTATACTAGACAAATATCCGATTAGCCCTCTCACAACATGATTAATGCATATCTGCATGTTGCATCACTGCCTCCACTTGAGGTAAAGGCAGAGGCAAAGGTTGGGGAGCAAGAAAAGGAGCAGGAGGTTGTGGAGGAGGAGAGAAGGGGGGAGAAGGAGGCGGTGGAGGTTGTGGACGAGGAAAAAGAGGTAGAGGAGGAGGGTGACATCATGGATTTCCTAGCAAATCTTCAACATGACGTTTCATCTTGGTGATTGAAAGAACAGAAGAGAACGATGAAGAAATAGGATGATAAATGTAAGGAAATGGGGAGTTTATATCAATTGAAAGTGACAGGTTTGAACCACCATTGCACATGTTGGGAGTTGAAGAGAAATAATCACGCACATTTGTGGGTATTGAAAAGGTACTTGGTTCTCGTGCAGATCATCGAAGAACAAACAAGCACAGAGTATTCTCATCATGGGCGTGGGGAAGGAGAAATGTTTCGACCATTTAGTTGATAGTTGTTTAAGAGAAAATATATATTATGGTTTTTTTTGTTGATATAAAGTTCAAAAACAAATAGTTTGTTTGTTCATCTAAGTTTCATGATGGTTTTATCATAAGAACTGTCATTCTTGTGAGATAGTATATGATGATTACAAATTACAATTGTTATGTATTAGCATGATATTCCAATAAGTGATGGGTGTTCCTTAATAACTGTAATGTATATTACTTTTTTTCAAAAAAAAAAATTTGGCGCTTGATTATGAATCCATCATTAAGAAAAAATAAGGTAAATAAACAAACTAAAATAAAAAGTTACGGAGATATTTTGAGAATATGATGAATCATTAGATTCTTTATTTTCCAATAATTTATCCACCTTCTTATTTAAAGAGTGAATGAGAGAGGTAAGTTCCTTTAAGCATTATATATCCTTGTGCATCTCTGCCTTGACATACATGACATTTATTAACCGTAATTGTTATGTATTAAATATTTTAAATTCTCAAATTTGTAGTAGTGCAACACCATCTATCAACAACAACAAAAAAAAAACTTTACAATATTATTAACGACATTGAAGATTCAAAATATTACATTGACAACTTCAATTCTTTTTTACCTGGATATCGATTCAACCCTACTAAAGAAGAATTCATCATGTTTTATCTCTTGAAGAAACTTGTTTAAATTTCTCCTACTCATTCAATGTTCAATAAATTAATCAATATGCAGATGTCACAAGAGGGTTGATATCAAAAGGAATGGTATTGTTTCTCAGCAAACAAGAGAAAATATAAGAATGGAGAGAGGCTAAAGAGATCGTATTGGAAGGTTTCGCTATCAGACAAATTGATCTATTTAAATAGTCGAAAGGTGGAATACGTTAGTTTTGCTCAAGTAGAGTAACAAAGACGAATTTGATAATGCTGGAATAAGGCGTGAGTATAAACTTTTTATAAAAGCCTAAAATTTCAATTCTTTTGTTTATGTTATATGATCTCACCTAGGTTTGTCTAAATATTTAATTTGTTTTTACCATTTATGTCCCCGATGTTTGAGAGAAAATAGTTTATTTCCTACTTATATGTTATTTTTAATCAATTTTAACTGCTTTCTTACCCTCTGATAAAAAAAGACCGGAAGGACGGGTATTTAATTAACTAATCTAGATATATTGAAAAATAAAGTAGTTAATTATAAAAAATGTGATTTTATCCCTTAAAATACTTATATATAACATTCCTCTAGTCTTTGTTATAAGATCTCAATCTACTTTGCTCTAAAGTAATTTCAATGCAAATGATTTAAGAGGGTATTTTAGGAAATCTATACTTATTTAAAAAATAACTAATTTAGCTAAACTTCCTTAAAGTTAGAAAAAAATATAATTATAAATATATATGATAAAAATGTATTGGTATCTTATATTTTATAAAAATAAAATGTATTGGTATCTTATACCAAGGAATAATGCTTTCTGTATAAAAAAATTGCATTTAGGAATCACTTGGAAGTTAATGACCATATATATTACGAATCCAAGCTTTCACATATCATAGTCATAAACTCTTTATGTAAATTTGTTGAAACTTGAGAATGCCACTTGGTAAGAACTCTGAAAAGAATGCATTTTAGAGGGCCATTTGGAGCATAGAGAATGAAAAGCCGTCTTGGTGTGCATGATAATTGTTATACATCTTTCTTTCTTGAGATGTTCTTAAAATGATTTTACTAGTGTTCTTATTGTTATAGTTTTGCATTGACATTGGGATGAACTCTAAATATACACTTGTTAGATGTCTGACATTATTATAACTCCTTAATTTGATGGTGCAAATTTTTTCTTAATTATTAATACATTCACATAATTTTAGTTTATATCTTCAAGTTTCAGTGATGATTATATTCATTTTTTGTTGTGCTCATTTCTTGTTACTTACATTACATGCATGTTCTATGGATGGAGTATGGATCAAGACGAGCCAAGTTAGTTCAAATTAACAAAAAAAAAAACAGTGAAGAATTGTGGTTAACTCTCTCCAATATTATGATTCTTTGTTCTTCCCTAATTTTTGTTTTATGTCCTTACTCTCTTTTAATTTCTGTCTTACGTAATTTCTATTTACAATACAATTAATAAGGATATTTGTGAAAAATAAAAATTTAATACTATTGAAATTGATAATACAAATTAATTTACATTCTTTAATATAAGTTCCTCAAATATCTCAAATCAAAGAAATCGAAAATAATCAAATCAAATCTGGTAGTGACAATATCCTATCCTTTCAAAGAAATTGAAAATAATACTAATCAAATCAAAGAAATCAAAACTTTTACTAATCAAATCAAAGAAATTGAAAATAATCAAATCAAATCAAAGAAATAGAAAATAATACTAATCAAATCAAAGAAATCGAAACTTTTACCAAACAAATCAAAGAAATTGAAAATAATCAAATCAAATAAAAGAAATCGAAACTTTTACTAATTAAATCAAAGAAATTGAAAATAATCAAATCAAATCAAAGAAATAGAAACTTTTACAAATCATATCAAAGAAATCGAAAGAAATACTAATCAAATTAAAGAAATAAAAAATAATACTAATTAATTAAAGAAATTGAAAATAATACTAATCAAATCAAATCAAAGAAATCAAACAAATATATTTAAGAGGTCTAAAAGGGAAATTTTTTTGGCGCCTAGGTAATTTTTAAAAAAATAAATTTGGAGCTAGGGTTTTTTTTGGCGTCCTGTAAATTTGTTCAGGGAGCCAAAATTAATATTTTTGGCATCCTGAAACATCTTCAGGACGCCACAAATGATATTTTTGGCTCCATGAAACAAATTTCAAGACGTCAAAAATATTATTTTCGTATTTATCATCGGACTAGCGTTATTTTTTTTTTGTATAAAGACTAGCGTTATTTTATTAAGCGTTATTTCTCATTCTCCCATTTTCTTAGTTTATTCTCTATGGACTCTCTCCATCTCATCTCATCTCCACCAACGTTACTCTCTCCCATTCTCATCGATCTCAATCCTGCCAAATACAAATTTCCCCCCAATACAAATTTCCCTCAAGTAACTACTCTCTCCCATCTTGCTCCTCTCTCTTGGATTTTTGTTTCCAATTTTGACGATGAACTTCTCCTCAGATCACAACACTCATGATTCAATCAAGTTAGTCCCACAAATAAGAAAGAAGATTTCCAACTAAAGTGCACGGAAAAGATAGTAATTAACCAATCCTGAATCGAACCATAGCTTTAATTGGGGTCGAATCATGTAGATATAGGGAGACGATTAACCGAGACAATAAAGGCAACTTTAGGAGACGATTTACTTTAGGCAATGGCAACTTTAGGGTTCGAGGATTACATCGATCCCTTGAAGATTTATCTAAGCAAATATCGGGAGGTAATCAACTTTAAGAATTACAGTTCTGTTTATCGACTATCCTTGTTCCATATCTGTTTAACTGCTTTCTTACCCTCTGATAAAAAAAAGACCGGAAGGCCAGGTATTTAATTAACTAATCTAGATATATTAAAAATAAAGTAGTTAATTATAAAAAAAAAAGTGATTTTATCCCTTAAAATACTTATATAAACATTATATTATATTTCCTCTACTCTTTATTATAAGATCTCAATCTACTTTGTTTTAAAGTAATTAACTGGAAGGCCGGGTATTTAATTAACTAATCTAGATATATTAAAAAATAAAGTAGTTAATTATAAAAAAAATGTGATTTTATCCCTTAAAATACTTATATATAACATTATATTATATTTCCTCTAGTCTTTGTTATAAGATCTCAATCTACTTTGTTTTAAAGTAATTTCAATGCAAATGATTTAAGAGGATATTTTAGAAAATCAACATTTATTTAAAAAATAACTAATTTAACCAATCTTCCTTAAAGTTAGAAAAAATTATAATTATAAATATATATATGATAACATGTATTGGTATCTTATATTTTATAAAAATAAAATGCATCGGTATCTTATACCAAGGAATAATGCTTTCTGTGTAAAAAAATTGCATTTAGGAATCACTTGGAAGTTAATGACCCATATAAATATATATCACGAATCCAAGCTTTCACATATCAGAGTGATGAACTCTTTATCACTCTGTATTTATGTAAATTTGTTGAGACTTGAGAATGCCACTTGGTAAGAACTCTGAAAAGAATGCATTTTAGATGGCCATTTGGAGCACAGAGAATGAAAAGCCGTCTTGGTGTGCATGATAATTGTTTTACATCTTTGTTTCTTGAGATGTTCTTAAAATGATTTTACTAGTGTTTTGCATTGACATTGGGATGAACTCTAAATATACACTTGTTAGATGTCTGACAAGTCTGACATTATTATAACTGCTTAATTTGATGGTGCAAATTTTTTCTTAATTATTAATACATTCACATAATTTTAGTTTATATCTTCAAGTTTCAGCGATGATTATATTTAATTTTTGTTGTGCTCATTTCTTGTTACTTACATGCATGTTCTATGGATGGAGTATGGATCAAGACGAGCCAAGTTAGTTCAAATTAACAAAAAAAAAAAGTGAAGAATTGTAGTTAACTCTCTCCAATATTATGATTCTTTTTTGTTCTCTAATTTTTGTTTTATATCCTTGCTCTCTTTTAATTTCTGTCTTACGTAATTTCTATTTACAATACAATTAATAAGGATATTTGTGAAAAATAAAAATTTAATACTATTGAAATTTTGCAAAATAACTTACTCTTTCTAGTTTACAATATAAGTCACTTTAACCAATTAATTATAACCAAGAAATAATAATTAAATCATTAAATTTATCCTAAAATGAAAAAAATTTACTTTACCCATATTAAATGAGGTTTTGAATAAGCGAGAGAAATACAATGAGTTATATTTAAACATTAATTATACAGGTAAAATTGATAAAAACATTAATTGCTCTACTAAAATTGTAGGTTAAGTAATATTTTTTAGAAGTGACTTATATTATGAAACAAATGGAGTATATATTTAGGACCATAAAAACTTCATAGAAGATGTCTTATATTATGAACTAGAGTGATATCTGAACAAAAAAAAAAAAACAGAGTGATATAAATCTAATAACAAGTAAAACTTAAAACGACATCAATATATGGACATTATTCAACAATTCATTCAACAACCATACTCTTTTTCTGAGCAAAATCAACCAAAGTCATAACATACTTATTACATGGCACAGCTACATCAATACAAGGTGGTTGTGTAAATTATTGCTGCCGTGTTGTGGATCTTTGTGTTTAAATCAGTTTTCTTCACACAAAAAAAAAAAAAAAGAAAAAAAGAAACTCTATCTTTTATTTTTTAATTTCTAGTAGAAAATGTCAATTGTTCTTGGTAATGCTTGAATATAATTCAATCAAACAACCATATTTAAAAATAAAAATAAAATAACCATGTTACAAATTTCAATAGATGAAAGTACATACTAAAAGAAATAACTAAAATGACCCGATAAAAATAATAAATTTTAATTAAGAATAAAATGAAATTATAATGATTAATGACTTAGTTTTTCACATCTCATGTAATACCCTAAAATCTCTATTTATCATAAAACTAATTTTGGTAAATAATACATGTTAACTAAAGGAGAATATGTTGTCTCTAAATTTTGTAGATTATTAATTAGATTTTAGAAAAAAATTTCTTGGAATTAAATAAACCAAAGATTAGATTTAAGACCACAATTAAGGATCATAAAATACAAAGTAACCATCATATTAAACTATGGTTCTTATATAATCAAAAGGAGCAGGAAAACATTTTGAAAACACTTAAACAAATTAAGGGAAATTAATAAAGATTAATGAGTAATTTAGTCTTCACTAATTAAGTAATTGTGTAAATCTTCATAATTAATCAAAGGGCTAATTAAAGAAGAATTAAGTACTAATTTTATAATTAATTAACAAATCAATAGCAAATGCAATTTAGGGTTAATAAATCCTATAAATAAGCTTAATCCTCTTGTAAATGGATAAGACAATGAGAAATCAAAGAAATGAGCTCAATCCTTGTGAAATTAAATAGACTGATAGGAAAATTAAGAAATGGATTAAGGGTGAGGATTAAGTTTGAACAAACAAAAAATCAAATGCAATGGTTAAGGATCAAAGAAAAAGGGATAATATGAAATTTGAGATAATATGTAAAAATATGATAATTACACTAGCACATAGGGCATTTAATGCGAAAATGCAAGAAGATAAGGGAGGGAGAGAGAGGGGACAGATTTGAGGGGGAAAGAGAGAGATAGATGGATTATAAAATGATTTTTATTAGAACACATGTTGAATTAGAAAATAAGAAGCTAAATCCATTGTAATTAAAAACAACCAATGAGAAGCTTTTGTACATAATTTGTGCCTTCATGAAAACACAAAACAACCTAAGCCATTGATTGTGGAAAATGATCCAAATGTTGAAATCCTTGAACTTTTCCTATATATAGAGGCCTTGCCTCTCTTCATTCTTCACACCAAATCAACCACCAAGTGGTGATTTCTAAGAGTAGAGAGTGAAGCAAGAAGGAGGAAGGAGTAGCAAGAATTTTCAAGAGGTAAGCTTGCTTTTAGTTTTTTAGTCTTTAGTTTTTTATAGTTTTTAGTATAAATATTAGTTTAATTTAGGAAATAGGTAAAGTAATTTCCCATAAGTGTTTTTAGGCCTCATTGCATTGAAAGATGCCTGACGAGGTAAAAACATGTTGGGAATTAACTTTTAGGATTAATGGAGCAAGTTAGAGTAAGATAAGGAATTGTTGGGTTTTGCTGGACTATTGGAGTCAGTCAGATAGAGGGCATTATTTTATGTGTATATTTATCTTCAAAAATTATGAAATAATTCATGGTTATAGTAGACATGTATAGCTTTCCATTGATATAAATTATGTATCAATTAGAGGTCTGTAGAATCGAAAGAGATAAAAACTCTTGAATCTGGGCTACGTTTTCTAGAAAAATTCTGGGTAGGGGTTGAAGAATGTTAAACTGGGAATGATTCACTAATTTTGGGTGAAAACCATTATTTTTTCTAAAAAATAGACATGCTAAGGTTTCCAAAGAATTTTACGGAACCTCATTTCAAGTTTTGTGGAATTAGTTATGATTTTTTGAAGTTATCAGAAAATTTGCCTAGAAATGCTGAAACAGCATTTTTTAAGAAAATTAAGAGATATAATTGGAAAAATAAATCCACCAGGGGTAAAAAGGTCATTAGTGGTTAAAATATCTCTTAGGATATTATTTGTAAGAGAATAATGCGGTAAATGCTATTATAGGCTATCCAAGAGACATACCGACAGACAGACGTACCGCTATCCACATTGACTAAAGTACGGACGCGTACTGTAACTCTAACTCTGATGCTTCTTGTATGCTTATATATGATAGATAATTTCATAGAGTCATGGACAAGACTTGGTCTTGGGTCATGCCCCGTGGCTAAGACTCTGTCTTAGTTCACTGTTTATACATTCAACTATATACGGGTTATAGTCTTGATAATACCATTGAGTTTTCCTAGCGCTGAGGACACGAGGAGCTATCGTGGCACTGGTTAGTGCAAACGTGGATGACTTTACATGTGTTGTGTGCTATGTACTGTTGATATGTTAACATTACATTTGCTGTGTGCTTATGTGTTGGTTATTGCTATAATGTTGTGAATAGTTGTCATACATATATTGTTTTACTTGAGCATGAGGTTAACTATTACCTGAGATCCAATGGGCATTGGACCTCAGCCCTTACCATAGCTTCAAGGTCTGGAGGACCGAGGGTAGACGACAAGGGTAAGCGGCTCGCATGAAGATTTGGCTGGAGTTTTTTTTTTTGGACTGTATATTATTTTGAATTACTGGGATAAATGTACTACTACTATAACCGACCATGGTTACTATTTTGTCACATACTTATCAGTTACTCATTCTTTTGAATTGCTCCGATGCGCACTCTGATAAAATTATATTATTCCGCTTTTGAAAAATGGGGTGTTACATCTTACATAACAATCATAAATATAAGGGTTAATACAATGTAGTCATAATAGTTATCTTTATTCTGGTTTTAGTGCTTATAATTTCAAACCATAGCTTCTAGTCTTTCAAGTTTCTTTTTGTCTGTCCCTCTATTTTAAAAAGAACCTGGACTATTTTGCTTCTTGATGAACCCAAATATAGAGTTTGAAAATATAGAAACCGAAGCTTAATGAGACCAAATTATGTAAGGACGAAACACTCCCAAAATATAAAACATGTTTTGCCTTAACCAAAGATCTAGATTGCCTGCTGTTCTCGAAGAGCTGGCCGTAATGCTGCGAGGTAATGTTTAAGTTCGTACTGATTCTTTCTCAGTGGATGAGCTTCCATACTGCAGCAAACCAAAAAACATGCAAGCAAAGATAGTTGAGAAACGTGCGGCAAGAGGAGCATGAGAGATGGATTGAGATTAATCTTGCAGAAAAGCCTTCTTAATGTTGAGAAGAATCATCCAAACAATCTGTCATTGTCAGAGATTCTGTGCCATCCAAATTTTGGGACTAGAATTTTAGGAATAAAACTAAATTAAGTAGGCTGGAGCCAAGTCTTAAGTTTATCATGAAAAAAAACTTAAGATAATTATTAAGAATTATTTTAGACATTGAAAAAATAGGAAAAAATTATGAAAGATCATTTTGAGGATCTAGAAATATTATAAGTGGATTAATTACAAAAATTTGGTCTAAATAGATTTAAAACTATAAATTGGAATTTAGAGCCTATTTTCCTAAAAATTTAAAGAAAAATAATTAGAGGACAAATTTTGACCCATAAATTTTAAAGTCAATATTTTATGGCCTAGAGAAGCTAATTAAGGAAGAAAATATTTATATGGTATTACGGATTAATTTTCAGAAATTATTTGATGAACTCGGTATAATAAGCAATGGATAAAGTTGTAAATAAAGATTAGCTAAAGGGTGGAATGGTCATTGAACATAATCAAAACCAATTAGCCCTCCTATCCTTTTCATTTCCGACCAGAAGCCAGAAAGGCCAAGTAAAAGAGTGTGAGCGTGAGGCGAGAGGGACCAGAGGACTTGGAAGAGGAGGAAGAGGTGGAAGAGAAGGGAAAATCTCACATGCAGGCTTGAATCTAGAAAAAGGTAAGTCCCGTAATCATCACCCCGTCGTTATTTTCTTCTATTGATACATGTTGGGGAAGAATTTGATGCTGAAAAATCTGATTTGAGTGAGAGATAGTGAAGAACTAGTTTGATATGCATGAGGAACATCATGGAATTAGTAGATATAGGTTGTATTATGTGTTTCATGGCTTGCATGTTGAGTTTTGTTGAGGGGAAGATGATTTTCGTTTATGAGAAAATTTCAAATTGAAGAATGGTGCTGTCAGGAAAGTTTTTAGAACGTAGGGTGTTTATATTCCAAGGAAAGTAAGATTTCTTGATTGTATATAAAACTAGTGGAGTGTGGGTGTTTAGATGCTTATCGGGTAGTTGCATGCATTCGGTTGCTCTGTTTTGTTGAGGACCAAAACGGGGTCTTTCGGATTCAAGAGTAGATGACTTCGGGTTCTCTGAAATCAAGGCTAGAAGGAAGTATAACCACCTAGTAGTCTATAAAATTGATGTTATAGGATTCAGAATATGCTGTTATGATCTTGTATGTTGATTATCTGTCTGAGTTGAGTGTACCGAAGTTTAAAGAGAATAATAGCTCCAGTTTTGTGTGAAATGATGACTTTGGACTCTAAATTCCTTGTTTTAAAGAGTACAGAGTGTACTAGTGCAAAAAAGTTTTAATACCGCCTCATTTAGACCGGACAATCGACTCCCTGGTCTTAAAGGTATGACTGGTGGCAGTTTTGTAAATATAAAGAATTTCTTGGACAGAATCCTTTATCAATGGGTCTTAAATATATTATTCAGACCGCTTAAGAAAACAAACGGTCTTAAAAAAGTTATTAAAAAAATTGAAATATCAAATTTCTTTATAGAGAAATCTCGAACAGGCTAACTTATATTTTCTGCGATCCAAAATAATAAGGAAAAAAAATAAATATACAGGTAAAAAACTTTTAAGACCAGATATATATAATTATATAACAAGAGGTCTTAAAGATTATACTTTTAAGACCGGACATAAATTGTGTCCGGTAGTAAATAGTTTATTACTTTTAAGACCGGAGTTTAACAAAGGACAGTCTTAAAACTTAACCTTTAAGACCGTCGTTGTAGTTCATCCGGTCTTAAAAATAAAGCGCCAAATATACTTCTTCACGCAAAATGTTACCTCTAAAACCCCTCTTCTTGTTGTGAAACCACTCTTCCTGTTGCATTATCTCTCTTCCTCGCCCACGTACCATTAGCCTTTGTTACTCACTCATTTGCTCAGGCATTCCTCTCTTCCTGTCTCGAAAATGAACGGCGAAAATGATTCCATTCGTGTTCTGGAACGCCAATTACTAGTGTGAGTCAGAACGAACCCTCTTCATCTGATAATGTGCCTCGTAACCGCCCTACACGTCGTGGTAGAAGAGGCACATGAATGATGGATATCACCCTAAGTTAGACTTCTGGGTTAAGGTTCGAGATTCAGTTTGATGAAAATTTGCAACTTTTCGGTCCTAATAAAAGCAAATATACTAGTTTTGTCGGCTATCTTGCACGCAGCAAAGTTAGCATCTTGACAGATGAGTGGAAAAGTGTGGACTTTGGCAAAGTAAAACAACCTATTTGGGACACTATCCGACTTACATACACTGTCCCTGACTCTGAGAAGTTGAAAGACAAGACATTGTCTTATTGTGCTGATCGGTGGAGGAAGTTTAAAACCTTTCTCACTAACAAGTATATTTTTGCCGAGGTTCAGCTTAACAAACATCCTTGGGATAGTTACACATTTATTGATGAACAAACTTGGCAACAATTTGTTCAGCTGCGGACCACTCTTGAAGCTCTGGTGAGTCTATATTTAGTTTTGTTTGCCCTTTTGTTAGCTTATATAACCTGTGCGGATATGTGAATGTTATTGTGTTCATCTAATCCTGTTAGTTAAATTGTTTGGTGTGTGAATAGAAGTATAATTTCCTGCCTTTGTCTATGCAAGTCTGATATGTAAACCCTGAAAAGTCAAGCTATTATTATAGTCTTAGTTCTGTTATAGTAGGTAGTGGTTAGACATTGCTGTTAGTTCTATTACTATCTAATGAGGACTGCTGATCCCACTGGATGCCTTAAAAAGGATCAAGTTTGTATTATTCTGTAAGCATAATTCTCTTTTGTTTCTTAACCTATCTACCTAGCAATACAAAACATAGCCACAATTTCTTCTACAATTCTACATCTTCTTTAAATAAAATGTTGAAACTTGATGAAGTGAATTTGACTAGTGTTTGAGGTTCATATCAAGTAGAAGTTCTCTAATTTCTATTAGTGAGATGGCTGGAATTCATAATTAATAATTGTTTTCAATTATGATTCACAGGAAAGAATGGAACAAGCACAGGAGATAGGAAGAAAGAATGATTGCATGCATAGGGCTTCTCGTGGCGAATATGAAAAGGCTGAAAAAGAATTGATGGCGGCCAAGCGGAAGAGATTGGAAGATGAAGCAGAATCCAATCCTTCTGCGGTACATGATCCGCCATCTCCAATACGTTGCGAGGAGTTGTGCTTGCACATTCGGCAAAAGCCAAGCGGCGCCTAAAGGGCATTCATAATATAGTAATTAACCAATCCTGAATCAAACACTAAAGAACCTAATAAACCAAGAAAAGTTTTGACGATGAACTTCTCCTCATATCACAACACTCATGGTTCAATCAAGTTAGTCCCACAAATAAAAAAGAAGATTTCCAACTAAAGTGCACGGAAAAGATAGTAATTAACCAATCTTGAATCGAACCATAAAGAACCTAATTAACCATGAAAAATTGTGACACTGAACTTCTGCAGATCACAACATAATCCCACAAATAAGAAAGATTTCCAACTAAAGTGCATTCACAAGATAGTAATTAACCAATCCTGAATCAAACAATAAAGAACCTAATTAACCAAGAAAAGTTTTGACGATGAACTTCTCCTCAGATCACAACACTCACGGTTCAATCAAGTCGGTCCCACAAAAAAGAAAGAAGATTTCCAACTAAAGTGCACGGAAAAGATAGTAATTAATCAATCCAAGCTTCACTAATACATACAATGCAAATCCTTCAAAGAGCATAACATAATAAGAAAAAGATTATGAGAACGAAAGATCGTTAGAAGATTCATACAAGGAGAATTTGAACATAGCAGATTAAAAAACTATTAAAAGCCCAAATGCTTACCCATAAATATATGCACTGTCTTGTTATAGGAATAAGTATGAGTTTAAAACTCTACAGTGATTACAGTCGATCATCACTTAGTTGTCTTTCGAACCCAATTTGTGGATCTACACTCATCTAACTAGAGTTACCACAATAATGAACAATTGATAGACCTTCAACCCTTTCCTTTCGACAAATTGTTAACCACCTCTCTTGGAATCCCTTTGGTCAATGGATCTGCTATATTCTCTTTTGATTTCACATAATCAATTGAGATGATTCTATTAGAGATCAGTTGTCTAACGGTGTGATGTTTGCAACGTATATGTCTAGATTTACTGTTATACATGAGATTCATGGCCCTACCAATAGTTGCTTGATTATCACAATGTATACACACTAGCGCTACTGGCTTTTGGAAAATTAGGAATGTCCTCAAGAAAGTTGCGAAGCCACTCGGCATCCTCACTAGCTTTATCTAAAGTAATAAATTCTGCTACCATAGTTGATCTTACAATGCAAGTCTGCTTGGATGACTTTTAAGACACAGTACCCCCAGTAAGGGTGAACTCATATCCACTTGTAGATCTTGTGTCGTTAGAGCTGATGATCTGAATTGCATTATAATACCCTTCTAGCACTGCAGGATACTTCTCATAATGCAAAGCAAAGTTTTGAGAGTGCTTCAAGTAACTCAAACCTGTTACCCACTACTACAAAAAGTGGCATTTGCGTTTGTAACAGGCGTCCTATTAACAAAAGAGGAAGTAAAAAAAAACGCGGTGGCATTTTTGTAATAATCTGGTGATTTTTGGAGTCTAATTATTGCACTAGAACGTCAAAAGTCCAGCCTTCACTACGGTAAGTGCGCGTAGCGGCGTTTTTGGAGTCTAAATATAAGAATTAGACTCCCGAAGATACCATTTTTAGAGTCTAAATATCAGAATTAGACTCCCTAAGATACCATTTTTGGAGTCTAATTATCGTTATTAGACTCCCTAGTTTTCACCAAAAACATATCTCCTCGATCGTATTTTCCTTGCCCACGTCGATTTCTCAGTCTCTCATATTTCCTCTCAACCCTATTCCGCCGTCGTCGCCCACTCCACCTAGCTCCTCCGATCAACGTCTTCTCTCTCACCGTCCTCCTTGCATCCTGTCTCACATCGTTGAAAAGGATTCTCCTCTCTCACACCGTCGGAAAAGATTCTACCAGACAAAAAATGTGAAGCAGGTTCGCATTGAGATTTCGTTTTTAATTTTCTTGGTATGGATTGTAGCTTTCTGGGTGCAAGATTAACTTCAATGTACATCCCAAGTTCCTTGTTAATTTCGTTTCTTTTCAATCAGATCTATGTTTGTCTTTAATTTTTTTCTTTCGGCGGCATATTTGTCTTTAATTTGAATGCGGTGCTTCTTATAGCTCAGTTTTGCAAATTTAGGGTTTTGGAATTTGCTATAAGTTGATTGTTTCTATAGTTCTGCTTGTATAACACCCATAGGACCGTGGTTGTTTCGGTAGTTCATATGCACGGTGGTTGGATGTTGCTTGTGGTAGTGAGCATACAGCATTGGTGGACTCTGATGGGAACCTGTTTACCTGGGGTCTGGACATTTTCTGTGTTCTTTGTCCCTTTGATATAACTCAGTGATAGCCATATAGATGTCAAGAAGATTTGAAATTTCTTTAATGTTTTCATCTTGAACTTATTCTGTTCATTGTGAGTTTGTAATCTATTATCAATATTTTTATATTTTAATCAAGACATATATGATTAGAATTCTTATTGCAGGGGCTAATGACTTCGGTCAATTGGGCAATGGCACTGAGAACGGAAGAAAATATCCGAAGAAGGTAAAACAGTTACAATCTGAGTTCGTAAAATCTGTTACTTGCGGAGCCCATTGTACTGCTTGCATTGCAGAACCCCGTGAAAGGGATGGTACCAAGCCATCTAGAAGGCTCTGGGTTTGGGGACAAAATCAGGTAAGGCTTGTCGCTTTTGAAGAATACTAGTTTATTTTGTGAATTTTACTCCCAATTTCCGTTCTGTTTCTCCTCTCGCTTCCTCCTTTTCCAATATATCTGGTGGATTGAAGTTGGTTTCTACTTTATACCACAGGCTTCAAACCTTCCTCGCTTATTTTGGGGTGCTTTCAAACCTGATACGGTAAGATGTATTTTTGTTGGATATATTGCTGACCTTGCATATATTTATTCTTTTTGCCAAATGTCGCACATAGCCAGAAAACTATTTGCAGCCACTTGCACGTGCATATGAACATAATGTGAGTTTCCCCCAATGATGCATGAAATACAGTTTTTTGCTTGAATTCTTGGGGGATATTCTGGGTCGAATTATTCTGTTTTAATAAGCGTTTCCTCTGAAGGTTGTACTTCTGAAGTGGAGATTAGTTGGTGATAACCTGTTGAGTTATTTGAGAAAGCGTAGTCTTCTTGCATGTCCTCCTTATTACTCTAGTTTCACACGGTGCCTCATAGCACAAGCTTGTGACTTCATCCCTTTGTTTGGTCTTGATGGTTGTCCTTTTTCCTTTTTTCTGGTTTGCATTGTATGTCAAATGTGAAGCCCATAAGTTTTGAAACCCAACTTTGTTGTTCATCCCCCTGAATCCTCTGTTCTAAATGGTATTCAAGGGCTTTATGATCAATCTTGATGATGAATTTTTCCTCCATAAGATAAAAAGTCTCCACTTTTCATATTTATATTAACTAGCTCATTAATAATTTGTCTCATTCTATTTGATAATACTTGGCTGTATCATGCAATGAGTTTTTCTTGCTGCATTAGGACTGGACTTCCTCATAAGTTTTGAGTTGCCTTGGTTATCTCATAAGGTTTGTAGAGTTTGATTGCAAATAAATCTGAGACTGCAACAATATTTTTTAGTGGGATGAAGACGTAGAAAAAAGGCTGAGAATATATTCTCTCTGAGCATCTTCTGATTTATATAGTCAATCTATCAAAAGATTAAATGCATTTTTCTCACATTTGACTATTCTTGTATATGCACAGTGCATGGGTCTGGTAGACTTGATGCTTTTGTTTAGGGTAACGGCTGACCATTCTGGGCTATAGTGTACTACTATGATTTAGTATGCTTTCTTAATGCATTTTTATTTCCTGTTTTATTTATCTATTTAGTGTTACTTGTACTTCATATTCATGCTAGTCTTCACAAAATATATCAAAATATATTAAGCCCTAATGAGTTTTGAGGACGTGGGAATATTGTTTCTGTTGCAGCTATACGTAATTGCTAATGTAAATTGTATTATGTTGTGGCATTTTCTATTATCCTACAGGGTATACTTGGTAGTTCGTAGCCTTACTCAGATTATTTTAACTTGCACAAATAACTCCCCTTGGATTGAGTTAAACTTTATAGGATTAAAATTATGAAGCTGCGTAGTTCTGGTAGACTCGAAGCTTTGTTTTATTAAAACGAAATTACAGAGAATTATTTCACATGCTCAAACAGCTCCCCTTTGATTGAGTTAAACATTATGTTTGCTGACTTCATGCTTTTGTGAGGGTCAAACCTGTGGGTGGACCTATGTTTGGTCTTTAGCTTCTTGGAAATATAAGTTTTTGTTGATGGTATTGTGTGCTTAGGCATTTTGTTGTCCATTTCCTATCGCACTATATTATGCAAATAATTCATGAAGTCTCTTGTGGGGCTGCTCATGCGGTTGCTTTGTCTGAAGATGGTCTATTACAAGCTTGGAGTAAATTGCTTTTCTGTATTCATTATTTCTCTCTGCGCATTTATCTTTGTAGTAGATACTGCATTGACCATAGGAGAATTGACAACGTGGGTTTCTTACTACGTACTTATTTGGGACTTTGTTACTGTTCTCATGAACCAGGCTACAATGAGTATGGTCAACTTGGTCGAGGTGTCGCCTGCGAAGGATTGCAGGGGGCTCGTATGATAACTGCTTATGCAAAATTCCATGACGAAACCCCAGAGCTTGTGAAGATTACCAAAGTGTCATGCGGCTAGTACCACACAGCAGCAATCTCTGACAATGGCGAGGTGTAAGTGACCCGAAGACTTCTAGATGAAGATAGTTTTACATTTAAACATAAGAATTGTGGTTATCCGCATGACCCATTAGGGAATCTCACTACAGGAGGCAAGGTGCAATAGGAATGCTGCATGTATATGCAAGTCCCTATTCCCTTGGCTATAGTTTATTAAAGTTATACGGTTTTATCGATTTTCATCCAATTGAAATGCAAGCATTGTTTTATTGTTGCTAGTGAGTTTATTTTAGTAACGGGTAGCTACATAAGCAAACGATGCATATATGGTTATGATATTCATTATGGTATATTGGTACTTATGTGTGTGCATGTGTTGTCTGTAGCTATTGTCTGCTATTAATATTTATGAACAAGAAAATGCGTGTACTTCTATGGTGCAACTAATTTATTTCTAATTTTCAGTCATTTTAACCTACAGCCCTTTCTTTGTTCAAATATTCTGCAAGTCCTTTATTTTCTTCACAGAAAATATAAGAAATACCGGTAAATCATATGCTTCTATACAACTCAACAGACTTTTGGAGTTTCACATGCTTGGAACTTTTACATGTTAAACCTTCTACTGTTACATGCTTCTTTGGATATTGCCTGGTTCTATTTATTTCTTCTTTTAGTTGTTTTCTGTTTTATTTTAATTATAGTTCTTAACTTTGGGATAGTGAATATATGAAGCACATTTAAAAAAAAAAAAAACGAATGCTTAAGGAGTCTAAGTTCCAGAATTAGACTTCTGAAGTGAAACTTAAGGAGTCCAACTTCTAGAATTAGACTTCTGAAGTGAGACTTAAGGAGTCTAAGTTCCAGAATTAGACTTCTGAAGTAAGACTTAAGGAGTCTAAGTTCCAAAATTAGACTTCTGAAGTGAGACCTAAGGAGTCCATTTAAATAAATTAGACTCCTTAAGTGACGCAAGAGAACGTTACAGTCATGACTTAAGGAGTCTAAGTTATAAACTTGGACTCCTTAAGTCACGACTTAAAGAGTCTAAAAAAAAAAATAGGACTCCTTAAGTTTTCCCTACGGCGCCCCCCAGATAGACGTCCCCTCAGAAAAGGACGTTAAAAGTACAAAAAATAGGGCTCCGTAGCCCCGTTTTGTAGTAGTGACCATAGCTTTCCAATAAAGCTTGTTTGGATTACTTGTAATGCAACTCAACATGCTTACTGCGCAGGCATTATCAGATCTACTGCAATTCATAACATACATAAGACTTCTTAGCACTTGAGCATACTTCTTTTGTTTTTCAACTTTGCCATTATTTCTCAACAGTCAAAGACTACAATCTATAGGGTTCGTTCTATAGGTTTTAATTCCGAAAATAACATTCACTAGACCTATATCTTTTATGTCTAACTTACTAGTAAGTAATCGCTTAGTAGCTTTGATCGTTTGATTATTACTTCCAATTATCAACATGTCATCTACATAAATACAGACTATGATAAACTCATTTTTAGTATTCTGAATATGGACATACTTGTCATATTCATTAATACTAAAGTCATTCCACAACATAACTCCATTGAATTTCGCATGCCATTGTTTTCGGGCTTGCTTGAGTCCATAAAGGGACTTTATCAAGCGCCAAACTTTTCGTTCTTGTCCTGAGATAACAAATCCCTCAGGTTGTTCTAGATAAATCTCTTCATCTAAATCACCATTCAAGAAAGCTCTTTTTACATCTATTTGATGTAACTCCAACTCATTCAATGCTACTAATTCAATTATCATCCTAATGGATGTGTTACAGATTTGCACTAGGTCCAACACGCGGGTGGCCCAACTAGGAACATATAACAACATACAACATAACTGTATGCAGTATTGTTATCATCGTTTCCCTTGTTATACGGAAATACATTATCAAAGAAAGTAGCGTTCCTTGACTTAATAACCGTATTAACATGGATATCTGATACATCGGATATACCAAAAACCAATATGCACTATTGTTAAGTCCATAGCCAATGAACACACAGTCCAATGTGTTAGTCTGATTCTCAACCTTTTGAGTTTAGGAACCACGACCTTAGCCAAGCACTCCAACACTTTTAAATATTTCAAGGAAGGTTTTTTCCTTTCCATATTTCATATTGTATGCTTTGCATCCTTTTGTGAGGCACTACATTAATTATAAAATTCGCCGTTAGAATGGCTCCACAAATTCTGTGGTAACCCAGACGTAATCAACATTGCATTCATCATTTTTTTCAATGTTTGATATTTTTTTCAATGTTTGATATATAACATTCAACTATCATAATGCTATAAAGATTTCACATAATTTGGTAGCGATGCATACCCCAACTAGAAATCTTTATCATCTTTGGATGTCTAAATGAAGCTATAAGTATCGGGACAACACCAACATTTATGTTCAATAATTATAAAGACAAATAATCAACCTTCGGCTTTATCCATAAGTACCCTATAATAACAAACTTCAATTCACCCACAACACAAACATAACTTTATAGCATCAAGGTTATTGGTAATTGACACATTATCATACTATTTGGAATTAAAATAATTAATAAAGAATTGACCACTTTGGTGACTAATAAATCCACCATGCTTAACTCCAAAACTTAAATATTTAATATTGATACAATTGTTTTTCACAATATTTAAAAAGCATATAATCATCCATAATTATAAAATTAAGGCTATAATCGCATTTCTTCAAATACATGAAATCATCTTTATTCATCATATCAATTGGCCAGGTAAGTGCAAATCTAGTGGGAATCCCTCTGTGCTATTGCAAAGGTGACTAATTAAATAACCACTGAATCAAAGAGTTAGCCTTTGAACCACTTTCCTAGACATCAACGGTATGAATTATTTTTATATGATTCCACCACTGATAACCCACATTTTGACATATGACTTTTCAGCCAACAAGCTACTTTCATTATTATTAAAGCAAACTTTCAAGTTTTCAAACCTGAAAAAATGGAGAGAAAAATAATTGCAAGATCGCTTTTGCCTATAATGTCCTTTATCCCAAATCAGTTTGTTATTTGGCCTTCCAATAATCATGAATTCATGGAATTATACCAAAAATCCTTTGGGGAAAATTCATAAATTTTAGACATAATAAATTAGTGTTCATTCTATAGTTGCAAGGAAGCATTATCCAATAATCAAATGAGACCCCTTTGCCTTTCAAATACCCAAATTCTGTTGAAACCAAACATTTTTTTATTATTTATTTTTAATTCGGCCCAACTATAAATGGCCCACAAAAACTTTAGAGGACAACGTTTTTCTTTCTTATTTTCATTAAAAAAAAAAGTAAAAACAAGAAATGTGTAGCCCAACAGAAACCAAAAACCTGGTTAATGGCCCACAAAAATTAGAGCCCAATGTTTTTCATAAAAGAAAACGTGCAACCCAACAGAAACCAATCTGGCCCAAGATATGAGCCCCATACCAAATTTTAGTTGAATTAAATTCGGCCCAAATTTAACGACTGAGGCGCCAATTGCAGAGTGGATAAGGCATGTCTTTCCAAAGCAAAACGCCACCAGTTCGGTCCCTTCTTTGCGCATTTCTTTCATTTCATTTTTTTCTTAAAAATAAATGAAATGCACCATTTCATTGACACATAGGGGGGCCAATTTAAATCAAACGGTCTTGACGCTCGGGGCTATGATCAAACAGTGTGTTTGTTCTTTCTTCAACCTCCTTCCAGGTCATTTTGACCTAGTTGGATCCACTAGTCGGGTCCTTCAACCCAATTCATTCTTCCCCTTGTAACCGGTGTTCCCAATATCGATTTTACACGTGCTTGGTGTCTATCTCTTCCTTTTTTTTTTTTCCTTGATATTCTCAATGACACTAATATTGTGGCCTAAAAAGATTGTTTTTTCATGACCCAATTTCAAAGACTAAAGAGGGCCGAGATTGATACTTCTCATACTTCAATATTAAATGTCCAGTTTTCTGGCCCAAAACCCAAATTCAAAAACCAAGAATCCCCACCCTTTATATTCCTGTGTTTGGATTATGTAGATTCAACACAGATTCTTATTTTTGTGTGTTGGATTCTTATTTCTATGCAGTTCACCAGAACAAAGTTTCAGAAGGCCATAGAGACTAGGATTTCTTCAATAGAGTATATAGGTATATGCCACAAACGAATTACATAGTAGAAAATCATCTACAAACAAACTTCACTTATTTCTCATACTTAAATCATATACGTCATAATAGACATTAAGAATCCATATAACTAAGGACGGAGGCATCTAGTCATGAAATAGGACATAACGCATGAAATAGTACATCTAAGGGTTTTGATGATCACCAACAATTGCAAACAAAGCATGAAGTTTTCTTTAAAAACTTGTAAAACTCACTATCAAAGAAAAATTCAAGGTTTCTGGTAAAACCTTGAGGTTTGGCTTTACAGAAAAGAAATCAAGGTTTCTGAACTGAGCAAAACCGCCAGTTTTCAGAGAAAACTCAAGGTTTCATCATACAGAGACTTCTCAGTATCTTCTAAAAAATACAAAACTCAAGGTTTCTAGTAAAACCTCGAGGTTTGGCCTTACAAAGAGTCTCCTAAGCTTTGAATATTGGAAAACCTCCAGTTTTGTCTGAAACCTCCAGTTTTTAGTTTAACATGAAAATTCCAAGTTTTCACTGGATTTGTGAAACCTTGAGGCTTGACAAGGAACCTCGAGTTTTGTCCAGGCAGAGAGCCTTCTTGTTTTCTCAGTTTTGAAAACTGCTAGTCTCACTTCAAAACCTCTAGTTTTTGAGTTGGCGCAATTTCTCAAAGTTTTCATATTTGAATGAAAACTCGAGGTTTGATCTGAAACCTCGAGTTTTGGCCAACCTGAGAGCACTCACGTTTTTCTCAGATTTTGAAAACCTCCACTTTCCAGGAAAACCGCCAGTTTTGGTTTGGAGCAAAATCTTCAAGTTTTCACATTTAAGTGAAGACTCAAGATTTGATCTTAAACCTCGAGTTTTGGCCAACCCGAGAGCATTGGAATTTTTAATGTATTGAAAACCTCCGGTTTTGGATGAAAACCTCCAGTTTTGGATGAAAACCTCCAGTTTCAATGTTTTGGACTTAAATTGCTTTACATGCTAAAGTTCAAAACTCGAGGTTTGAAGAACAAACCTCGAGGTTTCATCGCAGATTCAGAAATTCAAATTTGACGAATTTGTAAAACCTTCTTGTTTGATCTTAATACTTTCCAGTATTATTCTCTAATATTCCTAGCTATGTTTAACCACTTTGTAGTGAGTTTCAGGCGAATTAGAGAATGTTTATTGAAGGTTTAAAGCAAAAGCAAAAAGTGACGTCAGCACATTAAATGCAAACCCAGAAAAGTTGCATTCTTTTGGGTAATCCTTCTACACACGTCTAGCAAAGAATTAAAGAATGATTTCCACATCCAGCAACTGTCATTCCAACGGATTAATCTTCAAGAAGTCAACTTTGAACTTCTACACAGCTGGATTAAGTGAAGAATAGAGAGAGAAGAGGACTAAACCACTCTCTAATCCTTGCTGAACATATTCAACGGTTATATTAGGGAAATCAACGGTCATTTAATGCTCTCTTAGTATAAATAGAGCAGCATTCAAGTCTTCTCAACCAACAAAATTGCTGAAAACAAAATACATTCAAGTCTTACATTTATTCCTTCAGTTTTCAACTGTATTGTATCTTCTGATACATTGTGCTTCAGTTATTATCTTTATCTACTCTTAGAGAGAGTTTCTACTTGTAAATCATTTATTGTAAAGAATCACAAGTCAAGGGGACTTGGTGATTGGGTCCATTGATTACAACTTGTAAGGGGAAGTGAATTCTAGTGAGATAATTACTCTTAAGTGCAGAGTGTGTAATCTGTTGCTATAGTAGAAATTCCAGAGTGTCTGGAGACTGGACGTAGGTCAAGTGGTTGGACCGAACCAATATAAATTTTTGTGTCTAGCTGCTCTTCTCTTTACTCTGTTCATCTCTGTTTTGTTGTTTGAATTCAGAGTTATCTTCGAAATTTTTAGAATACCCAATTCACTTCCTCCCTCTTGAGTATTTAGTTTCACTTTCATTTTTGATATATGTTGAATGATTGTATATGGCCATGTTAGGGTTTATTCTGCATATTCTAATTTATTTTGTGTCATTTTGATAAATGTTGAAGCCTTATTAAGTTACTGATCAGACCATTATATAGTATTATGTTGAGTAAAATGGAGAATGTTACAACGGCTGGGAAATTGTGTAAGAATCCTTTAGGGTAAAGGGGAAGAAGGTGTAGTAATACCTTTAAGTTTAACTTTTGAGAGGAGGGGGGGGGGGGGTTTAGATACCTGGTGAAGTTATGGAGAGATTTGTGAAAGAGTTAGATAGAATTCTCAAAACCAGATTGATAACTTCTTTCTTATAAGTGAATTTTCTATAATACATATGAATGTAAGACTTAGTTTAAAGAGTTGAATCGCGCGAAACAATAAAATATTTATGATCCTTCATCTTTTTTTACTCATATATATTACAACAAATTTAGGCTTTTATGAGGGACGACTCTTTTAACAAACACTGAGTGTTGCAACGAAAATTAATTTTTTAAGTGAAAATGAGAAAATTTTTCTCCTAGTTAATTAAAACTGCTATAGTTCTTAGAAAAATTTTACATTTTCTTAAGATTGAGTTATGCCGGGTGTGTTTGGTTTAGGGTTGAATCAAACACAAAGGAATCAGTCTAAAGTATACCATTACCCGTCTTAGCTATACTGAAGTAATAACAGTCACTTGCAAACTTTTTTATTCTGCAAGTATATACAATTTGTTTGAGAGAGACATAAGATATCATCAATAGACCAAAAAGAAAGTCATAAAAAAGCATATTGCTCATTAAATACTCACTCCCCTGCATTAAAATGCTTAATCCCTAGTTCTTCATCCATATAAAGATATAGTCAAGTGAGATGGGAAAGGGCCAGGATTCATTCCTTGAGGTTTGATAACATATATTAATTATTTAATAGTAATAATTTGGAAAGTGGAATTAATAGAATAAAGAATATGTTATTTTTTGAAAAAGTGGAGAGCATTTGAGATCATAAAAAACTGGATGATAGGCATCTTTTAAGTGCATACTTTATAATTAAATAGACCTAGAATTTGAATTATAGTATATCAAATCTATAAATATTTTATTTTATGTATGTTTTCCCTTACATCAAATCTTCATGATAGAAAGTAACATTTCAACAATGATAGTTGAAGTCTTTTATATCGCAGTTTCTTAATCATAATTTATTTGTGATTCAAAACAAACATTTATAGGAAGGACTAAACTTAGGTCAAGTTTGTCCATGAAGCCAATTAAAACTTGCCACCTATTTTAATTTTTCCATGTCAGCAATTAATCCTCTAAGAAGCACCATCACCAACAACAATATAATAAAGCCTTATCACATTAGGTGGGGTCGGCTACATGGATGATATGATGCCATTATATTCTGTCAAAAACCAAATTATTAAATAGATTATTAACTAAAAGAATTCT
This sequence comes from Acacia crassicarpa, assembly GCA_034222035.1. Classification (NCBI taxonomy): domain Eukaryota; kingdom Viridiplantae; phylum Streptophyta; class Magnoliopsida; order Fabales; family Fabaceae; genus Acacia; species Acacia crassicarpa. The sequence goes on from JAWXYG010000003.1 coordinate 40,874,363, forward strand.
ATAACCGCCTTTGACCAACAAAAAAAAAAAAAAAAAGAGTTCTATAACCTTATTGAGTGTTCGCTTCCATCTTCCTCTACATTTTCTTAGATGACTCCATACTACTTGGTTAACCCTCCCCAGCGGCGCACTCAATGACCTATGTTTTATAGCCGATCCCAAGCCCGGGTAAAGGAGGAGGGTTGAGTTAGGGTATGCATGGCAACTATTCTGTTCCCTAACACTGTTTCTAAGATAAAACAGTCTTTTCTGATTCTGTGCTTAGGAAGAGTTTTAAGAATCAGAATTATGTTTATTAATTCATTTTATTTTATTCCGAGAATCAGATTACGTTTGTTAACATATTTTATTTTTATTCTGAGAATTAAAATTACCTAATATAATATATTTCTTTATTATTATTATTATTATTATTACAGATTTCATCAACGGTATAAAATAATAAATTGTACTAAATTTTAACCAAAATGCCAACGTTTCATATTAGAAAAATATCTAAAAAATATATTTCATGATAAATGTAATCATAGACAGTCACAATGTAACACCCCAACTTTTCTAAAGCATTTTCAAAATAATTTAACCAGAGTAGGGCAACGAAATGATTTTAAATACAGAGTAACTGATATTCAACCACTGTAGTGTACTGGTTTGCTGATACAAAGAGTTCGAAAGACTATACATATCTAGAGGACTTTCTCATTGAACCTCAGGTAACGGTTAACCTCATGCTTATGTATCAAATATGTATGACAGATATTCATGTCAAAACAGCAATAATCACATACATTATTCATATATTCACATAATAACATAACACAGCCACTGCAATATGCATGTTATTATAGTCTGCACTATTCACCAGTGCCACGGTGTACATCCGTGTCCTCAGCGCTAGGAAAACATAACGGCGTTATCAAGACTATAACCCGTATCAAGTTGTATGTGTATGATCAATTTTCAAAAACAGAATTTCAGACTATCTATCACATATAAGCATACCATAAGCATCAGAGTTAAGGTTACAATACGCGTCCGTACCTTCCTTCCACGTGAATAGTAAATTACTATTCATGTATACGGCACTATTCATGTATACGGCACTATTCACGTATCCCCAAACTTCCTTTGAATCTGACTCCGGAATCCTCGGATATCCTATAATATCATTTTTATCAGTGACCATTAATTTTCAGCATTTGCGGAAACTATGTTGGATATTCACTATTCATGTGAATAGTACCAGTAAAAATATTTTTACCGTGCCGGTAAATATTTTTTACTGTGCCAGTAAATAATATTTACTGTCCAAGGATAATTCTTTTCTGATGTGACAGATCAGACTAAGCTGCAGCCACAGAGCATACTCAGAAAAACTCTATCTGGCATTTCTACTATAATTACCAAAAGAAACTACCAAATATTAAGACTAGAGACCAAAGAACTTACCCTTGAAGTTCCTGCTCATTCTCTCCAGCTTCAAGAACTTTACTCTAAACTCTCTCTCTAACTCTAAGAATTCTCACTCTTCTCTTAAACTCAACTGTTGTTCTCTGAGTTTGGTGTGAAGAAAATGAAGAAATGAAGCCTCTATTTATAGTGAAAAAGCATGACACTATTCATACTTTATCAGGTCAGATTTTGGCCGTTGGATCTTGACTTTAAATATGGCTTCATCTCAACCGTCCAATCCATTTGCTTACGTCATCGATGACGTCATCAAGATGCTTACGTCATCGATGACGTCATCATGACGATGACACTTTCTTACTCTTTTGCATTTATCCTATAAAGATTCCCTGATCGGTGTTCTAATCGCGTTATATTAGAAATTCTCAAGAATCCGGAAGCACAGCCTTGAAGTTCTATTTTTCCTCTTCAGAAATATCTGGGTCAACTAAATTTTTGATCCTATTTAGGGTATTCCGTAACCTGCCGAAGATTTTAAGTCGGACACTGACGGTTACAGAAATTACTTCGGGTGACACCATCTTCTAGACAAAAATTCACTGATTCATAATATGTCCAGTTGTTTACTACTTAGTTCAAGGAGTTTGAGTTATGATTTATTTCCTACAGATTCCACTATCTGTCCTGCTTCAAAATATCGGTTTCAACCTATCTCAATAATCATTCCGCCGATTACGGAAATGACTTTGGAGATAACCCACTCTGAGATAGAAATTCACTTGTTTATAATATACCCTTACTTTAAAAACCTAATTCACGGTTTATTGGAAATAATTTTATTTCTATTGTTTTCCAAAGTATAAGATATTATATTATAATAATATGATTATTGAGTGGGTCCCGCGCGCAAAATTTTTCAAACTTCACGGGTGTTGGCAGAGGGAAATAATTTGACGTGGGTCCCGCATGAATAGTAAATACGTATTTTCAAATAGTGAATACGTATTTAGGAATAGTAAATACCGTATTTTTAAATAGTAAATACTATTCATACCCCACAAAATACCGTATTAACCAATAGTAAATACGTATTTGTGAATAGTAATTACTATTCATGTACGTATTTGTGAATAGTAAATACTATTCATATTCAAAAATACTGATTTCAAATTTGTCATTTTCAAAAATAGGGCCTAGTAGTCCTCCAAAAATAGGCTAGTTTTCAAGTCTTTAGGTCCAAAATTCAGGATGTTACAATTCCCCAGAATTACTGGGTACTTTCCCTCTTCTGTCAATTGATCACCACCGTCAAGGACTTAATCAAAAGATCTTCGTCCCCGGAGCCACGCCCCTTTGCACGCATGGTGTCTGGCCTCTACAAGGTAGGGATTTTCTTCTCAGGGTACCTTAACAAGTTATTATTTTGACAAGGACATTAAATCGATAGGTTACTATCCAAGGGAAACCTAAACAGTAGGTTACTGTCTACCGGAAAACTTAAGTCGTACCGACTTCTCTGTACCACTTCCCTTGAAACTCTGAGCGGGGATTTAACTTAGATTCCGATTCCCATATCAAAAGTCTTAAAGTTTAACAACAGAAACCATATTCTGTGCCATCTACTCTATATCAAGGCCTCCCGAGCCTAACCCTTTTCCTTAGGATTTACGTCCTTTTTGTATCACAACACCAGTATTGTATCAGTACTTGTACTTGTTTTTTTTTTCGAAATACTTTTAAAACCATGGCTTAGAGCCTAACTTAGTTAGTCAAACCGATTGGCCAGGTAGGCGTCTATCATGAGAGCCTCACCGTGCTAGGGTGACTGATTGGCTGATCCACATAGACTCGGCCCTACCTTCGGCACCAACGGTTTACTGTAACTGAGTCGGGTTCATACCAGATAAAACACTTTTGAAAGCTTAGAACCTAACTCCGCTACTCAGACAATCCGACTAGGCAGGTGTATTTGTGGAAGGCTCGACGAATTCAAGGAAACTGATTGCCAACCACAAAACCCCTTTCTAGATATCAGACTGTTTGGAGTAACTTAGTTAACTCTGTGCCAGGATGTCTGCTCTGATACCAAAATGTAACACCCCAACTTTTCTAAAGCATTTTCAAAATAATTTAACCAGAGTAGGGCAACGAAATGATTTTAAATACAGAGTAAATGATATTCAACCACTGTAGTGTACTGGTTTGCTGATACAAAGAGTTCGAAAGACTATACATATCTAGAGGACTTTCTCCAGCTAGTCCTTCTGCCTGCTGCTTACCCTTGTTTCTGTTTCTGTTTACCCCGGAATCCTGAAGCTACAGTAAGAGCTGAGGTTCAATACCCATTGAACCTCAGGTAACGGTTAACCTCATGCTTATGTATCAAATATGTATGACAGATATTCATGTCAAAACAGCAATAATCACATACATTATTCTCATATTCACATAATAACATAACACAGCCACTGCAATATGCATGTTATTATAGTCTGCACTATTCACCAGTGCCACGGTGTACATCCGTGTCCTCAGCGCTAGGAAAACATAACGGCGTTATCAAAACTATAACCCGTATCAAGTTGTATGTGTATGATCAATTTTCAAAAACAGAATTACAGACTATCTATCACATAACATTATTCTCATATTCACATAATAACATAACACAGCCACTGCAATATGCATGTTATTATAGTCTGCACTATTCACCAGTGCCACGGTGTACATCCGTGTCCTCAGCGCTAGGAAAACATAACGGCGTTATCAAAACTATAACCCGTATCAAGTTGTATGTGTATGATCAATTTTCAAAAACAGAATTTCAGACTATCTATCACATATAAGCATACCATAAGCATCAGAGTTAAGGTTACAATACGCGTCCGTACCTTCTTCCCACGTGAATAGTAATTTACTATTCATGTATACGGTACTATTCACGTATACGGCACTATTCATGTATACGGCACTATTCACGTATAAAGCACTATTCACGTATCCCCAAACTTCCTTTGAATCTGACTCCGGAATCCTCGGACATCCCTTGCAGAACCTTGTTCAGCACTATTTCAATGTAAAGAGGCCTAAAAACAAGTTTAGGAATTTATTCTTTAATTTTCTGGATCAAACTACACTATTACCAAGAACTAGAAGCTAAAACTCAAGAACTAGAGAACTTACCCTTGAAGTTCCTGCTCATTCTCTCCAGCTTCAAGAACTTTACTCTAAACTCGCTCTCTAACTCTAAGAATTCTCACTCTTCTCTTAAACTCAACTGTTGTTCTCTGAGTTTGGTGTGAAGAAAATGAAGAAATGAAGCTTCTATTTATAGTGAAAAAGCATGACACTATTCATACTTTATCAGGTCAGATTTTGGCCGTTGGATCTTGACTTTAAATATGGCTTCATCTCAACCGTCCAATCCATTTGCTTACGTCATCGATGACGTCATCAAGATGCTTACGTCATCGATGACGTAAGCAAATGGATTGGACGGTTGAGATGAAGCCATATTTAAAGTCAAGATCCAACGGCCAAAATCTGACCTGATAAAGTATGAATAGTGTCATGCTTTTTCACTATAAATAGAAGCTTCATTTCTTCATTTTCTTCACACCAAACTCAGAGAACAACAGTTGAGTTTAAGAGAAGAGTGAGAATTCTTAGAGTTAGAGAGCGAGTTTAGAGTAAAGTTCTTGAAGCTGGAGAGAATGAGCAGGAACTTCAAGGGTAAGTTCTCTAGTTCTTGAGTTTTAGCTTCTAGTTCTTGGTAATAGTGTAGTTTGATCCAGAAAATTAAAGAATAAATTCCTAAACTTGTTTTTAGGCCTCTTTACATTGAAATAGTGCTAAACAAGGTTCTGCAAGGGATGTCCGAGGATTCCGGAGTCAGATTCAAAGGAAGTTTGGGGATACGTGAATAGTGCTGTATACGTGAATAGTGCCGTATACATGAATAGTGCCGTATACGTGAATAGTACCGTATACATGAATAGTAAATTACTATTCACGTGGGAAGAAGGTACGGACGCGTATTGTAACCTTAACTCTGATGCTTATGGTATGCTTATATGTGATAGATAGTCTGAAATTCTGTTTTTGAAAATTGATCATACACATACAACTTGATACGGGTTATAGTTTTGATAACGCCGTTATGTTTTCCTAGCGCTGAGGACACGGATGTACACCGTGGCACTGGTGAATAGTGCAGACTATAATAACATGCATATTGCAGTGGCTGTGTTATGTTATTATGTGAATATGAGAATAATGTATGTGATTATTGCTGTTTTGACATGAATATCTGTCATACATATTTGATACATAAGCATGAGGTTAACCGTTACCTGAGGTTCAATGGGTATTGAACCTCAGCTCTTACTGTAGCTTCAGGATTCCGGGGTAAACAGAAACAGAAACAACCCGAGGATTCCGGAGTCAGATTCAAAGGAAGTTTGGGGATACGTGAATAGTGCTGTATACGTGAATAGTGCCGTATACATGAATAGTGCCGTATACGTGAATAGTACCGTATACATGAATAGTAAATTACTATTCACGTGGGAAGAAGGTACGGACGCGTATTGTAACCTTAACTCTGATGCTTATGGCATGCTTATATGTGATAGATAGTCTGAAATTCTGTTTTTGAAAATTGATCATACACATACAACTTGATACGGGTTATAGTTTTGATAACGCCGTTATGTTTTCCTAGCGCTGAGGACACGGATGTACACCGTGGCACTGGTGAATAGTGCAGACTATAATAACATGCATATTGCAGTGGCTGTGTTATGTTATTATGTGAATATGAGAATAATGTATGTGATTATTGCTGTTTTGACATGAATATCTGTCATACATATTTGATACATAAGCATGAGGTTAACCGTTACCTGAGGTTCAATGGGTATTGAACCTCAGCTCTTACTGTAGCTTCAGGATTCCGGGGTAAACAGAAACAGAAACAAGGGTAAGCAGCAGGCAGAAGGACTAGCTGGAGAAAGTCCTCTAGATATGTATAGTCATTGAACCTCAGCTCTTACTGTAGCTTCAGGATTCCGGGGTAAACAGAAACAGAAACAAGGGTAAGCAGCAGGCAGAAGGACTAGCTGGAGAAAGTCCTCTAGATATGTATAGTCTTTCGAACTCTTTGTATCAGCAAACCAGTACACTACAGTGGTTGAATATCAGTTACTCTGTATTTAAAATCATTTCGTTGCCCTACTCTGGTTAAATTATTTTGAACTCTGATCAAATTATTTTGAAAATGCTTTAGAAAAGTTGGGGTGTTACACACAACATCTTTCTAAAAGTTCGATTCATCTTTTAAAAAAACATCTTATTTCAATATGAATTCAACATACTCATCAACTTGCATAGTCATTAGCATTTTCTTTCCCACAAGGGATTATCATCAGACATATATGGCATAAGTTTAACCCATAGCAAATTCGGCCAAAACATAAAGAACACAATGTGGGAGTAAAACAAAGCACAAGGGGAGAAACAAATCATGTCTCCTTAGGAGGGGCTTTATTTGCAGCCTCAGCAGCTGCTTTCTCTACTTCAATCTCAGCTACAATGGCATCAATTTCAGCTTCCTCAAGTTGTCGTAGACCAAGCTCCTTACTCATTATAGCAACTTCTATATTCTTACCTCCACTCTCAACAACCTAATTACAAATGCAAAAGAGGACAAATTACAACTGACATACAAGTTCAAATGTAAAATATGCAACCCATCATTGAAACTACAAATGTATTAATGCATCAGGCATAGACAATGATTTGTTACTATGCAGAGATCTATTGTCAAAAGAAGACCAACATAATGGTTTCACTATGGAGAACAATGGAAAATTATCTAGGAAGCAAGGATACTAACCCGGGCATGAGCCAAAAAGCAGACATAGGCAAAGTAATAAACACTATTCTCATCACTTGCAATGCATGATAAAAAAAAACAAGGCAAATAATTGAAGGAAACGTTAGAGACATGTTAATCAACCTACATACCAAGAGATTATATTTGAAACCGAATTGTTGGTAAATTGATTTTGTGGTTTTAATAAATACCATCTTAAGTTCAAATCATAGAAAGGTTCGAACACTCAGAATTTTATTTTTAGCCAAATTAGAAGGTTAGGGATCCATCCATTAGAATTCTAACCAGCCAGATCTAGTTTCTTACCCTTGAGGCCAAACATAAATTTCAATGCCACAAAAACCCGATTCCTGCAGACAAGATCATTCATTCTGATACGATCAGCAATCTGAGAAACCAAAGAAGCTTCTCGAGACGTTCAGGGAGCAAGAACCGGATGCAGAGAACGAAGGAAATGAAAACCTGATGCTGAGAATGAAGGTAAAGTAAACAGAGAGAGAGAGAAAAGTAAAGTTGTTGAAAACTGAGAAAAAGTAGAATGTATTATTCCATTCTCAACTTTATACACGTGATTCCTTATATAAGACAAAATAGCCAATGTGAAGCTAAACACAACTGATAACAAAATTATTTTTTTTGGTCGAAACTGATAACAAAATTATAACTGAATACAACAAATAACAAATTCATAAATCAACAAATTTACTAAACTACCTTTTGTCATTTTCTTTACAATCTGTCACATTCTGAAGTCAAAGTATAAACGGAGCCCTAAAACATCCGCAATTTTCCAAAAAAGGGAAAAATCTATAGTGACGTTAACGTTAGGACAACAAAATAAGGAAGTACCTGGTGTCTTGAAGTTTGGCAGCGTAATTTTTTTCGACGCCGAGAACAACAATGTCGGTTCCACGCACGCCAATGGCGGCGTTGCCCTTACGGACAGCTTCGACAGCGTATTCGACTTGAAATAGATGGCCATCGGGTGAGAATACAGTGATAGCTCTATCGTATCTCGCCATGTTGATGGAAGCTCCCTCTATAGTCTATATATTCTCAAATTTAACAAAGGTCCAAGTTTTCTTTATCTGCTTCTCCACACAGCAATGCCCGATCGGAAGAGAAAAATGGTTCTCATTTTCTGCCCAGAAATAGAGAAGCAGAAATTTCTAGCTTTTTTTTATTCCCCAATACAAAAAATAAATCGGTTCATCTCAAGAAAAAAAAAAAAAACCTAAATTTATCAAACACAATTCCTATCAATTTTATTTCAGGGAACAGAAATTTAAAAAAAAAAAAAAATCATTCTGAAAGTGTTACCATCTACACCCCAACGGCCAACATAAAACTCTCTCAAAACTTTTATAAACATTGGTTAGAACTAACCCCTGTTAACAAAAAAACACACTCAACCCACTTTCCCATGGCATGATTATATTTCTTCTGTTTTCCAAGGTTGCCGCAAACCCATTCACCAATCCCACTCCTTGCTTCTTCCCTTTGAACGAGCCTAGATGGAATCTCCAAAGTCAACTCCGATGGAAGGAAACAACCCTAGAGGCCGAAACTAGATCTTATGGAACTAAATTTAGAAGAATTGAAATAAAAAATAAATCTTGAAAGGCTTATGGGTTGAAGGGATATTTAAGAAAGAATGAAAGAGAGAAAAATAATTGAGTAAATACCTAGAACAATTCACACCAGAATTGATCGCCACCGTATCTTCTCCTTACTTCGCCTCCGTACCTCTGTGCAGTGTACACGATTGTTGCCGCATCCCCTCTCCATAATCGCCCTAATTTAGGCTTTTGCCCTTTTTGGAAAAAATCAGTGATGTTTTTGTCATGGTGGTTAGGTGGTGCTTAGAGGGTTAAGTGCTGACATGGATAAATTAAAATAGTTGGTAGCTTGCATTGGTTTCATTAATAAACTTGACCTAACCAACGGGAGTTGGCTCAAGTGGAAGGGACTTAGGCCGCTTAAGTAGGGGTCTTGAGTTCGAGTCCTTGTGGATGTAGAAAACTCCCTTGGGAGAGGTCCCCGCGTATGCGCCCGACAAACCACGATTCGGACTAGACAGGGCGAAGCTTTGGTGAACCGGGTGCAATAGCAAAAATGAAAAAATAAAAAAATAAACTTGACCTAAGTTAATTCCTTATAGGAATAGCATGTAACAAAGGAAAGCTACAAACAATGGACGTAGATAAGTTGTGAATCGTCGGATTTTTTTGGTACTCCTAAGCACATCCACTCATTATTATCAAAAACTAATATAAAAACATAAAAATTTACATTTTTACTGGAGTGATACATATTAAAATGCAAGTAAAAACGGTCTTAAAAAAAAAGGTAAAAATGCCACGTAAAAACAGTAAAACTTAAAACAAAACAAAAAACAAAAGGAAACCCCTATTTTCATCTTTATAGGTTCTGCAATAGTCAAGCTTGACTAGTGTGATACATTCCTTTCAATGACCTCGGCAAAAACTGGCAGATATCAACAACCCACATGAGCAAATATCTAACTCCTAATTCCTAAATACTTTATAAAAGTGATAAAAAAATAAAAAAAAAATGCCAAATAAGAATAAAAGCTTAACTAGTACATTTTTCCTCCAGAATTGAGCTGTTTTAGTTCAAGCTAAGGCCGAGAGAGTGAGAGGTTGAAGGTGAGGTTGAGGTCGAGACCACGAGAGGAAGAGGTCGTGACAAGTGCAAGAGGCTAAGCGTGAGGGTTGAGTGCGAGCGTGAGAGGCCGAGATCCAGATCCAGAGAGACCAGAGACGGAGAAATTACGAGAGAGATGAGAGGTGGAGATAATGATTGACTTCTTCCGAGACCATCGAGATCGAGAGAGACGAAGATAGTGAGGGACTGGCCGAGATTGAGACAGATGGTGAGAGGGTGAGGCACTAACCGCTGAGCTTCAAGCGGCAAGGATGAAGGCCTAACTGTTTCTGTCATTTGCATAATCTCCATTCAGTCTCTAGTGCTTATTGTCTCTAAACTCTGAAGGGAAAAAGAGGAAAAAAAATTACAATTTTAGAAAATTAAAAATTAAGATTTTCGACAATGACACTAAGTCACCGCTGAAACCCACTTTCAACGGCGACACATAAGAGTTGCCGCTGAAACGATACCTTTCAACGGCAACAAAAAATTGTAAGCCACTGAAAGCCATATCTTTAACGGCGACTTTTAATGTTGCCGCTGAAAGTCAATACTTTCAGCGGCGACGCTATTGTCGCCGCTGAAAGTCTAACTTTTAGCTGCCACTTAAAAGTCGTAGCCAAATGTTGCCACCGAAAGTCTTTTTTTTTTGTTGTGTTAAGGCTGGAGTTAAGTGCAAAAATCCAGCGGTGGGATTCTTATGGAGATCAAGTTGGAGCTCCAAAAAATTGCTATTTTTGAAAAATGATGGTTGCATATTGAAAAATGAAAAAGATTGGGAAGATGTAGACAACTTAGATATTGATACCCATGATAAAGAAATCTTGATTGAAGTTGAAGTGATAGAACCTATGGATGGTCATGATTTAGACATTCTAAGTTTTCCAAACGAACATGTTAGAGGAAAGGACAAGGACATTGAGAACATGCAATTCATGCAAGATAATGTGTTTAATTTGAATCAACTGATATAATTTAGAAATTGTTAAATTTCTTTCTTTCGATGTTTTGGAACTTTATTGAAGGAGTTGTTAAAATCTTTTTGTGTGTTTGGACTTATGTTTTATATAGTTATGTAACTTATATCTTTTAATATGATGTTGTTCATTGAATTTTAAGTAGTGATTTATGTTTTTTACATACATATATATATATAATTTTGTATCTTGACCTTAATTAATAGAAACTTTACGTTTTATGTCATTTCTACGATTTACATTTCTACCAACCCTTCCATTTCTATGTAGAAACTCAATCTTAACAATATTGCTTCCACGGGAGGTCTCTCTCTCTCTCTCTCTCTTTTGTAACTCCTCAATTAAAATTTCAATAATTATCGTCACCACACATATGCATGTCAAATTCAAACATATGGCATGTAGGAGAAATTTTACGTGACATGTTGTAACATCCCATTTTCAAAAGCAGTATATTTTTTTTTTTCATCAGAGTAGAGCTTCGGAGCGATTGAGTAACTGATATTTACATTCAAAATGCCGTAAGTCTGGCTGATTATAGTAATAGTACATTGATTTCGGACGTCTAACGTCAGTGTGATTGTATAAATAGAAAAGGGCTTCAATCGGGTCTCTGTGCGGCCTTCTTGCCTTTCTCCTTGGCCCTCGGTCCTCTTGAACCTGACACTATGTTAAGAGCTGAGGTTCAATGGGCATTGAACGTCAGGTAACGGTTAATCTCATATTTACAGTATATAAGTATAGCAAATGAATCACCCCTAACCAATGTAAATGTACCGCTCCCAGCGAATGCAGATGTACCACTCCCAGTGAATCAGGATATACCGCTCCCAGCGAATACAGATGTACCGCTCCCAGCGCATGCATATGTTCAGTTATTCTCTAACGACCCTTATGTATTCAAACAACATACCCCAACACGCATACCACAAATGTAATACATATACGCATACCATAAATATCAGAGTTAGTGTTACAGTACGCAAACGTACCTTCGTTGACGGAAAATGGTACTTTTGACGGCGATACGACAGCGGTACGTGATTATAGATATCCTATAGGGATAATATCACATTTATCAGTGATCAACATCATAACAGGCATTTCAGGTACAAATTACCATTTTGCCCCTAGTTTGACTAACCGGCGAAACTTCGCCAGGGCTTCGCTATTTTGACTCTAATCTTCCAAATTTTGACATATCTCTTTTCCCAATATATATTTGAAATAAATATCATATTTATCCTTAAATTATGATATCTAAACTTACTTTGGAATATTAAAGACTAGCTAGCATTTTTACTATAACTGTCGAAATAACTACGAAAACTAAAGACTAGAGACCGAAGAAATTACCCAGGGCTCCGCTACAATTTTCTCCGGGCTCCTCCGTCTCTCTTCCTTCTCTCTAATTTCGAACTCTCTCTTGAGTTTTGGTGTGAGAATTTCCAAATGGATGAAGGCCTATTTATAGGGAAAAATGTGCACTATTCATGACTTTATCATATTGAATTCTAGCCATTGGATTCAAGCTTGTACACATGGCTTCATCTCCACCATCCAATCCACCTCCTTACATCATTCTTCAAAACCATGATGTCATCAAGGTGATGTCACTCATTCACTTTATGAGTCTTTACCGACAAAGTTCCCTGTTCGGTGTTCTGATCGCGTAATTTTGCAAAATCTCAAAAATCCGGCAATGTAGTCTTAAAGGTCTAGTCTTCTTCTTTAGAAATGTCTGGGTCAACTAAATTTTTGATCCCATTCAGGGTATTTCGTAACCTGCCGAAGATTCTAAGCCGGACGCTGTCGGTTACGGAAATTACTTCGGGTGACACCAGCTTCAGGACAAAAATTCACTGATTCATAATACGTCCAGTTGTTTTCTACTTAGTTCAAGAATTTCAAGTTATGATTTATTTTCCATTGGTTCTCACTTTTCTTATCTGCCCTTTGTTTATAAAATATCTTTTCATCTGATCTCTTATTCGCCCTGCTGGTAACGGAAATGACTTCCGCTAACACCAACTTCTGGATAAGAATTCACTTGTTTGAAATATGTCCTGACCTAAGAAACTTAGTTCACGGTTTTCTAGATAGGATTTAATTTCTATCGGTTCGCATTTATCCAACTGGTTCTTCCACAAATATCTGAATTATATTATTATTATTATAATAATACAAATATCATGATATTTATTATTATTTTTTAATTATTATTATTATTATTTATTATTTTTTTATTATTTTTCGTTTTTTTCTTTTCCCCCCCTTTTTTTTCCTTTCTTTCCTTATTAATTTATTTTATATTTTAATTATCTTCCAAAATTCACAAAAATTCTCCCTATTGGTTCTTTTGTTCAATCTTAAATAATTAGCTATTAATTACCTAACTAATTACTTCCTAATTGTTGATAATTTTCTTAATTAGGATTATTCATTTTCTCACAACTATTTCACTGACATTGATATTTTATGCTCCATGTAAAATATTAAAAATCATGGGGCAACATATGCTCCCCAAAATTATATTTAATTTTACCTCATCATTTTCCAAGGAAAATAATCCCAAAAATTCCTAAAATTAGAGACAACATACTTTCTAATTTTTAATAAATATTTTATTACCTCTTGGGATTTATCATAATATTTTCAGGCCATTTTACGACCCAAAATGCACTTTAGGGATTTTTAGCTCTTTATCTCTTCCAATTTCCATAGAAATTACCTTAGAAAATAAGATAATTATAACTTATTATTTGAGACCACATATTCACCTATTTCTAATAGATATTATTTGCTAAAGTATAATATTCCAGATAAATAATTATCCGGGTATTACACATGTATGTCGGTTATTCTCAAGTCTCAACAGACATATGGACTTTTACTCTTCGATCGACATTTTGATTCATTTACTTATTTTCCAGAATAGACGCGTTGAATTTTCATAGCTTTTGAAAACTAAATAAATTTGCACACAAAAAATGAATAATTCACTCAGCCAACAATCATTGACTGGTATTCCTCTTATTTATAACAAGTACTATGTACAAAGACTTAAATGGGCCAGGCCCAACTATACAAAAGTAATACCTAATACAAAATACTAATATTCTAACACCCCCTTCAAGTGGGGGACTAAACAAATTTGTAGTGCCCAACTTGCGAACACAACTATCATGACTTTCTTTACCAAGTGGTTTCGTCAAGACATCTGCTAATTGATTCTTAGAAGCTACATGTAATAAGTCAATGATACCCTGTTGTAATTTCTCACGCACAAAGTGACAATCAATCTCTATATGTTTCGTACGCTCATGAAATACAGGATTAGTAGCAATGTATATAGCTGCCTTATTATCACAATGAACCTTAACTGGTTCTAATCCTCTTACACCAAGATCTTTCAATAACCTGGTAAGCCAAACTATTTCCGACACCGCTGTACCAAGGGCTCTATACTCGGCTTCAGCCGAAGACTTAGAGATGGTATGCTGTTTCTTTGACTTCCAACACAGCAATGACTCCCCCAACTTAATGGCGTATCCTGTCACTGATTTCCTGGTGTCCTGACATGATGCCCAGTCCGAATCTACATAGCATTCCATGTTGAACTGACTTGTTGAAGAGAGAAGAATACCAAGTCCGGGACAGCTCTTGAGGTATCTCACAACACGAACGGCCGCTGCCATATGTGACTTCCTTGGAGCACTCATATATTGACTCAAAGTCTGCACAACATAGCTAATATCAGGTCTAGTATTAGTAAGATAACACAACCTACCAATCAAATGGCGATAACGCTCTGGATCTGACAGCAAGGGATCAAATTTGCCCCTTCGCTTCTGTTTTGTACGAGCATACTTGCTTGTATCATGCCGCACATGTCCCTCAAGGCTTAACTGTGTGCTCCTTTCCATGGGTATGGATAGTGGCCTTGCCCCACTCAACCCCATATCACTAATGAGATCGAGTGTGTACTTTCTTTGGCTAAGCACTATTCCTTTTTCGGAACGAGCCAACTCCAACCCAAGGAAATATCTCAATTGCCCTAGATCCTTGATTTTGAATTGACGGTGCAGATAGGCTTTAACATCTTCTATTCCCTGCATATTGTCTCCTGTAATAACCAAATCATCTACATATGCCAAAACAATGGTTATTCCATAATTATCGGATTTAATGAACAAAGAATAGTCATATTTACTCTGCCTAAACCCCCCTTGAATCAATGCATTAGTAAGTTTCACATTCCACTGCCTAGATGCCTGCTTTAACCCATACAAGGATTTGCTAAGTTTACAAACTTTATTTTCCCCAAAAGTATCAAATCCTTGTGGGATGCGCATGTAAACCTCCTCGTCTAAGTCCCCTTGCAAAAACGCATTGTTGACATCCATTTGAAAGAGATGCCAACGATGCATTGATGCAAGAGTGAGGATGGTCCTTACAGTTACCATTTTAACGACTGGGGAGAAGGTCTCAAAATAATCAATTCCCTCTTGTTGACTGTATCCCTTAGCTACTAACCTTGCTTTATACCTCTCAATGTTACCAGAAGAATCATATTTAATTTTAAAGACCCATTTACAACCAATGGCCCGTTTACCTTTAGGAAGGGAAACAATATCCCAAGTTCGATTATCTTCTAAGGCGGCCATTTCCTCTCGCATGGCCTTCATCCACTTGGGATCCTTAGATGCCTCTTGAAAAGTAGAAGGCTCAATGAGCTTATCAATACTTAACAGATAATCCTTGTAATCCTTCGTAACATTGGCATACGAGATATATTCATGAAGTGGATACTTACAACCAGTTTTGAATGTCTCACGATTTTGAGCCTCTCCTAGGCAAATGTAATCATTCAACCAAGCAGGAGCTCGCTTATCTCTTGTTGGTCGAGACTCCCTACGTAAAATTTGTCCTGCATCAATAGATGACTCATTCCCAGGTGAAACATGATCATGAGGATAGGGTGTGTCCCTAGGTTCTTCATGAATAGAATCAGACCTTGGAAGAGCTTGTAAATCATGGGTATCATATAGAAAAGGGTTCAAATCAGATGAAAAGGAATTGTGTTGCAACACAGGTGTGTTATCTTTAAAAGGAAAGCGAGTTTCATCAAATGTAACATGTCGACTAACCATAACAGTTCGTTTAATCAAATTATACAGCAAGTAACCCTTTTGATTAGGCGGATATCCCATAAAAACACAAGCATCAGAACGAGGCTGAAACTTATCAGTATTGTTTTGCAGTGTCATAAAAGCTAAACAACCAAAAATTTTAAGATGAGAAAGATCAGGCTGGTTATTGTACAACATTTCATAGGGGGTTTTATAATGCAATGATTTGGAGGGAGTGCGATTAATCAAAAAAGCAGCAGTTTTAATACTTTCTCCCCAAAATCGGATGGGCAAATGAGATGTTAGAATGAGACTACGAGCAACATTCAAGAGGTGTCTATGTTTTCGCTCAACGACACCATTTTGTTGAGGTGTGTATGAGCAAGTTGTTTCATGCACAATACCTTTACTATGAAAAAAATCTGAAAGCTCATTATTGACAAACTCAAGACCATTATCACTTCGAACCCTTTTGACAGTGGCAGAAAATTGATTGTGAGCATATGCAATAAAAGTTTTGAGACAAGAAGCACTTTCATGTTTATTGTGCATCAAAAAAATCCAAGTACATTTAGAGAAGTTATCAACAATAGCCAGAAAATATCTATGACCAGAATATGTGGGTACTCTATAAGGTCCCCAAGTATCAACATGTATCAACTCGAAAATACAATGAGTAACAGAAGTACTAGGGAAGGATAAACGAGTTTGCTTGGCTTGAGAGCATATGTCACAATTTGGCATAGATGAATCAACAACATCCTTATTTAAAGAATCTAAATGTTTAAGAACATCTAAAGGGGCATGACCCATCCTATGATGCCACAAAGCAGAATATTCTTTAGTATGGCGAGTAGAATGCATGTGCATGATTCCTTGAGATTGTAGAGTCTCCTCAACTAAGTACAACCCGTCAGAAACCTTACCAATCACGTGGGATTTCCCAGTTAACTTCTCCTGCAGAGTGCAGAAGTCAGGATGAAATGATATAGTGCATTGCATTTGCTTAGTGAGCCTAGAAATGGAGACCAGATTGAAACAACATTGAGCAGTAAAATATACATCATGCAACACAATATTATCAAATAACCGTACTGTCCCTATATGTGTAACAGTTACTTTTTCTCCATTAGGCATTTTAATCTTTCTAAGTGGACCAATATAAGGTGCAACGGTGTCAAAAATGACAATATTACTAACAACATGACATGTGGCACCTGAATCTAGTATCCAATGAGATTTAGTTAATGTATGAGGCAATGCATTAATCAAACCTGAGGTGCTTTCCTCAATATATCCAGCAGCACCAACAGCCACCTCATCTGGATCTTTCTGGATAAGTTGAAGAAGCTGGTTGTATTGCTCGTGGGTTAACGTAGGAGGAGAAGTAGACTGGGACGTATTTGCTTCTCCTACAGTTGGATTGGCTTGATTATCTTTATTTTGGCGATTGAGGTTAGGTGGGAAACCAATAAGCCGATAGCAAGTGTCTCGTTTGTGACCTTTCTTATTGCAATAACTACATATGTCTTGAGAACGTCCTTTGCCCCTACCACGGCCTGGCCTACCACCTCTAGTAATCAAAGCACTCCCATCAAGAGGACTAACCGAAACGGGAATAGTATGGTGACGTTGGTCCTCCTCTTGAACAATCATAGAATAAGCTTGGTTAACTGTCGGGAGTGGAGACATAAGCAAAATCTGTGATCTAACCGGCTGATATGTCTCATTAAGCCCAATAAGAAATTGAAATAACCGTTGTTGTTGACTAATTTTAACGAACTGTTGAGAAGTATCACATTTACAAGAGGGTAAGGGCATTAACACAGAATACTCATCCCATAGCTCCTTTAATTTGGTAAAATATGCAGCAACCGACAAGCCATTTTGAGTGGTAGATGCAATAGAACGGTGTAAGGAATAAATTCGAGCAGCGTCTACCTTGTTGAAGCGTTCCTGGAGGTCTTGCCATACAAGATGGGAAGAGTCAGCAAAGACAATCCCGGTTGCAATTTCTTTGTCAACCGATTGAATGAGCCATGACAACACAACGGCATCACAGCGGTCCCATAAATCTGCATACTCAGAAGCGCGTGTACGTGGAAATGTTCCATCTATGAAACCTATTTTATTCTTGCCTCGAAGTGCTAGGCGCATGGCTCTGCTCCAGATCACATAATTGGCAGAACCGGTGAGAACTTGTGGCACTAAGGATGTTATGTGAGTATCTGAAGGATGCAAATAGAGAGGATGATTAACATCAACAGGATTCTTGGTAGTTTCCATGAGGAACAAACAGGAAGCACAAGAAAGAAACAAATAAACGTGGCAAAGTCCAGAGCCACAACAGTGAGATCAAGAAAAGAACTCGTGAAGCCACGGAAACGTGGAAGGAGAAATTCCTGCACAGCGCAAGAACAAGGAGAACAGAGGAATTCCTGCACAGCGCAAGAACAAGGTGAAAATACAATCGACTCCTCTGAAAAACAAGGTCTGGTGAGGCGCGACGCGACAACTCAGCAACGGAAATTCTTCTCTGAGAAACAGGGTCCGGTGAGGCGCAACAACGACAACTCAGCAACAGACACGCTCATAGAACAACAGAGGGGCGAGGTAACAGATCGGCGATGACAGGAATCTCAGCAACAATCCGTTAACCTCAGACAATCAAAACGGCCGGCGATGCAAAACCAAACTTGCGGTCTTGCAAGCATCAACGAGAAGCAAGAAGAGAACGATCCAAGAAACCCGAGACAGGAACTCCAATCCAAAATGCTAAACGCGTCGAATCCCTGCAAATCAGTCGAACGAAGGACTTGATCTGTGGATGGCCATCGGATCTTGGATAGCCACCTGATCTTTCTCATCTTAAAATTTTTGGTTGTTTAGCTTTTATGACATTGCAAAACAATACTGATAAGTTTCAGCCTCATTCTGATGCTTGTGTTTTTATGGGATATCCGCCTAATCCGAATTGAAAGCAACAGAAGGTGGACTTGGATCTGCAAACTGGTGTGGGCTGAGAGAAGTGGATCTTGAAAAATGGCCCAAAGAGTCTTGAAAAACTGACCAACAGGATAGCCTAGGGCTCTGATACCATGAAAACTAAATAAATTTGCACACAAAAAATGAATAATTCACTCAGCCAATAATCATTGACTGGTATTCCTCTTAGTTATAACAAGTACTATGTACAAAGACTTAAATGGGCCAGGCCCAACTATACAAAAGTAATACCTAATACAAAATACTAATATTCTAACAGCTTTTAAATTAAAATATCAGCATAGTATCATTATATTATACTAGTTACAGTTCTAAATATAAGACAAAGTTTATAGTACAATTTACACTATAAATTTTACCCTATATTTAGTACTAGAGGAAATATTATTTTATATATTTTTATTTTCCCATTTTAAATTTAACATTTCAAAATATTTTGCAACTGCCTCCCATTGTATTTGTTTATTTCTGATACTTATTTTGAGAAGGTTTTATTTTATATCTTTATCTTATTTTCCGCATTATCAATTTAAGACTTCAAATAATTTGGTAACTGCCTTCCCATTTAACTTACTTGTCGGACAAGGACAGCTGACTACACTCCTTTTCAGAAGGTACAAAGATTTCCAATCTTCAATTTTGTTTATTTCTATACTTTTTAGGTTAAATTATATAAAACTCCATGAATTTTAGACCAGTTGCAGATAATTTCTGACTTTTGAAAGTTTAAATTTTAACCCCCGCCCTTTTATTTTTTATTTTTATTATAAGCACCATGCCATTAACTAAACATTTTCTTTTAAACAAAAACTTCTACATCATATTAATAGATAACATGTGACATCCTATGTAAATTGCTAATTACATATGACCCCCGAATTTTAACTAGTTATAGATAACTCTTTAAACTTTGATAAGTTACAAACAAGTCTCTTAAACTTTGGCCAGTTATAAATAACTCCTTAAACTTTTAAAATTTAAACTTAACTGTCTTAAAAAACTTTTAATATTAAACTATATGTCTTTACTATTTTGTTAAGATTTTTATTATCATTTGTCAATTAACATAGGTTTTTATGTCAAAAACTATATGAATAATATTTAAAAAATATAAAAATACAACGTTGAACCTCTTAATTTAAGAAAAAATCTGCATTACTAATAAAGCATTAATGAGATAAAACAGAGAGTCATTAGACGTGCTCAAGGGTCATGACGCAGAGAAATTTGCCAAAATATATGCATAAGGCATTATCTTTTTGTTCTTATTAATCCTTTATTAGTAATGTTTTTTTTTTTAATAAGAGGTTCAACGTTTTATTTTTTATACTTTTTAAATATTATTTTTCTAGTTTTCTTCATAGAAAACTATTTTAATTGACAAAAAATTTTAAAAAAAATTTAATGACTTTATTAAGATGATATAAGTAACGGCATATGGTTTAATATTATAAATCAAATTTTTAAGGGAGTTGAGTTTAAATTTTGAAATGTCAAGAGATTATTTATAACTTATCAAATTTTAGGGGAATATTATAATTAGCAATTTACATAAGATGCTTCGTGTCATCTATTAATATGACGTGACAACTTCCGTTAAAAAGATAAAGGTTAGTTAATGGGACGGTGCTTATAATAATAATAAAAAAGGGGTGGGAGTTAAATTTAAACTTTCAAATGTCATGTGGTTATCTGCAACTAACCTAAAATTTAAGGAGGTTTTGTATAATTTAGCCCAGTTTTAAATTTCTTCTTGCATTTTTGTCTAATGTTCCAAATATAACTCACTAACAATAATGAGTTAAATGATTCTGTATAAAAATCTAGAAAACACTAAATGGAAAGTCACAACTAAACTAGTCACATAACTAGAAGGAAAAGGAAGGATAGCAATCAATCAATGGATCCTACTCGGGATCAGTATCCACTATGTGCAGGTGCATATAACTCTCTGATCCTGTTGATGTTTCAGCCTAACGTAACTCTTCATCGGAAGTGATTGTGACTAAATCACCTTCTTCATCCTTGTATTTGACAAGAACCGCTCCTAGCTTTGGAAATCGGTTGCTGATAACTTCCCTTAGATGCTGGAGGCTACAATTGACTTCTAATGTTGCAAATCTAATGTCTTCACCATAAACAAGTTTCACTCTTTTCATGGTAGGTTCTTCCTTTCTATCCCTACATTTCCCCTCAATAACCTCCTTTGTATAAGCCTTCTTGTCACTAATCATTTCCTTGGACACCTTTTCTTCGGATTTGTTTGCACCCACCTTCTTCTTCCCAATACTGTCCTCCAACTTCTCTTTATTGGATTGGTTCATAGCCTTCTTCTCCTTCAACTTTTCCTCAGCAAGCTTTTGATGAAGCCCTACATTATCTGCGATCAATAACTGAACCTTTTTGCCCTTCTTGTCGTTCTTCTCTTCTTGAGGCACACAAGAAGGTCCAGCATAATCTGAAGGACCCTCAATTATAGCAAAGTCAGTTGTTACATTTAGCCCCTTCTTTTCAAGTCTATAATTCACCTTCTCAAAATTTTCCAGCGCCTTCTTATTGTCTGGCTCCATGTTTAATACAGTACAAACATCTCTTAGAGCATCATTTAGACTATCTATAGCCTCATAACAACTTGCCCTATTCAAAAGGGCTTTACTGTAATTTGGATGAACTTTAAGAGCTAAATTGCATTCACAAATGACGCCCGGTATCCTCCATATCCCTCATCCTGCATGTAGCATGCAGCCTTTTTACTCCGTAGGCAAGAAACTTATATATGATCTTCTGCTAGGAATTTAATTGCTTCCTCATATCTTTTGAGGGCTACTTCATATTTTCTCCTTTGGAACATCCAGTCCCCTCCTTGTTTTATGATATGTAAAGCATAGAAATATTAGAGTTAGTGAGTTAGTTAGGGAATTAGGAATTGGTTAATAATGAGTTAGGTAGTTGTTAGTTGTTATTACTGTTGGGAATTAGTTAGGAACTGCCTATGGAAGTCTAAGGCCATATCCTATCTTATATAAGAAAAGCCTAGACTAATCTAAAGTGTGTCTTGAATAATGCATGAAAACATGCAGTACTAATTCTGTGTCTCTCCTCTCTGTTTCTCTTCTTAATTCCTCTTGTTTCTCTTCTCACTCCCTCTAATTTCTGTCCCTTAACCCTCAGATTTTCTTAATTCTCTACAACCTATCTATCATTTTAACTCTTGAGACCTGAGAATGAAACCCTCTTTGTCCTTATCACTTGATTTTTCTCCAACTTGTTTCTTTTTCTTACCTATTTGTACTCGAGAATCAAACAGTGAAGAACCTAATTAACCCAGAAAAGTTTTGACGCGATCAGTTCAATCAAGTTAGTCCCACAAATAAGAAAGAAGATTTCAAACTAAAGTGCATGCACAAGATAGCAATTAACCAATCCTAAATCGAACCGTAAAGAACCTAATCAACCAAGAAAAATTTTCACGCTGAACTTCTCCATATCACAACACAGTCCCAAAAATAAGAAAGATTTCTAATTAAAGTGCATTCACAAGATAGTAATTAACCAATCTTGAATCAAACATTAAAGAACCTAATTAACCAAGAAAAGTTTCGACGATGAACTTCTCCTCAAATCACAACACTCAGGTTCAATCAAGTCAGTCCCACAAATAAGAAAGAAGATTTCCAACTAAAGTGCTTGGACAAGATAGGAATTAACCAATCTTGAATTGAACCATAAAGAACCCAAGTAACCATGAAAAATTTTGATGCGGAACTTCTCCAGATCACAACGCAGTCCCACAAATAAGAAAGATTTCCAACTAAAGTGCATTCACAAGATAGTAATTAACCAATCCTGAATCAAACATTAAAGAACCTAATTAACCAAGAAAAGTTTTGACGATGAACTTCTCCTCAAATCACAACATTCACGGTTTAATCAAGTCGGTCCCATAAATAAGAAAGAAGATTTCCAACTAAAGTGCATGGAAAAGATAGTAATTAACCAATTCAAGCCCCGCTAATACATACAATGCAAGTCCTTCAAAGACGATAACATAATAGGAAAAAGATTATATCAACGAAAGCTCGCTAGAAAATTCTAGAAAATTCATACAAAGAGAATCAACAGCTGGAATCTTGGGAAGATGAACTTGGGAATCTTGATAGTGAGTGACAAGTTCCCTGTCGAAATTTGAGCAGTTATCTTCACCGTACATATGCACTTCTAGCCTTCAAAGACATTTTGATTTGATTTATTTATTTTTCGGAATAACTGTATTGAATTGTTTGAAAGGAAAATTTCATTTAAATACCAAATGAAATTTTAAAAGCCCCAAATGTCCATTAAAATTTGTAAAGGATTTAAAGGTGACATTGATTAAATCGGAATTTTACAATGCAGGTGAATTTTACCCTTTCACCCTCCGTTTTTAAATAACTTCAAAAAAGAAAAATAGCCCTTGTCAGAGGGCCACCGCGGACAGCCAGCAACTGCTGTGCCACACACTAAAAACTAAAGGGTGATCGGCATAGAATGTGAGTCAAAACCTGAGAATGGAGAAGTAATCGGCCCGGAATATGAGATAACTCACATTCCTTAAGCCTCAAAACTTATAGAATTTCTAATACTTATATATAGATATATTTACAATATATGTAAAAGAAGTATCATAAATGTATTTCATATAACAAGAATTATTAACTTTTTGTAGAAGTTTCGATAGTCACCCCTGCAAGCGGGACCTCCAAAAAATTCTACAATAGCCTGTGAAGAGGAGCTCTACTCCTTTATCAACAAATACAAAACACGCAAATATGAGGATCCTATCTATAGCATACGTGGAGCACCTAAATTACAACAATAAGTACATAGGTAGGAATTTTACATTAACTGAGAATTTTCAACCAAACATTTCAACTTCTAACAACAATATATACCTTCAATGATCAGCAAGAGGAGAAAAGTCAGCTGCACTATTTGAGACCAAAAAATAATTTTCCGGTGAATAACGTCCCATTAATGAAAATAACTAAAATACTGAAAGAAATAAAGTGATAGGACAAAAGTATATAATAAAGAGATAACAATTAATTTCAACTTTCAAATACAAAATTATAACCATAAATGGATTTATACAAAAGATTATTACGAAGCATAACTAAAACAGTATAGAAGATCATTAAACGAACAAATACCAAATATATAATAAAACAATTTGTTATCAAAACCAGCTTAAAAACAATAATCTCAAATTCCTTCCTTTTGTAAGACTTCAACAGAACGGATAACAAGCGTGGATACACAGTCCATGAGGGCAAGTAACCAAGTGTGGCTAGAGGCCACGAAAACAAGCACAGCATGAGGCCATGAAAACAAGTGCAGCACAAGGCCACGAAAACAAGCGTGGACACATAGTCCACAAGGGTAAGTAACCAAGCATGGCATACAAACCATGAAACAAGCGCGGGTATAAGACCCATGAATAACAAGCACGAGAACAAATCGCATGAATATCAAACGAGCTCGAGTTTAACCATAGCGAACCAAGAACTAACAGTACTGTTGTTAGTAACCAACGTTCTGTATTCGGCCCTCTAAAAAAATGTTTACAACCATGCTTGGGGCCATTTATCAAACCAATGAAAAGTTATTCTTTCAATATCATAACAGCTCATATCATATACAATATAATAGTATACCCTAGCATGAAAGTTCACAATGTTCCAAAACTTTCGTTCAAATTCAATTTGTTGACAAAACCCTTCCTATAAAATAAAAGCTCGCTACGAACATTTCAAAAAGCAAAACCAGCTCAACATGAAAGTATATAAAGGATATCCCAAACTTTCCTTATCAGTTTCCATGCATAATCATAATAGAAGAATAAATAATAAAAATTGATATCAATCTTAACACATTTCAATATCAATAAGAAACTAAATAAGTCTGATAAACTTTTCTTGATCAGACCATGCTTAGAATGTAGTAATTAATATAAAAATATAACAAGTAGTAAACTATGATTTATAAAATTTATAATGGGACGCTATTCACTCACATTATTCCCTCCCAAGCATTCCTCTTTCTTAGCTTTCAACTTATATTCACCCCTTAATCCCCCTATTGTTCAAAACAAATCATGTATTACTCCCATTGCAACTTTATAAAAAATACTCATAATATTTCATTTAATGAATTTCTTCATTCTAATATTATATACTGCATTCAGCATTTCAATAATTTAACTGAAAACAAAACCATTTTGTTGCTTTTTCATAAGCTTCACAAGATTCATTTAATAAAAATCTTTCTAGCTACATAACGGTACCCATTTCACAACGAACCATTGTCAGCATGAAACCCTCACCCACATTTTCCATTTACTTAACCACAATCTCCAATAACGCCATGAAGACTTCAATGTAATCTAAATTTCTCTACTACTTAAACACGCTTCTTTCTTGCTCATGTTATTATGATACAATACATTCAAATTCTTCTGTAGTTCAAGTCAACTAAATAATATCCATAGCTAGAAAACCCAACAAGCATCAAATCTCCCTCACAATTCAGACATATAATCATAAAGCTTGATTATTCATTAATAAACTTGGCAAGTAAAAAGAACTCATCCAACCCACTTTAGTGAATGAAACAATAAATATTACATGCTTCCGAGTCTAACAAGTATAATATTCATCATAAATATTTTGCATGCCACATATACTCTTCTTTCTTTCTAGTAATTCATCAAACACTTTATGTGCGCCTACAAACCAGCATATATTTGAACACTCTTAATTCAACCAAATTACTCTTCTACCACCTTTTTCACAAATGCCTTGTATGCATTTCAAATTTAAGGCATAGAAGTACACCATAACCCATCAATTACCAAAATCACATATTCAAGTTCAACCATTCAAATGGGTTCACAAATTAAAGTTTCCTTAATTCAATTTCATAACAGAACCTAACCTTTAATCACAATTTAAAAAAATATATATATATCAAATCCATCTTATTAGTATTAAATGAGAAATACTTCAAAATACCTACTCAAGAAGATATTTCTCTTTATTGACTTGACTATGTGGAAACACCCAAATTTCTTTCCCTCCTCATCATATGCATGGTTCAGCGGACAAGAAGAACAAAAGGAGGGAATAAAGAACCAGCCTCCCACACTTACATCAACATCGATCGAAATAGAGGAATAAAACGTGGAAGTTAAAGGATGAAGCTAAGGACGCAGCAGCAATTTCGATGGTCAGCACAGAACAAAAAAAGAGATAGTTTGGTGCTTCAAGATGGAGTCACACGATCCCTCTGCATAATCCAGACTACCCCACTCACCAACGACAAGAAGAAGTAGGCGACATAACAGAAGCAAGAAAACCCAAGAAGAATCCAGAAATTTTCTTCATAAAGATGAATAAAACTATCTAAGAAAAAATTAACAAGGTGCACTAAAATGAAAATTTCATTTTGTGGAATGAATACCAGAAAAACAGTTGCCTACATATTTCAAGAATGCCTAAAGCTAAGGATGCAGGGCCACAAGCTTTTGCAACCCAATCTTCCTGCTTCAAATTATACTGATAGCGAAACAGTTTCCTAGCTAAAAGCAGGCACTCATTATAGCAACATCGTCACCGGGTATTGCATAATCAAGGAAGATAATGCTTTCACCTAAAATTGTTTCCAAAGTCAGGGAATGGACTCAATCTCAGCTAAAACTTGGTTCATATCCCTAAGGATGCAATGCATGTGACCTTTATCGCAAGACTCCAAGTTCAGCATTTTAAGAGCTGCGAAAGAAATAAACAACAGTCGGCCAGAATCTAATCCAACATAAAGAATAACTGGCCAAAACCTATTAGTAAAAGAGAAGCAGTAAGAAAACCGTAGTGATCGTAATGACCCTTGCATAAACAAACTTTATTTCAATTGAATCCAAAGACAAATTCTCTAAATTTTCCCAAAAACCAAGCAAACAATCAGATTCATGAATTCCCCCTCTTCAACAATTCATCAAGAAAATTTTCAAGAGTTAAGAAAGATTCGAGAAAGAGAAAGGAACTCACTGTCAAAGGAGGCTGATGACACGCACGACTATCACCGAGATGGAGGCGTGGAGCGATGCAGTACCGTAATAGAATTTTTCAATTTTCCCATTTCAGCAGCCGTCTGGCGCGTCGAGGTACTCCCTGATGCGGCGCGTCAGTCAAACCGTATCTTGTTCCCGCCACCGTTCGGCTTCAGTCAGAATTAAAAAATGAGAAGCCTATCAGAATTCAAAAGGCGTATTAGCATGTTTGTCCTCTGGGCAACGGTGCAGATACCCAAGGTTCTGACGGACTGAACTGGTCGGGGTATTGGGTTAAGGGTTAGTGAGTTAGACCGAAATTAACCCAGATTAAATCGGTAAGGTATAAAAAATTAGAAAATAGTTAATTTCTCATCATACCAACTTAAATTTCACATACTATATATCATTTCAATACTTTAGATCAGTAGTAAAATAATCATATACTTCAATACTTATAACATATTCAGATATTCAAATCAGATTGCCTTTAAAAAAAAAATACTGGAACCGGGTTGACCCTTATAACCTGGCCGGTTTACAACGGTTTCACCGAGTCAGTCTAGTTTTACACCAAACTGGACCGGTTTGACGGTCGGTTTCCAGTCTAAACCAGCCGATTCAGTCCGGTTTCACAAACCATGTAGATACCACCCCCGGGTTGAAAATCCTTTCATAAGCTTTCTTATCTGATGGCATTATGGTAATTTCATAATGATAGAACAAAATAAAATACCCATTCGACACTACAAGGATTTTGACCCATGGCTTTCCTATTTAAGATATATGTAGTTTCCACTTATCCTCCAATTCCCTTTGATTAATTTCCAACAAGAATTTTATATTTCACATTTCTCATAAATCTCATATTTTTATGGGAAAATTCTAAATAAATACCAAATAAATTTGTAAAACCCCCAGAAATCCGTCGAATTTGAAAAAATACTGAGAGGTGACAAGAACTTTTGGGGATATGCAAATTCGTGCGAAATGACTATTTTACCCTTAGTTGTAAATAATATTTTTAAAAAAAGTAAATACCCCCCCCCGGCGGTAGGCCCCAACTTCTGAAAACCTTGAATTTGTCATGTCTCACTTCCAGAGGCAATTAACAACACAAAATGCATAAATTAACAACACAAAATACATAAATTAACCACAACTTCTGAAAACCTTGAATTTGTCATGTCTCACTTCCAGAGGCGATTAATAGCACAAAAAACATAAATTAACGACAACTTCTAAAAATCTTGAATTTGTCATGTCTCACTTCCAGAGGCGATTAACAACACAAAATACATAAATTAACAACACAAAAAGCATAAATTAACCACAACTTCTGAAAATCTTGAATTTGTCATGTCTCACTTCCAGAGGCGATTAACAACACAAAATGCATAAATTAACAACACAAAAAGTATAAATTAAGCAAAACTTCTAAAAACCTTGAATTTGTCATGTCTCACTTCCAGAGGCGATTAACAACCCAAAATGCATAAATTAACAACACAAAATGTATAAATGAACCACAACTTCTGAAAACCTTGAATTTGTCATGTCTTACTTAACCGCTGCCGGCCAGCGGCGACCACCGCCGGTCACCGGTCACCGATCGGCCGACAGAGGTCGGCGGCGTCCGGCGGCAGGGGTGGTGGCCGCCGGCGGTGGGGCCCACCGCCCGGGGGTATTTACTTTTTTAAAAAAAATTATTTACAACTAAGGGCAAAATGGTCATTTCGCGTGAATTTGCATATCCCCCAAAAGCCCTTGTCACCTCTCAGTCTTTTTGCAAATTTGACGAACTTTTGGGGGGTTTTACAAATTCATTTGGTATTTATTTAGAATTTTCCCTATTTTATTAAAAGAACATAATTAACTTATTTAAATTCTTTTAGGGTGTTACACGCCGGCGGCCTAAGATCTAGTGAGGGGTTTTTTTTCTTTCCCCCAAATTTGGGGTTGTCTTTTTTTCTTTTTTAAAAAAAAGATTATATGATGGTGTATGAAGGTGGGGTTTGAACCTACCTCACCTTCGTCTGAGGCTAAGTGGAATATGTAATAACAATTTTATATATATATATATATTCTTAACATATATATTTTCCATCAAGAAACAATCCTTAAATCCTATTACTGAACTTGTGAATTTTATTAATGAATTTGTAATTTCTATTACAAATTTTGTTCTTAATGCTCAGATTTTGTTCAATCTTGTAAATTTCATTATATATATATATATATATATATATATATATATATATATATATATGCGCCTGCGCATATGTGTGTGTGTATAATAAGATTCACAAGAATGAATAAAATTTGTAATTAGAATAACAAATTCTTTAATTGGATTTACAAGTTCAGTAATGAGATTTACAAATTCAGTAATAGGATTCATAAGAATATTTCTTGCCGAAAAAATGTTAAGAAGAAAATATATATTTGTTAACTCATATATACACATATGCGCACACACACATATGCACACATATACACACATATATATATCAAAGGATTAAGTGGCCCAGTGGTTGGGCCACTTAGCCCCTTTGAGGTGAGTTTGAATCCACCCTTACACCTTCATTAAACCTTTTTTTTTTTGGAAAAAAAAAACAAAAAGAATCAACCCCACCCAAAAAATAATAAGAAGAAATGAAGAATTGTAAGCCCAAGTATGTTATCTCCTTAAGACAATTTGTTTCCTCTATTCGGATGCCCAAAGATCACAAACAACTTCCTCCCAGGATAGAACAAATTAGGTCTCCAAAATGATGACACTATCAATTAGGAGCCTGAACAAACACAACCACGAGCTTTTAGAATCACACACTGTACGAGACTATGACTGGATGCAGTATACTGTATGTATGAGAGCAAAGTGTCTAAAAATCTAGTTGAAAATCGAGTGGATTTTCTATTTATTAATGGATGATAAAACGGTCAGATGGAGTCCCATTGGCGAACCGACAGGACTGGCTAAGTGTCTAAAAATCTAGTTGTCTTTTGAACCCAGTTTATGGATCTACACTCATCTAACTAGAGTTACCGCAATAATGAACAATTGATAGACCTTCAACCCATTCCTTTTGACAAATTGTTAACCAACTCTCTTGGAATCTCTTTAGTCAATGGATTTGCTACATTCTCTTTTGATTTCACATAATCAATTGAGATTATTTTATTAGAGATTAGTTGTCTAACGGTATGACGTCTGCAACATATATGTCTAGATTTACTGTTATACACGAGATTCTTGGCCCTACCAATAGTTGCTTGATTATCACAGTGTATACACACTGCCGCTACTGGCTTTGGCCAATTAGGAATGTCCTCAAGAAAGTTGCGACGCCACTCGGCATCCTCACTAGCTTTATCTAAAGCAATAAATTCTGCTTCCATAGTTAATCTTATAATGCAAGTCTGCTTGGATTACTTCTAAGACACAGCACCCCCTAGTAAATGTGAACACATTTCCACTTGTAGATCTTGTGTGATCTGAATTGCATTATAACACCCTTCTAGCACTGCAGGATATTTCTCACAATGCAAAGCAAAGTTTTAAGAGTGCTTCAAGTAACTCAAACCTTTTGTCATAGCTGTAACACCCCAAATTCCATACTTGAAAACGTGTCTGTTGACACTTAGTTTTAAGAAAATCAACAGAGTTTGAGGTGCTATAGCTTAGAATGATACGGAAACGGAGAGCATGCACTAACGTTTAGACGATGAGTAACTGATACATGATGCACAGGCATATGCTGATGCCCTGACATATGCTGATATATTAAAAATTTCCCGAAGGAATATTCATGTGATACATTAGTACAAAGCTTTGTATAATTACAAATCTTTATGGTAAGTATACAATCTTCAACCA
The DNA here is from genome assembly GCA_034222035.1 of Acacia crassicarpa. Taxonomy (NCBI): domain Eukaryota; kingdom Viridiplantae; phylum Streptophyta; class Magnoliopsida; order Fabales; family Fabaceae; genus Acacia; species Acacia crassicarpa. The sequence goes on from JAWXYG010000003.1 coordinate 40,905,417, forward strand.
AGTCGTAGCTAGACTTGGGGCAATGAACCTAACTCCATTAATCAAACAGATTGGCTAGGTAGGTGTCTATCGTGAAAGTCTCACCGAGTTCACGGCGACTTATTGACTGACCTACATAGACTAGCCCTACCTTCGGCACCAAACTGTTTGAGTAACGTCGTTAAATCCGTGCCAAAAAGAATTGCTCTGTTGACGCCCTTCCGGCATTTGCCTTGACCGGTGCCTCTTATCGGCTCCTCCCTTCGGTGCCCTTTCACGGCTCCATCTACTGGTGCCTCCTCTGACCTTGGTTCCTTTCCTGAACCTTAGACAAATCTGAGGTTCAATACCCATCGGACCTCAGATAACAGTTAACCTCATATGAAAAGTATAAACAATATATATGACAAATATTCACAGTTTGGAAAACAATCAATCATGAATCAATCAATCATATCAAAGTCATACAAGACATATGAGAGTTAAAGTTACTGTACGCGAACGTACATTCCTTCTGCCTAGTTAGCAATACGCCCGACCTTTGAATCTGGCCCCGGACTTCCTGGATATCCTAACATATCACCATATCACTTAAAATAATATCCTAAGATATATTTCTACCTCTATTTACCTCTCTACCCTTGGTGGATTTGATATTTACAATTTTGCCCTTACATTTATTTAAAAATGCAGTGTAGTATTTTCTGGGCAGATTTTGCATCAACTTTGAAAAATCATAATTAATTCTAGAAAACTTGAAACGAGGTGCTGTAAAATTCCCCATGACCCTTGACATGTCTATTTTCAAGGATAAATATTCCCAGAAGCTAGAACATCAAGAATCATTCCCAGTTTTTACGTTTCCAAACACTATTCAGATTTGAGTTCTGAAAATAAGGCTTAACTTCAAAAATTCATATCTCTCTGACCAGAGATGAAAATGTTACATATTATATATATTCAGAAGGCCTTACATGTGTACTTTATTTCTACAAATTCTCATGATTTATGGACTTCATTTTCAACATTGAATAATATCATCTAATTTGCTGTTTGCCCAGAATTTCTACCGAAAATTTCGCCAGAATTTCACTACTTTGGTCCTCAACTTCCAAGAATTTTACTCCACAATGTTTTTCATCATATTTTCGAACTAAAGACATTTTTAATCATAAAAACATGAAATCAAAACTTTTTGAAAGGCTTAAAGATCAAACATAAACTAACTTAGAACTCAAGAATAAGAAAACTTACCCTTGAAGCTCTTCTTCCTTCTTGCTTCTCACTAGCTCTCACTTCTCTCTACTCTTTGTAGAATGGTTTTTGGTGTGAAGAATAATGAAACCCAAGATGCCTATTTATAGTAAAATGCCATGGCACCTTGGTAATTCTTGCAAACCTAATTCATCTTGCATTTGAACTCTTGGATCTAGGTTTAGTTTCAAGCTTTCATCCTAGACCATTGGATCTTGACTTGGAGAAGAAGCCTAGATCTCACTCTCTCATTCACCTCCCAACCGTGACTTCACTCTCTCACTCTTATCCTCTTCCATTTTTTTGCATTTAATTACCCCCATGTGCACCCATGTGCTTATGTCTCCATGTGTGTATATGTTTATTATTAAACAATTCCTTTCCTCTTGCACAAGCCAAGTGAACCGAACCGTCCCTCACCTTCTAATTTAGCTTGAATTTGTATTTTATTTAAGCCTAGTAGATATTGCTTAGAGCTCTCTTATTGGTCCTTATAATTTCACATAGATTAAGCTCTTTTATGTAAATAATTAAGGCCATTGGATTAGCTTTATGAGGTTTAATCTTGGTCTTTTATTTTTTAATCTTAATTAGCATCCCTAATGTAGTGTTTAACATGCCTATTAGGTATATTTATCATAGAGTGATTTGTTCTTAGATTAATTATGAGCATTAGTAATATGCTATTATAGAACCCTTATCGGTCTTTAATTCTTAATTAATTTCAAGGAAAAATCCTCTAAAATCTAATTAATAATCTACAAAATGTATTATTTATCAAAATTGATAAATATAAATTTTAGGGTATTACAATAGCTTTTCAATAAAGCTCACTTGGATTACTTGTAATACGACTTAACATGCTTACTGCGCGCAGGCAATATTAGGTCTACTATAGTTCATAACATACATAAGACTTCTTAGCACTTGAGCATACTCCTTTTGTTTTTCAACTTTGTCAGTATTTCTCAACAATCGAAGACTACAATCTATAGGGTTCGTCAAAGGAGCTATGTTCAAACTCTTGAATTTCTCAAGAATTTTAACTATATAGTGCATTAGTAATAAAGCCAATCCATCATATGTTCTATGGGTTTTATTTCCCAAAATAACATTTACTTAACTTTGACCCAAAATCCCATACAAAATCTTATTTTAAACTCAATGGAACCTTCAAAAACATCAAAATCACTTCAGAACTTCGTGCTCCAACCAATTGGACGAAAATCCTAAATTTCAAGCTTCAAGAGCTAGTTTCGGGGTTTACCTGGATTCGAAGCTTAAACTGGTGATTCTACTTCTTTCTCTGGGTGTATAGACTTGCCTGGACACTCCCTTGCTCTCCTTGGATTCACCCTTGGCAGCCAAGAATGTGAGGGTTTTGATCCTTATAAAATGGTCAAGGTGCAGAGAATTGGCCAGTTCACACTATCATCCACTGGTTAATAGCATGTATTAGGGTTTTCTTGCTTGCTTCCCAAGAAATTCCAAAGCCTTTTAGAAGCAGCTGATGTGGCGCCTTTCTGCCCATGGAAATCAGATTTTTATAATTTTCCATGTGTTAATTACTTAAATTTCCTAAAACACCCTTTTATCCAGTGGTTAAAAGCATGTTCCTTGGTTTTTTGTATGTTTCTCTTTTATTTTTCTCCAAGTAATTCTAGATTTTTTCAGGGCTTAATGTGGCACATTCTGGGTCATAAAAATATGATCCATGTGCTTTTATTTGATTTATCCAATTCACCCCTTTATCCACTAGTCCTTGTTGTGCATCGCTGGTTAAAAGCGTGCTCCCTTTTACTTTTCTTCAAGTTTTTCATATCTTTTTCCCTGATTTATCCTTTATGTGTAGCACCATTTCATAATCTCTGGCAGCCTTATATTTGTCTAATTTCACTCAAAAAGAAGTCCCTAATTAGTTCCTGTGGGTCCCTTTTTTGCCGGTTAACTTTCCCTTCAAGCTTTTACCTTTTATTTGGGCCTTCGAGTGTGTTTAAATCAGCTCTTTTTGTCCCTTAATATGGCTGCACGTTTTTATGTTTTATGGAGGAAGATTGTTTGACTTCTTGGTTACCACATAATTACTTTTGTCCTTTGCTTTACCAAAAGTCAACCTTAGGTCCATAAGTGGTCATGTGTCCTCTTCCATACTTGCATTGTTCACCTCTTTCTTCCATAATTTTCACTTACCACATGATGTAACATCCCAAATTTTAGGATTTAGAATTTGAATATTTTATGGGAATTAAATTGTGAAATTCTTCCTAAAATAATTATGAAATTAATTATTGGAATTTAAGTCATATTTTCCCATAAATTAAGGTCAAATAATTAGGGAATAATTTTTGACATAAATATTTTAGAAATAATATTTTAAGGTCAAAAGATTTAATTGAGAAAAGGAAAAAAAATCCTTAAATAGAATTAAGGATAAAATCTTTATCAATTTTTCAATATTTACAATTAATTGAGTTAAGTATATAATTGCTAATAATAAACTTGAAAGATCAAGTGGGATAATTTTTATGGGTCTCACAACAACCCAAGACATCTTTATTATCTTACAAGCTAATACCCAATTTGTTGCTTCAGCCCACCTGATTAGATAACCCATCAGCCCATTAACAATCCATTAACCCACTACATTTGGCCCAATACGTGATTGAATAGCAAGGTATGTGGATACTCTTCATTATCTCATTTTTTCTCATTATCTCATTATCCAACACTCATTCCCCTCAGTGTCAACGTGAAAGCAGATGAAAAAAAAAAAAAAAAAAAAAAGAGAGAGCAACCCAATCCATTTATTCTAGCCCAATTACAGCATCAACTTAAACCATGCTTCATATACATATATCAGAAAATTCTCCTGGGAGAGGTCCCCGCATATGCGTCCGACAGAACCTCGATCCGGACTAGGCAGGGCAAAGCTCTGGTGAACCGGGTGCAGTAGCAAAAAAAAATAATAATAAAAATAAAAAAAATATACGTATATCAGCTGCAACGTGAGAAAGGAAGACAGATCACGCAAACTAATCCCACATCCTGGAGTCGCAGCGTCGTTTACGGAAAGAGGCAAAAACAAAAGAAAAACGCAACCAGCGACTCCTTACTTCTTTTATCAGCAACACATCCCTTCCACCAGGCGTGGACCCAGAAAAATATGGAGGGGGTACTATAGTGGCAAAGATATTTGAGGGTTGCTCCCGGAAATTTTTTTTATAGGAAAGTTTTAAATGTATTAAAAAAACAAAAGAACATAACAAAAAAAAAAGAATATCAAAAAAATATTTATGAAATCAAGTGAATACTGATTATATAATAAGAGATGCAATTGTTTTACAAACCAATCATTTAGAAAAGTAAAGCTAAGTATTGTTAGAAATACAGCTACATAAATTACAATGAAGGATGAGCATTCAATAGGTTCAATTACATATATTTTAATAACAAAAGTATATTACAATAAAAATAATTACAATGTCTTTCTTTCAAACCTTATTTTTTGGAATTTCATCATAATTGCCTCATTATCAATGTTATCAAATACATCTTTTTTTAATATAAGGCACTAAACAAACATTCAAACATTCATCTCTCATCCGATTACGAAGTTTAGTCTTGATATATTAAGGATTGATACTTAATTTAAGAAGAGAAATCATTTAAACATGTATTAATTATTAATTAATTAATTAATTAATTATTTTTTTTTAAAAAAAACAAATTCAAGAGGGGGCAAGTCCAACACTTGGGTCCGCCCATGCCTTCCACCATACCTCTTGAGCCCAACGCCACCTCCCCTCTCCTTATAAACCAAGCTGCATTCTTGCAGCAGCCATGAAAGGAAGAAATAGAAACACACACACACACACAAAAAAAAAAAAAAAAACGTAGAGAGGGAGAGACAGAGTTGTAACGGGAGCAAGGCGAAGAAAACGAAGGAAATCATTGTGCAAGCTTGAGGAATCAACCTAGGTAAGTTCCTTAAGCCTCATGTTTCCTATTTTCATGGTTTTAATGAGCTGCAAGTAGTAGTCAGGATGCAAAACGTGATGTTATTCTGTTTTTCGGGCTTTGAACAGAGCATCTTGTGTTCTATGGGAGATGTTTGAGTTTTTGCATGAAATTTTTATGGAAGATAGTAGACATCTTGACATTTAAAACGAGTCAAAACCCAGCCAAAGCGGATGTGTATATTGAGAGAAATAAGTTTCCATAGTTTAGCCAAAATCTGGAACATTTTCTGCACTTTTTGTGAACAATAATTTTCGGGCTTGATTTTAAAATGGAAACATCTGCCTTTTTCCTTGAAATTTTTACAGTAAATAGTATACATATCAAACTTTTCAAAAAGCCAAAGAACACCTAAATCAGACGAGTAGAATGAGAGATATGATTTTCCAAAGTTTAACCAAAATTTGGAACGTTTTCTGCACTTCTGTGAACAGTGATTTTCGGGCTTGATTTTGAAATAGCAAAAATTTGAGTTTTTCTTTGAAATTTTTACAGTATATAGTAGACATCACAAACTTTCCAAAAAGCCAAAGAACAACTTAAACGGAGGTCTATAACTACAGTTATGATTTTTGGAAGTTGAACTAAAAATCTGGAAATTTCTGGTATGATTTTGTAGCAGTAAAATGACGTTGGATTTCGGACCAAGTAAACCTTTTAGTTTTTACATGATATTTTCCATTTAAATAGTAGACACATAGAGGTTTAATTTGATAGGTAATTCGTCGAATTTCGATAAGTATTGAAGGAGTTATGGTTCTTCAAAGATTGGTCAAGAAATCTGGGAAATTCTGGACGTTGTTTATGTTTTTCAAAAGTTGAGAATTTTCTCATTCATAAATCAACTTGGTAACTTTAATTTATGAAAATAGACTTATTAAGGTTTAGGTAGAAATTGGAATCACCCCGTTTGGAGTTGTATCGATCTAGTTACAAATTTTCTAAATTCTCAGAAGAGTTAAAGGCAGAATTTTTAATAAGTCTTAAAATAATTACGCAAGTTGTTAGTTTTTGCATTACTTTCAAAATAAATGTTTGTTTTGGACAACTTGTCTATTAAGGGTTATAAAGACTCTAAAGTGAAAAGAAGAACCCTTCTTAATTTTTTTTTTTTTTAAGGACATGACACTTAATAAGATAGATAAATAAATAATAATAAGTAATATCATTATTTATTAAAGAATATCACTATTTATTAAGAAGGAAAAAAAATAATTCCGATGACCTTACTTTAGAACATTGAAGAAGTTCAAATTTTGGAAAAGAGAAAAAAGGAAAAAAAAAAAAAAAGTTCGAATTTCTAACACCGGACATTGTAGTTATACTCGCGAAGTGGAGATTGATTTTTGGCGTGAGTTTAAGCTTTTGGATTAAGAGCAGAGCGATAATAGTTAGCTTTGGTGTGAGGTAAACACTTTTCACTTGTTATGTGTATTAGTATGTTGTTTGTGAGTATTTTGTGAAATAGTTATGAATATCTTATTAGAAATTGTCTTGTGGAACCTTATGATTTGAATTGTGAAATATTTGCATACATTCATATATGTATAAGAAATTGAGATTTGAGCTATTATAACATGTATATGAGAATTTTTTTGATATAAACGTGAAAATCTTGGAAAATTCCTGTTGAGCTATTTATTGTGATAATTATGATAATGTTGAATTGGAAATAGATGGAGTAGTTATTTCACCACGTGGTGAGACCTCCATTGATGCATGATAGTTGGCTTTATATTGTCCCACATGTTCAATGAGGGACTGGCCCACTAGTTCAATGAGGGCGTACGGCACCCCAATGGTTCAATGAGGGGGAAAGACCCATAGTCTGGGATATGTGCTCTGAGGATTTTGGTCGATCCTCATCACATGACCAGTTAACTTAGCCCATGGGTCTAGTCGGAGGAAATAAGGTGGTTCGGTTGGATTGGTGGGAGGTATCTTGGGAATTGTGTTAATGAAAACTGTGATACATAATTTCTGATATGAAATTTTGTGATATGGATATTAACAAGTTATATATATATATATATATTATTTTATTTAGAATACTTTGTTATATAAATTGTTCCACATGGCACCTTACTAGCACATATTAGTATTCGTAATGAGTTGGATTAATGGTTACCACATTTTTCCAGGTGATAGTTCCCGTTCGAGTCCGTCAGGGAAAACTTCGGAAGCTTAGGCTACTCCTTCTGACAGTAGTACTTCCATTTCCTGGTATATGTTGGATGATTGTATATTGCCACATTAGGGCTCATTTTGCATACTCTGATTTATTTTGTATAGTTTGGTAAATGATGAAGCATTACTTAGTGGTTGATCGACCCTTAATCAACAATGATGTTAATTAAAATGGAGGATGTTACACATGATGTGGCATTACTTACCTGTTCAATGAGGGACTGGCCCACTAGTTCAATGAGGGCGTACGACACCCCAATGGTTCAATGAGGGGGAAAGACCCATAGTCTGGGATATGTGCTCTGAGGATTTTGGTCGGTCCTCATCACATGACCAGTGAGCTTTTGAGTAACCAGTAATACGGATGTAACTTAGCCCATGGTTCTAGTCGGAGGAAATAAGGTGGTTCGGTTGGATTGATGGGAGGTATCTTGGGAATTGTGTTAATAAAAACTGTGATACATAATTTCTGATATGAAATTTTGTGATATGGATATTAACAAGTTATATATATTATTTTATTTAGAATACTTTGTTATATAAATTGTTCCACATGGCACCTTACTAGCACATATTAGTATTCGTAATGAGTTGGATTGATGGTTACCACATTTTTCCAGGTGATAGTTCCCGTTCGAGTCCGTCAGGGAAAACTTCGGAAGCTTAGGCTACTCCTTCTGACAGTAGTACTTCCATTTTCTGGTATATGTTGGATGATTGTATATTGCCACATTAGGGCTCATTTTGCATACTCTGATTTATTTTGTATAGTTTGGTAAATGATGAAGCATTACTTAGTGGTTGATCGACCCTTAATGATGACTTCTCAATTTTAATAGATTTTAGATATAATTTGATATATTGAGAAGTCATTATCACTAATTTAAAGAGATTTTATTGAGATTTTAAGAGAAATCAATCTGGATACATCATTTATGGGATTTCAATTTAAAATAGAAGTTTTTGAATTTAGGAAATAAATTAGATAATAGGAAGTTTTCTTTTTTAAAAAAGAGAGAGAGAGAATTTTGTTCTTTGATTTTAGTTTCCTTTTCTTGTGCACAATGAAGGCAAAACAAGGAGTAATTATTTGATTTGTTTCCAGTTTATTGTTTTGGAGACATTGGAGGATTGATGAAGTGGGGAAATTTGAGGCAGATCACGTAGAGAGAAGCATGAGGGAATATTATTTCCAACAATTGAATCAATGGGATTAATTGCAGATTGAAGACAAATGGGCCCCACCAATTGAATAGAATTGAAGACCTAATGTGAGGAGGATTATGGGCTGGAGAAATAAAAGGACGCACGCATCAAAAGAAAAAAGAAAAAAAAAGAGGACAACACGCCGCAGAGAAAGAGGGACGCTGTGCTGAAAACGCAGAGACAGAGAAGCGGAGGCAGAGAACAAGACGCACGGTACAAGAAGAAAAGCGAGGACGCTAAGGAGAAGGCTCCACAATTTTGTGATCTTGTTTTTCTTCTTCTTCTTCTTCTTCTCTCCATGTTGGGATCTGAATTTCTTATTTTTATTATGGATTTTATTATAGCCATGTGTGGCTAATTTTTCTTTTCAACCTAGAGAACCTATGAACTTGTTTGGGTTTTAGAAATTATTCCCACTTTTTAGTTTTGATTAATCTTATTCAGTTTATTTAATCCTGTGTTATTTGCTATTGCTTAGTGAGTGGCCACCATTGAGCATGTTTTGGGGATTTAGGGTTGGACTTGGAAGAGGGAATCCTAAATTGACCTTGGGAATAAATAATGGGGAATTAGGTTTTGATTTAACGTGAAGTTAGGTTTTAATCTAATTTGCGTCTAGGATAGGAATATACCTAGAGGCTCCTCATAATCAAATTAGAGTGAACTCGGTTTAAAAAGCATCTTATTTAGTTTTGTGAGGCATCACATAATTGATTAAGATAGGTAGATAAATGGACCGGAAGGCATTTATAGACACTAATACTCTAGATTAGCTGTTTAGGTTATGTCAAAATTAATTTAGTGGGGATAAAATCTAAAAATACCAAACAAGGGATTAGTGACTCTAGGTTGTACTTTTTGATATTGGAATTTGCTCTTTTGTGAAAAGTCTTTTGCTATTATTAGTTCATATTCTCTTTCTGTTTGAAAACAATTCTGGCTTGCTCAACTTAAACGAAATAAGGAGATTTAATACCTAAACGCTAGTTAGATTGAGTCCTCGTGGGAACGATACTTTTCTCATTACTCTATTACTTGATACGGCCCGTACACTTGCGGAGTCTAAAGTTTTTCCCTATCAAGTTTTTGGCGCCGTTGCCGGGGACTCAAGGCAATTGGTGATTAGTATTAGAAATCCTTTAGTAGTTTTAGTTTGAGTGTTTTTTTTTATTAAAAAAAAAAATCAAATTTATTTTATTTTTATTTTTATATATTTTCTGGTGTTAGTTTGATACTTTGATATTTGCTTGGTTTTTCAGGTACTCTGGTACATGACTGGTAGATCCAAAGCTGGTAAAACACCACAGAAGACAAGGAAGATCCAAGAGCTTTTGGAAGCTACAACACCTCAAAACCAAGAGGAGGCAGCAGTACAGTCTGACACTGAAGACATGGCTCAGGATGAAAATGATCGTTTGTGTATCAATGATTTTCTGGGAAGACAATCTCAAGGGTATCAATCAGGAATTAGAGTGCCTGAGTTTCAAGCTGCCAATTTTGAAATCAAGCAGACTATGCTTAAGATGCTTGAACTCCAGGGGCAGTATGCAGGGAACAATTCAGAAGATCCTAATCAACATCTGCTGCAATTTCTTGATGTTTGCAACTCATTCAAGCAAAATGGAGTACCTAATGATGTGATTCGCCTTCGGCTTTTTCCTTACTCTCTACAAGGGAAAGCTAAAGAATGGCTCAACAACTTGGCAGAGGGTAGCATAACGTCATGGGAGACACTGGAAGAAAAGTTCAGATCAAGATTTTTTCCTCATAACAAGATTGTGGATGCACGAGCCGCTCTTACTAATTTCTGTCAACAAGTTGGTGAACATCTGTATGAGGCATGGGAGAGGTTCAAGTTGCTTGTCAGGCAGAGCCCCGGTCACAATCTAGAGAGATGGGTCTTGCTTCAAATATTCAGTACTCGGTTGACTCCTGAATCTAAATCAGAATTAAATGCTGTCACTAATGGGGGAATTACAAAGCAACCGATAAATCATGTCTGGAAAATCCTAGATGACTTATCCACTGACTTTCTACAGAACAATAATGACAGAAGGCTGGTGAAGTCAGTTGATAAAGTTAGTGAAGACCCGTCTTCACAGCTGATGGCAATGTTGAATACAATCAACAAGAGATTTGATCACTTGGAAGCTAAAGTAAACCGATCTAATGGTAGCCAGATGGGAGTCAATGCTATTCATGCTTCTTGTGATTACTGTGGAGATGGCCATGTTAATGGACAATGCCTCATATCTCAACAAATGGAACCAGTGAACTATGCAGGTAACTATCGTGGCAACAACCAGAACAACCCCTACTCAAACACCTACAATTCTGGGTGGCGAAAAAATCCCAACCTCTCTTGGAAATATGGGGCGACTCTGAATGAAGCATCAAGTTCTGATATGAAACAAGTGTCACCTCCTGGCTTTCATCAATTGGAAAGGGAAGCCGTTCCCACCCAAGAACCTAAGTCTGATCTACAAGCAGTGCTATCTCAGCTCGCAAGTTTTCAACTAAAGAGCGCTCAAGATCAAGCTGCTACTAATGCTAATGTTGCCGGGATGGCTTCATCAATCAAGGATACTAACGCTATTGTTGCAGGATTGACCTCATCTATCAAGGATCTTCAAATACAAATGGGACAACTTGCAAATACTATGAATGTTTCACAACAGAGAGAGTTGCCAAGCAATACTGTGCCTAATCCTCGTAGAAATGGGAGAGAGGAATGTAAAGCTCTTACATTGAGAAGTGGAAAGGAATTACCTGAGATTCCTCAACCAAAGAAGACACCTTCAGCTGCTACTGATCAAACCAATCCTACAGTCACTATAGAGGATGATGAAGAGGTTCTACAGAAGGAGAATGAAAAAGTCAATGAAGAGAAAGTTGATGTTGAGTTTAAACAGGGGGAAGTGAAAAAGAAAGCTAACCAGGATAATCTTAAATGGGTACCGCCTTTACCATTCCCTCAAAGGTTTCAGAAGAAAGCTTTAGATGAGCAGTATAAGAAGTTTTTGGGGATTTTCAAGCAACTACACATTAACATCCCTATTCTTGAGGCGTTAGAGCAGATGCCTCAATATGTGAAGTTTCTAAAGGAGATGTTGAGTAAGAAAAGGAGGTTTGGTGACTATGAAACTGTAGCCTTAACCGAAGAGTGTAGTGCTATTCTTCTCAACAAGCTACCTCTTAAACAGAAAGATCCAGGCAGTTTTTCCATACCTTGCATAATTGGAGAAAAGTTTCAGGGAAGAGCATTATGTGATCTAGGATCAAGTGTTAACTTGATGCCATTATCTGTGTTTAGAAAATTGCAACTGGGTGAAGCTCAACCAACTTCTGTGACACTTCAGCTAGCTGATCGAAGTTTGGTTTTTCCAAAGGGTATCATTGAAGATGTTCTGGTTAAAGTTGACAAGTTTATTTTCCCTGCTGACTTTATTGTTTTGGACTGTGATGAAGATAGAGATCTACCGCTCATTGTGGGAAGACCTTTCCTTGCTACAGCTCGAACACTGATTGATGTTGAAAAGGGAGAAATCAAGTTGAGGGTGAATGATGAAGAAGTTGTATTTAACATGAGCAAGGCATTGAAGTATCCTAGGGATGTTACAGATTGCTTCAGAGTTGACATGGTTGACGAGGTTATTCAAGAGACTTTAGAGTCCTTTTCTATAAAAGAACCGTTAGCTGCTGCTTTACTTAGGACAGATGAGGTTGAAGAAGGGAATATAGTTGAATGTAAGAAGTTACTTGAAGCCTCTCCTCATTACAGGAAACCATCAAAGCAGTTTGAGTCGTTAGAGATGGAATCAAAGCAAACTACTTCTTTGAAGCCTTCCATTGAACAAGCACCACTTCTAGAGCTTAAACCCTTACCACCGCATCTTGAATATGCATACTTGGGTGAGTCTGAGACACTACCTGTTATCATCTCTTCTTCCTTATCTGAAGATCAAAAAGAGCAGTTGTTGAAAGTTCTCAACAGCCATAAAGGTGCCTTAGGTTGGACAATTGCAGACATAAGAGGTATAAGCCCGTCAATTGTAATGCACAAGATACTCTTGGAGGATGATCACAAGAAATCTGTTCAGAATCAGAGAAGGCTAAATCCTATGATGAAGGAAGTGGTCAAGAAGGAAATTATTAAATGGTTAGATGTTGGGATCATTTACCCTATTTCTGATAGCGCGTGGGTTAGCCCAGTACAATGTGTTCCTAAAAAAGGGGGCATGACAGTGATTACTAATGAGCAAGATGAGCTTATCCCTACTCGCACAGTGACCGGTTGGCGTATCTGCATGGATTACAGGAAGTTGAATGATGCTACAAGGAAAGATCATTTCCCACTTCCTTTTATTGACCAGATGTTAGACCGCTTGGCTGGTAAAGAATTCTTTTGTTTCTTGGATGGATATTCAGGGTACAACCAAATTGTGGTAGCTCCCGAAGATCAAGAGAAGACAACATTCACCTGTCCCTATGGCACTTTTGCCTTTAGAAGAATGCCATTTGGTTTATGCAATGCTCCGGCCACTTTCCAAAGATGTATGATGAGTATATTCTCTGATATGATAGAAGAGATAATGGAAGTGTTCATGGATGATTTCTCGGTTTTTGGTGAATCATTTGAGGAGTGCTTGATCAATCTAAAAAAGGTGTTGAAGCGATGTGAAGAGACAAACCTAGTGCTTAACTGGGAGAAGTGTCATTTCATGGTGACTGAAGGCATAGTTCTGGGTCATAAAGTTTCTAAAAATGGTTTAGAGGTTGACAAAGCCAAGATTTCTGTGATTGAGCAGCTCCCTCCTCCTTCTAATGTCAAAGCTGTGAGAAGCTTCTTGGGCCATGCTGGTTTCTATCGTCGATTCATTAAGGATTTTTCCAAGATTTCAAAGCCCCTTTCACAGTTGCTGGAGAAAGATACTCCTTTTCAGTTTAATGAGGAGTGTATGAAGGCTTTTGAAGAACTGAAGAGAAGATTGACTTCAGCTCCTATCATTGTAGCTCCTGATTGGTCACTACCTTTTGAAGTAATGTGTGATGCGAGTGACTATGCTGTTGGAGCTGTGTTGGGACAGAGGCGTGTGAAGATTTTCCATCCTATCTACTATGCGAGTAGGACCTTAATAGCAGCTCAGGTAAATTACTCTACCACTGAAAAAGAAATGCTTGCTGTAGTGTTTGCTTTTGAAAAATTTAGGGTATATTTGATGGGTGCTAAGGTTATAGTTCATACTGATCATGCTGCCATTAAATACTTGTTAGGGAAGAAAGAGTCTAAACCTAGATTGATTAGATGGGTCTTATTGCTACAAGAATTTGATGTGCATATAGTTGATAGGAAAGGAATTAAAAATCAAGTTGCTGATCATTTGTCTAGAATTGTGAACTCTTCTGATCATGTGAGTGACTTGTTGGTGAATGAATGTTTTCCTGATGAGCAATTGTTTGTTGTAAGTAGTTGTGATTTGCCATGGTATGCTGATATTGTGAATTATCTTGTGTGTGAAGTATTACCTCCTGATTTAAATTTCTACCAAAGAAAAAAGTTTTTGCATGATGTTGCCTATTATATTTGGGAAGAACCATTTCTTTTTAGGAGATGTGCTGATTTGATTATTAGAAAATGTGTGCCTGAGGTAGAACAAGAGGAAATTTTGAATGAATGTCATGCATCTGCATATGGGGGACATTATGGGGGCAACGAACTGCATTAAAAGTCCTTGGATCTGGTTTTTATTGGCCTACTTTGTTTAAAGATGCTCACCAATTTGTTACCAAGTGTGATAGATGTCAAAGAACAGGTAATATTTCTAAGAGACATGAGATGCCACAATCTGGAATCCTTGAGGTGGAGTTATTCGATGTATGGGGGATGGATTTCATGGGTCCTTTCCCATCTTCCAGAGGAAACAAGTACATCCTTGTCGCTGTGGAATATGTGAGTAAATGGGCTGAAGCTATGGCTTGCCAAGCTAATGATGCCAACACAGTGATTCGATTCTTGAAGAAGCATATCTTGACAAGATTTGGCACCCCCAGAGCAATCATTACTGATGAAGGGACCCACTTCAACAACAAGAATTTCAAAGCTCTCTTAGAGAAGTATAAAGTGCACCACCGAATGTCACTTGCATACCATCCACAAACTAATGGTTTGTGTGAGCTGACTAACAGGGAAATTAAGAGAATCCTTGAGAAGACTGTGGGCCCAACTAGAAAAGATTGGTCTGACAAGCTTGATGACGCTTTATGGGCTTACAGGACAGCTTTTCGTACTCCGATTGGCATGTCACCATACCGTTTGGTTTTCGGAAAGGCGTGCCATTTACCACTTGAATTGGAGTATAAAGCATGGTGGGCAATCAAGAAGCTAAATATGGATCACAGGCAAGCGGGATCAAAAAGGTTGCTAGAACTGAATGAGTTGGAAGAATTTAGACTTCAAGCATATGATAGTGCACGATTGTATAAAGAAAGAACAAAGAAATGGCATGACAATCATATCTTGAGGCGATCTTTTGAGCCTGGACAGTTGGTGCTTCTCTTCAATTCAAGACTGCATTTATTTCCTGGGAAGCTTAAATCAAGGTGGTCTGGTCCCTTTAGAGTGGTTTCGGTGACATCTAAGGGTGCAATTGAGGTTAAAAATGAGAGAACAGGAAATTGCTTTAAAGTGAATGGACAAAGACTGAAGCACTATCATGGTGGTGAAGTGAACCGGCAAACAATGGTTCACCACTTGTCCCCGCCTACTTAGATTGCTGACATAGTCGAGCTGACGACTCTAAACCAAGCGCTTCTTGGGAGGCAACCCAAGGTTTGATTTGATGCTTTCTTTGATTTTGTAGGATTGTAGATAGCCCCTGATGATGTGTTCTACTTTGGTGGCAAGGATTGAAAGCGCAAGTCACGGACAAATACGGGAGTTTCCTTCTACTTTTCTTTGATTTGCTTTATCTGATTGTCGATGATATATTGCGTGGGAATGAGTGCTCCTCTTAGTTATATATGCATGTGATGATTATTTGTTATAACTATTGAGTGACTGCTAGCACTTAAGCTGTTCCACTGGTAGAAATCTGAAATCTCTTTAATTGATGTTACCCTTACACTTCACATGCGGTTGCTTTTCACTTCCATTACTTGTTGTTACTTGTTCACATTGAGGACAATGTGGCATTTAAGTGTGGGGGTGAGGGTATCCTTGATTTTAACTTGCGATGTCCTCAATTTTTTTCTGGGTTAATTTGAACATGAAAAGAAGTGAATTTGATTGGGAATTGATTCTATATTCTTTGAATGCTAGTAAAGAGGTAAAGATTTGGTTTGGGTAATTTACTTTAGAATGTCAAAGAACCTGTGAGGAATTTGAGCCCAAATATTCATCCTTTTTTAAGAGAGAGTACACTTATTGTGGTTCTATCTCTAGAACTTGTTCTGACTCTCTCTAGGAAAAAAAGAGAAGAAAAATCCTTTACATACATAAAGATGGGTGGACATTTTTGTTTATTGGTTACTCTAGTGAGTGCTAAGTGAAAAAGAAAAAAGGAAGAAGAAGAAGATTGAAGGGGTTGAAAAAAAAAAAAGAGAGAAAAAAAAAAGAAGCACACATGCACACACATGCACGCAACTCCAATGACTTCTCTAGACTTTACTTAGTAACCGGGGGCACTTCATCACCAATGTTGGCATTCGCGTCAAACGGTAAAGTCAAGGAGAGTTATGAGTTAGGCTAAAAGCCTCTTGAGGTGCCTGTTGGAATAACTGAGTAACCGGTGCTGCATCACCCATGTGCAGGATCGCGTCAAAAGGGGACTTACAACGGCTCAAGAAAAAAAAAAGAAAAAAAAAGGAAAAAAAATCCCTTCATTCTTCATATTATGTATTGGGCTACTTAGCACTAACTAAAGTATTTATCTATTGTTAAAGTCCTTCTTATTTGTGTATGTAAGGGAATAATTTAGTGGAGGATGAGATGAGGAACAAGCTTAGAGTGGATGAGCTGCAATAGGTGGAAATGAGTGAAACACAAGCCCTTGAATATTTTGAGAAATGAGTGTATACACTTCACTTGTGAGGGACATTCCATTGTGATTTATCTTTGCCAAATTAATTACCTTGCTACTTATATTTTTGGAAGGTGGACAAGATTTCTGAGAAAGTTTGTTTTGCTTTTCATGAATTGGTTGTTTTAGAATTTAAAAATCTTGAGGACAAGATTTGATGCAAGTGTGGGGGTGTGATGACTTCTCAATTTTAATAGATTTTAGATATAATTTGATATATTGAGAAGTCATTATCACTAATTTAAAGAGATTTTATTGAGATTTTAAGAGAAATCAATCTGGATACATCATTTATGGGATTTCAATTTAAAATAGAAGTTTTTGAATTTAGGAAATAAATTAGATAATAGGAAGTTTTCTTTTTTAAAAAAGAGAGAGAGAGAATTTTGTTCTTTGATTTTAGTTTCCTTTTCTTGTGCACAATGAAGGCAAAACAAGGAGTAATTATTTGATTTGTTTCCAGTTTATTGTTTTGGAGACATTGGAGGATTGATGAAGTGGGGAAATTTGAGGCAGATCACGTAGAGAGAAGCATGAGGGAATATTATTTCCAACAATTGAATCAATGGGATTAATTGCAGATTGAAGACAAATGGGCCCCACCAATTGAATAGAATTGAAGACCTAATGTGAGGAGGATTATGGGCTGGAGAAATAAAAGGACGCACGCATCAAAAGAAAAAAGAAAAAAAAAAGAGGACAACACGCCGCAGAGAAAGAGGGACGCTGTGCTGAAAACGCAGAGACAGAGAAGCGGAGGCAGAGAACAAGACGCACGGTACAAGAAGAAAAGCGAGGACGCTAAGGAGAAGGCTCCACAATTTTGTGATCTTGTTTTTCTTCTTCTTCTTCTTCTTCTCTCCATGTTGGGATCTGAATTTCTTATTTTTATTATGGATTTTATTATAGCCATGTGTGGCTAATTTTTCTTTTCAACCTAGAGAACCTATGAACTTGTTTGGGTTTTAGAAATTATTCCCACTTTTTAGTTTTGATTAATCTTATTCAGTTTATTTAATCCTGTGTTATTTGCTATTGCTTAGTGAGTGGCCACCATTGAGCATGTTTTGGGGATTTAGGGTTGGACTTGGAAGAGGGAATCCTAAATTGACCTTGGGAATAAATAATGGGGAATTAGGTTTTGATTTAACGTGAAGTTAGGTTTTAATCTAATTTGCGTCTAGGATAGGAATATACCTAGAGGCTCCTCATAATCAAATTAGAGTGAACTCGGTTTAAAAAGCATCTTATTTAGTTTTGTGAGGCATCACATAATTGATTAAGATAGGTAGATAAATGGACCGGAAGGCATTTATAGACACTAATACTCTAGATTAGCTGTTTAGGTTATGTCAAAATTAATTTAGTGGGGATAAAATCTAAAAATACCAAACAAGGGATTAGTGACTCTAGGTTGTACTTTTTGATATTGGAATTTGCTCTTTTGTGAAAAGTCTTTTGCTATTATTAGTTCATATTCTCTTTCTGTTTGAAAACAATTCTGGCTTGCTCAACTTAAACGAAATAAGGAGATTTAATACCTAAACGCTAGTTAGATTGAGTCCTCGTGGGAACGATACTTTTCTCATTACTCTATTACTTGATACGGCCCGTACACTTGCGGAGTCTAAAGTTTTTCCCTATCACTTAATCAACAATGATGTTAATTAAAATGGAGGATGTTACACATGATGTGGCATCTTGTGGTTCTTTGATTATCTTCCTATGTAAGCTTCTTGACTTATTCATATGACAAGCTTCTTGAACACTCTTCCCTTCTTATTTCCTCAAAAATGTACGGCATACCTGACTGCTCAGAAAATGCCATATACTTACTTATATCAGCATATTTTTACTCAACTAATTGTCCTGTACCTTAGGATAAAGTTAGGTGGCATTTTTTCCAACCAAATTTATACCGTATAGGTTTTCTGTGCCCTTTTTCATTAACAATTTAATTTCACGGCTTATACATACTAGGTCCACTGACCCATATAGCTGAGTTACTTAGTCCCTAAGAGGCTTCCTATCTCTCGAGATTCTTGGAACTTTTCCCGAACTGAGCTTAGTCGTCCGCCTTCTTTAGGCTTATTCTCAATTCTCAAGGTCTAAAATTTAGGATATTACATGGTTCGGATTGCTCACCAAGGATAAATTAGCTTAAAAGGAATGTTTAACTCTCTCATAGGGCTACCTACTCTCATTTTCAAGTCAATGTGGGACTTCTATTTTTTTTATTTTTTTTAAATTATCACACACACACACACGTATGTATGCATGTGCATGTGCGTGTGGGACTTCTATTTTTTTTATTACGCGCGCGCACACACACATATGTATGTATGTGTGTGCGTGTGTGTGTGCGTGTGGGCGCGCGCACACCATGGAAGTTTAGCTTAAAAAGCATTGGTCATCCAGAAGTTTTTTTGGTTTCATTTTTACCCCGGACGTTAACAAAACAAAGCAAATATACCCCAAAAGTTTTATTTATGAGAAAATCTGCTTTTAAATTTTTTTACTATGAGCAATTTTGCCCCAGAAGTTTATAAAAAAAAAGCAACAATTTAATGGTCAAGATCAACAGATGGGCAAGATTGCGATATTTTTAAATTTTCAAGGCAAAGTAAAACTAAAAAAACTTCCAAGTGATCAGTGCTCTTTAGACTAAACTGGTGAAAATGTTATTTCACCCTATATTTTAAGTACTACCAGTATAGAGTTGGTGTAATAGTATAAGGTCCCACTTGATTCTCCTAAGTCTTGTCGAGTTCAAGTTCTAAAGGAGTCACTTGTGTTGGGAGGAATAACCCCGAACCTGAACATAATATATAAAAAAGAAGAAAGAAATATCTTAAATGGATTAGAAATTTGGACAATCGAATGAGCGCGTGCACCCAAACCAAGCATGATAATTGCATGCATGCAATGGAAGATATAAATGTTGCATATATGGTCTACTAAGAATATGCTCATAAACTCACAGCTCTTCGGGGATAATAATAATAATAATTTGATTTTCTGTCTTGATGTTAAAAAAATAAAAAAAAGATCAATCCAGAAATAATCGTAAAATTGGTGGACCTAAAATCCGTAAAAATAGCACGACGAAACGGTTTTGATTTACCAATTCAAGAGAAGAGGGGATGAAGCAGAAAGAAAGAGAATGAGCAGCAGCAGCGGCAACAGCAACCATGGAACCCTCGTTTGCGTCACTGGTGCCAATGGCTACATCGCTTCTTGGCTTGTCAAGCTTCTCCTTCATCGTGGTTACAGGGTCAAGGCCACTGTTCGCGACCCAGGTGATCGATTTTCTCTGTTAATTTGCCCAAAATTTTGTTCATTAATTGGTCTGTTTCATTTCGTGTTTCTGGTTACAACTTTTCTGTAATTCTGCTTCTCTATGCGCATTTTCAGAATTTTGATTTGTAGTCATTAAAAGGCCAACCAGCGTAATGTTCTATAATGGTAATCTGGGAATTGGAAATATTAGGGGAATTTGTCCAACGTAACGGGTATGAAAGGAGAGAGATAAAAACGTCAAGGATTAAGATGGAAATGCGAATAAATAATGGAGGGTAAGTTTTATTAGTTTTCCTGAATTGTGAAGAGACCCACAGTATTCTGAAAACATTAATGTGAGGAAAGAAGGTTACTTAGAATGATCGGCCTCTAAACACAAAGGATCTTGAATGGTTTAATTAAGGTCAACGTACACTGATAATAACCTCTATCATACCTCATTTGGTGGAGTGCTTCAAATTTTCTTGAGAGTTTAAACACAAAGGACCTTCAATGGTTTAAGGTGGTTTTCTCTAAGCTTAAAAGTAGAAGAGGAATCGCTCATGATTAATAAGGAATAATTGACCAACAATGTTGGTTGAGGTAGTAAGGGGCTCACCCTCGTAAGGAAGAGAACACAAATTCGAATCCCAAGAATTGCACTTGTTAGGAGAAGTAAAAATTCTTTGTTCTCTAAATATCGAGGGGAAACCCTTGATCAAATAAAAAGAGAGAGGATAGGGGATAGGTAGGATGAGCAAAGCTTGCTTTGTTGGTCACAAAGCTAACAAAATGTAGTTTGCAAGTGACAATGTGACTTTGCCTGGAGTTTCAATATGAAAGTTGTTATTTTATTCCAAAATTGAAGCTGCAATATATAGAGGAAATGGAGCACAGAAAATTAGCCTAATCAATCCTCAACATATAATGAAATAAAAGCCACATAGTATCAGCCAACATAAAGGAAACAAGGGTACCCGTCAGTGGTACTCCTCTATCGTTAATGTATGAACTAATTAGGGATATAATCTTGGTCTTAGATATAAAGCCTATTTATCATATTTATCAATTTTTTCTAAAATTATGCCTAACAGAAAGATGAAAAGAATTAAGGAAGATAAACATGGTATTCTATAAAAAAAATGTCACATTAACTAATTTACTGACTTGCTTAATTTAATCTAATTTGATAAATAGGTCTTATATTAAAAAGTGGATGATGTATATCGGTATCAATCCACCTTGAGCACCTATGCAATCCAATTAGCAATACACTTCTCCATATACTCTGCTGGTCAACCTATCTCAACTTATCCTAGAACTCTGACTTAGAAAGTAATGCATATCAGTTACTTAGGAGCAGAAGGACATAATTGCTCCTAACACCAAGCCAATTAAGGAGCAACTACATATAAAACAATCGGCTAGATATGTCAATCATTTTTTTTCATTCCACTTATCTCTCCTAGCTTTCTATTTTGATATGGAGGGAATCTATGGCTCTCATATTTCTTTTGCTATGGACATCCTGTTTGTCAATTGTATAATTCTTGCAATATCCTCGTGGCTTCGCCTTCTAAGAACATCTCTGTCTTAATTATATTTTGAAAGTGAATGTATGCCCAAAAAACAAGTGAAAAATATGAATGCAGTAGGTATGAATGAATAAAATAGAGTGAAGATATCAGGGAAGATTTGGTCCATGAATTGTAAGAAAATTTCTTTTTGATTTCTGTATAATTTTGTTTGTTATTTGGGATGAATCAATACTACTCCCTCCGGACCTTAATACCCAATTGATTTTTCCCCCTCCCCGGAAAAGATTAAGGAAGTTAAATAAATTATTTAATCATATCATATGTTGTGTATTATTCAATTATATACTGGTTTATAAGTCAGAAAGATTAATTTGGAGAAAAATGATAAATATAAATATTTTAGTAATTTATTAACTTCCTTAATTTCTTTAAAAATATTAACGAGGTCTTATGTTAAGAACTAGGGGAAGTATTTGATGTTATCCAATAGCAGTTTAAGTCTTATAATAAGGACCAAGGGAAGTATTTTATATGTTATCCAATAGCAGTTTGAGTTATCAATCTGTTATTGTTTTGTATTTCCATGTAGGTGATCCTAGAAAAGTAGACCATTTGCGTAAACTTGATGGTGCAAAGGAGAGACTGGACCTGGTTAAAGCAAATCTTCTAGAAGAAGGTTCCTTTGACAAGGTTGTTGAGGGCTGTAAGGGTGTCTTTCATACTGCATCCCCCTTTTATCATAACGTCAGAGACCCACAGGTTCATCTCATTATAAAGCAAATCAGTTTCTAATGCTTTAATTAGTTTGTAGAACCATTTAATTATCTCTTTATGATTTGAGAGAGCTGGATGAAGATGTATTACAACTGGGGCCTTCTTTTTGTCATATTTCCAAACGAAAAACTAAAATGGTATTCTTGCTTTTACATACAATTAAAAGCCTTTTAATATGAGGATAAAGATTTTAATTAATTATTTAATATGGTATGAGGGTGAGCCTTAAAGCAACGATGAAGGTTGCTACTATGTGATCATAAGCTCACGGGTTCAAATCTTGTAAACAATCTCTCTACTTATGAGGGCTACGTACATCTAATTCTCTCTAAACCACACATGGTGGAACCTTGTGCACCACCAGATTCTTTCCATTTTTAGTTCTCACTTAAACTGTTTTTTATAGAACATATATAATTTTTCCCCATAAAGATTTATTGAATCTAAAAAAAGTATTTTAAACATTCATTTCAATGTATTTACTTGGAATAGATACTGCTAAAATAACGACAAAATCTATACTTGACCAAAAAATTATCTAGTGAGACTGATTTAAAGATGTTAAATTAGTTACATTTATTAATTTTGAAGTAATTTAACAAAAAATTAATTATGCGATATTTTCAATGTACTTTTATACTACTACTACTACTTATAAATGATTGTTTAACGAAGTCATATTTCAAATAGTATAATTCAAAACAATTGGTCCCACCTATTAAAAAAGTGAACTGTTTTTCCAGTTCAGAGATTGGTTTGGTTTTGAGAAGATTACGGTAAAGAACGGAGTAACGTACCCTAATTCGTTTGGCATTTAAATCATCTCCCGGGAAGGAAAAAGTAACTTACCCTATTTAGTTTTGTCATCAAACTATTAATCCAAAAAAACAGTTGCCTTATTACTAGCTTCTAATTATTGGTTTGCTCATTTCAGACTGAACTTATTGACCCAGCGGTCAAAGGAACCCTCAATGTTCTTAAATCATGTGCGAAATCGCCATCTGTGAAACGAATTGTTTTAACATCTTCTATGGCTGCAGTTACATATACAGGGAAGCCTAGAAACCCTGATGAAGATGTAGTTGATGAGACATGGTTTTCAGATCCTGATTTCTGTAAGGAATCTAAGGTATGCAGGGTCTTTTATTATACTTGGCAAAAATTTACAAATTGGCAGTTTGTGAGGGCTGAATATATGATAGTTGGAAATGCCGCATAACATTAATTTGATAGCAAGTTTTAACTCTGCCAATAGCCTTGTAGCTTAGTTGGGAGCTCCCCTATCTGTGGGAGGTCTTGGGTTCCATCGCGCTTGTAATTTCATGTTGTTAGTTCTTGGCCCCTTAATTAAAAAAACAATGCGAGTTATAAATCCAAAATGCATTTTGCATATCCTTGCACTACTGCATGGTTAAGTGGACTCGATAAACAGTAGTGTCTTCACATATGCTGAATTGTCACATTTAAAATAAAATGAAAAGTTCTGTTTTTCCAGAAGAAATAGATGAAAGAAAGTTGGTTGACTAGTATGCCAAAATATTAAAATGATATCATAGTAAAATTATAGTTGAAACAAAAAAGAGGACTGAATATTAACTATAAAAACTAGCGATGAACTCCGTTTCTAAATTGACTTAGCGATACAATTACATCGTTAACTAATTAGTAACAGTCTATTTGGACTGACAAAATTGTATAATTCCATCACTAAATTCTGTGGCTAATCAACTATTATTTTGTGGTGACTGTTTCTATTATTACCAAGTTAGTTGCTTTTAATTTTGAGAGCTTGCACTCATAAATATAATTGTGATGTAGATACGGTCCATAAAAGTTTCTAAACTGCTTCAGCTGTTTTCATTACTAAGTTCATGGCATAAAAGTACAAGGGCAGAAAAATATAATGTCATTGCATTTATTCCAAATTTCAGCATCGGAAAGTGTGATAATTGTCATTGTCCTCGTATTTTATACTTGCTTTCAAGTTTTCTGCTTTCTTTTGTTGTGTGATTTCAGCTCTGGTATGTACTTTCCAAGACTTTAGCTGAAGATGCTGCCTGGAAATTTGTAAAAGAAAACAACATGGACATGGTTTCTATCAACCCAGGAATGGCAATAGGGCCACTCTTGCAACCTACGCTTAATGCAAGTGCTGCTGCAATTTTAAACCTAATAAATGGTAAAATTAATTTATCGGCAGGATTCATCCTTACAGAAATCCTGTTGTGTGCCTGTTTGCATCTGGATTAGTTGACTGTTTCAACTGAATAGTGTCAAAATGGAGCAAGAAAATTGTAGTTATACTGATTTAACCAAAGAAACAACTTGAAGACGGGTGAATTCTTGTCATTTGACCAATGAACCACCCTTTGCTACAAATTTCTCCGAAACCTTATGCTAAAAAAGTGCTTGAAAGTGAAAGAACATAAACTACGTTGTTCAAGATCTCCAAATAACAGATGACTTCTTCCTATTCCAATTGTAAACATTTATCTTTGGGCGCTATTCTAGATATCAAGTTTAGGGACTCTGGGTGTCAGCTTCAGCCCTAAGCTACCCCTCAATTTTGGTGCCATTCCCAGATGTTTTTTCGTTGTTCTTTTAAGAGTTAAATACCATTTTTGCTACGCAAGTATTAGTAAGGGGGCATTCAGCATCCAAAAGTTTTTTTGGTGTCATTTTTGCTCCGGAAGTTTACAAAAAAGATCAAATATGCCCCTAAAGTTTTTTCTAGGAGCAAATTTTCCCCAGAAATATTTTTTAAGAACAAATTTGCCTTGGAAGTTTACAAAGAGAGCAATGATCTAACGGTCAAGACCAATTGATTGGCAAGATTATAAATTTTTAAACTTCAGGGGCAAAAATGATACCAAAAAACTTTCGGGTGCTAAATACCCCATTACCAATACTTCTATGGCAAAATTGGTATTTAACCTTCTTTTAATCATTATGTAGTTTTTATTTAATTCAGAGTCTTAAATTGTTAGAAAATTGAAAAAAATTGGAAACAGCTCCATTTTTTTTTCCTATAAGATATCAAAATGTTATTCATTTCATATGAAATTTAATGATCATCAAAAGAACAAAAAAATAAAATAAAATAGAGAAGGACCCAAAATTGACGGCGAGCTGGGGCGCAACTGACACCCTAGCCCCGAGTATAAGGGTTTGAGGAGTCAAAGGAAATCATGGACTGAACCTCTCAAGAGGTTCCCCTCATGAAGGCTATATATCATTTTAACCTATAGAAGATGTGAAGTAAACCACTTATTTGGATTTCCAAATTAACCTCAGAAGAACACAACTTGTGGACAACCACAGTCATAATTTCTTTCTGGATCATATATTTCTTCAACAAGTACATGATTATCATTTTCATATATATTCATGTTTCATTTTTATACTGGAAAATACAAGGGAAAGAGTACTTTTATGATGTTGCTACATAAATGGACTGATCACTTGCTTGTTTGGTCGATGTACATAGGTGCACACACATTTCCAAATTTTGCTTTAGAATGGGTCAACGTAAAAGATGTTGCAAATGCCCATATTCAGGCACTTGAGATCCCTTTAGCTAATGGAAGATATTGTTTGGTTGAGACGGTAGCTCACTATGCAGATGTTGTGAAGATTTTGCACGAATTGTACCCAAAGTTTAAACTTCCAGAGAGGTAAGATTTCTACATTATGTTGAGTTGTGCAAATTCAAATTCAATGACATTGGATGGTACTCCTTCGGTCCTTGATCTAATTGGGAAGTTGGCATTGGTCCTAAATGTAGGAAATCTTTCACATATTTACTAAATTTTTCTCAAATTAGCCCTATTGGTATTCCGTCAACAATAATCAAGTGGGAAAGAGATAAAACAAAATTAAAGAAGATGTTAGGGTATTTTTTAAAAAAAATATGTCATATTAATTACCTTAATCTAATCAAATTAGTCAATTAGGTCTAACATAAAAGACCTGAGGAGTACCAAGGATGGCAATTCTAAATTTTCTTAAGATTTGTAGATCCTTATTTATTGAATTAATTTGATCCATACTGATTTAATTTTCATTTTCTTTCTAAAATTGTCAGGTGTGTGGATGATAAACCCGTTATGCCAAGGCATGAGGTTTCAAAAGAGAAGGCAAAGAGTTTAGGGATTGAATTCATTCCTTTGGATGCGAGTCTCAAGGAGACTATTGAAAGTTTGAAGAAGAAGAAATTTTTTAAGTTTTAAGTCAACCGTTGAAATGTTAAATGCTAGTGACTTTACAAGCTTCAAGTTGGAAGGATCATGTAGAAGAAATTATGAAACAAGGAGGCAGGAAACAAGTCTAAGGAGAAAAATGATGTTATAACTTATGAGGCAGAAAATAAGCCTTGGATTATTACATACATGAGGACTATTAAGACAATTAAAGGCTTTATATCTTATACGCATATTTATTTATTTTTTTCGTAAGAGATTAATTTGAAAAAATAAAGAGAAGAGGAATTTGTCTAATTCATTTTAATCATTTTTTATGTTTTCTTGATACAAAGAAGAAGGGTTTCAAGAACTTAGAAGACATTGAATTATTTGGATTAAGAAATACAAACATCACAATAGGGACCAATGAACTCTGAAACCGGGGATACTATCCATGACCAAGCACAATTATTGGCCCATTTTTTATCAGCTTAAATGGGGTTGGGTTCCTTCTTTTTTTTCTCTTTTGTTTTTTTTTTCCCCCCTTCTCAGAATCTCATTTTTATCCTTAGGCTTACAAAAATAGATGATTCAGTATAAAATTATTAATAAACATAAATAAATAAATTTAAATTATTAAAATATAGTGTACACAATTCATAATTGCAATACATACAAAATGCTATAATAATAATTTTATAAAATATTTTTTGATCAATAGGTCGGGTAGAGAGATAGGATTCCGACAAGAAAATGAGAGAAAAGATTTTAAGAGTATCCACACCCTCAAATTAACTGGTAAAATACAAGCTTATCCAACCCAGTTAAATGTTTTGATTTTTTATTTTTTTTTTTTGTATAAACCAATTACCTAATTTTATTATTATTATTATTATTTTTTGGTATGATACCTTATTTTATTTTATTTGTCATCATCTTTCATCTCGGCCAAGTCAACAGTTTCTTCACCAATCCTATATAATCAAATATTCAACTAGACGTGAGCGAGCATTGCCGAAAGGTTTTACATGGCAAATAAAGAACCATAAATAAGTTCTTTATTTCTTTCTAACAATTATTCCACATTTTTCCTTTTACAAATTCAACCTAATTCCATGGAAATGATCGAGCAGCAAAATGAGATTTTGTTAAAAACAACTAAAAAAACTTAGTGCAGCACCAAATGCAGACATTACAGAAATACATTAAACCATTCAGAGAAAAATAATTTGAAACTAAATAACAAAAGAATAAAATATAATCTAATTAACGAAAAAAAATTACCAGAGAAAAGGTTAAGAATAAATAAAAACTTTAACATAACCGAAAATTGTAACTGAAATATCATCCAAAATTTGAAGATATATTACTGTATGGCCATCTTCTTCTTCTTTTTCTTCTCCTCCTCATTCATATTTTCTTGATGAAAATACTGTTTACTTCTAGCTGAAGCGAAATTTGATTGTTTTTGGATAATATGGAGTTTGATAAAGATCAAAAGTTTTTATCAAACGATGGAGACAAGTTTGGAGTAATGAGATAAAAGTGGGTGTGTCAAATAAGAACAAGTCCCAAGAGGCAACTCGCTTAGAAAACTCAAGCACATTCTTCATCTCTGGCTTTTCTCTTCGTTCTATATTCTTTTGCCTAATAGTCGCTTTTATATTTTGCTATTCTGTTCATCCTGTATATATTTGCAGGAAGGCTTCGTTTTATCCTGAGGAGTGCCGCTTCTAATCAGCCGGTGGTTGTAGAATATCTCTTAAGGACAGCGTACTTGGATGTGACTGGAATTACACAATGTATTTTTAGGAACTACACCAACAATCTTACGAGCTATTATTGCTTATATTCCTCCTATTGGTACCGAAGCTAACAGTGTTGTTGCTTCCAAAGCTAACAACATTAATGTTGATTCTAGCCTGATGGCAGTGCCTATGCAAAGACAATTTCCAAATGTTTCCAAGATAGAGTAGTTTGAAGGGAAGAACTTCATACGCTAGCAATAACATGTCTACATTGTTATCGACATGCATGGAGTTGTTGATGCGCTTACACAGCTTGTACCTTCCCCAGATGCTAACCAAGCCCAGAAGAATTTTTGGGCCTATGCTAACAAGGTTTATAGACACACTCTCATTACTACTTTATCTAATGCTTTGTTCAATGTGTACCATGACTACAAAGATCAAACGAGATATGGGGATTGCTTATCCTCAAGTATACTACTGAGGATCTGAGCAAAAAAAAAAAAGTATACTACTGAGGATGCTGGAAAGAAGAGTTTGTGATGGGAAACTTTTACAAGTGGGAGATGACAGATGACAAAGACCTCAAGCTCCATATCAACGAGTATCACAAGATGAATGAGGACCTTTTGGTGCCACATTTGTGGTTGTGTGTTTGTAGCAATTAAGAAGGAAAAACAGTTATAAAGGACAAAACGTTGGAGGTTTGTAGCGGTTCCTCCAAACCGCTACAAACTATTTCATAATTTATAGTGGTTATTGAAAAAGGTTGCACGCATCTTTGTAGAAGTTTAGGACAACCGCTACAAAGTATCACATTGGCCGAGGTAAGGTTTTGTTATTTGTAACAATTGAGTTAATGGTTTTGGGGATAACCGCTACAAATCACGCGGCTATATAAATGTCACCACCCTCATTTTACCATTTTTGGAAAAAATCATTCCACTCACGCGCTCTAAGAAGTTTTCTTTAGACTTGAGGCTAAGCTCAAACATCTAAATAGTTAGGCACTTGAGGTTTGTAATTAAAGTTACCTATTTAATTTTGTTTTTTAGCATAATATATTTGTTTATAGTAATTTTTGGTAATATTTGAGTTATTGAGCCTACTTTTTAAACCTCTTTTGGACATATGTTTTTAATTAGGTTTTATAAGATATTGAATTTTTTTAATTATAAATCATAATTTTACATTTTTTATAATGTTGGTTATTGTTTTTATAATTTTTTTAAAATAAATATTGGATAGTTGTCACTGTAATTTATTTTAAATTGGTTAATAACTATAGTTATAATGACTTTTGGGAGAGAAAAGATCAAGGGAAGGCATCTTCCTCCTAGAAGACCTATTTTGTGGGGAACAATAATCGGGGGGCAACCACTACAATGTTGGAGCCAATTTTTCAATTTTCATTTCCCACCTCACCTAAATTTTGGCAGAAAATTTGGCGCAAACATTTGTAGCTTTTGGTGAACCACTACAAGAAAAAATCAAAAATATATAGTCCCTAATATTGAAATGACATTTGTAGCGGTTTCCTAACCGCTACAAGATGCTCCTATCATGTGTACTATACAGACACATTTTGAAGCGAGTTAGACCAACTGCTACAAATGCGGTATCGGTTATTGTGACATGCGTAGCGGTTCTCTCAAATTGCTACACAAATGCTTACTGTACTATCCTAAATTTTGGACCTGGAAAATTGAGAATAATCCTAAATTAGGCAGACTACTAAACCCAATTCGAGAAGAATCCCTAGAATGACAAGATATAGGAAGTCTCTGATGGGCCCAGGTTTGAAAAGCTGCGGGCCCAGGGCAAGATACCGGTGAGGTATAAAGGCGGTGTGATGAAGCGGGACCTGGGAAAGATGGCAAAACAAAGATTCTTGACCCTTGGAAGTGTGTATGTGCCATACAGGGACAAGAGAGAGAAAGAGACACTAAAATAGGCATATTCTAGAAAGCAAGAGATAGGGTGATCATTGCACATGAACACGTGTCACCATGAGATTAAAGGAAGATAAGGCAAGGGCAAAATGGTCAATTCCTTGTCCTTTGGGTATTGAATATCGTCCTACATGAGAAAGGGAAGAAAATCAGATGATTTTATCCATACCCCAGTCCAGACACAAGACACGGGACCCGCAGGAGATAAACCGATAGAAAAGGGACCGATAGGAACCAGTTAGGGGATTATTTTGGACGGAATGAGACAAATGTGGGGCCACATTGGGAAGAGGGAAGGCGCCACATGAGTATGCCCAGGCAGAGGAAAATATTTGGAAAAGACAGAGAAAAGTACAAAAAGGCGCACTTTTGGACCCGGTGGGACCCGACCGACCCCAAATTTGACCGATAAAGTGGGAAATTGGAATTAATTATTGGGGATCAGTTTTGTGGGACCCCCTAGGCGCATGAGACCCTTTCCAATTAGTAAAATCTAATTTGAAGACCAAAAACAAGCTTGACTAATCCATTAAGTAAACCGTAGGGCCCGCCAGTAAGTCAAGATAGCATTTTGGAGTCAAATTGGATAATTCAAGTCAAATTAAAAGATGGAATCTGATTATTTGGGCAGAGAACACACCACATATTCATCCTAGAAGGCTCTCAAATTGTCACATGGGATAAAGTTGTGACTAGGCCAATCAATTACCAACCGAATGGAAGAATTACCGATTACTTTAGAACTAGTTGGTTACTTTGGGCTATTATTAAATATACATGCTCTCTCTCTCCTTGACCAAGGGGAGCATGAAATTTTCAGAGAAAAGAGAGAGTATTCAGCCAACCTCCATAGCCAAGCTCAAGCTCCAAGCTCCTAGGATCATCAACTCAACTTCCGATTAAGGTAAACACCGAAAACTCAACTCTTTGAACCTCAAAGTTAGGATTTTCGTACTTCTGGTTGGGGCTTGGTTTTGGGGTCTGATTTTGGAGTTTTTGATGGTCCCAAAGTGTTTAAAACGTGATTTTGTATGGGGTTAAGCTATGGTTTAAGTTTCCAAACTCGAAAACCCCGAAAACTCAAGAAGAAGCTTGCTGCCAGTGTTCTGGGATTCTGGGCAGCGAAGCTTCGAAAATGTTTTTAAAATAGTACATAGGTTGGTTTGGGATGAAATTTTACAGGTAAAAATTAGACATCTGGGGCATCATTGTGATATGTAATTTGATATATTTTTGATGTACCAATTGAGAGATAAAAATTGGCAAAGTTAGATCTGTGTACAACAGGGCGGAATCTGACCTAGGTGTGAAAAGTGAGAACCACGCCAAAATAAAAGTACTTTCATGGTCTGGGAATATTTTTCATGAAACATAGACACTTTAGTGGTTCAAATAGCGCTGGAATCATGCAAAAATTATTTTTTTTGGAATTTATTAAAAATCCCACAATTTGGGCCAGAATCATGGATTTCTAGAAATTTGGTGTTGGGCTCGGTTTTAGCAAGAAAATTGTTATGGCAATTTTGTAAATACTGAACAAGTGTATTTTAATGATTTATAGGTCAAAGGAACCCTTGTAAAGTCAACGGGCCCAATAAAATATTAAGGAAAATATTTACCACACTAGGCAGTAACCGTTTTACTCAGATATCTTCATGTGTTTTGCTGTATGTTCGTGTTTGCCATGTGTGTTTTTCTTTGTATATGTTGTGCCAAATATGCATACAGTACTATGTGATTGCTAGCGTTGAGGATGTTCAGTCCGAGGCCGGCCTTGGTTGGTGGCTGTACTGGTTGAGTTATCAGCCCGGGGCTAGCCTAGAAAGGGCGGCTCTACAGGTTGTGAGTTCAGTGAGTCCGAGGCTTGCCTTGGTAAGGCAGCTGTACGGGTTCTTGAATTGTGATATGTGCTTTGCTGTGGTATGATCTGGATGCATATCTGGTATGTATTTGGCATGCTCTTATGATTCTGATTAGCATGGTAGCTTACATACTCTTTACACATTTGTTATTTGAGTAATGACGATTACTCTAGGCCCGTTATCGGACCCCAGCCTTGTAACATCCGTGTATAATTGTAGAGCAAGAAGACAACACTAGGTTTTAATCTATTTATCTAATGTTTGACTCTCTTTTCCTTTAGACAAAGTAAGAAAACACCTTTTCCCCACATATTCTTCATTCAATCTCAAATTATTGAATGGTCCGTATGAATTATGCATAATTGGTTCAATATCTTCATGCTTCTTGTTTCTATTCATTCACATGCGCAAGACACGAAGGTCCACTCCAATAAATCAACCACCCATTCACTTCCAATATTTTAATATATATATCCATCTTTCTCTTTCCATTCACGGGCAATATACTATTGCTAAAGGTGGAAGGATTCAAATATGAAGACAACTTGTCTTCCACTTATGGATAATCATCCAAGCTTTTGTCCCTTAATTCAGCTTTTCTATGAATAAAATATTCATATACCAACATACTATTATCCTTATGATTACAAGACGACGGCCAACGCGTAGCACATTTGCACCAAAATTCTCTTTCACTTTGTTAATCAATTATACAATCTGTAGCCATGTGATTGTCCAACCATTCAACATTATTTCTTTAATAATTCTCGGGTGCAAGCAGTGGAGGCTACTCTTTATTGTTCAATCACGGGTATCACATTCATTAGAAGCATGTTTTATATATATTCAAACGTATGCCTCTCTTTTATTCATTTCTGACGACAAAGAGAAATAGAAAGTGAGAGTGTGAGAGAGCTTCGTGTGTGAGAGACTTTAGAATATTTTGGGAGTGAGTTCGGGCGACTTAGGAGGCAATAAGGAAGAAGAAATAGCTGAATTCTCAAGGAGTAAGACAAGTAAGTAATGGTTCTAACTTGTCTTAAGTCATTTCAAGAAGTTGGTTTCAAAATCTTGTTTATCACTTCTTATATATTATTTTGGGTTCATTAAGAAGTGGTAAAATCAAAAGGTTTTTGATGATTTTAAGGTTACCATAGTGTTTATCACGGAAAATGGAGTAAGAATAAGGTTGGAAATGATTTTTAGAATCAAAAAGAATTAATTAAGCAAGCTACCAAAACTGCCAGTTTTAACGGTTTGGAAGGCAGTCGAATTGTAAATGGTTTTCGGTCAAGTGAATGGTGTCTAAAAATCATGAAATCTTCCAGTTTTGAAGTAGACATCCAGAGCTTTCTTTTGATATATAATATGTAATTTTTAGAGCTCTGTACAAGGAGTTATGGATTTTACAATCTGGCCTAAAATACTGGAAGTATAAACTGGACAGCGAAGTGATTTATTTAAACTGGGAATAGTATGGATATTTTTGGCTGTTGAGAATATTTTTCGATGAAAATAGACTCACCAAAGGACATTTAGGTTTTGGAAGCACATCATTTGGAGCTTTGTACAAATAGTTATGAATTTTCAAAGTTAATGAAAATTCTGGACAGAAAAGGATTTAATCCGAAAATTGTTGCAATAAGAATTTTAAATGGGTGATTTATCGTTTAAAGGGTCACAAGGATTCTAAATGATAAAAAGAACCCTGTTGGATATTTTGGAAGAAATGGATTATAGTGAAGATTAATATTTATAATGATACTATTTTAGGAGTTGACTGTCAAGTGGTTCGAGCACCGGTGAATTTCTTTTAGCTATTCGGAGTTGAGGTAGTAACTTTTCTCTCACATACTCTGTGTGCCTTTATATGCATGTACGTACCGTTGTGATATTTGAACTGTGAATTTTCTAACCTTATCGCCGGTATAAGCCGGGAGGTAGTGCCCTTGAATGTGGGGTAACCCTGGATGCCATCACGGTTGAGACCGGGGGTGGTACTCCGATAAGTGAATTTTTATGCAGAAGGGTGAAAGCCCATTTGAATATTTGAATTATCCAGTACTGTGTGTATGAACCGGTAGGTTCTTGAATATTGTTGAACTGCATATTTGAATTTTGTGTTTGAAATTATTGTGAATTATATTTATTGCAACTGGTTGTCTACCATGTACTGTGCATGCATCTTATGTGAGTGATTAACGTTACTACTGTCCCAGACAATCCCCAAAGTTCAGGACGGAAACCTAACAGCGGTCGTGGCTCACGTGATAAGGCGGTGGATATGGATAACTGACGGTGCTTGATGGAGCAGAGATATGATTTATTTTCCCTCATTGTGTTTGAAATATTATGTCCTGGTTAAATTTTGTACGAACCTTTTTATGAATTTCGATTATGTACCAGACTTCAATATCAGCATTACTATGCTGGAACTAGTTTATCCTTTAAGCTGTGCATATTTACTCTTGCGAATGTCGGTATACCGAAGGGGTGTGACAAGCCTCTTCTGTTGTCACAAGGAGACATGCCCGATGTGAAGAGCCCTCCTCGGAATGATAAGTTCTTATTGGTACAGATTGAAGAATAGGGAATGTCCTATCATGTTTGTACATATATTTGAGATTGTAATACCCTAAAAATCTCACTTATTATAAATATCATATTTTGACAAATAATACCTATTAAAAATAGGTGGATATGAGGTCTCAAATTGTGGAGATATATTTATTTTATCTATTAGGTTATTTGTCCTTAGAATTTAAGGTAGCAATGTTTTATTTTCCTAAATTTTGTTTGGAATCATAAAATACCATAAAAATACAAATAATTCCCAAATTAGATTAGGGTCCTTATATGACCAAGAAAGAGCAAGGAAATGCTAGGAAAAAAAAATACATTAATCAAATTGGGAAAATAATAAAAATTAGTAGACACTTAGAATTTCACTAAACTAAATAATTATGTAAGTTTTCATAATTAATCAAGGGATTAATTAAAGAAGACCTAAGTCCCAAATTCCATAATTTAATAAGAAACTCAATTTTCTAAAACTCTAGAATTAATACCTGGCTCATATTAATTCATGAAAGACCATAAAGAATTATCTTACAATAACTGAAATAATTGTATTAATTTTCATAATTAATCCAAGGGTCTTAAACATCAATTTTATAATTGTCTAAGAAACCAAATTTTCTAAACAACCCTTAAGTGATACCTAGTTCATATTTGATTTGTAAAGGCCATAAATATTATCTAAAACACTTAAACAATTAAAGGGCAATTACCACTACTTGAAGGGTAATTAAATTAGGATTGATAAGTTTTAAGATAATTACTCACACTTAGTTTTAATAAACACCAATTAAAGGTATATTTAGCTAATTAAAACTCAATGACCAATAGAGATTTGAGATTAGTATAAAATAAAACACCAATGGTCATGAAATACCCTAAACACTTGTAAAGTAAAAATCAAGAGACAATTAGGCTTTGATTAGAATATTATTGATGAACAAGTAAAGGAATACTTACCACTATTTAGTAGGCAAATAATTAGCACTAATGGAATGATTAGCTAATTAACTACAATTAAATAATTATAGTCATTAAGTAGAAGTATATTAAACTAACTAAGGGTTGAGAACTAATAAAAGTTTGGAATTAGCACTAAATGTGTTAGCAACAAACACAAATTATGCATCAACCAATCTACAACAAGAAGAGATAATTAAGCTTAGGATTAAGATGTTAATCAAATGCTAATCAAAAGTTGAAAAGTCAACAATTTCAACTATGATCTAAAGGCTAAGAATTAATCTCATAAAGCTTATCCAAAGGCCCTAATTACTTCTAATAAAGCTTAATCCATGTGAAGTAAGAACAACCAATCACATAATTTCCCCTAATACTTGGTATAATGAAAACATAAAAATTGAAAACAAATATTAAGGGGGGGTGCGTTTTTTTTATTGTGGGGAAAGGAAGAAGAAGAATTAAATAATTAATTAAAATACACTATGAGTCATAAACCTAGACCTATTTGAGTCATTGATCTAAATATGAGATGAATCATCAACCTAAACATGAATCACCACTCTAACCAATGAATCATCATCCTAAACTTTCATGAGTCACACACCTATATGATGAATCACAACCCTAAGGAGATAAGATGATGTAAGGGATGATGGAAGAAAGTGATGTAAGGAAGTAGAGGTGGACCAATGAGATAAAAGGTAATTAGAATAACTAAATTGGTTCATAAAAATAATTCTAGATAAAAACTAATTAAACCTATACAAATTAAATCATATCTTGAAATCCATGAACTAAGTATGGAAACCAAGTTGAGATTCTTAACAAGCATAAAGACAAGTATAACCAAAGTCATTTTCATTATGGTTTGGGAAATGGAATCAATAGGAAAGATAGGCAAAATTGGTCTCAAAATGAAGCTAAAAATCTCTAGAACTCAAATCCAATGGGCAATTGAACATACAACTTCATTAGATTACCTAAACACATTCTTTTCAATGGATTCTAATTAGTATAAAGCAAGTCAAACTCTTAGGAAAATAGTCATTGATTGTGGAAGAGGATCATGTACCAAGTGATGACTCATGGTGATGACTCAAAAGGCAATGGAAGAGGCTAGAAGATAAGGAGGGGGCAGTTTTGATGGAGTGAAATGTCACGCCCTGAAAATCATAGACGCAGCAGGCACGGAATAAGAGAAAACCCACATTCTAAAGCCCTGAACGTCTAAAACATTTCATACTTTGTATATAAGTACATACCCGCAACGTATAGTATAATGACTGTGATTGAAACTCATGTTATAAAATTTTATGGCTTTCTAAAGAAGTATCTGTAGAGTCTCCTCCAATAGCAAGACCCTAGGAAAAATCTACAACCACTCATATCGCCAAGAGGAGCTCCGCACCATAATGATAATTACACAATACCTAGATAAGGCGAGGATCCTAACTACAGTGTACATGGAGCACCTACGACACCAAGCAAATGCACGAGTTAAGGTTTTACATCAACTAGGAATCTTCCAACATGATTCTACGTCTTCAAGACAACGGTATATCCCTTCTTTACTAAGAAGAAGAAACACGATCCTCCACACTATCTGAGACCAAGAATAATTTTCCGGTGAATAACGTCCCATGTGCATAAATCAAATAAGTATGGCAATAAGCAGTTAAGAATAATTTTTATCTTTCGGTAAACTCAAATTCATAACATGTGAACACAATTTAAAACAGTATTGCATATGAGATTATAAATCACTTAATTTGAAATATGTAATAAATCATCTGTTTAACAAATCAGTTTAAAACAGTAAATCTCAAAATCACATCTTTTAGTAGGACTTCAACAGAACGATGTAACAAGCGTGGACACACAGTCCACGAGGGTAAACTAACCAAGCGCGGCAAAGCCACGAAAACAAGCGTAGCACGAAGCTATGAATCAAGCACAGGTACCAGACCCACGAAAACAAGCGTGGACACACAGAGTCCACGAATATCAAGCGAGCTCGAGGTTAACCATGGTGCACCAAGGACTAACAGTACTGCTGTTAGTACCAGCATTCTGTATTCGGCCCTCAACAAAACCGTTTCAAGCATGCATGGGGTTACTCTTTCAAAGGCATACAAAAACATTTTCCTCAATGAGGAGAACTTGAAAACAATGTTTCCATAATAAAGACCCCAGCATGAAAGTTCACAAGTTTCCAAGCATTTACTTCCAATCCCATCTGCCAGAAATTCTTCATACCAAAAGTAACTTAAATAGAAGCATTCTCAAAGTAGTGTCACCTCAATATCAAGCGATAAGGAAAATCCTTGAAACATCCTTGTAAACCTTTTTTTGCATAAAACCCTTGAATAATAAATTGTTGTGAAGTTGTAAACTTTTAACCGAATCGCCATATCGTTTAAACATGGAAGCAACAATAACAACTCTATAGTTTGACAACACTGTCTTAAGGAAGATAATCATTGAAGGATACAATATATAAATTTTATATATGTAAGATTTGAACAAATGAGTATCACTTATAAAAGATAGCAATGAGACGTTATTCACGCACCTGCTTCGCTTTCGAATTCACAACTTACTCCAATTTATTCAACTCTGAAATATGATCCTCCTCAATTCCCTAATTCCCCAAAATATAAAAAAACATTAATACTCTAATTCTATATATATATATCATCACATTGAATCAATGTTTCACAGTTACACATGGTAATTATCTTTTCCTTAGTTTCCTTCCGAAAGCTCCATAGGCCACTTAATAGTAAATTCTTAACACCACAACACACAAACACATACATCTCCATGATCCTCAACTCGTAACTGTCACTCCATTTGGTGAACAGAAATCATTCACCAAGACTCCCTTAATTCATAACAACAATAACCACATCTTCATAAAGCATACGAACCTCAACAATTTCCTCAAAATAAATCAAAATACAATTTGCTTAGCAACAGAAGACAATTTATACATTACTCTTGCACACACGGCGTGAGCAAAAGCACTCCTAAAGTCATACAGATGACCTATTACAATTAACATTGGATAGCATAATTCCCAACCTTAAATTTCTAAATTTTAACTAAAAATTTCCAACATCCAAAATCCTCCCCTTTCATTCTACAACAATCAATACCTTTAGTCCATTGTACAGAGCATACTAAAAGGCCACAACAAAACAACATATACAGCATCAACCACACACACATATATACACTTAACAACCATCAATCAGCGCACCCACTTATTGAGTTTAAGGGTTCATGAAATCATGAATTTAACCACCCACACACATACGACTGTCAGGAAAGAAGAGAAAACAAAAACAAGATCAGCAAAACAATAATGTGCCAAAGGAACAAACCTAAGAATCCTTTCTTCCTAGAATTCCTTCCAGTTAGAATCATCACCAACCCAACCGGATTCTAGAGCCGACTAGCAAAGGTGAAACATCCTCCAACCCTAGATTTCAACATCACAACAGAAATCGGAACCAGCAACACGGATGCATAAAACGAAACAGAAAAAGGGATACAGACAGAAACATCGGTGAGTTACAGACCGACGAGAGTGAGACGCTGGCGAGCACGATAGAAAGGGACGAAGGACCAGAGTTGGACACTGCAGCCGAGTATAAAAACAAACGATAGCAACGACTTGAACCAGAAAGAGGTACCGGCGGTGAATGGCCGAACGACGGCGGCGGGCTCAAACAGAATGGACGGAGGAATCAGATTGATCGCTGAGGGTTGAGGTCTGATCCCAAAATCGCGCACTCTCTCAGAACTCTCACGAAGCCGGTTCCTTCCCTTTCTCGATCTTTCTCTTCTTAAAAAAAAACCCAACTGCCCCTTTCTCTTCTTCCTTTCTTCTTTTTTTTTTTTTTTTAAAAACAAATGGGGAGGGTTATTCTGGTAATTTCTGAGTCACAGGAAACAAAATAGAATAAGAAAAGAACCACACTTGCCTTTCTTAATATTTATTACTATTATTATTATTTTTTTTCCGGGCTGTTACATGTAAGGTGAAGATGAGAGTTTGAAATCCAACTTAGATCTAATGGCCAAGAATTACCAAGAGGAAGTTCTAAATAATTACAAGAATTGCCCAACCCTTTTACTATAAATAGGGGCTTTGGCTCTTCACAAAACTCACACCAAAACAAAGCAATCTGAATATTAGAGAGAGTGGAAGAAGCTTGAAGGAGTTCAAGAAGAGGTAAGCAAGTTCTTTAGTTTTTAGCTTTTAAATTCTTAGTTATAAGTATATTAGATCTTAGATAGTTTAGAATAATTTTAAATTCATGTTTTTATATTTAAAATTAGTTACATTTCGAAAAAATAGTGAAGAAAGGGTTTTATCAAAATTTCCGGAAGAAAAACACCGAAGTAACGAAGTTCTGGCGAAATTTCATCGGTTCTGGAATTTCTGAGTCAGTCCTGAAAATAATATTATTTTATGCTGAAATCATGGTTATAAAATTCTGAGAAAATTCATGGTTAAAGTAGACATATAGGGCTTTTTAAATATGTAAAGAACATGTCCAAATGATTTCTGTACAGGGAGATACAAATTCCCAAATTTAGGGCTACGAATTTCTGGAAAATTCTGGACAGATGTTCAAAACTAAAAGCCTGGGAATGAACCGTGGAATCTGGGCAAAGACTGTTATTTTTTCTTGAAACTAGACATCCTAAGGATTCTTAGGAATTTTACGGATCCTCGTTTCGATTTTTCTACAATTAGTTATGATTTTTCAAAGTTAGCCCAGAATCTGTTCAGATGTAAGGATCAGCGTTTTTCAAAATAATAAAGGGAAATAATTAATTGACAAATCCACCAGGGGTAAAATAGTCATTTATGGCTAGGATATATATTGGGATATTGGTTGTGAATTAATAAACGACATATTACCTCCTAGGGAATCTGTGATCGTCTCGCAACCGACAACTTACCGTGAACACCGACAAAGGTACGGACGCGTACTGTAACACTAACTCTGATGCTTATGGTACACTTGTATGTGGTAGATATGTTCATAGACTGTGACTTTGTTTTTAAATTATTTGAATATACATACAGCTATATACGGGTTACAGTTTTGGTAATGTCGTCTGAGTTTTCCTAGCACGCTGAGGACACGATAGGCCATCGTGGCACTGGTGAAGAGTGCAAACAGATTGTAGTAAATATATATGGATATATGATGGTTGTGTTTTTGAGAAATATTGAATATGAATATTGTTGTTTTATCATGAATATCTGTCATACATAACTGTACATAAGCATGAGGTTAACCGTTACCTGGGGTTCAATGGGAATTGAACCCCAGCTCATAGTCTCAGATACTGGTGGAACCCGGGACAGGAACAAGGATGAATAGCACACGAGAGGACACAGGCAGAGAAGTCATTAGGAGTCATTGTAATCATAAACAAGTGTACCACTGTAGCAGCAACCAAACTCTACAACAGGGAATGTATATCAGATACTCGCTCTTTTAAAGAAAAAAATTATTCTTATGCTCTGATTGAGTTATTGTTTTAAAAGGAAAACCTTTTTCGATGCCACTCTGATTAATTTCTTCAAAGCTTTGATAGCCCCATTTGAAAACCACATTTAAAAAGGCGGGATGTTACAGAGATGACAATATGTTTTGTTTTGGTATTTATTCTGGATAACTGTATCCTTAACCCTTCAGGGACTTTTATTTTCTGTTTATTTTACTTTTACCAGTATAGTAGATAGTCTAAACCGGTTAAATGCTTTGTTGCGCTCACTCTGATATAAGTTAAATGGACCTAATAACTAAGGAATGGTAACTAAATGAAGGAATCCCTCTAACCCGCCACCCGAAAGGACGAGGTCGGTAAGGGTGTAACACTTGCAACATTGGATTTTGTAGCTATTTTCCCGACCACCACTATTGGCGTTTGTAGTGATTAAAACCGCCACAAATACATAATTTTTTGTAGCATAAGCTAATATAAATTGTATGATCTATGATGCACATATAACCATCCCTTGAAGGATCCAATAATATGTAGATCATAATGTTTGAATGATTTCACTGACAACGTAGAAGTTTAGTTGGTAAAAATGGAAAATACAAAGTGATTATAAATTTAATGATAAAGAATAAAAGACGAAATGCTATTTAGAAAATGTGATACAAGGAAATGAGGAAGATGAATTTCTCTTGAGAGAGCGGGTGAAGAGGATTGATCCCCTGATCTCTCTTTGACCAGACTACCCATAGTTATAGCAGAGCATTCTGGTAGGTCAGTCTGCTTTTCCCGGATCTACTGGTATGTTGATCCGCCTATTTCGGATATCTGTTGGTGTTTTGATTCCGCTTATTTTGGGTCAAACGTGCATTACTAACTTCTTGGACTTGTCTAGGTATTATAATAGAGGGCTTATGCATTATCTTGGGCCATACTTATCAAGCTACCCTTCTCGGGCCTTCTTTACATAGGCTGTCTTGCCTACAGGCCCAAGTCATCAAATTGGGCCCTACATTAAGCCCCAAATTTTGAAGTCCAATTGATTATGACTTGGAGAGTGAACCTGTAATTTCATATGTTTGATGCTTACTCCATCCAATGATTGAGAAAGACAAGACAACCCAAGACTTATGACAAGCTATTGTATATATGTAAGATTATCGATCCAAACCTAGAACTTATTTGGAGAAGGTGACAAAGGAGTTCATGGAGGGTCGATCGGATCAATAAGATCTTGACTATGCAATAGCAGAGTAGCAAACTCTTTTTGTGGTAAGTTAGAAGACGACGGTTCCATTGCTGATGTTGGTGATTGAAATCAATCAGCTATGCATATGCCTTTTTGTTGTAACTTAATTTGTTTCAACATCTCTTGGGTTATTTATGCTTGGGCTACACCTCTATTTTAGATATGCTTGGGCCGGCTAATGGAATGGTAAAAATTTATGCACTTGATGATCTTTGAATTGTGTTGTGATGCACCATCTTAAGTGACTTCTCTTGTTTCGTGGTTTGTTCAGCCAACACCCTTAGTGTGTCAGTTATCTTTTGATGGAAAGTTGGCTATAATCAAGCCGTTGCAAGTCACAATCCATTGAAGTTTCTTCGTTAAGAAGTTTATGTATGCTAGTACGTACTATTGTAATGCTTGACCAAGTACAAGAATTTTGGTCGTTTGGTGTGTACATCGCATCTTAATGGCATGGCTTATGTTCTATCATGGGACATCCCTAAAGTCGGGTATTGGTCGAATTCCCTTATAGCAAGTGAACCAGTAGAACAAGTAATAAAGAATGAGTAGAGTATTGTCCCACAAAGACTGTTGATACCAAAGATGAGTCCAATTTTTAATGATAGTTATGTGAAGTAAAGGTAGAGTTGATTTTGGTTGTTTTTTCTATTAGGAACATATTAGTTTAAAAGTAGGCTAAACTCGGATTTCATTCTAAGTCGTGTCATTCCCCTAGTTTGCATAAAATACATTGCTATAGCAATTATATTGTAGCTTCCACAATGCTACAACATAACCTCCTTTCACAATATTATTCAGTTAACCCACAACTATCCTATACAGAAGCTACCGCAATCTTATAAGTACAATCCTCGCTCTACTCTCCCATATTCCTATGATGATTTCAAGTATAGTCTGTCTAATTAAACCTAGGTGTTCTGTTTATGAGTGGTAAATCCATTCCTGGCATCTACAGTTTAGGTCGAGCTATGCACGAGCTCACCCAGCAAACATTGTCTAACAGAGGTCTAACCTTGACTCCCATCTGGTAAGCCAAGACCATTGGGATAGCCCTTAGCGTCCACTAACCGGCTATGAATTAAAACACTGTTAAACAAATTGAATTTATTAAATTAAAACCTTAGCAAAAAGGGTTCATTCTACAACTTAAAAATTAATCCTTGCTCAACCAATGAAAGTTTAGTTCATGACTAATGAGAGAAACATAACACAGAGTAATATAGAACATCCCATGGTAGAATTACGAAAATAAAATAACGGAAGAGAAGAAAAACAAGAAAGCTTGTCGGAAGGTTGACGGCGTAAGAGGTATCCGATCATGTGACGTCTCTACATCTTCTACTATCTGTCTTGCTTTAGGGAAAAGTTGGGTCTGATCTACTGTCCTTTCGGTTAGTCTTATCTCTTGTTCCTTTAGTGTGAGTTCCATCGGATAGGAATTATGTTGATTGCTTTTCTCTCACAAGTTCAACCACCCCTAGGTTTTGAAGATGGAGCAAAATCACCAAGAGGGGGTGAATTGGGGATTTTTAAAACTTTTTAACTTTCCTTGGTTTTTGAATAATAAAAACAGATATAAATAGAGAAGAGAGTAGAAAGAACAAGACACAGAGATTTATACTGGTTCGATTCAACCTCTTAACCTGCGTCTAGCCCCCAGACTCTTTAGGATTTTCACTATCTCAATTGATTACACACTCAGTACTTAAGAGTAATTCTCTCACTATAACTTACTCCCCCTTACAAGTTGCAATCAACAAACTCAATCACCAAGTCCTCAGACTTGTG
Source organism: Acacia crassicarpa (assembly GCA_034222035.1). NCBI lineage: Eukaryota > Viridiplantae > Streptophyta > Magnoliopsida > Fabales > Fabaceae > Acacia > Acacia crassicarpa. The sequence continues at coordinate 40,949,581 of JAWXYG010000003.1, forward strand.
ATTCTTTACAATAAATGATTTACAGATAATAACTCTCTCTAAGAGTGGATAATTATAAATACTAAAGCTTTTTGTATCAAAATATACTATACAAGTGAAAACTGAAAGAATAAATGTAAGACTTGAATGCAATTCATTTTAAGCAAATGTGTTAGTTGAGAAGATTTGAATGTAGCTCTATTTATACCAAGACAGCATTAAATAATTGTTATAATCTTCAATATAATCGTTGCCTTCATTAGACAAGGTTTAGGTTCAGCTTTGGTCTTCTTCTCTCTCTAATCTTCATTTAATCCAGTTGTGCAGAAGTTCAAATTTGACTTCTTGAATATTAATCCGTTGGAGTAGCAGCTACTTGATGTGGAAATCATTTTTTAATCCTTTCTTAACGTGTGCAGAAGAATTGCCCAAAAGTATGCAAGCTTTCTGGGTTTTGCATTTAATGTGCTGACGTCACTTTTTGTTTTCGCTTTAAACATCCTCTAAAACATCTGAAACTCACTAACAAAGTGGTCAAACATAGCTAGGTATATTAGAGAATGATAATAGGAAGTATTAAGATCAAACAAGAAGGTTTTACAAATTCGTCAGATTCGAATTTTAAACTCTGCGATGAAAACTCGAGTTTTGTTTCTCAAAACTTGAGTTTTGGACTTTGACATGTAAAATTGATTTTAATCCAAAACATCAAAACTGGAGGTTTTCATCTAAAACTGGCGGTTTTCAAAACGTTGAAAAACATCAAAGCTCTCGGCTTGGCCAAAACTCGAGTTTCCAGATCAAAACTCGAGTTTCCATTTAAGTATGAAAACTTGAACGATTTGCACCAAGTCAAAATGGAGGTTTTCGTGGAAACTGGCAGTTTTCAGAATCTAAGTAAAACATGAACGCTCTCTGCTAGGTCGAAACTCGAGTTTTCAAATCAAAACTTGAGTTTTCACTTAATCATGAAAACTTTGAGAAAAATTGTGCTAAGTCAAAACTGGAGGTTTTCTTGAAAACTGGCAGTTTTAAAATTTGTCTAAAACATTAATGTTCTCTACCAATTCAAAACTCGAGTTTTCACAAATCTTATGAAAACTCAGAAAACCTGAAAACTGGCAGTTTTGAATAAAACTGGAGGTTTTCAAAAGTTAAAAACTTAGGAGACTCTCTGTATGGTCGAAACTCGAGTTTTCAAATGCAAACTCAAGTTTTGCATTGTTTTAGAAAATGTTGAGAAGTCTCTGTATGGTGAAAACTAGAGTTTTCTCTAAAAACTGGCGGTTTTGCTTAGTTCAGAAAACTTGGGCTTTTCTCTGTAAGGTCAAAACTCGAGTATTCTTTTGACAGTAAGTTTTTCAACTTACCAAAAAGGAAACTTCTCATTTTGTTTACAATTGTCAGTTATCATCAAAACCCATAGAGAACTAATAGGTTTTGTCGTGCTTTCCTCTTATAATTAGGTCTCCTTACGCCATATGTCCAGTGAGTTGAGCCTTCCAAATCTGTTTGGTCCAAACCCCTTGCTTCGATTGATTGATCTTTCTTTAATATGCAAGATTCTGCAAATTCTCTCGATCCTCCGCATTTTTTGGATTCAACTTGATTTGATCACCATCTTAACATTTGTCTGGATGACCTGTCTTAATTTCCTGAAAACTCGCAAGGAAATGTTAGAATAACGTAGCACATAAGTATGCATCATAGTGGTCGTATTGTATTGATGCCGCATATGTGAGCATGCGTTACGCTATAGCATTGTATCAGCTTCGTTATGTGCTTTCACGACAAACCATAAAGTAGTCCTTTTTTATGCACATGAGAAGGATAATGATATAAATGTAGCTTTTTGTAAGATCTATCCTCTATTTCCCTATGTGCATGAATTCTTAATGGTTTCTTTCCTTATTTGAATGCCAGATCATCCAACAAGAAGAACAGAAGGAATGTTAATGCAACGAATGACAGCAGACATTTGTTGAATTGAAGCTGAGTAATGAAAGAACTCCAACACTCAACGGCTATATTAATTACTCTTGTAATACCCTAAAATTCTTATTTATCATAAATACTATATTTTGGTAAATAATACATGATAAAAAAGGAGAGTATGCTGTCTCAAACTTTGTAGTTTATTTATTATAATTTTTGGGAAATTTTCCCTTGAAATTAAATCAATCAAGGGTCAATTTTAATATTTCATATTTAGGGATCATAAAATGATAATTAATGCTATGTATACACTTAAACAAATCAACGGAAATTAGCAATAATAAAATGAACAATTTATCTTGCACTAATTGAGACTAGTGGCAAACACATGTACCTATCTATTAGGGTTATATTTTAGCCTAAATAAAAGAGGTAGATGGCAATGAAAATAAATAGGTATTAAAGGGAATAAAATACCTAATATTCATTGAATTTATGCCACAAATACACATATCAAGCTTGGGACAAATATCACCTTGATTTTACCCAACTCATATATTTAATTTTAAAATGATTAAAGGCAAATTAGAGATATCTAAGGGATGCAATAATTTTCGAAAATTAAAGGCTAATTATAAATGAACATAATTAAGCCAATAAAGATGAAATAATATTTGTCTAATTAAATACTAATTTTCATGATTAGTTAATAAATCAATTAATTAATAGCAAATTCAATTAAGGGTGAAGATTGGATTTAAACAAACACAATTGAATCCAATGGTCTTAATAAATCCCACAATTAAGCTAAATCCATGTGATAATAGGAGAACCAATGAGAAGCTTGAGTCTTTAATTATTAGAGCACAAAGGAAACACAATTCTTAAGCCAAGGCAAAGGAGGAGCACGGTTAACTTGGGTGAAAAGAAGGAGAGTAATTGTGTTTTAATATTGTCTAAACAACGCACATGAGTTAAAAGCACATGGGGCAATAAATGAGGGGACAAATTGGAAGGGATAAGATAAGGCATTAATGCAAATGGAAGGGGATAAGGAGAGAGAGAGAGATTATTTAATTATATTAATTAAAACACATGTGGTTTTAACAAATAAAAATTTTCAATAATGTTAGGATTTTTTTAACAACAATGGAAGGTCAAGATTAGATTTAATAAAGTTAAATCCAATGGTTCTAATTAAACCTATAATTAACCTCAATCCTCTTGTAATTGTGTTAGCCAATAAGAAATCAAAGAATTGAGCTTAATCCTCTTAAAATTAAATGGACCAATGGGAAAATTAAGCTATGGATAAATGGTGAGGATCTATTCTTAACTAACACAAATCAATCCAATGGTTAGAGATCAAGATGAGAGGATAAATGGTTATTTAATAAATTAAGTTATTATAATTACATTAGCACATGGTTAATTGAAGCACATGCAAGGGATAAGATTCAATTAATATAAATGGAAGAGGATAGGATTTTGTGGAGGAGGATAATTTTACAAAAGTACAAGCACGTGGGGGTAGTTAATGCAAAATTGATGAAGGAGAGAGGGGAGATGAAGGGGGGACGGTTTTGTGAGTGAGTGTGTGTGTTTACAAGAGAAAGGAGAGTTGGCTTGTTGAAGAAGATGCTTGAAGCCTATAAATAGGAGGCTTCTCCTCTTCATTCTTCACACCAAACTCAACCAAATAGGTGATTTTTAGAGAAGCAAGAGTAGAGAGAAAATCATAGTGGGGAGCAAGAAGGAGGATGAAGTTCTTCAAGGGTAAGTTTTCTTGCTCTTTAGTTCTAAGTTTTAAATTCATAGTTTGTTTATGTTTGATCTTTAAGCCTTCCAAGTGTAAATGGAGCTGTATACCCAAGAGGAGGGGTGAATTGGGTATACTGAAAATTTTTCAGCTATTGCTATGTTTTGAGCAAGTAAAAACAGAGAAGAACAGAGATGAAGGGAAGAAAAGCTTAGACACCAAGATTTATACTGGTTCGGTCTTATCCTTGACCTACGTCCAGTCCCCAAGCCTCACTTGGGATTTTCAATCCACTAAACTCTTTCAACTTGATTACACACTCTGCACTCAAGAGTAGTTCTCTCTCTAGAACTCACTCCCCTTTACAAGTTGTAATCAAATATCCCAACTACCAAGTCCCCTGACTTGTGGTTCTTTACAATCAATAAGCAATAAAAATAACTCTCTCAAAAGAGTAGATAATGATACACACTGAAGCACAAGTATCACAAGATACAATACAGATGAAAAACTAAAAGAATTGAATGAACACTTGATGAATTTCGCTCTCAGTTATTGTTGGTTGTTGAGAAGCCTTGAATGCACTCTATTTATACTTAGAGAGCAATAATTGACCGTTGTAAGATGAATCCAACCGTTGTAGGTAATTAGTGATAATCTTCGTCAGCTTCTCTCTCTAATCTCCACTTAATCCAGATGTTTAATTTGTCTGAGGTGTCTCTCTGTGGATTTTCCCGTTGGAGAACAGTTTACTTGTAGTAGTAATCATTCTTTACCGTCGTGAAGGCGTGCTCAGGTGGATTAGCCAAAAGGAGGCTAATTTTCTGAAGTGCATTAAATGCTCTGAGCACTTTATGCTTTTTGCCTTTGACCTTCATTAATCTTCTTCTATGTCAACTGAAATTCACTTAGCAAACTGGTTAAACATAGCTAGGAACTTAAGTGAATGATAAATGAAAGCAATGAGATCAAAAGAGAATATTTCACAAATTCGTGTAATTTGAAAATCAGTTTTCAACGCCCAATACTCGAGTATGTTCTTCAATACTCGAGTATGTCACTGTGTACTTAAGTCAATACTTGAGTATCCAAACTAATACTCAAGTATACTCCTTCCAGAGGCAAAACATCGTGACTTGAACTTTGAAAACCAATGTCAATACTCGAGTATGTAAGTCTATACTCGAGTTTTGAACTATTTAATGTGAAAATTTGTTTAAGTTCAAAACCTTAATACTTAAGTATTCATTCCTATACTTGAGTATTCAAATCATTGACAAATGGATAACCTCTCTATATGGCCAATACTCGAGTTTGCATATCAATACTCGAGTATTGATTCAATTTCAAAATTTGTGAAGTTTTTCCATGTCAATACTTGAGTATTCATAAACAAATGTTCAGTTGAAAAAACTTTGTAAGAGCCCAATACTCGAGTATGTAAAACCTATACTCGAGTTTTCATTAGTTATAAAAGTTTGAAGGCTCTCTGTAAGGCCAATACTCGAGTATACAATTGTCATACTCGAGTATTCACTCAATGTGAAAAATTGTTTGCTCTCTATAAGTCCAATACTCAAGTATAGTTTCCTATACTTGAGTATTGACTCAGCTTGAAAAACTTGAATACTCTCTGGAAGTCCAATACTTGAGTATGCAAGTCCTATACTCGAGTATACATGTCACGCCCCGAAATTTGGCAGCGTGACTGATACGGAAGTGAAGGGAACCTACCCTCCCCAGACCGTAGGATCACGACCAACACTACTAAATTCCATAACCTCCACAACACAGTTACTATACAGACTAAACCATATCATAATAGAATTCTCAAAATAATTAACAGTACAAAATATAGAGCTCTGCTCCATCCATACACGTTGGATACATGCTTTCAACCAAAATAGGGACAGGGATCCTGCCTAAGGTCTACGTGGAGCATCTAACCTTTTAAACAACAGTACAAACATGCAAACACAATATTTGCATCACATAGAGACTCTACAAAAGGAATGAGCTGGCAACTTCAGGTCTCCAAGAAGCTTTTCACAGATCGGCCGCAGGCCCAACATCAGCAGTATTATCTGAACCAAGCAAAATTTCCGGTGAATAACGTCCCATGTATAGTAATTGAATAAGTACAGTAGTAAACAGTTAAAATATGAAATAAATCATCTGTTTAACAAAATCAGTTCAAATAGTAAATCTCAAAACCACGTCTTTTAGTAGGACCTCAACAGAACGATGTAACAAGCGTGGACACACAGTCCATGAGGGTAAACTAACCAAGCGCGGCAAAGCCACGAAAACAAGCGCAGCACGAAGCTACGAATCAAGCGCAGGTACAAGACCCACGAAAACAAGCGTGAGAACACATCCCACGAATAACAAGCGAGCTCGAGATTAACCATGGTGCACCAAGGACTAACAGTACTGCTGTTAGTAACCAGCGTTCTGTATTCGGCCCTCTCCAAAAACAATTTCGAGCATGCATGGGGATAATTTCTCAAGGTAATCAACGATGTCTCCCCCTGACGAGGGGAACTTAAAAACAATATTTCACAATAAGGACCCCAGCATGAGAGTTCACAAAACTTCCAAACACTTACTTTCAAATCCACATGCCAGAAATTCTTCATGCCAAAAGTAGCTTAAACAAGAGCGTTCTCAGTGTAGTGTCATCTCAATATTAAAGTGATAAGGGAAAATCCTTGAAGTATCCTTGTAAACCTTTTTGCATAAAAACCCGTGAATAATAAATTGTTGTGAAATTGTAATCATTTAACAAAATTGCCATATAGTTCAAACATGGATGCAACAATAACAATTCCTATAGTTTGACAACATTGTCTTACGGAAAATGATTTTAGAAAAAAAAACAATATATTTTGCTTTTTATAAAATTAGAACAGGTGGGTATTACTTATATAAAAAACAATGAGACGTTATTCACGCACCTGTAAGACTTGTGCTACACCTCCTTCCCCCACTTATCGGTTTCCAACTCACCTACTCCTTCTCCTATCACCCAACAAAATACATGAATTAAAACCCCTCTTGCAACAAAATACCTCAATTAAAACCCCCTTTTTCAACTACCAAGCTCACAATTTCATAAAGCATAAAAAGCCATATTACTTCCCTTTATACATATATGAATATCCACTTACAAGAAGCACCTTTCACAACCAATCACAATAAAACCTCCTACAGTGCTCTAATCAATTCGGCCAGCCCCCCCCCCCCCCCTCCTTCAACGCATACACACATTCAATTATATAAAAACACCTAATCCACAATTCCACACCAACACGGCAACAAAAATCAATTGATTGAAACTAAAAAAAAAAAATCAGGAATCCATGAACTCGGCCCTTCCCAATACGGACAGCAAGGAAGAAAAAAAAAATCTAAGGAACATAATGCTATAAGAACAGAAAAGGACCCAACCGAATTGCAACAATCAAGAACTACAATTTCGGCTCTCACTTAACGCCAACAGCAAAGAGAAAGAGGAAAACAGAAAACCAAAATATCAGATCAGCAATGAGTCCATAAGAACAAAACTAATTGCTCTCCCCCTCCAAAACCCAAATACCAAAGACAAACCATCCTTTAATCCCTTATTTCAAACAGCACAGAAGAATCAACCACAACCAGCGACCCCAAGAACACCGAACGAAACAGAAAAGAAAACAAATAATAGAAGTAGCAAGTTCGAACCAGAAAAGGGAGACACCGGCGGCCACCACAGAGCTCCGACAGCGAGGAGGAACGGACAAAACGGCGAGCTAGGGTTGCATCGCAGGTGTCGAAAGATAATCCCAAAATTGCGAAGCTTTGTTTTAATTCTCCCCTGCCACCGTCCAAACATATATAAGGGAAAAGGAAAAAACGATTCCCCCCCCCCCCCCCCCCCCCTTTTTTTTTTTTGCAATAGCCTAATATTCATTTAATAATTCTTTTCCACCAAGAGCATTTTAATAACTCCACCTGCCTATTTCTCTTATGATTTATATATATATATATATTCTCTTCTTCTCTTTCTTTTTTTTTCTTTTACGGGCTGTTACAATACACTTAAGTTCAAAACTTGATTGCTCTCTGTAACTCCAATACTCGAATATTGCTTCCAATACTTGAGTATTGCTTTGTAAAATGCATTTGAGCAATCAACTGTCAACTCAATACTCGAGTATACAATCCAATACTCGAGTTTCCAATTGACAGATGATTTTTAGCAAATTTGGAAACTTCAAAACATGTTTACAATATTTGATTATCATCAAAACACATAGAGAACTAACACCAAGAAGTTTTGATTTCATGTTTTTATGATTAAAAATGTATTTATTTCGAAAATATGATGGAAAATATTGTGGAACAAAATTCTTGGAAGTTGATGATCAAAGTAGCGAAGTTTTGGCGAAATTTTTGGTAAAATTTCTGGGCAAACAACGAAAGAAATGCTAATATTTTATATTGAAAATGAAGCCCAAAAATCACAAAAATTTCCAGAAATAAAGTAGATATGTAGGGCTTTCCGAATATATATAATATGTAGTGTTTTGATCCTTGTACGAAGAGATACAACCGGTTGAAGTTAGGCCATTTTTCTGGACGAAATTCTGGGCAACGTTGAGAAAAATGAAAACTGGGAATGATTCACAAATTCTGGGTAAAAACAAGTATTTTTAATCAAACATAGACATCCTAAGGATTCCAAGGAACTTTCCAGAACTTCATTTTGATTTTTGTGGAATTAATTATGATTTTTCAAAGTTACTGAAAAATCTGCCCAGAAAATACTGCACTACGTTTTTAAATAAATGTAAGGGCAAAATTGTAAATAACAAATCCACCAAGGGTAGAGAGGTAAATAGAGGTGGAAATATCTCTTAGGATATTATTCTAAGTGATATGGTGATATATTAGGATATCCGAGAAGTCTGGGGCTGGATTCAAAGGTCGGGCGTATTGCTAACTATGCAGAAGGAAAGTACATTCGCGTACTAATAACTTAAATCACCTATATCTTATATGATTATATATGATTGATTGATTCATGAAGTGATGGACAAGACTAAGTCTTGGGTCATACATTGTGACTAAGTTTATGGGGCTTAGATCACATGTTTATACATTCAGCTTTATACGGGTTATAGTCTTGATAATGTCGTTGAGTTTTCCTAGCGCTGAGGACACGATAGGCCATCGTGGCACGATGAGGTGCAGACATAGATAACTTTACATGTGATGTGTACTGTTGATATATTAATCTTACATCTGCTGTGTGCTTATGTGTTGATTAATGTTATAATGTAATGAATATCTGTCATATATTGTTATATATACTATAAAGGTTAACTGTTACCTGAGATTCAATTCCATTGAATCTCAGCCATGACTAATAGTTTAGGAAAGGAACTAGAGCCGAGAAGAGGCACCGAAGGATGGAGTAGAAGAGAGGCACTGATGAACGGAGCTGTGAAGAGGCACCGGTCAAGGCAAATGCCGGAAGGACGTCAACAGAGCATTCTTTCTGGCATGGATTTAACGACGTTACTCAAACAGTTTGGTGCCGAAGGAAGGGCTACTAGTCTTTGTGGATCAGTTAATAAGTCGCCGTGAACTCGGTGAAACTTCCATGATAGACACCTACCTGGCCAAATTGTTTGATTAACTGAGTTAGGTTCATTGCCCCAAGTCTAGCTACGATTTGGTTGAAGATTGTATAGTTATCATAAAGATTTGTAATTATACAAAGCTCTGTACTAATGTATCACACGAATATTCCTTTGGGAAATCAAATATATACTACTAAATCTCCTAGCCATCCATTCATTGGTCCACTTGTCAATCCGATCTGTACATTTCCATCAAAATGATTGGTCATGACGTGGATATCATCACAAATAAACCACGTCCACACTCATCAAATGTTATTTAATGTCGCCACTCATTTTTTCAACATCCAACCTAAAACCATTGGCTATTGGACCAGCTCATTTATACTTTTGTTTTTCAACCGTCTGATCTCTTTTCTAATGTAATAAAATGCTTAGTTATCAGGTAAGTTTAGCCATTGGCCAAAGCAATCGGCAACGTCTTTAATGTTTACATTACGTTATTTCCATCATTTTCAAAGGTTTTGGACGTAGGTTCGTGGTGTGTCTATTTAAATCAGATAGGTTAACCATTTTAGCTTCAGTTGAAAAACTCATATCCCATTGTCGTATTCATCCAGGATTCTCAGTAGCGTTTCGACAGTAGAATGAGCACTTGTAATGTATTATCTTTTCTTTCTCTGGATGGAAAAACAAATCTGTGGTCCATTACTACAAAGGTCGTGTCTTCCTTTTGGGATGTTCCATACACCAAGATGCGTCGTCCCATTATGTTTTATGTTGTTCTCGCAGACTCAAAGGTTTTATTTTCTGTGTTATGTTTGTTAATCATTCAGCTGCTCATTTGATGGTATATTTTGGTTAATCATTCTGCTGATCATTGATTATTTATGCTCCCTCCTTATTGTAGGGGTACCATTGCTTGGCTGCATTGCGACGTCGGGAGGTTATACATAGACTGTCTGGTGTGCTTATTAATCAATGATCAGCAGAATGATTAACCAAAAATATACCATCAGTCTCATGATTAACCAAAATTGTACTGAGGTTAAATTTCAGAGTGAAGTAATATGGACTACAGCTACGATATTCCAACCCCTCTTGCCTCTAGCTACTACAACAGTTGTCGAGATCAGTCTCATAACTATCCATACTTTCTCTACTTATTACTGTTGCTTTTATATATATTCAAATCTTTGACAAATTCCTTTATCAATATTCAGCTCATTCTTTATATGCTTGTTTTCCTACCAGATGTTGTAGGACTTGTCACTCATGTTGATGCTCTTTCAGGCAGAAGAATGCAATTACCAGTTAAAGTTTGAAATTATGGATGAATGGTTAGATGATGTCTTCTATTTTGTTTGTTCTTCAAATTTATAAATGTCAATATTCATTTTATACCTTTTTTTGTAGTGCAAATCCCTTCCAATGTGATATAAGAGGTCCCCTACTTTTTGGACCTCAAATAGCTATGCAAGTATTGTGGACAAGACAGATGTTGTTGTCGCTTTGTTTTCTGTGAAGATGCTTAGGACTGGTGGTTAGTGTTTTTACTATCAATGCTACATTGTGTAGATGCTACTTTCACCGTTTTATCTATTCAAATTCCCTTTTAACTACAGATGGGAAAACCACCTTCCGTAGCCATAATGACATTTCTGAAGCGGTTTTTAATTACAAGCATCCTGCAGTAGTTGACTTTCGATTGAAACTCAACCGTCTCTCCGCTGCATATTTGACTAAGGACAATGAAATCCCTGGATGGTCACGCCATGAATATGAAGTCTCTCCTTAACAGCAATTGACCGATATGCATATCAGTATTTGTCGTTAAGTGATTATAGCTTTGTGGTTTTTTAAATCGTTTGTAGTTGAAACTCCCTTTTGTAATGCTTTATCAAACTTTGTTTCCATTGTAGTAACTACAACGTTTATTAGTTTTTCATTGAACAATGAATGCTTCATGTTCTATGTATGTTGATTGTTGACAGTTTAGCTGTGATCAAAATCTACAATTTTACACCATACAATGTCTATTCAATGTTAATGATTATGCTAATGACATACAACAATTGGACTAACTTTTTTTTTTCTTAATCCGTGTAAAAGCAAATTATCATTGTGTTTTTTAAGATTATTTAACATCTAATTACCACAAAAACAATCAACTATCTTCATATTTTACACCATACAATGTTAGCTTAATATCAACAGTAAGTATTATGAAAATTGTACAATAATATGACTTTTTTCCCTCAATCCGTTTAAAATCAAATGGGACATTACGTTTTCAATTTTATTTAACATCTAATTACCACAATACAATCAACTATCTTATTTATTTATTTAGTTATTATTAAGTAAGTGTTGTAATGATTAATCACTTTCCTAGAAGACTAAAGTCGTGTTGAAGCTCAATTTTATTTCGTTTTATATTAAGCTAAATAACATTTATCAATATACGGGTATTGGAAAATTGATAGGCCATTTCTCATAAAATTAATGGGAATCAGTTGACTTGTGAAATTTTACACTGCTTTATAGTGACGTTTTAATTTACTTTTTGTAACTAATGGTTGATGACTACAAAAAAACGGGTTCATATGTTAATAAAGAATTTTTCTAATATTTTTAAATAAATTACATCTATTCCTTCAAAAGTCGTAGTCATAAAGTAAATGTATTTAATTTCCTTAAAAATACCTCACCATTTTTTTTTGAAGGTTTTCGTCAAGTTCTATAATTCCTTTCACAAAGAAAGTAGGTTGAAAATTACATCAACTGCTTTTTTTTTTTTTAATGTTTTGAAAAAAAACATTGTTAAAAATTGCATTAATTGCATTCCCCATGCAGAAAGATACTACTATTTTGTAGTGTTTATGCATGCGCGTAATGTGGACTATCGCATTTAAAGTAAATTAATTGTATTCCCCATGCACAAAGATACTAATATTTTGTAGTGTTTATGCATGCGCGTAACGTGAACTATCGCATTTAAAGTAAACTATTTGTATTCCCCATGCACAAAGATACGGATGCACGTCGAAGGGATTTGTTTACTCCACATCCACTCTTTTCAATTACTATTCGTTGTGGACACTCATTCTTTGAACCTGGATCATAAAACCGTGCGTTGTTTCATTCCTGAGTTCAATCATCGCATTTATATCTATTACATTTTCAACAAACTTATCACATTCTTGACTATTAGCATTAGTATTTATTAGCCATAATGAAGCAATTGGTACATGTAAGCGGCTACCACATCATTACTAGCATTAATTGTTTCCCATCATTTACGATGCCTTTACTGTGCAACATTGGCTATTTGTTCCAGAGTGGTTCAGAATTTCTGACTCCGTTCCAAGACTCAAACAGTATACAATCCTTTTAATTATTTACCTCTTTGCATACAATGACCATGAGTAATGTTGCTTCTTTTCTATTCCTCGATGGAAAAAAAATACGACTGGCAGATTACAGTGAATGTCCTCCACACCTTCAAGGATATTCCATATCCCAAGGATGATCAACCCATGACTTTCAATGTGCTCCTGTCAGATTCGAAGGTGTTATTCCTGTGTGTAGTATGGTATCATTTGGCAGGAACTTTTTTAACTGTTACAAACCTTAGATTATATATTTTACTCTTTTTGTTGTAGGGTTATTTATGCTTGGCTGTATTGCGTAGGCAATATGTCATACGCAAACTTTATGGGAGTCATTATCCCAGGATACTGTTTTGTTTTAAAACAATTTGCTGATGAACATGGCCCAAATATCGTAAACCCAGATTTAAAAATTGTTTTACAACCATTCACTCAGGTTGTATTGGTTAGGGACGCTATCAACACACCGGATCATCTGTTCCAGCCCCTCCTGCCTTTAGCAGCAACTACAATTCTTGAAACAACTCTTATAAGTATCAACCCTTTAGCCCCATTTTACTTTTAATATCAGTCTTGCAATACTTTTTAAATGTGTTTTAATAATAAAAAAAAAAAAAAAACTCTTCTCTATGTGGCTATTATGTTCCAGATGTTTTTGGCCTTGTAACTTCAGTATGCCAACTGACAGATATAGTTGATGAGGGAGAGACCATATCTCAGTTTACTTTTGAAATCATTGATGAACGGTTTGTTTTTTTACTTCTTATTTGTTATTTTCAATTCTATTAATATACATTTGATTGTCAATATTAATTTCATTCACACTTTATAGTGGAAACCCATTTCAGTGATGTTTTAGAGGGTCACCTGCTTTTTGGGCAGCAGTCAGCTATGCCAATGTTGTAGATGATGAAGGGGTTGTTGTTGCCTTATTCTTTGTCAAGATGATTAGGACTGTTGGTTAGTATTTTGCTTTATGTCACGTTAATTATTTTGATGTAATTTTAATTTCCTAATGTTTCCGTTCGTAAATTTTATCCCGTTTACATTGCAAATGGGGAAATTATTTTCCTCAGCCACTGCGACATATCGGCAACTGTTTTAAATTACGTCCACCATGCGATAGTTGACATTCGCTTCAAAGTAAACCATCTCAATGCTACGCATTTGACCGGTGACAATGAAGTTGTTGAATCATCCTGCCCATCATTGCAAGTCTCCCCTTAAAGGATGAACAATACTCTGCACATTTAACAGCTTTGAGGATGTTGAAGTTATTTTTTTGTTACAGCCGCTTCATTGTAATGGTCTATGGAACTTCATAAATGTTTTAGTTCATGTAAGGTTGTTTAGTTTTCCGAATATGCAATGAATGCTTCATCTTTACAATTTAAAGATGTCATTAACGGTTTCCAACTAAGTCATAACGGATTCCTAATAATTTTTCCCCATATGCAACGAATGCTTCACCTTCTTAGCAGTCTCTTTTCTCATCAACACACTTTTTAATGATGGAAAAATCCTGAACAAACCCTGCGAATCCATGTTTTTTTTTTTCAATCTTATTACAATTATTACATTGTATCTATAAACTTTTGATAACATGCACATAATTTAGTAGGTTAATGTCATCTTTCATTGTTAATGTAGTTGTAATTATATTAGTCATTCGTTTTTTACTGCTATTATAATAAAGAGTAAATGCCAATTCTAATTCCATCATTATTGATACAAATAATTTCTACTTTTGTTACATACATTAACTTGTATGCGTTAAATAATTGTTCGACTTACATGCTTTATTACGCAAATGATGGAATCAAAATGATATAACTGTTCGACTTCCATGCGTTATTGATATCATGATACTGACGGTTCGAAACCTCAACACATAAACGACACTTGAGACAGCTATTTCCATTTACCAGTATGTGTTTTAAGTGATTTTGCTACCAGCCAGCGCTTCCACAATTTCAACCGTCAAATCATAGTTACCGCTCGATCCATACGACGCCACGCTCATTATTTAAATTGAACCGTTGTTGGTTTAGTTTGTCCATCAATGCACACATTTTCAACCATCTTAACTCAAAACTCTTCTCTCCAGAAATGGAAATAAACATTATACGCAGTTTGCAGAATCTTTCTGAAGGTCCTAAACAAATGATGTTGAAGGTCAGAGTTGATCGTATCGTCCATAGATATTTGGAGCGAAAATCCAGTATCCATAAACATCCATTGCTGGAACTGGAATCTGTCGATCTGATTGTTTTTTATGATACAGTTATCATTCTTTTATATATTTTACCTAGATTTCATTTGTTTTTCTAATACAAATTTCTTGGCAACAACATTGTTTGACACATTTACTTATCCTATGAGAAAGATACGTGTATATTGGTTAGGATTATGTCAATTGAACTGATGGACAAGCATTGCTGGAAACTGGTTGAGGGTGGTGTTTATGACATTTCACATTTCTTGGTTCGCGAAGGTGGTGATGGAATTCATCCATTGATTCACATTAACCTTACTAATTTTTTTACAATAACTCCTTCGTTTAGCAACTCCATTCCAAAGAGATTATTTGTACTCAATTATGTAAATGTTACTAACTGGTGGGGCATTCCTACAAACTGTATGCTGATTAGTGAGTTTTTTTTTCCTGAAATTTGTCTTTATATTTTGGTTGTATCTTTCATATATTTTTTGCATGTGTGGTTCACTTTTTTAACCGTTATTTATGTTGGCTAATAATCAGATGTTTGCGGAATACTAAAATCATACAATCGATGTGCAAATTATAAAAGCAGAGGGATATATGCAATGACACTGATTGTCGACCTAGAAGATAAACTGTATGGTTACTGTATGCCATTTTGTTAAAAAAAATATAAGGCATTACAATCCAAGTCACTTATGCTTTCTGTTACAACATTGTCGCAGGAAAATGTCCATTGTCAGGTGTATATTGCAAGGCGAAGCACTTGAAAGCACGTTTAATGTTCTGGAAAATTTGCATGGACGCTTAGGAGTGTTTGTTGTTGTCCAGTATGCTAAGATCGTGCGGAAAGTACAGAAAGGTTTGTTTCATTTAGTTCTTTTTCAACCTGAGTAAAATATTTTTATGTATAACTGTCAGGTTATTGTTTTATCATTAATTTAGGTGTTGAGATATCCTCCGTCCTTGGTGCAACACGACGTGTATTTGTTGATCTGGATTTCCCAGAAGTTGATTTGGTGAAGACACATGTGATAGCTTGCTGATGTTGTGTTTCTCTTTAATTAATCTTTCAGCATTCTGTCTATGATTAAGTCTTTTCGGAATTATGTTACAAGTACGATTCAAATATGTTTTAAGGATATTACATCTTTGGGTACATGTACAATTTAATTTATCACTCGACGTGCTTACCCAGTTTTGTAAATGGGTTGTCTTTACAGATTCATATAAGTCTTTAATAGTGGTTTTTTCAAACAAATGGTATCTACTTCCAACATTAGATGGATTTTCAATGAGTTTTGAATCAGCCACATACTGTACGAATCATCTTCAACGTTTATTTCTATTCAATGCCATACAATAACTGATATTGAATGCGTTTTTAACCTTCCTCCATACTTAATTATCGTCTTCAACTATAATTTTAATTTAACAGATAGTTGTAATACATTCGAACGTTGAATTGTTATTATTAATATTACTTTAATGCCTTGCCGAGTACGTGTTCATTGTGAAAGAGGGTTATTAACATGGTTTTTTGGTACAATACAAAGAAGTCAAGATTCTTAAATGCATGTACCAATTGCGTTTTTTAAACCAGTATTACTGTTGTTTCCTTGGGTTAAGGACCTGGTATACTCCAATGGTTTGAAGAATTAAATGACCAACAATTTAATCAACGTGTTCATACAGTTGTGGTTTACCGTTTGAATCTGTTTGTTATATATTATTATAAATAAACAAAAATTCACCATTTTAAAAGTCTAACGTATTCAATCCAGTAGACTCATTTCGTTCCAACATCTATATATAAAGATTACAATTATCTTAAAACTCAATTAAAGTAACTTTAACAAATATTTTATGGGAAAAACATTTCTCATGTTGTAGGAGAAATATTTTCTCATGCCACACACATAAAATGATGGAACTCGCATATATATATATATATAATTAGCATTATATATATATGTGGGTCTCACTATTTTATGTGTGTGTAGAAATCTTCTTTTTCTCATGCAACATGAGAAAAATAAACCCCATATTTTATCAGTCAAATATAAGTTGTAACTTTAACAAATATTTTATCGGTCAAATCTAACTTATCATTGTTCATTTACAATAAATAGTTTCAGACAAACAAACTTTACCTTTGCTAATCTTTTCGTTGAAAGTAAAATATATATATATATATATATATATATATATATATATATATTCCACGTTAACTGCGACATATTCGTTCACCATTATTCGTATGGCGCCAAATTGGCAACCATATCACACTGCTATATTCTTCCCGCCAAATTCATGTCTATTGATAGGTGTTAGTGGCTTTGGTCATCACACAGATGAAACAAAAAGAAAAGCTCGTTTGACTCCTTCTCTCTCTCACATCTTGGTTGTTTTAAAAAATTTGGTCAGGCACTACATTTTAATGTTATCCTTCATGTTCGTGTTTTTTTTATAATGTGTTGAAACCATTTGTTCCATTTCCCTTTTAGAAAATGACCAAAACATCTTTGTCTGACGTCAATGATAGCAAGGATACATGGTCTGTTATTGCAAAGGTTATCAGAAAGTGGGTCGTGAGGAAAAAGGCTATCCCGAACCCCATTTGGAAAATAGGCATGATATTGGCTGATGAAATGGTTAATTGTTGTGCCATATTCATGTATATGGTATCTCACTAACATCATGCAAATATTCTATATACTGATGGAATTTTACTTCATTGTTGTGCATTTTAAATTCACTGTCTTCTTAGGAAACAAAGATTGAGGTTTCGGCTACTCACAAAAATCTTATTAAGCAATTGATTGAAAGCCCTAAAGAAGGGATGGTATACAATTTTTAGAACTTCGAGGTTGTTGAAAATGATGATAAGTATAGAGTTACTTCACACCCCTGGAAATTCAACTTTCATCAACAAATTCAACTTTCATCAACACACATTCATTGAAGAATGTGATGATGTCATTACCAAAGAGGCATATAACTTCAAATCCATTGTACACATTCAACAGGGAAACATCAATGACTCAGGGTTAATAGGTTTGGAAAATTTTTGACATTACTTTATTTTTAAATGTTGTATATTTTGATTTGAAATGTTTAAGTCTACATTTAAATAATATTGTTTTATGACATGTCATGCAAACAATCGCAGATGTACTTTGGTTTTTGCATACTTTTGGACGTTTACAAGATCAAAGATGGGAGTCTGACATTGTCAAGAAACTAAATTTAAGCATAGCTGATGAAAAGTAATATCTTTATTATTGGAAACAAATTTAATACATATATTGGTATAAGTATTATAAATACTAATATCTGTTTTCATATTTTATTTGATCAAAGTGAGAACGTAGTAAATGTCACTCTTTGGGGTGATTGTGCTGAGGAGACTTGTGCAAAAGAAAAAAAAGAAAAAAAAAGACAGAGGACATGGAACCTTCAATTGTAGTGCTTCTGCGTTTTGCTAGATTAAATAGGAATACATGTTTTTCTCATAACCTTTTCATTATTATTGTTGTTAACATTATCATAACTTACAGTATTCCTGTATTATTTAAAACATGTTTACAGATTATGGTCATTTGAGTAACGCATTCAATGCAACTGTTGTCACTCTAAATCCAAATATACCAAAGGCATCTTTACTAAAAGAAAGGTTAGTTGCCTTGATTTTTTTAAAAAGTTTGTTTATTACTTTAAATAGTTTATGTATTGAAAAAAAATACTATTTATGCGGTTATTTATTTTATAGACTCAATCAAGATTCTGCGTCCATCCAACTGTTCAATCAAATATCAAATGCAAATTATCCCACATACTCACCAGAGTCGTTGCTAAGTTTTCGAACATGACTAACGTTGTCTGATATTTCCAAGTTAGATCAAGTAATAATACTTATTAAAAATTTTAGATATCTTTTTTTTAAAAAAAAAAAAGAAATAACCCTACATTTCTTGATATTAACCTTATCCAATTAATGTTCATGGAGATATATATTTAAACGCAATTGTTCGATGTTTAGAAGTGTGATGTTGTCACAAAGGTAACTATTCAAAAGTGTGAAACTTTATATGGATGTGTTTATGATGCATGTCCATGTGACAAGAAGCCCGAGTACATGGACAATGGCACTCTTAGATGCACCAAGTGTGATAAGGAAGTACTTATGACTGTTCCCAAAGTACGTTTTTTGTGTTTCACCATGTTGTATTAATCGATCAATGCAATTATTCTTCTCAATCGTTTTACATTCATGCATTTAATAATACACTCCTATTATCATGCCTCATAGTGGAATCAAGACTTTTTCCCATGCGTTACACAGATATGACAATATTGATCATTGATTAAGATAAACAAACACAAAATGTACATGTCATCACTTGTACTCAACATTTTGAAAAACTAATTAATCGTTGCCTCAACATATGTTCTTCATTTTAATTTTTTTTTTCTATTCATTCTGCTATGTATTTCTTTCTGTCAAACAAATTTGTTATCAAACACTTTACTTATGCATATCATGTGTTAACTAACAATGTATGCCACATCCACAAATGTAATGAACCAGATTGTATGAATTCATTAGTTCACATTGTTTGTATAAGTTGTTTAATTAATTCATATTAAAAATTGATTACATTAGCATAGTTGTTCCTTAGATTGAAAAATTATTAGTTAAACATATTCCGTGCAATGCACGGGTCGAAGGTCTTGTTTTTAATATACCAGCACATGTCAAGGCATCAGCATATGCCTGAACATTTTATATTCAGTTACTCATTGTCCAAACTGTAACATCCCAAATTTTGGAGTTGGGAAATTAGAAGTATTATATGGGAATTTTGTTATGGAAATGTGACCACAATGATTATTGGAAAAAAAAAATAAGGTATATTTTCCTTGAATTGTTGGGAAAATGATTATTGAAGTTAATGGCCTAGAGAAATTATTGGAGAAAGAGAAACCCTTATATGGAATTAAGGATTAACTTATTTTCCAATAATTGTAATTATGTAATTAATGGGCTTATGTAAAGTGCATATGTTATTGTATGAAAATATATGATATGCACATGCTCATGTTCATAGTCATAATAGTAACAATGGCCCAAGACGTGAGAGCATTCCAGTCCATATATTTCCCTTATATTCATTAATAACTAATTTGTTCTGCAATTCAGCAGGCACACACATACACCCATTTGATTATCTTTAACCCACTTCTTAATCCATTCGGGCACCCACAGATTTCTTTCTTTATTCACATGACCCACCAATTCCAATTAAACAATATGCAGCATTTTTTTAAAGGCCACCCACATTCACTTGCTTCTCTCGAAATTCTGCAAGTCGCTTGGTTTCCTGCAGCCCATACTCCACTGTCTTGTGTATCTAACATCCATACTTCATTGTTTCGTGCTCTTGACCAGCGACGCCATGCTCCACAAACAGATCCTTCATTCTTTATCCGACAGCAAAATGAGGCAGCGGGCATTACATTTTCATATTAATAAGTGCTAGTTGACAGCACACCCACTCGTTCTTTCTCTAAACCGAACACCTCACACATACTCTCATATTTCATTCCTCAATCCATCACCACATCACTGCTGCACCTTAATATATATCTACCAATATCCATTCCTCTCTCATTCTACTCGCTGGACCAGACGCAACGTTGAGAGGCGAGAGTCTGAGAGAAATGAGAGCTAGACAGAAAAACAGAAACGCTATAGTGAGAGCATGAAGAGAAATGAACGGAGGGGAAGTGTTATGGCTCATTTCTGCACAGAAATGAAATGCAAACAGAGGGAGATGAAGCTGGAACTAAGAAGCACGGTAGTTGGAAGAGAAGAAGTATGAGCATGCATGGAAGCTTGAGTGTCAAACAAGGTGAGTTTTGAACCTCTTTCCATGTAGCTTCGGTGGGTTCTGTACGTAGGTTCTCAACGTTGAAGCCTCTGCATGATGAAACTCTGTTTTTGAGTGCAGAAACAGAACCAAGAGCGTCAGCTACAGTAAATCCGTAGATGAACAGTTCACTGGTTACTGTAGCAACACCTGGAAAACTGAATGTGCTGCTGGAACAGTGATCTTTGAGCAAGGTAAAACCAGGGCAAACAAACTCTTTTGACCCTGAAATTTTGCGGGTGATTAGTACACATCATGAGCTTTAAAACGAGCTAAAGAACACAGAAAACGGACATGTAGATTGAGAGAAACAATTTCCCAAAGTTCAGTCAAAAACCAGGAATGTTTTCTGCAACTCTGGTGAACAGTGATTTTCGTGTTTGAATTTTGAAATAGCAAACATCTGAGTTTTTAAGTGAAATTTTTACAGTACATAGAAGACGTCTTAAGATTTCCAAAAAGTCAAAGAAAACCTAAAACGGACGTGTAGAATGGGAGTTATGATTTTTCAAAGTTGGATTAAAAACCTGCAAAATTTTCGGTAGGGTTCTGAAACATCAAAATGACGAAGCAGTTCGGACCCAGTAAAAATTTGAGTTTTGATCTGAAATTTTTACAGTAGAAACTAGACTCCTTAAGGTTTAAAATAAGCTTTGGTTCACCCTAAACGGAGATCTACAACTCCAGTTATGAATTTTGGAAGTTGAGTCAAAAATCTGCAGAATTTCTGGTTTGTTTCTGGTGTCAGTGGATGGCGTTGGATTTCGAACTGAACAAACAAAATCATAAAATTGTGATATTTTCCAGTTAAATAGTAGACACATATAGGTTTAATTTGATAGGTAATTCGTCAAATTCCGATTAGAATCGAGGGAGATATAATTTTCCAAATTTTAGCCAAAATCTGAAATGTTTTCTCCAACTTTTGGTGACCAGCGATTTTGGAGCTTGATTTTGAAATGGCAAACATTTGAGTTTAATCTTGAAATTTTTATAGTAAATAGTAGACATCTCAACCTTTCCAAAAAGCCAAAGAACACCTGAATCGGACGTGTAGATGGGGAGATATGATTTTCCGAAGTTTAACCAAAAATCTGGACGAATTTTGTGTTCCAGGAATGGTGATCATCTTATAGCATGTGTTTGAACTTTTGAATTAGGAGCGGCGTAATAATAATTAGCTTTGGCGAGAGGTAACCACTTTCCACTTGTTACGTGTATTAGTATGTTGTTGTGAGTATTTTGTGAAATAGTTATTATTTTCTCATTAAAAATTGCCCTGTGGAACTTTAAGGTTTAAATTGTGAATATATATATATATATATATATATATATATATATATATATATATATATATAATATATATATATATATATATTTATTTATTTATTTATTTATTTATGTATAAGAATTGTTCATTTTAATATCATGATATTTATATTTACTTATTCATATATAAGAATTGATCATTTTAATATCATGATATTTATATTTACTTATGCATGTATAAGAATTGATCACTTTAATATCATGATATTTATATTTACTTATTTATGTATAAGAATTGTTCATTTTAATATCATGATATTTATTCAGATAATTATGGTAAAGGTTGAATTGGGAAGATGGAGTATTTTATTCCACCACGTGGTGAGGCCTCCATTAATGCATGATGGTTGGCTTTATATTGTCCTACCTGTTCAATAAGGGACTGGCCCACTTGTTCAATATGGGCGTACGACACCCCACTAGTTCAATAAGGGGGAAAGACCCATGGTCTGGGACATGTGCTCTGAGGATTTTGGCCGGTCCTTATCACATGACCAGAGAGCTTTTTGAGTCACCAGTAACATGGATGTAACTTAGCTCATGGGTCTAGTCGGAGGAAATAAGGTGGTTCAGTTGGATTGGTGGGAGGCAAATTTGGGAATTGTTAATGAGAACTGTGATACATAATTTTTTTAATATAAAATTTATGATTTAAATTTTCGTGACGTGTAAATTGGTGAATTATATTTTTAATACTTGGTTATATAAATTGTTCCACTTGGCACCTCATTAGCTCATATTATTACTCGTAATAAGTTGGATTGATGGTTACCCACATTTTTCAGGTGATAGCTCTCGTCCAGGTCCATCAGGGAAGACTTTGGAAGCTTAGGCTACTTCTTCCGACAGTAGTGCTTCCGCCTTTTGGTATGTGTTGGTTGATTGTATATTGCCACGTTAGGGCTCATTCTGCATACTCTGATTTAATTTTGATATTTTGGTTAATGATGAGCATTATTTAATTGTTAATGAACCCTTAATTAGTTGTTATGTTAAGTTAATTTTGAGGATGTTACACAAACGATAGTGCATGCTCTCCGTTTCCGCATTACGCTAAGCTGTAGCACCTCAAACCCTAATCATTTTTCTAAAACTAAGTGTCAACAAACACGATTTCAAGTATGGAATTTGGGGTGTTACAACTCTCACGGTTGATTGAAGGCTTCCAATGGTCATTTAATTCACACACCAAATATAAGCTAAAGCATTCAATTCATTTCAACCACCGGAAACACAAACGCTTAAACAAAATATATACATTCACTGTTTCATTCATTTGTGTAAATCTTCGGACATTTATAATTACTCTCTCTTAGAGAGTTATTATTTTGATTAAAATATCTTTGGAAGAATCTCAAAGTTGTGGGACTTTGGGATTGAGTTATTAAATTACAACTTGTAAAGGGTGTGAATCCTAATCAGAGGATTACTTCGAATATAGAGTATGTAATGTTTTGAAGAGTTAGTGGAAATCTCATAGAGTTTGGGGATTGGAAGTAGGTCAAGAGTTTAGATCGAACCAATATAAATCTCTTGTGTCAATATCCCTCTTTCTCTACTCTGTTCATCTCTGTTTTGTGAGTTAGTTCCTGAGATATTTGAAAAAGTTTTTAAATAACCCAATCCACCCCTTCTCCTTAGGTGATATTCCGCCTTTGACTTAGCCCATCAGAAGAGGGAGAAGAAGATGCAGATGCAAAACATAAAGGAAATAAATGCAAAAGAAGAAAAAGAAATGGACTATGATCGGAGGTAGTCCTCACTAGGACTTAGCCCATTAAGAGAAAGAGGTGATGCTAATGCATGACATATCGAAAGCACAAGTTTTATTCAAAGCAGATAGAACTTAAAAAGAGAGGAAAGAGAGATGTTTTATAGAGAAGGGAGAGGAACTTCATAAATGCCTAAGCAAGTCTTGGGGTCCCATATTCAATTTATGTATTTTTATTGATATAAAAAGTAGCACAAGACCATGGACTACAATTTTAGTTTTTTTGACAAGAAGTTCTTGAATTTTCTGAAAACTTGGCTCATATGCAAGATCTACTAATTCATGCTTCTTTCTTTCCCAGAAAACATGTGGTAAATTGGCACAAATAGTTTGGTGGATGTTATCTAGATAGTTTTAGATTTTTTTTTTTTGGCTAACGGGTTGTTGAAGCTGTTGTTCAACCCGTTTGAAATATATATATATATATATAATGTATGTACATCTATATGTCCACATATGTGTGTGTATGCATATATATATATATATATATATATATATATATATATATATACACGCACACATCTATATATTCATGAAGACCAATACTAGATGATGAAATCCTTCCTTAAGTTTTATAGGGATGCCAGCAAAAATTAAAGTATAAGTCAAATTTTAAATTTAAATATTTAAGTTGGACCTAGTTAGGATTTTCTTTAAATCAAAACCCAATATAATATGCAGGATCCGGTTAAATATTATTACAAACAATTTATAATTTGTAAATGTGAAACAAGACAATAAAATTTTAAGCCATATAAAAATATTCTTATTTCAATATGATATTTGAAATTTTGTACCCTAGATATTTGGGTTTAAAATTCTATAAGATTTTATACTCTAATAACATAGAAATTATTTTGAGCGTTTGATTAAATTATAAGATATATCTTAAAACATTTATATTTATCTTATTTTGTTTGTATATAAAATTATATATTTAAATTGATAACAACACGTTTGATTTTAGTTTGATATACATTTATCATCGTTTATGCCATATAAATAATTTAACATTTCCATAGTCGTATGGCCTATACAATTATGATTAAATATTATTATTTCTATCATGCGAAAATCTCACGATAATACAGTTATTGGTAGGATTTTATACATCTTATTAGCATAATATACCTTATAATTAATCAATAGCGATATCATATCATTCTTATTTAAAAGTTCTATAAATAAGGTAATTCGAATTCAACCGCGGGCACAAACTGAAGAAAACTTAAAAGAACTACCAAACATCAAGTAAGTTTTCTATATTCCGATCCTTTAGTTCTAGGATGAGACTCAGATAGTCAGATCTTCATGCATGTCTATTTTTTGCTTTACTTAGCCTAACCACATCTTTACATTATATATAGTAACATGACTTTGTCTTTTCATTCCAAATGCCAGCATGGTGCTTCAACTGCCCACTTTCCCTTATGCTTCTCCTTCATCACATTACGGTAAAAAAGTTGACAATATTTCACAAGATGGGATCAACTACGTGGATTGCGTAATGCCATCATACCCCATCAACAATCAAAAACGTGACAATATTATTAACAATAATTCAAAACATTACGTTGATGATCTCAATTCTTTTCCACCTGGATATCGATTCAACCCTACTGAAGAAGAACTTATAATCTTTTATCTCATGAAGAAAGTGAGGCATGAATGTTTGCCACCAAATCAGATGTTCGATGTTGATGTATATCAGAATGACCCTGAAATTGTTTGCAGTTGAGTGATGTCTAATGTTAACTTTTTTATTTTAAATTCTTCTATATGCTTGATTTTCAATATATGAAATCATTAAAATTTTATTATTTTTAATGTGTGTGGAAAATTAATTAAAATGCAGACGCTCACAAGAATTTTGAGGATCAAAAGGAATGGTATTTTTTCTCTCCAAGGGAAAGAAAATATAAGAATGGAGCGAGGCCAAAGAGATCAACCCGAGATGGGTATTGGAAGGTTTCAGGATCAGATAAATTGATTTTTTCCAATGGAATGCTCGTTGGAAATTGGAATACCTTGGTTTATTACCGAGGGAAGGCTCCAACAGGAATAAAGACGAATTGGATAATGCGCGAGTATAAACTTGCACATCATTCTCATAAGAGAACAAATAATATGGACATGATGGTTAGTATAACTTGTCTAATGATGATTTTATTATTTTTACCCCTAATTAATTCTATTCACCCTCCAAATCATTTTCTAATACTATATTCTTTACCAAAAAAATAGTACAAGTATAACAAATTAAATGTGATGTCATCCCTTAAAATACTTATATATAACATTATATTATACTCACGTCCTTGTTATAAAACGACAATCCACTTTTTCCCATATTTATCATTCTTTTATCTAAATTATTCCTATTGATTGCACTTGTTGAGGAAACCAACCCATATTTTACAACAACTTTCTT
The DNA here is from genome assembly GCA_034222035.1 of Acacia crassicarpa. Lineage (NCBI taxonomy): Eukaryota > Viridiplantae > Streptophyta > Magnoliopsida > Fabales > Fabaceae > Acacia > Acacia crassicarpa. The sequence goes on from JAWXYG010000003.1 coordinate 40,975,958, forward strand.
AATATACTAGTTTAGGAAACCAACACATATTTGACAAATAACTAATTCAACTTACTTTCTTAATATAGTCAAATTAGATCCTTTTTTTTTTATCTTATATAAAAGATCAAGGAGGTAGTATATCATTTTAAGGTAATTTTTTTGGTAATATATTGGTATATTATATTTAGAACCATGCACAACCCTCTAACTAACCCGAGTATTATTCTTTAACATTATTTTGTAATTTATTTTTTTTTAGTACAAGCATTCTTGTATTACCTTTTTTTTTTTTTTTTGTAAACAAAAGGGCTGAACGCCCAACGAAAAAACACAGAACAAACTAGACTACGAACAAGGACGAGCTACAGTGCGCTCCCTGGTAACTGCTGCGAGGTCCGCCTGATAAAGCAAAAGAGGACGAGCTACAGTGCGCTCCCTGGTAACTGCTACGAGGTCCGCCTGATAAAGCAAAAGAATTCATCCTGGGGCTCCTCAAAAAGATCCTGTGGATTTGAATGTTTGGATCCAACATGTAGTTGGCCATCCAATCCGCACACATATTACCTTCTCTGTAAGAGCTAACTGATAAAGCAAAAGAATTCCTCCTGGGGCTACTCAAAAAGATCCTGTGGATTTGAATGTTTGGATCCAACATGTAGTTGGCCATCCAATCCGCACACATATTACCTTCTCTGTAAGTGTGTTGTAGTTGCACCTCCCATTCTTTGTTCAACCAGGTCCGTATACGAGATAAAAGCCGAATCTCACAGACTACTCCACCACCTTTGGTGAGCACAGTGATCGCCGTTAACGAGTCACTTTCCAGAATTATCTTTCTGTGCCCGACGTTCCAGGCTGCCTCTAATCCATGCAAAATTCCCCAGAGTTCAGCTCTGAATGTTGAGCATGTCCCTAGCCGAAATGCAAAGCCACCCATCCAGCATCTTTGTGGGTTCCTAATCACTCCACCGCAAGCTGCGGAGCCAGGATTCCCTCTCGTTGCTCCATCCGTATTAATCTTTATGTAGTCAAGGGAATTTCCAGGCAATGTTGAGTTGACCGAATCCAACACTAGCTCGCGACCCGTTGGGCATTGCCACCTCTTCCACGTCTTGTGTCAGTCTCATTATTAGTTTCATTTTGACCTCAAGGGGAGGCACCTCTACACCTTGATTAATCATATTCCTCCAGGACTAGATTTTCTAGCACGTTAAAAGGAACGTTGTTAGCCACCCTTCCAAAACAATACAATTATCAGCCACCCCAAAATTATGTACCATCCATGATTTTTTATCCTGATTGAAAAACCCCCCTCAAAAGCAGTAAGGTCAAGCTTCTCCCGTATACTCTTTGAGGTGGAACAATCCCTTAGTGCATGCATTAATATTCAGGTTCCCTCTTGCAGCAAGGGCAAAGCCTGTCGCCACCACTCCATTCGGCAATGCTGCACTTCGTTGGTAGACGTTGGTGTAACATCTTCCATGCAAAAATTTTGACTTTCTGCAGACCCTTCCACATCCAGAGTCTCTTCCACGTTTTTTGTGCCGTCTCATCTGCTGCAAGATGTTGAGCGAGGCTATTATATATGGCCCCAACAGTGACTGCGTTAGAATCAGGGAAGATCCACATTCTCCTATCAGGACCCTCTGACGGAGAGGGGGGAAGGACACTATGAAACATGTCAACAATGCTGTCTGATAGCCAAGTGCTGATCATCTATAGGTTCCATTCACCCATTGGATTAACCATTTCAGCAACCCTAAGATTCCCATTAACCAGGCACCATGTCTTCCAGTGAGCTTGAGGTTAGGAGCCATCTATCTTTCCAGAAACGAGATTCTCTTCCATCTCCCACCTCCCAAACAAGCCTATCCTCATCCCTTCGGACCTCAAGCAAAGACCCGCCCTACTACCGAAATTATATTTGGCCTTTAGTACTTGAACCCAAAGGTGGTGAGGCTCAGAGTACATCCTCCAGGCTTTTTTAGCTAAAAAAGAGTCATTCATTATTTCCAAGCGCTTCAGACCTAGCCCATTGTCCGCCTTCGGGGAAGTGATGATCTCCCAACTAATGGAGTGTTGCTTCCTTTGATTCACTGTGTCACCCCATATGAATTTCCTTTGCAATTTTTCCACTTGATGGCATACTGACGTGGGCAGCTTACAACTTTGCATCTGGAAGAAAGGTATGGCTGCCAACATCGATTAGGATAGGGTTATGCGCCTTGCTTGGAACAGACATAGTTGATGCCAATTTTTTAGCATGTCACGCACCTTCTCAGTAATTCCCTCATACAAATTTTTGAGACCCTTCCATGTTGCATCATTGCCCCAAGATACCGTCCCATGTTTTTGACTCGTTTAAATCCGTTGATCTATGTTATCCTGTCCATGACCTCAGGCGTTGTGTTTTTAGAGAAGAACACACATGTTTTCTCTACATTGAGTTTTCCCCCGATACATCCTCAAAAAGCTTTAGGCACTTAATGAGGGTGTGGATCTGATCCTCCTTTGCTTCCATAAACACCATCAGGTCATCTGCGAATACTAAATGAGATATCTTTGGTCCGCCTTTCCCAGCAATTATCGGATTCCATATTCCACCATTGGTCGCCGTCATAATGATGTGTGATAATTTTTCCATTGCCAGGACAAACAAATATGGGGATAAAGGATCCCCTTGACGTAGGCCTCTAGAAGGTTCAAAATCACCAGTTTTCCCCCCATTCCACAAGACATTAATGTGGCTTGTTGTTATGCACTGCATTATTAAACTGATTAGAGCTTATGGGATGCAGATTTCTTCTAAGGTTCTGCACACAAATTGCCAACTAACTCTATCGTATGCTTTGACAAGATCGATCTTGATTGCCATGTAAGCCTTTCGTCCTCTCATCTTGTTCATAGAGTGAATGAGTTCCTGCATTATGGTGATATTGTCTTGTATCCGTTGGTTGGGTACAAAACTAACCCGGTGTGGGGAGACAACCTTCTCCATTTAGTCTTCATACAATAGTCTTGGACAAGAGCTTGTATAATACTGAGCATAATGAGATTGGGCGAAACTGGGCGATTTTGTCAGGCTTCTTAGTCTTTGGGATGAGGACTAAGAGGGTTGAGTTGATCTCTCCAATTTCTTCTGGGTGAGCCCACATTCTCTTGATTTCCACACATACTTGAATCTTCAATTTGTTCCATTGTCTCTGGAAAAAAATGGCAGGATAGCCGTCAATGCCAGGAGCTTTATATGCTCCCATTGAACACATGCACTTCCAAATCTCCTGATTGTTTAGAGGAGACTCTAGCAAAAGGAGATCGGCCTGGTCTAGTCTAAGCCACAGGTTGTCAGACATAAGCCATCTACAGTTCTGCTGCTCCTCACAGAAGAGCTCTTTATAGAAGTTACATACATGCTCCTGTAGCTCGTTCGGCTCTTCAATCCACCCATTCGAATTATTTTTGAGGCATGTGATTTTATTACTACACCTCCTCATCACTCTCTTAAGGTGGTAAAATCGAGTATTTTTATCCCCTTCTACAATCCATTTTTGTCTAGATTTTTGATACCACATTAGTTCCTCATGATCCAGCGTCAGGTTCAGCTCTCTATGTAATTGCTTCTCTATTTCTTGAAGTCTCAGACAGTCCCCCTGCTCCCTTTGTATCTGAATACTAGCGATTCTATCAGATAGATGCTTCTTCCTGATGGTGATATTTCCATAAATATCTTTATTCCACCTCTTTAGGTGAGGGGTGAAATTCTCAAGCATTTGGTGGACCTTCGTTTCCATGTGCCATCTGTCATCCATAAGCTTGCCAAATCCTGGGTGGTCCATCCAGGATGCCATGAACCTAAAAGGTCTATCACTCCATCCTTGCATTCGGTTCCTCACTGATAGGAGGAGAGGGCTGTGATCTGAAAGTATTCTAGGGAGGGCATGAGCTGAAGCATTTTCAAAACTTAGTCTCCACTGCACATTTGCACAGATTCTATCGAGTTTCTTAAACACCCTATCAAGATGATTCCACTTGGGCCCCCGCCAGGTGAATTTTGCTCCTGTACAAGTCACCTCTTCCACTTCACACTTATCTAGGAAATCTTGGAATCTACGACATTTTGAGGGATCAGGATTCGAACCTCCTATTTTCTCTGAATTACACCTTATGTCATTGAAGTCACCTGCCATTATCCATGGTTCCTGAATAGAATGACTGAAATTTTCCACCTCTTCCCACATCGCGTGTCTAATTGCCTCTTGAGGGTTGGCATAGATAGGCGTACAAAGGAAGCTTCCAGTACCCTCAATCTCGATTCTCATGTGAATATATTGGTTGGCTTGACTAATGGTATCCACTTTAATTCTTTTTTAGTCCCACATTACCCAAATTCCACCTGAAAAACCAGATGCTTCTTCAACAATAACTTTATCGAAGTTGATCTTTTTAATTAGTTTGCTACTATTTGTGCCTATACTATAGTATAGGAACTGGGTAGATACCATCTATGTCGAGAGTTTCGAACTTTTGGTTCTAGAACCGATGTTAAAAAGTTGCATTTAATAAAAAGAGTTGCACTACACTAGTTGGAAAAATCCTTCACCATCTACAAGATTGGTTGCTAAAGAAACTTTCTATATAAGTTGTTGCTAAAGGAATTGGGTTAGAAAGCTAACCAATATCATATCTTATTATCAAAATGCCACCGCTCACATTTAAGACAATTTTGATATATCAAACTGACTTCTCCCCTTTTTTTTTCATCTTGTGTTTCTTTCATCTTACGTCCTTTTTTTCATCTTGTGTTTCTTTTATCTTGTGTAGTTGGATGATTTTGTTTTATGCAAAATTTATAAGAAGGCTGAAGTCAACTCGAAAAGTAAAAGCAAAGGAATGAGAAATGAGGAACAAGAAGAAGAAGTTATCAATAAACCCCAATGCCTAAATAATGGATATGACCCGTCATATTCAAAGAGTATAAATCCACTGAATTCTAAATATGACTCATCAGGCCTAGAATTACCTGGATATCATCATTACTTTAATTATCAAACTCAGCATTCAGGTGATGAAAATAATATGCTTCCTTTTTATTTGGACGACGACACTGAGTTCATGATGGCATTGGATAACCTAGGTCATATTTAATTTAATAATTGTTGTACTTCAATTTAATTCTTCCTCTATTTGGAGGACACTGAGTTCATGATGGTATTGGAGAACCAAGGTCATATATAAATTTATAATTCTTGTACTTCAATTCAATTCTAGATAGTCGTTTTTTTATGCATAGTTGTTTTTTATGCTTTTGAGTTCATGATGGTATTGGAGAATCAAGGTCATATTTAAATTTATAATTCTTGTACTTCAATTCAATTCTAGATAGTCGTTTTTTATGCGTAGTTGTTTTTTATGCTTTTGAGTTCATGATGGTATTGGAGAACCAAGGTCATATTTAAATTTATAATTCTTGTACTTCAATTCAATTCTAGATAGTCGTTTTTTTATGCATAGTTGTTTTTTAGGCTTTTAAGTTCTTAAGTCTTCAATTAATGAGAACACACTTGTGGGATGTTATTGGTATTTTTTCAATAGCTCACAATTAATATTGCTGCCACCAATAAAAAATATAGATAATTATCTCCAATTAATATGGAGAAATTATTATTCATACATCATATAACTTACCGATGGTAACTAATACATAATTCACCAGTAAAAAATACTTCATTAAATATTTGATATGTAATTTAAAAAAGATGTATAGAAAACGACTTCACTATAGACTCCATAAAATTCAAAGGATAACTTAAAATGCACAGCACGATCGCCATAAACTCTCTTTCAATATATGTGACAGCACGATCGCCATAAACTCTCTTCTAATATATGTGTGTTTACTCTATGTATTTGTTATATGTGTATTTACTCTCTTCCAATATATGTATTTGTATATATATTTGTATTATATATATATATCAAAAATTAAACATGATCAGCACAAATAACAATAAGAATTCATGTAAGATCATTATATGATATCATACAAAGTTGATTGATGGCCAAAGTATCCTTTTTTAGAGATGGCCAAAGTATCCTTTTTTAGAGTGCTCACCAAGTGGCATTCTCAAGTCTCAACAAATTTACATAAATATAAATACTATTACAGATTGTGGCATATATAATGATTAATAAATAATGGTGAATAACCTTTTAGGTTGCTCTCCAAGTGGCATTCTCAAGTCTCAACAAATTTACATAAATATAGATACTACTGGTATATATGGCATATATCACGATTAATAAAATAATGGTGAAAAGTTTTATTACACGAAATATATTTATGATATTTATTCTATATATATTGTAAATATGTCTCTATATAAGTATTAGAAATTCTACATGAAACATGTAGGATGAGGGATATGGAGGACCCGGGCGCCATTTATGAATGCAATTTAGCTCTGATGAGGGATATGGAGGATACCCAGGCGCTATTATGAATGCAATTTGCAATTTAGCTCTGATGAGGGATATGGAGGACCGAGCGCCATTTATGAATGCAATTTAGCTCTTAAAGTTCATCCAAATTACAGTAAAGCCCTTTTGAATAGAGCAAGTTGTTATGAGGCTATAAATAGTCTAAATGATGCTTTAAGAGATGTTTGTACTGTATTAAAGATGGAGCCAGACAATAAGAAGGCGTTGGAAAATTTTGAGAAGAAACTTGAAAAGAAGGGGCTAAATGTAACAACTGACTTTGCTATAATTGAGGGTCGGATCATGCTGAAGAATATAGATTTGTTTTAATAAAAGCCTAAATTTGTTTTAATATAGATGAAGAATCATAATTGAACAGAGGCATGAGCCATTAATTAATTTTATTCCAATATGGCTGTACACAATTTCGATACATACATATGCCCCTTACACTTATTTAAACATTATTAAGAACCAAGTTTTGCAAGGTCAAAATTTTAAAAGTAAAGGCAAGACGTGGAGCTAGAACTAGATGTAATATGTTGCTGTATCTTCATTTTTACGAAGTAATGATATGTTAGCGGGCTGGTGTTTCACTTTCACGTCAAGGCAATTCGGCCATTTATTTTGTACTTGCTTGTTTGCTTTAGTTTCGCCATTTATTTTGTACTTGCTTGTTTGCTTTAGTTTCTAAAGGTGCAAAAAATGTATTGGCCAATATGGCTTTCGATCCTGAATTGAAGGACCAGCCTTTTATTTTGGAGCTGTTAGAACTGGCCCATTTAAACCAACCAACGCACTACAGCTCTAACAGCGTTCAAAAATTCCAAAAGAAAAATGCCAAGTACTACTCCTCCAATATTGAATGTAGGATCTAATTAATTGCACTACAAAATAGGATCTAATTATATAATAATTGTTCTAATTAGAGTTGCCTACTACTAGTACTAAACAAGTTGTAATTAAAAGTATGGAAGCTACTTAAAAAAATTTCATGATAAGAATCTTCTTACAAAATATTTGATACGACGTAAAAACGTAAAATCAAATAAATACCTTTATATTTATTGAATGTATTGACAGATTATTATACAAATATATAGTCGAATAATATGCAAATTACGATAACTAAAAAACCATTTTTAAGGTTATGTAATCTTAATTTTAAAAAGTCACAAAATCTAAACAAACTAAGTGTTCTTATTTTTGGAGAAATATATAGCCAATTAAGAATAAGAAATAGGACAAAACCATTGACTAAAGTTCTATGAAATCAGAAATTAGAAGTGAGCTCAACAGAAATTGAGGTAAATATACGAATTAAAGAGTCTATATTGTACCACACTATTGCTGTAGAGGCCTGCTTATCTTCATGCAGTTTGATGAGTGCAAGAGATAATCAGTATCGTCCTAAATGAAGACCAAAGACGCGTTTGCGACAAATAGTATTCAAAAGACATATGATTGCACAAATAGGAGAAATATGCATAAAACTGTCCCAATGAATGTATGTATCTTTTAGCAACAATTTGAAATAACTATTAAGTGCATGAAATGAAACTGAGGAAATCTAATAAGAAAACAACCAAACCAGAGTGATCTTCATGGTCACATCCAAAAGAGACAAAGGCCAGAGGCGTAAATATGGTGTCTTTCTAGGACATCATAGCTAGGTAGGTAGGTAGAGAAAGCATCAATATGGATTATGGAGAAATTCTTGCATGCACCCAGTGCACCACTTCATCATTTATGTACTGGCCAATGAAATCCATATACAATTTTCACAGTAGTCTTTCATTACTCATTAAAATTCTTCTTCTACTTCCACTCAGCCTTCTCTCTTTGCAATAGAGTGCGTGAGTAAGAGAGAGACCCAGAAATACTATAATGGAAATCCCCACCGAGATTCACGCTTCTCTCATCATTTGCATGCTCCTCTTACCCTCCTCTGTAACTCCGTCTCTGAGCTGAAACTACTGCTGCTGGCTCTAGCCCCAAAGAAGCACAAGCCCAAGCTCCCCCCTGCAGCCGCTGCCACCTCCAGCACCGCCAGATCAGTCGACGTGCCCGGCGGACACGGTGAAGCTGGGGGTGTGCGTGGTTCTATAGAGAGAGAGACAGCGGCGCGCTGGGAGGAAGAAATACGAGACATGAGAGGAGTGGATAATTGACTTGGGAGAGGCGACAAGTTTTTAAAAAAGTTTAGAGAGAGAGATTAAGATGCCCGTGTTTGTAAGAAAATAATAAAAATAACAGAGGAAGGGAGGGGTGACACACTTGTCACTTGGGTTAAAAATGCATGCAAGAATTTCTCTATCAGTAGTAGCTTCTAGGAGAAATGCAGAGCTTGTTTGATTTTGTTTTCAATAGCAGGTTATTTTTGTTTTTAACAAAAACAAAAATAACTTGTTTGGAAAATGTTTTTCATAAGTTGTTTTTAAGAACAAAAATTTATTTTTAAATAACAAAAATAGTTTTATTTTTTTTTTCTTGTTTTTGTTTTACTAACTTTTTTATTTTTTTAAGGCGTCTACCTATTTATTATCAACATTATACTATTGGTGACGCTTCGAGCGATATCACCATGAGCGATAACCATCGCCGCCACCAGTGGCGGAGCCAGAAATTACCATTAAGAGGGGCAAATATGATAAAATAGAACCGAAATTTTTATGAAATTATATTTCAAACCTAAAAAATTTCAATGTCTTCATTTTAGCCCCTTCATGAAACAAATAGTAGGACTAAAATAAAAATATTGAAATTTATTTGAGGCTGAAATATAATTTTCTAAATTTTGGACACTATGGGAAGGTCAAAATTGTCAAAATCCAACTGCTATGCTTTGGTCTAATTGAAAATTATCAAGGGAATAGGATTTGTTTCATCTTTAAAATCCTTATGATTTTATGTATGATTTAGTCTTGGTATTCCATATTGAGGCTTAATTTATTCTTAAATATACATATTCTTGTATGGCATCCTCATCTTCAAATCATAGTCTTCAAATCTACAAAATAATAGAGAATTAATTTCAAGATAATAACATGTACAAGTGCATAAGGTTATTCATGGCAAATGGCCAAAAGATCCTTCTTGTGATTTGTCCAAATTACCCTTGCTTATAAGTCTCTTTTGGCTTGTCTTATATCTTAATTTCCATTTTTCCTCCTTTCTATTTCACGTTGGCCTGTCTTGGGCTTTCAAGTTTTACCTTGAATATATGGTAAATTTTAAGTCTACATGTTCCCTTTTTTGGGGAACCGAAATGCATGGTTGAGGGAAAGGTAAAGTCATCAATTTTACTTCCTTTCACCTTGCTTTGTTGGCCCTTCTTCCTTCCACAAATTTTATTTACTTTATTTCCAATTTTTACCTTTTATTTTACTTTGCATTGTTGGCACCATTGTCTTCATAAACTCTGCCTACCTCATGATGTGGCCTCATATGGTTCCTTGATTGCCTCTTTAATTCTATTACATAATTTTCATTTTCATGGAATTTTCCCTTGCTTTTTCGAAACACATGACTTCTTTATGAAGTCTTATATCAACTTCTATTATCTCATTCAATTATATGTGTAAAGTCTCTTGTCATCTAGTTTTACAATTTTCCCTAGCATGACAAGTGTCCTCTTAGGATCCAAGAAGAAATTACATGGTTACTTCCTTGTTGATGTCACCAACTTTGACAATTACATGTGTCTTTCCCCTTTGACAACTTGGAGCAACCCTAACCATACACATGTGTCTTCAACTTGCCATTTTCCCTTGTCTCTTGCCATGCGAAACTTATCATAGGAAAAAGGGTTCCAATGTTGTCTCTTATCCATTATCCAATTGCCCTTTTCTTTCCTATTGTGTCGGAAATAAATAATAATTCTAGAGTATCCAAGCTTCATTTCTAAATAATCCTAAAGTAGCTATAAAATCCTTAAAATTCACTTGTTGGTTAAAATCAACAAGTAATCTCCTAAATTAGCAAATAATAACCTTAAATTGTCATTTATATTTCCTTAATTATATTTATTAAAGAAAAAATTCAAATAACCTTCTCTTGCCCAAAATTGTGACCTTAATTGGTCATTGGAATATTTATTCCATGATAAATATCTTTATTTCACATTATATTCAAAAATAATAAATTTTGGAAAAATAAATATTTGTCGAATCTCTCCTTTTATTCCACTAAATATTCACATTATACAAGCAATTTTTAATAAGACAAAAATTTTGGATATTACAGAAACCATCTTGCTTAATTATATATATTTTTTCTATACTCAAAGTTTTGTCATTGAAATTGAAAAGATTTTAAAAAGAAAATATGCTTTTACATTTTTGAAGTCCATAATTCCATATGCATATGGTATGTTCTACAGTGTTGTGGAGAATTCCATGTTAGCTTCATAATGTCATACAATCAAGAAAAGCTTATTGATTACTATCTCAGATTCTAATTATATGAACACTTTTATAGTGTAATTTATACTATAAAAATGTTTCTATAATTAGAATCGAGGGAGTATTTACTATTTTTTGTAGACAAACCTCACACCTAAATTTTTGTAGAACTAAATGGTCATTGATAGGAGCAGATTCACTCAAGATTCATATACACAACGAATGGTCCTAGGCTAGTAATATAAAAGCTTTACACTTATTATAAGTGAGAGGTTAATTATATGTTCAATCTCGTTTATAACTTTAAGTCATTAGTGCTTACCTTTTTAAATAAAAAAAATTCACACACACACACCAGACACTTCGTAACATACTAAGGGTGCGCATGGTAATACTCCCAAAATGACTTTTTTCTTAATTTCTGTGCCTCGGAACAAAAATGGATGGGAATTGTGTTTGGTAAATCCGGTTTTTTTTTAGCTCCTGGGATGAACCGGTTTATTTTTTGTGATAGGGAGTAAAAAAAAGAAGCTAAAAATTTTAGCTTCTCTATTCCAGGGTAAAAAATCAGAATTTATTTTTTTCTCAATCGAAGCATAAATTTACTCTCGTTCACCACCACCACCACCACCGCCACCACCCCACCACCACCACTACCGCCATCGCCATCGCCCCACTGCCACCACCACCACCCCACCACCATTGCCACTACCCCACCACCGCCGTCGCCCCACCGCCGTCACCACCCCACCACCCCCATCGCCGCGCCACCGCCATCGCCACCGCCACCGCCCCACCGCCACCACCCCACCACCACCGCCACCGCCCCACGACCACCACTGCCACCACCCCACCACCACCACGGCCACCGCCACCGCTGCCACCGCCTCGCCGTCGCCCCCCATCACCATCGCCACCACCCTACCATCACCGCCACCGCCCCACCATCGCCGCCGTCGCCGCCACCGCCCCACCGCCACCACCCCACCACTACCACCGCCACCACTGCCGCCGCCACCGCCGCCGCCCCACCCCACTACCACCACCGCCACCGCCACCGCTACCACCACCGCTGCCCGCCGCTGTCATCACCACCACCACCTCGCCGTCGCCACTACCGCCACCACCGGCACCACCCCGCCACCGCCACCACCCCACCATCGCCGCCGCCAAATAAATAATTTTTTTAATATAAAAATTACATAAATAATTTTTTTAGGAAATTTAAATTTAAGTTTATTTTTAAAGTATAATAATCTTATTAATTATTAAAGAAAAGGACAAAATGGTAAAAATAACTCATTAATCCTTCATCTTCCTCCCTTACTATTTTTTTAACTCCCAAACAAGGAGAGGAAAAATGTGTTACCAAACGTAATTCTGATTCTTGGAGTAAAAATAAAATGGGTTAGCAAACGTAATTCTGATTCTCAGAACTCTTCCAAAGCACAGAATGAGAAAAAACTGTTTCATCTCAGAAACAGTACTGGGCAACAGAATGGTTGCCATGCACACCTTAAATATCTAAACTCCTAGGGCCTATTTGGTGGGAAGAATTGATTCTGATGTAAATAATGGGAAGGAGAAAATTCTGATCGCTGACATGTTAGGTATGCAATGAAATGGAAAATATTCCATCGCTGACACATTCAACTTTAATGCATGGAGAAGTAAAAATACACATGAGCTTTCCCCCTGGGAGCGCTCAACAGCATATGCTTTCTTTTTTTTGGAGCAAAAATACACACGCGATTATCCTATAGGAGCAAAAGTCATACACTTCCTTCAGATAGTGAATGTTGACCATTAAGTAGGCTTTGTTGACCGTTAGTGCTGACGTGGGTGATGAATTGGAGTGAGAAGAAGCCAAATGGGAAGAAAAAATGCTGATTAGGATTGAGGTGCAAAGTTAATAAAATTGGGGTTAAAAAAAAAAAAACTTAAAAACAAAAGCATTGAACATATCGGGCTTCAAACGCGGGGTGAGGAAGAAATTGGGAAAAAAAGGAAACCTAAAATCGAATCACCCTCCTTCTTCATCTTCGACCACCCTTCCACCGAACTTGGGAAAAAAAGGAAACCTAAAATCGAACTTGGGGAAAAAGGAGGGAAGACAGCTAATAACATCAAAACCCCAATCAAAATAAATGACAAAAGAAGCTAGTTCAGTTTAGCATCTCTCATTCCGGTCAAAAAAAAAAAAAGTTTAGCATCTCTCATTAACGGCATCAGTTTAATTTCCCTCAGGATTACTCTCAGATTGAATATAGGAAGTAAGAGGGGGAGCAACCTGATCTTAAATATTCAATAGAAAAACAATGAGATTTGCAGCGAGAATGATGATGCCTAAGGTTTTACTCCCTCCGTTCCTAATTATAAGACATAGTTGACTTTTTTGGAGAAATTAATGAAGCTAATTAAATTACTTTAGACTATTTTTATTTTTATTTTTTTCTTCAAACTAATTAGTTTAACTAATAAACTAATATATAATCTAAAGATGCGCAACATATGAAATGATTAAGTAACTTATTTAGCTTCCTTAATATCTCCAAAGAAAATCAACTATGTCTTATAATTAGAACCGGAGGTAGTAAGCAATAAATAGAGCGAATCACCCTCCTTCATCATCACTCTCAGATTTCCTGGATACTGAAGAAAGCCCTAGCTCTTCTTTCGTGGGTCGATTTCCTTGTTGTTGATCGATTTTAGGTTTCTTTTTTCCCCCATGTTCGATTTACCCAGCCTTTCTAGCCCAATTTTAGGGTTTTTTTCCCCCAAATTTTTTTAACTTTGCACCATTAGTATCCTAATCAGCACTTTTTTCTCCCGTTTGGCTTCTTCTCACTTTAATTCATCATCCACGTCTGCACTAACGATCAATAAAGCCTACTTAATGGTCAACATCTACTATCTGAAGGAAGTGTGTGACTTTTGCTCCTATAAGGTAACCACGTGTGCATTTTTGCTTTAAAAAAAAAGTACATAGTGTTGGGCGCTCCCAAAAACAAAGCACATGTATATTTTTGCTCATTTACCCTTAATACATGTGACTCGAAATTTTTGCATACATATATCATCTTCATCATGCTTCAAAAGCTAAATAAAACATCAAAAAATTAAAGCATGATACTCGGCACAAATAGACTGTAATCAATTTCATTATCCAATACACAACACAAACCAATATACCCAAAAAAAAAAAAAAAGTTTAGAAGCTTCGAATTAATTGGAAGAAAAGACACACCACAATTAGAGCCCCAATAATAACAAGAAGTTTGGAAGACAACAACACAACGGAAACGACTGCCTGTCGAGTAAGAAGAACCAATATTCTTATGTCAGGTGACGATCGAGACAATATTTGACTTTGTCGGCAATCAAACTTTTAACGGAATATAATCCTTCATGCGTAACACTCAAAGGTTGAACAACAATGGTGGGTCTTCAAACTTGTGAGCATCAGGAGAGGACTTCTATTTACATTTTGAGAGAGAGAGCATGTTTGAAAAAGGATTTTAGAGTGTCTAGGATTGGATATAAAGAGAGTATCTTAACACCTTTTTTTCTTCTCTTTGGAGTTGTTTCAAAAAGACTTCCATGGTAAGGAAGAAAGGAGGAACAAGCACATCTGGAGAGCACAGCACAACCTGCATTCGGGAAAGATGAATCACTCTTGAAAAGGAATCTATTGAGTAAGAAGAACACTTATGTCAAGTGACGATCGAGACAATATTTGACTTTGTCGGCAATCACACTTTTAACGGAATATAATCCTTCGTCCATAACACTTAAAGGTTGAACAACAATGGTGGGTCTTCAAACTACTTCTGACCATCAAGTGACGACTTCTATTTACATTTTGAGGGAGAGAGCATTTTTGAAAAAGGATCTTAACGCCTTCTTTTTTCTTCTCTTTAGAGTTGTTTCACAAAGACTTGTCATGAGAAGGAAGAAAGGAGGAACAAGCACATCTGGAGAGCACACTACAACCTGCATTCGGGAAAGATGAATCACTCTTGAAAAGGAATCTATTGAGTAAGAAGAACACCTATGTCAAGTGACGATCGAGACAATATTTGACTTTGTCGGCAATCACACTTTTAACGGAATATATTCCTTCGTCCATAACACTTAAAGGTTGAACAACAATGGTGGGTCTTCAAACTACTTCTGACCATCAAGTGAGGACTTCTATTTACATTTTGAGGGAGAGAGCATTTTTGAAAAAGGATCTTAACGCCTTCTTTTTTCTTCTCTTTAGAGTTGTTTCACAAGGACTTGTCATGAGAAGGAAAAAAGGAGGTACAAGCACATCTGGAGAGCGTAGTATAACCATCCAAATTAGTAAGACTACAACTACGATGATTTCATTCATGGGCGGCCCAGCCGCACCAAGGAAAAGAAGAGAAGAAGCATGAACTTAAACTTGTCTTTTGAATTTTCACCCACTTGAAAACTGGTTACTTAAAAAAGGGGTGGGAGGTGCGCTTCTCTATGCACACAAAATTAGTTCTTGCTTAAAATTGGCTTCCCAAAAAAATATCCATCCAAACATGTTAAATACATGAAAATATGTGATTTTTCCTTTTCCACGTTGGATTTCACTTAAATATTTATTAATATATATTGAGTTTAAGGGGATTATTTTTATAGTAATTGGAATTTATCATTTATTTACATGATAAAAGAGAATTGGCTCATCATTAAGGTGGGTTAAACTTTAGGACGCAATCCCAACCAAAAAATTTTAGTTGAAGATAAGGGGGATTAAATTAAAGTATTTATATTATTTTCTCACTTACGAGATCATAATTATTTAAATATTATGAAAATTATGTTTAAGCTAAATTTACAATTAGTTTACATAAAAAGAAATTTTACAAGTAGTTTAATTTGACTCTAAAAAGAAGCTTAGCCAATCATTAAGAACGTATTTAATGATTGGGAAAATTATGCACAGGTCTCAAGGAACAAAAAAAATTACAAAAAATCCCTTGAAATCATTAAATTACACAGAAGTCCTAAGGGACTTTTTTGATATTATTTGTATAGAAATAAAATCCAGGTTTTTAAATGTTGTTGTAAATATAACCATTTCCTGTTGTAAATATGGATTTGTCTGTTGTAAATGGCCAGATTTTAAATTTTATTGTAAATATAGCACCCTCTGTTGTAAATCTAGGCTTTTTTTTTTTGTAAATGACCTCTCTATATTCAAAATCCAGACATTTAAATGTTGTTGTAAATAGAGGCATTTCATGTTGTAAATATGACTTTTTCTGTTGTAAATGGCCAGATTTTAAATTTTATTGTAAATACAGCACTTCCTATTGTAAATCTAACCTTTTTCTATTCTAAATGACATCTCTACGTTCAAAATCCAGATGTTTAAATGTTGTTGTAAATATGAGCATTTCCTGTTGTAAATATGACTTTTTTTTTTTTGTTGTAAATGGTCAAATGTTTGAATGTTGTTATAAATATAGCATTTGCTGTTATAAATATAACATTTCCTATTGTAAATATGGCATTTCCTATTATTAATACAAATAATATCAAAAAAAGTCCCTTGGGACTTCTGTGTAATTGGTGATTTCAAGGGACTATTTTGTTTGTTTTTTTTTTTTCTTGGGACCTATGTGTAATTTTCCCTTAATGATTTGGTTGGCTCTTAAAATTGTGACTGAGATAATCCATTTGTATATGTATACTAGTCATCCTTTAGCATGATTGATGTGATCCCAAGTGATGGACAACATGGCATCCAAATTAACATCCTACATGGGATAAGTCCTAGGTTGCCACCTTGGACGCCAACAAGGATGACAAATTGCATCATATATGTGATCTTAAATTATGTTTAACATGGCATCCAAGTTGACATCATACATGCCAATCAAGTCATACGTGACAGCATATATGGCATCCAATATGACACTAAAGTCCTAGGTTACCACCTTGGATGCCCAACAAAGGACACGACATAGGATCCCATTATGGTATCCTAGTTGGCGTCTAAGGTACTCCCTCCAGTCCCAATTATAAGACTATATTTGAGAGTTAATTTTGGTCCTAATTATAAAATAACATTTTAATTTTTATCAATTTTTTCTTAAAATACCCCTTTTAATATTTTCTCAATAATAATTAAACACAATAATAATTTAATAACGCACCTATATTTTATAAAGTAAATAATGTTTACAACTTATCAATGTCATATACACCTTAATTCTACTTTTTTTTAAAAAAATAATTTTGAACAATTTTTGTCATATTTTTCTTATATTACCTCTACTAATACTTGATTTAACCAATAGTTCTCTTTCATTTAGGTTTTGCTTTCCCCTCCCTGCCTACTTTTATTTAATTAGAGTTTGTGACTTTGTTGTCAATGCCTTCTTTCTATTTTTGCACAATAATTTGTACAGGGGATTCGGTTGAAATTAGGGTTTATTTGTGAAGAGCATGAATAATGAAAGAAAAGGCCAGTGAAGGATAGTGATGGAATATTGCCATTACAAAATGGGAAATCATGTTGGCACCTAATAGAGACGGGAAAAGGAGTTGGTTTAACAGTGGGCACACTTGAGGATGAAGTGTAGAATATTGCAAAGGACAAGAAAATTAAATAAGGGTATTTTAGAAAAATAACTAAACTCAACTAATTTAACTTCTATCCTTAATCCCCTCCAAAATCAGTTAAATATATTCTATAATTAGGACCGGAAGGAGTAACATTCTACATTGCAATCAAGTCATAACATTTATAGCAGCATATACAACATCTAACATGAAACCTAAGTCCAGGTTGCCACCTTGGAGCCAACAAGGACGCCACATAGGATCACATCAATGACATTCTATGTTCATAGGCCAACTCGCAAGACATCTCACAAACACATTGATAAAGCTCACAGAGAATTCAACAAAAGCCTCGTATATCACAGTTGTTACTAGTATTTTCCCAACGAGATGTGCTTGTTACCCTCAAAGCTACAAACATGCTTAAAGTTTTGAACATTTAATTATAAGTTAATGAACTTCTTCTCTTTCAAACTTTCCACTGTGTCCCTGAGACACACTTCCAATGGAATAAATTCAATTCCCAAGGTCTTTGCCTTCTCTTTAGAAACTTGATACTTTGGCATGAAGGGCTTATCGTCCGCACACCTAACAAGTTATTTAGGAAGCAAGAAATTAAGTGAGCAAAAAATTGAGTTAAATAGGCACTACCAAGGTAATTAAGAATAAGAAGTGAAAACAAACTATTTGGATTATTTATGATAAATATCCACTATCATCAAGTTTGCAGATTAATTTTTCCTTATTTTTTTAAGGTTCCTTATTTCTGAATTTAAATTCCTTTCTTATAAATATACATGATGATTTAATAATTACGTTCATCACCTGCCCTGAGTATGAAAGAGTTGACAAGACCTCCATTCATCAAGCCTCTACTTTCATTTTCCCCTTACTTTATAAAACCTAAACTAAAGCTCCTTATTGCTTCATAAATTATACAAACCTCCCTAACTTTACATTTTCAGAACATACCAACTCGTCTTCCCTGATCTGTCTATAATATGTTCAATTATTCACTTGGCATCCTGGTGATTTAGGTCAACAAGTGTTTTCAAGGGAAAAGTCTGACAAGCTTTAGGCGATCCAAGTTTTTTCTAACAATTGTTTCATAGAAAAGAGCTCCTATTAGAATAAGGTGAAACCTACAGGCTCACACACTCACACTCACACACACAGCCATATTTCAGCACATGGAGATTTAGTCAGCTTACATCTCTGGGAGCTGTGATGTTGGATATAGCTCATGCAAAATCTTCACAATGTCAGAGTAGTGTGCTAATGTCCCAAACAAACAATACCTTCCGCTGGCTGAAGAAATCTCAAATGCTTGAATATGAGCATTTGCAACATCCTTCACATGAATCCAGCCCGTACAAAAATTTGGAAATGTTTGCACACCTGCATCAAACAAGCTTAACCATAGTTCATGGCATAAAAAGCTTGACCTTAGTCCATGGAGCAACATAAAAGTTTTCTACAGAGGCCAAAACAATAAATTTAATGACAGGATGACATATCAGTCAAATTCGAAGGAAGAAAAATTAAAAACTATAACTGTGTTAATATAAAGTTGTCACCCAGAATTTCTAGTCTTCGAAGTGCTATGCAGGACTATGCAGAGGCCTAGAAGTTTAAACTCAAAGCCACCTTGTATCTAATATATATCCAAAAAAATATTTTGTGAAACTATGTCTACAATTAGTATTGCAAAAAAATTTGTGCCTCGAGATTGAATGAAAAGATGTTGAAGTTTATCAACTCATTAAGGAAAAATTTGATACATGGCATACTTGACTTAATTTACATTTTTACACACCCACCCAAAATCAAAGGACCCGCCTAAGGAAAAGTTTGAAAGATTAATTTGTAAGCTGGGAATGTAAATGTTTACTCCAGAACTTCAGAGAGAGTGTTAGAGATCTCACTTAAGCTCTATCGTTTTAATTAGCATTTTTCCTTCCTGATGTATATCCCTCTACTATTTTGTTTCATGACTCTTGGTTGCTATTAACTTTTATGATAATTGAACTTAAATTTTAATTAAATAAGTGGGATTGATTAGGAATTTTGTTCCCTACTCTTTATACATACAGCTTCCCTGTTCACAACAAAACTAGACAATCAGAGACTCAATTCCACTGAATTTGTACTTCAAATCTGTACAAGAAAATTTGTTCTTCTATTTAAAAAAACGAAATCATGATTGTTACTATCTTAATTTACTAATGTCAAGTGAAAAGATAATAGCAAATCGAATTACTGTTATGGGTCTCTTCTAGCATGATGGTATGCATCGAGATTCCAAATATACATATCAAGTAAGTCAATAGAAAGTCTTTGATTAAAATCATCATGTTTCCCATAATCCCCTATCACACATAAACATTTTGACACTAATTCCCTTTTCTATTAACTAGAGTCAGAACAAGCATTTTAGTTGGAAGATCCGAGAATACAGATGAACATTAATAATGTGACAGAATTTATGTTTGCTTTCTATCCAGCATGAACCTTATTACCTAACGAATCTATGAAAATTACCATTCATTAAATTTGGTATTGCGGAGGAGCTGTTGTTAAGGGAAGGTTGCAAGAGGGGCCCAATCACCATTGCTGGGTTGAGAGCAACCATGTCAATGTTGTTTTCTTTTGCAAATTTCCATGCAGCGTCTTCAGCCAAAGTCTTGGAAAGTGCATACCAGAGCTGAAAGCACACCAAAAAAAAAAGCAGGAACCTTGAAAGGAGTTTTAAATTACTATCTGTGACAAATAGTCAAATACCATGTTAGCATACGTTTACATTAGCAATATCGCTCAGCACCAATTTTCAAGATCACAGAAGTCTTAAAGTACACATCTGTTATCAAATAAATTAATAAGATGGATGAAGTAGTTTAGCAAGTGTAATGAACAATCTGCAATCTCTGCATCACATTACAACTGATTACAAGGGACTGATCTTTGTCATAATTGAAACATGTAGCTTACATAAAGAATCACAAATAAAGTACAAGAATTAACTGTACATCACACTCTGAATGATCTGCAACCACTGGAGATATCCAATCATAAGCCCAGAACCAAAAAGGAGAAATTATATTCATGGCACATGGCCAAAAAAAATAAAATAAAACCCAAAAACAGGGGATAAGGGAGTATAAGAACAAACAAAGGGCATGGTTACATAAGCGCCCAGCACCACGAAGTTTGCTTCCAGGAGTGCCCAGCACCACGAAGTTTTTCCAGGAGCGCCCAGCACCACAAAATTACGTTTTTGGAACGCCTAGTGCCACGGCCGTTAGTTGACCGTGGACGCTGACATGGCGATGACGTGGACTGACACGTTGACGTGGACGACGATGAGTCGCTGACGTGGAATTAAAAAAATTTCAAAAAATTAGGAAAAATGTTATAAAAAAAATTAGAAAAATTTTTTAAACTTACCAAAAAATAAAAAACAAATTCAGAAAATGAGGAAAAAATTAAAATAATTAGAAAAAAAAAATTCAAAAAGTTAGGAAAAAATTCAAAAAATTAGGAAAAAAAAATTTAAAATAATTAGGAAAGAATTAAAATAATGAGGAAAAAAATTAAAAAAATTTTAAAAATTAGAAAAAAAATTCAAAACTTAGGAAAAAATTCAAAAAATTAAAATAAGTAAAAAAAATTTCAAAAAAATTAGGGAAAATGCAAAAAAATTTATGATCTTACAACACGGACTGCCTCTCTCATTTGGGGAAATGACAATGACAATTTATTATATACTCCCTCTAGTCCTAATTATAACACAACATTTGAGAATTTGTTTTTGTCCTAATTATAATACAACATTCTAATTTTTGCAATTTCTTCCTAAAAGATGCCTATTCATATAAGCTAGGGATTATGTAAAATCAATAAGGTAGTTGAGGTATAAAATTTATATAAGGACATTTTCCTAATTTTTGGAATTTTTTTTTATAATTTTTAAATTTTTTTCCTAATTTTTATATTTTTTCTAATTTTAAAAAAAAGTTCTACTTTTTAAAAAAATTTTCCTAATTATTTTAAATTTTTTCCTCATTTTTTGAATTTTTTTCCTCATTTTTTGAATTTTTTCCTAAATTTTTGAATTTTTTTTCTGATTATTTAAATTTTTCCTAATTATTTTAATTTTTTCCTCATTTTTGGAATTTGCTTTCTAATTTTTTTTATTTTTTTGTAAGTTTAAAATTTTTTCCAATTTTTTCCTAATTTTTTTAATTTTTCCTAATTTTTTGAATGTTTTTATTCCACGTCAGCGTTCACGTTAACGTTAACGGTCAACTAACGGTGATACTGGGCGCTCTAAAAACGTAACTTCGTGGTGCTGGGCGCTCCTGGAGATA
Organism: Acacia crassicarpa; assembly: GCA_034222035.1. Taxonomy (NCBI): domain Eukaryota; kingdom Viridiplantae; phylum Streptophyta; class Magnoliopsida; order Fabales; family Fabaceae; genus Acacia; species Acacia crassicarpa. The sequence goes on from JAWXYG010000003.1 coordinate 40,997,775, forward strand.
AACTTCGTGGTGCTGGGCGCTCCTTTACTCTAATGAAAGTGGAAACACCCCTAATAACCTTAAATTATGTATGTGAAAAATGAAGAACTAGTCAGCATCATTGCCAATTTCTCACAACTGCGATGTATGATTGGAGTACATCTGAGTCAAATAGGGCCTGTATGCCTTTGTAAAGGCTCAGCATCTAATCCTTAATTGAGTGCGCCTGGTTAACAATGTTGGTTTAAGGGGAAGAGGCAACAAGTTTCTTTTTAAAATTGGAAATCAAAGTTTACTACAGATGACAACAATGGAGATTGAAACAAAAGCCTAACTGATCGTGAACGCAGGCTTCACTTTTTTTAATCTGGCTTCAACACTATCACTTCGAATTAAAACTGCATTCAAATCCTTTGCTCTGCTATGTCCATGATAATTGTCGAGAAACTTTCATTTGTGTATTTCATCTACAAAAGAAATGTCTTCAATTTTATTTTGAATGTGGCTTACAGTTCAAGTGAATGAAAGCAATCACTGCTTGTAAAGTCCACCTACCAAAATAACAATACAGAATTGCCTCTATACTGATAAGCCAATGTGTAAGACTTGCAAATGGCATTTAGATTGAGAACACACTACCCCAATTAAATGCACCATTAAGAACAATTAACATGTAAATAATTGCAAGCTTCAAAAAAATGCTAGTCTAGTGAAATAGAGCACATACCTTATGTTCCCTACAGAAATCAGGATTCGAAAACCAAGTCTCATCAACTACAACTTCAGGAGTTGTAGGCTTTCCATTAAATAAAACTCCATCACCAGAAGAAGTAAAAATAACTCGTTTCACAGATGGTGATTTTGCACATGGTCTGAGAACATTAAGAGTTCCTTTGACAGCTGGATCAATTAATTCAGTCTGAAATGAAATATCAAAAATTATAATTTAGCAAGAAAAACTTTTGTGACTTGACAACAAAATGGTAATTTAAAAGATTGTCAGCCTTGTGAATAATTTAAACTAAAGGGAGCTTAAAAGATTCCAAAGCCAAATTTGAAAACCCCTTACACTAAATAGTTCATAGTTGATACAAATTTCTGTCCATAACTGACAAATTTCAGGAAAGTCTCAAAGCATCTCACTCTGAAGTACTCAAGAATTCACCAGTTTCTTTGCATGTAAATCATGCTAAGATATTCCATATTGCATGTTAGCATAAATCTCCAATTTTCCCAACAGTTAATGGAAAACTGGAAAAATGGTGGTACTTTAAGTCTTAGAGCACATGTGAACTTACTAGGTTATCAATACAACAGATTGTTTGCCAAGGGCCAAGAAAGGAGCAAGCTATTGAGAAGAGAAGGGTAACTATGTCTTGTGTGCTTGGAAAATTGGACAAAATGAAATGTAGAACCTTTTTGTCTTCATGTTATTGGACTTTCAATTCTATGCAGGAATATTCATCTTAAACAAGGTAGAAGATAATCAAAAGATTAATACAGTTGGTTGGTGTCCACCTGTGGGTCCTTGACATTGTTAAAAACAGGAGATGCAGTATGAAAGACGCCCTCACACCCCGCAACAGCCTGATCAAAGGAACCTTCTTCCATGAGATTTGCTTTAACCAGCTGCAGTCTCTCCTTTGCCCCATCAAGTTTGAGCAAGTGGTCTACCTTTACTGAATCATCTGCAAGGAGTTTTAAACCAATGAACCATCACTAACATGTAACTCAAAATGATAAGAAACAACGAAATAGAATTGATTCGTCTCACCTGAGGAAGAAACTCGAAAAGCAAAATTAAGGAATTGATGATGCATCTAGCAATCTGGGTTTTTTTTATAAAGATTCAAGTTTATTTTAGGCATTTCTCGCGTATTAATCTCTATCCAACACACCTTTACGTTTCTACTTCTCCATGCATGCCCTGTATTTGGATCATTCCTTCAATTTCGAGCAGCCAAACACTAAAAACCAAAGAATTTCATATTCGATTGCCTGATAATGACCCGACATGAAAATTTGAAAATTCGAATTTCGAGATAACTCCCAATTACTCAGAACCATAACCCAAAATCGCAATACAACAAACCAATGAAAAAAGCGATGAGCTTGTATCTCACATGGCACTAGCAAAAAATTTGAGTGCGTTTCAAGTCAAGTGTTCAATCCTCACTCCTACATCTTGGTTAAAACCGAAAACCGAAGAGTTGAAAGAAAAAGAATTTCAGTTCAGAATTCACTCACTTGGGTCACGAACAGTGCCCTTCACAGTATAACCACGAAGAAGAAGAAGCTTGACGAGCCATGAAGCAATAAAGCCAGAAGCACCGGTGACGCACACCACCTTTCCATTTCCTGTGTTGCTTTCCAATCTCTTTGGCTCTTCCTAATGAAAGCTAACCACACTTTTCAGAATTGTTTGATATAAACTGATCTATCTAGGGATTCAAAATGAGATAAAGTTATGTATAAAAAAAAAAAGGTTAAGGGTTAAGGAGCGGATTCACCAACACACTGTTACTCCAGGAGAATCAGCACAACAAATTTTTAAAAAAGCAAATGCAGCACAAAACTGTTAATTTAGTGTAAACGTCCGTTAGTCAGTGAAAATTGAAGAACCCTAATTCACCTAATTCATTAAACACCCAACACAATCTCAATTTGCAGAAAATGAACGAAGGATTTATAGGTCTGATCAGTAAAATTAGAATGTGAACAAAAAAAAAAAAGAGTAAAGGAGGGGACCATTTTGAGGGCGTAGGCGGTGGGGAAGGCGGCGCTGCGGTGGATGCCGAAGAGTTCGCAGGTGGCTATGCACATGACAGGAGCGGAGCGCTTAGCACCTTTAGCGAGGACAGAGTACCTCATGGCTTCGTAGATCTGAGGAGGGAAGTTGTCAAGTTGAGATAAAGTTACACAGGAGAAATTCTTGCATGAAGGAGGACCACCGACCACGTCATCTTCTCTGCACTCCCAGTAAAGTCACACCATAAACGTGTTTAATTTCTCTTCTCTATCCTCAATTATATTATTTGAAAATGTATCTAAAATCTCATCCTTCTCTCCCTTCCACATAGTATTTAATGAGATCGTGTAGTGTAATTTTATTAGGTACTATATTAGATGACATAATGCACCCAGCTCATGTAAGAATTTCTCCATATTAAAGTGAGTTCAGGGCGACATAAAATTGTGGCGTGTCTAGTTTGTAACTCATACTCCCCAACTCATGAGAATCTATTAATCTGCTTAGGTAAAAAAATTAGTCAAAAATGGTTATTTAGGCCCAAGGATTAAAAAAAATATCAAAAATATTTCAGTGTAGATTCCTCTCTATAAAAAAGTCTCTATGGAACTCAATCATAAAGATAAATTTGTTAATAGATATTCTATAATTTGTCAATATAATCATGTATACTTGGCAACAAGAGCTGTTTTAGTTAATATAAATTGATTTGTCAATAATCATTATATGACTTGTCAATATAATCACATAACTTATTAAATTCTCAGTAGTCCTTGTGTCTAGCTCTCCTCGTTTACCGACATTTTACAGCCCACCTCCTCTCCTTCTAGATTTAGGGCAATTTGGTCAAGAGGAGATGAAAAATTTCTCTCTCCTATGTCCTTCCACCTTCCCTCCCATCAAACCAAACACATTAGAGTTTAAAGAATTGATTGTGATGGAAAGGAACAGAACCAAAAATAAAAAGAAAGAGAATGGAAAGCTTTTCCCTACAAAGATGTTTGGTGTGGATTGGACTGGAAAATGGTTTGATGTATTTCTCACTCACATACCCTTTCACTTTCTTGCCTAACTCTAATGTAGATCCCAACTGGTTCTTACATGGTTTCCCAATAGTAGTAATGGCCACGAAAGGCCAAGGCCATGGTGTTGCTAAAATAACCAAGTTTCAAAGGAGGGTTGAACTTGGCACAAACATCCATGGTAAATACTATACCAACTTTTTCAAGAACGTGTACTTTAATTAAGTACCGATACTTGATGCATTAATTACTTTTTTTTTGCTCAAATGCATTAATTACTTTAGTAGTTGGGCTACCATGGAGCCTTTGTACGACATTTATATAAAGCCCCACTTGGATTGAAAAAAAAGGTTGAAATAGAAAGGAATGAAAATGAAATAATAATAATAATAATAAAATGGAGGGGAAAATATTTTATCTCAATGTCTTTTGTTCATATTGGAAAAGAAAATAGGTTGATAGGAAAATTTTTGTTTAATTATAAGAAAATAAGGTAAGAAAAAGAAGTAAAATATCATTTTACCCTTAAAAATAAAATATTATTTTAAACTATACATAGTTTATACTCAAAGTTTTAAAGTGCACATTCAAGTGTGCACTCGCATGCACACCCGAGTTTGCATTGCGAGTGCACAGTCACTTCTATTCCTCCATCATCAATAACTCTTTCGCCTTCACCACCATGGGTCTGTGTCTGAAAAATCTTCATCAGCAACGATCAGAAATGGTAGTATGAATCATTTGGGGCTAGGTCTGAAAAATCTTTGCTGCCATGAGGTTTGGGTTGTATCTGAAATTAGCTACAAAAGTAAACCTTCAATAGTAGCGATTATGATGACGATGATTGAAAAAAAAAAAAAGAGGGAGGTTATTTGGGAAGTTACTACCGTTGGAAAATGAGTTCCCGCCGATAATAAAAGGAAAATATATTCATATGGATGAAGAAAAATTGGTCACCACCAGAAAATATTTTCTTGGGAAGATGGTAAACCAAATGGCTATTGCTGGTGGAAAATCCGATTTTCCTTTTCCCTTCCCTAATTTGCAGCGATCCAAATGAGCCCAAAGAATGTGGTGATTATCTCAAAATTAGAAGATGATTCATGAAGTTGATAAGGAACTTGAGTGTGAATTGAAGCAACTTCATCATGTCCAAAGAAAAAATTAGGATAAACCTTATCACGTTATTATTATAAGTCTAGTTTATCAAAAGTATTCTACCTTAAATATAAGTCCTCCTGAGAGTTATTAATAAATCTTTCCTAATCCTACCTCCATTAAAAATAAATATAAGAAAAAAATGTATAACATCTTTTTTTTAATACTCATTATTAAATAAGGGAAAATTTTAAAAATTCAATTAATTTAAGAAATTGAATTCCGTAATTTCCAAGGTTCTGAAACCCGACCAGTCATTGAACCGGTTGAGGAATAGAGTTAAGAGTCAATGGATCAGATCAGAGTCAAATCGGTGTTAATTAAAAATATAATTTGATTCAATTAATTTAAGAAATTGAATTCCGTAATTTCCAAGGTTCTGAAACCTGACCGATCATTGAACTGGTTGAGGAATAGAGTTAAGGGTCAATGGGTTAGAACGAAGTCAAACCGATGTTAATTAAAAATATAATTTAATTAAATAGGTAAGATTATTTATATTTTAATTAAATAAATATTTTATGATTTGAAAAGATATGATGTGATAATATCTTATAGACCCTTAGAATATGTACAAACAGATCAGAATTTATGTGGCTAAAAAGTAAAGGAGATCACGGGTTGGTTTACATGGTAGGTACCATGGTAGGGCAATAAATGAATAAGCTTCGTTCAGGCATGCGCGTGAGTGTGTCAGATACATCATACTACTTTAAATCTGTGCCTTCATTTTCTCTTTCTTCAAAAACAACCGACGCATCTCTCTTTTTCAGTCTGGTTTCTCTCACAGTCACCCTCTTTTCATCCCTCCAAGTACATTTAGACTGTCGAAAACTAGATCTAACGGTCCAGATTAAAAAAAAAATTTATTTTTTATCTTTTTCAAAAAAGACAAAAAACAAAAATTTATTTTCTTTTTTAAATTTGGACTGTTGGATCAAGATTTGGACGGCCCAAATCTAACCATGAGAGATGGGCAGAAAAATTGAAAGAGAGAATCCATCGCAAATCTCACTCCCACTACAAATCTCTCTCTTCTTCATCTTCTTCTTCTTCTTGTGTGCTTCTTCCGTTCTCGGCGTTCTGTTGTCCTCTCAAGTGGTCTCCCCCACTTCTTTATTCCGTCGCTTCTATGCGTTGGCGGCAACCCTGCTCTCACATGCTCACCAGAGCTATCCGCCATTGCAACCGTGTGACAGTCACCCTCCTTCACCACACCTAGCTCAGACTCTCTTCTCCTTTTATCTTTTCTCATCGTTCAGTTTCAGGCGACTATTTTGTTTGTTGTTTTTTTTAAAAAAAAAAAAAAAAGATCCAGACAATCTGTGGCTCGGTCAACTCGGCCGGTTCAGGCCGAGTTGACCGAGTTAGCCCCGGGTCAGCTTGAGACCCGGGTTCTACCCTCAAATCGGACCGGTCTTTCGGCCGGTTCGCCGGTTTCCGATTTGAACCGGCTGGTCCGGCCCGGTTTTCAGAATCTTGGTAATTTCTATTTCTTATTATGTGAATTTGATCAAACTAGACTTATAATAAATATCAGAGTAGTTTTATCTAAGGGGACTAGGAATCATAGACTTCTTTCTAGCCACCATGCATGCATATTTAATACGCATGCTGCGAGCAATTTCCCCCAACATGCTCATAAATTGAACAGACTAATAACATCACTCATGGTTTGATTGAAGAATAAACCGAAAAAAACTTCGGGACAAAAAAAAAAGGGATTTGTTATAAATAATATATTAATACAGATGTCCATCTCCCTATTATTTGTCCCCATTATTTTCCTATTATCATGTAATCTCATTTATTGTAGATTATAGGGTTATACCTATAAATATAAGGCATATATTATATACTATACACACATCTGAATATCGAATAAGACTGTTATCTCTTTTATTTTATAACATGTTATCAATGCGTATAATATTTTCATATCTCTTTGTTTCTTTTTTTTTTTTTTTAATTCTCCACTATTTCTTTTTTCTTCTAGTCCCATGTGACCTAAAGTCACTTTTTTCAGTGGAACCGAAAGTTCCAATCCATATTTCCTATTTCTTTTTCCCTTGTGATGAACTAATGTTATCGTCACGAAATTTGAAGTTTCAATCGATATTTGCAGTCTCCCTAGAGAATTACCGTCAGATTTATATACCTAGTGTTTTCTTTTTATTCATTTACATTATTGTGCTATTGGGTTAAGTGATAGAAGGAGAATACACTTTTTCTGCAATGACCTATCACTTACTTCATTTATATTGGAATGACCTCAAATTACAGCTTTTAATTTGTTTGTGTTGATCATATTACATGATTTTATTTTATATTTTGAGATTATATGGCCACAATCGATATAACTGTATCCTCTATATTATTAAATGACTAGAAGCCATATAATTTTTATTTCTTATTTTAATATTATGTGACCAAAAACCCTATAACTTATATCCTTTGTTCTATTAAGTGGCCGGGAGCCATTTAATTTTAATTTTATATTTTAATATTATATAGTTAGAAGCCATATATCTTTTATCTTTTTTATCTTATTAAATGCCCATAAGTCATAGTTTTGATTATGCCCGGAAGCCATATAATGTTAATCTTTTTCATCTTCGAATTAAATGGCCTGATTAAGCCATCAAGTTTTAATTTAAATGTGTAATATGATACTACCTCCGGTCCTAATTATAAGAGCTAGTTGACTTTCTTTGGAGAGATTAAGGAAGCTAAATAAGTTACTTAATTATCTTATTATATATATGTTAAATATTCTTAGATTATATATTAGTTTATTAGTCAAATTAATAAGTTTGAAGACAAAAATAAAAATAAAAATACTTTAAAGTAATTTAATTAGTTTCCTTAATTTCTATAAAAAAAAAATTTCAACTAGCTCTTATAATTAAGACAGTATTTAATTCCTTTTTTGTTTGTTTGACATTTATATGAATTATTTCCTAACTAAAATACTTTAAAGTAATTTAATTATTTCCTTAATTGTTTGTTTGTTTGACATTTATATATATATATATGGATTTTGTTTAGGTCCTATACCCCTTACCATCCTTTTTCCCTCCTTTTCTACCGTTGGATTAAGATCTCAACGGTTCAGATTTATCATATGATAAAAATATTATTATAAGGGAAAAGGAGGGAAAAGAGTGGTTAAAAATGATGATATATTTAGACCGTTGAGATCTTAACCCAACGGTTAAAAAGAGAAAATGAGGGAAAAGGACGGTAAGGGGTATAGGACCTAAACCAAATCCTATATATGAAAGGAAGTGATGGACGGTTAGTACCCAGTTTTTTTGGCTGAGTTTAAAAGAATATATTATTTAATAATTATTTATGTTAGTCCTTGATTTTCTACATGATCGATGATAGATTTATTTAAGTTTGAGGTTTTATTATCAATCAATGATCTGATAGTATAGGGATTTATTAATTTTGTTTTAGTAGTGTTGATATCCTATTATCTCTCATTAAATTTTCGAAATCTCCTATTATCCCTCGTATTATTATTTCTTCTTATTTTAATAAGGATTTGATGAATATTAATTTAGTAAATTGAAGATAACGAACCTATTTTTTGGTCAAAGATAATGAATATGCTACGTTGAAATCTTCTTTCCTCTTCTCACATATTATTTGCCGGTGGACATTATTATTTCTTTTAATTATTATTATTATTAATTTTAGTTGAGAATTGATGTGTCAAATACCTTAATTTATCGTTTGCATGACAATATTTGGGGAATCCTTATTCAATTAAATAGAATGAAAGGGAATTATACAATGAGATTATATTCATATTTTTTATTTGAAATATTTAAAAGTATGAGAATACCTAAGATATGAAATATCTTATGGGGTACTAGGTACTAGCTACCATAACAAAAATATATTATTTGGAAAAAGAAAGTATTTTGAAAAATTATTAAATTGCCACGTAATATATGTTATGTTGAAACTTTCTTATTTGTTGTAAAAAGCAAATTTTGTAATAAGAATTATCAAATTATCAATACAAAACTCTCGTAAACATTGAATAAATTCAAATAATTTCTTAACATTTACTTCTCTAATCCTATTTATACAGCATTTCTAATGGCTTGTTTCACCAACAACAACACACACACAAAAAAAAAAAAAAAAAAACTTTAATAAACTTCACCCTTTTTATGAACAACTTCATTTGTTTTTAGTATATATACACTTTTAAAGAAAATGACAGCATACAAAATAATAAATTGGGGTAAATTAAAATTATACATTTATATAATAAATTTAATGAGGTGACTTATAGAAAAAATAAATAAATCTGTACTTCATAAATAGGAGTAGTGAATACAAGCTGATAGCAAATTCACTTAAACTTTGTAGGATAAATTCCAACCACCAATTAATTGTAACGTTCCCTTCCATCTCTCTTTAACAGTTTTGGTCAATCGCTATTAAAAGGATCATTTTGTGTGCATCTATAGTATCTAACCAACAGCTGGAAACTAATTTATTTTTAAGAGGCAGAGATTATTAAAATAGACTTTGTAGCTCTATCAATCAACCGTTAAACTTGCAAATTGACTCTCCGAATTTAATGTTTTTATGTTTCTACTTTACATAATTGAGTCAAGTTATAGATAAACTTGTGTCAGTTGCAAACTTGATTAAACTTGCGAGTTTATACACTAAGTTTATCATTTTTACATTTTTAACTTACACAATGATGTTAAATTAATCTTAAACTCATGTCAAAATTTTCAATTTTATCATACTAAGTGACTTTAAATATGAATTTTATAAAAGCTTCTTTGTTAAGTATAATATATTGTGAATGTTGATGGATTTAATTTTAATTATTTGAATTTAAAATATATTTATATCAAATTTTGTCTTTTTTATATTTTAAATACTTAATTATACATTATTAATACATATTTAATGATAAAATTAAACTCTTAAGAGTTCACGATACAAGTTTACGTCATTGTCATGAATTTGTTTAAACTTGTGAGTTTGATAACTTTACTACCACCAACAACTATTTTTAAAAAAGAAAAAATTGAAACCAGATTTTAGATCTTATGTATTGTATCAAGCAGGGCAAGAGCCAAGATATTAAAACATCAGCTGGAAACTAATTTATTTTTAAGAGGCAAAGATTATTAAAATAAACTTTGTAGCTCTACCAACAACTTTTTTTTTTTTTTTAAAGAAAGAAATTGAAACAAGATTTTAGATTCAAGCAGGGTGAGAGCCAAAGATATTAAGACACATTTTTCATAGTTTGCAAACAGCATGAATAGTGGATTGATATCTAATTAATTAGCCTATATATGCCTAATATAGTTATATTTGATCGAATCAAAACAAGTAAATATGACATATCAAAACTTAAAAATAATGTTTTAAAAGTTGGATCAAATGTTACACCCCTACCAGCCTCGCCTTTTCGGGTGGCGGGTTAGAGGGATTTCTTATAGAATGTTACATTTCCTTAGTTATTAGTCCATTTTGATGATAAATCAGAGTTCGCGTAGCAGAGCACAGAACCGGTTTGGACAATTACTGTACTGGTAAAAGTAAAATAAATAGAAAATATAAGTCCCAATAGGGTTAAGGGTACAGTCATCCAAAATAAATACCAAATATATACAGTAATCCAAAAATGTAAGTACAAAAATTCAATAGGGCATTCTCTATTCTTCATCTGCACTGTAGGGCCTTACCTTTCCAAAAAGGATCTTTACTTCAGGCACGTCCCCCTGTGACTATATAAGAGTCTGGAGTCCGAGAACGGCCCCCAGAGTAACCATCAATACTTATGCACTAAATGTGTGATGTGTATGTATGCAACCATGTGAGTATGTAAACATGGATATACGTGCCAAACATGCCACAATATGCAAACAGACACAAATACCACAACAACATCATGTCTTCGCACCGTCGGGTCGCCTTACCAAGGCAGACCCCGGAATTACCAGAATCACAAGTCGGTCTCCACAAAGTCGCCACGTAGGCAGACCCCAACAGGCACCCTCAGCGCTAGGGACACAATCACAAACATGTTCTGTATGCATATTTGGCCAACAATACAAAAACACACATATGGCAAACAAGTACATACAACAAACACATAAAAGTGCCGGAGTAAAGAGGTTACTACCTGGTATGGTGGATACCGTTTTCACTACCTTTTTACTGCATGGCCCTTCTAAAAGTACCATTGACCTAAAACATTAAAATACACTATTTTCAGTATTTCCAGAAATGCCTTGACATTATTTTTTTGTTAAATCCGTCCCCTTCATGAGTTCTCTAGAAGGTCCCTGTTTCTGTCCCAACTTCTGGGATTTTTAATAAATTCCAAAAAAATCATATTGACATGAAACCAGCTCCATCTGAACCATTAAAGAGTCTATTTTTCAGGAAAAATATAAAAATACCCTGAAAGTACTTGTATTTTGGAGTGTTGCTCATTTCCTACCCCTTGGTCAGATTTCGCCCAGATGCACATAGAGCCAACTTTAACAATTTTTATCTTCTAGTAGGAAAATCCAAAAATTACAAAATTATACATCTTGGTGAACCTTAGGAAGTTTAGTTTCTGCCCAAAAAATTTCAGCTTCATTCAAGGTCGTTTACTATTTTTAAAACCCAGTTGAAGACGCACAGCCAGAAATTCCAGATTTGAAGATAAGCTTAGTTTAAGGGGTTTTTCGGTGTTTTCAACTTCAGAAACTTAAACCATAGCCATAACCTACACAAAATCATGTTCCAGAGCTATTGGTGGCCTTAAAATTGCAGAAATCCAACCCTAACATCAAGCACCAGCCATTTGCACGAAAATACTTAGTTAAGAACTCAAGAAGATGAAGTTGTCGGTGTTACCTTGAATCGGAGAAACGGTAAATGATCTTGGTGGCTTGAGTCTTGAGTTAAGCTATGGAGTTTTTGCAGACCTCTCTCACCCTATCCTCTGGAAATTTCGTGCTCAAGGGTGAAAAAGAAGAAGAAATTACCTTTTTAATAAAAGTAAAATTGATCCGGTTGAAGTAGAATTAAATGGCATAAATAACTGTCTGGAATTCATCAAGCTTTTGGCTTATTTTTCAAGTGAATCCAGAGTTTTCCAGAGGTTCCTGGGTTCCTGCCACGTGCTCAGCCCCCTCCAAAAATATCTAGATATTTTCTTGCTTTTGGGGCAAATTATCTGTTTTGGCTCGAAACTTTCGAAAATTGCAATTGTGCCCCAGTACTTTTAAATAATTACCAAATTTTCTCCACCTTTTTGTCTGCCCTTTTTAACACATGGGGTGCCACTTTGGGCCCACACACCTGCCCAAACTAATTTTTACCTATTTATTCCCATTTTACCCCTGTTCTCCAAATGTGGGTCCCGCTGGCAGTCAGGGTGGTTCCTTTTGTGCTTCTCTCTATCTTTTCCAGACTTTTTCCTCTTGAATGGACACTCCTATGTAGTACTCTCCAAACTTTATGAAGTGGCCTCACAATTGACCTACTCGGTCCAAAAGAACCTCCCAATCGATCCCTATCAGTCCCGTTTCTGTCGGTTAATCACCTGTGGGACCCGCATTTCAAGTTTGGGCCTGAATATGACTTAAATCACCTGGTTCTCTCTTCTTTCTCATGGTGGACGAATTTTCAATATGTTAGGGATAAGGAACTGATTGTTTTGCCCTTGCTTTTCCTCTTTTACCCCTGAAGTGATATGTGTTCCATTGTGATCATTATACTGATTCTCCAGTGTCTCCCTCTCTCCCTATTTTCCTTAAAAACACAAAGGATGTTTACTTGTCCAGGAAATGCCATACTTTCTGAACTGGACTTAGTAGTCTGCCTAACTTAGGCTTATTCTCAATCCTCAGGGTCTAAAATTCAGGATGTTACATCATATGTCAAATTGGAAAGGCTAATGAATTTTTATTTTCATGGCAAGACAGACTGGTGATAAATCCCTGATAACATAAGAATTAAATAAAAATAAGTATATCCGTATAATATATTTACATATTAGGAATAAAATTCATACTAACTTTAATGTTCAATATAATAATATCACAATGTATAAAATTTTCAATTGAATAACACCATATCTAAACCCAAAAAAAAAAAAGAAAAAGAATAAAACCATATAAATGCAAGCGATGTCTAAAAAAGGACTTGTGTATTAGTTTTCCCTTCTATTTTAAAACTCAGGGGCATGGAAGTAATTTCACCCAATTTCTAAATCTCACATTAGGTCATGCGGCCTGTGATATGTAACGATAATAATTAGTTAAAAGTTTGTTAGAGTTAGTTGGAGGATTATAGCCGTTAGAGTTGGTTTAATAGAAGAGCTCCTATAAATAGAGTTCCACTACTTTTGTAAATCAAACTGATTGAGTGTTATTGAGAAATTTCTAGTCCTCTCTGTTCTTATCTCTGAATCTCTCTGCCTTTTTTCTTCTTCTTTAAACCCTCTGTTTCTTCTCTACTCTCTCGTCTATTCCTTCTTTCTCTTCTATACAAAATTATGATTATATAACAACATGACTATTTACTTGTCAAATTTGGCGACCCAAATGAAAATTTGGATATTTCAAATGGAATTTAATAAGATTTTCCCAAACAATAACCTAGTTGATTAAAAATTGATTAATTCTTATCTTTCTTGGATTTTTTGAAGCAATCCTACAAGGCAGAAGCTCATGGAGAATTTTCTCAAGAGATTGACAAGAGGAAGAAGCATGGACATGCTTGTAAGAAATGTGACAAAGACACAAACACATTGATAAAAAGCTCATAGAGAAATTCAACAAAAACCCAGTGCCAAATTTATTATTTCCCAGGGAGATGTGCTTACTAACACCAAAGATACATAATTAAAACAAGTTCAAAGTTTTCAACATTTACTTTTTGGGAGAAAGATCACACTTAAAAATTGATCAAGTTCTTCTCTCTCAAGCTTTCCACTGTATCCCTGATACTTACTGCCAGTGGAATAAACTCAATACCCAAGGTCCTTGACTTTTCTATGGAAACTTGATACACTGGCGCGAAGGGCTTATCGTTCTCACACCTAACAAGTTATTAAGGAAGCAAGAAATGAAGTGAGCAAAAGAGTAGGGAGAGAGAGGAGTGGGGTGTTTCAGCACGTGGAGATTTAACTAACTTACTTGTTTGGGAGCTGCATTGTTGGATAGAGCTCATGCAAGATCCTCACAATGTCAGAGTAGTGTGCGACTGTCCCAAACAAACAATACCTTCCGCTAGCTGAAGAAATCTCAAATGCTTGAATATGAGCGTTTGCAACATCCTTCACATGAATCAAACCAAAGGAAATGTTTGGAAATGTTTGTGCACCTGCATCAAACAAGCTTCAGAATAGTTCATGGCGCAACATACATAGTTTTCTCTAGGGGCAAGACAAGAAGTTGTTTTACACGTTTAAATGAGCTAACAACAGTCAGAATAATACTCAAATATTCTATCCAGTCGTAAATGTAAGAGCTAGTAAAAGGGTTTGCTTTAGTCCCAAAAGTATTGATTGCATATTTTAGGAAGATTTTCCATCAAGGGTGTAGTTTTCAATGCAAATGATAAAAAAAAGTAACTTTAGGGTAACAAATACACATTTTTTGCAAATAACTAAACTAATTTTTTTAATATCCACAAATTAGTTATCTAGGTCCTACATTTAAGACCAAAGGAAGTAATTAATAGCTAATTAGCTTATTATTGAAGAAATTTAATGACAGTATGACATATAAATCAAATTTGAACGGAAAACAAGTTGAAAGCTATATCTGTTTTAATAAAGTTGTCACCCAGAGCTTCTAAGGCCTAGGACTCAAAGTCATATTGTGCAAAATACATATCCAAAAAAATATTTTGTGAAACTGTGTCTACAATCAGTATTGCAAAAAAATTTGTGCATCGTGATTGAATGAAAATCGTTGAACTTCATAATGTCTTCATTATGGAAAAACTTGATAAATGGAATTCTTGAATAAACTTACACATGTACCCAATCCCTTAGTAGATATCAGCATTTTGACGCCAATTCCCTTTTCTATTAACTAGAGCCAGAACAAGCATTTTAGTTGAAAGATCAGACAATACAGACAGAAAAATAATGCAACAGAATTTACTTTTGTACTCTATACAGCATGAACATCATGACCCTATGAAGATTACCATTTATTAATTTTGATATTGCAGCAGAACTTTCGTTAAGTGATGGTTGCAAGAGAGGCCCAATCACCACTGCTGGGTTGAGGGCAACCACGTCAATGTTATTTTCTTTGGCAAATTTCCAGGCAGCATCTTCAGCCAAAGTTTTGGAAAGTGTATACCAAATCTGAAAGCACAAAACCAACATAGTAGGAGACTTGAAAGGCGTTATAAAATATTATTTGTGACAAATAACACATTAGCACATGGGGGAAGTTGGAACATTTACATTAGCAATATTAGTCAGCAGCAATTTTCTAGAGCATACAAGTTTCAAAAGCACTGATCTGTTATTTAAAAAAAAAATGAAAACTAATTAAAACGATGGCTCAAGAAGTTTAGCAAGTTTAATGGGCAATCTCGGCATCACATTGCAACTGATTACAAGGGACTGAACTTTGTCACAATTCAAACAAGTAGCTTTCAGAAAGAATAAATGAGCCAAGACTTAGCTGCATATTGCATTCTGAAAGAGGAAATACCCCTAATAATACCCTGGTACATGGCAAAAAATATAAATAGAAACAAAAAACAGAGGATAAGGAAGGATGGATGAGAATATGGATATTTAGAATATGAAGAAATCCCTGACGGCTGCAAACAAAGAGATTGTTAGATGATTAGATAATGAGGAAGGAAAAACCCCTCATAGCCTTAAAATAGGTAAGGGAAAAATGGAGAATTTGACAACATCATTGCCAATTTCTCACAACCGTAATGAATGATTGGAGTATATACAAGTCAAATAGAGCCTGTAATCCTTTGAAAAAGCTCACATCTCAACCTTGATTGAGTGCAGCTTGTTTACAATGTTACTTTAAGGAGAAAACGTGATAGGGTTTCTTTCCAAAGGTGGAACCAAAGCTACTCCAGATGACAAGAAGGGAGAAAATTTTGAAACAAAAGCCTAATTGATTATGAACAGAGACTTTAATTTTTTTTTTCTTTTTTTTTTTTATGGCTTCAGCACTTTCACTTTAAATTAAAACTGCATTCGAATGTTTTGCTCTTTATTATGACCATGAATCCATGATAATAGTCAAGCAACTGTCTTTTATGCATTCTACAGTTGAAGTGAATGTAACCAATTCACTGCTAGTAAAGTCCACCGGCCAATACAACAAAACATAAGCGCCTCTATTCTGATAAGCCAATGTGTAAGACTTCCAAATGGCATTTAGATTGAGAACATGCTATCCCAACTCTATGCACCATTAAGTACAATCACACATGCAATGCACAATAATTGCTAGATTCAATGCAATGTTAGTATAATGAAATATGGTACATACCTTGTATTCCCTACAGATATCTGGATTTGAAAACCAAGTCTCATCAACTACAACTTCAGAAGTTAAGGGCTTTCCATTATATACAACTGCAGCAGCGGAAGAAGTTAAAATAACTCGTTTCACAGATGGTGACTTTGCACATGATTTGAGAACATTAAGAGTTCCTTTGACTGCTGGATCAATTAATTCAGTCTGAATTGGAAAAGGCAACAGTTAGAATTTGGTACGAAACTTTTTAAATCAGACAACAAAATGGTAATTTAAAGATTGTCAGCCTTGTGAATAATCTAAACTCATGGGAGCTTAACAGTTTCCAAAGCCAAAAATACAAAATCCTTAATACTAAATAGTTCATACTTGATACAAATTTCTGTCCATAACTGACAGATTTCAGGAAAATCTCAAAGCATCTCACTCTAAAGTACTCAAGAATTCACCACTTTCTTTGGATGTGAATCATGCTAAGATATACCAGATTGCACTTTACTGGCTCTAAATCCTTACAGTAATCAAAATAAGGCAATCTCAAACGAGCCTTACAGCCAAATGCCTAAGTTATAGCCATATCTTTGCTTCTAAATGACATTACTTAAACTAAAGGTTATGAGCACTAGCTAGAAGGTGCATTTGACAAATATGAATGGTGGGCACTAACGCACCAAAAGCATGATACTTGAAGTCAAAAAATTGTGATACTTAGAATTCTTAGAGTTAATGTGAACTTACTAGGTTATCAATACAAGAGATTATTTTACTATTGGCCAAGGGCAAAGAAAGGAGCAAGATATCGAGAATGGTCAAAATGTCTTGTGCATTTGAAAAATATGAAAAATGAAATGTTGAAGCTTCTGTCTTCCTGTTACTGGAATTTTTTTTTTTCCCTATTCAAGAATAGTCATCTAAAAATGGGTAGAACATAATCAAAAGATGATAAAAATTGATAAAGAGATTCTTTAACCAGGTTAAACCACTGAAAGAGAATTCTTTGATGTAGAAAATATTGATGCCAACCTGTGGGTCTTTGACATTGAAAGCAACAGGAGATGCAGTATGAAAGACGCCCTCGCACCCATCAACAGTCTGGTCGAATGAACCTTCTTCCAAGAGATTTGCTTTAATCAGCTGCAGTCTCTCCATTGCCCCATCAAGTTTGAGCAAATGGTCTACCTTTACTGAATCATCTGCAAGGAGTTACAAATTATCGCTAATATGTAACTCTAAATGATGTTGTATAGTAGATAAGAAACAACAAAATAGAATTGATTCCTCTCACATGATACAGAAACTTAAAAACTATAATGAAACAGAACAGTTTGGAACACTAACAGAACAATTATAGAATTGATGCATCTAGCAATATGTATTTTGTCTCCATTTATGTCTATGTTAGACATTTCCCTCCATTTCTCTCAAATTCATCTCCATCCAACACCATGCATGCTCCGTTCTTGGGCCATTCCTTCAATTTCAAGCAGCCAAGCACTACAAACCAAAGAATTTCACATTCGATTGCCTGATAATAACTAGAAATCAACATTTGGAAATTCGAATTTCAAGCAAATTTCAAAGTAGTCACATCCAAAACCCAAAATCGTAACCAAAAAAACCAATGAAGAAATCAAGTGTCCAATCCTTACTCCTACCTCTTCGTTGAAAACAAAAACAAAAAACGAAGAAATCAACAAAACAGAATTTCCATTCAGTAAAAATGGGGTATTAAGGAGAGAGTACTCACTCGGGTCACGAACGGTGCCCTTCACAATATAACCACGAAGAAGAAGGAGCTTGACGATCCATGAAGCAATAAAGCCAGAAGCAACAGTGACGCACACCAGCTTGCCTTTTCCTGTGTTGCTTTCCATTCTCCTTCGTTCTTCCTTATCCACTGCTTAAATTCAGGCAAGTCTTCTCTCTTCACCTCGGTTTTAATCTCCAGGCTATGAATTGTACCCATTGTTTATAAAGAAAACCGCGAGTCTGTGATATCGATGAATTTAACGCATCATCTTCATCAAAGTGCCAATTGAGACCTGTAACTAGTTGACGGGTGTGTTCAATTAAATGGCTCACAGCTACAGGTGTAAGCCATGGTATGAGGAAGCCAATGGGAGTCCCAATTTCATGCATGGGATCGACATTTGAGACCATGGGCTACAATAAAAGAGATTGGTAGCGTAGGTTTTTGGTTTCTTTCGTCAAAATTTGCGGCCAGAGATCAAACTAGCTGTTTGAACTGAAAAGGTGGTGATTCAATTTGGGGAAAAAGACAATCTGTAAAGAAAAGGTTAATGATTTTGCCGACGCCCTTGCGCAATGGCATGCAGGGTCCTCACTTGCGAGGACGTAACGGTTCGAACCTGTAATCGGATGCATGGTCGTGTAAGAGGCCCCATGAAAAAGGAAGGGGGACATCATCAAATCAAGTCAAGGTGAATGACGACGAATATAATCAACGAAAATTAAGGTTCTGTTTGGTTTGAGTAAGAGAGGAAAAATGGAGGGAAAAAATTTAAAAGGGAGGAAAATTTATATGGCTCCACCATAAATAACTTTTCTTTCCCTCCCTTTTCCCTCCCCTCCCTCCAAACCATGCAAAGCCTAATTATCATTTAGAGGACTTTATGAGCACCGATGATAAGAAGCATCACTCAAATCAAATTTCAACCTTCTAGATTTATAATTACTGATAGTTTAAAAAAGAATAATAGTTAATGTAACTTTTAAATTTACCTTCATTTTAATTTTAATACCTTAAACTTCAAATTATAAAGTTTTAGTTATTTAAATTTTATTTTGTTTAAAATATTGATCTATAACTCAATAAAAACCTAAACAATTTTGTTCTTATAGGGACTAAAATTAAAATAAGATTAAACTTAAACTCTTAAAGGATCAAAGATAATATTAGAGTAAAATACATCAACCTTATCTCTAATCTCTATTACTCTAAATTACAGAGACCTCCTTTTTATTTTAAAAACCTATGTGAATTTGAACCTCCCTCAAAATGAAAATATATGTTGTGTAAATTTTCCTTCTAGTTTTGAGATTTAACTTCCATTCATTAAACTGTTAGTTGACCGTTAAATCACAAGATTGACTCATTATTTTGACCAAAATACCCTGCCTTAAAATAAATATTACTACTTGTCATGTAATCTTTGACCAAAAAAAAAATCATTTAATCAAAAATATTTATTCAAATTTTTAAAAAATTATTATATATTTTTATATTTTTGTCATACTTTTAAATTTATCATATTATAAATTTAATTAATTTTATCATTATAAATTTTATTTTTTTGATAAAATTAAATGTTTAATAATCTCTTTTATTTATTAAACTTATCATGTAATTTTTAACTAGCATGATGATGTTTTGCAATAATACATACATACATATATTCAATTAAGTTATATAATTATAAAATGATATTATTATGATATTCGCATATTAATATCTTATAATTTTAAATTTTAAAGAATATTTCATTAAACATATATTCTTAAAAATAATTACTCAAATTTTGAACAAGTTATTAATATTTACCACATAAAAAAATTACTAAAACTTATTCTAAATTAGATTTATTAAAAATATTAAATAGATAATTAATGAACATTAACATTAAAAGATAAATTAGAGAATTGGTATAATGAGAAGTAAATTAGTAAACAACATTTATTTTAATATGTTTTTTAATTTAAAAATATATTTAAAGAATCTTTTTAGAATATTCTTCAATGGTGTTAATGATTTGGACTAGTATATTTTCAAAATAGAAAGGATATCTGTGTAATTAAGGCAAAACAGAATGGTGGTTAGAATATTTTACTCAAAATATTAACCATTAAAAATTATCTATATTTTGGGTTCTGTTCACATTAAAACATTTTTTTAAATAAAAATAAGGAAAAGTTAACCAAAACCATTTAAGTTAAATAATGATGAGATAAAGTGGTGAAAAAGTTAATGAGCCTATTTGGGTTGGTAGTAGGAGCGGTGGCTTAAAAGTTATCTGACTTTTGTAAAAGTCCGGTAAGAAAAAAGTAAGGTTATAAATAATGATTTGTATTTGGATTGATGGTGATAGAAGTGGCGGGGCCATATCAAAAAATTGAGAGTTTTTTGGAAAAAACTCTATGATATAGCTTTTTCCTTTACTGATTTTTAGGAGCTTTTTGACTTAAAATTTAGTAAACTTAAAACTCAACCCAAACATATCAAAAATCAGTTGGCAATGTAGTGTAGTGGTAATGTAGTGCTCGCCAGCTTGCTTTGCACCAAAACAACTCCTTCATTCCCCTTACATCTTGCTCACTTGTAAAACTTCTTTATTATTACATTCATTTCTTAAGACTTCATAGATTTTTTTTATAATAATAATAATAATAATAATAATAATAATAATAATGTGCATAATGATTGTTACAAATGAAAATAGTTACTTAAAAATTTTAATTTAGTTGCTTAGTATTTGTTTTAAATTGTTACATCCAGTAGCGGAACCAAAAAAACATTTTTAGCTCAGGCCAAAAAATAAACATATTGAACTACTTCCTTTAGTTTTTATTATAAGGTACCAACTAACAAGTATATTTGGTCCTTTTTATAAAACACTTGCTTATTTCTAAATAGTATTAAATATTTTTTTTTCCATGTATACGCATAATTAAAAAGGTAGTAAGTGAGAGTAATAATTAATACAAATTAATTATTACTCTTTTTTTTGAGTAAAAAAAAGTAATAATTAATATAATATTAGAGTTTAGTATAATTAATAGAGATAATATTCAAAATTACTTAAATTTTAGGACAAATTTAATGACTTTAATTGTTTTTATTGACTTGTGAGAATCGTTAGTTAGTTCCTTAAATAAGGACCAGAGGGAGTATTTACTAAACAGTATCAAATAACCTTGAAAATACCAATAAATAATAATCGATAATTATAAATCAAAATAATATATAAGATGATACTAACTTTTCGGTATCTCAACCAAGAATTTTACTTTTCTCTCACAGCCCAATGAGTAATGAAACAAACATTATTCTTACAGAGAAGATAAAAAATTAGCTAGGGCCAAATTTGTAGCCAAATAAAATATTATATACTCCCTTCGGTCCTAATTATAAGACATAGTTGACTTTTTTGGAAAAATTAAAGAAGCTAATTAAATTAACTTAGAGTATTTTTCTTTTTATTTTTTTCTTCAAAGTAATTAGTTTGACTCACATACTAATATATAATCTAAAAATATACAACATATGAAATGATTAAGTAACTTAATCTCTCCAAATAAAGTCAACTATGCCTTATAATTAGGACCGGAGGTAGTAATATATATATATATATATATATATATATATATATATATATACATACTAACAAATTTTATAAGATTAGTCGGAGTCAGCTAGGCCTTAACCCCAACTAGCCATCACTATGTTCTGCCATTGGTTACATCCTCTTCTTCCCTGCCCCATCATTAAGTAAAAGTCTCACTAGTACAAGTAAGCCTAAGTTATTTCCTATCATGTCCTATTTTAATAAAAGTCTTGTATCACAACTTCGGCTTTCTGTATCATTGAATATATGCAATGGAGTTGTTTATACCAAGGACACAGACTTAAGCATGCTTAAACTTATCGGCATATATTCTTCAATTAAGTTGTTAAAATAACCTTCAATTTATATTAAAAAATGCAACAAAAACCATAAACTATTTTTTTAGAGCAAAGTAACCATAAACTTTAAAAATTGAAATAAAATCGTTAAATTCAACTAACTTCCATCTATTATAATAGAGAAAATTAATCTTTTGCCATCTAAAGTTTTGACTTACTCATAACTCAGTTTTTAAACTGTTAACTCGCTTGCAACTCAGTCCCTATGTTTTCAAGTCATCGAATGCATCAAAAAATATTGAAATACCGTTAAAAATTACTTAGGTAAATTTTACATAAATTATGATTTTGTAACATAATGATATATAAAGATAATAATTAGTTAAAAGTTAGTTAGAGGATTATAGCCCTTAGAGTTGGTTGGTTAATAGAAGAGCTCCTATAAATAGAGTTCCACGACAATTGTAAATCAGATTGATGTTTATGCCAATTGAGTGCCATAGAGAAATTTCTATTCCTCTATGTTCCTATCTCTTAATGCCTCTGCTTTTCTTCTTTTTTAAATCCTTTGTTTCTTCTCCACTCTCTCGTCTATTCCTTCTTTGTCTTCTATACAAAATTATGATTATGTGAAAACCTAACTATTTATTTGTCAAGTTTAACGACCCAAATGAGAATTGGATTTGGATTCAGTCCTCTGCGCTTACAATCCACTGCCATCCACTGCGCAAAAAACAACACCGATTCCTTTTCTTTTCTTTTCTTTTTTTTTTTCCCTCTTTTTTACAAATATTTCAGCCTTTAGGATACTGTAGGTAGTAAAAAAAGATACTTTGAGATACTGACCGGTACTTAAAAAATACGTCATGATTTTTAAAAATTATTTTAGGATGTTGAAAAAATATTTTAGGGTACTTACTAGTACTAAAAAAAATACTTCAGGATACTGACTGGGGATACTGGCTGGTATTGAAAAAATACTTAATGATCTTCAAAAATTATTTTAGGATCTAAAATAATTTTTGAAGATCATTAAGTATTTTTTCAGTACCAGCCAGTATCCCCAGTCAGTATCCTGAAGTATTTTTTCAGTACCAGCCAGTATCCTCAGTCAGTATCCTGAAGTATTTTTTTAGTACCAATAAGTACCCTGAAATATTTTTTCAACATCCTAAAATAATTTTTAAAAATCATGAAGTACCCATTAGTATTTTTTTAATACCGATCAGTATCCTAAATATCTTTTTAGTACCTATAGTATCCTGAAATATTTGTTATAAAAAAAAAAAAGAAGAAGAAGAAGAGGAATCAGTGTTGTATTTGCGCAGTGGATGGCAGTGGATTGTAAGCCGCAGAGGACTGAATCCAAATCCATGAGAATTTGAATATTTCAAATGGCATCTAATAAGATTTTCCAAAAAAAAAAAAAAAAAAAACCTCGTTGATTAAAAATTGGTTAATTTTTATCTTTCTTGGATTTCTTGAAGCAATCCGAGAAGGCAGAAGCTCATGGAGAATTTTTCTCAAGAGATTGACAAGAGGAAGAAGCATGGACATGCTTGTAAGACATGTGACAAAGACAGAAACACATTAACAAAAAGCTCATAGAAAAATTCAACAAAAACCCAGTGCCAAATTTATTATTTCCCAGGGAGATGTGCTTACTAACACCAAAGATACATAATTAAAACAAGTTCAAAGTTTTCAACATTTACTTTTTGGGAGAAAGATCACACTTAAAAATTGATCAAGTTCTTCTCTCTCAAGCTTTCCACTGTATCCCTGATACTTACTTCAAGGGGAATAAACTCAATACCCAAGGTTCTTGCCTTTTCCTCGGAAACTTGATACACTGGCATGAAGGGCTTATCGTTCTCACACCTAACAAGTTATCAAGGAAGCAAGAAATGAAGTGAGCAAAAATGTGGAGAGAGAGAGAGAGAGAGAGGAGTGGGGTATTTCCACACGAGGAGATTTAACTAACTTACTTGTCTGGGAGCTGCATTGTTGGATATAGCTCATGCAAAATCCTCACAATGTCGGAGTAGTGTGCTACTGTCCCAAACAAACAATACCTTCCGCTAGCTGAAGAAATCTCAAATGCTTGAATATGAGCGTTTGCAACATCCTTCACATGAATCCAACCCAAGGTAAAATTTGGAAATGTTTGTGCACCTGCATCAAACAAGCTTCACAATAATTCATGGGGCAACATACATAGTTTTCTCTAGGGGAAAAACAAGAAGTTGTTTTACACATTTGAATCAGCTAACAACAGTCAAAATAATCCTAAAATCTTCCATCCAGTCGTAAATGTAAGAGCTAGTAAAGGGGTTTGCTTTAGTCACAAATGTATTGATTGCATATTTTAAGAGGGCTTTCCATCAAGGGTGTGGTTTCCAATGCAAATAATTAAAAGAGTAACTTTAGGTAAATCAACACACATTTTTTGCAAATAACTTACTTAACTAATTTTAAATTCACAAATTAGTTATCTAACTCTTACATTTAAACCGAGGAAGTAATTAATAATTAATTAGCTTATTATTGAAGAAATTTAATGACAGGATGACATATAAGTCAAATCTGAAGGGAAAACAAGTTGAAAGCTATATCTGTGTTAATAAAGTTGTCACCCAGAACTTCTAAGGCGTAGGACTCAAAGTCATCTGGTGCATAATACATATCCAAGAAAATACTTTGTGAAACTGTGTCTACAATCAGTACTGCAAAAAATTTGTGCATCGTGATTGAATGAAAATGTTGAAGTTCATAATGTCTTCATTATGGAAAAACTTGATAACTGGAATTCTTGAGTAAAATTACACATGTACCCAATCCCTTCGTACATATCAGCATTTTGACCCCAGTTCCCTTTTCTAATAACTAGAGCCAGAACAAGCATTTTAGTTGAAAGATCAGACAATACAGATAGAGAAAAATAATGCAACAGAATTTACTTTTGTACTCTATACAGCATGAACATCATGAACCTATGAAGATTACCATTTATTAATTTTGATATTGCAGCAGAACTTTCGTTAAGTGATGGTTGCAAGAGAGGCCCAATCACCACTGCTGGATTGAGGGCAACCATGTCAATGTTGTTTTCTTTGGCAAATTTCCAGGCAGCATCTTCAGCCAAAGTTTTGGAAAGTGTATACCAAATCTGAAAGCACAAAACCAACATAGTAGGAGACTTGAAAGGCGTTATAAAATATTATTTGTGACAAATAACACATTAGCACATGTGGGAAGTTGGAACATTCACATTAGCAATATTAGTCAGCAGCAATTTTCTAGAGCATACAAGTTTCAAAAATCAAAAGCACTGATCTGTGATTTAAAAAAGTAAAAACTAATTAGAACGATGCCTGATGAAGTTTAGCAAGTTTAATGGGCAATCTCGGCATCACATTGCAACTGATTACAAGGGACTGAACTTTGTCACAATTGAAACAAGTAGCTTTCAGAAAGAAAAAAGTCAGAAAGAATAAATGAGCCAAGACTTAGTTGCATATTACATTCTGAAAGAGGAAATAACCCTAATAACACCCTGGCACATGGCCAACAATATAAATAGAAATAGAAAAAAAAAAAAAAAAACAGAGGGTAAGGAAGGATGGATAAGAACATGAATATTTAGAATATGAAGAAATCCCTGACGACTGCAGACAAACAGATTGGTAGATAATTAGATAATGAAAAAGGAAAAACCCCTAAAAACCTTAAATTAGGTAAGGGGAAAATGGAGAATTTGACAACATCATCGCCAATTTCTCACAACTGTAATGAATGATTGGAGTATATACAAGTCAAATAGAGCCTGTAATCCTTTGAAAAAGCTCACATCTCAACCTTCATTGAGTGCACCTTGTTGACAATGTTACTTTAAGGAGAAAACGTGATAAGGTTTCTTTCCAAAGGTGGAAACCAAAGTTACTCCAGATGACAAGGGAGAAAATTTTGAAACAAAAGCCTAAGTGATTATGAACACAGACTTTACTTTCTTTTTTTTGGGGCTTCAGCACTATCACTTTCAATTAAAACTGCATCCGAATGTTTTGCTCTTCATTATGACCATGATAATAGTCAAGCAACTGTCTTTTATGTATTCTTCTACAAAAGAAATGAATTCAATTTTAGTTTGAATGTGGTTCACAGTTGAAGTGAATGTAACAAATTCACTGCTAGTAAGGTCCGCTGGCCAATACATTAAAACATAAGCGCCTCTATTCTGATAAGCCAATATGTAAGACTTCCAAATGGCATTTAGATTGAGAACATGCTATCCCAACTCTATGCACCATTAAGTACAATCACGCATGCAATGCACAATAATTACTAGATTCAATGCAATGTTAGTATAATGAAATATGGTTCATACCTTATATTCCCTACAGATATCTGGATTTGAAAACCAAGTCTCATCAACTACAACTTCAGAAGTTAAGGGCTTTCCATTATATAAAACTGCAGCAACTGAAGAAGTAAGAATAACTCGTTTCACAGATGGTGATTTTGCACACGATTTGAGAACATTAAGAGTTCCTTTGACTGCTGGATCAATTAATGCAGTCTGAATTGAAAAAAGCAGCAGTTAGAATTTAGTACGGAAACTTTTTAAATCAGACAACAAAATGGTAATTTAAAGATTGTCAGCCTTGTGAATAATTTAAACTCATGGGAGCTTAACAGATTCCAAAGCAAGAAATACAAAATCCTCAATACTAAATAGTTCATACTTGATACAAATTTCTGTCCATAACTGAAAAATTTCAGGAAAATCTCAAAGCATCTCACTCTAAAGTACTCAAGAATTCACCAATTTCTTTGGATGTCAATCATGCGAAGATATACCGGATTGCACTTTATTGGCTTTAAATCCTTACAATAATCAAAATAAGGCAATCTCAAATGAGCCTTACAGCCAAATGCCTGAGTTATAGCCATATCTTTGC
Source organism: Acacia crassicarpa (assembly GCA_034222035.1). Classification (NCBI taxonomy): domain Eukaryota; kingdom Viridiplantae; phylum Streptophyta; class Magnoliopsida; order Fabales; family Fabaceae; genus Acacia; species Acacia crassicarpa. The sequence goes on from JAWXYG010000003.1 coordinate 41,024,810, forward strand.
TTCTAAATGACGTTACTTAAACTAAAGGTTAAGAGCACTAGCTAGCAGGTGCAGTCAAATTACTCTTTATTTTTATGGCCTGTTACATTATGGATAGTGGGCACTGAGGCACCTAAACCATGATACTTGAAGTCAAAATATTTGTGATACTTGGAATTCTTAGAGTACATGTGAACTTACTAAGTTATCAATACAAGAGATTATTTTACTATTGCCCAAGGGCAAAGAAAAGAGCAAGATATTGAGAATGGTCACAATGTCTTGTGCATTTGAAAAATAGGAAAAATGAAATGTTGAAGCTTCTGTCTTCCTGTTATTGGAATTTTATTTTATTTTTTTAATGCAGGAATAGTCATCTAAAAATGGGTTGAACATAATCAAAAGATGATAAAAATTGATAAGGAGATTCTTTAACCAGGTTAAACCACTGAAAGAGAATTCTTTGATGAAGTAGACAATATTGATGCCAACCTGTGGGTCTTTGACATTGAGAGCAACAGGAGATGCAGTATGAAAGACGCCCTCACACCCCTCAACAGCCTGGTCGAAGGAACCTTCTTCCAAGAGATTTGCTTTAATCAGCTGCAGTCTCTCCTTTGCCCCATCAAGTTTGAGCAAATGGTCTACCTTCATTGCATCATCTGCAAGGAGTTACAAATTATCACTACTATGTAACTCTAAATGATGTTGTATAGCAAATAAGAAACAACAAAATAGAATTGATTCCCCTCACATGATACAGAAACTTAAAAACTATAATGAAACAGAACAGTTTGGAACACTAACAGAACAATTATGGAATTGATGCATCTAGCAATATGTATTTTATCTCCATTTGTGTCTATTTTAGGCATTTCCCTCAATTTCTCTCAAGTTCATCTCCATCCAACACCATGCATGCCCCGTTCTTGGGCCATTCCTTCAATTTCAAGCAACCAGAAACAACAAACCAAGAATTTCACATTCGATTGCCAGATAATAACTAGAAATCAACATTTGGAAATTCGAATTTCAAGCAAATTTCCAAGTACACATCCATAACCCAAAATCGTAACAAAACAAACCAATGAAGAGATCAAGTGTCCAATCCCTACTCCCACATCTTCGTTTTTTTTAAATAATAATAATAATAAATCAACAAAACAGAATTTCCATTCAGTAAAAATGGGGTATTAAGGGGAGAGTTCTCACTCGGGTCACGAACAGTGCCCTTCACAGTATAACCACGAAGAAGAAGGAGCTTGACGATCCATGAAGCAATATAGCCAGAAGCACCAGTGACGCACACCACCTTGCCTTTTCCAGTGTTGCTCTCCATTCTCCTTCGTTCTTCCTGATCCACTGCTTAAACTCAGGCAAGTCTTCACCCTTCACCTCGGTTTCTATCTCCCGGCTTTGAATTGTACCCATTGTTTATAAAGAAAACCACGAGTCCGTGATATTGACGGATTTAATGCATCATCCTCATCAAAGTGTCAATTGAGAGCTGCAACTAGTTGGCGGGTACGTTCAATTAAATGGCTCACAGCTACAGGTGTACGCTATGGTAACGGGAATCCAATGGGAGTCCCAATTTCATGCATGGGGTCGGCATTTGACCACATGGGCTATACAATAAATGAATAGGTTTTTGCTTTCCTTCGTCATAATTTGCCGCCTGAGATCAAACTAGTAGGTTGAAGGTTGAACTGAAAAGGTGGCGATTCAATTTCGAGAAAAAGACAGTCTGTAAAGAAAGGTTAATGATTTTGCCGACGCCCTTTTGCTCAATGGCATGCAAGGTCCTCACTTGCGAGGACGTAACAGGTTCGAACCTGTAATTGGGTGCGTGGTCGTGGAATAGACCTCGTGAAAAAACCGAAAGGGGAAAATCATCAAATCAAGTCAAGGTGAATCACGACGCATATAATCAATGAAAATTAACTGTAATTTGGAGTGCTTGTGAGCGCCGATGATAAGATGCATCTCTCAAATCAAATTTCAACCTTCTACATTTAAAATTACTGATAGTTAAGGAAAAAAAAATGGTTAATATATCTTTAGTCTTCATTTTAATTTTTACGCCTTAAGTCTCAAACACTTTAGTTGCTTAAGTTTCATTTTGTCCTGTTTTATATATCTATATATATATATATATATATATATAAAATCTATAACTCAATAAAAAAACTAAATCATTTTGTATATAGACTAAAAATAAAACGATGGTAAACTAATAGGACTAAAGATGATATTAACTAGTGGTGGAACTAGGAAAAAATTTTAGTTCGGGCCAAAAGATAAACATATTGAATTACTCTCTTTACTTCTTATTATAAAACATCAACTAATAAGTATATTTGGTCTTTTATATAAGACACTTACTTGTTTCCAAATTCCATGTATATCCATAATTAAAAAAGTAATGAGTGAAAGTAATAATTAATAAAAATTAATTATTACTCTCTTTTTTTAAAAAAAAGCAAAAAAAGAGTAATATTTAATATGATATTGGAGTTTAGTGTAATTAATAGAGATAATATTGAAAATTACTTAAATTTTAAAACAAATTTAATGACTTTAACTGTTTTTATTAAGTTGTAAGAATTGTTAGTTGGTTCCTTAAATAAGGACCAGAGAGAGTATTTACAAATAGTATCAAATAATAACCTTAAAAATAAAAATAAATAATAACCGGTAATTATAAATCAAAACAATATATAAGATGATACTAACTTTTTTGGTATCTGAAACAAGAATTTTACTTTCTTCTTATAACCCAATGAGTAATGAAACAAACATTATCCTTACAGAGAAGATAAAAAATTAGTTAGGAACAAATTTATGGCCAAATAAAATACCGTATAATAAATACATATATATACTAACAAATTTTATAAGATTATCCAAGGCTAGCTGGGGCTAAGACCCAACTGGCCATCATTACCTTCCGCCACTGATATTAGCCATTAAAGCATTATCTTTTATTTTGGGTTTGGTTCACATTAAAACAATTTTTGCACTAAAAGTAAGAAAAAGTTAATTTGAACCATTTAAGTTAAATCTGGATGAGATGCAATGGCAATAAAAAAGTTAATTTGAACCATTCAAATTAAATATTGGTTCCCCGTTGCAACCTACTTGTAAAACCTTTTTTTATGATTACATTCCTTTCTTACCACCTCATTGTAATTTTTTTTAAATACTGTGTGTGTAATGATTGTTGAAAACGAAAATAGTTACTTAAAAATTTTAATTTAGTTGCTTAGTATTTGTTTTAAATTGTTACTTCCTCTTCTTCTCATTGCTTTTTGTATCATGGATATATCCCCGTTCATGCTGGCATGCGACAATGGGAAGTCACCAAGGGACAAAGAATACATATTTCAGACTCTTTCCCTGCCATATCATTAAGGAAAAGGCTCACTAGTACAAGTAAGCCTATGTTATTTCCTATCAAGCCCTATGGCTTTCTGTATCGCTGAATATATAAGCAATGGAGTATTGACTAAAAAAAGAATATAAGCAATGGAGTTGTTTATACCAAAGACACAGACTTAAGCATGCTTAAGCTCATCGACATATGTTCTTGGGTTAAGGCGCTAAAATAATCTTCAGCTTTTATCAAAAGTGTCATAGTAACCTTAAACTATATTTTGGGGAAAAAGTAATCATGATAAAAGTGGGATAGAACCGTTAAACTCAACTAACTTTCATATATTATAATAGAGAAAATTAATCTTCTAGCACTTAAAGTTTTAACTTACTTATAACTCAGGCCTTATTCACTTGTAACTCATTCCAATGTCTCAATCCCTATCAACTTGCATCCCACTAATCAAGGTTTCTGGAAAATAGAGGCAGAGGGGTATGCGAGTTAGTAGGGACGGGGACAACAACAAAACCTTTATCTCACTAGGTGAAGATTGACTACATGGATCACATGACATTATTGTGCTTCATTGAATACCAAATCTTTGGATATTTTATTTTTTTTTTACCTTTAATTAATGTAAAATCCACCTAAACAATTTTTAACAACATTTTAACAATATTTTGCCACATAGGATGACTCAGAAACATCAAAGACTGAATTGCAAGCAAGTTTAACTTCAGGGGCTAAGTTGTAAGTATGTCAAAATTTTAAGGGTCAAAATATTCATTTCCCCATTGTAATAGATGGAACTTAGATATGTTTAACAATTGCCCAAATTTTGAAGTTTATAGTTACTGTTGCACTTTTGATAAAAGTTTAAGCTTAATTTAGCACATTAACCTTATATTCTTTAGAGAGAGAGAGAGAGAGAGATCACGGCTAAAAGTTAATGAAGTTCTTTTCTTTCAAGCTTTCTACCATCTCCTTGAGACTCACTTCTAATGGAATAAATTCAATTCCCAGGGTCTTTGCCTTCTCTTTTGAAACTTGAAACTTTAACATGAAGGGCTTATCGTCCGCACACCTAGCAAGTGGGAAACAAATACATGAAATCAGAAACAAAATACTTGATGACCTTAAATAAATAAATTTTACTCAGATAAAAAGATGCTAAAAGGGGGCAAGCCATTTCGGTTATTCAATACTTTCTCTGGTACTTAATATAAGATACATTTAACTAATTTGATTAGATCAAAAAGTTGGTTAAGTTAATAATATGACATGCATTTTCTAAAACACCTTAGTCATCTTCTTTAATTACACCCCCCCAGGGGGCGGTTCTCTCGCCTCATTGATTATTGTTGATGGAGCATCAATAGGGGTAAATTAGGAAAACAATGAAAAATATGTTAAGATTAACTTCTCAATATCTTATATTAAGGACCGGACGGAGTATGATTGAATGACAATAATCAAAAGTCATTAACATAAGTTCTCAAGAGGGAAAAATGGCCATAAAGTCAAGTCTGAGGAACAAGTCATGATGATTATCATCCAGTCTGTTCATGTTTTTAACACAGCCAGAATGATCAGAATAGATAAAGGAAGCTGATAGGAAAGGCCAAAAGATAAGAATAAGCAAAATACGAGATGAAGCAATGTTCCTGACGTCTCTGAAAGACATTTATCTTGCCCCAAGTAAAGAGATTTTTAGTGCACAATTCAGAAGAAAAAAGAGATAATTGTACAGGTGAGGTTCCATGAAATAGAGCTATGAATTCATAGGTTAACTCTGAAACAATAATAATAATAACGATAATGATAATTAACTCACTTGTCAGGAAGCTGTAATGTTGGGAACAGCTCATGTAAAATCTTCACGTGTTCTGAGTAATGTGCAACTCTTTCAACCAAATTATATCTTCCGCTAGCTGAAGGAATCTCAAAGGCCTGAATATGAGCATTTGCAACATCTTTCACATTCACCCATCCTGCCCTATAGTTTGGAAATGTTTGACCTGCATCAAACAAGTCAGGGATGAGGACCAACACAACAATTCTGATCAAACCATCAATTGGTTTCTCTGTAAGATGAAACCATAGTTCTCAACCGGAACTTGAATGAAGAGGCCAGCAAACAAGAAGGACTCGTACACATACTGTGGCAGCCCATCTCCTTTTTCATTTATAATAATTTGCAGATAAAGCTTTTGCACAGACGTGAAGTACTTGAACTCTTAAAAAAAAATGATTAAGGATAACTGGGTTTACAGTGTCTATATAATAATAAACTCCATAACTTCAGATGATAATGATCTCAGACTCACTCTGGATGAACATAAACTCCAAATCCATCACTGTTCCACTTCAATAGGTTTCTCAACGGCCATATCCCCATATTCTTTTTTCAATGTACATAACGATTTAGTTCACTTCAACATTTTCACATGAATTCCCTATTCATTCGACTATACCAAGAAAATTAGCTCGGTTGAAAACATCAAGTAATCCAGGTGCAGTTGTGCATCAAATCATATAACAGGATTTCCAGAAAGTGTAAACCTATTGAGCGCATAAAAATTACCTTTTATAAGCTTAAGTATCATAGCAGAAGTTTCATTAAGTGATGGTTGCAAGAGTGGCCCTATCACAAATGCCGGGTTGAGAACAACCAGCTCAATACTGTCTTCTTTCACAAATTTCCAGGCAGCTTCTTCAGCCAAAATCTTGGAAACATTATACCAGCGCTGAAAGAACAGAATATAAAGCAGTAGGAAACTTGAAGCAGAATGCAAATACTAAATGGCTACAAACTAAACCATTGGCAACATAAGAAACATTCTGAAATACAATAACTCTTGCCCTCTCAGAAACCAGCGGCTACTAAAATACCTAAAAGCAACTCTCAGAGTCCCCAACTAAACCCCTGTTATGTATAGTCCCTGTCTCAGCAACCCTATAGCTGTAGTAGTTCTCTACTTCTTCCTCCAGAATAGTAGAAATCTCCAAATCAAGATTCTAACCAACAAAAAGTGAATTTCCTCTTTCTTGTTTCTTGCTAATTTCGTTTTATTAGTCTGGTCAGTTAAAGCAATTCTATCAGCTTTTAGGTCTAAGCTTTATCCTTAGATAAATAAACTAATTCATTTTCTTCATCAAATCCAACATCATTAAGCAATCCTTCAATTTACTCTTCATCTTTTGAGGTTTTCAGGTTCTCATGATCAATAGCGAATGTCTTTTTCTTGTGCTTCTGATATGGTCAGTGAATACTGAATCATCCAATAATGAAAAATCGCTAAAATAACAATCGTTGTCTCACTCATATTAGTACAAGAAGCATGACCTATAGGCTATAGCTATATACAGTTATACACGTATATCTTGTATCCCAGGAGACAAAAGAAAGTTGCAATATTATGTAAGTGACATAGGGCTAGAATAACTGTCCATGGACACCACTTCTTGATTAATAAATTATTAAATGATACAGTTCTGATTAGCCAGTGCAATGGCATGAGAAAAACTTGATATCCAGATGTAAGCAGAATTGAGAACAACTATCAAATAAGAAACCTGAACGAATTACAAAATTCATTTTTGCCGGTATAACATATTGGAACTTACCTTCATATCCCTACAGATATCAGGACTTGAAAACCATGTCTCATCAATTACAACATCAGGAGTTAGAGGTTTTCCATTATACAGAACTGCTGAAAAGGAAGATGTTAAAATAGCTCGTTTCACACTTGCTGATTTTGCACATGACTTTAGAACATTGAGAGTTCCCTTGACTGCTGGGTCAATAAGTTCAGTCTGAAATGAGGATGGAATTCGTAAATGAAGCAATAATCAAAATAAGGGGACCCATAATGGGCCTGAGATTTAAAAGCCTACAGCCATTTCTCTGGTTCAAAAATGTGTTACTTCAACTAAATAGGCAAATGGGAGAGAGCAAAGCTATGCTTAAGTTCAATTTTCCACCCAGTTAACCACATACTTAAAGGATCACAACTAACAAGGCATGGTTCTCTATTCTCTACAGTTATTTTTGCATAAATTTCACAAGACTTGTAATAATTTAAGGATAAGAGGAAATAGTAAACTCACTCAACAATAAGAATTTGATTGTGCTATTATTTGCCAAAGGCAGAGAAAGCAGCTAGTTTTTGGAAAGGTTCAACATGGTAGTCGATTTGTAATTTAAGAAGTAATTGCCTGCTTATACGACAAAAACAAATATTAAACGTTTCTCCCTTCTAGCATAGGGCCTTATGATTTCTAAAAGGAATAACTTCTTAATTTCTCAAGCGACAACGCAAAAGAAGTCAACTTCACGGAAATACATCTCCCAAGCTAAATAGATTCTTCAAACAATTTAAAGCCTTGCGAAATAAATTGCTTTGCTGAAGGAAGAGAACATCCAATTACGTTTCAACAATTAGAAAATGATACAAACCTGTGGGTCAATGGGATCAAAATAACAGGGAGATGCAGTATGAAAGACCCCTTCACACCCCTCAACAGCTTGGTCAAAAGAACCTTCTTCCTGGAGATCAGCTTTAATCAGGCGTAATCTCTCCTTTGCACCATCAAGCTTGAACAAGTGATCTACCTTTCTTGAATCATCTGCAACGAGTTACAAACCATCAGAAATTGCTAACTCAAGATGATGCACCATATAAAAACAAGAAGATATAACCGATTCATTTATAGTGATAGATGGGTCGATATTTAAGATGCACTAACTTGGGTCACGAACAGTGCCCTTGACAGTGTAACCACGAAGAAGAAGGAACTTGACGAGCCATGAAGCAATATAGCCAGAAGCACCAGTGACGCACACCATTTTTCCTTCACCTACGTTGCTGCCCATACTCTCTATCTTCCAAATAATCTCTGGTTCTGCTGCCTCAATTTGGGTAAATTCACACTCGAGCTTAATTTTGTTTATTCAGTGTAGATTGTGTCCACTTTTTTAAATATCCATTCTTTAGCGGGTTTTGACTTAGCCATCGCTTTGACTTTCAAGTTCCAACATATACAGAAAGCATTGCATTGGAGAGAGACACATATAGAGGAGCGAATATCCCTTTTCTCAAGCCGTTACTTCAACTCACCTCCCCATTTGCTAGTCTGTTTTTTCCACAAACTTTGATCCATCTTTCCGAGCCAATCGAGCAATCCTTTGAACATTATTCGGGCTGCATCGCTAGTTAGATAGGGACGAGAAAGTGTGAGAGACAGAGAAAATCAGGGCATCGGAATTTGATCCCGCACCGGGGAACCACATCTGATTATTTGATTACTGTATCGAGACGGGAGCTCATTTTGTGCTCATCAATAAACCGTGACATTAACTTTAGATTTATTTTGAGCTGCGCAGATTTAATGTAATTTAATTTTTATATTTAAATAAATTTTATTTAAATATATACAAAATTTAAAATAAAGATAACCTTACAGCTATCACTCCTGATAAGAGTAAAGTATTATTTAGAAAATCTAAATTTTAAATTTTAAATTTAGACCGTTAAGGTTAAATGTAAACGGATAAATTTTTATCAAGTGATGAGAAATTGGGTGTTCATCACTGCAATGACCATAAATTGATGAAATGTGGACTGTTTTGAAACATTTCTTTGCTCTGTTGGCGAGCTAGGAGAGATCTTGATGACACATGTGTTGGTCATCTTAGTAAAAGGGTAATTGGACAAAAATAGGAATAATGTTTTACACTTTGAGCATAAAAAATAATTATCTTTTGTTGGGTAGAATCGCACCATATTTTGATATATTATTTTATGATTAATTTGAGGATTTTATTATATTTTTTTATGTCATTATTGCATGATTTAGCAATAATTTAGATTAAGGTCCTTTACATTGAATTAAGCTCAATTAAGGTAAAAATAATCATAAATTGTTAATTTACTCATGCAATTGTTTCCTCAAACTTTTGTGTTACTTTTGAGCTTGATTTTTGCATTAAAGAAACATTTGGAAGAAATTTTGCTGAATTTGGAAAACGACAATTAAGGACCTCAAATTTGGAAATGTCAATTAAGGACCTACTAAAGTAGAGCGTTTTTGCCCAGAAAAGTAGGGCAGAATTATACTTTTTCTCTTCTCCATATACACTCTCAATTGATCAAACTAAGACTTGGAGGAGCAGCTAAGACTTAGGCCCTGTTTGTTAGAAAGAATTGGGTCGATGGAAAGGGAAGATAACAACTTTCTCACACAAAAAACGTGTTTGCTTCCCCCATCTTCCGTCGAGTATACATCCGGCGAGGCCCAAAGTTCCATCAACCATGGGAACTTTCATTCCATCCAAAATAGGAGGGAAGGTGAAAATCTTCCCGAGAAGGTGAAAATGTCGGACAAAAAGGCCCCTTTAAAAAGACTGTACCCCTAAGCACGAGCAAGGCGCGAGCTGGACGAAGATGTCTGTGAAGAAGCTTGTATGTACAATGGTCGTTTTTCGACAAAGGAGAAGTTGAACCCGAGCTGCATTTGAGGTTAGTATTAATTGGAAATCAATTTAAATGTGAGATCTATGGGTCTCAGCTATTCGTTGCAGTGTTGCGAGCTTGGGGGGGGGCTTCTGAAATGTTCGTTGCCCTGTTGCTTCAAGGTTTTTTTTTGGGGGGGGGGGGCTAGGCTTTTCGTGGCCCTGTTGCTTCCAGCTTGGGGGGGGGGGGGGTGAGCTTTTCGCAGTCCTATTGCTTGGAGCTTGGGGGGCTGAGCTTTTCGTTCCCCTGTTGCTTCAAGGTTTGGTGGGGGGGGGGCTGAGCTTTTCGTTGCCCTGTTGCTTCGAGCTTGAGGAGGGGGGACACACACACAGTGGAATGCATTTTGAAGCAATATCCAGACACAGACACGGTTTACTTGCTAGGAAATATGTTGTTTGTTTCTGTACAATGTGTTGTTGTTTTGTTAATGATCCCTTTTTTGAATGATGTGAAGTGTGTTTATATATGAAAGTTGATTGTGTGGAGATGGTATGTTTACTGAAAATGAAAAATGGGTTTTGTTAAGTTTGTTAAAGGTGAATTGAAAACAAGTAATAGCAAAAGTTCGAACTTCCGATTTACGTTCGAACCAGACACCCCAGTTCGAACATCAGACATGTGTCGTTCATTCAGTGAGTGAGATGTTGGGTGGTAAGTAGTGGTGTAAATTGATCCCATGGCATGAAAGATAGGAATGTATGAATGTTAATTGTGGTAGTTTGTAAAGAGGAGAGACAGATAATGATAAAAAAGATATTGGTGTGGTGAAAAATTGTGTAAGTATGGAGCCACGTTTACGTGAAATGATCGGAATGTTGGCTGGTTGCATAACTTTGCTACTAGCAGTGAGGACCTTGCTTGTGACGATGATAGTCGATGTGGGAGCAGGTAGACCAAAGCATGTATACCTGCAAAATTTTGCCTCAATCAGTGTTTGTTTTAGATAGATCCAATCGAACAAGGAACCAGGACGAGGATCAATATGTGGACAGCAGTGGAGGATCGAGTATTGGTAGATTGCCTTGTGACTTTGAGATTGGACCAAAAGTGGATGGCGGATAGTGGGTTAAAGGCAGGTTATGCAAATGTGTTGCAGAAGATGATTGAGCAGAAGCTTCCTGGCTGTGGTATCAAAGCAACTCCACACATCACCTCGAGACTAAAGACCTTAAAGCGTCTATGGCAAGCAGCATACGACATTGTTTATGGGCCCAATGCTTCTGGATTTGGTTGGAATCCGGAGACTAACCTTGTTACCGCAGATCCAAAGGTGTGAGATGAGTTTTTGAAGGAATGAGATCCTACCATACTGTTGAAATTTGTACTTTGATAATGTATTACAAATGACTTCCATTTCCAAACTCACATATTGCTTGTTCAAAGTGCAGGCTCATCCAAAGGCAAAGGAATTTAGAACCAAAGCCTTACCAAACTTTGACTCTCTATGCATGGTTTGGGGAAGGGACAAGGCTACCGGTGAGGAAGGAGAGTTCCCGGGAACACCACCACATGTTGATGAATCTGAGTTGTCAGGAACGAACCATGAAACTATCACCACTCAAGTCAATGCATCTGATGCAAATGTTGGTCCAAGGAAGAAGCGCAAACTGAACAATGTTGAAGTAATTGCTGAGGCATTGCGAGATATAGTCACACAATTGGAGAAAACCATCGTTACTGCGTTTGACAAGCTAGGAAATATGATGGCACCCCAAGAAAGGCAACCTAAACCTCCTGCCCCAGGAGATGACTTGTACATGGAGCTATTGCAACTTGAGGATTTGACTTGGAATGAAAGAAACCTTGCACATATGAAGATCGTAGCGTCTGACAAAATGGTGATTGCATTTCTAAAGGTACCTACAGAGTTTAAGCCATCATGGATCCGCACCTTGCTTTCTCAGTAAAGATGCATTATCAGGATTACATAGCTGTGTAGTTTAATAGTGTGGAGTGCATAGTTGGTCTTTTTGTGTTTGATGTACCTATATTGGCTAGTGGTAATTTAGATGTGTCACTCTGTTTTGGAGACTAATCTGTCTTTTGTATATGCTGCACAGTTCTTTTTATAGGGCAGGATTATTGCATTAGCGCAAAGTTTGGACCATGTTCAAATAGGTTAAGGAAAAATTGGACATGGCATAAAGTTTGTGTGGTGCAGCCTGTTGTCAAATGATAAGTTGTATAAGTGTATTATGATGTAGGCCATCTGTTAATTGGCTAGTGCATGGGATGTACTCACTTATTCTGAATGTAGAAAATGGATACTTTTGTATGTGTGAACATTGTATGTTAGTGTTTCGCCCTTTTCCTTTTAGTGTACCTGCTTCTTGTAACAGAGACATATCAGCAGTTTCCATTTACTGTACTTGCTTATTGTAACAAATGCATAACAAATTTCTCAAGTTACTGTACCTGCTTCTTGTAACAAATGCATATCAGCATTTTCCATTTACTGTATGTTCGAACGTTCGGCTGAAGTTCGAACCTAATAACAATTATATTTGTTATGCTGTGATGTAGTTCGAACTTGATTGTTTGGTTCAAACGTCCCTTGCTTTTTTTCCTGCCATCTGACCACTAATGAATGATGGTTAGTCTATGTTACTGTGCATGCAATTTTTGGGTGGCTCATGCACCCTGTGAAAAACTTCACAATTATTTGTTATACAGCATTTGAGAAGGCCAATGATGGTCAGTTCACATGCTATCATCTATGTCCATTTATCTGACACTGCCTCATGTTGTCATGTCCAAGGTTCTGTTTACTTGTATGCAGCATTTGAGAAAGCCAATTTCATGCATTTATTTTCATTTTGTGCCTTGGCATTAAGCTTCTGTGTTGTGTTGGTTCAAGACTGTGGTTACGCAGCATTTTACAAGTCCAATTTTCTTTTCTTTTCTTTTCTTTTTTCCTGCTATCCTCCTTATGCAGCATTTCATAATGCCAAGTTGCTTTCTTTTTACTTCCTCTCCCACACCTTGCATTGGGTGAAGATTATTTTTATAAATTTCGAAGCTATCTGTCAAAATGTTGGTTGTTCTGTGCTTCACATATGGTTCACTTCAACTGCCCATTTGACAGCAACCAATGTCCCTGTTTTGCACATTGTATACCTATTAATGTCTTCTTCTTCATCCTCACAAGTGCAATTTTTCATACTTCCTGTGTCCTTTTCAACTGATCTAACATTCATTATTGTTATGTCCCTGTTTGATTTTAATGATTAATTATAGTCAAATGAAGGAATACCATATTTTCCTCACTCTTTTCATACTTACCTCTGTTTCACCAACCCAACAATCCCCTTTTCATTCAGCGACTTCACACTAGTCAGGGGTTCAGCACTCATTTTTTTTTTCAATCAACCTTTGTTAAATATAGCATCACCAGGGTTCAATGTTCATCAGTGCTAATCTTCCCTGCTTCTCTTCCCATACTTGTTTCCACAGCTCGTTAAATATTGCTTCGTGCTTTCCCAGCCTTATTCCTTCCATCTACATCGTCCTTGTCACCACCGGGAGACACTTGTCGTCGGAATTTCATACCCCATCACCATCTACTTCAATTTACCATTGCAATTTCCTTCTAGGGTTCGTTCTTGTCTTCATTCATGTCACGCAAAAAACACTTCCGCCAGTTATTACCTTTTTTTAATGTTTTTTATTTAAGGGCAATTTGGGAATTTCACTTAATCTTCCCACTTAACCAACACCCAATTCTTCATACCAAATATTTCATCTTTCCTCAACTAACTTTCATTCCCTTGTATACCAAACAACTCACATTTTTAAAGTTCCTTCCTAATCTTCCATTCCATTCCTTTCCTTCCTCAAATCTTCTGTGTAACAAACAGGGCCTTAGGGACTGTTTGGTTAGGGGGGATAGAATGGAAGGGGAGGAAAAATGAGTACATTCTCTCATTTAGTTTGAAATTTTGGAGGAGAGGCACCCCTAAGTTTTCATCAAGGTTCTAAAACCTGGATCTGTCACTAAACTGATGGGAGTACTGGGTTAACGGTTAATGGGTCAAGTCAGAGTCAAACCAGTATTAATTAAAAATATAATCTAATTAAAATAAGTAAAAATATTCATATTTTATAGTCAAAATATAAGAGTATGCTAGCGCCTTAATAGTGCAGTGTTATGAGAACTTAGCTCCCCTCCCCCATGTCCAGGATTCGAACCCTGTCCCCCTCCCCTACTATGTGTATTAATATATATATATATATAAAAGAGTATATGAATGGACAACTGTAAATATGGTATGATGTTAATATTATATTTTTTTTTAAAAAAAAAAATCAGAGTTCATTGAGCTGCCTCTCACCTGTCGGGGGGAAAAAAAAAGTTGTTTTGGATGGAGGGATATCATCCATTAACACGGCACACTAACCTATCCCGTCTCTGTTCACTTTAGCTTGAATTGTCACTTCAATTTAAGATTTCTCTCCCTCACCACATTCCTTTCTCAGCTTCAATACTTTTCACTTATATTATTAATATATCAAGTCTCTCTCTCACCTTCGATACTTTTCGAGTGTGGCCTTGAGGGGAGAATTTTCGAGAGTTCAGATCTATCTCTTCCTTTTGAGTCCTTCTGAGTCTATCTTGGCAGGTGGAGAGCGTTTAGCCTCCAGATCGTTACTCCTCCTTCGGCCTCCACTGTAGGCATCTTCCCCATTGGTAGAGAGCTTTGACATTGAGAGCAGAGAGGCACTGCAGAGCTTCTTATTGTCAAGTAGATCTGAGAATCGGACGAAGATCTTCTTGTTTCTCCATCATCCATTGCTCCACTCGCTCTTTTCCTTCTCCTTCTATGTCTCACTTTCTTTTTTTTCAGGCGACTTTCATGTGAACCACCAGATTCAGGGTTGATTTTTTTTTTTTAAAAGCACTTGTGACTTGGTCAACTCAGCCAAGTTGACCTCGAGTCAACTCGAAGCCTAAGGTCACCCCTTAATTTGGACCGGTTTTCCTTCGCAGGTTTCCAGTCCAAGTTTCAAAACCTTGGTTTTCATCCCCTTTCTTCCAACACCTTTATTTTGGCTCCTTTCTAAATGGAAGGTTTTGGAAGGGAGCCAAAATTTTGGACCACTTTATCCTTATAACACATGATATTTCATTCATGCCCATGATGAAAAATATTATGATAAAAAAAAAATATATTATGATAAATAAAAATATTAATAATATTAAAATATATTATAAAATAAAAATATTATAATTAAAAAATAATTTATATATAAAAAGTATCTATTTATGAATAAAAATTATTATGATTATGACATATGCTCAGACAAATTTAAATAAAAATATTATTAGTAAATTAATTTGAATAAAAATATATTTTTATCATTAAAAAATATTATTATGAAATAAAATATTTAAAAATTATATTTTTTTCAAATAAAAATATTATTATAAAATTTATTTAAAATAAAAAATTCATAAATAAAAAATTATTATAATGATAAATTAGGGAGAATAATATTTACATACCATATGAAATTCTAAAATCCAGAGAATTCTACTAAAAAAGGGAAAGGACAAAGAGGCACGCAAGTAGAAATATGAGTTTTGAACATTTAGGCAAAAGACAAAATTACCCTCTTCTTCATTCCTTCTCTCTCCACTCCATTCTCTCTTCTTCACCATCTTCATGCAACCAGTTCCATAATCCTCACTCGCTGAA
Source organism: Acacia crassicarpa (assembly GCA_034222035.1). Classification (NCBI taxonomy): domain Eukaryota; kingdom Viridiplantae; phylum Streptophyta; class Magnoliopsida; order Fabales; family Fabaceae; genus Acacia; species Acacia crassicarpa. Next base: position 41,040,379 of record JAWXYG010000003.1, read on the forward strand.
AGCCATTCAAGGTTGAAGAAAAAGACTCCAAAAACCAGTTATCTTCTTCTCCAAAAACTCAATTGCCATCGAGTTCATAAGCTTTGCTATCTTCTTCTTCTCCATTCAATTTCTTCTTTCTCTTCACTTTCACCATCACAATGCCGAGAAACCAGTTTCCAACAACTGCATGAGTTTTTCAGCAATCTTATAAATTTTCCAGTGATCTCTTCTAATTTCCTATGAAGAGTAATGAGATTGACAAAATCCGTAAGTGATAACAATATTTGTAAAGGAATTTATAAAAAGTTTTGGGTTGTAACCAATTGAGTAATGAGATTGATTAAAATAGTAATGGTTTTGACAAAATTAATAAGTACAGACTATGTGTAAAAGGATTAACCAAGAGTTTTGGATTGTAATATAATGGTTTTTACAAAATCACACTCTATAGCCATTTTTTCAGCACCTAAAACTCTTTGTCAACACCATTACATATTTGAGAATGGTCACAATGTCTTGTGCATTTGAAAGATAGGAAAAATGAAATGTTGAAGCTTCTGTCTTCCTGTTATTGGAAAATTTTTTTCCTATGCAGGAATAGTCATCTAAAAATGGGTAGAACATAATCAAAAGATGATAAAAATTGATAAAGAGATTCTTTAACCAGGTTAAACCACTGAAAGAGAATTCTTTGATGAAGTAGACAATTTTGATGCCAACCTGTGGGTCTTTGACATTGAGAGCAACAGGAGATGCAGTATGAAAGACGCCCTCACACCCCTCAACTGCCTGGTCGAAGGAACCTTCTTCCAAGCGATTTGTTTTAATCAGCTGTAGTCTCTCCTTTGCCCCATCAAGTTTGAGCAAATGGTCTACCTTTACTGAATCATCTGCAAAGAGTTACGAATTATCACTAATATGTAACTCTAAATGATATTGTTTAGCAGATAAGAAACAACAAAATAGACTAGATTCTTCTCACATGATACAGAAACTTAAAAAGCAAAATGAAACAGAACAGTTTGGAAGACTAACAGAACAGTTATGGAATTGATGCATCTGTATTTTATCTCCACTTGTGTCTATTTTAGGCATTTCCCTCCATTTCTCTCAAATTCATCTCCATCCAACACCATGCATGCCCCGTTCTTGGGCCATTCCTTCAATTTCAAGCAGCCAAGCACAACAAACCAAATAATTTCACATTCGATTGCCTGATAATAACTAGAAATCAACATTTGGGAATTCGAATTTCAAGCAAATTTCCAAGTACTCACATCCATAACCCAAAATCGTAACAAAACAAACCAATGAAGAAATCAAGTGTCCAATCCTTACTCCTACCTCTTCGTTAAAAACAAAAACAAAAATAGAATTCCATTGAGTACAAATGGGCTATTATGGAGAGAGTACTCACTCTGGTCACGAACGGTGCCCTTCACAGTATAACCACGAAGAAGAAGGAGCTTGACGATCCATGAAGCAATATAGCCAGAAGCACCAGTGACGCACACCACCTTGCCTTTTCCTGTGTTGCTTTCCATTCTCCTTCCTTCTTCCTAATCCACTGCTTAAACTCAGGCAAATCTTTACTCTTCACCTCGGTTTTCATCTGCCGGCTTTGAATTGCACCCATTGTTTATAAAGAAAACCACGAATCTGTGATATTGGCGGATTTAATGCATCATCCTCATCAAAGTGTCAATTGAGACCTGCAACTAGTTGACGGGTACGTTCAATTAAATGGCTCAGAGCTACAGGTGTGTGCTATGGTAAGGGGAATCCAATGGGAGTCCCAATTTCATGCATAGGGTCGGCACTTGAGCACATGGGCTACAATGAATGAATTTAGTAGCGTAGGTTTTTGCTTTCCTTCGTCATAATTTGCCGCCTGAGATCAAACTAGTAGGTTGAACTGAAAAGGTGGCGATTCAACTTCGAGAAAAAGACAATCTTTAAAGAAAGGTTAATGATTTTACCGACGCCTTTGGCGCAATGGCATGCAGGGATCTCACTTGCGAGGACGTAACGGGTCCGAACCTATAATTGGGTGCGTGGTCATGGAATAGACCTCATGAAAAAAGAAGGGGGAAAATCATGATATCCAGTCATGGCGAATGACGACGAATATAATCAATGAAAATTAACTGTCATTTGGAGGACTTGTGAGGGCCGATGATAAGATGCATCTGTCAAATCAAATTTCAACCTTCTACATTTAAAATTACTGATAGTTAAGAAAAAAAAAAAAAAGGTTAATAGGACTCTTTATGTTATTAGAAGCGGTGACTTATTTTTTATTTGACTTTTTAAAAATCCAATAGAAAAAAAATCAGATTATAAATAGGGAAAATTCTAAATAAATGACATTTGAATTTGCAAAACCTCCAGAAGTCCGTCGAATTTGCAAAAAGACTGAAAGGTGACAAGGATTTTTGGGGGATATGCAAATTTGAGCTAAATGACAATTTTACCCTTAGTTATAAATAATTTTTTAAAAAAGAAAATACCCCCCCGGCGGTGGGCCCCACTGCCGGCGGCCATCACCCCAGCCACCGGCCGGTGACCACTGCCGGCTAGCGGAGGAGGTGGCCGCCTGTCACTGGTCGGCCGGCGGCCGAGGTGGTGGCCGTCGACGGTGGGGCCCACTGCTGAGGGGGTATTTTCTTTTTTTTAAAAAAAAATTATTTATAACTAAGGGCAAAATGATCATTTGGCTTGAATTTGCATATCCCCTAAAAATCATTGTCACGTCTTAGTCTTTTTGCAAATTCGACGAACTTCTAGGGGTTTTGCAAATTCAAGTGGTATTTTTATAGAATTTTCCCTTATAAATATGATTTCTATTTGAATTAATGGTGAAGGAAGTGATGAGGCCCATGTTGAGAGCTTTTTGGAAAGGGTAATCCATTAAGCTTTTTTCTTAACTGACTTTTAGGAACTTTTTTTAAAAGAGCCCAGTGAACCAAACACTCCATTTCTAACTTTTTTTCTATTGCTACTTTTTTCTAGTTTTAAGCTACTTAAAACTCCCTTCAAACAGGCCCAATTTATCCTTTAGACTCTTAAATTTTCCTTTATTTTGGTTTTTATATCTTAAGTTTCAAACCATAAGTTTCAATTGTGTAACTTTCATTTTGTTTAAAACATGGGACAAATATCATTTTTGTTACGGAAGTTTTGGTTTTGGAGCATCCAGCACCCAGAAGTTTTTTTAATATCATTTTTACCTTGGAAGTTTACAAACACAGCAATCTTGCCCATTAATTGATTTTGACCGTTGAATTAATCATTATTAGTATCATTTTTGCCTCAGAAGTTTACAAAAATTTGCTCCTAAAAAAACTTCTGAGGCAAATTTGCTCCTAAAAAAAACTTTCAGGGCATATTTACTTCTTTTTGTAAACTTCTGTGACAAAAATGATACAAAAAAATTTTAGGGTGTTAGGTGCTCTAAAACCAAAACTTCGTAGCAAAAATGATATTTAACCCTTAAAACATTAGTCATATAACTCAATAAATACCTAAATCATTTAGTCCTTAGAAAGATTAAAATTAAAATGAGAATAAATTTAAAGGAGTAAAGAGATAAAATTAACCTGTAAAAAATTATCTATATTTTGCGTTTCACATAAACCAACTTTTGTAATAAAAGTAAGAAAAAGTTAACCCGAACCATTTAAATTAAATGTGGATGAGGTACATTGGTTATGAAAAAGTTAATCCGAACCATTTACATTAAATATGGTGTGTAGTCATGAGCTCCTACTGCTCATTAGGCGTGGATACAGGGCGAGACCCTTACCCGATGCCCTGCCTAAAGAATTATTGGGCAATAAAATGTAGCTCGGTGCCTAGTCCTACCCGATAGACGCCCTAACATTTTTGAGCTGGGCAGGGCGGGCTTCCCTTACCCAAATGGTGATACCTTACCACATCCTATGTGAAAAAATAGTTTTAATAATGATAAGCAATATTGTAAACTTCAAATGTAATCTATAATTATAAATTATACGCTTCAGAATATTCCAAATAAGTCTATAACTTCAGTCTAGAAATTAAAAAGAGTATCATATGTCTCAACAAATAGTCAAATATACATACATGAAAAATTTAAAAAACATCCATAGTCTATTAAATACAAAGCATTATTAGTAATATAATGGACTAATGGTCAAATATTCAATGGATATATTAGAATTTTAGTAAATATATAATATAAGTACATTAACTATTATATAAAAAATATTTATATCAAATATAATTATATATATATACTGGGCAGGACCAAATGGGTAGGACAGCATACCCTGCCCAATGCCTGGCCCTACCCGCAAAAATGCCCAGCCTGATTGTGCCCAATTTTTTTTAGGCTTCTTTTTTTTGGGCTGGGTAGAGCGATTTTTTACTGGGCTTAGGTGGGCGCACTGGGTTCCTAGGCTTCATGCTCACCCCTACTGCTCACCAGTTTTCTTAGCACCAAAACAACCCGTTCTTTCCCCTAGCATCATGCTCACTTGTGTTTAATGATTGTTGCAAATGAAAATAGTTACTTGAAAATTTTAATTTAGTTGCTTAGTATTTGACTATTTGTTTTAAATTGTTACTTCCACTTCTTCTCAATGCTTTTTATAAACAGAATTATTAACAACCCCAGGTTTTGGCGCCTTTATATCATGGATATATCCCCATTCATGAGGGCATTGGGGGGCTAAAATTATAGAATTGAACCCAAAGGTTTAGAAAATTATATTTTAGTCTTATAAAAATTCAATATTTTCACTTTAATCCCTATTAAAAGTATTATGGAGGGATTAAAATAAAAATATTAAAATATTTATAAGACTAAATATAATTTCATGAACATTGGGTTTTATTATGTAATTTTCACCCATTAATTTCTCACTCCACCACTAGGCAAGTGATAATGGGAAGTCGCAAGAGATATCAATATGTTTGGGTAAGCATTGGCTGAGGGAAACCAAAAGCAGCCCAGTTGGGAGGCAAGTGGAAAAAATGTTAGTGAGGGAGCGTTTGGATAAGCATGGAACATGTTGGTTTTTTTTTTTTTTTTTAAATAAAAAAAACTCATTTTACAAGAAGTTATGACATAGAGTTGATTTTTTTTTAGCTATTAAGGAAGCTAATTAAATTACTATAAAATATTTATATTTATTATTTTTCTCCAAACTGTTTTGCATAATTTATAAACTAATATACATATAATATAATTAATTAGTTTATTTATCTTCCTTAATCTCTCTATAAAAAGTCAACTCTATCTCAATAATAATTTAAATTTTTTATCAAATTTAAATTTAAATTTTTAGCTTAACTTATCACAACATATATAAATAATGTATATATATAATATTCAATAAAATTCAAGCTATTTTTAGTTATTTTTTCTCTCAACTGTCTTTTCAAATAATAATTCAAACACGTTTTAGTTTTAAAAAAAAGTCATTTTTGTCATTGTTAATTTAAGCACAAATCACATTTATAATCTGACTTTTATCTTTCTTACTTTTACAAAAATCATCTTAGAAATAAGTTATTTTTCTCATCATTAACCCAAATGGGCAACTTTGGGGCTAAAATATTTGAGACTCTTTCCCTGCCCGGTCATTAAGTGAAAGGCGCACTAGACCAAGTAAGCCTAGGTTATTTCCGATCAAGCCTTGTATCACAACTAAGGCTTTCTTTATCATTAAATATAAGCAACGGAGTTGTTTATACCAAGGACACAGACTTAAGCATGATTAAGCTTATCAACATATATTATTGGGTTAAGGTGTTAAGATAACCTTCAATTTTTATCAAAAGTACAATAGTAACCTTAAACTATTTTTTGAGGAAAAAGTAATCATAAATTGTTAAAATTGAGGTAAGATTGTTAAACCCAATGAACTTCTATCTATTACAACAAGAGAAATTAATCTCTTGGCAATTAAAGTTTTGACTTACTTATAACTTAGTCTTTATTCCCTTGCAACTCAGTTCCTATGTTTTTGAGTCATCATATACTATTAAAAATGGCTTAGGTAAATTTTACATAAATTAAAAAGAAATAAAAAACAGCATCCCCATCCCTACCAACTCACGTTCCACAAGTCGAGGTTTTTGGAAAATAGAGATAGAAGGGTATGCGAGTTGGTGGGGATAGGGGTGACGGCAGCAATAACGGAGCCTTTATCCCACAAGATGAGATCAGTTATATGGATTGCACGATGCTATTGTACTCTATCAAAAACTAAATTTTTGGATAGATTATTTTTTAATTTTTAATTTATATAAAATCCACCTAAACAAATTTTAATAGTATTTTAACAATTTTTTGCCACATAAGATGACTTAAAAACATCAAAGACTAAATTAAGGAGAGTTAAAAGTTTAGGTGCTGAATTATAAGTGAGTTGAAACTTTAAAGGCTAAAATATTAATTTCCCTATTGTAATAGATAAAAATTAGATAGGTTTTCTAAAAATTTATTGTTACTGTTGAACTTCTCATAGAAGTTTAAGCTTATTTTAGAACCTTAACCCTATATTCTTTAGAGAGAGAGATCACAACTAAAAGTTAATGAAGTTCTTTTCTTTTAAGCTTTCTCCCATCTCTTTGAGACTCACTTCCAATGGAATAAATTCAATTCCCAAGGTCTTTGCCTTCTCTTTTGAAACTTGATAGTTTGACATGAAGGGCTCATCATCCGCACACCTAGCAATTGGGAAACAAAAACATGAAATCAGAAATAAAATACTTGATGACCTTAAATAAATAAATATTACTCGCATAAAAAGACGCTGAGAGAGGGCAAGCCATTTTGGTTATTCAATACACCCTCATGCCCTTGATATAAAACACACTTACCTAATTTGATTAGATTAAAAATGTTGGTTCAGTTAGTTAATATATATACATTTTCTAAAATGCCTTAACCATCTTTTTAAATTTCCTCATTCTCTTTCCTCATTCATTATTGTTGAGGAAACATCAATAGGGGAAAATTAGAAAAAGAATGAGAAATATGAAAAATATGTTACTACCTCCAGTCCCAATTATAAGAACACTTTTGTAGTGTAATTTACACTACAAAAGTGTTTCTATAATTAGAACCGGAGGGATTATATATTTAGAACTAAGATTAACTTTTCAAATATGTCTTATATGGAGTATGATTGAACAACAATAATCAAAAGTTGTTAACATCTGTTACGAATCTGAACAGGGCCCATACTCAATGTAAGGCCCAAAAGGAGATATATTGTATATCTATCGGAATCTATCTATAGCAGGTAAATATCCTAAAATAAAGGGATATCTTCATATATGATATAGCGGCCTGAATACTCGCGTCGGAGATCGTGCAAGGCCCAGTATCTCCTACCTAAGGTAAACTCTATAAATACAGAGGTCAAGCCTTAAGAAACACAGGTTCTAGGTTCTAACTTTGAACTATTTACATACAGTCATACAGCGCATACACCCCACCCCTTTGGCTAAACGTCGTTTCTCGAACTACGTGGACTTTGATCCTTTTATAGGGTACGTAGGTCCTAAGCATTGCTCCTAGGTCAAGTCCGATTTAATCCATATCATTCACGCTAGTCCATCAGGGCTAGCCATATCTGTGTTCTACACCAGAACAACATCAGTTCTCAAGAAGAAGGGAACACGTGACAATCATCATCATCCAATTTGTTCATGTTTTTAACACAACAAGAATGATCAGAATATATAATGGAAGCTGATAGGAAAGGCCAAAATATAAGAAAAAGCAAAATACGAGATGAAGCAATGTTCCTAACGTCTCTGAAAGACATTTATCTCGCCCCAAGTAACGAGCAATTTTTGGTGCACAATTCAGAGGAGAGAATTGTACAGGTGAGGTTCCAAGAAATAAAGCTATGAATTCATAAGTTAAATCTGAAATAATAATAAAAACGAAAATGATAATGATAATTAACTCACTTATCAGGAAGTTGCAATGTTGGGAACAGCTCATGTAAAATCTTCACGTGTTCTGAGTAATGTGCAACTCTCTCAACCAAATTATATCTTCCGCTAGCTGAAGGAATCTCAAAGGCCTGAATATGAGCATTTGCAACATCTTTCACATTCACCCATGCTGCCCTGTAGTTTGGAAATGTTTGACCTGCATCAAACAAGTGAGGGATGAGGAGCAACACAACAATTCTGATCAAACTACTTGGTTTTTCTGTGAGATGAAACCATAGTTCTCAACCGGAACGTGAATGAAGAGGCCAGAAATCAAGGAGGACTCTTACACATACTATGGCAGCCCCTCTCCTTTTTCATTTATAATAATTTGCAGATAAAGCTTTTGCACAGAGGTGAAGTACTTAGACTCTAAAAAATAATGATTAACGATAACTGGGCTTACGGGGTCTATATAATAATAAACTCCATAACTTCAGATTATAATGATCTCAGATCTCAGACTCACTCTGGAGGAACATAAACTCCAAATCCATCAGTGTTCCACTTCAATAGGTTTTTCAACAGCCATATCCCGATATTCTTTTTTCAATGTACATAACGCATTAGTCCACTTCAACATTTTCCCATGAATTTCCTATTCATTCAACTATACCAAGAAAAGTAGCTCAGTTGAAAAAATCAAGTAATCCAGGTGCAGTTGTGCATCAAATCATATAACAGGATTTCCCGAAAGTGTAAACCTAATGAGCGCATAAAAATTACCTTTTATAAGCTTAAGTATCATAGCAGAAGTTTCATTAAGTGATGGTTGCAAGAGTGGCCCTATCACAAATGCCGGGTTGAGAACAACCAGGTCAACACTGTTTTCTTTCACAAATTTCCAGGCAGCTTCTTCAGCCAAAATCTTGGAAACATGATACCAGCGCTGAAAGAACAGAATATAAAGCAGTAGGAAACTTGAAGCAGAATGCAAAATACCAAATGGTACAAACTTGTGTTACAACCATTGGCAACATAAGAAACATTATGAAATACAATAATTCCTGCCCTCTCAGAAACCAACGGCTATTAAAATACCGAAAAGCAACTCTCAGAGTGCCCAGCTAAACCCTTGTATAGTACCTGTCTCAGCAACCCTATAGCAGCACAAGTTCTCTACTTCTTCCTCCAAAATAGTAGAAATCTCCAAATCAAGATTCTGACCAACAAAAAGTGAATTTCCTCTTTCTTGTTTCTAGCTAATTTCCTTTTATTAGTCTGGTCAATAAAAGGAATTCTATCAGCTTTTAGGTCTAAGCTTTATCCTTAGATAAATAAACTAATTCATTTTATTCATCAAATTCAACATCATTAAGCAGTCCTTCAATTTACTCTTCATCTTTTGAGGTTTTCATGTTCTCATCATCCTTAGTGAATGTCTTTTTCTTGTGCTTCTGACATGGTAAGTGAATGCTGAATCTTCCAATAATCAAAAATCGCTAAAATAACAATCATTGTCTCATTCATATTAGTACAAGAAACATGACCTATAAGCTATAGCTATATAAACATATATCTTGTATCCTAGGAGACAAAAGAAAGTTGCAATATTATCTAAGTGACATAGGGCCAGAATAACTGTCAATGGACTCCACTTCTTGATTAATAAATTATGAAATGATACAGTTCTGATTAGCCAGTGCAATGGCATGAGAAAAACTTGATATCCAGATGTAAGCAGAATTGACAACTATCAAATAAGAAACCTGAACGAATTACAAAATTCATTTTTGCCGGTATAATATATTGGAACTTACCTTCATATCCCTACAGATATCCGGACTTGAAAACCATGTCTCGTCAATTACAACATCAGGAGTCAGAGGTTTTCCATTATACAGAACTGCTGTCAAGGAAGATGTTAAAATAGCTCGTTTCACACTTGCTGATTTTGCACATGACTTTAGAACATTGAGAGTTCCCTTGACTGCTGGGCCAATAAGTTCAGTCTGAAATGAGGATGGAGTTGGTAAATGACACAATAGTCAAAATAAGGGGACCCATAAGGGGCCAGAGATGTAAAGGCCTACAGCCATTGCAAGCAAAGATATGCTTGAGTTCAATTTTCCACCCAGTTGACCACATACTTAAAGGATAACAAGTAACTAGGCATGATTCTCTATTCTCTACAGTAATTTTTGCATAATTTTCACAAGATTTGTTATAATTTAAGGATAAGAGGAAATAGTAAACTCACTCAACAATAAGAATTTGATTCTGCTATTATTTGCCAAAGGCAGAGAAAGCAGCTTGTTTTGGAAAGGTTCAACATGGTAGTCAATTTGTAATTTAAGAATTAATTGCCTACTTATAAGACAAAATCAAATATTAAACGTTTCTCCCTTCTAGCATAGGGCCTTATTATTTCTGAAAGGAACAACAACTTAATTTCTCAAGCAACAGCGCAAAAGAAGTCAACTTCACAGAAATACATCTCCCAAGCTAAATAGATTCTTCACACAATTTAAAGCCTTAGGAAATAAATTGCTTTGCTGAAGGAAGAGAACATCCAATTACGTTTCAACAATTAGAAAATGATACAAACCTGTGGGTCTATGGGATCAAAATAACAGGGAGATGCAGTATGAAAGACCCCTTCACACCCCTCAACAGCTTGGTCAAAAGAACCTTCTTCCTGGAGATCAGCTTTAATCAGGCGTAATCTCTCCTTTGCACCATCAAGCTTGAACAAGTGATCTACCTTTCTTGAATCATCTGCAACGAGTTACAAACCATCAGAAATGGGTAACTCAAGATGATACACCATATTAAAACAAGAAGATATAATCCATCCATTTATGGTGATAGATGGGACGATATTTAAGATGCACTAACTTGGGTCACGAACAGTGCCCTTGACAGTGTAACCACGAAGAAGAAGGAACTTGACGAGCCATGAAGCAATATAGCCAGAAGCACCAGTGACGCACACCATTTTTCCTTCACCTACGTTGCTGCCCATACTCTCGATCTTCCAAATAATTTCTGGCTCTGCTGCCTCAATTTGGGTAAATTCAAACTCAAGAGCTTAATTTTATTTATTCAGTGGACTCGGTGTCCATTTTTTTAAATATCCAATTGGATTCTTTAGCGGGTTTTGACTTAGCCATCGCTTTGACTTCCAAGTTCCAACATACAGAAGGCATTGCATTGGAGAGAGACACGTATAGAGGAGCGGATATCTCTTTTCTCAGGCCGTTACCTCAACTTGGCTCCCCATTCGCTAATCTGTTTGTTCCACAAACTTTGATCCATCTTTCCAAGCCAATCGAGCAATCCTTTGAACATAATTCGGGCTGCATCGCTAATGAGATAGGGAGAGAAAGTGAAGAGACAGAGTAAATCAGGGCACCGGAATTTAATCCTGCACTGAGGAACCACATCTGATTATTTGATTATTACTGTATCGAGACGGGAGCTCATTTTGTGCTCATCAATACGCCGTGAGATTAACTTCAGATTAATTTTGAGCAGGACAGATTTAATGTAATTTATTTTTTATATTTTAAATAAATTTTATTTAAATATATATAAAATTTAAAATAAAATACAATCTTATAACTATCGCTTCTAATAAAAATAAATTATTGTTTAGAAAATCATAAATTTTAAATTTGGATCATTAAAATTAAATTTAAACTGTTAAAAGCTTATGAAGTGATGAGAAATTGTGTCTTCATCACTGCAATGACCATGAAATGATGAAATGCGAACCTATGTTGAAACATTTCTTTGCTCTGTTGGCTAGTTGGGAGAGAACTTGATGGCACAAGTGCTGGTCATCTTAGTAAAAAGGGTAATTGTAAAGAAATAGCAATAATGCTTTGCAAGCACCAAATATAATTATCTTTTGTTGGTTGCAATCACACCAACAAAATGGTGAGTTGGCTGCCCATGTACTTCTGCGTGCATTCGTGGGCAAGCGATCGTTGTAGGCCAACCAAAGAAATACTTTGATTTTCTCAGCCCCTCTCCATGCCCAAATCTTATTGAAATCACTTTTATATAATCCCTCTGGTGGTACCTCTAGCATATAGTAAGCACTCTTGACTGTTAAACAACCATTCGAGGTACCTTTCCATACCATCATATCCACTCCACCCTCCTCCCTAAGTGGGAGAACTGCTATCAAGCTTCAAATAACCTCTTCCTCCACAATATCCGCCAACCTTGATAGATCCCAGAAACCAGAAGTCACCCAAGCTGCAACAGTACTCCCTCTCTTTGCAAACGTCAGTACCCTTTTGCATCTGTCCTCTATCCTCTCAGTTTTAAACAACCATAAATCAGTGAAGAATCGTACCACATGCCCATTCCTCACCTGCCATCTGGTTCCTCCTTAATAGGGATAAAACTTTATAGTCTATAAACTCCATAAGTGTATGGGTTGTACCAAGTAATAAAGAGTAAGTAAGATATCGTTCCCACGAGGACTTGGTATCACAAACTTCGGTTAAGCATTAATTTTACACTTTCATTTAAGTTAAGCAAACCAAATTGAATTTAATAAAGATAAAAGGAATTAAAACTAAAATTAAAATAAACAAACTACGACAATAATCAAACGAGCAACTCAGAGTCACTAATCCCTTATGAGTTTCATAAACCTTGTTTTCACTAATTTAATTAGCCTTAATATTAATTTTGTTAATCTCGAGTATAAATAGCTATAAATGCCTGTCGGTCCACTTACAACCCTCTGTTGAATATATTTTGTTATGTCTAACATAATTACTCAAAAAGCAGCATAACTCGAACACACTCGTCAACAATTATATGGGGCAATTAGGTATATGTCTATCCTAATCACAAATTAAATCGTAATTTAATCCCGTATTACTTAATCTCAGAGCTTAATTAAAATTCCCTTCGTCAAGGTGAATCCTAATTCTTAAATTCATATTTAATGATGGTCAATCACTAAATAGATAAAGCTAAGCAAGATTAAGTAACCAAAATTAATATTAATTATAACTAAACAATGAAAATAAAGTTTAATCCACCTATAGGTTCATAGCTCCTCTAGGTTGCAAAGTAAAATCAGCCACACATGGCTATAAATAGCTCCATCACAGCAACAATAAATTCAGAGTTCAAAGAGGAAAGAAAAATAAAACCATGGCAGAAGTCACCGCCTCCCACTCTGGTTCTTCGATCAGAATCTATTCCTCCTTTGTGGCTGTAAAGACGAAGCTCGCCGGCGACCGTGGTGGAGAGGGAAGCCGCCGGCGAGAGAGGAAGAAGAAGGTTGAAGGAATGGACTTGTGACACTGCTGCTCTGTTCTATCGCTCCTCACGCGTCTCTGTTCTGTTATGCAAAATATCCCCCAATTCTCCGCCTCCTTGTTCCAGCGTCCCTCAAATCACCGCCTTTTTCTTCTCGCTTTTTAGGTCCATTAGGTTTTTCAATTGATTCAATCTTGTGGGGCCCACTTTTCCATTCAATTATGTATTCCGTAGCTAGGGGTGGAAACAGGCCAGGCCAGGCTAGGCCTCACCCTTAACAGGCCAGGCCTGTTATGCAAGGAATTGGCCTGAGCCTGGCCTGTGGCCTGTTACAGGCTAAAATTTTGGCCTGGGCCTGGCCTGTTAAAGGCCTGGCCTGGCCTGTGGCCTGTTAAGAGGCCTGTATTTTTTACAGGCCGAAAACCCGAAAACAGGCCAAATGTAAACAGGCCTAAAACAGGCCAAATGTAAACAGGCCGGAAACAAGCCTACAGTATACAGGCCAAAAACAGGCTAACAGGCCTAATATAAACAGGCCGAAAACAGGCCTAATGTAAACAGGCCAAAAACAGGCCTGAGTGAGGGAGAGAGGAGGGATATTAATTAATATTTTTTATAAAAAAAAATTAATTATTCTTAACAGGCCGGCCTGTCAGGCCTAACAGGCCTATTTGGAGGCCTAGGCCTAGCCTTTTAAGCCAAACAGGCCTTAAAATAGGCCTTGGCCTGGCCTTTTAGCCTGACAGGCCAGGCCTGACCAGGCTTTTAACAGGCCAGGCCACAGGCCCCTGGCCTATTTCCACCCCTATCCGTAGCTCTCCTGGTCATTGTAAGCAAAATAAAAATAAGTATATAATAATAATAATAATAAAATTTTATTTCTTCTATTCTTTTCTTCTTCTTCTTCTTCTTTTTTTAAGAAAGATTTTTATTATTATTATTTATTTCTTAAACTCAAAAACTTCTATTTTAAATTGAAATCCTATAAAAGATGCACCCGCATTGATTTTTCTTAAAATCTTAATAAAATCTCTTTAAATTAGTAATAATGACTTCTCAAATATATTAAAATATATCTTAAATCTATTAAAAATGAGAAGTCATCACTCCTCTACAACTTGCTCCTGTTTGCATATAAACTTCCACAGGCCTGAGTCGGTACTCTTGCTATTTAATAAGGTCGCCTCATCCCTAAACATGTATTTCTTCTTTAATACCTCTGCCCAGAGTCCTTCCGTTCCCTTCACCAAGGACCAAGCCAGCTTTGCATCGAAAGCTCTGTTCACAGAATTTAATTTCTTGATGCCAAGACCCCCATAATGTTTCGGTAGAGTAATTCTTTCCCAGCTTATAGGGGAATACCCTCTTGTATTATCATTGTTGCCCTAGATGAAACTTCTCTGCAGACGCTCTACTTCCGCACAAACAGTGGCTGGTTGCTGTGTTACCTGCATAGGGTGCAGCGGTACTGAACTAATGACCGTCTTTGCCAACGTAATCCTTCCAGCCATAGTTAAGCAATTAGACTTCCAGGCAGCTAATTTACTCTTCACACGATCGATGACATACTGAAACGTCTCTCTACTACTTCTCTTTCGAGTTAATGGAAATCCTAAATATTTCCCAATTTCACTCGCTATCTTCATTCTGGTGATATTTTTTATTCTTCCTTTCAGATCAGCTGGAACCTTTGGTGAGAAAAAAATTGAAGATTTAGCTATACTGACCTTTTCTCCGGAGGCATCACAAAAATTATTGACAGCCTCCATCATACTTCTATCTTGTTCCTTCGATGCTTCTCCGAACAGAAGAAGATCGTCCGCAAACATCAAATGAGAGACAGCTGGTCCCTCCTTGGTTATCATCACAGGCTTCCACTTTTTAGATCGAACTGCATCATCAATTATATGAGACAGCCTGTCCATGCACAAGACGAAGAGGAAAGGTGAAATCGGGTCCCCTTGCCTCAAACCTCCTTTTAGGAGAAAAAATTCAGATTCCTCACCATTCCATAGCATATTCAGAGATGAACTAGACACACATGTCATAATTAGATTCCGAAAACCCTCTTCAAAACCAGCTGCCTTTAGCACACTTTTAAGAAACGACCACTGAAGCATGTCATATGCCTTCTCAAGATCGATTTTTATAGTCATAATACCTCGCTTTCCTTTGGCCTACTTCATCTTATGAAAAATTTCCTGCCCAACGACAATATTGTCTTGTATGTGTCA
Organism: Acacia crassicarpa; assembly: GCA_034222035.1. NCBI lineage: Eukaryota > Viridiplantae > Streptophyta > Magnoliopsida > Fabales > Fabaceae > Acacia > Acacia crassicarpa. Next base: position 41,055,822 of record JAWXYG010000003.1, read on the forward strand.
CCTCGGTATAAAACTAGACTGAAACGGAGAAACTAGATCCTCCATAACATCTCTTAGCCTTTGAGCGATGATTTTTGTAAGACATTTATACCATACCGTGCACAATGATATGGGTCTAAAATGTTCCACCTTCATGGGTTGATCAACTTTGGGGATCAGTGAGATGAGTGTTTTGTTAGCATTCTCAAGATCACCTTCCCCTCGAAAAACACTTTGAACAAAAGCACACATATTTGGACCCACCACATTCCAATTTTTTTGAAAAAATATGGGTGGGAACCCATCCACCCCAGGCGCCTTATAAGGGCCCATACATTTGATAGCCCTCAAAACTTCTTCATCTGTTGGTGGCTTAGCTAGATCCTCCAACCGAGTAACTTCAATGGCAGGAAAATTACTCTCAGTCCTTAGCGTCACCTCCTCATGCAAATCATATTGAAAAAGGCCCTTAAAATGATTCACCACCAATTCCTTCACTTGTATTTTGTCTTCCACCCATGCACCCAGTTCATTCTGTAAAGAAGATACCCTATTTCTTCGTCTTCTTATCTTTGTCTTCAAATGGTAGAATCGTGTATCCCTATCTCCTTTCATTATCCATTCTGCCTGAGATTTTTGGAACCATTTTATTTCTTCAAGCTTTGACACTTCCTCTATTTCCCACTGTAACTGTTGCTCTAGATCATTTAAGAACCTAGAGTATGGATACGAAGGTGATTTCTGGATGCCGTTCAATCTAGCAAGTATCCCTCTCTTCTTTCTTTCTATCATACCAAAAGTTTCCCTATTCCAGATAGGCACTTCCTTTCTAATGTTCTCCAGGTTCCTGTCCAAACCCCCCTCCCTGTTCCACTGCTCCTGCAAAAAATGACTGAAGTCATCATGAGCCATCCACATCGCCTCAAAGCGAAAAGGCCTATTGCTCCTCTCTTGAACCACAACCCCAAGAATGAATAAGATAGGATTATGGTCAGAGAAGGCAGTCCTTGGTAAATTTTTGACCAAGCAGTCGGAAAAATGATCTATTAACTCTAAATTGGCGAAAGCTCTGTCTAGGCGTTCAAAAAGTCGTGAGAAGCCTCTCATCCGCGGGCCCTTCTAGGTGAATCTCAGCCCCGAAGCTCCCAGATCAACTAATTTACACTCTTGTGATCTGTTTTGGAACCAATTAATTCTCCTTTGGCAGACACCAGCACCACTCACCCTCTCCGTAGATGACAGAATCTCATTAAAATCACCCCATACAGCCCAGGGCATGTCGGTTCTATCAGCTATAAGCTTCAATTTTCTCCATAGAATCGTTTTGAATTCCAGACAAGGCAAAGCATACACAGAAGTCAGAAGGAAATCCGCCATACCTGTACCAGAGCATTTCGCATGAATGGACTAACTGTCTTGTTCTAGAATCGACACCGAGATCAGCGAACTATTCCAAATTAACACGATTCCACCAGACCTTCCTTCACTCGGCACATCTACAATCCTATCAAATCCCAGACGCAAGAGACAAGTAAGCCGAGAGGACTCCTGGCACTTCGTATCAACCAGAACTACCAGGCTGGGTTTGATTCCATTAAAACTATTTTTTAAATTCCTAAGGAGGCTTGGACCACTAGCCCCCCTTGTATTCCAATAGAACAACTTATCCATAAATAACTTATGTACAAATAGACAAGCCCATTTGGCCCACATTTAGAGAGGAGATTTGGGGACCATCGTAGGCTCAATGTCCCCCTCTAGCTCCTTCCCATCCTCCTCTCTTCTGTATGAATCCATCGCCGAGCCCTCTTCCATATTATCATGTCCAGGCTCGTTAAAATTGAGATCACCTGGGTCCACAGGCCTGGGATCCATTTGTTGGGCCTCTTTATCAATAACTAAAGGCCCAACTTCTTCATCTCTTCTCCTATTGTCTTGGTCCATATCCACAATCCATTCTCTCCCCACTTCCTCCTCACCTGACGTGATCATCAAGATTTCACCCCGCCTATCCTCGTACCCATCCCTCGAACGTTTCTCCACCCGTCTATCACTCTGCTGAACGAAAGCCGTCACTGCACCCTCTACTATCTTCGCAACCTCCTCCTCCTCACGAGTGCATTGCACATCCATTTTCTGACCTGAATTTTCCTCCCGCCCCGATGACTCCTTTCTCTATCCCATCGGTTTCCACACCGAAGTCACCTTGGTCTGTTTATCCCATTTTGCACCCCATTAGTACCATCATTACCTTCCTCCACCTCTGCTAGAATCTCAAATCTAGACCCAACTTTCTGACTAATCTGGTTCTCGGCCAACTTCTCCTTCGTCTTCCTCGGATGTCTAGCTTTCTGTACTATTCGCCATTCCCCGGATGAGACCGTGGCCCCCTTTTCTTCTCCATCCTTACTAATCGTAGCCTCCATGCCCTTCCCTTCCTTCGTCGCTTGTTTTCTTTGAACGCACGTTTCAGACCGGTGCCCATAAACCCCACAGCAGGTGCAAAGAAGGTGTAGACCTTCTTATTCAATGTAAAAAGCTTCATTATCAATGAAAAAACCTTGCATCATCTGCTTACCCAATTCCACCAAGACACATATTCTGGCGAAGTGTCCCCTCAGATGGCATGAATGGCATGAAGTATTCATATCAACTCTTAATGTCTTCCTTTCAAGTTCTTGCACCCTTATTTTGGCTCCTTTTTAAATGGGACGTCTTGGAAGAGAACCAAAATTTTGAATCACTTTACCCTTATAACATAAGTGATATTCCAATTATGCCCATGATGAAAAAAGTTATGATAAATAAAATATCAATATTATTAAAATATTTTATTATAAAATAAAATAATTTAATATTAAAAAATAATTTAATATTAAAAAGTATATATTTATGAATAAAAATTATTATAATTATTACATATGCTCATAAAAATTTAAATAAAAATTATTATTATAAGTAAAAAATATTATTAGTCAATTAATTTGAATAAAAATATATTTTTATCATTAAAAATATTATTATGAAATAAAATTCTTAAAAATATATTCTTACAAATAAAAATATTATTATAAAATTTATTGAAAATAAAAAAATAAGTTTTCTTAAATAAAAAATATTATAATTATAAAATAGAGAGAATGACATTTAAATACTATATGAAATTCCAAAATCCAAAAAAGTCTACTGAAAAAGAAAAAGGATCGAATGGTACGTTGGTAGGAATCTGGGTTTTGAATGTTTGGGCAAAAGACAAAATTGCCCTCTCCTTTATTCCTTCTCTCTCCACTTCATTATCTCTTCTTCACTATATTCGTGCAACCAGTTCTGTAATCCTCACTTGCTGGAAGTTATTGAAGGTTGAAGAAAAAGACTCCAAAAACCAATTATCTTTTTCTTCTTCTCCAAAAACTTGATTGCTAGTTCATAAGCTTCATTATCTTCTTCTTCTCCATTCAACTTCTTCTTTATCTTCACTTTCACCATCACAACGCTGAGAAAATCAGTTTCCAACGACTTCATGAGTTTCTCGACAATCTTATTAATTTTCCAGCGAGCTTTTCTAATTTCCCGTGAAGAGTATTAAGATTGATTAAATTAGTAATGAGATTGACAAAAGCTATAAGTAATGACAATATGTGTAAAAGGATTGATAGAGTTTTGTGTTGTAACTAATTAAGAAATGAGATTGATTAAAATAGTAATGGTTTTAACAAAATTGGTAAGTAAGGACAATATGTGTAAAAGGATTGACCAAGAGTTTTGGATTGTGATAAATTGAGTAATGGTTTTGCAAAAATGGTAATGGTTTTGACAAAATCACTCTCTATAGCCACTTTTTCAGTACCTAAAACTCTTTGTGAACACCAATTACAGATTTTGTCAAAACTATTACAATTTTTGTCAATTTTTTTTACTCAATTGGTCACAATACAAAACTCTCTATCAATCATTTTACACAAATTTTCCTTACGAATTTTATCAAAATCATTACTATTTTAGTCAATCTTATTATTCAAATGGTAATAACGCCAAAATCTTTGTCAATTTTTTTTCCACACATATTGTCATTACTTATGGATTTTATCAATCTTATTACTAATTTTTTCAATCTCTTTACTCTTCGCAGGAAACTAGAAAAAGCTCACTGGAAAATTCATAAGATTGCCAGAAAACTCATGAACTCACTGGCAACTAGTTTCTTGGCGTTGTGATGTTAAAAGTGAAGAGAAAGAATGAAGTTGAATGGAAAAGATGAAGATAACTGAGCTTATGAACTTGATGGCAACCGAGTTTTTGGAGGAGAAGAAGAAGATAACTAGTTTTTGGAGTCTTTTTCTTCAACCTGCGGTGGCTTCCGGCGAGTGAGGATTACGAAACTGGTTGCATGAAGATGGTGAAGAAGAAAGAAAGGATGGAGAGAGAAGGAATGAAGGAGAGGGTAATTTTGTCATTTTCCAAAATATTCAAAACCCAGATTCCTACCTGCCTACCTTTCTGTCCTTTTCTTTTTTCAGTAGACTTTTCTGGATTTTGGAATTTCATATGGTATTTAAATGTCATTCTCCCTATAAAATATGTTAATATAATTTTTAAGAGTATATAATTTTTATTAAATTTAAAAGAATATATTTTTAAAAAATATATTAGTTTTATATTAAAATTGTATTATTATGAAATTAATTTAAAATGAAAATATTTTATTATAAATAAAAAATACTATTATAGTTAAAAAAATATATGATTATACAATTAATTTAAAACAAAATATATATTATTATAAATAAAAATATTATATTAATTAGATAAGATGTATATCAATGCATATACCATATAAATAAAAAATATAACTAAATATGTTAGGGTAGAATAGTAAATTGTTATCATTTCTCCCATTCCATACCATCTTAAACCAAATAAATGATCATTAAAAGCCTCTCACCTCCTTCCCCACCAACAAAACTAAATAAGGTAACTCTCTAACTTTTCTTCCATCTCCTCTCCTCCATCCGCTCTCTTCAAACCAATCAAGCCCTTAAAGAGAGGGGGATAATGGAGGGAAAGAGATAGAGAACACCACCACCGTGGATTTTGTCCTATCATCACCACCATCATTTCCTCTCTCTTCGTCGAAAGTTGCTGCTTCATTACCACCATAGGTCTTTTCATCCATTTCATCCACCAAGGTCGACGTCCTCCAAGCATCAACCATCAACATCGGCTTCTCTTCTTCTTCGTTCATCTTCACCAGAACCAACACTACCTCCTCCACTCTTATTCACAACACCATCTTCATCCTTTCCTCCACTGACTTCACCTTTATCTCTATTGCCATGGCCAATCTGTTGAAGCTCATTGGAGCTGGAGTTGAAGCAAAGAGTGGCTGAATTTGTTGCTTCTTGGAAGTGAAGATAATGGCTGGAGTTCTAGAGTTTCAATTTGGGGAGTTGTTTATGTTAGTGGCGTTTCACCTAAGAGGGAGTGAATTGAGTAATTTAAAAAAATTTAAATTAGAAGCATTAAACTAATAAATCAAACACAAGAAGTTGGAAAGATATCACCGAAATGTGCACATTTGTCTATACTTGTTAGATCTTAAATCCTTGACTTACGTCCAGTCCACAAAACATCTCTGAAATTTTCACTATCATTTCAAGATCAACTAGGTTCTTGGCACCGTATTATAGAGTAATCCTCATCAAGACTTACTTCCCCTTACTAGTTGTAATTGAACAACCACTCAAAGTCCCACTACCTTGAGATTTTATAGAAATCAGATTGATTGTAAAACTTTCTTATAGAATAGATGGATAAACACTTAATTATGAACAAAATATCAAAAGATATTTCACATAGTATTAATTAGCAATAAGTGAGCAGTAAATTTGATCTTTTGTAGTTGGTTGGCAATGAATTGAATGCTCTTATATTTATAGATAAACACCATTAATGACCGTTGAAGCTTTCCATTGGCTGCATTCAAATTGTTTGTTAGATTGAAGAAACTTTTTGTTGGACACAAACCAGGGAAGATTTTGAGGATAGGTAGCTTTCACATCGCTATTACATATCTTCTTACAATATCCCTTTGGTCTTTGTAATTGTCTAAGGTTTGGTTGCTTTTGCTTTGCCGCAATTGTGGCTTGAGACGATACTCATTAACGTGCTCTAAGTTTTCTTACATCTTTTCTGTTTCTATTTTTACATTTAATATTTTGACACACAAATTTGCTTTTTTGTTTTTGGACTTAATCCATGATTTAAATAATCTGAAACTCATAACTAAATATGTTTAGTAGCATTGAGAAAGATTATGGGTAGAAACCAAAAGTTACTAGATGATAATCAGTAGCAATTCTATCAGCTTTTTGGTCTAAGCTTTATCCTTAGATAAATAAACTTATCCTTAGATAAATAAACTAATTCATTTTGTTCTTCAAATCCAATATCATTAAGCAATCCTTCAATTTACTCTTCATCTTTTGAGGTTTTCATTTTCTCATCATCATTAGTGAATGTCTTTTTCTTGTGCTTCTGCAATGGTCGGTGAATGCTGAATCATCCAATAATGAAAAATCGCTAAAATAACAATCCTTGTCTTATTCATATTAGTACAAGAAGCATGATCTATAGGCTATAGGTATATATAAACATATATCTTGTATCCCAGGAGACAAAAGAAAGTTGCAATATTATGTGACATAGGGCCAGAATAACTGTCCATGGACTCCACTTCTTGATTAATAAATTATGATATGACAGTTCTGATTAGCCAGTGCAATGGCATGAAAAAAACTTGATATCCAGATGTAAGCAGAATTGACAACAACCATCAAATAAGAAACCTGAACGAATTACAAAATTTCTTTTTTACGGTATAATATATTGAAACTTACCTTCATATCTCTACAGATATCTGGACTTGAAAATCATGTCTCGTCAATTACAACATCAAGAATCAGAGGTTTTCCATCACTACAAAAAAAAGTATCATTTGTCGCGGTTCACTTGCAACGATTAAAAAATACCGCTACAAATAAACATTTTGGTGCGAATTAGTAACGGTTTTAAGCCAATTGCCATAAATTAGTAACGGAAGTATTGGCGCCAAATGGTGACCATTTTGCTTAGCCTTATATAGTCGCGGTCATCTCGAACCGCTACAGTTACAGTAGCAGTTTATGTGGTTGTAGTAGCGGTTTATTTTAACCGCTGCAAACTGGTTTGTTTCGGTCGTTTTAGTAGCGGTCTGTTTAACCGCGACAAACGACTACAAATGTGTGATTTTGACTGCTATTAATAGCCCTTTTTTTTGTAGTGCATTATACAGAACTGCTGAAAAGGAAGATATTAAAATAGCTCATTTCACACTTGCTGATTTTGAACATGACTTTAGAACATTGAGAGATCCCTTGACTGCTGGGTCAATAAGTTCAGTCTGAAATGAGGATGGAGTTTTTTTTGCTAAGAAAATGAGGATGGAGGTTTTTTTTTGATACATAGTTGATAGGGGAGGGGGGATCGAACCCAGTACAAGGAGGTGGGGAGACTACTCCCAATACCACTGCACTACTAGTAGTGCTGGTCAAAATGAGGATGGAGTTGGTAAATGAAGCAATAATCAAAATAAGGGAACCCATAATGGACCGGAGATGTTAAGGCCTACAGCCATTTCTCTGGTTCAGAAATGTGTTAACTAAATAGGCAAATGGGAGCAACCAAAGATATGCTTGAGTTCAATTTTCCACCCAGTTAACCACAAACTTAAAGGATAACAAGTAACTAGGCATGATTCTCTATTCTCTACAGTAATTTTTGCATTAGTTTCACAAGATTTGTTATAATTTAAGGATAAGAGGAAGCAGCTAGTCAATTTGTAATTTAAGAATTAATTGCCTGCTTATAAGACAAAATCAAATATTAAACGTTTCTCCCTTCTAGCATAGGGCCTTATGATTTCTAAAAGGAATAACTTCTTAATTTCTCATGCAACAACGCAAAAGAAGTCAACTTGTTTTGCTACTGAAAAGAAGTCAACTTCACAGAACTACATCTCCCAAGCTAAATAGATTCTTCAAACAATTTAAAGCCTTGCGAAATAAATTGCTTTGCTGAAGGAAGAGAACATCCAATTATGTTTCAACAATTAGAAAATGATACAAACCTGTGGGTCTATGGGATCAAAATAACAGGAAGATGCAGTATGGAAGACCCCTTCACACCCCTCAACAGCTTGGTCAAAAGAACCTTCTTCCTGGAGATCAGCTTTAATCAGGCGTAATCTCTCCTTTGTACCATCAAGCTTGAACAAGTGAATCATCTGCAACGAGTTACAAACCGTCAAAAATTGGTAACTCAAGATGATACACCATAAAAAAAACAAGAAGACATAATCGATTCATTTATGGTGATAGATGGGATGACGTTTAAGATGCACTAAATTGGGTAACAAAGAAGAAGGAACTTAATGAGCCATGAAGCAATATAGCCAGAAGCACCAGAGACGCACGCCATTTTTCCTTCACCTACGTTGCTGCCTACGACATCTGATTATTTGATTACTGTATCGAGACGGGGGCTCATTTTGTGCTCATCAAACTCATGATAAAAAATGTTCTCGTCACTCGTATACACCGTGAGATTAACTTAAAATTAATTTTGAACTGTACAGATTTAATGTAATTTAATTTTGGGAAAAGGATTTCTCTTGTCACTGGAGATAAAGTTATTTCCAGTGAGCCCAAAACTACGTCGTTTTGGATTAATAAAGGGTGTGTTTGTAATTTTAGGTGAATTAATGAATGTTGTTTCTGTAATTTTGTTTATCTTTTTATCATATGAATTTTACCGAAACACTCTTCATTAATTTACCTAAAATTACAAACACACCCTTCATTAATCCAAAACGACGTAGTTTTGGGCTCACTGGAGATAACTCTATCTCCAGTGACAGGAGAAATCATTTACCCTTTAATTTTTATATTTTAAATAAATTTTATTTTAATATATGTAAAATTTAAAATACATATAATTTTATAACTATCATTTTTCATAAAAATAAATTTATCATTTAGAAAATCACAAATTTTAAATTTAGACTACTAAGATTAAAATTGAATGATTGAGATTTCATCAAGTGACGTCCATATCACTGCAATGAACATCAAATCTGAACCCATGTCGAAACACTTCTTTGCCGTGTTGGCTAGTTGGGAGAGAACTGTAAGAAATGTCTCATGTGGCTGTGATAAATATATATGATTTAATAATTAATGAAGAGGCTAAATGACTATTGGTAAATGACTTTTGGGAAGAGGTTTCTTGACTGTTTGATGGAAGCAGTCATATCCATAAGATGTACATGTTTTTTGGATACATAAGTTATTTAATTAAATGATAGAAACTTGCCCGTTCACTCTCTGACTATAAGAGATGCCTCTAGTATTCCATCAAGAAGAGAGAGCGTGTAATAAAGGGTAAAGAGAATGATAAAGGTTTCAATTATTGTGCTGCAAATCAAATATTGTAAAGTATCAATTCTGTAATTATGGATAGAGGTTAGTTCATGTTCTTATTATTTGTTGTTTGAACATGAAATTATAGAAAAACTTATATGTGGTATCGGAGCTTTTGGTTTTAGAATTTATGATTTTCCAATTATGAATCTTGTATTGATACATGAATGATACTTTTGAATTTGTTCTTGAATGAATTTATTAATCTTTAAAAGTACGCGAAATGAGTGAAATGAATTTCAAACAAGTAATGTTGATTTGTTGAATTGAAAGTACACATATTATTGTTTTGTATGGGATTGAGATTCTTGTTTGAAATAGGAATGCATATGATTGCATTTATTTTTTGCTTTATGGATTATTTAGAGTTTACTGTGTGCCAAATGAAAGCATTTGGGAATTTTAAAATTGGGTCATGAGAAAAAGTATTTTTAGGCCACAAAATAGGTGTTATTATGTAGATCTAAAAAAAACAGAGATAGACACCAAGATTGCTTAAATCTGGTGTCAGTAATGTCGGTTATGGAGGAAAGAAGAATTTGGTTTATTAATCCATACGGGTTTGGTTCAACGAGTGATTTGTATTGTTTAAGTGTCTCCTTGCTTTAGAAACAGCGCCTGGCTCAATTGGTAGAGAGCCAGCTTTTAAGGTCGCGTCGTATCCACAGACCTGAGTTCGAAACCCTTAAATGGCATTTTTAGCAGCAGATTTTGTAAAGGGTGCATTTCACTAGCTTTTAAAAATATTACGCAAGAATCATGCCTGGAGAGGATCAAATTGGCGACGGAAGGCTTTGGTAATGGCGCCTTAACCACTAAGCTGATGGCGTCGCTTGGATTAATTAAGGGCCAAAGTATATTTAAAGTATATTTAGGTGGGGGCTCATATGTTGGGCTAGATTGGTTTCTATTGGGCTGGACTTTTTTTAAAAAATAAAATAAAAAATAAAAACGTTGGGCTCCGATTTTTTTGGACCATTAGATTGTATAGTTTTTATCCGTACAGTTTTGGGCTGAATTACGTTTTTGGCTAAAAAAAATCGTTTGGGCTACCAGAATTCTTTGGGCTGCACAATTTTTTGGGCTATGCAGATTATTTTTTGGTCCAAATTTAATTGAAAAAAGAGGTGTTTTGGGCTCTAATTTTGGGTCTATTATTTATAGCTTAGAAAAAGAACAAATTACTTTTTTGTTAAAGCCCTATATGTTGATCCAAAATTAAATTACTTAAATGTTATAAATAGCAATTGTATATTAAACATTTAAGTTTTGGAATTAAGTATGGTAGGTTTGTTAATCACCAAAGTGGTCAAATCCTTATGAATTATTTTAATTCCAATTATTATTGCAATATTTTAAATTACCCATAACCTTGATGCTATGAAATTATGTTTATGTTGTGGGTAAATTGTAGTTTATTCTTATAGGGCGATTATGGATTAACCGAGAGGTTGATTATTTGTCTTTATAATAATTAAACATAAATGTTGGTACTGTCTATATACTAATAGTTTTATTTAGGCATCCAAAGATGATAAATATTTCTAGTTGGGATATGCATCGCTACCGAATTATATGAAATATTTATAGCATCATTATGGTTGAATGTTGTATATCAGTGGGTCCCCAAAAGTGAACATTGATATGCATTTAATGAATTATGTCTAAGTTTGTGAAACATGTTGGTATGTGATATGTATGACTCGAAGCATTAATGTTAAGTTGTTGTTTCTTGTGTTATTGAACTGATTAATATTTATGGAAAACAATAAATGAATGATCCCACTACTCATGATGATATTATTGTTAATGAACCATGAATGGTGAAAATGGTGACAAGTGGTTAGATGCCATGAAAGATGAATTGAAATCTATGAAATGGAATGATGTTTGAGACCTTGTTGAGTTACCAAAAGGGTATAAGAGAGTGGTTGTAGGTGGGTCTTTAAGACCAAACGTGACTCTCATGGCAACTTGAAATGTTGCAAGGCTAGATTAGTTGCAAAGGGATTTACTCAGAAAGATGGCATTGACTATAAAGAAACCTTTTCACCATCAGTTTCTAAGAAGGATTCTCTAAGAATCATTTGAAAGCAGGAGCTTTTACCCAAGAGGGGGGGGTGAATTGGGTATCTTTAAAATTTTTGAAACTTGTTCTATTTTTGATCACTCAGAACAGGGCACAACAGAGAGGATAAGGAGAAGAAGCTAAACACAATGCAATTTATACTGGTTCGGTCCTTTCCTGACCTACATCCAATCCCTAAGCCTCACTTGGGATTTTCAATCTACTAACTCAACAATATTGATTACACACTCTGTACTAAGAGTTGTTCTCTCACTAGAACACACTCACCCTTACAAGTTGTAATCAATACACCCCAACTACCAAGTCCCCTGACTTGTAGTTATCTCAATCAATAAATGATTTACAAGTATTTGACTCTTTTACAGAGTAGATATGATGAACACTGAAGTGCTTGTATCAAGTATGATACTTTACAAGTGAAAGCTAATACACAATAAATAAACTTAGTAGAATTTCGCTCAGAGTAGGTGTATCCACTGTAAATGAAGTTAATGCTCTCTATTTATAGGTAGAGAACATTAAATGACCGTTGTAGAATGATTCCAACCGTTGGAATTGATTTGCTCTAAGTCTGGTCATCTTCTCTCTCTAAACATCTGCTAATCCAAGGCTTAATGATGTCTGATGTGGCTCTCTGAGTTTCTGCCCGTTGGAATTGACTTTACTTGATGTAGTAAACATTCTTTAACGTTAACAAGGCGTGCTCAGATGGATTAACCGAAAGTAGATGAGATTGTGCAGGTGCATTAAATGCACTGTTCACCTTTTTGCTTTTTCTCACAAATCTTCAATAATCATGATCTGTGCTAACTGAAAAACACTCAACAAACTTGTTAAACATATCTGGGATCATGAGTGAATGATATATGAAAGCAATTAGATCAAATAACAAAATATAGCAGATTTCACAAATTTGAAAAAGCACCAATGGTCACAAACCTTGATGCTAGTTCATCCAACCTCGTGGTTTGCTGGAAGGTTTCAGGCAAGCACAGGTTTTAAAACATCCAACCTCGAGGTTGCTATGTGAACCTCGAGGTTTCTCTTAAAGAGAAGCCTTCTGAAAAATCTCACTAGCTCACAAACCTTGAGGTTCCAAAGGTAACCTCGAGGTTTGAAGCTTGTTTCAAAAACTTCATTTTTCACTAGAGCCCGACAACCTCGAGGTTGTAAATCCATACTCGAGGTTGGCCTTTGAAAATGCAAAGTTCAATATTAAACATAAGGCTCAACCTCGAGGTTACAATCTTAACCTCGAGGTTTTCAATACTTTGAAAACCAGTGTGCTTTCTGTAAGTGATAAAACTCGAGGTTGAAACATTATACTCGAGGTTCAAAGTACTTTCATCAAACTTAAGTTTCAAATCAAAGTGTCCAACCTCGAGGTTGAAACATGAGCCTCGAGGTTTCCATGCTTGATGAAAAACAAGAACTTTCTGTATGGGTTAAACCTTGAGGTTTGCTTTTCATACTTGAGGTTGCAAGTGTTAATGAAGAAACTTGGGTTTTCCAAGAAGACCAGAACCTCGAGGTTGACTTCTCAACCTCGAGGTTTCATATAGTATTTGTGAAACTAAGTTTTGTAACATCAGATCACTTGACTTTTTAAAGTTTCTGTAAGGTCAAACCTCGAGGTTACAAACCCAACCTCGAGGTTTTCTCTTAAACAGAGTTTTGACACTTAAGAGCAAAACCTCTTTAATTGTTTGTAGTTGTTGGGAATCATCAAAACCATCAGAGAACTAACATTCTCCCCCTTTTTGATGATGACAACATCTACAAGCAATTCCTCTTTCAACACTTAACAGATTAACAGTGACATTATCAGAGGGTTTGAAAAACTGAATTTTGCACAAGTAAAGTTCTTAAATAAGAGTCAGTCATTATTAGAGATAAGCAGAAGCATGAAATTGAAATTGATATTCCAATTGATATTCCATTTCAACAAATTCATACATACACAACACAATGGAATTCAACTGAAGGCTATGATGCAAACAGCAATACAAACAAAATATTAGAAAGAAGGTACAAGTGCTGCTGCATAATCAAAACAATCCTAAGGTACAAGTGCTACTGCATAATCAAAACAATCCTAAGATCCTCTAATCCTCATTGCTTTTCTCTCCCCCTTTGTCATCATCATCCACATACTCTGGGTCAAGAATAACAAGAGGAGGCTGGTAAAGAACCATAACAGTGGTAGGATCAAAAGTGGGATCAAGAAGAGAAGGATGGGCATAGGGAGAAGGTGTGGAGAAGATTTCAGTAGAGGGGGTAGGTGGAGATGGAAATGGTGGAATGAGACTCTTTGTAGAAGGGGTAGTGGGTGAAGGTTGAGTCCCAGAGACTGGAGTGGTATGAGATGGAGAGGTGAAAGGTGGACTAGGAAAAGAGAAGGAGTGAGAGGGAGGTGAATGAGTGGGAGAGTGAGCAGGAGACTCAGTGGGTGAGGGAGGTAAAGATGGGTTAGGTATAGGAAGTGATGAACTAGGGCCATCAGCTGGAGCAGGGATAGGATCAGAATCCATCTCAGGAACAGGAATAGCAGTGGAAGCCTGAACTAGAACTGAGGATGAACCAGGAGTGGATGAGGAAGCCCCGAGGCCAAAATGTCTGAGAAGCATGTCAGCTCTGTTTCTGGCATTAGATGCAGCTGAGAGTGTGACAGCTAAAGAGGAGTCCAATTCAGTAAACTTTTGATCCACTTCCTCCTTTAGCCTATTCAAGTGGAACATCACCTCAGTTTGTGCAACTATGACATCCATAAGTCCCATCTTGATGTCAGCCCGCAATATATCAACTTCAGTCTTCATGATAGCTCTGTGAGAGATTAAGGCTTGATCCACAATCTGTTTGATCTGTCCCATCAGATCATCTGGTAAAGGGGCCTGAGAAGGTGGAGGAGCTGACTGTGCTTCCTCATTGGCTTGAGAAGCTTGAGACTGAGCTGCACCTTCTACATCAAATCTGATCTTCATTAAGTTCAACTGATGTTTTCCAAAGTAGAGAGGGTACTCAAGGGTATCAGTTGACCCCACATACCAAATTTTGTGATAGTAGAGTATCACAGAAACTAAGGAAGGGTAGGGTATGTGTGTCAAAGGCTTCTTGGCAAACTTGAAAGATTTCATCCCCTGAAGCAGCCAATCTCCAATGTTGAAAGGCACTCTCCTCACAAAGGCTGTGAATGGCCTATAGTCCAAAGAGGTGAGATGGGTGTAATTTCCAGCCTTAGGAATAAAATTCCTAGAATATATGTACCAAAGCACCCTATTGACTCTAGGCATTTCACTTGGTCTGAAAGTGAGCTTGATGGCTTGGTCAGGTGGGAAAGGTTTGCCAGGAATTAGTGTTTCATACACTTCTTGGTTAGTGTATGAAAATTCAGGGACAGGAGGTGGGTTCTTGATTTTCAGGATCTTGTTCAAGGTATCAGCAGAAAGGGTAAACTTGACTCCCCTCACAGTGGTTGACACCCTTTCCTCTACCAACTCACCATCCTCATCCAGTATACTATCATCCTTCATTTTAAAATAAAACATCCTAATCAGGCTTGGAGTATAGGGACAGGATATGGATACAAAGGGCTCATACTGTTTGATCCAAGGTGACAAATCTAAATTGCACTCTTTATAAAAATCTTCTAAATTAACAGCTACTGAGGCACAAAACAACTTGGGAAGATAAGTTTCTTTATACTTATCATTCTCTTCCTTGGTTGAGAAGGATGAGGTAGCAGTGATGAATCCCTCTGGTGGTGATCTGATATGGCGAATATCTTCAATGGCATTGACAGCAAACTTTTCTATCTTCTTTTGCTGTGAAGCCTGAGAGGGAGATTGACCTTGAGACTTTGAAGCTTTCTTGGTCCTTGCCTTCTTGGCCTTTTCTCCAACTTTTTCTTTCCCTTTTCCAGTTGCGTTTGGCACTTTCCTCTTTTTGGATTCAACTTGACTTGGCTCCTTGATGGAAATGCCCTTTGGTTTGCTCTTGGGAGGAGGAGATGGAGGAGGATCAATAGGAACCCCTGGGATATGCTTATCAATCCCAGAGCGCAAGCAAATGGACCGAGTCTTCTTTCTCACTGGCTTGCTCGCTTGAGGTTCAGGTGAAGGTTGACGTTTTGGAGGTGGAGAGGGAGACCAAGATTCTATCTCCTCGTTCGAATGAGTGGTTGATTTTGAATGGGAAGGAGATTTCGAAGCCATTTATGGACTTAGAACAGAAGAAATTGGCAGAAAATGGAAGATTTGAAGAGAGAGTGAAGAGAGAAAGCGTGAGAACTCGAGGTTAGGGTTCAGTAGAAATGAAATTTCACAGCAGCATATATATAGAAATGCGTTCAACCTCGAGGTTGACATTTCAGCCTCGAGGTTAGATGAACAAAAATTCACTAACCTCTGAATTTCTTACCTCCAACCTCGAGGTTACCTCCAGAGCCTCGCGGTTTTACTGTCTGTTAGATGAGGTGTCTCTTCTGTCTGTCACCTAACCTCGAGGTTCCCATCCCATACTCGAGGTTCCAGCTTCCAGATATTCCCAGCTTTGACCACTTACCCCGATAACGTCGAGGTTAGCTTCTGAACCTCGAGGTTCCATCCTTCAGAAACCTTGAGTTTTTTTTTGACACCCTATCAACCTCGAGGTTGGCTATTGAACCTCGAGGTTCTGCCCTTTGACAGCAAAACTAAGTCCTGCATAAAATTGTCTATGTACTCCGATGCTTAAGTTAGTGATCCATAATCATCAAAACCATAATTTAACATAGAAATAGGCAGAAATTACTCACAACTCATTGGGATTTACCATTCCCAATTCTCTTCTTATGAAGGTGAATGGGTCCTTGGCTAGAGGCTTGGTGAAAATGTCTGCCAATTGAAGATTAGTTGGGATGAACATCACTTTCACATCTCTTTTCTGGACATGATCTCGGATGAAGTGATGTCTCACATCAATATGCTTGGTTCTTGTATGTTGCACGGGATTCTTGGCCAAGCTTATTGTGCTAGTATTATCACACGGTATCGGGATCTCCTTCAAGTACACTCCCAAGTCAGCAAGTTGTTGCTTCAGCCACAACACTTGAGCACAGCAACTTGAGGCAGCCACATATTCAGCTTCTGTTGAGGACACAGCCACGGTAGTTTGCTTCTTGCTGAACCAAGATACAAGTGAGTTGCCAAAGAACTCGCATTGCCCACTTGTACTCTTCCTATCCGTCTTATAGCCAGCATGATCTGAATTTGAATATGCCACAAGATGCTCCGGCTGACCTTTGGGAAACCATAGCCCAAGAGTCTTTGTATCAAATAGATATCTGAATATTCTCTTCATGTGTTCAGCATGAGACTCTTTGGGTGCTGATTGAAACCGAGCACACATTCCCACACTGAATTGGATGTCCGGGCGGCTTGCAGTGAGATAGAGCAATGATCCAATCATTCCTCTATACTTGGTGATGTTGAAATTCTTGCCCTCTTCATCAGCATCCAAGGAAGTGGTTGTGCTCATTGGTGTGTCAGCCCCATTGCACTTATCCATCCCAAACTTCTTCAGCAAATCATTCAGGTACTTTGTTTGAGATATGAATATCCCATCTTTACGTTGCTTGATTTGCAGCCCAAGAAAATAGTTAAGCTCTCCCATCATTGATATCTCAAATTCACCCTGCATAGACTTAGAAAATTCTTCGCACAAGGAGTCATTAGTAGCACCGAATATAATATCATCAACATAAATTTGAACAACTAAGATTTCATTCAGTTTATTTTTCTTAATGAACAAAGTTGTATCTGCCTTTCCTCTAATAAACCCCTGATTGAGTAAGAATTGACTCAATCTTTCATATCAAGCTCTAGGAGCTTGCTTAAGACCATACAAAGCTTTCTTTAGTTTGAAAACATGATCCGGAAAATGTTTATTTTCAAAACCTGGAGGTTGTTCGACATACACCTCCTCTTGAATAAAGCCATTTAAAAATGCACTTTTAACATCCATTTGATAAAGTTTAAAACCTTTAGTGCATGCAAAGGCTAGAAGGACTCTTATGGCCTCCAATCTTGCTACTGGGGCATAAGTTTCCTCATAGTCTATGCCTTCCTCTTGATTGTAACCTTTGGCCACTAATCTAGCCTTGTTACGCACAATGATTGCTGATTCATCACGTTTGTTCTTGAATACCCATTTTGTCCCAATTACCGGATGGTCTTTGGGTCTAGGTACCAAGTCCCAAACTTGATTTCTATCAAATTGATGTAGCTCCTCTTGCATAGCAATCACCCAATCATTGTCTGAAAGGGCTTCTTCTATCTTAGAGGGCTCTATATGTGAAATAAATGCAGAGAATGTGACTTCATTCAAAGTACTGTTTCTGGTTCTGTCTCCTTGGTTTACATCACCTATGACTTGGTCTAAAGGATGATTCCTTATAAATTTCCAAGCTCTAGGTTGAGACTGATCAGGATTTTCTAAATTGTTTTCAGGATCAGCCTCAAAAACATTTTCAGAATTTTCAGAAGGAGTAGGAGCATTTTTCGAAAAGAATTTGTTTTTGAAAATAGTCTCCTCTTCATCATCCAAGGATTTATCAGATTCAGATTCACAGAATACAACATGTATGGATTCTTCAACAATCTTAGTCCTAGTATTAAACACTCTATATGCCTTACTTCTATTTGAATAACCGATAAAAACAGCTAGATCAGATTTAGGATCGAATTTACCAAAGTTATCTTTACCATTATTATGCACATAGCACTTGCATCCGAAGACATGTAGATGACTGAGGTTCGGCTTTCTTTCTTTGTAGAGTTCGTATGGTGTTTTGTTCATCTTCTTTCTCAAACAGGCTCGGTTGGAGATGTAACATGCCGTACTCATCGCGTCAGCCCAAAACACTTGTGAAGTGTTGTATTCGTTCAGCATTGCCCGGGCCATCTCCGTGAGCACTCGATTCTTCCTCTCCACAACACCATTCTGTTGTGGTGTTCTTGGTGCTGAGAAATTGTGATTGATCCCCATACTATCACAGAACTCAGCAAAGGCATTATTCTCGAACTCTCCTCCATGATCAGTCCTTATTCCTGAAATGGTAAGACCTTTCTCGTTTTGGACCTTCTTGGCAAAAGAAACAAACTGATCATAGGTTTCATCTTTTGAAGATAAGAATATAGTCCAAGTGAATATGGAAAAATCATCAACAATGACCAAAGTATATAAATTTCCACCAAGACTTTTGACTCTAGCTGGTCCAACTAGGTCCATGTGAAGAAGTTGAAGTGGTCTAGTGGTTGAAATCTCATTTTTGGTCTTAAAGGATGATTTGGTTTGTTTTTCCTTTTGACATGCATCACAAATCATATCATTTTTGAAGTTTAACTTGGGAATGCCAATGACCAAATCCTTTTTCAACAACTTGTCAAGTTGATACATATTGACATGAGCTAATCGCTTATGCCAAAGCCAACTTTCATTCAAATTGCTCACAAAACAATTTTCAGAAACAGAAGCATTGCTAGAGAGGTTCAAAGTATAACAATTTCCATCTCTAGGTGCTCTAAATAAAGCTTTAGATTTTAAATCATCGAATGAGATCAAATCTTTTCTAACGATCAAGCATTCGTTTGAGTCAAAGATAACTAAGTTACCCTTGTCGGTGCTTTGGCTCACACTTAGGAGGTTGTGACACAATCCTTCTACCAAGTAGACATCTTTGATGAGAGACCCTTCATTATTGCCTATCTCACCAATTCCAGCAATCTTCCCCGATTGGTCACCTCCAAATGTGACTCTACCACCGTCCTTTGGCTTGATTGAGAGAAATTTTGATTTGTCCCCAGTTATATGCCTTGAGCATCCACTATCAATATACCACTTGTTTGGCCTTGATGCTCTAAGACAGACCTGCAGATCACAAGAGATCAAGTTTTAGGTACCCATCTTTTCTTGGGTCCTTTGGGGTTAGCATGTACCTTGGGAACATATGTTCCTTTTGGTACCCAAACATAATTTCCTACAGGTTTAGCTTTTCTTTCTTTTCGATGAAAACAGGATGAAGTAGAATGTCCCTTCCTATTACAGTAATTACAATGAGCAAAAGGATTTGAAGAATGAACAGATTTCGTAAAATAATTCATATAAGATTTTTGACCATTCCTTTTCTTTCCTTTCTTCTTGTCAAAATCTGGCCTATAACCAATGCCCAATCTATCATTTATAAAACATTGTTGTTTTAGAATTACATTGAGCATTTCACTTCCCTTAGTGAACTTCTCAAGTGCTTTTGTTAATTGCAAATTCTTTTTCTCCAAAATAGAGCATTCGTCACAAACTAGAGGTTCAGGAGAAGTAGAATTTTCAACACGTAATTCAAGAAAAGAATGTTTCCTTTTTAAATTCATATACTTGTCTGCCAATTTTTCAAATTCCTTTTGAACCACATTGTATTCAGCAAACAGTTCATCATAGGAAGGAAGAGATTCATATACCTCATTTGTTTCACTAGGTTGTTCTTCTTCTTCGGCAACTAGGCATATGTTGGCTTTCTCACCATTATCCTTTTCAGCTTCATCCTCATCCGATGAGCTGTCTCCCCATATAGCTGACACATATGCCTTCTTTTTGTATTTCTTGAATTTCTTCTTCTCTTTCTCTTGATTTTTCAGCTGAGGGCATTCTGCTTTGATGTGTCCTGGCTTTTCGCATTTGTAGCAGATAAACGGCTTCTTCGATTCATAGCTTGAATTTCCCTTCTGAAATCTCTTGAAGCCTTGGTCTCTTTTATAAAACTTTTTGAGTCTCCGGACCATCATGCCGATTTCTTCATCCTCATCTTCATCTTTTTCAGCATTGAGAGCAACTCCCTTGTTGTGATTGTTGGCGCCGTTGACATCTTCCAAGTCCTTCTTGAATTTCAATTTGCTCTCATACTCAGATAGACTTCCAAACAATGCAGCAACAGAGGTCATCGACTCACCACGAGCCTCTTCAATAGCAGTAACCTTGGCTTCCCAATCCTTTGTGAGAATATTGAGAATTTTCTCACTTGAGACCTTTGATCGAAGATCTTTCCCAAGGCTGCCAACTGATTTGTAAGATGAGTATATCTAAGCTGAAATTCACTGATAGTCTCTCCTTGCTTCATTCGCAACAGATCGTATTCTGTTGTTAGAATATTGATGCGGTTCTCTTTGATTCCAGAAGTCCCTTCATATGGGATTTCCAGAGCTTTCCACATCTCCTTTGCCGTAGACAAGTTGCAAACACAAAAGTACTCTTTTTGACTAAGAGCACTTTGAAGCATCAGAATAGCCTTGCTATTAAGAGTGATATTTTTCTTATCATCATCGTTGAACTCAGCTTCGGTCTTTGGAACAGTAATACCCTCTTCAACTTTAACCGGCACATAATCTCCAGTCTCAAAGACTCTCCACAAGCCATACTCAGTAGCCATAACAAACACACGAAATTTTGCTTTCCGGAAAGAGTAGTGTTCGCCATTGAAATCGGGAGGTCTGTTGATTGAAGCTCCATCTGGAAGAATTCCTTCCATTGTGATCCTTCTCGAGTGGTTAAACTCTTCTGAGAAGACCTTGCTCTGATACCAAATGAAAGCAGGAGCTTTATACCCAAGAGGGGGGGGGGGGGTGAATTGGGTATCTTTAAAATTTTCGAAACTTGTTCTGTTTTTGATCACTCAGAACAGGGCACAATAGAGAGGATAAGGAGAAGAAGCTAAACACAATGCAATTTATACTGGTTCGGTCCTTTCCTGACCTACATCCAATCCCCAAGCCTCACTTGGGATTTTCAATCCACTAACTCAACAATATTGATTACACACTCTGTACTAAGAGTTGTTTGAAGGTTGGAGCTAAATACCCAAGAGGGGGTGAATTGGGTATCTTTAAAAATTTAAAGATTCTACTCTATTTTTGACTAAGTAATACAGGGTAAAACAGAGGAGAGAAGAAGAGAAGCAATGCACTACAAGATTTATACTGGTTCGGTCCTTTCTCTGACCTACATCCAGTCCCCAAGCCTCACCTGGGATTTTCAATCCACTATAATCAAATATTGATTACACACTCTGTACTAAGAGTTGTTCTCTCACTAGAACACACTCCCCCTTACAAGTCGTAATCAATACACCCTAACTACCAAGTCCCCTGACTTGTAGTTATCACAATCAATAAATGACTTCACAAGTGAAAACTCTCTCAAAGAGTAGATAGAATAAGCACTGAAGTACAAAGTATCAAATTGATACTATTACAGATGAAAGCTGAACACAATAAATGACACTTAATAAATTTTCGCTCTCAGTTGGTGTATATCCTTGAGAAGAAGTTAATGCTCTCTATTTATAGGTAGAGAACATTAATTGACCGTTGTAAGATGATTCCAACCGTTGGAAGTGATTAGCTTGGGTTCTGGTCATCTTCTCTCTCTAAACTTCTGCTAATCCAAGTCTTAATGAAGTCTGATGTGGCTCTCTGAGAATTTGCCCGTTGGAGATGACTTTACTTGTTGTAGTAAGCATTCTTTAACGTTAAGAAGGCGTGCTCAGATGGATTAGCTGAGAATAGGTTGATTTGCAGAAGTGCATTTAATGCACTGTACACTTTTTGCTTTATGGCTTTGACCTTCATTGATCTTCATCTGTGATTGCTGAAATTCACTCAACAAACTTGTTAAACATAGCTAGAAATATGATTGAATGAATTGTTGAAGCAATAAGATCAAACAATAATGATTTGCAAATTCGCGTAATTCAAAAACCAATTTTGACCGTTGTATACTGCGGTATGTTCCTCTATACTGGAGTATGGCACTGTGCATAAGTATCCATACTGCAGTATCCAAATACATACTGCGGTATTGACTTGGGTGAGAAAATTTAATTGCTCTCGGGTTGGCCCTATACTGCAGTATACATACCTATACTGCGGTATTGGCTTGACTTAGAAATTTAGTTGCTCTCTGGATGGCCCTATACTGCAGTATACATACCTATACTGCGGTATTGGCTTGTTTTGAAAACACGGTTGCTCTCTGGAAGTCCAATACTGCGGTATGTCATCCTATACTGCAGTATTGACTTTACTTCAAGAGTTTGCTTGCCTCCTGTAAGTCCAAATACTGCGGTATAGCATTCTATACTGCAGTATTGACTTAACTACAAAAATTGGATTGTTCTTTGGAAGTCCAATACTGCGGTATGTCATCCTATACTGCAGTATTGACTTAACTTCAAAAATCTGATGACCTTCTGTAGGTCCAATACTGCGGTATTGACACCTATACTGCAGTATTGATTTAACTTGAAAGATTATTTCCTTTCTGGAAGGCCCTTTACTGTAGTATGCAGACCCATACTGCGGTAAGCAATTATCAGATGTTTTTTTAAAGATCTTGGAAACTTCAAAACATGTTTTACACTTGTTGTTAATCATCAAAACACATTGAGAACTAACATTCTCCCCCTTTTTGATGATGACAACACTTGTAAACTTTCTTTTTAACGAATTTGAAAGATGTATTCTGTTTTGAATTGAAGTTTTCAGAAAGCAATGTGAAGTTATGAGAAAACAATTAGTTTTGCATTTTCAAACATGAAAGGCAGAGATTGGCATCAGATATGAATTTGAGAACATAAACAACTTGAAATATATTCATAAAAACATGATGCATACAAGTGGAGCTGATATCAGAAAAGATGAATACACTGATAATGACTGATATCAGAACACAATCAAAATACATAAATATCACTAATACAGATCTAGACACTAGACATCTACATCTTTCTCTCCTTCTCCCCCTTTGTCATCAACAAATTCGGGGTCAAGAACAAAGACAGGAGGAGAATAGAGCACCATGGCGGTGTTTGGATCAAAGGAGGGATCAGGGGGCTTTGCATATGGAGAAGGTGAAGGGAAAATCTCAGTAGATGGAGTAGGTGGAGATGGGAATGGGCCAGGAAGGACCTCTGTGGTAGGAGTGATAGGTGAAGGTGGTATGACGGTGGCTGGTGTAGAAATGGAGGCTGGGGATGATGAGGCAGGCGGAGAAGTGGTATGTGATGGGCTAGGAAATCCGAAGGATGGTGATGAAGGTGGGGAAAAATGAAACTCAGGTGAAGAGGTGGAAGGCTGGGGAACAGGAATGGACGGTTGAACCTCTGGGACAGGAGAGGAAGAGGAAGGGCCAGTGGTGAACCCGAAGGTTGACGAGGAAGCTCCAACATCGAAGTGCTTGATCAGGCGATCAACCTTTTCCCGGGTATCAGATGCAACTGTCAGTGTGATAGCCAGCCGGGAGTCCAAATCAATGCACTGATCGAAGATCTCTTGATGCTTCTTGTCAAATTGTTCCGTGAGCTTTGCCACTTCTGCATCCATCTTAAGTCTCATGTCAGCAGCCAAACGTCCAAACTCGAACTGCATCTTCACAAAGAGAGATGCAACAGCAGCATCCACAATCCTCTTGACTCTATCATCAAAATCCAATGGTGGAGGAGGCGGAGCTGACTGGGCCTCATGTGCAACTGACTGAGATGCACGAGTCTGTGACCGCGGTGGAGCTCTCGACTGCCCAGATCCTTCCGGCTCAAACTGAATCTTCATCAAGTTGAGCTGAGTCTTGCCGAAGGCCGGGATAAACTTCATCTGCTCGGGAGGACCCACATACCATATCTTATGGTAGTACATAATTAATGAAACCAGGGATGCAAAGGGCATGTAGGATCCTTTGCGGGACACAAACTTGAAGTGGCTAATCTCCTTGAATAGCCACTGCCCAATATTGAGCGGATGCTTGCGGATGAAGGCAGTGAAGAAACGATAGTCCTTCTGCGTGAAGTGCGTGTAGCTCCCGCCCTTTTGCACAAAGTTACGTGAATACACGTACCATATCACACGGTGCAAATGTGGCATCTCCGAGGGCTTGAAAGTCAAGTGGACCCTCTGATCATCCGGTATGTCCTGACTGGGCAAAAGTGTGGCATATACCTCCTCATTTGAATATTTCGGTGTGGATGCCTCTGGAGGATTAACCACCTTGAGAATCTTGTTGAGGATGGCGGCAGACAGTGTGAATTTTACTCCTCTGACTGATGTTGTGACCCTTTCTTCAACCAGTCTTCCTTCCGAGTCCAAGATGTGATTGGTCGCCATATTAAAGTAGAACATCTTGACCAACTTAGGACAGTAGGCAGCCTCGATGGAAACAAGCGAAGCATACGGCCCGAACCATGGTGAGAGATCCACGTTGCACTCCCGGTAGACTTGCTCCAGATCAACAGAGGTTACAGTGCAGAATCCTCGACTCCCAAAGAGATCTTTGAACTTGGCATTTAGACTGGGAGGAAGTAGGACAGGAGTAACCTTGAATCCCTCTGGCGCATTCTTGTGGATTTTGATCTCCTCAACTGCATTTGCTACCACGAGAGAGTAATCTTGCTCAGACTCAGTTTCTGACGAAGAGCCAGAAACCTCAACAGACGAGGGAGAGGAGATGACAGACGTGGAAGCTCTCTTGGACCTTGCCTTTTGAGGAACAACGGTCCTCTTCTCTTGTGCCTTGCTC
Organism: Acacia crassicarpa; assembly: GCA_034222035.1. Taxonomy (NCBI): domain Eukaryota; kingdom Viridiplantae; phylum Streptophyta; class Magnoliopsida; order Fabales; family Fabaceae; genus Acacia; species Acacia crassicarpa. Next base: position 41,080,995 of record JAWXYG010000003.1, read on the forward strand.
GGCTCTCCGGTCTTCTTCTTCTTTGCGGCTGAAGATGGGATAGATGCTCTGGATGAAGTTCCCCTCTTCTTGGGATTCGGCGAAGATGCCTCCGGTATAGAAACACCAATTCCGGGAATCTGTCGATCAATACCTTGCCCTAATTTCTTAGGAATTGATTTCGTCCTTGGTGCTCTGAGTGGAAGAGAAGAAGTGGGTTGTTTGGAGAGAGATTGATCTTTAGACATTTTGACGCTAGGGCTTTGGTGAGAATGAGATTGGGAAGGAAATGAGAGAGATTTGGTGAGGATTTATGGGAGTTTAACGAGGGATTGTGACGGTTTCAGAGAGAGATAGGAGAGAGAGAGACGCGATACTGCTAGGGCTTACTGGAGTATAGACGGAAGTATGAAAGAACACGATGTTTCAGTATATATAGACAGACCGCTATACTGCAGTAAGGTTCTTGCATACTGCAGTATAGCATACTTTCATTTACATACTGCAGTATAGATGGAAGTATACTGACCTGGACTTCAAAAATGTTGAGAGAATTTTTGAAAACCCGATGGCCATACTGCAGTATAGTACTTACATACTGCAGTATGCCTCTTGCATACCTGAAACTTCGTTTCTGTCTGACCCCATACTGCAGTATATGACTTACATACTGCAGTATGCCTCGTGCATACTCGAAACTTGGCCTCTGTCTGACCCCATACTGCAGTATATCACTTACATACTGCAGTATGCCTCTTGCACATCTGAAACTTTGAAACCCGATGGTCATACTGCAATATACCACTTACATACTGCAGTATGCATCTTGCACACTTGGAGATTTGACCTCTCACACACCCTCTACTGTGGTATAGTACTTGCATACCGCGGTATAGCTCTTTCTGAAACATCAAAACACCCTGCAAACCAAAGGCTAAACTCTCCGATGCTTAAGTTAGTAAAGATTAATCATCAATAACACATCTAACATTAAATTGAAAGAGAATTGCTTACAATTCATTGGGATTTACCATTCCCAATTCTCTCCTTATGAAAGTGAATTGTTCCTTGGCTAGAGGCTTGGTGAAGATGTCAGCTAGTTGAAGATGGGTTGGAATGAACATCACTTTCACATCTCTCTTCTGGACATGATCCCGGATGAAGTGATGTCTCACATCAATATGCTTGGTTCTTGTATGTTGCACGGGATTCTTGGCCAAGTTTATTGTGCTAGTATTATCACACAATATTGGGATCTCCTTTAAGTGCACTCCCAAGTCAGCAAGTTGTTGCTTCAGCCACAACACTTGAGCACAGCAACTTGAGGCAGCCACATATTCAGCTTCTGTTGAAGACACAGCCACGGTAGTTTGCTTCTTGCTAAACCAAGAGACAAGTGAGTTGCCAAAGAACTCGCATTGCCCACTTGTACTCTTCCTATCCGTCTTATAGCCAGCATGATCCGAATCTGAATATGCCACAAGATGCTCCGGCTGACCTTTGGGAAACCATAGTCCAAGAGTCTTCGAATCGGAGAGATATCTGAATATCCTCTTCACATTTTCAGCATGTGACTCTTTAGGAGCGGATTGAAACCGAGCACACATTCCAACACTGAATTGGATGTCCGGGCGACTTGCGGTGAGATAGAGCAATGATCCAATCATTCCTCTATACTTGGTTATGTTGAAATCCTTGCCCTCTTCATCAGCATCCAAAGAAGTAGTTGTGCTCATTGGTGTGTCAGCCCCATTGCACTTGTCCATTCCAAACTTCTTCAGCAGATCATTTAAATACTTGGTTTGAGATATAAATATCCCATCCTTACGTTGTTTGATTTGCAGTCCAAGGAAGTAATTGAGCTCTCCCATCATTGACATCTCAAATTCACCCTGCATAGTCTTGGAAAATTCCTCACACAAAGAGTCATTAGTAGCACCGACAATAATATCATCAACATATATCTGTACAATTAAAATTTCATTCAATTTATTTTTCTTGATAAACAATGTTGTATCAGCCTTTTCTCTAATAAATCCTTGATTGAGTAGGAATTGACTCAATCTTTCATACCAAGCTCTAGGAGCTTGCTTAAGACCATACAAGGCTTTCTTAAGTCTAAAAACATGATCCGGAAATTGATCATTTTCAAAACCTGGAGGTTGTTCAACATACACCTCCTCTTGAATGAAACCATTTAGGAAGGCACTTTTGACATCCATTTGATAGAGTTTAAAACCTTTTGTGCATGCAAATGCTAGAAGAACTCTTATTGCTGAAGATTGGAGCTAAATACCCAAGAGGGGGGTGAATTGGGTATCTTTAAAAATTAAAGATTCTACTCTGTTTTTGACTAATGGACACAGGGTAAAACAGAGGAGAAAGGGAGAGAAGCAATACACCACAAGATTTATACTGGTTCGGTCCTTTCTCTGACCTACATCCAGTCCCCAAGTCTCACCTGGAATTTTCAATCCACTATAATCAAATATTGATTACACACTCTGTACTAAGAGTTGTTCTCTCTCTAGAACACACTCCCCCTTACAAGTTGTAATCAATACACCCCAACTACCAAGTCCCCTAGCTTGTAGTTATCTCAATCAATAAATGATTTACAAGTATTTGACTCTCTTACATAGTAGATATGATGAACATTGAAGTGCTTGTATCAAATATGATACTTTACAAGTGAAAGTTAATACACAATAAATGAACTTAGTAGAATTTCGCTCAGAGTAGGTGTATCATATGTAAATGAAGTTAATGTTCTCTATTTATAGGTAAAGAACATTAAATGACCGTTGTAGAGAGATTTCAACCGTTGGAAGTGATTAGCTTAGGCTCTGGTCATCTTCTCTCTCTAAACTTCTGCTAATCCAAGTGTTAATGTGATCTGATGTGGATTTCTGAGTTTCTGCCCGTTGGAATTGACTTTACTTGATGTAGTAAACATTCTTTAACGTTAACAAGGCGTGCTCAGATGAATTAGCCGAAAGTAGATGAGATTGTGCAGGTGCATTAAATGCACTGTTCACCTTTTTGCTTTTTCTCACAAATCTTCAATAATCTTGATCTGTGCTAACTGAAAAACACTCAACAAACTTGTTAAACATATCTGGGATCATGAGTGAATGTTATATGAAAGCAAGTAGATCAAACAACAAGATATAACAGATTTCACAAATTCGAAAAAGCACCAACGGTCACTAACCTCGAGGTTAGTTTATCCAACCTCGAGGTTGGCCTGAAAGCTTCAGGCAAAACCTCGTTTTAAAAACATTCAACCTCGAGGTTGCAAAGTCAACCTCGAGGTTTCTCTTAAAAGGAAACCTTCTGACAAATCTCATTAACTTGCAAACCTTGAGGTTCCAAAGGTAACCTCGAGGTTTGAAGATTGTTTCAAAACTTCATTTTTCACTGGAGCCCGACAACCTCGAGGTTGCAAATTTGTACTCGAGGTTGGCTCTTTGAAAATGCAAAGTTCAAAGTTAAACATAAAGCCCAGCCTCGAGGTTACAATCTTAACCTCGAGGTTTTCGATGCTTTGAAAACCAGTTTGCTCTCTGTATGTCACAATACTCGAGGTTGAAATACCAAACTCGAGGTCAACAGGTTTTTCTTCAAACTTAAGCTTCAAAATAGAATGTCCAACCTCGAGGTTGAAACATGAACCTCGAGGTGTCCATGCTTGATGAAAACCATGACTTCTCTGGATGGATCAAAAACTCGAGGTTAGCTCTTGATACTCGAGGTTATAAGTCTAAATATAAAACTTGGGGTTTTCAATAAGGCCTGAACCTCGAGGTTAACTTTCCAACCTCGAGGTTTCACGTATTTCTTTTGTGAAACCATGTTTTGACACTTAACCTTAAACCCATTTGTAAGGCTCAACCTCGAGGTTGAAAAGCCAACCTCGAGGTTTGCTCTTCAACAAGATTTTAACACTTAAGAGCAAAACCTCTTTAATTGTTTGTAGTTGTTGGCAATCATCAAAACCATCAGAGAACTAACATTCTCCCCCTTTTTGATGATGACAACATCTACAAGCAATACCTCTTTAAACATTTAAAAGATTATCAGTGAGATTATCAGAGAGTTTGAAAAACTGAATTTTGCACAAGTAGAGTTCTTAATGAAAAAGTCATATATTATCAGAGATAAGCAGAAGCATGAAATTGAGACTGATATTCCAATTGACATTCCATTTCAACAAAGTCATACAAGATACAATGGAACTCAATTAATACAAGATACAGACAGCAATACAAATGAAAAAAAAATACACATGCTGCTGCAATAAAAAACAACCCTAAGAGCTGCTGCAATAAAAAACAACCCTAAGAACCTCCAATCCTCATAGCTTCCTTATTGCTTTCCTCTCCCCCTTTGTCATCATCATCCATATATTCCGGGTCAAGAACGAAAAGAGGGGGCTTGTAAAGCACCATAGCAGTGGAAGGATCAAGGGAGGGATCAAGAATAGAAGGATGGATATAAGGAGAAGGTGTGGGAAGGATCTCAGTAGAGGGGGTAGGTGGAGATGGGAATGATGGAATGAGGACCTCTGTGGTAGGGGTAGTGGGTGAAGGTTGATTCTCAGAAACAAGAGTGGTATGAGGTGGAGAAGTGTGTGGAGGACTAGGAAATGAAAAAGAGTGAGAGGGAGGTGAGTGAATGGGAGAGTGAGCAGGAGACTCAGCGGGTGAGGGAGGTGACGATGGGTCAGGTACAGGAAGTGATGAGCTAGGGCCATCATGAGTATCAGGACTGGGATCAGAAGCTGCATCAGTAGATTATGATGATTACACACTTGGGATTTTCAATCTACTAACTCAACAATATTGATTACACACTCTGTACTAAGAGTTGTTCTCTCACTAGAACACACTCCCCCTTACAAGTTGTAATCAATACACCCCAACTACCAAGTCCCCTGACTTGTAGTTATCTCAATCAATAAATGATTTACAAGTATTTGACTCTTTTACAGAGTAGATATGATGAACACTGAAGTGCTTGTATCAAGTATGATACTTTACAAGTGAAAGCTAATACACAATAAATAAACTTAGTAGAATTTCGCTCAGAGTAGGTGTATCCACTGTAAATGAAGTTAATGCTCTCTATTTATAGGTAGAGAACATTAAATGACCGTTGTAGAATGATTCCAACCGTTGGAATTGATTTGCTCTAAGTCTGGTCATCTTCTCTCTCTAAACATCTGCTAATCCAAGGCTTAATGATGTCTGATGTGGCTCTCTGAGTTTCTGCCCGTTGGAATTGACTTTACTTGATGTAGTAAACATTCTTTAACGTTAACAAGGCGTGCTCAGATGGATTAACCGAAAGTAGATGAGATTGTGCAGGTGCATTAAATGCACTGTTCACCTTTTTGCTTTTTCTCACAAATCTTCAATAATCTTGATCTGTGCTAACTGAAAAACACTCAACAAACTTGTTAAACATATCTGGGATCATGAGTGAATGATATATGAAAGTAATTAGATCAAATAACAAAATATAGCAGATTTCACAAATTTGAAAAAGCACCAACGGTCACAAACCTTGATGCTAGTTCATCCAACCTCGAGGTTTGCTTGAAGGTTTCAGGCAAGCACAGGTTTTAAAACATCCAACCTCGAGGTTGCTATGTGAACCTCGAGGTTTCTCTTAAAGAGAAGCCTTCTGAAAAATCTCACTAGCTCACAAACCTTGAGGTTCCAAAGGTAACCTCGAGGTTTGAAGCTTGTTTCAAAAACTTCATTTTTCACTAGAGCCCGACAACCTCGAGGTTGTAAATCCATACTCGAGGTTGGCCTTTGAAAATGCAAAGTTCAATATTAAACATAAGGCTCAGCCTCGAGGTTACAATCTTAACCTCAAGGTTTTCAATACTTTGAAAACCAGTGTGCTTTCTGTAAGTAATAAAACTCGAGGTTGAAACATTATACTCGAGGTTCAAAGTACTTTCATCAAACTTAAGTTTCAAATCAAAGTGTCCAACCTCGAGGTTGAAACATGAGCCTCGAGGTTTCCATGCTTGATGAAAAACAAGACCTTTCTGTATGGGTTAAACCTTGAGGTTTGCTTTTCATACTCGAGGTTGCAAGTGTTAATGAAGAAACTTGGGTTTTCCAAGAAGACCAGAACCTCGAGGTTGACTTCTCAACCTCGAGGTTTCACATAGTATTTGTGAAACCAAGTTTTGTAACATTAGATCACTTGACTTTTTAAAGTTTCTGTAAGGTCAAACCTCGAGGTTACAAACCCAACCTCGAGGTTTTCTCTTAAACAGAGTTTTGACACTTAAGATCAAAACCTCTTTAATTGTTTGTAGTTGTTGGGAATCATCAAAACCATCAGAGAACTAACATCATTATGGCATTGGTGGCTCATTATGATTTAGAGTTACATCAGATGGATGTGAAAATTGTCTAGAAAAAGAAAAGGGGCACATGGTGTGAAAATTAAAGAAATCAATATACGGACTTAAATGATACTTTTGTTTCCTTTGGATATAAAGAAAACACTGTTGATCAGTGTATACATCTGAAGGTCAGTGGGAGCTTGATATATGCTCAGACTTGTAGGAGACTAGATATTGGCTTAGTAATGTTGGAAGATACCATAGTAGTCCTCGTATAGATCATTGGAAAGCTGCAAAGAAAGTTCTGAGATATTTGTAAGGAACTAAAGGTTACATGCTTACTTATAGGAGGTCTACAACCTTAAAGTGATTGGATAAGCAGTCGGTAATTGCTGCATCCATTATGCAAGCTGAATTTTTGGCATGCTTTGAGGCCATAGTTCAGGCTAAATGGCTACGGAATGTTATTTCAGGGCTTGGATTAGTCGATAGTATAGCTAAGTCGCTGAAAATTTATTGTGATAGTTCCGCAGTAGTCTTCTTTTCTAAAAAAAAAAGACAAATATTTTAAAGGTGCTAAGCATATGGAATGGAAATACTTTGCCGTTAAAAAAGAGGTTTAGAAACATAGAGTGTCAATAGAACATGTTAGCACCAATCTTATGATAACTCATCCCTTGACATAAGGATTACCACCTAAGACATTCGTTGGTCATGTGTATAGTCTGGGTATTATGTTTGCTTGTGAATGTGAAAATTATTGTTATGTTCTAATCATTGACACTTTGAGCTCATTAATATAGATGTGTTTATGAGATTCTCCTGTTTTCAATTTCATGTATGCATGCATAAATGGTGTTGTTAGAAAATAGGAATTGTCTACAATGAAGACTTTATTGATGGACATTAGAGTTACTTCCATTAAAGTGTCATGTCAAGAAGAAAGACTAATAAAGTAGTACATGGAAGGAACTACGTCGACATACTGATGTACAATCGCCATGACTAGTATTAGTTTTATCCTTAGCCATGACTTATGATATAACCAATATATATGGAATCTTTTAGCCAAGACTATGCACAAAATTATTGATATTTTGTTAAATCATGAAATGACATATATCACATGAGCCAAGTGGGAGAATGTAAGAAATGTCTCATGTGACTGTGATAAATACATATGATTTAATAATTAATGAAGAGGCTAAATGACTATTGGTAAATGACTTTTGAGAAGAGGTTTCTTGATTGCTTGATGGGAGCAGTCATATCCATAGGATGTACATGTCTTTTGGATACAAAGTTATTTAAAGGATAAAAACTTGTCCATTCACTTTTTGACCATAAGAGATGCCTATAGTATTCCATCAAGAAGAGAGAGCATGTAATGAAGGGTAAAGAGAATGATAAAGGTTTCAATTATCACGCTGCAAATAAAATATTGTAAAGTATCAATTCTGCAATTATGGATAGAGGTTAATGCATCTTGACTTAAACGTTTATCGTTGTGAAAATCATGAGTTCGTAAGATCCTTGTTCATGTTCTTATTATTTGCTGTTTGAGCATGAAATTATAGAAAAACTTACAAGAACTTCATGACACGTGTGTTGGTCATTGTTGGTCAAATTCCCTTATGGCAAGCGAACCAGTCGAACAAGTAATAAAGTGAAAGTAGAGTATCGTCCCATAGAGCCTGAGATACCAAGGAGTGACGCTCGATTGCTATGATAGTTGTGCAAGCGGAAGATAAATATAATCAGGTTGAGGGTTTGTTATGACTATACTACTAGCAAAAGTAAACAGAATGACTTTAAACATGAGAAGATATCAGTAAGAGATTAGGTAGGACTCAGAATCACCCTTAAGTGCATTAATCCCCCAGTTGCTTTACCTAATGCTATAGCATCTATACTGTACAGCTTCCGCAATTGCTACAGCATAGCTACCATCTACAAGGCTATTTGGTTAACCTACTACGATAGTCTATCGAAACTTCCGCGTCCGATACATATGACACTAACTATACTCCTTCCATATTCCTATGGCAACTTTCTAGTCAAGCCTGCTTTACGCTCAAGGTGTTATGGTTATGAGAGGTAGACCCATTCTTGAAGCCTACAATAATAGGTCAAGCCGTGCACGGGTTGCCTAGCAAACACTGTTTCTCAGAGGTCTAACCCCAACTCTTTGCCAGTAAGCCGAGGCCACAAATCTAGCCCTTAACTTCTGTTAACCGACTAGTAATTAAAACGCTGATAAGCAAACCAAATTTATTAAATTAAGAACTTGCAACTGGGTTCATTCAACACTTAAAGATTCATCCTCGTCCAGCCATATAAAAATTAGTTCATGATTGACGAGGGACACACAAAATAGACACTAACAGAATGACCCATGATCGGAAAACTAAATGAAAGAGAGTAAACAGAAAGCTTGGCAGAATTTCCGACGGCGTGAATGCGGCCCTGTCACGTCACCACTCCACGTCTTCTTCATTCTGTTGAACTGCAGGGAAGGATGCTAGGTTGTCCGAAAAGTCTCATGCTCTTGTGAAATCTCTCACACTTCTCTGGAGTCTGCCGTAAACTAGAATCTCGTTCTCGGGCTCTCTCCCTTTTAGGGTTGGCTCTGCTCCCTTTTATAAATGGGCTTTCTTGTGGCGCAAGTTGCAGCGCCTTTCCTAATTTTGCGAGATGTATCATATCTCCAGATCCAACTAGATTGATTCTGCTGATCCTGCGGGATTCTTCAAATCTTTTAATTTTGATCCTCCGCATCTTCTATTCTGTCGTGTCAGCAATCTACCTATCATTATCACCCTTTTCTTTAATTCCTGAAATCATGTAGGTAAAAGGGTCAAAAAAACATGCTGCATAACATTTCGTCCTCTACTTTGCTATAGCATTCGTGATGCTTTGTATTGCACTTCAGGTTGCTGTCAGAATGCTATAGTATCGTATCAACTCTGCTACATAGTTTCCCTTAAAAACAACGCAGATTACTCCATTCTTAGCACATGTAGATTATTTCTATCCCTTAGTCCCTACATCATGAATATATGCCTTTTTGCTTGTTTAATTTACAGTTAAGCTTATTTTTACCATTCAATTTAGTCATGAAATATAGGAAAAAACATGGTATGAATTGTGCTTATTAGTCATCTTAATAAAAAGGGCGATGGGGCAAAATTAGCAATAATATTTTGCATTTTGAGCACAAAACATATGTTTTGTTAGGTGTAATCACATCATATTTTGATATGTATTTTATGATCAATTTGCGGATTTTATTGTATTTTTTATGCCGTTATTGTATGACTTAGCAATAATTTATATCAAGGATATTTGCTTTGAATTAACACTACAAAAAAAAAAAAAACGCCTTATTACCGACAATTCCGTGGGTAATTTCAATTACCGACAGAATTACTCATAGAATTCCGTCAGTAATTGGATTTCCAACTGAAAACATCCGTGACCAAACAAAAAATCATGGTTGAATACATTACCCACAGAATTCCGTGGGTAATTTTCGACGAAATTTTTTCCATTGATAATTCCATCTTTGATCCGAAGTTTTTTTGTAGTATAAGCCTAACTAAAGTTAAAATAGTCATAAATTGTTAATTTACTGATGCAATTGTTTCCTTGAATTTTTTATGTTACTTTGTGCTTGATTTTTGCATCGAAGCAACATTTGGAAGAAATTTTGGTGAATTTGGAAAATACGATTAAGGACCTCAATTTTGGAAATGTCAGTTAAGGACCTACTAAACTACAACGTTTTTGCCTGGAAAAATAGGCCAAAATTAGACTTTCTCTCTTCTCCATATAGGCTCTCAATTCTCAATTGATTGAACAAGGAGGAGACTTAGGTATGTTTGGTTTGTGGAAGGACCCTTTCCTTCATTTGGTTTAAATTTTTAGGTGGGAGGGAAGATAAAATTTTGGGTTAAATTCCCTTCCCTCCCTTTATTTTGTGTTGCCTTAAATTGGGGGTTTTTGGAGGGAAGCTAAAGTTGTTTGCAATTTTACCATAATGAATATTTTGAAATTTGAATAACACCCCTACTAAAAATATAAAAGAACTCCTTTGGTTTCGTTATTTTCCTTCTCCGCTAACTGTCATAGCTTTGAGTCTTGTAGCTTTGTGTGGAGCTTCCATTGCTTTACTCTATAGTTGACATTTCTGGTTCAGCAAATCTAGTCCTTTCTTGATGACCATTTGACGAATTACATAGGGATATAAAATCTATATGAAATCATGAGTTAAGAATGAGGAGATGCAAGATTTAGATGAATACTGTTTAAATAATCAAAAGTTGAACTCTTGGTTCTTTTTGGATGAATAGTAATTAATCAACTGATCCAACCATTGAATCACCTCATTATTCACGGGAACATTCTGGTATCCTCCATTATTGGTCATAAAATCAACCATTATTAAGTCAAGTACAAAAAATTTGGACTACAACCCATTTGTCCACCCTATGATTAGGGCATTTCTTCATTAACATTTTGTATCTCTCCCAAGCGGTATAAAGATGCTCGTCTGGATATTGTCTAAAGCTTAAAAATTCATCTCTAGCTTCCAAGATTTGTCATCAGATTAGAACCAAGTTCTAAACTTAGCCTCAAGATCATCCTAAGAATTGATATATCCTTCTGGAAGATTGTTGAACCAATCTCTAGCCTTGCCTTGTAGAGAGAGAGAATAACCGTAGCCTCAAAACTTCTTAGGGAACTCCATTTTGCTTGAAAGAATCACACACTTCCAAGAAGTACATCAAGTGCTTGTTGGCAACTTCATTTTAAAGACCATAGAATATCCCATGCATTTGTAGCATTGTTATCATAACCAGCTTGATTTCAAAAGTATGTGCTTGCATTTTCGGCATCCGAATTTAAGATTGAGTACCTCGCATATTCAGGAGAGTGAAGTCTTTGATGGTAGCTCTATCATATTCATTGTCCGCCATGGTTCCAAATGAAGATTCAATCTCTTTTCAATGGGAGGCACTTTGTCAAGTACCACTACCAATCTGTCTGGATGCAAGTGTTGCATAAACTGAAATGGTACCTACAAGAGAAACAAGCAAGCAAATATCAAATTAAAACAAAAATAAAAAAGGGGGGGCGGGGAGAGGGAGAGGGAGAGAGAGAAATTGCATATCTAAATAAAAGGTCAAGTAAAATTTACTAACACAAGCCTAAGGTTAACCAAAGGATTTGTTAAACACATCACTGTCAACTGCGCCAAAAACTTGTTCGCCTTGCAAGTGCACGAGTCACTCCAAGTAATAAAGTAGTCACTCCAAGTAATAAAGTGATAAGTAAAATATCATTCCTACAAGGATTTGTATAACAAATTGGTCAAGTAAGAGGCATAGTGAGTTTAATCAAGTTGAGCTAAAACAAAATTTTGATGTGGAATGAGATTTTTTAAAACTATTTCTAAAACTAAAAATTGATAAAGGCAAACGATTCTTTTACTTCAAGGATTAAATGGAGCATAGGATTCTTCTTTCCCTTTCACATTTCATAACACTTTATTAATTTCCTCTCTACTAGTATTTCAATACACATATATGTTAGTCTAAGATTCAAAAGCACTTGACAAGTTCTCTCAAGTTAAAATCAAGTTTCTCTTCTCATTAAAATGCAGAATCTCTAGCTACAATTAATGAGAATAAATCTTTAAGCAACAACCTTAATGTTACAATGCAAAATTAGTAAAGATATATCTATTTTACTAACAAACCATCCATTTATCAAGTAAACTTCAAGACAAGAATGATTTTAACCAAGTTCTGCACTTAGATTAGCTCTCTCAAGAAAAACCCAATTGAATAAATTATCTAAATGGAGGTTAATCACTTAGAAGCATTAAGCCAAGGTTGAAATAAAAAAAAAAAAACACACACACACACACACACACAAGTATATATATGAGGTTATCGTTTGTCATGTCACTTGACATAAGGTTATATCAAGTTACCCCAAAACGATGTAGTTTAGGGTTAGAAGAATTAATGAAAGATCTTTGGGTAAAGGTGCAAAAATACACATGAGCTTTATCCTGAGGAGCACCCAACACCATATACTTTTTTTGGGTGCAAAAATACACATGAACTCTTAAAATAGCTCTAAAAGTACCCATGCTGTTAGATTCTTTTAACAGACGTTAGTTTTCAGGTGGGTCCCACTCGATTTTAAAAAGATAAAAATATCAAACATTTTGTAATTCCCAACCTGCCCTTCCCTCTTTCTTTCCAACTAAACGCCTGAACCTTCCTGTCTCATACTTTGTTTTCAGATCCCATTTTTTATTTTCAGATCTGAATCCTTAGGACTCCTTCTGATCCACCTTCACTTCCAAAATCTTCGGCACAGATTCATCACCTCCACCAGCTCCTTCGACCAGAAGTAGAACGCCGTCGAGCTTGTCTAGAATGGAGTCGAAGATCTGTTTTTCTTCATTGACGACAAGCGACTTCATCGAAGCTTTGGAGGTTTCGAGACTTGAAGTGACTGCATGCCTTTGGTTTCCTTCTCGGTCTTCCCTTCGCCTTCCTCTCTCTTCTCCTCTCCGCTGTCAGCCTCATCATCTGGACCATCCGTTTTTCTTAATATAGCGTAATGTTTTCATATTTTGGCATATCGCAAATTCTGGATTTCTTTTTCGATTGTTTCAGAGGTCCTAGGTCATGGGGATGGGGGAAGCTCTTTAATTAAGTGGTAATTAGGGTTTTATGTACTCGTTCTGGCATATCGCAAATTCTGGATTTCTTGTCATATTATCGTCGAATTTAGCCTTGAAGTGAAATTGCTCTGTGATTGAGAGCTATTGCTCTTGGATGAGTGAAATATAATAGCGTCAGAACTTCGAACATTCACTGTCAGAACTGGTTCATAATCTGCCGATTCGGGAAAGAAGAACAAGGTATAATTTTGTTTTTTAATGGAAGCGTTGTAGAGATGAGGGTTGGGAGGGAGATGGTGTTGGTTAGGGGCATTTTGGTGTTTGCATAATGCACTTAACAGACGTTTAGACAATTTAACTGTGATGAGATTTTTGCTCTGATTTTACAAAGTCATGTGTATTTTTGCACCTAAAAAAAGCATATGGTGTTGGGCGCTCCTCAGGGTAAAGCTTATGTGTATTTTTGTCCCTTTGCCCAAGATCTTTTGGTAAAATTCATACACTAAATACAAAAATCAAAATACAAAAACACCTCTTATTAGTTCCTTTAACTCTAGATACCACGTAGTTTTGGGGTAACTTGACATAATCTTATGTCAAATGACATGACAAACGATAAACCCTGTGTGTGTGTGTGTGTGTGTGTGTGTGTGTGTGTGTGTTTATCTATCAAAAGAGAGGAATATCCAAATATTAATCCATACAAAGGGTCAAAACAATCCTAGAATGAAAGATTTAGTTACTCATGTTTAAATACAAATAAATTCTACACAAAGCTAGTGAATACATGAAGAAGTTAAATGGAAAAGAGGAGAGAAGAAGAAGAACCAATGTGAAAATCTCAAAATCTCTTTTGAGAAAAACACCCAAGCCTCTGACAATTCTCTCTCCCAAGCTTTTCCTTTGCATGCTCCACAATTTCCAAGTCCATATAAAGAGTTTTGGGCGCCTTCCTCTAGGTTAAGTAGTGTTTTCCTGCCTCTGAAATCAAAACGTGTAACTGTACTTTTTGCTACGACAAGTTTGTAAACTTGTCGTGCCTAGTTACACAGAGTGTTCATTTTTCTTCAGAGTCTCGACATGTTGTGGCAAGTTTGTCAACTTGCCGCAGTCAGGTACACAAAGGAAACTTTTTGAGATTGTTTACTTGTCATAGCTAGTAGGTCAACTTGTTGAAGCCAATTGGTCAACTTGCTGAGGTCAATTGTACAAATTCCTTTTAACTTTGCAATGCTTCACTTCCTTTATTTTTCCCCCCTTATTTTTTGGTTTTTAAGAAGCTTCAAAACTTGTCTCCATCCTCCTACAAAAGATGGAGTATTTATTAATTCCCAATTGAGTCACAAATTATAAAGATATAACAAGAATTTCTTTGATTTTTGCTTAATACTTTGGTATGCACATTTTCTTCTATACACTTCATTTCCTATGCACATTTTGAACCCAAAAATAGGTAGAGAGGGGGGGGGATATGTGCTGAAATGGGTCAATTTCTAAGAGTTAACACTCACAATTCTCCTAAATAACATATAAGAAAGGATGCAGAATATAAAAACTACAAGGGTTTATTTTGATATCAAATATAAAACCTCCACTCACTTTATTTTACAAATTTATAAATTTCTCCCAAAATATATCCCTATTGATAATATATAGAAAGTGCCATAGTTTTTATCAAGGGTAGTTACATGCATATGATTAAAAAATAGTATTTTATGCAAACCAACATATACTTAATGTTTCAAATAATTAACTTAGCTAATTTTCTTTACATCCACAAATTAGTTATTAAACTCTTATATTAAAAACAAGAAGTAGTAAGATATAGGCAAGAAATTAGTTTATGTTACTTTTTGCGGGATTTTTAAGTGACTAATTAGTTATGTGGAACTGCACATTAATTTTCCAATTTTTTATAAAGCGCTCTCTCTCTCTCTCTCTCTCTCTCTCTCACAAAAAAATAATAATTAAGTTGCTGCTTCCATTTTCTGCATTAATTTAACTTCTATATTCTCCCCTTTTATTTTTCATATTTTTGGCTGCATGATAAAGACTAGGTCCTTTTTTTTTCCAATTAAATTTTTAATGAGGTCCTTTTCCACGTTTTGCCTAGCTAATTAAGTTGGTAACATATCTTCACCCTGAATTTGGTAACATACTCCATTCGTCCCTAATTATAAGCTTTAAATAACTAATTTGATGTTATCAAAGAAAACTATTAAAATTACTTAACTGAGAATATAATATAGGTGAGATCACAAATCGAGATTCATTAATTTTAATATTTTTATAATACCACATTCTCTAACGGATAATTAATAAAAAAATCATCAAGGTACTTAAGCTTTTGAAAAAATCAATATAAGTTTTTAAGGAATAAATATAAATAAGCAAGAAGTCTCAAAAACAAATTTGTCTAAATATAACGACAAATTTTAGTGCAGAAAATGACAATGTGTCCATAATATTCACTTGTTATTAAAACTATTTTAAAATTGCAATTGTTTTGTCTTAGGCTTTCAGCTGAATTTTCACTTGGACTTAATTATAATTATAGAGTAAATATGCAAGAGAACTTTTGTCTCATAAAAGACAAAACAACTAATTTTTAGAATTGATTCTGTCATTTGCCAAACAGCCACAAATAATCAAATTTATCTTTGAATTCTAAGGATAGTGGATTTTTTAGCCAACCACTCTTAAGAGATTAAAGTTAGGCATTTATTGTATTGACTACCCTCCAATCTATATATGGGAAAATTTGTAAACTGGTCCTAACTAATAGAATTAAGGGAAAATTACACACAGGTCCCAAGGAAGGGATATATTTACGTTTAGGTCCCGTCAATTCATGAAATTACTCTGAAGTCCCAAGGGACTTCTGTGTAATTATTTCATATGAGTAAAAGACCTTATTGGCCTTCTACTTGAATTTGTGATTTCTGAGTTCTAAAGGCGAATAACAACACAAAATACATAAATTAACAACACAAAATGCATAAATTAACCACAACTTCTGAAAACCTTGAATTTGTGATTTCTGAGTTCCAGAGGTGAATAACAACACAAAATGCATAAATTAACAACGCAAAATGCATAAATAACCACAACTTCTGAAAACCTTGAATTTGTGATTTCTGAGTTGCAGAGGCGATTAACAACACAAAATGCATAAATTAACAACACAAAATGCATAAATTAACCACAACTTCTGAAAACCTTGAATTTGTGATTTCTGAGTTGCAGAGGCGATTAACAACACAAAATGCATAAATTAACAACACGAAATGCATAAATTAACCACAACTTCTGAAAACATTTAATTTTTGATTTCTGAGTTCCAGAGGCGAATAACAACACAAAATGCATAAATTAACAACACAAAATGCATAAATTAACCACAACTTCTGAAAACCTTGAATTTGTGATTTCTGAGTTCCAGAGGCGAATAACAACACAAAACGCATAAATTAACAACACAAAATGCATAAATTAACCACAACTTCTGAAACCTTGAATTTGTGATTTCTGAGTTCTAGAGGCGAATAACAACACAAAATGCATAAATTAACAACACAAAATGCATAAATTAACCACAACTTCTGAAAGGGCAATAAGTTCTTTTACTCATATGAAATATTTACAATGAAGTCCCTTGGGACTTGAGAGTAATTTCATGAATTGACGGGACCTAAACGTAAATATATCCCTTCCTTAGGACCTGTGTGTAATTTTCCCTAGAATTAATTATAATTAGATTCTTTGAAATCATTAAATTGTAATGAAGTCTCAAGGGACCTGGGTGCTATTAATTTCAAATGTAAAAGTACAATTTTGCCATAATGACAAGTTTAGAGAATCCAACGACAATTTTAGAGCAACTACTGACAAGTTATAGGGCAACCAATGATAAGTTTAGAGCAACCAGTCACAATTTACATGACATCAACATAAGTTTCATGAATAAATACCACATGCATTCGAATATTGTTAATTGTATGCAGTCTTTATGATTTATATATATTGTTGTTTTATTGAATTTGAGGGATGGTTTGGATTTCTACTATGTTCTTGTGGAGATTATGCTATGTTTTCATGTGCTTAGACAAGAATGAATAGAAATGATGAAGCTTTATGTATTTATAACCCCTGTTATGCGATTTCAAAACATGCCATCAATATAGTATACTTTAAAGTTGTTTAATGTTGCTCATGTAGTTGTCAATAACAACTTTATTCCACAGATTGACAAAAAAAGATGACAAATATGTCTAAAAAGCGTATATTATATTTCTTGCATATAGAAGGACAATTTCTAAATGAAGAAGGTGATTTACAATATGTGGAGGGAAGTGTTAGAACAAAAACTATAAAGAAATACACTACAAAAAAAAGGGTCATTAGTAGCGGTCAAAATCACGCATTTGTAACGGTTTTTGATGCGACTAACGACATTTGTCACGGTTAGACAAACCGCTACTAAAACTACCGAAACAAAAGAATTTGTAGCGGTTAAAATAAACCGCTACTATATTCACATAAACCACTACTGTAACTGTAGCGGTTCGAGTTGACCGCCACTATATAAGGTTAAGCTGAAAACTTATGTACACAATAGTCGTGGTAAACAAACCGCTACAAAATGAATCAATTTTGTCGCGGTTATATAACCGTTACTAAATTGTCCAAATATCTGGAAAAAAAAATTACCACCAGAATATTTGTAGTGGTGGATAACTGCTACAAATAATTCCCGCCATTATTTTTAAAAAAAGTTTTGTCGCCATTTTTTATTTTTATATTTGTAGCGGTTTAGAAACTGCTACAAAAATTGACGTCATTTGTTTGAAATGTAGTTTTGGTGCATGTGTTGGTATTTTGGTATTTGTAGTGGTTTCGTAACCGCTACAAATGAATGAAATTGAATTTTTTTTTTAACAATTCTTATTGTAATTAAAAAATGTTAAATTATCAATCATTTATATTTTTACTGAAAATAAATGATATTAAAATATGATATTCGATTGTATAAGGTTACTATAGATATATAAAACAATGAGAATATGTAAGTATAATTACAAAAATTTATGAGTTAGTTAAAATAAAATGAATTATAAAACAAAAGTGTGGGAAAGTGGATCGAAAAATAAGTATATAAAAGTAGAAAAAAAGGTGAAAATTGACAAAATGCACCTGTAAAATAAAAGAAGTTAATATCAACAGGGTAGAAGAAAAAACAAATATTTCGATAATCACTAGATTTGATCAAGCTGAGTGACACTTACCCTATTCAAACACTTTGCCTTGTTGAGAAAATGCAAAAATATGAGAGAAGACGGAGAGAAAACATGTGTAGAAAACAAAACTAAAGCATATTGAATGTGGTTTGGTGAGGGTATTTATTTTGATCTCAGCGCATCACTTTGTAGCGGTTAAGGTGTCGGTTTTTGTAGCGGTTTATTTGATGTTTTGTAGCGGTTTGAAATCTGTAGTGGTTTTTTTGTTCTTAGTGGCGGTTATGAACCGATACAAAATTTTTTTTTTGGGTTTTTTTGTTAAAAAAAAAGTAAAATGAAGAGTAGGGATAATTTTTCTTTTCAATCTTCGTTAGCATCTCTACAAAGAAAGTTTGTATAAAAAGTTACCTGTGAGTTGAATATGGAATAAGACATATATAAAACTTTTGTGAAATGCTATTTTTATATTTCATATTGCGTATATTAAAAAACGTACCGAACTATAGGTAAAGTGTCATCGCCGTCTGGGAAGAAGTTTTCGAAACTGGCGGGCTGGAGCGGCTCACAATCATAAGTGACGATCTCACCATCGCCCATGTCGTAAAGGTCCTGAGGCTTTAAGTGAACCACCATATTCCAATCCCTGTGCCTCTCATCGGCGACATAATAAACCTGATGGGCCTTTGAGGCAAGAATATACGGCTCGTCATCTTCAGACTGACCAATGTGAATAGGCTGGGAGAAATTCACTGATGTGATGCCTAAGTCATCAATCGTGAGTCCCCGGGACGTTGTCGTATTCGCCCACAAACACTTGAACAGCGTCATAGAGAAAAGGCCTTGGTAAGTTATCCTGACCACATCAAGCAGCTTTCCATAATACGGGACGTCATCGAACTACATGTTCTCGTCACTGTTGCTCGTATAACTCCTCGTCCCAAACGTGCCATATACACCCGAGTTTTGGGTCAGCAATCCTTGATCTCGTGAAACCGTGCAAAACTTGAAGCCATTGCCATTATATGCCATAAATCTTTGGGCGTGGTCAAGCGGGCCGAGTGCGAGAGCTTTGAATTCTGGTGAGTGGGTGTTGTGGTCATTCATTATTCTCCTCTTAAATCAACCCTAGAATTCTCTGTGGACTTTTCTATCAATTTCTGAGGATGTCTGTTACGGATCCTCAGCTGGCGCTTCACATGACTCCTAAATTCCTTGCAATTAAACATGCGATGACGAGCAAGAAATGTGCCTATAAAATGTAAGGAAACATATAGGATAACATATATATTTGTGTGCAATCCTTATTGAAGGTGCGGTTCAACTTTAGTGCAATTGATCAAGACATGTCTATGTGCTTGAAACTTCTCAAGTGTCGTGAGTTTGAAGTTCTCGCATCCGCCAACTGGTTTACCAACACAAGGGAATAACAACTCTGAAGCTGATGGCTCTGGCTCAGGACATCGTCCACACGAGGCGATCGGTTGAATGACGTCTCAATGTCATCAAAGTACCTGGAACAAAAATACAAACCTCATCCCCAATATAACCTTCTGCTATTGAACCTTCAGGCCACGCCTTATTCCTCACGTAAGATTTCAGTTTCCCAAGAAACCTATAAAGTAATGAGGAACGATGTTGATACATCAATGGTTAAACATGCGACTAGGAAGTAATATAATGCTGAAGTAATTGATTTTAAAAGAGTATCTCTCAATAGGATACATCCATCGGTAGTGAACTAGGCCAGAAAGCTTTGTTTCGTGAACAATGTGTATTGTTAGGTGAACCATGACCGTGAAAAATGAAGGAGGAAAGATCATCTCCAAATGGCACAGTGTAAGAATGATTTGCTGTTCAGCTGGTCGAGCTCCTCCACGATCAACACCTTAGAACACAACTTTCGAAAGAAAGTAAAAAGCTCGACCAAAACGATCGACACATCGAGAGGTAGTGTATTTTTTTATGGCCAGTGGAAGCAACTGCTGCATAAGCACATGTGAGTCATGACTCTTCAGCCCAATAACCTTTCGATCTTGCACGTCCACACATCGTGAAATGTTGCTTGAATACCCGTCAGAAACTTTTATTTTCTTCAAAGTGGGGAGGAAGATTTCCTTATTCGGTTTTGTTAGGGTGAATTTTGCCGGATGAAATCTGTCATGCTCATCCGGCCACGCGTCTGCACGAACCCCCATCTCCCATAAATCTTTCCTCACTTGAAGATGATCTTTTGACTTGCCTGGTTCGTTTATAATCGTGTGCAATACATTGTCGCACACATTCTTTTCAATATGTATGACATTCAGACTGTGTCGGAGCAAATTATCTTTCCAATACGGAAGTGTGAAGAATACGCTTATCTTCCGCCATTGCTGGGTCACGAAACCAGAAGCCTTGACCATCTTTGTCCCGTCCTTTGCTGGATCGTCCTTTTTCCCATACTTAAAATCAACATCCACAAGCTGCTCTATGATCTCTACACCTGATAATATGAGAGGAGGTCCTCTTTTTCCCTGTTGCCCATTGAAACGATTGCATTGCAACCTAAACCTGTACGTACCATCGAGAAACCTCCGATGACCCATAAAGCACCACTTATGACTGTGGGGAAGACGTACTGAGTCAGAGCCAAAATTGCAAGCTAGACACGCAAGGCCGGTATGCACATTCCACCCGGATAATGTTCCCAATCCAGGGAAGTCACTGATAGTCCACATCAATGCCGGACGCAAGTTGAACAGTGTCTTCTCGTGCACGTCATACGTCTCGATGCCTACATTTCACAACTCCACCAACTCCTTGATAAGCAGTTGTAGATACACATCGATGTCATTTCCTGGTGCCTTTTTGCCTGGAATGATCATGGACATAATGAAGAAGCTTTGTTTTATACACAACCAAGGGGGCAAGTTGTAAGGTATCAAAACAACTAGCCATATACTATAACTTG
Source organism: Acacia crassicarpa (assembly GCA_034222035.1). Taxonomy (NCBI): domain Eukaryota; kingdom Viridiplantae; phylum Streptophyta; class Magnoliopsida; order Fabales; family Fabaceae; genus Acacia; species Acacia crassicarpa. The sequence goes on from JAWXYG010000003.1 coordinate 41,102,234, forward strand.
TGCTAAGATTCCCAAACGGATTAAAACCATTGGTCGCCAAAGCAAGACGAACATTTCTAGGGTCCACCACAAAATTAGGAAAGTCTGAGTCGAACGCTTTCCACGCTTCACCATCCCATGGATGTCTGAGTTTACCATCTTCGTTCTTGTCAGCTTCATGCCACCTCATATGCTCAGCTGTCTTAGACGACATAAACAATCTTTGTAAGCGACGTTTTAAAGGAAAGTACCTTAGAATCTTTTTGAGTTTCTTCTTCTGCTTTTTCCCCTTCTAAACTGTCCTGAACCTCGAAGTGTGACACTTCTTACAAGTCTCCCTCCGAGCGTCCTCCCCCCAATAAAGCATGCAGTCATTGGGGCAGGCATCGATTTTTTCGTAGTTCAATCGTAATCTGTTGATTATCTTCTTGGCCTCGTAGAAGGTTGTGGGAATGTCCGCGTTAGGGAAAGCATCTCGTAGTAATTCCAGCAACATCGACATTGCCTTATCAGTGATCCCACACATGCATTTGATATGGTACAATTTGATCAGAAAGGATAATTTTGAGTATTTCTGACAACCTTAATACAAAGGACAATCGCTCTCATCCGTGAGGCAGAAAAATTCCCGAGCTGCTTCATTCTTGCAGAAAAATGGTTCAGGATGCTGCACTTCTGCCGTGAAGTTGTCGTCTTGAACACCAAAAGCGTCGCGAACAGCTTCATTAACCGGATCATCTTAAGCTAGTTGATTTCCTACTTGTGAGGTTTGAGGAAGATGATCCCCATATCTCATACCACATTTCTCACCATGAACACCCCAAAATGTATATGCTTCTGGGAAAGGCTTAATAAGAAGATGTTCCATAGCACCTTCTCGTGTTTGCCACTACTTAAACTTGCATCTACAACAAGGACACACGATCTTGCCATTAATGCTAGCGTGAGGAAGGCGAAATCTAAGAAATTTTTCAATCCCGCTAAATATACAGGAGAACTGTACGGCATCTTGATCCATGACTTATCCATCTGTAGTAAACAAAGCAAGGAAAGTATATAAATGTGGAGACAATGTTTAATTACTTTCATCCCAGCACTTGAGATCTTTAAATGCAACCTGGGACACTTTATAGCGGTTAGAAACCGCGACATCAACCGCGGCAAATTTTCAATTCGAATTTGTCGCGGTTAAAGAACTGCTACAAATTCGAATTGAAAATCCCGCCATAAACTAGTCGCGGTTAACAAACCGCTACAAATTTGAATTGAAAATCCCGCCATAAACTAGTCGCGGTTTTGAAACCGCAATGTCAACCAGTACCAAATGATGACCGTTTGAAAATTTTGGTGGTTATTTTTTACTTTGAAATTCAAATTTGTAGCGTTTCCATAGAAACACCGTGACAAATATATTTTGTGGCGATTTTAGCGTGAAAACCGCTACAAAATTTATTAACATATCTTTTTAATCACAAATTATAAACTCCGTTTATTATTTAATAAAATTTAAATTTAAAAAACCTACTGAAAAAAAAGATAACAAATATTTAAATTTAATAAAATTGTCAACAAACATTTGGTAGTACAAATTGAAAAACTAAAGAAAATAAGAACTAACTATCAGGAGCCAGATGATCAGGTCCTATCTCAGGGGCGGCGTGGGCTCGACCAGAGGTAACAACGCCCTCGTCTTCACCAGCAGTAGGATCCGGACGGGGAAGCGGGGGAGGCAAGGGAGCCGAGGGGAATCCTCAAAGATGAATGGAGGGGGAGGCTCAGGAGATGGAAACCGTCTGTTAGGTAGCAACTCTGACAAGGCCCCGGCAAGTGACTGCCAGCTATGCCTCTGATTAGCAAACCAACTGTTGAGACTCTCCTGCATGCGCCTAGTCCTGGCCTCATTCCTGGCCCTCTCTGCAGCAACCTGCTTAGCAACCTTCCCCTCAAGCTGCTCGGCAACCTGCGCGGCAACTTTCTGGGTAATCATCGCATCAACTGCCTCCAGTGGTGGCCTACTCGAACCGGAGGTCCCGGCGGCAAAAGAGGAGGCCTTGTTGTACACCATGCTAGGCCTAGCGCCTAGCCCAAAGCCCCTAACACGGCCAGGATGCTCGACTGGGCCCACAGCAGCTTTCAATGTGGTCGTAGGATCAACAGAACCCTGTGACTCCGGGGTCTGCGACGCTTGCATCTCTTGCTGGCTCTGCTCAATCCAGGTCTAACGCACATATTTCATAAAACATTAATCAATCAATTTAATTAAATTTTATTATACAACATTAACTATATAACTAGTTTTTTGTAACTTACTATTATCTCCTCTGCTGCCTCAGAGATCAGCGTCCCATCACGGTGCCTATGGGTGCGTGTATACAACTCCCTATAGTCCGTCTGATGGTTCTCCTCCCAAGCCTTCTCTTGCTAAAAGAATATAAACTTTGTTATTTCTAAAGAAAAACAATAATCATTTCACATAAAATTAACTTAACTTTTAACTTACCATCTCACTGTAGGTTACAGCAAACAACTTGGATCCTGCCATGTGATTGACCCTTTGCGCTGCCCTGGATCTGGTGTTCCTCTGTGATAGAGCCTGCAAAATAAATGAGTTGTTTGTGCAATTTAAGTAAAATAGAAGTGTAGTCAATGTATTTACTCTAATTAAACCAAATCTAAACACTACATTAATTTTGTCTATATTTAAAATTTTAAACTACATTCAAACAAATTTTAAACTATACAATACCTTCATGTAAAAAAAGAGAACTAAACTATGATTAATTTAAAAACATGTCTGTGCCTCTGCACTCCTCCTATATTGGACAAAAGCTGCCTAGTCATTTGCCTCCACGTCGTCTTGGACGTTCTCTATCAGTTGCTGCAGAGGCATAGTCCCATCTCCATTCTGCTTTTCGTAGAGACGACCCTTCCGGCTCTTCCACGCTTCTCCCATTTTCATCTTTACATACCTCTTCGCGTGGGCTCGCAATTTAAGTAATAATTAATTAAGAAATAGATAACTAAATTAACCACAATTTACCTACACAACGTCCTCAAACGCCTTGTCCTTGTTGTCCTTCGGGACCTTTTTCCAATCGTGGAAATAGATCGAGAACCATACCCAATTCCTACCAAATTGTGACAGGAATTGGTTCAACAGGCGACTACCACTGCCAATCGGCTGGTCCGTGTCCATGTTCCAGGGGACTATCACGCGATAGCCGTCCTCCTGACTGAGCGTGTGAACATCCAGCGTCCTCCTGCTGATGTTCCCATGTGGATCTGCACAATTATAACAAAATTGTTTTATTGTATTTACATAAATTTTCATTACATGTCAGGAATTTAAATTTTATTTTTTGCCAATAAACTACTTATACTTACCTTTGATATCCACCACAAATCCGGTGGAACGAGAAGACGACGGTCAAGGGTTCCCTTGGTCCCGCTCGTTCTCCTGGTCGAGAAACTGCTCCGCTTCCGCTATGGGAATCTCAAACTCGATCTCCTCATCTTCTTCATTGAGGATGTCCTCAATCGACAGACTTGCGCCTCGATCTCCACCAACGGTCTCTTGTAGGGTTTCTGGGTTTGGGATTGGCTCATTTGCCAAGAGCCCATCAAACTCATTCCCAACCTGAGAGGGCTGAGGGGGGGATATTTACCTGAGGGGGCTAAAGAGGGATATTTACCTGAGGGGGCTAAAGAGGGATATTTACCTGAGGGGGCTGAAGGGAGACATTTATCTGAGGGGACTAAACGATGATATTTAGAGGCCCACGCCCTCTCCTACGGCCTCCTCTACTACTACTACTACTACCCTTGATAGGCCTTTTCTGGAGTTCAACTACTTTCTCTTTTCTCTTGTCGTGAGAAACAATGATGTTGAAAGGTAAAAGTTGAAATTGAGAGGAGAACAGTAACTAGAGCGCACGCGTGAATTTCAAAAGTGAAAAGGAAAGTATAAAAACAGTTGTACTTCGTAACGGTTAGACCAAATAACTGTTACAGAGTTAATAACCACGTGAATTTTGTAGCAGTCAGGCAAAGACCGCCACCTGAACTGCGACAATTATGCCTCGTTCTTCGTGAACATTTGTGGTGGTTATATAACCGCTACAAAATGAATGACCATTTAAATTATGTAGCGGTTTGTGAAATACACCGCTACGAATTAATTAATCTGTAACAGTTTCTAGTAAAACTGCTACGAATTTAATATTTTTTAAAAAAAATTCCAAACTAATTAGTTTATTGATAAACTAATTAGTTTGGATTTTTTCCTTATTACAATAAAAACATTCTCAATTATTTTCTTTAATTTCCCCAAAAGAGCTGAGGTTAATAAATTAGGAATAACAAGTTTATTGAAAATTGTCCAACATGCCGGTCAAGATTCGGATTCAGTATAGCCATCGATCTCCCAAGAAAAACTCACTAACTCATTTTGATCAGAGAGATTGGTGGCTATATTGGACCCAATCTTCGATGGTATGTTGGACAATCTTCAGAAGAGGAGAAGTCTTCAAGTTAATGGAGTAATAACTAAATCTGGATTTTCACTAAATGAACATCCTCGGCTTGAATGATGAGAAGGGAGGCAAATATCTGCAGCTCTCATCTCCCAAGATTAGCGCTGCAAATATATGCATGTCTTCGACAACCAAGCCGAGAATGCTTATTTAGAGATAACCATGATTTAGAATATTTTTGAATATTTATAGTTGTTGTACGGAAGCAAGGGATATTTATAGAATAAATTTTGTAGCGGTTATAGCCTAAACTGCTACAAATTTTAACATTTGGACGCGATTAAAGTGTCGCTTTCTTCTCACCATGACAAAACTGTGTCGTTTCGATTAAATTTTGTAGCGGTTATAGCCTAAACCGCTACAAATCTTAACATTTGGACGCTGTCAAGGTGTCGCTTTCTTCTCACCATGACAAAATTGTGTCGTTTTGAATTTTTGTAGCGTTTATTATGACAAAACCGCTAGGAAGGAACCGCAACAAACTTCACGCCATAACACGCCAAGGCTGGCGCCATATTTGTGGCAGTTTGATTTTGTGTCACCGCTACAAAAATCGAAGAAAAATGGTCACCATTTGGCGTCAATGCTTCCATTACTGATTTGTGGCGGTTTGGCTTAAAATTGTGACAAATTCGCACCAAAATGTTCATTTGTAGCGGTTTTTTTTAACCACTACAAGTTGACCGCGACAAACGATGCTTTTTTTTGTAGCAAGATACTACGTATGAGAAGTTAAGAATAATTGTAGCATCAATAATTGTTAGAAAAGAAAGTTCTACCATGAAATTCACACTGACCTTGGATGATATAACAATCCTTGTGAACCTTGTAAATGATGAAAGAGTAGAACATTTTATTAAATTCAATGTAAAAAGTGATCATATGCACGAGAGAATGTAGATGATAATATACAACCAACAAGGAATGAAGCAAGAGAATAACAAAATGTATAAGTAGTATTTAGTATTTACTTTTTGAACTAAGAGTGCATTTGGTTCAACCCCATTACATTCCTGCAATGATAATCATAATTAGATTATCAAGATAAGAGTGTTTAGTTGGTCTTTAGCATGATAATAGAGTTTATCATGGTAATGATGATTACCAAAAAATTGCTAATTCTCATCCATACCTCCCCCCTATGAACGCTCATTAGCATCCTATTGCATGGTTGAAAAGTCCAATTTACCATTTAATCTCATTTCTCATTGTTTCACTTATCTTATTCCACCCACCATGCCAACCTACGACACCACCACCTCCTCCTCCTTTGCCTCCACTACCGTTGTGCCCCTTCGTTGCTGCCACTACCACCTTTAACACGATAATTGTCATCACTGCTACCGCCTCCTCCATTGCCACCGCTACTACCACCTTTCGTCGCTGCCGCCACCTTTATCATGACAATTATCGTCAACACTGCTGCCATCACCACGACTACCGACTCCTCCATTGTCGCGCCCTATAGACGCCACCACCACCTCCACCGTCGACGCCATTGCCTCCTCCTCCATGGCCGTTGCTACTGCCATTCCCCTTGTTGTCGTTTCTACCGCCTCTACCGTTGGCATCACTACCTCCTCCTTCATGGCTGTTACTACCACTGCCCCTATCGTCATCATTACCTCCACCATTGTCGCCACTACCTCCTCCTTCCCGGCCACTCCTACCGCCACTACCATGACAACTACAGTTTTCGTCACTACCACTACCTCCTCCTCCTCTATCGCAACGACAGCCGCCCTGGCCACAACATCCTCCTTCTCCACTACCGCCGCCGCTACCGCTACCCCCCACCCTCGGCGGTCGCCAACATTACCTCTATCAACTCTACCACTTCTACCATGACAACTATCGTCACCACTACCACCTCCACCATCTGCACCATATTTGCCATACCAGCTGTCATCCCCGCCATTGTCACCATCGTCTCTACCTCCTCCACTATTACTGCCACTGCCACCCTACCATTATTATTGCCTCCACCACCACAACCTCCGCCATCAAATGATCCTCGGTGAGGTATCACAACATGATGAGGTGGTGTGATGACTCTTAGAACTTTTTTCTACAAAGATTATTTCAAGGCTAAAATAGATTTTGGATGATATATTAATTTTAAATAATTATTAAAAAATAACTCATTTCCCCTTGCTTAAAAGGCAAACCAAACAATAGCCCTGTAATTAATATTGCATTGCATTATCATTACATCACATTGCATTGAATTATAGGCTGCCATGGGATTGAACCAAATCGGCCCTAATATTTTATGTAGTCACTTAGCTTGTTGCCATGTAATTTGTCATTGGTTGTTCTAAATTTTTCATTGGTTGCTCTAAACATTTCATTGGTGCAAAAATGTACTTTCATATTGGAATTAATAGCACTCGGGTCCTTTAGGACTTCACTGCAATTTGATGATTCTAAAGGACCTGGATGTAATTAATTCTGTTTATTGGGACCAGGTTACAATTGTCTCGTATATATAAGACCTACTTTAACAAAGAAATTGAACTATAAAGTAGATCTTATTAAAGAGTAAATATAATGTTTTATTTTTTTAGTGAGTGTTAAATTGTTTTAAAAGACTTAATTATAAAAAGTAAGAAAATATGAAAATCATGTTTATTATATCTAAGAAATTTTCAAACGAAATAATAAAAATGTAAAATAGTTTCAAAGCTTTGCTGTAACAGCTTCTGTTAAAGCCGAAAAAGCCAATGTTATCCCTTAATGTACTTTTACTTGAACAATGGAAATTGATTCCTTATTTATATAAAATCTGGTTAATAATACTATTACTTCATTATAGCAGCTAGCAATCTTTTTGACAAAACTATGCATAAATTAATTCTAGTGAATGCAGGATAAAATTTATTTTATATAAGAAATTGGAATAAAATTGTTGATTTGATTTATCAGTCCTAAACTTTTTTTTTTTTTGGGGAATGGAGGCAATATATAGGAAAATAAATTAACGAGTTTGATTTTCTTTAAAAGATGAAGATAAGATTTTGGTAAGAATAACTAATCAAAAAATTTTAATTACTTTTTCTTTAAAAAAATGAATTCTATTATCCTCAATAACCAAACAACGCTTGAAAGATGCCATAGTGTAAGAATTCTTTGCTCTCAAAAGACTTTTAAAACTCTTTGAAGTTTACATGTTTAGTAACAAATTAATCAACACTTACAATGCACTAGGCATTAAAAAGCCAATGTATTTATTTATTTATTTTTTTGATACAGCCAGTGGGGGAGGGGGAGGCAGGGCTCGAACCCTGGATAAGGGGAAAGGCCAGCTCCTAAGGCTGGCCCTAGTGCCATCGCGCTATGAGGCGCTTGGCGCCAATGTATTTATTTTGGCCATATGTTTTTGTTACCACATCAAAAAAGAAAGCTTGTTACATGCAAGCCAACAAGGCATATAATCTTTAATGATTTATTCACTTTATCTTTTTATTTATTTGTAACTTTATTATTCTTTGTCGCTTTCTTTTGTAAAATTAACAGCTAAAAATCCTACTTAAACTGTACTCTATATTACATTTATTAATAAAAGAATTAAGAGCTCTTGACCCTTACGTTGCGTGACTGCCGTGAAGAAAGACCAATCATTTTATATATTTTTACGTAATGTATGGAGGAAAAGAATAGTGATAACCAAATAAAAGATTTTATTGAATAACTTCATTCAAAAAAGAAAGGAAAAGAAAAAAGAAAAGATGAAATTATTACCCGTAGAATATATATTATATCACACGTCAACTAATTATAGAAGATGATAAATATATAACTTTGAGGTAAGTATTATCAAATTGACTTGAAATATTTCTTTATAAACTTTTGGGCCATTTGGTATCCAACGTTCCTGTATCCTATTCATTACCAGATATATGAGCAACCGACTAATTCAGATCAAGGTTTTGTGATATTTTTGAACAAGATGGTATTCAAATTTAGTTCGCCTATTTTGTATTCTAGTTGATCTAACACCCTTGCGCCTTGGGAAAAATTGACTTAAACTATTTTAAAATAGGAAGACAAATCTAATATATGACTAATAATTAACTAAAATTTAATAGGAATTATTGATTAAATAGATTAACTATTGGTTGCCCTCATTAATGACCTTAAAAATCCTTCATTCCCTTTCTAAATGCATGCATCTCAACTTATGGTTTTAAAGCTCAAATAAAATGCCAAAGGGCTTGGATTCTTTCATTGGCATTTTCTCATTATCCCTCATCGGCTTTAAATCTAGATCATAGATTTGATATAACGACCCACATCAACAACCTCATTAAGTCAAGTCAACGGTTGGGATTGGATGATGAGAGATAAGGAGAAAATTTGCCAATGAGAAAATCTTCTTCCAACAATCAAAGAAGACAACATGAACCCCGTCTGTGAATATAATATGAAAAGAAACCTCTACACTCAACCACCGACACAAACTCCTTCTGTATTTAACATATTTGAGGAGTTGATCTTGGTTTTAAATATAAGGCATAGTTTTCATATTTTTCAATATTTTTTTAATTTATCCATATTGATGCTACTCAACAATAATGGAGGAGAGGAGAGAAGGAGGAAATTATAGAAGATAACTAGGGTATTCTAGAAAATACATACTATACTAACTAATTTAACCACCTTCTTTAATCTAATCAAATTAAATATACATATTTTAATATATTAAGGACCGGAGGAATATATGAGTTTCTCACACTATATATATAGCTGCTCAATCGCTTAAAGAAGCATAGTACTATACATAAGAGAAGGGAAGTCCTAATAAAATGGAGGAAAACAGGCGAGAACTGTGCAAAGCAGTGTCGGGACAAAAATGGGATGAAGTTGCAGAGTTATACAGAAATGATCCTCAGATTCAGGCCATGAAGATCACCAAATCAGAGGACACTGCACTGCACGTGGCCATCAGTCTGGGAGCACCAGAAGACAAGGTTGTAAATCTTGTACATGAGATTGAACAAACCAACGTTAACGACGTCGAAGCTGCCAAGAAAACCTTGGGAGCTCAGAATGAGCAACAAGACACTCCTCTTCACTATGCTGCCTCACGAGGTAGTCCCTCTATATGTAAGCGAATATTGCAAGTCCATGAAGACTTGGCTTGTAAACCTAACAAGGAAGGTGAGACGGCTCTTTTCTTGGCCGCTCTCAATGGCCGGAAACGTACCTTTCTCTATCTTCATTCAGTTTGCCGGAAGATGGGATTGTCGAGTCCATGGTGGAGAAGGAATAATGGTGACACTATACTTCATTGCACAATTCAAAGAGAATACTTTGGTATGTATATATGCATGCATGCAAGTAAGATCTAAGTTAATTCCATTTCTTCAGCTTAATAACAAAAAACAAAACTAGGTACACGGCCTTTCTATCCTTAATATAAAAGAAGTAGTTGAAAAGTTTTGGATTTAATCTTAAATATAATATTCCTCTAGTTCTAAGTGTAGGACTTAGTTTGTACACAAACTAGTTCTTCGCGAGAGGTAGTATCTTAATCTATTTTGTCTTTAATATTCATCATCCCCCCAAATTAATTTACCTAAGTTATAAAATGATATATAATTTAATGTCCCACAGGTTATTTTAGAGAGATAATATCATATTTGTTGTAATGGCCAAATTTAGCTCATTTTTTTAATCTACCTAAATTAGTTAAGTGACTCTTAAATTAAATATTATTTTAGCGAATATATATTAAAAATCAATGATGTATGCTCTGAAACAGATCTTGCACTAGAGATTATTCATCTGTATGCAGATCACCAGAAGATTGCTAGCGTTAGGAATAATAATGGAGTTACACCTCTTCATGTCCTTGCTTCCATTCCTTCCGCTTTCAAAAGCGTTACTCCCATGTCTTTGTGGGACAAACTTCGTTACAGTTGTAAGTATCATTTGTTGTTGTTTGGCGTTATTCATTTTTATTTTCACACGTGTTTTTAATTAATGAAAAGAATTGAAGTTAATTAAAATTTTGTTTTTGTAAAGACATTAGTGTAGAAATGCTGACAATTGAGACTAAAGAGCACCACGTTGTGGACGTTGGAAATTCTGTCTTGTTGAAGGCTGATGATGATCCAACTTTAGGCCATCAGAGTCAAGGTTGATATATGCTTTATTTTAAAGGAAATTGTAATGATTAATGTAATTACTTTATTTGCTGATGAGTCTACTTGCAGTATTTAATTTAAAACTAATAATGACTTTAATTTCTTTTTGGGTACATGACTCTCGAAAGGTTCAATAAGAAGAATGAAAGAGAAACATGTATGGAGTGGGCAGATCATGGAGAAACTCCTCCAACAAACTTCTGAGTATGAATACAGCCAAGATGAGAGTTCTGGGGATAAACAGAACCGAAAGGGTAATACTTCTAGATTCTTGATATAAAAGCTAGTTAAGGGTTAAATTTAGTTTTAAAATATAAGATCTCAATATATTTTATTTATCGTTTTTATTTAAACTAATTTATCTAAAATTAAGAAAAATTGGAAATACTCCATTGGAAAATTTTTTGGTGAGAATTATTTAAGTCAAAGTACTCATACTTCCTTTGTGGAAAACTTGCAAAGTACCGATACTCTGATCTAGGTCCTTATAACCAACAAATTTTCAAATGGGGATTTTTCCATTTTATTTTATACTTTTATCAGTTTTCTCCAAAGAAAGTTACCTAAGCTAAAGAAAGATTGGAAAAAAGTCTCTCGTTGAACAATTTATTAGGAAGAATGACCTCAATCAGAGTACTAATTCTTTGTATGTATAAAATTTGCATGGTACCAATACTTTGATTTAGGTCTTTTTCACCAATAAAATTTTCAATAGGAACAGACTTTTCCCCAAATTTCTCCTAACTTACAAATTAAAATATAATCTCACGTTTACACAGAGATTTTTAATTTTAGGGAGATCATGTCATATTTGTTCAAATTAACCAATTTATTTCATTTCTTTAGTCTATCCAAATTAATTAATTAAGTAACTTGGTAGTATAATATAAACCAATAGAGTTAAACACAAGTGCAACTTATTCTAGTAGTATTATTTTGGATTGATTAAGAATATAATAAACCGCTTGCATTTGATTGGCAGGAGAGGCATCAAAGAAGGACAAGAAATCGACGGCATTGTTAATGGCAACAAAGAATGGTCTAATAGAAGTTGTGAAGAGAATTCTTGAGGTTTATCCAGTGGCAATCTACGACAAAACTGACCCAAAGAAAAGAAACATAGTTCTTTTGTCTGTCGAAAAAAGACAAACCCATGTTTTCAAGTCATTGATGAAACACCCTCTTTGGCATAACCTCAGAGGGGCTGTGGATATGGACGGAAATAATGTATTGCACATGGCCTCGTTTCTTCTTCAACACATGCCTCGTCAAATTCATGGTTCTGTCATGCAAATGCAATATGAAGCACTCTGGTTTCAGGTACCCATTAAAATTATATATAACTAATTAATTTCTTTGATTTCTGTGAATTTTTTAACTAGTTCCTACTTTAGGTTTGGATGGGAGAAAAAATTAATTAAGAGGAAATAAAACATGGGAGGGTTGAAGTCTTACCTTTTTCAGATGAGGGAAGAAAAGTAAGAGTAAAGAAAATGAGGAAAAATATATTTCTTTTGATTTATTTTTAAACATATACAAATATTTAAAAAAGTTATTTTTTTCCTTATGTTTGATTTTTTCTTTCAATTTATTATTTGACTTTTAAAATATATTTTTGAGCATACAAAATTATTTGATTTTAAATACAAATATAAAAGTATATTTTTTCAAGATATTTTTACTTCAAAATATCTTGATAGTATTCATTTTTTTATAGATATAAATGATCACATGAACTATAGTAAATTATGATATGAGATTATTATTGTCATTGTGATATTTGGCCATATTTTTTCTCCTTTTTATCCCAGGAGGCCAGGGGTGATAACATTATCTCTAGTTTTCTCTCCTCTCATTTTCTTTCTGCCCCACTTTTCTCTCCATCCAAGTTGTTTAAAGGCTTCTGGATGTGGCTATGAAAGGAAGTTAGTTTCAGTCTGTTTCAAATGTGTACCATAAACCTTCTTGCGAGGATTAATTTTACATAGTTTGTCCTTTTCATTATTTCTAATTCATATTATGAATATATTTTCTCGTGAAAGTATGTGAAAGAAAGCATGCCAGATTACATGAGTTATCAAGAGAACAAAGAAGGGGACACACCAGATGAGATCTTCGCAAAAGAGCACAAGGACCTTCTCAAGGAAAGCAACGAATGGATCAAGGACACTTCTGGTTCTTACGCCATAGTTTCAGCCCTTATTGTGAGTGTTACCTATGCAACATCGTACACTGTCCCAGGTGGCACTAATGAAACTGGAAAACCTAACTTACGAGGCCAACTTGCATTCGACATCTTCGTATTCTCGATTCTGGTTTCCTTCTGCTCCTCCATCACTTCCTTGGCCGCCTTTGTCGCTGTCTTTAGTTCTCGAAAGCAACCTGTTGATTATCTTCGAAGTTTGCCTCTCAAGCTTTGTTTCGGATTAACAACGTTTTATTTGTCTGTTGTTTCAATGTTGGTCTCCTTTTGCGCTGCACATTTCTTTGAACTTGATCAGAGAATAATGAAGCATAAGATTAGCCCTTATGCTTTGGCGTTGGTTCCATTGTGCTTGTACACTTATGAACAGATTCCACTGTATTGGAATCTTCTCAGAACCACTCTTGTTAAAGAGCCCCAGCCAAGATACGTGGGAGACAATGTTACTATGTAGATCCAGCCATGCATGTTGTTTCTTCCTCCGATTCCGCAATTTTTGTTTTGTTTTTTTGTTTTTTTGTTTTTTGTTTTTGTGGTTTTATGTTTAATGTGATCTTACTTCTCTATTGTGAGCTCCTGTGTGCGAAAGCTTGAAAGTTTGTAATTTTTTTAAAAAACCATTTGTTGCAAAATCTATTTTGGAAATTAAATGATGCAATGCTTTAATAGTGGTTTGCCATATTATTTGTAACATCCTAATTTTTATATTAGAATTTAATTATAAATAAAAAAATTAATTAGTCATGATACATGAATTTATTATGTAATTGTCAAAATAAAGGTTTTTCGTATAAAACGTTATTTATGATAGTAAAAGAAATTTGTAGAAGAAGGATGTGGAAATAGTACTATTATTTTTGTTATTTATAAAAATATATATATAACAAATAATAATAAAAAATACTAATAAATAAAAATAAAGTTGGGACTTTTGTGGTAATTTCCTCTATTTCAGAAAAAAGAAAAAAAACGATGGCTTGTGAAAGAATGGAGATGGAATAAAAGAGGGGAAAAAAAGTTGTATGCACTTGCGTGGCGGTGGAGCAAAAGGAAAGTAATAATAATAATGATAATGCAATGAATAAATTAATATTTACCAAAAAAATAAAAACAAAAATTTACCATAAAACGTGGCAGCATTTGCTGTCACATTAACATGCTTATGGAGGAAGTAAAAATATGTCACCGCCTCTCTCCTGGCCTATATATATGTATGCGCGTGTTTTCTCCGGAGAGTGAAGGTCGCCGAGTGAGTGAGAGGAGTGGAAGAAGAAAAGGAGGGTTAAGAGGATATTTTAAATTATGTCATTTATTCTATAAGATCATTTAGATAGTTAAATTAATTTCCTTTTAATAAACTTTCTAATGAAAGTTATTCTACGTATTTTTCTCTTTCTAATGAAGGTAATATAGTATTGATTAGTGAAAATTTTAGGATTTAAATATTAGTAAAGTTTTAGGTTTTGATAATAGAAGACCGTATATATGAAGATTTCGATTAATAAATAACTTTAATCGGTTTAGATTTCCTATTTGGTTACGGCGGAATTTAGAGTTATTTTCTATCTTCAAGAAATTAGGATTTTTGTCATATAGGATATTTTCACCAATTAAATGAAGTATTATTTAAAATTTAATCAGTTAGATTTGCTAAATCTTGATTTATATGAAATTATGGATTAGGATTTGAGATTTTAAATTAGTATTGATATGATTATGAGTATTTGGAGGTTTGGAGATTATTTAATAAATTAGGTTATAATTATAAAAGTTAGTATTAGGTTTTTTAAAAAAGAGGAAATAGATAAATTGTCATTTTTAGGAAAACTAAAGTGAGATAATAATTTAATTAATTATTTAATTATGGTATTAGTGGTTATTTTTGTTAATTCTATTAATGTATAATTATGTACTTATTTTTTTAAAAGGGGACTGATTTCTATTACGTTTAGTGTCGTATCAAGAACTTGAGGTAACCACTTTCCACTCATTGTACTTGCTTGTATGATGTTTCTGAGTGATTTTTAATCTATGAAAACTATGGTTTTAATGAAGTTGCCTTGTGGGAATTACTTCGGCATGACTAGTGATATTATATGTTATTGATAATGAACTTTTTATTGTTTCTTGACCTGAAATAATATTATTATTTTAATGATTATTGTGACATTGTATTACTGTCGTAAATCTTTGTTTGGAATTTCATATGTTCATGCCAAGACCGTGATGATGTGGAGCGGTGATGCACACTACTAGAAAATTCACTATTTGCGACGGAATTTGCGAGGGAAATAAATTCTGTCGCAAATTTGAGTAAATTTGCGAGGGAAAAAATTTTCCCTCGCAAAAACCATCATTTTGCGAGGGAATATATTTTCCCTCGCAAAATATGACCATTTTGCGAGGGAAAATTAGATCCCTCACAAAATTGACAAACCAGTTTGCGAGGGAACTAGGTTTCCCTTGCAAAATGGTCACATTTTGCGAGGGACAAATTTTTCCCTCGCAAAATATGACCATTTTGCGAGGGAAAACATTTTTCCATCGCAAAATAATATGTTAATTTTTTTAAAAAAATATATATATCTGCAAATTTTTGCGAGGGAACAAAGTCTCCCTCGCAAAAGTCATTATTTTGCGAGGGACAAATGTTTTCCTCGCAAAATAATGTTATTTTTTTCTAAAATAATATATCTACAAACTTTTGCGAGGGAACAAAGTTTCCCTCGCAAAAGTCATTATTTTGCGAGGGACAAATGTTTCCCTCGCAAAATAATATGTTTTTTTTTTTCTAAAAAAATATATCTACAAACTTTTGCGAGGGAACATAATTTCTCTCGCAAAAGTCATTATTTTTACGAGGGATGAATTTTTCCCTCGTAAAATGTCCCCAATTTTGCGAGGGAACTATATGTCCCTCGCAAAATAGTGACTTTTGCGAGGGAAAATTAGTTCCCTCGCAAAATAATATTTTAAAAAAAAAAATATATCTGCAAATGTTTACGAGGGAATAATGTAACATCCCGTCTTTTAATATGCGATTTTCAAAAAAGATTATCTGAGTTTTGAATAATTTAAACAGTGTGGCATCGGAAAAGAGTTTTCATTTTAAAACAAAACGAGTATCTGATATTTAACCAACATTGGTGTGTTGATACTAATACAGTCATCCAAATATTCAAGTACTCAAAGTACATAAGAAAACAGCAACAGATAAACAATCCTCCGTCCGAGTCCTTATACAGCCTGCTTACCCTTGTCAGCAACCCTGTCTCCGCCAGAACCTGAGGCTATGGTAAGAGCTGAGGTTCAATTCCCATTGAACCTCAGGTAACAGTTAACCTCATGCTTATGTAACAATTTTATATATAATAGATATTCATGATAGTTATAGCATAATCACATTTTAACAGCACAACCACCTCATATTTTAATCCAGTCTGCACTACCCAGTGCCACGGTGTACATCCGTGTCCTCAGCGCTAGGAAAACTCAACGGCATTATCATGACTATAACCCGTATATAGCTGAATGTGTATGCACAATTTTATAAAAACAGAATCTCAGACTATCCATCACATACAAATTTACAATAAGCATCAGAGTTAAGGTTACAGTACGCGTCCGTACCTTCGTTGATGATGTTTTGGTACGTTTGACTAAAACGGTACTTCTAACGAAAAACAGCGGTACAAGTTCACAGATACCCTATAGGAACAATATCACATTTATCAGTGGCCATCAACTTTGCAATACTTGTGGAATTCTACGTTGAAGATTTACTATTCATGTGAATAGTATTCACTATTCATGTGAATAGTACCAGTAAAAATATTTTTACCGTGACGGTAAATAATTTTTACTGTTTGGTAAATAGTATTTACTGTATTGGTAAATAACATTACTGCCCAAGAATAATTCTTTTCTGATGTGACAGATCAGACTAAGCTGCAGCCACAGAGCATACTCAGAAAAAACTCTATCTGGCATTTCTACTATAATTACCAAAAGAAACTACCAAATCTTAAGACTAGAGACCAAAGAACTTACCCTTGAAGTTCTTACTCCTTCTCTCCAGCTCCGAGAACTTTACTCTAAATTCTCACTCTAAACTCTAAGAATTCTCTCTCTTCTATTAAACTCGACCGTTGTGATCTGAGTTTGGTGTGAAGAAAATGAAGAAGTGAGGCCTCTATTTATAGTGTTGGAAAATGGGTCCTTAAGTGTAATTTTCGTCTCTGGGTCGTTTTACGTAATTTTCCTAAAAACTAAAAAGGAAACCCGTGAACAATTTTTAAAATTTTTAATAATATTTTAATATTTATTATAATATAATATTATTATTTAAATAATAAATTATTATTGAGTGGGTCCCGCTGACAAAATTTTCAAACTCACGAGAGTTTCTGTCGGGAGAGGAGAAAATTTTGTCAGTGGGTCCCACACCTTTAAATATTATATTATTTTTTTACTAATAAAGTTCCCTATTCGGTGTTCTGATCGCGTGATCTTTTGCAAATTCTCAAAAATCCAGAAGCACAGCCTTGAAGCTCTATTCTTTCTCTTTAGAAATATCTGGGTCAACTGAATTTTTGACCTCATTCAGGATATTTCGTAATCTGTCAAAGATTTTAAGTCGGACACTGCCGGAAACAGAAATTACTTCGGGTGACACCATCTTCGAGACAAAAATTCACTGATTCATAATATGCCCTTACCCAAGAAACCTAGTTCACGGTTTACAAGATATAATTTTATTTCTATTATTTCCCAAAATATAAGATATTACATTTCTCCCCCCGTTAAATAAAATTTCGCCCTCGAAATTTACTCCATACTAACTAAACATTGAGCCATGAACTCCGGATATCTTTCCCTCATATCTTCCTCTGTTTCCCAAGTTGCTTCATTAGGAGATAAACCCTTCCAGACCACTTTCACAACAGGAATATTTCTGTGTCGAAGCCGTTTCTCCTGGTAATCGAGAATTCGCTCCGGCTCGACCTCAAAAGTGTTATCATGTCGCACCTCGACATCCTCATACTGAATAACATGGTCATGGTCAGGTTGGTATTTCTTCAACTGGGAAACATGGAAAACATCATGGAGTTTACTCAAGTTCGGGGGTAAAGCTAATTGGTACGCAACTGGCCCTCGTTTGGCCAGGATTTCAAATGGTCCAACATATCGCGGACTCAACTTTTTCCTTTTCAGCGTTCTACCGATACCAGTGACTGGTGATAGTTTCAGAAACACATGGTCTCCGACTTCAAATTCTAACGGTCTTCTCCTCTTATCAGCGTAACTCTTCTGTCTGCTTTGTGCTGTTAGGAGTCTCTGTTTGATCAATGCAATTTGCTTGGAGGTCTTATCAACTAAATCTGTCCCAATGAATTCTCGCTCCGACAATTCTGTCCAGCATATAGGTGATCGACACTTCCGCCCGTACAATGCCTCAAACGGAGCCATCTGTATGCTCGAATGGTAACTATTGTTGTAAGCGAATTCGGCCAGCGGTAAATGTTTATCCCAATGGCCTTTGAAATCCAATACACACGCTCTAAGCATATCTTCTAGCGTCTGTATTGTCCTTTCAGATTGACCATCGGTCTGTGGGTGATAAGCCGTACTAGGTCTTAGCTTAGTTCCCATCTCTGCATGCAAAGCCTCCCAGAATCGGGACGTAAATCGCGGGTCCCGATCAGAGACAATACTCTTAGGTACACCATGAAGTCTTACGATCTCTTTGATATAAATCTCCGCCAAACGTTCTGGTGAGTAGTTAATACTAATGGGGAGAAAGTGTGCCGACTTAGTCAATCGGTCAACAATTACCCAAATCGCGTCGTGTTGTCTGATCTTAGGTAACCCTACCACTAAGTCCATGGTAATATTCTCCCATTTCCATTCCGGAATTTCCAGTCCTTGAAGAAGACCAGGGGGTCGTTGGTGTTCAGTTTTAACTTTCTGACAGGTTAAGCATCTACCCACGTACTCGGTTACGTCTTTCTTCAGCCTGGGCCACCAAAACTCGGATTTCAGGTTCTGGTACATCTTCACCATTCCTGGATGTAGAGTATATTTACTCTTATGAGCCTCGTCTAGAATCTTCGTTCGTAATTCACCATCCTTTGGAATGTAGATCCGCTTCTTGTACCTGACTAAACCGCTAGGCGATAAGTCATGGTCTTGAGTCTCTCCCCGTGAGATCATCTCCCGAGCTGCTATAGCCCATTCGTCGTGCTTTTGAGCTTCCTCGACCGCATCTCTTAGATCGTACTTTCCTTGACTAACAAGGAGACTTGCAAGATACACGTCATCGGGCGCGTAGTGTCTCATGCAAATCTGATTGGACAGGTTCAGGTCTCTGAAATCTTCAAGTAGTCTCCGCTCTTGAATCATCATGTATGCTGCGTGCACCGTCTTTCTACTAAGTGCATCTGCTACGACGTTTGCTTTTCCGGGATGATACTTGATCTCCAGGTCGTAATCTTTCAGTAAGTCCATCCAGCGACGTTGTCTCATGTTGAGCTCTTTTTGATCAAACAGGTATTTCAGGCTCTTGTGGTCGCAATATAACTCCACGGTTGCTCCATAGAGATAATGTCTCCATATCTTCAAAGCAAACACGATAGCCGCAAGTTCTAAATCGTGAGTAGGGTAGTTCAACTCGTGAGGTTTCAACTGGCGAGAAGCATATGCCACAACTCTGCCCTGCTGCATGAGAACACACCCTAATCCTTGCCCACTAGCATCACTATAGACAATGTACGTTTCGTCTGGATCTGGAATTATTAATACTGGAGCTGAAGTCAACTTCTCCCTCAAAGTTTGAAAACTCGCCTTACAATCATCGTCCCATATGAATGGTTGTTTCTTCCTTGTGAGCTTCGTTAATGGTAAGGCAATACGTGAGAAATTTTGTATGAATCTGCGGTAATATCCCGCTAAACCCAGGAAACTACGTATCTCTGCCACTGTTTCCGGCCTCTTCCAGTTTAGAACCGCTTCCACTTTACTAGGATCAACAGCTACACCATCGCGAGATACGACATGACCCAGAAATTTTACCTCTGGTAGCCAGAATTCACACTTGCTCAATTTAGCAAAAAGTTGTTTGTCACGGAGTATTCCCAACACGAGTCGCAGATGTTCTTCGTGTTCTTCCCTGCTTTTAGAATAGATTAGGATGTCATCGATGAACACCACTACAAACTTGTCTAGGTGTAGACGAAAGATTCTATTCATGTAATCCATGAATACGGCAGGCGCATTTGTCAATCCGAAAGGCATCACAAGGAATTCGTAATGCCCGTATCTGGTTCTAAAGGCTGTTTTTGGAACATCACTGGTTTTCACTCGCAGCTGGTGGTATCCTGAGCGTAAGTCAATTTTAGAGAATACACAGGAACCAGATAGTTGATCGAGTAGATCGTCAATGCGAGGAAGTGGGTACTTGTTTTTGATAGTCACCTTGTTTAACTCGCGGTAATCGATACAAAGTCGTAAACTTCCATCTTTCTTCTTTACAAACAGTACTGGGGCTCCCCATGGCGACACACTAGGTCGAATAAATCCTTTCTCCAGTAGCTCCTCAAGCTGTTTCTTCAATTCCAGCATCTCGTTTGGTGCCATACGATATGGTGCTTTTGATATTGGTCCAGTGCCTGGCATCAAGTCGATGGCGAATTCAACCTCTCTCTCAGGGGGTAACTTGGTGAGATCTTTGGGAAACACATCAGGGAATTCATTCACAATGGGAATGTCTTTGAGTGATGGTTCGTCGTCTATCTTGATTGAGAAGAACACCATATACGCTTGGCAACCTTGCTTCATGCATTTTTCTGCTTCTGCACTAGATAGGAAATTCAGACTCACATTGATCTTGCTCTGGTCGTGTGGTGGTGAGAATCGTATTTCTTTATTACCACAATCAATGACCGCGTTGTTTGCCGTTAGCCAATCAAGACCAAGAATGACATCAATGCCATGAAGCGGTAATCGGATAAGATCTATGTTAGATTCTCGACCGTTCACACTCGCAATGCAATTAAGACATGCATCAGACGCTAAAGATTTCGCGCCAAGTGGGGTAGCTACTATCAAATCATATGGTAGTCTATAGGCTTGCATTCCTAGTCGTTTTGCACAATCGAAAGAAATAAACGAGTGACTAGCACCCGAATCATACAATGCCTGTAGTAGATTTCCATTAAGAGAAATAGTACCTTTGATCATCTCAGGAGATTTCTTGGCTTCCTCATTAGTCAGAGCAAAAACTCGTCCTGCGTTCTGCGGTCTCGCCTCCAAAGCTTTTTGAGGACAGTTTAAGCTAATATGCCCCGGTTTCTGACACCTGAAGCACACTGGCTTTCCCTCACAGTTAGCTCCTGGATGGAATCTTCTGCATTGCGGACAGGCTTGGGATGTCTGCATTCTTGGAAAGTTTTGCTGTCTCAGTTGAAATGGCCTCTTATTCCCTTGTTGGGAATTATTCCAAGGTGCCTTCCTCTTCTGTGCTGGGTTGTTGCGATTGAAACCGCTACGGTTGGGGCCGCTACTGCTGAAGTCTCTGGTCTTGCGAAGCTCCTTCAAGTTTCGTTCGATGAGTCGGCAGGCTTCTACAGCTTGATTTAGTTCCAGAAATTTGTGCGATACCAACCTTTCCCTTATCTCATACTTTAGTCCATACACAAGTACATTTGCAATGCTGCTCTCGTCATTATCTCGCCTCAAAAGTGATGAGTACCGAGATAAGTTGGTGAAACGAGCGAAGTAATCATCGAAAGATTCTTCCCGACCCTGACGGATGTGCAGGAACTCTGTCTCCTTCATCATCTGTACTGAGGGTGGAAAGTACTGCTCGTTAAACTTTTCTTGGAACGTTTCCCATGTGACGGGACAGTTTCGGCTTCGGAGGGTTGCCGCGGTGTTTCGCCACCAACGATCGGCGTCTCCTGCTAGCTTGTAAATTGCCAATTGAGCCTTCCTGTTATCCGGACATTCTAAGACCTCAAAGATCTTTTCAAGATGCAATAGCCAATCCTCAGCTGAATCAAGTTTTCCTCGGAATACTGGTGGCTTGTGTTTGCAGAATTGTGTCACCCAGTATTGTGTATCCTTAGCTTCTCTGACAGGTTGATGTTGTTCCACCAGTACTCTCTCCTGTCGAGGAGATGACTGAGATCGTTCTGGTCTCTCAAATGCGTTACTGCGCTCGTCTTCTTGTTCATCGTAATTTTCTCCTCCCTCTCGTTGTTGTTGCTGTTGCTCTCCGTCAGCCTGTTGTTCTTCATCCCCTTGTCCTCCCTGCCTGTTGGCGAGAAGCGCATCGATGAGAGCTCTCTGTTCTTGTATTATTCTCCTCATTTCTTGAAGTTCATCTTGTACTGGTGGTGGAGGTTCATGTTGTTCGAGTTCAGGGTTTGGTACTACTCGCAGTTGCCTACCCCTACCTCTGCCTCGGCCTCTGCCTCGACCTCGGCCTCGGCCTCTAGGAGTTCCGGCGCCTCCCAAAGTTGCCATATTCTAAATTCCAAAGGTTAATAGATATAAACACTAGAAAACAAAAAGATTACACATAACATAAGATCACAAATTTCATATAAATCACACCAAAGCGTATATAGTACACCCCTTTTATTCATTAATGGTGATTACACAAACTACTATTATACTTAGTCCTACTGTTACAAAACTATTGCTACTACTACTTCCATGGTTCATTGAACTGTTGTAGGGTTGTCTTTGTCTTTCTACATGACCAGGTGAACTAAATGCTGGAGGCAGAAAATGCACGAGCACACATCCTCGATGTGGCCCTCATTCAGAATTTCATTGATTTTAGTTTTCCAGAAACGGGTGCGAGGAAAGTGATGAAGGGTGGATTTAACCCAGTCTCTAGAAGGATACGGAAAATGGTAGCGAGAGTTTGCCTGGTAAAATTCTCTGACTCGGGTCAGATACAGTAGGTATTTGTCTTTCTCGGTCTTAGTAGTGAGAGCGGCATGGAGAAATTCCAAGTGTAAGGCTAAAGTTAAGATGGAGTTTTCATCTAAGACGTACTCCAGGTTGCCAGAGTTGGCGTCAGAGTCATAGTCGAGATCTTGTATCTGAGGATAGTCAAAGTTATCACCTATTGAGGAGTGATGTGAATTGCTGGGATTTCCGGGTTCCGGTGAGTAGGGCTCTGCAAGAATGGGTATTGAGTCATATAGATGGTCGGGATACTCAGGTCCAGGATGGTATTCTGGTTCTGGATCATTATCAAGTGCAAGAGCGGGGTAGAGTGGTTCTGGTACCGGCACAGGTTCAGGCATTGGTACAGAGAGTGGATTTATCGGCTCAGAGTTCAATTTCCTACTTACTGGTTCGGGGACTATCGACCGACGTGCAATACGTCTTCTTTTCCCAAAGTAATTGATATACGGAAATTCCTCTTTGTCCATTTCTACAACAACACCAGGGTCATATCAGTACTTATACTTTTTTTTTTTTTTGAAATATTTTTTTTTTTAAAGAAAACCATGGCTTAGAGCCTAACTTAGTTAATCAACCGATTGGCCAGGTAGGCGTCTATCATGGGAGCCTCACCGTGCTAGGGTGACTGATTGGCTGATCCACATAGACTCGGCCCTACCTTCGGCACCAATGGTTTGTTGTAACTAAGTCGGGTTCATGCCAGATAAAATACTTTTGAAGGCTAGAACTTAACTCTGCTACTTAAACAACCTTACAAGACTGTTTAAAGTAACCTAGTTAACTTCGTGCCAGGATGCAAGCTCTGATACCAAAATGTCTCCGTGGTGCCCATACACCGTGGCAACATAACGTACCTCAGCCGCTAGTTTTACGCACCGCCTCACGGCTCAGGGTACGCCCATACGTCCCAGTGCAACCAGGTCCACGCCTGGCCATGTCGGGGTAAGAGCCAATGCTTCGCCACAGATCACACTGTGAGAACCCCCGATCATGGTTAACTTTAACTAGCTCTGATACCAAAATGTAACATCCCGTCTTTTAATATGCGATTTTCAAAAAAGATTATCTGAGTTTTGAATAATTTAAACAGTGTGGCATCGGAAAAGAGTTTTCATTTTAAAACAAAACGAGTATCTGATATTTAACCAACATTGGTGTGTTGATACTAATACAGTCATCCAAATATTCAAGTACTCAAAGTACATAAGAAAACAGCAACAGATAAACAATCCTCCGTCCGAGTCCTTATACAGCCTGCTTACCCTTGTCAGCAACCCTGTCTCCGCCAGAACCTGAGGCTATGGTAAGAGCTGAGGTTCAATTCCCATTGAACCTCAGGTAACAGTTAACCTCATGCTTATGTAACAATTTTATATATAATAGATATTCATGATAGTTATAGCATAATCACATTTTAACAGCACAACCACCTCATATTTTAATCCAGTCTGCACTACCCAGTGCCACGGTGTACATCCGTGTCCTCAGCGCTAGGAAAACTCAACGGCATTATCATGACTATAACCCGTATATAGCTGAATGTGTATGCACAATTTTATAAAAACAGAATCTCAGACTATCCATCACATACAAATTTACAATAAGCATCAGAGTTAAGGTTACAGTACGCGTCCGTACCTTCGTTGATGATGTTTTGGTACGTTTGACTAAAACGGTACTTCTAACGAAAAACAGCGGTACAAGTTCACAGATACCCTATAGGAACAATATCACATTTATCAGTGGCCATCAACTTTGCAATACTTGTGGAATTCTACGTTGAAGATTTACTATTCATGTGAATAGTATTCACTATTCATGTGAATAGTACCAGTAAAAATATTTTTACCGTGACGGTAAATAATTTTTACTGTTTGGTAAATAGTATTTACTGTATTGGTAAATAACATTACTGCCCAAGAATAATTCTTTTCTGATGTGACAGATCAGACTAAGCTGCAGCCACAGAGCATACTCAGAAAAAACTCTATCTGGCATTTCTACTATAATTACCAAAAGAAACTACCAAATCTTAAGACTAGAGACCAAAGAACTTACCCTTGAAGTTCTTACTCCTTCTCTCCAGCTCCGAGAACTTTACTCTAAATTCTCACTCTAAACTCTAAGAATTCTCTCTCTTCTATTAAACTCGACCGTTGTGATCTGAGTTTGGTGTGAAGAAAATGAAGAAGTGAGGCCTCTATTTATAGTGTTGGAAAATGGGTCCTTAAGTGTAATTTTCGTCTCTGGGTCGTTTTACGTAATTTTCCTAAAAACTAAAAAGGAAACCCGTGAACAATTTTTAAAATTTTTAATAATATTTTAATATTTATTATAATATAATATTATTATTTAAATAATAAATTATTATTGAGTGGGTCCCGCTGACAAAATTTTCAAACTCACGAGAGTTTCTGTCGGGAGAGGAGAAAATTTTGTCAGTGGGTCCCACACCTTTAAATATTATATTATTTTTTTACTAATAAAGTTCCCTATTCGGTGTTCTGATCGCGTGATCTTTTGCAAATTCTCAAAAATCCAGAAGCACAGCCTTGAAGCTCTATTCTTTCTCTTTAGAAATATCTGGGTCAACTGAATTTTTGACCTCATTCAGGATATTTCGTAATCTGTCAAAGATTTTAAGTCGGACACTGCCGGAAACAGAAATTACTTCGGGTGACACCATCTTCGAGACAAAAATTCACTGATTCATAATATGCCCTTACCCAAGAAACCTAGTTCACGGTTTACAAGATATAATTTTATTTCTATTATTTCCCAAAATATAAGATATTACAAATAAAGTTGCCGTCGCAAAAGTCACTATTTTGCGAGGGACATATGGTTCCCTCGCAAAATTGGGGACATTTTGCGAGGGAAAAATTCGTCCCTCGCAAAATAGGGAAACCCTCACAGAATAATATGTTAATTTCCTCTCCTCCCCTTCCATCAAATCCCTAAATCCACAGCCCCTCCTTCGCTGTGTCTCTCAAGCTCGATCTCTGCCATAGTCGCCTTCTTCTTTCTCTCGCGAACCATCGGAGCTGTCTTCACCGTCGCGAGCTCTCGCCTCCTCCTCCGACGCTCTTCCTCCACAATCGCCCCTTTCCCCTCACCTCCATTCTCTCGGCCAAACTCGTTCATCGTCACTCACCTTCGTCTTTCCCTTACACCGTCGTACAGCAAACCACAGCCGCCCTCTTCATTCCTTCCATCCATCACCGTCGATTGCTTCCTGATTTTTCCCTCCTTCTGTAATTAGCGAGTTTCCCTGTGTTTGGTGAGTCTATCTGTTTGATTAACGACAAGGATGCAATTTTCGAAATGTAATAGTTTTAAATTTCGAATTATTTGATGCAGTCATATTATAGATTTGCGAACTGTAGCTTGCTGTTCTTTCGGACTTGCGGGGAGAGATCGGTTTGAGATTCGATGGTTCTTAGGCAGGTGCGCTGATGTCACCGCTCTGGGTTCTTTTTCATCGGCTTGCGACATCTAGGCAATGGTATTTTTTCCCCTTTCTTAATTTGAATCAGAATTTCATTGTTTCGATAAAACGAGGCTGACAGCATTTTAATATGCGTGCGCTCATTTCGAATAACTACTGATGATCTTGTGTGCTTGTTACATTCTGTAAACAATTTCATAAAGATGGTTTAGCCTTCTTCTATTTTGTATGTTAGAGTGGCTGATGACTATTTCTGATTCTTCCCTTGCTTGTTATTAGTTTAGAGTTTAGACATCAAAATGACGATGGGAAGAATGCTATTCCTTGTGGCGTCAATTTCTGTCTTTCCTACTTTTATGTTTAGACATCAAAATGACGGAGGGAAGAATGCTATTCATTGCAGAGGTGCAGTGGTTGTTCTTGTTCAGCTGCAATTTCTAACTATGAGTTTAATTAACTGTTTTTCAGTTTGGATTTGCCATTTTTGCCTTTCTTGCTGAAAAATGGTCTTATACGTTCTTTCAGTTTGGATATGTCATTTGTTTGGCCTGGCCCTAGTTATTTTCTTTACTCCTGTGGACAAGAATACTGATATTACAGAAGCTACACTACCAGAACCTTTTCAACCAAGAGTTCATAGCTTGATTTGTGAGGACTTGCTTGTAGATCTTTCAACAATACTCTCACCTCCAACTTCTGATCAAAATCAACAGCTATCAAAGGAATGTAAGCCATATCTTCTTAAAAGGTATTTCTCAAAGAAGAATGTTGTGGCGGAGACAGAAAATAATGTTGTAGCAAGTCAAATTTCTCAGTCACATCATTCATATGACTGCTTAGATAATGAAGGAGGTGAAGGTCACAGTGAATGAATCATGTTCTATGGGATTACAATGTAGTGTTGTTAATACACCAGCACATCTGATTTGCTCTCCACAGTCTGTTAGTTGTGGTAGTTGTGAAAGCTCTTGTCTTAAGATAGCATTGTCCACTGATGTGTTAATGGCAGAGACACCTGCTCAGTCAACACCTAGAAGATTGGCGCCCAATTCTGATGTTAAGCTTAATATTTTGACCACCCAAAATTCAATTTCAAGTAAGGAGCATGTAAAAGGAGTTCTTTTTTCACATGAAGGTGATTTTGATGTTGACAAGTTACAATCAAGTAGAGATGCTTGTGATAACATCCCTGAAGCTAGTGAAGCACGCACTGAGGATTTTGATGTTTCTAATTCTGTTGTTCTTTCCCATTAGGTATGCTTTCTGACTCTGCTTCTATTTTAGAATTCTTTTAGGTATGGTACACTTCTGGAAATCATTCACAATTCCATGCCTATAATTGCTTTTTTATATACAACAGAAAAGTCGCCAATAAAACTGGATTTTGTTTTTAAAAAATGATTTCTATAATTACTTTATAGGTATTATTGAACAAGCATGTGTTCCTTTTTTGTGTTGTTCACCTTAAGCCTTGTCTACCTTGGTCATTGGAATTAAAGAATAAAATAGAGTTCAGTATTGTTTGAGTTGATCATCTTCGTATTATAACAAGATTGAGGCACACACTAAACACATAAGCATTAAAAACATAGAGATTTTTCTTTCTTTCTTTCTTCTTACATTATATGCCACCATAGCAAGTATTCATTCTACGGTATGTGTTCTGTGGTATCTATTTTTATTTTTTTAACCACCCTTCCTGTATTACCTAATTATCATTCCAATTTTCAGGCAATCTTTATAAGCTTTGTGCTTCAAAATGACTGGGATTCATTGAAAGGAAGATCTGAAATACTTCCCTTTGATAGCAGGCGTTGTGACTTAGAAGTCCCCACAGTCAAGTACTCAAGGGATGCTTTGTTTGTTGGTTTTTGGATGGGTTCGTTTGAGCTAGCTGACGAAGTTCCTTGCTTGACAGAAGGCATACACTAATTAGTTGTTGAGTCTAATGTTGGTCATAACATTATAATTTGTAATATTTTGTTTTTGCTATGTAACTTCTTATGATTGTTACAATTTATTTTTATGATATACAAATCTTTTTATTTTCTAATTTTTAATATATTTTTTGTAATTATTTTATTTTTTCTGATTTTTTATTTTTTAAAAAAATAAATTTGGATTTTGCGAGGGAAAAGTTTTCCCTCGCAAAATCTGGCATTTTGCGAGGGAAAACTTTTCCCTCGCAAAATCCAACATTTTGCGAGGGAATATTTTTCCCTCGCAAAATTTGGAAATTTTGCGAGGGAAAGGTTCTTCCCATTTTGCGAGGGAAAAATGTTCCCTCGCAAATTCTAAATTTGCGACGGAAATATACATTTTTGCGACGGAAAATTGGTTTGCGTGGGCGATTTTTGCGACGGAATTTTTTCCGCCGCAAATTCCGCTGCAAATAAGTTTTGCGACGGAAATTTGTTTTTTTGCGAGGGAAAAATTCCGCCGCAAAAAACTGTTTTTTTTTTGTAGTGATGGGTATGGAATGTTGATGGGAGTTATTGTGTATATAATACCAAGTGGTATGCCACCACTGAGCTCACAGTGGATGACCGGATATTGCCCTTGGTATGATCCTAATCCTTTGGCCGGGATTAGGGTCAGCCCTTGGGACAGTGACACCTTTCCATATTCGAAAGAAAGGGAACCTTTGGTCCGATATGAGTTACGTAGTCTTTGGCCGGGCTAAACCTCATCATTGGAGAGCTTGGTGTAGTCTTGTCATAGAGACTAAATCTATTATATTACAACCCATAGGTTCTGTCAGCGGTTATAAGGATGTGGAGTGATAAGGATTGTCAGGGTATCAATCTGTTGCTTGTCATGTTATATATGTGATTCATGATATGAGATTTGATATAGAAATTTTATTACAGAAATTGTAATCTGATAATTTTGTAAATTTGATATCTAGTACTGTTTATTTAAAATGTTCTATTTGGCACCTCACGAGCACGTATTAACATTTACAATAAGCTGGATTGATGGTTACAAATATTTTTTAGGTAATAGTTCTCGTGTGAGTCAATCGGGAAAGGTTTTGGAAGCTTACACTACTTCTGCTAACGGTAGTACTTCCACTTTTTTGGTACATGTTGAATTATTGTATATTACCACTTTAGGGGCCCTCTTAGCATACTTTGGCATATTTTGGAAATTTTAGTAAATTCTAAAATAATATTTAGTTAAAAAAATATGTGCCTGGTAAAATCAAAAGCTTAAATGTATGCATAAAACTTTTTAATATGGTTTAATCAAATTAGTAATTAATAATTGTCCTCTAAAATGGAGGATGTTACAATTTGGTATCAGAGCCAAAGTGACAATATACAATATTCACATATACCTTCCCTGTTAAGTTGTTTATGTTGTGTTGTGTTTTGTCACTCACTTGATAAGTTGGGTTCCATCCGTTGGTTGAAACCAAGAGATTTTCTCACACTATTAATATATAATGATGCAATTAGGTGGTATATATATGATTTAAAATTCAGTAGGACTTTAAAGTCAAAGAATCTTTTGTGGCATAGTGACAGTTAAATCTCGTGTTATGTGAAACGACAAATGTAGTTACGGATGTGCTTTTGCCTATAGAATTGGGTACCTTGAGACTTGTTTACTCATCTAGGATAAAATGAAGTCAAATTAGGTTTTTCTAAAGATATGTAATAATCATAATTCTTTAGGAGAGTGGTTTTTGGTTACATGCTTAATCAAATAATTGTTTGTCGATACATGAGAAAATATGTTCTTAACATTGAGGAAGAGGATTACCACAGTTGAGAATTTTGGGATCTCAATTGAAATAATTATTGAGTAATTGTATGTTGAGAATTATTTTCGAAAACTTCCATTACAAATTTTTCAACGGAAGAAAAATGACAAAATATTCGTCACATTTCTTTTTCCACTTTTGTTTATGTAAAATCTGTTGCAAATTTTAATAAATAATTTCACCAAACATCCCTCTTACAAAGTTTTCATGTCAAGTATCTAAAAATGATCTAAAATAAAGATATCAAATCTGTAGGTTTGTAGATGTAGTATAAAATACATTATAAACAATTGTCGATAGTCAAATAAGATCACTAATAATACATAGACATATAGTTGTGTTGGTGAGTTCCATGTTGATCTTGCTAAATTAGGTGTTCCAAAGGTTGCTTCAACCTTAACAATCACAAAATTGATATATTGGTATGGAACAAGATGAACCCAAAAAAAAAAAAAAAGTTCTGTAGCCCTTGTTTAGAAGGTGTATGATCCTCATCATCTAAGCATGCCTCGTTGACATGCACATGCAACCTACCTGCTTAATTAGTTAGCCATTCTTAAATGATATATAAGATAGTGGTTTATCAGCAAGTCAATCTTTCTTTTCTTTTCTTTTTTTCTTTTTCTTTTTTTTTTTTGTTCAATCTCTTTGCTTGACCCCTTCTTGTTGTTGCTACAATGGAGACGTATAAATAGACCACATTATAACTTCAACTTTTAGATATCAAGACTAACCACATAATTTGAGGGGGGGGGGGGAGAGAAAGAAGAAGAAGAAAAGAGAATTTAGCTAGACGTTTGTATTTGAAGGTCATGAGGCAATAGTTGATTTGATATGTTTGTACTAAAAATTATCGATGTAAATATGAATATGAATTGGTCGGTTATTAATGGCACTATTTTGATTACAAGCCTAAAATAATAGTTACATATATGATTATATGGTGACTGTTAAAACACCATGTGGTTTAAGGTGATGCAAGTGAAAATGAGTGTAAAGGAAATATTAATTGTTTGATACAATTATTAGATTTTTGAAAGTCTTTATTGAAGAAATGATATATACCCTAAGAGTGAGGGTTTAGGCTTCAATGAATTGAGACTTTGGGAATAGATGAGGTAACATAGGACTTGAATTCTGTTGTTAACTCTAGGGTTTTTGATGCTGAGATCAGAGGTGATTTAGATCCCTAAATCCTACTGGAATTTTGAGGTTAGGCGTGCTTAAGCGAGAAAAATCTTATGAGGGGTGATCTCCTAGTAAATATCATCGAAATTGAAACCTGATTTGAGATCTGAGTGTCTTGAGGTATAACATATGATGACCCTTTGGGATGCCACGAGGATGTAGATTAAATATAGAAAGGATTGAGGCTAGGCTTAAATCTGTTTTAATCTAAAATAATGCCTAGACCAAATGTGAATAAGGTTGTACTAAGATTCCCGTACTTGAGAATAGGAACAGTGTGAATATTGATTGATGTTGAACTGAACATGTTTATTGGGTGTAGTTGAGGATTGATGATTGGCCTTGAAGATAAAGAATTAGAATATACCCCTGTCATATTGAGGATTGAGATAGAATTAGGACCTCGTGAATAGTATTGATGTTATTTGAATGTTTGGAAGTTTAGGCGAGGAATTGTAAATCATGATCCTAGTTTGTATTCTGGGTATTGTTGAGGTAGTATGATTTCTTGCCCAACAAATAATTAAGGTTCTAAGAATTGGACTATGAATTTGACAATTATTGATTTTTTGAGGATAGTGCCTAAATGTTATAAGCTGTGAATCATGACGATTCTAGCATATTTATTGGGTATGGTTGAGGTTTTAGAATTAGGTTGATGAACCTAAAAACTGAGTAGGCATCCAGAGGTTTGCTATCAACTAAACCATGGCCTAAGAATTTAACGTGATAATTGAGTGATTCTTTAAACATTTGAATTGACCCGAATGAATTGAAGATTTATTAGAAGGTGTCTATTTTGAAGTACACTCACATAGTAGTAATATATATATATATATATACACACACACACACGCTTGAGAATTTACATTACCTAGCGATAGTTGAATAAAGTCACGGTTGAGGATAAATATCATTTACTAAGAATAGATGATTTAACAGTGGTGTGCTAAGTATAGTAAAAGTGAATTTTGGCTCAGGGAAGTAAATTCCCTTGACCACGTATTTGCTAAAGGGTGTAGGGTATATATTCAAGCAAAATGGTTAAGTGATAGCATACGCAATCAGACAGTTGAGGACACATGACGAAAACTATTTCACTAAAATCTAGAATTTTTTGTGATGGGGTTTGATTTGAAGAATTGGAGACATTATCTACATGGATCATAGTTTGAGCTATTTAGCAATCATAATTATTTTTCTTTAATAACATATTGAGAATTTTGGGGACAAAATTCTATTTAGGTGGGGAGCATTGTAACATCCTAATTTTTATATTAGGATTTAATTACAAATAAAAAAAATTAATTAGTCATGATACATGAATTTATTATGTAATTGTCAAAATAAAAGTTTTTCGTATAAAACGTTATTTATGATAGTAAAAGAAATTTGTAGAAGAAGGATGTGGAAATAGTACTATTATTTTTGTTATTGATAAAAATATATATATAACAAATAATAATAATAAAATACTAATAAATAAAAATAAAGTTGGGACTTTTGTGGTAATTTCTTCTATTTCAGAAAAAAGGGAAAAAAACAACGATGGCTTGTGAAAGAATGAAGATGGAATAAAAGAGGGGGAAAAAAAGTTGTATGCACTTGCGTGGCGGTGGAGCAAAAGGAAAGTAATAATAATAATGATAATGCAATGAATAAATTAATATTTACCAAAAAAAATAATAAAAACAAAAATTTACCATAAAACGTGGCAGCATTTGCTGCCACATTAACATGCTTATGGAGGAAGTAAAAATATGTCACCGCCTCTCTCCTGGCCTATATATATGTATGTATGCGTGTGTTTTGTGTAATATGTAGTGTGTGCGTGTGTTTTCTCCGGAGAGTGAAGGTCGGCGAGTGAGTGAGAGGAGAGGAAGAAGAAAAGGAGGAAGAAAAGAAAGGTTGAGAGGATATTTTAAGGTATGTCATTTATTTTATAAGATCATTTAGATAATTAAATTAATTTCCTTTTAATAAACTTTCTAATGAAATTTATTCTACGTATTTTTCTCTTTCTAATGAAGGTAATATAGTATTGATTAGTGAAAATTTTAAGATTTGAATATTGGTAAAGTTTTGGGTTTTGATAATAGAAGACCGTATATATAAAGATTTCGATTAATAAATAACTTTAATCGGTTTAGATTTCTTATTTGGTTACGGGGGGAATTTAGAGTTATTTTCTATCTAAAAGAAATTAGGATTTTTGTCATATAGGATATTTTCACCGATTAAATGAAAATTTAAGTATTTATTTGGTTTACTAGAAGTATTATTTAAAATTTAATTAGTTAGTTTTGCTAAATCTTGATTTATATGAAATTATGGATGAGGATTTGAGATTTTAAATTAGTATTGATATGATTATGAGTATTTGGAGGTTTGGAGATTATTTAATAAATTAGATTATAATTATAAAAGTTAGTATTAGGTTTTTTAAAAAAGAGGAAATAGATAAATTGTCATTTTTAGGAAAACTAAAGTGAGATAATAATTTAATTAATTATTTAATTATGGTATTAGTGGTTATTTTTGTTAATTCTATTAACGTATAATTATGTACTTATTTTTTTAAAAGGGGACTGATTTCTATTACGATTAGTGTCGTGTCAAGAACTTGAGGTAACCACTTTCCATTCATTGTACTTGCTTGTATGATGTTTGTGAGTGATTTTTAATCTATGAAAACTATGGTTTTAATGAAGTTGCCTTGTGGGAATTACTTCGGCATGACTAGTGATATTATATGTTATTGATAATGAACTTTTTATTGTTTCTTGAATTGAAATAATATTGTTATTTTAATGATTATTGTGACATTGTATTACTGTCGTAAATCTTTGTTTAGAATTTCATATATTCATGCCAAGACTGTGATGATGTGGAGCGGTGATGGGTATGGAATGATGATGAGAGTTATTGTGTATATATTACCACGTGGTATGCCACCACTAAGCGCACAGTGGATGGCC
This sequence comes from Acacia crassicarpa, assembly GCA_034222035.1. NCBI lineage: Eukaryota > Viridiplantae > Streptophyta > Magnoliopsida > Fabales > Fabaceae > Acacia > Acacia crassicarpa. The sequence goes on from JAWXYG010000003.1 coordinate 41,136,461, forward strand.
GGATATTGCCCTTGGTATCATCCTAATCCTTTGGCCGGGATTAGGGTCAGCCCTTAGGACAGTGACACCTTTCCATATTTGAAGGAAAGGGAACCCATGGTCCGATATGAGTTACGTAGTCTTTGGTCGGGCTAAACCTCATCATTGGAGAGCTTGGTGTAGTCTTGTCACAGAGACTAAACCTATTATATTACAGCCCATGGGTTCTGTCAGCAGTTATAAGGATGAGGGGTGATAAGGATTGTCAGGGTATCGATCTGTTACTTGGCATGTTATATATGTGATTCATGATATGAGATTTAATATAGAAATTTTATTACAGAAATTGTGATCTGATAATTTTGTAAATTTGATATCTAGTACTGTTTATTTAAAATGTTCCACTTGGCATCTCACGAGCACGTATTAGCATTTACAATGAGTTAGATTGATGGTTACAAACATTTTTCAGGTAATGGTTCTCATGTGAGTCAATCGGGGAAGGTTTTGGAAGCTTGCACTACTTCTGCTAACGGTAGTGCTTTCACCTTTTTGGTACATGTTGAATTATTGTATATTGCCACTTTAGGGCCCTGCATACTTTGGCATATTTTGGAAATTTAAGCAAATTCTAAAGTAATTTAGTTTAAAAAAATATGTGCTTAGTAAAATCAAAAGTTTAACTGTATGCATAAAACTTTTTAATATGGTTTAATCAAGTTAGTAATTAATAACTGTCCTCTAAAATGGAGAATGTTACATTATTGCTACTTAGGTAGTTCGTAGTAGCTAAAACCGCTATAAATATCATAAAATAATGACTACAAAGTGCCGCAAAACAACTTGAATTTATAAATAAATTGAACAAGTGGCTTCTCACAAATAAAAAAGCTAATCAGACAGTGGGCTCCAAGACATTAGTATAGTGAATGGTTTCTTCTGGCTGTAATTTTCATCCTCTTTGGGCCTTCTGCACAGAGGTCACTAGATTTGGTTGGAATATATAATATTTCAGATTGATATTCTATAAACTTGAAGACCATGACGTTGGATTTAGGAATATAATGTTGTTAAACTATAATGCCACTCAATGGCGGAAAAGGAAAATTGAACGAAGGTTTTGGGCTGATTTTGTCTTAACAATTTTTCAGAAATTACGTTTTCTTTTTTCTTTTTTTTTTAAAAAATTATAAAAATAAACAAGAATTTTGGATTTAATCGCCAAAAGATCAAACTTTTGCTTGATTTGATTGCCTAGTGATGTAGGTTTGGTATAGAGTATGGCGAATGGAGGACTTTTCCTAGGCAACATTTGAAGCAAAAATGACATTAGGTGGGTTGGTACAAAGAACACTTGAGGAGCGAAAAGATTTTAAAGGACGAGGAAAGATAACTTGTTTGATGGGAAGAAAGTGCAAGAATGACAGTTGAAAAAGAATTAAGAAATACATATTTTATCCTCAAAATTAATTAATTAATTCAAAATGGAAAGCACAAATATTTTTTTAAATAATTCAAATTAGACACAAATTTGTTTGCATCAAATTCGAATTTATGGGTCAAATTCAAATGTTATGATAAAGCATTTATTTCACACATACACAAAATCAAATTTGTCTAAAATTTTCTCTCATCAAATTCGAATGTAATCATATTTTCTTGCTTTATATAAAATAAATGTTTTGTGAGGGGCAAATATGTCCGAAAGATTTACTATTCATAGAGGGAACTTTGGTTTCCACCAATTTTGGTGGAATTTTATCTTCCCAACTATCTTTAAAGGAAAATTGATGGACCAGGAAGATTGGACGTTATGAGAAAGAATAGGTAATGGAGAGATTCCATGCTCCCTCGCCGGCGGCTTGTGCCTTACACACAAGCCGCCGGCGACCACCACCTTTGTGCCACAGACGAATCCAAGTGGTTGTTGCGAGTTCATATCTTTGATCTGCAGTCCAGGTACTTTGGAGTCCAGATCCTTGATCTATGGTCCTCTCCCTCAGAGTTCTGTCAGACGTGGTCTTCTCTCGTCCTTGTGGCGAGCCCTTTCCTCTCCTCTTCAGATCTGATCTGTGAAAGTGAGATTTATCTGCTTTTTTATTACTTTTCTGTGTTACTGCATTGTCTGGTGGTGTTTTTGTCTTATGAAATAAGCAGATCTGTAAGATCTGCGTGCAAATCCTCTTGGGTGAACGGCTGTATGAACGTTATAAGATCCGATTCTCCCTTGGTAGTTCGGATCTACGTTCTTGGGGGTAGATCTAAAGAGGTGTTACTTGTTGTGTGACCAAGGTCACCAGATCTGATTCTACAGAGGAGCAAAAGATTTCTTCTGGACATCATGGGTCTTCTTACGTCTGAGGTTGGGTTTTTTGTGTTCTTAACCCCAATATGGGGTACCTATACAGCTGCTCTCGTTGCAGCTAATGCTTATAAGGAGGTGTGCCCGTTTTGGTGGGTTTTACAACCATCACCTTCTTCGTTGTCACTTCTAACCCCAAATATTGAGGAGGTTGCTTTGTCTATGATTATACTTCTACTTCTAAATATTTTATGTACGGTGATTTGGCTGTTTTTGTTATTGTTTTTGTTTTGAATGTATTTTGTTATACTGGATCTAACTTTACTTGTATCCAGATATTGTACCTGTTTTAAGTATTAATATAAATAGCTTTCCGATCAAAAAAGGAAGATTGGACGCTCAACATGTATTAAATAAGGGAATTTGCTCGTTTTTCCTTCAATTTCCACCTCTTCCATATACCAAACGGGCCATTAGGATTCAACTTCTCTTTTATCATTTTGTATTTTCTGTTTTTTGGCATTTCTCCAGATGACTCTTATGCCATGTAAGGTTAAAATATGATGGGTTATTGTATTTTAATTAGTAAGAGTACAAATGAGGTAACGCTTTTGAAGTATATAAGTATTTCTCTCATAATGAATACTTTTAATTGAGGAACAAAATGAATAAGCATTATCAGATTAATTTTTTAAAAACAATTAAATCAATAAAATTGGAAAAAAAGTCTTCCACTGAAAATTTTATTAGTAGGAAAGAACTGATAAATTTCTTCGCACATAAAGTAGTGATTTAGCTAGATCCTCATCACCGAAAATATTTTTAGCTGGGACTTTTACCAGATTTTTCCTAAAATCAGTTATCTCAAAATAAAACAGAAATTGTGTTACCGCACCTTTTTTCCCAAAACCGAAAAAAAAAAAGGGTTTTCAGATCCCTTATGTATAAACAAACCTTTTAAAATTGGGAAACCCCCCCCCCCCCCACCTTAAATCAAATATATCAAAATAATGGGGAAAATGTGTCTTAGTGCAGTGCAAATACACCTTTACTTTTTTTCTTTTTTAAATGTGTTTCAGGTTTCAGGTCCCTGTTGCATAAACTGTGTAAGTGTATAAGGAGTGAAGGGGATGAGCAACGTGGCTTCAACGGATTGAAGAGGCATAGGAGAGTAGCGTCCGTGACATTTATCTCAAATTGACTAGACCTTTTGACTATAAAAGAACATTCTAGTCTTATATTTAAAAGGAATTATACTTTGCCCACCCGTCTTCAATGGTACAATAAACAAGGAAAATCTTGAGCCAAAAAAAAAAAACAAGGAAAATAGATGAATTACATTCCAAGCAAAGTGACAGAATAGATGAAATTAAAAGTAGGAGAAAGCATCTGTACAATATAATTAAAATTAGAATACAAGTTAAAACTTCTTGGGAAAATTACGCACAGGTCCTAAGGAGTAGAGATAATTATAATTAGATCCATTCAAATGACAAAATTACACAAAAGTCCCTAAGGACTTCTATGTAATTATTTCATATTAGTAAAAGTCTTTATTGCCCATTCAGCATAAAAAACGCACCTAAACCACTGAATCCTTCTGTCATCTCCCATTCGACCGAGCCCTTCAACATTTGAACGAGCTCTTCGCCGCCATTCCACCAAGAGACCTGCATCTATCATTCCTTGTTCGTTACTAGCAGGATTGTACGAGACTCCTTGCATCTCTCATTGCTGTCAATGGCGGAGCCACAGTGGGTCACATGACCGCAAGTGCAGGTGTGAAATTTTAGGGTTTTTTTTCTTTTTTTTTTCGGATCTCGTCCCCCGTCCCGTTTGTACTCTTCTTCATTCACCTTCGTTCTCCCCCATCCCGTTTGTACGCTTCTTCATTTCTGTATTTTCAGTTCATGTGGAGCATTCGTCTCAGCATTTGTTTTCTTGGTTTCTTACTCCTGTCGAACAGTCGTTGGTGATGAATCTTTATTCCTATCGCTTCTTGAGGCAATGACGTAGAACCTGAGGTTCTTGTAGAATACTCTATCTAGAACAATTAGAGTAAGTACTCATATGATTTTGGGCTGTTGCTGGAATTATTTATTTATTTATTTTTATTTTGTTTTGATGAAACGAGGCTTAATTTTTAGTTCTTGCATTTCCATGAACAATATTGTGGGAATTTCAACTTCTCATGGTTTTACGTTTGCAACTTATTCTGTTTCCTTTTCTTTTTTGATATTTCAATTCTCTGCTTTTGGTTTAAATATGACAAATATGAATGGAATGCTTTCTGGTTTAAATACAACATTGAACGTGATGTCGTGTTTATGATCATTTTTTTCTACTTTGTAGTTGACCGAGAATTAGAGAAATACCACTTCCATTCAACTCATAATTAGCCTTGATGATTACAAGCTACCCCAATCCCATTATTAATTTATGACCCACTAACTAACTCTTAAATAACTCTTCCATTATTTATTGATTACATATCAGAATGCAGTTTTTTGTAACTGAAATTTGATTTCAGTTATCTGTATACTTCTTAGCTGTTTGGATTTGAAAATGAACTGAACTTTGATATAGTTTCTGATATATTTCATGTTCTCCAATAAAGTTATAACATGAGTGAAAATATCCAATTTGTGGTGTTCAGTTTCTTCACTGATTATATCCAAAAAAAAAAAGTTTCTTTACTAATAAAAACTATACACTTGTCTACAAACATTATCAACTTGAAATGTCATGCTTGTATGCTGTCTATATGAATTTTATCATTTGATTTTGGACTCTTGGGAGTTTAGCATCTTTGTTAGATTAATCGATATAGGATATTTTAGCTCTATTTTTAAACCTGATAATAAATTAAACATAAAAAAATATATTTACGGGGGGACAAATAAAAATATCTTAGCCTCAGCTCTCAAAGAGACAACTGACAAAGAATCTTATCAATGTTTCAGTTTGACTTCCATAGCCAAATACTCCCTCCGGTCCTAATTATAAGGCATAGTTGACTTTCTTTGGAGATATTAAGGAAGCTAAATAAGTTACTTAATCATTTCATATGTTGTGCATCTTTAGATTATATATTAGTTCATTAATTAAACTAACTAGTTTGAAGAAAAAAATAAAAATAAAAATAGTCTAAAGTAATTTAATTAGCTTCCTTAATTTTTCCAAAAAAGTCAACTATGCCTTATAATTAGGACCGGAGGGAGTAATTGATTTGTACATGACTTCATTACTGCCTCCTTATGCTTCTATACTTGTGTATAGAATTAAAATCTAACCTTGATTGGCAGATAGAGCCAGAAAACCAGCTGGCCAAGATTTTTGGATGGCTCAATCAAGTTGGCTTTTAGATTTTTTTTCCCCCTGCTACGCTTGAAATAACATCATTTGGAGTTAAAAAATAAAGAAAAAAAACAGCGAGTTATATTTTTGGATCTCTTGATCTGAGTTAATCTGTAAATTGAGAAGAGGATTGTTTTTATCACACATATTTGTTTGTTTTTGATATTAGGTGTGTATAGTTCTCTCTAAAACTTGAACAACCTATTGTGTAGTGTTGGTATTGTCACTTGTTTCCTCCACTTTTTCAAGTTTCTGTTCCTTCACCGTATCATCTGATGTCTCTTTATGTTATGTAGATCATGAATATAATTAGGTTAGCTAATTGGGAATTTATTGGCACTATTAATTCTATGATGCTAGTGAGGAATTGAAACTATCATTTGCTGCTATGCCTTCTTTTTCTACTCTTCTTTCTTTGTTTCTTCTGATTTTTCCACAGCTGGTGTCACAGAACTTGTTTCTGAATTCTCATTCTCTTTCACTTCCTCTGATTCTGATTCTTTTGGAAGAATAACCTTGACGTGTTTGCTTGATTTATCTATGGTTTCAGCTTCCACTTCCTTTATCTACTCTTCTTCCTCTGTTTCTAGCTCCTGTGGTGTTTCCTTGTCAGTGGAAAGGAAACAAGAATATGGCGACAGATCAAGAGGTCAAGCCAAAGGTGTCCGGGTACAAATTGTTAATAAAAGCATATTTCAAGCAAAAGAAGAAGAAGAAGAATGAAGAGATGGTGCCGTTGGGAAAGGAGGCTTAGTCCGTTAAACAAGCATGGAATGCATTAAGGGAAGAGGAGAAGAAAAGATATAGGATAAGAGCCCAGAAATTAAGTAAGAGCCAAGGGAAAAAATATGTTGTTCCTTTCATGACCCGTTGTGCCCCAAATCAATTCATGAAAGTTTGCCAAATTATTAAAAATGTACCTGATATGATGGAGAGGTTAGAGAAGATAGGATTCCATAAGTTGGTTGATATATGTTGTGCACAATGTATGAGTCTCATTCAACACTTATACAAAAATAAATTAGCTTTCTTATTGCAATTAAACCTACACTTCTTCTTCCTATTGCATTTCAGCATTCAATAGTGGTTGTATACTGTCATTACTCCCTTTCTCTTCAATGTAAACATGCCCAGATTCTTCATTAAACTTTATTAAATGATCCACCCCTTCATCGTCTATAAGATCTACATATGTTGATGGATCAAAGCGAACTTTGAATTTCACAAAAATGTCATTGCTTTCTTTTCCAATCAGAGATGATATGATTCTTCGCAGTTCATCATAGGTTGTGCCTTCGTTTATAAATTTTGTTCTTACCAAACCTCCAACATATTGACTTTCATCTCCCCCACTATTTAAAAACTCCCCCCCCCCCAAAAAAAAAAAATGAAAGAAACATAATAGATTTTTTCTAGAAGCACCTGCCATATTTCAGGATAATCTGCAACAACAAAATTGTATTAACAACTGAAAAAGCCACCATTTACAGCAATAAATTCACGTATTAACAACTTTATTGAATCTTATCAGAACTTTTTTATTGAATGTTCCATCATCACATCAACCAGAAACCATTGAAAACAGAGCAGTCCCTTTGTTTCCTTCCCAAAAAACAGAGCACAATGTTATTAACCTACCCAATAACATGAAACCCCAACTTCAATAATAAAGAGGATATTTTTAGCAAAATCTTAGCATTACTTACCTAGGTACCAGCTTATAGTCCACTAATGTCCATTAATGAGCTTTATGATGCTTGCCCTCTGAGTAACTATTACTTTGTTAGCAAGATCTATTATTTTTTTTTAATGAGATTTAAACTTCTCATGTTGTATGAGAAGAAGAAGATTTCTATACATACATAAAATGGTGGGACCCACATATATATATATAATTATATTATATTATATGTGTGTGTGTGTGGTTCCCACCATTTTATGTGTGTATGACATGAGAAAACACTTCTAAAAGTGTTTTCCCCTTTTTTAATTTGCTTAAACGAATCTCTTAATTAGCATAAAGAAGAATCCCTTTCCAAGGCCCAAAATAGAAAAACGCAAACAGTACATATTTTTCTATTTCTAGCAATAGATATAAACACACGCAAACTCATATAGGTAGGTCGTAGATAAAAAAGAAATAAAGGAAATCTAAAAACGAATAAAATTGGAGGTAAGGAGGCAAAAACTATGCAAAGAAGGGTTGGCAAAAAAATGCTCTCAATGGCTGGAAACGTACCTTTCTCTACCTTCATTCGGTTTGCCGGAAGACGGGATCGTCGAGTCCATGGTGGAGAAGGAATATATAATGGTGACACTATACTTCATTTCACAATTCAAAGAGAACACTTTGGTTTGTTAGTTTTAGGCTAATTCCATTTCAGCTTAATTAATTTTACACAAAACAAAACTAGGTACAGCTCTAGTCTTTAATGTAAGACATATTTAACTAACTTGATTATATCAATAAAGTTAGTTAAATTAACTCATATAACATATTTTTTTTCTAGGACACTTTAATCATATATCTTCCTTAATTCCTTCCATCTCTTTCTTGCATTATTATTGTTGAAGGAGCATCAATGTGATAAATTTTTGTTGACTAATCAATAGGGTAAAATAGGAAAATATTGGAAAAAAAAATAGGAAATGAGTCTTAGATTTATGACCGCCAACAAATGTTAGTTCAGTTGGTAAAAGCGGTTGGCTCATAACGATAAGATTGTGGTTTTGAATCTCACTAATATGAGAACCATATTAGTTGGAGATTTATAAATACCTCTGTAAACACTTTTTAAGCCTGGAGGTGTTTTGGCCCTAATGAGCACCCAATACCAAATTTACTTAAACTTCTAAAAAAAAATAATATCTTGCATTTAGTATCAAGATCAACTACCCAATTAGATCCTATGTTATGGACAGAGGGAGGAGTTGTATATATTATTAAAGATATGCATGCTCTATGTATTAGAGTATAAATGACTATTTGTTTGTAATTGTTTAGTTAGCTTATTCATTGTAACTAGTTACAAGTTAGTTAGAATAAATAGACTTAATATGTTTGTAATTGTTTAGTTAGCTTATTCCATGTCATTTATACTCTAATACTATGGAACAGATCTTGCACTTGAGATAATTCATCTCTATGAAGACCAGAAGATTGCTGGCTTTAGAAATAATGCTGGAGTTACACCTCTTCATGTTGCCACCATTCCTTGATCTTTCCAAAGCTCTACCCCAATGTCTTGGTAGGACAAACTTTGTTACAGATGTAAGTATGTCGATCATTTAATTTGTTGTTATTTATGGTGATATGTATTTCTCCTTATGTTTTGAATCAAAAAGAAAGCTGAGAATATAATTTTGACTAAAGCGGAGGGCCACGTTCTAGACATTGGAAATTCTTTCAGCTTGAGAACTGATTATGATCTAACTTTAGGCTATCAGAGTAAAGGTTGATGCTTTTATTTTGAAGGAAATTAATGATATTTAGTTTAAAAATAATAATGACTTCTTTGTTTTTGGATGCATATATTATTCGTCCACAAAAGTTCAATAAGGATCTGGCCAAAAAGAAAGAAAGGTTCAATAAGGAGAATAAAAGAGAAACATGTATGGAGTTGGCAGATCATGGAGGAACTCCTGCAACGAGCTTCTGAGTATGACTAAAACCAAGATGATAGTGTTGGTGTTGAACACGGCCCGCAAGGTATAATATAATTAAGCCAATAGGCATTAATATTGTTCCTTGTAGAAAGGGTTTTAGTCACTTAAGTATATGAGGTCTTAAGTTTGGGTACGCGTGGGTATTCAAATGTGCCTTCTCTAATATGCTCTCAAATGCCTCTTCAAATTTCACAACTTCCCAAATCTTTTATTTTTGTTTGTTGTGATTATGAATGACATTTTGATATCTTATGGATATAAAATGGTGTAGTTTTGAAGTTTTTATGATTTTTAAAAATAAAGAAATAAATAATGCATAATTTTATGGGAAAATATCAATAAGGTCTCAAGGAAGAGAAAAAAAAAATCAAAAAAGTCCCAATATCAAAAAAGTCTTGTTGTCAAAATGACTTTTCGTGTCGTTAAAATAACTTTTCATGTTGTCAAAATGACTTTTCCTATTGTCACAAATTTTCCAGGTTTCTAAAATTTTACACGCCGGAGGAAAAACTGGAAAAAATTTTGACAATAGGATAAGCCATTTTGACAACAACATTTTTATAAGGAAATTTTAATAACAGGAAAAACCATTTTAACAACGAGAAAATCCATTTTGATAAGGGGAATTTTTTGATATTAAAATTCCGTAATTAAAATTTTAAAAAAAAAGTCCTTAAGGACTTTTTTGATAGGAGATTTGGGGTTAGGGCTTTTTTGATATTTTTTTCTTCTTTGGAACCTCATTGATATTTTCCCTAATTTTATAGTATTTTTCTTTTCAAATTCATTTTTAAAAAAATTGAAAAAAGCACCATTTTTCTCATAATAAAAATGTCACACATTTTATATAAAATCTAATGATCATAAGAACAACAAAAAAATGTTTAGGAGGTTGGGGCATCACAAAGGGTATTAGAGAAAGGCACATTAGAGATTCCAAATCTTAGAGCACAAAAAATGCCTTTGCGAAAGCTAGCCCTACAATGCTCAAATGTGAAAATCAGACAGGCAGAGAAAAATATATCTAATTAAACTAAAGTTAAAAAGGACCAAAGTAGAAACTACTTCATGCTTATACACTCATTTTCCTCTCTTATTTCAAAGTAAAACATATAATTAAGCCAATAGGCGTAAGTCCTCATAGAAGTGTTTTGGACATTTAAGCATGAAATCTTGAGTTTAAGTTTGTGTGCATGCATAAAATGTCAATGGAAAAACTGCAACATCCCAAATTTTTGGACCTTGAAAATTTAGGGGAAAATAATGAATATTATTTTAAAGATCTAAAATTATTATATATGAAGTGATTAATTATGAAAATTTGGGCCTAAATAGTTTAAAAGCTATTATTTAGAAATTAGGCATATTTTCTTGAAAATTTAAGGAAAAATAGTTTAGGGGATATATTTTTTCCTAGAACTTTTAGAGCTGATATTTTATGGCATAGAAAAGCTAATTGAAAAAGAAAAATCCTTACATGGTATTAAGGATTAATTTCAAACACCTATATAATGTTTGCAATTAAACGAGAAACTGATCAAGTTGCAAACAAAACCCTTATAGGGTGGTCAAAGAAGATCAAATGGGTATTTTTTTTGGAGTGGATCCAACAACAACCGCACTCCTCTTCTTGTCATATCACAGCACACTCCCTCATTGATTATTTCTCACTCACTTTCGGCTGGACACTCTCCTCATCATTTTCAGCCTATGGATATTGACACACTCCACTTCCACAATGGGACAACTCACCCTCCATTCCCATTTCACTTTCGGCAGAAAGAGGACCGCGCACACACCCACTTCATCCACCTCTCTCACTCAATTTCGTCACTACACAACACCAAAGGAGAGAGCAAGGAGACAACACATGCTTCACCCATTCTCCACTCAAACCACTCTCCACTGCATCATATTCGGCCAAGCACAGAAAGACAGAGACAGAGAGAGCCGAAAGCGAGAGAGTGTTCGGGGAAGAGGAAGAAGGAAGCACCGGAACTCACTTGCAAACTGGTTTTCTGGACTTAGGTGAGTCTTCTAGTCTCTTTTCTAGCTTCATTTAGGCAGTTGGATGATGTTCTTGAGATTCAGAGGGTGTTGGAAGTTGATTGTTGTTGGTGTGAAGTTCTGTCACCATATAAAGCAGTGTCAATTCTGGAAAATCTGTGCGACCATTGTGTTTATGTAAGGTTTTGACCAAGTAAATGATTTCATATGTCGCTGAAATTTGGTAAGAAGAAAGTACACCTCCTAAGCTTTAAAATGATTCCTAGAACATATTATTCGGAGGTCTATAGAGAAAGTTATAAATTTTCCAAGACAGATAGGGAAAACTGGACAAATCCTGTTTCCAGACTTGAGTTTCTAGGAGATAGTTTATTTGTGACGTATTTTTATTAATCAAATGATACCCAATGGCTAAGAAAGTGTCCATATTTCATTCATACATGATAAACTTTAAAATGATATATAATATGAGGCAAATGGATTACTAGTATATTAGAAATTATGAATTTTTGAAGTTAGCCAATTAAAACTGGGAAGATTTTGTGGCACTAAGGATTTAATGGAAAATTTGGATTTGTGTGAGTACAAGTAGCAGTGGAAGGAATTTTTCCTTTAAATTAAAATTGATAAAGATCACATAGTTTTAAGAATCCCTACAATTAGATATCTATGCATAATTAAAGATATGAATTTCAAAGTTAGTTAAACACTCTGTCAGCTTTTAACCTTTATATGAAAATAAGAAAGTAAGGGCAATTGATAGATAAGTCAATTTCCAAAGGTTAATATAAGCACTTGGAGTTAATGTAAGCCTTTTTAGCTACATGTTGGGCTTAGTACAGTAATATATATATATATATATATATATATATATATATATATATATATATATATATATATTTTATACAAGGTGATAGGGGAGGGGGGATCGAACCCAGGACTGAGAGAGGGGAAATTAATTCCAATACCACTGCACTACTAGTAGTGCTGGTAGTACAGTAATATTAATTAAAGATAACTAACCTTATTATCTTAAGATAATGGAGAATTTGAATAAGTAATATATTGGCGGTTTGTGAGTGATTAACTGTTACTACTATGATTCATTTGAATCCTAGCCTTTTTTTGAAATAGCTAAATTTACAACAAGGGCAAGAAGCTCAAAGATGAAGAAGGTGATCGGGGATTAGTAAATCAAGAAATAAAAAGATACTTTTGAATTGTAAATTTCTTGCACATTAAGAATATTTATAAGAATTTGCGTATTTGAATTAGCCTCTAAGTGAATTAGTAATGAACTCTTCTATGTACATAATAAAAGAGGTAGAGGTATGTAGGACGTGTGTCACAAAAACTACCCCAATTGAGTCAAGCAATGCTTAAATCTTACCCAATAGTAGCCATATAAAAAGACAAATAATTAAACTAATGTTAAAAAGAACCAAGTAGAAAAATTTGCGGCCCCTCCCCTCCAACACCTAATTTGGCTCCCTTATAAATTGAGGGTTTTGGAGTTTATATCACTTTACCTTTATAACTTATGTGATATTCCAATAATGCCCATAATAAAAAATATTATCATTACAAAAATAATATCATTAAAATATTTTATTATAAAATAAAAAATTATTATCATGAAAAATTATTATAATTAACAATATATTATTAAGAAATAATTTAATATAAAAAGTATATATTTATGAATAAAAATTATTATAATTGTTACATAAATAATTTAATATAAAAAGTATATATTTATGAATAAAAATTATTATAATTGTTACATAAATAATTTAATATAAAAAGTATATATTTATGAATAAAAGTTATTATAATTGTTACATATGCTCATAAAATTTAAATAAAAAATGTTATTATAAATAAAAAATATTATTATTAAATTAATTTTAATAAAAAATATTTTTATATAAAAAAATATTATCATGAAATACAATTTTTAAAATTATATCTATTATAAATAAATAAAAATTATTATAAAATTGATTTAATATAAAATAAAATTTTCATAAATAAAAATATTATAATTATAAAATATGTTAATAATGAAAAAAATTATTTTATTAAATTTAAAATAATTTATTTCTAAAAAATATATTATTTTCATATTAAAAATATATTATTATTAAATTAATTTAACATGAAAATATGTTATCATAAATAAAAATAAGTTAAAAAATATATTATTATACAAACAATTTAAAACAAAATATATATTATTATATTAATTAGATAAGATGTAAATTAATGCATATAACATATAAATAAAAAAATATAACCAGATATGTAGAATGATAAATTGTTATTATTTCTCCATCCCATCTAATCTTAAACTAAACAAAAGATTATTAAAAGCCTCTCACCTTTTCTTCTTAGTCAAACCAAACAAGGTAACCTATAATCTTTCCTTCCATTCCCTCCCATTCATCCCGTCCCCCACCATCCCCTCCCTTCAAATTAGATAGGCCCTTAGAGAGATGAAGAGAATCGATGGGAAGGAGACAGACAACGCCACCATTATGGATGATGTCCCACCATCACCACCATCATTTTCTCTCTCATCGTTGAAAGTTGTCGCCTTGTTTACCACCATCGTTCTTCTCCTCCATTTCGTCCACCAAGGTCGACGTCTTCCAAGAATCAACCATCAACATCGGTTTCTCTTCTTCTTCGTTCATCTTCACTCAGAACCAACACTAGCTACCTGCTCCATCACTCTTATTCACAACACCATCTTCATCCTTTCCTCCATTGACTTCACATTCATCTCGATTGCCATGGCCAATCTGTTGAAGCTCATTGGAGCTGGAGTTGAAGCAATGAGTGGTTGAGTTCGTTGCTTCTTGGAAGGTGATATAATGGCTGGAGTTCTAGAGTTACAACTTGGGGAGTTGTTTAGTTTAATCCTTTGCTCAGATTTTATATTTCCTAGTTCTATGATGTTATCTATATTGTTTGAGACTAAGATTTCGTTTGATTTTCTCTTTGGATTTAACCTTCGTGATTGGATTGGATTGTGTTACTTAAATACTTGATTCACTTATTTCCTTCAATGAGATTGTTTTAGCTAGCGTGTTATTGTTTAGTTCATATAATCAATTTGTGCTTTAGAGTATTATCTCGTTTGAGCATTCTTCTTTAGAGAAGCATATTACATTAACCCTATTTTAATTGCACTCTAAGTGGTTCCTAATATATAGTTCCTTAAAGATACTCCTGATTTTAAGATAAGACATATATTTGATGAATTGATTTTCATATTTGACAAAACTTTCATATTTATCAATATTTTTTTAAATTTCCCCATATTGATACTCAATAACAATAAAAGAGGAGAGGAAATGAGGAAATTAAAAATGGTAGGTGATTAGGATGTTTTGGAAAATACATATCATATTAATTATTTTAACCAATATACTTAATCTAATCAAATTAAGTAAATATCTTATTTTAAGGGTCGGAGAAGTAGTTACTAGCCTCGCAAGAGTAACTATTAATTAAAAACACTAGACTCAAGTGTTTGTTTTGGGTTTTGCTTTCAAGAACTTAGAGATAATTATCTCCCATTGTTTTAATTGAGCAAGGATAGACACTACTCCATTTTTAAGATCATCCATTCCATATATTTTCAAAACCGTTTTCATACTCCATCCCATTTTTATAAAGAAAACACCAAAAAGAGTAGCTTAGGATTTAATTTCATTGCATCCAATTAGTTGAAGTTAAAAATGATTTTTAAAACTAACTGCATGTTTTCTTACATTGCATATGCTTAGTTAACTTAGAATAATGTTTTGCACTTTGCGCATCTAATAAAATTATCTTTCTTTTTCTTGGTGCAAACATGGTATAAACTATTTTTAAGGTAACTAAATTAAGAATGCCGTTAAGTTTGACTACGTTGATTGTTATAAACTAGGGAGTGAAAAATTTGCCTAGACATGGTGACGTCGTGAAATTTGAAAGGTGATATGGCATAAATAATCAAAGTGGATATAATTTTTAATTGAAAAATGTATTTGTAATATGAAAATACCAAAATTCCCTTCAACAAAAAAAGGTCAAGGTGGAAATTCACCCCAAAAGTTTTCAATGAAGAGCAATGTTACCCTAAAAAAAATTTTAAGTTCAATGCTATCTTGAAAATGTTAAAAAAGAGTAATATTGCCTTTTACCATAAAAAATTTTAACAATCAACGTTAATTTTTCAATAGTATAAGGTAATATTGTTATATTATGAAACTTCTAAGATAACATTGAACCTACAAATAGTTCCAAGGCAACATTACTTTTTAGCGAAAAATTTCCAAACAAATCTACATATTAACCAAAAAAAAAAAAAAAAATCTTCCACCTCCATGCATCAACAACCAAGTTAAAAGTTTCTTTCATCATCCCTCCTAATCTCTAAATTATATCTGTTTAATCCATCTGAAAATCACATGATCAAATTATACTACTTAGGTTTTTCTCCCATCATCCCAATCAATCCCAATCAAAAACATGACAAAGTTTCTCTCCGGTGTCAATGCTTCCTCTTCTTTCTCTGTCTATGAGAACGGCTCACGCGGGAAGTCCAACGCCTTCTCCCAACAGCCTTCTGAAGTAGACAATAATATCATCACCCTCTTACATGGCTCCGATCCAGTCCACGTTGATGAAGACGATGGAGGACAGTGGTGCCTCTGGCAAGAACGATGGTCAACGGTGATGACTCTGTTAAGGTCGACAACGGACGACTCTGACTCCTAGAAGACAATGGATGTTGTCTCTTTGTCGATCTTCTCCATCCTTTGATCTACAACGCGACTTGTCTCCCCCAGCGACGATGGCAGACTTGTCTCGATTAGTGGAGTGCGACTTAGCCCACTGGTTTTGGGTCTTGTTTCAAGTTCCTTAGCTTTTGTAAATTTAATTAGAAGGAGTATTGTTTAATGTTCCTTCAAGAAAATGTTTAGTTTTTCCAGAAATCACCTGGTTCATATTTTTATTCCCCATTCTTATTTCTCGATTGATCCATTTATGTTGAATGTGAAGACTAGTGGAGGTGCGACTCAGCCAAGAGGCGATTTGGGTCTTCAAATTTTTTCTGGACTTGGGTCTTTTTTCAAGTTCCTTTGATTTGTAAATTAAGATGAAGTATTGTGTCTGGAACGTCTTTGTGAAAGGCGTTAAGTGGGTTGTGTTTCTGGTGACGGTGGTGGTCACATGAACATGGTGAAGAGAGAAATGAAACAAGTATAAGCTGATGATATGACTTTTTAAATAAATTAAAGGGATGTGATTTAGAGATTATAAGAGATGAAGAAAAAATCAATAATGAGAGAAACATGCCCCATCTGAACACCTTGAAGCCAGATCACAAGGTAAAATCATGGGCCCCACAGTGCAAATAACGGACAATGTTAGGGCTACACGGTGTTATCAAATTAGCTACCTTTTAATTGTTTATCATTTGCACCCAACAATTATGTTTGCATCCAACAAAAGATAATTTTATTGGGTACTATAAAACATTATTAATCCTTTTGCCTCTTCACCCTAATAAAAACATACTCTCTCCTCAAGATTGAAAATTTTACCAATGCTCTCATTTTCCTTTTTCTCATTATCTTCTCATAATCTCATCTCCACCCTTAAATCATGAAATAAATTTATAGATTTAATATTTTATAAAATTATTATAATATTTTATAAATTAAAAATTATTTATGTAATAATTTTATAAAATATTGAATCTAAATCGTTTATTTTTTAAGGGAAAACCCAGCTCAGGGCCCAAATAACTCAAAAAAATATCAAAAAAAATCCAAGAAAAAGTCACATATCACAAAAAGCCCTAGAACATTTTCTGATATTATTTCATAAAACGTTAATTGTTAACGTGTACTGATATAGTTGACAACGAGTGCTGATTTAGTTATTAAAATATTGTTGTTAACCTCTTCTAAGTTAGTTGTTAGTGTTCTACTGATATAATTGTTAACGTTTATGAAATGATTCCAGAAAAAGCCCTGGGCCTTTTTTGACATATAACTTTTTCTTGGCCCTTTTTGACAATCTTTTGCTAATTTGGACTCTGACGGGGATTTTCCCTTTTTTAATCTAAGGATATATATTAGATTATGAGAAGATGAAAATGAGAAAACCCGACTAAGATCCCATTTTATGTGGGCATTTAACGTGTTCTTATTGTTTTTACTTCTAATGAATTCTAGTGATAATTTCAGTTAGCCCTTAAGGTTCAACCCCCAAAAGTTTTTGAAACTTCACTGCACTCTCTTGAATCAAAATTAAGTTTTGAGGGTGAAAAGACAATTATATCCTTACTTTATCTTAAATTTCTTGTAAATTGTCTTATTTGTTTTGTAAATACATTGTGAATTTTCATATTTGTCTATTAAATTACCAAAATGTTTTTGATTCCTTAGGTTCTTTTGAATCCCCTCTATATTGTAAATGTCTTTATTTGTCTTGTAAATGACCAAAATGTTTTTAATTCCCTAAATTCTTTTGAATCCCTTTATTTGTCTTATAAGTGCTCTTCTGAAGGGAAAAAAAAAAGCATCATTATCTTTTCACCCACAAAAATTAATTTTATTTTGACTCATGGGGTGTAGCAAAGTTTCAAAAAGTTTATAAAGTTGGTTGAAATTATGTCACATCCTTGGGAGCTCAACGAAATTTGCCCTAAATTATATTATCTCTCCTCATCTTTTTTTCATACTACATTTTCTTTCATATTTTCTCTCAGTGTTCCTCTAATTCTCCATCTTAGTTGCTCATTATAAATAAAGGCATATTTGGGAAAATTTTCATTTCCAACATATTTATTATTCTTAACTAACTTCAACTAATTTCTTAAACTACATAGTTTGGTTATTTGGCTCTTATAAAAAGGACTAGATGAAGTAGTTAATTATGATTGTTATAACCCATGACCTTGTAGCCTAGTGGTATGTAAAGTCCCTATAAGAGTTTGTGGTTTCACCATGATTGATACTCCCTCCAAAATCATATCTGATAAGAAAATAATTAAGTGCATGTTTGTTTTAGCCTTTTGAAAGTGATTTTATAGTGTATGAGGAATGAGGTAAGTATGTAAAAGAAGTTTTATCTCTTCTTGTAAAAAAGTGCTTCAAAATCACCTTTTTGTGCTTCTCAAATAGCGACTTTAGAGTGGTTCTTTCTCATATTTATATATCTCAAATTGGTTAACTTTTCCAAATTTTCTCTGATTTAATAATGTTGAGAATATCAAGTTTAGAAATATTAATTAATTATTATTATTAGGGATATCATTTAGTATTTATTAGGATTGGATATGGATATTATATTTTAGGAGTATATCTTAAGATATTATGATTTGATTTGATCCAATTAGATTTAATTAGATTAGTTTCTTGGATAAGGGGGGTTAATATATTATTTGCTCATATAAATGCCTTTTTATATTCTCTTTTATTCTTAATGATAAATGATAAATAAAAGGGGTTATCATTTGTCATATCACTTGACATAAGCTTATGTCAAATCACCCTAAAACTACGTCGTTTTGGGGTTTAAAGAATTAATGAACTCTCAAAACGACGTAGTTTTGGGGTTAGGGGAATTAATAAAGGATCTTTTGGTAAAATTCATATAATAAATACAAATACAAAAATACACTTCATTAATTTCCTTAAATCTCAAAACGACGTAGTTTTTGGGTGACTTGACATAAGCTTATGTCAAGTGACATGACAAACGATAAACCCTAAATAAAATTAGTATTTTCCTTGTGCTTCAATGTGATTGATTCTTCAGTCTCAACATAATAGCAAAGCGTTCGGGTTGGGTTGCTAATTAGATTTACAGTGACAGAGAGTTAGGCTTTGTTTGGGAGTTTGAAGGGAATGGGAAGAAAAGGAATGCAAGATTGCAAGAAGAATGGAGGGGAGGGGATGGAAGGGAAATGGAGGATATTTTCTCCCCTTATTTGGGAGTTTAAAAAATAGTAAGGGAGGAAAATGGAGGAATAATGAAATACTTTTACCATTTTGTTCTTTTCTTTAATAATTAATATAATTATTATACTTTATAAATAAATTTAAATTTTCTAAAAATATTATTTATGTGGTGGTGGTGGCAATGGCGGTGGTGGTGGCGGCAGTGGTGGTGGTGGGGCGGCAGTGGCAGTGGCAGTAGTGGTGGCGGTGGGGTGATGGTGGTTGTGGTGGTAATGAACGAGAGTAAAAAAGTAATTAATCTATTTTCTCTTTTAAAACCCCCATATTAGGAGAACTTTATTATTTAGAAGAAAGAGGATTTTGAGAGATTTGTAAAAATCCCTGATTTTCCTCCCCTCATCAAACAAGGGAAGGGAGTGGGACTACCAAAACCCTCACTTTACTTTCTTTTACTTTCCTTCTAAAATGGAATTTCGAAACAGGCCCTTGGATACAATGCCCAATCATTGGTTTACCCTCCCTCCGATCAGCCACCCCCTAAAGTCTAGTTGTTGTTTGCCCTGCACGTGAACCACATGTGTTGTCTCTAATTTTGACGGAATTTCACATACACTCTGCGAGTGACAGCGCGTAGAAGCGAGTTTCCGATGCTGACTTCCTTCTCCAGCATCAAGTTGGTTGGTTCAGCCTGCCCCTTGTATTTTCATGCTTGGGGTTCATGTTTTTACATCTGGATTTGTTCGTTTTCCATTGGTTCCTCTGTTTTGGGCTCCTTTTCTTTTCCAGATTTGTTTTTGGTGTTTCAGATTTGGTTAAATCAGTTTGGAAGCTCCATGGCTTTCTTTTAGTCCTTCATTGCCTCATGTAGGTGGTTTCTTTGTTATCTTGTTATTTGGTCTCTTGTTAGATATTTATAAACTAGGCTAAATAAGATTTTACAAAAGCTCTAATAATTATAAAAGCTTATTTTATAATGAAGAAAAAAAAACCTTAAAAATAAGCTCTCTTTTTTTTTTTATTAAAAAGAGAGAGAGAGAGAATTCGTAATCCTTCGATCGAATACCCGCCGCCGCCACCCTTTTATAATATACCTTTTGTGATAATTTTTATTAGAAAAAGTGCTTATGACAAAATTTTTGTCAAACAGCTTATTTTAAATTTCAGCTTTTAAGTAACTTTTAAGTTAAAAAATTTATATAATTACCAAACAACTTTTAGCTATTTTAAAAAAGTTCTTTTTTTTTTTTTAGCTTTAACTTAAAAGTAACTTTTGAGCTAAAAATAAGAGAATCCAAAAAAGCTCTTAAAGTATTGTTTGGACGAGACCCTTTGATATTTGTCCTTAGTGAGATGTTTGTTGTTGCTTTACAAGACCGTTTGGTGTTTGTTTTTAATGAGATGTTTGGAATATTATTTGATCCCCTATTTGATATTCGTCCTTGACAAGACATTATCGTTTGTTAAGTTTTTTACTTTGGTTTGATACTCTTTATTGTTCGAGTTATAAGCTATGGATCATTATTTTATTGAAGATTAGTTGCTACACGCGCAAGCTGCTTCCAGCTTAAGCTTAAGGGAGAGTGTTGAAAATATCAAGTTTATAAATACTCAATTAAATAGTTATCATTTGGAATATCATTTAGTAAACATTAATCAATAATGTTATTGATTCTTCAATCTCAACAAACAATAATAATATAACAACAACCAAACATTATCTCACAAGATAAAGTCAGCTACATGGATCACTTGATGCCATTGAACTAAATTGAAAACCAATTTCCTGATAAATTGTTAACAATGAGGTCTCGCTCAATAATTTTATTAAGTGTTTTCTTCAGTTTTTCCCCACCCTTTTATTGGGCTACAAACAATTTAATCTACTCTCACCACTAGTGTATCCAATACCCTTATTTAATAATGAGTACTGAAAAAAAAAAAAGGGGGAGGGGGGGGGGGGGGGGAAGGATGCTATATACTTAATTTTATCCCTATATCATATATAGGGATAAAATTAAAAAATGGTCATTAATAACTCTAGGGTGGACTCATATTTAAGACAAAAATTTAGACAGAGATCATAGTTAAAAGTCAATAAAGTTCTTCTCTTTGAAGCTTTCTATTGTCTCCTTGAGACTCATTTCCAATGGAATAAATTCAATTCCCAAGGTCTTCGCCTTCTCTTTAGAAACTTGATACTTTGACATGAAGGGCTTATCATCTGCACACCTAATTAACAAGTGGGAAAAGAATACATGAAATCAGAAACAAAATAGTTGACCTTAAATAAATATATACCAGGATACAAAGAAGCTGGCGGGGCAAGACATTTTGGTTATTAAATAGAACATCCGATCATTAATATAAAATCCACATTGTAGATCGATTTCTTTATTAAAGCGGGTCTTACATTATGAACAAGAGAGAATATGGTTTAACAACAACAATAATTAAAATCATTAACATCAGTTCCCAAAGAAGAGGGAAAAAAACAAAAACCCATAAACATCAAGTCTGAGGAACAGGTGATCATCATCATCCAGGCTGTTCATGTTTTACACGATTCAGAAGAAACAAGGATAATTGTATACGTGAGATTTCAAGAAATAAAGCTATAAATTTACAAGTTAATCCATTCATGAACTTATACTATAATGATGATAACAATAATTAACTTACTTCTCAGGGAGTTGTAATGTTGGGAACAGCTCACGTAAAATCTTGACGTGTTCTGAGTAGTGAGCAACTCTCTCAACCATAACATATCTTCCGTTAGCTGAAGGAATCTCAAAGGCCTGAATATGGGCATTTGCAACATCCTTCACATTCACCCATCCTGCACTATAGTTTGGATATGTTTGAGCTGCATCAAACAAGTGAGGGATGAAGAGCAAAACAATAATTCTTATTCAGTGACAAAAATAAAAGAATATTTCAAAGAAAGTGCTCAAACTATTACTGGATTTCTCTGAAAGATGAAACCATGGCTCTCAACCGGCACTTTGTGTTACAATTTGAGTTTCTGGCTTCATTTGTACTCATTGTGATCTTAGTATATATAAACAACATTCTCTCACATAAGGCTGGTCCTATATATATATAAGCAATAATTTGTGTTTGTCTAAAAACTTAATGCACTTTTTCCATTCTTACCTCTTGTTAATTAGATGTTTCTTTCATCTCTTTCTCCCACAGTCCCACTCATTCTCTCTAATACTCATCATTTTCATAAATAAGGTTATATGTAGGGGGGGGGGGGGGAAAAAAATCTCCCACACATTTTTTATCTACAAGATTTGGTTAGTTGCTACTTATATATAGGACCGGAGGGAGAAGATTTTTTCCTTCCTTTTCTAGTGCATTCTTTTTGGCAGATAGAGAATGAAGAGGCCAGCAGACAAGAAGGACTCTCGCACAAACTGTGGCAGCCTCTCTCCTTTATCATTTATAATAGGGTAAAGGAGTAAAAATACACATGTGCTTTACCCTCGGGAGCGCCCAACACCTTATACTTTTTTTGGAAGCAAAAATACACATGTGGTTACATTTTAGGAGCAAAAATCACATCACCGTTAAAATCTAACTTAACGGTACATTTGCAACAGAAAACACCATATTTACAACAGAAAATGTCATATTTGCAACAACATTTAAACACCTGGATTTTGAACATAGAAAGGTCATTTACAACAAAAAAGACTATATTTATAATAGGAAATGCTGTATTTATAACAAAATTTAAAATTTTGCCATATTTACCACAGAAAATACCATATTTATAACAACATTTAAACACCTGGATTTTGAATATAGAAATGTCATTTACAACAGAAAAATGCTAGATTTATAACAGGACGTGCTGTATTTATAACAAAATTTAAAATCTGGCCATTTACAATAGGAAGTGTTGTATTTACAACAAAATTTTAACGATGGTGTGACTTTTGCTCCTAAAATGTAACCACATGTGTATTTTTGCTCCCAAAAAAAGCATATGGTGCTGGACGCTCCCAAGGATAAAGCACATGTGTATTTCTGCTCCTAAACCCTTTATAATAATCTGAAGATAAGGCATTTGCAAATAGATAAAGTACTTAAAACTCTTGACAATAATGATTAAGGATAACTGAGTTTAGAGCATCTATATAATAATAGACTCTATAACAGATAATAATGATCTTAGACTCACTCGATATAAACTAAACATAAACTCCAAATCCACCAGAGTTCCACTTCAATAGATTTCTCAACAACGATAACTCTTATTTTCTTATTTCAATATACATAAAACATTAGTCCACTTTAACATTTTGACATGAATTTCCTTTTCATTTGACTATACCAAGAAAAGAAGCTCAGTTGAAAAAATCAAGTAATCCAAATGCAGAGTCGTGCAGACATAACAAGGTTTTTGGAAAGTGTAAACCTAATGAGTACATAAAAATTACCTTTTATAAGATTAAATATAACAGCACAAGTTTCATTGAGTGATGGTTGTAAGAGTGGCCCTATCACAAATGCTGGGTTGAGAACAACCAGGTCAATACTGTTTTCCTTCACAAATTTCCAGGCAGCTTCTTCAGCCAAAATCTTGGAAACATGATACCATCGCTGAAAGAACAGAATATAAAGCAGAATGTAAAATACTAATGGTTACAAACTTGTGTTACAACCATTGTCAACATAAGAAATAATTCTGAAACAAAAAGTCCTAAATGTCACAGGATCCTTATTATTTGGCTTCAAAATGAAGTTTAGTTTGAACTTGAATCTCTTTTTAGTATTTTCCCTTACATTATATCCTTATGTATTCATAGTGCTTAAAGCACTTGTTTTGCCAAGGAAGTAAAATGATATTGCATCTAGCACACAACATAGCATAAGCTATAAGGAAATGTAGCAACAATTTAAGAGATTCAAAATATAGTATATGGTAAATTCACGTTTAAAAAAGCCTCATAACAACATGCTGATAAGCTATCAATCACAAGATGAAGTATTTGAATCATAAAAGGCATCACATGTCAGAGTTTTCAAGTCTAAGCTTTACCCTAAGATAAATAAACTAATTCCTTTTCTTCATCAAATCTAAAATCATTAGGCAATCTGATGTGTAAACTGTAAAAGGATATGAGAATATAGAAAGTTATAGGTAGTTACGGTTGTTAGGAATTTTAGGCAGTAGTGAGGTATGAGTAATGTATGGGAAATCATGAGTTAATGCCTATATAAACAGAGGAATTATGTAATGAAATGTGCTTATGCTTAATCTGGTTGCTCAGTGCTATTTGGTCAACCTCATCTCTCTTGTCTCAGTTCTCTCAATTCTCTTTCTGTTCGCTGTTGATTTTCCTCTTTGCTCCTTCTCTTTCACCTTTCTTTCTATGTTTATACAACAAAATCATTCAATTTACTCTTCCTCTTTTGAGGCTTTCATTTTCACATCATCATTAGTGAATGTCGTTTTCTTGTGGTTCTGAGTTCTGACAGGGTCAGTGAATTCTGAATCATCCAATAATGAAAAATCTTAAATCTCTCAATGAACATTCTTTGTCTTATTCATATTAGTACCAGAGCATGATACAAGGCTCTATATAAACGTATATCTTGTAGCCCAAGAGACATAAGAAAGTTGCACTTACCTTCTTATCCCTACAAATATCTGGACTGGAAAACCATGTCTCATCAACTACAACGTCAGGAGTTAGAGGTTTTCCAGTATGTGAAAGTGCTGCAAAGGAAGATGTTAAAACAACTCGTTTCACACTTGATGATTTTGCACACGACCTAAGAACATTGAGAGTTCCCTTGACCGCTGGCTCAATAAGTTCAGTCTGAAATGAGGATTAGAGTTGGGAAATCAAGCAATTAATAATCAAAACTAGGAGACCCATAATGGGCCTAAGATGTAAAAAAGTCCTTAGCTACCGCCATTTCTCTGTTTCAGAAATCTGTCTCTTCAACTAAACAGGCAAAGGGGGAACAAACAAGCGACGATATGCCTATTAACCACATACTTAAAGGATAAAAGGTAACTGGGCATGATTGTTTATTCTATACAGTAATTTTTACTGAATTTCACAAGATATGTAATATTTTAAGTCCAAGAGGAAATAGTGAACCCGTTCGACTATAAAACTTTGGAACAGGGCCTTATGATTTCTAAGAAGGAACAACTTTCGTCTTTCTCAGAACAGGGCCACATGATTTCTAAGAAGGAACAACTTTTTAACCACAAGAAGACTACTTCACTTTAACACATCTCCCAAGCTCAATAGATTCTTCAAACAATTTGAAGTTTAGGAAATAAAATTTTCAACAATTAGAATATGGTATAAACCTGTGGGTCGATGGGATCAAAATAACAGGGAGATGCAGTATGAAAGACACCCACACACCCTTCAATAGCTTCGTCAAAGGAACCTTCTTCCTCGAGATCTGCTTTAATCAAGCGTAATCTCTCCTTCGCACCATCAAACTCAAGCAAGTGATCTACCTTTCTTGGATCATCTGAAACGAGTAACAAACCATCAAAAATTGGTAAATTCTAGAAGGTTCCCCATATAAAAAACAAGAAAATATAGTAGATGGTCCCGGCTTACTTGGGTCACGAACAGTGCTCTTGACAGTGTAACCACGAAGAAGAAGGAACTTGACGATCCATGAAGCTATAAAGCCAGAAGCACCAGTGACACACACCACTTTTTCTTCGCTTTCGTTGCTGCCCATAGGCTGTCGAGTCTTGTCTGTTGCCTGGATTTTGGACTTTGGATAGGTTCCACCACTCAACAGGCGTCATTTTTATCTATTCCGAGTATGCCACGTGTCCACTTTTTTGGGCGGTAAATTTACCTATTAGAGCCTACCTGGGAAAGGCTGGAAGGAAACTGAAGACAAGTCCGTTTGGCACAAATAAAATTGGGAAAATTACACACAGGTTCCAAGGAAGGGATATATTTACGTTTAGGTCCCGTCAATTCATGAAATTACTCTGAAGTCCCAAGGGACTTCATTGTAAATATTTCATATGAGTAAAAGACCTTATTGTCCTTCTACTTCTTCCTTCTCCTCTCTCTCTCATCTCTGGACGTCCCTTCGATCTTTCCTTCTCATCTCAGGTTCTTCTTTTTCTTTCCACTGACCAAGCTCACCGGCAAGAGGTGGATGGAGATGGAAGGAAGGAAGATCCCAGCTCTATCTCCCCCGCGGCACCCTACGGTGGTGAACGGTGGTTGAGGGAGAAGGCGTGGTCACTGGCAACGATGGATGAAGAGTGGAAAGTCGCTGGCGACAGACGAAGGTAAAGGTTCAGATCGAAGGAAAGAAGAAGATCTTCGGGGCGCCACGAGGAGAGTCAGCATAGATCTGAAACTGGGCTTCGCTGCCGGCAAGCTTCGGCACCATCCATCACCGTCAACCGTCAACCATCCATCAAAATCGCTGGAGACCCTCTTTGTTCTTCCAGAGCACCTTCATCGGCCTTCTCTTGGAACTTCCGGTGAGTTGCAGATGAGAAAAGAGAGCATTTGTTGTTGTAAATAGAGGTTGGGGAATCTGCAAAAGTATGTAAAAGTTGTTGTGAATATATGCATTTTCTGTTGTTATTACATGCATTTGTTGTTGTAAATAGCCTCTGGAAGTGATAGGCGAATTGTGATTAATTTATGCATTTTGTGTTGTTAATTTATGCATTTTGTGTTGTTATTCGCCTCTGGAACTCAGAAATCACAAATTCAAGGTTTTCAGAAGTTGTGGTTAATTTATGCATTTTGTGTTGTTAATTTATGCATTTTGTGTTGTTATTCGCCTTTGGAACTCAGAAATCACAAATTCAAGGTTTTCAGAAGTTGTGGTTAATTTATGCATTTTGTGTTGTTAATTTATGCATTTTGTGTTGTTAATCGCCTCTGCAACTCAGAAATCACAAATTCAAGGTTTTCAGAAGTTGTGGTTAATTTATGCATTTTGTGTTGTTATTCACTTCTGGAACTCAGAAATTACAAATTCAAGGTTTTCAGAAGTTGTGGTTAATTTATGCATTTTGTGTTGTTAATTTATGTATTTTGTGTTGTTATTCGCCTCTGGAACTCAGAAATCACAAATTCAAGTAGAAGGGCAATAAGGTCTTTTACTCATATGAAATAATTACACAGAAGTCTCTTGGGACTTCAGAGTAATTTCATGAATTGACGGGACCTAAACGTAAATATATCCATTCCTTGGGGCCTGTGTGTAATTTTCCCAATAAAATTTAAAGAGGGAATTAGAGAAGGGAAAGGAAAATTTGAAAATGAGGGAAGATGATTTGAGAAAAGATGAGTTGTTTGGTAGGAAGAAAATGAAGAAGTGATAGTTAGTAAAGAATTAGGAAATGTCTATTTTACCCTAAAAATAATTAATTCAAAATAAAAAAAAGAAAAATATTTCTTTTTTGCTGAAATATATTTTAAAAAGATATGTTCTTATTAAGTTTGAACTCGTGTAAAAAAAAAAAAAATCACCAAATTCTAATTTTCCCGCCAAGTTCAAATTTTTCCACCAAGTTTGAACTTTACACCAAGTTTAAATTCCAGGGGTAAATATGTCCAAAAATGTGAACAGTGACATGGGAACTTGTAATCCCACCAATTTTGATGGGATTTGATCTTTCCACATATAAGGAAAGATTGGTGGGCTCGAGAACTTAGGTTTCTAAGAAGATTTGTGCAAAATGTGTACTAAATATAGGAACTTGCCAAAGTTCCTTTCCCTCCCCACCAATTCCTTATACCAAACATGCCCTAAGATTCCTCCATGAAAACACCTATAGCTACTAAATGTTCCTGGGACTTAAGTTCCCACTTGCTTCAAAAAAATTTTAAATACCGAAAGATTAGCTCCCACTAAAATTGATAGTAACCCATTTTCGCTCACAAGAGGCAAATGCCAAATACAAATTACCTTGAAAATTTAAATTAAAGCATCAAAATAAAACCACAAATCTAACGAAAGCTTGGAAATGATTAGTTGAAGCATTTGAAAGAGAGAATTCACTTTGGTTACCAACAGTGGCATTGACAGTGTAAACTCGAAAAAGAAGTAGTTTGACAAGCAACTAAACATTATAGCTTGAGTTGAACCACACCCCCCCCCCCCCCCCCCCCCCCAAAAAAAAAAAAAAAAAACATTATAGCTCGAAGCATCAGTGCCACCGTACTGTTTTTGGTGTTTCTGCTCTTTTTTTTTTTTTTTAATCATTTTTCTTCTTCAATTTGATCACTGCTTCACCTTTGGTCTATACCAAAGCTTGTTTGATGCTTTTAAATTCTGCAAGTGATTCTTGGCTTCATAATTTGTCATTACATAAGCTACATCCATCTTTATTACTAAAAAAACCTTTGAGAATTGTTCTCAATAAACATTTGAAAACATCGATTTTGTTACTCCAAAAAGAAAAAATAATTATTCTCCAATAAATGGATAATTCTTTTGCGGAAAAATCAACAAATGAGTACAAAGAAGATAAAAGCTTAGGCTATAAGTGTTGCCTTGGACTGCTCTGTTTCAGTAACCATAAATATGGGCAAACAGAATTTTTCTCTGTTTCAGCAAGCGAGCGAAAAGAATTTAATTCTCGAAGTCATATTTTGGTAGTAAATTTATTAATGAAATTACAAATTTCATTCCGTAAAAAAAATTAAAAAAAAAATCCAATTTAAGAGATACCCTGGGTATTTTACATGTTCTTACCATAACCACCACTTCAATTTTTTTTACTAAACATTTTATTTTCCCTTAACTTATGTTTCGTTCCCATGTTTACCAAATAGCACACCACCTTTAAGTTTCCTCTCAATTTCCTTTCCTTTTCTTTTCTATTCACTTCCCTTCCTCCTCAAACTTTTCGCATCTCAAATGGGCCCTTAAAGTATCCGTGACTTTGATGGCATTTTACCATGAAGTTTTGAAAATGATTAAAACATGTTATCTCATTTAGCAAAGCAAACATGTCAATTTAAAAAATAAAAAATAAAAACATTCCACATTACATTTACATACCTCATCGCCACCTCATCCTCCCTCTTTCCTTGACGCCCCCCCCCCCCCCTTTTTTCTTTCCACCGGAAATTCATGGAAAGCCAAAGTTCAAACTTCCTATGAACATTGAAGAACTTAGAAATTTAATTAACACCAAGAATAAAATAGACACAAAGCAATTCAAAGAAACTTTCCAGAATCTTGAAGAGGAAAAAGAACAAATAGCCTATTTGACATAGCGTTGAGGGAGAAGAAAGCCCAACGCACCGTGCTAAAAAATAGGTTGTTTGAGATAACGGTAGTCTTAAATGAGTTTATTTAAAAAAAATGTGACTTCTAATATAAATCACATTTTTTTTTAGCTTTTAGAGAAAAATGTTAAGGATATGTGATCTAATAAATAATGTACTATTAAATGTTAATCTGTATTCATTCTAATTTATATATTAAAATATTAAATATACATTTATATGAATTTTAATTTATATATTAGAATATATTTAATTAAGCATTTTATAGTTTTTATATTTTTTATCAAATTTAAATTTCTATCTTCAATTATTACAATATATACAACTAATATATATGTGGGTGTGTGAGGTATTCAATAAGATTCATACCAACTGACTCTTAAAATAATAATCTAAACAATAGTTTTTATTTTTTTTGGGGGGGGGGGGGAGGAGGCTTCTCTCGTTATTATTTCAAATACAAATCATATTTATAATATAATTTTGGGAAAATTCCATTTAAATACATTTTGAATTTGTAAAACCCCCAGCAGTCTCCTGAATTTGAAAAAGAAAAACTGAAAGGTACCAAGGACTTATGATATACAAATTCGAGTGAAATTATCCTTTACCCTTACTTTTAAATAAATTTAAAAAAAAAAAAAAAACCCTTGCCAGAGGGCTGCCGGTCACCAGCGGTTGGGCGCCGGCACCAGCGAGGGGGTGGGGTTTTTTTTTTTCCTTTGGGAGTGGCTTTTCCTTTGGAAAAAAAAATTATTCATTGAACCCTTACACATGCTTGGGACCAAGTGGTCCACTAGTTGGGCCACTTCACACACACACACACATTCCACACACACACACACACACTAACAAATATATATATATATTTTTTTTTCTTAACATTTTTTCAACAATAATTACAAATATGTCATTGCTATTTACAAATCAACCATCGCTATTTACAAATATACCATCATCATTTACAATTTGTTTTGGGGTTTTTCATTCTTACCTCTGAAATAAAAACATAAACTTAATGTATTATTACAAATATATCATCGCTATTTACAAATATACTGTTGTCATTTACAAATATACCATCGCTATTTACAATTTGTTTTGGGGTTTTTCATTCTTGCCTTTGAAATAAAAACATAAACTTAAGCATTATTTCAAATATACCATTGCTATTTACAAATCTACCATCGCCATTTACAAAATTATCATCACCATTTACAATTGTTTTTGGGGTTTTTCATTCTTACCTCTGAAATAAAAACATAAACTTAATGCATTATTACAAATATACCATCGTTATTTACAAATCTACCATTGTCATTTACAAAATTATTATCACCATTTACAATTGTTTTTGGGGTTTTTCATTCTTGCCTCTGAAATAAAAATATAAACTTAATGCATTATTACAAATATACCATCACTATTTACAAATCTACCAACCCCATTTACAAAATTACTATCGCCATTTACAATTTTTTTTTTTGGTTTTCATTCTTGCCTTAAGTTTATTTGTAAATGGCGATATTAATTTTGTAAATGGCGATGATAGATTTGTAAATAGCAATGATATATTTGTAATAATGCATTAAGTTTATGTTTTTATTTCAGAGGTAACAATGAAAAACCCCAAAAACAATTGTAAATGGCGATGGTAATTTTATAAATGGCGATGGTAGATTTGTAAATAGTGATGGTATATTTGTAATAATGCATTAAGTTTATCTTTTTATTTCAGAGGCAAGAATAAAAAACCCCAAAAACAATTATAAATGGCGATGGTAATTTTGTAAATGGCGATGGTAAATTTGTAAATAGCGATGATATATTTGTAATAATGTATTAAGTTTATATTTTTATTTCAGAGGCAAGAATGAAAAACCCAAAAACAATTATAAATGGCGATGATAATTTTGTAAATGACGATGTTAGATTTGTAAATAGTGATGATATATTTGTAATAACGCATTAAGTTTATATTCTTATTTCAGAGACAAGAATAAAAAACCCTAAAACAAATTGTAAATGTCGATGGTATATCTGTAAATGGCAATAGTATATTTGTAAATAGCGATGATATATTTGTAATAATGCATTAATTTTATGTTTTTATTTCAGAGGCAAGAATGAAAAACCCTAAAACAAATTGTAAATGGCGATAATATATTTGTAAATGGCGATGGTTGATTTGTAAATAGTGATGATATATTTGTAATTATCGTTGAAAAAATGTTAAAAAGAATATATATATATTTGTTAATGTATATATATATTAAAATAATCAAGTGACCCAACGGGTGGACCATTTGGTCCCAAGCATATACATATATTTGAATTTGTATATCTCTGATAGGTCTTTGGTACCTTTCAATCTTTTTTCAAATTCGGAAGACTTCTGTGGGTTTTACAAATTCAAAAGGTATTTAATAGAATTTTTCCTATAATTTTTATCCTATTTTAAGTTTGTAAAAATCAAAGTACAAATAAGTGTAAGGCTGCTACCATTACCCAAATGGACTCAAAGAAGGAGGGGAACAAGGCGAACAACCCAAAACATATCAGCAAAAGAAGGGAGAGATGGAAGGAAGGTAGAGAGAAACATGTATAACATTTGGTCCAACCAATCCCAACGTTGAGCTTCCTCCTCATGGTCATTAGATGAACTTGTAATGGTTAGGATTTAATATTTTATAATCATATTATTATAGTATTAAATATAAAAATGCATATAAATAAATTTAAACTATTAAAATTATATCTAAATACTTTAACTATGTAGACTTCTATTAAATGTTTTATAACTTTTTTTTTAACCTCCAGCACTTCTGAACTTTTTTGGTTAAATGTTGACAGTTTAAAGTTTATATATATATATATATATATATATATATTGCTATTTAAGATTGTAATATATTATTATAAAATGTTAAATGTCAACCATTGAAAGTTCACGTAACAATGAGGAAAGTAAATGGAGAGGAAGTTTAATGGAGATACCCCTCTTTCTCTCAATTATAAACTACTCCCTCCCTCCACTAGTTAATGTATGGATTAATTAAATTTGATAGATTAAGGATATTAGTTAAGTTAGTTAATATAATATGTTTTCTTAAAAAAACCCTAAACATTTTTTATTCCTCACTTCTTTTCCCACTTCATTATTGTTGAATAAATATTAATAAAGTTAATTTGTAGAAAAATGGATAAAAGTGTGAAAGATGTCTTACATTTAGTATCAACTCAATTTCACACTTAGATCCTACATTAATGACGGAGGAGAATCAAATATAAATCCACTAAGAAAAACTATTAAATACTATCAGTCCCTAATATAAGAGCTAGTTAAGAACTAGTTAAAGAGTTATATTTGTTTCTAAATATAAGATATCAATCATTTTATTCCATATTTATCATTTTTTTAATGCAAATTATTTGAGAGCATATTACCAACACAAATTTTGACAAAAACTGCAAATATCAACTAGCAAAACATTTAATTGCTCCTTCTTTACCAATGAAATTTTTTTATAAACCAACCTGTGTCTCCCCCTTGTACCCAAAAAATATACTGCCACACACATTAATATCCAACCTAAGATGATCCATTTTTTTTCAATGTCTGTTTGTTACAAGCATAATGTTCCAATTCTTTTTAAATTGGTACTCCATTTATCTTTAATATAAGACATATTTACCTAATTTAATTATATTAAAGAAGTTAATTAAGTTAATTAATATAACATATATTTTCTAAAACACCCTAGTCATCTTTCTTGATTCTCTCATTCCCTCTTATCCTTTATTACTAATGAGAGGGCACCAATAAGGATAAATTGAGAAAAAAAAATAATAAATACAAAAAATATGTCTTATATTTAAAACCAATATTAACTCCTTAAATATATCTTATATTAAGAAATGGAGGGAGAATATGCTTTCCATGTTCCCTCTCTTTGTTTTACACCAATGAGTAATGACCATAATGTTTCACAAGAGACCAAGATCAGAGAGACACAGAGAACAACTTAGCAGCTAAAAGGAAAAGATTGTCACATGAAAAGTGAAGCTCCCGCATGCTAATTTATATATTTAACCAGAGAAATTGCAATTTAATAAACTTTATTCAACCGAATTTCGACAATTAGATGTCTTCAAAACTAATTACCAACCTTACAGGATACGAAAATAGGTCTTGTTAGTACAGGTGAATATAATCCTATCATTGAATGTTTGAATATAAGCCTTAGAACAAGTTAAAAGAAGTTATTCCCTATGAAGTCCTATTTCAATGCAAGCCTTGTATCACAGTTATCGTTTTTCTGTATCACTGAATGTAGGCAATGGGGTTGTTTACATAAAAAACACAGACTTAAAGCTTTCCTAAGCTTATCAACATTTATTTATATATATATAGAGAGAGATCAGAGTTAAAAAGTTAATGAAATTCTTCTCTTTCAAGCTTTCTATAGTCTCCTTGAGACTCACTTCCAATGGAGTAAATTCAATTCCCAAGGTGATCGCCTTCTGTTTAGAAACTTGATACTTTGGCATGAAGGGCTTATCATCAGCACACCTAACAAGTGAAAGACAGACATGAAATTTGGCCTTAAATAAATAGAAGTATATAAGAGGATACAAAGTAGCTGAAAGTGAGCAAGCAATTTTGGTCAACAAATATGTTTGAACAATTAAGTACACAAAAATTAGTACTTCCTCAGTCCCTATTTACTTGCCCTCATAGGAAAAATCACACAGGTCAAAGACAAAGAAAAATTTATTTATGTACTCTCTGCGATCTTTAATATAAAACTCACTTTAACGCATAAATTGAACTACAAATTTGATCGTATATGAAGGACGACAGGGAGTATTATATCGTAACTACTTGATCTTTTTCAATTTTGCTCTTCATTAGGTGCCACACTATTTTATATCTTAATTATCTCCATTTAAACATGGGCATTATTGGAAACAAGTAATAATTATACTTCAAAATTTGGAACAATACATATATTTAGGGACAAAATGAAAATTCAAATAAGGACAAGTAAATAGGGACAGAAGAGGCATGATTGAACAGTGTGAAAAATCATATTGATATTTTTAGTGCATTTACTGTATTTAACTCTTGCTGTATATATAGCCCGACGAACAAGGAAAAAGTCAATCACCATCAAGTCTGACGAGCAAGGAATCATCATCATCTCATCATGTCTTTTCATGCATAGCTCAGTAAGAATGATCAGAATATTTGTTTTTGTTTTTTAATTAAATGAAAGCCATTTAGTTCACTACAAGTAATGGGCAATTTTTAGTGCTTCATGCAAAAGAGTTGGCCTTAGGCATAATTCAGAAGAAACAAGGACAATTATAAACGTGAGGTTTTGAGAAATAAAGCTAAAAATTCAAGAGTTACTACATCCTTTAAATTATAAACAATAATAATCAACTTACTTCTCAGCAAGTTGTAATGTTGGGAACAGCTCATGTAAAATCTTGACGTGTTCTGAGTAGTGTGCAACTCTCTCAACCAAAATATATCTTCCGCTAGCTGAAGGAATCTCAAAGGCCTGAATATGAGCATTTGCAACATCTTTGACATTCACCCATCCTACACTATAGTTTGGATATGTGTGGCCTGCATCAAACAAGTGAGGGATGAGGAGCAACATAACAATTCTTGTCCAGGGGATAAAAACAAAATATTTAACACAAGGTTGTCAAGATCGCGATTTTACTTAAGATCGGAAGGGGGTAATGATGAAGACCTTCGTCATTAGTCTTGGGGTTCACAATCAACAATTAACCAAGGATTGCGTATAGGCAAACCTAGGATCGTTCTCTCTTTTCGAGAAGCTTTTTATTGAATCCTAAGTAATCTAAATGTCATGCAAATGCAACGAAGACAAGGGGGGATTGGGTTTTGGATTTTTAAATTAATAAACTAAAATAGAAATGCAATTTAAATGAAGCAAATATAAAATAGAATATAAGAAAACGAGAAGAAACAGATTAAAATCGATCAACCCAACATTCAGATTCCAGAGACTTCCATCATTGAACGAAATATAAATAACCCACGTTTGGCTCTGGACGAACCGAGATCTCTGCACTCGCCCAGAAAATCCCTCGACTAGATGATCGCCTAGAATTTGTCCGAACAGCGGCGCCCCACTGTGCGATCACACAGCAAAACTTAAAACCTAGTTCGAACTCAGTCCTTGGGATGAACCAAACCAAATATTAAATCTAATATTCGAACTATTTCCAGAAATCGGATCCGATAAGATGAAAATAGAAAAGAGTTAAATTACCGATAAAGCACAAGCTCTCTAGACGAATCATGGAATCCTCAACGTTGGGTCAATCAAAGAAGCTTAGCCAAGCATGGCTAGGAAAAACGCAGAAGAAAAGATGAAGAAGAACATGAAGAACAACTAAGAGAAAATAAAAAGCTTCTAATTTAATCTGAAAAATCTCCTACAACGTAATTGAGAATATGTTTGTAGCCACCATCTAATTTTCCTTATATAGGAAAGATGACTAAAAATAGGAAACGTCTAATAAATAGAAAATCTCTAAAAAATAGGAAACCTCTAATAAATAGGAAACCCCTAATCAATAGGAAATCCCTATAAAAAAGGAAACCTCTAAAAATTGGTCTTTTATTACAAAATTTGAGCAAAATAAAAATCCAGAAAAATGTGTCTGTCTTTAGCTCCGATTTCGTCCATCTTCTTGTCCGAATCAGCCTTCCGAGTCTTCATAACAATTGTAGCTCTCTGAATCATCTAAAAAAGAAAAGAAGAATCAGGCAAATCGGATATCTAGATTAAAAGTTATGACGAAAATACTAAATCACTGTAAATCTGGAATTTAATCATAAAAATGAATTAAATCCAATTAAAAGCTCAAAGCTCAATTAGGTAATAAAATCTATTATTTAATGACTAAAAAATCCTAAATTTATTTACCAAGAGATACAAATAAATGTAATAATATTCAATCATCAGGTAACAAGATCGTAACTCGTGGGATCGGTACGGATTGTAAAGATCTTACTTTTTTAATTTTAGTAAAAATAAAAAATATATATGGATATAAAATAACATTTAACTCACAACTTAATCCTAAAAGACAATTCAATCTTCAAGTAAAAATACATAGCATTGAAAATAAAGAGCAAAATAAACCACCACAATCTAATAATTTGATTAATAAAAAAATTTCAGCTTGAGGGGCTGAAGATTTAATAGATTATGGTCATTCTAGCTATTATAAATAAAAATGAAGCTTACCCACTATATATTAATGGGTCAGTAAATGTTTATCTAATATTATATATTCAAGTTAAAAAAAAAAAAGCAAAACAATAAACAAAGGAGAGATGATCGAGACTCTGAGAGAAGAGAGGAGGAGGGCGATGATGAGGGGAGAGGAGCGATGAGTAGATGACCGTGGAGAGAGTTGGAACCGCCGATGATGGAGAGTGAACCGATGATGGCCGCTGATGACACTATTGATGGTCGCGATTTAGGGATTTCAGAAGGCCGACGCAGCTGAGAAAGGAAACAATCGATGGCAACTGGCAAGTTAAGTCGATTTAGGGATTTCAGAAATCGGGTAGTGGGGCGGCTAGGTGGGTTTTTCGAATGGGTCACCGATTTTGCAGGATCGACTGTGCATGGCAATCCCACGAGTTTCCGATCTTCCCCGGCGATCCCACCAATCCCACCTCCGATCTGATCTTAGCTGCGATCTGGATCGTTTTTCTTGCCAAAAATCGCAAAATTGCCGATCTTACGATCTAGATCGGCGATTTTGACAACCATGATTTAACACGCATCCAAATCAACAACTATTTCTCAAAAAAGAATAAATTAAAATAGTCATCAAACAGATAATTAGAAATTTCAAGACAGCACAAAATTAAAGAAAAAGGTGTTCAGACTAACTTGGTTTCTTTGTAAGATGAAACCATGATTCTCAACTGGCGCTTGGATGGTCACTTGTTTTCTATATTCAATAAAAATTGGGAGTTCAAAAAAAGTCTCGTTTACAATTACAAGATACAGTCCTAAACTTTTAAAGGTTAGGGAGGTTATCTACATATGACATAAAGTTCAAGAGTGTTTTATATTCCTTTTGGTCCTAATTATAGGAGCTATTTACCAGAATTTGGAGAGATTAAGGAAAGAAGTTAAATTAGTTGATTATAATTATTTTCCAAAAATACCCCTGCAAAAAATTAAAAATTACATAAGGCAAAATTATTTACAACTTATAATAATCACCGACTCTTTCGAATTTCCGTACGACAATCGGCTATTCGCCAACATCGATCACTCTACAAATTGCATGATGATATACCTGTATAGATAAAGGTTACAATTCTGAGTGAGAAGAAAAAAAAAAAAAAAAGGTTACAGCTAAAGCTCACAACCCTAAGCTACCTCTAAGCTAAAATTACTCCATCCAGTCTTAAATATAAGATATAGTTAGCTTATTCACTTGTTAAAAAAAGATATTTTTAAAGGAATATTAAAATTATTTTATTTCAAAAATAAAAAATAAAGTAAAATTTCTCACTTGATAGAATATAAACGTGTTGTTAAATTAATTATTGTAGAAGAAGTATTAGTAGGGGTGATATGAGAAAAATATGACAAAAATTGTTTAAAATTATTTTACAAAATAAAAAAAGTATAATTGAGGTGTATATGACATTAATGAGTTGCAAACATTATTTACATTATTAAATATATAGGTGTATTATTAAATTATTATTGAGAAAGTATAAATAGGGGTATTATAGGAAAAAATTGACAAATGTTAAAACTTGCTCTTATAATTAGGACCAAAACCAACTCCAAAAAGTATTCCTATAATTAGGACCGGAGGAAGTATAATTTAAGCCTTGATTAAAATTTGAATTGCAAAATTTCGGATAACAAAAATTGAATGAGGAAGGCTGGCAAACAAGCAAAACTCTCTTATAAATATTGTGGCAGCCCCTCTCCCATTTCATTTAAAATAATATGCAGAAAGAGATAAAATAAAACATAAACTGTTAAGAATAATGACTTAGAATAAAGGAATTAAGGTTCCTGTATGCTCCCCACAATCCTAAATGTAAGAGCCAATTAACTAATTTGCATAAATAAGAGAAATTTAGTTAGTTTTTGTGAAAAAATGTGCATTGTCTCTTCCCTAAATACCCCTCCTTTTAATCATTTACATTGGAGCTTTGTCAACATAGCTTACATATCATACAAGAATCAAAGTATAGGGGTTGTTTAGGAAAAAATAATAAATATGAAAGATAAAGGGGAATGAGGTCTTTCATTTAAGATCAAAACAAATCCCTCAATTAGCACCTATATTTAGGACCAGAGAGAGTAATAATAAACTCTATAAACTTAAATATCAATGATCTCAGGCTCATTCTAGATGAACATAAACTCCACGTCCATTAGGAGCTCCAATTCAATAGATTTCTCAAAAACCATAACCCTCATTTCCTTATTCCAATGTACACAAGTCCATTTCAAATTTTGAAAACAAATTTCCCTTTCAATTGACCCTGACAAGAAAAGTAGTTCATTTGAATACATCAAGTAATCCAGCTGCGGACAGGTCATAAAACAAGATTCCTATAGAGTGAATCTTGTGAGTATATAAAAATTACCTTTTACTAGATTAAGTATAATAGCAGAACTTTCATTGAGTAATGGTTGCAAAAGTGGCCCTATCACAAATGCTGGGTTGAGAGCAACCAGGTCAATGCCATTTTCTTTTGCAAATTTCCAGGCAGCTTCTTCAGCCAAAGTCTTGCCAAGAAAATACCAGCGCTGAAAGAACAGAACATAAAGCAGTAGAAAACTTGAAGCAGAATGTAAAATAATGAATGGTTACAAACTTGTGTTACAACAATTGGCAACAAGACGAATAATATTGAAGCAAAATATTATGGTATTAGAACCAAGAATAAGAGAGAAGGGGAAAAGAGGAAGAAACAGAGAAGCGATTCAAGAGAGAAAAGAAACAGAGAGAGAATGAGAAAGAGGAAGGGAAGAATTGTCATTCCATTGCATATTCATTAGTCTATCCGTAGTCTGAGTACAATAGCATCAATGGGGACTATTTATAAGCTAAGATATCTACCTATCCCAAGGGCTAATAAGCCACTAACAAACTAACAGTCTAACAAAATTAACTAACATTAATCTTATTAATTTCCATAATACAAAAGTCCTAGATGGTCAAGAAAAAAAAAAAGGATATTTTTATTTTTGTCTTCAACATGAAGTTTAGTTTAAACTTTGTGAAGAAATTCGCTTCAACTGCTTTTCAATTCAGTGTGATGCGTTTTATTTAAAGACAGCAACATATATAGTAAACACCACAAACCTGCCTCTTCTAGCAAGATAATCTAGGGTAATATCTTCTAAATTAATTCAGATAAGAGGAATAGATTCTATCCTATAATATTTTAAATAAAATAGAATAAAACAGATCCAATATTTAAGAAATAAAACATCCCAATCTGCAGGGGGGCACCGCACACGTAGGGAACCCTTATTGGGCTTTTTTGCGCTGCAAAGCACACGAGAGTTAGGGATTTTAGTGTGTGGCTCTTCAACACTTGACCTCATTCTAATATTTTTCTTTTTATGGTACTGATACGTAAATCATATATAATGAATAGCTAAGGATGAGGTGGCGGCCACACTAATCCTATGAGGCCAGCCACTTAGTTAGGATATACACTTAGTTAGTTAGGAAGTTAGTTGTATTAGTTAGTTAGTTAGGAGGGTTGATTAGTTAGTTAGTTGTTAGTAACCACTTTAGATTAATGGGTTGAGGGGTTGCCTATATAAGGCATATGGCTCTTCATTGTATACGATGCTCTTATGTTGAAAGATGAATATGTGAATGAATGAAGATGCACAGTGATGTGATTCTGTGTAGTCTCCCTCTCCTCCTCTCTCCTCTTCCCTAAATCCTCTAATCTCCTACAACTATTGTATCAGTGGTATCAGAGCGAGTCATCCTCGGCTCTCCCGCTGTCATCTCTGCCATTCTGAATCAGTTCAGAGCCTTCCTTCTTTCCAACGGCTCAGTTCTGTTCAGGAGACAACCAAGGAACCGAACGCAAGTGTCACCTTTTAATCTAGCCAGAGTCATTCTCTGCCGGGTTCGATTTGGCATTTGAAAAATAAACCAAGAAAAGTCAAAAAGAATAACCAAGAACGGTCTTGGGCAACAGGGATCATCGTGCTTCAACGCTTATACTGTCATTGCTGTCAACGTCCGATCGGAAGGAATTCAACAGGGAGCTCAGCACAGTGAGAACTCGATAAAGCCGACGGCCAAGAATCAACGAGAGGCATTCATTTGGCCAAAACCAGACCAAGAAACTTCCGTCTTGCATCATCAGAAAAATTGCGTCGCATAATTTTGGATTTTCACATTGGATTCTCGTCAGTTTCTGATTAGCGTCGCAAGGATTCTGAGTTCTTCACCGGACTTTGGGTCGACTTCGTTTGGGTATTCTTCTTCTAGCAGCGTCGACTGAGTCTGGATCAACTTAGCGTCGCATCACTTCAGTTCAAAAGAGACCCAGTAGAAACACTGTCAGCGTGTTGTAGTTGCACCGGTGTTGGACTCTTCGTTAAAAAGAAACAAAGAACCTCCACGTGTTGGGCTGAGGTGTCGGCAATTCAAGAAGCAACGAGTGGTCAAGAAAGGGGCAAGAAGCCGAGCATTGGAGTGGGCCATAGAGAGTAAGTTTCAGCCGGCGCATGGTTGAGACTCGTTCCCAAGCTTCGCAAGCTTCAACCACAGCCATGTCTGATGATCTTGCGGCACGGGTTCAGGCCTTGGAGTCGACAGTGGTCGACCTACCAGGCGAGGTCCATGCTGCCATTACTGCCCATCAAACTGCCATTACTAATCAGCTGGATGCATTCTTGGCAGCGCAAGAAGCGCGTCAGCAAGGCTTCAGGAATGACGAACCACGGGGGCATGCCGAAGTTCCTCACAGGGGACCTTATAGGCAACGACAGATGGAAGAGTACGCCCCTCCGACACATCAAACCAAAATTGAATTTCCAAGATTTCAAAGAAGTGACATTGTTGGTTGGATTGACCAATGTGAACGCTATTTTGAAAGTGATAATACACCGGAAAGTTGGAAGGTCCGGTTGGCTAAAGAGAATCTTGATGCAAGGGCCTACATATGGCACCAAGCATTTGAGGAAGAAGTGGGCAGACGGATTTCTTGGCAAAGGTACAAAGAAGCATTGCAGGTTCGTTTTGGGCCTCTAAACAGCATAAGCATACCAAGAACAGAGACATGGAACG
The DNA here is from genome assembly GCA_034222035.1 of Acacia crassicarpa. Lineage (NCBI taxonomy): Eukaryota > Viridiplantae > Streptophyta > Magnoliopsida > Fabales > Fabaceae > Acacia > Acacia crassicarpa. The sequence goes on from JAWXYG010000003.1 coordinate 41,178,373, forward strand.
TTCTTGGAACTACCCAGAGTGCGTCGAGTCCACAAGCTTCAAATTGGATGACGTTGCAAGGAGATGACAAAGTGACGAAGCTCCTGGATAGGCAAAAACAGAAGAGACTCGAGAGCCACAACGATGAATTCATAGTGCCATCGTTGCTTGTTCTGTGTTCGGCTGCGAGGGGTTTGGGTAGTTTCAGGCTGTTAAGTGCTCTTTCATCATCTTCGGAAGGGATGGTCAAGGAGACTTTATCATATATCAGCTCTGTTCCGTCGGCACTGTCCATGCAAGTTGAAGGCGAGAGGAGCGATTTAGCGGAGAAACCGACTTCAGTTGCGGCGCCGTTGATGACTACTTCTTCCCTCTCAGCGCCTATTGTCAGTCTGCCGTCGAGTTCGAGTTCAAGCTCATCGCCGTCGAGTCCTCTCGCCTCGTCGGTGGCTGGGTTAGATGTTACCATACCAATTCACGATGTCGCGATAGCCGAGGAGGATAGTTGTGCTTCAAATGAGAATTTGTGTGTTGAGGCTGAGTTGCAGGAGTTAAAGCATACGTGGTTGGACTTTGTTGAAGTTGAAAAGTCAAAGGAGCAGCTATTTCCAATTCTCTTTGGGGGTCGGAAATATTGTGAAGAGGCATGTGGGTTTTTCATGTCCAATGGCCAAATGGGCTTTGACGTAGTAGCAAGGGCAAGAGCCCAAAGGGGTTCAACCCATGCATGGATTTCAAATGGCTTAGTTTTGTTCAAATCTGTCCTATTCCTGCACATTGTTTGGTTGGGATTTGGTTTAGGGGCAAGTTAATGGAGATGCTTTGTGGAAGAAACTGTTCACTAAGCAGGAAAAAAAAAACAAGAGAGGAGAAACACTCGGGTGCTTCAGTGCTGAAAATCAATTTGAAAGACAAGTTGGGATACAAGTTTCAAGCAGCAGTCTCCTTCCAAGTACCAGCAGAAATTCCAGAATTTAGCAACTTAGGCATATGTTTCAATTATTTTAGTTATGTTTCTGTTATTTCAGTTTTGTAATTTTGAGGTTTATGTTGTGTTTTTGTGTCAATCATCCTTGAGGGCAAGGATGTTTTTGGGGGGGAAGTATTGATACGTAAATCATATATAATGAATAGCTAAGGATGAGGTGGCGGCCACACTAATCCTATGAGGCCAGCCACTTAGTTAGTTAGGATATACACTTAGTTAGTTAGGAAGTTAGTTGTATTAGTTAGGAGGGTTGATTAGTTAGTTAGTTGTTAGTAACCACTTTGGATTAATGGGTTGAGGGGTTGCCTATATAAGGCATATGGCTCTTCATTGTATACGATGCTCTTATGTTGAAAGATGAATATGTGAATGAATGAAGATGCACAGTGATGTGATTCTGTGTATTCTCCCTCTCCTCCTCTCTCCTCTTCCCGAAATCCTCTAATCTCCTACAACTATTGTATCAGGTACCCATAGTTATTCATAGCGCTTAATGTACTTATTTGGCTTAGGCTGTATAATGATATTGCATCTAGCACATAGCATATAGCATGAGCTGTATGGAAAGCTGTAGCAGCAATTTTAAGAGATTCAAAATAAAATAGATGATAACTGATATATAAAGAAACCAAATTCACATTTAAAAAAGCCTCATGACAGCAAAATAAGCATCTACAAATCACAAGTACATGAATCATAAACAACATCAACGTTTTTTACCCCAAAAAACAAGACATCAAAGTTTCACTAAGTCTAGTCTTCCCTTTTTTTCAACAATCATATCAAAGGCACAAGAGGAAGGGTATGTCTTTTTCTTGTCCTTCTGACACAGTCAGTAAATGCTAAATCATCCAATTATGAAAAATTGCTTGAATTACAGCATTATTCAAATGTATACCTTGTAGTTCCAGGAGACATAAGAAAGTAGCAATACTACATATGTGGCATAGGGCCAGAATAACTGTCAAGCTACTTTCTTCTATCTTACTCTACAAGAAAAGAAATTTCTTCACTTTTAGTTTAGATGTGTCCCACAACTCACAAAATCGAAGCAACCATCATCCATGGAGTCCACTTCATTGATTAATGAAACATAAAATCATTCTGTTCTAATTAGCCAATGTAGAGGAAACACATGCACAGCATTAAATGGAAAACTTGATATCCCAACTCTATGCAGAATTGGTAAGTATCTCATACGCAACCTGCATTACCGACAAACTTTATTTGTGTCTGTATAATATAATAGCACTTACCTTAATATCCCTACAAATATCTGGACTTGAAAACCATGTCTCATCAACTACAGTGTCAGCAGTTAGAGGATTTCCATTAAATACAACAGCTGCAGTGGAAGATATTAAAACAACTCGTTTCACATTTGGTGATTTTGCGCACGAATTTAGGACCTTGAGAGTTCCCTTCACTGCTGGGTCAATAATTTCAGTCTGTAATGTGGAGAGAGCTGGTCAATAAAACAACAGTCAAAATAAAAAGACTCATCAGATATAAAGGCCTTGGCTTCAGTCATTTCTCTGGTTCAGAAATATATTACTCCGTCTGGTCTTTATTACAAGGCACCAACTAACTTTTCTCACAAACCAATAAAAACAATTAAAATTAATAAAGTTGTCCTACAATTTAAGTAATTTCTAATATTACCCCTACTAATTGCACTAAACTCTAATATTATATTAATTATTATTCTCACTTACTACCCTTATTAATTATGGGCATACATGAAAAAAAAATAATTAATCCTCATTGGAAACAAGTAAGTGCCTTATAAAAGAGATCAAATAAACTTACTAGTTGGTGCCTTATAATAGGATCAGAAGGAATACTTCAACTAAATAGGCGAAGGGAAGCAAGTGAAGTTATGCCTGTCTTTAATTGTCCATCCTTTTAACCATATCGAAATGCTTCGAGGATAACAGGCAACTAGGTATGATACTCCATTATTTATATTAACTTTTGCATAAACTTCACAACGCTTGTTATATTTTAAGTCTAAGAGGAAATACTGAACTCATTAGACTATAACAACTTGATTGCACTATTATTTGCCAAAGGCAGAGAAAGGAGCAAAATTTTGGAAAAGGTTATCTATCAAGAAGTAGAAAATGATATAAACCTGCGGGTCTACGGGATCGAAAAAACAGGGAGATGCAGTATGAAAGACACCTCACACCCCTCAACAGCTTGGTCAAAGGAACCTTCTTCCAGAAGATCTGCTTTAATCAGGTGTAATCTCTCCTTTGCACCATCAAGCTTAAGCAAGTGATCTACCTTTCTTGGATCATCTGTAATGAGTAACAAACCATCACAAATTGGCAATCCATGCTAATGAACACCCAATAAAAACAAGAAATATAACCCATTCATTTTGAATAATAGAGAAACTTAAAAATGCACGGACTAAATAACAACCATAGACTCTCTTCCTATCAGAAGCCGAAATAGAAGACTTGAAGAGAATGAGATATAAGTAGCAGATTCGTAGTTGTGTCATTTCAGACTCTTTACATAAGTCATCTTGGATAATTTAAAATGCTCTTGTCTAATCTATCTGTTTTATTCCTATCACCATACAAGCAAAAAGAAACTTCTAGTCATTGCCCGTTAACAATAAATCAAAATCTGGATATCGGTTTGCTGAGAATCTTCACCGAGAAAAGGTCAAGAGAGAGAAAAAGAAAAACAGAGATAACAAAACAGTAATGGTAAACAGTTTCAGTCACTTTTTGGGATAGATGGGACGATATTTTAAGATGCACTAACTTGGATCACGAACAGTGCCCTTGACAGTGTAACCACGAAGAAGAAGGAACTTGACCAGCCATGAAGCTATGTAGCCAGAAGCACCAGTGACGCACACCACCTTAGGCTCGTAGTTGATTTTCTCTGGAGATTTCAAACTTGAGGTTTGAAGAAATAAGTGTCGAGTTTACAAAATGTTTTTGAGTCAGAAACCTCTATGTCTCTAATGAACTCAAGCTTAAAAATGTGAACTCGAGTTTACACAAAGTTTTGAAAACTTTGGAGAATTCTAAAGTTGTAAACCTCAGGTTCAGCCTTGAGTTTGAGAATTAAATTGGCAAGTTTTCTCTCTGTCAAAGTCAAGCTCGAGCTTGCTCATAGTAGGCTCGAGTTCATCGCAGACAGAATGTTTTTGCTTAAAATTGACAAGTTTAAAATCACTCAAATCTTGATTAAAAAAATAACTTCACAGTGTTTACAATTGTTAGTAATCATCAAAACACATAGGGAACTAACAAAAATCTCAAGCGGTGCTTGGGGACTGGATGTAGGTCAAAGATTGGGCTGAACTAGTATAAATCAGTTTGCACATTCTCTTCCCTTATCTCTTACATTTCCAGCATATATGTTTGAATGTGTATATATATTTGAATGTCTGATTATTGCTTTATAAATTGATTTCAGTGAGTTACGAAAAGATTTTCAAAGTTCCTAAATTTTTATACTTCACTCAATTCACCCCCCTCTTGGGTTCAGCCGGTTCTTACATTTGGTATCAAAGTTAGGCTCTTGTTTAAAGGACTTAACCGTCTCAAGAGTTTCAATGGCTGATTTTGGGTGTTCATCGTTTTCAGAAGGTTTCGATTATACCATTCCACCGTTTTTCAAAGATATTAATTTTTGGTTTTGGAAAGCTAAAATGACTAGTTTTATCAAAGCAACTGATTTTCATATGTGGAATGTTTTTACAAACGTTTTTTTATTTCAAACCAAGAAAGGATTGTACAGAAAAAGAAAAAAAAAATGTTTTCTTTGAACATTAGAGCAATGAAAATTCTTCACGATGCTTTAACCGAAAATAATTTTGAGAAAATCAAGTTTTGCTCTAGCGCTAAAGAAATCTGGAATACTCTTGATTTTATATATGCTTCTATCAATTGTGTTGAATTTAATATTGTTGATAGTGGTTCTTCTTTGGTTTCAGCTGCTACAGCAGCCTGTTATGGTGCTGGTGTCACTGACAAGAGAAAATGCAAGCTTAGAGGTGTTCTTATTGTGGGAGAGGACAACCCCAACTTTAATTATGGAGCTGCGGATAGTTTTGATGATGACAATGGGAAAGAAATGATGGGCACAGTCATTGATGTCAGCACCTCCTTGTTGCCCCTGCCATGTGAAGCTTCTATGTATTGGGTTAGTTCATCTCATAACAATGGAGATAAAGATGTCACGGCGACATCTGAAAATGAAGCTAGTCAAGATTAGGAACTAGCAGAGTCCACCAATCTGGGCTTCATTTCTTCACCATCGTCCAGCTATAGAGTTCCTTTGGGCATAACTGATAGCGTTGATATGTCTAGTTCTGGTTCCCGTATCAGGAGAAAAGCAACTAATTCAATTTCTACTTGCGGGCTCCCTAAATTTCAAGGATTTACAATTTCCCTATTATCACCTCATTTACCCATATTTTTTTCTCCTAATTCAACATCTAGCTGCAAGGCAGGTGGCTCAGGAAAGGGCACAACTTTTCAACACAATAAAGAGAACTCGCCATTCTCACTCAATTCATTAAGTAGTGGAAACTGGAAATGTTATTCAAACTCCACAGTCAGACTCCAGTTCAGATATCCATGTTGGCAGGCCATGGGTGCGTGGAGACTATCTGAAGAAAGACAATTCTAAGATTGACCTTGATTCTATGGGTGACGTAATTCCATCAACAGGCCTCATGTCTGTGCCATTTGAGGATTCCGTTAATTCAAGTGTCCGATTTGATTGTTCAGCTCTGCCTTCTTTTTCAATTTATGTCAGTAAACTTCCGAAATTCTTAGATGATCATGTTCCTTGGTCATCAAGTCCTACAGTTGAGACAACATCATAGTCCCAAATGAGGATATCATGGAGGGAAGGGGTAATGAGCCAAGTTTTTGAGATGGATGACTTTGACTATTTTAAGATCTTGAAAAAATATTTTAAGTTATTGGCTGATACTAAAAGGATACTGACTGATACTGAAAAATATTTCAGGGTACTGACTGTACTAAAAATATACTTCAGCTTCATCTTATTTTTTTAAGATTCTAAAATAATTTTTCAAAAGCATGAAATATTTTTTTCTATACAATGCAGTATTCTCAAAGTATCTTTTTAGTACCAATTGGTACTCTGAAATATTTTTTCAGATCTTAAAATAATTTTTCAAGATCATGAAGTACTTTTTCAGTACAAGTTAGTATGATGAATATCTTTTTGCACCCGGTAGTAATTAAAATAAAATTATTAAATTAAAAAATAATAATTTGGTGTTCAACGCTCTTTTTGACAAACTACATATGTATTTTTGCACCTTTGAAATGTCATGTCATCGTCCAGTCAGCAAAAAAATCAAACTAAACGGTCAAAATCAAACTTAACGGTCAAACGGTATTTTTGCACCTAATTTGTAACCATATAGTCACTTTCGCACCTAAAAAAAATACTTGCTGCTGGACACTCTTCGAAAAAAGTACATGTGTATTTTTGCACCTTAACCCTATTTTATGATTCAAGCCAACTCACATAATTTAATTTGAGATAATTAATCCCATCCTACATATAGAATATATTTTATAGTATAAATTACACTATAGACTATATCTTATATTTAAGATCAGAGATAATATTAATAAACAAAAAAATTTGAGATAATTGGAACCTGTGGTGGAAACAATCCTAAATGATTTTGTTGATTTTTTTTTAATATTTTGTTTCATTTCTTATGAGGAACAAGTCATGATTATCTTATGATTATGTTTGAATATTACGAGGAAAATATAAAAGAATATAGTAATGAGCATAGTCTTTGAAAAGTCACATGATTTTCCCTCTCTACTAACAATGCCGTATGGATGTGGTGGGCTTAGCACTGTTTATAGAACTTGGCCTATTATCTCATATTTTATTTTTAGGGTCTATTTGGTTTGAGGGGACCGGAAGAGAGGGGAGGAAGATGGAAGGATTTTGGTTTTCTTCCCTTGTTTGGCTGATCATATTTTTTAGGAGGGGAGGGAAATTTTTTTAAAATTTTCCCTTCACTCCCCTCAAAAACGTCACCTCTCAAATCGGACGGATTCGGAGGGATTATTAGAATAGGTGTGTCAGTGGACTAAAATACCCCTATAATTTTTCTATTATTCCTAGAATACCCTTTTACCCCTTTATAAGTCGATGTAGTTGTAAACCCTATTCCTATTCGTCTTATTCGTCCTGTTCGAGTGATTTTGCAAAAGAATTGCTTGGCTTCTTCTTTTTTGAAAAAAAAAATAATTTTTTCCCTTTAAAAAAAAGCCAAAAGCCCTGACTAATGTGCAAAATGCACATTACAAGTATCATACCCATGATATATAATACCACTCTGATCCTATTTATAAGTCCAGTTTAACCAAAAAAATTTGGTCCTATTTATAAGTCCAGTTTCGGAAATAAATGAGATTGTAACAATTTTACCCATATTAATTGCACCCATAAAGATAGAGAGGGAAGAAATAGTAAAAAAGTACCCAATCATAAATGAGGGCAAAGTTAAAAATTTACCCCATAATCATTGTGTCAACTAACTTTTCTTGATATGTGAGATTTGGTTAAACTAAATTTATAAATAGGATCAGGGTGGTAACAAATTACGTATCTATACTTTTATCCATCAAAAGGTGCCAATGCTTCAAATTGTCAGATGTTTTTCCTTTGCCGACAAATGAATTCCCACTAGCGCTTCAGCCTTCATGTGCCCTGCTTTTTAGGTCAATAACTCATTAGACTCATCGTCCTCAATCAATGTGATCTTCGTCGAGAAGCTGCAATAACAATCGTTAGATTAGTCCACAACGCTAAAAACGATAATAGCAGCGAATCTTAAGGAAATTTAAATTATAGAAAGACAATAAAAAAAATGAAATTTGGGAAATTGGTAGGGCCTACTGATAACAAAGTCTTTCAGGTGGCGATATATTACTGCTGGGTTTTATATTATATACCATTCTCTGATACACGCCAAAATTTATTATGAGAGGCTTTAAGCACTCTCTTAATATTATAATAATATGTGTTTGTCTTGTGTGATTTATTTAAATGGGTTCTGACAAAAAATCATCATTCCAACAACTCGTTTTAAAGTTTCATTGAATTAATCAAGTCATGACTTAGAATGCCCTTGAATAAAAAAGAGATGTAGTATGGATAAGGTCTCAATTATTCATGTGTCTGTGTCTATGAAAGTGTAGTGTGAGAGAGATTATTACTACTACTTTCTTCGGTAGCTTCATTTGGAGGGGGAAAAAATAGTTTTTATATTTGTAAATGTTTTTCTAATTTATATCTATTGATACTCTTTCAATAATAATCAAAAGAAGAAAGAAGTGAAGAAATTAAGGAAGTTGACTAAGATGTTTTAAAAAATACATTTCATATTATTTAACTCAACTAATTTTCTTAATCTAATCAGATTATGTAAATATGTCTAAAAAATGGGAGGGATGTACATCAACTGATGTGATTATTCATGATGATATATATTATTACCTGCTCTCCCTTTTCTCTATTATACAGAGTGTTACAAAGACAGAAGATCATGGGGTTCCGGAAAGAAATACATGAGAGAAAAATGTAAAAGCAATTACTCATCTGATTCTAAACCTCTAAGAGCTCAAACTGATGAAGTACGTTTTTGTCAAAGGTTGCATTGTTGAAAACATATTTTTTTCTTATTTGATTCAATTTCGAGTCAACTTTAGGGGAGATAGATATTGATAAAGAGATGATGATTATGGCGGGAAATTACCAAGATGATTATTTTGATTCACATCTCTTATGAATTTCCTCCTCTTGGGAGAAATAAGAAACATTTTCTTTTTGAGAGTTCATGAACGTGCTAAACTGCAAAAATTTGTTCTTTAGCAAAATTAAATTCTGCAAAGCCTCTTAAATCCATTACTTCTTATGATAAAATTAAACTCGATCAAAATGAGTCTTTTATCTTATTTTAAATTAAGGGGGCCTTTTTGTACTCTTTTTGGAAGCTAATTAATGAAGTTGACCTTAAAAAAAAATCATGTTTTAAATGTAAGACTTAATTTGTATCTTTAGTGTTTCCCTAGACAACTGCCTAAGACTTAATTTGTATCTTTAGTGTTTCCCTAGACAATTGCCTGTTAGGCAAGTAGACTTGCACCCTCCGCTCACACGAGAAGAAAAGTTTGGAAGAAAGAAAATAAGAAAAGAGAAAATTAGGAGAAGCAAAAAATAGGGAGAGAAATAAGAGAGAAAATTATTAGCTTTCGATTGTTTTAACCGTCATTCACTTCAAGTTATTTGCATAATTGAGTTTTAATATATGAAACGCAGGAAAACTTAGGCCTTGTTTGATTTGAAGAAAGGGGAGGGAGGGGGAGCTTCCCTCCTTAATGTGAAAAGACATATATAACATTGATTTAAAGTATCTATGTGCAAAAAACAATATAAATGAGGGTTATATTTGACTTTTTACCCTAGAGAGGGGAACTCCCCTCCCTCTCCTCCCTTTAAACCAAACAAGGCCTTAAAGACACACACACATATATATATATATAAATGTGTGTACGTATAATTGTGTTTCTGTCAATGTTGAATAATTTTTCATAGTGCATACAATATGGATTAATTTTTAAAATTACCTCGCCATGTTGTACCAATCAAACATGGAAGAAAAAAGCTGAAGTCTGCAAATTCATGTTACTTCTCTTTGATTTCTGCACAAAGAAAGAGAATCACTTTTTACTCCTAATGCTATAGAAGAAAGAATCAATTTGCCAACTTGCTTTTGTTGTTATGCTTGATGTTGAAAGTTCAATATTAGAGAATGGTAAACTAGGTATACCATTTACAACCTCCAAGGGAGCTCGCTCTGAGGCTCCTCACTTCTTTATCTGCCTCAAGCATTTCCATATGTAAGCTCATTTTTATTATATTTTTGTGAGCCTAAAAGTGATGTCTATAGTAATTTTTCATGTCCCTTTAATTTGTATTATCCAACATATTAGGACAAATACTTATATACTCTAAGAGTACTACATTATCTGAACTTTGTTCAATTAAAACATAACAACTCATATTATATTAATCCTAGTTGGCAGGTGACTCATATGAAAAAATTCACTTTTTTTTTAAAGAAAAATGAGTTAAACACTTTTTTAGATTTTTTTTTTTCAAATTAAGATGTGTATTTTTTCTTGAAAACAAATTAAGAGGTTTCTTTTTTTTTTTTTCAAATAAGTCACCTACTAAATAGGATTAAAATGATGTCTACAGGGAAACCTAAGCAGTACCGCCTTCTCAGTACAGCTTCTCTTTTTAAATCGTGTTCAGGATTTTAATTCAGACTCTAACTTCTATATCAAAAATCTTAGAGTTTAGTAATAAAACTCATATTATGTGCCATCTACTCTATCTCTAGGGTTTTTAACTTACCTGAGCCTAACCCTTTTCCTTAAGATATATGTATCACAAAACCAGTATCATATAAATATTCCTAATCTAGATGTCCAAACCATACTCTGATACCATAAATGTAACACCCTAAATTCCATATATTTACTGTGCCCGGTGACACGTAGTATCTAGGAATACGGTGTTGACAGATCAGAGTAAAGCGGAATGGAGAGCATGTATTAACGTTTGGACAATGAGTAACTAATATAAAATGCCCAGGCATAAAATGGTATATTAAAAATCCCGAAAGAATATTCATGTGATACAATTAGTCGAAACTTGTATAATTAAAATTCAAACATAATAACTATACAATCTTAAACCAAGCCTTAACTAGACTTGTGGCTTGGAACCCAATATAGTTAATCAAACCCATTTGGTTAGGCTGATGTTTAAGTTTAGTGGAAGTCTCCTTGTCATGGTAGTGAAAATGTAGATTTTACTTGAAAATGGAAGGAGAATGGAAAATTGTAAAATGTAAAATCGTAAGAAAATTGTAAAAACATAAAAGCGTTTAGAAAACTAGTAAAATCGTTTTAATGAAAAAAAATCGTAAAACCATAAAATCGTAGTGATAAATCAAGATTTTAACTACCATACTCCTCGTCTTTCACGGCAACTTATGACTGAACTACATAGACTTGTGGCTATGAACCCAATATAGACTGACTTGGAACCCAATATAGTTAATCAAACCCATTTGGCCAGGCCGATGTTTAAGTCTAGTGGAAGTCTCCCCGTCTTTCACGGCAACTTATGACTGAACTACATAAACCAACCCTTTTTTAGTTTAAGCACCAAATGGTTTGAAACAGCTCTATCAAATTCATGCTAGAAACTAGTCCCTATTAATCTTCTTTAGACTCTTGTCTCAATCGGTGCCTTTTCATGGCTCCGTCCATCAGTGCCTCTTCCCGATTTCACCCACACCGTATTTTGAGATCTTGGTTCCTTTCTTGAACCTTTAGTCAAGGCTGAGATTTAAAACTCATTGAATCTCAGATAACAGTTAACCTCATGCTCAAGTAATAACAGTATATATGACAGATATTCATTACATTTCAAAATCAGCCATACATAGCACACAGCAGATGTAAGGTTACAACAATATATAGTACATAGCACATGTACTCTTAGTAACACAACAATATATATCACACAACAAATGTAATGTTCGCAACATTTGCACTCACCTGTGCTACGCTTCCATGTGTCCTCAGTGCTAGGAAAACAACCATACGAAATTATCATGACTATAACTCACACAAAGTTGAATGTATATAAACAGGTGGCCTAAGACTAAGTTTTAGCCTCAGTACATGACCCAAAACTTAGTCTTGTCCATGACTCTATGAATTATCCAATCTAAGAGTTAGAGTTACAGTACGCGTCCGTATCTTTCACCGCGTAATTGCCAAAACGCTCGACCTTTTGAATCTAACTTTGAACTTCCCGGATATCCTATAATGTTATCGTCAGATTATTTTCTTTTCCATACATTATAATTAATATCATATTTCCTAAAATAATATCAAAAAGGATATTTTGACCTATTTTGACATTTCTACCCTTAGTGGATTTGTTATTCCACTTTTACCCTTACATTTTATTTTATTTTTTTTAAAAAAAACAATTTCTAGCATTTCTGCCCAAATTTTTAGGTAACTTTGAAAAATCATAATCAATTCTATAAAACTCTAAATGAGGTTTTGCAAAGTTCTACACAACCCTTAATATGTCTACTTTCTAGGGAAAATAATGGCTTTCACTCTAAATATATGAATCAATACCAATTTAATGTTTTCCAATCACTATTCAGATTATCTTCCAAAAAGTGTGAGCCAACTTCAAGAATTTTAATCTCCTTCTACAGAACTCTAATTGCTACATATTTTATATATTTAGAAAGACCTACATGTCTACTTTATCTTTGTAAATTTTCATGATTTTAGGACTTCATTTGATATATAAAATAACGATCACAAGGTGACTGACTCCAGAAAAACTAAAATATGGGATTTTTCCAAACTTCCACCATTTGGGTCTTTTGATTTCAAAAATTATTTCCAAACATGTTTTTACCTCATTTAGCATTTTTCATTGTAAGGAGGCCTAAAAAAGTATAGGAATTTACTTCCTAATTTTCTAGATTAAAACTACAAGTTAACTAAAAACTAAAAGAGCTAAAGACTAGAGAACTAAAAGCTAAAGCTCAAGAACTTACCTCTTAAAGTTTTTACTCTTTCTTCTCCTTGCTCCATATTTTTGCCTTGCTCTCTATCTCAATCAATTTGAATTGAGTTTTGATGTGAAGAAAATGAAGAGAGGAGCCCTCTATTTATAGGGACATCTCAAGCCTAATGTGGACCCCACCATATGTCTCTTCTTTAATCTTAACCATTGGATTTAATTTACTTTACAAAACTTAATCCTTCCCCTCCACCTATGCTAGAGGACTTTTGGGGGCTTTGTGATGTCATCCTTGTGATGTTATCTTGATGACATAATCAAGGCTTAGGTGTCCCTTGATGCCACATGTCCATGCCCTATTAGTTTGTCAGTTAATCATGATCATTAGAACTTTAATAATCAAGCTTTTATGCTCTTTAATCTTTACTTATTTCCATTGTGTTTTATTAAGTTGAAGGCATATGCTACTAATCTTTATTTAGTGAAAGTTTAATTGCCAATTAGCATTTGTTAATGTATTCTAATTTAATTAAGTGTATTCATAACCTTTTCTTATCTCTTATGATTATAAATTAACTATTTATGTGCTATTTATATCACATTAAACAGCCCTTAAAGATAGTCTCATAATTAATCTTTAGTTAATTAATTTCAAAATGATAAGAATATAATCAATAGATTATAATCCTTTGAGACATATATTCACCTTTATCTTTTGCTAATTATTTGTCAAAATACAATGTTTATAAGAATTATGAAAATTAGAGTATTATATTTCTCTCTCCGTTAATTTAAATTTCGTCCTCAAAATTTGAATGTATAATCTTGGAGAAAACTTCTAGACATCCAATCTATTCCTTTTCTATACATGCTTACCTAGCATGCACCTTAATATTGAGACAATAGTCTCATTCATCTTATACCCAGATATAGTACTCAAATATAGATTCAACTCACTACGACCAGTACGGTGTTGCGGAAGTGAATCCTAACCATCAAGATGAGCTTCCTCAACTAGGTGCCATCTCAATAAACAAAGTAGTAATTTGGTAATGACTTTGCATTGGCAGGGCCACTGATCACAAAGATTCCTAATGCTGGGTTTCATATATTAATATAAACTTTAAGCTCTCTAAAATATTGGTCATATAATCAATGTATTATGTATTATGTTCATCTTTATGCTATAGAAGAAAGAATCAATTTGCCAACTTGCTCTTGTTTATTATGAATTAGTTGGGGCCTTGGGGGATGAGTCAGTTTCTTGTCTTTACCTTTGTTTTCGTTGAAGATAGACACGACGTAAACCTCACGTGAAGATATATTTAAAAAATTAAAAAGATGGGCAGGACAGGTAAGAAAAACAAGATTAAGGAGTCATAAGTAAATAAAAATTTTGAATGTGAAAAGATTGATTTTTCCTAGTGTAATAGATAGAAATTGGTTAGGTTTAACGGTTTTGTCCTAGTTTTAGAAGTTTATGATTACTTTTACCCTAAAAAAATAATTTATGATTATTTTTATATTTTTAATAAAAAATTTAAAATTATTTTAGCACCTCGAACCTAAAATTAAAGTTAAGTAGCGTGAAAGAAAAAAAATTAACAGAGAGAAGTGAGATGATGAGTTGGCTGGAATCATGAAATGACATGAAATAAAGATTCTTTCAGAGCTCCATATTTTAACGCTGGATTATTAATTAATTATTAGTGCTGAGAGTGAGGAACTGAGAAGGTACTTCCGAAATGTCAATGAGAGAAATTAATTAGTTCCTATGACTTGTCTGAAATTGTGACGAGGCTTATATTACTCATCACTACCAAACAAGAAAGGGAAACAATAGAAAGAAGAACCGAAACTAGTGTCTGTGTTTCTGGGGTTGGAAGGAGATCGAAATCCCTGAGAATAAAGAGGTAGATTTGTATTTGTATTTTGCTAATTTAACCATGGCTTGTTTCTTATGTTCCTGCTTTTTTTTTTTTTTTTTTTATATAAAACTCATTGCTAATTGAGGAACACAAAATCTGAGAAATCTCTTCGTTATTTTCTGTTTCATAGCTGCAGGTAGATTGGAGAAGAAACAGAATCGGAGTCCCATCTAATGCTGAAATTCCTCACAAAATTAGGCAAAGCTTTTTCAATATAATGTTCTCACCTGTGTATTATCATCGATCACTGTCACAACTTCCAAAATAAATGCACAAAAATTACTAACAACCAAAAAAATAAAAAAACATGTGCAACAGAACTAAAAACAAATAAGAAGTAGAGCATCTTTTGACACCTAATACACAGATTATGATTCATTCTTTGTATCAAGACTTTTAAAAATGAAGGAAATATGATTATCCACTAATCAAATGTTGCGTTCAACCAGATTACGAGGAAAAGCATTAAATCAAAGCGGGGGAACAAAGTTAAAGATGCTGATTGATTTCCTACTTTGTGTGTTGCTTGCTCGGAGATTAGGAATTCCCCTGAAAGAGAGGTAAGCTTCTGTGTTCTCTTGCTTTTCTCATTCTTGCGTTTTTCACTTATTGCTACTTCAATATATATAATCTTTTGAGATGGAAAAACAGAGAGATGCCTTGACTTGACTAATTCATTGATCAGGTTCACAAAGTCTCCTTCATACTATCTCTCATCTGGAAGGTGATGCATGTGAAAGATTACTGATACTACTTGCTGTTTCTGTTTCTTGCTGCCTTCAGATTTGGAGAAGAACCTTAACCAACCCCAACATTTGCACAATTTCCTTAGACCCATTGGTAAAGTTGAATATGGAAAATCTGAAAATATATATTTAATTATTTTTAAATTTGAGATGAAGATGTGTGATTAAATGATTGTATTAAGCAATATTTATGTCAAAGAAAGGCATTTTGTCAAAAAACATAAAGGGTCAAAGTTGTGATTTAACGGTCAGCTAATACTTGGATTGATGAAAATTGAATTTTGAAACTAAAAAGAAGGCCTATGTAACACATATTTTGATTTTAAAAAAGATCTATATAAGTTTTCAAAATAGAAGGACAATATCTATAATTTAGAGTAAATAGAAAGGACGTTGATGTATTTTACTCTTAATAAAAACCATGACTTTGAAGAGCTTTGAATAGAAAAGAGAGACTTGGAATAAATATGCTCTCAATTGTTCAAGTCTCAGTTCTGAAAGTGTGAGAGAGACAATTTCCTGGTTGCTGGGTGTACTGAGATTTGGTTGCTTAGTTTGGAGAAACTTAAAGCTCAATACAGGTTCCCATGGGTCTGGTTTTGTTGTGGCGTTTTTTTAGTCTTTAATTCTTTAATGTATATTGATTTATATATGTTCTTGATTCTTAATCTAGAATAGTGTTCACTGTTTTTTTTTAGAGCATTCAATTAACCCCTATTAATTACAATAGGAGAAAATGATAATGAAAAATGATCGACTCTAAAAGAAGTGTTTGTGTTCATGGGTTACAAGGAGATTAAAATTTTTGAGAAAGAGAGCTGTAGAATTGTGTTTGGATTTTGCAAATTCAACCATGCTTGATCTCTTATGTTCTTACGTTTTTTCACACACATTGATAATTGAGGACCACAAAATTTCGGAAATCTACTAATTATCTCAAAGTGTTAGACATCACTGAAATAGTTTTTTTTCCCCCCGTCTCATGTAGCTGTAGGAAGATTGGAGAAGAACCATAATCAGACCAAGTTTTGCTGAATTTCCTCACAAAATTTCAGGTAGAGCTTTTTCAATGTGATCTTACGATTTTCTGTATGTCATTTATTACAGTCACAACTTTTCATCTATAGATTCTTATCTTTTTTATTTTTTATTAAAAAAAATCTAATACTTTATTAGTGTAACATTCCCTTTCTTTTTCTAAATTGATTTCGAACTTGCAAAATACATATGCAAAAATCTATAGAATGTAAGGACAACCTAGTCACTTGATTGGTCTGTCCAAGTATTCAATCCATGACAAAATCAAACCAGGATGGCCTTGTGTAACCCAGGTAGCCCTTTGGTTTGAGCAGTTGCCCAGTTTTTATATTTTATTTATTTATTTTTTAAAAAACAACTCTGGTTGCTTCATATTATGTGACATAACCTTCAAACAAATCAACTTATCCGACATTTCAAAGCTGAGAGAATGCAGATGATGAAGAAAAAAATAAAGAGAAAACTGATCATCAAAACCATGTTTGTCTCTTCCAAATAAAAACCACAAAAAAAAAAAAAAAATCAATAAAATAGAGGCCCTGACCACCATCAGCTTCAACTTTTAGGGAAATAATTGATACTCGTAAGTTGTATGTTGCTAGGAGGTAGGTTACAGGTTTGAAAAGGGAAGGAAGCATTAGTAGTGGTTCTTTTTGTAAGAAACTTTTTTTTTTTGAGGCTAGTCTTTAATATAAACAATTTTTTGTCTTAAAATTCAAACTATTTTTTCCTTTATTACCCCTATTAAAAACCATACTCTGATCCTATTTATAAGTCTATTTTGACCAAATCTCACATACCAAGGAGAGTTAGTTGACACAATGATTTGGGGGTAAACTTTCAACTTTGCCCTTATTTATGATTTAGTATTTTTCAATTGTTTTTCTTTCTCTCTCTATCTTTATGGGTATTGGGTAAAATTGTCATAATCGCATTTAATACAAGAAACTGAATTTATAAATAGGACCAAATTTTTTTAGTCAAAGTGAACTAATAAATAGGATCAAAGTGGTACATATATTTAAATTAATTATCCAACACTCCCCAAGATTTTTTTTTTTTGCCTTCTCGAATTGTATTTACAAGAGAGATATATATTTAGAAATTACTCTGCTAATTCTCTTTTTATTTAATCATTAATCATTCATTCCCTCTTGTATTTTGTTCTTGTTCTCTCTCATGTGTTTTTTACTCATTCCCTCATCTACACTCTTTTCATAAATAGGGCATATTTAGAAAAGACATCACATTTTTTATACATTTATTGTTTTTGGCTACTTTTAAAGGCTAGTTGATTTTGTTTAATTTGGTAATTGCTTCTTATAAAAATGATATGAGGGAATACTTTTTCAATGGATAGAGAAAAACAAATTTTATTTATTTTTTATTTGATCAACAATTTTCTCTTTTGAAGTTCATAGCATAAAATGTTTTCACCTATCCCGATAAATGTGGTTCACATGATTCAAACTTGTCTTGTCTTGTATGTAAATTTTAATTTCCTTAGTTGTTATCTCAAAATGAATTATTTAAATAAAAATATTTTTTCTTTAACTTCTTTTCATTTAAAATAAATTTCATTTTTTATATAAATATTACAATAGTCAAATATAAATATTTTTATATTTTTTAATTAAATTATGTTTTTAATAATCATCAGTCACAGCTCGATCTAAACTACTAACCCTGATTCATTATCTTTACCGGTTCAATAGCTGGTCCAATTTTCATAAACATACAAAAATTACTAATGAGACATAAAATTTAACACGTTTAAAGGCTAGAAAAAGTAGAGCATCTTTTGATAACTGATACAACAGGATCAAACGGCTGTGTCCGGCCAACAGGATGGTATGATTACCATATAAAACCTGGGCTACATTGTGATTTTAGCGTGAACGAGCGTGTGAGTTTATGTCTTAGTAACATCTTTAAAAAATAACTAAGGATTGTAATTTATAGGATGTAATCTCATATTTTCTTTTGAGAAACTTTTTATTAATTACCTAGAAACTAAGTGCAATGATTGGCATAAAAACAATAAAAAATATTTGACCTTTTTAACTATGAACTAGGGTTACAATGAAACTAAAAGACTTTCAAAACTAATATTGTTTGGAATTTTTTTTTGGATAAAAACGGATGAAATGGAAATTGGTTTTTGAAATATGATAAAAACCTTCTACATCCATGAATTTCTTTTATCGTTGCTTCAAAAGATAATAAAAATGTGCTAGTTTAATAAATTTGCTCAAAAGATCTTTTGAGCTGGTTGGAATTAGGTGAATTAATTCCTCAACACCTAATAAAAATTAATCCCTCTAACTGAAATCCAATTTTAACATTAGCAATTTGAATTAATGAAATGTATGACACAATTAAATAAAAACTCTTATATTAAGATCACAATAAAACATTCATTGCAACTTTGAACAAAAACTATTCCAAGTCAATTGCATAACATTAAAATCCAAATACACATTACCACTGAACGCTTAGGTCAACTGGTAAGGGGTTGTCCTAACTTAACCACGGGTCTTGAGTTCGAGACGTGAGAAAGCAGCGTGCGTGGGTGGTAGAGGCTTTACCCCAAAAAGGGGTCAACCTGGTCTCGGTTCGGATTAATCTGGGGCCGTTGATATGCCTAAAATATGGCTTGCACTGGGACACCGAATGTAAAAAAAAAAAAATCCAAATACACATTTAATCTCAAGAAATGTATGGAACCGATGCAAAACTTTAGTCCAATACATCAATTAAACTCTAACCTTGAATTTAATTAATACAAAAGATTAAGAGATTAAAGATAGAAATTAGATACTAGCTCTGTCCTAATTATAATTATAAGACTATTTTTGTTGTGTAATTGATCTTAGTTAGACCGGAGGGAGTACTAAAATACTCTGCTCGAAGCTCAAGAGCCAACCTTTGTAGGAGAAGAGATTCAGAAACGGTCAGCCAATAAGGGTGCAGCTAGTGGTGAACCCAGGATTTTAAATTTATGAGTGCACAATTTTTTTTAAAAGAAAGTTTTAAACGCATTAAAAAACAAAAGAATATAAACAATAAAAAATTGGTAAGTGTATAACAGAACAACATTAACCAAATAAAACTATAAAGTTACCAGGTCTTCTGCACCTGGAAGGTTTCCGCTTTTGCAAGATTAACAGCAAGTTCCAAATTGTTCAACTGTAAAAGTTTCACATGGACATTTAGTAACAAATCACAGAAAAAGTAAAGAATTTTTTTTAAAAAAATCAAATATCAAGTTGGCCAGTCCCCTATAGCTAGAACAAAAATGATCAAGTCTAACACAATCAAATCAATCAAGTTATCTAACGTAAACAGACAATGCAACAAAGAAAGGGTCAGTGCACTTCAGGTTAAGCAATTTTTGCTGTATAAAAGGCTCCTTATGAATAATCAGCCCTGCAGTTCTACATCAAGGAAGGGTGACACGATACATACATATCACTTTCTGTCAAGAATTTTAATCATCACAATTAAACTGACATTGCTATTCAACAGATAAAAGTGCAGAAATCCACAGTCATGAATAAAGCCAAAAAAATCAAAATACCTGAAAAGAAGATTTTTAAACCTACTTTAGTTAATTAATACTTCTAATCATCCTCAACCACCTTTTATACTTCAGAATTAGGATTTCAATAAATTTCTTATTCCTTAAATAAGATTTACTTCTGCCATCACTAAGTAATTAAGTATAACTTGAGAAAACTACCAATGCCACTTCTTGCTTCATAGAAAAAGAAAATAGAGATTTCATAAATGAAGTCTAAACTGCCATCTTTAGTTGAATGCATCAAGATGGAAACAACCTTAATCGATTGTAAAGAATGAAACCCAAAAAATCCATTTAAATCCAGCTGAAACGCTAAAAATCCAACATCAAGCCTATACTTTCAATAAATTCATAATCTAGCCAATAGACCTAATCAGCGGCGATAAGCAGTAGAATAGGTCATCAGCAAAGTCAGTATCCCTAGTCACAAGAAATTTTATATATCCCAATTCTCAAAGAAGTCGTGGAGAAAGGAATTGCTAATTGAACCCTTCAACTGAGTTCAACTGTAATTAATGGAGGAAGAGCAGGAAGACAGAGAAACAAGAGATAAATGTAAATTACCTCAGATTCGCGATTTGGAGGTTTGTAAACAAGGGCGAACGGATTCGCGATTTGGAGGCGACGGTGCACAAGGGCGAACGGATTCGCGATTTGGAGGGCGATGGTGCGCGATTTGGAGGGCGAAGGTGAACAATGGAAATGAAAGAAAAAAAAAATCTGCGATGGTCTCGATTTGGAGAGGGGTGACGGGGAACAATGACAATTGGGGAAAAAAAAGAGAGAGAGAGAGGGGAGAATAGCAACTTTCGAACCTTGGACCAAGTGTAAAGTGTGTAGGGGTATAACCAATTAGACCACTTAGGTAAGCTGAGAGAGAATTCCTTCAATATATATATATCTTATTAAAATGTTTGTGTCTGCACTTGCCCACACTGGCACCAGTGTGGGTCCGCCACTGGGTGCAGCCACGCTCTTCACCAACGGTCCATCCATGGAGAGACACCGATTGATTAAAGGATTGATGTGGAATATGGAAGAATCTGAGATAAAATGGAAGAGACTAAAAAGGGAGAGAAGGTACGGTGGTGAAGAGATGGAATCGTGATGGAATGGCTGAATGAAAGTTGTGGGCGGTGGAGAATGAAGAAGATGAAGGTGCAACTCCAGCGACTGTGAAGAAGGTTGGTGAAAATGGTCGAGCGAGAAGACGTGATTTCTCCTCCTCCCTCTATTTTGCCACCCTGAAGCTACACCGATGGCAATGGAAAAGATGTCATCGCCGGAGACAATGGAGGTGGAGGTCACCGGCGACAATGGTGAAGATGTACCCTTGGTCAAGGTCGAAGGTCTGGGGAAGGTGAGGCCTCTGTTCCGAGCCACCCTTCTAAAATTCTCCCTAAACCTCTTAGGCCCCGTTTGGTATGAGGAAAATTTGAGAAGGGAAAAAAATTTAAAGGAAGGAAACGAAGGGAAAGGAAGATTTTGAAAGACGAGGGAAGATAGTTTGAGGGAAGATGAGTTATTTAGTAGGAACAAAATGAAGGGGTAGGAGTTGGTAAGGAATCAAGAAATATCTATTTTACTCTAAAAAGTAATTAATTCAAAATAAAAAAGAAAAATAATCTTTTTACTAAAATATATTTTTAAAAAATATGTTTTTGTCAAGTTCGAACTCGTGTAAAAAAAAATTTCATCAAGTTTGAACTTTCCTACCAAGTTCAAATGTTCTCACCAAAATTGGATGGTAACGCTTAGAAACTTAGGGTGTGTATGGTAACATTCCCAAAATGAGTTTTTTTTCTTAATTTATGTTCCCAGGAACAAAATTGGATGGGAATTGTGTTTGGTAAATATGGTTTTTTTTTCCTGTTCCTGGAATGAACCGGTTTATTTTTTGTGCTGAGGAATTAAAAAAATAAGCAGAAATTTTCTGCTTCTCTGTTCCAAGCCACAAAATGAGAATCATTTTTCTCAAAAAAAAAAAAAAAACTCCTTTTCTTCGAAGCAGAAACTTACTCTCGTTCACCATCACCCCGCCACCACCACCGCCCCGCCACCGTTGTCGCCGCGCGCCGCCACCACCGCCCCACCTCCACCACCACCACCACCCCATCGCCGCAGCCACCGTCACCACCCCGTCGCCCCATCACCACCGCCGCCACCACCGCCCCACCTCCACCACCACCACCGCCATCACATAAATAATTTTTTTAAGAAATTTAAATTTAAGTTTATTTGTAAAGTATAATAATTAGATTAATTATTAAAGAAAAGGACAAAATGGTAAAAATAACTCATTAATCCTTCATCTTCCTCCCTTACTATTTTTTAACTCCTAAACAAGGAGAGGAAAAATGTATTACCAAACTTAATTCTGATTCTCGGAGTAAAAATAAAATGGGTTAACAAACGTAATTCTGATTCTCAGAACTCTTCCAAAGCACAGAATCAGAAAAAACGGTTTCATCTCAGAAATAGTACTGGGCAACAGAATGGTTGCCATACACACCCTTAGATTCCCAAGAAGATTTGTTCAAAATGCATACCAAATGAAGAAACTTACTAATGTTCCTTTCCCTTCCCACTGATTCTTTGTACCAAAACGGGGCCTAAATCTGACTTATTTCCTTCGTGCAAGATGCTGTAGTTTCTGTCAGGGACAAATTTCAAAACGTAAAAGTTTGCGGTACTAAACTGAAATTTGAGCAATTTGAGCGCAAATTTCCATTTTCAAACTTCATCTAATTTCTTCAAGCACCTACAATTAAAAACAATTAAACTAACATCAAATCTTCTCAAAAATTAATGATTAAGAGTACTTACAATTATTATGATAATTTTTCTCTTTTTGGTTCTAAATCAATGCATTTACTCATAATCCACATTAATCATGAAAAAGGCATTTTAAGCTCAACAACTATGACAAAATTCCCAAATAAAGCATAAAAATATATAATAGAAATAGAGATTTGTCAATTCTCTCACACTCAAGCTTTTGCACTCCCAGGCAAGACACTATTCAATTCAAAAGTAAACACATATGAGAACTTCAAATGCTCAAGGTTTAAATCAATGAACTAATCAAGTATCACTAATCAATACATTTAAGGTACCTTCAATACATTTTTATGTCAGGTACTCCTAGCGTAATACTTTGTTGACCAATCTGTATCTTAACTTTAGATTAAATTGCTAAAACTTGAGATTGAATTTTAACTAGTTAAATTTTAGAGCAAAATATACACAAACCTTTCATCTATTTTACTTGCAAATTATTTCCTTTTATATTTAAAACCTATACAAACCTCTCTTAGAATCAATAATAATTACATAAAACAAGACGGCCCTTCTATTTTTTAGATTCCATTTTCATTCCTTCACATTTAGTTGACCATAAAGTCATATATTTTTGGATTAAAATACCCCTGTTTCAACAATAGATGTTTGAAAATCATTTAGGTTACCTGAAAAAATGTAATGCATATCTTTTAATTTTTCTTGTTATGTGAACATATTTATTTAGTAGTTTTTTTAAATTTTTTTTAATGTATAAGTTGGCTAAAATAATATTTCAAACACGTAAATAAAAATAACTTAATGAGATAGGGATTTATATCCTAAGGGATATATATATATATATATATATAT
This sequence comes from Acacia crassicarpa, assembly GCA_034222035.1. NCBI lineage: Eukaryota > Viridiplantae > Streptophyta > Magnoliopsida > Fabales > Fabaceae > Acacia > Acacia crassicarpa. Next base: position 41,201,956 of record JAWXYG010000003.1, read on the forward strand.
ATATATATATATATATATTGACAACTATCCTAACGAACTTTTATTATTCTTCAAATTTTATTTACTTTAATTAACTCTGTACCAAAATTCATTATTTAAAGTTATTGAAAATTGAGAGAGGGGAAACAATTACGCTATGAGCGCAAGATAATAGTTTTAATTTTTTAATATAATTACAAATAATAAAAATTAAGAAGTTTAGAATCTTTAATGGAACTCTATTAAAAATTGCAATAAAGTGTAGGTTTTGAAACTTACGGAAAGTCTTTGTAGTTTTAGGAAAACAAAAAGAAGTCCATCAGATTTTGTTATAAATCTTGAGGATTAATTAGGTTTTAATCGAGTCAAAATTATAGAAATTATATAATTAATTATATAATTATTATTCTTAGTATTTGCTGAAAATACTTTTCCTTCCTATAATTACCATATATGCATCTCTTCATGTCAACCTGTTTATATGCTATCGTTATTTATTGCATCATATGCATTAATTATATTGTCTTTTTACAAAAACTACAAACCAAATGCTTTCAGGGGCTCAATTGAACAGGCGACACAAATGCCAAGTTTTCCGATAATTAAAGTCTCTCTATATAATTCTATGTTCAATAACTCAAATACCAATTATTTATTTTTCGATCACGGCACTTTAAAGTTATATAATCACCATATATAACTGGATTACATTGTGATTATAGGGCAATGGATACTGTTGTTTCTATCGCAACTACTATACTGCAGAAGTTAGTAGATGAAGCAATACTTCAAGCTTCTTATCCTTTCCGCTTCAACAAATATGTCAAAGAGCTTGAAACAGAAAAAGAGAATTTGCAATCAAAAATTCAAGAGGTTCAAGATCGTGCTAAAGATGCTAAGAAGAAAACTCATAAGGTTGTTGGTAAAGTTGAGGAGTGGTTGAACAATGCAGACTTTCTGATGGCAGAAGTGGTGGTGCTGCAAGAGAAAACAAAAAAAAGAAATAAGACATCTTGTCTTAAGCACTGCCCAAACTTGATCAATCGTTACAATCTGGCAAAGCAGCTTGAAGAGAAGACTAAAGACATTACTACGCACAATCAAGTTCAATTCTCCGAGTTTTCTCGACTTGTGACACTTGTAGGTATGAACTACTTTCCTTCACAAGATTTTGTGCACTTTGATAGCAGAAAGGTAGCTTATGATCGTCTTCTGAGGGCACTTAAGGATGATGGGATTAATATGATTGGCTTGTATGGCATGGGCGGATCTGGGAAAACAACTTTGGTAAGAGAAGTGGGCAGAGAAGCAGAGAATTTTTTTGACAAAGTACTCTTTGTGGTTGTGTCTAATACCTATGATGTAAGAAAAATTCAAAGCAAGATAGCCAACCAACTAAGTTTTGAATTGAAAGAGGAAGAGAAACTTGAGAGAGCTAGACGTTTGTTCATGAGATTGACCAGCGGAGAAAGGTTTTTGATTATTTTGGATGATGTATGGGAGAAGCTTGATTTTATGGACATAGGGATTCCTACTGCTAACAATCAAATGGCTTGCACTACTGTTATAACAACACGTAATTTTCATGTATGTGAGTTGATGAGTTGTCAAAAAGTAATTCACTTGGAAGTATTAAATGAAGATGAATCATGGGACCTCTTTCAGAAGCATGCTGGATTGCTCGATGACCTATCTAATAATTTGAAGGACATGGCACAAAATATTACTAAAGTATGTGATGGTTTACCTATTGCAATTGAAGCAGTAGCCAAAACTTTGAAGAATAAACCTTATCACAAGTGGGATGAAGCATTGAAAATATTGAGAAATCCAAGTTGGATAGATATTGAAGAACGTCTAAAAAGTACTTATGGATGTCTTCGGTTAAGCTATGATAATTTAGACAATGAAGTGGTTAAATCGCTCTTCTTATTATGTTCTATGTACCCAGAAGATTATGAAATTCCAATTTTTGAATTAACCATAATTGGACTTGGGCTTGGTCTAGTTGGAGAGATCCCCTCATATTGGGCAAGGACCCGATTAATCAATGAGGCTATAACGAAGCTTGTAGGATCTTGTTTACTACTAAAATTGGAAGATGGCAATCACATCAAAATGCATGACTTGGTTCGTGATGTAGCCCTATGGATAGCTCAAAAGAAGGATAAGTTGATCATGGGACAAATAAAAGAGGATACAATAATGAAGGCACATGAAATAAGATATTTATGGTTAGAAGAAGTTGATAATTGTCCTAATAAGTTGAATTGTTCTGAACTTGAGTTTCTTCATATCTCCATGTATTCAGAGCCTTATGTGACTATACCAAATGATTTCTTCAATGGAATGGAGAATCTTAGAGTTTTGTCTCTTGCAAATCCTACTGATTTAGAAGATCTAGCTTTTCAATGGCCCATTTCATTCAACTTGCTAAGTAATTTGTGTTGTCTAATGCTATATTGTTGGGTATTAGGTGATATCTCTTTTATAGGGAGCTTAGAAAGGCTTGAGTCTCTAAAAATATGGGATTGTTCGTTCGATGAATTGCCAAAATGCATCGTGCAACAACAAAAATTGAGATTGCTGGATTTGCGTAGCTGTAAAATTCAAAGGAGTCCCTTTGAAGTAATTGGAAGATGTTCACAATTGGAGGTATTGTATTTCTGTGGTAATAGTGGAACAGATTGGGAAGACCAAAATAACAATAGTGCTAAATTTTTTGATAAAATTAGCACTAATGCTTCTGCGTTGGAGAGTTATTGTATACATTTTGGCAATCAAGATGAAGAATTTGGGCTTCATAAATCTCTTTGGTATTGTAATTCTTCTGTTAATTCTTTTGTTGCAAGAAGTTTATATGTTGAAGATTTTGATAATTGTATTTCAATTGCAACAAGTAAGGATATGATGAGAAGGGCAAAGACTCTTTCTTTAAGGGGAATCCCTAGAAGTTGGAAAAATATCATCCCTGACTTGTGGCAAACAATAGGAGGAGGTATGAATGAATTGACTCATCTTGCAATTCATGATTCAGATGGGATAGAATGTGTGATGGGCCATGCCAATAATATTGGTCAAGTTGGAATCATCTCCAATTTGACTTCTCTAACTCTTTCACAAGTAAAGCGTCTGAAAACTTTGTATAGTGGTCAACCCCCTCAAGGTCTTTTTGCTAACTTGGAAAACATTTATATAGAAAGTTGTGATTCCCTTGAGCATATACTAACAGAAGATGTGAAGGAAATAGTTGGTGAAAGCGAACATCAGAACTATGAAAATGTATTCCCCAGATTGAAATCACTTTCAACATTCTCTTGTAAGCAACTAGAATACTTAGTGCCTATCTCTTTTGCAAAGAGCCTCGCACATTTGGAAGATTTACATGTAGGTGGAAATGATAAATTGAGAAGTGTGTTTGGCCAATCTCTTAATGGAGACTTGAAAATAAACAGGCCTCAGATAATTGAGTTTTCTGCTCTAGAATTGCTTGTTCTGGGAGAGATGCCAAACATAACAAGTATATGTCCTGAAAATTATCATCCAACATGGCCTTCTTTGAAAACATTGAAACTGCAAAATTGTCCACAATTAAATATTAAGTCTATTAATCATTGGGTTGCATCTGGTGGATTGAAATGGGAGGACATTCAGATGAGTTCTGAGGTACTATTCCTTCGTTTCTAAATTGTCAAATTATTCATATAATCTATCATCATCAATATAATAACATAAAATCTTTCTATCACCATGCTATTCACACTTTGTGAAGGAAACTTCTAATCATATGGCTTTATATTACTATTATTATAACATGTGCATTTGTCCAGATTTTCAGCAAAATTAATTTGTTAATTGTGTTTACTCCGGGACACTAATTTTCAAATTTTAATTGCTTCATGTTTTTTGTTTCTCATTTTTACAGGAACTAGCAAAGGTGGTTGTGGCCCCATTAAAAACTTTACGGCTTCTTAGTCTACATAATGATGAAATAGAAGTTGTTTTTGATGTAGAACAGCTTCCTGTCAATGAAAAACAAGTAAACTTGAGCTTACGTGATGTTCGTTTCGGTGAACTACTCCAATTGAGGCATATATGGAGGGGTCCCAAAAGTTCTTTACTCCTTCAACATCTTGATTTGTTACAACTAAAAAGTTGTCGATATTTGAAAGAAGTATTCCCTTCATCCATCTTGAAAAGTCTTCCACATTTGAAGGCACTTTACATTGAAGATTGTAATGAGTTGGAGGAAATTATTGAAGAAGATGACCAAAATGTGTCAAATTCTGATCAACTTGTCTACCCAAGACTTGCTTCAATCTACATCAAACGTTGTCGTAACTTAAAACGTGTATTCCCTAACAGCTCTTCATGCCAAAAGATTCCAAACCTAAGGGTTCTGTCCATAGAAAATGCATCTGGACTTGAGCAAGTATTTGGACATGAACAACTTGACACAACAAACACATACGAGGTTATTACTCCAGCTTTGGAATATGTATTCCTTTGGAACCTTCCCTCACTCACTGCAATCGCTCCATCCATTGCTTTGCAAACTGTTGAATACATTGTTGTTCAACAATGTCCCAAGCTATCTCTCACTTCCTCTGTTACTCCTCAAGAATTGCTTAAACAATTGTGTAAAGGTACTCCGTAATTTGAATGTTATGGTGGCATCATGTTTGCATGCACAATAGCCTATTGCAATATATATATATATATATATATATATAATACTACTATATTTACCCAGATACATACATATATATATATATATATATATGATTAAAATAAAATTTTATAATACTTGCAAATTTTTTGTCAACATGATGTCTAGCCATCCGTGATGAATTCTTACTAATCAACATCTTTCTAAACTGCATTAATGCATGTAGTTCAATTAGATTTTCTATTTCCTACATTGTTCAAGTCTTTAAAAAATATTTTTTATAAGATATCTAAATATAATGTTCAACCGTCATATTTTTTATACTTCAAATAATAATACTATTTTTCAAATATAATGTAATTTATTTGCATACGATTGCTAATTTAAATAATTTCTTTGTGATGGATGACATAATAGGTTATTTGGATGAGCGTTATCCATTAAAGGCCGGAATGGAAGATCTTATCAAATCCATGGATGATGCTAGCAGAGAATGCATCCAACAAATTGTTTGCCAAGAAACCAAAAGTCAGATCGATGACCAGAAGTTGAAATTCACTGCTTCACCAAACTTGACAGATGTATGCGTATATCTTCAATCTCTTACTTAAATGCCAAGCAAATTATTTATATTTTTCTGATTTGGTGTTGCTGCTTAATAGACATCATTATGTACAATATGGTATAAAATGCAATTTATTCACTCTTCTGGAGTAGAAAATAAGAAAGAGTCAGATGATTGAAGTGCTCACAAGCAAGGCATGTCTGAGGAAAATTTAATAGCAGTTCAGGATTCCGTTAATATTGACTTAAGGTTACATATCTTTTGTTGTTGAGTAGAGTGTTGAAGGAAGAGTAGAAGAGTGCAATACCTCAAAGAATGTTCAGATATTTACTCCATTATCACATTCAAAACCAGAAAGCTCAACCAAGGTTAGCCTCACTGTCTTACTATCCTACATCTTGCACTGATAGTCTTTCTTCTGCTTGTGACATTAGTTAACTGCCTTTTTGGATATGGTGTCTCAAGAGTGTCAATCAAATGATGCCTGCTTTAAAAGTATTTGCAACTGATTTTAACTATATGTTCATTGATGAAACTGTATGTATCCTTAATTAGCCTTTTAGACTATAGAAGTATTTCCAAATAAGTTCCTCCTTGAGACTAACCCATCTGATTTTAACTATATGATCATTGATGTGTGAGTGTGTGTATATAAGGAGTTGGTGTATACGATATCAACCAGTCAATCAAGTTTGAAGGACTAGAAACAATCACTTGTAAAAATTCAAATTACAATGAAAGTCATTCTTCATGAAATCAAAGTAATGCACGTATATATGGCAACCTATTCTTACTTTTTCATTTGGGCTATGTAGACTGTTAGAGACTTGGAAGGTCAAAGTTCTCAAATGGAAAACATATCAAGGGGAAAAGTAGGGAAAAGAAATCAACTCCCTATCATCTAATTCAAATACCAAATATGTCAAACTTACATGTTTTAATTTATTGCTCTATAGGATATTGAAGGAAACATTGAAGGTTATTCACCATCTTCTAATACTGAGATAATTACCCCATCAACTGAGTCAAAATCAACAAGCTCACTGCCTGGCATCTTAGTTACTTCTTCGCCAAACACAGTTTCACATGTAAGCTTTCTAATACTTTTCTTGGTCCAAATGTGATGATATCTTTTGTGGGTACTTATATAATTTTTGGAGTCTTATACATAGTCATGATTAGCAATGATATGATAATTGAGCATAAGTGGTACACAGACATATATCTTTTAAAATGAAACACTGTTCGAAAAGGAGTTAAAAAGACTTGTATATATAGCTTTTATCCTAGCAGAATGGAGAAGATTGTTCTAGCTTAGGACCCATATGTGTTGTTTTTTAAATCCATTTTTTATTATTAGATTCAAAGTCAAATTAAGTTGAACTCAAGGAAATCAGATGTGGAAAAAGACGGGAAGGCAACTCCTATGATAAATCTTCAAGACTTGAAAGATGATGATCTCATCAGATTGCTTGAATCTATGGAGGATGATTATGGTGGTAAATCACCAATATTATATGTTCCTACTATTGCTACCACCAAAGATGAGCTTGTTGCAAAGGCCCTTGCCGACTTGGAAGACTCCTTGAAGATGCCTCTTAAGGACATAGCAACTTCAGACGCCAATAGTCTTCGCCTTCAAACAGCTCTCAACTTCTTGTCTCGCCTTTCCTTGGAAGATGGAGCTCTATCCCATGGAGTTATGGCTGTAATAAAGTCTATGCACAACGATTTGCCTAACATTCTGTCTTCTTTCAAGCAAGCATTTACTACTGTCAATAAATTTACAGTGCTTGAAGAAAGAGATAAAAGCATCAAGGACGAGCTAAGTCAACGAAAGGAGGTTGCTATTGCTGTGGTCTTAAAAATGTCTGAGACTCAAAAGTTTATAGACGAAGCTCAAGAAAAAGAAGCTAGGCTGAAGGAGCAGATCTCTTTGTTGGAGAAACAAAGAAAAGATTGTGAAGCTGAATTGTTGTCTCTTCAGGAACAAAAAAGAAAATATATTGCAGAAACAGTTGAGTTCAAGAAGGATATTGAGACTGTTAGAAAAGTGAAGTCTGAGATGGTGGAAGATCAAAGAAATGCTCGGCAACAACTGTTTGAGGTTGAGTATAAATGGTCAATCCTAAGTAGCCAGTTTGAACAAGAAACTGCTAATAGAAATCTCTCTTAATACTTCTTTTGCTTACTTTGAAAGACCATATAAAATTTGAGAGGCTTTAAACTATTTATTTGTCGTGGAATGTGTGTTCTCTATTCCAATTGATAGCTTATTTAATGAGCTATCGACTTGAACTAAATGTCCAAAGTTCATTACTTGGATGTGTAATATTCATTGTTTGGAAGCTCATTTGAGAGTTGATGATTCTGAAAAAAAAAAAAGGAGTTTATATGTTTCAAAAAGTTGTTTCTACGAGAATCACATCCTATGATTTGATTCTCTGATAATTCGTTAGTTCAATCACTTGATTGAGGTGGGTGGTGTATGTTAATACTATATAGAAATAAATCTTACCTTAAAAATGAATTTGATTAAATAAATTATATGTACTTGAAGTAAAGTTATAAACTCAATATTTGAATCAAAATATAATACCACCTTTAGTCCTAAATATAAGATCCAGTTAATTTTTTTAGAAGAGTTTAAGGATGATAAATAAGTTATTAATCATATGATATGATATGTATAATTAAATTATATATCCGTTTATCATTCAGACAAATTAGATTGGAGAAAAGATGATAAATATAAATACTTTAAAATGATTTATTTAGTTTCCTTAATCTATCCTGAAAAAAGTCAACTAGTTTTTATATTTATCACTGATGTAATATCAAGATTTATATATATACCTGTATCAAAATTTCAATAAACTAAAAGCAAAATAAGGGATAATAGACTAAAGGCTCTAAACAGTCCTAACCCCACCACCTGCATTTTTTTTTTGATATAGAAAAGTTTTGGAGGGGTTCGGCATCAGTTCCCCATCAAGGCCAGGGCACGGTAAAGAGGGAAAATTATGTGAACTTCAAAGACTAGGCTCATTACTAGATTCTTTTTCGTTTTCCTCGGAACGTTCAAACATAATCATGATTTGTTTGTCATATGAAATGAAACAAAATAAAAATTCAACAAAATCATATAGGAGAAACTGTCGACCACATGTTCCAATTATCTAAAATTTTTTGTTTATTAATACCAATTTCATATTGATTAAGAAATTGTATTTTTCACAGCAAGAAAACACAGAGATCGATGTAGACAAGGGCCAATTTGTCCCCCCGGTGTTGTTTGAAAAAGTCAATGTTATCACTTATTTGAAATTATGGTTGTGTTTGTGTTCGTAGGTTACAAGGAGATTGAAATCTCTGAGAAAGAGAGGTAAAGTTGTCAGATTTAGCAAATCCAGCCATGCCTTATTTCTCATGTTTTTGTGTTCTTTCACTCATAATTGCGCGCAAGAAAATTTAAGATATCTATTTATTATCTCAAAGTGTACGAAGTTACTGATATCGTTCCCCCCCCCTTAATTTATAATGTTTTTTTCTTTTTCATAGGTTGCAAGCAGGTTGGAGAAGAACCATAGTCAGTCCCATCTTTTGCTGAATTTCCTCACAAAATTACAGGTAAAACATTCTCAATACAATGTTTTGATCTTGTGTATTTTCCTTTATTACTGTCTGAACTTTTCATTTGACCTTCAATTGCTAAGCTTCACTAGTCCCTACCTTTTCATACTTTTATAAATTCATATATCTTTATTTTTTATCAAAAAATATAATCCCTCCTTCTCAAGAACATAACATGCATGAATGTCAAATATACAGAGGAATGATTTTACTATAGTGAAAAATGTTACTAAAGATTGGATTGATTTGCTTTCAATGGCGGATGTTGGTGTCTCTATCGTAGCTGAAATAGTGAAGAAGTTAGTGGATGCAGCCATAGATCAAGCTCGCTATTCATTTTGCTTCAATAGGCACGTCAAAGAGCTTCAAAAGGAAAAAGAGAACCTGCAATCAAAAGTTGAAAGTGTTATTGATCGTGCTACTGAATCAGCCAAGAAAACTGAAAAGGTTGTCAATGTTGTTGAGAAATGGTTATATAAGGCAGACTGTTTAATAGCAAGAGTGGTTGAGTTAGAAGAAAATGCAATAAAAAGAAAGAAGACACCTTGTTTTCTACATTGTTCTAACTTTATCAGGCATTATAGTTTTGCCAAGCAGCTTGAAGAGAAAAGCAATGAGGTAAGAAGGCATTGTGAAGTTGAATTCCCTCAGTCCTCTCGACTCGCTACACTTGTAGGCATGAACTATTTTGCTTCACAAGATTTCCTACACTTTGACAGTAGACAAAGGGCATATATATAATGAACTTTTGGAGGCACTCAAAGATGATAAAGTTCACATGATTGGATTGCATGGAATGGGAGGATTGTAACAGCCCAAATATTTCAAAATTACAAATAATTATAATATTATGAGCTAATTATATATTTACTATTTATTGAAGTAGGGTATTTAAATGAAGCTAGTAGCTTGATGGTTTTGGGTATGGTCAGATGCTCCTAAGGTCCTGAGTTCGAATCCTCATTGTGTCCAAGGTGGTTTATTTATTTATTTTTTACCTGCTGATCTGAATTTACCAAAATACCCTTATATGGGTTTTTTTTTAAAAAAAAAAGAAGAAAAGAGGGAGATCGGATTTTTTTTTTTATTCAGAGCGCGATTTCATCGTTTGAAGAGGGGGAGAAGCCGCGTGCTTTCTTCAGAAACCCTAGCCTCGTCATGCGTCTCTGATTCTTCATCTTTCCTGTTCGCGTTCCGTCGCTGTCGCTGTCGCTGGTTCATTCGTCGCCGGCGTCCACCTCGACCGGAGGAAGTTCCTGTTGTTGTTATTTTTTTTTCCTTGCCTTGTTTCGGTATGTTCTGTTATTTCGGTTCTGTCTGTGGCTGGCGAGAAAGAGAGAACAGAGAAGGAGCTTCTTGATTTGAAGCTCGGAACCTCCAGCCTCACTACTCCTTCGCCCTCTATCCTTGTCCAAATCGCCTTTCCTCTATGATCCAACATCTATCGGTTTCATCCTTCAACCTGTGCGTGGCTGTGTGTGTAAGGAGTGTTTCTTTTGATTTCTTCTCCTCTTCCTTGCTGGACGTTTTATGCGGAGGGCTGAAGCTGATTTGGGTAAGTTTTCGTTAATGATTTTGGTTAATCTGTTTTGAAAAGACAAGTTCCACATTTGATATTTGGGGATTTAAATTTATTATTATTAGAGATTGGAGTCTGGAAATCAGAGTATATATATATATATATATATATATATATATATATATATATATATATATATATATATTGCTGTTTGGAGATTTCTTGACGAAGGATTTGAAGAATAAAAGTTTTGAATGCACGGTTTGAATATTATTGCACTTGAGGTGTTTGTTAAAATGCCAAAGAGAAGAATTTGATTGGAATGTTCTTTTAAGTTGTTTGATAGTATAGGCTTGTTTTATAATGAATAAAATAGGGCTTGAATGTTGTTTTCTTTTGGTTATATGTTGGATTTAGCATGTGGTCAATGCCAAATAATTCCTCATTTATGTTGATGGTGATTAATTTATGGAAAAGACAATAGCTGGATCGCATGTTTCTTTAGAGTTTAAATTGTGGAGCTTTGCATTAAAAAGGAAAATTTATTTACCATATTAGTAGATTGTCCTTCTCATATATGAAGAGGTTGAGTAGCTGTTTGGGAGAATTCTTACTTAGTTATTTTGGTTTGGAGTTGTTTGTCTTGTGAACTGATTTCGTGCGTCCCTGAGGTGTTCGATAGAACGTGAGAAAAGATAATAACTCAATGTGTGTTATTTTTATCTTGATGGTGGGAATTAAGAATGATTACTATAAAGAAAAATGAGGAATTTAGTTGAATAGGATGTTATGAGCATTGTTGTGAATTTTCAATTGAAGCAATGTTGGATTTGTTTTGGACATTAGGAGGGGAAGGACTGAATAAGTTGGAAATTGAAGGTTAGAAAAGAGGTGTACAGGTAAAATGTTCCAGGTGCGTGAATAGCGTCCCATTATTCTTGTTCAAACAAAATACTACCTGCTATGATTTTATTAAGTTTCCCAGCTTTCACAAGTATAGTTTTTTTTCAATACAGATTTGTGGAAATTATTCCGGTTATCTATTGTTACTTGTATATATGTTTGAACGAGACTAACGGTTTATGACATCTGCTCATCATGAGTTTTTATGTAAAGAATTGATAAGGAAAAGTTATGAGATGTTTGTGGTATACTTTCACATTGAGATGGCCTCATATTTGAAATGCCTTTGCAAGCTGATGTCATATGGAAAGATTTTCAACTGACAAAAATTGGAAACAAATGTTTGAGACTTTTGTGACTTTCATGCTGGGGTTTTCTGTTACGAAATGTTCTTTTTGTGTTCTTATCATAAGAAGAAAATCTATTTGGTTGTTATTGATAAATCAGCCCTAGACATGCTCGAAATTGTTTTTGAGAGGGCCGAACACAGAACGCTGGTTACTAACAGCAGTACTGTTAGTCCTTGGTGCACCATGGTTAATCTTGAGCTCGCTTGTTATTCGTGGGTATAATACTCACGCTTGATACTCGTGGGATTCGTTCTCATGCTTGTTATTCTTGGGTATAATACTCACGCTTGATACTCGTGGGATTTGTTCTCACGCTTGTTATTCGTGGGTTTTACCTGCGCTTGTTTTCGTGGCTTCGCCGTGCTTGGTTATTTACCCTCGTGGACTGTGTGTCCACGCTTGTTATTCCGTTCTGTTGAGGTCCTATGGATAGATGAAGATTTAAAATTATGGTTTTAATTGATTATTTTAAATCAAAGGTTTTACTACGTGCTTGGAATTGTTTCATTAGCGGTAATTTATATGGTTCCACTTATGTTTATCATTGTTGTGCTACTATGATTTAAAGATAAATCGCTTTAAATTACATCCATTAATATTTCATTTATTTTTTCAAATGGGACGTTATTCACCGGAAAATTTTTGGCCTCAGATGACGCTGATGTCCTTCCACTTTCAATCGAATAGTGAAGGTTGGCATTGCTGACGAAGCTTGTAAATATTTTTTTTTTTGGAACGGCTGCTAGTGATGTAATTAAAGTTAAGCTTTCATGTATGTTCTATTATCTGTAGCGTAGATGCTGCACGTAGTCTTTAGGCAAGATCCCTGTTTAATTGTAAATTTGAAATATACATTCATGTATATGCTATTGGGGAGCATAGCTCCAAATGTTATTATGAGTATTGATCAATGTGTATTTATAGAATTAAGGCTTGAGGAATGTGAGCTTTCTCTCATATTCCGTGCCGATCACCTCTTAGTTATCAGGGCGTGACAAGGATGTGGCAAAACCATGTTGGCAAAGCAAGTGGGCGAAGAAGCAGAGCAATTTTTTTGACAAAGTTGTCCTTGTTGTTGGGTCTAATGTCATTGATGTTAATAAAATTCAAGGGCTTGCAGAGAAACCAAGTTTGGAATCATAGGAGAAAGAGGAATCAGAGAGAGCTTGACGAGTGTTCATGAGATTTAGAAGAGGAAAGAAAGAGTTTTTTGATAATTTTGGATGATGTATGGGCAATGCTTGATTTCAAAGCCATAGGGATTCCTGATGCTGAAAATGAATTTGGGTGCAGAACTCTTATAACAACACGAAAATTTGATGTATAAAGTGATTGGAAGATGTGCGCAATTGAAATAATTGTATTTTTGTCACAATTATGGAAAAAATTGGGATGACCAAGGTAAAAAGTGTGATGAATTCTTTGATAAAAACACGCACCAGCATTGGAGAGTTACTGTATAGATTTGGGGAAACATTATGGTGATTTTTACCAGCAAAAACTTCCGATTACAAGAAGTTTATACTTTGAAGACTTTGAGATTTGCATCTCAAATGCAACAATTAAGGATCTAATGCAAAGAGCAGAGTTAATGATACTGAACAAGTGAACTTAAGCCTATAGTACCTTCGATTGCATGAGCTGCCAGAGTTGAGGTATATATGGAAGGGTCCCAAAAACTTTTTACTCATTCAAAATCTTGGCTAGTTAATAATACAAGAATGCAGAAATTTAAAGTGATCTTTCCTTCATCTGTCTCAAGAAGCCTGCAACATTTGAAGGAACTCGACATCAGGAAATGCAATGAATTGAAGGAAATAATTGAAGAAAGTCCAAGTCCGTCGAATCCTCATCAACTTGTCTTCCCAAATCTGATAGCAATCTTCATTAGACAATGCCCTAAGTTGAAACAAGTATTTTCTATCTCTCCATGCCATGCGCTTCCCAAGCTACGGATCTTATTCCAAATTTGGAGCATCAGAAGTAGAGAAAGTATTTGGAGACGAACGAGAGACAAGAGAGATCAGAAAGGAGAATCTAATTCCAAATTTGCAATATGTAATACTCTGGTAACTACCCAAACTCAGTAGAGGAGGTCAATGGATTGACTTGCGTATTGTGTAAGATGCCTTCTAGTGCTACAATGCCCAGGACTCAATATCGCTTCCACCATCACTCTTCGGCGTTTGCTACAAATATTAGATAATGAGAAAGCAAGTACACATTACTCAGTAAACTCAATGCATTACAAGCATTGATGTTAGAGACAACAAAACCTTGACAGAAGTCCCACATTTAGAACAAATATGAAAAATGAAGGGCATATAGGCTTCCGACAATCTAAGCTCAAGTGTCTTGAATGAAACGGAAATGTCCAAGCACATGCCCCTTCGGGATGATGAATTTATGATAGTTGTGGAGGCTTCACTTCTTTTTAGCTCATACAATAATTAACACTTATGTCTGTATTTACTTTAATATTTCAATGTTGATTCTAGCTACAAAAAATATATGGAAAAACTCCCACAAAAATATATTGGAAATATTAAAAAGACAAATCAATGATTTCAATTTGCATAATCCCAAATCATCAGTCTGTATATAATTGAATCACTTTCTTTTAGAATATGTTTATGATCATATTTGGCATGATGAAAACATGATTTTCTCAAAAGTAGCCCTTGAGAAAACTAGGGCCGCTTTTGTGAAAACATGGTTTTCAGGTAGCACTCATACACTATATCTGTTTTTTATGTTGCTTATGCTTAATACACCTCATTATGTACTTTATTGTACGGCCTACAATTTATTTATTTTTCTCTGATTTGCAGAATGTTAAAGAGCTAGGAGATCAAATCCCCAGGAGCAAAACATAGCAGAGGAAACGGTAATCATAGCTCTGCCAAATTGTTAAATTACTATATAATTTAATGTTATCTATCTTTTATCCACTTCAGAATGTTCAAGGAAGCATTAAATCATATAATGTTAAGATGGTTACTTCATCAGCTCATTCAAAAGCAACAAGCTCACTCCTAGGCTCCTTTACTCTACCTATTGCACTTCAGCATGTAAGCCTTCAGTATCTTTGTCAATCTCATGGTGCCTGCTTATGAGATCACTTCTATAACTCATTTGAATACTATATAGCACATATTTACAATGTGTTTTGCTGCAGGAAATTGACATATGTTTAGGATGTTCTGCATCTGCACATGTACAGATAGGCACCTCATCAACTCATTCAAAATTAACTTTCTTAGTGTTTCCCCAAAAGTGGTAACTTCTATAATTCATCCAATGGTCCACTCATGGGAGATTATATGATGGGCCAAAAGAACTTTTGGTGACTAATTGTGCAGATAAGCATGATCAATTTTCATTCAATTTTTAAATAATCAGTTTGGATTCTTTTGTTTGCAACTTATTTTAAATTTTGGTCTGAAGAGAAATCCCTTCTGATCCAAAATATATATTCATTGATTTATATAAGGAGCTAGTTAATGAAATATCATCCATTCAACCTATAATATAAAGTATATATTCATACACTCCAATGAAAAGTATTAAAAAACATTCTCAGTTACTTCACATTTGCTGCGATTTATTTACTCCTCTGGCATATGGAAAAAGAAGAGTCAAAAGATCAAAGTGCACAAGAGAAAAACATATCAAAGGAAAAGGAAATAGAACCTCAAACAATTTATTTACTGTTGGCTTAAGGTTAAATATATCTTTTGCTGTTGTGAAGAATGTTCAAGGAAGAGTTGAAGAGGGTACCACGTCAAAGAATGTTCAAATAATCACTACAATAGCTTATTTAGAACCATCAAGCTCAACCAAGGTCAACAACATTCTCTCATATTCTTACGTCTTGCACTGAATTGTCTTTCTTAGCTTCTGAAATTAGTTAACCCTGCCATTTTTGGATATGTTGTCTTAGAGTATCAATGGAGTAATGCCTAGTTTAGAGATATCTGAAGCAGTGCCAACTTCATCATTGCGTCCTGTATTGATTAGTAAGTGTAGAATAATAGAGACAAATAATCTGAATTGCATGCCTATTCATGTACATAAGAGGGATATATATACACAAGAGAGGGACCTTAGAGTTAATAGGCCCATTATGACTAATTATGAATGTTTCCTAACACTCCCCCTCAAGTTGGAGCATAGATGTTAATCAAGCCCAACTTGTTACAAAGATAGTCAACCCGAATCCCATTTAAGGCCTTAGTCAGAAAGTCACCCAATTGGTCAATGGAATGCACATGCCCCGTAGAAATAAAGTTCTCCTTGATCTTATCATGTACAAAGTGACAATCAATCTCAATGTGTTTCGTACGTTCATGAAAAACAGAGTTGGAGGCTATGTATAGAGCAGCTTTATTATCACACCACAACTTCGCAGGTAATGACGTGACAAAACCAACATCCTTCATTAACTGGTGAATCCACCTAATTTCCTGTACTGACTGAGACATAGCTCTATACTCAGCTTCCGCACTCAACTTAGAAACCACATCTTACTTCTTACTCCTCCATGATACTAAATTTTCGTCCACAAACACACAATATCCTGTGGTGGATCTTCTGGTAGCCTTTGATCCCGCATGATCTACATCACAAAAACATTCAATTTTGTTGTGGCCATGATTCGTATAGAGTATACCATGACCAGGTGAGCCCTTCAAATAATGTAAGACATGCTCCAATGCTTCCCACCGAGTAACGATTGGTGCAGTCATGAATTGAATAAGCACACTAACTGGAAAGGTCACATTGGGGTGAGTTACTGTGAGATAATTCAATTTCCCAATTAATCTACAGTATCTCTCAGGGTAGGCAAACGGCTTTATCTTCTCCGAATCAACTTTCTTTCTTACATCCTCAGGTAGTTCATCAAAAGGTATGTAGTCATCCATATCCAAGAAGGGATTAGGAATCATGGAAAAGTTACTCGATGCTGCTTCGAGTTTCTTGGTTTCTTTTAACAAATCAAGAACATATTTGCTCTATGTCAAAAGGATGCCTTTCTTACTTCTCATAACCTCTATCCCAAGAAAATACTTTAACGGACCCAAATCCTTTGTTTGAAAATGAGAATTAAGAAAGGCCTTAAGTGATAAGATTCCTGAAGCATTGCTGCCCGTAATAACAATGTCATCAACATATACTACTAATAGAATCATGCCAGCATCTGTATGATGATAAAACTCAGAATGGTCATACTTACTCTGAATAAGACCAAACTTCTTAACCACAGAGCTAAACCTGTCAAATCAAACACGAGGGCTCTGCTTCAAGCCATATAAAGACTTTTAAAGATAGCATACCTTCCCACGCTCCCCCTGAGCAACAAAACCAGGTGGCTGCTCCATATATACTTCCTCAAGAAGATCATCATTCAAGAATGCATTTTTAACATCCAACTGATGAAGATCCCAACCATAATTGGCTGCCATAGAAATGAAGAGGTGAACAGAGGACAGTTTTGCCACAAGAGAGAAGGTTTCCGAATAATCAACACCATAGGTCTGAGCATAACCCTTGGCAACCATTCGAGCTTTCAAACGTTCCAAGGTGCTATCAGCTTTCGTTTTGATCGTAAACACCCACTTACACCTTATAGCCTTCTTGCCAAGAGGCAAATCAACGAGATTCTAGGTACCAGCCTTATCAAGGGCCACCATTTCGTCTTCCATCGCAACACGCCAACCGGGATGGGTTAAGGCTTGTTGGAGAGTAGTGGGAATGGTGAGAGAGTCTAAAGATGTTATGAAGGAACATGATGGAGGAGACAAATGGTTATAAGAAATAAAGGAAGAAATAGGATAAGTGCAAGTACGTTTACCATTGCGTAAGGCAATAGGCAAGTCATCAGGAGGATCAGATACTATGTCTGGTTCAAAGGTAGGAGCAGAAGGGTCAGGAGTATCAAGAGTAGCAGACACTGGTGCTGGTTCAGAAGTAGGAACGGAAGGAACTAATGCCGGATCAGACGTCGAAGCAGTCATTGGTGGGTCATGAACCTAGTCGACAACATTACTCGCCCTAGGGCATTTCTGAAAGATAGGTGCTTTGCTACCATTGAGAAAATAGAGACAAATAATCTGAATTGCATGTCTATTCATGTACATAAGAGGGATATATATACACAAGAGAGGGGCCTTAGAGTTAATAGGGCCATTATGACTAATTATGAATGTTTCCTAACCGTAAGCAACCAACAAGTAATCCTGCAGACATCTCTCAACATAAAACACCTAATGAAACTGTAAGTGTCCTAAATATAATTCTTTGAATAGGGCATTTCCAAACGAGTTCCTTCTTAAAGTTAATTAACCTATGTGATTTTGATTATATGATCATTAATAAGGAGTAGGCTAAAGAGATATCAATTGGTCAATCAAATTTGAAGGACCAACAACAAACACATCAGAAAATGAAATTACAAAGAAATTAATAATTCCTCATAAAATCAAGGCACTGTATGCATCATATGTATAGCAGCTTATTCTCATTGTTTCTTCTATGCAGAGTGTTAAAGCTAGACTCTGAATTTCAAAGATCTCAAAAGGGGAAAATATCAAGAGAAAATGTGAAAAAAAGAGATAAACTCTCTATCAACTAATTCAAATACTAAATAGCTTAAACTTACAAGTTTTATTGTTCTACAGGATGCTAAAGGAAGCTTTGAATTAGACAACTCATACAAAATTAGCAAGCTCACAGCCTGGCACCATAGTAACTTCTTCGACAAACACACTTTCAAGTGTAAGCTTTCCAGTACTTCTGTTGGTCTAAACATCATATTATTTGTCGGTGTGAATGTGTGATGTAATTTGAAAATAAGTCAGTAGGGTAGTTAAGTCATTTTGTTATTTTGTCATAATTAAAAGGGCTAGAGTATCTAAGTAGGATTTAGGATTTGATATTATGAGATATTGGGATTGACCACGAGATATTAGGATTGGATTTGGATTAGATATTTAACGATTTGAGTTAGATATTTTATTAGAATTTGGATTACCCATGACTTGCAAATTTGGGTAATCATCACTTATTTTATCATGTTTTTGAACTCTTGAATTATTCAGTAATTCCATTTTCTCTTTATGTTCTTTATGTTCAGTCTCTATTCTTTTCTCTCTCTCTTCACCTTTCTTCTACAGCTTTCATTTCGTGGGGCTCACATAATTTTCTGGGTTTTATACTCATGATTCCAATTATTTATTTTTTTGTGTGGATATTATTAACCAGTATCCGGTTTGAGGTTCGTGGCTTCCCCTAACACAAGCATCTCCTTTATAATGTGAACTCGAGACTAAGAGAAATAAAGTAGGGCTTGATACCTGTAAACCAACTTTATGTTGGTGAGTCTTTTAAATGTTGCACGCAATCATTCGTATGAGCCAATTGACATGAGGCCCAATAATTCTATTTTTAAGCCACATAATGCTAATGAACTATAAAACGAGTCTAAAGTCATGATATAAGCCGTTGTAGCCGTGATTTAATTGGGAAGAGATTTTAGAGATATATATTTTGTAATTCAAATACACAAAAAGTAGCAATTATCATTTAACAAAACCCGCAGAATAGATTTTTCAACATGGGTTTAATAGTGGTAGGGCAGCTTCATATCATAGCATATAGCTTCTCGACCTATACGACTATAGCAGATAATTCCACAAGGCAGCCAGATTGGGGTAAAAAAAGCATTGAGTAAAAACACGTATCTAATTAAAAACAAACAATTGAATGAATTGATTTTGAACATTTACATTTATCGTTGTTATAGACAACTATAAAGGGCATTACCTGCAACAAGTTTAGTCAGATGGTTCACCGTGTTATATATTCATTTCAACCAAGAGTACTTATCCACAAAAAACCTGCAATGTAATAATATTTGGGATCAAGCTAGGCTCTTCATCGCTTATTTTACCAATTGATATAAGGTTTAAAATATAGGAACAATTGCATTTAGGTTCGGGATAAAAGAAAATATGATAAATGATCTTTTAAAATCTCAAAAATTATATTTAAGTCTCATGCATGAGATTTTCTTACAATGTATTCCAATTTCACTAACAAATCTATGGGTGTCCACCGACAAATCTATGGACGCTTACGGTGACAAATCTAGGGATGTCTACTGAAAAGTCAATGTGCATCCACTAACAAGTCTATGGATATCTAGCAATTAAAATTTATTGTAAAAAAGTCATAGGGACTTAAATACAATTTTGAGATTTTTAATGAATCATTTTGCGTATTTTCTCTTATCAAGGACCTAAATGCAATTTTCCCTTTAATATATGATTGAAAATAACTCACAATGCATGAGCACTTTCGGGAATAACGGATTTCTTCAATGTAAAAGTACCGAGCTTCATTACATACGAAATAGTTACCAGAATAAAATAGTTCATTCAAATTTTGTCAGTTTACGTTGCATTGTTAAAAGGTTTAATTGCATTGTTAAAAGATTTGTAACATCCCGTCTTTTTCTAAAAGTGGTTTTCAAAAGGGAATATCAGAGCGTTTCAGAAAATAATCAGAGTGGCATCAGAAAAAGTTTTCCCTTCAAAACAAAACGAGTAACTGATAATCATCTGTTGTTGATATTAGTACAGTCATCCGAGTAATTCGAGTATTCAAAACTAAGCCGAAAACAAAACAGAAAGACAATATCAGCAGAACAATCCCCCGCCCGTATCCTCAAGCTGGCTGCTTACCCTTGTCAGCAACTCTGCCTCCGCCAGAACCTGAGGCTATGGTAAGTGCTGAGGTTCAATTCCCATTGAACCTCAGGTAACGGTTAACCTCATGCTTATGAACAGTTATATATGACAGGTATTTCATGACAGTATAGCATATTCACATATCAATTCAATCATTACATATTCATATATTCACATCAATCCAGTCTGCACTCTTCACCAGTGCCACGATGGCCTATCGTGTCCTCAGCGCGCTAGGAAAACTCAGACGGCATTACCAAGACTGTAACCCGTATATATTCAAGTAACTTTCAAGCAGAGTCACAGTCTATGAGCATATCTACCACATACAAGTGCACAATAAGCATCAGAGTTAGTGTTACAGTACGCGTCCGTACCTTTGTCGGTGGTCACGGTACGTCGTCGGTTGCGCAGCGATCACAGATTTCCTATGAGGTAATATTTCATTTATTAATTCACAACCAATATCCCAATAGATATCCTAGCCACAAATGACTATTTTACCCTTGGTGGATTTCATAATTCATTATTTCCCTTTATTATTTGAGAAAAACGCTGGTTCTTAAATCTGGGCAGAATTTCATCTAACTTTGAAAAAGCATAACTAATTCTAGAAAAATCGAAATGAGGGTCCGTAAAATTCCTCAGAATCCTTAGGATGTCTAGTTTCAAGAAAAAATATCATACTTTGCCCAGATTCCATGGTTCATTCCCAGGTTTTTAGTTTTGAACCTTTGTCCAGAATTTTCCTGAAATTCGTAGCCCTAACTTTGGGAATTTTTATCTCCCTGTACAGAAATCATTTGGACATGTTCTTTACATATTTAAAAATCCCTATATATCTACTTTAACCATGAATATTTCCAGAATTTTTAAACCATGATTTCAGCATAAAATAATAGTATTTTCGTGACTGGTTCAGAAATTCCAGAACCGATGAAATTTCGCCAGAACTTCGTTACTTTGGTGTTTCTCTTCCGGATATTTTGCTAAAACCCTTTCTTCACTATTTTTTCGAAATAAACCAATTTTAACTATAAAAACATGAATTTAAAATTATTCTAAACTATTTAAGATCTAAGCTACTTCTAACTAAGAATTAAAAAGCTAGAAACTAAAGACCTTGCTTACCTCTTCTTGAACTCCTTCAAGCTTCTTCCACTCTCTCTAATATTCAGATTGCTTGGTTTTGGTGTGAGTTTTGTGAAGGGCCAAGGACCCCTATTTATAGTAGAAGGGTTGGGTAGATTGGTAATTAATTGGAACTTCTTCTTAGCAATTCTTGGCCCTTGGATCTAGGGTATTTTGGAGCTTTAATCCTAGCCCTTCCAATTGCTTTTGAGTCATCCCCATGAGTCACCATTTGGGTACATTATCCTCTTCCACATTCAATGACTATTTTCCTAAGAGTTTGGCTTGCTTTATACTAATTAGAATTCATTGAAATGGATGTGTTTAGGTAATCTAATGAAGTTGTATGTTCAATTGCCCATTGGATTTGAGTTCTAGAGATTTTTAGCTTCATTTTGAGACCAATTTTGCCTAACTTTCCTATTGTTTCTATTTCTCAAACAATCATGAAAATGGCTTTGGTTATACTTGTCTTCAAGCTTGATTTATGCTTGTTATGAATCTCAACTTGGTTTTCATACTTAGTTCATGGATTTCAAGATATGATTTAATTTATATAGGTTTTATTAGTTTTTATCTAGAATTATTTTTATAACCCAATTTAGTTATTCTAATTATCCTTTATCTCATTGGTCCACCTCTACTTCCTTACATCACCTTCTTCCATCATCTCTTACATCATCTTATCTAATTAGGGTTGTGATTCACCATGTAGGTGTGTGACTCATGCAAGTTTAGATTGGTGATTCATTGGTTAGAGTGGTGATTCATGTTTGTTAGATTAGTGATTCATTCATACTAGGTTCATGACTCATCCTTTAGGGTGGTGATTCATATTGTAAATGGAACAATATATCCTCTTCCCTTTTCTTTTTTAAAAAAACGCAGCCCCTCCCCCCTTTATTATATATATATTTTTTGTTTTCTTTATACCAAGTATTAGAGAAAGTTAGGTGATTGGTTATTCTTACTTCACATGGATTAAGCTTTATTAGGAGTAATTAGGGCCTTTGGATAAGCTTTTCAAGATGAATTCTTAACCTTTAGATCTTAGTTGCAATTGTTGACTTTTCAACTCTTGATTAGTATTTGATTAACCCCTTAATCCTAAGCTTAATTACCACTTGGTTGTTGTTTATTGGTTCATGGAATAATTGTGTTTGTTAATAATTCATTTAGTGTTAATCCCAATCTCTTATTGGTTCTTTACTTTTAATTGGCCTAACCCATCTCTAGTTAGTAATTATTAGTGCTAATTACAAATAATTAACTAAACCTTCCATTAGTGTTAATTAATTACTTATTCAACGTGGGTAATTGTTCTTTTATTTGTTCAAGTGTTTTGGGAATTTATTATGGCATTTTATGAATAAATATGGGATAGGTATTAATTCTAGGGTCTTAGAAAATATAGTGTCTTTTTTAATTATGAATTTTATGATTTATGTCTTCTTCATTTAATCCCTTGATTAATTATAAAAATTTACATAATCATTTTGTTTAGTGAAAATTCAAGGGTCTACTAATTCCTATTATTTTTCCCTTACTTTCTTTAGATCCTATAAAATCCCTAATTGAATTTGGGAATTGTTTTGTATTTTTAGGATATTTTATGATTCCATGCAAAATTTAGAAAAATAAAACATTAACTACCTTAAATTCTAAGGGAAAATATCCTAATAAATAAAATAAATATATCTCAAAATTTGAGACCACATATTCACCTATTTTAAATAGGTGCCATCAAACAAAATATTATATTTATGATAATTGTTAATTTTGGGGTATTACAAGATTTCCATTGCATTGTCAAAAAAACTGAGAAATTAATAATAAGAGGGTTAAAAAAATAAAAGCTTATAAGATTTTATTTTTATTTTTAAAATTATAAAGTTTTATTATCTTCATATAATTTAAAATTTTAAAAAATATTAATTTTCCTAAAGAAATTAGAAGCTTGCCTAAAAATTATATATTTGGCCTCAAAAAAGAATTGATTATACATACATAGATCTATATCACGCACACAGAATCACAATTAATAAATTCAAAATTCGAACAGCCACATGATGCTATTGTGATGAAACTCTGGCATATTTTTCTTGAATAATTCTCAGTTACTTGTTGACTGAGAAAAAAAAAATGTTTATCACGTGACTATACACATTTCCATTCTTATTATAAGATCTAGTTGGATGTTGTATTTGGTTTTAAATATAAGATCTTCCAATCAATTTTATATCTCATATTTATCATTTTTCCTTAAACTAATTTACCTTATTATGATATATAATCTAATAATATAAATAAATATTTTAGGGAGGTCAAATCACATTTCTTATAATTAATTAACCACCTAAATTAACTAGATAGCTCTTAGTTTGAGATACCCAGAGACAATAGGAATCAAATGTATTATGTTGTTGACAAATTAAAGCCTTTTTTTCTAAAATAATAAACTAGACGTCATTAAGCTCTAAACATAAAAGAGTACAACAAATTAAACTCCTTCATCAAGATCCACCCTGTGGAAATGTAGGTCGAGCTTGATCAAGAATATAAAAATTTTCTACCATCTCTCGCTTGAACTCCTCCCAATTGTTTTTGACCATCCTGTTCTCTTTCTATTGATACCAGCTAAGTACCTTGCCTTCCAAACACACCACTCCGGCTCCAAATTTTTCCGAATCATCAATGGAGCTCACTTGAAAGTATCTTTCGATACAAAAGAGCCATCCCAAAGGGTAATCTCCATTGAACGTCGGCAACTCCAACTTCCGGTACTTCCACATATCCTTTTCTTTGTCTCCTATGCTTGAAGCGTCGTTCTCTGTTTTCTTCTCATCAGTCTCTGGCACACGGTTTTCCTCTTCGTTTATGGTCTTCTTGTTATTAGCTGCTCATTCTTTCACTATCAGCTCCCTCGTGATGTTCATGGCCGCTGCCAGTTCATCCACTTTCTTTGACAACCCAGCCATCGCCGTCTTCATTCCTTGCATATCCTTCGCCATCTGTTCCATCTTGCTTTCCCTAAGATCTTACTGCTTTGATACCAAAATGATAATAAACCAGAAATATTAACCCAAATGAGTGTTGAATAATACTAGATTTGATAGATAATGAAGAACTCTTCCAACTCAGTGGGAGAAGCAAGTTACATAAATGGAAATACAACTCACACACAATCTTACCTAGAAATTCAAGAGGCTAGCACTCTCCTCACCATCCACTCTCTACTCAAAAGATGTCCCTCTTCTCTCATAACAACTAAATAGAGAGAGCTAGTTGATTAGAGCAGGACCCCAAAAACAACCTCGTACAAGGTTAAAGTCTATCCTAGGAAATAAAGCATGCTAGGTCTGCTTAAAACACAAAAATAGTATAAAGGGTTGGAAGTCAACACTTAAACCATTAGAAAGCATTTTTGTCTTTGGTTTGCCTTTGCCTTTGCTTCCTTTTGTAAGTATTCTTGGCCCATTGGAACATGTTAGACTCACAACAGAGTTGTATTATTTTCCAAGTGTTCCCAAACTATCCAATAACCTTAAATGTGGTAGATTTGACACTCATAAGTCATATTACCTCTTCCGGTCCTAAATATAGGATATAGTTTATAGTGTAAAATATGTCCTACAACAAACTATATCCTATATTTAGGATTAGAGGAGAGGAGAAATAGATATAGTGTTCATTGATAAGGAGTAAGTTAACCTTCACTTCACGGTTTACATACACACACATAATTAAAGATTAAATTGCTCATAATGTAACATGAAAGATGAACATGTGTTTATACTTTATTAGACACAAAAGGTAGAACATAGCAACCATAAATCATCACAAGATACAGAGTGCATATTACAACTAAGGTAACTAGTAGTAGTCCAACTCCACCTTTTATCCTACTATAGTAAACCTGAGTAAAAAAAAAAAGAAGCAAGCCACACATATAGTCAAGGCACAGATGAAGGCAACCAACATCATTTGCTATTGAACATGTTACACTCATCATACTACATAACTTCTCTAAAGGACATCAATGACTACAACTACAGTCATGTATTCATTTCCACCAAAAGCAGCAATATAATGTTTTAAGATTAGCATGAAGATGAAGGCTCTTCAATGTGGATGTTGCCAACTGATACTAGACTTTCAATATGATTGAAAACAGTGGAAATTCTAGGGAGACGCCAAGGGATAGTGAATCTTTTTATTTCATTACTTTCAGGATTTAGTAGTGATAAAAATAAAAAAAAAATACCAGTCTGTCGTCCACTCCAGATTCAGCAGGAACTTCACAGACAATGTCATTCCTCCAGATACTAAATGGACACAAATATATGCCTGAAGATGTGACTATAGTATGTTTCTTCCTCCAGCTCCACCTCTCTACTGATGCACTTGTATCCTCCTCCATCATCCACAAATCAATCAGAGAAGATGGAATCAGAAAGTCTCCAAATTTAGTGCGAGAGAGCAGAGCAAGCTTGTTTTCAAACGCGTAAGCTTGTTAAGATACGAAGCAAACCATGGGATCCCAAAATAAAAGGGAAGGAGGAGCACACCCACTCCAAGTTAAAACGTAAGGATGGATTTCAACACAGAGCAAGCCGCTGCTGGAAGCAATGATACAACCAAGAGAAAGGCAATCGATTAAAGGGGTGTCCTGAACATCACAGACTTGCATCTCGCTTGGAAATACTAAGTGCATAAGAGCGTAATTAATGGTTTAATGGTTTTTGCAATTTCGACACTTGGAAATAATAGTGCACAAGATCATCGACACATTTCACAACTTTTTGCAATTTCGACACTTGGAAAAACATAAGAGCGTCATATTTTAAATCATTTCCTACCGTGCCAGCGGTATGTACAACACTTTTACCGAGTTTCACCATTTCATCAATGTTTTTTACAACAATTTTTTACAATTTCAACACTAAGAGAAAATACAAGTAAGAAAGTCATGCTTTAAGTCATTTACTTTTCACTGCTAACTGTATTTATAAAACTTGCACCAAGTCTCACCATTTAATCAACGCCATTTACGACAATTGTTTTTTTTATATATAATTTTAACACTCGAAAAATACAAATTAGAGAGTTACTGGCACGGCTTGAATCATTCACTACACTATCAATGACATTTAGTATCTCTTTCATTGGGTTTCACATTTTTTTGGGATAAATCTTACCAAAGTCTTAACTAAAAAAAAATAATATCAGTAAAGTAACAGTGACTATTTCATCTATCATTATCAAGTTATAAGACTTTACTGATTTTATATTTATTGGCAGTGACCTTAATGTGATTTTCCCTTTTCTTTCAATTGTGAGTTTCTCCAGTTTTTCAAAGCCATTTATAACAACTAATTTTACAATTTCAACAATTGGATAGTTATTTTACATACTCCCTATCATTCTTTTTATATTATATGATCCTTTTAACTAAGTTTCGCGTTGAGCAAATCGAATAAAAATTACTTAAAATTAATAAATGTGTATTAAATGAATTTAATTTATGAAACTTAAAAGTTTTATGCTTATGTAGTAGAGCTACTTAGAACTTAATTTATCTTTCTGTTTTTCCACTTGATTCTATTTCACATTCCCTCTTCATTTTTTTTAAAGCAATATGCTGATGTGGATGAATTTACTGTATATAATGTAGATGTTTATACTCTTTCTTTGTATCTTTACATGATATCATATTCTCAAATTGTTTGGTTGAAGCTTGAATCAAGAAATTTAAGAAAGTTATAACTTATAGAGTGTACCAGAAAGTTTTTGGAAAGAAGCTTATATGATATGAAGCTGAGTTAATGTTATTGAGTTAGTACATATTACCTTTTTTGATGTCTCAATATTAGTATATTTGATAGTTATTGGTTCTAATTATAGTTTCACTTTATTTTGTAAATGCCTGAATTCTATAATAACTGGTAAGAATGGGAAATATAGTCTTTAACTTATTAAGCCGATTAGATGAGGTTTGGAATATTGTAAGAAGTTGCGTGTACCAATTGGAATAGCTTGGAAGAAGAATCAATGCTTTAAGTGAATGATTATAGTGTTACGGTGTGTTATAGCCGGATAAAAAGAAGAGACTATAAATTTTCCTTTAATATTGAATTTTAAAGAAATAAATGGTATTGAGGGGAAACTAGATGCGAAGAAAATTATCATAAAAATCTAGTTATCAAAGAGAAGATTTTGCTAAAAAAAAACCAAAAAAAAAAAAAACAGAGAGAGAGAGATATGCTGCTTACTTTGATGGTAAAGTAAATAAAATATATGACATATAATGTTTTGTATAGTTGATATTTTATAGGTTTTGTAGTATCATTATTATATATGTGTGTGTTTATAATTTCTTCGAGAGGAAGTTAAGATTTTGTTTCTTGAATGTTTATAAAATTTATTTATTTATTTTATCTGCGTAAATATTCATGAATTGAAATAAATGAATTTTTTACTATACTGTGGGCATTTTTGTTAGAGGAACATAACAAATTGCTAATTGTTCATAACATTTGGGTTGCACCTGTTATTTTTGTCCTCTGAGCTACGTGTAATAGCCCAAAAAAAATTAAAAAAAATAAAGCAATTAAATAAGATAGTTATTTCATTTTTAACTAATATTTGATTTATTTGTTATAGATATGAGTAATAATTTTAAAGATTATGTATATGTATATATAGATTTATCAATAATTAATATTTTATAAATATATATGTATCTATATTTTTAGAATTTGGGAAAAAAAATTAATTAAGTTAGTAGCTTGGTGCTATGGTGACTAGTGAATTTGGGATATGGGTTTGAATCTCTAGGAATATTATTTTATTTTATTTTAGCATTTGAATCTATCAAATTGCCTTTTTGTGAAACACGAAAAAAGAAAAAAGATCAGATGTCTTTCTATTTTTTTTTGGGGGGAGGTGGCGATCTCATATCATGAGATTTTCTCATTGTCCCTCATTAGTTGTAAATTTAGACTATATATTTAATAAAATTGTACACACTAATAACTTTATTAGTTTAAATCAATAGTTTGGATTGGATGATGAGAGTTGAGGAGAAAGTTTGTTAATGAAAGAATCTCTTCCCTAATATGATATGTGATATGGGTGGGGAGGAAGAAGCTTCGCGATTTTGTGTTGGGGGAAGCTAATATCTTTTCCTTCACCTTTCCTTGTCGTCGCTGTCCGTCCACCGCTGCTGTTCGTCCGTCATTCCGTCAGGAATTCCGTTCTCTACCTGAAAAACGCTGAAACTGTCATTCCCTCTTCAGATATGTGTTTTGCTCATTCTTTTGTCTGATTTTCACGTGAATTGAGAATATTTTGCTTAGCTTCTTCCTTCTAGCCATGTCTGTGTGATCAATTGAGGTCTGTGTGGTTGCTGGGTTTTTTCCCCCTTCCTTCACTCTCCATCGTTATGCTTGTTGTTGTGGGTCCGTGGGGTTGGCTTTTCTTCCCCTGTTTTGCTACTGAGGTGTGATTCAGGATTTCCCTCCGTCGGTTCTTGCTCCCCTGCTCAGTATATGTGGGTGGGAGTGGTGGTATGTATGCAAGCTTCTTCCTTTACTCAAAATTTGTGGGTGTGTGTGGTGGTATATTGGCAAACCTTCTCTCTTTTCCTAAATTTGTGTAGATGCTTGGTAGTTTATGATGTCTAGCTTGATAATTAAAATGCATGCTTGTTGGGTTATTTTGAATGCTTATAAGGTGTTTGATGAATCGTGTGAAAGAAGAATGAGACTTGGGGAGTTTTGTGTTGATAAAGCTTGGGGAAGGAAGTTTATTTAAACATGTGTTTTACTAAAATTTTAGTTTTAAAAGATGTAAAAGAAGCAGGGATTCTTTTATTTATTTACTTATGATTCAAACTATCTTAAGAATTTAGTTTGACTTTGTGATTAAGTAAGGGTATTTGAAGCTACTTGATTTAATAATATAAGACAATGGTGATGGTGTTCTAACTTGCGTTTGGAAATGCACATGGTATTCGACAAAATGATGGAGAGAAAGAAAACTTGATAGGATATATGTTGTTATGGAATTGTGAGGGAAATTTGGAAGATTTATAATTTCATAATGATGTTGGATGATAAACTGTTGGGAATGTTAATGGTCAAATTTGTTTAATCTTATGTTAGTACTTGGGGTGCATACATAATCTCCTATGAAATGTTAGAGAAAATAACGTGACTAAGTTGAAGCCATAGGTATGTTGAGTTGATATTGTTTGAGTTATATAGTGTAGAAGTCAGTGAATACCTAATATTGATAGTTGGAAAGTTTTAGGCATTATATGTATTCATGTATTATAGTGATATGGAAATTACATTGCTTATCTTGCTTAAACGAATTTGGTAGCATGTTTAAATACGGATCATGAAAGGATGTCTCTTTGATATTGTTGAGTTTAATTGTTCAAGTAATAGAGAAGTTTGAAATATGGATTTATGCATTGAAGAAAATTTTTAGTGTTAATAATGGTGTTTTGGAATTTCGAAATATTATATTTGACTATGGTCCTATTAACATTTGGAATAGGTTGATATTAATTCTTCCTACATTAATATAGAGATGATTGAAGAGTTTTAGCATATTTATTGTTGAAGGAAAAATGCATAAACGAGATAAATAAAGCATTATATTGTGGATTTGAAAAGAAGATAAGAAGAGAATAATTTCTAATGCATACGGCTTGCTTGTTAACACGTCACAAAGGAAAAGAAGATGAGAATTTGGTTTCAAAATTTTTTTATGTAAGTTATTTACTTATTTTACTTGAGAAAAGTTTCATGAAGTGAAAGAAATGATTTTCTTTTTACAAGATTTTGAGTAATAAGAGGAGCTAGACGCAAAGCGCTTGATATTCGTGGGATTTGTTCTCACGCTTGTTTTCGTGGCCTTGAGCTGCGCTTGGTTATTTATCCCCGTGGACTGTGTGTCTATGCTTGTTTCGTAGCTGTTGTGTTGCGCTTGTTATTCATATATAGCTTCATGCTGCGCTTGTTTCGTAGCCTCCGTGCTGTGCTTGTTATTCGTGGCCTCCGTACTACGCTTGTTATTCGTGGCCTCCGCGCTGCGCTTGTTATACGCTTTGTGTGGGTTCCTCTGATGAAACAAGTGTTCGAAAAGAAAAAAATTTATTATTTCTTAGTAGTTAAAATAAAATTTTACGAAATATTTTATAAAGTTCATTATAATATCAACAAAAATTATTTTAATGGATTAGATTTTTCTAATTTTAAGTAGAAACTAAAAACTAATGGTTGTGCCTAATATCCATGGTCTTTGAGCTCAGCCAATTATTTATTACCTTCAGATTGCACCTGTTATTTGTAGCATTTGGGTTGCCCACTTATTCGTGGTCTATGAGCTACACTCGTTATTCGTGACCTTTGGTGGTGCACCTGTTATTCATTGCGTCTGATCTGCGCCAATTATTCGTAACTTTCATATTGTGCTTGTTATTTATGGCATTCAAGCTGCACCAGTTATTTGTGGCCTCTTAGTTGTGCTAGTTATTCATGACCTTCGGGCTGTGCCTGTTATTCGTAACCTTCGGATTGCCCCGGTTGTTTGTGGCTCTGAGCCCGCTTGTTGTTCGTTTTGTGTTAATTCCTCTTACAAAATGAGTTTTGAGAAAAATAGATATTTTCATCATTGTTTATTATTATTGAAACGAAATTATTTATTGAATTTTTATGAGTTGAGTCTATGACTATTTTCGTCAAATTTAAGCATGTCTATCATAAAAATAATAGGGAAAATTTTAGTTTAAGTACGGGACCAAATTTATTTCAATCAACCCTTATATCATTATGAAATTTCCCTGCACACCCAAGGACAAAAATGAAAATAAGTTTTATGAGTAAAAAAATAATAATTAATGCTTGGCTCCTTGCTTTATTTTTTAAAATTCTTAAAAGGTATGTTGTCGGAACTCTAGTAATTGGTTGTCAGCAATTGCCAACTAAAACAGACACTATCGACCGGCCAGAATTCTGACAACCGAAAAATATATTAATGTATTTTTCATATGTTTATTCTACTTTTTCATAAAGAGTAGAGCATTTATAATTGAGATTTATTCAATTTGTGTTGTTCATATTATAATCTACTTGTTCATGAAGAGTTGAACACTTGCAAATATGACTTGTTCATGATCCCATTTTACTTATTAACCTATTAATTTGTGTAGATCAATGCCTATTTCACTTCTTGAGACTTGCAAATGAACAACACAAATTCAGCAAGTCTCATTTGTTAGTGTGCAACTTTTCATAAACAAGTTGAATTCTCATATAAACAACACAAATTGATTTCTGATGGCCAGCGCCAAAGTTTGATGGCCAAGGAGCAGTAGCGGCTCTAGCTGTAGGAACTTTAGTGATGATCAAACCTTTAAAAAAATAAAAATAAAATAAAATAATAATAATAATAATAATAATAATAATAATAATAATAAAGCAATGGGCATTATTCTCTTTTTACTCACAAAATTTTATTTTGGTCCTTGGGTATGCAGTGAGATTTCACAATTTTATGAGGTTGACTAAAATAAATTTGATTCTACTGGACTTTAACTGAAATTCTTCAAATGTAATAATGTGTGGATAAACATGGATGGAACACTCATATAGGATTGAAGTGGTGCAATTTTGTATTTTTGATGATCCCATTTTACAGAGAACAAACATAATGCCACTGTAATTTTTTGCTCAAAAGAATGCCACTGTAATTCAAGAAAACCAAAACAAATTATACTGATTAGAAAAGTTATGCCAACAAAAAAAAAAAGGGAAAGAAAAAAGCAAATGCAATTGAAATTCAAGGTTTGTTTAAAAAAAAAAAAGACTTAATAAACTATTCTCAGCATGTTTTCTTGCAGCATTTTATTTAAAAGAAAAAATAATAAAATTGTAGGATTGCTTCAAGGAACCAATAGGACGAGGTGCACGTAGTTGTGGCTTTATGTTCACTGCAAGAGAAGAAAATGCATAGAAGCACGCCGGTGAGGAAGCAAAACAGTTCCACCTCAGATCTTCACACATGGTTAGAAGCTCCTCTGAGGCTCTGACTTATTCCTCCACCATTGTCACCAGCTCCAGAAACTGCTCTGGTTAGGTTCAGTCTCACGCAAATACTCCCTCCGTCCCTAATTATAATATTCAAATAACCTATTTGTATTTATAAAAAAAACAGCTAAAATTAGTTAAGTGTAATAAATATATATATATTTTGAATAATGTCCTTATTTATGAAGAGAGTAAGTGAGATAGACAATAAATGTAATAAATAAAGTCAAGAGGTAAAGTTGAAAAAAACACAATAAATGCTTTGATAAATATAAAATGAAGCTTATATTTTAGATCACATCCATACACAAAATTTAAAGTTTATATTTTGGGACAAGGGAGTATTAACTTTGTTGCTTAAACTTCCCTCATCGGATTTATAGTCAACCAATAAAGAGAAGTAAAGGAAGAAAAAGACACATCAAGCGCCTCGTAGCGTGATGGTATTAGAGCCAGCATTAGGAGCTGGTCTTCTCCCTTATCCAGGGTTCGAGCCCTGTCTCTCCCTTCCCCACTGGTTATATCAAAAAGAAAAGGAAGAAAAAGACACGTATGAACTGTGGCGGATACTTCCCCCATCCACTTTTCTCGTGACAAATTTGTGCATATGGTCAAGAGTATCTTGTACGCTATTTTGATCATAGTTTTATTGGTCTAGATGACCCATGGGTTTATACTTGAAGTGAGAGATTTTCCACGTCAATAATTCTAGTGTTTCTTATGCTATTTAATTTCTTTCATATATTTGTTTATTTGTTTTCTCACAAACTCTTGTAAGTGATTTGATGCAATTCTTCAGACTCATTCTCAAATGTTTTTTAAACTTCCTTACTGGGTTTTATATTGTGCAAATCTACTTTAGGGCCCAAATAACTAAAAAAAATTGTCAAAAAATTGTCGAAAAAGTTATATGCGAAAAAAGGCCTTAGGACATTTTCTGGTATTATTTCATAAAATATTAGTTATTTAACGTGTACTGATATAGTTGTTAACAGGTACTGATTTAATTGTTAGGATATTGTTGTTAACGTCTACTGATTTAGTTGTTAATGTTCTACTGATATTGTTGTTAAAAAAATAATACTAGAAAGGACCTGGTGCCTTTTTTGACATGTTACTTTTTTTAAAACCTTTTTTGACATTTTTTTGCTAATTTAGGCCCTAAGGGGAATTCTCCCTTTTATATTCTATTTTCCATAGGCTTTATTTTGCTGCTACAAGTCTTGTCCTCCACCACTACCATTGGTCTTCACTTTGCAACTTTGTCCTCTTGTGATTCTTCCTTGCTCAAATAACACTACTACAGAATGGCCAATCTATGATGGTTATTATTGGTCATACATTATGGTTTTGAACCGTCATATATGCAAAGGTTACATATGTTTAAGGCAAGATACATAGCGGTTCCGAACCGTAATATATTGAGGACATAATGGTTATTTGTTAATAACCATAAAGTTTTGACTTTTTTTTTTACTATATATAGTTATTTTTTATTATTTTTCTTTATATAGTTTTACTGTTAATATTTATATATATAATACAATGATAATAATATTACATAAAAAATTATTTATAGTAATCAAAATTCAATGCATTATTAAAAAATTCAATAATTTATAGATAAACATGATACAATTTAAAAGAAATTAATTACTTAAACATTCTAGAACATTATCTTATAATTTTTTGAATCTAAAAGTAAGTATGTTTCAAAAATTCTACAATATTCTCCAATGCCTTTTTTCTACATTGTCAATCACGTAGTAGTACTCTATAGTTTTAGTAACTGCAAATGGATAATATAAATAAAAAAAATTCGAATGTATATAATAAAAATTGGCAAATATTAAAACTTAAGCAAATCTCATATCTAATTCAACAAATATTGTTTTATTTCAAGTATACCGTGATTCAACAAGCTATTAAAAATTAGGGAAAAAAATATATTGATTTTAGTCTATATATTCTAGTGTAGTCAAAATTATTTTCACTTTAATAAAACAACAATAAAAATTTCAGCATTTTACCTCATTGCTTTTTTGTGTTCTCTACTTTTCTCCAGTGTTTTTTCTCTATTTTTATCTTCAAACCCAAGGCCATCATTAGAAATTAGATATCGTGTTTTTGCCTACAATTCTTCTTTAAAGATAACTTGGCAACCTTGAACCTCAAATAGTGATCTCTTGTTATATAAAAAAAATAAAAGGAAACTAAAAGCGTTAATTAAGAAAATGAAAGCTTACTCAAGGAAGAATCATGAGATGAAGGAAGGAGCTGCAAAGTAAAGATCCACGTCAATGGTAGAGGATAGAACGTATAGAGGCAAAGCAAAACCCATGGAAAGAAAAGTATAAGGTCCATTAGGAAAACTCAAAAACATTTAAGGAGTTGTTAGTTCTCGATTTATAAGTTTTGTTGATAACAACCACTTGCAAAGAATGTGAACTTGATTATTCAAGTCACTTGAGTATGTTTTAATTAACACTCGAGTGAAATACAGTTATTGAAACCAAAACTTAAATTAGAAAGTTAGTTTTAAAGTGTCTAATGCAGACACACTCGAGTGTTAATTTTAAAATCACAAAGAAGGTGTCAAACACTCGAAGTGCTCCAACGCTTGAAGGCTAACACTCTTATTTATTTTGGAACAAACAAAGCTAACACTCAAGCTTTCTGAACAAAACTCAAGTGCCAAGGTAATGTATTAACTTCAACCTCTTTGATGTTAAATATACTCAATGAAGGACTTTGACACACTTGAAATGTCATTTGGTGACACTCGAGTTTACAAATCAAGTGTGATTCAATGACACTTGAGTTATAGTAGACTTTAATGTTTTCCACTAAACTTCATCTTTTGAACACTTTACTATCAAACTCTCAAAACGCCAAAACTTGAATATTAAGAAAGAAAACTCGAGCTCCACTTTTGGGTGTGGAATTTCAAAACTGGAGTGTCCCTATTGAAAGCTTATTTCCAACATAACTTTGTTTTTGAAATAGTTTTTCTTCTAAGAGCAAAAACATCTACACTCGAGTGTTGTAGAACAAAACTCGAGTGTACCACTTGAGTTAAGATGAAAAATGTTAGTTCTCTATGTGTTTTGATGATAATCAACAATTGTAAACACACCTTGGAGTTTTTGCATTTGCTAAAAATTAACTGTCAAATGGAAACTCGAGTATTGATATGAATACTCGAGTATTGACTTGACAGAGAATTGCTCAAATCCATCTTGACAAAGCAATACTCAAGTATTGGAGGCAATACTCGAGTATTGGACTTACAGAGAGCAATCAAGTTTTTCACTTTGAGTCAATACTCAAGTATTGGAAACAATACTCGAGTATTGGACTTACAGAGAGCAATCAAGTTTTTCACTTTGAGTCAATACTCAAGTATTGGAAGCAATACTTGAGTATTGGACTTGCAGAGAGTAATCAAGTTTTTCACTTTGATTCAATACTCAAGTATTGGAACCAATACTCGAGTATTAGACTTACAGAGATCACTCCAAGTTTTCACCCTAAGACAATACTCAAGTATTGATATGAATACTCAAGTATTGAACACTCAAGTATTCAATTGAATACTCAAGTATTGGTCATACAGAGAAGACATCAAAGTTTTACACCTTATGCATACTCAAGTATTGATTTTACATACTCGAGTATTGGACTTTCACAAAGTTTTTCAAATCAACATTTGTTTATGAATACTCAAGTATTCATTTGAAAACTCAAGTATTGACATGGAAAATCTCCACAAAATTTTCAAATGAGTGCATACTCGAGTATTGATTTGGAAACTCGAGTATTGGGCATACATAGAGCTTTTCCTCTTGTCAATAACTTGAATACTCGAGTATTGATTTGAATACTCGAGTATTGTCCTTAAGGTCCAAAGTTCACATCACGATGATTTCTCTCTGGATGATGAATACTCAAGTATCAGGATGGATACTCAAGTATTGACTTAAGTGCACAGTGACATACTCGA
This sequence comes from Acacia crassicarpa, assembly GCA_034222035.1. Taxonomy (NCBI): domain Eukaryota; kingdom Viridiplantae; phylum Streptophyta; class Magnoliopsida; order Fabales; family Fabaceae; genus Acacia; species Acacia crassicarpa. Next base: position 41,238,557 of record JAWXYG010000003.1, read on the forward strand.
GTATTGATGAACATACTCAAGTATTGAACGCTAAACTTGAAAATCAAGTCTGACGAATTTTTGGAATCATCTTATTTGATCTTAATACTTTCTCTTATCATTCTTCTATATTCTTAGCTATGTTTAACCATCTTTTTGATGAATTTCAGACAGATTAACGCAAGTTAATTGAAGGTTAGAGGAAAAGCAAAAAGGTAGTTCAGAACATTAAATGTTGAGCAAAAAGTTGCTCCTTTTTGGCTAATCCAATTGCACACGCCTACAAAGCATTTAAGAATGATTTCTACAACAAGTAAACTCTTCTTCAACGGACTAATTCACAGAGAGTCAACTCTGATCATCTAGCCAGCTGGATTAAGAGTAAACAAGAGAGAGAATATGCCAAAACCACTTCCTAAACATGGCAGAGCTTCTCCAACGGATCTATTGGGATAGCAACGGTCATATATTGATCTCTACCTATAAATAGAAGACAGATTCAAGCAGAAAATAGTGGAGAAACAAGCTTACACTTCCAGCATGCTGATACTCTGCTCTCATATCTTTTACACTCTGTTTTCCATGTCTAGATGACTTAGAGAGTGTAGTAATTTGTATTTAATCTTCAGTGTTTATCTATTCACTTCTAAGAGAGGAGATTTATTGCAATCATTCTATTCTTCTGAGAGTTACTCAAGATTGGGTGATCTTGAGTGGGAATCACATTGTGTTGATTATAACTTGTAAAGGGGAGTGAATCTTAGTGAGAGGATTACTTCGAGTACAGAGTGTGTAATCAAGCAGTGTGTTGATTACAGTTTGTAAGGGGGAGTGAATCCTAGTAAGAGGATTACTTCAGTTACAGAACGTGTAATCAGATTGAAAGAAGATAGTGGATTGAAGGGGAGTGAATCTTAGTGAGAGGATTACTTCGAGTACAGAGTGTGTAATCAAGCAGTGTGTTGATTACAGTTTGTAAGGGGGAGTGAATCCTAGTAAGAGGATTACTTCAGTTACAGAACGTGTAATCAGATTGAAAGAAGATAGTGGATTGAAAATCCCAAGTGAGGCTTGGGGACTGGACGTAGGTCAAGGAAAAGGCCGAACCAGTATAAATCAGTTTGTACATTCTCTTCCCTTATCTCTTACATTTCCAGCATATATGTTTGAATGTGTATACATATTTAAATGTGTGGTTATTGCTTTCTAAACTGATTTCAGTGAGTTACAAAAAGAGTTTCAAAGTTCCTAAATTTTTATACTTCACCAAATTCACCCCCCTCTTGGGTTCAGCCGGTTCTTACAAATACAACTCGAGTGTTGGCTGCTTTTGTAGTACATCATTATTTCTTAAATTCAAATTTACTGATTATCATTCAATTACTTCATATTATCACTATTATTATTCTCAATGCTATTTAACTTATTTATTAATGAATTTCAGATGATTAAATGATGGATTAACCACGAAATCTCCAAAAGCTAGATTTGTATCAGAAGCATTAAATGAAGTTGCAGGAGTGAGCACACACATGGCAACAAACTCAGAGCAAACCAAAACAACATCTTTTTTGCTATACCTGTTCCAGTAAAATGATAGTAAAGTCATATGGAAAGAAGGAATGTCGTATGAAGCAAAGCGATAGCGACTGAAACTTCAAATCTTCAATTCCAACTTGTGAGTAATAGAAGTGTTCACTAACTAACGGTAACATTTATTACTCACAATGGATACATTAAAGCTTCTCAACGGTCATCAATGGCGTTCAACTATAAATACAAAAAGCATTGAATACGGAGTATTACCACCGAACTACCTGTAACATCCCATTTTTCTAAAGCGTTTTCAAAATAGTTTGATTAGAGTAGAGCATCGGAACAATTTAAAATACTCAGTAACTGATAAATCTGTGGTACAATATTGTCTGTGGTGTATCTTAATAATACCAATACATTTATCGGAGAATACAAAAATTCCAGTGATGACAGTATGTCTCTAAAAAGAGGCTCCAGTCGAGTCCTCACACGCGCTGGTTACCCTTTTCCTCGGTCCTGTTCCCTCCAGATCCTGAGGCTATAGCAAGAGCTGAGGTTCAATACCCATTGAACCTCAGGTAACAGTTAACCTCATGTTTATGTAATAGTTATGTGTGATAGATATTCATGACATTACAGCAATAATCACATATGAAAGATAATAACAGAACATAGCCACTGCATTTGAATGTTATTATGGTTTGCACTATTCACCAGTGTCATGATGGCCTATCGTGTCCTCAGCGCTAGGAAAACTCAACGGTATTATCAGAACCATAACCCTGTATAGCTGAATGTGTATGAAAAACTTTAAGACAGAGTCTTAGTCTATGAATACATCTATCACATATAAATATACAATAAGCATCAGAGTTAGTGTTACAGTACGCGTCCGTACCTTAGTTGGTGATATCGGTACGTCCGTCGACCGGAATGTGATCACGTATATCCTGTAATGGTAATATCGCATTTATTAATTCATGAATAATATCCTAATAGATATCTTAGTCACTAATGACCGTCTTACTCCTGGTGGGATTATTTTTCAACTTATTTTACTTATTTTTCAGAAAAAACGCTGATACAACATTTTGGGCAGATTTTTCGTCTAACTTTGAAAAATCATAACTGATTCTAGAAAAATCGAAACGAGGATCCATAAAATTTTCCGGAAACCTTAGCATGTCTATTTTTGAAAATAAATAATGACCTTCATCCAGAATTAGTGAATCATTCCCAGTTTAATAATCTTCAACCTCTGCCCAGAATTTTCTAGAAAAACGTAGCCTTATTTCCAGAATTTTATCTCCCTCTACAGACCTCTATTTGATGCATATTTTATATCAATGGAAAGCTATACATGTATAATATACCCATGAATTATTTCAGAATTTTTGAATATAAATTTACTCATAAAATATTGCCCTCTAACTGACTGACTCCCAAAACCCAACAACCCAAGAATTCTTTATCTCACTCTAACTTGTTCCCTTGATCCTAGAAGTCACTTCCCAACATATTTCCACCTTGTCAGGCATCTTTTGATCCAATAAGGCTTGAAAACAATTATAGAAAATTACTTTACATATTTCCTAGATTAAACTAACATTTATACTAAGAACTATAAAACTAAAGACTAGAAACTAAAAAAAAAAAAAAACTAAAGACAAGCTTACCTCTTGAAGCTTCTTGCAATTCCGTACTCCTTCTTAGAAATCACCACTTGGTGGTTGATTTGGTGTGAAGAATTGTGAAGGAATGAGATCTCTATTTATAGGCAAAGCTCAAGGGTTAAAAGGGTCATTGTCCAAGAGAACCAAAAGCTCATCTTTCCTCTCATCCTTTGGATCTAAACTTAATCAAGAAGTTTTAATCCCCACCCTTCACTATAAAACATGTGCCCTTGTGATGTCATCTTGATGAGATAATCAAAGTTTAGGTGTCTTGTATCTAGATAAAAATATACTTAGGGGTTTTTATGAAACTTATTCAAGTCTTCTAATTAGATTTGAAATTTGGAAGCTTATGGCTTTAATTAGAAGTCCCTAATTTCCTTTTTATCATTTTAAGTTTAATTCCAAAAATTGAGAAAAAATATTTTGATGATACCATATTCCAAGCTTAAAATACGCTGGTTCATAATAAGTCCTTATATTTGATCTATGATTAACGTATTTCAGGATATAATCTATTTTGTATAGATTCTCATTTACCTGTGTCTTGAATTGATTCCATTGATTAATTAAATTCTCATATGCCCAATTTTCCTATTGGTGGATCAATTGACTTTTCTCTTTCACACACACTTTCCTCTCTCCTTCACTAGACACACACACTCACAACTCTTTTCTTATTGATGGATTTTACTTCACAAGGATTCCACTTTATGAAATTGAATTATGGCCTTAGGATTTAGCTTTATGAGGTTTAATCCTAACCCTCCATAACTAATCTCAATTAATATTCTTAATTAGTTGATTTAGTTAATTATGAACATCTAATACAATTACTTTAATTATTGCAAATTCATTGTCCATTAATTGTTGGCAAATTTTATCTCTCTAATTGGTACAAGTATTTTTGTGTCATTAAATTATCTCTTATGAATAAATTAAGACTATGCTTAATTGTGATAGTTTTATGTTATTTTATGATCCCTAATTTGAACCTAAAAATTTAATCTTAAACCTAACATTTGGTTTGTGCCATAACAAGACTAAATTGCCCAAATTAAATTACAAAATTAGAGACAACATATTCTCCTATTTTTAATAGGTATTATTTACCAAAATATTGCATTTAGGATAAATAATAAATTTTCGGGTATTATATTTCTCCCCCCATTAAATAAAAGTTCGCCCTTGAAATTTACTCTAAACTAACTAGGCTTTGGACCATACACTCTGGATATTCACTCTGTCAGAACACCTTTATGTTTAAGTCGTTTCTCTAGGTGATCGAGAATTCGCTTCGGCTCGACTACAAAGGTATTTGTCATGTCGTACTTTGACACCCTCATACCCCAAATGTCTCGGTGGCGCCCATATACCGTGGCATATAGGATACCTCATACTCAACAACACGATCGTGGTCTGGTTGGTATAATTGAGAAACATGGAGAACGTTATGGAGATTAATCCAGCTCGGGGATAAGGCTATTTGGTATGTGATTTGTCTATGTTTAGCTAAAATTTCGAATGATCCTACGTACTGCAGACTTAGTTTTCGCCTCTTAAGTGTTCTACCAACACCGGTTACTGGGGATATTTTTAGAAACATATGATTGCCGACTTCAAACTCTAGAGATCTTCTCCTTTTGTCAGTGTAGCTCTTCTGTCTGTTTTGTGCCGCTAGGAGTCGTCTCTTGATCACAGTGATTTGTTTAGAGGTCTGATCAAACAGATTCGGTCCAACCAACTTCTGCTCAGATATTCACCCTTGTAATTTGATCGTATAAATTCGGGAAACTGTAGACATCTAGTTTATTCCCTCACTATTCATGCCTACGCATTTTAATATTCAAACAATAATCTCATTCATTTTGTACCCAGGCATAGTATTCAAACACAGGACCTACTCGTCCATCCCCACCATGCTTGGTTACGCAGGCCTCACTGCCTGACCCATTCAGCTTCTCGGCTTAACATATATTGGCCTACCGGCTCAATCCAATACCACAACACTAGGGATTTTAGCCTCAATACCTAGGAGATTATCCTCAGGTTTTAGGCATTTCAACTACTACCTGGTCCAATAAATGTTTTGTCAGACTCGTACTGTTAGACATACTAGTCTAAGGTCACTATGACAATTCGCATTTCACACAGTGCTAAGTACCACTGCCCTAAGGTCTAGGGACACAGTCCTGTGTGCATTTGCACACCCAGATCTCGAGTATCCACTCGTATATTTCATCAGAGCCTTTCCTATTCAAGCTCTCAGTCTATTTTAGAAGCTCAATTACTCCCTAGGTCTCTAAGGTCTTTACTAGCTTCTTCACAAGAATAAAAATTATTGATTGCAATAGCAAATCTTTTCTTAGACAAAGTAAACACCATCCTGAAATTTTTAACATAAGATAAGGACTTAAATTCTCAACATTTTTATCAATAGTGAGGAAAAGGTCAATGTATTATTTACAAAGTAACCGAAAAGCAATTTCAACAAAATCTACAACAATTTTCAGTACCATTTAGTTTATGTGCGGTTCAAATGATACTACACATTTCATGTCCAATACTTATCAATAGATGTAAATAATAAGAAGACAAAAATTCAACTTTAGTTACTACAGTAACCTACACATTCCAATTTATATTATATATATTTGAAGTCTAATGGTTTGGTCAGGAGTTCAACACAACATACTAACTCTTCATTTGAATAAATGTTCAAGATTTACTGAAGTGTACACTCAAAATTTCATTTTAGACCTTTATTTCTTAACGTCCAGTGATCTAATCCCTATGGTTTCCAAACGCAATAGATAACCTTCAAAACTTTCTAATCAAAAAGTTCATGTTTAAAAAAATTCCAAAATGAGACAAGGATATATAATGCATGGTTATCGCATTATGATAAAGTGATAAGAAATCTTAATTTCAATGGACCAAAAGTACAATGCATTTCAAAACAGGATCCTAAGTTAATGTGTGTCACAAAATTCAACCAAGTGCCGTTTTAAAAGTCAAAACTAGTTTTACCTTTCAGATTTAATCTAATTCTAACATGCACCATTCAAAGCTAATCTCATTTTAACATACCAAGGACTAATGATTAGACTTACAACCCATGAGATTACCAAAATAAAATCAATGGATGGTCAGGTAATTTGGGAAAAATGATATCAATAATATTCCTTGGTCTAAATTTCACAGAGTGTAATAGCTAAAACTCAAGGAGTGGCAAAGCACACACAAAAACAGAACTTAAAATGGTATACCCCAAGCCATTTTCATAAATTAAGTTTGTTAAAAATTTTCTGGTATAGTGAAATAAAATTTCCAAACTCAGATTTCCCAACATAATTAAATGAGGTAATATAACAAGGATGTTCATGTCATAGCATCATTAGATATGCAAATTCTTTGAATAGGTTAACACAAAACACTTAGATTTTCAACTTCCTATAACTGCGTCCTGGAAGAATTAAGTGCCATTTCCAACATATGACTAGTTCTCACAAAAATCCTATATAGGTGTCATAATTTAGAGTTTATACAGCTAGTTGATTGGAATTAAAATAATTATATGCTCAAGATTTAATGAAACCCTGCAATAATGCACACTTAACAGTATTTTAGTTTTTAACAAAGTCAATAGGAAAATTACCTTCAAAAATATAGTTTCATACCAACTTAGTTTAGAAAATTCAAATGAAATACTCAAGTTAGATTTTTAATTGAACAACTATTCGAACGACATGCTATCTATGGGTTATATTTGGTTGGAAATTTTCAGAGATAAAGTAAGTGTTTAAACATACATGTACAGAAGTTTGAATAACACTAGGAGCAATAACTCATACAATTTTAAAGTTTTTAACTACCAGCTCAAAGTGCAAATACTCAATGTAATCTCATAAAACATGTTTGGCATCTTAGCAAAAGAAGCAAAACACAGGATTTTTTTTTTTTTTTTAGTAATATGGATTTCAAAACTAAGGGAAACTCAACAGTAGGTATTTCCCCTTCTTAGTAGAGTAAATAAGGAAATTCTTTTTATAAAACGATAGTAATCCAAAAAAATGTCCAAATTCTTATTTAATCAAACTTCTATTTTTACATTGGCATAAGGAAAGGAATTTTTGAGATTTACCAAGATATATCTATAACATTTTAGAAACAAAATCAATTATGCATATAAGGAAAGGCGGAACTCAATATTATATATCACACAATCCTCCCTTCCCCTCTTATGCGTTTTTTAAGTTTTTTTTTTTTTTGGACATCGGTATGGATGCCGACAGGTTAACAGAAACTAATTGTTTTCTAGACTTGCCTCCTAACATATACTTAGGCATTAGTCCACTAATACTTTTTCTTCCTTGAGTACATACTTCATAAAGAGTCTTTCAATATTAGTTAATCTGTCCCTCATCATTAATATATCTCGTACTATCTATGAAGACAAACTGGCCTAGAAGGGTAGAGCAAAATGGGCCACCTATACGGCCCTCAATGATGCCTTGATTATGATTATGCCCGGGTTCATAACGATAATCAAGACCCCAATGAAAAACATTGCTCTAGGTACTGGAATTGGTTTTACTTGTGGTTATCTATTTCTACCTCTACATCCATTTCTATCTCTGCTTTGTAAATGTGAGAACGATATCTTCTCATTACTACCATTGATCATTTGCATGGTTCGCCGTTAGTTAATCAAAACCATGAATGACATCAATGTCATGAAAGGATACTCGGCTAAGGTCTTATATTAGATCACGTCTACTTATACACGTAATTCGATTTAGACATGCTTTAGAAGCAAAAGATTTCACACCTAGTGGTGTAGCTATTATCAGATCGTAAGGTAATATATATGTATGCATCCTAAAATGATTTGCATATTCATCTGAAATAAACGAGTGATTAGCACCCGAATCATATAACGCCTAAAGTAAATTCCTATTGAGAGATAGTTCCTTGGACCTCCTCTGGGATTTTTCTGGCCTCTACATTGATCAGTGCTAACACCTGGCTTGAGTTCTGTGGCCTTAACTCCACAGCTTTTTGGGGACAGTTCTTCCTAATGTGCCCTAGCTTCTGGCAATTGTAGCAAATTTGTTTTCCACCATAGCTAACACCTGGGTGGTGCTTCCACATTTTGGTTGCGGTCGGGGTCCCGGTATCCTTGGATAGTTCCGCTGCCTAGACTGGAATGATTTCTTGCCCTTTTCTCGATATTTGATCCACGGAGCCTTCCTCTTTTGTGAGGAGTTTCCACGGCTAAACCCGCCATGACTTGCGCTACTACTATTGTAGTTTTTGTCTTTACGCATTTCCCTTAAGTTACGTTTGATCAACCTACAAGATTCTTCTTGTCTTTCAATTTGTCTCTCTTGCCTTTCGGTCAAGAGTTTATCGATAAGAGGTTTTTTGTTCCTGCAGCCTCCTCCGCATTTTCTGCATCTTACTCTGCTTTGTTTGTGGTTTTTGTTGTTTAGGTCCGTTTATTGGTGTCATTCGTAGTTGTCTACCTCTATCTTTACCTCGGCCTCTAGGGACTCCAGTTCCTTGCAAATTTGTCATCCTATCTTTCTATTAAGAATGACGCATATTAAGGAATAATTTAATTTTCTAAACAAACATATACTCCACATAAGGTAATATACATGGCAAAGTATGTCATATCAGCTAACTGGCTTCAACACCAACAGTCATATCTAGCATTTCCGTATTGTCATACTAATAGCTACTCATTTACATGTTGCCTAAAACTAGCCTTTAAGAATAATTTAGAGAGGATTGAAAATCAACTATATGTTCTCCGTCTAGGAGTTCATTCATCTTTTCTATCTTGAAGCGGTCTTGAGGGAAAAGAAAAAAGTATAGCGTTGATATCACCCAATCATCTAGTGGGTAGGGAAGTTTGTTGTGTTTTCTCTCTAGGATACACTCCCCCTTACAAGTTGTACTCTGATTACCCAATCTCCATGTCCCACGACTTGAGATTCTTACAATGAATGATATACACGAAAATGAACTCTCCACAGAGTAGATGTTGATAAACACTGAAGCTCAATAATATCCGAAGATATAAACAGAATAAAGATTGATCGCTTTGAGTGCTTTGTCTGTGTATGCGTTTTTGTCAGTCCTGATGAATTCAAACCTTTGAGTATTTATAGTAGTTGAAGATTGAAGAAATATCTGTTGAGGCTCTTTAAAATGTGACCGTTGGAGATGAAGTAGAAGGATCGGAATAATCATCGTCATTATTCATGTAATTGTGATTATGATCATTGAAGCCCAGCAAAGGAAATGAAATATTCTTGCCCAGAATGTTGCAGAGATAAGTCTGTTGTTGAGTTTCTCGAATAGGAAAGTTTAATGTATGTCGGATTGCCTTGATCGATATCTTGTGTTGATCCTCATTCTAATAATCTATAGCTCATTAACAAATTGATTAAAAGCAATTAAGAATAGTAATGAGTAATGAATTGAGGAAATAGAGTCACAATCAATTGAATTTGATTTTCCGGAGACGGTGATTTGATGATTAGAAAGATGTGACTTTCAGTTCAAGAGCTGATGACTTGAGGTATTCACTTGATATCCAAGAGTCAGTGACTTTCTCTTTGAAATGCACAAGTTGAAAGCTTTAACTTGATATGAGAATTTAATAACTTGAGTTAATGACTTGAGTCATTAACTTGAGATGCAAAAGTTAAAGTCGATGACTTTGAAAAATTTGCAAGTTGATCAGTTTAAAAGTCATGCCTTGAGTTGATGACTTGAGTCATCAACTTGATATTCAAGAGTCAAAGTCGATACCTTGAAAAAAATAGACCAATGAAAGACTTAACTTGAGTCAATAAGTGAATGACTTGAGTCATTAACTTGATATCCAAAAGTCAAATCCGATGCTCTACAATTGAAAGCTTAACTTGATATAAGAAGTTAATGACTTGAGTCATTAACTTGATATGCCAAAAGTTAAACCCGATGCTTTCAAAACAAATGGCCAAACGAAAACTTAACTTGAGTTAATAAGTGAGTGACTTGAGTCATCAACTTGATATGCACAAGTCAAAAACGATGCTTTGGAAACATTCAAATTTGAGTATTTTAACTTGAGTTAAAAAGTTAATTGCCTTGAGTTATTGACTTGAGGCATTAACTTGATACTCAAGAGTTGAAAACAATTGGTCCAAAAGCTTAACATCAAACAGATAATTCGAGGAGGCATAAAACATTGGACTGGAGTTAACAATGTTTATTAAAAAACATTTTAATCATTTAACTTGAAGCATCCAAAGATTTAACTTGAGGCATGAAAACTTCAACTTATTAACTCCAAGTCAAAGCACTTTAACTCGAGGCACATTAGATCAAAACATTTTTCTTTTAAATAATAACACCACATGACTTGAGGCATCCAGAGCTTAACTGGAGGCAACCAAAGACAAAACTTTCTAACCAATATAGATTCAAGTTAACTATATAAACCATGATTTAACCTTGAATCTATTAACTTAATTACATTATAATTGTTATCATCAAAACATCTAAAACATAGAGAACTAACAAAAGATACTGTACATATGAAAATTGAGTAGAAATAAATGAAGACTTGAATGTAATTCGCTCTCAGTTGTTGTGGTTGTTGGAAAGACTTGAATGCAACTCTATTTATACTTAGAGATCATTAAGTAACCGTTGCTTTCCAAATAGATCCGTTGGAGAGGTTGTGCCAAGGTTAGGAAGTGGTTTTGGCACCTTCTCATTCTAGTTTATTCTTAATCCAGTTGGCTAGATGATCAGAGTTGACTCTTTGCAAATTAATCCGTTGGAGAAAAGTTTACTTGTTGTGGAAAACATTCTTTAATGCTTTGTGGGCGTGTGCAGTTGGATTAGCCAAAAAGGAGCAACTTTCTAGTCAGCATTTAATGTTCTGAACCACCTTTTTGCTTTTGCTCTATCCTTCAATTAACCTTCATTAATCTGTCTAAAACTCATCAAGAAAGTGGTTAAACATAGCTAGGAGTATAGAAGATTAATGCTGGAAAGTATTAAGACCAAACATCATTGTAATCCAAAATCGTTAAATTCAAATTTCAGATTCAGCGATGGAAACTCGAGTTTGTTCATCAAAACTCGAGTTTTCAACTGCGCACTTAAGACTAAACTTTGAGTTTCAAACTTGAAACTCGAGTTTTCTACTTCCAGAGAGCAAAGTCGTGTTTTGAGCTTTTGAACTATAATTTGAGTAAAACTCAAAACTCGAGTTTTAGTAAACTCGAGTTTCCAAACTAAAACTCGAGTTTTGGACTTTTAATGAATATAACACGTGGAAGTCCAAAACATCAAAACTTGAGTTTTCAAAATGTTGAAAAAACTTAAGCTCTCTGTTTGATCAAAATTCGAGTTTCCAAACTGAAACTCGAGTTTTCACTTAATTGTGAAAACATTGAGAAAAGTTCCAAGGCTCTCGGTTAGATCAAAACTCGAGTTTCCAGACCAAAACTCGAGTTTTCACTTGAACATGAAAACTAAGAAAAGTTCAGACCTCTCTGACTGGTTGAAACTCGAGTTTTCATTTTTAAATGAAAACTTACAAGATTTTGAGCCAGATCACTTTCCAATTTTCAAAACTTATGCAAAACATTGAAAATACTTAGTCAAGTCAAAACTCGAGTTTTGAAACCAAAACTCGAGTTTTCTCTTAACTCAGAGAAAACATTTAAAATCTCAGAACAAGTTGAACTTGCAGATTCTTGGCGCAAAACTAGATTTAAAACTTAGAGACTCTCTGTATTGGCAAAACTCAAGTTTCCAAACCAAGACTCGAGTTTTGTCTTTAGTTGAAAACATTTTGAAGTCTTTGTATAAGCCAAAACTCGAGTTTTCAAACTGAAACTCGAGTTTTGTCTTGAGATGAAAATTGAGTGCTCTCTGTAATGTTCAAAACTCGAGTTTCCTAAACTTGAGTTTTGCTCTTGCTTAATGAAAATGAGCAACTCTCTGCCAATGTCAAAACTCGAGTTTTGAAACCAAAACTCAAGTTTTGTCTTGACAGTAAGTTTTTCAACTTACCAAGACAAAACTTCATTTTGTGTTTGCAAGTGTCAGTTATCACCAAAATTGTTAGTTTTAATTAGTTTTGATGATGTCTTATATAGATGCCATTATTAAAAGCAAAAATATTGAGTAATATATTGGGTAATATAGTTATCTCCTACAGTGACTAACTATTATACTTAATGTAGATTAGTCCAAGTTGAATCATGCAGAATAATCAAGAAGGAGATAAGGGATTAATGAAAAGAATAAATTGTAGAGAATGTCAAGGAAGCAAGAAGCTATCAAAGTATTTTGGGAATAATCAAGAAGAAGAGGAAATATTGAAGAAGATATAGATCTTGCAGAGAATGATAAGTTCAAGTTGAATGACAAAGAACGATCAAGAGAAGAGAAGAAAGAAAGAGGTGGATTATGAAGAGTAATCAAGATGGGAGATTAAAGAAGGAAGAACTTGTTGAATAGAATGAGAATATAATTATTCAAGTTCTTATATTGATGCTATAAGGCTCCAAGATCATATGGAAGTTGGAATGACTCAATTTAGAGTTAAATCAAGCAAATATGAGGTTTAGGACGAGAAAACTCAAGGTTTGAGTACAAATCTCAAGGTTTGAGTGTCTTCGGCATCTCTAACATCTCTGGACTAGCAAACCTTGAGGTTTCAATCAAAACCTCAAGGTTTCAGCACTGATCAGCAACTCTGGTATATTCTGTTTCACGTTCAGCTCGGGTGAGGTCTGGTAATTCAATGATATCTCCCAAACCAGAGATCAGATTGAGGTGAAACCAGTGGCATATGAAACTACACTCCAAATGCGTCATTTTGATATAAAATTCAAGCCTAAAGGAGTTCATATCAAGGAGATATGATTTTTACAAGTTTCCACAAGAATCAACGTCACAGTCCAGACCCACCTTCGGTATTTTGGGTGTATCTCACAAACGGAAAATCCGATTGAGCTGATATCAGTGGTATATGAAAGTAGACTCATAGAGCTTTCCATCAAGATTTGAACAGACCAAAACGGAGTTCAGACCAGGGAGATATGGCCTTCGAAAGTTGACGATCAGTTCAGGACGTCGAAAACAATGAGTTCAGACCAGGGAGATATGGTCAAGAACAGCCTTCATTCATCGGATAATAACAGACATAATACAATGAGTTTGGAGCTGATTCTTCTTGCATTGGATTCTTACCTCGAGCTTGGACATGTAAACTTGAGTTTGAAATTGGCCAAGAATTTTCCAAGTTTTTTGAACAAAGCAAAACCTCCAGGTTTATGGGAAACCTCCAAGTTTGAGCTCAAATGGTGTTTTCTCAAAGTTTCTCAAAATTATGAGAAACCTCAGGATTTCTAGACAAACCTCGAGGTTTGTCTTGGCAGAGAGGATCTGCCCTTTTTCAAGTTTTCAAAACCTCCAGGTTTCTGTTTTGGCGCAAAACTAAGAATTTTCAGATTTAAGTGAAAACCTCCAGGTTTCTGCCATCCAGAGAGCAAACGTTTTTCAAAGATTTTGAAAGCCTCCAGGTTTCCAAAAAACCTCCAGGTTTCTGGCTTCTAGAGAGCAAACAACTTTTTCTGACTTTGAAAACCTCCAGGTTTTCAACAAAACCTCTAGGTTTTGGCTTTGGATCAAAACTCTGATTTTCAATGATTTTAGCAAAACCTCGAGTATTGCCACAAACCTTGAGGTTTCTAAGTTCCAGAGAGGAAATGAACTTTCAAGGTTTTTGAAAACCTCCAGGTTTCCAGAAAACCTCCAGGTTTCTGTTTGGCGCAAAAAACCCAGAATTTCCACTTTTGATAGAAACCTCCAGGTTTGGGCAAAAAGAGAGCAAACGACTTTTCTCTGGTTTTGAAAACCTCCAGGTTTCCAGAAAACCTCCAGGTTTCTTCGCAACTTCAGAATTTCAAATCTGACGAATTTGCAATGCCTTCTTATTTGATCTTAATACTTCTTATGATTAATCTTTAATGTTCCTAGATATGTTTAACCACTTTATTGGTCAGTTTCAGATGATTAAAATGAAGGATTAGAAGCAAATCTTCAAAATATCATATTTGTGTCAGAACATCAAAAGCTGTGCAAAAGTTCTAACGGCTATATTTCTTTATCCAACAGTCATTAAATCTTCTCAACAGTCATATATTGATCTCTACCTATAAAAGAAGACAGATTCAAGCAGAGAAACGTGGAGATACAAGCCTACACTTCCAAACATGCTGATACTCTGTTTTCTCATCATTTGCCCTCTGTTTTTTCATGTTTAGATGACTTAGAGAGTGAAGTGATTTGTATTTGATCTTCAGTGTTTATCTATTCACTTCTAAGAGAGAAGATTTATTGTAATCATTCTATTCTTCTGAGAGTTACTCAAGATTGGGTGATCTTGAGTGGGAAACACATTGTGTTGATTACAACTTGTAAGGGGGAGTGAATCTTAGTGAGAGGATTACTACGAGTATAGAGTGTGTAATCAAGCGGTGTGTTGATTACAGTTTCTAAGGGGGAGTGAATCCTAGTGAGAGGATTACTTCAGTTACAGAACGTGAAATCAAGTTGAAAGAAGATAGTGGATTGAAAATCCCAAGTGTGGCTTGGGGACTAGACATAGGTCAAGGATTGGGCCGAACCAGGATAAATCTCAATTTACATTTTCTCTTCCCTTATCTCTTACATTTCCAGCATATATATTTGAATGTGTATACATACTTAAATGTCTGGTTATTGCTTTATGAACTGATTTTAGTGAATTGCGAAAAGATTTTCAAAGTTTCTAAATTTTTATACTTCACCCAATTCACCCCCTCTTGGGTTCAGCCGGTTCTTACATTTGGTATCAGAGCTAGGCTCTTGTTTAAAGGACTTAACTGTCTCAAGAGTTTCAATGGCTGCTTTTGGGTGTTCATCGTTTTCAGAAGGTTTTGATTATACCATTCCACTGTTTTTCAAAGATATTGATTTTTGGTTTTGGAAAGCTAAAATGACTAGTTTTATCAAAGCAACTGATTTTCATATGTGGAATGTTTTTACAAACACTTTTGATTTCAAACCGAGAAAGGATTGGACAGAAAAAGAAAAGAAAATGTTTTCTTTGAACATTAGAGCAATGAAAATTCTTCATGATGCTTTAACCGAAAATGATTTTGAGAAAATCAAGTTTTGCTCTAGTGCTAAAGAAATCTGGGACACTCTTGATCTTATGTATGCTTCTAACAAGTGTGTTGAAATTGATAGTGTTGATAGTTCATCCGAAATTATAAGCTGCACATCTATGACTGATGAACAACTGGAGATTAAAGAAGGAGAAATCATTGAAAACTCCCTCAATCCAGTCAACACAAAAGAATAAGAGGAAGATAATTCCCAAGAAGAGCTCTTGGACAATTGTGATCAATCATTATTGGAGCTCAAGATACACATGTGGTAAACAATTCCAATTCTTCTTGTGTAGTTAAGAAAAATGTTTTTGAAATTTGCATAAAGTTGTTTTTCAACCAATTAATGATTCTGTTTTGAAAAACAAAAATGTTTTCAATCATGCTGGAAAATCATGTGGGAAGAATGAATGTTTAAATAAAGATTATTTGAAGTCTTACTCTCATGACCAACACAATGCTTGCAAAAATGTTCATAATAAGCATTTCTCTATTATTTGCAATTATTGTGGAAAGTCTGGGCATATTTCTCATACATGCTATATTATAAGAAATTCTAATGTGAGGAATAATTTTGTTTGGGTTTCAAAAGGACAAGTGAGGTCCAATACTAACAGTGAAGGACCCAAGTATAAGTGGGTACCAAAATGTCCATCTGATACTCCATATGTGCAGGATGAGTTGAATATCAATGGACATCAAGGTACAGAAAAGTGGAAGAAGAAGCCAAGAGTTTCTCATGCACCATTGAAGAAAATCATAGTATCTATATCAAGCAAGAGAACTCTCAAGGCACCCATTACTGAAACTACAAAGCTGAATCAAAAGAAGCAATGGTTACAAGCAAGAGAACTATGTTCCACCTCAAGAACAAATTACCATAGAGTACCATTCATCTATCTTGAGGAGAACAAGAAGAGGAGAATCTCTCAAGTTTCAAATAGAAGGCTCTAGAAGTTTATATCCTCTAAGAGAGCTTTGCAAACACTCATGGGAAGACATATGAATAATCAATGTGACAGAAAGAGGCAATGGGTAAGCAAAGACAATCCTCCTAGCACCTAAGGCTAAGGTATACAATGGTAAAACCTCCTATGCTATCATCTGACATTTTCTTTGGGGTTCTATATCTTGTAGCTTTAGGAATGAGCATTGCAACTATTTTATTTAAAAACCGGGTTCTCACATTCTAATTTATTTTTGAAAGAGATTGCAATGTTCAAAAGGTTTAACTCTTTATGCATACATGATGATTTGAAAAGAAAGTATTTCTTTTATGCATAAAGTCATGATTAATTCATTGTGCTCAATTATTCTGAATTAATTATATTCATAAGAGCATGTGACTTTTGGTTCCTACAAGCTGATGATGATTGGATCCAAGGTTGGATACCAAGAAAGAAAAAGATTTATACGGTTTTGTAGAATCAAAGGAAGCCACTCAAGAATGCAACATAGAGAAACAATTCAATTCTTGAGGAAACTAAACAAGCTATGCTTGATGTTAATGGTGATTGTCAAAAAGGGAGACATTATACATCAATCCACCTTAATCAAGCAAGCTACTATAAGGACAAGAGGAATTACGGTGATACCTAATTCTTACCCTATCTTGTACTTAAATGAATTACATATTTGGGTAATGAATACTTATCCATTATTGCATTCCTTTAGCAATCAATCATTTATATTTTTCAAAATGTTTTCAGATTGCTAAATGGACCATAAATGAATTTGTGCACAACTTTCTAAGTTCATGTTTTTGAAATGCATAAGTGTAAAATTTGTTTGGATTTCAATTCACACTGTTTTGTGAAAATGCATACAAATGTTTTGGAAACATATCCATATTTTGATTGCATTCAAATGATGTTTCAAATTGGAAGTTAATATTGTATATTGAATGTTGGATATGCTTCAAATTTGTCTAGTTGAATTTTCCCTATTATTCTCATATTGATCTTTGGTATTTAATGTGATGCTTAAACTCCTCATTCTTTATTATCAATCAAGTTAGATCTTATATCTAACAAAGTTGATTATCTATATAAGTTTCAAGATTATCTCCAGAAAAGAATTCTATTTGTGAAAACTTATGTTTATTGGATAAATCCTTATTGGTCAAGTTATTCCAAGCATTATGAATGTTCATTAATGTATTAAATGTTAGTGCATTAACCATTATATGGAATACCTTAATAGGATAGTATTATGGAACTTTAGTCATCTGGACTAATGAGTTTGTGCTTCATTATCCATGAATCCTAGTAGTCTCTTTGTTACTCAAATTCATCATCTTTGTCTTCATCTATTTTTGAATAACTATAGCCATGTATCCAAATTCTTGCCTTGAATGTTTACATATTTCAAGACTCTATTGTAAAAGGTAAGATTATCTCTAGGTCAGTGGCAAAGTCATTATGCTCATATGTTTTTGTTGTGCAAAGCATGTTTCAATAATGCTTTACCTTTAAGACTTTTACTCTTGGGAAAATTCTTTTACATGTTAACTTCAATGTTTGACATGATTCTCCAAAATTGAAGCATTCATATACATTCTGATTTATTATTTAACATGTTGACTTCCACCATTTTTTTTAAGTGATCATTGTTTTCAAGCATGTCTCAAAAATGAATCTTTCATTCATGAAAATTTTTATACATGATCAATGTCTGAAAGAACATTTGAGATTTGAAGAAAAGGAAAAGAATGAAAGCTAAAGTACTGATCATATTCACTCAGATGAGATACAACTCAAGAAGCCAGTACTTTAGTCTCATCTCAGAGGTTATTCAGAGCACATGATAGATCTCAAAGCTAGCAAATGGACTTCACAGATCGTTCATCAATTTGCAAAACCAACATGAGCATTTCTAATCTCTATCCTTTTATATTTAGTCGAAATTTTGCACATGTTTGCTATCTATATGCTTTAATTATGAAACTTGTCTTGAAAACCTCTCCAAATTCTTTCAAATTTGTTTTCATACAAACATTCCAAATTGCATCATATTTAGAATGAAAACACTTTCAATCGGGGAGAGAAAATCAGCTCTTTGATTCTTTCTAATGTGGTTGCATATTTGTCTCTCTAAGCATCTCTTCTTTACTTCAACTTTTTGCTAATGACAAATAAGGGGGAGAGAATGGCAAGAAAAATATGTTGCACATCTAATATATTTTCATATTCATACATATTTTTCTTAAAGTATTTGCCATCATCAAAAAGGGGGAGAATGTTAGTTTTGATTAGTTTTGATGATGTCTTATATAGATGCCATTATTAAAAGCAAAAATATTGAGTAATATATTGGGTAATATAGTTATCTCCTACAGTGACTAACTACTATACTTAATGTAGATTAGTCCAAGTTGAATCATGTAGAATAATCAAGAAGGAGATAAGGGATTAATGAAAAGAAGAAATTGTAGAGAATGTCAAGGAAGAAAGAAGCTATCAAAGTATTTTGGGAATAATCAAGAAGAAGAGGAAATATTGAAGAAGATATAGATCTTGCAGAGAATGATAAGTTCAAGTTGAATGACAAAGAATGATCAAGAGAAGAGAAGAAAGAAAGAGGTGGATTATGAAGAATAATCAAGATGGGAGATTAAAGAAGGAAGAACTTGTTGAATAGAATGAGAATATAATTATTCAAGTTCTTATATTGATGCTACAAGGCTCCAAGATCATATGGAAGTTGGAATGACTCAATTTAGAGTTAAATCAAGCAAATATGAGGTTTAGGATTAGAAAACTCGAGGTTTGAGTGTCTTCAGCATCTCTAGCATCTCTGGACTAGCAAACCTTGAGGTTTCAATCAAAACCTCAAGGTTTCAGCACTGATCAGAGCCTCTCGTATACTCTGTTTCACGTTCAGCTCGGGTGAGGTCTGGTAATTCAATGATATCTCCCAAACCAGAGATCGGATTGAGGTTAAACTAGTGGCATATGAAACTAGACTCCCAATGCGTCATTTAGATATAAAATTCAAGCCCAAAGGAGTTCAGATCAAGGAGATATGAGTTTTACAAGTTTCCACAAGAATCAACGTCACAGTCCAGACCCACCTTCGGTATTTTGGGTGTATCTCACAAACGGAAAATCCGATTGAGCTGAAATTAGTGGCATATGAAAGTAGACTCATAGAGCTTTCCATCAAGATTTGAACAGACCAAAACGGAGTTCAGACCAGGGAGATATGGCCTTCAAAAGTTGACGGTCAGTTCAGGACGTCGAAAAAACGCTGGTCAAGAACAGCCTTCATTCATCGGATAATAACAGACATAATACAATGAGTTTGGAGCTGATTCTTCTTGCATTGGATTCTTACCTCGAGCTTGGACATGTAAACTTGAGTTTGAAATTGGCCAAGAATTTTCCAAGTTTTTTAAACAAAGCAAAACCTCCAGGTTTATGGGAAACCTCCAAGTTTGAGCTCAAATGGTGTTTTCTCAAAGTTTCTCAAAATTATAAGAAACCTCGGGGTTTCTGAACAAACCTCAAGGTTTGTCTTGGCAGAGAGGATCTGCCCTTTTTCAAGTTTTCAAAACCTCCAGGTTTCACTTCAAACCTCCAGGTTTCTGTTTTGGCGCAAAACTGACAATTTTCAGATTTAAGTGAAAACCTCCAGGTTTTAGAGAAACCTCCAGGTTTCTGCCATCCAAAGAGCAAACGTTTTTCAAAGATTTTGAAAACCTCCAGGTTTCTGGCTTCCAGAGAGCAAACAACTTTTTCTGACTTTGAAAACCTCCAGGTTTTGGCTTTGGATCAAAACTCTGATTTTCAATGATTTTAGCAAAACCTCGAGTATTGCCACAAACCTCAAGGTTTCTAAGTTCCAGAGAGGAAATGAACTTTCAAGGTTTTTGAAAACCTCTAGGTTTCCAGAAAACCTCCAGGTTTCTATTTGGCGCAAAAAACCTAGAATTTCCACTTTTGACAGAAACCTCCATGTTTTGACAGAAACCTCCAGGTTTGGGCAAAAAGAGAGCAAACGACTTTTCTCTAGTTTTGAAAACCTCCAGGTTTCCAGAAAACCTCCAGGTTTCTTCGCAACTTTAGAATTTCAAATCTGACGAATTTGCAATGCCTTCTTGTTTGATCTTAATACTTCCTATGATTAATCTCTAATGTTCCTAGATATGTTTAACCACTTTATTGGTCAGTTTCAAATGATTAAAACGAAGGATTAGAAGCAAATCTTCAAAATATCATATTTGTGTCAGAACATCAAAAGTTGTGCAAAAGTTCTAACGGCTATATTTCTTTATCAAACAGTCATTGAATCTTCTCAACGGTCATTTATTGATCTCTACCTATAAAAGAAGACAGATTCAAGCAGAAAAACGTGGAGATACAAGCCTACACTTTCAAACATGCTGATACTCTGTTTTCTCATCATTTGCCCTCTGTTTTTTCATGTTTAGATGACTTAGAGAGTGAAGTGATTTGTATTTGATCTTCAGTGTTTATCTATTCACTTCTAAGAGAGAAGATTTATTGTAATCATTCTATTCTTCTGAGAGTTACTCAAGATTGGGTGATCTTGAGTGAGAAACACATTGTGTTGATTACAACTTGTAAGGGGGAGTGAATCCTAGTGAGAGGATTACTTCGAGTACAGAGTGTGTAATCAAACGGTGTGTTGATTACAGTTTCTAAGGGGGAGTGAATCCTAGTGAGAGGATTACTTCAGTTACAGAACATGTAATCAAGTTGAAAGAAGATAGTGGATTGAAAATCCCAAGTGTGGCTTGGGGACTGGACGTAGGTCAAGGATTGGGCCGAACCAGGATAAATCTTAGTTTGCATTTTCTCTTCCCCTATTTCTTACATTTCCAGCATATATATTTGAATGTGCATACATACTTAAATGTCTGGTTATTGCTTTATAAACTGATTTCAGGAATTGCGAAAAGATTTTCAAAGTTCCTAAATTTTTATACTTCACCCAATTCACCGCCCTCTTGGGTTCAGCCGGTTCTTACAAAAACCCATAGAGAACTAACAAACTTTGATACTTAATAATATAAATCCGGTAATTTGATGATATATTTGTTAATTA
Source organism: Acacia crassicarpa (assembly GCA_034222035.1). Lineage (NCBI taxonomy): Eukaryota > Viridiplantae > Streptophyta > Magnoliopsida > Fabales > Fabaceae > Acacia > Acacia crassicarpa. The sequence goes on from JAWXYG010000003.1 coordinate 41,260,050, forward strand.
AATGATCTACTGATTATATGCATATGAGACTTGTTGAAAAAAAAAAAGATAACTTAAGAGGAGGCTTGAGCAAGGACAATTTAATAATAGGTTAAAGAGCAATTATAATGGTTTAAGGAGCAATTTAGCCTATGAAAGTCTCATATCCATATAAACAATACATCATTTCATTAATAAATATATCATCAAGTTGCCGAATTTATATTATTAAGTATCAACGTTGATATCCATTAATCTCTTTTTATAAAAATAAAAGTTAAGATCATTTTATTTCTTTCAGGATATAATAGATTTTTTAAATTTTATTAAGATTAAATGAATTTTTTAACTCACATAAATTTCTTCTAAAATAAAAATAAATCATATAATTTTTTGTTGTTTAACATATATAATAAACTATAAAACACTTTGAGTTTTATTTAAATCATATAATTATATTTTTAATTAAAAATTTTGTTTATTTTAGCAAATTATAATTTTAACAAAATTGAAGAATGAGTAATTTTTGTCCATAGATATGTATACAAGTAGTCATTAGTGCAAAAAAAAGCTTTAAAACCGCCTCATTTAAACCAGATTATAAAAAATCAGGTCTTAAAAGTATGACCGGTGGCAGTTTCGTAAATATAAAAAACTTTTTGAACCAGATTATAAAAGATCTGGTCTTAAAAATATGACCGGTGGCACTTTCGTAAATATATAGAACACTTTTAAGGCCGGATTATAAAAGATCCGGTCTTAAAAGTATAACCGGTGGCAATTTCGTAAATATAAAGAACACTTTTAAGACCAGATTATAAAATATCTGGTCTTAAAAGTATGACCGATGGCAATTTCGTAAATATTGTGAGAAGACGACGATCAAAGATGAGTCCGAAAATGCGATGATTTATTCATTTGCTTAATTGGAATTATATACAGATGCTAATAAATAAATAATCTTCTGACCTGGGCAATTCCTATAATCTAGGGATTACAATCAGGAATATAATTATGAAATTCAAAAAATCATGATCTACTAACTTAATTCCTCAAATCTCTCTAACAACTTAATTAAGATGATTACAATCAGGAATATAATTACGAAATTCAAAAAACCATGATCTGCTAATTTAATTCCTAAAATCTCTCTGACAACTTAATTAAAATAATTACAATCAGGAATATAATTACGAAATTTAAAAAACCATGATTTGCTAACTTAATTCCTAAAATCTCTCTAACAACTTAATTAAGATAATTGCATAATATAATCGTATATGTTAACTAATTAAATATGAATTTCCAACAAATATATAAAACACTTTTAAGATCAGATGTTTGTAAAAACAGGTCTTAAAAGTATATTTTTAAGACCGAATCCTTTATAACCCAGTCTTAAAAGTATAATTTTAAGACCGGATCCTTTATAATCCGGTCTTAAAAGTATGACCGGTTGCAATTTTATAAATATATAAAACACTTTTAAGACCGGATTATAAAGGATTCGGTCTTACAAGTATTTTTAAGATCAGATTATAAAAGATCCAATCTAAAAAATATACTTTTAAGACCTGTTTTTACAAACATCCAGTCTTAAAAGTGTTTTATAAAAAAAACTAAATTCGCTAAACTCGTTAAGTCCGTGAATGTGCTTGTCTTCTGGGTGATACAACATTGCTTAGTTATAGATTCAACGAGTGTCCCAAGAGCCTCACGGGTCAAATCTTCAGCAAGAACAACATCCTCTTCCTCTAACCTACTCGCAATCGTCATAAGTCATCCTAAGAGCCACATAATCAAATCCTTGGCAACGTTGGAAGTGAGATGCTTCGAGGGTTTTGCGATGGCATCAACTCCAATCCTCAGCAACAGCGCAAGCGTACTGCTTCAAGGATTCTGAACGACGGCAGCTCCTTCCTCTTTGATCTATGGCCCCTCCCACATCGCCTTCACACAGATCCGGCTTAAAATCAAACCCAGATCTCTTTTTGCTTAAATATGTTTGCTCTTACCTTGATCGCTCCTGCTTAGATTTGGACTTTGATTTTGGTTGCTTGAAGCTTTGCCAGCATCGACAAGAGAATCCTGCTCAGATTTGGTTGCTTTAAGCTTGTGATTTTGTATTTTTTTTTTTGTAGATCTGAACTTCAATTTCACCTCTGATTTTATATTAATTCAAATTCAATTTCCATTGTGAATGATTTCTATTTCTTGTTATGTTTTCTTATTTCTAGACTTTGTATTCGTCTTTTTTCGTTTTTCTTATTGGTGTTGCTTCCAATCTTCTCTTCTTTTTTGTTTTTCTTGTTGGTGTTGCTTCCAACCTTCTCTTGGTTCTCCGTCACTGATGATGGAGGGATATTCAAAATGTTGCCAGATTTGGTGATTTGGGACCAATTGTTTCATTTGGGTTTTTTCTTTTTTTTTTATTATTTTGAAACACTTTTAAGACGGGACATTTCAAAAGTTCGATCTAAAATTTTAAGACCGGTCGTTTATCCGATCTTAAAAGTTACAAACTTTTAAGACTGCCTGGAACAAGACCGGTTGCAGATCCGGTCTTACGATACCTCTTTCGTCCCGTCTTAAAGCCCTTTTTTGCACTAGTGAGTTTTGAATAATGACAATTGAGAACAAAATTATTTAATTTAGTAAAATTTAAAATTTTGTGCTGGGCGCTCTTGGAGTAATAGTTTGTTGTGTTGGACGTACCTTACATAAGGGATGTTAACTTTTTACTAACAGCATTGTGCTGAGCGCTCTTTTTTAAAAGTTTGTTGTGTTGGGCGCTCCTTTTTAAAGTTTGTTGTGCTGGGCAGTCCACTTAATAGCTAATTATGTTAGACGCTCCTAAGCCAATAGTTTATTGTGTTGGACGCACCTTAACCCTAAATTGTTTCTTGACTTTACGAATTCCTTTTACTATGATGGTTCGATGTTTGAGTTATATTTCATATTTTAAGAATTCCCTTAATATTTATTTAGTATTGCTAATATATGGGTTTTCACTCTCCCTTTTTCTGTTTGTTTTTATTATTCTGATCCTATTTATAAGTCCATTTTAATCAAATCTCACATACCAATGAGAAGTAGTTAACTCAATGATTATAGGGTAAATTTTTAACTTTACCCTCATTTATGATTAAGTATTTTTTAAATGTTTCTTCTCTCTCTCTCTCTCTATCTTTATAAGTACAATTAATATGGGTAAAATTGTCATAATCTCATTGATCACATGACACTAGATTTATAAATAAAACCAAATTTTTTGATCAAAATAAACTTATAAATAACACTAGAGTAATACATATGTATTGCGTGTGTGAAGCAGTATTAATGTTACTTCATTCAAATAATGCATGTTGGACCCCATACACGAACAGTTTGTGGAGAAAAATAGTCAATATCAGTACGTCTATTCCAATGATTGCTCTCCATCGGAACCCCCCCCCCACCCCACACCCTTTGCTACAAGAAGAGAAGAAAAATAAGTATACATAGCAATGATGTTTGATGATATTAAAAAAAGGGTTTAGGAGTAAAAATACACATGTGATTTTCCCCCAGTAGCGCCCAGCACCATGTGTTTTTTTTGGAGCAAAAATACACATGTGGTTACATTTTAGGAGCAAAAGTCACACCACCGTTAAAATTTTGTTGTAAATACTGTACTTCATGTTGTAAATCTATCCTATTGTAAATATGGCTTTTTCTGTTGTAAATGGCTAAATTTTAAATTTTGTTGTAAATACAGCATTTCTTGTTGTAAATCTAACATTTTTTTTTGTTGTAAATGACCTTTCTATATTCAAAATCCAGGTGTTTAAATGTTGTTGTAAATATGGTATTTTCTGTTGTAAATATAGTCAGATTTTAAATTTTGTTGTAAATACAGCATTTCCTGTTGTAAATATAGCATTTTTTTTTGTTATAAATGACATTTCTATGTTCAAAATCCATGTGTCTAAATGTTGTTGTAAATATGACATTTTCTGTTGCAAATGCGCCGTTAGTTAGATTTTAAAGGTAGTGTGATTTTTGCTCCTAACATGTAATCACATGTGTATTTTTGCTCCAAAAAAAAAACACATGGTGCTGAGCGCTCCTGGAGAAAAAACACATGTATATTTTTGCCCCTTTACCCTTAAAAAAATAATGACAATGGGATATAAAGTCATGAACAATTACTTTCTCTATATCTAATAAGTGTATTTGATTTTTTTATAAGATATTTATTTATTTTAAAGAAGCATTATTTTTTTTTTGTATGCCCATAATCAATAAGGGTATAATGGGTAAGAGTAATAATTAATATAATATTAAAGTTTAGTATAATTAGTAGGTGTAATATTAGAAATTATTTATATTCTAGGACGACTTTATTAATTTTAATTAATTTTAATAATTTATTAGAATTTTTAATTGATGTTGTTAGTTCTCTATAGGTTTTGATGATCACTGACAATTGTAGATCAAAAATGAAGTTTTGTCATGGTAAGTTGAAAAACTTACTGTCAAAACAAAACTCGAGTTTTGGTCTCAAAACTCGAGTTTTGGGTTTGACAGAGAGCTGCTCAATTTTTCTAAATATGACAAAACAAACTCGAGTTTTGAACTTTGCAGAGAGCACTCAGTTTTTCATCTCAAAACAAAACTCGAGTTTCCGTTTGGAAACTTGAGTTTTGGCTTATACAGAGATTTCATAATGTTTTCAACCAAAGACAAAACTCGAGTCTTGAATTGGAAACTCGAGTTTTGGTCATACAGAGAGTCTCTAAGTTTTAAATCCAGTTTTGCGCCAAAATCACATAAACTTAACATTACTTCAAGCCTTTCAAAGTTTTCTCTGAGTTAAGAGAAAACTCGAGTTTTGACCTGACTAAGTATTTTCAACGTTTTACACAGGTTTTGAAAATTGGAAAGTGATCTGGCTCAAAATCTTCAATGTTTTCAACGTTTTCACTCTTAAAGCGAAAACTTGAGTTTTGGTTTCAAAACTCGAGTTTTGGCCAGGCAGAGAGGTTTGAACTTTTCTTAGTTTTCATGTTCAAATGAAAACTCGAGTTTTGTTTTTGGAAACTCGAGTTTTGATCAAACCGAGAGCCTTAGAACTTTTCTCAATGTTTTCACATTCAAGTGAAAACTCGAGTTTCACTTTGGAAACTCGAGTTTAAATCAAACAAAGCTTAAGATTTTTCAACGTTTTGAAAACTCAAGTTTTGATTTAGAAACTCAAGTTTTGATGTTTTGGACTCCCACGTGCTATTTTCATTAAAAGTCCAAAACTCGAGTTTTTGTTTGGAAACTCGAGTTTTGAGTTTTACTTAAACATTGGTCCAAAAGCTCAAAACACGACTTTGCTCTCTGGAAGAAGAAAACTCGAGTTTAGAGTTTGAAACTCGAGTTTGGTCTTAAGTGCACAGTTGAAAACTCGAGTTTTGGTGAACAAACTCGATTTTCCATCGTCAAGTTTGAAAATTGAATTTCACGTTTTTGCAAATGCTTCATGTTTGATCTCAATACTTCCCAGTATTAATCTTCTACATTCTTATCTATGTTTAACCACTTTGTTAGTGAGTTTTAGAAGATTTAGAAGATGTTTATTGAAGGTTAAAGCATAAAGCAAAAAGCATGTCAGAACATTAAATGTTAAGCCCAGAAAGTTGCACATTTATGGCTAATCCATCTGCACACGCCTACAAGGAATTAAAGAATGATTTCTACTTCCAGCAGCAATCTCTCCAACAGATTTATTTGTAGAGAGTCAACTCTGAAGCTTTGCCTAGCTGGATTAAGTGGAAATTAGAGAGATAAGGTATCTAAATAAACCTTGGAACAATCTCTCCAACGGATCTATTGGAAAACAACGGTCATTTAATGATCTCTAAGTATAAATAGAAGAGCATTCAAGTCTTTCTAACAATTACAACTACTGAAAACGAATTGCATTCAAGTCTACATTTATTTCCTTCAGTTTTCACTTGTATAGTATCTTTTGATACAAAGAGCTTCAGTGTTTATTAATATCTGCTCTTAGTGAGAGTTTATCTTTGAAATTCATTTATTGTAAAGAATCACAAGTCAATGGGACTTGGTGATTGGGAAGTTCATTGATTATAACTTGTAAGGGGGAGTGAGTTCTAGTGAGAGAATCACTTCTTAAGTACAGAGTGTGTAATCATTGATATAGTGGAAAATCCCAGAGAGTTTGGGGATTGGATGTAGGTCAAGTTGTTAGGACTGAACCAGTATAAATCTTTGTGTTTAGCTATCTCTTCCCTTACTTTGTTCACCTCTTTTTTTATTATTTAAAAACAGAGCTCTTACTGAAAAATTTTAAGAATACATAATTCACCCCTTTTGAGTATTTAGCTCCATTTACAGATGTCATATAATAAAAACTAGAGAGACTATTATAATATGGTTAGAAGTGATTGACAAATATGTATCAATACGTTAAAAATAAAGATAAAATATTAGAATAGGCAATCAGTGATGAAAAAGGGTAAGAGATGATTGCAGGGGCGCCTCATACCAAAGCAGGCGAAAACTAATAGTTCTTTACCCAAATAATTTATCTCGCAACAATGTTTTGAAGAGGCCACATACAACAAATGGCCGACATCTTTTGAATTAAAGACAAGATGAGAAATTGTGATAATATTTGTGGCGAGGCGTGACATCAACGTCATGTGTTGATGGATTCTTATCTTGTTTCCTTGAAGAACGTGGAGATGATCCCACCATTCTATAATTGCCTGCCTCTTACTCGATTACTTCCTTTTCCTGTTATTTTTTTAAGAGATCTTTCGAATTAAAGGTGAATTATTGTGAGGATATTTTTTTTTTCTTAAACTTTGGGTGGAGAATTCACATGATTTTTTCTCCCCTTTAACTTTAATTTCTTATTTTTTTTTCTTGACAGTAACCTCGTTAAAGAGGTGCTGGACAAAATTTTTAATGAGAGCGTAAGGTAAAGGTATTTTAGAAAACTTCATGAATAATGTGATTCTTTACTAAGGCTTATTGCTATGTATGAAAAGACGTGCCTAATCTATATATTATTAATTAAAATTTCCTGATAATTTTATTTTCATAAAAACTTCTCATAAATATATTGCCCATGAGATTTTATGTTGGTTCCGTTATTCTAAATTATTTTAATCTTGAATATCTTTTTATGTGGTGAACTATATATTTTAAATATATAAGCAAATTGAAATAAATTATTAATGAGTTATTAGATTATATAGTGATGTAATACTATATGATAGTTCTTGAAGAATTATATGAAATAAAATTGATATAGTTTCTGAACAACTAATATTGATTTTCTTTTTTAGCAGAAGAAAATTGATTATAAAATTTATGACCCCATTAATTTATCTAAGAGTTTTTCTTCTTTATCATTAAGGGGGTTTGAAAGTGATAGCCTAAATTGGTTGAAATCCATGGTTATTAAAATACAAGTGTGAGTTAATTTTTGAAAAGTTATACTCATATATACTTCCCACACAAAGTAGATCTCCCAAAATAGATGTTAGATTACGATTTAAATCAATATGTTATGAAAATTAAAAAAATTATGATTGGTTGAGACATATGTTACTGTAAACCAGAAGTTTATCGATCCAAATAAATTTATTGTTGGCTTGCCTTGTTTGATCATCCGAGTCATATATATAATGCTACAAATTTAAAAAAAAAAGATTACATATTGACATTTATTGAATAACTAGAAGATTCTTCATAAATAACCAATATATTATTCAAGAATTGTTATTGACGCTTGTTCTCAAACAAAATTGACTATGAGAATATTATTGGCCTTAATTAGCAATGGATCTCCACAATTTTGAAAATATATCAAACATAATTAAATGGGCCCACTCAAATAGTATGTAAATCATACAATTATTTGATAAATTTGAAAGATGCATGTATAAGATGGTTACATGTGAGATTATTATTAGATTGCAACCTGAAGTTTGTAATAATGTTTGAATAAATTAAATACGCAATTTCTAAATTATATGATCTCTAAATAATTTATCAAAGCTTCCATATAGATGGCTATATCAATTTTTATGAAAACAAAATTTTGCATTTCAATGTTGGTATATTTATCTTATATATTGCAGCATTTATACAAATCAACAAAATTCTCCCAATAAAATTGGCTTTTGGTCAGGAGCCAAACAAATTTCATCTTAAAATGTTAATGTGCAATGCTTATTAATCCACCACAATGCACATAGATGAATATAAAAAAAAAAAGTTGAGATAAATGTTGGGCAAGGACCTTCTTCTCAATTATCTCTAAATGAAACAAATGGATTTAGGAGACTTATATTGTATGATTAGTCAATTGTCATTTGACATTTTTCCTAACATGAGAGAGAGAAATTGAATACCTGAAAAAGAAAATACATTGAATGCATTATTACCATTAAATATATATCCTCAAATATAGAAGTATAAACCAGAAGTTTATTAGGCTATGCATTCATGAAATACTATCAAATATTTGCCAGATGGAACTACTGACCTAAATGAGAATTACTAAATTTCATATTCTAGCTAAAAATACTCCAATCAGCATAAATACAAGTGAGACATGCTCGAAGTATGAGAAACTATTCGGTTCCAAATATAAATATAATGAATAAATTGAGCATATAATTAAGATGATCATTATAAGGAGGCAGGTACTCCAGAAAGTTCTGAGACATAACTAACTGCAAAAACCTCAAGAGAGGTTCAGGTACCTGAAAGATAATATAGATCTTGTTAAGTTATGTCACAATTGGAAAAATGAAACCAAAAATATAAAATTGTTGACAACAATTGTCTTGGAAAACTATCACGTGATAAATGAGGATACTACATAAAGATATATCATAAGAAGTAGACATAAAGATGATTGACCAAAAGAAAAAGTGAAAAATGGAAAACTACACAATGAAAATATGATTATATTATGGTAGTTAAAAACCTATAGTCAAAACATTGGAAATATGATAGTATTTTGGTGTGTTTATGTGAAAATAAAGATTTTCACAAAGTCTAATATGATTATGATGGGATATATGATTTTGTAGTGGATACAATAATTTTGATTATATTATTAGTCTGTCAGTTTATAAAAGAAAAATTATGCATATGTTAGATATTCTTATATATAGCCCATACATATGGCTCACTAAATAATGAAGTTTGCATAAGAATCTTCAAAGGATATAAAATGCCAGAAACATGTCCAAATATGATTTTTCTTGCAAAATATATATTATTTGATATTATAGACCTTATATTTATGAGAATATTTAGAGATAATGTTAATATTGTATTCATTATAATTTTACTGCAAACAATATAATGTTTGGTGGCTAAAAGGAACATATGCTCGAAAAGACATTGAAAGTTGTGTAGTCATGAGGGAGAGTAAAACTAATGTCATTAAAAGGTGGAGTTAATACACGTTGTATTCTTTTTTCCTTATATATCTAGGTTTTGTCCTGCTGGATTTTCGTACAAATGTTTTTAATGAGGCCACACTGGGTAATGTGTCAATGAATGATGTATCCTTCCGTATGGTTAGACTTTTGTTTCACTGAGTTTTTCCTAGTTAAAGTTTTCAATAAAATACATTCATAATGGATATCTAAGAAGGAGTGTTATGAATATGTTAATTATGTGGATGTCCATTGACTTGTGACCCTTGGAGTTCTATAAATGAAGACTTTGTACAAAATATTGTAATCATACAAGAAACACAAGTGAAAAATAATTATTCTTTTTTTTTTCCTTTTTTGGAATTCTCTCTTTCTCCTCTTGCTCTTTATCCTAGATTATATATATATATATATATATAACAAAGTTGATGATTTATTATATTCTTTTTTTTTAATGATGATTTATTATAGTCTGATTTCCTTTTGCTTTATTATTGTTTGCCATTACTTTTTTATTATTTATCAAATTTTTTTTTAACATGTGAATTGTATAAGGATGATCATAACATTCGATGTACAAATTTTTCATGCATTATCATAAATAATTATCTAATTATATGAAAAATTCAGTGTCATAAAATTTATTATTGTTTTGGGTACAATATAAGGGTTTTCCTTTCAGAACTTAGAGCACTTTGGGTTTTCACCTCTCCTAACAAATGTGCTTCCTTAGATTTAAACTTATTTTCTCATTCTTACATAAATGAGACCACTTACCATATCAACCATCAGTTTGTTGGTAAGAAATCGATTATTCTACTTCAGCAGTGTCTTGCTATGCTTGAGATTAACTTTAAGTACCATTTATAGGAGAATTTCTTACTCATTCTCTACTATTTTGTATTTACATATATCACATATATCTAGACTAAATATGATACAATCGATTGACGGTTGCAAATATATAAAAATCGTAGTATTCTAATTTTAAAGTCTCATCATATTACATAATCTCTGTAAAAAAAAAAAAACATATTACATAATCGCAATTTAATACTACATGTAAATGATCTGGTAATAATTTCACAAGAATTAAGTAATTTAATCAATTTAGGGAGGTTGATCAACAACGTGTACTGTTCTTCTAGAATCACCCATTAATGGGATCCCATTAAATCACTAATCTCTTTCCACCATATTAATTAAGCACATTCTAACAGAAAAAGAATATATATAATTAAGGATAATACATTAATACTTAGTTCAAGTTACTTATACTCATTAAATCAAGTTTTCCAATCACACATGGCCATGTGTGATGGAAGAGTTTGACATAATGGATATAAGGAATTTATATTTAATTTTTTTTCCTATAGTTTGAGAATGATCTAGACAAAATAAATTCTTATACAAAATACAAAAAAATAAAATAAAATACTAGGCGGATATCTTTGACTTGTGAGAAGATTTATTTTGTATTTGTCATATATATTGAATGCATTTTTTAATCCACTTAAATCAAAACAAGTAAATTCCTTAAGTGTTGCTAATATTGATAAAAAGGTTTTATGGACTAAGTTATGAGTACATAAAAAATCGAAAATGCCATGATTTGATTGAATGTAAACATTTGAGGGAGGCACATTAGAGGCTCTACACTCTCCGTTAGTTTTTTTTTTCTTTTAAAAAAATATAATTACAACTTGTATTAAGTAAATATTTAAAATAGAAGTATAGCATGGATTGGAGGAAAAACATTAGATTCCAACACGAATTGATAAAGAAAATTTTAAACATTTTACCCAAAAAAAAAAAAAAAACTTTAAACAAAGTGAAAGATGATTGGTGAAGGGTCATTCTATAGTAAAGCGTAGATGCTAATTAAAGCACAATAAACTCTCCCGCAAGGTATACGATGCCTTTATTGCTTTCGATCGATTTCAATTATCTCAAATAGGAGAAAGTGTCCACCAAATGTTTCAATTAGCTCAAATTTTTTTATTAATATCAATTATCTCAAATTATGTGAGTTGGCTTCAATCATGAAATGACATGAAAAGTGAAAGACAGCTTTGAGGATTGGACTTAGGCGCCAAGGGAGAAGATGATCCTCATCTTATCTTTTTTTATCTATATCTTTTATCAATCCTATCTGAGCCATTAATTAAAAAGAGGAAAGAAAAATTAAAATAATAATATAATTTTTTATATTAATTGAACGGATATGATTTAAAGATTATAAATGATGTTAAGAAAAAGATGATAAAAAAAAAGAGGAAAAAAACTTAACCCGTCAAGAATTCTTATGGTAATAAAGATTCTTTTAGGGCTCCATATGTTAACGCTGGATTGGTGCTGTGAATGAAAGACTGTGAAGCCGTGAAGGTACTTCCGAAATGCCAATGTGAGAAATTAACTAGTTCTTATGACGTGGCTGAAACTGCAACGAGGCTTCTCACTCATCACTACCAAACAACGAAAGGGAAAGAAGAACTGAAACTAGTGTTTGTGTTTCTGGGGTACAAGGAGATCCAAATTCCTGAGAAAAAAGAGGTATTTTTTGTGTTTGGATTTTACTAATTTAAACATGCCTTGTTTCTTATGTTCCTGGCTTTTTTTTTTTTTTTTCACTCATTGCTGATTGAGGACCACAAAATTTGAGAAATCTCTTCGTTATTTTCTAATGTAGTCATTTTCTGTTTCACAGCAGCAGGTAGATTGGAGAAGAACCAGAATCGCAGTCCCATCGTATGCTGAATTTCCTCATAAAATTATAGGTAAAGTTTTTACGATATAATGTTCTTACCTTGTGTTGTGTATTGTCATCTATCACAATCACAACTTCCAAAACAACATGTGCATCAGAACTTAAAACAACTAAGTAGAGCATCTTTTGACACCTAATACAGAGATTTTGATTCCTTCTTTGTAATAAGACTTGTAAAAATGAAGGAAATATGATTATCCACTTATCAAATGTTGCGTTCAACAAGATTATGAGGAAAAGCATTCTATCAAAGCGGGGAACAAAGTGAAAAATGCTTATTGATTTCCTATTTTGTGTGTTGCTTGCTCGGAGATTAGGAATTCCCCTGAAACAGAGGTAAGCTTCTGTGTTCTCTTCTTGTTTTTATAATTCTTGCCTTTTCACTTTTTGCTATTTCAATATACATAATGTTTTGAGATGGAAAAACAGAGAAAAGCCTGTGCTTGACTAATTCATTGATCAGGTCTACAAAGTCTCCTTCATACATATCTCTCATCTGAAGGTGATGTATGTGAAAGATTACTGATACTACTTGGTGCTTCTGTTTCTTGCTGCCTTCAGATCTGGAGAAGAACTTTAAGCAACCCCAACATTTGCACAATTTCCTAATTTTTCTTGGACACAGGTAAACTAGTTTTTGTGTGTGTTATAATTGGTTGGTCTTTATTGCGCTTTTTTAAAAAATCATTCATACCTTCACTGAATAAATTGTGACCGAGTCGTAAAGTGTGAGAACCAATAGATTGAATGGCTAAAACTTGAGTTTGAATTTTAATGAGTTAAATTTTAGAGCAAAACACATTGACCTACAATCTATTTTACTTACAAATTATTTCCCTTTAAGTTTAAAACCCGTACAAACCTCTCTTAGGACCAATAGTCACATAACACAAAACGTCATATATTTTTGGATTAGAATACCCCTATTTAAACAATTGATGTTTGAAAATCATTTAGGTTACCTGAAAAAATGTAATGCATATCTTTTAATTTTTTTTATGTAAATATATTTATTTAGTAGTTTTTAAAAGTTTTAATGTATAAGTTGGCTAAAATAATATTTCAAACACATAAATAAAAATAATTTAATGAGATAGGGATTTAATATCCTGCTGGATAATTTATATATATATATATATTTTTTTTTTTCCAACTATCCTAAGGGATAAATAGTCAATAGCTCAATACTTGCGTTTATTATTCTTTATATTTTATTAATTTTTTGTATACAAAAATTTTATTCACTTTAATTAACTCTGTACCAAAATTAATTATTCAAAGTTATTGAAAATTGAGAGAGGGGAAACAATGAGGCTATGACGGCAAGAAGATAATTTTAATTTTTTAATATAATTACAAATAATAAAATTAAAAAGTTTAGAATTTTTAAGGGAACCCTACTAAAAATTGCACTAATAAAGTGTAGGTTTGTAGTTTTAGGTAAACAAAATTGCACTACTAAAAATTTTTAAGGGAACCCTACTAAAAATTGCAGTAATCCAGCGTCGGAAAACTGAATCGCAGACGAGAGAAGTGTCAGGTGTGAGGTGAAGAGAGAAGAAGAAGAAAGAAGAAAGAAGAAGAAGAAGAAGAAGAAGAAGAAACATCTGCGTGTGAAATAAGGAAACAGTGAAGGTTCACTTCGGTCTAATCGCTTGAGAGAGAGAAAATTGAAAGGCGGGACACTTGTATTGATTATTGCTTTGCCCAACAAAAAAGTACTGTTTGCCATCTGCAAGTTTGCTTTTATTATTATTATTAAAATATAAACATTGGCCTGCGTGTTTGCTATTTGAAGGTTTGCTCTTCTTTTTTTTTTTTTTTAAAAAAATTATTATTAGATATAAATATTTTTATCTATTCTAATTATATTATATTTTTAATTAATATCAATTTGACTCTGGTCTGACCTACTGACTCTTAATTCAGTACTTCCATCGGTTTAGTGACCAGTCCGATTTTCAGAACGTTGGTCATCACGTGTCTCGATAGTGTCCTTACTAAGTATGCCTGTTTCATCACCTGTCTTTTAAATTATCCTTCTATTTCTTTCCTTTTTTTTTTTTTGGTCAAATCAACATGTTATTTAACTCACAAATAAAGAAGTACCCAATATCACGGAGTTTGCCGCAAGGAGCGCCTAATACAACGAAGTCTACTTGGATGAAACATTGACATGGTGCTGACGTAGACTGACACGCTGACGTGGAATAAAAAAAATTCAAAAAATTAAGAAAAAATAGAAAAAATTTCAAAAAATTTAAAAGAATAGAAAAAATTTAGAAAAAAAAAATCAAAAAATGAGGAAAAAATTAAAATAATTAGGAAAAAAATTTTAAAAAAAATTTTAAACAATTAAAATAATTAGAAAAAATTTAAAAAAATGATGAAAAAATTAAAATCATTAGGAAAAAAATAATTAGAAAAAAATCAAAAAATTAGGGGAAAATGCAAAAAATTATGTTCCAGCAGCATGGACTGTTCTCTCTCATTTGGGGAAATGACAATGATCAAAATAAGAAACTAACAAAATTTCAAGACACTTTTGAATACCTTTACAATTTATTATATACTTCCTCCGGTCCTAATTAGAAGACAACATTTGAGAGTTTGTTTTGATCCTAAATATAATACAACATTCTAATTTTTGTTAATTTCTTCGTAAAAGATGCCTGTTGATATAAATGAGGGATTATGTGAAATCAATAAGGTAGTTGAGGTAAAAAATTTATATAAGGGCATTTTAGAAAAATAAGTAAAATCAATTAATTCGACCGCCGCCGTCGGGTGGCGGCCATCGGCAACCGATCGCCGCCGGCCGGCCAGCGGTAGGGTGGTCGGTGGTGGGGCCCACTGGCGGGGGTATTTTAATTTCTTTCCAATTATTTTAATTTTTTGATTTTTTTCTAATTATTTTTATTTTTTCCTCATTTTTTTGATTTTTTTTCTATTTTTTTTAATTTATCTAATTTTTAAAATTTTTTCTAATTGTTTTAATTATTTTAAATTATTTTTAATTTTTTTTCTAATTATTTTAATTATTTGAAATTTTTTCTACTTTTTCCTAATTTTTTTTTAATTCCACGTCAGCGTGTCAATCCACGTCAGCGCTACATCAGTGTCATGTCAGCGTTCCATCCAAGTTGACGGTCAACTAACGGCCATAGTACTGAGCGCTCCTAAAACGTAACTTTGTGGTGCTGGGCGCTCCTGGCAAAACTTCGTGGTGCTGGATGCTCTTGGAGGCAAACTTCGTGGTGTTGGGCGCTCCTTTGCCCTTTAACTCATTGTTTTTTTAACAAATAATCGTTTGTATTTCTTTTGATTTTAAAATAAAATAAATTTTGACTTTTTAAAAAAAAAATTAGAAAAGTTAAATAAGTACTTAATTATATTATATTGTATATCTTTTGATTATATATTAGTTTATTAGTTAAACTAATTAGTTTCAATACAAAAATAAAAATAAAAATATTCTAAAGTAATTTAATAAGTTTCTTTAATCTCTCCAAAAAATTAATTTTATTTTATATTTAGGATGTAGTATCTTTTTTTAATAACTATTTTTTTCAAGGTTCTGAAAACCGGATCAGTCACTAAACCGGTAAGGTTACTGGATTAAGGGTCTGTGGGTCAGACCGGAGTCAAACCGGTATTAATTAAAAAATATAATTTAATTAAAATTGAAAAAAATATTTATATTTTAATAATAAATATATTTTATATAAACATATGATATGGATATTTTTTTTAAAAAAAAGAAGTTGAACGCAAGTTTTGGATTTGCAAATTTGTCAGATTTTTCATTACCTTCCGTAAGACTGAGGCCGAGCTAGGCCTTAAATAATGTGTAGAACGCGCAGCCCTCACCGCGTCACAGGTCAAATTGGTACTTCAAATCAATCACTTTTTTTGATCAACTTGAAGGAGAAGTGAAAAAAGTCTTACACTCTTCCATCACATCGTACATAAAGGCATGTGAATATTATATTGTTTTTCTTTTTTAAAAAAGAACAAAAGAGATCACACGGTCACAGGCTCATAGCTCATAGC
The DNA here is from genome assembly GCA_034222035.1 of Acacia crassicarpa. Classification (NCBI taxonomy): domain Eukaryota; kingdom Viridiplantae; phylum Streptophyta; class Magnoliopsida; order Fabales; family Fabaceae; genus Acacia; species Acacia crassicarpa. The sequence continues at coordinate 41,276,307 of JAWXYG010000003.1, forward strand.
ATCTGATGTTGAAGAAAAAATATCTCTCTTTCACTCTTCTTCGTCTTCTCTCCTCCCCCAACAATGGCTTCTTTCTCTGTTAATCTAACCTCTGCGTCCTTCCTACTTGTCTCATGCTCGCTTCTCTTCTGACTCCTTCATCCAAAGGTCGTGATGACTTAGTCAGAGGCTTTCAAGATTCTTGGACTCGACGCATCGCAGCAAGGGGAGAATCCATGGCGTCATTGAGGTTGTCCGTGAAGCTTCTAATCTCTTAGATTTTGATGACTCTTCAGATCTCTCTCCTCCTCCTCCTTCTCACCGTCGATCCGACGGAGTTTCCGGCGACTTTAAAAAAAAAAAAAAAAACTAGACGACTCCGTGGCTCGGTTAACTCGGCCGGGTTAGGCCGAGTTAGCCGAGTTGACCCCGGGTCAACTCGAAACCCGGGGTCACCCCTTGGACCGGACCGGTTTCTGGCCCGAACCGGTCGGTCGGTTCGGGTTTCAAAACATTGGTTTTTTTAAAACAATTGTTGTATTTTTTTTTTTTATACTTTCAACGACTCATCCTTTATAAGTTCATCTAGACTATTGATTAGGAAGAGTAGAAAAAAGTTAAAGGAGTGATAATTTAATGACATGGTTTATTATGAACTTTTTTGACTTTTCAGATTAATTGAACGAATATGATTTATAGATTATGAAAAATGATGAGAAAATAAATAATGAGAGAAACTTTCAATTATCTCAATTTTAATAGAAAAGGAGAGTAAAGTTGTGGGTTAATCCCTTCCCCTTCTTCCCTTTAAATCAAACAAACTCTAAAAATAATTACCTTTATGTCTTCAATCGTGATTTTTTTGGGACCGAATACCAAACATTTCTAAGCTTGAATCATGAAATGACATGAAAAGTGAAAGACAGCCGCGAGGATTGGGTTTAGGCGCCAAGAGGCCTACTGATAATATTCTTTCAGACCTCCGTATGTTGAAGCTGGATGGTGCTGAGAGTGAGAGACTGAGAAGGTCCTTCTGAAATGTCAATGTCAGAAATTAATTACTTCTTATGACTTGTCTGAAATTGTGACGAGGCTTATTACTCATCACTACCAAACAAGAAAGGGAAAGAAGAGAAAGAACTGAAAATAGAGTTTGTGTTTCTGGGGTTACGACGAGATCCAAGTTCTGAGATAAAAGATGTAGATTTGTGTTTGGATTTTGCCAATTTAACTATGCCTTGTTTCTTATGTTCCTGCCTTTTTTTTTTTTTTTTCACTCATTGCTAATTGAGGACCACAAAATTTGAGAAATCTCTTCGTTATTTTCTAATATAGGTATTTTCTGTTTCATGGGCTGGCTGCAGGTAGATTGGAGAAGAACCAGAATCGGAGTCCCATCTTATGCTGAATTTCCCCACAAAATTACAGGTAGAGCTTTTTCAATACAATGTTCTCACCTTGTGTATTATCATCGATCACAGTCACAACTTCCAAAATGCATGCACAAAAATTACAAAAAGAAACATGTGCAACGGAACTAAAAACAAATATGAAGTAGAGCATCTTTTGACATGTAATACAGAGATTTTGATTCCTTCTTTGTATTAAGACTTGTAAAAATGAAGGAAATATGATTATCCACTAATCGAATGTTGCGTTCAACAAGATTATGAGGAAGAGCATTAAATCAAAGCGGGGAACAAAGTGAAAAATGCTGATTGATTTCCTATTTTGTGTGTTGCTTGCTCGGAGATTAGGAATTCCCCTAAAGCAGAGGTAAGCTTCTGTGTTTTCTTGTTTTTCTAATTCTTGCGTTTTTCACTTATTGCTATTTCAATATATATAATTTTTTGAGATGGAAAAACAGAGAAAAGCCTTTGCTTGACTATTTCATTGATCAGGTCCAAAAAGTCTCCTTCATACATATCTCTCATCTGGAAGGTGATGTTTGTGAAAGATTACTGATTCGACTTGGTGCTTCAGTTTCTTGCTGCCTTCAGATTTGGAGAAGAACATTAACCAACCCCCAACATTTGCACAATTTTCTAATTTCCTTAGACACAGAGGTAAACTTCTATGTGTATGTGTATGTGTTATAATTGGTTGGTCCTTATTACACTTTTTAAAAAAATCATCCGCTCTTTCACAGAATAAATTGTTACCGAGCAGCAAAGTGTGAGAACCAATAGATTAAATGGCTGAACTTGAGATTGATTTTTAACGAGCTACATTTTAGAGCAAAATACATTGATCTTCCATATATTTTACTTACAAATTATTTTCTTTTATGTTTAAAACCTGTACAAACCTCTCTCTCTTAGAACCAATAGTTACATAACACAAAACATCCCTTCTATTTTTTAGATACCATTTTCATTTCTTCAACATCTTGGTGACCATAAAGTCATATATTTTTGGATTTTTAATACCCCTGTTTCAACAATAGATGCTTGAAAATCATTTAGGTTACCTCAAAAAATGTAATGCATATCTTTTAATTTTTTTTTGTTATGTAAACATATTTATTTAGTAGTTTTTTTACAGTTTAATGTATAAGTTGGATAAAATAATATTTCAAACACGTAAAAAAAAAAAAAAAACTTAATGAGATTGGGATTTAATATCCTGAGGGATAATTTATATATATATATATATTTTTTCCCCAACCATCCCAAGGGATAAATAATCAATAGCTCACTACAACTTGGGTTTATTATTGTTTAAATTTTATTAACTTTAATTAACTCTGCACCAAAATTAATTATTTAAAGTTATTGAAAATTGAGAGAGGGGAAACAATTAGGCTATGAGGGCAAGATAATAATTTTAATATTTTAATATAATTACAAATAATAAAAATTAAGAAGTTTAGAATCCTTAAGGGAACCCTATTAAAAATTGCACTAAAGTGCAGGTTTTGAAAACTTACGGAAAGTCTTTGTAGTTTTAGGAAAACAAAAAGAAGTCTATTAGATTTTATTATAAATCTTGAGGATTAATTACATTTTAGTCGAGTCAAACCTATAGAATTATACGATTAATTATATAATCATTATTATTAGTATTTGCTGAAAATACTTTTCCTTCCTACAGTTACCATAGGCATCTCTTCATGTCAACCTGTTTGTATGCTATCGTTATATATTGCATAATATGCATTAATTGTCTTTTTACAAAAACTACAAACCAAATGCTTTTCGTGGCTCAAATGAACAGGGGATACAAACGCCAAGTTTCCCACAATTAAAGTTCTCTATATAATTCTATGTTTAATTAACTCAAATACCAATTATTTATTTTTCGATCACGGCACTTTAAAGTTATATAATCACCATATATAGCTGGGTTACATTGTGATTATAGGGCAATGGATGCTGTTGTTTCTGTTGCGACCACTATTCTGGAGAAGTTAGTAGATGAAGCAATACTTCAAGCTTGTTATCCTTTCCGCTTCAACAAATATGTCAAACAGCTTGAAACTGAAAAAGAGATCCTGCAATCAAAAATTCAAGAGGTTCAAGATCGTGCTAAAGATGCTAACAAGAAAACTCATAAGGTTGTTAGAAAAGTTGAGGAGTGGTTGAACAAAGTAGACTTTCTGATGATAGAAGTGGTGGAGTTGCAAGAGAAAACAAAGAAAAGAAACAAGATTTCTTGTCTTAACCACTGTCCAAACTTGATCAATCGTTACAATCTGGCAAAGAAGCTTGAAGAAAAGACTAATGAAATTAAAACACACAATCAAGTTCAATTCTCTGAGTTTTCTCGACTTGCTACACTTGTTGGTATGAACTACTTTTCTTCACAAGATTTTGTGGACTTTGATAGTAGAAAGGTAGCTTATGATCGTCTTCTGAGGGCAATTGAGGATGATGGGATTCATATGATAGGATTGTATGGCATGGGCGGATCTGGGAAAACAACTTTGGCAAAAGAAGTGGGTAGAGAAGCAGAGAAATTTTTTGACAAAGTAGTCTTTGTTGTTGTGTCTAAACCATTTGATGTCAGAAAGATTCAGAGCAAGATTGCCAGCAGACTAATTTTGGAATTGAAAGAGGAAGAGAATCTAGAGAGAGCTCAACGCTTGTTCATGAGATTGAGCGATGGAGAAAGGTTTTTGATTATTCTGGATGATGTATGGGAGAAGCTTGATTTCAAGGACATAGGGATTCCTACGGCTGCTAATAATCAAATGGATTGCACTACTCTTATAACCACACGTCAGCTTCCTGTATGTGAATCGATGAATTGTCAAAAAATAATTCACTTGGAGGCATTAAATGAGAATGAATCATGGGCCCTCTTTCAGTGACATGCTGGTTTGTCTAATGACCTCTTTGATAATTTGAAGGACGTGGCACAAAATATTACAAAAGTGTGTGATGGTTTACCTATTGCAGTTGCAGCAGTAGCCAATACTTTGAAGAATATACCTCATGGCAAGTGGGTTAAAGCATTGGAAATATTGAGAAATCCAAGTTGGATAGATATTGAAGAAGGTCTAAAAAGTACTTATGGATGTCTTCGATTAAGCTATGATAATTTAGAGAATGAAACGGTTAAATCACTCTTCTTATTATGTTCTGTGTACCCTGAAGATTATGAAATTCTTGTTGGTCAATTAACCATAATTGGACTAGGGCTTAGCCTAGCTGGAGAGATTCCCTCATATTGGGTTGGGACCCAAGTGATCAATAAATCCATAAAGAAGCTTATAGATTCTTGCTTACTACAAAAAGTTGCTGAGAAACATCTATATAGTGGAGGTGACATCAAAATGCATGACTTGGTTCGTGATGTAGCAAAATGGATAGCAAATAAGGAGAATAAGTTGATTATGGGATCATTAAAAGAGGATGTGATAATGGAGGACCATGCGGTAAGATAATTACGAAAAAGTTGATAAATGTCCTAATAAGTTAAATTGTCCTAAACTTGAGTTTCTTCATATCTCCATCTATTCAGAATCTTCTATGACTATACCAAAGGATTTTTTCAATGGTATGGAAAAGCTTAGAGTTTTGACTCTTGCAAATCCTACTTATAAAAAAGATCTAGCGCTTCAGTTGCCCATTTCACTCCACTTGATAAATAATTTGCGTTGCCTAACACTATATCAGTGGGTATTAGGTGATATCTCTTTTATAGGGAGCTTAGAGAGGCTTGAGTCTCTTGCAATACGTGGTTGCTCTTTTGATGAATTTCCAACATCCATCATTCAACAAAAGCAATTGAGATTACTTCACTTGTGTTACTGCAAAATCCAAAGGAATCCTTTTGAAGTAATAGGAAAATGTTCACAATTGGAAGTGTTGTATTTTTTCAAGAACAATGGAAAAGATTGGGAGGACCAAAATAACAATAGTGCTAAATTTTTTGATAAAATTAGCACTACTACACTAGCAATTGAGAGTTATTGTATACAATTTGGCAATACAGGGGACACCTGCCATGTAATGGAAAACTATTTGTTGGACAAAGATTTAAGGCATTGCAACTCTTTTGTTGCAAGAGCTTTATATATTGAAGATCTTGAGACTTGCATTTCAATTGGAACAAGTAAAGATATGATGAGAAGGGCAAAAACTCTTTCTTTAAGGAGAATCACTTAGAGTTTGAAAAATATCATCCCTGACCTATGGCAATCAATAGGTGGAGGTATGAATGAGTTGACTTGTCTTGCACTTTTTGATTCAGATGGGATGGAATGCATAATAGGCCAATCAAATCCAAGTCAAGTAGGTATCATCTCCAACTTGACTAATCTAAGTCTTGTAACTGTGAAGCATTTGAAAACTCTGTATAGTGGTCAGCCTACTCAAGGCCTTTTTGCTTACTTGGAGAAGCTTTATATAGGTAAATGTGACTCATTTGAACATATATTAACAGAAGATGTGAAGGAAATAGTTGATGTAAGTGACTATTAGAGTTACAAAAATCCATTCCCCAAATTGAAATCACTTCAAATATATGAATGCAAAAAACTAGAATACTTAATGCCTATCCCTTTTGCAAAAGGCCTCACACAGTTGGAAATATTATACGTAGTTGAAAGTAATGAATTGAGATGCATGTTTAGCCCATCTAGTGAAGATCTGAATCCGAACAAGCCTCAGACAATTGAGTTTCCTGCTCTGAAAAATCTTTATCTCTATAGGTTGCCAAATATGATTAGTATCTGTCCAAAAAATTATCATACAACATGGTCTTCTCTGAAATCTTTCTCATTGGAGAATTGTCCACTACTATGTGTTAAGTCTATCATTCATTGGGTTGCATGTGGTGGATTGAGACAAGAGGATAGTCACATGACTTCTGAGGTACAGTTCCTTTGTTTCCAATATTTTCAAATTATTCATATAATCTATCATCATCATAATAAAAAAAAACCTATATCACCATACAATTCACAATTTCTGAAGTAAACTTCCTCTTGTCATATTGCTTTATATTATTGCGATATCTACACTTATCCATATTTTCTACGATATTAATTTGATCATTTTCTTTTACTAGGCAACACAATAATTATCTAACTAAAATTGCCTTTTTTTCACTTTTGTAGGACCTACTAAAGGTGGTCGTGGCCGCAGTGGAATCTTTAGAGTATCTTTATCTATGTAACCATGAAGTAGAAGTTGTTTTTGATGTAGAACAGCTTTCTATCAATGGCCAACAACTAAATTGGAAATTACATGATCTTTTGTTCTATGAGCTACCCCAGTTGACGCATATATGGAGGGGTACCAAAAATTGTTTACTCCTTCAACATCTTAATCAGTTGCTATTAGTGAGTTGTGGAAATTTGAAACAAGTATTCCCTTCATCCATCTTGAAAAGCCTCCCACAATTGAGGGAACTACACATTGAAGATTGTAAGGAGTTGGAGGAAATAATTGAAGAAGATGATGATCAAAATGTGTCTAATTCTTCTCGTCAACTTATCTTCTAAAAACTTGTTACTCTTTACATCAAACGTTGTCATAAGTTGAAATGTGTATTCCCTAACATCTCTGCATGCCGAGTTATTCCAAACCTAAGGGCATTGTATATAGAAGATGCACCTGCACTAGAGCAAGTATCTGGACATGAACAACACGACACAACTTTGGAATATTTTCTACTTTGGAACCTTCCTTCACTCACTTCAATCGCACCATCCATTGCTTTGCAAACTGTTAAATACATTGTTGTGCAGCAATGTCCCAAACTATCTCTCACTTCCTTTGTTACTCCTCAGGAATTGCTTAAACAACTGTCCAAAGGTACTCCTTGTCTTGAACACACACACACACACAGAGTTCGAATCTCGTTTTATACTATTTGCGTAGTTTTTGTGAGCATGATATATATAGCCAGCTATCCACGTTTAATTCTTTCTAAACAATATCTTTCCCACTAAATAGACTTTCTACTTCATACGTCAAGTGCATAAAATTAAATATTTTTTTGTCTTCCTTCAAAATTAAATATCTTGTTTCCAATATATCTAAATATAATATTCAAAATACATATCTTATGTACTCTAGACAGTATCACTTTTTTTCCCCCAAAATATGATAGAACTTACTTGCATATGATTGATAATTTATATATATATATATATATATATATATATATATATATTGCCATGATGATATAATAGGTTATTTCATTGGGGATTATAAGCTTAAGTTGGGATTGAAAAATGCTATCAAATCTATGGATGATTCTAGCGAAGAAAGCATGCAACAAATTAATTGCCAAGAAGTTGGAGGTTAAAGCAATGACCAGAAGTTGACAATCATTGCTACAACAAACTTGACAGAGGTGCACATCATACTTTTATATAGAATGACAATCAAATCTTTTATATCTTTTGTATTTGGTGTTGCTTATTCTTTAAAGACATCATTACGTAGCACCAGAGAATGCAATTGATTCATTCTTCTATCTTGCAGAATAAGAAAGAATCAGAAGATCGAAGGGAGCATGACTGGGAAATGTCAAAGGAAAAGGTAATAGTAGCTTAGGCAATTGGTTCAATTAATGTTGACTAAAGGTTACATATCTTTTGTTGTCATGTAGAGTGTTGGAGGAAAAGTAGAAGAGTGTACTACATCAGAGAATGTTCAGATAGTTACTTCATTAGCTCATTTAGAACCAGCAAGCTCAACCAAGGCTAGCCTCACTATCTTACATCTTGCACTAATATTGTATTTGTTTTACTTGTGACATTAGTTAACTATGTCTTTTTGGGTGTGGTGTCTCAGAGTATCAATCAAATAACAACTACTTTAGAGATATCTACAGTAATGCCAACTTCATCTCCCCAACCACAATCAATTAGCAAGCAGTTACCAACTAATCCTGTAGATATATCCATACATCAAGCACCTTTGAATCAAGCTGTAAGTGTCCTAAATGAGAGCCTCTCAGACTATACAAGTTTTTGCAAATAATTTCCACCTTAAGACTAACCTGTTTGATTTTGACTATATGTTCATTGATTTAAATACAAGGAGTTGGTGGATACAATATCAACCAGTCAATCTAAATCAAAGTACCAGCAACAACAATCACTTGCAGAAAATGAAATTACAAAGAAGATAATTCCTCATGAAATCATCAATTCATAATAAAGCATGTGTCTTACATATGCATGTATGGAGCAACTCCTTCTTACTTTCTTCCCCCCTTTTTTGCTATGTAAAGTATTGGAGACCACAAAGGTCGAAGTGCTCTAAAGGAAAACATATCAAGGGAAAATGTAGGAGGAAATTCAATTATCCAACTACTAATTCAAATATTAAATAGGTAAAACCTCCAGGTTATAATTTATTTTTCTACAGGATGGTAAAAGAATCTTTGAAGGTTCTCTATCATCTAAAAATGCTAAGATAATAGCCCCATCAACTGATTCAAAATTAGCCACTTCTTCAACAAAATCCATTTCACATGTAAGCTTTCTAATATTTTTTGGGCACTTATAAAAGGGAAAATCCACTTAAGGACCCTTTTTGGAGAAAAAATCTCAAAAAGGCCCCAAGATTCTGACAATCCCAAAAAGAGCCCAAGGGCCCTTTTTGGGATTTTGAGAATCTTGGTGAATTGTGAATGAGACTGATATAGTTGTTAACCGGGACTGATATTGTTGTAAATGGGACTGATTTAGTTGTAAAAAAATTGTTGTAAATGTGACTAATTTAGTTGTAAATGGGTAAAAAAATTGTTGTAAATGCGACTGATTTAGTTGTTAAATTTTAATGAATTCATCCCAGAAAAGGCCCAAGGGCCCTTTTTGGGATTGTCAGAATCTTGAGGCCCTTTTTGGATCCAAAAAGGGCCCCTATAAGGATTTTCCCCTTATAAAACTGTCTGAGTCTTATGTATAGTCATGATTCAGGATCTCTACACAAGTCCTAGAAATTATATACTCCTCCTATCCTAAATATAGAAGCTAATTTGAGGGTTGATCTTGGTCCTAAATATAAGGCATAAATTCAGTTTGCCTCCAATATTTATCATTTACTTCCAGTCTAATTTAATTAATTCATAAATTGATATATAACAATATGTTATAACTGGGTACTTTAGGGAGATCAAGTCACATTTGCTATAATTAAGTAATTTATTTAGCTTCCTTAATCTACCAAAAAAAGTTAAACAACTCTTAATTTAAGGATTTTAGGAGTATATATATTATGTTGACGGAATGTTTATAAATGAAAAGTTGTTCGTAAAGCAGTTAAAAAGACTTGTATAAATACCTTTTATCCTAGTAGAATGAAAAATGTTGTTGTTGTATCATAGGACTCGTGTGTGTGTGTGTGTTTTTTTTTTTTTTTTCCAAATCCTCTTATTATTATTAGATTCGAAGTCAAATCAAGCTCGACCCAAGGAAGTCAAATGCTGAAGACTTGAAAGATGATGATCTCATCAACATACTTGAATGTATGGAAGATGATTATGGTGGTAAATCACCAATATTATCTGTTCCTACTGTTGCCATGACCAAAGATGAGCTTGTTGCAAAGGCCCTTGCTGACTTAGAAGACTCCTTGAAGATGCCTCTTAAGGACATAGCAACCTCAGACGCCAATAGTCTTCACCTTCAAACAGCTCTCAACTTCTTGTCTCGCCTTTCCTTGGAAGATGGAGCTCTGTCCCATAGAGTTATGGTTGTAATAAAGTCTATGCACAAAGATTTTCCTAACATTCTATTTTGTTTCAAGCAAGCATTTGCTACTGTCAATAAATTTACAGTGCTTGAAGAAAGAGACAAAAGCATCAAGGACGAGCTAACTCAACGAAAGGAGGTTGCTATTACTCTGGTCTCAAAAATGTCTGAGACTCAAAAGTTTATGGATGAAGCTCAAGAAAAGGAAGCTAGGTTGAAGGAGCAGATCTCTTTGCTGGAGAAACAAAGAAAAGATTGTGAAGCTGAATTGTTGTCTCTTCAAGAACAAAAGAGAAAATATTTTGCACAAACGGTCGAGTTCAAGAAGGAGATTGAGACTGTTAGAAAAGAGAAGTCTAAGATGGTGGAAGATCAAAGAAATGCTCGGCAACAACTGTTTTAGGTTGAGTATAAATGGTCACTCCTAAGTAGCCAGTTTGAACAAGAAACTGCTAATAGAAATCTCTATTAATGCTTCTTTTGCTTGCTTCGAAGGACCAAATAAAGTTTGAGAAAGGCCTTAATAGAATAGTTGGACTATTTATTTGTTGTGGAATGTGTGTTCTCTATTCCAGTTGATAGCTTATTGAATGAGCCATCGACATGAACTACATTTTCAAAGTTCATTACTTGGATGCATAATATTCAGTGTTTGGAAGCTCATTTGAGAGTTGTTGATTCTGCAAAAAAAAAAAAAGAGGTATTTTGGTCTACAGGCAGGGGATTTTGAAGAAGAAGAAGAAGAGTGAGCAAAAATCTGAAGCAACCTCTTGAGGCTTCAGCTGAGACACTGGAAGAGTCACTGCTATTGCTACCACCAGAAATGCAGTTCAAATCCTGCAATGGATTTCGAGGACTTTGGGTCCTCCTTTGCACTGACTTTGCAAAGGATCTTGGAGTTGGTGCGGTTGCAGGATGCGTAAAAGGCTTTTTCGCTGAAGATCCTCGGCTCATGGTGAAGCCTGCAGGTTTTATTTCACATTGAATCAACCTACATGTGAACACAGACTGCTCGCATAAGGATAACAAGTTTAGAAATTCTTCCAATCTATTCATTTCCCAAGTATACCCAATAGCACGAAACATTCAGAAGATAATACAGACTTTGACAATCAGGTAGACTAAAACATTTTAATGAAGAAAGCCTTCGAATAATTGAGATATCTTCAAGAAATTTATTAAAGATATCTAATGTGTTTCAATTAGTTCTTAATAAATCCATCATGGAACTGTAGCAAAATCTGGATTGCAGTGTAATATGAGAAAGAAAAATCACATATAGGCAAAGAACACACAATAATAAAACCAAATAGTATTCACTAGTACCTTTCCTTCTTTTTGGCCATCAAGAAAAATGAAAAATTCGTTCCAATTTACTGAAAACAAACGCACCACAAGAATATAGAAAGCACCAGGAAGTCTAAAGTTCGCGACATTGCAGTTCAAGTACTAAAATAGATTTTTTTTTTAAAAAAAAAAGCCCTGATAGACATAGTGCACAACCAAAATGTCGTTGATTCTGACGTCGTTGAAAGACCAAACAGAAGAGGCAAGTATTCTGGTCTGCATTTTTTTTCCGGAATAACCAAAAGTAATTTCAGATAACAGAGAACTACAGAATTTGAAGAAGAGAAGAGGGACAGAAGCACAAGATCCCGAAATTATTCACCATTTCGATCTAAGACAGCGAAAGAGAAGAGTGAAAAGAAGATATCCGAAGAGGGCTTACTCTTTGCCAAGCAGTTACCGTCAACTCTGAAGACGGAAGTGGAAAGCACTGTGCCGATGATGTTTGGGGAGTGCGACAAACAAGATTGACAAAGGAGAGGTGAGATGCAAGTGGAAACGGCGTCGTTTTCTCTTGTACAAGAAACGCACCGTTTTGCCAATCAGAAAGGAACACAAAGCTGTTCGAGAGGGAACTAATATAAGATAAAGGGTTAAGTACTAATTTTGCCCCTGAAGTACGCACTTAGGAGCAATTTTACCTTTTAAATTTTCGAAGGAGCAATATTGCCCCTCCGTTAGAAACCCTAACGGTCAACTAATGGTCAACGAACGTTGACCGTTAGTTGACCTAACGGAGGGACAACATTGCTCCTCCGGAAACTTAAGGGGCAATAGCAATTTTGACCTAAAGTACGCGCCCAAGAGCAATTTTGCCCCTTAAGTTTCTGGAGGAGCAATGTTGCCTTGAAGTACGAAAACGGAGCAATCTTGCCCCTCCGTTAGGTCAACTAACGGTCAACGTTCGTTGACCATTAGTTGACCATTATGGTTTCTAACGGAGGGGCAACATTGCTCCGTTTTTGTACTTCAGGGGCAACATTGCTCCGTTTTCATACTTCAGGGGCAATATTGCTCATTCGAAAACTTAAGGGGCAAAATTGCTCCTAAGCACGTACTTCAGGGGTAAAATTGGTACTTAACCCTAAGATAAAAGATTAGATGAAGCAGCTAGCATCCCCTTGTCTTAGAATCCTCTTCCACCATGTGCCGTTTTGGCGCTCCAATAGTGAACCTCATTCTTTTATCTCTTTTTTTTTAAAAAAATATTTTTCCATACTGACGGGTGCTAAAAAGATACTTTAGGATACTGGTCGATACTGAAAAAATATTTCATGATCCTTAAAAAATAATTCAGGGTATTGAATAGTATTAAAAATATAATTGAGGATACTGACTGGTACTAAAAAAATACTTCATGATTTTGAAAATTTATTTTCATATCTTAAAAAAATATTTCAGGTTACTCACTAGTATTAAAAATATACTTTATGATATTTTTTCAAGATCCTAAAATAATTTTTTAAGATCATGAAAAAAATTTTCAGTACTAGTGGGTATCCTGAAGTATCTCTCTAATACTAGTCAATACCTTGAAATATTTTTTCAAGATCTTAAAATAATTTTTTAAGATCCTAAAATAATTTTTAAAATCGTGAAGTATTTTTTAGTACCAATCAGTATCCTCAAATATATTTTTAGTACCACTCAGTACCCTAAATTATTTTTTCAATATCTTAAAATAATTTTCAACGATCATGAAATATTTTTTCAGTACCGGTCAGTATCTTATTAACACCCATCAATATTTTGTAATATTTAAAATAAATAAATAAATAAAAGAAGGCATGAGGTTTACTGTTGGAGCGCCAAGACGATGTGGAAGAGGTTCCTAAAAGAAGAGGAACCTAGTGGCCTCCAAGTTTAGATGATGTCATTTGAAAATCTCAATTCAATTCGTCGGAAATGGCCTATCCTATCCACTGTTTAGTTCCCCTAGGAACTGATCCAAGATTAAATTTTTGTAATAAACTTACTTAAATATGGAAATACCCTTGCCATGGGATTTCCAAGAGATAATTTAGATAAATACATAAGCAAGCTAGAAGCTGCATGAAATTTTTAGTGAGCTTCACTATTTGCAACTAATCATTAAGAAAAATGATTCAAATTTTTTTAAAAAATATACTCTTATTTATAAGAGAGGGAGGGAGGGGGAGAAAGAGAATATGGAAAAAAGATGTTTTAAGAAAATATATGGGAGAATCCCAATTAAATCTTGCTAAAATACCTAAATTTAAATTTAGGCATGTATTTTTAATAATACCTAAAAAACCAAAAAGCTTTATTAGGGATTTTTTTTAATATAGTTAAAAGACCATAATGCCCTTTGAGCACCCACCTCATGTTATGAATCATTTGGAGGAAAAAAGAAAAAGGTTATGTCAATTAGTGATTTTGAGCGGCGAAACTATAGAAAGGAAGAAATACTGTTATCAGGAACAAAGGAAATCAAGCGGTGAATTCTGGCAATTTCTCTATAAACCCTGATGCTTCCGCACAATTTATATAAAAATAAATGAAAGTGCACAACTGCAGATTTAGGACAAAAGAAAAACTTGCTTTCCCTTCCACAAGATGAGAAAAGCGAGCCTAAATTTAATGCTTATGGGCTGCGAAGGATGGTGATTCCATCTACCTCCCAATGATTTTCTTAGGGTGAAGGTCCAATTTTACCAACAAACTATTAGAGAAAAAGCATCAGACACAATTAACTATTTAGGGTATTTTAAATACAAAACAACAATCACAACAGGTTAAAAAACACAATCCCGTTAGTTTTCTGAACTAACGGACGTTTGGCTCAATGGAGATGCACACGTGGCTGCTGTGTGGCAACTTATGTCAGAAAGATTTGACTTTGTTTTTTTCCCCTCTTTAGCTTCGACGGAGAGAGCAGAGATGGAGTAAGGAAAGGAGGAAAGCCGGTTCCTTGAATGAAGCCCTAACTCTTGTTTCACCGCGTCTTCCTCTTCGCATCTCCAACCACCGTTGGAAGCTTGATTGAAATTTTTGACTGAACCCGGTGTTTGCTGTCCGTGCTTTACATCGCCACTACAAGCTTACCTTTTTCAAGATCGATGCTTGTTCTACAACCTGCGTCTACACAGTTCCTGCTGCCATTAACGCTTGTGATGTTCGTCAAAGTCAATTATCCTTGCTGTCGATTTCATATCTCCTCCAGCAGACTGACGCGTCCCCTGAATCTGTCTCCGTCGTTGATGAAGTCGTGCAAGGTCTCTATTTCTTCTCTGTATGTGTTATTCTGTGATTTGTTTTATCGCATATCATTAAGATCTTCGTATTTTCTCTGATTCGGGGTTCAAGACTTGTCATGGTCATTGGTTCTACTGCCTTTTCTCTAGTGTTCACCGATGATCAACGGCAAGGAGGAGATTGATGATTTCAAGTTGGAGTTTGATCATTGTAAAGATTCGCTATAATGGGAATAGTCTTCTCTTTCTGTAAATGGCATTAAAGGGGTTCTAAGTTTCTTTGCAGGAGATCGCACCTAGTTAATCACCTAGTCAAAATTTTATGTTCTCGGAATTGGAAGAATCTATAGAAGAATTACAGTGGCCCTCTACCCAATTTCTCTTGAGGAAACAAGACTGCAGGTTTCTTCAAATGATTTTTATGGGGAGAAATGCATTTTCTTTTATAAAAGGATTGCTTAAACAGATGGCTTTCCTGGTCTTTATAGAGGCCTGGGTACATTCTTAATTGGTAGAATTCCAGCAGAATCATATTTGCGACTGGCCCTCACTCCATCTTTGCTCTCTTCGTCACAGCTAAAGGAAAAAAGGAAAAGAAAAAAAAAAAAAAAAGCGGAGTCAAATCTAAGTTGCACAGCAGCCACGTGTGCATCTCCATTGAGCCAAACGTCTGTTAGTTTAGAAAACTAATGGGATTGTGTTTTTTGGCCTGTTGTAATTGTTATTTTGTATTTAAGATATCCTAAATAATTAATTGTGTTCGATGCTCTTTCTCTAAAAGTTTATTGGTAAAATTGGACCTTTACCCATTTTCTTAATAGGTCAATACTCAAGAGCACTCTCTTTCTTCTCTGGTGTGTTTTTCGATAGCTGAAAATTCTAATCCATCGTACCCTTTTATTTTTTCCATCAATGATTCATGATATGAGGTGATACTCAGTTGCTATTTTAATGAGAGGGGCATCATGGTACTTTCATTACATTCAAAAATCCCTAATAAGGCCATATGGTTAAAAGTACAGGTCTAATTAATTTGGGTATTTCAGCTGGATTTAATTGATATTCTCTCAAAATGTATAATGAAAAGAGAGTACAAATATAATTAATTAGGGGTGAAATTGATAAGAATGCATTTATTTATTTATTTTGGTGAAAATGAATTTAATGTTTAGAAAATCCAAAACTAAATTTTCTAAGAAAGACCAGACAAATTAAAAAATTAGAATCTTAGAGAAAAGACCAAAGGTAATGATTAATTTCAACAACTTACTAAAATATTAACATCTGGTTAGCATAATAATCTTACTGAAATTTTTCCTAAAAACAACTGAAATTATTGCTTGTGACAAACAATGAAAACAAACAGCCTTTACTATTTAATTAGGTAACTAATATAGTTGGTTATTTTTAAGTTAACTTCCTTCAAACCGACAATAACTACTTATTTCTCCCTCTCGTCCTAATTATAAGAGCTATTTACCAGAATTTAGAGGGATTAATAAGGGAAGTTAAATTAGTTAATTATATCTATTTTCCTAAAATACCCTTACCTAATATTTAAAATGACATTAAGATATTGAGATATTTGAATGAAAATATGTAAGGAAAATTCCCTCCCTATGTTCTAATGTAACCCACGTCATTTTCGACCAAAAAAAAAACCCACGTCATTTACACAAGTGTCGTATTATTACTGCAATTATCAAATAATAGTCTTTTTTTCTTTATATATATACTCTATAGTTATAGCACATATTATTTCTATCATTGAAAAATAATTCTTAAACAGTTCATACAAATTAAATTAAATTCCTTGCTTAAAATCCTTGTGTTGATAAATTAGTTAAATTTATCACCACAAGGATTTTATTGAGAAAGTATAAAATTGTATATAGTAAAATTTAATTGCAATATAAATTTAAAATGACATCCGTAGTAAACATTATTTACTTTATAAAATATATAGGTATATTATTAAATTATTATTGTCTTTAATTATTATTGAGAGAGTATAGATAGGGGTATTATAGGAAAAAATTGATAAAAGTTAAAACTTGCTCTTATAATTAGGACTAAAACCAACTCCAAAATTTGCTCCTATAATTAGGACCGGAGGAAATACTATTTATCTGATGCAATATAGCTTATAGAATGTACATATGAAGTCTTTTTAAATAAGATTGCTCTATTTCATAAATAAGGAAAACAATTCACAAATTTTCACCATAAATTATTTTGTCATTGACAAACGCAATTTGACGACATAAGTTAAGCTACCACTGCTGAACAACTTCGTTCATAAATATTACTACACAAATCATGCTTTTAACAAAAGCATTAAAGATAGAGGTACGAGTCATCATAAACTAAAATTTCGACCAAAAAAAAGTCATCATAAACTAAAAAGAAACAGAGTTGGGGGTATCAGTGACGGAGCTTGCCATAGATATTTGGGGGGGAGGGGGAGGGGGGCAAATGGGCCCCACTTTTTTCCCACTCAGAAAAATTAGATTGTCTCTTTCCTCATCTTCCTGAGTTTTTCCTTCTCTATTGAAACTTAGTATCTAAAGGCCCAACCTCCCCAAAATTCCCAATCCCAACTCCTGAAGCACCTTGTTCAGACAAATTAAGGAATTTTGTAATGTCATTATCATCAATGCTGGTAAATTCAAGGATATATTATTCCACTGAAACCTAGTCTAGATTGTTAATTATGGGGAGATACTATCACTTGTTATTTATTGAGCTAACCATTTCAGCTGAGGAAATTGTCGAAAAAAACAGAGCATTATTCTGTTTGGTGTTGAATCAAATGAATAATTACAGGTCCTCCCTGCAACCAAAGAACAGTAGGCCATGGCTTGGAGGGATCTTCAACTCTATATGGACTTTTGTAAAGCCACTAGAACATGCGGGCCTCTGTGAGTGTAATGCAAACAGAAGATGAAAAATGACAAAAGTGAGTTGCGAGTGTAATTCAACTGAATGATGAACAGGGTGCTTCCTCATCTAAACGATAAACAGGGTGCTTCATTTGCCTTGGCCATTTTTAAAATTTTGGGGGGGCCATCTCCAAGAAGCTCCGTCAGTGGGGGGTATCATCTTTCTCTCTTGCGACTCTCTCTCTAGACTTTCAAAACATTAGGGTTTCTCTCTTGTTGGAGGCATGGCATCTCGAACCACAGCCGCGATAGAGAAGCAAATTAGAGCTTGAAGAACTAGAAGCAGGTAGCGCTAGAGAAAGTTGGAGCCGCGATTTTTAGATCAAAACAATAGAGACACACAACCATGAACTTCTATCATCATTGGTGCCAACCCTCCTCAGTTCTCTATCATCACCGTCATGCTAGCTGTGGCATCCCTCTGATTTCTGTGTGTGGCTGTTGTCCTCTCTCGCCTTTGGAGTGAACTTTTCCTCTCCCTCTCTAGATCTTTCTTGAGGTGATGTGAGCTTTCTTCCTAGCCATACGAGCTTCTACTACAGCGTCTCCCTCGATGGAGCTGACATGAGGGATCTTTCTTGAGGTGATGTGAGCTTTCTTCCTAGCCATACAAGCTTCTACTACAGCGTCTCCCTCGACGGAGCTGACATCCTCCTCCTCCTCCTCCTCCTCCTTCTTCTGCTCGAGCTGACATCCTCCTCCTCCTCCTCCTCCTTCTTCTTCTGCTTCTCCTCCTTCTTCTGCTTCTTCTTCTTCTTCGCTTCTACTACAGCATCTCCCTCGACAAAGCTGACATCTCCCTCGACGGAGATGACATCTCCTCCTCCCCCTCCAGCAGCAGCTGACTTCTTCTTCTTCATCTTCTCCTTCTTCTTATGAGCTCCTCCTCCTCCAGCAGCTGACTTCTTCTTCTTCATCTTCTCCTTCTTCTTATGAGCTCCTCCTCCCTCCAGCAGCTGACTTCTTCTTCTTCCTCCTCCTCCTCCAATAGCTGACTTCTTCTTCTTCATCTTCTCCTTCTTCTTATGAGCTCCTCCTCCCTCCTCCTCCTCCTCCTCCAGCAGCTGACTTCTTCTTCTTTATCTTCTTCTTCTTATGAGCTCCTCCTCCTTCAGCTGACTTCTTCTTCTTCATCTTCTCCTCCTCCTCCAGCAGCTGACTTCTTCTTCTTCATCTTCTCCTTCTTCTTATGAGCTCCTCCTCCTTCATCTTCTCCTTCTTCTTATGAGCTCCTCCTCCTTCAGCTGACTTCTTCTTCTTCACCTCCTCCTCCTCCTCCTCCTCCTCCAGTAGCATTCATCTTCTCCTTCTTCTTATGAGCTCCTCCTCCTTAAGTTGACTTCTTCTTCTTCATCTTCTCCTTCTTCTTATGAGCTCCTTCTTCTTCATCCTCCTCTTTCAGCTGACTTCTTCTTCTTCATCTTCTCCTTCTTCTTATGAGCTCCTATGGCCTCCTCCTCCTCCTTCAGTTGACTTCTTCTTCTTCATCTTCTCCTTCTTCTTTTGAGCTCCTCCTCCTCCTCCTCCTCCTTCTTCTTCTGACATCTCACTCAACGGAGCTGACTTCTTCTTCTTTATCTTCTCCTTCTTCTTATGAGCTTCTACTACAGCGTCTCCCTCGACGGAGCTGACATCCGTCAGCATACATCCTCCTCCTCCTCCTCCTCCTCCTTCTTCTCCGTTTCTCAGGCAATAAACAATGTAGCTCTTGCTCTTGCTCCTGCTCCTGCTCCTCCTCCTCCTTCTTCTTTTTCTTTTGTGGTTTTGGGTTTTACTTGTGGTGTTCTCCGTTTCTCAGGCAATAAACGATGTAGCTCGGATTCACATTTTTAGGGGAAGGTTTTGTCAATGGTCGCTATATGCCTTACTTCTTAGAGGACCATTGTTAGGTTTGTTTTTTATGGTTGCGAATCTAAAACACTAGTGTTAGCCATAGTTTATTTGGTGGGTGGTCGAGGTATTTATTTGGATTGAAGAGCAGAAGTATTCTTTAGGAAATCATTTGTCTTCTTTCTTTTGAGGAGTTTTCTCTGTCCTTTACCCCAAGACATGGCAATTGTGTAGCTGATCAATTTGCAGTTTATGCTTATAATGAAGTATGCTCTATAGGGTGAGTTTTTCAATCAATACCTTCTTTCATGTCACTACTAACCTTGGGTATTCAGGAAGAATGGTGCAGTCACTGATACTACTTTTATTCCCACCTCTTTAGTGGTAATTAGTTTTTCCTTACATTTGGTTTGTTTTGTTTTGTTTGTTAGTTTTCCCATTCAGTTTGTTTTCCATTAGTGTAGTAGTAATGCTTTGAATTATCAATATAAGTTCCTTTTGAGCCCCCCAAAAAAAAAAGTCATCATGAACTTTTTAAAGAGTTCACTTATTTCAAGATCCGACTAAATTTTACCTTTTCACAATATTATTTTTTTATTATGAAAACTTTAGATGAGTTTGATACTTACAAATCACCCCACCAGCAAAGCTCTCCCATTGGTAAAATTTAAACTCACAACCTTATGATCATGAGCTAACCTTTTTACTAATTGGGTTAACCTTTGTTGGTTTGTTCACCTGATCTTTATTAATTACTCAAGCATCCTATTACATTTTTTTTTAAAATTGGGTTCAGAGGCAAAAAAGCCATGAAAGTTTTCACCTATAGGTACTAGGTGTTTGGAAGTTTTTAAGGAGATATTTTTGCTAGGATGGATGCCCCAACACAGATGGAATGGCAACGAACATCGGGACACAGTGGAATTTTGTAACAGGTAACTTAGTCACGTTGGTTGACTCATACACGTCAACAATAAGATTTGAAAACCCTTGACAGTTTCGATGAGGACCAACCCAGGCCAGCTGATAATCTGTTCAACACTTTGAGAGAAGAGAGAAATGCATGAGTCGACAGCATCTACGGCGAATAGAGGAAGGCGGAAGCTTGCTTTTTTTAGAGGGCGTAGTCAAGAGAGTGAAAACGATGGTCCTGCTCGGATTTCCTTTGTGGCATGGTGGATCCGCTGCGTACATCATGTTGACTAGTAATGGATTTTCGCTAGTTCATGGGCGAGTGATATTAGATTGAGTTACTTAAACATCTTCTACACAAGTGTGGTGTCATTGTCATCAAGCTTGTATAACCTGAGTGCTCGGAGATTCTTGTCATTAAATCATTTGAACGATGTTTTAAACATTTTATGTTGGAATAAGCCCATCAATTCTGTGCCGGCCGATTTCTTCTTGTTGATTATGACCATGTCAGCTGGTGTTTTTGGTTCTGAGATTTGTACTTCGCAATATCGGCGAGAATTACAGAGGAATCTTTTAGATACAGTAACATGCCTTCTAATGTTAGTGTGGTTTTGAGTGCTGATTTTATTGTCACTTGTAGAAACAATTTTGGTTTTGTTTGTGGGGAAGAAAGAATTTAAGCTTTGTTGACCAAACTTTGTCAATTTGGATTAGCAATAAAAACTATTTTTCCAACATGATTTATAGTATACGAAGTCAATTTGTAAGATGAGTTTTATTTTGATTTACGTGAACGTACCTCTCTAACATTAGGCAGATGACTTTTACTAACAATAAACGCTTTTGAGCAATAAATAATTCAATAATTATTTTTTTCCCCAATAACCAGTTAATTTCTGACAGTTACTATTGCTCATTTGTAAAAATTATTATAACTTCTTCCCGGAAAATTCTAGGCTATGAACTACTCTTCTTGAATTTAACTTTTTTTTTTTCCTAGCTTTGATTCAAATGAAATTGCCTGAAAGTTTATAAAAATCAAAGCTTCATCAGCGGGCATGGGGAGGGTAAAAATCAAGGCTTTCCCAACCCTGGCCCCAACCTTTTACTTATAACCTTATATATCAATAGTGAAACTCCATCATAACAAACTCTACATGTAAAACTGTGAAAGCAAATAGATATTAAAATTTAAAGAAAAAAAGGGTAATTTAATGTGACAAGAATCTCAACATTATTCTCGGATCCATTTTAGAAGATTTAGATGTAGTCATGAGTTTTGTTTTTTTTGGGCTCAAGATGTAGTCATGAGAGTTAGCAGGTGGCTAGCTGCACCCTGGCTTCATAACCGCACGACATGTGGCGCCCAACATTGACCTTCCTCATATTTATACTTCCTCATGTTCAGAAGTGAAACAGTTCCTAGTACATTCGGGGTGTAATGAGAAGATACTTCAAGATACTAAACTAAACGGGTATTAAAAAAATATTGCATGATCTTAAAATTTTTTGTAAAGATATTAAAAAATATTTCAGGCACTGATTGGTATTTAATTAATATCATAAAATATCTTGTAGTATCAGTCAGTACCTGAAATATTTTTTTAAAGATCTTAAAGTACCTTAACAAATTTTAGGACATGGAAAAAATATTTTAGGGTGCTATAGACTGGTCCCAAAAAAAAAATACTTCACGATGATGGATGGTATTTTTCAAAAGAAAAAAAAAAAGGTGAAAAGTGTGATTTTGCACCAAGCCTGGTCCCTCGTGGACTCACTTTAGACAGCTTCAACTTCACTCCATTCTTTTTCTTTCTTTTATTATAAAAATTTTAAGAAAGAGGTTGGGTTCACATACGATCCAAGGCTAGCTAGAATGCCTCCCCAACACTTTTACTAACTTTAAAATTAAACCCTCTCCCTTTAGTGAAAGTATCCAAACCCTTTGCTAGTTGAACTCAAAGATAAGGATAACTTAAATAGTTATTTACTGCTCTCAACAACCCATCCTTGTCTGCATATGTTGCACCAAGTACGAAAAATGGCCTCTCTTTAGACCCATTGGCTTCTTCATGGACTCTGACTTCATCTATAAGCCCAATATTATCATTTGAGCCCCCTTTCATTGAACAAGTTCTCATTCCCATCATCTTCACAGTCATGAACTCCCTTATCCTCCTCTCCACTGTCTGAATATTCACCCCCACTATCACTCTCATATTGTTGCTCTTCACCCTCATTTATATTTTCCAAGCCATCATTTTCTCCATTATCGTACTCCAACTCTCTTGGGCCTGTTTGGGTTGGCGGTAGAAAATGGTGGTTTAAAAGCTATCTAACTTTTTAAAAGCCCGATAGGAAAAAAGCAAGTGATTTATGTTTGGATTGTCCATTTGGCTTTTACAGAAGTGACTTTTTTTTCCAAAATGATGAGTGTTTGGGTTAGCGGTTAAAAAGTCAGTTGAGATAAAAAATGACTAAAAAGGGTATAAATCTTATTGAATAATTGAAAAGGACATGAATCATAGTGAATACTACATATATAACATATGATATGATTAAATATCTTATTTTGATTCCTTAATCCCTCTAAAAAAATCCACATTAGTTTAGAAAAATCTCCATATGAGATTATATATAATAAACTAATATATAATTGCTCTAAAAATATCAACTATATCTTATACTTAGATTTAGAAAGTTCAAAGATAAATTTGATAAAAACAGTTAAATTGTTATTAAAAAATTGATATAACATGATTTATTTAATGTAACATATTTTTGCCACATCAACGTAAATCAATTTCCAGAGCCTTCACCTTTTGGCCTTTTTTTTGATTCTCTCTCCCTCCACACTCATTCATGTGCAGTACAGGAGCTACGAATTTCTTCTCAATAGCATATAACTCCTTAGCTTTCTGGAGATCACGATCTTGGATCCCATAGTATCCTTTTGTGAAGTGGCCCACCACCTTCACTTTCCTCTCCTCCATCATCTTCATCACTTCGATCCTTCTTCTGTTAGTTCACCAATGGGTTACCCCAATCTCTCCATCCTCGCCGTCTGATCTTCACCACTCTCTCCAGTCAGTTGCATGAAAAAGAGCCTATCAGAGAGGTAGCTCGGCCATGGCTCACTGAGAGGCAATCAGAACCACCACCGTGCTTGACGAGGACATGCACCAAAATCCCACTGTTGCTGGCAAAAAACAGGGGCCACCTCTGTGCTTGGCAAAAAAATAGTTGCTACAAAATCAGAACCACCACTGTGCTTGGCGAAAAACACTGGCGAAATAGCAAAGGCCACAAATGGACTACACACACCAACCATTGAATCATGGAAAGGCGCCAACGCCAACGCGTCCAACGCTCTCCCTTGGAGCTTCTAGCAAAATGGGCTTAAAAAGGATAAGCTCATCACGTTCAACGCTCACCCAAACGGCACCACATCGCGTTTTTTCAATGTCCTGCGTTTTCTTTTAAGCTACTGTGTTTTTTGCCCTTCGACGCTCCCTTTGACGCGAACCCAAACACACCCCTTATCTCACACACACTCACTCACAACTAGATGTTTGCTCAACTCGTTTTCCACCAAGCAAACCTACACTTTCTTCTTGTATTTGCTTCAGTTCCTTCCTTTCACTATATTCAGCTTTCAAACTCTCAAAAAGCACACTTTATCATTCCAATCCATAGCTTTTTCCACCTCACGACGATCACCTTCATCCACTTGAACTGCCTTGCCTCTACATCATCTTCCCCATTCGCCTTTACTCCACTATACACACTCAAGACCCGAAAGCAACCAGAGAATTAATCACTTAATGTTTCATACCCACCTCTTAATCATGCATTTATTTTGTCGGTCTCTGTCTTCTTTTATTTTCTTACACCACCCCTGGGACCACCCTTCCCACCTCCCGATGCCATTAACCCTAATCTCAAATTATTATTCTCCAAACAAAACTATATTAACAAAAGCAAGATGATTAGAAGACATATATAGCAATGGCTCAAAAGAAACTTCATCCCGACAATTTCTGTTGTAACTTAGAAAGATGAACTGGAATCTTTTTAAGTTCAACTTCATTAACTACCAAAAAGAGTACAAAAAGACCCGCTTATTTAAAAAGAAAAAAAAAAAAACTCATTTTGGTTGAGTTTAATTTTATCCCATGAATAAATGGATTTAAGAGGCTTTGCAGGATTCAATTACGTTAAAGAACAATATTTTGCAGTTTAGCACATACATGAACTCTCAGAAAGAAAATGTTTCTTATTTCTCCCAAGGAGAGGAAATTCATAAGAGATGTGAATCAAAATAGTCATACTCTGAAAGTACACAATTTAAATGTCATCTTGGTAATTCACCGCCATAATCATCATCTTTGAGGTTTTCTTTTTTAGTTTTGAAATCGCAGTTGCCTTCATCTCTTTATCAATATCTATCTCCCCTTTAATTGACTTGGCATTGAATCAAATAAGAAAAAATATGTTTTCAACAATGCATTAGCCTCTAACCTTTGACAAAAAGGTACTTCATCTATTTGATCTCTTAAAGGTTTAGAATCATATGGCATAATTGTTTTTACATTTTTCTCTCATGTATTTCTTTTCCATGATCTTCCGTCTTTGTAACACTCTGTATAATAGAGAAACGGGAGAACAAGTAGTAATATATATCATCATGCGTAATCACATCACTTGATGTAGTCCCCCGATTTTTAATTCTTAATATAACACATATTTACTTAATTTGATTAGATTAAGTTAGTTAGTTGAATTAGTTAATATAATATGTATTTTCTAAGATACTTTAGTCAACTTCTTTAATTCCTTCTCCCCCTCTCCTCTTTTAGTCATTGTTGAGAGAGTATCAATATAGTTACATTAGGAAAACATTAGGAAATATGAAAACCATATGCTCCCTCTGGTCCTAATTATAGAACAATATTTGTGAGTTTATCTTAGTTCTAATTATTGGACAAAGTTATAATTTTTGTCAATTTCTTCTAAAAATAACTCTATTGATACTTTCTCAATAATAATTAAACAAAATAATAATTTAATAATGAACTTATATATTGTATAAAGTGAATAACTTAACAAAGAACACAGAATCATAGTAAATTTGACAAATATGCCCCAGCCTTCTTAAGCATCCACTTCATTTAAAAAAAAAAAAATTATGAATTGAACCAACATTAATATCTGCTAATTACGGAGAAGAAAGTAGGGTGATTAATTGAGAGTGAATGCGGAGTGTCGGCCTCTTGCCATCAAGTGAGGTAGTCGTATTGTTGTGGGCTTCCAAAGCCTTCGCCGCTCAGACTGTACCTTTAAAGTTAGGTAAATATATCCTATAATTAAGACCCGAATGAGTATTATATTTAGAATTAAGATCAATTGCCTAAATATGTTGATCGAAAGAGTAGTAACTAATGTAGCATTTTCTGACAGAGAACTCAACATCTGTATAGCAACAAAATGTATATACAAGTTTGTATAACACATTTTATTTGCTGGTAGGTCTTAAAAGTAATGCATATTCCCAATTTGGAATCACATTAACATTCTCCGTCGCCCCTTTTTCCAAAAGCTTGCTTCTGTTATCAGAAACACACCACATGTAGAGACATCAATAATAAACATTAATGTTAAGATGTAAATTTGGGATTCGGTACAATGAGGGGTGAATTAGTAAACAAGATTTATTCTATATGATTTTTAATTAAAAACTATACTTTGACCATCCTGTTATAATATTTTTTTTAATGGTGTTAATGGTTTGAACTAAAATGCATGTTTTCGAAATAGAAAGAAGTTCTATAAAATTAAACAAAAACAGAAAGGTGGTCAGAATATTTTATTTTTTTATTAATTTAAATTATAGAGAACCAACTCACTATGGTAATTTAATAATTTCATTTTTAAATTAAAATAAAAAATGATAAAAATATAAATTTAACATAGACACATATAATATAAATGAAATTATATTTTAAAATGTGTAAACAGGCCAGACCTAAAGACTTATAAGTCCGACTTTTATAAAATAGGCTTAGTCTGTTTATATATTTAGGCCTCTAGATAGCTATTAATCTGACCTTTCTTTTAAATAGGCGAAGTTAGGCTAGGCTCTAGCCAGGTTAGGCCATAGACGGCCTAATAGGGTCTAAGCTATTTCTATCCCATTTACCATTTACCAAGTGAAGCTTCTATGGGTCGTTCACCTCATAACAATGGGGATAAAGATGTCATGGCGACCTCTGAAGATGAAGCTAGTCAAGATGAGGAACTAGCGGAGTCCACCAATCATGGCTTCATTTCTTCACCATCGTCAGGCCATGGAGTTTCTTTAGGCATAATTGATAGCATTGATATGTCTAGTTCTGGTTACTGTATGAGGAGAAAAACAACTAATTCAATTTCTCCTTGCGGGCTCCCTGAATTTCAAGGATTTTCAGTTTCCCTATTATCACCTTCTCATTTAACCATATATTTTTTTTCTCCCAATTCAACATCTAGCTGCAAGACAGGTGGCTCAGGAAAGGGCCAAACTTTTCAACACAATAAAAAGAACTCGCCATTCTCACTCAATTCATTGAGTAGTGGAAATGTCATTCAAACTCCACAGTCAGACTCCATTTCAGATATCCATGTTGGCATGCCATGGGTGCGTGGAGACTATCTGAAGAAAGACAATTCTAAGGTTGACGTTGATTCTATAGGTGAAGTAATTCAATCAACAGGCCTCATGTCTGTGCCATTTGAGGATTTTGTTAATTCAAGTTTCCGATTTGAATGTTCAGCTCTGCCTTCTGATTCAATAGATCTCAGTAAACTTCCGAAATTTTTGGATGATCAGGTTTCTTGGTCATCAAGTTCTACAATTGAGACAACATCACAGTCCCAAATGAGGATATCATGGAGGGAAGGGTTAATGAGCCAAGTTTATGAGATGGATGACTTTAATTGTTGCAAATGCTTGTCAGATGAAGAAGACCTTGCTAATGAGTGTAACAGCAATGGATTATCAATTCATGATGGTTCTAAAGTCAATGACAGAGTAGATTTTGATAAAAAGTTGGATGGTGTTGTCAAAATCCCTGA
The DNA here is from genome assembly GCA_034222035.1 of Acacia crassicarpa. NCBI lineage: Eukaryota > Viridiplantae > Streptophyta > Magnoliopsida > Fabales > Fabaceae > Acacia > Acacia crassicarpa. The sequence continues at coordinate 41,303,807 of JAWXYG010000003.1, forward strand.
AACTGATGATAAAGTGATGAGAACTGAGGGATTGGGCAAAGAAATATTTCCAGTTCTGCTATCTTGTTCAAGGGCTGAGTCTATAAGCTCTGATGGAACTAGTCTGGTTGCTTCAAGAGATGATTCAGATTGGACGTTATGCTATAAGAATACATATTTGAAGATTAAGATTAAACTTTGTTGTCTCTTCATTCCTTTAAGAGCTAGGCTGACATGCTAAAAGTTGGTCTTTAGGAGTTGACTCTGCCTTTACTCATCAAATGTGTTTGATTTTCCACTGGAATTTCAGATCTCTGGTGTTGAATGTAATGCATTTACAATGAGATTATCTTGACATAGTCTCATCATCTGATTCCATACTTGAGTCCGAAGATCATCCTCATCACTGGACATAATCTCAGTACAGTGGGGGTGAAAACTCAGAACCTAGCCTTGATGCCTTAAAGTTCTTCTCGATTGCCATGATTTATAACTCCAAACTCCTATGACATGATTTGAATCTTGAATATTTTTGTGTGCCTGTCTCTTTTCTTCAGTTACATATTTTGGTAGGATATTTATTTCTACGAATTTGCCTTGCATGGGTATATACCATATTGGTAATGTATGTGGATGTACAAAACAATTTGTTAAGACTAATACTATTAGTGATTAATTAGGACTGGTTATGAATATAATAGTCTAGATACTTGCATTTGTAAAGGTTCTTTTAACGTGTACTCTGTATTTTGCTATTGATGTGACACGTGTATCATTCACATTGGCCAGACAGTACTATAAATACAATTGTACAGTGCCTCTGCAATTTACAGAGGCTTTTGTGCATTTTCTTCATTTCCGTGTGTCTGTTATTTTTCTGCTCTATGCTAGGTTTTCTATCTTGGTACCAGAGTTGTAGGTTGAATTTTTTTTTTCACCATGTCTGATTCACCGCTCACACAGTCCTTTGTTACTCCTTCCATCGTCCCCACCACCCCTCTCTCTAAAACCAACTCTCTCTTTAGTTCCGTCAATCAAGTAAGCTCGATCAAGCTGGATCGTGGCAATTACTTGTTCTGGGAATCCATTATACTCCCATTAATTGAAGGTAACAGACTTGAGAAACATATTTCTGGCACAGCCACGGTTCCTCCTCGTATTATCTCAAATGCTGCTGGGATCAAGCCTAATCCGGCTTATGAGGAGTGGCATGCTACAGATCGTTTTCTTGTTGGCTGGCTTTGCAACACCATGAGTGTTGAGGTTGGAGCTCAGCTATTACATTGCCAGATTGCTCGTGATCTCTGGACTGAAGCTCGGTCTCTCGCTGGCGCTTCTACCAAAGCTCGTGTCATGGTTCATCGAGCTGAACTCCACCGCACTCGCAAGGGGGGAATGAATATGGCTGATTATTTGACCAAGATGAAGAATCTTGCTGACCAGTTGACACTCGCTGGTGCTCCTTGTCACACCCGACATTCGTATACTGACATCTCACCCAAGTAAGACACCACGAATGTCAAATTCTCTTCATATATTGAGATTCATCAGAGTAATAATGCACAGCTTAGGAAGAAAAGGGGTTCTGGCATAGTAATACTGATAACATGGTCTAAGTACATATATGAAAAACCATAAAAGGTTCTTAAAGTTATTACAAACTTTAACATTGTCTACTACAAAACATAGATAACCAACAGCAGTTCTTGATCTGACTCAGCATCATCAATTATCGGTATCCACCGCCTTGCCTTGTGAGCCACGCCTATTGTACCTTTCACATCCTGAACTTTCAGGGATGTCTGGGATTCAAACGAATCCCAGTAGTAACGTTAATCACTCACATAAAATGCATGCACAGAATATGATAGACAACCAATTGCAATAATTCACATTCAAGTTCAAATTCAATTCAATTGAACACCATTCAGATTCAATATTCAATTCAAAAGCATTTCGGTACAATTCATTCAAGTGCACATTCATTCAGATTCAAAATTCATTCAAGTGCACATACATTCAAATTCAAGTTCATTCAAATTCATTCAAAGGACCTACGGGTCCATTCCCTCAGCGCTGGGTATTCAAATGGGCATCAACCCTTCTTTCACAAATGTACCGAATTCCCTTATCGAACAAGCACTCTGGCTTATACTGTCGATAAAGTTAGGTGTTCAAAAATTCAAGTATCACAATGGTTCAAACATGCATATAAAGGCATACAGGGTATATGAGAGAAAAGTTACTACCTGGATGTCTTCACGACTTCTTATTCTCACCCGAATTCTTCTTATACTGATTATCGTTTGGCCAAGGCAAGGATCCGAATCCTATAATATTTTAAGATGGGTCATTACTCATTTTAATCTTAATAGCAATATTAAGATTACGCTTACTAAACCGACCCATAATGCTTATCCTTTTTATTCTCTTCAGTTGGTTATTCTATATTCTTCAGATTTTCTGATCAATCTTTGAAAAATCATAACTCGGTCTAGAAAACTCGGAATCAGGTGGTTCAAGTTCCTAATCGAAGCTCTTTAAGTCTATTGTCTAGTAAAAATAATCCACTGGTAAAAACATAACTGAGTCATTCCCAGAATTTCGATTTGTAAAGACAACTTCAGTCTGCCAAACTGAATTTCCAGAATTTTATGTCCGACTTTAAAAATTCACAACTTGGTCTAGGAAGCTCCGATTGAGGTGGTTCAAATTTCTACTTAAACTCCTGTTAGTCTAGATCACAGGGAAAATTATTACCACCCAATTTAATGTCAGAATTAATACAGTTTTTACGATGAGTATCACTGACTCATTCTGGGCAACAGATTTTTGGCTCAACTTCTAAAAATCATAACCGGAGATGTAGACCTCCGATTTGGGTGAACCAAAGCTTGTTTTAAAGCTTAAGGAGTCTGTTTTCTACTGTAGAAATTTCAAATCAAAACTCAAAATTTCACTGGGTCCGAAATGCAACGCCATTTGGTTGCTCCAGTGTCATACCGAAAATGTTACAGATTTTCAGCTCAACTTTGAAAAATCATATCTTGAGCTACAGACCTCCGTTTAAGGTGAGTCAAAGCTTGATGTAAACATTGTCATGTGGACTATATGTCCACAAAATTTCAACTTTAAATAAGTTCATTTGCTCTAGTTTCTACTTGCTCGAAAACCACTGTTCCATTCTGAAAACCATTTTCGTTCAGATTTCCTATCTGCCTTAGAAAATTTGTAACTTCTTGTATACACCTTCTTTTTAAGTGTTCTTTAGCTCACACTGAACCTTATTATGTGTACTATGTGTATACAAAATTTCAAGGTCAAAGAAGGTCGTTTAATATGGTTTCTACTTGCTGCAAGGTCACTGTTTCTGCTGCAAGACTTTCATTTCCAGAATATGCAGCAACTTAATTCCTTATGTTTAACAATTCAGTTTGGCTTCCTTAAGCTTTCTAATTCTTAAAATGGGTTCTACCACTTCTAAATAAATATTTTAGGTTCAGTTTATGCTCCCTAACCGAACCATAAAACATGTGGAAACATGCAAAACCTTTGTTCTTTGTGTGCAAGTGCATTTACTTTGAAGCAGCAACTCTTATTTCAGCAATAATCAGATATCAAATACTTAGCATGTGCATGTGACGTTCAACTTCAAGTATTAACCCTTTGAAACCAAACGCATGCAACCAAAGGCTTTTATACATTCTCTGTTTTTGACATTTAAATCAGAGCATGCATGCAGAACCCAAAGTTTGACTTCTAAAGCTTGAATCATAAAACCAACGTGTAGAAGAGATACAAAGCTCACCTTGGTCGTTATTAAAACTTGATTGCCTCGGTGGTCCTTCTTTTATCTTCAACGTCAATGCCTAATTACTTCCCGGTGGTTTGTGTGATGCTATGACAAGAATCTGGAATTTTGACGCAAGAAGCATATTTAGAGACATACCAAACTTTCTCTGTCCAAGCTTTCTTGTAACAGAGCATCACATGCAGATCCAAAAACTTATCACCTGAGCTTCAACGTAGAAAATTCAGGTTCATGACTTACCTTGTCTGAAACTCCAGTTTGCATGTGACTCTTCCTTTGCTTTCTCTGTCTCTAATTCTTCTTCTCCGGTGCTCCCTCACATTCACGGTCTCTCACTCACTGATTCTCTAACTTCTGCATTTTCTGTTTCTAACTGATGGAAAGTGCACGGGATATTGCAAGAATGTGATTATAACCGTGTTCACGAGTGAGGGAGGCTGTGAGTATTGTATATGTGTCCAGTTTAGAGAAGAGAACGTGTGTGTGCGCTGTCCTTGCCGAGACAACGAGAATGAATAGGCTGGAACTTCACTAACTAAAATGAAAAGATAGTGCTTGCTGCTCCATTTTTCCTTTTGCTGTCGGATAAAAGAATCAAGAAGCTATTTGTGGAGCATGGACGTTGCAGAATGAAAATGCACTGGGAGTATGGTGTGAGCACGTGTGGCAATGGATTGAGAAATGGAGAATGAGTTGCCATTAGCTGGAGTATATTGGCAGGAGTAAATGGCGTGACTGTCCAAACAAGTTTCAAGAGAAACCATAGAGCATGGATGCTGCTGTGATGCTGAGTTTAAGGAGAAGCAGTGGAGTATGGGCTGCTGTTATGCTTGCTGACAAAACGAAGTGGGGTGCGTGAACATGATGATTTCTGGCTGCTTCACATTCCTCTGTGTTTCCTGGTATTAAGCCGAAAGAATAGACGAGAGAGAGAGCACGTGCTGCTGTGTTTTGAGTGGGAATAATAGGATAGGTAGTGGTGTGTGCGTGAGGAATTAAAACTGAATATTATATAGCTTGTGGATTTAGTGGAACAAATGATTGTGCTTGATTAGAGGAAAAAAAAAAAAAAAAAACAATGGTACAGAGGAAAATGGTGGGATGTTACAATTCTCCCCCCGTATAAGAAATTTCGCCCTCGAAATTTGACACATATTTGGCCATAAAATCAGGATATTGATCCTTCATCTCTTCTTCTAGTTCCCAGGTCGCTTCCTCAGGAGCTGTTCCCTTCCACAGAACCTTCACCGTTGGGATACTTCTATGCCTGAGCCGTCTCACTTCACGATCAATGATTCGTTCTGGCTCGACAGCATAAGTATAGTCTTCTCGTATGTCAACATCTTCGTACTCAATCACATGTCCATGATCTGGTTGGTACTTCTTTAATTGAGATACGTGGAAGACATTATGAAGCCTGCTCAGGTTTGGAGGTAATGCTATTTGATACGCCACTGGTCCAAGTCTAGCCAAGATTTCAAACGGACCGATGTAGCGAGGACTGAGCTTCTTCCTCTTGATCGCTCTACCGATTCCAGTGACAGGAGATACTTTTAAAAACACATGATCTCCAACTTCAAATTCTAGAGGTCTTCTCCTTTTGTCGGCATAACTCTTCTGTCTACTCTGAGCTGTAAGGAGTCTCTTTCTGATGACTTTGATCTTCTCCGCCGTCTGGTCAACTAAGTCCGTCCCATACAATTTTCTTCCAGACAATTCTGTCAGAAACAAGGGTGATTGACACTTCCTGCCATACAATGCTTCAAATGGAGCCATCTGGATGCTCGCATGATAACTATTGTTATAAGCAAATTCTGCAAGTGAAAGATAGCTATCCCAACTTCCCTTAAAATCCAATACACACGCTCTTAACATATCTTCTAGCGTCTGTATGGTTCTTTCTGTTTGTCCATCCGTCTAAGGATGATAGGCAGTGCTATATCCCAATTGTGGTACCTAGGGCTCGTTGTAGAGCTCTCTAAAATCGAGAAGTAAAACGAGAGTCTCTATCAGAGACAATACTTTTAGGCGTTCCATGGAGTTTGATTATCTCTTTTATATAATTTCCGCTAACTTCTCAATAGAATAATTGGTACTGATGGGAATAAAATGTGCCGACTTTGTAAGACGGTCAACAATTACCCAGATCGCATCTATCTTTCTGATTCTGGGTAATCCCACCACAAAATCCATGGTAACGTTTTCCCACTTCCATTCAGGAATTTCTAAACTTTGAAGGAGCCCTGGTGGTCGTTTATGTTTGATTTTGACTTTTTGGCAAGTAAGACATCTAGCAACGTATTTAGTCACGTCACTTTTCAGTCCCGGCCACCAAAACTCAGACTTCAAATTTTGGTACATCTTGATCACTCCTGGATGGATAGTGTACTTAGTTTTGTGTGCTCCATCCAGAATTTTAAGCCTCAAATCAGGCTCTGCCGATACATATATGCGCTCTTTGTATCTAACTAGTCCACTCGGTGAGAGGTTAAAATCTTGAGTTTTGCCCTTCAAAATCTTTCCTCGAATGGACTCCGCTAGTTCATCATGCATCTAAGCTTCTTTAATTTCGGCTCTCAGATCACTTCCTCCTCGACTAATGTTGAGGCTAGCAAGAAGTACTTTGTTTGATGCACTCCTGCTCAGAAACACTTGGTTTGACAGATTCAAATCTTGAAATTCTTCTAGTAATCTAGGTTCCTATATTATCATCAATGCAACCAGCACCGCCTTTCTACTTAAAGCATCTACGAAGATATTAGCCTTTCCTGGATGATATTTGATCTCAAGATTGTAATCTTTCAGCAAATCCATCCATTTACGCTGTCTCATATTCAATTCTTGCTGATCATAAAGATACTTGAGACTCTTGTGGTCACAGTACAATTCAACAGTGGTACCATACAGGTAGTGCCGCCATCTCTTCAAAGCAAACACAATCGCTGCGAGTTCCAAATCATGAGTGGGATAATTCAATTCATGAGGCTTCAGCTGTCGAGAGGCATACGCCACTACTCTGCCCTGCTGCATCAGGATACATCCCAATCCTTGCTTACTAGCATCACTGTATACCATGTAGGTCATACTAGGTTTTGAGATAATCAACACTGGCGTAGACGTCAATCTTTCTTTCAGCTGCCTGAAGCTCTCTTCACAACGTTCGTCCCACACAAATGATTGGTTCTTTCTTGTGAGCTTTGTCAATGGCAAGGCAATTCAAGAAAAGTTCAATATGAACCGGCGATAGTAACCAGCAAGACCCAGAAAACTACATATTTCTGTTACAGTTTCCGGTCTCTTCCAATTCAGTACTGCTTCCACTTTACTAGGATCAACAGAAACCCCGTCTTGTGAGATAACATGGCCAAGAAATCTGACTTCTGTAAGCCAAAACTCACATTTACTCAATTTGGCATAGAGTTGCTTCTCCTTCAAAATACTCAACACAATTCTCAAATGATTCTCATGTTCTGCCATACTTTTCGAGTATATTAAAATGTCGTTGATAAAGACTACTACAAACTGATCTAGATATTGGCAAAAGATTCGGTTCATGTAGTCCATAAACACGGCAGGTGCATTGGTCAAACCGAACGGCATTACTAAAAATTCATAATGCCCATATCTGATTCTAAAGGCTGTTTTTGGAATATCCTCAGCTCTTACTCGAAGCTGATGGTAACCCGATCGTAAATCAATCTTGCAACCTTTTCATTCACTTTGTACCCGGTGTGTAGTATTCATTCATAAGACTCATTAGTCCATTCTCACAGCGCTTGGTTACTCAGGCTTCACTGCCTGATACATTCTGGCCTTTCGGCTTATTTCATTCTAGCCTTTCGACTAATTTCATTCAAGTACCATAGCGTTGGATATTCTTGCCTTATAGCCCAAGGAATTACCCTCAAGCCATAGGTATCACAACTACAACTCGGTACAATCTGATTGTTCTTCCAACCTCATGTATACTCTAGACACGTTGGTCTAATGTTACCAAGCTAGATAACAACACAGTGCTAGGCTTCTTCAATTCAAGTTCTTAAACTACTTCCTCTTGACTAGCTCAGTGGCTATCAAGTACTATCTGGCTTAACCAGTTCATTCTCTAGACCATTCTATCAGTTTCTGTTCCTGTAACAACATAGTCACCTAATGCACCGCTTTTCAATTCAAAACATCAATGAAGACAATTACGTCAACGATTTTCAATTAAAAAATATCAGTAATGATAATCACATCATTACTTTCAATATTGCTTCTATGTTGTCTCATATTCAAAATTTTGATTTTCAAATTCAAATATTCAAAATTCAGTGGTAGCAGTACATTTTCAAAATCGCACTATAAAAAGTGGTGCTTTCACATTTTCAAGAAAAACATAATTGCTGCCAGCTCAAATTCAAGAAAAATACATTCATTCTGCTGCAGACCATGATGGTCGCTTCATTTCAAACTGTAATATTCTCTTGCCAATGTACCACACCCGGCCTAGACCGCCGTAGCATTCAGGGTTACCCCAAATTCTAGGGCACTACCTCCCGGATTAACCGGCGACAAGATTACAGCATTCAAATTCCCTCATCGTATTACCACCCCCGGCTTAACCGTGATGGCATACAGGGTTACCCCACATTCTAGGGCATTACTTCTCGGCTTTAACCGGAGTTGAATTTTCTTTCATTCTCAGAATGAAATGTACAATTCTCGTGTGCACAATTCTTTCTTTCAATTCTCAATTCAAGATATTCAATTCCGTTGTGCACAATTCTTTCATTCAATTCTCAATTCAGTGAGCTTTTTCAATGGCAAGCGTTCAAAAAATTCTAAACATGTCTGGCAAGATCCAGCAAACTGAGTACTTTTATAACAGTTTCTGACCTTTCCAGTTCTGTACTGCTTTCACAACCACATAATTCAAAATTTACTTTCAAATTCAGTGTTCAAACCCATTCTTTGAGACAACATCATTTCAAAAGTGACCATTACCTTGGTCTCAAATTCTACTAGAAACATTTCATGTAGAAAAATCATTTCAAAAATTTCACAATTCTGCAGGTGCATTGGCAAGTTCAAAATTCAAAATTTCAAACTCAGGAACTAGACAACTGCTATAGAAGGTCGTTACTTCTTCTAATCACATTTCCGACTCTATCATTGGCTATCTAAGCCATTCATAGGACATTCAGTCCATTCTATCACTATCGTGCTTACCACGATTCCACTGCGCAACAAGTCAACCCTTTCGATGAGTATCCTTCGTAGATAGCCCTCATACACATCGACACAACATTCTAGTGCCTTAATTCATTCAATTCAATCGGTACCCTATTCTAGTACCTCAATTCATTCAAATCAATATCCCAATACCTCAATTCATTCAGATCATTCTATTCAATATCCTAATACCTCAATTTGTTCAAATCAATTCAATTGCCTAAAGAATCAATTTAACTGTTATCTGATTCTTAGGTCATGATTCAATTGGTAGCAACCTTCTGGATGTCTACTCAACTTCTAGGTTCATCAACCTTACCGTATTCATTCTAGTATTCTCATGGCATCCGTAAGGATCTCCATATTTCATACCTCAAGGCACTCAAACCATAAATCAAGAGGTTTCAAATTTCTATGACACTTCCTAGGGCTTATCCATTATAGGATTTCTCTCACCTAAACACACTTAATCGTGGACTTCCTTTAGGATCCAGTCCAAAGGTTAGCTAGGCATCAAATTCTCTAAAGCTCATATCTTTTTCGATCAAATATACATCACTAATGCTCCGTTTCTTGTGGTTATGCAATCAAATATCAGTAGTCAAAACCTAAGTTCTGATTGCACTTCAAAATTAAGAGCAGATAATTCTTTTGCCAAAATTTCCATTCTAATTCCGACTTATTAATCAGAATTATTCAAGTATCAATACAGGTACTATTCGCTGCATCAGAGTATACTAGCCAATTGCCAGAATCTCTACTCTTGTACATGCTCTTGTTGTGGCTGTCTTTGAACCTGTTCTTGCCTTCGAGGTCTACCTCTACCTCTGCTTCCGCCTCTTCCTCTACCTCTACCTCTACCAGTACCTCCACGAATGCTGGCCATTTTGACTTTTTCACGATTAAGAAAAGATCTTGTCAATATCGCAATATTGACATAGGATCGAAACATGTCAATTCACAAATACTCAGCTGTGCTATCCTATCATATCACTAAGACCATATCAGTATACTATTATGATATTGCCAGAACCGCGCTCTGATACCACGAATGTCACACCCGACATTCGTATACTGACATCTCACCCAAGTAAGACACCACGAATGTCAAATTCTCTTCATATATTGAGATTCATCAGAGTAATAATGCACAGCTTAGGAAGAAAAGGGGTTCTGGCATAGTAATACTGATAACATGGTCTAAGTACATATATGAAAAACCATAAAAGGTTCTTAAAGTTATTACAAACTTTAACATTGTCTACTACAAAACATAGATAACCAACAGCAGTTCTTGATCTGACTCAGCATCATCAATTATCGGTATCCACCGCCTTGCCTTGTGAGCCACGCCTATTGTACCTTTCACATCCTGAACTTTCAGGGATGTCTGGGATTCAAACGAATCCCAGTAGTAACGTTAATCACTCACATAAAATGCATGCACAGAATATGATAGACAACCAATTGCAATAATTCACATTCAAGTTCAAATTCAATTCAATTGAACACCATTCAGATTCAATATTCAATTCAAAAGCATTTCGGTACAATTCATTCAAGTGCACATTCATTCAGATTCAAAATTCATTCAAGTGCACATACATTCAAATTCAAGTTCATTCAAATTCATTCAAAGGACCTACGGGTCCATTCCCTCAGCGCTGGGTATTCAAATGGGCATCAACCCTTCTTTCACAAATGTACCGAATTCCCTTATCGAACAAGCACTCTGGCTTATACTGTCGATAAAGTTAGGTGTTCAAAAATTCAAGTATCACAATGGTTCAAACATGCATATAAAGGCATACAGGGTATATGAGAGAAAAGTTACTACCTGGATGTCTTCACGACTTCTTATTCTCACCCGAATTCTTCTTATACTGATTATCGTTTGGCCAAGGCAAGGATCCGAATCCTATAATATTTTAAGATGGGTCATTACTCATTTTAATCTTAATAGCAATATTAAGATTACGCTTACTAAACCGACCCATAATGCTTATCCTTTTTATTCTCTTCAGTTGGTTATTCTATATTCTTCAGATTTTCTGATCAATCTTTGAAAAATCATAACTCGGTCTAGAAAACTCGGAATCAGGTGGTTCAAGTTCCTAATCGAAGCTCTTTAAGTCTATTGTCTAGTAAAAATAATCCACTGGTAAAAACATAACTGAGTCATTCCCAGAATTTCGATTTGTAAAGACAACTTCAGTCTGCCAAACTGAATTTCCAGAATTTTATGTCCGACTTTAAAAATTCACAACTTGGTCTAGGAAGCTCCGATTGAGGTGGTTCAAATTTCTACTTAAACTCCTGTTAGTCTAGATCACAGGGAAAATTATTACCACCCAATTTAATGTCAGAATTAATACAGTTTTTACGATGAGTATCACTGACTCATTCTGGGCAACAGATTTTTGGCTCAACTTCTAAAAATCATAACCGGAGATGTAGACCTCCGATTTGGGTGAACCAAAGCTTGTTTTAAAGCTTAAGGAGTCTGTTTTCTACTGTAAAAATTTCAAATCAAAACTCAAAATTTCACTGGGTCCGAAATGCAACGCCATTTGGTTGCTCCAGTGTCATACCGAAAATGTTACAGATTTTCAGCTCAACTTTGAAAAATCATATCTTGAGCTACAGACCTCCGTTTAAGGTGAGTCAAAGCTTGATGTAAACATTGTCATGTGTACTATATGTCCACAAAATTTCAACTTTAAATAAGTTCATTTGCTCTAGTTTCTACTTGCTCGAAAACCACTGTTCCATTCTGAAAACCATTTTCGTTCAGATTTCCTATCTGCCTTAGAAAATTTGTAACTTCTTGTATACACCTTCTTTTTAAGTGTTCTTTAGCTCACACTGAACCTTATTATGTGTACTATGTGTATACAAAATTTCAAGGTCAAAGAAGGTCGTTTAATATGGTTTCTACTTGCTGCAAGGTCACTGTTTCTGCTGCAAGACTTTCATTTCCAGAATATGCAGCAACTTAATTCCTTATGTTTAACAATTCAGTTTGGCTTCCTTAAGCTTTCTAATTCTTAAAATGGGTTCTACCACTTCTAAATAAATATTTTAGGTTCAGTTTATGCTCCCTAACCGAACCATAAAACATGTGGAAACATGCAAAACCTTTGTTCTTTGTGTGCAAGTGCATTTACTTTGAAGCAGCAACTCTTATTTCAGCAATAATCAGATATCAAATACTTAGCATGTGCATGTGACGTTCAACTTCAAGTATTAACCCTTTGAAACCAAACGCATGCAACCAAAGGCTTTTATACATTCTCTGTTTTTGACATTTAAATCAGAGCATGCATGCAGAACCCAAAGTTTGACTTCTAAAGCTTGAATCATAAAACCAACGTGTAGAAGAGATACAAAGCTCACCTTGGTCGTTATTAAAACTTGATTGCCTCGGTGGTCCTTCTTTTATCTTCAACGTCAATGCCTAATTACTTCCCGGTGGTTTGTGTGATGCTATGACAAGAATCTGGAATTTTGACGCAAGAAGCATATTTAGAGACATACCAAACTTTCTCTGTCCAAGCTTTCTTGTAACAGAGCATCACATGCAGATCCAAAAACTTATCACCTGAGCTTCAACGTAGAAAATTCAGGTTCATGACTTACCTTGTCTGAAACTCCAGTTTGCATGTGACTCTTCCTTTGCTTTCTCTGTCTCTAATTCTTCTTCTCCGGTGCTCCCTCACATTCACGGTCTCTCACTCACTGATTCTCTAACTTCTGCATTTTCTGTTTCTAACTGATGGAAAGTGCACGGGATATTGCAAGAATGTGATTATAACCGTGTTCACGAGTGAGGGAGGCTGTGAGTATTGTATATGTGTCCAGTTTAGAGAAGAGAACGTGTGTGTGCGCTGTCCTTGCCGAGACAACGAGAATGAATAGGCTGGAACTTCACTAACTAAAATGAAAAGATAGTGCTTGCTGCTCCATTTTTCCTTTTGCTGTCGGATAAAAGAATCAAGAAGCTATTTGTGGAGCATGGACGTTGCAGAATGAAAATGCACTGGGAGTATGGTGTGAGCACGTGTGGCAATGGATTGAGAAATGGAGAATGAGTTGCCATTAGCTGGAGTATATTGGCAGGAGTAAATGGCGTGACTGTCCAAACAAGTTTCAAGAGAAACCATAGAGCATGGATGCTGCTGTGATGCTGAGTTTAAGGAGAAGCAGTGGAGTATGGGCTGCTGTTATGCTTGCTGACAAAACGAAGTGGGGTGCGTGAACATGATGATTTCTGGCTGCTTCACATTCCTCTGTGTTTCCTGGTATTAAGCCGAAAGAATAGACGAGAGAGAGAGCACGTGCTGCTGTGTTTTGAGTGGGAATAATAGGATAGGTAGTGGTGTGTGCGTGAGGAATTAAAACTGAATATTATATAGCTTGTGGATTTAGTGGAACAAATGATTGTGCTTGATTAGAGGAAAAAAAAAAAAAAAAACAATGGTACAGAGGAAAATGGTGGGATGTTACACTCCTCTGCCCTCTGATGAGTTGATTACTCATACTCTGAATGGTTTAGACACCGAGTATAACGCCATTGTCGTTAAATTGATAGATTAGATTGCCTTGTCCTGGGTCGATGTTCAAGCTCACTTGCTTGCTTTTGAGAGTCGTCTTGCTCAACTCTCTCAGTTTTCCAATCTGACTATTGATCCCACTGTAAATTTCACTCATCGTGATGGTCACTCTCGCTCTCCGTCTTCCTCTTGGAACGACAATGGCTCCAATTCCGGTGGCTGTGGTGGACGTTATTCACGAGGAGCCTCTCGTGGATGTGGTCGTTTTCATCGTGGTGGTGGACGCTCTTCAAATCGGCCTTTTTGCAACTACTGCAAGCGTCATAGCCACGACATTTCCAAATGCTATCTTCTCAATGATGATGCCGATGTGAATTATGCCTCTACTGGAACTGTTGGTGACCTTGCCTGGTATATGGACAGTGGGGCAAATTATCATATCTCACCATCCACTGAATCCGTTGATCAATCCACTCCTACTGGTAAGTGCTATGTTCGTACCTGCACTGGTGAGAAGATATCTGTTCAGGCTATTGGTTCCTCTGCTTTATGCTCTAATATTTGTCTTAACAAAATTCTGGTTGTTCCATCTTCTACGAAGAAGCTTCTCAGTGTCTCTCAATTGGTTCAAGATAACTATGTATCTGTTGAATTTAATGATTCTGGCTGTTTTGTGAAGGATCGCATGACAGGACGTGTGCTAATGCAAGGACTACCAAACCAGGGCCTGTATCCGATAACCAGTAGCGGCACATCATCGCTTTCATCTCCTCCTGCCCAAGTTCATTTAGCTACGGCCTCCTCTAGTTGAGATTACTCCCTATGTCACCAAAAATTAGGACATCCTAGCAAACGAGTGTTTAGTCAAATACTAAATAAATGTAATCTTCGCATTAGAGACAGTGATTTTAAATTTTATGAAGCATGTCAGTTTGGCAAATCTAAATATCAACCTTTTTCTCTCTCTGATTCTCATGCTCTGGCTCCTCTTGATCTTATACATACTGATTTATGGGGTCCTTCCCTTGTTCCCTCCACATCTAGACATCGATTTTACATTCATTTTGTTGACGATCATAGCCGTTATACGTGGTTGTATCCCCTCAAACACAAGGGAGATGCTGTTATCGCGTTTAATCTTTTTCGTGTCTTAGTGGAGAATCAATTTAATACAAAAATTAAGGCTCTGCAATGTGATATGGGCACTGAGTTTAAACTGTTTACTTCAATTGCGGCCTCTCATGGCACCCAAATGCGTTATACTTGTCCTTATACGTCCCAACAAAATGATCGTGTTGAACGCAAACATAGGCATATTGTCGAGACTGGCCTCACACTTCTTGCTCAGGCTCACATGCCTCTCCGTTATTGGCTTGAGGCTTTTCAGACTGCAACATATCTGATTAATAGAATGCCAACGCCTGTGCTTCGCAACTCTACTCCTCTGTTTCAGTTGTACCACACAGAGCCTGATTATTCCTCTTTGCAGCCCTTTAGATGTGCCTGTTATCCATGTTTAAAACCTTATAACACTCACAAGTTTTCGTTTCACAGCCAACGGTGTGTTTTTCTGGGTTACTGCTCTCAATAGAAAGGCTTCAAGTGTTTAAGCTCCTCTGGTCGGCTGTATCTGTCTCGTCATGTTGTATTTGATCCTATGGTTTTTCCGTTTGCTACTGGTTTTCTCCATTGTCCACAAGTCTCAGTTGATGGTGCTCCTGTTCCTCTTCTTATTAATGCGTTTAATTATAATTCTGTTTCATCCTTTGTGATTCCAGTACAGGATTCTTCTCCCAGGTCGGTGTCCTCTGGGTCTCCGTCGACGAGCTCACCCATCTTAGTTTCCGGCTCTCCTTCTCGATCCACTGAGTTGTCTGATGCTCCATTATCTTCCACTGGGCCACCGTTGTCTACTGATGTCAATGTCCATCCAATGGTGACTCGGGCTAATAGTAGGATTCAAAAGCCCAAATACCCCTTTATTGGGCTTTTGACCTCTGAAGACTCTCTCTCTCTCAAGCATATTGCAGAACCCGTTCACGTCCGCGATGCCCTTTCTTCATCTAAGTGGACGAAGGCTATGGCCAATGAATTTGGCACATTGCAGCGCAATCATACTTGGCGTCTGGTTCCTCCTGATGAAACTCAAAAAGTAATCGACTGCAAATGGGCTTTTAAGAACAAGTTTGGCTCCGACGGTTCTCTTCACCGGCGCAAAGCACGACTGGTGGCCAAAGGGTTCCAACAGTCGCTGGGAATCGATTATCATGAGACTTTCAGTCCCATGGTCAAGACTGCTACAATTCGTACTGTTTTGACGATTGCGGCGAAATTCAACTGGGTTGTTCGACAGTTGGACATTAACAACGCGTTCCTCAATGGTTTTCTTACTGAAAACGTGTTCATGCGACAGCCTGAGGGATTTGTTGACAAGTCTCGCCCTAATCACGTTTGTAAGCTTCAAAAAGCTCTCTACGGCTTTAAACAAGCACCCCGTGCCTGGTATGATCGTCTCTGCCTTACTCTGCTTACATGGGGTTTTCGCAATACTAGGAGTGATAGTTTCTTGTTTGTTTTAAAACGGAACACTCTGTGTATCTATGTCTTAGTGTATGTCGACGCTATATTGGTTATTGGTAATGACAATGCTTATCTGAGTAGTTTTGTTGCCAAGTTGAATACTCTGTTTTCTCTTAAAGATCTTGGTGATCTGCATTATTTTCTGGGAATTGAAGTTTTTAGAGACTCATCTGGTATATATCTCAGTCAAGGGAAATACACACTGGATTTACTTCGTAAGTTTGGGATGTTTGATGCAGCTCCAATGCCTACGCCCATGGTCTCTGGGCAGCATCTCTCTATCCATGATGGTGTTTTATTACCTAATCCCATTGTCTATTGCCAGGCTATTGGTGCTTTACAATATCTGAGTACTACCAGACCCGACATTGCTTTCTCTTTCAATAAATTGAGTCAATTCCTCTCTAATCCCACTGATGTGCATTTTAAGGCTGTTAAACGTCTGTTGCGATATCTGAAAGGCACTTTTCATGATAGCTTACATATCAAAGCTTATCCTGGTTTAAATTTAGTTGGTTTCTCTGATGCTGATTGGGCCACTTGTGTGGATGATCGACGTTCGATGTCTGGAATAGGGATTTATTTGGGTGGAACTTTGGTTTCTTGGTTATCCAAAAAACAACGTGTGGTGTCACGGTCCAGTACTGAGTCCGAATATAGGTCCTTGGCTAATTCTTCTGCTGAGCTTTCTTGGTTACGTTCTTTGCTATCTGAGTTGGGTCTTCATTGTAAGACACCTCCTATCATCTGGTGTGACAATCTTAGTGCCAAGGCTCTTGCTTCTAATCCTGTGCAGCATGCTTGCTCTAAACACATTGAGTTGGACATTCATTTTGTGCGTGACAAAGTTCTAGCCAAACAATTAGATGTTCGGTATATTCCATCTACACAACAAAGTGCCGATGGTTTCACAAAGGCCTTAGCTCATCCTCAATTCTCAATTTTTCGCAACAAGCTCGGATTGGTTATCACCCCTTCTCGCTTGAGGGGGGATGTTAAGACTAATACTATTAGTGATTAATTAGGACTGGTTATGAATAGATTAGTCTAGATACTTGCATTTGTAAAGGTTCTTTTAACGTGTACTCTGTATTCTGCTATTATTGTGACACATGTATCATTCACATTGGCTAGACAATACTATAAATACAATTGTACAGTGCCTCTGCAATTTACAGAGGCTTTTGTGCATTTTCTTCATTTCCGTGTGTCTGTTATTTTTCTGCTTTGTGCTAGGTTTTCTATCTCAATTTGTTCCTAAAATGACCATATTGGTAATGTATGTGGATGTACAAAACCATTTGTGTGTGTGTGTGTGTGTGTGTTAAAGTCAATATGAAGCTACTATCGCTATGATAAATTCATCATCCAAACTGATGCCAAATTTTCTTCACAGAAGACGTGCAACTCCGGCAGGCCAATATCGAAAGTTTATTGCCCACCAAATAAATTTCAATCAAGTCCTAACGTGAAGAATACAAATATCACAATGATTAAATGTTAATCTTGAATAAAATTAAAATAACCCACAAGTACAATTCAGGAAAGAGATATAAAGTAATGAACAAGAATTAAGAAGCTCCAGGGAAGGGGGAAAAAAGAACAGAAAGAATTACAAGGGCCGAGATTTGTTCACATAATACCTGAATCATAGTTTAGGAAAGAAAATTCCAAACACAAATTTGCAGTTTACAAGAAGAAAGCACAAGACAAGGTGTCTTCTTTCTTTTCATTGTATTTTCTTCTTCTTACTCCACCACTCTTGCTATTATATAACCATTGCTCAACATCATCGACAACCTTTTAAATTTTATCTTAATTCAAGTATTGAGTCTATAAATTTATTTCACACATGTATATACAACAACAACGCTTTATCCTATTAGATGTGTTAGTTCTCTATGTATTTTGATGATTATTAACAAATGTAAACAAGGAAAAGATGTTTCTATTAAAGTTTAGAATGATTGAAACCTATCAACTTTAAGCAAAAACATTTAAACTCGAGCCTGTTATGTTCAAGCTCGAGACTAGTTCTGACTGAGAGCACAAACCTGCCAGCTCTAATCTCAAACTCGAGACTGAACCTGAAGTTTGAACTTAAAGTTTTTCAAAAGTTTGGACAAACTTGAGCCTGCATTTTTAAGCTCGAGTTCATCAATGGCAGAGAGGTTTGGACTTCAAAAACATCCTTAAACTTGACACTTCTCTTTTCCAAACCTCAGGTTTGCAACCTTTGCACTGTTTCATTGAAAGAAAAGTTTTCCAGTTTGAAAAGTTTACAAGACATTTAAACTCGAGCCTACCTTTTCAAACCCGAGCCTATATTTGGCTGAGAGCTTTCAAAGTTTTCCAGCTTAGTTAAACCTGAGACATGTTTCATAAACCTCAGGTTTATCTCAAGGCAAAAACATAAAGAATTTTTCTAAGTAAAACAAACTCGAGCCTAAAGTAGTAAACTCGAGCCTAAAAGTTCCAGAGAGCAAATGCGTTTTTCAACTTAAGAGAACTCTAGAGTTCATTTTATAAGCCTCAGGTTTGAGCACTGGAAGAATGAATTAAGTCTTGACATGAATAGAGCCACACTCGAGCCTAACATGTTAAGCTCGAGTTCAAACCTTACAGAGAGCAAAGAACTTTTCAATATGCTTTAAACTCTAGAGTTTGCACTACAAACCTCAGGTTTGTCCTTTCAAGCTAAAACTAAGTTTTGTCCTGAACAATGTCAAACTCGAGCCTGTCACTAATAAGCTCGAGTTCATCATTTAAACTTAAACTCTTCAGATTTCAAAATCACGACATTCCTCTCTGGAAGAAACAAGCTCAAGTTCAGAAGTTATAAGCTCGAGTTCATTTCAACCCAAGAGCAATGTGATTTTTCAATGACTTGAGAACCTTAGGTTTAGAATACAAACCTCAGGTTTACACGTTTTATAACTGAAGCATCTTTAAACACTGAAGCATCAAACTCGAGCCTATAAGGACTAAGCTAAAGTTCGCGACGCTGATTCAGAAATTTGAATCTGTCGATTTCAGAAATCAATGTTGTTTGATCTTAAACTTGTGCAATATTATTCTCTAATATTCCTGCTATGTTTAACGTCTTTGTTAGTGAATTTCAGAGAATTAAAGAATGTTAGGTGAGGAGTTAAAGCATAAAGCAAAAAGCAACTCAGAACATTTATTGCTATGTCTAGAAAGTTCCTTCTTCTGCCCAATCCATCTGCACACGCCTGCAAAGCATTTAAGAGTGATTGCTACAACAAGAAACATCCTCTCTAACGGATTAATTCATAGAGAGTCAACTCTGCTTACTTGGACAGCTGGATTAAGAGTAAACTAGAGAGAGAAGATGCCAAAACCACCTCAGAACACTTGGACAACCTCTCCAACGGATCTATTTGGAAACCAACGGTCATTTAATGATCTTTGAGTATAAATAGAAGAGCATTCAAGTCTTTCCAAGAACTACAACAAATGAGAGCGAAATTCATTGAAGTTTACATTCATTTCTTTCAGTTTTTCATCTGTATAGTATCTTTTGATACAAGAGCTTCAGTGTTCATTTATATCTGCTCTTTAAGAGAGTTATACTTCTGAATATTCATTTATTGTAAGGAAGCACAAGTCAGGGGACTTGGTGATTTGGGATCATTGATTACAACTTGTAAGGGGGAGTGAGTTCTAGTGAGAGAATCACTTCTTAAGTGCAGAGTGTGTAATCTTTGATATAGTGGAAATCCCAGTGAAGCTGGGGATTGGACGTAGGTCAAGTGGTTAAGACCGAACTAGTATAAATCTCTTGTGTTCAGCTCTTCTTCTTCTTGCTCTGTTTACCTCTGTTTTTATCATTACAAAATAGAGTTTCTCTCTGAAATTTTTAAAATACCCAATTCACCCCCCCTCTTGGGTATTTGGCTCCACTCTCAAGATGTGGTCGACTAAATGGATTACATGACACCATTATACTCTATTGAAAACTAGATCTTTGATATAGATTATTAACCCAAAAAAAATTCCCCTATGTAACATTATTATGTGTTCTTTCGGTCTTCCTCTATAAATCATTTAATCAATTCATATTCATGGTGAGATTTATTCCTATTCTTAGCTTACACCACCTCTTTTTGTATTTTTTTTCCATGGTTAAAAACTCTTTTCACATTTAAAAAAAAAACGCCATGTCATATGCCTATTCATATGCCACCTAAGACTCTTTTTTGGTAAACTTTAGTTGACTCGGCACTTAACAGTCAAACTAAATGTTTTGTTAGGGAAGGATGAGAATGCACTATTTTAATAACTTCAGAATTGCACCACAAATTATATTAGGGCATTGAGTGCACCTGTAAATTATTTCAGGGGGGCTAGATGCAACAATGACTAAAATAATCTAACTAATTCAAAGAACGCATCAATAATGATGAAAATAATCTCCAGTTCTTTTGTTCTATAATGCATGTTGATACTTAAAATAAACGACAATGCAATAATTTGAGAGACTCCAGCATGTTTTGAAAGAGAGTCCATTCTTCATTCTCATCTCTAAACCATTTGAGGAAACGGTTTGTTTGCAATTCATTAATCCACATACATCAAAATTCCAGTGTTGTTATAAGAGTAGTGCCCCCAGATTGTTTTTCTGCATCAAGAATCCCCATGACTCTGAAATCAAGCACTTCGCAATCTGGCCTTTAATTTTCTTAACACCTATGACATTGGGACAATGCATAATACAGAGGGCCATCCTAATAATGCATATGGTGGGTTGGTGCTGCCTTATGGCCTTTGGACTTAAACGTTATTATCCTTTCTTTTCCTTTTAGCTTATTGGAATTTTGATAGAAGTATATAAATAACATTGATATTAGGGTTATGGTGCAAAAATACCAATGAACTATTGTCCCAAGTGCAGCCAACACAATGAACTAATTTTTGGACCAAAAATACAAAATAACTTTGGAATTGTTAAAAGTAACACAATGACGTTATTACCGTACAGACGTCCGTCTATTTGAATCAGGTTGATGGAAATGAATTAATAGTAAATACATGATGTGGCTTTTTTTACAAAAAAAAAAAACACGTGGCGTGGGTACACAGTTAGACAAAACGCGCGAAGAAATGAACCCACGAAATAATTAGTTCTCAATCTACCATCTGAAAAAAGGAGAGTTTACGAAGGCGAAATCGAAAACCACGGCAAGACCCATCGAACCTGATTTGAGAGAAAGGGGTGAGATCACCGGTGCTGGTCAAGAAAGTTTGATCGATTGTTGGACCTGGAATCCCGTCGACGATGGTGATTGTGGTTGAGGAAGCTCAGAAGACAATGGCGCACGAATGAGAGAATCGACAATCGGCTAGGGTTTTCTGGATTGGATAGGTAACCTTCGATTTCTCTCTAGGGATCATTTGCAAATACGAGAAAAGAGCACTATGGTAATGTGAGCTTCAATCATTCTACACAAATGCCACTCGGTTGCAAGGAATCAACGAGAAGAGAACCTTCGACGTGGGTTGCTTACCTCCGAAGTACAACCACCCTCCGCCGACATCTTCCAGTCGACGACGAGGCAGATGACACCATTCAAGACCGCCTTTCCCGTCGACGATAGTGGGTTCACAGTGGCGAGGATCTCCAGTCTCTTCTTTTCCCCCAAATCGATTGAACCCTAGGCTGGTCCTTGTTTCAATCGATTATTCCCTTCCCTTCCACGTTGTAGCTGACTCATGCCTCTCCAAGCCACGTTTTGTCCTACATGTCAATTGATTTCCCTCATTCCAGCGCCTGAAGACGGACGTTTGTACGGTAATAACGTCATTGTGTTACTTTTAACAATTCCAAAGTTATTTTGTATTTTTGGTCCAAAAATTAGTTCATTGTGTTGGCTGCACCTGGGGCAATAGTTCGTTGGTATTTTTGGACCATAACCCTTGATATTATACTTTTGTAAGTTAGTACAGAGAATATAATCTGAATATCTTGTATGTTTATATACATAAGATAGCTATATATACACAAGAGAGGGAATCTGAGAGTTAATGAGGGTTAATGAATCATTATGGAGATTGATTCCCTAGTCACTATAATCCCTAATTGATTCCCTAAGATCTTTCCTAGTATAATATATTTCCTAACACTCCTCCTCAAGTTGGAGCATAGATATTAATCAAGCTCAACTTGTTACAAAGATATTCAACTCGAATCCCACTTAAAGCCTTCGTTAGGAGGTCACCCAATTGGTCACTAGATCGCACATGTCCGGTGGAAACAAAGTTCTCCTTGATCTTATTGCGTACAAAGTGACAATCAATCTCAATGTGTTTTGTACGTTCATGAAATACGGAGTTGGAGGCTATGTGTAGAGCAGCTTTATTATCGCACCACAACTTTGTGGGTAATGACGTGGCAAGACCAACTTCCTTCATTAACTGATGAATCCACACAATTTCTTGTGTAGATTGAGACATGGCTCTGTACTCAGCTTCTACACTTGACTTAGAAGCCACATTTTGCTTCTTACTCCTCCATGATACTAAATTTCCACCTACAAACACACAATATCCTGTGGTGGATCTTCTAGTAGCCTTTGACCCTGCATGATCTGCATCACAAAAACATTCAATCTTGTTGTGGCCATGATTCGTATAGAGTACACTAAGACCAGGTGAACCCTTCAAATAATGTAGGACATGTTCCAAAGCTTCCCATTGAGCAACGGTTGGGGCAGTCATGAATTGACTAAGCATACTAACTGCAAAGGTTACATCAGGGTGAGTTACCATGAGATAGTTCAATTTCCCAATTAATCTATGATATCTCTCAGGATAGGCAAACGGTTTGATCTTCTCCGGATCCACTTTCTTCTGTACATCCTCAGGTAGCTTATCAAACGGTATGCGGTCGTCAATTTCCAATAAGGGATTAGGAATCATGGGAACGCTACTCGATGTTGCTCCGAGTTTCCCGGTTTCTTTTAACAAATCAAGAACATATTTCCTCTGTGTCAAAAAGATGCCTTTCTTACTTCTCATAACCTCTATCCCAAGAAAGTACTTTAAAGAACCCAAATCCTTTGTTTAGAAGTAAGAATTGAGAAAGGCCTTCAGTGATGAGATTCCCAAAGCATTGCTACCCGTAATAACGATGTCATCAACATATACTACTAACAAAATCATGCCAGCATCTGTATGCTGATAAAACATAGAATGGTCACACTTACTCTGGATCAGACCAAACTTCTTAACCACAGAGCTAAACCTGTCAAACCAAGCACGAGGGCTCTGCTTCAAGCCATATAAAGACTTCTGAAGATGGCATACCTTCCCACGCTCCCCCTGAGCAACAAAACCAGGTGGTTGCTCCATGTATACTTCCTCAAGAAGATCACCATTTAAGAACACATTCTTAACATCCAACTGATAAAGATCCCAACCATAATTGGCGGCCATAG
The DNA here is from genome assembly GCA_034222035.1 of Acacia crassicarpa. Classification (NCBI taxonomy): domain Eukaryota; kingdom Viridiplantae; phylum Streptophyta; class Magnoliopsida; order Fabales; family Fabaceae; genus Acacia; species Acacia crassicarpa. Next base: position 41,327,401 of record JAWXYG010000003.1, read on the forward strand.
AAATGAAGAGGCGAACAGAAGATAGTTTTGCCACAGGAGAGAAAGTTTCCGAATAATCAACACCATATGTCTGAGCATAACCCTTGGCAACCAGCCGAGCTTTCAAACGTTCCAAGGTGCCATCAACCTTCGTTTTGATCGTGAACACCCATTTACACCCAATATCTTTCTTACCAAGAAGCAAATCAACGAGTTTCCAGGTACCAGCCTTATCAAGGGCCACCATTTCATCTTCCATCGCAGCACGCCAACCAGGGTGGGTTAAGGCTTGTTGGAGAGTAGTGGGAACGGTGAGAGAGTCTAAAGATGTTATGAAGGAACAGGATGGAGGAGACAAATGGTTATAGGAAACAAAGGAAGAAATAGGATAAGTGCAAGTACACTTACCTTTGTGTAAAGCGATAGGCAAGTCATCAGGAGGATCAGACACTATGTCTGGGGTAGGGGTACCAGCGGAAGGATCAGGAGTATCAAGAATATCAAGCATTGGTGCTGGTTTAGAAGTAGGAGTGGAAGGAATTGATACCGGATCAGACATCGAAGTAGTCATTGGTGTGTCCTGAACCTGGTCAATAACATGACTTGCCTTAGGGCGTTTCCAATAAACATGATAGATAGGTGGTTTAGCAGGTGCTGAGTCAGATGCTTGCACTGGTGGTAACTGAACCCTATAAACCAAGAGATCATCAAGACTGTCGGAAGTGTCATCGGTAGAGACAGGAGATGGGGCTGGAGTAGAGACAGGAAAGAACGGAGTCGACTCATGGAATGTGACATCGGTAGACACAAGATAACGTCGAAGGGTAGGAGAATAGCACCGATAACCCTTCTGAACCCTAGAATACCCAAGGAAGACACATCGAAGAGACTTGGGATCAAGTTTGGTAACAGTAGGCTGAACATCGCGAACAAAATAGACACAACCAAAGATTTTAGGGTCTACCGGAAACAGAGGCTTGGAAGGAAACAAGGTAGTGTATGGAGTGGCACCATTGAGGACAAAAGGGGACATACGATTACTAAGGAAGCACGCAGTAGACACGGCGTCAGCCCAAAAAGGTTTAGGAACGTTCATTTGAAACATAAGAGCCCGAGCGACTTCTAATAAGTGTCGGTTCTTACGTTCTGCAACACCATTTTGAGCCGATGTATCTGGGCAAGAGGACTGATGAAGCATGCCATGCTGGAGCATGTAGGTTTGAAATTGGGCAGAAAAGTATTCTTTGGCATTTTTACTCTGTAAAGTTTTGACAAACACACCAAACTAAGTTTTGATTTCAGCACAAAAATTGCAAAAGTGAGAAAACAACTCAAACTGAGTTTTCATTAAATAAAGCCAGGTGGTACGAGAGAAATCATCAACAAAAGTAACGAAGTACCTAAAATCAGGCTTAGACTCTATAGGACATGGACCCCAAATGTCAGAATGGACTAAATCAAAGGGAGATGCAGCTCGTTTATGAACTCGAGGTGCCAAGTGAGCACGATGATGTTGAGCAAACTGACATGACTCACATTCTAAAGAAGACAAATTATGGAATTGAGGATACATCCTCTTCAAAGAAGACAAGGACACATGACCTAAACGACAATGAATATCAAAAGCGGATGAACTACCAGAGCAAGCAACTGAACGTGGTACCTGATCCTCAAGGAAGTAATGACCACCAGATTCATAGCCCTGACCAATAACTCGCTTCGTCGTAAGATCCTGAATCAAACAATGGTTAGGAAATAAAGTAATGAAACAATTTGATTGTCAAGTGAGCTTGCTAGGAGACAAAAGATTAAATGTAAGGTCAGGGACATTAAGGACATGGGATAAGGGAACAAACTGAGTAGGTTCAACAGTGCCAGAACCAATAACACGAGAACAAGAACCATTGGCAATTGTTATACTGGAGGGATTGGCATAAGGCGTATACGAGGAAAACAAATGGTGGTTACTTGTCATATGATCAGTAGCACCGGAATCGATGATCCACTTCGAAGAAGAAGTAGCAAGACTAGAAGCAATATTACCTGTAGCACGGGCAACAGAAGAACTAAACGTAGAAGCAGCCATCGATCATCCCAAAATATAAGATCCAATGTGCCGCCAATTGACAGTAAAGAACACAAGTCCCAACCGTGAGCAAAAGAAAACCTCACTAAAGGCGACAACACCTAGAAAACAGAAACGTGAAACCAAGGAGGACGGTACACCAACAAATACAAAACCTGGGCGATAACACGCAATCCCAGCAGTAAAACCAACAAATGGACAAGGCAGCAGGTAACGGGAAAAAAAAATGTGCCAGAGATACCAAATGTTGACCAAAGAGATGTCAACCCAACACCAAACAGCAACCAACAATAGTGGAGAGCCAAATACTAATTCCACAATAAAAGAGACCACAGATGACAACCACAAGAATGCCAAACTCAGTGCTGGACCCAAGGAACCAACGGACGTAGTCACCAACTGCAATAGAGAACAAACTTGCAATCTGAAACAGATGAACCCGAACCCTAAAACTACCAGAAAACCACAGGAAATGAGGGCAGAAGATCAACACGAAGAATGCCCGTCAGAAAAACCTCTCCATGCGCCGTCACAGTGTGGCTGCCAGCGTGGCGTGTGTCCTCCACGCGCCGTCGTAGAGACGTTAGACGGACACCGGACTTTAGTCGAACGCCAATCGGGGGGTGGGGTTGCCGGCGGTGGGGCGCATGTTCCAAAAAAACATTGGCGGACACATGAACCAGAAACCTCTTCCTCTGTCTCTCTTACTCTTGCCGACAGATACCAGAAACCAAAAGACAGATCCGAACCCAAGGAAAAAAAAACTTGTGCTCTGATACCATGTAAGTTAGTACAGAGAATATAATCTGAATATCTTGTATGTTCATGTACATAAGATAGCTATATATACACAAGAGAGGGAATTTGAGAGTTAATGAGGGTTAATGAATCATTATGGAGATTGATTCCCTAATCACTATAATCCCTAATTGATTCCCTAAGATCTTTCCTAATATAATATATTTCCTAACAACTTTCATTCAAGTATCAAGTTTATAAGTTTATTTCATGTATATATAACTTATTTAATTAATTCATATTCAAGGTGAGACTTATTCCCTATTCTTGGCTCTCACCACCCACCTCCATCAATTTTTCCATAAGTGAAACCCGACAAATTATAAGGATCAAATAATAGGATTGGATTCTCAAAGAAACAATTTTTGGAACCATACAAGCATTTCTTGCAGAATCATTATCTGTCAAATGAGCTTCCAATTATTGAATATTATACATTCGAGTAATCAAGTGTGAATATAGTTCAAGTAGATAGCTCATTAGGTGAGCGATCAATTGGATTACAGAATACATATTCCATAAGAAGTTGTCACACAAATAAACAGTCAAACAATTGTATTAAAGCCTCTTAAACTTTATTTGGTCTTTCAAAGTAAGAAAAAGAAGCATTAACAGAGGTTTCTATTAGCAATGTTGTGCTCAAACTGGCTACCTAGGTCTGACCATTTATGATCAACTTGAAATATTTGTTGCTGAGCATTTATTTGATCTTCCACCATCTTCGACTTCTGTTTTCTCACAGTCTCAATCTCCCTCTTCAATTCTATAGCTTCTGCAATATATTTACTATTTCGCTCTTGAAGAGACAACAATTTAGTCTCACGATCTGTTGTCTCTTTCTCCAACCGAGATATCTGCTCTTGCAACCTAGTTTTCTTCTCTTTAGCTTCATCTATAAACATTTGGATCTCAGACATTTTGGCAACAAGAGAAATAGCAACCTCCTTTCGTTGACTTAGCTCGTCTTTGATGCCTTTATCTCTTTCTTCAAGCACTGTAAATTTATTGACAGTAGCAAATGCTTCCTTGAAAGAAGGCAGAATGTCAGGCAAATCTTTGTGCATAGACTTTATCATAGCCATAACTCCATGGGATACGGCTCCATCTTCCAAGGAAAGGTGAGACAAGAAGTTGAGAGCTGTTTGTAGGCGAAGACTATTGGCCTCTGAGGTTGCTATGTCCTTAAAAGGCATCTTCAAGGAGTCTTCCAAGTCAGAAAGGGCCTTTGCAAGAAGCTCATCTTTGGTGGTAGCAATAGTAGGAACATATAATATTGGTGATTTACCACCATAATCATCCTCCATTGATTCAAGCAAACTGATGAGATCATCGTCTTTCAAGTCTCGAAGATTTATCATAGGAATTGCCTTCCCATCTTTTTCCACATCTGACTTCCTTGACTTGAACTCAATTTGACTTTGAATCTAATAATAAAAAATGGATTTGAAAAACAACACATCCAAAAAAAAAAAAAAACCCCTCAGCTGGAACAATATTCTCCATTTTGCTAGGATAAAAGCTATATATACAAGTCTAAAACTCCTTTTCGAACAGTGTTTCATTTTAAAAGCTATATGTGCTCAATTATCATATCGTTGCTACTAATGGTGTAGCACAAGATCAGCAATCATGACTATGCATAAGACTCAAAAAAATTATAGAAGTACTGATAAAAGATATCATCACATTTGAACCAAGAAAAGTATTAGAAAGCTTACATGTGGAACTGTGTTTGGCGAAGAAGTAACTAAGATGCCAGGCGGCGAGCTTGTTAATTTTGACTTAGTTGATAAGGTAATTATCTCAGTATTCTCAGATGATGGAGAACCTTCTATGTTTCCTTCAATATCCTATAGAGCAATAAATTAAAACATGTAAGTTTGACACATTTTGTATTCGAATTAGATGGTAGGGAGTTGATTTCTTTTCCCTTCTTTTCCCCTTGATATGTTTCCCATTTGAGCACTTTGACCTTTCAAGTCTCTAACAGTCTAAATAGCCCAAATGAAAAAGTAATCGGTTGGTCACATATACGCATGCATTACTTTGATTTCATGAAGAATGACTTTCTTTGTAATTTGAATTTTTACAAGTGATTCTAGTCCTTCAAACTTGATTGACTGGTTGATATCGTAAACACCAATCTCATACACACACACATCAATGAACATAAAGTTAAAAATTAAAATCAGTTGCAAATACTTCTAAAGCAGGCATTATTTGATTCACGCTCTGAGACACCATATCCAAAAAGGTAGTTAACTAATATCACAAGCAGAAGGAAGACTATCAGTGCAAGATGTAGGATAGTAAGATAGTAATAAGGCCAACCTTGGTTGAGCTTTCTAGTTTTGAATGTGATAATGGAGTAAATATCTGAACATTCTTTGAAGTAGTACACTCTTCTACTCTTCCTTCAACACTCTACTCAACAACAAAAGATATGTAACCTTAAGTTAGTATTAATTGAACCAATAGCCTAAACTACTATTACATTTTCCTCAGACATGCCTTGCTGGTGTGCAGTGTGCACTTCAATCACCTAACTCTTTCTTATTTTCTACTCGAGAAGAGTGAATAAATTGCATTTTATATCATATTTTACATAATGATGTCTATTAATCATGAGCAACACCAAATCAAAAAGATATAAAGAATTTGCTTGGCATTTAAGTAAGAGATTGAAGATATACGCATACATCTGTCAAGTTTGGTGAAGCAATGAATTTCAACTTCTGCTCATTGATCTGACTCCTAGTTTCTTGGCAAACAATTTGTTGGGTGATTTCTCTGCTAGAATCATCCATGGATTTGATAATATCTTCCAATCCAGTCTTTAACTCATAACGCTCATCCAAATAACCTATTATGTCATCCATTACAAAGAAATTATTTAAATTAGCAATAGTATGCAAATAAATTACATTATATTTGAAAAACAATATTATTATTTTAAGTATATAAAATATGGAGGTTGAACATTATATTTAGATATCTCATAAAAAATATTTATTTTAAGAACTTGAAGAATGTAGGAAATAGAAAATCTACTTGAACTACATGCACCAATGCAGTTTAGAAAGATGTTGATTAGTAAGAATTCATCACTGATGGCTAGACATCATGTTGACAAAACATTTGCAAGTATTATAAAATTTTATTTTAGTCATATATATGTATCTGGGTAAATATAGTAGTATTGTGTGTGTATGTAATGCTATTGTGCATGCAAAATGATGCTATCATAACATTTATATTACGGAGTACCTTTAGACAATTGTTTAAGCAATTCTTGAGGAGTAACAGAGGAAGTGAGAGATAGTTTGGGACATTGTTGAACAACAAGGTATTCAACAGTTTGCAAAGCAATGGATGGAGCGATGGAAGTGAGTGAGGGAAGGTTCCAAAGTAATACATATTCCAAAGCTGGAGTGATAACCTCGCATGTGTTTGTTGTGCCAAGTTGTTCATGTCCAAATACTTGCTCTAGTACAGATGCATTTTCTATGGCAAGAACCCTTAGGTTTGGAATCATTTGGCATGAAGAGATCTTAGGGAATACACATTTCAAGTTATGGCAACGTTTGATGTAGATTGAAGCAAGTCTTGGGAAGACAAGCTGATGAGAATTTGACACATTTTGATCATCTTCTTCAATAATTTTCTCCAACTCATTACAATCTACAATGTAAAGATCCCTTAACTGTGGTAGGCTTTTCAAGATGGATGAAGGAAATACTTGTTTCAAATATCCACAACTTACTAGTTGTAACCGCTCGAGCTGTTGAAGGAGTAAAGAATTTTTGGGACCCCTCCATATATGCCTCAATTGGAGTAATTTACCGAAAAGAACATCACGTAAGCTCAAGTTTACTTGTTTTTCATTGATAGGAAGCTGTTCTACATCAAAAACAACTTCTACTTCATCATTATATAGATAAAGACAGCGTAAAGTTTTTAGTGGGGCCACAACCACCTTTGCTGTTTCCTGTAAAAATGAAAAACAAGTAACATGAAACAATTAAAATTTGAAAATTATTGTGTACCCGAGTAAACACAATTAACAAATTAATATTGTTGGAAATCTGGACAAATGCACATGTTATTTAATGATAGATTATATGAATAATTTGACAATTTAGAAACGAAGGAATAGTACCTCAGAACTCATCTGAATGTCCTACCATTTCAATCCATCAGATGCAACCCAATGATTAATAGACTTAATATTTAATTGTGGACAATTACCCAGTTGCAATAATTTCAAAGAAGGCCATGTTGGATGATAATTTTCAGGACATATACTTGTTATATTTGGCATGTCTTCCAGAAGAAGATTTTCTAGAGCAGAAAACTCAATTATCTGAGGCTTGTTTTTATGCAAGTGTTCATAAAGAGATTGGCCAAACACACTTCTCAATTTATCATTTCCAACTACATGTAAAGTTTCCAAATGTGCAAGGCTCTTTGCAAAAGAGATAGGCACTAAGTATTCCAGTTGCTCACAATTACGTGTTTCAAGAGTTTTCAATCTGGGGAAAGCATTTTCATAGCTAAGATTTTCGCTTTCGCCAACTATTTCCTTCACATCTTCTGTTAGTATATGCTCAAGTGAATCACAACTTTCTATACGAAGGTTCTCCAAGTTTGCAAAAAGGCCTTGAAGAGGTTGACCGCCATACAAAGTTTTCAGATGCTTCACTTGTGAAAGAGTTAGATAAGTCAAATTGGAGATAATTCCAACTTGACCAATATTATTGGCATGACCCATCACACATTCTATCCCATCTGAATCATGAATTGCGAGATGAGTCAATTCATTCATACCTCCTATTGTTTGCCATAGGTCAGGGATGATATTTTTCCAATTTTTAGGGATTCGCCTTAGAGAAAGAGTCTTTGCCCTTCTCATCATATCCTTACTTGTTGCAATTGAAATACAATTATCAAAATCTTCAACATATAAACTTCTTGCAACAAAAGAATTACAATACCAAAGACATTTATGAAGCCCAAAATCCTCATCTGTAGTGCTAAAATGTATTCAATAACTCTCCAGTGCTGATTTTATCAAAAAATTCAGCACTATTTTTATTTTGATCCTCCCAATCTATTCCACTATTACCACAGAAATACAATACTTCCAATTGTGAACATCTTCCCATTACTTCAAAAGGACTCCTTTGAATTTCACAACTACGCAAATCCACCAATCTCAATTTTTGTTGTTGTATGATGCATTTTGGCAATTCATCGAAAGAACAATCCCATATTGTTAGAGACTCAAGCCTTTCTAAGCTTCCTATAAAAGAGATATCACCTAATACCCAACAATATAGCATGAGACAACACAAATTACTTAGCAAGTTGAATGAAATAGGCCACTGAAGAACTAGATCTCCTTGATCAGTAGGATCTTCAAGAAACAAAACTATGAGCTTCTCCGTTCCGTTGAAGAAATCATTTGGTATAGTCACATAAGGCTCTGAATATATGGAGATATGAAGAAACTCAAGTTCAGAACAATTCAACTTATTAGGACATTTATCAACTTCTTCTAGCCATAAATATCTTATTTCAAGTGCCTTCATTATTGTATCCTCTTTTAATTGTCCCATGATCAACTTTTTCTCCTTTTGAGCTATCCATAGGGCTACATCACGAACCAAGTCATGCATTTTCACGTGATTGCCATCTTCGTATTTTAGTAGTAAACAAGATCCTACAAGCTTCTTTATAGCCTTATTGATTAATTGGGTCTTTGCCCAATATGAGGGAATGTCTCCAACTAGACCAAGCCCAAGTCCAATTATGGTTAATTCATCAATTGGAATTTCATAATCTTCTGGGTACACAAAACATAATAAGAAGAGCGATGTAACCGCTTCATTCTCTAAATTATCATAACTTAATCGAAGACATCCATAAGTACTTTTTAGACCTTCTTCAATATCTATCCAACTTGGATTTCTCAATATTTTCAATGCTTCAACCCACTCGTGATGAGGTTTATTCTTCAAAGTATTAGCTACTGCTGCAATTGCAATAGGTAAACCATCACATACTTTTGTAATATTTTGTGCCACATCCTTCAAATTATTAGAGAGGTCATCCAACAACCCAGCATACTTCTGAAAGAGGGCCCATGATTCATCCTCATTTAAACCCTTCAAGTGAATTATTTTTTGACAACTCACCCATTCACATACATGAAATTTACGTGTGGTTATAACAACAGTGCAACCCATCTGATTATTAGCAACAGGGATCCCAATGTCCATAAAATCAAGCTTCTCCCATACGTCATCCAGAATAATCAAAAACCTTTCTCCATTGGTCAATCTCATGAACAAGCGTCTAGCTCTCTCAAGTTTCTCTTCCTCTTTCAATTCAAAACTTAGTTGGTCGGCAATCTGTTTTTGAATTTTTCTTACATCATAGGTATTAGACACAACCACAAAGAGTACTTTGTCAAAAAACATCTCTCCTTCTCTGCCCACTTCTTTTACCAAAGTTGTTTTCCCAGATCCTCCCATGCCATACAATCCTATCATACGATTCTTATCATACTCAAGTGCCGTCAGAAGATCATCATAAACTACCTTTCTACTGTCAAAGTGCACAAAATCTTGTGAAGAAAAGTAGTCCATACCTTTTAGTGTAGCAAGTCGAGAAAACTCTAAGAATTTAACTTGATTGTGCTTTTTAATTTCATTAGTCTTCTGTTCAATCTGCTTTGCCAAATTATAACGACTAATCAAGTTTGGGCAGCGCTTAAGACAAGATATCTTGTTTCTTTTGTTTGTTTTCTCTTGCAGCTCCACCACTTTTGCCATCAAAAAGTCTGCTTCATTCAACCATTTCTCAACTTCACTAACAACCTTGTGAGTTTTCTTCTTAGCATCTTTAGCACGATCTAAAACCTCTTGTACTTTTGATTGCAGATTCTCTTTCTCTGTTTCAAGCTCTTTGACATATTTGTTGAAGTGGAAAGGATAAGAAACTTGAAGTGTTGCTTCATCTACTAACTTGTTGAGTATATTAGTCACAAGAGAAACAACAACATCCATTGCCCCTGCAATTACAATGTACCCCAGGTATATATGGTGATGATTTAACTCTAAAGGGTCATGAAAATAAATAATCGGTATTTGACTTAAACGTAGAAATATGTAGAGACACTTTACACAAAAAATTGGCATATGTGCCCACTGTTCCATTGAGTCTCTAAAAGCATTTTGTTTGTAATTTTTTGTAGAAAAGATAATTGATGCATATTATACAACAAATAATGACAGCATTGAAGCAAGTTGAAATGAAGGGGTGCATATGGTAATATACGGAGGGAAAGATATTTTCATCAAATAATAATAATGAAAATTTTAAATATTTAGTCCATAGTGTTGACTCGACTACAGCTTAATCCTTAAAGTTTAACTCCATGCAACTTAATCTCTCAAATTTTAGCCATTTAATATTGTGGTTGCAATGATTTATGACTTGGTCACAACTTATCCCATAAAGGAATGGATGATTTTCTGAACATCCAGCGGATTTGGTCTTCTCTTTTAACTTTCCATTTGAGTGTGAAGTTCAAGGTAAATCACTTGTAGGACCAACCAATTAAATGGCTGAAACTTGAGTGACTGAATTAAGAGTTAAACTTCAGAGAATAAGTTGTAACTGAGTTGAAATTACTGGGACTAACTAATGAATTTTCTAAATAGTAATTTATATGGAGTTACATATTTGTTTCATATTGACATGTGAGTGTGTGTGTGTGTAATACTAAGTTCTTACTATCCACTTTACTTCTCCTAGTATAAAACATTATTATAAATCTTGAAATATCTTTAATATTGTTGCAATCATATTTTATGTAATTTATATAAAAAAAATTACATGACTGACATTAGCAAAAGAAAAAAACAAAAACAAATACAACTTTGCCAATGGGTCCAAGGAAATTGAGCAAATGGTGGGGTTGGTTAAGGTTCTTCTCCAAATCTTAAGGCAGCATGAAACAGAAGCACCAAGTAGTATCAGTAATCTTTCACATACATCACCTTCCAGATGAGATATATGTATGAAGGAGACTTTGTGGACCTGATCAATAAATTAGTCAAGCAAAGGCTTTTCTTTTTTCCATTTCAAAACATTATATATATTGAAATAGCAATAAATGGATAATCATATTTCCTTCATTTTTACAAGTCTTAATACAAAGAAGGAATCAAAATCTCTGTTTTAGGTGTCAAAATATGCTCTACTGCTTATTTGTTTTTACTTCTGTTGCACTTTTTTTTTTCCTCGTTAGTAATTTTTGTGCATGTATTTTGGAAGTTGTAACTGTGATCGATGATAATACAGAAAGTGAGAACATTATATTGAAAAAGCTTTACCTATAATTTTGTGAGGAAATTCAGCATAAGATTGGACTTTGATTCTGGTTCTTCTCCAATCTACCTGCAGTTATGAAACAGAAAATAACGAAGAGATTTCTCAAATTTTGTGGTCCTCAATTAGTAATAAGTGAAAAATAAGCAGCAACATAAGAAACAAGGCATGGTTAAATTGGCAAAATCCAAACACAAATCTACCTCTTTTTTCTCGGGAATTTGGATCTCCTTGTAACCCCAGAAACACAAACACTAGTTTCGCCTCTTCTTTCCCATTGTTGTTTGGTAGTGATGAGTAATAAGCTTCGTCACAGTTTCAGACAAGTCATAAGAACTAAATTAATTTCTCACATTGATATTTCGGAAGTCCCTTTTCAGCTCTCACTCTCAGCACCAGTCCGGCTTTAACATATTTTTTTGATACAGCCGGCTTTAACATATGGAGCTCTGAAAGAATCTTTATTATCAGTGGGCCCCTGCTCGATGCAAAAGTCAGCAAACAATGGCGCCGCCGCTTAAACCCCCAAGCCCATCCTCAGTTCCTCACAGCTGTCTTTGACTTCTACTTTTTTTGCTCAGATGTCTTTGACTTCTACTGTTATTTCTTTTTTGCTCAATATTTTTAATGTTGTTTCATGATTCAAGCAAACTCATCATATCACTTCTCTCTGTTTTTTCCCCCCCAAACTACCTAACTTTAATTTTAGGATTATGACTTTTATTAAACTTTTGTTTAGTAAAAATAACCATAAAATTTTTAAATTGGAACAAAATCGTTAAACCTAACTAACTTACATCTATTACCATGGTAAAAATTAATCTTTTGATCCTTAAAATTTTAACTTACTTATAACTCAGTCCTTAAACTCTAGATTTATTTGCAACTCAATCCCTAATACTTATGAATCACCATATGTGGCAAAAAATAATGTTAAAATGCTGTTAAAGATTGTAGGAAACCCACTAATTTTAAGGCCATAATCACCACCTCACACTCCGTATACCAAATCCACTACTAAACACTCAATAATATTAATATGCGTGCTACAATTTATGATTGACTCCTCCCTCTTACTAATTGGTGGTGGATATCCAAATGAACTTATAAAAGTAAAACTCAAAAGATGTCAACGCATAACACTAGTGTAAATTTGTTTCTTTTACTAATGAAATTTTCAGCAAGGTTTGATCTCATTCCTTAACAAAGGAGAACAATATATAGGACTACCCATTTTAGTGTTGAGTTAAAAATACTTTTGTCCTAAATATTGTTTGTTTGATTAGACAGACATCTCAAAATTGGATGACATTTTGCTATTGTGAACAATTCTTAATTTAAATAACTCTATGGTGTTTTTTAAAGAAAGACATTTTAAAATCAATAATAATAACAAAATTCCCAAATAGAGTGATAGTATATAACTAAATAGAGATTTGTCATCTAGTGAGGTTTCTAGAAAATAGAGGCGAAGCGAATGTGAGTTGGTGGAGACAGCGGCAGACCCACACTAATGTCTGTGTGGATAAGTGTAGACATAAAAGATTTAAAAAGTATATATATTTTGAAGGACTTCCCGCACAATTTATTTGAGTGAAGTAGTTGGTTGTAACTTTGTAAATTCATCTACAAGTCTCGGGTTCGAACGTAGGATATATCCTTTCCTCTCTCTTTTTTTTTCACCGATCCGTCCACGCCGCTCTCGTCTCTATTCGCCACCGCTGCTCTCCAAATCTCTCACCTATGGCGCTCTCGGCTCCCAAACTTTCCCTCGGTCGTCGGCCCGATCCGTCCACGCCACTCTCGTCTCTATTCGCCGCCGCTACTCTCCAAATCTCTCACCCACGGCGCTCTCGGCTCCCAAACTTTCCCTCGGTCGTCGGCGTTGCTGCCTCCTCCGTTGTTGCTTCTCAATTCTTTCTGAGGTAATTTTCGATTCTGTCTTTAGCCAGACAGATCCTTCATTCTTATATCCTTCGGACAGGGGCTTAGTTGAAACTTTCATGAATGCTGATTTTTCAAAATTATGTGCTTGGGTACGCACGGATATTCATTTGTAAATACGCGTTTAAATTTAAGCGCTTTGTGGCATATTTGTTTTTTCTTCAATCAAAATGAGTCTTAAGAAATTCTTGGTGGGTTCTTTTTCTTTTAATGTTTATGTGATCAGTTTGTTGTTTTCTCACTTAGTTTGCCAAAAAAAGGCTTTTGTTCTTCTCTTTGATCTGACTTAGCTACTGAAATATCTGAGGTGCCTTTTTCCTTCCTATTTAATAGTAATCAATCGTGTACAATTCCAAATTTAGATGTCGATCTATGTTGTTGTTATTTTTAATTTTTAACTAGTACCTTAGTCTCGGCAAATTAGTTCAACGTGGAATGTTCTGGTCGAAACTATGCGAGACGGATGAACGGACATTAAATCTTGGCGCCTCTTATCCCATGTTACTTTGTTAAACTGGTGTTTGATGATTGATCTTGTTTTATGTTTGTTCATTGTAATGTGTTATGTTGGTCGAATTGTTTAACTTTTGGCCTTCTTTTTCATTTATTTTCTGTCTTCCCCTCAATTTGTGTTCGCTGCTCACCTTGACTACAGACAACTGATTTTTCTGGTAGTTATTTTTCCCCTCAAAATATTTCTGGTAAAGTTGAAGGAGCATATTTTAGCACTAGATCTGGACAACAGTTCTATATCAATAAGCAGAGCATTTGGTGGTGTGTTTACTATTTTTGTTGAAGACAAGATAGATACATTATGTGTCTGTTTGGAATGCAGAGCTTTTTGAGCGTTAGGAGCGTTAAGACCAGTAATTTTGAGAAAAAATCCACTGACGCTGCCAACATCCATTTGGTCTGTTTGGGTTGAGCGTCAAGAAAAAGCTCCTAACGCACGCTCAAAAAGCCCATTAAGTCAAAAGCTCTACCATAGAGCTTTTTCCAAAACGCTTTCAGCTTTTTGACGTGGGTCTCGTCACTTTTACCACTATCAATCCAAACATAAAGGCCCATTTGGATTGGCTTTTTTGATTAAAAAAAAGAGAGCACTTTTTTAATGCAAAAAAAATGTTTTTTTTGATCAATTTATGTGTTTAGATGATATTTTTTTGAAAAAACAAAAGTTACAAAAAAAATTCAAAATGTTGCTTTTTTTTTTTAAGCTCCAATTTAGAGCTTAAAAAATAAGCACTTAAAAAAAGCACTTTTTTTAAAAGCCCATCCAAATAGGCCTTTAAATCAGATAACTTTTAAGCCACCACTCCTATCACCAACCCAAACAGGCCCATAAATTGATTAACAGCAGCAAAAGATCTCTTGTTATGTTTGCACGGAAGATTGAATTTGAAATCTTACATTTATATGGTTACTTCTTCTTAGAAGCTTAGATAGTCACATATTTCCTTGTTCAAAATTTGTTTACATGAGGTGGCTGATTGAGGTTTTAACTGTTCCTGCAGTGCAACAGATTGGAAGTTTGCTGCAGAGCAATTTGTTAAAGAGCTTCCCGATTAAGTGTTTGTTCACCGTAAGGATCATTCATCAAATTTCTAATTTAAACTTTTCGTGATGATTCCATTTGGAAGACGTTGTATGGTTATTATTGTCCTGATTTAGTGTGATCATATTATGATTGTACCTTGATTCTAGGAGAGATATGGGGGATGTGATTAAATCAGACATAATTACAACTTAATTGCCTATATTCTCTAATCTCCCTATATATGTAATCAGTCTCAAGTGAATAAAAATCAGAGCTTATTATTGCTCAAAAACTTCAGTAAATAGCCCTGGAGGACTAGAAGGTGTTATATCTGATAATTTAACACTAAATTATTACTTAAGCTTGTTTTTGTGGATGACCATCACAAGATATAATGCAATATTTTCAAGGAATGAAGAATCGAAGAATGCTTTTGTAGTTGTTCTGATGTAAAAGTTAGTTGACTCTTGATTATTATTTTTCCATGTTAAGTTGAAGTTTTCTTTTCTTTTATTGTTTATATTCTTCTGTTTTTTAATGCGTTTAAAACTTTCCTTAAAAAAAATTTTCGAAGGCGCTGCCCCCGAATCTCACCACTAATTGTGCACCCATAAACCTAAAATCCTGAGTCCGCCACTGGGTGGAGACGAATAGGTTATTTTTAAATTTTAAATTTATGTAAAATCTAGCTAAGAAAGTTTTAACAGTATTTTAACATATTTTTGTCTTATAAGATGACTAAAAAATATCAAAGAACAAGTTGCAAGTGAATCAAAAGTTCAAAGAATAAGTTATAAGTAATTCATAACTTTAAGAGCCAAAAGCCAAAAGATTAAATTTTTCCTTTACAATAGATTAAAGTTAGTTGAACTTAATGATTTTGATCTAATTTTGAAAGTTTATGGTTGCTTTTGATTTAAAAAATATTTATGGTTACTTTTGCACTTTTGATAATAGTTAAAGGTTATTTTAGCACCTTAACCCTTATTTTTATTTTTACAGCTCTTGATGATCCATTCATTACTAGTAACAAGTAGCTGCAAGATTTGGAGTTAAAATGATCATGCCCTTATTAAGAAGCTCTTTGTTAAAATGGTAAGTGCTCTCACTTTTGTAAGAAAAAAGACACAAATTTGAATTTTGGAAGTGTACTTATCAGTAGAAGTAAACTCCAAATCTTAAAATAAATTTTACCCTCACAGGGAAAAAAATGATGTTCTTGTAAAAAGGGATGACATATTGATATATCAACAATAACATATTGCCACTTGAGCGATAAAAGGTTTGACTTCAATCCGACTAATCTTTCAATCAATTACTTGATTTATGAACTTAAAACCAGACAACTAACTCTTTTAGGAGTAGTAACACAAAGTTGATCTAGTGATATATGATTCTCATTTTAAGTTTGAGTTCAAGAAGAGATATTTTTAATAAAATGAGCAGTCACAAATCCCAAAACTTGAATAGTTGGTTATTTGGATACTAGTTGAAAGTATAAAAAAAAGAAGTGCCGATTATTAATTTTTTTTAATTGCCACAGAAGCTTGCGAGGTGGTCGTATGCAGAAGTTATTGACTGGTTACTGGGATTAAGCAGCTCCGCAGTAACTGTCGGACTTGCTAAGCTGAATTTATATTTTGTGAAGCATGAATATATGTTCATGTTTCGTGGTGGCGTTTCCTACATGAGGATTTCTGAGAACTCTGATCATGCAAGTTTCAACCTCTTGCTGTTCTGGACACTTTCAAAGTAGGACGACTCTGTTCTCTGTTCCCTGTCACCTTCAAACACTCTGTCGCCTTCGGTCGAAGCCAAGCCCGACCGCCTCTTTATCTCTTTCATGCCCTAATTTCTGGCTTTCCCTCTACGTTTTATTTCAGTAACCATCAGACCCTCAATTTTTCTATTGGCTAAAAAAAGGACTCTAAATTTTTCCACATCAGGGTCAGGGCGTACTTTCAGACTTAAAGAGCTATTTATAAATTACCCACCAATGAGACCCCACATCAATTAGCAGGTATTGAACCTCTTCTCTTTTGGGGTGTAGGCCGATGTCTTAACCAATTGTGCCAATCCTCATTGACGACAATTTGTAACTTTTTTTTTATATGAATTATAACTTAATGCTTCAATTATGAATTTTAACTTCCATCCATGTGGGGCAAATTTGGCCTGTTTTAAAACTTCCGAGACAAAAATTACCCCCCACAAAAAAAGTGAAAACTTCCAAGACTTGTTCACAGCCAGTTCTACAAGTTTTATTAACATATTAATATTGATTAGAGCCAAATTGACAAAATAGCAGCTACTATATATACACTTTGGACCCCCAAAGAACATAATGGCCAAATGATTTCTCATCACTTGCCACAAAACCCTGAAAGAGAGCGTTTAATTTCTTTTCCTTTTGTTTTTTTCCCTGATCAAAAGTATAAACAGGTATAAGTGCTACAGAAACATTCTTGCAGAGAGCTATACTTCATCTTTGCTAAGCTAAGGTATGCTATCATCATATATTTGATTTCTTCAAAAAGATTTAAATCAAAAAGACAACTACTGGGGAATCATTCCAATATGACTTACATGAGAAAGAATGTAACTACAATGAATACACATGGATTAGATTGACAATCATTAATAATGCAATTAATCTATGAACTCTAGAACAAAGAAAGGTAACACTCGAGTTTCCTAAACAAAACTTGAGTTCCAAGGTAATTCTTTAACCTCAACCTCTTTGATGTTAAGTATACTCGATGAAGGCCTTTGACACACTTCAAGTTTCATTTGGTTACACTCGGGTTTACAACTCGAATGTGATTCAGGACATTCGAGTTTTGGTAGACTTTAATCTTTTCCACTAAAATTTATCTTAAAACACTCTACTACCAAGCTCTCAAAATGCCAAAACTTGAGTATTAAGAAAGAACACTCAAGTTTCACTTTTGAGTATGGAATTACAAAACTCGAGTGTCCCTTTTGAAAGCTTATTTCCAACATAACTTTTTTTTTTTTTGAAACAGTCTTTCTTCTAAGAGCAAAAACATCTACACTCGAGTATTGTAGAACAAAACTCAAGTGTGCCACTCGAGTTAAGATGAATACAATTTGAGTGTTGACTGCTTCTGCAGTACATCATTATATCTTGAATTTAAATTTATTGATTATCATTCCATTACTTCATATTATCACTTATTATTATTCTCAATGCTATTTAACTTGTTTATTAATGCGTTTCAGATGATTAAATTGACAAAGTAACCACAAAATCTCCAAAAGCTACATTTGTGTCAGAAGTATTAAATGAAGTTACAGAAGTGAGCACACACATGACAACGAACTCAGAGCAAACAAAAAGAACATATTTTCTGCTATACCCATTCCAGTAAAATGATAGCAATGTCATATCAAAAGAAGGGATGTCGTATGAAATGAAGCGATATCGACCAAAACTTCAAATATTCCACAAATTCCAACTTGTGAGTAACATAAGCGTTTACTGACTAACAGTTACATTTATTACTCACAACGGACACATGAAAGCTTCTCAACGGTCATCAATGACGTTCAACTATAAATATGAAGAGCATTCAATAAGGAGTAATACCACTGAACTATTACCGCTCAATTTCATTAATAGCTCTTTATTGTTCATTTAGTATCATTTAATATCTTCAGATATTCTGTACATCAATGTTCATTTATCTACATTGTGAGAGAATTTATCATTTGATTATATTGCTTGTAAAAATCTCAAGGTAGTGAGACTTTAAGTGCGGGAATTTATAACTTCTAAGGGGGAATGAGTCTTGTGAGGAAAGCCCATTGAAATGTGTGGAATCATTCAAAAAGATAGTGAAAATCTCAAAGGCTCTCTGGGGACTAGACGTAAGTCAAAACTTTATGACCGAACTAGTATAAATTTCATTGTCTTAGCTTTTCTTTCATTCCTTCCTTGCTAAGTTATTCACCAAGCTTGCTTAGTCTAAAAATTTTTAAATCACCTAATTCACCCCCTCTTGGTTGTTACTTAGCACTTTTAGGAGTTGGAAGAGATGTATCAAATAGAATTTTTTTCAGAATCCCACCTCCTTATATTTGATACTTTTCAGAATCCCGCCTTTTTAGATAAAATAATATTTAAGGGTTCTTTGAAAAGAACTGTAATGTATTGTATTGTCCATAATATTAATTAATATATCAATAAAAAAAATATTGATATATTGTTAGATTACTTAATGGTTCTTTTTAAAGGATCATAATGTATTATCAATTTTTTTTTTTATATATTACAAAATACTTAACTGTTCTTTACAAAAAGGCGTAATATATTGTCAAATAAATTTTATTTTTCAATATCACAACTTTTTATATTAAATAATACTTAATGATTTACAAACTATTTCACAATCTATGTGTTCTTCACAGTATGGCGAAACATGAATTCCACAACTCCGTGTTCTTCATTAATTGATTGTCATTACATAACCAAGGTTTCCAAATGGAAAACTTGTGACGAAGTTGCCTGAAAACAAACTAACAAAGGAAATTGAAAGTAACACATAAAACTAGAAGCTTTAAATTACTAAAGGAGCTTTAACTATATTAAGCCTTAAGCTTGTCTACATTCCACGTCCTCTTGATCGCTTCTCCTTTTAAGGATTCTAGAGTATAAGCTCCCTTTCCGAGTTGTTCCTTTATTCTATAAGGACCTTCCCAGTTGGCCGCTAGCTTTCCATCTCGAGCGTTCTTGTTGCCAACGTCGGCCCTTCGCAGTACCAAATCATTTTTCTCGAATGAACACGAACCAATCTTCCTGTTGTACCGAGCTGTAATAAGCTGCTATGCAACCAAATCCCTGAAATGAGTCGCAGTCCGAACTTCATAGATTAAATCTAACTCAACTGCTATAGCCTCGTCATTAGCTTGTTCTTCCTGCGCAACCTGCAGCTTCCTCCAAGAAGGCTCACCAACCTCGACGGGAATCATGGCCTCACACCCATACGTGAGCCTGAAAGGAGTCTCTCCCGTGGACGACTGCACTGTAGTCCGGTACCCCCCACAGCATCGAGTATAGGTGTTCTACCCAACTGTCCCGAGCTTCTTCCATTCGCTTCTTCAGCCCACTAACGATAACCTTATTTGCTGCCTCCGCTTGCCCATTGGACTGTGGATGCTCCACAGAAGCGAAATAATGTTTGATTTGGAGGTCGGACATCATCTTCTGAAACCCTTTGTCGATGAACTGCGTTCCATTGTCCGTGACTATCTCCGCCGGAATCCCAAATCGTGAAATTATATTCCGCTGAAAGAATTTTTGTGCTCTGGCCAAGGTTATCGTCGCCAACGGTTCGGTTTCTATCCACTTGGTGAAATAATCGACTGCAACAATCAACCACTTCAGTTGCCCAGGTGTTGTTTTAAACGGCCCCAACAAGACCAAGCCCCACTTGAAGAACGGCCACAGAGCCGTGATTGCCTGTAGATCAGATGGTGGAGCTCGTATAATATTCCCGTGTTTTTGGCAGCTGTCACACCTTTGAACGTGATCCCTGGCATCTTGAGCCATTGTCGGCCAATAGTATCCCGCCCTAATAGCTTTCTGAGCCAATGCCTTGGCGCCCATGTGCTGCCCATTGATGCCCTCATGGATCTCCGCCAACACATACTGAGCTTGATCCTTACCGAGGCATTTCGCCATGGGAGTGTGCACACCTTTACGGTAAAGTTGATCACCTACCATTGCATAAGTTGTTGCCGTTCTTATTAAATTCTTAGACTCTATCGCATCCTCGGGGATGATTCCTCGCTCCAAATAGTCGGCAATTGGCTTCCTCCAATCATCGGAATCTGATATTAACATCACATAACTCGGCTCTGGTAAGTTTTGCTGAACAACAGTTCGTAAATTTCCCAGACATTTTGTGCTGGCTAGCTTTGAGAGAATATCAGCTCTAGTATTTTCTACCCGTGGAATATGTGCCACTGTCACCTCCTCAAAGTTTGCCATAATCTCTTTAACCTTTGCTAGGTATTTAGCCAAAAGCAGTCCTTTCACTTGATAAGTCCCTTGAATTTGTGATGCGACTAGTTGAGAATCTATGGATACATGCACCTGTTGAGCTCCATTTTCTCTTGCTTGTAATGAACCTACAATTAATGCCTTATACTCGGCCTGGTTGTTTGACGTCGGGAAATCGAGCCGGAGGGAGAACTCCATGGTGACGCCTTCTGGACTTTCCACGATAACTCCTGCTCCGCTTCCTTGTAAATTTGATGAACCATCAACGAACACTTTCCAGGGCTCCGATCCCCCTTCCTTAGTCCACGGTGGGGTTAGCTCCACCAGGAAGTCTGCAAGAGCTTGAGACTTGATTGCTTGTCGAGCTTCATAAACGATGTCAAACTCGGATAGCTCAATCGCTCAGCTTGTCATCCTCCCTGCTAGATCCAGCTTATGAGCACCTGCCGTATAGGCTGATTCGTCCGGACTATGATTGAATGACCATGAAAGTAATGTCAGAGCCGCCTCGCGGCCATCAACAATGCCAATGCCAACTTCTCTAATTTCTGATACCTCAACTCGGACCCTTGCAAAGCCTGACTCACAAAATACACTGGTTTTTGTCCTTCATCTGACTCTCGAACCAGAACTGCACTGATTGCTTCCTCGCCTACCGATAGGTACAAAATCAATTTTTCCCCGGGTTCTGGTCTAGACAAAACCGGCGGGGAAGACAAGCACTGTTTAATCTTGACAAAAGCCTTGTCACATTCCGCATTCCAACCTCCTTGAGCTTCCTTCTTCAAGAGCTTAAAGAATGGGAGTGATTTCTCGGCCGACTTCGGCAAAAACCTTGTCAGTGCTGCCAATCTCCCAATCAACTGTTGGACTTCCTTTTTATTAGCTGGGGCTAGTACTGCTCTACACTTTTCCAGGTTAGCCTCAATACCTCGGTTAGTCAATAAAAAACCCAAAAACTTACTCGACGGTGCTCCAAAAGCGCATTTCGCCGGGTTCAATTGAATTCGATACTCCCTCAGCTTCTCGAACGTTTGGTGCAGATCCTAAACATGATTTCCCAGCTCTTTGGATTTCACTATCATGTCGTCGATGTACACTTTGTAACATCCCAATTTTCTAAAACGTTTTCGAACTATTTGATCAGAGTAGAGCATCGGAATAATTTCAAAAGAGCGAGTATCTGATAAAAACCTTCACTGTTGTAGTATTTGGTTGCTTACACAGCGGTACAGTAGTTTGAAAATAGTACAACAAGATAACGCTGAAATAAAAATTTCTCTGTCTTCGTCCTTGCGCTAGCTCCTTATCCTTGTCCTTGGTCCTGGTTCCTCCGGACCCTGACGCTATGTTAAGAACTGAGGTTCAATTACCATTGAACCTCAGGTAACGGTTAACCTCATGCTTATGTATCAAATATGTATGACAGATATCCATGGCAAAACAGCATTTAATCACATACAATATTCATATATTCACGTAATAACATTACACGGCCACTGCAACATGTATGTTATTACAGTCTGCACTATCTCCAGTGCCACGACGGCCTATCGTGTCCTCAGCGCTAGGAAAACTTAACGGCATTATCAAAACCATAACCCGTATCAAGTTGTATGTGTATGATCAATTTTCAAAACAGAGTTTCAGACTATCTATCACATATAAGCATACAATAAGCATCAGAGTTAGTGTTACAGTACGCGTCCGTACCTGAATCGGTAGTTCGGTACGAAATCGGTTGGTCAGCGTTCTTCCGGTCAGCCTATCATAGCCATATTGTTCTATTAATTTAAAGATAATATCCTAAAATATATTTTGGCCACTACTGACTACTCTACCCTTGATACATTAAACCATCATTTTATTTCCTCAAAATTCGTTGAAAAACGCTGGACAATATTGGGCAGAATTTCGTCTATCTTTGAAAAATCATAACTAATTATAGAAAAATCGAAACGATGATCCGTTAAAATTTCTGGACTCCTTAGGATGTCTATTTTCCAGAAAAAATATCAGGCTTTGCCCAGATTTCAAAAATCATTCCCAGATTTCACGTGTTCATCCTCTGCCCAGAATTTCCAGCATTTTCGCAACATAAACTTTGAGAATTTCTTTCTCACTGTACAGAGCTCATTTCAACATGTTCTTTACATATTTAAAAATCTCTATATGTCTAGTTTCATCATGAATTTTATCAGAATTTTTCAATATCATTTTCAACATGAAATATGAGTGTTTCTGTTACTAGTTCAGAAATCGCCTAACCGACGAATTTTCGCCAGAACTTCGTTACTACAGTGTTCTTGACCTGGGAATTTTGCAGAACTACTTCCTTCACTAAATTTTCGAAATGAAGCTATTTTAAACTATAAAAACATGAAACTAAAATTATTCTAGAATTTTAAAGATTAAAACTACTTCTACCTATGAATTTAAAACTCAAAACTAAGAACTTTGCTTACCTAAAGCTTGATCTTCTTCAAGCCTTCCTTCAGCTCTCTCTCAACTCTCTCTCAATAAGCAAGTGTTGTATTGCTTGGTGTGAAGAAAAGTGAAGAGCTTGGGTCCCTATTTATAGGAAAAAGGTTGGGCAATTTGGTAATAAAATGCAACTTTGCTCTTGTCAATTATCCACCATTGGATCTAGGGCTTTATTGAAAAATTAAATCCTCACCATACACACACTCATCTGCCCTCTCTCTCTCTCTCCTCTCTTCTCTTTCTTCTTCCTTCTCCAAGAAGCTCAAGCAAACTTGCACTTTAAGCCATGAATAGTGATTTGTGTTCTACAAGCCTTTGACTAATTTGACACATGTGTTGAAAACTCAATTCCTTCCCTTTGAAGCTCTAAAAACCGAAATTCCTCTGGTCCTTTAGGTTGGGTTGATGTTTTGGGCTTTATTGGTGGTTTGGCAATTTGTTTGGGTTACCAAAAATGATCCAATGAGTTTTTGTTGTGCCAAAAAGCCCTAAATTAATTTCTTCTTGTTTATTATTAGGTTAAGCTTAATTAGGTTTAATTTGAAATGATTTTATTGATTACCAATTAAATTTTGATCCTACTAAGTCCAATTGTTACAATTGTGGATCCCTTGTTAGGCTTTATTGTTGAATTTAGCCAAAATATTGCAATTTGTTTATAAATATTTATCATTAAATTAATTTTTCATGTTAATTCAATTAAGATTAATTTTTTGATGTTTACTAATTATTTTTAGTGTCCTCTAATTATTTTAGACCTCTTCCTACCCCTTTACGGCTTAACTTTGCCAATATGTGAATTATATGACAATGTATCACTAATTGTGAGTTTAATTGTTCTTAAATTGTTGGAAATTCCATTTAATTGGTTTAAGGGCTTTTATGGTATTTTACAATATTTTATGACTCCTAATAAAGATTTAGGGAGTTGAATTTTGCCCTATTAAGTTCTACCGACAACTTATTCAAGACTTAGCATAAATATACTTCTACTTTGGAGCCAACATACTTTCCTATTTTCATGACATCTTATACTATTTTAGGAACTCCATTTTAATTTTAGTCCTTAGAAATTCATTTAAATAACTCTTAATTAGTCATTGGCTTTTGATTGGGATTATCCATCTTTGATTATGCCTATTTTAATTTAGTTAAATTTAGTGTCTTCATTGTTGTAATTTCAATCGCTCATTGCTCTTTTTAATTCCATGTAAACCATAACTTAATACGGTAATTATTTGTATTTTATGATATTTTATGGTTCCTAAATGAAATTTGAATATTTGAGTCTTCTTGGTTCATTTGATTCTAGGAGGAAATTTCCTAATTTAAATTAGATAAGTTATAATATCTTTGAGACCACATATTCACCTACTTTAATAGGTATCATTTAGTGGTTATGCTAAATAGGATTTTTAGGGTATTACACACTTCTACAATCTTACCCAGCTGGTCAACAAAAACCTTGGTCATCATCCTCTGGTAAGTTGCCCCGGCATTTTTAAGACCAAACAGCATCACGTTATAGCAATAATTTGCATTGTCAGCAATAAAGGTTGTTTTTTCCTGATCCTTGGGATGCATGGCTATCTGATTATATCCCGAGTATGCATCCATGAAAGACAACAACTGGAAACCAGAAGATTGATCAACCAATTGGTCAATGTTGGGCATGGGGAAAGCATCCTTTGGGCATACCTTGTTCAAGTCTTTATAATCTATACAAACACGCCATTTTCCATTCGGCTTTTTGACCATGACGACATTCAACAACCACGTTTTGTATTGAACCTCTCTGATGAATCCAGCTTCTACTAGCTCCTTAACATGCGCTTCTAGGGCTTTTCCTCGATCTGAACCCTGTTTCCTCCTCCTTTGGGCAACCGGTGCTGAACCCGGCAAAATTGCCAACTTGTGACAGCAGAACTCGGGATCTATCCCGGGTATTTCAGATGGTTTCCAAGCAAACACGTCCTTATTTTCCTTGAGGAATTTCTTTAACTGCGCTCGTACTTCGGGATTTAGTACCTTTCCGATTTTCGTTGTTTGCTCGAGTTCGTCTCCCAAGATGAAGTCTTCCACTTCCTCATTTGGTTCTGCTCTCTGTATCTTATCCTCCTCCCTCAAATCTAATTCGACCATATGGACGGATTTGTTCTCTGCCTTCGCTTTGAATTCACTGGAACGCTCTCTTTTCAATGCTTTCCCTTCTTTAACAGCGTCAAAATAACACTGGCGAGAATCTTTTTGATCTCCTCTGACAGTAACCACTTGATTCTTTTTGTCTACGAACTTCAACTTCTGATGATTGGACGATACCAGCATATTCCAGTCGTGAATAGTTGGCCGTCCTAAAATCATATTGTACGGAGAGGGAAAATCAGCTACAATAAAACAGACCATTTCCGACTTGAACGCATCCTTGGTTCCCAATGTCAACTTAAGATCGATATACCCTTTTGGACGAGTGTCCTCTCCATTGAAACCCGTTAAGGTTGTTTTACATGATTTCAGGTCCTCTGAATCAAATTGCATGCGTTTGAACGCATCCCATAATATTATGTCCACTGCACTTCCATTATCCACAAATATCTTCTTAACTCGACAATTCTCCACCGTCCCAGTTATAACTAGGCCATCATAATGCCCTGGTACCACATCATTTAATTCTTCGTCCGAGAATCCAAGCAATGGTAATCTCGGCCTTGCAACATCTCTTTTGAAACTCGGGCGGTCACTAACAGAGAGTACCTCCTTCAAGTATTTCTTCCTCTGACTTGTTGAATCCCCTCCCCCACCAAAACCTCCAACTATTCCGTTACATTCATATTTTGGCTGGGGAAACTCATCTTCAGCATCTCGTCCCGTCTTTCTGTAATCTCATCTCTTTCTGTCAATTGGCGGACTTCTAGTTCAATTTCCAAGCCTTTTGTTCTGCCTCCCCTGTGTCTGAATAACATAACGACAGAGTTTCCCCTCCCGAATGAACTTCTCAATTGCATCTCTCAAATCCCAGCAAACGTCCGTTGTGTGTCCGTGTTGATCGTGAAACTCGCAATATCGAGATTTATCCAGGGGGACGTCACTCTGCAACGGTCGTGGC
Source organism: Acacia crassicarpa (assembly GCA_034222035.1). Taxonomy (NCBI): domain Eukaryota; kingdom Viridiplantae; phylum Streptophyta; class Magnoliopsida; order Fabales; family Fabaceae; genus Acacia; species Acacia crassicarpa. The sequence continues at coordinate 41,353,754 of JAWXYG010000003.1, forward strand.
CGCTCGACATTTTTCATTTCTGTTGTCGACACTTCCCTTCAAACCTGTGCTTGAGACACTTTCAATGGGGCATACCGATCGTATTTTCCTTCTGCCTTGCTCCCACGAAGCCTGATATCCCTTCCGTGGCTACGAGTATCTTGCTTGTTCTGACTGTATCGATCCTTACCCCGAGAAAACGGGCTTCTTGCTCTGTCCCACGGTGCATGATTCATAATTTCCATCTGCTCTAATTATATGTATTGTTTTGTACGATCTCGGAATTCAACCAGAGTTTTTGGACGACGTTTCATAACTGACTTCTTCAATCATGAAGACTTGTCCAATCCTGCAGTTACGTAGTGTAAATGCACCTCTTCTTTTAACTCGGGAACCTGTAACACCGTGGTGTTGAAGCGCTCCAAATATCTCTGCAATGTTTCTCCGGGCGCTTGCCTCACTTGATCAAGCTAAAACTCCGTTTTTGTTTTTTTCCGACTCATGGCGAAGTGAAGGAGAAATTTATTTTCTAAATCTTTCAAGTCAGGGACCAAATTAGCTGGTAAGCTATTGACCAAATTTGTGCGGGCCCCCGCAGTGTCCCTGTAAATAACCGTGGTATCACGGGACCTGTGTACCCCTTGACCATGATCTCCATTTTGAAATTCCCGACGTGAATCTGTGGATCCTGGCTCCCGTCATACTTAGGAAAATCTTTCGTGTCGAGGCCCTTTGGGTAAGGTGTGGCCATAATTTTTTTCGTAAAAGGAGTTGTAACTCTCTCCTCATCATCTGAACTCGACCCTGATAACGGCAATGCAACATCTTTTGAAGAGTTTGGACCTCCGACTGATTCCTTACCCTTTCTCAGTGCTCCTATCGATGCCTGATCTCGCCTAGTGCCATCCATTCTTTCACGAGTCGCTGTAGCTCGACCTCGTCCGCTCGGACTTCCTCGGTCCCGGCTACTTTCTTGAGGCTGCGTTGGCTCCTTATCACGCCTTGATTCTTCTTTATCACTTGTTTGCACCAGTTCGGCATCTTGACGAATGGGAATATTTTGCCGACTTGGTCCGGCCTCATCCCTATCAGGCCCCGTGCGTCGATCGTCAACTCGCCCGGCATATTGTTCAAACAATCTTCTCCATTCGGCATCACGTCGGTCCATCTCCTCTTTCAATAGCCGAGCATATTCCCTTATTTGGAGGTTATAACGATTCTCCATTCCATCCATCCTATTCAACACGGACCCCACTGTGTTCTGCAACAAGCGAATGTCGGGGTCAACCACTTGGAATTCTGCTTGTGGCTCGTTCGGGAGAGTCTGGGAACCAACTCGCTACAGTATGAAATTTTTTGGAAGAGGAGAATTCGTTGTATCCGACGTTTCCACCTTGGTCTCAACAACGACCTGATCAACATTAATATCGGCAGGATCCTCCTGGTGAATTATCTGTTCATCAGTAGGTTGCCTCGATTGTTCTTCTGGCAACTGGGCCTGCCGGTTTGCTGAAGTACGTCTTCTGGTGTTTGCCATTTGCAATAATGAATCCGTAGCTTGACAATCTGGAATTCAAATTTTAGCGTTCCCCACGGTCGGCGCCAATGTTTCGTAGTGAAACATAAATGTCCAACCCTTTAAGACTAGTTATGATTGATATTGGATCTATTAAAGCTCTACCCAAGACTATCTATGGAGTAGTTAGCCTTGAGCAGGAAGATCACTGTGCAATACTGACAGCGGGATGCCGCTAGAGGTATGAGGTGTGTGCACAGTGTGAATGTATGAGAGATAAAGTAGAGAGTGTGTGTACCGTTCACCAAGAAAACTTCCCTATTTATAGTGATGCCTTACTGGTCCGACTTTCGTGGGGGGCATGCTCCCACGAAGGTACATGCCGATGCCCATGATGTCATGTGCGATGCCCCCACTACGTCTGTTATGGCGAACATGGGTATGACCACAGATAAGCACCTTTTTAGTTGGGCCAGACTTCACTAAGCCCAATTTCCGGGATCCATAACAACATCGGAAATTGAAATTACAAAGAAAATAATTCCTCATAAAATCAAAGCAATGTATGCATCATATATATAGCAGCTTATTCTCATTTTTTCTGATAGTGTTAAAGACTCTGAATTTCAAAGAGTACAAAAGGAGAACATATCAAGAGACAAAAAAAGAAGATAAACTCTCTATCAACTGATTCAAATACTAAATAGCTTAAAATTACAAGTTTTATTGTTCTACAGGATGCTAAAGGAAGCTTTGAATGTTCTCCATCATCTGCGAGTGATGAGAGAGTTACCTCCAACTCATTCAAAATTAGCAAGCTCACAGCTTGGCACGAAGTGAAGGATAACTCCTCCTTATTGTCTCTCCAACTTTCTCTCTTCATCTCCCTCATCCTTCATCTTTTATATTTTCCTGATTTTCATATAACACTATCTTTATAATTGATTTTAATATTTTTGATAATTATAACTTATTTTCAAATTATATATTTAAGTAATATATAAGATTTAAACTAATATATTTAAGAAATTCTAATATGTCAAAAAAATTACATATTATTTTCATTTAGAACTGTTTAAATAAAATTTTCAAATATATTATTTAATAATATATTATTATTTTTTGAAAATATTATTAATTTTTTGAAACTAATATATTTAAACGAAATTTTTCATTTAAAAAAATTTCATAAAATTTCAAAGATATTATAAAATTTTGTTTCTGAAACAAACTTCAAAAATAATGATTAACTTAAAAAATAATTATTTGTTTCTACTCCATTATCCCAGGTCAATTGTTTTATTTTCAAAATTTCTTTAGAAGTATGTTAAATGTTGCACAAAGCCATTTGTGCAATGCAATTAATAGATATAGATTTTATAGATAAATATAGATTAACTTCAAAAATAATGATTAAACTAAAAAAAAATGTTATTTCATTTCTACCCCCATCATCCCAAGTTGTATTTTTTTTTTCCATTTTCAAAATGTAGGTCAAACTCTTTTTTTTTTTTTTTTTTTAAAGATATTATCATCTAGTATTCAGTTCAAGATTTGTAGCTTCCCTTAACATAAGTGTCTTCTCTATGACTTGAACTCAAGATCAAGAGAGATCTAATGAAATTTTATACCACTGGACCAACTCTATATTAATAAATTTTTAAAATGTGTCCCACAATCTTTTTTATGAGCCAACATGACATGAAACCCAAGAACTCTACTTTTAAGCCACATATTCCTAAAGAACAATGAAATGAATCTTCATATCAAAAAAAAAAAAAAAAAACAACAATGAAATGAATCTGAAGTCATGATATATGCCGTTTGAGCCGTGCTTTAATCTAGGGAAGAGACTTTATAGATATATATTTGTAATTCAAATACACAAAAAGTAGCAATTATCATTTAACAAAACACGCAGAATAGATTTTTCAACTTGGGTTTAATATTTTGGCAAAAAAAAAAAAAAACTTGGGTTTAATAGTGGTAGGGCAACTTCATATCGTAGTATATAGCTTCTCCTCCTATATGGGTCTAGGAAGTAGTAGTAACGCTGGTAGAGGTGGAGGCATGTGTACTCTCTGGCCAGTATCTCCTGTGGACTGGGCTTCAAGCACCCTACCCTTGAATTGTGGGTGAGCCCAACCCCTTTCCTAAAATTTTATTATAAAAAAAAATATTGTTTCTCCTCCTATAAGACCATTGTTGTCAAACTCGCGAGTTGATTCTCCGAGTTTACCGTCTTTTCGTTTCTACCTTACTAAATTGAGTCAAGTCTCCAGCAAACTCGTGTCAACTGTAAACTTATATAAACTCTAAAACTCATGAGTTTACAGATTGAATTTACTGTTTTTACGTTTGTAGCTTACAAAATTGTGTTAATTTTTTTTCAATTTTGTCATCCTCAACAACTTTATATATGAATTTTATAGAAATTTCTTTATTAGGTATAATAAATTATGAATGTTGATATATTTAATTTTAATTATTTGAATTTAAAATATATTTAAATCAAATTATTGTTATTTTTATATTATAATTATTTAATTATACACTATTAATACATGTTTAATGATACAAGTAAACTCTTACGAGTTTACCGATTCGAGTTTACGATACGAGTTTACATCACTGTAACGAGTTTGCATAGACTCGTGAATTTGACAACCTTATATACGACTATAGCATATAATTCCACAAGGCAACCAGATTGGGGAAAATTTTTTTTAGTAAAAACACAAATGCTAATTAAAAGCAAACAGTTGAATTGAACATTTACATTTATCGTTGTTATAGTCAAATAGTTCAGCGTGTTATATATTCATTTAAACCAAAAGTACTTATCCACCAAAAAACTGCAATGTAATAATATTTGGGGTCAAGCTAGGGTCTTCATCGTTTATTTTGCCAATTGATATAAGGTTTAATATATGATTGAAAATAACTCACAATGCAAGGGTACTTTCGGAAATTAAGGATTTCTTCAATGTGAAAATACTGAGCTTCATGAGATACAAAATAGTTACCAGAATAAAATGGTTCATTCGGATTTTGTCACTTTACATTGCATTGTTAAAAGATTTCATAACTGAGAAATTAATAATAAGAGGGTTAATAAATAAAAAGTCTATAAGATTTTATTTTTATTTTTAAAATTATAAGGTTTTATTACCTTCATATAATTTAAAATTTAAAAAAATATGTGTAATTTTCCTAAAGAAATTAGAAGCTTGCCAAAAAATTATATATTTGGCTTCAAAAAAGAATTGATTATACATACATACATACATCGATATCACGCCCACAGAATCACAATTAAAAAAGTTCAAAATTCAAACAGCCCCCATGCTATTGTTATGAGACTATGGCATATTTTTCTTGAATAATTCTCAGCCATTTGTTGGCTGATAAAAAATGTTTGTAACGCAATTATACACATTTCCATCCTTACTATAAAAATTAGATGGGTGTTGAATTCGATTCTTAATATAAGACCTTTCAATCCATTTTATATCTTATATTTATCAATTTTTCTTAAACTAGTTTACCTTAATAACCTAATAATATCAATAAGTATTTTAGGGAGGTCAAATCACATTTCTTATAATTAACTACTTAAGTTAACTAAATAGTTCTTACATTAAAATACCAGAGACAACAGAAATCAAATGTGTTATAGACTCATATATGAGGCCCATTGCACTGGCCAAAACTGGTCTGTCAAGATTTTTTCTTTTTGATACTTGTCCTAGGTTCTTAAGGGCAATGGTTGATAAAGAGAGTTTGGGATTAATTTCCCTACCTATGTAATTTTTCTGTGTTTATTATTTTGGCGTTTTACCCATCTTTTATATCAAATATATATATATGAGGCCCATTGACTATACAGCCCAACAAGGACGAGTTATACCAAAATTTCTCCATAGTCAGGTAAAACACTAATAGGCCTATAATGAAGGCTATAATCACGGAATGTGCAGGTAGTGCGATTGAAACATGGGCCTGAAGGCACACAAAGCCTAAGGACCGAAACTCTAAAGGTAATCTCTATAAATAGGAGATTAACATAAAAAGTACACATTCTCGATTCATCCTATTTACTATTTAGCCTCATTGTGCACTCACCCCATCCCTTTTTAGCTAAACGTCATACTCGTGTTGCACAGTGATTTATTGCTCTCTTTGATATCTTCTACATAGATATCTAAGAGAGTCATCTGATATTCTCTTCGATGTCTTCCACATAGATACCTTAAGAAATCCTTTGATCCTATGTAAATCACCTTCTAGCCAATTGAGGTTAGACATTTGTGTTCTACAACAGAACAAAATGTATTATGTTGTTGACAAAGTTTAGTATTATTATTATTATTATTATTATTGAATAATAAATTGGATGTCATTAAACTCTAAACATAAAAGAGTACAGCAAATTAAATCACCCTGTGGAATGTAGGTAGAGCTTGATCAAGAATATAAAAATTGTCTACCATCTCTTGCTTGAGCTCCTCCCAGTTGTGAAGGGAGACATCGTTCTTACACCCCTCGCTTGAACTCCTCCCAACTGCTTATGACCATCCTCGATCGTCTCTTTCCTTTGATACCAGCTAAGTGCCTTGCCTTCACTTCACGGTTTATATATATATGGATAATTAACTTCCAAATTATGAAAAGATTATATTGAGCATAATATAACATGAGAGATGAACATGTGTTATACTTTATTTGGCACAAAAGGTAGCAATTAGCAACCTTCATTCATCAAAAGATACAGAGTACATTTTACAACTGAGGTAACTAGTAGTAGTCCAACTCCACCTTTTATCCTACTATAGTAAACCCAAAAAAAAAAAAAAACCATAGACACACACACATGAAGGCAAACAACATCATTTGCTGTTGAACATACTACACTCATCATCCTACATAACTTCTCTAAAGGGCATCAATGACTACAAGTACTGTCATATATTCATTTCCACCTAAAGCAGCAATGTAATGTCTTGAGATTAGGATGAAGATGAAGGCTCTTCAATGTGGATGTTGCCAATTGATACTATACTTTCAATATGATTGAAAACAGCGGAAATTCTAGGGGGACGCCAAGGAATAGTGAATCTTTTTATTGGGGTAAAGGTCTTATTTGCCCCAAAAGTTTTGACTGAGGAGCATTAGGGGACAAAAGTTTTTTTGAAGCAAAATTGCCACGGAAATTAACAAAACATAGGAATTTTGTCTCTCCGTTAAGTTTAACTGAGTACACACTTGGCATGTCATCTCATCACATGTGGCATGTCAACTTATCAATTAAATAAAAGTTAAGTATCATTTTTGCCCTATAAGTCTTCGCTAAGGAGCAATTTTGCCCTGAAAGTTTACAAAACATAGCAATTCTGCCCTTTTGTCTCAATATTAAATTTGACTATTAAATCAGTCAAAGAACACACATGTCATACCTTGAAAAAGTTAAACTTAAAGTCAGAGAAGGAGATCCTCAAGACATTAAGCTCAAGGCAGCGAGAATTTGTAAAGCCGAACTGGTTAAAGTGAATGAAAGGTCTGTTGCAACACCAAGAGGAAGCATCACTTATGATCTAACAAATGAAACTCAAAACGAGGAATGAATTGTCCCAAAAATTGGTTCAGTAAGACAAATCAATAGTGATAGTATTTACCTTTATATAGATTGATCTAGGCCACCCACCCTGTCCCACAAGGTAACTCTATACTGCTCCTAAAAATTCCAGTGATTTTAAGTGATGCTTACTGAACCAATTTTTGGGACAATTCATTATTGTCCCAAAAATTGGTTTAGTAAGTATAACTTAAAATCGTTGGAGATTTATCGTGTAGGATAGAGTGGGTGGCCTAGATCAATCTATACAAAGATAAATATTATCACTATTGATTTGTCTTGGGGACAATTTATTTCTCGTTTTGCGTTTCATTTGCTTAGATCATAAATGATGCTTCCTTTGGGTTTTGCGACAAACCTTTAAATCCTTTTGACCAGTTCGACTTCACAAATTCTGGCCACCTTAAGCTTAACATCTCAAGGATCACCCTCTTTCACTTCAAGTTTAACTTTTTCAAAGCATGACATGCGTGTTTATTAACTGATTTAATAGTCAAATTTAATAATGGGGGGACAGAAGGGCAAAATTACTACGTTTTGTAAACTTTCAAGGAAAAATTGCTTCTCGGTTAAGACTTCCGAGGTAAAAATGATACTTAACTCTTGTTTGATTGATGAGATGACATGCCATGTGTGATGAGGTGGCATGCCATGTGTGCACTCAGTTAAACTTGACGGTTAAAATTAACGGAGGTGAAAAATTGCTACGTTTTGTTAACTTTTGTGGCAATTTTTGCTCCAAAAGAAACTTCCATCCATCCAATGTTCCTTAGTCAAAACTTTCGAGGCAAATAAGACCCTTATCCCTCTTTTTATTTCGTAAGTATCAGGATTTAGTAGTGATAAAACAATTACCAGTCTGTCATCTACTCCAGATTCAATAGGAACTTTGTAGACAATATCATTCCTCCAAATACTAAATGGACACAAAGACGTGCCTGAAGAGCTAACTATAGTACTCTCTCTGATCCTTATTATAAGACACCAACTATTAAGTTTATTTAGTCTTTTTAATAAGGCACTTGCTGATTCCCAATAAACATTAATTATTTTTTTCCATGTCTGCCCATAATTATTAAGTGTAGTTGGAGAGAGTAATAATTAATATGATATTAGAGTTTAGAGCAATTAGTATGAGTAATATTGGAAATTATTTAGATCCTAGGACAACTTTATTTACTTTAACTATTTTTATTGGTTTATGAGAAAAGTTAGTTGGTGCCTTATAATAAGGACCAAAGGGAGTATGTTTCTTACTCCAACTCCACCTCTCCCTCTCTATTGATGCACTTGTGTGTATATGTGTGTGTCTCTGTGTGTATATCCCTTTTTAAATCAATGTCATGCGTCGATAAGTTCTCATTCATGTTCCCTTGCATTGTTGAAATAGCTAACAAATTAAGTGTAAAAGTTATTTGTATAAATTAATAAGTTTATGGTTTTTTTTATTTGGGATAGGGTTTCCTTTTCGAGGTTTAGAATGCAGTGAATTTTTACCTCTTCAAACAAGTACACTCCTTGAAATTTGAACTTATATTCTTCTTCTTTTGAGGGTGATGTCGCTTACCACCTTAACCAACATCTTGTTGGTATAAGTTTATAATATTTTATTCATGTTTTGAATTATACTTTTTTATTTTCTCTACATAATTTAAAACTTTAAAAATTATGTATAATTTCACCTAAAAATTAAAAGCTTCCCTGAAAATTATACATTTGACTTAAAATATAATTGATCATACATGCATGCTAACATATCAACACACACAAGCATAAGTTCAAAATTTGAATAGACAGTGTCCATAATATTATAGTTGAGGTGTTATATTGGTCCTAAGTATCATAATTCAATTTACCTCTCATATTTAATAATTTTTTCTTAAACTAATCAATATTTATAAAATGATATATAATTTAATATTCTTTATGCGCATGCTCGCCCACATTTCTTCTAATTAACTAATTTATCTTCTCATAATCCTTAAAAAAAAGGGAATAGATACTCTTATTTTCCCTCTTTCTCATTATCTTGTTATAATCTCATGTCTCATCTCCACCCTTGGATCATAAAATGGATAATTTAGATTGAATATTTTATAAATGTATTTATTTTTTCTATATTACAGTATGGACAGTATAGATCGAATTTAAACAATTGAAATTTTCTTATTTATGTTTATATTAATAATTTCATAAAAGATTAAATTAAATCACTTATTCTTTTATTCTAAAAGTGGATATGATATTATGAAGAGAAAATGAGGGAGAATTGGAAAGAATTGGAGCCAATTCTTGAGAATTGGCACCGGCCAATCGCCGGCGGGGTGGCCGGCCGACGACAGCCTTTTGGCAGCCGGCGGTGATGGTATTTTATTTATTTAATACTAAGGGTAAAAGGGTAATTTCACCCAAATTTGCATTTCCCTCATAGGTTCTTAATACATCTCAGTCTTTTTATAAATTTGGGAGACTTCTGAGGGTTTTCCAAATTCAAATGGTATTTAATTGGAATTTTTTCTTTTTTATTTCCAACAACAGTTTTTTAAAAAAATAATTGTTGAAATAATGGAATATTCATATTTTTTTTAATTCTAACTTAACTTTCAATGACTGTTTAAAAAAATAGTAGTTCAAAGTAATTTTTAGCGATTGTTTTTAAAAGTTATTGAAAGTTAAGCTAAAGTTTCAAAAATGCCACTGCCTTTTTTATTTTTATTTTTTTAACTTCTATTTTTTAGAAATGTATGTTAATTTGTACCATTAAATTTACTTTTTGTAGTAGTGTATAATGAAACATGTAGGATCTTATTTACTGCTAAAATTGGTAGATGACAATTACATCAAAATGCATGACTTGATTTATGATATAGCAAAATGCATGATAATTACATCAAAATGCATCAAGTAAATTTATAAACTCAATATTTGAATCAGAATATAATACTACCTCTATTCTAAATAAAAACCCTAGTTGACTTTTTTTGAAGAGATTAATAAAGCTAAATAAGTTACTTAATGATATTATTTTTTATGTATGATTAAATTATATATTAGTTTATAATTCAGAAAAATTAGCTTGGACAAAAATTGATAAATATATATACTTTAAAATAATTTAATTAACTTTCTTAATTTCTCAAAAAAAATTAATTGAGTCTTATATTTAATACCAGAGTATCAAGATTTATTTATTTACATGTATCAAAACTTCAATAAACTTATAGTGTGTTTGGATTGAGTTGAGGGGAGGGAAGGGAGGGAAGACTGTAACATCCTAATTTTTAATTTTAGGATTTAATTATAATTATAAAATCATTATATTTAATAAATGTATTTATTATGTAAGTGTTGGAAGAAAAGAAAGAGAAAGAGAAAGAGAAAGAAGGAAACCTGCACACAAAAAAGAAAAAAAAAAGAAAAAAAAAAGAATGAAGCAACAGCCAAAAAAAAAATGAAGGAGCTGGTGCGTCAGAGGGGGCAGGTCTGCCCCCATGTTTCTTAACATGAAGGAAGGGAAATGGGGGTGGTTAAACCACTCCCAATCATTTTCCCTCCAATCACACTCCTTCCTTTCTATTTAATCAACACACACATAACCCACACAACACACACACTCGATCCAAAGAGGAGAGGCGAGAGGGAGAGTGTGAGGAGGAAAGGAGAGAATAGAGAAGAGGTGTGGTCATTTTAAGGTATGTCCTTTTTCTTATAAGATTATTTAATTAGTCAAACTAGCTTCTTTTCAAAAAACTTTTTTTATGAAAGTTGTTCTATATATTTTTCTCTTTCTAGCGAGGATAATATTATGATTTTGTGAGAGTTTTGAGTTTTGACAATAGAAGACTATATATGTGTAGTAGATGATTAATAGTAAATTTTAATCGGTTTAGATTTATTGTTTGGTTTTTATAGAAATTTAAAATGAATTTTCTGTTTAAGAAGTTTAGGATTTTATGTCTATAAAATATTTTTACCAATTAAATATTATGAATATAATTTATTTGGGCTAGGAAGATCTTATTAGAATTTTAATCGGTTAGATTTATTGTTTGGTTGTTATAGGAGTTTAAAATGAATTTTTTCTATTTAAAAAGTTTAGGATTTATGTCCTATAAAATGTTTTTACTAATTAAATGTTATTAAAATAATTTATTTGGATTAGTGGAGATGTTATTGGAACTTTTATTGGTTTAACTTTTATATATGAAGGACTAAACTATAATTTCTAGAATTTTTGTGTCAAAACTGTAATTTTTGGAAATTTTGGGTTAAAACTGTAATTTATGGAATTGTTGGGCCAAAACTGTAATTTATGAAATTTTGCGGCCAAAAGTGTAATTTCTAAAATTCTGGGGTCAAACTGAAATTTTCGAATTCGTGGGACTAAAATGTCATTTTTAAAAATTTAAACCCGAAAATGTCATTTTCTGTTTTTATTATAATAATATATAATTAGAATTTTTATTTTAAGTTATAGGAAATTATAAGTTATAATTGTGATGATGTAGAGTCTTCTTGTGACCGGTAATTGAGCAGGTGGTGCTCCTCAAGCTATGGTTAAGCTTGGAAGTGAGGTAACCGGGGTTAATTTATTTTATATGCTTGTTTTGGACTGTGAGGTATTTTTCTAAGCTTAATTTTTATATATACGACTTGTATGTGTTTTAAAAAATTATGTGTATGTGTGAATATGAAATTATTTCAGTGAAGCAATGTATTTTCCAATCTGTGTATTTAAATAAATATTATTATTGGGGTTGCTATTGTTGTGATGGTTAGATGATGTGTATGAAATAATAATTTAATAAAATGTTGTTGAGAATTTTAATATTATATTATTTCTTCTGTTGTGGGATATGTTGGGCTGTGTGGAAGAGATTTAGGGTGAAATTGTGCCCATCGGCTCTCTCATTCCTGACCCGGAATTTGAGTTGAGTGTTTTGGGCGAACACCTCCCTATTACGGTATATTGATGGTGACATGGGAGGAGACAGTATTCTTAAAGTGACTAGTTAACCTTGGCCGGGTATACTAGCACTGATAGGCTGTACCACATCCAGATGATATAAGGAGGAGCAGGATGGATGAGTGGGGATGATTTTAAATGTTGTTGATTATTATGTATTATTTAATTATTATTGATATTTTAATTACAATAATAAACCTGCTTCTCTGACTTGCAATCCTTTCCTGCATATTTGATAAATTAATTTCGGTTACAGGGACTTTATGTTTCACCCCCATCATAATTAAATTTTTTAGGCGAGGCCTCTAACCTTACTAAAGGACAATGGAAGCAGCCAGAGGAATAAAAGTTGTGGAATCTGTAGGCCTCTTTTTGGGTCTTAGTGTTGTATTGATTTTTATATATTGTCATCATAGGGCCCTTATATTTTTGAAATACTACATTAACCACTTTTGGATGACTGTTGATTTTCCTAATGCCTTATTTTATATACTATCATATCATCGTAGATCCACCATTATATCTTTGTGACTACTGTCTTGTGTAGACCCTTTCTTGTGGATTCGTGTTGTATAACTTGTGGGCTATTAAATCCCCTGTTTGATAATTGTGCCCTGAGTTATAGATTTTCTATTGTGGGTTTGCGGGCAAAATTTGTGCCCTGAACCCCGAGGTGTGTGTATTGAAAAGGAAGGTTTTCCATAATTACCTACTAATCCAGTTTTAAAGAAACTTTATGGTTAATTGTTATCTTGTGAGAAAGGGTCTTTTTAAAGACTAATTTTAAAGGTTAAGATTAGCCTTTAAGATTAATCTCCTCTACTCTCAAAACAAACATACCCTAAAAAGCAAAATAAGGGATAACAAACGAAATGTTATTAACAGTCTTAAGCCCACCACATGCATACTGCCTTGTTAATAAAGAGGGAAAATTATGTGACTTTCAACAACTATTAGAGTTGGGAATTCGAGCCGGCCTGTTTAAGCTTTGGCCCTGCAAGGTTCGGGCTTGAAAAATAGGTCATAAATTTGAAATAGGCCCTGTAGGGCCAGCCCTGCAGGACCTCAGGCTTAATCGAGCTGGCCCGTTAGGCCCGTTTAATTGTAGCTTTTTTAAAAAAAAATTAATTACTTAGACTTCCATTTAATGAATGTGTTTATTTGTAATTACTTAGATTTTTTATTTTTTATTTAGTTTTAACTATAGCCCTTTTTTATGTTTATTATTATTCTGTATTAAAACACATAATTAGTTATTATAAATTTTAAAGAAGGGATGTTTTCATATTAAATAAACACACACTTTGGTATTACAATATTATATAAATTATAAATTATAAATATATTTTGTGTAAAATAAGTATAATTATTTTTACCTGCAAGTAAAATCATGCATGGATCTAAGGAATTTGCAGACACACACAAAATTATGAGAGAAAAAGGCATTTTGTCGTAGGCGTACATAAAGCAATTCCTTTGTTTAATATTTTTTGAAAAAAAAGAAAAAAAAACATATTCTTTGTGTTTATTTGTTTTTTATTACGAATTAATGAATGTGTTGATTTGTTGAATAATTTATATTGGTTAGATATTAATGTTGATAACATTTATCTGATAGATTAGAACTTTAATGGTTGCAATTTATTAATTATATTTCTTTGAAAACAATTGAAGGAAAAATAGTTAAAATTTGGAATAGTAATTTTCAGGCCTTGTAAGGCTGACCCTGGCCCTGGTACTATCAGGCTGAACTTTAAAAAACAATGTTTTCCTTACTTCAGGCCCTGTAGGGCCAACCTCATTAGACCCTGGCCTTGTAGGGCCAATCCTGTCGTGCTGGGCCGGCCCTGATTCCTAGCTCTAACGACTATATTCATTACTAAATTATTTTATATTTTCCTCAGAACATTCAAACATAGTCATGACTTGTTTGTCATAATAAATTAAACAAAATATTAAAAAAAAATCAACAAAATCAGATAGGAGAAAGTTTCCAGCACATGTTACAATTATCTCAAATTTTTTATTTACTAATATTATATTTAATTCTAAAAATAGGATATAATTTATAATGTAATTTATATTAAAAATTATCTTCCATATTTAGAATAGGGTTGAAGATATCAATTATCTAATATCAAATTATGTGAGTCGGCATTAATCATAAAATAACATGAAAAGCGAAAGACAGATGTGAGAATGGGAAGAGGATACTCTGCAGTTTGCCCATTCCTCATTATCTTTGATCCTTGTCATTGAAATCTTGATCCAAGGGTCTAAAATAATTTTTTAAAAAACCGCAATCGCATGTAATTTTTAAAAATTGTTTTGGGCCTTTAAATCAAGATTTGAATCAGTAGAATTTGCAAATGATAAGGGATGGATAGAAAAGTAAAAAGGAGAGAAACCGGACGGATGGGGTTTTGGCGCCAAAGGGCCTACTGTTAATAAAGATTCTTTCAGAGCTCCCTATCTTATGACCTGTTTGTTATAAAGAAAGTGGGCGATGGAAAGGGAAGATCAGAGAGTTCCAACGAAAAAAACCTGTTTGTTTGGCGCATCTTCCTTCGTCTAATATTCCCGCGTCTGTGAATCTTCCACCATCCATTGGAAGATGCTTTCCATCCTAAAGAGGCGGGAATGTTTTCATGTTCCCGGGAGAGTGAAAATTGGGACAAAAAAGCCCCTTTTAAACCAGATGCGAGCAGGGTACAATAGTGGAGCGCCGCAGAACGAGAGCAACAACCTTCGACTCCTTCGCCTCCTCCACTCGACCTTCCTCCTCCCACAACCACCCTTACTTTCACTGCCAGCGAGAACTAGAGGAGAGAGCGTCGCTGATTGGGAAACACCAGAACAGACCCAACATCCTTGAACACCAGAATGTCGTTACTTGCTGATTTCGTGAAACCTCGAGGTGTGCTTTTATTTACCAGAAGTTCATTTGATACTGTAATCATAAATTCTTTCGTGGCCCTGTTGCTTCCAGCTTGGGGGGGGGGCTGAGCTTTTCACAGTGATGGTATGTTTACTGAAAATGAAAACAGGGTTTTGTTAAGTCTGTTAAAGGTGAATTGAAAACAAGTAATAGCAAAAGTTCGAACTTCCGATTTACGTTCGAACCAGACACCCCAGTTCGAACATCAGACTGTACCCACACCCAAGGACCTTACACAGCGTCGTCTTCCTATTGTTCCTCTATTCCTGCCATTCGAACCTGTTCGTAATGGGGAAGGCAAGGAAAAGTGAGAACCGGTTGAATGAGTTGGGCATTACAATGGAAGACGTCTTAGCTTATAGGAAGCACAGGGCAACACTACGGAGGTGTGGTCGAGTTGGGACGTCGACGGAGACGAGCAAAGACACAAAAGCATATGACAAGTATGCAGAAGCAGCAAAGTGGAAGTGAGAACTTGATGCTAAAGAAGCGAGGAAGAATAAACGGGCTGTTAAGAAGAATACCCACACTCCGGCGTTTAGGAAGAGGAAGGCCCCTGCAAGTGATGATCGTGACTCCATCTCTGACTCTTCTCAAAAGGGGAACAAACAAAAGGCAGAGGCTACCAAACAGTTTTTTTTTAATGATTTTTATTTAAGGGCAATTTGGGAATTTCACCTCATCTTCCTACTTAACCAACACCTAATTCTTCATACCAAACATTTCATCTTCCCTCAACTAACTTCCATTCCCTTGTATACCAAACAGCTCACATTTTTAAAGTTCCCTCCTAATCTTCCTTTCCTTTCCATTCCTTTCATTGTCTTCCTCAAATCTTCCGTATAACAAATAGGGCCTTAATGTTGGATTGGTGCTGAGAGTGAGAGACTGAAAAGGTACTTTCGAAATGTCAATGTCAGAAATTAATTAGTTCTCTGTGATTTCTCTGAAATTGTCACGGGGCTTATTACTCATCACTACCAAACAAGAAAGGGAAAGAAGAACTGAAGCTAGTGTGTGTTTCTGGGTTACAAGGAGATCGAAGTTCCTGAGAAAGACGAGGTAGATTTGTGTTTGGGTGTTGCTAATTTAACCATGCCTTGTTTCTTATGTTCCTGCTTTTTTTTTAGGACCACAAAACTTGAGAAATCTCTTCGTTATTTTCTAACATAGTTCTTTTCTGTTTCACAGGTGCAGGTAGATTGGAGAAGAACCAGAATCGGAGTCCCATCTGATGCTGAATGTCCTCACAAAATTATAGGTAAAGCTTTTTCAATATAATGTTCTCACCTTGTTTATTATTCCCTCCGGTCCTAAGGAGCACATTTTTGAGTTGGTTTTGGTCTTAATTATAAGAACACATTTTAACTTTTGTCAATTTTTTCCTATAATACCCCTATTTATACTTTTTCAATAATAATTTAATAATACGCCTATATAATTTATAAAGTAAATAATGTTTGCAACTCATTAATCTTATATACACCCTAATTATACTTTTTTTAATAAAATAATTGAGCAATTTTTGTCATATTTTTCCTGTATCACCTCTACTAATATTTTTTCCACAATAATTAATTTAACAACACACATATTCTATCAAGTGAGGGATTCTACTTTATTTTTTATTTTTAAATAATATAATTTTAATATTCCTTTAAAAATATTTATGATAGAAAAAATAAAATTGCATTTGTATTATGCCCAATTTTTTTTGCTCAAACTAAATAGATACTCTCTTAATAGAAAAAAATTTTGTTTGAATATGACTACCGATTGCGCAGTGTAACACCCCTTGATATATCAATTATTATCAGAGTTGTAGCGCATAGCCTAATGAGCATAGTCATTCTAGCATAGTAATACTGATATTAAATTCTGATTACATAACAAAATCCACATAGGGCTATACAAATAAATTTCTAGTCTCTAAAATAGGCTAATAAAAATAACCTATAGCATTTCTCGGTCCGTCCCAGCATCACTATTCAACAGTGAGTACCGCCTTGCCTTGTGAGCCACGTTCTCTAAACTGAACAATCCACAGGTAGCAACAATTACTGGGACCCCGAAGGTTCCCAGAGTAACATGTTAATCTTACATTCTAAGCATATATCAGTATATGACAGATAACCATCACATATACATTCAGCACATACAGCACAAACAATTCATACAGTACATATTTATACATATTGAATGGTACATACAATCATATAAAGACATACAAAGAATGCAAGATTAGAGTTACTACCTGATAGTCTTTCAAATTCTTGATTCGGTTCTCTATCCTTTGGTCATCTCAGATAAATTCCGAATCCTATATTTAAATATTCATGGATGGCAAGTTATTACTTGTCCAAATTCTTTATTTCTTATTTCCGAATAAACTCCATAAACTGACAGAATTTCCAATTAAATTTGAAAATTCATATTTAATTACACAAAACTTCAATTGATGTGCTTCCAAAAATCACGTGTTCCTCATTATGTCTATTTTCAGAGGAAAATACATTTGACTGTCAAATATATGTAAACTATTCCCAGAATTTTCATTCATCATCACTGTTCCAGAAAAACGTCCAGGTTTAATGCTGAACTTGAAAAATCCATATCTGGAGTTCTAGGTGTCCAAATCAGGTGGTTCAAAAATCCATGAACTCCTCATTAAGTCTAGTTTCTAGGAAAATTGGTTTCAACATTTAATCATACTCCAATAATTCCCAGATTTCAAAAATGTAAACACTGTTCAGAAGATGTTTCAGAAAACGTCCCAGATTTCATACTTGACTTCAAAAATTCATAACTCCCTGAATATAAATCCAAATAAGGCTTGTGACCTATCAAATTAAAGCTTGATAAGTCTACTTTTATTCTGGAAATTTTCATAGGAAAACTCAAATGTTTACTATTTTAAAAGTAAATCCGAAAATCACTGTTCATTCCTGGAAACCAACGTTTTTCAGTGTTCAACTTCTAACTTTGAAAAATCATAACTAATTCTATAGAACTCCGATTAAGGTGATTCAAAATTCTATTTGAAGTTCTATAAGTCTAGTTTATAAGAAAAATATTCATCAAGCCAATTAATAGCTGTATAATTCTCAGAAATTCGAAAAGTGAACGTAACTTAAATCTGAAAGCAGGATTTTCCAGTTTTTATAACCAAACTTAGAAAAATCATAACTTGAGTTCTAGACGTCGGATTAATACGTTCTAGCACTCATTTGAAAGATTAAGAAGTATACTTTCAACTTACCAAATTTCATGGTCAAAGGAAACCATTTTCCCGATCAAAACCTCAAATGAATCTGACTAACTTCAGAGAATTTCCCAAAAATCAACTTACACATGTAAGTTTCTAACACTCTTCTTCCTTTCTTCAATAGACTTATTCTCTCGGCACTCAATCTCTTCTGCGTCTTTCACTCACAGCTCTCTCTCTCTCTCTCTCTCTCTCTCTTCTTCAACCTTGCACCAAATGAATAAAAGAAAAGGTACATGTGTGTAGATGTTTAGCGTGAGAGAGAGGAGTGTTTCACCCGTGAATGCATAATGAGAAAGAAATGTGAATGATTAAGAGAAAGATAAGAGATAGTTTGGCTTCATATGTATGTCATTCCGTGACTTAATAATAAAGGGTTGTGGTGTTTGTTCAATGACTAAAGTTAGACTATAATGGAGAAACAAGTGGTCCCTTATGTTGAAATGAGCAAGGAAGTGGTTTGCATGTATTGAGTCCATTATCAAAGAAAAATGACGTAGGTGGAGGTTGTTTCTTGCTTTCCACATTTTTTTTTCTAGCCAATATTGTGGACTTTGGTGAAACTTCCTTGTCCTTTTCTTCAACATGTGATTCATTCCATCACCTTTTTATCCTTGAAATAGTGTGTTTGCATATGAGAAAATAGGTGTTGTCCGGATGGAGAATTGAGGATTGAAGGTGATTAACTTTTGTCCTCTTGTGTGTGTTTGGAACAAAATGAGAGATATAGTGGTCCATCCACTATAGTGAAATAAATAAATAAAAAGGAAGACTAAAGATAATTGGGAGAGTAATACGTGTATCATGCTAACTGAAATCAGTATTTAATTCATTCCCTTAATTATTTGCAAACATTAGATAAATATGGGAAATAAATTCTTAATAACAAATAAGATTATTTCCTTCTAAAAGTCATAAAATATTGACTCTAAATTCGCCACTTCAAAAATAGGGCTTAATAGTCTTCTAAAAATAGACTAATTTTCAAGTCTATAGGCCCAAAATTCAGGATATTACATTTCTCCCCCTGTTCAATAAATTTCGTCCTCGAAATTTGAACATTTTTATCTCAGGGAATCATTCTTGACTTTCAATCTATCCTTTTCTATGTATGCTTACTTGCACACAACACATTTTTTTTTTAATCAACCTATACCCAAGTGTAGTATTCAATCACAAGTCTTACTGATTCAATGTTACCGTACTAGGCAACAAACACAAGTCTTACAGCCAAAAGACATCGCCCTTATGCAAAGTTGCATACTGGGTTTTACATCCTCGAGTCTCAACTCGTCTATCTTGTGTCTGAGCTTCTTCAATTAACGCTTACAGACTACTTTCTCTTTCTCAGCTCCATAACTGACTTGTACTATCTGACCTAGTTGGTTCAGATCTCAAGACCATTCTAACAGTTTCTGTTCCGGTATTATTACAAATACCACCTGCACCGCTTTAATTTCAACACATCAGTAATGTTAATTACATCACTGCTTTTCATTTATCCATGTTGTCTCAAATTCAAATTTTCACACTTTGAAAATCTTTGTGGTTGCAAAACATTTCATAATTCACACTATACCAAAAAGTAATAGTGCTATCACATTTTCAAACTTCGTCGCTGCCAGATCAAATATTCATGTAAACACATTTACTGCCGGATTGGTTTCAGAAAACATTTACTACCGGCACACACTTTTGAGCGGGATAACTTATTTCAAAAAGTTTTCACAATCGAGAGCACATGGCACCATTTCAACCTTTCAGTACAGCGACACATCCCAATCCTTTCATACGCAAACCACTGAAGTGGTGACATACCTGTCGGTCAATGTGGGAGAGTTTCCGTCCACAAGAGACCCAGTGTCCGCACTGGCACAAATAACGGGTCACCCACCGGAATCCCATACCCGGGACAAGAACCATAATCCAGGAGCCTTACTCCAAACGCCTGCGTGGGTACTGACCAGACAAGGTAAAACACACGCCCTTATAAGGCGAAACTACTCGGATTGGGAACATACACTGCTGGTGAGAGTGTCAGCTCTACAAACTAATCCCCTCAAAAGAATTTTCAACAATGGCCAGCGATTTTAAAATTTTTCAAATTCATCTAGCAAGACCCAGCAAACCTTGTACATCTACAACAGTTTCTGGCCTCTTCCAGTTCTGTACTGCATCTACCACAACAAAGTTGAAAACTCAGTTTCAAATTCTGGGTTCTAACAAAACCCCCTTTTATGAGACAACACATTTCACAAACAGACCATTCAAACTGGTCTCAAATTCGGTTGAAAAATATTTCATTCAAATACTTTATTTTCAAAAATTCACAAATTCGAAAATTCAATTCCGCAAATCCACAAATACTGCAGGTGCATTGGTAAATACAAAATTCAATTTTCAACATAACCAGGAACAGACAACTATTATAGAAGGTCATCAATTCTACATTTCAAATTTCCATTCGTGGCTACTCAAGCCATTCATAGGACATTTAGTCCATTCTATTCTTATCGTGTTCACCACGATTCCGCTGCGCACTCTGATTGGTTAGAATTCTCCATTGGTGGCTTTCATACACATTGGTACCACATTCTAATACCTTAAAGAATCCATCCACCACCAACAACCCTACGGTTATTTGTCCCAATCATAAGAAATAACCTGTAGTTACCAAGGTGCTAGCTATCACTCGGTTTCACCAAGGAACTACTTCTCAATTACACACTCTAAGGGAATATTCGATAATCAAGATCTTTCCCTTAAGATAGAACAGTAGCTTACAACCTCGAAATACCTCATCATATATATAGGTACCATATTCTAGTATCTCAATTTAATCAAATCATTTTGTACCATACTCTAGTACCACAATTCATTTAGATCAAGTCAAGTGCCTAAAGAATCACTCAACTATTTCCTGATTCTTAGGTCATGATTCGATTTGGGAGCACCCTCTAGATGCCCAATTAGTTTTTAGGTTCTTTAACCTAATTCTGAAACCTTACTCATACCCCGTAAAACATGATAAAATCATCATGATTTATAGCTTATATTATTCATGAACTATCCTCAAATAAATAATCCCAAATAACATTCCTCGAATTCATAATTCAATCTGCAAAATTTCAATACTAGCTTGGCTGAGAAATTATACTTTTGATATAAGCACTATTTCAGCTTAGATCAGATTCAAGCCTATCCATATTCATTCTATCATTTACGTGGCATCACTTAAGAACACCATATTTCATATCCCAAGGTATGCAAACCTTAAACCAGGAGATTTCAAATTCCTATTCACCCACCCTGGGGTTAACCTCACCTGCTTACTCTTAATCACAGAGTTCCATTAGAATCCAGGTCATGGACCAACTTGGCATAAAATTCTTCGGAGCTCATATATTATTATTTTTAAACTGGTATATTTCACAAACGCTCCATTTCATTTTCTATAATTCAACCTCTTCCCTTGTACTAGCATACCAACTAGTGATCAGGGAAAATTCTATTTTCTGGGTTTGTCTATCACCCTTATTCTACTAATCCTGGTACCAATCAGGATTATCCAAATATCAACATAGATACTATTCACATCATAAATCAAGAGATTTCAAATTCTTACAATACTACTCAGGGTTTACCTTGCCTGAAATTCCTCTCGCCTAAGCAAGCTTAACCTCAAACTTTCAATAAAATCTGGGGATCTAAATCACAATCTAACTCAACATCAAGAGCCCTAGAGTTAGCAACAGTATTCCTTTTTCCGTGCTATTTCGTTTGTTTATGTAATCCAATATCAGTATACTCTTCCAAAAATGCCAGAACCTTTGCTCTGATACCATTAAATGTAACACCCCTTGATATATCAATTATTATCAGAGTTGTAGCGCATAGCCTAATGAGCATAGTCATTCTAGCATAGTAATACTGATATTAAATTCTGATTACATAACAAAATCCACATAGGGCTATACAAATAAATTTCTAGTCTCTAAAATAGGCTAATAAAAATAACCTATAGCATTTCTCGGTCCGTCCCAGCATCACTATTCAACAGTGAGTACCGCCTTGCCTTGTGAGCCACGTTCTCTAAACTGAACAATCCACAGGTAGCAACAATTACTGGGACCCCGAAGGTTCCCAGAGTAACATGTTAATCTTACATTCTAAGCATATATCAGTATATGACAGATAACCATCACATATACATTCAGCACATACAGCACAAACAATTCATACAGTACATATTTATACATATTGAATGGTACATACAATCATATAAAGACATACAAAGAATGCAAGATTAGAGTTACTACCTGATAGTCTTTCAAATTCTTGATTCGGTTCTCTATCCTTTGGTCATCTCAGATAAATTCCGAATCCTATATTTAAATATTCATGGATGGCAAGTTATTACTTGTCCAAATTCTTTATTTCTTATTTCCGAATAAACTCCATAAACTGACAGAATTTCCAATTAAATTTGAAAATTCATATTTAATTACACAAAACTTCAATTGATGTGCTTCCAAAAATCACGTGTTCCTCATTATGTCTATTTTCAGAGGAAAATACATTTGACTGTCAAATATATGTAAACTATTCCCAGAATTTTCATTCATCATCACTGTTCCAGAAAAACGTCCAGGTTTAATGCTGAACTTGAAAAATCCATATCTGGAGTTCTAGGTGTCCAAATCAGGTGGTTCAAAAATCCATGAACTCCTCATTAAGTCTAGTTTCTAGGAAAATTGGTTTCAACATTTAATCATACTCCAATAATTCCCAGATTTCAAAAATGTAAACACTGTTCAGAAGATGTTTCAGAAAACGTCCCAGATTTCATACTTGACTTCAAAAATTCATAACTCCCTGAATATAAATCCAAATAAGGCTTGTGACCTATCAAATTAAAGCTTGATAAGTCTACTTTTATTCTGGAAATTTTCATAGGAAAACTCAAATGTTTACTATTTTAAAAGTAAATCCGAAAATCACTGTTCATTCCTGGAAACCAACGTTTTTCAGTGTTCAACTTCTAACTTTGAAAAATCATAACTAATTCTATAGAACTCCGATTAAGGTGATTCAAAATTCTATTTGAAGTTCTATAAGTCTAGTTTATAAGAAAAATATTCATCAAGCCAATTAATAGCTGTATAATTCTCAGAAATTCGAAAAGTGAACGTAACTTAAATCTGAAAGCAGGATTTTCCAGTTTTTATAACCAAACTTAGAAAAATCATAACTTGAGTTCTAGACGTCGGATTAATACGTTCTAGCACTCATTTGAAAGATTAAGAAGTATACTTTCAACTTACCAAATTTCATGGTCAAAGGAAACCATTTTCCCGATCAAAACCTCAAATGAATCTGACTAACTTCAGAGAATTTCCCAAAAATCAACTTACACATGTAAGTTTCTAACACTCTTCTTCCTTTCTTCAATAGACTTATTCTCTCGGCACTCAATCTCTTCTGCGTCTTTCACTCACAGCTCTCTCTCTCTCTCTCTCTCTCTCTCTTCTTCAACCTTGCACCAAATGAATAAAAGAAAAGGTACATGTGTGTAGATGTTTAGCGTGAGAGAGAGGAGTGTTTCACCCGTGAATGCATAATGAGAAAGAAATGTGAATGATTAAGAGAAAGATAAGAGATAGTTTGGCTTCATATGTATGTCATTCCGTGACTTAATAATAAAGGGTTGTGGTGTTTGTTCAATGACTAAAGTTAGACTATAATGGAGAAACAAGTGGTCCCTTATGTTGAAATGAGCAAGGAAGTGGTTTGCATGTATTGAGTCCATTATCAAAGAAAAATGACGTAGGTGGAGGTTGTTTCTTGCTTTCCACATTTTTTTTCTAGCCAATATTGTGGACTTTGGTGAAACTTCCTTGTCCTTTTCTTCAACATGTGATTCATTCCATCACCTTTTTATCCTTGAAATAGTGTGTTTGCATATGAGAAAATAGGTGTTGTCCGGATGGAGAATTGAGGATTGAAGGTGATTAACTTTTGTCCTCTTGTGTGTGTTTGGAACAAAATGAGAGATATAGTGGTCCATCCACTATAGTGAAATAAATAAATAAAAAGGAAGACTAAAGATAATTGGGAGAGTAATACGTGTATCATGCTAACTGAAATCAGTATTTAATTCATTCCCTTAATTATTTGCAAACATTAGATAAATATGGGAAATAAATTCTTAATAACAAATAAGATTATTTCCTTCTAAAAGTCATAAAATATTGACTCTAAATTCGCCACTTCAAAAATAGGGCTTAATAGTCTTCTAAAAATAGACTAATTTTCAAGTCTATAGGCCCAAAATTCAGGATATTACACGCAGTACGAAATTTTATTATCAATCAGTTTTTCTTGCATTTGTGCCAATTTCACCGATTGAACAGTACGAATTTTTATTATCAATCAGTTTTTCTTGCGCGGGGCTACAGATTTAGTTAATTTTTCCATCATGTAATTTTTAATTTTAAGTAGGAATATTTATGGAAAATAATTATAATTAACTAATTTAACTTCTCTCCTTAATCTTTCCAAATTCTGATAAATAGTTCTTATAATTAGGACTAGAGGGAGTATCATCGATCACAGTCACAACTTGCAAAATACATTCACAAAAATTACTGACAAAAAAAAAAAAAAGAAAAAGTGCAACAGAACTAAAAACAAATAAGAAGTAGAGCATCTTTTGACACTTAATACAGTGATTTTGATTCCTTCTTTGTATTATGACTTTTAAATATGAAGGAAGTATGATTATCCACTAATCAAATGTTGCGTTCAACAAGATTATGAGGAAAAGCATTAAATCAAAGCGGGGAACAACGTGAAAATGCTGATCGATTGCCTATTTTGTGTGTTGCTCGTTCGGAGATTAGGAATTCCCCTGAAACAGAGGTAACCTTCTGTGTTCTCTTGCTTTTCTAATACTTGCGTTTTTCACTTATTTCTATTTCAATATACATAATCTTTATTTAAGATGGAAAAAGAGAGAAAAGCCTTTGCTTGACGACTTCATTGATCTAGTTCACAAAGTCTCCTTCATACATATATCTCATCTGGAAGGTGATGTTTGTCAAAGATTACTGATACTACTTGGTCCTTATGTTTCTTGCTGCCTTCAGATAAGGAGAAGAACCTTAACCAACTCCAACATTTGCACATTTCCTAATTTCCTTCGACACAGAGGTAAACTTGCATGTGTGTGTGTGTTATATAATTGGTTGGTACTTATTACACTTTAAAAAAAAATCATCCACTCTTTCACGGAATAAATTTTGACGGAACCGTGAAGTGTGAGAACCAATAAATTAAATGGCTAAAACTTGAGATTGAATTTTAACGAATTAGAGTTAAATTTTAGAGCAAAATACATTGACCTTTCATCTCTTTTACGTACAAATTATTTTGTTTTATGTTTAAAGACTATACAAACCTCTCTTAGGATACAAACCTCTCTTAGGATCAATAATTACATATCCCTTCTACTTTTTAGATTCCGTTTTCATTCTTTCAACATTTAGTTGACCATAAAATCATACATTTTTGTTTTAAAATACTGCTGTCTTTCAATTATTATTTTTGGTTATGTAAACATATTTATTTAGTTGTTGTTTTTTTTAAGTTTTAATGTATTGAATGTTTTTAACCTGAATAATCTATTGAATTTTGAATACTATATAAACATAAGTTTTTTTTAAAATATTATTACCATGTTATTATAATGATTATATTGTGTCTTAAATGATAAATATTAATAGTAAAACTAAATAAAAACAAATAATAAAAAATAACCATGTATAATAAAAAAGATAAAGTCAATACATTATGGTCGTTAACAAAGAATTGTTATATATGCCTTCAATATATTACAATTTGCAACCGTTATATATCTGCACGGAAAATATATAGTGCATTTATATATGATGTTCAGAATTGTCATGCATGGTCCATGATAACCGTCATATATTAGCGATTTTATAGTAGTGGAGGTTACTCTTCAAAAATATTTTAAGGGTAAAATTATTCTTGAAAGAAGAATTAAAAGGAAAGTATTATCACAAATTATTTTAGGATTCTAAATGCTATTGTCAAAATACTTTCAAGTGGTGGGTGCAGCATCTTAATCATATTTCCAAATAAAAGATGTGTGTGGGCAAAAATGTAAGCTTGTTTTGAGGCAAGCTTTTTCTAATCTGACTTGCAAATTTTATAGTTATTAACAGAGTGACGTTATTGATAAGCCTTATTCCAATATGTTGTGGCCGCAGACCCAGAACTCGAACACAAGACAATAGTTAAGTTGGAATGATCCACAACCGATTGATTCAAGCAGTCTAATGTTTCTTATAATATACGTATCTTTTTTACTGTCTTCAGTTTCACACATCTGACACGTCACCTTTTAATCATCAGGCTTTCTACCACAAAATTTATTCTCGCTTTTCTTGATTTTTTTGATTGTAACAAAAGGAAGTTGATGCTTTATTATATTCTGCTTTGCTTTTTCTTTATTGTTGTTTGCCATTACTTTGTGATTATTTATCAACTTGTTGTCTAACATGTGTGTAACATCTTAAAATTCTTATTTATCATAAATATTAATTTTGATAAATAATACATAATGAATAAAGGGAGAGTATGTTGTTTCTGAATTTATTAGCTATATTTTAGGAAAATTCCTCTTGGAAATTAAATAAACCAAAGACCCAAGATTTTGTAATCTTCAATAAGGGATTTTAAAATACCCTGGAATTATAATTCCTCATTAATAGTATTTTTAGGTGAATTGTATCTAATAAAGTAAGTGAATATGTGGTTTCAAAATTTTATGGTTTATTTATTATCATTTAGGAAATCATAATATATCCTAAAATTCATATCTTAACCTCAAGATCTTATAAAATCATTTATAAGTTATAGAAGGTTATAAAAGTGATCAGAATAATTAGAGAACAGTAAAATAAGTTGAAAGACAATTAAATTTATATTAATGGAGTTAATTGTATAATTATTCATAATTGATCTTAAAATACCTGCATGACTTGTGAATACTCAAAATCAGTTAGATAAAACTACTTGTAATTAAATTGGGGATTATAAAATGTCATAAAATAGCATGAAAAGCCCTAAACCAATTAAAGAAAATTACCAACAACTAATAAATAATTAAACTTACATGAATTAAAATATTCACATTTAATTCGTATATTTCCAAGAATAAGCCGTAAAGAAGTATGAAAAGGCTTAAAGTAATTAGGGAATGCTAAAGAATAATTATTGGGCACATAAATTAATCCTAATTGAATCAACATTCATAATTAATCTAATGGAAAATATTAATAAGCAATTTGGAATATTTTGGCTTAATTACATATTTAAGCCTAACAAGGGTCCAATATTTGTAACAAGTGAATTTTGAGATATTATAATTGAGTTGGTAATCAATTAAATCATTGCAACTAAACTCAATTAAGCTAAATCAAATAGCAAATAAAGGGATTTAATTAAGAGCATGTTATCATAATTAATCATCAAAAGACCAATGTTTTGGCTCCAAATATTATCCAAGCAATTAGATAAAATACAAAACAAATAAAAAGGAAAAAGATGAAGGGAGGGGGCGTGAATTTGGAGTCTTGGAGGGTAAGAGAGATAATCAAACACATATGTAATTGGGTCAACAACTTGCTTGAGAAGGAGGACTATTCATTACTTGGTGGGCAAGTTTCTTAGCTTGTTGAAGGTGTTGGAATTTTTCCTATAAATAGGAGGCTTGCCTTCCCTCATTCTTCACACCAAATCAAACTTCAAGAGTTGATTTCTAAGAGGAGGAAGAGGGAGGAAGAAGAGCAAGAAGCTTCAAGGGGTAAGCTTGTTCTTAGTTTTATAGTTTTTAGTTTCTAGTTGTTCTTAGTAGTTTTAATATAGATATTAGTTTTAATCTAGTAAATAGGTAAAGTAATTCGGCTTTTTTCCATATTTGCCACTTTTTAAATAAATAATTACCATTTTGCCACTCTTTTCAAAATATTTCCCAATATGCCACATTTAGTCAACTAAACCACATGGTTTAGTCGACTAAAATCGCGAATTTTTTTTTAAATATCCCAGTCATTTAGTCGACTAACCCAAGTGGGTTAGTCGACTAAATGTTGGCAGAGGGGTTTTTTAAAACCCCCCAACGGCGGCTTAATGGAACCCTAATCGACTAAATTGCTCCCCAAACCTCTCTCCCTCTATTTTTCTGACTAAATCGCTGCTGAATCTGTTAGTGGGTTGTGGAGGAAACTTCAATCTAGTGGCATTTGCGTCGTAATCGGTATGTTTTCATCTCCATTTTGTGATTTCCACCATAGGTTTTGCATCTCTCTAAATTTCACTCTAGGGTTTTCTTGCGGCTTTTTCAGAATACGCTCGACTAAAAAAAAGCCGTAGGTTTTCTAAACCCGATCGGCGTATTTAATGCAAAATTAATCGTCATTAATTTTTTAAATTCAAATTTTAGATCTTGATTAAAATATATTAATTATATCTATATGATATATTTAATTAATATAATTTTTAATCTAGATTCAAAATTCGAATTTTGGATTTTAATACGGATTAAATAAATATTATTAGTTTAGATCTATCATATATATATAATTAATATATTTTAATCCAGATCTAAAATTTGAATTTCAAAAATTCATGACAATTAATTTTGCATTAAATACGCCGATCGGGTTTAGAAAATCTACTGGGTTTTTTTTAGTCGAGCGTATTCTGAAAAAGCCGCGAGAAAACCCTAGAGTGAAATTTAGAGAGACGCAAAAACTATGGTGGAAATCACAAAATGGAGATGAAAACATACGATTACGACGCAAATGCCACTAGATTGAAGTTTCCTCCGCAACCCACTAACGGATTCAGCAGCAATATAGTCAGAAAAACAGAGGGAGAGAGGTTTGGGGAGCAATTTAGTCGATTAGGGTTCTATTAAGCCGCCGTTGGAGTTTTTAAAAAACCCCTCTGCCGACATTTAGTCGACTAACCCAATGGGTTAGTCGACTAAATATATTTAGTCGACTAACTCACTTGGGTTAGTTGACTAAATGTCTGGGACATTCAAAAAAAAAAAGTTCGCCGATTTTTAGTCGACTAAATGTGGCACATTGGGAAATATTTTGAAAAGAATGGCAAAATGGTAATTATTTATTTAAAAAGTGGCAAATAGGGAAAAAAGCCAAAGTAATTCCCCATAATTGTTTTCAGGCCTTATTGCATCAAAAGATGCTTGACAAGGTGGAAACATGTTGGGGAGTGACTTTTAGAATTAAGGGAACAAGTTAGAGTAAAATAAAAGAATTTTGGAATTTCTGGGTTTTTAGAGTCAACTGGATTGAGAGCATTATTTTATGAGTAAAATTATATTCAAAAATTCTGAAATAATTCATGAGTAAATTAGACATTTAGGCATTTCTAAATATGTATAATATGTGTCGTTATGAGTTTTGTACAGAGAGAAAAAAATTCTTGAAGAAAGGCTATGTTTTCTGGGTGAATTTCTGGGCAGCGTATGAACACATGAAAACTGGGAATGACTCGTGTAATCTGGGCATGAAAAAGTATTTTTCCTTGAAACTAGACATCTTAAGGATTCCGGGAAATTTTACGGATCTTCGTTTCGATTTTTCTAGAATTAGTTATGATTTTTCGAAGTTAGGCGAAAATCTGTCCAAAATCCTGGACCAGCGTTTTTTTTCTTTCAGAAAATGAGGGTGATAAGTTGAGAAATAATCCTACCAAGGGTAAAAAGGTCATTAGTGACTAGGATATCTTCTAGAATATTATTTACGACTTAATAAATGCGAAATTACCATTATAGGATATACGTGATCATACCGACCGACGTACGTACCACGATCACCGACGAAGGTATGTTCACGTACTGTGACACTAACTTGGATGCTTATAATATGCTTATATGCAGTAGATAACTTTACATCTGCTGTGTGCTTATAAGATACATCTGCTGTGTGCTGGGATACATCTGCTGTGTGCTGTTGGAATACATCTGCTGTGTGCTTATGTACTGTTGGGATACATCTGTTGTGTGCTTATTGCTGTAACGTCGTGAATATCTGTCATATACTGTCATATATAAGCATAAGGTTAACCATTACCTGAGGTTCAATGGTCATTGAACCTTAGCTCCTACTATAGCTTTAAAGTCTGGAGGATCGAAGGCCAAAGACAAGGGTAAGGAGCCAGTGGGAGGACCCAGACGGAGAGAATTTTATTTGACTTTATATTATCGAACTATATTCAGATAATTGTACCGCTGTGTAAGCAGCCAGATACTACAACAGTGAATGTTTTATCAGATACTCGCTCTTTTGAAATTATTCCGATGCTCTACTCTGATCAAATAGTTCGAAAACATTTTAGAAAATGTGGATGGTACAATGTGCATTGTATAAGGATGATCATAACATTCAATTTACAATTTTTTCATGCATTATCATAAATAATTATCTAATTTTATTAAAAATTCAATGTCATAAAATCTATTATTGTTTTGGGTACAATGTAAAGGTTTCCTTTCAGGACTTAGAATATAAAAGGATTTCACTTCTCCCAACAAGAACGTTTTCCAAGATTTAAACTTGTGATCTCCTTCTTACAGAGGTGAGACCGTTTACCATATCAACCAACAACAATTTATTGATATGAAATCTTTTATTTTACTTCAGCAGTCTTGCTATGCTTGAGATTAACTTTAAGTACTGCACGTTTATGGGAGAATTTCTTACTCATTCTCTGCCATTTTGTATTTACATATCACATTCTCTAGACTAAATATGAAACAATCAATTTACTGTTGCAAATATATAAAAATCGTAGTATTCTAATTTTAAAGTCTCATCTTATTACATAATCACAATTTAATACTGCCGACAAATGATCTGGTAATCATTTCACAAGAATTAAGTAATTTAATCAATTTAGGGAGGCTCATCAACAACGTGTACAGTTATTATAGAATCACCCATTAATGGGATCCCATTATATCACTAATCTCTTTCCACCATATTAATTAAGCACATTTTAACAAAAAAAAAAAAGAATATATATAATTAAGGATAATACATTAAAACTTAGTTCAAATTACTTATACTCGTTATATCAAGTTGTCCAATCACACATGAATGGATATAAGGAATATATGTATAAGTTTTCTCCTATAATTAATATAATAGACAGTTTGAGAATGATCTAGACAAATAAATTGGGAAAATTCATCTTAGGGCCCATTTTAGCCAAAAAAAAAAAGTCAAAAAAGGCTCAAGAAAAAGTCACATGTCAAAAAAGACCCTAGAGTCTTTTCTAGTATTATTTCATAAAGGGTTAAGTATCATTTTTGCCCCTGAAGTACGTGCCCAAGAGCAATTTTGCCCCTTAAGTTTCCGGAGGAGCAATATTGCCTCTAAAGTATGAAAACGGTGCAATATTGCCCCTTTGTTAGGTCAACTAACGGTCTACGTTCGTTGACCTTTAGTTGACCGTCAAGGTTTCTAACGGAGGGACAACATTGCTCCGTTTTAATATTTCAGGGGCAAGGTTGCTCCTTCAAAAACTTAAGGGGCAAAATTGCTCCTGAGCGCATACTTCAGGGACAAAATTGGTATTTAACCTTTTTTTTAATGTCATTAGTTATTTTACAAAGATGATATTTCGGGTTAATAGCTAAAGTAAATGAAAATGAGACACAAATTCCAAAGAGAGTGAGAAAGAGAAATATTGTCTAAACAGAGTATGTTATGTCAGGATCTTCGGCCTCCCATCCACTGTTGTTCTCTTTTTTAAAACTGCATTGTTTGAAAGCAAAATATACCTGATCCCTCTTTTTTGTTTAAATATTAAGGGTACAAAAAAGAGATTTCAGGATATTGACGGGTACTGAAAAAATATTGATAGGTACCTAATGATCTTGAAAAATTATTTTAGGACGTTGAAAAATATTTCAGGATATTGACAGGTACTAAAAAGATATTTCAAGATACTATCTGTGGATATTGGCTGGTACTAAAAAAAAATACTTTATGATCTTGAAAAATTATTTTAGGATGTTGAATAAATACTTCATAATCTTGAAAAATTATTTTAGGACGTTGAAAAAATATTTCAAGGTATCGACAGGTACTAAAAAGATATTTCAGGATACTGACTGGGGATACTGGCTAGTACAAAAAAAATACTTCACGATCTTGAAAAATTATTTTAGGAAAGGTTAAGTACCAATTTTGCCCCTTAAATTTCCGGAGGAGCAATTTTGCCCTTGAAGTATGAAAATAGAGCAATGGTGCCCCTCTGTTAGGTCAACTAACTGTCAACGTTTTGGTTGATCGTTAGTTGACCTAACAGAGGGGCAACATTGCTCTATTTTCATACTTCAGGGGCAAAATTGCTCCTCCGGAAATTTAAGGGGTAAAATTGCTCTTGGACGTGTACTTCAGAGGCAAAAATGGTACTTAACCCTTTTATAAAACGTTAACAACTAAATCAGTCTCATTAACAACAATATCCTAACAACTAAATTTGTCCCATTAACAGCTAAATCAGTACATGTTAACAACTATATCAGTAGATGTTTACAACTAACGTTTGATGAAATAATACTAGAAAAGGCCCTGGAGCCTTTTTTTTTTTACATGTGACTTGTTTTTAAGCATTTTTTGACATTTTTTGCTAAAGTGGGCCATGAGATGGATTTTCCCAAATAAATTCTTATACAATAATAGGCGAATATTGATTTTTTTTTTTAAAAAAAAAATGCTAAGGCCGATATCTTTGACTTATGAGAAGACTTAGGATGTATTTGTCTTATATATTTAATGTATTTTTTAATCCAATTAAATCAAAACAAGTAAATTCTAAACTGTCGATAATATTGATAAAAAGTTTTTATGGACTAAATTATGATTATAAAAAAAATCGAAAATGCCATGATTTAATTGAATGTAAGCATTCGAGAGGGAGGTACATTAGAGACTCTACTCTCTCCGTTAGTCTCTTTTTATTTGTATTTCTTTAAAAAAAAAATAAGTACAACTTGTATTAAGCATGATTATCTCCTAATCAAATGTGGCGCCAACAGGATTATGGTCTAGTTTTTTGAAATATAAAAAATGGAAGTATAGCATGGTTTGGAGGACAAGCATTAGATGCCAACATGATCAGTTGATGAAGAAAACTTTAAACAAAGTGAAAGATGCTGATTGATGAAGGGCATTCTTTAGTAAAGCATAGATGCTAAAGCACAAGATACTCTCACGCAAAGTATACTATGCCTTCTTTTTTTTTTTTTTTTTTCCGTTCGATTTCACAGCTCAATATCTGAGATTGCAAACTCTGCGTCTTAAGTTGCTTGCTCGCAGATTAGGAATTCCCTCCTTGAACAAAGGTAAGCTTCCGTGTTCTCTTGTTTTTCTAATTCTTCCGTTTTTCACTTATTGCTATTTCAATATATATAATCTTGTAAGATGGAAAAACAGAGAAAAGCCTTGACTTGACTAATTCATTGATCAGGTCCACAAAGTTTCCTTCATACATATCTCTCATCTGGAAAGTGATGTTTATGAAAGATCACTGATACTACTTGGTTCTTCATTTTCTTTTCTTGCTGCCTTCAGATTTGGAGAAGAGGTAAACTTGTATGTGTGTGTCATAATTGGTTGGTCCTTATTACACCTTCAAGAAGGCCGGAAAAAAAAAAAAAAAAAACTCTTCCACTCTCAATAGGGGAGCTAGGATTTGTAGACCGGGTGTAAGATTACAAAACAAAGTGTATAGGAGTTGAAGAAAAATTTTATGAAGATATGTAATTTTTAGACAAACAATTTATAACAATAAAGTCAATCAATATGAAGTCTTCTACTTAGTGAAGGGGTGAAAATAAAAAATATTATATCATAAATAAAAGTATTTGAAATACAATACAGACCTAATAATTAAAATATAAAAAATAAAAAAATAAATATATTACAAAAATTAAGATCATTTCATTTGACTCTTACTCTATGTTTTTATATATTCTTAAACTCATATATAATTGAATCCTTATTAAAACTCAAAATTGCATATTTGTAGGTGATTATTATGAGGAATGTGTGATATAAAATTTTGTGAATTAATACGTGCTAAAACTCATCTATAATAGACACAACAAATTGTCATTTCTGTGTGTTTAATTTGGACCAAAAATTATTAATAAAGAAAATATAAACAGCAACGTATATACTGGGCTAGGTTGATATCGATATCTTCTCTGAAGGATCCATCAAAACTTTAAATTGTATATTTCGGAAGGGGGAGAAAAGTATATTTGGGAAGGTCAAAATGCTGATAATGACTTGTAATTAATATAAGCTTGATTTTCCAGGAGTAATTTAGCTAATAGATTATGAAATTTGAGGACACGTGTTATCAAAGTTTCTCATAAAAGAGGCTACGTAAAAGTTCATCATATTTCATAAAAGAGGTTAGGTAAAAGTAGGAATGAATTTTGTGGGCAGTGCAATATAAAATATTATATTATATACATATATTGCATATAAACATAGAAGTTGATTTAGGAGTCCACATTATATGCATATATCTTATGTGTTTCTTATGTGCTCATACTTCTGTCAGAGGTATAAGCATATTTTTCTTATATATTGTATTTATTTAGATTTAAATTATATTCTACCCTCTGACATTTTTTTGTACACAGTATCTCAAATTAATTAGTTTTTATGATGATGGAGTTACAGACAAATATTTATGAATACAGAATTGTAAATTAATTAATTTGAAATACTGATTGCAAAAAATATATAATAAAGCAGCATATAATTTAAATTTAAATAAATAAAATATATAAAAAAAATTTTAAAAAAAATGCTCATAACTATAATAGAGGTATGAAATATAAGAAGCACATAAGATATGTGCATATAATGTTGACTCTCAATATTAGGCGTGCAAAGTCGTGTTCTTGCTCAATCCTCATTCCATACTTTTCTTTATGTGCTTCTTAGGTGTTTGTCCTCCTGAGAAGCACATAAAGAAATATTGATGACATTTTTTTTTATATATTTTATTTATTTAGATTAAATAATATGTTTTATTTTGAAATATTTTTTGTACCCAATATATCT
Organism: Acacia crassicarpa; assembly: GCA_034222035.1. Classification (NCBI taxonomy): domain Eukaryota; kingdom Viridiplantae; phylum Streptophyta; class Magnoliopsida; order Fabales; family Fabaceae; genus Acacia; species Acacia crassicarpa. Next base: position 41,389,263 of record JAWXYG010000003.1, read on the forward strand.
AATTAATTAATTTATAAGATATTGATGTTACTGGAAAAATATTTCTGAATGCAAGATTGAAAATTAATTAATTTGAGATATTTGTTGCAAAAAATACTTCAAAATGCCCGTATAATTTAATCTAAATAAATGAATAAAAATGTCATCAATATTTTTTTATGTGCTTCTTAGTAAGACAAACACCGAAAAAAAACCTATAAAGAAAAGTATAGAATGAGGATCCCTTGTTGCATATCCACGAGTGAATAATATTAACGTGTCAACCTAACTCAGGATACTTGAATTAATATTTTTTTCCTATAAATTTTAGGGGGGGTGGGGGCCACCCTAGCCCCCGGAACCGGATCCTCTCATTGTCAATTTTTTCTCCCCATCCCTCACAGTCAGATCTCAGCCGTCCATTCCGTAATCCAACGGCCGAGATTAAAAAAAAACAAAATTTTTGTTTTCTGTCTTTTTCGAAAAAGACAAAAAACAAAAATTTTGTTTTTTTGTTTTTAATCTCGGCTGTTGGATTACAGAATGGACGGCCGAGATACGCCTGGGAGGGATGGGGAGGGGGGTGACAATGAGAAGATCCGGTTCCCCCTAGCCCCCTATTCCACCATTGACCCTCAATGAATAAATTGTGACCAAGCCGTAAAGTGTGAGAACCAACAGATTAAATGGTTAAATCTTAAGATTGAATTTTAACGATTTTAATTTTAGAGTAAAATACATTGGTATAAATTATTTCCTTTTATATTTAAAACCTAGAAAACCTCTCTTAGAATCAATAGTTGCATAACACAAAACGTCCGTTCTATTTTTTAGATTCCATTTTCATTTTTTCAACATTTAGTTGACCATAAAGTCATATATTTTTGAATTAAAATACGCGTTTAAACAATAGATGTTTTAAAATCATTTAGGTTACCTGAAAAAAATGTAATGCAAATCTTTTAATTTTTTTTGTTATGTAAACATATATATCTATTTAGTAGTTTTGAAAGTTTTAATGTATCATAAGGCATAATAAATAAAAATAATAATTTTTTTGTTAGCTAAAATAATATTTCAAACATGTAAATAAAAATAACTTAAAGAGATAGGCATTTAATATCATAAGGCATAATTTAATTTATATACATTTTTTGCCAACTATCCTAAGGCATAAATGGTCAATAGCTTAGCTCAATACAACTTGCTTTTTTTTTTTTTCACTCTTTGCTAATTTAGGACCACAAAATTTGAGAAATCTCTTCGTTATTTTCTAATATAGTTATTGTGTTTCATAGTTGCAGGTAGATTGGAGAAGAACCAGAATCGGAGTCCCTGAATTTCCTCGCAAAATTACAGGTAAAGCTTTTTCAATATAATGTTCTCACCTTCTGTATTATCATCGATCACAGTCATCACAACTTCCAAAATACATGCACAAAAATCAATTAAAAAAACACGTGCAACAGAACTAAAAACAAATAAGAAGTAGAGCATCTTTTGACACTTAATACAGAGATTTTGATTCCTTCTTTGTATTAAGACTTGTAAAAATGAAGGAAATATGATTATCCACTAATCAAATGTTGCGTTCAACCAGATTATGAGGAAAAGCATTAAATGAAAGCGGGGAACAAAGTGAAAAATGCTGATTGATTGCCTGTTTTGTGTGTTGCTCTTTCTCGGAGATTAGGAATTCCCCTGAAACAGAGGTAAGCTTCTGTGTTGTCTTGTTTTTCTATTTCTTGCGTTTTTCACTTATTGCTATTTCAATGTATATAATGTTTTGAGAAGGAAAAACAGAGAAAAGCCTTTGCTTGACTAATTCATTGATCAGCTTCACAAAGTCTCCTTCATTCATTTAATGTATAAGTTGGCTAAAATAATATTTCAAACACGTAAATAAATAATTTATATTTTTTTCCAACTATCCTCACGGATAAATAATCAATAGCTCGATCAAAACAACTTGCGCTTATTATTCTTTAACTTTAATTAACTCTGTACCAAAATTATTTATTTAAAGTTATTGAAAATTGAGAGAGGGGAAACAATTAGGCTATGAGGGCAAGATAATAATTTTAATATAATTACAAATAATAAAAATTAAGAAGTTTGGAATATTTAATGGAACCCTATGAAAAATTGCACTAAAATGTAGGTTTTGAAAACTTACGGAAAGTCTTTGTAGTTTTAGGAAAACAAAAAGAAGTCCATTAGATTATATTTTATTATAAATCTTGAGGATTAATTACGTTTTAATCGAGTCAAACCTATAGAAATTATATAATTATTATTATTAGTATTTGCTGAAAATACTTTTCCTTCCTAGAATTTACCATGGGCATCTCTTCATGTCAACCTATTTATATGCATATTATGCAAAAACTACAAACCAAATGCTTTTAGGGGCTCAATTGACCTGGGGACACAAACGCCAAGTTTTCCCACAATTAAAGTTTCTCTATATAATTCTATGTTCAATTAACTCAGATATCAATTATTTATTTTTCGATCAAGGCACTTTAAAGTTATATAATCACCATATATAGCTGGGTTACATTGTGATCATAGGGCAATGGATGTTATTGTTTCTGTTGTGACTACTATACTGGAGAAGTTAGTGGATGAAGCAATACTTCAAGCTTGTTATCCTTTTCGCTTCAACAAATATGTCAAAGAGCTTGAAACAGAAAAAGAGAAGCTGCAATCAAAAATTCAAGAGGTTCAAGATCGTGCTAAAGATGCTAAGAAGAAAACTCATAAGGTTGATGGTAAAGTTGAGGAGTGGTTGAACAAAGCAGACTTTCTGATGGCAGAAGTGGTGGAGTTGCAAGAGAAAACAAAGAAAAGAAACAAGATTTCTTGTCTTAAGCACTGTCCAAACTTGATCAATCGTTACAATCTGGCAAAGAAGCTTGAAGAAAAGACTAATGAAATTAAAACACACAATCAAGTTCAATTCTCTGAGTTTTCTCGACTTGCTACACTTGTTGGTATGAACTACTTTTCTTCACAAGATTTTGTGGACTTCGAGAGTAGAAAGGTAGCTTATGATCGTCTTATAAGGGCAATTGAGGATGATGGGATTCATATGATAGGATTGTATGGCATGGGCGGATCTGGGAAAACAACTTTGGCAAAAGAAGTGGGCAAAAAAGCAGAGAATTTTGTTGACACAGTAGTCTTTGTTGTTGTGTCTAAAACATTTGATGTAAGAAAAATTCAGAGCGAGATTGCCAGCCTACTAAATTTGGAATTCAAAAAGGAAGAGAATCTAGGGAGACGCTTGTTCATGAAATTGAGTGGTGGAGAAAGGTTTTTGATTATTCTGGATGATGTATGGGAGAAGCTTGATCTTATGGATATAGGTATTCCTACTACTAATAATCAAATGGGCTGCACTACTCTTATAACCACCCGTAAGCTTCCTGTATGTGAATCGATGGGTTGTCAAAAAATAATTCGCTTGGAGGCATTAAATGAGGATGAATCATGGGCCCTCTTTCAGAAGCATGCTGAGTTGTCTGATGACCACTCTGATAATTTGAAGGACATGGCACAAAATATTACAAAAGTATGTGATGGTTTACCTATTGCAATTGCAGCAGTAGCCAAAACTTTGAAGAATAAACCTCATGGCGACTGGGTTAAAGCATTGAAAATATTGAGAAATCCAAGTTTCATAGATATTGAAGAAGATCTAAAAAATACTTATAGATGTCTTCAATTAAGCTATGATAATTTGGAGAATGAAGTGGTTAAATCGCTCTTCTTATTATGTTCTGTGTTCCCAGAAGATTTTAACATTCCAATTGATGTAGTAACCATAATTGGAATTGGGCTTGGTCTAGTAAGAGAGATTCCCTCATATTGGGAAAAGACCCAATTAATCAATATGGCTATAAAGAAGCTTGTAGGATCTTGTTTACTACTAAAATTTGAAGATGGCAATGGCAATTATTATGTCAAAATGCATGACTTGGTTCATGATGTAGCCCTATGGATAGCTCAAAAGGAGAATAAGTTGATTAAAGGACCATTAAAAGAGAATATGATAATGAAGGACCATGCTGTAAGATATTTATGGTTTGAAGAAGTTGATAAATGTCCTAATAAGTTAAATTGTCCTAAACTTGAGTTTCTTCATATCTCAATTTATTCAGAACCTTCTGTGACTATACCAAATGATTTTTTCAATGGTATGGAAGAGCTTAGAGTTTTGACTCTTGCAAATCCTACTAATGATAGAGGAGATCCAGCGGTTCAATTGACCATTTCACTCCACTTGATAAATAATTTGCGTTGCCTAACACTATCTCAATGGGTATTAGGTGATATCTCTTTTATAGGGAGCTTAAAGAGCCTTGAGTCTCTTAAAATATGGTGTTGCTCTTTTGATGAATTGCCAACATGCATCATTAAACAAAAGCAATTGAGATTACTTTGTTTAAGTGGTTGCATAATTCAAAAGAATCCTTTTGAAATAATGGGAAGATGTTCACAGTTGGAAGTATTATATTTTTTTGGAAACAGTGGAAAAGATTGGGAGGACCAAAATGACAATAGTGCTAAATTTTTTAGCACTACTAGACTAGCAATGGAGAGTTATTGTATACACTTTGGCAATAATTGTGGGAAACCCTTTGTGTTCGCAAAAGATGTAAGGGATTGCCGCTCTTTTGTTGCAAGAGGTTTATATATTGAAGATTTTGAGAGTTGTATTTCAATTGGAACAAGTAAGGATATGATAAAAAGGGCAAAGACTCTTTCTTTAACGAGAATTTCTGAAAGTTTGAAAAATAACATCCCTGACCTATGGCAAACAATAGGTGGAGGTATGAATGAGTTGACTTGTCTTACACTTTGTGAATCAGATGGGATGGAATGCTTAATAGGCCAATCAAATCCAAGTCAACTAGGAGTCATCTCCAATTTGACTCATCTAGCTCTTACAATGGTGAAGCATTTGAAAACTTTGTATAGTGGTCATCCTCCTCAAGGCCTTTTTGCTAACTTGGAGGAGCTTGAAATGCATTATTGTGATTCACTTGAACATATATTGACAGAAGATGTGAAGGAAATAGTTGATGCAAGTGACTATCAGAGTTACAAAAATGCATTCCCCAAATTGAAATCGCTTGATATATACATGTGCAAGAAACTAGAATACTTAATGCCTATCTCTTTTGCAAAGAGCGTCACACTATTGGAATTCTTACGCGTAGCTGGAAGTAATGAATTGAAAAGCCTGTTTGGCCCATCTAGTGAAGATCTAAATCCAAACAAGACTCGTACAATTGAGTTTCCAGCTCTGAAATCGCTTATACTCTTCGACTTGCCAAATATCATTAGTATTTGTCCAGAACATTATCAGGCAACATGGTCTTCTCTGGAATCATTCTCATTGGGGAATTGTCCACAACTATATATTAAGTCTATCATTCATTGGGTTGCATGTGGTGGTGGATTGAGACAAGAGGACAGTCACGTGACTTCTGAGGTAAGATTCCTTTATTTCCCATATTTTCAAATTATTTATATAATTTGTCATCATCAAAAAAAAAAAAAAACGTATATCACCATACAATTCACAATTTGTGAAGTAAACTTCCTCTTGTCATATTGCTTTATATTATTGGAACATCTACATTTATCCATATTTTCTACGATTTTTATTTGATAATTGTCTTTTACTAGAAAACACAATAATTATCTAATTAAAATTGCCTTTTTTTCCCACTTTTACAGGACCTACTAAAGGTGGTCGTGGCCTCAATGGAATCTTTATGGCAGCTTTATCTAAGTAATCATGAACTAGAAGTTGTTTTTGATTTAGAAGAACTCTCTATTAATGGGCAACAAGTAAACTCGAAATTAAGTGACCTTGATTTCATTGAGCTACGCCAGTTGAAGCATATATGGAGGGGTACCAAAAATTGTTTACTCCTTCAACATCTTTATCGGTTAGAAGTAGTGAGTTGTGGAAATTTGAAACAAGTATTCCCTTCATCCATCTTGAAAAGCCTCCCACAATTGAGGGTATTACACATTGAAGATTGTAAGGAGTTGGAGGAAATCATTGAAGAAGAAGATGATCAAAATGTGTCTAAGTTTCCTCGTCAACATGTCTTCCCAAAACTTGGTACAATTTTCATCAAATGTTGCCATAAGTTGAAATGTGTATTCCCTAACACCTCTGCATGCCGAGTTATTCCAAACCTAAGGGCATTGTACATAGAAGATGCACCTGCACTAGTGCAAGTATTTGGACATGAACAACATGACACGACTTTGGAATATTTTCTACTTTGGAACCTTCCTTCACTCACTTCAATCGCACCATCCATTGATTTGCAAACTGTTAAATACATTGTTGTGCAGCAATGTCCCAAACTATCTCTCACTTCCTCTACTACTCCTCAGGAAATGCTTAAGCAATTGTCCAAAGGTACTCCATGTCTTGAATATGTTATAATAGCATCATGTGTAAAGTAGTATTGTATATATAATATTACTGCTACTACTACACATACTCATAATATATATATTGTTAGAATCTCGTTTTATAATACTTGCATATTTTTTGTGAGCACGATATATATATAGCCAGCTATCCACTTTTAATTCTTACTAAATCATATCTTTCCAAACTATATATATGAGTGGAGCTCAAATAGACTTTATACTTCATACATTCTTCAAGTGCATAAAATTAAATATTTTTTGTCATTTTTTAAAATTAAACATCTTGTTAATATCTAAATATAATATTCAACATTCATATTTTGTGTACTCTAAACAGAATCAATTTTTTTTTTCCAAATATGATAGAACTTAGTTGCATACGTTTGACAATTTGAATAATATCTTTTTGCCATGGATGATATAATAGGTTTTTTCTTTGGGGATTACCATTTTGAGGATGGATTGGAACATATTATCAAATCTATGGATGACCCTAGCAAAGAAACCATGCAACAAATTAATTGCCAAGAAATTGGAGGTCAGAGTAATGACCTGAAGTCGACAATCATTGCTACACCAAACTTGACAGAGGTACACATCATGCTTTTATATAGATGCCAATCAAATCTTTTGTATTTGGTGTTGCTCATGCTTTAGATAAATCATTATGGACAGTAGGATATAGAATGCAATTGATTCACTCTTCTGTCTTGCAGAATAATAAAGAATCAGAAGATCGAAGGGCGCACGAGCAGGAAATGTCAAGGGAAAAGGTAATAGCAGCTCAGGCAATTGGTTCAATTAATGTTGACTTAAGGTTACATATCTTTTATTGTCGTGTAGAGTGTAGAAGGAAGAGCAGAAGAGTGTACTACATCAAAGAATGTTCAGATAGCTACTTCATTAGCTCATTCAGAACCAGCAAGCTCAACCAAGGTTAGCCTCACTATCTTACATCTTACACTAATATTGTCTTTGTTCTACTTGTGACATTAGTTAACTATGAGTCTTTTTTGGGATGGTGTCTCAGAGTGTCAATCAAATACTACCTGCGTTAGATATATGTGCAGCATTGCCAACTTCATCTCCACGATCACAATCAATTAGCAAGCAGTCAGCAACTAATCCTGTAGATATATCTATACATCAAACACCTTCTAATCAAGTTGTAAGTGTCCAAAGTCAGAACCTCTTAGACTATACAAGTTTCTGCAAATAATTTCCTCCTTAAGACTAAGCTGTTTGATTTTGACTATATGTTCATTGATTTAAATATAAGGAGTTGGTGAATACAATATCAACCAGTCAATCTGAATCAAAGTACCAGCAACAACAATCACTTGCAAAAAATGAAATTACAAAGAAGGCAATTCCTTATGAAATCATAAATTTATAATAATGCTTGTGTCTTGCATATCAATGGAGCAACTCCTTCTCACTTTTTCTTTCCTCCCCTTTTTGGCTATGTAGAGTATTGGTGACTTGGAAGGTCAAAGTGCTCAGAAGGAAAACATATCAAGGGAAAATGTAAGGGGAAAGTTCAATTATCCACCTACTAATTCAAATATTAAATAGCTAAGACTTACCAGTTATAATTTATTGCTCTATAGGATGTTAAAGGAATCTCTGAAGGTTCTCTATCATCTAAGAATGCTAAGATAATAGCTCCATCAACTAATTCAAAATTAGCCACTTCTTCAACAAAATCTGTTTCACATGTAAGCTTTCTAATATTTTTTTTGGCACTTATAAAATTGTCTGAGTCTTATATATGGTCATGATTCAGGATCTCTACACAATTCCTATAAATTATATACTCCTCTTATCCTAAATGTAGGAGATAATTATAGGGTTAGTCTTGATTCTAAATATAAAACCTAAATGTAGTTTGTCTCCAATATTTGTCATTTGCTTCCAATCTAATTTAATTAATTTATAAATTGACATATAACCTAATGTTATACTTGGGTACTTTAGGGAGATTAAATCACATTTGTTATAATTAAGTAATTTATTTGATTTCCTTAATCTACCCAAATAAGTTAATTGGCTCTTATGTTAAGGATATGAGGAGTATATATATATTGGGTTGACTGAGTGCATATAAAAGAAAAGTTGTTAGAAAAGCAGTTAAAAAGACTTGTATAAATAGCTTTTATCCTTTAATAATGAAAAATATTGTTTTTGTATCATAGGACTCATGTGTTTTTTTTTTTTCCAAATCCAATTATTATTATTAGATTCAAAGTCAAATCAAGTTCAACCCCAGGAAGTCGGATGCTGAAGACTTGAAAGATGATGATCTCATTAGTATGCTTGAATCTATGGAGGATGATTATGGTGGTAAATCACCAATATTATCTGTTCCTACTACTGCCACGACCAAAGATGAGCTTGTTGCAAAGGCCCTTGCTGACTTGGAAGACTCCTTGAAGATGCCTCTTAAGGACATAGCAACCTCAGACACCAATAGTCTTCGCCTTCAAACAGCTCTCAACTTCTTGTCTCGCCTTTCCTTGGAAGATGGAGCTTTATCCCATGGAGTTACGGCTGTAATAAAGTCTATGCAGAAAGATTTGCCTGACATTCTGTCTTCTTTCAAGCAAGCATTTGCTACTGTCAATAAATTTACAATGCTTGAAGAACGAGATAAAAGCATCAAGGATGAGCTAACTCAACGAAAGGAGGTTGCTATTGTTTTGGTCTCAAAAATGTTTGAGAATCAAAAGTTTATGGACGAAGCTCAAGAAAAGGAAGCTAGGCTGAAGGAGCATATCTCTTTGTTGGAGAAACAAAGAAAAGATTGTGAAGCTGAATTGTTGTCTCTTCAAGAACAAAAGAGAAAATATGTTGTAGAAACGGTTGAGTTCAAGAAGGAGATTGAGACTGTGAGAAAAGAAAAGTCTGAGATGGTGGAAGATCAAAGAAATGCTCGGCAACAACTGTTTCAGGTTGAGTATAACTGGTCAATCCTAAGTAGCCAGTTTGAACAAGACACTACTAACAGAAATCTCTATTAATGCTTCTTTTGCTTGCTTCGAAAGACCAAATAAAGTTTGAGAGGCTTTAATAGAATAGTTGGACTATTTATTTATTGTGGAATGTGTGTTCTCTATTCCAGTTGATAGCTTATTTAATGAGCTACCGACTTGAACTATTTTTTCAAACTTCATTACTTGGATAGATAATATTCAGTGTTTGGAAGCTCATTCGAGAGTTGATGATTTTGCACCCAAAAAAAAAAAAAACAAAGAATTCCAAAAGTTGTTTTTACGAGAATCATATCCTACAATTAGATTCTGATAATTTGTTAGTTCAATCACTTGATTGAGGTGGTTGGTGTATGTTAATAATATATAAAAATAAATCTCACCTTAAAAATGAATTGACTAAATAAGTTATATATAGTAAATTTATAAACTCAATATTTGAATTAAAATATAATACTACCTCTTTTCTTAAATATAAGATCTAGTTGACTTTTTTAGAGAGATTAAGGAAGTTAAATAAGTTATTTAATATATCATACGTTGTGCATGATTAAATTATATATTAGTTTATAATTTAAACAAATTAATTTAGAAAAAAAAACAATAATATAAATACTTTATCGTAATTTAATTAACTTCCTTAATCTCTTTAAAAAAAATTCAACTGAGTCTTATATTTAACACCAAAGTATCAATATTTATTTATATACTTGTATCAAAATTTCAATCAACTAAAAGCAAAATAAGGGATAATAGACGAAAGGCTATAAACAGTCCTAACACTACCACCTGCATTGTTAACGAAGAGGGAAATTTATGTGAATTTCAAAGACAAGGCTCATTACTAGATGTCTAGATTCGTTTTCATTTTCCTCGGAACATCCAAACATAATCATGATTTGTTTGTCATATGAAATGAAACACAATGGAAAAAACAAAAATCAACAAAATCATAAAGGAGAAAATATGCACATGTTACAATTATCTAAAAAATTGTTTATTAATATCAATTCCATATTAAATAGGAAATTGTATTTTTCACACCAAGAAAACATAGAGATCATGTAGGCAAGTGCCAATTTGTCCCCGCCCCCGCCGCCCCATCACTTGTTATGATGAGGCATCATTACTGAAAATAGTTTGTATTATATATATATATATATATATATATATATATATATATATACCAATCTACGGGAGTGACCCCGAAAGGATCGGAAAGGGGAAAGGGAGAATCGGAGATAGAGAAGTAGAGAATATGAACAGAAAATTAAAGCATAAAGTAAAGACGGAATTTAAACGTGCAGAAAGAAATAAAAAGAAGATGAGATAAGAATGGGTGTAGGCACGTAGCTAGACTTATCTCATCAGAAGAAAAGAAGAGAAATGCAGATGCTCAACATTATAAAAGAAACACAAGTTTATTCAAAAGAAAGAACTTACAAAGGCAGAAAGTAAAAGAAAGCAGCGGAAAGATAAAGAAAGAAGCTAGAGAGAAGGCAGAGAGAATGGTTAGAGAGAGAGAGGGGGTAGTTCCGGGTGCCTACTTCAGACTAGGACGTCTGCTTAAATAGACAAGCTCGGGTCACTGTTTAAACAGTTCCGGTTGATGACCGGTACTGCCAGTCTTGATACAGTTCCGGTAAAAGACCGGTACTGTTTATTTCTTTGTAATTAGCTACAGTATTTCGAATACCGTATCTAACTACAGTGCCCTACGTATTACAGTGTTCAGTGTTACAGGTGGATTTCTAACACTATCTGCAATACAAAGAGGTTTTTTTTTTTTTTTTTTTTTTACAGAAATTGTTTACAACTTTATACATGGAAACATTGTTTGTTTGAAGTCTCCGTCAAAAGTTGTAAGATCTTCAGTCTTCCGCAAGGCTGACAATGAAATCTTCATCATCATCACTTGAATCAGGCTTTGAGGTCCCAGCTTCATCTTGCTTTAATTGTTCAAGCAAAATGCTGAGTTGTTTAATACATTCTTGTTTATTTGATGCAGCTGCTAGAGTATGCTGAACAAAATTCTTCTGGTTTAGAAACCGACTTTGTTCTTTGGCACAAAGAAATTCTGGATTATCCTTGAACCACTGGTCCACAGCTTTGCAGTCTGCATTTGTTTGCCTGTATTTGCCCCACCAGCGTACAAAGAGTTGTCTCTGTAATACTGGTAGAACTGGAGATTTTCTGTCCATGTGAGACAGTCTGTATTGCCAAGAAAAGATCCAGGATACAGATAATTTTGAAAAATAATGGAGATCAATTGGAAAAGGATCTCCTTCTGCTTGAAATTTGTTTTTGAAATGATCAAATGCTCTCTGGATCTCTGGTGGAAAGATTTGCTGTATTGGTCCAAAGACATGCCACCATTTCAAAAACCATTGAGGAAAGTTATACTTGGTTGTTTGTTTGAAATAAATGAACCAAGTATGTTTAAAAATCTTGTTTTGATCCCAAAAAATATTATACCAGGCTTCACAGTAATCCCAGTAAGTGTATCCTTCAGGATCATATGGTTTTGAAAATAATTTTTGTTTATGCAAACTTTGTCCCCACTGTGTTGGTGTGAGAACCTGTAAAATTTGGAGAGTTGAATGGGTGATTAATGATTGATCTTCTTTAGAAACATATCGAGTTAACTCGATAGACTTAGAATCAACCAATATCACTTCATAGTACTCTCTTGTTTTTTTGAGATTGGTAGGTATGAAATGAAATCCAGAAGGGAAAACATTCAATGCTACCTGATTTGGGGTTTCCAGGAAAAACTCAGGTTCAACCTGTAGGATTCTCAATACAATATTTTGTTTTTCAATGTAAGGAGTTTCCATAGGATTGACGGCTGAGGTGGCCACTAAGGATTTTGATGCCAGAGGTGGCTTTTTCTGGGCTAATTCAAGAGCAAATTCTTTGTTTAACAAATCATACTCTTTTTTACTAATTGCCTGTGATGAGGAGGCAATTAATGACAAGGCAAGTTTATCATATTCAAGAGCCTGGGTTTTAGGGTCCTTACTTGCTAATACTTCTCCCCAAGTTTGTGTTGGGGGTTTCTTAACATAAGAATCAATTGTTTTTCTTCCAGGCTTGACAGGAATGAGACTTTGGGTTTGAGTCTCTTTTGGAGTAGATGACTCCATTTTGTGGGTAGATGACCCAGATTTTGTTTGTGAACGTGTCAGTCTGGTTCCTTGTGTTTGGGGAACTGACTGGCTGGTTGATGCTCCTTGCGTTTGGGGAGTTGATTGGCTAGATGATGCTCCTTGTGTTTGGGGAGCAGCTTGTTGTTGCAACAATTGTTTAATTATCTCCGCTAAATCTGCTTCGGAGATAGGGCTTTGTGCATCTTGAAAGATGCTTTGTTTATCGTCTTCTTGGATGATTTGTTTATTTCTGGAATCTTCACCGGGTTTTTTCTTTCTTGTCATTATCTGGAGAGAAGGAAATGGGTTTTGGGTCAGTACTCTCTCTTCCCTGTAAAAACTCTCGGGTAAGGAAATCAGGAAGAGAATTAGAAGTGCCTTTGATAAATTCAATGTCAAAATCAAAAACACTCAAAAATGCCTGCCAACGAGCAAAAATTTGTTTTGATGCAAGATTTTTAACATCTTTTTGTAAAACATCTTTTGCAGCCTTACAATCAATGCGAATCAAAAATTTTTGATTTAAAAGATCAGCTTGAAATTTTGAAACACACAATACAATCGCTAAGATTTCCTTTTTGATTGTAGAATAATTTTGTTGGGCAGGATTCCAATGTTTAGATGTAAAAGAAATGATTTGTTCTTTTTCACCTAAACGTTGTTTGAGGATACCTCCATATCCCAATTCAGAAGCATCAGTTTGGACAATTTTGAAAGCTGACGGGACAGGAAGAGTGAGACATGGAAGTTCTTTAACCTGTCGTTTGATTTGTTTGACGACTTCGGTATGAACTTCAGTCCAGGGACAAGGATTTTTGTTGAGTCGTTGATGGAGAGGTTTAACAAAATTGCTAAGTTGAGGGATAAACTCAGCAACATAGTTTAAACACCCCAAAAATCTCTGAAGTTGAGTTTTATCAAGAATTTGATCAGGAAATTTATCAGCAAACTGGATTGCTCGTTCGATTGGAGTTATTGTTCCCTGACAAATCCAGTGTCCAAGGAAACGAACTTTGGTTTGGAACAGGCTAATTTTTGGTTTTGAAATCACCAAACCATTTGTTTCTGCAGTTCGAAGAAACTTTGAGACGTGTTTAAAATGTTCATCCAAAGAATTTGAAAAGATTAAAACATCGTCAATATAGACTATGATATATTGACTTTGATCATTAAAAATCTCATTCATAATCCTCTGAAATTCAGAAGGAGCATTTTTCAAACCAAAAGGCATAACATTCCACTCATACTGTCCGAAAGGAACAGTAAAAGCAGTTTTGTACCTATCCTTTTCTGAAATTTGAATTTGCCAAAATCCAGATTTCATATCAAATTTTGAAAAGATTTTTGCAGAATGCAAATGTTTTAGTAAATCAGCCTTATTCGGTATAGGATACCGAATCCATTGCAAAGCTTCGTTTAGAGGCTTGTAATTGATAACAAGCCTTGGAGTTCCTCGTTCAATTTCTGCATTTTTATTGACATAGAAAGCAGCACAAGACCATGGGCTACGACTCGGACGAATGAGCTTTTTGTCAAGAAGATCTTGAATTTCTTTTTTACAAGTTTCAAGAAGTTCTTGAGACATTTGAATAGGTCTTGCTTTTGTAGGAATCTGTTTTTCAGAAAAATTGGGCTCATAGGGAAGATCAACAGAATGTTGTTTTCTATTCCAAAAAGCATTGGGCAAATCAGCACAAACTGTTTGATGGATCTTGTCTAAACAAGACTGGATCTTCTGCTGAACAACCGATTGTTGGAGCTGTTCTTCAATTCTTTTGAAAGAGATTTCATCCTGGAGATAATTGATCTGTTTTTGTTTAAAGAAAAGAGGATTTAATTCCCTGAATTTTGGTGTTTCAGTAAAAGGAAAGAAAATAGTTTTTCCCAGATGTTGTTTTGAAATACCATCATATTCTAGTTTACAAGGAATCAATTGTGTTGCAAATGGTGCCCCAAGAATGATTTGTGTTCCCATATCTTTCATAAGAATGAATGGGGTTTTTATTTGCAATCCTTCATTTTGCACAATGACATCAGAAAGTTTGTACTGAACAGAACATAGAGATCTATTAACAGAACTATATCTTTCTGTTGTCTTTGTGAAATATTTAGTGGGTACCAAACCTTCTAGAATACAATTGGCTTGGGCTCCGGTATCAAATAATACAGATTGTTCTATAACAAAATCATTATTGATAATGATCTTTGCTTGTATATAGAACTTCTGAAGGAAAAACCTGGAAATCACATTTAAAAAAGGTATTTCTTGTTCAGGGTTTATCTCCTCATTTTCATTTTGTAAAACTTGATCAATATTCTCATCAGAAAGATTTTGAGTCGAGGAAAGAAGTTCTTGAATCTGAAGTAAAACTGATTCATGTGTATCCCGACTAGATTTGAGAGCTTGAACTTCAACCTTAAGCTTGCAAATCTCAGATTGAAGATCTTGGATAGTGACAGGTTTAACAGAATGTTTGAATCTTTCCAAAGTTTTAGTCAAATCATATTTGTTATGAAAGACTGAAAGTTTGGAAGAGGATGGAGAAGGAGATTGGGTAATAATATCTTTGAATTTTGAAAGATACATACCTCTATCAGTTTCAGGAAGTTTGCTTATAACATCAAGAAGCAAATCCTGTTCTTTGGTAATGACATTTATTTGTGGAAGAGAAGAATCATCAGAAGATGTCGAATAAAGATCGTCATCCTGGATTTGGTTTATTTCTCCAGAAGTGGAATGATCTTCATCAGACTCAGATGAGGATTCAATCAGAAGATTGTTTATTTGCTGAAGCAGGGGTTCCTCAATCTGAATATTTCTGATCTTTCGAGAAAGTCGACAGTATTTAGAAATATGACCAGGCTTGCCACATCTGAAACAAGTTACTTGACCAGGTTTTGGAGGGCCTTTTGAAAAGTCATCCTTTGGTTTAGAACGAAAATTCTTTTTGTATTTTCTTGGAGGAGTTTGGAAATCATCCTTTTTGTAAAAACGCTTGTTGGTAGAATATTTATTTTTGGAAAAAGATGGATTAAAACGAGAAGTTTTGTGAGACTTCGATCTAGGCTTCTTACAAGCTGGAAGACCAAATTGTTCACAAAATGACCCCAATTCTTTCCTGTTTATACTCTTTTCCTTGGCAAGTTGATGTTTTATTCCATCATCTTGACAAATTTTCAAAGCTGTTTTCTGAACATGAGAGATTAACTCTCCATATGTCAGGTTTTCATAAGGTATGCTGCCTTCATAGTGATGTCTAAGTTTGTCTCTAACTTTATCACCAAAAGATTTTGGTAATCCAGCTAGAAACTTTTCTTTCCAAAAACCTTGATTGGCATCATCCCTTTGAAGTACCCGGGATAGGAAAGTATCTTTATACCATCTGAAATCGGACAAAGTCCGACAGCGGATGTTAGAAAGAAGTTCAGAGGAACGATCTCTCCAAATGTTCGGATCTCCAACAAAGTGTTTGATAATTGAAAAAGTAAGAGTATTAACAGAATCTGGTATGGGTTCACCATTGTGAAGAATGGGAGTTCCATCAGGTTCAGTCTTTACTGAAGAAATAATGTTTGATTTTTCATCAGATGACAGATAATAATCCCACCATCCTTTAAGTTGTCCAGTAAATCCGGAAACTAAAAGGTTAGTTATTTCTGTATCTGAATAATCACTTGTTGTTTGATAAGCAGTACTTACCATGGTCATTTGTTGAAGAATTTGAAGGATATTTGACTCACTTTGTCCATCTATGTTCCATTCATAAATGTTGTTTGAATTGAAAGATTTGAAAGTTTGGTCTTGGCGTTCTTCAGTTAAAATATCTAAGGGACTGGCCCTTGGATAGTATAACTTTGAAGATTTTTGAAAAATAGGAGAAGAAGATTTTTTCCAATGTTGATGGTTGATTTTAAAATCAGATTTTGAAGATTCAGCATCAGAAAGTTTTTCAAAATTCATAACCTGTTTATCAGAAGAAGAAGAAGCAAGAGGTGTATCAGGAACAATTCTTTGTTTTAACTGAGTAAGAGGAGTTTGAAGATCAGTAGTAACTTGATTTTGATGTTGCAAACTTTGGCCAATTTGCTTCATAAGGTTTGCAGCATTATTTTTCTTCTGCAAACTTGCCTTAATCCTTGGATCAAGTTGGAAAGGTTTGAACAAAGGTTTGATTATGGATGGGGATTGATTTGTGGAAGTAGAAAGAATTTGTTGGGAAGGGGCTTTGGCAATGTGATCTCCAATAATTTGAAGATACTGGTTGGTATAATTGTTTTGCTCCATAAGACTTCTGATATCTTTTGGACAAACAGGGTCTTCAGAGTTTCTGGTTTTGAAAGGAGAGGCGAAAAGGGGATTTTGTTTACTATCCACAATGCCAGGAATTTGATATGACCTTTTTGGAGGAACTTCTGAAGAAATGATTTGTCCTTCAGATATTTTCCATTCTCTTTTGGTCATATTTATTGTTTGATCAAATGGATATTCTATTCCTTCTTGTGAAGCATAAGCTTCAAACCAAACAAAAAATGGAATATTCATTTCATACTTTTCAAGGAAACTGTAGAACTTTTCTTGGATCTGTTTTCGCACTAATCCTTTAAAATGTTCTAAAAACCAGTTTCTTTGCAAAGTATTTGATTCTGAGTAAAATTCCTGTTGCAAACTTTCTTTATCAATTTGAAATTGTTGTTCAAGAAAACCCATCATTGGAGGTTCACCTAATTCCGTATATGACAAAGAGTCCATAGAATTTTGGTCATCCTCTCTTTGATAGTTTGCATGAGGAATTGTTCCCGAATTATTTATTCCTTGCATTAAGACGTTTGAAGGTAGATCAGAGGATGGTTGTTCATCCACTGGCGGTGGTGGAGGATTTCGTGGTGGAGGAGGTTGTTGTTGTGGTAAAGGAGGATTAGTTGGTGGTGGAGGCACATGGATTACTGAAGGAAGGGACCGTTCTGAAGGAAAAGATCGATCAGAGCAACTGGAATTCCTTGGTAATTCAGAATTCGCAGGAAGGAAAGTAGAGATGTATTAATTAGATCTGGACTGAGATCTACCTTATCTTAATATTTTGTTGCTATATTCGAAGATATGCTTTAGATCTGTGCTCATCTTAAAAAAAAAAAAAAAAAAAAAAGAGTCTGGAATTTCAAGAAAAAATTTTATGTTTGATTTCTTACATATGATGGCTGAGTTCTCTTGGTGGGATGTCAAGGCCATAAGTCCTATTGGTGGCAGGCGATTTGCCCCACGCTGTAGGCTCTCATATGTGAAGATCTTGAACATAAGATTTTCATTGAAACCTAGATTCATCACATAGTGCCGCCTTATGGCTGGCTTAGGGTTATATCATTTTCATTTTCTGTCTTTAAGGAGCATCAGATCTAAGGAATCTATTGAATATCCAACCAAATATTTAGATCGGTAAATCTCAGTAAATTTTTAATTAATATACCTTTATGGAACCGAATGGTAATGATACTAATTGAAGGGAGATTTACGATTATTGTTTCTTTCGCTGTTATTTCTGCTGTTTCTCTTGCGCTGTTATTACTCCTGCATTTTTCTTGTATTTTGCTGAATGTCTTCTATTTTCCGTTCTTTTTCTCGAAGACCTTCTTCTTCCTCATCTTCTTTCTCTTCTTCAAATCCTTCCATAAACAATGATGAAGCATATTCTTCCACAAACAATATCTTCGATGAAGAAATTCATTTCAAAAATATAAATCAAACTGTTGATGATTGGACTCTTCCAGTCATTGATAACAGAGATGTTTTCATTGACAGAAAGCAATGGTTGAAGAAGTCTGATTATGTGATCAAGACTGTCGAAGAATCCATTGCCATCCAACCTGAGAAGGAGGAATTTTTCCTTTTCTCTCCACGATCTATGCATCAACACAAAACAGAGTACAAGTTTTTACACATAGGTTGTGTACAAGTTGCTCTAAAACCCCTTGTTAGACGAGGCCTAAATGCTTCTGGTCTGGTCTGTCTCAGGGATGCAAGACATTTTGATTTTGCTGATTCCCTTCTTGCTGCTGCCGAGTTTGGACTTCATAATAGACCTGTCTATTTCAACTGTTACCCAAATCAAACGGTTGATTTAGGGGATAAGAACATTCTTGATGTCCTTAAACTCAATCTTAAACTTCATGGTTTTAACATGAAATCTGGATCTATACCTGTTACTCTAATATATAGAATACAGTATAAGGTCTCAAACTCTTCTGTTTCAAATGTCAAAAATCTTCCTAACAACGGTCAGACTGTTGTTTTCCTTACTGATTATTCCAATACAAACATCACCGTTCCAAAAACCATCATGTGGAACGAAGTTACCCTTCCAGAAGACTGGGTTATGGACAAGGCTGCTCCAGCTGCTCCGAGATCTGTAGCCCAAATCAGTAGAATTTCTCAAACTCAATCAGGATCTGTTAGAATAGCTTTTGACAGACCCAGAAGTTCTACTTCATCCATACCTTCTAGGTATAACGATTTCAGATCTGCGAATTCTGAATTACCAAGGAATTCCAGTTGCTCTGATCGATCTTTTCCTTCAGAACGGTCCCTTCCTTCAGTAATCCATGTGCCTCCACCACCAACTAATCCTCCTTTACCACAACAACAACCTCCTCCACCACGAAATCCTCCACCACCGCCAGTGGATGAACAACCATCCTCTGATCTACCTTCAAACGTCTTAATGCAAGGAATAAATAATTCGGGAACAATTCCTCATGCAAACTATCAAAGAGAGGATGACCAAAATTCTATGGACTCTTTGTCATATACGGAATTAGGTGAACCTCCAATGATGGGTTTTCTTGAACAACAATTTCAAATTGATAAAGAAAGTTTGCAACAGGAATTTTACTCAGAATCAAATACTTTGCAAAGAAACTGGTTTTTAGAACATTTTAAAGGATTAGTGCGAAAACAGATCCAAGAAAAGTTCTACAGTTTCCTTGAAAAGTATGAAATGAATATTCCATTTTTTGTTTGGTTTGAAGCTTATGCTTCACAAGAAGGAATAGAATATCCATTTGATCAAACAATAAATATGACCAAAAGAGAATGGAAAATATCTGAAGGACAAATCATTTCTTCAGAAGTTCCTCCAAAAAGGTCATATCAAATTCCTGGCATTGTGGATAGTAAACAAAATCCCCTTTTCGCCTCTCCTTTCAAAACCAGAAACTCTGAAGACCCTGTTTGTCCAAAAGATATCAGAAGTCTTATGGAGCAAAACAATTATACCAACCAGTATCTTCAAATTATTGGAGATCACATTGCCAAAACCCCTTCCCAACAAATTCTTTCTACTTCCACAAATCAATCCCCATCCATAATCAAACCTTTGTTCAAACCTTTCCAACTTGATCCAAGGATTAAGGCAAGTTTGCAGAAGAAAAATAATGCTGCAAACCTTATGAAGCAAATTGGCCAAAGTTTGCAACATCAAAATCAAGTTACTACTGATCTTCAAACTCCTCTTACTCAGTTAAAACAAAGAATTGTTCCTGATACACCTCTTGCTTCTTCTTCTTCTGATAAACAGGTTATGAATTTTGAAAAACTTTCTGATGCTGAATCTTCAAAATCTGATTTTAAAATCAACCATCAACATTGGAAAAAATCTTCTTCTCCTATTTTTCAAAAATCTTCAAAGTTATACTATCCAAGGGCCAGTCCCTTAGATATTTTAACTGAAGAACGCCAAGACCAAACTTTCAAATCTTTCAATTCAAACAACATTTATGAATGGAACATAGATGGACAAAGTGAGTCAAATATCCTTCAAATTCTTCAACAAATGACCATGGTAAGTACTGCTTATCAAACAACAAGTGATTATTCAGATACAGAAATAACTAACCTTTTAGTTTCTGGATTTACTGGACAACTTAAAGGATGGTGGGATTATTATCTGTCATCTGATGAAAAATCAAACATTATTTCTTCATTAAAGACTGAACCTGATGGAACTCCCATTCTTCACAATGGTGAACCCATACCAGATTCTGTTAATACTCTTACTTTTTCAATTATCAAACACTTTGTTGGAGATCCGAACATTTGGAGAGATCGTTCCTCTGAACTTCTTTCTAACATCCGCTGTCGGACTTTGTCCGATTTCAGATGGTATAAAGATACTTTCCTATCCCGGGTACTTCAAAGGGATGATGCCAATCAAGGTTTTTGGAAAGAAAAGTTTCTAGCTGGATTACCAAAATCTTTTGGTGATAAAGTTAGAGACAAACTTAGACATCACTATGAAGGCAGCATACCTTATGAAAACCTGACATATGGAGAGTTAATCTCTCATGTTCAGAAAACAGCTTTGAAAATTTGTCAAGATGATGGAATAAAACATCAACTTGCCAAGGAAAAGAGTATAAACAGGAAAGAATTGAGGTCATTTTGTGAACAATTTGGTCTTCCAGCTTGTAAGAAGCCTAGATCGAAGTCTCACAAAACTTCTCGTTTTAATCCATCTTTTTCCAAAAATAAATATTCTACCAACAAGCGTTTTTACAAAAAGGATGATTTCCAAACTCCTCCAAGAAAATACAAAAAGAATTTTCGTTCTAAACCAAAGGATGACTTTTCAAAAGGCCCTCCAAAACCTGGTCAAGTAACTTGTTTCAGATGTGGCAAGCCTGGTCATATTTCTAAATACTGTCGACTTTCTCGAAAGATCAGAAATATTCAGATTGAGGAACCCCTGCTTCAGCAAATAAACAATCTTCTGATTGAATCCTCATCTGAGTCTGATGAAGATCATTCCACTTCTGGAGAAATAAACCAAATCCAGGATGACGATCTTTATTCGACATCTTCTGATGATTCTTCTCTTCCACAAATAAATGTCATTACCAAAGAACAGGATTTGCTTCTTGATGTTATAAGCAAACTTCCTGAAACTGATAGAGGTATGTATCTTTCAAAATTCAAAGATATTATTACCCAATCTCCTTCTCCATCCTCTTCCAAACTTTCAGTCTTTCATAACAAATATGATTTGACTAAAACTTTGGAAAGATTCAAACATTCTGTTAAACCTGTCACTATCCAAGATCTTCAATCTGAGATTTGCAAGCTTAAGGTTGAAGTTCAAGCTCTCAAATCTAGTCGGGATACACATGAATCAGTTTTACTTCAGATTCAAGAACTTCTTTCCTCGACTCAAAATCTTTCTGATGAGAATATTGATCAAGTTTTACAAAATGAAAATGAGGAGATAAACCCTGAACAAGAAATACCTTTTTTAAATGTGATTTCCAGGTTTTTCCTTCAGAAGTTCTATATACAAGCAAAGATCATTATCAATAATGATTTTGTTATAGAACAATCTGTATTATTTGATACCGGAGCCCAAGCCAATTGTATTCTAGAAGGTTTGGTACCCACTAAATATTTCACAAAGACAACAGAAAGATATAGTTCTGTTAATAGATCTCTATGTTCTGTTCAGTACAAACTTTCTGATGTCATTGTGCAAAATGAAGGATTGCAAATAAAAACCCCATTCATTCTTATGAAAGATATGGGAACACAAATCATTCTTGGGGCACCATTTGCAACACAATTGATTCCTTGTAAACTAGAATATGATGGTATTTCAAAACAACATCTGGGAAAAACTATTTTCTTTCCTTTTACTGAAACACCAAAATTCAGGGAATTAAATCCTCTTTTCTTTAAACAAAAACAGATCAATTATCTCCAGGATGAAATCTCTTTCAAAAGAATTGAAGAACAGCTCCAACAATCGGTTGTTCAGCAGAAGATCCAGTCTTGTTTAGACAAGATCCATCAAACAGTTTGTGCTGATTTGCCCAATGCTTTTTGGAATAGAAAACAACATTCTGTTGATCTTCCCTATGAGCCCAATTTTTCTGAAAAACAGATTCCTACAAAAGCAAGACCTATTCAAATGTCTCAAGAACTTCTTGAAACTTGTAAAAAAGAAATTCAAGATCTTCTTGACAAAAAGCTCATTCGTCCGAGTCGTAGCCCATGGTCTTGTGCTGCTTTCTATGTCAATAAAAATGCAGAAATTGAACGAGGAACTCCAAGGCTTGTTATCAATTACAAGCCTCTAAACGAAGCTTTGCAATGGATTCGGTATCCTATACCGAATAAGGCTGATTTACTAAAACATTTGCATTCTGCAAAAATCTTTTCAAAATTTGATATGAAATCTGGATTTTGGCAAATTCAAATTTCAGAAAAGGATAGGTACAAAACTGCTTTTACTGTTCCTTTCGGACAGTATGAGTGGAATGTTATGCCTTTTGGTTTGAAAAATGCTCCTTCTGAATTTCAGAGGATTATGAATGAGATTTTTAATGATCAAAGTCAATATATCATAGTCTATATTGACGATGTTTTAATCTTTTCAAATTCTTTGGATGAACATTTTAAACACGTCTCAAAGTTTCTTCGAACTGCAGAAACAAATGGTTTGGTGATTTCAAAACCAAAAATTAGCCTGTTCCAAACCAAAGTTCGTTTCCTTGGACACTGGATTTGTCAGGGAACAATAACTCCAATCGAACGAGCAATCCAGTTTGCTGATAAATTTCCTGATCAAATTCTTGATAAAACTCAACTTCAGAGATTTTTGGGGTGTTTAAACTATGTTGCTGAGTTTATCCCTCAACTTAGCAATTTTGTTAAACCTCTCCATCAACGACTCAACAAAAATCCTTGTCCCTGGACTGAAGTTCATACCGAAGTCGTCAAACAAATCAAACGACAGGTTAAAGAACTTCCATGTCTCACTCTTCCTATCCCGTCAGCTTTCAAAATTGTCCAAACTGATGCTTCTGAATTGGGATATGGAGGTATCCTCAAACAACGTTTAGGTGAAAAAGAACAAATCATTTCTTTTACATCTAAAC
The DNA here is from genome assembly GCA_034222035.1 of Acacia crassicarpa. Taxonomy (NCBI): domain Eukaryota; kingdom Viridiplantae; phylum Streptophyta; class Magnoliopsida; order Fabales; family Fabaceae; genus Acacia; species Acacia crassicarpa. Next base: position 41,412,766 of record JAWXYG010000003.1, read on the forward strand.
ATTGGAATCCTGCCCAACAAAATTATTCTACAATCAAAAAGGAAATCTTAGCGATTGTATTGTGTGTTTCAAAATTTCAAGCTGATCTTTTAAATCAAAAATTTTTGATTCGCATTGATTGTAAGGCTGCAAAAGATGTTTTACAAAAAGATGTTAAAAATCTTGCATCAAAACAAATTTTTGCTCGTTGGCAGGCAATTTTGAGTGTTTTTGATTTTGACATTGAATTTATCAAAGGCACTTCTAATTCTCTTCCTGATTTCCTTACCCGAGAGTTTTTACAGGGAAGAGAGAGTACTGACCCAAAACCCATTTCCTTCTCTCCAGATAATGACAAGAAAGAAAAAACCCGGTGAAGATTCCAGAAATAAACAAATCATCCAAGAAGACGATAAACAAAGCATCTTTCAAGATGCACAAAGCCCTATCTCCGAAGCAGATTTAGCGGAGATAATTAAACAATTGTTGCAACAACAAGCTACTCCCCAAACACAAGGAGCATCATCTAGCCAATCAACTCCCCAAACGCAAGGAGCATCAACCAGCCAGTCAGTTCCCCAAACACAAGGAACCAGACTGACACGTTCACAAACAAAATCTGGGTCATCTACCCACAAAATGGAGTCATCTACTCCAAAAGAGACTCAAACCCAAAGTCTCATTCCTGTCAAGCCTGGAAGAAAAACAATTGATTCTTATGTTAAGAAACCCCCAACACAAACTTGGGGAGAAGTATTAGCAAGTAAGGACCCTAAAACCCAGGCTCTTGAATATGATAAACTTGCCTTGTCATTAATTGCCTCCTCATCACAGGCAATTAGTAAAAAAGAGTATGATTTGTTAAACAAAGAATTTGCTCTTGAATTAGCCCAGAAAAAGCCACCTCTGGCATCAAAATCCTTAGTGGCCACCTCAGCCGTCAATCCTATGGAAACTCCTTACATTGAAAAACAAAATATTGTATTGAGAATCCTACAGGTTGAACCTGAGTTTTTCCTGGAAACCCCAAATCAGGTAGCATTGAATGTTTTCCCTTCTGGATTTCATTTCATACCTACCAATCTCAAAAAAACAAGAGAGTACTATGAAGTGATATTGGTTGATTCTAAGTCTATCGAGTTAACTCGATATGTTTCTAAAGAAGATCAATCATTAATCACCCATTCAACTCTCCAAATTTTACAGGTTCTCACACCAACACAGTGGGGACAAAGTTTGCATAAACAAAAATTATTTTCAAAACCATATGATCCTGAAGGATACACTTACTGGGATTACTGTGAAGCCTGGTATAATATTTTTTGGGATCAAAACAAGATTTTTAAACATACTTGGTTCATTTATTTCAAACAAACAACCAAGTATAACTTTCCTCAATGGTTTTTGAAATGGTGGCATGTCTTTGGACCAATACAGCAAATCTTTCCACCAGAGATCCAGAGAGCATTTGATCATTTCAAAAACAAATTTCAAGCAGAAGGAGATCCTTTTCCAATTGATCTCCATTATTTTTCAAAATTATCTGTATCCTGGATCTTTTCTTGGCAATACAGACTGTCTCACATGGACAGAAAATCTCCAGTTCTACCAGTATTACAGAGACAACTCTTTGTACGCTGGTGGGGCAAATACAGGCAAACAAATGCAGACTGCAAAGCTGTGGACCAGTGGTTCAAGGATAATCCAGAATTTCTTTGTGCCAAAGAACAAAGTCGGTTTCTAAACCAGAAGAATTTTGTTCAGCATACTCTAGCAGCTGCATCAAATAAACAAGAATGTATTAAACAACTCAGCATTTTGCTTGAACAATTAAAGCAAGATGAAGCTGGGACCTCAAAGCCTGATTCAAGTGATGATGATGAAGATTTCATTGTCAGCCTTGCGGAAGACTGAAGATCTTACAACTTTTGACGGAGACTTCAAACAAACAATGTTTCCATGTATAAAGTTGTAAACAATTTCTGTAAAAAAAAAAAAAAAAAAAAAAAAAACCTCTTTGTATTGCAGATAGTGTTAGAAATCCACCTGTAACACTGAACACTGTAATACGTAGGGCACTGTAGTTAGATACGGTATTCGAAATACTGTAGCTAATTACAAAGAAATAAACAGTACCGGTCTTTTACCGGAACTGTATCAAGACTGGCAGTACCGGTCATCAACCGGAACTGTTTAAACAGTGACCCGAGCTTGTCTATTTAAGCAGACGTCCTAGTCTGAAGTAGGCACCCGGAACTACCCCCTCTCTCTCTCTAACCATTCTCTCTGCCTTCTCTCTAGCTTCTTTCTTTATCTTTCCGCTGCTTTCTTTTACTTTCTGCCTTTGTAAGTTCTTTCTTTTGAATAAACTTGTGTTTCTTTTATAATGTTGAGCATCTGCATTTCTCTTCTTTTCTTCTGATGAGATAAGTCTAGCTGCGTGCCTACACCCATTCTTATCTCATCTTCTTTTTATTTCTTTCTGCACGTTTAAATTCCGTCTTTACTTTATGCTTTAATTTTCTGTTCATATTCTCTACTTCTCTATCTCCGATTCTCCCTTTCCCCTTTCCGATCCTTTCGGGGTCACTCCCGTAGATTGGTATCAGATATATATATATATATATATATATATATATATATATATATATATAATACTGCTATACTTACCCAGAAACATACATGTGATTAAAATCAAACTTTATAGTACGTGCAAATTTTTTGTCTACATGATGTATAGCCATCCGTAATGAATTCTTACTAATCAACATCTTTCTAAACTGCATTAACACATTTAGTTCAAGTAGATTTTCGATTTCCTACATTCTTCAAGTAATTAAGGAAAATATTTTTTATAAGATATCTAAATATAATGTTCAACCTCCATATTTTATAGGGATGAGAAATTGTCACTACTAATTTTATGTCACTACCACTTTTTCTCCATTAGATCGGAATCTTAATAAGAGAGAAAAATAATAAAGGTAGATGAGATTCTGATCTAACGGTGAAAAAGTGGTAGTGACAATATCCTATTCCTATTTTATATACTTAAAATAATAATATTATTTTTGAAATATAATGTAATTTATTTGCATACTATTGTATTGCTAATTTAAATAATTTCTTTGTAATGAATCACATAATAGGTTATTTAGATCAGCGTTATGACTTAAAGACCAGATTGGAAGATATTATCAAATCCATGCAATGGATGATTCTAGCAGGGAAAGCACCCAACAAACAATTTGTTGAGAAACTAGAAGTCAGATCAATGACCAGAAGTTGAAATTCATTGCTTCACCAAACTTGATAGATGTATGCGTATATCTTCAATCTCTTACCTAAATGCCAAGCAAATTTTTAGATCTTTTTGATTTGGTGTTGCTCATGCTTAATAGACATCATTATGTACAATATGATATAAAATGCAATTTATTCACTCTTCTGGAGTAGAAAATAAGAAAGAGTCAGATTAATTGAAGGGCATGTCTGAGGAAAATGTAATAGCAGTTCAAGCTATTGGATCAATTAATATTGACTTAAGGTTACATATCTTTTGTTGTTGAGTAGAGTGTTGAAGGAGGAGTAGAAGAGTGTACTACTTCAAAGAATGTTCAGATATTTATGCCATTATCACATTCAAAACCAGAAAACTCAACCAAGGTTAGCCTCATTGTCTTACTATCCTACATCTTGCACTGATAGTCTTTCTTCTGCTTGTGACATTAGTTAACTGCCTTTTTGGATATGGTGTCTCAAGAATGTCAATCAAATGATGCTTGTTTTAAGAGTATTTGCAGCTGATTTTAACTGTATGTTCATTGATGAAACTGTATATATCCTTAATGAGCCTCTTAGACTATAGAGGTATTTGTAAATAAGTTCCTCCTTGAGACTAACCCATCTGATTATATGTTCATTTGTTTGTGTGTATGTGTGCGTGTGAAGAGTTGGTGTATACGATATCAACCAAGCAATCAAGTTTGAAGGACTAGAAACAATCAGTTGTAAAACTTCAAATTACAAAGAAAGTTATTCTTCATGAAATAAAAGTAATGTACACGTATATATGGCCAACCTATTCTTACTTTTTTTATTTGGGCTATTTAGACTGGTAGAGACGTGAGAGGATTCTCTCCCCATTAGCTCCCTCCCCATCCCACCCCATCATAATCTAGACCGTCTAAATCTTGATCCAACGGTAGAGATCTGGAAAAAAAAATGTTACTGCAAGAAGATAAAAAAATTTTATTTTTTTTTTAGATCTGGACCGTTGGATCAAGATTTGGACGGCCCAGATGCGTGATGGGGAGAGATGGGGAGGGGGCCGATAAGGAGACAAACCGGACCCGGTAGAGACTTGGAAGGTCAAAGTGCACAAATGGAAAACATATCAAGGGGAAAATGTGACACCCGTCCTTAATAAACCTTTATTTATCAGAGTTTAAGCGTAAAGAGCATCAAAATAGTTTGGACGACTTAAATGCAAATAAAACGTTTCTTAAACTAACTTGGTTGAAAATGCGAGCAATATCTATCTCATAGTGGGATGTTGATACTTTAATCCAAAATAGCAAATGATGAACAATATTATACAGTCCATCTACTGATATTAGGGATGGAAACAGGCTAGGGGCCTGTGGCCTGACTTGTTTCCGGCCTGGACAGGCCTGGCCTGTCAGGCTAACAGGCCAGGCCTAGGCCTTTTTTAAGGGCTGTTTAGATAAACAAGTCAAGCCTAGGCCTCATAACAAGCCTGTTTAAGGGTATAATTGTAATTTTGTAATCTCAACCTTCCCATAAGATTTTCACACGTGGGTGATCCTCTATGCTTCTTTTAAAAAACCCTAACCTTCCTCCTCCTTCAACTTCGGCCGCTCCTCACTCTCGCTCGGCCTCTCCCAACGCTTAACCATCGTCGCTTCTTCTGGTTCAATGTTCGGGTAGACTTCGCCCTCACTTGGTAAGCATTTGCTTCTGCTTGTTCGATTTTTCTTAGTGCCTCTTCTATTTGCTTCGTTCAGTGTTTGATTTGCTTATGGTGGTTTGGTTTGGTGTTTAAGCTTCTATTGAGTTTTCGATATGCTTTTGCTGGTTCGATTTGGTGTTTAAGCTTCACATTTGCTCCTCCATTTTCGCCTCTGTCGAGTGTGAGCCCAAATTCCTTGATCCAGATCTCGATCTCACTGTCCTCAGCGTCGAGATCTCACCATCCTCAGCATCGTCAGTCATCACCGTCATCAACTCAGTGAGAATGTGTGAGGATCTCACTCTCATTGCTACGGCGGCCTGTTCTCGACCGTCCTCACCATCGTCACTCTAATTTCACGATCCAACCCTAATTGCGACGGCAAGCAGCTCGAGGATAGCCGAACCTTAGCGGACTACAATATCCAGAAGGAATCCACCCTCCATTTGGTGCTCCGACTTCGTGGTGGCACAAAGAAGAGAAAGAAGAAGACCTACACCAAGCACAAGAAGAAGAAGGTCAAGCTCGCGGTCCTCCAGTTCTACAAGGTCGATGATTCCAGTAAGGTCCAAAGGCTGATAAAGGAGTGCCCCAATTCCGAGTGTGGTGATTAGAAATAGTGCATTTCGAATAATGAATTTACTACATTCTTAACATTTATACTTTATTTTAATTCAAGAGTTTAGAATTTAAGAATAGCGCAGTACTAGTCTTTTTGGATATGGATTTGAGTACTTCTAAGCTTTGTTGTTTGATGCTTAATTTTCCCTCTTTCTTTTACTAATACGAGTCCATTACGCATGTTCTCTTGATATCACTAATCTATCTCTGGTTACGATTTCATTGCTGCTTTATAACTGAGTTCTTATAGGCTGTATGGCTCTTTTGAAGAATTGTCTTTTTGTCATTCACGTGGGTGGCTATGAATTGCCTCTGATAGATACTCTGTTTTTCCGTGATAAGTTGCCTTGTTAAAAGTTGATAATGTCTCGCAATCATTATGAATCAATTCCTGAGATCATGTGGGTTGCGTAACTGATAGCAATAATTTGCTGGGGATGAAACTAGTCATGGTGAATACTTGTAGAAGTGTGTATTTATACAGGTCTAAGAAGGAAATCCCAGAAGTACAATTCCATCCTTCAACCTATGCTTACAATTTTCGATAGAAATCTTTGGCTGATAAATAATGCTTTTTTGTCAATAGTTCTGGTTGTAAGAAGCAAAGCCATGGGTGATTTAGGTATGAACTTTGGGATTTTGTGGGAAGAGCTTATACGAAAATTTATTACACTGATTACACTTTGTCACCTAGTCCTTTGTTTCATCTCCTAATCTAGAAAGGCATGGTGTTTCTGTTTCTTTTTCTAGTTTGATGTGTAAATGTACTGATGGTGAATATTATGATTCTACATGTTACCTATCCTGTTTCTTGGGAACACTTGCTCTTTTTTAATTTTAATTGATTCATGTCAAGATTAAAGACATTTGATGATGAAACCAATAAACTTCTGCATGTCGCTTGTGGGCTGTGTAAATTATTATTGGATGTTGGATGTTGGATGTTGATGGAATGTTGTAAACCTTATTCATGAGATGTTGGATTTTGTATTTGATTTTATTTTTCATGTTGTAGAATCTGTTATGATTTGTAAGGTAGGCCTATTTTTGGCCTGTTTAAGGTAGGCCTATGTTCGGCCTGTTTACAGGAGGCCTATTTTCGGCCTGTTTATAGGAGGCCTGTTTTCGGCCTGTTTACAGTAGGCATGTTTTTCGTTGAGGCCTGTGGCCTATTAGCTTGAGTATACGATTTTTAAAAATACAGGCCTCTTAACAGGCCACATGCTAGGCTCAGGCTTGTTACAGGCCAGACTCAGGTCAAAATATAAGCCTGTAACAGGACACGGGCCAGGCTCAGGCCACTTCCCTGCATAACAGGCCTAGCCTGTTAAGGGTGAGGCCTGGCCTGGCCTGGTCTGGCCTGTTTCCACCCCTAACTGATATTTTTCCAAAAAGTTCCTTCTGCTGTAACCCTAACAACTACATCTTTTCTCTTAATCCCGATCCACTACTTGTCTCTTTCATTTGATCTGGAATTCAAATGAATGAACCCTAGGGAACAGTTAATCTTCCATGCAAATGTGAAATGTAAATGACAAAATATCACATGTTAAGCACAGAATAATTTACAGTAAACAGGTCGCATCGTAACTGCAATTATCAGCTAAGGACCGCAGCTCTTTAGGACACCTAGCCCTATTTTAGGACATGTAGCCCTAAGGGACACGCAGTCCCAATCTATAGTTAGGATACATATATGCAAAACATGAATACAAATTATCTAGCATACACATGCAAATTATCTAGCAAACATGGTTAGACAACCTAGCCCTATTTTAGGACACGCAGCCCCAATCTATAGCTAGGATACATACATGCATGTATGTATGTATGTATATATGTATGTATGTATGTATGTCTATGTTTGCTAGATAATTTGTATATATGTATGCTAGATAATTTGTATTCATGTGTGTCCCGTAGGGCTGCATGTCCTAAAATAGGGCTAGGTGATGTATGACATAAATAGAGCTAGGCGATGTATGACATACGTACGTATGTATACACACACACACACACACACACACACACACACACACACATACATACATAGGACACCTAGCCCTATTTTAGGACATGCAGCCCTACGGGACACACATGAACACACACACACATGAACATACATACATACACACACACACATGAACATACATACATACATCACCTAGCCCTATTTTAGGACATGTAGCTAGCCCTATTTTAGAACATGCAGCCCTACGGGACACATGAACATACATACATACATCATCTAGCCCTATTTTAGGACATGCAGCCCTACGGGACACACATGAATACAAATTATCTAGCATACATAGATACAAACTATCTAGCAAACATGGTTAGACACACACGCGCACGCATGTACGTACACACACACACATAGGACACCTAGCCCACACACACACATAGGACACCTAGCCCAATTTTAGGACATGTAGTCCTACGGGACACACATGAATACAAATTATCTAGCATACATATATGCAAATTATCTAGCAAAAATGGTTAGACATACATACATACATAGGACACCTAGCCCTATTTTAGGACATGCAACCCTACAGGACACACATGAATACAAATTATCTAGCATACATATATGCAAATTATCTAGCAAACATGGATAGACAACACACACACACACACACACATATTTTAGGACATGCAACTCTATGGGACACACATGAATACAAATTATCTAGCTTGCATGCATACATACATACATACATACATACATACATACATATATGCAAATTATCTAGCAAACATGGTTAGACATACATACATACATACATAGGACACCTAGCCCTATTTTGCGCGCACATGCAAACGCGCGCACGCATGAATACAAATTATCTAGCATACATATAGGCAAATTATCTAGCGCGCGCACACACACAACTTGAATCTTGAATCCTTAACTTTAACCGAAGGTGTTAGGATCAGTAGAGGTGTCAAGGTAAGCCTATAAATGTTTATTATTGTTGTTAGTCACTTCTAATGTTGTAAATTACCTAACTACGCGAATTATTTTTAGAGGATTAAAAGTGGACTAACCCCTAAAAATTCCCTTAGTAATAATACCATATTTATTAATTAATTAATTAATAATCCCCTTTTATCCTTTATTATTAATTAATAATTCCCTTTATTATTTATTCCCCTTCTTAATCATAATAACAATATCTATTTATTATTATTTATTTGTTCTATTATTATTATTATTATTATTATTATTATTATTATTATTATTATTATGTTATTAATTATTATTATTTCTCTACAACCATTTTAAACTCTCAGAGTCTGTCCTAACACTTTAAAATAGGAGTTTTATAAATACCAACTATTATATAAATTATGCTTTAATGCATTATATTTAATGTTTCTCATGGCTTTCCAAAGCATGATGTTTCATCATATATGTTTATAAAAATCTTGAGTTTAATAAAATACTAACACCAAGTAGACTATGACTTATATATATATGGATCAGTTAAGATATCTATATCTCTATATATCATAACAAGAAGCTCTTATTATTTTTTCCTAATAGCAATGATATGTGTGTTTGTGTCTATATATATAAGAGCAATATAGATCATATACTTATATATATATATATATGAAAAGTGCAACAATGTTTCCTCATGTGTGCAACAATATATATACATATATATCATCAGGTTTTTCCTCCACTTTAAATTCGTAACGTGTGTGTTTGTGTGTGTGTGTTATTTTTTTTCAATGCTTTTGCCTCTCTCATGGCAATTATTCTAGGGTTAAGGTACAGATTGGCCATCAAACTATTATCCGAGCAGCATCTAACACAAACATTAATTGAGGGTACCTTAATTATTAATCAACAATTAAAAAGTGGAAAAAAAGCACAAAAAGGGGGGAAAAAAACACAATGCCGTTAAACTATCCTGTCATTGTTGTAGCACCCATCCTAAATACGCCTATATTTTATCAGAGTTGTAGCGCACAAGTATTGAAATGATTTGGACAACTTAATTGCGGAATAAAAGCTTTCTTAAAGTAACCTAGTTTGAAAACGTGAGGATAAAGTTTTTGCGATTCGAATCTATCCCATAGTAGGATGTTAATACAATAATTCAAAATAGACAAGTGATAAACGTTAATTACAATCCAACTACTTAATTATAACCAAAATATCCCTTTTACCGTATCCCTTACAACTGCGTCTTTCCTCTTGAACCTAATCCACTACCTGTTTCTTTTATGCGATTTGGAGTTCAAATGAATGAACCCCAGGGGTAACAGTTAATCTTATATGCAAATATGAAATGTAAAAGACAGTATAACACATGTATCAGCATAGAGTAATTCACAATAAATAAGTCGCATCATAACCGTAGTTAACGGTCAAGGACCGCAGCCCTTTAGGACATGCAGCCTCAATCCATAGCTAGGATACACACATGCAAATTTATCTAGCAACATGATCAGTCATACATGTAATACATTCATACAAGTTAGTAAGATAACAGTTACTCACCTAAAGCTTGAATCCTCAACTTTGTCCAGTAGGTGCTAGGTTCGATTGAGATGTCAAAGTATGCTTATGAACGTTTATCATTGTCATTAGTCATCACTTGCATTGCAAAGTAACTAACTATGCGAATTATTTTAGAGGGTTAAAGAGGTGGTTATTAACCCTTAAAATAATAATACCCTTTTTTTAAATAATAATATTATATGCTATTATTTATTTATTTATCTATTCTATTATTTCTTTGGGTTGGGGGTCGAAGGATTTTGGGATAGGGATGCTGGGATGGGGTGCTAGGATCTGGGGTAGTGTTGCTGGGATGGGGTGGTGAGGTCTAGGGTGGTGTTACTGGGGTGCTGAGGTCCAGGGTAGTGTTGCTGAGGTGGTGAGGTCTGAGGTAGTGTTGCTGGGATGGGGTCCAAGGTAGTGTTGTTGAGGTGGTGAGGTCCGAGGTAGTGTTGCTGGGATGGGGTCTGAGGTAGTGTTGCTGCAGTGGTGAGGTCCGAGGTGGTGTTCCTAAGGTGGTGAGGTCCGTGGTGGTGTTGCTGAGGTGGTGAGGTCCGTGGTGGTGTTGCTGGGATGGGGTCCGAGGTAGTGTTGCTGGTGTGCTGTCAATCTTTGAAAAATCATAACTCCTAATTTACTGGTCAGTTTTGGCTATTCTTTTGCTCATTCTAAACCTTATTAAGTCTACTATCTACTATATAAATTTCATGTAAAATCTCAGTAATGGCTAATCTTTTTCACTATACATATACGACCAACTTCCTAGCTTCAAATAGACATTAAGCTTGGGTTTTAATATGCTAAAACTTTCTCTGTTTAAACTCCTAAAAATAGAGTCCTATAAGCAGCAACTAAACCATGAAAGCAAGCTTAAAGGATTACCTCTTGCAAAGCTTAAACTCCTTTGCTATCGCTGCTTCTCCACGCCACAACAACCCCTGCTTTTCTGGAGCAAGAACAAAGCAACCAATGCTTGAACTCTTTCTTTCTCTCATTGCTGAGCTTCTATCAAGCTCTCTCTTTCTCTCTTGTTCTTGTTTTCTTTCTTTTTGGTGAAAGGTGCTGGATCTAAATGAGAACCAGTGAACTATATATAAGGACCTAAGGGTCCCATTTAATTGAAAAAAAAACGATAACGAAGAGGCATGGGGGTCTGTTGCCGTAAGCATATGATCCGCTGGAAAAATATGGTGTCTCCAGTTTTTGCATGAACCAAGAGTGAAATAATCATGATGGTTGATTTACTGACTGAAATCAACGCCCTTACATGCACTACAAGAAAAAAGGGTTTTGGCGACAGAAAAAATCCATCGCTAAACCCTCAAATTCCGTCGCTAAATGAATTAGCGACAGAATTAGCGACAGATTTTTTCCGTCGCTAAAAAGTGGTCGCAATTGTGACAGAATTTTAAATTCCGTCGTAATTAGCAACGGATTTCAATTCCGTCGCTATTAGCAACGGAATTATTTTTCGTCGCTAATAGCGACGGAATTTAAATCCGTCGCTAATTTGAATTTAGCGACGGATTCAGTTTGAAAATATTCCGTCGCTAATTTCGCTAAATTCAAATTAGCGACGGATTCAGTTTCCGTCGCTAATTTGATTATTTTTTTAAAAAACATTATTTATTATTTTCTTTAATTAATTTTTTATTTTTTTTAATTTTCTTTGAAAATTATATTCTTTTAAAAATAATTATATTCTTTTCCATTATTCTTTTAAATTTATTTATTTTATTTTTTAATTTTGTTTAAAAATTATATAATAAAATATTTAAAAAAAATTATATAACATACATACCGAATCTTCATAAAAATACATTATAAACATAGTGTTTCAACAGAGATGTACTAAAAAAGTAATCTAAACAGCAGCATCCTCATCATCATCATCAGCAGGAGGATCACCTTCAGGAGGCGGCATCGGACCCTTGTCTTTCATTAGGGCCATGATTTGACGCTGCATCTGTCTAACCATCTCCTGTGTCTGGTGGAGCTCAATGTCTGTGTTCATTTGTTTTTGCTTTGTCTCGTTCAGCTCAACTGCTTGCGACTCGATAATTGTCTTCATCCTCATCAACTCATCTGCTAAAAAATTAGGAAATATAATTATCTTTTTTGCACTGCATTTAAATGAACCAGAGAATGAAAATGTTACAATCAATATCAAATGTATTACGTTTACCTGCAGAAACACCTTCGCTACTGCTGGATGTGGAGCGCTTTGATTCCCTAAGTCGGCTGGCATAGGAACCTAACCTGAAGACTCTACCTTTGCTGTTAAATCCACCCGCAGCCTGTAAGAATAGAGTCTTGTTATCGGACTGAGAGGATGAGGGTTGGGTTCCACTCTGCGAGTCTCTCTCCTGAGTCAGCCTCAGATAGTTGCCCTATAAACAAAAAAAGACATCACAAAAAAAGCCGATGTGAAATGAAATAAACATGTTGGTGTCCGAAACAAAGAATCAATACAATATAAATGTCTCACCGCCACTTGCTCCGCCCTGGCGTTAATCCATATCTTCTCACCCCCTTCAGTTTGCCGGGTATGGGTCTGCTCAAAGGCACGCCACTCAACTTCTTCTGGTGGAACATCCTCAGACTGTGCCTGCAAACACATGAAAAATCGTTAACAAATTGTTTCAAGGTACAAAACATTGAATACTTTAATAGAAAATAACGTGTACTCACAATTTTCCGACAATGCTCACTCAACGGAATGGACCCGCCAGCATATGAAGGTCCCACCTGCTTGGCCCTATTTTCCTTACTTTTCCGACTTCTATTATTAAATTTCTCATCGTTCTCCCACTGTGCAAGTAATAGGCTTGCAGTGTCAGGGTCAATCCAATCTGTCTTGCCCACACCCTTTCTCAATTTATGAAATCTCCCAGACAACCACTTGCTTCCCTTATGGTTAAAAGCTTTTCTCAGACCTTTATGATGTTCAGGCAACGTCTCAAACTTACTCTGAAAATCTATAATGAGCAATTAGTGCTCCAAATGTTACAAATACTTAATCAGTTCGTATTTGGATAAGAAATTAATAACTATAAATCACTTAACTTACCAAAAACTCGTCGAACCATCTATTCCGAGTGTCCTTAGGAATTTCTTTCCACGTGCCCCAAGGCTCATTGAAATTGCGGAATATTTGGGTTGACAAGATATCAGCCACCGGGGGATAAGGGTCAAATCTGTAGACAGAGGATATGATGCAAATATGAGCATACAAACTAAAGGGTAAAAATCGTAGCATTATTAGTAACGTTGTATGACTCACCCCTCGGTGCCGTCAGGACGGATCCACAGCTTCCCCGTCGCAGGATCTTTCGCTCCCCATACAGGTGTATTAGAGGAACTACCTCCTTCGTCGACCTGGCTATGAGGCGACGGAATGTGCTGAATGAAGGCATGTGAATTATTGAAGAGTTTGTACATAGATGGTTAAATAAAACTACACATATGTAAATCAATCAGAAATGGTAAAGTAAACCTGGCGTCCCCCTTGCTGTGGATCACTGGAGGAAGACAGAGAATTGGACGTATACAGTGACGGTGAAGTGGACAGGTAAATCAATGGTGAAGATGAGGACTTATATGGTGAAACCTCTGGGGAAGCGCCTCTCCCCCCCCCATGCCTACGAAGGGAGCAGATTATGTTCCCCTAACTCTGATAGGACGAGGTCGGGATCAACCACGACCACGTCCACCATCTGAACGTCCTCCAGCTGGATGCTTCATATACCTATGAACACTTACAAACATTATGTGACAATATACATAAAAATAAGATATTTATTACTTAATATGACAGTAGCGCAATTACGGAGTATGTAGTATAACAAATTGTCATAAACAAAAGAACTAACACAAATCAATCGGATGATTCACGTTCTTCGTCATCTGCTTGCACGGCTTCCTCTGGAGTCTCATAGTCGTCGAACTCAGATTCGCTATCAGAGCAAATCACTTCTGTCTCATCATCTGATTCCTCATCGTCAACTTGGATAGGAATCAACTCTAAGTTCGCAGTAGAATCAAACAGATTGCTTGGTACATCGTCGTCGGCAATGTTTATGGGCAGTACATGTTCCACATCAGCCTGGAACGGTTCCTTCATGCCGTCATTTGCTGCCGACTCTTTCGACTAAGGCATGATATTCCGTGCTTTGGTTTTAATAACTCCCACCCACCCTTGGCGGAATGTGGGGTATTCTGTATAGTACACTTGTTCCGCCTGTTGAGCAAGGATGAATGGGTCATAACCAACCGTATATCTCCTTATCCAGTGGATCTCAATATTTCCTTGTTTGTCCACTTTTGTCCCACGCGGACTGTTATCAAACCACTCACATTTAAAAAGTGTCACCACCTTGTCCCACTGGTAACTCAGCTGAATTATGTCAACTAATTTCCCGTAGTAGTAACTCTCCACCCCGTCAACTTGGTCACCTTGACAACATACACCATAATTGCAACATTGTGTACCTTCGTTCGCTTCAACAGTTGAAAATCGATACCCGTTGATTATATATTTATTGCACCGAGTAACACTAATTCCAGCTCCATAAGATAAACTCCATGCCACTTGATTGGGATCTTCTGTGTGTTCCAAGAAGTAGGAGTGAAACCATTTTGGGAACTTAGAGTTCGTGAATTGGTCAACTTGGGATTCCGACATTTCAGGATGTTCCGATCGAACCAAATTAGAAAAATGACTGCAACAAAAAAATGAAGTTAATACTATAATACTTACCGTAACAGTGAAAAGAAAACAAATCTTACTTTAAGTATGGGGCGACCTCTTCACAGTTGTTTACAATGTACCACTCCGCTACTCGCTTATCTCTTGCTTCAAGAGTTGATCTCCAACGTTTTCCCACGACTCGGCCTAGAAAATCAAATATTGATTTTTGATCGCTCGTATTACCGCCATCATCATTACGAGGTACCCGTCTCCATCTTGATGTCATTTCAGGGGGATAATAGTATTGCGCAAATTTTGTGGCCTCTTCGACTAGATACGCTTCAGCGATAAATCCTTCAACGTGGGTTGGATTTTTGATTTTTTGTTTAAGAGTGCGTAAAAACCTACAATGGACAATTAGAGGGTATTTATAAACTAAAGTGCGCGAAAGAAATAATTGCACGAAAGAAATATATATATTACCTCTCAAACGGATACATCCACCTATATTGTTGGGGACCTCCTACTCTTGCTTCGTAGGCAAAGTGAACAGGTAAATGTTCCATTGAGTCAAACATGCTAGGAGGAAACACGATCTCTAACTTGCATAGTGTTATTGGCATGCTCGCCTCCAGGTGCCGTAAGTTTTCCACATTAAGCTCATAAGCACAAATTTCTCTAAAGAACCTGGAAAATTCTGCTAGAATAGACCATATGTGGTTCGGTAATGCTTTGAAGGCCCACGGCAACAACCTCTGGAAAAAAATATGACAATCATGACTCTTCATCCCGAATAACTTCCCCTCGTGCAAGTTGACACATCTTTTCAAGTTTGACGCATAACCGTCCGGGAGTTTCAGCTCTTCAACCCATTGCAACAATTCCAAATTTTGCTGTTTGTTTAATGTGTACGGTGCTCTAGGTTTGGAAATCCGTCCCCTACCATCCTGCACCAAATGCAAAGCAGACCTTCTACAAATCACTTCTATGTCCTGTCTAGCATTGATTGTGTCCTTCGTCTTGCCTTTCGTGTCCATCACGATGTACAAAATATTGCAAAACACATTGCTCTCAATGTGCATGATATCCAGGTTGTGTCTTAACAATTGATCTTTCCAATATGGTAGTTCCCAGAAGATACTGCGTTTGTTCCAATGATGATCAACACCATATCCCTCGGGTTCGTTGGAAGTAGCACCCTCTTCGACACTTTGAATATACCTGACCCTGTCCCATATTTCTTGGCCACTTAAACGACGAGGTTGATCTGCTCGTTCAACCACATTTCGCGTGAAGTCTTTTCTATTTGTCCTATATGGATGGTCCGAGGGTAGGAATCGTCGGTGCCTGTCAAACCAACAGACTTTGCGACTGTGTTCCAAGCTAAAACCCATGTTCTGCTCAAGACATACCGGGCATGCAAGCTTTCCTGACATTTGCCAGCCACTCAACATCCTATATGTAGGGAAATCATTTATCGTCCACATTAAGGCAGCACGCATTGTGAAATTCTGACTCAATGATATATCATACGTTAGAACCCCTTCACTCCACAACATCTTCAACTCGTCTATCAAAGGCCTGAGGTACACATCTATCTTCTTTTTGGGGTTGGATGGCCCAGGGATTAACGCGGTGAGGAACAAAAACTCCCTTCTCATGCACATAGAAGGTGGGAGGTTGTACGGTGTCACATTGACAGGCCAACAGGAATAATTTCTGCCTGATTTATCAAAAGGAGCGAACCCATCCGAGCATAGACCAAGACGGACATTACGGGGATCCATAGCAAAGAAAGGGTTCACCTCATCAAATTTACGCCAAGCTTCGGCGTCGGATGGATGCGTCACAAAATTTTCATCCCTGTGATGCTCCCGGTGCCATCTCATGTGAGCAGCTGTTTGTTCTGATGCGTACAATCTCTGAAGTCTGGGCACCAGAGGAAAGTAGTGCATCTTGCTTAACACTTGACGGGTCATTTTCCTTCCTCTCCTCACAACTTTATATCTGTCATGTCGACAAAATTTACAATTGATCAGCTCAGCATCATCCTTGTAATACAACATACATCCTCTAGGGCAGCAATGGATTTTTTCACATCCAAGCCCAAGCTCTTTCACCTTTTTCTTTGCTTGGTAAAAATCATTCGGCAAATTATTGTCTTTGGGAACAACTTTGTTTATGATCTGCATCATTTCGTTGTAATTCCTCTCACTCATATGGTGATCAGTCTTCAAGCTTAGTGTTGCTAGGGTAGCCGAAAGCGATGAATATTCACTACTTTCAAAGTGTTCGCATCCTTCCCATAGCGGACGTTGCGCTTCTTGAAGCATTTTATAGAACCTATCGGCGTCCGGATGAGGATCCTCTCCCATGTATGATGATTCGGCATGATTAACGGGATCAAAATATCTGCCAATGGACGGTCCCGCGGCATCCATAACCAACTGCTCATACGCATTAAGGTTTTCTCGATGACTACTGTCCCCGTAATAACCACTCGGTGTCTGTCGGACTTCGCCATGACATTTCCAACACTCATAATCCTTCATGAATCCATTCTGACACAAATGAATTTTGACCCTGCTCGGATTTTTAAACCTTAAACACTTACATTTGGCACACGGACACCTGATCTCCCTACTTGAATTATTTGAATGCGCCAAAGCAAATTGGATGAACTCATTCAAACCTGCCCTGAATGCTGGATTTAGTTCTCTTCCAGTTAGACGATTGTACATCCAACTCCTATCGTGATTGTCTTCCATACTTCCTAGCTACTTCAGTTACTAACCTAATTAATATCTCAATTTGCCACAAATACAATTATAAGTCGCCAATACAACTAGCCACTTATATATGTCAACCAATTGCCACTTAATGAAGAAAGTAAAAAAAAAACAAAAAAAACAAAAAACAAACACATGCATTGAACAAAGAACATATCCCAGCAAGCAACCAGAGAATGAGGATAGCACACCAGAACATGGGGACATGTTTGTGGAGGGGGCAAACAAAAAATAGAATACTATAAGTATTTTGGATTTTCTAACATATAAAGATTATATAAGACTTAATAAAATTTATATAATCTGCAAAATCAACTTTATATGTGAAATTTAAATACATGTCAGTTAATTTGATATAATTGTCTTATTATCAATGATATCAAATACATCTTTTTTAATATAGGACACTAAAAATTCATTCAATCATTCATCTCTCATCCAATTATGAAGTGTAGTTTTGATATATTAAGGATGAACACTTAATTTAAGGAGGACAATCATTTAAACATGTATTAATTATAAATAAATAGATAAATTTAAAAGAAAAATCAAGGGGGCACTTGCCCCCTATCCAACACTTGGGTCCGGCCATATATATATATATATATATATATTCCTACATGTTTTTGTTTATTTCATCAGAAAGTTAGCTATTTATAACTAATATTAAATGTATTTTGATTATTAATTTTTGAGCTTTTGTCGTCTAGTTGTTAATCAGATGTAAGCAATCCTCGGATGGTTTCTACTCACAGCTATATGATGACGAGGTCTCGATCGAGTGGTTTATATTAATTTCAACAATACCCTTTTTTTTAATTCTTTTTAAAACACTAATTATAGTAAATACGAGATGCAGAATTTTCGTAATATAGTAATATAGTAATTAGGAAGAGTATATTTTTTTTAATAACTTTTAGGAATGGTGGTATTTCAACTTATCAAGTTTAACAAAACTGACAAATCCTTTTCTTGCAATTAATTTGATTCTCGGATAGTGTCTCAAGAGTCTAGATACATCGAACCGATATAATTATTAATTAATAAGATTAAGATATGTTAGAAAATCAATATTAAGTCTTTTATTGATAATTTAAAATTAATTAGTTAAAAGTATAATTAATTATAGATAATACTTATTATCAATACATAAAAAGTATTTAGTATAAAATTTTACAATTTACAAATTATTTTAATAAATAAACCATTGAATTCAAATTTTAAAATGCAATTGGTATTTATTTTTCATGTATACTTTTTTAGTTATATTTATAAGATAATTATAAATATAAATATACATAATAATTCCACCAACTATTTATTCGGAAGTGTTATTCAAACCAACATTTCAGACCACAATATATATATATATATATATATATATATATATATATATTAAAAAATCAATTATCACCCCTATGCGCCTAAGCTATGATTATCAAAAAATTATTGGATAAATTGGAATATAATATTTATTATTTAACGATAACAAGAGACAGATAATTATAATAGTTATTATTTAATTTAAAAAAAAGGAAAGGGAGCTTACCGGAGAACATAATAATTAATTTGGTGAACATAATAATTAATTTGGTGAAAAAAACAAGACCTTTAAAGTGAACATAATAATTAATTTGGTGAAAAAAAATAACAAAATAAAGGGAACTTACTGGATAAAGAGGGTAGCCGAACGGCAGATAAGAGCACCGGTGACTAGAGAATGACGACTTTGGAGACCTATTTATTCATAAGCAAAAAAATATGAGCAATTTTTTTTCAATATTTATCTAAACTTATTTCTCAAAAAAAAAAAATTAAAGTGATTTAAAAAAAAAACCAAAGTCTTACCTGTGGGGGAGGGGGAGCGCAGCAGCCGATGGAGTGGGAGCTGAGGGTCAGGGCGTTGGGGTGGGGGCGGTGGAGCTGAGGGGGACCGGTCCAGGTGGGGGATGGCGGAGCTGTCGGGTGGAGGCGATCTGGCGTGCGGGCGAGCTGGGGGTCGCGGGGAGCTGGGGGACAGCGAGCTGGGGTCGAGCTGAGGGGTGGGGTAGAGGGGAGCTGGGGGCGGGCGAGCTGGGGGCCAGTTGCCGACGGCGGCGAGCTGTGGGGGAGCTGTCGGCGGCGAGCTGTGCGCGGGGGGAGCTGAGAGTTCGAGCTGTGGGAGAGAAGTGCGAATTAATGAGGAAGATGATGTTTTTTTATTAATTTTTAGCGACGGAATTTGAATTCCGTCGCTAAAAGCAAGTTGCTTTTTAGCGACGGAATCTAAATTCCGTCGCTAAAAAGCTGCAGCTGGCAGCTTTTTGCTGCCAGCTAGCGACGGAATATGATTCCATCGCTAACTTTAGCGACGGAATCGGAATAAGATTCCGTCGCTAAATGGAAAAAACTGGCAGCCTTTTTGGCCGCCAGTTAGCGACGGAATGTGATTCCATTGCTAAATTTAGCGACGGAATCAAATTCCGTCGCTGAATCAAAAAAACTGGCGGCCTTTTTGGCCGCCAGTTAGCGACGGATTTCATATCCGTCGCTAAACGTTGGCACTGGCGGCCCTTTTGGCCACCAGTTTACGACGGATTCAATATCCGTCGCTAAGTTTAGCGACGGATTTTGAATCCGTCGCTAAACTTAGCGACAGATTCTGAATCCGTCGCTAAACTGAATCCGTCGCTAAGTTTAGCGACGGATTCAGAATCCGTCGCTAAGTTCCCCGTTTAGCGATGGAATTAATATTCCGTCGCTAAATACCGTGAATTTGCGACGGAAAATATTCCGTCGCAAATTCCGTCGCTAAAACACATTTTTTTAGTAGTGATGATTAAGCCGAAGTGTGCAAGCAAAGGAAAAGAAAACTGATTTAATGGATATTATTTCTGCTGTTGCGTTTTGGTTCAAGTCAAATGGGTTGGTTTTTCAGTTGTTAGGCCTTGTCTTGTTGAATGTATTAAATACACCGAGGGAATATGGCTATTATTACGTATTGGGCTAAGGGAGTTAATGAGTTGGGTCTTATCCCCAAAATTATCTCTTACAATTATTTTCTTAATTTTATTTTCTAATTATTACCAAGAAATTAATTCTAAACTTCCCAAATAGTTATTCTCATAATTATTTTAAACCAAAAATTTATAATTAATCTCCATACATTATTCAAACTTTAAAATCTCAAAATTTGGGATGTTACAAGTGTCTTGGTGTCTCCATCTTCCATTGACTCAGTGTTGGTGACGTCGGCGTCTCTAAAGCTTCCATTGTTGCTAGGTGTTCCACTCACCCTCTTGAACTTATCAAGGTTTGTATGCAGCTTCAGGGCGAGACTCACGCATCGAAACCAAATCCAGCAGTTTACAGCTTCCGACCGACACGTGCTTTACACCCTTGTTCTGTCCCTGCGATGCCACAGGCAACAGTCACCGCTGCCACAGCGCTTGCTCGCATGGGTCCTATCTTTGTTGGTGTTTGCCTTATCCAACAAGAAGGCATAAACGCTCTTTTCTCCAATGTCTCCGCCACCGTCCTTTGCCAGTGCCTCATATTTTAACGTAATTGTGATAGTTTTTTTTTTAATTGTTATTTGGTACTTATTTTCACTTTTAAATTGTTGATTGATAATTAAGGAACCCTCAATTAATGTTTATGCCAGATACTCCTCAGGTAATAGTTCGTTGGTCAATCTACACCTTAACCCATCATTTCATTTCACCAAAAGAAGCTTTTCTAGCTATAGGATGGATGGCAGCTATAACATCTTGAAATTTTTTCGAGAGAAATTAATTTATGGTAATTAAAATTTACTATGTAATTACTCAGTATGAGAGTATATTTTTTTGAAGTAGAATTTAAGATTTATTTTATGATATAATAATATTCCAAATTTTGGAACAAGGAGTTTAGGAAAAAGACTGAGATAAGAAAGCTACTAGGCGCTTGATAATTGATAATTATTCGTTAATCAGATATTAACTTAAATGGTAAATGGTTATGTAGTAGATAAACATGTGATATTTGATCGATAGATGAGTATTCGGTAGTTAGATGGTAGATGGACATAAGTGTAGTAGTTAGATGGTAGATGGAGATGTGTATGGTAGTTACATGGTAGATGGACATATGGGTGGTAGACATGTGATTTTTGAAAAATGGTGGAGACTCAAAACTATAAATACCTCATCCCTTCTCTTCTTCTACAACACACAAACACTCAAAACACATAGAAAGGTAGAGAAAGAGAGAAAAGGAAAGTATGGAAGCCTTGTGGTAACTTTTTGGGAGCTATAGAGTAATAAGTAATTTTGAATATTCTTCCATATATTTGTGAATTACGTATGATTATGTATTAATATTTTTTTTAAAATGGACTCAATTATGTGTATATGTGTATGTATTGTAAATTATAACATTGTTATAATTAAAAATCAAAAATTACAATTTTGCCCTCAAATCGTAGAAATGACAGTTTAGTCTCGAATTTCAGAAATGGTAGTTTAGTCCTGAATTTCAGAAATGACAGTTTAGTCTTTCGAATTTCAAGAATGATAGATTGGTTCGATAAAGTTGTATAAGATGTTCGATTTTCCTTGTGATGATATTTTATATAAATGAAAGCATGTTTTAATATACTTTATTGGATATAATTATCATGGCGGTTGTATGTGTGATGAGTTGGGTAAGGAGGAATTTGAATAATAAGATTTCTTTATACCACCACTCGATGCACAGTGGATGGTATTTGTCAGGGCCCCTTCTTCCATGTTTTCCTCTAGCCAAGATTGCATTAGAGCTGTGGGACATATGACACCTTCTTGGTTGTGCTACAAGGAAGGGAGCCATAGTCCAGGCTTAAGCCTTATACCTTTTGGCCTAGTGTATCTTAACTTGTGGTGAGCTTGAGACAATCCAGTCAAATGGATGTCTTTCTATTGGACTATGTGTTAGCTTATGGCTCCATTCAGCTGTATAAGGGTGGAAGGTGATATAAAGGAGGCAACATACTGCATAATACATAATTGTACAGTTCTCAGATTGACAAATGATATTTATTTTGCATAAAGACTTTGTTTTTCAAGAATTTTGGGATATGCAACTATATATATATATATATCTAACTCCTATTTTTGTCATAAGTGATTTGCTCGTGTACGATGGAAATATTCAGTAGTTACTGAAACATGGAAATCTCACCCCCATATTAATATTTTCAGGTAAAAGTACTAATAGGGAGCAAAGGAAGACACATATGGAGTGAGTCTCGAAGGCTCTTTCGTACTCCTATAGCTTATGTTATGTTATTTTATTTGTTATGACCTTGAGGCTTCCGCTTTGTATTATGAAATATTTTGGAAAAATGTATGCTGACTTTAAAAATGAATTTTTATTTGAATTAATTATATAACAATTTGGATGATCCTTTTTGGAGATAATAATTCAAATATTTTGGTCAAGTTTTTGGATATTGGATTTGAGGTGCTACAACATTAGTAGTGGTAGAGCCACACAGGGGAAGAGACCGCACGTGCAAACGTAAAAGTTTGAGTTTTTTTTTAAAAAAAAAATTAAATGAAAAAAGGCAACGGTGTGACCTAATCTCATCTCTCTCCCGTCTGCACTGTGCTTTGTCCAGCTCTCTTCCTTCCTTCAAGGCTCTAACTCCGGTTCTTCATCCATAGTCCACCTTTGTTCCTTCCTCCAACTCCGACGATTTCGAACCAGATCAAGCGACGAGCGATTGTGGTTTGTCTCTCCTTTTCTACTTCGATTTTACCGATTTTCGTAGATCTGTCCCTCCTATCTTATAAATGTAATGCATAGCCTCAACTTGTTCCTTTTCCTCCCAAATCAGAATCAAATTCCCTCTTCCCATCATCCCAACTCCATTTTCTGGAACCCCACAATCCCCAAAAATTGAAGACTTCGTACGTTTGCCACCGCGCCCTCTGCCTCGTCCCCTCCGGAGAAGCCACACAACCATCTCACTTATCAGCTCCGCTAGTAGGCCTGCTGTCATCTCTGAATCCTTAATATTTTATTCTTTCATGCCAAACCCTTCTTTTTGCATGTTTTGTATTATTTACTGTTGGGAAGTATACTTATTTGGGTTATGACTTATTAGAGGAGTTCTTTCTCAGCGAGAGATGTTGCATTCTTTAAAGAAGTTTTGCTGTGTTAGAGCATGATATATTTTAAAATATGAAACCCCAAAAATCTGGTTCCATATGAATCTGACAGTTCTGCAAAAGGGTGGAATGGATTTGTTCCATTAATCTTGTAGGCTAGCTCATATACATCAATAACATTGCATCAGGGCAATGGTTGACTTACTTTGTTTTGAAATGTTTTATTCATTTGTATCGATTTTGCATATAAAAATTCTTTGTTAGTTAGGTAGTTCAATGGACAAATTTGAAAAATAAAATGAGATCATCATTAATTGTGCAAATTAGATTTAGCTTCATGATGCCTTTCTCTTGGAAATTGGAATCTACATGTTCATGTTAATCATTTTCTTCAATTATAGTGATATATCCTCCCTATCCTCAAACTTTCAGGCACAAAACTTCGCTCTTGGCAAGCATTTCAAGAGATTCGAAGGTGCTCGACGTATTCCTATTCGCTACTGGTGTTATTAATAATTGTTGTCACTTTTGTTCTTGTGATATAAATGTTGCTGTTGTTTTTCGCATTCTTGCTGCTTGTTTTCAATTCAACATCACTACCACAAAAAAAATCCAAAAAAATCCTAAATAAGACCCAATTAACATCTCCTTCAAGAGGGACGTCTCAATAGGGGAAGTTAAAAATTCATACTTTTGGCGTCCTACATAATATTTAGGATGCCTTTTGTAAGGCGTCCTAAAACCCAATAAGGACGCCAAAGATGGAATCGAAAGGTAGAGTCGAATAATAGCATATTGCTACATGGAATCACTATGAACATGTCCACACCCCAGCCTAAAGTGGAAATCAATCTAGACAACAAGATATTTTAGGGATCCCCAATGTTTTCCTCCCTTCCATTAGATAGAATAAATAAGAGTCCTTACAAATCGTAAATCCATAATAAATAGATGAATTGAAGATAACTCATGTGAGAGATTTTCCTTTGAAGATAATTGGTGGAGCAACTGAAGCGAATATGCAAAAGCCAATGTGCAACTGATTGGAAAAACAAATCATATTGAATAGTAAAAGCATGAAGCAAAACAAAAGATAAGATCCTGATCATTAAATGTTTCCTCCCGACGGTATTAGTATACCCAAAATTTGCAGGAGCATTTAAATCTCATACAAAAGTCTAAATTTAATCAACTAGAAGAGTTAATGCTCTGGGGGTTTCATAATGTTAACAAAGCTTTGGTGGAGGAAAATAGAATTTATTCTTTCAGACCTTAACAAGGATAATAAAAATGTCAGACGGGAATGTCTATTCCCAACATAAAAAATGAATAAAATCAGATTTAGCAGTTGCACTACCTCGTAGCCCGATAAAGAGTGTGATACCACAACACATAGGCTCCTGGTACACCTGAAACAAAGTAGATAATAGCAAGAAACCATATTGTAGGACCTACAAGGAAAGAAAGAAAAACCATGATGATCAGCTGAGAGTATGATAATTACAGTTTATGACCAAACAAGTTATTGTTAAACCAACCTTCCCCTTTGATCCAAGCAATCGTAACTGCCACAATATTCCATGTAAGGCACAGAATCAAACCTGCACAATTTTCATAGTTTAGAAACAAAAAATATGTAAATTACTAAATTTTTTTTTAAAAAAATTGATATCTGCTAGAACGGAGGAGAGGGATATTATTCAAGGGCCAACATGTCAAGAATGGAAGATGGAAAGAACAACTTCTTTCTTAGTGTCTTCTCTTATCTGCCATATGATCAACCAAAATAAAATAAAAAGTTGTTTAAAAAAAGTTCAAGAGATACGATATAAGGGAATTTTCAAAGGCAGACGAATCAATCTTACTGCTGATATATGTTCTTTGCAAAGGAGGATGAATATCCACAGAGAAGTGAGATGAATACCATTTATTATTAACATGTGGCTGTCTTGAGTCAACCACATGTTGAAGTAATACCACAAAAGCTGTTCTACCGTAAAGTAAGAAAACACAACTAACGGATTCTCAACATTTTTTGGCAACTCAAACATAGGAATGGTGTGTTAGATTCATATTATATTACCGAAAACTAAAGCTCACACCCATACATATGAAATAACCATTGAGATCTAGGTTTCAAAGCCTTAAGTAAATTCTAATGTTGTGCACGCCATTAAAAGCCATAATAACGTTGTTCTTCATTGTCACAATCTAAATTTAACCTCTTCTGTTGTGTAAATGTATACTTTTCCAAATTACAAATATAATCATTTATACCAATGTCTCAGGAAAACAGTATTCATCAACAAGAAATTTGCCATACAATAAACAGAGTTATCTCAATCAACTCTGTTTGGACATGAAAAGAGCATGTTGCTATAGTTGAGAGAGAAAGACGGTTCATTGGAAATGCCCGGTAAGGCCAATCAACTACCTTGAAGTTCCTCAGACTAGAGTAATGCACAGACATGAATATGCTTACAAGTTTCACTTAAAGACAATTGACTTGCCGCATTGAGACTCAGAAGTTTCTGATTTGCAATTGCCACAACCTACAATTGGCAATGTTGAGTATTAAAACAGAGAAAGACTGAAATTCAAGAAACTACTTCAACTAAAATATTCACATGATTCCTACCGCGAAGGCTTCATAAATTTCATAAAAATCAATTTGGGAGCCCTCCAACCCAGCATTGGAGATAGCTTTGGGAATGGCTAGAGCTGGAGCTGTTGTAAAGAACTCTGGTGCCTGTAAATGTCAATCACGTTAGCTTTAAATGGACCCACTGCACCAACCATGGAAAAGAATGTGAATAATAAAATGTTTCTTTTTCTAATTCTAATGCCTCCATGTCCTAAAGTTTTAGTTCATCATTAAAATATTTTTATGTACCTGAGCTGCATCAGCATATCCAGTTATTTTTGCAATAACCTGAAGTCCAAGCTTGTGCCTTCTCTCCACTCACCATAACTAATGCAGCAGCACCATCACTGTTAGCAAGACTTTTTTAGTACAAACTGGGGGTCAAAGAAACCTAATATTTTCACAAGGTTAAGGTAGGACAAGTCAATAGAAAAGAGAAATGCTAGACTAAAGACATGAAGATTTGGCATTCTTATAATTGACCAGACGGGAAACCACAATAAATTGTATAAGTAATGAAAGCAATTCTGAGACTCACAATTAAGTTAGTTCATTCACTTGTGGCATGCAATGATATTTGAGAAAAGAATAATAAACTTGAGGGAAACTATATTCGACTGCATTCCACCACGTCTCCCAAACTATGGGTAGCAAACTGGATGACTGTTACAAGGCACTCAAGCTCTTCACCATTCAATTTCTAGAAAACTTACGTATCTCATTCCTCCCAGCACTCTACAAATATTAATAGCTAATGTTACATTACTCCTAAAATGTCACAGCGAACACAAAATATTCTACATGTGTTATTTGAATGATACAAGCCATCCAAATTCAAACATAAAAGTAAAACAAGCTAAACTGGTAAAAGTTTAAAAACAACTCCAGACAAAATGTTAATGTTAGTTAACCTTATACTAGAAGCATTGCCAGTAGTAACTGTACCACCATTCTCCTTGAAACTTGGCCTTAGTTTTCGCAACTTGGCAGCATCAAACTAGCATATCAAAATGCCCAGGTAAATCTTTTTGGAAAGAAAAGAGGGGGAAAAAAGTGTACATTTCAAATTCGTATGTGAAGTAGTGAACAACCTAATGAGTATGGTAACTTAACAAATTCTGCAAGTAAAGTATGATGAATAGAACTGTATATTTGCAGAAATAAACTTGTGGATTGCAATCTCCAGTATTCCAGACTAATTGTTTCTGTTAATGTCAAAATAAAATTATTTTATAAAGAATACAATGCAATATTCGCATGCTTCGAAACTCAATATTCTCATCAAAAGTTCAAACCTCTGTTGAAACTAAAAGTACTGCATAATGCTTATAAAGAGGACACAAATATACATCTTTTTTATCATTCTATGTCCATAAATACGATAGTGAGTTTTCGCCTGGTTCAAGTTTAACTCATATGATTACCTTTCCTGGGCCCTCATCCTTCTCAACAATAGTGGATGGTTTTCCCTACCCTCTGAAACTTCAACTAGAATAATTTCCCATGTGAAAGAGCCACTTTCTTGGGCAGCAACACCACGCTCAAAGCTCTGAATTGCATAGTTATCCTGCAGACCCAACAGAAACACAAAAGATTGAATTCAAGGCCATAACAGAAAATATTCAAAACAAGAGGAAAAATGATGAATGGCTAGACAATTTGTCACTAGCCTTTAGTGCTATATATATAGACAGAACGCAACAGAAAGGCGCAAACCGTACAGATATTGTTACAAGGCACAGAAAGGCACCAATCACGTTGTGGAGAGAAACCACGCCTAGCTGGCACACAGACTGTATCCAAACAAATAAAGGAATGCTAATTACAATTAGAAATACTAAACACTAATTTACTCTAACATGCCCCCTCAAACGAGAGGGTGTGGGACACAATCCGAGTTTGCTTCTAAGAAAAGAAAATTGTGTGTGTGTTAATGCTTTAGTGAGACAATCAGCAACTTGACTGTGGGAAGGAACATAAAACGCTTTAATATTATCGGCTAAAACTTGATCACGAATGAAATGCACATCAATATCAATGTGCTTGCTTCTATTATGATGGACAGGATTAGAAGCAAGGGCTTGAGCACTCCAATTGTCACACCAAATAATGGATGGCCGTTTCAAAAACAGTCCCAATTCAGTGAGTAATCCACACAACCATTTTAATTCAGCGGCTCCATCAGCAAGAGCTCGATATTCAGATTCAGAACTAGCTCTAGAAACGACTTTTTGTTTCCTAGAAGCCCAAGAAATCAAAGAACCTCCTAAATACACACAAAATCCGGCCATAGATTTGCGATCATCTAAATCAGTTGCCCAATCTGCATCAGTAAAGGCAGTTAACTGAAGAGATGTGAGAGGCTTAAGATGAAGAGCATAATGATAGGTGGCCTTGAGATAGAGAAAGATACGCTCAACTCCCTGAAAGTGAACATCAGTAGGACAGGACAAGAATTGACTAAGCTTGCTCACTGAGTAGGCGATGTCAGGTCTAGTAGTCGTTACATATTGCAAGGATCCTATGGCTTGACGATAAAGGGATGGATCAGACATCAAAGAACCATCAGTGGAGGAGAAATGTCGCCCAATAACCATGGGTGTAGGGACAGAGGCACAATCAAGCATATGAAAACGCTTCAATAAGTCAAGAATATATTTGCTTTGACTGAGATAATAACCAGAAGCATCTCGATGAACTTCTATACCAAGAAAATAATAGAGAGAGCCTAGATCCTTTAGGGAGAACAAGCCATTAAGTCTGAAAATGAAATTCTTGATGAAGGAGGCATTGTTGCCAGTGATTAGGATATCATCCACATATATCAAAACAAAGAAAATCAAAGATCTATCTTTCAGAAAGAACAAAGAAGTATCACTCTTAGAGTTTTGAAAACCCATTTGATTCAGTGTATGTCGAAGACGATCAAACCAAGCACGAGGTGCCTGCTTGAGACCATAAATGGCTTTGGTAAGTTTACACACATGAGTTGGCCGGTGAGGATCAC
The DNA here is from genome assembly GCA_034222035.1 of Acacia crassicarpa. Taxonomy (NCBI): domain Eukaryota; kingdom Viridiplantae; phylum Streptophyta; class Magnoliopsida; order Fabales; family Fabaceae; genus Acacia; species Acacia crassicarpa. The sequence continues at coordinate 41,442,103 of JAWXYG010000003.1, forward strand.
AAAAACCATCGGGTTGTTTCATATAGACATCTTCTTTCAAAAAAACCATTTAAAAAGGCATTATTAACGTCTAATTGGCGAACATCCCAGTTGAGAGAGACAACAAGAGTAAGAATCAACCGTACAGTGGCAGGTTTTATAACTGGACTAAAAGTCTCAAAGAAGTCCACACCTAGCATCTGTTGAAACCCCTTTGCCACGAGACGTGCCTTATGCCTGAGGATAGAACCATCTGTTTAAATTTTAGTCTTGAACACCCAACGGCAGTCGATTAATTTCTGGGACCGATGAGGTGGCACTAACGTCCAGGTCTGATTGCGAATAAGGGCATTATACTCATCAGTCATAGCTTGCTTCCATGATGGAGACAAGAGAGCGTCGACAAGAGTGCGGGGAGGACTCGCCTGAGACAAGGACTCCGGTGTCTCAGATTGCAGAAGACCAACAAAGGGATGTCTAGGTTTAGTAATCCCTGCCTTCGCGCATGTAATCATCAGATGAGTGTTAGGTGGAGTGAGAGCTGGACTAGATATTTCAGTAGGTTGGGCCTTAGTTTGGGCCAAGGCTTCTGTATTAGTGATTGGATCACCATTATTTGAGCTAGATGCAACCGGGCTTGAAAGAGACAAGTTAATAACACGTTGAGGCAGAGAAGCTGTGGAAGCATCAGAGTCATCAGACATTGACCTGTCATCAACTTGAGGAGACAAGTCAGCAACACGTTGAGGCAGAGAAGTTGAGGAAGCTTTAGAACCATCAGATATTGGTTCGTCAGCGACATGAGGGGCTGGAGCTGTCAAGCAGACAGTTGGTACAATGATAAAGGGCAGAGAAGCCTCTGGTTCTGAGACTGAAGGACGACGATGAAGAAAACCTGTGGCACAGGGAAAAACACTGGGATAAAAAACAACATGGCGCGAGATATAAATACGGCCAGAGGAGCTAAGACATTTGAATCCCTTATGTTGAGATGCAGGACCAAGATAAACGCATTGTTGGCTGCGAAACTGAAGCTTATGTGCATTGTAGGGACGCAGATAAGGTAGCAGGCACACCTAAATGGTTTCAAGTTATGCTAGTCCGGTTGCGTTCCAAATAAGCAGAACATAAGAGATACATTATCAATTACCGCAGTGGGAAGGCGATTGATGAGATGAACTGCCATCTGAAAAGCATCTGTCCAGTAGGTGAGAGGCAAGCAAGCTTGTGCCAATAATGTCAAACCGAGCTCAGTTATATGTCTGTGCTTGCGTTCGGCACGTCCATTTTGAGAAGAGGTGTAAGGACATGTATATCGCATCTGAATACCAGCGGCATTAGCAAGAGGAATTAACGGTTTGAACTCTGCTCCATTATCACATTGAATAATTTTAATTTTGGTATTGAATTGATTCTCAGTTAGATTGCGAAAGTGAGTAAAGGCATTCACAGTTTCCCCTTTGTGCTTAAGAGGGTAGATCCAAGTAAAGCGACTGAAGTCATCAAGAAAATGAACATAGTATTTATAACCATTGACTGATTGTACTGGAGAAGGCCCCCAGACATCAGTGTGTACAAGAGCAAGAGGAGCCGTAGCTCGAGAGAAGGAATTAGAAAAGGGAAGTCTCTTTGATTTACCACTTTGACAAGCAGAACAAACAAAATTGTCATTAACAGTAAGTTTGACATTACAACTTTGCAAAATATGCCTTAAAATCTTATTGTTGGGATGGCCTAAAGACTGGTGCCATTGAAGAAGTAATAAGTCACTCTTCTTTGGTGTTGTTGCCAAGTGGATGCGAGCCGGACGAACACTACTCATGGGATATAGACCCTATCTTGGAGTTCCCTTCAGCAATGGTTCCCCTGTAGCTTTTTCCTTCACAACACAATCAGTATTAGAAAAGGTGGCAGTAATAGGATTGTCCTCAACCAGTTTATTAACACTGATTAATTGTTTAACAGCAGAGGGAACAATAAGAACATCCTTAAGATGTAGGTTAGATTTAGAGCCAGGAAGAAAAGTGGAACCGAGACCTTGAATGTGAGTCTTGTCACCAGTACAGGTGTAGAGAAAATGGTTACCTGCAGAAGAGACAGAATCAAGACCAGAAGAGCTTGGGGTCACATGATGACTAGCTCCGGAGTCCATATACTAGTTTGGATAAGTGATAACCTGAGGATCTGCATAATTTGCTTGAGGAGAGAAAAACTGAGAGGATGAGCCATGAGGAGCAACACCCGAATCTGAGCGCTGATAGCAGGTCTCATAATAATGACCATAACGACCACAGTAGGAGTAGTGAAGATGACCACTGTTGAATCCGGATCTTCCGCGAGAACGACGGCCGCGAAGGCCGCGAAAGCCACGAGAGCCTCTCTAGGGACCACGACCAGAGTTTGAGCCAATCTGAGAATTCGAATGTTTGTTCGGAGCAGAGGAACCGTGAGCAGCCAGATTTGCCGATGGCTGAATGGAGAGGGACGAAAAATTATTGAGTTGTTGAAGACGACTTTCAAAAGCCATGAGTGAAGCTTGAGCATCAATCCACGATAAGCCATCCTGATCAATTAGTTTGACAACTATGGCATTATATTCGGCATCCAGTCCATTAAGAGTGTGAAGAATTAATTCTTCAGTTGAGATTGAGGCACCAGCAAGAGCAAGTTGATCGACTATATTTTTCATTTTGCCCAAATAATCCTCTATAGTCATACTATTTTTCTTGGTATGATGGAGCTCGGACTGGTAAACTAAAACTCTAAACCGTGAGAAGGCGCTGGTCAGAGCACGAGCACCGTGCCAAAGTTCAGAGGCGGTGCGACAGTGAGTCATACTATTACGAAGCCATCCAACAAGCATTCTGTCGACAGTGTACCACTCCTCGAAATTAGGATTCGGAAGAGGCACAGTCGACCTAGAAACGGAGCGTGTCATCGGTGGGACAGACACAGTTGAACCAATGTGATTGTGAAGCTTATTTCCTTCGATTAAGGGGAGGACAACTGACTCCCAAACCAGATAATTAGTCTGATCTAGCTTAATAGATGCAATTTGAGCAGATGAATGGAAGAGAGAGTAGGATTTGGAAACAGCGGGTGACTGAACGTCACCGGAAGGAAGAGAGACGGAGCTAGATCTCGACGACATGACGAAGAGAGTAGAAAATCGCTTTGATACCAAGATTGAATTCAAGGCCAAAACAGAAAATACTCAGAACAAGAGGAAAAATGATGAATGGCTAGACAATTTGTCACTAGCCTTTAGTGCTATATATATAGACAGAGCGCAACGGAAAGGCGCAAACCGTACAGATATTGTTACAAGGCACAGAAAGGCACCAGTCACGTTGTGGAGAGAAACCACGCCTAGCTGGCGCACAGACTGTATCCAAACAAATAAAGGAATGCTAATTACAATTAGAAATACTAAACACTAATTTACTCTAACAACAAATAGCAAAACGGAAGAAACTCTAGAGATCTACAAAAACTCATAGCAAAAATCACAAACCAAAAACCAAAACTCAAAGCAAAGATCTGAGACCTGAAACCGCAGATTGAAGAGCCATAGATTTGAAGCTAGGACCGCGGGCGAGTGACGCAGGCGACGTGGGCGAGTAAGAGAGCGAGGGTTGAGGGTGACGTAGTAACCGAGCGCCGTGACCGACGTGGTGAGCAACTGCCGCGGCCGATGCGGTGAGCGAGCGCGGGAAAGTTTGGAGAGAAGACAACGAGTGTATGTGAGCTCTGGAGAGTTGGGTGCACGCAAGCCGACGAATGCCGCCAAGTGGGAAGATGGAGGAGACAGACCACTGTCGAGCAACGCAAGCCGACGTACGTCGCGAAGAGGGAAGACGAAGGAGACGGACCATTATCGCGCACAATGTGAGGTAGGGGAGAGTGAGGGTAAGCGATTAGGGGTTTGGCACGAATGAGATAGCAGGGGAGGGGACTGAATACATGTGAATGGGAGATTAAGTCGTCCTTATATTTAGGACGCCAAAAAACATTATTTAAGTCGTCCTTACAGCCATTCAGAATGCCAAAAAAGCAAAAATAAGCTCAAAAAAATTAGCTGGATGGGGAAAAAAAAACCTTTAAGGCTTCCTGAAATATAGACGCCAAAAAAAATTACGGCATCCTTAACCTCATTTAGGATGCCCAAAAAAAAATTTATTAGCTCCCTCCAAAAAGAAATCTTGAAATGGCGCTATAGCACTAATTTTTGGCACTAAGCAATTAATGTTAGGCGCCCTGAAATTATTTTAGGATGCCTTAATTAATTTTAGGCGTCCTAAAATATATTTTAGGACACCAAATTCTTATAATTATATAATATAATTATAAGAATTTCATTACGTTCACTTTTAACTTTCTTTTAAAAAATAAGGATGTCTTTTAAAGAAGTAGTAACCATTTTTTATAGTAGTGCACTAGCCATATCATGATTGCATCAAGCTGCAATGTGTTTAGTTTTCCCTATTTTACATGCCTATGTTGTCATTCGGTTGAATGTGCCCCTAGTGAGGTATATAAATAGAATGTGCCATGTTGCCTTGTTTCCTTGTTTATTTTTTGTTTCAACCTTTTACTGTTTTGTTTCCAAAAAATGTCAAAAATAAAATCTTATTTCAAACGTCTAAAACCCACAAAATCTCAAAGTGAGGAAGCTTCAAATAGTATTTTAGTTCCAAATACTTTAGTGTTTTAGGACTCATGTGTGTTGATTTTCAAATCCATTTTTTATTATTAGATTCAAAGTCAATTTAAGTTCAACTCAAGGAAGTCAGACGTGAAAAAAGATGGGAAGGTAACTCCAGTGATAAATCTTCAAGACTTGAAAGATGATGATCTCACAGTGTGCTTGAATCTATGGAGGATGATTATGGTGGTAAATCACCAATATTATTTGTTCCTACTATTGCTACCACCAAACATAAGCTTGTTACAAAGGCCCTTGCTCACTTGGAAGACTCATCGAAGATGCCTTTTAAGGACATAGCAACCTCAAAGGCCAATAGTCTTTGCCTACAAACAGCTCTCAACTTCTTGTCTCACCTTTCCTTTGAAGATCGAGCACTATCCCATGGAGTTATGGCTATGATAAAGTCCATGAATAAAGATTTGCCTAACATTCTACCTTCTTTCAAGGAATCATTTGCTACTGTCAATAAATTTATAGTGCTTGAAGAAAGAGATAGAAGCATTAAGGATGAGCTAAGTCAACGAAAGGAGGTTCCTATTGCTCTAGTTGCCAAATGTTTGAGACCCAAAAGTTTATGTATGAAGCTCTAGAGAAGAAAGCTAGGCTGCAGGAGTAGATATCTAGGTTGGAGAAAGAGACAACAGACCGTGAGACTGAATTGTTGTCTCTTCAAGAGCGAAAGAGTAAATATATTGCAGAAGCTATAGAATTGAAGGAGATTGAGACTGTGAGAAAAGAGAAGTCGGAGATGGTGGAAGATCAAATAAATGCTGAGCAACAACTCTTTCAAGTTGATCATAAATGGTGAGACCTAGGTAGTCAGTTTGAGCACAACATTGCTAATAGAAATGTCAATTAATGCTTCTTTTTCTTACTTTGAAAGACCAAATAAAGTTTAAGAGGCTTTAATACAACTGTTTGACTATTTATTTTTGTGACAACAACTTGTGGAATATGTGTTCTGTAATCCAATTTATAGCTTACTTAATGAGTTATCTACTTGAACTATATTTTCATACTTGATTACTTGGATGTATAATATTCCATATTTGGAAGCTCATTTGACAGGTAACGAATCTGCAAGTGTAATATCTCAAAATTTGCTTTGGTAAATTCCATATATGATGTATTTGCATTTGGAGAAAAAAAATAGTGAAGTCTTGAAGAAAGGTCAATGTTACCAAATTTTGCTAAAACAAAAAATTTTGAGATACATGTTGGCACAAAGTAAGATATTTGTGTCTAACGTCCAATTAATTTATTTGGACAATTATTTTCGACCAAAATGGAATTTATAAAGGTGGATATAAATTGAATTATATAAGGTGAAATGTGGCCCAAATAATTATATAAAAGCCATTATTTGGAATTTAGGGCTTATTTTCCCAAAAATTTAAAGAGAAACTGTAAGGGATAACTTTGACCTAGATGTTTTAGAGACAATATTCTATGGACTAGAGGAGCTAATTAAGGAAGAAAATGTGTTATAAAAGTCTAACACCTACTCAATATTTGCAACTATATGAGTAAAGAACTAAGTTGCAAATAAAAGTCTTATACATACAGGATCACATAAGGTCATCTTAATATCCAATATTTCCCTTATCATTTGACTAAAGTTGGATTACATTTAGTGAAGCCCATTAAATAACCATTCAAGTTTCGAACAGCAAAACAATTAGAAGTGAGGCTAATGGTATTTTGGTAATAATTGGGAAGTTAATGTCCTAGTATTATCTCCATGTTATAGCCGACTTTGACCTTTTTAATATCCGTCAAATCCTGCGTCCATTTGCTTCTTCCGAGATCATCTAATTAAGGTACATTGATGCCCTTTCCATTCCATACATTCGGTCAAAGTAAAGCAAAGAAGATATTGGATTAAAAATAATGGTATCATTGTAAATAATGAAAGTTTAATGTCCAAGAATTTCCCTTTCTTCCAACCGCCAAAGCTGATCATCAATATTTAATATTTACACTCCTTCATGGCTTCATCCATTTTGAGTCGGCCAACCAGCACGAAAAGGGAGAGAAGCTCAGCAAACACAAAAATGGCGTAGGGAGTTCTTAGAGGAGAGAGAAACGAACCCTAAGTGAAATCACCTATAAAATCACCTCCAATCAACATCCTACACAAACATTGTTCTATACATCAAGAGCTTCAATCCTACGGTTTTAGTTTTCTCATAGGAGGAGTTTCAAGCCATCGGGTTAGTTGAGTTGCTGCCAAAATTCCAAACCGACCGTATATTTGTGATATTGTAAGCGTAAGCTTCATTTTAAACTGATTGGTTTGAAGTTTGGATGACTTTTTGAATAATTTGTAAAATCCTATATTTTGATACAAATAAGGTTCTTAGAGCATCATGGTAATTTATTCATGAATATGTGATTATACGACGATTTGGGAGCATATGAACCTCGGTTGGCAGATAAATTGTGAATTTGGAGAAAACTGTTATATTTGGACTTCAATGTTGGTCTGAACAGGGCATGGTTAAGGAATGGTATTTTGGTCATTTTGATGGTTCTATTGTGTTCAAAATGCAAAATTGTGTGGGGTAGAGGTTCGGTAGAAATTTTGGAAGCTCCAGGATTGAATTATACCGAAACCTTGAAATTTGTTCGAAAAATCCTGTGTGGACAGAAATGTTGTGGAACCTTTTTGGGGCTAGTAAATGATATCTCATCACCATGAAATCTTACCATATTAAAGTAGACGTAATAAGGATTAATTTGATAGGTAATGAGTATTTTTCTGAATTATGTGCAAAGAGAAATAAATGTTTCAAAATAGCCCTTGAAAACCGGAAATGTTTCGGACAGCAATGGCATTTTTGGCCCATCGTTAGACTTTCGTCTTGGTCTGGCCCAAATGAGTATTTTTTGTTCCAAATAGACATAATAAGGTTCAATTGAGATTTTGAACCATCCCAAAAGGAGTTTCCTAGATTTAATTATAAATTTTCGAAGATCAGTCAGTGGTTGTTGGAATTCTGAAAATGATAAAAATAGAGGGAATATAAGCTCATAGTAGATTCCTTGATAAGAAAAGGAATTTAGTAAATATGGACACATGAATTAGGCTTATTTTAAATTATCAAAAGATAATATTTATTGAGGTATATTTAATCATAATTATATTTTATTACTATAGGTCTAATTGTGATATCTTGCGCCGGGGGAATTATTTTTATCTGTAGACAACTGTCAGGTAGTAACCTTAATCTTCATATACTCTGTGTGACTTGTGTATGTATGTTTTTCCATGTTTACGAGATACATTCTGTTATCATTCATTTTCCAAGCGCTATGGAACCGGAACGTGCTGTGTGCATTACGGGCTTTGCTGTGTGCTGTGCCTGGTGGTCTGTGCTGTGTGTTATTAGGACCACGGCAGTCTGTGCTGTGTGCTATTAGGACTGCTAGTTCCGGATTGGCTATGTGCCTTGCTGTGTGCATGATACTGAATAAGATGTGGTTTGAATTATGTTTTTATTCGTGGTTTGCTTACATGCTTTGTTACACATTTTATATGAGATTAACGGTTACTCTAGGATTCAATTTTGGATCCCAGTCCCTTTTAAACCTACTGGCAGTTCATCGAGACTGAAGCAGGGAGACAGAAGTAAGGCTTCGGAGCTGGAGTAGTGTAGAGGTGGATGTTGGTGACAGTTATTTTTGGATATTTATTTTGGTTACCAGATGATTGTAGTATTTTATTTTGGCATGTTTAGACATCATTATCCGGATGACTGTATATTTTGATCCCTCCGGGGAAAAATTTATCCTTCCGTATTTTTATCAGTATATTTTTGTCCAAACCGGTGTGTGTGCTTTGCTGCCTATACTCTGATATGTGTCATAAATTAACCGGGGAAATGTAAGCTAAAATTAAATAAAAGTAAAGGTTTACACTTTCCGCCACCTGAAAGGGCGAGGCCGGTAGGTGTGTTACAGCAAGAAATGCTTGTATGGTTCCAAAAATTATTTCTTTGAGAATCAAATCCTATGATTTGATCCTTATAATTTGTCGGTTTTAATTTATGGAAAAATTGATGGAAGTCGGTGTTGTGAGCTAAGAATAGGAACAAGTCTCACCTTGAATATGAATTAATTAAGTAGGTTATATATACATGAAATAAACTTATAAACTTGATACTTGAATGAAAGTATAATATCAACGTTATTTATATACCTTTATCAAAATTCTGTTAGTTCTCTTGTGGTTTTGATGATTGTCAACAACTATAAACAATGGATGAGGTTTTGCTCTTGAGGTTTGAAAACTCTGAGTAAGAGCAAACCTCGAGGTTTGCATTAAAACCTCGAGGTTTGGCCTTGCAAGAAAACTTCAAGGTTTAAGTGTTTCATGCTTCAAAAACTTGGTTTCACAATTTAATGTGAAACCTCGAGGTTCATTTAATAACCTCGAGGTTCTGACTTCTCTCAGAAAGCTTCGTTTTCCACCAACACATGAAACCTCGAGGTTTATGACAAAACCTCCAGGTTTGTGGTTTGGCGCCTAACTGAAATATTTGAAAATCAATGTGAAACCTCGAGTATTTTAAGAAACCTCAAGTTTTTCTAAGTACAGAGAGCAGCTGGTTTTCATCAAGTATGAAAACCTCGAGGTTCAATTTTGAAACCTCGAGGTTTGGTGTTTTGTCCTAAACATAAAATCTCATGAAAATACCTAAAACGTCGAGTTTTATGTTAAACCTCGAGTATTCTGGCACACAGAGAGTAAACAGGTTTTCTCATAAGTGAAAACCTCGAGGTTCATTTCTAAACCTCGAGGTTGTGTCCCTGGAACAAAGTTTTGGTTTTTCAACATTTTAGCCAAACCTTGAGTATTGTTAAAAACCTCGAGGTTTGTGGGTTCCAGAGAAGAAATGGATTTTTTCACCAAACATCAAACCTCCAGGTTTCTTATGAAACCTGTTTCTTATGAAACCTACAGGTTTGTGGTCTTCGAAGTTTCTCTCATGGTTTCTTTTCAAAGGAAACCTCAAGGTTTACCAAGAAACCTCGAGGTTATGTGTCCCTGAAACTGAGATTGCCTGTTGTATTCAAGCAAACCTCGAGGTTTGTGGAACAGACCTCCAGGTTTCTAGTCGTTACTGGAAATTCAAATTTGGGAAATCTGTTATGTCTTCTTGTTTGATCTCATTGCTTTACATGTTTAATATATAATGATTCTAAACATGTTTAACCATCTTTTTAGTGAGTTTCAGACAGATTAAAGACGGATTATTAAGGGATTAGAGCAAAAGCAAAAAGTGTGTCAAAACAATAAATGCTCAGCCCAGAAACTTGCTTCCTTTGGTTAATCCACTTGTACACGACTGCAAAAGATTAAAAGGAAGATTACTACAACAAGCAACAACCTCTCCAACAGATTTATTGCCAGAAAGTTAACTAAGAACCAAGTGACAGCTGGATTATGCATAAACCAGAGAGAGAAGATGTCCAAGGTTGAACCAACTCTCAGCAGAAGTTCCCCAACGGTTCAATCCAAGCTGCAACGGTCAATTAATGCCCTCTACCTATAAATAGAGTGCATTAACACCTTCTCAAGTTGATACACCAACTGAGAGTGAAAAGTTATTGAGTTCATTTATAATGTTCAGCTTTCATCTGTAATAGTGTCATCTTGACATTTGTTCTTCAGTGATTATCATATCTACTCTGTGAGAGAGTTATTTCTTGTAAATCATTCATTGATTGTGATAACCACAAGTCAGGTGATAACCTTAGAATTTATGATATTTTAATTAGCTAAAAACTCTGTCATTGTCATGGTTTAATGGATCAAAGTAGTTAAATATGTAGTTTCATCTTCATAATTAGTTTTTAGACTTCATTTGTATTGATCTTGGTTATATTTGAAATTTGGATCAAAACTGGGCTTAAATCACACCTCTTTCACAATTGGGTAATAAACACTGTTTGTTATTTTGGGTATAACTTGAGTTATAGAAATCCAATTGATCCCCAATTTGCATTTTTAGAAAGCTAAGAGGAAGCCCTACAACTCCTATGAAGAGCCCAAAAGCTAACTCAGATGTTTAGAGGGCCAAAATTGGACTGGAAACCGAAACAGGCTGCTTTCACTGGACTCTGGAATGACGTTCGGTATTTGGCCCATATCTGGAGCTACAGACCTCCAAATGGGGCACCGTTTGAACGACTGGAAAGCTGACATCCGGGGCCACATTTCATATGAAGATCACATGGCCAGATTCGGATGATTTCGTGGCCTAACATGGGCAGGAAAAGAAGACACGGTTTTGGAGCTGTAAAGTGACTCAAAGATGCTTCCAAGTTGGCCACTAACTAAAGTGACGAATTTGTGTTGTAAAGTGCATGGATGAGATGCTCCTAGCTGCCTATAAATAGAAGGGAGTTGTGAAGAGCAAGACACACTTGGAGTAGACCAAGATCTCTCCATTTTTAGGTTCTTTCTTTCTTAGTTTCAGATTTCTCTTCATGTTCTTTCCTTCTTGTTCTTTGCCTCCTACATGGAAGGCTTAGTTTATTCTTATAACTTTCATGCAATTTATTTTCCATTGCTTTCCTTTTTGATCATTGCCTCCTACATGGAAGGCTTAGTTTTTATTTTTTTTAGTTTCATGTATTGTCTTTAATTCTTCTCTTTATTTTCTTGCCTCCTACATGGAAGGCTTAGGTTTTGCTTATTTAGTTTTATGTATTGTCTTTAATTCTTATCTTTAGTTTCTTGCCTCCTTCTTGGTATGACTTAGTTTTAATCTTTCCTTTTTGGTTGTTTTAATTAAATTTCATGTTCTTCATCTTTTACCATTTTATTGCTTGGCCATGATTAGCATGAACTAAGTATCTTTCTAAGGTCATGTATGGATTCTTTATGAAGTTTAATTGAAATTCTGTTTTTAATTACATAATCGTTGTCTTGGATATGTTTCTTTAATCCATGCTTAATGCCTTGGTTAGTTTGATCACCTAATTAAGGAATTGAAAGATTAATTAGACCTTGGGAAAGGCTAGTTAGTTCTAGGTTCAATTGATGAAAGAACATAAGGTACTAGCAAGGGAACTTGTCATAGGCTTTATGCAATCATAAAGAATTCTGGACTTAATGCATGAATTGATTCTAATGAGCATGGGAACATGACTTTAGGATTAAGGATTAGGCTAATTGACTTAGGGATAAGCAATTAGATTAAAATCTGAAATTCGATTGACATACTTCAATTCACGGGTTAAGTAGTTAATTTCTACCTTAAAAGAAGATTAGGTCTTAATCTAGCTTTTGGTAAAGGAAGAACATTTAAATGGATTATTGATGATATACATGACCCTAGGCTTTTGTTAATTTCATTTTACAAAGTTTAATTCAATTTCTGTGTGATTTTACTGTTTTTTTAATATTTTTCATCAAAAACTCTTACGGTTGCATCAACTATAAATTAAAGTGATTTGGGTTGGTAGTTGGAACTTTGGTCCCTGTGGGAACGATATTTTATTACCTTGGGATACTTGCCGGTATTACATTGATAGTGTATACTTGCACTGGTTACCCATTCATCAAGTTTTTGGCGCCGTTGCCGGGGACCAAATTTGTCCCAATATCAACTATCTTTGCTTGTTTATAGATTGGTGCTTATTTTATTGCAGTTTTTAATTTTTCGTTTTGAGTTATTCCTTGTTCATTTCAATTGTGTGTTATTTTTACCTCAAAAAAAAAAAAAAATTAAATTGAGTGTGCTTTGTTATTATACTTTTGATTTTATGTGTTCTTGTAAGTTTGTAGGTGTGATAATTGAGTTGTTGGAAATTCATTTTCTGCAGAATTTCAATTAAGTATAACAAAAATTTAGTAGTCTATCTCTCTTCTTGACTTTCATGTCCTTAAGAACTGATTTCTTGATTAAAGTGTATGCAAGACACAAATCTTTTATTTGATCAAGAAATAGAGAGGACGTTGCGGCGTTTGAGAAGAGAACAAAAAGCTTTGCTACAAGTTCAACAAGCTTCTTCTTCCACAAATACCGAACCTAAAAAGATCACAATGGCAGAAGCAGCTGGGAATCATAGAAGTGTGGGAGATTTTGCTATCCCAAGGGTTAGTGAAATTGCTTCCAGCATTGTTAAGCCAAGGGTGGAGGCCAACAACTTCGAGATCAAGCCAGCAATTATTCAGATGGTACAAACAGCTGTGCAATTTTATGGCCTTCCCTATGAAGATCCAAATTTGCATCTGGCAAGTTTCTTGGAGATTTGCGACACATTCAAATTTAATGGTGTTACTGATGATGCCATTAGACTGAGGCTCTTCCCATTTTCTCTGAAAGATAAAGCAAGAGTCTGGTTGCAGTCACTTCCTCCTGGAGCAATCACCACTTGGGATGAATTGACAAAAAAATTCTTGGGCAAGTATTTCCCTCCTGCAAGAACTGCAAAGTTAAGAAACGACATCACCTCTTTCCATCAAGCTGACGGTGAATCACTCTATGAAGCCTGGGAGCGGTTTAAAGACTTACTTAGGAAGTGCCCACATCATGGCCTTCCTGAGTGGTATCCAGTCCATACATTCTATAATGGGCTACAAGGGAACACAAGAGGCATTGTCGATGCAGCTGCAGGTGGTGCTCTGATGGCAAAATCCGTGGATGATGCCTACAACATTTTGGAGAACATGGCTAACAACAATTATCATTGGAACGGGGAAAGGAGTAATACTAAGAAAGCAGCAGGAATTCACGAACTTGATGCTTTATCAACACTTTCTGCTCAGGTAGCTTCTATGACTAATCAGTTGAATAAGTTGACATCTGCTAATGTACAAGGAAGTAGGTGTGACTTATGTGGAGAAGGACACATTACTGAGAAGTGTGCTACAAGTCAGGAGAGTGTGCAGTATGTTGCTCATCAACATAAGCAACAGTACAATCCGCATTCTAACTATTACAATCCAGGTTGGAGAAATCACCCCAATTTCTCATGGAGTAATCAAGCAGGTACACAACAACAATCTGAACAGCCACGACTTCCCCACAATCCTCCTGGATATGCAGCACCAATCCAGCCACAAGAGAAAAAGAGCAGTCTTGAAGATATTCTTGCTCAATTCATGACTAGAACCGGCTCCATGCTACAGAACCATACAGCCTCTATCAAGAATTTAGAGATACAGGTAGGACAAATTGCCAACTCTCTAAATGTTAGGCAGCAGGGTACCCTTCCCAGTAATACTGAAGATCCTAGAGGTAAGGAAACTTGCCAAGCCATTGCTCTTAGAAGTGGTAAAGTATTGAAAGATGCCGAACCAGTGGCAATTGAAGCCCAAACGAATGAAGAAAATCAAGGTGAAAGTAGGGCTGAAAGTCAAACCAAGCAACTACACCAACATGTTGAAACTAAAAAGAAAGTAGTTCAACCTCCTTTTCCTCAACGGGTGAAATTTGATCCAAAAGATAGGCAATTTTCTAGATTTCTGGATGTATTCAAGAAATTGCAGATCAACATACCATTTGCAGAAGCTTTAGAAAATATGCCATCTTATGCAAAATTTATGAAAGAGTTGTTGTCCAAAAAGAGGAGATTGGTGGAGAACGAACTAGTTGCACTTACTGAGGAGTGCAGTGCGGTTTTGCAGAAGAAGTTGCCACCAAAGTTGAAGGATCCAGGAAGCTTCACCATCCCTTGCACAATAGGAAATCAGTTCGCGGGTAACGCCCTTTGTGATTTAGGGGCTAGCATCAATTTAATGCCCCTAACCATATTCAAGAGACTCGGCCTTGGGGAAATCAAATCTACATCTGCAGTTCTTCAGTTAGCTGACCGAACATTGGCATACCCAAAAGGTATAATTGAGGACATTCTTGTTAAAATTGATAAATTAATCTTGCCTGCAGATTTCATCATCTTAGACATGGAGGAGGACAGAGATATTCCTATCATTTTAGGAAGACCCTTCCTAGCCACTGGAGGAACATTGATAGATGTAAAAAAGGGTGAGTTGACTATGCGGGTTGAAGATCAACAGGTTACTTTTAATGTTTTTAAGGCGGTTAAATTTTCTGATAACTATGAGAATGTTTTCTCAATCGATGTGCTTGATAACTGCCTTAATAATTTAAAAGTAATGACACTTCCTTTAGACCCTTTGCAAGCAGCATTGGAAGAGACAGAGTCCTTTGATGGTAAGGATTATGAGTTTTGTTTAGATGATCTCTCTCCCTCTTTACAAGGACAAAACTTTGAAACCTTGCATGTTGTTAAAGGAAAAGAGGTAAGTGAACCACCTTCTACTCTTAACGATGTTCCTAGTCTTGATTTGAAACAGCTTCCATCACACCTTTCCTATGCCTATCTAGGAGAGGATGCTTCTTATCCTGTTATTATTGCAGCTGACTTAAATCAGGTTCAAAAGGAAAAATTATTGAGGGTGTTGAGGGAACACAAGAAGGCAATAGGTTGGACTCTAGCTGACATCAAAGGTATAAGCCCTTCCTACTGTATGCACAAGATCATTTTGGAAGAAGGGAGCAAACCTTCAATTGAAGCACAGAGGCGTCTAAACCCCTATATGAAGGAAGTGGTGAAGAAGGAGATAATCAAGTGGTTAGATAATGGAATCATCTATCCCATATCTGACAGTTCTTGGGTCAGCCCAATACAATGTGTTCCAAAGAAAGGAGGAACAACAGTGGTGAAAAATGGCAACAATGAGCTGATTCCCACAAGGACCGTGACTGGTTGGCGGGTATGCATGGATTACAGGAAGTTAAACAAGGCGACCAGGAAAGATCATTTTCCTCTCCCATTCTTGGATCAGATGCTAGACAGGATAGCCGGGTATGATTTTTACTGTTTTCTTGATGGCTATTCAGGTTACAATCAGATAGTAATTGCTCCTGAGGATCAAGAGAAGACAACTTTTACCTGCCCTTATGGTACATTTGCATTTAGAAGGATGCCCTTTGGCCTTTGTAATGCCCCTGCCACGTTTCAAAGGTGTATGATGGCAATCTTCTATGATCTTATAGAAGACATAATGGAGGTATTTATGGATGACTTCTCTGTCTTTGGTTCTACCTTTGATGCATGTTTAGCAAATTTGACAAAAGTGTTGCAAAGATGTGTAGAAACAAACTTGGTTTTAAATTGGGAAAAATGCCATTTTATGGTACGTGAAGGGGTGGTATTAGGCCACAAAATTTCAAAAAGGGGAATTGAGGTAGACAAAGCAAAAATTGAAGTGATTGAAAAATTGCCCATTCCCACTAATGTCAAGGCCATTAGAAGTTTTCTAGGACATGCAGGTTTTTATAGGCGCTTTATAAAAGATTTTTCCAAAATTAGCAAACCTTTGTGCAATTTGTTGGAAAAAGATGCAATTTTTAAAATTGATGATGATTGTGTGAAAGCTTTTGAGACTCTAAAGAACAAGCTAGTTTCAGCCCCTATTATGTGTGCTCCTGATTGGAATGCTTCATTTGAACTAATGTGTGATGCAAGTGATCTTGCAATTGGGGCTGTTCTAGGTCAAAGAAAAGAGAAAATTTTTCATGCAATTTACTATGCTAGTAGGACTCTTTCAAATGCTCAAAAGAATTATGCAACAACTGAGAAAGAATTACTAGCTATAGTTTTTGCATTTGATAAATTTCGCGCTTATCTGTTGGGGTCCAAGGTAGTTGTTTACACAGATCATGCTGCCATTAAATACCTGCTGTCTAAGAAAGATTCTAAGCCGAGGTTGATACGGTGGATCCTCTTGTTACAAGAATTTGATTTGGAAATCAGAGACAAAAGGGGGTCAGAAAATCAAGTGGCTGATCACTTGTCAAGATTAGAAGGTAGTAATGAGGACAAGACGGAACCTGTGCATGGATTCTTCCCAGATGAACAGCTCTTTAGAATTGCAACTTCAATCCCCTGGTATGCTGACATTGTTAACTTTCTGGTATGTGGTATTCTACCTTCTGATTTTACTTTTCAACAAAAGAAAAAGCTCATGCATGATTCAAAATTCTATTTTTGGGATGAGCCTTTTCTTTTTAAGAGATGTCCTAATCAAATAATTCGGAGGTGTGTACCACAAGAGGAAATTAATAATATTCTTGTTCATTGTCATAATTCAGATTATGGGGGGCATTATGGGAGCACTAGGACAGCTGCCAAGGTCCTAGAAAGCGGATTTTATTGGCCATCTTTATTCCATGATGCTCGTGAGTTTGTTGTTTCTTGTGACAGGTGTCAAAGAACAGGTAATATATCAAGGAGGAATGAGATGCCCCAACATGGTATTCTTGAAATTGAACCATTTGATGTGTGGGGAATTGACTTCATGGGGCCCTTTCCATCATCCTCCAACTGCAAGTACATCCTGGTGGCAGTTGACTATGTTACCAAGTGGGTTGAAGCGGTGGCTCTTCCTACCAATGAAGCACACCAAGTGACCAAGTTTTTAAGGAAGAATATCTTCACAAGGTTTGGTACCCCAAGAGCCATAATCAGCGATGGTGGTTCTCACTTTTGTAACAAATGGTTTGAGACACTATTAGTGAAATATGGGGTCAAGCACAAGGTGTCTACCGCTTACCACCCTCAAACCTGTGGCCAAGTGGAAGTATCAAATAGGGAGATCAAGCGAATCTTGGAGAAAGTGGTAAGACCTACAAGGAAGGATTGGGCTATAAAGCTAGATGATGCTCTTTGGGCCTACAGAACAGCTTACAAGACCGTCCTCGGAACATCTCCCTACAGGTTAGTATATGGTAAGGCTTGTCACCTACCTGTTGAAATAGAACATAAAGCATATTGGGCCATAAAACAGCTTAATCTTGATCCCACTGTGGCTAAAGAACATAGGCTCCTTCAGTTGAATGAATTAGATGAGATTAGGAAGGATGCTTATGAAAGTGCAAGAATCTACAAAGAGAAGACCAAAGCATGGCATGACAAGAAGATTGCTCCACGTCACTTTGAGGTAGGCCAAAAAGTATTGTTATTCAATTCAAAATTGAAATTGTTTCCAGGAAAACTCAAATCAAGGTGGAGTGGTCCCTTTAAGGTAACAAAGGTCTTCCCTTACGGAGCTGTGGAATTGGAAGAGGAGAGTTCCAAAAGAACCTTCATTGTGAATGGCCAAAGATTGAAGCATTATTGGAGCCAAGATGTGCACCTGAGTGAGATTTCTCATTCACCCCAGCATCCCTAAATGAATATGGGTAACATGTCTGCTAAAGACTATAAACTTAGCAAAGTGTACTACTGTCTGTATATAATTTGCTGCTGATTGTGGTTCTGTTTTTCAAAAAAAAAAAAACATAAAAAAACATTAAAAAAAAACATTAAAAAAAACATTAAAAAAAAACAACAACTTTGGTTTGCTGTTCCTTATTTTCTATTTGCAGTTTTTTGGATTTTGTTTGCTGTTTGTGCAGAATTGTCAGCTTCAAACCTTTAGCGGCTGCCCTTACATTAAGCTTTGGGTGTCTTCTAAGTTTGGGGGAGTCCCTTTAACCTTTCCCTTTTATTTATGTTTTTCTCTCACTCCTTATTCACCTCACATGTTTAGATAACATTGAGGACAATGTTGGTTTTAAGTTTGGGGGTGTTGTTTGGAAACATACATTTATTTTCTTTAAGGATAGGTTTTAAATACTTTTCCCCAATAAGGTTTGGTGTTTTCATTTCATGATTAGGTATTAGATGTTTTATTCAAAAAAAAAAATCTTTTAAAATATGACATGAATGAATTCTAAGGTAGAGTAGATACCGTGAGATTGGAAAATAAGAATCATGTGTTTTTGGCAATGCAAAATGTGAATATCAAATACGCTATTCTTGAGTGAGTATGATCACATGTTTGAATAAACAAGTTACTGAATTTCTGGAGTAGTAGTTTAAAGTTAATGATCTTGAGGATGGTGTAATTGATTCCCATATCCGTGAGGGATTGAGCTTCATATACTTATATTCTTTTGCTGTGTGCACCTCACTATTTTAGCACTCTAGAACTTGTTCTGTTTCTGGTTTGAGATGGCAAGTATTGCATGCATATTCTGAAATGATAAAAGGCAATTTATTTCTTGTATAAACAAGTTGGCCAAATAGCCCACCTAGCATTCTCCATTGATTAACCCTTTTGAGCCTGAGGCCTTGTTTGTTC
This sequence comes from Acacia crassicarpa, assembly GCA_034222035.1. Taxonomy (NCBI): domain Eukaryota; kingdom Viridiplantae; phylum Streptophyta; class Magnoliopsida; order Fabales; family Fabaceae; genus Acacia; species Acacia crassicarpa. The sequence continues at coordinate 41,460,957 of JAWXYG010000003.1, forward strand.
TTATTATTAACCACTGTTATATAACCATTCCATACATATCCTACCTCACAATGAAAAGCAGAGTATGCTACAGGTGAAAGTATGAACTTAATTGATGAATTTTGGAATTGTATGACGGTTATGATCTGTATAATGAATATATTAGTGTAAAAAAAAAAAAAAGAGTAATGGTACTGGTAGCTCAAAAAAAAAAAAAGAAGAAGAAGAAGAAGAAAGAAATGAGTTAGTGAAGGATGAAAACAGTTATATGAGACACAATTTGGGTTTGACTGATGATTCATATTTTCTGTTTTCCATTGTTAAAGCTACTTATCCATATATTATCCTTCCCTAACCATAGCCAACCTTTGAAAGACCTTTTGATTGGTTTATGCATGTATTACAGAGCAGTGGAGAAGTAGAATATGAACAAGCCTATGGTAGTGTTATTAGAGTGATGGTTGATTGAGTGAAATACACACCCTAAAATACTTGAGAGTTTGAGTGGATTGAATATCCAAGTGAGGGGTTATTCCAATTTACTATTTTCCTCTTGATAACTCTACTTTCTACTACTCTGGAAATTAGTGAAGTGTTGATACAAGCATAATGTATTACTCATTTTTGAACTGTGCTTTCATTGATTGATATATCCATTTGCAATGCTAAGTTAAAGAAAAAAAAAAATTGGTCTAATGAGTTATCTTATTTTCCTCACTCACATCGATCTGCACATCCCCTTGTTTTTAAGCTATATCTGTTATCTTTAATTGATTTGCTTGAGGACAAGCAAAGATCTAAGTTTGGGGGAGTTTGATAACCTTAGAATTTATGATATTTTAATTAGCTAAAAACTCTGTCATTGTCATGGTTTAATGGATCAAAGTAGTTAAATATGTAGTTTCATCTTCATAATTAGTTTTTAGACTTCATTTGTATTGATCTTGGTTATATTTGAAATTTGGATCAAAACTGGGCTTAAATCACACCTCTTTCACAATTGGGTAATAAACACTGTTTGTTATTTTGGGTATAACTTGAGTTATAGAAATCCAATTGATCCCCAATTTGCATTTTTAGAAAGCTAAGAGGAAGCCCTACAACTCCTATGAAGAGCCCAAAAGCTAACTCAGATGTTTAGAGGGCCAAAATTGGACTGGAAACCGAAACAGGCTGCTTTCACTGGACTCTGGAATGACGTTCGGTATTTGGCCCATATCTGGAGCTACAGACCTCCAAATGGGGCACCGTTTGAACGACTGGAAAGCTGACATCCGGGGCCACATTTCATATGAAGATCACATGGCCAGATTCGGATGATTTCGTGGCCTAACATGGGCAGGAAAAGAAGACACGGTTTTGGAGCTGTAAAGTGACTCAAAGATGCTTCCAAGTTGGCCACTAACTAAAGTGACGAATTTGTGTTGTAAAGTGCATGGATGAGATGCTCCTAGCTGCCTATAAATAGAAGGGAGTTGTGAAGAGCAAGACACACTTGGAGTAGACCAAGATCTCTCCATTTTTAGGTTCTTTCTTTCTTAGTTTCAGATTTCTCTTCATGTTCTTTCCTTCTTGTTCTTTGCCTCCTACATGGAAGGCTTAGTTTATTCTTATAACTTTCATGCAATTTATTTTCCATTGCTTTCCTTTTTGATCATTGCCTCCTACATGGAAGGCTTAGTTTTTATTTTTTTTAGTTTCATGTATTGTCTTTAATTCTTCTCTTTATTTTCTTGCCTCCTACATGGAAGGCTTAGGTTTTGCTTATTTAGTTTTATGTATTGTCTTTAATTCTTATCTTTAGTTTCTTGCCTCCTTCTTGGTATGACTTAGTTTTAATCTTTCCTTTTTGGTTGTTTTAATTAAATTTCATGTTCTTCATCTTTTACCATTTTATTGCTTGGCCATGATTAGCATGAACTAAGTATCTTTCTAAGGTCATGTATGGATTCTTTATGAAGTTTAATTGAAATTCTGTTTTTAATTACATAATCGTTGTCTTGGATATGTTTCTTTAATCCATGCTTAATGCCTTGGTTAGTTTGATCACCTAATTAAGGAATTGAAAGATTAATTAGACCTTGGGAAAGGCTAGTTAGTTCTAGGTTCAATTGATGAAAGAACATAAGGTACTAGCAAGGGAACTTGTCATAGGCTTTATGCAATCATAAAGAATTCTGGACTTAATGCATGAATTGATTCTAATGAGCATGGGAACATGACTTTAGGATTAAGGATTAGGCTAATTGACTTAGGGATAAGCAATTAGATTAAAATCTGAAATTCGATTGACATACTTCAATTCACGGGTTAAGTAGTTAATTTCTACCTTAAAAGAAGATTAGGTCTTAATCTAGCTTTTGGTAAAGGAAGAACATTTAAATGGATTATTGATGATATACATGACCCTAGGCTTTTGTTAATTTCATTTTACAAAGTTTAATTCAATTTCTGTGTGATTTTACTGTTTTTTAATATTTTTCATCAAAAACTCTTACGGTTGCATCAACTATAAATTAAAGTGATTTGGGTTGGTAGTTGGAACTTTGGTCCCTGTGGGAACGATATTTTATTACCTTGGGAAACTTGCCGGTATTACATTGATAGTGTATACTTGCACTGGTTACCCCTTCATCAAGTTTTTGGCGCCGTTGTTTGGAAACATACATTTATTTTCTTTAAGGATAGGTTTTAAATACTTTTCCCCAATAAGGTTTGGTGTTTTCATTTCATGATTAGGTATTAGATGTTTTATTCAAAAAAAAAAATCTTTTAAAATATGACATGAATGAATTCTAAGGTAGAGTAGATACCGTGAGATTGGAAAATAAGAATCATGTGTTTTTGGCAATGCAAAATGTGAATATCAAATACGCTATTCTTGAGTGAGTATGATCACATGTTTGAATAAACAAGTTACTGAATTTCTGGAGTAGTAGTTTAAAGTTAATGATCTTGAGGATGGTGTAATTGATTCCCATATCCGTGAGGGATTGAGCTTCATATACTTATATTCTTTTGCTGTGTGCACCTCACTATTTTAGCACTCTAGAACTTGTTCTGTTTCTGGTTTGAGATGGCAAGTATTGCATGCATATTCTGAAATGATAAAAGGCAATTTATTTCTTGTATAAACCAGTTGGCCAAATAGCCCACCTAGCATTCTCCATTGATTAACCCTTTTGAGCCTGAGGCCTTGTTTGTTCTTATTATTAACCACTGTTATATAACCATTCCATACATATCCTACCTCACAATGAAAAGCAGAGTATGCTACAGGTGAAAGTATGAACTTAATTGATGAATTTTGGAATTGTATGACGGTTATGATCTGTATAATGAATATATTAGTGTAAAAAAAAAAAAAGAGTAATGGTACTGGTAGCTCAAAAAAAAAAAAGAAGAAGAAGAAGAAGAAAGAAATGAGTTAGTGAAGGATGAAAACAGTTATATGAGACACAATTTGGGTTTGACTGATGATTCATATTTTCTGTTTTCCATTGTTAAAGCTACTTATCCATATATTATCCTTCCCTAACCATAGCCAACCTTTGAAAGACCTTTTGATTGGTTTATGCATGTATTACAGAGCAGTGGAGAAGTAGAATATGAACAAGCCTATGGTAGTGTTATTAGAGTGATGGTTGATTGAGTGAAATACACACCCTAAAATACTTGAGAGTTTGAGTGGATTGAATATCCAAGTGAGGGGTTATTCCAATTTACTATTTTCCTCTTGATAACTCTACTTTCTACTACTCTGGAAATTAGTGAAGTGTTGATACAAGCATAATGTATTACTCATTTTTGAACTGTGCTTTCATTGATTGATATATCCATTTGCAATGCTAAGTTAAAGAAAAAAAAAAAATTGGTCTAATGAGTTATCTTATTTTCCTCACTCACATCGATCTGCACATCCCCTTGTTTTTAAGCTATATCTGTTATCTTTAATTGATTTGCTTGAGGACAAGCAAAGATCTAAGTTTGGGGGAGTTTGATAACCTTAGAATTTATGATATTTTAATTAGCTAAAAACTCTGTCATTGTCATGGTTTAATGGATCAAAGTAGTTAAATATGTAGTTTCATCTTCATAATTAGTTTTTAGACTTCATTTGTATTGATCTTGGTTATATTTGAAATTTGGATCAAAACTGGGCTTAAATCACACCTCTTTCACAATTGGGTAATAAACACTGTTTGTTATTTTGGGTATAACTTGAGTTATAGAAATCCAATTGATCCCCAATTTACATTTTTAGAAAGCTAAGAGGAAGCCCTACAACTCCTATGAAGAGCCCAAAAGCTAACTCAGATGTTTAGAGGGCCAAAATTGGACTGGAAACCGAAACAGGCTGCTTTCACTGGACTCTGGAATGACGTTCGGTATTTGGCCCATATCTGGAGCTACAGACCTCCAAATGGGGCACCGTTTGAACGACTGGAAAGCTGACATCCGGGGCCACATTTCATATGAAGATCACATGGCCAGATTCGGATGATTTCGTGGCCTAACATGGGCAGGAAAAGAAGACACGGTTTTGGAGCTGTAAAGTGACTCAAAGATGCTTCCAAGTTGGCCACTAACTAAAGTGACGAATTTGTGTTGTAAAGTGCATGGATGAGATGCTCCTAGCTGCCTATAAATAGAAGGGAGTTGTGAAGAGCAAGACACACTTGGAGTAGACCAAGATCTCTCCATTTTTAGGTTCTTTCTTTCTTAGTTTCAGATTTCTCTTCATGTTCTTTCCTTCTTGTTCTTTGCCTCCTACATGGAAGGCTTAGTTTATTCTTATAACTTTCATGCAATTTATTTTCCATTGCTTTCCTTTTTGATCATTGCCTCCTACATGGAAGGCTTAGTTTTTATTTTTTTTAGTTTCATGTATTGTCTTTAATTCTTCTCTTTATTTTCTTGCCTCCTACATGGAAGGCTTAGGTTTTGCTTATTTAGTTTTATGTATTGTCTTTAATTCTTATCTTTAGTTTCTTGCCTCCTTCTTGGTATGACTTAGTTTTAATCTTTCCTTTTTGGTTGTTTTAATTAAATTTCATGTTCTTCATCTTTTACCATTTTATTGCTTGGCCATGATTAGCATGAACTAAGTATCTTTCTAAGGTCATGTATGGATTCTTTATGAAGTTTAATTGAAATTCTGTTTTTAATTACATAATCGTTGTCTTGGATATGTTTCTTTAATCCATGCTTAATGCCTTGGTTAGTTTGATCACCTAATTAAGGAATTGAAAGATTAATTAGACCTTGGGAAAGGCTAGTTAGTTCTAGGTTCAATTGATGAAAGAACATAAGGTACTAGCAAGGGAACTTGTCATAGGCTTTATGCAATCATAAAGAATTCTGGACTTAATGCATGAATTGATTCTAATGAGCATGGGAACATGACTTTAGGATTAAGGATTAGGCTAATTGACTTAGGGATAAGCAATTAGATTAAAATCTGAAATTCGATTGACATACTTCAATTCACGGGTTAAGTAGTTAATTTCTACCTTAAAAGAAGATTAGGTCTTAATCTAGCTTTTGGTAAAGGAAGAACATTTAAATGGATTATTGATGATATACATGACCCTAGGCTTTTGTTAATTTCATTTTACAAAGTTTAATTCAATTTCTGTGTGATTTTACTGTTTTTTTAATATTTTTCATCAAAAACTCTTACGGTTGCATCAACTATAAATTAAAGTGATTTGGGTTGGTAGTTGGAACTTTGGTCCCTGTGGGAACGATATTTTATTACCTTGGGATACTTGCCGGTATTACATTGATAGTGTATACTTGCACTGGTTACCCATTCATCATCAGGGGACTTGGTGGTTAGGGTGTATTGATTACAACTTGTAAGAGGGAGTGTGTTCTAGTGAGAGAACAACTCTTAGTACAGAGTTTGTAATCATTTGTTGAGATATAGTGGATTGAAAATCCCAAGTGAGGCTTGGGGACTGGATGTAGGTCAGAGAAAGGACCGAACAAGTATAAATTGTATTGTGCAAAGCTTTTCTTCCCTTCTCCTCTGTCTTACCCTGTTTTAGCTTGATAAAAACAGAGTTATTTCTTTAATTTTTTAAAGATACCCAATTCACCCCCCTCTTGGATATCAAGCTCCAATCTTCAAATTCCAATAAGCTAAAAGGAAAAGCAAGGATAATAACATTTAAGCCGAGAGGCCATAGGCAGGACCAACCCACCATCTGCATTATTAGGATAGTCCTCTTTGTCTTATGGATTGTCCCAATGTCATAGTTGTTTAGAAAATTAAAGGCCAGATTGGGAAGTGCTTGGTTTCAAAGTAATGGGGATTCTAGACGTTGAAAAACAATATGTGGGCACTACTCTTATAACAACACGGAAATTTGATGTGAGTAGATTCATGAATTGCAAACAAGCCATTTCCTCAAATGGTTTAGAGATGAGAATGAAGAATGGACTCTCTTTCAAAACATGCTGGAGTCTCTCAAATTATGGCGTTGTTGTTTCTTTAAAGTATCAACATGCATTATAGAATCCAAGAACTTGAGATTATTTTCGTCATTGTTGGGTTCTTCGAATTAGTATTCGTATTTTGTAATTTATTCTATTTTCTAATTTATTTGGATTTACATTTTACGAAAAATTCTACCACTCTGGTCCTATTTATATGTCCAGTTTGACCAAAAAATTTGGTCCTTTTTATAAGTCCATTTTGACCAAATAAATGAGATTGTGACAATTTTGCCCATAGTAATGATAATGAGAGAGATTGGCTTGCCATGTTAGAAAGAGAAAAAGATGAAAGAGATTTGAAATTTTTAAAAATACCAATTCATAAATGAGGGTAAAGTTAGAAATTTCTTCCATAATTATTGAGCTACTTACTTTTCCTTGGTATGTAAGATTTGGTCAAACTGGACTTATAAATAGAACCAGAGTGGTATTATTTTGGGGTCTATGTGATAAGGTACGCAACATGGAGGGGTAGAGTTGGTTGAATACCCTTGCTACAAACTTTGTGAGATTGCTATCGCCAATCCTGTTTCTTTCATGGCATGACAAGGAGAAAAATGTTGGAAGATCTAACATCTTATAATGTGGAAAAAAGGTGTGGTTATTTTGTTTGGAGACAGTAATCCTTATTAAAGTTCAATGATATCTTTATTCTATCATGGTTTAACTTTAGCTCATGGTTTTTAAAAAAGGGTAATGGATAGTGTTTAATGATTTCGTTGATAGAATTGGAGATAGAGACTAATGTCACTTATTTGCTTGTATAATTATTGAAGGAATAAGGTTGCATCTAGCCTCGTGAATAATTTACTAATTTATAGGTGCACTCAATGTCCTAATGTAATTTGTGGTGCAATTTCACCACGAAGTTATTAAAACGATGCAATTTCATCCCTACCTAACAAAACCTTTAGTTTGACTGTTAAGTGCCGAGTAAACTGGAGTTTGACCAAAAACAGTCTTAGTTGGCATATGACATGGCATCGTTTTAAGTCAAGAGTTTTTAACAATGGGAAAAAAAAACAAAAAAGGTGGCGTAAGCTAAGAATAGGAATAAATCTCACCATGAATACAAATTGATTAAATGATTATATAAGAAGACTGAAGTGAACACTTAATAAGGTTACAAAGGGGGATTTTTTTTTAAAAAAAAAAATCTATCCAAAGATCTAGTTTTCGATAGAGTACAATGGTGTCCAGCAATCTATATAGGCAACCCACCTAGTAGAATAAGGCATTGTTATTGTATATATACGTGTGAAATAAATTTACAAACTCAATACTTGAATTAAGATAAAACTGAAAAGGTTTTCGATGGTGTTGAGCAATGGTTATATAAAGCAGAGTGTTTATTAGCAACAGTGGTGGAGTAAGAAGAAAATGCAAAGAATCTTCTTGTAAACCACAAATTTATGTTTGGAATTTTCTTTCCTAAACTATGATTCAGGTATTATGTGAACAAATCTTGGCACTTGTAATTCTTTCTGTTCTTTTTTTTTTTTTCTTTGGAGCTTCTTAATTCTTGTTCATTACTGAAATGTTCTTCCGGGTCAAATTTTAATTTTATTCAAGATTAAGATTTAGTCATTATGATATTTGTATTCTTCACGTTAGGACTTGATTGAAATTTATTTGGCGGGCAATAAATTTTTGATATTGGCCTACCGGAGTTGCACTTCTTCTGTGACAAAAATTTGGCATCAGTTTGGATGATGAATTTATCATAGTGATAGAAGCTTCACTTCCTTCTACTGGCTCATACAATATTGACACTTATCCCCATATTGACACTAATATTTCTATGTTGGTTCTAGCTACAATAAACACAAACACACACACACATTGATTATGAAAATTATTCATTTTAGGAACAAATTGTTTTGTACATCCACATACAATACCATTATGGTATACAACCATGCAAGGAAAATTCGTAGAAATAAATATCCTACCAAAATAATGTAACTGAAGAAAAGAGACAGGCACACAAAATATTCAACTTCATATCATGTCATAAATATGATTTGGTAGCAGTTTGGAGTTATGTACCATGGCAATCGAGAAGAACTTTAAGGCATCAAGGCTTGGTTTTGAGTTTTCACCCCCACTGTACCGAGATTATGTCTGGTGATGAGGATGAGGATGATCTTCGGCGGTGTAACTCAGGTATGGAATCAGATGATGAGACTATGTCAAGATAATCTCATTGTAAATGGATTACATTCAACACCAGAGATCTGAAATTCCAGTGAAGAGTCAAACACATTTGATGAGTAAAGGCAGAGTCAACTCCTAAAGACCAAATTTTAGCATGTTAGCCCAGCTCTTACAGGAATGAATAGACGACAAAGTTTGATCTTAATCTTCAAATAATGTATTCTTATAGCATAACTTCCAATCTGAATCATATCTTGAAGCAACCAAACTAGTTCCATCAATGCTTATAGACTTAGCCCCAGGACAAGATAGCAGACCTAGAAATATTTCTTTGCCAAACTCCTCAGTTCTCAGCACTTTATCATCAGTTTCAGGGATTTTGATAACACCATCCAACTATTTATCAAAATCTACTCTGTCATTGACTTTAGAACCATCATGGATTGATAATCCATTGCTGTTACAGTCATTAGCAAGGTCTTCTTCATCTGACAAGTATTTGCAACAATCAAAGTCATCCATCTCATAAACTTGGCTCATTGACCCTTCCCTCCATGATATCCTCACTTGGGACTGTGATGTTGTCTCAATTGTAGAACTTGATGACCAAGGAACCTGATCATCTAAAAATTTCGGAATTTTTTACTGAGATCAATTGAATCAGAAGGAAGAGCTGAACAATTAAATCAGACACTTGAATTAACAGAATCCTCATATGGCACAGACATGAGGCTTGTTGAAGAAACCCTAATTCATGCTATTAACCAATGGACAGAAGCATGAACCAGATAATTTAATGTACCCTAATCATTTTATTTATTTTATAAAGACATAAACTCTCCATTTTTGGCTGCCAAGGGGCATGCTCCAGCTGAGAAGAAGAGAGTCCAGCCAAGGTTCCAACATCCGAAGGAAGAAGCCAAATCACCAATTAAAGCTCTGAATTCAGATAAACCCCGAAAAACTAGCCCCCTGAAGTTTAAAGGTTAGGATTTTTGTCCAATTGACTAGGGCATGAAGTTATGGTCTAGTTTTTCCATTTTTAAGGGTTCCAATGGATTTAAAACAAGATTTTGCATGAGGTTAGGTTAAAGTTAAGACTTACGAACTTGAAAACACCGAAAACTTAAAGGAATAGCTTGCTGCCAACCTCAGGATTTTTGGGCAGTGAAGCTTCATCAGTATTTTTAAAATAATAAATGAAGTCTGTTTGCTCAAAAATTTTACAGGATTAAAGTAGAATTTCTGAGCTTCATTTTGATATAAAATTTGATACCTTTTCGATTATTCTACTGGGAGAAATAAATTTTTGAAAATCGGTCTGGAAGTTGAGATATGTTTCTGATCAGTGAACGAAGTCTGGGCTGAGTAATAAAATATGAACCCTTTTGGAATTTGGAAATATTTTTACCATAAAATAGACATCCTAAAGGTTCATTTTCCACTTATTTAGTGTCAATTGGATTTTTGTGGAATTAATTAAAAATGTTTGAAGTTGAACAAAGGTCATTGGAATTTTTAGTATGAGGCTCTGATTTTTTAACAATAAAAGGGGTATTTAAAGAAATACGAAAAATAAGGTGTATTGGTGTTGTTTAGGGTAAAGACATATTCGGAGAAACTATCACGCGCCATAAAAATTTTAAGACTAGTAACTGTTTACTCACATACTTTATGTTATTGTTGTATGTTTGTATGTCATGCATGCTTGTGTTTGCCAAATACGCATATAGAACAATTGGGGTTCGAGTCCTTGACTATTATATTGTTCCTAGCGCTGAGGATTATTCCGGGATCAGCCTTGTTAGGTGGCTCGACGGCTTTGTGATTCCGGGGCTGGCTTGGTTCAGGTGGCTCAACAACTTGTGATTCCAAGGCTTGCCTTGGTAAGGCAGCTTGAGGGCTTGTTGGTATTGTGTTTATGATTCTGGATACATATCTAGTATGGTTGCCTTATTGACTGTGATTTTCATGATATGGTTTTCTTCATACACTGCATATATATAGTACATGAGTTTAACAGTTACTCTACGGTTCATTCTTGAACTCCAGAACAATCTGTAGATACAGGAGATCGTGCCTGAGCAGTAGAGGCCTTTTTGGAAAGGTAGGGCATACTTTGGCAGAATGAAGAATATGGAATGCCCTATTACATTTTTTATCTATATCTTGAGATGACTATATTTATTTCTTCTAATATTTTATTTTGGATGACTATACCCCTAACCCTTCAAGAACTATTTACTTTTGATTATCGCATTTATACCCGTACACTAGGAAAGTCCAAACTGGTATAATGCTCTGTTGTACTCGCTCTGATATTTGCCAAAAGGAATAAGTAACTATGAAAAGGTAACAAATAAAAGGAATCCCTCTAACTCGCCACCCAAAAGGACGAGGCCAGTAGGGTGTAACAGGAACACTCATCGTCTTTGTCATTTATCCTCTCAATTTCATCTTCTTGTAGCTTTCACTCTTCAAATGCAGATGAAATCTAGGAAGAAAATTGCAAGGGTCGTCTAGAACAGAGGAGGACATGGATTTTTGGCCAATTTGAGAACCAGATTTCTTTCTAGATTGCCACTGGTAGAAGAATGGGGGATTCTTCTTAAATTTTCGAGCCCTCTATGAGACAAGCTTTTTAGTGTGCTCCCCACTATTACCTTTTGCCAAGTTCTCTTTTGCTCTAGGTTGTCTCAAAGGAGGCACATTGGAGATTGAATTAGGGGTTTTGGAGAGGTGTTTTGGTGTATAGGCAAGGGATTTTGAAGAAGAAGAAGAGTGAGAGTAAAAATCTGAAGCAACCTCTTGAGGCTTCAGCTGAGACACTGGAAGAGTCACTGTTATTGCTACCACAAGAAATGCGGTTCAAATCCTGGAATAGATTTCGAGGACTTTGCTTCCTCTTTTGCACTGACTTTGCAAAGTATCTTGGAGTTGGTGCTGTTGCAGGATGCGTAAAAGGCTTTTTCGTTGAAGATCCTCGGCTCATGGTGAAGCCTGCAAGTTTTATTTCACATTGAATCAACCTGCATATGAACACAGACTAATCACATAAGGATAACAAGTTTAAAAATTCTTCCAATCTATTCATTTCCCAAGTAAGTATACCCAATAGCACGAAACATTCAGAAGATAATACAGACTTTGCCAATAAGGTAAACTAAAACATTTTAATAAAGAAAGGCCTTTAAATAATTGAGATATCTTCAAGAAATTTATTGCAGATATCTAATTTCAATTAGTTCTTAATAAATCCATCATGGAACTGTAGCAAAATCTGGATTGCAGTGTAATATGAGAAAGAAAAATCACAAATAAGCAAAGAACACACAATAATAAAACCAAATAATCTTCACTAATACCTTTCCTTCTTTTTGGCCATCTAATATCTTTCCTAATAACTCAAGAAAGCTACGAAATGACAAAATCGTCATAAATGATCTGTTGAAAAATGAAAAAATCGTTCCAATTCACTAAAAGCGAATGCACCACAAGAATAAAGAAAGCACCAGGAAGTCTAAAGTTCACGACATTGCAATTCAAGTACTAGAATAGATAAAAAGCCTTGATAGACATAGTGGACCACCAAACAGAATAGGCAAGTATTCTGGTCTGTGTTCTTTTGTAGAACACGTATGTCTAGCCAAAAGGACTAGTGATAAGTTTATATTGGATCAAAGGGCTTCTCGAGGATGTCAGATTATCCAACACCCAAGAGAGAGTTACTCACTGCTATCAATGAGGAAGATAGTATTGAGTACTTGCAAATCACCGTGCTACACGAGTAAGATAGCCCTGAGTACTTGCAGATCACTGTGCTACATGAGTATATGGCTTTTCACCAGAGGGGTGAGGTGTGTGCATAGTGGAACTGAATTATAAGTAATGGAATAGAGCATGAAGAGAGTGCACCTGGTGAATGCCCTCCTATTTATAGTGATCACCTAGGGTTTTAGTCTCCTATCCGTTCTTTCGCCTCCTCTTTGTTAGAATATTAGGAAATAAATCACCCATTTATTAGAATCCCTTGATTAGTTCCCTGATTATAGGATCTTAATTGCTGAGTTATTAGTCTTTATTGTGCTTTATTATATTTCCTAATGTACCTCCTTTGTTCTCCCTTACTTTACCTATAAGTACATTGTAATCTCTTTATCAAATAATAATATACAAAGAGATGATATCTCTGAATTATAATATGGTATCTAAGCCAAGGATAGCCGTCCGAGGCCATGGAAAGCGAGAGAAACAGTGAGTGACAGTGAGGCAGAGAGACAAAGTGTCGTGGGGGTTTCCGGCGAGTCTAGGGTTACCTGTGGGAGGCGAGTGAGACTACACCGCCCATCCCAGAAGAACCAGGAGCCTTCGATCGGCACAACCCCAGAATCCGGTGGCCATCCGACCTCAACACGGCGGTGCGTGGTGTACATGCGCTCGACGGACAGAGGACGTTGGGCGGCGCATGACGGCGCGTACAGAGTCTATTTCGTCAACAACTTCTTCGTTTGGCCTCCTCCACTGATTTCCAACCATTGCCAAGTGTTATTGCATCCTCCAGTGAGATTTTGGATTTTCCGGCAAGATCTCCGGTGAGATTTCCAAAATCCGGCAACTTCTTTTCTTCCAGAGACATGGATCCCTCTCAGTTCCCTCCTGTGTTTGGATCAATTCCTAAAAAAACAACCAGAACATCTCCCATGGTTTTTATGTCCGGTACCAATTCTCAAACCCAAACTTCCTTATTTTCTTCCTCTCTAACCAGCAACCCAGTACCAACCAGAACCTCAGAGATGGCTTCAGAATTTTCAGACCATCATGTTATGGCTATTGGCCATAAGTTTAATAGCAAGAACTATCTCCAATGGTCACAAAGCGTGCTGAGGTATATTCGAGGTAAGAGAAAGGAGAAATACATTAATGGGGTAGCCCCTCAATCAGCCCCCGATGACCCTAATTTTGACACATGGTTTGTTGAAAACAACCAAGTCATGACATGGTTATGTAATTCAATGACCTTGGAGATCAGTGCGGGATATCTGCTTGCATACACGGCAAAGGAAATATGGGATGCCGCTAGAAGGACTTACTCCTCTCTGGAAAACACTGTTGCCTTGATTCACCTGAAGAGACAACTTCGAGATTTACGACAAGGTAATATGTCAGTAACTGAATACTATAATGCATTGTTGAAATTGTGGCAGCAACAAGACGTGTTTGAGGTTCACCCCTGGGAAAGTCTCAAAGATGTCAAATTGTACAAATGAATTGTGGAAGAAGGAAGGATACATGACTTTCTGTCAGGCCTCAATGACGCCTTCAAAGAAATAAGGGGCAGAATCATGGGGCTGAAACCACTCCCACAGCTCTTTTATGTGGTTAACTTTGTGCAATTCTAAGAAAGTAGGAAGCTCTTAAACCGAAGTGGGCCAAGTCACATTGAAAGCTCCGCACTCGCAGTTCAGGTACTACACGGGGAATGCAAAAATAATAAATGGTGCAACTATTGTAAGAAGGAGGGCCATAATAGGGAAGAATGCTGGAAACTCCATGGCAAACCTCCCGGAGGAAAATCAAACCTCCAAAGTCACCTGACCATAGCTGAACCAAAGATGGAAAATGACGATCGCCTGAGTTCGGAGGAATCATAGATGTTTCACAGAATGCTCGATAAATAGAATAATTTTAATTCTATTCCCAACGTGAATCTTGTACAATCAGGTAATTCTATTATCGCTCTCAACACCGTGATGACTAGTGACAATACCTAGATTGTTGACTCAGGAGCTATGGATCATATGACTGGTAACAAAACTTGATAAGTGTATTTTTATGATTAAATAGGTGTATATTTTATGAGAATTAATTGGAATTATTGATATTATATACCTATTTAATTATTTTTTATTGACTTTTCCATTATTGAATCAAACTTAGGATCAAAGAATAATTTGACAAAAAATCTACTCATATCCTATTTTTATTGTGCAGGAAATATTAGCTAATTTGGGAAGAAGTAGAAAAAGCAATTAAAAGGATATGCAATCAACCAAATTCAATGGTTACACGAAAGAAAAATAGAAACAAAATCAATTGTGTCATCTGGTGGAGTTGATTACAAGATAAAAGATATCTTTTTAATAAGAAAAGGAGAATCATTGACCCAAGACCTAAATTATAAATAGGGATGCAGAGACAAGAAAAGAAGATGAAGGAGTAAGATCGGGAGACACAGAACAAGAAAGAACGAAGAAGCAGAGGAGTAGAGGCTGAGCATTTCAGTTCTCTTCATTATCTCCACGGAAAGACGGAATGACTGTGGAGGCGACGAAGAAATTTTCTTTCCACTCTCTCCTTATTCTTTGAACCTGAATTCTTATCTTTTTGTAATGAATTTTATTAGAGCCATGTGTGGCTAGTTAGTTTGCAACCTAGAGGAGCTATAAACTTATGGGCGAATTGGATTTTGTTTTTATTATTTAGTTAAATTTGATATTAATTTTAGTTACTTAATCTTTGTTAGTTTTATATATTTAGTGATTGGCCATCATTGAATATGATTTTGAGCATTAGGATTTATCTTGATGAAGGGGATTTTAATTAGGCTCTGAGATTAAGTAATATGGGATTAGATTACGATTTAATTTGCGGTTAGGATAGACATATACCTAATAGCCCCATATAATTGTTGAAGAGTGTGTTCAATTTTTGTTGCCTCTTGAGTAACTATATTAGACATAACAAGTTATACTCAAGAGAGGGTTGTAAGTGAACCGATAAGCACTTATAGCTATTTATACTCGAGATTAACAAAATTGATATTAAAGCTAATTAAATTAGTGAAAACAAGGTTTATGAAGCTAATAAGGGATTAGTGACTTTGGGTTGCTGATTTGATTATTGTGGTAGTTTTCTTATTTTTATTTTAGTTTTAATTTCTTTTCTCTTAATTAAATTCAATTTTGGTTTTCTCAACTTAAACGAAATTGTGAAATTAATGCTTAACTAAAGTTGTGATACTAAGTCCTGGTAGGAACGATACTTTTCTTATCACTTTATTACTTGATACGACCCGTATACTTGCAGAGTTATAGGCTATAAAGTTTTTCCCTATCAAAACTCTATTCCACAACCTTAAACTTTGTCAAGAACACCTCAAAGTAAAGGTAGCAAACGAGGTATTCACACGGGTTGAGGGCATTGGCACTGTTGCGTTATTTGATCACTTGGCAATACATAATGTTCTGTTTGTACCGGAACTTATTTGTAATTTGATATTTGTAAGCAAGTTGACTAAAGGTCAAATCTGTCGAGTGATTTTTGATTATGGTCTATGTGTGTTTCAAGATTTAAGAACGAGGAGGATGATTGGGACTTCTAGAGAATGTGATGGATTGTTCTACCTTGAAGGATCAACCTCGAAGAATAAAGATACGTGAAAGGCAAGACGGACGTTGGTTAGCTTGAATTCACAGAATGATGATATATTATTGTGGCACTGTCGATCAAGTCACCCTAGTTTTGATTATATGAAACATGTGTTTCTCAGTTTATTCAATAAAAGTTCTGTTCCTTTTCATTGTGAAACTTGCTAATTTGCAAAACAAACATGATCTTCATATCGCAAATAGCACTAGACTCCCTCCTCACCATTGACATTAATTCACCACGATATTTGAGGCCCTGCCCAAATAACTACCCTCACTCATACTAGGTGGTTTGTTATTATCATTGATGATCACACTTGGACCACATGGGTTTACTTAATGAAAGACAAATCCGATGTTGCCAGAGTCTTTCAGAACTTCTATACCTTTGTCCAAACCCAATTCAACAAGTTCATTAAAGTCCTTCGAAGTGATAATGCCAAGGAATATATGAGCATAGCCTTCAAAGAGTTTCTTGATCACCAAGGAATTCATCACCGAACCTCTTGTCCTTACTCCCCTCAACAAAATAGGGTAGCCGAATGGAAAAACTGTCACCTGCTGGAAGTAACCCGTGCCTTGCTAATGGAATGAAATGTTCCTACCATATTCTAGGGTGATGCCATCCTTATAGCGGCCTATCTAATTAACTGCATACCTTCTAAAGTCCTCAAATATGACACCCCAATTCAGAAACTTCTGGAACTCTTCCCAACAATTCATTTCCTCTCAAGGTGTTTGGCTATGTTTTCTTTGTTTACAAAAAGGAGGGCAATAAATTCTGTGCTCGAGCTGACAAGTGTATCTTCCTTGACTACTCCTCTACTCAAAAAGGGTACAAATGCTACTGCCCGTCTTCCAAGAAACTTATTATCTCCTGCGATACAGTGTTCTCAGAAGACGAGGCTTATTATCCCAAATTACCCATTCAGGGGGAGTATTCTGATATTGATGGCTAATCTTGGAAGCATCTAATTCCAACACCTCAAACTCACCTGACACATCATCATTAGTGTCACCTAACCTTATAGCCTTTCTTTACTTACTTGCTCCCACAAACCAGCCTAATACACACATTCTACCTCAACATGAACCCAATGAACCGGAAACTTCTGTTGAGATCAATTTAGGGATGGATGAAGAATCACGGTAGGAGGTAGAGTCCAACTCACAAATTCAAACTGAAGGAAATATTGGAAGAACTATCTCTCTCATTCAAAGGAACGACCATGAATCCAATCCGAGATTAAATCCTGAAGAATCGGATTGGCCTATTACCTTGAGGAAAAGGGGTAAAATTGTGTATTCATTATCCAATTCAACGATTTGTCTCATATGGTAATCTGTTTGCAAAAATGCAAAGTTTTGTTGTAAACAATGCACAGATAACCATTCCGAACACGTTTCCACAAGCTATGGCTTATCCGAATTGGAAGCAAGCTGCATAAGAGGAATTGAGGGCATTCAAGGAAAAGAGAACATAGGAAATCACGACTCTTCCTAAAGGAAAGAAACTAGTAGGATGCAGGTGAATCTTCACTCCAAAATTCAATCCTGATGGTAGCATCAACAAATACAAGGAGAGACTTGTTGCAAAAGGATATATCCAGACGTACGGGATCGACTATCAGGAGACGTTTGCTCCAGTGGTCAAGTTCAATACTATTCAAGTACTGTTATCACTTGCAGCGAACTTGGATTGGTCATTGTACCAACTGGACGTGAAGAATGCATTCGTGAATGGCAACTTGGAGGAAGAAGTATACATGGAGATTCCAAAAGGAATTTTAGCTCCTAATAACTCTGTGTGTAAACTAAGAAAATCATTGTACGGCTTGAAACAATCTCCGAGACCATGGTTCGGTAGATTCACCAAAGCAGTGAAAGGACTTGGGAATACTCAGGGATGAGCAGATAACACGTTGTTTACCAAACGTGTTAATGACAAAGTCACTATATTGATTGTTTATGTTGATGACATAATCATTACAGGAAATGATGAAGAATCCATTGCTCAACTCAAACATGACTTGTCGACTGAATTCCAGGTGAAAGACCTTGGACAAATGAGGTACTTCTTAGGCATGGAGGTGGCAAGAACTAAGAAGGGCATCAATGTATCTCAGCGCAAGTATACACTAGACCTGTTACATGAGACAGGTATGTTGGGCACTCAATCAGAAGGGACACCAATGGAAGAGGGATGTCACTTAGAAATCAAGCCAAAAGGTGTTCCAACTAATCCAGAAAGATACAGAATACTTGTGGGGAAGTTGATATACTTAACACATACTCGTCCTAACATTAGTTATGAGGTTGGAATAGTAAGTCAGTTTATGCATCAAGCACAAGAAGAGCACATGGAGGCTGTATACAGAATCTTGAGCTACCTGAAGCTTAATCCTGGAAGAGGAATATTCTTTAAGAAAGGTACCACCAGAAACATCGAAATCTACACTGATGCAGACCATGCAAGGGATAGAGAGACCAAAAGGTCAACCTCAGGGTATTGTACAAACGTGTGAAGAAATATGGTTACATGGAGAAGCAAGAAACAGGCAGTGGTGTCAACAAGTAGCGTAGAAGCAGAATTGAGAGCTGTTAACAAAGGAGTTTGTGAAGGAATATGGATCATCAGGTTATTGAAGGAGTTGGGCATTCAACATGAAGGACCAATGCAACTCTGGTGTGACAACAAGGCCAGCATTGAAATGGTCAAGAACCCAGTATATCATGATCGAACCAAGCATGTTGAGATAGACAGACATTTCATTAAAGAAAAGATTGAAGTAGGCATTATGACCCTGTCTCACATCAGGTCTGAAGATCAAATTGCAGTTATCCTGACTAAACCACTCGATCGAACAAAGTTTGAAGGCTTTCGTGGCAAGCTGGGATTGATCGACATATACTCTCCAGCTTGAGGGAGAGTGTTAGAATATTAGGAAATAAATCACTCATTTATTAGGATCCCTTGATTAGTTCCCTGATTATAGGATCTTAATTGTTGAGTTATTAGTCTTTATTGTGGTTTATTATATTTCCTAATGTACCTCCTTTGTTCTCCCTTACGTTACCTATAAGTACATTGTAATCTCTCTATCAAATAATAATATACATAGAGATGATACCTCTGAATTATAATACTCTCTAATCATGTGCTTCCACGACTTGCATAACGTCCGCCAGTGGCGGACCCAGGATTTTAAGTTTGTGGGTACACAATTAGTGGGGCTCAGGGGCAACGCCCCCGGAAATTTTTTTTAAAAAAAAAATTTTAAATGCATTAAAAAACAACTGACTAGGGAACATGTCACAACCTATAAGCTAGTTCATCTCAATACTTCCTCTATCGAAATTGTATGTTTTTTCATACAGGGACACTAAGCAACTGAAGCTGATTTCCAATTCCAAAGCAACTCGACCACAAGTGAAAGTGCTTAATTAACCAAAAATTGAGTTGAACTCTTTCCATTTGAAATCACTAACCAAAATTTCCAGACTATAATTTTTTTATGAGCAAGTGAAAGTTCTTAATTAACCATTCATGCTAAGAACATTATGGAAAATGTATCAAAATGCACCAGCAATCACAGAACCCATTTTCACCAGCAATTATCAGTATGACAACATACTACTCCTCAAATCACCATTCAAATTCAAGCCTAGGCTTTCACATTGAGTTTTCATTTATAATTTTATATTTCCCAAGTATGCAGATGGCTCTGAAAGGTGTCACACATGTTGATGAAATTGCGTAAATTGACAAAATTTTAAGAAAGAGAACTGTTCCAAGAGGACTCACCTGTCAACATAGTAGCAAGTATCATTTGGTATAAAGGAATCTCTTCAACAAATGCACTACCAACAAGAAATGTTTTTACCTGTCCATTGTGCAGTTTATATGTGCAAACCGATGTTCCCCAACGACATAGTCATATTCACAAAAGGAAGATATTTGTACTCACTGGATCATATAACCCAATTCTTAAGCCTCCATACACAAACTGGCGATGTAAACCAGGAATGGTGCCTTTCCACAAAGCTGACAAGCCTTCTTCTCTAGCAATAGTTTTAATTGTGCCTAGCAAGCCCCTATATTTAAGCATACCTGTTCCATCACCAACTATAGCTTTCTTTTGGAGTTGAAGCCTGACCTTAGTTGTGCCGAGAGGAATAGTACACAAAGAATCAAAGTAGAAACAAAACCACATATGCTTCATACAACTACTACCATCAATCTTGACTCTAATCCAACCAAACCCAACCCAAAATAGAGAAAGGTGCGAGCTTTACCTCAGAGAAGAAAAACACAAATAGACCAGAAGCTCAGGTGGGTTAGAGATACGAAGGCAGCAAACAGGGACCAAGAATCAGACTCTGTTCCTCCGGCGGCACTATTCACGCGAGGAGAGACCCGATACATTCGACCTTCATTCAGTCGAGTACACAGAAACAGAGCAGCGAACAGAAAGCCGAGAGGATCTGGAAGCACAGTGAGAGGTAGAGCGGAGAGTGAGAAAATGATGAAAATGTGAAGAGAGAAAGATGAAATTGGGGAAAAACAGACAGAAAGCCGAGAGGATCTGGAAGCACGGTGAGAGGTAGAGGGGAGAGTGAGAGAACGATGAAAATGTGAAGAGAGAAAAATGAAATTGGGGAGAAAAGAAAAAGGGATAAAAGGAATGGGGGAGGATTGAACCCGCGCCCTGAGAACCAAGACTGAAGAGCACTAACCAACTATGCCACCCACACATCTTGTTATTAGGTTCTATTAAATTATATATACTTTATAAAATTCTTGTGTCTGCACTTGCCCACATGGGCACTAGTGCAGGTCCGCCAATGACGTCCGCTCCACTTCCTGCACTATTCAAGATTATAGGCATGATCGTGGGATGATTGATATTTTACTTGATTGAGGATGATCTTATCATAAAGTGTCCTTACTGGGCCTAAACTCTGTCGGGCCCATTACACAGATCCATAACAGTCTGCATTTTTTTTGCCGAATAACCAAACAAAGTAATTTAAGATAATAGAGAACTACAGAATTTGAAGAAGAGAAGAGGGACTGAAGCACAAGATCCTGAAATTATTCACCATTTCGATCTAAGACAGCGAAAGAGAAGAGGAGATTGAAAAGAAGATATCCAAAGCGGGCTTACTATTTGCCAAGCAGTTAACGTGAACTCTGAAGACGGAAGCGGAAAGTGTTAGTTCTCAATGTGTTTTGATGATTAACAACAAGTGTAAACATGGTTTGAAATTTCCAAAATCAGTTAAAAATTGCTTGACAGTTGCTTACTCGAGTAGAGGTATGCTTACTCGAGTATAGGACTGTTGAAGGATTGCTCAAATGCGTTTTTGCAAGTCAATACTCAAGTATAGGAAGTTATACTCGAGTATTGGACTTCCAGAGAGCAATCAAATTTTTGAAAATAGGTGCATACTCGAGTAAAGGGATGCTTACTCGAGTATAGGCCATCTAGAGAGCAACCAAGTTTTTCAAGACAAGTCAATACTCAAGTATAGGGAGCTATACTCGAGTATTGGACTTCCAGAGAGCAAAATGAATTTTTGAACTTGAGTGCTTACTTGAGTATATATTTGCTTACTCGAGTAAAGGACTTACAGAGAGCAAACCTATTTTTCAAAGTGATTGCATACTCGAGTATAGGTATGCATACTCGAGTACTGGACTTACAGAGAGCTCCAAAGATTTTATAACTAATGCATACTCGAGTAGAGTTTTGCATACTCGAGTAAAGAGCTCTTAAACTAATTTTCAAACATGGCACCTGTTCTTGCTTACTCAAGTAAGGGTTTGCGTACTCAAGTATTGACATGAAGTAACTTCTCATTTTCGAGGATTTGAGTAGCTTACTCGAGTAAGAATTTCCATACTCGAGTATAGCCCATACAGAGAGGTTACTGATTTGTCCAGGACTTGCTTACTCAAGTATACAAATGCTTACTCCAGTAAAGAGACAGTTTGCACTTAAAAATTTTCAAGCAAACAATTGCTTACTCAAGTACACCATTAACTTACTTGAGTAAAGCCCTTTGTCTTCAAATACAAGTCACAATGGTTTGCCTCTGGAAGTTGCTTACTCAAGTATAGAAATGGTTACTCAAGTAAAGACACTTTCACACAGTGCCTTACTCGAGTAAAGATGAACTTACTCGAGTATACAACGGTAAAATCCGATTTTTGAATTGCACGATTTTGGAAAACACGCTTGTTTGATCTTATTGTTTCCATAATTCATTTGCTTATGTTCCTAGCTATGTTTAACAAGTTTGTTAAGTGAATTTCAGCTAGAACAGATCAAGATTATTGAAGATTAGAGAGATAAAGCAAAAAGTGAACAGTGCATTTAATGCACCTCTGCAATCTCACCTACTTTCAGCTAATCCACCTGAGCACGCCTAATGAACGTTAAAGAATGCTTACTACATCAAGTAAAGTCATCTCCAACGGGCAAATTCTCAGAGAGCCACATCAGACTTAATTAACACTTGGATTAGCAAAAGTTTAGAGAGAGAAGATGACCAGAGCTTAAGCAAATCATCTCCAACGGTTGGAATCATCTTACAACGGTCATTTAATGTTCTCTACCTATAAATAGAGAGTATTAACTTCATCTCAAGCTAATACACATTCTGAGAGCAAAAATTTATTAAGTGTCATTTATTGTGTTCAGCTTTCACTTGTAATAGTATCATTTTGATACTTGTGCTTCAGTGTTCATTCTATCTACTCTGTAAGAGAGTCTTTTCTGAAAAGACATTCATTGATTGTGATAATCATAAGTCAGGGGACTTGGTGATTTGGGTGTATTGATTACAACTTGTAAGGGGGAGTGTGTTCTAGTGAGAGAACAACTCTTAGTACAGAGTGTGTAATCATTATTGTTGAGTTAGTGGATTGAAAATCCCAAGTGAGGCTTGAGGACTGGATGTAGGTCAGAGAAAGGACCGAACCAGTATAAATCGCATTGTGTAAAGCTTCTTCTCCCTTGCTCCTCTGTTGAGCTCTGTTCTTTATCTTCCAAAACAGAGCAAAAGTTTTAAATTTTAAAGATACCCAATTCACCCCCCTCTTGGGTATCAAGCTCCAGTTTTCAGAAAGCACTGTGCCGATGATGTTTGTGCCTTTGTGGAGTGCGACAAACAACAACGGAGCCACTGAAGATTCAAAGGAGAGATGAGAGGCAAGTAAAAACGGCGTCGTTTTGTCAAGAACACAGAGCTCTGTTCGAGTGGGAACTAATCTAAGATTAGATGATTTCATTTGAAAATCTCAATTCAATTCCACCGAAATGCCCCATCCTATCCACTGTTAAGTTCCCCTAGGAAGCAATCCAAGATTAAATTTTTGTAGTAAACTTACTTAAATACGGCAATGCACATACCATGGGATTCCCAAGACATAATTTGGATGAATGCAAAAGCAAGCTAGGCATGATTTTAATACTGCATTTATGATCCAATTTGAATACAAATAGGCTAAAGTACCCGTTTGGTCATTTATGTTTATTTCAAGTATCCATTTAGTCCCTTAAGTTTGTAAAGTGCTAGTTTCTTCCTTGAAAGTTAACACCGTTAAGCAGACTTAACGGAAAAAACTAACTCATCAATTTTAAACGATGAATGTGCACTTAAATGCTGACAAAGCAAGCTTACATTTTATTTTTTAATAAATCAATACTTTAAATCTTGTAAATTGAAATTTATTCAAGCAAACTTTGGGTATACGTTCTTCGTCTGAGGCATTTAAGTGCACAGTCATCGTTTAAAATTTCAATTTACAATATTTAAAATATTAATTTATTAAAAAAGTAACATGTAAGCTTGCTTTATCAGCATTTAAGTGCACAGTCATCGTTTAAAATTGCTAAATTAGTATTTTCCGTTAAGTCTACTTAACGGTATTAACTTTTAAGGACCAAACGAGCACTTTACAAACTTAAGGGACTAAATGGATACCTGAAACAAACATAAAAGACCAAATGGATACTTTAACCATACAAATATAAAAACATCTCTAATTCTGTTGTAAATATGTTTTTTAATTGTTTATGTATTGAAAGTGCAGCTAAATCACTAAGATGGGGGTGAATTGGGGATTTTAAAATTCTTTTGAAGTATACTCTGTTTTTGTCAAAAACACGATGAAACAGAAATGAAAAGAGTATGAAGTGAAGAGGAGTAGGACACAAAGAAATTATCCTGGTTCGGTCTAATCAAATGACCTACGTCCAGTCCCCAGTTACTCTGGATTTTTCACTAACTCTCTTGACGATTATAAATTCTGCAAACGAAGGATGTTTCACAATCTTGAACACACTCCCCCTTACAAGTTGTAATCCAATAATCCAATCTCAAAGTCCCGCTGCTTTGAGACCTTTACAGAAAAATGAATTACAGAAAGGAACTCTCTTCTAAGAGTGGATTTCAATGATCACTGAAGTACAATGTGTCTAAGTTACAATCAAAAGATAGAAACAACTCTTTTTCGAGTAGAGTGGTTGTAACTCAGTTCTGTGTATTTCCAGGTTGAATTCTTCAGCTATTTATACAGGTTTGAGGCTTGTAAACGTTATAGATCTGTTGTGCCTTCTTCCAATTCAAAATTATAGCTGTTGCTGAAGTTGTATCATGAATCAATCAGCTGAAATTACTCCCTGTCTGAAATATAGCCGTTGGTCAAATTGATTTGCATATTTGCTTAATTCTTGTTTTCTTTTAAGGAATTCATCCTTTGGAGATTTTGTATAATGGCCAAACGACTCTGTACAACGGCTAGATGACTCTGCAAAACGGCTCTCCATGAATTCAGCAAGTTTCCTAAAATGACTCCTTATTTGAATTTCAATCAAATTCAAGTATCTTCTGTAATCTCAGGAATAAGCACATTAGAACAGCTCAATTATAATGATAAGTGATACATATAACATATAAGATTAATGGGTATCTTAAACAAGGAAGAATGAATCAGATTTGGCAAGTTTTTTAAACGAAACAGCGTTGTTCTGATATTTCACCAAAACTCGAGTTTTGAAAATCAAAACTGGAGTTTTGAACTGTTCATTCTTCATAACCGGCGGTGTTCAAACCAAAACTGGCAGTTATCAGAGTTTGGAGAAATCAATCTTCTCGGGTTGCCCAAAACTCGAGTTTTGATGCTCAAACCTTGAGTTTTGAACTATTCATGTGAAAACATGATTTAAGTTCAAAATATGAAAACTGGAGGTGTTGGTACATAACTGGCTGTTTTCAACTTCGAAAAGATTGAAGGTTTTCTGTCTTACCAAAACTGGAGTTTTGGTATCCAAAACTCGAGTTTTCATTTTTTATGAAAACTTGGAAAATACTCGTATAGTTGAAAACTGGCGGTGATGGTCTCTAAACCGGCGGTGATGAACTGGAGAAAAAATCAATTGCTCTCTGTCTCTTCAAAACTGGAGTTTTGGTTCCCAAAACTCGAGTTTTGAACTTTCTTCCAAAATAAGACAAATTGAAAACTGGCAGTGATGAATGAAAACTGGAGGTTTTGAGATGTGAAAAACTTAGAAGATTTGCACACCTCTCTGCCAGGCCAAAACTCGAGTTTTGGATTCCAAAACTCGAGTTTTGAACTTTTTCACAAGTTCAAAACTGGCAGTGATTACGAAAACTGGCGGTGATGGCTTTTGAGCAGTTTTGCCACAGACCAAAACTCGAGTTTTGAATCCCAAAACTCGAGTTTTCCTCTGATAGCAAGGAAAACTATTTTTTGCATCCTAAAACTTATCTTTTTAGTTTTCAAGTCTTTCCAATTGTTCAATCATCATCAAAACTCATCGAGAACTAACATGTATGACCAAGAGATACTTTTTGTTGTTAGATACAGTTATTGTAGTTAAATAACTAGAGAGATAATTTTTAAAATTAAGGGATAAAAATGAACTTTGCATAAAGAATTAAAAGTATCATTTCAACTTAAAAAGGAAAAAAAAAATCAGCATTACTCCTCTTATCTTTTATCCTAACATATTTTACATTAACAAATATTTATGAACTAAACACATTTGCGAGAAGCTGCATGAAAATTTTGGTGAGTTTCACTATTTGCAACTTATAATTAATTTGGCTTCCTATATATTTTATTTTTGTATTGATGGATTCCCTATAATAAACTTACCAAGTGATTTAATTTCTAATTGATTTTTTATGAATAATTTCGAATTGATTTTAGTTTCTTTCACTTTCACTATTCAAACGACTCTAATATTTTATCAACTCCCTAAGATATATCTTGAGTCCTTTCAATAAGATTCAAGTGTGATTTAAAAATTCTATTAAAAAAGATTTTTCCCATAACTATTAAAATTAGTTAAAATAATAAATATGTAAGAAATGTACCCTTATTTATAATCTTTTGGCTTTTAAAATTTTGACTCACTTATAACTCAATCCTTATACTCTTGACTTGCTTACAATTCAATCTCTAATGCTTATGAGTCATCCTATGTGGCAAAACAAAATATTAAAATATTGTGAAAGATTGCACGGAACCCACTAGTTTTAGAATCACAATTATCACCCCACACTCCACATGCCAAACTCACAGCCAAACACCCAATAATAATAATTTGTGTGTTACCATTCATTGTTGGTTCCTCCCTCTTATAAATTGGTGGTGAATTATCGAATGAATTTATATAAGTAAAATTTAAAAGAGGTCAACGCTCAATACTGGTGTACATTTGTTTTTAAAACTGGTGAAATTTTTAGCAATGTTTGGTCTCAATCCCCAACATAGGAGAATAAAAATGGGACTGTACATTTTAGTATTAACTCAAAAATACTTTTGTCTTGAATATTGCTTGTTTGATCAAACAAACATGTGAGACAAGTTTTCAAAAGCGAATGATACTTCGCTACTAGGAACAATTCTTAATTTGAGTAACTCTACGGTGTTTTTTAAAGACAGATATTTTGAGATTAATAATTATGACAAAATTTCCAAATAGATCTTGAAATTATATAATAAAATAGGGATTTGTCACCCAGCGAGGTTTTTAGAAACACAGATGAAGGGGATGCGAGTTGGTGGGAACTGGGAACAAAGACATTATTATTTTTTAAAAATTTATGTAAATCCAACTAAGGAATTTTTAACAGTATTTTAACATAATGTTGCTTATAGGATGATTGAGAAATATTAAAGACTGAGTTGCAAGCGAATCAAAAGTTCAAGGACTGGGTTATAAGTGAATTAAAACTTTAAGGACTAAAAGATTAAATTTTTCCATTATAATATATGGAAGTTAGTTGGGTTTAACGGTTTTACCCCAAGTTTTGAAGTTTATGGTTGTTTTTACTCTAAAACATAGTTTTTTATTACTTTTACACTTTTTTTTATAAAAATTGGGAGTTAAAATGACCATGGTCTTATCAAGAAATTCTTGGTTAAGGGGGGAAAAAACAAATTCGAATTTTAAAAGTGGTAGAAGTAAACTTTTTACGCTGTGAATCTTAAAATAAATTGTAACCTCCCCGGAAAAAAAAAAAAAAAAATTGATGATGTTCTTGTCAAAAAGGGATCACATATTGATATTGCCACCTTACCGTAAAAGGTTTTACGTCTATCCGACTAATCTTTCAAGCAATTACTAACTCTTTATGAAGAGTAACACAGTTGACATAGCGATATAAATTTTTAATTTTGAGGTCGAGTTCAAGAAGTTGATAGTATAAAAAAAATAAAAAAGTGCGGATTATTAATTTTTGTAATTGCCGCAAAATCTTGTATATGGACTTGCTAAGCTGAATTGAGATACTATTTTAGAACTTTCATGGTGTTTTTTTGCAGCTATATTTTGTGAAGCATGAATATATGTTCATGTTTGGTGGTGGCGTTTTCTACATGAGGATTTCTGAGAACTCTGATCATGCAAGTTTCAAGCTTTTGCTGTTCTGGACACTTTCATTGGAGTTTGTATGTTGCAGAGGATGACGGGGGATGACGTTGACTTCAAGTTTCTGGTTTGCTCAGTTCATGGGCTTGCAATACTGGAGCATCTCTTTTGGGTCTAGTTGATCCAATAGCATAGCTTTTATTTTGCTCTTTCTTTAATGTCAGCTCAATAAAATCACAGAAGGTCCTTGCTAAAAGCATGGGACAATGTAATTTAAGAACATAATGTGATTCCAAATTTGGAATATCCCTTAACCCATTTTTATGTCATCTGTTTAACCACAAAGAACTCAAATAAGCCGTGTTGTTCACAGCCAGTCCTGAAAGTTTTATTAACATGTTAATATTGACTAGAGCCAAATTGATAAAATAACAGCTACTACATATGCACTTTGGAGTTTGGACGCCCAGAGAACATAATGGCCAAATGATTTCTCATCACTTGCCACAAAACCCTGAAAGAGAGCTTTTAATTTCTTTTCTTTTTTTTTTTTTCCTGATCAAAAGTATAAACAGGTATGAGTGCTGCAGAAACATTTATGCAGAGAGCTACACTTCATCTTTGCTAAGCTAAGCTATGCTATGATCATATATTTGATTTCTTCAAAAAGATTTTTTTTTTTTTTAAAAAAAAAGACAACTACTGGGGAATCATTCCAATATGATTTGCATGAGAAAGAATGTAACTACAATGAATACACATGGATTAGATTGACAATCATTAATAATGCAATTAATCTATGAACTCTCTAAGCTATCCTCCTTCTCCTCCTCAAATGAAATTTCCTTCAGCCTCTCTGACATGTTTTTCATTCCCATTATTCTTCTTTCTCCCTCTAGAAGGTAGCATGCTACACCACAAGATTCCGGTCGATCAAACTGGTTAGTTTTCTCTGTTTCTTTTTTTTTTCTTTTTCTTTTTCTTTTTTTGAATTTGAATGAAACTGATGAAGGAGCATCGCTCTCCTGCAGGAAGAAAAAGGACCTACAAGAACTTGGTGTCCGGTGTCCAACTACATAACCTTTCCATACAAATCATCAAACCTGCAGTGAAGCCAGATATGCCAGTGGCGGACCCAGGATTTTAAGTTTGTGGGTACACAATTAGTGGGGCTCAGGGGCAACGCCCCCGGAAATTTTTTTTTAAAAAAAAATTTTAAATGCATTAAAAAACAACTGACTAGGGAACATGTCACAACCTATAAGCTAGTTCATCTCAATACTTCCTCTATCGAAATTGTATGTTTTTTCATACAGGGACACTAAGCAACTGAAGCTGATTTCCAATTCCAAAGCAACTCGACCACAAGTGAAAGTGCTTAATTAACCAAAAATTGAGTTGAACTCTTTCCATTTGAAATCACTAACCAAAATTTCCAGACTATAATTTTTTTATGAGCAAGTGAAAGTTCTTAATTAACCATTCATGCTAAGAACATTATGGAAAATGTATCAAAATGCACCAGCAATCACAGAACCCATTTTCACCAGCAATTATCAGTATGACAACATACTACTCCTCAAATCACCATTCAAATTCAAGCCTAGGCTTTCACATTGAGTTTTCATTTATAATTTTATATTTCCCAAGTATGCAGATGGCTCTGAAAGGTGTCACACATGTTGATGAAATTGCGTAAATTGACAAAATTTTAAGAAAGAGAACTGTTCCAAGAGGACTCACCTGTCAACATAGTAGCAAGTATCATTTGGTATAAAGGAATCTCTTCAACAAATGCACTACCAACAAGAAATGTTTTTACCTGTCCATTGTGCAGTTTATATGTGCAAACCGATGTTCCCCAACGACATAGTCATATTCACAAAAGGAAGATATTTGTACTCACTGGATCATATAACCCAATTCTTAAGCCTCCATACACAAACTGGCGATGTAAACCAGGAATGGTGCCTTTCCACAAAGCTGACAAGCCTTCTTCTCTAGCAATAGTTTTAATTGTGCCTAGCAAGCCCCTATATTTAAGCATACCTGTTCCATCACCAACTATAGCTTTCTTTTGGAGTTGAAGCCTGACCTTAGTTGTGCCGAGAGGAATAGTACACAAAGAATCAAAGTAGAAACAAAACCACATATGCTTCATACAACTACTACCATCAATCTTGACTCTAATCCAACCAAACCCAACCCAAAATAGAGAAAGGTGCGAGCTTTACCTCAGAGAAGAAAAACACAAATAGACCAGAAGCTCAGGTGGGTTAGAGATACGAAGGCAGCAAACAGGGACCAAGAATCAGACTCTGTTCCTCCGGTGGCACTATTCACGCGAGGAGAGACCCGATACATTCGACCTTCATTCAGTCGAGTACACAGAAACAGAGCAGCGAACAGAAAGCCGAGAGGATCTGGAAGCACAGTGAGAGGTAGAGCGGAGAGTGAGAAAACGATGAAAATGTGAAGAGAGAAAGATGAAATTGGGGAAAAACAGACAGAAAGCCGAGAGGATCTGGAAGCACGGTGAGAGGTAGAGCGGAGAGTGAGAAAACGATGAAAATGTGAAGAGAGAAAGATGAAATTGGGGAAAAACAGACAGAAAGCCGAGAGGATCTGGAAGCACGGTGAGAGGTAGAGGGGAGAGTGAGAGAACGATGAAAATGTGAAGAGAGAAAAATGAAATTGGGGAGAAAAGAAAAAGGGATAAAAGGAATGGGGGAGGATTGAACCCGCGCCCTGAGAACCAAGACTGAAGAGCACTAACCAACTATGCCACCCACACATCTTGTTATTAGGTTCTATTAAATTATATATACTTTATAAAATTCTTGTGTCTGCACTTGCCCACATGGGCACTAGTGCAGGTCCGCCAATGAGATATGCTAATAAGAATCTTGTACAAACTTGATATGTATGATCATTGAGGGGCAGCTTTTTCGGTTTCAATGGGACATCTATTAGACCATGTGCAATCAATAGAACATAAATCCATACACGTATGCCCATCTACATACATCCACATGATAAACACTGAACACTTATATGATGATATTTAAAAAGTTGTCTTAGGCCTCCATTACGACTAAATGTTCTTCTGGCTACAGTCTCTTTCATTTTGGTAATTACATGTAATTTACTTTAAAAGAGAAAACAGCGTGAGATCCAGTGTCACCAAATATTTTTACTTGTGTATGAAAAGGATAAGTCACATTATTGAAGATGAGAGGTAGAAAAAGGCTTGGAGGCCAATCAAGCTAAAAATTATCAAGCATCGTATATTTAACCTAAACAATTGTGTTTTGTAGTTGATTTAGCAGCGAAGCTAGCTGAGTTCCTAACTCCATTGTGAGGATGGGATTTAACAGGTTAAAACTTCAACTATTAAAAGTAATGGCCCTCTCAATGGGTTCCTCATTTGTACATACTATATTGCATGAGAATTGAGAAGGATATGTTGGATCAAAGTCAAATTGCAATCTCAATTCTTCACAAGCAATGTTTCGGGCTTTTGGGCTTCCCCTTTTTATGAAAGAATCCTACCAAAACAATTCAGCCATATTATCAATTAATGAAAAAGGGCCAAATAATCCAAAATTCAGGTATGATTATGACGAAACCTAGCATAGAATAAGGCATTAAACACCAGTAAATGCTTGTCATTGTAAAATTCAGCCATGATTATGACAATAGGGACTTTTCATTGATTTCCTATCATTTCAATCCAAGTCAACCAACCAGTTGGGTTTAGAAGTTGCAAGAGTGTACCTGACTCAATGGCTGAAGTGAAACAGAATTAGGTAGTTCCTCAGCACACCCAGTTGCAGCTTTGGTTTCAGCATGAGTCAAGGCATTACTGTTCTTGTGGGGACAAATTGGCGCAAACCTATCACGACAAACATGACACCTAAATCCAATAAGTTGTCTGACATTCTCTAGAGTGAGTCCGAAAGCATCCCCATGAAACCACTCTGCACATTCACACGTTAAGTTAGATCAGGTTACAATACATATTTAATAAAGAAAAAGAACCATAAAACAGCAGCTGATACCTTATATGACATAGTTCAAATAGTATCCCAACTACTATAGAATATTATATCATTAGTTATAATATCTCCCTTCCGTCCTATCCCATTACTACAAAGTAAAGAACATAAGGAAATAAAGAAGTTACCTCCACAGATTTCACAAGCAATATAATCCAAAGTGCCCCTATCTCCACAACAGAGATGACATTTAGGTGGATCAACGGTGCCAGAAGAGCCTTTTGAGGGGGCAAGATGCTTTCTCTCCTTAAACAGCATTACTCGTTCATCATTTGGCTTTGTGGACTGCTTAAGACCATTAAGCCAGTAGCTATTACAGACTTGAGTTCTTTTCTTACGCTCAAAAGTTACTGTTTCCTTAGAACGAGAAGTAGTTTCCTTGGGCTTCCTTAGTGTTACCTTCTTGGATTTACTTTTCTTTCCTTTTTTACGTCCTACATTCCTTTTCTTTTGCACATACAAGCATTTGGCCTTCCTGGTAGAACGACGAAGAGGTATACTCGGTGGGAGCGTTTTATTGGTTTGAGATTTACCTTTCCGTCTCTTACTCAATGGCTTTTTACCGCCTTTTTGCTTAGCTGGTCTACCTCTACCCACTGATGGAACCTTTTGACCCTTTTGTGACTGAACATTCCCTAGTTTTGGGTCAAGTTTTCTTCTTTTTGAATTAGAATTCACACGCATCCCATCCAGGCATCTATGACATGAATATGTGCATTCAGCAGTGCCACCGGATTTTCTGGCATGCCTCTTATGAAAGAATCCTGTCCAGTATACCGTAATAATCAGATATTGGAGTACAGACAAGTTCAGGATAAACACAACACCAAGAAAGGGGGAAAGCAGTGGCCTAAGAAGCATAGAGCCATAGAACGTTTCAATATTGAGTCATAAGAAAATCCTTACATATTTCCCATGTCTCGCCCTAAGAAAAGGTAGAAATAGTAACATAATCGGTTCTTTTTTTCTCAATAAGGCATCCATCAGGAAAATGCGAGGTGCATCCCAAGTGAAGCAAGCATATTAATAAAACAAAACTTTTAATGCGTCCACTATGTAACAGTCACAATTATAGGGAAAAAAGATGGATATACATCCAAATATAGGCATAATGAAGAATAAACTCAAAATCACAAAAAAAAAAAAAAAGTATCTAAGAGAGTCCACATATCCTTGTATTCAATTTAACTGACTTTTCATCTAATTGTATTTTTGCCCAAACCATCCAATAAGTTTAAATTTCCTTCTTTACCATTGATAAAACATTTTTCTCAAATTCACCCATCATTGGCTAAAACATCGTTCTCAAATTCACCCATCATTGGCTAACGGACAACAAATCTCTATTCCTTAATATGCTTTCCTCACTTACCAAAGTTGATTCCCACTAAACCCATGTATAACACAAGGGGAATATATCATAATGTTGCCACTAGAGTTCAACTCGAGTTTCCATAAGTAGATTATGCAACAATTTTACCAATAAATTTACCTCCAAAAGTAAATAAATCAATCTAGGGGTTACCTTACATGCACACTTTCCCTTTTCCCCCATTTAAAGGAAACTAAGGAGTAAGAAGCTTGTCTTGCAACTTGCCATAAAGCACATCAAGCACCTGAACTAGTTGCAATCTAAGCCTTAACCAAACCAAGGTTTCTGGGGCTTCCCACGCAAGTATTTTGAAACTCCCTACTAGACATGCCAAAATAACTAGAAACCACAACTGATATGAAATATTTTCAAGATCATTATGGGACACGATGATTTTGCCCAACTGTGTATGTGGACCTTATTAAGTTAAGTGATGAGTGTGTTCTCGATTTTTCTCCCAGGCTTAAATCCTTTGAACCCCTGTTGGCCTTACGTACTGTTTATTGTCCTTCTTTTATGAAAGCCTTTTATTTCTATATGAGGATAGCTAATAGAGTTGATGAGAATGATGATGTTGTGGAGAAGAGACTAGAAATTGTTTTCAGGGGGAAGAGAATTTCACTCACTGCTGCTTCCATTAATACCATTTTAGGTATTAATGATCCCTCTTCTGAGCCTGTGGACACCTAATCTGATGAGGAAATATTTTCTATATTATGACCAAGTGAACCATTAGGACCTCTTACTTTTGATCCTGTTGAAATGCCTCCTACCCACAGAGCTATATGGTACATCTATTATAGAAATTTGGTTCAAAAAGGGAACAACTTTACCCACTTTTTCCAGAAAAGACTATTCCCTATTAGCCTTCATCATCTCTAAGAAACCTCATAACATTGGCAAGTAGGTCCTGACTGAGATGAGAACTTCAGATGGGGATCACATACCAAGACTACAATTCCCTTTCCAAACCTTGTCTTTCTCATCCTTTTTTACAACAAAATACGAGGGCGATGAAAAAGCAGTTAAGCCCCCAATGTTTGGCCAAAGTCACCTAAACCGAATGAGGATATCATTCAAAGATCGTTCAGGGCAATCAAAGGCCCCTCCAAGACCAAGGCAACCTCTACACGAGCTAATGAGGCTCAATCATCTCCAGCTGCTACCCCTTTTGCTTCCACTTACGCTCCTACATTTTTTGGTGCTTCTCTACGTACAACCTCTGTTGGAAAAGGTTGTTCAGGAGGTTGTTGATTCCTTGACTACCCCTATGATAGCCTCATTCCATCAAATGATTGCTGATCTAAAGACTCGGATAAGAATCTTGGTTGGAGAGGTGAATACCAATTTCGACAAGCTCTTTAAGACTCAGGATGAGCACACTAAGAGTTTTCAAAGACTTGAGGATATGTTTCACAATATGGGTTTTCCTGTCCTTGAGCCATTCCCTGATGATGCTATTGGTCCTTCAGGGACTTCACCCCCTCACGAGCCTACTCCCATTGAGCCCATCCATTCTACTCCTCCACCTCCTCAGCCTGCCCCTGAACCCACACTCCATCCACTCTCTTCTTCTACCTTATCCTCCACTTAACCTCTCCACTACTACCACCACTCCTCCACCTTCCATTGTTATCATTGTTTACACACCTCCCCCAGCTCCCTTTCAATCAGTTGCTCCCTCTGATCTCACTTCTCCTACCTTTTTGCCTGAATGTTTTTCTTATTTTATGTATTTTCACTACTCATGTATTTTGACTCATGACACTTGAATTGTACTAACCTTGTGGTTTTTTGATTATGAATACAAGTGCCTCTTATATTATATGATCCTCCATTGCATAACATATTCTTGGTGATTTCAAAGTTTTCTTTTCTCTAAAATCTATTTTCAAAATATTGACAAGTGTTGTTATTATCAAGAAGGAGGAGAATATTTGATATAAAATATATGCTTATCAATATTAGTTCTCGGTTTATAAGTTTTAAAGATAACAACTATTTGCAAAGAATGTGGACTTGATGATTCAAGTTACTCGAGTGTGCATTAATTAATACTCAAGGAAAATACATTTATGGAAACCAAAAATTTTAAAGTGTCTGATGATGCAGACAAACTCGAGTTTTACTTGAAATACTCGAGTATTAATCTTAAAATCAGAAAGAAGGTGTCAAACACTCGAAGTGCTCCAATGCTTCAAGGCTAACACTTTTATTCATTTTGTAACAAACAAAGGTAACACTCGAGTTTCCTGAACAAAAGTCGAGTTCCAAGGTAATTCTTTAACTTCAACCTCTTTGACGTAAGTATACTCGATGAAGGACTTTGACACACTTGAAGTGTCATTTGGTGACACTCTGAGTTTACAACTCGAATTGATTCAGGACACTCGAGTTCTGGTAGACTTTAATGTTTTCCACTAAAATTTATCTTAGAACACTCTACTACCAAACTCTCAAAATGCCAAAACTCGAGTATTAAGAAAGAATACTCAAGTTTCACTTTCGAGTGTGGAATTACAAAACTCGAGTGTCCCTATTGAAAGCTTATTTCCAGAATAACTTTGTTTTTGAAACAGCCTTTCTTTTGAGAGCAAAAGCATCTACACTCGAGTGTTGTAGAACAAAACTCGAGTGTGCCACTCGAGTTAAGATGAATGCAACTCGAGTGTTGGCTCTTTACTTCAAATTTACTGATTATCATTCCATTACTTCATATTATTACTTATTATTATTTTCAATGCTTCTTAATGAGTTTCAGATGATTAAATTGATAGAGTAACCACAAAATCTCCAAAAGCTAGATTTGTGTCAAAAGTATTAAATGAAGTTACAGAAGTGAGCACACACACGACAACGAACTCAGAGCAAACAAGAAGAACATATTTTTTGCTATACCCATTCCATTAAAATGATAGCAATGTCATATTGAAAGAAGGAATGTCGTATGAAGCGAAGCGATAGCGACCAAAACTTCAAATATTCCACGAATTCCAACTTGTGAGTAACATAAGCATTTATTGACTAATGGTAGTATTTATTACTCACAACGGATACATTAAAGCTTCCCAACGGTCATCAATGGCGTTCAACTATAAATTTGAAGAGCATTTAATACGGAGTAATACCACCGAACTACCACCGCTTAATTTCATTAACTACTCTTTATTTTTCATTTAGTATCATTTAATATCTTTGGATATTCTGTACATTAGTGTTCATTTATATACTTTGTGAGAGAATTTACCATTTGATTATATTGCTTGTACAAATCAAAATCTTAAGGTAGTGAGACTTTAAATGCAAGAATTTATAACTTGTAAGGGAGAGTGAGTCTTGTGAGGAAAGCTCATTGTAGAGTGTGTAATCGTTCAAAAAGATAGTGAAAATCCTATAGGCTCTTTGGGGACTAGACGTAGGTCAAAACTTTGTAACCGAACTAGTATAAATTTTTGTGTCTCAGCTTTTCTTTCATTCCTTCCTTGCTAAGTTATTCAACAAGCTTGATTAGTCTAAAATTTTTTAAATCACCTAATTCACCTTCTCTCTTGGTTGTTACTTAGCACTTTTAGGAGTTGGAAGAGGTGCATCAAATAGATTTTTTTTTCCCCCAGAATCCCACCTCCTTATATTTGATACTTTTCAGAATCCCGCCTTTTTAGATAAAATAATATTTAAGTGTTCTTTGAAAAGAACTGTAATCTATATATTGTATTGTCCATAATATTAATTAATATATCAATAAAAAAATATATTGATATATTGTTAGATTACTTAATGGTTCTTTTTAAAGAATCATAATGTATTATTAGATTTTTGTGTATATATTACAAAATACTTAACTGTTCTTTATAAAGAGGCATAATAAATTGTCAAATAAATTTTATTTTTCAATATCACAACCTTTTATATTAAATAATACTTAACGGTTTTTTTGTGAAGAACCGTAATGTATTGTTAGAAAACTTTTTTATAGAATCTTGTTTCCTTGTTATATTTGACATTTTTCATAATCTCGCCTTTTTATATATGAAGGTTACCATTTTTAACCTAAGGAGTTTTAAAAAAATATATAACAGTTCTTTGTAAAAGACTATCAAGTATTGTAGCATAAATTTTGTTATACTTCTGCCTTCTTATATATGTTATTTTACTATTGTTAGATGTCATACGTCTCTAACTTCTTGTTATTAAATTAAAATATATTGCCACAAGATATATTGATTTGATTTCCTATTTTAAATTAAATGGCTAGAAGTCATATTCCTTTTATTCCTATTTTGTGATTATATGGCTAGATGCTAAGTAACTTTTCATCTTCTATCTTATTATATGGCCAAAAGCCATATAACTCTTCATCTTTTATCTTATTGTGTGGCTAGAAGTCATATACAACTTTTCTGTCTTAAAAACAAACAGTTAGAAACTATATAGATTTAATTTCTTATCCTGGGATTAATTGGCCTGAAGCCAAGAGAATTAAATGACCTAAAGCCATAAAATTTTAATTTTTTTATCTTTCTTTATAAATTATTTCTTGACTTTACGAATTCTTTTTACTATGATGGTTCGGTCATTTGAGTTATATTTTATATTTTAAGAATTCCCTGACTATTTATTTAGTATTGCTAATATATGGGTGTTCACCCTCCCTTTTTCTGTTTGTTCTTACATATGTACTGGGTGTGTGAAGCATTATTAATGTTACTTCATTCAAATAATGCATGTTGGACCCCATACACGAACAGTTTGTGAAGAAAAATAGTCAGTACGTCTATTTCAATCATTGCTCTCCATCGGACCCCACACACACACCCTCTGCTACAAGAAGAGAAGAAAAATAAGGATACATAGCAATGATGTTTGATGATATATATTAAAAAAATAATGACAATTGGATATAAAGTAATGAACAATTGTCATATTATGGTCAGTGATTGACAAATATTAGAATAGGCAATCAGTTATGAAAAAGCGTAAGAGATGATTACAGGGGCGCCTAATGCCAAAGCAGGTGAAAGCTAATAGGCAATCAGTTATGAAAAAGGGTAAGAGGTGATTGTAGGGGCGCCTAATGCCAAGCATGTGAAAGCTAATAGCTTTTTGGCTAAATAATTTATCTAAGAGCAAGTTTTGAGGACCCCATATACACTAAGTGGCCGACATCTTTTGAATTAAAGGAGAGATAAGAAATTGTGGGATTTGACTTGCGTCTACTGCCAACCTTTTCTTAAAACTGCGTCGCTTTAGTGCAGTTTTAAGAAAAAAAATTTATTTTTTTTTTTTTAAAAAAAAATTTCAGGGTACTGACAGGTATGGAAATGATATTTCAGTTGAAAAAATACTTCATGGTTTTGAAAAATTGTTTTAGGATCTTAAAAAAAAATCTTGAAGTATATTTTTAGTGCCTACCCTGAAATATTTTTTAAAGATTCTAAAATAATTTTTTAAGATTATGAAGTATTTTTTAATACCGATCAGTATCCTAAAATATCTTTTCAATATCCATTAGTACCTCTAAAAAATTTTTAAAAAAAGAAAAGGCAAAAAATTTTCTTAAAACTGCATCAAAACAGTGCAGTTTTAAGAAACGGATGGCAGCGAGGCAAATCGAAAATTGTGATGATAATTGTGGCGAGGCATGACATCAACGGCACATGTGGATGGATTCTTGTTTTCTTGAAGAAAGTGGAGACGCCACCATTCTCTAATTATCCTTCATGAATAATGTGATCCTTTACTAAGGCTTATTGTTATGTATGAAAAGGCGTGCCTAATCTATATATTACTTCATCCGGTCCTAATTATAGGAGCTATTTACCAAAATTTGGAAGGATTAGGGAAGGAAGTTAAATTGGTTAATTATATATATTTGCCTAAAATACCCTTAGCTAAAATTTAAAATGACATGGAAACGCTCGTTCAATCAGTTGAAGACATAACATGTATGTACGTTGTTGTTGTTGGGCGACGGATATTCCTCGATTAGGAGATGGAGTGATGCTGGATAGAAATTTAATTATTCATGGATTTAATATAAACTTGATTTCATTTTGGATGTGTATGAAATACTTATAGCATGACTATAGCAACAATAATTTTGGATAGTGTATATAACATTAATGAGTTGTAAATATTATTTAATTTATAAAATATATAGGTATATTATTAAATTGTTATTGTCTTTAATTATTATTGAGAAAGTATAAATATGAGTATTATAGGAAAAAAATGACAAAAGTTAAAACTTGCTTTTATAATTAGGACCAAAACCAACTCCAAAATTTGCTCCTTTAATTAGGACCGGAGAGAGTATTGATTAAAATTTCCTGACAATATAATTTGTTTTTCATAAAAGCTTCTCATAAATATGTTGCCTAAGAGATTTTCTGGTGTTGCCGTGATTTTATATTATTTTGATCATGAATGTTTTTATATGCGGTGGATATAGACAGACACAGGAGGGGGCTAGGGGTGGCCCCCGACCCCCCCTGATTTTTTTTTAAAAAAAAAAAAATTAAAGAGTTAAATGCAGATTGTGGTTATGGAAAATTGTTTTTCAATCTAACTTGTATTTAATATCCAACAACATTCTGTACTAAAATTGTTTGGGCTTTAATTATTCTCTCCGGAGTCTGTTGTTAAAATTGGTTGTGCTTTAATTATTCTCTTTATAGTCTCAAGATATTTCAAATGCTTTACATCTGGTTTCAACTATAAAAGAGTTATTTCAAAAATTAAGAGAGATAGGTTGTGATGCTTTCTTAGTTCATGTTCAAGAATTTTGCATAAAACACAACATTAACATTCCAAATATGAGTACAAAATATATTGGAAGGAAAGGTCGTGCTCGAAATGATCAAGGTGATTTTGCTATTGAGAAATTTTATAGGGTAAATATATCTTATGCTACCATTGGTTATCAATTGCCAGAATTAAATAGTTGGTTCAATGAAAAAAAAGAGTGAGACGCACAGTCAGAGAGGCGTTAGCACGCTGCCGCAATCGTGTTCGGGATTATTCGTATGGATACCGGTAGAGGAGGGCGATTCATAGAGTCGGCTTCTACTGATCGAGAAGGTAACCCACCAATTTAAAGAGAACGAGACGCAGACGAGTTCACTATAGGTAATATTCGATTCCTTAACCTTGATTTAAACGCGCTTGAGTGATCCTCAAGATATATTTAAGCCTTATTAATTTTGAAATTCAAATTTTTTAATCTGAAAAATATATTAATTAAATGTATCTAATAGATATAATCTAATATATTTATTTAATCCGAATTAAAACCAGATCTGAAATTCGAATTATGAATTTAGATCAAATCTAAATTAAAAGCCTTCTTATTTAATTTATCTCTATAAATTAAATTCGAGAAATGATATCTATCTATTTAATTAAATCTGAGATACTATATCTCAATTTAAATTAAATAGATATATGACATCTTTATTCGAAAATAAATGAGATATAACATCTCTATTTGTTTTAAATATTTAATTTATCAAATAAATTAAATACAAAACAAATATTATATAATAACATTATAATCTCCATTAAATAATATTATTATATTATTTTCGAATTTAATATATATATATATATATATATATATTTTCACCCCAGATTAAATTCAGTATTCATTAAATCTTAGATTAATCTAAGATTCAATAAATCTGGATACTTTTGCTCGTGTTGGGTTATTCTTGTGTGCAACCCTGCAGGCCCATATGAGATTGGCAGTGGGCCAATACTATATCAGCCCACAAGTCGCAAGCAGCCTCTAACAAGACATTGCGACTACCCAATTCACATGGGAATTGATGACACGATACAACCTATTGTACAACAATGTCACGTGCCTTTTGTCACATGATAATTTGGTCAAGGATGAGGCATGGATAATGTCAACTTCCTTTTCTTGACCACTACTTTCTCGATTCTCGAGTAGTCTAATAATTGAAACAGAAACTCCTTTCCATCGTAGTATGGCCATACATTTCTTTAGACTCACTCATCGAGGGACCCAATATTATCTCTCTACAAATGTGAGGGACAATTCCATCTTGACCATTCACATTCCTCCACATGAAAATCACTGATCCCAATCCAAGCCTTTATCATCACTCGGTCAAAGGTGACTTTTGACTAGGTCAAAGGTCAGTGACTTATCATGTAGGAATCCATGATGATCTCAGGTCATGAGGTGTAGTGATGCAGTTATACATAATATAAGCTTATGACTAAATCCATGCTGCTTTCTCATAGTGGGTCGGTCCAGCACCTTGTACTCTTACAAGTGCCCATGACTTTGATTTGTGTCTCCATACTTCATCAAAGTCACACTAGTCTTAACTTATCTTCGCTCCTGCGTAGATGACCAACTAGAGACATTTAGGATAATCTATAAAATATATCCAGGGATATAGTTATCAATACAAACATGCAAACGAAATTAATAACCAAAAGAGAATAATTTAAATAGCATAAATATCTAAAGTACAATGAATTGCCCCTAGGGCATAATTTCCAACAAATTGATTATGAAATTTATGACCCATGAATTTATCCAAGATTTTTTTTTTTTTGGGGGGGGGGGGGTATCATTAAGGGGTTTGAAAGTGATAGCCTAAATTGGTTGAAATTCATGGTTGTTAGAATACAAGTGTGAACTAATTTTTGAAAAGTTGTACTCATATACACTTCCTACATAAAGCCTAGTAGATCTCTCAAAATGGATGTCAGATTATGATTTAAATCAATATGTTATGAAAATTAAAAATTTTACAATTAGTTGAGACATATGTTACGATAAACTAGAAGTTTACTAATCCAAACAAATTTATTGCTGGCTTGACTTGTTTGATTATTCGAGTCATATATATAATGCAACAAATTATAAAAAATAAAGATTACGTATTGACATCATTGAAGAACTAGAAGATTCTTCATGAATAGCCAATATATTATTTAAGAATTGTTATTAATGCTTGTTCTCAAACAAAATTGATTGTGAGAATATCATTGGCCTTAATTAGCAACGGATCTCTACATTTTTGGAAATATATCAAACATAATTAAATGGGCCAATTGAAATAGTATGTAAATCATGTTAGTTATGATTAGTTTTGATGATGTCTTATATAGATGATATTATTAAAAGCAAAA
This sequence comes from Acacia crassicarpa, assembly GCA_034222035.1. Lineage (NCBI taxonomy): Eukaryota > Viridiplantae > Streptophyta > Magnoliopsida > Fabales > Fabaceae > Acacia > Acacia crassicarpa. Next base: position 41,503,534 of record JAWXYG010000003.1, read on the forward strand.
AGATTGAGTAATATATTGAGTAATATAGTTATCTCCTATATTGACTAACTATTATGTTTAATGTAGATTAGTCTAAACTAAATCATGCAGAATAATCAAGAAGGAGATAAGGGATTAATGGAAAGAAGAACTTGCAGAGATTGTCAAGGAAGCAAGATGTTATCAATAGATTTTGGAGGATAATCAAAAAGAAGAGGAAATATTGAAGAAGGTAGAACTTGTAAAGAATGATAACTCAATGATCAACAAGAAGATCAATAAAGAAGTATTGAATTAGAGAAAGAAATTGAATCAAAGAAGATGTGAAGTCAAATGATAAAGAATGATCAAGAGAAGAGAAGAAAGAAAGAGTTAGAGTTATGGAGAATGATAGAGAGAAGAAGAAAGAACGTAGAACTTGTTGAATGAAATGAAAATATCATTATTCAAGTTCTAAGATTGATTCTAGAAGTCTCCACGATCATATGGAAGTTGGAATAGCTCAATTTGGAGTTAAAGTCAGCAAAAATCAGCTTCAGGTTGAGAAAACTCAAGTTTCCAAGTCAAAACTTGAGTTTCCTGCTTTGCTATAATGATTTGCTTCTGTGGTATGAGAAAACTCGAGTTTAGGACTCAAAACTCGAGTCAGCCAACTCAAAACTCAAGTTAGCAGTGTCTTCAGCGTTCTTGGTGTCTCTGGACTAGGAAAACTCGAGTTTTCAAATATAAACTCGAGTTTAGGACTCAAAACTTGAGTTTCCAAGTGAAAACTCGAGTTTTCAGCGGTGATCAGCAACTCTGTTCTACTCTGTTTCACATTCAGCACGGGAGACGTCTGGTAATTCGATGATATCTCACAAACCAGAAATCGGATTGAGGTGAAACTAGTGGCATATGAAACTAGACTCCCAATAAGTCATTTTGATATAAAATTCAAGTCAAAATGAGTTCATATCAAGGAGATATGAATTATGGAAGTTGACACTAAAATTCATGCCACACAGCAAACCAAGCTTCAATGTTTTGAGTGCATCTCACAAACTACAAATCCGATTGAGCTGAAATTGGTGTCATATGAAAGTAGACTCATAGAGCTTTCCATCAAGAGTTGAACAGACCAAAACAGAGTTCAGACCATGGAAATATGACCCTCGAAAGTTGATAGTCAGTTCAAGAAGTTGTGAAAACGCTCAACAAAAGTCAAAACTCGAGTTTGTAAGTACAAAACTCGAGTTTCCAAGTTACAGAGAGCAACCAAGGGTAGAACAAAGTCAAAACTTGAGTTTGTAAATCAAAACTCGAGTTTATCGAAGGCAGAGAGCAAACTTTGGTTTTGGGAGAGAAGCAAAACTCGAGTTTACAAGTGGAAACTCGAGTTTTCATCAGATAGAGAGCAACGAACTTCAGAGTATCTTCCAAACTCGAGTTTGTAAGTACAGAACTCGAGTTTTGCTCAGGCAGAAGCAAATCAAGCATTCGAAAATAAAAGGAAAACTCGAGTTTTCAAGAGCAAACTCGAGTTTTCATCTCAGCTTCAGAAAATCACAGTTTCGAAAATCCTGATTCTTCTAATAAACATCCAGATGATTACCCAAATGATTTATAACACTTCTTAACATCATTTATATCATTTATGTACATGTTTTAGACGATCAAAGGTTGTTAAACTGAAGATCAAGAATAAAGTAAATGCTGATGTCATAGCTGGTTCAGAAAACGAAGTTCTAACGGTTAGTTCCATCTGAGTCTAACGGCTATATTTCTTTATCCAACAGTCATTGAATCTTCTCAACGGTCATATATTGATCTCTACCTATAAATAGAAGACAGATTCAAGTAGAAAAACGCAAAGACACAAGCTTACATCTTCAATATGCTGATACTCTGATTTTTACATCATTTACACTCTGTTTTTCATGTCTAGACAGCTTAGAGAGTGAGATGATCAATATTGTTCTTCAGTGTTCATTTATTCACTTATGAGAGAGAAGATTACGTGATCTTGAGTGGGAAACACATTGTGTTGATTACAACTTGTAAGGGGGAGTAAATCCTAGTGAGAGGATTACTTCGAGTACAGAGTGTGTAGTTAAGCAGTGTATCGATTACAGTTTGTAAAGGGGAGTGAATCCTAGTGAGAGGATTACTTCGAGTACAGAACGTGTAATCAAGTTAAAGGAAGATAGTGGATTGAAAATCCCAAATGAAGCTTGGGAACTGGACGTAGGTTAAGGATTGGGCCGAACCAGGATAAATCTCAGTTTGCATATTCTCTTCCATTATCCCTTATGTTTCCAGCATATAAGTTTGAATGACTATCTATTGTTTTATAACTCTTTACTGTCATACAAATTGGTTTTACTAAGTTGTAAATAGATTTTAAAAAGTTCCTAAATTTTTATACTTCACCTAATTCACCCCCCCTCTTGGGTTCAGCCGGTACTTACAATTCATACAATTGTTCAATAAATTTGAAAGATACATCTATAAGATGGTTACATGTGAGATTATTATTAGATTGCAACCTGAAGTTTGTAATAATCCTTGAATAAATTAAGAGCGCAATTTCCAGATTATACAATCTAGAAATCATATATTTTCCATAGATAGCTATATCAATTTTTATGAGAACAAAATTTTGTAGTTCAATGTTGATATATTTGATCTCATATATTGTAGCATTTATACAAGCCAACAAAATTCTCTTGATAAAATTGGCTTTTGGTTAGAAGCCAAACAAATTCCATCTTAAAATGTTTGAATGTGCAATGCTTATTAATCCACACAATGCACATAGATGGATATTAAAAGAAAACTTAGATAAATGTTGGGTAAGGACTTTCTTCTTGATTGTCTTTGAATAAAACAAAAGGATGTTTTTGAAGGAAACAAATGGATTTAGGAGAGTTATATTGTATAATTAGTCAATTGTCATTTGACATTATTTTCCTAATATGAGGGGGAGAAATTGAATAGCTGGAAAAGAAAATATAATGAATGCCTTATTACTATTAAGTATATATTCTCAAATATAGAAGTATGAACCAAAAGTTTATCAGGCTATGCATTCATGAAATATTATAAAATATTTTCCAGATAAAATAACTAACTTAAATGAGAATTACTAAATTTCATATTCTAGCTAAAAATGTTCCAATTAATATAAATACAAGTGAGACATGTTCGAAGCATGAGAAACTATTTGGTTCCAAAAAATAAATATTATGGATAAATTGGGAGATATAATTAAGATGGTCATATTAAGGAGACAGTTACTCTAGAAGAGTACTGAGAAATAACTAATTGTAAAAACCTCAAGAGAGGTTCAGATACCTGAAAAGTAATATAGATCTTGTTAAGTCATGTCACAACCAAAAAAATGGAGCCGAAAAGATAAAATTGTCGACAACAATTTTCTTGAAAAAATATCATGTGATCAAATGAGAATATTATTTAAAGATATATCATAAGAAGTAGACATAAAGATGATTGGCCAAAAGGAAAAGTGAAAAATTGAAAAAGACACAATGAAAATATGATTATATTATGATAGTTAAAGACCTGGAATCCAAACATTGGAAATATGATAGTATTTTGGTATGTTTATGTGAAAATAAATATTTTCACAAAGTCTAATATGATTATGATGAGATATATAATTTTGTGGTGGATACAATAATTTTGTATATATTATTAGTCTATCAGTTTATGAAAGAAAAATTATGTGTATGTTAGATATTGTTATATATAGCATATACATATGGCTCACTAAATAATGAAGTTTGTGTAAGAATCTTGAAAGGATCCAAAACGCCAGAAACATGTCCAAAGACTTTTTTTTTTTTTTTGGGTGCAAAATCTATATTATTTGATATTATAGAAGTACCTTATATTTATGAGAATATTTACAGATAATGTTAATATTGTAGTTATTATAATTTTACTACGGACAATATATTGTTCTCTGGCTAAAAGGAACATATGCTTGAAAAGACATTAAAAGTTATGTTGTCATTAGGGAGAGTAAAACTGATGTCATTAAAAGGTGGAGTCGATACAACCTGTATTCTTTTTTCCTTATCTGAGTTTTGTCTTACTAGGTTTTCATAGAAATGTTTTTAATGAGGTAGCACTGGGCAATGTATCAATGAATGATGTATTCTTTTCTATGGTTGGGTTTTTGTCCCACTAGGTTTTTCCTAGTTAAAGTTTTTAATGAGACACACTCATAATGGACATTTAAGGGGGAGTGTTATGAATATATTAATTATGTAGATATCCATTAACTCGTAACTCTTGGTGTTCTATAAATAAAGGCTCTGTACAAAGTATTGTAATCATACAAAAAACATAAGTGAATAGGAATTATTCCTCTCTCTTTGTTTCTTTCTTTCTAGAATTCTCTCTTTCTTCTCTTACTCTTTTATCCTAGATTTCTTTCAGTTTTGTAACAAAGTTGATGATTTATTATATTCTATTGTTTTTTAACGATGATTTATTATAATCTTCTTCACTTTTGATTTATTGTTGTTTGCCATTACTTTTTGATTATTTATCAACTTTTTGTCTAACACGTGTATTGTATAAGGATGATTATAACATTCAATCACTAGTAAAAAAAAAAAAAGAGTTTTAAGATCACTTCGTTTAGATCGAAGTATTGAGATTCCAGTCTAAAAAATATGACTAGTGATAATTTTGTAAATATAAATAAATTTTTGGGAAAATCCTGTTTAGGGCCCTTTTTAGTTTTTACCAAAAAAATGCTAAAAAAGGCCCAAAAATTCTAAAAATTCGAAAAAAGGCCCAAGATTATGAAATTTCAGAAAAGGCCCAACGTAGTTGTTAATGAAGCTGATATAGTTGTTAGCGGGGTACTGATATAGTTGTTAACTGGGCTGATTTAGTTGTTAAATATAGATTCTAAAATTTTGGAAAAGGCTCAAGGTGAGTTGTTAATGGGGCTGATAGAGTTGTTAGCGGGGTACTGATATAGTTGTTAACTGGGCTGATTTAGTTGTTAAAAATATATTCTAAAATTTTGGAAAAGGCTCAAGGTGAGTTGTTAATGGGGCTAATAGAGTTGTTAGCGGGGTACTGATATAGTTGTTAACTGGGCTGATTTAGTTGTTAAAAATAAAATTTTTAACCACTAAATCAACCCAGTTAACAACTATATCAGTCCCATTAACAACTCACCTTAGGCCTTTTTCGGAATTTTAGAATCTTGGGCCTTTTTTCAAATTTTTAGAATCTTTGTGCTTTTTTTGGAATTGTTTTGGTAATATGGGCCGTGAACAGGATTTTCCCTAAATTTTTAGACTGGATTATAAAGAATTATGTCTAAAAAATATGACCGGTAACAGTTCTGTAAATATATAAAGAACTTTTTAAACCAGATTATCGAAGATGGGGTCTAAAAAGTAGGACCGGTGGTAGTTCCGTAAATATATAAAGAATTTTTTAGACCGGACCTGTAAAATATGAGGTATTAAAAGTAAGTGCAAGTTCGGTCTAAGAAATATAATCGGTGACATTTTGTAAATATAAAAAAAATTATTACTTTTAAGACTGGATGTTTAAAAAGTTTAGTCTAAAAAGTCTAAAAAATGAATCTTCTATTTTCTTGCGCCAAAAATTGAATTTCATTCTCTAAACCTCTCTTCAACCTTGTAAATCTCGCTTTATATTCTCTTCAACCTCGTCTCATCTCATCTCAAGGACCTCGCTCACAAATTTTCTAATGCCGTGAAAGTTGCTCTCACCTCCTTTGCTCTCATGGTCTCTTGTTTTGGTTCTAGCTTCTCCAGGTTCGTAATTCTTGTTAAGATAACAAGCATTCTTTTTCTTTTTTTTCCATCCAGTGAATAAATCTTGACGTTTGTCATTAATAGTAATATGCATATTTAAATATATGCAAGAAAAATTGGATCGTCTTGCTGCTAATTATCCCCATCGTTTCAAAGTATACTCTATCCTGAATTAGGTTAGTTTCTAACTTGGAATATCATTTCAAACAGAACTCAAGTTTTCATCCTTCATTGAATCAAGATAGCCTAACTTGAATGATGAAAGGATGTAATATGTGCAAGCCTCCAGAAGGATGGGAGAGTGGTGTTGGATTTGTATCAAAGGAGATAATTCAAGCGCACTGTCGTCCTCTTGCACATGATATCAGGGTAAGTGATAATCCTCTAAGCTAATCTCTTTAGATAGCTTCTTTGTGTTATCATAAAAGGAATGTTATTGATTAAGAGGATTGTTTGTGAAATTTGTAGATACTGAGGTGTAGCACACAACCCATGAACAAGGCAATGACTGCTCACCTTGAAGCCTTTGGATATGACCTGATATGTTGCTCACCCCGACAAATTTCTAATTTCCAGTTTTTTTTTCTTTTTCTTTATTTAATGAAAGGATTTTTAAGACTATATTTTTTTTATATCCAATCTTAAAAATACTTTTAAGATTGGATGTGTTTTTACATCCAGTCTTAAAAATCCCTTCTATTTTTTTAAGGAAGGGACTTTTAAGACTGGATTTTTTTATATCCAGTCTTAAAAGTACTTTTAAGACCGGATTTGTTTTCACAACCGGTCTTACAAGTCCTTTTTTTTTTTTGGTGATACAAAAAGACTTTTAAGACCTAATATTTTAAAAGTCTGACGTTTAAGACCTCATATTTTAAAGGTTCGGTCTAAAAGTATTTTTTTAAGATCGGCTTCACATCTGATCTTAAAAATAACAAACTTTTAAGACCGCCTGTATCGAGATCGACCCACCCCAGATCCAGTCTTACGAGGTGTTTTTCGTTCAGTCTTAAAAGTATTTTTTTGTACTAGTGAATGTACAAATTTTTCATCCATTATCATAAGTAATTATCTAATTATATTAAAAATTCAGTGTCATAAAATCTATTATTGTTTTGGGTACAATATAAGGGTTTATCTTTCAGAACTTAGAGCGTAAAGGGTTTTTACCTCTCCCAATAAATACACTTCTTTGGATTCAAACTTATGTTCTCATTTTTACAGAGGTGAGACCACTTAATTACTATATCAACTAACAGTTTGTTGGTAAGAAATCTATTATTTTACGTCAGTAGTGTCTTGCTATGCTTGAGATTAATTAACTTTAAGTACCATTTATGGGAGAATTTCTTACTCATTAAATATATATCACTAAACCTTGTGGCACTAAGCTTATTGGTACACAGTGTCATCTCGCAAAATAAGGTGATCTAATTGGGTCAGTCAATATTAAAACCACTTCCCAGATACTCATTAATAGCAATCTTACGTGTACCTGTGTTTGCATGAAAATTCAAATGCAACAAATATCCCATTGGGTTAATTTCTCCAAGGCACAGTTGGCAGATTAAATTTACTAAGAGTCCCGATGAGATATATCCCTGTTCCACACATACTGGCCTCGTATTAAAAGCAATAGCGATAATTTATGATTTTTTCAACATGAAATGCAATTCCATTGGCCTATTCAACCAACTCTTAATCAATATTTATGTGAAAACCATTCCCCCCACATTGGAAACCATTTCGATGTACACTTGGTAATTCTCCATTGTTCATTTTGAAATAACCATTTATCATTTTTTTTTCATTGGTTTCTGTCATCTGCGTGAGTAAGAAAACGTCGGAAATCAACTGTGTTATTTGAAGATCATCTCCTCAACTGTATAATTTAATTCCCATTATTCAACTATTGGTTCATTTAAGCGGCCACAATTAATTCTTGTTCATACTCACATTGCCGTTGGATGCCTATTTATTCCTTTGGTTTTTTGCTTTCCTGGTCAGCTGCAAAAGTTGTATGAGAAGATCTTAATTCCAAAATCCATATTATACTATAATTCCAGAATCCATATTATACTATAATGGCAACGGGCAATGTATCAGGATTTCTTTTCCTCAATGGCAGAAGCAACATGTGGTCTATGATCCCTTCAGGTGGTCTATGATTTCTCATTGTAGTTAACACTTTTATCATTAATTCTTCTGCATTGTTCAGATAGATGTTAATTGGATTTCTATTCTGTAGTGGAAACCCCTTTCACTATTGCTTCAGGGTAGTCCCCCTTTCTCGGCTGTAGTCAGTTACAGTAAGGTTGGTAACAAGGATGATGTCATTGTAGCATTATTTTTGTTAAGATGATCAGTACAAATGGTTAGTTATTTACCTTAACAACTTACTCTTACTTTTCTGTTTTTTTATTCCTCAAATGTGATATTCATAATTATTTCATGTTCATATTGTAGATGGCGAAACTATATTCTTAAGCCACCGTGATCCTTCAGAAGCGGTCTTCAATTATGCCCATTATTCTGTAGTTAATTTTCGTCTCAAGCTCAACCATCTCTCTGCCGCTCACATTACTCTTAACAATGATTTCCCATAGCATCAACCAATTATCTGCTCCATGTGTCGCCTTAAGGCGTCTTTAAAAATGTCTTTTAAATATTTTGCATGCACGATTTTACTTAGTTCTTATTTCTGGTGTAGTCTACCGACAATCTTTTTTTGGAACAATTTTATGATTTTGTCATTTGAGATTCCAGTTTCGTTTGAGTTGGTCTTGTCGGAGCCATTGTTGTTCATTTATGAATTAATGTTTCCAGAATTTTGTTCAACTATCATATTCTTAAAATACGTTGGAGTTATATCGAACTTGCAATGCTGCAGCTCTATTTTTCTTTCATCATTTCCTTTACATGTAAAGAAAATATTAACCAATCTATATCGTCCTTGCCTTTGCTAGAGGTTCATAACTACAGATATCCGTTAAAATATACACCATAGAACATTTCCAATAACCTATTGTTAACTAAACCTTTTGTTTATTTTTAATTCCATTAACCAGCAGTTAACCGATTTGATCTCCAATTAATCAACGCCAACTATGTTATCGAGCATATTTTAAACGTTAAAGGAATTTACAATCTGTTAAACTTGTCATATATGAAAACCACGAACGTTCAAACATTTTTACTTACTCTTTTGAATAACCTTGTATTAGTTTTTAAAATTGTTTAACATATGTACCTTACACTAAAATAAAATCTTAATCATTTGTGTTGCGATTTTATTTTCATGTATCCTTTGTTATCTTTGTGTATGTGTTACACCTTTTAAATGTGTAATCAATGAAAATGTAATACTTGTATATTCTATCATTTATAAATATGAAATTATTTTTCATATCCTTTTTCATAACTCTTATAAATGATGCTTCTAAAACTTAGCAATTATTATTTGTATAATGACGGAAGAATAAATATTAAATAAAAAACATGTATGCATTTGTATAAATTTAATACCTTCAATATTTAAAAATATTACAGCTATGCTTTTAAAAAATTGAAAGTGATGAAAAAGATATTTGCCACGAATAAGTCTTTCTCAACTGAATTCTATCATTTTGTGCTATTTGTCCATTGTTTTTAATTTCATTCCGTTTAAACGATAAACATACAGATGTTTGTGGCATCCTGAAAGCATACAGTCGAGCATCTAACTAAAAATGCAGGGGAACATACGCAATAACTCTGATTCTTGACCTCGAGGACAAAGTGTATGGTTACTTTAATGAACATTATTTTTTACAAACCACATTTATCAAAATTTAGTAGAAATGCGTTTCATTTTTCTTCAAATAATATTGCAATAAGCAACATGTGGTCAGGTGTATTTTGCAAGGGGAAGCTCTTGAAAGTACACTACCACAATTGGAGAATTTAAAGGGAAGTTTGAGCATTTTTGTGGTAGTTCAGTATGCTCAGATGATTCGCAAGATACAAAGAGGTATGAAAAAAATTTTATGCTTTGTTGATCAGAATGCTTAGTTTGAGGTTAACAGTTTACGCAAGATCTAAAATTCATAACTCCTCAATGATTCTTCTGTTATAAACATAGGTGTGGAGATTTCTTCTGTGTTTGGTGCAACTCACGTATTTGTAGATCCTGATTTCCCTGAACTGGCTTTGCCAAAGAGAGAAGTCCTTGGCCTATAAATGTGTCTTTGTCAACACGAAGTCCTTTTGCATTTTGAATGTTTTTTTTTTTGGGGGGGATTTTGCAATGGACTACATTGGATAAAATGGTGGATTCCATATCGTCTTACTTATATTTACAAGTAGCATCGGTGTCACTCAGTTTTGTGCTGATACTCACTTGATTGAACAGTTTCAATACTCAAATGATGAGGTAAGTGCTTAAGTTGATTTTAAAAAGTACATGTTTTATATATTCTAATATACCATTATCACTGAACGGGTTGTTATTTTCCACTTTGTAGGTTCAACTGGATATGTCATAGAGGTACAAATTTTTTAAAAGTGTTTAACATTATCTATTACATGTAACTTATTTTTAGTACAACATTTATTGGTCAATAGGAATTGACAGCCTCGAAGGACTCACAAACAACTGCCATTGAAGATGATGAAAATTTGTTGTCACAAGTTATAATCCCAACAGACAGTAACACCAAGAGAAAGTCACTGACTGGTGACATTTTAAATGTTTGTAAAGATCTTGGCCTGTCTGGATTGTCGACACCAAAGTTGAGTTCTACCAAACCAGTGAAGAACATCACATGACCTTTTAAAAATTTTAGCTTTGCATTTTTTAGTTCTTTTTTTTTGGGGGGGGGGGGGGGGGGTTCTCAATGGATTGCGTGATTATTAGGAGGTGCAATTAATTGAATATTGTTACATCCATTGTTGTTAAGTTTGATTAAATGAATATTGTTATGGTTTTCTCATTGAATTCATTCATGGTTGCACTTTTCTATTATTTTTCAGCTTTGACACGTACACATTTAAGCTTGGGCCTCGTAACTTATTAGGGTTTGATTAATTTTATTCTATATAAATTAGTGAGTTGTAAACATTATTTACTTTATAGGATATTTATGTGTATATTTAAATTATTTTAGATGTGTTTCCAATTATTATTTAGACATTTTCAATTGGCATGATTCATGAAAGTTAATACTGTAAATTACATTTATGCAGCCAAACAACTTCCAAAATGTGTACTTCAAATTAGCACCTTTTGCAGTATTTTAATACTTTTAATTAGCACCTCATGTAGTATTTAAATTACTACGCTATTTTTATAAGCTATACAAAGAACTACCATATAACCTTAGTTGATTTACCTGAATTTCAACGGTTGCAATGGCCTATATCTAAACCATCCTAATGTGTGAACGCATTTAATGGTTTATACATACAACCTCCATATATTTAATGGTTTGCATGTTCCCGATCTGCATGTTTTCATTGAAATTACTACAGATGAGAAGTAAGTCAAAATGTCTTTGTTAACAATGTAGTTTTAATATCATACGAATTAATAATCTCAACCATCTATTAATGCCATTTACAATTTCTGAAATCCATGCAACCCAGGTTAAGTTATTTTAATGCATACAACTGTTTATACAGTGTTACTCAGTTTAATGAAAGAAGGATACATATTGGGAATCTTCACTTATGCTTACTTGGTGATCTATGCCAACACAATTCAAAAGTTATTCCAATCTAACCGTCCATTTTCTCAGATGATTCCATCGAAGTTCAAGAAATTTATTCTGCTAATTACAAGTTTAGAGGGATTTACACTATGGGGTTGATCTTGGAGTTAGAGGATGTTAGGTATGCGTACGTTTACTCCCGGTTGACATCATTGCACAAGAAACTGTTACTGTCGTTTTTTGGCTTACGATTATGATTATTGCTCGCAAGAAGAAATTTCTAATTAGATGTATTTTGCACGGTGATGCTGTAACAACCATCGCTGATATGCTGGAGAACACAGATGTTGGTTCTTCAATCTTCATTGTTGTTCAGTATGTCCAGTTTGGATGGGCCATTGATGGAGGTATGGACACCAACTATTCATTGGATTACTCTATTTTTTCAGTTGTAATCACGTCATTTTCCATCTCCTGTAGGCGTTGAGTTAGAAAGTTTTCTCGGAGCAACTCGTGTATACATCAATCCAGATTTCCTGGAGGTTGCAGACGCTAAGAAAAGAGTGTTGAATCATTGAATGATTTCAGCTTCACTTAGTTTCTGATAATAGTACTTCACTGCCTATGTCGTTTTGTTATTCTATTTTCAGCTTGACCATACAATGTTGGATGAAAATGGCTATCCAACATATTGTTGAAGGGATGAGAACCGTACAGTGACAAGGAAGGGCATTGAGCTTGACAACCGCTTTGTTGTTCCTTACAATTGTAGATTGTTGAAATTATTTCATGGGCATTTGAATGTTGAAAAGACAAATCAGTCACGTGCCATCAAGTACCTATTCAAATACATAAGTAAAGGGCATGACCGGGTGATTGCAGGCATATATGACACTAATGATGGTGGAAGTGTGCAACAAGGGTTTGATGAAATTTCTCATTACCTTAATTGTAGGTACATCTCCTCATGTGAGGCGTCCTGGAGAATTTTTGCATTTGATATTCACCATAGACAACCATTTGTTGAGAGGTTAAGTTTTCATCTTCCACATGAGCAATCAGTCTACTATACTCAAATTGATACAATGTCAGCATTGCTTAATAATCCAAGGGTTAAAGAGTCGATATTCCTTGCGTGGATGGAAAAAAATAAAGAATATCCATTTGCACGATCACTTTCTTATTCACAATTCCCTAACTATTATACATTTGTCAGGGAGAAGAGGATATGGAAACTCCGTCAACTTGGGTTTTCAGGTGGAAGGTTAGGGCACTGCACACCATCTTAGGGAGAATTATATTACCTTCGTTTATTGTTGACAAAGGTACGTGGGCCAAAGAATTATACACATATAATGACTGTAAATCAAGTAGTTCACCAAACATTCAGGGAAGCATGTTATGCATTTGGTTTATTAGATGATGACTGCAATTAAATAAGCATCTTTCTGGGCATCTAGTAATTACCTGCGTAAATTTTTCACAAGCATGCTTTTGAGTTACTCACTATCTCAAGCTACTGTTGTTTGGGAACAGACCAAAGATTTAATTTGTGAGGATCTATTAAACTTTAGCCATGCCGACCCACAAAGTTCAGGTACACTAAAATTCCATTATTTATGCATTCCATTATCTTACTTTCATAAATGTAAATATTTGTTTAAAAAACTGACTATGCCTGTCTCTTTATCTTATAGACGTTCAAATTTCAAATGCCCGTAAGGAAGCCACAGCTCTATATCAGATCAATCAGATGTTGCTTTGGAATGGCAAAAGCCTCCGTGACTATCCATCGATGCCTATACCAGAGGAGGACAATATAACTAATATGTCTTCGCTTCTAATTTTGCAAGAGATTAATTATAATAGGGAAAAGGAGATGGAAGCATCTGAAAAAATGCATAGATTACTAACGGAGGAGCAGAAAGTAGTGTTTGATGAGATCATGAGAGCAGTTTCTTCAAAAAAGGGAGGTTTCTTTTTTGTCCATGTTTTTGGTGGAACAGGTAAAACTTTCATATGGAATGCCTTGACATCTTCCATACGGAGAAATGGCGGAATCATACTCAATGTAGCTTCCAGTGGGATAGCAGCAACTTTACTGCCATCAGGTAGAACTGCACATTCCAGGTTTTTTGTTCCTATTGATGTAAATGAAGATTCGTTTTGTTCAATTAGTCAAAATTCTCCGGTTGCAAACTTAATCAAGTCATCGAATCTCATTATTTGGGATGAAGCACCAATGATTAAGAGACATTGCGTGGAGGCTTTAGATCGGACTTTGAAGGATTTAATGCAATGCCATTCAATTTTTGGGGGCAAATGTATTGTTATGGGTGGTGATTTTAGACAAATTCTACCGGTGATCCCTAAAAGTGGTCGGGCTGAAATTGTTGATGCAGCAATCAACGCTTCTTATCTTTAGAAATAATGCAAATTACTTCGCCTTACCAAGAATATGAGGCTTCAATCTTCAATTGATCCAGATGAACAAGAGAAGATAAAAGCATTTTCTGAATGGTTGCTAGAAGTAGGGGATGGCAACCTTGGATTACCACATGTTGGTATTGTAGACATTTCTATGCCGAAAGAGCTACTGCTAATTGATGAATCTGATCCAATTAGGTCCATTGTTCAATCTACCTACCCAAATTTAGTTGAACATGTTGCTGACGTAGATTACCTCAATAATCGGACCATTCTAACTCCTTTAACTGAAAATGTTGACGCCCTTAATGAATACATATGTTCTTTGTTGCCAAGTGATCCGGTAGAGTATTTCAGCTCAGACTTTATAAGTCGCACAGACCAGGCAAACGGCATTTTAGCGGATTTGTATAACACAGAATATTTGAATGCAATTAAGTGCTCAGGGATTCCTCACCATAAATTGGTTTTGAAAGTAGGTGTACCAGCTATGTTGATAAGAAATATTGACCAAGCAGCTGGATTGTGCAATGGTACAAGGCTACAAATAACGTAACTAGGGAAGAACGTCATTAGGGCAAAGGCATTGAATGGCATAAGCTCCTGTGAAGATATTTTGTTACACAAAATGGATATGTACCCATCTGAATCTAAATTGTCTTTCAATATGACTAGGAGGCAATTTCCAATCATAATATCATTTGCAATGACCATTAACAAAAGCCAAAGCCAATCAATGTCACATGTTGGCCTCTACCTACCAAGTCCAGTATTTTCACATGGGCAACTATATGTTGCATTATCCAGGGTGAGGAGTTTCAAAGGGTTGAAGATACTTATATTGGATGGATTGGGAAAATTCAGTAGTACAACAACAAATGTTGTCTATAGAGAAGTTTTCCAAAACCTAGATTTCAAGTAATTGGTATATTTTTTAAATTTTGATTTGTTGTCATGTAGCAGTATGGTTTTGTTATTTAAAACTATTTTCGACATAGTCAAATCCGTGCAACGCACGTGCAACGCACGGGGAGAATGTCTTGTTCTCTACTATTTAGTATTTACATATCACATATCTAGACTAAATATGATACAATCAATTGACGGTTGCAAATATATAAAAATCGTAGTATTCTAATTTTAAAGTCTCATCAAATTACATAATCACAATTTAATACTACATATAAATGATCTGGTAATAATATCACAAGAATTAAGTTATTTAATCAATTTAGGGAGGTTCATCAACAACGTGTACTATTCTTCTAGAATCACCCATTAATGGGATCCCATTAAATAACTAATCTCTTTCCACCATATTAATTAAGCACATTCTAACAAAAAAGAATATATATATATATATATATATATATATATATATATATATATAATTAAGGATAATACATTAATACTTAGTTCAAGTTACTTATACTTATCATATCAAGTTCTCCAATCACACATGGCCATGTGTGATTGAAGAGCTTGACATAATAGATATAAAGAATTTATATTTAAGTTTTTTTCTATAGTTTGAGAATGATCTAGACAAAATAAATTCTTATAAAAAAAAAGAAAAGAAAAGAAAAACAACATACTAGGCGGATATCTTTGACTTATGAGAAGATTTATTTTGTATTTGTCTTATATATTGAATGCCTTTTTTAATCCACTTAAATCAAAACAACTAAATTCTAAAGTGGTGATCATATTGATAAAAAGGTTTTATGGACTAAATTATGAGTACATAAAAAATCGAAAATACCATGATATGATTGAATGTAAGCATTTGAGGGAGCCACATTAGAGACCCTACACTCTCCGTTATTATTATTTTTTTTTTTAAAAAAAAAAGAAGAATTACGACTTTTATCAAGTAAATATTAAAAATAGAAGTATAGCATGGTTTGGAGAAAAAACAATAGATTCCAACATGAATTGATAAAGAAAACTTTAAACAAAGTGAAAGATGCTGATTGGTGAAGGGTCATTCTTTAGTAAAGCATAGATGCTAAAGCAGAAGAAACTCTCCCACAAAGTATACTATGCCTTTGCTTTCGATCGATTTCAATTACCTCAAATAGGAGAAAGTGTCCACCATTTGTTTCAATTATCTCAAATTTTTTCTATTAATATCAATTATCTCAAATTATGTGAGTTGGCTTGAATCATGAAATGACATGAAAAGTGAAAGACAACTGTGAGGATTGGACTTTGGCGCCAAGGGAGGAGAAGATGATCATCTTCTCATCTTTTTTTCTCTATATCCCTCATCTGCTGTTAATTAAGAAGATGAGAGAAAAATTAAAGTGATAATATGACTTTTTATATTGATTAGACCTATATGATTTAGAGATTATGAGGGATGCTAATAAAAAGATAATGAAAAAAGGATTATAAGAAAAACCTAACCCGGTCCTTCTGATAATAAAGATTCTTTTGGAGCCCCATATGTTAACGCTGGATTGGTGCTGAGAGTGAAAGACTGAGAAGGTACTTCCGAAATGCCAATGTGAGAAATTAACTAGTTCTTATGACTTTGGCTGAAACTGCGACGAGGATTATCACTCATCACTACCAAACAAAGAAAGGGAAAGAAGAACTGAAACTAGTGTTTGTGTTTCTGGGGTTACAAGGAGATCGAAATTCCTGAGAAAAAAGAGGTATTTTTGTGTTTTGATTTTGCTAATTTAACCATGCCTTGTTTCTTATGTTCCTAGATTCTTTTTTTTTTTTTTTTTTTTCCATCATTGCTGATTGAGGACCACAAAATTTGAGATATCTCTTCGTGATTTTCTAATTTAGTCATTCTCTGTTTCATAGCAGCAGATAGATTGGAGAAGAACCAGAATTGGAGTCTCATCTTATGCTGAATTTCCCCACAAAATTACAGGTAAAGCTTTTTCAATATAATGTTCTTACCTTGTGTATTGTCATCTATCACAGTCACAACTTCCAAAATAACGTGTAGCAGAACTAAAAACAAATAAGTAGAGCATTTTTGACACCTAATACACAGATTTTGATTCCTTCCTTGTGTTACGACCTGTAAAAATGAAGGAAATATGAATATCCACTAATCAAATGTTGCGTTCAGCAAGATTATGAGGAAAAGCAATAAATCAAAGCGGGGAACAAAGTGATATGCTGATTGTAACATCCCAAATTTTGGAGTTGAGAAATTAGAAGTATTATTTGGGAATTTTGTTATAGAAATGTGGCCAGAATAATTATTGGAAAATAAGTTATATTTTTCCTTGAATTTTTGGGGAAAATGATTATTGAAGATAATGGCCTAGAATAATTTTTGGAATTTATTTGGTACTAGTGCCAAATATTAAGGAAGGGGTAAATGATAATTTAAATACCCTAAAAATTAAAATGAATTTGGGCCAATGCAAGTGCAATTGGGTGAACTAGTACATGCTCCATCAAGTCATTGAAGGCATGAATAGTTCTTAAGTTGGATTCAAAGAAATAAATAATGCATGACCAAGTAAATGTGGAAACATGCTCGTGGGACCCAAGAGTAAAATAATTGGGATCTCTTTTAAACCACTCCTGTAGCACCAATTTGGAGAATAAGCTTCCAGCAACGCCACATGTATATTCCCTTGTTCTTCTCATATAGCGATGTGGCCACAAGAAATTCCCTTAATCTAATATTTTAATAGTCAATATACCATTAGCAAATCATGGTGGCAGACATGAGAAGTTGGGTGGAGGATTTAAATAATGAAAAACCTTTCTTTGTCTCTTGGCTAACACACATACACCCACAGAACCATACTGTGCTCCACGTGCTCCCACTTTTATTTCCTTATGCCGGATTCCATTCCCATTCTTCTTCAACTCTGTATGTCTGCGCCATGCCCCACTATATTTCTCAGAACCCAATATATATATATATATATATATCAGTGCCACACCCTACTTTGTTCGGACAGCAGCAGATCACACCATACTCTCAGTGTACTTTCAGACAGCAACCCATACTCCACTCCTATTTTTCTGTCCGACAGCAAGAAGTGGGCAGCAAGCACTATCTCCTCATCTTAGTTATTGCAGGTCACAGCCCATTCATTCCCTATGTCTGGGCAATGACAACACACTCGTTCACTTCTCTAAGCCAATCACATATACAATTCCCACAACCTCTCTCACTCTCATTCACAGTCATAACCATTTTCTCGTCATTCTCTCATTCACTTCCCATCGGTCAAAAACAGAAATACAGAGGTGAAGAAAAATACAGAGAGAGAGAATGAGAGTTTGGTAGCTGAGTTAAGAATATGAGAGTGTAAGAGAGATATAGCCGAGCCCGAGAGCAAGAGAGTCGTTGGTAGAAGAAGGGAGTACCGAGCACTCCTCTATTTCTGGTTCATCTACTCAGCCATTCGGTAGACGCTGAGAGGCCAAGAGACAGCACCGAATGAGAAGACAAAAACGCTGGAACTGGGGCAGAGACTAGAGAACGTGGGAGGAATGAAGTTGAGGGAATCAATGCTCACGTTGCATGCAAGCTTGAGGAACAACCAAGGTGAGTTCCTTAAGCCTTTCCCTTCTTGTTTCCATGGTTTATGCACGTTGGGATTAAAGGGAATCATAGAACGTTGAAACTCTGTTTTATTGATCTGAAGCTGAGGCGAACGTATCACTTGCTACAGTATTTTCGTAAATGAACAGTAGCACGTGTTACTGTAGCATCTGTTATGTTTTGCTGTTCTGCTTGGAGCACTGAAGTTGGAGCAAGGTAAAACCAGGGAAAACGAACTCTTTTGACCCTGAAATTTTGTGGGTAATTAGTACACATCATAAGCTTTAACATGAGCTAAAGAACACCCAAATCCGATGTGTACAATGAATGTTATAAATTTCCAAAGTTAGAAGACGAAAACTGGAGAATGTCATTTTCCAGTAATGAACAGTATTCTTCTTGTTCCATTTTGAAATAGTAAATGATAGAGTTTTTCTCGGAAAGTTTTACAGGAGATAGTACACTCCTTAAGCTTTAAAATAAGCTTTGGTTCACCGAAAACGGAGGTCTACAACTCCGGTTATGATTTTTCGAAGTTGGGCCAAAATCTGGAGAAAATTCTGGTTTGCCACAGGAGTAGTCAGATGACGTGGCATTTCGTACAGGATAAACAAAATCATTAAATTGTGAAATTTTCCAGTTAAATAGTAGACACATAGAGGTTTAATTTGATAGGTAATCCGTCGAATTCCGATAAGAATCGAAGGAGATACGGATTTTTGAAGTTGACCTATTAAACTGAAATGTTTTCTGGACAGCGAAGAAAGAATGAAAATCTGGGAATGATACAGAAAGAAATAAGTCTAGTGATTAGTTGTATATGAAACTAGACTTAATTAGTGACACATAGAATTTTGAACCACCCCAATCGGAGTTTTGTAGAATTAATGATGATTTTTCAAAGTTAGGCCAAAATGCTGATAGCTTTTGCTACCATTCGAAATTAAAAAGAAATGGCCAAAGTAATGAGAATAAACTCCGAGCGTGTAAGAATGCCTATGAGGCAAAGATAAGCTATTATGTATTTGGTTCACTTGGCTCTAATAATATGGCGATGTGTTTAGGGCCATGAGAAGTCAAGAAGAAGAAGAAAGAAAATAAATGGAAGATACTTAGCTTCAAGCAATTCCGTAGTTGAAAGAGAAAGTACAACCGGAGGACATAGGCTAAGGTAGTGGACTTACCCTACTTGCGTGTATTGATTTATCTGCTTGTGTGATAATATGCATGATTGCTTTACTTGCTTATTTAATATATTTGAATGGTTGAAGCTCTGTTTCTATTTATGCTATGGCCATGAGTATATTTTATGAAGCATTGTAGCATGCAGAAATGTCATTATGTTAACATGAGCCTATGTAAGGCAAGCATATCATACACTAGCATTTATCTTACATGCATTGTTCGGTAATGTTTGCTACTGAGATTCCCCAGAATCTCACCCTCCACAACCAACGTTTAGGCAGGTGAGCACGACAGAGAAATGCTGCAAGGGAAGATTGCTTGAAGTTGCTGTAGAAAGTATGAGCAAAGCAGACACTCTGATAGTTGTGACAACGGCCCTGAAGAATGTTGACGCTTCCAACCGAATAATGTAGGGCCGGGTGTCTAATATTTGAGTACGTGTTTTGGGAAAGCTTCCGCATATGCCAAATCGAAAAGATCCAGATGGGTTTTTAGAATCGCACTAATCCGCCACCCGAAAGGGCGAGGCCGGTAGGGGCGTTACAGTAAAATGGTATCAGAGCATTCATTCGGCTTGAATGCTCTGATGAAGTGAATAGTATTTGAGATTTTGGTAATAAAATTACCTACTCTGATGAAGTGAATAGTATCTGTATCGATACTTGGATAATTCTGATTGATAAGTCAGAATTAGAATGGAAATTTTGGTTAAAGAATTATCTGCTCTTAATTTGGAAGTGCAATCAGAACTTAGGTTCTGACTACTGATAGTTGATTGCATAATCATAAGAAACGGAGCATTAGTGACGTATACCTAATCGAAAAGGGTATGAGCTCTAGAGAATTTGATGCCTAGCGAACCTTTGGACTGGATCCTAATGGAAGTCCATGACTAAATGTGCTTAGGCGAGAGAAATCCCATAATGGATAACCCCTAAGAAGTGTCATAGAAATTCGAAACCTCTTGATTTATGGTTTGAGTGCCTTGAGATATGAAATATGGTGATCCTTACAGATTCCATGAGAATATTAGAATGAATACGGTAAGGTTGATGAACCTAGAAGTTGAGTAGGCATCCAGAGGGTTGCTACCAGTTGAATTGATTCTTTAGGCAATTGAATTGATTTGAACAAATTGAGGTATTAGGATATTGAATAGAATGATCTGAATGAATTGAGGTATTGGGATATTGATCTGAATGAATTGAGGTACTAGAATAGGGTACCGATTGAATTGAATGAATTAAGGCACTAGAATGTTGTGCCGATGTTTATGAGGGCTACCTATGAAGGATGCTCACCGAAGAGGTTGACCATTTAGAGTAGCGCAGTGGAAGCGTGGTGAGCAAGATTGGCAGATAATGGATTGAAAGTCCTATGAATGGCCTAGATAGCCAATGATAGAGTCGGAAATGTGATTAGAAGAAGTAATGACCTTCTATAGCAGTTGTCTAGTTCCTGAGTTTGAAATTTTGAATTTTGAATTTGCCAATGCACCTGCAGAATTGTGAAATTTCTGAAATGAATTTTCTAAATGAAATATTTTGAATAGAATTTGAGACCTGTTTTGTGGTCACTTTTGAACAATATTGTTTCACAGAAGGGATCCTTGTGGAACCCAGAATTGGAATTGAATTTTTGAATTTTATGAACTGAAGTTTTGAATGAAATGTTTCTAGTAGAATTTGAGACCAGGTTAATGGTCACTTTTGAAATGATGTTGTCTCAAAGAATGGGTTTGAACCCTGAATTTGAAAGTAAATTTTGAATTATGTGGTTGTGAAAGCAGTACAGAACTGGAAAGGTCAGAAACTGTTGTAAAAGTACTCAGTTTACTGGATCTTGCCAAACATGTTTAGAATGTTTTTGAACGCTTGCCATTGAAAAAGCTCACTGAATTGAGAATTGAAAGAAAGAATTTTGCACATGAGAATTGTACATTTCATTCTGAGAATGAAAGAAAACTCAACTCCGGTTAAAGCCGAGAAGTAATGCCCTAGAATGTGGGGTAACCCTGTATGCCATCACGGTTAAGCCGGGGGTGGTAATACGATGAGGGAATTTGAATGCTGTAATCTTATCGACAGTTTAAGCCAGAGTGCTTGTTCGATAAGAGAATATTACAGTTTGAAATGAAGCGACCATCATGGTCTGCAGCAGAATGAATGTATTCTCTTGAATTTGAGCTGGCAGCGATTTTGTTGTCCTTGAAAATGTGAAAGCACTACTTTTTATAAGTGCGATTTTGAAAATGTACTGCTACCACAGAATTTTGAATATTTGAATTTGAAAATCAGAATTTTGAATATGAGACAACATAGAAGCAATATTGAAAGTAATGATGTGATTATCATTACTGATATTTTGAATTGAAAATCGTTGACGTAATTGTCTTCGTTGATGTTTTGAATTGAAAAGCGGTGCATTGAGTGACTATGTTGTTACAGGAACAGAAACTGAAAGAATGGTCTAGAGAATGAACTGGTTAAACCAGATAGTACTTGATAGCCACTGAGCTAGTCAAGAGGAAGTAGTTTAAGAACTTGAATTGAAGAAGTCTAGCACTGTGTTGTTATCTAGCTTGGTAACATTAGACCAACGTGTCTAGAGTATACATGAGATTGGAAGAATAATCAGACTGTACCGTGTTGTAGTTGTGATGCCTATGGCTTGAAGGTAACTCCTTGGGCAATAAGGCAAGAGTGTCCAGCGCTGTGGTAATTGAATAAGCCGAAAGGCTAGAATGAAATAAGCTAAAAGTTGAATGAAAATGAGGCAGTGAAGCCTGAGTAACCAAGCGCTGTGAGAATGAACTAATGAGTCCTATGAATGAATACTACACACCAGGTAGGGATGGAAACTCTTCCACATTGACCAACAAGTACGTTGTTACCTTGGTGGTCTGTGCATGAAAGGATTAGGATATGCCACTGTACCGAAGGGTTGAAGTGGCAGCGATTAAGTCGAAAACATGATAGCACTATTACTGTTTGTATAGTGCAGGTTGTGAAACGTACCGCGATCACATAAATTTTCAATGTGGGAAATTTGAAAATGAGACAGTATAGTTGAAATGAAAAGCGGTGCAGTTAGTGATTATAATGATCTCGGAATAGAGACTGTTACAGTGGTCTAGAGATCTGAACCGAGTAGGTCAGATAGGAAATTGCCAGCGTGCTAAGCAAGAGGAAAGTGGTCTGAGAGCTTAAGTTGAAGAGGTTCAGATGATTAATGAACAAGTAAGGCTCAAGGCTGTAAAACCCGATGTGCAAGATGGCACAGGGCGGTGTCCCTGGGTCGTAACATCTGTGTGATTAGTACTGTGTGGAATGCTCACAAGTATGATAACTTTGGGACCAATGTGTCCAAAGAAGTTGTGAGTCTAACAGAACAGACTGTACCAGGTGGTAGTTGATATCTAATGGCATAAAGGTGGTTTACTAGGCATTAAAGCCCGAATATCCAGTGCTACAACATTGGAATGAACCAGAAGATAGATTGAAACGGGCAGAGAAGCCTGAGTAACCAAGTGCTTAGAGAATGGACTAGTGGGTCCTGTATGGTTGAGAACTATACCTGGGTACAGAATGAATAAGAATGTGGTATGATGAGTTGTGTGTTTTGTAAGCAAGCATAAGGAAGGAATAGACTAGACGTTTAAAATAATTCCCCGAAGGTATAAGTTCAAATTTCGAGGACGAAATTTAAATAACGGGGGGAGAAATGTAACATCCCAAATTTTGGAGTTGAGAAATTAGAAGTATTATTTGGGAATTTTGTTATAGAAATGTGGCCAGAATAATTATTGGAAAATAAGTTATATTTTTCCTTGAATTTTTGGGGAAAATGATTATTGAAGATAATGGCCTAGAATAATTTTTGGAATTTATTTGGTACTAGTGCCAAATATTAAGGAAGGGGTAAATGATAATTTAAATACCCTAAAAATTAAAATGAATTTGGGCCAATGCAAGTGCAATTGGGTGAACTAGTACATGCTCCATCAAGTCATTGAAGGCATGAATAGTTCTTAAGTTGGATTCAAAGAAATAAATAATGCATGACCAAGTAAATGTGGAAACATGCTCGTGGGACCCAAGAGTAAAATAATTGGGATCTCTTTTAAACCACTCCTGTAGCACCAATTTGGAGAATAAGCTTCCAGCAACGCCACATGTATATTCCCTTGTTCTTCTCATATAGCGATGTGGCCACAAGAAATTCCCTTAATCTAATATTTTAATAGTCAATATACCATTAGCAAATCATGGTGGCAGACATGAGAAGTTGGGTGGAGGATTTAAATAATGAAAAACCTTTCTTTGTCTCTTGGCTAACACACATACACCCACAGAACCATACTGTGCTCCACGTGCTCCCACTTTTATTTCCTTATGCCGGATTCCATTCCCATTCTTCTTCAACTCTGTATGTCTGCGCCATGCCCCACTATATTTCTCAGAACCCAATATATATATATATATATATATCAGTGCCACACCCTACTTTGTTCGGACAGCAGCAGATCACACCATACTCTCAGTGTACTTTCAGACAGCAACCCATACTCCACTCCTATTTTTCTGTCCGACAGCAAGAAGTGGGCAGCAAGCACTATCTCCTCATCTTAGTTATTGCAGGTCACAGCCCATTCATTCCCTATGTCTGGGCAATGACAACACACTCGTTCACTTCTCTAAGCCAATCACATATACAATTCCCACAACCTCTCTCACTCTCATTCACAGTCATAACCATTTTCTCGTCATTCTCTCATTCACTTCCCATCGGTCAAAAACAGAAATACAGAGGTGAAGAAAAATACAGAGAGAGAGAATGAGAGTTTGGTAGCTGAGTTAAGAATATGAGAGTGTAAGAGAGATATAGCCGAGCCCGAGAGCAAGAGAGTCGTTGGTAGAAGAAGGGAGTACCGAGCACTCCTCTATTTCTGGTTCATCTACTCAGCCATTCGGTAGACGCTGAGAGGCCAAGAGACAGCACCGAATGAGAAGACAAAAACGCTGGAACTGGGGCAGAGACTAGAGAACGTGGGAGGAATGAAGTTGAGGGAATCAATGCTCACGTTGCATGCAAGCTTGAGGAACAACCAAGGTGAGTTCCTTAAGCCTTTCCCTTCTTGTTTCCATGGTTTATGCACGTTGGGATTAAAGGGAATCATAGAACGTTGAAACTCTGTTTTATTGATCTGAAGCTGAGGCGAACGTATCACTTGCTACAGTATTTTCGTAAATGAACAGTAGCACGTGTTACTGTAGCATCTGTTATGTTTTGCTGTTCTGCTTGGAGCACTGAAGTTGGAGCAAGGTAAAACCAGGGAAAACGAACTCTTTTGACCCTGAAATTTTGTGGGTAATTAGTACACATCATAAGCTTTAACATGAGCTAAAGAACACCCAAATCCGATGTGTACAATGAATGTTATAAATTTCCAAAGTTAGAAGACGAAAACTGGAGAATGTCATTTTCCAGTAATGAACAGTATTCTTCTTGTTCCATTTTGAAATAGTAAATGATAGAGTTTTTCTCGGAAAGTTTTACAGGAGATAGTACACTCCTTAAGCTTTAAAATAAGCTTTGGTTCACCGAAAACGGAGGTCTACAACTCCGGTTATGATTTTTCGAAGTTGGGCCAAAATCTGGAGAAAATTCTGGTTTGCCACAGGAGTAGTCAGATGACGTGGCATTTCGTACAGGATAAACAAAATCATTAAATTGTGAAATTTTCCAGTTAAATAGTAGACACATAGAGGTTTAATTTGATAGGTAATCCGTCGAATTCCGATAAGAATCGAAGGAGATACGGATTTTTGAAGTTGACCTATTAAACTGAAATGTTTTCTGGACAGCGAAGAAAGAATGAAAATCTGGGAATGATACAGAAAGAAATAAGTCTAGTGATTAGTTGTATATGAAACTAGACTTAATTAGTGACACATAGAATTTTGAACCACCCCAATCGGAGTTTTGTAGAATTAATGATGATTTTTCAAAGTTAGGCCAAAATGCTGATAGCTTTTGCTACCATTCGAAATTAAAAAGAAATGGCCAAAGTAATGAGAATAAACTCCGAGCGTGTAAGAATGCCTATGAGGCAAAGATAAGCTATTATGTATTTGGTTCACTTGGCTCTAATAATATGGCGATGTGTTTAGGGCCATGAGAAGTCAAGAAGAAGAAGAAAGAAAATAAATGGAAGATACTTAGCTTCAAGCAATTCCGTAGTTGAAAGAGAAAGTACAACCGGAGGACATAGGCTAAGGTAGTGGACTTACCCTACTTGCGTGTATTGATTTATCTGCTTGTGTGATAATATGCATGATTGCTTTACTTGCTTATTTAATATATTTGAATGGTTGAAGCTCTGTTTCTATTTATGCTATGGCCATGAGTATATTTTATGAAGCATTGTAGCATGCAGAAATGTCATTATGTTAACATGAGCCTATGTAAGGCAAGCATATCATACACTAGCATTTATCTTACATGCATTGTTCGGTAATGTTTGCTACTGAGATTCCCCAGAATCTCACCCTCCACAACCAACGTTTAGGCAGGTGAGCACGACAGAGAAATGCTGCAAGGGAAGATTGCTTGAAGTTGCTGTAGAAAGTATGAGCAAAGCAGACACTCTGATAGTTGTGACAACGGCCCTGAAGAATGTTGACGCTTCCAACCGAATAATGTAGGGCCGGGTGTCTAATATTTGAGTACGTGTTTTGGGAAAGCTTCCGCATATGCCAAATCGAAAAGATCCAGATGGGTTTTTAGAATCGCACTAATCCGCCACCCGAAAGGGCGAGGCCGGTAGGGGCGTTACACTGATTGATTGCCTATTTTGTGTGTTTCTTACTCGGAGATTAGGAATTCCCCTGAAACAGAGGTAAGCTTCTTCTGTGTTTTCTTGTTTTTCTAATTCTTGTGTTTTTCACTTACTGCTATTTCAATATATATAATCTTTTGAGATGGAAAAACAGAAAAAAGCCTTTGCTTGACTAATTCATCGATCAGGTCCGCAAAATTTCCTTCATACATATCTCTCATCTGGAAGGTGATGTATGTGAAAGATTACTGATACTACTTGGTGCTTCTGTTTCTTGCTGCCTTCAGATTTGGAGAACCTTAACCAACCACAACATTTGCACAATTTCCTAATTTCCTTACACAGAGGTAAACTTGTATGCGTATGGGTTATAATTGGTTGGTCCTTATTACACTTAAAAAAAAAAAAAATCATCCACTCTTTCACAGAATAAATTGTTACTAGGCAGCAAAGTGTGAGAACCAATAGATTAAATGGCTGAACTTGAGATTGAATTTTAACGAGTTAAATTTTAGAGCAAAGTACATTGTTGAGATACCATTTTACTTACAAATTATTTCCTTTTATGTTTAAAACCTATACAAATCTCTCTCTCTCTCTCTTAGAATCAATAGTTTCATAACACAAAACATCCCTTCTATTTTTTAGATACCATTTTCATTCCTTCAACATTTAGGGGACCATAAAGTCATATATATTTGGATTAAAATACCACTGTTTAAGCAATAGGTGTTTGGAAATCATTTAGGTTACCTAAAAAAATGTAATGCATATCTTTGTTTGTTTTTTTTTTTGTTATGTACACATATTTTTTTAGTAGATTTTAAAGTTTTAATGTATAAGTTGGCTAAAATAATATTTCAAACACGTAAACAAAAATAACTTGATGAGATAGGAATTTAATATCCTGAGGGATAGTTTATATATATATATATATATATATATATATATATATATATATATATATATATTGCCAACTATCCTTAGGGATAAATAGTCAATAGCTCAATACAACTTGCGTTTATTATTCTTTAAATTTTATTAACTTTAATTAACTCTGTACCAAAATTAATTATTTAAAGTTATTGAAAAATAAGAAGTGTATAATCTTTAATGGAACCCTATTAAAAATTGCGCTAAGTGTAGGTTTTGAAAACTTACGGAAAGTCTATGTAGTTTTAGGAAAACAAAAAGAAGTCCATTAGATTTTGTTATAAATCTTGAGGATTAACTACATTTTAATAGAGTCAAAACTATAGAAATTATATAATTAGTATTATTAGTATTTGCTGAAAATACTTTTCCTTCCTATAGTTACCATATGCATCTCTTCATGTCAACCTGTTTATATGCTATCGTTATTTATTGCATAATATGCATTAATTGTCTTTTTACAAGAACTACAAACAAATGCTTTTTGGGGCTCAATTGAACAGGGGACACAGACGACAAGTTTTCCCACAATTAAAGTTTCTCTGTATAATTCTATGTTCAATTAACTCAAATACCAATTATTTATTTTTCGATGACGGCACTTTAAAGTTATATAATCACCATATATAGCTGGGTTACATTGTGATTACAGGGCAATGGATCCTGTTGTTTCTGCCGCGACTACTACTATACTGGAGAAGTTACTAGATGAAGCAATACGGAAAACTCGTTATCCTTTCCGCTTCAACAAATATGTCAAAGAGCTTGAAACAGAAAAAGCGAACCTACAATCAAAAATTAAAGAGGTTCAAGGTCGTGCTAAAGATGCTAAGAAGAAAACTCATACGGTTGTAAGTACAGTTGAGGAGTGGTTGATCAAAGCAGAAGTTTTGATGGCAGAAGCGGCGCTGCTGCACGAGAATACAAAGAAAAGAAATGAGATTTATTGTCTTAAGCACTGTCCAAACTTGATCAATCGTTACAATCAGGCAAAGCAGCTTGAAGAGAAGACTAATGAAATTAAAACACACAATGAAGTTAAATTCTCCGAGTTTTCTCGATGTGCTACACTTGTAGGTATGAACTACTTTCCTTCACAAGATTTTATGTGCTTCCATAGCAGACAGGTAGCTTATGATCGTCTTCTGGTGGCACTTAAGGATGATGGGATTCATATGATAGGATTGTATGGCATGGGTGGATCTGGGAAAACAACTTTGGTAAAAGAAGTGGGTAGAGAAGCAGAGAATTTTTTTGACAAAGTACTCTTTGTGGTTGTGTCTAGTACCTATGATGTAAGAAAAATTCAAAGAGGGATTGCCGACCAACTAAGTTTTAAATTGGAAGAGGAAGGGAATCAAGAGAGAGCTAAACGCTTGTCCATGAGATTGAGCGGTGGAGAAAGGTTTTTGATTATTCTGGATGATGTATGGGAGAAGCTTGATTTTATGAACATAGGGATTCCTACTGCTAATAATCAAATGGGCTGCACTACTCTTATAACCACCCGTAAGCTTCATGTATGTGAATCGATGGGTTGTCGAAAAATAATTCGCTTGGAGGCATTAAATGAGGATGAATCATGGGCCCTCTTTCAGAAGCATGCTGAGTTGTCTGATGACCACTCTGATAATTTGAAGGACATGGCACAAAATATTACAAAAGTATGTGATGGTTTACCTATTGCAATTGCAGCAGTAGCCAAAACTTTGAAGAATAAACCTCATGGCGAGTGGGTTAAAGCATTGAAAATATTGAGAAATCCAAGTTTCATAGATATTGAAGAAGATCTAAAAAATACTTATAGATGTCTTCAATTAAGCTATGATAATTTGGAGAATGAAGTGGTTAAATCGCTCTTCTTATTATGTTCTGTGTTCCCAGAAGATTTTGAAATTCCAATTGATGTAGTAACCATAATTGGACTTGGGCTTGGTCTAGTAAGAGAGATTCCCTCATATTGGGAAAAGACCCAATTAATCAATATGGCTATAAAGAAGCTTGTAGGATCTTGTTTACTACTAAAATTTGAAGATGGCATTGACAATTATTATGTCAAAATGCATGACTTGGTTCGTGATGTAGCCCTATGGATAGCTCAAAAGGAGAATAAGTTGATTAAAGGACCATTAAAAGAGGATGTGATAATGGAGGACCATGCTGTAAGATATTTATGGTTTGAAGTAGTTGATAAATGTCCTAATAAGTTAAATTGTCCTAAACTTGAGTTTCTTCATATCTCAATTTATTCAGAACCTTCTATGACTATACCAAATGATTTTTTCAATGGTATGGAAGAGCTTAGAGTTTTGACTCTTGCAAATCCTACTATTTATAGAGGAGATCCAGCGGTTCAATTGACCATTTCACTCCACTTGATAAATAATTTGCGTTGCCTAACACTATATCAATGGGTATTAGGTGATATCTCTTTTATAGGGAGCTTAAAGAGCCTTGAGTCTCTTAAAATATGGGGTTGCTCTTTTGATGAATTGCCAACATGCATCATTCAACAAAAGCAATTGAGATTACTTTATTTGCGTGAGTGCAAAATTCAAAGCAATCCTTTTGAAGTAATGGGAAGATGTTCACAACTGGAAGTGTTATATTTTTTTTACAACAGTGGAAAAGATTGGCAGGACCAAAATAACAATAGTGCTAAATTTTTCGATAAAATTAGCACTACTAGACTAGCAATGGAGAGTTATTGTATACACTTTGGCAATTGGTTGGAAACCATTGTGTTAGAAAAAGATGAAAGGGATTGCCTCTCTTTTGTTGCAAGAGGTCTATATATTGAAGATTTTGAGAGTTGTATTTCAATTGGAACAAGTAAGGAAATGATAAAAAGGGCAAAGACTCTTTCTTTAACGAGAATTTCTAAAAGTTTGAAAAATAACATCCCTGACCTATGGCAAACAATAGGTGGAGGTATGAATGAGTTGACTTGTCTTACACTTTGTGAATCAGATGGGATGGAATGCTTAATAGGCCAATCAAATCCAAGTCAACTAGGAGTCATCTCTAATTTGACTCATCTAACTCTTCAAAAGGTGAAGCATTTGAAAACTTTGTATAGTGGTCAGCCTCCTCAAGGCCTTTTTGCTAAATTGGAGGAGCTTAAAATACATATGTGTGATTCACTTCAACATATATTGACAGAAGATGTGAAGGAAATAGTTGATGCAAGTGACTATCAGAGTTACAAAAATCCATTCCCCAAATTGAAATCGCTTAATATATTCATGTGCAAGAAACTAGAATACTTAATGCCTATCTCTTTTGCAAAGAGCGTCACACTATTGGAATTCTTACGCGTAGATGGAAGTAATGAATTGAAAAGCCTGTTTTGCCCATCTAGTGAAGATCTAAATCCAAACAAGACTCATACAATTGAGTTTCCAGCTCTGAAATCGCTTTTACTCTTCGACTTGCCAAATATCATTAGTATTTGTCCAAAACATTATCAGGCAACATGGTCTTCTCTGGAATCATTCTCATTGGCGAATTGTCCACAACTATATATTAAGTCTATCATTCATTGGGTTGCATGTGGTGGTGGATTGAGACAAGAGGACAATCACGTGACTTCTGTGGTAAGATTCCTTTATTTCCCATATTTTCAAATTATTCATATAATTTGTCATCATAAAAATAAAAAAAAATTTAAAATGTATATCACCATACAATTCACAATTTGTGAAGTAAACTTCCTCTTTTCATATTGCTTTATATTATTGGAACATCTACATTTATCCATATTTTCTACGATTTTAACTTGATAATTGTCTTTTACTAGAAAACACAATAATTATCTAATTAAAATGGCCTTTTTTCCCACTTTTACAGGACCTACTAAAGGTGGTCATGGCCTCAATGGAATCTTTAGAGTATCTTGATCTATTGAATCATGAAGTAGAAGTTGTTTTTGATTTAGAAGAACTCTCTATTAATGGGCAACAAGTAAACTCGAAATTAAGTAACCTTTATTTCAATGAGCTACCCCGGTTGACGCATATATGGAGGGGTACCAAAAATTGTTTACTCCTTCAACATCTTGATTGGTTACAAGTAAGGAGTTGTGGAAATTTGAAACAAGTATTCCCTTCATCCATCTTGAAAAGCCTCCCACAATTGAGGATTCTATACATTGAAGACTGTAAGGAGTTGGAGGAAATCATTGAAGAAGAAGATGATCAAAATGTGTCTAATTCTTCTCGTCAACTTGTCTTCCCAAAACTTGTTACAATTTTCATCAAATGTTGCCATAAGTTGAAATGTGTATTCCCTAACATCTCTGCATGCCGAGTTATTCCAAACCTAAGGGCATTGTACATAGAAGATGCAGCTGCACTAGAGCAAGTATTTGGACATGAACAACATGACACAACTTTGGAATATGTTCTACTTTGGAACCTTCCTTCACTCACTTCAATCGCACCATCCATTCATTTGGAAACTGTTAAATACATTGTTGTGCAGCAATGTCCCAAACTATCTCTCACTTCCTCTATTACTCCTCAGGAAATGCTTAAGCAATTGTCCAAAGGTACTCCATGTTTTGAATATGTTATAATAGCATCATGTGTAAAGTAGTATTGTATATATAATATTACTGCTACTACTACACATACTCATTATATATATATATACATGTATATATATATATATACATGTATATATATATATATATAGTTAGAATCTCGTTTTATAATACTTGCATATTTTTTGTGAGCACGATATATATATAGCCAGCTATCCACTTTTAATTCTTACTAAATCGTATCTTTCCAAACTATATATATGAGTAGAGCTCAAATAGACTTTCTACTTCATACATTCTTCAAGTGCATAAAATTAAATATTTTTTGTCATTTTTTAAAATTAAACATCTTGTTAATATCTAAATATAATATTCAACATTCATATTTTGTGTACTCTAAACAATATCATTTTTTTTCAAATATGATAGAACTTAGTTGCATACGTTTGACAATTTGAATAATATCTTTTTGCCATGGATGATATAATAGGTTTTTTCTTTTATAATGATCTGCTTGAGATGGGATTGGAACATATTATCAAATCTATGGATGATCCTAGCAAAGAAACCATGCAACAAATTAATTGCCAAGAAATTGGAGGTCAGAGCAATGACCTGAAGTTGACAATCATTGCTACACCAAAATTGACACTGGTACACATCATGCTTTTATATAGATGCCAATCAAATCTTTTGTATTTGGTGTTGCTCATGCTTTAGATACATCATTATGGACAGTAGGATATAGAATGCAATTGATTCACTCTTCTATCTTGCAGAATAAGAAAGAATCAGAAGATCGAAGGGCGCACGAGCAGGAAATGTCAAGGGAAAAGGTAATAGCAGCTCAGGCAATTGGTTCAATTAATGTTGACTTAAGGTTACGTATCTTTTATTGTCGTGTAGAGTGTAGAAGGAAGAGTAGAAGAGTGTACTACATCAAAGAATGTTCAGATAGCTACTTCATTAGCTCATTTAGAACCAGCAAGCTCAACCAAGGCTAGCGTCACTATCTTACATCTTGCACTAATATTGTCTTTGTTATACTTGTGACATTAGTTAACTATATATGAGTCTTTTTGGGTATGGTGTCTCAGAGTGTCAATCAAATAATGCCTGCTTTAGAGATATCTGCAATATTGCCAACTTCATCTCCACGACCACAATCAATTAGCAAGCAGTCAGCAACTAATCCTGTAGATATATCTATACATCAAACACCTTCTAATCAAGCTGTAAGTATCCAAAGTGAGAGCCTCTTAGACTATACAAGTTTCTGCAAATAATTTCCTCCTTAAGACTAAGCTGTTTCATTTTGACTATATGTTCATTGATTTAAATATAAGAAGTTGGTGAATACAATATCAACCAGTCAATCTGAATCAAAGTACCAGCAACAACAATCACATGCAAAAAATGAAATTACAAAGAAGGTAATTCCTCATGAAATCATAAATTCATAATAATACATGTGTCTTGCATATGTATGGAGCAACTCCCTTCTCACTTTTTTCTTTTTGTTTTTCCCTTTTTGGCTATGTAGAGTATTGGTGACCTGGAAGGTCAAAGTGCTCAAAAGGAAAACATATCAAGGGAATATGTAGGGGAACATTCAATTATCCACCTACAATTCAAATAGTAAATAGCTAAGACTTACCGGTTATAATTTATTTCTCTACTGGATGTTAAAGGAATCTTTGAAGGTTCTCTATCATCTAAGAATGCTAAGATAATAGCTCCATCAACTGATTCAAAATTAGCCACTTCTTCTTCGACAAAATCTGTTTCACATGTAAGCTTTCTAGTATTTTTTTTGGGACTAATAAAACTATTTGAGTCTTATATATGGTCATGATTCAGGATCTCTACACAATTCCTAGAAATTATATACTCCTCTTATCCTAAATGTAGGAGCTAATTAGAGGGTTAGTCTTGATTCTAAACATAAGACCTAAATTCAGTTTGTCTCCAATATTTGTCATTTGCTTCCAATCTAATTTAATTGATTCATAAATTGACATATAACCTAATGTTATAACTGGGTACTTTAGGGAGATTAAATCACATTTGTTATGATTAAGTAATTTGTTTGGTTTCCTTAATCTACCCAAATAAGTTAAATAGCTCTTATGTTAAGGATACGAGGAGTATATATATATTGGGTTGACTGAGTGCATATAAATGAAAAGTTGTTGGAAAAGCAGTTAAAAAGACTTGTATAAATAGCTTTTATCATAGAAGAATGAAAAATATTGTTGTTGTATCATAGGACTCATATGTGTTGTTTTCCAAATCCACTTATTATTATTAGATTCAAAGTCAAATCAAGTTCAACCCAAGGAAGTCGGATGCTGAAGACTTGAAAGATGATGATCTCATCAGTATGCTTGAATCTATGGAGGATGATTATGGTGGTAAATCACCAATATTATCTGTTCCTACTCCTGCCACAACCAAAGATGAGCTTGTCGCAAAGGCCCTTGCTAACTTGGAAGACTCCTTGAAGATGCCTCTTAAGGACATAGCAACCTCAGATGCCAATAGTCTTCGCCTTCAAACAGCTCTCAACTTCTTGTCTCACCTTTCCTTGGAAGATGGAGCTCTGTCCCATGGAGTTATAGCTGTAATAAAGTCTATGCTTAAAGATTTGCCGAACATTCTGTCTTCTTTCAAGCAAGCATTTGCTACTGTCAATAAATTTACAGTGCTTGAAGAAAGAGATAAAAGGATCAAGGATGAGCTAACTCAACGAAAGGAGGTTGCTACTGTTTTGGTCTCAAAAATGTCTGAGAATCAAAAGTTTATGGGTGAAGCTCAAGAAAAGGAAGCTAGGCTGAAGGAGCAGATCTCTTTGTTGGAGAAACAAAGAAAAGATTGTGAAGTTGAATTGTTGTCTCTTCAAGAACAAAAGAGAAAATATGTTATAGAAACGGTTGAGTTCAAGAAGGAGATTGAGACTGTGAGAAAAGAGAAGTCTGAGATGGCGGAAGATCAAAGAAATGCTCGGCAACAACTGTTTCAGGTTGAGTATAAGTGGTCAATCCTATGTAGCCAGTTTGAACAAGACACTGCTAACAGAAATCTCTATTAATGCTTCTTTTGCTTGCTTCAAAAGACCAAATAAAGTTTGAGAGGCTTTAATAGAATAGTTGGACTATTTATTTGTTGTGGGTGTGTTCTCTATTCCAGTTGATAGCTTATTTAATGAGCTATTGACTTGAACTACATTTTCAAAGTTCATTACTCGGATGGATAATATTCAGTGTTTGGAAGCTCATTCGAGAGTTGATGATTCTTGAAAAAAAAAAAAGTTTCCAAAAGTTGTTTCTAGGAGAATCATATCCTATAATTAGATTCTGATAATTTGTTAGTTCAATCACTTGATTGAGGTGGGTGGTGTATGTTAATAATATATAAAAATAAATCTCACCTTAAAAATGAATTGACTAGATAAGTTATATATAGTAAATTTATGAACTCAACATTTGAATTAAAATATTATACTACCTCTTTTCTTAAATACAAGACCTAGTTGACTTTTTTAGAGAAATTAAGAAAGCTAAATAAGTTACTTAATATATCATATGTTATCTATGATTAAATTATATATCAGTTTATAATTTAAACAAATTAATTTGGAGAAAAAACGATAATATAAATACTTTAACGTAATTTAATTAGCTTCCTAAATCTCTTTTAAAAAAAACCAACTGAGTCTTATATTTAGCACCGGAGTATCAAGATTTATTTTCATACCTGTATCAACATTTCAATAAACTAAAAGCAAAATAAGGGATAATGGACGAAAGGCTATAAACAGTCCTATCACCACCACCTGCATTGTTAACAAAGAGGTAAAATTATGTGAATTTCAAAGATAAGGCTCATTACTAGATGTCTAGATTTGTTTTCATTTTCCTCGGAACATACAAACATAATCATGATTTGTTTGTCATGTGAAATGAAACTAATTTTTTTTAAAAAAAAAACCAGCAACAACAACAACAAAAAAATCATATAGGAGAAAGTATCCACCACATGTTACAATTATCTAAAAAATTGTTTATTAATATCAATTTCATATTAAATAAGAAATTGTTTTTTTTTTCGCACCAAGAAAACATAGAGATCATGTAGGCAAGGGGGGAGTCAATGTTATCACTTGTTATGATGAGGCATTACTGAAAATAGTGTTTGTATTATATATATGTACACACACATATGTATATATAATATTGCTATATTTACACAGAATCATATATATGATTAATATCAAATTTTATAATACTTGCAAATTTTTTGTCAACATGATGTATAGCCATCCGTGATGAATTCTTACTAATCAACATCTTTCTAAACTGCACTCATGCATGTAGTTCAAGTAGATTTTCTATTTCCTACATTCTTCAAGTAATTAAGAAAAATATTTTTTATAAGATATCTAAATATAATGTTCAACCTCCATATTTTATATACTTAAAATAATAATATTATTTTTGAAATATAATGTAATTTATTTGCATACTATTGTATTGCTAATTTAAATAATTTCTTTGTAATGGATCACATAATAGGTTATTTAGATTAGCGTTATGACTTAAAGACCGGATTGGAAGATATTATCAAATCCATGAATGATTCTAGCAAGGAAAGCACCCAACAAACTGTTAGCTAAGAAACTAGAAGTCAAATCAACGACCAGAAGTTGAAATTCATTGCTTCACCAAACTTGATAGATGTATGGGTATATCTTCAAGCTCTTACTTAAATGCCAAGCAAATCCTTTAGATCTTTTTGATTTGGTGTTGCTCATGCTTAATAGACATCATTATGTACAATATGATATAAAATGCAATTTATTCACTCTTCTGGAGTAGAAAATAAGAAAGAGTCAGATGATTAAGTGCTCACAAGCAAGGCATGTCTGAGGAAAATGTAAGAGTAGTTCAGGCTATTGGTTCAATTAATATTGACTTAAGGTTACATATCTTTTGTTGTTGAGTAGAGTGTTGAAGGAAGAGTAGAAGAGTGTACTACCTCAAAGAATGTTCAGATATTTAGTCCATTATCACATTTAAAACCAGAATGCTCAACCAAGGTTAAGCCTCACTATCTTTCTATCCTACATCTTGTACTAATAGTCTTTGTTCAGCTTGTGACATTAGTTAACTGCCTTTTTGGTATGGTGTCTCAGAGTGTCATTCAAATAATGCCTGCTTTAAAAGTATTTGCAACTGATTTTAACTATATGCTCATTGATGAAACTGTACGTATCCTTAATGAGCCTCTTAGACTATAAAAGTATTTGTACTCAAGTTCGTCCTTGAGACTAACCCATCTGATTATATGTTCATTTGTTTGTGTGTGTGTGTGTAAGTGAAAAGTTGGTGTATACGATATCAACCAGTCAATCAAGTTTGAAGGACTAGAAACAATCAGTTGTAAAAATTCAAATTACAAAGAAAGTCATTCTTCATGAAATCAAAGTAATGCACACGTATATATGGCCAACCTATTCTTACTTTTTTATTTGGGTAATGTAGACTGTTAGAGACTTGGAAGGTCAAAGTGCTCAAATGGAAAACATATAGAGGGGAAAAGTGGGAAAAGAAATCAACTCCCTATTGTTTGAAACTTGGAAGGTCAAAGTGCTCAAACACCAAATATGTCAAACTTAAATGTCTTAATTTATTGCTCTATAAGATATTGAAGGAAACATTGAAGGTCCTCCATCATCTGATAATACTGATATAATTACCCCATCAACTGAGTCAAAATTAACAAGCTTGCTGCCTGGCATCTTAGTTACTTCTTCGCCAAACAAAGTTCCACATGTAAGCTTTCTAATACTTTTCTTGGTCCAAATGTGATGATATCTTTTGTTGGTACTTATATAACTTTTTCAGTCTTATACATAGTCACGATTCATGATCTTGTGGCTATACCATTAGTAGCAATGATATGATAATTGAGCATAAGTGATACACACACATATAGCTTTTAAAATGAAACACTGTTCAAAAAGGAGTTAAAAATACTTGTATATATAGCTTTTATCCTAGTAGAATGGAGAATATTGTTCTAGCTAATTAGGACTCATATGTGTAGTTTTTCAAATCCATTTTTTATTATTAGATTCAAAGTTAAATCAAGTTCAACTCAAGGAAGTTAGATGTGGAAAAAGGCAGGAAGGCAACTCCTATGATAAATCTTCAAGACTTGAAAGACGATGATCTCATCAGTGTGCTTGAATCTATGAAGGATGATTATGGTGGTAAATCACCAATATTACCTGTTCCTACTATTGCTACCACCAAAGATGAGCTTGTTGCAAAGGCTCTTGCTGACTTGGAAGACTCATTGAAGGACATAGCAACCTCAGAGGCCAATAGCCTTCGCCTACAAACAGCTCTCAACTTCTTGTCTCACCTTTCCTTTGAAGATGGAGCCCTATCCCATGGAGTTATGGCTATGATAAAGTCTATGAACAAAGATTTGCCTGACATTCTGCCTCCTTTCAAGGAATCATTTGCTACTGTCAATAAATCTACAGTGCATGAAGAAAGAGATAAAAGCATCAAGGGCGAGCTAAGTCAACGAAAGGAGGTTGCTATTGCTCTTGTTGCCAAAATGTCTGAGACCCAAAAGTTTATGGATGAAGCTCAAGAGAAGAAAGCTAGGTTGTAGGAGCAGATATCTAGGTTGGAGAAAGAGACAATAGATCGTGAGACTGAATGGTTGTCTCTTCAAAAGCGAAAGAGTAAATATATTGCAGAAGCTATAGAATTGAAGAAGGAGATTGAGACTGTGAGAAAAGAGAAGTCGGAGATGGTGGAAGATCAAATAAATGCTCAGCAACAACTATTTCAAGTTGATCATAAATGGTCAGACCAGCACAACATTGCTAATAGAAACCTCAGTTAATAATGCTTCTTTTTTCTTACTTTGAAAGACCAAACAAAGTTTAAGAGGCTTTAATACAATTGTTTGACTATTTATTTGTGTGACAACAACTTATGGAATATGTGTTCTGTAATCCTATTGTAGCTTACTTAATTAGCTATCTACTTGAACAATATTTTCATACTTGATTACTTAGATGTATAATATTCCATATTTGGAATCTCATTTGACAGTTAACGAATTTGCAAGAAATGCTTGTATGTTTCCAAAAATTGTTTCTTTGAGAATCAAATCCTATGATTTGATCCTTAAAATTTGTCGGTTTTCACTTACGGAAAAATTGATGGAGGTGGGCGATGTGAGCTAAGAATAGGAACAAGTCTCACCTTGAATATGAATTAATTAAATAAGTTATATATACATGAAATAAATTTTTAAACTTGATATTTGAATGAAAGTATAATATCAACGTTATTTATATACTTTTATCAAAATTCCAATAAGCTAAAAGGAAAAGAAAGGATAATAACGCTTAAGCCAAAAGGCCATAAGCAACACCTATGAAACACCGACACTCCCATTTTTTAAAAATATGTGTGTCGGACACTCCGACATCGTCCGACATTCCTATTTTTTAAAAATATGCGTAGCTTTAAATATTGCTAAATTGTTGATGAATTTTTCTTTTATATATATATATATATATATTTTTTTTTTTTTTTTTAAAGGAAGCATGGCTTTTATAATGAGGCGAATCAACAATGAGTCAAAGCTAAAGGCCATGATTTTACGGAATATTAAACTTGAATGTAAATTATAATATATATATATATATATATATATATATATATAAATAATATCAAAGCGTGTCTTAACGTGTCGAAATTTAAGTTTTTTTAGGATTTACGTGTCGAAATGTCGAGTCGTGTCGTATTTCGTGTCTCGTGTCGGTGTCGGTGCAACATAGGGCAGCACCAACCCACCATCTGCATTATTCGGATGGTCCTCTTCGTCTTATGGTTTGTCCCAATGTCATAGGTGTTAAGAAAATTAAAGGCCAGATTGAGAAGTGCTTGGTTTCAAAGTAATGCGGATTCTTGAAGTTGAAAAACAATCTGGGGGCACTACTCTTATAACAACACGGAAATTTGATATGCGTAGATTGCTGAATTGCAAACAAACCATTTCCTCAAATGGTTTAGAGATAAGAATGAAGAATGGACTCTCTTTCAAAACATGCTGGAGTCTCTCAAATTATGGCGTTGTTGTTTGTTTGAAGTATCAACATGCATTATAGAATAGAAGAGCTTGAGATTATTTTCGTCAATTGTTTGTGTTCTTTGAATTAGTATTTGTATCTTGTAATTTATACTATTTTCTAATTTATTTGGATTTACATTTTAAGAAAAATTCTACTATTTTGGGGTCTATTAGATAAGGTACGCAATATGGAGGGGTAGGGTTGGTTGGATACCATTGCCACAAACTTTGTGAGATTGCAATCACCAATCCTGTTTCTTTTATGGCATGGCAAGGAGAAAAATGTTAAAGAGAATCTCGCATCTTATAATTTGTGAAAAAAAGCTGTGGTGATGTTGTTTGGAGACAGTAATCCTTATTAAAGTTTAATGATATCTTTATTGATTGTATTCTATCATGGTTTAACTTTAGCTCATGGTTTTTAAAAAGGGTAATGGGTAGTGTTTAATGATTTCGTTGATAGAATTGGAGATAGAGACTAATGTCACTTATTTGCTTGTATAATTATTGAAGGA
The DNA here is from genome assembly GCA_034222035.1 of Acacia crassicarpa. NCBI lineage: Eukaryota > Viridiplantae > Streptophyta > Magnoliopsida > Fabales > Fabaceae > Acacia > Acacia crassicarpa. The sequence continues at coordinate 41,544,151 of JAWXYG010000003.1, forward strand.
ATAAAGTTGCATCTAGCCCCTTGAAGTAATTAACAAGTGCACTCCATGTTCTAATGTAATTTGTGGTGCAATTTCACCCCTGAAGCTATTAAAATGGTGCAATCTCATCCGGTCATCCCTCCCTAACAAAACCTTTAGTTTGACTGTTAAGTCCTGAGTAAACTGGAGTTTGACCCAAAACAATCTTAGTTGGCATATGAATAGGCATATGACATGGCATTCTTTTACGTCAAGAGTTTTTAACCATGGGAAAAAAAGAAACAAAGGTGGTGTAAGCTAAGAATAGGAATAAATCTCACCATGAATACAAATTCATTAAATGATTTATAGAGGAAGACCGAAGTGAACACTTAATAAGATTACAAAGGGGGATTTTTTTTTTCTTTTTTTGGAGTTAATAATCTATCCAAAGATTTAGTTTTCGATAGAGCACAATAGTGTTGTGCAATCCATGTAGCCAACCTCATTTAGTAGGATAAGGCATTATTGTTGTATATATATGTGTGAAATAACTTTACAAACTCAATACTTGAATTAAGATAAAACTTCAAAGGTTGCCGATGATGTTGAACAATGGTTATATAAAGCAGAGTGTTTAATAGCAACAGTGGTGGAGTAAGAAGAAAATGCAATGAATCTTCTTGTAAACCACAAATTTGTGTTTGGAATTTTCTTTCCTAAACTATGATTCAGGTATTATGTGAACAAATCTTGGCACTTGTAATTCTTTCTGTTCTTTTTTTTTTTTTTCCTGGAGCTTCTTAATTCTGGTTCATTACTTTATATCTCTTTCCTGAAATGTACTTCTGGGTTAAATTTAAATTTTATTCAAGATTAAGATTTAGTCATTATGATATTCGTATTCTTCACGTTAGGACTTGATTGAAATTTATTTGGCAGGCAATAAATTTTTGATATTGGCCTACCGGAGTTGCACTTCTTCTGTGAAGAAAATTTGGCATCAGTTTGGATGATGAATTTATCATAGTGATTGAAGCTTCACTTCCTTCCGCTGCCTTATACAATATTAACACTTATCCCCATATTGACTATAATATTTCTATGTTGGTTTTAGCTACAATAAACACAAACACACACACACACATTCATTATGAAAATTATTCATTTTAGGAACAAACTGTTTTGTACATCCACATACAATACCAATATTGTATTATACCCATGCAAGGCAAATTCGTAGAAATAAATATCCTACCAAAATACTGTAACTGAAGAAAAGAGACAGGCACACAAAATATTCAAGATTCATATCATGTCATAAATAAGATTTGGTAGCAGTTTGGAGTTATGTACCATGGCAATCGAGAAGAACTTTAAGGCATCAAGGCTTGATTCTGAGTTTTCAACCCCACTGTACCGAGATTATGTCTAGTGATGAGGAAGATCTTCGGTGGTGTAACTCAGATAAGGAATCAGATGATGAGACTATGTCAAGATAATCTCATTGTAAATGCATGACATTCAACACCAGAGATCTGAAATTCTAGTGGAAAGTCAAACACATTTGATGAGTAAAGGCAGAGTCAACTCCTCAAGACCAACTTTTAGCATCTTAGCCTAGCTCTTACAGGAATGAATAGACAACAAAGTTTAATCTTTGAAGATGCCAGAGAGAAAGAAGAATAGGGAAAAATTATGTATCTCAATTCATATACAAGAGAGGTTATTTATATACATATGGGGAGGGGGGGACACATGGGTAATGACCCATTAAGACTATTGATTACCTATTTACTACCATAATCCCTAATTAGTAGCGATACTCATAATTACAATATATTCACTTTGATTATTTCCTAACACTCCCCCTCAAGTTGAAGCATAGATGTTAATCATGCCCAACTTGTTACAAAGATAATCAACTCGAGTTCCATTTAGGGCTTTAGTCAGCAGATCACCCAATTGGTCACTAGACCTCACGTGTCCGGTAGAAATGAAGTCCTTCTTGATTTTATCCCGCACAAAGTGACAATCGATTTCAATGTGCTTTGTGCGTTCATGAAACACAGAGTTGGAGGCTATATGTAAAGCAACTTTGTTATCGTACCACAGTTTTGCAGGTAATGATGTGGTGAGACCAATCTCCTTCATTAACTGATGAACCCACCCAATTTCTTGTATCGATTGAGCCATAGCCCTATACTCGGCTTTTGCATTGGATCTTGAAACCACATCTTGCTTCTTACTCCTCTAGGACACTAAATTTCCACCCACAAGCACACAGTATCCTGTGGTGGACCTTCTGGTGGCTTTGGATCCTGCATAATCCGCATCACAAAAACATACAATCTCAGTATGACCATGATTCTTATAGAGCATGCCATGACCAGGTGAGCCCTTCAAGTAGTGTAAGACATGTTCCAATGCTTCCCACTGAGCAATCGTCGGTGCTGTCATGAATTGGCTTAGCACACTAATTGGGAAGGTCACATCGGGACGAGTCACCGTGAGATAATTCAATTTTCCAATCAATCTGCGGTATCTCTCAGGGTAGGCAAATGGCTTGATCTTTTCTGGGTCAATTTTCTTCTTAAGATCCTCAGGTAGTTCATCAAACGGTATGCTCTCATTGATGTCCAGGAAAGGATTAGGAATCATGGGAAAACTGCTTGGTGCTGCCTCGAGTTTGCTAGTTTCTTTGAGAAGATCAGGAACGTATTTCCTTTGTGTCAAGAGAATTCCTTCCTTGCTTCGCATAACCTCGATCCCAAGAAAGTATTTTAATAGGCCTAAATCCTTTGTTTGGAATTGAGAGTTAAGGAAGGTCTTTAGTGATGAGATGCCCGAAGTATTGCTCCCTGTAAAAACAATGTCTTCAACATATACCACGAGGAGAATCATGACAGCATCCGTCCGCTGGTAGAACATTGAATAATCACACTTGCTCTGATTCAGACCAAACTTATTAACCACCGTGCTAAACCTGTCAAACTAAGCACGAGAACTCTGCTTCAAACCATATAGTGACTTCTGTAAATGACATACCTTCCCACACTCCCCCTGAGCAACAAAACCAGGTGGTTGCTCCATGTAAACTTCCTCAAGAAGGTCACCATTTAAGAAAGTATTTTTAACATCCAACTGATGAAGGTCCCAACCATAAGTAGCTGCCAGAGAAATAAAGAGGGCATACGATTACTAAGGTGGTATAGGGAGTGGCTCCACGAAGAACAGGAGATGGCATACGATCAATAAGAAAACAAGCAGTAGACACAGCATCAGCCTAGAAAGGTTTGGGAACTTGCATTTGAAACATTGAAGCCCAAGCGACTTCTAATAAGTGTCGGTTCTTTCATTCGGCAACACCATTTTGAGCTGGTGTATCTACACACGAGGATTGATGAATCATACCATTTTGGAGCATATAGTTTTGAAATTGAGCAGAATAATATTCTTTAGCATTGTCACTCCGTAAGATTTTCACAGGGACACCAAATTGAGTTTTTATTTCAGCGCAGAAATTGGAAAAGTGAGAAAACAACTCAGAACGATTTTTCATTACATAAAGCCAGGTGGTGCGAGAAAAATCGTCAACAAAAGTAGCAAAGTACCGAAAACCAGACTTGGACTCAACCTGACACGGACCCCAAATATCAAAGTGGACTAAATCAAAAGGGGACGCAGCCCGTTTATTGACGCGAGGTGCCAGATGAACACGGTGATGTTTGGCAAACTGACACGACTCACACTTTAAAGAAGACACATGATGAAATTGAGGATACAACCTCTTTAAAGATGATAAAGACACATGACCCAACCGACAATGGATATCAAAAGGAGAGGAACCACTAGAGCAAGCAACTGAACGCGGTACTCGATCGTCAAGGAAGTAATGACCGCCAGATTCATACCCCTTACCAATAATCTGCTTCGTCGTAAGATCCTAAATCAAAAAATGGTCAGGGAAAAGTGAGATGAAACAATTTAAGTGACGAGTAAGCTTGCTAGGAGACAAAAGGTTAAAGGCAAGGTCAGGAACATTAAGAACAGATGATAAGGAAACAGACGGGGTAGGTTGAACAGTGCCAGATCCAAGAACACGGGAGTAAGAGCCATTGGCAATTGTGATTGAGGAGGGGTTGGCATATGGTGCATATGAAGAGAACAAATGATGGTTACCTGTCATATGATCAGTAGCCCCGGAATTGATGATCCACTTCGAGGACGAAGTAGCAAGACATGAATCAGAGTTATCTATAGCAAGCGCGGTCGGTGCTGAGGAAGCATGATCAGGGGTATCAGATGATTGGACCATCTGAGCAGATCCACTCCGTGGCTACCTCTGTTGCAACTTTATGCAGTAACGTTTCGTATGACCAGGTTCCTTGCAATAATAGGAGACAATTCCACCAGCATTAGAATTAGGAGGATTGTGACCACGCCTTGGGGGGCCTAGGTACTTAGGAGTCGCAGAAACTGGATTCGTTGTACTTTCCACTGAATAGCTTGGTCGTGAAACTCCTGGGTTCCTACCATCAGTCGCACTCCGACCAGTTAAAGCACTAGCATTACTAGCATTTGAATTAGATGCTAGGTTGGTCATACTGTCTGCACGCAACACTCGAGAGTACACATCCTGAAGAGATGGAAGCTCAGAGCTGGATAATATCTGAGACCGAACAGTCTCATAAGAAGGATCAAGAGCAGTAAGAAAACTCATAATTGCCAGCTTCTCCATATTATTCACCTGAGCTTGAAGATCAGTCGTTGGTGGCATTAACCGCCGCATCTCCTCATACATTTGTTTAAACTTGATGTAAAAATTCTTCAGGGGGCGACCTTGCTGGTCAGCCTGATAGAAACCTTTGCACACCTTATGTATGCGAGTAATGTTCCCTTTCCTAGAATACAGAAACTCTTGGCAGTCAATAAGTTCCTTAACAGTATTACAATGACTAACTGAAGGAAGAACATCACTGTCAATGGAATTTTGAATTTGTAAGAATAGTCGGGCATCCGCACGAGCCCATGTCATCTTTGGGTCATTCGTTGGAGGAGTCGTAGTTAAGTGGCCTTCTTTCTCAATACTAAGTAGATGCATACGGATGGTTTTGATCCAGTCCAAATAATTGGTCCAATTTAACTTATGATCAGTAATTTTGTGGGACACAGGAATCATCTCAGTTGTCGCACTTGGTTTAGATTCAGCCATAAGTGATAACTAGATACACAAAGGGAAACAATAGATAAGACAGCAACTAGAGAATCAAAGAACACCACCTTCCAGAAACAGCCCAATGTTGAAGTGCCCACAAAAGGTAACCCAACAGCAGCCAAACAGAACTACCTTTTTGCTTTTGTTCTATCCTACAATTAATCTTCATTAAACTGTCTAAAACTCATAAAGAAAGTGGTTAAACTTAGCAGGGAATATAGAAGATTAATGTTGGAAAGTATTGAGATCAAACAACAATGTATTCCAAAATCGTCAAATTCAAATTTCTAAATCAGCGATGGAAACTCGAGTTTGTTCATCAAAATTCGAGTTTTCAACTGTGTACTTAAGATCAAACTTGAGTTTCAAAACTGAAACTCAAGTTTTCTACGTCCAGAGAGCAAAGTCGTGTTTTGAGCTTTTGGACCATAGTTTGAATGAATCTCAAAACTCGAGTTTCCAAAAGTAAACTTGAGTTTTGGACTTTTAATGAAATATGAGTGTTTAAGTCCAAACCATCAAAACTTGAGTTTTCTTCCAAAACTTGAGTTTTAAAAATGTTGAAAATCATCAAAGCTCTCTGTTTGGCCAAAACTCGAGTTTCCAAAGTGAAACTCGAGTTTTCACTTATAATGTGAAAACATTGAGAAATTTCAGTCAGGCCAAAACTTGAGTTTTAAAATTGAAACTTGAGTTTTCAAATCATCGAGAAACTGCATTCCTCTCTGCCTGATCAAAACTCGAGTTTTCATCTAATTATGAAAACTTTGAAAACTTGCAATGCTCTCGGGTTGGGTCAAAACTCGAGTTTGAAAACAAAACTCAAGTTTTCATCCAACGATGAAAACTTTGAAAATCAGCTCAAGTTGAAAACTTGATTTTTCTCTTAAAGACTCGAGTTTTCAAAATCTGGGTGAAAATGTGAAAACTCTCTGTCAAGTCAAAACTCGAGTTTTCTCTTAGCTCAAAGAAAACTTTAAAAAAATCTTAAAACTTGTTGAAGATATGAAGTCTTGGCGCAAAACTGGATTCAAACACAAGAGACTCTATGTAAGGCCAAAACTCGAGTTTCCAGAACAAAACTCGAGTTTTGTCTTTAGTTGAAAAAGTTCATGAGTCTCTATAAGAGTCAAAACTCGAGTTTTCAAACTGAAACTCGAGTTTTGTCTTGAGATAAAAGTTGAGTGCTCTCTGTAATGTTCAAAACTTGAGTTTCCAAAGGAAACTTGAGTTTTGCTCTTGTTCAATGAAAACGAGCATCTCTCTGTCAAGGTCAAAACTCGAGTTTTGAGACCAAAACTCAAGTTTTGTCTTGACAGTAAGTTTTTCAACTTACCAAGACAAAACTTCATTTTTGGGTTTGCAATTGGCAGTTATCATCAAAACCACAGAGAACTAACAGAAGGAAGCTGCCCAATCCGATCCTTCTACTGTTGTCCAGCCCCCTGAACCTCCTCCTCTTCACAAGAAATGGAAAGCTGCGAGGATGAAAGGTGACAAATACATAAATGCAGATGTTGCTGAGGTTGCCTCAAAGATTGTAAGTAGTTAAATTAGACATTTTAAATAGCCTCAGTTGTTTCATATTATAGGGTTTAGTTGTTACTTATGAAACATCTTATGATACCGGATGCACTTGAGGAGCAGAGTTCCCAAGGTTCATTTACGTCGGGTTCACGAATGGACATTTTGTCAACGGCGATTGGGAAGCCGGATTACCTTGATAACATTCGAGGGGAGCCTAAGGGAGTTACTGCCTCAAAATATTTTGGACGGCGTTCACGGATCTATGATGATAACAACCCTAGTCCTCAGCTTGAAGCCAAAATTTGGGCGGGACTATTTGACGAAATCATGCAACAAGTACGATTTGAAGTGAAAACTATGATAGATTCGAGGGACAATACGGAACATACAACCTTTGATTCCCCGGCCTTCCCCAACAATAAAGAGAGTTTTAACCCTCCGAATGTTGATCTTGGTGAACCTTCTCACGCTCCACAGGGAGGACAACCTTGTACTGTCTTTTTCGATGTCCCACACCAGCATATTGTTGCCGATGCTCTTATTTACACAGATCACATAACCCACCATAATATTAAAATTCCAGAAGACCTACGTAGGGTGACTATGAAATGTGTTCGAGAGGGGGAAGAAAAAACAGACATCCCAATTGATGATGATGAGGTTCCCGATTTAGCCGGGGCCATAGGATCGTTCATCCTTTGGCTGAATCATCTTATTCAGATGGCGGCGGCGACACCTCCAATGGTAAGAAATACAATACTAGAACTTGCTTTTCATTGGTAACCCACTCATAATATGTTTGTTTATGTTTTCATAGAATGAACAAGCTGTGGGAAAATTTCCCTACTTAGCGCAACTGCGAGACATGTATAAGGACATCAGCTATCTCTCCTTCAAGATGCATGCAGGCATTTTCGACTCAGAAAAAGCATATGATTTTACAGTGGACAAAAAAGATCTGGATCAATTTATGCATATGGAGTGTTTAGATTTAGTCGTTCTTGAAGCTGCGATAATGTAAGTTTTTTTCCCCTTTAATTATTGCATTAATCTTTTTTGTTTTCTATACTCAACAACGCTTATCATTTTATTTCAATCAGTGTCTGCAACGACATATGTGTCCAGAAAGGCCGAAAGGGTTTGTATGGATTCTTAAGTCCAATAAACACGACGAAGGATCGCAATACATTACCCAAAAGGACGCTTTATGTTGGTTGTACACTTGCCGGGGAAAATTTGCCTTGTTATCTAGCCCCAATACTTGAAGGGTACGTATTTTAGTTTTGTCTATTTAAGATTTTTAAGAATAGGGTTAAGGTGCATTTTTGCCCTTAAAGTATGCGCCCAGGAGCAATTTTGCCCCTGAAATTTCAAGCGTAGCAATGTTGCCCCTGAAGTTTCAAAATGGAGCAATGTTGCCCCTCCGTTAAAAACCCTAACGGTCAACTAGCAGTCAACGTTAGGGTTTTTAACGGAGGGGTAACATTGCTCCATTTTTAAACTTTAGGGGCAACATTGCTCCCAAAAGAAGTAGCAATTTTGCCCCTAAAGTTTCAAAACGGAGCAATGTTGCCCCTCCGTTAAAAACCCTAACGGTCATTAGGGTTTTTAACGGAGGGGCAACATTGCTCCGTTTTGAAACTTCAAAGGCAACATTGCTACGCTTGAAACTTCAGGGGCAAAATTGCTCCTGAGTGCATACTTTAAGGGAAAAAATGCACCTTAACCCTTAAGAATAAATTACTTTCTTATCTTAATTTAATATTAAAATGTATATATTCTAGTGGTCATTTGACCTTGTATGTTGTAGTTTGGTTGGATTCCTTAGGTGGCAGGCCAAACGATGAAATCAAATCCATGTTTGCCAAGTAAGTAAATTTTCGTCTAAATCATTGATTCTTCATTTATATGATTTGTTTTCATGTCTGTTAATTTCCATTTCAATGATAGTGCATTCAAGGCGGCTAGATCGATTTCTGGAGCACAAGAGTAGGGTGGACCGAAGTGGTTTTATCCGAACGTAGGTAGTTTCAATTCAAGTTAATTCATTGACACAGTAGCTTTCGATATGCCTTTATTCGTTTTAACAATTTGCTTTTGATTTATAGTGCCCTCGACAACTAGGGAACTTTGAGTGTGGATACTACGTTATGTATTTTATGCATACCATCGTTCAGAGCGGACGTACTGCAGGTTTTCAAAACGTACGTAATCGCTCCGTGATTCTCAAATGTTTAGATTTTTTTTGTACTTGAGTTGTTAATTATTTCATTCACTTCATTGATTTAACTTATGCCTTGTTTTCCAATTTATAGCTTTTTGATAGTCTGGATCGATGCTCGGAGGAAGACATCGATACAATTCGAAACACTTTGGCTATAGATTTTCTTCAACACATATAGATATGTACGTCTTGTGTTGCCTTGTCCGCCTTTATGCCTCCATTTAATTGACGATATATGTGTCGTAGCAATGTAACTTGTTTTACACTTCTGGCATGGTAGATAAATTGTTGAAGCTTCTTGGAATTTAATTGATGTCAAGTTGAGTAATTCCTGCTGGAATTAAAGAGCCAATTCTGTTCTGCATCTCTGCATTACCCTCTAATACTCTTGGTTTCTAAGGAATTGATAACTCAGATTTGTTAATACCTCTGAAAATCATATCAATCATTTAGAGTTTTGTTGTTGTTGTGATCCTTGTTCTGTATTGGAATTGAAACTTGGAGCTAAAAGTTGAATTTTTGGTCAGTTTAAGTAATAGTTTGTTGTTGACATTGTGCAGTCATTGTGGCCAAATTCTGCTTTAAATCTGATATTGAAAAAATTGAATTAATTTTAGGAGAGTTACTATTTTGTGTTGTATTGAATTTTGAATGATGTGGTCCATGTCATATGCTATCATTGAAGCGTTAAGAAAGTGGCTTTGGAGGTTGGAATTCATTGTTGTCATGATCATTGTTATTACAAAAGTTTGGAAAGTAAAATTCTGAAGTTGTTGGTCACTTGCTGCTGAATTTTAGAATTGTACTTTGCTGCTGTCAATGTTCCTTAATTGTGCATTACATGGAAACATTAAATTGTCGAATTTTTGCATGATACCCTGAAACTTTTGCTGCTACATTTTGGAACTTTACCTCTGGATTTCATGAGCTACTATGATCAGCTGTGGTCTTGCTGGTTGCCAAGTGCATTTTGGTCTAAACTGCTCTGTACATGAATTTCTGCATATTTGAAATAGTTTTGCTGTCACAAATCACAGTGGTTTTGCTGCACTTGTTTAGATTTGAAATCGGATTGCATCTATCTTATTTGTGAAGTGCAAGTTTTGAAAGGCTGATCTTGCATTGTGAAATACTCTGTTGCATCAATCCTTGCTGTTAGTACAGACTATATAGTCCAAATGTATGTGTGAAACATTTGCGGTTAGTACAGACTATATAATCCAAATGGTTACCAAGTCTTCTTACATGTGCAATATGGATAATGTATGTAGGGAGTGCTTGAAAGATTGGGCAGCTCATCAACCACCTCCTCCCCCTTTCAAATTGATCCTATACTTGAGGATTTGTTTAGTGATAGCTAGGAACTCGGAAGTGTTTTTTGTTCATCAACCACCTCCTCCCCCTTTCAAATTGATCCTATACTTGAGGATTTGTTTATGTTAGTTCTCTTATGGTTTTGATAATTGCCAACAACTATAAACAATCAAAGAGGTTTTGCTCTTAAAGTCTTAAAAATTTAAGTAAGAGCAAACCTTGAGGTTTGCACTGAAACCTCGAGGTTTGGCCTTACAGAAGGTTTTCAAAGTTAAGTGTTTCATGATTCAAAACTTGGTTTCACAAAAACAATGTAAAACCTCGAGGTTGATAAGTTAACCTCGAGGTTCAGCATATCTCAGAAATACTCAGTTTTGCACCAACACATGAAACCTCAAGGTTTGGTTGGAAACCTCAAGGTTTATAGTTTGGTGCCTAACTGAATCTTTCGAAAAATATAAGCAAACCTCGAGTATTAGAATGAAACCTCAAGTTTTACTTCATCCAGAAAGGTTTTGGTTTTCATCAAGTATGAAAACCTCGAGGTTCAGTTCTGAAACCTCGAGGTTTGACATTTTGTCTTAAACTTGAAATTTCATGAAAATCAGTTAAACCTCGAGTATTGTTTCTCAGCCTCAAGTATTTTGGCATACCGAGAGCAAACAGGTTTTCAAAGGAATGAAAACCTCGAGGTTCAGTTTGAAACCTCGAGGTTGTGTCTTTGGCTCAACATTTTGTTTTTGAAATACTTTAGCCAAACCTCGAGTATGGTTTTAAAACCTCGAGGTTATCGGGCTCCAGAAGAAAAATGGATTTTTAACCAAGTTTCAAACCTCAAGGTTTCTTTTGAAACCTCCAGGTTTGTGGTTTTCAAATATTTCTCAAAAGGTTTCTTTATAAAGGAAACCTCGAGGTTCACAAGGCAACCTCGAGGTTATGTGTTTTTGGAAATGAGTGTGCTTGAGTTATTCAAGCAAACCTCAAGGTTTCTAGCTGTTACTGCAGATTCAAATTTGAGAAATCTGTAATACCTTCTTGTTTGATCTCAATGCTTTACATGATTATTCTATATCGATTCTAGATATGTTTAACCATCTTTCTAGTGAGTTTCAGACAGATTAACGAAGGTTCATTAAAGAAATAGAGCAAAAGCAAAAAGTGTGTCAGAACATTTAATGTTCAGTCCAGAAACTTGCTTCCTTTGGTTAATCCACTGATACTCGACTAGAAAAGATTAAAAGGAAGATTACTACAACAAGAAACATCCTCTCTAACGGATTTATTGCCAGAAAGCCAACTCAGACTCAATGACCAGCTAGATTATGCATAAACAAGAGAGAGAAGATGCCAAAGCTTGAACCAATACTCAGCAGATGATCTCCAACGGTCCAATCTAGTTTGCAACGGTCATTTAATGTTCTCTACCTATAAATAGAGAGCATTAACTCCTTCTCAAGCTGATACATCAACTAAGAGCGAAAATTTATTGTATTCATTCATAGTGTTCAGCTTTCTTCTGTAATAGTGTCATTTTGACATTAGTGCTTCAGTGATTATCTTATCTACTTTGTGAGAAAGTTTTTCACTTGTAAATCATTCATTGATTGTGATAACTACAAGTTAGGGGACTTGGTAGTTGGGGTGTATTGATTACAACTTGTAAGGAGGAGTGTGTTCTAGTGAGAGAACAACTCTTAGTACAGAGTGTGTAATCAATATTGTTGAGTTAGTGGATTGAAAATCCCAAGTGAGGCTTGGGGACTGGATATAGGTCAGAGAAAGGACTAAACCAATATAAATCGTTTGTGCAAAGCTTCTTCTTCCCTACTCCTCTGTCTTACCCTGTTTTAAGGTGTCAAAAACAGAGTTTTATCCTTAAATTTTAAAGATACCCAATTCACCCCCCTCTTGGGTATCAAGCTCCAATCTACAGTTTAGTGCTAGCTAGGAACTCGGAAGTGTTTTTTGTATTTTAATTGTTCTATCATCGTTGTAAAGGTAACCTGTATTAATCATAGGACGCCTTAAAAAAGGCGTCTTGAATTAACAACAAGACGCCTTTTTTAAGGTGTCTTGAATTAACCACAAGACGCCTTTTTTAAGGCGTCCTGTATTAACCATAGGATGCCTTATATATTATTTTTACAACTACCCCTGGTCAGACGTCCTTCTCAAAAAGGACGTTAATTGCCTCTAATTCAGGACGTTAATATGTTTTTTTTGTAGTAGTGTGGGGGGAAAAAAGAAAAAGGTTATGTCAATTAGTGCTTTTTGAGCGGCAAAACTATAGAAAAGAAGAAATAGTGTTATTGGCAACAAAGAAAGTCAAGCGGTGAATTTTGGCAATTTCTCAATAAACCCAAATGTTGCCGCACAATTTTTATAAAATGAAAGAAAGTATAAGGATGTTCATTAAAGTGCACAACTGCAGCTTTAGGAAAAAAGAAAAACTTGCTTTCCCTTCCGGTAGATGAGATGAGCGAACCTAAATTTAATGCTTATGGTTTGAGAAGGATGGTGATTCCATCTACCTCCCAATGATTTTCTTAATAGGTCTAGACTCAAGAACGCTCTATTTCCTCTCGTGTGTTTTTTTCATCGTGTCCTTTTATTTTTTTCCTCAATGATTCATGATATGATATGAGGTGGATTCTCAGTTGTCATTTTACTTGGAGGGGCATCGTGGTATTTTCATTACATTCAAAAATCTCTAATAAGATCACTTGGTCTAGCTGAGGATTTGTTAAAAGTATAAGCCTAATTTTAAATTTGGGGTATTTTAGTTGGATTTAATGAAGATTCTCTCGTAATGAAAAGTAGAGTATAAATATAATTAATTAGGGGTAAAATTGACCCAAAAAAAAAGAATTGATTTTTTTTTTGTTGAAAATGAATTTAATGTTTAGAAAATCCCTAATTAAATTTTATAAAAAAGACTAGAAAAATTCAAAAATTTGAATCATAGAGAAAAGATCAAAGGTAATGATTAATTTCAAAAACTACGTACTAAAATATTAACATCTGGCTAGCAAATAATCTTACTGAAATTATTGCTTCTCACAAACAATGAAAATTAACAGCCTATACTATTTAATTAGGTAACTCATATAGTTGGTTATTTTTAAGGTGACTTCCATCAAATTAACAATAACCATCATATAGTTGGTTATGTTAATATAGCTTATAGCATGTACATATGAAGTCTTTTAAAATGATATTTTGCTCTATTTCATAAATATGGAAAACAATTCACAAATGTTCACCTTTCTTTAATGAGCATCTAAATTATTTTGTGATAGACAGATACAATTTGATGACATAAGTTAAGCTACCACTGCTCAACAACTTCGTTCATAAATTTTACAAATCATGCTTTTAACAAAAGCATTAAAGATAGAGGTATGAGTCATCATGAACCTGTTTACATTATTATTATTTTATTACAAAATCTTTAGGTGAGTTTGATACTTACATATTACCCACCAATAAGGTCATTTCATTGATGGCATTTAAACTCACAACCTTATAACTATGAGCTAACCCTTTTACCAACTTAGTTAACCTTTGTTGGCTTGTTCATCTTCTTTATTAATAACTTAAGCATCCTATTACATATTTTGCATTAGGTGGGAGCAAAAATGCCGGAAGCTTTCATCCAGAGGTACAGGTATTCATGCATTAATTTGCAAATTAACCATCTCCTACTTTCCAGCAAATTATTAACTTTCTTAAATTATATTGTCCCATGCTTTTAGCAAGGACCTTACTTCTGTTATTTTTATTGAGCTGACATTTAAGAGTTAAAAAAAAAAAAAAAAGAACTGTGCTTATATATTGGATCAACTAGGCCCAAAAGAGATGCTCCAGTATTGCAAGCCCATGAACTGAGCAAACCAGAAACTTGAAGTCCGCGTCATCCCTTATCCTCTGCGAGATACAAAGTCCAATGAAAGTGTCCAGAACAGCAAAAAGGTTGCTTGCACGAGTTCTTGGGGCCTTGTCCTGGCCTTGGTGAGGGATTGATGTTGAACCCTCCAAAACTTTTTTTCGCTTAAAAAAAAAAAAATCCCCATGTAGGAAACGCCACCACGAAACATGAACATATAGCTGAAGAAAACACCATGAAAGTACTAAAATAGTATCTCAATTCAGCTTAGCAAGTCCCGCAGTCACTACGGAGCTGCTTAATCTCCAGTAACCAGTCAACATCTTCTACATTATGAGTTATGACTACCTTGCAAGCTATTGTGGCAATTAAAAAATTTTATAATCCGCAATCTTTTTAAATTTTTTTTTTAATGCCATCAACTAGTAACCAAGCACACAACTATTTGAGTTTTGGACCTTGTGACTGTGCCTTCTAATATAAATATCTCTTTTTAAACTCAAATTTAAAATTAAAACTTTATATTGCTAGACCAACTTTATGTTATTCCTCATAAAAGAGTTAGGCCCTGTTTGTTATAAAGAAAGTTTAGGGAAGGAAAGGAAAGGAAGATTTGAAAGATGAGGGAATATGGTTTGAGTTGTTTGGTAGGAAGAAAATAAAGAGGTGGTAGTTGGTAAAGAATTAGGAAATGTCTATTTTACCCTCAAAAGAAATTAATTCAAAATAAAAAAGAAAAATAGTTTTTTGCTAAAATATATTTTTTAAAAATATATTCTTGTTCAGTTCGAACTCGTAAAAAAAAAAATTACCAAGTTCAAACTTTCCCGCCCGGGAAATTGACCAAAATAATAATATTTAAAAAAAAATGTACCAAATTATAACACTTCCCAAAATATTTTTTAATGTAAGGCAATCAAATCCTCTTATTGACTGACGCCACAAGTGACGTCAGGGGTACTGACGTTACAGTGAGGTGACGTCAGCAGGGCTGACACAACCTGTACCTGTTGACGCCACAAGAACATTAATTAATTGACACCTTAGGCGCCTTTAGGGGTCAATTTTTGACGGCTAAAGGCGTCACTTTTTCTTTTTCTTTTTTTTTTTTTGTAATTTTTTAAATTTAATTTTATAATTATACTTAAAATTATAAATAATAATTCTATCTTATTATAAATAATAAAATTAATAAATAATAATTAAGAAAATTAAAATTTATTATAAAATATGTAATTTAATAACCCCCATTCCTTTTAGCTAGCTATTTAATTATTTTTTTTAATTTAAAGAGTGCCCTTCTAAATTATATGCAGAGTGTCAGAATAATTATAGTGTCCTTTTAGATGTCAAATCAGAACTATTTTACCCAAATCAGAATTATTATAGCGTCCTTCTGGAACTGACCGAGGATTAAAATAAAAGGTAGGTTTGATCATTTTATGTTTTTGGTTCTTCAACTAATGACAGAATAAGTCATTAGTTGAAGAACCAAAAACATAAAATGATCAAACCTACCTTTTATTTTAATCCTCGATCAGTTCCAGAAGGACGCTATAATAATTCTGATTTGGCATCCAAAAGTACACTATAATTATTCTGATACTCTACACATAATTTAGAAGGACAGTCTTTAAATTTTTTTTTTTTAAAAAAAATTGAGTAGCTAGCTAAAAGGAAGGGGGTTATTAAATTACATATTTTATAATAAATTTTAATTTTCTTAATTATTAACTATTATTTATTATTTTTATTATTTATAATAAAGTAAAATTATTATTTATAGTTTTAAATATAATTATAAAATTATATTTTTTATAAAAAAAAAAGTGACGCCTTTGGGCGTCAATTAAAGGCGCCTATTAATTGACACCTAAAAGGTGTCAATTAATTAATGTTCCTCCGTCAACATTGTTAACGCCATAGGTCGTCAGTATCTCTGACGCCACCTGTGGTGTCTATCAATCAAAAGATTTTAAAAAATATTTTGGAAAGTGTTGTAATTTGGTATAATTTTTTTTAAATATTATTATTCTGGTCAATTTCCCTTCCCGCCCAGTTCGAACTTCCCGTTAAGTTTGAATTTCAGGGGTAAATCTATCCAAAAAAACACTTTCCTGGGAAGATTGAGTTTTGCTTCCATTTTCGGATGAAAAGCATCTTCCCTTAAATATGGGAAGATTGGACCTCATTAGAAGATGCTAAATGAACTTTCTCTATAAAAAACACCTCAAATCTATGGGAAGATTGAGATCTTCCCTTTCCTTCCCCACCAATTCTTTATAACAAACGGGTCATTTGTTGTCTTGTTTTAAGTTCATAGACTTGAAAGATTAGTCTGAATGAAGTCAAACATTTTATCGCTAGGGTGGCAATATGTTATTATAAATATGTGATTTTGACCAAAACTAAAATAAAATATCAATATGTGATCCCTTTTTGACAAGCGCATCATCATCCCCCCAGGTCGAGGAGAGTACGATTTATTTTAAGATTTAGAGGTAAAAATTTGGGAAAATTACATGTGAATATTATTTAAATCCCTAAAACCCTAGACATCCATTGAATTTGTAAAAAAAAAGATTTAGAAGTGACATAGGGATATACAAATTCAGGAAAAAGACCATGCTGCCCCTAAGTATCTTACCTTATGAAGCCACTTCATTCTCATTCAAATCCCATTCGCCTGCCCTAGCGTTCTTCGGCTTGACCCACCACCGTCGCCACACTGTCGTCGCTGCCGCTGCCGTCGCCGTGGACACCATGTTCGCTGCTGCCGTCACGTATCTTTCTCATCCCATTAGTCCTGAGCCCTCAACTAGATTTAGAAGTGACATAGGGATATACAAATTCAGGAAAAAGACCATGCTGCCCACCTTATGAAGCCACTTCATTCTCATTCAAATCCCATTCACCTGCCCTAGCGTTCTTCGGCTTGACCCACCACCGTCGCCACACTGTCGTCACTGCCGCTGCCGCTGCCGTCGCCGTGGACACCATGTTCGCCGCTGCTGTCACGTATCTTTCTCATCCCACTAGTCCTGAGCCCTCAACTTGTTCTTCCTCTCTATTTTTGTATTGTTCTTCTAAGTCCGAACCCAGTCACCGGATTGAACCTGTTATGCTGTTGGATTCCAATGCCCACACTTAGTTCCACTACTTCCACTATTCCCATTATTATTACTATCACCTCTCCTAAAACTTCCTGCTTTGATACAAAACCCTGACATGCATTATATGAGGATGTCGGCTGTGAAATTTCAGAAGACTTGTTGGAATGTGGTCTCGTTTTGGCTATAAAGCAACCAAAGGTGAATTTCCTAATTTACTTTACTTCTCTTCCTCCCCACTTAATTTTCTAACTATCTGTGCTTTTTGTATTTTGGATCAGATACACAGCATTGTGAGCTGAAATTTTGATACTATCATATGGTTTTCATGCAGTTAGAGTCTATCTTACCCGACAGAGCTTACACCTTTTTCTCCCATACTCATAAAGGTCAAAAAGAAAACATGCCTCTGCTGGATAAGGTATCTTTTCTTCTTTATTTTCGGATTGTGACTTAAAATTTCTAATAGAGATCTTGTGACTGATTTTAATTTTTGTGTGTGTTTGTATTTACTGGTTCAGGAAACGGTGTGGTGGCAACCTTTGTGGCTTTGCTAGGATATTGTGCTTTAACATTGCACCTTACGTACCTCTCCTTTTTTAAGATAAATAATGCAAACTGAAATTAAAAGTCACTCTGTCCTTGAACTAAGATTTATGATATCTCATTCTGTTCACTTTTTAATTTTTCATTCTGCTTGAATAACATTCAATCTCTTTGTTCATTCATCTATCAGCAGTGACTCGGTCTTCTTCTAGTCATTAAATTACATATATTAATTTAATTTTCTTCGCATGCAAACAGCTCTTAACTTCTTATCTCACCCTTCCTTGGAGGATAGAGCTCTATCCCATGGAGTTATGGCTACAGTAAAGTCTATGCACAAAGATTCGCCTGATATTCTATCTTCTTTCAAGCAAGCATATGCTAGTGTCAATAAATTTGCAGTGCTTGAAGAGAGAGATAAAAGCATTAAGTACCGGCTAACTCAACGAAAGGAGGTTGCAATTGATCTTGTTTCTACAATGTCGGAAGCTCAAGAGAAGGAGGCTGGGCTGAAGGAGCAGATCTCGAGGTTGGAGAAAGAGAGAAAATATTATCAGGCTGAATTGTTATCTCTTCAAGAGCAAAAGAAAAACTATATTGCAGAATCAGTTGAGTTCAAGAAGGAGATTGAGACAGTGAGGAAAGAGAAGTCTGAGATGTTGGAAGATCAAAGAAATGCTCAACAAAAACCGTTTCAAGCTGATCGTAAATGGTCAGTCCAAGGAAGCCAGTTTGAACGCAACATTGCTGATAGAAATCTCTCTTAATGATTATTTTGTGCACTTTTAAAGGCCAAATAAATTGATATTTGGCCTTAATGTGCTATCTACTTGAACTAAATGTTTGTACTCAATTACTTCGATGTATAATATTCCATGTTTGGAATCTCATTCGACAGTTAATGATTCTAGAAGAAATGTTTGTATGTTTCCAAAATTTGTTTCTATGACAATTGAATCCTATGATTTGATCCACATAATCTGCCGGTTCAATCACTTATGGATAAATTGATGGAGGTGGGCGGTGTGAGCTAAGAATAGGAATTAAGTCTCCTTGAATATGACTTTGTACTGAGATTTACTTGTGGGTTAAATTTTAATTTTATTCATGATTAAGATTTATTCATTTATGATATTTGTATTCTTTATGCTAGGATTTTGATTGAGATTTATTTGGTGGCCAAGAAATTTTTTGATATTGGCCTATTGGAGTTACACTTCTTCTGTGTATAACATTTGGCAGCAGTTTGATGATGCAGATTCTGGGGCAGGGTCAGATGACTTTGATTTGCTGGAATTGGGTGAAACTGCAGCAGAGTTTTGCCAAATGGGCAACCAGACTTGCAACATTCTATAAGAATGATATTATGTTGTAAGATATTTAAAATGCTCATGTTTGGACTTTGGAATGCCATTTGAAAATAGTCACACTTCCTGTTAATGACAAATTATCACATGGTTTTTTTTTTTTTTTTTGGGCTAACCCTCCAAGATTCAAGTGCAAGTTGAATTTTTTATTTGTATTTCTTCAACTACCTCTCTAACATCCTCCCTTTCAATGATCAGATTCAACATAATGTTATTGTAAATGCATTACATTCAATACTAGGGATCTAATATGTATTCTTGTTGCCAATGGCCTTGTGGCCTGAGGCATAAGAGTCACAGGTTTGATCCTTCTTGTAACCTCATGCCATCAATTCTTGCTTCTTCAATAATATATATATATATATATATATATATATATATATATATATATATATATATATATATATATATATATTCCTATTAATAACAAATGTATTGTTGCTGCTTGACTTTCAATCTGAATCAACTCTTGAGGCAAGAGACTAGTTCCATTAGGGATTTTCACATCACTAGTTCCATATTTATCCTCTTGAGTTTATCTTCCTATAGCTTTGACTCTTTAAATGCCGATGGCAATCTAGGATGAAAATTGCAATGGTCATTCAGAACAAAAGAGGACTTGGATATTTAAAGTTGAAGACTGCGTTTGTCCAATCCATTTATGAAGGTCCAGTTCTAAATAAGTTTCAAATAATCGATTTTTTTTTTCTTTTAAGACAATAATAATTCTGATCCTCATGAACTTGTATTCCTAAATCTTCGTTCAACAGTGCCATAAGTTGAAACTTGTATTTGGTGTGTCCACATGAAAAAAGATTCCAAATTTGGAATATGTATTACTTTCCGATATGCTAAGAAATACAACATGTGAGGCAAAATTATATGTTTTTTGTTGTTATGCTTGATGTTGAAGGTTCTATATTAGAGAATGCTAAACTAGCTATACCATATCAGCTCATTTACAACCTCCAAGGGAGCTCGCTCCTAGGCTTCTCTTTTCTTTATCTGCCTCAAGCATTTCCACATGTGAGCTCATTTCTATTATATTTTTGTGAGCCTAAAAGTGATGTCTATAGTAATTTTCCATGTCCTTTTAATTTGTATTATCCAACATGTGCGGATAGATACTTATATACTTCAGGAGTATCACGTTATCTAAACTCTTTCTAAGAAAAACATAACAATTCATATTATTTTACTCTTAATTGGCAGGTGACTCATATGAAAAAAATTTATATATTTAGAGTTAAGATTAACTCTCCAACTATGTCAAATATATATTAAGGTCTAGAGGGAGTACTTACCAAAGTTTTATTGTTTTACAAGACGTTTAAATGAAGCTGTGAAGTCTTTACTTCTGAAAATCCAAAGATGTGTACCTCTTCAACTCATTCAAGGGTTAATTTTGTTAATATCCACCTGTACGAGGCCATCCAATTGTCCACTTATATAATTTAGGGTCATCAATACTAATAAGAATTATCAGCTGGTGTTCGGTCTGCAAATATTCAATTTGAATTCCTATATAGGAGTTTAATTGATGATTCTTAACTATAATATAATTGAATTGCAAGGGAAGAAGCTCATGAAATCTACCAAGTTGGAAAGTCTCCTTGCCTAAACTTGAGAATTAGAAAGCACTTTGAAAACACACTGGTCTCTCTTTCCTTTTATTATCACATATGGTTAGAGGCTAATACATTTTTCAAAATATGTCCTTTCTTATTAGATTCAATGTGAAATCTGTAATATCTTATATTTTGGGAAATAATAGAAATAAAATTATATCTTGTAAACCGTGAACTAGGTTTCTTGGGTAAGGGCATATTATGAATCAGTGAATTTTTGTCTCGAAGATGGTGTCACCCGAAGTAATTTCTGTTTCCGGCAGTGTCCGACTTAAAATCTTTGACAGATTACGAAATATCCTGAATGAGGTCAAAAATTCAGTTGACCCAGATATTTCTAAAGAGGAAGAATAGAGCTTCAAGACTGTGCTTCTGGATTTTTGAGAATTTGCAAAAGATCACGCGATCAGAACACCGAATAGGGAACTTTATTAGTAAAAAATAATATAATATTTAAAGGTGTGGGACCCACTGACAAAATTTTCTCCCCTCCCGACAGAAACTCTCGTGAGTTTGAAAATTTTGTCAGCGGGACCCACTCAATAATAATTTATTATTTAAATAATAATATTATATTATAATAAATATTAAAATATTATTAAAAATTTTAAAATTTGTTCACGGGGCGCAACTTTTTAGTTTTTTAGGAAAATTACGTAAAACGACCCAGAGACGAAAATTACACTTAAAGACCCATTTTCCAACTATAAATAGAGGCCTCACTTCTTCATTTTCTTCACACCAAACTCAGATCACAACGGTCGAGTTTAATAGAAGAGAGAGAATTCTTAGAGTTTAGAGTGAGAATTTAGAGTAAAGTTCTCGGAGCTGGAGAGAAGGAGTAAGAACTTCAAGGGTAAGTTCTTTGGTCCCTAGTCTTAAGATTTGGTAGTTTCTTTTGGTAATTATAGTAGAAATGCCAGATAGAGTTTTTTCTGAGTATGCTCTGTGGCTGCAGCTTAGTCTGATCTGTCACATCAGAAAAGAATTATTCTTGGGCAGTAATGTTATTTACCAATACAGTAAATACTATTTACCAAACAGTAAAAATTATTTACCGTCACGGTAAAAATATTTTTACTGGTACTATTCACATGAATAGTGAATACTATTCACATGAATAGTAAATCTTCAACGTAGAATTCCACAAGTATTGCAAAGTTGATGGCCACTGATAAATGTGATATTGTTCCTATAGGGTATCTGTGAACTTGTACCGCTGTTTTCCGTTAGAAGTACCGTTTTAAGTCAAACGTACCAAAACATCATCAACGAAGGTACGGACGCGTACTGTAACCTTAACTCTGATGCTTATTGTAAATTTTTATGTGATAGATAGTCTGAGATTCTGTTTTTATAAAATTGTGCATACACATTAAGCTATATACGGGTTATAGTCATGATAATGCCGTTGAGTTTTCCTAGCGCTGAGGACACGGATGTACACCGTGGCACTGGGTAGTGCAGACTGGATTAAAATATGAGGTGGTTGTGCTGTTGAAATGTGATTATGCTGTAACTATCATGAATATCTATTATATATAAAATTGTTACATAAGCATGAGGTTAACTGTTACCTGAGGTTCAATGGGAATTGAACCTCAGCTCTTACCATAGCCTCAGGTTCTGGCGGAGACAGGGATACTGACAAGGGTAAGCAGGCTGCTTAAGGACTCGGACGAAGGATTGTTTATCTATTGCTGTTTTCTTATGTATTTTGAGTACTTGAATTTTTGGATGACTGTATTAGTATTAACACACCAATGTTGGTTAAATATCAGATACACGTTTTGTTTTAAAATGAAAACTCTTTTCCGATGCCACTCTGTTTAAATTATTCAAAACTCTGATAATCTCTTTTGAAAATCACATATTAAAAGACGGGACGTTACATTTTGGTATCAGAGCTTGCATCCTGGCACGAAGTTAACTAGGTTACTTTAAACAGTCTTGTAAGGTTGTTTAAGTAGCAGAGTTAAGTTCTAGCCTTCAAAAGTATTTTATCTGGCATGAACCCGACTTAGTTATAACAAACCATTGGTGCCGAAGGTAGGGCCGAGTCTATGTGGATCAGCCAATCAGTCACCCTAGCACGGTGAGGCTCCCATGATAGACGCCTACCTGGCCAATCGGTTGATTAACTAAGTTAGGCTCTAAGCCATGGTTTTCTTTAAAAAAAAAAAAAAATATAAGTACTGATATGACCCTGGTGTTGTTGTAGAAATGGACAAAGAGGAATTTCCGTATATCAATTACTTTGGGAAAAGAAGACGTATTGAACGTCGGTCGATAGTCCCCGAACCAGTAAGAAGGAGATTGAACCCTGAGCCGATAAATCCACTCTCTGTACCAATGCCTGAACCTGTGCCGGTACCAGAACCACTCTACCCCGCTCTTGCACTTGATAATGATCCAGAACCAGAATACCATCCTGGACCTGAGTATCCCGACCATCTATATGACTCAATACCCATTCTTGCAGAGCCCTACTCACCGAAACCCGGAAATCCCAGCAATTCACATCACTCCTCAATAGGTGATAACTTTGACTATCCTCAGATACAAGATCTCGACTATGATTCTGACGCCAACTCTGGCAACTTGGAGTACGTCTTAGATGAAAACTCCATCTTAACTTTAGCCTTACACTTGGAATTTCTCCATGCCGCTCTCACTACTAAGACCGAGAAAGACAAATACCTACTGTATCTGACCCGAGTCAGAGAATTTTACCAGGCAAACTCTCGCTACCTTTTTCCGTATCCTTCTAGAGACTGGGTTAAATCCACCCTTCATCACTTTCCTCGCACCCGTTTCTGGAAAACAAAAATCAATGAAATTCTGAATAAGGGCCACATCGAGGATGTGTGCTCGTGCATTTTCTGCCTCCAGTATTTAGTTCACCTGGTCATGTAGAAAGACAAAGACAACCCTACAACAGTTCAATGAACCATGGAAGTAGTAGTAGCAATAGTTTTGTAACAGTAGGACTAAGTATAATAGTAGTTTGTGTAATCACCATTAATGAATAAAAGGGGTGTACTATATACGCTTTGGTGTGATTCATATGAAATTTGTGATCTTATGTTATGTGTAATCTTTTTGTTTTCTAGTGTTTATATCTATTAACCTTTGGAATTTAGAATATGGCAACTTTGGGAGGCGCCGGAACTCCTAGAGGCCGAGGCCGAGGTCGAGGCAGAGGCCGAGGCAGAGGTAGGGGTAGGCAACTGCGAGTAGTACCAAACCCTGAACTCGAACAACATGAACCTCCACCACCAGTACAAGATGAACTTCAAGAAATGAGGAGAATAATACAAGAACAGAGAGCTCTCATCGATGCGCTTCTCACTAACAGGCAGGGAGGACGAGGGGATGAAGAACAACAGGCTGAAGGAGAGCAACAACAACAACGTGAGGGAGGAGAAAATTACGACGAACAAGAAGACGAGCACAGCAACGCATTTGAGAGACCAGAACGATCTCAGTTACCTCCTCGACAGGAGAGAGTACTGGTGGAACAACATCAACCTGTCAGAGAAGCTAAGGATACACAATACTGGGTGACACAATTCTGCAAACACAAGCCACCAGTATTCCGAGGAAAACTTGATTCAGCTGAGGATTGGCTATTGCATCTTGAAAAGATCTTTGAGGTCTTAGAATGTCCGGATAACAGGAAGGCTCAATTGGCAATTTACAAGCTAGCAGGAGACGCCGATCATTGGTGGCGAAACACCGCGGCAACCCTCCGAAGCCGAAACTGTCCCGTCACATGGGAAACGTTCCAAGAAAAGTTTAACGAGCAGTACTTTCCACCCTCAGTACAGATGATGAAGGAGACAGAGTTCCTGCACATCCGTCAGGGTCGAGAAGAATCTTTCGATGATTACTTCGCTCGTTTCACCAACTTATCTCGGTACTCATCACTTCTGAGGCGAGATAATGACGAGAGCAGCATTGCAAATGTACTTGTGTATGGACTAAAGTATGAGATAAGGGAAAGGTTGGTATCGCACAAATTTCTGGAACTAAATCAAGCTGTAGAAGCCTGCCGACTCATCGAACGAAACTTGAAGGAGCTTCGCAAGACCAGAGACTTCAGCAGTAGCGGCCCCAACCGTAGCGGTTTCAATCGCAACAACCCAGCACAGAAGAGGAAGGCACCTTGGAATAATTCCCAACAAGGGAATAAGAGGCCATTTCAACCGAGACAGCAAAACTTTCCAAGAATGCAGACATCCCAAGCCTGTCCGCAATGCAGAAGGTTCCATCCGGGAGCTAACTGTGAGGGAAAGCCAGTGTGCTTCAGGTGTCAGAAACCGGGGCACATTAGCTTAAACTGTCCTCAAAAAGCTTTGGAGGCGAGACCGCAGAACGCAGGACGAGTTTTTGCTCTGACTAATGAGGAAGCCAAGAAATCTCCTGAGATGATCAAAGGTACTATTTCTCTTAATGGAAATCTACTACAGGCATTGTATGATTCGGGTGCTAGTCACTCGTTTATTTCTTACGATTGTGCAAAACGACTAGGAATGCAAGCCTATAGACTACCATATGATTTGATAGTAGCTACCCCACTTGGCGCGAAATCTTTAGCGTCTGATGCATGTCTTAATTGCATTGCGAGTGTGAACGGACGAGAATCTAACATAGATCTTATCCGATTACCGCTTCATGGCATTGATGTCATTCTTGGTCTTGATTGGCTCACGGCAAACAACGCGGTCATTGATTGTGGTAATAGAGAGATACGATTCTCACCACCACACGACCAGAGCAAGATCAATGTGAGTCTGAATTTCCTATTTAGTGCAGAAGCAGAAAAATGCATGAAGCAAGGTTGCCAAGCGTATATGGTGTTCTTCTCAATCAACATAGACGACGAACCATCACTCAAAGACATTCCCATTGTGAATGAATTCCCTGATGTGTTTCCCAAAGATCTCACCAAGTTACCCCCTGAGAGAGAGGTTGAATTCGCCATCGACTTGATGCCAGGCACTGGACCAATATCAAAAGCACCATATCGTATGGCACCAAACGAGATGCTGGAATTGAAGAAACAGCTTGAGGAGCTACTGGAGAAAGGATTTATTCGACCTAGTGTGTCGCCATGGGGAGCCCCAGTACTGTTTGTAAAGAAGAAAGATGGAAGTTTACGACTTTGTATCGATTACCGCGAGTTAAACAAGGTGACTATCAAAAACAAGTACCCACTTCCTCGCATTGACGATCTACTCGATCAACTATCTGGTTCCTGTGTATTCTCTAAAATTGACTTACGCTCAGGATACCACCAGCTGCGAGTGAAAACCAGTGATGTTCTAAAAACAGCCTTTAGAACCAGATACGGGCATTACGAATTCCTTGTGATGCCTTTCGGATTGACAAATGCGCCTGCCGTATTCATGGATTACATGAATAGAATCTTTCGTCTACACCTAGACAAGTTTGTAGTGGTGTTCATCGATGACATCCTGATCTATTCTAAAAGCAGGGAAGAACACGAAGAACATCTGCGACTCGTGTTGGGAATACTCCGAGACGAACAACTTTTTGCTAAATTGAGCAAGTGTGAATTCTGGCTACCAGAGGTAAAATTTCTGGGTCATGTCGTATCTCGCGATGGTGTAGCTGTTGATCCTAGTAAAGTGGAAGCGGTTCTGAACTGGAAGAGGCCGGAAACGGTGGCAGAAATACGTAGTTTCCTGGGATTAGCGGGATATTACCGCAGATTCATACAAAATTTCTCACGTATTGCCTTACCATTAACGAAGCTCACAAGGAAGAAACAACCATTCATATGGGACGATGATTGTGAGGCGAGTTTTCAAACTTTGAGGGAGAAGTTGACTACAGCTCCAGTATTAATAATTCCAGATCCAGACGAAACGTACATTGTCTATAGTGATGCTAGTGGGCAAGGATTAGGGTGTGTTCTCATGCAGCAGGGCAGAGTTGTGGCATATGCTTCTCGCCAGTTGAAACCTCACGAGTTGAACTACCCTACTCACGACCTAGAACTTGCGGCTATTGTATTCGCCTTAAAGATATGGAGGCACTACCTCTATGGTGCAGTCGTAGAGTTATACTGCGACCACAAGAGCCTGAAATACCTGTTTGATCAAAAAGAGCTCAACATGAGACAACGTCGCTGGATGGACTTACTAAAAGATTACGATCTGGAGATCAAGTATCATTCCGGAAAAGCAAATGTCGTAGCAGATGCGCTTAGTAGAAAGACGGTGCACGCAGCATACATGATGATTCAAGAGCGGAGACTACTTGAAGATTTCAGAGACCTGAACCTGTCCAATCAGATTTGCATGAGACACTACGCGCCCGATGACGTGTATCTTGCAAGTCTCCTTGTTAGTCAAGGGGAATACGATCTGAGAGATACTGTTGAGGAAGCACAGCGACACGACGAATGGGCTATTGCAGCGCGAGAAAAGATCTCACAAGGTGAAAATCAAGACCTTGACCTATCACCTAGTGGTTTGGTCAGATACAAGAAGCGGATCTACATTCCGAAGGATGGTGAATTGCGACAGAAGATACTAGATGAGGCTCATAAGAGCAGATACACTCTACATCCAGGAATGGTGAAGATGTACCAGAACCTGAAATCCGAGTTTTGGTGGCCCAGGCTGAAGAAAGACGTAACCGAGTACGTGGGTAGATGCTTAACCTGTCAGAAAGTTAAAACTGAACACCAACGACCCCCTGGTCTTCTTCAAGGACTGGAAATTCCGGAGTGGAAATGGGAGAATATTACCATGGATTTAGTGGTAGGGTTACCCAAGATTAGACATCACGACGCGATTTGGGTAATTGTTGACCGATTGACTAAGTCAGCACACTTTCTCCCCATTAGTATTAACTACTCACCAGAACAATTGGCGAGGATTTATATCAAAGAGATCGTAAGACTTCATGGTGTACCTAAGAGCATCGTTTCTGATCGGGACCCGCGATTTACATCCCGATTCTGGGAGGCTTTGCATGCAGAGATGGGAACTAAGCTAAGACCTAGTACGGCTTATCACCCGCAGACCGATGGTCAATCTGAAAGGACAATACAAACGCTAGAAGATATGCTTAGAGCGTGTGTATTGGATTTCAAAGGCCATTGGGATGAACATTTACCGCTGGTCGAATTCGCTTACAACAATAGTTATCATTCGAGCATACAGATGGCTCCGTTTGAGGCATTGTACGGGCGGAAGTGTCGATCACCTATATGCTGGACAGAATTGTCGGAGCGAGAATTCATCGGGACAGATTTAGTTGATAAGACCTCCAAGCAAATTGCATTGATCAAACAGAGACTCCTAACAGCACAAAGCAGACAGAAGAGTTACGCTGATAAGAGGAGAAGACCACTAGAATTCGAGGTTGGAGACCATGTGTTTCTCAAGATATCCCCGGTAACCGGTGTTGGTAGAACGCTTAAACGGCGAAAGCTAAGTCCTCGTTACATTGGGCCATTCGAAATCTTGGCAAAACGTGGACCGGTCGCATACCAGTTAGCCTTACCCCCGAATTTGAGTAAACTCCACGATGTTTTCCATGTTTCTCAACTAAAGAAATACCAACCTGACCATGACCATGTTATTCAGTATGAGGATGTCGAGGTACGACATGATAACACTTTTGAGGTCGAGCCGGAGCGAATTCTCGATTACCAGGAGAAACGGCTTCGACACAAAAATATTCCTGTTGTGAAAGTGGTCTGGAAGGGTTTATCTCCTAATGAGGCGACTTGGGAAACAGAGGGAGATATGAGGGAAAGATATCCGGAGTTCATGGCTCAATGTTTAGTTAGTATGGAGTAAATTTCGAGGGCGAAATTTTATTTAACGGGGGGAGAAATGTAATATCTTATATTTTGGGAAATAATAGAAATAAAATTATATCTTGTAAACCGTGAACTAGGTTTCTTGGGTAAGGGCATATTATGAATCAGTGAATTTTTGTCTCGAAGATGGTGTCACCCGAAGTAATTTCTGTTTCCGGCAGTGTCCGACTTAAAATCTTTGACAGATTACGAAATATCCTGAATGAGGTCAAAAATTCAGTTGACCCAGATATTTCTAAAGAGGAAGAATAGAGCTTCAAGACTGTGCTTCTGGATTTTTGAGAATTTGCAAAAGATCACGCGATCAGAACACCGAATAGGGAACTTTATTAGTAAAAAATAATATAATATTTAAAGGTGTGGGACCCACTGACAAAATTTTCTCCCCTCCCGACAGAAACTCTCGTGAGTTTGAAAATTTTGTCAGCGGGACCCACTCAATAATAATTTATTATTTAAATAATAATATTATATTATAATAAATATTAAAATATTATTAAAAATTTTAAAATTTGTTCACGGGGCGCAACTTTTTAGTTTTTTAGGAAAATTACGTAAAACGACCCAGAGACGAAAATTACACTTAAAGACCCATTTTCCAACTATAAATAGAGGCCTCACTTCTTCATTTTCTTCACACCAAACTCAGATCACAACGGTCGAGTTTAATAGAAGAGAGAGAATTCTTAGAGTTTAGAGTGAGAATTTAGAGTAAAGTTCTCGGAGCTGGAGAGAAGGAGTAAGAACTTCAAGGGTAAGTTCTTTGGTCCCTAGTCTTAAGATTTGGTAGTTTCTTTTGGTAATTATAGTAGAAATGCCAGATAGAGTTTTTTCTGAGTATGCTCTGTGGCTGCAGCTTAGTCTGATCTGTCACATCAGAAAAGAATTATTCTTGGGCAGTAATGTTATTTACCAATACAGTAAATACTATTTACCAAACAGTAAAAATTATTTACCGTCACGGTAAAAATATTTTTACTGGTACTATTCACATGAATAGTGAATACTATTCACATGAATAGTAAATCTTCAACGTAGAATTCCACAAGTATTGCAAAGTTGATGGCCACTGATAAATGTGATATTGTTCCTATAGGGTATCTGTGAACTTGTACCGCTGTTTTCCGTTAGAAGTACCGTTTTAAGTCAAACGTACCAAAACATCATCAACGAAGGTACGGACGCGTACTGTAACCTTAACTCTGATGCTTATTGTAAATTTTTATGTGATAGATAGTCTGAGATTCTGTTTTTATAAAATTGTGCATACACATTAAGCTATATACGGGTTATAGTCATGATAATGCCGTTGAGTTTTCCTAGCGCTGAGGACACGGATGTACACCGTGGCACTGGGTAGTGCAGACTGGATTAAAATATGAGGTGGTTGTGCTGTTGAAATGTGATTATGCTGTAACTATCATGAATATCTATTATATATAAAATTGTTACATAAGCATGAGGTTAACTGTTACCTGAGGTTCAATGGGAATTGAACCTCAGCTCTTACCATAGCCTCAGGTTCTGGCGGAGACAGGGATACTGACAAGGGTAAGCAGGCTGCTTAAGGACTCGGACGAAGGATTGTTTATCTATTGCTGTTTTCTTATGTATTTTGAGTACTTGAATTTTTGGATGACTGTATTAGTATTAACACACCAATGTTGGTTAAATATCAGATACACGTTTTGTTTTAAAATGAAAACTCTTTTCCGATGCCACTCTGTTTAAATTATTCAAAACTCTGATAATCTCTTTTGAAAATCACATATTAAAAGACGGGACGTTACAAAATCAACTAAAGCGAGACAGATATTGATAAATACATGAAGTCAACTACTATTTCAATATTTTAGTTCAATCTTTGGAGAGATATTATATATGGTGGTGAATTACCAATATCATCTGTTCCCAAAGTGGCTGAGTTATCGTCTCTTTATTATCAAAAGAAGAAATTTGTTCCAGAAACAGTTGTTTAATTTGACAGACCACCTCAAGTCTGTGAGTCTTCAAGACAGTTGCGAGACATTTTAATTTTGAAATATGTTTTGAATATGAGTGATTATTTTGATTCAGATAGGGCTAGGTTCTTTGTCGTTTGATTAACATCTCAGCTTCTTTGCGGACGCTTACTGGAGCTTCTTCACTACGTATGGCTTGTAATTTTAGGAAATAATTATATACAAGTTTGAAAGATTGAGGGAATTAATGAGAAACATTTTCTCTTTGAGAGTCCATATATGTGCCCAACAGCAAAATATTGTTATTTCTATGTAACTGAATTCTGCAAAGGCTCTTAAAAAATGTGTTTCAAGTGATAAATATAAACTAGTTTTTTTAAATAACAAAACAGAAGTAATGTTGATCAAACCATAACAAGTACAATTTTTTGAGCCTTGATGCTCTAGAAGAAAAGGGGGGAAAAATAAATCCAACTCCTCCCTTTGCTTGGAAAGGGATGATTTGTATAAATTAATATATAATCTAATGCTATATATTTTAGAGAGATAATGCCACATCTGTTTCCTCAAATCGATCGGAAACTTGAATTAACAGAATCCTTCTCCAATGGCAGAGACATGAGGCTTGCTGATGGACTAGTAGCTGAAACCAAACATGAACCACATTGTATCTCTAGGGAAACAGAGTTTTGATACCATGTGGAGCGTTTAGGATCAAATAATTGGAGTTTGATGCTTCTTCTCATTATTTCATGTGAAATATATAAGATACAATGAAAGCAATCTGTTCTAATAGATTGAAGACTTCTAGGAAATTCAAAAATTGAAAAACTAATCTGATCTAAGTAACTCCTAGATTTTAGGATTTGGTCTTAACTAATAATTTAATAATACTATTTACAAAATAATATAATTATCACAAATTTATGTCATTCATTTAAAATAGTCCTGTATATAGTCCTGTATATAAGACAGTTATTTGGTGGGGGAAAAAAAAGTATATTAGACAGTTTAAAAAATTATTGACTTTAATAACTCTTCTTAAATCATTTTTCTTGACGTTTGAAACTACTGTGCTTGGCTTCTTCTTTTAAATCTGAAAAAAATATTTCAGGGTACTGACTGGTACTAAAAAGATACTTTGAATTATTTTTTTTGTACCAGTCTGTATCCTAAAAGTACTTTTTAGTACCAGTCAGTACCCTGAAATATTTTTTTCAGTATCGTTTTAGTACCGGTAAGCACTTGAAATATTTTTTCAAGATCCTAAAATAATTTTTCAAGATTATGAAGTATTTTTTTAGTATCAGTCAGTATCCTTTTAGTACCGGTCAACACTTGAAATATTTTTTCAAGATCCTAAAATAATTTTTTAAGATTATGAAGTATTTTTTTGTACTAGTCAGTATCTGAAAAAAATATTTCAGGGTATTAACTAGTACTAAAAAGTACTTTCAGGATATTGACTGATACAGAAAAAATACTTTATAATCTTGAAAAATTATTTTAGGATCATTAAAAAAATATTTCAAGTATTGACCGGTACTAAAAGGATACTGACTGGTACTAAAAAGTACTTTCAGGATACTGACTGGTACAGAAAAAATACTTCATAATCTTGAAAATTTATTTTAGGATCTTGAAAAAATATTTCAAGTATTGACCGGTACTAAAAGGATACTAACTGATACTGAAAAAATACTTCATAATCTTGAAAACTTATTTTAGGATCTTGAAATAAAATTATTAAATTAAAAAAAAATTGTTGTTGGGCGCTCTTCTTAACAAATCACATGTGTATTTTTGCACCTTTGAAATGTCACGTCATCGGTCAAAGTCAAACTTAACGGTCAAAGTCAAACTTAACAGTCAAACGGTATTTTTACACCTAATTTGTAACCACGTGTGCATTTTTACACCAAAAAAAAACATTTGCTACTGGGCACTCCTCGAAGAAAAGCATAGGTGTATTTTTACATCTTAACCCATTAATATATAATATAATGCTAGATAGAAGTATTTTAAAGAGATAATGTGATATTTGTTTCCTCAAATTGGAAACTTTTGAATTAACAGAATCCTTCTCCAATGGCAGGGACATGATGAGGCTTGCTGTAATAGGCTGGTGTAGTAGCTGAAACCAAACAAGAACCACATTTTATCTCTGGGGAAACACAGTTTTGAATTGGAGGTGTTCTAATTCATATGATTCATTTAAAGTAGTCCGATCCTTTATGTAAGACAGTTATTTGGTGGAAAGGAAGTATATAAGACAATTTAAAAAATTACTGACTTTAATGACTCGTAAATCACTTTTCTTGACGTTTGAAACTACTGTGCTTGGCTTTGTCTTTTGTTTTTTGTTTTAAAGAAAATTTCCTTTAAAAATAGCCAAAAGCCCTGACTAATGTGGAAAATGCAAATGACAAATATCATACCCATGATATATAATAGTAAAAAATTACGTATCTATATTTTTAATCCATCAAAAGGTGCCAATACTTCAAATTGACAGATGCTTTTCCTTTGCCGACAAATGAATTCCCACTAGCGCTTCAGCCCTCATGTGCCCTGCTTTTTAGGTCTATAACTCATTAGACTCATCGTCCTCAATCAATGTGATCTTCGTCGAATAACAATCGTTAGATTAGTCCACAACGCTAAAAACGATAATAGCAGCGAATCTTAAGGAAATTTAAATTATAGAAAGACAATAAAAAAAATGACATTTGGAAAATTGGTAGGGCCTACTGATAACAAAGTCTTTCAGGTGGCGATATATTACTGCTGGGTTTTATATTATATACCATTCTCTGATACACGCCAAAATTTATTATGAGAGGCTTTAAGCACTCTCTTAATATTATAATAATATGTGTTTGTCTTGTGTGGTTTATTTAAATGGGTTCTGACAAAAAATCATCATTCCAACAACTCGTTTTAAAGTTTCATTGAATTAATCAAGTCATGACTTAGAATGCCCTTGAATAAAAAAGAGATGTAGTATGGATAAGGTCTCAATTATTCATGTGTCTGTGTCTATGAAAGTGTAGTGTGAGAGAGATTATTACTACTACTTTCTTTGGTAGCTTCATTTGGAGGGGGAAAAATAGTTTTTATATTTATAAATGTTTTTCTAATTTATATCTATTGATACTCTTTCAACAATAATCAAAAGAAGAAAGAAGTGAAGAAATTAAGGAAGTTGACTAAGATGTTTTAAAAAATACATTTCATATTATTTAACTCAACTAATCTTCTTAATCTAATCAGATTATGTAAATATGTCTAAAAATGGGAGGGATGTACATCAACTGATGTGATTATTCATGATGATATATATTATTACCTGCTCTCCCTTTTCTCTATTATACAGAGTGTTACAAAGACAGAAGATCATGGGGTTCCGGAAAGAAATACATAAGAGAAAAATGTAAAAGCAATTACTCATCTGATTCTAAACCTCTAAGCTCAAACTGATGAAGTACGTTTTTGTCAAAGGTTGCATTGTTGAAAACATATTTTTTTCTTATTTGATTCAATTTCGAGTCAACTTTAGGGGAGATAGATATTGATAAAGAGATGATGATTATGGCGGGAAATTACCAAGATGATTATTTTGATTCACATCTCTTATGAATTTCCTCCTCTTGGGAGAAATAAGAAACATTTTCTTTTTGAGAGTTCATGAACGCGCTAAACTGCAAAAATTTGTTCTTTAGCAAAATTAAATTCTGCAAAGCCTCTTAAATCCATTACTTCTTATGATAAAATTAAACTCGATCAAAATGAGTCTTTTATCTTATTTTAAATTAAGGGGGTCTTTTTGTACTCTTTTTGGAAGCTAATTAATGAAGTTGACCTTAAAAAAAAATCATGTTTTAAATGTAAGACTTAATTTGTATCTTTAGTGTTTCCCTAGACAACTGCCTAAGACTTAATTTGTATCTTTAGTGTTTCCCTAGACAATTGCCTGTTAGGCAAGTAGACTTGCACCCTCCGCTCACACGAGAAGAAAAGTTTGGAAGAAAGAAAATAAGAAAAGAGAAAATTAGGAGAAGCAAAAAATAGGGAGAGAAATAAGAGAGAAAATTATTAGCTTTCGATTGTTTTAACCGTCATTCACTTCAAGTTATTTGCATAATTGAGTTTTAATATATGAAACGCGGGAAAACTTAGGCCTTGTTTGATTTGAAGAAAGGGGAGGGAGGGGGAGCTTCCCTCCTTAATGTGAAAAGACATATATAACATTGATTTAAAGTATCTATGTGCAAAAAACAATATAAATGAGGGTTATATTTGACTTTTTACCCTAGAGAGGGGAACTCCCCTCCCTCTCCTCCATTTAAACCAAACAAGGCCTTAAAGACACACACACATATATATATATATATATATATATATATATATATATATATATATATAAATGTGTGTACGTATAATTGTGTTTCTGTCAATGTTGAATAATTTTTCATAGTGCATACAATATGGATTAATTTTTAAAATTACCTCGCCATGTTGTACCAATCAAACATGGAAGAAAAAAGCTGAAGTCTGCAAATTCATGTTACTTCTCTTTGATTTCTGCACAAAGAAAGAGAATCACTTTTTACTCCTAATGCTATAGAAGAAAGAATCAATTTGCCAACTTGCTTTTGTTGTTATGCTTGATGTTGAAAGTTCAATATTAGAGAATGGTAAACTAGGTATACCATTTACAACCTCCAAGGGAGCTCGCTCTGAGGCTCCTCACTTCTTTATCTGCCTCAAGCATTTCCATATGTAAGCTCATTTTTATTATATTTTTGTGAGCCTAAAAGTGATGTCTATAGTAATTTTTCATGTCCCTTTAATTTGTATTATCCAACATATTAGGACAAATACTTATATACTCTAAGAGTACTACATTATCTGAACTTTGTTCAATTAAAACATAACAACTCATATTATATTAATCCTAGTTGGCAGGTGACTCATATGAAAAAATTCACTTTTTTTTTAAAAAAAGAAAAATGAGTTAAACACTTTTTTAGATTTTTTTTTTCAAATTAAGATGTGTATTTTTTCTTGAAAACAAATTAAGAGGTTTCTTTTTTTTTTTTTCAAATAAGTCACCTACTAAATAGGATTAAAATGATGTCTACAGGGAAACCTAAGCAGTACCGCCTTCTCAGTACAGCTTCTCTTTTTAAATCGTGTTTAGGATTTTAATTCAGACTCTAACTTCTATATTAAAAATCTTAGAGTTTAGTAATAAAACTCATATTATGTGCCATCTACTCTATCTCTAGGGTTTTTAACTTACCTGAGCCTAACCCTTTTCCTTAAGATATATGTATCACAAAACCAGTATCATATAAATATTCCTAATCTAGATGTCCAAACCATACTCTGATACCATAAATGTAACACCCTAAATTCCATATATTTACTGTGCCCGGTGACACGTAGTATCTAGGAATACGGTGTTGACAGATCAGAGTAAAGCGGAATGGAGAGCATGTATTAACGTTTGGACAATGAGTAACTAATATAAAATGCCCAGGCATAAAATGGTATATTAAAAATCCTGAAAGAATATTCATGTGATACAATTAGTCGGAACTTGTATAATTAAAATTCAAACATAATAACTATACAATCTTAAACCAAGCCTTAACTAGACTTGTGGCTTGGAACCCAATATAGTTAATCAAACCCATTTGGTTAGGCTGATGTTTAAGTTTAGTGGAAGTCTCCTTGTCATGGTAGTGAAAATGTAGATTTTACTTGAAAATGGAAGGAGAATGGAAAATTGTAAAATGTAAAATCGTAAGAAAATTGTAAAAACATAAAAGCGTTTGGAAAACTAGTAAAATCGTTTTAATGAAAAAAATCGTAAAACCATAAAATCGTAGTGATAAATCGAGATTTTAACTACCATACTCATCGTCTTTCACGGCAACTTATGACTGAACTACATAGACTTGTGGCTATGAACCCAATATAGACTGACTTGGAACCCAATATAGTTAATCAAACCCATTTGGCCAGGCCGATGTTTAAGTCTAGTGGAAGTCTCCCCGTCTTTCACGGCAACTTATGACTGAACTACATAAACCAACCCTTTTTTTAGTTTAAGCACCAAATGGTTTGAAACAGCTCTATCAAATTCATGCTAGAAACTAGTCCCTATTAATCTTCTTTAGACTCTTGTCTCAATCGGTGCCTTTTCATGGCTCCGTCCATCAGTGCCTCTTCCCGATTTCACCCACACCGTCTTTTGAGATCTTGGTTCCTTTCTTGAACCTTTAGTCAAGGCTGAGATTTAAAACTCATTGAATCTCAGATAACAGTTAACCTCATGCTCAAGTAATAACAGTATATATGACAGATATTCATTACATTTCAAAATCAGCCATACATAGCACACAGCAGATGTAAGGTTACAACAATATATAGTACATAGCACATGTACTCTTAGTAACACAACAATATATATCACACAACAAATGTAATGTTCGCAACATTTGCACTCACCTGTGCTATGCTTCCATGTGTCCTCAGTGCTAGGAAAACAACCATACGAAATTATCATGACTATAACTCACACAAAGTTGAATGTATATAAACAGGTGGCCTAAGACTAAGTTTTAGCCTCAGTACATGACCCAAAACTTAGTCTTGTCCATGACTCTATGAATTATCCAATCTAAGAGTTAGAGTTACAGTACGCGTCCGTATCTTTCACCGCGTAATTGCCAAAACGCTCGACCTTTTGAATCTAACTTTGGACTTCCCGGATATCCTATAATGTTATCGTCAGATTATTTTCTTTTCCATACATTATAATTAATATCATATTTCCTAAAATAATATCAAAAAGGATATTTTGACCTATTTTGACATTTCTACCCTTGGTGGATTTGTTATTCCACTTTTACCCTTACATTTTATTTTATTTTTTTTAAAAAAAACAATTTCTAGCATTTCTGCCCAAATTTTTAGGTAACTTTGAAAAATCATAATCAATTCTATAAAACTCTAAATGAGGTTCTGCAAAGTTCTACACAACCCTTAATATGTCTACTTTCTAGGAAAAATAATGGCTTTCACTCTAAATATATGAATCAATACCAATTTAATGTTTTCCAATCACTATTCAGATTATCTTCCAAAAAGTGTGACCCAACTTCAAGAATTTTAATCTCCTTCTACAGAACTCTAATTGCTACATATTTTATATATTTAGAAAGACCTACATGTCTACTTTATCTCTGTAAATTTTCATGATTTTAGGACTTCATTTGATATATAAAATAACGATCACAAGGTGACTGACTCCAGAAAAACTAAAATATGGGATTTTTCCAAACTTCCACCATTTGGGTCTTTTCATTTCAAAAATTATTTCCAAACATGTTTTTACCTCATTTAGCATTTTTCATTGTAAGGAGGCCTAAAAAAGTATAGGAATTTACTTCCTAATTTTCTAGATTAAAACTACAAGTTAACTAAAAACTAAAAGAGCTAAAGACTAGAGAACTAAAAGCTAAAGCTCAAGAACTTACCTCTTAAAGTTCTTACTCTTTCTTCTCCTTGCTCCATATTTTTGCCTTGCTCTCTATCTCAATCAATTTGAATTGAGTTTTGATGTGAAGAAAATGAAGAGAGGAGCCCTCTATTTATAGGGACATCTCAAGCCTAATGTGGACCCCACCATATGTCTCTTCTTTAATCTTAACCATTGGATTTAATTTACTTTACAAAACTTAATCCTTCCCCTCCACCTATGCTAGAGGACTTTTGGGGGCTTTGTGATATCATCCTTGTGATGTTATCTTGATGACATAATCAAGGCTTAGGTGTCCCTTGATGCCACATGTCCATGCCCTATTAGTTTGTCAGTTAATCATGATCATTAGAGCTTTAATAATCAAGCTTTTAT
Organism: Acacia crassicarpa; assembly: GCA_034222035.1. Taxonomy (NCBI): domain Eukaryota; kingdom Viridiplantae; phylum Streptophyta; class Magnoliopsida; order Fabales; family Fabaceae; genus Acacia; species Acacia crassicarpa. The sequence goes on from JAWXYG010000003.1 coordinate 41,582,681, forward strand.
GCTCTTTAATCTTTACTTATTTCCATTATCTTTTATTAAGTTGAAGGCATATGCTACTAATCTTTATTTAGTGAAAGTTTAATTGCCAATTAGCATTTGCTAATGTATTCTAATTTAATTAAGTGTATTCATAACCTTTTCTTATTTCTTATGATTATAAATTAACTATTTATGTGCTATTTATATCACATTAAACAGCCCTTAAAGATAGTCTCATAATTAATCTTTAGTTAATTAATTTCAAAATGATAAGAATATAATCAATAGATTATAATCCTTTGAGACATATATTCACCTTTATCTTTTGCTAATTATTTGTCAAAATACAATGTTTATAAGAATTATGAAAATTAGAGTATTACATTTCTCTCTCTGTTAATTTAAATTTCGTCCTCAAAATTTGAATGTATAATCTTGAAGAAAACTTCTAGACATCCAATCTATTCCTTTTCTATACATGCTTACCTAGCATGCACCTTAATATTGAGACAATAGTCTCATTCATCTTATACATCTTATACCCAGATATAGTACTCAAATATAGATTCAACTCACTACGACCAGTACGGTGTTGCGGAAGTGAATCCTAACCATCAAGATGAGCTTCCTCAACTAGGTGCCATCTCAATAAACAAAGTAGTAATTTGGTAATGACTTTGCATTGGCAGGGCCACTGATCACAAAGATTCCTTCAGGCGACGATATATTAATGCTGGGTTTCATATATTAATATAAACTTTAAGCTCTCTAAAATATTGGTCATATAATCAATGTATGTATTATGTTCATCTTTATGCTATAGAAGAAAGAATCAATTTGCCAACTTGCTCTTGTTTATTATGAATTAGTTGGGGCCTTGGGGGATGAGTCAGTTTCTTGTCTTTACCTTTGTTTTCGTTGAAGATAGACACGACGTAAACCTCACGTGAAGATATATTTAAAAAATTAAAAAGATGGGCAGGACAGGTAAGAAAAACAAGATTAAGGAGTCATAAGTAAATAAAAATTTTGAATGTGAAAAGATTGATTTTTCCCAGTGTAAGTGTAATAGATAGAAATTGGTTAGGTTTAACGGTTTTGTCCTAGTTTTAGAAGTTTATGATTACTTTTACCCTAAAAAAATGATTATTTTTATATTTTTAATAAAAAATTTAAAATTATTTTAGCACCTCGAACCTAAAATTAAAGTTAAGTAGCGTGAAAGAAAAAAAATTAACAGAGAGAAGTGAGATGATGAGTTGGCTGGAATCATGAAATGACATGAAATAAAGATTCTTTCAGAGCTCCATATTTTAACGCTGGATTATTAATTAATTATTAGTTCTGAGAGTGAGGAACTGAGAAGGTACTTCCGAAATGTCAATGAGAGAAATTAATTAGTTCCTATGACTTGTCTGAAATTGTGACGAGGCTTATATTACTCATCACTACCAAACAAGAAAGGGAAACAATAGAAAGAAGAACCGAAACTAGTGTCTGTGTTTCTGGGGTTGGAAGGAGATCGAAATCCCTGAGAATAAAGAGGTAGATTTGTATTTGTATTTTGCTAATTTAACCATGGCTTGTTTCTTATGTTCCTGCCTTTTTTTTTATTTATAAAACTCATTGCTAATTGAGGAACACAAAATCTGAGAAATATCTTCGTTATTTTCTGTTTCATAGCTGCAGGTAGATTGGAGAAGAAACAGAATCGGAGTCCCATCTAATGCTGAAATTCCTCACAAAATTAGGTAAAGCTTTTTCAATATAATGTTCTCACCTGTGTATTATCATCGATCACTGTCACAACTTCCAAAATAAATGCACAAAAATTACTAACAACCAAAAAAATAAAAAAACATGTGCAACAGAACTAAAAACAAATAAGAAGTAGAGCATCTTTTGACACCTAATACACAGATTATGATTCATTCTTTGTATCAAGACTTTTAAAAATGAAGGAAATATGATTATCCACTAATCAAATGTTGCGTTCAACCAGATTACGAGGAAAAGCATTAAATCAAAGCGGGGGAACAAAGTTAAAGATGCTGATTGATTTCCTACTTTGTGTGTTGCTTGCTCGGAGATTAGGAATTCCCCTGAAAGAGAGGTAAGCTTCTGTGTTCTCTTGCTTTTCTCATTCTTGCGTTTTTCACTTATTGCTACTTCAATATATATAATCTTTTGAGATGGAAAAACAGAGAGATGCCTTGACTTGACTAATTCATTGATCAGGTTCACAAAGTCTCCTTCATACTATCTCTCATCTGGAAGGTGATGCATGTGAAAGATTACTGATACTACTTGCTGTTTCTGTTTCTTGCTGCCTTCAGATTTGGAGAAGAACCTTAACCAACCCCAACATTTGCACAATTTCCTTAGACCCATTGGTAAAGTTGAATATGGAAAATCTGAAAATATATATTTAATTATTTTTAAATTTGAGATGAAGATGTGTGATTAAATGATTGTATTAAGCAATATTTATGTCAAAGAAAGGTATTTTGTCAAAAAACATAAAGGGTCAAAGTTGTGATTTAACGGTAAGCTAATACTTGGATTGATGAAAATTGAATTTTGAAACTAAAAAGAAGGCCTATGTAACACATATTTTGATTTTAAAAAAGATCTATATAAGTTTTCAAAATAGAAGGACAATATCTATAATTTAGAGTAAATAGAAAGGATGTTGATGTATTTTACTCTTAATAAAAACCATGACTTTGAAGAGCTTTGAATAGAAAAGAGAGACTTGGAATAAATATGCTCTCAATTGTTCAAGTCTCAGTTCTGAAAGTGTGAGAGAGACAATTTCCTGGTTGCTGGGTGTACTGAGATTTGGTTGCTTAGTTTGGAGAAACTTAAAGCTCAATACAGGTTCCCATGGGTCTGGTTTTGTTGTGGCGTTTTTTTAGTCTTTAATTCTTTAATGTATATTGATTTATATATGTTCTTGATTCTTAATCTAGAATAGTGTTCACTGTTTTTTTTTAGAGCATTCAATTAACCCCTATTAATTACAATAGGAGAAAATGATAATGAAAAATGATCGACTCTAAAAGAAGTGTTTGTGTTCATGGGTTACAAGGAGATTAAAATTTTTGAGAAAGAGAGCTGTAGAATTGTGTTTGGATTTTGCAAATTCAATCATGCTTGATCTCTTATGTTCTTACGTTTTTTCACACACATTGATAATTTTTTTTTTTTTGGTCGAAACACACATTGATAATTGAGGACCACAAAATTTCGGAAATCTACTAATTATCTCAAAGTGTTAGACATCACTGAAATAGTTTTTTTTTTTTCCCTGTCTCATGTAGCTGTAGGAAGATTGGAGAAGAACCATAATCAGACCAAGTTTTGCTGAATTTCCTCACAAAATTTCAGGTAGAGCTTTTTCAATGTGATCTTACGATTTTCTGTATGTCATTTATTACAGTCACAACTTTTCATCTATAGATTCTTATCTTTTTTATTTTTTATTAAAAAAAATCTAATACTTTATTAGTGTAACATTCCCTTTCTTTTTCTAAATTGATTTCGAACTTGCAAAATACATATGCAAAAATCTATAGAATGTAAGGACAACCTAGTCACTTGATTGGTCTGTCCAAGTATTCAATCCATGACAAAATCAAACCAGGATGGCCTTGTGTAACCCAGGTAGCCCTTTGGTTTGAGCAGTTGCCCAGTTTTTATATTTTATTTATTTATTTTTTAAAAAACAACTCTGGTTGCTTCATATTATGTGACATAACCTTCAAACAAATCAACTTATCCGACATTTCAAAGCTGAGAGAATGCAGATGATGAAGAAAAAAAATAAAGAGAAAACTAATCATCGAAACCATGTTTGTCTCTTCCAAATAAAAACCACAAAAAAAAAAATTCAATAAAATAGAGGCCCTGACCACCATCAGCTTCAACTTTTAGGGAAATAATTGATACTCGTAAGTTGTATGTTGCTAGGAGGTAGGTACAGGTTTGAAAAGGGAAGGAAGCATTAGTAGTGGTTCTTTTCGTAAGAAACTTTTTTTTTTTTTGAGGCTAGTCTTTAATATAAACAATTTTTTGTCTTAAAATTCAAACTATTTTTTCCTTTACTACCCCTATTAAAAACCATACTCTGATCCTATTTATAAATATATTTTGACCAAATCTCACATACCGAGGAGAGTTAGTTGACACAATGATTTGGGGGTAAACTTTCAACTTTGCCCTTATTTATGATTGAGCATTTTTCAATTGTTTTTTTCTTTCTCTCTATCTTTATGGGTATAATTAATATGGGTAAAATTGTCATAATCGCATTTAATACAAGAAACTGAATTTATAAATAGGACCAAATTTTTTTAGTCAAAGTGAACTAATAAATAGGATCAGAGTGGTACATATATTTAAATTAATTATCCAACACTCCCCAAGATTTTTTTTTTTTTTTTTGCCTTCTCGAATTGTATTTACAAGAGAGATATATATTTAGAAATTACTCTGCTAATTCTCTTTTTATTTAATCATTAATCATTCATTCCCTCTTGTATTTTGTTCTTGTTCTCTCTCATGTGTTTTTTACTCATTCCCTCATCTACACTCTTTTCATAAATAGGGCATATTTAGAAAAGACATCACATTTTTTATACATTTATTGTTTTTGGCTACTTTTAAAGGCTAGTTGATTTTGTTTAATTTGGTAATTGCTTCTTATAAAAATGATATGAGGGAACACTTTTTCAATGGATAGAGAAAAACAAATTTTATTTATTTTTTATTTGATCAACAATTTTCTCTTTTGAAGTTCATAGCATAAAATGTTTTCACCTATCCCGATAAATGTGGTTCACATGATTCAAACTTGTCTTGTCTTGTATGTAAATTTTAATTTCCTTAGTTGTTATCTCAAAATGAATTATTTAAATAAAAATATTTTTTCTTTAACTTCTTTTCATTTAAAATAAATTTCATTTTTTATATAAATATTACAATAGTCAAATATAAATATTTTTATATTTTTTAATTAAATTATGTTTTTAATAATCATCAGTCACAGCTCGATCTAAACTACTAACCCTGATTCATTATCTTTACCGGTTCAATAGCTGGTCCAATTTTCATAAACATACAAAAATTACTAATGAGACATAAAATTTAACATGTTTAAAGGCTAGAAAAAGTAGAGCATCTTTTGATAACTAATACAACAGGATCAAACGGCTGTGTCCGGCCAACAGGATGGTATGATTACCATATAAAACCTGGGCTACATTGTGATTTTAGCGTGAACGAGCGTGTGAGTTTATGTCTTAGTAACATCTTTAAAAAATAACTAAGGATTGTAATTTATAGGATGTAATCTCATATTTTCTTTTGAGAAACTTTTTATTAATTACCTAGAAACTAAGTGCAATGATTGGCATAAAAACAATAAAAAATATTTGACCTTTTTAACTATGAACTAGGGATACAATGAAACTAAAAGACTTTCAAAACTAATATTGTTTGGAATTTTTTTTGGATAAAAACGGATGAAATGGAAATTGGTTTTTGAAATATGATAAAAACCTTCTAGATCCATGAATTTCTTTTATCGTTGCTTCAAAAGATAATAAAAATGTGCTAGTTTAATAAATTTGCTCAAAAGATCTTTTGAGCTGGTTGGAATTAGGTGAATTAATTCCTCAACACCTAATAAAAATTAATCCCTCTAACTGAAATCCAATTTTAACATTAGCAATTTGAATTAATGAAATGTATGACACAATTAAATAAAAACTCTTATATTAAGATCACAATAAAACATTCATTGCAACTTTGAACAAAAACTATTCCAAGTCAATTGCATAACATTAAAATCCAAATACACATTACCACTGAACGCTTAGGTCAACTGGTAAGGGGTTGTCCTAACTTAACCACGGGTCTTGAGTTCGAGACGTGAGAAAGCAGCGTGTGTGGGTGGTAGAGGCTTTACCCCAAAAAGGGGTCAACCTGGTCTCGGTTCGGATTAATCTGGGGCCGTTGATATGCCTAAAATATGGCTTGCACTGGGACACCGAATGTAAAAAAAAAAAAAAAAAAATCCAAATACACATTTAATCTCAAGAAATGTATGGAACCGATGCAAAACTTTAGTCCAATACATCAATTAAACTCTAACCTTGAATTTAATTAATACAAAAGATTAAGAGATTAAAGATAGAAATTAGATACTAGCTCTGTCCTAATTATAATTATAAGACTATTTTTGTTGTGTAATTGATCTTAGTTAGACCGGAGGGAGTACTAAAATACTCTGCTCGAAGCTCAAGAGCCAACCTTTGTAGGAGAAGAGATTCAGAAACGGTCAGCCAATAAGGGTGCAGCTAGTGGTGGACCCAGGATTTTAAATTTATGAGTGCACAATTTTTTTTAAAAGAAAGTTTTAAACGCATTAAAAAACAAAAGAATATAAACAATAAAAAATTGGTAAGTGTATAACAGAACAACATTAACCAAATAAAACTATAAAGTTACCAGGTCTTCTGCACCTGGAAGGTTTCCGCTTTTGCAAGATTAACAGCAAGTTCCAAATTGTTCAACTGTAAAAGTTTCACATGGACATTTAGTAACAAATCACAAAAAAAGTAAAGAATTTTTTTTAAAAAAATCAAATATCATGTTGGCCAGTCCCCTATAGCTAGAACAAAAATGATCAAGTCTAACACAATCAAATCAATCAAGTTATCTAACGTAAACAGACAATGCAACAAAGAAAGGGTCAGTGCACTTCAGGTTAAGCAATTTTTGCTGTATAAAAGGCTCCTTGTGAATAATCAGCCCTGCAGTTCTACATCAAGGAAGGGTGACACGATACATACATATCACTTTCTGTCAAGAATTTTAATCATCACAATTAAACTGACATTGCTATTCAACAGATAAAAGTGCAGAAATCCACAGTCATGAATAAAGCCAAAAAAATCAAAATACCTGAAAAGAAGATTTTTAAACCTACTTTAGTTAATTAATACTTCTAATCATCCTCAACCACCTTTTATACTTCAGAATTAGGATTTCAATAAATTTCTTATTCCTTAAATAAGATTTACTTCTGCCATCACTAAGTAATTAAGTATAACTTGAGAAAACTACCAATGCCACTTCTTGCTTCATAGAAAAAGAAAATAGAGATTTCATAAATGAAGTCTAAACTGCCATCTTTAGTTGAATGCATCAAGATGGAAACAACCTTAATCGATTGTAAAGAATGAACCCCAAAAAATCCATTTAAATCCAGCTGAAACGCTAAAAATCCAACATCAAGCCTATACTTTCAATAAATTCATAATCTAGCCAATAGACCTAATCAGCGGCGATAAGCAGTAGAATAGGTCATCAGCAAAGTCAGTATCCCTAGTCACAAGAAATTTTATATATCCCAATTCTCAAAGAAGTCGTGGAGAAAGGAATTGCTAATTGAACCCTTCAACTGAGTTCAACTGTAATTAATGGAGGAAGAGCTGGAAGACAGAGAAACAAGAGATAAATGTAAATTACCTCAGATTCGCGATTTGGAGGTTTGTAAACAAGGGCGAACGGATTCGCGATTTGGAGGCGACGGTGCACAAGGGCGAATGGATTCGCGATTTGGAGGGCGATGGTGCGCGATTTGGAGGGCGAAGGTGAACAATGGAAATGAAAGAAAAAAAAATCTGCGATGGTCTCGATTTGGAGAGGGGTGACGGGGAACAATGACAATTGGGGAAAAAAAGAGAGAGAGAGAGAGGGGAGAATAGCAACTTTCGAACCCTGGACCAAGTGTAAAGTGTGTAGGGGTATAACCAATTAGACCACTTAGGTAAGCTGAGAGAGAATTCCTTCAATATATATATATCTTATTAAAATGTTTGTGTCTGCACTTGCCCACACTGGCACCAGTGTGGGTCCGCCACTGGGTGCAGCCACGCTCTTCACCAACGGTCCATCCATGGAGAGACACCGATTGATTAAAGGATTGATGTGGAATATGGAAGAATCTGAGATAAAATGGAAGAGACTAAAAAGGGAGAGAAGGTACGGTGGTGAAGAGATGGAATCGTGATGGAATGGCTGAATGAAAGTTGTGGGCGGTGGAGAATGAAGAAGATGAAGGTGCAACTCCAGCGACTGTGAAGAAGGTTGGTGAAAATGGTCTAGCAAGAAGACGTGATTTCTCCTCCTCCCTCTATTTTGCCACCCTGAAGCTACACCGATGGCAATGGAAGAGATGTCATCGCCGGAGACAATGGAGGTGGAGGTCACCGGCGACAATGGTGAAGATGTACCCTTGGTCAAGGTCGAAGGTCTGGGGAAGGTGAGGCCTCTGTTCCGAGCCACCCTTCTAAAATTCTCCCTAAACCTCTTAGGCCCCGTTTGGTATGAGGAAAATTTGAGAAGGGAAAAAAATTTAAAGGAAGGAAACGAAGGGAAAGGAAGATTTTGAAAGACGAGGGAAGATAGTTTGAGGGAAGATGAGTTATTTAGTAGGAACAAAATGAAGGGGTAGGAGTTGGTAAGGAATCAAGAAATATCTATTTTACTCTAAAAAGTAATTAATTCAAAATAAAAAAGAAAAATAATCTTTTTACTAAAATATATTTTTTAAAAATATGTTTTTGTCAAGTTCGAACTCGTGTAAAAAAAAATTTCATCAAGTTTGAACTTTCCTACCAAGTTCAAATGTTCTCACCAAAATTGGATGGTAACGCTTAGAAACTTAGGGTGTGCATGGTAACATTCCCAAAATGAGTTTTTTTTCTTAATTTATGTTCCCAGGAACAAAATTGGATGGGAATTGTGTTTGGTAAATATGGTTTTTTTTTCCTGTTCCCGGAATGAACCGGTTTATTTTTTGTGCTGAGGAATTAAAAAAATAAGCAGAAATTTTCTGCTTCTCTGTTCCAAGCCACAAAATGAGAATCATTTTTCTCAAAAAAAAAAAAAAAACTCCTTTTCTTCGAAGCAGAAACTTACTCTCGTTCACCATCACCCCGCCACCACCACCGCCCCGCCACCGTTGTCGCCGCGCGCCGCCACCACCGCCCCACCTCCACCCCATCACCGCCGCCGCCACCACTACCGCCACCGCCACCGTCACCACCACGTCGCCCCATCACCACCGCCGCCACCACCGCCCCACCACCACCACCACCGCCATCACATAAATAATTTTTTAAAGAAATTTAAATTTAAGTTTATTTGTAAAGTATAATAATTAGATTAATTATTAAAGAAAAGGACAAAATGGTAAAAATAACTCATTAATCCTTCATCTTCCTCCCTTACTATTTTTTAACTCCTAAACAAGGAGAGGAAAAATGTATTACCAAACTTAATTCTGATTCTCGGAGTAAAAATAAAATGGGTTAACAAACGTAATTCTGATTCTCAGAACTCTTCCAAAGCACAGAATCAGAAAAAACGGTTTCATCTCAGAAATAGTACTGGGCAACAGAATGGTTGCCATACACACCCTTAGATTCCCAAGAAGATTTGTTCAAAATGCATACCAAATGAAGAAACTTACTAATGTTCCTTTCCCTTCCCACTGATTCTTTGTACCAAAACGGGGCCTAAATCTGACTTATTTCCTTCGTGCAAGATGCTGTAGTTTCTGTCAGGGACAAATTTCAAAACGTAAAAGTTTGCGGTACTAAACTGAAATTTGAGCAATTTGAGCGCAAATTTCCATTTTCAAACTTCATCTAATTTCTTCAAGCACCTACAATTAAAAACAATTAAACTAACATCAAATCTTCTAAAAAAATAATGATTAAGAGTACTTACAATTATTATGATAATTTTTCTCTTTTTGGTTCTAAATCAATGCATTTACTCATAATCCACATTAATCATGAAAAAGGCATTTTAAGCTCAACAACTATGACAAAATTCCCAAATAAAGCATAAAAATATATAATAGAAATAGAGATTTGTCAATTCTCTCACACTCAAGCTTTTGCACTCCCAGGCAAGACACTATTCAATTCAAAAGTAAACACATATGAGAACTTCAAATGCTCAAGGTTTAAATCAATGAACTAATCAAGTATCACTAATCAATACATTTAAGGTACCTTCAATACATTTTTATGTCAGGTACTCCTAGCGTAATACTTTGTTGACCAATCTGCATCTTAACTTTAGATTAAATTGCTAAAACTTGAGATTGAATTTTAACTAGTTAAATTTTAGAGCAAAATATACACGAACCTTTCATCTATTTTACTTGCAAATTATTTCCTTTTATATTTAAAACCTATACAAACCTCTCTTAGAATCAATAATAATTACATAAAACAAGACGGCCCTTCTATTTTTAGATTCCATTTTCATTCCTTCAACATTTAGTTGACCATAAAGTCATATATTTTTGGATTAAAATACCCCTGTTTCAACAATAGATGTTTGAAAATCATTTAGGTTACCTGAAAAAATGTAATGCATATCTTTTAATTTTTCTTGTTATGTGAACATATTTATTTAGTAGTTTTTTTAAATTTTTTCTAATGTATAAGTTGGCTAAAATAATATTTCAAACACGTAAATAAAAATAACTTAATGAGATAGGGATTTATATCCTAAGGGATATATATATATATATATATATATTGACAACTATCCTAACGAACTTTTATTATTCTTCAAATTTTATTTACTTTAATTAACTCTGTACCAAAATTAATTATTTAAAGTTATTGAAAATTGAGAGAGGGGAAACAATTACGCTATGAGCGCAAGATAATAGTTTTAATTTTTTAATATAATTACAAATAATAAAAATTAAGAAGTTTAGAATCTTTAATGGAACTCTATTAAAAATTGCAATAAAGTGTAGGTTTTGAAACTTACGGAAAGTCTTTGTAGTTTTAGGAAAACAAAAAGAAGTCCATCAGATTTTGTTATAAATCTTGAGGATTAATTAGGTTTTAATCGAGTCAAAATTATAGAAATTTTATAATTAATTTTATAATTATTATTCTTAGTATTTGCTGAAAATACTTTTCCTTCCTATAATTACCATATGCATCTCTTCATGTCAACCTGTTTATATGCTATCGTTATTTATTGCATCATATGCATTAATCATATTGTCTTTTTACAAAAACTACAAACCAAATGCTTTCAGGGGCTCAATTGAACAGGGGACACAAATGCCAAGTTTTCCGATAATTAAAGTCTCTCTATATAATTCTATGTTCAATAACTCAAATACCAATTATTTATTTTTCGATCACGGCACTTTAAAGTTATATAATCACCATATATAACTGGATTACATTGTGATTATAGGGCAATGGATACTGTTGTTTCTATCGCGACTACTATACTGCAGAAGTTAGTAGATGAAGCAATACTTCAAGCTTCTTATCCTTTCCGCTTCAACAAATATGTCAAAGAGCTTGAAACAGAAAAAGAGAAGTTGCAATCAAAAATGCAAGAGGTTCAAGATCGTGCTAAAGATGCTAAGAAGAAAACTCATAAGGTTGTTGGTAAAGTTGAGGAGTGGTTGAACAATGCAGACTTTCTGATGGCAGAAGTGGTGGTGCTGCAAGAGAAAACAAAAAAAAGAAATAAGACATCTTGTCTTAAGCACTGCCCAAACTTGATCAATCGTTACAATCTGGCAAAGCAGCTTGAAGAGAAGACTAAAGACATTACTACGCACAATCAAGTTCAATTCTCCGAGTTTTCTCGACTTGCGACACTTGTAGGTATGAACTACTTTCCTTCACAAGATTTTGTGCACTTTGATAGCAGAAAGGTAGCTTATGATCGTCTTCTGAGGGCACTTAAGGATGATGGGATTAATATGATTGGCTTGTATGGCATGGGCGGATCTGGGAAAACAACTTTGGTAAGAGAAGTGGGCAGAGAAGCAGAGAATTTTTTTGACAAAGTACTCTTTGTGGTTGTGTCTAATACCTATGATGTAAGAAAAATTCAAAGCAAGATAGCCAACCAACTAAGTTTTGAATTGAAAGAGGAAGAGAAACTTGAGAGAGCTAGACGTTTGTTCATGAGATTGACCAGCGGAGAAAGGTTTTTGATTATTTTGGATGATGTATGGGAGAAGCTTGATTTTATGGACATAGGGATTCCTACTGCTAACAATCAAATGGCTTGCACTACTGTTATAACAACACGTAATTTTCATGTATGTGAGTTGATGAGTTGTCAAAAAGTAATTCACTTGGAAGTATTAAATGAAGATGAATCATGGGACCTCTTTCAGAAGCATGCTGGATTGCTCGATGACCTATCTAATAATTTGAAGGACATGGCACAAAATATTACTAAAGTATGTGATGGTTTACCTATTGCAATTGAAGCAGTAGCCAAAACTTTGAAGAATAAACCTTATCACAAGTGGGATGAAGCATTGAAAATATTGAGAAATCCAAGTTGGATAGATATTGAAGAACGTCTAAAAAGTACTTATGGATGTCTTCGGTTAAGCTATGATAATTTAGACAATGAAGTGGTTAAATCGCTCTTCTTATTATGTTCTATGTACCCAGAAGATTATGAAATTCCAATTTTTGAATTAACCATAATTGGACTTGGGCTTGGTCTAGTTGGAGAGATCCCCTCATATTGGGCAAGGACCCGATTAATCAATGAGGCTATAACGAAGCTTGTAGGATCTTGTTTAGTACTAAAATTGGAAGATGGCAATCACATCAAAATGCATGACTTGGTTCGTGATGTAGCCCTATGGATAGCTCAAAAGAAGGATAAGTTGATCATGGGACAAATAAAAGAGGATACAATAATGAAGGCACATGAAATAAGATATTTATGGTTAGAAGAAGTTGATAATTGTCCTAATAAGTTGAATTGTTCTGAACTTGAGTTTCTTCATATCTCCATGTATTCAGAGCCTTATGTGACTATACCAAATGATTTCTTCAATGGAATGGAGAATCTTAGAGTTTTGTCTCTTGCAAATCCTACTGATTTAGAAGATCTAGCTTTTCAATGGCCCATTTCATTCAACTTGCTAAGTAATTTGTGTTGTCTAATGCTATATTGTTGGGTATTAGGTGATATCTCTTTTATAGGGAGCTTAGAAAGGCTTGAGTCTCTAAAAATATGGGATTGTTCATTGGATGAATTGCCAAAATGCATCGTGCAACAAAAAAAATTGAGATTGCTGGATCTGCGTAGCTGTAAAATTCAAAGGATCCTTTTGAAGTAATTGGAAGATGTTCACAATTGGAGGTATTGTATTTCTGTGGTAATAGTGGAACAGATTGGGAAGACCAAAATAACAATAGTGCTAAATTTTTTGATAAAATTAGCACTAATGCTTCTGCGTTGGAGAGTTATTGTATACATTTTGGCAATCAAGATGAAGAATTTGGGCTTCATAAATCTCTTTGGTATTGTAATTCTTCTGTTAATTCTTTTGTTGCAAGAAGTTTATATGTTGAAGATTTTGATAATTGTATTTCAATTGCAACAAGTAAGGATATGATGAGAAGGGCAAAGACTCTTTCTTTAAGGGGAATCCCTAGAAGTTGGAAAAATATCATCCCTGACCTGTGGCAAACAATAGGAGGAGGTATGAATGAATTGACTCATCTCGCAATTCATGATTCAGATGGGATAGAATGTGTGATGGGCCATGCCAATAATATTGGTCAAGTTGGAATCATCTCCAATTTGACTTCTCTAACTCTTTCACAAGTAAAGCGTCTGAAAACTTTGTATAGTGGTCAACCCCCTCAAGGTCTTTTTGCTAACTTGGAGAACATTTATATAGAAAGTTGTGATTCCCTTGAGCATATACTAACAGAAGATGTGAAGGAAATAGTTGGTGAAAGCGAACATCAGAACTATGAAAATGTATTCCCCAGATTGAAATCACTTTCAACATTCTCTTGTAAGCAACTAGAATACTTAGTGCCTATCTCTTTTGCAAAGAGCCTCGCACATTTGGAAGATTTACATGTAGGTGGAAATGATAAATTGAGAAGTGTGTTTGGCCAATCTCTTAATGGAGACTTGAAAATAAACAGGCCTCAGATAATTGAGTTTTCTGCTCTAGAATTGCTTGTTCTGGGAGAGATGCCAAACATAACAAGTATATGTCCTGAAAATTATCATCCAACATGGACTTCTTTGAAAACATTGAAACTGCAAAATTGTCCACAATTAAATATTAAGTCTATTAATCATTGGGTTGCATCTGGTGGATTGAAATGGGAGGACATTCAGATGAGTTCTGAGGTACTATTCCTTCGTTTCTAAATTGTCAAATTATTCATATAATCTATCATCATCAATATAATAACATAAAATCTATCTATCACCATGCTATTCACACTTTGTGAAGGAAACTTCTAATCATATGGCTTTATATTACTATTATTATAACATGTGCATTTGTCCAGATTTTCAGCAAAATTAATTTGTTAATTGTGTTTACTCCGGGACACTAATTTTCAAATTTTAATTGCTTCATGTTTTTTGTTTCTCATTTTTACAGGAACTAGCAAAGGTGGTTGTGGCCCCATTAAAAACTTTACGGCTTCTTAGTCTACATAATGATGAAATAGAAGTTGTTTTTGATGTAGAACAGCTTCCTGTCAATGAAAAACAAGTAAACTTGAGCTTACGTGATGTTCGTTTCGGTGAACTACTCCAATTGAGGCATATATGGAGGGGTCCCAAAAGTTCTTTACTCCTTCAACATCTTGATTTGTTACAACTAAAAAGTTGTCGATATTTGAAAGAAGTATTCCCTTCATCCATCTTGAAAAGTCTTCCACATTTGAGGGCACTTTACATTGAAGATTGTAATGAGTTGGAGGAAATTATTGAAGAAGATGACCAAAATGTGTCAAATTCTGATCAACTTGTCTTCCCAAGACTTGCTTCAATCTACATCAAACGTTGTCGTAACTTAAAACGTGTATTCCCTAACAGCTCTTCATGCCAAAAGATTCCAAACCTAAGGGTTCTGTCCATAGAAAATGCATCTGGACTTGAGCAAGTATTTGGACATGAACAACTTGACACAACAAACACATACGAGGTTATTACTCCAGCTTTGGAATATGTATTCCTTTGGAACCTTCCCTCACTCACTGCAATCGCTCCATCCATTGCTTTGCAAACTGTTGAATACATTGTTGTTCAACAATGTCCCAAGCTATCTCTCACTTCCTCTGTTACTCCTCAAGAATTGCTTAAACAATTGTGTAAAGGTACTCCGTAATTTGAATGTTATGGTGGCATCATGTTTGCATGCACAATAGCCTATTGCAATACATACATACATATATATATATATATATATATATATATATATATATATATATATATATATATATAATTAAAATAAAATTTTATAATACTTGCAAATTTTTTGTCAACATGATGTCTAGCCATCCGTGATGAATTCTTACTAATCAACATCTTTCTAAACTGCATTAATGCATGTAGTTCAATTAGATTTTCTATTTCCTACATTGTTCAAGTCTTTAAAAAATATTTTTTATAAGATATCTAAATATAATGTTCAACCGTCATATTTTTTATACTTCAAATAATAATACTATTTTTCAAATATAATGTAATTTATTTGCATACGATTGCTAATTTAAATAATTTCTTTGTGATGGATGACATAATAGGTTATTTGGATGAGCGTTATCCATTAAAGGCCGGAATGGAAGATCTTATCAAATCCATGGATGATGCTAGCAGAGAAAGCACCCAACAAATTGTTTGCCAAGAAACCAAAAGTCAAATCGATGACCAGAAGTTGAAATTCACTGCTTCACCAAACTTGACAGATATATGCGTATATCTTCAATCTCTTACTTAAATGCCAAGCAAATTATTTATATTTTTCTGATTTGGTGTTGCTGCTTAATAGACATCATTATGTACAATATGGTATAAAATGCAATTTATTCACTCTTCTGGAGTAGAAAATAAGAAAGAGTCAGATGATTGAAGTGCTCACAAGCAAGGCATGTCTAAGGAAAATTTAATAGCAGTTCAGGATTCCATTAATATTGACTTAAGGTTACATATCTTTTGTTGTTGAGTAGAGTGTTGAAGGAAGAGTAGAAGAGTGCAATACCTCAAAGAATGTTCAGATATTTACTCCATTATCACATTCAAAACCAGAAAGCTCAACCAAGGTTAGCCTCACTGTCTTACTATCCTACATCTTGCACTGATAGTCTTTCTTCTGCTTGTGACATTAGTTAACTGCCTTTTTGGATATGGTGTCTCAAGAGTGTCAATCAAATGATGCCTGCTTTAAAAGTATTTGCAACTGATTTTAACTATATGTTCATTGATGAAACTGTATGTATCCTTAATGAGCCTTTTAGACTATAGAAGTATTTGCAAATAAGTTCCTCCTTGAGACTAACCCATCTGATTTTAACTATATGATCATTGATGTGTGAGTGTGTGTATATAAGGAGTTGGTGTATACGATATCAACCAGTCAATCAAGTTTGAAGGACTAGAAACAATCACTTGTAAAAATTCAAATTACAATGAAAGTCATTCTTCATGAAATCAAAGTAATGCACGTATATATGGCAACCTATTCTTACTTTTTCATTTGGGCTATGTAGACTGTTAGAGACTTGGAAGGTCAAAGTTCTCAAATGGAAAACATATCAAGGGGAAAAGTAGGGAAAAGAAATCAACTCCCTATCATCTAATTCAAATACCAAATATGTCAAACTTACATGTTTTAATTTATTACTCTATAGGATATTGAAGGAAACATTGAAGGTTCTTCACCATCTTCTAATACTGAGATAATTACCCCATCAACTGAGTCAAAATCAACAAGCTCACTGCCTGGCATCTTAGTTACTTCTTCGCCAAACACAGTTTCACATGTAAGCTTTCTAATACTTTTCTTGGTCCAAATGTGATGATATCTTTTGTGGGTACTTATATAATTTTTGGAGTCTTATACATAGTCATGATTAGCAATGATATGATAATTGAGCATAAGTGGTACACAGACATATATCTTTTAAAATGAAACACTGTTCGAAAAGGAGTTAAAAAAGACTTGTATATATAGCTTTTATCCTAGCAGAATGGAGAAGATTGTTCTAGCTTAGGACCCATATGTGTTGTTTTTTAAATCCATTTTTTATTATTAGATTCAAAGTCAAATTAAGTTGAACTCAAGGAAATCAGATGTGGAAAAAGACGGGAAGGCAACTCCTATGATAAATCTTCAAGACTTGAAAGATGATGATCTCATCAGATTGCTTGAATCTATGGAGGATGATTATGGTGGTAAATCACCAATATTATATGTTCCTACTATTGCTACCACCAAAGATGAGCTTGTTGCAAAGGCCCTTGCCGACTTGGAAGACTCCTTGAAGATGCCTCTTAAGGACATAGCAACTTCAGACGCCAATAGTCTTCGCCTTCAAACAGCTCTCAACTTCTTGTCTCGCCTTTCCTTGGAAGATGGAGCTCTATCCCATGGAGTTATGGCTGTAATAAAGTCTATGCACAAAGATTTGCCTAACATTCTGTCTTCTTTCAAGCAAGCATTTACTATTGTCAATAAATTTACAGTGCTTGAAGAAAGAGATAAAAGCATCAAGGACGAGCTAAGTCAACGAAAGGAGGTTGCTATTGCTGTGGTCTTAAAAATGTCTGAGACTCAAAAGTTTATAGACGAAGCTCAAGAAAAAGAAGCTAGGCTGAAGGAGCAGATCTCTTTGTTGGAGAAACAAAGAAAAGATTGTGAAGCTGAATTGTTGTCTCTTCAAGAACAAAAAAGAAAATATATTGTAGAAACAGTTGAGTTCAAGAAGGATATTGAGACTGTTAGAAAAGTGAAGTCTGAGATGGTGGAAGATCAAAGAAATGCTCGGCAACAACTGTTTGAGGTTGAGTATAAATGGTCAATCCTAAGTAGCCAGTTTGAACAAGAAACTGCTAATAGAAATCTCTCTTAATACTTCTTTTGCTTACTTTGAAAGACCATATAAAATTTGAGAGGCTTTAAACTATTTATTTGTCGTGGAATGTGTGTTCTCAATTCCAGTTGATAGCTTATTTAATGAGCTATCGACTTGAACTAAATGTCCAAAGTTCATTACTTGGATGTGTAATATTCATTGTTTGGAAGCTCATTTGAGAGTTGATGATTTGGAAAAAAAAAAGGAGTTTATATGTTTCAAAAATTTGTTTCTACGAGAATCACATCCTATGATTTGATTCTCTGATAATTCGTTAGTTCAATCACTTGATTGAGGTGGGTGGTGTATGTTAATAATATATAGAAATAAATCTTACCTTAAAAATGAATTTGATTAAATAAATTATATGTACTTGAAGTAAGGTTATAAACTCAATATTTGAATCAAAATATAATACTACCTTTAGTCCTAAATATAAGATCCAGTTAATTTTTTTAGAAGAGTTTAAGGATGATAAATAAGTTATTAATCATATCATATGATATGTATAATTAAATTATATATCCGTTTATCATTCAGACAAATTAGATTGGAGAAAAGATGATAAATATAAATACTTTAAAATGATTTATTTAGTTTCCTTAATCTATCCTGAAAAAAGTCAACTGGTTTTTATATTTATCACTGATGTAGTATCAAGATTTATATATATACCTGTATCAAAATTTCAATAAACTAAAAGCAAAATAAGGGATAATAAACTAAAGGCTCTAAACAGTCTTAACCCCACCACCTACATTTTTTTTTTTTTGATATAGAAAAGTTTTGGAGGGGTTCGGCATCAGTCCCCCACCAAGGCCAGGGCACGGTAAAGAGGGAAAATTATGTGAACTTCAAAGACTACTAGATTCTTTTTCGTTTTCCTCGGAACGTTCAAACATAATCATGATTTGTTTGTCATATGAAATGAAACAAAATAAAAATTCAACAAAATCATATAGGAGAAACTGTCGACCACATGTTCCAATTATCTAAAATTTTTTGTTTATTAATACCAATTTCATATTGATTAAGAAATTGTATTTTTCACAGCAAGAAAACACAGAGATCGATGTAGACAAGGGCCAATTTGTCCCCCCGGTGTTGTTTGAAAAAGTCAATGTTATCACTTATTTGAAATTATGGTTGTGTTTGTGTTCAATTCGTAGGTTACAAGGAGATTGAAATCTCTGAGAAAGAGAGGTAAAGTTGTCAGATTTAGCAAATCCAGCCATGCCTTATTTCTCATGTTTTTGTGTTCTTTCACTCATAATTGCGCACAAGAAAATTTAAGATATCTATTTATTATCTCAAAGTGTACGAAGTTACTGATATCGTTCCCCCCTAATTTATAATGTTTTTTTCTTTTTCATAGGTTGCAAGCAGGTTGGAGAAGAACCATAGTCAGTCCCATCTTTTGCTGAATTTCCTCACAAAATTACAGGTAAAACATTCTCAATACAATGTTTTGATCTTGTGTATTATCCTTTATTACTGTCTGAACTTTTCATTTGACCTTCAATTGCTAAGCTTCACTAGTCCCTACCTTTTCATACTTTTATAAATTCATATATCTTTATTTTTTATCAAAAAATATAATCCCTCCTCCTCAAGAACATAACATGCATGAATGTCAAATATACAGAGGAATGATTTTACTATAGTGAAAAATGTTACTAAAGATTGGATTGATTTGCTTTCAATGGCGGATGTTGGTGTCTCTATCGTAGCTGAAATAGTGAAGAAGTTAGTGGATGCAGCCATAGATCAAGCTCGCTATTCATTTTGCTTCAATAGGCACATCAAAGAGCTTCAAAAGGAAAAAGAGAACCTGCAATCAAAAGTTGAAAGTGTTATTGATCGTGCTACAGAATCAGCCAAGAAAACTGAAAAGGTTGTCAATGTTGTTGAGAAATGGTTATATAAGGCAGACTGTTCAATAGCAAGAGTGGTTGAGTTAGAAGAAAATGCAATAAAAAGAAAGAAGACACCTTGTTTTCTACATTGTTCTAACTTTATCAGGCATTATAGTTTTGCCAAGCAGCTTGAAGAGAAAAGCAATGAGGTAAGAAGGCATTGTGAAGTTGAATTCCCTCAGTCCTCTCGACTCGCTACACTTGTAGGCATGAACTATTTTGCTTCACAAGATTTCCTACACTTTGACAGTAGACAAAGGGCATATAATGAACTTTTGGAGGCACTCAAAGATGATAAAGTTCACATGATTGGATTGCATGGAATGGGAGGATGTGGCAAAACCATGTTGGCAAAGCAAGTGGGCGAAGAAGCAGAGCAATTTTTTTGACAAAGTTGTCCTTGTTGTTGGGTCTAATGTCATTGATGTTAAGAAAATTCAAGGGCTTGCAGAGAAACCAAGTTTGGAATTATAGGAGAAAGAGGAATCAGAGAGAGCTCGACGAGTGTTCATGAGATTTAGAAGAGGAAAGAAAGAGTTTTTTGATAATTTTGGATTATGTATGGGCAATGCTTGATTTCAAAGCCATAGGGATTCCTGATGCTGAAAATGAATTTGGGTGCAGAACTCTTATAACAACACGAAAATTTGATGTATAAAGTGATTGGAAGATGTGCGCAATTGAAATAATTGTATTTTTGTCACAATTATGGAAAAAATTGGGACGACCAAGGTAAAAAGTGTGATGAATTCTTTGATAAAAACACGCACCAGCATTGGAGAGTTACAGTATAGATTTGAGGGAACATTATGGTGATTTTTACCAGCAAAAACTTCCGATTACAAGAAGTTTATACTTTGAAGACTTTGAGATTTGCATCTCAAATGCAACAATTAAGGATCTAATGCAAAGAGCAGAATTAATGATACTGAACAAGTGAACTTAAGCCTATAGTACCTTCGATTGCATGAGCTGCCAGAGTTGAGGCATATATGGAGGGGTCCCAAAAACTTTTTACTCATTCAAAATCTTGGCTAGTTAATAATACAAGAATGCAGAAATTTAAAGTGATCTTTCCTTCATTTGTCTCAAGAAGCCTGCAACATTTGAAGGAACTCGACATCAGGAAATGCAATGAATTGAAGGAAATAATTGAAGAAAGTCCAAGTCCGTCGAATCCTCATCAACTTGTCTTCCCAAATCTGATAGCAATCTTCATCAGACATTGCCCTAAGTTGAAACAAGTATTTTCTATCTCTCCATGCCATGCGCTTCCCAAGCTACCGATCTTATTCCAAATTTGGAGCATCAGAAGTAGAGAAAGTATTTGGAGACGAACGAGAGACAAGAGAGATCAGAAAGGAGAATCTAATTCCAAATTTGCAATATGTAATACTCTGGTAACTACCCAAACTCAGTAGAGGAGGTCAATGGATTGACTTGCGTACTGTGTAAGATGCCTTCTAGTGCTACAATGCCCAGGACTCAATATCGCTTCCACCATCACTCTTCAGCGTTTGCTACAAATATTAGATAATGAGAAAGCAAGTACACATTACTCAGTAAACTCAATGCATTACAAGCATTGAAGTCAGAGACAAACAAAACCTTGACAGAAGTCCCACATTTAGAACAAATATGAAAAATGAAGGGCATATAGGCTTGCGACAATCTAAGCTCCAGTGTCTTGAATGAAACGGAAATGTCCAAGCACTTGCCCCTTCGGGATGATGAATTTATGATAGTTGTGGAGGCTTCACTTCTTTTTAGCTCATACAATAATTAACACTCATGTCTGTATTTACTTTAATATTTCAATGTTGATTCTAGCTACAAAAAATATATGGAAAAACTCCCACAAAAATATATTGGAAATATTAAAAAGACAAATCAATGATTTCAATTTGCATAATCCCAAATCATCAGTCCGTATATAATTGAATCACTTTCTTTTAGAATATGTTTATGATCATATTTGGCATGATGAAAACATGATTTTCTCAAAAGTAGCCCTTGAGAAAACTAGGGCCGCTTTTGTGAAAACATGGTTTTCAAGTAGCACTCATACACAATATCTGTTTTTTTATGTTGCTTATGCTTAATACACCTCATTATGTACTTTATTGTACGGCCTACAATTTATTTATTTTTCTCTGATTTGCAGAATGTTAAAGAGCTAGGAGATCAAATCCCCAGGAGCAAAACATAGCAGAGGAAACGGTAATCATAGCTCTGCCAAATTGTTAAATTACTATATAATTTAATGTTATCTATCTTTTATCCACTTCAGAATGTTCAAGGAAGCATTAAATCATATAATGTTAAGATGGTTACTTCATCAGCTCATTCAGAAGCAACAAGCTCACTCCTAGGCTCCTTTACTCTACCTATTGCACTTCAGCATGTAAGCCTTCAGTATCTTTGTCAATCTCATGGTGCTTGCTTATGAGATCACTTCTATAACTCATTTGAATACTATATAGCACATATTTACAATGTGTTTTGCTGCAGGAAATTGACATATGTTTAGGATGTTCTACATCTGCACATGTACAGATAGGCACCTCATCAAATCATTCAAAATTAACTTTCTTAGTGTTTCCCCAAAAGTGGTAACTTCTATAATTCATCCAATGGTCCACTCATGGGAGATTATATGATGGGCCAAAAGAACTTTTGGTGACTAATTGTGCAGATAAGCATGATCAATTTTCATTCAATTTTCAAATAATCAGTTTGGATTCTTTTGTTTGCAACTTATTTTAAATTTTGGTCTCAAGAGAAATCCCTTCTGATCCAAAATATATATTCATTGATTTATATAAGGAGCTAGTCAATGAAATATCAGCCATTCAACCTATAATTTAAAGTATATATTCATACACTCCAATGAAAAGTATTAAAAAACATTCTCAGTTACTTCACATTTGCTGCGATTTATTTACTCCTCTGGCATATGGAAAAAGAAGAGTCAAAAGATCAAAGTGCACAAGAGAAAAACATATCAAAGGAAAAGGAAATAGAACCTCAAACAATTTATTTACTGTTGGCTTGAGGTTAAATATATCTTTTGCTGTTGTGCAGAATGTTCAAGGAAGAGTTGAAGAGGGTACCACGTCAAAGAATGTTCAGATAATCACTACAATAGCTTATTTAGAACCATCAAGCTCAACCAAGGTCAACAACATTCTCTCATATTCTTACGTCTTGCACTGAATTGTCTTTCTTAGCTTCTGAAATTAGTTAACCCTGCCATTTTTGGATATGTTGTCTTAGAGTATCAATGGAGTAATGCCTAGTTTAGAGATATCTGAAGCAGTGCCAACTTCATCATTGCGTCCTGTATTGATTAGTAAGTGTAGAATAATAGAGTCAAATAATCTGAATTGCATGCCTATTCATGTACATAAGAGGGATATATATACACAAGAGAGGGACCTTAGAGTTAATAGGCCCATTATGACTAATTATGAATGTTTCCTAACACTCCCCCTCAAGTTGGAGCATAGATGTTAATCAAGCCCAACTTGTTACAAAGATAGTCAACCCGAATCCCATTTAAGGCCTTAGTCAGAAAGTCACCCAATTGGTCACTTGAACGCACATGCCCCGTAGAAATAAAGTTCTCCTTGATCTTATCATGTACAAAGTGACAATCAATCTCAATGTGTTTCGTACGTTCATGAAAAACAGAGTTGGAGGCTATGCATAGAACAGCTTTATTATCACACCACAACTTCGCAGGTAATGACGTGACAAAACCAACCTCCTTCATTAACTGGTGAATCCACCTAATTTCCTGTACTGACTGAGACATAGCTCTATACTCAGCTTCTGCACTCAACTTAGAAACCACATCTTACTTCTTACTCCTCCATGATACTAAATTTTCGTCCACAAACACACAATATCCTGTGGTGGATCTTCTGGTAGCCTTTGATCCCGCATGATCTGCATCACAAAAACATTCAATTTTGTTGTGGCCATGATTCGTATAGAGTATACCATGACCAGGTGAGCCCTTCAAATAATGCAAGACATGCTCCAATGCTTCCCACTGAGTAACGATTGGTGCAGTCATGAATTGACTAAGCACACTAACTGGAAAGGTCACATCGGGGTGAGTTACTGTGAGATAATTCAATTTCCCAATTAATCTACGGTATCTCTCAGGGTAGGCAAATGGCTTGATCTTCTCCGAATCAACTTTCTTTCTTACATCCTCAGGTAGTTCATCAAAAGGTATGTAGTCATCCATATCCAAGAAGGGATTAGGAATCATGGAAAAGTTACTCGATGCTACTTCGAGTTTCTCGGTTTCTTTTAACAAATCAAGAACATATTTGCTCTATGTCAAAAGGATGCCTTTCTTACTTCTCATAACCTCTATCCCAAGAAAATACTTTAACGGACCCAAATCCTTTGTTTGAAAATGAGAATTAAGAAAGGCCTTAAGTGATAAGATTCCTGAAGCATTGCTACCTGTAATAACAATGTCATCAACATATACTACTAATAGAATCATGTCAGCATCTGTATGATGATAAAACACAGAATGGTCATACTTACTCTGAATAAGACCAAACTTCTTAACCACAGAGCTAAACCTGTCAAATCAAGCACGAGGGCTCTGCTTCAAGCCATATAAAGACTTTTAAAGATAGCATACCTTCCCACACTCCCCCTGAGCAACAAAACCAGGTGGCTGCTCCATGTATACTTCCTCAAGAAGATCATCATTCAAGAATGCATTCTTAACATCCAACTGATGAAGATCCCAACCATAATTGGCTGCCATAGAAATGAAGAGGTGAATAGAGGACAGTTTTGCCACAAGAGAGAAGGTTTCCGAATAATCAACACCATAGGTCTGAGCATAACTCTTGGCAACCATTCGAGCTTTCAAACGTTCCAAGGTGCTATCAGCTTTCGTTTTGATCGTAAACACCCACTTACACCTTATAGCCTTCTTGCCAAGAGGCAAATCAACGAGATTCTAAGTACCAGCCTTATCAAGGGCCACCATTTCGTCTTCCATCGCAACACGCCAACCGGGATGGGTTAAGGCTTGTTGGAGAGTAGTGGGAACGGTGAGAGAGTCTAAAGATGTTATGAAGGAACATGATGGAGGAGACAAATGGTTATAAGAAATAAAGGAAGAAATAGGATAAGTGCAAGTACGCTTACCATTGCATAAGGCAATAGGCAAGTCATTAGGAGGATCAGATACTATGTCTAGTTCAAAGGTAGCAGCAGAAGGGTCAGGAGTATCAAGAGTAGCAGACACTGGTGCTGGTTCAGAAGTAGGAACGGAAGGAACTAATGCCGGATCAGACGTCGAAGCAGTCATTGGTGGGTCATGAACCTGGTCGACAACATTACTCGCCTTAGGGCATTTCTGAAAGATAGGTGCTTTGCTACCATGTAGAAAATAGAGACAAATAATCTGAATTGCATGCTTATTCATGTACATAAGAGGGATATATATACACAAGAGAGGGGCCTTAGAGTTAATAGGGCCATTATGACTAATTATGAATGTTTCCTAACCGTAAGCAACCAACAAGTAATCCTGCAGACATCTCTCAACATAAAACACCTAATGAAACTGTAAGTGTCCTAAATATACTTCTTTGAATAGGGCATTTCCAAATGAGTTCCTTCTTAAAGTTAATTAACCTATGTGATTTTGATTATATGATCATTAATAAGGAGTAGGCTAAAGAGATATCAATTGGTCAATCAAATTTGAAGGACCAACAACAAACACATCAGAAAATGAAATTACAAAGAAATTAATAATTCCTCATAAAATCAAGGCACTGTATACATCATATGTATAGCAGCTTATTCTCATTGTTTCTTCTATGCAGAGTGTTAAAGCTAGACTCTGAATTTCAAAGATCTCAAAAGGGGAAAATATCAAGAGAAAATGTGAAAAAACGAGATAAACTCTCTATCAACTAATTCAAATACTAAATAGCTTAAACTTACAAGTTTTATTGTTCTACAGGATGCTAAAGGAAGCTTTGAATTAGACAACTCATACAAAATTAGCAAGCTCACAGCCTGGCACCATGGTAACTTCTTCGACAAACACACTTTCAAGTGTAAGCTTTCCAGTACTTCTGTTGGTCTAAACATCATATTATTTGTTGGTGTGATGTAATTTGAAAATAAGTCAGTAGGGTAGTTAAGTCATTTTGTTATTTTATCATAGTTAAAAGGGCTAGAGTATCTAAGTAGGATTTAGGATTTGATATTATGAGATATTGGGATTGACCACGAGATATTAGGATTGGATTTGGATTAGATATTTAACGATTTGAGTTAGATATTTTATTAGAATTTGGATTACCCATGACTTGCAAATTTGGGTAATCATCACTTATTTTATCATGTTTTTGAACTCTTGAATTATTCAGTAATTCCATTTTCTCTTTATGTTCTTTATGTTCAGTCTCTATTCTTTTCTCTCTCTCTTCACCTTTCTTCTACAGCTTTCATTTCGTGGGGCTCACATAATTTTCTGGGTTTTATACTCATGATTCCAATTATTTATTTTTTTGTGTGGATATTATTAACCAGTATCCGGTTTGAGGTTCGTGGCTTCCCCTAACACAAGCATCTCCTTTATAATGTGAACTCGAGACTAAGAGAAATAAAGTAGGGCTTGATACCTGTAAACCAACTTTATGTTGGTGAGTCTTTTAAATGTTGCACGCAATCATTCGTATGAGCCAATTGACATGAGGCCCAATAATTCTATTTTTAAGCCACATAATCCTAATGAACTATAAAACGAGTCTAAAGTCATGATATAAGCCGTTGTAGCCGTGATTTAATTTATAGGGAAGAGATTTTAGAGATATATATTTTGTAATTCAAATACACAAAAAGTAGCAATTATCATTTAACAAAACCCGCAGAATAGATTTTTCAACATGGGTTTAATAGTGGTAGGGCAGCTTCATATCATAGCATATAGCTTCTCGACCTATACGACTATAGCAGATAATTCCACAAGGCAGCCAGATTGGGGTAAAAAAAGCATTGAGTAAAAACACGTATCTAATTAAAAACAAACAATTGAATGAATTGATTTTGAACATTTACATTTATCGTTGTTATAGACAACTATAAAGGGCATTACCTGCAACAAGTTTTGTCAGATCACCGTGTTATATATTCATTTCAACCAAGAGTACTTATCCACAAAAAACCTGCAATGTAATAATATTTGGGATCAAGCTAGGCTCTTCATCGCTTATTTTACCAATTGATATAAGGTTTAAAATATAGGAACAATTGCGTTTAGGTTCGGGATAAAAGAAAATATGATAAATGATCTTTTAAAATCTCAAAAATTATATTTAAGTCTCATGCATGAGATTTTCTTACAATGTATTCCAATTTCACTAACAAATCTATGGGTGTCTACCGACAAATCTATGGACACTTACGGTGACAAATCCAAGGGTGTCTACTGAAAAGTCAATGTGCATCCACTAACAAGTCTATGGATATTTAACAATTAAAATTTATTGTAAAAGAGTCATAGGGACTTAAATACAATTTTGAGATTTTTAATGAATCATTTTGCGTATTTTCTCTTATCAAGGACCTAAATGCAATTTTCCCTTTAATATATGATTGAAAATAACTCACAATGCATGAGCACTTTCGGGAATAACGGATTTCTTCAATGTATGTAAAAGTACCGAGCTTCATTACATACGAAATAGTTACCAGAATAAAATAGTTCATTCAAATTTTGTCAGTTTACATTGCATTGTTAAAAGGTTTAATTGCATTGTTAAAAGATTTCCATTGCATTGTCAAAAAAAACTGAGAAATTAATAATAAGAGGGTTAAAAAAATAAAAGCTTATAAGATTTTATTTTTATTTTTAAAATTATAAAGTTTTATTATCTTCATATAATTTAAAATTTTAAAAATATTAATTTTCCTAAAGAAATTAGAAGCTTGCCTAAAAATTATATATTTGGCTTCAAAAAAGAATTGATTATACATACATAGATCTATATCACGCACACAGAATCACAATTAATAAATTCAAAATTCGAACAGCCACATGATGCTATTGTGATGAGACTCTGGCATATTTATCACGTGACTATACACATTTCCATTCTTATTATAAGATATAAGATCTTCCGATCAATTTTATATCTCATATTTATCATTTTTTCTAAAACTAATTTACCTTATTATGATATATAACCTCATAATATAAATAAATATTTTAGGAAGGTCAAATCACATTTCTTATAATTAATTAACCACCTAAATTAACTAGATAGCTTAGGTTGAGATACCCAGAGACAATAGGAATCAAATGTATTATGTTGTTGACAAATTAAAGCCTTTTTTTCTAAAATAATAAACCAGACGTCATTAAGCTCTAAACATAAAAGAGTACAACAAATTAAACTCCTTCATCAAGATCCACCCTGTGGATATGTAGGTCGAGCTTGATCAAGAATATAAAAATTTTCTACCATCTCTCGCTTGAACTCCTCCCAATTGTTTTTGACCATCCTGTTCTCTTTCTATTGATACCAGCTAAGTACCTTGCCTTCCAAACACACCACTTGTAACATTCTGAATTTTGGACCTAAAGACTAGAAAATTAGCCTATTTTCGGAGGACTATTAGACCCTATTTTTGAAAATGAATTTAGAATCAGTATTTTATTGGACATGAATAGTGTTCACTATTCACAAATACGTACATGAATAGTATTCACTATTCACAAATACGTATTCACTTTTTATAAATACGGTATTTAATCGATATTTTGAGAAATATGAAAAGTATTTACTATTCACAAATACGGTATTTACTATTCAAAAATACGGTATTTACTATTCCTAAATACGTATTCACTTTTTGAAAATACGTATTTACTATTCAAGCGGGACCCACGTCAAAATAATTCTCCTCCTGCCGACACATTCACGGGAGAAATTTTGAAAAATTTGACGCGGGACCCACTCAATAATAATATTATTATAATATAATATCTTATACTTTGGAAAATAATAGAAATAAAATTATTTCCAATAAACCGTGAATTAGGTTTTTAAAGTAAGGGTATATTATAAATAAGTGAATTTTTATCTCAGAGTGGGTTATCTCCGAAGTCATTTCCGTAATCGGCGGAATGATTATTTGAGATAGGTTGAACCGATATTTTGAAGCAGGACAGATAGTGGAATCTGTAGGAAATAAATCATAACTCAAAATCCTTGAACTAAGTAGTAAACAACTGCACATATTATGAATCAGTGAATTTTTGTCTAGAAGATGGTGTCACCCGAAGTAATTTCTGTAACCGTCAGTGTCCGACTTA
Organism: Acacia crassicarpa; assembly: GCA_034222035.1. Lineage (NCBI taxonomy): Eukaryota > Viridiplantae > Streptophyta > Magnoliopsida > Fabales > Fabaceae > Acacia > Acacia crassicarpa. The sequence continues at coordinate 41,611,942 of JAWXYG010000003.1, forward strand.
AAATCTTCGGCAGGTTACGGAATACCCTAAATAGGATCAAAAATTTAGTTGACCCAGATATTTCTGAAGAGGAAAAATAGAACTACAAGGCTGTGCTTCCGGATTCTTGAGAATTTCTAATATAACGCGATTAGAACACCGATCAGGGAATCTTTATAGGATAAATGCAAAAGAGTAAGAAAGTGTCATCGTCATGATGACGTCATCGATGACGTAAGCATCTTGATGACGTCATCGATGACGTAAGCAAATGGATTGGGCGGTTGAGATGAAGCCATGTTTAAAGTCAAGATCCAACGGCCAAAATCTGACCTGATAAAGTATGAATAGTATCATGCTTTTTCACTATAAATAGAGGCTTCATTTCTTCATTTTCTTCACACCAAACTCAGAGAACAACAGTTGAGTTTAAGAGAAGAGTGAGAATTCTTAGAGTTAGAGAGAGAGTTTAGAGTAAAGTTCTTGAAGCTGGAGAGAATGAGCAGGAACTTCAAGGGTAAGTTCTTTGGTCTCTAGTCTTAATATTTGGTAGTTTCTTTTGGTAATTATAGTAGAAATGCCAGATAGAGTTTTTCTGAGTATGCTCTGTGGCTGCAGCTTAGTCTGATCTGTCACATCAGAAAAGAATTATCCTTGGACAGTAAATATTATTTACTGGCACAGTAAAAAATATTTACCGGCACGGTAAAAATATTTTTACTGGTACTATTCACATGAATAGTGAATATCCAACATAGTTTCCGCAAATGCTGAAAATTAATGGTCACTGATAAAAATGATATTATAGGATATCCGAGGATTCCGGAGTCAGATTCAAAGGAAGTTTGGGGATACGTGAATAGTGCCATATACGTGAATAGTGCCGTATACATGAATAGTGCCGTATACATGAATAGTGATTTACTATTCACGTGGAAGGAAGGTACGGACGCGTATTGTAACCTTAACTCTGATGCTTATGGTATGCTTATATGTGATAGATAGTCTGAAATTCTGTTTTTGAAAATTGATCATACACATACAATTTGATACGGGTTATAGTCTTGATAACGCCGTTATGTTTTCCTAGCGCTGAGGACACGGATGTACACCGTGGCACTGGTGAATAGTGCAGACTATAATAACATGCATATTGCAGTGGCTGTGTTATGTTATTATGTGAATATGAGAATAATGTATGTGATTATTGCTGTTTTGACATGAATATCTGTCATACATATTTGATACATAAGCATGAGGTTAACCGTTACCTGAGGTTCAATGGGTATTGAACCTCAGCTCTTACTGTAGCTTCAGGATTTTCGGAGTGAACAGAAACAGAAACAAGGGTAAGCAGCAGGCAGAAGGACTAGCTGGAGAAAGTCCTGTAGATATGTATAGTCTTTCGAACTCTTTGTATCAACAAACCAGTACACTACAGTGGTTGAATATCAGTTACTTTGTATTTAAAATCATTTCGTTGCTCAACTCTGGTTAAATTATTTTGAACTCTGATCAAATAATTTCGAAAATGCTTTAGAAAAGTTGGGGTGTTACATTTTGGTATCAGAGCAGGCATTCTGGCACGAAGTTAACTAAGTTACTCCAAACAGTCTGATATCTAGAAAGGGGTTTTGTGGTTGGCAATCAGTTTCCTTGAATTCGTCGAGCCTTCCACAAATACACCTGCCTAGTCGGATTGTCTGAGTAGCGGAGTTAGGTTCTAAGCTTTCAAAAGTGTTTTATCTGGTATGAACCCGACTCAGTTACAGTAAACCATTGGTGCCGAAGGTAGGGCCGAGTCTATGTGGATCAGCCAATCAGTCACCCTAGCACGGTGAGGCTCCCATGATAGACGCCTACCTGGCCAATCGGTTTGACTAACTAAGTTAGGTTCTAAGCCATGGTTTTAAAAGTATTTCGAAAAAAACAAGTACAAGTACTGATACAATACTGGTGTTGTGATACAAAAAGGACGTACATCCTAAGGAAAAGGGTTAGGCTCGGGAGGCCTTGATATAGAGTAGATGGCACAGAATATGGTTTCTGTTGTTAAACTTTAAGACTTTTGATATGGGAATCGGAATCTAAGTTAAATCCCCACTCAGAGTTTCAAGGGAAGTGGTACAGAGAAGTCGGTACGACTTAAGTTTTCCGGTAGACAGTAACCTACTGTTTAGGTTTCCCTTGGATAGTAACCTATCGATTTAATGTCCTTGTCAAAATAATAACTTGTTAAGGTACCCTGAGAAGAAAATCCCTACCTTGTAGAGGCCAGACACCATGCGTGCAAAGGGGCGTGGCTCCGGGGACGAAGATCTTTTGATTAAGTCCTTGACGGTGGTGATCAATTGACAGAAGAGGGAAAGTACCCAGTAATTCTGGGGAGACAGTTATGTCATACTAGTGCCTATGAGAGTTGTAGGTACCCAGTAGTAAGTATATCAATATTAGTACCAAGAATCAAAAGACATTATGAAGTTAATATTGCTTAGGCGAGAGAAATCTCAGAACTATGACCCCTGTGAGAGTAGGAACCCTGAGAAAATATGAGTGAGTTTTGCCTAGGTTCCAAATACCTAAGAGATAGTTCCTTAACAGAACCATACGATAGTTGGAAACCTCAGTAGCCACCAGGTTATGGTCTCAAGGTGGGACCAAGAACCATAGAGATGTTAGTGGCTAATAGATTCCCTTTAAAGTAAGTGGCTACCCGATAGGGAAAATTGAGTTAAGAATTATGCCTGGAGCTAAACAGAAAGTGAAAGTCTAAAAATAGAATGACCCTAGATAAGATGGCAGACATAGAGACAATGGTTTATGAAACCACTAAAGGATAGGAACCTGATAAGATTTGAGTTCTCATTATAATGATTCAGAGACGATCACTGACGCTACTTATATGGGAAGTTTGATCGGAGAAGGATACCTACGGGGAGTTCTGATCAAGGAGGTTTACCTACAGAGGATGCTAACCGGAAAAGCTGACTGGTCTGCGAAGACTGAGTGAAGCGCCGAGTAATGTGCCGTAGAGCAGAGCCACCGTGACGACGAACCGTAGAGTGGGGCCGCCGTGACAACGAACCATAAAGTAGAGTTATCAGTGCATCAGTTCTCAAGGTAAGTAAATTATAATGAGTCTCACATCGAATAGGTTCCCCAGAGTGAAGGTTTAAGTAATCTAGTATATCACCATGGTTTGCTCCAGTGCTATATAGTACATATTGTGTATATAAGCTAGCAGAAGCCCACGGTTGATAGACAACAAATACGAGAAGTGTCCCAAAAAGTATGTGAAACCCGAGGATAACGGGCAAAGTTAGGAATAGCCAGATGAGTTAAGTAGAACAAACTAAGCATTATACATATGGTTTGAGTAGTCAAGAACAGAGGTCCGGATGTATGTAGTTAGTAATGACCTTCTAATGTTAGTTGTCTGATTCCTAAGTAAGGTTTTAAAAAAATTGAATTTTTGAACTTACCAATGCACCTGCTATTTTGAAATTTTCGGAGTTTACTTTCAAATTTGTGAAATCGAGTTTTCAAATGAAATATTTTTCAACAGAATTTGAGACCACAGTGATGGTTATGATGTTGTCTTGTACAAACGGTTTTGTTAGAACCCAGAGTTTGAAACTGAGTTTTCAACTATGTTGTGGTAAAGTCAGTACAAAACTGGAAGGACAGAAGCTGTTGTAGATGTACACAGTTTGCTGGGTCTGCCAGATGTTTTAAAACGTTTGAAATCGCTGGCCTTTGATAAATGTTCTCTTTGAACAAAAAGTTTTTGGAGGGATTTTGTTTGAGAAAATGGAAATCGCACCAACAGTGAACACACCCAATCCATAACACTTTGCCGAGGGCATATGTTTTGTTTAGTACAACCTGACTGTCTATGACTGGACTGAGTTCCGCTAGATAGGGTTGCTACTTTATGTGCCAGTGTGAACACTGGGTCTCCTGAGAGAGGGGCGGAGGTTCTCCCACATTGTTGATAGTACTGTTGAGACTGGATTTAAGGATTGGGGTAAGGCGCTCACTGTACCAAATGGTTAAAATGATGGTGTGTACTCTCAATTGTAAAATTTTGTGAAATAAATTAGCTCCCTCAAAGATATGTGCCGGTAATAAAAGTTTTTTTGAAAATGATCCGGCAGTGAAAAATGTTTTCACGAATTTGTGATGGCAGCGATTAAATTTAAAATGTTATAGCACTATTACTTTGTGGTATAGTGCAGATTGTGAAATGTACTGAAACCACGGAAAATTTTTCATGTTTGAAAATTTGAAAATGAGACAAGAAAATTTATTGAATATTGGATTCTGTAGGCCCAAATTACTTTCTAGGGGATGAATATTTTTATTGGTGTCTAGGAAAGTGATTGAAAGACTAAGCCCCTATTTGATGGTTATTCATTTTGTTGCCGTTGTAAAAAGTATGAAGAGATTTTCGCTAGATTTACACTTACCTAGCTAATTTATATGAGTAACAGATGACAATACCATAACAGAATACGGACATAGTCTTGATTATACAGAATAACTGGCTTAAGTTTGAATTTAATAAGATAAAGCTGAGTTTGGCAGGAAAACTCGAAAATTCTTATGAATCCTAGAATAAGAGATTACAAACATTAGCAAGAAGGCTAAGAAGAGTAGACTATATTAATTCAAGCATCAAGAACAACAGTTGGTACAATCCCACCGCAAGCTTCGACTATCTCAAGTTTAAGTCTATTAATTTCTTCCTGAGCGGCTGCACTTGAGAGAGGACCATCAGAAGACATTGTTTTTCTCAATCTAGCTATTTGCTTCATAGTGCTTCGAATTTTTACATACGGCCAATGCTTTATTCCTCCCCTATGGCATATTTTCATTAGAACATTTTTGCATAGACGAACTTGTTGAGCCGCTTCTTGTTGAGGTAAATGGAAGAAGTCTCTAAGATCATCTATTGACATTGATGCAGCTCTAATATTTTGTTCAGCTCTTGATCGGTATGGATTACTAGGTATGGGGACTGAAGGATTATTATTTACAACCATGAGCTCTTTTCCTTTATTGGATATATTTTCTGTATTGGTTGGAAATGAACTATTAGGGAGTTCATTTTGATTTTTAGTCCATTCCAAACCAACACAGAGAGCCTCATAGTAGGCTGATATGGGATCCGACACCAGGACATACCCTAAAGATTTTTGATTCAAACAATAATTTTCTAGAAAATGTTTGACATCATCTAAATTCTTCTTACCAAAGTCAAATACTTGAGGACTGAAAGAACCTCCTTGTACGTCCTGGTGAAAGACAGCGTGGCATATCATACCAATCCTCCCATGAACTTCAAGTTTATGGTATTGAAGTCCATTGGTATGAATAATCTCTCGTAGAACATGGCAGCAACCACATGAAAATGGATTAGTAGTCTCAGTCAAGGTAGAAGCAGGATTCCTTGGTTGAGAAGGTACCGTAGACTCCATAAGTTCTGCCACATTACGACACCTTTGGACAGGTCGCCTTGATGGACCTGCTTCAGATTCCTTTCTGTTAGTAGTTGTAAAAATAGAATCTTGTATCCTTGGAGGAGGAGTAGGAATGTTAATCGTTGAGGCAGATGGATGAACGTTCATACTTACGGGATTTTGGGGAAATAAAGAAGAATAAGGGTATGATGCATTGTTTGACAAATCAGACAACATGTTAGTCTGATAGTCATGAAGTAAGGCTTCAAGAAAGAAAGGGTTGAATGAATCGGAGACTGGAATAGAGTTACTTGAACCGGCCATGTTTAAGGATAATGTGGAAGGTTATAGTGAAGATTACGATCGGAGAGGAAATGAATATTTTGTGAAGTTTGAGAGAACATGAAACATTTACTCGATTTATAGCTGGGCTAGCAACGTCTAGATTTTGTTAAGCAGCATCGGATTCTCATCTGTCGTTGGCTCAGAATAGTGCAGACTTTGTTTTTATGCGGAAAATTTTATGGCACCGCACCCTAGTGCACCCTAGCCACCGTTAGGGGTCGCAGTTTCCTAGACCTTTGCAGACAGAAATCGCTATGGCATTTATTGCCAGCTGTGTTTTCAAGAAAATAAGTTTGGACGTTTATACGCACATTTATCTAAGAAATCTGTCTTAGATGTGCAACTGACTCAAGATGTCGGAATTGACATTTGAAAATAGGATTTTGAAGCGTAAGCGTGCTAAGGTGATAGTAATCTTGGGAAGGGTGACTTTCTAATAATATTAGATGAACCGGAGAGAATCCGAAGATTTGAAATGATGATGAGAATAGTATCTATGATGATACTTGGTACCAGAATTAAGAGAATTGGAGTGATAGACAAACCCAGAAAATAGAATTTTTCCTGGATCACTAGTTGGCATGCTAGTACAAAGGAAGAGGTTGAATTATAGAAAATGAAATGGAGCATTTGTGAAATGTTCCCAGTTTAATGGAGCATTGAATAGTAGGATGTATGCTAGATAAGCATGTATAAGGAAGAAGTATATTAGAGGTCTAGATAACCTTTTGATTTTATATTGTCAAATTTCGAGGACGAAATTTATTGAACGGGGGGAGAATTGTAACATTCTGAATTTTGGACCTAAAGACTAGAAAATTAGCCTATTTTCGGAGGACTATTAGACCCTATTTTTGAAAATGAATTTAGAATCAGTATTTTATTGGACATGAATAGTGTTCACTATTCACAAATACGTACATGAATAGTATTCACTATTCACAAATACGTATTCACTTTTTATAAATACGGTATTTAATCGATATTTTGAGAAATATGAAAAGTATTTACTATTCACAAATACGGTATTTACTATTCAAAAATACGGTATTTACTATTCCTAAATACGTATTCACTTTTTGAAAATACGTATTTACTATTCAAGCGGGACCCACGTCAAAATAATTCTCCTCCTGCCGACACATTCACGGGAGAAATTTTGAAAAATTTGACGCGGGACCCACTCAATAATAATATTATTATAATATAATATCTTATACTTTGGAAAATAATAGAAATAAAATTATTTCCAATAAACCGTGAATTAGGTTTTTAAAGTAAGGGTATATTATAAATAAGTGAATTTTTATCTCAGAGTGGGTTATCTCCGAAGTCATTTCCGTAATCGGCGGAATGATTATTTGAGATAGGTTGAACCGATATTTTGAAGCAGGACAGATAGTGGAATCTGTAGGAAATAAATCATAACTCAAAATCCTTGAACTAAGTAGTAAACAACTGCACATATTATGAATCAGTGAATTTTTGTCTAGAAGATGGTGTCACCCGAAGTAATTTCTGTAACCGTCAGTGTCCGACTTAAAATCTTCGGCAGGTTACGGAATACCCTAAATAGGATCAAAAATTTAGTTGACCCAGATATTTCTGAAGAGGAAAAATAGAACTACAAGGCTGTGCTTCCGGATTCTTGAGAATTTCTAATATAACGCGATTAGAACACCGATCAGGGAATCTTTATAGGATAAATGCAAAAGAGTAAGAAAGTGTCATCGTCATGATGACGTCATCGATGACGTAAGCATCTTGATGACGTCATCGATGACGTAAGCAAATGGATTGGGCGGTTGAGATGAAGCCATGTTTAAAGTCAAGATCCAACGGCCAAAATCTGACCTGATAAAGTATGAATAGTATCATGCTTTTTCACTATAAATAGAGGCTTCATTTCTTCATTTTCTTCACACCAAACTCAGAGAACAACAGTTGAGTTTAAGAGAAGAGTGAGAATTCTTAGAGTTAGAGAGAGAGTTTAGAGTAAAGTTCTTGAAGCTGGAGAGAATGAGCAGGAACTTCAAGGGTAAGTTCTTTGGTCTCTAGTCTTAATATTTGGTAGTTTCTTTTGGTAATTATAGTAGAAATGCCAGATAGAGTTTTTCTGAGTATGCTCTGTGGCTGCAGCTTAGTCTGATCTGTCACATCAGAAAAGAATTATCCTTGGACAGTAAATATTATTTACTGGCACAGTAAAAAATATTTACCGGCACGGTAAAAATATTTTTACTGGTACTATTCACATGAATAGTGAATATCCAACATAGTTTCCGCAAATGCTGAAAATTAATGGTCACTGATAAAAATGATATTATAGGATATCCGAGGATTCCGGAGTCAGATTCAAAGGAAGTTTGGGGATACGTGAATAGTGCCATATACGTGAATAGTGCCGTATACATGAATAGTGCCGTATACATGAATAGTGATTTACTATTCACGTGGAAGGAAGGTACGGACGCGTATTGTAACCTTAACTCTGATGCTTATGGTATGCTTATATGTGATAGATAGTCTGAAATTCTGTTTTTGAAAATTGATCATACACATACAATTTGATACGGGTTATAGTCTTGATAACGCCGTTATGTTTTCCTAGCGCTGAGGACACGGATGTACACCGTGGCACTGGTGAATAGTGCAGACTATAATAACATGCATATTGCAGTGGCTGTGTTATGTTATTATGTGAATATGAGAATAATGTATGTGATTATTGCTGTTTTGACATGAATATCTGTCATACATATTTGATACATAAGCATGAGGTTAACCGTTACCTGAGGTTCAATGGGTATTGAACCTCAGCTCTTACTGTAGCTTCAGGATTTTCGGAGTGAACAGAAACAGAAACAAGGGTAAGCAGCAGGCAGAAGGACTAGCTGGAGAAAGTCCTGTAGATATGTATAGTCTTTCGAACTCTTTGTATCAACAAACCAGTACACTACAGTGGTTGAATATCAGTTACTTTGTATTTAAAATCATTTCGTTGCTCAACTCTGGTTAAATTATTTTGAACTCTGATCAAATAATTTCGAAAATGCTTTAGAAAAGTTGGGGTGTTACACCACTCCGGCTCCAAATTTTTCCGAATCATCAATGGAGCTCACTTGAAAGTATCTTTCGATACAAAAGAGCCATCCCAAAGGGTAATCTCCATTGAACGTCGGCAACTCCAACTTCCGTTACTTCCACATATCCTTTTCTTTGTCTCCTATGCTTGAAGCGTCGTCCTCTGTTTTCTTCTCATCAGTCTCTGGCACACGGTTTTCCTCTTCGTTTATGGTCTTCTTGTTATTAGCTGCTCATTCTTTCACTATCAGCTCCCTCGTGATGTTCATGGCCGCTGCCAGTTCATCCACTTTCTTTGACAACCCAGCCATCGCCGTCTTCATTCCTTGCATATCTTTCTCCATCTGTTCCATCTTGCTTTCCCTTCGATCTTACTGCTTTGATACCAAAATGATAATAAACCAGAAATATTAACCCAAATGAGTGTTGAATAATACTAGATTTGATAGATAATGAAGAACTCTTCCAACTCAGTGGGAGAAGCAAGTTACATAAATGGAAATACAACTCACACACAATCTTACCTAGAAATTCAAGAGGCTAGCACTCTCCTCACCATCCACTCTCTACTCAAAAGATGTCCCTCTTCTCTCATAACAACTAAATAGAGAGAGCAAGTTGATTAGAGCAGGACCCCAAAAACAACCTCGTACAAGGTTAAAGTCTATCCTAGGAAATAAAGCATGCTAGGTCTGCTTAAAACACAAAAATAGTATAAAGGGTTGGAAGTCAACACTTAAACCATTAGAAAGCATTTTTGTCTTTGGTTTGCCTTTGCCTTTGCTTCCTTTTGTAAGTATTCTTGGCCCATTGGAACATGTTAGACTCACAACAGAGTTGTATTATTTTCCAAGTGTTCCCAAACTATCCAATAACCTTAAATGTGGTAGATTTGACACTCATAAGTCATACTACCTCCTCTGGTCCTAAATATAGGATATAGTTTATAGTGTAAAATATGTTCTACAACAAACTATATCCTATATTTAGGATCAGAGGAGGAATAGATATAGTGTTTATTGATAAAGAATAAGTTAACCTTCACTTCACGGTTTACATACACTCACATAATTAAAGATTAAATTGCGCATAATGTAACATGAAAGATGAACATGTGTTTATACTTTATTAGACACAAAAGGTAGAACATAGCAACCATAAATCATCACAAGATACAGAATGCATATTACAACTAAGGTAACTAGTAGTAGTCCAACTCCACCTTTTATCCTACTATAGTAAACCTGAGTAAAAAAAAAAAAAAAGCAAGCCACACATATAGTCAAGGCACAGATGAAGGCAACCAACATCATTTGCTATTGAACATGTTACACTCATCATACTACATAACTTCTCTAAAGGACATCAATGACTACAACTACAGTCATGTATTCATTTCCACCAAAACAGCAATATAATGTTTTAAGATTAGCATGAAGATGAAGGCTCTTCAATGTGGATGTTGCCAACTGATACTAGACTTTCAATATGATTGAAAACAGTGGAAATTCTAGGGAGACGCCAAGGGATAGTGAATCTTTTTATTTCATTACTTTCAGGATTTAGTAGTGATAAAAGTAAAAAAAAAAATACCAGTCTGTCGTCCACTCCAGATTCAGCAGGAACTTCACAGACAATGTCATTCCTCCAGATACTAAATGGACACAAATATATGCCTGAAGATGTGACTATAGTATGTTTCTTCCTCCAGCTCCACCTCTCTACTGATGCACTTGTATCCTCCTCCATCATCCACAAATCAATCAGAGAAGATGGAATCAGAAAGTCTCCAAATTTAGTGCGAGAGAGAAGAGCAAGCTTGTTTTCAAACGCGTAAGCTTGTTAAGATACGAAGCAAACCATGGGATCCCATAATAAAAGGGAAGGAGGAGCACACCCACTCCAAGTTAAAACGTAAGGATGGATTTCAACACAGAGCAAGCCGCTGCTGGAAGCAATGATACAACCAAGAGAAAGGCAATCGATTAAAGGGGTGTCCTGAACTTCACAGACTTGCATCTCGCTTGGAAATACTAAGTGCATAAGAGCGTAATTAATGGTTTAATGGTTTTTGCAATTTCGACACTTGGAAATAATAGTGCACAAGATCATCGACACATTTCACAACTTTTTGCAATTTCGACACTTGGAAAAACGTAAGAGCGTCATATTTTAAATCATTTCCTACCGTGCCAGCGGTATGTACCACACTTTTACCGAGTTTCACCATTTCATCAATGTTTTTTACAACAATTTTTTACAATTTCAACACCAAGAGAAAATACAAGTAAGAAAGTCATGCTTTAAGTCATTTACTTTTCACTGGTAACTGTATTTATAAAACTTGCACCAAGTCTCACCATTTAATCAACGCCATTTACGACAATTGTTTTTTTTTTATATATAATTTTAACATTCGAAAAATACAAATTAGAGAGTTACGGGCACGGCTTGAATCAGTGGCGGACCCAGGATTTTAAGTTTGTGGGTACACAATTAGTGGGGCTCAGGGGCAACGCCCCCGGAAATTTTTTTTAAAAAAAAAATTTTAAATGCATTAAAAAACAACTGACTAGGGAACATGTCACAACCTATAAGCTAGTTCATCTCAATACTTCCTCTATCGAAACCTATAACATTGTATGTTTTTTCATACAGGGACACTAAGCAACTGAAGCTGATTTCCAATTCCAAAGCAACTCGACCACAAGTGAAAGTGCTTAATTAACCAAAAATTGAGTTGAACTCTTTCCATTTGAAATCACTAACCAAAATTTCCAGACTATAATTTTTTTATGAGCAAGTGAAAGTTCTTAATTAACTATTCATGCTAAGAACATTATGGAAAATGTATCAAAATGCACCAGCAATCACAGAACCCATTTTCACCAGCAATTATCAGTATGACAACATACTACTCCTCAAATCACCATTCAAATTCAAGCATAGGCTTTCACATTGAGTTTTCATTTATAATTTTATATTTCCCAAGTATGCAGATGGCTCTGAAAGGTGTCACACATGTTGATGAAATTGCGTAAATTGACAAAATTTTAAGAAAGAGAACTGTTCCAAGAGGACTCACCTGTCAACATAGTAGCAAGTATCATTTGGTATAAAGGAATCTCTTCAACAAATGCACTACCAACAAGAAATGTTTTTACCTGTCCATTGTGCAGTTTATATGTGCAAACCGATGTTCCCCAACGACATAGTCATATTCACAAAAGGAAGATATTTGTACTCACTGGATCATATAACCCAATTCTTAAGCCTCCATACACAAACTGGCGATGTAAACCAGGAATGGTGCCTTTCCACAAAGCTGACAAGCCTTCTTCTCTAGCAATAGTTTTAATTGTGCCTAGCAAGCCCCTATATTTAAGCATACCTGTTCCATCACCAACTATAGCTTTCTTTTGGAGTTGAAGCCTGACCTTAGTTGTGCCGAGAGGAATAGTACACAAAGAATCAAAGTAGAAACAAAACCACATATGCTTCATACAACTACTACCATCAATCTTGACTCTAATCCAACCAAACCCAACCCAAAATAGAGAAAGGTGCGAGCTTTACCTCAGAGAAGAAAAACACAAATAGACCAGAAGCTCAGGTGGGTTAGAGATACGAAGGCAGCAAACAGGGACCAAGAATCAGACTCTGTTCCTCCGGCGGCACTATTCACGCGAGGAGAGACCCGATACATTCGACCTTCATTCAGTCGAGTACACAGAAACAGAGCAGCGAACAGAAAGCCGAGAGGATCTGGAAGCACAGTGAGAGGTAGAGCGGAGAGTGAGAAAACGATGAAAATGTGAAGAGAGAAAGATGAAATTGGGGAAAAACAGACAGAAAGCCGAGAGGATCTGGAAGCACGGTGAGAGGTAGAGGGGAGAGTGAGAGAACGATGAAAATGTGAAGAGAGAAAAATGAAATTGGGGAAAAAAGAAAAAGGGATAAAAGGAATGGGGGAGGATCGAACCCGCGCCCTGAGAACCAAGACTGAAGAGCACTAACCAACTATGCCACCCACACATCTTGTTATTAGGTTCTATTAAATTATATATACTTTATAAAATTCTTGTGTCTGCACTTGCCCACATGGGCACTAGTGCAGGTCCGCCAATGGCTTGAATCATTCACTACACTATCAATGACATTTATTATCTCTTTCATTGGGTTTCACATTTTTTTTGGGATAAATCTTAACTAAAAAAAATAATATCAGTAAAGTAATAGTGACTATTTCATCTATCATCAAGTTATAAGACTTTACTGATTTTATATTTATTGGCAGTGACCTTAATGTGATTTTCCCTTTTCTTTCAATTGTGAGTTTCTCCAGTTTTTCAAAGCCATTTATAACAACTAATTTTACAATTTCAACAATTGGATAGTTATTTTACATACTCCCTATCATTCTTTTTATATTATATGATCCTTTTAACTAAATTTCACGTTGAGCAAATCGAATAAAAATTACTTAAAATTAATAAATGTGTATTAAATGAATTTAATTTATGAAACTTAAAGTTTTATGCTTATGTAGTAGAGCTACTTAGAACTTAATTTATCTTTCTGTTTTTCCACTTGATTCTATTTCACATTCCCTCTTCATTTTTTTTTTAAAGCAATATGCTGATGTGGTTGAATTTACTGTATATAATGTAGATGTTTATACTATTTCTTTGTATCTCTACATGATATCATATTCTCAAATTGTTTGGTTGAAGCTTGAATCAAGAAATTTAAGAAGAAAGTTATAACTTATAGAGTGTACCTGAAAGTTTTTGAAAAGAAGCTTAAATGATATGAAGCTGAGTTAATGTTATTGAGTTAGTACATATTACCTTTTTTGATGTCTCGCTCAAAGGATAGGAAATATTAGTATATTTGATAGTTATTGGTTCTAATTATAGTTTCACTTTATTTTGTGAATGCCTGAATTCTATAATAGCTGGTAAGAATGGGAAATATAGTCTTAAACTTATTAAGCCGATTAGATGAGGTTTGGAATATTGTAAGAAGTTGCGTGTACCAATTTGAATAGCCTGGAAGAAGAATCAAAGCTTTAAGTGAATGATTATAGTGTTACGGTGTGTTATAGCCGGGTAAAAAGAAGAGACTATAAATTTTCCTTTAATATTGAATTTTAAAGAAATAAATGGTATTGAGGGGAAACTAGATGTGAAGAAAATTATCATAAAAATCTAGTTATCAAAGAGAAGATTTTGCTTTAAAAAACAAAACAAAAAAACACACAGAGAGAGAGAGAGAGAGAGAGATGCTGCTTACTTTGATGGTAAAGTAAATAAAATATATGACATATAATGTTTTGTATAGTTGATATTTTATAGGTTTTGTACTATCATTATTATATATGTGTGTGTTTATAATTCTTCGAGAGGAAGTTAAGATTTTGTTTCTTGAATGTTTATAAAATTTATTTATTTATTTTATCTGCGCAAATATTCATGAATTGAAATAAATGAATTTTTTACTATACTGTGGGCATTTTTGTCAGTTGAATGTTTATAACAAATTGCTAATTGTTCATAACATTTCGGTTGCGCCTGTTATTTGTTTCCTCTGAGCTACGTGTAATAGCCCAAAAAAAATATAAGACAATGGTGATGGTGTTCTAACTTGCTCTTGGAAATGCGCATGGTATTCGACAAAATGATGGAGAGAAAGAAAACTTGATAGGATATATGTTGTTATGGAATTTTGAGGGAAATTTAGAAGATTTATAATTTCATAATGATGTTGGATAGAAACTGTTGGGAATGTTAATGGTCAAATTTGTTTAATCTTATGTTAGTACTTGGGGTGCATACATAATCTCCTATGAAATGTTAGAGAAAATAACGTAACTAAGTTGAAGCCATAGGTATGTTGAGTTGATATTGTTTGAGTTATATAGTGTAGAAGTCAGTGAATACCTAATATTGATAGTTGGAAAGTTTTAGGCATTATATGTATTCATGCATTATAGTGATATGGAAATTACATTGCTTATCTTCCTTAAACGAATTTGGTAGCATGTTCAAATATGGATCATGAAAGGATGTCTCTTTGATATTGTTGAGTTTAATTGTTCAAGTAATAGAGAAGTTTGAAATATGGATTTATGCATTGAGAAATATATAGGATGGAAACGTTGTTATATGAGGTGGTGAAATTATGGTTGTGCTTGAAGAAACTTTTTAGTGTTAATAATGGTGTTTTGGAATTTCGAAATATTATATTTGACTATGGTCCTATTAACATTTGGAATAGGTTGATATTAATTCTTCCTACATTTATATAGAGATGATTGAAGAGTTTTAGCATATTTATTGTTGAAGGAAAAATGCATAAACGAGATAAATAAAGCATTATATGTTGGATTTGAAAAGAAGATACACTACTACAAAATACTAAAATGACGACCTAAAAAAGACTCAAAAGACGACCTTATTTTAAGGGACGTCGGGGAGAGTGTAGTAGTATCTGCTCAATTAGGCGACCTGAATACATATCAAGTCGCCTAATATGAGGCGACCTTAATTTACATCAGGTCGCCTCATATTAGGTGACCTGATTTGCATTCAGGTCGCCTCATATGACCTATTATTGCAGGGGGTATATTTTATTTTCAAACAGACTACCTAAATTTTGTTAAGGTAGCCTATTTTATAAAAAAGATTACCTAAAATGGAGTTCAGGTCGCCTATTGTATTCAACAGACTACCTAAATTGGGTTCAGGTAGCCTATTGTATTATCGCAGGGGTATATTTTATTTTAAAAGAGACTACCTAAATTATGTTAAGGTAGTCTATTTTATTAAAAAGACTACCTAAACTGGCGTTTAGGTCGTCTATTGTATCAAAAAGACTACCTAAATTATTTTAAGGTAGCCTATTTTATTCAAAAGACTACCTAAATTGGTTTTAGGTCGCCTATTGTATCAAAAAGACTACCTAAATTATTTTTAGGTAGCCTATTTTATTCAAAAGACTACCTAAATTGGTTTCAGGTTGCCTATTGTATTATTGAAGGAGGAATATTTTATTTTCAAACAGACTACCTAAATTATGTTCAGGTAGCCTATTTGATTAAAAAGACTACCTAAATTGGTGTTCACGTCGCCTATTTTATTAAATAGACTACCTAAATGTTGTTCAGGTCGCCTTATATTAGTTTTTTTAAAAAAAAAAAATTAGTTCTCGCTCTTTGTTTGTCCAATTTGCTGCAAAACTGAATACTTCACAATTACAGCAAGGCAATTCATAACTCAATTACAGCAATTTCCTGCCAAATTCCTGTTTTTCTAACACCAATTACAGCAAGGCAATAACTCAAAATGTACAAGTTTTTACCATAATACTCAGCCAACCATAGCAAAATTCAAACAACGTTAATGGTACATGCATGTCCATGATTCACAACAAAACTACAGTTACAATCAATCAAATTCAAGTCATTCGCTCAACTCCCAGACTCAGAAACTATCCGCTGAACAAGTTACTACAACAATTTAACTATACCACTGCAAAACAGAACCAATTTGTACAATATTAACAAGGGAAGCCCAGACAGAGCTAAGTCATACCACAACAAGTCATACCCTAACAATAGATTAACTTGCAAGTGAGCCATGTTCAAGAACATATCTAGCCATCATGTCTCGAGTCGAATCCAGGTCATCCTGTGAGTACGGATCCTCAGTATGAAAATACTGTAAATTGGAAAACAAGGTATAATTAACAACTAAAGTACCACAACATAAAATATTATCATTTGAGGATCACGGAGCATTACGTACGTTTTGAAAGCCAGTAGTTTTTCCGTTGGAAACGATAGTTTGCATCCAACTGATAACGTAGTATCCGCACTCGGTGTTCCCTGGTTGTTGATGGCACTATAAATCAAAAACAAATTGTTAAAACGAAAGCTATTGTGGCACAGAAAAACACTTGAATTGAAACTACTTACCTTGGGGTAAAACCACTTCGGTCCACCCTGGTCTCTTTGTCCAGCAAGCTCTCTATACGTCTTAAGACCCCTATATTAAAATGGAAATTAACAGACATGAAAACAATTCATTTAAAAGACGAATCGATGATTTAGACAAAAATTTACTTACTCGGCAAACATGTTTTTGATATCCTCAGTTGGCCTGCCACTTATAGAATCATTATTCCAATTAACTAAGGTAATTTAGAAAATATCAGTTATTAAATCCAATACTTTCATCAATACAAAAAACTAAAATGTATCTAAGTTGTCTAAGTCATAAAGTATAACTTATGGACATCTAAGCATCATTATTCATACTACAAAGATTACCTAGTTCAATGCACATCAACAAAAAAACAATATTTAACTATAATTACCTCAACTTTAAATTCCTCTCCTTGAAATTTATTTCCTCTATTCAACCTAAAGACAACAACAATAAAGACAACGTAACATTAGAATTATTCAAACTAACATATGAGAAAAATAATTGTATGACAAAAGGATCATGATTAAAAATACCTACCCTAGGACCCCTAAAGCACGCTCTTGTGGGTTGCTGTCGTGGCCAAGTCACTAACAAGTAGCCGGTATAAGATCAATATTTATCAACTAATCCCCTAACACTGATATGTTCCAATTCCTAGCAATAAAACAACCATTGCAAAAGCATGAGAAGAAAGCAAAGGGGAAGAGAGTGTATATGTTAAAACAGCCAGTAAACAAACTTATTTACATTAAACTACAATATTAAATTCATCATGATCGACTAATCTCAGGAAAAACACAACTAATGATAGTGACTGCACAAACATATACCCAATACAATTCACTAAAAACAGCAACTAAACAACAAATATATAGACACATATTTGTATATAGCAATATTAATTTACAAGTATATATGTGGCACCAATTATCCCAAGTAAATGCGTCCTTATCAAACACCACGTGGATTAATACGTATGCATTTTTTAAAAAAATTATAAAAGTATAGTGATGCAAGATTGTAATTTGAGGATAGCAAATTATAAGCGGCAAAGAAAAACCCAAGTGCCATAATTTAACTAAAATTGCGTTTTGGAAAAGTTGATTTAGAAAATAAGATATCAGATAAAATTGATTTCAAAGTAACATGATTTACGTTTGGGGTCTTCCTTCAAATTTGATTTTGAGAAAATAAATATATTTGGACGGCTTTAATCAAAAGAACTTTGAGATGTGAAGTTACTAAAAAGGACAAGAATTTTACAACATTATACTTCATGACTAATTAAACTGAATATCATATAAATTTGATATATTTAATAAATAATATCAAACAGTCCAATATTAAAAATATGGAAGGAAAGCTGAACACTTCCATCATTATATGGAAGGAAACCGTATTCATGTATTTCGATGGTATTTTACATCCCAAGTGAGCATAAGACATCAGATTGTTGATACAAGTTCCATTTCCACTTTCAAAGTATTGATTTTCATGTACCGAACAAAGCATAAGACAGCACTTCATGGCACATCAAAACCAAATGATTCCTTACAACTTTTTACTAATCCCTATGAGCTTTCATAACAACTCTTCAAAAAGAAAATAAGAAATAAACAAGGATAAACAAAGAATAAAGTCAAATAAATTCTAAAGAACAGATTATAGCTACGCACCAAATTCAGCATCAAGCGAGCACATGTGGTGTGAATACTTAGTGATAGCGAAGCAAAATGCATATTCCTTGAGAACAAGTAAATGATCCGCGACAACTGTGGCAACACAAAATTTGAGTCAAGGAAGATCATGTGAAAACTAAGAATAAATAGCATGCCTTACATGGGCAAACCAAAACAAAACTACAATAACTTAAAATTAAACACCCCTGATTCAAATTAAATTCAATCAACAACAACATATTATTTAAAAGTAGAGTAAGAGCCACTGTTATTTTACTATCCAATAATGCAATGTTGATTTTTTTTTTAACCATTTATTTGCCTTTTAATTTTTGTATGGTTTTGATTACGTGTCTCGAAAAAATAGACATTTGAATGATCTATAGACTTTGAATTTGTCATCATTGACAAATAAATTCAATGACATTATTTAATTATCAAGGGTTCTATAATCTATAGTACAAACTAGTTCCAGATTTTGTTATGATAGTGCACATTACTGACATAAATCATGCATATAGAATAATGGAAGCATCTCTCTGCTTCTACTTTCTTCCGAAAACATTTTTCAGTTTGCCATATTAACACTGATGCTATGGGAACATAATAGAAATTGGTCCAGAAAGATTAAAGCAAAACAAATGTTTAGGGTCACAAGACAATAAGCCCTAGTCTCTATCTGAGAAGAACGATAAATCCTATCTTTATGGTGGGCTTATTGTTGAACATGATTCTTGAACCATTAGCAACCCAGTCACAGAAGTAGTCCTTTTGGGAGAAAAGATATTGACTTTAATTTTTAGTGTTAAATTAAATATCAAATTTAATATTTCTAACCTAGAATTGAATGTCCTACAAGAGATTACAATCAGCGGAATATAAAGCCCATAACGTACCTGAGCTAAGGAGAGGTCTTGTCGAACATAATGTACAAATTCCGCCAGGAGATTATAAGCTAAAGGCCTCAGTGTCTCAAAGCATGCCCGCCCCGTTCCAACTAGGACCCTAATTGATAAGTTGACGGCGCTCCCCTCTCCTCTGTCCGCCGAAACTCAGATTTGGGATGAAGAAAAGGATGGATGGTGTTGGATGGAAGGGAAGGTCACCGGCGATAAAGAAGAGCCAAGATGAAGGTGAAAACGAAGGTCTCCTCTTCCGCTCACGTCTCTCTCTGTTTCGAACTCCCTCCGCGGCGGCTCCCCTCTGTTTCTGAAATATCGAGCTTCTGGTTCCCTTCCTTTCTGTCTCGCGGTCTGATTTGTTGAGTTTTAGGTTTATAAAAGCTTTTAGGCGACCTGAAAGCACTTCAGGTCGCCTATTTTTGATTTTAGGCAACCTGATTAAGCTTCAGGTCGCCTAAAATTAAAAATAGGCGACCTGATAACCTATCAGGTCGCCTATTTTTTTAAAATAGGCGACTTGATACAAAATCAGGTCGCCTATTTTAATCAATAGGCGACCCGATACCTAATCAGGTCGCCTATTGATTAAAATAGACAACCTGATTGTTGTTCAGGTCGCCTATTTGGAACAAAAGGCGCGCAAACAAAAAATTTCCCCCCTATTTCCCTCTGGCGCGAAATTTTTTGGCTGATTTTAGGCGGCTTGAAATATTATCAGGTCGCCAAAAATGAATTTTCCTTGTATATAATAACAATATTGTCATTGGCCTCATTTTTTACTACCTATTTCTTATTTAGGACGTATTTGAGGGTAGTAATATCAAATTTTTGTAGTAGTGATAATAAGAGAATAATTTCTAATGCATACGGCTTGCTTGTTAACACGTCACAAAGGAAAAGAAGATGAGAATTTGGTTTCAAAATATTTTATATAAGTTATTTACTTATTTTACTTGAGAAAAGTTTCATGAAGTGAAAGAAATGATTTTCTTTTTACAAGATTTTGAGTATTCTTATAAGAGGAGCTAGATGCAAAGTGCTTGATATTCGTGGGGTTTGTTCTCACGCCTGTTTTGTGGTCTTGAGCTGTGCTTAGTTATTTACCCCCGTGGAGTCCAGTGGCGGACCTAGGATTTTATATTTGTGGGTGCATAATTAGTGGGGGATTCGGGGGTTCGGGGGCAGCGCCCCCAACTTTTTTTTAAAAAAAAAAATTATTTAAGGAAAGTTTTAAATACATTAAAAAATAAAAGAATATAGACAAGAAAATTAAAGAAAACTTCAACTTAACAAAGAAAAATAATAATTAAGAGTCAACTAAACTATTACAACAAAATGATTTCAAAAGCATTCTTCAATCATTCATTCCTTTAAAATATTGCCTTATATCTTCATTATCAATGTTATCAAACATATCACGTTCAACATAAGTGTGTCAAGAGTCCTCTAAGATCATGTAAGGTGAGTTTGAAATGTCTACGATAGAAGAATTAAATTTCTTTTTAGGACTTCAAATCAAACAAAAGAATAATAGAATATTTATTTCCCAAACCAAATAACTACGAAAGCTTCTTAAAAAATATGGAATGGATTACTGCAACAAAGCTGATACCCCTATGAGCTCAACGATGTTTGCAATATCCTAATTTTTACTTTAGGATTTATTTATAATTAAGAGTAAAATTATATATGATAAATGTATTTAATTTATAATTTGTAAAAATATTTAAAAAATGGAAATAGTGGGTATTTTGTTGTAATTTTTTACCTATGAAATATATATATATATTGTTGTGACACAATTAAAAAGAATGAGGGGAGCCGTGACTTCTAGTGGGACCCTTTGATTCATCCACATTTCCACATGCAAAAAAGGAAATCATTTGCATCAGCCAAGAATCAAACCTGGGTAACCAGGGTCTCTAACATGATATTCTACCATAAGACCACAGGTGCTTCTTGATGAAAAGTTCCGTCACAATATATATATATATATATATATATATATATATAAAATTTTGTGTCTGCACTTGCACCCACATGCACAAGTGTAGGTCCGCCAATGCTGTGGACTATGTGTCTATGCTTGTTTCGTAGCTTCCGTGCTGCGCTTGTTATTCGCAGGTTCATGTTGCGCCTGTTTCGTAGCCTCCGTGCTGCGCTTGTTATTCGTGGCCTCCGTACTGCGCTTGTTATTCGTGGCCTCTGAGATGCGCTTGTTATATGCTTTGTGTGGGTTCCTCTGATGAAACAAGTGTTCGAAAAGAAAAAATTCATTATTTCTTAGTAGTTAAAATAAAATTTTACGAAATATTTTATAAAGTTCATTATAATATCAACAAAAATTATTTTAATGGATTAGATTTTTCTAATTTTAAGTAGAAACTAGTGAATCAAAAGGGCTTACGAAGTAAGGTCGCCTTATACGTCGTGCCAGTCACACCTTAATATTTTGGGGTGTGACACTACGCCTGCTATTTGTGACCTTCAATTCCACCTGTTATTCGTGACCTTCGGGTTGTGCCCAATATCCATGGCCTTTGAGCTCAGCCAATTATTTATTACCTTCAGATTGCACCTGATATTTGTAGCATTTGGGTTGCCCAATTATTCGTGGCCTATGAGCTACACTCGTTATTCGTGACCTTTGGTGGTGCACCTGTTATTCATTGCGTCTGATCTGCACCAATTATTCGTAACCTTCATATTGTGCTTGTTATTTGTGGCATTCAGGTTGCACCAGTTATTTGTGGCCTCTTAGTTGTGCTAGTTATTCATGACCTTCGGGCTGTGCCTGTTATTCGTGACCTTCGGATTGCCCCGGTTGTTTGTGGCCTTTGAGCCCGCTTGTTCTTCGTTTTGTGTTAATTCCTCTAACAAATTGAGTTTTGAGAAAAATAGATATTTTCATCATTGTTTACTATTATTGAAACGAAATTATTTATTGAATTTTTATGAGTTGAGTCTATGATTATTTTCTTAAAATTTCTATTTTCCTTCCTTAAAAAAATACGGGCATATGATTATATGATAAGTTTGAAAATAATTTTTTTACATGTATCAACGATAATATTTATCTTTTTTATATAGTAAAATTTGTTTCAATTAGTATGCCTTCGCACATATTTATTCCAAGTATTTTAAAACATTTGGCTGATTGAGTTGCAGATATTTACTAGTATGCCTTCGCACAAATTGATTGTAAAAATGACCACTGACTTGTGAGGTCAGGAATCCCATAGTGTAGAGTTGGAACGTCAAATTTAAGCATGTCTATCATAAAAATAATAGGGAAAATTTTAGTTTAAGTACAGGACCAAATTTATTTCAATCAACCCTTATATCATTATGAAATTTCCCTGCACACCCAAGGACAAAAATGAAAATAAGTTTTATGAGTAAAAAAATAATAATTAATGCTTGGCCCCTTGCTTTATTTTTTAAAATTTTTAAAAGGTACGTTGTCGGAGCTCTAGTAATTGGTTGTCAACAACTGCCAATTAAAACAGACACTATCGACCGGCCAGAACTCTGACAACCGAAAATTATATTAATGTATTTTTCATATGTTTATTCTACTTTTTCATAAAGAGTAGAGCATTTATAATTGAGACTTATTCAATTTGTGTTGTTCATATTATAATCTACTTGTTCATGAAGAGTTGAACACTTGTAAATATGACTTGTTCATGATCCTATTTTACTTATTAACCTATTAATTTGTGTAGATCAATGCCTATTTCACTTATTAACAAGGAGTCTGACACTTGCAAATGAACAACACAAATTCAGCAAGTCTCATTCATTAGTGTGCAACTTTTCATAAACAAGTTGAATCCTTATATAAACAACACAAATTGATTTCTGATGGCCAGCGCCAAAGTTTGATGGCCAAGGAGCAGTAGCCGCTCTAGCTGTAGGAACTTTAGTGATGATCAAACCTTTAAAAAAAAAATAAAATAATAATAATAATAATAATAATAATAAAGCAATGGGCATTATTCTCTTTTTACTCACAAAATTTTATTTTGGTCCTTGGGTATGCAGTGAGATTTCACAATTTTATGAGGTTGACTAAAATAAATTTGATTCTACAGGACTTAACTGAAATTCTTCCAATGTAATAATGTGTGGATAAACATGGATGGAACACTCATATAGGATTGAAGTGGTGCAATTTTGTATTTTTGATGACCCCACTTTACAGAGAACAAACATAATGCCACTGTAATTTTTTGCTCAAAAGAATGCCACTGTAATTCAATAAAACCAAAACAAATTATACTGATTAGAAAAGTTATGCCAACCAAAACAAAAAAAAAAACAAAAAAAACAAATGCAATTGAAATTCAAGGTTTGTTTTTTTTTAAAAAAAAAAGACTTCATAAACTATTCTCAGCATGTTTTCTTGCAGCATTTTATTTAAAAGAAAAAATAATAAAATTGTAGGATTGCTTCAAGGAACCAATAGGACGAGGTGCACGTAGTTGTGGCTTTATGTTCACTGCAAGAGAAGAAAATGCATAGACGCACGCCGCTGAGGAAGCAAAACAGTTCCACCTCAGATCTTCACACATGGTTAGAAGCTCCTGGGAGGCTCTGACTTATTCCTCCACCATGTCACCAGCTCCAGAAACTGCTCTGGTTAGGTTCAGTCTCACGCAAATACTCCCTCCGTCCCTAATTATAATATTCAAATAACCTATTTGTATTTATAAAAAAACAGCTAAAATTAGTTAAGTGTAATAAATATATATATTTTTTGAATAATGTCCTTATTTATAAAGAGAGTAAGTGAGATAGACAATAAATATAATAAATAAAGTCAAGAGGTAAAGTTGTAAAAAACACAATAAATGCTTAGAACAGATCCATACACAAATTTAAAGCTTATATTTTGGGACAAGGGAGTATTAACTTTGTTGCTTAAACTTCCCTCATCGGATTTATAGTCAACCAATAAAGAGAAGTAAAGGAAGAAAAAGACACGTATGAACAGTGGCGGATACTTCCCCCGTCCACTTTTCTCGTGACAGATTTGTGCATATGGTCAAGAGTATCTTGTACGCCATTTTGATCATAGTTTCATTGGTCTAGATGACCCATGGGTTTATACTTGAAGTGAGAGATTTTCCACGTCAATAATTCTAGTGTTTCTTATGCTATTTAATTTCTTTCATATATTTGTTTATTTGTTTTCTCACAAACTCTTGTAAGTGATTTGATGCAATTCTTCAGACTCATTCTCAAATGTTTTTTAAGCTTCCCTAGTGGGTTTTATATTGCACAAATCTACTTCATGGCCCAAATAACTAAAAAAATTGTCAAAAAATTGTCGAAAAAGTTATATGTGAAAAAAGGTCTCAGGACATTTTCTGGTATTATTTCATAAAACATTAGTTATTAACGTGTACTGATATAGTTGTTAACAGGTACTGATTTAATTGTTAGGATATTGTTGTAATGTCTACTGATTTAGTTGTTAATGTTCTACTGATATTGTTGTTAAAAAAATAATACTAGAAAGGACCTGGTGCCTTTTTTGACATATCACTTTTTTTAAAAAAAAAAACCTTTTTTGACTTTTTTTTTTTTGGCTAATTTGGGTCCTAAGGGGAATTCTCCCTTTTATATTCTATTTTCCATAGGCTTTATTTTGCCGCTGCAAGTCTTGTCCTCCACCACTTCCATGGGTCTTCACTTTGCAACTTTGTCCTCTTGTGATTCTTCCTTGCTCGTATAACACTACTACAGAATGGCCGATCTATGATGGTTATTATTGGTCATACATTATGGTTTTGAACCTTCATATATGCAAACGTTACATATGTTTAAGGCAAGATATATAGCGATTCCGAACCGTAATATATTGAGGGCATAACAGTTATTTGTTAATAACCATAAAGTTTTGACTTTATGTTTTTTTTTTACTATATATAGTTATTTTTTCTTATTTGTCTTTATATAGTTTTACTATTAATATTTATATATAAAATACAATGATAATAATATTACATAAAAAAATTATTTATAGTAATCAAAATTCAATGCATTATTAAAAAATTCAATACTTTATAGATAAACATGATACAATTTAAAAGAAATTAATTACTTAAACTTCTAGAACATTATCTTATAATTTTTTGAATTCTAAAAGTAAGTATGTTTCAAAAATTTTACAATATTCTCCGATGCCTTTTTTCTACATCGTCAATCACGTAGTAGTACTCTATAGTTTTAGTAACTGCAAATGGATAATATAAATAAAAAAAATCGAATATATATAATAAAAATTGGCAAATATTAAAACTTAAGCAAATCTCATATCTAATTCAACAAATATTATTTTATTTCAAGTATACCGTGATTCAACAAGCTATTAAAAATTAGGGAAAAAATATATTGATTTTAGTCTATATATTCTAGTGTAGTCAAAATTATTTTCACTTTAATAAAACAACAATAAAAATTTCAGCATTTTACCTCATTGCTTTTTTGTGTTCTCTACTTTTCTCCAGTGTTTTTTCTCTATTTTTATCTTCAAACCCAAGGCCATCATTAGAAATTAGATATCGTGTTTTTGCCTACAATTCTTCTTTAAAGATAACTTGGCAACCTTGAACCTCAAATAGTGATCTCTTGTTATATTAAAAAAATAAAAGGAAACTAAAAGCGTTAATTAAGAAAATGAAAGCTTACACAAGGAAGAATCATGAGATGAAGGAAGGAGCTGCAAAGTAAAGATCCACGTCAATGGTAGAGGATAGAACCTATAGAGGCAAAGCAAAACCCATGAAAAGAAAAGTATAAGGTCCATTAGGAAAACTCAAAAACATTTAAGGAGTTGTTAGTTCTCGGTCTATAAGTTTTATTGATAACAACCACTTGCAAAGAATGTGAACTTGATTATTCAAGTCACTTGAGTATGTTTTAATTAACACTCGAGTAAAATACAGTTATTGAAACCAAAACTTGAATTAGAAAGTTAGTTTTAAAGTGTCTAATGCGGACACACTCGAGTGTTAATTTTAAAATCACAAAGAAGGTGTCAAACACTCGAAGTGCTCCAACGCTTGAAGGCTAACACTCTTATTTATTTTGGAACAAACAAAGCTAACACTCAAGTTTTTTGAACAAAACTCAAGTGCCAAGGTAATGTATTAACTTCAACCTCTTTGATGTTAAATATACTCAATGAAGGACTTTGACACACTTGAAATGTCATTTGGTGACACTCGAGTTTACAAATCAAGTGTGATTCAATGACACTTGAGTTATAGTAGACTTTAATGTTTTCCACTAAACTTCATCTTTTGAACACTTTACTATCAAACTCTCAAAACGCCAAAACTTGAATATTAAGAAAGAAAACTCGAGCTCCACTTTTGGGTGTGGAATTTCAAAACTCGAGTGTCCCTATTGAAAGCTTATTTCTAACATAACTTTGTTTTTGAAATAGTCTTTCTTCTGAGAGCAAAAACATCTACACTCGAGTGTTGTAGAACAAAACTCGAGTGTACCACTTGAGTTAAGATGAATACAACTCGAGTGTTGGCTGCTTTTGTAGTACATCATCATTTCTTAAATTCAAATTTACTGATTATCATTCAATTACTTCATATTATCACTATTATTATTCTCAATGCTATTTAACTTATTTATTAATGAATTTCAGATGATTAAATGATGGATTAACCACGAAATCTCCAAAAGCTAGATTTGTATCAGAAGCATTAAATGAAGTTGCAGGAGTGAGCACAAACATGGCAACAAACTCAAAGCAAACCAAAACAACATCTTTTTTTGCTATACCTGTTCCAGTAAAATGATAGTAAAGTCATATGGAAAGAAGGAATGTCGTATTAAGCAAAGCGATAGCGACTGAAACTTCAAATCTTCAATTCCAACTTGTGAGTAATAGAAGTGTTCACTAACTAACGGTAACATTTATTACTCACAATGGATACATTAAAGCTTCTCAATACAATGGCGTTCAACTATAAATACAAAAAGCATTGAATACGGAGTATTACCACCGAACTACCTGTAACATCCCATTTTTCTAAAGCGTTTTCAAAATAGTTTGATTAGAATAGAGCATCGGAGCAATTTAAAATACTGAGTAACTGATAAATCTGTGGTACAATATTATCTGTGGTGTATCTTAATAATACCAATACATTTATCGGAGAATACAAAAATTCCAGCGATGACAGTATGTCTCTAAAAGGAGGCTCCAGTCGAGTCCTCACGCGCGTTGCTTACCCTTTTCCTCGGTCCTGTTCCCTCCAGATCCTGAGGCTATAGCAAGAGCTGAGGTTCAATACCCATTGAACCTCAGGTAACAGTTAACCTCATATTTATGTAACAGTTATGTGTGATAGATATTCATGACATTACAGCAATAATCACATATGAAAGATAATAATATAACACAGTCACTGCATTTGAATGTTATTATGGTTTGCACTATTAACCAATGTCACGATGGCCTATCGTGTCCTCAGCGCTAGGAAAACTCAACGGTATTATCAGAACCATAACCTTGTATAGCTCAATGTGTATGAAAAACTTTAAGACAGAGTCTTAGTCTATGAATACATCTATCACATATAAATATACAATAAGCATTAGAGTTAGTGTTACAGTACGCGTCCGTACCTTAGTTGGTGATATCAGTACGCACTACAAAAATTTTGAGATTTTGCTACGGAATTTTTCCGTAGCAAATTCCGTAGCAAAATCATTTTGCTACGGAAAAATATGGATTTTCCGTAGCAAAATGATTTTGCTACGGAATTTGCTACGGAAAAATTCCGTAGCAAAATCCTTCGTCGCAAATTGCGACGGATAAGGAAAATCCGTCGCAATTTGCGACGGAATTTCCTTTCCGTAGCAAATTTGCTACGGAAAAATATTCCGTAGCAAATTTGCTACGGAAAATTTTCCTTAGCAAATTGCTACGGAATTCATTCCGTAGCAAATTTGAATTTTGCTACGGAATAGAATTCCGTAGCAAATTTGCTACGGAATTCTATTCCGTAGCAAATTTTTTTTTTA
This sequence comes from Acacia crassicarpa, assembly GCA_034222035.1. Lineage (NCBI taxonomy): Eukaryota > Viridiplantae > Streptophyta > Magnoliopsida > Fabales > Fabaceae > Acacia > Acacia crassicarpa. The sequence goes on from JAWXYG010000003.1 coordinate 41,640,444, forward strand.
AATTTTTTTTTAATTTATTTTTTAATTTATTTTTTTTCCTTTTTTATTTTTTTTATTTTTTTTTATAGCAAACTAGAAATTTTGTAAATTTTCCCATATTTGATCGTTTGCTACAGAAACAATTTCTTAGAAAAACTAATAATTATTTTGAATGTTATTTTTTTTTTAATTTTAAAAAATTGAGTACAAAAAGTAGTGATTCATGGATATAATAATAATTATAAGGAGTGCACATTAAGAGTAATCTAACAAATACCAAATACTAAAAAGTAGTCTAACAATGTTACAAAGGGCAAATTCTAAACAGTAGTCTAAACAGGAGCATTGTGATCATCATCATCATCACCAGCATGGTCATCATCACCAAGAGCCGACCCCGAACCCTTGTTCATTAGGGACTTGAGTTGAATCTGCATCTGCCTCATCATCTCCTCTTGCATCCGCCTCATCCGCTCCTCCATCATTTCTCGTTCCTTAGCCATCCGCTCCTCCATCATCTCTCGTTCCTGAATCATCATCTGCCTCATCTTCTCTTGCTCTTCAAGCATCCGCTCCTGTTCCTGAGTCATCTGTGCTGTCAAAGCCTTCATCTTCTTCATCTCATCTGCAAAAACAATATCAAGTACATTTATTATTTGGACTTCATTTGAATGGACAAGAGAATGGAAATTTTCAATATCAAATACGTTTACCTGCAGAAACATCTTCAATGCCGGATGAGGAGCGCTTTGTTGGCTTCAGTCGGCTAGCAGCGGCACCGTATCCAAAGACTCTCCCTTTCTTGTCAAATCCACCTGCAGCCTGAATGAACAGACTATCATTATCGCACACAGAGGATGACGGGTCAGTCTCACGCTGTGAGTCTCTCTCCTGCGACAGCTTCGTATAATTTTCCTACAAAGACAAAAATACATAACAAATAAGACATATAAAATGAAATAAATATTGTGGTGCATAAAACAAGTAATAAATGCAATAAATGTCTAACCGCTACTGTGTGCGCCCTTGAGTTAATCCATTCCCTCTCATCACTTCCTTCAGACTGCCGGGAATGGGTCCGCTCAAAGGCAGCCCAACCTACCGACTCTGGAGGAACCCCAGTCTCTGCCTGCAAACGCAAATGATGATCATAGTTAATTACTTCAAAGTACAAAATATTGATTACCTAAATAGAAAATAACGTGTACTCACAAGTTTCCGTTTCCACTCAGTCATCGGAATAGAGCCGCCAACATATGACGGGCCTTCCATTTTGGCCCTATTTTGCTTATTTTTCACACTCTTCTCCTGAAACTTTTCATTGGTGGCCCAATTGTCAAATAATTGGTTTGCAGTGTCCTGTGGAAGCCAATCTCGCCTGCCTCTTCCACCATGTCTCAAGTTATAAAGCTTTTGAGACAACCACCGGGCTGCCCTGGCGTTATAAGCCTTTCTCAGAGCTGCACGATGTTCAGGCAACGACATGTGCTTCCTCTGAAAATCAACAACAAACAATTAGTGCGGTAATTTATAAAAGTACTTAATTAAAAACCATAAATAAATAACTTACCATAAACTCATCGAACCAAGCATTTCGATTTTCCGTAGGAATCGCTGTCCAGCTGGTCCAAGCTTCATTGTAGTTACGGAATAATTGGTCCGAGATGAAATCCATCACCGGATCACGAGGCACAAAGCTAAAGCCAGAGGACATCATGCAAATATTATTAGCATAAAACCAATTAGATAAGGGATTAGTAACATTACTGGTAACTTGGCATGACTTACTACTCGTTGTCAGGACAGATCCAAAGCAGCCCTGTCTCAGGATCTGTTGTGCCCCAGATCGGTGTATTGGAGGAACTACCTTCTTCCCCGACGTGGCTCTGAGGCGACGGGGTGTACTAAGCAAGAAATGTGAAATATTAAAGATGTTTGTACATAGATGGTTTCATGAAACTAAACATATGTAAATCAATCAGAATTAGGCTAGTAAACCTGTTGTCCCATTTGCTGCGGATCAGTGGAGGTAGGAGGCGACGGCGACGTATACAGCGACGGTGAAGATGCGAAATAACCCGACGGTGACGATGCCATATTAAACGGTGGCACCTCTGGGGCACCGCCCCGCTCTCTGCCTACAGAATGGGCAGATGACGACGCCCTACCACCTCTGATAGGACGGGGCCGGGATCGACCACCACCACGTCCACTACCTGAAGATCCTCCTTGATGCTCCATCTCTGAACACTTATAGACATTAGGTCAAAAAAAAAACTACAAATATATTTAGGGTTGATTACAGTAGTGAAGTAACAAAGTATGTAGTATAACAGACCGTCAAAAACAAAGAACTAACAAATCTCAACCGGACGATTCCTGTTCATCGACTTCTGCTTGGCCGTCTTCCTCTGAAGTCTCATAGTCGTCGAACTCAGATTCACTGTCAGAGTAAATCAATTCTGCCTCATCGTCTGATTCCTCATCGTCAATTTGTATAGGAATCAATTCTAAATCCGCAGCAGAATCAAAGAGATTGCTTGGTATTTCGTTGTCTTCGATGTTTATGGGCAGTAGATGTTCCACATCAGCTTGGAAAGGTTCAGCCATACCGTCATTTGAATCCGACTCTTTCGACTTCGGTATGATATTTCGTGCTTTGGTTTTAATAACCCCCCTCCACCCTTGGCGGGATGTGGGATATAGTGTATAGTAAACTTGTTCCGCCTGTTGAGCAAGGATGAATGGGTCATAACCAACCGCATATCTCCTTGTCCAGTGGATCTCAATATTTCCATGCTCGTCCATTTTTGTCCCACGCGGACTGTTATCAAACCACTCACACTTAAAAAGGGTCACCACATTGTCCCACGGATATTTCAATTGAATTATGTCACGTAACTTCCCGTAGTAGACAGTCTCCACCCCGTCAACTTGGTCACCTCGACAACATACACCGTAATTGCAACATTGTGTACCTGCATCCGTGTCAACAGTTGAAAACCGATACCCATTGATTATATATCTGCTGCATTGAGTAACACTAATTGGAGCTCCATAAGATAAACTCCACGCAACTTCATTGGGATCTTCTCGATGTTTCGCGAAATAGGTTCGAAACCATTTTGGAAACTCAGAGTTCGTGAATTGATCAACCTGGGACACCGACATTGAAGGATTTTCCGATCGGACCCAATTAGAAAAGTAACTGCAAAATATATATATATATATATATATATATATATATATATATATATATATATGAAGTTAATACTTTAATACTTATCGTAATAGTAAAACGGAAAAACAAAAATCTTACTTTAAGTACGGGGCGACCTCTTCACAGTTGTTTAGAATGTACCACTCCGCTACTTGCTTATCTCTTCCGTCAAGAGTTGATTTCCAATGTTTTCCCACGACTCGCCCTGGATAATTAAATATTGATTTTTGATCCCTTGTATCACCGGCATCGTTGCGAGGTACCCTTCTCCATCTTGACATCATTTCAGGGGGATGATAGTATGACGAAAATTTAGCGGCCTCTTCGACTAGATATGCTTCAGCGATAGATCCTTCAACGTGGGTTGGATTTTTGATCTTCTGCTTAAGTGTGCGTAAAAACCTACAATGGAATATCATAGGGTATTTATAAACTAAAGTACCATGTTTTTCAATTAATAACAGATCGAAAGACATATATATTACCTCTCAAACGGATACATCCATCTATATTGTTGCGGGCCTCCTACCCTTGCTTCGTAAGCCAAGTGAACGGGCAAATGTTCCATTGAGTCAAAAAAGGAAGGAGGAAACACCTTCTCTAACTTGCATTGCGTTATAGGCATACTCACCTCCAGAAGCCGTAACTTTTCAACATTAAGCTCTGAAGCACAAATTTCTCTGAAGAACACGGAAAAGTTCGTTAGAATAGACCACATTTCCTTCGGTAGTGCTTTGAAGGCCCAAGGCAACAATCTCTGGAAAAAAACATGACAATCATGACTCTTCATCCCGAAGAACTTCCCCTCGTGCATGTTGACACATCTTTTCAGGTTTGACGCATAACCGTCCGGGTGTTTCAAATCTTTTACCCATTGCAACAATTCTAAATTCTGTTGTTTGTTTAATGTGTACGGTGCTCTAGGTTTGGAAATCCGTCCCCTGCCATCCTGCACCAAATGCAAAGCAGGCCTTCTGCAAATCTCTTGTATGTCCAGTCTTGCATTGACTGTGTCCTTCGTCCTGCCCTTGGTGTCCATCACGGTGTACAGAATATTGTCAAACACATTCCGCTCAATATGCATGACATCGAGGTTGTGTCTTAACAGTTGTTCTTTCCAATATGGTAGTTCCCAGAAGATGCTGCGTTTGTTCCAATGATGATCAACACCATATCCCTCAGGTTCGCTAGAAGCAGCCCCCTCTTCGACACTTGGAATATGCTTGACCCTATCCCATATTTCTTGGCCACTTAAACGAAGAGGTTGATCTGCTCGTTCGACAACATTTCGCGTGAAGTCTTTTCTATTTGTCCTGTACGGATGATTGGGGGGTAGGAATCGCCGGTGCCTGTCAAACCAACAGACCTTGTGACTGTGTTGCAAGCTATAACCCATATTCTGTTCAAGACATACCGGGCATGCAAGCTTTCCCGATGTTTGCCAGCCACTCAACATCCCATATGCAGGGAAATCACTTATCGTCCACATTAAGGCAGCACGCATTGTGAAATTCTGACTCAATGATATATCATACGTAAGAACCCCTTCACTCCACAACATCTTCAACTCGTCTATCAAAGGCCTGAGGTACACATCTATCTTCTTTTTTGGGTTGGATGGCCCAGGGATTAACGCGTTCAGGAACAAAAACTCTCTTCTCATGCACATAGAAGGTGGGAGGTTGTACGGTGTCACAATGACAGGCCAACAGGAATAATTCCTGCCCGTTTTATCAAAAGGAGCGAACCCATCCGAACATAGACCAAGACGGACATTACGGGGATCCATAGCAAAGAAAGGATTCGCCTCGTCAAATTTACGCCAAGCTTCAGCATCCGAAGGATGCGTCACAAAGTTTTCATCCCTGTGATGCTCCCGATGCCATCTCATGTGAGCAGCTGTTTGTTCTGATGCATACAATCTCTGAAGTCTGGGCACCAGAGGAAAGTAGTGCATCTTGCTTAACACTCGACGGGTAATTTTCCTTCCTTTCCTCACAACTTCATATCTGTCATGTCCACAGAATCTACAATTGGTCAGCTCAGCATCATCCTTGTAATACAACATACATCCCCTAGGGCAGCAATGAATTTTTTCACATCCAAGCCCAAGCTCTTTCACCTTTTTTTTTGCTTGGTAAAAATCCTTCGGCAAATTACTGTCGTTGGGAACAACCTTGCTTATGATCTGCATCATTTCGTTGTAATTCCTCTCACTCATATGGTGATCAGTCTTCAGGCTTAGTGTTGCTAGGGTAGCCGATAGCGATGAATATTCACTATTTTCAAAGTGTTCACAACCTTCCCATAACGGACGTTGAGCTTCTTGAAGCATTTTATAGAACCTATCGGCTTCCGGATGAGGATCCTCTCCCATGTATGATGGTTGAGCATGTGTATCGGTCTCCTCTCCCATGTATGACGACTCAGCATGAGTAACAGGATCGAAATATCGGCCGATCGACGGTCCAGCAGCGTCCATAACCAACTGCTCATATTGATTAAGGTTGTCTCGATGACTACTGTCCCCGTAATAACCACTAGGTGTCGGTGTCTGTCGGACTTCGCCATGATATTCCCAACACTCATAATCCTTCATGAATCCCCTTCTACACAAATGGATTTTGACCTCCTCAAAATCTTCAAATCTTATACACCTACATTTGACACACGGACACCTGATCTCCCTACTTGAATTAGTTGAATGTGCCAGAGCAAAATTGATGAACATGGGCAAACCCGCCAAGAATGCTTGAGTTAGTTCTCTTCTCTCAGTTAGGCGATTGTACATCCAACTTCTATCATGGTTGCCTTCCATATTTCCTAGCTAGTTCAGTTACTAACTTAATTAGCATCTCAACATGCCACAAATATATAAAAGTGGTCAATTCAACTAGCCACTTATGCAAACCAATTGTCAATTAATCAAGGAAATGAAAAAACAAACACATGCCACAAATACTTTTATCACACCAAAATCAGAATTGTGATTTCTAAATTCCGGACAAATTCATGACACTAATGTTATTCATGTACATTTTTTATTAAAAAAGAAATAAAATATCATGTAAAATTCAAATCTTTAATAATTTTTGTGACCTACAACAGAATAAGTATTTAGTATAAAATTTATCAATTTGCAGATTATTTTAATAAGAAAACCAATGATTTGAAATTTTAAAGTGCAATTGGTTTTTTTTTTCCATGTATACTTTAAATTGGTCTTGGTCTATTTTTACCTCATTATATTCTACTTATTATCGCTCTTCAATAATATTTCACTCGCTATCTCTCATGTACTCTCTTAAAGAGACTTTATTAACAAAAATGGATATTCGAACCACTTGATTTTTATACTAGATCCTTGTAATAAGGAATGGAGGTCTAAAAATGAGAAGACTTTTTTTTTTTTGGTAATTTGGATGGTCTATAATTAATTTAAACGATCTAAATATTATTTTTCTTAAAACGTCTATATTCTTAAAAAAAATATTTTAATGGGTATAAAACATAAAATAGAGATAACTTTTTAACTTTCTTTTTTGCCAAAAAAATGAATTTTTATCTAAAAATCATCATTTTAAAAAAATCAAATTAGATCTTTATATCCAAATCATATTTGAAAGGTCAAGACCTGATAAGCTCTCTCTAATGCTTACTGGGAAACTGGTTCCATGTATATTTGACTTAATTTGTTTTTCATTTAATCCGCAAGATATTGACAAGATTGCTTGGAATAATTTTTTTCCAATTTTCATTTTTTACGCAAGGGGTTGTGCTAATTAAAGTATTTCAATCTATACTAAGAGCACACACACACAGAGACAAAAAAGATACAAGTATTGAAGAAAACATTCTTAATTTGGTGTTAATTACAACCGTAAAACACATATCATACAGTTAATTGAACAATACTAATAATTTACAAGCACCAAACATATACAGGATTTTCCAAAAAATTAAATATCGTAAGAACCCAGTATTGTAAATTAAAGCCCGCAATAACAGTTATGTTCATGAACAAAACTACACAAAATTTACAATCACCAAACATATACAGGATTTTCCACAACAATTTCCCCTGTGGCCTTCACCGAATGCACTAGTACCCAACATTGATTTGAAAAATCAAAATTAATCATATTAATTTACACCTATATTTATTCACGAGTATTAAGTATGACTAATTTTTTCAATTTCTATCTATACTAATTTACCATAATAAATAATGTGGTAAAAAAGGAAACGAAAGGGAGCTTACCGGAAGGGCAGAGTAGCCGGACGACGGAGAAGAGCACCGGTAAATGGACAACAGCGACTGTGGAGAGGAAAAAAACAGCAAAATTATAAGCTATTTCTTCGAGCTTAATTTGTCTCAACTTGTAAGATAGAAACCACATTTAAGCATGAAATAAGATGTTAAATATTCCTGTTTCCTGGTGTCAAGCTACCTTTTCAATCAGTCCAACCATAGGGTATTATGTTAAATTTGTTTATATATATATATATATAAACTCTCTTTGAATTTGTTTAAAAATGTATTATGTCAAGATCCAAATTCTTAAACATGTGTAACTCTTTTTTATCGGGTGCAAACATTTTCCAATATATATAACATATCTTTTATTTCACAAATAGTTGAAAATATGCTACAAATATCTCACAAATTCAAAAGTTACACCCGCTAAAAATATATTCTACTTAATTCTTAAGGAAATTTTAAGTGAATAACTCTTTTAGTTTATTTTTCTAAAAAAGAAAAAAATCATTATGAGGTTTTAAGAAAAGAATATAATAACTAAAGAGTCTCTAAGTAGTATGAATGTATTATCATTTATTTATTTTTTAATCATTGTGTTATCATTTATTGCATCGAAAGTGAGCACTCGTTATTGTATGCTTCTCCCTATTTTGTTCCAGTTACAAGATTTACATATATGATTTTATTTAAAGATTATTAAGGATTTTTTTTTTTTTAGTAAAGTATGTCATGTTTGAACACAAGTCATTTGGGAGAGATTTTTAACTCCAACACCAACATGACACTGGAAAAATGATTATTAAATATTATTTTTTACTCTATTCAACCTCTTCAAGTACAGTATTGAAAAATGCAATTCTGTTCAAAGCATTATGGAAGAACAATATTTAGGTTCTACGAAATTAATTCAAAAACTTTTAACTGTAAACTATAAGACTTTGTGATGATAGAAATAAGACTTCTGTGTTGAGGCAAAAAAAACTTTTCAGTAATTTTTAAATGGAAATTGTGTAGTAATAATAAGACTTCTGCCTTGTTTATGCCCTTTGTCCTTAAAAATTCCCTTCTCATACATTTTTGTTTAATAATTTACTGATTGAGCTCACACCCTTCGACCATATAATTGTTTTAAATATGCAGATTAATTATCTATCTATACATTTATGATGGAACAAAATAGTTTTTATACGAAATCATTTTTTAGTAGGTAAAATTACCAACCAATGCCTCAATGTTGATCCATACAATCTAAATTATAGAATTTTGTTTGTGCCAGAAACGCAAGAGAATATGATTATAAGAAAAAAAAGTTGTATATAATTCCTAATAATTTGAAAATATGATAATTTTAATTGCAAATCTCATAGGTCCATTCAATAATTTGAAACAAAAATCCCAACCTATTACTATCCATATATACATTTTGTATCTCATCATTCAAATTAAAGAGCATTTTTAAAACCTAATTGTCATTCTCCTATTTAATTAGCAATCAGTGGAGATGAGGAAAAAATAAAAAATAAAAAAGTAAAAATAAAAAATAAAAAATCCAACCAATCAGTCTAAATAATGTGAAAAAAAAATTAAAAAAAAAAACAAGGTACCGCGTTTTTGGCCGAGCTGAGGGCGCTGGAGAGATAGGTTGAGCTGTGGGTTGAGGCGGCCGGAGCTGTGGGTGGCGGACGGAGCTGGGGGTGTGGGGAGGTGCCGAGTACGAGCTGTGGGCGTGGGGAGGTGCCGAGGAAGAGCTGAGCTGTGGGTGTGGGGACGACGAAGCTGGGGGTGGGAAGATGAGGGCGCGAACGAGCTGAGGGAGGCGGACCAGCGGCGGAGCTGAGGGCGGGCGGTGTCGTCTATAACGAAGCTGGGGGTGAAAATGAGACATAATGACGGGGTGAGCTGAGGGTTAACCCAGCTTTTTGTGACGGAAATCCAATCCGTCGCAAATTTGCGACGGATTTGCCTTCCGTCGCAAAAAGCACCCATTTTTGCGACGGAAGTATACTTCCGTCGCAAAAAGGAAAAACTGGCGGCCATTTTGGCCGCCAGTTTGCGACGGAAGATAATTCCGTCGCAATATTTGCGACGGAAATGTCTATCCGTCGCAATTCCATTGCCTGAAACCTTTATTTTACATTTATTTGCGACGGAAAATAATTTTCCGTCGCAAGTTTGCGACGGAAATTATGTTCCGTCGCAAATTTTCCTATTTTGCGACGGACTTCTAAATCCGTCGCAAAATTCATGGATTTTGCTACGGAATAAATTCCGTAGCAAAATCCGTCGCTGATTACCCTTTTTCTAGCAGTGACGTTCGTCGGTCGGAATGTGATCACGTATATCTTGTAATGGTAATATCGCATTTATTAATTCATGAATAATATCCTAATAGATATCTTAGTCACTAATGACCGTCTTACTCCTGGTGGGATTGTTTTTCAACTTATTTTCCTTATTTTTCAGAAAAAACGCTGATACAGCATTTTGGGCAGATTTTTCGTCTAACTTTGAAAAATCATAACTAATTCTAGAAAAATCGAAACGAGGATCCATAAAATTTCCCGGAAACCTTAGCATGTCTATTTTTGAAAATAAATAATGACCTTCATCCAGAATTAGTGAATCATTCCCAGTTTAATAATCTTCAACCTCTGCCCAGAATTTTCCAAAAAAACGTAGCCTTATTTCCAGAATTTTATCTCCCTCTACAGACCTCTATTTGATGCATATTTTATATCAATGGAAAGCTATACATGTATAATATACCCATGAATTATTTCAGAATTTTTGAATATAAATTTACTCATAAAATATTGCCCTCTAACTGACTGACTCTCAAAACCCAACAACCCAAGAATTCTTTATCTCACTCTAACTTGTTCCCTTAATCCTAGAAGTCACTTCCCATCACTTCCCAACATGTTTCCACCTTGTCAGATATCTTTTGATGCAATAAGGCTTGAAAACAATTATAGGAAATTACTTTACCTATTTCCTAGATTAAACTAACATTTATACTAAGAACTATAAAACTAAAGACTAGGAAAAAAAAAAAAACTAAAGACAGGCTTACCTCTTGAAGCTTCTTGCAATTCCTTACTCCTTCTTAGAAATCACCACTTGGTGGTTGATTTGGTGTGAAGAATTGTGAAGGGAGGAGCTCTCTATTTATAGGCAAAGCTCAAGGGTTAAAAGGGTCATTGTTCAAGAGAACCAAAATCTCATCTTTCCTCTCATCCTTTGGATCTAAACTTAATCAAGAAGTTTTAGTCCCCACCCTTCACTATAAAGCATGTGCTCTTGTGATGTCATCTTGATGACATAATCAAGGTTTAGGTGTCTTGTATCTAGATAAAAATATACTTAGGGGTTTTTATGAAGCTTATTCAAGTCTTCTTATTAGCTTTGAAATTTGGAAGCTTATGGCTTTAATTAGAAGTCCCTAATTTCCTTTTTATCATTTTAAGTTTAATTCCAAAAATTGAGAAAAAATATTTTGGTGATACCCTATTCCAAGCTTAAAATACGCTGGTTCATAATAAGTCCTTATATTTGATCTATGATTAACGTATTTCAGGATATAATTTATTTTGTATAGATTCTCATTTACCTGTGTCTTGAATTGATTCCATTGATTAATTAAATTCTCATATGCCCAATTTTCCTATTGGTGGATCAATTGACTTTTCTCTTTCACACACACTTTCCTCTCTCCTTCACTAAACACACACACACACACTCACAACTCTTTTTACTAGACACACACACACTCACAACTCTTTTCTTATCGGTGGATTTTACTTCACAAGGATTCCACTTTATGAAATTGAATTATGGCCTTAGGATTTAGCTTTATGAGGTTTAATCCTAACCCTGCATAACTAATCTCAATTAATATTCTTAATTAGTTGATTTAGTTAATTATGAACATCTAATACAATTACTTTAATTATTGCAAATTCATTGTCCATTAATTGTTGGCAAATTTTCTCTCTCTAATTGGTACAAGTATTTTTGTGTCATTAAATTATCTCTTATGAATAAATTAAGACTATGCTTAATTGTGATAGTTTTATGTTATTTTATGATCCCTAATTTGAACCTAAAAATTTAATCTTAAACCTAACATTTGGTTTGTGCCATAACAAGACTAAATTGCCCAAATTAAATTACAAAATTAGAGTCAACATATTCTCCTATTTTTAATAGGTATTATTTACCAAAATATTGCATTTAGAATAAATAATAAATTTTCGGGTATTACATTTCTCCCCCCATTAAATAAAATTTTGCCCTCTAAACTAACTAGGCTTTGGACCATACACTTTGGATATTCACTCTGTCAGAACACCTTTATGTTTAAGTCGTTTCTCTAGGTGATCGAGAATTCGCTTCGGCTCGACTACGAAGGTATTTGTCATGTCGTACTTTGACACCCTCATACCCCAAATGTCTCTGTGGCGCCCATATACCGTGGCACATAGGATACCTTATACTCAACAACACGATCGTGGTCTGGTTGGTATAACTGAGAAACATGGAGAACGTTATGGAGATTAATCCGCCTCGGGGGTAAGGCTATTTGGTATGTGATTTGTCTATGTTTAGCTAAAATTTCAAATGATCCTACATACTGCAGACTTAGTTTTCGCCTCTTAAGTGTTCTACCAACACCGGTTACTGGGGATATTTTTAGAAACATATGATTGCCGACTTCGAACTCTAGAGATCTTCTCCTTTTGTCAGTGTAGCTCTTCTGTCTGTTTTGTGCCGCTAGGAGTCGTCTCTTGATCACAGTGATTTGTTCAGAGGTCTGATCAAACAAATCCAGTCCAACCAACTTCTGCTCAGATATTCACCCTTGTAATTTGATCGTATAAATTTGGGAAACTGTAGACATCTAGTTTATTCCCTCACTATGCATGCCTACGCATTTTAATATTCAAATAATAATCTCATTCATTTTGTACCCAGGCATAGTATTCAAACACAGGACCTACTCGTCCATCCCCACCATGCTTGGTTACGCAGGCCTCACTACCTGACCCATTCAGTCTCTCGGCTTAACATATATTGGCCTACCGGCTCAATCCAATACCACAGCACTAGGGATTTTAGCCTCAATACCTAGGAGATTATCCTCAGGTTTTAGGCATTTCAACTACTACCTGGTCCAATAAATGTTTTGTCAGACTCGTACTGTTAGACATACTAGTCTAAGGTCACTATGACAATTCGCATTTCACACAGTGCTAAGTACCACTGCCTTAAGGTCTAGGGACACAGTCCTGTGTGCATTTGTACACCCAGATCTCAAGTATCCACTCGTATATTTCATCAGAGCCTTTCCTATTCAAGCTCTCAGTCTATTTTAGAAGCTCAATTACTCCCTAGGTCTCTAAGGTCTTTACTAGCTTCTTCACAAGAATAAAAATTATTGATTGCAACAGCAAATCTTTTCTTAGACAAAGTAAACACCATCCTGAAATTTTGAACATAAGATAAGGACTTAAATTCTCAACATTTTTATTAGTAGTGAGGAAAAGGTCAATGTATTATTTACAAAGTAACCGAAAAGCAATTTCAACAAAATCTACAACAATTTTCAGTACCATTTAGTTTATGTGCGGTTCAAATTATACTACACATTTCATGTCCAATACTTATCAATAGATGTAAATAATAAGAAGACAAAAATTCAACTTCAGTTACTACAGTAACCTAGACATTCCAATTTATATTTTATATATTTGAAGTCTAATGGTTTGGTCAGGAGTTCAACACAACATACTAACTCTTCACTTGAATAAATGTTCAAGATTTATTGAAGTGCACACTCAAAATTTCATTTTAGAGCTTTATTTCTTAACGTCCAGGGATCTAATCCCTATGGTTTCCAAACGCAATAGATAACCTTCAAAACTTTCTAATCAAAAAGTTCATGTTTAAAAAAATTCCAAAATGAGACAAGGATATATAATGCATGGTTATCTCATTATGATAAAGTGATAAGAAATCTTAATTTCAATGGACCAAAAGTACAATGCATTTCAAAACAGGATCCTAATGTAATATGTGTCACAAAATTCAACCAAGTGCCATTTTAAAAGTCAAAACTAGTTTTACCTATCAGATTTAATCTAATTCTAACATGCACCATTCAAAGCTAATCTCATTTTAACATACCAAGGACTAATGATCAGACTTACAACCCATGAGATTACCAAAATAAAATCAATGGATGGTCAGGTAATTTGGGAAAAATGATATCAATAATATTCCTTGGTCTAAATTTCACAGAGTGTAATAGCTAAAACTCAAGGAGTGGCAAAGCACACACAAAAACGGAACTTAAAAAGGTATACCCCAAGCCATTTTCATAAATTAAGTTTGTTAAAAATTTTCTGGTATAGTGAAATAAAATTTCCAAACTCAGATTTCCCAACATAATTAAATGAGGTAATATAACAAGGATGTTCATGTCATAGCATCATTAGATATGCAAATTCTTTGAATAGGTTAACACAAAACACTTAGATTTTCAACTTCCTATAACTGCGTCCTAGAAGAATTAAGTGCCATTTCCAACATATGACTAGTTCTCACAAAAATCCTATATAGGTGTCATAATTTAGAATTTATACAGCTAGCTGATTGGAATTAAAATAATTATATGCTCAAGATTTAATGAAACCCTGCAATAATACACACTTAACAGTATTTTAGTTTTTAACAAAGTCAATAGGAAAATTACCTTCAAAAACATAGTTTCATACCAACTTAGTTTAGAAAATTCAAATGAAATACCCAAGTTAGATTTTTAATTGAACAACTATTTGGACGACATGCTATCTATGGGTTATATTTGGTTGGAAATTTTCAGAGATAAAGTAAGTGTTTAAACATGCATGTACAGAAGTTTGAATAACACTAGGAGCAATAACTCATACAATTTTAAAGTTTTTAACTACCAGCTCAAAGTGCAAATACTCAATGTAATCTCATAAAACATGTTTGGCATCTTAGCAAAAGAAGCAAAACACAGGATTTTTTTTTCTTTTTTTAGTAATATGGATTTCAAAACTAAGGGAAACTCAACAGTAGGTATTTCCCCTTCTTAGTAGAGTAAATAAGGAAATTCTTTTTATAAAACGATAGTAATCCAAAAAATGTCCAAATTCTTATTTAATCAAACTTCTATTTTTACAATGGCATAAGGAAAGGAATTTTTGAGATTTACCAAGATATATCTAAAACATTTTAGAAACAAAATCAATTATGCATATAAGGAAAGGCGGAACTCAATATTATATATCACACAATCCTCCCTTCCCCTCTTATGCGTTTTTTAAGTTTTTTTTTTTTTGGGACATCGGTATGGATGCCGACAGGTTAACAGAAACTAATTGTTTTCTAAACTTGCCTCCTAACATATACTTAGGCATTAGTCCACTAATACTTTTTCTTCCTTGAGTACATACTTCATAAAGAGTCTTTCAATATTAGTTAATCTGTCCCTCATCATTAAGATATCTCGTACTATCTATGAAGACAAACTGGCCTAGAGGGGTAGAGCAAAATGGGCCACCTATACGGCCTCAATGATGCCTTGATTATGATTATGCCCGGGTTCATAACAATAATCGAGACCCCAATGAAAAACATTACTCTAGGTCAGAGAATTGGTTTTATTTGTGGTTATCTATTTCTACCTCTACATCCATTTCTATCTCTGCTTTGTAAATGTGAGGACGATATCTTCTCATTACTACCATTGATCATTTGCATGGTTCGCCGTTAGTTAATCAAAACCATGAATGACATCAATGTCATGAAAGGATACTCAGATAAGGTCTTATATTAGATTCACGTCTACTTATACACGTAATTCGATTTAGACATGCTTTACAAGAAAAAGATTTCACACCTAGTGGTGTAGTTATTATCATATTGTAAGGTAATATATATGTATGCATCCTAAAATGATTTGCATATTCATCCAAAATAAACGAGTGATTAGCACCCGAATCATATTCAATCCGTGGTAAATGATTTCTATTTCTTGTTATGTTTTCTTATTTCTGGACTTTGTATTCATCTTTTTTCGTTTTTCTTATTGGTGTTGCTTCCAATCTTCTCTTCTTTTTTGTTTTTCTTGTTGGTGTTGCTTCCAACCTTCTCTTGGTTCTCCGTCACTGATGACGAAGGGACATTCAAAATGTTGCCAGATTTGGTGATTTGGGACCAATTGTTTCATTTGGGTTTTTTCTTTTTTTTATTATTATTTTGAAACACTTTTAAGACCGGATATTTCAAAAGTTCGGTCTAAATTTTTAAGACCTGTCGTTCATCCAATCTTAAAGTTATAGACTTTTAAGACCGCCTAGAAC
This sequence comes from Acacia crassicarpa, assembly GCA_034222035.1. Taxonomy (NCBI): domain Eukaryota; kingdom Viridiplantae; phylum Streptophyta; class Magnoliopsida; order Fabales; family Fabaceae; genus Acacia; species Acacia crassicarpa. The sequence goes on from JAWXYG010000003.1 coordinate 41,656,294, forward strand.
AAGACCGGTTACAGATCCGGTCTTACGATACCTCTTTCATCCCGTCTTAAAGCCCTTTTCTGCACTAGTGAGTTTTGAATAATGACAATTGAGAACAAAATTATTTAATTTAGTAAAATTTAAAATTTTGTGCTGAGCACTCTTGGAGTAATAGTTTGTTGTGTTGGACGGACCTTACATAAAGGACGTTAACTTTTTACTAACAGCATTGTACTGAGCGCTCCTTTTTAAAAGTTTGTTGTGTTGGGCGCTCCTTTTTAAAAGTTTGTTGTGCTGGGCAGTCCACTTAATAGCTAATTGTGTTGGACGCTCCTAAGCCAATAGTTTATTGTGTTGGACGCACCTTAACCCTAAATTGTTTCTTGACTTTACGAATTCCTTTTACTATGATGGTTCGATGTTTGAGTTATATTTCATATTTTAAGAATCCCCTTAATATTTATTTAGTATTGCTAATATATGGGTTTTCACTCTCCCTTTTTCTGTTTGTTTTTATTATTCTGATCCTATTTATAAGTCCATTTTAATCAAATCTCACATGCCAATGAGAAGTAGTTAACTCAATGATTATAGGGTAAATTTTTAACTTTACACTCATTTATGATTAAGTATTTTTAAAATGTTTCTTCTCTCTCTCTCTCTCTCTATCTTTATAAATACAATTAATATGGGTAAAATTGTCATAATCTCATTTATCACATGAAACTAGATTTATAAATAAAACCAAATTTTTTGATCAAAATAAACTTATAAATAACACTAGAGTAATACATATGTATTGCGTGTGTGAAGCAGTATTAATGTTACTTCATTCAAATAATGCATGTTGGACCCCATACACGAACAGTTTGTGGAGAAAAATAGTCAGTATCAGTACGTCTATTCCAATGATTGCTCTCCATCGGACCCCCCCACACACCCTCTACTACAAGAAGAGAAGAAAAATAAGTATACATAGCAATGATGTTTGATGATATTAAAAAAATGGTTTAGGAGCAAAAATACACATGTGATTTTCCTCCAGGAGCGCCCAGCACCATGTGTTTTTTTTTGTAGCAAAAATACACATGTGGTTACATTTTAGGAGCAAAAGTCACACCACCGTTAAAATTTTGTTATAAATGCTGCACTTCCTGTTGCAAATTTATCCTGTTGTAAATATGGCTTTTTCTGTTGTAATGGCTAGATTTTAAATTTTGTTGTAAATATAGCATTTCTTGTTGTAAATCTAGTATTTTTTTTGTTGTAAATGACCTTTCTATATTCAAAATCCAGGTATTTAAATGTTGTTGTAAATATGGTATTTTCTGTTGTAAATATAGTCAGATTTTAAATTTTGTTGTAAATACAGCATTTCCTGTTGTAAATATAGCATTTTTTTTGTTATAAATGACATTTTTATGTTCAAAATCCAGGTGTCTAAATGTTGTTGTAAATATGACATTTTCTGTTATAAATATGGCATTTTCTGTTGCAAATGCACCGTTAGTTAGATTTTAAAGGTGGTGTGATTTTTGCTCCTAAAATGTAATCACATGTGTATTTTTTCTCCAAAAAAAAAAACACATGGTGCTGAGCGCTCCTGAAAGAAAAACACATGTGTATTTTTGCCCCTTTACACTTAAAAAAAAATGACAATGGGATATAAAGTCATGAACAATTACTTTCTCTATATCTAATAAGTGTATTTGATTTTTTTATAAGATATTTATTTATTTTAAAGAAGTATTAATTTTTTTTTGTATGTCCATAATCAATAAGGGTATAGTGGGTAAGAGTAATAATTAACATAATATTAAAGTTTAGTACAATTAGTAGGTGTAATATTAGAAATTATTTATATTCTAGGACGACTTTATTAATTTTAATTATTTTTAATAATTTTTTAGAATTTTTAATTGATGTTGTTAGTTCTCTATGGGTTTTGATAATCACTGACAATTGTAGATAAAAAATGAAGTTTTTTCCTGGTAAGTTGAAAAACTTACTGTCAAAACAAAACTCGAGTTTTTGTCTCAAAACTCGAGTTTTGGGTTTGACAGAGAGCTGCTCAATTTTTCTAAATATGACAAAACTCGAGTTTCCAAAGGAAACTCGAGTTTTGAACTTTATAGAGAGCACTCAATTTTTCATCTCAAGACAAAACTCGAGTTTCCGTTTGGAAACTTAAGTTTTGGCTTATACAGAGATTTCATAATGTTTTCAACCAAGGACAAAACTCGAGTCTTGAATTAGAAACTCGAGTTTTGGTCATACAGAGAGCCTCTAAGTTTTAAATCCAGTTTTGCGCCAAAATCACATAAACTTAACATTACTTCAAGCCTTTCAAAGTTTTCTCTGAGTTAAGAGAAAACTTGAGTTTTGGTTTCAAAACTCGAGTTTTGACTTGACTAAGTATTTTCAACGTTTTACACAGGTTTTGAAAATTGGAAAGTGATCTAGCTCAAAATCTTCAATGTTTTCAACGTTTTCACTCTTAAAGTGAAAACTCGAGTTTTGGCCAGGCAGAGAGGTCTGAACTTTTCTTAGTTTTCATATTCAAATAAAAACTCGAGTTTTGTTTTTGGAAACTCGAGTTTTGATCAAACCGAGAGCATTGGAACTTTTCTCAATGTTTTCACATTCAAGTGAAAACTCGAGTTTTACTTTGGAAACTCGAGTTTGAATCAAACAGAGAGCTTAAGATTTTTCAACGTTTTGAAAACTCAAGTTTTGATTTAGAAACTCAAGTTTTGATGTTTTGGACTCCCACGTGCTATTTTCATTAAAAGTCCAAAACTCGAGTTTTTGTTTGGAAACTTGAGTTTTGAGTTTTACTTAAACATTGGTCCAAAAGCTCAAAATACGACTCTGCTCTCTGGAAGAAGAAAACTCGAGTTTAGAGTTTGAAACTTGAGTTTAGAGTTTGAAACTCGAGTTTGGTCTTAAGTACATAGTTGAAAACTCGAGTTTCCATCACCAAGTTTGAAAATTGAATTTCACGTTTTTGCAAATGCTTCATGTTTGATCTCAATACTTCCCAATATTAATCTTCTACATTCCCATATATGTTTAACCACTTTGTTAGTGAGTTTCAGAAGATTTAGAAGATGTTTATTGAAGGTTAAAGCATAAAGCAAAAAGCATGTCAGAACATTAAATGCTAAGCCCAGAAAGTTGCACATTTCTGGCTAATTCATCTGCACACGCCTACAAGGAATTAAAAAATGATTTCTACTTCCAGCAGCAATCTCTCCGACAGATTTATTTGCAGAGAGTCAACTCTGAAGCTTTGCCTAGCTGGATTAAGTGGAAATTAGAGAGATAAGGTGTCTCAATAAACCTTGGAACAATCTCTCCAACGGATCTATTGGAAAGCAACGGTCATTTAATGATCTTTGAGTATAAATAGAAGAGCATTCAAGTCTTTCCAACAATCACAACTACTGAAAACGAATTGCATTCAAGTCTACATTTATTTCCTTCAGTTTTTACTTGTATAGTATCTTTTGATACAAAGAACTTCAGTGTTTATCAATATCTGCTCTTAGTGAGAGTTTATCTTTAAAATTCATTTATTGTAAAGAATCACAAGTCAAGGGGACTTGGTGATTGGGAAGTTCATTGATTATAACTTGTAAGGGGGAGTGAGTTCTAGTGAGAGAATCACTTCTTAAGTACAGAGTGTGTAATCATTGATATAGTGGAAAATCCCAGAGAGTTTGGGGATTGGATGTAGGTCAAGTTGTTAGGACTGAACCAGTATAAATCTTTGTGTTTAGCTATCTCTTCCCTTACTTTGTTCACCTCTTTTTTTATTATTTAAAAACAGAGCTCTTACTGAAAAATTTTAAGAATACATAATTCACCCCTTTTGAGTATTTAGCTCCATTTACAGATGTCATATAATAAAAACTAGAGAGACTATTATAATATGGTTAGAAGTGATTGACAAATATGTATCAATACGTTAAAAATAAAGATAAAATATTAGAATAGGCAATCAGTGATGAAAAAGGGTAAGAGATGATTGCAGGGGCGCCTCATACCAAAGCAGGCGAAAACTAATAGTTCTTTACCCAAATAATTTATCTCGCAACAATGTTTTGAAGAGGCCACATACAACAAATGGCCGACATCTTTTGAATTAAAGACAAGATGAGAAATTGTGATAATATTTGTGGCGAGGCGTGACATCAACGTCATGTGTTGATGGATTCTTATCTTGTTTCCTTGAAGAACGTGGAGATGATCCCACCATTCTATAATTGCCTGCCTCTTACTCGATTACTTCCTTTTCCTGTTATTTTTTTAAGAGATCTTTCGAATTAAAGGTGAATTATTGTGAGGATATTTTTTTTTTTCTTAAACTTTGGGTGGAGAATTCACATGATTTTTTCTCCCCTTTAACTTTAATTTCTTATTTTTTTTTCTTGACAGTAACCTCGTTAAAGAGGTGCTGGACAAAATTTTTAATGAGAGCGTAAGGTAAAGGTATTTTAGAAAACTTCATGAATAATGTGATTCTTTACTAAGGCTTATTGCTATGTATGAAAAGACGTGCCTAATCTATATATTATTAATTAAAATTTCCTGATAATTTTATTTTCATAAAAACTTCTCATAAATATATTGCCTATGAGATTTTATGTTGGTTCCGTTATTCTAAATTATTTTAATCTTGAATATCTTTTTATGTGGTGAACTATATATTTTAAATATATAAGCAAATTGAAATAAATTATTAATGAGTTATTAGATTATATAGTGATGTAATACTATATGATAGTTCTTGAAGAATTATATGAAATAAAATTGATATAGTTTCTGAACAACTAATATTGATTTTCTTTTTTAGCAGAAGAAAATTGATTATAAAATTTATGACCCCATTAATTTATCTAAGAGTTTTTCTTCTTTATCATTAAGGGGGTTTGAAAGTGATAGCCTAAATTGGTTGAAATCCATGGTTATTAAAATACAAGTGTGAGTTAATTTTTGAAAAGTTATACTCATATATACTTCCCACACAAAGTAGATCTCCCAAAATAGATGTTAGATTACGATTTAAATCAATATGTTATGAAAATTAAAAAAATTATGATTGGTTGAGACATATGTTACTGTAAACTAGAAGTTTATCGATCCAAATAAATTTATTGTTGGCATGACTTGTTTGATCATTCGAGTCATATATATAATGCTACAAATTTAAAAAAAAAAAAAGATTACATATTGACATTTATTGAATAACTAGAAGATTCTTCATAAATAACCAATATATTATTCAAGAATTGTTATTGACGCTTGTTCTCAAACAAAATTGATTATGAGAATATTATTGGCCTTAATTAGCAATGGATCTCCACAATTCTGAAAATATATCAAACATAATTAAATGGGCCCACTCAAATAGTATGTAAATCATACAATTATTTGATAAATTTAAAAGATGCATGTATAAGATGGTTACATGTGAGATTATTATTAGATTGCAACCTGAAATTTGTAATAATGTTTGAATAAATTAAATACGCAATTTCTAGATTATATGATCTCTAAATAATTTATCAAAGCCTCCATATAGATGGCTATATCAATTTTTATGAAAACAAAATTTTGCATTTCAATGTTGGTATATTTATCTTATATATTGCAGCATTTATACAAATCAACAAAATTCTCCCAATAAAATTGGCTTTTGGTCAGGAGCCAAACAAATTTCAACTTAAAATGTTTGAATGTGCAATGCTTATTAATTCACCACAATGCACATAGATAAATATAAAAAAAAAAAAGTTGAGATAAATGTTGGGCAAGGACCTTCTTCTCAATTATCTCTAAATAAAACAAATGGATTTATGAGACTTATATTGTATGATTAGTCAATTGTCATTTGACATTTTTCCTAACATGAGAGAGAGAAATTGAATACCTGAAAAAGAAAATACATTGAATGCATTATTACTATTAAATATATATCCTCAAATATAGAAGTATAAACTAGAAGTTTATTAGGCTATGCATTCATGAAATATTATCAAATATTTGCCAGATGGAACTACTGACATAAATGAGAATTACTAAATTTCATATTCTAGCTAAAAAATACTCCAATCAGCATAAATACAAGTGAGACATGCTCGAAGTATGAGAAACTATTCGGTTCCAAATATAAATATAATGAATAAATTGAGCATATAATTAAGATGATCATTATAAGGAGACAGGTACTCCAGAAAGTTTTGAGACATAACTAATTGCGAAAACCTCAAGAGAGGTTCAGGTACCTGAAAGATAATATAGATCTTGTTAAGTTATGTCACAACAGGAAAAATGGAACCAAAAATATAAAATTGTTGACAACAATTGTCTTGGAAAACTATCACGTGATAAATGAGGATACTACATAAAGATATATCATAAGAAGTAGACATAAAGATGATTGACCAAAAGAAAAAGTGAAAAATGGAAAACTACACAATGAAAATATGATTATATTATGATAGTTAAAAACCTATAGTCAAAACATTGGAAATATGATAGTATTTTGGTGTGTTTATGTGAAAATAAAGATTTTCACAAAGTCTAATATGATTATGATGAGATATATGATTTTGTAGTGGATACAATAATTTTGAATATATTATTAGTCTGTCAGTTTATAAAAGAAAAATTATGCATATGTTAGATATTCTTATATATAGCCCATACATATGGCTCACTAAATAATGAAGTTTGCATAAGAATCTTCAAATGATATAAAATGCCAGAAACATGTCCAAAGGTGATTTTTCTTGCAAAATATATATTATTTGATATTATAGACCTTATATTTATGAGAATATTTAGAGATAATGTTAATATTGTATTCATTATAATTTTACTGCAAACAATATAATGTTTGGTGGCTAAAAGGAATATATGCTCGAAAAGACATCGAAAGTTGTGTAGTCATGAGGGAAAGTAAAACTGATGTCATTAAGAGGTAAAGTTATACACGCTATATTCTTTTTTTCTTATATATCTAGGTTTTGTCCCGTTGGATTTTCCTATAAATGATTTTAATGAGGCCACACTGGGTAATGTATCAATGAATGATGTATCCTTCCGTATGGTTAGATTTTTGTTTCACTGAGTTTTTCCTAGTTAAAGTTTTCAATAAAATACATTCATAATGGATATCCAAGAAGGAGTGTTATAAATATGTTAATTATGTGGATGTCCATTAACTTGTGACTTTTGGAGTTCTATAAATGAAGACTTTGTACAAAATATTGTAATCATACAAGAAACACAAGTGAAAAATAATTATTCCTTTTCTTTTTCTTTTTTTTTTCCTGTTTTGGAATTCTCTCTTTCTCCTCTTGCTCTTTATCCTAGATTTTATATATATATATATATATATATATATATATATATATATATATATATAACAAAGTTGATGATTTATTATATTCTTTTTTTTAATGATGATTTATTGTAGTATGATTTCCTTTTGCTTTATTATTGTTTGCCATTACTTTTTTATTATTTATCAAATTTTTTTCTAACATGTGAATTGTATAAGGATGATCATAACATTCAATGTACAAATTTTTCATGCATTATCATAAATAATTATCTAATTATATGAAAAATTCAGTGTCATAAAATTTATTATTGTTTTGGGTACAATATAAGGGTTTCTCTTTCAGAACTTAGAGCATTTTAGGTTTTCACCTCTCCTAACAAGTATGCTTCCTTATATTTAAACTTATTTTCTCATTCTTACAGAAATGAGACCACTTACCATATCAACCATAAGTTTGTTGGTAAGAAATCTACTTCAGCAGTGTCTTGCTATGCTTGAGATTAACTTTAAGTACCATTTATAGGAGAATTTCTTACTCATTCTCTACTATTTTGTATTTACATATATCACATATATCTAGACTAAATATGATACAATCGATTGACGGTTGCAAATATATAAAAATCGTAGTATTCTAATTCTAAAGTCTCATCATATTACATAATCGCTGTAAAATATATATATATATATATATATATATATATATATATATTACATAATCGCAATTTAATACTACATGTAAATGATCTGGTAATAATTTCACAAGAATTAAGTAATTTAATCAATTTAGGGAGGTTGATCAACTACGTGTACTGTTCTTCTAGAATCACCCATTAATGGGATCCCATTAAATCACTAATCTCTTTCCACCATATTAATTAAGCACATTCTAACAGAAAAAGAATATATATAATTAAGGATAATACATTAATACTTAGTTCAAGTTACTTATACTCATTAAATCAAGTTTTCCAATCACACATGGCCATGTGTGATTGAAGAGTTTGACATAATGGATATAAGGAATTTATATTTAAGTTTTTTTTCTTATAGTTTGAGAATGATCTAGACAAAATAAATTCTTATACAAAATACAAAAAAAATAAAATAAAATATTAGGCGGATATCTTTGACTTGTGAGAAGATTTATTTTGTATTTGTCATATATATTGAATGCATTTTTTAATCCACTTAAATCAAAACAAGTAAATTCCTTAAGTGTTGCTAATATTGATAAAAAGGTTTTATGGACTAAGTTATGAGTACATAAAAAATCGAAAATGCCATGATTTGATTGAATGTAAACATTTGAGGGAGGCACATTAGAGGCTCTACACTCTCCGTTAGTTCCCCCCCCCCCCCCCTCTTTTCTTTTAAAAAAATATAATTACAACTTGTATTAAGTAAATATTTAAAATAGAAGTATAGCATGGATTGGAGGAAAAACATTAGATTCCAACACGAATTGATAAAGAAAACTTTAAACATTTTACCCAAAAAAAGAAAAAACTTTAAACAAAGTGAAGGATGATTGGTGAAGGGTCATTCTATAGTAAAGCATAGATGCTAATTAAAGCACAATAAACTCTCCCGCAAGGTATACTATGCCTTTATTGCTTTCGATCGATTTCAATTATCTCAAATAGGAGAAAGTGTCCACCAAATGTTTCAATTAGCTCAAATTTTTTTATTAATATCAATTATCTCAAATTATGTGAGTTGGCTTCAATCATGAAATGACATGAAAAGTGAAAGACAGCTTTGAGGATTGGACTTAGGCGCCAAGGGAGAAGATGATCCTCATCTTATCTTTTTATATCTATATCCCTTATCAATCCTATTTGAGCCATTAATTAAGAAGAGAAAAGAAAAATTAAAATAATAATATTATTTTTTATATTGATTGAACGGATATAATTTAAAGATTATAAATAATACTAAGAAAAAAAATAAAAAAAAAATGAGGAAAGAAACTTAATCCGTCAAGAGTTCTCATGATAATAAAGATTTTTTTAGGCCTCCATATGTTAACGCTGGATTGGTGCTGTGAGTGAAAGACTGTGAAGCCGTGAAGGTACTTCCGAAATGCCAATGTGAGAAATTAACTAGTTCTTATGACGTGGCTGAAACTGCAACGAGGCTTCTCACTCATCACTACCAAACAAAGAAAGGGAAAGAAGAACTGAAACTAGTGTTTGTGTTTCTGGGGTACAAGGAGATCCAAATTCCTGAGAAAAAAGAGGTATTTTTTATGTTTGGATTTTACTAATTTAAACATGCCTTGTTTCTTATGTTCCTGCTTTTTTTTTTTTTTTTCACTCATTGCTGATTGAGGACCACAAAATTTGAGAAATCTCTTCGTTATTTTCTAATGTAGTCATTTTCTGTTTCACAGCAGCAGGTAGATTGGAGAAGAACCAGAATCGGAGTCCCATCGTATGCTGAATTTCCTCATAAAATTATAGGTAAAGCTTTTACGATATAATGTTCTTACCTTGTGTATTGTCATCTATCACAATCACAACTTCCAAAACAACATGTGCATCAGAACTTAAAACAAATAAGTAGAGCATCTTTTGACACCTAATACAGAGATTTTGATTCCTTCTTTGTATTAAGACTTGTAAAAATGAAGGAAATATGATTATCCACTTATCAAATGTTGCGTTCAACAATATTATGAGGAAAAGCATTCAATCAAAGCGGGGAACAAAGTGAAAAATGCTTATTGATTTCCTATTTTGTGTGTTGCTTGCTCGGAGATTAGGAATTCCCCTGAAACAGAGGTAAGCTTCTGTGTTCTCTTCTTGTTTTTATAATTCTTGCATTTTCACTTTTTGCTATTTCAATATACATAATGTTTTGAGAAGGAAAAACAGAGAAAAGCCTGTGCTTGACCAATTCATTGATCAGGTCTACAAAGTCTCCTTCATACATATATCTCATCTGGAAGGTGATGTATGTGAAAGATTACTGATACTACTTGGTGCTTCTGTTTCTTGCTGCCTTCAGATCTGGAGAAGAACTTTAAGCAACCCCAACATTTGCACAATTTCCTAATTTTTCTGGGACACAGGTAAACTAGTTTTTGTGTGTGTTATAATTGGTTGGTCTTTATTGCGCTTTTTAAAAAAATCATCCACACCTTCACTGAATAAATTGTGACCGAGTCTTAAAGTGTGAGAACCAATAGATTAAATGGCTAAAACTTGAGTTTGAATTTTAATGAGTTAAATTTTAGAGCAAAACACATTGACCTACAATCTATTTTACTTACAAATTATTTCCCTTTAAGTTTAAAACCCGTACAAACCTCTCTTAGGACCAATAGTCACATAACACAAAACGTCATATATTTTTGGATTAGAATACCCCTATTTAAACAATTGATGTTTGAAAATCATTTAGGTTACCTGAAAAAATGTAATGCATATCTTTTAATTTTTTTTATGTAAATATATTTATTTAGTAGTTTTTAAAAGTTTTAATGTATAAGTTGGCTAAAATAATTTTTCAAACACATAAATAAAAATAACTTAATGAGATAGGGATTTAATATCCTGCTGGATAATTTTTATTTATATATATATATTTTTCCAACTATCCTAAGGGATAAATAGTCAATAGCTCAATACTTGCGTTTATTATTCTTTATATTTTATTAATTTTTTGTATACAAAAATTTTATTCACTTTAATTAACTCTGTACCAAAATTAATTATTCAAAGTTATTGAAAATTGAGAGAGGGGAAACAATGAGGCTATGACGGCAAGAAGATAATTTTAATTTTTTAATATAATTACAAATAATAGAATTAAAAAGTTTAGAATTTTTAAGGGAACCCTACTAAAAATTGCACTAATAAAGTGTAGGTTTGTAGTTTTAGGTAAACAAAATTGCACTACTAAAAATTTTTAAGGGAACCCTACTAAAAATTGCACTAATCCAGCGTCGGAAAACTGAATCGGAGACGAGAGAAGAGAGAAGAGAGAAGTGTCAAGTGTGAGGTGAAGAAAGAAGGAAGAAGAAGAAGAAACATCTGCGTGTGAAATAAGGAAACAGTGAAGGTTCACTTCGGTCTAATCGCTTGAGAGAGAGAAAATTGAAAGGCGGGACACTTGTCTTGATTATTGCTTTGTCCAACAAAAAAGTACTGACTATTGCCAGGTTGCGTGTTTGCCATCTGCAAGTTTGCTTTTATTATTATTATTAAAATATAAACATTGGCCTGCGTGTTTGCTATTTGAAGGTTTGCTCTTTTTTTTTTTTTTAATTATTATTAGATATAAATATTTTTATCTATTCTAATTATATTATATTTTTTAATTAATACCGATTTGACTTTGGTCTGACCCATTAATCCTTAATCTACTGCTTCCACCGGTTCAGTGACCGGTCTGATTTTCAGAACCTTGGTCATCATGTGTCTCGATAGTGTCCTTGCTAAGTATGCCTGTTTCATCACGGATTTGGATCAGTCCTCTGTGCCCTCCCGTCCTCTGCGCCAAAATAACACTGATTCCTTTTTTTTTTTAATAACAAATATTTTAGGATACTGTAGATACTAAAAAAGATACTTCAAGATACTGACCGGTACTAAAAAAATACATAATGATTTTTAAAAATTATTTTAGGATGTTGAAAAAATAATTCAGGGTATTTACTGGTACTAAAAAAATACTTCAGGATACTGGCTGGTACTGAAAAATACTTAATGATCTTGAAAAATTATTTTTTTACTGGCTGGTAGTAAAAAAACTGACGTGGCGCTGACGTGGACTGACACGCTGATGTGGAACAAAAAAATTTCAAAAAATTAGGAAAAAATAGAAAAAATTTAAAAGAATAGAAAAAATTTAGAAAAAAAATTCAAAAAATGAGGAAAAAATTAAAATAATTAGAAAAAAATTAAAAAATTAGAAAAAAATTTCAAAAAATGATGAAAAAATTAAAATCATTAGAAATAAATAGTTAAAAAAATTATAAAATAATTAAATTAATTAAAAAAAATTCAAAAAATTAGGGGAAAATGCAAAATAAGAAACTAACAAAATTTCAAGACACTTTTGAATACCTTTACAATTTATTATATACTTCCTCCGGTCCTAATTATAAGACAACATTTGAGAGTTTGTTTTGATCCTAAATATAATACAACATTCTAATTTTTGTCAATTTCTTCGTAAAAGATGCTTATTGATATAAATGAGGGATTATATGAAATCAATAAGGTAGTTGAGGTACAAAATTTATATAAGGGCATTTTAGAAAAATAAGTAAAATCAACTAATTCGACCGTCGTCGCCGGGTGTCGGCCATCGGCAACCGATCACCGCCGCCAGCCGGCGGTAGGGTGGTCGGTGGTGGGGCCCACTGGCGGGGGTATTTTAATTTCTTTCTAATTATTTTAATTATTTGAATTTTTTTCTAATTATTTGAATTTTTTTCTCATTTTTCTCATTTTTTTTCTAATTTTTTTTAAAATTTTATCTAATTTTTTAAATTTTATCTAATTATTTTAATTTTTTGAAATTTTTTCTACTTTTTCCTAATTTTTTGATTTTTTTTTATTCCATGTCAGCTTATCAGTCCACGTCAGTGCTACATCAGTGCCATGTCAGCGTTCCATCCAAGTTGACGGTTAACTAACGGCTGTGGTACTGAGCGCTCCCAAAACGTAACTTCGTGGTGCTGGGCGCTCCTGAAAAAATTTTGTGGTGCTGGGCGTTCTTGGGGGCAAACTTCGTGGTGTTGGGTGCTCCTTTGCCCTTTAACTCACTGTTTTTTTAACAAATAATCGTTTGTATTTCTTTTGATTTTAAAATAAAATAAAGTTCGACTTTTTTAAAAAAAAATTAGAAAAGTTAAATAAATACTTAATTATATTATATATTGTATATCTTTTGATTATATATTAGTTTATTAGTTAAACTAATTAGTTTCGATACAAAAATAAAAATAAAAATATTCTAAAGTAATTTAATTAGTTTCCTTAATCTCTCCAAAAAATTAATTTTATCTTATATTTAGGGGGTAGTATCTTTTTTTAACAACTGTTTTTTTCAAGGTTCTGAAAACCAGACCGGTCATTGAACCGGTAAGGTTATTGGGTTAAGGGTTAGTGGGTCAGATCGGAGTCAAACCGGTATTAATTAAAAAAATATAATTTAATTAAAATCGACAAAAATGTTCATATTTTAATAATAAACATATTTTATATAAACATATGATATGGATATTTTTTTTAATAAAAGAAGTTGAACGCAAGTTTTGGATTTGCAAATTTGTCAGAGATTTTTCATTACCTTTCGTAAGACTAAGGCCGAGCTAGGCCTTAAATAATGTGTAGAACATGTAGCCCTCACAGAGTCACAGGTCAAATTGGTACTTCAAAATCAATCACTTTTTTTGATCAACTTGAAGGAGAAGTCAAAAAAGTCTTACACTCTTCCATCACATCGTACATAAAGGCATGCGAATATTATATTGTTTTTCTTTTTTAGAAAGAACAAAAGAGATCACACGGTCACAGGCTCATAGCTCATAGCATCTGATGTTGAAGAATAAATATCTCTCTTTCACTCTTCTTCGTCTTCTCTCCTCCCCCAACAATGGCTTCTTTCTCTGTTAATCTAACCTTTGCGTCCTTCCTACTTGTCTCATGCTCGCTTCTCTTCTGACTCCTTCATCCAAAGGTCGTGATGACTTAGTCGGAGGCTTTCAAGATTCTTGGACTCGACGCATCGCAGCAAGGGGAGAATCCATGGCGTCATTGAGGTTGTCCGTGAAGCTTCTAATCTCTTAGATTTTGATGACTCTTCAGATCTCTCTCCTCCTCCTCCTTCTCACCGTCGATCCGACGGAGTTTCCGGCGACTTTTTTTTTTCTTTTTTTTTTTAAAAAAACTAGACGACTCTGTGGCTCGGTTAACTCGGCCGGGTTAGGTCGAGTTAGCTAAGTTGACCCCGGGTCAACTCGAAACCCGGGGTCACCCCTTGAACCGGGCCGGTTTCCGGTCCGAACCGGCCGGTCCGGTCCGGGTTTCAAAACATTGGTTTTTTTTAAACAATTGTTGTATTTTTTTTTAATACTTTCAACGACTCATCCTTCATAAGTTCATCTAGACTATTGATTAGGAAGAGTAGAAAAAAGTTGAAGGAGTGATTAGTTGATGACATGGTTCATTATGACCTTTTGTGACTTTTCAGATTGATTAAACGGATATGATTTACAGATTATGAAGAATGATGAGAAAATAAATAATGAGAGAAACTTTCTATTATCCCAATTTTAATAGGAAAGGAGAGTAAAGTCGTCGGTTAATCCCTTCCCCTCCTTCCCATTAAATCAAACAAACTCTGAAAATAATTACCTTTATGTCTTCAATCGTGATTTTTTTGGGACCGAATACCAAACATTTCTAAGCTTGAATCATGAAATGACATGAAAAGTGAAAGACAGCCGCGAGGATTGGGTTTAGGCGCCAAGAGGCCTACTGATAATATTCTTTCAGACCTCCGTATGTTAAAGCTGGATGGTGCTGAGAGTGAGAGACTGAGAAGGTCCTTCTGAAATGTCAATGTCAGAAATTAATTACTTCTTATGACTTGTCTGAAATTGTGACGAGGCTTATTACTCATCACTACCAAACAAGAAAGGGAAAGAAGAGAAAGAACTGAAAATAGAGTTTGTGTTTCTGGGGTTACGAGGAGATCCAAGTTCTGAGATAAAAGATGTAGATTTGTGTTTGGATTTTGCCAATTTAACTATGCCTTGTTACTTATGTTCCTGCCCCCTTTTTTTTTTTCACTCATTGCTAATTGAGGACCACAAAATTTGAGAAATCTCTTCGTTATTTTCTAATATAGGTATTTTCTGTTTCATGGCTGCAGGTAGATTGGAGAAGAACCAGAATCGGAGTCCCATCTTATGCTGAATTTCCCCCACAAAATTACAGGTAGAGCTTTTTCAATACAATGTTCTCACCTTGTGTATTACTATCATCGATCACAGTCACAACTTCCAAAATGCATGCACAAAAATTACAAAAAGAAACATGTGCAACGGAACTAAAAACAAATAAGAAGTAGAGCATCTTTTGACACGTAATACAGAGATTTTGATTCCTTCTTTGTATTAAGACTTGTAAAAATGAAGGAAATATGATTATCCACTAATCGAATGTTGCGTTCAACAAGATTATGAGGAAGAGCATTAAATCAAAGCGGGGAACAAAGTGAAAAATGCTGATTGATTTCCTATTTTGTGTGTTGCTTGCTCGGAGATTAGGAATTCCCCTGAAGCAGAGGTAAGCTTCTGTGTTTTCTTGTTTTTCTAATTCTTGCGTTTTTCACTTATTGCTATTTCAATATATATAATTTTTTGAGATGGAAAAACAGAGAAAAGCCTTTGCTTGACTAATTCATTGATGAGGTCCACAAAGTCTCCTTCATACATATCTCTCATCTGGAAGGTGATGTATGTGAAAGATTACTGATTCGACTTGGTGCTTCAGTTTCTTGCTGCCTTCAGATTTGGAGAAGAACATTAACCAACCCCCAACATTTGCACAATTTTCTAATTTCCTTAGACACAGAGGTAAACTTCTATGTGTATGTGTATGTGTTATAATTGGTTGGTCCTTATTACACTTTTTAAAAAAATCATCCACTCTTTCACAGAATAAATTGTTACCGAGCAGCAAAGTGTGAGAACCAATAGATTAAATGGCTGAACTTGAGATTGATTTTTAACGAGCAAAATACATTGATCTTCCATATATTTTACTTACAAATTATTTCCTTTTATGTTTAAAACCTGTACAAACCTCTCTCTCTTAGAACCAATAGTTACATAACACAAAACATCCCTTCTATTTTTTAGATACCATTTTCATTCCTTCAACATTTTGGTGACCATAAAGTCATATATTTTTGGATTTTTAATACCCCTGTTTCAACAATAGATGCTTGAAAATCATTTAGGTTACCTCAAAAAATGTAATGCATATCTTTTAATATTTTTTGTTATGTAAACATATTTATTTAGTAGTTTTTTTACAGTTTAATGTATAAGTTGGATAAAATAATATTTCAAACACGTAAAAAAAAAATAACTTAATGAGATAGGGATTTAATATCCTGAGGGATAATTTATATATTTTTTTTCCCAACCATCCTAAGGGATAAATAATCAATAGCTCAATACAACTTGCGTTTATTATTGTTTAAATTTTATTAACTTTTATTAACTCTGTACCAAAATTAATTATTTAAAGTTATTGAAAATTGAGAGAGGGGAAACAATTAGGCTATGAGGGCAAGATAATAATTTTAATTTTTTAATATAATTACAAATAATGAAAATTAAGAAGTTTATAATCCTTAATGGAACCCTATTAAAAAGTGCACTAAAGTGTAGGTTTTGAAAACTTATGGAAAGTCCTTGTAGTTTTAGGAAAACAAAAAGAAGTCTATTAGATTTTATTATAAATCTTGAGGATTAATTACGTTTTAATCGAGTCAAACCTATAGAATTATATGATTAATTATATAATTATTATTATTAGTATTTTCTGAAAATACTTTTCCTTCCTACAATTACCATATGCATCTCTTCATGTCAACCTGTTTGTATGCTATCGTTATATATTGCATAATATGCATTAATTGTCTTTTTACAAAAACTACAAACCAAATGCTTTTAGTGGCTCAAATGAACAGGGGATACAAACGCCATAGTTTCCCACAATTAAAGTTCTCTATATAATTCTATGTTCAATTAACTCAAATACCAATTATTTATTTTTCGAACACGGCACTTTAAAGTTATCATAGCTGGGTTACATTGTGATTGCAGGGCAATGGATGCTGTTGTCTCTGTCGCGACTACTATTCTGGAGAAGTTAGTAGATGAAGCAATACTTCAAGCTTGTTATCCTTTCCGCTTCAACAAATATGTCAAACAGCTTGAAACTGAAAAAGAGATCCTGCAATCAAAAATTCAAGAGGTTCAAGATCGTGCTAAAGATGCTGAGAAGAAAACTCATAAGGTTGTTAGTAAAGTTGAGGAGTGGTTGAACAAAGCAAACTTTCTAATGACAGCATTGGTGGAGTTGCAAGAGAGAACAAAGAAAAGAAATAAGATTTCTTGTCTTAAGCACTGCCCAAACTTGATCAATCGTTATAATCTAGCAAAGAAGCTTGAAGAAAAGACTAATGAAATTAAAATGCACAATCAAGTTCAATTCTCCGAGTTTTCTCGACTTGCTACACTTGTTGGTATGAACTACTTTTCTTCACAAGATTTTGTGGACTTTGATAGTAGAAAGATAGCTTATGATTGTCTTCTGAGGGCACTTGAGGATGATGGGATTCATATGATAGGATTGTATGGCATGGGCGGATCTGGGAAAACAACTTTGGCAAAAGAAGTGGGCAGAGAAGCAGAGAATTTTTTTGACAAAGTAGTCTTTGTTGTTGTGTCTAACCCATTTGATGTAAGAAAGATTCAGAGCAAGATTGCCAGCGGACTAAATTTGGAATTGAAGGAGGAAGAGAATCTGGAGAGAGCTCAACGCTTGTTCATGAGATTGACCAGCGGAGAAAGGTTTTTGATTATTCTGGATGATGTATGGGAGAAGCTTGATTTTAAGGATGTAGGGATTCCTACGGCTGCTACTAATCAAATGGGTTGCACTACTCTTATGACCACACGTCAGCTTCCTATATGTGAATCGATGAATTGTCAAAAAATAATTCACTTGGAGGCATTAAATGAGGATGAATCATGGGCCCTCTTTCAGCGGCATGCTGGTTTGTCTGATGACCTCTCTGATAATTTGAAGGACGTGGCACAAAATATTACAAAAGTATGTGATGGTTTACCTATTGCAATTGCAGCAGTAGCCAACGCTTTGAAGAATATACCTCATGGCGAGTGGGTTAAAGCATTGGAAATATTGAGAAATCCAAGTTGGATAAATATTGAAGAAGGTCTAAAAAGTACTTATGGATGTCTTCGATTAAGCTATGATAATTTAGAGAATGAAACGGTTAAATCGCTCTTCTTATTGTGTTCTGTGTACCCTGAAGATTATGAAATTCCTGTTGATCAATTAACCATAATTGGACTAGGGCTGGGCCTAGCTGGAGAGATTCCCTCATATTGGGTAGGGACCCAAGTGATCAATAAATCCATAAAGAAGCTTATAGATTCTTGCTTACTACAAAAAGTTGCTGAGAAATATCTATATAGTGGAGGTGACGTCAAAATGCATGACTTGATTCGTGATGTAGCGAAATGGATAGCAAATAAGGAGAATAAGTTGATTATGGGATCATTAAAAG
The DNA here is from genome assembly GCA_034222035.1 of Acacia crassicarpa. NCBI lineage: Eukaryota > Viridiplantae > Streptophyta > Magnoliopsida > Fabales > Fabaceae > Acacia > Acacia crassicarpa. The sequence continues at coordinate 41,674,976 of JAWXYG010000003.1, forward strand.
AGGATGTGATAGTGGAGGACCATGTGGTAAGATATTTACGATTTGAAAAAGTTGATAAATGTCCTAATAAGTTAAATTGTCCCAAACTTGAGTTTCTTCATATCTCCATTTATTCAGAATCTTCTGTGACTATACCAAAGGATTTTTTCAATGGTATGGAAAAGCTTAGAGTTTTTACTCTTGCAAATCCTACTTATAAAGAAGATCTAGCGCTTCAGTTGCCCATTTCACTCCACTTGATAAACAATTTGCGTTGCCTAACACTATATCAGTGGGTATTAGGTGATATCTCTTTTATAGGGAGCTTAGAGAGGCTTGAGTCTCTTGCAATACGTCGTTGCTCTTTTGATGAATTGCCAACTTCCATCATTCAACAAAAGCAATTGAGATTACTTCACTTGTGTTATTGCAAAATTCAAAGGAATCCTTTTGAAGTAATAGGAAGATGTTCACAGTTGGAAGTGTTGTACTTTTTCAAGAACAGTGGAAAAGGTTGGGAGGACCAAAATAACAATAGTGCTAATTTTTTTGATAAAATTAGCACTACTACACTAGCAATTGAGAGTTATTGTATACAATTTGACAATAGAGGGGACAGCTGCCATACAATGGAAGACTATTTGTTGGACAAAGATTTAAGGCATTGCAACTCTTTTGTTGCAAGAGGTTTATATATTGAAGATCTTGAGAGTTGTACTTCAATTGGAACAAGTAAAGATATGATGAGAAGGGCAAAAACTCTTTCTTTAAGGAGAATCCCTGGAAGTTTGAAAAATATCATCCCTGACCTATGGCAATCAATAGGTGGAGGTATGAATGAGTTGACTTGTCTTGCACTTTTTGATTCAGATGGGATAGAATGCGTAATAGGCCAATCAAATTCAAGTCAAGTAGGAATCATCTCCAACTTGACTAATCTAATTCTTGTAAATGTGAAGCGTTTGAAAACTCTGTATAGTGGTCGGCCTCCTCAAGGCCTTTTTGCTAACTTGGAGAAGCTTTATATAGGTAATTGTGACTCATTTGAATATATATTAACAGAAGATGTGAAGGAAATAGTTGATGCAAGTGGCTATCAGAGTTACAAAACTCCATTCCCCAAATTGAAATCACTTCAAATATATGAATGCAAGAAACTAGAATACCTAATGCCTATCTCTTTTGCAAAGGGCCTCACACAGTTGGAACAATTATACGTAGTTGAAAGTAATGAATTGAGAAGCATGTTTGGCCCATCTAGTGAAGATGTGAATCCGAACAAGCCTCAAACAATTGAGTTTCCTGCTCTAAAACATCTTCAACTCTACATCTTGCCAAATATGATTAGTATCTGTCCAAAAAATTATCATTCAACATGGTCTCCTCTGAAATCATTCTATTTGGAGAGTTGTCCACTACTATATATTAAGTCTATCATGCATTGGGTTGCATGTGGTGGTGGATTGAGACAAGAGGACAATCATGTGACTTCAGAGGTACGATTCCTTTGTTTCCAATATTTTCAAATTATTCATATAATATGTCATCATCAATATAAAAAAACGTATATCACCATACAATTCACAATTTGTTAAGTAAACTTCCTCTTGTCATATTGTTTCATATTATTGAAACATCTACATCTATTCATATTTAATACGATATTAATTTGATAATTGTCTTTTACTAGGGAACATAATAATTATCTAATTAAAATTGCATTTTTCTTTTTTACTCTTACAGGACCTACTAAAGGTGGTCACGGCCTCAATGGAATCTCTGGAGAGTATTTTTCTATGTAAGCATGAAGTAGAAGTTATTTTTGATGTAGAACTACTTTCTATCAATAGGCAACATGTGAGCTCAAAATTAAATGACTTTAGTATAGTTGAGCTACCCCAATTGACGCATATATGGATGGGTACCAAAAATTGTTTACTCCTTCAACATCTTAAATACTTAAACGTAAAGAGTTGTGGAAATTTGAAACAAGTATTCCCTTCATCCATCTTGAAAAGCCTCCCACAATTGAGGGAACTAGACATTGAAGACTGTAATGAGTTGGAGGAAATCATTGACGAAGAAGATGATCAAAATGTGTCTAATTATTCTCGGCAACTTGTCTTCCCAAAACTTGTTACAATTAGCATCAAACGTTGCCATAAGTTGAAATGTGTATTCCCTAACATCTCTGCATGCCGAGTTATTCCAAACCTAAGGGCATTGTACATAGAAGATGCAGCTGCACTAGAGCAAGTATTTGGACATGAACAACATGACACAACTTTGGAATATGTTCTACTTTGGAACCTTCCTTCACTTACTTCAATCGCACCATCCACTGCTTTGGAAACTGTTAAATACATTGTTGTGCAGCAATGTCCCAAATTATCTCTCACTTCCTCTATTACTCCTCAAGAATTGCTTAAGCAACTGTCTAAAGGTACTCCATGTCTTGAATATGTTATAATAGGATCATGTGTATACATGTGTAAAATAGTATTGTATATATAATACTACTACACATACTCTCACACATACACACACACTATATATATATATAGTTTGGAAAGATATTGTTTAGTAAGAATTAAATGTGGGTAGCTGCCTATATATATCATATTTACAAAATATAGATATTGTTAGAATCTCGTTTTATAATACTTGCATATTTTTTGTAAACATGATATATATAGGCAGCTACCCACGTTTAATTCTTACTAAACAATATCTTTCCAAACTACACACACATATATGAGTGGAGCTTAAGTAGACTTTCCACTTCATACATTCTTCAAGTGCATAAAATTAAATATTTTTTTGTCATTGTTTAAAATTAAATATCTTATTTATTAGATATCTAAATATAATATTCAACGTTCATATTTTATGTACTCTAAACACTATCAATTTCATTTTTCAAAACATGATAGAACTTAATTGCATACGATTGATATATATATTGCCATGGATGATATAATAGGTCATTTCTTTCTGGATCGTCTCCTTCAATGGAGATTGGAAAATATTATCGAATCTATGGATGATTCTAGCAAAGAAACCATGCAAGAAATTAATTGCCAAGAAACCGGAAGTCAGAGCAATAACCAGAAGTTGACAATCATTGGTACACCAAACTTGATAGAGGTATACATCATGCTTTTATATAGAATGTCAATCAAATATTTTATATCTTTTGTATTTGGTGTTGCTCTTACTTTAAAGACATCATTATGTACAATAGGATCAAAGATATAGAATCCAATTGATTCATTCTTCTGTCTTGCAGAATAAGAAAGAATCAGAAGATCGAAGGGTGCACGAGCAGGAAATGTCAATGGAAAAGGTAATAGCAGCTCACGCAATTGGTTCGATTATTGTTGACTTTAGTTTACATATCTTTTGTTGTCGAGTAGAGTGTTGAAGGAAGAGTAGAAGAGTGTACTACATCAAAGAATGTTCAGATAGTTACTTCATTAGCTTATTCAGAACCAGGAAGCTCAACCAAGGCTAGCCTCACTATCTTACATCTTGCACTAATATTGTCCTTGTTCTACTTGTGACATTAGTTAACTATGTCTTTTTGGGTATGGTGTCTCAGAGTGTCAATCAAATAATGCCTACTTTAGAGATATCTGTAGTAAATCCAACTCCATCTCCACGACCACAAACAATTAACAAGCAATCAACAACTAATCCTGTAGATATATCTATACATCAAACACCTTCTAATCAAGTTGTAAGTGTACTAAATGAGAGCCTCTTAGACTATACAAGTTTTTGCAAATAATTTCCCCCTTAAGACTAACTTGTTTGATTTTGACTATATGTTCATTGATTCATATATAAGGAGTTGGTAAATACAATATCAACTAGTCAATCTGAATCAAAGTACCAGCAACAACAATCACTTGCAAAAAATGAAATTACAAAGAAGGTAATTCCTCATGAAATCATAAATTCATAATAATGCATGTGTCTTACGTATGTATGGGGCAACTGCTTCTCACTTTCTTTTATCTTTTTGGCAATGTAGAGTATTGGAGACTTGGAAGGTCAAAGTGCTCAAAAGGAAAACATATCAATAGAAAATGTAGGGGGGGAAATTCAATTATCCACCTACTAATTCAAATATTAAATAGCTAAGACTTACAGGTTATAATTTATTTCTCTACAGGATGTTAAAGGAATCTCTGAAGGTTCTCCATCATCCGAAAATGCTAAGATAATAGCCCCATCAACTGATTCAAAATTAGCCACTTCTTCAACAAAATCTGTTTCACATGTAAGCTTTCTAATATTTTTTTGTCGCTTATAAAACTGTCTGAGTCTCATATATAGTCATGATTTAGGATCTCTACACAATTCTGAGAAATTATATAATCCTCCTATCCTAAATATGGGAGCTAATTAGAGGGTTGGTCTTGGTTTTAAATATAAGACCTTTATTCAATTTGTCTCTAATACTTATCATTTACTTCCAATCTAATTTAATTAATTCATAAATTGATATATAACCAACTGTTATAAATAGGTATTTTAGGGAGATCAAGTCACATTTGTTATGATTATATAATTTATTTAGCTCCCTTAATCTACCAAAATAAGTTAAACAACTCTTAAATTAAGGATATGAGGAGTATATCAATTGGGTTGATTGAGTGCTCATAAATGAAAAGTTGTTGGAAATGTAGTTAAAAAGACTTGTATAAATAGCTTTTATCCTAGCAGAATGAAAATATTTGTACCATAGGACTCATATGTGCTCTTTTCAAATCCACTTATTATTATTAGATTCAAAGTGAAATCAAGTTCAACCCAAAGAAGTCAAATGCTGAAGACTTCAAAGATGATGATCTCATCAGTATGCTTGAATCTATGGAGGATGATTATGGTGGTAAATCCCCAATATTATTTGTTCCTACCGTTGCCACGACCAAAGATGAGCATGTTGCAAAGGCCCTTGCTGACTTGGAAGACTCCTTGAAGATGCCTCTTAAGTACATAGCAACCTCAGATGCCCATAGTCTTCGTCTTAAAACAGCTCTCAACTTCTTGTCTCACCTTTCCTTGGAAGATGGAGCTCTGTCCCATGGACTTATGGCTGTAATAAAGTCTATGCACAAAGATTTGCCTAACATTCTGTCTTCTTTCAAGCAAGCATTTGCTACTGTCAATAAGTTTACAGTGCTTGAAGAAAGAGACAAAAGCATCAAGGACCAGCTAACTCAACGAAAGGAGGTTGCTATTATTCTGGTCTCAAAAATGTTTGAGACTCAAAAGTTTATAGACGAAGCTCAAGAAAAGGAAGCTAGGCTGAAGGAGCAGATCTCTTTGCTAGAGAAACAAAGAAAAGATTGTGAAGTTGAATTGTTGTCTCTTCAAGAACAAAAGAGAAAATATTTTGCACAAACGGTCGAGTTCAAGAAGGAGATTGAGATTGTGAGAAAAGAGAAGTCTGAGATGGTGGAAGATCAAAATAATGCTCGGCAACAACTGTTTCAGGTTGAGTATAAATGGTCAATCCTAAGTAGCCAATTTGAACAAAACACGGCTAATAGAAATCTCTATTAATGCTTCTTTTGCTTGCTTCGAAAGACCAAATAAAGTTTGAGAGGCCTTAATAGAATAGTTGGACTATTTATTTGTTGTGGAATGTGTGTTTTCTATTCCAGTTGATAGCTTATTTAATGAGCCATCGCCATGAACTACATTTTCAAAGTTCATTACTTGGATGTATAATATTCAGTGTTTGGAAGCTCATTCGAGAGTTGATGATTCTGCGAAATAAAGAGGTATTTTGGTCCACAGGCAGGGGGATTTTGAAGAAGAAGAAGAGTGAGTAAAAATCTGAAGCAACCTCTTGAGGCTTCAGCTGAGACACTGGAAGAGTCACTGATATTGCTACCACCAGAAATGCGGTTCAAATCCTGCAATGGATTTCGAGGACTTTGCTTCCTCCTTTGCAGTGACTTTGCAAAGGATCTTGGAGTTGGTGCTGTTGCAGGATGCGTAAAAGGCTGTTTCGCTGTAGATCTTCGGCTCATGGTGAAGCCTGCAGGTTTTATTTCACATTGAATCAACCTACATGTGAACACAGACTGCTCGCATAAGGATAACAAGTTTAAAAATTCTTCCAATCTATTCATTTCCCAAGTAAGTATACCCAACAGCACGAAACATTCAGAAGATAATACAGACTTTGCCAATCAGGTAAACTAAAACATTTTAATGAAGAAAGCCTTCGAATAATTGAGATATTTTCAAGAAATTTATTGCAGATATCTAGTGTGTTTCAATTAGTTCTTAATAAATCCATCACGGAACTGTAGCAAAATCTGGATTGCAGTGTAATATGAGAAAGAAAAATCACATATAGGTAAAGATCACTTAATAATAAAACCAAATAAACTTCACTAATACCTTTCCTTCTTTTTGGCCATCAACTAATATCTTTCCTAATTACTCAAGAAAGCTACGAAATGATAGAATCGTAAAAAATGATCACCTGAAAAATGAAAAATTCGTTCCAATTCACTAAAAACAAATGCACCACAAGAATATAGAAAGCACCAGGAAGTCTAAACTTCACGACATTTCAATTCAAGTACTAAAATAGATTTTTTTTTTTTTTTTAAAAAAAAGCATTGATAGACATAGTGCACCGCAAAAATGTAGTTGATTCTGACATCGTTGAAAGACCAAACAGAATAGGCAAGTATTCTGGTCTGCATTTTTTGTTTTTCCGAATAACCAAACAAAGCAATTTCAGATAACAGAGAACTACAGAATTTGAAGAAGAGAAGAGGGACAGAAGCACAAGATCTCGAAATTATTGACCATTTCGATCTAAGACAGCGAAAGAGAAGAGAAGAGTGAAAAGAAGATATCTGAAGAGGGCTTACTCTTTCCCAGGCAGTTAACCTGAACTCTGAAGACGGAAGCGGAAAGCACTGTGCCGATGATGTTTTTGGACTGCGACAAACAATGACGGAGCCACTGAAGATTCAAAGGAAAGATGAGAGGCAAGTAAAAACGGCGTCGTTTTTCCAGGTATACGAAACGGCGCCGTTTTATCAAGGAGAAAGGAACACAAAACTCTGGTCAAGTGGGAACTAATCTTGGATTAGATGGTGTCATTTTTTTTTTTTTTGCCCAAAAAGATCTATTTTATTAATATCAAAAAAAGGAATACAAACACCAATAGCCGAAGCCAAGTATAACACTCAGAAAAACCTACAATTACAAACTACCACACAGCTCACCAAATTAACTACCTAGCCAAACAAAGCAAAACCTATATCAGCACCAAAGTATACCTATATCAGCAAAAAGCAAACAAAACGCAAACAAGGAAGCTACTGAAAAAACGCTGAAAAGTATAAGGCTATTACTAACTAAAACGAGTGTGTCAGTAAAAAACAAAGCTCAGCCTATGCCTTCCCTGTCTGGTGCTTTCCTCCTTTCACGCTTGCCACTGTCAGCTGCTGCAGAGTCCCTTATCAACAGGTTGCTTATAGAAGATGGAATATAATCCAACCAATGTGGCTGGTGCATCTTCTTTGCCGCCTCAGTTGCTAATCTATCAGCAACACTATTTCCCTGCCTTGCTACCAAAGACAAGGATACACTCTTCACGGATTCTAAACTCCCAAAGATCTCATCCAGCACATCATGACAATGCCATTCACCACCTGCAGAATTTTCCTTTGTCAAAATTTTAATCAGACATTCACAATCAGATTCAAATATTACCCTGGAGTTGCCAAACCGATGCCTATGATTAATAGCTTCCTTCATCGCAAGACACTCCGCCATAAATGGGGAAGAAGCCTCCACAGTTTTGGCCATGCCCCCAACAAAAGAACCAGTGCAGTCCCTACAGACCACTCCTATTCCCGCCTCACCAGAAAGACCTTTGAAAGAACCATCAATATTTATTTTAATAGAACCCTCCGGTGGAGGTTCCCATTGCTTCTTCCTAGTTAGTTCAACCCTGTACACTCGTTTATTTGGAGGTGCATCTTTATTCTTTGAACCCCAAAATTCTTCCACCTGTCCATTCACTAGGCGCACTACCACATTGGCATTCACCATCTCACCTTTAAAAACCCAGTTACATCGTTTTTTCCATATCCACCAGCAAATTGTAGCAAATAGTGATTTACCATAATCATCTAGCACTTCATTTCCATACAACAAATCACACAACCATTCCTCACATCTCCTCATAGACCACTTGCTGAATCTCAGTCCTAGAGGACTCCCAAACCAAACGTGCTTTGTCCAGGGGCATAAGAAAAGTAGATGCTCAATCGTTTCAGCAGCTGATAAGCACACTGGACAGATTGCATCTGCTGAACATTTTCTCTTGTATAAGGCCTCACGGGTTGCTATAGCCCTTGCCCCCAGTCTCCACATAAAGTGTTGAATCTTGGGAGGTGCAATAACCTTCCAAATCCCCTTCCACATGTGCTTAGGAATAGTAAATGACGTACCTGGGTCCTTTGTACATACCACTACAGAGCTATTTTTTGCCACTGCATATCCTGATTTTACTGTATAAATCCCATCCCTGTTAGCCAACCATATAACCCGATCTGCTCTCCCATTAACAGGGATGGGGATGGAAAGAATCTTATCAATCTCCTCAGAGGTAAGCTTTGATACAATGGGGCTGAGGTCCCATCTTCCATTGACAATAAGGGACTCCACTTTGCTCATGTCATCTTCTGAGATTCCTTCCCTTTCTTTAAGTGTACAGTTTTGTAAACCTTGAATCCACGGGTCCTTCCAAATAGAAATTGATCTACCATTGCCTACCTTCCATAACAGCTCCTTGAGTAATAAATCTCTCCCTACAAGCAAGCTGGACCACCCCCAAGATGCATGCCGTCCTTTTCTTGCCCTCAGAAAATTCTCCTTAGGGAAATAAATTCCCTTCAAGGTTTTACACCATGGATCGTTTGGCTGATTTAGGAGCCTCCAAGCAGTTTTTGCAAGAAGAGCTTTGTTGAAACAAAGAAGCTCTCTAAATCCCATACCTCCTTCCCCCTTTCTCATTGTCATATGCTTCCAACTCTTCCAATGAATAACGCCCTCCTCACCCTGCTGTCCCCACCAAAACTTAGATATCAAACTATCTATTTCCACACAAGATTTCTTAGGAAATAAAAAACAGGCCATAGGATAGGTGGGTATAGAATTAGCCACTGCCTTTATTAGAACTTCCCTACCAGCAAAAGACAATAATTTTTGTCGCCAACCTTGAAGCTTCAGGCCAATTTTATCCCGTACAAACGCCAAGGCAGCCGCTTTAGATCGTCCCCAAATGGTTGGCAAACCCAGATATTTCCCTGCCTGATCAGAGAAAGGAATGCCCAAACTAGCAGATACCCTTTCCCTAATATGTAAGGGAGTGTTGGAGGAAAAAAATATACTTGACTTCTCAATGTTAATTAACTGACCTGAGGCTTTGCAGTACACTTCAAGAATCCTCTTTATTACATTACAAGACAACATATTAGCTTTCAAGAAAAGTATGGCATCGTCTGCAAAAAAACAATGAGATAGAATTGGGGCTCTACGGGCTAGCTTAATACCCGTTAAATCCTTACAACCAACATGAAAGTATAGCATCAAGGACAGCACCTCGGAAGCTATAATAAACATGTAAGGGGATAATGGATCTCCCTGTCTTAACCCACGTTCTGGCTGAAATGAATCTGCTTCATGACCATCAACCTTCACAGTAAAAGTTGCTGATGCTATACATTCCCTTATCCACCCAACCCAGCCCTCATCAAAACCCATTTTCAACATAATAGCCATCAAGAAATCCCACTCAACCCGATCATAGGCCTTGTTCATGTCAATCTTTAAAGCTAGCTCCCATTTCTTCCCGGTTTTCTTATGCTTCAAATAGTGAAAGGCTTCATGAGTAAGGATGATATTATCTTGTATCATTCGTCCCGCAATAAAACCTCTTTGGTTGGGAGAGATAATCTTATCCATCAGTCCTTGCATCCTATTAGTGAGGATTTTTGCAATAACTTTGTAAGTAACATTACATAGGCCTATGGGCCTGAATTGATGCACCCCTTCTGCTTTCTCTACCTTTGGGATCAGGATAAGATTGGTAAAATTTATTTCTCTCAATCCAAAACTACCAGCAAAGAAACCCTTTACCATGTCACAGACCTCCTTATTCACTTCCTTCCAAGCTGACTGAAAGAACAAAGCAGAGAAACCATCCGGTCCCGGAGCCTTATTAGCCCCTAACTGGAACATTGCCTCCTCAATCTCACAATCTGTGACCGGCTTCATTAAACAGATGTTATCTTCATCAGACACCACTCTTTTAACATAGGAGATAGCTTGATCCATAGGTCTACCACCAACCGAGCAAAACAGATTCCTATAGAAATCACTGAAAGCTTTATTAATTGCAGTTCTATCCTCCAACCAGCCCCCATTATCAGCCTTCAGCCTCAGGATTTTATTACGCATCCTCCTTTGAATCACACTACTATGAAAGAATTTTGTATTTTTGTCCCCGCATTTCAGCCAAGAGATTCTTGACCTTTGCCACCAATAGATCTCTTCCTTTTTCCATGCCTCCTCAATTTGAGTGACAAGATTTTCAGCCTCTCTCAGTTTTTCATCTGTAAAATTCCCTTCATAGCAGCAACATAGTTCCTTACGCAACTGATCAATAACCTTCCTAAAGTTGGGAAATTCTCTTCTACTCCACTCCGTAAGCCTCCTTCTACATACATCCAACCTCTGAATTAAGCCAATCAAGCTATTTTCATTAGGAACAGCAGCCTCTTTCCATCCACTATCCACTACTTTCAGAAAATCCTCATGTTGTACCCAATTTGCTTCAAATTTGAAGGTGCTAGGAGCTTTATCCTCACTATGGCAGCAATCAATGACCAAGGCATGGTGGTCAGAACCCACTGGATCTATATGGAAAACAATTGCATGCTCAAATTCATTCCTAAACTCAACATTTCCAAGAGCTCTATCAATTCTTTCCCTTACAATGGCACCACATCTCTTATTACACCAAGTATATTTAGAGCCCTTAAACTCTAAGTCAAGCAAGCTACAGTCCGACAAAAGACTTTGAAAATTCAAAATCTTCCTCAAAGCTCTTGGGTTGCCTCCCTCTTTCTCACTTTGGGATAGCAGATCATTGAAATCCCCTAGTGCCAACCAGGGTACTGTGATTCCAGCAGCCAACCTCCTCAAAGCATTCCATACCACTCTTCGGTCACCTTCTTTTGGAGGTCCATATACAAAGGTAGCCAAATCTGGAACATTCAGCCCTTCTGATTCCATGATAACATGGATAATATTTTTTGATTTGTAGAGCACCGTAAGCTCAATGTTATCCAGCCACCAAATAGCAAGTCCCCCTGACTTTCCACAAGGGTCTACATACAATTCATTACTGAAACCACATTTCTGTCGCAACTTCTGACATCTTACAGACTTCATTTTTGTTTCCATCAGGAAGATTAGTGAGGGACGGTATTTTTTTATCAAGTCCCTAAGGTTTCTGACTGTCAAGGCTCTTCCCAGGCCTTGACAGTTCCAAGAAATCATCTTCATGGCCCCTTGGTGGCTGTTAAAGGCCAGCCACCAGCACCCTCAGCTTTCATTGCCATCTGCCTCCCACCTTTCGCCCTGAACACAAAGCCCTGATCCTCTGTATTTAAAGAAACAGGCACATCCATCATCTCCTCCGAATCCAGAAGTTTCATTGGGATATTCTCTTTATTTCCCCTTGCTTTCCTTTTTCCCTGTCTCTTCAAACGAGCTTTTGTTTTCCTCAAATTTTCTGCATAAACAGAGATCTCATTAATCTCGCATTTTGGACCCTCATCCCTAAGCCTTCTTCTTTTTGTATTTGGAATTTTCAGGTCCTCACCTGCACTGCGCTTCAATCCAAGTCCCCTAAATCCGTTAATCACTTCTTTTAGAGGTCCTTCACTGTAAGGAACAATTGCCAAAAGGTTCTCTGTAACCTCCCCTACACATTGATGGTTAGCAACATTTGGAGCAGTATTTTTAGCAATTGATATAATCTCAGGACTACTTTTATGCATGTCACAATCCACGCCCCTCATATTGTCATTTTTCACAGATCCTGGTTGAGCTGCTATCTGACTCACTCCACCATCCTCTCTTACTTCAGACGTACTACTTGTTGTTTCTTGAGGCTTCGGTTCACGTGGCACTCCCTTCCTCAAGGAGGAATCCAATTTGATGATGAATAGATCATCTTCTTCATCTAAGGCATCTTCAACTGTCTTCTGTTCACACTCTATCCTTCTTCGTACCGCAGACTCTTCATTTTTCTTCTTAAAATAAGCAGCCTCACACCAACTATCTTTTACCACAACTATCAAATTATCTAACGTTCTACATTGATTAGTGGTTGACCAGGCACCAAAACGTGGTTCACTACTACACACAACTGACATCAGCTTCTCCAATCTACAGACGCGATAATCATGGCCTATCTTGCCGCAATTATAACAAAAGTTTTGCAACTTTTCAAATTTTATGGCAATCCAGATTTTACCGCCATTTGGTTTATTCATCCAGAAACCAGAAGCCAAGACTTTCCTCAAATCCAGTATCACTCTAACACGCATGAAATTACGAACAAACCTGTCATTGTGATGAGGATTCTCTGCTAGCACCACTTCACCGACATAACCTCCTATTCTAATCGCGTTTTCTAAGCACATCGCCTCCATCGGGACGTTGTGAATTTGGATCCAGATCGGGCATCGGCTGAAATCAAATTCCTCACACAATTTGTATTTTGGCCGCTCCATCAGATTTAGCATAAAACCATTGATGGACCATGGACGACCTCGAAGGATTCTGTTATACTCCTCTTCCTCCGAAAAACTAAACATGAAAGCGTTCCCTGTGACCTCAGTTACTTCAAAGCCGCTTTGGAGATTCCACGCCTTCTGTAAAATCCTTACTATCGTGGCTCTAGTATAGGATTTAGATGATAAGATCTTGCCTATCAGCACCTTCTCGGTCTTCTCGTCCCTCCAGATTAACGGATCTGAGATTACAGGTTCCTCCATACTTTCAAAACAATGCCCCAAAAAAACACCAAAACAGAGCTCTTCCAGCTACCGTCCGAGGACCTCTGTATCAACTACACCGACGACAATCGCCACCGTCTACACCGCACCGACCACCAACTCCTCCGTACCTCCCGATCTCCCTTATCACTCTCACGCTAGACGGAGAGAACGAAGCTCCCACACGACTGCGTGGGGAGAACTCAGCTAACAACACCGATAATTCATTTTAAAAAATTAGATGGTGTCATTTGAAAATCTCAATTCAATACTCGGAAAATGGCCTATCCTATCCACTGTTAGGTGGCCCTAGAAACTAATTCAAGATTAAATATTTGTAATAAACTTACTTTAATACGGAAATACACTTGCCATGGGATTTCCAAGAGATAATTTGGATAAATGCATAAGCAAGCTAGGCATGATTAATACTATATTTATGATCTAATTTGAATGGAAATATAAAAACATCTATAATTTTTTATTGTAAATATGTCTTTTTGATTGTTTATCTATGACCAAGAGTTTTTTTATTTTTGTTAACCGGAATCAGAATTAAATAATTGAAAAGATAATTTTTAAAATTAAGGGATTAAAATGAACTTTACATAAAGTTAAGGAATTAAAAGTATCATTTCACTTTTTTAAAAAATTTCAGCATTGCTCCTCTTATCTTTTATCCTAACATATTTTACATTAACAAATATTTATGAACTAAACACATTTTTCAGAAGCTGCATGAAAGTTTTGGTGAGTGTCACTATTTGCAACTAATAATTAATTTGACTTACTATAAATTTTATTTTTGTATTGATGGATTCCCTATAATAAACTTACCAAGTGATTTAATTTCTGATTGATTTTTTAAGAATAATTTCGAATTGATTTTAGTTTCTTTCACTTTCAATATTCAAACAACTCTAATATTTTATCAACTCCCTATGATATCTTGAGTCATTTCTGTAAGATTCAGATAATGAAGTTGTACGTGATTTAAAAAATCTATTAAAATTTTTTCCCATAACTATTTAAAAAATTTAAAATAATAAGTATGTAAGAAATATACTTTTTAAAAAAATATATATACTCTTATTTATAAGACGGGGGTGTATGAAAAAAGATGTTATAAGAAAATATATGGGAGAATCTCAATTAAATCTTGCTGAAATACATAAATTCAAATTTAGACGTATACTTTTAATAAATACCTAATAAAACCAACAACAAAAAAACTTTACTAGGGATTTTTTAATATAGTTAAAAGACCATAATGCCCTTTGAGCATCCACCTCATATTATGAACATTTGGAGGAAAAAAGAAAAAGGTTATGTCAATTAGTGATTTTGAGCTGCGAAACTATAGAAAGGAAGAAATACTGTTGTCAGAAACAAAGGAAATCAAGCGGTGAATTCTAGCAATTGCTCTATAAAACCTTAATGCAGCCGCACAATTTATATAAAATGAATGAAAGCATAAAGATGTTCAATAAAGTGCACAACTTCAGATTTAGGACAACAGAAAAACTTGCTTCCAGTGGATGAGATGAGCGAGCCTAAATTTAATCCATCGTGTCCTTTTATTTTTCCCATCAATGATTCATGATATGAGGTGATACTCAGTTGTCATTTTAATTAGAGGGGGTATCATGGTATTTTCATTACATTCAAAAATCCCTAATAAAGCCATTTGTTTAGCCTGAGATTTGTTAAAAGCATTGTTTATGAAACCGGACCGGACCGGTCGGTTTGGACCGGGAACCGGCCAACTGGCCGTGAAACCGGTCCGGTTTGACTCAAAACCGGTCTAAACCGATGAACCCGGTCTGACCCGGTAAACCCGGGGTAACCCGGACGGGTCACTAGGTCAGACCGGTTTTTTTATTTTTTAAAAAAATTAATTTCTCCCTCAATTTTTTTTTTAAAAGAATGCAATCTGATTCATATCATATTTGAAACAACATATGTGTGATTTTCAACTCTTCCTATTGTCAAACTCAACATCCTCAAACTTCTCGGTGCTCTATGCTCTTCGACCGCCAATTTGTGGTTTCTCTGTTTTCGGTTGACTCTGCTGAGTGGATGTCAAATGTAGGCTGTAAAGAAAATTGTTAAGAATATCTGAATATGTTACAAGTATTGGAGTATATGATTATTTTGTCATTAATCCAAAGTATTGAAATTATATATAATATGTCAAATTTAAGTTGGTGTGATGAGAAATTAGTTATTTTCCAGTTTTTTATAACTCACCGGTCTAGGCCCGGGTTGATTCCGAGCTGACTCCGGTTTGACCCACTAACCCTTAACCCAGTACCCCTACCGGTTCAGTGACCGGTCCGGGTTTCAGAACCTTGATTAAAAGTACAGGTGTAATTAATCTGGGTATTTCAGCTGGATTTAATTTTTTTTTTTTTGAACATTAGCTGGATTTAATTGATATTCTCTCAAAATGTATAATGAAAAGATAGTGTATAAGTATAATTAATTAGGGGTGAAATTGATAAAAATGCATTTATTTATTTTTTTTTATTTGTGAAAATGAATTTAATGTTTAGAAAATCCCAAACTAAATTTTATAAAAAAGACTAGAAAAATTCAAAAATTTGAATCTTAGAGAAAAGACCAAAGGTAATGATTAATATCAACAACTACTAAAATATTAACATCTGGCTAGCATAATAATTTTACTGAAATTTTTCCTTAAAACAACTGAAATTATTGCTTGTGACAAACAATGAAAATGAACAGCCTTTACTATTTAATTAGGTCACTAATATAGCTGGTCATTTTTAAGTTAACTTCCGTCAAATTAAAAATAACTACTTACTACTATCTCTGGTCTTAAATATAGGATATAGTTGCACTACAAACTATGTCCTATATTTAGAACCGGATGAGTACTATTTCCTCATGCAATATCGTGGTAGATTATGGCATATACATATGAAATCTTTTTAAATGAGAGTTTGCTCTATTTCATAAGTATGGAAAACAATTCACAAATTTTCACCTTTCTTCAATGAGTATATGAATTATTTTGTGATTGCCAATACAATTTGATGACATAAGTTAAGCTACCACTGCTGAACAACTTCGTTCATAAATATTACGAATCATGATTTTAACAAAAGCATTAAAGATAGAGGTATGAGTCATCATGAACTTTTTCAAGAGTTCACTTAGGCCCCGTTTGGATCAAAGAAAAGGTGAGAATGGAAATGAATAGAAATAAAAAGAATGGAATGGAAAGGAAAATATTTTCCCTCGATGTGTTTGGTTGGCACTGGAAAAGAAAATAGGTTGATAAGAAAATTTTTGTTTGGTTGGAAGAAAATAAGATAGGAAAATGACACAAAATACCATTTCACCCCTAAATATAAAATATTATTTTAAACCACACAACACCAATGCCTTTTTGATCATTCCTTCCTTCGTCCTTCATCCTTCAGAGGGAGAGAGAGAGAGGTGAACCAAATCTCAGGCTCCGATCCAATCTCCTCCATGTGCTGTGATTCTTGACCTCTGCCGTCGACGATCAACGGAAGAAGAAAGACGATCGCCCTTGACAAGGCATTCTGCAGAATGCCGGTATTGTGAGAATGCCCAAGGCATTCTCGAGAATGCCTAACCCAAGGTGTAATACCCCAGATTTTTATTAATAGTAATAACCCATTTATTTCATTTTATATAACCTTGGTGGGCCAAATATTCCTAGTCTTAATTGCCTTCGAAATTTTCTGCTTATACTCTAAGAAAGAGGTTTAGGTAATAAGTCCTCTACTTGTCAATTAAGTCACATTAATTTACACCATGATTGATTGACCGAATTTAATGTGAACCATGATTGATTGATTTTTTTTTAATTTAATATACCCTATTAATGATATTAAATTCACATCATGGTTGATTGATTTTTAATTTAATGTACCGTATTAATGAGTTGGCAATGATAAAAGAGCCCGAAGCTAAACCCTAATTTTTAAGTTATAAATATGAGTCTAGCCTAACCCTGAATACTCTCCTTCTCTTCTCATATTCTCTTCTACTACTTCCTCATCTTTCTCTGTGTCAATTATTTTTCTAAGAGGCTAGCAAAACGGAGATCAGGTAATCCTAATTCCCAAAACAACCTTGCGTCTCATGCTTATTCTTTTTCTCTACATCCTATTTTGCTAATGAGTTGTTATATACAAAATATATTATATGTAATCCTAATTCCCATAACAACCTTGCGTCTCATGCTTATTCTTTTTTTCTACATCCTATTTTGCTAATAAGTTGTTATATATAAAATATATTATATGTAATCCTAATCCCCAGAACAGCCTTACATCTCGTGTTTCTTCTTCTTCTTCTCTACATCCTATTTTACTAATCGTAATCCCATGAGTCTTAGCGTAATTTTATATCTGGATAGGTAATCCTAATCCCTAGAACAACCTTGCATCTCGTTCTTCTTCTTCTTCTTCTCTGCATCCTATTTTGCTAATCCTAATCCCCATGAATCTTAGGTTATTTTTATACTTTTATATAAATTTTGATAGAATTGTTATATATAAAATATATTATATGTAATCTTAATCCCTAGAATAATTCTCTTTTAAAATGGTTTTACCTTGGGTTTTTTTGTAAATTTGGGAAGTTTATTTTTTGTAATGGAAGTTTATAAATGCTTTCAGTGTGTGTGTGTGTGTGTATTTATTTATATATATTATTGAGAAATCCAGTTATTTTTGTTATGAGTGTATTTATTTAAAATAATTTAACAATGGGATGATAGCTTTGGGGTGGTACCCTAAAGTGATGAACACAACCCTTAGACTTTATGCCTCGATATATTATTTGATGTGAATCGATTATATCCGTTCTTTCCAAAGTGGTGTCTGGCAGGGGCTCCCGGGACACTAGTAGCAACTTTGGGAAGAGGTGTGCACATTAGAACGAAATGTTTTATGGCCAATTTGATTGATTGTGACTGGCAGGGGCTCCCGGGTCACAGGGTAGATTAGCAGGGGCTCCCGGATTTACCATGGTTCTCTTCCCACTAAACTAAATAGACTGGCAGGGTCTCCCTGGTCTAAATAAACTTAAAAAAAATGATGAACAATATTTGATTCGATATGAATATGTAGATATGATGGGTATTAAAATTGATACTTTAGATTATATATATGTATATGATGTTTTTTTCTTTCATCCTATGAATATTTATATTTATATTTATTATTATTATTGTTGTTGTTGTTGTTGTTGTTGTTTTTATTATTTTTCCATGTTATTTTTGTTCATTAGGGTTACCAGTTTTGCTGATGTTTGTGTTCTGGGCTGTGATGATCTTTCGGGGGAGCAAAATTTCAATGAAACAGGTTTCAAGGTTGGGGTTAGTAGTGAGAGGTGAGAAAGACCAATGAACAATTCTAGCTAGTTTTTTTTTTAATGCTTTGAATAAAATACTTATATTTGAGTTTGGATTTTCGTTAATGTAATAAGACAGCCTTGCACTTGTCCCGGTACAAGTGTGGCGGTAACACTTCCCAAATTTGGTTATTTTGAATTCCAGTGATTATTTATAAAAATTATTGCAATTTTATGTTATTATAATTGTTAAAAATTTGGGGGTGTTACAAAAGGCATTTTGAATAGCCCAACGAGATTGCCCAGGGCATTCTTGAGAATGCCCTGGGCATTCTCGAAATGCCTTGCAAATTCACAAGGCATTCTCGAGAATGCCTTGCGAATTCTCGAGAATGCCTTCCGACGTGCACTTATTTTTTTTTTTCTCTCTTCTTCCTTCTTCCTTCACCCTTCATGCTCTTCTTCCTTCACGTCGTCTCTTCTTCTTCTTCCAATCTCTAATCTCTTAGATCAAAAAATTCAGTTTTTTTCCTAGTTCACCTCTGCGAATCGACAGTCATGGCAAATGGATGAATCCTGGTTCACCTGTCTGAAATTAGCTACAGTAACGGCAACACAAGGTTTAGCGAGAGTTGCCCCTCCAAATAGCAAAAGACACACCAGAAACTCGCAACATAGGGAGAGCCTAATCCAGTAAATTTTGTTCTCTTTGCGAATTGAAAATACAAGAAGCTCGCAAGGGTAAGTTTGTCTTTCTCGATTTTCCGTAGTCGCCGGAAAATGGTTCCCACCAAAATTGGTGGGAACCCATTTTCCCATGTATAAGGGAAAATCGCCCCGCCGCCGGAAAATATTTTGATGGAAAATGCGAACCAAACAACCGCGCACAATGAAAAATACTCATTTTCCTTTTCCTTCCCCCAATTTTCCACGATCCAAATGGGCCCTTATTTAAAGATCAAATTCAGACTAATTAAACTTATTACTTGTTCACATTATTATTATTTTATTACAAAAACTTTAGACGAGTTTGATAGTTACAGATTACTTATTAACAGAGCCCTCTTATCAGTGTAATTTAAACTCATAATTTTATAATTATGAGTTAACCCTTTTACCAATTGGATTAGCCCTTATTAGCTTGTTCACCTTCTTCATTAATAACACAGGCATCCTATTACATATTTTTTTTTATTGGGTTGAAGGACAAAATTAAAATGCCCTAGAGGTTTTCACCCAAGGGCATTGGGTGTTTGAAAATTTTTGAGGGAGTATTTTTGTCTTGGAAATTTTAAAAAGGAGCCAATTTTGCCCCACATAGACGCAATGGCAGCCAGACAACGGCACACAGTGGAGTTTGTGACAGGTATCTTATTAGCTTGTTTGGCATAGTGATGAGAGGGGGGAAAAGCCTTGCGCATAGAGGTTTAAGCCTAATAGAGAAAAATGGACCGTTTGGGATAACAGTGGTCTTAGATGAGCTTATTTTAAAAAAGTGACTTCCAATAGAAGTAATTTTTTTCAGCTTTTGGAGAAAAATGTTAGAGATAGATGATTTAATAAGCAATTTACTATTAAATATATATTTGTATGTATTCTAATTTATTCATTAGAATATATTTAATTAAGTACTTTCGAGTTTATAATTTTTTTAATAATAATATATTTTTTATCAAATTTAAATTTAAATTTTTATTCTTAATTATCACAATATATATAACTAATATATGTGTGTGGTATTGAATAAGATTCATGTCATTTTCAGTTATTTTTTTATCTCAACCGATTTTTCAAATAATCATCCAAATAAACGCTCATTTAGGGGAAAAAAAAAGTCATCTCTTCTACCGTCATTTCAAACATAAAAGATATTTACAATTTAATTTTTATTCTATTGTACTTTTAAAGAAATCAGATAAAAAAATAGTCACTTCTACCCTTAATAGCTCAAACACACCACACATCATGAGTCAGGTGTTAGTCACTTCCACCACTGATAGCTCAAACACACCACACACCATGAGTCACGTTAGTTGACTTATACACGTCAACAATAAGATTTGAAAACCCTTGACAGTTTCGGTGAGGACCGACCCAGCTGATAATGCGTTCAAGACTTCGAGGGTTGAGTGGAGAAGAGAGAAGATAGATAAGTCAACAGCATCTACGGTGACAGAGGAAGGCGGAGGCTTGCGTTTCTTAGAGGGCGTAGTCAAGACAGTGAAAATGATGGTCCAGCTCGGATTTGCCTTTGCGGCGCGGTGGCTCCGCTATGTACATCGTGTTGACCAGTACTGGATTTCCGCTAGTTCATCGGCGAGCAATATTAGATTAAGTTACTTAAACATCTTCTACATCAAGTGTGGTGTCATTGTCATCGAGCTTGTATAACCTGAGTGCTCGGAGATTATTGTCATTAAATCATTTGGACGATATTTTAAACTTTTTATGTTGGAATAAGCCCAGTAATGATGTGCCAGTCGATTTCCTCTTCCTGGTTGTGACCATGTCAGCCGGTGTTTTTGCTTCTGAGATTTGTACTTCGCAATATCGGCGAGAATTATAGAGGAATCTTTTAGACAGCAACATACCTTCTAATGTTAGTGTGGTTTTGAGTGCTGATTTTATTGTCCCTTCTTGAAATTTTTTGCAACTACTAAATAGCACTGTGCGCACATAGACAACGTTAAAAATCTTTGGCAACGACATCAAAAACTTGTTGATTATTTTACTTGACAAGTATACCAGTCAAACAAATAATAAAAGTATAAATAAGTATTGTGTTTCATAGATTATAGTAATGTAATATGCATACATAAAAATTGAATAATAGTTGTTTGATTTAGTAAAATGAAAAGATATTTTAATTTGATTTGATTTGAATGATGTAAACTGCTGAATCTAAGAGCTATATAAAGCAGAGTGTTTAATTAATAGCAAGAGTGGTGGTGTAAGAAGAAAATGCAATGAAAAGAAAGAAGACTCCTTGTCTTATGCTTTCTTCTTGTAACCCACAAATTTGTGTTTGGATTTTCTTTCCTAAACTATGATTCTGGTATTATGTGAACAAATCTTGGCACTTGTAATTCTTTCTGTTCTGTTTTTTTTCCCCCCTTTCCTTCTGTTTTTTCCCCGGGGGCTTCTTAATTCTCGTTCATTACTTTATATCTCTTTTCTGAAATATCCTTGTGGGTTATTTTAATTTTATTCAAGATTAATATTTAGTCGTTATGATATTTGTATTCTTCACGTTAGGACTTGATTGAAATTTATTTGGTGGGCAATAAATTTTTGATATTGGCCTACCGGAGTTGCACTTCTTCTATGAAGAAAATTTGGCACCAGTTTGGATGATGAATTTATCATACTGATAGAAGCTTCACTTCCTTCTGCTAGCTCATACAATATTAACACTTATGCCCATATTGACTTTAATATTTCTTTGTTGGTTCTAGCTACAATAAATATACGCACAACACACATACACATATATTCATTATGAAAACTATTCATTTTAGGAACAAACTGTTTTGTACATCCACAAACAATACCAATATGGTATATACCCATGCAAGGCAAATTTGTAGAGATATCTACAGCAATGCCAACTTCATCGTTACGACCTTCTGAAGAAATTGTAAGTGTCTTCAATGTGCCTGTTAGATTATAGAAGTATTTGCAAATAAGCTCCTCCTTAATTAAGACAAATCTATTTGATTTTGACCATATCTTCATGGATTATATATATCTATAAGGAGTTGGCTAATACGAAATCAAGTTTGAAGGACCAGCAACAATCACTTGAAAAAGTTAAAATTAGAAAAAATAAATTCCTCATGAAATCAAAGCAATGCACATGTACCTATGGAGCAATTTATTCTCACTTTTTTTGGGCTATGTAGTGTGTCAGAGACCTAGAAGGTCACATTGCTCAAAAGGAAAACATATCAAGGGGAAATATAAGGAAAAAATCAACTCACTACTAACTAATTCAAATGCCAAATAGGTCGAACTTATAGGTTTTAATTTATTGCGCTATAGGATGTTAAAGCAAATTTTGGAGGTTCTCGATCATTTGATAATGCTGAGATAATTACCCCTTAAGCTCATGTAAGCTTTCCATAGCACTTTTCTTGGTACAAATGTCATGATATCATTTTCGTGGGCACTTGTATAATTTTGAGTCTTACATGTACTCATGATTCATGATCTTGTGGCTACACGATTGCTAGCCTTGATTTTATATATTGGGTTAACTGAGTGCTCTTGGAATAAAACATTTGGAAAGGAGTTAAAGAAGTTGTATATAAAGCCTTTATCCTGGCACTTTTTATTCATATGATAAATGTTGAAGATTTGAAGGATGATGATCTCATCAATCTGCTTGAATCTATGGAAGATGATTCTGGTGTTAAATCACCAATATTATATGTTCCTACTGTTGTTACTGTCAAAGATGAGCTTGTTGCAACGGCCCTTGCTGACTTGGAAGACTCCTTGAAGATGCCTCTTAAGGACATAGCAACCTCAGATGCCAATAGTCTTTGCCTACTAATAGCTCTCAACTTCTTGTCTTCACCCTTCCGTGGACGATGGAGCTCTGTTCCATGGAGTTATGGCTGTAAAAATCTATATATGCACAAAGATTTGCCTAAAATTATATCTTCTTTCAAGCAAGAATTTGGTACTATCACTAAATTTGCAGTGATTGAAGAAAGATATAAAGGCATCAACGATGAGCTAACTCAACGAAAGATGTTTGAGACCCAGGAAGTTCATAGATGAAGCTCAAGAGAAGGTAGGCTGAAGGAGAAGATCTTTACGTTGGAGAAAGAGAAACAAAAGATTATGAGGCTGAATTGTTGTCTCTTCAAGAGCAAAAGAGGAAATATATTGCAGAAGCCATGGAATTCAAGGAGATTGAGAATGTGAGAAAAAAGAAGTTAGATATTGTGGAAGATCAAAGAAATCCTTGGCAGCAACTTTTTCAGATTGATTACATATGGTCAGTCCTAGGAAGCCAGTTTGAGCAGAACATTGCCAATAGAAATATCTCTTAATGCTTCTGTTGCTTACTTTGAAAGACCAAATTAAATAAAGTTTGAGAGGCTTATTACAATAGCTGGACTATTTATTTGTGGGGACAATAACTTGCGGCATATGTGTTCTGTATTCCAGTTGATAGCTTATTTAATAGGCTATCTACTAGCTGGACCATTTATTTGAACGGACATTAACTTGCGGCATATGTGTTCTGTAATTATTCAGTTGATAGCTTATTTAATAGGCTATCTACTTCAACTAAATTTTGCAAGTTAATAAATTGCAAGTATAATATTCTGTTTTTGGAAGCTCATTTGGTAGTTATTGATTCTGCAAAACAAAATGGAAAAAGTTTGTTTGTTTCCAAAAATTGTTTCTATCAGACCTGAATCTTATGATTTGATCGTTGATAATCCATTGATTCAATCAGTTATGGAAAAATTGAAGGGGTGGGCGGTGTGAGCTAAGAATAGGAATAAATCTCACCCTCCCTGAATATGAATAAATTAAACAAGTTATATATGCGTGAAATGAATTTATAAACCCATTGAATCAAAGTAAAACTGAAAAGGTTGTTGATGCGAGGTTGAGAAATGGTTATACAAGGTAGACTCATTAAGAGCAAGAGTGATGGAGTTAGAAGAAAATGAAATGAAAATAAAGAAGGCACCTTGCCTTATGCAAGTCCTAACTTGATCAGGCATTATAGTTTTGCCAAGAAGCTTGAAGACAAAATCAATGTGATTAGAAGGCATATACAGAGGGCATATAATGAACTTTTGGAGGCACTCAAAGATGATCAGCCGATGTAAATGGCCACTTGATATCTTTATTTTGAACCATATTAATATTTGTGTAATTTTTTTCCACATTAATTTTCCATGATAACTGTTAGAAAAAGTCAGTTGATGTAGATTGATGAACTGCAAAGTAACAATTCCCTTAAACGATTTAAATGAGGATACGAGGCATTGGTTCTTCCCAAATCCAACCAAATCTTCATTCAATAATAAGATGAGTTGAAAACTGTATTTGGTGCCTCTACATGTGGTGTGCTGCTGATAACAGAAGCAAGCATTTGAAAAAAGGGATGACGGAGAATGTTAACGTGATTCCAAATTTGGAATATGCATTACATTTTAAGACCTACCAGCAAATAAAATATGTTATGCAGAAAAGCTTTGCTAGGATACTCACCCACTATAGCCAGGTGTGTGACTCGGGTCAGATCCAGATTAGTCAAGATGAAACTCTGGATACTAAATGGGCAAAAAAAAAAAAAAAAAAATTTGTTATGCACACTTTTATATACATTCTGTTGCTATGCAAAATGTTGATGGTTCTATGTCAGAAAATGCTAATTTAGTTACTATTCCTGCGATTCTTATTATAGAATATATTTGAGGGGTTGATCTTAATACTAAGTATAAAACATAGTTTTCATATTTGTCAATATTTTCCTAATTTACCCTTATTGATACTTTCTCAACAGTAATTAAAAGAGGAGAGAGGGTGAAGGAATTATGAAAGTTGACTAAAGTGTTTTACAAAATACATGTCATATTAATTAACTCAACTAATTTTCTTAATTTAATCTAATTAGGTAAATATATTAAGAATTGGAGAAAGTATATCAACTGATGTGATTACGCATGATGAAATCTATTATTACTTGCTCTCCCATTTCTCTATTATACAGAGTGTTACAGAGACAGAAGATCATGGGGTTCCAAAAAGAAATACATGAGAGAAAAATGTAAAAACAATTATGTCATCTGAGCTCAAACTGATGAAGTACCTTTTCGTCAAAGGTTAGAGGCTAATCTGCTAATGCATTGTTGAAAATATATTTTCTCTTATTTGATTCAATGTCAAGTCTACTAAAGGGGACAGATATTGATAAAGAAATGAAGGCAACTGTGATTTCATTATGGAGGTGAATTACCAAGATGACATTTGATTGTGTAGTTTCACAGTATGACCATTTTGATTCACATCTTTTATGAATTTCCTCTTCCTGGGAGAAATAAGAAACATTTTCTTTCTAAGAGTCCGTTTACGTGCTAAACTGCAAAAAGTTGTTCTTTAACGTAATTGAATTCTGCAAAGCCTCTTAAATCCATTAATTCATGTGATAAAACTAAACTCAATCAAAATGAGATTTTTTAAAAAAAAATAAAATAAGGGGGACTTTTTCTACTCTTTTTGGTAGTTAATGAAGTTGACCTTGAAATTGGAGCTAAATCATTAAGAGGGGTGAATTGGGAATTTCAAAATATTTTTCGAAATGCTCTGTTTTGAACAATGAAAACAGAGATGAACAGAGAGAATAGAGAAGAAGAGCAAGACACAAGAATTTATATTGGTTCAGTCTAATCTCTTGACCTACGTCCAGTCCCCAGACTCATAATTGATTACACACTCTGTACTCAATAGTAACTCTCTCACTAGAACTTACCCCCCTTACAAGTTGCAATTAATGAACCCAATCACTAAGTCCCTTGACTTGTGATTCTTTACAATAAGAGATTTACAATTAAGAAACTCTCTCCAAGAGTAGATAATGATAAAACACTGAAGATTAATGTATCAGAAAATACTTTACAAGTGAAAACTGAAAGTATGAGTGTAAGACTTGAATGCAATTCGTTTTCAGCAGATGTGTTAGTTGAGAAGAATTGAATGTAGCTCTATTTATACTAAGAGAGCATTAAATAACTGTTGTAATCTTCAATATAATTGTTGTCTTCATTAGACAAGGATTAGGTTAAGCTTTGGTCGTTTTCTCTTTCTACTCTTCACTTAATCCAGTTGCACAAAAGTTTAAGGTTGACTTCTTTGAATATTAATCCGTTAGAATGACAGCTACTGGATGTGGAAAGCAAGCATTAATCCTTTGTAAACGTGTGCAGAAGGATTACTCAAACAAAAGTATGAAACTTTATGGGTTTTGTATTTAATGTGCTGATGTCACTTTCTGCTTTATCTTTTAACCTTCAATAAACATCTTCTAAATCATTTGAAACTCACTAACAAAGTGGCTAAACATAGCTGGGAACATAGAAGAATGATAATAGGAAGCATTAAGATCAAACAAGAAGGTTTCACAAATTCGTCAGATTCGAATTTCAAACTCTGCGACACAAACTCGAGTTTGTTCTTCTAAACTCGAGTTTTAAACTATGCACTTAAGGCAAAACTCGAATTTCCATAACCAAACTCGAGTTTCCTCCATCTAGAGAGGAAAGTTGCGATTTAAGCTTTGGAACACATTTTTTAATGAAATTCAAAACTCGAGTTTCCAAAACCAAACTCAAGTTTTAGACTTTTAATGAGAACTATGTGTTTTAGTCCAAAACATTAAAACTGGAGTTTTCATCCAAAATTGGAGTTTTCAAAACATTGAAAAAGCTCAAAACTCTCGGCTTGGCTAAAACTCAAGTTTTCAAAACAAAACTCGAGTTTACATTTAAGTATGAAAACATTGAGAAATCTAACCCAAGTCAAAACTGGAGTTTTCTGTGAAAATTGGAGTTTTCAAAACTTAGTAAAACATGAAAGCTCTTTGCCAAGTGAAAACTCGAGTTTCCAAACTAAACTCGAGTTTTTTCACAATTTTGAGAAAACTTAGAAAATTCATGGCAAAGTGAAATCCTGAAGTTTTAAGTCAAAACTGAGTTTGCACATGTTAAAAATGTTAGAGACTCTCTGTATGACCAAAACTCGAGTTTCCAAATCAAAACTTGAGTTTTGTCTTCATCAAAAAACAATGAGAAGTCTCTGTATAGTGCAAAACTCGAGTTTACCAGTCAAAACTCAAGTTTGTCTTGAAGTGA
Source organism: Acacia crassicarpa (assembly GCA_034222035.1). Taxonomy (NCBI): domain Eukaryota; kingdom Viridiplantae; phylum Streptophyta; class Magnoliopsida; order Fabales; family Fabaceae; genus Acacia; species Acacia crassicarpa. The sequence goes on from JAWXYG010000003.1 coordinate 41,702,307, forward strand.
AAAACTGAGTGCTATACAGTCCAAAACTCGAGTTTTCCTATAAAAACAGAAGTTTTGCTTTGTTCATTGAAAATGAGCAACTCCTTGTCAAAGTCAAAACTCGAGTTTGCCTTTGACAGTAAGTTTTTTAACTTACCAAGGACAAACTTCAACTTATGTTTACAATTGTCAGTTATCATAAAAACACATAGAGAACTAACAGACCTTAAGGGGGGAACTCTTCCGATTCTAAATGCATCTATATAAGACTTAATTTGCATTGCAATTTTCACTATAAATTAAGTATTAAATTTGAAATCGAATGCAATTTCTGTTCCACCCAAGTGAATAAGAGAATTAGTGAAGTTTTTCCATTAATAGCGAGGGGAACCCAATTGCCTATTCATGCATTAATTTGCAAATTATCCGTCTCCTCCTTTCCTGCCAATTATTAATTTCTTAAATTATATTGTCCTATGCTTTTAGTAGAGCTGGGAATGAGGGTTTGGGCCGAACAGGGTCTAAGACAAGGAAAACATCCGTTTTTCAAAGCCCGGCCCGATAGTACCAGGGCTGGCCCTACAGGGCCTGGAAATTATTATTCCAAATTTTAACTATTTTTTTTTGGGTTTTTTTCCAAAGAAATATAATTAGTAAATTGCAACCATTAAAGTTCTAATCTATCAAATAAATATTATCAACATTAATATCTAAATAATATAAATCATCCAACAAATAAACACATTCATTAATTCGTAAAAGTAGTTAAAGACGATGGCTTTGAAAAGATGCAAGTTGAACTCTTAACTTGAGGTATAAAAGTAGTTGTCTTGAGTTGATGACTTGAGTCATCAACTTGATATACAAGAGTCAAAAATCGATGCTTTCAAAAGTTGGAGAATTGAGAGCTTAACTTGATATGAAAAGTGAGTGACTTGAGTTAATGACTTAAGTCATTAACTTGATATGCAAAAAGTTAAACCCGATGCTTTCAAAACAAATAGTCAAATCAATACTTGACTTGAGTCAATAAGTGAATAACTTGAGTTACTGACTTGAGTCAATAACTTGATATATCAAAAGTTGAACCTGATACTATCAAAACAAGTGGCCAAATAAAACCTTAACTTGAGTTAAAAAATGAATGACTTGAGTCACTGACTTGAGTCAATGACTTGATATATCAAGAGTTGAACCCGATACTATCAAAACAAGTGACCAGATGAAACCTTTACTTGAGTTAAAAAATAAATGACTTGAGTCACTGACTTGAGTCAATGACTTGATATATCAAGAGTTCAACCCGATAGCCTTTCAAAAAAAAAAAAACGCAAGTTAACTTGATATAAAAGTTAATGACTTGAGTCATTAACTTGAAATCAAAAGTTTAAAACAAATTGGTACAAAACCTGACATCACATAGATAACTCGAGACATAAAAACATTGATTGGAGTTAACAAAGTTTCTTCAAAACATTTTCATCGTTTAACTTGAAGCATCCATGGATTTAACTCGAGGCATATAAAAATTTCAACTAATTAACTCTTCAACTTGAGACATATGAGATTAAAAACATTTTCCTTTTAAATAATAACACTACATGACTCAAGGTATCCAAAGATTAACTCGAAGCATATCGATTTTAACTTGAGGCAAATATATCTCAAACTTATTAACTCTAAGTCAAACACATTTTAACCGAGACACATGAGATCAAAACAATTTTCATTTAGATAATAACATCTCATGACTCCAGGCATGCGACTTTAACTCGAGGTATCCAAGGCAATCTTTCAAACCATTGTAGATTCAAGTTAACTATATAAAACATGAGTTAACCTTAAATCTATTAATTTAATTACATTATAATTGTTATCATCAAAACATCAAAAATCTAGAACTAACAGATGACTCATAAGCATTAAGGATTGAGTTGCTAGCAAGGCAAGAGTGTATAGTTTAATTTATAAGGGAGTCAAAACTTTAAGAGTCAAAAGATTAATTTTTTCTATTGGAATATATGGAAGTTGATTGGGTTTAACGATTTTACCCCAATTTTAAGAGTTTATGATTATTTTTACTCTGAAAACAATTTATAGTTACTTCTCCACCTTTCATAAAAATTTAAGATTATTTTAACAACTTAACCCTAAAATTAAAGTTAAGTAGTGTGAAAAGATTGAGACATGGGTACAAAAAAAGCTTTTAAGACTGGAAGAAAGAGACATTATAAGACTGGATCTACGACTAGGCATGGAAATAGGCCAGGCCAGGCCAGACTTTGGCTAAATAGGTCTGAGTCTATAATGGGGTTAAAGGACCTGAGCCTGGGCCTAAGCCTGAATGCAGGCTTTCTTTTAGGCTCAGGCTTGAGCCTTCATAAGGCATGGTCAGGCCTGAAGCCTTTTAAAAGCCTCATTTTGTAGGCCTTGAAAGCCATAAGTAGGCTTCATATAGTTTGAGCCCATTAAAATCTATATAAATATAAAAATGAAAAAATAAATATTTTATTATTATATGATATAAATATATATATATATATATATATATATATTTAATATGTAAACAGGTCAGGCCTTAACAAAATAGGTCTGACCTATTTACACATATAGGCCTTTAAATAGGCCTTGGCCTGATCTTTTTAACAAACAGGTCAGGCCTGACCAGGCTCTAAACAGGCCAAGCCATAGGCCGTCTAATAGGGGCCTGGCCTATTTCCACCCCTATCTACGACCGGTCTCATTACAGGCAATCTTAAAACTTTGTAACTTTCAAGACCGGATGCAAATCGGTTTTAAAGAAATTTTTTTAGAGCGGACATTAAAAATACTAGGTCTTAAAAGTCATACTATATAAATATTATATATTTTTTGTTCGGTTTTAAAACTCAACTTTTAAGACCAGACAAATAAATAGGCCGGTCTAAAAAGACTAGACTGATTTTTTAAGACTGGACACACACAAAATCCAGTTTAAAAGTACCGACTTTAAAGACCAGACAAATAATAACAATGGTCTTAAAAGACCTACTTTTAAGATCAGACTAATAAGTACATCCGGTCTTAAAATTTAAATATTTTAGATTGGATGAATAAATACACCGATCTTAAAAGACCAACTTTTAAGACCGAACTAATACATACACTTGTCCAAAAGTACCGACTTTTAAGACCGGACTAATAAATACATCTAGTCTTAAAATTTGAACTTTTTAGACCGGTGTATTTATTTTCGGTCTAAATTTTCCCATGTTCTTTTCTTCTTGATCATACACACATCCAACACCCAATCCAGCCCCTAAAAGACAGTACTTTAAGCTACAAGCTATAAACAATTCATTATAAATAAATTGAATTAAAAATGAATACAAATATTATTCACAATGAGTTATGTGGCCTTTTAATGAATATACTACGACAATACAGCACTTAAATGAATATATCCAACAATATAAGTTACAAATACAATGAGTTATAAAGACAACATCTAAATGAACATACATGCCCAATTCATCATGCTTTCATCAGATTCCTACCCAACAACGTAACATCTTTTTTTTTTTTTTTAATATGCCCCTTTTCGATTAGATCCTGCCACAAAAATAAAACAAGAACAAAAGCTTCACAATCAGTGACATGGTTTAAGAGCATAAGAAGGAATATAGTTAAAACCTTAAAGTTTTCAAAGAATTTTGCATATGAATATTCTCTTATGAATTGTCTCTTTTATAAAGAGATATCCTCCCATATCCCTCCATGATGATTATTTCTTATAATGGGTTCATTATCCACTTCATCTTCTTCGTTCATGTCTGAAAGACCCCTTGAAAAAGGAGTACTCACAGGAAGACCGTAATTTGAATGAACTTCCTCATCAATATCAATGACCCTTTTTTCCTTAGAGAGCTACAGACCAAATTTTATTTTCATGATCGATGATATAGAATATTTGTTTCGTCTGGTCTGCCATAATAAAAAATTCATCTCCAAAACTTCTACTATTAATATTGACTAATGTAAATTCTAGCTGATCGATTTGAACACCATTATTGACATTAATCCACTTGCATTTAAAATTGAGAAATTTAATTTTAACATAGTTCACCTCCCAAATCTCGTCAATAACCCCATAATAAGGCATGACTGCTAATTTAAGCTTCTTGTCTTCGAACTGGAGAATTACATAAATTCAACCTCTAACATACACACCACTGTTTTGGATGGTGTTCCTATCATTTAGCGACTTCGTGTAAAATGTATAACCATTGATCATATACGAATTCCAAGCTATAACATCACCTCAGGACCACATGCTAACCATTTTATTGTTTCAGAAACACATTCCTTTCCTTCGACCTTTTGTTTGAATCAGCTTGAAAAAGTTATGTTATGTTTTCTAATTAACCTTTGTTCAGTCATTCGAGTATTTAAACGTGTGTATATAACTTCAGGACTTAGTCGCCTTTTATTCCAACATTCTACACAAGGACTATAAAACTTCCCACTATCATCATGGGCATTTCGTTTACCAAATTCTATAAATTCTCTCACTCTATTCTCATATTCAACACTTGTCTATAAAATATTTATCCAACTGTAATCCATTGTGAAATTGCTATATGAAAGCGGAGCAAATCACCAAGAGGCGGGAGAATTGGGGATTTTAAAAATTCTTTTCAAAGTGCTATGTAACTTAACAACAAAACAAAGCAGAATAGAGGATATGAAAGAATAGATAACAATAATATTATGTAGTATTTGTTTTGTATTTAATTTATTTGATAAATTAAATAACTAAAACTAATAGAAATATTGTAGCTCAGATTTATTTTCGAATAGAGATACCGTATTTCAGATTTAATTTTTGAAGATAGATATCATATCTTAGATTTAATTTATGAAGATAAATTAAATCTGCTGGCTTTTAATTCGGATTAAATAAATAGAGTAGATTAAATCTGTTGGACATATTTAATTAATATTATTTTAATCCAATTCAAATTTCAAAATTAATTAAGATTAATTTTGAATATATATTACGGCCCATTAGGGTTTGCAAACACTATAAGATAGTGAACAGTATTATTAGAAAAGCTGCAAGTAAGAAACCCTAGACCAAAAAAACAAAAGTTAGAGGCGCTAGCACGCTGCCTGTGTTGGGTCCTATTCGTGTAAATATCGGTAGAGGGAGTTGGTTCATTCAGTTGGCTCCCAGTGATCGAACAAGACGCATAAGTGAGAAAGGAACAATTCTGACTACTCTAATTTAAACGCCGTTGATAGATCCTCCATTGGGATTTGAAATTAATTTTGATAATTTCCTTCTGCTGCTTGTTTGAATTCCAACAGTATGTCAGCTGGATAGAGTTCCAAATAAGATCCTTTACATTCGCCTGGTCGACATTTTCCACTCATCTGTCAATATGTTAGCCTCGTTGTGTGCTAGCGTGCCGACATAACTAATATATATGCTTTTATTATGGTTGAAAGGATTCATATTTTCATCAAACTGAATGTCGAGCTTTTCCCTGGCATTCCAACTTAGGGCAAGCTAGGTCAATCGAGGCGCCTCTTCTATCACAGCGTGCTGGGCGGTTTCGAGGCTCACTCTGAGATGAATAGGGTTCGCTCTAACTCACACCAATAACTGGTGTTCCACAAAAAGGACTGGAATCATTTTCTCCGTTCATTTTCGAGACAGGAAGAGAGGTTGAGAGAGGTGGTGCAAGAGAGGAATACCTGAGCAAATCAGAGAGTAACAATGACTGGTGGTGGTGGGCGAGGAAGAGAGGTTTCACAATAGGAAGAGAGGTTCAGACTTCAGAGTGAGCAACTACAGGGTTCACACGACGAAGAATATATTTGGCGCTGTAATTTTAAGATCAGATATATTTAGAAGCCGATCTTAAAAGTTAACATTTAAGAACAATGCTTATTAAACTCTAGTCTTAAAAGTGATTAATTTGTTTTAAATTTTTTTATCTTTTATACCAGCCACAATTAAAGTCTAGTCTTAAAAGTATTACTTATAAGACCGGCTTCTGAATATAACCGGTCTTAAAAATTTTTAGACTTTTAATATTAAAAAATTTCCTTCTATTTTAGACTAGATAAAATTTAAGTCCGGTCGTATGAGATTTTTTTAAAAAGTAATTGGTATTTTAATTTTTATAAGAACATTTTAAAGATTAGTTGTTTTAAAAATCAGTCTAAATAATATATTTAAAATCTATAAATAATAGATCCGGTTGAATAAGTTTTTGATATTTATTTATTTATTTTTTTTGTCAAAAGTTTTTGATATTTATAAAACTATCATCGCTGATATATTTTTTTAAACTACGGAGTAGTAAAAAGTGAGACGATGAGTTGGCTTGAATCATGAAATGACATAAAATGTCAAAGACAGCTAGCTGTCTTGGATCGTTTGCTGACTTTGCATCGGGTACGGGCCTACTGATAATAAAGATTCTGTCAGAGCTCCATAGGTTAACACTGGATTGGTGCTACGAGTGAGAGACAGAGGGATGTTAGTTGACGCTGGCCTGCTTGTTTGGGACCGCCGACCGCCTAAAAACTCAGTGAAATGTAATAAAAGTTCAGTTAAATTAAAAAAACAGGGGGAAAAAAATGCCTATTTGACTCTATTTGGGTAAGTATCAGCTTTAAATGGATTTATTTTTTTATTTTTTTATTTAAAACAGCGGAGAAGCCGAAATTTGAAGCTTCTGCACAGAGCTAAGTTCGCATTCATTTTTCCTGCCAGTAGACCTACCTCCTCCGTTCTTCTTTATTAGCGGGTCCCTTTTTATCAAATTTTAGCAGGTCTCAGGTAGCATTGAATTGAACAGCATTAGATGGGAAATTAATTCCCTCACCTTCTGTTAGGATCGGTTTCTCTTACTTTATTTTTTTATCATCCAATCTCTAAAACATGTTTTTCTAGGCAATCTGAAATATCAAAATATTATTTTAATTTTTCTCTCATTTTGTCAATCCACGATCTAGATGGGTTCATGAAAGATAAGGAGAAAAATAGATTATGAGAAAATCTCCTCCCCCTCCACTTCTATCCTTTCCTTTCCTGCCATCTACTCTCTCTAGCCTTTATTATAACTAACAAATATATTTGGTTTTTTTTTAATAATATAGTTACTTATTTTTAAAGAACATTAAATATTTTGTTTATGTATAAATGTAATTAATGAGGGTAGTAGATAAGAGTAATAATTAATATGATATTAAATTTTAATGTAATTAACATTGATAATATTAAAAATTATTTAGATTTTAGAATAAATTTAATGACTTTAACTATTTTAATTGATTTATAAGAATTATTAATTAATATAAGTGAGATTTGAGAGAGTACCTCCCGTGCCATACCAGCAGCTACCTCCTCTACTCTTCTTCATTACCGATAAATGTCAATGTCAGAAATTAATTAATTCTTATGACTTGTCTGAAACTGTGACGAGGCTTATTACTCATCACTACCAAACAAGAAAGGGAAAGAAGAGACAGGCACTGAAACTAGCGTTTGTGTTTCTGGGGTTACAAGGAGATCCAAATTCCTGAGATAAAAGAGGTAGATTTGTGTTTGGATTTTTCCAATTTAACCATGCCTTGTTTCTTATGTTCCTGCTTTTTCTTTCACTCATTGCTAATTGAGGACCACAATTTGATAAATCTCTTAGTTATTTTCTGATATAGGTATTTTTTGTTTCATGGCTGCAGGTAGATTGGAGAAGAACCAGAATCGGAGTCCCATCTTATGCTGAATTTCCTCACAAAATTACTGGTAAAGCTTTTTCAATATAATGTTCTCACTTGTATTATCATCGATCACACTTACATACACAAAAACTTTTTTTTGGGGGTTTATTAGTTAAACTAATTAGTTTGAAGAAAAAAATAAAAATAAAAATATTCTAAAGTAATTTAATTAGCTTCCTTAACTTCTCCAAAAAAGTCAACTAGCTCGTATAATTAGGATCGGAGGGAGTATCTCTCATCTGGAAGGTGATGTATGTGAAAGATTACTGATACTACTTGGTGCTTCTGTTTCTTGCTGCCTTCAGATTTGAAGAAGAACCTTAACCAACCCCACCATTTGCTCAATTTCGTAATTTCCTTAGACACAGAGGTAGACTGCTATTTGTGTTTTATAATTGGTTGGTCCTTATTAAACTTTCAAAAAAAAAAAACAAAAAATCATCCACTCTATCACTGAATAAATTGTGACCGAGCTGCAAAGTGTGAGAACCAATAGATTAAATGGCTAAACTTTAATGAGTAAAATTTTAGAGCAAAATATATTTGACCATCCATCTATTTTACTTATAAATTATTTCCTTTTCTGTTTAAAACCCATACAAACCTCTCTTGGAATCAATAGTTACATTAATACAAACACAAGACGTCCCTTCTATTTTTTAGATTCCATTTGTATTCCTTGAACATTTAGTTGACCATATAGTCATATATTTTTGGATTAAAATACCCCTTTTTAAACAATAGATGTTTGAAAATCATTTAGGGTTACCTGGACAAAATGTAATGCATGTCTTTTAATTTTTCTTGTTATGTAATCATATTTATTTAGTAGTTGTTTAAAGTTTTTAATGTATAAGTTGGCTAAAATAATATTTCAAACACGTAACTACAAATAACTTAAGGGCAAATTCATCTCAAGGCCCTTTTAACAGGAAAAAAAAACCTTAAAAAAGGCTTGAAGATTTTAAAAATTCCAGAAAAGGCCCTGGGGTCTTTTCTGGAATAATTTCATTAAAACGTTAGTTGTTAATGAGGCTGATATAGTTGTTAACAAGTATTAATATAGTTGTTAACGGAACGTGATATAGTTGTTAGGATATTGTTGTTAATGGTACTGATTTAGTTGTTAATGATTTACCCGTTAATAACTATATCAGCCCCGTTAACAACTAATGATATGATCAAATTATACCAGAAAGATTTTCAGAATCTTTGGGTCTTTTTTGGGTTTTTTCTATTAAAAAGACCCTAGTATGAATTTTCTCATAACTTAATGAGATAGGGATATATATATATAGATTGCCAACTATCCTAAGGATAAATAGTCAATAGCTCAATACAACTTGCTTTTATCATTCTCAAATTTTATTAACTTTAATTAACTCTATACCAAAATTAATCATTTAAAGTTATTGAAAATTGAGAGAGGGGAAACAATTACGCTATGAGCGCAAGATAATAATTTTAATTTTTTAATATAATTACAAATAATAAAAATTAAGAAGATTAGAATCTTTAATGGAACCCTATAAAAAATTGCACTAAAGTGTAGGTTTTGAAAACTTACGGAAAGTCTTTGTAGTCTTAGGAAAACAAAAAGAAGTCCATCAGATTTTTTATAAATTTTGAGGATTGGTTAGGTTTTAATCGAGTCAAAATTATAAAAATCATATAATTAATTTTATAACAATAATAATTATTAGTATTTGCTGAAAATAATTTTCCTTCCTATAATTGCCATATGCATCTCTACATGTCAACCTGTTTATATGCTATCGTTATTTATTGCATCATATGCATTAGTTGTGTTTTTACAAAAACTATAAACAAAATGTTTTTAGGGGCTCAATTGAACAGGGGACACAAATGCCAAGTTTTCCCACAATTAAAGTTTCTCTATATAATTCTATGTTCAATTAACTTGAATACCAATTATTTATTTTTCGACCTCGGCACTTTAAAGTTATATAATCACCATATATAGCTGGGTTACATTGTAATTACAGGGCAATGGATGTTGTTGTTTCTGTCGCGACTACTATACTGGAGAAGTTAGTAGATGAAGCAATACTTCAAGCTTGTTATCCTTTCCGCTTCAACAAATATGTCAAAGAGCTTGAAACAGAAAAAAAGCACCTGCAATCAAAAATTCAAGACGTTCAATATCGTGCTAAAGATGCTCAGAAGAAAACTCATAAGGTTGTCCATGAAGTTGAGAGCTGGTTAAACGATGCAAACACTCTGATGGCAAACGTGGTGGACCTGCAAGAGAAAACAAAAAGAAATAAGACCTCTTGTCTTAAGCTCTGTCCAAACTTGATCAATCGTTACAATCTAGCAAAGCGGCTCGAAGAGAAGACTAATGAAATTAAAACGCACAATCAAGTTCATTTCTCCAAGTTTTCTCGACTTGCTACACTTGTAGGTATGAACTACTTTCCTTCACAAGATTTTGTGGACTTTTATAGCAGAAAAATAGCTTATAAACATCTTTTGAGGGCACTTAAGGATGACAAGATCCATACGATAGGACTGTATGGCATGGGCGGATCTGGGAAAACAACTCTGGTAACAGAAGTGGGCAGAGAAGTAGAGAATTTTTTTGACAAAGTACTCTTTGTGGTTGTGTCTAATAACTATGATGTAAGAAAAATTCAGACAGAGATTAGCGACCAACTAAGTTTTGAATTGAAAGAGGAAGGGCATCATGAGAGAGCTAGACGCTTGTGCATGAGATTGAGCGGTGGAGAAAAGTTTTTGATTATTCTGGATGATGTATGGGAGAAGCTTGATCTTATGGATATAGGCATCCCTACTGCTAATAATCAAATGGGCTGTACTATTCTGATAACCACACGTAAGCTTCCTGTATGTGAATCGATGAGTTGTCAAGAAAAAATTCGCTTGGAGGCATTGAATGAGGATGAATCATGGGCGCTCTTTCAGCGGCATGCTGGGTTGTTTGATTACCTCTCTGATAATTTGAAGGACGTGGCACAAAATATTACGAAAGTATGTGATGGTTTACCTGTTGCAATTGCAGCAGTAGCCAATACTTTGAAGAATATACCTCATGGCGAGTGGGTTGAAGCATTGGAAATATTGAGAAATCCATGTTTGATAGATATTGAAGAAGGTCTAAAAAGTACTTATGGATGTCTTCGATTAAGCTACGATAATTTGGAGAATGAAGCATTGAAATCGCTCTTCTTATTATGTTCTGTGTACCCAGAAGATTATAAAATTCCAATCGGTGAATTAACCATAATTGGACTTGGGCTTGGTCTACTTGGAGAGATTCCCTCATATCGTGTAGGGACCCAAATGATCAACAAAGCCATCAAGAAGCTTATAGATTCTTGCTTACTACAAAAAGCTGCTGATCAAAATCGTGGAGGTGACATCAAAATGCATGACTTGGTTCGTGATGTAGCAAACTGGATAGCGAATAAGGAGAATAAGTTGATTACAGGACCTTTAAAAGATAATGTGATAATGGAGGACCATGCGGTAAGATATTTGTGGTTTGAAAAAGTTGATAAATGTCCTAATAAGTTATATTGTCCTAAACTTGAGTTTCTTCATATCTCCATTTATTCAGAATCCTTTGTGACTATACCAAAGGATTTTTTCAGTGGTACAGAAAAGCTTAGAGCTTTGACTCTTGCAAGTCCTACTTATAAAGAAGATCTAGTGCTTCAATTGCCTATTTCACTCAACTTGATAAATAATTTGCGTTGCCTAACACTATATCGGTGGGTATTAGGTGATATCTCTTTTATAGGGAGCTTAGAGAGGCTTGAGTCTCTTACAATATGGGGTTGCTCTTTTGATGAATTGCCAACATGCATCATTGAACAAAAACAACTGAGATTACTTTATTTGCATGAGTGCAAAATTCAAAGGAATCCTTTTGCAGTAATGGGAAGATGTTCACAATTGGAAGTGTTGTATTTTCTTAGAAATGAAGGAAAAGATTGGGAGGACCAAAATAACAATAGTGCTAAATTTTTTGATAAAATTAGTACTACTACACTAGCAATGGAGAGTTATTGTATACAATTTGGCAATAGATGGAGATATTGCAGTATGGGGGAAATCCAAGCGTTGAACAAAGATTTTGGGGATTGCAAGTCTTTTGTTGCAAGAGGTTTACATAATGAAGATTTTGAGAGTTGCATTTCAATTGGAACAAGTAAGGATATGATGAGAAGGGCAAAGACTCTTTCTTTAAGGAGAATTCCTGAAAGTTTGAAAAATATCATCCCTGACCTATGGCGATCAATAGGTGGAGGTATGAATGAGTTGACCTGTCTTGCACTTCATGATTCAAATGGGATAGAATGCGTAGTAGGCCAATCAAATCCAAGTCAAGTAGGAATTATCTCTAATTTGACTCATCTAAGTCTTTCAAAGGTGAAGCATTTGAAAACTTTGTATAATGGTCAACCTCCTGAAGGCCTTTTTGCTAACTTGGAGGAGCTTTGTATAGATGGTTGTGATTCACTTGAACATATAATGACAGAAGATGTGAAGGAAATAGTTGATGCAAGTGATTATCAGAGTTACAAAAATGCATTCCCCAAATTGAATAGACTTCAAATATACGGATGCAAGAAACTAGAATACTTAATGCCTATCTCTTTTGCAAAGAGCGTCACACAGTTGGAATCCTTATCCGTATATGGAAATAATGAATTGAGAAGCATGTTTGGCCCATCTAGTGAAGATCTGAATTCAAACAAGCCTCAGACAATTGAGTTTCCTGCTCTGAAGCATCTTGGACTCTACAAATTGCCAAATATTATTAGTATCTGTCCAAAAAATTATCATCCTACATGGTCTTCTCTGAAATCATTCCAATTGACGGATTGTCCACTACTATATATTAAGTCTGTCATTCATTGGGTTGCAAGTGGTGGATTGAGACAAGAAGACAATCACATGACTTCTGAGGTACGATTCCTTAGTTACCAATATTTTCAAATTATTCATATAACGTATGATCATCAACATTAAAAAACGTATATCACCATACAATTCACAATTTGTGAAGCAAACTTCCTCTTGTCATATTGCAGCATCTACATTTATCCATAATTTATACAATATTAATTTGATAATTGTCTTTTACTAGGTAGCACAATAATTATCTAATTAAAATTTCATTTTTCCCACTTTTACAGGACCTACTAAAGGTGGTCGTGGCCTCAATGGAATCTTTAGAGTTTCTTAATCTATGTAATCATGAAGTAGAAGTTGTTTTTGATGTAGAACAACTTTCTATCAATAGGCAACAAGTAAACTCGAAATTAAGGTGTCTTTTGTTGAATGAGCTACCCCAGTTGACACATATATGGAAGGGTACCAAATTTTTTTTACTCCTCCAACATCTTGATTCGTTACAAGTAGTGAGTTGTGCAAATTTGAAACAAGTATTCCCTTCATCCATCTGGAAAAGCCTCCCACAATTGAAGACACTATGCATTGAAGACAGTAAGGAGTTGGAGGACATCATTGAAGAAGAAGATGATCAAAATGTGTCTAATTCTTCTCGTCAACTTATCTTCCCAAAACTTGTTTCAATTACCATCAAACGTTGCCATAAGTTGAAATGTGTTTTACCTAACATCTCTGCATGCCAAGCTTTTCCAAACCTAAGGGAATTGTACATAGAAGATGCAACTGCATTAGAGCAAGTATTTGGACATGAACAAGATGACACAACTTTAGAATATGTTATATTTTGGAACCTTCCTTCACTCACTTCTGTCGCACCATCCATTGATTTGCAAACTGTTAAATACATTGTTGTGCTGCAATGTCCCAAACTATCTCTCGCTTCCTCTGTTACTCCTCGGGAATTTCTTGAGCAAGTGTCCAAAGGTACTCCATGTCTTGAATATGTTATAATAGCATCATGTGTATACATGGGCAAAATAGTATTGTATATATAATATTACTACTACTACTAATACACACACACGCACACTATATATATATATAGAGAGAGAGAGAGAGAGATTGTTAGAATCTCGTTTTATAATATTTGCATGTTTTTTGTGAGCATGATATATATAGCTAGCTATCCACGTTTAATTCTCACTAAACAATATCTTTCCAAACTGTTAGGAAATCAGAATCAATTAGGATCCCTATAAATCAGGGATTAGGAATCAATTCTCATAAATAGTTATTAAGAGTCATAAACTCTAAGGGGTTTCTCTATATGTATAAATATACTACTCTTGTACATGAAGATTGTATAATACATTCAGATTATTGATTTACAGATTACATGGTATCAGAGCTATCTGGTTCGATTTTTTTTTCGTTGTTTTCCGCTGGCTGCTCTGTTTCTTCAGCGACACAGTGAGAGAGAGAGTGAGAATGAGAGTTAGGGTTTTGCCTTCGAGCCAGAGTCACACAACACGCGCCGGTCCACCGTGCTCAGGAGGTCCCGATCGGCGGAACCCAACCGGCAGCTTCCTGTTTCGCCAGCGCGTGGCCGTCCACGCGCCTCCCAGTGCTCCGCCGTCGATTACACGCGCCGGCGCGTGAGGCTGTTTTTCGGCGATCTTTCCGTCGCCGTTTACCTTTCTGGGATCGACTCTTTGCCCTCGTTCAGACCCAGGTTGTGTCGTGGTCATTCCTTGACGTTTCATACTAGGCTCAGTTGATTTGGCTCCCTGTTTGCTCGTTTCTTTTGGAGTTTCTGACCTGCTCCCTGTTTGCATGTTTCTTTTGGAGTTTCTGACCTTCGGCTGCTCGTTTTTTTTGTGTGTGGAATCTCAGTATTTTGGGAGACTTTGTGGTTGAAGTCTTGGTATTTACTCGTATAGCTGCTGTTTCTTGGTGAAGATTTATTGGGTTTACCTTTTGTGTGGCTGTTGTTCTCTGTTACTTATTGGGCGTTGTAATCTTTGGTGAGAGTTTATACTCACTGTTGGAACTTAATATTGAAGAATTGTGTTCTTTGCTGTCAAATGGAGGTTTATTGGATACTCTTCGTGGCTAGTGATCTTGCTCGGGTAGTTTGTTGTGGAACTCTACTTATTTTTGGTAAAGATCGATGGCTGCATCTACGTTCAGTTCTTCTACAGGTAATATTGCTTCTAGTTTTGCTACTTCTTCCTCGAAATGGATCATCGATTCCGGTGCTACTGACCATATGACAGGTAACCACCATTTGTTTTCCTCATATGCGCCTTTTGCCACTCCTTCTAGTATAACAATTGCCAACGGTTCTTATTCTCGTGTTCTTGGCTCTGGCATTGCCCAACCTACCCCATCTGTTTCCTTATCACATGTCTTGAATGTCCCTGACCTTGCATTTAATCTTTTATCTCCTAGCAAACTAACTCGACAATCAAATTGTTTCATCACTTTATTTCCTGACCATTGTTTGATTCAGGATCTTACGACGAAGCGAGTTATTGGTAGAGGCTATGAATCTGGTGGCCATTATTTCCTTGAGGACCAGGTACCGCGTTCAGTTGCTTGTTCTGGTGGTTCATCCCCTTTTGATATTCATTGTCGTTTAGGTCATATACCCTTGTCTTCTTTGAAGAGGATGTATCCTCAATTCCATAATTTGTCATCTTTAGAATGTGAATCATGTCAGTTTGCTAAACATCATCGTGTTCACTTGGCATCTCGAGTTCATAAACGAGCTGCATCTCCCTTTGATTTAGTCCATTCTGATGTTTGGGGTCCATGTCCTGTTGAGTCTAAGCCTGGTTTTAGATACTTTGTTACTTTTGTTGATGATTTCTCTCGTACCACCTGGCTTTATTTAATGAAAACTCGTTCTGAGTTGTTTTCTCACTTTTGCAATTTCTGTGCTGAAATCAAAACCCAGTTTGGTGTGTCAGTCAAAACCTTACGGAGTGATAATGCTAAAGAATACTTTTCTGCCCAGTTTCAAACTTAAATGCTCCAACATGCCATGCTTCATCAGTCCTCCTGTCCAGATACACCGGCTCAAAATGGTGTTGCAGAACGTAAGAACCGACACTTATTAGAAGTTGCTCGGGCTCTCATGTTTCAAATGAATGTCCCTAAACCTTTTTGGGCTGACGCCGTGTCTACTGCGTGTTTCCTTATTAATCGTATGTCTCCTCGTGTCCTCAATGGTGCCACTCCATACACTACCTTGTTTCCTTCCAAACCCCTATTTCCTGTTGACCCTAAAATCCTTGGTTGTGTCTGTTTTGTTCGCGATGTTCGTCCCACTATTACCAAACTTGATCCCAAGTCTCTTAGGTGTGTCTTCCTTGGGTATTCTAGGGTTCAGAAGGGTTATCGGTGCTATTCTCCCACTCTTCGGCGTTATCTGGTATCTACTGATGTCACATTCCATGAGTCGACTTCGTTCTTTCCTGTCTCTACTCCACCTCCATCTCGGGTCTCTATTGATGACACTTCCAATAGTCTTGATGATCTCTTGGTCTATAAGGTTCAGTTCCCACCAGTGCAAGCATCTGACTCAGCACCTGTTCAACCACCTATCTATCATGTTTATCGGAAACGCCCTAGGGCGAGTAATGTTGTCGACCAGGTTCATGACCCACCAATGACTGCTTCGACGTCTGATCCGGCATTGGTTCCTTCCGCCCCTACTTCTGAACCAGCACCAGTGCCTGATAGTCTTGACACTCCTGATCCTTCCGCTTCTACCTCTGAACCAGACATAGTGCCTGATAGTCTTGACACTCCTGATCCTTCTGCTTCTACCTCTGAACCAGACATAGTGTCTGACCCCTCTGATGACTTGCCTATTGCCTTACGCAAAGGTAAGCGTACTTGCGCTTATCCTATTTCTTCATTTGTTTCTTATAATCATTTGTCTCCTCCGTCCTGTTCCTTCATAACATCTTTAGACTCTCTCACCGTTCCCACTACTCTCCACCAACCCTTAACTCATCCTGGTTGGCGTGCTGCGATGGAAGAAGAAATGGTGGCCCTTGACAAGGCTGGTACCTGGAATCTCGTTGATTTGCCTCCTGGCAAGAAGGCTATTGAATGTAAGTGGGTGTACACGATCAAAACGAAAGCTGATGGCATCTTGGAACGTTTGAAAGCCCGACTGGTTGCCAAGGGTTATGCTCAGACCTATGGTATTGACTATTCGGAAACCTTCTCTCCTGTGGCGAAATTGTCCTCTGTTCGCCTCTTCATTTCTATGGCAGCCAATTATGGTTGGGATCTTCATCAGTTGGATGTTAAGAATGCGTTCTTGAATGGTGATCTTCTTGAGGAGGTATACATGGAGCAACCACCTGGTTTTGTTGCTCAGGGGGAGCATGGAAAGGTATGTCATTTGCTGAAGTCTCTATATGGCTTGAAGCAGAGCCCTCGTGCTTGGTTTGACAGATTTAGCTATGTGGTTAAGAAGTTTGGTCTAATTCAGAGTAAGTGTGACCATTCTGTGTTTTATCAGCATATAGATGCTGGCATGATTCTGTTAGTGGTATATGTTGATGATATTGTTATTACGGGTAACAATGCTTTGGGAATCTCATCACTCAAGGTTTTTCTCAACTCACATTTTCAAACAAAAGATTTAGGTCCTTTAAAGTACTTTCTTGGAATCGAGGTTATGAGAAGTCGCAAAGGCATCCTTTTGACACAGAGGAAGTATATTCTTGATCTGTTGAAAGAAACTGGGAAACTTGGAGCAGCACCGAGTAGCTTTCCCATGATCCCTAATCCCTTCTTGGACATTGATGACAGCATACCGTTTGATGAGCTACCTGAGGATATGCAGAAGAAAATTAATCCAGAGAACATCAAGCCGTTTGCCTATCCTGAGAGATACCACAGGTTAATTGGAAAATTGAACTATCTTACAGTGACTCGCCCTGATGTGACCTTTCCAGTGAGTGTACTTAGTCAATTCATGACTGCACCAACCGTTGCTCAGTGGGAAGCTCTGGAACATGTCTTACATTATCTAAAGAGCTCACCGGGTCGTGGTGTCCTCTATACGAATCATGGTCACAACAAGATTGAATGTTTTTGTGATGCAGATCATGCAGGGTCAAAGGCTACCAGACGATCCACCACAGGATATTGTGTGTTTGTTGGTGGCAACCTAGTATCATGGAGGAGTAAGAAGCAAGATGTGGTTTCAAAGTCGAGTGCAGAAGCTGAATATAGAGCGATGTCCCAGTCAGTACAGGAAATTGTGTGGGTTCACCAGTTAATGAAGGAGGTCGGCCTTGCCACGTCGTTACCTGCAAAGTTATGGTGTGATAATAAAGCTGCTCTACACATAGCCTCCAACTCTGTATTTCATGAACGTACAAAGCACATTGAGATTGACTGTCACTTTGTACACGATAAGATCAAGGAAAATTTTATTTCTACTGGGCATGTGCGGTCTAGTGATCAATTGGGTGATCTTCTGACTAAGGCTTTAAATGGGACTCCGGTTGACTATCTTTGTAACAAGTTGGACTTGATTAATATTTATGCTCCAACTTGAGGGGGAGTGTTAGGAAATCAGAATCAATTAGGATCCCTATAAATCAGGGATTAGGAATCAATTCTCATAAATAGTTATTAAGAGTCATAAACTCTAAGGGGTTTCTCTATATGTATAAATATACTACTCTTGTACATGAAGATTGTATAATACATTCAGATTATTGATTTACAGATTACACAAACTATACACACACATATATATATATGACTGGAGCTCAAATAGACTTTCTACTTAATACATTCTTCAAGTGCATAAAATTAAATATTTTTGGTCATCCTCTAGAATCAAATATCTTGTTGATACAGTATCTAAATATATTATTCATCATCCATATTGTATGTACTCTAAACAGTATCAATTTTTTTTCCCCAAATATGATAGAACTAACTTGCTTACGATTGGTAATTTAAATAATATTTTTTTGCCATGGATGATATAATAGGTTATTTCACTGAGTATTATACGTTTAAGATGGGATTGGAAAATATTATCAAATCTATGGATGATTCTAGCAAAGAAACCATGCAACAAATTAATTGCCAAGAAACTGGAGGTCAGAGCAATGACCAGAAGTTGACAATCATTGCTACACCAAACTTGACAGAGGTACACGTCATGCTTTTATATAAAATGCCAATCAAATCTTTTATATTTTGTGTTGCTCATGCTTTAGAGACATCATTATGTACAATAGGATATAGAATGCAATTGATTCGCTCTTCCGTCTTGCAGAATGAGGAAGAATCAGAAGATCGAAGTGTGCATGAGCGGGAAATGTCAAAGGAAAAGGTAATAGCAGCTCAGGCAGTTGGTTCAATTAATGTTGACTTAAAGTTACATATCTTTTGTTGTCGTGTAGAGTGTTGAAGGAAGAGTAGAAGAGTGTTCTACATCAGAGAATGTTCAGATCGTCACTACATTAGCTCATTCAAAACTAGCAAGCTCAACCAAGGCTAGCCTCACTATCTTACATCTTGCACTAATATTGTCTTTGTTCTACTTGTGACATTAGTTAACCATGTCTTTTTGGGTGTGGTGTCTCAGAGTGTGAATCAAATAATGCCTGCTTTAGAGATATCTGCAGTAATACCGACTTCATCTCCACGACCACAATCAATTAGCAAGCAATTAACAACTAATCCTGCATATATATCTATGCATCAAACACCTTCTACTTATGCTGTAAGTGTCCTAAATGATAGCCTCTAAGACTATACAAGATTTTGCCAATAATTTCCTCCTTAAGACTAACCTGTTTGAGTTTGACTATATGTTCATTGATTTAAATATAAGGAGTTGGTGAATACAATATCAACCAGTCAATTTGAATCAAAGTACCAGCAACAACAATCACTTGAAAAAAATGAAATTACAAAGAAGGTAATTCCTCATGAAATCTTATTGATAATAATGCATTTGTCTTACATATGTATGGGGCAACTCCTTCTCACTTTTTTTCCTTTTTGGCTATGTAGAGTATTGGAGACTTGGAAGGTCAAAGTGCTCAAAAGGAAAACATATCAAGGGAAAATGTAGGGGAAAAATTCAATTATCCACCTACTAATTAATTCAAATATTAGATAGGTAAAACTTAAGGTTATAATTTATTTCTCTACAGGATGTTAAAGGTATCTCTGAAGATTCTCTATCATTTGAGAATGCTAAGATAATAGCCCTATCAATTGATTCAAAATTAGCCACTTCTTCGACAAAATCTGTTTCACATGTAAGCTTTCTAATATTTTTTTGGCACTTATAAAACTTTTAGAGTCTTGTATATAGTCATGATTAAGGATTTCTATACAATTCCTAGAAATTATATACTCCTCCTGTCTTAAATATAGGAGCTAATTTAATGGTTGGTCTTAGTTTTAAATATAAAACCTAAATTCTGTTTGTCTTCAATATTTATCATTTACTTCCAATCTAATTTAATTAATTCATAAATTGATATATAACCTAATGTTATAACTGAATACTTTAGGGAGATCAAGTCACATTTGTTATAATTAAGTAAATTATTTAGCTTCTTTAATCTATTAAAATAAGTTAAACAGCTCTTAAATTAAGGATATGAGGAGTATATCTATTGCATTGACTAAGTGCACATAAATGAAAAGTTGTTGTAAAAGAAGTAAAAAAGACTTGTACAAATAGCTTTTATCCTAACAGAATGAAAAATATTGTTGTTGTATCATAGGACTCATGTGTTGTTTTCCAAATCCACTAATTCTTATTAGATTCAAAGCCAAATCAAGTTCAATCGAAGGAAGTCAGATGCTGAAGACTTGAAAGATGATGATCTCATTGGTATGCTTGAATCTATGGAGGATGATTATAGTGGTGAATCACCAATATTATATGTTCCTACTGTTGCCACAACCAAAGATGAGCTTGTTGCAAAGGCCCTTGCTGACTTAGAAGACTCCTTGAAGATGCCTATTAAGGACATAGCAACCTTAGATGCCAATAGTCTTCGCCTTCAAACAGCTCTTAACTTCTTGTCTCGCCTTTCCTTGGAAGATGGAGCTCTGTCCCATGGAGTTATGGCTGTAATAAAGTCTATGCGCAAAGATTTGCCTATCATTCTGTCTTCTTTCAGGCAAGCATTTGCTACTGTCAATAAATTTGCAGTGTTTGAAGAAAGAGATAAAAGCATAAAGGATGAGCTAACTCAACAAAAGGAGGTTGCTATTGCTCTGGTCTCAAAAATGTCGAAGACTCAAATGTTTATGGACGAAGCTCAAGAAAAGGAAGCTAGGCTGAAGGAGCAGATCTCTTTGCTGGAGAAACAAAGAAAAGATTTTGAAGCTGAATTGTTGTCTCTTCAAGAACAAAAGAGAAAATATATTGCAAAAACATTTGAGTTCAAGAAGGAGATTGAGACTATGAGAAAAGAGAAGTCTAAGATGGTGGAAGATCAAAGAAATGCACGGCAACAACTGTTTGAGGTTGAGTATAAATGGTCAATCCTAATTAGCCAGTTTGAACAAGAAACTGCTAATAGAAATCTCTCTTAATGCTTCTTTTGCTTACTTTGAAAGACCAAATGAAGTTTGAGAGGCTTTACTATAATATTTGGACTATTTATTTGTTGTGGAATGTGTGTTCTCTATACCAGTTGACAGCTAATTTAATGACCTATCGACTTGAACAAAATTGTCAGAGTTCATTACTTGGATGTGTAATATTCAGTGTTTGGAAGCTCATTTGAGAGTGTTGATGATTCTGCAAAAAAATAAAAAAAATGTTTTTATGTTTCCAAAAGTTGTTTCTATGAGAATCACATGCTATGATTTGATTCTAATAATTCGTTACTTCAATCATTTGATTGAGGTGGGAGGAGTATGTTTCTTACTCCAAGTCCACCTCTCTACCGATGCACTTGTATCCTCCTCCATCACCCACATATCAATCAGAGAAGATCGAATTAGAAAGTCTCCAAGTTTAGTGTGAGAGGGCAGAGCAAGCTTATTTTCATACACTGTAAGCTTGTTAAAATACGAAGCAAACTATGGGATTCCATAATAAAAGGGAAGGCGAAGCACACTCACTCCAAGTTAAAACGTAAGGATGGATTTCAACACAGAGCATGCCATTGCTGGAACCATTCCTGAACTTCACAGACTTGCATCTCGCTTGGAATTTCGTCACTTGGAAATAATAGTGCATAAGATCATCAACACATTTCACAACTTTTGCAATTTCGACGCTTGGAAAAACATAAGAGCGTCATATTTTAAATCATTTCCTACCGTGCCCGCGGTATGTACGACACTTTGACCGAGTTTCACCATTTCATCAACGTCTTTTACAACAACTTCTTACAATTTCAACATTAAGAGAGAATACAAGTAAGAGAGTCATGCTTTAAATCATTCACTTTTCACTACTTACTGTATTTATAAAACTTACACCAAGTCTCACCATTTAATCAACGCCATTCACGACATTTTTTTTTTTAAAAAAATAATTTTAACACTTGAAAAATACAAATTGAAGAGTCATGGGCACGGCTTGAATCATTCACTACACTATCAATGACATTTATTATCTCTTTCACTGGGTTTCACATTTTTTTTGGAAAAATCTTACCAAAGTCCTAACTAAAAAAAAAAATATATATATATATATATATCAGTAAAGTAATAGTGACTATTTTATTTGTCATTAATAAGTTATGAGACTTTACCAATATTATTTTTCTTGGTTGTAACCTTAATGTGATTTTCCCCTTTCTTTCAATGAGCTTCACCATTTTTTCAAAGCCATTTACAACAACTAATTTTACACTTTCAACACTTAGATAGTTATTTTATATACTCCCTATCATTCTTTTTGTATTATATGATCCCTTTAACTAAATTTCATGTTGAGGAAATCAAATAAAATTACTTAAAATTAATAAATGTATATTAAATGAATTTAATTTATGAAACTTAAAGTTTTATGCTTATGTAGTAAAGCTACTAATTTATCTTTAGGTTTTTCCACTTGATTCTATTTCAGATTCCCACTTCATGTTTTAGCAATATGAGGATGTGGTTGAATTTACTGTATATAATGTAGATGTTTATACTCTTTCTTTCTATCTCTACATCATATCGTATTCTGAAATTGTTTGGTTGAAGCTTGAACTAAGAGATTTAAGATAGTTGTAACTTATATAGAGTGTTGGAAGGTTGTTGGAAAGAAGCTTATATGATATAAAGCTGAGTTTATGTTATTGAGTTAGTACATATTACTTTTTTTTTTTCAAAGTCTCAAAAGAAAATATTAGTAGTATATTTGATAGTTATTGGTTATAATTACAGTTTCATCACTTTATTTTGTAAATGCCTGATTTCTATAACAACTGGTAAGGATATAGGAAATATAGTCTTTAAACTTGTTAAGCCGATTAGATAAGGTTCGGAATATTGTCAGAAGTTGTGTGTACCCAATTGGAATAACTTGGAAGAAGAATCAATGCTTTAAGTGAATGATTATAGTGTTAAGGTGTGTTATAGAGGTATAAAAAGAAGAGACTATAACTTGTCTTTTAATATTGAATTTTAATGAAATAAAAGATATTGAGGGGCACTGCTGGAAAAAACGGTTTTTGCGACGAAAAAAATCCGTCGAAAAACGATTTTGCGACAGATTCCATCCGTCGCAAAAAACGAGTGGCAATTGCGACGGATTTAAAATCTGTTATTTATTTTTTTAAAAAAATTATTTATTTAAAATTATTATCAACAACCTTAAATCTTTCATTGTTCTCAAACATAGTTACACCTTTACTGATCGCATAAAATGACTAGTAAGAACAACATGCACCTTGCAATTACATGGAGAAGTTTAGACAGAAGAGTAGATTGATCAACTAAATTAAGCTCTAAATTAAACAAATAAAGGCATGCCTCCATCTAGTAGATGACATGAGCTCCTTGCACTCCTAAAAAAAGAACAGATAGAATTAAATAACAGAAGCAAAACGTAATCATGTATTTGTTATGCAATAAGAACTATTCAACATACTTCTAGCATCTTTGAAAATTCTTCTCGAGCCTTTTTCTGCTTCATATGCCTCTCTTTAGCCTCTAGCTTCTTCCTTTGGCCCAAGTACTAAATGAAAGATCAAATCGGTTCAAAATTAGAAATATGGATAATGCCATTAAGGCACAAAATTGAAATTGAGTTTGTTACGGACCGGCCCAATAGGCCCAAGTCCGGACCTCGGCCCAATAGCGCCTATAAGGGAATCCGCGCTATATTTGGAAGGGATCCGAGATCCCCTATATTTAGGAACTCATTAATGGAGATCCTCCTACAATCATGGCACCAGCCAATCAGCCCTCAAGGGCTCAATCATGGATATCGCCCATCAATGGGGAGATACAGGCACCAAGCTCCTCTATAAATAGAAGGAAACCCTAAACAGGTGCACACGTTCTATCTTATGCTCTCTCTACATTCTGTCACACAGAGCACACACCCCACTCCCCTGGCCTTATGGCTTACTGTGTGATACGAACTACGTGGACTTTGATCCCCTCAAAGGGTACGTAGGCTCTAGGCTTGACAACCTAGTCAAGTCCAATCTCTGTGTTCTTCATACAGAACATTGGCGCCGACCGTGGGGAACGACAACTTCAATCCCTGTGACTACCGATGGTGAGCACTAGAAGCCACAACAGAAACCCCCAACCGGTGGGGGGAGACCCACAAGCCAGCCGTCCACCACCAGATTAGTCGCCGGCACCACCACGGAGGGCAAACACCCTCGAAGGGAATGTTACCGATACGGTGACTTCCTCCCTGGCAAGGGAACAGCCGCTCCAAGAGGAGCAGCCGCAGCGGGAAGACCGGCAACCACTAGGAGCGCTCGCACTGTCTCCAACGCGTGACGTCCAGGCGGTTGATGCCGACGTCCGCATGATGCGTAGGACACAAGAATTGTTCCTGCGACGTCTGGAGAACAAGGAGAAGCACGATGACCTGCAGAGACGGGCTGACTTTGAAGCTTTCGAAAAGATGATCCAGGAAGCGCTCAAGAAAGGCCGCCACGATAGGGGCCGCCACAGGAACCATAGGCGTGCAAGGAGAGCCTCAGTGGATGACAGCAGTACCTCGAGCAATTCTGAGCCGAGGAATCCACGCCGTGGCCACGGCGAACCAAGGCGGCATGAGAACACGGACCGGGGCAGACCACGGTCCCCGGGGCACGGAGAAGACCACGGTGTCGGTTTTAACCGCACTGATCGGCATGCAAGGGAATACCGGGATCGAGAGGAACCCCGCGCGGAGGAAAGAACTCCCCGGCCTCGCCACGGATCGCCTCGGGAATATCGCGTGACGTACTTATCGGAGACTGGAAGATCCCCGTTCTCGAGGGAGGCGGCCACAGCCCGTTTCCCAAAGCGCTTTGATTTAACCAGCCTGCCGAAGTACGATGGAAGCCAGGACCCTCGGAACCACTTGGTTACCTTTGAAAAGCTCATGTGGGTCCGACAGATCAGCGGCCCAGTCATTCAGCGCCTTTTCACGGCTACTCTGGATGGGCCGGCGCACAGGTGGCTGACGTCTCTCCCGGACAACTCTATCCGGGACTATGAAGACCTCGGACGAAAATTCGAGCTACACTTCGCCACCAGTAAAAAGCAGTCGAAGACTATGTTCACCTTGAGTAAGGTGCATCAGAAGAAAGGTGAGGCCTTGCAGAAGTATCTGGATCGATTCCGCGACGTGGCCATGCAAGTACGGTCGTTGCCCGAGGATGTACACATACACTGCCTGGTCAATGGACTGGACCCATCATCTCGGCTGGCTCGTCACCTATGCAAGAACCCGGCGTACACCTTGACCGAGTTCTATGTAGAGGCGAAGAAGTACCTGGAAATGGAGCAGATGGAGGCGGCCAATGCCGACGAACCCTATCGGACTAGGAAGAGTCCGCCTAGTGGCGAGGAACGCCCAAAAAGGACGAAGACCGACTCCAGACGACGGAGCCGAGACAGCAAACCCAAGTCCGACTGGGCCGACCAAAAGGCCAAATACGACAGCTACACCCCGTTGAACGTCCCTCGATCCCAGGTATGGAAGGAGTTAGCCGAGACCGAGATGAAACGGGTGGACAGGCCGAGGCCTATCCGTGGGCGCTCCAACACGGATCGTTCCAAATACTGCAAGTTCCATGACTACAACGGCCACGCGACCGACGAGTGCTACGACCTCCGCGACACTATCGAGAAGTTCGTGAGGCAGGGAAAACTACGTCAGTACGTGATCAAGACTCAGGGTCGGACGAGCGGGAAACGTGGTGACCGCGCCCGCTCCAGAAGTCCACCCAAAGAAGCCAGGAATCCGGGAAAGAAGCAGAGGGCGACCTCGGACGACGAGTTTCCCGACGTCGATTTCCACTGCAACGTCATCTGCGGGGGATTCGGGGGAGGAGGAGACACCATAAGCCAGCGGAAGAAATATCTCCGCGAGGTATTGACCGTCCGAGACCCCCCTAAATTCAAGGAAGACCCAAAGAAGCCTCGGTCGCCTGCCCTAACCTTCACCGATAAAGAGTTGGAAGACGTCATACCCGGACATCTGGACGGACTGGTAATTACCGGAACCCTGATAAATTGTCGAGTTAAAAGAGCCAGGTGGATGCAGGGAGTTCAGCCGACATCATAAGTTGGGATGCCTACAAAGGATGCACCTCGACAAAGAGGACCTCAAGCCGTGCAAGACCACCTTGGTTGGTTTCAATGGCGAGCAATCCTTCCCAAAAGGCTACATCGACCTCCGGTTAACTCTGGGCACCAAAGAAGCCTTCAAATCGGAGCGGGTACGATTCGTAGTTGCTGACTTCCGGTCCCCTTACAACATCATTCTGGGCCGACCAACGATCCACAACTGGGATATACTAGTATCCACCAAGCATTAGAAGCTGAAGATGGTCAATAGTAAAAACCAGGTAGTCGTGGTCTCTGGAGACCAGAAAGAGTCGAGGCAATGCTACTATGAAGCTCTCCGAGTCGAGAAAGGAGGACCATCGTCTCCACCCCGGCTCGGATCTAATGAGCAAGTAGCCGAAGCCGGCTCAGGTGAACGCCCGCGGCAGCAAGTCAACATGGTGGAGCTGGACCTCCGAGAGCTGGACAATCCGAGGCCCGAGCCAGAAGGAGAACTGGAGGAGATAGTGCTAGGCGAGGACCCGTCCAAAACTGCCAAAATTGGCCGTGATATGGACCACGGCCTGAGGGCCCTCATGATACGCTTTTTAAGGCAGAACCATGACGTCTTCGCATGGACCTCAGCCGAAGTGCCCGGCATCGACCCCCACTTCTGCTGTCACAAGCTTGGCATATGGCCGGGATCTAGACCCGTGGCGCAGAAGAAGAGGAACATCGCGGACAATAGGTAGAAGGCCCTGGAGGACCACATTGAGGAACTCCTAGCGGCCAGCTTCATTCGAGAGGTACAATACACCACCTGGCTCTCCAACGTAGTCATGGTCCTCAAACCCAGCGGCAAGTGGAGAGTATGCGTCGACTACACCAACCTCAACAAAGCCTGCCCTAAGGATTCCTATCCGATGCCCAACATCGATAAGCTCGTGGACAACTCGGCCGGGTACCAGCTCCTCTCCTTCATGGATGCCTACTCCGGTTATAACCAGATCGCCATGCATCCCGACGACCAAGAAAAGACCGCCTTTATAACTGATAAGGCGAACTACTGCTACAACGTCATGCCTTTTGGACTGAAGAATGCCGGGGCCACCTACCAAAGGATGATGAACCGAGTTTTCGAGGATCAAATCGGGCGTAACATAGAGGTCTACATAGACGACATGATCGTCAAGTCGAAACTCCCAGAAGACCACATCCGGGACCTAGAACAGACGTTTGAAAAGTTAAGAACACATCGAATCAGGTTGAACCCGGCCAAGTGTGCCTTCGGGGTGCCAGCAGGGAAATTCCTAGGCTTCATGTTGACGAACCAAGGTATAGAGGCCAACCCGGACAAGTGCAAGGCCGTGCTAGACATGCAGCCCCCGGGGACTAAGAAGGAGGTACAGCAGCTGACAGGCCGACTAGCTGCGTTGACGCGCTTCTTGCCGAAGTCGGCCGAGAAAGCCCTACCTCTCTTCAAGTTGCTAAAGAAAGAAACCCGAGGCGGATGGAGCCCGGACTGTGACGCGTCATTCGAAGAAATTAAGAGATGTTTGGCATCTCCTCCGGTGCTCACAAAGCCGGACCCAGGAGAAACCTTATTCCTCTACCTATCAATCGGCAATGAAGCCGTAAGCGCCGCCCTAGTGAGGGAGTCCGAGGCAGGACAGATGCCAATATACTTCACCAGCAAGGCCCTGCAAAGCTCTGAAATCAGGTACCAGAAGCTGGAGAAGGTAGCTTTCGCTCTGCTCACAGCCGCACGAAGACTCCGGTCATATTTCTAGGGACACCAGATTGTTGTGCGAACCAGCCAGCCGATCCGGCAGATTCTGCATAAGCCGGACCTGGCAGGAAGAATGACCAATTGGGCCATAGAGCTATCAGAGTTTGACATCGCGTTCGAAGCCCGGCAGGCGATCAAGTCCCAGGCACTCGCAGACTTCATCAGGGAACTCACCCTGGCCATAGTCAGTGATGGGATATGGAAGGTCTATGTGGACGGATCGTCCAACGCAAAGGGTAGCGGTGCAGGAGTCATCGTAGAAAGCCCACAGGGGGTAGCCACCGAACACTCTCTTCAGTTAGAATTCCAGACTTCCAATAACCAGGCCGAATATGAGGCCCTACTGGCCGGACTGCTCCAGGCAAAGGATAATGGCGCCCAACGAGTAAAGGTCTTAACTGACTCCCAGCTCGTCGCGGCTCAGATAAACGGCACCTACCAGGTGAAGGGCCCACTTATGGCAAAGTACCTAAACAAAGCCAAAGAGCTGATGGCCGAATTTGAGGAAGTCACAGTTTCCCATATCCCAAGAGAGGAGAACGCACGAGCCGACATCCTCTCTAAGCTGGCAAGCACTAAGGGGTCGGACAATCATAGGACAGTGATACAGCAGAACTTGGCCGAGCCAAGTTGTATCATGGCCATTTCGGCCGGGGCCGACTGGAGGAAGCCGATTGAAGACTACCTCGAGAGCGGAATTATCCCCACCGACCCGACCGACGCAAAAAAGCTGATCAGAGAAGCCGCCCTCTATGCTATGGTCGATGACCAATTGTACAGGAAGGGGCTCCATTGCCCAATGATGCGATGCCTCGGAAACTCCGAAGCTAAATATGTGCTGGCCGAGCTACACGAAGGCGCAAACGGCCACCACATGGGGGGCAAGGCACTCGCCCGGAAAGCGTTACGCGCCGGCTACTACTGGCCCACCATGAGTCAGGACGCCATGGAGAAGGCCAAGACATGCGACAGTTGCCAGAAGCATGCCAGGATCATATGGCCACCACCCTCAGAACTGAAAGGAATGCCAGCCCCCTGGCCCTTCTACAAGTGGGGCATGGACATCCTCGAACCATTTAGGCCGGCACAAGGGCAATGTAGATGACTCATCGTCGCAGTTGACTACTTCACTAAGTGGATCGAAGCAGAGCCACTCGCCACGATAACCTCGGCCAGAGTGATGAAGTTCTTCAGGCACAACATCGTCTCTCGTTTCGGGATACCAGCCGAGGTCGTCACGGACACTGGGACCCAATTCATGGACCATCGGTTCCAAGCACTAATGTCCAACCTGGACATTAAGCAGCACTTCTCGTCCGTGGAACACCACCAGACCAATGGCCAGGCTGAAGCCGCCAACAAAATCGTCCTGGATGGACTAAAGAGGCGAATGTTGCAAGCCGAGACCAACTGGACCGAGCAGCTCCACAGTGTCCTCTGGGGATACCGCACGAGTGTACAGTCTTCGACTCAAGAAACCCCGTACAGGCTAACCTATGGATGTGAGGCGATGATCCCGGTTGAAATCGGACAGCCATCCTGGAGAAAGGTGAGAGCCAGACAAGAGGGGCAGGGATCGAATGACGACGCCTTGAAGACTGACTTGGACCTCATTGATGAGATCCGGGTTACGGCGCACTGTCGGGAACTAGCCGCCAAACACTTACTCGCGGCTAAGTACAACAGGAAGGTCCGACCCCGGTCTTTCAACCGAGGCAACCTAGTACTCCGACGGGCCGACATAGGCAACAAGAATGCCAAGGACGAGAAGCTGGCGGCAAACTGGGAGGGGCCCTACCGGATTAAGGAAAAGCTTGACGAAGGAGCATACATCCTCGAGACTTTGGCACGAAAGCCAATCAAAAGGACATGGAATGCCGACAAGCTGAAGATCTACTATAGCTAGACTCTTCCCCGGCAGTATTTGTTCGCTTTACGTTTGTTCCTTTCCTCGCATTTGTTTTCTTTCGTTTTCAGTCCAAGTTATGTCATTTCTGATTATGATGCTTTGTAAAGCCCCGTAGGGCTATTTCTTCCCATCAGTAAAGGATCCCACTGAGGATATTTACGAATGTGCACAAAGCTTAAGCGTGAAGCCGGAGCCGTTAAGCTCGGCAAAAGAAATAAGGCCGAGGCCAAGGAACCGAAAGCCGCGGTTATTAAGCCTGGCACCGGTAGAGGGTCCCGAGGTCACAGGCCCGGCCAGAACCAAAAACATCTAGATGTACGAAAACCGGCCATCGTACTCCGACAAGCATTGGTTAGAGCTCGGCGAAGGAATCGAACACGGCCCTTTGCGAAATTGGCGCGTCAACGCTCGCCCGGCTAAGCAAGCGGCCTGCCATGCCGACCCTGATCAGGTCAAAATGTCCGACTCTAGGCAGACGAAGCCCCGGTTAGACACGTGGTAGCCCCGCCCTTACGCCGGTACAACTTGATCCAACTAAATGAAAGTTGGAGCTCGGCTACTTGAAAGCCGGGCCGAGGCAGTATGGTTAGTTATGCCTGACGAGGCTGAAACAAGACAACCTTGCCCCAACCTCCCACACACTAAGTGTGGTAGAGAAACAACAGCCTGTACATATGCAGCCGACAAACACTAAAACTTGGGCAAAAGAATGATAAAATTATCCATTGCCTAAGTTATCTATACGGCCCGTACTCACACGGCCGACCGACGCTTAAGCTCAGACAAAGGGATGGCAGAATCCATTGTCTAGAGCATCCAGACGGCTTGCAACCATGCAGCCGAAGAACACCCAAACTTAGACAAAAGAGAGATAAGCTCACCCATTGTCTAAGTTATCTAAACGCTCACACGGCCGACCGACGCTTAAGCTCAGGCGAAAGGATGACGTCGGGAAATAAACCACTCATTGCCTAAGGTGGCCAAACAAGCTCAGAAGTGTCGAAAAAGGGTGATACAAATTTAAATCGTTCATTGTCGAATCTAGACAAAAGGGACGGTAAAAATTAAAACAAAGACAAACTGTGGCACAAGGCAAGAAAAGTATTGTCATTAATTGTTCAAGTCTGTACAAAAATGGCACCAAGGCCAGGATCATTCAAAAGTACAAGGGCACCAACACCCCGCAAATAAAGAAAGACGGGAAATAAAGCTAAAGCTGGGAGCCGAACCCAGCGCCGGCATTAGCATCCCTCGCCTCAGGTCCGTCAACGACGGCTGCACCCTCCTCTGCCACCTCGACGGGATCTTCGGCGGCCTGGGGCTCGAAGGGAAGGAAGGACCCATCATCCCTAACAAAGGCCCGATGGTCATACCCCTCCACCTGCAGCTCGACCCCAAGATTGAAGTGCCGGATCTGGAGCAATGCTTGCTTGAAACAGGCCTCAGCGGTCTGCACCAAGCCATCAGTGAGCTCCTGGGAGACCACCTTCTCGGCGGCGAGGGATTCTTCAACCGCCTCCTTCTCCCCGGCCAAGGCAGCCAGCCGTTCCTCCAAGACCTTGGCCTCAGCCAGCCGTTCGCCCAAAACCCGAGCATGCTCCTCAGCGGCCCTCCCGGCCTCCGCTCGGGCGAGTTGGAGCTCCTGGTCGGCCTTTACGGCCGCGGTCTTCGCGGCGTCCCGTTCCGTCCGGGTGGCGGCAAGCTCCGCCTGAACCCCGTCAAGTTCCGCCAGGGCCGCATCCCGCACGACCCAGCCCTTGGCCAGCTCCTCTCCAGCCGACCTGGCCTTGGCTTCGGCACCTCCAGCTCCTCCATGAGCTCCCCGGCAGACGCAGCCTTGGCCTCCGCCGCAGCAAGGGCCTTGGTCAGTTCTCCCTTCTCGGCCAGCAGCCCCTGGATCTCAACCGTTGACATGGCGAGTTGCTCACGAACCAGGATCAGTGCCTCAAGATACCCCACAGATCGGCACAGCTCCTTCTGGCTCCGATGTATCTCATCTAAGGCCGGTTGAGTCAGTGCAGCACGGCCTGTGAAGTGTCTGGGGGGCAGGAAAGCGGCGGCGACCTCAGGAACCACCCCGTCGTGCCAGAGACGGCCACGAGGAAGAATGGGCTTCGGAAGAAGAGGAGGAGGAGGAAGTGACGAAGAGGCAGGCGGACTCGGCAGGGAACCAGTCGGCTCGTCCACGAAGAATTCAGCCTCGATCTCCTCATCGGACATCGAGACCTCCTTACCCTTCGAGGAGGAGGCATGAACGGCGACCTCTTCGGGCCCGATAGTAGGGGGCGAGCGGTAACTTCAGTTTCCCGACCCTCTAGGGCAGGGATATCAACCAGGGTAACAGCCGGGGAGCCCATGGCAGAAGATGGACCCTCGGAAGCAGCACTTTTCCCCTTCTTCGGAGCCGGGGCAGTAGAAGCTCCGGCATCAGCTGAAGCCGCCCTCTTCTTCTGGCGACTGGAAGGAACAGCGGCGGCACGCGATAGCCGGGATACAGCGGCAGATCGTCCATAGTCCTAGCTGCAATACAAAAAAGGAAAATCAAGTAAGTAAATCGGAAGGAAGAAGCTCATGAGCGAAAAAACAAACACTAAGACCTACAGGTGGGTGGCAAAGGCTCAGAGGCGTCCCCCGATATAAAACTAGCCGCGCTGTGAACCCCATACCTCTCCACAAAGGCGGCCAGCCTAGGGACATGGGGGATGGTGTCTGGCAACAACCCGTCCTCATCGACCAGGTAGGAGGTCAGCGACTTCTTATAGTGCCCCTTGTCCCAGTACAGGGGGAACCGCCACTCCACATCCGGGCCCTCAGCCCCGGACAAGAACCACGGCTGCTGGCCGGGCACGGCCACCACCTTGAAAAAGGCGTTCTTGAACCTCTTGAAGGAGTCCAAAAAGGCCCCCATCAGCTTCCGCTCGGACACATTCCTAAGCGACACTAACCCCTTCAGCTTATCGCCCTCCCTGGGCAGCCCGGGAGTAAAAGGGCAGAAGTAGTGGAAGAAGAGGTTAGCGGTGCAGGGAATGGGGACCGGAAAAGAACCGCACAACTTCTCGAAGGCCAGTAAGTAGGCCCAGCCGTTCGGATGAAGCTGTGACGGCGCGAGGTTAAGGTAGGAAAGGGCCGATATCTGGAAGGCGGAAAAAGGAAAGCGGATTTGGATCCGGGTATACACGTCCCGGTAGAAATAAAAGAAATGGGGCTCCCCCTCTTCTCGGACGGAGCACACAGGCTCCCCCGCCCCAGCAGGCGCATACATACAGCCATCCAACTTGGGCATCTTTAGCCGGGACGTATCGGCCTCGGACATTAGTGACAAGGTCGCGAGCACCTCAAGGGCGACCCAGTTAAATCGCCGGCGCAAGGCCTCGGGCGGACTGGAAGAACCCGAGCCCTCCGGCTCGGACCGTCTTTTGGAAGATCCAGTCTTCGGAGCCATAAATTAGCCTATACGGAAATAAACAGAGCTGGTATTAGTAAAGAGCAGAAATACCTGGCACAGACACAGTAGCAGGCAAAAATGGTTCCGGACTCGGACGAACGAGGGAGTGAGAAGGGACGGCCGGGGCAGACCAATGACGGCAAGAGCCGAGGATGGAAGAAGCCTCGGCCTCACGATCCATCAGCGCTGAAGCCTCCGCCAGGCAGTCCCAACAAGGCCCGGAGTAACCTTTTGGAGCGGACGTCTGGCGAACGGCGGAAGGGCCCTCGTAAAAGTTAACGGGCTGAGCCATCACTACTGGGACTCTCGAACCGGAAGAGGAGCCTATCCAAGCCCTACCGGGCAACTCGAGAGGAGGAGAGCGTACTAACGGCCGGAAAGGACGAGGAGGAAGTGGGACCGAAACCCTTCCTGAAGCCGGACAAGCCCTGGCTCGCCCCGGGTGAATAGCGCCACCACGACGCAGTGGAGCCAAAATTCCCGAAGCAGGTGGCTCACCCCCAAGAACCCAGTAAGTAGCCCGCAGGAGACGCGCACGAAGGAGCATTTCCTCCTCCGGCATCAATGACGCCGCGGAACCAGGAATATTTCTACCCCTCACCATGGTCAGAAACCTAAAGCACTAAGGACAGTGTTTAAGATAATGGTGGGACGAATTTCGGGTATACTGATTCTAAAGAAACCCAGAAAAACCCAGAAAGAGGGAAGAACGATGACGCAAACGTCGATCAACGAGAATAAACGGTAAAAGAAAAGGAAATACCGAACAAAATGACAGAAAAGTGACACAATACCTGTTCTGTGAAAGAGGAAGGAACTAGAACGCTGGAAGACGGTGAAAGTTCCGGGCAAAAAGAATCCCCTCTGAAGCTCTAGAGAAACTATAGAGAAATCTGAGCAAGAAAATGTAACAGTGGGAAAAGTGAAAAAGAAGCACAAAGAGGGCTATTTAAACTGAAATCCCAATACAAGAAGGGTACAACGGTATTTTCCCGTACAGACGTGACGAGATTGGCGCAGCACAACGCCAGCGCAATAAATGCGCATTAGCCTCGAGAAACGAAAAGGCGTGGCGGTTGCAGACTCCCTCCACTAAGGGTCTGACAGCTGTAAAGCCGCAATGATGGCTCACGTGGGGGGAAACCCGAAGCGTACGGAGAATCCCAAAAGGCAAAACAACATTTAGAGACCCGGGAAGGATAAAAACCACCCGGACATGAACGAACTCGACGTTCTAGGCAGGACGAGAACCGATTGAGCCGACCACAGTCCCAAACCGAACTGATGGCCACGGCATCCGAAAGCCGACTCAGTACGCACAGAGGACCTCGGCCATAACGGGACCGGGGCACTAAGCACCTCGGCCGTCCAGAAGCCTGAACGACCAAGCTGGGGGACAACTGTTACGGACTGGCCCAATAGGCCCAAGTCCGGACCTCGGCCCAATAGCGCCTGTAAGGGAATCCGCGCTATATTTGGAAGGGATCCGAGATCCCCTATATTTAGGAACTCATTAATGGAGATCCTCCTACAATCATGGCACCAGCCAATCAGCCCTCAAGGGCTCAATCATGGATATCGCCCATCAATGGGGAGATACAGGCACCAAGCTCCTCTATAAATAGAAGGAAACCCTAAACAGGTGCACACGTTCTATCTTATGCTCTCTCTACATTCTGTCACACAGAGCACACACCCCATTGATGAAGACCTTTTGTCATTAGCCTTGGGGTCCACAATCAACAATTAACCAAGGATTGCGTATAGGCAAACCTAGGATCGTTCTCTCTTTTCGAGGAGCCTTTTATTGAATCCTAAGTAATCTAAATGTCATGCAAATGCAATGAAAACAAGGGGGATTGGGTTTTGGATTTTTAAATTAATAAACTGAAATAGAAATGCAATTTAAATGAAGCAAAGATAAAATAGAATATAAGAAAACGAGAAGAAACAGATTAAAATCGATCAACCCAACGTTCAGATTCCAGAGACTTCCATCATTGAACGAAATATAAATAACCCACGTTTGGCTCTGGACGAACCGAGATCTCTGCATTCGCCCAGAAAATCCCTCGACTAGACGATCGCCTAGAATATGTCCGAACAGCGGCGTCCCACTGTGCGATCGCACAGCAAAACTTAAAACCTAGTTCGAACTCAGTCCTTGGGATGAACCAAACCGAATATTAAATCTAATATTCGAACTATTTCCAGAAATCGGATCCGATAAGATGAAAATAGAAACGAGTTAAATTACGATAAAGCACAAGTTCTCTAGACGAATCATGGAATCCTCAACGTTGGATCAATCAAAGAAGCTTAGCCAAGCATGGCTAGGAAAAACGCAAAAGAAAAGATGATGAAGAACATGAAGAACAACTAAGAGAAAATAAAAAGCTTCTAATTTAATCTGAAAAACCCATAAAGGGTAATTGAGAATATGTTTGTAGCCACCATCTCATATTCCTTATATAGGAAAGATGACTAAAAATAGAAAACCTCTAATAAATAGAAAATCTTTAAAAAATAGGAAACCTCTAATAAATAGGAAACCCCTAATCAATAGGAAATCCCTATAAAAAAGGAAACATCTAAAAATTGGTCTTTTATTACAAAATTCGAGCAAAATAAAAATCCAGAAAAATAGGTCTGTCTTTAGCTCCAATTTCGTCCATCTTCTTGTCCAAATCAGCCTTCCGAGTCTTCATAACAATTGTAGCTCTCTGAATCATCTAAAAAAAGAAAGAAGAATCAGGCTAATCGGATATCTAGATCAAAAGTTATGGCGAAAATACTAAATCACTGTAAATCTGGAATTTAATCATAAAAATGAATTAAATCCAATTAAAAGCTCAAAGCTCGATTAAGTAATAAAATCCATTATTTAATGACTAAACAATCCTAAATTTATTCACCAAGAGATACAATTAAGTGTAATAATATTCAATTATCAAATTCCCCCACACTTATCTTTTTGCACTCCTGAGCAAAATTCAAAGAAAAAGACTAAAATGAAAAACTCTTCCTTTCTAACAATCGCTAACAATGGAAAAATTTAATAAAGGACACAAGACTTCAAAAGACCAATCAATCAAGACCAAAATTCTTTCATCTCAAATTACAAATCCTGGCAATCTCAATCAATGATGCTAATCACACAAGATAGTCTCTCAAGGGATGCCCTCAATCAATCTCTCAAGTGTATAGGATAAATAAGTGTATCGCTCAAATTCTGCTCAAGAAAATAGTCCTACCATAGGCTTGCTCAATTTCTACTTCTCCACCACTTATGACACATGCATGCAAAAATCAAGAGAGCTTGTTATTGAAGGCTGTAATGGGGCTAGGGTATAGGTGTGAATAAGTATGGATATGATTGGCTAAGCACCCAAAAAATTCAAAGAACATCAGTTAGTAATAGCAAATGACCTCAGTAACATTCCTTTTTATTTCTCCTTCTTTACATTGCTTCCTCTCTTTTTCTTTTTTCTCTTTTCTTTTCTTTTCTTCTTTTTTTTTTCTTTCTTTTGAATTTTTTTTTCCTTTTTTCCTTTTCCTTTTTGTACTTTTTTTTTCTTTTTTTTTTCTTTTTCTTTTTTTTTGTACTTTTTTTTTCTTTTAGAATAACAATGACCAAAATCAATGCCAAATGATAAATGATACACAATCAAATACTCTCCCCCACACTTAAAATGTTGCACACCTGGGCAACCCCCACACTTAAGCACAAAACTAAGGTGAAACCAATGCTCAATAAATTTCCAAGGTGCGGGATAAAATGGTTTTACGCTTAGGCTTGTAATGTGGCTTAGAAAAGAATGAGTCAAGAAGGCACAAAGGGGCTAGCAAAGGAAATATAATATAAGGGAAAGGCTATTTGGCCAAAGTGGGAAAATGAAAGGAAGAAAACAAGCTTCCATCATATTTATGCACATAAGTGAAAAATTAGCTTCAAAAAGAAAAGGAGCAAGTTCTAGAGAACACAAATCATGAGCAGATGCACACATGAAAGAAAGAATGGTAAAAGATGAATTCCATTCATGCAGGCCCAAAACCTCACTAAGGTTAATACCAAATCATGCAACCAGCATCCCAAAATTAACTACCAAGAAATATAATCCAAGAGTCCAGAAATTCAGCCTCAGAGAGAAGGATCCATCAAAACCAAGATGTCAAGGTTCACAAGAGGTAGAGCAATCATAGAAAGAGAGCGTGTTATTCATAATTTTTTTTACCTACTAAACTACATTATTTCTACTTTTTTACTGATTCGTGTCCCTCCCCCACACTTATCTTCCTCATACAACAATTAAGCCCAAGTAATCATATGAATTAGGAAGAAAATAAGTAAGGAAAGAGACAACCTTTGTTAGAGTATCTTGAGTTGCTTGAAGGAGAAGTTCTCATCTTTGATGAGAATCATGAATTTTTCCCTTGGAACATCTTCTCCCGCATTGAATTTCCTTGGTGGAGGTGGCTCAGGATCTATTGGAAGAGGTCCAAGAATGTACGGTGGATGTTGATTCCA
The DNA here is from genome assembly GCA_034222035.1 of Acacia crassicarpa. NCBI lineage: Eukaryota > Viridiplantae > Streptophyta > Magnoliopsida > Fabales > Fabaceae > Acacia > Acacia crassicarpa. Next base: position 41,740,375 of record JAWXYG010000003.1, read on the forward strand.
TTGACAACCTTTCCAAAAATGTGCCTGCAAATAAGACAAGCAAATAGCAGTATCCCATCCAAAAATAGAGACATGGAGAGATTTTAAGTAAATGAAAGACATGTTAAGTTCCAAACTCTCCAAGTAACTATCACATCCAAGGAAATCAATGATACTCCCATCAGTAGGAGTCAAGCAACCAGTCATATTGTGAAAATTCTCTTGTGCTTGTAAAATGGAAGGTGTGGAATCCAATTTAGTGTTAGAGTACACCACAACATCGTTGCAATCACAAGAGATGGAAGGGAAAAGAGTGGAAGAATGAAGCAAAGTTTTCAAATCATCACCACCTGGAATGTGTAAAGATTCAAAACAATTATCTTGTTTTTCTAAATCAGGTGGCAAATCACAAGAAAGTACTTGTTGGGAAGATCCATCAACATGCAAGATTTTATCAATCAAAATTTCAGAATCTTTGTCACCAACAAGACTACAAAGAGGTAACTCAATGGGAATTTTATGTATTTGGTATTCTAGGCTATGATCTTTCTCACTCACATCAACAACAGAATCCACAAGTAATGTAGAATCACTAAGCAAGTCAGAATCACCAAATAATGCAGCATTAATCTCAGTGCAAATAGGGCACCATTCATTATCAGAACATGCACAATTGGCAGAATTACTCGTCCATGCAAAATCAGGATAATCAACATACCATTGAGCAAGAACATCATCAACAACATTGTCATCCATGCTTAATTCAACCTTTTCAAAATTGACATGCTTGCTATCATCAATAGTACAAGAGTGTGCATTTTGATCAATGGTAGAATCAACCACTTCACTAAATGCTTTCTTTTGAAGTTCAACAAGTAAATGACATTTTTCATGATAACAATCTACACACATTTGATATTCCTCACAAGGGCATGAAAATATGTCATTCAATTTATCGCATTCATCCATAGTACTATGAAGAGAAGCATTTTCATTAGTTAAAGCATCACATGAAGAAATAGGACACACTCATCAACAAGTACAGTCGAATCACTACTACTAAAACCAATTGGTTGAGCAATTACATTTCCAAACAATTGAGGGGATTCAACAATGATTTCGTCGTCCACCTCATTATCACTCAAATCATGAATTGCTTCATTAATCAAAGTAGTAGGAGAGTCTACCTCTATAAGAATAGGATCATTACCAAATGGGAGAGAAGACTCTTCAATGTGCTTTTGTACTTGCTTCATTTCTTGTGCATGTGCGACCATGAGAGAAGGATTTTGTTGAAAATTCATTTTCAACATTTGTGTTTGCTGCTCAATTTCCTTTGCTAATCTCTCAGATGATTTCGCTTGTTGTTCCATAATTCTAAGAAGAGAGTCCATTTGTTGATGAAAGTCATCCTTATGTGACCACTCCTCATTTATAGCCCAAGCCGTTTGATTTTGGTGATCTCCAATGATTTCACAAAATGAAGGATCTTGGTTGGGCATACATGGTTGAGAATGAGGTTCATAAGGTGGTTCAAATGAGTATTGGGATTCATGAGATGGATGACATGGTCCTGAAGTGGGATGGAATGAAGGATGGTATGATAAGTGAGAGGGTTGATGATATTGTTGAAATGGGTGGTGGTATGGTTCATATAATGGGTGGTGGAAAGGACCATGACATTCTTGATTGCCTACAAAAGAGTGAGAATTGAAAGGTAGATTATGATTGCCATAAAACCAAGCCATGAAATTTCAAAACAATTAATTTCCAAAGAATTACAAGAAAATTGTCTAACTATAAACTATAAAAACTAAGAAAAGGAATCTAATAAAATACAAATGCAAGTGAAAAAGAAAAGATTTTTTTTTTTTTTTTGGAAAATGATTAAAGATGCAAGTATGCTATGAATTAACTTGGAGACATGGTGAATTCAAACAATTACGCCCAAAATCATATCAAATTTGATACAAACACACCACACAGAAGCTACCAAGTTAAGACAATGCAATGAATTATATGCAAGTTACCTAAATGCCAAAAATCCTAAACTATATGCAATAAAAAATCAAAAAATGCAAATCTAACAAGCTTCACAAGAGAAACCCCTTGTCAAAAGTGAATTTGACAATTAAATCACCTAGGGAGCCAATTACTTAGCTCCCTGGCAACGGCGCCATTTGATGAAGACCTTTTGTCATTAGCCTTGGGGTCCACAATCAACAATTAACCAAGGATTGCGTATAGGCAAACCTAGGATCGTTCTCTCTTTTCGAGGAGCCTTTTATTGAATCCTAAGTAATCTAAATGTCATGCAAATGCAATGAAAACAAGGGGGATTGGGTTTTGGATTTTTAAATTAATAAACTGAAATAGAAATGCAATTTAAATGAAGCAAAGATAAAATAGAATATAAGAAAACGAGAAGAAACAGATTAAAATCGATCAACCCAACGTTCAGATTCCAGAGACTTCCATCATTGAACGAAATATAAATAACCCACGTTTGGCTCTGGACGAACCGAGATCTCTGCATTCGCCCAGAAAATCCCTCGACTAGACGATCGCCTAGAATATGTCCGAACAGCGGCGTCCCACTGTGCGATCGCACAGCAAAACTTAAAACCTAGTTCGAACTCAGTCCTTGGGATGAACCAAACCGAATATTAAATCTAATATTCGAACTATTTCCAGAAATCGGATCCGATAAGATGAAAATAGAAACGAGTTAAATTACGATAAAGCACAAGTTCTCTAGACGAATCATGGAATCCTCAACGTTGGATCAATCAAAGAAGCTTAGCCAAGCATGGCTAGGAAAAACGCAAAAGAAAAGATGATGAAGAACATGAAGAACAACTAAGAGAAAATAAAAAGCTTCTAATTTAATCTGAAAAACCCATAAAGGGTAATTGAGAATATGTTTGTAGCCACCATCTCATATTCCTTATATAGGAAAGATGACTAAAAATAGAAAACCTCTAATAAATAGAAAATCTTTAAAAAATAGGAAACCTCTAATAAATAGGAAACCCCTAATCAATAGGAAATCCCTATAAAAAAGGAAACATCTAAAAATTGGTCTTTTATTACAAAATTCGAGCAAAATAAAAATCCAGAAAAATAGGTCTGTCTTTAGCTCCAATTTCGTCCATCTTCTTGTCCAAATTAGCCTTCCGAGTCTTCATAACAATTGTAGCTCTCTGAATCATCTAAAAAAAGAAAGAAGAATCAGGCTAATCGGATATCTAGATCAAAAGTTATGGCGAAAATACTAAATCACTGTAAATCTGGAATTTAATCATAAAAATGAATTAAATCCAATTAAAAGCTCAAAGCTCGATTAAGTAATAAAATCCATTATTTAATGACTAAACAATCCTAAATTTATTCACCAAGAGATACAATTAAGTGTAATAATATTCAATTATCACCCACTCCCCTGGCCTTACGGCTTACTGTGTGATACGAACTACGTGGACTTTGATCCCCTCAAAGGGTACCTAGGCTCTAGGCTTGACAACCTAGTCAAGTCCAATCTCTGTGTTCTTCATACAGAACAGAGTTGTTACCGCCTCACAGCACAAAACCAATCTACTGGTTAGGAACTGAAAAAACTACAAGTTAATGAATGCAATGTGCAATGGAAAGCTTGTTTCTCACCTCATTAAAAGCTTGCTTCCTTTCACCAAGGGTTCTAGGGGTGGGGGCGGGGGGAGCTTGGGGTTGGGGCGGGGAGTTGCGGGCGTCAGGGGGGGGAGCTGGGGGTGAGGAGCTGCGGGCGTGGGGGGGAGCTGGGGGAGCTTGGGGCCGACCGCGGGGGGGGGGGGGGAGCTAGTGGACGAGGGCGGCGGGGAAGAGCAGAGAGAGACGAGACGCGAGCTGGGGGCAAAAGAAATTGTAGAAGTAGACGAGACACGAGCTGGACGCAAAAGAAAGTAAAGGATTTTGCGACGGAAAATATTTAGCGACGGATGTTAAATCCGTCGCTAACTTTTGCGACGGATTTCACATCCGTCGCAAAAGGCAAGAAAGTGGTGGCCTTTTTGGCCGCCATTTAGCAACGGATGTGAAATCCGTCGCTAACTTTTGCGACAGATTTCACATCCGTCGCAAAAAGGAGGAAACTGGTGGACTTAAGGCCACCAGTTAGCAACGGATGTGAAATCCGTTGCTAACTTTTGCGACAGATTTCACATCCGTCGCAAAAAGGAGCAAATTGGCAGCCTTTTTGGCCGCTAATTAGCGACGGATATGTAATCCGTCGCTAAAATTTGTGACGGATCTCACATCCGTCACAAAAATGGGCAAGCTAGTGTTCTTTTTGCCTACAGTTAGCGACGGATCCTAAATACGTCGCAAATTTTAGCGATGGATTTATGTATTAGTCTCAAATGTCTTAGTTGTCGCAAAATTACATGAATTTGCGACGGAAAATTTTCCCTCACTGTTTTCTGTTTTTCTAGTAGTGGGGAAACTAGACGAGAAGAAAATTAGAATAAAAATCTAGTTATCTAAGATTTTGAGAGGAAACTAGATGAGAAAGTTTTATCTTATTGTATGGTTGTAAGCCATATATAACTTATGTTTGTCCTAAAAATAAACAGTCAGAAACTATATAGATTTAATTTCTCATCTTGAGACCAATTGGTCTATAGTCAAGAGAATTAAATAGCCTGAAACCATAAAATTTTAATTTTGTTATCTTATTTTATAAATTATTTATTGCCTTTACGAATTCCCTTTACTATGATGCTTGGATCGCTTGAGTTATATTTCATATTTTTGGAACTCCCATTACTTTGTTTTATTTATAGTACATATTTGTGCATATTTATTTACTATTGTTAACATATGGATTTTCTCTCTCCCTTTTTCTGTTTGTTCTTACAAATATACTACTCTCGGTTCTAAATGTTCTAAATATAAGACATATTTTATAGTATAATTTATATTATAAGTTATGTCCTCTATTTAGGACTTATTGGGTGTGTGTGAAGCATTATTATTGTTATTACCTTCTTTCAAATAATGCATGTTGGATCTCATACACAAATAGTTTGAGAAGAAAAATTGTCTATACGTCTATTTCATTGATTGTTCTACACCGGACCACACACCCCCTCTACAAGAGGAGAAGAAAATAAGTACAGAGTAAGAGATGATTGTAAGCAACAAAAGAGTGCGCCTAATGCCAAACCAGGCAAAAGCTAATAGTTTATGTCAGTGTGGGATAGAATAAAAGTTAGGTTAAAGATATGATTTGTGTTTATGATAGTGGTGACAGAAGTATATATATATATTTTTTCAAATGAGAAGAAAATAAGTACAAAGTAAGAGATGATTGTAAACAACAGAAGAGTGCGCCTAACGTCAAATCAGGCGAAAGCTAATAGTTTATGTCAGTGTGGGATAGAATAAAAGTCAGGTTAAAGATATGATTTGTGTTTATGATAGTGGTGACAGAAGTATTTTTTTTCTTCAAATGAGCTCTTGTTTAGAATAGCGTTTGAAAAGTCATTTGAGATGAAAAATGACATAAATATTATTAAATATTACATATATATATATTCTAAAGATAAATTAGAATACATACAAATGTATATTTAATGGTACATTACTTATTGGATTACCTATCTCTATTTTTTTTTTCTAGAAACTGAAAAAAGTGACTTCTATCAGAAGTCACATTTTTAGAATAAATATATCAATATTTGAAGTTATCTCAAACATTCCAGATTAGTTGTTTTTCTTTGCTGGATTTATTTTACTCTTTTGTAGGGTTTTTCCCTCAATCACATACATGCCAAACAGGTTCGAATTTGGCCAAATAATTTATCTCACAGCAATGTTTTGTAGACCTCACATGCAGCAAGGGGCCGACATCTTTTTTTTTTTTTTTTTTTTTTGATATGAAGGGGCCGACATCTTTTGAATTAAAGGAGAGATGATAAATTGTGATGATGTTTGTGGGAGTCCCCACCATTCTATAATTGCCTACCTCTTGCTCGATTACTTTGGGTGTAGAATTCACGTGATTTTTTTCCCCCTTTAACTTTCTTAGTTTTTTTTCTTGACATTAACCTTGTTAAGGAGGTGCCGGACAAAATTTTTAATGAGAGCATAAGGTAAGGTATTTTGGAAAATCTCATAAATAATGTGACTCTTTGCTAAGGAGCATTGCTATAAATTTTTAATTACAATTTCCTGACAATGTGTTTTTCATAAAAACTTCTCATAAATCTGTTGCCTATAAGATTTTCTGCTGGATAATTTTCCTGTGATTCTAAGTTATTTTGATCGTGAATTTCTTTATATGCGGTGGACTTTATATACTTTGCACATATAAATAAATTGAAGTATGTTATTAATGAGTAATGAGGTTATATAGTGATGTAATATCATATGGTAGTTCTTGAAGAATTATAAGAAAATTGATAGTCTTTGAAGGACTAATATATATTTTCTTTTTGAGCTGAAGAAAATTGATCATGAAATTTATGACCCATAAATTTATCTGAGAGTTTTTCTTCTTTTTCATTAAAGGGCTTCAAAGTGATATATATTGGTTTGTCTTTGAAATATAAATATAAAGGAAGTATGCTTATATTACTTACACTTGAGGGGGAGATTATTAGAATACAAAAGTGAGCTAATTTTTGAAAAGTTATGTATTTTTCACATAAAGCTTAGTAGATCTCCCAAAATGGATGTCAAATTATGGGAATTGAAAAGGTTACAATTGGTTGAGATATATGTTACAATTAACAAGAAGTTTACTGATACAAAAAGATTTATTGTTGGCATAACTTCTTCGATCATTCGAGTCATATATATAATGCAAAGAATTATAAAAAAAGATTACATACTAGTATACATCCATTGAAGAACTAGAAGATTTTTTATGAATAACTAACATATTATTCAAGAATTATTATGTGATGCATGTTCTCAAACAAAATTGGCTGTGAGAATATCATTGGTCATGATTAGCAATGGATCTCTATATTTCTAAAAATATATCAAAATAGCATGTAAATCATACAATTATCTGATAAATTTGAAAGATGCATCTATAAGATGATTACATGTGAGGTTATTATTAGCTTGCAACCTAAAGTTTGCAATAATATTTGAATAAATTAAGTATACAATTTCCAGATTATATGATCAAAAAATCATGTATTAAAGCCTCCATAGATACCTTTATCAATTACCTATATCAATTTCTATGAGAACAAAATTCTGTATTATGTTGTGGGGATATTTGATATTATATATTACAACATTTATGCAAGCCAAAAAAATTCCCTAGTAAAATTGGCTTTTGGTTAGGAGCCAAACAAATTTCATCTTAAAAGATTTGAATGTGCAATGCTTATTAATCTACCACAATGCACATATATGGATATAGAGATAAATGTTGGGTAGAGACCTTTTTCTTTTTGTTTGTCTCTAAATGAAACAAAAGGATGTTTCTAAAAGAAATAAATAGATTTAGGAGACTTATACTACATGATTAGTCAATTGTCATTTGACACTATTTTCCTAACATGAGGGGGAGAAATTGAATAGCTGAAAAAAAGAATACATTGAAGGCATTATTTCTATTAAGTATACATCCTCGAATATAGAAGTATGAACAAGAAGTTCATCATATAAAATATATGCCACATGGAATTATTGATCTAAATGAGAATTACTAAATCTTATATTGCATCTAAAAATGCTCAAATCAGTATAAATATAAGTGAGACATGCTCGAAATATGAAAACTATTCGGTTCCAAATATAAATATCATTAATAAATTGGAGCATATAACTATGATAATCATATATATTAAGTAGCCATGTACTCCAAAAGTGTGTTGAAACATAACTAATTGCAAAGACATTAAGAGAGATTTAGGTACTCAAAAAGTTATATAGATCTTGTTAAGTTATTTTATAAATGGAAAATAAAACCAAAAAGATAAAATTGTCAATAACAATTTTTTTTTTAAAAAAATGATATTACATTATCAAATGAGGATATTATATAAAGCTATATCATAAGAAGTAGACATAAAGATGATGGCCAAAAGGAAAAGTAAAAATTTGAAAAAGACACAATGAAAATATGATCATATTTTGATAGTTAAAGACCTGCAGTCCAAAGATTGGAAATACGATAGTATTTTGGGACATACGAATATTTATGTGTTTATGTGAAAATAAAGATTTTCACAAAGTCTAATATGATTATGAAGAGGTATATGATTTTGTGGTGGATACAATAATTTTGTATATGTTACTAGTCTAGTAGTTTATGAAAGAAAAATTATGCGCATGTTAGATATTGTTATATATAGTCAATGTATATGACTCACTAAATGATGAAGTTTGCATAAGAATCTTCAAATGATCCAAAATGTCAAAACCATGTCCAAAGATGATTTTCTTGCAAAATATATATTATTTGATATTTTAGAAGTACCTTATATGTATGAGAATATTTAGAAATCATGTTAATATTGTATTTATTACTGTGAACAATAAGGTTGTTAAACTTACGAGTTTAAGTAGGGATAATGGTCTTAAATGTTATGGAAGTTTTCGTTCAGGAGCATTGGTAAGACGGAAGTTTTTTTTTGGACCAAAAATGCCATGGAAGTTTTCACTGAGGAGCAATTTTGCCCTAAAAGTTTTCACTGATAAGCAATTTTGCCTCGGAAGTTTTCACTAAGAAGCAATTTTGCCCTTCTGTCACCAAATATTAAATTTGATTACTAAATCAGTCAAAGACCACACATGTTATGCCTTGAAAAGGTCAAAATTGGAGCCAGAGAAGAAGATCCTTGAGATGTTGAGCTTAAGGTGGCCAGAATTTGTGAAGCCGAACTGGTCAAAGGGACTGAAAGGTCGATTGTCACAAAACCCAAAAGAAGCATAAGCAAATGATCAGTTTATACAGACGTAAATATTATCACTATTGATTTGTTTTACTAAACTAATTTTTGGAACAATTCATTTCTCGTTTTGCGTTTCATTTGAGTTTTGTGATATACCTTTCAGTCCCTTTAACCAGTTCGGCTTAACAACTTCTGGCCGCCTTGAGATCAACATCTAAAGGATCTCATTCTCTGACTCCAAGTTCGACCTTTTCAAGGCATGACATGTGTGGTCTTTGACTGATTTAGTAGTCAAATTTAATATTTGGGGACAGAAGGGCAAAATTGCTAGGAAAATTGCTACGTTTTGTAAACTTTCGAGGCAAAATTGCTCCTTAGTGAAAACTTTCGTGGCAAAATTGCTCCTTAGCAAAAACTTTCGTGGCAAAAATGATACTTCCGGGGCAAAATTGATACTTCCTGTGAACTTCCGTGGCATTTTTTGTCAAAAAAAAATTCCGTCTTACCAATGCTCATGAGCGAAAACTTCCATGGCATTTAAGACCCTTATCTCGTTTAAGTAAACTCGTGACAATGACGTAAACTTGTATTGTGACCTCGAAAAAATGTATCATTACCATTAAATATATATTAATAATGTAAATAGATAATTAAAATATTAAAAAAAGGGTTAAGTATCAAATTTGCTCCGGAAGTATCTCGCTAGGAGCAATTTTGCCCCGGAAGTTTTTCTTGAAGCAATGTTGCCTCGGAAGTTTTTTTTTTGGAGCAATGTTGCCCCTTCGTCAATGGTCAACAGTCAACGGTTAGTTGACCGTTGACCGAGGGGCAACATTGCTCAAAAAAAAAACTTCCGGGGCAAAATTGATACTTAACCAAAAAAAAAATGTTAAAAATGATATCATATATTTTTTATTTTTATTTATATAATATCTAGGGGTAGAAACAGACTACACCAACCTAAGCTTCACCCTCTAATTCAAATTTTAAATATAAAAATTAAATAACTAATTTATAGAATTAAAGAATTTTACTTTTATAAAGAATTATATAAGATTATATATTTATAAAGAATTAAAAGGAAATTTTTATGTAAAATATTTTACTTTTTTTTTAAAAAAAATAAAGGGCACTTTCAAATTTTAACATGTTTTTAAAAAATGCTAAAAGAAAGGAGTTGAATTAAAATTTAAGAGAGTAATTTTTGTATTTCTCATTTTTCTGTATTAAATTTAATCTTTCTATTAAAAGCGCTATGTGAATCTTGTAATTCTTCCTGTGACTTGTAAGTCGTTTTCTTTTTCCTTTGAACTTTTTTTTTTAAATATAAGAAAGGGTGAAAGTGCAGATTTGCCAACCAACTATTACCCGAGGAGCGTCTGGGCTAAATAACTATTGAAGGGACCAAAATTGCCAATCAACAATTAAAAAGTGAAAAAAAAACACCAAATAACTATTAAAAGTGAAAAAAAAACACCAAATAACTATTAAAAAAGAAAACAACTATCACAATTAAGTTAAAATGTGAGGCACTGGTATAGGACGGTGGCGGAAATGCTAGAGAAAAGAGCGATTAAGCCTTCTTATTGGAAAAGGAAAACACCAACAGAGATGGGATCCATGGGAGTAGGCATTGCGGCAGCAGCGGTTGCTGCTTGTGGCATCGGAGGGATGGAACCATGGTGCCAGGTGCGTGCCAGTCGAACGCTGTGGACTACTGGATGAGTTCAAGAGGGTGAGTGGAACACCCAGCAACAATAGAAGCTTTGGAAATGCTGACGTCGCTGACACTATGATAGTCAATGGAAAATGGAGACACCAAGACAGTGACAGGGTAATAGTTCGTTGGCGAATCTGCTCCAGATTGTTTTTTTTTTCATTTTTTAATTGTTGATTGGCAATTTTGGTCCCCTCAATAGTTATTTGGCCCAGACGCTCCTCGGGTAATAGTTGGTTGGCAAATCTGCACCTTGACTCTATAAGAAATGTATTATAATGGATATAAATTTTAATTTTCCTGAAACATGTTTAACCCATAGAAATATTTTGGTGGATATGTTGACATTCATTTGTTGAGTATTAATATTGTCTTATATTTTAAATATATTTTATTTTTATAGAAAGATTCAGTCATACGCACACACAACCATTTTATAATAGGGATCAAAATTTCAGTAAAGTCCCACTGTATAAATGATTAAAAGGAATATTTTAGAAAAATAAACTTTTTTAATAAAAGATACTTTAATTAAGTCTTTAATTCTATAAATTAGTTATTTAATTTTTATATTTAAAATTTGAATTAGAGGGTGAAGCTTAGGCTGGTCTAGCCTATTTCCACCCCTAGATATTATATAAATAAGAATTAAAAATATATAATATCATAAATAACATTTTTAACATTTTTTTTGGGTTAAGTAGCAATTTTGCCCCGGAAGTTTTTTTTGGGAGCGATGTTGCCCCGGAAGTTTTTCTTTAGGAGCAATTTTGCCCCTCCGTTAACAACCCTAACGGTCAACGGTTAGTTGACCGTTGACTGTTGACGGAGGGGCAACATTGCTCCAAAAAAAAAAACTTCCGGGGCAACATTGCTCCAGGAAAAACTTCCGGGGCAAAATTGCTCCTGGCGAGATACTTACGGGGCAAATTTGATACTTAACCCTTAAAAAAATGACAACAATATATTTAAATACATTTTAATCCAACTCATTGAAATTAACCCATCAACATTCATAATTTACCATATTTAACAAAAAAAATTCTCATAAAATTCATATGAGCATGATAAAAAAAAAAAATTCATGTGAGTTTAAGGGTGAGTTGACATGATTTTATAAGCGAGAAATGTAAAAACCGTAAATTCGGTGGATAAATTTACGAGTTTAACTGAGTTTACAATTGTTACGAGTTTATAAGTGACTTGACTTAATTTGGTAAGCTAAAAATGTAAAAACAGTAAATTTGGAGAGTCAATTTGCGAGTTTGACAATGATGACAAACAATATAATGTTTGACGGCTAAAAGGAATATATGCTCGAAAAGACATTGAAAGTTATGTTGTCATTAGGGGAAGTATAACTATTGTCATTAAAAGGTGGAGTTGATACAAATTGTACTCTTTTTCCCTTATTTGTATTTTGTCCCATTGAGTTTTCCTAGAAAGGTTTTTAATGAGACAGTACTGGACAATTTATCAATGAATGATATACTCTTTTTTTTAACTAGGTTTTTGTCCCACTGGATTTTTTCTAATTAAAGTTTTTAATTAGCCACATTCATAATGCATATCCAAGGAAAAATGTTATGAATATATTAATTATGTACATGTCCATTAACTTGTGACCCTTAATGGTGACCTTTGAAATTCTATAAATAGAGGCTCTGTATAAAGCATTGTAATCATACAAGAAATACAGGCGAATAAGAATTGTTCCTTTTCTTTTCTCTCTAGAATTGTCTTTTTTCTTCTCTTTGGTTAAAGTATACATTTGATCCTTTATGTTTGCCTTTGGTATCATTTTAGTCCCTTAAGTTTGTAAAGTGCACGTTTGATACCTTAATGCTAACACCGTTAGTCTGACTTAACAGAAAATAATAACTCAACAATTTTAACAGATACCTGTGGAATTAAATGCTGGCGAAGCATGCTTATATGTTAATATTTTAATAAATTAATATTTTAAATCCTATTAATTGAAAAATATTTAATTTTCCTTGACAAAAAAATATTTAATCTTCACAAATTGTGAAAAACCACAAAACAATATGTAAAGATTTTTTTTTTCAATTAATAGGATTTAAAATGTTAATTTATTAAAATATTAACATATAAGCATGCTTGGTCAGGATTTAATTGCACAGTCATCACATAAAACTGTTGAGTCAGTATTTTCCGTTAAATCAGACTAATGGTGTTAGCATTAAGGGACCAAACGTGCACTTTACAAACTTAAGGGACTAAAATGATACCAAAAGCAAACATAAAGGACCAAATGTATACTTTATCCCTTCTCTTTTGTTCTTTTATCCTATATATATATATATATATATATTAGTTTTATAACGAAGTCATTTTTTTTATTTATTTATGATGATTTATTACATTCTGCTTTGCTTTTGCTTTATTGTTGTCAGCCACTACTTTTGATTATGTATCAACTTTTGGTCTAACAAGTGCATTGTATAAGGATGACCATAACATTCCATTTACAAATTTTTCATGCATTATCATAAATAATTATCTAATTACATTAAAAATTCAGTGTCATGAAATCTATTATTCTTTTGGGTACTATATGTAGAGTCCACATATGGTGCTAAGAGTTTAGGTGCTTATTACATGCTTATACCTCAATTTGAGGTATAAGCATGTAATTTTTTATTATTTTTATTTTTTTATATATTGTATTTATTCATATTTAAATTATGTGCTGCTTTCTGGAATTTTTTTTGCACCCAGTATCTCAAATTAATTAGTTTCCAGTACTGCATTAAAAAATATTTGTCTGTAACACCAGTATCATGGAAACTAATTAATTTGAGATACTGGATGCAAAAAAATTCCAGAAAGCAGCACATAATTTAAATATGAATAAATATAATAATATATAAAAAAAATTTAAAAAATAAAAAATTACATGCTTATACCTCAAATTGAGGTATAAGCATGTAATAAGCACTTAAACTCTTAACACCATGAGTGGACTCACTATATGTAAGGGTTTCCCTTTCAGACTTAAAGCGTACAAGAGTTTTTACTTTTAATAAATACATTTTTCAAAATTTAAATTTATGTTTTCTTCCTTACACAAGTGACCGCTTACATAGTAACCAAAAATTTGTTGGTATGAAATCTATTATTTTAGTTCAGCAATCTTGCTATGCAGCGATGCTAACGAAAATCCCTTGTCCTCTCTCGGCGACATCTTTCTCAGCATAAAGGGAAACTGAGTATCAATCAGGAGCATATAATGAAGTGTATGTATGTCTAATAAAATGTATATTCTAGTTTACTTGTAAAGTGAAAGGATTAACGTAAAGGGTATGGTGTTAATGAATCCTAAATTCCTGGGTTTTTTTTTTTGAAAAAATAAATGCAAAAAGTTTTTTCCTCTTTTGAATATATAGTGAAGATTTTTTATTTTTTATTTTTGATAAATAAAAGTTTTGGAGGGGTTCGGCATCAGTCTCCCACCAAGGCCAGGGTACGGCCCCGGGCTCTAAGAGCACTTACTGGAGACTTACAAGATCGCCTACCAAAGGAGTCCCAGCGACGGTAGAGGAGATCGAACCCACGATCTAAGGGCCTAATCCTAAATTCCTTAACATCTATGTCAACTCTTATTGGCTAGTGAAGAATTAATACCCAAAAGCTTGACTGATGAGAAGATGTATGCCTGTCCTCACGTGTCTCGGGAGTGTACTTGCTAAGCCCACAAACTGAAAAGACATATACATTATGTGCTTGTTATATATTTATTCTTCTAATAAGAGGGATAAGACTTTTTTTTAATATATATTTTACTTATTTAGATTAAATTATGGGGTTTACTTTTCTCATGTTGCATGAGAGAAACAAGATTCCTACACACACATAAAATGGTAAGACCCACATATATATATAGTGCTAATTATATATATATGCGGGTCCTACCATTTTATGTGTGTGTGGCATGAGAAAACATTTCTCCTACAACATGAGAAATGTTTTTCCCTTAAATTATATGCTGTTTTTTTAATTTTTTTACACTCAATATCTTAAACTAATTAGTTTTTAAGATACTGACGTTATAGGACAACTATTTCTAAATGTAGGACTATAAACTAATTAATTTAAGATATTGAGTATAAAAAAATTTCAAAAAGAAGCTTATAATTTAATCTAAATAAATAAAATATATAAAAAATTTTAAAAATACCTTATCCCTCTAATTAGAAGGATAAGTATGTAAGAAATCCATAAGGAGGAAGCACCTTATTTGTTTCTAAAGATGTATGCCTGTGTCATCAACGGTCTTTTGAATTATCCCTATGTTCCCCCCCCCCCCTTTTTTTTTTGTCAACATGTTATTTTGTTTTTGGTCAGCTCAACCTGTTATTCAATTGACCTTTTTTTCTACAAATAATCATGAGTTAAGGAGTGAATTGGCCAATAAACTATTACCTCAGGAGCACCCAGCACAAACAACTTAAAATTGGATCTTAAATACCAAAAAACTTTTCCAAAAGGTGAAGTTAGCACAAAAATGTTAATAAACCTCTAACGTCCATTAGTCCCCTGAAAATCGCAGCCAACATTGACCAGACCATAGTGTAACTGGAGGAAACCTTCGATTTGGGTTTTCAAAGGTATTGGGTGTTCCAAATTTGCTATAAATTCTCACAAATGAAAATTAACAGAGAAAGTTAATAATTATGGCTTCCTATTGTTGTTCTAATTTCCATTCCTCCTGGTCGCTATTTCCTGCCGATTGCGTCTCTGTTGGCTTGCTTGGTCGCCGTCATCCAGAGCACCTCCAACCGATGCTTCTGATTCCACTGTTCTCATCCCATGAATTAATTTTTTTTAGTAATTTTTAAAATTTGTCTCGATAAGCTTGGCCATAGAGGAGCGATTGTTCCCACATAGTAATTATTAATCTCAAGCTAAGGCTTGCCATGTGTAATGATAATTAAAAAAAAACAGAGAGAGATAAGTTTGGCCGTCTGGGATTTAATAGCAAAAACTGTAAGAACATAGAATCGGAAGCAGTGAAGAAGAATAGATTAAACTATTGTACTCCTTTTGAGTTTTAGTGCTTTCGGCTTGCCGCTTCTAAGCTGATGGATGTGAACTCCAAATGAGAAGTCTTGTACGAGCTCCTTCTCTGTTCTTGCTCTCCATCCCAAACACACCGACACTAACGGACATTAGATGGATTAACTTTTTTGTGCTAACTTCACCTTTTGAAAAGTTTTTTGGTATTTAAGGTCCAGTTAAAAGTTGTTTGTGCTGGGTGTTCCTGGGGTAATAGTTTGTTAGCCAATTCGCTCCTTAACCCAATAATCATTTGTTTGTTTTTGGTTTTTCCTTTCAACACTGCCTTTTTAAAATGGTTATTGTACTTCTTCTCGTCCTAAATATAAAATAGCGTCGATTTCTTTTAAAAAAGATTAAATAAATTAAATAAGTTATTTAATTATATCATATATTATATATTTTTTGATTATATATCAATTTATTAGTCTAACTAATTAGTTTGGACTAAAAAATAAAAATATTCTAAAATAATTTAATTAACATTCTTAATCCCTCTAAAAAAAATAACTTTATCTCACATTTAAAATCGGAGAGAGTATCTTTTTTTAACATAACTGTCTTTTTAAAAATAGTTGTTGTTGTTGTTGTTTTTTTTTTTTTGCTTTTTTTTTTTAAACTTTCAACGACTCATCCCTCATAATCTCATCTGGACCATTGATTAAAAAGAGAAGAGAAAAGTTTAAGGATTGATAATTTAATAACATGACTCATTATGATCTTTTTTTTATCTTTCATATTAATTAAATGGATATGATTGAGGGTTGATGAAAAAAAAGATGGTGAGAGGAATTTCCAATTATGTCAAATTTTTTATATCTATGAAGTAGTTTTTCACACATGCTAATTTATGTCTATGTCTTTAAAACGGAGGAATTTTCTATTATACATATAATGTCTGTTATATAACAAATTAAAGGGTTTAGGGGTAAAAATATAGATGTGCTTTATCCTCGGGAGTGCCTAGCACCATATACTTTTTTTGGAAGCAAAAATACACATGTAGTTACATTTTAGGAGTAAAAGTCACACCACCGTTAAAATTTTGTTGTAAATACAATATTTCTTGTTGTAAATCTTTTTTTTTTTTGGTCAAAGTTCTTGTTGTAAATCTAGGCTGTTGTAAATATAGCTTTTTTTATTGTAAATGACCAGATTTTAAATTTTGTTGTAAATGACCTTTCTATGTTCAAAATCCAGGTGTTTAAATGTTTTTGTAAATATGACATTTTCTGTTGTAAATATGGTTAGATTTTAAATTTTGTTGTAAATACAATACTACAATACTTCCTATTGTAAATATAGTTTTTTTTATATATATAAATGATCTTTATATGTTCAAAATTTAGGTGTATAAAAATTATTATAAATATGACATTTTCTATTGTAAATATAATATTTTCTATTAGAAAAAAACTGTTAAGTTACCTTTATGTCTTCAATCGTGACTTTTTTGGGGACCGAATACCAAACATTTCTAAGCTTGAATCATGAAATGACATGAAAAGTGAAACACAGCTGTGAATGAGGATTGGTTTTAAGCGCCAAGAGGCCTACTAATAATATTCTTTCAGAGCTCTGTACGTTAACGCTGGAAGGTGCTGAGAGTGAGAGACTGAGAAGGTCCTTCTGAAATCTCAATGGCAGAAACTAATTGAGTAGTTCTTATCACTTGTCTGAAATTGTGACGAGGCTTATTACTCATCACTACCAAACAAGAAAGGGAAAGAAGAGAAAGAACTGAAACTAGTGTATGTGTTTCTGGGGCTACAAGGAGATCCAAATTCCTGAGATAAAAGAGGCAGATTTGTGTTTAGATTTTGCTAATTTAACCATGCCTTGTTTCTTATGTTCCTGCTTTTTTTCACGCATTGCTTATTGAGGACCACAAAATTTGAAAAGTCTCCTCGTTATTTTCTGTTTCATAGCTGCAGGTAGATTGGAGAAGAACCAGAATCAGAGTCCCATCTTATGCTGAATTTCCTCACAAAATTATTGGTAAAGCTTTTTCAATATAATGTTCTCACCTTGTGTATTATTATCGATCACAGTCACAACTTCCAATATACATGCACAAAAATTAATAAAAAAAATAAAATAATAACATGTGCAATAGAACTAAAAACAAATAAGAAGTAGAGCATCTTTTGACACCTAAAACAGAGATTTTGATTCCTTCTTTGTATTAAGACTTGTAAAAATGAAGGAAATATGATTATCCACTAATCAAATTTTGCGTTCAACCAGATTACGAGGAAAAGAAGCATTAAATCAAAGCGGGGAACAAAGTTAAAGATGCTGATTGATTTCCTATTTTGTGTGTTGCTTGCTCGGAGATTATGAATTCCCCTAGAACAGAGGTAAGCTTCTGTGTTTTCTTGTTTTTCTAATTCTTGCGTTTTTCCCTTATTGCTATTTCAATATATATAATCTTTTGAGATGAAAAACAGAGAAAAGCCTTTGCTTGACTACTTCATTGATCAGGTGCACAAAGTCTCCTTCATACATATCTCTCATCTGGAAGGTGATGTATGTGAAAGATTACTGATACTACTTGGTGCTTCTGTTTCTTGCTGCCTTCAGATTTGGACAAGAACCTTAACCAACTCCAACGTTTGTTTAATTTCCTTAGACCCATTGGTAAAGTTGTAATTGTTTTTTTCCCCTTTTGCCAATGTCAGTCATGTAATTTTTTTAAAAAATAAATTACATAAAATATGATTGCAACAATATTAAAGATATCTCAAGATTTATAATAATAAGGTTTATACTAGGAGAAGTAAAGTGGTAGACAGTAAGAACTTAGTATTATACACACACACTCACATGTCAATATGAAAGAAATATCTAACTCCATATAAATTACTATTTAGAAAATTTATTAGTTAGTCCCTGTAATTTCAACTCAGTTACAACTTATCCTCTGAAGTTTAACTCATAACTCAGTCCCTTAAGTTTAACTCAAATGGAAAGTTAAAAAAGAAGACTAAATCCGCTGGACGTTCAGAAAATCATCCATTCCTTTATGGAATAAGTTGTGACCAAGTCATAAATCATTGCAACCAACATATTAAATGGCTAAAATTTGAGAGATTAAGTTGCATGGAGTTAAACTTTAAGGATTAAGTTGTAGTCAGGTCAAAACTATGAGATTAAATATTTAAAATTTTCGTTATTATTATTTGATGAAAATATCGTTTCCTTCATATATTTTATTATTACCATATGCACCCCTTCATTTCAACTAGCTCTAATGCTGTCATTATTTGTTGTATAATAGCATTAATTATCTTTTCTACAAAAAATTACAAACAAAATGCTTTTAGAGATTCAATCGAACAGTGGACACAAATGCCAATTTTTTGTGTAAAGTGTCTAGATAATTTTACGTTTAAGTCAAATACGAATGATTTATTTTCATGACACTTTCGAGTTCTATCATGACACAATGTACCTGGGGTACATTGTGATTGCAGGGGCAATGGATGTTGTTGTTTCTATTGTGTCTAATATACCCAACAAGTTAGTATATTGTGATTACAGGGCAATGGATGCTGTTGTTTCTCCTATACTGGAGAAGTTAGTAGATGAAGTAGTACTTCAAGCTTGTTATCCTTTCCGCTTCAACAAATATGTCAAATAGCTTAAAACAGAAAAAGAGAGTCTGCAATCAAAAATACAAGAGGTTTTAGATCGTGCTAAAGATGCTAAGAAGAAAACTCATAAGGTTGTTAGTTGTAACACCCCTTGATATATCAATTATTATCAGAGTTGTAGCGCACAGCCTAATGAGCATAGTCATTCTAGCATAGTAATACTGATATTAAATTCTGATTACATAACAAAATCCACATAGGGCTATACAAATAAATTTCTAGTCTCTAAAATAGGCTAATAAAAATAACCTATAGCATTTCTCGGTCCATCCCAGCATCACTATTCAACAATGAGTACCGCCTTGCCTTGTGAGCCTCGCTCTCTAAACTGAACAATCCACAGGTAGCAACAAATACTGGGACCCCGAAGGTTCCCAGAGTAACATGTTAATCTTACATTCTAAGCATAGATCAGTATATGACAGATAACCATCACATATACATTCAGCACATACAGCACAAACAATTCATACAGTACATATTTATACATATTGAATGGTACATACAATCATATAAAGACATACAAAGAATGCAAGATTAGAGTTACTACCTGATAGTCTTTCCAAATCCTGATCCGGTTCTCTATCCTCTGGTCATCTCAGGTAAATACCAAATCCTATAATTAAATATTCATGGTTGGCAAGTTACTACTTGTCCAAATTCTCTATTTCTCTTATTCCCAAATAAACTCCATAATCTGACAGAATTTCCAATTAACTTTGAAAATTCATATTTAATTGCACAAAACTCCAATTAAGGTGATTCCAAAAGTCACGTGTTCCTTATTAAATCTATTTTCAGAGGAAAAATAGATTCAACTTCAAATATACGCACACTGTTCCCAGAATTTTCCGTTCATCTCAACTGTTCCAGAAAAACGTCCAGATTTAACACTTAACTTGAAAAATCCATATCTGGAGTTCTAGGTGTCCAAATCAGGTGTTTCAAAAATCTATGAACTCCTTGTTAAGTCTAGTTTCTAGAAAAAATTGGTTTCAACATTTAATCATATGCCAATAATTCCCAGATTTCAAAAATGTAAACACTGTTCAGAAGATGTTTCAGAAAACGTCCCAGATTTCATACTTGACTTCAAAAATTCATAACTCCCTGAATATAAATCCAATTAAGGCTTGTGACCTATCAAATTAAAGCTTGATAAGTCTACTTTTATTCTGGAAATTTTCATAGGAAAACTCAAATGTTTACTATTTTAAAAGTAAATCCGAAAATCACTGTTCATTTCTGGAAACCAGCATTTTTCAGTGTTCAACTTCTAACTTTGAAAAATCATAACTAATTCTATAGAACTCCGATTAAGGTGATTCAAAATTATATTTGAAGTTCTATAAGTCTGGTTTATGAGAAAAATATTCATCAAGACAATTAATGACTGTATAATTCCCAGAAATTCGTAAAAGCAACGTTATTTGAATAGGAAAACATGAATTTCCAGTTTTTCTGAACAAACTTTGAAAATTCATAACTAGAGTTCTAGACGTCGGATTAATACATTCTAGCACTCATTTGAAAGATTAAGAAGTATACTTTCAACTTACCAAATTTCATGGTCAAAGGAAATCATTTGTTTAGACAAAACGTTGCATGAACCTGACCTCCTTACTGAATTTTCCAGAAATAGTGGTGTTATTCATGTTGACCGTTGCTTCTCAAACGGTCTCTCCTTCTCGGCCCTCATTCTTTCTTTCTCGCTGCACTCACACACTCTTACTCTCTTCCTTCGTATCCTTTATTCTCCAGCTCTCTCTCTCTCTCTCTCTTCAGACCCACCAAATGAATAAATGATAAGGTGTGTGTAATTGGTGTGAGAGAGAGGAGTTAGAGCGTGTGTGTGTGTGTCATCCGTGAGTGAACAATAAAGAAATGCGCTGGATGATTGAGGAGAATTGTATGTCAATTTTGCTTCTATCCTCTTTGTTGCTCGTGAATGCATAAGGAAAACAAATGAATGATTCCATGCATAGGTGTCATGCATTGAGAAAAAGAAGTAGGGTAGGTGTGTGGACTTGTAGAATATGGTGGAGTGCGTGTGATTGAATTCTTGGCAGCATATGTTTGTGATTTTGCCATTAATAAAGTCAAGGAGGGAGTGGCAAACATGATGGCCCATGTGTTATCTTCTCCCAAAATTTCCAATCTTCCCGTGAAATACACACCGACGGATGAAAATGAGTAATAAGTGTATACTTATTTATAAACATAAGTGTTAGAAATAAATCCTTAGTACCATATAAGGATATTCTTATTTAGCTTCTAAGAGCCATAAAATATTGGCTCTAAAATTTCTAAACCAATATTTATCCTCAAACTATCTTTCCTTGAATTTATTCTTTTCCCAAAAATTCCAAGGAAAATAGGCCTTAAATTCCAAAAATTATTTATATAATCATTTCAGGCCAAATTTTTATAATAAATTCCCACAAAATATTCCTTATTTTCAAATCCCGAAATTTGGGATATTACATTTCTCCCCCCGTTCAATAAATTTCGTCCTCGAAATTTGAACATCCATAACTCGAGAAATCATTCTTGATTTTCAATTTATCCTCTTCTATGAATGCTTACTAGCACACAACTTTTTTTTTTTTTTTTGCATCTTAATCAGTATATACCCAAGTGTAGTATTCAATCTCAAATCTTACTGATTCAATGTTACCGTACTAGGCAACAAACACAAGTCTTACAGCCAAAAGACATCGCCCTTATGCAAAGTTGCATACTGGGTTTTACATCCTCGAGTCTCAACTCGTTTATTATCCCGTGTCTGAGCTTCTACAATTAACGCTTACAGACTACTTTCTCTTTCTCAGCTCCATAGCTGGCTTTTGCTATCTGACCTATTTGGTTCAGATCTCAAGACCATTCTAACAGTTTCTGTTCCGGTATTATTACGATCACCAACTGCACCGCTTTTATTTCAACACATCAGTGATGTTAATTAAATCACTGCTTTTTATTCATCTATGTTGTCTCAAATTCAAATTTTCGCACATTGAAAATTTTTTTGTGGTTGCAATACATTTCATAATTCACACTATACCAAAAAGTAATAGTGCTATCACATTTTCAAACTTCGTCGCTGTCAGATCAAATATTCATGTAAACACATTTACTGCCGGATTGGTTTCAGAAAACATTTACTACCGGCACACACTTTTGAGCGGGATAACTTATTTCAAAAAGTTTTCACAATCGAGAGCACATGGCACCATTTCAACCTTTCAGTACAGCGACACATCCCAATCCTTTCATACGCAAACCACTGAAGTGGTGACATACCTGTCGGTCAATGTGGGAGAGTTTCCGTCCACAAGAGACCCAGTGTCCGCACTGGCACAAATAACGGGTCACCCACCGGAATCCCATACCCGGGACAAGAACCATAATCCAGGAGCCTTGCTCCAAACGCCTGCGTGGGTACCGACCAGACAAGGCAAAATGCACGCCCTCACAAGGCGGAACTACTCAGATTGAGAACATACGTTGCTGGTGCGAGTGTCAGCTCTACAAACTAATCCCCTCAAAAAAATTTTCAACAATGGCCAGCGATTTTAAAATTTTTCAAATTCATCTGGCAAGACCCAGCAAACCTTGTACATCTACAACAGTTTCTGGCCTCTTCCAGTTCTGTACTGCATCTACCACAACAAAGTTGAAAACTCAGTTTCAAATTCTGGGTTCTAACAAAACCCTTTTTATGAGACAACACATTTCACAAACAGACCATTCAAACTGGTCTCAAATTAGGTTGAAAAATATTTCTTTCAAAAATTCACAAATTCGAAAATTCAATTCCGAAAATCCACAAATACTGCAGGTGCATTGGTAAATACAAAATTCAATTTTCAACATAACCAGGAACAGACAACTATTACAGAAGGTCTTCACTTCTAAATACACTTCAGGTTCTATTTTTAGCTACTTGAGCAATTCATAGAACATACCATTCATTCCAAGGAGACTTTTTGATTCAAAATCCAACACTATGCTAGATCAACATCTAGCAACCGCAAAATACCTTATACACATTGGTACCATATTCTAGTACCTTTGTCCATTCTGGTCGATTTAATGCCTAAAGAATTAGTTCCATTACCAAATTTCATTCTCAAGCCTCAATTCAGTTGGTAACATGCTTTAGTTGTCTCTCCAACATTCAGGTTTATCAACCTAATTCTAAAAATTCGACCATATTCCATAAACCTGCTAACATTTCCAAGATTCATATCTTACAATATTCAGGCACTATCCTCAAACATTCAAATAAAATTCAGCAATTTCTACGAGGTTCTACCTCTACCTCATTTCTCAATATCATCAAAACATGTTTTAAATATCATTCTTATGCCTCAGAGGTAATAACCATTCATACACAAAACATTGTTGACAATGCAGCACTGATCACAAGGTTCACAAGATTTACTTTATCACACACTGACCTAAACATTGTTTTGGCTCAGAACAAATTCAAACTTATCTTTAATCATACCGCATTCGTTCTTATATTTTCTTAGCATTTGAAAAATTCACCATTTTTCATACTTCAAGATATTCAGATCTTACACCGAGATATTTCAAATTCCCAATACTTCCAGAGAGTCTCCTTTCTCGAGATGGCTTTAACTGATCAGACTTCCATTTTCAAATGCCAGTCTGACATCTCGAACCAACTACACGCTCCAAGACAGATTTCTAAGAGACACGATCTTGAAATAATCATCGTGCAACGTGTATTTCTTGAAGATACAACCGACAATAAATGCTACACTGTCTTTTATTTGGACCGAAAGTCTATAAGACTCCGACCTATAGAGGTGGCTAGGGCGTGTCAGATTGTATTAGGGTGCGGTGCCATAAAATTTCCACATAATAACAAAGTCTGCACTATTCTGAGCCAATGACAGATGAGAATCCGATGCTGCTTAACAAAATCTAGACGTTACTAGCCCAGCTATAAATCGAGTAAAGAAAGAGTAAATGTTTCATGTTCTCTCAAGCTTCATAAAACTTCCACATATTCATTTCCTCTCCGATCGTAACCTTCACTATAACCTTTCACATTATCCTTAAACATGGCCGGTTCAAGTAACTCTATTCCAGTCTCCGATTCATTCAACCCTTTCTTTCTTGAAGCCTTACTTCATGACTATCAGACTAACATATTGTCTGACTTGTCAAACAATGTATCATACCCATATTCTTCTTTACTTCCCCAAAATCCCGTAAGTATGAACGTTCATTCATCTGCCTCAACGATTAACATTCCTACTCCTCCTCCAAGGATACAAGATTCTATTTTTACAACTACTAACAGAAAGGAATCTGAAGCAGGTCCATCAAGGCGACCTGTCCAAAGGTGTCGTAATGTGGCAGAACTTATGGAGTCTACGGTACCTTCTCAACCAAGGAATCCTGCTTCTACCTTGACTGAGACTACTAATCCATTTTCATGTGGTTGCTGCCATGTTCTACGAGAGATCATTCATACCAATGGACTTCAATACCATAAACTTGAAGTTCATGGGAGGATTGGTATGATATGCCACGCTGTCTTTCACCAGGACGTACAAGGAGGTTCTTCCAGTCCTCAAGTATTTGACTTTGGTAAGAAAAATTTAGATGATGTCAAACATTTTCTAGAAAATTATTGTTTGAATCAAAAATCTTTAGGGTATGTCCTGGTGTCAGATCCCCTATCAGCCTACTATGAGGCCCTCTGTGTTGGTTTGGAATGGACTAAAAATCAAAATGAACTCCCTAATAGTTCATTTCCAACCAATACAGAAAATATATCCAATAAAGGAAAAGAGCTCATGGTTGTAAATAATAATCCTTCAGTCCCCATACCTAGTAATCCATACCGATCAAGAGCTGAACAAAATATTAGAGCTGCATCAATGTCAATAAATGATCTTAGAGACTTATTCCATTTACCTCAACAAGAAGCGGCTCAACAAGTTCGTCTATGCAAAAATGTTCTAATGAAAATATGCCATAGGGGAGGAATAAAGCATTGGCCTTATGTAAAAATTCGAAGCACTATGAGGCAAATAGCTAGATTGAGAAAAACAATGTCTTCTGATGGTCCTCTCTCAAGTGCAGCCGCTCAGGAAGAAATTCATAGACTTAAACTTGAGATGGTCAACGCTTGTGGTGGGATTGTACCAACTGTTGCTCTTGATGCTTGAATTCATCTTGTCTTTTCTTCTTAGCATTCTAATTTCTGGTTGTACTTTTATACTAAGATTCACGGGAATTTTCAAGTTTGAATATTTTTCTCACCCATTTTCAATTAATCACATAAGTTCAAGCTCCAGCAGATCAATTTAACCTATTGTCAGAACTTATGTCCTAACCGGACTTCGAAATTCTGAGTTGATAATTCTATCATAAAAATTAATATTCTAATTCCAACTTGTCACTCAGAATTATCTAACTTTCAATACAGATACTTTTCATATCATCAAAGTATTCTAGCCAAATGCCAGAACTTCAGCTCATATATTATTATTTTTAAACTGGGAACATTTCACAAATGCTCCATTTCATTTTCTATAATTCAACCTCTTCCTTTGTACTAGCATGCCAACTAGTGATCAGGGAAAAAATTCTATTTTCTGGGTTTGTCTATCACTCCAATTCTCTTAATCCTGGTACCAATCAGGATTATCCAAGTATCATCATTGATCATAAATCAAAGGATTTCAAATTCTTACAATACTACTCAGAGTTTACCTTCTTGAAAATCTTCTCGCCTAAGCAAGCTTAACCTCAAAGTTTCAATAAAATCTGGGGATCTAAATCATAGTTTGACACAACATTAAGAGCCCTATAGTTAGCAACAGAATCCATTTTCCGTGCTATTTCATTTGTTTATGTAATCCAATATCAGTATACTCTTCCAAAAATGCCAGAACCTTTGCTCTGATACCATTAAATGTAACACCCCTTGATATATCAATTATTATCAGAGTTGTAGCGCACAGCCTAATGAGCATAGTCATTCTAGCATAGTAATACTGATATTAAATTCTGATTACATAACAAAATCCACATAGGGCTATACAAATAAATTTCTAGTCTCTAAAATAGGCTAATAAAAATAACCTATAGCATTTCTCGGTCCATCCCAGCATCACTATTCAACAATGAGTACCGCCTTGCCTTGTGAGCCTCGCTCTCTAAACTGAACAATCCACAGGTAGCAACAAATACTGGGACCCCGAAGGTTCCCAGAGTAACATGTTAATCTTACATTCTAAGCATAGATCAGTATATGACAGATAACCATCACATATACATTCAGCACATACAGCACAAACAATTCATACAGTACATATTTATACATATTGAATGGTACATACAATCATATAAAGACATACAAAGAATGCAAGATTAGAGTTACTACCTGATAGTCTTTCCAAATCCTGATCCGGTTCTCTATCCTCTGGTCATCTCAGGTAAATACCAAATCCTATAATTAAATATTCATGGTTGGCAAGTTACTACTTGTCCAAATTCTCTATTTCTCTTATTCCCAAATAAACTCCATAATCTGACAGAATTTCCAATTAACTTTGAAAATTCATATTTAATTGCACAAAACTCCAATTAAGGTGATTCCAAAAGTCACGTGTTCCTTATTAAATCTATTTTCAGAGGAAAAATAGATTCAACTTCAAATATACGCACACTGTTCCCAGAATTTTCCGTTCATCTCAACTGTTCCAGAAAAACGTCCAGATTTAACACTTAACTTGAAAAATCCATATCTGGAGTTCTAGGTGTCCAAATCAGGTGTTTCAAAAATCCATGAACTCCTTGTTAAGTCTAGTTTCTAGAAAAAATTGGTTTCAACATTTAATCATATGCCAATAATTCCCAGATTTCAAAAATGTAAACACTGTTCAGAAGATGTTTCAGAAAACGTCCCAGATTTCATACTTGACTTCAAAAATTCATAACTCCCTGAATATAAATCCAATTAAGGCTTGTGACCTATCAAATTAAAGCTTGATAAGTCTACTTTTATTCTGGAAATTTTCATAGGAAAACTCAAATGTTTACTATTTTAAAAGTAAATCCGAAAATCACTGTTCATTTCTGGAAACCAGCGTTTTTCAGTGTTCAACTTCTAACTTTGAAAAATCATAACTAATTCTATAGAACTCCGATTAAGGTGATTCAAAATTATATTTGAAGTTCTATAAGTCTGGTTTATGAGAAAAATATTCATCAAGACAATTAATGACTGTATAATTCCCAGAAATTCGTAAAAGCAACGTTATTTGAATAGGAAAACATGAATTTCCAGTTTTTCTGAACAAACTTTGAAAATTCATAACTAGAGTTCTAGACGTCGGATTAATACATTCTAGCACTCATTTGAAAGATTAAGAAGTATACTTTCAACTTACCAAATTTCATGGTCAAAGGAAATCATTTGTTTAGACAAAACGTTGCATGAACCTGACCTCCTTACTGAATTTTCCAGAAATAGTGGTGTTATTCATGTTGACCGTTGCTTCTCAAACGGTCTCTCCTTCTCGGCCCTCATTCTTTCTTTCTCGCTGCACTCACACACTCTTACTCTCTTCCTTCGTATCCTTTATTCTCCAGCTCTCTCTCTCTCTCTCTCTTCAGACCCACCAAATGAATAAATGATAAGGTGTGTGTAATTGGTGTGAGAGAGAGGAGTTAGAGCGTGTGTGTGTGTGTCATCCGTGAGTGAACAATAAAGAAATGCGCTGGATGATTGAGGAGAATTGTATGTCAATTTTGCTTCTATCCTCTTTGTTGCTCGTGAATGCATAAGGAAAACAAATGAATGATTCCATGCATAGGTGTCATGCATTGAGAAAAAGAAGTAGGGTAGGTGTGTGGACTTGTAGAATATGGTGGAGTGCGTGTGATTGAATTCTTGGCAGCATATGTTTGTGATTTTGCCATTAATAAAGTCAAGGAGGGAGTGGCAAACATGATGGCCCATGTGTTATCTTCTCCCAAAATTTCCAATCTTCCCGTGAAATACACACCGACGGATGAAAATGAGTAATAAGTGTATACTTATTTATAAACATAAGTGTTAGAAATAAATCCTTAGTACCATATAAGGATATTCTTATTTAGCTTCTAAGAGCCATAAAATATTGGCTCTAAAATTTCTAAACCAATATTTATCCTCAAACTATCTTTCCTTGAATTTATTCTTTTCCCAAAAATTCCAAGGAAAATAGGCCTTAAATTCCAAAAATTATTTATATAATCATTTCAGGCCAAATTTTTATAATAAATTCCCACAAAATATTCCTTATTTTCAAATCCCGAAATTTGGGATATTACATTAGTGAAGTTGAGAAGTGGTTGAATGAAGCAGACTTTTTGATGGCAAAAGTGGTAAAGTTGCAAGAGAAAACAAAGAAAAGAAACAAGGTTTCTTGTCTTAAACACAGTCCAAACTTGATCAATCGTTACAATCTGGCGAAGCAGCTTGAAGAGAAGACTAATGAAATTAAGACGCACAATCAAGTTCAATTCTTTGAGTTTTCTCGACTTTCTACACTTGTAGGTATGAACTACTTTCCTTCACAAGATTTTGTGGACTTTGATAGCAGAAGGGTAGCTTATGGTCGTCTTCTGAGGGCACTTAAGGATGATGGGATTCATATGATAGGATTGTATGGCATGGGCGGGTCTGGGAAAACAACTTTGGTAAAAGAAGTGGGCAAAGAAGTGGAGAAATTTTTTGACGAAGTAGTCTTTGTTGTTGTGTCTAACACATTTGATGTAAGAAAAGTTCAGAGCAAGATTGCCGGCCGGCTAAATCTGGAATTGAAAGAGGAAGAGAATCTAGAGAGAGCTCAACGCTTGTTCATGAGATTGAGCAGTGGAGAAAGGATTTTGATTATTCTGGATGATGTATGGGAGAAGCTTGATCTTATGGATATAGGTATTCCTACTACTAATAATCAAATGGGTTGCACTACTCTTATAACCACACGAAAGTTTCATGTATGTGAATGGATGAGTTGTCAAGAAATAATTCACTTGGAGGCATTAATTGAAGATGAATCATGGGCCCTCTTTTTGAAGCATGCTGGGTTGTCTGATGACCTCTCTAATAATTTGAAGGACATGGCACAAAAATATTACAAAATTATGTGATGGTTTGCCTATTGCAATTGCAGCAGTAGACAATACTTTGAAAAATAAACCTCATGGTGAGTGGGTTGAAGCATTTAAAATATTGAGAAATCCAAGTTTGATAGATATTGAAGAAGGTCTAAAAAGTACTTATGGATGTTTTCCATTGAGCTATGATAATTTAGATGATGAAGTGATAGGGCAAAATTTAAAGCCTAAAAAAACTTCGCAAGTGCACGGGCCGTATCAAGTAATAAAGTGATAAGAAAAGTATCGTTCCCACGAGGACTTGGTATCACAAACTTCAGTTAAGCATTGATTTCACAATTTCATTTAAGTTGAGAAGACCAAATTGAATTTAATTAAGAAAAAGAAATTAAAACTAAAATAAAAAAAATATCACAATAATCAAACGAGCAACCTAGAGTCACTAATCCCTTATTTGTTTCCTAGATTTTATCCCCACTAAATTAACTTTGACTAAATTTAATCAGCTAATCTAGAGTATTAATGTTTATAAGTGCCTGTCGGTCCACTTATACACCTACCTCAAATAATTATGCAATGTCTCACACAATTAATTAAGGTGCAATTCAAATCGGGCTCACTCTAATTTGACTATGCGGAGCTTCTAGGTATATGTCTATCCTAGACACAAATTAGATTAAAACCTAACTTCACGTTAAATTTAAACCTAATTCCACATTATTTATTCCCAAGGTCAATTTAGGATTCCCTCTTTCAAGTCCAACCCTAAATCCCCAAAACATGCTCAATGGTGATCAGTCAATAAGCAATAACAATAAACACAGGATTAAATAAACTGAAATAAAATTAAGCAAAACTAATTAGTGGGAATAATTTCTAAAACCCAATCAAGTTCATAGATTCTCTAGGTTGCAAAACCAACTAGCCACACATGGCTTTATTCAAATTCATAAACAAAAAGAAAAGAATTTAGGTTCAAAGAAGAAGAAGAGAGAGGAAAGAAAATTTCTCCGTCGCCTCCACAGTCCTTCCGTGGAAATGATGAAGAGAATCGAAACGCTCAGCCTCTATTCTTATGCTTCTTCGTCCCTTCCTTCTCGTTCTACGTCTCCCGATCTTTCTGCTCCGTCCTCCTGTTGCTTCCTTATTTATAATAATTTAGATCTTGGGTCATTGATTCTCTTTTACTTATTAACAAGATATCTCATATCTTGTAATTTACTCCATCAGATCACACAATTGATTTTGTTTCTATTTTTCTTGCATGAGACCACTGAATTTGACTGATTGCATATCCTCTTATTGCCTTTTTTACTTCATTCCAAATCAGCTAATATTTCCTGCACAATAAAAATAGGATATGAGTAGATTTTATGTAGATTTATTCTTTGATCCCAAGTTTCACTCAATTATGGAAACGTTCATAAAAGATAATTAAATAGGTATATAATATCAATAATTCCAATTAAATTTCATAAAATAT
Source organism: Acacia crassicarpa (assembly GCA_034222035.1). Lineage (NCBI taxonomy): Eukaryota > Viridiplantae > Streptophyta > Magnoliopsida > Fabales > Fabaceae > Acacia > Acacia crassicarpa. The sequence goes on from JAWXYG010000003.1 coordinate 41,771,332, forward strand.
ACACCTATTTAATCATAAAATATATACTCATCATGAAGTGGTTAAATCACTCTTCTTATTATGTTCTGTGTACCTAGAAGATCATGAAAGTCCAATTGATGAATTAACCATAATTGGACTTGGGCTTGGTCTAGTTGGAGAGATTCACTCATATTGGGCAAAGACCCAATTAATCAATAAGGCTATAAAGAAGCTTGTAGGATCTTGTTTAGTACTAAAATTGGAAGATGGCAATCACGTCAAATGCATGACTTGGTTCGTGATGTAGCCCTATGGATTGCTCAAAAGGAGGATTAGTTGATCATGGGACGATTAAAAGAGGATACTATAATGAAGACACATGAGATAAGATATTTATGGCTAGAAGAAGTTGATACACGTCCTAACAAGTTGAATTGTTCTGAACTTGAGTCTCTTTATATCTCCATTTATTCAGAATCTTCTGTGACTATACCAAAGGATTTTTTCAATGGTACAGAGAAGCTTAGAGTTTTGACTCTTGCAAATCCTACTTATAAAGAAGATCTAGCACTTCAATTGCCCATTTCACTCTACTTGATAAATAATTTGTGTTGCCTAACACTATATCAATGGGTATTAGGTGATATCTCTTTTATAGGGAGTTTAGAGAGGCTTGAGTCTCTTACAATAAGGGATTGCTCTTTTGATGAATTGCCAACATGCGTCATTCAACAAAAGCAATTGAGATTACGTTATTTGTGTGGTTGCAAAATTCGAAGGAATCCTTTTAAAGTAATGGGAAGATGTTCACAGTTGGAAGTGTTGTATTTTTTAAAAAACAACGGAAAACATTGGGAGGACCAAAATAACAATAGTGCTGATTTTTTCAATAAATTAGCACTACTGCACTAGCAATGGAGAGTTATTGTATACAATTTGGCAATAGAGGGGAAATTTGGAACACAGTGGAAAACTATGTGTTGGCCACAGATTTAGGCGATTACAAGTCTTTTGTTGCAAGAGGTTTATATATCGAAGATTTTGGGAGTTGTATTTTAATTGGAACAAGTAAAGATATGATGAGAAGGGCAAAGACTATTTCTTTAAGGAGAATACCTAAAAGATTGAAAAATATCATCCCTGACCTATGGCAATCAATAGGTGGAGGTATGAATGAGTTGACTTCTCTTGCACTTCATGATTCAGATGGGATGGAATGCGTAATAGGCCAATCAAATCCAAGTCATGTAGGAATTATCTCCAATTTGACTCATGTAACTCTTACAAAGGTGAAGCATTTAAAAAATTTGTATAGTGGTCATCCTCCTCAAGGCCTTTTTGCTAACTTGGAGAAGCTTTATATAGATAGTTGTGATTCACTTGAACATATATTGACCGAATATGTGAAGGAAATAGTTGATGCGAGTGACTATCCGAGTTACAAAAATGCATTCCCCAAATTGAAATCACTTGAAATACGTGAATGCAAGAAACTAGAATACTTAATGCCTATCTCTTTTGCAAAGAGCATCGAATTACGCGTAGTTGAAAATGGTGAATTGAGAAGCATGTTTGGCCCATCTAGTGAAGATCTGAATCCAAACAAGCCTTAGACAATTGAGTTTCCTGCTATGAAATCATTCTCGTTGAAGATCTGTGCATTAAGTCTATCATTCCTTGCGTTGCATGTGGTGGATTAAGACAAGAGGACAATCATGTGACTTCTGAGGTACGATTCCTTTATTTCCAATATGTTCAAATTATTCATATAATCTATCATCAACAACATCAAAAAAACGTATATCACCATACAATTTACAATTTGTGAAGTAAACTTCCTCTTGTCTTATTGCTGTATAATATTGCAACATCTACATTTATCCATTGATAATTTGCTTTTGCTAGGCAACACAATAATTATCTAATTAAAGTTGCCTATTTTTCTTTTATAGGACCCACTAAAGGTGGTCTTGGCCTCAATGGAATCTTTAGAGCGTCTTAATCTATGTTATCATGAAGTAGAAGTTGTTTTTGATGTAGAACAACTTTCTATCAATGGGCAACGAGTAAACTCGAAATTAAGTGAGCTTACGTTCATTGAACTACCCCAGTTGACATATATATGGAAGGGTACCAAAAATTGTTTACTCCTTCAACATCTTGATCGGTTACAAGTAGTGAGTTGTGGAAATTTGAAACAAGCATTCCCTTCATCCATCTTGAAAAGCCTCCCAAAATTGAGGGTACTAGACATTGAAGACTGTAATGAGTTGGAAGAAATCATTGAAGAAGATGATGATCAAAATGTGTCTAATTTTTCTCGTCAACTTATCTTCCCAAAACTTGTTTCCATTCGCATCAAACGTTGCCATAAGTTGAAATGTGTATTACCTAACATCTCTGCATGCCGAGTTCTTCCAAACCTAAGGGCATTGTACATAGAAGATGCACCTGCACTAGAGCAAGTATTTGGACATAAACAACATGACACAACTTTGGAATATGTTCTACTTTGGAACCTTCCTTCACTCACTTTAGTTGCACCATCCATTGATTTGCAAACTGTTAAATACATTGTTGTGCAGCAATGTCCGAAACTATCTCTCACTTCCTCTATCACTCCTCAGGAATTGCTTAAGCAAGTGTCCAAAGGTACTCCATGTCATGAATATGTTATAATAGCATCATGTGTACACATGTGTATGAAATATATATATTGTTAGAATCTCATTTTATAATAGTTGTATATTTTTTGTGAGCATGATTTATATAACCAGCTATCCACGTTTAATTCTTACTAAACAATATCTTTCCAAACTAAAAATGTATGAGTGAAGCTCAAATAGACTTTCTACTTCATATATTCTTCAAGTGCATAAAATTAAATATTTTTTTGTCATTGTTTAATATTAAATATCTTGTTTATAAGATATCTAAATATCATATTCAACATTCTTATTTTATTTTATGGACTCTAAACAGTATCAATTTTATTTCAAATATGATAGAACTTACTTGGATACGATTAATAATTTAATTTAATTTTTTTTTTTGGCCATGGATGATATAATAGATTATTTCCTTGGGAATTTTAAGACGGGATTGAAAAATATTATCAAATCTGTGGATGATTCTAGCAAAGAAACCATGCAACAAATTAATTGCCAAGAAACTGAAGGTCAGATCAATGAGAAGAAGTTGACAATCATTGCTACACCAAACTTGACAGAGGTACACATCATTCTTCTATATGGAATGCCAATCGGATCTTTTGTATCTTTTGTATTTGGTGTTGCTCATGCTTTAGAGACATCAATATGCACATATCTTTTGTTGCCTTGTAGAGTGTTGACTATAATGGTGTACAGAATAAGAAAGAGTCAGAAGATCCAAGTGCACACAAGCGTGACATATCGGAGGAAAAGGTAATATCAGCTTAGGCAATTGGTTCAATTAATATTGAGACAAGGTTACATATCTTTTTGTTGTTGTGTAGAGTGAAGAAGTAAGAGCTGAAGAGTATACTTCATCAAAGAATGTTCGTATAGTTCCTTCATTATCTCATTCAGAACCAGCAAGCTCATCCAAGGTTAGCCTTACTATATTATCTCTTTCGCTGATTTTCTTTTTTGTGCTTGTAACTATAGTTAACTATGTATTTTTGAATATGGTGTCTCAGAGTGTCAATCAAATAAGGCCTGGTTTAGAGATTTCTATAGTAATACCAACTTCATTGTTACGACCTAAATCCATTAGCATCCAGTCAACAAGTAGATATATCTCTACATAAAACACATTCTGATGAAATTTAGTGTCGTGAGCCTCTCAGACTATATAAGCACTTGCAAATAAGTTCCTCCTTATGACAAACCTCTTTGATTTTGACTATATGTTCATTGATTTTTATATATATGGAGTTGGGGGACACGATATCAAGTAGTCAATCATGTTTGAAGAACCAGCAATAATCACTTGCAAAAATTGAAATTAAGAAAGTAATTCCTCATGAAATCAAAATAATTCATCTGTGATGAATATATATGGAGCAAGTTATACTTACTTTTATTTTATTTTATTTTTTTCATTTTGGGCTATGTAGACTGTTAGGGACCTGGAAATTCAGAGTGCTCAAAAGGAAACAACATCAAGGGAAAATGTAGGGAAAAAAATTCAACTCTCTACCAACTGATTCAAATACTAAATTGGTAAAACTTATATGTAATAACCTATTTCTCTTTATGATGTTAAAGGAAGCTTTGAAGGTTCTCTATCATTTGAGAATGCTAAGATGATTAGCCCACCAACCAGTGTTGTAAAAATGTAGTGTCAAAACGTAGAAATGGATGTTTCTACATTTTTTTCGCTGAAAATCAAGTCAAACAAAGGTAGGAACGGAATTGGAGTAGAAACGGTTGACACGCCGTATCAACTTAGTAAACTTGGCGAGTTTACCAAGTTGACTCAGTTACTGAAAAAAAGAAAGAAAGAAGTGAAGGGTATTTTGGAGAAATCACCTTCCCCAAATTAAAAAACGCTGAAACTCTATCTATTTACTCATTTGTGCCGTCGGGAGGGACTTTCCTTTCTTCTTCTTCTTCTTCTTCTTTTTTTTTTTGCATTGTTGTTGTTGTTGTTGTTTTTTTTTGACACCAATGACTTAAAATTGGAGATGTCGATCTCTTTTAGAATTTTATTGCCTTGATGTTTTGATTTTAATATGTATTATGATGACTGAGTTTGAACTTAATTATTTCCTTGAGTGTTTGAACTTAAATTTGTGATGACTTTAATGTATTGGTGTGTTTTAGTTTTATATATGTTGGATTTTTTTTTTTAAAAGTACATAGTAAACTCTTACGTTTCATTTATGTTTTACGATTTTACATTTTTGTTCACCCTTACTGTTTCTACGTAGACTCTGTTTTAACAACACTGCCATTAACTCTTTCACATGTAAGCTTTCAAATACTTTTGTTGGCCTAAACATGCTATCTTTGTGGGCATTTGTATATTTTTTCTGAGTCTCATATATAGTGGTGATTCATGATCTTGTGGCTACACAATTACTAGCAATGATATGAGAAAAGAATGGAAGATCTCGATTTCTGTGTGTATGTCTATATTTTTATTGGAATTGATAAAGTGCTCTTAAAATGAAACGTTTAAAAAGTAGTTAAAAGGACTTGTATATGTATGTAGCTTGTATCCCAGTAGAATGGAAAATATTGTTTATGTAGCTTAGGACTCATTTGTGTTGTTTTTCATGCTAACTTTTTATTATTAGATTCAAACACAAATCAAGTTCAACCCAAGTAATTCAGATGTTGAAGACATGAAAGAAGATGACCTCATCAGTGTGCTTGAAGCTATGGAGGATGAATATGGTAGTAAATCACCAATATTATCTGATCCTACTATTGCTACTGCCAAAGATGAGCTTGTTGCAAAGGCACTTGCTGACTTGGAAGACTGCTTGAACATGCCTCTTAAGGACATAGCAACCTCAGAGGCCAAATTGTCTTCGCATGCAAACAGCTCTCAACTTCTTATCTCACCCTTCCTTGGAAGATAGAGCTCTATTCCATGGAGTTATGGCTACAATAAAGTCTATGCACAAAGATTTGCATGACATTCTATCTTCTTTCAAGCAAGCATATTCTACTGTCAATAAAGTTGCAGTGCTTGAAGAAAGAGATAAAAGCATTAAGTTCCAGCTAAGTCAACGAAAGGAGGTTGCTATTGATCTTGTTTCCAAAACATCGGAAGCTCAAGAGAAGGAAGCTAGGCTGAAGGAACAGATCTCTAGGTTAGAGAAAGAGAGAAAATATTATGAGGCTGAATTGTTGTCTCTTCAAGAGCAAAAGAGAAAATATATTGTAGAAACGGTTGAGTTCAAGAAGGAGATTGAGACAGTGAGGAAAGAGAAGTATGAGATGTTGGAAGATCAAAGAAATGCTCAACAACAATTGTTTCAAGCTGATCATAAATGGTCAGTCCTAGGAAGCCAGTTTGAACGCAACATTGCTGATAGAAATCTCTCTTATTGATTCTTTTGTTCACTTTTAAAGGCCAAATATTTGCTATCTACTTGAACTAAATCTTTGTATTTGATTACTTGGATGTATAATATTCCTTGTTTGGAAGCTCATTTGACAGTTAATGATTCTAGAAGAAATGTTTGTATGTTTCCAAAATTTGTTTCTATGACAATCGAATCCTATGACTTGATCCTCATAATGTGCCTGTTCAATCACTTATGGATCGGATAAATTGATGGAGGTGGGTGGTGTGAGCTCAGAATAGGAATAAGTCTCCTTGAATATGACTTAGTACTGAAATTTACTTGTGGGTTAAATTTTAATTTTATTCATGATTAAGATTTATTCATTTATTGTAACATCCCAAAATTTTGGAGTTGGGAAATTAGAAATATTGTTTGGGAATTTGCTATGGAAATTTGGCCTGAATAATTATAAAGTCAGTTTTTAGAACTTAGGGCCTATGTTCCTTGAATTTTTGGGAAAACAATTTTTGAAGTTAATGGCCTAGAATAATTTTTGGAATTTATTTGGTACTAGTGCCAAATATTAAGGAAGGGGTAAATGATAATTTAAATACCCTAAAAATTAAAATGAATTTGGGCCAATGCAAGTGCAATTGGGTGAACTAGTGCGTGCTCCATCAAGTCATTGAAGGCATGATCATTAAATCTCCATCAGCCCATGCACATGCATGCAGAACCAATTGGGCCATTTATTCATCAATCACAACCCAACATCAAATTACAATTTCTAGCCCATTTCACCTCAGCTCCAAAACGCAGCAGTAGGCACCCAAATATATTAAATCAGCCCATACTCCTTTGATTACGCCAACAGCACCATACTCCTCTGAACAAATCTCAGCAAGTCCAACATGCCATGCCCGACAAGAATTTTCACGCCAATCCCCTCATCTTCTACCACATCACTCCCTACATGCACCAAATATTAAATTTGGACAGCTCTTCACCACATGCATCAGCAGCCCATACTCCACTAAGTTCTCGAACTCAGCAGCATGTGTACTCCCTCATCTATTCATTCGGCCCAACACCAGAAAACACCAAGAATGTGTGATGGAGATAATGAAGCCGAGGAAGTGTTATGGTTCTTTCCTACACAGAAACAAAGTGCAAACAGAGGGAGAGTTGTGACCAAGAGCACCGGGGGAAAAGAAAACTGAACGAAAGAGAGATGAAAGGAAAGCTGAAGGAAACCAACTAGCCAGCCCTCATTCTCCATATTTCCTACAGCTAAACATTTGCAGAAAACAAAGGAGAATTTTGAAGTTTTGAACCACGCATGCAAGCTTTTGGATTCAAACCAGTGAAGGTGCTAAAAAGAATAAGAGAAGTTAAAGAAGGAACAGAGACTAAGCAACTGAAGAACCATATATGCAAACTTGGGGTTCGATTAAGGTGAGTTTTTGAATCTCTTCCTTCTAACTTCAACTAATCCTACACTTTAGTTTCTGCTGTGTGGATTAAAGCAATAACCGAGAATGATATTTCCTTGTTCTTGGGCCACAAAACAGTGAGCATTGAGGTCTAACATGCATGCTTGAGGTTCTAAAGTCGCTAAAGTTGAAGCTTAACGTACATGCATGTGATATTGGGTTCTAATTAATTGCTGATAGACCATGGCTTGCTGTTTCGAGGTATGAATAGCTGAACCAAGTGCTTGCTATTTCTAAGTATAAAGCCTTGGATTCTCTGGAATCAAGGAGCATCGAATGATTATGATTCTGTTTTTGGTAATGACCATAAATACCATTTGGAGCTGCATGCACGTTGATTGTTCTGTTTTTTGAGTGCAGAAACAGAGCCAAAAAGTCATTAGCTACAGTAAAATCGTGGATGAACAGTGCATGTGTGAACAGGATTCGTATGCTGATGTCATTTGCTGGGAAACTGAAATTCAGCTGAAGCAGTGAACTTTGACCAAGGTAAAACTAGGGCAAACGAACTCTTTTGACTCTGAAATTTTTACAGGAGATAGTACACTCCTTAAGCTTTAAAATAAGCTTTGGTTCACCGAAAACGGAGGTCTACAACTCCGGTTATGATTTTTCGAAGTTGGGCCAAAATCTGGAGAAAATTCTGGTTTGCCACAGGAGCAGTCAGATGATGTGGCATTTCGGGATGACCAAACAAAATCATTAAATTGTGAAATTTTCCAGTTAAATAGTAGACTCAGAGAGGCTTAATTTGATAGGTAATCCGTCGAATTCCGATAAGAATCGAAGGAGATACGGATTTTTGAAGTTGACCTATTAAACTGAAATGTTTTCTGGACAGCGAAGAAAGAATGAAAATCTGGGAATGATACAGAAAGAAATAAGTCTAGTGATTAGTTGTATATGAAACTAGACTTAATTAATGACAAATAGAAATTTGAATCACCCCAATCGGAGTCCTATATAATTATTGGTGATTTTTCGAAATTAGGCCAAAATGCTGATAGCTTTTGCTACCATTCGAAATTAAAAAGAAATGGCCAAAGTAATGAGAATAAACTCCGAGCGTGTAAGAATGCCTATGAGGCAAAGATAAGCTATTATGTATTTGGTTCACTTGGCTCTAATAATATGGCGATGTGTTTAGGGCCATGAGAAGTCAAGAAGAAGAAGAAAGAAAATAAATGGAAGATACTTAGCTTCAAGCAATTCCGTAGATGAAAGAGAAAGTACAGCCGGAGGACATAGGCTAAGGTAGTGGACTTACCCTACTTGCGTGTATTGATTTATCTGCTTGTGTGATAATATGCATGATTGCTTTACTTGCTTATTTAATATATTTGAATGGTTGAAGCTCTGTTTCTATTTATGCTATGGCCATGAGTATATTTTATGAAGCATTGTAGCATGCAGAAATGTCATTATGTTAACATGAGCCTATGTAAGGCAAGCATATCATACACTAGCATTTATCTTGCATGCATTGTTCGGTAATGTTTGCTACTGAGATTCCCCAGAATCTCACCCTCCACAACCAACCTTTAGGCAGGTGAGCACGACAGAGAAATGCTGCAAGGGAAGATTGCTTGAAGTTGCTGTAGAAAGTATGAGCAAAGCAGACACTCTGATAGTTGTGACAACGGCCCTGAAGAATGTTGATGCTTCCAACCGAATAATGTAGGGCCGGGTGTCTAATATTTGAGTACGTGTTTTGGGAAAGCTTCCGCATATGCCAAATCGAAAAGATCCAGATGGGTTTTTAGAATCGCACTAATCCGCCACCCGAAAGGGCGAGGCCGGTAGGGGCGTTACAGTAAAATGGTATCAGAGCATTCATTCGGCTTGAATGCTCTGATGAAGTGAATAGTATTTGAGATTTTGGTAATAAAATTACCTACTCTGATGAAGTGAATAGTATCTGTATCGATACTTGGATAATTCCGATTGATAAGTCAGAATTAGAATGGAAATCTTGGTTAAAGAATTATCTGCTCTTAATTTGGAAGTGCAATCAGAACTTAGGTTCTGACTACTGATAGTTGATTGCATAATCATAAGAAACGGAGCATTAGTGACGTATACCTAATCGAAAAGGGTATGAGCTCTAGAGAATTTGATGCCTAGCTAACCTTTGGACTGGATCCTAATGGAAGTCCATGATTAAGTGTGCTTAGGCGAGAGAAATTCCATAATGGTTAACCCCTAGGAAGTCTCATAAAAATTTGAAACCTCTTGATTTATGGTTTGAGTGCCTTGAGGTATGAAATATGGTGATCCTTATGGATTTCATGAGAATACTAGAATGAATACGGTAAGGTTGATGAACCTAGAAGTTGAGTAGGCATCCAGAGGGTTGCTACCAGTTGAATTGATTCTTTAGGCAATTGAATTGGTTTGAATGAATTGAGGTATTTGGATATTGAATAGAATGATTTGAATGAATTGAGGTACTAGAATAGGGTACCGATTGAATTGAATGAATTAAGGCACTAGAATGTTGTGTCGATGTGTATGAGGGCTACCTACGAAGGATACTCATCGAAAGGATAGATTTGTAGCGCAGTGGAAGCGTGGTGAGCAAGATTGGCAGATAATGGATTGAAAGTCCTATGAATGGCCTAGATAGCCAATGATAGAGTCGGAAATGTGATTAGAAGAAGTAATGACCTTCTATAGCAGTTGTCTAGTTCCTGAGTTTGAAACTTTGAATTTTGAATTTGCCAATGCACCTGCAGAATTGTGAAATTTCTGAAATGAATTTTCTAAATGAAATATTTTGAACAGAATTTGAGACCTGTTTTGTGGTCACTTGAACATATTGTTTCACAGAAGGGATCCTTGTGGAACCCAGAATTGGAATTGAATTTTTGAATTTTATGAACTGAAGTTTTGAATGAAATGTTTCTAGTAGAATTTGAGACCAGGGTAATGGTCATTTTTGAAATGATGTTGTCTCAAAGAATGGGTTTGAACCCTGAATTTGAAAATGAATTTTGAATTATGTGGTTGTGAAAGCAGTACAGAACTGGAAAGGTCAGAAACTGTTGTAAAAGTACTCAGTTTACTGGATCTTGCTAGACATGTTTAGAATGTTTTGAAACGCTTGCCATTGAAAAAGCTCACAGAACTGAGAATTGAATGAAAGAATTGTGCACAACGGAATTGAATATCTTGAATTGAGAATTGAAAGAAAGAATTGTGCACACGAGAATTGTACATTTCATTCTGAGAATGAAAGAAAATTCAACTCCGGTTAAAGCCGAGAAGTAATGCCCTAGAATGTGGGGTAACCCTGTATGCCATCACGGTTAAGCCGGGGTTGGTAATACGATGAGGGAATTTGAATGCTGTAATCTTGTCTCCGGTTAAAGCCGAGAAGTAATGCCCTAGAATGTGGGGTAACCCTGTATGCCATCACGGTTAAGCCGGGGGTGGTAATACGATGAGGGAAGTTGAATGCTATAATCTTATCGACAGTTTAAGCCAGAGTGCTTGTTCGATAAGAGAATATTACAGTTTGAAATGAAGCGACCATCATGGTCTGCAGCAGAATGAATGTATTCTCTTGAATTTGAGCTGGCAGCGATTTTGTTGTCCTTGAAAATGTGAAAGCACTACTTTTTATAGTGCGATTTTGAAAATGTACTGCTACCACAGAATTTTGAATATGAGACAACATAGAAGCAATATTGAAAGTAATGATGTGATTATCATTACTGATATTTTGAATTGAAAATCGTTGACGTAATTGTCTTCGTTGATGTTTTGAATTGAAAAGCGGTGCATTAGGTGATTATGTTGTTACAGGAACAGAAACTGATAGAATGGTCTAGAGAATGAACTGGTTAAGCCAGATAGTACTTGATAGCCACTGAGCTAGTCAAGAGGAAGTAGTTTAAGAACTTGAATTGAAGAAGCCTAGCACTGTGTTGTTATCTAGCTTGGTAACATTAGACCAACGTGTCTAGAGTATACATGAGATTGGAAGAATAATCAGACTGTACCGTGTTGTAGTTGTGATGCCTATGGCTTGAAGGTAACTCCTTGGGCAATAAGGCAAGAGTGTCCAGCGCTGTGGTAATTGAATAAGCCGAAAGGCTAGAATGAAATAAGCTAAAAAGTTGAATGAAAATGAGGCAGTGAAGCCTGAGTAACCAAGCGCTGTGAGAATGGACTAATGAGTCCTATGAATGAATGCTACACACCAGGTAGGGATGGAAACTCTTCCACATTGACCAACAAGTGCGTTGTTACCTTGGTGGTCTGTGCATGAAAGGATTAGGATATGCCACTGTACCGAAGGGTTGAAGTGGCAGCGATTAAGTCGAAAACATGATAGCACTATTACTGTTTGTATAGTGCAGGTTGTGAAACGTACCGCGATCACATAAATTTTCAATGTGGGAAATTTGAAAATGAGACAGTATAGTTGAAATGAAAAGCGGTGCAGTTAGTGATTATAATGATCTCGGAATAGAGACTGTTACAGTGGTCTAGAGATCTGAACCGAGTAGGTCAGATAGGAAATTGCCAGCGTGCTAAGCAAGAGGAAAGTGGTCTGAGAGCTTAAGTTGAAGAGGCTCAGATGATTGATGAACAAATAGAGGCTCAAGGCTGTAAGACCCGATGTGAAAGATGGCACAGGGCGGTGTCCCTGGGTCGTATCACCTGTGTGATTAGCACTGTGTGGAATGCTCACAGGTATGATAACTTTGGACCAATGTGTCCAAAGAAGTTGTGAGTCTAACAGAACAGACTGTACCAGGTGGTAGTTGATATGCCAATGGCATAAAGGTGGTTGTATGGGCATTAAAGCCCGAATATCCAGTGCTACAACATTGGAATGAACCAGAAGATAGATTGAAACGGGCAGAGAAGCCTGAGTAACCAAGTGCTTAGAGAATGGACTAGTGGGTCCTGTATGGTGGAGAATTTTACCTGGGTACAGAATGAATAAGAATGTGGTATGATGATTTGTGTGCTCTGTAAGCATGCATAAGAAAGGAATAGACTAGACATCTAAAATAATTCCCCGAAGGTATAAGTTCAAATTTCGAGGACGAAATTTAAATAACGGGGGGAGAAATGTAACATCCCAAAATTTTGGAGTTGGGAAATTAGAAATATTGTTTGGGAATTTGCTATGGAAATTTGGCCTGAATAATTATAAAGTCAGTTTTTAGAACTTAGGGCCTATGTTCCTTGAATTTTTGGGAAAACAATTTTTGAAGTTAATGGCCTAGAATAATTTTTGGAATTTATTTGGTACTAGTGCCAAATATTAAGGAAGGGGTAAATGATAATTTAAATACCCTAAAAATTAAAATGAATTTGGGCCAATGCAAGTGCAATTGGGTGAACTAGTGCGTGCTCCATCAAGTCATTGAAGGCATGATCATTAAATCTCCATCAGCCCATGCACATGCATGCAGAACCAATTGGGCCATTTATTCATCAATCACAACCCAACATCAAATTACAATTTCTAGCCCATTTCACCTCAGCTCCAAAACGCAGCAGTAGGCACCCAAATATATTAAATCAGCCCATACTCCTTTGATTACGCCAACAGCACCATACTCCTCTGAACAAATCTCAGCAAGTCCAACATGCCATGCCCGACAAGAATTTTCACGCCAATCCCCTCATCTTCTACCACATCACTCCCTACATGCACCAAATATTAAATTTGGACAGCTCTTCACCACATGCATCAGCAGCCCATACTCCACTAAGTTCTCGAACTCAGCAGCATGTGTACTCCCTCATCTATTCATTCGGCCCAACACCAGAAAACACCAAGAATGTGTGATGGAGATAATGAAGCCGAGGAAGTGTTATGGTTCTTTCCTACACAGAAACAAAGTGCAAACAGAGGGAGAGTTGTGACCAAGAGCACCGGGGGAAAAGAAAACTGAACGAAAGAGAGATGAAAGGAAAGCTGAAGGAAACCAACTAGCCAGCCCTCATTCTCCATATTTCCTACAGCTAAACATTTGCAGAAAACAAAGGAGAATTTTGAAGTTTTGAACCACGCATGCAAGCTTTTGGATTCAAACCAGTGAAGGTGCTAAAAAGAATAAGAGAAGTTAAAGAAGGAACAGAGACTAAGCAACTGAAGAACCATATATGCAAACTTGGGGTTCGATTAAGGTGAGTTTTTGAATCTCTTCCTTCTAACTTCAACTAATCCTACACTTTAGTTTCTGCTGTGTGGATTAAAGCAATAACCGAGAATGATATTTCCTTGTTCTTGGGCCACAAAACAGTGAGCATTGAGGTCTAACATGCATGCTTGAGGTTCTAAAGTCGCTAAAGTTGAAGCTTAACGTACATGCATGTGATATTGGGTTCTAATTAATTGCTGATAGACCATGGCTTGCTGTTTCGAGGTATGAATAGCTGAACCAAGTGCTTGCTATTTCTAAGTATAAAGCCTTGGATTCTCTGGAATCAAGGAGCATCGAATGATTATGATTCTGTTTTTGGTAATGACCATAAATACCATTTGGAGCTGCATGCACGTTGATTGTTCTGTTTTTTGAGTGCAGAAACAGAGCCAAAAAGTCATTAGCTACAGTAAAATCGTGGATGAACAGTGCATGTGTGAACAGGATTCGTATGCTGATGTCATTTGCTGGGAAACTGAAATTCAGCTGAAGCAGTGAACTTTGACCAAGGTAAAACTAGGGCAAACGAACTCTTTTGACTCTGAAATTTTTACAGGAGATAGTACACTCCTTAAGCTTTAAAATAAGCTTTGGTTCACCGAAAACGGAGGTCTACAACTCCGGTTATGATTTTTCGAAGTTGGGCCAAAATCTGGAGAAAATTCTGGTTTGCCACAGGAGCAGTCAGATGATGTGGCATTTCGGGATGACCAAACAAAATCATTAAATTGTGAAATTTTCCAGTTAAATAGTAGACTCAGAGAGGCTTAATTTGATAGGTAATCCGTCGAATTCCGATAAGAATCGAAGGAGATACGGATTTTTGAAGTTGACCTATTAAACTGAAATGTTTTCTGGACAGCGAAGAAAGAATGAAAATCTGGGAATGATACAGAAAGAAATAAGTCTAGTGATTAGTTGTATATGAAACTAGACTTAATTAATGACAAATAGAAATTTGAATCACCCCAATCGGAGTCCTATATAATTATTGGTGATTTTTCGAAATTAGGCCAAAATGCTGATAGCTTTTGCTACCATTCGAAATTAAAAAGAAATGGCCAAAGTAATGAGAATAAACTCCGAGCGTGTAAGAATGCCTATGAGGCAAAGATAAGCTATTATGTATTTGGTTCACTTGGCTCTAATAATATGGCGATGTGTTTAGGGCCATGAGAAGTCAAGAAGAAGAAGAAAGAAAATAAATGGAAGATACTTAGCTTCAAGCAATTCCGTAGATGAAAGAGAAAGTACAGCCGGAGGACATAGGCTAAGGTAGTGGACTTACCCTACTTGCGTGTATTGATTTATCTGCTTGTGTGATAATATGCATGATTGCTTTACTTGCTTATTTAATATATTTGAATGGTTGAAGCTCTGTTTCTATTTATGCTATGGCCATGAGTATATTTTATGAAGCATTGTAGCATGCAGAAATGTCATTATGTTAACATGAGCCTATGTAAGGCAAGCATATCATACACTAGCATTTATCTTGCATGCATTGTTCGGTAATGTTTGCTACTGAGATTCCCCAGAATCTCACCCTCCACAACCAACCTTTAGGCAGGTGAGCACGACAGAGAAATGCTGCAAGGGAAGATTGCTTGAAGTTGCTGTAGAAAGTATGAGCAAAGCAGACACTCTGATAGTTGTGACAACGGCCCTGAAGAATGTTGATGCTTCCAACCGAATAATGTAGGGCCGGGTGTCTAATATTTGAGTACGTGTTTTGGGAAAGCTTCCGCATATGCCAAATCGAAAAGATCCAGATGGGTTTTTAGAATCGCACTAATCCGCCACCCGAAAGGGCGAGGCCGGTAGGGGCGTTACATTTATGATATTTGTATTCTTCATGTCAGGATCTTGATTGAGATTTATTTGGTGGCCAACAAATTTTTGATATTGGCCTATTGGAGTTACACTTCTTCTGTGTGTAAGATTTGGCAGCAGTTTGATGATGCAGATTCTGGGGCAGGGTCAGATGACTTTGGTTTGCTGGAATTCGGTGAAACTGGAGAAGAGTTTTGCCAAATTGGCAACCAGACTTGCAACATTCTATAAGAATGATATGATGTTTAAAATACAATAAGACTATGTTGTAAGATATATAAAATGCGTATGTTTGGACTATGGGATGCCATTTGAAAATAGTACGTCATACTTTCTGTTAATAACAAATTATCATATGAGTTTTTCTTTTTGGCTAACCCTCTAAGATTCAAGTGCAAGTTGAAATTTTTTATTTTTATTTCTTCAACTACCTCTCTAACATCCTCCTTATCAATCATCAGATTCAAGATAATCTTATTGTAAATGTGTTACATTCAACACCAAGGATCTAAAATGTACTTCTCAGTTGTCAATAGCCTTGTGGCCTAGAGGTATGAGGAGGGGTTGCAAGTTTGATTCTGCTTGTAACCTCAAGACATTAGTGTTTGCCTCTTCAATTTTTATTTTTATTTTTAAAGAAGTATTCCTATTAATAACAAATGTATTGTTGCTGCATGACATCCAATCTGAATAATCTCTTGAAGCAACCAGACTAGTTCCATGAGGGACTTTCACATCCTTATCCAACATATTTTTTTTTAAAAAAAATTTAATTTCTCATTGAATTCACAACCTTCATGGATTGATAAATCTGATACCTACAGGAGTCAAAGTTACTCCATATTTATCTTCTTGAGTTTATCTTACTATAGCTTTGACCCTATAAATGCCGATGGCAATCTAGGAAGAAAATTGCAATGGCCATTCAGAACGGAAGAGGACTTGGATTTCTAAAAGGGTTAACGTGCGATTTGGCTAATAAACTATTGGCTCAGGAGCGTCCAACACAATTAACTATTAAGTAGACCAAAAATAATAACAAACTTTTAAAAAGAAGCGTTCAGCACAATGCTGTTAGCAAAAAGTTAACTTCCGTTATTTAAGGTGCAGATTGGCCAACGAACTTTTATTTTAGGAGCGCTCAGCACAAAATTCTAAATTTTACTAAATTAAATAATTTTTTCTCAATTGTCATTATTTAAAACTATTTGTATAGATTTCTATAGGCAAAAATTACTCATTCTTTAATTTTGTCAAAATTATAATTTGTTAAAATAAACAAAAGTTTTAATTAAAAATATAATTATATGATTTAAATAAAACTCAAGTTGTTTTATAGTTTATTATATATATTAAAAAAAATTATATGATTTATTTTTATTTTAGAAGAAATTTATGTGAGTTAAAAAATTCATTTAATGTTAAAAAATTTAAAAAAATCTATTATATCCTGAAAGAAATGAAATAAGTTTAATTTTTATTTTTATAAAAAGAGCTTAATAGATATCAAAGTTGATATTTAAAAATAAAAATCTGACAACTTGATGATATATTTGTTACGTTGATATTTAATAATATAAATCCGGCAACTTGATGATATATTTGTTAATTAAATGATCTATTGATTATATGGATTATAAAAGGAGCTCAATGGATATCAAGCCTCTTAAGTTATCTTTTTTTTTTTTCCCAACAAGTCTTATATTCATATAAGCAATAGATCATTTAAAGCTCAATGGATATCAAGCCTCTTAAGTTATCTTTTTTTTTTTTTTTTTTTCCAACAAGTCTTATATTCATATAAGCAATAGATCATTTAATTAACAAATATATTATCAGTTGCCAGATTTATATTATTAAGTATCAACGTTGATATCCATTAAGCTCCTTTTATAAAAATAAAAATAAAACTCATTTCATTTCTTTCAGGATATAATAGATTTTTTAAAATTTTATTAACATTAAATGAATTTTTTAACTCACATAAATTTCTTTTAAAATAAAAATAAATCATATAATTTTTTTTTGTTTAACATATATAATAAACTATAAAACACTTTGAGTTTTATTAAAATCATATAATTATATTTTTAATTAAAACTTTTGTTTATTTTAGCAAATTATAATTTTGACAAAATTAAAGAATGAGTATTTTTTGTCTATAGATATCTATACAAATAGTTTTAAATAATGACAATTGAGAAAAAATTATTTAATCTAGTAAAATTTAGAATTTTGTGCAGGGCGTTTCTGGAGTAAAGGTTTGTTGGTCAATCTGCACCTTAGATAACGGAGGCTAACTTTTTCCTAACGGCGTTGTGCTGTGCGCTACTTTTTAAAAGTTTATTATGGTGGGCGTTCCTTTTTAAAAGTTTGTTGATATTTTTGGTTCACTTAATAGTTAATTGTGTTGGATGCTCCTGAACCAATAGTTTATTGGCCAAATCACACCTTAACCCTTTCTAAAATTGAAAAATGTGTTTGTCCAATCCATTTATGAAGGCCCCGTTCGTTTCAAGTCATCGATTTTTCTGCTTTAAGGCAATCATAATTTTGATCATCGTGAACTTGTCTTCCTAAATTTCTATTCAACGATGCCATAAGTTGAAACTTGTATTTGGTGTCTCAACATGAAAAAGGTTTCCAAATTTGGAATATGCATTACTTTCCAATATTATATTTTTTGTTGATATACTTGATGTTGAAGGTTCTATATTATATTAGAGAATGCTAAACTAGTACCATATCAACTTATTTACAACCACCAAGGGAGCTCGCTCCTGGGCTCCTCACTTCTTTATCTGCCTCAAGCATTTCCACATGTACGTAAGCTCTTTTCTATTATATTTTTGTGAGCCTAAAAGAGTTGTCTATAGTAGTTTTTCATATCCCTTAGATTTGTATTATCTACCATGTGAGGACAAATGCTTACATACTTGTACCATGTTGTCTAAACTTTGTACAATAAAAATATAATAACTTATATTATTTTAATTCTAGTTGGTAGGTGACTCATAAAAAAATTCACTTATTTTTTTTTTAGAAAATTACGAGTCAAACAATTATGTTTTAGCTTTTGTTTTTCAAATTATGATGAGTATTTTTTCTTAAAAACAAATTTAAATGTGATTTTTTTCCAGATGAGTCACTTGCCAATTAGAATTAAAATGATATGAGTTTTTATATTATTATTAGATAGAGTTTAGATGAGGTGATACTTCTGAAGTATATAAGTATTGTTCACATGGGAGCTCATGTTATGAGTCCCACATCGGGGATTCAAGCTCTTAGAGTAAAGTTTATAAGTCCATTGGGTTCTCCCTCCTCATAGGCTAGTTTTTGGGGATTAGGCTCTTCCTTTGGGCTTCTGTTCATTACATTGGTGTTTTCATTGAGAGTCGATGTTTCGGAGAGGGCTACCTATAACTCCCACATCAGGGGAGTCAAGCTCTTAGAGTAAGGTTTATAAGTCCATTGGATTCTCTCTCCTCATAGGCTAGTGATAGTTGAATGTTTTACACACTTCTTTTTATCTCTTGATTAATAATTTAGGACTATTTAGTTAATAAATAATAGCTTTTATACTTATTTGGGCTTTGGGCCTTTGATTTTGTAACACCCCAATTTCCATACCACTTATTGTGTTCATAAACACATAATACTGAGGAATACGGTATTGTCAAATCAGAGTAATGCGGATGATAGAGCATACATTATCATTTGGATAACGAGTATCCGATACAATGCCCAAACTTAAGCTGGCATATTAAAAATCTCGAACGAATATTCTTTCCAGAACTAGTCTTTCTTCCGAACTTCGTTCTGTCTGGTGACATTTCACGTACTTCCTTGAATAGTTCCTTCTTTCATCCAGCTTCTCTTCTTGAAGCTTTAGTCAAATCTAAGATTCAATACACATTGAATCTCAGGTAACAGATAACCTTATTTGCAAATATGAAATGTAAATGCAGTATAACACATGTAAAAGCATAGAATAATTTACAGTAAACAAGTCGCACCGTAACCGCAGTTAACGGCCAAGGACCTCAGCCCTTTAGGACACGCAGCCCTATGAGACCGCAGCCTCAAATCCATAGCTAGGAAATAAACATGTAAATCATCTAGCAAACATGATCAGTCATACATGAAATACATACATACATGCTAATAAGAGTTAACGTTACTGTACGCGAACGTACCTTCCTTCCACGTGAATAGTAGTTTACTATTCATGTATACGTCACTATTCATGAATAGTAATATGCCCGTCCTTTGAATCCGACTCCAAACTTCCCGGACATCCTAACATATCACCGTATCACTTAGAATAATGCTCTAAGAGTTATTTATATCAGCATTGTCCATTTTACCCTTACATTTCTCCAAAAACGGAATTTCCAGCATTTTGCCCAGATTTTTCTCTAACTTTGAAAAATCATAATTAATTCTACAAAACTCCGAATGAGGTGCTGTAAAATTCCACATAATCCTTGATATGTCTATTTTCAAGGAAAAATAACGGCTTTAACTCGAAATTCATGAGTCATTCCCAGATTTTCCGTTTCCAAACACTGCTCAGATTTAAATAAAGTAAACAAAGCTTAACTTCAAAAATTATGATCTCCTTGTCCAGAGCTCAAAACGTTACAAATTATATATCAACGGAAAGCCCTAGATGTCTACTTTATATCTGGAAAATTTCATAATTTTATCACATGCCGTTTATTCCCAGATTTTAAAAATGTGAACATTATCCAGAAAAACATCTCAAAATAACACTGTCTTATAAGGTGACAGAAAATTTTTATGAAAACTCTTATTTTCCAGTAAGCTTTTGAACCTCAAAAACAATATTAATCCGCTGAAATAAAGATAAGAGAGAGAGTAAAATCCTTACCTAAGCCCAAAAATCAGTTGCATTAAATCTTCTTGTCTTCACCGAATACTCTCTCTCAATTTCTATTGTTCTCTCCTACTCTCTTGGTATCTCCACTATTCTTTTCCTTTTGTCTTTCAACTCTCCACAATTTCACTCTCTTTCGTTGGACAACATGAATGGAAAAATCTGATGTGTGTCCTCTATATATAGGCCAAGAGTGAAAGGAGGGAGGTGGAGTATACGTAGGAAAATTTGGTGAGTTTGGTGGATAAATATACAAAGTAGGTGATGTGTATGTAATGCATTTTGTAAGATAGTGGTAGGTGTTTTGTACAGATTGAATTTTCCTCCATTTCATACTTCACCGAATTTTCTTTTCCTACGGCACACTTCTTCCAATTTTCCTCATGTAGGTTGGCCAAAAATACTTATCATGGATATTGTAAATGTGTGTGCCGTGGGTTTGGCAAGAGGATGGAGTGTGTGTGTCTAGTACAAACATTCTTCCATTTAAAGTGAAATATGACGATGGAAAGATATTGCTTAATAAAGCAAATAGGCATACATGGAAGCTACGTGAATATTGATGTGGCTATCATAAAAATATTCTATAGCCTCCTTTGTTGATCAATAAAATATATTCATATGAGCATTTGGAATTTCCTACTTGTAATCTTTCAATAAAAATTTCCTTAATTCCAGTAATTTCTCATATAGTCTTTCAGACCAAATTTTCATAATGTATACGTGAATAGTAAAAACGTACATGTGAATAGTAAATTACTATTCATAGTCCCAAAATATACTGATCCCAAATTTGTCACATTTAAATACTGGGTCTAGTAGTCTTCCAAATATAGACTAATTTCCAAATCTTTAGACCCAAAATTCGGGATATTACATTTCTCCCCCTGTTCAATAAATTTCGTCCTCGAAATTTGAACGTACAACCTGAGAGAAAATACCTTAGACTTTCAGTCTATTCTTCCATATGCATGCTTACTATTCACGTAACACAATCATTCATCCTATCCCAGTATGTAGTTTTCAAATATATGACTCTCTGGTCCATTCTCCAAGTACTTGGTTACACAGGCATCACAACCTGATACATTTTGCCTCTCAGCTTATCTCATTCTAGCCTTCCGGCTCATTCAATTATCACAGCACTGGATATTCTAACCTTACTACTTAGGGAATCACCCTCTGCCATAGGCATCTCAACTGCAACTTTGTACAATTTGAATATTTTGCCAGTCTCAAAATATACTTTAGACACACTGGTTTAATGTCACCATGCTAAGCAACAAATACCATACTTGGCATATAGGTCTTACAACTCAGGGACTCTGCCCCATACAAACTTGCATACCGAGTCTTACTACCTTGAGTCTCTGCTCATCTGTTTCATCTGAGCTTCTTTCATTCAAGCTCTCAAAGTATTGTAGTTGACCAATACTATTTGACCCATCTGGTTTAAATTCTCTATTAGTTTCTGTTCCTATGTCTTAAACTCCAACTACACCGCTTTTCCTTTCAATACATTAGCATCGACAATCATGTCATTGCTACCAAAAACTATTTTGTTGTCTCGTTTTCAAATTTTCACACATTGAAAATTTTCCGTGGTCTCAGTACATTTCACAATCCGCACTAAACCAAAAAGTAATAGTGCTATCACATTTTCAAACATAATTGCTGTCCACAAAAATTAGTGAAAACACATTCGCTGCCGGTTCGATTTCAAAAGAACTTTACTACCGACACACATTTATGAGTAGGATTATTCTTTTCACAAATTCAACATTTGAAAGCTCTCGTCACCACTTCAACCTTTCGGTATAGCAGCATATCGCAATCCTTTCATACACAAACCACCGCAGTGGTAATGCACTTGTTGGTCAATGTGGGAAAATTTCCGTCCCCCCCATAAGAGACCCAGTGTCTGCACTGGCACATTAATGGGCCACCCCACCAGAATCCCTCCTCGGGAAAAAGGACAATGTCCAGGAGCCCTGCTCCAAACGTCTGCATGGGTCCCAACCAAACAAGGCAAAACACACGCCCCTACAAGGCGAAACTTCTCAGATTGGATGCATACACTGCTGGTGCGAAAATAAGCTTTTCAAAAACTAATCCCCTCGAAAGAACTTTCAATAATGGCCAGCAATTTCAAACATTATAAAACATCTGGTAAGATCCAATAAACCGTGTACATCTACAACAGTTTTCGAACTCTTCCAATTTTTGTGTACTGCCTTTACCACAACATATTTGAAAACTCAATTTCAAATTTTAGGTTCTACAAAACCCTTTTTTTTTTATGAGACAACATGTTTCACAAATCAACCATTCAAACTGGTCTCAAATTTTGTTGAAAAAAACATTTCATTCGAAAACTCAATTTCGAAAGTTCACAAGTTCAAATTTCAACAAAATCAGCGGGTGTATTGGCAAGTTAAAGAATTCAACCTTTAAACATATCCAGGAACCAGACAACTAATTTCTTAGATGGTCAACACTAACAAACCTTATCATTGGCTACTCAAACCATTCATATACATAAAGAATCACTCAATCATCAAGTTTGATTCTTAGATCAAAATTCAGTTGGTGGCAACCTTCTGGATACCAAAACAATTCTTAGGCTCACCAATCCATTTTTGAAATCTCGACCATACTCAATACACATGCTAGAATTATCAAGATTCATAGCTTACAACAATCAAATATTATCCTCAGATATTCCCAAAATAACAATCATCAAATTCACAATTTGACTTTTAGAACCTCAATATCAACTGAGTTAAGAAATCATATTGCCTATTGTACATATTAGGATTGTGATTCACAATTCTTAAACTGATCCTCAAAACATACAAAGGCTCTTCTCACAATGTCAATATTATCACAAAGTTCTAATACTACCTCAAAAGTAATCATTAGTCACATTTCAACTTAGACCATATTCAAATATAACCTCAATCATACGAATTCATATCAGCATTTTCTTAGCATCCTTAAAGATCACCAATTTTTCTCTCTACAAGGTACTCGACCTTTAATCAAAAAGTTTCAAATTTCAAACTCTGTCAACAATCACCTTATCCGAGATTACTATCGCCTTAGCACGCTTACACTCAGAATCCCATTTTCAAATGTCTGTCCCGACATCTCAAATCAGCTGCATACCTAAATCGGATTTCCTGGAGATTTGGTCATTAAGTAATCACCATGTGACTTATAAACGTCCAAACTTAATTTCCTTGAGACATGACTAACAATAAATGTTGTGTCGATTACCGCCTGCACCAAAATTCAAAAAGGTTTCGACCTATAAGGGCGGTTAGGGTGCATTAGGTTGTATTAGGGTGCGGTGCCATAAAATTTCCGCATAACAACAAAGTCTGCACAATTATGAGCCAGCGACAGATGAGAATCCAATGCTGCTTAACAAAATCTAGACGTTACTAGCCCAGCTATAAACCGAGTAAAGCATGAGTAATTGTTTCACATTCTCTCAGGTTTCACATCCTCTCAAGCTTCACATCAACATACATATTTCCTCTCCGATCGTAACTTTCCCTATATTCTTCCATATTATCTTTATACATGGCCGGTTCAAGCAACTTCATTCCAGTTTCCGATTCATACAACCCTTTCTTTCTTGAAACTTTACTTCATGACTATCAGACTAACATGTTGTCTGACTTGTCAAACAATGTATCATACCCTTATTCTTCTTTACTTCCCCAAAATCCCGTAGGTGTGAACGTTCATTCATCTGCCCCAATGATTAACGTTCCTACTCCTCCTCCAAGGATACAAGATTCTATTTTTACGACTACTACCAGAAAGGAATCTGAAGCAGGTCCATCAAGGCGACCTGTCCAAAGATGTCGTAATATGGCAGATCTTATGGAGTCTACGGTACCTTCTCAACCAAGGAATCCTGCTTCTAGCTTAGCTGAGACCTTTAACCCATTCTCATGTGGTTGCTGCCATGTTCTACGAGAGATCATTCATACCAATGGACTTCAATACCATAAACTTGAAGTTCATGGGAGGATTGGTATGATATGCCACGCTGTCTTTCACCAGGACGTACAAGGAGGTTCTTCCAATCCTCAAGTATTTGACTTTGGTAAGAAAAATTTAGAAGATGTCAAGCATTTTCTAGAAAATTATTGTTTGAATCAAAATTCTTTAGGGTATGTCCTGGTGTTAGATCCCCTATCAGCCTACTATGAGGCCCTTTGTGTTGGTTTGGAATGGACTAAAAATCAAAATAAACTCCCTAATAGTTCATTTCCAACCAATACAACAAATATATCCAATAAAGGAAAAGAGCTCGTGGTTGTAAATAATAATCCTTCAGTCCCCATACCTAGTGATCCATACCGATCAAGAGCTGAACAAAATATTAGGGGTGCATCAATGTCAATAGATGATCTTAGAGACTTCTTCCATTTACGTCAACAAGAAGCGGCTCAACAAGTTCGCCTATGCAAAAATGTTCTAATGAAAATATGCCATAGGGGAGGAATAAAGCATTGGCCTTATGTAAAAATTCGAAGCACTATGAAGCAAATAGCTAGATTGAGAAGAACAATGTCTCCTGATGGTCCTCTCTCAAGAGCAACCGCTCAGGAAGAAATTAATAGACTTAAACTTGAGATAGTCGAAGCTTGCGGTGGGATTGTACCAACTGTTGTTCTCGATGCTTGAGTTAATATAGTCTACTCTTTTAGCCTTCTTGCTAATGTTTGTAATCTCTATTCTAGGATTCATAAGGATTTTCAAGCTTTTCTGCCAAACTCAACTTTATCTATTAAATTCAAACTTAAGCAAGTCATTCTAACTTATCGTTAGGACCAAGAAAAAGATTGGACTTCTAAATTTGGAGTAGATAATTTCCATAATTTTCACTCTTGTCACTCAGAATTTTCTAAGAATTAGTACTATTCACGTATACGGTACTATTCACGTATACGTATTATTCACTATTCACTCGAGCATACTAGCCAAATGCCAGAATCTCTGCTCTGATACCAAAATTGTAACACCCCAATTTCCATACCACTTATTGTGTTCATAAACACATAATACTGAGGAATACGGTATTGTCAAATCAGAGTAATGCGGATGATAGAGCATACATTATCATTTGGATAACGAGTATCCGATACAATGCCCAAACTTAAGCTGGCATATTAAAAATCTCGAACGAATATTCTTTCCAGAACTAGTCTTTCTTCCGAACTTCGTTCTGTCTGGTGACATTTCACGTACTTCCTTGAATAGTTCCTTCTTTCATCCAGCTTCTCTTCTTGAAGCTTTAGTCAAATCTAAGATTCAATACACATTGAATCTCAGGTAACAGATAACCTTATTTGCAAATATGAAATGTAAATGCAGTATAACACATGTAAAAGCATAGAATAATTTACAGTAAACAAGTCGCACCGTAACCGCAGTTAACGGCCAAGGACCTCAGCCCTTTAGGACACGCAGCCCTATGAGACCGCAGCCTCAAATCCATAGCTAGGAAATAAACATGTAAATCATCTAGCAAACATGATCAGTCATACATGAAATACATACATACATGCTAATAAGAGTTAACGTTACTGTACGCGAACGTACCTTCCTTCCACGTGAATAGTAGTTTACTATTCATGTATACGTCACTATTCATGAATAGTAATATGCCCGTCCTTTGAATCCGACTCCAAACTTCCCGGACATCCTAACATATCACCGTATCACTTAGAATAATGCTCTAAGAGTTATTTATATCAGCATTGTCCATTTTACCCTTACATTTCTCCAAAAACGGAATTTCCAGCATTTTGCCCAGATTTTTCTCTAACTTTGAAAAATCATAATTAATTCTACAAAACTCCGAATGAGGTGCTGTAAAATTCCACATAATCCTTGATATGTCTATTTTCAAGGAAAAATAACGGCTTTAACTCGAAATTCATGAGTCATTCCCAGATTTTCCGTTTCCAAACACTGCTCAGATTTAAATAAAGTAAACAAAGCTTAACTTCAAAAATTATGATCTCCTTGTCCAGAGCTCAAAACGTTACAAATTATATATCAACGGAAAGCCCTAGATGTCTACTTTATATCTGGAAAATTTCATAATTTTATCACATGCCGTTTATTCCCAGATTTTAAAAATGTGAACATTATCCAGAAAAACATCTCAAAATAACACTGTCTTATAAGGTGACAGAAAATTTTTATGAAAACTCTTATTTTCCAGTAAGCTTTTGAACCTCAAAAACAATATTAATCCGCTGAAATAAAGATAAGAGAGAGAGTAAAATCCTTACCTAAGCCCAAAAATCAGTTGCATTAAATCTTCTTGTCTTCACCGAATACTCTCTCTCAATTTCTATTGTTCTCTCCTACTCTCTTGGTATCTCCACTATTCTTTTCCTTTTGTCTTTCAACTCTCCACAATTTCACTCTCTTTCGTTGGACAACATGAATGGAAAAATCTGATGTGTGTCCTCTATATATAGGCCAAGAGTGAAAGGAGGGAGGTGGAGTATACGTAGGAAAATTTGGTGAGTTTGGTGGATAAATATACAAAGTAGGTGATGTGTATGTAATGCATTTTGTAAGATAGTGGTAGGTGTTTTGTACAGATTGAATTTTCCTCCATTTCATACTTCACCGAATTTTCTTTTCCTACGGCACACTTCTTCCAATTTTCCTCATGTAGGTTGGCCAAAAATACTTATCATGGATATTGTAAATGTGTGTGCCGTGGGTTTGGCAAGAGGATGGAGTGTGTGTGTCTAGTACAAACATTCTTCCATTTAAAGTGAAATATGACGATGGAAAGATATTGCTTAATAAAGCAAATAGGCATACATGGAAGCTACGTGAATATTGATGTGGCTATCATAAAAATATTCTATAGCCTCCTTTGTTGATCAATAAAATATATTCATATGAGCATTTGGAATTTCCTACTTGTAATCTTTCAATAAAAATTTCCTTAATTCCAGTAATTTCTCATATAGTCTTTCAGACCAAATTTTCATAATGTATACGTGAATAGTAAAAACGTACATGTGAATAGTAAATTACTATTCATAGTCCCAAAATATACTGATCCCAAATTTGTCACATTTAAATACTGGGTCTAGTAGTCTTCCAAATATAGACTAATTTCCAAATCTTTAGACCCAAAATTCGGGATATTACAGATTTTATTTTAGTCATTTTTAATAGTAAAATTCCAGTTATACATTGCTTTGCTATTTTTACCATAACTCTTGAACCAGACATCGGATTTGCCTCATTTTTGTCTCATATTTCAAATGATTCAAAGAGCTACAATTGTTATGAAGACATGAAGGGCAAATTCGGACAAGAGGGCGGTCGATTTTGGAGCCAAAGTTAGATGTATATTTCTGGATTTTATTTGGGCTCGAATTTTGTAATTAAAGCCCACTTTTATTTTATTTTCGTTTTGGGCTGAACCATTGGTGTCCATTTTCCATTTTAGGTTTTATTTAGGTCAGATGGTGGCTGAACACATATTCATTCACGTGCTTGTCATTTTGTGGATCAAAAGAAGAGTTTTCAAATTCTCTCAAATGTTCTTCGCGTTCTTCGTCTGTTCTTTGTTTTTCCCAGCCATGTTCGGCTAAACATCTGTGATTAACCCAACGTTGATGATTCCATGATTCGTCCAGAGAGCTTGTGCTTAATCGGTAACTTCACTCGTTTCTATTTTCATCTTATCGGATTCGATTTCTGAAAATAGTTTGAATATTAGATTTAATATTCAGTTTGGTTCATCCCAACACTAGTGCAAAAAAGGCTTTTAAGACCGGACAAAACAACCTCGTAAGAGCGGACGGACGGCCGGTCTTGTTCCAGCTGATATTAAAAGTCTACATATAAGACCGGACAATGATCCGGTCTTAAAAGTCTACATATTTTAGACCGGACATTTAAAACATTCGGTCTTAAAATTTGTACTAAATGAATATGATGATTTGGTAGGTCCAAAAACTCAACTTTTAAGACCGGCCTAAAATTAGTCCGCTCTTAAAAATATCGGACTTTTAAGACCAGACAAAAATAAATACGGTCTTAAAGTTAGCGACTTCTAAGACTGACTAATCATACGCGGTCTTAAAAGACTGACTTTTAAGACCGGATGATAATTATGTCCGGTCTTAAAAATTTTCCTTTAAGACCGGACTTTTAAATATAACGTAACGGTCTTAAAAAGGCCAACTTTTAAGACCGGCTTAATATGACTTTTAAGACCTGTCATATAATTACATCTGGTCTTAAAAGTCAAACGCATAAGACCAGCTTATTTATTTCCAATCTAAATTTTCCTGAATTTTTCCCTGTTGTTGTTCCTGCTACTATATATATACACAAATCCACTACCCAATCCAGCACATAAAAGTCGATACTTTAAGCTACAAGCTATGAACAATTATTTGAATAAATTGAATTGGAAAAATGATACAAATATTATTCACCATGAGTTATTTGGCCTCTTAATTAATCTACAACACCAAAGTTGATTCATACATCCAATAAGATAACTTACTTACAAATACAATAAGTTACAAATACAACATAGATGCGCTCAAAATAATATTCACCATGCTTTCATCATCTGATTCCCATGCCACCCAACAACGTAACATCCTCTTCTATAACATGATCGGATCCTGCCACAAAAATAAAACAAGGAACAAACTTCATAGTCAAAGACATTTTATGAACATAGAAGGAATAATATATATAGTTAAAGCCTTAAAGTAGTCAAATAAATCTGCATATATATGAATATGACCTTATGAATTGACTCTTTTATAAAGTGATATCTTCCCATATCCCTTCTTGATGATCACTTCTTATGCCGAGTTCATTATCCGCTTCATCTTCTTCGTTCATGTCTGGTAGATCCCTTGAAAAAGGTGTACTCTCAGGAATACCATAATTTGAATTTTCCTCATCAATATCAATGACCCTCTTTCCTTGGAGAGCTACAGACCACATTTTATTTTCTTGATCGGTGATATAGAACACTTGTTGCGCCTGGTCTGCCATAATAAAAGGTTCATCTCCAAAACTTCTACCATTGACATCGACTAATGTAAATCCTAGCCGATCGATCCGAACACCATTATTGACATCAACCCACTTGCATTTGAAAATGGGAAATCTAATTTTCACATAGTCCACCTCCCATATCTCTTCAATAACCCCATAATATGGCATGACTGCCAATAAAGGGCTTTTGTCTTTCGAACTGGAGAAGTGTATAGATTCAGCCTCTAACATAACACCACTGTTCTGGACTGTGCTCCTGTCATCTAGGGACTTCGTGTAAAATGTATAACCATTGATCACATACGAATTCCAACTTATGACATCAACCTCAGGACCACGTGCTAACCATTTGAGGATATCAGAAACACATTCCTCCCCCTCGACCTTTCGTTTGAACCAGTGTGCAAAAGTTCTGTTATGCTCCCTAATCAACCTTTGTTCAGTCATTCGAGGATTTTCTTTCCTCACAGCTTCTTTATGTGCAGCTATGCTGGCTTGAACTTCATCAACATTATTCAAGATGTATAAGTGGACTTGTGACAATTCATCAGGATCCACAGTCTTTACTGAAGCCCCTCGCCTACCCCCTCCAGCATGATGACGTTTTGGAAGCCCAATATGTCTTACTTTGGCCAAATAATTTTGACAAAATTCCATGGCTTCTTCAGAAACATATTTCTGAACAATCGATGCTTCTGGACGGTATGCATTCTTCACGTACCCTTTAAGGAATTTCATAGATCTTTCAATTGGGTACATCTACCGTAAATGGATAGGGCCGCACAACTTTATCTCCCTCACTAGATCGACGACAGGGTCAGCTTTTTCAGGTCTACCACGCTGTCAACAACAAGATCAACGCGATACTCGACGCCCACGACGTTGAGTACAATCCGTTAGATGACGACGTCACCGACCCCTCCGACGACTCCCTCCCCTCCGACAACGATGGGGAGGAGTAAATATTTTTCTGTTTTTTTTTTAAAAAAAAATCATGTACTCCGCTGCCCCCCATGGGGCAGCATTAAAAAATATATAATAAATTTGTTACTTTCCTATTTCGATCGCCTTTATCCTTCTGATCAGTACATTCTTTCTTTTTCGGACAAGGAGGAAAAAAACAAAACATTGTCCTCGTGTGTATGATCAACATTAAAAACTCGCACATTAAAATATCCAACAATATACAGTTTAGATCAGACCAACAAAACAAAAAAAAACATTTACCTTATTCGAATAAAAACAAACAGTGACAATTCTTCTCAAGGTTGGACCATCGTTGTCCTCGGTGTTACCTCGCCTGATTAGAAACAAAGTGTCCTTTTCAATATCTCTCATCTTTTTCCGACAAAAAGAAAAGGGACAAAGAAAAGGGAAACCGATAATCTAAATCTGGAGAGGTAACATCGACTACAATGAGGGACCTAGCTTGATCAGAACGCCAGAACCTCAGTTGCCTTGAACCCTAATTAATTTGTCCGAAAAGCGAATCGACTCTATTTAAAGGAAGACTATTAGGAGCGGACGAAAAAAGGAGATATGGTCCTAAAAGTGTCGAATACTTTTAGGATTGTCATTTTAAAACATACAGTCCTAAAATGAACGCCAGAACTTTCTAATTAATTTGTCCGAAAAGCGAATCAACTCTATTTAATGGAAGACTATTAGGAGCGGACGGAAAAAGGAGATACGGTCCTAAAAGTGTCGAATACTTTTAGGACCATCATTTTAAAACATACGGTCCTAAATGAAGCCAGAACTTTCTAATTAATTTGTCCGAAAAGCGAATCAACTCTATTTAAAGGAAGACTATTAGGAGCGGACGGAAAAAGGAGATACGGTCCTAAAAGTGTCGAATACTTTTAGGACCGTCATTTTAAAACATACGGTCCTAAATGTCTCACCAATATTTTGTCAATACTTTTAGGACCAGAAGTATACAACATGTGGTCCTAAAAGTCTCATATTATTTAACCGAAAACTTTTAGGACCGGAAGTTTACCCATATTCGGTCCTAAAGTCGCGAACTCGCTACATCATCCTGAACCTCAAATTTCAAGCGCACTAAATAGCTATATCCACCATCCAATTTCAGATACCCCAAAATGGACACAAGAAAATTGTTCGAAAAATTAAACAAATTTATCTATTGAATTTTACAGTGCCTGTGTATTATTTACAAATTGATCGAAAAAATAATTAAATTTTACAGAATATTTACAAATGAATAACATCATTAATTATTGTCCCTAATCACTATTTAAGATCAGGTCATATAGATATTGACAAAACAATTCGCGTATGTGCTCGAGTTCAGCATCCGAGAAGGGGGCAGGGCATTGAAACATCTGTAACATCAAAGACACAAACTGAATTAATAACTTGCGCCCATATTTCAGATGTAATTCATTAAGCCAGAAACTGAATTAACTTGCGTGCATAATATATGTAACATCAAATATTTACCTTCGCAAATAATTTAGTTTCTCCTTTAGTGACAATATCATACATGTGTTTCATGATGTATTAGCCACATAGGTTGGACTCATGTGGTTGCCGACGAGTCTAAAAAGAAAAAGAAATATATAAGTAATATATATCTTATGACTAAGTTCACAAGGCAGTTGACAAGTTTATCAATATTATATTGTACCAACCTCTGGTCTGAGCCATTTAGGCTCTTTGGCCTTTGAAGGATGCTTTTTGAGTGCATCGATTTGGAAGGTCCTCATGGCACTATCATAAAAAATGCATATTTATCAATTCACTGAAAATTCACAGCAGAGATTTCTGACAAGAGAATCAAAATGACATGCTTACTCGTTGATGGTCTGGACCAACGTGGGCATTGGCAGGCTGTGAGTGGAGCATAAGAAGATAACTTTAATTTCTTCCATGCACATGATGACCAACTTCCAGTGGCGGCTGAAAATTCACAGCAGTAAAGTATACTCAGTGATATATGTAGGCATGTAGCAGAATTAAGTGACTTGTAGCCAAGATTTGTGATATGTACCTGTGGAAGAATGGCAACAAGTACACCTTTCTTCTCACATTACACAACCTCCTTGATATGTACTTTTGTCTTTGCACCATGGTTGTTTGACTCATATACTGTGGGCACAAGAATCCAAAATCGTCCAACCTGCCCTCATTCTCCAATTCTTGATGCAAGAACCTACAATAATTACATCGATCAGGGAATTAGTATATATATGTATGTGTGTCTAAACGATGCATTTAAATTATATGTACCATAGAAGAACATACTTACTTCATCCAAATTTGAATAATTGCATCAGTAAGCTCCTGTCGAGGAAGCAGTAGGGAGTCAATATCAACGGAGTCAACTTGGACTAGTAGGGGAATTGCGTCGCCTACTACTTCATTGAAAGACCACGATTTAGTTTTAAAACATCCACTTTTCACCATATCGGTTATTTTTTCGCGGCCAGTCAACTTAGTAGTAGGGGATTGAGCCTGAGGAGAAGGGGATTGAGCCTGAGGAGGAGGGGATGGAGCTCTACGAGGGGATGGAACTTGAGGACGAGGGGTTGAAGCTTGGGGAGGAGTACAGACATGTACAAGCTTCACTGGTCAAGAGATGAAGGTTCCCTTGACATCACTCACAATCTTCATCTCATCAGTTGGGAGAGGGAAAGGTGCATCAATGATCACCTTTTCAACTGACACTCTGACTTCATCATCAGACATTTGTTGGTGGTGTACAGTTGATCCCAAAAAGTTGTGGACAGTCCCTTTTGCAACCAATAGTAGTCTATCATGATCCTCCACATAAAGGTCACAAGGTTGCTCTGACTGTCCAACAATGCAGCTCCCTCGAGTGCTCTGCTGCACAGTTGCAGGTGAGTGTGTGAAGGGAACACTGGTCTCTGGACGAGAGCTCAAAAGCAGCTTCACCTGATTCAGTTCCTCCCTCAACTTGCTCATATCAGATTGATGCCTTGCTTCTTTAGGCGCTGCCTCCTCATTTAATTTGGCCACTGTCTGATCCATCTCCTCCCGGGTAACCACCTCTTTCCTATGGCGTTTGGTGGATGAACCAAAGAATACCTTCAGGCCTACTCGTCCTCCAACCCCCCTTACACGTCCACCGTGGTCCGGTTTTCCGGTGGCAGCCGTGAGAACATCACTCCTACCGGACGACACGAAAGATCCCTCTGCCTCTTTCTTCTTAAGATCTTCCTGTAAGGTACAGATAACGAGAAGCTTAGTAATGAATCATGTTAACTAAAAAATAACAACAATAACAATACTTACAATTTTTTCAGCAACTACATGAGTTTGTTCATTCGTGTAGGAGCCGCTTGGCTTTTGCCGAATGTGCAACCACAAATCCTCACGACGTATTGGAGATGGCGGACCATGCACCGCCTCAGGATTGGATTCTGCTTCATCTTCCAATCTCTTCCACTTGGCCGCCATCAATTCCTTTTCAGCCCTTTCATATCTGCCACGAGAAGCCCTATGCAGGCAATCATTCTTTCTCCCTATCTCTTGTGCTTTTGCCCTTCTTTGCTATGAATCAGAATTGAAAACAACGATTAATTATGAATTCCAGCCATCTCACTAACAGAAATTAGAGAACTTTTGCTTGATATGAACCTCAAACACTAGTCAAATTCACTTGATCAAGTTTCAACATTTTATTATTTAAGGAAGATGTAGATAGGTTAAGAAACAAAAGAGAATTATGCTTACAAAAGAGCTATGTTTTGTACTGCTAGGTAGATAGAAAAAGAAAAAACAGAGGATTATGCTTACAGAATAATACAAACTTGATCCTTTTTAAGGCATCCAATGAGCTCATCAGTACGTCCACATTAGATAGTAACAATTGGGTATATAAAGTTTCCCCCTTTTAAGACTATTCATTTCCTCCTTTGCAAGACAAACCATTACACAATGACCTCCTTAGTATTTTACCTTTTCAGGGTTTACATATCAGACTTGCATAGACAAAGGCAGAAAATGTATACTTCTATTCACACACCAAACAATATAATTTAACTAACAGGATTAGATGAGCAAATATAAGCTCACAGGTTACATAAGCAAACAAAACTAAATATAGACTCACCAGAGCTTCAGGAGTGGTCCGCAGCCGAACAAATTGTTGCCAAATTCGTTCATCAATAAATGTGTATTGTTCCCAAGGCTGTTTGGCAGGCGCAACCTCGTAAAAAATATATGTGTTAGCTAGAGAGGTCTTAAACTTCCTCCACCGATCAGCACAATAGGACAATGTTTTGACTTTCAACTCCTCAGAGTCAGGGACAATGTATGTAAGCCGGATAGTGTCCCAAATAGGTTGCTTTACTTTTTCAAAGTTAACACTTTTCCACTCATCTTCCAAGATGCTAACCTTGCTGTGTGCAAGATAGCTGACAAAACTATTATATTTGTTTTTATTAGGACCATAAGGCCGCAACTTTTCATCGAATTGAATCTCGAGCCTTGACCCAGAAGTCTGACTTAGAGATACATCCATCATTCGTGTGCCTCTTCTACCACAGCGTGCAGGGCGGTTAGGAGGCACATTGTCAGTGAAGGAGGGTTCGTTCTGACCCACACCATTAACTGGCGATCCCAGAACACGAATGGAATCGTCTTCACCGTTCATTTTTGAGACAGTAAGAGAGGAATGCCTGAGCAACTGAGAGAGTAAGAGAGGCTACTGGTACGTGGGTGAGGAAGAGTGGTAAT
Source organism: Acacia crassicarpa (assembly GCA_034222035.1). Taxonomy (NCBI): domain Eukaryota; kingdom Viridiplantae; phylum Streptophyta; class Magnoliopsida; order Fabales; family Fabaceae; genus Acacia; species Acacia crassicarpa. The sequence continues at coordinate 41,806,507 of JAWXYG010000003.1, forward strand.
GCAACAGGAAGAGTGGCTTCACAACAACAAGAGGGGTTTCAGAGGTACAACGTAAGTCTTATGGGTTTCGCACGAAGATATAGGGGTTTCAGAGTTCCGAGATACAACGTAAGTCTTAAGGCAATGTTTCGCGCGAAGATATATTTGGCGGTTTATTTTTAAGACCGGATGAACAAAAACGACGGTCTTAAAGGTTACGTTTTAAGACCGTCTTCTTTTAAACTCCGGTCTTAAAAGTATTACTACCGGGCGCGATTTTTGTCCGACTAAAAAGTATAATCTTTAAGACCTCCTGTTATATATATACGGTCTTAAAAGTTTAATTTAATTTTTTCCTTATTATTTTCGACCGTAGAAAAAATAAGCCGTCCTGTTCGAGATTTCTCTATAAAGAATTTTTATATTTCAATTTTTTTAATAACATTTTTAAGACCGGTCGTTTTTCTAAGCGGTCTGAATAATATATTTAAGACCCATTGCTAAACGATTCGGTCCAAGAAGTTCTTTATATTTACAAAACTGCCACCGGTCATAACTTTAAAGTTTTTTATATTTACAAAACTGCCACCGGTCATACCTTTAAGATCGGGTCGTCGATAGTCCGCTCTAAATGAGGCAGTCTTAAAAGCCTTTTTTGTACTAGTGCAAGGACTGAGTTCGAACTAGGTTTTAGTGTTGCTATGCGATCACACAGTGAGACGCCACTGTTCGGACAGATGCTAGGCGATCGTCTAGTCGAGGGATTTTCTGGACGAACGCAGAGATTTCGGTTCATCCAGAACCAAACACGAGTTCGTTCATTTTTTGTTCAATGATGGAAGTTTCTGGAATCTAAGTGTTGGGTTGATCATTTTTAATCTATTTCTGCATATTTCATTCTGTTTCTGCATATTTCGTTCTGTTTCAGTTTATATTCATTTTCTTAATCTGTTTGAATCAAAACCCCCCATTTTTAATGTTTCTGTTTCGCTGTTGCTTTCAATCAAACCCGCTGTAAGTTCATTGGGGAAACGACCCAGGTTCCCTATTTCTGCAAAAATCATTTTTGAACTTGGTTATTTTGGGAGATACGGCAAATCTCTATCAGCTAGCTTTCCAGAACATGTATCTATCAAATGATTTCAGTACTAAATAGCTCATACTTATCTATTTTCTCAATAGAATTAAATAAGAGTGGGTTTGACAACAGAATATACTATTTTTTTTAAAAAAAAATAATTAAGATTATAGAAACCTTCAATTACTTTTTTCAGTCCATGTGACCCGTTTAAAATAGTCCTATATGTAAGACTAAAAGAAAATAATAGCAAATAGATATCAAATATATTTGGCCGGCCGTTTAACAAGACTAATGTACTTGGCTGTTTTTTTAACAACAAAGCAAAAAGCCAAGACTAATGGGCAAAACCAAAATGTAGTTTTACAGTTATACCCACGATATACAAAAATTGAGTATCTACCTATCTATCAAAAGATGCCAATAATTATGTGATTTCTTTAGATTGTTCCTTTCACAAAACATCATCATCCCAACTACTCCGCTTTAAAACTGTACTAAATTAATAAAAGAGTAAAATACTCTGATGATCCTTCTGGTTTAGCTTAATTACACAAAACTCCCATCTATTTTAAAAATATATATTTTAGTCCAAACCATTAACACCGTTAAAAATATATTATAATAGGATGCTTGAAGTATAGTTTTTAATTAAAAACCCTATTAGAATAAATATTGTTTACTAATTTACCCTTGATTGTACCAAATCCCAAATTTATATCTTAACATTAATGTTTATTATTGATCCTATTTAATATTTTTACCAAAATTTAGAAATAATTTAAGTATTTTTTTGTGAAAAATATTAAGAACTTAATCAAAAATTTGAGTAATTCTTTTAACAAACTTATGTTTAATGAAATATATATAAAAAAAATTTTGGGAGAATTTCAAATAAATACCATATGAATTCGTAAAATCTCCAAAAGTCTCTTGAATCTGTAAAAAAACTGAGATGTACCGAGGACCTATGAGGGATATGTAAATTCGGGTCAAATTACTTTTTGCCATTACTTTTAAATAAATCAAAAAATAAAAAAGACCTCAATGGAGGGCCACCACCAGCCAACGACCACCAGCCACCAGTGGGGGTTTTTTTTTTTTTTGGGCGGGGGTGGGGTGTTTTTTAAAAAAACATTGCAAGTGTGGAGGTGGGGTTCGAACCCTCAACCTCTGACACAGTTGGGCTACTTGGTTCTTTCATTATATATATACATTAAATAATATATATATTCTTCTTGACATTTATTCAATGGTATTTACAAATCCTGACATTAATAGAGAGATGAAGGCAACTGCGGTTTCAAATCTGAAAAAAGAAACCTCAAAGATGATGATTATGGCGGTGAATTACAAAGATGACATTTGATTGTGTAGTTTGAGAGTATGACTATTTTGATTCACATGTCTCATGAATTTCCTCTTATTGGGAGAAATAAGAAACATTTTCTTTTTGGGAGTCCATGTATGTGCTAAACTGCAAAAACATTGTTCATATTTGTTTGTTTCATTTTAGAGTTGCTTGATTATGGTTTATTTTCCTTCATTTTGCTGTGGGTATGAAAGTTTGTGTTTGAAATGTGTTGTCGACCGTAATTATAGGGTTCCAATGGAAAAATATGGAAAATTTATTTGGAAAAAAAGAAATACTTCATGTGGCGCTTTCTTAGAAAAGTGCCACAGGAAGCAAAAATTTAATTAAAAAAACAAAAATACACTTCATGCGGTGCTTCCATATGAGAAAGCACCACAGGAAGCGTTTTATAAACACACAAACTGTGGCGTTTAGGGAAGCGCCATAGCTTCTTTTAGTGGCGATAGGATATGTGGCACCACAGTTATTGTAAAAAGAAGTGTCACAACTGTCTTTTCTTTTTTTCTTGGTAATAATAATATTACATGTATTTTTTAAAACGCATTAGTCATCTTCCTTAATTTCCTCTTTTCCTCCTTTTCTTGATTATTACTGTCAATAAGATAAATTAGAAAAAAAAATAAATCAATTCTCCAAATATATCCTACATATATTAAGGACTAAAATCAACTCTCTAAATATATCCTACATATATTAAGGACCGGTGGGAGTACTTACCAATGTTTTATTGTTTTATAGGACGTTTAAATGAAGCTGTGAAGGCTTTACTTCTGAATGTGTACCTCTTCAACTCATTCAAGCTCACTCACAGGCATTTCAGTTTCTTCTCTGCCTAAAGTACGTACTTCCATATGTAAGCTTTAATTTTGTTAATATCCACTTATGAGAGGCCATACAATTGTCCACCAATATAATTTAGGGTCATCAATACTAATAAGAATTATCAGCTGGTGTTCGGTTTGCAAATATTCAATTTACATGGATATAGATAAGCTTTTTATGAAGTACCCTTTTGTCAAAAGTTAGAGGCTAATACCTTGTTCAAAAGAAGAAATTTGTTGCAGAAACAGTTGTTTAATTTGACAGCCCACCTCAAGTCTGTGAGGCTTCAAGACAGTTGTGAGACATTTTAATTTTGAAATATGTTTCGGATATGAGTGATTATTTTGATTCAGATGGGGTTAGGTTTTTTGTTGTTTGATTTACATCTCAGCTTCTTTGTGGACGTTTACTGGAGTTTCACTACGTATGGCTAGTAATTTTACGAAATAATTATACACAAGTTTGTAAGATTGAGAGGGAATTAATGAGAAACATTTTCTCTTTGAGTCCAAATATGTGCCAAACTGCAAAAAAAAATTTCTTTCATGTAATTGAATTCTGCAAAGGCTCTTAAATCGTTAAATGTGTTTCAAGTGATAAAATTAAATTAAATGAAAAATAGTTTTTTTTTTTTTAAATAACAAGACAGAAGTAATGTTGACAAAACCCTAATAAGTTTAATTTTTTTAACCTTGATACTCTAGAAGAAAAGAAGAAAAAATCCAACTCCTCTCTTTACTTGGAAAGGGATGATTTGTATAAATTAATATATAATCTAATGTATAGAAGTATTTTAGAGAGATAATGTGATATTTGTTTCCTCAAATTGGAAACTTTTAAATTAACAGAATCCTTCTCCAATGGCAGGGACATGAGGCTTGTTGATGGAATAAGAATACCATAACAGGCTGGTGTAGTAGTTGAAACCAAAGAAGAACCACATTTTATCTCTGGGGAAACACAGTTTTGAATTGGAAGTGTTCTTGTTAGTTCTCTATGTGTTTTGATGATAACTGATACTTGTAAACACAAGTTGAAGTTTGTTTTTGGTAAGTTGAAAAACTTACTGTCAAAGGCAAACTCAAGTTTTGGTTTGGAAACTCGAGGTTTGTCTTTGACAAAGAGTAGCTCATTTTCAATGAATAATGCAAAACTCCAGTTTTAATAGGAAAACTCGAGTTTTGGTCTTACAAGAGCACCCAGTTTTTCACCTTGAGATAAATTCGATTTTTGCATCATATAGAGACGTCTCATTATTTTCTGATAAAGACAAAACTCCAGTTTTCATTTAGAAACTCGAGTTTTGGCCATACAGAGAGTCTCCAACATTTTGAACATTTGCAAACTCAGTTTTTGATTTAAAACTCCAGAATTTCATTTTGCCATGAATTTTCTAAGTTTTCTCAAAGTTGTGAGAAAACTTAAGTTTTGGTTTGGAAACTCGAGTTTTTACTTGACAACGAGTTTTTCAAGTTTTACTCAGTTTTTGAAAACTCCAGTTTTCACAGAAAACTCTAGTTTTGACTTGGCATAGATTTCTTAAAGTTTTCATACTTAAATGAAAACTCGAGTTTTGGCCAAGCCGAGAGTACTGCACTTTTTTAATGATTTGAAAACTCCAGTTTTGGATAAAAACTCCAGTTTTGATGTTTTGGACTAAAATTTATATTTCACATTAAAAGTCCAAAACTCGAGTTTAATTTTGAAAACTCGAGTTTTGAGTTTCTTTTAGAAATGTGTTACAAAGCTCAAATCGCGACTTTCCTCTCTGAAATGAGGAAATTCGAGTTTGGCTATAGAAACTCGAGTTTCGATATAAGTGCACAGTTGAAAACTCAAGTTCAGAAGAACAAATCGAGTTTGTGTCGCAGAGTTTGAAATTCAAATCTGACGAATTTGTAAAACCTTTTTGTTTGATTTTAATACTTCCTATTATCATTCTCTAATATTCCTAACTACGTTTAATCACTTTGTTAGTAAGTTTCAGATGTTTTACAGAATGTTTATTGAAGGTTTAAAGCAAAAGCAAAACGTGACATCAGCATATTAAATGCAAAACCTAGAAAGCTTGCATACTTTTGGGTAATCATTTTACACACGTTAACAAAGGATTAATGTCTGCTTTCCACATCCATAGCTGCTATTCCAACAGATTAATATTTAAGAAGTCAACCCTAAACTTTTGTGCAACTGAATTAAGTGAAGAGTTGAGAGAGAAGAATACCTAAGCACTCCCTAATCATTGCTAAATGTCTCCAACGGTTACATTAGGGATTTCAACGGTCATTTAATGCTCTCTTAATATAAATAGAGCTGCATTTAATTCTTCTCAACAAACACACCTGCTAAAAATGAATTACATTTAAGTCTTACACTTATTCTTTCTGTTTTCACTTGTAAAGTATCTTCTGATACATTAAGCTTTAGTGTTCATTATTATCCACTCTTAGAGAGAGTTCATTGATTATAATTCATTTATTGTGAAGAATCGCAAGTCAGAAGACTTGGTGATTGGGTTTATTGATTACAACTTGTAAGGGGGAGTAAGTTCTAGTAAGAGAATTACTCTTGAGTACAGAGTCTGTAATCGATTGTGATAGTAAAAATCCCAGAGAATCTGGGGATTGGACGTAGGTCAAGAGTTTGGACCGAACCAGTATAAATCATTATGTCTTACTCTTCTTCTCTACTCTCTATTCATTTCTGTTTCTATTGTTTAAAACAGAACATTTCAAAAAGATTTTAAAATCCCCAATTTACCCTCTCTTAATGATTTAGCTCCCCATTCAGTTCTAATTCATGCGATTCATTTAAAATAATAGTGTTTTATATAAGACAGTTATTTGGTGGAAAAAAAGTATACAAGACAGTTTAAAAAATTACGGACTCGTAAATCACTGTTCTTGACGTTTGAAACTACTGTGCTTGGCTTTGTTTTTTGTTTTAAAGAAAATTTCCTTTAAAAATAGCCAAAAGCCCTGACTAATGTGGAAAATGCAAATTACAAATATCATACCCATGATATATAATAGTAAAAAATTACGTATCTATATTTTTTATCCATCAAAAGGCGCCAATACTTCAAATTGTCAGATGCTTTTCCTTTGCCGACAAATGAATTCCCACTAGCGCTTCAGCCCTCATGTGCCCTGCTTTTTAGGTCTATAACTCATTAGACTCATCGTCCTCAATCATTGTTATCTTCGTCGAATAACAATCGTTAGATTAGTCCACAACGCTAAAAACGATCATAGCAGCGAATCTTAAGGAAATTTAAATTATAGAAAGACAATAAAAAAAATGAAATTTGGGAAATTGGTAGGGCCTACTGATAACAAAGTCTTTCAGGTGGCGATATATTACTGCTGGGTTTTATATTATATACCATTCTCTGATACACGCCAAAATTTATTATGAGAGGCTTTAAGCACTCTCTTAATATTATAATAATATGTGTTTGTCTTGTGTGATTTATTTAAATGGGTTCTGACAAAAAATCATCATTCCAACAACTCGTTTTAAAGTTTCATTGAATTAATCAAGTCATGACTTAGAATGCCCTTGAATAAAAAAGAGATTTAGTATGAATAACGTCTCAATTATTCATGTGTCTGTGTCTATGAAAGTGTAGTGTGTGAGAGATTATTACTACTACTTTCTTTGGTAGCTTCATTTGGAGGGGGGAAAATAATTTTTATATTTGTTAATGTTTTTCTAATTTATCTCTATTGATACTCTTTCAATAATAATTAAAAGAAGAGAGAGGTGAAGAAATTAAGGAAATTGACTAAGATGTTTTAAAAAATACATTTCATACTATTTAACTCAACTAATCTCCTTAATCTATTCAAATTATGTAAATATGTATAAAAAATGGGAGGGAGTGTACATCAAACTGATGTGATTATGCATGATGATATATATTATTACCTGCTCTCCCTTTTCTCAAAGGTTGCATTGTTGAAAACATATTTTTTCTTATTTGATTCAATTTCGAGTCAACTTTAGGGGAGATAGATATTGATAAAGAGATGATGATTATGGCGGGAAATTACCAAGATGATTATTTTGATTCACATCTCTTATGAATTTCCTCCTCTTGGGAGAAATAAGAAACATTTTCTTTTTGAGAGTTCATGAACGTGCTAAACTGCAAAAAATTGTTCTTTAGCGAAATTAAATTCTGCAAAGCCTCTTAAATCTATTAATTCTTATGATAAAATTAAACTCGATCAAAGTGAGTTATTTTATTTTATTTTTAATTAAGGGGCCTTTTTGTACTCTTTTTGGTAGCTAATTAATGAAGTTGACCTTTAAAAAAAATCATGTTTTAAATGTAAGACTTAATTTGTATCTTTAGTGTTTTCCTAGACAACTGCCTAATAAGACTTAATTTATATCTTTAGTGTTTCCCTAGACAACTGCCTGTTAGGCAAGTAGACTTGAACCCTCCGCTCACACGAGAAGAAAAGTTTGGAAGAAAGAAAATAAGAAAAGAGAAAATTAGGAGAAGCAAAAAATAGGGAGAAAAATAAGAGAGAAAATTATTAGCTTTCGATTGTTTTAACCGTCATTCACTTCAAGTTGTTTGCATAATTGAGTTTTAATATACGAAACGCGAGAAAACTTAAAGACACACACAGATATATATGTGTGTATGTATATATGTGTGTACACGTATACGTGTACACACATATATAATTGTGTTTCTGTCAATGTTGAATAATTTTTCATAGTGCATACAATATGGATTAATATTTAAATTTACCTCGCCTTGTTGTACCAATCAAACATGGAAGAAAAAAGCTGAAGTCTGCAAATTCATGCTACTTCTCTTTGATTTCTGGACAAAGAAAAAGAATCATTTTTTACTCCTAATATTGCTATAGAAGAAAGAATCAATTTGCCAACTTGCTTTTGTTGTTATGCTTGATGTTGAAAGTTCAATATTAGAGAATGGTAAACTAGGTATACCATATCAACTCATTTACAACCTCTCGCTCTGAGGCTCCTCACTTCTTTATCTGCCTCAAGCATTTCCATATATAAGCTCATTTCTATTATATTTTTGTGAGCCTAAAAGTGATGTCTATAGTAATTTTCATGTCCCTTTAATTTGTATTTTCCAACATATTAGGACAGATACTTATATACTCTAAGAGTACTACATTATCTGAACTCTGTTCAATTAAAACATAACAACTCATATTATATTAATCCTAGTTGGCAGGTGACTCATATAAAAAAAATTCACTTTTAAATTTTTTTTAAAAGAAAAATGAGTTAAACATTTTTTTAGAATTTTGTTTTTTCAAATTAAGATGTGTATTTTTCTTGAAAACAAATTAAAAGGTTTCTTTTTATCAAATAAGTCACCTACTAACTAGGATTAAAATGATGTCTATAGGGAAACCGAAGCAGTACCGTCTTCTCAGTACAGCTTCTCTTTTTAAATCGTGTTTAGGATTTTAATTCAGACTCTGACTTCCATATCAAAAATCTTAGAGTTTAGTAACAAAACTCATATTATGTGCCATCTACTCTATCTCTAGGGTATTTAACTTACCCGAGCCTAACCCTTTTCCTTAAGGTATATGTATCACAAAACCAGTATCATATAAGTACTCCTAACCTAGATGTCCAAACCATATCTGATACCATAAATATAACACGCTAAATTCCATACTACTTACTCTGCCCGGTGACACGTAGTATCTAGGAATACGGTGTTGACAGATCAGAGTAAAGAGAAATGGAGAGTATGGATTAACGTTTAGACAATGAGTAACTAATATAAAATACCAAGGCATAAGATGGTATATTAAAAATCCCGAAGGAATATTCATGTGATACAATTAGCCGAAACTTGTATAATTAAAATTCCAACATAATAACTATACAATTTTAAACCAAGCCTTAACTAGACTTGTGGCTTGGAACCCAATATAGTTAATCAAACCCATTTGGTCAGGCCAATGTTTAAGTCTAGTGGAAGTCTCCTTGACTCCTTGTCTTTCACGGCAACTTATGACTGAACCACATAGACCAACCCTTAGTTTAAGCACCAAATGGTTTGAAACAACTCTATCGAATTCATGCTAGAAACTAGTCCCTATTAATCTTCTTCGGACTCTTGTCTCAACCGGTGCCTTTTCATGGCTCCGTCCATCGGTGCTTCTTCCCGATTCCATACACGCCATCTTCTGAGATCCTGGTTCCTTTCTTGAACCTTTAGTCAAGGCTGAGATTTAATACCCATTGAATCTCAGGTAACAATTAACCTTATGCTCAAGTAATAATAGTATATATGACATATATTCATTACATTTCAAAATTAGTCATATATAGCACACAACAGATGTAAGATTACAACAATATGTAGTACACAACACATGTACTGTTAATAGCACAACAATATATATCACACAACAAATGTAATGTTCGCAACGTTTGCACTCACCAGTGCCACGCTTCCACGTGTTCTCAGTACTAGGAAAACAACTATATGGAATTATCATGACTATAACTCGTACAAAGTTGAATGTGTAACACCCGTCCTTAATACGCCTTTATATATCAGAGTGTAAGCGCACAGACATCGAAGTGGTTTGGACGACTTATTTGCGGAATTAAATAAGTAAATTGAAAATAATTCGTGGTTCAAATCTATCCCACAGCGGGTTCTTAATACAATAATCCAGAGTAGACAAATGATAAACAATATAATATGGACCATAAATTTTATTATAATATATAAGTCCCTTCTGTTGGAACCCTTACAGCTGCTTCTTTCCTCTTGATCCCGATCCACTACCTGTCTCTTTCATGTGATCTGGAGTTCAAATGAATGAACCCCAGGGGTAACAGTTAATCTCATATGCATATATGAAATGTAAATGCAGTATAACACATGTATAAGCATAGAAAAATTCGCAGTAAACAAATCACACCGTAACCGCAGTTAACGGCAAAGGACCTCAGCCCTTTAGGACACGCAGCCCTATGAGACCGCAGCCTCAATCCATAGCTAGGATACTCACATGCAAAATAATCTAGCAAACATGATCAGTCATACATGAAATACATACATACATGCTAATAAGATAACAGTTACCCACCTCAAGCTTGAATCCTTAACTCGTCTGAAGATATTGGGATCAGTAGAGGTGTCAAGGTATGCCTAAAATGTTTATCATTGTCATTAGTCACTTCTTCACGTCTAGCAACACTATCACAATATAATTTATTTTAATGTTTCTCATGGTTTCCCAATCCATCAACATTTTTCCTTTATAAATTGCAAAGTATTATCTTAAATACCATTTTTTTCACAATTCTGGGAAAAATTCTTTCAGTTGCTACAGTAACCGTATACTGCTACAGTACCATACCGTATACTGTAACAGTACCACTATTGCTACAGTACCACTATTGCATTACGAAAAAAAAACGTTGAAATCATTGTAGCACCTACTCTATTTGACTCTGTTCCTCTTTTTTTTTTTGATCCATTTTACCCTTACATTTCCTCAAAAACGGAATTTCTGCATTTCTTCCTAGATTTTTTTTTCGATAACTTTGAAAAATCATAATTAATTCTACAAAACTCCAAATGAGGTGCTGCAAAATTCCACATAACCCTTGATATGTCTATTCTCAAGAAAAAATAACGGTACAAACTCAAAATCTCTGTATCATTCCCAGTTTAAATATTTCTCAACATTGTTCAGATTGTAACTTCAGAAATAAGGCTTAACTTCAAAAATCATGATCTCCTTGTCTAGAGCTCAAAACGTTACAAATTATATATCAACTGAAAGCCCTAGATGTCTACTTTATATCTGGAAAATTTCATAATTTTATCACATGCCGTTTATTCCCAGATTTTAAAAATGTGAACACTGTCCATAAAAACTTTTCAAAATAACAGTGTTATGAGGTGACAGAAAATTCTTATGAAAACTCTTATTTTCTAGCAAGCTTTTGAACCTCAAAAACAATATTAATCCGCTGAAATAAAGATAAGAGAGGGATTAAAATCCTTACCTAAGCCCAAAAAAATCAGTTGTATTAAATCTTCTTGTCTTCACCGAAAACTCTCCCAATTTCTATTGTTCTCTCCTACTCTCTTGGTATCTCCACTATTCTTTTCCTTTTGTCTTTCAACTCTCCACAATTTCTCTCTTTCGTTGGACAACATTAATGGAAAAATCTGATGTGTGTCCTCTATTTATATAGGCCAAAAGGTGGAGTAAGAGTGTTGTAGTTTGGTGGAATATTGGTAGATAATGGCCAAAGTTAGTGAAGAAAATATGTGTGTGAAAATTGTGCATTTTGCAAGATAGTGGTAGGTATTTGCGTAAATTGAAATTTCCTTCATTTCATACTTCACCTAATTTTCTTTTCCTACGGCACACTTCAACATATCTTCCAATTTTTCATATAGGTTGGCCAAAGGTAATTTTGATGGTGTGAAATTAAGAAATGAAATGGATGTGCATGCGTACATTTCCTTACTGCCAACTTAAGGGAAATTTGAGGATGGAAAATGCTACCTAATTGGATAATTCATTTGGCTGCATGAAAAACCGCAAAGAATGATCAAGTAGCTATTAAACAATATACTGTATAGCCTACTCTTATTGACCAATGAAATATATTCATATGAGCATTTGGAATTTCCTACTTGTAATCCTCCAATAAAATTTTCTTATTTTCAATAATTACTCATATAGTCTTTCAGGCCAATTTTTCATAATGTATACGTGAATAGTAAAAACGTACATGTGAATAGTAAATTACTATTCATAGTCCCAAAATATACTGATCTCAAATTTGTCACATTCAAATACTGGGTCCAGTAGTCTTCCAAATATAGACTAATTTCCAAATCTTTAGACCCAAAATTCGGGATATTACATTTCTCCCCCCGTTAATTTAAATTTCGTCCCCGAAATTTGCTACACATCATGTAAACTCTGAGCCATAAATTCCGGGTACTTCTCCTTCATGCTTTCCAATGTTTCCCATGTTGCCTCCTCAGGAGATAACCCCTTCCAGATCACTTTCACCAATGGGATTCTTTTATGCCTGAGCTGCTTTTCTCGCTTATCACTAATTTGTATCGGCTCAACTACAAAGGTATTATCATGTCGGAGTTCTACATTCTCATATTCTATGACATGATCATGGTCTGGTTGATACTTTTTTAGTTGAGAAACATGGAATACGTCATGAAGCTTGCTCAAATTTGGGGGTAAGGCTAGCTGATAAGCTACTGGTCCACGTTTCGCCAACACTTCAAATGGTCCAACATATCGAGGACTTAGCTTTTTCCTTTTCAATGTTCTACCAACACCTGTAACAGGAGATATCTTCAGAAAAACGTGATCTCCTACATCAAACTCCAGAGGTCTTCTCCTTTTATCTGCATAGCTTTTCTGCCTGCTTTGCGCTGCTAATAGCCTCTTCTTGATTAGTTCAATACCCTCAGAGGTTTTGTCAACTATCTCTGGTCCAATTAGCCTTCTTTCAGACAACTCTGTCCAGCAAATGGGTGATCGACATTTCCTTCCATATAGTGCTTCAAACGGAGCCATCTGAATGCTCGAATGATAGCTGTTATTGTATGCAAACTCTGCTAGTGGAAGATATTGATCCCAATTTCCTTTAAAGTCCAATACACACGCCCTCAACATATCTTCTAGCGTCTGTATGGTCCGTTCGGATTGACCGTCAGTCTGGGGGTGATAAGCTGTACTATATTTAAACTTTGACCCCAGAGCTTCCTGTAAAGCTTTCCAAAATCGAGATGTGAATCGAGGATCTCTGTCAGAAATAATACTTTTTGGTATACCATGGAGTCTCACTATCTCCTTGATGTAGACCTCAGCCAACTTCACAAGAGAATAACTAGCACTGATGGGAATAAAGTGTGCTGACTTTGTAAAACGATCAACAATTACCCAGATTGCATCAAAATGTCTAATCTTGGGCAATCCCACTACCAGGTCCATGGTAACATCCTCCCACTTCCATTCTGGGATTTCAATCCTCTGTAGTGGTCCTGGTGGCCGTTGATGTTCGAGTTTCACCTTCTGACAGGTTAAGCATTTGGCCACATATTGGGTTACATCATTCTTCAACCCTGGCCACCAGACCTCAGATTTCAGATTCTGGTACATTTTGACTATGCCTGGATGTAAGGTATATTTACTCTTGTGAGCTTCATCCAATATTTTCTGTCTCAACTTATCGTTTTTCGGTACATAAATTCTCTTCTTATATCTAACCAATCCGTTACGTGACAGGTCGTAGTCTTGAGTCTCATTCCGAGATATTAATTCTCGTATAGCATTCACCTGTTCATCATGCCTCTGAGCTTCTTCAATTTCATCTCTCAGATCATACTCTTCTTGGCTAACAAGAAGACTTGCAAGATAAACCTTATGGGACTCTTTCCGTGCTATCGTGATTTGGTTGGACAGGTTCAAATCTCTGAAATCCTCCAACAGTTTCTGCTCCTGAATCATCATGAATGCTGCCTGCACCACTTTCCTACTCAAAGCATCTGCGACAACATTTGCTTTCCCTGGATGATATTTAATCTCCAGGTCGTAATCCTTCAGCAACTCCATCCACCTACGTTGTCTCATATTTAACTCTTTCTGGTCAAAGAGATATTTGAGACTCTTGTGATCACAGTATAGTTCCACGGTATTACCATACAAATAATGCCGCCAAATCTTCAATGCAAAAACAACAGCCGCGAGCTCCAAATCATGAGTTGGATAGTTTGACTCGTGAGGCTTCAACTGTCGAGAGGCATACGCCACCACTCTGCCCTGCTGCATCAGGACACATCCCAATCCATGCTTGCTAGCATCACTATAGACAACAAATGTCTGAGTCGGATCCGGGATGATCAACACTGGTGCTGTAGTCAACCTCTCCCTCAGTTCTTTGAAGCTACCCTCACAATGCTCATCCCAAACAAATGATTGGTTCTTTCGCGTCAGCTTTGTTAATGGCAAGGCAAGTCTGGAGAAATCCTTTATGAATCTGCGGTAATATCCTGCCAGACCCAAGAAACTCCGTATTTCTGTTACTGTTTCTGGTCTCTTCCAGTCTAGTACTGCTTCCACTTTACTAGGATCAACAGCGACCCCATCTCGTGATATCACATGGCCCAGAAATTTAACTTCTGATAGCCAAAAGTCACATTTGCTCAACTTAGCATAGAGTTGCTTCCCTTTCAGTACATTAAGTACCTGTCGCAGATGGTGCTCATGTTCCTCCTTACTCTTGGAGTAAATCAAAATGTCATCAATGAAAACTACTACGAATCGATCTAGGTACTCACGAAAGATTCGATTCATATAGTCCATGAACACTGCAGGCGCATTGGTCAAACCAAAGGGCATTACCATAAATTCATAGTGCCCGTATCTGGTTCTAAAAGCTGTCTTCGGAACATCCTCAGCTCTTACTCGTAATTGATGGTATCCCGAGCGCAGATCAATCTTTGAGAAAACGCAAGAACCAGATAATTGGTCTAACAGATCATCAATTCTAGGGAGTGGATATTTGTTTTTTATTGTCACCTTGTTCAACTCCCTATAATCAATGCAGAGTCGAAGACTTCCATCTTTTTTCTTCACAAACAGTACTGGAGCTCCCCAGGGTGACACACTGGGTCGGATGAATTCTTTCTCCAGTAACTCCTCGATTTGTTTCTTTAATTCTGCCATTTCGTTAGGCGCCATTCTGTAGGGTGCTTTAGATATCGGTCCCGTGCCAGGCATCAACTCAATAGTAAACTCAACTTCCCTCACCGGTGGCAATCCGCTAATATCTTCTGGGAATACTTTAGGGAACTCGTTCACTACTGGTATATCAATCAATGATGGTTCAGTCTCTGCCTGCACTGAGAGAAACACCATATATCCTAAGCAACCTTGTTTCAGACATTTCTTCGCCTCTCGAGCAGTGAGAAGATTCAAATTGCCTGCCGTAGTATCCTTTGTTGACTGTGTGTACAGGATTTGCTTGTTACCGCAATCGATCAATGCATTGTTGGCCGTCAGCCAGTTCAATCCCAGTATGATGTCAATACCAACTAACGGTAGACAAATTAAGTCTATTGTGGACTCATGTCCATTTACAATCAACACACAATTTAAGCATGCATCAGATACTACAGACTTAACACCTAGCGGTGTATTTACAATCAAATCATATGGTAACCTATAGGTATTCATCCCTAGTCTTTTAGCACAACTACTAGCAATAAAAGAATGGCTAGCTCCTGAATCAAATAGTGCTTGTAAAGAATTACCATTTAATGAAATTGTACCTTGGATCATGTCAGGAGATTTTCTAGCCTCTTCATGGGTTAAAGCAAAGACCCTTCCATAATTTTGTGGCCTCTTTTCCCCAGCCTTCTGCGGACAATTAAAACTGAGATGTCCCGGCTGGTTACACTTGAAGCAGATCAACTTTCCATCACAATTCACCCCCGGGTGGCTCTTCCCGCACTTTCCACATGTTCGGGGTACTGGTAGTCTTGGATCTTCCTGCCTGGAGTGATTAGGCTTCTTGTTTCCGCCCTTGTAACCAGACCATTTCCCTTTTCTCTTCTGATTACTTATGGAATTCCCACGGCTATGTCCACTGTTATTTATCATCATCCTACTCGCATGCAGCTCCTTCAGATTGCGTTCAATTATCCTACATTCTTCCTCAGCTTGGTGGAATGTAAGAAATCTTCGAGAGACTAGTCTATCCCTCATTTCAAATGTTAATCCCTTGATGAGCCTGTCTATCTTCCATCCCTCTGCTTCATTCTCCTTTAGGTAGGAGGAGTAACGGGACAGATTGACAAACCTTGCCAGATATCTGTCAAAAGACTCTCCTGGTTTCTGGGTAATGGTTATGAACTCATGTTCCTTTTCTACTTGGACTGAGTGGGGAAAGTACTTCTCATTAAATTTCTCCTGGAACAGTTCCCATGTTATTGGTCTGCATTGAGCACGCAGAGCCTTGGCTATGCTTTTCCACCAATGGTCCGAATCACCTTCCAGCTTGTAAATGGCTAGTTGTGCCTTCCGCTCTTCCGGGCAGTCCATCACCTCAAATATTTTCTCCAGTCTGAGTAGCCAATTCTCAGCAGCTTCTGCATTATGTTCACCAGTAAATGATGGCGGGTTATGCTTGCAAAATTGAATAGTCCAGAATTGAGACTCTCTAACAGATCTCTGTCTTTGTGGTTCAACAGGAGGTGGAGCTTCTCTCTGTGGAGGGTTATCTTCTTGGTTCTCCTCTTCTTCCATCTCCACCCTCTGAGCTAGTCGAGCTTCAGCAGCTTCAGCACGCTGCCTTGCTTCATCTCGTTCTGTCCTCAATAAGATTACCTCTTCTCTGAACTCTCTCAACGAATCTTGATATTCACCCAACATCGCCCGTGCTTGTTGCATGGGATCCTGAGTTGGAAGTTCCTGTTGATTGGTCCTTCCCCTGCCTCGACCTCGGCCTCTGCCCCTTCCACGTGTAGGTGGATTTGCTTCCTGCTGGGGCTCCATTTGTAATACTCTAGTACTATATGTCAAGAAGTTTAGTTATTAATAACAGAGGTATAATAATCATTCCTAATATGCATATGCACTTAAAACATATGTCATACTTGTTACTCGCATTTCACAAACCAATACTAAATTGGGTTTCCTTATTCCAAATATTTTGTCCAAACCAGGCTCTGATACCAAAAAGTGTAACACCCGTCCTTAATACGCCTTTATATATCAGAGTGTAAGCGCACAGACATCGAAGTGGTTTGGACGACTTATTTGCGGAATTAAATAAGTAAATTGAAAATAATTCGTGGTTCAAATCTATCCCACAGCGGGTTCTTAATACAATAATCCAGAGTAGACAAATGATAAACAATATAATATGGACCATAAATTTTATTATAATATATAAGTCCCTTCTGTTGGAACCCTTACAGCTGCTTCTTTCCTCTTGATCCCGATCCACTACCTGTCTCTTTCATGTGATCTGGAGTTCAAATGAATGAACCCCAGGGGTAACAGTTAATCTCATATGCATATATGAAATGTAAATGCAGTATAACACATGTATAAGCATAGAAAAATTCGCAGTAAACAAATCACACCGTAACCGCAGTTAACGGCAAAGGACCTCAGCCCTTTAGGACACGCAGCCCTATGAGACCGCAGCCTCAATCCATAGCTAGGATACTCACATGCAAAATAATCTAGCAAACATGATCAGTCATACATGAAATACATACATACATGCTAATAAGATAACAGTTACCCACCTCAAGCTTGAATCCTTAACTCGTCTGAAGATATTGGGATCAGTAGAGGTGTCAAGGTATGCCTAAAATGTTTATCATTGTCATTAGTCACTTCTTCACGTCTAGCAACACTATCACAATATAATTTATTTTAATGTTTCTCATGGTTTCCCAATCCATCAACATTTTTCCTTTATAAATTGCAAAGTATTATCTTAAATACCATTTTTTTCACAATTCTGGGAAAAATTCTTTCAGTTGCTACAGTAACCGTATACTGCTACAGTACCATACCGTATACTGTAACAGTACCACTATTGCTACAGTACCACTATTGCATTACGAAAAAAAAACGTTGAAATCATTGTAGCACCTACTCTGTTTGACTCTGTTCCTCTTTTTTTTTTTGATCCATTTTACCCTTACATTTCCTCAAAAACGGAATTTCTGCATTTCTTCCTAGATTTTTTTTTCGATAACTTTGAAAAATCATAATTAATTCTACAAAACTCCAAATGAGGTGCTGCAAAATTCCACATAACCCTTGATATGTCTATTCTCAAGAAAAAATAACGGTACAAACTCAAAATCTCTGTATCATTCCCAGTTTAAATATTTCTCAACATTGTTCAGATTGTAACTTCAGAAATAAGGCTTAACTTCAAAAATCATGATCTCCTTGTCTAGAGCTCAAAACGTTACAAATTATATATCAACTGAAAGCCCTAGATGTCTACTTTATATCTGGAAAATTTCATAATTTTATCACATGCCGTTTATTCCCAGATTTTAAAAATGTGAACACTGTCCATAAAAACTTTTCAAAATAACAGTGTTATGAGGTGACAGAAAATTCTTATGAAAACTCTTATTTTCTAGCAAGCTTTTGAACCTCAAAAACAATATTAATCCGCTGAAATAAAGATAAGAGAGGGATTAAAATCCTTACCTAAGCCCAAAAAAATCAGTTGTATTAAATCTTCTTGTCTTCACCGAAAACTCTCCCAATTTCTATTGTTCTCTCCTACTCTCTTGGTATCTCCACTATTCTTTTCCTTTTGTCTTTCAACTCTCCACAATTTCTCTCTTTCGTTGGACAACATTAATGGAAAAATCTGATGTGTGTCCTCTATTTATATAGGCCAAAAGGTGGAGTAAGAGTGTTGTAGTTTGGTGGAATATTGGTAGATAATGGCCAAAGTTAGTGAAGAAAATATGTGTGTGAAAATTGTGCATTTTGCAAGATAGTGGTAGGTATTTGCGTAAATTGAAATTTCCTTCATTTCATACTTCACCTAATTTTCTTTTCCTACGGCACACTTCAACATATCTTCCAATTTTTCATATAGGTTGGCCAAAGGTAATTTTGATGGTGTGAAATTAAGAAATGAAATGGATGTGCATGCGTACATTTCCTTACTGCCAACTTAAGGGAAATTTGAGGATGGAAAATGCTACCTAATTGGATAATTCATTTGGCTGCATGAAAAACCGCAAAGAATGATCAAGTAGCTATTAAACAATATACTGTATAGCCTACTCTTATTGACCAATGAAATATATTCATATGAGCATTTGGAATTTCCTACTTGTAATCCTCCAATAAAATTTTCTTATTTTCAATAATTACTCATATAGTCTTTCAGGCCAATTTTTCATAATGTATACGTGAATAGTAAAAACGTACATGTGAATAGTAAATTACTATTCATAGTCCCAAAATATACTGATCTCAAATTTGTCACATTCAAATACTGGGTCCAGTAGTCTTCCAAATATAGACTAATTTCCAAATCTTTAGACCCAAAATTCGGGATATTACAGAATGTACATAAACAGGTGACTTAAGACTAAGTTTTAGCCACAGTACATGACCCAAAACTTTGTCTTGTCCATGACTCTATGAATTATCCAATCTAAGAGTTAGAGTTATAGTACACGTTCGTACCTTTCACCGCATAATTGCCAAAACGCCTGACCTTTTGAATCTGATTTTGGACTTCTCGGATATCCTATAATGTTATCGTCAGATTATTTTCTTTTCCATACATTATAATTAATATCATATTTCCTAAAATAATATCAAAAAGGATATTTTCACCTATTTTGACATTTCTACCCTTAGTGGATTTGTTATTCCACTTTTACCCTTAATTACATTTTATTTAAAAAACAATTTCTAGCATTTCTGCCCAGATTTTTAGGTAACTTTGAAAAATCATAATTAATTCTATAAAACTCTAAATGAGGTGTTGCAAAGTTCTACACAACCCTTAATATGTCTATTTTCTAGGAAAAATAACGGCTTTCACTCGATATATAAAATAATGATCACAAGGTGACTGATTCCAGAAAAACTGAAATATGATATTTTTCCCAACTTCCACCATTTGGGTCTTTTAATTTCAAAAATTATTTCCAAACATGTTTTTACCTTATTCATCATTTTTCAATGCAATGAGGCCTAAAAACAAGTATAGGAATTTACTTCCTAATTTTCTAGATTAAACCTACTACTTAACTAAAAACTAAAAAGCTAAAGACTAGAGAACTAAAAACTAAAACTTAAGAACTTACCTCTTAAAGTTCTTACTCCTTGCCCCATATTTTTGCCTTGCTCTCTATCTTAATCAATTTGAATTGAGTTTTGGTGTGAAGAAAATGAAGAGGGGAGCCCCCTATTTATAGGGACATCTCAAGCCTAATGTGGACCCCACCATGTGCCTCTTCTTTAATCTCAACCATTGGATCTAATTTACTTTACAACACTTAATCCTCCCCCTCCACCTATGCTAGAGGACTTTTGGAGGCTTTGTGATGTCATCCTTGTGATGTTATCTTGATGACATAATTAAGGCTTAGGTGTCCCTTGATGCCATATGTCCATGCCCTATTAGTTTGTTAGTTAATCATGATCATTAGGGCTTTATTAATCAAGCTTTTATGCTCTTTAATCATTACTTATTTCCATTGTCTTTTATTAAGTTGAAGACATATATTACTAATCTTTATTTAGTGCAAGTTTAATTGCCAATTAGCATTTGCTAATGTATTCTAAATTAATTAAGTGTCTTCATAACTTTTTTCTTATCTCTTATGATTATAAATTAGCTATTTATGTGCTATTTATATCACATTACATAGCCCTTAAATATAGTCTCACAATTAATCTTTGGTTAACTAATTTCAAAATGATAAAAATATAATCAATAGATTATAATCCTTTGAGACATATATTCACCTTTATCTTTTGCTAATTGTTTGCCAAAATACAATGTTTATAAGAATTATGAAAATTAGAGTCCGCAGTCTTCTTTGCCTGCCACCGTTGTAGTGCCAGGTATTCCCGCTCTTTTACTGATTCTGGCTTTGTTTATTTGCCTTTAGGTGTAATGGCTCCAAAATCCCCGTCTTCCAAGCAACGTTCTGAGCCCGAGGGTTCGGACTCTTCTAGTCCCCCAGAGGCCTTGTGTCGGCAATACGGTTGGGTGTCCCACGAGGTATTGAAGACCCGGTCCCTTTTGTCGGACATAGACCTTGCTCGGTTGAAGGTACCGGCCATGCCCGGGTGTGTCCTTAGGTGCCCGACGGCCGATGAGCCTATTTGTGCGACGCGGGAGGTGGGCAACCCAAACTTCTTCTTTTTCTACCGGGATTGCTTGACCCGGGTCCAGGTTTCCTTGCCCTTCACCGCTTTTCAGATAGAGGCCCTGCTACACCTAAGACTCGCCCCCTCCCAGCTTCATCCGAACGGGTGGGCTTACCTTGTTGCTTTCGAGTGGATTTGTAATTCCTTTCCCGTCCCGATTGCGTGTACCGCCAACCTCTTTTTTTATTACTCCAGCCCCTTTACCCCTAGTTCACCCAAGGAGAGTGAGAAGCTGAAGGGGTTGGTGTCGCTGCGTATCAACCCGGAGCGGAGGCTTATGATGCCTTTCTCGGATTCTTTTAAGCGCTTCAAGGGGGCCTTTTTCAAGGTTGAGGCCGTGTTTGGGGAGCAGCCTTGGTTTCTGGAGGGGCCTGAGGGTGCCAACGTGGGCTGGCGCTTTCGTTTATATTGGATGGAGAGCCATCATGACGCCAAGGCTACCTCCTTCCAGGTTCCGCGCAAAGACCTGTGGCCAGAGTCGGTTTCTGCCCTTCCCCGGCTAAAGGCCTTGTGGCAGAGTACGGTTTAAAGCCCGCCAGCTTCTTTATAACTGGGCACGGTTCTAAGCCGTTGCCTCCTACCTGTAGGATTCCTTAGTAGCTTGTTGTCTTATTTTTCTGGCTTGGCTTTCGGATTCGTTATTCTAACCTGGTTTATCTTTGCTTTTTCAGCTCGAGATATGAACACCCTTCCGCTCTACATTCGCAGGGAGAATCCAGCCGCTGCCTCTCCGAGCCAACCGACGAGGAAGCGGGATGCTCCAGAGGGTGCCGTCGCTCCCGTAGCTGATACGGCAAAGAAGTCCAAAGCCTTTGTCAGCCAGGGGTCTTCTCCTTCTGCCGCCGTCGACGCTCCCCCGGCTACAGAGTCCCAGGCTGAGGTCGTGGTTATGTCTCCGGCTTCCAAGGGGAAGGAGGTCGTGATTTCTGATGAGGAGGTCGAAGCTGCTCTCCTCTCTGAGAAGCCATCGGGTTAGCTGCGGGCTTCCGCTTTGTCTCCGCCTCCTCCTCCTCCGCCTCCTTCACCGCCGGGTCCGTCTTCGGTCTTCCCTCGTAGCTTTTTGTGGGAGAAGGGGGTAGTTCCTGAGGTGGATGTTGCTTTCCTCCCCCCTCGGCACTTTTTGAACAATCGACCGACGTCCCCTCCTGCTCTGGATGAGATTCATGGGGCCCAAACGCAATTGTGCCGGTCTATCGGCTTCCTTCAGGCACTAATTCTGGTGAGGGAGAAGTATGTTCAAGCTGACGTCGACTGTCGGGCGTTGAGGGCATCTGAGGAGGAGCTGAAGAAGATCTCGGCAAAGGCAGTGGCTAAGGCTGAGTTAGAGGAGGCTAAGGCCGAGACATCAGAGGCTAAGGCCAAGGCTGCCGAGGAAGAGCGGGACGTGGCCAGGACTGAGCGGGACGTCGCCAAGGCCGTGATGGTGAAGGCGGATCAGGAGCTTCAAGCCTCCCGGGGTTCTGCCGAGAAGCTGGCTGAGGAGTGCACTCGGGCGTAGAAGGGGTTGCCCAAGAGTTTGGATGCAATGAAAACCCTTCAGCAACAGTGGGCCTCCCTGGTTGTCGAGAAAGAGGCGCTTCAGGCAGCCCTCTCCGCGGAGCAGGCGGCTCATCAGGAGACGTCGGATGCTTTGCTGCAGACTGCCCGGAGTGCTTCGAGCAGGCCTTGGCCCAGATTCGGTACTTCAACCCCGGCGTTGAGCTCAATGTGGATGGGTATGACTACCGCGCCTTTGTACAGGACGGGAATCTGCTCCCTTACCAGTCTCCTACCGCCGAGGATCCTACCAATGGTGCTGAGGAGGATGCAGCCGAGGCCGGAGGTCCTGAAGCCGGGCCATCTAGCTAGACTTGGCTCTGTTCTTTTTGTTTTTGGGGCGTTGTGACCTTGTATTCTTTTCGAACAATTCTGGCGTTTTTGGGCCATCTTGTACAAACTTTCTTAGAGAATGAATGATCTACATTTTCATCATCCTTTTGTGTTTGTTTATGCAATTCTAAACTTGGTTTAGATAACTCAGACAATGAATGATTTACTTCTTTTATCATCCTTTTGCCTTAGTTTGGATTTTTGTCGGCTGCATGAGTACATGCCGTTTTTGCTCTACCACACTTAGCGTGTGGGAGGTTGGGGCAGGGTTGTCTTGTTTCAACCTCGTCAGGTATAACTAACCGCACTACCTCGGTTCGACTTTTTAGTAGTCAGACTCCGACTTTCACTAGTTGGATTATGTTTAACCAACGTAAGGGCTAGACTACCACCTGTGCAACCGAGGCTTCGCCTGCCTCTAATCAAACATTTTGACCTGATCAGGGTCGACATGGTAGTCCGCTTGCTTAGTCGGACGAGCGTTGACGCGTCAATTTCACAAAGGGCCACGTATGGCGCCTTCGCCGAGCTCTAACCAATGCCTGTGGAAGTACAACGACCGGTTTTCGTACATCTAGATGTTTTTTGTTTTGCGGCCGGGTATACGACCTCGAAGCTGTTTATCCGGTGCCAGGCTTATAGGCCTCGGTTTTCGGTTTTTTGGTGGGGCTTCATTGCCTCGGTCTTCGCGTTTTTGACCGGGCTTTATAGCCTCGGCTTCATGCTTAAGCGGATATTTGTGCTCATTCATGAATCTCCTCAATGGGGTCCTTTATTGATAAAAAATAGCCCTAAGGGGCTTTACAAGGAAACAAGATTAGGAAACGACATAATTTGAACTTTGAATTACTGAACTAAACAAAGTAAAAACAAACGATGTTGGGCGGGATCTAGCTATAGTAGATCTTCAGCTTATCGGCGTTCCATGTTCTTTTGATCGGCTTCCATGCCAGGGTCTCGAGGATGTATGCCCCTCCATCGAGTTTCTCTTTGATCTGGTAGGGGCCTTCCCAGTTTGCCGCCAGCTTCCCGTCCTTGGCATTCTTGTTGCCTATGTCGGCCCGTCGGAGTACGAGGTTCCCGCGGTTAAATGATCGGGGTCGGGCCTTTCTATTGTACTTAGCCGCGAGTAGCTGCTTGGCGGCTAATTCCCGGCAGTGCACCGTGACTCGGATTTCGTCTATGAGGTCCAAGTCGGTCTTTAAGGCGTTGTCGTTCGACTCCTGCCCTTCTTCTCTGGCTCTAACCTTTCTCCAAGATGGCTGCCCGATTTCGACCGGGATCATTGCTTCGCATCCATAGGTTAGCCTGTACGGGGCTTCCTGGGTCGAAGTCTGTACGCTCGTCCGGTATCCCCATAGAACGCTGTGAAGCTGCTCAGTCCAGTTGGTGTTGGCTTGCAACATCCGCCTCTTGGAGTTCGTCCAAGATGACTTTGTTGGCGGCTTCGGCCTGGCCATTCGACTGCGGGTGTTCCACGGACGAGAAGTGTTGTTTAATGTCCAGGTTGGACATTAACGCTTGGAATCTGTAGTCCATAAACTGGGTCCCATTGTCCGTAACGATCTCGGCTAGTATTCCGAAACGGGAGACGATGTTGTGCCGGAAGAACTTCATTACTCTGGCCGAGGTTATTGTGGCCAGTGGCTCTGCCTCGATCCACTTGGTGAAGTAATCTACTGCGACAATGAGCCATCTGCATTGCCCCTGCGCCGGTCGGAATGGTCCGAGGATGTCCATGCCCCATTTATAAAAGGCCTAGGGGGCCGGCATTCCTTTCAATTCTGTAGGCGGCGGCCATATGATCCTGACATGTTTCTGTCAACTCTCACACGTCTTGGCTTTTTCCATGGCGTCATGCTTCATAGTGGGCCAATAATAGCCAGCACGTAGTGCCTTTCTAACGAGGGCCTTGCCCCCCATGTGGTGGCTGTTGCTTCCTTCGTGTAGTTCAGCCAGCACGTACTTTGCCTCGGTTTCGCCGAGACAGCGCATCATCGGGCAGTGCAGTCCCTTTCTATAGAGTTGGTCATCAACCATCGTGTAGAGAGCGGCTTCTCTGATCAGCTTTTTGGCCTCGGTCGAGTCGGTAGGGATAATTCCCCTCTCGAGGTAGTCTTCTATCGGCTTCCTCCAGTCAAGCCCTGCCGAGATGGTCATGACACAGCTTGGCTCGGTCAGGTTCTGCTGGATCAGAGTCCTGTGATTGTCCGGTCCCTTAGTGCTTGCCAGCTTGGAGAGGATGTCGGCTCTGGTGTTCTCCTCTCTTGGGATATGGGAGACGGTCACTTCTTCGAACTCGGCCATGAGCTCTTTGGCGCGGTTTAGGTACTTCGCCATAAGAGGGCCTTTTGCTTGATAGCTGCCGTCAATCTGTGCGGCGACTAGCTGCGAGTCGGTTAAAACCTTTACTCGGTGTGCGCCATTGTCTTTTGCCTGGAGCAGTCCGGCCAGCAGAGCCTTGTACTCGGCTTGGTTATTGGAGGTTGGGAACTTTAGTTGGAGAGAGTGCACGGTAGCGACCCCCTGGGGGCTTTCCACGATTACTCCTACACCACTGCCCCTAGCGTTAGACGATCCATCTACATAGACCTTCCAAGTCCCGTCGCTTGTTGCTGCCAGGGTGAGCTCCCTGATGAAATCCGCCAGCACTTGTGACTTGATCGCCTGCCGGGCCTCGAACGCTATGTCGAACTCTGACAACTCAATGGCCCAGTTGGTCATCCTTCCAGCTAAGTCTGGCTTATGGAGTATCTGCCGGATTGGTTGGCTGGTGCGTACCACTATCAGATGTCCTTGAAAGTAAGGCCGGAGCCTTCTTGCCGCGGTAAGTAGGGCGAAGGCCACTTTCTCAAGTTTCTGGTACCGGAGTTCGGAGCTCTGTAAAGCCTTGCTGATGAAGTATATCGGCATCTGTCCGGCCTCGGCTTCTCTTACCAGGGCAGCACTGACGGCTTCGTTGCTGATCGAGAGGTATAGGAACAAGGTCTCCCCCGGGTCCGGCTTAGTGAGCACCGGCGGGGTTGCCAAACATCGTTTAATCTCTGCGAAGGCGGCGTCGCAGTCTGGATTCCAGCCGCCTCGGGTTTCTTTCTTCAGTAGCTTGAAGAGAGGTAGGGCTTTCTCGGCTGACTTCGGTAAAAACCTTGTCAGGGCAGCCAGCCGGCCGGTTAGCTGTTGTACCTCCTTCTTAGTTCTCGGGGGCTGCATCTCTAGGACGGCCTTGCATTTGTCTGGGTTGGCTTCGATTCCTCGGTTGGTCAACATGAAGCCCAAGAACTTTCCAGCCGGAACTCCGAAGGCACATTTGGCCGGGTTCAACCTGATTTGATGTCTTCTCAGCTTCTGAAACGTCTGTTCGAGGTCCCGGATGTGGTCTTCTGGTGGCTTCAACTTGACGATCATGTCGTCTATGTAGACTTTAATGTTGCGCCCGATCTGGTCCTCGAACACTCGGTTCATCATCCTTTGGTAGGTAGCCCCGGCATTTTTCAACCCGAATGGCATGACGTTGTAGCAGTAGTTTGCTTTGTCCGTCATGAAAGCGGTTTTTTCCTGGTCTTCCGGATGCATGGCGATCTGATTGTATCCGGAGTAGGCGTCCATGAAGGAGAGGAGCTGGTACCCGGACGAGTTGATCGATATTGGGCATCGGGTAGGAGTCCTTTGGGCACGCCTTGTTGAGGTTCGTGTAGTCGACGCATACTCTCCATTTGCCGCTGGGTTTGAGTACCATGACTACGTTTAAGAGCCAGGTGGTGTATTGCACTTCTCGAATGAAGCCGGCTGCTAGGAGCTCCTCGACGTGGCTCTTGAGGGCCTTCTGTCTGTTGTCGGCGATATTCCTCTTCTTCTGTGCCACTGGTCTGGATCCCGGCCACATGCTGAGTTTGTGGCAGTAGAAGTGGGGGTCGATGCAGGGTATCTTGGCCGAGGTCCAGGCGAAGGCGTCTTGGTTCTGTCTGAGGAAACGGATCATCTGAGTTTTTAGGTCGTCCCTCATGTCTAGGCCGATTTTGGCTGTCTTGGACGGGTCCGTCCCTAGCATTATTTCCTCAAGTTCCCCTTCCGGCTCGGGCCTCTGATTTTCCTGCTCAAGGAGGTCAAGTTCTACCATGTTGATCGGATGTCGGGGGTGTCTGTCATTGTCGACCTCGGTCATCGACTCGCCGTATCCGAGCCGAGGTAGAGATGAGGGTCCTCCTTCCTCGACCCGGAGGGCTTCAAAGTAGCATTGCCGTGATTCCTTTTGGTCTCCGGATACCACGACTATCTGGTTTTTGGCATTGACCATCTTCAATTTCTGGTGCTTGGTGGACACCAGTATGTCCCAGTTGTGAATTGTGGGTCGGCCAAGGATAATGTTGTATGGGGAGCAGAAGTCGGCCACGATGAACCTGACGCGCTTTGACTTGAAGACCTCATTTGTGCCGAGGGTCAACCGGAGGTCGATATAACCCTTTGGGAAGGATTGTTCGCCGTTAAATCCGATCAGGGTGGTCTAGCACGGTTTGAGGTCCTCTTTATCGAGGTGCATCCTTTTGTAGGTGTCCCAGCTTATGATGTCGGCCGAACTTCCTGCGTCCACGAAAATCCTCTTGACGCGGCAATTCACCAAGGTTCCGGTGATCACCAGTCCGTCCAGGTGGCCGGGGATGACGTCCTTGAGTTCTCTGTTGGTGAAGGTTAAGGGGGGTGGCTTTGGTGTGGCGGGATCATCCTTAAACTTGGGTAGATCTCGGACTGTTAGGACCTCGCGGAGGTATTTCTTCCGCTGGCTTACTGTGTCTCCTCCCCCTCCAAAGCCTCCGCTGACGATGTTGCACTGGAAATCCACGTCGGGAAACTCGTCGTCAGAGGCGATCTTCTGCTTCTTCTCCGGCTTTCGGGTCTCCCTGGGCGGACTTCTAGTGCGGCCGCGGTAGTTGCGCTTGCCGCTCGTCCTTCCCTGGGTCTTGATGACATACTAACGCAGTTTCCCTTCTCTTACAAACTTTTCAATGGCGTCACGGAGGTCATAGCATTCGTCGGTGGTATGTCCTTGGCAATCGTGGAACGTGCAAAACTTAGTGCGGTCAGTGTTGGAGCGGCCTCTAATCGGCCTCGGCTTCTCGACCTACCTCATCTCGGCCTGGGCTACCTCTTTCCATACCTGTGACCGAGGGACATTCAAGGGAATCTAGCTATCGTACTTTGCCTTAGGGTCGGCTCGGTCGGGTTTGATCCTGCTATCTTTGTTCCGGCCGCGGGATTCGGCCTTCTGCTTGCTTGACCATTCTCTATAGTCGGGAGAGCTATTTCTTACCTTGTCTGGTTCGTCTGCGTTTGCCGCTTCCATCTGCTCCACATCCAAGTATTTCTTCGCTTGGATGTAAAACTCGGTTAGGGTGCAGACCCGGTTCTTGCATAGGTTTCTGGCCAGACGCGACGATGGGTCAAGCCCGTTAATCAGGCAGTGCACATGGACTTCTTCTGACAGCGATCGTACCTGCATTGCCACGTCCCGGAACTGGTTGAGGTACTTCTGCAGCGGCTCGCCCTTCTTTTGTTTCACCTTGCTGAGTGTGAACTGGGATTTCAGATGCTTTTTACTCATGGTGAAGTGCAGTTCAAACTTACGTCTGAGATCTTCGAAACTTTGGATTGAGTTTTCTAGGAGGGAACTTAGCCACTTGGCGCCGTTCCAGTTAGCGTAGCCACAAAGAGGCGTTCGATGACAGGGCTATCGATGGACCGAACCCACATTAATTTGTCAAAAATGTCGAGATGGTTACGTGGATCCTGGGTTCCGTCGTACTTCGGAAGGTCGGCCAAGTCGAAGTCTTTGGGATAGGGAGCCGATGCCGCCGCCCTCGAGAACGGGGATCTGTCGGATCCCGTAAGGAACTTTCTTCTATACTCTCGGGGTGATCCATGGCGCGGGGAGTCATGACGGGGAGACTCGTGCAAGGTGATTTCCGACGTGGAGCTTGATGGGCTCTGTCGGCCTCTCGGTGCTCTTCCCGTTCTCGGGTTCCTCTTCCGCCTCAGCCGTTGTGGTTCGTGGGACCATTTCTGCCTTCGGTGTTGTCATGGCCTTCTGAAGGCGGTGGGTGACCTCTTTCCGAATTCATCCTCCCGCTTGGTCTGCTGGTGCTTCTCCGCTCGGTCCTTTGTTGTGGACTACTGGATGAGTGGCTACTGTTTGTGGCCGAGCCTCTCTCGGTATGATTCTCCCTCCGGTTTCCTTGTGGGTGATGGTTCTGGAGTTCCTCCCTTATCATCTTGCGTTCTCCGAAGGATGCAGACGTCGGCTTCTAACGCCAGAGCGTCCTGGGTAGGAATCTCCCCGAGCGCCTGCAACAGTGGCTGATCATCCATGGAAGCGGAAGTTGCTGTGTCGGTGACATGACCCTCAGGGGTGTTCTCGCGTCGCTGTGGA
This sequence comes from Acacia crassicarpa, assembly GCA_034222035.1. Lineage (NCBI taxonomy): Eukaryota > Viridiplantae > Streptophyta > Magnoliopsida > Fabales > Fabaceae > Acacia > Acacia crassicarpa. The sequence continues at coordinate 41,836,020 of JAWXYG010000003.1, forward strand.
TCCTGTGGCTGGCTTGGCCCGGCTGGAGTTTGGTCTGGAGGCGGTGCTCCGCCTCCCTGTGGTGGTGGATTCCTGCTGTGGCTTCTAGTGTTCGCCATTGTGGTCACAGGGATGGAAGTTTACCTTTCCCCACGGACGGCGCCAATGTTCTGTCCTGAGAACACAGATAGATTGGACTTGACTAGGTTGTCAAGCCTAGAGCCTACGTACCCTTTGAAGGGATCAAAGTCCACGTAGTTCGCAGTAAACTTGGAGGCGTGAAGCTAGGGGGATGGTGTGTGTGCTCTGTGTGACAGAATGTAAATAGAGCATAGATTAGAACGTGTGCACCTGATTAGGGTTCCTTTGTATTTATAGAGGAGTCTGGTGCGAGTATCCCGGGCTGGTGAGCGATATCCGAGGCTGAGATATCAGGGGCTGATATCTTGGAATCATGATTGGGGGAGATCCTAGATTAATGGGATCCCATATCTTTGCCCATTATTGCACTGATTCTGCTTCAGGCATGGTTGGGCCGTGGTCTGGATACCGGCCCTTGGGCCGGTCCGTAACAGTACTCAAATTACAGGTTCAACTCACTATGACCAGTACAGTGTTGCGGAAGTGAATCCTAACCATCATCAATATGAGCTTCCTCTACTAAGATGCAATCTCAATAAACAAAGTAGTAATTTGGTAATGACTTTGCATTGGCGACGATATATTAATGCTGGGTTTCATATAACCATCATCAATATGAGCTTCCCCTACTGATCACAAAGATTCCTTCAGGCGACGATATATTAATGCTGGGTTTCATATATTAATATAAACTTTAAGCTCTCTAAAATATTGGTCATATAATCAATGTATGTATTGTGTTCATCTTTATGCTATAGAAGAAAGAATCAATTTGCCAACTTGCTCTTGTTTATTATGAATTAGTTGGGGCCTTGGGGGATGAGTCAGTTTCTTGTCTTTACCTTTGTTTTCGTTGAAGATAGACACGACGTAAACCTCACGTGAAGATATATTTAAAAAATTAAAAAGATGGGCAGGACAGGTAAGAAAAACAAGATTAAAGAGTCATAAGTAAATCAAAATTTTAAATGTGAAAAGATTGATTTTTCCTAGTGTAATAGATAGAAATTGGTTAGGTTTAATGGTTTTGCCCTAGTTTTAGAAGTTTATGATGACTTTTACCCTAAAAAATTAATTTATGATTACTTTTATATTTTTAATAAAAAATTTAAAATTATTTTAGCACCTCGAACCTAAAATTAAAGTTAAGTAGCGTGAAAGAAAAAAAATTAACAGAGTGAAGTGAGATGATGAGTTGGCTGGAATCGTGAAATGACATGAAATAAAGATTCTTTCAGAGCTCCATGTGTTAACGCTGGATTATTAATTAATTATTAATGCTGAGAGTGAGGAACTGAGAAGGTACTTTCGAAATGTCAATGTGATAAATTAATTAGTTCCTTTGACTTGTCTGAAATTGTGACGAGGCTTATATTACTCATCACTACCAAACAAGAAACGGAAACAATAGAAAGAAGAACTGAAACTGGTGTCTGTGTTTCTGGGGTTAGAAGGAGATCGAAATCCCTGAGAATAAAGAGGTAGATTTGTATTTGTATTTTGCTAATTTAACCATGGCTTGTTTCTTATGTTCCTGCTTTTTTTTTTTTTTTTTAAACTCATTGCTAATTGAGGAACACAAAATCTGAGAAATCTCTTCGTTATTTTCTGTTTCATAGCTGCAGGTAGATTGGAGAAGAAACAGAATCGGAGTCCCATCTAATGCTGAAATTCCTCACAAAATTAGGTAAAGCTTTTTCAATATAATGTCTCACCTGTGTATTATCATCGATCACTGTCACAACTTCCAAAATAAATGCACAAAAATTACTAACAACCAAAAAATAAAAAAACATGTGCAACAGAACTAAAAACAAATAAGAAGTAGAGCATCTTTTGACACCTAATACACAGATTATGATTCATTCTTTGTATCAAGACTTTTAAAAATGAAGGAAATATGATTATCCACTAATCAAATGTTGCGTTCAACCAGATTACGAGGAAAAGCATTAAATCAAAGCGGGGGAACAAAGTTAAAGATGCTGATTGATTTTCTACTTTGTGTGTTGCTTACTTGGAGATTAGGAATTCCCCTGAAAGAGAGGTAAGCTTCTGTGTTCTCTTGCTTTTCTCATTCTTGCGTTTTTCACTTATTGCTACTTCAATATATATAATCTTTTGAGATGGAAAAACAGAGAGATGCCTTGACTTGACTAATTCATTGATCAGGTTCACAAAGTCTCCTTCATACTATCTCTCATCTGGAAGGTGATGCATGTGAAAGATTACTGATACTACTTGCTGTTTCTGTTTCTTGCTGCCTTCAGATTTGGAGAAGAACCTTAACCAACCCCAACATTTGCACAATTTCCTTAGACCCATTGGTAAAGTTGAATATGGAAAATCTGAAAATATATATTTAATTATTTTTAAATTTGAGATGAAGATGTGTGATTAAATGATTGTATTAAGCAATATTTATGTCAAAGAAAGGTATTTTGTCAAAAAAAAAAAAGGGTCAAAGTTGTGATTTAACGGTCAACTAATACTTGGATTGATGAAAATTGAATTTTGAAACTAAAAAGAAGGCCTATGTAACACATATTTTGATTTTAAAAAAGATCTATATAAGTTTTCAAAATAGAAGGAAAATATCTATAATTTAGAGTAAATAGAAAGGATGTTGATGTATTTTACTCTTAATAAAAACCATGACTTTGAAGAGCTTTGAATAGAAAAGAGAGACTTGGAATAAATATGCTCTCAATTGTTCAAGTCTCAGTTCTGAAAGTGTGAGAGAGACAATTTCCTGGTTGCTGGGTGTACTGAGATTTGGTTGCTTAGTTTGGAGAAACTTAAAGCTCAATACAGGTTCCCATGGGTCTGGTTTTGTTGTGGCGTTTTTTTAGTCTTTAATTCTTTAATGTGTATTGATTTATATATGTTCTTGATTCTTAATCTTGAATAGTGTTCACTGTTTTTTTTTTTAGAGCATTCAATTAACCCCTATTAATTACAATAGGAGAAAATGATAATGAAAAATGATCGACTCTAAAAGAAGTGTTTGTGTTCATGGGTTACAAGGAGATTAAAATTTTTGAGAAAGAGAGCTGTAGAATTGTGTTTGGATTTTGCAAATTCAACCATGCTTGATCTCTTATGTTCTTACGTTTTTTCACACACATTGATAATTGAGGACCACAAAATTTCGGAAATCTACTAATTATCTCAAAGTGTTAGACATCACTGAAATAGTTTTTTTTTTTTCCCTGTCTCATGTAGCTGTAGGAAGATTGGAGAAGAACCATAATCAGACCAACTTTTGCTGAATTTCCTCACAAAATTTCAGGTAGAGCTTTTTCAATGTGATCTTACGATTTTCTGTATGTCATTTATTACAGTCACAACTTTTCATCTATAGATTCTTATCTTTTTTATTAAAAAAAATCTAATACTTTATTAGTGTAACATTCCCTTTCTTTTTCTAAATTGATTTCGAACTTGCAAAATACATATGCAAAAATCTATAGAATGTAAGGACAACCTAGTCACTTGATTGGTCTGTCCAAGTATTCAATCCATGACAAAATCAAACCAGGATGGCCTTGTGTAAGCCAGGTAGCCCTTTGGTTTGAGCAGTTGCCCAGTTTTTATATTTTATTTATTTATTTTTTAAAAAACAACTCTGGTTGCTTCATATTATGTGACATAACCTTCAAACAAATCAACTTATCCGACATTTCAAAGCTGAGAGAATGCAGATGATGAAGAAAAAGAATAAAGAGAAAACTAATCATCGAAACCATGTTTGTCTCTTCCAAATAAAAACCACAAAAAAAAAAAAAATCAATAAAATAGAGGCCCTGACCACCATCAGCTTCAACTTTTAGGGAAATAATTGATACTCGTAAGTTGTATGTTGCTAGGAGGTAGGTTACAGGTTTGAAAAGGGAAGGAAGCATTAGTAGTGGTTCTTTTTGTAAGAAACTTTTTTTTTTTTTTTTTGAGGCTAGTCTTTAATATAAACAATTTTTTGTCTTAAAATTCAAACTATTTTTTCCTTTACTACCCCTATTAAAAATCATACTCTGATCCTATTTATAAATCTATTTTGACCAAATCTCACATACCAAGGAGAGTTAGTTAACACAATGATTTGGGGGTAAACTTTCAACTTTGCCCTTATTTATGATTGAGCATTTTTCAATTGTTTTTTTTTCTCTCTCTATCTTTATGGGTATAATTAATATGGGTAAAATTGTTATAATCGCATTTAATACAAGAAACTGAATTTATAAATAGGACCAAATTTTTTTAGTCAAAGTGAACTAATAAATAGGATCAGAGTGGTACATATATTTAAATTAATTATCCAACACTCCCCAAGATTTTTTTTTACCTTCTCGAATTGTATTTACAAGAGAGATATATATTTAGAAATTACTCTGCTAATTCTCTTTTTATTTAATCATTAATCATTCATTCCCTCTTGTATTTTGTTCTTGTTCTCTCTCATGTGTTTTTTACTCATTCCCTCATCTACACTCTTTTCATAAATAGGGCATATTTAGAAAAGACATCACATTTTTTATACATTTATTGTTTTTGGCTACTTTTAAAGGCTAGTTGATTTTGTTTAATTTGGTAATTGCTTCTTATAAAAATGATATGAGGGAACACTTTTTCAATGGATAGAGAAAAACAAATTTTATTTATTTTTTATTTGATCAACAATTTTCTCTTTTGAAGTTCATAGCATAAAATGTTTTCACCTATCCCGATAAATGTGGTTCACATGATTCAAACTTGTCTTGTCTTGTATGTAAATTTTAATTTCCTTAGTTGTTATCTCAAAATGAATTATTTAAATAAAAATATTTTTTCTTTAACTTCTTTTCATTTAAAATAAATTTCATTTTTTATATAAATATTACAATAGTCAAATATAAATATTTTTATATTTTTTAATTAAATTATGTTTTTAATAATCATCAGTCACAGCTCGATCTAAACTACTAACCCTGATTCATTATCTTTACCGGTTCAATAGCTGGTCCAATCTTCATAAACATACAAAAATTACTAATGAGACATAAAATTTAACATGTTTAAAGGCTAGAAAAAGTAGAGCATCTTTTGATAACTAATACAACAGGATCAAACGGCTGTGTCCGGCCAACAGGATGGTATGATTACCATATAAAACCTGGGCTACTTGTGATTTTAGCGTGAAGGAGCGTGTGAGTTTATGTCTTAGTAACATCTTTAAAAAATAACTAAGGATTGTAATTTATAGGATGTAATCTCATATTTTCTTTTGAGAAACTTTTTATTAATTACCTAGAAACTAAGTGCAATGATTGGCATAAAAACAATAAAAAATATTTGACCTTTTTAACTATGAACAAGGGATACAATGAAACTAAAAGACTTTCAAAACTAATATTGTTTGGAATTTTTTTTGGATAAAAACGGATGAAATGGAAATTAGTTTTTGAAATATGATAAAAACCTTCTACATCCATGAATTTCTTTTATCGTTGCTTCAAAAGATAATAAAAATGTGCTAGTTTAATAAATTTGCTCAAAAGATCTTTTGCGCTGGTTGGAATTAGGTGAATTAATTCCTCAACACCTAATAAAAATTAATCCCTCTAACTGAAATCCAATTTTAACATTAGCAATTTGAATTAATGAAATGTATGACACAATTAAATAAAAACTCTTATATTAAGATCACAATAAAACATTCATTGCAACTTTGAACAAAAACTATTCCAAGTCAATTGCATAACATTAAAATCCAAATACACATTACCACTGAACGCTTAGGTCAACTTGTAAAGGGTTGTCCTAACTTAACCACGGGTCTTGAGTTCGAGACGTGAGAAAGCAGCATGCGTGAGTGGTAGAGGCTTTACCCCAAAAAGGGGTCAACCTGGTCTCGGTTCGGATTAATCTGGGGCCGTTGATATGCCTAAAATATGGCTTGCACTGGGACACCGAATGTAAAAAAAAAAAAAAAAATCCAAATACACATTTAATCTCAAGAAATGTATGGAACCGATGCAAAACTTTAGTCCAATACATCAATTAAACTCTAACCTTGAATTTAATTAATACAAAAGATTAAGAGATTAAAGATAGAAATTAGATACTAGCTCTGTCCTAATTATAATTATAAGACTATTTTTGTTGTGTAATTGATCTTAGTTAGACCGGAGGGAGTACTAAAATACTCTGCTCGAAGCTCAAGAGCCAACCTTTGTAGGAGAAGAGATTCAGAAACGGTTAGCCAATAAGGGTGCAGCCAGTGGCGGACCTAGGATTTTAAATTTATGGGTGCACAATTTTTTTTAAAAGAAAGTTTTAAACGCATTAAAAAACAAAAGAATATAAACAATAAAAAATTGGTAAGTGTATAACAGAACAACATTAACCAAATAAAACTATAAAGTTCCTAGGTCTTCTGCACCTGGAAGGTTTCCGCTTTTGCAAGATTAACAGCAAGTTCCAAATTGTTCAACTATAAAAGTTTCACATGGACATTCAGTAACAAATCACAGAAAAAGTAAAGAATTTTTTTTTAAATCAAATATCAAGTTGGCCAGTCCCCTATAGCTAGAACAAAAATGATCAAGTCTAACACAATCAAATCAATCAAGTTATCTAACGTAAACAGACAATGCAACAAAGAAAGGGTCAGTGCACTTCAGGTTAAGCAATTTTTGCTGTATAAAAGGCTCCTTGTGAATAATCAGCCCTGCAGTTCTACATCAAGGAAGGGTGACACGATACATACATATCACTTTCTGTCAAGAATTTTAATCATCACAATTAAACTGACATTGCTATTCAACAGATAAAAGTGCAGAAATCCACAGTCATGAATAAAGCCAAAAAAATCAAAATACCTGAAAAGAAGATTTTTAAACCTACTTTAGTTAATTAATACTTCTAATCATCCTCAACCACCTTTTATACTTCAGAATTAGGATTTCAATAAATTTCTTATTCCTTAAATAAGATTTACTTCTGCCATCACTAAGTAATTAAGTATAACTTGAGAAAACTACCAATGCCGCTTCTTGCTTCATAGAAAAAGAAAATAGAGATTTCATAAATGAAGTCTAAACTGCCATTTTTAGTTGAATGCATCAAGATGGAAACAACCTTAATCGATTGTAAAGAATGAAACCCAAAAAATCCATTTAAATCCAGCTGAAATGCTAAAAATCCAACATCAAGCCTATACTTTCAATAAATTCATAATCTAGCCAATAGACCTAATCAGCGGCAATAAGCAGTAGAATAGGTCATCAGCAAAGTCAGTATCCCTAGTCACAAGAAATTTTATATATCCCAATTCCCAAAGAAGTCGTGGAGAAAGGAATTGCTAATTGAACCCTTCAACTGAGTTCAACTATAATTAATGGAGGAAGAGCTGGAAGACAGAGAAACAAGAGATAAATGTAAATTACCTCAGATTCGCGATTTGGAGGTTTGTGAACAAGGGCGAACGGATTCGCGATTTGGAGGCGATGGTGCACAAGGGCGAACGGATTCGCGATTTGGAGGGCGACGGTGCGCGATTTGGAGGGCGAAGGTGAACAATGGAAATGAAAGGAAAAAAAAAAATCTGCGATGGTCTCGATTTGGAGAGGGGTGACGGGGAACAATGACAATTGGAAAAAAGAGAGAGAGAGAGAGAGGGGGGGGGGGAGAATAGCAAGTTTCGAACCCTGGACCAAGTGTAAAGTGTGTAGGGGTATAACCAATTAGACCACTTAGGTAAGCTGAGAGAGAATTCCTTCAATATATATATATCTTATTAAAATGTTTGTGTCTGCACTTGCCCACACTGGCACCAGTGTGGGTCCGCCACTGGGTGCAGCCACGCTCTTCACCAATGGTCCATCCATGGAGAGACACCGATTGATTAAAGGATTGATGTGGAATATGGAAGAATCTGAGATAAAATGGAAGAGACTAAAAAGGGAGAGAAGGTACGGTGGTGAAGAGATGGAATCGTAATGGAATGGCTGAATGAAAGTTGTGGGCGGTGGAGAATGAAGAAGATGAAGGTGCGACTCCAGCGACTGTGAAGAAGGTTGGTGAAAATGGTCGAGCGAGAAGACGTGATTTCTCCTCCTCCCTCTATTTTGCCACCCTGAAGCTACACCGGTGGCAATGGAAGAGATGTCATCGCCGGAGACAATGGAGGTGGAGGTCACCGGCGACAATGGTGAAGATGTACCCTTGGTCAAGGTCGAAGGTCTGGGGAAGGTGAGGCCTCTGTTCCGAGCCACCCGTCTAAAATTCTCCCTAAACCTCTTAGGCCCCGTTTGGTATGAGGAAAATTTGAGAAGGGAAAAAAATTTAAAGGAAGGAAACGAAGGGAAAGGAAGATTTTGAAAGACGAGGGAAGATAGTTTGAGGGAAGATGAGTTATTTAGTAGGAACAAAATGAAGGGGTAGGAGTTGGTAAGGAATCAAGAAATATCTATTTTACTCTAAAAAGTAATTAATTCAAAATAAAAAAGAAAAATAATCTTTTTACTAAAATATATTTTTAAAAAATATGTTTTTGTCAAGTTCGAACTCGTGTAAAAAAAAATTTCATCAAGTTTGAACTTTCCTACCAAGTTCAAATGTTCTCACCAAAATTGGATTGTAACGCTCAGAAACTTAGGGTGTGCATGGTAACACTCCCAAAATGAGTTTTTTTTCTTAATTTATGTTCCCAGGAACAAAATTGGATGGGAATTGTGTTTGGTAAATCTGGTTTTTTTTTCCTGTTCCCGGAATGAACTGGTTTAGTTTTTGTGCTGAGGAATTAAAAAAATAAGCAGAAATTTTCTGCTTCTCTGTTCCAAGCCACAAAATGAGAATCATTTTTCTCAAAAAAAAAAAACTCCTTTTCTTCGAAGCAGAAACTTACTCTCGTTCACCATCACCCCGCCACCGCCACCGCCCCGCCACTGTTGTCGCTGCCGCCGCCACCACCGCCCCACCTCCACCACCACCGCCCCACCTCCACCACCACCACCACCACCCCATCGCCACCGCCACCACTACCGCCACCGCCACCGTCACCGTCACCACCCCGTCGCCCCATCACCACCGCCGCCACCACCACCCCACCTCCACCACCACCACCACCCTATCGCCGCCGCCACCACTATCGCCACCGCCACCGTCCCCACCTCGTCGCCCCATCACCACCGCCGCCACCACCACCGCCGCCGCCACCACCCCACCCCCACTGAGGCCACCGCCGCCACCACCACCACCACCACCGCCATCACATAAATAATTTTTTTAGGAAATTTAAATTTAAGTTTATTTGTAAAGTATAATAATTAGATTAATTATTAAAGAAAAGGACAAAATGGTAAAAAGAACTCATTAATCATTCATCTTCCTCCCTTACTATTTTTTAACTCCCAAACAAGGAGAGGAAAAATGTATTACCAAACTTAATTCTGATTCTCGGAGTAAAAATAAAATGGGTTAACAAACGTAATTCTGATTCTCAGAACTCTTCCAAAGCACAGAATCAGAAAAAACTGTTTCATCTTAGAAATAGTGCTGGGCAACAGAATGGTTGCCATACACACCCTTAGATTCCCAAGAAGATTTGTTCAAAATGCATACCAAATGAAGAAACTTACTAATGTTCCTTTCCCTTCCCACTGATTCTTTGTACCAAAACGGGGCCTAAATCTGACTTATTTCCTTCGTGCAAGATGTTGTAGTTTCTGTCAGGGACAAATTTCAAAACGTAAAAGTTTGTGGTACTAAACTGAAATTTCAGCAATTTGAGCGCAAATTTCCATTTTCAAACTTCATCTAATTTCTTCAAGCACCTACAATTAAAAACAATTAAACTAACATCAAATCTTCTCAAAAATTAATGATTAAGAGTACTTACAATTATTATGATAATTTTTCTCTTTTTGGTTCTAAATCAATGCATTTACTCATAATCCAAATTAATCATGAAAAAGGCATTTTAAGCTCAACAATTATGACAAAATTCCCTAATAAAGCATAAAAATATATAATAGAAATAGAGATTTATCAATTCTCTCACACTCAAGCTTTTGCACTCCCAGGCAAGACACTATTCAATTCAAAAGTAAACACATATGAGAACTTCAAATGCTCAAGGTTTAAATCAATGAACTAATCAAGTATCACTAATCAATACATTTAAGGTACCTTCAATACATTTTTATGTCAGGTACTCCTAACGTAATACTTTATTGACCAATCTGCATCTTAACCTTAGATTAAATTGCTAAAACTTGAGATTGAATTTTAACTAGTTAAATTTTAGAGCAAAATATACACGAACGTTTCATCTATTTTACTTGCAAATTATTTCCTTTTATATTTAAAACCTATACAAACCTCTCTTAGAATCAATAATAATTACATAAAACAAGACGGCCCTTCTATTTTTTAGATTCCATTTTCATTCCTTCAACATTTAGTTGACCAAAAAGTTATATATTTTTGGATTAAAATACCCCCGTTTCAACAATAGATGTTTGAAAATCATTTAGGTTACCTGAAAAAATGTAATGCATATCTTTTAATTTTTCTTGTTATGTGAACATATTTATTTAGTAGTTTTTTTAAATTTTTTTAATGTATAAGTTGGCTAAAATAATATTTCAAACACGTAAATAAAAATAACTTAATGAGATAGGGATTTATATCCTAAGGGATATATATATATATATTGACAACTATCCTAACGAACTTTTATTATTCTTCAAATTTTATTTACTTTAATTAACTCTGTACCAAAATTAATTATTTAAAGTTATTGAAAATTGAGAGAGGGGAAACAATTACGCTATGAGCGCAAGATAATAGTTTTAATTTTTTAATATAATTACAAATAATAAAAATTAAGAAGTTTAGAATCTTTAATGGAACTCTATTAAAAATTGCAATAAAGTGTAGGTTTTGAAAACTTACGGAAAGTCTTTGTAGTTTTAGGAAAAAAAAAGAAGTCCATCAGATTTTGTTATAAATCTTGAGGATTAATTAGGTTTTAATCGAGTCAAAATTATAGAAATTATATAATTAATTTTATAATAATTATTATTAGTATTTGCTGAAAATACTTTTCCTTCCTATAATTACCATATGCATCTCTTCATGTCAACCTGTTTATATGCTATCGTTATTTATTGCATCATATGCATTAATCATATTGTCTTTTTACAAAAACTACAAACCAAATGCTTTCAGGGGCTCAATTGAACAGGGGACACAAATGCCAAGTTTTCCGATAATTAAAGTCTCTCTATATAATTCTATGTTCAATAACTCAAATACCAATTATTTATTTTTCGATCACGACACTTTAAAGTTATATAATCACCATATATAACTGGATTACATTGTGATTATAGGGCAATGGATACTGTTGTTTCTATCGCGACTACTATACTGCAGAAGTTAGTAGATGAAGCAATACTTCAAGCTTCTTATCCTTTCCGCTTCAACAAATATGTCAAAGAGCTTGAAACAGAAAAAGAGAAGTTGCAATCAAAAATTCAAGAGGTTCAAGATCGTGCTAAAGATGCTAAGAAGAAAACTCATAAGGTTGTTGGTAAAGTTGAGGAGTGGTTGAACAAAGCAGACTTTCTGATGGCAGAAGTGGTGGTGCTGCAAGAGAAAACAAAAAAAAGAAATAAGACATCTTGTCTTAAGCACTGCCCAAACTTGATCAATCGTTACAATCTGGCAAAGCAGCTTGAAGAGAAGACTAAAGACATTAATACGCACAATCAAGTTCAATTCTCCGAGTTTTCTCGACTTGCGACACTTGTAGGTATGAACTACTTTCCTTCACAAGATTTTGTGCACTTTGATAGCAGAAAGGTAGCTTATGATCGTCTTCTGAGGGCACTTAAGGATGATGGGATTAATATGCTTGGCTTGTATGGCATGGGCGGATCTGGGAAAACAACTTTGGTAAGAGAAGTGGGCAGAGAAGCAGAGAATTTTTTTGACAAAGTACTCTTTGTGGTTGTGTCTAATACCTATGATGTAAGAAAAATTCAAAGCAAGATAGCCAACCAACTAAGTTTTGAATTGAAAGAGGAAGAGAAACTTGAGAGAGCTAGACGTTTGTTCATGAGATTGACCAGCGGAGAAAGGTTTTTGATTATTTTGGATGATGTATGGGAGAAGCTTGATTTTATGGACATAGGGATTCCTACTGCTAACAATCAAATGGCTTGCACTACTGTTATAACAACACGTAATTTTCATGTATGTGAGTTGATGAGTTGTCAAAAAGTAATTCACTTGGAAGTATTAAATGAAGATGAATCATGGGACCTCTTTCAGAAGCATGCTGGATTGCTCGATGACCTATCTAATAATTTGAAGGACATGGCACAAAATATTACTAAAGTATGTGATGGTTTACCTATTGCAATTGAAGCAGTAGCCAAAACTTTGAAGAATAAACCTTATCACAAGTGGGATGAAGCATTGAAAATATTGAGAAATCCAAGTTGGATAGATATTGAAGAACGTCTAAAAAGTACTTATGGATGTCTTCGGTTAAGCTATGATAATTTAGACAATGAAGTGGTTAAATCGCTCTTCTTATTTTGTTCTATGTACCCAGAAGATTATGAAATTCCAATTTTTGAATTAACCATAATTGGACTTGGGCTTGGTCTAGTTGGAGAGATCCCCTCATATTGGGCAAGGACCCGATTAATCAATGAGGCTATAACGAAGCTTGTAGGATCTTGTTTACTACTAAAATTGGAAGATGGCAATCACATCAAAATGCATGACTTGGTTCGTGATGTAGCCCTATGGATAGCTCAAAAGAAGGATAAGTTGATCATGGGACAAATAAAAGAGGATACAATAATGAAGGCACATGAAATAAGATATTTATGGTTAGAAGAAGTTGATAATTGTCCTAATAAGTTGAATTGTTCTGAACTTGAGTTTCTTCATATCTCCATGTATTCAGAGCCTTATGTGACTATACCAAATGATTTCTTCAATGGAATGGAGAATCTTAGAGTTTTGTCTCTTGCAAATCCTACTGATTTAGAAGATCTAGCTTTTCAATGGCCCATTTCATTCAACTTGCTAAGTAATTTGTGTTGTCTAATGCTATATTGTTGGGTATTAGGTGATATCTCTTTTATAGGGAGCTTAGAAAGGCTTGAGTCTCTAAAAATATGGGATTGTTCATTGGATGAATTGCCAAAATGCATCGTGCAACAAAAAAAATTGAGATTGCTGGATCTGCGTAGCTGTAAAATTCAAAGGAGTCCTTTTGAAGTAATTGGAAGATGTTCACAATTGGAGGTATTGTATTTCTGTGGTAATAGTGGAACAGATTGGGAAGACCAAAATAACAATAGTGCTAAATTTTTTGATAAAATTAGCACTAATGCTTCTGCGTTGGAGAGTTATTGTATACATTTTGGCAATCAAGATGAAGAATTTGGGCTTCATAAATCTCTTTGGTATTGTAATTCTTCTGTTAATTCTTTTGTTGCAAGAAGTTTATATGTTGAAGATTTTGATAATTGTATTTCAATTGCAACAAGTAAGGATATGATGAGAAGGGCAAAGACTCTTTCTTTAAGGGGAATCCCTAGAAGTTGGAAAAATATCATCCCTGACCTGTGGCAAACAATAGGAGGAGGCATGAATGAATTGACTCATCTCGCAATTCATGATTCAAATGGGATAGAATGTGTGATGGGCCATGCCAATAATATTGGTCAAGTTGGAATCATCTCCAATTTGACTTCTCTAACTCTTTCACAAGTAAAGCGTCTGAAAACTTTGTATAGTGGTCAACCCCCTCAAGGTCTTTTTGCTAACTTGGAGAACATTTATATAGAAAGTTGTGATTCCCTTGAGCATATACTAACAGAAGATGTGAAGGAAATAGTTGGTGAAAGCGAACATCAGAACTATGAAAATGTATTCCCCAGATTGAAATCACTTTCAACATTCTCTTGTAAGCAACTAGAATACTTAGTGCCTATCTCTTTTGCAAAGAGCCTCGCACATTTGGAAGATTTACATGTAGGTGGAAATGATAAATTGAGAAGTGTGTTTGGCCAATCTCTTAATGGAGACTTGAAAATAAACAGGCCTCAGATAATTGAGTTTTCTGCTCTAGAATTGCTTGTTCTGGGAGAGATGCCAAACATAACAAGTATATGTCCTGAAAATTATCATCCAACATGGCCTTCTTTGAAAACATTGAAACTGCAAAATTGTCCACAATTAAATATTAAGTCTATTAATCATTGGGTTGCATCTGGTGGATTGAAATGGGAGGACATTCAGATGAGTTCTGAGGTACTATTCCTTCGTTTCTAAATTGTCAAATTATTCATATAATCTATCATCATCAATATAATAACATAAAATCTATCTATCACCATGCTATTCACACTTTGTGAAGGAAACTTCTAATCATATAGCTTTATATTACTATTATTATAACATGTGCATTTGTCCAGATTTTCAGCAAAATTAATTTGTTAATTGTGTTTACTCCGGGACACTAATTTTCAAATTTTAATTGCTTCATGTTTTTTGTTTCTCATTTTTACAGGAACTAGCAAAGGTGGTTGTGGCCCCATTAAAAACTTTACGGCTTCTTAGTCTACATAATGATGAAATAGAAGTTGTTTTTGATGTAGAACAGCTTCCTGTCAATGAAAAACAAGTAAACTTGAGCTTACGTGATGTTCGTTTCGGTGAACTACTCCAATTGAGGCATATATGGAGGGGTCCCAAAAGTTCTTTACTCCTTCAACATCTTGATTTGTTACAACTAAAAAGTTGTCGATATTTGAAAGAAGTATTCCCTTCATCCATCTTGAAAAGTCTTCCACATTTGAAGGCACTTTACATTGAAGATTGTAATGAGTTGGAGGAAATTATTGAAGAAGATGACCAAAATGTGTCAAATTCTGATCAACTTGTCTTCCCAAGACTTGCTTCAATCTACATCAAACGTTGTCGTAACTTAAAACGTGTATTCCCTAACAGCTCTTCATGCCAAAAGATTCCAAACCTAAGGGTTCTATCCATAGAAAATGCATATGGACTTGAGCAAGTATTTGGACATGAACAACTTGACACAACAAACACATACGAGGTTATTACTCCAGCTTTGGAATATGTATTCCTTTGGAACCTTCCCTCACTCACTGCAATCGCTCCATCCATTGCTTTGCAAACTGTTGAATACATTGTTGTTCAACAATGTCCCAAGCTATCTCTCACTTCCTCTGTTACTCCTCAAGAATTGCTTAAACAATTGTGTAAAGGTACTCCGTAATTTGAATGTTATGGTGGCATCATGTTTGCATGCACAATAGCCTATTGCAATATATATATATATATATATATATATATATATATATATATATATAATACTACTATATTTACCCAGATACATATATATATATATA
Organism: Acacia crassicarpa; assembly: GCA_034222035.1. Taxonomy (NCBI): domain Eukaryota; kingdom Viridiplantae; phylum Streptophyta; class Magnoliopsida; order Fabales; family Fabaceae; genus Acacia; species Acacia crassicarpa. The sequence continues at coordinate 41,851,583 of JAWXYG010000003.1, forward strand.
TGATTAAAATAAAATTTTATAATACTTGCAAATTTTTTGTCAACATGATGTCTAGCCATCCGTGATGAATTCTTACTAATCAACATCTTTCTAAACTGCATTAATGCATGTAGTTCAATTAGATTTTCTATTTCCTACATTGTTCAAGTCTTTAAAAAATATTTTTTATAAGATATCTAAATATAATGTTCAACCGTCATATTTTTTATACTTCAAATAATAATACTATTTTTCAAATATAATGTAATTTATTTGCATACGATTGCTAATTTAAATAATTTCTTTGTGATGGATGACATAATAGGTTATTTGGATGAGCGTTATCCATTAAAGGCCGGAATGGAAGATCTTATCAAATCCATGGATGATGCTAGCAGAGAATGCATCCAACAAATTGTTTGCCAAGAAACCAAAAGTCAGATCGATGACCAGAAGTTGAAATTCACTGCTTCACCAAACTTGACAGATGTATGCGTATATCTTCAATCTCTTACTTAAATGCCAAGCAAATTATTTATATTTTTCTGATTTGGTGTTGCTGCTTAATAGACATCATTATGTACAATATGGTATAAAATGCAATTTATTCACTCTTCTGGAGTAGAAAATAAGAAAGAGTCAGATGATTGAAGTGCTCACAAGCAAGGCATGTCTGAGGAAAATTTAATAGCAGTTCAGGATTCCGTTAATATTGACTTAAGGTTACATATCTTTTGTTGTTGAGTAGAGTGTTGAAGGAAGAGTAGAAGAGTGCAATACCTCAAAGAATGTTCAGATATTTACTCCATTATCACATTCAAAACCAGAAAGCTCAACCAAGGTTAGCCTCACTGTCTTACTATCCTACATCTTGCATTGATAGTCTTTCTTCTGCTTGTGACATTAGTTAACTGCCTTTTTGGATATGGTGTCTCAAGAGTGTCAATCAAATGATGCCTGCTTTAAAAGTATTTGCAACTGATTTTAACTATATGTTCATTGATGAAACTGTATGTATCCTTAATTAGCCTTTTAGACTATAGAAGTATTTCCAAATAAGTTCCTCCTTGAGACTAACCCATCTGATTTTAACTATATGATCATTGATGTGTGAGTGTGTGTATATAAGGAGTTGGTGTATACGATATCAACCAGTCAATCAAGTTTGAAGGACTAGAAACAATCACTTGTAAAAATTCAAATTACAATGAAAGTCATTCTTCATGAAATCAAAGTAATGCACGTATATATGGCAACCTATTCTTACTTTTTCATTTGGGCTATGTAGACTGTTAGAGACTTGGAAGGTCAAAGTTCTCAAATGGAAAACATATCAAGGGGAAAAGTAGGGAAAAGAAATCAACTCCCTATTATCTAACTCAAATACCAAATATGTCAAACTTACATGTTTTAATTTATTGCTCTATAGGATATTGAAGGAAACATTGAAGGTTCTTCACCATCTTCTAATACTGAGATAATTACCCCATCAACTGAGTCAAAATCAACAAGCTCACTGCCTGGCATCTTAGTTACTTCTTCGCCAAACACAGTTTCACATGTAAGCTTTCTAATACTTTTCTTGGTCCAAATGTGATGATATCTTTTGTGGGTACTTATATAATTTTTGGAGTCTTATACATAGTCATGATTAGCAATGATATGATAATTGAGCATAAGTGGTACACAGACATATATCTTTTAAAATGAAACACTGTTCGAAAAGGAGTTAAAAAAGACTTGTATATATAGCTTTTATCCTAGCAGAATGGAGAAGATTGTTCTAGCTTAGGACCCATATGTGTTGTTTTTTAAATCCATTTTTTATTATTAGATTCAAAGTCAAATTAAGTTGAACTCAAGGAAATCAGATGTGGAAAAAGACGGGAAGGCAACTCCTATGATAAATCTTCAAGACTTGAAAGATGATGATCTCATCAGATTGCTTGAATCTATGGAGGATGATTATGGTGGTAAATCACCAATATTATATGTTCCTACTATTGCTACCACCAAAGATGAGCTTGTTGCAAAGGCCCTTGCCGACTTGGAAGACTCCTTGAAGATGCCTCTTAAGGACATAGCAACTTCAGACGCCAATAGTCTTCGCCTTCAAACAGCTCTCAACTTCTTGTCTCGCCTTTCCTTGGAAGATGGAGCTCTATCCCATGGAGTTATGGCTGTAATAAAGTCTATGCACAACGATTTGCCTAACATTCTGTCTTCTTTCAAGCAAGCATTTACTACTGTCAATAAATTTACAGTGCTTGAAGAAAGAGATAAAAGCATCAAGGACGAGCTAAGTCAACGAAAGGAGGTTGCTATTGCTGTGGTCTTAAAAATGTCTGAGACTCAAAAGTTTATAGACGAAGCTCAAGAAAAAGAAGCTAGGCTGAAGGAGCAGATCTCTTTGTTGGAGAAACAAAGAAAAGATTGTGAAGCTGAATTGTTGTCTCTTCAGGAACAAAAAAGAAAATATATTGCAGAAACAGTTGAGTTCAAGAAGGATATTGAGACTGTTAGAAAAGTGAAGTCTGAGATGGTGGAAGATCAAAGAAATGCTCGGCAACAACTGTTTGAGGTTGAGTATAAATGGTCAATCCTAAGTAGCCAGTTTGAACAAGAAACTGCTAATAGAAATCTCTCTTAATACTTCTTTTGCTTACTTTGAAAGACCATATAAAATTTGAGAGGCTTTAAACTATTTATTTGTCGTGGAATGTGTGTTCTCTATTCCAATTGATAGCTTATTTAATGAGCTATCGACTTGAACTAAATGTCCAAAGTTCATTACTTGGATGTGTAATATTCATTGTTTGGAAGCTCATTTGAGAGTTGATGATTCTAAAAAAAAAAAGGAGTTTATATGTTTCAAAAAGTTGTTTCTACGAGAATCACATCCTATGATTTGATTCTCTGATAATTCGTTAGTTCAATCACTTGATTGAGGTGGGTGGTGTATGTTAATACTATATAGAAATAAATCTTACCTTAAAAATGAATTTGATTAAATAAATTATATGTACTTGAAGTAAAGTTATAAACTCAATATTTGAATCAAAATATAATACCACCTTTAGTCCTAAATATAAGATCCAGTTAATTTTTTTAGAAGAGTTTAAGGATGATAAATAAGTTATTAATCATATGATATGATATGTATAATTAAATTATATATCCGTTTATCATTCAGACAAATTAGATTGGAGAAAAGATGATAAATATAAATACTTTAAAATGATTTATTTAGTTTCCTTAATCTATCCTGAAAAAAGTCAACTAGTTTTTATATTTATCACTGATGTAGTATCAAGATTTATATATATACCTGTATCAAAATTTCAATAAACTAAAAGCAAAATAAGGGATAATAGACTAAAGGCTCTAAACAGTCCTAACCCCACCACCTGCATTTTTTTTTTGATATAGAAAAGTTTTGGAGGGGTTCGGCATCAGTTCCCCATCAAGGCCAGGGCACGGTAAAGAGGGAAAATTATGTGAACTTCAAAGACTAGGCTCATTACTAGATTCTTTTTCGTTTTCCTCGGAACGTTCAAACATAATCATGATTTGTTTGTCATATGAAATGAAACAAAATAAAAATTCAACAAAATCATATAGGAGAAACTGTCGACCACATGTTCCAATTATCTAAAATTTTTTGTTTATTAATACCAATTTCATATTGATTAAGAAATTGTATTTTTCACAGCAAGAAAACACAGAGATCGATGTAGACAAGGGCCAATTTGTCCCCCCGGTGTTGTTTGAAAAAGTCAATGTTATCACTTATTTGAAATTATGGTTGTGTTTGTGTTCGTAGGTTACAAGGAGATTGAAATCTCTGAGAAAGAGAGGTAAAGTTGTCAGATTTAGCAAATCCAGCCATGCCTTATTTCTCATGTTTTTGTGTTCTTTCACTCATAATTGCGCGCAAGAAAATTTAAGATATCTATTTATTATCTCAAAGTGTACGAAGTTACTGATATCGTTCCCCCCCCCCTTTAATTTATAATGTTTTTTTCTTTTTCATAGGTTGCAAGCAGGTTGGAGAAGAACCATAGTCAGTCCCATCTTTTGCTGAATTTCCTCACAAAATTACAGGTAAAACATTCTCAATACAATGTTTTGATCTTGTGTATTTTCCTTTATTACTGTCTGAACTTTTCATTTGACCTTCAATTGCTAAGCTTCACTAGTCCCTACCTTTTCATACTTTTATAAATTCATATATCTTTATTTTTTATCAAAAAATATAATCCCTCCTTCTCAAGAACATAACATGCATGAATGTCAAATATACAGAGGAATGATTTTACTATAGTGAAAAATGTTACTAAAGATTGGATTGATTTGCTTTCAATGGCGGATGTTGGTGTCTCTATCGTAGCTGAAATAGTGAAGAAGTTAGTGGATGCAGCCATAGATCAAGCTCGCTATTCATTTTGCTTCAATAGGCACGTCAAAGAGCTTCAAAAGGAAAAAGAGAACCTACAATCAAAAGTTGAAAGTGTTATTGATCGTGCTACTGAATTAGCCAAGAAAACTGAAAAGGTTGTCAATGTTGTTGAGAAATGGTTATATAAGGCAGACTGTTTAATAGCAAGAGTGGTTGAGTTAGAAGAAAATGCAATAAAAAGAAAGAAGACACCTTGTTTTCTACATTGTTCTAACTTTATCAGGCATTATAGTTTTGCCAAGTAGCTTGAAGAGAAAAGCAATGAGGTAAGAAGGCATTGTGAAGTTGAATTCCCTCAGTCCTCTCGACTCGCTACACTTGTAGGCATGAACTATTTTGCTTCACGAGATTTCCTACACTTTGACAGTAGACAAAGGGCATATATATAATGAACTTTTGGAGGCACTCAAAGATGATAAAGTTCACATGATTGGATTGCATGGAATGGGAGGATTGTAACAGCCCAAATATTTCAAAATTACAAATAATTATAATATTATGAGCTAATTATATATTTACTATTTATTGAAGTAGGGTATTTCAATGAAGCTAGTAGCTTGATGGTTTTGGGTATGGTCAGATGCTCCTAAGGTCCTGAGTTCGAATCCTCATTGAGTCCAAGGTGGTTTATTTATTTATTTTCTCCCTGCTGATCTGAATTTACCAAAATACCCTTATATGGGTTTTTTTTATAAAAAAAAAAAAAGAAGAAAAGAGGGAGATCGGATTTTTTTTTATTCAGAGCGCAATTTCATCGTTTGAAGAGGGGGAGAAGCCGCGTGCTTTCTTCAGAAACCCTAGCCTCGTCATGCGTCTCTGATTCTTCATCTTTCCTGTTCGCGTTCCGTCGCTGTCGCTGGTTCATTCGTCGCCGGCGTCCACCTCGACCGGAGGAAGTTCCTGTTGTTGTTATTTTTTTTCCTTGCCTTGTTTCGGTATGTTCTGTTATTTCGGTTCTGTCTGTGGCTGGCGAGAAAGAGAGAACAGAGAAGGAGCTTCTTGATTTGAAGCTCGGAACCTCCAGCCTCACTACTCCTTCGCCCTCTATCCTTGTCCAAATTGCCTTTCCTCTATGATCCAACATCTATCGGTTTCATCCTTCAAACTGTGCGTGGCTGTGTGCGTAAGGAGTGTTTCTTTTGATTTCTTCTCCTCTTCCTTGCTGGACGTTTTATGCGGAGGGCTGAAGCTGATTTGGGTAAGTTTTCGTTAATGATTTTGGTTAATCTGTTTTGAAAAGACAAGTTCCACATTTGATATTTGGGGATTTAAATTTATTATTATTAAAGATTGGAGTCTGGAAATCAGAGTATATATATATATATATATATATATATATATATATATATATATATATATATTGCTGTTTGGAGATTTCTTGACGAAGGATTTGAAGAATAAAAGTTTTGAATGCACGGTTTGAATATTATTGCACTCGAGGTGTTTGTTAAAATGCCAAAGAGAAGAATTTGATTGGAATGTTCTTTTAAGTTGTTTGATAGTATAGGCTTGTTTTATAATGAATAAAATAGGGCTTGAATGTTGTTTTCTTTTGGTTATATGTTGGATTTAGCATGTGGTCAATGCCAAATAATTCCTCATTTATGTTGATGGTGATTAATTTATGGAAAAGACAATAGCTGGATCGCATGTTTCTTTAGAGTTTAAATTGTGGAGCTTTGCATTAAAAAGGAAAATTTATTTACCATATTAGTAGATTGTCCTTCTCATATATGAAGAGGTTGAGTAGCTGTTTGGGAGAATTCTTACTTAGTTATTTTGGTTTGGAGTTGTTTGTCTTGTGAACTGATTTCGTGCGTCCCTGAGGTGTTCGATAGAACGTGAGAAAAGATAATAACTCAATGTGTGTTATTTTTATCTTGATGGTGGGAATTAAGAATGATTACTATAAAGAAAAATGAGGAATTTAGTTGAATAGGATGTTATGAGCATTGTTGTGAATTTTCAATTGAAGCAATGTTGGATTTGTTTTGGACATTAGGAGGGGAAGGACTGAATAAGTTGGAAATTGAAGGTTAGAAAAGAGGTGTACAGGTAAAATGTTCCAGGTGCGTGAATAGCATCCCATTATTCTTGTTCAAACAAAATACTACCTGCTATGATTTTATTAAGTTTCCCAGCTTTCACAAGTATAGTTTTTTTTCAATACAGATTTGTGGAAATTATTCCGGTTATCTATTGTTACTTGTATATATGTTTGAACGAGACTAACGGTTTATGACATCTGCTCATCATGAGTTTTTATGTAAAGAATTGATAAGGAAAAGTTATGAGATGTTTGTGGTATACTTTCACATTGAGATGGCCTCATATTTGAAATGCCTTTGCAAGCTGATGTCATATGGAAAGATTTTCAACTGACAGAAATTGGAAACAAATGTTTGAGACTTTTGTGACTTTCATGCTGGGGTTTTTTGTTACGAAATGTTCTTTTTGTGTTCTTATCATAAGAAGAAAATCTATTTGGTTGTTATTGATAAATCAGCCCTAGACATGCTCGAAATTGTTTTTGAGAGGGCCGAACACAGAACGCTGGTTACTAACAGCAGTACTGTTAGTCCTTGGTGCACCATGGTTAATCTCGAGCTCGCTTGTTATTCGTGGGTATAATACTCACGCTTGATACTCGTGGGATTCGTTCTCATGCTTGTTATTCTTGGGTATAATACTCACGCTTGATACTCGTGGGATTCGTTCTCACGCTTGTTATTCGTGGGTTTTACCTGCGCTTGTTTTCGTGGCTTCGCCGCGCTTAGTTATTTACCCTCGTGGACTGTATGTCCACGCTTGTTATTCCGTTCTGTTGAGGTCCTATGGATAGATGAAGATTTAAAATTATGGTTTTAATTGATTATTTTAAATCAAAGGTTTTACTACGTGCTTGGAATTGTTTCATTAGCGGTATTTTATATGGTTCCACTTATGTTTATCATTGTTGTGCTACTATGATTTAAAGATAAATCGCTTTAAATTACATCCATTAATATTTCATTTATTTTTTCAAATGGGACGTTATTCACCGGAAAATTTTTGGCCTCAGATGACGCTGATGTCCTTCCACTTTCAATCGAATAGTGAAGGTTGGCATTGCTGACGAAGCTTGTAAATATTTTTTTTTTTGGAACGGCTGCTAGTGATGTAATTAAAGTTAAGCTTTCATGTATGTTTTATTATCTGTAGCGTAGATGCTGCACGTAGTCTTTAGGCAAGATCCCTGTTTAATTGTAAATTTGAAATATACGTTCATGTATATGCTATTGGGGAGCATAGCTCCAAATGTTATTATGAGTATTGATCAATGTGTATTTATAGAATTAAGGCTTGAGGAATGTGAGCTTTCTCTCATATTCCGTGCCGGTCACCTCTTAGTTATCAGGGCGTGACAAGGATGTGGCAAAACCATGTTGGCAAAGCAAGTGGGCGAAGAAGCAGAGCAATTTTTTTGACAAAGTTGTCCTTGTTGTTGGGTCTAATGTCATTGATGTTAATAAAATTCAAGGGCTTGCAGAGAAACCAAGTTTGGAATTATAAGAGAAAGAGGAATCAGAGAGAGCTCGACGAGTGTTCATGAGATTTAGAAGAGGAAAGAAAGAGTTTTTTGATAATTTTGGATGATGTATGGGCAATGCTTGATTTCAAAGCCATAGGGATTCCTGATGCTGAAAATGAATTTGGGTGCAGAACTCTTATAACAACACGAAAATTTGATGTATAAAGTGATTGGAAGATGTGCGTAATTGAAATAATTGTATTTTTGTCACAATTATGGAAAAAATTGGGATGACCAAGGTAAAAAGTGTGATGAATTCTTTGATAAAAACACGCACCAGCATTGGAGAGTTACTGTATAGATTTGGGGAAACATTATGGTGATTTTTACCAGCAAAAACTTCCGATTACAAGAAGTTTATACTTTGAAGACTTTGAGATTTGCATCTCAAATGCAACAATTAAGGATCTAATGCAAAGAGCAGAGTTAATGATACTGAACAAGTGAACTTAAGCCTATAGTACCTTCGATTGCATGAGCTGCCAGAGTTGAGGTATATATGGAAGGGTCCCAAAAACTTTTTACTCATTCAAAATCTTGGCTAGTTAATAATACAAGAATGCAGAAATTTAAAGTGATCTTTCCTTCATCTGTCTCAAGAAGCCTGCAACATTTGAAGGAACTCGACATCAGGAAATGCAATGAATTGAAGGAAATAATTGAAGAAAGTCCAAGTCCGTCGAATCCTCATCAACTTGTCTTCCCAAATCTGATAGCAATCTTCATTAGACAATGCCCTAAGTTGAAACAAGTATTTTCTATCTCTCCATGCCATGCGCTTCCCAAGCTACGGATCTTATTCCAAATTTGGAGCATCAGAAGTAGAGAAAGTATTTGGAGACGAACGAGAGACAAGAGAGATCAGAAAGGAGAATCTAATTCCAAATTTGCAATATGTAATACTCTGGTAACTACCCAAACTCAGTAGAGGAGGTCAATGGATTGACTTGCGTATTGTGTAAGATGCCTTCTAGTGCTACAATGCCCAGGACTCAATATCGCTTCCACCATCACTCTTCGGCGTTTGCTACAAATATTAGATAATGAGAAAGCAAGTACACATTACTCAGTAAACTCAATGCATTACAAGCATTGATGTTAGAGACAACAAAACCTTGACAGAAGTCCCACATTTAGAACAAATATGAAAAATGAAGGGCATATAGGCTTCCGACAATCTAAGCTCAAGTGTCTTGAATGAAACGGAAATGTCCAAGCACATGCCCCTTCGGGATGATGAATTTATGATAGTTGTGGAGGCTTCACTTCTTTTTAGCTCATACAATAATTAACACTTATGTCTGTATTTACTTTAATATTTCAATGTTGATTCTAGCTACAAAAAATATATGGAAAAACTCCCACAAAAATATATTGGAAATATTAAAAAGACAAATCAATGATTTCAATTTGCATAATCCCAAATCATCAGTCTGTATATAATTGAATCACTTTCTTTTAGAATATGTTTATGATCATATTTGGCATGATGAAAACATGATTTTCTCAAAAGTAGCCCTTGAGAAAACTAGGGCCGCTTTTGTGAAAACATGGTTTTCAGGTAGCACTCATACACTATATCTGTTTTTTATGTTGCTTATGCTTAATACACCTCATTATGTACTTTATTGTACGGCCTACAATTTATTTATTTTTCTCTGATTTGCAGAATGTTAAAGAGCTAGGAGATCAAATCCCCAGGAGCAAAACATAGCAGAGGAAACGGTAATCATAGCTCTGCCAAATTGTTAAATTACTATATAATTTAATGTTATCTATCTTTTATCCACTTCAGAATGTTCAAGGAAGCATTAAATCATATAATGTTAAGATGGTTACTTCATCAGCTCATTCAAAAGCAACAAGCTCACTCCTAGGCTCCTTTACTCTACCTATTGCACTTCAGCATGTAAGCCTTCAGTATCTTTGTCAATCTCATGGTGCCTGCTTATGAGATCACTTCTATAACTCATTTGAATACTATATAGCACATATTTACAATGTGTTTTGCTGCAGGAAATTGACATATGTTTAGGATGTTCTGCATCTGCACAGGTACAGATAGGCACCTCATCAACTCATTCAAAATTAACTTTCTTAGTGTTTCCCCAAAAGTGGTAACTTCTATAATTCATCCAATGGTCCACTCATGGGAGATTATATGATGGGCCAAAAGAACTTTTGGTGACTAATTGTGCAGATAAGCATGATCAATTTTCATTCAATTTTTAAATAATCAGTTTGGATTCTTTTGTTTGCAACTTATTTTAAATTTTGGTCTTAAGAGAAATCCCTTCTGATCCAAAATATATATTCATTGATTTATATAAGGAGCTAGTTAATGAAATATCAGCCATTCAACCTATAATTTAAAGTATATATTCATACACTCCAATGAAAAGTATTAAAAAACATTCTCAGTTACTTCACATTTGCTGCGATTTATTTACTCCTCTGGCATATGGAAAAAGAAGAGTCAAAAGATCAAAGTGCACAAGAGAAAAACATATCAAAGGAAAAGGAAATAGAACCTCAAACAATTTATTTACTGTTGGCTTGAGGTTAAATATATCTTTTGCTGTTGTGCAGAATGTTCAAGGAAGAGTTGAAGAGGGTACCACGTCAAAGAATGTTCAAATAATCACTACAATAGCTTATTTAGAACCATCAAGCTCAACCAAGGTCAACAACATTCTCTCATATTCTTACGTCTTGCACTGAATTGTCTTTCTTAGCTTCTGAAATTAGTTAACCCTGCCATTTTTGGATATGTTGTCTTAGAGTATCAATGGAGTAATGCCTAGTTTAGAGATATCTGAAGCAGTGCCAACTTCATCATTGCGTCCTGTATTGATTACTAAGTGTAGAATAATAGAGACAAATAATCTGAATTGCATGCCTATTCATGTACATAAGAGGGATATATATACACAAGAGAGGGACCTTAGAGTTAATAGGCCCATTATGACTAATTATGAATGTTTCCTAACACTCCCCCTCAAGTTGGAGCATAGATGTTAATCAAGCCCAACTTGTTACAAAGATAGTCAACCCGAATCCCATTTAAGGCCTTAGTCAGAAAGTCACCCAATTGGTCAATGGAATGCACATGCCCCGTAGAAATAAAGTTCTCCTTGATCTTATCATGTACAAAGTGACAATCAATCTCAATGTGTTTCGTACGTTCATGAAAAACAGAGTTGGAGGCTATGTATAGAGCAGCTTTATTATCACACCACAACTTCGCAGGTAATGACGTGACAAAACCAACATCCTTCATTAACTGGTGAATCCACCTAATTTCCTGTACTGACTGAGACATAGCTCTATACTTAGCTTCTGCACTCAACTTAGAAACCACATCTTACTTCTTACTCCTCCATGATACTAAATTTTCGTCCACAAACACACAATATCCTGTGGTGGATCTTCTGGTAGCCTTTGATCCCGCATGATCTACATCACAAAAACATTCAATTTTGTTGTGGCCATGATTCGTATAGAGTATACCATGACCAGGTGAGCCCTTCAAATAATGTAAGACATGCTCCAATGCTTCCCACCGAGTAACGATTGGTGCAGTCATGAATTGAATAAGCACACTAACTGGAAAGGTCACATTGGGGTGAGTTACTATGAGATAATTCAATTTCCCAATTAATCTACAGTATCTCTCAGGGTAGGCAAACGGCTTTATCTTCTCCGAATCAACTTTCTTTCTTACATCCTCAGGTAGTTCATCAAAAGGTATGTAGTTATCCATATCCAAGAAGGGATTAGGAATCATGGAAAAGTTACTCGATGCTGCTTCGAGTTTCTTGGTTTCTTTTAACAAATCAAGAACATATTTGCTCTATGTCAAAAGGATGCCTTTCTTACTTCTCATAACCTCTATCCCAAGAAAATACTTTAACGGACCCAAATCCTTTGTTTGAAAATGAGAATTAAGAAAGGCCTTAAGTGATAAGATTCCTGAAGCATTGCTGCCCGTAATAACAATGTCATCAACATATACTACTAATAGAATCATGCCAGCATCTGTATGATGATAAAACTCAGAATGGTCATACTTACTCTGAATAAGACCAAACTTCTTAACCACAGAGCTAAACCTGTCAAATCAAACACGAGGGCTCTGCTTCAAGCCATATAAAAACTTTTAAAGATAGCATACCTTCCCACACTCCCCCTGAGCAACAAAACCAGGTGGCTGCTCCATATATACTTCCTCAAGAAGATCATCATTCAAGAATGCATTTTTAACATCCAACTGATGAAGATCCCAACCATAATTGGCTGCCATAGAAATGAAGAGGTGAACAGAGGACAGTTTTGCCACAAGAGAGAAGGTTTCCGAATAATCAACACCATAGGTCTGAGCATAACCCTTGGCAACCATTCGAGCTTTCAAACGTTCCAAGGTGCTATCAGCTTTCGTTTTGATCGTAAACACCCACTTACACCTTATAGCCTTCTTGCCAAGAGGCAAATCAACGAGATTCTAGGTACCAGCCTTATCAAGGGCCACCATTTCGTCTTCCATCGCAACACGCCAACCGGGATGGGTTAAGGCTTGTTGGAGAGTAGTGGGAACGGTGAGAGAGTCTAAAGATGTTATGAAGGAACATGATGGAGGAGACAAATGGTTATAAGAAATAAAGGAAGAAATAGGATAAGTGCAAGTACGCTTACCATTGCGTAAGGCAATAGGCAAGTCATCAGGAGGATCAGATACTATGTCTGGTTCAAAGGTAGGAGCAGAAGGGTCAGGAGTATCAAGAGTAGCAGACACTGGTGCTGGTTCAGAAGTAGGAACGGAAGGAACTAATGCCGGATCAGACGTCGAAGCAGTCATTGGTGGGTCATGAACCTAGTCGACAACATTACTCGCCCTAGGGCATTTCTGAAAGATAGGTGCTTTGCTACCATGTAGAAAATAGAGACAAATAATCTGAATTGCATGTCTATTCATGTACATAAGAGGGATATATATACACAAGAGAGGGGCCTTAGAGTTAATAGGGCCATTATGACTAATTATGAATGTTTCCTAACCGTAAGCAACCAACAAGTAATCCTGCAGACATCTCTCAACATAAAACACCTAATGAAACTGTAAGTGTCCTAAATATAATTCTTTGAATAGGGCATTTCCAAACGAGTTCCTTCTTAAAGTTAATTAACCTATGTGATTTTGATTATATGATCATTAATAAGGAGTAGGCTAAAGAGATATCAATTGGTCAATCAAATTTGAAGGACCAACAACAAACACATCAGAAAATGAAATTACAAAGAAATTAATAATTCCTCATAAAATCAAGGCACTGTATGCATCATATGTATAGCAGCTTATTCTCATTGTTTCTTCTATGCAGAGTGTTAAAGCTAGACTCTGAATTTCAAAGATCTCAAAAGGGGAAAATATCAAGAGAAAATGTGAAAAAAAGAGATAAACTCTCTATCAACTAATTCAAATACTAAATAGCTTAAACTTACAAGTTTTATTGTTCTACAGGATGCTAAAGGAAGCTTTGAATTAGACAACTCATACAAAATTAGCAAGCTCACAGCCTGGCACCATAGTAACTTCTTCGACAAACACACTTTCAAGTGTAAGCTTTCCAGTACTTCTGTTGGTCTAAACATCATATTATTTGTCGGTGTGAATGTGTGATGTAATTTGAAAATAAGTCAGTAGGGTAGTTAAGTCATTTTGTTATTTTGTCATAATTAAAAGTGCTAGAGTATCTAAGTAGGATTTAGGATTTGATATTATGAGATATTGGGATTGACCACGAGATATTAGGATTGGATTTGGATTAGATATTTAACGATTTGAGTTAGATATTTTATTAGAATTTGGATTACCCATGACTTGCAAATTTGGGTAATCATCACTTATTTTATCATGTTTTTGAACTCTTGAATTATTCAGTAATTCCATTTTCTCTTTATGTTCTTTATGTTCAGTCTCTATTCTTTTCTCTCTCTCTTCACCTTTCTTCTACAGCTTTCATTTCGTGGGGCTCACATAATTTTCTGGGTTTTATACTCATGATTCCAATTATTTATTTTTTTGTGTGGATATTATTAACCAGTATCCGGTTTGAGGTTCGTGGCTTCCCCTAACACAAGCATCTCCTTTATAATGTGAACTCGAGACTAAGAGAAATAAAGTAGGGCTTGATACCTGTAAACCAACTTTATGTTGGTGAGTCTTTTAAATGTTGCACGCAATCATTCGTATGAGCCAATTGACATGAGGCCCAATAATTCTATTTTTAAGCCACATAATCCTAATGAACTATAAAACGAGTCTAAAGTCATGATATAAGCCGTTGTAGCCGTGATTTAATTGGGAAGAGATTTTAGAGATATATATTTTGTAATTCAAATACACAAAAAGTAGCAATTATCATTTAACAAAACCCGCAGAATAGATTTTTCAACATGGGTTTAATAGTGGTAGGGCAGCTTCATATCATAGCATATAGCTTCTCGACCTATACGACTATAGCAGATAATTCCACAAGGCAGCCAGATTGGGGTAAAAAAAGCATTGAGTAAAAACACGTATCTAATTAAAAACAAACAATTGAATGAATTGATTTTGAACATTTACATTTATCGTTGTTATAGACAACTATAAAGGGCATTACCTGCAACAAGTTTTGTCAGATGGTTCACCGTGTTATATATTCATTTCAACCAAGAGTACTTATCCACAAAAAACCTGCAATGTAATAATATTTGGGATCAAGCTAGGCTCTTCATCGCTTATTTTACCAATTGATATAAGGTTTAAAATATAGGAACAATTGCATTTAGGTTCGGGATAAAAGAAAATATGATAAATGATCTTTTAAAATCTCAAAAATTATATTTAAGTCTCATGCATGAGATTTTCTTACAATGTATTCCAATTTCACTAACAAATCTATGGGTGTCCACTGACAAATCTATGGACGTTTATGATGATAAATCCAGGGGTGTCTACTGAAAAGTCAATGTGCATCCACTAACAAGTCTATGGATATTTAACAATTAAAATTTATTGTAAAAAAGTCATAGGGATTTAAATATAATTTTGAGATTTTTAATGAATCATTTTGCGTATTTCTCTTATCAAGGACCTAAATGAATTTTCCCTTTAATATATGATTGAAAATAACTCACAATGCATGAGCACTTTCAGGAATAACGGATTTCCTCAATGTAAAAGTACCGAGCTTCATTACATACGAAATAGTTACCAGAATAAAATAGTTCATTCAAATTTTGTCAATTTACATTGCATTGTTAAAAGATTTCCATTGCATTGTCAAAAAAACTGAGAAATTAATAATAAGAGGGTTAAAAAAATAAAAGCTTATAAGATTTTATTTTTATTTTTATTTTTATTTTTATTTTTAAAATTATAAAGTTTTATTATCTTCATATAATTTAAAATTTTAAAAAATATTAATTTTCCTTAAGAAATTAGAAGCTTGCCTAAAAATTATATATTTGGCTTCAAAAAAGAATTGATTATACATACATAGATCTATATATATCACGCACACAGAATCACAATTAATAAATTCAAAATTCGAACAGCCACATGATGCTATTGTGATGAGACTCTGGCATATTTTTCTTGAATAATTCTCAGTTACTTGTTGACTGAGAAAAAAAAAATGTTTATCACGTGACTATACACATTTCCATTCTTATTATAAGATTTAGTTGGATGTTGTATTTGGTTCTAAATATAAGATCTTCCAATCAATTTTATATCTCATATTTATCATTTTTCCTTAAACTAATTTACCTTATTATGATATATAACCTAATAATATAAATAAATATTTTAGGGAGGTCAAATCACATTTCTTATAATTAATTAACCACCTAAATTAAATAGATAGCTCTTAGGTTGAGATACCCAGAGACAATAGGAATCAAATGTATCATGTTGTTGACAAATTAAAGCCTTTTTTTCTAAAATAATAAAGTAGACGTCATTATGCTCTAAACATAAAAGAGTACAACAAATTAAACTCTTTCATCAAGATCCACCCTGTGGAAATGTAGGTCGAGCTTGATCAAGAATATAAAAATTTTCTACCATCTCTCGCTTGAACTCCTCCCAATTGTTTTTGACCTTCCTGTTCTCTTTCTATTGATACCAACTAAGTACCTTGCCTTCCAAACACACCACTCCGGCTCCAAATTTTTCCGAATCATCAATGGAGCTCACTTGAAAGTATGTTTCGATACAAAAGAGCCATCCCAAAGGGTAATCTCCATTGAACGTCGGCAACTCCAACTTCCGGTACTTCCACATATCCTTTTCTTTGTCTCCTATGCTTGAAGCGTCGTCCTCTGTTTTCTTCTCATCAGTCTCTGGCACACGGTTTTCCTCTGCGTTTATGGTCTTCTTGTTATTAGCTGCTCATTCTTTCACTATCAGCTCCCTCGTGATGTTCATGGCCGCTGCCAGTTCATCCACTTTCTTTGACAACCCAGCCATCGCCGTCTTCATTCCTTGCATATCTTTCTCCATCTGTTCCATCTTGCTTTCCCTACGATCTTACTGCTTTGATACCAAAATGATAATAAACCAGAAATATTAACCCAAATGAGTGTTGAATAATACTAGATTTGATAGATAATGAAGAACTCTTCCAACTCAGTGGGAGAAGCAAGTTACATAAATGGAAATACAACTCACACACAATCTTACCTAGAAATTCAAGAGGCTAGCACTCTCCTCACCATCCACTCTCTACTCAAAAGATGTCCCTCTTCTCTCATAACAACTAAATAGAGAGAGCAAGTTGATTAGAGCAGGACCCCAAAAACAACCTCGTACAAGGTTAAAGTCTATCCTAGGAAATAAAGCATGCTAGGTCTGCTTAAAACACAAAAATAGTATAAAGGGTTGGAAGTCAACACTTAAACCATTAGAAAGCATTTTTGTCTTTGGTTTGCCTTTGCCTTTGCTTCCTTTTGTAAGTATTCTTGGCCCATTGGAACATGTTAGACTCACAACAGAGTTGTATTATTTTCCAAGTGTTCCCAAACTATCCAATAACCTTAAATGTGGTAGATTTGACACTCATAAGTCATACTACCTCCTCCGGTCCTAAATATAGGATATAGTTTATAGTGTAAAATATGTCCTAGAATAAACTATATGCTATATTTAGGATCAGAGAGGAGGAATAGATATAGTGTTCATTGATAAGGAGTAAGTTAACCTTCACTTCACGGTTTACATACACACACATAATTAAAGATTAAATTGCGCATAATGTAACATGAAAGATGAAGATGTGTTTATACTTTATTAGACACAAAAGGTAGAACATAGCAACCATAAATCATCACAAGATACAGAGTGCATATTACAACTAACGTAACTAGTAGTAGTCCAACTCCACCTTTTATCCTACTATAGTAAACCTGAGTAAAAAAAAAAAAAAGCAAGCCACACATATAGTCAAGGCACAGATGAAGGCAACCAACATCATTTGCTATTGAACACGTTACACTCATCATACTACATAACTTCTCTAAAGGACATCAATGACTACAACTACAGTCATGTATTCATTTCCACCAAAAGCAGCAACATAATGTTTTAAGATTAGCATGATGATGAAGGCTCTTCAATGTGGATGTTGCCAACTGATACTAGACTTTAAACATGATTGAAAACAGTGGAAATTCTAGGGAGACGCCAAGGGATAGTGAATCTTTTTATTTCATTACTTTCTGGATTTAGTAGTGATAAAAGTTAAAAAAAAAAAAAAAAAAAAAAAAACCAGTCTGTCGTCCACTCCAGATTCAGCAGGAACTTCACAGACAATGTCATTTCTCCAGATACTAAATGGACACAAATATATGCCTGAATATGTGACTATAGTATGTTTCTTCCTCCAGCTCCACCTCTCTACTGATGCACTTGTATCCTCCTCCATCATCCACAAATCAATCAGAGAAGATGGGATCAGAAAGTCTCCAAATTTAGTGCGAGAGAGCAGAGCAAGCTTGTTTTCAAACGCGTAAGCTTGTTAAGATACGAAGCAAACCATGGGATCCCATAATAAAAGGGAAGGAGGAGCACACCCACTCCAAGTTAAAACGTAAGGATGGATTTCAACACAGAGCAAGCCGCTGCTGGAAGCAATGATACAACCAAGAGAAAGGCAATCGATTAAAGGGGTGTCCTGAACTTCACAGACTTGCATCTCGCTTGGAAATACTAAGTGCATAAGAGCGTAATTAATGGTTTAATGGTTTTTGCAATTTCGACACTTGGAAATAATAGTGCACAAGATCATCGACACATTTCACAACTTGTTGCAATTTCGACACTTGGAAAAACATAAGAGAGTCATATTTTAAATCATTTCCTACCGTGCCAGCGGTATGTACAACACTTTTACCGAGTTTCACCATTTCATCAATGTTTTTTATAACAGTTTTTTACAATTTCAACACTAAGAGAAAATACAAGAAAGTCATGCTTTAAATCATTTACTTTTCACTGCTAACTGTATTTATAAAACTTGCACCAAGTCTCACCATTTAATCAACGCCATTTTTTTGCTCAAGTTTAATCAACGCCATTTACGACAATTGTTTTTTTATATATAATTTTAACAGTCGAAAAATACAAATTAGAGAGTTACTGGCACGGCTTGAATCATTCACTACACTATCAATGACATTTATTATCTCTTTCACTGGATTTCACATTTTTTGGGGATAAAAGTTTTAACTAAAAAAAAATAATATCAGTAAAGTAATAGTGACTATTTTATCTATCATTGACAAGTTATAAGACTTTACTGATATTATATTTTTTGGCAGTGACCTTAATGTGATTTTCCCTTTTCTTTCAATTGTGAGTTTCTCCATTTTTTAAAAGCCATTTATAAAAACTAATTTTACAATTTCAACAATTGGATAGTTATTTTATATACTCCCTATCATTCTTTTTATATTATATGATCCTTTTAACTAAATTTCACGTTGAGCAAATCGAATAAAATTACTTAAAATTAATAAATGTGTATTAAATGAATTTAATTTATGAAACTTAAAGTTTTATGGGAAAATCCTTTTCAAGGCCCCTATTAGCCAAAAAATTCCAGAAAAAGGCCCAAACAATTTGAAAATTCAAGAAAAGGCCCCAAGATTCTGAAAATTCTAGAAAAGGCCCTAAAATTCTCAAAATTCCGGAAAAGGCCCAAGACTGAGTTGTTAATGGGACTGATATAGTTGTTAGCGGGGTGCTGATTTAGTTGTTAAATATTTTTTTAACAACTAAATCAGCCCGATTAACAACTATATCAGTACCCCGCTAACAACTATATTAGCCTCATTAACAACTTCGTAAATTCTGAAGGGCCTTTTCTGGAATTTTCAGAATCTTGGGGCTTTTTTTTTTATTTTCAAATTGTTTGGGCCTTTTCTGGAATTTTTTGGCTAATAGGGGTCCTGAAATGGATTTTCCCAAGTTTTATGCTTATGTAGTAGAGCTACTTAGAACTTAACTTATCTTTCTGTTTTTCCACTTGATTCTATTTCACATTCCCTCTTCGTTTTTTTTAGCAATATGCTGATGTGGATGAATTTACTGTATATAATGTAGATGTTTATACTCTTTCTTTGTATCTCTACATGATATCATATTCTCAAATTGTTTGGTTGAAGCTTGAATCAAGAAATTTAAGAAAGTTATAACTTATAGAGTGTACCAGAAAGTTTTTGGAAAGAAGCTTATATGATATGAAGCTGAGTTAATGTTATTGAGTTAGTACATATTACCTTTTTTGATGTCTCAATATTAGTATATTTGATAGTTATTGGTTCTAATTATAGTTTCACTTTATTTTGTAAATGCCTGAATTCTATAATAACTGGTAAGAATGGGAAATATAGTCTTTAACTTATTAAGCCGATTAGATGAGGTTTGGAATATTGTAAGAAGTTGCGTGTACCAATTGGAATAGCTTGGAAGAAGAATCAATGCTTTAAGTGAATGATTATAGTGTTACGGTGTGTTATAGCCGGATAAAAAGAAGAGACTATAAATTTTCCTTTAATATTGAATTTTAAAGAAATAAATGGTATTGAGGGGAAACTAGATGCGAAGAAAATTATCATAAAAATCTAGTTATCAAAGAGAAGATTTTGCTAAAAAAAAAACAAAAAAAACCAAAAAAAAAAAACAGAGAGAGAGAGAGATATGCTGCTTACTTTGATGGTAAAGTAAATAAAATATATGACATATAATGTTTTGTATAGTTGATATTTTATAGGTTTTGTAGTATCATTATTATATATGTGTGTGTTTATAATTTCTTCGAGAGGAAGTTAAGATTTTGTTTCTTGAATGTTTATAAAATTTATTTATTTATTTTATCTGCGTAAATATTCATGAATTGAAATAAATGAATTTTTTACTATACTGTGGGCATTTTTGTTAGAGGAACATAACAAATTGCTAATTGTTCATAACATTTGGGTTGCACCTGTTATTTTTGTCCTCTGAGCTACGTGTAATAGCCCAAAAAAAATTAAAAAAAAATAAAGCAATTAAATAAGATAGTTATTTCATTTTTAACTAATATTTGATTTATTTGTTATAGATATGAGTAATAATTTTAAAGATTATGTATATGTATATATAGATTTATCAATAATTAATATTTTATAAATATATATGTATCTATATTTTTAGAATTTGGGAAAAAAAATTAATTAAGTTAGTAGCTTGGTGCTATGGTGACTAGTGAATTTGGGATATGGGTTTGAATCTCTAGGAATATTATTTTATTTTATTTTAGCATTTGAATCTATCAAATTGCCTTTTTGTGAAACACGAAAAAAGAAAAAAGATCAGATGTCTTTCTATTTTTTTTTTTTGGGGGGAGGTGGCGATCTCATATCATGAGATTTTCTCATTATCCCTCATTAGTTGTAAATTTAGACTATATATTTAATAAAATTGTACACACTAATAACTTTATTAGTTTAAATCAATAGTTTGGATTGGATGATGAGAGTTGAGGAGAAAGTTTGTTAATGAAAGAATCTCTTCCCAAATATGATATGTGATATGGGTGGGGAGGAAGAAGCTTCGCGATTTTGTGTTGGGGGAAGCTAATATCTTTTCCTTCACCTTTCCTTGTCGTCGCTGTCCGTCCACCGCTGCTGTTCGTCCGTCATTCCGTCAGGAATTCCGTTCTCTACCTGAAAAACGCTGAAACTGTCATTCCCTCTTCAGATATGTGTTTTGCTCATTCTTTTGTCTGATTTTCACGTGAATTGAGAATATTTTGCTTAGCTTCTTCCTTCTAGCCATGTCTGTGTGATCAATTGAGGTCTGTGTGGTTGCTGGGTTTTTTCCCCCTTCCTTCACTCTCCATCGTTATGCTTGTTGTTGTGGGTCCGTGGGGTTGGCTTTTCTTCCCCTGTTTTGCTACTGAGGTGTGATTCAGGATTTCCCTCCGTCGGTTCTTGCTCCCCTGCTCAGTATATGTGGGTGGGAGTGGTGGTATGTATGCAAGCTTCTTCCTTTACTCAAAATTTGTGGGTGTGTGTGGTGGTATATTGGCAAACCTTCTCTCTTTTCCTAAATTTGTGTAGATGCTTGGTAGTTTATGATGTCTAGCTTGATAATTAAAATGCATGCTTGTTGGGTTATTTTGAATGCTTATAAGGTGTTTGATGAATCGTGTGAAAGAAGAATGAGACTTGGGGAGTTTTGTGTTGATAAAGCTTGGGGAAGGAAGTTTATTTAAACATGTGTTTTACTAAAATTTTAGTTTTAAAAGATGTAAAAGAAGCAGGGATTCTTTTATTTATTTACTTATGATTCAAACTATCTTAAGAATTTAGTTTGACTTTGTGATTAAGTAAGGGTATTTGAAGCTACTTGATTTAATAATATAAGACAATGGTGATGGTGTTCTAACTTGCGTTTGGAAATGCACATGGTATTCGACAAAATGATGGAGAGAAAGAAAACTTGATAGGATATATGTTGTTATGGAATTTTGAGGGAAATTTGGAAGATTTATAATTTCATAATGATGTTGGATGATAAACTGTTGGGAATGTTAATGGTCAAATTTGTTTAATCTTATGTTAGTACTTGGGGTGCATACATAATCTCCTATGAAATGTTAGAGAAAATAACGTGACTAAGTTGAAGCCATAGGTATGTTGAGTTGATATTGTTTGAGTTATATAGTGTAGAAGTCAGTGAATACCTAATATTGATAGTTGGAAAGTTTTAGGCATTATATGTATTCATGTATTATAGTGATATGGAAATTACATTGCTTATCTTGCTTAAACGAATTTGGTAGCATGTTTAAATACGGATCATGAAAGGATGTCTCTTTGATATTGTTGAGTTTAATTGTTCAAGTAATAGAGAAGTTTGAAATATGGATTTATGCATTGAAGAAAATTTTTAGTGTTAATAATGGTGTTTTGGAATTTCGAAATATTATATTTGACTATGGTCCTATTAACATTTGGAATAGGTTGATATTAATTCTTCCTACATTAATATAGAGATGATTGAAGAGTTTTAGCATATTTATTGTTGAAGGAAAAATGCATAAACGAGATAAATAAAGCATTATATTGTGGATTTGAAAAGAAGATAAGAAGAGAATAATTTCTAATGCATACGGCTTGCTTGTTAACACGTCACAAAGGAAAAGAAGATGAGAATTTGGTTTCAAAATTTTTTTATGTAAGTTATTTACTTATTTTACTTGAGAAAAGTTTCATGAAGTGAAAGAAATGATTTTCTTTTTACAAGATTTTGAGTAATAAGAGGAGCTAGACGCAAAGCGCTTGATATTCGTGGGATTTGTTCTCACGCTTGTTTTCGTGGCCTTGAGCTGCGCTTGGTTATTTATCCCCGTGGACTGTGTGTCTATGCTTGTTTCGTAGCTGTTGTGTTGCGCTTGTTATTCATATATAGCTTCATGCTGCGCTTGTTTCGTAGCCTCCGTGCTGTGCTTGTTATTCGTGGCCTCCGTACTACGCTTGTTATTCGTGGCCTCCGCGCTGCGCTTGTTATACGCTTTGTGTGGGTTCCTCTGATGAAACAAGTGTTCGAAAAGAAAAAAATTTATTATTTCTTAGTAGTTAAAATAAAATTTTACGAAATATTTTATAAAGTTCATTATAATATCAACAAAAATTATTTTAATGGATTAGATTTTTCTAATTTTAAGTAGAAACTAAAAACTAATGGTTGTGCCTAATATCCATGGTCTTTGAGCTCAGCCAATTATTTATTACCTTCAGATTGCACCTGTTATTTGTAGCATTTGGGTTGCCCACTTATTCGTGGTCTATGAGCTACACTCGTTATTCGTGACCTTTGGTGGTGCACCTGTTATTCATTGCGTCTGATCTGCGCCAATTATTCGTAACTTTCATATTGTGCTTGTTATTTATGGCATTCAAGCTGCACCAGTTATTTGTGGCCTCTTAGTTGTGCTAGTTATTCATGACCTTCGGGCTGTGCCTGTTATTCGTAACCTTCGGATTGCCCCGGTTGTTTGTGGCTCTGAGCCCGCTTGTTGTTCGTTTTGTGTTAATTCCTCTTACAAAATGAGTTTTGAGAAAAATAGATATTTTCATCATTGTTTATTATTATTGAAACGAAATTATTTATTGAATTTTTATGAGTTGAGTCTATGATTATTTTCGTCAAATTTAAGCATGCCTATCATAAAAATAATAGGGAAAATTTTAGTTTAAGTACGGGACCAAATTTATTTCAATCAACCCTTATATCATTATGAAATTTCCCTGCACACCCAAGGACAAAAATGAAAATAAGTTTTATGAGTAAAAAAATAATAATTAATGCTTGGCCCCTTGCTTTATTTTTTAAAATTCTTAAAGGTATGTTGTCGGAGCTCTAGTAATTGGTTGTCAGCAATTGCCAACTAAAACAGACACTATCGACCGGCTAGAATTCTGACAACCGAAAAATATATTAATGTATTTTTCATATGTTTATTCTACTTTTTCATAAAGAGTAGAGCATTTATAATTGAGATTTATTCAATTTGTGTTGTTCATATTATAATCTACTTGTTCATGAAGAGTTGAACACTTGCAAATATGACTTGTTCATGATCCTATTTTACTTATTAACCTATTAATTTATGTAGATCAATGCCTATTTCACTTATTGACAAGGAGTCTTGAGACTTGCAAATGAACAACACAAATTCAGCAAGTCTCATTTGTTAGTGTGCAACTTTTCATAAACAAGTTGAATTCTCATATAAACAACACAAATTGATTTCTGATGGCCAGCGCCAAAGTTTGATGGCCAAGGAGCAGTAGCTGCTCTAGCTGTAGGAACTTTAGTGATGATCAAACCTTTAAAAAAATAAAAATAAAATAAAAATAATAATAATAATAATAATAATAAAGTAATGGGCATTATTCTCTTTTTACTCACAAAATTTTATTTTGGTCCTTGGGTATGCAGTGAGATTTCACAATTTTATGAGGTTGACTAAAATAAATTTGATTCTACTGGACTTAACTGAAATTCTTCCAATGTAATAATATGTGGATAAACATGGATGGAACACTCATATAGGATTGAAGTGGTGCAATTTTGTATTTTTGATGATCCCACTTTACAGAGAACAAACATAATGCCACTGTAATTTTTTGCTCAAAAGAATGCCACTGTAATTCAAGAAAACCAAAACAAATTATACTGATTAGAAAAGTTATGCCAACAAAAAAAAAACAGGAAAAAAAAAAGCAAATGCAATTGAAATTCAAGGTTTGTTTAAAAAAAGAAAAAAAAAAAAGACTTCATAAACTATTCTCAGCATGTTTTCTTGCAGCATTTTATTTAAAAGAAAAAATAATAAAATTGTAGGATTGCATCAAGGAACCAATAGGACGAGGTGCACGTAGTTGTGGCTTTATGTTCACTGCAAGAGAAGAAAATGCATAGAAGCACGCCGGTGAGTAAGCAAAACAGTTCCACCTCAGATCTTCACCAGCTCCAGAAACTGCTCTGGTTAGGTTCAGTCTCACGCAAATACTCCACCATTGATCATAGTTTTATTGGTCTAGATGACCTATGGGTTTATACTTGAAGTGAGAGATTTTCCACGTCAATAATTCTAGTGTTTCTTATGCTATTTAATTTCTTTCATATATTTGTTTATTTGTTTTCTCACAAACTCTTGTAAGTGATTTGATGCAATTCTTCAGACTCGTTCTCAAATGTTTTTTAAGCTTCCTTAGTGGGTTTTATATTGCGCAAATCTACTTTAGGGCCCAAATAACTAAAAAAATTGTCAAAAAATTGTCGAAAAAGTTATATGTGAAAAAAGGCCTCAAGACATTTTCTTGTATTATTTCATGAAAGATTAGTTATTAACGTGTACTGATATAGTTGTTAACAGATACTGATTTAATTGTTAGGATATTGTTGTTAACGTCTACTGATTTAGTTGTTAATGTTCTACTGATATTGTTGTTAAAAAAATAATACTAGAAAGGACCTGGTGCCTTTTTTGACATGTCACTTTTTTTAAAAAAACCTTTTTTGACATTTTTTTTTTGTTAATTTGGGTCCTAAGGGGAATTCTCCCTTTTATATTCTATTTTCCACAGGCTTTATTTTGCTGCTACAATCCTTGTCCTCCACCACTACCATGAGTCTTCACTTTGCAACTTTGTCCTCTTGTGATTCTTCCTTGCTCGTATAACACTCTACCAGAATGGCCGATCTATGATGGTTATTATTGGTCATACATTATGGTTTTGAACCGTCATATATGCAAACGTTACATATGTTTAAGGCAAGATACATAGCAGTTCCGAACCGTAATATATTGAGGGCATAACATTTATTTGTTAATAACCATAAAGTTTTGACTTTTTTTTTTTACTATATATAGTTATTTTTTATTATTTGTCTTTATATAGTTTTACTGTTAATATTTATATATAAAATACAATGATAATAATATTACATAAAAAATTATTTATAGTAATCAAAATTCAATGCATTATTAAAAAAATTCAATACTTTATAGATAAACATGATACAATTTAAAAGAAATTAATTACTTAAACATTCTAGAACATTATCTTATAATTTTTTGAATTCTAAAAGTAAGTATGTTTCAAAAATTCTACAATATTCTCCAATGCCTTTTTTCTACATTGTCAATCACGTAGTAGTACTCTATAGTTTTAGTAACTGCAAATGGATAATATAAATAAAAAGAATTCGAATGTATATAATAAAAATTGGCAAATATTAAAACTTAAGCAAATCTCATATCTAATTCAACAAATATTATTTTATTTCAAGTATACCGTGATTCAACAAGCTATTAAAATTAGGGGAAAAAGTATATTGATTTTAGTCTATGTATTCTAGTGTAGTCAAAATTATTTTCACTTTAATAAAACAACAATAAAAATTTCAGCATTTTACCTCATTGCTTTTTTGTGTTCTCTACTTTTCTCCAGTGTTTTTTTCTCTATTTTTATCTTCAAACCCAAGGCCATCATTAGAAATTAGATATCGTGTTTTTGCCTACAATTCTTCTTTAAAGATAACTTGGCAACCTTGAACCTCAAATAGTGATCTCTTGTTATATAAAAAAATAAAAGGAAACTAAAAGCGTTAATTAAGAAAATGAAAGCTTACTCAAGGAAGAATCATGAGATGAAGGAAGGAGCTGCAAAGTAAAGATCCACGTCAATGGTAGAGGATAGAACCTATAGAGGCAAAGCAAAACCCATGAAAAGAAAAGTATAAGGTCCATTAGGAAAACTCAAAATCATTTAAGGAGTTGTTAGTTCTCGGTTTATAAGTTTTGTTGATAACAACCACTTACAAAGAATGTGAACTTGATTATTCAAGTCACTTGAGTATGTTTTAATTAACACTCGAGTAAAATATAGTTATTGAAACCAAAACTTGAATTAGAAAGTTAGTTTTAAAGTGTCTAATGCGGACACACTCGAGTGTTAATTTTAAAATCACAAAGAAGGTGTCAAACACTCGAAGTGCTCCAACGCTTGAAGGCTAACACTCTTATTTATTTTGGAACAAACAAAGCTAACACTCAAGTTTTCTGAACAAAACTCAAGTGCCAAGGTAATGTATTAACTTCAACCTCTTTGATGTTAAATATACTCAATGAAGGACTTTGACACACTTGAAATGTCATTTGGTGACACTCGAGTTTACAAATCAAGTGTGATTCAATGACACTTGAGTTATAGTAGACTTTAATGTTTTCCACTAAACTTCATCTTTTGAACACTTTACTATCAAACTCTCAAAACGCCAAAACTTGAATATTAAGAAAGAAAACTCGAGCTCCACTTTTGGGTGTGGAATTTAAAAACTCGAGTGTCCCTATTGAAAGCTTATTTCCAACATAACTTTGTTTTTGAAATAGTCTTTCTTCTGAGAGCAAAAAATCTACACTCGAGTGTTGTAGAACAAAACTTGAGTGTACCACTTGAGTTAAGATGAATACAACTCGAGTGTTGGCTGCTTTTGTAGTACATCATCATTTCTTAAATTCAAATTTATTGATTATCATTCAATTACTTCATATTATCACTATTATTATTCTCAATGCTATTTAACTTATTTATTAATGAATTTCAGATGTTTAAATGATGGATTAACCACGAAATCTCCAAAAGCTAGATTTGTATCAGAAGCATTAAATGAAGTTGCAGGAGTGAGCACACACATGGCAACAAACTCAGAGCAAACCAAAACAACATCTTTTTTGCTATACCTGTCAAACCAAAGCATTGAATAACGGAGTATTACCACCGAACTACCTGTAACATCCCATTTTTCTAAAGCGTTTTCAAAATAGTTTGATTAGAGTAGAGCATCGGAGCAATTTAAAATACTGAGTAACTGATAAATCTGTGGTACAATATTGTCTGTGGTGTATCTTAATAATACCAATACATTTATCCGAGAATACAAAAATTCCAGCGATGACAGTATGTCTCTAAAAAGAGGCTCCAGTCGAGTCCTCACGCGCGCTGCTTACCCTTTTCCTCGGTCCTGTTCCCTCCAGATCCTGAGGCTATAGCAAGAGCTGAGGTTCAATACCCATTGAACCTCAGGTAATAGTTAACCTCATGTTTATGTAACAGTTATGTGTGATAAATATTCATGACATTACAACAATAATCACATTTGAAAGATAATAACAGAACACAGCCACTGCATTTGAATGTTATTATGGTTTGCACTATTCACCAGTGTCACGATGGCCTATCGTGTCCTCAGCGCTAAGAAAACTCAACGGTATTATCAGAACCATAACCCTGTATAGCTGAATGTGTATGAAAAACTTTAAGACAGAGTCTTAGTCTATGAATACATCTATCACATATAAATATACAATAAGCATCAGAGTTAGTGTTACAGTACGCGTCCGTACCTTAGTTGGTGATATCGGTACGTCCGTCGGTCGGAATGTGATCACGTATATCCTGTAATGGTAATATCGCATTTATTAATTCATGAATAATATCCTAATAGATATCTTAGTCACTAATGACCGTCTTACTCCTGGTGGGATTATTTTTCAACTTATTTTCCTTATTTTTCAGAAAAAACGCTGATACAGCATTTTGGGCAGATTTTTCGTCTAACTTTGAAAAATCATAACTAATTCTAGAAAAATCGAAACGAGGATCCATAAAATTTTCCTGAAACCTGAGCATGTCTATTTTTGAAATTAAATAATGACCTTCATCCAAAATTAGTGAATCATTCCCAGTTTAATAATCTTCAACCTCTGCCCAGAATTTTCCAGAAAAACGTAGCCTTATTTCCAGAATTTTATCTCCCTCTACAGACCTCTATTTGATGCATATTTTATATCAATGGAAAGCTATACATGTATAATATACCCATGAATTATTTCAGAATTTTTGAATATAAATTTACTCATAAAATATTGCCCTTTAACTGACTGACTCCCAAAACCCAACAACCCAAGAATTCTTTATCTCACTCTAACTTGTTCCCTTAATCCTAGAAGTCACTTCCCAACATGTTTCCACCTTGTCAGTCATCTTTTGATGCAATAAGGCTTGAAAACAATTATAGGAAATTACTTTACCTATTTCCTAGATTAAACTAACATTTATACTAAGAACTATAAAACTAAAGACTAGAAAAAAAAAAACTAAAGACAAGCTTACCTCTTGAAGCTTCTTGCAATTCCTTACTCCTTCTTAGAAATCACCACTTGGTGGTTGATTTGGTGTGAAGAATTGTGAAGGGAGGAGCTCTCTATTTATAGGCAAAGCTCAAGGGTTAAAAGGGTCATTGTCCAAGAGAATCAAAAGCTCATCTTTCCTCTCATCCTTTGGATCTAAACTTAATCAAGAAGTTTTAATCCCCACCCTTCACTATAAAACATGTGCTCTTGTGATGTCATCTTGATGACATAATCAAGGTTTAGGTGTCTTGTATCTAGATAAAAATATACTTAGGGGTTTTTATGAAACTTATTCAAGTCTTCTAATTAGCTTTGAAATTTGGAAGCTTATGGCTTTAATTAGAAGTCCCTAATCTCCTTTTTATCATTTTAACTTTAATTCCAAAAATTGAGAAAAAATATTTTGGTGATACCCTATTCCA
Source organism: Acacia crassicarpa (assembly GCA_034222035.1). NCBI lineage: Eukaryota > Viridiplantae > Streptophyta > Magnoliopsida > Fabales > Fabaceae > Acacia > Acacia crassicarpa. The sequence continues at coordinate 41,881,310 of JAWXYG010000003.1, forward strand.
AGCTTAAAATACGCTGGTTCATAATAAGTCCTTATATTTGATCTATGATTAACGTATTTCAAGATATAATTTATTTTGTATAGATTCTCATTTACCTGTGTCTTGAATTGATTCCATTAATTAATTAAATTCTCATATGCCCAATTTTCCTATTGGTGGATCAATTGACTTTTCTCTTTCACACACACTTTCCTCTCTCCTTCACTAGACACACACACACACTCACAACTCTTTTTACTAGACACACACACACTCACAACTCTTTTCTTATTGGTGGATTTTACTTCACAAGGATTCCACTTTATGAAATTGAATTATGGCCTTAGGATTTAGCTTTGAGGTTTAATCCTAACCCTCCATAACTAATCTCAATTAATATTCTTAATTAGTTGATTTAGTTAATTATGAACATCTAATACAATTACTTTAATTATTGCAAATTCATTGTCCATTAATTGTTGGCAAATTTTCTCTCTCTAATTGGTACAAGTATTTTTGTGTCATTAAATTATCTCTTATGAATAAATTAAGACTATGCTTAATTGTGATAGTTTTATGTTATTTTATGATCCCTAATTTGAACCTAAAAATTTAATCTTAAACCTAACATTTGGTTTGTACCATAACAAGACTAAATTGCCCAAATTAAATTACAAAATTAGAGACAACATATTCTCCTATTTTTAATAGGTATTATTTACCAAAATATTGCATTTAGGATAAATAATAAATTTTTGGGTATTACATTTCTCCCCCCATTAAATAAAATTTCGCCCTCGAAATTTACTCTAAACTAACTAGGCTTTGGACCATACACTCTAGATATTCACTCTGTCAGAACACCTTTATGTTTAAGTCGTTTCTCTAGGTGATCGAGAATTCGCTTCGGCTCGACTACGAAGGTATTTGTCATGTCGTACTTTGACACCCTCATACCCCAAATGTCCTTGTGGCGCCCATATACCGTGGCACATAGGATACCTTATACTCAACAACACGATCGTGGTCTGGTTGGTATAACTGAGAAACAAGGAGAACGTTATGGAGATAAATCCGGCTCGGGGGTAAGGCTATTTGGTATGTTGATTTGTCTATGTTTAGCTAAAATTTTGAATGATCCTACGTACTGCAGACTTAGTTTTTGCCTCTTAAGTGTTCTACCAACACCGGTTACTGGGGATATTTTTAGAAACATATGATTGCCGACTTCGAACTCTAGAGATCTTCTCCTTTTTTTTGTCAGTGTAGCTCTTCTGTCTGTTTTGTGCCGCTAGGAGTCGTCTCTTGATCACAGTGATTTGTTCAGAGATCTGATCAAACAGATTCGGTCCAACCAACTTCTGCTCAGATATTCACCCTTGTAATTTGATCATATAAATTCGGGAAACTGTAGACATCTAGTTTATTCCCTCACTATGCATGCCTACGCATTTTAATATTCAAATAATAATCTCATTCATTTTGTACCCAGGCATAGTATTCAAACACAGGACCTACTCGTCCATCTCCACCATGCTTGGTTACGCAGGCCTCACTGTCTGACCCATTCAGCCTCTCGGCTTAACATATATTGGCCTACCGGCTCAATCCAATACCACAGCACAAGGGATTTTAGCCTTAATACCTAGGAGATTATCCTCAGGTTTTAGGCATTTCAACTACTACTTGGTCCAATAAATGTTTTGTCAGACTCGTACTGTTAGACATACTAGTCTAAGGTCACTGTGACAATTCACATTTCACACAGTGCTAAGTACCACCGCCTTAAGGTCTAGGGACACAGTCCTGTGTGCATTTGTACACCCAGATCTCGGGTATCCACTCGTATATTTCATCAGAGCCTTTCCTATTCAAGCTCTCAGTCTATTTTAGAAGCTCAATTACTCCCTAGGTCTCTAAGGTCTTTACTAGCTTCTTCACAAGAATAAAAATTATTGATTGCAACAGCAAATCTTTTCTTAGACAAAGTAAACACCATCTTGAAATTTTTAACATAAGATAAGGACTTAAATTCTCAACATTTTTATCAGTAGTGAGGAAAAGGTCAATGTATTATTTACAAAGTAACCGAAAAGCAATTTCAACAAAATCTACAACAATTTTCAGTACCATTTAGTTTATGTGCGGTTCAAATGATACTACACATTTCATGTCCAATACTTATCAATAGATGTAAATAATAAGAAGATAAAAATTCAACTTCGGTTACTACAGTAACCTACACATTCCAATTTATATTTTATATATTTGAAGTCTAATGGTTTGGTCAGGAGTTCAACACAACATACTAACTCTTCATTTGAATAAATGTTCAAGATTTACTGAAGTGCACACTCAAAATTTCATTTTAGAGCTTTATTTCTTAACGTCCAGGGATCTAATCCCTATGGTTTCCAAACGCAATAGATAACCTTCAAAACTTTCTAATCAAAAAGTTCATGTTTAAAAAAATTCCAAAATGAGACAAGGATATATAATGCATGGTTATCTCATTATGATAAAGTGATAAGAAATCTTAATTTCAATGGACCAAAAGTACAATGCATTTCAAAACAGGATCCTAATGTAATGTGTGTCACAAAATTCAACCAAGTGCCGTTTTAAAAGTCAAAACTAGTTTTACCTATCAGATTTAATCTAATTCTAACATGCACCATTCAAAGCTAATCTCATTTTAACATACCAAGGACTAATGATCAGACTTACAATCCATGAGATTACCAAAATAAAATCAATGGATGGTCAGGTAATTTGGGAAAAATGATATCAATAATATTCCTTGGTCTAAATTTCACAGAGTGTAATAGCTAAAACTCAAGGAGTGGCAAAGCACACACAAAAACGGAACTTAAAATGGTATACCCCAAGCCATTTTCATAAATTAAGTTTGTTAAAAAAATTTTGGTATAGTGAAATAAAATTTCCAAACTCAGATTTCCCAACATAATTAAATGAGGTAATATAACAAGGATGTTCATGTCATAGCATCATTAGATATGCAAATTCTTTGAATAGGTTAACACAAAACACTTAGATTTTCAACTTCCTATAACTGCGTCCTAGAAGAATTAAGTGCCATTTCCAACATATGACTAGTTCTCACAAAAATCCTATATAGGTGTCATAATTTAGAGTTTATACAGCTAGCTGATTGGAATTAAAATAATTATATGCTCAAGATTTAATGAAACCCTGCAATAATGCACACTTAACAGTATTTTAGTTTTTAACAAAGTCAATAGGAAAATTACCTTCAAAAACATAGTTTCATACCAACTTAGTTTAGAAAATTCAAATGAAATACTCAAGTTAGATTTTTAATTGAACAACTATTCGGACGACATGCTATTTATGGGTCATATTTGGTTGGAAATTTTCAGAGATAAAGTAAGTGTTATAAACATACATGTACAAAAGTTTGAATAACACTAGGAGCAATAACTCATACAATTTTAAAGTTTTTAACTACCAGCTCAAAGTGCAAATACTCAATGTAATCTCATAAAACATGTTTGGCATCTTAGCAAAAGAAGCAAAACACAGGATTTTTTTTTTTTAGTAATATGGATTTCAAAACTAAGGGAAACTCAACAGTAGGTATTTCCCCTTCTTAGTAGAGTAAATAAGGAAATTCTTTTTATAAAACGATAGTAATCCAAAAAATGTCCAAATTCTTATTTAATCAAACTTCTATTTTTACAATGGCATAAGGAAAGGAATTTTTAAGATTTACCAAGATATATCTAAAACATTTTAGAAACAAAATCAATTATGCATATAAGGAAAGGCGGAACTCAATATTATATATCATACAATCCTCCCTTCCCCTCTTATGCGTTTTTTAAGTTTTTTTTTTTTTTTGGACATCGGTATGGATGCCGACAGGTTAACAGAAACGAATTGTTTTCTAGACTTGCCTCCTAACATATACTTAGGCATTAGTCCACTAATACTTTTTCTTCCTTGAGTACATACTTCATAAAGAGTCTTTCAATATTAGTTAATCTGTCCCTCATCATTAAGATATCTCATACTATCTATGAAGACAAACTAGCCTAGAAGGGTAGAGCAAAATGGGCCACCTATACGGCCCTCAATGATGCCTTGATTATGATTATGCCCGGGTTCATAACGATAATCGAGACCCCAATGAAAAACATTGCTCTAGGTACTGGAATTGGTTTTATTTGTGGTTATATATTTCTACCTCTACATCCATTTCTATCTCTGCTTTGTAAATGTGAGAACAATATCTTCTCATTACTACCATTGATCATTTTCATGGTTCGCCGTTAGTTAATCAAAACCATGAATGACATCAATGTCATGAAAGGATACTCGGATAAGGTCTTACATTAGATTCACGTCTACTTATACACGTAATTCGATTTAGACATGCTTTAGAAGAAAAAGATTTCACACCTAGTGGTGTAGCTATTATCAGATCATAAGGTAATATATATGTATGCATCCTAAAATGATTTGCATATTCATCCGAAATAAACGAGTGATTAGCACCCGAATCATATAACGCCTAAAGTAAATTCCTATTGAGAGATAGTTCCTTGGACCTCCTTTGGGATTTTTCTAGCCTCTACATTGATCAGTGCTAACACCTGGCCTGAGTTCTGTGGCCTTAACTCCGCAGCTTTTTGGGGATAGTTCTTCCTAATGTGCCCCAGCTTCTGGAAATTGTAGCAAATTTGTTTTCCACCATAACTAACACCTGGGTGGTGCTTCCACATTTTGGTTGCGTTCGGGGTCCCAGTATCCTTGGATAGTTCCACTGCCTAGACTGGAATGATTTATTGCCCTTTTCTCGATATTTGATCCAGGGAACCTTCCTCTTTTGTGAGGAGTTTCCGCGGCTAAACCCGCCATGACTTGCGCTACTGCTATTGTAGTTTCTGTCTTTACGCATTTCCCTTAAGTTACGTTTGATCAACCTACAAGATTCTTCTTGTCTTTCAATTTGTCTCTCCTGCCTTTCGGTCAAGTGTTTATCGATAAGAGTTTTTTGTTCTTGCAGCCTCCTTCGCATTTTCTGCATCTTACTCCGCTTTGTTTGTGGTTTTTATTGTTTAGGTTCGTTTACTGGTGTCATTCGTAGTTGTCTACCTCTATCTCTACCTCGGCCTCTATGGACTCCAGTTCCTTGCAAATTTGTCATCCTATCTTTCTATTAAGAATGACGCATATTAAGGAATAATTTAATTTTCTAAACAAACATATACTCCACATAAGGTAATATACATGGCAAAGTATGTCATATCAGCTAACTAGCTTCAACACCAACAGTCATATCTAGCATTTCCGTATTGTCGTACTAATAGCTACTCATTTACATGTTGCCAAAAACTAGCCTTTAAGAATAATTTAGAGAGGATTGAAAATCAACTATATGTTCTCCGTCTAGGAGTTCATTCATCTTTTCTATCTAGAAGCAGTCTCGAGGGAAAAGAAAAAGTATAGCGTTGATATCACCCAATCATCTAGTGGGTAGGGAAGTTTGTTGTGTTTTCTCTCTAGGATACACTCCCCCTTACAAGTTGTACTCTGATTACCCAGTCTCCCAAGTCCTACGACTTGAGATTCTTATAATGAATGATATACACGAAAATGAACTCTCCACAGAGTGGATGTTGATAAACACTGAAGCTCAATAATATCCGAAGATATAAACAAAATAAAGATTGATCGCTTTGAGTGCTTTGTCTACGTATGCGTTTTTGTTAGTCCTGATGAATTCAAACCTTTGAGTATTTATAGTAGTTGAAGATTGAAGAAATATCCGTTGAGGCTTTTTAAAATGTGACCGTTGGAGATGAAGTAGAAGGATCGGAATAATCGCCGTCATTATTCATGTAATTGTGATTATGATCATTGAAGCCCAGCAAAGGAAATGAAATATTCTTGCCTAGAATGTTGCAGAGATAAGTCTGTTGTTGAGTTTCTCGAATAGGAAAGTTTAATGAATGTCGGATTGCCTTGATCGATATCTTGTGTTGATCCTCATTCTAATAATCTGTAACTCATTAACAAATTGATTAAAAGCAATTAAGAATAGTAATGAGTAATGAATTGAGGAAATAGAGTCACAATCAATTGAATTTGATTTTTCGGAGACGGTGATTTGATGATTAGAAAGATGTGACTTTCAGTTCAAGAGTTGATGACTTGGGGTATTCACTTGATATCCAAGAGTCAGTGACTTTCTCTTTGAAATGCACAAGTTGAAAGCTTTAACTTGATATGAGAATTTAATGACTTGAGTTAGTAACTTGAGTCATTAACTTGAGATGCAAAAGTTAAAGTCGATGACTTTGAAAAATTTGCAAGTTGATCAGTTTAAAAGTTATGCCTTGAGTTGATGACTTGAGTCATCAACTTGATATTCAAGAGTCAAAGTCGATACCTTGAAAATAAATAGACCAATGAAAGACTTAACTTGAGTCAATAAGTGAATGACTTGAGTCATTAACTTGATATCCAAAAGTCAAATCCGATGCTCTACAATTGAAAGCTTAACTTGATATAAGAAGTTAATGACTTGAGTCATTAACTTGATATGCCAAAAGTTAAACCCGATGCTTTCAAAACAAATGCCCAAACGAAAACTTAACTTGAGTTAATAAGTGAGTGACTTGAGTCATCAACTTGATATGCACAAGTCAAAAACGATGCTTTGGAAACATTCAAATTTGAGTATTTTAACTTGAGTTAAAAAGTTAATTGCCTTGAGTTATTGACTTGAGGCATTAACTTGATACTCAAGAGTTGAAAACAATTGGTCCAAAAGCTTAACATCAAACAGATAATTCGAGGAGGCATAAAACAGTGGACTGGAGTTAACAATGTTTATTAAAAAACATTTTAATCATTTAACTTAAAGCATCCATAGATTTAACTTGAGGCATGAAAACTTCAACTTATTAACTCCAAGTCAAAGCACTTTAACTCGAGGCACATTAGATCAAAACATTTTTCTTTTAAATAATAACACCACATGACTTGAGGCATCCAGAGCTTAACTGGAGGCAACCAAAGGCAAAACTTTCTAACCAATATAGATTCAAGTTAACTATATAAACCATGATTTAACCTTGAATCTATTAACTTAATTACATTATAATTGTTATCATCAAAATATCTAAAACATAGAGAACTAACAAAAGATACTATACAGATGAAAATTGAGTAGAAATAAATCAAGACTTGAATGTAATTCGCTCTCAGTTGTTGTGGTTGTTGGAAAGACTTGAATGCAGCTCTATTTATACTTAGAGATCATTAAGTGACCGTTGCTTTCCAAATAGATCCGTTGGAGAGGTTGTGCCAAGGTTAGGAAGTCGAAGAGTCAATTCATGTTGTATTCTATTTATACTTAGAATACAACATGAATTGACTCTTCGACTACACGTGTACGCTTATTGAAAATTCTATATGCTTTACTCTTATTAGAATAGCCAAGAAATATACCTTTGTCGGATTTAGGATCAAACTTTCCTAAATTATCCTTACCATTATTGTGAACAAAGCATTTGCAACCAAAGATGTGAAGGTGAGCTAAGTTTGGTTTCCTTCCTTTGTAAAGCTCATATGGAGTTTTGTTGAGCTTCTTTCGGAGATAGGCTCTGTTTGATACATAGCATATAGTACTCATCGCATCCGCCCAAAAAACTTGAGAGGTCTTGTTCTCATTTAGCATTGCACGAGCCATTTCAGTGAGAACACGATTCTTCCTTTCGACCACACCATTTTGTTGTGGTGTCCTTGGAGCGGAGAAATTGTGGTCAATACCATGAGCATCACAAGACTCCCTGAAGGCATGGTTTTCAAATTCTCCTCCATGATCCGTCCGTATTCCTGAAATACATATACCTTTCTCGTTCTGTATTTTCTTGGCAAATACAATGAATAGATCAAATGTTTCATCTTTAGATGGTAAAAATATAGTCCGAGTGAATCGAGAGAAATCATCGACAATAACTAGGGTGTATAAATTACCACCAAGACTCTTAACTCTAGCTGGTCCGACTAAATCCATGTGAAGTAATTGAAGAGGTCTATTAGTTGAAATTTCAAACTTGTTTTTGAAAGATGATTTAGTCTGTTTACCTTTTTGACAAGAGTCACAAATTATATCATTTTTAAAATGTAGTTTCGGTAATCCAAGAACTAAATCTTTTCTTAACAACTTGTCTAGTTGGAACATATTTACATGAGCTAGATGCTTATGCCATAACCAACTCTCATTCAAGTTGCTAACAAAACAATTTTCAGAATTAACTCTAGGAAGATTTAAGGTATAACAGTTACCTTCTCTTGATGCTTTGAACAAAGTTTGAAGATTACCTTTGTCAATTGGAAGATCATCCTTGTTCACGATGAGACATTCTTCTGAATAAAAAATGACCCAGTTGTTCTTGTCTGCACTTTGGCTTACACTTAGGAGATTATGGCATAAACCTTCTACATAATATACATCTTTGATCAGGGGTTTTCCTTTTTCACCAATTTCGCCAATTCCAACTATCTTTCCGAATTGATTACCCCCAAAGGTCACTTTGCTACCATCCTTTGCATTCATCGTCATGAACTTGGATTGATCTCCCGTCATGTGTCTAGAGCATCCGCTATCAATATACCACTTACTGGTTTTTGATGCTCTCAGACATACCTGTGATTCACATAAGATCAAGCCTTAGGTACCCATCTTTTCTTGGGTCCTTTCGGGTTAGCTCGAGCTTCAGGGAATATATAGGTTCCCTTAGGTACCCATTGATAATTACCAATAGGTTTATCTCTTCTATCTTTCTTATGAAAACAAGATGAAGTATGACCCTTATGATTACAATAGTTACAATGAGCAAAGGGGTTTGAAAAATGGACCGACTTCTGAAAGTAATTTAAGTAAGATTTTCCACCACTTTTCTTGTTCCCTTTCTTTTTGTCAAAAACATGATTATATCCTATGCCTGATCGATCATCTGTAAATCTTTGAGCTTTCAAAATAACTCCGAGCATTTAACTGCCTTTAGTGAACTTCTCAAGAGTTTGTGTAAGTTTAATATTTTTCTTTTCAAGATCAGGACATTTTTCACAAGAAAGATTTTCGCAAACTAGAGGAATATTTTTAGCTTGTTGTTCAAGCATTTTGATTTTCTTTCTTGAAGTAATAAGCTCTTTTGCAATTTTTCTAAATTCAAAATGTAGTTCATTATACTCAGAAAGTAGCTCATCATATGTAGGCTCAGAGTCACTTATGAAGAGTGGAGCTAAATACCCAAGAGGGGGGGTGAATTGGGTATCTTTAAAAAAATTAAGGATTGAGCTCTGTTTTTGACTAATGAAAACAGAGGCTAACAGAGGAGTAGGGAAGGAAAGCTTTACACAATGTGATTTATACTGGTTCGGTCCTTTCTCTGACCTACATCCAGTCCCCAAGCCTCACCTGGGATTTTCAATCCACTATAATCAAATATTGATTACACACTCTGTACTAAGAGTTGTTCTCTCACTAGAACACACTCCCCCTTACAAGTTGTAATCAATACACCCTCTGTAAACGCAGGATGTTCCTCTCCCTAGGACACACTCCCCCTTACAAGTTGTACTCTGATTTTCCCAATCTCCAAGTCCCACTGACTTGAGATTATTACAATGAGTGATATCCAATGAAATAGACTCTCTCTAAGAGCAGATAAGGTTACACACTGAAGCTCTATGTATCAAAGATACAATCTAATGTATATACAGAGAAAGAATAGGTATTTTCGTGCAGAAGTTTTGTAGCTGTCTTCTCTGTCTTGTTTCTTCAAATCTTCAGCTATTTATGGTAGTTTGAAGCTTGTGGACGTTAGGTAACCGTTGGAGCTTCTTCCCATTTGAAAAACTAGCTGTTGCAAGTGTTTCTCCATGTGTAAAGTTGCTGCAGAAGCTGTTGAGTAAATATGCTGTCACCACTTTCAGATTTGCATGTTTTTCACTTTCTTGCAGCTGAATGATGAGGCCCATACTATCTTGTTTGTTGATTCAACTTTATTCAGAGGAGCCTAAGTTGTCTGCAAGGTATGCTGAATGTTTATCACGCCAGGCTGTGGTCCATTCCCTTTTGTCTTGAAGGATATAATATTATATTGCAAGTTGCACAAGCTATCCCTTCATTTGATTCTCTGTCATGGGCTTGATATTTGAATATTGAATCTGTTGAAGCTTTTGTCCGTTGGAGATGTCTTTACTTGTTGTAGTAAGCATTCTTTAACGTTTAGAAGGCGTGCTCAGATGGATTGGCTAAGAATAGGTTGATTTGCAGAAGTGCATTTAATGCACTGTTCACTTTTTGCTTTATTGCTTTGACCTTCATTCATCTTCATCTGTGATTGCTGAAATTCACTCAACAAACTTGTTAAACATAGCTAGGAATATGATTGAATGAATTATGGAAGCAATAAGATCAAACAATAATGATTTGCAAATTCGTGTAATTCAAAAATCAGTTTTGACCGTTGTATACCGCGGTAAGTTCATCCATACTGCAGTATGCCAGTGTGCATACTGCAGTATCCAAAGGCTTACTGCAGTAAACAACTTCCAGAGACAAAAACCTCGCGAAATGATTTTGAAAGATATCCTCTATACTGCGGTAAGCAACTAACATACTGCAGTATGCGAGTTTTTGTCAAAGAGAAGAGACCCCGTGATTGCCCAATACTGCAGTATGAAAACCTATACTGCAGTATGCAATAGTGGTAAACTTAGAGAGCTTTCTGTGAGAGCCTTTACTGCAGTATGCAACTCCATACTGCGGTATTCACTTGAGTGAGAAAACTTGATTGCTCTCGGGTTGGTCCTATACTGCAGTATACATACCTATACTGCGGTATTGGCTTGACTTAGAATTTTCATTGCTCTCTGGATGCCCCTATACTGCAGTATACAAGGCTATACTGCGGTATGGGCTTGTTTTGAAAAACGCGGTTTCTCTCTGGAAGTCCCTATACTGCAGTATACATAGCTATACTGCGGTATGGACGTATTTTGAAAATACGGTTGCTCTCGGGTTGGCCCCATACTGCAGTATGACATCCTATACTGCGGTATGGCCTTTCACTGGGAGTCCAATACTGCGGTATGTAACTAACATACTGCAGTATTGACTTAACTTCATCAATTTGATGATCTTCTGTAAGTCCTATACTGCGGTATATCACCTTATACTGCAGTATTGACTTTCTGGAAGACCCTATACTGCAGTATGCCATCCCATACTGCGGTAAGCAACTCTTAGATGATTTTCAAAGAATCTTGGAAACTTCAAAACATATTTTTCACTTGTTGTTAATCATCAAAACATATTGAGAACTAACATTCTCCCCCTTTTTGATGATGACAACACTTATAAACATTCTTTTGAAAGATTTAGAAAGATGTGTAGCTTTCAGATTGAAGTTTTCAAAATATCAGAGTTGAATTATCAGAAAAATATCCAATTTGCATTTTTAAGCATAGACATCAGAGAATAGCAGCAGATATATAATTGAACTCGTAAACATGTGCAAAATATGTTCATATTCATTTAAAACATCATACATGAGTTGTATCTAACTGATATCAGAAGAGGATAAATACTCTGATAATCACTGATATCAGCAAAACAAGATTAAAACATTACAAGCTTCCTACACCTACACCTACATCAACTAATCATCCTACTAAACCTCTAAACACTAAGCATCTTTCTCTGCTTCTCCCCCTTTGTCATCATCAACATACTCGGGATCTAGGATAATAAGAGGAGGAGAATAGAGGACCATAGCTGTGTTGGGATCAAAAGCGGAATCATGGGGCACAGCATATGGAGAGGGTGTAGGGAAGAGCTCAGTAGATGGAGTAGGTGGAGATGGAAGAGGATTCGGAAGAACCTCTGTGGTAGGGGTGACCGGGGAAGAGGTGGGGTGGGGTGGGCTATGAGGTGGACTGGGAAATGAGAAAGTGGGTGATGATGGTGGTGAGAAGTGGGGTTCTAGTGAGGTTGTGGAAGGCTGGGATACGGGTATAGATGGTTGGGCTTCTGGACCAGGAGTCGGAGAGGATGGACCAGTGGTAAAACCGAACGAAGATGAAGATGAGCCACCAAGTCCAAAGTGTTGAAGGAGTTGCTGAGCCTTGTCTCTGGCATCTGAGGCAGCAGCTAAGGTGACTGACAATGTAGAGCCCAAGTTGATCCCTTGATCATCAATAGCATCTTTCACCTTGACCAGTTCAGAGAGAACCTGTGACTGAGCCACTATCACATCCATAACCCCCAACTTGATGTCAGCCCGAATCATATCAAACTCTGCCTTCATCATAGCTCGGTGAGATACAAGTGCAGCATCCACAATTGCTCTAATCCGTTCATCAAAATCTGAAGGAAGTGGTGGTGGAGCAGACTGGGCCTCATGTGCAACTGACTGAGATGCACGAGTCTGTGACCGCGGTGGAGCTCTCGACTGCCCAGATCCTTCTGGCTCGAACTGAATCTTCATCAAGTTGAGCTGAGTCTTGCCAAAGGCTAGGATAAACTTCATCTGCTCGGGAGGACCCACATACCATATCTTATGGTAGTACAATATCAGAGAGACCAGAGATGCAAAGGGCATGTAGGATCCCTTGCGGGATACGAATCTGAAGTGGCTAATCTCCTTGAACAGCCACTGCCCAATATTGAGCGGATGCTTGCGGATGAAGGCGGTGAAGAAGCGGTAGTCTTTCTGCGTGAAGTGCGTGTAGCTCCCGCCTTTTTGCACAAAGTTACGTGAATACACGTACCATATCACACGGTGCAAATGAGGCATCTCCGAGGGCTTGAATGTCAAGTGAACCCTCTGATCATCCGGTATGTCCTGACCGGGCATAAGTGTGGCATATACTTCCTCATTAGAATACTTCGGAGTGGATGCTTCTGGAGGGTTGACCACCTTAAGGATCTTGTTGAGGATGGCGGCAGATAGTGTAAATTTAACTCCTCTCACAGAAGTTGTGACCCTTTCCTCAATCAGTCTACCTTCAGAGCTCAAGATGTGATTGGTCGCCATGTTGAAGTAAAACATCTTGACCAACTCAGGACAGTAGGCAGCCTCGATGGAGACGAGCGTAGCATATGGCCCGAACCATGGTGAGAGATTCACGTTGCACTCTCGGTAGACTTGTTCCAGATCAACAGAAGTGACAGTGCAAAATCCTCGGCTCCCATAAAGATCTTTGAACTTGGCATTTAAACTGGGAGGAAGTAGGACAGGAGTAACCTTGAATCCTTCTGGCGCATTCTTGTGAATCTTGATCTCCTCGACTGCATTTGCTACCACGAGAGAGGAGTCTTGTTCAGACTCAGTTTCTGACGAAGACCCAGAAACATCAACAGACGATGGAGACGAAATGACAGTCGTGGAGGCTCTTTTGGACCTTGCCTTTTGAGGAACAACGGTCCTCTTCTCTTGTGTCTTGCTTGGCTCTCCAGACTTCTTCTTCTTCGCGGCTGAAGATGGGACAGATGCTCTGGATGAAGTTCCCCTCTTCTTGGGATTTGGCGAAGATGTTCTGGGTAAAGGAACACTAATGCCGGGAATCTGACGATCAATACCATCCCCTAATTTCTTAGGAATTGATTTCGATCTTGGTGCTCTGAGAGGAAGAGAAGAAGAGGGTTGTTTGGAGAGAGATTGATCTTTGGACATTTTTTACGCTAGGGTTTCGGTGAGAATGAGATTGGGAAGGAAATGAGAGTGATTTGGTGAGGATTTTTGGTAGTTTAACGAGGATTTGTGACGCTTTCAAAGAGAGATGGAAGAGAAAGACGCGATACTGCTAGGTCTTACTGTGGTATAGACGCGAGTATGAAAGAACACCGTGTTTCAGTATATATAGACAGACTTGTATACTGCAGTAAGGTTCTTGCATACTGCAGTATAGCATACTTTCATTTACATACTGCAGTAAGGATGGAAGTATACTGACCTGGACTTCAAAAATGTTGAGAGAATTTTTGAAAACCCGATGGCCATACTGCAGTATAGCACTTACATACTGCAGTATGCCTCTTGCATACCTGAAACTTCGTTTCTGTCTGACCCCATACTGCAGTATATGACTTACATACTGCAGTATCCCTCTTCCATACTCAGCTTTGGCCTCTGTCTGATCCCATACTGCAGTATATCACTTACATACTGCAGTATACCCCTTGCATGTCTGAAACTCTGAAACCCCGATGGACATACTGCAGTATACCACTTACATACTGCAGTAAGCATCTTGTACACTTGGAATTTTTTGCTTCTCACACACCCTATACTGCTGTATATCACTTGCATACCGCGGTATAGCTCTACTGAAACATCAAAAACACCCTGCAAAAACAAAGACTAAACTCTCCGATGCTTAAGTTAGTAAAGATTAATCATCAATGACACATCTAACATTAATTTGAGGAAGAATAACTTACAATTCATTGGGATTTACCATTCCCAATTCTCTCCTTATGAAAGTGAATTGTTCCTTGGCTAGAGGCTTGGTGAAGATGTCAGCTAATTGAAGATGAGTTGGAATGAACATCACTTTCACATCTCTCTTCTGGACATGGTCCCGGATGAAGTGATGTCTCACATCAATATGCTTGGTTCTTGTATGTTGCACGGGATTCTTGGCCAAGCTTATTGTGCTAGTATTATCACAAAGTATTGGGATTTCCTTTAAGTGCACTCCCAAGTCAGCAAGTTGTTGCTTCAACCACAACACTTGAGCACAGCAACTTGAGGCAGCCACATATTCAGCTTCTGTTGAGGACACGGCCACGGTAGTTTGCTTCTTGCTAAACCAAGAGACAAGTGAGTTGCCAAAGAACTCGCATTGCCCACTTGTACTTTTTCTATCCGTCTTATAGCCAGCATGATCCGAATCTGAATATGCCACAAGATGCTCCGGCTGACCTTTGGGAAACCATAGCCCAAGAGTCTTCGAATCAGAGAGATATCTGAATATCCTCTTCACATTTTCAGCATGAGACTCTTTAGGAGCGGATTGAAACCGAGCACACATTCCAACACTGAATTGGATGTCTGGGCGACTTGCAGTGAGATAGAGCAATGATCCAATCATTCCTCTATACTTGGTAATGTTGAAATCCTTGCCCTCTTCATCAGCATCCAAAGAAGTTGTTGTGCTCATTGGTGTGTCAGCTCCATTGCACTTGTCCATTCCAAACTTCTTCAGCAAATCATTTAAATACTTGGTTTGAGATATAAATATCCCATCCTTACGTTGTTTGATTTGCAGTCCAAGGAAGTAATTGAGCTCTCCCATCATTGACATCTCAAATTCCCCCTGCATAGACTTGGAAAATTCCTCACACAAAGAGTCATTAGTAGCACCGAAAATAATATCATCAACATATATCTGTACAATTAAAATTTCATTCAATTTATTTTTCTTGATAAACAATGTTGTATCAGCCTTTCCTCTAATAAATCCTTGATTGAGTAAGAATTGACTCAATCTTTCATACCAAGCTCTAGGAGCTTGCTTAAGACCATACAAGGCTTTCTTAAGTCTAAAAACATGATCTGGAAATTGATCATTTTCAAAACCTGGAGGTTGTTCAACATACACCTCCTCTTGAATGAAACCATTTAGAAAAGCACTTTTGACATCCATTTGATAGAGTTTAAAACCTTTTGTGCATGCAAATGCTAGAAGAACTCTTATTGCTTCCAATCTAGCTACTGGAGCATAAGTCTCTTCATAGTCTATTCCTTCTTCTTGATTGTAGCCTTTGGCCACTAATCTAGCCTTGTTACGCACAATGATGGCTGACTCATCACGTTTGTTCTTGAATACCCATTTTGTCCCAATTACCGGATGGTCTTTGGGTCTAGGTACCAAGTCCCAAACTTGATTTCTATCAAATTGATGTAGCTCCTCTTGCATAGCAATCACCCAATCATTGTCTGAAAGGGCTTCTTCTATCTTAGAGGGCTCTATATGTGAAATAAATGCAGAAAATGTAACTTCATTCAGAGTACTATTTCTGGTCCTGACTCCTTGATTTACATCACCTATGACTTGGTCTAAAGGATGATTTCTTAAAAATCTCCAAGCTCTAGGTTGAGACTGATCAGGATTTTCTAAGTTGTTTTCAGGATCAGCCTCAAAAACATTTTCTGAATTTTCAGAAGGAGTAGGAGCATTTTTCGAAAAGAATTTGTTTTTGAAAATAGTCTCCTCTACATCATCCAAGGATTTATCAGATTCAGATTCACAGAATACAACATGTATAGATTCCTCAACAATCTTAGTTCTAGTATTAAAAACTCTATATGCTTTGCTCCTATTAGAGTAACCAATAAAGATAGCTAAATCAGCTTTAGGATCGAATTTACCAAGATTGTCTTTACCATTATTGTGCACATAGCACTTACAGCCGAAGACACGAAGGTGGCTTAGGTTTGGCTTTCTTTCCTTGTAGAGTTCGTATGGAGTCTTATTCAGCTTCTTTCTCAAGTATGCTCTGTTGGAGACGTAGCAAGCCGTACTCATGGCATCAGCCCAAAATACTTGCGAAGTGATGTACTCGTTCAACATTGCTCTAGCCATTTCAGTGAGTACTCTATTCTTTCTCTCCACAACACCATTTTGTTGTGGTGTTCTTGGTGCTGAAAAGTTGTGATCAATCCCCATACTGTCACAGAACTCAGTAAAGGCTTGATTCTCGAACTCTCCACCATGATCAGTCCGTATTCCTGAAATTGATAACCCTTTCTCGTTTTGGACCTTCTTGGCAAATGAAACAAACTGATCAAAGGTTTCATCTTTAGAAGATAAAAATATTGTCCAAGTAAATCTAGAGAAATCATCAACAATGACCAAAGTGTATAAGTTTCCACCAAGACTTTTCACTCTAGCTGGTCCAACTAGATCCATGTGAAGAAGTTGAAGAGGTCTGTTTGTTGAAATTTCATTTTTAGCTTTAAAAGAAGATTTGGTCTGTTTTCCCTTTTGACAAGCATCACAAATCATATCATTTTTGAAATTCAGTTTGGGAATGCCAATAACCAAATCCTTTTTCAATAACTTGTCAAGTTGATACATATTAACATGAGCTAATCGCTTATGCCATAGCCAACTCTCATTCAAGTTACTTACAAAACAATTTTCAGAAGTAGAAGCATTGCTAGAGAGGTTCAAAGTATAACAGTTTCCATCTCTAGGTGCTCTAAATAAAGCTTTATTTTTCAAATCATTTATGGAGATCAAATCCTTTTTAACAATAAAGCATTCATCAGAGTCAAATATTACCAAGTTACCCTTATCGGTGCTTTGGCTCACACTTAGGAGATTGTGACACAATCCTTCTACAAGGTAGACGTCTTTGATGAGTGGGCCTTCATTGTTGCCTATCTCACCAATGCCAGCGATTTTCCCGGATTGATCACCTCCAAATGTGACTCTACCTCCATCTTTTGGCTTTATTGATAAAAACTTTGATTTGTCTCCAGTCATGTGTCTTGAGCATCCACTATCAATGTACCACTTGTTCGGCCTTGATGCTCTAAGACATACCTACAGATCACCAAAGGTCAAGTTTTAGGTACCCATCTTTTCTTGGGTCCTTTGGGGTTAGCATGCACCTTGGGAACATATGTTCCTTTTGGTACCCAGACATAATTTCCTACAGGTTTAGCTTTTCTTTCTTTTCGATGAAAACAAGATGAAGTAGAATGACCCTTCCTATTGCAATATGTACAATGTGCAAAAGGATTTGAGGAATGAACAGATTTAGTGAAATAATTCATATAGGATTTTTGTCCATTCTTTTTCTTTCCTTTCTTCTTATCAAAGTCTGGTCTATAACCAATGCCCGATCTATCGTTTGTAAAACGTTGTTGTTTCAAAATCACATTGAGCATTTCACTTCCCTTAGTGAATTTCTCAAGTGCTTTTGTAAGTTGTGAATTCTTTTTCTCTAGGATAGAGCATTCATCACAAATCAGGGATTGAGGAGAAGAGAGGTTTTCAATCTGCAGTTCAAGAAAAGAATTTTTTCTTTTCAAAGACATATACTTGTCTGCAAGTTTTTCAAACTCCTTTTGAACAACATTGTATTCAGCAAACAATTCATCATAGGAAGGAAGAGATTCATATACCTCATTTATTTCACTAGGTTGTTCTTCTTCCTCAGCAACCAGGCATATGTTGGCTTTTTCACTTTCATCCTCTTCAGCTTCATCCTCATCCGATGAGCTATCTCCCCATATAGCTGACACATATGCCTTCTTTTTGTATTTCTTGAATTTCTTCTTTTCTTTCTCTTGGTTTTTCAGCTGAGGGCATTCTGCCTTGATGTGTCCGGGCTTCTCGCATTCATAGCAGATGATAGGCTTCTTTGATTCATAGCTCGAACTTCCTTTCTGAAATTTCTTGAAGCCTTGATCTCTTTTATAAAACTTCTTGAATCTCCGGACCATCATGCCAATCTCTTCATCCTCGTCCTCATCTTCCTCATCCTTTTCCGCATTCAGAGCCACTCCCTTGTTGCGATTGTTGCCACCATTGACATCTTCTAATTCCTTCTTGAACTTCAACTTGCTCTCATATTCAGATAAGCTACCAAACAAGGCTGCAACTGACGTCATCGACTCTCCACGAGCCTCTTCGATAGCTGTGACCTTTGCTTCCCAATCTTTGGTCAGAATATTAAGAATCTTTCTTACTTGAGACCCTTGATCAAAGATCTTTCCTAGAGCAGCCAGTTGATTTGTCAAATGGGTATATCTGAGCTGAAACTCTCCAATGCTTTCTCCTTGCTTCATTCGCAACAAGTCATATTCAGTGGTTAGAATATTAATCCGGTTTTCCTTGATTCCAGAAGTTCCTTCATATGCAATCTCTAGTGCTTTCCACATCTCCTTAGCTGTTGACAGATTGCAAATGCGAAAGAACTCTTTTTGGCTAAGAGCACTTTGAAGCATCAGGATGGCCTTGCTATTGAGAGTAATATTCTTCTTATCATCATCGTTGAACTCAGCTTCGGTCTTTGGAACAGTGATGCCTCCTTCAACCTTAACTGGTACATAATCTCCAGTTTCAAATACTCTCCACAATCCATATTCTGTAGCCATTACGAACACACGAAATTTTGCTTTCCAGAAAGAGTAGTGTTCGCCATTGAAACCGGGAGGTCTGTTGATTGAAGCTCCATCAGGAAGAATTCCTTCCATAGTGATCCTTCTCGAGTGGTTAAACTCTTCTGAGAAGACCTTGCTCTGATACCAAATGAAGAGTGGAGCTAAATACCCAAGAGGGGGGGTGAATTGGGTATCTTTAAAAAAATTAAGGATTGAGCTCTGTTTTTGACTAATGAAAACAGAGGCTAACAGAGGAGTAGGGAAGGAAAGCTTTACACAATGTGATTTATACTGGTTCGGTCCTTTCTCTGACCTACATCCAGTCCCCAAGCCTCACCTGGGATTTTCAATCCACTATAATCAAATATTGATTACACACTCTGTACTAAGAGTTGTTCTCTCACTAGAACACACTCCCCCTTACAAGTTGTAATCAATACACCCTCTGTAAACGCAGGATGTTCCTCTCCCTAGGACACACTCCCCCTTACAAGTTGTACTCTGATTTTCCCAATCTCCAAGTCCCACTGACTTGAGATTATTACAATGAGTGATATCCAATGAAATAGACTCTCTCTAAGAGCAGATAAGGTTACACACTGAAGCTCTATGTATCAAAGATACAATCTAATGTATATACAGAGAAAGAATAGGTATTTTCGTGCAGAAGTTTTGTAGCTGTCTTCTCTGTCTTGTTTCTTCAAATCTTCAGCTATTTATGGTAGTTTGAAGCTTGTGGACGTTAGGTAACCGTTGGAGCTTCTTCCCATTTGAAAAACTAGCTGTTGCAAGTGTTTCTCCATGTGTAAAGTTGCTGCAGAAGCTGTTGAGTAAATATGCTGTCACCACTTTCAGATTTGCATGTTTTTCACTTTCTTGCAGCTGAATGATGAGGCCCATACTATCTTGTTTGTTGATTCAACTTTATTCAGAGGAGCCTAAGTTGTCTGCAAGGTATGCTGAATGTTTATCACGCCAGGCTGTGGTCCATTCCCTTTTGTCTTGAAGGATATAATATTATATTGCAAGTTGCACAAGCTATCCCTTCATTTGATTCTCTGTCATGGGCTTGATATTTGAATATTGAATCTGTTGAAGCTTTTGTCCGTTGGAGATGTCTTTACTTGTTGTAGTAAGCATTCTTTAACGTTTAGAAGGCGTGCTCAGATGGATTGGCTAAGAATAGGTTGATTTGCAGAAGTGCATTTAATGCACTGTTCACTTTTTGCTTTATTGCTTTGACCTTCATTCATCTTCATCTGTGATTGCTGAAATTCACTCAACAAACTTGTTAAACATAGCTAGGAATATGATTGAATGAATTATGGAAGCAATAAGATCAAACAATAATGATTTGCAAATTCGTGTAATTCAAAAATCAGTTTTGACCGTTGTATACCGCGGTAAGTTCATCCATACTGCAGTATGCCAGTGTGCATACTGCAGTATCCAAAGGCTTACTGCAGTAAACAACTTCCAGAGACAAAAACCTCGCGAAATGATTTTGAAAGATATCCTCTATACTGCGGTAAGCAACTAACATACTGCAGTATGCGAGTTTTTGTCAAAGAGAAGAGACCCCGTGATTGCCCAATACTGCAGTATGAAAACCTATACTGCAGTATGCAATAGTGGTAAACTTAGAGAGCTTTCTGTGAGAGCCTTTACTGCAGTATGCAACTCCATACTGCGGTATTCACTTGAGTGAGAAAACTTGATTGCTCTCGGGTTGGTCCTATACTGCAGTATACATACCTATACTGCGGTATTGGCTTGACTTAGAATTTTCATTGCTCTCTGGATGCCCCTATACTGCAGTATACAAGGCTATACTGCGGTATGGGCTTGTTTTGAAAAACGCGGTTTCTCTCTGGAAGTCCCTATACTGCAGTATACATAGCTATACTGCGGTATGGACGTATTTTGAAAATACGGTTGCTCTCGGGTTGGCCCCATACTGCAGTATGACATCCTATACTGCGGTATGGCCTTTCACTGGGAGTCCAATACTGCGGTATGTAACTAACATACTGCAGTATTGACTTAACTTCATCAATTTGATGATCTTCTGTAAGTCCTATACTGCGGTATATCACCTTATACTGCAGTATTGACTTTCTGGAAGACCCTATACTGCAGTATGCCATCCCATACTGCGGTAAGCAACTCTTAGATGATTTTCAAAGAATCTTGGAAACTTCAAAACATATTTTTCACTTGTTGTTAATCATCAAAACATATTGAGAACTAACAACTTACCTCATCGTCATTTTCAGATTGTTCTTCAGCAACTAGACAGACATTTGCTACTTCTTCTTCCTCACTTTCTTTATCTGAACTATCTCCCCATATGGCAGATACGTAAGCTTTCTTCTTGAAGT
This sequence comes from Acacia crassicarpa, assembly GCA_034222035.1. Taxonomy (NCBI): domain Eukaryota; kingdom Viridiplantae; phylum Streptophyta; class Magnoliopsida; order Fabales; family Fabaceae; genus Acacia; species Acacia crassicarpa. Next base: position 41,902,854 of record JAWXYG010000003.1, read on the forward strand.
GATTGAATCTTTTCTTTTTCTCTTTTTCTTTATCCTTCAGCTGAGGGCATTCAGATTTGATATGACCCGGCTTCTCACACTCATAGCAAATGATTTGTTCTTTATCCTTGAGTTCTTGTCTGTTGCTAGAAGTTCCTTTCTAGAATCTGTTTCTGAAACCTTGATCCCTTTTGTAGATTTTTTTGAATCTTCGAACGACCATAGCCATCTCATCATCATCCTCATCTTCCTCATTGGATTCTTTTTCTTTCACAACGTTCAAAGCAACACCTTTGTTTCTGTTGTTGTTGATTTCATCCAAGCCCTTCTTGAATTTCAATTTGCCTTCGTATTCAGATAAGCTTCCGAACAGTGCGGCTACTGATTGCATTGATTCTCCACAGGCTTCTCCGATTGCTGTGACTTTAGCTTCCCAATCTTTAGTCAAGACATTGAGGATTTTCCTGACTTGAGAATTTTGCTTGTATGTTTTACCCAAGGCTGATAATTGGTTGATCAATTGGGTAAAACGAAGTTGAAACTCTCCTATAGATTCTCCGGTCTTCATACGTAGAAGATCATATTCGGTTGTCAATGTGTTGATGCAATTTTCCTTTATACCCGAGGTTCCTTCGTATGCAATCTCCAATGCTTTCCACATGTCTTTTGCACTCGTCAGATTGCAAATCCGGAAGTACTCTTGTTGACTAAGAGCACTTTGAAGCATCAGAATAGCTTTGCTATTGAGAGTAACAAGTCTTCTGTCATTTTCATCGTATTCTTCTTTCACGCTTGACTGCTTGAACTCCATCTTTAGTGACTGATGGTTTATAATCACCTTTCTCGAACACATTCCATAAACCAAATTCAGTAGCCATAACGAAGACTCTAAATTTGGCTTTCCAAAAGGGGTAATGTTCTCCGTTGAAACCAGGAGGATGATTGATAGAAGCTCCATTAGGTAATATTCCTTCTATGATCTTTCTCGGGATGTTAAGCCCAATAGAGAAACCTATGCTCTGATACCAAATGAAGGTGGAATATCACCTAGAGGGGGTGAATAGGTAATCTAAAAAAATTTTTCTACGTACGATGGATAAGCAGTAAGAAAAGTAAAGAGAAATGGCACAGAGGAATTATACTAGTTCGGTCCAACTCTTGACCTACGTCCAGTACCCAGACACTCTGGGATTTTCTACTATCACTCAAGAACAATTACACACTCTGTAACTTAGGATGATCCTTTCTCCCTAGGACTCACTCCCCCTTACAAGTTGTAATTGTACACAATCAGATACACACTCTGTACTCGAAAGTTATCCTCTCTCTAGGATACACTCCACCTTACAAGTTGTACTCTGATTACCCAATCTCCAAGTCCCACGACTTGAGATTCTTACAATGAATGATATACACGAAAATGAACTCTCCACAAAGTAGATGTTGATAAACACTGAAGCTCAATAATATCCGAAGATATAAACAGAATAAAGATTGATCGCTTTGAGTGCTTTGTCTGTGTATGCATTTTTGTCAGTCCTAATGAATTCAAACCTTTGAGTATTTATAGTAGTTGAAGATTGAATAAATATCCATTGAGGCTCTTTAAAATGTGACCGTTGGAGATGAAGTAGAAGGATCGGAATAATCGCCGTCATTATTCATGTAATTGTGATTATGATCATTGAAGCCCAGCAAAGGAAATGAAATATTCTTGCCCAGAATGTTGCAGAGATAAGTCTGTTGTTGAGTTTCTCGAATAGGAAAGTTTAATGAATGTCGGATTGCCTTGATCGATATCTTGTGTTGATCCTCATTCTAATAATCTGTAACTCATTAACAAATTGATTAAAAGCAATTAAGAATAGTAATGAGTAATGAATTGAGGAAATAGAGTCACAATCAATTGAATTTGATTTTTCGGAGACGGTGATTTGATGATTAGAAAGATGTGACTTTCAGTTCAAGAGTTGATGACTTGGGGTATTCACTTGATATCCAAGAGTCAGTGACTTTCTCTTTGAAATGCACAAGTTGAAAGCTTTAACTTGATATGAGAATTTAATGACTTGAGTTAGTAACTTGAGTCATTAACTTGAGATGCAAAAGTTAAAGTCGATGACTTTGAAAAATTTGCAAGTTGATCAGTTTAAAAGTCATGCCTTGAGTTGATGACTTGAGTCATCAATTTGATATTCAAGAGTCAAAGTCGATACCTTGAAAATAAATAGACCAATGAAAGACTTAACTTGAGTCAATAAGTGAATGACTTGAGTCATTAACTTGATATCCAAAAGTCAAATCCGATGCTCTACAATTGAAAGCTTAACTTGATATAAGAAGTTAATGACTTGAGTCATTAACTTGATATGCCAAAAGTTAAACCCGATGCTTTCAAAACAAATGGCCAAACGAAAACTTAACTTGAGTTAATAAGTGAGTGACTTGAGTCAATGACTTGAGTCATCAACTTGATATGCACAAATCAAAAACGATGCTTTGGAAACATTCAAATTTGAGTATTTTAACTTGAGTTAAAAAGTTAATTGCCTTGATTTATTGACTTGAGGCATTAACTTGATACTCAAGAGTTGAAAACAATTGGTCCAAAAGCTTAACATCAAATAGATAATTCGAGGAGGCATAAAACATTGGACTGGAGTTAACAATGTTTATTAAAAAACATTTTAATCATTTAACTTGAAGCATCCATAGATTTAACTTGAGGCATGAAAACTTCAACTTATTAACTCCAAGTCAAAGCACTTTAACTCGAGGCACATTAGATCAAAACATTTTTCTTTTAAATAATAACACCACATGACTTGAGGCATCCAGAGCTTAACTGGAGGCAACCAAAGGCAAAACTTTCTAACCACTATAGATTCAAGTTAACTATATAAACCATGATTTAACCTTGAATCTATTAACTTAATTACATTATAATTGTTATCATCAAAACATCTAAAACATAGAGAACTAACAAAAGATACTATACAGATGAAAATTGAGTAGAAATAAATGAAGACTTGAATGTAATTCGCTCTTAGTTGTTGTGGTTGTTGGAAAGACTTGAATGCAGCTTTATTTATACTTAGAGATCATTAAGTGACCGTTGCTTTCCAAATAGATCCGTTGGAGAGGTTGTGCCAAGGTTAGGAAGTGGTTTTGGCACCTTCTCTCTCTAGTTTATTCTTCATCTAGCTGGCTAGATGATCAGAGTTGACTCTCTGCGAATTAATCCGTTGGAGAAGAGTTTACTTGTTGTGGAAAAGATTCTTTAATGCTTTGTGGGCGTGCGCAGTTGGATTAGCCAAAAAGGAGCAACTTTCTGGTCAGCATTTAATGTTCTGAACCACCTTTTTGCTTTTGCTCTATCCTTCAATTAACCTTCATTAATCTGTCTAAAACTCATCAAGAAAGTGGTTAAACATAGCTAGGAGTATAGAAGATTAATGCTGGAAAGTATTAAGACCAAACATCATTGTAATCCAAAATCGTTAAATTCAAATTTCAAATTCAGCAATGGAAACTCGAGTTTGTTCATCAAAACTCGAGTTTTCAACTGTGCACTTAAGACTAAACTTTGAGTTTCAAACTTGAAACTCGAGTTTTCTACTTCCAGAGAGCAAAGTCGTGTTTTGAGCTTTTGGACCATAATTTGAGTAAAACTCAAAACTCAAGTTTCCAAACCAAAACTCAAGTTTCCAAACCAAAACTCGAGTTTTGGACTTTTAATGAATATAGCACATGGAAGTCCAAAACATCAAAACTTGAGTTTTCAAAATGTTGAAAAAACTTAAGCTCTCTGTTTGATCAAAATTCGAGTTTCCAAACTGAAACTCGAGTTTTCACTTAATTGTGAAAACATTGAGAAAAGTTCCAAAGCTCTCGGTCAGATCAAAACTCGAGTTTCCAAACCAAAACTCAAGTTTTCACTTGAACATGAAAACTAAGAAAAGTTCATACCTCTCTGACTGGCTGAAACTCGAGTTTTCATTTTTAAATGAAAACTTAGAAGATTTTGAGCCATATCACTTTCCAATTTTCAAAACCTGTGCAAAACATTGAAAATACTTAGTCAAGTCAAAACTCAAGTTTTGAAACCAAAACTCGAGTTTTCTCTTAACTCAGAGAAAACATTTAAAATCTCAGAACAGGTTGAACTTGCAGATTCTTGGCACAAAACTGGATTTAAAACTTAGAGACTCTCTGTATGGGCAAAACTCGAGTTTTGTCTTTAGTTGAAAACATTTTGAAGTCTTTGTATAAGCCAAAACTCGAGTTTTTAAACTGAAACTCGAGTTTTGTCTTGAGATGAAAATTGAGTGCTCTCTGTAATGTTCAAAACTCGAGTTTCCAAAGGAAACTTGAGTTTGCTCTTGCTTAATGAAAACGAGCAACTCTCTGCCAAGGTCAAAACTCGAGTTTTGAAACCAAAACTCGAGTTTTGTTTTGACAGTAAGTTTTTCAACTTACCAAGACAAAACTTCATTTTATGTTTGCAAGTGTCAGTTATCATCAAAACTGTTAGTTTTGATTAGTTTTGATGATGTCTTATATAGATGCCATTATTAAAAGCAAAAAGATTGAGTAATATATTGGGTAATATAGCTATCTCCTACAGTGACTAACTACTATACTTAATGTAGATTAGTCCAAGTTGAATCATGCAGAATAATCAAGAAGGAGATAAGGGATAAATGAAAAGAAGAAATTGTAGAGAATGTCAAGGAAGCAAGAAGCTATCAAAGTATTTTGGGAATAATCAAGAAGAAGAGGAAATATTGAAGAAGATATAGATCTTGCAGAGAATGATAAGTTCAAGTTGAATGACAAAGAACGATCAAGAGAAGAGAAGAAAGAAAGAGTTATGAAGAATAATCAAGATGGGAGATTAAAGAAGGAAGAACTTGTTGAATAGAATGAGAATATAATTATTCAAGTTCTTATATTAATGCTAGAAGGCTCCAAGATCATATGGAAGTTGGAATGACTCAATTTAGAGTTAAATCAAGCAAATATGAGGTTTAGGACGAGAAAACTCGAGGTTTGAGTGTCTTCAGCATCTCTAGTATCTCTGGACTAGCAAACCTTGAGGTTTCAATCAAAACCTCAAGGTTTCAGCACTGATCAGCAACTCTGGTATACTCTGTTTCACGTTCAGCTCGGGTGAGGTCTGGTAATTCGATGATATCTCCCAAACTAGAGATCGGATTTAGGTGAAACTAGTGGCATATGAAACTAGACTCCCAATGCATCATTTTGATATAAAATTCAAGCCCAAAGGAGTTTAGATCAAGGAGATATGATTTTTACAAGTTTCCACAAGAATCAACGTCACAGTCCAGATCTACCTTCGGTATTTTGGGTGTATCTCACAAACGGCAAATCCGATTGAGCTGAAATCAGTGGCATATGAAAGTAGACTCATAGAGATTTCCATCAAGATTTGAACGGACCAAAACGGAGTTCAAACTAGGGAGATATGGCCTTCGAAAGTTGACGGTCAGTTCAGGATGTCAAAAAAACGCTAGTCAAAAACAGCCTTCATTCATCAGATAATAACAGACATAATACAATGAGTTTGGAGCTGATTCTTCTTGCATTGGATTCTTACCTCGAGCTTGGACATGTAAACTTGAGTTTGAAATTGGCCAAGACTTTTCCAAGTTTTTTGAACAAAGCAAAACCTCCAGGTTTATGGGAAACCTCCAGGTTTGAGCTCAAATGGTGTTTTCTCAAAGTTTCTCAAAATTATGAGAAACCTCGGGGTTTCTGGACAAACCTCGAGGTTTGTCTTGGCAGAGACGATATGCCCTTTTTCAAGTTTTCAAAACCTCCAGGTTTTACTTCAAACCTCCAGGTTTCTGTTTTGGCGCAAAACTGAGAATTTTCAGATTTAAGTGAAAACCTCCAGGTTTTAGAGAAACCTCCAGGTTTCTGCCATCCAGAGAGCAAACAACTTTTTCTGACTTTGAAAACCTCCAGGTTTCTGGCTTCCAGAGAGCAAACAATTTTTTCTGACTTTGAAAACCTCCAGGTTTTCAACAAAACCTCCAGGTTTTGGCTTTGGATCAAAACTCTGATTTTCAATTATTTTAGCAAAACCTCGAGTATTGCCATTCTAGGTTTCTAAGTTCCAGAGAGGAAATGAACTTTCAAGGTTTTTGAAAACCTCTAGGTTTCCAGAAAACCTCCAGGTTTTTGTTTGGCGCAAAAAACCCAGAATTTCCACTTTTGACAGAAACCTCCAGGTTTTGACAGAAACCTCCAGGTTTTGACAGAAACCTCCAAGTTTGGGCAAAAAGAGAGCAAACGACTTTTCTCTGGTTTTGAAAACCTCCAGGTTTCCAGAAAACCTCCAGGTTTCTTCGCAACTTCAGAATTTCAAATCTGACGAATTTGCAATGCCTTCTTGTTTGATCTTAATACTTCCTATGATTAATCTCTAATGTTCCTAGATATGTTTAACCACTTTATTGGTCAGTTTCAGATGATTAAAACGAAGGATTAGAAGCAAATATTCAAAATATCATATTTGTGTCAGAACATCAAAAGCTGTGCAAAAGTTCTAACGGCTAGTTTCTAACTACTATATTTCTTTATCCAACAGTCGTTGAATCTTCTCAACGGTTATATATTGATCTCTACCTATAAAAGAAGACAGATTCAAGCAGAAAAACGTGGAGATACAAGCCTACACTTCCAAACATGCTGATACTCTGCTTTCTCATCATTTGCCCTCTGTTTTTTCATGTTTAGATGACTTAGAGAGTGAAGTGATTTGTATTTGATCTTCAGTGTTTATCTATTCACTTCTAAGAGAGAAGATTTATTGTAATCATTCTATTCTTCTAAGAGTTACTCAAGATTGGGTGATCTTGAGTGGGAAACACATTGTGTTGATTACAACTTGTAAGGGGGAGTGAATCCTAGTAAAAAGATTACTTCGAGTACAGAGTGTGTAATCAAGTGGTGTGTTGATTACAGTTTCTAAGGGGGAGTGAATCCTAGTGAGAGGATTACTTCAGTTACAGAACGTGTAATCAAGTTGAAAAAAGATAGTGGATTGAAAATCCCAAGTGTGGCTTGGGGATTTGACGTAGGTCAAGGATTGGGCCGAACCAGGATAAATCTCAGTTTGCATTTTCTCTTCCCTTATTTCTTACATTTCCAGCATATATATTTGAATGTGTATACATACTTAAATGTCTGGTTATTGCTTTATAAACTGATTTCAATGAATTGCGAAAAGATTTTCAAAGTTCCTAAATTTTTATACTTCACCCAATTCACCCCCTCTTGAGTTCAGCCGATTCTTACAAAAACCCATAGAGAACTAACAAACTTTGATACTTAATAACATAAATCCGGCAATTTGATGATATATTTGTTAATTAAATGATCTACTGATTATATGCATATGAGACTTGTTGAAAAAAAAAATAGATAACTTAAGAGGCTTGAGCAAGGACAATTTAATAATAGGTTAAAGAGCAACTATAATGGGTTGAGGAGCAATTTAGCCTACGAAAGTCTCATATCCATATAAACAATACATCATTTCATTAACAACTATATCATCAAGTTGCCGAATTTATATTATTAAGTATCAACGTTGATATCCATTAAGCTCTTTTTATAAAAATAAAAATTAAAATCATTTTATTTCTTTCAGGATATAATAGATTTTTTAGATTTTTTAAATTTTATTAAGATTAAATGAATTTTTTAACTCACATAAATTTCTTCTAAAATAAAAATAAATCATATAATTTTTTGTTGTTTAACATATATAATAAACTATAAAACACCTTGAGTTTTATTTAAATCATATAATTATATTTCTAATTAAAAATTTTGTTTATTTTAGCAAATTATAATTTTGACAAAATTGAAGAATAAGTAATTTTTGTCCATAGATATGTATACAAGTAGTCACTAGTGCAAAAAAGAGTTTTAAGACCGCCTCATTTAAACCGGATTATAAAGAATCAAGTCTTAAAAGTATGACCAGTGGTAGTTTCGTAAATATAAAGAACTTTTTGAACCAGATTATAAAAGATCGGGTCTTAAAAATATGACCAGTGGCACTTTCGTAAATATATAGAACACTTTTAAGGCCGGATTATAAAAGATCCGGTCTTAAAAGTATGACCGGTGACAATTTCGTAAATATATAGAACACTTTTAAGACCAGATTATAAAATATTTGGTCTTAAAAGTATGACCGATGACAATTTCGTAAATATTGTGAGAAGACGACGATCAAAGATGAGTCCGAGAATGCGATAATTTATTCCTTCGCTTAATTGGAATTATATACAGATGCTAATAAATAAATAATCTTCTGACCTGGGCAATTCCTATAATCTAGGGATTACAATCAGGAATATAATTACGAAATTTAAAAAACCATGATTTGCTAACTTAATTCCTAAAATATCTCTAACAACTTAATTAAGATAATTGCACAATATAATTGTATATGCTAACTAATTAAATCTGAATTTCCAATAAATATATAAAACACTTTTAAGACCGGATGTTTGTAAAAACAGGTCTTAAAAGTATATTTTTAAGACCGAATCCTTTATAACCTAGTCTTAAAAGTATATTTTTAAGACCGGATCCTTTATAATCCGGTCTTAAAAGTATGACCGGTTGCAATTTTATAAATATATAAAACACTTTTAAGACCGGATTATAAAGGATTCGGTTTTACAAGTATTTTTAAGATCGGATTATAAAGGATCCGGTCTAAAAAATATACTTTTAAGACCGGTTTTTACAAACATCCGGTCTTAAAAGTGTTTTAAAAAAAAAACTAAATTCGCTAAACTCGTTAAGTCCGTGAGTGTGCTTGTCTTCTGGGTGATATAACATTACTTAGTTATAGAATCAACGAGTGTCCCAAGAGCCTCACGGGTCAAATCTTCAACAAGAACAACATCCTCTTCCTCTAACCTACTCGCAATCTTCATAAGTCATTCTAAGAGCCACATAATCAAATCCTTGGCAACGTTGGAAGTGAGATGCTTCGAGGGTTTTGCGACGGCATCAACTCCAATCCTTAGCAACAGCGCAAGCGTACTACTTCAAGGATTCTGAACGACGACAGCTCCTTCCTCTTCGATCTATGGCTCCTCCCACATTGCCTTCACACAAATCCGGCTTAAAATCAAACCCAGATCTCTTCTTGCTTAAATATGTTTGCTCTTACCTTGATCGCTCCTGCTTAGATCTGGACTTTGATTTTGGTTGCTTGAAGCTTTGCCAACATCGGCAAGAGAATCCTGCTCAGATTTGGTTGCTTTAAGCTTGTGATTTTTTTTTTTTGGTAGATCTGGACTTCAATTCCACCTCTGATTTTATATTAATTCAAATTCAATTTCCATGGTGAATGATTTCTATTTCTTGTTATGTTTTCTTATTTCTGGACTTTGTATTCATCTTTTTTCGTTTTTCTTATTGTGTTACTTCCAATCTTCTCTTCTTTTTTATTTTTCTTGTTGGTGTTGCTTCCAACCTTCTCTTGGTTCTCCGTCACTGATGATGGAGGGACATTCAAAATGTTGCCAGATTTGGTGATTTGGGACCAATTGTTTCATTTGGGTTTTTTCTTTTTTTATATTATTTTGAAACACGTTTAAGACCGGACATTTCAAAAGTTCGATCTAAATTTTTAAGACCGGTCATTGATCCGATCTTAAAAGTTACAAACTTTTAAGACCGCCTAGAACAAGACCGGTCGCAGATCCGGTCTTACGATACCTCTTTCGTCCCGTCTTAAAGCTCTTTTTTGCACTAGTGAGTTTTGAATAATGACAATTGAGAACAAAATTATTTAATTTAGTAAAATTTAAAATTTTGTGCTGGGCGCTCTTGGAGTAATAGTTTGTTGTGTTGGACGTACCTTACATAAGGGACGTTAACTTTTTACTAACAGCATTGTGCTGAGTGCTCCTTTTTAAAAGTTTGTTGTGTTGGGCGCTTCTTTTTAAAAGTTTGTTGTGCTGGGCAGTCCACTTAATAGCTAATTGTGTTGGACGCTCCTAAGCCAATAATTTATTGTGTTGGACGCACCTTAACCCTAAATTGTTTCTTGACTTTACGAATTCCTTTTACTATGATGGTTCGATGTTTGAGTTATATTTCATATTTTAAAAATTCCCTTAATATTTATTTAGTATTGCTAATATATGGGTTTTCACTCTCCCTTGTTCTGTTTGTTTTTATTATTCTGATCCTATTTATAAGTTCATTTAATCAAATCTCACATACCAATAAGAAGTAGTTAACTCAATGATTATAGGGTAAATTTTTAACTTTACCCTCATTTATGATTAAGTATTTTTTAAATGTTTCTTCTCTCTCTCTCTCTCTCTCTCTCTATCTTTATAAGTACAATTAATATGGGTAAAATTGTCATAATCTCATTTATCACATGAAACTAGATTTATAAATAAAACCAAATTTTTTGATCAAAATAAACTTGTAAATAACACTAGAGTAATACATATGTATTGCGTGTGTGAAGCAGTATTAATGTTACTTCATTCAAATAATGCATGTTGGACCCCATACACGAACAGTTTGTGGAGAAAAATAGTCAGTATCAGTATGTCTATTCCAATGATTGCTCTCCATCGGACCCCCCACACACCCTCTGCTACAAGAAGAGAAGAAAAATAAGTATACATAGCAATGATGTTTGATGATATTAAAAAAAGGGTTTAGGAGCAAAAATACACATGTGATTTTTCCCCAGTAGCGCCCAGCACTATATGTTTTTTTTGGAGCAAAAATACACATGTGGTTACATTTTAGGAGCAAAAGTCACACCACCGTTAAAATTTTGTTGTAAATACTGCACTTCTTGTTGTAAATCTATCCTGTTGTAAATATGGCTTTTTCTGTTGTAAATAGCCAAATTTTAAATTTTGTTATAAATACAGCATTTCTTGTTGTAAATCTAGCATTTTTTTGTTATAAATGTCCTTTCTATATTCAAAATCCAAATGTTTAAATGTTGTTGTAAATATGGTATTTTCTGTTGTAAATATAGTCAAATTTTAAATTTTGTTGTAAATACAGCATTTCCTGTTGTAAATATAACATTTTTTGTTATAAATGACCTTTCTATGTTCAAAATCCAGGTGTCTAAATGTTGTTGTAAATATGACATTTTCTGTTATAAATATGGCATTTTTTGTTGCAAATGCGCTGTTAGTTAGATTTTAAAGGTGGTGTGATTTTTGCTCATAAAATGTAATCACATGTGTATTTTTGCTGCAAAAAAAACACATGGTGCTGAGCGCTCCTAGAGGAAAAACACATGTGTATTTTTGCCCCTTTACCCTTAAAAACATAATGACAATGGGATATAAAGTCATGAACAATTACTTTCTCTATATCTAATAACTGTATTTGATTTTTTTTATAAGATATTTATTTATTTTAAAGAAGCATTAATTATTTTTTTTTGTATGCCCATAATCAATAAGGGTATAGTGGGTAAGAGTAATAATTAATATAATATTAAAGTTTAGTACAATTAGTAGGTGTAATATTAGAAATTATTTATATTCTAGGACGACTTTATTAATTTTAATTATTTTTAATAATTTATTAGAATTTTTAATTGATGTTGTTAGTTCTCTATGAGTTTTGATGATCACTGACAATTGTAGATCAAAAATGAAGTTTTGTCCTGGTAAGTTGAAAAACTTATTGTCAAAACAAAACTCGAGTTTTGGGTTTGACAGAGAGCTGCTCAATTTTTCTAAATATAACAAAACTCAAGTTTCCCGAGTTTTGAACTTTACAGAGAGCACTCAGTTTTTCATCTCAAGACAAAACTCGAGTTTCCGTTTGGAAACTTGAGTTTTGGCTTATACATAGATTTCATAATGTTTTCAACCAAAGACAAAACTCGAGTCTTGAATTGGAAACTCGAGTTTTGGTCATATAGCTAATTTATATGAGTAACAGATGACAATACCATAACAAAATGCGGACATAGTCTTGATTATACAGAATAACTGGCTTAAGCTTGAATTTAATAAGATAAAGCTGAGTTTGGCAGGAAAACTCGAAAATCCTTATGAATCCTAGAATAAGAGATTACAAACATTAGCAAGAAGGCTAAGAAGAGTAGACTATATTAATTCAAGCATCAAGAACAACAGTTGGTACAATCCCACCGCAAGCTTCGACTATCTCAAGTTTAAGTCTATTAATTTCTTCCTGAGCGGCTGCACTTGAGAGAGGACCATCAGAAGACATTGTTTTTCTCAATCTAGCTATTTGCTTCATAGTGCTTCGAATTTTTACATACGGCCAATGCTTTATTCCTCCCCTATGGCATATTTTCATTAGAACATTTTTGCATAGACGAACTTGTTGAGCCGCTTCTTGTTGAGGTAAATGGAAGAAGTCTCTAAGATCATCTATTGACATTGATGCAGCTCTAATATTTTGTTCAGCTCTTGATCGGTATGGATTACTAGGTATGGGGACTGAAGGATTATTATTTACAACCATGAGCTCTTTTCCTTTATTGGATATATTTTCTGTATTGGTTGGAAATGAACTATTAGGGAGTTCATTTTGATTTTTAGTCCATTCCAAACCAACACAGAGAGCCTCATAGTAGGCTGATATGGGATCCGACACCAGGACATACCCTAAAGATTTTTGATTCAAACAATAATTTTCTAGAAAATGTTTGACATCATCTAAATTCTTCTTACCAAAGTCAAATACTTGAGGACTGAAAGAACCTCCTTGTACGTCCTGGTGAAAGACAGCGTGGCATATCATACCAATCCTCCCATGAACTTCAAGTTTATGGTATTGAAGTCCATTGGTATGAATAATCTCTCGTAGAACATGGCAGCAACCACATGAAAATGGATTAGTAGTCTCAGTCAAGGTAGAAGCAGGATTCCTTGGTTGAGAAGGTACCGTAGACTCCATAAGTTCTGCCACATTACGACACCTTTGGACAGGTCGCCTTGATGGACCTGCTTCAGATTCCTTTCTGTTAGTAGTTGTAAAAATAGAATCTTGTATCCTTGGAGGAGGAGTAGGAATGTTAATCGTTGAGGCAGATGGATGAACGTTCATACTTACGGGATTTTGGGGAAATAAAGAAGAATAAGGGTATGATGCATTGTTTGACAAATCAGACAACATGTTAGTCTGATAGTCATGAAGTAAGGCTTCAAGAAAGAAAGGGTTGAATGAATCGGAGACTGGAATAGAGTTACTTGAACCGGCCATGTTTAAGGATAATGTGGAAGGTTATAGTGAAGATTACGATCGGAGAGGAAATGAATATTTTGTGAAGTTTGAGAGAACATGAAACATTTACTCTTTCTTTACTCGATTTATAGCTGGGCTAGCAACGTCTAGATTTTGTTAAGCAGCATCGGATTCTCATCTGTCGTTGGCTCAGAATAGTGCAGACTTTGTTGTTATGCGGAAAATTTTATGGCACCGCACCCTAGTGCACCCTAGCCACCGTTAGGGGTCGCAGTTTCCTAGACCTTTGCAGACAGAAATCGCTATGGCATTTATTGCTAGCTGTGTTTTCAAGAAAATAAGTTTGGACGTTTATACGCACATTTATCTAAGAAATCTGTCTTAGATGTGCAACTGACTCAAGATGTCGGAATTGACATTTGAAAATAGGATTTTGAAGCGTAAGCGTGCTAAGGTGATAGTAATCTTGGGAAGGGTGACTTTCTAATAATATTAGATGAACCGGAGAGAATCCGAAGATTTGAAATGATGATGAGAATAGTATCTATGATGATACTTGGTACCAGAATTAAGAGAATTGGAGTGATAGACAAACCCAGAAAATAGAATTTTTCCTGGATCACTAGTTGGCATGCTAGTACAAAGGAAGAGGTTGAATTATAGAAAATGAAATGGAGCATTTGTGAAATGTTCCCAATTTAATGGAGCATTGAATAGTAGGATGTATGCTAGATAAGCATGTATAAGGAAGAAGTATATTAGAGGTCTAGATAACCTTTTGAGTTTATATGTCAAATTTCGAGGACGAAATTTATTGAACGGGGGGAGAATTGTAACATCCTGAATTTTGGACCTATAGACTTGAAAATTAACCTATTTTTGGGAGACTACTAGGCCCTATTTTTGAAAATGACAAATTTTGAAATCAGTATTTTGTGAGACATGAATAGTATTTACTATTTACAAATACGTATTCACTATTCAAAAATACGGTATTCACTATTCCTAAATACGTATTCACTATTTGAAAATACGTATTTACTATTCATGCGGGACCCACGTCAAATTATTTCTCCTCTGCCAACACCCGTGAAGTTTGAAAAATTTTGCGCGCGGGACCCACTCAATAATAATATTATTATAATATAATATCTTATACTTTGGAAAACAATAGAAATAAAATTATTTCCAATAAACCGTGAATTAGGTTTTTAAAGTAAGGGTATATTATAAACAAGTGAATTTCTATCTCAGAGTGGGTTATCTCCAAAGTCATTTCCGTAATCGGCGGAATGATTATTGAGATAGATTGAAACCGATATTTTGAAGCAGGACAGATAGTGGAATCTGTAGGAAATAAATCGTAACTCAAAATCCTTGAACTAAGTAGTAAACAACTGGACATATTATGAATCAGCGAATTTTTGTCTTGAAGATGGTGTCACTCAAAGTAATTTCTGTTACCGTCAGTATCCGACTTAAAATCTTTGACAGATTATGAAATACCCTGAATGAGGTCAAAAATTCAGTTGACCCAGATATTTTTAAAGAGGAAGAATAGAGCTTCAAGGCTGTGCTTCCGGATTTTTGAGATTTTGCAAAAGATCACGCGATCAGAACACCGAACAAGGAATTTTATCAGTATTTTATTAAAATATTATTAAACTTTTTAAATGCCCACAAGGAGCCAGAGAAGAGTCACGGGCATTTTGTTTTAGTTTTTTTGGAAATTACGCAAATTGACCCAAAGACGAAAAATTACGCTTAAGGACCCATTTTTCAACACTATAAATAGAGGCTTCATTTCTTCATTTTCTTCACACCAAACTCAGAGAACAACAGTTGAGTTTAAGAGAAGAGTGAGAATTCTTAGAGTTAGAGAGAGAGTTTAGAGTAAAGTTCTTGAAGCTGGAGAGAATGAGCAGGAACTTCAAGGGTAAGTTCTTTGGTCTCTAGTCTTAATATTTGGTAGTTTCTTTTGGTAATTATAGTAGAAATGCCAGATAGAGTTTTTCTGAGTATGCTCTGTGGCTGCAGCTTAGTCTGATCTGTCACATCAGAAAAGAATTATCCTTGGACAGTAAATATTATTTACTGGCACAGTAAAAAATATTTACCGGCACGGTAAAAATATTTTTACTGGTACTATTCACATGAATAGTGAATATCCAACATAGTTTCCGCAAATGCTGAAAATTAATGGTCACTGATAAAAATGATATTATAGGATATCCGAGGATTCCGGAGTCAGATTCAAAGGAAGTTTGGGGATACGTGAATAGTGCCGTATACGTGAATAGTGCCGTATACATGAATAGTGCCGTATACATGAATAGTAATTTACTATTCACGTGGAAGGAAGGTACGGACGCGTATTGTAACCTTAACTCTGATGCTTATGGTATGCTTATATGTGATAGATAGTCTGAAATTCTGTTTTTGAAAATTGATCATACACATACAACTTGATACGGGTTATAGTCTTGATAACGCCGTTATGTTTTCCTAGCGCTGAGGACACGGATGTACACCGTGGCACTGGTGAATAGTGCAGACTATAATAACATGCATATTGCAGTGGCTGTGTTATGTTATTATGTGAATATGAGAATAATGTATGTGATTATTGCTGTTTTGACATGAATATCTATCATACATATTTGATACATAAGCATGAGGTTAACCGTTACCTGAGGTTCAATGGGTATTGAACCTCAGCTCTTACTGTAGCTTCAGGATTTTCGGAGTGAACAGAAACAGAAACAAGGGTAAGCAGCAGGCAGAAGGACTAGCTGGAGAAAGTCCTGTAGATATGTATAGTCTTTCGAACTCTTTGTATCAACAAACCAGTACACTACAGTGGTTGAATATCAGTTACTTTGTATTTAAAATCATTTCGTTGCTCAACTCTGGTTAAATTATTTTGAACTCTGATCAAATAATTTCGAAAATGCTTTAGAAAAGTTGGGGTGTTACAGCATGTCAGAACATTAAATGCTAAGCCCAGAAAGTTGCACATTTCTGGCTAATCCATCTGCACACGTCCACAAGAAATTAAAGAATGATTTCTACTTCCAGCAGCAATCTTTCCAACAGATTTATTTGCAGAGAGCCAACTCTGAAGCTTTGCCTAGCTGGATTAAGTGGAAATTAGAGAGATAAGGTGTCTAAATAAACCTTGGAATAATCTCTCCAATGGATATATTGGAAAGCAACGGTCATTTAATGATCTCTGAGTATAATAGAAGAGCATTCAAGTCTTTCCAACAATTACAACTACTGAAAACGAATTACATTCAAGTCTACATTTATTTCCTTCAGTTTTCACTTGTATAGTATCTTTTGATACAAAGAGCTTCAGTGGTTATCAATATCTGCTCTTAGTGAGAGTTTATCTTTAAAATTCATTTATTGTAAAGAATCACAAGTCAAGGGAACTTGGTGATTGGGAAGTTCATTGATTACAACTTGTAAGGGGGAGTGAGTTCTAGTGAGAGAATCACTTCTTAAGTACAGAGTGTGTAATCATTGATATAGTGGAAAATCTCAGAGTCTGGGGACTGGATGTAGGTCAAGTTGTTAGGACCGAACCAGTATAAATCTTTGTGTTCAGCTATCTCTTCCCTTACTTTGTTCACCTTTGTTTTTATTATTTAAAAACATAGCTCTTACCGAAAAATTTTAAGAATACCTAATTCACTCCCCTCTTGGATATTTAGCTCCATTTACAGATGTCATATAATAAAAACTAGAGAGAGTATTATAATATGGTTAGAAGTGATTGACAAATATGTATCAATACGTTAAAAATAAAGATAAAATATTAGAATAGGCAATCAGTGATGAAAAAGGGTAAGAGATGATTGCAGGGGCGCCTCATACCAAAGCAGGCGAAAACTAATAGTTCTTTACCCAAATAATTTATCTCGCAACAATGTTTTGAAGAGCCCACATACAACAAATGGCCGACATCTTTTGAATCAAAGACAAGATGAGAAATTGTGATAATATTTGTGGCGAGGCGTGACATCAACGTCATGTGTTGATGGATTCTTATCTTGTTTCCTTGAAGAACGTGGAGATGATCCCACCATTCTATAATTGCCTGCCTCTTACTCGATTACTTCCTTCCTGTTATTTTTTTAAGAGATCTTTCTATTATGAATATATTATTATATGGATGTTCATTTACGTTTCTATCCACTGCATAGTAACTCCTGAAGGTCTATAAATAGAGGCCTTATGTAAACATTTTGTATACATTGAAATGAGAATTCCTCCATCTCTCTAGAATTTCTCTCTGACTTCTCTCTACTTTCTCTACTGATTTTCTTTAGTTTTATATCACGTTATCAGCACGAAGCTCTAATCAATTGAGTTTTTGTTGTTGATCACAATTGTTCTCATTCACCTTTTTCCTTCTTCACCTTATCTTCTTCCCTCTTCGGTTTAGAAAACGTTTTTGGATCGGTGAAAGTAATTTCTCTTCACTCAGCTTGAATCATGGCAAACACAACAAATCCACCCCTTGTAAAACTTGAATTTATGGCCCTAGATATTTCCGGAAGGAATTATTTATCTTGGAGGCTGGATGCTGAAATCCATCTGAATGCTCATGGTCTAGAAGAAACAATCAAAGAAGGAAATAATACTTCTAATCAAGAAAAAGCCAAATCCATGATTTTCTTACGCCACCATTTACATGAAAGTTTAAAACTTGAATATTTGACAGTGAAAGACCCGCTAGTTCTTTGGAACAATTTAAAAGAAAGATATGATCACCTGAAGGTGGTTATCCTCCCAAAAGCTCGTCATCGCTGGCATCATCTACGTTTACAAGATTATAAATCTGTGAGTGAATATAACTCAGCCATGTTCAGCATTACTTCTCAATTGAAATTATGTGGAGTTGAAATTACTGATGAAGATATGTTAGAAAAAACATTCTCCACATTTCATGCCACCAATTTGCTCCTGCAGCAGCAATATCGTGAAAAAGGATTCAAGAAATATGCTGAATTAATTTCTTGTCTCCTTGTGGCTGAGCAAAACAATGAGCTTTTATTGTTGAATCATGAATCTCGTCCTACTGGCTCTGCTCCATTCCCAGAAGTGAATGCAGTGACTAATGAAAATTTTAGAGGCCGAGGACGGGGACGTAGAAGAGGCTACAACCGAGGAGGTGGTCGTAGCCGTGGTCGTGGTTCAAATCATGGTGGATTTAATTCCTATTCTAAGGGAGGAAGAATTGAAAAGAACCCTAGAAGGGAGACTAGTGGAAATAACAAGCATTCTGAAAATGCATGTTATCGTTGTGGTGGTAAAGGTCATTGGTCTCGTACCTGTCGTACGCCAAGACATTTGGTTGATCTTTACCAAGAATCATTGAAAAATGGTGGTAAAAGACCAAGGTCTGAAGCAAATCATGTTGATATGGCTGAAAACTCTGAACAAAAAGACATAGATATTAATTATTTAGAAGCTGCTGATGACTTTGCATAAGTCATCTTTATCTATAATTAAGTTTGAACTATGTTTTGTATAATCAAACTTGTTTCTATTATCTGTATTTCTTTTAACTTTGCTTTTATTTATTTTCATGTATTCTTGAATGAAGAATGAATTCCTTTGGCATCAATCCTGAAGATTTATGTCTCGTTGATAGTGCAACAACTCACACCATACTACGAAATGATAAATATTTCTCTTCTTTAGTAATGCAAGAAGCCAACATTCAGACTATATCTGGTAGTATAAATTTGATTGAAGGCTCCGGAAGAGCTAATATTTTGTTACCTGAAGGAACAAAATTATGCATTGATAATGCATTTTATTCTACCAGATCTAAAAGAAATTTGTTGAGTTTTAAAGATATTCGCAGAAATGGATATCATATAGAAACAACAGTTAATAATAATCAAGAATGTTTGGCTATAACAAAAATTGTTTCTGGTAGAAAATGCATATTAGAATGTCTTCCTACTTTCTCTTCTGGATTGTATTATACATTTATAAGCACAATTGAAGCACATGTTATTGCAAACCAGAAGTTTGCTAATCCAAACCAGAAGTTTGTTAATGAATTTAATGTTTGGCATGACCGGTTAGGCCATCCCGGATCAACTATGATGCGACGAATAATTGAGAATTCATGTGGACATACCCTGAAGTGTAAACAAATACCACAGTCCCATGATTTCTCATGTGCTGCTTGTTCCAAGGGAAAGCTGATTATTCGGCCATCACCAAGCAAAGTAGAAAGTGAGTCACTCACATTTCTAGAACGAATACAGGGAGATATTTGTGGGCCAATACACCCACCATGTGGACCATTTAGGTATTTTATGGTTTTAATTGATGCATCAACTAAATGGTCACATGTTTGTTTATTATCTTCTCGCAACCTGGCGTTTGCGAGATTACTTGCTCAATTGATTAGATTAAGAGCACATTATCCTGATTATCCTATCAAGAAAATACGTCTTGATAATGCTGGTGAATTTACTTCACAAGCTTTTAATGATTATTGCATGTCCCTTGGAATTGATGTTGAACATCCTGTAGCTCATGTTCACACACAAAATGGACTTGCAGAATCTTTGATTAAACGATTGCAACTTATTGCAAGACCTTTGCTTATGAGATCTAATCTCCCAGTTTCTGCTTGGGGCCATGCAATTCTGCATGCAGCGATGTTAATTCGCATCAGGCCAACTAGTTACTTAAAAGTTTCTCCCCTACAAATGGTTTTTGGTAAAGAACCTAATATTTCCCATATACGGATTTTTGGTTGTGCAGTATATGTGCCAGTAGCACCACCACAACGTACTAAAATGGGTCCTCAAAGAAGAATGGGAATATATGTTGGGTATGAATCTCCTTCAATCATAAAACATTTAGAACCATCAACAGGAGATTTATTTACGGCACGATTTGCCGACTGTCATTTTGATGAATCAGTTTTCCCAACATTAGGGGGAGAAAATAAGCAGTTGGGACAAGAGATTAGCTGGAATGAATTATCATTGGCTCACTTTGATCCTCGTACGAAACAATGTGAACTAGAAGTTCAAAAGATAATTCATTTACAGAATTTAGCTAATCGAATGCCAGAAGCATTCACTAACCCAAAGGGAGTGGCTAAGTCACATGTCCTAGCTGCGAATGCTCCTATTCGAATTGATGTCCCTGGAGGACAACCTATTACAAATGAATCAAAAACACGCCTGAAGCGTGGCAGACCCATCGGTTCTAAAGATAAAAATCCTCGAAAGAAGAAAGGAGCTAAAAATATAGATGGTCAAATCGAGGATAATCAAGAAAAGTTAGTAGCTCCAGAAGAGTCATCTCCTAAAGAGTTATTATCTCCAGAAGAGATATCTCCAGAAGAGAATGATGTAGTCCCAGAAGAGACCCAGGTACCTGACATATGTGAAAATAATGAGATCTCAATAAATTATGTTATGAATGGTATCCGATGGGACCGAAATGAAGTCAACGTTGATGATATATTTGCTTATCATATAGCATGTGATGTAATAAATGATGATGAGGATCATGAGCCAAAATCCATAAGCGAGTGCCAACAAAGAAAGGATTGGTCCTTATGGAAAGATGCTATAAATGCAGAATTAAAATCACTGGCAAAACGAAAAGTATTTGGGCCTGTAGTCCCTACACCTGAAGATGTAAAGCCAGTTGGATACAAATGGGTCTTTGTAAGAAAGCGAAATGAAAAGGGTGAAATTACAAGATATAAGGCACGTCTTGTAGCCCAAGGTTTTACACAAAGACCAGGTATTGATTTTGAAGAAACATACTCACCAGTAGTGGATGCAACTACTTTTCGCTATTTGATTAGCTTAGCAGTACATGAAAGACTTGATTTGCATTTAATGGATGTTGTGACAGCCTATTTGTATGGCCCACTTGATAATGACATTTATATGAAAGTCCCTGAAGGACTCAAGGTGCCAGAAGCATCGAATTCAAGTTCTAAAAAACAATACTCCATTAAATTAAATAAGTCCCTGTATGGCCTGAAGCAATCAGGGCGCATGTGGTATAATTGTCTCAAAGAATATTTGTTGAAAGAAGGGTATAAAAATGACCCAATATGCCCATGCATTTTTATTAAAAGATCTAGCAATGAGTTTGCTATAATTGCTGTTTATGTTGATGATATTAACATCATTGGAACTCCTGAAGAGCTCCAAAAGACAATTAATTGTTTGAAGAAGGAATTTGAAATGAAAGACTTGGGCAGAACAAAATTCTGTCTTGGACTACAGATTGAGCACTTCAAGAATGGGATCTTTGTATATCAAGAAGCTTATACAAAGAAGATCTTAGAGCGCTTTTATATGGATAAGTCACATCCATTATGTATCCCAATGATTATAAGATCTTTGCAGGTTGATAAAGATCCATTCCGACCTCAAATAATTACTGAAGAAGGTGAGGAAGAATTACTTGGTCCAGAAGTACCATATCTTAGTGCTATTGGAGCATTAATGTATCTTGCTCAACACACACGTCCTGATATATCATTTGCAGTTAATTTATTAGCAAGATATAGTTCTGCACCAACACGAAGGCATTGGAATGGAGTAAAACGCATTTTTCGTTACCTCAGAGGCACCATGGACATGGGGCTATATTACTCAAAAGCATCAAAACATGAATTGATTGGCTATGCTGATGCTGGATTTATGTCTGATCCACACGATGGTAAATCACAAACTGGTTATCTATTTACATGTGGAGGTACAGCTATTTCATGGCGATCTATGAAGCAGACTATATCAGCCACATCATCTAATCATGCAGAAATTCTAGCAATGCATGAAACAAGTCGAGAATGCATATGGTTGAGGTCAGTTATACACCACATTCAAACAACTTGTCATTTATCTTCAGGAAAAATGGATCCAACTATTCTATATGAAGATAATGCTGCATGTGTTGCTCAACTTAAAGAAGGTTATATCAAGGGTGATAGAACAAAGCATATTTCACCAAAATTTTTCTTTACTCGTGATCTTCAAAAGGATGGTGAGATAGATATCCGACAAATCAGTTCAAGTGAAAATCTGGCAGATTTATTTACTAAGTCACTACCAGAAGTAATTTTTGAAAAACTTGTCTATGGTATTGGCCTTCGGAGACTCAAAGATCTTAACTGATGTAGTCAAAAGGGGGAGTTGATACACGCTGTACTCTTTTTTCCTTATCTAGGTTTTGTCCCACTGGGTTTTCCTAGAAAGGTTTTTAATGAGGCAGCATTTGATAGTGTATCAACGAATGATGTACTTTTTTTTCTTTGACTAGGTTTTTATCCCACTGGGTTTTTCCTAGTTAAAGTTTTTAACGAGGCACATTCATAAATGAACATCCAAGGGGGAGTATTATGAATATATTATTATATGGATGTTCATTTACGTTTCTATCCACTGCATAGTAACTCCTGAAGGTCTATAAATAGAGGCCTTATGTAAACATTTTGTATACATTGAAATGAGAATTCCTCCATCTCTCTAGAATTTCTCTCTGACTTCTCTCTACTTTCTCTACTGATTTTCTTTAGTTTTATATCACTTTCGAATTAAAGGTGAATTATTGTGAGGATTTTTTTTAATTTTTAATTTTTTTTTTAAACTTTGGGTGGAGAATTCACGTGATTTTTTCTCCCCTTTAACTTTAATTTCTTATTTTTTTTCTTGACATTAACCTCGTTAAAGAGGTGCTGGACAAAATTTTTAATGAGAGCGTAAGGTAAAGGTATTTTGGAAAACTTCATGAATAATGTGATTCTTTACTAAGGCTTATTGCTATGTATGAAAAGACGTGCCTAATCTATATATTATTAATTAAAATTTCCTGACAATTTTATTTTCATAAAAGCTTCTCATAAATATATTGCACACGAGATTTATGTTGGTTCCGTTATTCTAAATTATTTTAATTATGAATATCTTTTTTGTGGTGAATTATATATTTTATATATATAAGTAAATTGAAATAAATTATTAATGAGTTATTAGATTATATAGTGATGTAATACTATATGGTAGTTCTTGAAGAATTATATGAAATAAAATTGATATAGTTTCTGAAGAACTAATATTGATTTTCTTTTTTAGCAGAAGAAAATTGATTATAAAATTTATGACCCCATTAATTTATCTAAGAGTTTTTCTTCTTTATCATTAAGGGGTTTGAAAGTGATAGCCTAAATTGGTTGAAATCCATGGTTATTAGAATACAAGTGTGAGTTAATTTTTGAAAAGTTATACTCATATACACTTCCCACACAAAGTAGATCTCCCAAAATAGAGGTTAGATTATGATTTAAATCAATATGTTATGAAAATTAAAAAAATTATGATTGGTTGAGACATATGTTACTGTAAACCAGAAGTTTATCGATCCAAATAAATTTATTATTGGCTTGCCTTGTTTGATCATCCGAGTTATATATATAATGCTACAAATTAAAAAAAAAAAAGATTACATATTGACATTTATTGAATAACTAGAAGATTCTTCATAAATAACCAATATATTATTCAAGAATTGTTATTGACGCTTGTTCTCAAACAAAATTGACTATGAGAATATTATTGGCCTTCATTAGCAATGGATCTCCACAATTTTGAAAATATATCAAACATAATTAAATGGGCCCACTCAAATAGTATGTAAATCATACAATTATTTGATAAATTTGAAAGATGCATGTATAAGATGGTTATATATGAGATTATTATTAGATTGCAACCTGAAGTTTGTAATAATGTTTGAATAAATTAAATACGCAATTTCTAAATTATATGATCTCTAAATAATTTATCAAAGCTTCCATATAGATGGCTATATCAATTTTTATGAAAACAAAATTTTGCATTTCAATGTTGGTATATTTATCTTATATATTGCAGCATTTATACAAATCAACAAAATTCTCCCAATAAAATTGGCTTTTGGTCAGGAGCCAAACAAATTTCATCTTAAAATGTTAATGTGCAATGCTTATTAATCCACCACAATGCACATAGATGAATATTAAAAAAAAAAAAAAAGTTGAGATAAATGTTGGGCAAGGACCTTCTTCTCAATTATCTCTAAATGAAACAAATGGATTTAGGAGACTTATATTGTATGATTAGTCAATTGTCATTTGACATTTTTCCTAACATGAGAGAGAGAAATTGAATACCTGAAAAAGAAAATACATTGAATGCATTATTACCATTAAATATATATCCTCAAATATAGAAGTATAAACCAGAAGTTTATTAGGCTATGCATTCATGAAATATTATCAAATATTTGCCACATGAAACTATTGACCTAAATGAGAATTACTAAATTTCATATTCTAGCTAAAAATACTCCAATCAGCATAAATACAAGTGAGACATGCTCGAAGTATGAGAAACTATTCGGTTCCAAATATAAATATAATGAATAAATTGAGCATATAATTAAGACGATCATTATAAGGAGGCAGGTACTCCAGAAAGTTCTGAGACATAACTAACTGCAAAAACCTCAAGAGAGGTTCAGGTACCTGAAAGATAATATAGATCTTGTTAAGTTATGTCACAACTGGAAAAATGAAACCAAAAATATAAAATTGTTGACAACAATTGTCTTGGAAAACTATCACGTGATAAATGAGGATACTACATAAAGATATATCATAAGAAGTAGATATAAAGATGATTGACCAAAAGAAAAAGTGAAAAATGGAAAACTACACAATGAAAATATGATTATATTATGATAGTTAAAAACCTATAGTCAAAACATTGGAAATATGATAGTATTTTGGTGTGTTCATGTGAAAATAAAGATTTTCACAAAGTCTAATATGATTATGATGGGATATATGATTTTGTAGTGGATACAATAATTTTGAATATATTATTAGTCTGTCAGTTTATAAAAGAAAAATTATGCATATGTTAGATATTCTTATATATAGCCCATACATATGGCTCACTAAATAATGAAGTTTGCATAAGAATCTTCAAAGAATATAAAATGCCAGAAACATGTCCAAATATGATTTTTCCTTATATATCTAGGTTTTGTCCCGCTGGATTTTCGTACAAATGTTTTTAATGAGGCCACACTGGGTAATGTATCAATGAATGATGTATCCTTCCGTATGGTTAGATTTTTGTTTCACTGAGTTTTTCCTAGTTAAAGTTTTCAATAAAATATATTCATAATGGATATCCAAGAAGGAGTGTTATGAATATGTTAATTATGTGGATGTCCATTGACTTGTGACCCTTGGAGTTCTATAAATGAAGACTTTGTACAAAATATTGTAATCATACAAGAAACACAAGTGAAAAATAATTATTCCTTTTTTTTTCCTTTTTTGGAATTCTCTCTTTCTCCTCTTGCTCTTTATCCTAGATTATATATATATATATAACAAAGTTGATGATTTATTATATTCTTTTTTTTTAATGATGATTTATTATAGTCTGATTTCCTTTTGCTTTATTATTGTTTGCCATTACTTTTTTATTATTTATCAAATTTTTTTCTAACATGTGAATTGTATAAGGATGATCATAACATTCGATGTACAAATTTTTCATGCATTATCATAAATAATTATCTAATTATATGAAAAATTCAGTGTCATAAAATTTATTATTGTTTTGGGTACAATATAAGGGTTTCTCTTTCAGAACTTAGAGCACTTTGGGTTTTCACCTCTCCTAACAAGTGTGCTTCCTTATATTTAAACTTATTTTCTCATTCTTACATAAATGAGACCACTTACCATATCAACCATCAGTTTGTTGGTAAGAAATCGATTATTCTACTTCAGCAGTGTCTTGCTATGCTTGAGATTAACTTTAAGTACCATTTATAGGAGAATTTCTTACTCATTCTCTACTATTTTGTATTTACATATATCACATATATCTAGACTAAATATGATACAATCGATTGACGGTTGCAAATATATAAAAATCGTAGTATTCTAATTTTAAAGTCTCATCATATTACATAATCTCTGTAAAAAAAAAAAAAACATATTACATAATCGCAATTTAATACTACATGTAAATGATCTGGTAATAATTTCACAAGAATTAAGTAATTTAATCAATTTAGGGAGGTTGATCAACAACGTGTACTGTTCTTCTAGAATCACCCATTAATGGGATCCCATTAAATCACTAATCTCTTTCCACCATATTAAGTAAGCACATTCTAACAGAAAAAGAATATATATAATTAAGGATAATACATTAATACTTAGTTCAAGTTACTTATACTCATTAAATCAAGTTTTCCAATCACACATGGCCATGTGTGATGGAAGAGTTTGACATAATGGATATAAGGAATTTATATTTAAGTTTTTTTTCTTATAGTTTGAGAATGATCTAGACAAAATAAATTCTTATACAAAATACAAAAAAAATAAAATAAAATATTAGGCGGATATCTTTGACTTGTGAGAAGATTTATTTTGTATTTGTCATATATATTGAATGCATTTTTTAATCCACTTAAATCAAAACAAGTAAATTCCTTAAGTGTTGCTAATATTGATAAAAAGGTTTTATGGACTAAGTTATGAGTACATAAAAAATCGAAAATGCCATGATTTGATTGAATGTAAACATTTGAGGGAGGCACATTAGAGGCTCTACACTCTCCGTTAGTTTTTTTTTTCTTTTTCTTTTTAAAAAAATATAATTACAACTTGTATTAAGTAAATATTTAAAATAGAAGTATAGCATGGTTTGGAGGAAAAACATTAGATTCCAACACGAATTGATAAAGAAAACTTTAAACATTTTACCCAAAAAAAAAAACTTTAAACAAAGTGAAAGATGATTGGTGAAGGGTCATTCTATAGTAAAGCATAGATGCTAATTAAAGCACAAGAAACTCTCCCGCAAGGTATACCATGCCTTTATTGCTTTCGATCGATTTCAATTATCTCAAATAGGAGAAAGTGTCCACCAAATGTTTCAATTAGCTCAATTTTTTTTTTTATTAATATCAATTATCTCAAATTATGTGAGTTGGCTTCAATCATGTAATGACATGAAAAGTGAAAGGATTGGGCTTAGGCGCCAAGGGAGAAGATGATCCTCATCTTATCTTTTTTATCTATGTCCCTTATCAGTCCTATTTGAGCCATTAATTAAGAAGAGGAAAGAAAAATTAAAATAATAATATAACTTTTTATATTAATTGAACATATATGATTTAAAGATTATAAATGATGCTATGAAAAAGATGATAAAAAAAAGAATGAGGAAAGAAACTTAAGCCGTCAAGAGTTCTTATGATAATAAAGATTCTTTTAGGACTCCATATGTTAACGCTGGATTGGTGCTGTGAGTGAAAGACTGTGAAGGTACTTCCGAAATGCCAATGTGAGAAATTATCTAGTTCTTATGACTTGGCTGAAACTGCGACGAGGCTTATCACTCATCACTACCAAACAAAGAAAGGGAAAGAAGAACTGAAACTAGTGTTTGTGTTTCTGGGGTACAAGGAGATCCAAATTCCTGAGAAAAAAGAGGTATTTTTTGTGTTTGGATTTTACTAATTTAAACATGCCTTGTTTCTTATGTTCCTGCTTTTTTTTTCACTCATTGCTGATTGAGGACCACAAAATTTGAGAAATCTCTTCGTTATTTTCTAATGTAGTCATTTTCTGTTTCACAGCAGCAGGTAGATTGGAGAAGAACCAGAATCGGAGTCCCATCGTATGCTGAATTTCCTCACAAAATTATAGGTAAAGCTTTTACGATATAATGTTCTTACCTTGTGTATTGTCATCTATCACAATCACAACTTCCAAAACAACATGTGCATCAGAACTTAAAACAAATAAGTAGAGCATCTTTTGACACCTAATACAGAGATTTTGATTCCTTCTTTGTATTAAGACTTGTAAAAATGAAGGAAATATGATTATCCACTTATCAAATGATGCGTTCAACAATATTATGAGGAAAAGCATTCAATCAAAGCGGGGAACAAAGTGAAAAATGCTTATTGATTTCCTATTTTTGTGTTGCTTGCTCGGAGATTAGGGGTGTGCATGGCAACCATTCTGTTGTCCAGCACTGTTTCTGAGATGAAACAGTTTTTTTTTTTTTTTCTGATTCTGTGCTTTAGAAAAGTTCTGAGAATTAGAATTACATTTGTTAACCCATTTTATTTTAACTCCGAGAATCAGAATTACGTTTGGTAAAACATTTTTCCTCCTCTTAGTTGGGAGTTAAAAAAATAGTAAGGGAGGAAGATGAAGGATTAATGAGTTATTTTTACCATTTTGTCCTTTTCTTTAATAATTAATATAATTATTATACTTTACAAATAAACTTAAATTTAAATTTCCTAAAAAAATTATTTATGTAATTTTTATATTCAAAAAAATATTTATGTGGCGATGGCGGTGGTGGCGGTGGTGGGGGGCGGTGGTGGTGGTGGCGGAGGCGGCGGTGGCGGCAGTGGCGGTGGTGTTGGGAGCAGCAGCGGCGGCGGCGGCGGTGGTGTGGCGACGGTGGTGGCGGTGGCGGTGGCGGTGGTGGTGGCGGGGCGATGGCAGCTGAGGTGGGGTGGTGGCAGTGGCAGCAGCGGTGGCGGTGGCGACAGTGGTGGCGGTGGTGGTGGTGGTGGCGGCGGCGGCGGCGGTGATGGCAACGGTGGCGGGGCGGTGGCAGTGGGGCAGCGGTGGTGTTGGGGGTGGCAATGGTGGCGGCGGTGGTGGCGACGGTGGCGGGGCGGTGGCGGTGGGGCGGTGGGGCAGTGGTGGTGTTGGGGGTGGCAATGGCGGTGGTAGTGGTGAACGAGGGTAAATTTCTGCTTCGATTGAGGGAAAAGTAAATTCTAATTTTTTGCCCTGGAATAGAGAAGCCAAAATTTTTAGCTTCTATTTTTTACTCCCCAGCACAAAAAATAAACTGGTTCATCCCGGGAGCAAGAAAAAAAACCGGATTTACCAAACACAATTCCTATTTATTTTTGTTCCGGGGTACAGAAATTAGGAATAAAGTCATTCTGGGAGTGTTACCATGCACACCCTAAGAATTCCCCTGAAACAGAGGTAAGCTTCTGTGTTCTCTTCTTGTTTTTATAATTCTTGCATTTTCACTTTTTGCTATTTCAATATACATAATCTTTTGAGATGGAAAAACAGAGAAAAGCCTGTGCTTGACTAATTCATTGATCAGGTCTACAAAGTCTCCTTCATACATATCTCTCATCTGGAAGGTGATGTATGTGAAAGATTACTGATACTACTTGGTGCTTCTG
Organism: Acacia crassicarpa; assembly: GCA_034222035.1. Classification (NCBI taxonomy): domain Eukaryota; kingdom Viridiplantae; phylum Streptophyta; class Magnoliopsida; order Fabales; family Fabaceae; genus Acacia; species Acacia crassicarpa. The sequence goes on from JAWXYG010000003.1 coordinate 41,932,422, forward strand.
TTTCTTGCTCCCTTCAGATCTGGAGAAGAACTTTAAGCAACCCCAACATTTGCACAATTTCCTAATTTTTCTTGGACACAGGTAAACTAGTTTTTGTGTGTGTTATAATTGGTTGGTCTTTATTACGCTTTTTAAAAAAATCATCCACACCTTCACTGAATAAATTGTGACCGAGCCGTAAAGTGTGAGAACCAATAGATTAAATGGCTAAAACTTGAGTTTGAATTTTAATGAGTTTAATTTTAGAGCAAAACACATTGACCTACTGGATGTGGTTTTAGTACCATCTGTTCCTACTAGATGTCTCCAGATGTATTTACGGGATCAATCGGTCTGTCATTCTTAGTTTAAGATTTTGATTATATTTTAGGTTGGGCTTTCATAGCCTTGTCCCTTTTCTCTTTCTCAAGCCTTGGCTTGCCTGTATTTTCCAAAAAAAAAAAAAAACACACACACATTGACCTACAATCTATTTTACTTACAAATTATTTCCCTTTAAGTTTAAAACCCGTACAAACCTCTCTTAGAACCAATAGTCACATAACACAAAACGTCATATATTTTTGGATTAGAATACCCCTATTTAAACAATTGATGTTTGAAAATCATTTAGGTTACTGAAAAAATGTAATGCATATCTTTTAATTTTTTTTATGTAAATATATTTATTTAGTAGTTTTTAAAAGTTTTAATGTATAAGTTGGCTAAAATAATTTTTCAAACACATAAATAAAAATAACTTAATGAGATAGGGATTTAATATCCTGCTGGATAATTTTTATTTATATATATATATTTTTCCAACTATCCTAAGGGATAAATAGTCAATAGCTCAATACTTGCGTTTATTATTCTTTATATTTTATTAATTTTTTGTATACAAAAATTTTATTCACTTTAATTAACTCTGTACCAAAATTAATTATTCAAAGTTATTGAAAATTGAGAGAGGGGAAACAATGAGGCTATGACGGCAAGAAGATAATTTTAATTTTTTTAATATAATTACAAATAATAGAATTAAAAAGTTTAGAATTTTTAAGGGAACCCTACTAAAAATTGCACTAATAAAGTGTAGGTTTGTAGTTTTAGGTAAACAAAATTGCACTACTAAAAATTTTTAAGGGAACCCTACTAAAAATTGCACTAATCCAGCGTCGGAAAACTGAATCGGAGACCAGAGAAGAGAGAAGTGTCAAGTGTGAGGAGAAGAAAGAAGAAGAAGAAACATCTGCGTGTGAAATAAGGAAACAGTGAAGGTTCACTTCGGTCTAATCGCTTGAGAGAGAGAAAATTGAAAGGCGGGACACTTGTCTTGATTATTGCTTTGTCCAACAAAAAAGTACTGACTATTGCCAGGTTGCGTGTTTGCCATCTGCAAGTTTGCTTTTATTATTATTATTAAAATATAAACATTGGCCTGCGTGTTTGCTATTTGAAGGTTTGCTCTTTTTTTTTTTTTAATTATTATTAGATATAAATATTTTTATCTATTCTAATTATATTATATTTTTTAATTAATACCGATTTGACTTTGGTCTGACCCATTAATCCTTAATCTAGTGCTTCCACCGGTTCAGTGACCGGTCTGATTTTCAGAACCTTGGTCATCATGTGTCTCGATAGTGTCCTTGCTAAGTATGCCTGTTTCATCACGGATTTGGATCAGCCTCTGTGCCCTCCCGTCCTCTGCGCCAAAATAACACTGATTCCTTTTTTTTTTTAATAACAAATATTTTAGGATACTGTAGATACTAAAAAAGATACTTCAAGATACTGACCGGTACTAAAAAAATACATAATGATTTTTAAAAATTATTTTAGGATGTTGAAAAAATAATTCAGGGTATTTACTGGTACTAAAAAAATACTTCAGGATACTGGCTGGTACTGAAAAATACTTAATGATCTTGAAAAATTATTTTTTTACCAGTAAAAAAATAATTTTTCAAGATCATTAAGTATTTTTCAGTACCAGCCAGTATCCTCAGTCAGTATCCTGAAGTATTTTTTTGGTACCAGTAAGTACCCTGAAATATTTTTTCAACATCCTAAAATAATTTTTAAAAATCATGATGTACCTGTTAATATTTTTTTAGTACCGATCAGTATCTTGAAATATCTTTTTTAGTATCTACAGTATCCTAAAATATTTGTTATTAAAAAAAAAAAGGAATCAGTGTTATTTTGGCACAGAGGACTGAATCCAAATCCGTTTCATCACCTGTCTTTTAAATTATCCTTCTATTTCTTTCCCTTTTTTTTTTCTTTTTTTTTGTCAAATCGACATGTTATTTAACTCACAGATAAAGAAGCACCCAACACCATGAAGTTTGCGCCAAGGAGCGCCCAATACCACGAAGTCTATTTGGATGGAACATTGACGTGGTGCTGACGTAGACTGACCGGTCGGCGGTAGGGTGGTCGGTGTGGGGCCCACTGGCGGGGGTATTTTAATTTCTTTCTAATTATTTTAATTTTTTAATTTTTTTTCTAATTATTTTAATTTTTTCCTCATTTTTTTAATTCTTTTCTATTTTTTTAATTTTATCTAATTTTTAAAATTTTTTCTAATTGTTTAAATTATTTTTAATTTTTTTTCTAATTATTTTAATTATTTGAAATTTTTTCTTCTTTTTCCTAATTTTTTGATTTTTTTTAATTCCACGTCAGCATGTCAGTCCACGTCAGCGCTACATCAGTGCCATGTCAACGTTCTATCCAAATTGACGGTCAACTAACAGCCATAGTACTGAGCGCTCCTAAAACGTAACTTCGTGGTGCTGGGCGCTCCTGAAAAAATTTCATGGTGCTGGACGCTCTTGGGGGCAAACTTCGTGGTGTTGGGCGCTCCTTTGCCCTTTAACTCATTGTTTTTTTAACAAATAATCGTTTGTATTTCTTTTGATTTTAAAATAAAATAAAGTTTGACTTTTTTTAAAAAAAATTTAGAAAAGTTAAATAAGTACTTAATTATATTATATTATATATCTTTTGATTATATATTAGTTTATTAGTTAAACTAATTAGTTTAAATATAAAAATAAAAATAAAAATATTCTAAAGTAATTTAATTAGTTTCCTTAATCTTTCCAAAAAATTAATTTTATCTTATATTTAGGATGTAGTATCTTTTTTTAACAACTATTTTTTTCAAGGTTCTGAAAACCGGACCAGTCACTGAACCGGTAAGGTTATTGGGTTAAGGGTCTGTGGGTCAGACTGGAGTCAAACCGGTATTAATTAAAAAATATAATTTAATTAAAATTGACAAAAATATTTATATTTTAATAATAAACATATTTTATATAAACATATGATATGGATATTTTTTTTTATAAAAGAAGTTGAACGCAAGTTTTTTTTTTTTGGATCGAAGTTGAACACAAGTTTTGGATTTGCAAATTTGTCAGAGATTTTTCATTACCTTCCGTAAGACTGAGGCCGAGCTAGGCCTTAAATAATGTGTAGAACACGCAGCCCTCACAGAGTCACAGGTCAAATTGGTACTTCAAATCAATCACTTTTTTTGATCAACTTGAAGGAGAAGTGAAAAAAGTCAAGTGAAAAAAGTCTTACACTCTTCCATCACATCGTACATAAAGGCATGTGAATATTATATTGTTTTTCTTTTTTAAAAAGAACAAAAGAGATCACACGGTCACAGGCTCATAGCTCATAGCATCTGATGTTGAAGAATAAATATCTCTCTTTCACTCTTGTTCGTCTTCTCTCCTCCCCCAACAATGGCTTCTTTCTCTGTTAATCTAACCTCTGCATCCTTCCTACTTGTCTCATGCTCACTTCTCTTCTGACTCCTTCATCCAAAGGTCGTGATGACTTAGTCGGAGGCTTTCAAGATTCTTGGACTCGACGCATCGCAGCAAGGGGAGAATCCATGGCGTCATTGAGGTTGTCTGTGAAGCTTCTAATCTCTTAGATTTTGATGACTCTTCAGATCTCTCTCCTCCTGCTCCTTCTCACCGTCCATCCGACGGAGTTTCCGGTGACTTTTTTTTTTTTTTTAAAAAAAAACTAGACAACTCTGTGGCTCGGTTAACTTGGCTGGGTTAGGCCGAGTTAGCCGAGTTGACCCCAGGTCAACTCGAAACCCAGGGTCACCCCTTGAATCGGACCGGTTTCCAGGCCGGGCCGGTTTCTGGTTCGAACCGGTCGGTCCGGTCCGAGTTTCAAAACATTGGTTTTTTTAAAACAATTGTTGTATTTTTTTTTTTACTTTTAATGACTCATCCTTCATAAGTTCATCTAGACTATTGATTAGGAAGAGTAAAAAAAGTTGAATGAGTGATAATTTAATGACATGGTTCATTATGAACGGATATGATTTACAGATTATGAAAAATAATGAGAAAATAAATAATGAGAGAAACTTTCAATTATCTCAATTTTAAAAGGAGAGTAAAGTTGTGGGTTAATCCCTTCCCCTCCTTCCCTTTAAATCAAACAAACTCTAAAAATAATTACCTTTATGTCTTCAATCGTGATTTTTTTGGGACCGAATACCAAACATTTCTAAGCTTGAATCATGAAATGACATGAAAAGTGAAAGACAGCCGCGAGGATTGGGTTTAGGCGCTAAGAGGCCTACTGATAATATTCTTTCAGACCTCCGTATGTTAAAGCTGGATGGTGCTGAGAGTGAGAGACTGAGAAGGTCCTTCTGAAATGTCAATGTCAGAAATTAATTACTTCTTATGACTTGTCTGAAATTGTGACGAGGCTTATTACTCATCACTACCAAACAAGAAAGGGAAAGAAGAGAAAGAACTGAAAATAGAGTTTGTGTTTCTGGGGTTACGAGGAGATCCAAGTTCTGAGATAAAAGATGTAGATTTGTGTTTGGATTTTGCCAATTTAACTATGCCTTGTTTCTTATGTTCCTGCCCCCCCCCCCTTTTTTTTCACTCATTGCTAATTGAGGACCACAAAATTTGAGAAATCTCTTCGTTATTTTCTAATATAGGTATTTTCTGTTTCATGGCTGCAGGTAGATTGGAGAAGAACCAGAATCGGAGTCCCATCTTATGCTGAATTTCCCCACAAAATTACAGGTAGAGCTTTTTCAATACAATGTTCTCACCTTGTGTATTATCATCGATCACAGTCACAACTTCCAAAATGCATGCACAAAAATTACAAAAAGAAACATGTGCAACGGAACTAAAAACAAATAAGAAGTAGAGCATCTTTTGACACGTAATACAGAGATTTTGATTCCTTCTTTGTATTAAGACTTGTAAAAATGAAGGAAATATGATTATCCACTAATCGAATGTTGCGTTCAACAAGATTATGAGGAAGAGCATTAAATCAAAGCGGGGAACAAAGTGAAAAATGCTGATTGATTTCCTAGTTTATGTGTTGTTTGTTCGGAGATTAGGAATTCCCCTAGAACAGAGGTCAGCTTCTGTGTTTTCTTGTTTTTCTAATTCTTGCGTTTTTCACTTATTGCTATTTCAATATATATAATCTTTTGAGATGGAAAAACAGAGAAAAGCCTTTGCTTGACTATTTCATTGATCAGGTCCACAAAGTCTCCTTCATACATATCTCTCATCTGGAAGGTGATGTATGTGAAACATTACTGATTCGACTTGGTGCTTCAGTTTCTTGCTGCATTCAGATTTGGAGAAGAACCTTAACCAACCCCCAACATTTGCAAAATTTCCTAATTTCCTTAGACACAGAGGTAAACTTGTATGTGTATGTGTTATTGGGTGGTCCTTATTACACTTTCAAAAAAGATCATCCACTCTTTCACAGAATAAATTGTTACACAGCAGCAAAGTGTGAGAACCAATAGATTAAATGGCTGAACTTGAGATTGATTTTTAACGAGTTAAATTTTAGAGCAAAATAGATTGATCTTCCATATATTTTACTTACAAATTATTTCCTTTCATGTTTAAAACCTATGCAAACCTCTCTCTCTTAGAACCAATAGTTACATAACACACAACATCCCTTCTATTTTTTAGATACCATTTTCATTCCTTCAACATTTTGGTGACCATAAAGTCATATATTTTTGGATTTTTAATACCCCTGTTTCAACAATAGATGCTTGAAAATCATTTAGGTTACCTCAAAAAATGTAATGCATATCTTTTAATTTTTTTTTTTATGTAAACATATTTATTTAGTAGTTTTTTTACAGTTTAATGTATAAGTTGGATAAAATAATATTTCAAACACGTAAAAAAAAAAAAAACTTAATGAGATAGGGATTTAATATCCTGAGGGATAATTTATATATATTTTTCCCCAACCATCCTAAGGGATAAATAATCAATAGCTCAATACAACTTGCGTTTATTCTTGTTTACATTTTCTTAACTTTAATTAACTCTGTACCAAAATTAATTATTTAAAGTTATTGAAAATTGAGAGAGGGGAAACAATTAGGCTATGAGGGCAAGATAATAATTTTAATTTTTTAATATAATTAAAATAATGAAAATTAAGAAGTTTATAATCCTTAATGGAACCCTATTAAAAAGTGCACTAAAGTGTAGGTTTTGAAAACTTATGGAAAGTCTTTGTAGTTTTAGGAAAACAAAAAGAAGTCTATTCGATTTTATTATAAATCTTGAGGATTAATTACGTTTTAATCGAGTCAAACCTATAGAATTATATGATTAATTATATAATTATTATTATTAGTATTTTCTGAAACATAATATGCATTAATTTTGTTTTTACCAGAACTACAAACAAATGCTTTTAGGGGCTCAATTGAACAGGGGACACAGACGACAAGTTTTCCCACAATTAAAGTTTCTCTGTATAATTCTATGTTCAATTAACTCAAATACCAATTATTTATTTTTCGAACACGGCACTTTAAAGTTATAATAGCTGGGTTACATTGTGATTACAGGGCAATGGATGCTGTTGTTTCTGTCGCGAATACTATACTGGAGAAGTTAGTAGAAGAAGCAATACTTCAAGCTTGTTATCCTTTCCGCTTCAACACATATGTCAAATAGCTTGAAACTGAAAAAGAGATCCTGCAATCAAAAATTCAAGAGGTTCAAGATCGTGCTAAAGATGCTAACAAGAAAACTCATAAGGTTGTTAGAAAAGTTGAGGAGTGGTTGAACAAAGCAGACTTTCTGATGGCAGAAGTGGTGGAGTTGCAAGAGAAAACAAAGAAAAGAAACAAGATTTCTTGTCTTAATCACTGCCCAAACTTGATCAATCGTTACAATCTGGCAAAGAAGCTTGAAGAAAAGAATAATGAAATTAAAATGCACAATCAAGTTCAATTCTCCGAGTTTTCTCGACTTGCTACACTTGTTGGTATGAACTACTTCTCTTCACAAGATTTTGTGGAGTTTGATAGTAGAAAGGTAGCTTATGATCGTCTTCTGAGGGCACTAGAGGATGATGGGATTCATATGATAGGATTGTATGGCATGGGCGGATCTGGGAAAACAACTTTGGCAAAAGAAGTGGGTAGAGAAGCAGAGAAATTTTTTGACAAAGTAGTCTTTGTTGTTGTGTCTAAACCATTTGATGTAAGAAAGATTCAGAGCAAGATTGCCAGCGGACTAAATTTGGAATTGAAAGAGGAAGAGAATCTAGAGAGAGCTCAACGCTTGTTCATGAGATTGAGCGGTGGAGAAAGGTTTTTGATTATTCTGGATGATGTATGGGAGAAGCTTGATTTTAAGGACATAGGGATTCCTACGGCTGCTAATAATCAAATGGGTTGCACTACTCTTATGACCACACGTCAGCTTCCTGTATGTGAATCGATGAATTGTCAAAAAATAATTCACTTGGAGGCATTAAATGAGGATGAATCATGGGTCCTCTTTCAGCGGCATGCTGGTTTGTCTGATGACCTCTCTGATAATTTGAAGGACGTGGCACAAAATATTACAAAAGTATGTGATGGTTTACCTATTGCAATTGCAGCAGTAGCCAATACTTTGAAGAATATAACTCATGGCGAGTGGGTTAAAGCATTGGAAATATTGAGAAATCCAAGTTGGATAGATATTGAAGAAGGTCTAAAAGGTACTTATGGATGTCTTCGGTTAAGCTATGATAATTTAGAGAATGAAACGGTTAAATCGCTCTTCTTATTATGTTCTGTGTACCCTGAAGATCATGAAATTCCTATTGATCAATTAACCATAATTGGACTAGGACTTGGCCTAGCTGGAGAGATTCCCTCATATTGGGTAGGGACCCATGTGATCAATAAATCCATAAAGAAGCTTATAGATTCTTGCTTACTACAAAAAGTTGCTGAGAAATATCTATATAGTGGAGGTGACGTCAAAATGCATGACTTGGTTCGTGATGTAGCGAAATGGATAGCAAATAAGGAGAATAAGTTGATTATGGGATCATTAAAAGAGGATGTGATAATGGAGGACCATGCGGTAAGATATTTACGGTTTGAAAAGGTTGATAAATGTCCTAATAAGTTAAATTGTCCTAAACTTGAGTTTCTTCATATCTCCATTTATTCAGAATCTTCTGTGACTATACCAAAGGATTTTTTCAATGGTATGGAAAAGCTTAGAGTTTTGGCTCTTGCAAATCCTACTTATAAAGAAGATCTAGCGCTTCAGTTGCCTATTTCACTCCACTTGATAAATAATCTGCGTTGCCTGACACTATATCAGTGGGTATTAGGTGATATCTCTTTTATAGGGAGCTTAGAGAGGCTTGAGTCTCTTGCAATACGTGGTTGCTCTTTTGATGAATTGCCAACATCCATCATTCAACAAAAGCAATTGAGATTACTTCACTTGTGTTACTGCAAAATTCAAAGGAATCCTTTTGAAGTAATAGGAAGATGTTCACAGTTGGAAGTGTTGTATTTTTTCAAGAACAATGGAAAAGATTGGGAGGACCAAAATAACAATAGTGCTAAATTTTTTGATAAAATTAGCACTACTACACTAGCAATTGAGAGTTATTGTATACAATTTGGCAATACAGGGGACACCTGCCATACAATGGAAAACTATTTGTTGGACAAAGATTTATGGCATTGCAGCTCTTTTGTTGCAAGAGGTTTGTATATTGAAGATCTTGAGAGTTGTATTTCAATTGGAACAAGTAAAGATATGATGAGAAGGGCCAAAACTCTTTCTTTAAGGAGAATCCCTGAAAGTTTGAAAAATATCATCCCTAACCTATGGCAATCAATAGGTGGAGGTATGAATGAGTTGACTTGTCTTGCACTTTTTTATTCAGATGGGATGGAATGCATAATAGGCCAATCAAATCTAAGTCAAGTAGGAATCATCTCCAACTTGACTAATCTAATTCTTGTAAATGTGAAGCATTTGAAACCTCAAGGCCTTTTTGCTAACTTGGAGAAGCTTTATATAGGTAATTGTGACTCATTTGAACATATATTAACAGAAGATGTGAAGGAAATAGTTGATGCAAGTGACTATCAGAGCTACAAAAATCCATTCCCCAAATTGAAATCACTTCAAATATATAAATGCAAGAAACTAGAATAGTTAATTCCTATCTCTTTTGCAAAGGGCCTCGCACAGTTGGAACAATTATACGTAGTTAAAAGTAATGAATTGAAAAGCATGTTTGGCCCATCTAGTGAAGATCTGAATCCAAACAAGCCTCAGATAATTGAGTTTCCTGTTCTGAAACAACTTCAACTCTACAGCTTGCCAAGTATGATAAGTATCTGTCCAAAAAATTATCATCCAACATGGTCTTCTCTGAAATCATTCTCATTGGAGAATTGTCCACTACTATATGTTAAGTCTATCATTCATTGGGTTGCATGTGGTGGATTGAGACAAGAGGATAGTCACATGAAATCTGAGGTACGATTCCTTTGTTTCCAATATTTTCAAATTATTCATATAATCTATCATCATCATAATTAAAAAAAAAAAAAAACCTATATCACCATACAATTCACAATTTGTGAAATAAACTTCCTCTTGTCATATTGCTTTGTATTATTGCAATATCTACATTTATCCATATTTTGTACGATATTAATCTGATAATTTTCTTTTAGGCAACATAATAATTATCTAACTAAAATTGCCTTTTTTCCACTTTTGCAGGACCTACTAAAGGTGGTCATGGCCGCAATGGAATCTTTAGAGTATCTTTATCTACGTGATCATGAAGTAGAAGTTGTTTTTGATATTGAACAGCTTTCTATCAATGGGCAACAACTAAACTCGAAATTATGTGAACTTTTGTTCTATGAGCTACCCCAGTTGACGCATATATGGAGGGGTACCAAAAATTGTTTACTCCTTCAACATCTTGATTGGTTACAAGTAAAGAGTTGTGGAAATTTGAAACAAGTATTCCCTTCATCCATCTTGAAAAGCCTCCCACAATTGAGGGTACTACACATTGAAGATTGTAAGGAGTTGGAGGAAATCATTGAAGAAGAAGATGATCAAAATGTGTCTAATTCTTCTCGTCATCTTGTCTTCCCAAAACTTGTTACTGTTTACATCAAACGTTGTCATAAGTTGAAATGTGTATTCCCTAACATCTCTGCATGCCAGAGTTATTCCAAACCTAAGGGCATTGTATACAGAAGATACACCTGCACTAGAGCAAGTATTTGGACATGAACAACACGACACAACTTTGGAATATTTTCTACTTTGGAACCTTCCTTCACTCACTTCAATCGCACCATCCATTGCTTTGCAAACTGTTAAATACATTGTTGTGCAGCAATGTCCCAAACTATCTCTCACTTCCTCTATTACTCCTCAGGAATTACTTAAACAACTGTCCAAAGGTACTCCTTGTCTTGAACACACACACACAGAGTTCGAATCTCGTTTTATACTATTTGCGTAGTTTTTGTGAGCATGATATATATAGCCAGCTATCCACGTTTAATTCTTTCTAAACAATATCTTTCCCACTAAATAGACTTTCTACTTCATACGTCAAATGCATAAAATTAATTATTTTTTTTGTCTTCCTTCAAAATTAAATATCTTGTTTCCAATATATCTAAATATAATATTCAAAATACATATCTTATGTACTCTAAACAGTATCACTTTCCCCCCCCCCCCCCCCCCCCAAAAAATATGATAGAACTTACTTGCATATGATTGATAATTTATATTTTTGCCATGATGATATAATAGGTTATTTCATTGGGGATTATAAGCTTAAGTTGGGATTGAAAAATGTTATCAAATCTATGGATGATTCTAGCGAAGAAAGCATGCAACAAATTAATTGCCAAGAAGTTGGAGGTCAAAGCAATGACCAGAAGTTGACAATCATTGCTACAACAAACTTGACAGAGGTGCACATCATACTTTTATACAGAATGCCAATCAAATCTTTTATATCTTTTGTATTTGGTGTTGCTTATTCTTTAAAGACATCATTACGTGGCACCAGAGAATGAAATTGATTCATTCTTCTGTCTTGCAGAATAAGAAAGAATCAGAAGATCGAAGGGAGCATGACTGGGAAATGTCAAAGGAAAAGGTAATAGTAGCTCTGTCAATTGGTTCAATTAATGTTGACTAAAGGTTACATATCTTTTGTTGTCATGTAGAGTGTTGGAGGAAAAGTAGAAGAGTGTACTACATCAGAGAATGTTCAGATAGTTACTTCATTAGCTCATTTAGAACCAGCAAGCTCAACCAAGGCTAGCCTCACTATCTTACATCTTGCACTAATATTGTATTTGTTTTACTTGTGACATTAGTTAACTATGTCTTTTTGGGTGTGGTGTCTCAGAGTATCAATCAAATAACGACTGCTTTAGAGATATATACAGTAATGCCAACTTCATCTCCCCAACCACAATCAATTAGCAAGCAGTTACCAACTAATCCTGTAGATATATCCATACATCAAGCACCTTTGAATCAAGCTGTAAGTGTCCTAAATGAGAGCCTCTCAGACTATACAAGTTTTTGCAAATAATTTCCACCTTAAGACTAACCTGTTTGATTTTGACTATATGTTCATTGATTTAAATACGAGGAGTTGGTGGATACAATATCAACCAGTCAATCTAAATCAAAGTATCAGCAACAACAATCACTTGTAGAAAATGAAATTACAAAGAAGGTAATTCCTCATGAAATCATCAATTCATAATAATGCATGTGTCTTACATATGCATGTATGGAGCAACTCTTCTTACTTTCTTCCCCCCTTTTTTGCTATGTAAAGTATTGGAGACCACGAAGGTCGAAGTGCTCTAAAGGAAAACATATCAAGGGAAAATGTAGGAGGAAATTCAATTATCCAACTACTAATTCAAATATGGTAAAACCTCCAGGTTATAATTTATTTTTCTACAGGATGGAAAAAGAATCTTTGAAGGTTCTCTATCATCTAAAAATGCTAAGATAATAGCCCCATCAACTGATTCAAAATTAGCCACTTCTTCAACAAAATCCATTTCACATGTAAGCTTTCTAATATTTTTTGGGCACTTATAAAAGGGAAAATCCACTTAAGGGCCTTTATTGGAGAAAAAATCCCAAAAAGGCCCCAAGATTCTGACAATCCCAAAAAGCGCCCAAGGGCCCTTTTTGGGATTTTGAGAATCTTGGTGAGTTGTAAATGAGGCTGATATAGTTGTTAACCGGGACTGATATTGTTGTAAATGGGACTAATTTAGTTGTAAAAAAATTGTTGTAAATGTGACTAATTTAGTTGTAAACGGGTAAAAAAATTGTTGTAAATACGACTGATTTAGTTGTTAAATTTTAATGAATTCATCTCAGAAAAAGCCCAAGGGCCCTTTTTGGGATTGTTAGAATCTTGTGGCCCTTTTTGGATCCAAAAAGGGCCCCTATAAGGACTTTCCCCTTATAAAACTGTCTGAGTCTTATGTATAGTCATGATTCAGGATCTCTACACAAATCCTAGAAAATATATACTCCTCCTATCCTTAATATAGAAGCTAATTTGAGGGTTGATCTTGGTCCTAAATATAAGACATAAATTCAGTTTGCCTCCAATATTTATCATTTACTTCCAATCTAATTTAATTAATTCATAAATTGATATATAACAATATGTTATAACTGGGTACCTTAGGGAGATTAAGTCACATTTGCTATGATTAAGTAATTTATTTAGCTTCCTTAATCTACCAAAAAAAAGTTAAACAACTCTTAATTTAAGGATTTTAGGAGTATAAATATTATGTTGACGGAATGTTTATAAATGAAAAGTTGTTCGTAAAGCAGTTAAAAAGACTTGTATAAATACCTTTTATCCTAGTAGAATGAAAAATGTTGTTGTTGTATCATAGGACTCGTGTTTTTTTTTTCCAAACCCTCTTATTATTATTAGATTCAAAGTCAAATCAAGCTCGACCCAAGGAAGTCAAATGCTGAAGACTAGAAAGATGATGATCTTATCAACATGCTTGAATGTATGGAAGATGATTATGGTGGTAAATCACCAATATTATCTGTTCCTACTGTTGCCACGACCAAAGATGAGCTTGTTGCAAAGGCCCTTGCTGACTTGGAAGACTCCTTGAAGATGCCTCTTAAGGACATAGCAACCTCAGACGCCAATAGTCTTCGCCTTCAAACAGCTCTCAACTTCTTGTCTCGCCTTTCCTTGGAAGATGGAGCTCTGTCCCATAGAGTTATGGTTGTAATAAAGTCTATGCACAAAGATTTTCCTAACATTCTATCTTGTTTCAAGCAAGCATTTGCTACTGTCAATAAATTTACAATGCTTGAAGAAAGAGACAAAAGCATCAAGGACGAGCTAACTCAACGAAAGGAGGTTGCTATTACTCTGGTCTCAAAAATGTCTGAGACTCAAAAGTTTATGGAGGAAGCTCAAGAAAAGGAAGCTAGGCTGAAGGAGCAGATCTCTTTGCTGGAGAAACAAAGAAAAGATTGTGAAGCTGAATTGTTGTCTCTTCAAGAACAAAAGAGAAAATATTTTGCACAAACGGTCGAGTTCAAGAAGGAGATTGAGACTGTTGGAAAAGAGAAGTCTAAGATGGTGGAAGATCAAAGAAATGCTCGGCAACAACTGTTTCAAGTTGAGTATAAATGGTCACTCCTAAGTAGCCAGTTTGTACAAGAAACTGCTAATAGAAATCTCTATTAATGCTTCTTTTGCTTGCTTCGAAGGACCAAATAAAGTTCGAGAGGCTTTAATAGAATAGTTGGACTATTTATTTGTTGTGGAATGTGTGTTCTCTATTCGAGTTGATAGCTTATTGAATGCCATCGACATGAACTACATTTTCAAAGTTCATTACTTGGATGCATAATATTCAGTGTTTGGAAGCTCATTTGAGAGTTGTTGATTCTGCAAAAAAAGAGGTATTTTGGTCTACAGGTAGGGGATTTTGAAGAAGAAGAAGAAGAGTGAGAGTAAAAATCTGAAGCAACCTCTTGAGGCTTCAGCTGAGACACTGGAAGAGTCACTGCTATTGCTACCACCAGAAATGCAGTTCAAATCCTGCAATGGATTTCGAGGACTTTGGGTCCTCCTTTGCACTGACTCTGCAAAGGATCTTGGAGTTGGTGCTGTTGCAGGATGCGTAAAGGCTTTTTCGCTGAAGATCCTCGACTCATGGTGAAGCCTGCAGGTTTTATTTCACATTGAATCAACCTATATGTGAACATAGACTGCTCGCATAAGGATAACAAGTTTAGAAATTCTTCCAATCTATTCATTTCCCAAGTATACACAATAGCACGAAACATTCAGAAGATAACACAGACTTTGCCAATCAGGTAAACTAAATCATTTTAATGAAGAAAGCCTTCGAATAATTGAGATATCTTCAAGAAATTTATTGCAGATATCTAGTGTGTTTCAATTAGTTCTTAATAAATCCATCACGGAACTGTGGCAAAATCTGGATTGCAGTGTAATATGAGAAAGAAAAATCACATATAGGTTAAGAGCACATAATAATAAAACCAAATAATCTTCACTAATACCTTTCCTTGTTTTTGGCCATCAACTAATATCTTTCGTAATTACTCAAGAAACCTACGAAATGACAGAATCGTCATAAATGATCAGCTGAAAAATGAAAAATTCGTTCCAATTCACTAAAAGCAAATGCACCAAAAGAATATAGAAAGCACCAGGAAGTCTAAAGTTCACGACATTGCAATTCAAGTACTAAAATAGATAAAAAGCCTTCATAGACATAGTTCACCACCAAGATGTGGTTGATTCTGACATCGTTGAACGACCAAACAGAAGAGGCAAGTAGTCTGGTCTGCATTTTTTTCCCCAATAACCAAACAAAGTAATTTCAGATAACAGAGAACTACAGAATTTGAAGAAGAGAAGAGGGACAGAAGCACAAGATCCCGAAATTATTGACCATTTTGATCTAAGACAGCGAAAGAGAAGAGAAGAGTGAAAAGAAGATATCCGAAGAGGGCTTACTCTCCTTGCCAGGCAGTTAACCTGAACTCTGAAGACGGAAGCGGAAAGCGCTGTGCCGATGATGTTTTTGGAGTGTAACCGATTGACGGAGCCACTGAAGATTCAAAGGAGAGATGAGAGGCAAGTAAACTGGTACAAGAAACGGCGGGGCCGTTTTGTCAAGCAGAAAGGAACACAAAGCTCTGTTCGAGAGGGAACTAATATAAGATTAGATGGTGTCATTTGAAAATCTCAATTCAATACCCCTCGGAAATGGCCTATCCTATCCACTGTTAAGTTCCCCTGGGAACTGATCCAAGATTAAATTTTTGTAATAAACTTACTTAAATATGGAAATACCCTTGCCATGGGATTTCCCAGAGATAAATTAGATGAATACATAAGCAAGCTAGAAGCTGCATGAAATTTTTGGTGAGCTTCACTATTTGCAACTTATAATTAATTTGACTTCCCATATATTTTATTTTGTATTGATGGATTCCTTATAACTTACTTAGTGATTTAATTTCTAATTGATTTTTTATGAATAATTTCGAAGTTATTTTCTTTTCTTTTCGCTTTCAATATTCAAACAACTCTAATATTTTATCAACTTCCAATAACTATTAAAAACAACTCTAATTATGTCAGATGAAGAAGACCTTGCTAATGAGTGTAACAGCAATTGATTATCAATTCATGATGGTTCTAAAGTCAATGACAGAGTAGATTTTGATAAAAAGTTGGATGGTGTTGTCAAAATCCCTGAAACTGATGATAAAGTGATGAGAACTGAGGGATTGGGCAAAGAAATATTTCCAGGTCTGCTATCTTGTTCAGGGGCTGAGTCTATAAGCTCTGATGGAACTAGTCTGGTTGCTTCAAGGGATGATTCAGATTGGACGTTATGCTATAAGAATACATATTTGAAGATTAAGATTAAACTTTGTTGTCTCTTCATTCCTTTAAGAGCTAGGCTGACATGCTAAAAGTTGGTCTTTAGGAGTTGACTCTGCCTTTACTCATCAAATGTGTTTGATTTTCCACTGGAATTTCAGATCTCTGATGTTGAATGTAATGCATTTACAATGAGATTATCTTGACATAGTCTCATCATCTGATTCCATACTTGAGTCCGAAGATCATCCTCATCACTGGACATAATCTCAGTACAGTGGGGGTGAAAACTCAGAACCTAGCCTTGATGCCTTAAAGTTCTTCTCGATTGCCATGATTTATAACTCCAAACTCCTATGACATGATTTGAATCTTGAATATTTTGTGTTCCTGTCTCTTTTCTTCAGTTACATATTTTGGTAGGATATTTATTTCTACGAATTTGCCTTGCATGGGTATATACCATATTGGTATTGTATGTGGATGTACAAAACAATTTGTTCCTAAAATGAATAATTTTCATAATGAATATGTGTGTGTGCGTGTGTGTGTTTATTGTAGCTAGAACTATAACATGGAAATATTAAAGTCAATATGAAGCTACTATCGCTATGATAAATTCATCATCCCAACTGATGCCAAATTTTCTTCACAGAAGACGTGCAACTCCGGTAGGCCAATATCGAAAGTTTATTGCCCACCGAATAAATTTCAATCAAGTCCTAACGTGAAGAATACAAATATCACAATGACTAAATGTTAATCTTGAATAAAATTAAAATAACCCACAAGTACAATTCAGGAAAGAGATATAAAGTAATGAACAAGAATTAAGAAGCTCCAGGGAAAAAAAGGGGGGGGGGGGGGGGGGGAGAACAGAAAGAATTACAAGGGCCGAGATTTGTTCACATAATACCTGAATCATAGTTTAGGAAAGAAAATTCCAAACACAAATTTGCGGTATACAAGAAGAAAGCACAAGACAAGGTGTCTTCTTTCTTTTCAGTGCATTTTCTTCTTCTTACTCCACCACTCTTGCTATTATATAACCATTGCTCAACATCATCGACAACCTTTTAAATTTTATCTTAATTCAAGTATTGAGTCTATAAATTTATTTCACACATATATATACAACAACAACACTTTATCCTATTAGATGGGGTCGACTAAATGGATTACACGACACTATTATACTCTATTGAAAACTAGATCTTTGATATAGATTATTAACCCAAAAAAAATCAAAAAAATCCCCCTATGTAACATTATTATGTGTTCTTTTCGGTCTTCCTCTATAAATCATTTAATCAATTCATATTCATGGTGAGATTTATTCCTATTCTTAGCTTACACCACCTCTTTTTGTATTTTTTTTTCCATGGTTAAAAACTCTTCTGACATTTAAAAAAAAAACGCCATGCCATATGCCTATTCATATGCCACCTAAGACTTTTTTTTGGTAAACTTTAGTTGACTCAGCACTTAACAGTCAAACTAAATGTTTTGTTAGGGAGGGATGAGAATGTACTATTTTAATAACTTCAGGGGTGAAATTGCACCACAAATTATATTAGAGCATTGAGTGCACCTGTAAATTATTTCAGGGGGTTAGATGCGACAATGACGAAAATAATCTAACTAATTCAAAGAACGCATCAATAATGACGAAAATAATCTCCAGTTCTTCTGTTCTATAATGCATGTTGATACTTCAAAGAAACAACAACGCCATAATTTGAGAGACTCCAGCATGTTTTGAAAGAGAGTCCATTCTTCATTCTCATCTCTAAACCATCTGAGGAAACGGTTTGTTTGCAATTCATTAATCCACATACATCAAAATTCCAGTGTTGTTATAAGAGTAGTGCCCCCAGATTGTTTTTCTGCATCAAGAATCCCCATGACTCTGAAATCAAGCACTTCGCAATCTGGCCTTTAATTTTCTTAACACCTATGACATTGGGACAATGCATAATACAGAGGGCCATCCTAATAATGCATATGGTGGGTTGGTGCTGCCTTATGGCCTTTGGACTTAAACGTTATTATCCTTTCTTTTCCTTTTAGCTTATTGGAATTTTGATAGAAGTATATAAACAACATTGATATTATACTTTCATTCAAGTATCAAGTTTATAAGTTTATTTCATGTATATATAACTTATTTAATTAATTCATATTCAAGGTGAGACTTATTCCTATTCTTGGCTCTCACCACCCACCTCCATCAATTTTTCCGTAAGTGAAACCCGACAAATTATAAGGATCAAATAATAGGATTTGATTCTCAAAGAAACAATTTTTGGAACCATACAAGCATTTCTTGCAGAATCGTTAACTGTCAAATGAGCTTCCAATTATTGAATATCATACATCCGAGTAATCAAGTGTGAATATAGTTCAAGTAGATAGAATACATATTCCATAAGAAGTTGTCACACAAATAAACAGTCAAACAATTGTATTAAAGCCTCTTAAACTTTATTTGGTCTTTCAAAGTAAGAAAAAGAAGCATTAACAGAGGTTTCTATTAGCAATGTTGTGCTCAAACTGGCTACCTAGGTCTGACCATTTATGATCAACTTGAAATATTTGTTGCTGAGCATTTATTTGATCTTCCACCATCTCCGACTTCTGTTTTCTCACAGTCTCAATCTCCCTCTTCAATTCTATAGCTTTTGCAATATATTTACTCTTTCGCTCTTGAAGAGACAACAATTCAGTCTCACGATCTGTTGTCTCTTTCTCCAACCGAGATATCTGCTCTTGCAACCTAGTTTTCTTCTCTTGAGCTTGATCCATAAACTTTTGGATCTCAGACATTTTGGCAACAAGAGAAATAGCAACCTCCTTTTGTTGACTTAGCTCGTCTTTGATGCCTTTATCTCTTTCTTCAAGCACTGTAAATTTATTGACAGTAGCAAATGCTTCCTTGAAAGAAGGCAGAATGTCAGGCAAATCTTTGTGCATAGACTTTATCATAGCCATAACTCCATGGGATACGGCTCCATCTTCCAAGGAAAGGTGAGACAAGAAGTTGAGAGCTGTTTGTAGGCGAAGACTATTGGCCTCTGAGGTTGCTATGTCCTTAAAAGGCATCTTCAAGGAGTCTTCCAAGTCAGAAAGGGCCTTTGAAACAAGCTCATCTTTGGTGGTAGCAATAGTAGGAACATATAATATTGGTGATTTACCACCACAATCATCCTCCATAGATTCAAGCAAACTGATGAGATCATCGTCTTTCAAGTCTTGAAGATTTATCATAGGAATTGCCTTCCCATCTTTTTCCACATCTGACTTCCTTGAGTTGAACTCAATTTGACTTTGAATCTAATAATAAAAAATGGATTTGAAAAACAACACATAAAAAAAAAAAAAACCCCTCAGCTGGAACAATATTCTCCATTTTGCTAGGATAAAAGCTATATATACAAGTCTTTTAACTCCTTTCCGAACAGTGTTTCATTTTAAAAGCTATATGTGCTCAATTATCATATCGTTGCTACTAATGGTGTAGCACAAGATCAGCAATCATGACTATGCATAAGACTCAAAAAATTATATAAGTACTGACAAAAGATATCATCACATTTGAACCAAGAAAAGTATTAGAAAGCTTACATGTGGAACTGTGTTTGGCGAAGAAGTAACTAAGATGCCAGGCGGCGAGCTTGTTAATTTTGACTTAGTTGATAAGGTAATTATCTCAGTATTCTCAGATGATGGAGAACCTTCTATGTTTCCTTCAATATCCTGTAGAGCAATAAATTAAAACATGTAAGTTTGACACATTTTGTATTTGAATTAGATGGTAGGGAGTTGATTTCTTTTCCCTTCTTTTCCCCTTGATATGTTTTCCATTTGAGCACTTTGACCTTTCAAGTCTCTAACAGTCTATATAGCCCAAATGAAAGAGTAATAGGTTGGCCACATATACGCATGCATTACTTTGATTTCATGAAGAATGACTTTCTTTTTAATTTGAATTTTTACAAGTGATTCTAGTCCTTCAAACTTGATTGACTGGTTGATATCGTAAACACCAACTCTTATACACACACACATCAATGAACATAAAGTTAAAAATTAAAATCAGTTGCAAATACTTTTAAAGCAGGCATTATTTGATTCACGCTCTGAGACACCATATCCAAAAAGGCAGTTAACTAATATCACAAGCAGAAGGAAGACTATCAGTGCAAAATGTAGGATAATAAGATAGTAATAAGGCCAACCTTGGTTGAGCTTTCTGGTTCTGAATGTGATAATGGAGTAAATATCTAAACATTCTTTGAAGTAGTACACTCTTCTACTCTTCCTTCAACACTCTACTCAACAACAAAAGATATGTAACCTTAAGTTAGTATTAATTGAACCAATAGCCTAAACTACTATTACATTTTCCTCAGACATGCCTTGCTGGTGTGCAGGGTGCACTTCAATCACCTGACTCTTTCTTATTTTCTACTCGAGAAGAGTGAATAAATTGCATTTTATATCATATTTTACATAATGATGTCTATTAATCATGAGCAACACCAAATCAAAAAGATATAAAGAATTTGCTTGGCATTTAAGTAAGAGATTGAAGATATACGCATACATATGTCAAGTTTGGTGAAGCAATGAATTTCAACTTCTGCTCATTGATCTGACTCCTAGTTTCTTGGCAAACAATTTGTTGGGTGCTTTCTCTGCTAGAATCATCCATGGATTTGATAATATCTTCCAATCCAGTCTTTAACTCATAACGCTCATCCAAATAACCTATTATGTCATCCATTACAAAGAAATTATTTAAATTAGCAATAGTATGCAAATAAATTACATTATATTTGAAAAACAATATTATTATTTTAAGTTTATAAAATATGGAGGTTGAACATTATATTTAGGTATCTCATAAAAAAATATATTTTTTAAGAACTTGAAGAATGTAGGAAATAGAAAATCTACTTGAACTACATGCACCAATGCAGTTTAGAAAGATGTTGATTAGTAAGAATTCATCACCGATGGCTAGACATCATGTTGACAAAACATTTGCAAGTGTTATAAAATTTTATTTTAATCATATATATGTATCTGGGTAAATACAGTAGTATTGTGTGCGTGTGTGTAATCCTATTGTGCATGCAAAATGATGCTACCATAACATTTATATTACAGAGTACCTTTAGACAATTGTTTAAGCAATTCTTGAGGAGTAACAGAGGAAGTGAGAGATAGTTTGGGACATTGTTGAACAACAATGTATTCAACAGTTTGCAAAGCAATGGATGGAGCGATGGAAGTGAGTGAGGGAAGGTTCCAAAGTAATACATATTCCAAAGCTGGAGTGATAACCTCGCATGTGTTTGTTGAGCCAAGTTGTTCATGTCCAAATACTTGCTCTAGTACAGATGCATTTTCTATGGCAAGAACCCTTAGGTTTGGAATCATTTGGCATGAAGAGATCTTAGGGAATACACATTTCAAGTTATGGCAACGTTTGATGTAGATTGAAGCAAGTCTTGGGAAGACAAGCTGATGAGAATTTGACACATTTTGATCATCTTCTTCAATAATTTCCTCCAACTCATTACAATCTACAATGTAAAGATCCCTTAACTGTGGTAGGCTTTTCAAGATGCATGAAGGAAATACTTCTTTCAAATATCGACAACTTACTAGTTGTAACCGCTTGAGCTGTTGAAGGAGTAAAGAATTTTTGGGACCCCTCCATATATGCTTCAATTGTAGTAATTTACCGAAAAGAACATCACGTAAGCTCAAGTTTACTTGTTTTTCATTGACAGGAAGCTATTCTACATCAAAAACAACTTCTACTTCATCATTATATAGATAAAGACCGCGTAAAGTTTTTAGTGGGGCCACAACCACCTTTGCTATTTCCTGTAAAAATGAAAAACAAGTAACATGAAACAATTAAAATTTGAAAATTATTGTGTCCCCGAGTAAACACAATTAACAAATTAATATTGTTGGAAATCTGGACAAATGCACATGTTATTTAATGATAGATTATATGAATAATTTGACAATTTAGAAACGAAGGAATAGTACCTCAGAACTCATCTGAATGTCCTGCCATTTCAATCCATCAGATGCAACCCAATGATTAATAGACTTAATATTTAATTGTGGACAATTATCCAGTTGCAATAATTTCAAAGAAGGCCATGTTGGATGATAATTTTCAGGACATATACTTGTTATATTTGGCATGTCTTCCAGAAGAAGATTTTCTAGAGCAGAAAACTCAATTATCTGAGGCTTGTTTTTATGCAAGTGTTCATAAAGAGATTGGCCAAAACCACTTCTCAATTTATCATTTCCAACTACATGTAAAGTTTCCAAATGTGCGAGGCTCTTTGCAAAAGAGATAGGCACTAAGTATTCTAGTTGCTGACAATTACGTGTTTCAAGAGTTTTCAATCTGGGGAAAGCATTTTCATAGCTATGATTTTCGCTTTCGCCAACTATTTCCTTCACATCTTCTGTTAGTATATGCTCAAGTGAATCACAACTTTCTATACGAAGGTTCTCCACGTTTGCAAAAAGGCCTTGAAGAGGTTGACCGCCATACAAAGTTTTTAGATGCTTCACTTGTGAAAGAGTTAGATAAGTCAAATTGGAGATAATCCCAACTTGACTAATATTATTGGCATGGCCCATCACACATTCTATCCCATCTGAATCATGAATTGCGAGATGAGTCAATTCATTCATACCTCCTATTGTTTGCCATAGGTTAGGGATGATATTTTTCCAACTTTTAGGGATTCCCCTTAGAGAAAGAGTCTTTGCCCTTCTCATCATATCCTTACTTGTTGCAATTGAAATACAATTATCAAAATCTTCAACATATAAACTTCTTGCAACAAAAGAATTACAATACCAAAGACATTTATGAAGCCCAAAATCCTCATCTGTAGTGCTAAAATGTATACAATAACTCTCCAGTGCTGATGCAGTAGTGCTGATTTTATCGAAAAATTCAGCACTATTTTTATTTTGATCCTCCCGATCTATTCCACTATTACCACAGAAATACAATACTTCCAATTGTGAACATCTTCCCATTACTTCAAAAGGACTCCTTTGAATTTCACAACTACGCAAATCCAGCAATCTCAATTTTTGTTGTTGTATGGTGCATTTTGGCAATTCATCAAAAGAACAATCCCATATTGTTAGAGACTCAAGCCTTTCTAAGCTCCCTATAAAGGAGATATCACCTAATACCCAACAATATAGCATGAGACAACACAAATTACTTAGCAAGTTGAATGAAATAGGCCACTGAAGAACTAGATCTTCTTGATCAGTAGGATTTTCAAGAAACAAAACTCTGAGCTTCTCCATTCCGTTGAAGAAATCATTTGGTATAGTCACATAAGGCTCTGAATATATGGAGATATGAAGAAACTCAAGTTCAGAACAATTCAACTTATTAGGACATTTATCAACTTCTTCTAGCCATAAATATCTTATTTCAAGTGCCTTCATTATTGTATCCTCTTTTAATTGTCCCATGATCAACTTTTTCTCCTTTTGAGCTATCCATAGGGCTACATCACGAACCAAGTCATGCATTTTCACGTGATTACCATCTTCGTATTTTAGTAGTAAACAAGATCCTACAAGCTTCTTTATAGCCTTATTGATTAATTGGGTCTTTGCCCAATATGACGGAATCTCTCCAACTAGACCAAGCCCAAGTCCAATTATGGTTAATTCATCAATTGGAATTTCATAATCTTCTGGGTATACAGAACATAATAAGAAGAGCGATTTAACCGCTTCATTCTCTAAATTATCATAACTTAATCGAAGACATCTATAAGTACTTTTTAGACCTTCTTCAATATCTATCCAACTTGGATTTCTTAATATTTTCAATGCTTCAACCCACTCGTGATAAGGTTTATTCTTTAAAGTATTAGCTACTGCTGCAATTGCAATAGGTAAACCATCACATACTTTTGTAATATTTTGTGCCACGTCCTTCAAATTATTTGAGAGGTCATCCAACAACCCAGCATACTTCTGAAAGAGGGCCCATGATTCATCCTCATTTAAACCCTTCAAGTGAATTATTTTTTGACAACTCACCCATTCACATACATGAAATTTACGTGTGGTTAAAACAATAGTGCAACCCATCTGATTATTAGCAACAGGTATCCCTATGTCCATAAAATCAAGCTTCTCCCATACGTCATCCAGAATAATCAAAAACCTTTCTCCGCTGGTCAATCTCATGAACAAGCGTCTAGCTCTCTCAAGTTTCTCTTCCTCTTTCAATTCAAAACTTAGTTGGTCGGCAATCTGTCTTTGAATTTTTCTTACATCAAAGGTATTAGACACAACCACAAAGAGTACTTTGTCAAAAAACATCTTTGCTTCTCTGCCCACTTCTTTTACCAAAGTTGTTTTCTCAGATCCTCCCATGCCATACAATCCTATCATATGATTCTTATCATACTTAAGTGCCATTAGAAGATCATCATAAACTACCTTTCTACTGTCAAAGTGCACAAAATCTTGTGAAGAAAAGTAGTCCATACCTTTTAGTGTAGCAAGTCGAGAAAACTCTAAGAATTTAACTTGATTGTGCTTTTTAATTTCATTAGTCTTCTGTTCAATCTGCTTTGCCGAATTATAACAACTAATCAAGTTTGGGCAGCGCTTAAGACAAGATATCTTGTTTCTTTTGTTTGTTTTCTCTTGCAGCTCCACCACTTTTGCCATCAAAAAGTCTGCTTCATTCAACCATTTCTCAACTTCACTAACAACCTTGTGAGTTTTCTTCTTAGCATCTTTAGCACGATCTAAAACCTCTTGTACTTTTGATTGCAGATTCTCTTTCTCTGTTTCAAGCTCTTTGACATATTTGTTGAAGTGGAAAGGATAAGAAACTTGAAGTGTTGCTTCATCTACTAACTTGTTGAGTATATTAGTCACAATAGAAACAACAACATCCATTGCCCCTGCAATTACAATGTACCCCAGGTATATATGGTGATGATATAACTCTAAAGGGTCATGAAAATAAATAATCGGTATTTGACTTAAACGTAGAAATATGTAGAGACACTTTACACAAAAAATTGGCATATGTGCCCACTGTTCCATTGAGTCTCTAAAAGCATTTTGTTTGTAATTTTTTGTAGAAAAGATAATTGATGCATATTATACAACAAATAATGACAGCATTGGAGCAAGTTGAAATGAAGGGGTGCATATGGTAATATACGAAGGGAAAGATATTTTCATCAAATAATAATAATGAAAATTTTAAATATTTAGTCCATAGTGTTGACTCGACTACAGCTTAATCCTTAAAGTTTAACTCCATGCAACTTAATCTCTCAAATTTTAGCCATTTAATATGTTGGTTGCAATGATTTATGACTTGGTCACAACTTATCCCATAAAGGAATGGATGATTTTCTGCACGTCCAGCGGATTTGGTCTTCTTTTTTAACTTTCCATTTGAGTGTGAAGTTCAAGGTAAATCACTTGTAGGACCAACCAATTAAATGGCTGAAACTTAAGTGACTGAATTAAGAGTTAAACTTCAGAGGATAAGTTGTAACTGAGTTGAAATTACTGGGACTAACTAATGAATTTTCTAAATAGTGATTTATATGGAGTTACATATTTCTTTCATATTGACATGTGAGTGTGTGTGTGTGTAATACTAAGTTCTTACTATCCACTTTACTTCTCCTAGTATAAAACATTATTATAAATCTTGAAATATCTTTAATATTGTTGCAATCATATTTTATGTAATTTATATAAAAAAAATTACATGACTGACATTAGCAAAAGAAAAAAACAAAAACAAATACAACTTTACCAATGGGTCCAAGGAAATTGAGCAAATGGTGGGGTTGGTTAAGGTTCTTCTCCAAATCTTAAGGCAGCATGAAACAGAAGCACCAAGTAGTATCAGTAATCTTTCACATACATCACCTTCCAGATGAGATATATATATGAAGGAGACTTTGTGGACCTGATCAATAAATTAGTCAAGCAAAGGCTTTTCTTTTTTCCATTTCAAAACATTATATATATTGAAATAGCAATAAATGGATAATCATGTTTCCTTCATTTTTACAAGTCTTAATACAAAGAAGGAATCAAAATCTCTGTTTTAGGTGTCAAAATATGCTCTACTGCTTATTTGTTTTTAGTTCTGTTGCACTTTTTTTTTTTCCTCGTTAGTAATTTTTGTGCATGTATTTTGGAAGTTGTAACTGTGATCGATGATAATACAGAAAGTGAGAACATTATATTGAAAAAGCTTTACCTATAATTTTGTGAGGAAATTCAGCATAAGATTGGACTCTGATTCTGGTTCTTCTCCAATTTTGTGAAACAGAAAATAACGAAGAGATTTCTCAAATTTTGTGGTCCTCAATTAGTAATAAGTGAAAAATAAGCAGCAACATAAGAAACAAGGCATGGTTAAATTGGAAAAATCCAAACACAAATCTACCTCTTTTTTCTCGGGAATTTGGATCTCCTTGTAACCCCAGAAACACAAACACTAGTTTCGCCTCTTCTTTCCCATTGTTGTTTGGTAGTGATGAGTCATAAGCTTCGTCACAGTTTCAGACAAGTCATAAGAACTAATTAATTTCTCACATTGATATTTCGGAAGTCCCTTCTCAGCTCTCACTCTCAGCACCAGTCCGGCTTTAACATATGGAGCTCTGAAAGAATCTTTATTATCAGTGGGCCCCTGCTCGATGCAAAAGTCAGCAAACAATGGCGCCGCCGCTTCAACCCCAAGCCCATCCTCAGTTCCTCACAGCTGTCTTTGACTTCTAATGTTATTCCTTTTTTGCTCAAGATTTTTAATGTTGTTTCATGATTCAAGCAAACTCATCATATCACTTCTCTCTGTTTTTTTCCCCCCGAACTACCTAACTTTAATTTTAGGATTAAGACTTTTATTAAACTTTTGTTTAGTAAAAATAACCATAAAAATTTTAAATTGAAACAAAATCGTTAAACCTAACTAACTTACATCTATTATCATGGTAAAAATTAATCTTTTGATCCTTAAAATTTTAACTTACTTATAACTCTAGACTTATTTGCAACTCAATCCCTAATACTTATGAATCACCATATGTGGCAAAAATTAATGTTAAAATGCTGTTAAAGATTGTAGGAAACCCACTAATTTTAAGGCCATAATTGTAACGTCCCGACTTTTAATATGCGATTTTCAAAAGAGATTATCAGAGTTTTGAATAATTTAAACAGAGTGGCATCGGAAAAGAGTTTTCATTTTATAACAAAACGAGTATCTGATATTTAACCAACATTGGTGTGTTGATACTAATACAGTCATCCAAATATTCAAGTACTCAAAGTACATAAGAAAACAGCATCAGATAAACAATCCTCCGTCCGAGTCCTTATACAGCCTGCTTACCCTTGTCAGCAACCCTGTCTCCGCCAGAACCTGAGGCTATGGTAAGGGCTGAGGTTCAATTCCCATTGAACCTCAGGTAACAGTTAACCTCATGCTTATGTAACGATTTTATATATAATAGATATTCATGATAGTTACAGCATAATCACATTTCAACAGCACAACCACCTCATATTTTAATCCAGTCTGCACTACCCAGTGCCACGGTGTACATCCGTGTCCTCAGCGCTAGGAAAACTCAACGGCATTATCATGACTATAACCCGTATATAGCTGAATGTGTATGCACAACTTTATAAAAACAGAATCTCAGACTATCCATCACATACAAATTTACAATAAGCATCAGAGTTAAGGTTACAGTACGCGTCCGTACCTTCGTTGATGATGTTTTGGTACGTTTGACTAAAACGGTACTTCTAACGGAAAACAGCGGTACAAGTTCACAGATACCCTATAGGAACAATATCACATTTATCAGTGGCCATCAACTTTGCAATACTTGTGGAATTCTACGTTGAAGATTTACTATTCATATGAATAGTATATTCATATGAATAGTATTCACTATTCATGTGAATAGTCCCAGTAAAAATATTTTTACCGTGACAGTAAATAATTTTTACTGTTTGGTAAATAGTATTTACTATACTGGTAAATAACATTACTGCCCAAGAATAATTCTTTTCTGATGTGACAGATCAGGCTAAGCTGCAGCCACAGAGCATACTCAGAAAAACTCTATCAGGCTTTTCTACTATAATTACCGAAAGAAACTACCAAATCTTAAGATTAGGGACCAAAGAACTTACCCTTGAAGTTCTTACTCCTTCTCTCCAGCTCCGAGAACTTTACTCTAAATTCTCACTCTAAACTCTAAGAATTCTCTCTCTTCTATTAAACTCGACCGTTGTGATCTGAGTTTGATGTGAAGAAAATGAAGAATTGAGGCCTCTATTTATAGTGTTGGAAAATGGGTCCTTAAGTGTAATTTCTTGTTTTTGGGTCATTTTTCGTAATTTTTCCCTGACTAATTTTTCAAACCTTCACGTGGGTAGATGGAAAATTTTTCCCATGGGTCCCACATCTTTAAATATTATATTATTATATAAATAATTTAATAATATAATATAATATTATAATTATTATTGAGTGGGTCCCGCGTCAACTTTTTCAACATTCACGAGAATTGTTGTCGGATGAGTGAATTATGAAGCTGTGGGTCCCACAAAATACCGTTTCAAAATTCGCCATTTTTAAAATAGAGCCTAGTAGTCTTTAATAACAGACAAATTTCTATGTCTTTAGACCCAGAATTTAGGATATTACATTTCTCCCCCCGTTAAATAAAATTTCGCCCTCGAAATTTACTCCATACTAACTAAACATTGAGCCATGAACTCCGGATATCTTTCCCTCATATCTTCCTCTGTTTCCCAAGTCGCCTCATTAGGAGATAAACCCTTCCAGACCACTTTCACAACAGGAATATTTCTGTGTCGAAGCCGTTTCTCCTGGTAATCGAGAATTCGCTCCGGCTCGACCTCAAAAGTGTTATCATGTCGCACCTCGACATCCTCATACTGAATAACATGGTCATGGTCAGGTTGGTATTTCTTCAACTGGGAAACATGGAAAACATCATGGAGTTTACTCAAGTTCGGGGGTAAAGCTAATTGGTACGCAACTGGCCCTCGTTTGGCCAGGATTTCAAATGGTCCAATATATCGCGGACTCAACTTTTTCCTTTTCAGCGTTCTACCGATACCAGTGACTGGTGATAGTTTCAGAAACACATGGTCTCCGACTTCAAATTCTAACGGTCTTCTCCTCTTATCAGCATAGCTCTTCTGTCTGCTATGTGCTGTTAGGAGCCTCTGCTTGATTAGTGCGATTTGTTCGGAAGTTTTGTCAACTAAATCTGTCCCGATGAATTCTCGTTCCGACAGTTCTGTCCAGCATATAGGCGATCGACACTTCCGTCCGTACAATGCCTCAAATGGAGCCATCTGTATGCTCGAATGGTAACTGTTGTTGTAAGCGAACTCGGCTAGCGGTAGATGTTCGTCCCAATGGCCCTTGAAGTCCAACACACACGCTCTAAGCATATCTTCTAGAGTTTGTATTGTCCTTTCAGATTGACCATCGGTCTGCGGGTGATAAGCCGTACTAGGCCTTAGTTTAGTTCCCATCTCTGCATGCAAAGCGTCCCAGAATCGGGATGTAAATCGCGGGTCCCGATCAGAAACGATGCTCTTAGGTACACCATGAAGTCTTACGATCTCTTTGATATAAATCCTCGCCAATTGTTCTGGTGAGTAATTAATACTAATGGGGAGAAAGTGTGCCGACTTAGTCAATCGGTCCACAATCACCCAAATCGCGTCGTGATGTCTAATCTTGGGTAAACCTACCACTAAATCCATGGTAATATTCTCCCATTTCCACTCCGGAATTTCCAGTCCTTGAAGAAGACCAGGGGGTCGTTGGTGTTCAGTTTTAACTTTTTGACAGGTCAAACATTTTTCCACATATTCAGTTACATCTTTCTTCAATCTGGGCCACCAAAACTCGGATTTCAAGTTCTGGTACATCTTGACCATTCCTGGATGTAGAGTGTATCTGCTCTTATGAGCCTCGTCTAGAATCTTCTGTCGTAATTCACCATCCTTTGGAATGTAGATCCGCTTCTTGTACCTGACTAAACCACTAGGTGATAGGTCAAGGTCTTAAGTTTCACCTTGTGAGATCTTTTCTCGAGCTGTTATAGCCCATTCGTCGTGCTTTTGAGCTTCCTTTACCGCATCTCTTAAATTGTACTTTCCTTGACTAACAAGGAGACTTGCAAGATACACGTCATCGGGCGCGTAGTGTCTCATGCAAATCTGATTGGACAGATTCAGGTCTCTGAAATCTTCAAGTAGTCTCCGCTCTTGAATCATCATGTATGCTGCGTGCACCGTCTTTCTACTAAGCGCATATGCTACGACATTTGCTTTTCCGGGATGATACTTGATCTCCAGATCGTAATCTTTTAGTAAGTCCATCCAGCGACGTTGTCTCATGTTGAGCTCTTTTTGATCAAACAGGTATTTCAGGCTCTTGTGGTCGCAGTATAACTCTACGACTGCACCATAGAGGTAGTGCCTCCATATCTTTAAGGCGAATACAATAGCCGCAAGTTCTAAGTCATGCGTAGGATAGTTCGACTCGTGAGGCTTCAACTGACGAGAGGCATAAGCTACAACTCTGCCCTGTTGCATTAGGACACATCCCAATCCTTGCCCACTAGCATCACTATAGACAACGTATGTTTCGTCTGGATCTGGAATTATTAATACTGGAGATGTAGTCAACTTCTCCCTCAAAGTTTGAAAACTCGCCTCACAATCATCGTCCCATATGAATGGTTGTTTTTTCCTTGTGAGCTTCGTTAATGGTAAGGCAATACGTGAGAAATTTTGTATGAATCTGCGGTAATATCCAGCTAAACCCAGGAAACTACGTATCTCTGCCACTGTTTCCGGCCTCTTCCAGTTCAGAACCGCTTCCACTTTACTAGGATCAACAGCTACACCATCGCGAGATACGACATGACCCAGAAATTTTACCTCTGGTAGCCAGAATTCACACTTGCTCAATTTAGCAAAAAGTTATTTGTCGCGGAGTATTCCCAACACGAGTCGCAGATGTTCTTCGTGTTCTTCCCTGCTTTTAGAATAGATTAGGATGTCATCGATGAACACCACTACAAACTTGTCTAGGTGTAGACGAAAGATTCTATTCATGTAATCCATGAATACGGCAGGCGCATTTGTCAATCCAAAAGGCATCACAAGGAATTTGTAATGCCCGTATCTGGTTCTAAAGGCTGTTTTTGGAACATCACTGGTTTTCACTCGCAGCTGGTGATATCCTGAGCGCAAGTCAATTTTAGAGAATACACGGGAACCAGATAGTTGATCGAGTAGATCGTCAATGCGAGGAAGTGGGTACTTGTTTTTGATAGTCACCTTGTTTAACTCGCGGTAATCGATACAAAGTCGTAAACTTCCATCTTTCTTCTTTACAAACAGTACTGGGGCTCCCCATGGCGACACACTAGGTCGAATAAATCCTTTCTCCAGTAGCTCCTCAAGCTGTTTCTTCAATTCCAGCATCTCGTTTGGTGCCATACGATATGGTGCTTTTGATATTGGTCCAGTGCCTGGCATCAAGTCGATGGCGAATTCAACCTCTCTCTCAGGGGGTAACTTGGTGAGATCTTTGGGAAACACATCAGGGAATTCATTCACAATGGGAATGTCTTTGAGTGATGGTTCATCGTCTATCTTGATTGAGAAGAACACCATATACGCTTGGCAACCTTGCTTCATGCATTTTTCTGCTTCTGCACTAGATAGGAAATTCAGACTCACATTGATCTTGCTCTGGTCGTGTGGTGGTGAGAATCGTATCTCTTTATTACCACAATCAATGACCGCGTTGTTTGCCGTTAGCCAATCTAGACCAAGAATGACATCAATGCCATGAAGCGGTAATCGGATAAGATCTATGTTAGATTCTCGTCCGTTCACACTCGCAATGCAATTAAGACATGCATCAGACGCTAAAGATTTCACGCCAAGTGGGGTAGCTACTATCAAATCATATGGTAGTCTATAGGCTTGCATTCCTAGTCGTTTTGCACAATCGCAAGAAATAAACGAGTGATTAGCACCCGAATCATACAATGCCTGTAGTAGATTTCCATTAAGAGAAATAGTACCTTTGATCATCTCAGGAGATTTCTTGGCTTCCTCATTAGTCAGAGCAAAAACTCGTCCTGCGTTCTGCGGTCTCGCCTCCAAAGCTTTTTGAGGACAGTTTAAGCTAATATGCCCCGGTTTCTGACACCTGAAGCACACTGGCTTTCCCTCACAGTTAGCTCCCGGATGGAACCTTCTGCATTGCGGACAGGCTTGGGATGTCTGCATTCTTGGAAAGTTTTGCTGTCTCGGTTGAAATGGCCTCTTATTCCCTTGTTGGGAATTATTCCAAGGTGCCTTCCTCTTCTGTGCTGGGTTGTTGCGATTGAAATCGCTACGGTTGGGGCCGCTACTGCTGAAGTCTCTGGTCTTGCGAAGCTCCTTCAAGTTTCGTTCGATGAGTCGGCAGGCTTCTACAGCTTGATTTAGTTCCAGAAATTTGTGCGATACCAACCTTTCCCTTATCTCATACTTTAGTCCATACACAAGTACATTTGCAATGCTGCTCTCGTCATTATCTCGCCTCAGAAGTGATGAGTACCGAGATAAGTTGGTGAAACGAGCGAAGTAATCATCGAAAGATTCTTCCCGACCCTGACGGATGTGCAGAAACTCTGTCTCCTTCATCATCTGTACTGAGGGTGGAAAGTACTGCTCGTTAAACTTTTCTTGGAACGTTTCCCATGTGACGGGACAGTTTCGGCTTCGGAGGGCTGCCGCGGTGTTTCGCCACCAACGATCGGCGTCTCCTGCTAGCTTGTAAATTGCCAATTGAGCCTTCCTGTTATCCGGACATTCTAAGACCTCAAAGATCTTTTCAAGACACAATAGCCAATCTTCAGCTGAATCAAGTTTTCCTCGGAATGCTGGTGGCTTGTGTTTGCAGAATTGTGTCACCCAGTATTGCGTATCCTTAGCTTCTCTGACAGGTTGATGTTGCTCCACCAATACTCTCTCCTAGGGTTAGGTCTCCAAAATCTCGAAGCTTCGCTGCCTCCCTCTGATTGCAATTAACCGAGATGTTAAAAAGGAAAAGATTAAATAAATAAAACTGATTTCCCTTTTTTTTTCCCACACGTTTACTCTCTTCTTTTATCCCTTTTTTTTTCTTTATTCACCAAGGCATTTTGAAAAATCAATCGGTCCATTACCCTTATAATATATATATATATATATTTCCTCTCCGGGCTGTTACAGCCCTGGTTTAATTTATGCCGGGTTTAGGGACCTCGACTTCATGCTTAGGCAAGTGCTTTTGCACATTGGTGAATCTCCTCGGTGGGATCCTTTATTGATAAAAAGTAGCCCTAAGAGGCTTCACAAAGAAACATGAGTGAAAAACGAAATAACTCGAACTACTGTAAATAATAAGTCATTTGGAACCGGGATGGGGTCTAGCTATGGTAGATCTTTAGCTTGTCAGCATTCCAGGTTCTTTTGACCGGCTTCCGTGCCAGGGTTTCCAGGATGTATGCCCTCCGTCGAGCTTCTCCTTGATCCGGTAGGGGCCTTCCCAATTCGCCGCAAGCTTTCCGTTCTTGGCATTCTTACTGCCTATGTCGGCCCGTCGGAGTACGAGGTTCCCCCGGTTGAATGACCGCGGTCTTACCTTCCTATTGTACTTAGCCGTGAGTAGCTGCTTGACAGCTAATTCCTGGCAGTGAGCCTTGACTTAGATTTCGTCTATGAGGCCCAGGTCGGTCTTCAA
The DNA here is from genome assembly GCA_034222035.1 of Acacia crassicarpa. Lineage (NCBI taxonomy): Eukaryota > Viridiplantae > Streptophyta > Magnoliopsida > Fabales > Fabaceae > Acacia > Acacia crassicarpa. The sequence continues at coordinate 41,966,638 of JAWXYG010000003.1, forward strand.
GGCGTCGTCGTTCGACTCCTGCCCTTCTTGTTTGGCTCTAACCTTTCTTCAGGATGGTTGCCCGATTTTGACCGGGATCATCGCTTCGCATCCATAGGTCAACCTGAACGGGGTTTCCTAGGTCGAAGACTGTACGCTTGTCTGGTATCCCCAAAGAACGCTGTGTAGCTGCTCGGTCGAGCTGGTGTCCGCAATGCAGCATGCGCCTCATCAGTCCGTCCAGGATGATCTTGTTGGCAGATTCGGCCTGGCCGTTTGACTGTGGGTATTCTACGGGTGAGAAGTGTTGTTCAATGTCTAGGTTGGACATTAATGCTTGGAATCTATGGTCCATGAATTGGGTCCCATTGTCCGTGACGTAGACGATGTTGTTCCGGAAAAACTTTATTACTCTAGCCGAGGTTATTGTGGTGAGTAGCTCTGCCTCGATCTACTTGGTGAAGTAGTCTACTGCGACTATGAGTCATCTGCATTGCCCCTGCGCCGGTCGGAATGGTCCGAGGATGTCCATGCCCCCTTTGCAGAAGGGCCAGGGGGCTGGCATTCCTTTCAATTCTGAGGGGGGCGGCCGTATGATCCTGACGTGTTTCTGACAACTGTCGCACGTCTTGGCCTTCTTCATGGCGTCATGCTTCATAGTGGGCCAGTAGTAGCCGACACGTAGCGCTTTCCTGGCGAGTGCCTTGCCCCTCATGTGGTGGCCGTTGCTGTCTTCATGAAGTTCGGCTAGCACATATTTTGCCTCGGTTTCGCCGAGGTATCGCATCATCGGGAAATGCAATCCCTTTCGCCGAGGTATCGCATCATTGGGCAATGCAGTCCCTTTCTGCAGAGCTGATCATCTACCATTGCGTAGAGAGCGGCTTCTCTGATCGTTTTTTTTTGTTTGGCCGCGGTCGAGTCGGTAGGGATAATTCCCCTTTCTAGGTAGTCTTCTATCGGCTTCCTCCGGTCGAGTCCTGAGATGGTCATGATACAGCTCGGCTCGGTCAGGCTCTACTGGATCACGGTCCTGTGATTGTCCGGTCCCTTAGTGTTTGCCAGCTTGGAGAGGATGTCGGCTCTCTTGTTCTCCTCTCTTGGAATATGGAAATCGGGCATTTCCTCGAACTCGGTCATGAGCTCTTTGGCGTGGCTTAGGTATTCCGCCGTAAGAGGGCCTTTTGCTTGATAGCTGCCGTTGATTTGGGCGGCAACGAGTTGCGAGTCGGTTAAGACCTTTACTGCAGCCCGGCCAATAGAGCTTCGTACTCGGTTTGGTTGTTGGAGGTCGGGAACTTCAGCTGGAGGGAGTGTTCAGTGGCGACCCCCTGGGGGCTTTCAACGATGACTCCTGCACCGCTGCACTTAGTGTTGGAGGATCCGTCCCCGAAAACTTTCCAAGCCTCGTCGCTTGTTATTGCCGAGGTGAGATCCCTAATGAAGTCCGCCAAAGCTTGTGACTTGATCGCTTGCCGAGCCTCGAATGCTATGTCGAATTGTGGCAGCTCAATGGCGAGGTGATCTACGAGTCTGGGGAGTTCTGTCCTCCACGCGGTGTTCTTCTTGGTCTCGGCCCTCTCGACCTCGGCCCTCCGTGGCGATCCGGTTGGTGCGGTTAACACCGTCACCCTGGTTTCCCGAGTCATGGGTATTTTCTGGGGACGGTAGGCGGCCTCGTACTGCGCTCGTCCTACCATCCAGTTCGCCGTTGTCCCGGCGTGTGTTTCTCGTTTTTCTTTATTTTCGAGTCTTTTAAGGGACGACTCTTACGTCCTCCGTCAGATGCGGACGTCGGCTTCGACCGCCTGACGTCTCGCGCTGGTTGTTCTGGGCTCGCTTCTTGCAGCGGCGTCTCGTCTGCCTGAGGGGAAGTCGCCGCGTCGGTCGCGTGTCCTTCAGGAGTTTTTTTTCCGTTGCGGCGGCCCTGTGACTGGTCGGGTTCGATCGGCGGTCGGCTTGCTTGGGGTCTCCGCCAACAACCAGTTACGGTGGGTTTCTGCTGTGGCTTCTGGTGCTTGCCATCAGTGGTGTTTAACCAGATTTGGTGTGACCGGGTCCGCCTTCGAAAATTCACACGAAGCCGGGGCTTTAACCAGATTCGGTGTGGCCGGGGTCCGCCTTCAAAAGTTATCACGGAGCTGGGATTTTGACCAGATTCTGTGTAACTGGGGTCCGGCTTTAATAATTCACACGGAGCCTGGGCTTTAACCAGCTTGGCGTAGCCGGGGTCCGTTATCAAGGATTCTGTGGGATCCGAGGTTGTACCCATATTTGGTGTAACCGAGTCCTTCTCACAAACAATTATAGCTGGCGTGGATTCACTCAACTGAATGCAAGGTTGACACTCTTGCTTCTGAATCTGCCAATGAGGGGTTGCGGCTTTTGCAGCACGAACACTAATGCAAGTGATTGTCCCTATCTTCATATTGATGAGAAACGGTTGGTGGATAGTGTTGATGAGGACAAATTTATGCAGTTATGCGGAATTGTCGAAGCTAGTGGGACTAATGGTTGACATCAGCCTGCTCGGAGCCGTTGGGGAGCGCCTTCATAATCATCCTTGAGAACGAGGATGTGATCTCGGCGTCTCGGCTCCTCCTCATCTCGGCGTATTATCAACCTCGGCTATCGCGATAGAGTCGAGGTGCGTTGAATCAGCCTCGGCTTAACAACACCCTCAGCTACCATGATTTGTCTGTTTGCCCTGCCTCAAAACAATTCTCAAAGAAGAATAGGTCAATGAGATCAGACACTATTACTATATATTTGAAGGATTTTAGTGATCCGTTAACTCTTTCTAATGTGAATAACACAACACAGATATAGCAAAGGCAAAGATAAAGAAAACTTCCTTGCACCACCGAGTAGTAAAAATGACTCCTTTGGGATGGCATGGAAAGTTCAAATGTTGTGGTTGCTTATGATCCACATAGAGCACGCCAGAATTAAAAAGTCTGGGTTCCCTAGGAGAGAGAATAATGATCCTTCCTCTTAAAAGCATTCCCAAAGAGAAAATCTGACGATCCTTCCAACTATCTTCTCAACCCGTGGTCGCATGGAGAATTAAAGAAAACCCATGAGAAGTAGTTCGAAACCAAAGCTATTGCCCAAATCCAGGTTCCCAAGGAAGGAGACCTGGGTTCCCAGGTGTCAGGATGGTCGAGTGGTCTAAGGCGCCAGATTCAAGTTTTGGGTCCTCTAACGAGGCCATGAGTTCCCAAGGAGAGAGGAAGAGGATCCTGAGGATCTTGGAGAGAGGGGGTGTCAGTCCTTCCCCCACTATCTTCTGGTCAAACAACGCTTTCTATAGCCAGTTGATCAAATAGGAAATTCCTTCAACTTCTTCGTTGCGACTATCCTAGGTCGCGGGAATCAAATAAAAATTTACCGATTCCCCACGGACGGCGCCAATGTTCTGTTCTGAGAACAAGATTTATTGGACTTGACTAGGTTGTCAAGCCTAGAGCCTACGTACCCTGTAAAGGGATCAAAGTCCACGTAGTTCGAGACACACACAGGCGTGTAGCCAAGGGGGTGGGGTGTATGCTCTGTGTGGCAGAAAGAAAAGGAGTTTACAGTTAGAACCCGTGCACCTGTTTAGGGTTTCCTTCTATTTATAGAGGAGTCTGGTGCGAGTATCTCTCTGCATTGATGAGCCATATCCTTGACTGGGGAGTCAGGATTCATTTGTTGGGATCATGATTGAGGGAGAATCTCCATTAACCAGGTCCTAAATTGGTGGGATCCTTCATTATTGCTCATTATAGCGCGAATTATGTTTCCAGCGCAGTTGGGCCGAGGTCCGGACCTGGGCCTATTGGGCCGGTCCGTAACAGAACTTAAAACTAGACAACTAACTCTTTTAGGAGTAGTAACACAAAGTTGATCTAGTGATATATGATTCTCATTTTAAGTTTGAGTTCAAGAAGAGATATTTTTAATAAAATGAGCAGTCACAAATCCCAAAACTTGAATAGTTGGTTATTTGGATACTAGTTGAAACTTGAAAGTATAAAAAAAAGGAGTGCCGATTATTAATTTTTTTTAATTGCCACAGAAGCTTGCGAGGTGGTCGTATGTAGAAGTTATTGACTGGTTACTGGGATTAAGCAGCTCCGCAGTAACTGTCGGACTTGCTAAGCTGAATTTATATTTTGGAAGCATGAATATATGTTCATGTTTCGTGGTGGCGTTTCCTACATGAGGATTTCTGAGAACTCTGATCATGCAAGTTTCAACCTCTTGCTGTTCTGGACACTTTCAAAGTAGGACGACTCTGTTCTCTGTTCCCTGTCACCTTCAAACACTCTGTCGCCTTCGGTCAAAGCCAAGCCCGACCGCCTCTTTATCTCTTTCATGCCCTAATTTCTGGCTTTCCCTCTATGTTTTATTTCAGTAACCATCAGACCCTCAATTTTTCTATTGGCTAAAAAAAGGACTCCAAATTTTTCCACATCAGCTCCCACAAGTCCTAACAGAAACCACATTTTTATTCACGATGGCAATATTTTAGGTGACAATTTGTCATTTTTTTATATGAAAAAGTTTAGATGAAGGTAGACACTTGGACTCCACTAGGGTCAGGGCGTACCTTCAGACATAAAGAGCTATTTATAAATTATCCACCAAGGAGACCCCACATCAATCAGCAGGTATTGAACCTCTTCCCTTTTGGGGCGTAGGCCGATGTCTTAACCAACTGCGCCAATCCTCATTGGCGACAATTTGTAACTTTTTTTTATATGAACTGTAACTTAATGCTTCAATTTTGAATTTTAACTTCCATCCATGCGGGGTAAATTTGGCCCGTTTTAAAACTTCCAAAACAAAAATTACCCCCCACAAAAAAAGTGAAAACTTCCGGGACTTGTTCACAGCCAGTTCTACAAGTTTTATTAACATATTAATATTGATTAGAGCCAAATTGACAAAATAGCAGCTACCATATATACACTTTGGACCCCCAAAGAACATAATGGCCAAATGATTTCTCATCAATTGCCACAAAACCCTGAAAGAGAGCGTTTAATTTCTTTTCCTTTTGTTTTTTTCCCTGATCAAAAGTATAAACAGGTATAAGTGCTACAGATAAACAGGTATAAGTGCTACAGAAACATTCTTGCAGAGAGCTATACTTCATCTTTGCTAAGCTAAGGTATGCTATCATCATATATTTGATTTCTTCAAAAAGATTTAAATCAAAAAGACAACTACTGGGGAATCATTCCAATATGACTTACATGAGAAAGAATGTAACTACAATGAATACACATGGATTAGATTGACAATCATTAATAATGCAATTAATCTATGAACTCTGGAACAAAGAAAGGTAACACTCGAGTTTCCTAAACAAAACTTGAGTTCCAAGGTAATTCTTTAACCTCAACCTCTTTGATGTTAAGTATACTCGATGAAGGCCTTTGACACACTTCAAGTTTCATTTGGTTACACTCAAGTTTACAACTCGAATGTGATTTAGGACATTCGAGTTTTGGTAGACTTTAATCTTTTCCACTAAAATTTATCTTAAAACACTCTACTACCAAGCTCTCAAAATGCCAAAACTTGAGTATTAAGAAAGAACACTCAAGTTTCACTTTTGAGTATGGAATTACAAAACTCGAGTGTCCCTTTTGAAAGCTTATTTCCAACATAACCTTTTTTTTTTGAAACAGTCTTTCTTCTAAGAGCAAAAACATCTACACTCGAGTATTGTAGAACAAAACTCAAGTGTGCCACTCGAGTTAAGATGAATACAATTTGAGTGTTGACTGCTTCTGCAGTACATCATTATATCTTGAATTCAAATTTATTGATTATCATTCCATTACTTCATATTATCACTTTTTATTATTCTCAATGCTATTTAACTTGTTTATTAATGAGTTTCAGATGATTAAATTGACAAAGTAACCACAAAATCTCCAAAAGCTACATTTGTGTCAGAAGTATTAAATGAAGTTACAGAAGTGAGCACACACATGACAACGAACTCAGAGCAAACAAAAAGAACATATTTTCTGCTATACCCATTCCAGTAAAATGATAGCAATGTCATATCAAAAGAAGGGATGTCGTATGAAATGAAGCGATATTGACCAAAACTTCAAATATTCCACAAATTCCAACTTGTGAGTAACATAAGCGTTTACTAACTAACAGTAACATTTATTACTCACAACGGACACATGAAAGCTTCTCAACGGTCATCAATGACGTTCAACTATAAATATGAAGAGCATTCAATACGGAGTAATACCACTGAACTATTACCGCTCAATTTCATTAATAGCTCTTTATTGTTCATTTAGTATCATTTAATATCTTCAGATATTCTGTACATCAATGTTCATTTATCTACATTGTGAGAGAATTTATCATTTGATTATATTGCTTGTAAAAATCTCAAAGTAGTGAGACTTTAAGTGCGGGAATTTATAACTTCTAAGGGGGAATGAGTCTTGTGAGGAAAGCCCATTGAAATGTGTGGAATCATTCAAAAAGATAGTGAAAATCTCAAAGGCTCTCTGGGGACTAGACGTAAGTCAAAACTTTATGACCGAACTAGTATAAATTTCATTGTCTCAGCTTTTCTTTCATTCCTTCCTTGCTAAGTTATTCACCAAGCTTGCTTAGTCTAAAATTTTTTAAATCACCTAATTCACCCCCTCTTGGTTGTTACTTAGCACTTTTAGGAGTTGGAAGAGATGCATCAAATAGAATTTTTTTCAGAATCCCACCTCCTTATATTTGATACTTTTCAGAATCCCGCCTTTTTAGATAAAATAATATTTAAGGGTTCTTTGAAAAGAACTGTAATGTATTGTATTGTCCATAATATTAATTAATATATCAAAAAAAAATTGATATATTGTTAGATTACTTAATGGTTCTTGTTACGGACCGGCCCAATAGGCCCAAGTCCGGACCTCGGCCCGATGGCGCCTATAAGGGAATCCGCGCTATATTAGGAAGGGATCCAAGATCCCCTATTGTTAGGATCTCATGAATAAGGATTCTCCTACGATCATGGTAACAGCCAATCAGCCCTTGACGGCTCAATTATAGATATCCCTCTTTAATAGGGAGATACGGGCACCAAGCTCCTCTATAAATAGAAGGAAACCTTAAACAGGTGCACACGTTCTATCTTATGCTCTTGTTACTTTCTGCCACACAGAGCACACACCCCACTCCCCTGGCTACGTGCCTTCAAGTTTGTTGCGAACTACGTGGACTTTGATCCCTTCGAGGGTACGTAGGCTCTAGGCTTGACACCCTAGTCAAGTCCAATCTCTGTGTTCTTTATACAGAACATTGGCGCCGTCCGTGGGGACCGTAAACTTCAATCCCCGTGACTACTAATGGTGAGCACTAGAAGCCACAGCAGAAATCCCCAACCGGTGGGAGGAGACCCACAAGCCAGCCGCCCGCCGCCAGACCAGCCGCCGGCACTACCTCGGAGAGGAAACACCCCAGAAGGACATGTTACTGATACGGTGACTTCCTCCCCGGACAGGGAACAGCCGCTCCATGACGAGCAGCCACGGCATGAAGACTGGCATCCAGAAGAAGCACTCGCGCCATCTCCAACGCGTGATGTCCGGGCAGTTGATGCCGACGTCCGCATGATGAGGAGGACTCAGGAATCGTTCATACGGCGCCTGGAGAACAAGGAAAAACACGACGACCTGCAGAGGCGGGCTGACTTTGAAGCTATCGGAAAGATGATCCAAGAAGCGCTCGAGAATGACCGCCGCGTAAGAGGCCGCCACAGGGGTCGCGGTCATACAAGGAGGGCCTCAGCAGGCGACAGCAGCTCCTCGAGCAACTCTGAGCCGAGGAACCCATGCCGCGACGACGGCGAACCGAGGCGGCGCCCGATTGTAGACCACGGTGGACCACGGTCCCCGGGAGACAGAGGAAACCACGGCGCCGGTCCTAACCGCACCAATCGGCACGAAAGGGAATACCGTGATCGAGAAGAAACCCACGCCGAGGAAAGAACTCCCCGGCCTTGCCACGGATCGCCTCGGGAATATCGTGTGACGTACCTATCAGAGACGGGAAGATCCCCGTTCTCGAGGGAGGCGGCAACAGCCCATTTCCCAAAACGCTTTGATTTAAGCAGCCTGCCGAAATACGATGGGAGCCAAGACCCCCGGAACCACTTGGTTACCTTTGAGAAGCTCATGTGGGTCCGACAGATCAGCGGTCCGGTCATTCAGCGCCTGTTTGCGGCTACTCTGGACGGGCCGGCACACAGGTGGCTGACATCTCTTCCGGACAACTCTATCCGAGACTATGAAGACCTCGGACGAAAATTCGAGCTGCACTTCGCCACCAGCAAAAAGCAGCCGAAGACTACGTTCACCTTGAGCAAAGTACGTCAGAAGAAAGGTGAGGCCTTGCAGAAGTATCTGGATCGGTTCCGAGACGTGGCTATGCAAGTACGGTCATTGCCCGAGGATGTCCACGTACACTGCCTGGTCAATGGACTGGATCCAGCATCCCGGCTGGCTCGTCACCTATGCAAGAACCTAAAGTACACCTTGACCGAATTCTATACTGAGGCGAAGAAGTACCTGGAAATGGAGCAGATGGAGGCGGCCAATGCCGATGAACCTGAGCGAACTAGGAAGAGCCCGCCTAGCGACGAGGAACGCCTAAGAAGGACGAAGACCGACCCGAGACAGCGCAGCCGGGACAGCCGGACAAAGTCTGACCGGGCCGACCAGAAGACCAAGTACGACAGTTACACCCCGCTGAACGTCCCTCGGTCCCAGGTATGGAAGGAGGTAGCCCAGACCGAGATGAAGCGGGTGGACAGGCCAAAGCCGATCAGAGGACGCTCCAACACGAACCGTTCCAAGTTCTGCAAGTTCCACGACTGCAACAGCTACACCACCGACGAGTGTTATGATCTCCGCGACGCAATCGAGAAGTTCGTAAGGGATGGGAAACTGCGTCAGTACGTGATCAAGACTCAGGGAAGGACGAACGGGAAACGCAATGACCGCGCCCGCTCCAGAAGTCCGCCCAAGGAATCCCGAACTCCGGGAAAAAAGCAGAAGGCGGCCTCGGACGACGAATTTCCCGACGTCGATTTCCAGTGCAACGTCGTCAGCGGAGGATATGGGGGAGGAGGAGACACAATAAGCCAGCGAAAGAAGTATCTCCGAGAAGTATTGACCGTCCGAGACCCCCCTAAATTCAAGGAAGACCCAAAGAAGCCTCGGCCCCCTGCCCTAACCTTCACCAAGGAAGAGTTGGAAGACGTCATACCCGGACATCTGGACGGACTGGTAATCACCGGAACCCTGATAAACTGTCGTGCTAAAAGAATTTTTGTGGATGCAGGAAGTTCAGTGGACATCATAAGTTGGGATGCCTACAAAAGGATGCACCTCGACAAAGAGGACCTTAGGCCTTGCAAAACCACCTTGGTGGGTTTCAATGGCGAGCAATCCTTCCCAAAAGGCTACATCGACCTCCGGTTAACTCTGGGCACCAAAGAAGGCTTCAAATCGGAGCGGGTACGATTCGTAGTCGCTGATTTCCGGTCCCCTTACAACATCATCCTGGGTCGGCCAACGATCCACAACTGGGATATACTAGTATCCACCAAGCACCAGAAGCTGAAGATGGTCAATAATAAAAACCAGATAGTGGTGGTCTCTGGAGACCAGAAAGAGTCGAGGCAATGCTACTACGAAGCTCTCCGGGTCGAGGAAGGAGGACCAACGTCTCCACCCCGGCTCGGATTTAATGAGCGAGTAGCCGAAGCCGGCCCAGGTGAGCGCCCGCGGCAGCAAGTCAACATGGTCGAGTTGGACCTCCGGGAGCTGGACAATCCGAGGCCCGAACCAAAAGGGGAGCTGGAGGAGATAATGCTAGGTGAGGACCCATCCAACACTGCCAAAATTGGCCGTGATATGGACCACGGCCTGAGGGACCTCATGATACGCTTTTTAAGGCAGACGTCTTCGCATGGACCTCGGCCGAAGTGCCCGACATTGACCCCCACTTCTGCTGTCACAAGCTCGGCATATGGCCGGGATCTAGACCCGTGGCACAGAAGAAGAGGAACATCACGGACAATAGGCAGAAGGCCCTGGAGGACCACATTGAGGAACTCCTAGCGGCCGGCTTCATTCGAGAGGTACAATACACCACTTGGCTCTCCAACGTAGTCATGGTCCTCAAGCCCAGCGGCAAATGGAGAGTGTGCGTCGATTACTCCAACCTCAACAAAGCCTGTCCTAAGGATTCCTACCCGATGCCCAACATTGATAAGCTCGTGGACAACTCGGCCGGGTACCAACTCCTCTCCTTCATGGATGCCTACTCCGGCTATAACCAGATCGCCATGCATCCCGAGGACCAAGAAAAGACCGCCTTTATAACTGATAAGGCGAATTATTGCTACAACGTCATGCCCTTTGGACTGAAGAATGCCGGGGCCACCTACCAAAGGATGATGAACCGAGTTTTCGAGGATCAGATCGGGCGTAGCATAGAAGTCTACATAGACGACATGATCGTCAAGTCAAAACTCCCAGAAGATCACATCCGGGACCTAGAACAGACGTTTGAGAAGTTAAGAAGACATCGAATTAGGTTGAACCCGGCCAAGTGTGCCTTCGGGGTCCTAGCAGGGAAATTCCTAGGCTTCATGTTAACGAACCGAGGGATAGAGGCCAACCCGGACAAATGCAAAGCCGTGCTCGACATGCAGCCCCCGGAATCTAAAAAGGAGGTACAGCAGCTGACGGGCCGACTAGCCGCATTGACGCGCTTCTTGCCGAAGTCGGCCGAGAAAGCCCTACCTCTTTTCAAGCTGCTAAAGAAAGAAACCCTGGGCGGATGGAGCCCGGACTGTGACGCAGCATTCGAAGAAATTAAGAGATGTTTGGCATCCGCTCCGGTGCTCACGAAGCCGGACCCAGGAGAGACCTTATTCCTCTACCTATCAATCGGCAATGAAGCCGTGAGCGCCGCCCTAGTAAGGGAGTCCGAGGCAGGACAGACACCAATATACTTCACCAGCAGGGCCTTGCAAAGCGCTGAAATCAGGTACCAGAAGCTGGAGAAGGTAGCTTTTGCTCTACTCACAGCCGCAAGAAGACTCCGGTCGTATTTCCAGGGACACCGGATTGTCGTACGAACCAGCCAGCCGATCCGGCAAATTCTGCATAAGCCGGACCTGGCAGGGAGGATGACCAATTGGGCCATAGAGCTATCAGAGTTTGACATCGCTTTCGAAGCCTGGCAGGCGATCAGGTCCCAGGCACTCGCAGACTTCATTAGGGAACTCACCCCGGCCATAGTCAGTAACGGGACGTGGAAGGTCTATGTGGATGGATCATCCAACGCAGAGGGCAGCGGTGCAGGAGTCATCGTGGAAAGCCCACAGGGAGTAGCCACCGAACACTCTCTTCAGTTAGAATTCCAGACCTCTAATAACCAGGCCGAATATGAGGCCCTACTGGTCAGACTACTCCAGGCAAAGGATAATGGTGCCCAGCGAGTAAAGGTCTTAATCGACTCGCAGCTCGTCGCGGCTCAGATAAACGGCACCTACCAGGCGAAGGGCCCGCTCATGGCAAAGTACCTAAATAAAGCCAAAGAGCTGATGGCCGAATTCGAGGAGGTCACAGTGTCCCATATCCCAAGAGAGGAGAACGCAAGAGCCGACATCCTCTCTAAGTTGGCAAGCACTAAGGGGCCGGACAACCATAGGACCGTGATACAACAGAACTTGGCCGAGCCTAGCTGCATCATGGCCATTTTTGGAGGGGCCGACTGGAGAAAGCCTATTAAAGACTACCTCGAGAGGGGAATTATCCCCACCGACCCGACAGACGTAAAAAAGTTGATCAGAGAAGTCGCCCTCTATGCTATGGTCGATGACCAACTATACAGGAAGGGACTCCATTGCCCAATGATGCGATGCCTTGGAGATTCCGAAGCCAAATATGTGCTGGCCGAGCTACACGAAGGCGCTAACGGCCACCACATGGGGGGCAAGGCATTAGCCCGGAAAGCGTTGCGCGCCGGCTACTACTGGCCCACTATGAGTCAGGACGCCATGGAGAAGGCCAAGACATGCGACAGTTGCCAGAAGCACGCCAGGGTCATATGGCCACCACCCTCTGAACTTAAAGGAATGCCAGCCCCATGGCCCTTCTACAAGTGGGGCATGGACATCCTCGGACCATTTAGGCCGGCGCAAGGGCAGCGTAGATGGCTCATCGTCGCAGTCGACTACTTCACTAAATGGATCGAAGCAGAGCCCTCGCCACAATAACGTCGGCCAGAGTGATGAAATTCTTCAGGCACAACATCGTCTCTCGTTTCGGCATACCAGCCGAGGTCGTCACGGACAATGGGACCCAATTCATGGACCATCGTTTCCAAGCACTAATGTCCGACTTGGACATTAAGCAGCACTTCTCGTCCGTCGAACACCCCCAGACCAATGGCCAGGCTGAAGCCGCCAACAAAATCGTCCTGGACGGACTAAAGAGGCGAATGTTGCAAGCCGAGACCAACTGGACCGAACAGCTCCACAGTGTCCTCTGGGGATACCGCACGAGCGTACAGTCTTCGACTCAAGAAACCCCATACAGGCTGACCTATGGATGTGAGGCCATGATCCCGGTTGAAATCGGACAGCCATCTTGGAGAAAGGTGAGAGCCGGGCAAGAGGGGCAGGGATCGAATGACGACGCCTTGAAGACTGACTTGGACCTCATTGATGAAATCCGGGTTACGGCGCACTGCCGGGAACTAGCCGCCAAGCAGCTACTCGCGGCGAAGTACAACAGAAAGGTCAGACCCCGGTCTTTCAACCAAGGCAACCTAGTACTCCGACGGGCCGACATAGGCAACAAAAGCTCGACGGAGGAAGCTGGCGGCAAACTGGGAAGGGCCCTACCGGATTAAGGAAAAGCTCGACGGAGGAGCATATATCCTCGAGACTTTGGCACGAAAGCCAATCAAAAGGACATGGAATGCCGACAAGCTGAAGATCTACTATAGCTAGACCCTTTCTCGGCAGCGTTTGTTAGCTTTTACGATTATTCCTTTCCTCGCATTTGTTTTCCTTTCGTCTTGAGTCCAAGTTATGTCATTTCTGATTATGATGCTTTGTAAGGCCCCGTAGGGCTATTTCTTTTCATCAATAAAGGATCCCACTGGGGATATTTACCAATACGTACAAAGCTTAAGCATGAAGCCTGAGCCGCTTAGCTCGGCCAAAAGCAACAAGGCCGAGGCAATGAAGCCCGGCTAAGGAACCGAAAGCTGGGGCTATTAACCCCGGCATCGGTAGACGGCCCCGAGGTCACAAACCCGGCCAGAACCAAAAACATCTAGATGTACGAAAACCAGCCGTCGTACTCCGACAGGCATTGGTTAGAGCTCGGCAAAGGAATCGAACACGGCCCTTTGTGAAATTGACACGTCAACGCTCGCCCGGCTAAGCAAGCGGCCTGCCATGCCGACCCTGATCAGGTCAAAATGTCCGACTCCAGGCGGACGAAGCCTCGGTTAGACACGTGGTAGTCTCGCCCTTACGCCTGTACAACTGGATCCAACTAAAAGAAAGTTGGAGCTCGGCTACGTGAAAGCCGGGCTGAGGCAGTATGGTTAGTTATGCCTGACGAGGCTGAAACGAGACAACCTTGCCCCAACCTCCCACACACTAAGTGTGGTAGAGAAACAACGGCCTGCACATATGCAGCCGAAAAACACTAAAGCTTGGGCAAAAGAATGATAAAATTGCCTAAGTTTTCTATACGGCCCGTACCCACACGGCCGACCGACGCTTAAGACAAAAGGATGGCAAAATCCATTGTCTACAGCATCCAGACGGCTTGCAACCATACAGCCGAAAGAACACCCAAGCTTAGACAAAAGAGAGATAAGCTCACCAATTATCTAAGTTACCTAAACGCCCACACGGCCGACTGACGAAAAAGGATGGTACAAAGTTAAATCGTTCATTGTCAAATCTAGACAAAAGTGACGGTAAAAATTAAAACAAGTCCGGACCTCGGCCCAAGGCAAGAGAAAAATTGTCGTTAGTCGTTCAAGTCTGTACAAGAATGGCACCAAGGCCAAAGAAAAGCAAAAAATTACAAGGGCTCTAACACCCCAAGAAATGCAAATAGCAAAAATCAAAGCTAAGACAGGGAGCCCGACCCAGCATCAGCTTCCTCCTCAGGCCCGGCCGCGATAGCACCCTCCACATCAGGATCCTCGGCGGTTTGAGGCTCGTATGGGAGGAAAGATCCATCGTCCTTGACAAAGGCACGATGATCATATCCTTCCACTCGAAGCTCAACCCTGGGGTTGAAGTACCGGATCTGGAGCAAGGCTTGTTTAAAACAGGCCTCGGCAGTCTGCACCAGGGCATCCGTAAGCTCCCGGGAGGTCACCTTCTCAGCAGCAAGGGCTGCCTGAGCCGCCTCTTCCTCCCTGGCCAAAGCAGCCAGCCGCTCCTCTAAAGCCTTGGCCGCAGCCAGGCTCTCGGACCTCTCCTTCACGGCCCGGGTGTACTCCACGGCAACCGATTTGGCATGCTCCTGGGACAGCTGTAGCTCCCGCTCCGCCCGGACCACCGCAGCCTTCGCGGCGTCCAGCTCCGCCCGAACCCCCTCTAGTTCCACGAGAGCCGCATCCCGCTCCGCCCAGCCTTTAGCCAGCTCCTCCCCGGCCGACCTAGCCTTAGCCTCAGCCACCTCAAGCTCCTCCTGCAGCTCGCTAGCAGATGCGGCCTTGGCCTCCGCGGCAGACAAACTCTTGGCCAACTCCTCGACCTGTGCCCGCAGCCTCTGGACAACAGCGTGGGAACGAGCATATTGCTCCCGGACGAGGATCAGGGCTTGGTTATATCCCACTGCCCGGCAAAGCTCTGCCTGGTTCCTGTGCAGCTCGTCCAGGGCCGGTCGAGTCAGGGCAGCGCAGCCAGTGAAGTGTCGGGGGGGAGGAAGGCGGTGGAGACCTCAGGAACTACCCCATCGTGCCAAAGACGGCCATGGGCGAGAAGAGACTTCGACAGCGGTGGTGGCGGAAGCGAAGATGACGAAGGCAGATCTGGCAGAGATGAAGGAGGATCATCGGCGAAAAACTCAGCCTCAACCTCCTCATCGGAAATCGGGGCCTCACGCCCCTTAGAAGCCTGCGAACCAGGCACCGGGCTTGGGTCCACAGCAGTGACTTCCCGGCCCTCAAACACCGGAGACCCCCCCAAGGAAGCGGCCTGCGAAGCCGAGGCGGAAGAAGGGCCATCAGCAGCAGGGCCTTTGGCCTTCTTAGGAGCCGGGGCAGAAGGAGCACCGGCAGTGGAAGAAGCCGCCTGCTTCTTGGGACGACTCGTAGGCGCGGCGGCCGCCCTCGACAAGCGAGAGTATAGCGGCAGGTCGTCCATAGCCCTAGCTGCAAACAGACAGAAACAAAGTAGATCAGAATCCACCGATTCATAAGAACAATACTGAAACAAAAACAAACACAACTACTAGTGACCCTACAGGAGGAAGGCGGCGGCTCGGCAGAAATGTAGAAGCCGGCCGGCTGCACACCGTACTCGGCCACCAGGGCCTCGAACCATGGCAAAGCAGAAACCGATTCCGGCACCAGGTCTTCGAGCGGAACCTGGTAGGAGATGGCCTTAGCCTTGTAATGACCTTCCCCCCAATACAGCGGGAACCGACCACCATCCTCTAAGAACCACGGCCGCTCCCCCGGGACGGTCTCGACCTTGAAGAAAGCCCCCTTAAACCGTTTGAACGAGTCGGAAAAGGGCGTCATCAAGTGACGGTCTGGGTTGACCCGCAGGGATACCATGCCCCTCAGCTTGTCACCCCTCGCGGACGAGCTAGGGGTAAAAGGTCCGAAGAAGTGGAAAAAGAGGTTGGTGGTACAGGGGATGGGGAGTGGAAAATGGCCGCATAACCGCTCGAAGGCGACTAGGTATCCCCAACCATTCGTATGAAGCTGTGTCGGGAAGAGAAACTTAGACCCGAGTCAAGTAGTCCCGGTAAAAGAAGAAAAAGTCCGGCTGACCCTCGGACCGAGCCGCACATACAGGCTCCTCAGGCCCCGGACGCCTAAGGACGCATCCGGGCATGGCCGGGACCTCCAGCCGTGCTATGTCTACCTCCGACACCAGCGACGTTGTGGCCAGCACGTCGTGCGATACCCAGCCGTATCGGCGAATCAGGTCTTCGGACGGACTGGGTGAGTCCGAACCACCAGCCTCCGAACACTTTTTTGAAGATCCCGACTTGGGAGCCATAAATAAGCCTATATGAAAATAAACAAAGCCGGTGTTAGCAAAGAAGCAGAAATACCTGGCACAGGCATAACAGCAGGTACTAAAGAAGGCCGACTAGGACGAATAGGGACACGAGAGGGAACAGCCGGGACAGACCAATGCCGGCAGGAGCCTAGAATAGATGAGGCCTCGGCATCTCCATCACCCGCCATCAATACGGAAGCCTTCGCCAGGCAGTCCCAGCAGGGGCCGGCATAACCCTCTGGGGCGGACGTCTGGCGTGCAGCAGAAGGACCCTCGTAAAAATTTAGCGGTCGAGCCATCACCACCGGGGCCTCAGTGTTGGAAGAGGAACCAGCCCAGGTCCCACCAGGCGATTCAAGGGGAAGAGCCCGGGCAAGCGGCCGGAAGGGATGACGAGGAATGGGAATAGAAACCCTTCCCGAAGACGGGCGAGCTCCAGCTCGTCCCGGATGCGCGGCACCACCCCGGCGCAAAGGATCCAGGACCCTCATGGCAGGAGGCTCACCCCAAAGAACCCAGTAGGTCATACGAGGAAGACGCGCACGGAGGAGCATTTCCTCCTCCGGCGTCAACAACCCCTGCGGTCGCGGAATATTTCCACCTCCCGCCATAATTAAAGACCTAAGGTATCAGGAACCGGTGTTTGAAGTAGGTTCGGGAAGAACTTTGAGTACAGTGACGCTAACGGAAACCCAGAAAAACCCAGAAGAACAGAAACAGGGATAGCGATTCCCAGTATACACAGAAAAATACCGAACAAATGAACAAGGGAATAAGTGCAGTACCTGTATAAGTAAAATGAAAGAGACTGGAACGCTGGAAGACGGTGAAAAGTCTCAAACCAAGAATCCCCACTCACGCTCTAGAGAAAGGAGAGAAATTTCTGAGCAAAAGAGTGAAAAGGCACGACGGTCCATTTAAAAAGGCTCTAGAGAAAGAAGGCTATTTAAAAAGCCAACGCAGGGGCACGACGGTCCATTCCTGCACAGATGCGATGGGATTGGTGCAGCACGACACCAGCGCAATAAATGCGCATTCACCTCGAAAGGCGAAAAGGCGCGGCGGTTGCAGAACGCCCCCAGTAAAAGCCTGACACCTGTACGCCTGCAATAGTAGCGCGTAAGAGCGAAACCCGAAGCGTCCGGAGAATCCCAAAAGGCAAAGGGGCAGAAGACCCGGGAAGGATAGAAAACCGCTCGGACGAGAACGAACCCGGCGTCCTAGGCGGGGCAAGGACAGGTTGAGCCGACCACAGTTCCGAAACGGAATGATGGCCGCGGCGTCTAAAAAGCCGACTCAGTCCGCATAAATGACCTCAGCCATAATGGGACCAGGGTACTAAGCATCTCGGCCGTCCAGAAGCCTGAACGACCAAGCTGGGGGGCAACTGTTACGGACCGGCCCAATAGGCCCATGTCCAGACCTCGGCCCGATGGCGCCTATAAGGGAATCCGCGCTATATTAGGAAGGGATCCAAGATCCCCTATTGTTAGGATCTCATCAATAAGGATTCTCCTACGATCATGGTAACAGCCAATCAGCCCTTGACGGCTCAATCATAGATATCCCTCTTTAATAGGGAGATACGAGCACCAAGCTCCTCTATAAATAGAAGGAAACCCTAAACAGGTGCACACGTTCTATCTTATGCTCTTGTTACTTTCTGCCACACAGAGCACACACCCCACTCCCCTGGCTACGTGCCTTCAAGTTTGTTGCGATCTACGTGGACTTTGATCCCTTCGAGGGTACGTAGGCTCTAGGCTTGACACCCTAGTCAAGTCCAATCTCTGTGTTCTTCATACAGAACAGTTCTCTTTAAAGGATCATAATGTATTATCAATTTTTTTTATATATTACAAAATACTTAACTGTTCTTTACAAAAAGGTGTAATATATTGTCAAATAAATTTTATTTTTCAATATCACAACTTTTTATATTAAATAATACTTAATGATTTACAAACTATTTCACAATCTATGTGTTCTTCACAGTATGGCGAAACATGAATTCCACAACTCCGTGTTCTTCATTAATTGATTGTCATTACATAACCAAGGTTTCCAAATGGAAAACTTGTGACGAAGTTGCTTGAAAACAAACTAACAAAGGAAATTGAAAGTAACACATAAAACTAGAAGCTTTAAATTGCTAAAGGAGCTTTAACTATAATAAGCCTTAAGCTTGTCTGCATTCCACGTCCTCTTGATCGCTTCTTCTTTTAAGGATTCTAGAGTATAAGCTCCCTTTCCGAGTTGTTCCTTTATTCTATAAGGACCTTCCCAGTTGGCCGCTAGCTTTCCATCTCGAGCGTTCTTGTTGCCAACGTCGGCCCTTCGCAGTACCAAATCATTTTTCTTGAATGAACACGAACCAACCTTCTTGTTGTACCGAGCTGTAATAAGCTGCTATGCAACCAAATCCCTGAAATGAGTCGCAGTCCGAACTTCATAGATTAAATCTAACTCAACCGCTATAGCCTCGTCATTAGCTTGTTCTTCCTGCGCAACCTGCAGCTTCCTCCAAGAAGGCTCACCAACCTCGATGGGAATCATGGCCTCACACCCATACGTGAGCCTGAAAGGAGTCTCTCCCGTGGACGACTGCACTGTAGTCCGGTACCCCCCACAGCATCGAGTATAGGTGTTCTACCCAACTGTCCCGAGCTTCTTCCATTCGCTTCTTCAGCCTACTAACGATAACCTTATTTGCTGCCTCCGCTTGCCCATTGGACTGTGGATGCTCCACAGAAGCGAAATAATGTTTGATTTGGAGGTCGGACATCATCTTCTGAAACCCTTTGTCGATGAACTGCGTTCCATTGTCCGTGACTATCTCCGCCGGAATCCCAAATCGTGAAATTATATTCCGCTGAAAGAATTTTTGTGCTCTGGCCAAGGTTATCGTCGCCAACGGTTCGGTTTCTATCCACTTGGTGAAATAATCGACTGCAACAATCAACCACTTCAGTTGCCCAGGTGTTGTTTTAAACGGCCCCAACAAGTCCATGCCCCACTTGAAGAACGGCCACAGAGCCATGATTGCCTGTAGATCAGATGGTGGAGCTCGTATAATATTCCCGTGTTTTTGGCAGCTGTCACACCTTTGAACGTGATCCCTGGCATCTTGAGCCATTGTCGGCCAATAGTATCCTGCCCTAATAGCTTTCCGAGCCAATGCCTTGGCGCCCATGTGCTGCCCATTGATGCCCTCATGGATCTCCGCCAACACATACTGAGCCTGATCCTTACCGAGGCATTTCGCCATGGGAGTGTGTACACCTTTATGGTAAAGTTGATCACCTACCATTGCATAAGTTGTTGACGTTCTTATTAAATTCTTAGACTCTATCGTATCCTCGGGGATTATTCCTCGCTCCAAATAGTCGGCAATTGGCTTCCTCCAATCATCGGAATCTGATATTAACATCACACAACTCGGCTCTGGTAAGTTTTACTGAACAACAGTTCGTAAATTTCCCGGACATTTTGTGCTGGCTAGCTTTGAGAGAATATCGGCTCTAGTATTTTCTACCCGTGGAATATGTGCCACTGTCACCTCCTCAAAGTTTGCCATAATCTCTTTAACCTTTGCTAGGTATTTAGCCAAAAGCAGTCCTTTCACTTGATAAGTCCCTTGAATTTGTGATGCGACTAGTTGAGAATTTGTGGATACATGCACCTGTTGAGCTCCATTTTCTCTTGCTTGTAATGAACCTGCAATTAATGCCTTATACTCGGCCTGGTTGTTTGATGTCGGGAAATCGAGCTGGAGGGAGAACTCCATGGCGACGCCTTCTGGACTTTCCACGATAACTCCTGCTTCGCTTCCTTGTAAATTTGATGAACCATCAACGAACACTTTCCAAGGCTCCGATCCCCCTTCCTTAGTCCGCGGTGGGGTTAACTCCACCAGGAAGTCTGCAAGAGCTTGAGACTTGATTGCTTGTCGAGCTTCATAAACGATGTCAAACTCGGATAGCTCAATCGCTCAGCTTGTCATCCTCCCTGCTAGATCCAGCTTATGAGCACCTGCCGTATAGGCTGATTCGTCCGGACTATGATTGAATGACCATGAAAGTAATGTCAGAGCCGCCTCGCGGCCATCAACAATGCCAATGCCAACTTCTTTAATTTCTGATACCTCAACTCGGACCCTTGCAAAGCCTGACTCACAAAATACACTGGTTTTTGTCCTTCATCTGACTCTCGAACCAGAACTGCACTGATTGCTTCCTCGCCTACCGATAAGTACAAAATCAATTTTTCCCCGGGTTCTGGTCTAGACAAAACCGGCGGGGAAGACAAGCACTGTTTAATCTTGACAAAAGCCTCGTCACATTCCGCATTCCAACCTCCTTGAGCTTCCTTCTTCAAGAGCTTAAAGAATGGGAGTGATTTCTCGGCCGACTTCGGCAAAAACCTTGTTAGTGCTGCCAATCTCCTAATCAACTGTTGGACTTCCTTTTTATTAGCTGGGGCTAGTACTGCTCTACACTTTTCCAGGTTAGCCTCAATACCTCGGTTAGTCAATAAAAAACCCAAAAACTTACCCGACGGTACTCCAAAAGCGCATTTCGCCGGGTTCAATTGAATTCGATACTCCCTCAGCTTCTCGAACGTTTGGTGCAGATCCTAAACATGATTTCCCAGCTCTTTGGATTTCACTATCATGTCGTTGATGTACACTTCTACAATCTTACCCAGCTGGTCAACAAAAACCTTGGTCATCATCCTCTGGTAAGTTGCCCCGGCATTTTTAAGACCAAACAGCATCACGTTATAGCAATAATTTGCATTGTCAGCAATAAAGGTTGTTTTTTCCTGATCCTCGGGATGCATGGCTATCTGATTATATCCCGAGTATGCATCCATGAAAGACAACAACTGGAAACCAGAAGATTGATCAACCAATTGGTCAATGTTGGGCATGGGGAAAGCATCCTTTGGGCCTACCTTGTTCAAGTCTTTATAATCTATACAAACACGCCATTTTCCATTCGGCTTTTTGACCATGACGACATTCGACAACCACGTTGTGTATTGAACCTCTCTGATGAATCCAGCTTCTACTAGCTCCTTAACATGTGCTTCTAGGGCTTTTCCTCGATCTAAACCCTGTTTCCTCCTCCTTTGGGCAACCGGTGTTGAACCCGGCAAAATTGCCAACTTGTGACAGCAGAACTCGGGATCTATCCCGGGTATTTCAGATGGTTTCCAAGCAAACACGTCCTTATTTGCCTTGAGGAATTTCTTTAACTGCGCTCGTACTTCCGGATTTAGTACCTTTCCGATTTTCGTTGTTTGCTCGAGTTTGTCTCCCAAGATGAAGTCTTCCACTTCCTCATTTGGTTCTGCTCTCTGTATCTTATCCTCCTCCCTCAAATCTAATTCGACCATATGGACGGATTTGTTCTCTGCCTTCGCTTTGAATTCACTGGAACGCTCTCTTTTCAATGCTTTCCCTTCTTTAACAACGTCAAAATAACACTGGCGAGAATATTTTTGATCTCCTCTGACAGTAACCACTTGATTCTTTTTGTCTACGAACTTCAACTTCTGATGATTGGACGATACCAGCATATTCCAGTCGTGAATAGTTGGCCGTCCAAAAATCATATTGTACGGAGAGGGAAAATCAGCTACAATAAAACGGACCATTTCCGACTTGAACGCATCCTTGGTTCCCAATGTCAACTTAAGATCGATAAACCCTTTTGGACGAGTGTCCTCTCCATTGAAACCCGTTAAGGTTGTTTTACATGATTTCAGGTCCTCTGAATCAAATTGCATGCGTTTGAACGCATCCCATAATATTATGTCCACTGCGCTTCCATTATCCACAAATATCTTCTTAACTCAACAATTCTCCATCGTCCCAGTTATAACTAGGCCATCATAATGCCCTGGTACCACATCATTTAATTCTTCGTCCGAGAATCCAAGCAATGGTAATCTCGGCCTTGCAACATCTCTTTTGAAACTCGGGCGGTCACTAACAGAGAGTACCTCCTTCAAGTATTTCTTCCTCTGACTTGTTGAATCCCCTCCCCCACCAAAACCTCCAACTATTCCGTTACATTCATATTTTGGCTGGGGAAACTCATCTTCAGCATCTCGTCTCGTCTTTCTGTAATCTCGTCTCTTTCTGTCAATTGGCGGACTTCTAGTTCAATTTCCAAGCCTTTTGTTCTGCCTCCCCTGTGTCTGAATAACATAACGACAGAGTTTCCCCTCCCGAATGAACTTCTCAATTGCATCTCTCAAATCCCAGCAAACGTCCGTTGTGTGTCCGTGCTGATAGTGAAACTCGCAATATCGAGATTTATCCAGGGGGACATCACTCCGCAACGGTCGTGGCTACTCGACATTTTTCATTTCTGTTGTCGACACTTCCCTTCAAACCTGTGCTTGAGACACTTTCAATGGGGCATACCGGTCGTATTTTCCTTCTGCCTTGCTCCCACGAAGCCTGATATCCCTTCCGTGGCTACGAGTATCTTGCTTGTTCTGACTGTATCGATCCTTACCCCGAGAAAACGGGCTTCTTGCTCTGTCCCACGGTGCATGATTCATAATTTCCATCTGCTCTAATTATATGTATTGTTTTGTACGATCTCGGAATTCAACCAGAGTTTTTGGACGATGTTTCATAATTGACTTCTTCAATCATGAAGACTTATCCAATCCTGCAGTTACGTAGTGTAAATGCACCTCTTCTTTTAACTCGGGAACCTGTAACACCGTGGTGTTGAAGCGCTCCAAATATCTCTGCAATGTTTCTCCGGGCGCTTGCCTCACTTGATCAAGCTGAAACTCCGTTTTTGTTTTTTTCCGACTCGTGGCGAAGTGAAGGAGAAATTTATTTTCTAAATCTTTCAAGTCAGGGACCAAATTAGCTGGTAAGCTATTGACCAAATTTGTGCGGGCCCCCGCAGTGTCCCTGTAAATAACCGTGGTATCACGGGACCTGTGTACCCCTTGACCATGATCTCCATTTTGAAATTACCGACGTGAATCTGCGGATCCTGGCTCCCGTCATACTTAGGAAAATCTTTCGTGTCGAGGCCCTTTTGGTAAGGTGTGGCCATAATTTTTTTCGTAAAAGGAGTTGTAACTCTCTCCTCATCATTTGAACTCGACCCTGATAACGGCAATGCAACATCTTTTGAAGAGTTTGGACCTCCGACTGATTCCTTACCCTTTCTCAGCGCTCCTGTCGATGCCTGATCTCGCCTAGTGCCATCCATTCTTTCACGAGTCGCCGTAGCTCGACCTCGTCCGCTCGGACTTCCTCGGTCCTGGCTACTTTCTTGAGGCTACGTTGGCTCCTTATCACGCCTTGATTCTTCTTTATCACTTGTTTGCACCAGTTCAGCATCTTGACGAATGGGAATATTTTGCCGACTTGGTCCGGCCTCATCCCTATCAGGCCCCGCACGTCGATTGTCAACTCGCTCGGCATATTGTTCAAACAATCTTCTCCATTCGGCATCACGTCGGTCCATCTCCTCTTTCAATAGCCGAGCATATTCCCCTATTTGGAGGTTATAACGATTCTCCATTCCATCCATCCTATTCAACACGGACCCCACTGTGTTCTGCAACAAGCGAATGTCGGGGTCAACCGCTTGGAATTCTGCTTGTGGCTCGTTCGGGAGAGCCTGGGAACCAACTCGCTACAGTATGAAATTTTTTGGAAGAGGAGAATTCTTTGTATCTGACGTTTCCACCTTGGTCTCAACAACGACCTGATCAACATTAATATCGGCAGGATCCTCCTGGTGAATTATCTGTTCATCAGTAGGTTGCCTCGATTGTTCTTCTGGCAACTGGGCATGCCGGTTTGCTGAAGTATGTCTTCTGGTGTTTGCCATTTGCAATAATGAATCCGTAGCTTGACAATCTGGAATTCAAATTTTAGCGTTCCCCACGGTCGGCGCCAATGTTTCGTAGTGAAACATAAATGTCCAACCCTTTAAGACTAGTTATGATTGATATTGGATCTATTAAAGCTCTACCCAAGACTATCTATGGAGTAGTTAGCCCTGAGCAGGAAGATCACTGTGCAACACTGACAGCGGGATGCCGCTAGAGGTATGGGGTGTGTGCACAGTGTGAATGTATGAGAGATAAAGTAGAGAGTGTGTGTACTGTTCACCAGGAAAACTTCCCTATTTATAGTGATGCCTTGCTGGTCCGACTTTCGTGGGGGGCATGCTCCCACGAAGGTACATGCCGATGCCCATGATGTCATGTGCGATGCCCCCACTACGTCTGTTATGGCGAACATGGGTATGACCACAGATAAGCACCTTTTTAGTTGGGCCAGACTTCACTAAGCCCAATTTCCGGAATCCATAACAACATCGGCAATTGAAATTACAAAGAAAATAATTCCTCATAAAATCAAAGCAATGTATGCATCATATATATAGCAGCTTATTCTCATTTTTTCTGATAGTGTTAAAGACTCTGAATTTCAAAGAGTACAAAAGGAGAACATATCAAGAGACAAAAAAAGAAGATAAACTCTCTATCAACTGATTCAAATAGTAAATAGCTTAAAATTACAAGTTTTATTGTTCTAGAGGATGCTAAAGGAAGCTTTGAATGTTCTCCATCATCTGCGAGTGATGAGAAAGTTACCTCCAACTCATTCAAAATTAGCAAGCTCACAGCTTGGCACGAAGTGAAGGATAACTCCTCCTTATTGTCTCTCCAACTTTCTCTCTTCGTCTCCCTCATCCTTCATCTTTTATATTTTCCTGATTTTCATATAACACTATCTTTATAATTGATTTTAATATTTTTGATAATTATAACTTATTTTCAAATTATATATTTAAGTAATATATAAGATTTAAACTAATATATTTAAGAAATTCTAATATGTCAAAAAAATTACATATTATTTTCATTTAGAACTGTTTAAATAAAATTTTCAAATATATTATTTAATAATATATTATTATTTTTTGAAAATATTATTAATTTTTTGAAACTAATATATTTAAACGAAATTTTTCATTTAAAAAAATTCCATAAAATTTCAAAGATATTATAAAATTTTGTTTCTGAAACAAACTTCAAAAATAATGATTAACTTAAAAAATAATTATTTTTTTCTACTCCATTATCCCAGGTCAATTGTTTTATTTTCAAAATTTCTTTAGAAGTATGTTAAATGTTGCACAAAGCCATTTGTGCAATGCAATTAATAGATATAGATTTTATAGATAAATATAGATTAACTTCAAAAATAATGATTAAACTAAAAAAAAATGTTATTTCATTTCTACCCCCATCATCCCAAGTTGTATTTTTTATTTTTATTTTTTCATTTTCAAAATGTAGGTCAAACTCTTTTTTTTAAAAAGATATTATCATCTAGTATTCAGTTCAAGATTTGTAGCTTCCCTCAGCATAAGTGTCTTCTCTATGACTTGAACTCAAGATCAAGAGAGATCTAATGAAACTTTATACCACTGGACCAACTCTATATTAATAAATTTTTAAAATGTGTCCCACAATCTTTTTTATGAGCCAACATGACATGAAACCCAAGAACTCTACTTTTAAGCCACATATTCCTAAAGAACAATGAAATGAATCTTCATATATAAAAAAAAAAAACAACAACAACAACAATGAAATGAATCTGAAGTCATGATATATGCCGTTTGAGCCGTGCTTTAATCTAGGGAAGAGACTTTATAGATATATATTTGTAATTCAAATACACAAAAAGTAGCAATTATCATTTAACAAAACACGCAGAATAGATTTTTCAACTTGGGTTTAATATTTTGGCAAAAAAAAAAACTTGGGTTTAATAGTGGTAGGGCAACTTCATATCGTAGTATATAGCTTCTCCTCCTATATGGGTCTAGGAAATAGTGGTAACGCTGGTAGAGGTGGAGGCATGTGTACTCTCTGGCCAGTATCTCCTGTGGACTGGGCTTCAAGCACCCTGCCCTTGAATTGTGGGTGAACCCAACTCCTTTCCTAAAATTTTATTATAAAAAAAAAATTGTTTCTCCTCCTATACGACCATTGTTGTCAAACTCGCGAGTTGATTCTCCGAGTTTACGATCTTTTCGTTTCTACCTTATTAAATTGAGTCAAGTCTCCAGCAAACTCGTGTCAACTGTAAACTCATATAAACTCTAAAACTCATGAGTTTACAGATTGAATTTACTGTTTTTACGTTTGTAACTTACAAAATTGTGTTAATTTTTTTCAATTTTGTCATCCTCAACAACTTTATATATGAATTTTATAGAAATTTCTTTATTAGGTATAATAAATTATGAATATTGATATATTTAATTTTAATTATTTGAATTTAAAATATATTTAAATCAAATTATTGTTATTTTATATTATAATTATTTAATTATACACTATTAATACATGTTTAATGATACAAGTAAACTCTTACGAGTTTACCAATTCGAGTTTATGATACGAGTTTACATCACTGTAACGAGTTTGCATAGACTCGTGAATTTGACAACCTTATATACGACTATAGCATATAATTCCACAAGGCAACCAGATTGGGGAAAAAAAATTTAGTAAAAACACAAATGCTAATTAAAAGCAAACAGTTGAATTGAACATTTACATTTATCGTTGTTATAGTCAAATAGTTCAGCGTGTTATATATTCATTTAAACCAAAAGTACTTATCCACCAAAAAACTGCAATGTAATAATATTTGGGGTCAAGCTAGGGTCTTCATCGTTTATTTTGCCAATTGATATAAGGTTTAATATATGATTGAAAATAACTCACAATGCAAGGGTACTTTCGGAAATTAAGGATTTCTTCAATGTGAAAATACTGAGCTTCATGAGATACAAAATAGTTACCAGAATAAAATGGTTCATTCAGATTTTGTTACTTTACATTGCATTGTTAAAAGATTTCATAACTGAGAAATTAATAATAAGAGGGTTAATAAATAAAAAGTCTATAAGATTTTATTTTTATTTTTAAAATTATAAGGTTTTATTACCTTCATATAATTTAAAATTTAAAAAAATATGTGTAATTTTCCTAAAGAAATTAGAAGCTTGCCAAAAAATTATATATTTGGCTTCAAAAAAGAATTGATTATACATACATACATCGATATCACGCCCACAGAATCACAATTAAAAAAGTTCAAAATTCAAACAGCCCCCATGCTATTGTGATGAGACTATGGCATATTTTTCTTGAATAATTCTCAGCCATTTGTTGGCTGATAAAAAATGTTTGTAACGCAATTATACACATTTCCATCCTTACTATAAAAATTAGATGGGTGTTGAATTCGATTCTTAATATAAGACCTTTCAATCCATTTTATATCTTATATTTATCAATTTTTCTTAAACTAATTTACCTTAATAACCTAATAATATCAATAAGTATTTTAGGGAGGTCAAATCACATTTCTTATAATTAACTACTTAAGTTAACTAAATAGTTCTTACATTAAAATACCAGAGACAACAGAAATCAAATGTGTTATAGACTCATATATGAGGCCCATTGCACTGGCCAAAACTAGTCTGTCAAGATTTTTTCTTTTTGATACTTGTCCTAGGTTCTTAAGGGCAATGGTTGATAAAGAGAGTTTGGGATTAATTTCCCTACCTATGTAATTTTTCTGTGTTTATTCTTTTGGCGTTTTACCCATCTTTTATATCAAATATATATATATATGAGGCCCATTGACTATACAGCCCAATAAGGACGAGTTATACCAAAATTTCTCCATAGTCAGGTAAAACACTAATTGAAAGAGGAGCTTTATACCCAAGAGGGGGGGTGAATTGGGTATAATAAAAATTTTCGACAACTTGTTCTATTTTTACACTTTCAGAACAGGGCAGAACAGAGGAGATAGAGAGAAAAGCTTTGCACACAACGATTTATACTGGTTCGGTCCTGTTCTGTATGAAGAACACAGAGATTGGACTTGACTAGGGTGTCAAGCCTAGAGCCTACGTACCCTCGAAGGGATCAAAGTCCACGTAGTTCGCAACAAACTTGAAGGCACGTAGCCAGGGGAGTGGGGTATGTGCTCTGTGTGGCA
The DNA here is from genome assembly GCA_034222035.1 of Acacia crassicarpa. Classification (NCBI taxonomy): domain Eukaryota; kingdom Viridiplantae; phylum Streptophyta; class Magnoliopsida; order Fabales; family Fabaceae; genus Acacia; species Acacia crassicarpa. Next base: position 41,995,020 of record JAWXYG010000003.1, read on the forward strand.
GAAAGTAACAAGAGCATAAGATAGAACGTGTGCACCTGTTTAGGGTTTCCTTCTATTTATAGAGGAGCTTGGTGCCCGTATCTCCCTATTAAAGAGGGATATCTATGATTGAGCCGTCAAGGGCTGATTGGCTATTACCATGATCGTAGGAGAATCCTTATTGATGAGATCCTAACAATAGGGGATCTTGGATCCCTTCCTAATATAGCGCGGATTCCCTTATAGGCGCCATCGGGCCGAGGTCCGGACTTGGGCCTATTGGGCCGGTCCGTAACAGTTGCCCCCAGCTTGGTCGTTCAGGCTTCTGGACGGTCGAGATGCTTAGTACCCCGGTCCCATTATGGCCGAGGTCATTTATGTGGACTGAGTCGGCTTGTTAGACGCCGCGGCCATCATTCCGTTTCGGAACTGTGGTCGGCTCAACCTGTCCTTGCCCCGCCTAGGACGCCGGGTTCGTTCTCGTCCGAGCGGTTTTCTATCCTTCCCGGGTCTTCTGCCCCTTTGCCTTTTGGGATTCTCTGGACGCTTCGGGTTTCGCTCTTACGCGCTACTATTGCAGGCGTACAGGTGTCAGGCTTTTACTGGGGGCGTTTTGCAACCGCCGCGCCTTTTCGCCTTTCGAGGTGAATGCGCATTTATTGCGCTGGCGTCGTGCTGCACCAATCCCGTCGCATCTGTGCGGGAATGGACCGTCGTGCCCCTGCGTTGGCTTTTTAAATAGCCTTCTTTCTATTCATTTCCACTTTTTCCCGCTATTTCACTCTTTTGCCCAGAAATTTCTCTCCTTTCTCTAGAGCGTGAGTGGGGATTCTTGGTTTGAGACTTTTCACCGTCTTCCAGCGTTCCAGTCTCTTTCATTTTACTTATACAGGTATTGCACTTATTCCCTTGTGCATTTGTTCGGTATTTTTCCATATTTTTCCGTGTATACTGGGAACACTGTCCCTGTTTCTGTTCTTCTGGGTTTTTCTGGGTTTCCGTTAGCGTCACTGTACCCAAAGTTCTTCCCGAATCTCCTTCAAACACCGGTTCCTGATACCGTAGGTCTTTAATTATGGCGGGAGGTGGAAATATTCCGCGACCGCAGGGGTTGTTGACGCCGGAGGAGGAAATGCTCCTACGTGCGCGTCTTCCTCGTATGACCTACTGGGTTCTTGGGGGTGAGCCTCCTGCTATGAGGGTCCTGGATCCTTTGCGCCGGGGTGGTGCCGCGCATCCGGGACGAGCTGGAGCTCGCCCGTCTTCGGGAAGGGTTTCTATTCCCATTCCTCGTCATCCCTTCCGGCCACTTGCCCGGGCTCTTCCCCTTGAATCGCCTGGTGGGACCTGGGCTGGTTCCTCTTCCAACACCGAGGCCCCGGTGGTGATGGCTCGACCCCTAAATTTTTACGAGGGTCCTTCAGTTGCACGCCAGACGTCCGCCCCAGAGGATTATGCCGGCCCCTGCTGGGACTGCCTGGCGGAGGCTTCCGTATTGATGGCGGGTGATGGAGATGCCGAGGCCTCATCTATTCTAGGCTCCTGCCGGCATTGGTCTGTCCCGGCTGTTCCCTCTCGTGTCCCTATTCGTCCTAGTCGGCCTTCTTTAGTACCTGCTGTTATGCCTGTGCCAGGTATTTCTGCTTCTTTGCTAACACCGGCTTTGTTTATTTTCATATAGGCTTATTTATGGCTCCCAAGTCGGGATCTTCAAAAAAGCGTTCGGAGGCTGGTGGTTCGGACTCACCCAGTCCGTCCGAAGCCCTGATTCGCCGATACGGCTGGGTATCGCACGACGTGCTGGCCACAACGTCGCTGATGTCGGAGGTAGACATAGCACGGCTGGAGGTCCCGGCCATGCCCGGATGCGTCCTTAGGCGTCCGGGGCCTGAGGAGCCTGTATGTGCGGCTCGGTCCGAGGGTCAGCCGGACTTTTTCTTCTTTTACCGGGACTACTTGACTCGGGTCCAAGTTTCTCTTCCTTTCTCCCCCTTCCAGATGGAGGCGTTGCGGCATCTTCGTCTCGCCCCGACACAGCTTCATCCGAATGGTTGGGGATACCTAGTCGCCTTCGAGCGGTTATGCGGCCATTTTCCGCTCCCCATCCCCTGTACCACCAACCTCTTTTTCCACTTCTTCGGACCTTTTACCCCTAGCTCGTCCGCGAGGGGTGACAAGCTGAGGGGCATGGTATCCCTGCGGGTCAACCCAGACCGTCACTTGATGACGCCCTTTTCCGACTCGTTCAAACGGTTTAAGGGGGCTTTCTTCAAGGTCGAGACCGTCCCGGGGGAGCGACCGTGGTTCTTAGAGGATGGTGGTCGGTTCCCGCTGTATTGGGGGGAAGGTCATTACAAGGCTAAGGCCATCTCCTACCAGGTTCCGCTCGAAGACCTGGTGCCGGAATCGGTTTCTGCTTTGCCACGGCTCGAGGCCCTGGTGGCCGAGTACGGTGTGCAGCCGGCCGGCTTCTACATTTCCGCCGAGCCGCCGCCTTCCTCCTGTAGGATCACTAGTAGTTGTGTTTGTTTTTGTTTCAGTATTATTCTTATGAATAGGTGGATTCTGATGTACTTTGTTTCTGTCTGTTTGCAGCTAGGGCTATGGACGACCTGCCGCTATACGCTCGCTTGTCGAGGGAGGCCGCCGCGCCTACGAGTCGCCCCAAGAAGCGGGCGGCTTCTTCCACTGCCGGTGCTCCTTCTGCCCCGGCTCATAAGAAGGCCAAAGGCCCTGCTGCTGATGGCCCTTCTTCTGCCTCGGCTTCGCAGGCCGCTTCCTTGGGGGGGTCTCCGGTGCTTGAGGGCCGGGAAGTCGCTGCTGTGGACCCAAGCCTGGTGCCTGGTTCGCAGGCTTCTGAGGGGCGTGAGGCCCCGATTTCCGATGAGGAGGTTGAGGCTGAGTTTTTCGCCGATGATCCTCCTTCATCTCTGCCAGATCTGCCTTCGTCATCTTCGCTTCCGCCACCACCGCTGTCGAAGTCTCTTCTCGCCCGTGGCCGTCTTTGGCACGATGGGGTAGTTCCTGAGGTCTCCACCGCCTTCCTCCCCCCCGACACTTCACTGGCTGCGCTGCCCTGACTCGACCGGCCCTGGACGAGCTGCATAGGAACCAGGCAGAGCTTTGCCAGGCGGTGGGATATAACCAAGCCCTGATCCTCGTCCGGGAGTAATATGCTCGTTCCCACGCTGATGTCCAGAGGCTGCGAGCACAGCTCGAGGAGTTGGCCAAGAGTTTGTCGGCCGCGGAGGCCAAGGCCGCATTTGCTGGCGAGCTGCAGGAGGAGCTTGAGGTGGCTGAGGCTAAGGCTAGGTCGGCCGGGGAGGAGCTGGCTAAAGGCTGGGCGGAGCGGGATGCGGCTCTCGCGGAACTGGAGGGGGTTCGGGCGGAGCTGGACGCCGCGAAGGCTGCGGTGGTCCGGGCGGAGCGGGAGCTACAGCTGTCCCAGGAGCATGCCGAATCGGTTGCCGTGGAGTGCACCCGGGCCGTGAAGGAGAGGTCCGAGAGCCTGGCTGCGGCCAAGGCTTTAGAGGAGCGGCTGGCTGCTTTGGCCAGGGAGGAAGAGGCGGCTCAGGCAGCCCTTGCTGCTGAGAAGGTGACCTCCCGAGAGCTTACGGATGCCCTGGTGCAGACTGCCGAGGCCTGTTTTAAACAAGCCTTGCTCCAGATCCGGTACTTCAACCCCGGGGTTGAGCTTCGAGTGGAAGGATATGATCATCATGCCTTTGTCAAGGACGATGGATCTTTCCTCCCATACGAGCCTCAAACCGCCGAGGATCCTGATGTGGAGGGTGCTATCGCGGCCGGGCCTGAGGAGGAAGCTGATGCTGGGTCGGGCTCCCTGTCTTAGCTTTGATTTTTGCTATTTGCATTTCTTGGGGTGTTAGAGCCCTTGTAATTTTTTGCTTTTCTTTGGCCTTGGTACCATTCTTGTACAGACTTGAACGACTAACGACAATTTTTCTCTTGCCTTGGGCCGAGGTCCGGACTTGTTTTAATTTTTACCGTCACTTTTGTCTAGATTTGACAATGAACGATTTAACTTTGTACCATCCTTTTTCGTCAGTCGGCCGTGTGGGCGTTTAGGTAACTTAGATAATTGGTGAGCTTATCTCTCTTTTGTCTAAGCTTGGGTGTTCTTTCGGCTGTATGGTTGCAAGCCGTCTGGATGCTGTAGACAATGGATTTTGCCATCCTTTTGTCTTAAGCGTCGGTCGGCCGTGTGGGTACGGGCCGTATAGAAAACTTAGGCAATTTTATCATTCTTTTGCCCAAGCTTTAGTGTTTGTCGGCTGCATATGTGCAGGCCGTTGTTTCTCTACCACACTTAGTGTGCGGGAGGTTGGGGCAAGGTTGTCTCGTTTCAGCCTCGTCAGGCATAACTAACCATACTGCCTCAGCCCGGCTTTCACGTAGCCGAGTTCCAACTTTCTTTTAGTTGGATCCAGTTGTACCGGCGTAAGGGCGAGACTACCACGTGTCTAACCGAGGCTTCGTCCGCCTGGAGTCGGACATTTTAACCTGATCAGGGTCGGCATGGCAGGCCGCTTGCTTAGCCGGGCGAGCGTTGACGCGTCAATTTCGCAAAGGGCCGTGTTCGATTCCTTTGCCGAGCTCTAACCAATGCCTGTCGGAGTACGACGGCTGGTTTTCGTACATCTAGATGTTTTTGGTTCTGGCCGGGTTTGTGACCTCGGGGCCGTCTACCGGTGCAGGGGTTAATAGCCCCGGCTTTCGGTTCCTTAGCCGGGCTTCATTGCCTCGGCCTTGTTGCTTTTGGCCGAGCTAAGCGGCTCAGGCTTCATGCTTAAGCTTTGTACGTATTGGTAAATATCCCCAGTGGGATCCTTTATTGATGAAAAGAAATAGCCCTACGGGGCCTTACAAAGCATCATAATCAGAAATGACATAACTTGGACTCAAGACGAAAGGAAAACAAATGCGAGGAAAGGAATAATCGTAAAAGCTAACAAACGCTGCCGAGAAAGGGTCTAGCTATAGTAGATCTTCAGCTTGTCGGCATTCCATGTCCTTTTGATTGGCTTTCGTGCCAAAGTCTCGAGGATATATGCTCCTCCGTCTAGCTTTTCCTTAATCCGGTAGGGCCCTTCCCAGTTTGCCGCCAGCTTCCCGTCCTTGGCATTCTTGTTGCCTATGTCGGCCCGTCGGAGTACTAGGTTGCCTCGGTTGAAAGACCGGGGTCTGACCTTTCTGTTGTACTTCGCCGCGAGTAGCTGCTTGGCGGCTAGTTCCCGGCAGTGCGCCGTAACCCGGATTTCATCAATGAGGTCCAAGTCAGTCTTCAAGGCGTCGTCATTCGATCCCTGCCCCTCTTGCCCGGCTCTCACCTTTCTCCAGGATGGCTGTCCGATTTCAACCGGGATCATGGCCTCACATCCATAGGTCAGCCTGTACGGGGTTTCTTGAGTCGAAGACTGTACGCTCGTGCGGTATCCCCAGAGGACACTGTGGAGCTGTTCGGTCCAGTTGGTCTCGGCTTGCAACATTCGCCTCTTTAGTCCGTCCAGGATGATTTTGTTGGCGGCTTCAGCCTGGCCATTGGTCTGGGGGTGTTCGACGGACGAGAAGTGCTGCTTAATGTCCAAGTCGGACATTAGTGCTTGGAAACGATGGTCCATGAATTGGGTCCCATTGTCCGTGACGACCTTGGCTGGTATGCCGAAACGAGAGACGATGTTGTGCCTGAAGAATTTCATTACTCTGGTTGACGTTATTGTGGCGAGTGGCTCTGCTTCGATCCATTAAGTGAAGTAGTCGACTGCGACGATGAGCCATCTACGCTGCCCTTGGCCGGCCTAAATGGTCCGAGGATGTCCATGCCCCACTTGTAGAAGGGCCATGGGGCTGGCATTCCTTTAAGTTCAGAGGGTGGTGGCCATATGACCCTGGTGTGCTTCTGCCAACTGTCGCATGTCTTGGCCTTCTCCATGGCGTCCTGACTCATAGTGGGCCAGTAGTAGCCGGTGGGCAACGCTTTCCGGGCTAATGCCTTGCCCCTCATGTGGTGGCTGTTAGAACCTTCGTGTAGCTCGGCCAGCACATATTTGGCTTCGGAATCTCCAATGCATCGCATCATTGGGCAATGGAGTCCCTTCCTGTATAGTTGGTCATCGACCATAGCATAGAGGGCGGCTTCTCTGATCAACTTTTTTGTGTCTGTCGGGTCGGTGGGGATAATTCCCCTCTCGAGGTAGTCTTCAATAGGCTTTCTCCAGTCGGCCCCTCCAAAAATGGCCATGATGCAGCTAGGCTCGGCCAAGTTCTGTTGTATCACGGTCCTATGGTTGTCCGGCCCCTTAGTGCTTGCCAACTTAGAGAGGATGTCGGCTCTTGCGTTCTCCTCTCTTGGGATATGGGACACTGTGACCTCCTCAAATTCGGCCATCAGCTCTTTGGCTTTATTTAGATACTTTGCCATGAGCGGGCCCTTCGCCTGGTAGGTGCCGTTTATCTGAGCCGCGACGCGCTGCGAGTCGGTTAAGACCTTTACTTGCTGGGCGCCATTATCCTTTGCCTGGAGTAGTCCGGCCAGTAGGGCCTCATATTCGGCCTGGTTATTAGAGGTCTGGAATTCTAACTGAAGAGAGTGTTCGGTGGCTACTCCCTGTGGGCTTTCCACGATGACTCCTGCACCGCTGCCCTTTGCGTTGGATGATCCATCCACATAGACCTTCCACATCCCGTTACTGACTATGGCCGGGGTGAGTTCCCTAATGAAGTCTGCGAGTGCCTGGGACTTGATCTCCTGCCAGGCTTCGAAAGCGATGTCAAACTCTGATAGCTCTATGGCCCAATTGGTCATCCTCCCTGCCAGGTCCGGCTTATGCAGAATTTGCCGGATCGGCTGGCTGGTTCGTACGACAATCCGGTGTCCCTAGAAATACGACCGGAGTCTTCTTGCGGCTGTGAGTAGAGCAAAAGCTACCTTCTCCAGCTTCTGGTACCTGATTTCAGCGCTTTGCAAGGCCCTGCTGGTGAAGTATATTGGTGTCTGTCCTGCCTCGGACTCCCTTACTAGGGCGGCGCTCACGGCTTCATTGCCGATTGATAGGTAGAGGAATAAGGTCTCTCCTGGGTCCGGCTTCGTGAGCACCGGAGGGGATGCCAAACATCTCTTAATTTCTTCGAATGCTTTGTCACAGTCCGGGCTCCATCCGCCCCGGGTTTCTTTCTTTAGCAGCTTGAAAAGAGGTAGGGCTTTCTCGGCCGACTTCGGCAAGAAGCGCGTCAATGCAGCTAGTCGGCCCGTCAGCTGCTGTACCTCCTTTTTAGATTCCGGGGGCTGCATGTCGAGCACGGCTTTGCATTTGTCCGGGTTGGCCTCTATCCCTCGGTTCGTTAACATGAAGCCTAGGAATTTCCCTGCTGGGACCCCGAAGGCACACTTGGCCGGGTTCAACCTGATTCGATGTCTTCTTAACTTCTCAAACGTCTGTTCTAGGTCCCGGATGTGATCTTCTGGGAGTTTTGACTTGACGATCATGTCGTCTATGTAGACTTCTATGTTACGCCCGATCTGATCCTCGAAAACTCGGTTCATCATCCTTTGGTAGGTGGCCCCGGCATTCTTCAGTCCAAAGGGCATGACGTTGTAGCAATAATTCGCCTTATCAGTTATAAAGGCGGTCTTTTCTTGGTCCTCGGGATGCATGGCGATCTGGTTATAGCCGGAGTAGGCATCCATGAAGGAGAGGAGTTGGTACCTGGCCGAGTTGTCCACGAGCTTATCAATGTTGGGCATCGGGTAGGAATCCTTAGGACAGGCTTTATTGAGGTTGGAGTAATCGACGCACACTCTCCGTTTGCCGCTGGGCTTGAGGACCATGACTACGTTGGAGAGCCAAGTGGTGTATTGTACCTCTCGAATGAAGCCGGCCGCTAGGAGTTCCTCAATGTGGTCCTCCAGGGCCTTCTGCCTATTGTCCGCGATGTTCCTCTTCTTCTGTACCACGGGTCTAGATCCCGGCCATATGCCGAGCTTGTGACAGCAGAAGTGGGGGTCAATGCCGGGCACTTCGGCCGAGGTCCATGCGAAGACGTCACGGTTCTGCCTTAAAAAGCGTATCATGAGGTCCCTCAGGCCGTGGTCCATATCACGGCCAATTTTGGCAGTGTTGGATGGGTCCTCACCTAGCATTATCTCCTCCAGCTCCCCTTCTGGTTCGGGCCTCGGATTGTCCAGCTCCCGGAGGTCCAACTCGACCATGTTGACTTGCTGCCCCGGGCTCTCACCTGGGCCGGCTTCGGCTACTCGCTCATTAAATCCGAGCCGGGGTGGAGACGTTGGTCCTCCTTCCTCGACCCGGAGAGCTTCGTAGTAGCATTGCCTCGACTCTTTCTGGTCTCCAGAGACCACCACTATCTGGTTTTTATTATTGACCATCTTCAGCTTCTGGTGCTTGGTGGATACTAGTATATCCCAGTTGTGGATCGTTGGCCGACCCAGGATGATGTTGTAAGGGGACCGGAAATCAGCGACTACGAATCGTACCCGCTCTGATTTGAAGGCTTCTTTGGTGCCCAGAGTTAACCGGAGGTCGATGTAGCCTTTTGGGAAGGATTGCTCGCCATTGAAACCCACCAAGGTGGTTTTGCAAGGCCTAAGGTCCTCTTTGTCGAGGTGCATCCTTTTGTAGGCATCCCAACTTATGATGTCCGCTGAACTTCCTGCATCCACAAAAATTCTTTTAACACGACAGTTTATCAGGGTTCCGGTGATTACCAGTCTGTCCAGATGTCCGGGTATGACGTCTTCCAACTCTTCCTCGGTGAAGGTTAGGGCAGGGGGCCGAGGCTTCTTTGGGTCTTCCTTGAATTTAGGGGGGTCTCGGACGGTCAATACTTCGCGGAGATACTTCTTTCGCTGGCTTATTGTGTCTCCTCCTCCCCCAAATCCTCCGCTGACGACGTTGCACTGGAAATCGACGTCGGGAAATTCGTCGTCCGAGGCCGCCTTCTGCTTTTTTCCCGAAGTTCGGGATTCCTTGGGCGGACTTCTGGAGCGGGCGCGGTCGTTGCGTTTCCCGTTCGTCCTTCCCTGAGTCTTGATCACGTACTGACGCAGTTTCCCATCCCTTACGAACTTCTCGATTGCGTCGCGGAGGTCATAACACTCGTCGGTGGTGTGGCCGTTGCAGTCGTGGAACTTGCAGAACTTGGAACGGTTCGTGTTAGAGCGTCCTCTGATCGGCTTTGGCCTGTCCACCCGCTTCATCTCGGTCTGGGCTACCTCCTTCCATACCTGGGACCGAGGGACGTTCAGCGGGGTGTAACTGTCGTACTTGGTCTTCTGGTCGGCCCGGTCAGACTTTGTCCGGCTGTCCCGGCTGCGCTGTCTCGGGTCGGTCTTCGTCCTTCTTGGGCGTTCCTCGTCGCTAGGCGGGCTCTTCCTAGTTCGCTCAGGTTCATCGGCATTGGCCGCCTCCATCTGCTCCATTTCCAGGTACTTCTTCGCCTCGGTATAGAATTCGGTCAAGGTGTACGCTGGGTTCTTGCATAGGTGACGAGCCAGCCGGGATGCTGAATCCAGTCCATTGACCAGGCAGTGTACGTGGACATCCTCGGGCAATGACCGTACTTGCATGGCCACGTCTCGGAACCGATCCAGATACTTCTGCAAGGCCTCACCTTTCTTCTGATGTACTTTGCTCAAGGTGAACGTAGTCTTCGGCTACTTTTTGCTGGTGGCGAAGTGTAGCTCGAATTTTCGTCCAAGGTCTTCATAGTCTCGGATAGAGTTGTCCGGAAGAGATGTCAGCCACCTGTGTGCCGGCCCGTCCAGAGTAGCCGCAAACAGGCACTGAATGACCGGACCGCTCATCTGTCGGACCCATATGAGCTTCTCAAAGGTAACCAAGTGGTTCCGGGGGTCTTGGCTCCCATCGTATTTCGGCAGGCTGCTTAAATCAAAGCGTTTTGGGAAACGGGCTGTTGCCGCCTCCCTCGAGAACGGGGATCTTCCCGTCTCTGATAGGTACGTCACACGATATTCCCGAGGCGATCAGTGGCGAGGCCGGGGAGTTCTTTCCTCGGCGCGGGTTTCTACTCGATCACGGTATTCCCTTTCGTGCCGATTGGTGCGGTTAGGACCGGCGCCGTGGTTTCCTCTGTCTCCCGGGGACCGTGGTCCGCCGTGGTCTGCAATCGGGTGCCGCCTCGGTTCGCCGTCGTCGCGGCATGGGTTCCTCGCCTCAGAGTTGCTCGAGGAGCTGCTGTCGCCTGCCGAGGCCCTCCTTGTATGACCGCGACCCCTGTGGCGGCCTCTTACGCGGCGGTCATTCTCGAGCGCTTCTTGGATCATCTTTCCGATAGCTTCGAAGTCAGCCCGCCTCTGCAGGTCGTCGTGTTTTTCCTTGTTCTCCAGGCGCCGCATGAACGATTCCTGAGTCCTCCTCATCATGCGGACGTCGGCATCAACTGCCCGGACATCACGCGTTGGAGATGGCGCGAGTGCTTCTTCTGGATGCCGGTCTTCATGCCGCGGCTGCTCGTCATGGAGCGGCTGTTCCCTGTCCGGGGAGGAAGTCACCGTATCAGTAACATGTCCTTCTGGGGTGTTTCCTCTCCGAGGTAGTGCCGGCGGCTGGTCTGGCGGTGGGCGGCTGGCTTGTGGGTCTCCTCCCACCGGTTGGGGATTTCTGCTGTGGCTTCTAGTGCTCACCATTAGTAGTCACGGGGATTGAAGTTTACGGTCCCCACGGTCGGCGCCAATGTTCTGTATGAAGAACACAGAGATTGGAATTGACTAGGGTGTCAAGCCTAGAGCCTACATACCCTCGAAGGGATCAAAGTCCACGTAGTTCGCAACAAACTTGAAGGCACGTAGCCAGGGGAGTGGGGTGTGTGCTCTGTGTGGCAGAAAGTAACAAGAGCATAAAATAGAACGTGTGCACCTGTTTAGGGTTTCCTTCTATTTATAGAGGAGCTTGGTGCCCGTATCTCCCTATTAAAGAGGGATATCTATGATTGAGCCGTCAAGGGCTGATTGGCTGTTACCATGATCGTAGGAGAATCCTTATTGATGAGATCCTAACAATAGGGGATCTTGGATCCCTTCCTAATATAGCACGGATTCCCTTATAGGCGCCATCGGGCCGAGGTCCGGACTTTGGTCTATTGGGCCAGTCCGTAGCAGGTCCTTTCTCTGACCTACATCCAGTCCCCAAGCCTCACCTGGGATTTTCAATCCACTATAATCAAATATTGATTACACACTCTGTACTAAGAGTTGTTCTCTCACTAGAACACACTCCCCCTTACAAGTTGTAATCAATACACCCTAACTACCAAGTCCCCTGACTTGTAGTTATCACAATCAGTAGATGATTTACAAGATGATAACTCTCTCAAAGAGTAGATAGAATAAACACTGAAGTACAAAGTATCAAATTGATACTATTACAGATAAAAACTGAACACAATAAATGACACTTAATAAATTTTCGCTCTCAGTTGGTGTATCAGCTTGTGAAGAAGTTAATGCTCTCTATTTATAGGTAGAGAACATTAAATGACCGTTGTAGGATGATTCCAACCGTTGGAAGTGATTAGCTTGGGTTCTGGTCATCTTCTCACTCTAAACTTCTGTTAATCCAAGTCTTAATGAAGTCTGATGTGGCTCTCTGAGAATTTGCCCGTTGGAGATGGCTTTACTTGTTGTAGTAAGCATTCTTTAACGTTTAGAAGGCGTGCTCAGATGGATTAGCTAAGAATAGGTTGATTTGCAGAAGTGCATTTAATGCACTGTTCACTTTTTGCTTTATTGCTTTGACCTTCAATAATCTTGATCTGTTCTAGCTGAAATACACTTAACAAACTTGTTAAACATAGCTAGGAGTATGATTGAATGAATTATGGAAGCAATAAGATCAAACAATAATGATTTGCAAATTCGCAAAATTCAAAAACCAATTTTGACCGTTGTATACTGCGGTAAGATCCTCTATACTGGAGTATGCCACTGTGCATACTGCAGTATCCAAATGCTTACTGCAGTAAGCAACTTCCAGAGACAAAAACCTCGTGAAATGATTTTGAAAGATATGCTCTATACTGCGGTATGCAACTAACGTACTGCAATATGAGAGTTTTTGTCAAAGAGAAGAGTCCTCGTGATTGCCCAATACTGCAGTATGAAAACCTATACTGCAGTATGCAATGGTTATAAAATTTTGAGAGCTTTCTGTAAAAGCCTATACTGCAGTATCCAAATACATACTGCGGTATTGACTTGGGTGAGAAAATTTGATTGCTCTCGGGTTGGCCCTATACTGCAGTATACATGCCTATACTGCGGTATTGGCTTGACTTAGAAATTTAGTTGCTCTCTGGATGTCCCTATACTGCAGTATACATAGCTATACTGCGGTATTGGCTTGTTTTGAAAACACGGTTGCTCTCTGGATGTCCCTATACTGCAGTATACATAGCTATACTGCGGTATTGGCTTGTTTTGAAAACATGGTTGCTCTCTGGAAGTCCAATACTGCGGTATGTAACTAACATACTGCAGTATTGACTTATCTAGAAGAATGATTACTTTCTGGATGGCCCTATACTGCAGTATACAAACCTATACTGCGGTATGGCCTTTCTCTGGGAGTCCAATACTGCGGTATGTAATTAACATACTGCAGTATTGACTTAACTTCATCAATTTGATGACCTTCTGTAAGTCCTATACTGCGGTATAGCAACCTATACTGCAGTATTGACTTTCTGGGAGACCCTTTACTGCAGTATGCCATCCCATACTGCGGTAAGCAACTCTTAGATGATTTTCAAAGAATCTTGGAAACTTCAAAACATATTTTTCACTTGTTGTTAATCATCAAAACACATTGAGAACTAACATTCTCCCCCTTTTTGATGATGACAACACTTATAAACATACTTTTTCAAGATTTAGAAAGATGTATAGCTTTCAGATTGAAGTTTTCAAAATATCAGAGTTGAATTATCAGAAAAACATCCAATTTGCATTTTTAAACATGGACATCAAAGAATAGCAGCAGATATATAATTGAACTCGTAAACATGTGCAAAATATGTTCATATTCATTTAAAACATCATACATGAGTTGTATCTAACTGATATCAGAAGAGGATAGATACTCTGATAATCACTGATATCAATAAAACAGAAACAAAAAGTTGCATTGTCCTACAAGTAATCAAACACATAAACATATAGTTCTAGACATTCTAGACACACTCCTAGAACCCTAAGCATCATCCTAAGCATCATCATCTTTCTCTCCTTCTCCCCCTTTGTCATCAACAAATTCGGGGTCAAGAACAAAGACAGGAGGAGAATAGAGCACCATGGTGGTGTTTGGATCAAAGGAGGGATCATGGGGCTCTGCATATGGAGAAGGTGTAGGGAAAATCTCAGTAGATGGAGTAGGTGGAGATGGGAATGGGCCAGGAAGGACCTCTGTGGTAGGGGTGACTGGGGAAGATGTGGTGTAAGGTGGGCTATGAGGTGGACTGGGAAATGAGAAGGTAGGTGAGGAAGGTGGGGAATAGTGAGTTTCTGGAGTGAATGAGGTAGGCTGGGTGACAGGAACCTCAGTAGATGTGGAAGGCTGAGACTCTGGGGCAGGAGAGGAAGAGGAAGGGCCAGTGGTGAACCCGAAGGTTGACGAAGAAGCTCCAACATCAAAATGCTTGATCAGACGGTCAACCTTGTCCCGGGTGTCAGATGCAACTGTCAGATTGACAGCCAGTTGGGAGTCTAAGTCAACACACTGATCGAAGATCTCTTGATTCTTCTTGTTGAAATCTTCAGAGAGCCTGGCCACCTCTGCATCCATTTTCTGTCTCATGTCAGCTGCTAACCGTCCAAACTCGAACTGCATCTTCACAAAGAGAGACGCAGCAGCAGCATCCACGATTCTCTTGATCCGATCATCAAAGTCCAATGGTGGAGAAGGCGGAGCTGACTGAGCCTCATGTGCAACTGACTGAGATGCACGAGTCTGAGACCGCGGTGGAGCTCTCGACTGCCCAGATCCTTCCGGTTCGAACTGAATCTTCATCAGGTTGAGCTGAGACTTGCCGAAGGCCGAGATAAACTTCATCTGCTCCGGAGGACCCACATACCATATCTTATGGTAGTACAATATCAGAGAGACCAGAGATGCAAAGGGCATGTAGGATCCCTTGCGGGATACGAATCTGAAGTGGCTAATCTCCTTGAACAGCCACTGCCCAATATTGAGTGGATGCTTGCGGATGAAGGCGGTGAAGAAGCGGTAGTCCTTCTGTGTGAAGTGCGTGTAGCTCCCGCCTTTTTGCACAAAGTTACGTGAATACACGTACCATATCACACGGTGCAAATGAGGCATCTCCGAGGGCTTGAATGTCAAGTGAACCCTCTGATCATCCGGTATGTCCTGACCGGGCATAAGTGTGGCATATACCTCCTCATTAGAATACTTCGGTGTGGACGCTTCAGGAGGGTTAACCACCTTAAGGATCTTGTTGAGGATGGCGGCAGATAGAGTAAACTGAACTCTTCTCACAGAAGTTGTGACCCTTTCCTCAATCAATCTACCTTCCGAGCTCAAGATGTGATTGGATGCCATGTTGAAATAAAACATCTTGACCAACTCAGGACAGTAGGCAGCCTCGATGGAGACGAGCGTAGGATACGGCCCAAACCATGGAGATAGATCAACGTTGCACTCTCGATATACTTGCTCTAGATTGACAGAGGTTACGGTGCAGAAACCTCGGCTTCCGAAAAGGTCTTTGAATTTGGCATTGAGACTGGGAGGAAGAATGACAGGAGCAACCTTAAATCCCTCTGGCGCATTCTTGTGGATTTTGATTTCTTCAACCGCATTTGCTACCACAAGAGAGAAATCTAGCTCAGAATCCGTTTCTGAGGAAGAGCCAGGAGAATCAGCAGATGAGGGAGAGGAAGGGATAGTAGTGGAAGCCCTCTTTGATCTTGCTTTTTGAGGAGCAGCGGTCCTCTTCCCTTGAGCCTTGCTCGGCTCACCGGTCTTCTGCTTCTTGGTGACAGAAGATGGAATAGAAGTCTTGGACGGAGCTCCCCTCTTCTTGGGATTCGATGAAGATGTCCCGGGTATGGGAACACCAATGCCAGGAATCTGACGATCAATGCCATCTCCTAATTTCTTAGGAATTGATTTCGTCCTCGGTGCCCGGAGTGGAAGGGAAGAAGAAGGTTGTTTGGAGAGAGATTGATCTTTAGACATTGTTAACACTAGGGTTTCGGTGGAAATGGGAATCAGAGAGGAATGAGAGAAATTTGGAGAGGATTTGTGGAGGTTTGACTGGGGTTTGAGACGATTTCAGAGAGAGAAGGAAGAAAGAGATGCGTTACTGCTAGGGCTTTACTGTGGTATAGATGCGAGTATGAAAGAACACAGCGTTTTAATATATATAGACAGAGCCCTATACTGCAGTATAGCATACTTTCATTTACATACTGCAGTAAGGATGGAAGTATACTGACCTGGACTTCAAAAATGTTGAGAGAATTTTTGAAAAAACTGATGGCCATACTGCAGTAAGCACTTACATACTGCAGTATGCCTCTTCCATACCTGAACTTTGGCTTCTGTCTGATCCCATACTGCAGTATATTACTTACATACTGCAGTATGCCTCATGCATACTCGAGACTTGGCTTCTGAAACTCTGAAATCCCGATGGCCATACTGTAGTATACCACTTACATACTGCAGTATCCATCTTGCACACTTGGAGATTTGGCCTCTTACACATCCAATACTGCGGTATAGCACTTGTATACCGCGGTATAGATCTTCTGAACCATCAAAACACCCTACAAAACAAAGACTAAACTCTCCGATGCTTAAGTTAGTAAAGATTAATCATCAATGACACATCTAACATTAATTTGAGAGAGAATAACTTACAATTCATTGGGATTTACCATTCCCAATTCTCTCCTTATGAAAGTGAATTGTTCCTTGGCTAGAGGCTTGGTGAAGATGTCAGCTAGTTGAAGATGAGTTGGAATGAACATCACTTTCACATCTCTCTTCTGGACATGATCCCGGATGAAGTGATGTCTCACATCAATATGCTTGGTTCTTGTATGTTGCACGGGATTCTTGGCCAAGCTTATTATGCTAGTATTATCACATAGTATTGGGATTTCCTTTAAGTGCACTCCCAAGTCAGCAAGTTGTTGCTTCAGCCACAACACTTGAGCACAGCAACTTGAGGCAGCCACATATTCAGCTTCTGTTGAGGACACGGCCACGGTAGTTTGCTTCTTGCTAAACCAAGAGACAAGTGAGTTGCCAAAGAACTCGCATTGCCCACTTGTACTCTTTCTATCCGTCTTATAGCCAGCATGATCCGAATCTGAATATGCCACAAGATGCTCCGGCTGACCTTTGGGAAACCATAGCCCAAGGGTCTTCGAATCAGAGAGATATCTGAATATCCTCTTCACATTTTCAGCATGTGATTCTTTAGGAGCGGATTGAAACCGAGCACACATTCCAACACTGAATTGGATGTCCGGGCGACTTGCAGTGAGATAGAGCAATGATCCAATCATTCCTCTATACTTGGTAATGTTTAAATCCTTGCCCTCTTCATCAGCATCCAAAGAAGTAGTTGTGCTCATTGGTGTGTCAGCTCCATTGCACTTGTCCATTCCAAACTTCTTCAGCAAATCATTTAAATACTTGGTTTGAGATATAAATATCCCATCCTTACGTTGTTTGATTTGCAGTCCAAGGAAGTAATTGAGCTCTCCCATCATTGACATCTCAAATTCACCCTGCATAGACTTGGAAAATTCCTCACACAAAGAGTCATTAGTAGCACCGAAAATAATATCATCAACATATATCTGTACAATTAAAATTTCATTCAATTTATTTTTCTTGATAAACAATGTTGTATCAGCCTTTCCTCTAATAAATCCTTGATTGAGTAAGAATTGACTCAATCTTTCATACCAAGCTCTAGGAGCTTGCTTAAGACCATACAAGGCTTTCTTAAGTCTAAAAACATGATCTGGAAATTGATCATTTTCAAAACCTGGAGGTTGTTCAACATACACCTCCTCTTGAATGAAACCATTTAGAAAAGCACTTTTGACATCCATTTGATAGAGTTTAAAACCTTTTGTGCATGCAAATGCTAGAAGAACTCTTATTGCTTCCAATCTAGCTACTGGAGCAAAAGTCTCTTCATAGTCTATTCCCTCTTCTTGATTGTAACCTTTGGCCACTAATCTGGCCTTGTTACGCACAATGATGGCTGATTCATCACGTTTGTTCTTGAATACCCATTTTGTCCCAATTACCGGATGGTCTTTGGGTCTAGGTACCAAGTCCCAAACTTGATTTCTATCAAATTGATGTAACTCCTCTTGCATAGCAATCACCCAATCATTGTCTGAAAGAGCTTCTTCTATCTTAGAGGGCTCTATATGTGAAATAAATGCAGAAAATGTAACTTCATTCAGAGTACTATTTCTGGTCCTAACTCCTTGATTTACATCACCTATGACTTGATCTAAAGGATGATTTCTTATAAATCTCCAAGCTCTAGGTTGAGACTGATCAGGATTTTCTAAGTTGTTTTCAGGATCAGCCTCAAAAATATTTTCTGAATTTTCAGAAGGAGTAGGAGCATTTTTCGAAAAGAATTTGTTTTTGAAAATAGCCTCCTCTTCATCATCCAAGGATTTATCAGATTCAGATTCACAGAATACAACATGTATAGATTCTTCAACAATCTTAGTCCTAGTGTTAAACACTCTATATGCCTTACTCCTATTTGAATAACCAATAAAAACTGCTAGATCAGATTTAGGATCGAATTTACCAAGATTATCTTTACCATTATTGTGCACATAGCACTTGCATCCGAAGACATGCAGATGACTGAGATTCGGCTTTCTTTCTTTGTAGAGTTCGTATGGTGTTTTGTTCATCTTCTTTCTCATATAGGCTCGGTTGGAGATGTAACATGCTGTACTCATCGCATCAGCCCAAAACACTTGTGAAGTGTTATATTCATTCAGCATTGCCCGGGCCATTTCCGTGAGTACTCGATTCTTTCTCTCCACAACACCATTCTGTTGTGGTGTTCTTGGTGCCAAGAAATTATGGTTGATCCCCATACTATCACAAAACTCAGCAAAGGCATTGTTTTCAAATTCTCCACCATGATCGGTCCTTATACCTGAAATTGAAAGACCTTTCTCGTTCTGGACCTTCTTGGCAAAAACAACAAACTGATCATATGTTTCATCTTTTGATGATAAAAATATAGTCCAAGTAAATCTAGAGTAATCATCAACAATGACCAAAGTATATAAGTTTCCACCAAGACTTTTGACTCTAGCTGGTCCAACTAGATCCATGTGAAGAAGTTGTAGAGGTCTATTTGTTGAAATCTCATTTTTGGCTTTAAAAGAAGATTTGGTCTGTTTTCCCTTTTGACAAGCATCACAAATCATATCATTTTTGAAATTCAATTTGGGAATGCCAATAACCAAATCCTTTTTCAATAACTTGTCAAGTTGATACATATTGACATGAGCTAATCTCTTATGCCATAGCCAACTCTCATTCAAGTTACTGACAAAACAATTTTCAGAAACAGAACCATTGCTAGAGAGGTTCAAAGTATAACAGTTTCCATCTCTAGGTGCTCTAAATAAGGCTTTGTTTTTCAAATCATTCATAGAGATCAAATCCTTTTTAACAATAAAGCATTCATCAGAGTCAAATATTACCAAATTACCCTTATCGGTGCTTTGGCTCACACTTAGGAGATTGTGACACAATCCTTCTACAAGGTAGACGTCTTTGATGAGTGGGCCTTCATTGTTGCCTATCTCACCAATGCCAGCGATTTTCCCGGATTGATCACCTCCAAATGTGACTCTACCTCCATCTTTTGGCTTTATTGATAAAAACTTTGATTTGTCTCCAGTCATGTGTCTTGAGCATCCACTATCAATGTACCACTTATTCGGCCTTGATGCTCTAAGACATACCTGCAGATCACAAGAGATCAAGTTTTAGGTACCCATCTTTTCTTGGGTCCTTTGGGGTTAGCATGTACCTTGGGAACATATGTTCCTTTTGGTACCCAGACATAATTTCCTACAGGTTTAGCTTTTCCTTCTTTTCGATGAAAACAAGATGAAGTAGAATGACCCTTCCTATTGCAATATGTACAATGTGCAAAAGGGTTTGAGGAATGAACATATTTAGTGAAATAATTCATATAGGATTTTTGTCCATTCTTTTTCTTTCCTTTCTTCTTATCAAAGTCTGGTCTATAACCAATGCCCGATCTATCGTTTGTAAAACTTTGTTGTTTCAAAATCACATTGAGCATTTCACTTCCCTTAGTAAATTTCTCAAGTGCTTTTGTAAGTTGTGAATTCTTTTTCTCTAGGATAGAGCATTCATCACAAATCAGAGATTGAGGAGAAGAGAGGTTTTCAATTTGCAATTCAAGAAAAGAATTTTTCCTTTTCAAGGACATATACTTGTCTGCAAGTTTTTCAAACTCCTTTTGAACAACATTGTATTCAGCAAACAATTCATCATAGGAAGGAAGAGATTCATATACCTCATTTCTTTCATTGTGTTGCTCTTCTTCCTCAGCGACTAGGCATATGTTGGCTTTTTCGCTTTCGTCTTCTTCAGCTTCATCCTCATCCGATGAGCTATCTCCCCATATTGCTGACACATATGCCTTCTTTTTGAATTTCTTGAACTTCTTCTTTTCTTTCTCTTGATTTTTCAGCTGAGGACATTCCGCCTTGATGTGTCCGGGTTTTTCGCATTCGTAGCAGATAACCGGCTTCTTTGATTCATAGCTTGAATTTCCCTTCTGGAATTTCTTGAAGCCTTGATCTCTTTTGTAAAACTTTTTGAATCTCCGGACCATCATGCCAATTTCTTCATCCTCATCTTCATCTTCCTCATCTTTTTCCACATTCAGAGCCACTCCCTTATTGCGATTGTTGCCACCATTGACATCTTCTAATTCCTTCTTGAACTTCAATTTGCTCTCGTACTTAGATAGACTGCCAAACAATGCGGCAACTGAAGTCATTGACTCTCCACGAGCTTCTTCAATGGCGGTGACCTTAGCTTCCCAATCCTTTGTTAGAATATTGAGGATTTTCCTCACTTGAGCTCCTTGATCGAAAAGCTTTCCTAAGGCAGCTAGCTGATTGGTCAGATGAGTATATCTCAACTGAAACTCTCCAATACTCTCGCCTTGCTTCATTCGCAAAAGGTCATACTCAGTGGTTAGAATGTTGACTCGGTTCTCCTTGATTCCAGAGGTTCCTTCATAAGCTATTTCCAGAGCCTTCCACATCTCCTTAGTCGTTGACAAATTACAGATACGAAAGTACTTCTTTTGACTAAGAGCACTCTGAAGCATCAGGATAGCCTTGCTATTGAGAGTGATGTTTTTCTTATCGTCATCATTGAACTCAGCTTCTGTCTTGGGAACAGTGATGCCTCCTTCTACCTTGACTGGAACATAGTCTCCAGTCTCAAAGACCCTCCATAAACCATATTCTGTTGCCATCACGAACACACGTAATTTTGCTTTCCAGAAGGAGTAGTGTTCGCCGTCGAATCCTGGAGGTCTGTTGATTGAAGCTCCATCTGGAAGAATTCCTTCCATGGTGATCCTTCTCAAGTGGTTAAACTCTTCTGAGAAGACCTTGCTCTGATACCAAATGAAAGATGAGCTTTATACCCAAAAGGGGGGGTGAATTGGGTATAATAAAAATTTTCGACAACTTGTTCTGTTTTTACACTTTCAGAACAGGGAAGAACAGAGGAGATAGAGAGAAAAGCTTTGCACATAACGATTTATACTGGTTCGGTCCTTTCTCTGACCTACATCCAGTCCCCAAGCCTCACCTGGGATTTTCAATCCACTATAATCAAATATTGATTACACACTCTGTACTAAGAGTTGTTCTCTCACTAGAACACACTCCCCCTTACAAGTTGTAATCAATACACCCTAACTACCAAGTCCCCTGACTTCTAGTTATCACAATCAGTAGATGATTTACAAGATGATAACTCTCTCAAAGAGTAGATAGAATAAACACTGAAGTACAAAGTATCAAATTGATACTATTACAGATAAAAACTGAACACAATAAATGACACTTAATAAATTTTCGCTCTCAGTTGGTGTATCAACTTGTGAAGAAGTTAATGCTCTCTATTTATAGGTAGAGAACATTAAATGACCGTTGTAGGATGATTCCAACCGTTGGAAGTGATTAGCTTGGGTTCTGGTCATCTTCTCACTCTAAACTTCTGCTAATCCAAGTCTTAATGAAGTCTGATGTGGCTCTCTGAGAATTTGCCCGTTGGAGATGGCTTTACTTGTTGTAGTAAGCATTCTTTAACGTTTAGAAGGCGTGCTCAGATGGATTAGCTAAGAATAGGTTGATTTGCAGAAGTGCATTTAATGCACTATTCACTTTTTGCTTTATTGCTTTGACCTTCAATAATCTTGATCTGTTCTAGCTGAAATACACTTAACAAACTTGTTAAACATAGCTAGGAGTATGATTGAATGAATTATGGAAGCAATAAGATCAAACAATAATGATTTGCAAATTCGCGAAATTCAAAAACCAATTTTGACCGTTGTATACTGCGGTAAGATCCTCTATACTGGAGTATGCCACTGTGCATACTGCAGTATCCAAATGCTTACTGCAGTAAGCAACTTCCAGAGACAAAAACCTCGTGAAATGATTTTGAAAGATATGCTCTATACTACGGTATGCAACTAATGTACTGCAGTATGAGAGTTTTTGTCAAAGAGGAGTCCCCGTGATTGCCCAATACTGCAGTATGAAAACCTATACTGCAGTATGCAATGGTTATAAAATTTTGAGAGCTTTCTGTAAAAGCCTATACTGCAGTATCCAAATACATACTGCGGTATTGACTTGGGTGAGAAAATTTGATTGCTCTCGGGTTGGCCCTATACTGCAGTATACATGCCTATACTGCGGTATTGGCTTGACTTAGAAATTTAGTTGCTCTCTGGATGTCCCTATACTGCAGTATACATAGCTATACTGCGGTATTGGCTTGTTTTGAAAACACGGTTGCTCTCTGGATGTCCCTATACTGCAGTATACATAGCTATACTGCGGTATTGGCTTGTTTTGAAAACATGGTTGCTCTCTGGAAGTCCAATACTGCGGTATGTAACTAACATACTGCAGTATTGACTTATCTAGAGGAATGATTACTTTCTGGATGGCCCTATACTGCAGTATACAAACCTATACTGCGGTATGGCCTTTCTCTGGGAGTCCAATACTGCGGTATGTAATTAACATACTGCAGTATTGACTTAACTTCATCAATTTGATGACCTTCTGTAAGTCCTATACTGCGGTATAGCAACCTATACTGCAGTATTGACTTTCTGGAAGACCCTTTACTGCAGTATGCCATCCCATACTGCGGTAAGCAACTCTTAGATGATTTTCAAAGAATCTTGGAAACTTCAAAACATATTTTTCACTTGTTGTTAATCATCAAAACACATTGAGAACTAACACTAATAGGCCTATAATGAAGGCTATAATCACGGAATGTGCAGGTAGTGTGATTGAAACATGGGCCTGAAGGGACACAAAGCCCAAGGACCGAAACTCTAAAGGTAATCTCTATAAATAGGAGATTAACATAAAAAGTACACATTCTCGATTCATCCTATTTACTATTTAGCCTCATTGTGCACTCACCCCATCCCTTTTTAGCTAAACGTCATACTCGTGTTGCACAGTGATTTATCGCTCTCTTTGATATCTTCTACATAGATATCTAAGAGAGTCATCTGATATTCTCTTCGATGTCTTCCACATAGATACCTTAAGAAATCCTTTGATCCTATGTAAATCACCTTCTAGCCAATTGAGGTTAGACATTTGTGTTCTACAACAGAACAAAATGTATTATGTTGTTGACAAAGTTTATTATTATTATTATTATTATTGAATAATAAATTGGATGTCATTAAACTCTAAAAATAAAAGAGTACAACAAATTAAATCACCCTGTGGAATGTAGGTAGAGCTTGATCAAGAATATAAAAATTGTCTACCATCTCTTGCTTGAACTCCTCCCAGTTGTGAAGGGAGACATTGTTCTAACACCCCTCGCTTGAACTCCTCCCAACTGCTTATGGCCATCCTCGATCGTCTCTTTCCTTTGATACCAGCTAAGTGCCTTGCCTTCACTTCACGGTTTATATATATATGGATAATTAACTTCCAAATTATGAAAAGATTATATTGAGCATAATATAACATGAGAGATGAACATGTGTTATACTTTATTTGGCACAAAAGGTAGCAATTAGCAACCATCATTCATCAAAAGATACAGAGTACATTTTACAACTGAGGTAACTAGTAGTAGTCCAACTCCACCTTTTATCCTACTATAGTAAACCAAAAAAAACACCATAGACACAGACACATGAAGGCAAACAACATCATTTGCTGTTGAACATACTACACTCATCATCCTACATAACTTCTCTAAAGGGCATCAATGACTACAAGTACTGTCATATATTCATTTCCACCTAAAGCAGCAATGTAATGTCTTGAGATTAGGATGAAGATGAAGGCTCTTCAATGTGGATGTTGCCAATTGATACTATACTTTCAATATGATTGAAAACAGCGGAAATTCTAGGGGGACGCCAAGGAATAGTGAATCTTTTTATTGGGGTAAAGGTCTTATTTGCCCCAAAAGTTTTGACTGAGGAGCACTAGGGGACAAAAGTTTTTTTGAAGCAAAATTGCCACAGAAATTAACAAAACATAGGAATTTTGTCTCTCCGTTAAGTTTAACTGAGTGCACACTTGGCATGTCATCTCATCACATGTGGCATGTCAACTTATCAATTAAATAAAAGTTAAGTATCATTTTTGCCCCATAAGTCTTCGCTAAGGAGCAATTTTGCCCTGAAAGTTTACAAAACATAGCAATTCTGCCCTTTTGTCTCTATATTAAATTTGACTATTAAATCAGTCAAAGAACACACATGTCATACCTTGAAAAAGTTGAACTTAAAGTCAGAGAAGGAGATCCTCAAGACATTAAGCTCAAGGCAGCGAGAATTTGTAAAGCCGAACTGGTTAAAGTGAATGAAAGGTCTGTTGCAACACCAAGAGGAAGCATCACTTATGATCTAACAAATGAAACTCAAAACGAGGAATGAATTGTCCCAAAAATTGGTTCAGTAAGACAAATCAATAGTGATAGTATTTACCTTTATATAGATTGATTTAGGCCACCCACCCTGTCCCACAAGGTAACTCTATACTGGTCCTAAAAATTCCAGTGATTTTAAGTGATGCTTACTGAACCAATTTTTGGGACAATTCATTATTGTCCCAAAAATTGGTTCAGTAAGTATAACTTAAAATCGTTGGAGATTTATCGTGGAGGATAGAGTGGGTGGCCTAGATCAATCTAGACAAAGATAAATATTATCACTATTGATTTGTCTTGGGGACAATTTATTTCTCATTTTACGTTTCATTTGCTTAGATCATAAATGATGCTTCCTTTGGGTTTTGCGACAAAGCTTTGAATCCTTTTGACCAGTTCGACTTCACAAATTCCGGCCACCTTAAGCTTAACATCTCAAGGATCACCCTCTTTCACTTCAAGTTTAACTTTTCAAAGCATGACATGCGTGTTCTTTAACTGATTTAATAGTCAAATTTAATATTGGGGGACAGAAGGGCAAAATTACTACGTTTTGTAAACTTTCAAGGAAAAATTGCTTCTCGGTTAAGACTTCCGAGGTAAAAATGATACTTAACTCTTGTTTGATTGATGAGATGACATGCCATGTGTGATGAGGTGGCATGCCATGTGTGCACTCAGTTAAACTTGACGGTTAAAATTAACGGAGGTGAAAAATTGCTACGTTTTGTTAACTTTTGTGGCAATTTTTGCTCCAAAAGAAACTTCCATCCATCCAATGCTCCTTAGTCAAGACTTTCGGGGCAAATAAGACCCTTATCCCTCTTTTTATTTCATATGTATCAGGATTTAGTAGTGATAAAACAATTACCAGTCTGTCATCCTACTCCAGATTCAACAGGAACTTTGTAGACAATATCATTGCTCCAAATACTAAATGGACACAAAGACGTGCCTGAAGAGCTAACTATAGTACTCTCTCTGATCCTTATTTTAAGACACAAACTATTAAGTTTATTTAGTCTTTTTAATAAGGCACTTGCTGATTCCCAATAAACATTAATTATTTTTTTCCATGTCTGCCCATAATTATTAAGGGTAGTTGGAGAGAGTAATAATTAATATGATATTGGAGTTTAGAGCAATTAGTATGAGTAATATTGGAAATTATTTAGATCCTAGGACAACTTTATTTACTTTAACTATTTTTATTGGTTTATGAGAAAAGTTAGTTGGTGCCTTATAATAAAGACCAAAGGGAGTATGTTTCTTACTCCAACTCCACCTCTCCCTCTCTATTGATGTACTTGTGTGTATATGTGTGTGTCTCTGTGTGTATATCCCTTTTTAAATCAATGTCATGCGTCGATAAGTTCTCATTCATGTTCCCTTGCATTGTTGAAATAGCTAACAAATTAAGTGTAAAAGTTATTTGTATAAATTAATAAGTTTATGGTTTTTTTTTATTTGGGATAGGGTTTCCCTTTCGAGGTTTAGAATGCAGTGAATTTTTACCTCTTCAAACAAGTGCACTCCTTGAAATTTGAACTTATATTCTTCTTCTTTTGAGGGTGATGTCGCTTACCACCTTAACTAACATCTTGTTGGTATAAGTTTATAATATTTTATTCATGTTTTGAATTATACTTTTTTATTTTCTCTACATAATTTAAAACTTTAAAAATTATGTATAATTTCACCTAAAAATTAAAAGCTTCCCTGAAAATTATACATTTGACTTAAAATATAATTGATCATACATGCATGCTAACATATCAACACACACAAGCATAAGTTCAAAATTTGAATAGACAGTGTCCATAATATTATAGTTGAGGTGTTATATTGGTCCTAAGTATCATAATTCAATTTACCTCTCATATTTAATAATTTTTTCTTAAACTAATCAATATTTATAAACTGATATATAATTTAATATTCTTTATGTGCATGCTCGCCCACATTTCTTCTAATTAACTAATTTATCTTCTCATAATCCTTAAAAAAAAGGGAATAGATACTCTTATTTTCCCTCTTTCTCATTATCTTGTTATAATCTCATGTCTCATCTCCACCCTTAGATCATAAAATGGATAATTTAGATTGAATATTTTATAAATGTATTTATTTTTCCTATATTACAGTATGGACAGTATAGATCGAATTTAAACAATTGAAATTTTCTTATTTATGTTTATATTAATAATTTCATAAAAGATTAAATTAAATCACTTATTCTTTTATTCTAAAAGTGGATATGATATTATGAAGAGAAAATGAGGGAGAATTGGAAAGAATTGGAGCCAATTCTTGAGAATTGGCATCGGCCAATCGCCGGCGGGGTGGCCGGCCGACGACAGCCTTTTGGCAGCCGGCGGTGATGGTATTTTATTTATTTAATACTAAGGGTAAAAGGGTAATTTCACCCGAATTTGCATTTCCCTCATAGGTTCTTAATACATCTCAATCTTTTTATAAATTTGGGAGACTTCTGAGGGTTTTCCAAATTCAAATGGTATTTAATTGGAATTTTTTCTTTTTTATTTCCAACAACAGTTTTTTAAGAAAATAATTGTTGAAAGAATGGAATATTCATATTTTTTAAAATTCTAACTTAACTTTCAACGACTGTTTAAAAAAATAGTAGTTCAAAGTAATTTTTAACGTTTGTTTTTAAAAGTTATTGAAAGTTAAGCTAAAGTTTCAAAAATGCCACTGCCTTTTTTATTTTTATTTTTTTAACTTCTATTTTTTAGAAATGTATGTTAATTTGTACCATTAAATTTACTTTTTGTAGTAGTGTATAATGAAACATGTAGGATCTTATTTACTGCTAAAATTGGTAGATGACAATTACATCAAAATGCATGACTTGATTTATGATATAGCAAAATGCATGATAATTACATCAAAATGCATCAAGTAAATTTGTAAACTCAATATTTGAATCAGAATATAATACTACCTCTATTCTAAATAAAAATCCTAGTTGACTTTTTTTGAAGAGATTAATAAAGCTAAATAAGTTACTTAATGATATTATTTTTTATGTATGATTAAATTATATATTAGTTTATAATTCAGACAAATTAGCTTGGACAAAAATTGATAAATATATATACTTTAAAATAATTTAATTAACTTTCTTAATTTCTCAAAAAAAATTAATTGAGTCTTATATTTAATACCAGAGTATCAAGATTTATTTATTTACATGTATCAAAACTTCAATAAACTTATAGTTTGTTTGGATTGAGTTGAGGGGAGGGAAGACTGTAACATCCTAATTTTTAATTTTAGGATTTAATTATAATTATAAAATCATTATATTTAATAAATGTATTTATTATGTAAGTGTTGGAAGAAAAGAAAGAGAAAGAGAAAGAAGGAAACCTGCACACACAAAAAAAAAAAAAAAAGAATGAAGCAACAGCCAAAAAAAAAAAATGAAGGACCTGGTGCGTCAGATGGGGGCAGGTCTGCCCCCATGTTTTTTAACATGAAGGAAGGGAAATGGGGCTCCCAATCATTTTCCCTCCAATCACACTCCTTCCTTTCTATTTAATCAACACACACATAACCCACACAGAACACACACACTCGATCCAAAGAGGAGAGGCGAGAGGGAGAGTGCGAGGAGGAAAGGAGAGAATAGAGAAGAGGTGTGGTCATTTTAAGGTATGTCCTTTTTCTTATAAGATTATTTAATTAGCCAAACTAGCTTCTTTTTAAAAAACTTTCTTCATGAAAGTTGTTCTATATATTTTTCTCTTTCTAGCGAGGATAATATTATGATTTTGTGAGAGTTTTGAGTTTTGACAATAGAAGACTATATATGTGTAGTAGATGATTAATAGTGAATTTTAATCGGTTTAAATTTATTGTTTGGTTTTTATAGAAATTTAAAATGAATTTTCTATTTAAGATGTTTAGGATTTTATGTCTATAAAATATTTTTACCAATTAAATATTATGAATATAATTTATTTGGGCTAGGAAGATATTATTAGAATTTTAATCGGTTAGATTTATTGTTTGGTTGTTATAGGAGTTTAAAATGAATTTTTTCTATTTAAAAAGTTTAGGATTTATGTCCTATAAAATGTTTTTACTAATTAAATGTTATTAAAATAATTTATTTGGATTAGTGGAGATGTTATTGGAACTTTTATTGGTTTAACTTTTATATATGAAGGACTAAACTATAATTTCTAGAATTTGTGTCAAAACTGTAATTTTTGGAAATTTTGGGTTAAAACTGTAATTTATGGAATTGTTGGGCCAAAACTGTAATTTATGAAATTTTGCGGCCAAAACTGTAATTTCTAAAATTCTGGGGTCAAACTGAAATTTTTGAATTCGTGGGACTAAAATGTCATTTTTAAAAATTTAAACCCGAAAATGTCATTTTCAGTTTTTATTATAATAATATATAATTAGAATTTTTATTTTAAGTTATAGGAAATTATAAGTTATAATTGTGATGATGTAGAGTCTTCTTGTGACCGGTAATTGAGCAGGTGGTGCTCCTCAAGCTATGGTTAAGCTTGGAAGTGAGGTAACCGGGGTTAATTTATTTTATATGCTTGTTTTGGACTGTGAGGTATTTTTCTAAGCTTAATTTTTATATATACGACTTGTATGTGTTTTAAAAAATTATGTGTATGTTTGAAAATGAAATTATTTCAGTGAAGCAATGTATTTTCCAATCTGTGTATTTAAATAAATATTATTATTGGGGTTGCTATTGTTGTGATGGTTAGATGACGTGTATGAAATAATAATTTAATAAAATGTTGTTGAGAATTTTAATATTATATTATTTCTTCTGTTGTGGGATATGTTGGGCTGTGTGTAAGAGATTTAGGGTGAAATTGTGCCCATCGGCTCTCTCATTCCTGACCCGGAATTCGAGTTGAGTGTTTTGGACGAACACCTCCCTATTACGGTATATTGATGGTGACATGGGAGGAGACAGTATTCTTGAAGTGACTAGCTAACCTTGGCCGGGTATACTAGCACTGATAGGCTGTACCACGTCCAGATGATATAAGGAGGAGCAGGATGGATGAGTGGGGATGATTTTAAATGTTGTTGATTATTATGTATTATTTAATTATTATTGATATTTTAATTACAATAATAAACCTGCTTCTCTAACTTGCAATCCTTTCCTGCATATTTGATAAATTAATTTCGGTAACAGAGACTTTATGTTTCACCCCCATCATAATTAAATTTTTTAGGCGAGGCCTCTAACCTTACTAAAGGACAAGGGAAGCAGCCAGAGGAATAAAAGTTGTGGAATCTGTAGGCCTCTTTTTGGGTCTTAGTGTTGTATTGATTTTTATATATTGTCATCATAGGGCCCTTATATTTTTGAAATACTACATTAACCACTTTTGGATGACTGTTGATTTTCCTAATGCCTTATTTTATACACTATTATATCATCGTAGATCCACCATTATATCTTTGTGACTACTGTCTTGTGTAGACCCTTTCTTGTGGGTTCGTGTTGTATAACTTGTGGGCTATAAAATCCCCTGTTTGATAACTGTGCCCTGAGTTATAGATTTTCCATTGTGGGTTTGCGGGCAAAATTTGTGCCCTGAACCCCGAGGTGTGTATTGAAAAGGAAGGTTTTCCATAATTACCTACTAATCCAGTTTTAAAGAAACTTTATGGTTAATTGTTATCTTGTGAGAAAGGGTCCTTTTAAAGACTAATTTTAAAGGTTAAGATTAGCCTTTAAGATTAATCTCCTCTACTCTCAAAACAAACATACCCTAAAAAGCAAAATAAGGGATAACAAACGAAATGTTATTAACAGTCCTAAGCCCACCACATGCATATTGCATTGTTAATAAAGAGGGAAAATTATGTGACTTTCAACAACTATTAGAGTTGGGAATTCGAGCCGGCCTGTTTAAGCCTTGGCCCTGCAAGGTTCGGGCTTGAAAAATAGGTCATAAATTTGAAATAGGCCCTGTAGGGCCAGCCCTGCAGGACCTCAGGCTTAATCGAGCTGGCCCGTTAGGCCCGTTTAATTGTAGCTTTTTTTTAAAAAAATTAATTACTTAGACTTCCATTTAATGAATGTGTTTATTTGTAATTACTTAGATTTTTTTATTTTTTATTTAGTTTTAACTATAGCCCTTTTTTTATGTTTATTATTATTCTGTATTAAAACACATAATTAGTTATTATAAATTTTAAAGAAGGGATGTTTTCATATTAAATAAACACACACTTTGGTATTACAATATTATATAAATTATAAATTATAAATATATTTTGTGTAAAATAAGTATAATTATTTTTACCTGCAAGTAAAATCATGCATGGATCTAAGGAATCTGCAGACACACACAAAATTATGAGAGAAAAAGGCATTTTGTCGTAGGCGTACATAAAGCAATTCCTTTGTTTAATATATTTTGAAAAAAAAGAAAAAAAAACATATTCTTTGTGTTTATTTGTTTTTTATTACGAATTAATAAATGTGTTGATTTGTTGAATAATTTATATTGGTTAGATATTAATGTTGATAACATTTATCTGATAGATTAGAACTTTAATGGTTGCAATTTATTAATTATATTTCTTTGAAAAAAATTGAAGGAAAAATAGTTAAAATTTGGAATAGTAATTTTCAGGCCTTGTAAGGCTGACCCTGGCCCTGGTACTATCAGGCTGAACTTTAAAAAACAGATGTTTTCCTTACTTCAGGCCCTGTAGGGCCAACCTCATTAGACCCTGGCCTTGTAGGGCCAATCTTGTCGTGCTGGGCCGGACCTGATTCCTAGCTCTAACGACTATATTCATTACTAAATTATTTTATATTTTCCTCAGAACATTCAAACATAGTCATGACTTGTTTGTCATAATAAATTAAACAAAATATTTAAAAAAAATCAACAAAATCAGATAGGAGAAAATTTCCAGCACATGTTACAATTATCTCAAATTTTTTATTTACTAATATTATATTTAATTCTAAAAATAGGATATAATTTATAGTGTAATTTATATTAAAAATTATCTTCCATATTTAGAATAGGGTTGAAGATATCAATTATCTAATATCAAATTATGTGAGTCGGCATTAATCATAAAATAACATGAAAAGCGAAAGACAGATGTGAGAATGGGAAGAGGATACTTTGCAGTTTGCCCATTCCTCATTATCTTTGATCCTTGTCATTGAAATCTTGATCCAAGGGTCTAAAATAACTTTTTAAAAAACCGCAATCGCATGTAATTTTTAAAAATTGTTTTGGGCCTTTAAATCAAGATTTGAATCAATAGAATTTGCAAATGATAAGGGATGGATAGAAAAGTAAAAAGGAGAGAAACCGGACGGATGAGGTTTTGGCGCCAAAGGGCCTACTGTTAATAAAGATTCTTTCAGAGCTCCCTATCTTATGGCCTGTTTGTTATAAAGAAAGTGGGCGATGGAAAGGGAAGATCAGAGAGTTCCAATGAAAAAAACCTGTTTGTTTGGCACATCTTCCTTCGTCTAATATTCCCGCGTCTGTGAATCTTCCACCATCCATTAGAAAATGCTTTCCATCCTAAAGAGGCGGGAATGTTTTCATGTTCCCAGGAGAGTGAAAATTGGGACAAAAAAGCCCCTTTTAAACCAGATGCGAGCAGGGTACAATAGTGGAGCGCCGCAGAACGAGAGCAACAACCTTCGACTCCTTCGCCTCCTCCACTTGACCTTCCTCCTCCCACAACCACCCTTACTTTCACTGCCAGCGAGAACTAGAGGAGAGAGCGTCGCTGATTGGGAAACACCAGAACAGACCCAACATCCTTGAACACCAGAATGTCGTTACTTGTTGATTTCGTGAAACCTCGAGGTGTGCTTTTATTTACCAGAAGTTCATTTGATACTGTAATCATAAATTCTTTCGTGGCCCTGTTGCTTCCAGCTTTTGGGGGGGGGGGGCTGAGCTTTTCGCAGTGATGGTATGTTTATTGAAAATGAAAACTGGGTTTTGTTAAGTTTGTTAAAGGTGAATTGAAAGCAAGTAATAGCAAAAGTTCGAACTTCCGATTTACGTTCGAACCAGACACCCCAGTTCGAACATCAGACTGTACCCACACCCAAGGACCTTACATAGCGTCGTCTTCCTATTGTTCCTCTATTCCTGCCATTCGAACCAGTTCGTAATGGGGAAGGCAAGGAAAAGTGAGAACCGGTTGAATGAGTTGGGCATTACAATGGAAGACGTCTTAGCTTATAGGAAGCACAAGGCAACACTACGGAGGTGTGGTTGAGTTGGGACGTCGACGGAGACGAGCAAAGACACAAAAGCGTATGACAAGTATGCAGAAGCAGCAAAGTGGAAGAGAGAACTTGATGCTAAAGAAGCGAGGAAGAATAAACGGGCTGTTAAGAAGAATACCCACACTCCGGCGTCTAGGAAGAGGAAGGCCCCTGCAAGTGATGATCGTGACTCCATCTCTGACTCTTCTCAAAAGGGGAACAAACAAAAGGCAGAGGCTGCCAAACAGTTTTTTTTTTATGATTTTTATTTAAGGGCAATTTGGGAATTTCACCTCATCTTTCTACTTAACCAAAACCCAATTCTTCATACCAAACATTTCATCTTCCCTCAACTAACTTCCATTCCCTTGTATACCAAACAGCTCACATTTTTAAAGTTCCCTCCTAATCTTCCATTCCTTTCATTGTCTTCCTCAAATCTTCCGTATAACAAATAGGGCCTTAATGTTGGATTGGTGCTGAGAGTGAGAGACTGAAAAGGTACTTTCGAAATGTCAATGTCAGAAATTAATTAGTTCTCTGCGATTTCTCTGAAATTGTCACGGGGCTTATTACTCATCACTACCAAACAAGAAAGGGAAAGAAGAACTGAAACTAGTGTGTGTTTCTGGGTTACAAGGAGATCGAAGTTCCTGAGAAAGACGAGGTAGATTTGTGTTTGGGTGTTGCTAATTTAACCATGCCTTGTTTCTTATGTTCCTGCTTTTTTTTTTTAGGACCACAAAACTTGAGAAATCTCTTCGTTATTTTCTAACATAGTTCTTTTCTGTTTCACAGGTGCAGGTAGATTGGAGAAGAACCAGAATCGGAGTCCCATCTGATGCTGAATGTCCTCACAAAATTATAGGTAAAGCTTTTTCAATATAATGTTCTCACCTTGTTTATTATTCCCTCCGGTCCTAAGGAGCACATTTTTGAGTTGGTTTTGGTCTTAATTATAAGAACACATTTTAACTTTTGTCAATTTTTTCCTATAATACCCCTATTTATACTTTTTCAATAATAATTTAATAATACACCTATATAATTTATAAAGTAAATAATGTTTGCAACTCATTAATCTTATATACACCCTAATTATACTTTTTTTAATAAAATAATTGCACAATTTTTGTCATATTTTTCCTGTATCACCCCTACTAATATTTTTTCCACAATAATTAATTTAACAACACACATATATTCTATCAAGTGAGAGATTCTACTTTATTTTTTATTTTTAAATAATATAATTTTAATATTCCTTTAAAAATATTTATGATAGAAAAAATAAAATTGCATTTGTATTATGCCCAATTTTTTTTGCTCAAAATAAATAGATACTCTCTTAATAGAAAAAAATTTTGTTTGAATATGACTACCGATTGCGCAGTACGAAATTTTATTATCAATCAGTTTTTCTTGCATTTGTACCAATTTCACCGATTGAAAAGTACGAATTTTTATTATCAATCAGTTTTTCTTGCGCGGGGATACAGATTTAGTTAATTTTTCCATCATGTAATTTTTAATTTTAAGTAGGGATATTTATGGAAAATAATTATAATTAACTAATTTAACTTCCCTCCTTAATCTCTCTAAATTCTGATAAATAGTTCTTATAATTAGGACCAGAGGGAGTATCATCGATCACAGTCACAACTTGCAAAATACATTCACAAAAATTACTGACAAAAAAACAAAAAGTGCAACAGAACTAAAAACAAATAAGAAGTAGAGCATCTTTTGACACTTAATACAGTGATTTTGATTCCTTCTTTGTATTATGACTTTTAAATATGAAGGAAGTATGATTATCCACTAATCAAATGTTGCGTTCAACAAGATTATGAGGAAAAGCATTAAATCAAAGCGGGGAACAAAGTGAAAATGCTGATCGATTGCCTATTTTGTGTGTTGCTCGTTCGGAGATTAGGAATTCCCCTGAAACAGAGGTAACCTTCTGTGTTCTCTTGCTTTTCTAATACTTGCGTTTTTCACTTATTTCTATTTCAATATACATAATCTTTTAAGATGGAAAAAGAGAGAAAAGCCTTTGCTTGACGACTTCATTGATCTAGTTCACAAAGTCTCCTTCATACATATATCTCATCTGGAAGGTGATGTTTGTCAAAGATTACTGATACTACTTGGTCCTTATGTTTCTTGCTGCCTTCAGATAAGGAGAAGAACCTTAACCAACTCCAACATTTGCACATTTCCTAATTTCCTTCGACACAGAGGTAAACTTGCATGTGTGTGTGTGTTATATAATTGGTTGGTACTTATTACACTTTCAAAAAAAATCATCCACTCTTTCACGGAATAAATTTTGACGGAACCGTGAAGTGTGAGAACCAATAAATTAAATGGCTAAAACTTGAGATTGAATTTTAACGAATTAGAGTTAAATTTTAGAGCAAAATACATTGACCTTTCATCTCTTTTACGTACAAATTATTTTGTTTTATGTTTAAAGACTATACAAACCTCTCTTAGGATCAATAATTACATATCCCTTCTACTTTTTAGATTCCGTTTTCATTCTTTCAACATTTAGTTGACCATAAAATCATACATTTTTGTTTTAAAATACTGCTGTCTTTCAATTATTATTTTTGGTTATGTAAACATATTTATTTAGTTGTTTTTTTTTAAAAGTTTTAATGTATTGAATGTTTTTAACCTGAATAATCTATTGAATTTTGAATACTATATAAACATAAGTTTTTTTAAATATTATTACCATGTTATTATAATGATTATATTGTGTCTTAAATGATAAATATTAATAGTAAAACTAAATAAAAACAAATAATAAAAAAGATAAAGTCAATACATTATGGTCGTTAACAAAGAATTGTTATATATGCCTTCAATATATTACAATTTGCAACTGTTATATATCTGTGCGGAACATATATAGTGCATTTATATATGATGTTCAGAATTTTCATGCATGGTCCATGATAACCGTCATATATATGTGATTTTTGTAGTAGTGGAGGTTACTCTTCAAAAATATTTTAAGGGTAAAATTATTCTTGAAAGAAGAATTAAAAGGAAAGTATTATCACAAATTATTTTAGGATTCTAAATGCTATTGTCCAAATACTTTCAAGTGGTGGGGTGCAGTATCTTAATCATATTTCCAAATAAAAGATGTGGGTAGGCAAAAATGTAAGCTTGTTTGGAGGCAAGCTTTTTCTAACCTGACTTGCAACCCATATAGTTATTAACAGAGTGACATTCCATTTATAAGCCTTATTCTAATATGTTGTGGCCGCAAACCCAGAACTCGAACACAAGACAATAGTTAAATTAGAATGAACCACAACTGATTGATTCAAGCGGTCCAATTTTTCTTTTGTTAT
Organism: Acacia crassicarpa; assembly: GCA_034222035.1. NCBI lineage: Eukaryota > Viridiplantae > Streptophyta > Magnoliopsida > Fabales > Fabaceae > Acacia > Acacia crassicarpa. The sequence goes on from JAWXYG010000003.1 coordinate 42,030,944, forward strand.
ACGTATCTTTTTCACTGTCTTCAGTTTCACACATCTGACTCGTCACCTTGTAATCATCAGGCTTTCTGCCACAAAATTTATTCTGGCTTTTATTTATTTATTATTGTAACAAAAAGAAGTTGATGCTTTATTATATTCTGCTTTGCTTTTGCCTTATTGTTGTCTGCCATTACTGTTTGATTGTTTATCAACTTTTTGTCTAACGTGTGCATTGTATAAGGATGATCATAACATTCAATTTACTAATTTTTCATGCATTATCATAAATAATTATCTAATTATATTAAAAATTCAGGTCATGAAATCTATTATTGTTTTGGGTACAATGTAAGGGTTTCCTTTCGGGACTTAGAATGTAAAAGGCTTTCACTTTTCCCAACAAGAACGTTGTTCCCAGGATTTAAATTTGTGTTCTTTTATTTACAGAGGTGAGACCATTTACCATATCAACCAACAACAGTTTGTTGCTATGAAATCTATTATATTACTTCAGCAGTCTTGCTATGCTTGAGATTAATAACTTTAAGTACCGTACGTTTATGGGAGAATTCTTACTCATTCTCTGCCATTTGCTATTTACATATCACATATCTAGACTAAATATGATACAATCAATTTACTGTTGCAAAGATATAAAAATCCTAGTATTCTAATTTTAAAGTCTCATCTTATTACATAATCACAATTTAATACTACTTCCGGTCCTAATTATAGGAATACTTTTATAGTGCAATTTGTATTACAAAAGTGTTCCTATAATTAGGATCGAAGGTAGTTCTACTATACATATATGATCTTGCAATCGTTTCACAAGAATTAAGTAATTTAATCAATTTAGGGAGGTTCATCAAAAACGTGTACTGTTATTCTAGAATCACCCATTAATGGGATCCCATTAAATCACTAATCTCTTTCCACCATATTAATTAAGCGCATTAACAAAAAAAAGAATATATAATTAAGGATATGGTTCAAGCTACTTATACTCATTATATCAAGTTCTTCAATCACATGAATGTATATAAAGAATGTCTATAAGTTTTTTCCGATAATTAATATAATAGATAGTTTGAGAATGACTAGACAAAATACTAGGCGAATATTGATTAAAGGAATACTAGGCGGATATCTTTGACTTATGAGAAGACTTATGATGCATTTGTCTTATGTATTTAATGTATTTTTTAATCCAATTAAATTTTTTTAAAAAAAGTAAATTCTAAAATGTTGGTAATATTGAGAAAAAGTTTTTATGGACTAAATTATGAGCATATAAAAAATCGAAATGCCATGATTTGATTGAATGTAAGCATTCGAGGGAGGCACATTAGAGACTTTACACTCTCCATTAGTTTTTATTTTATTTTATTTTTTATTTTAAAAAAGAAATAATTACGACTTGTATTAAGTATGATTATCCGCTAATCAAACGTCCCAACGGGATTATGGTCTAGTTTTTTTAAATATTAAAAATATAAGTATAGCATGGTTTGGAGGAGAAGCATTAGATCCCAACATGAATTGATGAAGAAAACTTTAAACAAAGTGAAAGATTCTGATTCATGAAGGGTCATTCTTTAATAAAGCATAGATGCTCAAGCACAAGAAACTCTCACGTCAAGTATACTATGCCTTTATTGCTTTCGATCGATTTCAAAGCTCAACATCTGAGATCGCCAATTCTGTGTGTTACGTTGCTTGTTCGCAGATTCAGAATTCTCGCCTTGAACAGAGGTAAGCTTCTGTGTTCTCTTGTTTTTCTAATTCTTGCGTTTTTCACTTATTGCTATTTCAATATATATAATCTTTTGAGATGGAAAAACAGAGAAAAGCCTTGACTTGACTAATTCATTGAACAGGTCCACAAAGTCTCCTTCATACATATCTCTCATCTGGAAAGTGATGTTTGTGAAAGATTACTGATGCTACTTGGTGCTTCATTTTCTTGCTGTCTTCAGATTTGGAGAACAGGTAAACTTGTATGTGTGTGTAGTGTGTCATAATTGGTTGGTCCTTATTACATTTCAAAAAAATAATAATAATAATAACTTCCACTCTTTCAATGAATAAATTGTGACCAATAGATTAAAGGATTTGGCTTAAGTCCACTATCTTAATATTCTCTTCCATCCATTGCATGGATGTCGGCCGTTGAATTAAAGCTTGAATGGCTGAGATTTTTTTTTAAGAATTTATCGCATGCGGTACACAAGCTACCGCATATGATAATAATTTACTTATTTTTGGGCAGTGGACCGTAGTAGCGTAGCCAAGGTTGTCAAACTCACAAGTTTAAGCAAACTCGTGAGAGTGATGTAAACTCGTATCATAGACTCGAATCGTAAATTTGTAAGAGTTTACTTTTATTATAAAATAGGTATTAATAGTGTATAATTAAATAATTAAAATATAAAAAATGACAACAATATATTTTAAATCTAAATAATTGAAATTAAATATATCAACATTTATAATTTTATTATATTCAATAAAAAAATTTCTATAAAATTCATATGTAAAGCTGTTGATGATAACAGAATTAAAAAATTAACATAATTTTATAAGCTAGAAACGTAAAAACGGTAAATTCGGTATGTAAACTTGTGAGTTTATTTGAATTTACAGCTGACACGAGTTTATTAAGAGACTCGACTCAATTTAATAAGGTTGAAATGTAAAAACGGTAAACTCGAAAAGTCAACTCACGAGTTTAACAACAATGGGCGTAGCCACTCCCTAGATTAAATGGCTAAATCTTGAGATTGAATTTTAGCGATTTAAATTTCAGAGTAAATTACATTGGTATCAATTATTTCCTTTTATATTTAAAACCTATATAAACCTCTCTTAGAATCAAAATCAATAATTACATAACACAAAACGTCCATTCTATTTTTTAGATTCCTTTTTCATTCTTTCAACATTTAGTTGACCATAAAGTCATATATTTTTGAATTAAAATACCCGTTTAAACAATAGATGTTTTAAAATCATTTAGGTTACCTTTTTTTTTTTGAACAATTTAGGTTACCTGAAAAAATGTAATGCAAATCTTTTAATTTATCTTGTAATGTAAACATATTTATTTATTTAGTAGTTTTTAAAGTATAAATGTATAAGTTGGCTAAAATAATATTTCAAACATGTAAATAAAAATAACATAATGAGATAGGGATTTAATATCCAAAGGTATAATTTATGTATATATTTTGCCAAATATCCCAAGGGATCAATACAACTTGCGCTTATTATTCTTTGACTTTAATTAACTTTGTACCAAAATTATTTATTTAAAGTTATTGAAAATTGAGAGGGGTAACAATTAGGATATGAGAGCAAGATAATAATTTTAAATTTATAATATGATTACAAATAATAAAAATAAGTGTAGAATCTTTAATGAAACCCCTATTAAAAATCGCACTAAAGTGTATGTTTTGAAAACTTACGAAAAGTATTTGTAGTTTTAGGAAAACAAAAAGAAGTTCATTAGATTTTATTATAAATCTAGGATTAATTATGTTTTAATCGAGTTAAAACTATAGAAATGATATAATTAATTTTATAGTTATTATTATAAGTATTTGCTGAAAATACTTGTTCTTCCTGTAATTACAATTATGCATCTCTTCATGTCAACCTGTTTATATGCTTTCGTTATTTATTGCATAATATGCATCTCTTCATCTCTTCATTATTTATGACAAACCAAATGCTTTTAGGGGCTCAATTGGATAGGGGGCACAAACACCAAGTTTTCCCACAACTAAAGTTTCTCTGTATAATTCTACGGTCAATTAACCATGCCTTGTTTCTTACGTTGCTGCATTTTTTATTCTTTTGTTTTTTTCACTCATTGCTAACTTAGGACCATAAACTTTGAGAAATCTCTTCCTTATTTTCTAATATAGTTATTTTCTGTTTCATAGCTGCCGGTGGATTGGAGAAGAACTAGAATCGGAGACCCATCTTATGTTGAATTTCCTCACAAAATTATAGGTAAAGCCTTTTCAATATAATGTTCTCACCTTGTGAATTACCATCGATCACAGTCACAACTTCCAAAATACATGCACAAAAATTACTTAAAAAATGAAGGAAATGTGATTATCCACTAATCAAATGTTGCGTTCAACAAGATTATGAGGAAAAGCATTAAATCAAAAGCGGGGAACAAAGTGAAAAATGCTGATTGATTGCCTATTTTGTGTGTTGCTTGGTCGGATATTAGGAATTCCCCTGCAACAGAGGTAAGCTTCTGTGTTTTTTTTTGTTTTTCCAATTCTTTCTTTTTTCAATATATATAATCTTTTGAGATGGTAAAACAGAGAAAAGCCTTGACTTGTCTAATTCATTGATCAGGTGCACAAAGTCTCCTTCATACATATCTCTCATCTGGAAGGTGATGTATGTGAAAGATTACTGAAACTACTTGGGGCTTCTGTTTCTTTCTGCCTTCAGATTTGGAGAAGAACCTTAACCAACCCCAACATTATTTGCAAAATTTCCTAATATCCTTAGACACAGAGGTACACTTGTATGTGTGTGTGTTATATAATTGTTTGGTACTTATTTCACTTTTGGAAAAATTAATCCACTCTTTCACGGAATAAATTGTGACCGAGCCGTAAAGTGTGAGAACCAATAGATTAAATGGCTAAAACTTGAGATTGAATTAGAGCAAAATACATTGACCTTTCATCTATTTTACGTAGAAATTATTTCCTTTTATGTTTAAAACCCATACAAACCTCTCTTAGAATCAATAATATTTTACATATACCTTCTATATTTTAGATTTCATTTTCATTCCTTCAACATTTAGTTTACCATAAAGTCATATATTTTTGTTTTAAAATACCCGTCTTTCAATTTTTTCTTTTCCTTTTTTTGTTATGTAAACATATTCATTTAGTTGTTTTTTTAATTTTTTTACTGTATAAGTTGGCTAAAATAATATTTCAAACACGTAAATAAAAATAACTTAATGAGATAGGGATAATATATATATATATATATATATATATATATATATATATATATTGCCAACTATCCTAAGGGTAGGCATGGAAATAGGTCAGGTTAAATTAGGCTTTGACTAAATAGGTTTGAGCCTGTAATAGGGCTAAAAGGTCTAAGCTTGGGCTTGAGCATGAATTCAGGCCTTCTTTTAGGCTCAGGCCTGAGCCTTCATAAGTCCTGGTTAAGCCTGAAGCCTTTTTAAAAGCCTACTTACAATATAGGCTTTTAAAAAGACCTTATATTACAGACCTTGGAGGCTATAAATAGGCTATATATGTATACTTTAAGCCTATCAAAACTTACATAAATATATCTTGAAATTATAATATAAGAATAAAAACAATAAATATTATCTTATTTATATGATATAAATATAATTATATTTATTTAATATTTAAACAGGTCAGGCCATGTCAAACCTTAACAAAATAGGTCTGGACTATTTACATATTCAGGCCTTAAATAGGCCTTGGCCTGACTTTTTTAACAAATAAGTCAGGCCTGACCAGGCCCTGAATAGACTAGGTTGTGAGCCGTCTGATAGGGGCCTGGCCTATTCCCACCCCAACCTAAGGGGTAAAGAGTAAATAGCATTTGAAATCTTGAAAGTAAAGATGAATACTACGAATGCTCTGAATGACAATGAATCTGCTCCGCCGTTGGCGGAGGACAGCCTCCGGTCGACAAAGAAAGTTAGAATTCGGCCTGAAGAGGGTGGTAATGTGACTAGTGGTAGTGGGGAGGCTGAAGATGCTATAATGGCAGAACAGGTGAGCGTTGGAAAAGTGTCTTATCGAAGTAAACTGATGAACCTGGATAATGGAAAGGTGGCAAGCGTTCCATCGGCAGTAGTGGTGCTCTCGGATGGGGATCACCAAGTCAGCAAGGAGGGAGACCTTCCATCCATCGTGTTTTCATCTAGGGTCAAGGATGTGTTAGTGAAGGGAATGGAGCAGTCGGCGATCATTAAGCTTTTAGGTAGGTTGATTAGCTACAGAGATCTGTTGGCTCGAACCCAGGCGCTCTGGCAACTGCGTGGGTCTTATCAGTTGATTGATATGGAAGGCGGGTTTTATCTTGCTAGCTTTGACCTAGAGGAAGATTACATAAAGGCTCTCACAGGGGGCCTTGGATGATCTTTGGGGCGTATTTCACAATTCAACCATGGGCATTAGATTTTGACTCCCGTGTTTCCTCTATATCGAAAGTCGTAGCTTGGGTTCGCATACCAGGTCTATCCTTTCGGTACTTTCACAAGAGTACGTTGCGGGCGATTGGCATGCTGCTTGGAGAGGTGGTAAAGATCGACTATATGACAGAGTCCAGAAGCAGAGGGAAATTTGCACGTTTGGCAATCCTCATTGATTTGCAGAAACCATTGATTCCATGGATCAAGGTGGATGGAAGGTAGTACGGCGTAGAATACGAAGGACTGCCCCATATATGATTTGAATGTGGCAAGTACGGCCACACAAAGGAGGGGTGTGGGGCGTCATCTGCGACCCAGAGCCAGGGATTGTGCCAGGCGTCTGATAGCCATGGACGAACAAAACATCCACCTGATGGTGGCGGGCTGGACATCGCGGTGGCTACCTCATCGGCGACGAACGCTTCACCATACGGCGTGTGGATGATGGTCAGGTATCCTAAAAAAGGGAAGAAGCAAAAATCTGGGAAGGTCACGAAGATGGCGGGACAGAATCATAATGGTGGATCACGCTATAATCTACTTTATGACTGTGAGGATTTGGAGGCGGATGGTGTGCATTCACAGGGAAATAAATCTGGATCACGTGATTTGAGGAACTCTGGAGATATGGTTAACGATATGCCACCTAAGCATGCAACAGATAAAGAAGAGAAGCAAGGCCCAAACCGAGTTGGGCAGACTTGGGTCAAGAGAGTGAATCCCAAAACGGTTCAGGATCCTAATGGGAAGGCCCCGATAAGCGAGACCAACGGCCCCACAATGATTAAGCCAACCCATAATCCTTCACCCAGCGGAGCTAACCAGTTGGAAAAGAAGGGAGAAGGCTCTAGCAAGTCAACTCCCGTAGGAAGTGCCTTGGTGCCGCTTGAGCCCACTAAGTGCAAGGCTTCCAATGTCTCAGTCTTGTTGAAATCGGCCTTTCAAGCCATGGAGAAGCGCTCGTCACTAGACAACAAGCACCATACGGTGGTCACAATGCAAGATGCTCGGTAGGTGTTAGAAGAGAGCAATGCAATGTTGGTGGATGGCAAGGATGGGACGTCATCATCACAGTTGGCCGGTTAGGATAGTGGCAAAGGGAAGGAGAATAAGGGGCCTAAAAGTCAAAACAAGAAGCTGGGCCACCATGGGGTAAACCTCCACTCCTCTAGTACGCGGAATCTTAAACTGAAGAAGAAGCAACCCGGTGTTTCTCTTTCGAAGGTTCCGATGGGGGTTCTACAAGAGGAACTCGCCTCGCCTTTGGGGAAGGGATCGGCATCAGGGAGTTCAGGGGGGACTACACAGGACCTTGGAGAACCGGTTGATAGGCCAGCAGGAGTTGGTATGGCACCGTTACTTTAACCCTTTTAATGGTTTTTAAGATCTTTGTTTGGAATTGCCAGGGAGCGGCTAGCGCAAGTTTCTTCCGCACTTTTGCTTACTTCGTGAGTGATGTCAGACCCAACTTGGTGGTATTGGTGGAGCCTCGAATCTCAAGACTTACAGCTGACAGGTTTATTAGAAGAACTGGGTTTAGAAACTCTTATAGGCTTGAGTCACGAGGTTTTTTAGGTGGCATTTGGCTATTATGGAAGGAGTCCCTGGAGGTGTCTGTAGAAGTGTGCCAAACTCAGTTTATCCACTCACGCATCACGCACAAGGATACCAAGCTTTCTTTCCACTTCACAGCAGTGTATGGGAGTCCTTGCAATACTGTGCGTCAGGAACCGTGGCAAGCATTAAACAGGCTTACAGCAGGGGTTACAGGACCTTGGCTCCTCGCAGGTGACTTTAATGCCATTATTGATGGGAGTGAGCGCGTTGGTGGTTCAGAAAGAAGAGCTAGGGGCTGTCACCTCTTTCGGACATGCCTTTTCAACTGCGGCCCCATGGACCTCGGTTTCTCAGGACCAAAATTCACGTGGCGGAGAGGTACTTTGCTTCAAAGACTCGACCGTGCTCTAGTGAATACTTCTTGGATGACTACCAGGGTTCTCACATCTGTTGTCCATCTACCTAAGCAAGACTCAGACCATAGGCCTCTACTTATCCAGTTTGGAGAGCGTGTACAACAGGGGCAACAAAGGACACCTTTTCGATATTTGGCAGCTTGGACCACATCGGAGTCTTTTGAGAAGGTGGTAAAGGACACATGGACCAATCCACATTCGATTGTAGCTAACACATGTTGCTTTGAAGAGAAAGCAGTGAAATGGAACCGGGAAGTGTTTGGTAATATCAATTTTTGAAAAAAAGAGAATCATGGCTCGGCTCGGTTCGGAGGTATTCAAAAAGCGCAAGAAGTTCGTCCCTCTGACCTGGAGCGTCTGGAAGGAGAGCTGAGGAAAGAATTTGAATTGATTTGTGATCAGGAAAACTTGACATGGGCCCAGCGAGCTAGATGTGACTGGATTAAATTTGGTGGTAGGAATACTACTTACTTTCATGCCAAAGCAGTCAGACAGGGCCATAGAAACTGAATCACAGCCTTAAAACTGGAGGATGGTGAGTGGTGCACCGAGGATGAAACACTTCGAGAGCTTGCAACTCAGTTTTATAAAAAAGTTGTATACCAAAGAAGGTGCCTTTGCTCCTCTATATCCAATGAGAGGACGTTTCCCCACTGGCGGTCTTAATATGGCACAAAAGCTATCTACCTTTATCTCGATAGGGGAAGTGCATCGAGCGCTCTTCCAAATGAGTCCATTGAAGGCGCCAGGGATTGATGGGTTACATGCTGCCTTCTTTCAGACCCACTGGCAACATGTGGGGCCGTCAGTCTTCCATATGGTATCGAGATGCTTTGAGGAGGGCCTCCTGGAGCCGGAGTTGAACGAGACACTCATTACCCTGATCCCGAAAATCCCCACACCCGAGCGGATTAAGGATTTTCATCCCATCAGTTTATGCACCGTCCTCTACAAGATTGTCACCAAAGTCTTAGCCAATCGGTTAACACAGTGGCTACCGAACTTAATCTTACCTATTCAGGCAGGCTTCATAGCAGGGAGACAAATCAGCGACAACGTCATCATTGCGCAGGAGGTTATTCATACCATAAGGGCTAAGAAAGGGGCTAATGGCTGGATGGCAATTAAGGTGGATATGGAAAAGGCATATGACCGACTTCGATTGGACTTTATCGAGGAGACTCTCTATGATGCAAAGTGTCCCGCGAAATTTGTTAAAGCAATCATGGCATGTATATCCACTGTGAGTATGAAGGTGGTGTGGAACAGACAACGCTCAGGGACTTTTTACCCCTCTCGTGGAATCCGGCAAGGGGATCCCCTCTCGTCTTATATCTTTGTATTGTGTATGGAAAGGTTGTCTCAAACCATCTCTAAACTAGTGACGGAAAAGTGATGGCAAGCGATTCATTTGGGGAGGAACGGGCCACCGCTCTCTCATCTTTTCTTTGCAGATGACCTTGTATTGTTTACCTCCATAGCAGACTCGCAGATTCACCTAATTAATTCAGTCCTAGAGGACTTTTGCAATAGCTCTAGGCACAAAGTCAGCTGTTCCAAGACTGCCATTTTCTTCTCCAGGAATGTCTCTCTGGAGGCGAACATAAGGATTAGTGAGGAACTTGGCTTTAGTCACACGGAGGATCTTGGGAAATATCTGGGTGTGCCGCTACTTCATCATAGAGTTCGGAGGGGGACTTACGAATATTTGGAGGAGAAAGTTATAGGGAAACTCTCTGGATGGGCTGCGAAGACTCTATCATTAGCGGGGCGTTTAACCTTAGCCAAAGCGGTTCTCGTAGCTATTCCCACGTATACTATGCAAACCACGAAGCTACTGGTGGGTTTGTGTAATCGCATCGAGCGTCACATCAGAGATTTCGTTTGTGGCAAGGGAGACCTTTTGCACAAACCTAGCTTGGTAAAATGGTCTGAAATGTGTAAACCGAAGAAGGCAGGGGGCGGAGGTTTCAGAAACGTTGAACAACAAAATCGAGCCTTCCTAATGAAACTTGGCTTCTAACTCAAATCTCGCCCATATCTCCTCTAGGTCCAAGTCATGAGGAGTAAATATGGTTGGAGTGATTTGGAGGGACCGAAGTTTAGTAGCCAGCGATGTTCATACCTATGGAGACATATGCACAATGTCTGGCCAGAGGTGGAGATCAGATAGCATTGGGACATAGGAGATGGATCGCGGGTTCGCTTCTGGAATGATAACTGGGCTCCTGAAGTGGGCCAATTGAAACTCTTGAGTTTTAGGTAGCACACAGAGGCAGAGCTGGACCTTTCTGTTTCGCGCTTTGTGACTCCGTCTGGACAATGGAATTGGGATCTGTTTCGCAGTGATCTCCCTGATCATGCTCTAAGAATAATATCAGGATGTGCCCCCCCATGGAAAGCGATGGGGATGCAGTGTGTGTATGGGACAGGTCGACTGATGGTAAATTCACGATAGCCTCTGCGTATGAGTTGATAGGTCACATGGAGGAAGTGGATCATACCAGGTTGTCGGAGAAAATATGGAGGTGGGAAGGGGCGGAGCGTGTTCGCGTTTTCCTTTGGCTGGCAGCCGGGCAGAATCTTTTGACAAATGTGGAGCGCAGGCGACGACACATGACGACTAATGCTCTCTGCTCGCGTTGTGGTGTGGATGAAGAGGACGTTGATCACGTCTTGCGACGCTGCACAATGGCCAAAGCCGTATGGAGCCAGCTCTTACCACACTCAGCACAGCGACGTCATTTTTTCCAATTTGACATGCATCGATGGCTTAGTGACAACCTGGGAGGCTCCACACTATGCTCGGTGGGTGGGATCAGATGGCCGAGCCTCTTTGGGCTTACTTGCTGGAAGTTGTGGGAGGCAAGGAACAAGGCAGTCTTCCAGAATCAACACATGCAGGCTTCATCCGTGGTTATGGAAGTTAGGAATCTTGCTGAATTCAACGCGCAAGCAGGGGCTCGAGTCTGTGGGATACAAGGTGAAAGGATGAAGAAGGAGCAAAATATTGCCTAGCTCAAGCCGGAGCCGATGGTGGTTGCTTTGAATTGTGATGGTGCAGTTTCTCTTGAGGAAAGGAACACCGGAGCTGCGAGTATCATTAGGAATTCGGACAAACAGTGGTTAGCAGGGTGCTGTCGAGCCATAGGCAAATGCTCGCCACTTCAGGCAGAGTTATGGGCTACATTGGATGGGCTGGAACTGGCTTGGATCAGTGGATTTCGGGAGGTGTTGGTTTAGACGGATTGTTTGGAGGCCCTCAATCTAATATGCAATGTGGAGGAAGGTAGGTCTACGTCTTTGTCGCTGGTTCGCAGAATCCAGCAGTTGTTGATGAAGGATTGGCGGGTCATGTGGAAGCACGTATTCCGGGAAGGTAACAGATGCACAGATTTTCTAGCATGTGCAGCGTTGAAGAAGGGATTGGGACACCACGTCTTAAGCGAGCCACCTGAAGCGCTGCGTCGTTTGCTCCAAGAAGATGCCGCTGGTCTTACTCACACGAGACTTTGTCTTGATGCACACTGATATGTGAGGATCAGTTCCCTGTAAACAAAAAAAAAAAAGTAAATAGCACAAAACAACTTGCGCTTTTTTTTTTCCTTTAACTTTAATTAACTTTGTACCAAAATTAATTATTGAAAGTTATTGGAAATTGAGAGAGGGGAAACAATTACGCTATGAGCGCAAGATAATAATTTTAGTTTTTTAATATAATTACAAAAATAAAAATTAAGAAGTTTAGAATCTTTAATGGAACCCTATTAAAAATTGCACTAAATTGTTTAAAAAACTTACGGAAAGTCTTTGTTGTTTTAGGAAAACGGAAAGTCTTTGTAGTTTTAGGGAAACAAAAAGAAGTCCATCAGATTTTGTTATAAATCTTGAGGATTAATTAGGTTTTAATCGAATCAAAATTATAGAAATTATATAATTAATTATATCATTATTATTATTATTAGTATTTTCTGAAAATACTTTTCCTTCCTATAATTACCATATGCATCTCAGTCAATCTGTTTGTATGCTATCGTTATTTATTGCATAATATGCATTAATTGTCTTTTTACAAAAGCTACAAACCCAATGCTTTTAGGGGCTCAATTGAACAGGGGACACAAACGCCAAGTTTTCCCACAATTATAGTGTCTCGATATAATTCCATGTTCAATTAACTCAAATACCAATTATTTATTTTTCGAACACGGCACTTTAAAGTTATAATAGCTGGGTTACATTGTGATTATAGGGCAATGGATGCTGTTGTTTCTGTTGCGAATACTATACTAGAGAAGTTAGTAGAAGAAGTAATACTTCAAGCTTGTTATCCTTTTCGCTTCAACAAATATGTCAAAGAGCTTGAAACTGAAAAAGAGATCCTGCAATCAAAAATTCAAGACGTTCAAGATCGTGCTAAAGATGCTAAGAAGAAAACTCATAAGGTTGTCCGTGAAGTTGAGAGCTGGTTGAACAGAGCAGACGTTCTGATGACAGAAGTGGTGGAGTTGCAAGAGAAAACAAAGAAAAGAAACAAGATTTCTTGTCTTAAGCATTGCCCAAACTTGATCAATCGTTACACTCTGGCAAAGCAGCTTGAAGAGAAGACTAATGAAATTAAAACGCACAATCAAGTTCAATTCTCTGAGTTTTCTCGACTTGCTACACTTGTAGGTATGGACTACTTTACTTCACAAGATTTTGAGGACTTTGGTAGCAGAAAGGTAGCTTATGATGGTATTCTAAGGGCACTTAAGGATGATGGGATTCATATGATAGGATTGCATGGCATGGGTGGATCTGGGAAAACAACTTTGGTAAAAGAAGTGGGCAGACAAGCAGAGAATTTTTTTGACCAAGTACTCTTTGTGGTTGTGTCTAACACATTTGATGTAAGAAAAATTCAGAGCAAGATTGCCAGCCGACTAAAGTTGGAATTGAAAGAGGAAGAGAATCTAGAAAGAGCTACACGCTTGTCCATGAGATTGAGCAGTGGAGAAAGGTTTTTGATTATTTTGGATGATGTATGGGAGAAGCTTGATCTTATGGATATAGGTATTCCTATTGCTAATAATCAAATGAGTTGCACTACTCTTATAACCACTCGTAAGCTTCATGTATGTGAAAGAATGAGCTGTCAAAAAACAATTCGCTTGGAGGCATTAAATGAGGATGAATCATGGGCCCTCTTTCGGAAGCATGCTGAGTTGTCTATTGACCTCTCTAATAATTTGAAGGACACGGCACAAAATATTACAAAAGTGTGTGATGGCTTACCTATTGCAATTGAAGCAGTAGCCAAAACTTTGAAGAATAAACCTCATAACGAGTGGATTAAAGCATTTAAAATATTGAGAAATCATTGTATAGATATTGAAGAAGGTCTAAAAAGTACTTATAGATGTTTTCAATTAAGCTATGATAATTTAGAGGATGAAGCAGTTAAATCGCTCTTCTTATTATGTTCTGTGTACCCAGAAGATTTTGAAATTCCTATTGATCAATTAACCCTAATTGGACTCGGGCTTAGCCTACTTGGAGAGATTTCCTCATATCTGGAAGGGACCCAAGTGATCAATAAAGCCATAAAGAAGCTTATAGATTCTTGCTTACTACAAAAAGTTATTGATCAATATAGTGAAGGTGACATCAAAATGCATGACTTGGTTCGTGATGTAGCCAAATGGATAGCAAATAAGGAGAATAAGTTGATTATGAGATCATTAAAAAAGGATGAGATAATATTGGAGGACCATGCGGTAAGATATTTATGGTTTGAAGAAGTTGATAAATGTCCTGATAAGTTAAATTGTCCTAAACTTGAGTTTCTTCATATCTCCATACATTCAGATGTGACTATACCAAATGATTTCTTCAATGGAATGGAGAACCTTAGAGTTTTGACTCTTAAAAATCCTTCTTATGAAGAAGGTCTAGTGCTTCAATTGCCCATTTCACTCCACTTGATAAATAATTTGCGTAGCCTAACACTATATCGGTGGGTATTAGGTGATATCTCTTTTATAGGGAGCTTAGAGAGGCTTCACTCTCTTGTAATAAGGCATTGTTCTTTTGATGAATTGCCAACATGCATCATTCAACAAAAGCAATTGAGATTACTTTATTTGCGTCACTGCGAAATTCAAAGGAATCCTTTTGAAGTGATGGGAAGATGTTCACAGTTGGAAGTGTTGTATTTTTTTCATAACAGTGGAAAAGATTGGGAGGACCAAATTAACAATAGTGCTAAATTTTTTGATAAAATTAGCACTACTACACTAGAAATGGAGAGTTATTGTATACAATTTGGCAAAACAGCAAGCAAATACGTGATGGAGAGAGATTCAGGTGATTGCAAGTCTTTTGTTGCAAGAGGTTTATATATTGAAGATTTTGAGAGTTGTATATCAATTGGAATAAGTAAGGATATGATGACAAGGGCAAATACTCTTTCTTTAAGGAGAATTCCTGAAAGTTTGAAAAATATCATCCCTGACCTATGGCAATCTATAGGTGGAGGTATGAATGAGTTGACTTGTCTTGCAATTTGTGATTCAAATGGGATGGAATGCGTAATAGGCCAATCAAATCCAAGTGAAGTAAGAATCATCTCCAAATTGACTCATCTAACTCTTACAAATGTTAAGCATTTGAAAACTTTGTATAGCGGTCAGCCTCCTCGAGGCCTTTTTGCTAACTTGGAGGAGCTTTATATAGAAAGGTGTGATTCACTTGAACATATATTGACAGAAGATGTGAATAAGATAGTTGATGCAAGTGACTATCAGAGTTACAAAAATGCATTCCCTAAATTGAAATCACTAAGAATATTGAATTGCAAGAAACTAGAATACTTAATGCCTATCTCTTTTGCAAAGAGCGTCACACAGTTGGAAGCTTTAATCGTAGCTGAAAATAATGAATTGAGAAGAATGTTTGGCCCACCTAGTAAAGATCTAGATCCAAACAAGCCTCAAATAATTGAATTTCCTGCTCTGAAACATCTTGGACTCTACAATTTGCCAAATATCATTAGTATCTGTCCAAAAAATTATCATCCAACATGGCCTTCTCTGAACTCATTCCAATTGGAGAATTGTCCATTGCTGTATATTAAGTCTATCATTCATTGGGTTGCATGTGGTGGATTGAGACAAAATGACAATCACATGACTTCTGAGGTACGATTCCTTTAATTTGTTTCCAATATTTTCAAATTATTCATATAATCTATCGTCGTCAACATAAAAAAAGGTATATCACAATATAATTCACAGTTTGTGAAGTAAACTTCCTCGTCATATTACTTTTATTTATTGCAACATCTACATTTATCCATATTTTCTACGATATTAATTTGATAATTGTCTTTTATTAGGTAACACAATAATTATCTAATTAAAATTGCCTTTTTTCACTTTTATAGGACCTACTAAAGATGGTCGTGGCCGCAGTGGAATCTTTAGAGGATCTTTATCTGTGTAATCATGAAGTAGAAGTTGTTTTTGATGTAGAAAATCTTTCTATCAATGGGCAACAAGTAAACTCGAAATTAATGTCGCCTATATTCATTAAGCTACCCAAGTTGAAGTATATATGGAGGGGTACCAAAAATTGTTTACTCCTTCAACATCTTGTTTTGTTACAATTAAGGAGTTGTGGAAATCTGAAACAAGTATTCCCTTCATCCATCTTGAAAAGCCTCCCACAATTAAAGGGACTATACATTGAAGACTGTGAGGAGTTGGAGGAAATCATTGAAGAAGAAGATGACCAAAATGTGTCGAATTCTTCTCGTCAACTTGCCTTACCAAAACTAGTTACCATTTACATCACATGTTGCCATAAGTTGAAATGTGTATTCCCTAACATCTCTGCATGCCAAGTTATCCCAAACCTAAAGGTATTGTACATAGAAGATGCACCTGCACTAGAGCATGTATTTGGACATGAACTACATGACACAACTTTGAAATATGTTCTACTTTGGAACCTTCCTTCAGTCATTTCAGTCGCACCATCCATTGCTTTGCAAACTATTAAATACATGGTTGTGCAGCATTGTCCGAAACTATCTCCCACTTCCTCTATTACTCCTCAAGAATTGCTTAAAGAAGTGTCCAAAGGTACTCCATGTCTTGAATATGTGATAATAGCATCATGTGTATACATATGTAAAGTAGTATTGTAGATATTATATTACTACTACTACTACTACTATTACTACTACACATATATATATATTGTTAGATTCTCCTTTTATAAAACTTGCATAGTTTTTGTGAGCATGATATATATCGCCAGCTATCGACGTTTAATTTTTACTATACAACATCTTTCCAAACTACATATATATATGATTGGAGTTCAAATAGACTTTCTACTTCATACATTCTTCAAGTGGATAAAATTTAATATTTTTTCTCATCCATTAAAATTAAATATCTTGTTTATAAGATATCAAAATATAATATTCAACATTCATATTTTATGTGCTCTAAAAAGTATCAATTTTTCTTTTTTTTCTTTTTTTTTTCAAATATGATATAGAACTTACATGCATATGATTAATAATTTAAATATTTTTTTTGCCATGAATGATATAATAGGTTATTTCTTTGGGTCTGCTATGTTTGAGATGGGATTGGAAAATATTATCAAATCTATCGATGATTCTAGCAAAGAAACCATGCAACAAATTAATAGCCAAGAAACTGGAGGTCAGAGCAATGACCATAAGTTGACAATCATTGCTTCACCAAACTTGATAGAGGTTCACATCATGCTTTTATAGAGAATGCCAATAAAATCTTTTATATCATTTGTATTTGGTGTTGCTCAAGCTTCAGAGAGATCATTATGTACAATAGGATATATAATGCAATTGATTTGCTCTTCTGTTTTGCAGAATAAGAAAGAATTAGAAGATCGAAGGGAGCACGAGCGGGAAATGTCAAAGGAAAAGGTAATAGTAGCTCAGGCAATTGGTTCCATTAATGTTGACTTCATGTTACATATCTTTTGTTGCCATGTAGAGTGTTAAAGGAAGAGTAGAAGAGTGTACTACATCAGACAATGTTCAGATAGTTACTTCATTAGCTCATTCAGAACCAGCAAGCTCAGCTAAGGCTAGCCTCACTATCTTACATCTTGCACTATTATTGTCTTTGTTCTACTTGGGACATTAGTTAACTATTCTTTTTGGGTATGTTGTCTTAGAGTTTCAATCAAATAATGCCTGCTTTAGAGATATCTGCAATAATGCCAACTTCATCTCCACGACCACAATCAATCAGCAAGGGGTCAGCAACTAATCCTGTAGATATATCCATACATCAAACACCTTCTAATCAACTTGTAAGTGTCCTAAAATGAGAGCCTCTTAGACTATACAAGTTTTTGCAAACAATTTGCTCCTTAAGACTAACCTGTTTGGTTTTGACTATGTGTTCATTGATTTAAATATAAGGACTTGATGAATACAATAACAACCAATCAATCTGAATCAAAGTGCCAGCAACAACTTGCAAAAAATGAAATTACAAAGAAGGTAATTACTCATGAAATCATACATTCATAATGAAATTACTCATGTAATTACATATGTATGGAGCAACTCCTCACTTTTTTTTCCCTTTTTGGCAATGTAGAGTATTGGAGACCTGGAAGGTCAAAGTGCTGAAAAGGAAAACATATCAAGGGAAAATGTAGGGGGAAAATTTTGTTATCCACCTCCTAATTCAAATATTAAATAAGTAAAACTAACAGGTTATAGTTTATTTCTCTACAGGATGTTAAAGGAATCTCTGAAGATTCTTTGTCATTTGAGAATGCTAAGATAATAGCCCCACCTGCTGATTCAAAATTTGCCAGTTCTTCGACAAAATTTGTTTCACATGTAAGTTTTCTAACATTTTTTTCGCACTTATAAAACTGCCTAAGTCTTGTATATAGTCATGATTCAAGATAGCTACACAATTCCTAGAAATTATATACTCCCCCTGACCTAAATATAGGAGCTAATTATAGGGTTGGTCTTAGTTCCAAATATACAACCTAAATTCAGGTTGTCTCCAGTATTTATTATTTACTTCCAATATAATTTAATTAATTCATCAATTGATATATAACCTAATGTTATAACTAGATACTTTTGGGAGATCAAGTCACATTTGTTATGATTAAGTAATTTATTTAGCTACCTTGTTCTACCAAAATAAGTTAAACATCTCTTAAATTAAGGATATGAGGAGTATATATATATATATTGGGTTGACTGAGTGCTCATAAATGAAAAGTTGTTGGAAAAGCAGTTAAAAAGGCATCTATAAATAGCTTTTATCCTAGCAGAATGAAAAATATTGTTGTCGTATCATAGGACTCATGTTCTATTTTCCAAACCCACTTATTATTATTAGATTCAAAGTCAAATCAAGTTCAACCCAAGGAAGTTAGATGCTGAAGACTTGAAAAATGATGGTCTCATCAAAATGCTTGAATCTATGGAGGATGATTATGGTGGTAAATCACCAATGTTATATGTTCCAACTGTTGCTACGACCAAAGATGAGTTTGTTGCAAAGGCCCTTGTTGACTTGGAAGACTCCTTGAAGATGCCTCTTAAGGACATAGCAACCTCAAACGCTAATATTCTTCGCCTTCAGACAGCTCTCAACTTCTTGTCTCGCCTTTCCTTGGAAGATGGAGCTCTGTCCCATGGAGTTATTGCTACAATAAAGTCTATGCACAAAGATTTGCCTGACATTCTGTCTTCTTTCAAGCAAGCATTTGCTATTGCCAATCAATTTACAGTGCTTGAAGAAAGAGATAAAAGCATCAAGGACGAGTTAACTCAACGAAAGGAGGTTGCTATTGCTCTGGTCTCAAAAATGTCTGAGACTCAAAAGTTTATGGACGAAGCTCAAGAAAAGGAAGCTAGGTTGAAGGAGCAGATCTCTTTGTTGGAGAAACAAAGAAAAGATTGTGAAGCTGAATTGTTGTCTCTTCAAGAACAAAAGAGAAAATATATTGCAGAAACGGTTGAGTTCAAGAAGGAGATTGAGACTGTGAGAAAAGAGAAGTCTGAGATGGTGGAAGATCAAAGAAATGCTCGGCAACAACTGTTTCAGGTTGAGTATAAATGGTCAATCCTAAGTAGCCATTTTGAACAAGATACTGCTAATGGAAACCTCTCTTAATGCATCTTTTGCTTACTTCGAAAGACCAAATAAAGTTTGAGAGGCTTTAATATAATAGTTGGACTATTTATCTGTTGTGGAATGTGTGTTCTCTAGTCCCGTTGATAGCTTATTTAATGAGTTATCGACTTGAACCAAATTTTCAAAGTTCATTACTTGGATGTATAATATTCAGTGTTTGGAAGCTCATTTGAGAGTTGATAATTCTGCAAAAAATGTTTGTATGTTTTCAAAAGTTGTTTCCACGAGAATCACATCCTATGATTTGATTATGATAATTCATTAGCTCAATTACTTGATTGAGGTGGGTGGTGTATGTTAATAATATATAGAAATAAATCTTACCTTAGAACTGAATTGATTAAATAAGTTATATATACGTGAAGTAAATTTATAAACTCAATATTTGAATCAAAATATAATACTAGTCCTAAATACAAGATTTAGTTGACCTTTTTTTGGAAAGATCAAGAAAGCTAAATAGATTACTTAATTATATCATATGTTATGTATGATTAAATTATATGTCAATTTATAATGAGAAAATTACATATAGGTCCAAAGGAACAGAGTTATTTACATTTAGGTCCCTTGAAATGACAAAATTACTCAGAAGTCCCAAGGGACTTCTGAGTAATTATTTCAGAACGTAAAAGTACTTTGTTGCCCATAGTGCATATTTCACATAGAATCGATTAACAATAGAAAATGCATAAATTAACAACAGAAAATGCATGTATTAACAACAACTTTTGAAAACCATGAATTTGTCTTCTTTCACTTCCAGAATCGATTAACAACATAAAAAAGCATAAATTAACAACAAAAAATACATGTATTAACAACAACTTTTGAAAACCCTGAATTTTGTCGATTAACAACAGAAAATGCATGTATTAACAACTTTATTTATTAACAAAATTCAGGGTTTTCAAAAGTTGTTGTTAATACATGCATTTTCTATTGTTAATTTATACATTTCTGTTGTTAATCGCTTCTATGTGAAATATGCACTATGGGCAGGAAAGTAATTTTACGTTTTGAAATAATTACTCAGAAATCCCTTGGGACTTCTGAGTAATTTTGTCACATCAAGGGACCTAAATGTAAATATCTCTGTTCCTTGGGACCTATGTGTAATTTTCCCATTTATAATTCATACAAACTAGTTTAGAGAAAAACAATAAATATAAATACTTTAAAATAATTTAATTAGTTTCCTCAATCTCTTAAAAAAATGTCAACTAGGTCTTATGTTTATCACTGAAGGTAGTATCAAGATTTATTTATATACTCATATCAAAATTTCAATAAACTAAAGGCAAAATAAGGGATAATAGATTAAAGGTTATAAACAATCCTAACCCCGCCACCTGCATTGTTAATAAAGAGGGAAAATTATATGAACTTCAAAGACTATGCTCATTACTAGATTCTTTTTCACTTTCCTTGGAACATTCAAGCATAATCATGATTTGTTTGTCATATGAAATGAAAAAAACAAAAACAAAAACAAAAAATCAACAAAATCATATAGGAGAAAGTGTCCACCACATGTTCCAATAATCTAAAATTTTTTGTTTATTAATATCAATTTCATATTAAACAAGAAATTGTATTTTTCACAGCTAGAAAACATAGAGATCAACGTAGACATGTGCCAATTTGTCCCCGGGGGTGAGCTTTTGAAAAGTCAATGTTATCATGTATCTGAAAATAAGATGAGGCATTACTGAAAGTAGTGTTTGTGTTCGTGGGTTACAAGGCTATTGAAATCTCTAAGAAAAAGAGGTAAAGTTGTGTTAGATTTTGCAAATTCTGCCATGCCTTGTTTCTTATGTTTGTGTTTTTTTTCACTCATTACTAATTACGGGACAGATAATTTTAGATATCAATTAATTATCTCAAAGTGCAAGAAATTACTGATATTGTTTTTTTTTCTCTCTCTATCTATACACACACACATTATATTTTCTTTTTCATAGCTGCAAGCAGGTTGGAGAAGACCACAATCAGTCCCATCTTTTGCTGAATTTACTTAAACAAAATTATAGGTAAAACATTCTCAATACAACGTTTTGATCTTGTGTATTATCATTTATATAAGGCAGACTGTTTAATAGCAAGAGTGGTTAAGTTAGAAGAAAATGCAATTAAAATAAAGAAGGCACCTTGTTTTCTGCATTGTCCTAACTTTATCAGGCAATATATATAGTTTTGCCAAGCAGCTTGAAGAGAAAAGCAATGAGAAGATATGAAATGAGTCCCATTTGATGAGTAATTGAGAACAAGGGAGAGGGATATGGAAAGGATAAAGTAATGAAAGAGGAAGTAATTAATAGTAGTAACTACTTGTCACGCTCCATGGGTTCATATAAAATCCATGTCCTAGGTGTATCAAAAAACATTCTTTTCACTAAGTGTATAAAATAAAATAGAGTTAAAGGGTCCACCACGAAAGGGATACTTGAGATAGTTGCCCATCACACAGCTTACCAACTGCACTTGCCTTTGTGTGAGACTTGCTTCGAGCGGGTTCTTATCACTTACAATACAAAGCTCTATGAAAGGGGTTAGGAACATTTTCAATATTTTTTTTTTTAGCGATGAGAAATGCAAGACGAAGAAGGAACCCATCCTTTCGACTGGGAAATGCGAATATGTTTTGTTGACTTTCTCCATCCCTATCTATCAAAATGATCAAAAAGGAAGGCGAGCTTGCTTCTTATTCTCGTGTTCGATCTCTTCCATCTTTGCCCCGCTTGGTGTCACCTATGTTGAAGAAAGTTTTGGAACCTCGTAGAGAATGAGGAGGGGCCAAGGATCTTCCTCTCAATAGTTCTTCTCGGGGCTCCACTCTTCCCCTTGATAGGGGTTAGCTTTGTAAATATGTAGAGCCAAATGTAGTGCGGTAAAGTAAGAAGGCATTGTGAAGTTGAATTCCCTCAGTCCTCTCGGCTCGCTACACTTGTAGGCATGAACTATTTTGCTTCACAAGATTTCCTACTCTTTAACAGTAGACAGAGGGCATATAGTGAACTTTTGGAGGCACTAAAAGATGATAAAGTTCACATGATTGGATTGTATGGAATAAGAGGATGTGGCAAACTACGTTAGCAAAGCAAGTGGGAGAAGAAGCAGAGCAATTTTCTTACAAATTTGTCTTTGTTGTTGTGTCTAATGTCATTGATGTTAAGAAAATTCAAGGGCCAATTGCAGGGCAACTAAGTTTGGAATTAAAGGAGAAAGAAGAATCAGACAGAGCTAGATGAGAGTTCATGAGATTGAGAAGTGGAAAGAGTTTTTTGATAATTTTGGATGATGTATAGGCAATGCTTGATTTCTAAGCCAAAGGGATTCTTGCTGCTGAAAATAAATTTGAGCGCACTACTCTTATAACAACACAAAAATTTGACGTATGGAGATTGATGAATTGCAAACCAACAATTTCCTTAAATAGTTTAGATGAGAATGAAGCATGGACTCTCTTTCAAAAACATGCTGGGACCTTTGATGACAACCCTAATACTTTGGTGTCATTTCTCTTGTCAAAGAACTCGTGAGTTTTGGAAGCATACCATTTGGACTTTTGTGCATTTATTTATGAATTTTTAAAATTTAATGAAAATTTTGGGAATTTAATGTTAAGTCCAAAAGTGGTAAATTATGGACATTAAAGCTTATACCTTAAAGTAATTAAGGTTATAATGGGGTTAACATGATAATTAGGACTCTTATATCATATTTGAAGGTCTGCATTTAATAGTGGTCATCATCCCAAAATTCATAGGAATTCCCGAGCTCGCACGCATCGTGAAGAATTTGGACGTTGTGGGAGTTACTACACAATCATGTAGTAACTCTAATTCTCTATGACATGCATATGTTTATATGTAATTGTCATGCTTATGGATTTGTGTCTTGCACACATAGTGGATTACATTTATGTTTTCTGTTGCTTTACTAATAACATGGGTCTTCCTATCTGCTAACGAAATTCGGAATCGAGTAGGTTTTGTGTATGTATTTTTCTTATGTGCCACAGGAATTTGGAGTCGAGTAGGTTATGCATTTATATTTTTCCTCGGGTAGAGCAATTTGGGACTCGTAGGGTCTTGCATTTATCTTTCCTAGTACTATGGAATTTAGGGCTTGTATGGTCCTATGTTTACCTTTTCTAGCACTGTGGAATTCAGGACTTGTCCAGTCCTGCGTTTTTGGACTTGTAGGGTTCATTCAAAGTGAACATTACATGTATGATATACTGTTATTTCTTGGCATTGATACTGAATGTTAAACTATTTCTTAAGTTGTGGTAATTTATTTTCATATATTATGTACATTATGCATAGAGATTAACGTGTTACTCTGAGATTCATTCACGAATCTCATATTTGTATACAACCACAGTTAGTGGGATTGATAAGAAGGGGAAGTTAGTGCAATAAGGTAGAAGCAAACACTATTTATTAGATGTCTAAACTCGACTCCCTTCCAGTAAACTAAGGCCACTGATCTAGCCCTTAGCTTCCACTAACCGATAAAAGATTAAAGCAATGATAAACAAATTGAATATATTAAATTAAAGAACTAGCAAACTGGGTTCATTCTACATTCAAGACTTCATCCTCGCACAACCAAGGAAATTTAGTTCATGACTGACGAGGGAATCACAAAACCAATTATAACAGAATAGCCCATGATAAAAAATAAACTAAAAATCAACAAAACAAAAATAGCAAGTTTGCCGGAGGGTTGATGGCGTAGAAGAAGCTTGTCACATTACAACTCCATGTCTTCTCGTTTTTATCTCATTGTAGGGAAGGAATCTGGGTTCTTTTTGTTGCTCTCGTGCTTCGTAACTTCTCTCTCTTTTCTTTTGAGTCTAGCCGAATAGGAATTCCTTTGACTCTCCAACAACTCGATGATTCTTTAGGTTTGATAGTCGTTTCCTTTTGTAGCAAGGTTTACTTATGGCGTACATTTAGTGAGATAGGCCTTTCTAAATCTGTCAAGTCCAATTAGTCCAACTTTCCAAATTCTGTTGATTAATTCTGCTGATACTGCGGGATTCTTTAAATCTTAACTTCAATCCTCCGCATCTTCTATTCCAATACGTCAGCAATCTAACCATCGACTAACGTCCATCCAATCTACCTGCATTAATTTCCTAAAATAGCCTCAAGGAAACGTTGGAGCACATATCACATAGCATTGCCTCATTTACGCTGCTATAGCATTCGGGTTGCATTGTATTACAGCTTGCGTGGCTAGCCCAATGTTATAGCATTAGATCGGTTATGCTTTGTGCTTTTCACATAAAACCTCAAACTTTTTTGTTTCTTATGCACATGTATGAGATGCTTGTACAATTATCATAATTTGTGAGATACACCCTATATTTCCCTATATGTGTGAATTGTGACATATTTGCTGAGACCATTTGCATTTAAGCTCTTGTTTGGTATATAAAACATGCACACATTCTAGGGAAAAACATGGCATAAATTTTGCTTATCACAAAGCCTGATACATATGGATAAATGGCCAAAAGGCTAGGATTGGATGTGCCTTGTGAATGGTTGAAGAAGTCGTAACGCCCAAATGATAAGGGTAATGTTTTGAAAATGGCTAAAGGGCTGAGATAGGACCCATTTAACAGTGATGACCTTCTAAGATTAGTTGTATGGTTCCCGATTAAGTCTGGAAAGTTGAATTTTGAACTTTCCAATGCACCTATAGAGTTTGTGGGAATTTTCGGAATTAAGATGTCAAATGAAATTATTTCAAAAGAAATTGTTACTAGAGTAGTAGTCAATGTTGAGATGATGTTGTCTCATAAATAGGGTTTGATAAACCCAAAGATAGGGAACGAGCTATGAATTCTGTGGTGGTGAAAAGAAGTACAACATTAATAAAGTCCAGAAACTATTGAGGACGTACTCAGTTTGCTGGATCTTACCAGAAATGTTGGAAAGTTTTGAATCGCAAGCCAATGATTAAGGGCTCTTTGAGGGGATTAGGTTTTGAGAGGCTGAAACTCACACCAACAATGAATGCAACCAATCCAAGTAGTTTTGCATTGTAGGGGCCTGTATTTTGCCTTGGCCAGCACCCACGCAGGTGTTTGGAGTAATGGCTCTATAGACAATAGTCCTTTTTCCCAATATGGGATTCCAATGGGCAACCCATTACTATGTATGTACCAGTGCAGATACTAGGTTTCTTATGACACAGAAACTCTCCCATATTGGTCGATAGGCACATGACCATTTCAGTGGTATGTTATGAAAGAATTGGGATATGTCATATTACAAAAAAAGTTGAAGTGGTGGCGAGTACTCTCAAACATTAAAATTGTGAAGAGTATATCCTGCTCATGAATACATGCCAGTAGCAATTTTTTTTTCTTTCTAAAAGTAACCCGGCAGTGAATTGTTTTTACAAAGGTTTGAGCTGGCAACGATTAAATCTGAAATTGGATAGCACTATTGGTATAGTGCGAATTGTTAAACATACTGTGACCATAGAAAATTTTCAGTATGTGAAAATTTGAAAATGAGACAACATAAGAGAATAGAATACAGTGATATAATGGATGTCACTAATATGTTGCAATGAGAAGCTGTGTCATTGGTTACTGTAATATCAGAACAGAAACTGATAGAATGGTTTAGAAATTTGAACCAAATAGGTCAGATGGTATTTGCCAGCTATAGTGCTAAGCAAGGTAAAGTAGTGTGAGAGCTTGAATTGAAGAAGCTCAGATAGGATAAACGAGCATAGGCTCGAGGCAGTAAGACCTGATGTGCAAAGTTGCATGGGTTGGTGTCCTTGGGCTGTAAGACCTGTATGCCTAGCACTATATTTGTTGTCTGATAAGATAGGTTGGACCAGTGTGTCCAGAGTATGGCTTAAGGCTGGTAAGAATATTTAAGCTGTACCAAGTGGTAGTCAAGATTCCTATGGCCTGAAGGTGACTCCCTGAGCAGCAAGGTCAGAGTATCCAGCATTGTGGGAATAGAATGACCTTGAGGGCCATATTGAAATGGGAAAGTATAGGGCAATGAGGCCTACATAACCAAGCACCATGAAGATAGACCAGTGGGTCTTGTGTGTGAATAGTACACCTGGGGACAGGAAGAATAAAAATGTGGTATGGATATGGTTTATGCTTTGTTCACATGCCTATGAAAGGAAGTTGTGGTGGCCTAGGATTAATATCTCCCATTGGCAAATTGGCAGACAATAACAACAACCATTACAACTACAACTACAACCACAACCACTACAACAACTACTACAACCACTACAACAACAATTATAACTACAACTACAACTACAACCACAACCACAAATGCAACTACAATTACAACTACAACCACTACAACAACTGCTTGCAAATCTTCTAAGTTATAAAGCATGCAGGGCATTGATGTGAGAGTTTGAATGGCTCCATTTGAAGAGATGTATGAAAGAAAAATGCTAGTCACCCTTGTATTGGACAAAGCAGTTTGAAAGGAGGTTCTTTGGGCCAGACATGGTAGACCAAACTTTTGGGCAGATCAAATTGATCAAGAAAAGGCTCATTGCAGCACAAAGTAGACATAATAGTTATACTGTTAAAAGAAAAAGACTTATGGAGTTTGAGATTGGATATCACATGTGTTGGAAAATGTCTCTAGTAACGGGTGTCGGTAGAGCATTGGAAAAAGGAAAGTTAAGTCCACAATATATTGGTCTATTGAAATTTGGGCCCAACAGGGACTAGTCACGTACCAAATAGCTTTACCCCCAAATATGTACAGACTCCATAATGTGTTTTGTTCTGTATGAAGAACACAGAGATTAGACTTGACTAGGGTGTCAAGCCTAGAGCCTACGTACCCTCGAAGGGATCAAAGTCCACGTAGTTCGCAACAAACTTGAAGGCACGTAGCCAGGGGAGTGGGGTGTGTGCTCTGTGTGGCAGAAAGTAACAAGAGCATAAGATAGAACGTGTGCACCTGTTTAGGGTTTCCTTCTATTTATAGAGAAGCTTGGTGCCCGTATCTCCCTATTAAAGAGGGATATCTATGATTGAGCCGTCAAGGGCTGATTGGCTATTACCATGATCGTAGGAGAATCCTTATTGATGAGATCCTAACAATAGGGGATCTTGGATCCCTTCCTAATATAGCGCGGATTCCCTTATAGGCGCCATCGGGCCGAGGTCCGGACTTGGGCCTATTGGGCCGGTCCGTAACAGTTGCCTCCCAGCTTGGTCGTTCAGGCTTCTGGACGGCCGAGATGCTTAGTACCCCGGTCCCATTATGGCCGAGGTCATTTATGCGGACTGAGTCGGCTTTTTAGACGCCGCGGCCATCATTCCGTTTCGGAACTGTGGTCGGCTCAACCTGTCCTTGCCCCGCCTAGGATGCCGGGTTCGTTCTCGTCCGAGCGATTTTCTATCCTTCCCGGGTCTTCTGCCCCTTTGCCTTTTGGGATTCTCCTGACGCTTCGGGTTTCGCTCTTACGCGCTACTATTGCAGGCGTACAGGTGTCAGGCTTTTACTGGGGGCGTTCTGCAACCGCCGCGCCTTTTCGCCTTTCGAGGTGAATGCGCATTTATTGCGCTGGCGTCGTGCTGCACCAATCCCGTCGCATCTGTGCGGGAATGGACCGTCGTGCCCCTGCGTTGGCTTTTTAAATAGCCTTCTTTCTATTCATTTCCACTTTTTCCCGCTATTTCACTCTTTTGCCCAGAAATTTCTCTCCTTTCTCTAGAGCGTGAGTGGGGATTCTTGGTTTGAGACTTTTCACCGTCTTCCAGCGTTCCAGTCTCTTTCATTTTACTTATACAGGTATTGCACTTATTCCCTTGTGCATTTGTTCGGTATTTTTCCGTGTATACTGGGAATCGCTGTCCCTGTTTCTGTTCTTCTGGGTTTTTCTGGGTTTCCGTTAGCGTCACTGTACTCAAAGTTCTTCCCGAACCTCCTTCAAACACCGATTCCTGATACCGTAGGTCTTTAATTATGGCGGGAGGTGGAAATATTCCGCGACCGCAGGGGTTGTTGACGCCGGAGGAGGAAATGCTCCTCAATGCGCGTCTTCCTCGTATGACCTACTGGGTTCTTGGGGGTGAGCCTCCTGCCATGAGGGTCCTGGATCCTTTGCGCCGGGGTGGTGCCGCGCATCCGGGACGAGCTGGAGCTCGCCCGTCTTCGGGAAGGGTTTCTATTCCCATTCCTCGTCATCCCTTCCGGCCGCTTGCCCGGGCTCTTCCCCTTGAATCGCCTGGTGGGACCTGGGCTGGTTCCTCTTCCAACACCGAGGCCCCGGTGGTGATGGCTCGACCCCTAAATTTTTACGAGGGTCCTTCTGCTGCACGCCAGACGTCCGCCCCAGAGGGTTATGCCGGCCCCTGCTGGGACTGCCTGGCGAAGGCTTCCGTATTGATGGCGGGTGATGGAGATGCCGAGGCCTCATCTATTCTAGGCTCCTGCCGGCATTGGTCTGTCCCGGCTGTTCCCTCTCGTGTCCCTATTCGTCCTAGTCGGCCTTCTTTAGTACCTGCTGTTATGCCTGTGCCAGGTATTTCTGCTTCTTTGCTAACACCGGCTTTGTTTATTTTCATATAGGCTTATTTATGGCTCCCAAGTCGGGATCTTCAAAAAAGCGTTCGGAGGCTGGTGGTTCGGACTCACCCAGTCCGTCCGAAGCCCTGATTCGCCAATACGGCTGGGTATCGTACAACGTGCTGGCCACAACGTCGCTGATGTCGGAGGTAGACATAGCACGGCTGGAGGTCCCGGCCATGCCCAGATGCGTCCTTAGGCGTCCGGGGCCTGAGGAGCCTGTATGTGAGGCTCGGTCCGAGGGTTAGCCGGACTTTTTCTTCTTTTATCGGGACTACTTGACTCAGGTCCAAGTTTCTCTTCCTTTCTCCCCCTTCCAGATGGAGGCGTTGCGGCATCTTCGTCTCGCCCCGACACAGCTTCATCCGAATGGTTGGGGATACCTAGTCGCCTTCGAGCGGTTATGCGGCCATTTTCCGCTCCCCATCCCCTATACCACCAACCTCTTTTTCCACTTCTTCGGACCTTTTACCCCTAGCTCGTCCGCGAGGGGTGACAAGCTGAGGGGCATGGTATCCCTGCGGGTCAACCCAGACCGTCACTTGATGACGCCCTTTTCCGACTCGTTCAAACGGTTTAAGGGGGCTTTCTTCAAGGTCGAGACCGTCCCGGGGGAGCGGCCGTGGTTCTTAGAGGATGGTGGTCGGTTCCCGCTGTATTGGGGGGAAGGTCATTACAAGGCTAAGGCCATCTCCTACCAGGTTCCGCTCGAAGACCTGGTGCCGGAATCGGTTTCTGCTTTGCCACGGCTCGAGGCCCTGGTGGCCGAGTACGGTGTGCAGCCGGCCGGCTTCTACATTTCCGCCGAGCCGCCGCCTTCCTCCTGTAGGGTCACTAGTAGTTGTGTTTGTTTTTGTTTCAGTATTGTTCTTATGAATCGGTGGATTCTGATCTACTTTGTTTCTGTCTGTTTGCAGCTAGGGCTATGGACGACCTGCCGCTATACGCTCGCTTGTCGAGGGCAGCCGCCGCGCCTACGAGTCGCCCCAAGAAGCGGGCGGCTTCTTCCACTGCCGGTGCTCCTTCTGCCCCGGCTCCTAAGAAGGCCAAAGGCCCTACTGCTGATGGCCCTTCTTCCGCCTCGGCTTCGCAGGCCGCTTCCTTGAGGGGGTCTCCGGTGCTTGAGGGCCGGGAAGTCGCTGCTGTGGACCCAAGCCCGGTGCCTGGTTCGCAGGCTTCTGAGGGGCGTGAGGCCCCAATTTCCGAGGAGGAGGTTGAGGCTGAGTTTTTCGCCGATGATCCTCTTCATCTCTGCCAGATCTGCCTTCGTCATCTTCGCTTCCGCCACCACCGCTGTCAAAGTCTCTTCTCGCCCGTGGCCGTCTTTGGCACGATGGGGTAGTTCCTGAGGTCTCCACCGCCTTCCTCCCCCCCGACACTTCACTGGCTGCGCTGCCCTGACTCGATCGGCCCTGGACGAGCTGCACAGGAACCAGGCAGAGCTTTGCCGGGCGGTGGGATATAACCAAGCCCTGATCCTCGTCCGGGAGCAATATGCTCGTTCCCACGCTGATGTCCAGAGGCTGCGGGCACAGGTCGAGGAGTTGGCCAAGAGTTTGTCGGCCGCGGAGGCCAAGGCCGCATTTGCTGGCGAGCTGCAGGAGGAGCTTAAGGTGGCTGAGGCTAAGGCTAGGTCGGCCGGGGAGGAGCTGGGTATAGGCTGGGCGGAGCGGGATGCGGCTCTCACGGAACTGGAGGGGGTTCGGGCGGAGCTGGACGCCGCGAAGGCTGCGGTGGTCCGGGCGGAGCGGGAGCTACAGCTGTCCCAGGAGCATGCCGAATCGGTTGCCGTGGAGTGCACCCGGGCCGTGAAGGAGAGGTCCGAGAGCCTGGCTGCGGCCAAGGCTTTAGAGGAGCGGCTGGTTGCTTTGGCCAGGGAGGAAGAGGCGGCTCAGGCAGCCCTTGCTGCTGAGAAGGTGAGCTCCCGGGAGCTTACGGATGCCCTGGTGCAGACTGCCGAGGCCTGTTTTAAACAAGCCTTGCTCCAGATCCGGTACTTCAACCCCGGGGTTGAGCTTCGAGTGGAAGGATATGATCATCGTGCCTTTGTCAAGGACGATGGATCTTTCCTCCCATACGAGCCTCAAACCGCCGAGGATCCTGATGTGGAGGGTGCTATCGCGGCCGGGCCTGAGGAGGAAGCTGATGCTGGGTCGGGCTCCCTGTCTTAGCTTTGATTTTTGCTATTTGCATTTCTTGGGGTGTTAGAGCCCTTGTAATTTTTTGCTTTTCTTTGGCCTTGGTGCCATTCTTGTACAGACTTGAACGACTAACGACAATTTTTCTCTTGCCTTGGGCCGAGGTCCGGACTTGTTTTAATTTTTACCGTCACTTTTGTCTAGATTTGACAATGAACGATTTAACTTTGTACCATCCTTTTTCGTCAATCGGCCGTGTGGGCGTTTAGGTAACTTAGATAATTGGTGAGCTTATCTCTCTTTTGTCTAAGCTTGGGTGTTCTTTCGGCTGTATGGTTGCAAGCCGTCTGGATGCTGTAGACAATGGATTTTGCCATCCTTTTGTCTTAAGCGTCGGTCGGCCGTGTGGGTACGGGCCGTATAGAAAACTTAGGCAATTTTATCATTCTTTTGCCCAAGCTTTAGTGTTTGTCGGCTGCATATGTGCAGGCCGTTGTTTCTCTACCACACTTAGTGTGTGGGAGGTTGGGGCAAGGTTGTCTCGTTTCAGCCTCGTCAGGCAAAACTAACCATACTGCCTCAGCCCGGCTTTCACGTAGCCGAGCTCCAACTTTCTTTTAGTTGGATCCAGTTGTACCGGCGTAAGGGCGAGACTACCACGTGTCTAACCGAGGCTTCGTCCGCCTGGAGTCGGACATTTTGACCTGATCAGGGTCGGCATAGCAGGCCGCTTGCTTAGCCGGGCGAGCGTTGACGCGTCAATTTCGTAAAGGGCCGTGTTCGATTCCTTTGCCGAGCTCTAACCAATGCCTGTCGGAGTACGACGGCTGGTTTTCGTACATCTAGATGTTTTTGGTTCTGGCCGGGTTTGTGACCTCGGGGCCGTCTACCGGTGCCGGGGTTAATAGCCCCGGCTTTCGGTTCCTTAGCCGGGCTTCATTGCCTCGGCCTTGTTGCTTTTGGCCGAGCTAAGCGGCTCAGGCTTCATGCTTAAGCTTTGTACGTATTGGTAAATATCCTCAGTGGGATCCTTTATTGATGAAAAGAAATAGCCCTACGGGGCCTTACAAAGCATCATAATCAGAAATGACATAACTTGGACTCAAGACGAAAGGAAAACAAATGCGAGGAAAGGAATAATCGTAAAAGCTAACAAACGCTGCCGAGAAAGGGTCTAGCTATAGTAGATCTTCAGCTTGTCGGCTTTCCATGTCCTTTTGATTGGCTTTCGTGCCAAAGTCTCGAGGATATATGCTCCTCCATCGAGCTTTTCCTTAATCCGGTAGGGCCCTTCCTAGTTTGCCGCCAGCTTCCCGTCCTTGGCATTCTTGTTGCCTATGTCGGCCCGTCGGAGTACTAGGTTGCCTCGGTTGAAAGACCGGGGTCTGACCTTTCTGTTGTACTTCGCCGCGAGTAGCTGCTTGGCTGCTAGTTCCCGGCAGTGCGCTGTAACCCGGATTTCATCAATGAGGTCCAAGTCAGTCTTCAAGGCGTCGTCATTCGATCCCTGCCCCTCTTGCCCGGCTCTCACCTTTCTCCAGGATGGCTGTCCGATTTCAACCGGGATCATGGCCTCACATCCATAGGTCAGCCTGTACGGGGTTTCTTGAGTCGAAGATTGTACGCTCGTGCGGTATCCCCAAAGGACACTGTGGAGCTGTTCGGTCCAGTTGGTCTCGGCTTGCAACATTCGCCTCTTTAGTCCGTCCAGGACGATTTTGTTGGCGGCTTCAGCTTGGCCATTGGTCTGGGGGTGTTCGACGGACGAGAAGTGCTGCTTAATGTCCAAGTCGGACATTAGTGCTTGGAAACGATTGTCCATGAATTGGGTCCCATTGTCCGTCACGACCTCGGCTGGTATGCCGAAACGAGAGACGATGTTGTGCCTGAAGAATTTCATCACTCTGGCCGACGTTATTGTGGCGAGTGGCTCTGCTTCGATCCATTTAGTGAAGTAGTCGACTGCGACGATGAGCCATCTACGCTGCCCTTGCGCCGGCCTAAATGGTCCGAGGATGTCCATGCCCCACTTGTAGAAGGGCCATGGGGCTGGCATTCCTTTAAGTTCAGAGGGTGGTGGCCATATGACCCTGGTGTGCTTCTGCCAACTGTCGCATGTCTTGGCCTTCTCCATGGCGTCCTAACTCATAGTAGGCCAGTAGTAGCCGGCACGCAACGCTTTCCGGGCTAATGCCTTGCCCCCCATGTGGTGGCCGTTAACGCCTTCGTGTAGCTCGGCCAGCACATATTTGGCTTCGGAATCTCCAAGGCATCGCATCATTGGGCAATGGAGTCCCTTCCTGTATAGTTGGTCATCGACCATAGCATAGAGGGTGGCTTCTCTGATCAACTTTTTTGCGACTGTCGGGTCGGTGGGGATAATTCCCCTCTCGAGGTAGTCTTCAATAGGCTTTCTCCAGTCGGCCCCTCCAAAAATGGCCATGATGCAGCTAGGCTCGGCCAAGTTCTGTTGTATCACGGTCCTATGGTTGTTCGGCCCGTTAGTGCTTGCCAACTTAGAGAGGATGTCGGCTCTTACGTTCTCCTCTCTTGGGATATGGGACACTGTGACCTCCTCGAATTCGGCCATCAGCTCTTTGGCTTTATTTAGGTACTTTGCCATGAGCGGGCCCTTCGCCTGGTAGGTGCCGTTTATCTGAGCCGCGACGAGCTGCGAGTCGGTTAAGACCTTTACTCGCTGGGCGCCATTATCCTTTGCCTGGAGTAGTCCGGCCAGTAGGGCCTCATATTCGGCCTGGTTATTAGAGGTCGGGAATTCTAACTGAAGAGAGTGTTCGGTGGCTACTCCCTGTGGGCTTTCCACGATGACTCCTGCACCGCTGCCCTTTGCGTTGGATGATCCATCCACATAGACCTTCCACGTCCCGTTACTGACTATGGCCGGGGTGAGTTCCCTAATGAAGTCTGCGAGTGCCTGGGACTTGATCGCCTGCCAGGCTTCGAAAGCGATGTCAAACTCTGATAGCTCTATGGCCCAATTGGTCATCCTCCCTGCCAGGTCCGGCTTATGCAGAATTTGCTGGATCGGCTGGCTGGTTCGTACGACAATCCGGTGTCCCTGGAAATATGACCGGAGTCTTCTTGCGGCTGTGAGTAGAGCAAAAGCTACCTTCTCCAGCTTCTGGTACCTGATTTCAGCGCTTTGCAAGGCCCTGCTGGTGAAGTATATTGGTGTCTGTCCTGCCTCGGACTCCCTTACTAGGGCGGCGCTCACGGCTTCATTGCCGATTGATAGGTAGAGGAATAAGGTCTCTCCTGGGTCCGGCTTCGTGAGCACCGGAGGGGATGCCAAACATCTCTTAATTTCTTCGAATGCTGCGTCACAGTCCGGGCTCCATCCGCCCCGGGTTTCTTTCTTTAGCAACTTGAAAAGAGGTAGGGCTTTCTCGGCCGACTTCGGCAAGAAGCGCGTCAATGCGGCTAGTCAGCCCGTCAGCTGCTGTACCTCCTTTTTAGATTCCGGGGGCTGCATGTCGAGCACGGCTTTGCATTTGTCCGGGTTGGTCTCTATCCCTCGGTTCGTTAACATGAAGCCTAGGAATTTCCCTGCTGGGACCCCGAAGGCACACTTGGCCGGGTTCAACCTGATTCGATGTCTTCTTAACTTCTCAAACGTCTGTTCTAGGTCCCGGATGTGATCTTCTGGGAGTTTTGACTTGACGATCATGTCGTCTATGTAGACTTCTATGTTACGCCCGATCTGATCCTCGAAAACTCGGTTCATCATCCTTTGGTAGGTGGCCCCGGCATTCTTCAGTCCAAAGGGCATGACGTTGTAGCAATAATTCGCCTTATCAGTTATAAAGGCGGTCTTTTCTTGGTCCTCGGGATGCATGGCGATCTGGTTATAGCCGGAGTAGGCATCCATGAAGGAGAGGAGTTGGTACCCGGCCGAGTTGTCCACGAGCTTATCAATGTTGGGCATCGGGTAGGAATCCTTAGGACAGGCTTTGTTGAGGTTGGAGTAATCGACGCACACTCTCCATTTGCCGCTGGGCTTGAGGACCATGACTACGTTGGAGAGCCAAGTGGTGTATTGTACCTCTCGAATGAAGCCGGCCGCTAGGAGTTCCTCAATGTGGTCCTCCAGGGCCTTCTGCCTATTGTCCATGATGTTCCTCTTCTTCTGTGCCACGGGTCTAGATCCCGGCCATATGCCGAGCTTGTGACAGCAGAAGTGGGGGTCAATGCCGGGCACTTCGGCCGAGGTCCATGCGAAGACGTCACGGTTCTGCCTTAAAAAGCGTATCATGAGGTCCCTCAGGCCGTGGTCCATATCACGGCCAATTTTGGCAGTGTTGGATGGGTCCTCACCTAGCATTATCTCCTCCATCTCCCCTTCTGGTTCAGGCCTCGGATTGTCCAGCTCCCGGAGGTCCAACTCGACCATGTTGACTTGCTACCGCGGGCGCTCACCTGGGCCGGCTTCGGCTACTCGCTCATTAAATCCGAGCTGGGGTGGAGACGTTGGTCCTCCTTCCTCGACCCGGAGAGCTTCGTAGTAGCATTGCCTCGACTCTTTCTGGTCTCCAGAGACCACCACTATCTGGTTTTTATTATTGACCATCTTCAGCTTCTGGTGCTTGGTGGATACTAGTATATCCCAGTTGTGGATCGTTGGCCGACCCAGGATGATGTTGTAAGGGGACCGGAAATCAGCGACTACGAATCGTACCCGCTCCGATTTGAAGGCTTCTTTGGTGCCCAGAGTTAACCGGAGGTCGATGTAGCCTTTTGGGAAGGATTGCTCGCCATTGAAACCCACCAAGGTGGTTTTGCAAGGCCTAAGGTCCTCTTTGTCGAGGTGCATCCTTTTGTAGGCATCCCAACTTATGATGTCCGTTGAACTTCCTGCATCCATAAAAATTCTTTTAACACGACAGTTTATCAGGGTTCCGGTGATTACCAGTCCGTCCAGATGTTCGGGTATGACGTCTTCCAACTCTTCCTCGGTGAAGGTTAGGGCAGGGGGCCGAGGCTTCTTTGGGTCTTCCTTGAATTTAGGGGGGTCTCGGACGGTCAATACTTCGCGGAGATACTTCTTTCGCTGGCTTATTGTGTCTCCTCCTCCCCCAAATCCTCCGCTGACGATGTTGCACTGGAAATCGACGTCGGGAAATTCGTCGTCCGAGGCCGCCTTCTGCTTTTTTCCCGGAGTTCGGGATTCCTTGGGCGGACTTCTGGAGCGGGCGCGGTCGTTGCGTTTCCAGTTCGTCCTTCCCTGAGTCTTGATCACGTACTGACGCAGTTTCCCATCCCTTACGAACTTCTCGATTGCGTCGCGGAGGTCATAGCACTCGTCGGTGGTGTGGCCGTTGCAGTCGTGGAACTTGCAGAACTTGGAACGGTTCGTGTTGGAGCGTCCTCTGATCGGCTTTGGCCTGTCCACCTGCTTCATCTCGGTCTGGGCTACCTCCTTCCATACCTGGGACCGAGGGACGTTCAGCGGGGTGTAACTGTCGTACTTGGTCTTCTGGTCGCCCGGTCAGACTTTGTCCGGCTGTCCCGGCTGCGCTGTCTCGGGTCGGTCTTCGTCCTTCTTGGGCGTTCCTCGTCGCTAGGCGGGCTCTTCCTAGTTCGCTCAGGTTCATCGGCATTGGCCGCCTCCATCTGCTCCATTTCCAGGTACTTCTTCGCCTCGGTATAGAATTCGGTCAAGGTGTACGCTGGGTTCTTGCATAGGTGACGAGCCAGCCGGGATGCTGGATCCAGTCCATTGACCAGGCAGTGTACGTGGACATCCTCAGGCAATGACCGTACTTGCATGGCCACGTCTCGGAACCGATCCAGATACTTCTGCAAGGCCTCACCTTTCTTCTGACGTACTTTGCTCAAGGTGAACGTAGTCTTCGGCTGCTTTTTGCTGGTGGCGAAGTGCAGCTCGAATTTTCATCCGAGGTCTTCATAGTCTCGGATAGAGTTGTCCGGAAGAGATGTCAGCCACCTGTGTGCAGGCCCGTCCAGAGTAGCCGCAAACAGGCGCTGAATGACCGGACCGCTGATCTGTCGGACCTACATGAGCTTCTCAAAGGTAACCAAGTGGTTCCGGGGGTCTTGGCTCCCATCGTATTTCGGCAGGCTGCTTAAATCAAAGCGTTTTGGGAAACGAGCTGTTGCCGCCTCCCTCAAGAACGGGGATCTTCCCGTCTCTGATAGGTACGTCACACGATATTCCCGAGGCGATCCGTGGCGAGGCCGGGGAGTTCTTTCCTCGGCGCGGGTTTCTTCTCGATCACGGTATTCCCTTTCGTGCCGATTGGTGCGGTTAGGACCAGCGCTGTTGTTTCCTTTGTCTCCCGGGGACCGTGGTCCGCCGTGGTCTGCAATCGGGCGCCGCCTCGGTTCGCTGTCGTCGCGGCGTGGGTTCCTCGGCTCAGAGTTGCTCAAGGAGCTGCTGTCGCCTGCCGAGGCCCTCCTTGTATGACCGCGACCCCTGTGGCGGCCTCTTACGCGGCGGTCATTCTCGAGCGCTTCTTGGATCATCTTTCCGATAGCTTCGAAGTCAGCCCGCCTCTGCAGGTCGTCGTGTTTTTCCTTGTTCTCCAGGCGTCGCATGAACGATTCCTGAGTCCTCCTCATCATGCGGACGTCGGCATCAACTGCCCGGACATCACGCGTTGGAGATGGCGCGAGTGCTTCTTCTGGATGCCGGTCTTCATGCCGCGGCTGCTCGTCATGGAGCGGCTGTTCCCTGTCCGGGGAGGAAGTCACCGTATCAGTAACATGTCCTTCTGGGGTGTTTCCTCTCCGAGGTAGTGCCGGCGGCTGGTCTGGCGGCGGGCGGCTGGCTTGTGGGTCTCCTCCCACCGGTTGGGGATTTCTGCTGTGGCTTCTAGTGCTCACCATTAGTAGTCACGGGGATTGAAGTTTACGGTCCCCACGGTCGGCGC
The DNA here is from genome assembly GCA_034222035.1 of Acacia crassicarpa. NCBI lineage: Eukaryota > Viridiplantae > Streptophyta > Magnoliopsida > Fabales > Fabaceae > Acacia > Acacia crassicarpa. Next base: position 42,068,995 of record JAWXYG010000003.1, read on the forward strand.
CAATGTTCTGTATGAAGAACACAGAGATTGGACTTGACTAGGGTGTCAAGCCTAGAGCCTACGTACCCTCGAAGGGATCAAAGTCCACGTAGTTCGCAACAAACTTGAAGGCACGTAGCCAGGGGAGTGGGGTGTGTGCTCTGTGTGGCAGAAAGTAACAAGAGCATAAGATAGAACGTGTGCACCTGTTTAGGGTTTCCTTCTATTTATAGAGGAGCTTGGTGCCTGTATCTCCCTATTAAAGAGGGATATCTATGATTGAGCCGTCAAGGGCTGATTGGCTGTTACCATGATCGTAGGAGAATCCTTATTGATGAGATCCTAACAATAGGGGATCTTGGATCCCTTCCTAATATAGCGCGGATTCCCTTATAGGCGCCATCGGGCCGAGGTCCGGACTTGGGCCTATTGGGCCGGTCCGTAACAAACTATAAAAGAGTTATTTCAAAAATTAAGAGAGATAGGTTGTGATGCTTTCTTAGTTCATGTTCAAGAATTTTGCATAAAACACAACATTAACATTCCAAATATGAGTACAAAATATATTGGAAGAAGAGGTCGTGCTCGAAATGATCAAGGTGATTTTGCTATTGAGAAATTTTATAGGGTAAATATATCTTGTGCTACCATTGGTTATCAATTGCAAGAATTAAATAGTAGGTTCAATGATAATACTGTTGAATTACTTGCTTTGAGCATGGCTTTAGATCCAAGAAATAGGTAAAAGTCATTTAATAGTGATAATATTTGCAAACTTGTTGATAAATTTTATTCTAGAGATTTCACAGATCAAGAAAAATTGAATTTAAAAATGGAGTTACAACATTTTGAGCCTAACATTTCTAAGTGTCTAGATTTCATTAATTTATCAACTACATCTGAATTATGTCAAGGACTAGCAAGAACTGGAAAGTTCACTATTTACCCTTTTATTGATAGAGTGACTAGACTTGTATTCAATCTTTCAGTTTCTACAGCAACTACTGAAAGATCTTTTCTAATATGAAGATAATCAAGAACAGATTTCGAAATAGAATGAAAGACCAATTTCTTAATGATTCTTTAATTACATACATTGAAAAAGAAATCGTTTTTAGTTTTAGCACAAATTCAATTATAGATGAGTTTAATAATGTGAAAATACACAGAGTTCAATATTAGGTCTTTATCATATTTTAAGTACTTTTACTTATGAAATAACATTTTTTATTTTCGTTCGTCGTAAGTAAAATTCTTGGGTCTGTCCCTGGTGGTGGACTATATATTTTGCATATATAAGCAAATTGAAGTATATTGTTATGAGTAATGAGATTATATAGTAATATAATATATATGGTAGTTCTTGAAGAACTATATGAAAGAAAATTGATATAGTTTCTGAAAAACTAATATCATATTGATTTTCTTTTTGAGTGGAAGAAAATTGTGTTGGGATCCGTATACGCAGCGGATTTAAAATTTTTACGAATTCCTTCTTGAGGATCACTCAAGCGCATTTAAATCAAGGTTAAGGAATTGAATATTACCTGTAGTGAACTCGTCTGCGTCTCGTTCTCTTTGAATTGGTGGGTTACCTTCTCGATCAGTAGAAGCCGACTCTATGAATCGCCCTCCTCTACCGGTATCCATACGAACAATCCCGAATACGATTGCGGCAGCATGCTAACGCCTCTCTGACTGTGCGTCTCACTCTTTTTTTTCACTCTAGGGTTTTCTCGCAGCTTTCTAATACGCTCGACCAAAAGTCCCGTAGGTTTTTCTAAACCCGATAGGCGTATTATATACAAAATTAAGCCTTATTAATTTTGAAATTCAAATTTTTGAATTTGAAAAATATATTAATTAAATGTTTCTAATAGATCTAATCTAATATATTTATTTAATCTGAATTAAAACCATATCTGAAATTCGAATTATGAATTTAGATCAAATCTAAATTAAAAGCCTTCTTATTTAATTTATCTCTATAAATTAAATTCGAGAAATGATATCTATCTATTTAATTAAATCTTAGATACTATATCTCAATTTAAATTAAATAGATATATGACATCTTTATTCGAAAATAAATGAGATATAACATCTCTATTTGTTTTAGATATTTAATTTATCAAATAAATTAAATACAAAACAAATATTATATAATAACATTATAATCTCCATTAAATAATATTATTATATTATTTTCGAATTTAATATATATATATATATATATATATATATATATATATATATATATATATATATATTCACCCCAGATTAAATTCAGTATTCATTAAATCTTAGATTAATCTAAGATTCAATAAATCTGGATACTTTTGCTCGTGTTGGGTTATTCTTATGTGCAACCCTGTAGGCTCATATGAGATTGGCAATGGGCTAATACTATATCAGCCCACAAGTCGCAAGCGGCCTCTAACAAGACATTACAACTACCCAATTCACATGGGGATTGATGACACGATACAACCTATTGTACAACAATGTCACGTCCCTTTTGTCACATGATAATTTGGTCAAGGATGAGGCATGGATAATGTCAACTTCCTTTTCTTGACCATTACTTTCTCGATTCTCGAGTAGTCTAATAATTGAAACGGAAACTCCTTTCCATCATAGTATGGCCATACATTTCTTTAGACTCACTCATCGAGGGACCCAGTATTATCTCTCTACAAATGTGAGGGACAATTCAATCTTGACCATTCACATTCCTCCACATGAAAATCACTAATCCCAATCCTAGCCTTTATCATCACTCGGTCAAAGGTGACTTTTGACTAGGTCAAAGGTCAGTGACTCATCATGTAGGAATCCATGATGATCACAGGTCATGAGGTGCAGTGATACAGTTATACATGATATAAGCTTATGACTAAATCCATGCTGCTTTCTCATAATGGGTCGGTCCAGCACCTTGTACTCTTACAAGTGCCCATGACTTTGATTTGTATCTCCATACTTCATCAAAGTCACACTGGTCTTAACTTATCTTCGCTCCTGCGTAGATGACCAACCAGGGACATTTAGGATAATCTATAAAATATATCCAGGGATATAGTTATCAATACAAACATGCAAACGAAATTAATAACCAAAAGAGAATAATTTAAATAACATAAATATCTAAAGTACAATGAATTGCCCCTAGGGCATAATTTCCAACAAATTGATTATGAAATTTATGACCCATGAATTTATCCAAGAGTTTTTTTTTGGGGGGGGGGGGGGAGTATCATTAAGGGGTTTGAAAGTGATAGCCTAAATTGGTTGAAATTCATGGTTGTTAGAATACAAGTGTGAACTAATTTTTGAAAAGTTGTACTCATATACACTTCCTACATAAAGCCTAGTAGATCTCTCAAAATGGATGTCAGATTATGATTTAAATCAATATGTTATGAAAATTAAAAATTTTACAATTAGTTGAGACATATGTTACGATAAACCAGAAGTTTACTAATCCAAACAAATTTATTGCTGGCTTGACCTGTTTGATTATTCGAGTCATATATATAATGCAACAAATTATAAAAAATAAAGATTACGTATTGACATCATTGAAGAACTAGAAGATTCTTCGTGAATAGCCAATATATTATTTAAGAATTGTTATTAATGCTTGTTCTCAAACAAAATTGATTGTGAGAATATCATTGGCCTTAATTAGCAACGGATCTCTACATTTTTGGAAATATATCAAACATAATTAAATGGGCCAATTGAAATAGTATGTAAATCATGTTAGTTATGATTAGTTTTGATGACGTCTTATATAGATGACATTATTAAAACCAAAAAGATTGAGTAATATATTGAGTAACTAAATCATGCAGAATAATCAAGAAGGAGATAAGGGATTAATGGAAAGAAGAACTTGCAGAGATTGTCAAGGAAGCAAGATGTTATCAATAGATTTTGGAGGATAATCAAAAAGAAGAGGAAATATTGAAGAAGGTAGAACTTGTAAAGAATGATAACTCAATGATCAACAAGAAGATCAATAAAGAAGTATTGAATTAGATAAAGAAATTGAATCAAAGAAGATGTGAAGTCAAATGATAAAGAATGATCAAGAGAAGAGAAGAAAGAAAGAGTTAGAGTTATGGAGAATGATAGAGAGAAGAAGAAAGAAAGAAGAACTTGTTGAATGAAATGAAAATATCATTATTCAAGTTCTAAGATTGATTCTAGAAGTCTCCACGATCATATAAAAGTTGGAATAGCTCAATTTGGAGTTAAAGTCAGCAAAAATCAACTTCAGGTTGAGAAAACTCGAGTTTCCAAGTCAAAACTTGAGTTTCCTGCTTCGCTACAATGATTTGCTTCTCTGGTATGAGAAAACTTGAGTTTAGGACTCAAAACTCAAGTCAGCCAACTCAAAACTCGAGTTAGCAGTGTCTTCAGTGTTCTTGGTGTCTCTGGACTAGGAAAACTCGAGTTTTCAAGTATAAACTCGAGTTTAGGACTCAAAACTTGAGTTTCCAAGTGAAAACTCGAGTTTTCAGCGGTGATCAGCAACTCTGTTCTACTCTATTTCACACTCAGCATGGGAGACGTTTGGTAATTCGATGATATCTCACAAACCAGAAATGGGATTGAGGTGAAACTAGTGGCATATGAAACTAGACTCCCAATATGTCATTTTGATATAAAATTCAAGCCAAAATGAGTTCATATCAAGGAGATATGAATTATGGAAGTTGACACTAAAATTCACGCCACACAGCAGACCAAGCTTCAATGTTTTGAGTGCATCTCACAAACTACAAATCCGATTGAGCTAAAATTGGTGTCATATGAAAGTAGACTCATAGAGCTTTCCATCAAGAGTTGAACAGACCAAAACAAAGTTCAGACCAGGGAAATATGACCCTCGAAAGTTGATAGTCAGTTCAAGAAGTTGCGAAAACGCTCAACAAAAGTCAAAACTCGAGTTTGTAAGTACAAAACTCGAGTTTCCGAGTTACAAAGAGCAACCAAGGGTAGAACAAAGTCAAAACTTGAGTTTGTAAATCAAAACTTGAGTTTATCGAAGGCAGAGAGCAAACTTTGGTTTTGGGAGAGAAGCAAAACTTGAGATTACAAGTGGAAACTCGAGTTTTCATCAGACAGAGAGCAACGAACTTCAGAGTATCTTCCAAACTCGAGTTTGTAAGTACAGAACTCGAGTTTTGCTCAGGCAGAAGCAAATCAAGCATTTGAAAACAAAAGGAAAACTCGAGTTTTCAAGAGCAAACTCAAGTTTTCATCTCAGCTTCAGAAAATCACGGTTTCGAAAATCCTGATTCTTCTAATAAACATTCAGATGATTACCCAAATGATTTATAACACTTCTTAACATCATTTATATCATTTGTGTACATGTTTCAGACAATCAAAGGTTGTTAAACTGAAGATCAAGAATAAAGTAAATGCTGATGTCATAGCTGGTTCAGAAAACGAAGTTCTAACGGTTAGTTCCATCTGAGTCTAACGGCTACATTTCTTTATCCAACAGTCATTGAATCTTCTCAACGGTCATATATTGATCTCTACCTATAAATAGAAGACAGATTCAAGCAGAAAAACACAAAGACACAAGCTTACATCTTCAATATGCTGATACTCTGATTCTTACATCATTTACACTCTGTTTTTCATGTCTAGACAGCTTAGAGAGTGAGATGATCAATATTGTTCTTCAGTGTTCATTTATTCATTTATGAGAGAGAAGATTTATTGTAATCATTCTATTTATCTGAGAGTTACTCAAGATTACGTGATCTTGAGTGGGAAACACATTGTGTTGATTACAACTTGTAAGGAGGAGTGAATCCTAGTGAAAGGATTACTTTGAGTACAGAGTGTGTAGTTAAGCAGTGTATCGATTATAGTTTGTAAAGGGGAGTGAATCCTAGTGAGAGGATTACTCCGAGTACAGAACATGTAATCAAGTTAAAGGAAGATAGTGGATTGAAAATCCCAAGTGAAGCTTGGGGACTGGACGTAGGTCAAGGATTGGGCCGAACCAGGATAAATCTCAGTTTGCATATTCTATTCCATTATCCCTTATGTTTCCAGCATATAAGTTTGAATGACTATCTATTGTTTTATAACTCTTCACTGTCCTACAAACTGGTTTTACTAAGTTGTAAATAGATTTTAAAAAGTTCCTAAATTTTTATACTTCACCTAATTCACCACCCTCTTGGGTTCAGCCGGTACTTACAATTCATACAATTGTTCAATAAATTTGAAAGATACATCTATAAGATGGTTACATGTGAGATTATTATTAGATTGCAACCTGAAGTTTGTAATAATCCTTGAATAAATTAAGAGCGCAATTTCCAGATTATACAATCTAGAAATCATATATTTTCCATAGATAGCTATATCAATTTTTATGAGAACAAAATTTTGTAGTTCAATGTTGATATATTTGATCTTATATATTGTAGCATTTATACAAGCCAACAAAATTCTCTTGATAAAATTGGCTTTTGGTTAGAAGCCAAACAAATTCCATCTTAAAATGTTTGAATGTGCAATGCTTATTAATCCACACAATGCACATAGATGGATATTAAAAGAAAACTTAGATAAATGTTGGGTAAGGACTTTCTTCTTGATTGTCTTTGAATAAAACAAAAGGATGTTTTTGAAGGAAACAAATGGATTTAGGAGAGTTATATTGTATAATTAGTCAATTGTTATTTGACATTATTTTCCTAATATGAGGGGGAGAAATTGAATAGCTGGAAAAGAAAATATAATGAATGCCTTATTACTATTAAGTATATATTCTCAAATATAAAAGTATGAACCAAAAGTTCATCAGGCTATGCATTCATGAAATATTATAAAATATTTGCCAGATAAAATAACTAACTTAAATGAGAATTACTAAATTTCATATTCTAGCTAAAAATGTTCCAATTAATATAAATACAAGTGAGACATGTTCGAAGCATGAGAAACTATTTGGTTCCAAAAAATAAATATTATGGATAAATTGGGAGATATAATTAAGATGGTCATATTAAGGAGACAGTTACTCTAGAAGAGTACTGAGAAATAACTAATTGTAAAAACCTCAAGAGAGGTTCAGATACCTGAAAAGTAATATAGATCTTGTTAAGTCATGTCACAACCAAAAAAATGGAGTCGAAAAGATAAAATTGTCAACAACAATTTTCTTGAAAAAATATGTGATCAAATGAGAATATTATTTAAAGATATATCATAAGAAGTAGACATAAAGATGATTGGCCAAAAGGAAAAGTGAAAAATTGAAAAAGACACAATGAAAATATGATTATATTATGATAGTTAAAGACCTAGAATCCAAACATTGGAAATATGATAGTATTTTGGTATGTTTATGTGAAAATAAAGATTTTCACAAAGTCTAATATGATTATGATGAGATATATAATTTTGTGGTGGATACAATAATTTTGTATATATTATTAGTCTATCAGTTTATGAAAGAAAAATTATGTGTATGCTAGATATTGTTATATATAGCATATACATATGGCTCTCTAAATAATGAAGTTTGTGTAAGAATCTTGAAAGGATCCAAAATGCCAGAAACATGTCCAAAGACTTTTTTTTTTTTGGGTGCAAAATCTATATTATTTGATATTCTAGAAGTACCTTATATTTATGAGAATATTTAGAGATAATGTTAATATTGTAGTTATTATAATTTTACTACGGACAATATATTGTTCTCTGGCTAAAAGGAACATATGCTTGAAAAGACATTAAAAGTTATGTTGTCATTAGAGAGAGTAAAACTGATGTCATTAAAAGGTGGAGTCGATACAAGCTGTATTCTTTTTTCCTTATCTGAGTTTTGTCTTACTGGGTTTTCATAGAAATGTTTTAAATGAGGTAGCACTGGGCAATGTATCAATGAATGATGTATTCTTTTCTATGGTTAGGTTTTTGTCCCACTAGGTTTTTCCTAGTTAAAGTTTTTAATGAGACACACTCATAATGGACATTTAAGAGGGAGTGTTATGAATATATTCATTATGTAGATATCCATTAACTCGTAACTCTTGGTGTTCTATAAATAAAGGCTCTGTACAAAGTATAGTAATCATACAAAAAACATAAGCGAATAGGAATTATTCCTCTCTCTTTTTTTCTTTCTTTCTAGAATTCTCTCTTTCTTCTCTTACTCTTTTATCCTAGATTTCTCTCAGTTTTGTAACAAAGTTGATGATTTATTATATTCTATTGTTTTTTAACGATGATTTATTATAATCTTCTTCACTTTCGATTTATTGTTGTTTGCCATTACTTTTTGATTATTTATCAACTTTTTGTCTAACACGTGTATTGTATAAGGATGATTATAACATTCAATCACTAATAAAATAAAAAAAAAAAGAGTTTTAAGATCACTTCGTTTAGATCGAAGTATTGAGATTCCAGTCTAAAAAATATGACTAGTGATAATTTTGTAAATATAAATAAATTTTTGGGAAAATCCTGTTTAGGGCCCTTTTTAGTTTTTACCAAAAAAATGCTAAAAAATGCCCAAAAATTCTGAAAATTCGAAAGAAGGCCCAAGATTCTGAAATTTCAGAAAAGGCCCAACGTAGTTGTTAATGAGGCTGATATAGTTGTTAGCGGGGTACTGATATAGTTGTTAACTGGACTGATTTAGTTGTTAAAAATAGATTCTAAAATTTCGGAAAAGGCTCAAGGTGAGTTGTTAATGGGGCTGATAGAGTTGTTAACGGGGTACTGATATAGTTGTTAACTGGGCTGATTTAGTGGTTAAAAATAAAAATTTTTAACCACTAAATCAACCCAGTTAACAACTATATCAGTCCCATTAACAACTCACCTTGGGCCTTTTCCGGAATTTTAGAATTTTGGGCCTTTTTTCAAATTTTTAGAATCTTTGTGCCTTTTTTGGAATTGTTATGGTAATATGGGCCGTGAACAGGATTTTCCCTAAATTTTTAGACTGGATTATAAAGAATTATGTCTAAAAAGTATGACCGGTAACAGTTCCGTAAATATATAAAGAACTTTTTAAACCAGATTATCAAAGATGGGGTCTAAAAAGTAGGATCGGTGGTAGTTCCATAAATATATAAAGAATTTTTTAGACCGGACCTGTAAAATATGAGGTATTAAAAGTAAGTGCAAGTTCGGTCTAAGAAATATGATCGGTGACATTTTTGTAAATATAAAAAAATTATTACTTTTAAGACTGGATGTTTAAAAAGTTTGATCTCAAAAGTCTAAAAAATGAATCTTCTATTTTCTTGCGCCAAAAATTGAATTTCATTCTCTAAACCTCTCTTCAACCTTGTAAATCTCGCCTCATATTCTCTTCAACAATCGTCTCATCTCATCTCAAGGACCTCGCTCACAAATTTTCTAATGCCGTGAAAGTTGCTCTCACCTCCTTTGCTCTCATGGTCTCTTGTTTTGGTTCTAGCTTCTCCAGGTTCGTAATTCTTGTCAAGATAACAAGCATTCTTTTTTTTTCCATCCAGTGAATAAATCTTGACGTTTGTCATTAATAGTAATATGCATATTTAAATATATGCAAGAAAAATTGGATCGTCTTGCTGCTAATTATCCCCGTCGTTTCAAAGTATACTCTATCCTGAATTAGGTTAGTTTCTAACTTGGAATATCATTTCAAACAGAACTCAAGTTTTCATCCTTCATTGAATCAAGATAGCCTAACTTGAATGATGAAAGGATGTAATATGTGCAAGCCTCCAGAAGGATGGGAGAGTGGTGTTGGATTTGTATCAAAGGAGATAATTCAAGCGCACTGTCGTCCTCTTGCACATGATATCAGGGTAAGTGATAATCCTCTAAGCTAATCTCTTTAGATAGCTTCTTTGTGTTATCATAAAAGGAATGTTATTGATTAAGAGGATTGTTTGTGAAATTTGTAGATACTGAGGTGTAGCACACAACCCATGAACAGGGCAATGACTGCTCACCTTGAAGCCTTTGGATATGACCTGATATGTTGCTCACCCCGACAAATTTCTAATTTCCAGTTTTTTTTTCTTTTTCTTTATTTAAGGAAAGGATTTTTAAGACTAGATTTTTTTTATATCCAATCTTAAAAGTACTTTTAAGATTGGATGTGTTTTTACATCCAGTCTTAAAAGTCCCTTCTATTTTTTTAAGGAAGGGACTTTTAAGACTGGATTTTTTTATATCCAGTCTTAAAAGTACTTTTAAGACCGGATTTGTTTTCACAACCGGTCTTACAAGTCCTTTTTTTTTTTTTGGTGATACAAAGAGACTTTTAAGACCTAATATTTTAAAAGTCCGACGTTTAAGACCTCATATTTTAAAGGTTCGGTCTAAAAGTATTTTTTTAAAGATCGGCTTCACATCTGATCTTAAAAATAACAAACTTTTAAGACCGCCTGTATCGAGATCGACCCACCCCAGATCCAATCTTACGAGGTGTTTTTCGTTCAGTCTTAAAAGTATTTTTTGTACTAGTGAATGTACAAATTTTTCATCCATTATCATAAGTAATTATCTAATTATATTAAAAATTCAGTGTCATAAAATCTATTATTGTTTTAGGTACAATATAAGGGTTTATCTTTCAGAACTTAGAGCGTAAAGGGTTTTTACCTCTTTCAATAAGTACACTTCTTTGGATTCAAACTTATGTTCTCATTTTTACAGAGGTGAGACCACTTAATTACTATATCAACTAACAGTTTGTTGGTAAGAAATCTATTATTTTACGTCAGTAGTGTCTTGCTATGCTTGAGATTAATTAACTTTAAGTACCATTTATGGGAGAATTTCTTACTCATTAAATATATATCACTAAACCTTGTGGCACTAAGCTTATTGGTACACAGTGTCATCTCACTTGGCAAAATAAGGCGATCTAATTGGGTCAGTCAATATTAAAACCACTTCCCAGATACTCATTAATAGCAATCTTACGTGTACCTGTGTTTGCATGAAAATTCAAATGCAACAAATATCCTATTGGGTTAATTTCTCCAAGGTACAGTTGGCAGATTAAATTTACTAAGAGTCCCGATGAGATATATCCCTGTTCCACACATACTGGCCTCGTATTAAAAGCAATAGCGATAATTTATGATTTTTTTCAACATGAAATGCAATTCCATTGGCCTATTCAACCAACTCTTAATCAATATTTATGTGAAAACCATTCCCCCCACGTTGAAAACCATTTCGATGTACACTTGGTAATTCTCCATTGTTCATTTTGAAATAACCATTTATCATTTTTTTTCATTGGTTTCTGTCATCTGCGTGAGTAAGAAAACGTTGGAAATCAACTGTGTTATTTGAAGATCATCTCCTCAACTGTATAATTTAATTCCCATTATTCAACTATTGGTTCATTTAAGCGGCCACAATTAATTCTTGTTCATACTCACATTGCCGTTGGATGCCTATTAATTTATTCCTTTGATTTTTTGCTTTCCTAGTCAGCTGCAAAAGTTGTATGAGAAGATCTTAATTCCAAAATCCATATTATACTACAATTCCAGAATCCATATTATACTATAATGGCAACGGGCAATGTATCAGGATTTCTTTTCCTCAATGGCAGAAGCAACATGTGGTCTATGATCCCTTCAGGTGGTCTATGATTTCTCATTGTAGTTAACACTTTTATCATTAATTCTTCTGCATTGTTCAGATAGATGTTAATTGGATTTCTATTCTGTAGTGGAAACCCCTTTCACTATTGCTTCAGGGTAGTCCCCCTTTCTCGGCTGTAGTCAGTTACAGTAAGGTTGGTAACAAGGATGATGTCATTGTAGCATTATTTTTGTTAAGATGATCAGTACAAATGGTTAGTTATTTACCTTAACAACTTACTCTTACTTTTCTGTTTTTTTATTCCTCAAATGTGATATTCATAATTATTTCATGTTCATATTGTAGATGGCGAAACTATATTCTTAAGCCACCGTGATCCTTCAGAAGCGGTCTTCAATTATGCCCATTATTCTGTAGTTGATCTTCGTCTCAAGCTCAACCATCTCTCTGCCGCTCACATTACTCTTAACAATGATTTCCCATAGCATCAACCAATTATCTGCTCCATGTGTCGCCTTAAGGCGTCTTTAAAAAATGTCTTTTAAATATTTTGCATGCACGGTTTTACTTAGTTCTTATTTCTGGTGTCACTACAAGGAAAAAAGGTTTTAACGACGGAAAAAATCCGTCGCTAAAAACTCAAATTCCGTCGCTAAATGATTTAGCGACGGATTTTTTCCATCACTAAAAAGTGGTCGCAATTGCGACGGAATTGTAAATTCCGTCGCAATTAGCGACGGAAAATTATTCCGTCGCTAATAGCGACGGAAAATTATTCCGTCGCCATTAGCGACGGAATAAAAAATCCGTCGCTATTTTGAACTTAGCGATGGATTTTAAATCCGTCGCTAAATTCAAATTAGCGACGGAATTTAAATCCGTCACTAATTTTGCTAAATTCAAATTAGCGATGGATTCATATTCCGTTGCTAATTTGATTAATTTTTTAAAACAATTTTCTAAAACAATTATTTATTATTTTTTTAATTAATTTTTTAAAAAAAATTTCTTTGAAAATTATATTCTTTTACAAATAATTATATTCTTTCCCATTATTCTTTTAAATTTATTTATTTTATTTTTTAATTTTGTTTAAAAATTATATAATAAAATATTTAAAAAATTTAATATAACATACATTCCGAATCTTAATAACACAGAGTATAAAGTACATTACAAATATAGTGTTTCAACAGAGATGTACTAAAAAAGTAATCTAAACAGCAACATCTTCATCATCATCATGATCACCTTTAGGAGGCGGCATCAAACCCTTGTCTTTCATTAGGGCCATGATTTGACGCTGCATCTGTCTAACTATCTCCTGTGTCTGGTGGAGCTCAATGTCTGTGTTCATTTGTTTTTGCTTTGTCTCGTTCAGCTCAACTACTTGCGTCTTGATAACTGTCTTCATCCTCAGCAACTCATCTGCCAAAAAATTAGGAAATATAACTATCGTTTTTGCACTGCATTTAAATGAACCAGAGAATGAATATGTAACAATCAATATCAAATGTATTACGTTTACCTGCAGAAACACCTTCACTACTACTGGATGTGGAGCGCTTTGATTCCCTAAGTCGGCTGGCATAGGAACCTAACCCGAAGACTCTACCTTTGCTGTTAAATCTACCCGCAGTCTGTAAGAATAGAGTCTCGTTATCGGACTGAGAGGATGAGGGCTGGGTTCCACTCTGCGAGTCTCTCTCTTGAGTCAGCCTTAGATAGTTGCCCTATAAACAAAAAAAGACATCACAAAAAAAGCCGATGTGAAATGAAATTGGTATTTTTTTTCATGTATACTTTGTTAGTTATATTTATAAGATAATTGTAACCTAAATAAACAATAATCTTAAATCACAACCTAGTTATTCATGAGTAATAAATATGACTAATTTTTTCAGTTTATATATATATTAATTTCTCATGATAAATAAAGTGATGGAAAAAAAAAAGAACAAAAGAAAGGGAGCTTAACGGATGGCGAGGGTAGCCGGACGGCGGAGAAGAACACCAGTGATTAGAGAACAGCGACTGTCGAGACTTATTTATTCATGAAAAAAAAGACTAATTTTTTCCATTTTTATCTATACTAATTTCTCATAATAAATAAATAATTAATTAAAAAAATATCCGTCGCTAAAAAGCTACAGCTGGCAGCCTAAGATTTAGCGACAGACCAGACTAGACCGGGTCTGGAGTTAACCCGAGGTCTAGTCCATGAAGAACCTCAGGCTGGACAATCCAGCCCAAGGTCTGGTCTGGTCCAGCTCGGGCTGGAGCTCAGGTTGGACCAGACCAGTCTAAGGGGACTGCCTGGACTAATCCAAGCAGTCCAGGACCAGTTTCATTTTTTTTTAATTTTTCTTTTGCCACTTAAAATTGAACAGTCACGGAATAGGATAAAACAGGGGATAGATCCCAAAGTTTTGAGAGAACAGAGCAAACTGAGTAGAACAACACATCAACAAAGGAAACAAGAAAAAAGATCAGGCATCAATTAGATTTTTTTATGACTAATCTTCTTCACGGGCAAGAGGAAAAAAATAGGAGAAAATAAAATCGTCTGATGTAATTAAATTTTTCTTAAGCTAAATTAAACTTCTTTTCTGGGGGTGGGTTTATGCATGAGGCTATAATGAATTGAAGATTGTACGGTGATAATCACAAATACATACATAGTGCATAATAATGAATAATTCGTGCTTTGGTTTCGAATATATTTTATATATAAGTTCCACGTTGATGACTTTTAAAGTTCATTGTAATGACCATCTAGTTGGATTATTATTTGCATGCGTACCCCAAATATTCCAAAGCCAAATCAATCAAAAGACACCAAATTTCATATCATATATATGTATTACATACTATTGATTATTCTCAACTATTCCCTTAAATAAAATGAGTAAACGACTCATCTCACAAATCAAATCATTTCAGTTCTCACGCCTTAATTCCATATATAGATATGATAATCCAAACATCTATACGCACACATGTACCCTCACTTTCCACAAATTAACAAAACATACAATAATACCATAACATCTTCTCAATAGAAATCACAAGCAGTACAAGCATATACAACATAATGAGAATTAATATATCTGTGTGCGTGTTCTCTTGCAGAAAACTTGTCGTTTCTGCTGAAGTTTGAAAGTTCTTGAACTGTACATTGGACAACTAGTAGCCACCCGATGCCTATGATATATATCTTTTACGCTTCTCATCACTCAACTAAATATATATACAAGTTGGTCAACGGAACTATATTCCAAATTTAATGTGAAAACAACCTAAACTAATAAACTAGCGATGTTGAATTTACCTCAGACAGCTAATTATAACTATATATAGTGTGGTTTAATTAATGGGCAATATGCAATATATAGCTATAGTTTGGAAAGCTTAACAAGCAATCGAGCTATAGGTATAGCCGAAATTGCCTATAAATAATGACGAGATAAAACAATCAGTTTGCATCCACAAAAATGGGTCCAGGAAACAAACAAGTTAGATTATATAATTTGATTTGTTTATAATTGGTTACCTAGATTATATAATTTAATTTGTTTCTAATTCATAATCAAGCATTGAAACTGGAATCAGTTAATCCAGAGACTTTTCCCCTTCAGTTAGTTTCATTTCTTCCTACTATGATAAATATTATTGAAAACCTTGCTAGAGTCCCTTCAATCGACTAGAAAAACTGAAGTTACTGGAAGAATAATTCAAATCGCAAAAGGAGGAAACAAAACTGAACGAAACTGTATTTGAAGTGATTACTAATTACCAATTTCTTGATGCAAAGCTCTTTGGCCTTTTCAACAATTTGTGCAGTTGTTCTTTTCAAAGCCGCGTCAACAAGGGGCAAAACGTCATTAGCTCCTGCAAACCATCCAATTACAGATCACTATCCATAAATTCAAAAACAGAGGAAAGCAGAATAACAGTAGGCGAAACTGAGGAGAGGCTCTATCAGACCTTGCCTTTTAGCCTACAACTAATTTCTCTCTTTAGAACTTCTAATCCCCACAAATAAAATTAGTATCCAGTAAATCGAAGTAAGGGATGAGAGACGAAGGGATTTAAATCCAGTAAATCTAGTAAATCGAATCAAGACACAAGGGACAGTGACTTAGGGTTTCTAGAATTTTAATCGAAGCAAGAAGCAGAAAACTTATGGAGGGATGAAAGTCGAGAAACAGAGGACGATGGCGGGGATGAGCGAGGAGAGACGAACTGAACCTGGAGTGAAGAAGACCCACGGATTTTCTTGCTCGAAGAAGAAGACTCACGGTCTCTGTTGAGTGGTGAAGATCGTGAGCCCTTTGGTCTTGTTGTTCCGTCACTGTGGAGCACTACTCGGATTAAGCTTTTCGAATAAGGGGAGTCTGGAAATATAGGGTGAGCTGTTGAGTTTTTTTAAAAAAAAAGAAATAAATATTATACATCCCAGTTAGCGACGGATTTGAAATCCGTCGCTAATTTTAGCGACGGATTTCAAATCCGTCTCTAAAAGGCGCCAAAAAGGCCGCAATTTTTAACCTTTTTGTGACGGATTTCAAATCCGTCACTAGATTTAGCACTTTTAGCGACGGATTCCAAATCCGTCTCTAAAATAGCGACGGATTTCAAATCCGTCGCTAATTTTAGCGACGGATTTCAAATCCGTCGCTAATTTTAGCGACGGATTTCAACGGATTTCAAATCCGTCGCTAATTTTAGCGACGGATTATTTTAGCGACGGATTTCCAATCCGTCGCTAAAATTAGCGACGGATTTGAAATCCGTCGCTAATTTTAGTGACGGATTTCAAATCCGTCTCTAAAAGGCGCCAAAAAGGCCGCCATCTTTAACCTTTTTGCGACGGATTTCAAATCCGTCGCTAATTCTAGCGACGGATTTCAAATCCGTCTCTAAAAGGCGCCAAAAAGGCCGCCATTTTTAACCTTTTTGCGACGGATTTCAAATCCGTCGCTAGATTTCGTTAATTTTAGCGACGGATTTCAAATCCGTCTCTAAAAGGGGCCAAAAGACCGCAATTTTTAACCTTTTTGCGACGGATTTGAAATCCGTCGCTAGATCTAGCGACGGATTTCAAATCCGTCGCTAATTCTTTGACTTTGCGACGGAAATTTTTTTCCGTCGCAAAATTCACGAATTTGCGATGGAATATTTTCCGTCGCAAATTCCTTCGCTATTTTGCATTTTTTTAGTAGTGTGTAGTCTGCCGACAATCTTTTTTTGGAACAATTTTATGATTTTGTCATTTGAGATTCCAGTTTCGTTTGAGTTGGTCTTGTCGGAGCCATTGTTGTTCATTTATGAATTAATGTTTCCAGAAGTTTGTTCAACTATCATATTCTTAAAATACGTTGGAGTTATATCGAACTTGCAATGCTACAGCTCTATTTTTATTTCATCATTTCCTTTACATGTAAAGAAAATATTAACCAATCTATATCGTCCTTGCCTTTGCTAGAGGTTCATAACTACAGATATCCGTTAAAATATACACCATAGAACATTTCCAATAACCTATTGTTAACTAAACCTTTTGTTTATTTTTAATTCCATTAACTAGCAGTTAACCGATTTGATCTCCAATTAATCAACGCCAACTATGTTATCGAGCATATTTTAAACGTTAAAGGAATTTACAATCTGTTAAACTTGTCATATATGAAAACCACGAACGTTCAAACATTTTTATTACTCTTTTGAATAACCTTGTATTAGTTTTTAAAATTGTTTAACATGATGTACATTACACTAAAATAAAATCTTAATAATTTGTGTTGCGATTTTATTTTCATGTATCCTTTGTTATCTTTGTGTATGTGTTACACCTTTTAAATGTGTAATCAATGAAAACGTAATACTTGTATATTCTATCATTTATAAATATGAAATTATTTTTCATATCCTTTTTCATAACTCTTATAAATGACGCTTCTAAAACTTAGCAATTATTATTTGTATAATGACGGAAGAATAAATATTAAATAAAAAACATGTATGCATTTGTATAAATTTAATACCTTCAATATTTAAAAATATTACAGCTATGCTTTTAAAAAATTGAAAGTGATGAAAAAGATATTTGCCACGAATAAGTCTTTCTCAACTGAATTCTATCATTTTGTGCTATTTGTCCATTGTTTTTAATTTCATTCCGTTTAAACGATAAACATACAAATGTTTGTGGCATCCTGAAAGCATACAGTCGAGCATCTAACTAAAAATGCAGGGGAGTATACGCAATAACTCTGATTCTTGACCTCGAGGACAAAGTGTATGGTTACTTTAATGAACATTATTTTTTACAAACCACATTTATCAAAATTTAGTAGAAATGCGTTTCATTTTTCTTCAAATAATATTGCAATAAGCAACATGTGGTCAGGTGTATTTTGCAAGGGGAAGCTCTTGAAAGTACACTACCACAATTGGAGAATTTAAAGGGAAGTTTGAGCATTTTTGTGGTAGTTCAATATGCTCAGATGATTCGCAAGATACAAAGAGGTATGAAAAAAAATTTATGCTTTGTTGATCAGAATGCTCAGTTTGAGGTTAACAGTTTACGCAAGATCTAAAATTCATAACTCCTCAATGATTCTTCTGTTATAAACATAGGTGTGGAGATTTCTTCTGTGTTTGGTGCAACTCACGTATTTGTAGATCCTGATTTCCCTGAACTGGCTTTGCCAAAGAGAGAAGTCCTTGGCCTATAAATGTGTCTTTGTCAACACGAAGTCCTTTTGCATTCTGAATGTTTTTTTTTTTTGGGGGGGATTTTGCAATGGACTACATTGGATAAAATGGTGGATTCGATATCGTCTAACTTATATTTACAAGTAGCATCGGTGTCACTCAGTTTTGTGCTGATACTCACTTGATTGAACAGTTTCAATACTCAAATTATGAGGTAAGTGCTTGAGTTGATTTTAAAAAGTACATGTTTTATATATTCTAATATACCATTATCACTGAACGGGTTGTTATTTTCCACTTTGTAGGTTCAACTGGATATGTCATAGAGGTACAAATTTTTTAAAAGTGTTTAACATTATCTATTACATGTAACTTATTTTTAGTACAATATTTATTGGTCAATAGGAATTGACAGCCTCGAAGGACTCACAAACAACAGCCATTGAAGATGATGAAAATTTGTTGTCACAAGTTATAATCCCAACAGACAGTAACACCAAGAGAAAGTCACTGACTAGTGACATTTTAAATGTTTGTAAAGATCTTGGCCTGTCTGGATTGTCGACACCAAAGTTGAGTTCTACCAAACCAGTGAAGAACATCACATGACCTTTTAAAAAGTTTGGCTTTGCATTTTTTAGTTCTTTTTTTTGGGGGGGGGGGTTCTCAATGGATTGCGTGATTATTAGGAGGTGCAATTAATTGAATATTGTTACATCCATTGTTGTTAAGTTTGATTAAATGAATATTGTTATGGTTTTCTCATTGAATTCATTCATGGTTGCACTTTTCTATTATTTTTCAGCTTTGACACGTACACATTTAAGCTTGGGCCTCGTAACTTATTAGGGTTTGATTAATTTTATTCTATATAAATTAGTGAGTTGTAAACATTATTTACTTTATAGGATATTTATGTGTATATTTAAATTATTTTAGATGTGTTTCCAATTATTATTTAGACATTTTCAATTGGCATGATTCATGAAAGTTAATACTGTAAATTACATTTATGCAGCCAAACAACTTCCAAAATGTGTACTTCAAATTAGCACCTTTTGCAGTATTTTAATACATTTAATTAGCACCTCATGTAGTATTTAAATTACTACGCTATTTTTATAAGCTATACAAAGAACTACCATATAACCTTAGTTGATTTACCTGAATTTCAACGGTTGCAATGGCCTATATCTAAACCATCCTAATGTGTGAACACATTTAATGGTTTATACATACAACCTCCATATATTTAATGGTTTGCATGTTCCCGATTTGCATGTTTTCATTGAAATTACTACAGATGAGAAGTAAGTCAAAATGTCTTTGTTAACAATGTAGTTTTAATATCGTACAAATTAATAATCTCAACCATCTATTAATGCCATTTACAATTTCTGAAATCCATGCAACCCAGGTTAAGTTATTTTAATGCATACAACTGTTTATACAGTGTTACTCAGTTTAATGAAAGAAGGATACGTATTGGGAATCTTCACTTATGCTTACCTGGTGATCTATGCCAACACAATTCAAAAGTTATTCCAATCTAACCGTCCTTTTTCTCAGATGATTCCATCGAAGTTCAAGTAATTTATTCTGCTAATTACAAGTTTAGAGGGATTTACACTATGGGGTTGATCTTGGAGTTAGAGGATGTTAGGTATGCGTACGTTTACTCCCGGTTGACATCATTGCACAAGAAACTGTTACTGTCGTTTTTTGGCTTACGATTATGATTATTGCTCGCAAGAAGAAATTTCTAATTAGATGTATTTTGCACGGTGATGCTGTAACAACCATCGCTGATATGCTGGAGAACACAGATGTTGGTTCTTCAGTCTTCATTATTGTTCAGTATGTCCAGTTTGGATGGGCCATTGATGGACGTATGGACACCAACTATTCATTGGATTACTCTATTTTTTCAGTTGTGATGACGTCATTTTCCATCCCCTGTAGGCGTTGAGTTAGAAAGTTTTCTCGGAGCAACTCGTGTATACATCAATCCAGATTTCCTGGAGGTTGTAGACGCTAAAAAAAGAGTGTTGAATCATTGAATGATTTCAGCTTCACTTAGTTTCTGATAATAGTACTTCACTGCCTATGTCATTTTGTTATTCTATTTTCAGCTTGACCATACAATGTTGGATGAAAATAGCTATCCAACATATCGTTGAAGGGATGAGAACCGTACAGTGACAAGGAAGGGCATTGAGCTTGACAACTGCTTTGTTGTTCCTTACAATTGTAGGTTGTTGAAATTATTTCATGGGCATTTGAATGTTGAAAAGACAAATCAGTCATGTGCCATCAAGTACCTATTCAAATACATAAGTAAAGGGCATGACTGGGTGATTGCAGGCATATATGACACTAATGATGGTGGAAGTGCGCAACAAGGGTTTGACGAAATTTCTCATTACCTTAATTGTAGGTACATCTCCTCATGTGAGGCGTCCTGGAGAATTTTTGCATTTGATATTCACCATATACAACCATTTGTTGAGAGGTTAAGTTTTCATCTTCCACATGAGCAATCAGTCTACTATACTCAAACTGATACAATGTCAGCATTGCTTAATAATCCAAGGGTTAAAGAGTCGATGTTCCTTGCGTGGATGGAAAAAAATAAAGAAGATCCATTTGCACGAACACTTTCTTATTCACAATTCCCTAACTATTATACATTTGTCAGGGAGAAGAGGATATGGAAACTCCGTCAACTTGGGTTTTCAGTTGGAAGGTTAGGGCACTGCACACCATCTCAGGGAGAATTATATTACCTTCGTTTATTGTTGACAAAGGTACGTGGGCCAAAGAATTATACACATATAATGACTGTAAATCAAGTAGTTCACCCAACATTCAGGGAAGCATGTTATGCATTTGGTTTATTAGATGATGACAATGAGTTTATAGATGCAATTAAATAAGCATCTTTCTGGGCATCTGGTAATTTCTTGCGTAAATTTTTCACAAGCATGCTTTTGAGTTACTCACTATCTCAAGCTACTGTTGTTTGGGAACAGACCAAAGATTTAATTTGTGAGGATCTATTAAACTTTAGCCATGCCGACCCACAAAGTTCAGGTACACTAAAATTCCATTATTTATGCATTCCATTATCTTACTTTCATAAATGTAAATATTTGTTTAAAAAACTGACTATGCCTGTCTCTTTATCTTATAGACGTTCAAATTTCAAATGCCCGTAAGGAAGCCACAGCTCTATATCAGATCAATCAGATGTTGCTTCGGAATGGCAAAAGCCTCCGTGACTATCCATCGATGCCTATACCAGAGGAGGACAATATAACTGATATGTCTTCGCTTCTAATTTTGCAAGAGATTAATTATAATAGGGAAAAGGAGATGGAAGCATCTGAAAAAATGCATAGATTACTAACGGAGGAGCAGAAAGTAGTGTTTGATGAGATCATGAGACCAGTTTCTTCAAAAAAGGGAGGTTTCTTTTTTGTCCATGTTTTTGGTGGAACAGGTAAAACTTTCATATGGAATGCCTTGACATCTTCCATACGGAGAAATGGCGGAATCATACTCAATGTAGCTTCTAGTTGGATAGCAGCAACTTTACTGCCATCAGGTAGAACTGCACATTCCAGGTTTTTTATTCCTATTGATGTAAATGAAGATTCGTTTTGTTCAATTAGTCAAAATTCTCCGGTTGCAAACTTAATCAAGTCATCGAATCTCATTATTTGGGATGAAGCACCAATGATTAAGAGACATTGCGTGGAGGCTTTGGATCGGACTTTGAAGGATTTAATGCAATGCCATTCGATTTTTGGGGGCAAATGTATTGTTATGGGTGGTGATTTTAGACAAATTCTACCGGTGATCCCTAAAAGTGGTCGAGCTGAAATTGTTGATGCAGCAATCAACGCTTCTTATCTTTGGAAATAATGCAAATTACTTCGCCTTACCAAGAATATGAGGCTTCAATCTTCAATTGATCCAGATGAACAAGAGAAGATAAAAGCATTTTCTGAATGGTTGCTAGAAGTAGGGGATGGCAACCTTGGATTACCACATGTTGGTATTGTAGACATTTCTATGCCGAAAGAGCTACTGCTAATTGATGAATCTGATCCAATTAGGTCCATTATTCAATCTACCTACCCAAATTTAGTTGAACATGTTGCTGACGTAGATTACCTCAATAATCGGACCATTCTAACTCCTTTAACTGAAAATGTTGACGCCTTTAATGAATACATATGTTCTTTGTTGCCAAGTGATCCGGTAGAGTATTTCAACTCAGACTTTATAAGTCGCACAGACCAAGCAAACGATAGTTTAGCGGATTTGTATGACACAGAATATTTGAATGCAATTAAGTGCTCAGGGATTCCTCACCATAAATTGGTTTTGAAAGTAGGTGTACCAGCTATGTTGATAAGAAATATTGACCAAGCAGCTGGATTGTGCAATGGTACAAAGCTATAAATAACGTAACTAGGGAAGAACGTCATTAGGGCAAAGGCATTGAATGACATAAGCTCCTGTGAAGATATTTTGTTACACAAAATGGATATGAACCCATCTGAATCTAAATTGTCTTTCAATATGACCAGGAGGCAATTTCCAATCATAATATCATTTGCAATGACCATTAACAAAAGCCAAAGCCAATCAATGTCACATGTTGGCCTCTACCTACCAAGTCCAGTATTTTCACATGGGCAACTATATGTTGCATTATCCAGGGTGAGGAGTTTCAAAGGGTTGAAGATACTTATATTGGATGGATTGGGAAAATCCAGTAGTGCAACAACAAATGTTGTCTATAGAGAAGTTTTCCAAAACCTAGATTTCAAGTATTTGGTATATTTTTTTAAATTTTGATTTGTTGTCATGTAGCAGTATGGTTTTGTTATTTAAAACTATTTTCGACATAGTCAAATCCGTGCAACGCACGGGGAGAATGCCTTGTTCTCTACTATTTAGTATTTATATATCACATATCTAGACTAAATATGATACAATCAATTGACGGTTGCAAATATATAAAAATCGTAGTATTCTAATTTTAAAGTCTCATCAAATTACATAATCACAATTTAATACTACATATAAATGATCTGGTAATAATATCACAAGAATTAAGTTATTTAATCAATTTAGGGAGGTTCATCAACAACGTGTATTATTCTTCTAGAATCACCCATTAATGGGATCCCATTAAATAACTAATCTCTTTCCACCATATTAATTAAGCACATTCTAACAAAAAAGAATATATATATATATATATATATATATATATATATATATATATATATATATAATTAAGGATAATACATTAATACTTCGTTCAAGTTACTTATACTTATCATATCAAGTTCTCCAATCACACATGGCCATGTGTGATTGAAGAGCTTGACATAATAGATATAAAGAATTTATATTTATGTTTTTTTCTATAGTTTGAGAATGATCTAGACAAAATAAATTCTTATAAAAAGAAAAAAAAGAAAAGAAAAGAAAAACAACATACTAGGCGGATATCTTTGACTTATGAGAAGATTTATTTTGTATTTGTCTTATATATTGAATGCCTTTTTTAATCCACTTAAATCAAAACAAGTAAATTCTAAAGTGTTGATCATATTGATAAAAAGGTTTTATGGACTAAATTATAAGTACATAAAAAATCGAAAATACCATGATATGATTGAATGTAAGCATTTGAGGGAGGCACATTAGAGACCCTACACTCTCCGTTAATTTTTTTTTTTTAAAAAAAATGAATTACGACTTTTATCAAGTAAATATTAAAAATAGAAGTATAGCATGGTTTGGAGAAAAAACATTAGATTCCAACATGAATTGATAAAGAAAACTTTAAACAAAGTGAAAGATGCTGATTGGTGAAGGGTCATTCTTTAGTAAAGCATAGATGCTAAAGCAGAAGAAACTCTCCCACAAAGTATACTATGCCTTTGCTTTCGATCGATTTCAATTACCTCAAATAGGAGAAAGTGTCCACCATATGTTTCAATTATCTCAAATTTTTTCTATTAATATCAATTATCTCAAATTATGTGAGTTGGCTTGAATCATGAAATGACATGAAAAGTGAAAGACAACTGTGAGGATTGGACTTAGGCGCCAAGGGAGGAGAAGATGATCATCTTTTCATCTTTTTTTCTTCATATCCCTGATCTGTTGTTAATTAAGAAAATGAGAGAAAAATTGAAGTGATAATATGACTTTTTATATTGATTGGACGTATATAATTTAGAGATTATAAGTGATGCTAATAAAAAGATGATGAAAAAAGGATTATGAGAAAAACCTAACCACTAAGAGTCCTTCTGATAATAAAGATTGTTTTAGAGCCCCATATGTTAACGCTGGATTGGTGT
Source organism: Acacia crassicarpa (assembly GCA_034222035.1). Taxonomy (NCBI): domain Eukaryota; kingdom Viridiplantae; phylum Streptophyta; class Magnoliopsida; order Fabales; family Fabaceae; genus Acacia; species Acacia crassicarpa. The sequence goes on from JAWXYG010000003.1 coordinate 42,093,696, forward strand.
TGAGAGTGAAAGACTGAGAAGGTACCTCCGAAATGCCAATGTGAGAAATTAACTAGTTCTTATGACTTTGGCTGAAACTGCGACGAGGATTATCACTCATCACTACCAAACAAAGAAAGGGAAAGAAAAACTGAAACTAGTGTTTGTGTTTCTGGGGTTATAAGGAGATCGAAATTCCTGAGAAAAAAGAGGTATTTTTGTGTTTGGATTTTGCTAATTTAACCATGCCTTGTTTCTTATGTTCCTAGATTCTTTTTTTTTTTTTTTTTCATCATTGCTGATTGAGGACCACAAAATTTGAGATATCTCTTCGTGATTTTCTAATTTAGTCATTCTCTGTTTCATAGCAGCAGGTAGATTGGAGAAGAACCAGAATTGGAGTCTCATCTTATGCTGAATTTCCCCACAAAATTACAGGTAAAGCTTTTTCAATATAATGTTCTTACCTTGTGTATTGTCATCTATCACAGTCACAACTTCCAAAATAACGTGTAGCAGAACTAAAAACAAATAAGTAGAGCATTTTTGACACCTAATACACAGATTTTGATTCCTTCCTTGTGTTAAGACCTGTAAAAATGAAGGAAATATGAATATCCACTAATCAAATGTTGCGTTCAGCAAGATTATGAGGAAAAGCAATAAATCAAAGCGGGGAACAAAGTGAAATGCTGATTGATTGCCTATTTTGTGTGTTTCTTACTCGGAGATTAGGAATTCCCCTGAAACAGAGGTAAGCTTCTTCTGTGTTTTCTTGTTTTTCTAATTCTTGTGTTTTTCACTTACTGCTATTTCAATATATATAATCTTTTGAGATGGAAAAACAGAAAAAAAGCCTTTGCTTGACTAATTCATTGATCAGGTCCGCAAAATTTCCTTCATACATATCTCTCATCTGGAAGGTGATGTATGTGAAAGATTACTGATACTACTTGGTGCTTCTGTTTCTTGCTGCCTTCAGATTTGGAGAACCTTAACCAACCACAACATTTGCGCAATTTCCTAATTTCCTTACACAGAGGTAAACTTGTATGCGTATGAGTTATAATTGGTTGGTCCTTATTACACTTTCAAAAAAAAAAAAAACATCGACTCTTTCACAGAATAAATTGTTTCTAAGCAGCAAAGTGTGAGAACCAATAGATTAAATGGCTGAACTTGAGATTGAATTTTAACGAGTTAAATTTTAGAGCAAAGTACATTGATGAGATACCATTTTACTTCCAAATTATTTCCTTTTATGTTTAAAACCTATACAAATCTCTCTCTCTCTCTCTCAGAATCAATAGTTTCATAACACAAAACATCCCTTCTATTTTTTAGATACCATTTTCATTCCTTCAACATTTAGGGCACCATAAAGTCATATATATTTGGATTAAAATACCACTGTTTAAGCAATAGATGTTTGAAAATCATTTAGGTTACCTAAAAAAATGTAATGCATATCTGTGTTTGTTTGTTTTTTTTTTTTTATGTAAACATATTTATTTAGTAGTTTCTTAAAGTTTTAATGTATAAGTTGGTTAAAATAATATTTCAAACACGTAAATAAAAATAACTTGATGAGATAGGAATTTAATATCCTGAGGGATAGTTTATATATATATATAGCCTAGGGGTGGGCATGGACAGGGCTGGGCAGGGCGAGACCCTTGCCCAATACCCTGCCCAAAGAATCAGTGGGCAGTAAAATGCAGCCCGAGGCCCAGTCCTGCCTGATAGAAGCCCAAACATTTTTGGGCTGGGTAGAGCGGGCTTCCCTTACCCAAATGATAATACCTTAACCACATCCTATGTGAAAAAATAGTTTTAATAATGATAAGCAATATTGTAAACTTCAAATGTAATCTATAATTATAAATTATACGCTTTAGAATATTCCAAATAAGTCTACAACTTGAGTTTGGAAATTAAAAAGAGTATCATATGTCTCAACAAATAGTCAAATATATATACGTGAAAAATTTTTTTAAAAAATCCATAGTCTATTAAATACAAAACATTATTAGTAATATAATGAACTAATGGTCAAATACTCAAGGGATATATTAGAATTTTAGTAAATATATAATATAAGTACATTAACTATTATATAAAAAATATTTATATCAAATATAATTATATATACATACTGGGTAGGGCCAAATGGGAAGGGCGGCATACCCTGCCCGATGCCCGACCCTGCCCGCAAAAATGCCCAGCCTGATTGTGCCCAATTTTTTTTAGGCTTCTTTTTTTTGAGCTGGGTAGGGCATTTTTTGCTGGGCTTGGGCGGGCGTACTGGGCTTCTGGGTTTCATGCTCACCCCTGCCAACTATCCTTAGGAATAAAGAGTCAATAGCTCAATACAACTTGCGTTTATTATTCTTTAAATTTTATTAACTTTAATTAACTCTGATACCAAAATTAATTATTTAAAGTTATTGAAAAATAAGAAGAAGTGTATAATCTTTAATGGAACCCTATTAAAAATTGCACTAAAGTGTAGGTTTTGAAAACTTACGGAAAGTCTATGTAGTTTTAGGAAAACAAAAAGAAGTCCATTAGATTTTGTTATAAATCTTGAGGATTAACTACATTTTAATTGAGTCAAAACTATAGAAATTATATAATTAGTATTATTAGTATCTGCTGAAAATACTTTTCCTTCCTATAATTACCATATGCATCTCTTCATGTCAACCTGTTTATATGCTATCGTTATTTATTGCATAATATGCATTAATTGTCTTTTTACAAGAACTACAAACAAATGCTTTTTGGGGCTCAATTGAACAGGGGACACAGACGACAAGTTTTCCCACAATTAAAGTTTCTCTGTATAATTCTATGTTCAATTAACTCAAATACCAATTATTTATTTTTCGAACATGGCACTTTAAAGTTATAATAGCTAGGTTACATTGTGATTACAGGGCAATGGATGCTGTTGTTTCTGTCGCGAATACTATACTGGAGAAGTTAGTAGAAGAAGCAATACTTCAAGCTTGTTATCCTTTCCGCTTCAACATATATGTCAAACAGCTTGAAACTGAAAAAGAGATCATGCAATCAAAAATTCGAGAGGTTCAAGATCGTGCTAAAGATGCTAACAAGAAAACTCATAAGGTTGTTAGAAAAGTTGAGGAGTGGTTGAACAAAGCAGATTTTTTGATGGCAGAAGTGGTGGAGTTGCAAGAGAAAACAAAGAAAAGAAACAAGATTTCTTGTCTTAAGCACTGTCCAAACTTGATCAATCGTTATAATCTGGCAAAGAAGCTTGAAGAAAAGACTAATGAAATTAAAATGCACAATCAAGTTCAATTCTCCGAGTTTTCTCGACTTGCTACACTTGTTGGTATGAACTACTTTTCTTCACAAGATTTTGTGGACTTTGATAGTAGAAAGATAGCTAATGATCGTCTTCTGAGGGCACTTGAGGATGATGGGATTCATATGATAGGATTGTATGGCATGGGCGGATCTGGGAAAACAACTTTGGCACAAGAAGTGGGCAGAGAAGCAGAGAAATTTTTTGACAAAGTAGTCTTTGTTGTTGTGTCTAACCCATTTGATGTAAGAAAGATTCAGAGCAAGATTGCCAGCGGACTAAATTTGGAATTGAAGGAGGAAGAGAATCTGGAGAGAGCTCAACGCTTGTTCATGAGATTGACCAGCGGAGAAAGGTTTTTGATTATTCTTGATGATGTATGGGAGAAGCTTGATTTTAAGGACATAGGGATTCCTACGGCTGCTAATAATCAAATGGGTTGCACTATTCTTATGACCACACGTCAGCTTCCTATATGTGAATCGATGAATTGTCAAAAAATAATTCACTTGGAGGCATTAAATGAGGATGAATCATGGGCCCTCTTTCTGCAGCATGCTGGTTTGTCTGTTGACCTCTCTGATAATTTGAAGGACTTGGCACAAAATATTACAAAAGTATGTGATGGTTTACCAATTGCAATTGCAGCAGTAGCCAATACTTTGAAGAATATACCTCATGGTGAGTGGGTTAAGGCATTGGAAATATTGAGAAATCCAAGTTGGATAGATATTGAAGAAGGTCTAAAAAGTACTTATGGATGTCTTCGATTAAGCTATGATAATTTAGAGAATGAAACAGTTAAATCGCTCTTCTTATTATGTTCTGTGTACCCTGAAAATTATGAAATTCCTGTTGATCAATTAACCATAATTGGGCTAGGGCTTAGCCTAGCTGGAGAGATTCCCTCATATTGGGTAGGGACCCAAGTGATCAATAAATCCATAAAGAAGCTTATAGATTCTTGCTTACTACAAAAAGTTCCTGAGAAATTTCTATATAGTAGAGGTGACGTCAAAATGCATGACTTGGTTCGTGATGTAGCGAAATGGATAGCAAATAAGGATAATAAGTTGATTATGGGATCATTAAAAGAGGATGTGATAATGGAGGACCATGCGGTAAGATATTTACGGTTTGAAAAAGTTGATAAATGGCCTAATAAGTTAGATTGTCCTAAACTTGAGTTTCTTCATATCTCCCTTTATTCAGAATCTTCTGTGACTATACCAAAGGATTTTTTCAATGGTATGGAAAAGCTTAGAGTTTTGACTCTTGCAAATCCTACTTATAAAGAAGATCTAGCGCTTCAGTTGCCTATTTCACTCCACTTGATAAATAATCTGCGTTGCCTAACACTACATCAGTGGATATTAGGAGATATATCTTTTATAGGAAGCTTAGACAGGCTTGAGTCTCTTGCAATACGTGGTTGCTCTTTTGATGAATTGCCAACATCCATCATTCAACAAAAGCAATTGAGATTACTTGACTTGTGTTACTGCAAAATTCAAAGGAATCCTTTTGAAGTAATAGGAAGATGTTCACAGTTGGAAGTGTTGTATTTTTTCAAGAACAGTGGAAAAGATTGGGAGGACCAAAATAACAATAGTGCTAAATTTTTTGATAAAATTAGCACTACTACAATAGCAATTGAGAGTTATTGTATACAATTTGACAATCCAGGAGACAACTGCCATATAATGGAAGACTATTTGTTGGACAAAGATTTAAGGCATTGCAACTCTTTTGTTGCAAGAGGTTTATATATTGAAGATCTTGAGAGTTGTATTTCAATTGGAACAAGTAAAGATATGATGAGAAGGGCAAAAACTCTTTCTTTAAGGAGAATCCCTGAAAGTTTGAAAAATATCATCCCTGACCTATGGCAATCAATAGGTGGAGGTATGAATGAGTTGACTTGTCTTGCACTTTTTGATTCAGATGGGATGGAATGCGTAATAGGCCAATCAAATCCAAGTCAAGTAGGAATCATCTCCAACTTGGCTAATCTAATTCTTGTAGATGTGAAGCATTTGAAAACTCTGTATAGTGGTCGGCCTCCTCAAGGCCTTTTTGCTAACTTGGAGAAGCTTTATATAGGTAATTGTGACTCATTTGAATATATATTAACAGAAGATGTGGAGGAAATAGTTGATGCAAGTGACTATCAGAGTTACAAAAATCCATTCCCCAAATTGAAATCGCTTGATATATACAAATGCAAGAAACTAGAATACTTAATGCCTATCTCTTTTGCAAAGGGCCTCACACAGTTGGAACGCTTATTCGTATTTCGAAGTAATGAATTGAGAAGCATGTTTGGCCCATCTAGTGAAGATCTGAATCCGAACAAGCCTCAAACAATTGAATTTCCTGCTCTAAAACATCTTGGTCTCTCCGACTTGCCAAATTATGATTAGTATCTGTCCAAAAAATTATCATCCAACATGGTCTCCTCTTGAATCATTCATGTTGAATAATTGTCCACTACTATATATTAAGTCTATCATGCTTTGGGTTGCATGTGGTGGTGGATTGAGACAAGATGACAATCATGTGAATTATGAGGTATGATTCCTTTGTTTCCAATATTTTCAAATTATTCATATAATATATCATCATCAACATAAAAAAAAAGTATATTACCATACAATTCACAATTTGTTAAGTAAACTTCCTCTTGTCATATTGCTTCATATTATTGCAACATCTTCATCTATCCATATTTTCTAGTATATTAATTTGATAATTGTTTTTTATTAGGGAACGTAATAATTATCTAATTAAAATTGCATTTTTTTCACTCTTACAGGACCTATTAAAGGTGGTCACGGCCTCAATGGAATCTCTAAAGAGGCTTTATCTATGTAATCATGAAGTAGAAGTTGTTTTTGATGTAGAACTACTTTCTATCAATAGGCAATATGTGAGCTCAAAATTGAGTGACTTTGGTATAGTTGAGCTACCCCAATTGACGCATATATGGATGGGTACCAAAAATTGTTTACTCCTTCAACATCTTAAATACTTATACGTAGAGAGTTGTGGAAATTTGAAACAAGTATTCCCTTCATCCATCTTGAAAAGCCTCCCACAATTGAGGAAACTAGAAATTAAAGACTGTAAGGAGTTGGAGGAAATCATTGAAGAAGATGATCAAAATGTGTCTAATTCTTCTCCTCATCTTGTCTTCCCCAAACTTGTTATAATTTGCATCACACGTTGCCATAAGTTGAAATGTGTATTCCCTAACATCTTTGGCCTCCCACAATTGAGGGAACTAGTCATTGAAGACTGTAAGGAGTTGGAGGAAATCATTGAAGAAGACGATCAAAATGTGTCTAATTGTTCTCGTCAACTTGTCTTCCCAAAACTTGTTACAATTTGCATCACACGTTGCCATAAGTTGAAATGTGTATTACCTAACATCTTTGCATACCGAGCTTTTCCAAACCTAAGGGCATTGTACATAGAAGATGCAGCTGCACTAGAGCAAGTATTTGGACATGACCAACATGACACAACTTTGGAATATGTTCTATTTTGGAACCTTCCTTCACTTGCTTCAATCGCACCATCCATTGCTTTGGAAACTGTTAAATACATTGGGCCTGTTTGGGTTGGCGGTAGGAGCGGTGACTTAAAAGCTATCTGACTTTAAAAAAAACTCAGTAGGAAAAAAGCTTGGTAGAGTTAATGATTTGTGTTTGGATTGAGGGTGGTAGAAGTAGCGGGCCCACATCAAAAAGCTGAGAGCATTTTGACAAAAGCTGGATTCTGGAGCTTTTTCCTTAACGGGCTTTTTGAGCATTAAGAGCTTTAAGTCCAGTGAACTTAACGCCGAACCCAAACACACCACATTGACCTTTTTCTCTAAAGTCCATTAACTCTACCGCAAACACTGCTAACGCTCTACTAACACTCAATCCAAACGAGCCCATTGTCGTGCAGCAATGTCCCAAACTATGTCTCACTTCCTCTATTACTCCTCAGGAATTGCTTAAGCAACTGTCCAAAGGTACTCCATGTCTTGAATATGTTATAATAGCATCATGTGTATACATGTGTAAAATAGTATTGTATATATAATACTACTACACATACTCACACTATATATATATATATATATGTATGTATATGAGTGGAGCTTAAATAGACTTTCCACTTCAGACATTCTTCAAATGCATAAAATTAAATATTTTTTGTCATCATTTAAAATTAAATATCTTGTTTATAAGATATCTAAATATAATATTCAACGTTTGTATTTTATGTACTCTAAACAGTATCAATTTTCTTTTTCAAAATATGATAGAACTTACTTGCATACGATTGATAATTTCTATATATATATATATATTGCCATGGATGATATAATAGGTCATTTCTTTCTAGATCATCTCCTTCAATGGAGATTGGAAAATATTATCGAATCTATGGATGATTCTAGCAAAGGAACCAAGCAAGAAATTAATTGCCAAGAAATTAATATTAATTTTTCTTTTGTCATGGATGATATAATAGGTTATTTCGAAGGCTCTTATTCTTTTAACAAGGGATTGGAAAATATTATCAAATCTATGGATGACTCTCGTGAAGAAACTGGAGGCCAGAGCAATGACCAGAAGTTGACAATCATTGCTACACCAAACTTGACAGAGGTACACATCATGCTTTTATATAGAATGCCAATCAAATCTTTCGTATCTGGTGTTGCTCATGCTTTAGAGACATCATTATTTACAATGGGATATAGAATGCAATTGATTCGCTCTACTGTCTTGCAGAATAAGAAAGAATCAGAAGATCGAAAGGCGCCCGAGCCGAAAATGTCAAAGGAAAAGGTAATAGCAGCTCAAACAATTGGTTCAATCAATGTTGACTTAAGGTTACATATCTTTTGTTGTTGTGTAGAGTGTTGAAGGAAGAGTAGAAGAGTGTACTACATCAGAGAATGTTCAAATAGTTACTTCATTAGCTCATTCAGAACCAGCAAGCTCAACCAAGGCTAGCCTCACTATCTTTCATCTTGCACTAATATTGTCTTTGTTCTACTTATGAAATTAGTTAACTATGTCTTTTTGGGTATGCTGTCCAGAGTGTCAATCAAATAATGCCTGCTTTAGAGATATCTGCAGTAATGCCAACTTCATCTCCACGACCACAATCAATCAGCAAGCAGTCAGCAACTAATCCTGTAGATATATCTATACATCAAACACCTTCTAATCAAGCAGTAAGTGTACTAAATGAGAGCCACTTAGACTATACAAGTTTTTGCAAATAATTTCCTCCTTAAGACTAACCTGTTTGATTTTGACTATATGTTCATTGATTTAAATATAAGGAGTTGGTCAATACAATATCAACTAGTCAATCTGAATCGAAGTACCAGCAACAACAATCACTTGCAAAAAATGAAATTACAAAGAAGGTAATTCCTCATGAAATCATAAATTCATAATAATGCATGTGTCTTACATATGTATCGAGCAACTGCTTCTCACTTTTCTTTTTCTTTTTGGCAATGTAGAGTATTGGAGACCTGGAAGGTCAAAGTGCTCAAAAGGAAAACATATCAAGGGAAAATGTAGGGGGAAAATTCAATTATCCACCTACTAATTCAAATATTAAATAGCTAAGACTTACAAGTTATAATTTATTTCTCTACAGGATGTTAAAGGAATCTCTGAGGGTTCTCTATCATCCAAGAATGCCAAGATAATAACCCCATCAACTGATTCAAAATTAGCCACTTCTTCGACAAAATTTGTTTCACATGTAAGCTTTCTAATATTTTTTTGGCACTTATAAAAATGTCTGAGTCTTATATATAAGTCATGATTCAGGATCTCTACACAATTCTGAGAAATTATATACTCCTCCTATCCTAAATATAGGAGTTAATTAGTGGGTTGGTCTTGGTTCTAAATATAAGACCTAAATTCATTTTGTCTCCAATATTTATCATTTACTTCCAATCTAATTTAATTAATTCATAAATTGATATATAACCCAATGTTATACCTAGTTATTTTAGGGAGATCAAGTCACATTTGTTATGATTTTATGTAATTTATTTAGCTTCCTTAATCTACCAAAATAAGTTACACAACTCTTAAAGTAAGGATATGAGGAGTATGTAAATTGGGTTGACTGAGTGCTCATAAATGAAAAGTTGTTGGAAAAGCAGTTAAAAAGACTTGTATAAATAGCTTTTATCCTAGCAAAATGAAAAATATTTTTGTTGTACCATAGGACTCATATGTGTTGCTTTTCAAATCCACTTATTATTATTAGGCTCAAAGTGAAATCAAGTTCAACCCAAGGAAGTTAGATGTCGAAGACTTCAAAGATGATGATCTCATCAGTATGCTTGAATCTTTGGAGGATGATTATGGTGGTAAATCCCCAATATTATTTGTTCCTACCGTTGCCATGACCAAAGATGAGCATGTTGCAAAGGCCCTTGCTGACTTGGAAGACTCCTTGAAGATGCCTCTTAAGGACATAGCAACCTCAGATGCCAATAGTCTTCGTCTTCAAACAGCTCTAAACTTCTTGTCTCACCTTTCCTTGGAAGATGGAGCTTTGTCCCATGGAGTTATGGTGGTAATAAAGTCTATGCACAAAGATTTGCCTAACATTTTGTCTTCTTTCAAGCAAGCATTTGCTACTGTCAATAAATTTACAGTGCTTGAAGAAAGAGACAAAAGCATCAAGGATGAGCTAACTCAACGAAAGGAGGTTGCTATTACTTTGGTCTCAAAAATGTCTGAGACTCAAAAGTTTATGGATGAAGCTCAAGAAAAGGAAGCTAGGCTGAAGGAGCAGATCTCTTTGCTAGAGAAACAAAGAAAAGATTGTGAAGCTGAATTGTTGTCTCTTCAAGAACAAAAGAGAAAATATTTTGCACAAATGGTCGAGTTCAAGAAGGAGATTGAGACTGTTAGAAAAGAGAAGTCTAAGATGGTGGAAGATCAAAGAAATGCTCGGCAACAACTGTTTCAGGTTGAGTATAAATGGTCACTCCTAAGTAGCCAGTTTGAACAAGAAACTGCTAATAGAAATCTCTATTAATGCTTCTTTTGCTTGCTTCGAAGGACCAAATAAAGTTTGAGAGGCTTTAATAGAATAGTTGGACTATTTATTTGTTGTGGAATTTGTGTTCTCTATTCCAGTTGATAGCTTATTGAATGAGCCATCAACATGAACTACATTTTCAAAGTTCATTACTTGGATGTATAATATTCAGTGTTTGGAAGCTCATTTGAGAGTTGTTGATTCTGCAAAAAAAAATAGGTATTTCGGTCTACAGGCAGGGGATTTTGAAGAAGAAGAAGAGTTAGAGTAAAAATCTGAAGCAACCTCTTGAGGCTTCAGCTGAGACACTGGAAGAGTCACTGCTATTGCTACCACCAGAAATGCGGTTCAAATCCTGCAATGGATTTCGAGGACTTTGCGTCCTCCTTTGCACTGACTTTGCAAAGGATCTTGGAGTTGGTGCCGTTGCAGGATGCGTAAAAGGCTTTTTCGCTGAAGATCCTCGGCTCATGGTGAAGCCTGCAGGTTTTATTTCACATTGAATCAACCTACATGTGAACACAGACTGCTCGCATAAGGATAACAAGTTTAGAAATTCTTCCAATCTATTCATTTCCAAAGTAAGTATACCCAATAGCACGAAACATTCAGAAGATAATACAGACTTTGCCAATCAGGTAAACTAAAACATTTTAATGAAGAAAGCCTTCGAATGAGATATCTTCAAGAAATTTATTGCAGATATGTAATGTGTTTCAATTAGTTCTTAAAAAATCCATCACGGAACTGTAGCAAAATCTGGATTGCAGCGTAATATGAGAAAGAAAAATCACATATAGGTAAAGAACACATAATAATAAAACCAAATAATCTTCACTAATACCTTTCCTTCTTTTTGGCCATCAACTAATATCTTTCCTAATTACTCAAGAAACCTACGAAATGACAGAATCGTCATAAATGATCAGCTGAAAAATGAAAAATTCGTTCCAATTCACTAAAAGCAAATGCACCAAAAGAATATAGAAAGCACCAGGAAGTCTAAAGTTCACGACATTGCAATTCAAGTACTAAAATAGATAAAAAGCCTTCATAGACATAGTTCACCACCAAGATGTGGTTGATTCTGACATCGTTGAAAGACCAAACAGAAGAGGCAAGTAGTCTGGTCTGCATTTTTTCCCCCAATAACCAAACAAAGTAATTTCAGATAACAGAGAACTACAGAATTTGAAGAAGAGAAGAGGGACAGAAGCACAAGATGCCGAAATTATTGACCATTTTGACCTAAGACAGCGAAAGAGAAGAGAAGAGTGAAAAGAAGATATCCGAAGAGGGCTTACTCTCCTTGCCAGGCAGTTAACCTGAACTCTGAAGACGGAAGCGGAAAGCGCTGTGCCGATGATGTTTTTGGAGTGTAACCGATTGACGGAGCCACTGAAGATTCAAAGGAGAGATGAGAGGCAAGTAAACTGGTACAAGAAACGGCAGCGCCGTTTTGTCAAGCGGAAAGGAACACAAAGCTCTGTTCGAGAGGGAACTAATATAAGATTAGATGGTGTCATTTGAAAATCTGAATTCAATACCTAAATGGAATGAGTTTCCTATTTGACCGTCTAGATTAAATCTGGACGGTTTAGATTTTATTTTATTTACTTTTTATTTTTTTAAAAAAATTATTTTAATGGATACAGAATCTAAAATAAAGATAATCTTTTAATTAACATTTTTTCAAAAAACGATTTTATTATTTAAAAAACAGCAGTTAAAAAAAATAAAATCTGGACCGTCCAGATCTGATCTGGATCATCCAGATCAGATAGGCAAATGGTGCCTATCCAAAAACTAGTTCAATTTCTAGATCTGGACGGTCCAGATCAGATAGGCAAATGGTGCCTATGACACCAAAACTGGTTCCCTCGGAAATGGCCTATCCTATCCACCGTTAAGTTCCCCTGGGAACTGATCCAAGATTAAATTTTTGTAATAAACTTACTTAAATATGGAAATACCCTTGCCATGGGATTTCCAAGAGATAAATTAGATGAATGCATGAGCACGCTAGAAGCTGCATGAATTTTTTGGTGAGCTTCACTATTTGCAACTTATAATTAATTTGACTTCCCATATATTTTATTTTGTATTGATGGATTCCTTATAACTTAGTGATTTAATTCCTAATTGATTTTTTATGAATAATTTCAAAGTGATTTTATTTTCTTTTTGCTTTCAATATTCAAACAACTCTAATATTTTATCAACTTCCAATAACTATTAAAAATTAACTAAAATAATACATATGTAAGAAATGTATTATGTTTTTTTTCCAACTATACCCTTATTTCTAAGAGAGAAAGAGAGAGAGATAGAATTTGAAAAAAGATGAAATAAAAAATTATATAGGAGAATCCCAATTAAATCTTACTGAAATACCTAAATCTAGATTTAGGCCTGTACGTTTAACAAATATCTAATAAGACCTAAAAGCTTTATTAGAGATTTCTTAATATAGTTAAAAGATCATAATGTCCTTTGAGTATCCACCTCACATTATGAATCATTTGGGGGAAAAAAGAAAAAGGTTATGTCAATTAGTGCTTTTTGAGCGGCAAAACTATAGAAAGGAAGTTATAAAATGAAAGAAAGTATAAAGGTTTTGCAATAATATAAAGCAGTTACTTCACAAATTGTGAATTGTATGGTGATATAGGTTTTTTTTTTTTTAAATGTTGATGACGATAGATTATAGGGAAAATTTAAAAAAAAAAATATCACTTGAACTTTAAAATTCTAAATAAGTGATTTCCCACTAAAACGAATTGTCAATTGCATTACTCTTGTTGTTAATCCCATTACTTTTGTGGGCAACAAGATTTTGAAGTTCAAATACTATTTTTTTTTTTGTTATTTTCTCTAGATTATATGAATAATTTGAAAATATTGGAAACAAAGGAATCGTACCTCATAAGTCACATGATTGTCCTCTTGTCTCAATCCACCACATGCAACCCAAGGAATGACAGACTTAATATGTAGTAGAGGACAATTATTCAATGAGAATGATTTCAGAGAAGACCATGTTGGATGATAATTTTTTGGACAAATACAAATGATATTTGGCAAGTTATGGAGTCTAAGAAGTTTCAGAGCAGGAAACTCAGTTGTCTGAGGCTTGTTTGGATTCAGATCTTCAGTAGATGGGCCAAACATGCTTCTCAATTCATTATTTTCAGCTATATGATTAAACTAAAGCTTCCAACTGTGTGACGCTCTTTGCAAAAGGGATAGGCATTAAGTATTCTAGTTTCTTGCATTTGAGTATTGCAAGTGTTTTCAATTTGGGGAATGCATTTTTGTAACTCTGATAGTCACTTGCATCAATTATTTCCTTCACATCCTCTGTCAATATATTTTCAAGTGAATCACAACTATCTATTTCAAGCTCCTTCAAGTTAGCAAAAAGGCCTTGAGGAGGCTGACCACTATACAAAGTTTTTAAATGCTTCACCTTTGTAAGAGTTAGATGAGTCAAGTTAGAGATGATTCTTACTTGACTTGGACTTGATTGACCTATTACACATTCCATCCCATCTGAATCGCAAAATGCAAGACAAGTCAACTCATTCATACCTCCATTTATTGATTGCCATAGGTCAGAGATGACGTTTTTCAAACTTTCAGGAATTCTCTTTAAAGAAAGAGTCTTTGCCCTTCTTATCATATCCTTACTTGTTCCAATTGAAATACAACTCTCAAAATCTTCAATATATAAACCTCTTACAACAAAAGACTTGCAATGCTCAAAATCTTTGTCCAACACAAAGTTTCCCCCTATATTGCCAAATTGTATATAATAACTCTCCATTGCTAGTGTAGTAGTGCTAATTTTATCAAAAAATTTAGTACTATTGTTATTTTGGTCCTCCCAATCTTCTCCACTGTTATTTAAAAAAATACAACGCTTCCAATTGTGAACATCTTCTCATTACTTCAAAAGGATTCCTTTGAATTTTGCAGTTAAACAAACCAAGTAATCTCAATTTCTTTTGTTAAATGATGCATGTTGGCAATTCATCAAAAGAGCACCTCTCTATTGCAAGAGACTCAAGCCTCTCTAAGCTCCCTATAAAAGAGATATCACCTAATACCCACCGATATAGTGTTAGGCAACACAAATTATTTATCAAGCTGAATGAAATGGGCCGTTGAAGGAGCTAGATCTTTTTTATTAGTATGATTTTCAAGAAACAAAACTCTAAGATTCTCCATTCCATTGAAGAAATCATTTGGTATAGACACATAAAGCTCTGAATATATTGAGATATGAAGAAACTCAAGTTTAGAACAATTCAACTTATTAGGAAATTTATCAACTTCTTCTAGCCATAAATATCTCATTTCATGTGCCTTAATTATTATATCCTCTTTCAATTGTCCCACAATCAACTTCTTCTCCTTTTGAGCTATCCATAATGCTACATCATGAACCAAGTCATGCATTTTGACGTAATCGGCATCTTCAAATTTTAGTAGTAAACAAGATCCTACAAGCTTCTTTATGGCTTTATTGATCACTTTGGTCCCTACCCAATATGAGGGAATCTCTCCAACTAGACGAAGCCCAAGTCCAATCATGGTTAATTGATCAATTGGAATGTCATAATCTTCTGGGTACACAGAACATAGTAAGAAAAGTGATTTAATTGCTTCATTCTCTAAATTATCATAGCTTAATCAAAGATATCCATAAGTACTTTTTTGATCTTCTTCAAGATCTATCCAACTTGAATTTCTCAATATTTTCAATGCTTTAACCCACTCGTGATGAGGTTTATTCTTTAAAGTTTTGGCTATTGCTTCAATTGCAAGAGGTAAACCATGACATATTTTTGTAATATTTTGTGCCATGTCCTTCAAATTATTAGAGAGGTCATCAAACAACCCAGCATACTTCTGAAAGAGGGCCCATGATTCATCGTCATTTAATACCTCCAAGGGAATTATTTCTTGACAACTCATCCATTCACATACATGAGACTTACATGTGGTTAAAAGAGTAGTGCAACCCATTTGATTATTAGCAGTAGGAATACCTATATCCATAAGATCAAGCTTCTCCCATACATCATCCAGAATAATCAAAAACCTTTCTCCACCGCTCAATCTCATGGACAAGGGTCTAGCTCTCTCTTGATTCCCTTCCTCTTTCAATTCAAAACTTAGTTGGTCGGTAATCTCTCTCTGAATTTTTCTTACATCATAGTTATTAGACACAACCACAAAGAGTACTTTGTCAAAAAAATTCTCTGCTTCTCTACCCACTTCTTTCACCAAAGTTGTTTTCCCAAATCCGCCCATGCCATACAATCCTATCATATGAATCTCATCATCCTTAAGTACCCTCAGAAGACCATCATAAGCTACCTTTCTGCTATCAAAGTGCACAAAATCTTGTGAAGGATAGTAGTTCAAACCTACAAGTGTAGCAAGTCAAGAAAACTTGGAGAATTGAACTTGATTGTGCATTTTAATTTCATTAGTCTTCTCTTCAAGCTGCTTTGCCAGATTGTAACGATTGATCAAGTTTGACCAGTGCTTAAGACAAGAAATCTTGTTTCTTTTCTTTGTTTTCTCTTGCAGCCCCACCACTTTTGCAATCAAAAAGTCTGCTTTGATCAACCACTCCTCAACTTTACTAACAACCTTATGAGTTTTCTTCTTGGCCCCTTTAGCACGATCTAAAACCTCATGTATTTTTTTTATTGCAGATTCTCTTTTTCTGTTTCAAGCTCCCTGACATATTTGTTGAAGCGGAAAGGATAACAAGCTTGAAGTATTGCCTCATCTACTAACTTCTCCAATATAGTAGTCGCGACAGAAACAATAGCATCCATTGCCATGTAATCACAATCTACTAACTTGTTGAGTATATTAGTCACAACAGAAACAACAACATCCATCGCCCCTGCAATTACAATGTTCCCCAGGTATATATATGGTGATGATATAGCTCTAAAGTGTCATGAAAATAAACAATTGGTATTTGATAAACGTAGAATTATGTAGAGACACTTAACACAAAAAATTGGCATCTGTATCTACTGTTTGATTGAGTCTATAGAAGCATTTTCTTTGTAAGTTTTTGTAGAAAAGATAACTAATGCATATTATACAACAAACAATGACAGCATTAGAGCAAGTTGAAATGAAGGGGTGCATATGGTAATATACGAGATATTTTCATCAAATAATAATAATGAAAATTTTAAATAGTTAGTCTCATAGTTTTAACTCTACTACAACTTAATCCTTAAAGTTTAACTCCATGCAACTTAGGGCCCATTTGGATGACCTTTTTTTCTAAAAAAAAAAGTCCTTTTTTCCCAATAAAAAAGTGCTTTTTTGTTATTCTAGGTGTTTGGATGGAAACTTAAAAAAAAAAGCAAAAATAAGAAAAAAAAAGCCCAAAATTCTCCTTTTTTTAGAAGCTACAATTTGGAGTTTTTAAAAAAAGTTAAAAGCGGTAGATGAGAGAGAATGTAAAATATGCGGATGGTATTTTATTTTTGTGCAATTGAGACACCCGATACCCCTGGATCTCTTTTCCCAGCCTTCGCGCGAATACTCCCTCTCCTTCGCCATCATTTGCTCCGTCTGTACTCTCCTTCGCGCCTATCCGCATCGTCAAATCACCGACCTCGCCTCATCGCCAGTATAAGGTGAGCCTCTGAGGCTTTTGACTTCTATAGTTTGTGTTTTTCTTTGTTGAGTCTCTGATCCCAGCTTCAATTATTGTTGTTCGTAGACGGGAATTTGTATAGTTTCTGTTACATTTTCTGATCTATTTATCTATTTTGTTTATTTTTGATTTTGTCTTCTTTACAAAGTTTTTAGGGCAACTCATTAGTTTTAGATTGTGATTTTCGATTTTGGGAATTGTTTTTCTTGTTTTACTTGGAAGAATGAAATCGTTTGTGGTTTTCTTGCTCCTGATCTGAAGTGAAGGATGATGATAAACGAAACATTGTTCTTTTCAATCTCGCTACCCATGAATCCAAGATATGACTTTGATGGTCGTATTTTCAGTTATATGGAAAGTCCTGTACCAACTGGGTAACAATCACATACAAGAGGTTTTCCATCTATTGCATATTTACTCTTACCTATTTTGCTGAAAGAACCTATAGCATAAATAGGGTCATGATCATTTTGTACCTGTAGCATAAATACAATTGTTAATATAAGTATGAGTTCATTTTCTTAATGAATTACTGGTTTTCCATCTATTCTAACTGATCCTTGAAGACTCCCTTGAGCAATCCGACCAGCCGAGGCATCAAGGAGTGTTGATTTTCCTGCCCCACTTGGTCCCATGAGCGCCATAATTTCACCTGTGTTTGCCTGCCCAGATATGTCATTAAGAAGACAAGCTTGTTTCTTGATCTGAACACCAATTTTCTTCTGCTTCTTCATGACGCAATATGTCATTTTCTTGAATTCTAGACCACATTTAGGAATTGTCCTCTGGGGTCTCAGCTCCTTCTAAGCTGCTTTTACTTGTGCCTGGCTTGTCTTGCCTTGTTGCCATTGCAGTGAATTATTATCCCCTCAGAAATCACTTTTCTGGCCAATTTGTGCAGCTTGTTTCCTCTTAAAATTCACCATTAGTTGTTGGCTTTTGAATTGCCTCTTTGTCCAGTCCGCTTTTTGTTATCCCCTCATAAAATGAAAGCCAATCTTGAACATCATCAGCCATTTTTGTTTTGTTTGATTGTGGTGTTTACCAAACTTCTTTCCTGATTTGTGTTGATGTTGCCCCTCACGTTGCTTATCTAGACTAACTTCTCCATAGAATGTACTATTGTGCTCTACATGCATACTTTGTTGAGTTTAATCAGAAATTGTGTATTTTTATTGGAAGATGATTCTTTCATTCCTGTTAGCTGCAACACAAGTACATTAGCCATTTGTTTGCCAGCTATTCAAATTTATTGCATCAAGTTTGATATATCTAATTAGTTTGTTTGAGCTGTTGAGCTAATAATCTATCCTTTCCATGGTTTAATAAAGTCAGTGGTCACAATGTACATACATTTATTCCTCTGATGAAGTACTTTTAATCACTACTTGGATCTAAATCAACCATGTGAATTTGGCATGTGGGCAAAGTTGGTTGAAAAGGAGACCGGTCTTGGATGGGACTCTATAAAGAACACTGTAGTAGCACCTCCAAAGTGGTGGGAAGCCAAGGGCAAAGTATGTATTTCTGATTAATTACAATATTGCAAGTCTTATAGATGCATTAGTTTATAATTTACTTATTAATTGGTTATTCATCTTCATTACAAGAGAATCCAAAATATTTGAATTGGAAGGAACAAGGTCCAAAATCCCTGAGTTTGATGGAAATATGTTTTAAAGATGTAGTTGCTACTGGTTATGTCATTTTTATGCCTCGCAACCACATTCTGTCACATGAGGAACCCAAAGACGTTGAGCCAATTAATGATAATGATCATGCTTTAGAGGATGAAGGGGTGGGTGAAGGGGATACTGAGGAACATCCCTATGATCACAATCAAAGGCCAAGTGTACGAAACAATGATCCAAGAAAAAGGAAGAGAGGGAGAAAAGGAGAGAAAAGGCAAGGGATAGCTGACAAATTACAACACTCTCTCGATGGGATCCTTGAAAATATTGACCAAGTGTCACAACCGTCAAGTGCAAATGACCATTTTAACATGAATAGATGTCTTCTTTTGTTAAAAGATGTGCCGGGTTTGGTGAAGGGCAGCTCTACATACATGTTGGCATCTCGAATCTTTTTCAAGAAACAAAATAGGGAGGCATTTGTTCATTACATGGAAAATGAACCTAAGCTCACTCTTTCATTTTTGAAGATGTTTGAAGCTAAAGATGTTCAAAACTATAGATAGTTTATAGTTTAGTGTTATGTTTGAACTTGAACATGAATTTCTATTTGAACATGAATTGTTGTTATGGCATAATCTTTGAACCTTCATTGTTGTTATGGTTTATTCATTGCACTTGTTAGACATTTGTTTGGGAAAATTACGGGAATAGAGTTATTTTGTTTAGACAATATGATCATAATTGTTTGTTGATATTCTTTGTTTGGTTGCACAGGATGTCTGATATCTCTGACACAGATAGCGATAACGATGAAAATGCTAATAGATTATATATTATGAAGAAGAATACATTACTTGCAACTAGAGTAGTTGTTGTTGCTATCTTGAATTAACGTTCTCTATATCTACACAAACAGAAAAAGAGAACATCAATTCTTTCTAGACATGGATGGGTAGAAGAATTGAAGAGATGAAATGAAAATCGATTTTTTGAGCAATTTCATATGAAAAAGCATGTGTTTAGAAATTTGGTGAGCGAATTGACTCAACACTTTGGATTAAAGCCAACACAGTATGTCGGCGTTGAGGAAGCCGTGGCCATGTTTTTGTATATGATTGGTCGTGGAGCCATTTACAAAGACGTTGAAGAGAGATTTCAATGTTTTGGAGAGACGGTGTGGAGGCAATTTAATCGTGTGTTAAGCTCTATTGAGAGCTTAGGACTTCAAATTATTAAGCTTGCTGATAATATGTTTAGAGATGCTCCAAAATTTATCGAGGAAGATGAACGATATTGGCCATACTTTAAGGATTGTATAGGAGCTATAGATGGCACTCACATTGCTATTCATGTTCCTGCTAATAAAAAGATTCCTTTTATTGGAAGAAAGGGAATAACTACCACAAATGTTCTTGCTATTTGTGATTTTAATTTGTGTTTTACATTTGCATTGGTGGGTTGGAAAGGCTCAACACATGATACAAAGATTTTCATGGATACTCTCAGAAAGCCGCACTTACATTTTCCCCAGCCTCCTGAAGGCAATTATTTAATTTTATTGTGAATTATGACAATTATTATTATACAGTTGTTACAAATACAACAACATTTTATTACAGGCAAATACTACCTTGTTGATTCTGGATATCCCAATTTCAAAGGGTTTTTAGGGCTATATAGAAATACAATATATCATCTTCCTCAATTCAGATTGACCCCAACTTTTAGATCACAAAATGAAATCTTCAATTATCGTCATTCAAGTTTAATAAGTGTCATTGAAAGAACTTTTGGAGTTTGCAAAGCAAGGTGAAGGATATTGCAGAATATGACCAACTTTGAGCTTCAAACTCAATTTGCTATCATATGGGCAACCTTTGCTCTTCATAATTACATAAGGAGAATGGATTCTTGTGTTATAGATATGCTTAGAAGATTTGAGAACATTGATGAGTTTGAAGGTAATAATGATGATCATAAAAAATATGAATGGGAAGGGCCAACTCAAGAATCTATTAGACTAATGGAAGAAACAAGGAATATTATTAGAGATCAATTGTCCAATAGAGGTCGAGTGCGTCGTTAGCTTTTAGTTCTTTGTAGTATAATGAATATTATTTTCTATTTTTGGAATATGATGCAATATGACTCTTTTTTTAAATTAATGCATTAGTTATAATATAATAGTTGACTATTTTAAGTGGAAATTACTATTCATTAGTGATAATGAAGTTTTAAGATATCTTACATTGTTGTATACTAGTTAATTTTTGTTTTTTAGTCATTTCAGTATATAAATTAAAAGAAATATTTGGGTGTATGAAAAATTATATCAACAATTTAATTTCAATATTATTAAAATTCAATTATATTATAATTTTAAATTCAATTATTGAATATAATATTTCTAAAATTTTAACATAAGTGCTTTCTTATCCAAACGAATGTAAGGAAAAAGTGCTTTTATAAGTCCATTTCAGTAATTTTACTAATAAAAAAGTTCTTCTTTATTTTAACATCCAAATAGCTTTTTTATTTAAAAGTCCTTTTTAAATTGTGTTTCTAAACGTAAAATAGCTTAATTTCTAATTAAAACACTTTTTTAAAAAGCAATGAAAAAAAAAACACTTTTTTTAAAAAGCCCATACAAATGGACCCTTAATCTCAAATTTTAACTATTTAATATGTTGGTTGCAATGCTTTACGACTTGGTGACAACTTATTCCATAAAGTAATGGATGATTTTCTGAACATCCAGCGGATATAGTCTTCTTTTTTTAACTTTCCATTGAGTGTAAAGTTCAAGCTGATACTTGTAGGGAACAACCAATTAAATGGCTGAAACTTAAGTGACTGAGTTATGACTTAAACTAACTGAGTTGAAATTATAGGGACTAACTAATGAATTTTCTGAATAATAACTTATATGGAGTTAAATATTTCTTTCATATAATCACACGTGAGTGCATATGTATATATATATAATACTATGTTCTTACTATCTACCACTTTACTTATCCTAGTATAAAACTTATTATTATAAATCATGAGATATCTTTAATATTGTTGCAATCATAATTTATGTAATTTATATATATATATATATATATATATATATATATATATATATATATATATATATATTTAAAAAAAACATGACTGACAATGCCAAAAGAAAAAAAAAACAAAAAAACAAAAACAATTTTACCAATGGGTCTAAGGAAATTGAGCAAATGTTGGGGTTGGTTAAGGTTCTTCTCCAAATCTGGAGGCAGCAAGAAACAGAAGCACCAAGTAGTATCAGTAATCTTTCACATACATCACCTTCCAGATGAGAGATGTGTATGAAGGAGACTTTGTGGACCTGATCAATGAATTAGTCAAGCAAAGGCGTTTCTCTGTTTTTCCATCTCAAAAGATTATATATATTGAAATAGCAATAGGTGAAAAACGCGAGAATTAGAAAAACAAGAGAACACAGAAGCTTACCTCTGTTTCAGGGGAATTCCCAATCTCTGAGCAAGCAACAGACAAAATAAGCAATTAATCAGCATTTTTCACTTTGTTCCCCGCTTTGATTTAATGCTTTTCCTCATAATCTTGTTGAACGCAGCATTTGATTAGTGATTAATCATATTTCCTTCATTTTTATAAGTCTTAATACAAAGAAGGAATCAAAACCTCTGTATTAGGTGTCAAAAGATGCTTTACTTCTTATTTGTTTTTAATCCTGTTGCACCTTTTTTTTTTTTTTGGTTAGTAATTTTTGTGCATGTATGTTGGAAGTTGTAATGCTTTTCCTCTACAGAAGGTGAGAACATTATATTGAAAAAGCTTTACCTATAATTTTGTAGGGAAATTCAGCATAAGATGGGGCTCCGATTCTGGTTCCTCTCCAATCTACCTGCAGCTATGAAACAGAAAATAACGAAGAGATTTCTCAAATTTTGTGTTCCTCAATTAGCAATGAGTGAAAAAATGGCAGGAACATAAGAAACAAGGCATGGTTAAATTAGCAAAATCAAAATACAAATCTACCTCTTTTTTCTCAGGAATTTCGATAATCTTGTAACCCCAGTGACACAAACGCTAGTTTCAGCTCTTCTTTCTCTCCTTTTCCTTTCCCTTTCTTGTTTGGCAGTGATGAGTGAAAGCCTCGACACATTTTCAGACAAGCCATAAGAAACAATTAATGGGAAAATGACATGCAGGTATCGGAAAATAGAATTAATCACGAAAAGGACCCTTAAAATAATCAAATAACAATGAAATCCCACGGGACCTAAGGCCCCGTTTGGTTGAGGGAACTCAAGGGAGGGAGAGGGAACTTAATTAAAGTTCCCACGCATAACTGCGTTTGGTGCGCAGAGCTCCCAGGAAGTCAGCTTCCCACGTCTGGCCAAGATCCCACAACCGTGGGAATTTCGGCTCCCTCCATCTGAGGTGGGATCTTGAAAATTTGCCCGGGAGAGTGAAATATATTGACTGAAAAGCCCCTGCCAAATATTTTTATACAAGGATCCAGCTTCGAGCTGGAAGAAGGAGCACAAGAAAGAACGTCTGACGACAGCAAGCTCAATCGAACGAAAGGCATAGCAAAGATTGATTCGAGGTAAGAGTAACAATGGCTTTTCTCTGTTCATTGTTAGCTGTGGTGGGGAAAAAATATCGACAGCCTGGTTGTGGCAGCTAGGGACGCAAGCAAAAAAATGAGGGGGGGGGACGAATTTGATGACTTCTGGTTGGCACTCATGCGTAGTAGGCGGTGTGGGGGGTTGCGTATTGTTGAGGAAGGAAATAAGGAATCCATGGGTGTACAGTGGCAAGAAAATTTTCCTTTTCTTCTTCCATGTAGGATGTGTACATGCTTAAATCGACATGAATGTTTGCTTGTAATGCTCTGTTTAGTTTAGATTCGTTTAATTTTTATGCTTATATATGGTGAAATTTTGTTTGTGTATATGTCATGTATGTCTGTGGGTTGGTAATGGCGATGAAAATATGTGATGATTTGTTTCATTTTCAAGTAAACTGTGTTGTGTTGAGGGGAACAATGATGTGATGATATAGTTGTGTTAAATGTGTTGGTTGGTGGTTTAGGGTTTAGGAGATGACATTTGGGTTATAATGATGTATAGCTAACATTTAAACCAGGAAGGGACACCACCGGAGTCAGGGAAAAAATATGGACATGTGACGTATTTTGAGAGAGGAAAAAAATAACATATGTTTCAAAGTAATATATATAAAAGTAGACATAATAGTATGTAAAGAGGAGTAGTAGATGACATTGAAAAGCATATGGGTGTGGAAAACATTTTTGTAGGTATGGACCAAGAGGCAGAGCAAATGGTTGCAATTATGTCTGGATGCTTAGCTTTGCTTCTAGCGATCAGGACGTTGATTGTCAATATGATAGTTGCAGTGGCATCAAGTAGACCGAGGCACTTACCGGATAGGTCATATAGATTAGACTTTCATGCGAAGAGAGCGAATTTGAGGGCAATGATATATAGTAGTGATACAACATGCTTCAACCAAATTAGGATGTATCGGGCAACGTTTGATCAATTGTGTCACATGTTAGACACAATTGGTGGATTGAAAACAACTACACATATGCTAGTTGACGAGCAAGTGGCTATGTTCCTTCACATCCTAGGCCATCATGTCAAGAACAGAGTAATCCAATTTGAGTTTGGAAGGTCGGGTGAAACGATTAGTAGATACTTTAAGCTTGTCGTGAATGCTACTATCAGATTGCAATCATTGCTGCTTAAGAAACCCGAGCCTATTCTGGAGGACTCAAATGATAATAAATGGAAGTGGTTTAAGGTATGTAGCATCTGTTTTTGTGTGACATCTTTTAGATTCTGAATTGTTCAGCAAATTATGGTATAACCACATGCTTTAATAATTGCCTATCTTTGCAAGGGTGCCTTGGTGCATTAGATGGGACGCACATTCGCATACAAGTCCCTGTAGAGAAAAAGGGGAGGTACATAAATAGGAAAGGAGAGATAACAATCAATGTTTTGGGTGTATGTTCACCAGATGGCCAATTCATATAAGTCTTGCTTGGATGGGAAGGGTCAGCTACGGATGGGAGGGTGTTGCGAGATGCTCTACGAAGACAACACGGGCTACGAGTACGACAAGGTAAACATGTTGTAGTTGGTGCACTATTAACTATGTATATTTCCCTGTCCAATTGTAAAGGAAACAGAATCACGTGGGCTCGTTTGTTGCCACAGGGAACTACTACTTGGTTGATGCGGGGTACACAAATTGCCAGGGTTTTTTGGCTCCATATAGAGGCCAAAGATACCACCTTAATGATTGAAGACATGGAAGCCAACCACAAACTCCGCACGAGTGCTTCAATATGCGACATTCAGCTGCCCGTAATGTCATAGAAAGGTGCTTTGGCATTCTCAAGTTACGTTAGGCAATCCTTCGGAGTGCATCTTATTACCCAGTGAAGATCCAAAATAGATACATCCTCGCATGTTGTCTTATCCATAATCTAATTTGTCGTGAATCAGTTCAAGATCTTCTTGATGAGCAGTTGGAGTCATTTGATGCTGGACCTCCCATTATCGATACCACCCCCACGGTTCCAATGGAAACTACTGACTCGTGGAATAATTTTAGGGATAGTGTTGCGAATGACATGTTTGCTGCCTTTGTGACACCTACTGAGAATTGATGATGATGTATAATATTGTTAATCATTACACTATGTTGTATTTCGTTGGATATGTTGTACTTCATTTGGTTGGCTTACTATGAACACCAATTTCAGTTGCCACTTTAATTAAACAAATTGCGTTACACTTGCTGCGATGTGTGCTTGATGATTACTACATGTTTATGTTGCACCTAATGCAAATTAATACACTTTGTGGGTTGTCTGTGAGTCTTACAGGTGGAGCAGCATGATTAAGCAGGAAAGGGGAAACAAAAAATGTGGACGCCTGAGGAGGACAAGGCTTTGGTTGACTGCCTGGTTAGTCTGAAGCTTGACTGTCAGTTCATCGCCGATAACGGCTTCAAGTCAGGATTTGCCAATGCGCTACAGACTATGATGGAGCAAAAGCTTCCCGGATGTGGGATCAAGGCATCGCCTCATATAACATCCAGGATTAAGACACTGAAGAAATTGTGCAAGTAGCTCACAACATGGTCTACGGGACCAACACATCAGGCTTTGGTTGGGATCCTGACACAAAATGTGTCACAGCTGACAAAGAGGTGTGGGATGAGTATATGAAGATTGGAGCTAAATACCCAAGAGGGGGGGTGAATTGGGTATCTTTGTAAAATTAAAGAGTCTACTCTGTTTTTGACTAATGAACACAGGGTAAAACAGAGGAGAGAGGGAGAGAAGCAATGCACCACAAGATTTATACTGGTTCGGTCCTTTCTCTGACCTACATCCAGTCCCCAAGCCTCACCTGGGATTTTCAATCCACTATAATCAAATATTGATTACACACTCTGTACTAAGAGCTGTTCTCTCACTAGAACACACTCCCCCTTACAAGTTGTAATCAATACACCCTAACTACCAAGTCCCCTGACTTGTAGTTATCACAATCAGTAAATGATTTACAAGATGATAACTCTCTCAAAGAGTAGATAGAATAAACACTGAAGTACTAAGTATCAAAATGATACAATACAGATGAAAGCTTGATACAATAAATGACTCAATAAATTTTCGCTCTAAGTAGTTGTATCAGCTTGAGAAGAAGTTAATGCTCTCTATTTATAGGTAGAGAACATTAAATGACCGTTGTAGGATGATTCCAACCGTTGGAAGTGATTAGCTTGGGTTCTAGTCATCTTCTCTCTCTAAACTTCTGCTAATCCAAGACTTTGATGAAGTCTGATGTGGCTCTCTGAGGATTTGCCCGTTGGAGATAACTTTACTTGTTGTAGTAAGTATACTTTAACGTTTAGAAGGCGTGCTCAGATGGATTAGCTGAGAATAGGTTGATTTGCAGAAGTGCATTTAATGCACTGTACACTTTTTGCTTTATGGCTTTGACCTTCATTGATCTTCATCTGTGATTGCTGAAATTCACTCAACAAACTTGTTAAACATAGCTAGGAATATGATTGAATGAATTATGGAAGCAATAAGATCAAACAATAATGATTTGCAAATTCGCGTAATTCAAAAAACCAATTTTGACCGTTGTATACTACAGTATGTTCCTCTATACTGGAGTATGGCACTTGTGCATAAGTGTCCATACTGCAGTATCCAAAGTCATACTGCGGTAAGCAACTTCCAGAGACAAAAACATCGTGATTGATTTTGAAACATATGCTCTATACTGCGGTAAGAAACTAACATACTGCAGTATGCGAGTTTTTGTCAAAGTTGAGAGTCCCCGTGATTGCCCAATACTGCAGTATGAAAACCTATACTGCAGTATGCAATAGTTATAAAATTTTGAGAGCTTTCTGTAAGAGCCTATACTACAGTATCCAAATACATACTGCGGTATTGACTTGGGTGAGAAAATTTGATTGCTCTCGGGTTGGCCCTATACTGCAGTATACATGCCTATACTGCGGTATTGGCTTGACTTAGAAATTTAGTTGCTCTCAGGATGTCCCTATACTGCAGTATACATAGCTATACTGCGGTATTGACTTGTTTTGAAAACACGGTTGCTCTCTGGAAGTCCAATACTGCGGTATGTCATCCTATACTGCAGTATTGACTTTACTTCAAAAATTTGCTTGCCTTCTGTAAGTCCAAATACTGCGGTATAGCATTCCATACTACAGTATTGACTTAACTAGAAAAATTGGATTGTTCTCTGGAAGTCCAATACTACGGTATGTCATCCTATACTGCAGTATTGACTTAACTTCAAAAATCTGATGACCTTCTGTAGGTCCAATACTGCGGTAAATAAACCTATGCTGCAGTATTGATTTAACTTGAAAGATTATTTCCTTTCTGGAAGGCCCTTTACTGTAGTATGCAGACCCATACTGCGGTAAGCAACTATCAGATGATTTTTTAAACATCTTGGAAACTTCAAAACATGTTTTACACTTGTTGTTAATCATCAAAACACATTGAGAACTAACAGTATATAAAGGTGTGTTATTGCATTCCTCACTCCTATATCAGCCACTTTACCTACAATGTCATTTAACTTATCCGCCTTGTTCTCACATATATGGTGAATTCACAGGTTCATTCAAAGGCGGGACAATTTCGCACTAAGCCTTTTCCAAACTTTGAGGAGCTTACCATCGTATGGGGTAAGGATAGGGCTGTGGGAGACGATCTCAACTCTCCTACAGGAATGGAGGAAGAGGTTAATTTAGAGCAAGAGGATCTTCCTGAGACACCTCAACATGCTACTGTTGAATACGAATTCACACAACCAATCAACCCATCTCCAACAACAGCATTTAATGCAACACAAGCATCTGCCAGTTGTCGGAAGAAGAGACGTTTGAACCACTCTGAAGTCATGGCTGATGCATTAAAGGACACAATTACCTCTTTAGAGAAGACAATAGTCGGTGCGTTCGACAAACTATGCAATCACCTGCCTACTCAAAAAAGGCAAGCTGATATTGATGCAAAGGGTGATAATCTTTTCATGGACTTGCTGGAGGTTGAAGATCTAACATGGGATGAGAGGAACCAGGCTCATATGAAGATACTTGCCAGTGAGAAAATGTTGACTGCGTTTGCAAAAATCCCTCCAATGTTTAAGCCATCGTGGATCCATAGGCTACTTAAACAATAGAGGGTAGTATGTAATGTTAACATTGTATTTTGGTGGATGGTCAGGGTGAAGCGAGTTCTTTCACTATATTTTGGAATGAACTCTGCCTTTTGGACTGAACTCTGCCTTTTGTGTAGGAAACCAAACTTTGGACCATGTTCATAGTCTGAAATCCTGTTTATTGATCATGGGATAAAGTTTGGTCTTCCCTCTGTACATGTAGGATAATTTTTTTGGTCCCTGTCATCTGTATATATATGGCATGATATAGGTCCCTTCTGGGTGTATGTGACTTTAGCTGATATGCCAATGTACTTGTCATGGAGTGGCAAATGTAAAGTGTACCACAATATTAGTGAATGGTGTTTTTTAATATAAAATATGGCAATGTTTCTGCCTGGTCTCATCTTAAAGGTGTATTTCTGTTTCCTGGAGTAGTAAAATTTTTTGTTGACAGGATATGGCAATGTTTCTGCCTGGTCTCATCTTAAATATGGCAATGTTTCTGTCACAAAATGCGTTCGAACTTAACGAGTAAGTTCGAACTTAACGACTAAGTTCGATCTTGAAATAAAGAATGCTATATTCCATACCTTACAGTAACCAAAATGCTAAAGTTCGAACGTAATGTTTTGGTTCGAACGTGATGTTTTGAACCAGGAAGTCGGACGGGTTCCTCTATTATACATTATTAAAAAAATTTAAAAGAGCAATAAAACATGTGTCACCATGCGATAGGAAGTTCGAACGCACGTCCTCTCAAATTGAAACCGTCATGCACCTGCTCTGTTTTTTTTTGTAGAGTAGCCATAATACCTGAGAGCGTCAGTTCACAAACAAAATCGACTGCACATTTCAAGTCCTCTCTCAAAACCCTATCTCCTTGTTTTCACATCAAAATGGCGAGGGTGAAAATGACGGATGATCGATTGAAGCAACTGGGAATCACAGTGGATGATGTCTCCAAGTACAGGGCGCATGTGGCTACAATCCGGTAGTGTGCCCGAGAGGGGGGGTCTAAGTACAAGTACAAGGAGGTTTATGATGAGTACGAAGAAGCTGCAAGGTGGAAGCGTGAGAATGAGGCGAAGGAGGTGAAGAAGAGAAAATGTGTTGAGAAGAGGAACGTCGCTGCCACTGTGTCCAAGAAGAGAAAGGGCGAGGTGGATGGTGACGGGGATTCGTTAACGGATTCCTTTGCGAGACAAAAAAAGAAAATTCTTGACGAAATAAGAAAGGGGAAAGCAAAGGTGGTTGTGAGTGACAGTTCTGGTGGTGACGACAAGGGATGGAAGCCAAGTGAATCAGACTATGGATCATTAGAGACAAACCAGGACGACGACGACAATGGGGGAGAAGATAAAAGGAGGGCGAAGTTGTATAAGAAGCTGAAGAAAGTGCGTCGTCAATCAAATGTCATTCCTAAAGCAAATACAGAGTTCAACCAGTCAAAGCTTGAAGATTACGACATCAGGTTAGTTGGTCGAAGCCTGTGTAAAATGAGCACAATTAGGATGGATTCATTTGAAGAAGATTTCCCATTCGGCCTATTTGACATTCTTAGACCATTCAGGGGCCTGCTAGAGTTGTCCCTGCCTTACTTTGAGTCAGTTGTTAAGGTTTTTTACTCAAATATGAAAATGTCTAGGGGGCGTAGTTTCTTCATGTGTCCGGGGCCAAAGGGTCGAAGTTAGTAGGAAGAAATTGTTACAGTGGTTAAATGTGAAGGCTCCCCAGTCAAAGGACACCTCATTCAGTGGAGATGAAATGGACAATATCCTCCTAGAAGGTGGTAGAACAGGGGATGATAGTCGTCTATGTAGACCTAAACAACTTCCACATAAGTATAGGGTCCTACACTACTTATACAGTAGGAACTTTGTGAACAAGGGGAAGCACTACACAACCTTGAGCATTGACGACAAACAAATCCTCACTTGTTTGATTCAGAGGAAGCCTTTTAATATGGGCAAGAGGATACTAGACACAATGCTCAGAGTAGCTACAATGGGGAAAAAGAACACTGACCTACCTTATCCGTCACTAGTGTCTCTCATATTGAAGAAGAACAACATTTGGTATCTACAAGAAGGTGAGCCTCCAATTTGGAGTGCAGAATTTGATGATGAGGCCTTGCACCGAATGAAAATTCCTGTTGCATCCAAAGACCATTCAGGGAAGTGTGACTCTGAGGGGGAAAAGGGTGTTAAGAGAAAGCGTGAGGCAACCCCACCTCCAATTGCACCAGGGGGTCTTCACATGCTGGTGGAGATGCAGCCGTGGAGATGGCAGCTCTGTTTGGCAACGTTTTGGATGACAAACTTGGTGCTATGAAAGCTGAGTTGCAGTCTATCATTGAATCACATGTAGGCATATTGGAGTCGCGGTTGTCACAGATGGCCCTGGAGATTAAGGGGCTCCAAGAGTTTATCCACCTATATGGCACAGAGTTTAGGGAATTTTCAACATTCAAGGCTGCTCAAGGTGATTGTGGTGGTCCGTCATCAAAGGCTGCACATACAAGTCTGAAAGGCTCAGCAGATTCATCCCATCACTCCCCGATGACTTATTCTGGACAATACCAACATGTTAGTGGACACACGTCCCCTAATGAAGATTCCAAGAAAGATCAAGGTCACCAGTCCTCCACAGCTGAAGAAAGTGATTCATTTGAACATATGCATGAAGTTCACTCATCAGATGACAAATCAGCCGATAGTGAGGATGATTCTTCTGTGGAGTTGAGTGATGGCACACCATCCGATAAAGCAGTGGAGGGTCATGAAGGTTTGTTCTCAATTCTACACCTCCCTTTTCAGAACTCATGACAGTGTAAACCTTAATAAACAACAAGTTTTGTTTTACTAACTTAATTTAGTAGCGTTTATTGTCCTTGTAAACCACAAGTTTTGTTATCCAACTTGTGCAAGTGAGTTTTGAAGTGCATTATGAGTTAATTTGTAAACATATTAACTGTAGTGGACTAGTAAGCCGAAATGCTGTAGATCAAGCAGAAAGAGTAATGTTAGGTGTTGTCTTGTTTTAAATTTACCATCAGGCTGACAGACAAAACTTGAGAGCTCATTATGTGCATGACTTATAACTAACAATTTGACAAGTTACATTTTCAGTGACTTTTTGATGTGGTTGTTTTGTATATTTGGTTTCCAATGCATCTGCACTTTGATTTCATCAATATAATCATTGTCATTTGATAATTATACTTGTTTTCTGTTTGTTTTAGACTCTGTTGATGCAAGTGGGAGTGAGGGGGAGACGGATCATACAGAAGAGGAGGAAGAGGATGGGGGTGGTGATGCAAATGGAAGTGAGGGGGGGGACAGATGAAACAATACAGGGGGAAGAGGAATCTGCAGGTCCCACCAGGAGTGAGGGGGAGACAGATTCCAAAGAAGAGAATGAAGAGCATACTGGTGGTGCCACTGGGAGTGAGGGTGAGTCAGAGGAAAAACAAGGGGATGAAGAGGTTTCTGGTGGTTCCAACGGGGGTGAGGGAGAGAAATATACAAAAGAAGGGAATGAAGAGGTTTGTGGTGGTGCCTCACGGAGTAAGGTGGATGCAGATTCCAAAGAAGATCGAGAAGAGGCACATAGTACTGGTGGTGGTGACAAGGGGACTGAGGGTGAGACACATGAAGAAGGAATGGTAGAAGATGCTGGCAGTGGTGATAAGGGGACCGAAACTCAGACAGCTGAAAAAAAAAGTGAGCAATAGCATGGGAGTGGTGACAATGTCAACGAAGGTCCCACCGCTGAAAAGAAAATTGAAGAGGATCATGCTGGTTGTGACAATGCGAATGAAGGTCGAACATATGAGGAATTGGAGCCAGCAACCCCACTCTCCCTTGTCGCTCTACCTGAACCTGTCAACCCTCCTGCTGCACCATCTAGGAAAATAATAGATGCTATTTCCTTGAGGTTCATACCTGCTTCAAGTTTCAAAAGCACCGCGGCAGCTCAGAATTTGCCCCACATATTCTCAGCTGAACCACCTATTCCTCCTCCATCCACAGGGCCTGCAACCTCCATGTACATCCCAGTGAACCTCCCTAGTTCACGCACTTCATCGCCAAGTCGGGCCACTACTAGGAAGTCACCAGCGAAGAGGAAGACAAAGAATTGACTTGGGTTTATTTTTTATGTTTACATGTTTTTTGTACTGGTTCAACAGACTTGGTTGCCTAACATTATAACTCATTACTGCTGCTGACCTATTTTTTGTTGTGGTTGGCAATATATATATAAGTTCGAACTTCCATGTTTAGTTCGAACTTTCCCATCTGTTTTAGTTTTTCCATTCTGTATTGTCTGACAGTGGTTCACTGATTAATTAGGGGCTAATTTTGAAGCTGTTATGTCTGTATTATGTCATTCACTGTGCATGCTTAGGTCTGCTACATGGAAACTTTGTGCATGCTATGTGCATTGATAAGGCAAAATTTAAAGCCTAAAAAACTCCGCAAGTGCACGGGCCGTATCAAGTAATAAAGTGATAAGAAAAGTATCGTTCCCACGAGAACTTGGTATCACAAACTTCAGTCAAGCATTGATTTCACAATTTCATTTAAGTTGAGAAGACCAAATTGAATTTAATTAAGAAAAAGAAATTAAAACTAAAATAAAAATAAGAAAAATACCACAATAATCAAATGAGCAACCTAGAGTCACTAATCCCTTATTTGTTTCCTAAATTTTATCCCCACTAAATTAACTTTGACTAAATTTAATCAGCTAATCTAGAGTATTAATGTTTATAAGTGCCTGTCGGTCCACTTATACACATACCTTAAATAATTATGCAATGTCTCACACAATTAATTAAGATGCAATTCAAATCGGGCTCACTCTAATTTGACTATGCGGAGCTTCTAGGTATATATATATCCTAGACGCAAATTAGATTAAAACCTAATTTCTTTATTAGATTTAAACCTAATTCCACATTATTTAATCCCAAGGTCAATTTAAGATTCCCTCTTTCAAGTCCAACCCTAAATCCCCAAAACATGCTCAATGGTGATCAGTCAATAAGCAATAACAATGAACACAGGATTAAATAAACTGAAATAAAATTAAGCAAAACTAACAAGTGGGAATAATCTCTAAAATCCAAACAAGTTCATAGATTCTCTAGGTTGCAAAACAAACTAGCCACACATGGCTTTATTCAAATCCATAAAAAAAAAGATGAAAATTCAGGTTCAAAGAAGAAGAAGAAGAAAGAGGAAAGAAAATTTCTTCGTCGCCTCCACAGTCCTTCCGTGGAAATGATGAAGAGAACCGAAACGCTCAGCCTCTACTTCTCTGCTTCTTTGTCCCTTCCTTCTCGTTCTGCGTCTCCCGATCTTTCTGCTTCGTCCTCCTTTTGCTTGTCTCTACTTCCTTATTTATAATAATTTAGATCTTGGGCCATTGATTCTCTTTCACTTATTACAAAGATATCTCATATCTTGTAATTTACTCCATCAGATCACACAATTGATTTTGTTTCTATTTTTCTTGCATGAGACCACTGAATTTGACTGATTGCATATCCTCTTATTGCCTTTTCTACTTCATTCCAAATCAGCTAATATTTCATGCACAATAAAAATAGGATATGAGTAGATTTTATGTCGATTTATTCTTTGATCCCAAGTTTCATTTAATTATGGAAACGTTCATAAAAGATAATTAAATAGGTATATAATATCAATAATTCCAATTAAATCTCATAAAATATACACCTATTTAATCATAAAATATATACTCATCATGCATTTCCTCATACATGCATTAATGGGACAATTATCATAACTACGTTTGGGTTTTACGCTAATGCCTGGTTTAATGCACAAACCTTTGGAGGATTTGTGCATGTTATATCAGCAACCAGGCAACATTTCTGTGATTGTTTTCTTTCCCCCAATAAGGTTGTCTTCATTACTGGATAGCATTTGAGAAGGGCAAATTTGAATTTCTCAATGCTTTCAAAATTTGCCACACCTTTTGTCCAACCATCATCCTTATATAAATATTTTACACCTCAATGGTTATTATTGATTAATTCATCAGTAGTTACTCATAATTTCCTAAGTTATATTCATATAGATGGTCAGGTTTTCTACATATATCTAATTACTATAACCACTACTTCCTACATGTAACTTGCAAATTTTTGTTGTTCATCATCAAACCTTTTTAGCAGCCACATGGTTTAAAAGTAACAGGTTTCAATTCATATGAAATTGCTCTGTCATATGTGAATGTATTTTAATTGCTGCTTTTATCAGAGTGTTAGCCTAGCCTGATACACCACTTCATATTGCATAACAGCAGTTGGTAATTTGTCTGATGAAATTGTAAAAGCCTTTCTTGTTCTCCTGTTAAACAGTTTCGATTAGATAGTACGAATTGCTTTCAACCAATGCATCAGATTCCATCGCTTGTACTGATCTTTTCACACAAGTAGCAAACAATTCTAAGTCCTGTTCGTCAATTTCAGTTGCCCGCTGTTTGTTTTACCCCATGCTGATTTTTTTTTCACCGACTACATCAAACCAAAGGTTTACCCCTTCAATAATCACCATT
Organism: Acacia crassicarpa; assembly: GCA_034222035.1. Classification (NCBI taxonomy): domain Eukaryota; kingdom Viridiplantae; phylum Streptophyta; class Magnoliopsida; order Fabales; family Fabaceae; genus Acacia; species Acacia crassicarpa. The sequence continues at coordinate 42,128,787 of JAWXYG010000003.1, forward strand.
TATTCGGGTTTTTTTTTTCACATCAGCGACTGGGTAATGTTCCACGATTTTCTTCCCCCATACATCTTTTTGATCTCTCATTCCCCAACAGATTTCATACATTGGTGCTTTCCCCCTCTAAAATTCGTTCCATGCCTGTCGTCTTCCAACATCCTGTCGACGTCTCATTGCAACTTCGATTTGAAGCACAAGGTGTAATATCCCGAATTTTGGGTCTAAAGATTTGGAAATTAGTCTATATTTGGAAGACTACTGGACCCAGTATTTGAATGTGACAAATTTGAGATCAGTATATTTTGGGACTATGAATAGTAATTTACTATTCACATGTACGTTTTTACTATTCACGTATACATTATGAAATTTGGTCTGAAGGACTATATGAGAAATCATTGGAATTAAGGAAATTTTTATTGAAAGATTACAAGTAGGAAATTCCAAATGCTCATATGGATATATTTTATTGATCAACAAAGTAGGCTATAGAATATTTTTATGATAGCCACATCAATATTCACGTAGCTTCCATGTATGCCCATTTGATTCATTAAGCAGTATCTTTCCAGCGTCATACTTCACTTTAAATGGAAGAATATTTGTACAAGACACACACACTCCATCCTCTTGCCAAACCCACGGCCAACACCCACACACATTCACACTACCCATGATAATTACTCTTGGCCGACATATATGGAAAATGTATGTGTGAATATTTGTGTCGTAAGAATTGCAATTTGGTGAAGAGTAGGTGATGTACAAAGTGGAGGAAAAGAAGTGTGAATAAGCTTGTATACATACCCACCATTCTCTTGGCAACCGCACTACGTACACATACAACACATTTCACCCACTTTCACCTATTTTGTATTTATCCACCAAACTCACCAAACTTCCTACGTATACTCCATCTCCCTCCTTTCACTCTTGGCCTATATATAGAGGACACACACACCTTCCCATTTTTGTATGCGTATCATCCAACAAAGAAGGAGAAATAGTGAAGAGGAAAAGAATAGTGGAGATACCAAGAGAGTATGAGAGAATAATAGAAACTGAGAAAGTGTTCGGTGAGGACAAGAAGATTTTATGCAATTGACTTTTGGGCTTAGGTAAGGATTTTAATACCTCTCCCATATTTATTTCAGTTGTTTAATGTTATTTTTGAGGATCAAAAGCTTACTGGAAAATAAGAGTTTTCATAAGAATTTTCTGTCACCTTATAAGACAGTGTTATTTTGAGATGTTTTTCTGGACAGTGTTCATATTTTTAAAATCTGGGAATAAACGGCATGTGATAAAATTATGAAATTTTCCAGATATAAAGTAGACATCTAGGGCTTTCCGTTGATATATAATTTGTAACGTTTTGATCTCTGGACAAGGAGATCATAATTCTTGAAGTTAAGCTTTGTTTACTGGATTTAAATCTGAGCAGTGTTTGGAAACAGAAAATCTGGGAATGACTCATGAATTTCGAGTTAAATCCGTTATTTTTCCTTGAAAATAGACATATCAAGGGTTATGTGGAATTTTACAGCACCTCATTTGGAGTTTTGTAGAATTAATTATGATTTTTCAAAGTTAGAGAAAAATCTGGGCAAAATGCTGGAAATTCCGTTTTTGGAGAAATGTAAGGGTAAAATGGTCAATGCTGATATAAATAACCCTTAGAGCATTATTCTAAGTGATACGGTGATATGTTAGGATGTCCGGGAAGTTTGGAGTCGGATTCAAAGGACGGGCATATTACTATTCATGAATAGTGACGTATACATGAATAGTAAACTACTATTCACGTGGAAGGAAGGTACGTTCGCGTACAGTAACATTAACTCTTATTAGCATGTATGTATGTAATCATGTATGACTGATCATGTTTGCTAGATGATTTACATGTTTATTTCCTAGCTATGGATTTGAGGCTGCGGTCTCATAGGGCTGCGTGTCCTAAAGGGCTGAGGTCCTTGGCCGTTAACTGCGGTTACGGTGCGACTTGTTTACTGTAAATTATTCTATGCTTTTACATGTGTTATACTGCATTTACATTTCATATTTGCAAATAAGGTTATCTGTTACCTGAGATTCAATGTGTATTGAATCTTAGATTTGGCAAAAGCTTCAAGAAGAGAAGCTAGATGAAAGAAGGAACTATTCAAGGAAGTACGTGAAATGTCACCAGACGGAACGAAGTTCGGAAGAAAGACTAGTTCTGGAAAGAATATTCGTTCGAGATTTTTAATATGCCAGCTTAAGTTTGGGCATTGTATCGGATACTCATTATCCAAACGATAATGTATGCTCTATCATCCGCATTACTCTGATTTGACAATACCGTATTCCTCAGTATTATGTGTTTATGAATACAATAAGTGGTATGGAAATTGGGGTGTTACAATTTTGGTATCAGAGCAGAGATTCTGGCATTTGGCTAGTATGCTCGAGTGAATAGTGAATAATACGTATACGTGAATAGTACCGTATACGTGAATAGTAACTAATTCTTAGATAATTCTGAGTGACAAGAGTGAAAATTATAGAAATTATCTACTCCAAATTTAGAAGTCCAATCTTTTTCTTGGTCCTAACAATAAGTTAGAATGACTTGCTTAAGTTTGAATTTAATAGATAAAGTTGAGTTTGGCAGAAAAGCTTGAAAATCCTTATGAATCCTAGAATAGAGATTACAAACATTAGCAAGAAGGCTAAGAAGATTAGACTATATTAATTCAAGCATCAAGAACAACAGTTGGTACAATCCCACCGCAAGCTTCGACTATCTCAAGTTTAAGTCTATTAATTTCTTCCTGAGCAGCTGCTCTTGAGAGAGGACCATCAGGAGACATTGTTCTTCTCAATCTAGCTATTTGCTTCATAGTGCTTCGAATTTTTACATAAGGCCAATGCTTTATTCCTCCCCTATGGCATATTTTCATTAGAACATTTTTGCATAGGCGAACTTGTTGAGCCGCTTCTTGTTGAGGTAAATGGAAGAAGTCTCTAAGATCATCTATTGACATTGATGCACCCCTAATATTTTGTTCAGCTCTTGATCGGTATGGATCACTAGGTATGGGGACTGAAGGATTATTATTTACAACCACGAGCTCTTTTCCTTTATTGGATATATTTGTTGTATTGGTTGGAAATGAACTATTAGGGAGTTCATTTTGATTTTTAGTCCATTCCAAACCAACACAAAGGGCCTCATAGTAGGCTGATAGGGGATCTGACACCAGGACATACCCTAAAGAATTTTGATTCAAACAATAATTTTCTAGAAAATGTTTGACATCTTCTAAATTTTTCTTACCAAAGTCAAATACTTGAGGACTAGAAGAACCTCCTTGTACGTCCTGGTGAAAGACAGCGTGGCATATCATACCAATCCTCCCATGAACTTCAAGTTTATGGTATTGAAGTCCATTGGTATGAATGATCTCTCGTAGAACATGGCAGCAACCACATGAGAATGGGTTAAAGGTCTCAGCTAGGCTAGAAGCAGGATTCCTTGGTTGAGAAGGTACCGTGGACTCCATAAGATCTGCCATATTACGACATCTTTGGACAGGTCGCCTTGATGGACCTGCTTCAGATTCCTTTCTGGTAGTAGTCGTAAAAATAGAATCTTGTATCCTTGGAGGAGGAGTAGGAACGTTAATCATTGGGGCAGATGAATGAACGTTCACACTTACGGGATTTTGGGGAAGTAAAGAAGAATAAGGGTATGATACATTGTTTGACAAGTCAGACAACATGTTAGTCTGATAGTCATGAAGTAAAGTTTCAAGAAAGAAAGGGTTGTATGAATCGGAAATTGGAATGAAGTTGCTTGAACCGGCCATGTATAAAGATAATGTGGAAGAATATAGGGAAAGTTACGATCGGAGAGGAAATATGTATGTTGATGTGAAGCTTGAGAGGATGTGAAACAATTACTCATGCTTTACTCGGTTTATAGCTGGGCTAGTAACGTCTAGATTTTGTTAAGCAGCATTGGATTCTCATCTGTCGCTGGCTCATAATTGTGCAGACTTTGTTGTTATGCGGAAATTTTATGGCACCGCACCCTAATACAACCTAATGCACCCTAACCGCCCTTATAGGTCGAAACCTTTTTGAATTTTGGTGCAGGCGGTAATCGACACAACATTTATTGTTAGTCATGTCTCAAGGAAATTAAGTTTGGACGTTTATAAGTCACATGGCGATTACTTAATGACCAAATCTCCAGGAAATCCGATTTAGGTATGCAGTTGTTTTGAGATGTCGGGACAGACATTTGAAAATGGGATTCTGAGTGTAAGCGTGCTAAGGCGATAGTAATCTCGGATAAGGTGATTGTTGACAGAGTTTGAAATTTGAAACTTTTTGATTAAAGGTCGAGTACCTTGTAGAGAGAAAAATTGGTGATTGTTAGGGATGCTAAGAAAATGCTGATATGAATTCGTATAATTGAGGATATATTTGAATATGGTCTAAGTTGAAATGTGACTAATGATTACTTTTGAGGTAGTATTAGAACTTTGTGATAATATTGACATTGTGAGAAGAGCCTTTGTATGTTTTGAGGATCAGATTAAGAATTGTGAACCACAATCCTAATATGTACAATAGGCAATATGATTTCTCAACTCAGTTGATATTGAGGTTCTAAGAGTCAAATTGTGAATTTGATGATTGTTATTTTGGGAATATCTGAGGATAATATTTGAATGTTGTAAGCTATGAATCCTGATAATTCTAGCATGTTTATTAAGTATAGTTGAGATTTCAAGAATAGATTGGTGAGCCTAAGAATTGTTTGGTATCCAGAAGGTTGCTACCAACTGAATTTTGATCTAAGAATCAAACTTGATGATTGAGTGATTCTTTAGGTGTGTGAATCGACCAAAATAAAATGAGCTACTAGAATGTAGTACCAATGTATATGAATGGTTTGAGTAGCCAAGGATAAAGTTTGAATGTATTAGTTAGTGTTGACCATCTAAGAATAGTTGTCTGGTTCCTGGATATGTTTAAAGGTTGAATTCTTAAACTTGCCAATACACCCGCTGATTTTGTTGAAATTTGAACTTGTGAACTTTCGAAATTGAGTTTTCGAATGAAATGTTTTTTTTCAACAAAATTTGAGACCAGTTTGAATGATTGATTTGTGAAACATGTTGTCTCATAAAAAAGGGTTTTGTTAGAACCTAAAATTTGAAATTGAGTTTTCAAATATGTTGTGGTAAAGGCAGTACACAAAAACTGGAAGAGTCCGAAAACTGTTGTAGATGTACACGTTTTATTGGATCTTGCCAGATGTTTTATAATGTTTGAAATTGCTGGCCATTATTGAAAGTTCTTTCGAGGGGATTAGTTTTTGAAAAAGCTTATTTTCGCACCAGCAGTGTATGCATCCAATCTGAGAAGTTTCGCCTTGTAGGGGCGTGTGTTTTGCCTTGTTTGGTTGGGACCCATGCAGACGTTTGGAGCAGGGCTCCTGGACATTGTCCTTTTTCCCGAGGAGGGATTCTGGTGGGGTGGCCCATTAATGTGCCAGTGCAGACACTGGGTCTCTTATGGGGGGACAGAAATTTTCCCACATTGACCAACAAGTGCATTACCACTGCGGTGGTTTGTGTATGAAAGGATTGCGATATGCTGCTATACCGAAAGGTTGAAGTGGTGACGAGAGCTTTCAAATGTTGAATTTGTGAAAAGAATAATCCTACTCATAAATGTGTGTCGGTAGTAAAGTTCTTTTGAAATCGAACCGGCAGCGAATGTGTTTTCACTAATTTTTGTGGACAGCAATTATGTTTGAAAATGTGATAGCACTATTACTTTTTGGTTTAGTGCGGATTGTGAAATGTACTGAGACCACGGAAAATTTTCAATGTGTGAAAATTTGAAAACGAGACAACAAAATAGTTTTTGGTAGCAATGACATGATTGTCGATGCTATTGTATTGAAAAGAAAAGCGGTGTAGTTGGAGTTTAAGATATAGGAACAGAAACTAATAGAGAATTTAAACCAGATGGGTCAGATAGTAGTGGTTAGCTACATTACTTTGAGAGCTTGAATGAAAGAAGCTCAGATGAAACAGATGAGTAAAGGCTTAAGACAGTAAGATTTGGTATGCAAGTTTGCATGGGGCAGAGTCCCTGGGTTGTAAGACCTATATGCCAAGTATGGTATTTGTTGCTTAGCATGGTGACATTAAACCAGTGTGTCTAAAGTATATTTTGAGACTGGCAAAATATTCAAATTGTACAAAGTTGCAGTTGAGATGCCTATGGCAGAGGGTGATTCCCTAAGTAGTAAGGTTAGAATATCCAGTGCTGTGATAATTGAATGAGCCGGAAGGCTAGAATGAGATAAGCTGAGAGGCAAAATGTATCAGGTCATGATGCCTGTGTAACCAAGCACTTGGAGAATGGACCAGAGGGTCATATATTTAAAACTACATACTGGGATAGGATGAATGATTGTGTTACGTGAATAGTAAGCATGCATATGGAAGAATAGACTGAAAGTCTAAGGTGTTTTCTCTCAGGTTGTACGTTCAAATTTCGAGGACGAAATTTATTGAACGGGGGGAGAAATGTAATATCCCGAATTTTGGGTCTAAAGATTTGGAAATTAGTCTATATTTGGAAGACTACTGGACCCAGTATTTGAATGTGACAAATTTGAGATCAGCATATTTTGGGACTATGAATAGTAATTTACTATTCACATGTACGTTTTTACTATTCACGTATACATTATGAAATTTGGTCTGAAGGACTATATGAGAAATCATTGGAATTAAGGAAATTTTTATTGAAAGATTACAAGTAGGAAATTCCAAATGCTCATATGGATATATTTTATTGATCAACAAAGTAGGCTATAGAATATTTTTATGATAGCCACATCAATATTCACGTAGCTTCCATGTATGCCCATTTGATTCATTAAGCAGTATCTTTCCAGCGTCATACTTCACTTTAAATGGAAGAATATTTGTACAAGACACACACACTCCATCCTCTTGCCAAACCCACGGCCAACACCCACACACATTCACACTACCCATGATAATTACTCTTGGCCGACATATATGGAAAATGTATGTGTGAATATTTGTGTCGTAAGAATTGCAATTTGGTGAAGAGTAGGTGATGTACAAAGTGGAGGAAAAGAAGTGTGAATAAGCTTGTATACATACCCACCATTCTCTTGGCAACCGCACTACGTACACATACAACACATTTCACCCACTTTCACCTATTTTGTATTTATCCACCAAACTCACCAAACTTCCTACGTATACTCCATCTCCCTCCTTTCACTCTTGGCCTATATATAGAGGACACACACACCTTCCCATTTTTGTATGCGTATCATCCAACAAAGAAGGAGAAATAGTGAAGAGGAAAAGAATAGTGGAGATACCAAGAGAGTATGAGAGAATAATAGAAACTGAGAAAGTGTTCGGTGAGGACAAGAAGATTTTATGCAATTGACTTTTGGGCTTAGGTAAGGATTTTAATACCTCTCCCATATTTATTTCAGTTGTTTAATGTTATTTTTGAGGATCAAAAGCTTACTGGAAAATAAGAGTTTTCATAAGAATTTTCTGTCACCTTATAAGACAGTGTTATTTTGAGATGTTTTTCTGGACAGTGTTCATATTTTTAAAATCTGGGAATAAACGGCATGTGATAAAATTATGAAATTTTCCAGATATAAAGTAGACATCTAGGGCTTTCCGTTGATATATAATTTGTAACGTTTTGATCTCTGGACAAGGAGATCATAATTCTTGAAGTTAAGCTTTGTTTACTGGATTTAAATCTGAGCAGTGTTTGGAAACAGAAAATCTGGGAATGACTCATGAATTTCGAGTTAAATCCGTTATTTTTCCTTGAAAATAGACATATCAAGGGTTATGTGGAATTTTACAGCACCTCATTTGGAGTTTTGTAGAATTAATTATGATTTTTCAAAGTTAGAGAAAAATCTGGGCAAAATGCTGGAAATTCCGTTTTTGGAGAAATGTAAGGGTAAAATGGTCAATGCTGATATAAATAACCCTTAGAGCATTATTCTAAGTGATACGGTGATATGTTAGGATGTCCGGGAAGTTTGGAGTCGGATTCAAAGGACGGGCATATTACTATTCATGAATAGTGACGTATACATGAATAGTAAACTACTATTCACGTGGAAGGAAGGTACGTTCGCGTACAGTAACATTAACTCTTATTAGCATGTATGTATGTAATCATGTATGACTGATCATGTTTGCTAGATGATTTACATGTTTATTTCCTAGCTATGGATTTGAGGCTGCGGTCTCATAGGGCTGCGTGTCCTAAAGGGCTGAGGTCCTTGGCCGTTAACTGCGGTTACGGTGCGACTTGTTTACTGTAAATTATTCTATGCTTTTACATGTGTTATACTGCATTTACATTTCATATTTGCAAATAAGGTTATCTGTTACCTGAGATTCAATGTGTATTGAATCTTAGATTTGGCAAAAGCTTCAAGAAGAGAAGCTAGATGAAAGAAGGAACTATTCAAGGAAGTACGTGAAATGTCACCAGACGGAACGAAGTTCGGAAGAAAGACTAGTTCTGGAAAGAATATTCGTTCGAGATTTTTAATATGCCAGCTTAAGTTTGGGCATTGTATCGGATACTCATTATCCAAACGATAATGTATGCTCTATCATCCGCATTACTCTGATTTGACAATACCGTATTCCTCAGTATTATGTGTTTATGAATACAATAAGTGGTATGGAAATTGGGGTGTTACAATTTTGGTATCAGAGCAGAGATTCTGGCATTTGGCTAGTATGCTCGAGTGAATAGTGAATAATACGTATACGTGAATAGTACCGTATACGTGAATAGTAACTAATTCTTAGATAATTCTGAGTGACAAGAGTGAAAATTATAGAAATTATCTACTCCAAATTTAGAAGTCCAATCTTTTTCTTGGTCCTAACAATAAGTTAGAATGACTTGCTTAAGTTTGAATTTAATAGATAAAGTTGAGTTTGGCAGAAAAGCTTGAAAATCCTTATGAATCCTAGAATAGAGATTACAAACATTAGCAAGAAGGCTAAGAAGATTAGACTATATTAATTCAAGCATCAAGAACAACAGTTGGTACAATCCCACCGCAAGCTTCGACTATCTCAAGTTTAAGTCTATTAATTTCTTCCTGAGCAGCTGCTCTTGAGAGAGGACCATCAGGAGACATTGTTCTTCTCAATCTAGCTATTTGCTTCATAGTGCTTCGAATTTTTACATAAGGCCAATGCTTTATTCCTCCCCTATGGCATATTTTCATTAGAACATTTTTGCATAGGCGAACTTGTTGAGCCGCTTCTTGTTGAGGTAAATGGAAGAAGTCTCTAAGATCATCTATTGACATTGATGCACCCCTAATATTTTGTTCAGCTCTTGATCGGTATGGATCACTAGGTATGGGGACTGAAGGATTATTATTTACAACCACGAGCTCTTTTCCTTTATTGGATATATTTGTTGTATTGGTTGGAAATGAACTATTAGGGAGTTCATTTTGATTTTTAGTCCATTCCAAACCAACACAAAGGGCCTCATAGTAGGCTGATAGGGGATCTGACACCAGGACATACCCTAAAGAATTTTGATTCAAACAATAATTTTCTAGAAAATGTTTGACATCTTCTAAATTTTTCTTACCAAAGTCAAATACTTGAGGACTAGAAGAACCTCCTTGTACGTCCTGGTGAAAGACAGCGTGGCATATCATACCAATCCTCCCATGAACTTCAAGTTTATGGTATTGAAGTCCATTGGTATGAATGATCTCTCGTAGAACATGGCAGCAACCACATGAGAATGGGTTAAAGGTCTCAGCTAGGCTAGAAGCAGGATTCCTTGGTTGAGAAGGTACCGTGGACTCCATAAGATCTGCCATATTACGACATCTTTGGACAGGTCGCCTTGATGGACCTGCTTCAGATTCCTTTCTGGTAGTAGTCGTAAAAATAGAATCTTGTATCCTTGGAGGAGGAGTAGGAACGTTAATCATTGGGGCAGATGAATGAACGTTCACACTTACGGGATTTTGGGGAAGTAAAGAAGAATAAGGGTATGATACATTGTTTGACAAGTCAGACAACATGTTAGTCTGATAGTCATGAAGTAAAGTTTCAAGAAAGAAAGGGTTGTATGAATCGGAAATTGGAATGAAGTTGCTTGAACCGGCCATGTATAAAGATAATGTGGAAGAATATAGGGAAAGTTACGATCGGAGAGGAAATATGTATGTTGATGTGAAGCTTGAGAGGATGTGAAACAATTACTCATGCTTTACTCGGTTTATAGCTGGGCTAGTAACGTCTAGATTTTGTTAAGCAGCATTGGATTCTCATCTGTCGCTGGCTCATAATTGTGCAGACTTTGTTGTTATGCGGAAATTTTATGGCACCGCACCCTAATACAACCTAATGCACCCTAACCGCCCTTATAGGTCGAAACCTTTTTGAATTTTGGTGCAGGCGGTAATCGACACAACATTTATTGTTAGTCATGTCTCAAGGAAATTAAGTTTGGACGTTTATAAGTCACATGGCGATTACTTAATGACCAAATCTCCAGGAAATCCGATTTAGGTATGCAGTTGTTTTGAGATGTCGGGACAGACATTTGAAAATGGGATTCTGAGTGTAAGCGTGCTAAGGCGATAGTAATCTCGGATAAGGTGATTGTTGACAGAGTTTGAAATTTGAAACTTTTTGATTAAAGGTCGAGTACCTTGTAGAGAGAAAAATTGGTGATTGTTAGGGATGCTAAGAAAATGCTGATATGAATTCGTATAATTGAGGATATATTTGAATATGGTCTAAGTTGAAATGTGACTAATGATTACTTTTGAGGTAGTATTAGAACTTTGTGATAATATTGACATTGTGAGAAGAGCCTTTGTATGTTTTGAGGATCAGATTAAGAATTGTGAACCACAATCCTAATATGTACAATAGGCAATATGATTTCTCAACTCAGTTGATATTGAGGTTCTAAGAGTCAAATTGTGAATTTGATGATTGTTATTTTGGGAATATCTGAGGATAATATTTGAATGTTGTAAGCTATGAATCCTGATAATTCTAGCATGTTTATTAAGTATAGTTGAGATTTCAAGAATAGATTGGTGAGCCTAAGAATTGTTTGGTATCCAGAAGGTTGCTACCAACTGAATTTTGATCTAAGAATCAAACTTGATGATTGAGTGATTCTTTAGGTGTGTGAATCGACCAAAATAAAATGAGCTACTAGAATGTAGTACCAATGTATATGAATGGTTTGAGTAGCCAAGGATAAAGTTTGAATGTATTAGTTAGTGTTGACCATCTAAGAATAGTTGTCTGGTTCCTGGATATGTTTAAAGGTTGAATTCTTAAACTTGCCAATACACCCGCTGATTTTGTTGAAATTTGAACTTGTGAACTTTCGAAATTGAGTTTTCGAATGAAATGTTTTTTTTCAACAAAATTTGAGACCAGTTTGAATGATTGATTTGTGAAACATGTTGTCTCATAAAAAAGGGTTTTGTTAGAACCTAAAATTTGAAATTGAGTTTTCAAATATGTTGTGGTAAAGGCAGTACACAAAAACTGGAAGAGTCCGAAAACTGTTGTAGATGTACACGTTTTATTGGATCTTGCCAGATGTTTTATAATGTTTGAAATTGCTGGCCATTATTGAAAGTTCTTTCGAGGGGATTAGTTTTTGAAAAAGCTTATTTTCGCACCAGCAGTGTATGCATCCAATCTGAGAAGTTTCGCCTTGTAGGGGCGTGTGTTTTGCCTTGTTTGGTTGGGACCCATGCAGACGTTTGGAGCAGGGCTCCTGGACATTGTCCTTTTTCCCGAGGAGGGATTCTGGTGGGGTGGCCCATTAATGTGCCAGTGCAGACACTGGGTCTCTTATGGGGGGACAGAAATTTTCCCACATTGACCAACAAGTGCATTACCACTGCGGTGGTTTGTGTATGAAAGGATTGCGATATGCTGCTATACCGAAAGGTTGAAGTGGTGACGAGAGCTTTCAAATGTTGAATTTGTGAAAAGAATAATCCTACTCATAAATGTGTGTCGGTAGTAAAGTTCTTTTGAAATCGAACCGGCAGCGAATGTGTTTTCACTAATTTTTGTGGACAGCAATTATGTTTGAAAATGTGATAGCACTATTACTTTTTGGTTTAGTGCGGATTGTGAAATGTACTGAGACCACGGAAAATTTTCAATGTGTGAAAATTTGAAAACGAGACAACAAAATAGTTTTTGGTAGCAATGACATGATTGTCGATGCTATTGTATTGAAAAGAAAAGCGGTGTAGTTGGAGTTTAAGATATAGGAACAGAAACTAATAGAGAATTTAAACCAGATGGGTCAGATAGTAGTGGTTAGCTACATTACTTTGAGAGCTTGAATGAAAGAAGCTCAGATGAAACAGATGAGTAAAGGCTTAAGACAGTAAGATTTGGTATGCAAGTTTGCATGGGGCAGAGTCCCTGGGTTGTAAGACCTATATGCCAAGTATGGTATTTGTTGCTTAGCATGGTGACATTAAACCAGTGTGTCTAAAGTATATTTTGAGACTGGCAAAATATTCAAATTGTACAAAGTTGCAGTTGAGATGCCTATGGCAGAGGGTGATTCCCTAAGTAGTAAGGTTAGAATATCCAGTGCTGTGATAATTGAATGAGCCGGAAGGCTAGAATGAGATAAGCTGAGAGGCAAAATGTATCAGGTCATGATGCCTGTGTAACCAAGCACTTGGAGAATGGACCAGAGGGTCATATATTTAAAACTACATACTGGGATAGGATGAATGATTGTGTTACGTGAATAGTAAGCATGCATATGGAAGAATAGACTGAAAGTCTAAGGTGTTTTCTCTCAGGTTGTACGTTCAAATTTCGAGGACGAAATTTATTGAACGGGGGGAGAAATGTAATATCCCGAATTTTGGGTCTAAAGATTTGGAAATTAGTCTATATTTGGAAGACTACTGGACCCAGTATTTGAATGTGACAAATTTGAGATCAGCATATTTTGGGACTATGAATAGTAATTTACTATTCACATGTACGTTTTTACTATTCACGTATACATTATGAAATTTGGTCTGAAGGACTATATGAGAAATCATTGGAATTAAGGAAATTTTTATTGAAAGATTACAAGTAGGAAATTCCAAATGCTCATATGGATATATTTTATTGATCAACAAAGTAGGCTATAGAATATTTTTATGATAGCCACATCAATATTCACGTAGCTTCCATGTATGCCCATTTGATTCATTAAGCAGTATCTTTCCAGCGTCATACTTCACTTTAAATGGAAGAATATTTGTACAAGACACACACACTCCATCCTCTTGCCAAACCCACGGCCAACACCCACACACATTCACACTACCCATGATAATTACTCTTGGCCGACATATATGGAAAATGTATGTGTGAATATTTGTGTCGTAAGAATTGCAATTTGGTGAAGAGTAGGTGATGTACAAAGTGGAGGAAAAGAAGTGTGAATAAGCTTGTATACATACCCACCATTCTCTTGGCAACCGCACTACGTACACATACAACACATTTCACCCACTTTCACCTATTTTGTATTTATCCACCAAACTCACCAAACTTCCTACGTATACTCCATCTCCCTCCTTTCACTCTTGGCCTATATATAGAGGACACACACACCTTCCCATTTTTGTATGCGTATCATCCAACAAAGAAGGAGAAATAGTGAAGAGGAAAAGAATAGTGGAGATACCAAGAGAGTATGAGAGAATAATAGAAACTGAGAAAGTGTTCGGTGAGGACAAGAAGATTTTATGCAATTGACTTTTGGGCTTAGGTAAGGATTTTAATACCTCTCCCATATTTATTTCAGTTGTTTAATGTTATTTTTGAGGATCAAAAGCTTACTGGAAAATAAGAGTTTTCATAAGAATTTTCTGTCACCTTATAAGACAGTGTTATTTTGAGATGTTTTTCTGGACAGTGTTCATATTTTTAAAATCTGGGAATAAACGGCATGTGATAAAATTATGAAATTTTCCAGATATAAAGTAGACATCTAGGGCTTTCCGTTGATATATAATTTGTAACGTTTTGATCTCTGGACAAGGAGATCATAATTCTTGAAGTTAAGCTTTGTTTACTGGATTTAAATCTGAGCAGTGTTTGGAAACAGAAAATCTGGGAATGACTCATGAATTTTGAGTTAAATCCGTTATTTTTCCTTGAAAATAGACATATCAAGGGTTATGTGGAATTTTACAGCACCTCATTTGGAGTTTTGTAGAATTAATTATGATTTTTCAAAGTTAGAGAAAAATCTGGGCAAAATGCTGGAAATTCCGTTTTTGGAGAAATGTAAGGGTAAAATGGTCAATGCTGATATAAATAACCCTTAGAGCATTATTCTAAGTGATACGGTGATATGTTAGGATGTCCGGGAAGTTTGGAGTCGGATTCAAAGGACGGGCATATTACTATTCATGAATAGTGACGTATACATGAATAGTAAACTACTATTCACGTGGAAGGAAGGTACGTTCGCGTACAGTAACATTAACTCTTATTAGCATGTATGTATGTAATCATGTATGACTGATCATGTTTGCTAGATGATTTACATGTTTATTTCCTAGCTATGGATTTGAGGCTGCGGTCTCATAGGGCTGCGTGTCCTAAAGGGCTGAGGTCCTTGGCCGTTAACTGCGGTTACGGTGCGACTTGTTTACTGTAAATTATTCTATGCTTTTACATGTGTTATACTGCATTTACATTTCATATTTGCAAATAAGGTTATCTGTTACCTGAGATTCAATGTGTATTGAATCTTAGATTTGGCAAAAGCTTCAAGAAGAGAAGCTAGATGAAAGAAGGAACTATTCAAGGAAGTACGTGAAATGTCACCAGACGGAACGAAGTTCGGAAGAAAGACTAGTTCTGGAAAGAATATTCGTTCGAGATTTTTAATATGCCAGCTTAAGTTTGGGCATTGTATCGGATACTCATTATCCAAACGATAATGTATGCTCTATCATCCGCATTACTCTGATTTGACAATACCGTATTCCTCAGTATTATGTGTTTATGAATACAATAAGTGGTATGGAAATTGGGGTGTTACACAAGGCGATTTGGTTAGGGTTTGTTTTTGTGCGATGGTTTCAAAAGAAAAAAATTTTTTTGACTCCAGTTCTTTTTGTTGCGTTTTTTTAGGGGCAATCTGGGAATTTTGCATCAATTTCCCACTTAACCAACTCCCAATTCTTCTAACCAAACACTTTTTGTTCTCTCAACTTACTTATATTCTCATATCTACCAAACAGCTCAACATTTTTAAGTTCCTTCTCAATCTTTCCTTCCCTTCCTTTCCCTCATTTAAGTTCCTTTCCCTTATTAAATGTGCCCCGAACCAAACGGGGCCTAAGTGTTATTAACTATAAATGTGAAAATACAGTTTTACCCCTTGTAATCTGAAAATTTATCAGCAGTAGCCCTACAAGCTTCGGATTCCTCTCTGCGCGCTCGCGTCTCAAGGGCTTCGGACTCTTCGCTCTCAGTCGGACCCATTGTCGCCGGTGACCGTCTTGTGGTTGCCGGTTGTCGTCTTCATCTGCCCAGAAATCATCGGAACTGTGTCTTTGTTGGTATTGACAAATTATATATGCAGCACTCACTTGGATTTGCCCGTTGTTGCATATTTCAGTTTACTTCACTTGCTTGAAATTGGATTGATATAGCCTCTAACAATTTTCGTTGGAGAGATTTTTTTTTTTTTTAATGTGATTGATTAAAAGATTGATTTCTCCATACAGATAAAGCTAATCAAATCATGAAGGTCTCTGATGAGAAAAAAGAGCAGCTTGTCTGATCGGGTCTGTGTGCTTATACTCAAATTACTGGTAACCACTTTTCAGTGATCCACTTTTTAACTTTAACTTGACATGTTTTAATGTGTATTTTGTTGGAGCAGGGAAAATCTTGTTTCATGATAGTGACCCATTTTTTAACTTGACTCGCCTTTTCTTACAGACCCCAAAAGCCAGACTTCACTTACCTAAAATATAATTAAGAATAGAAACCTCTCTGCTTTAAATCCAGCAACCAATCTGCCTTCATCCCGTCAAGCAGTCAACTCTTCTCTTCATAAATTGAAATTCCCTTCAACTGCGAAACATTACAGGGGAAAAATGAAAAATTTTCAGAAATCCATGTACTTAAAAACCCTAGCTGAGAATCTACCCCCCAAAAAAAAAAACATAATAAAATTGTTCCATATTTGAGAAAATACCTCAGAAATCTGATCCTTATAAAGACGAATATCAGATTCCCATCCATCATGTATCATTCGGATGCGACCTTCAAGAAGTTTGCGCTCGCTGGCGAGGGACAGGAGCTGTTGTTGCTGGGAGCGTAACATGTGAACCATTCCATTAAAAATTTTCTCCCAATTTTGCCGCTCAGCGGTGACGTTGGAAGCTTTTGCCTTGCGCATCGTAACAAGTTGCGGATAAAGGGGAAGAAAGACAAAGAGTAGAGTTTCAGTGTTTCGGAGCAGAAGCAAAATAAGACCGTTGGAACAAAATTTGAAATGAAGGCGAAGAGGAACAATGACAGATTGAAGTCGTACTTTTCTCCCAAAATATTAAAGGCGACGCAGGATGGGAAGCAAAACTTGATTTGAATCCGTCCCCTTTTTTTATACAAGACAATTACAAGAAGTACCTAGAAATATCGTATTTTTTTTTGGGTCAAAAGGAAGGGGCCTACTGACTGATGCTGAGGGTGAGAGACTGAGAAGTTACTTTCGAAATATCACTGAGAAATTAATTATGGAAAAAAGACGTGCAGGTCCCAAAATACAAGACAATTACAAGAAGTACCTTGATGAAGGGGTAACCAGTGCAAGTATACACTATCAATGTAATACCGGCAAGTATCCCAAGGTAATAAAATATCGTTCCCACAGGGACCAAAGTTCCAACTACCAACCCAAATCACTTTAATTTATAGTTGATGCAACCGTAAGAGTTTTTGATGAAAAATATTAAAAGACAGTAAAATGACACAGAAATTGAATTAAACTTTGTAAAATGAAATTAACAAAAACCTAGGGTCATGTATATCATCAATAATCCATTTAAATGTTCTTCCTTTACCAAAAGCTAGATTAAGACCTAATCTTCTTTTTAAGGTAGAGTTTAACTACTTAACCGTTGAATTGGAGTAAGTCAATCGAATTTCATATTTTAATCTAATTGCTTATTCCTAAGTCAATTAGCCTAATCCTTAATCCTAAAGTCATGTTCCTATGCTCATTAGAATCAATTCATGCATTAAGTCCAGAATTCTTTATGATTGCATAAAGCCTATGACAAGTTCCCTTGCTAGTACCTTATGTTCTTTAATCAATTGAACCTAGAATTAACTAGCCTTTTCCAAGGTCTAATTAATCTTTCAATTCCTTAATTAGATGATCAAACCAACCAAGGCATTAAGCATGGATTAAAGAAACATATCCAAGACAAAGATTATGTAATTAAAAACAGAATCACAATTAAACTTCATAAAGAATCCATACATGACCTTAGAAAGATACTTAGTTCATGCTAATCATGACCAAGCATAAAAATGGTAAAAGATGAAGAACATGAAATTTAATTAAAACAACCAAAAAGGAAAGATTACAACTAAGCCATACCAAGAAGGAGGCAAGAAATACAAAAGAAAAACAATACATAAAAGGAAAGATTAGAACTAAGCCATACCAAGTAGGAGGCAAGAAACTAAAGACAAGAATTAAAGACAATACATAAAACTAAATAAGCAAAAATAAAGCCTTCCATGTAGGAGGCAATGATCAAAAAGGAAAGCAATGGAAAATAAATTGCATGAAAGTTATAAGAATAAACTAAGCCTTCCATGTAGGAGGCAAAGAACAAGAAGGAAAGAACATAAAATGAAGAGAAATCTGAAACTAAGAAAGAAAGAACCTAAAATGGAGAGATCTTGGTCTGCTCCAAGTGTGTCTACATCTTCTAAACATCCTTGTATTTATAGAAAACTTGGGAGAACTATTGAGCCACAATTCTTGACTTTTGTGCTCCAAAAACGCGTCCGAATTACAGCCTGGTTTACACCAAGATTTCGGTGGCTTTCGGTGAATTTGTCTTCATATGAATTGTAGCCCCGGATGTCAGCTTTCCAGTCGTTCAAACAGGACCTCATTTGGATATCCGTAGCTCCAGTTATGGGCCAAACACTGCATGTTGGTCCAGAGTCCGTCACAGCACATTGTTTTGTGTTCCAAGCCCATTTTGGTCCTCTAAACGTCTGATTTAGCTTCTGGGCTTTTCATAGAAGTTGTAGGTATGTCTCTTAGCTTTCCTAAAATATAAAGTTTGGATCAATTGGAGGTCTAGAACGTAAGTTATGATCAAAATACTGAACAGTGTTCATTACCCAATTGAAAAAGAGATGTGATTTGAGCCCAGTTCTGAGAGAAATACGATATTTCTAGGTACTTCTTGTAATTGTCTTGTATTTTGGGACCTGCACGTCTTTTTTCCATAATTAATTTCTCTCAGTGATATTTCGAAAGTAACTTCTCAGTCTCTCACCCTCAGCATCAGTCAGTAGGCCCCTTCCTTTTGACCCAAAAAAAAAAGTAGGCCCCTTCCTGATGCAAAGTCAGCAAACGACAGCCGCAGCCTAAACCCAATCCTCACAGCTGGCTTTGACTTCTCATGCCATTTCAAGATTCAAGCCAACTCAACATCTCAGTTCTCTAGTGTTCAAAAAAAAAACATCTCAGTTCTCTCTATTCTTTTTTTCTTTCCCACACTACTTACTTTAATTCCAATTTTTACTGAAAAAATGCATAAATAACTGTAAACTATTTTTTAGAGTAAAAATAACTACAAATTCTTAAAATTGGGCTATAACTATTAAGTCAACTGACATCCATCTATTTTAATGGGAAAAAAAATGATCTTTTGACCTTTAAGATTTTAACTCACTTATAAGTCAATCCCTAAAATCTTGACTTGCTTGTAACTCAATTCCTAATACTTATGAGTCATCATATGTGACAAAACAAAGTATTGAAATATTGTTAAAGATTGCAAGGAACCCACTAGTTTTAGGGTCACAATCATCATCTCACACTCCACATGCCAAACTTACAGCTAAACACCCAATAATATTAATTTGTGTGTTACAATTCATTGTTGGTTCGTCCCTCTTATAAATTGGTGGTGAATCACCTAATGAGTTTATATAAGTAAAATTCAAAAGAGGTCAACAGCCAATACTGATGTATATATTTTTCTTTTCACTGGTGAAATTTTCAGTAAGGTTTAGTCTCATTTCTAGACATAAAAGAACAAAAATGGAACTGCACATTTTAGTATTGACTCAAAAATACTTTTGTTGTGAATATTGTTTGTTTGATTAGACATATATGTGGGTCAATACTGTGGTGTTTTTTAAAGACAAACATTTAGGACTAATAATTATGACAAGATTCCCAAATAAAGTTTGAAAGTAGAGTATATGACAAAATAGGGATTTGTCACCCAACGACGTTTTTAGAAATAGAAGCGAAGGAGATGGGAGTTGGTAGTTAGAAGGACATTATTTTTTATTTTTAAATTTATGTAAATCCAGTTAAGGAATTTTTAACAATATTTTAACATATGTTTGTCTTATAGGATGACTCATAAATATCAAGGACTGAATTATAAGTGAGTTAAAACTTTAAGGACCAAAAGATTAAATTTTTCCATTATAATGAATGGAAGTTAGTTGGATTTAATAGTTGTGTCCCAATTTTAAAAGTTTATAGTTGATTTTGCTCTAAAAAATAGTTTATGGTTTTTTTTTAATCTAAAACATAGTTTATGATTACTTTTGTTCTTTTAATAAAAATTGAAGTTTATTTTAGCACAACAACCCTTAATTTTAATTTTTACAGCTATTGATAATCCACTCGTCATTAGTAACAAGCAACTTCAAGATTTGGAGTTAAAATGACCATGTTCTTATCAAGAAACTCTTGATTAAAATGGTAAGTAGCCTCACTTTTACAAGAAGAAACTCTTGATTAAAATGGTAAGTAGCCTCACTTTTACAAGAAAAAAAGACAAATTCGAATTTTAAAAGTGGTAGAAGTAAACATTTTATGCTGTGAATCTTAAAGGGTTAAGGTGCAAAAATACACATTTTTTTTTTTTGAGGAGCGCCCAGTAGCAAATGCCTTTTTTGGGTGCAAAAGTGCACACGTGGTTACAAATTAGGTGCAAAAATACCATTTGACCGTTAAGTTTGACTTTGACCGACGACGTGGTATTTCAAAGGTCCAAAAATACACATGTGATTTGTCAAGAAGAGCACCCAACAACAAATTTTTTTAAATTTAATAATTTTATTTCAAGATCCTAAAATAATTTTTCAAGATTATGAAGTATTTTTTCAGTATCAGTCAGTATCCTTTTAGTACCGGTCAATACTTGAAATATTTTTTCAAGATCCTAAAATAATTTTTCAAGAGTATGAAGTATTTTTTCTGTACTAGTTAGTATTCTGAAAGTACTTTTTAGTACTAGTCAGTACCCTGAAATATTTTTTTCGGATACTGACTAGTACAGAAAAAATACTTCATAATTTTGAAAATTTATTTTAGGATCTTGAAAAACTATTCCAAGTAATGACCGGTACTAAAAGGGTACTGACTAATACTGAAAAAATACTTTATAATCTTGAAAAATTATTTTAGGATCTTGAAAAAATATTTCAAGTGTTTACCGGTATTAAAAGGATATTGGAAAAAATATTTCAGGGTACTGATTGGTACTAAAAAGTACTTTCAGGATACTGACTGGTACAGAAAAAATACTTCAAAGTATCTTTTTAGTACCAGTTAGTACCCTGAAATATTTTTTTCAGATATAAAAATAATTTTTCAAGATTATGAAGTATTTTTTCAGTACAGCTCAGTATTCTAAATATCTTTTTAGCACCCGGTAGTAATTAAAATAAAATTATTAAATTAAAAAAAATTGTTGTTGTACACTCTTCTTGACAAATCACATGTGTATTTTTGCACCTTTGAAATGCCACATTATCGGTCAAAGTCAAACTTAACGGTCAAACAGTATTTTTGCACCTAATTTGTAACCACGTGTGCACTT
The DNA here is from genome assembly GCA_034222035.1 of Acacia crassicarpa. NCBI lineage: Eukaryota > Viridiplantae > Streptophyta > Magnoliopsida > Fabales > Fabaceae > Acacia > Acacia crassicarpa. The sequence continues at coordinate 42,150,046 of JAWXYG010000003.1, forward strand.
TTATACCCAAAAAAAGTATTTGCTACCGGACGCTCCTCGGAGAAAAGCACATGTGTATTTTTACATCTTAACCCAATCTTAAAATAAATTGTACCCTCGCCTGAAAAAAAAAAAAGATGTTCTTGTCAAAAAGAGCTGACATATCGATATATCAACAATAACATTTTTTTTTTTTTTACAATAACATATTGCCACCTTAGCATAAAAGGTTTGACTTTTATCCGACTAATCTTTCAAGCAATTACTTGCTTCATGAACTTAAAAAAAGACAACCAACCCTTTATGAAGAGCAACACAAAGTTGACCTAGCAGTATAAAATTTTAGTTTTGAGTTCAAGTTCAAGAAGAGATATGTATACTGGAAAGGATAACCACACATCTCAAAACTCAAATAATTGATTGCTTGGATACTAATTGATAGTATAAAAAAAGAAAGAGTGCGGATTATTAATTTTTTAATTGCCACAAAAGCTTGCGAGGTGGTCGTACGTAGAAGATGTTGATTGGTTACTGGGGATTAAGCAGCTCCGTAGTAACTGTTGGACATGATAAGCTGAATTGAGATACTATTTTAGTCCTTTCATGGTGTTTTCTTGAAGCTATATTTTGTGAAGCATGAATATATGTTCATGTTTCGTGGTGGCGTTTCCTACATGAGGATTTCTGAGAACTCTGATCATGCAACTTTCAAGCTTTTGCTGTTCTGGACACTTTCATTGGAGTTTGTATGTTGCAGAGGATGACGGGGGAATGGCGTGGACTTCAAGTTTCTGGTTTGCTCAGTTCATGGGCTTGCAATACTTGAGCATCTCTTTTGGTTCTAGTTGATCCAATACGCATCGCTTTTTGCTCTTTTTTTAATGTCTGCTCAATAAAATCACAGAAGTAAGGTCCTTGCTAAAAGCATGGGACAATGTAATTTAAGAACATAATGTGATTCCAAATTTGGAATATCCCTTAACCCATTTATATGTCATCTGTTTAACCACAAAGAACTCAAATAAGCCGTGTTGTTCACAGCCACTCCTAAAAGTTTTATTAACATATTAATATTGATTAGAGCCAAATTGATAAAATAGCAGCTACCATATATACACTTTGGACCCCCAGAGAACATAACGGCCAAATGATTTCTCATCACTTGCCACAAAACCCTGAGAGAGCTTTTAATTTCTTTTATTTTTTTTTCCTGATCAAAAGTATAAACAGGTATGAGTGCTGCAGAAACATTCATGCAGAGAGCTACACTTCATCTTTGCTAAGCTAAGCTATGCTATGATCATATATTTGATTTCTTCAAAAAGATTTTTTTATAATTTAAAAAAAAAAAAAAAAAGACAACTACTGGGGAATCATTCCAATATGACTTGCATGAGAAAGAATGTAACTACAATGAATACACATGGATTAGATTGACAATCATTAATAATGCAATTAATCTATGAACTCTCTAAGCTATCCTCCTCCTCCTCCTCAAATGAAATTTCCTTCAGCCTCTCTGACATGTTTTTCATTCCCATTATTCTTCTTTCTCCCTCTAGAAGGTAGCATGCTACACCACAAGATTCCGGTCGATCAAACTGGTTAGTTTTCTCTGTTTCTTTTTTTTTTTTTTTTCTTTTTTTGAATTTGAATGAAACTGATGAAGGAGCATCGCTCTCCTGCAGGAAGAAAAAGGACCTACAAGAAATTGGTGTCCGGTGTCCAACTATATAACCTTTCCATACAAATCATCAAACCTGCAGTGAAGCCAGATATGGTAATAAGAATCTTGTACAAAATTGATATGAGGGGACAGCTTTTTCGGTTTCAATTGGACATCTATTAGACCATGTACAATCAATAGAACATAAATCCATAAACGTATGCACATCTACATACATCCACATGATAAACATTGAACACTTGTATGATGATATTTAAAAAGTTTTGTTTTAGGCCTCCATTACGACTAAATGTTCTTCTGGCTACAGTCTCTTTCATTTTGGTAATTACATGTAATTTACTTTAAAAGAGAAAACAGCGTGAGATCCAGTGTCACCAAATATATTTACTTGTGTATGAAAAGGATAAGTCACGTTATTGAAGATGAGATGGAGAAAAAGGCTTGGAGGCCAATCAAGCTAAAAATTATCAAGCATCGTATATTTAATCTAAACAATTGTGTTTTGTAGTTGATTTAGCAGCGAAGCTAGCTGAGTTCCTAACTCCATTGTGAGGATGGGATTTAACAGGTTAAAACTTCAACTATTAAAAGTAATGGCTCTCTCAAAGGGTTCCTCATTTGTACATACTATATTGCATGAGAATTGAGAAGGATATGTTGGATCAAAGTCAAATTGCAATCTCAATTCTTCACAAGCAATGTTTCGGGCTTTTGGGCTTCCCCTTTTTATGAAAGAATCCTACCAAAACAATTCAGCCATGTTATCAATTAATGAAAAAGGGCCAAATAATCCAAAATTCAGGTATGATTATGACGAAACCTAGCATAGAATAAGGCATTAAACACCAGTAAATGCTTGTCATTGTAAAATTCAGCCATGATTATGACAATAGGGACTTTTCATTGATTTCCTATCATTTCAATCCAAGTCAACCAACCAGTTGGGTTTAGAAGTTGCAAGAGTGTACCTGACTCAATGGCTGAAGTGAAACAGAATTAGGTAGTTCCTCAGCACACCCAGTTGCAGCTTTGGTTTCAGCATGAGTCAAGGCATTACTGTTCTTGTGGGGACAAATTGGCGCAAACCTATCACGACAAACATGACACCTAAATCCAATAAGTTGTCTGACATTCTCTAGAGTGAGTCCGAAAGCATCCCCATGAAACCACTCTGCACATTCACACGTTAAGTTAGATCACGTTACAATACATATTTAATAAAGAAAAAGAACCATAAAACAGCAGCTGATACCTTATATGACATAGTTCAAATAGTATCCCAACTACTATAGAATATTATATCATTAGTTATAATATCTCCCTTCCGTCCTATCCCATTACTACAAAGTAAAGAACATAAGGAAATAAAGAAGTTACCTCCACAGATTTCACAAGCAATATAATCCAAAGTGCCCCTATCTCCACAACAGAGATGACATTTAGGTGGATCAACGGTGCCAGAAGAACCTTTTGAGTGGGCAAGATACTTTTTCTCCTTAAACAGCATTACTCGTTCATCATTTGGCTTTGTGGACAGCTTAAGACCATTAAGCCAGTAGCTATTACAGACTTGAGTTCTTTTCTTACGCTCAAAAGTTACAGTTTCCTTAGAACGAGAAGTAGTTTCCTTGGGCTTCCTTAGTGTTACCTTCTTGGATTTACTTTTCTTTCCTTTTTTACGTCCTACATTCCTTTTCTTTTGCACATACAAGCATTTGGCCTTCCTGGCAGAACGACGAAGAGGTATACTCGGTGGGAGCGTTTTATTGGTTTGAGATTTACCTTTCCGTCTCTTACTCAATGGCTTTTTACCGCCTTTTTGCTTAGCTGGTCTACCTCTACCCACTGATGGAGCCTTTTGACCCTTTTGTGACTGAATATTCCCTAGTTTTGGGTCAAGTTTTCTTCTTTTTGAATTAGAATTCACACGCATCCCATCCAGGCATCTATGACATGAATATGTGCATTCAGCAGTGCCACCGGATTTTCTGGCATGCCTCTTATGAAACAATCCTGTCCAGTATACCATAATAATCAGATATTGGAGTACAGATAAGTTCAGGATAAACACAACACCAAGAAAGGGGGAAAGCAGTGGCCTAAGAAGCATAGAACGTTTCAAATATTGAGTCATAAGAAAATCCATACATATTTCCCATATCTCGCCCTAAGAAAAGGTAGAAATAGGTAACATAATCGGTTCCCTTTTTTCTCAATAAGACATCCATCAGGAAAATGCGAGGTGCATCCCAAGTAAAGCAAGCATATTAACAATAAAACAAAACTTTTAATGCTTCCACTATGTAACAGTCACAATTATAGAAGACAAAATGGATTTACATCCAAATATAGGCATAATGAAGAATAAACTCAAAATCACACATTTAAAAAAAAAAAAAAAAGAGGCTATCAGAGAGAGTCCACATATCCTTGTATTCAATTTAACTGACTTTTCATCGAATTATATTTTGCCCAAACCATCCAATCAGTTTAAATTTCCTTTACCATTGTAAAACATTTTTCTCAAATTCACACATCATTGGCTAACGGACAAAAACAAATCTCTATTCCTTAATATGCTTTCCTCACTTACCAAAGTTGATTCCCACTAAACCCATGTATAACACAAGGGGAATATATCATAATGTTGCCACTAGAGTTTCCGTAAGTAGTTTATGCAACAATTTTACCAATAAATTTACCTCAAAAAGTAAATAAATCAATCTAGGGGTTCCCTTTTCCCCAATTTAAAGGAAATTAAGCAGCAAGAAGCTTGTCTTGCACCTTGCCATAAAGCATATCGAGCACCTTAACAACTAGTGCCAATCTAAGCCTTAACCAAACCAAGGTTCAGGAGCTTCCCACACACGTATTTTGAAACTCCCTACTAGACATGCCAAAATAACTAGAAACCACAACTTAGAAGATCTAAGAATACATTTATTTTCCTTTTCCATCATCTATACCTACTTCGCCATGTTGTTCATCTCAAAATAGCCTTTTGTTTTGTTAGGCTTCATGTTACTTCATCTTACAATCCTTGTTTTGAATTTTTTTCCTCTTTCCATAAAACCGCATAATAGCAAAGTCCATGTGCGTGTGACTAGGAATCTACTGACATAAAAAATAATTTACACTTAAACATTTCAATATCCTATTATAGAATGCACTTTTCATTGTTCTGACCATCGAAGTAAAACTAATAACCCCATTTATCCCACATGCCAATTTTTAGAAAGATTATACTTGCAATAATATTATACATTCATTTTAAACACCTTTGAATTACCTCAAAATTTCCTGCATACAAAATCCATGATAGGAAGATTTTTGACCCAATGACGCAAAGTTGATTTTAACAGACACCAACAACAATGGATTCCACCAATTCACTTCATTATTATTCTCACGATGCTTACATGGAGATCTGAGCCCTTTTATATTAGTCCAGGGCTTTCTCAACAAATCTAACTACCACTAACGCCCCATATAATCTGAGCCCTTTTTATAGCATCCAATTGAAGATTATCTCAAAGTTTGACAACCTAAGCACAAAAGAAATGACCATGACAACTCCTACAAAAATAAGCATGCTGAGATTTCAACATCAATCATGACTGAACCCGTACATCCTATATACAAATTTCATCTAGAAAAAGGTAAATATAATTACAATCATAAACAAAAATAACTAATATGTTACCCAAAAAAGCAGAAAAATTATATGTAAACATATTGATGGCTACATCTTGTGTCTAAATTGAAAGGCTAACAATTTGTTTTTCTACAAGCAAAGGCTAAAAAAATTTGATTCAAGACATAAGTTCAAGTAACTGAAAAGGTATTGTGAAAGAAGACAAAACTTCCATCTACAAGCTGCAAGTAAACATCATCAAAAGAAAACAAAAGCACCAAATTTAAGTGCAAATGCTCACCATTACAGTACTGGCAGCTCACAGCTTCCCTGGCAATTGAAAAGGGGGAAAAGTTACTACTAGATAATAATTAAGTACTTAAGAAAGTAAGAGCATCTAAGATACAACCAAACCAGAATATGCATGAGCTGCAAATGACATAACTAGAAAGAGGGAAAACACGTATAGGATATGGGACCGAATCAAAACATTTCTAAGCAAAAGTGACCGTTAGAGATACCTGGTTGGAACATCTTTGTTGCAGTGGCCACACTGATGACAGGTAGGCTTTTCCATCCTAGAAAACAAATATGAAAAACCCCGTTTTTGGGTAGATCTCTTGTTAAATCCACTATTCTCCAGAACTTTTCCTGGTTTCATTTCATTGGACTTGCGAGCAATTCTTTTGTCCTCAAAATTCTTTATAAAATGCAAGGGAACATAAGGTTCTTCCAGCCAATATTTTTTCCTGTCACTTGAGGATTCTTCCAACAACGAACCATGTTTCTTGACAATATCTGGAATAGCCCTTCTCTTCCCAAAATCAAGAAGATATTTTACACATTCCTTTTCAGTGCTCTTCCTGCGAACAATTACTTTTTTGAACAGCCTGATTGATTTTCTGGATTCCTTGTCCAACACGCATTGAGGATGAGTATTCTCAATGTCATGCCACCTAATGTTTGAATCAAGCTCTCTAACCTGAAACCACACCATAGCCAAATGAACCTTAGAATATAAGAAAAAGCTAATTCATGAAAATAAGTTGACCTTTATGAGCACAAAGTGAAAATATACCAACAATTATCAAACCATGCCTGAATTTGGGTGTTTGCATGAGTAGGTATATTTTCACCACCGGTCATCTCATTCCAAAAACAGTCATCAACTCTAGTACAGTTTAATTGCTACTTGTAGGAAGCATTTTCTATATCCTTCAAATTTTGAAAAAACAATTGTATTTGTTTACAAATATCTCAGTTAAAACGTGGAAAAAAGGTTCAAAAACATTGTTTTCACTAATTTGTTCATTTCAACTGGGAGCATTGTTAGAATTTTTCAGTGAGACCTCACCCCATTCATCAGTATAAAAATTATCAACTAGCATCTATTTGGTGATACCAAACACACAGAAAACATGTATGGATATTTCATTCCAATCTATCTGTTAGGAAACAATCAGGGATTATTACCTAGAAATCAGGGATTGCAAATATGGAGGATAACTAGGGATTTTGATTAGGTCAATTATCATTATGAGCCAATTAATGTGAAGGCTCCTCATTCTTGTATATAAACACATACTCTGATTATGAATATACATGAATTATTCAGATTCATTCTCTTTCTCTACATGGTATCAGAACCTTCGGGTTACTGATCATAATATTTTTTTCCCTGTCCACATATTATTTTGCTCGTGAGAAATAGTGAGTGAAAGAGAGTTAGGTTTTTGTTAGTGCACACATTCTTGGAACACACGCCACTCCATCTTGCCTAGAAGGTTCGGATCAATGGAACCCCACCGAACATTCTTCGTTTTGCCTGTATGTGGTGCTTCACACGCCTCACGGAGCTCCGTCGTTTGTTGCACGCGCCAGCATGTGAAGCTGTCTGGCGGTGAGTTTTTGGTCGCCATTTGCTCCTTTGACCTCGTCTCCTCATTTCCGGTAATCTTGTGTGGTGAATGTGTTCTGGGTGTGGCATTTTGCATCTCTGGTATTCAAGTGGTGCCGTTGCTGTTTGGTTTACATTCTGTTAGTCTCTCCTTTGCTGGTGAGTTGCTGTCCTCTTGTTTTCAGGGTATTTTGTGAGTGTACCTGGTGGTGGTGCTTCTGTTTATCTGCTTTAAGGTGTTTCTGTTTCTCCTCTTTGGTAATCTTATTGCTACAACTTCTGTTTGCTTTTTGATATACTCTAAGGCCAATTCTAAGATCAATGTGACGGCTGAGGTTGTCCCAAACTCCCAATTTCTAGCAAAATTACCGACCATAAACTAAATTGGACCAATTACTTGGATTGGAGCAAAACCGTCTGTATTTACCTACTGAGTATTGAAAAAGAGGGTCATTTGACATTTTGACTAAGGCTCCTCCAAAGGATGATCCTAAGCTTGCTTGGGCTAAAGCAGATGCCCAGTTATTCTTGCAAATTTAGATTTCTATCGAGAGCCACATCCTTTCCTCTATTAGTCATTGAAATATTGTCAAAGAGATTATGGACTATCTAGAGTTTCTATATTTTTGGAAAAAGAACATTACTCGTATTCATGAGGTCTATAAAGGTTTTTATTGTGTCGAACAGTAGGGCCGCCCCCAAAGAGTTTCTTCATGGATTTTAAGCGAATTATGAGGAAATGAAGATGTTAATGCCACCTACAATTGATCTTCAGGCACAGGTGGATAATATGGAAAAACATGTGGTTATCAGCTTTCTTACTGTCCTTAATCCAGCTCATGAGATAGTTCGATCTCAAATTTTGTCTAGCTTTGAGCTTCCTTCACTTTAGGATGTGTACTCTCACGTGTTGTGTGCAGATAGTCTGTCTCAACTGGCTTTTAACCCTAATGCAAGTGCTTTAGCTGGCTGTGGCTCTACTAATAACAGGAACTAGGGTTTCTCGAAACAAGGAAGTGGTATCCCAAATCTTATCTCTACTAATAACAAGAATCAAAGCCTTCCAAGACAAGGAAACATTACTCAGAATTATGCTATTGGTGGGATTGTTTGCTTCAATTGTAAGGAACTTGGTCATATCAAACATTCTTGTCGTAAGTTGCAAAATAAGTTGTAGTGTAGTGGTTCTGCTCATAAGGCATAGTCCTCTGATAATTATGATAATGCTCCATCAACACTAAGTGCACTTACTACAGGTAACTGTGATTCATGCCTTGCTACTTCTTCCTCGAAGTGGATCATCGATTCTGGTGCCATTGATCATATGACAGGTAACCATAATTTGTTCCCTACGTATGCACATTATGTGAACCCCTCTTCGACAACAATTGCCAATGGTTCTTACTCTCGTGTTTGTGGATTTGACACTCTTAAACCTACCCCATCTGTTTCCATGTTGTCTGTCCTTCCTAACCTTGCCTTAATCTTTTGTCTCCTATCAAGGTTACTCGACAGTTAAACTGTTTTATCTCACTTTTCCCTGACCATTGGGTAATTCAGGATCTCACGATGAAGCGAATTATTGGTAAGACATGAATCTAGCGGCCATTACTTTCTTAACAATTAGGTACCACATTCAATTGCTTGCTCTGGTGGTTCGTCTCCTTTTGAAGTTCATTATCGGCTAGATCATGTGTATTTGTCCTTTTTGAAGAGGATGTATCCTCAATTTCATCATTTTTTGTCTTTAGAATGTGAGCCGTGTCAATTTGCTAAATATTATTGTGTTCATCTCGCCATTTGCATCAATTAACTAGTTGTGTCCTCCTTTGATTTAGTTCATTCAAATATTTGGGGTCCAATTGGGCAATCTTTTGACTAAAGCCTTAAACGGATCCTATAGGGCATGTGCAGTCTAGTGACCAATTAGGCAATCTTTTGACTAAAGCCTTAAACGGATCTTGTGTTCACTAAGTTTGTAACAAGTTGGGCTTGATTAATATCTAAGCTCCAACTTAAGGAGGAGTCTTAGGAAATTGTGAGAATGTTATGCATTTATTATGATTATTATCTTATTATTATTATTAGATATAGGTATATTTCTATCTTAGGATATTTCCTATTATATCTCAATTAGTTTGATTTACTTTGATTTGATTAGATTTTATGAGATTTTAGGTTTAGCTCTAGGTTTGCCTATATAAAGGCTTATATGTACTCTTTCAGATTCAGAGAATAAATAAGAATTATATTTTCTCTCAAAGTTCACACAGTATCAGAGCTTGGTTAGTGCTTGGCCAATTTGAGTTTTCTGGTGGCCGTTGTCACTGTAGCGTGAACCGTCGCATGAACAGTGATAGTGGCCAAATAGAGTGTTTGTGTCCGTGAGGTTGCTTTTCTGTGAGGTTTTCACTTCCTGCAAGATTTTCAGATTCCAACGACATCATCATTTTCTGATTATTGAGTACAGCTAATATTCAACCCTAGTAATGTTTGCGACACAGTTCTTCATCAACATCATCGTTGGTGGTAGTTCTTCTGTCATCCTGCCGCTCATCTCGTCCGACGACTGGTCCCGTCGTCGTTTCTAGCACAACTAGTAATGTTTGGGACACAGTTCTTCATCAACAGCATTGTTGGTGGTAGTTCCTCTGTCATCGTGCCTCTCATCTCGTCCGATGACTGGTCCCGTCGTCGTTTCCAGTACAGTTCTTCATCAACATCATCTGTTGGTAGTAGTTCCTCTGTTATCGTGTCTCTCATCTCGTTAGACGACTGGTCCCGTCGTCCTCAACTCATGAGCACAGTTCTTCATCAACAACCCATCTCCTCTTCGACACTGTCATCGTTGTCGAGCCTTTCATCGTTGTTGGTGGTAGTTCCTTTGTCATCGTGCTCCTCAACTTGTCAGACGACTGGTCCCGTCATCTTCAACTCGTCCAATGACTGGTTGTAGTTTCTGCCCGTCAAACTCGTCGCAGTTGCTGCCCGTCAAACTCGTCGCAGTTGCAGCCCGTATCTGCTGCTCTCTAAATAGGCCTCCGAGACTCAAGAAGTACAAGCATAAGGGGAAGTGTTAGTAGTATAAAGTTGTATAAGCAAGTTAGACATGATTAACATCCATGATCCAACTTGAGGGGGAGTGTGAGAATATTATGCATTTATTATGATTATTATCTTATTATTATGATTAGATATAGGTATATTTCTATCTTAGGATATTTCCTATTATATCTCAATTAGTTTGATCTATTTTGATTTGATTAGATTCAATGAGATATGTACTCTTTCAGATTCAGAGATTAAATAAGAATTATATTTTTTCTCTCAAAGTTCACAGAAATAATCAAGAATTATGACCAAGAAATCAAGGATTGTAAATATATAGGATAATTAGGGATTGTGATTAGGTGAATTACAATTATGAGCCAATTAATGTGAAGGCCCCTCATTATTGTATACAAACACAGACTCTAATTATGAATATATACGAATTATTCAGATTCATTCTCTCTCTCTCTCTCTCTCTAATTACAATATTGAAGTACTTGACTGCAATGACTTTCGAGCCCTTTTATTTAAAGTTCTTGATAGAACAATAATAGATTGCAAGAAAAATATTTAGGGGAGCTGTTACGGAAATGTTGATTAATTAGCTTGAATTAAAGAAGAACATTATTGATGTCATTAATACTGAATTAAGTGAGAACACTAAAGCATATGTCAATGATTAGCCCCAATCTAAAACTGCGCATCGATTACAGAAAAAAGAGTGCAATTAAGGTATCAAAATTGACAAGAATATTAACCGAAATAATCCAACCACGATACTTGTGTTAAAGACCAGAAATGGGTTAGATCCAAATTAAAGATAAGCACCCTTCATATGGGTGCCTAGAGCAGTCAGCAGGTCAGGTGATCATACCTGGACAGCAAGTTGCTCCACACTAATTGATGTCTCAACAGCAGCTCTCCAGGCAACACATTTGCTTCTCTTTGAAAAATCAGAATTCTCAAGATATAGAATGCCCAGTATCTTTGTACACCCAGCTGAAAATTTTCAAACTTCAGACAATTTCAAAATAATTGCTAAGATTGATCAACTCCGAGTTCTAGCACTACAATCAATTTACATGTGAAATTGTGAAAATAAGTTGCAAACCTTCTCTGGCAGCCTTGGTAACCAAAGAGTGGGGCAGAACCTTCCAATTAAACAAATGACGGGAAAGCCAACCCCCTCTCCACCAATATGATCCCAGACCACTTGCATTAGAAGATGCACTGGACTCAATATCAGAGCACCTTGCCCTTTTTCTTCCAATACTATGCCTCCAAGATGTCCGTGAACTGGCCACAATATGACAGGCCGAACCCATGGTAACAGCAGAATCCACATGTTTCCACCAGTCTGCCAAAAGAGCAAGAGGCCGCAGATTGGACTCTAACTGCAGAAAATATAAGGATGCTTAAGTACGAACCAGAACACAATATAAATCCAAAACATAGATGATCTGAGCCCAACCCAGGTTTGAAAGAACTATTTTGTGGGAATGAGGCTTAAGATCCAATTAATCTAAACACCATTATTTCATCATCAATAACAACAGGATCATTGTATGACCCATAAAATAAGCCAGCATGCAGCCACTTAAGCAAGAATAGAGGTACACACACCCACGAGCCACCTTAGGCAGCAATCAAACAACACTTGCCATGGGTGTGGTACCTTTAAAACATATATTGATTAAATGAAATGCCATAAGCTAAGTTCTCATGACCTCAATGGATCCTCAACAGATCCCCACCCCCCCCCCCCCCCCAAAAAGAAAAAAAAAACACACACACACACACACAAAATAGTAAAAGTGAACCAAAGTTTTTAAAATCACAAGTCAGAACATAAAATTGGTAAATCTTTTGTTTTTTAAACAAAAATAAAAGGGCTAATCTTAAACACAAAAAATGGAACAATTTCAAGCCCACACTTGTGAATAGCAGTATACAAGCATGATTAATTAGGTAGATGAAAAACAGAATTGTCAATCAACAAGTTGTGTGATACACATTTTATATGGAATATAGCTTCTATACTTATGTTTAACCAACGTGCTCCAAGTGACTCATACATTAATGAGGGCTAGGAAGCTAATTTGCTAATTAATGATTCAGAAAGAAATCATATACGTTTTCAAAACTTACTTTCATAAGATGGTATGATCTAACGAATTATTAATTGAATCCTATTAAAAAAATTGATCTCAATAATTATCCTCAGCATCCCTAGGCCAAACCCTAGGTATGATCTCAATTTCTACTATTTAGTAATCAACAAATAGTGCTAAAAGAAAATTAAAATTGCATAATTACCCACTCATGCGCAGGGTTAAAACTATATTGGCATAAAACAACATTAGTTTTTCCACTTAAGTAGTGCTAGTACGGATTTGTGAGAAAAATTTACATGGATCATCCTAATACTACTGAATATGAAATGACTTGACCAATGATATCAAATAGATCATCATAAATCGTAATGAAAACATAAGCTAGTCAAACAGCTGATTATAGACAGATAAATTTTGCAATAAGTAACTGAGACAGAGAAAACATATCCTTACAGTCAATAATGAGCATTTAATAGATGCAACATCAGATGCCTTGAGAAGATTGTTACGCCAATTCTTAGAATGATGGACGCTCAACCAAGGCCCCAGTAGAAGCCCACGTAATCGATCCTCGAGGGAGAGAATATAAAATATGACATCTCTAAGATGAGCATTCTGGTTCTTTGGCTGAAACCCAACTAAATCACTTCTAGAAACTTCCTGAACCGGCATCACCACAGTGTTAAACAAGCAATCTCTGTCATCATTTTCAACTTTGCACATAAAGCACCACCCACATTTTTCCTTTTTGGCAGCTGCATTAATATTTTGAGAACTTGGCCAGTAGAAGTTCCTAGATTTTTTAATAATAGTCTTTGCTTGTTCTGAAATTAAGTCTTCTTCAGACATTTCAATACTCTTGTTGACCTTTTCAGGGGATTTACGTATCAACTCCTCTGCCACTAATGAAGCTGTTCGAGCAAAGCTGTAATAGTTTATGTATTCATTTCGACATGGCATTTCTGAAGCAGCCGTATTCCCAGTGGACATAGCTGATGCAGTATTACCAATACCTGCAGATGTTAAGTTTCCCTTGTGGCTTGTATGTAAGCGGGAAGACCTCAAAACAGAGTGATTGACTGGGTGCAATTTCTCTGGTATTCCTGGCTGATTCAGGGCCCCATCAGATCTTCTGGAATCATGGAGTCCAGGAATTAGAGGATCTTCATCAGTGGTTGACCTCATTTTTGTGGTATCAGCTGATACCTCTGAAGCAACACAGGGACTTTCTGTCATTATCACTGGATCTAATTGTGCCTCACCTTTGAGAAACTCTTGGCCAACAGGTTGCAAAGTAGAAGTTTCATCATACTTTCTTTGATCAGCAGCCTGATTCTTGTCCAAGAATGCTTCTGAGGAAGAAAAAGGTGCTGAGGATGGATATGTAGCAGAGTATTCTGTCTTCATATACATGCTCCTGCTAGCACTTTGATTTGAGATGAAGTTAAAAGGAATATCCCAGTGCTTGCAGATTGCCATTAATATGCTACCATAGAAAGCATCAGCCGCTTTTAACGCTTCAATTACAACATGCAGATCATTTATATGGTAGTAATTGAACAAGGATCTCATGTCAGATGAATCTGACCTGAAATGGTTTTAAAAAGCAGATAAAGTGAGCAGAAAGCAATATGATCCAGCAATACAAATGAATATAGGTTTGTAAATCTGTATCATTCAAAAATACAATGTGGCTAGCGTTTTGTCATATAAAGGTGCAGGGCAAAACAGTGAGTCAGATCAGGGAGGGATTTAAAATATCAAATATAAGTCGCCAATTCACTGCAAATCATGCCAAAATCACAATAGGACTAGAATTATGTTTGGAAGTTTATGAAATGGAAAGTCAAGTGTCACTCAACTGTTGGGGAGTTTGATGTGGCAAGACAGGGAGTCATTAACTGGGATGAAATGGCTTATAAATTATTTGAAATATTATCCTTATAGTTAGAATGCAACTCTAGCAAGTTCTTAACCAAGGAGGATATAATTGTGATTGATTGAAACGCTAATTGGAGTACAGCAAGAAGTGGTCTCACAGGCTGTCCACTACCGTTCCACTCTATCATTAAAATAAAACTCCTAAACAATTGCCCACTATGACTATTTCATTCCATTATATTCCATCCTGCGCTATCCATCCAAACACAACCTAGGTTTTCTTGATTTACATCCAACTTATGCAAATCCATATTATGCATTTCTCTTACATATTCTCCCAAACTTGAGAATTACTATTTATATGGTAACCAGTGCAATAGATTTGACATTTATAGTAGCAAGGAAGTAGTAATTATATCCAGAAAAAGGTATGTACACACTTACACTAATAGGTAACCGCAGCTATCAAAATAAAGACGACCATGAGGATCAATTGCTAAAAGGTCTGCTCCTCGAAGTGATTTTTGTGGTTTCATCCAAGGGTTACGTCTGCCAAATGCACACTCAGGGCAATACCAGTCACCTTCGGGTAAATGGTCACTTGCAACCCCTACACACTTGGAGTGGAATGCAGCAGGGCAACCATCACAACATATTAAATTTCCATCCATCCTGCAAAGGCAGCATTCATCGCTGTTCCAGTCATTTGTGGCATCAACAATCTCCTCAGACATGGAAAAGCTGCCAGAAATGTCCATTAGAGATCTTCTTTTCTTGCAAATGTCAAAATACATACTTTGATCCAAACTCATATCAGCCTCAGTCACCAAACATCTTCTGCTAAGCTCCAACCTTATGGCTTCCACTTCCATCATATCATCACAAAGGCACTGAAGAATTTCAATCTTCAAAGTTACAGGCTGCTTGTAGTAGTCACCACCAAACATCAAGTACTTAAGATCAAAACCAGTTTGAAATCCAGAACCATGAATCAGAAGATACTCAGCCATAAAAATGGGCCATGTGACAAGGTCCAACAAATCCCAGTTCAAATTTCTGCAAGAAAAAATACAATGGAGATGTATATAATCTACAAGAATCATGATCAATTTCAAATACATTGATTTGTAAGACCAATGGATTCAAAAATAAAATATACCTCAAGCAATCGGATGCAGATTGGCAACCCTCATTTGAAAGGTAGTCCAAGTGCTTTCTAAGAGTTTGTAAAATAGAAAAATGAATGCTGTCAAATAATATGTTAGGATTTACACTCTTCAGCGCAGTTACAAAATCCTCCAGCTCAAAAGGACTTAAAAATAGTGTAGTACTGAAGGACCTCAAACAAGCATAAATGGAAAAAAGATCAAGAACAGGAATGTCATCTAAGTTCAAATTTTGAGAAGAAGGGGGTAGTTGCAGCTTTGGAGGAAGTTCACTGCACTGTTCATACTGCTCGGAACCAGAAACAACTGTTTTTTCTTCTGTTATGGCACTGGGACCTGGAGACATCAAAGGATCATCCATCGCATTCACTGTTATAGGGCTTGAATCACGTTTTAGAGCTGATGCACGACGAGAACTCCTCCTTAAAACTGTCTCTGGAGCAGATTTCAGATTATCTGATAGCTTTCTTCTCTTTCTTCGGCCACTTCCTTGTTTAGATTGGCTTCCAGGCTCATTTTGACATTCATGAGTTATAGCAATACCAGCTTCAGAAGGCTTATGCTCCTGCCAAAACTCCGCAGAATCACAATCCCTACTAGAAATAGCATTTGAAACCCCAAGAGAGTCAAGAGCCACAGTACCTCCATTGTAAATTCCATCTTCCTTTTCCTCAATCAAACTTACAGAAGCGTCTTGACCTGAACACCCATGGAAACTATCCATTCCCTCCAATTTGACCGAATCAGTGATATCCAAACTCTTTTTCACAGTATCATCTTGTACTGAATTTTGATTGATATTTGTCTCTGACTTACGGCTTTGCCCCATTTTACCGGACGAATCACCTCCATCTGACAGTTTGTCTCCAGCACTATCAACCTGATTTTCCTTAGCTTCATCACATACCTCAACATTCAAATCAAAATTACATTCCCGCTTCAACATTTCAGCTGCTGGACAACCTAAATTACTCAAGTTCCCGCTGGAATCAATTTCATGATTCACATCCATATTTAAATCAATGCAACCCCTTTTCTTCAAATCATCCTCAGTATTAGCATGGGAACTACACCCATCATTCAGATCCGAAGCCTCGTTCAGGTTAAGTCTAGCATTCAAATCAAGCCCATATTTAACACAATCCGTTATGCTGGAATTACCATTAGTAGATATACTTTCTTTGGATTTCTCTTCATGCCCGCTTTCCGTCCGTTGAACTTCTCTGATCCAGTTAGAGTTGGCACTCCAATTCAAATTCCCCATGATTTCATTATCCAAAGTTAAATTTCCCCCCGCCCCATTTGCCATACCCGGGCTTACCTTCAACCCACTATCTAATTCACCATTTACTTTTAAATTCCCACTAGAAGAAACACCTTCATCCGAAACCCCCCCAAAATCAGAATCATTTAGCACAGAAACACCCAAATTCTCAGCAATATTACCTGGGCTTTCACTGGTGTCATGCTTCTCTTCTACACGACGCCTCTTCTTGGGCTTTCTTCCCCTGGGCTTCATCACCTTTACAAGCTCTGGTTCACCTTGAACAAGAGAAGCCACGTCAGACGATTCAAGCTCCTCATAATTACCATCTTCGTAAACGATCTCAACGAACCCAGAAGATGAATCGAAAGATTTCACTGTTCCCGAGATAATCCCAACCCCCGTGACCTCCTTCTTAACAGTTTTGCCCACGAACTCCATTTTGAATAAGAGGAAGAACTATAATTCCCAGCCCAGCTTGTGATCCCTATAAGGGGCAAAAAAAAATAATTCGAAAAATTGGGTTTTAGGCGCCGAAAAAAGGAGGAGAGAGGGTTTGGTTGGAGAACAGGAAATTTATGAAGGAAATAAAAATAAGAAGCCTGAGAAATGCATGTAACGGGCGCACAGTGAAAGCCTGGGAGGAAGGAGGGCGGAAGTTAGAGAAACGTCACACTCTCTTTCCGAGAAACCAAAATGGGTCAAACGAAGTAAATACCCGAAGGAAGGAAAATCAAAGTCGGTGAAAATCTAAAACCAAGAAAGAAAATTTCTCCGAATGAGTTCCTTTGCAATTTTTTATAGATTGTTCGTTCAAGTAGTTCAAAGGAAAGGAAGACACTTGTTTTACTCTTTCTTGTCCATGGAAGGAAGAATTTTGACAATTCCGAGCTACTTCTGGGGTGTTTTTACAAAATCTGAGTACAAATAATCAGTTATATAGGGTCGTTTTAATTTAATTATGTTGTTTAAAAAATAGTAAAAAATAATAAATAAGAAAGAGGATACATTTTTCCAAATATATCATTATTTATAAATGAGTGACCGATAGTATGAGAAAAATAATAAAAGGAAATGTATGGAAAAAATGATGTTAGAGAATAAAAGGAATGATGTTATTATGTAAAGTAAAAAATTAATTGAGAATAAAATGATTAAAAATATATTTATTAATCAAACAAGCAAAAGCTCAAAAAAAACCTTATAAAAAGGAAAGAGCCTTTTTTTTTTTTTAAAGACTTTATAAATAGGACATTATACATAGATAGAATCATGCATTCTCCAAAATTGTATCTTGTACGTCTGATTGTTGGGAGTAATAAAGATCACAATAATCAAAGTTGATTAGCAGTTTCCTATATTTGATGAGCTTTTGCTAATTGTGCGATGAATGTGAACAGGCTATATTTATGAGCTTGGAACGAAAAAGAAGTCGTATCTTTTAGTCAAAATTATGCGATTTTTTTGTGTCTTGTCTGAAACTATAAAGTTTTTAATACAAGTCGACAATATTCATTGTATGTAATTTACTTTTTTATTAATTACTAACATTACTAAATTATTTCATCCTAAAATATCCTACATCATTTAAGTATAATATTAGTAATAGGAAATTTAAATATATATAGTATATATTGTTAATTAATATGTATGTGATTGGTGAATCATTACATAATGCATAAAATTGATTATTAATATCTTTCTTAAACAGTTTATATCGATCGTTAATTTTGCTTCTTCTTTTTAAATTTCATTTATGCATTAATAATTTTATCCTTATAATAAATGCAAAATCACCCAATCTATAGCTGGGTTTTCGATTTTCCTTAAGTAAATTATTATCTTAAAGTTGTGATACTCGTATAATATAAATACAGTTACATGGTATGGTATATTGACATAGTCTTAAAATTATAAAAACTTCCTATAATACTAAAAAAATTCAATTGCTGCATTAACAAAATTTCTCATAATCATCAAATTTATGAGTTTATGCAAAGTCATAATAAGAATGTAAACTCAAATTGTACACTCACATTATAAATTCGTAAAAATTTAATTTTATCAATATATAGGTATTAATAGTATATAATTAAATAATTCTAATATAAAAATAATAACAATTCGATTAAAATATATTTTAAATCTAAATAATTTAAGTTAAATCTATCAACATTCATAATTTATTATACTAAAAAATTCTACAAAATTCATATATATACTATTAGAAAAAAGGTCTATTAGACTACCATATCTAGACCTTTATAAGTGGAGACAATTTAAAAAGTTTGACCGGTGACATTTTTATAAATACTGATACAACCTAACACTAGTTATGCTTTTGTGCATTCTAAATAATATTTTCTAGACCGGCTATAATGTAATGTAGTGTTGATAAAAATTTAAAAATTTAAAAATTTAAATTTTAGTTATACCAGAGGCTTATACATCCGGTCTCAATATCTTTTTAGATATCATTGTTTCTTTATAACTGGTCTTAAATGTTTCAGACTCTTTAGCTATTAAAGTAAACTTCTCAACTACACATCTTTTTGAAATATGAGGTTACTTCAATAAATGTAATAATCTTCATCCATCTTATCTATTTAAACTCCTCATTGTTTTTGTTTCTTTATCTTCAACTCCTCTTCCTCTCGTCTCTAGCTAGAATATCAACATGGTACGCAAGAGGGCTAATTTTGTTTGTCCTCCTTTTCCTGCCCCTCTACAGCCACCTCCTCTGCCTCTTTCGCCACCTACAGCCAAGCAGCTTCTTTGGCAACTACATGTGATGGTAATTATATAAACAGACAACTCGAAGGACTCATCATATTGCTCCACACTGTCAACAACAAGCTCAACCTTGTACTTGACATCAATGATGTATAATACTATCTTTTGGACTACCCTACCTCTTCCCCTTCTTCCAACTCTGCCTCTGGCTATGAGGAGGAAGATTGAGGGTTTGTTTTTATTGTTTTTTTAATCTATGCAAAGGTAGCATAAAAAATATATTATTAATGAAAAAAATGTTTTTATTTCTAATATTCATCTTGTTTGATCTTGATCACGCCTATTATATCTTTGTTCTGCTATTTTCTAATTATATAGTTCACAATAAAGATTCAACTTAATTATATTCAAGTTAAATATATAATTTAATTATATTCAAACGAATTGTAGTGGATGGGTTGATAAAAAGGTCTAAATTAGATAATGAAAAAGGTAGAGCCAGTAATCTAGTATTGGAAAAAAATTTGTTGAACTAGATGGCCACGTGATGATTGGGAAAATAAACTTTTAAATGAGTGATGAATTGTTACCATCGACGCTAAGTGATTTAAGTCAACTAATTTCTCCTTTCAAGTTTAAATTACCAGCCCTATGTTTTTCATCTTCCAATTTAAAGTGTTATTAGTCATCATCTCGTCATTAGTATTCCACCTAGTGGGTTATTACTTCCTTATTATTAGCCTTCAATTTGATTTCCTTCTCACCAAAACCTCCCCACAAGATCATATTCACACATATAAAATACATTTCTCATACTTCTATATTAACTCTATTATACTTAGATTTATTAAATAGAATCTTCTCCTTTATCACATGAGACTCGGGTACGATAGAGCCATTTCATATTTGAGCTTCAGAAGGATCAAAATGCATAAATATAGTAACCTAACAACCAATCCATGGGTAGTTGTATTCAACTAGTGGCATACAATAAAAATCATATATCAACAACATGCACATGTCGGGTTTAAAATTGCATTAACTAAATCCAACACTAAAAAATCATCTAATTCCTTTAGAGGTGAGGGAAATGCAAGCGGAAAAAGTTAACCTTGAAAAAAAAAATCTGGAATTGAGATTCACTAATTATCTAATAATCAAGTGCTATAGATTCTTGGTTATTAGTTATATTAATTTTTTATTTTGATTGCATTTTTATTTTTAGAGCTGTCTCTATGTGTGGAATTTATATTATATAACATATCTTTTAGATATAATAATAATATTCAATTAAGCTTCGCTGAAACAAAATAAATTGTACATTTTTTAAAAGAAAAATGCCCATTTTTTAGATCAGATATGAAATTATCTGGTTTAAAATGTGGATATTATTTTTATTATTAATTGAAACTTTTTAACACCGGTTATCTAACCAACGGTTTGAAAGGGTAACTTTTAGGACCTCAGTAGGTCTAGTCTTAATAATGACAAACTTTTTAAACTGATTGATACAACACCAGATCTAAAATCGGTCTAAATAACCATTTTCAATCGATATTAAAAGCCTTTTTTCTAATAGTGATATAAATCCACTAAAAATATTCAAATAAAATCGATTAACACAAATTCAAGAATATGTTAACATGATTTTGTAACTTATAAATATAAAAAAAGTAAACTTTATGAGGAAATTCACGAGTTTAAAAGTAAATCGACATGATTTTGAAAGTTATAAACAAAAAAACAATAAATTTAGAGAGTCAACTCGTGAGTTTGACAATAATACTCATAATAGTTAAGCGATCATAGCCATACCGTGCGTTTTGTCAAGAAATTGGACTAAATTAAATTGTTTTATAATCTTGATGAAATAATTAAAAATTTTCTTAACTCCAACCATGCACTAATTAATTTAAATTTTAGCTTGTAGACTCCATGCATTTTCTCTTATACATAATTATGATTATTTCTTTATATACACTCAACCTACTCTAAGGAATAAATAATAGTTCGGCAAAAAAAAAAAAAGTACTGACCAAAAAAGGAAAATAATGAAATTAAAATGAGACCATTAGTCAAATAAAGATTTGAAAACAATTATTATCATATGTATAAAACAAGAAAAACCCACCCGCAAAATGGGGTCCACATTACTGTTCTTTTTTTTTTTTTTAAAGGTTATAACTTATAACCTTTTACGGGGGCGGAAATTATGTTTGTAAAGCATACGTTTAGTAATATTCCAGAGCAGTTCGTCAGTGTTAAGATGAAAGAATCCATATCATTTTAGCTTTTTGTCTGAAACTATATATATATATATATATATATAAGGTTTGTATGAAATTCAGCAAAGTGTCTTAAAATAATTAAGTTCCAGCTTTTTGTCTGAAATTAAATTTATCCCAAAAAACCGGCGGAAATGAGAAATTCAAGAAAGTGTCTCACAATAATTTATTTTGTGATAGTATCTTTTTTTTGTAGCTATTCTTAACATACCTTTTTAAGATGACCATTATTTATATTGATTAATTTAGTACTTAATAATTGATAATATGCAAGATTTTACGTGCATTAGAATTATAAATGAAAGTGAGGGGACATGCCCACCCAACCGCATTCCAAAAATAAAAGATTTTAATGATTGTAAATTCAATAAGTTTACTTATAAATTATTTATTTAATTATAATAAATTACTTCAAATTTAATTAAATTTTATTTAAATAACGAATTATCTAGAATTATCACTAAAAAAAACTGTTGATTTTTTTTTATTTGATTGATGATTTCTCTTTCTAGGTTTAAAGGGCAAAATATTCTTATCTCTCAACAATTACGCATCCCGATATTTAAACTTGTATTTTCGTTATTATATGTGTGATGCCGCTCACCACTTCAATCAAGATTTGTTGGTATGAAAAAAGTTTTTCCTGACGATTTCAATGGTCATGAATAATACAGTTCCTTTTTTTAAAGAATTTGGTCAACTTGGGCGTGACTTGAAAGTCAAAACTACTAACACCTTCAACTCTGGTTCACATTCCATTCCATTCTGGGGTGGGGACTATTTTTTATTCATTTGGATTAAATTATATGTTACACCTTAAAATACATTTTGCACTCAATCTTTGAAAATTAATTAATTTTTAGTTTTACATTCAAAAATATTTTTCCTGTAATACCAATATTCTGAAATATTTTTCTAGTAGCACTTAATATCTGAAATATTTTTTCAACACCTAGTATCTTAAGTTAACTAATTTTTAGTGCATGGAGATTTTTTTTTAAAAAAAAACCTTTTATTTGGGGATAAGCATCAGATGATTGTTGTCAAACTTGTAAGTTGACTCTCCAAGTTTACCGTTTTTACGCTTCTATCTTATAAAAACGAGTCGAGTCAGTGGTGAACTCGTTCTAGTTGTAAACTCGGTTAAATTCACGAGTTTATATACTGAGTTTACCTTTTTTACGTTTCTAACTTACAAAACCGTATTAACTTACTTTTAAACTCATGTTAACTTTTTTGATTTGATCATGTTCAGCGGTTTTACATAAAAATTTTATATAAATTTATTTATTAAGTATGATAAATGATGAATATTGATGAATTTAATTTCAATTATTTAGATTTAAAATATATTTAAATCAAATTGTTGTCATTTTTATATTTTAATTATTTAATTATATATTAGTAATACATATTTAATAATAAAAGTAAACTCTTACGAGTTTACGATTCGAGTTCATGATACGAATTTACATCACTATTACGAGTTTGTTTAAACTCGTGAGTTTAACAACCTTAATCATATCCTCATTTTTTTGGATGACCATGGAATGTGGACTCCTTCAACTCTTAAAAACATGTTATAAAACATGCTAGACGTCGACAAGGACTGAGTGGAGTACGTACAATTTTTCTTTCGATAAAACTGAATGGAGTACAATTAATATAAAGAATTTAGGAAAGAAATTAATAAATTCCAAAACAAAATGAATTAAAGTAATATTACAGTTAGAATTTACTAACTGGTAGATTTTGGTCAGGAGAGAGTAGGAGGCTTCTCAGTTTTGTTAGGGTGTGTTGGTCCAACAGAGAGAAGGGGGGGGGGGGGGGGGAAGAAGGGTTAATTTTAAGTTGAGACTTTCCATGCATTAGAATATTATATATATATATATATAGGGGTTTAATTTTCTTATGTTGCATGAGAAGAGGAAGATTCCTACACACACATGAAATAGTGGAACCCACATATACATATAATGCTAATTATATATATATGTGGGTCCCACCATTTTATGTGTGTGTAATATGAGATAACATTTCTCCTACAACATGAGAAATGTTTTTCCCATATATATATATATGATACTAACAGTGTCATAATATAATTATACTAATTAAGGTCCGTTAATTTTTCAACTAAGTTTATGATATTATAAATGAAGTTTCAAAATATGTAACTAATCTGCTTCCATAATTTATAAAACTTTGCTTATTTACAATATATTTCCAAATAATCTTCAATTAACATACACACACATATTTATATATTTCTTTGTTTGCCAGCTTACCATTTTTAAGTTTCCAGCTTACAAAATCATATTAACTTACCTTTAAAATCGCATTAACTTCTTTAATTTGATCATGTTCAGCGGCTTTAAATATTAATTTTAAAGAAATTTCTTTGTTAAATTCGATAAGTTATGAATGTTAATGAATTTAATTTCAATTATTTGAATTTTAAAAATATTTAAACGAAACTGTTGTTATTTTTTATATTTTAATTATTTAATTATATACTATTAATATCTATTTAAAGGTAAAAATAAACTCTTACCAATTTATGATTCGAGTTCACAATAAGTTTACCTCATTATCACGAATTTGTTTAAACTCGTGAAGTTGACGATCTTATATATGTATATAGGGGGATAACAACTTGTTGAGATTAAAAAATTAGAAAATAATAATAAATTAATAAAAAAAAACAATGTCATTAAAAAATGAATCAATGTCGGATATGATGGGAATCGTATATCTTGACAGATTCATCAGGATGCAAATGAGATGAGGAGAGAGAAAAGGAGAAAAATAAATTATGAGAGGATTCCGATCCATCTGAACTTTGAATCAAGTTTAAAAGAAATAAAAAAGAATGAAGAAGAAGTAAACGGACTTGGAGTTACGAAATTGCAATTAAGTTTAAACACATTTTATTTTGGTATTTATAATGCCTTGATTAAATACACAGCTTAAGCGAGAGAATAATGTTGACTCAGATTAGGCATGTGGTGGTGGAACCTTATAACCTGAAAAATTGTATTCAACACCGTTAGGAATATACACACAAGCTAAAAATTTTACAACGATACTTACTTCGATCCTTAATATACATAAGAGCTAGTTGATAGATGAATTTAGTCTTAAATATAAGACCACATTCGACTTATTATAGACTTAGTCCCAGTGGTGGAACCAAAAATTTTTTTTAGCCTGAACCAAAAAATAAATAATATTGAACTATTTATTAAATAGTATCACATCATATTGAAAATACAAATAAATAATAACCGACAATTATAAATTAAAACAAGATATAAGATGATACTAACATTTTCAGTAGATATCTCAAAAAAGAATTTTATTTTTCTTTCACAGCCCAATAGTAGAGCATTGTTCTTATAGAAAAGATAAAAGATTAACTGTGGCCAAATTATTGGCCAAAATAAAATATAAATAATAAATACATATATACTAACAAATTTTATAAGATTAGTCGGGGCTAGCTGGGATCAAGGCTGCAGCTGGCCATAGCTATGTTCCGCTGCAGCTTGCCATAGCTATGTTCCACCAATGCTTAGTCCCAAATTAATTAGTTAAGTAGCTCTTAAACTAAATACTAAAATTAGTAATAATAAAAATAATTTCAAGTTACTAACCTAAAAATATTATAATTTTAATAAGAAATCAAACAATTTAAAGTTTAAAATTTAAGTGATATATTTATATATAGAGAGAGCATACTTCCACATTGTAATCCAGTCGGAGCAGACACTCCACAAGTCCTAGCAACATCGACCACTTTCTTTGGACTCATAACTTTCTCAACCTCTTGAGTAAACTGCTTACAGAGGCAGGGGAGGTCGGCGAGTTTCATCGCGGAGCAGCACTCTGACGACGGAGGAACCTCCGGACCGGATGCCGCGACTGACTTATCGCATATAGCTCTGATCTCGGAAAGAGCAGTTCCTTGACAAAATTGTGCAGTGACACCATGAAAGTTACATAACATGTTAATCCCAATCACCATAAACACAGCTAAAGCCAAGAAGTGAGCGCTACCTCTCATTGCCATAATCACTTAATGTGTATAATAATTTGTCTCTCTTTAAAAACACACACGAAATTTTCTGTATGAGGTATATAAGTCTTGTTTTTGTTGGTGTCTTTTGAGTTTGTGAGCCCTTAAATAGAGAGGTTTCAGGGGTGAGGAAGGGAAATAAATGGCACAGATAATTTAAGTAATTGATTAATTATTGATTCCGCAGATTTTATTTCTAATTTAATGTCCTTCGGTATTATTGTAATTAAATACGTGAAATGAATTGAATGTTAGACTTAATTAGAAGATGATCAAAATAGGATTGATGAACTCTCTCAAAAAAATTATGTTCATTGTCAAATTTTACCCTTCTTTCGGCTCCGACAATCGTCCACTAGATCGCACATTCGACCCCCCAAGCACCACCCCCACCCCCTACCCCTATTGGATCCTATGGAGTTTGAAAAATGTGAAAGGATAACAATTTGATTTAAATATATTTTAAATCTAAATAATTAAAATTAAATTCGTCAACATTCATCATTCATTATACTTTAAAAAATTATAAAAATAGATATAAATATAGAATGCTTTAACAAAAGTATATTTTATAATATATTAAATTTCAACCATCAAAGCAGATCTATTAATATAAATAAAGAAGTGGAGAGAAGTGAATGGTAAAAGAAATGGAGAGGTCCATTTCCCATTATTCATGCCAATTAAATTGAATGCTTTTTCCTTTTTGACCGAAATTGCATTTGATGTTCTTCAATAAATTGAATTGAATGTTTGAATTAATGAGAATATGATCAAGATACAATAAGGGTCCAGCTACTATCCTCTTCTATTCTCATCCT
The DNA here is from genome assembly GCA_034222035.1 of Acacia crassicarpa. Taxonomy (NCBI): domain Eukaryota; kingdom Viridiplantae; phylum Streptophyta; class Magnoliopsida; order Fabales; family Fabaceae; genus Acacia; species Acacia crassicarpa. The sequence goes on from JAWXYG010000003.1 coordinate 42,176,636, forward strand.
CTTCTTCATCTGAGTCGTCAGATGAAAATCTAGATGGCTCAAATTTTTTTTAATAACTTACCACATGTGGTACAATTTAAATATTAAAAAAAATATGAGCCGTCCAGATTTTCATCCAACAGCCCAGATGAGGAAAAAGATAGGGGTGAAAGAGGATACTAGCCGGACCCATACATTTTATCAATTGTTTGGAAAAGTGAACAAGCACTTACTTTTAATGTAATCAGTTGGTTCACCCTTGTTAACTACTAGGTGCTAACTACTCACTTTAAATTCCTATTTTTGAATGTGTTAAGGTACAAATATAATCATAATGTTTTTCTAAAATTGCACCTGATGACATTATAAAATTTTATTGGGTGTAAAAAAATATGGTACTTTTTAAAATGGGGCAAAAATGACAAATCCATTAATTTGGTCAACCACAGTTATTTTCTGTAGAGAGAAATCTTGTGAGCTCCACAAACTTAAAAGGATGGACCGTTTGCATAAATTAATGATTTTGTCATTTTTGTCCCATTTTAAAATAGGGAAAAACACTTCTTATGTTATAGGAGAAGTATATTCTCATGTCACATACCAATAAAATGGTGAGACTCACGTAATAATTATATATATATATATATGTGTGTGTGTGTGTGTGTGTGAGTCCCACTATTTCATGTGTGTGTAGGAATCTTCTTCTTCTCATGCAACATGAAAAGTTTAAACCCCTTTAAAATATTCATATGTATTTTCTTAAGGTTGTTTGAGCATTAAATTTTTTTATCAAAATGTTATCCCTAATTAATTTTTCCCATGCATGCTCTTTCATCAATTTTCTCATTATTACTCTCACAGTCACCCATTTATAAACAAAGGGATAGTTAAAAAATTGAAGCATAAATATTTCGTACATATTCATTACTTTTAATTAATTTGAATCATTTTCTTGAGCAACAAAATTTAGTTAATAGATCTTATAAATGGAGACAGAAAACTAAACTCTAATATTATATTACTTTTTATTTCTACTCTTTCCAATTACCCTTACTAAATAAAGGCAAACATATGAAAGAATATACTTACTACTCCTTGTAGATCTTTTTACAAGTAACAACTACTTAAATTCACGCAAACAAAAAATATTGGTTAAAAGTAGTTAAGAGTAATAAACATGTGAGATATGTTTTTTCCCCCATATTATACCCTTGAAGATGATGGATAAGAGCAATGTTGTTAAACTTGCGAGTTAAACAAACTCATGACAAGAATTAAACTCGGTCGTGAACTCAAATCGTAAACTCGTAAGAGTTTACTTTTATTAATAAATAGTTGCTAAAATTATATTTAAAAATAGTAAAAATATAAAAATGAAAATAATTTAATTTAAATATATTTTAAATATGAATAATGAAATTAAATCCGTCAAAATTTATAATTTATTATATCCAAAAAATAAATTTCTATGTAGTTCATATATAAAGACATTGAACATTATCAAAATAAACAAACTAACATGAGTCCACGAGGGAAAAAGAATGACCCCACTAACCGCTCTCTCCACTTAATCTTTTCCCCTATGTAAAAATATCATTATAATTTAATATTTAGTATTACAATAATATTTTTAATATAATATAAAATCTCTAACATTAAAAGTCAATCCAATGGAGGAGAAATTAAGTGGAGAAAAAGTGGAGAGAAAGGTTAGTGGAGAGTGGAGACACCCTTTCCCATTTAAGAGAAGGTTGACGCAATTTTATCAGGTTAAAACAGTAAACTTCGTGTGTAAACTTGTGAGTTTAACTGAATTTATAATTAGCATGAGTTTAAGTACAAATTGACTCAATTTTGTAAGCTTAAACATAAAATTAGTAAACTTAAAGAGTCAATACGTGAGTTTAACAACAATGGGTAAGAGAGATAATGAGTGAAAAAAGAGAGGACAATAGAGATATGTAATTAATTGAGGGGAAAAAAATATAGAAATGCATTAAATTTCTGAACAAACATAAATGGTAATTTATATTTGAGACTAACCTTATGTAAGAGAATGTTAGTTATAATTTATAAGTAAGACAAGAGGGAGTATTTCTTATTTTTTAATATAATTTATTAATTATGCCGATTTTATTTCTATTTTAATGTCCTTTGATTATTTTACTGCAATTAAACACGTGAATTAAATTGAATTGAATAATGTTAGACTTAATTATAGAACAGGATCAAAATAGCATTGAACTTTATGAAAAAGTAAATATGTTCATTGTATTTAATGAAAAATATTAAATATATTGACATAGAAGTTAGGGAAAATTTCAGTTAAATACACTTCAATTTATAAAATTCCAAAAGATCTACTAAAAAACAGGAAGGACAAATAGGTCATGAGGTGAGAATATGAGATTTTGAAAAGTTGTGCTTTTATATAAATTCCTATCATTCTTTTTCTTTTGTTTGTTATTTAATTTTAAAAAAGCAAGTTCCTCTCGCTGCCTGTAATACTCTAAAAATCATATTTAGCATAACCACTATATATTAGAAAATACCTATAAAAAATAGGTGAATATGTGGCCTCAAAGTATTGTAGCTTATTTGTTTGAATGGTAGGGACTTTTCTCTTGAAATTAAAATAGCAAAAGCCTAAATTTTCTAAATTTCATTAGGAATCATAAAATACCATAAAATCATCAAAATGAAGCCTAGTCTTATATAATCATAAGAACAATAAAATATTATAAAAAACACTTAAGTAAATTAAAGGAAATTAGCACAAGTAAATGAACAAGTTAACCTACACTAATTAAAATAATTTGCATGATTCTTTTAATTAATTCAAGCCTCATGAATAGCCAAAAGGACCACATGTGCGCCTATCCTTGTGGTGAAATATGATCCAAGTGATTTTGAGATATTATCAAATGTGTTAGTCTTGAATCTTCATGTAATTAAGTTAACCAATGGCAAAGGTAATTAAAATACATATAAACACTTTATTTGCATGATAATTAAATCTTACTAATTAGCTTTGAAAAGTCAAAAGTTGCAACTAGCCAATGGGGAAAAATCAAGGAAATAACCTTAATCCTCATGAAATTAAAACCAACCAATTAGAGAATTTACATTTTACAATATTAAAATCAAGATATTAAATATAAGAGCACATGTGATATTGACTGAAAATCTTTAATAGTAAGTAGGATTTTTTTTTCCCTACACAAATAGAAGGCCAAGATTAAGTCTCATAAAGTTAAATTTAATGGCCTTAATTAATTACATCATTAATCCATGTGACCTTTAATGGACTAATAGGAGGCTTAGCTTTTTATTTATTTGATTAATATGAAATACAAATTCTTTGCTTGGGGACCAAAAAGCAAAATTATTTAAATAAAATTAAAGGAGATTACTACGAATTAAAATTTATATTGTAATCAACAAATTAAGCCTAAAAACATTTAAAATGCCATATTAGGGATTTTTCCCAAGATTAATTTAAATCCCCCTAGTTTATTTAAAGTAGGCGAAAATCCCTTCCTAATTAACCAAGATAATTGCACAATTAGTAAATCCTATTAGCACATAGAATAAGAACAAATATCATCAAAAGTAATTAAGATATTTCTAGCATAAATTAGAGGCTTGGATTAAATCTAATAAAGCTAATCTAAACGCTTGAAAATGGATTTCATAAAGCATAATCCATGTGAAAATTTAACAACCAATGGGAGAATTTTCTTCTTCATAGTATGAGATAATTAAAACACAATTCAAGAGTGAAATTGGAATGAAATTTCGGTGCCTCTCTAATTGAAAAGGAGAATTGATTAATTCAATATAACAAAATCCACACATGCATAATTGAATCACATGCAAGCATTAAAAAGATGAAGACTTTGAAGGTTTTGGAAGATGATAGAGTGTACTATGTCATTAAGAGACTTAATGACTTTGGAAGAGGATAATGGAAGAGAAAGAGGTGTTGTGCATGTGTGTGTACAATTGTTGTGAGTGTGTGTGTGTCTAGTAGAGGAAAGAGAAGAGTGTGGAGTGAATTGATTTGTGAGTTAAAAACCACTAGGATAAATGGGAATCTATACAAAATAAATTGTATACTAAGATACGTTAATCATAGATCAAATATAATGATTTATCTTGAACCCACATAGTTTAATCTCGAGATTAAGCCTAATTAGAATTATTTTGGCAAACTTTGATGAATAAGATTAGAGATGATTAAGAACAATTAGAAAAATCTAATTGGAACATAAATCTTGATATCCAACTACTAATCAAAATACATACATAGAATTTGAAAGTGTTGATAATAGATCAAGCAACCAAAAATAGATTTCATTAAAGTATACTAAAGCTTCTAAAGTAACTAATTCTTGAAGCATCTAGTTGCAAGAGATATTTGGGAACTAACTAAGTTTTACAAAAATCTAGATATTATCCTAATAAACACATGGTGATCAAAAGTCAACAAGGGAAGAGGATAATATGATTTAATATTGTGATAATATAGGATCATTTTTGAGATAAGGAATTAAATGAAGCACATGCAAGGGGGGCGGTTTATACATGTGGGTATATGTAAATATGTCACAATTCAAACTTCATTTGGAATCCACCAATGAGAACTTGCAAGACAATTACACAAATGTCCGAACATTTCCCTATAAATAGCAAGCACCTAGCTTCATATTTCTCACACCAAAAACTCAACCAAAGTGGTGAGTATAGAGAAGCCATAGTAGAGAGGAAGTCATAGCAAGAAGGAGTAGCAAAGTTCTTGGTAAGTTCTCTAGCTCTAGCTTTAAGTTCTTTAAGTTTTAGTTCTTAAATTTTTAGATAGAAGTAGCTTAGATCTTAAATATTTTAGAATAATTTTATTTTCATGTTTTTATGGTTAAAATGAGCTTTATTTCGAAAAATTGATGAAGAAGGTTATAGAGCAAAATTTTTGGAAGAGAAACATCAAAGTAACGAAGTTCTGGCGAAATTTCATCGGTTAAGTAATTTTCAGAATCAGTAATAAAAATGCCAATATTTTATGTTGAAAATGATGTTGAAAAATTCTAGAAAACTCCATGGTTAAAGTAGACATATAGGGCTTTTCAAATATACAAATAACATGTTAAAATGAGCTTTGTACAGTGAGATAAAAATTCTCAACGTTTAACTGTGAAATTCTGGAAAAATTCTGGGCAGAGGCTTAAAATGTTAAAACTGGGAATGACTCAGGTGATATGGGCAAAAGTGATTATTTTTATTTGAAAATAGACATCCTAAGTATTCCAAATAATTTTACGTATCCTCGTTTCGATTTTTCTAGAATTAGTTATGATTTTCTAAAGTTAGGCAAAAATCTGTCCAAAAATACTGTACCTGCGTTTTTAAGAAAATAAAGGAAATAAGTTAAACAATAATGCCACCAAGAGAAAAATGATAATTAGGGACTAGGATATCTATTAGGATATTATTTGTGAATTAATAAATGCGATATTACCGTTATAGGATAAGCATGATCACAGTCCTACCAACGAACGTACCAAAATCGTCAACGAAGGTACAGACGCGTACTGTAACACTAACTCTGATGCTTATGGTATACTTATATGTGATAGATGTATTCATAGTCTGAGACTCTGTTTTTTCTAAAAAACGGTTGATTCATATACATACAGCTATACACGGGCTATGGTTCTTATAATACCGTTGAGTTTTCCTAACGCAGAGGACACGGATGTGCACTATGGCACTGGTGAATAGTGCAGACTATAATAACATACATAGGCAGTGGCTGTATTCTGTTATTATCTTTCATATGTGATTTTTGCTATAATATCATGAATATCTGTCATACATAACTGTTACATAAGCATGAGGTTAACTGTTACCTGAGGTTCAATGGGAATTGAATCTCAGCTCTTATCATAGCCTCAGGGTTCGGGAAACCAAGGATCGAAGGCAGGAGTAAGCAGAGAAAGCAGCACACGTAAGGACCCGACTGAAGATTCTATTTTTAGACTTGTACCATTATAACATTACTCAGATAAATGTACTATACAGACGGATACACTACAATTAACGGTATATCAGTTACTCACTCTTTTACTTGCTCTGATGCTCTACTCTGATTGAAAAAAAAAATCGCTTTTGAAAATTGGGGTGTTACACTGCCAAAGCTCCAGCTTCTGACAACCACTGCTTGCCAACTGGGGGGCCTTCTGCCAGAGCTTTGGTGGCAGGGGATTTTTTTAGCCAATTTGTTTTTGGCCAAATTGTGCCAAAGGTATTGGAGGGGGGCTTTGAACCCCCAACCTCTCACAAATAAAGGTAACTATTAAGCCACCAAGCAACTACATTATATATATGCACAAATAAATATAAGCTAACTCTTAAGATTTGGCCACATGCAATTGACAACTTCTATAAGGTAATTGACAATACTACAATATATATTTACTATACTTGTAAGTGATTCACAAGGTTGATAATTATAAAAATAAAAAATAACCTATTTTCTAGAAATTTTTATTTTAATAATTATAAAATAATTAAATCAATTTATTACATTATTTATTTTAAAATTGATTTCCCACATACAATTGACAACTTGGATAATGAAATTGACAATTCTTGAATAGATAATTATTATACTTGTAACGTGGTTGAAAACATTCATAATTATACAAATGTAATGTTTTACTCATTGATTATACTTATATAGTGAATGATGATATTTATAAAGGTATTCACCATTTCAATAATGGCATTTGTGAAGATATATTTATATTGAAATGGATGTATTGACTAAATGAGAAATATATTGATTAAAAGTGTAAACGTATTGACTAAAGGTGTACAGATATTAAGTAGATAAGTAAATGTATTGACTAAAGGCATAAATGATGTATTGATTAGATGAAAATGTATTGTCAAAATGAGTCAATACTTTACACCTTTACTCATCGAGTCAATACTTTTTCGACTTAGCCAAGCGCCTCGTAGCATGATGGCACTAGGGCCAGCCTTAGGAGCTAGCCTTCCCCCTTGTCCAGGGTTCAAGCCCTGCCTCCTTCTCCCCCACTGGCTGTATCAAAAAAAAACTTTTTCGACTTAGTCAATACCATTATTAATCTAGTTAATATGTTTAGGTCTTTAGTTGATACTTTTACTCATTTAGTCAATATCTTTATGCCTCTAATCAATATTTTTACTCATCTAGCCAATATATTTATATTTTTTCAATTTACAAATAATAATCTTTTAATATTTACGACTAAAGTTTGAGGATTTGCAACAAAGTTATGTTAGCTGTTAATGGTATTTCTTTCATTTATTTTAATTTTATGACCCACAATTTGATTGCTAACCATAAGAATGAAATTGTTAAACATACCAAACTTCAAGTATAGAGTCATAGACTCATAACCAGTTAAATTCATCAACTGATCAAGTCACAACTGAATTAAAAGTCAAAGGACCACATTGTTGTAAATATATATAGGAGTAATATTTATGTGCATGTCCACATCCCCAATTATTTCCTTTTATTCCTCCATTATCTGATCTCCTACAATCATGGAATTGGTATATATATCTTGACAGATTCATCAGGATGTAATTTTTACTTAAAAGTAGAGATGAGATGAGGAGAGAGAAAAAAAAATTATATATGCGATGATTCCGATCCATTTGAACTTTGAATCAAGTTCTCAAGTTTAAAAGAAATTTAAAAAAAAAATGAAGAAGAAGTAAACAGAATTGGAGTTACGAAATTGTAATTAAGATTAAACACATTTTATTTTAGTATTTATAATGCCTTGATTAAATGCACAGCTTAAGCGAGAGAATACAGAAGCACATAAAGCAGATACACTCTTTAATTAGTCTATAATGTTATTTTTTGAGCCATTGATACTTGAATGTTGTCTCAGATTAGGCATGTGATGGTGGAACTTTATAACCTGAAATGGTATTTAACACGGTTAGAAATATACACACAAGTTAAAAATTTTATAATGATACTTCGATCCTTAATATACATAAGAGCTAGTTGATGGATAAATTTGGTTTTAAATATAAGATCTCAATTCACTTATTATAGACTTAGTCCCAACTTATTTAAGTAGCTCTTAAATTAAAAACTGAAATTAGTAATAGTAAAAATAATTTCAAGTTACTAATCTAAAAAATATTATAATTTTAATAAAAATCAAACAAATTAAAATTTAAAATTTAAGGGATATATTATATATAGAGAGAGCATAGTTCCACATTTTAATCCAGCCGGAGCAGAGTACACTCCACAAGTCCTAGCAGCATCGACCACTTTCTTTAACTTCCTCGGCCTCTTTAGTAAACTTATACTTACAGAGGCACCGGACGTCGGCGAGTTCTATCACAGAGCAGCAGTCTGACGAAGGAGGAACCTCTGGACCGGGCGTGACGGACTTGTCGCACATAAACCTGATCTCGGAAAGAGAAGGTCCTTTACAAAAGTGTGCAGTGACACCATAAAAGTTGCATAACAAGTTAATTCCAATCACCATAAACACAGCCAAAGCCAAGAAGTGAGTGCTACCTCTCATTGCCATAATCACTTAATGTGTATAATAATTTGTCTCTTTGAAAACACACGAAGTTTTCTGTATAAGCTAAAGAAGGCTTGTTTTTGTTGGTGTCTTTTGAGATCGTGAGCCCTTAAATAGAGAGGTTTTTGAGGATGGTGAGGAAGGGAACTAAATGGCATATATAATTTAGAGTAAAATACTCTTATCACCCTTCTATTTTGCCTTAATCACACAAACCTCCCCCTATTTTGAAAACCCATAGAAAGCTCCCTTAAATTAAAATGTATGTTACACAAACCTCGCTTATATGAGTAAAATACTCTGATCACCCTCCTGTTTTGACTTTACTACAAAGACCTCCTCTCTATTTTGAAAATATACACTTAAGTCCAAATAATTAACTCCGTTAAGAATATTCTAAACAGATTCCAAAAATATAGTATTTTTTAATTAAAGTTTATATAAAAATAAAATTTATATATTATTTTACCCTTAATATTATACTTAACCCCTACTTTCATTTTTATATTTTGACCAATATTGTTTTAAATAATTTAAGAGTTTTTTATCTTTACAAATAGTTATCTATGATTATTTAGCATTGGTTAATGTAAATATTACAGAACGTTGAATATTCAAATAAGTTTTTAAATAAACATGTGCTTGATCAAATGTGCGGTGTCAATAAATATTTGTGAAAAAATTATTAAATTAGAAAATTTAAATGACACATGAAATTTCAAACTTATGTAGTTTATTATATTTGATAAAAATATATGTGTTTAATTTATATTTTTAAGTCAAAATTAATTTATAAGATCAAAACTAATAAATTTTTTAACAAATTAGAAAGTTAGAAGATCTATTAGCATACATTTTTTGTTGTATAAATTTGGTTTTATATACTTAAATAATTCTAGTATTGAAGAGGGACATTTTGGTGAAAAAAAAGGTTCAAAAGTCAAACTTAATAGTTAACTAACGGTTTGTGTGGATGGAAATAGAATCTTAAAATATAAGGGAGGTTTGTGTAATATAAATTTTAATTTTGAGGGAGGTTTCTATGGGTTTTTAAAATAGAGAAGAGGTCTGTGTAATTAAGACAAAACAGGAGGGTGGTCAGAGTATTTTACTATAATTTTAAGGGAGATTTCTATGGGTTTTCAAAATAGAGGGGAGGTCTATGTAATTAAGACAAAACAGGAGGGTGGTCAGAGTATTTTACTCTATAATTTAAGTAATTCATTAATTATTGATTCTGCAGATTTATTTCTAATTTATTGTCCTTCGGTATTATTGGAATTAAATACGTGAATTGAATTGAATGTTAGACTTAATTATAATATGATTAGGATTGATGAATTTTCTCAAAAAGATTATGTTCATGGTCAAATTCTACCCTTTTTTTTTACTCCAACAATCGTCCACCAGATTGCACATTCCCCCCCCCCCCCCCAAAGCACCGCCACCACCCCCACCCCCTATTGGATCCTATGGAGTTTGAAAAATGTGAAAGGATAACAATTTAATTTAAATATATTTTAAATCTAAATAATTAAAATTGAATTCATTAATATTCATGATTTATTATACTTTAAAAAATTAATAAAAATAGATAGAATGCTTTAACAAAAGTATATTTTATAAGATATTAAATTTCTACCATCAGAGCAGATCTAATTAGTATAAATAAAGAAATAGAGAGAAGTGAATGGTAAAAGAAAAGGAGAGGTTCATTTCCCATTATACTATATGCCAACTAAATTGAAGGCTTTTTCCTTTTTGACCGAAATTGCATTTGATGTTCTTCAATAAATTGAATTGAATGTTTGAATTAATGAGAATATGATCAAGATACATTTATCAATTGTTTGGAAAAGTGAACAAGCATTTACTTTCAATTTAATCAGTTGGTTCAACCTTGTTAACTACTGGGAGCTAACTATTCACTATAAATTCCTATTTTCGAATTGGTTAAGGTACAAATATAATCATAATGTTTTTCTAAAATTGCACCTGACATTATAAAATTTTATTGGGTGTAAAAAATATGATACTTTTTAAAATGGGGCAAAAATGACAAATCCATTAATTTGGTCAACCACGGTTATTTTCCATAGAGAGAAATCTTGTCAGCCCCACAAAGTTAAAGGCTCTGTTGTTAAACTCGCAAGTCAACTCGCCGAGTTTAACGAGTTTGCGTTCTTACCTCAGGAAAACGTGTTAACTCGGATTCAAAATCGTTCAAGGCTCAAACTCGGTCAAACTCGTTTCTAACTCGGTCAAACTCGTTAAACTCAGCGATTTGAAACCGAGTCAAGCGAGTTTTGGATCTGGGTAGAGAAAGACTAAAAATCTCACGAAAAAAGGAATAAAAACCATATGAGGGTAAAAAGAAGCTAAATATTACTTATTTAGGTGCCCTATTTTCATCTTGGAACATTGTTGCTGCCGCCGTCTTCGAATTTTTTCCAGGTTCACACCTTTGGTTTTGCTTCTTCTTCGCGCCTCCGCCTTTGACTCTGCTAGTCTACTTGTTGTATTCTTCATTTCCCCTTCAACTGGAGATTTGGGACGAAGAACCGAAGAACAGAGAAAGAGAAAGAGAAAATAAAGAAGCAAAGGGACGAACTACGAAGAGAGAAAGAGAGAGAGAGACAGAGAATACCAAAAACCGGAGGCCTCAGCAAAGTGTGGTGAGTTTTATTTTTTATTTTTCGTATAAAGGGGGCAGGTGGTAAGTTTGGTACGGTACGATCTGTATTGAGAATTTATTGCACACTGTGACACTGGCTTGTCTTGTTACATCACATAATTGCAATTGGAAGGAACACTAAAAAGTAAAAGCAACAAAAGGTGTAGATCACGGTTGCTTTTCATCCGTCTAGTTAGCAATGCATGAAAAGCAACAAAAGGTTGCTTTTAGACATGGTTTTTGTTTTGACCGTTGCTTGCACAAGGTCTTTTTTTTTTTTTTTTGTCAAAGTCTGGACACGGTTTGGGTGTAAAGCAAGGTACATAAAAGCTTTGATCCAAATGTATGGCTTTTATCTCTTGATTCTCTTCTACTGTGATACCAAATATTCTTAAATTACAAGCTGGGGTATTTATCGAATAGATCAGCAATATACTAAGCTCCCTTCTTTTTGAATTTGTTATTAAAAATTGTTGTTGATTTAGGTGGGAGTTTGACTTGTGAGGCTAAGGTGTTGGAGCATTGTGAAGCAATTGACCAAACATTGCAATAAGCAATTGACCAAATACTGCAATACTCGGTGAAGGTATTTCTACTAAATTGATTTTTTTATCTTGAGATATTTGATGTCTTCTTTGCTTGCCTCTTTTTTCTTAATTTGAGAATTTTTTTTACTGTTTATTAAGTAGGTAGTAGATTAAATTGAAGATGTCTTCAAGTGCAAAGGAAAATACTGGAAAAAAAGTAATCACTGCAAGAAAAAATTATCCCGGTAATAGATCTGATATAGGATGGAAACATGGGATGGATGTTGATGGGAATGGCAAAAAAGTGAAGTGTAATTATTGTGAAAAAATTGTTAATGGGGGTATTTATAGATTCAAAAATCATCTAGCATGCACTAAAATAGATGTTGAAGCTTGTGCCAATGTTCCTGAAGAAGTAAAGACCACAATACTGCAGCTTGTTTATGATGCAAAATGTGCTTCATCTAAAAGGAAAAAACAATGGGTTGATACTGGTGATGAAGATGATCAAGGTGCGCATGCACAAGTTGAGTCTCAAAATTCAGAGAAAGGGCTAATGAGTTTCTTGAGAAATACAAAAAATAATAGCAAAGGGGTAGGCAACACACAATCTACCATTAATCATATGTTTAAGAGAGACTTGAGGGAAGAGGCGTGTCAACAAGTAGCTCGATTTTTTTATACAAGTGCTATACCTTTTAATTGTATAAAAAATCCTGAGTTTACAAAGATGTGTGAAGTTATAGGAAGATTTGGTCAAGGATTTAAGCCTCCTTCTTATCATGAGATCAGAGAAAAATATTTAAACTTGGAATTAAAAAACACACAGGCCTTGCTTGAGAATTTTAAGAGTGAATGGACAACAACAGGTTGTTCCATAATGTCTGATGGGTGGACTGATAGAAAAAGGCGTTCAATTTGCAATTTTCTAGTGAATAGTCCTAAAGGGACAGTATTTTTATATTCATTAGATACTTCTGAAATTTCTAAGACGGCTGATAAAGTATTTGAGATGCTTGATGAGGTTGTGGAAAAAGTAGGTGAAAAAAATGTGGTGCAAATAGTAACTGACAATGCTGCAAATTACAAAGCAGCTGGGCAAAAATTAATGGAGAAAAGAAAACATTTGTATTGGACTCCATGTGCAGCCCATTGTATAGACTTAATGTTGGAGGACTTTGAAAAAAAAAATATACTGCATAAGGAAACGATCGGCAGGGGTAGAAAAATCACAATATATATTTATGCAAGATCAATGCTCATTAGCCTTTTGAGAAAATACACGAATGGCAAAGATTTAATCAGGCCTGCTGCAACTCGATTTGCCACTGCATATTTGACTTTGTCATGTCTTAATGAGCATAGAGCACCCCTGGTAAATTTGTTTAATTCTCAAGATTGGAAGGATAGCAAATTTTCATCTACCAAAGATGGAAAAGAAGTAGCAAAAAGTGTCATGGACAATAATTTGTGGAAGAATATTGTGACATGCCTTAAAGGTGTTGCTCCTCTTATTAAAGTTCTTCGCTTAGTAGATTCAGAAGAGAAGCCAGCTATGGGATTCATATATGAAGCCATGGAAAGTGCGAAGGAAAAGATCAAACAAAATTTTAATAGTGTTAAGAAAAGGCAAGTATTAAATTAAATTTTTGTACTTAATTTTATTATGCATGTTTTTATGTTTTTTATAATTTGATTTTTTTGGTGGAATGACTCTTTTTTTATTGATTTTGATTTGTGATAGTTATGAGCTTATATGGAATATAATTGATGAAAGGTGGGAAGCTCAACTACATAAGCCTTTACATGCAGCGGCATACTACCTCAATCCTCATTTCCATTATGACACTAATTTTAAGCCTCATTATATGATTAAACAAGGGTTATATGATTGTTTGTCAAGGATGGTTGGGGATCAAGATGAACTTAACAAAATTGAGTTTCAATTGAATGACTTTCATAATGCAAGAGATATGTTTGGGCGTGAAACGGCACAAGCATTAAGGAAAAAATTACCTCCAGCAGAATGGTGGGATTCCTATGGAGATGGATGTCCAGAGCTTCAAAGAATTGCAATTCGTATTCTTAGCTTATGCTACAGTTCTTCTGGTTGTGAACGTAATTGGAGTGCTTTTAAGATGGTAAGATTTTTACTTTTTTTTTTTACAAGAAAGAATTCAACATAACTTTTTTCGATTGATAGAATAATAATGAAGTTTTTTCTTCTTCAATTTTTTTGTAGATTCATACAAAAAAAAGAAACCGTTTGCATCAAAAGAAGATGAATGATTTGGCATTTGTCATGTGCAATTTGAAACTCACAAGGAAACAAAAGAGTAGAGCTTTCAATTATGATTTTGATGATATATGTTCTGATGATGAATGGATTACTGAAGGAAGGACAAGTGGAGATAATGTGGAGGAAGAGGATGATGAGGTTTTTCAACCTTATGAAATTACCGAGAATATGGCTAATCCATTATCTAGTGTCGACCTTAATGTTGATTTTAACATTGATGATGTTAGGACAAATTATAATGATAATGATGAGGTGGGTGATGCAAATGGAGATTATAATGGTGAAGGTGAAGAATTTGAAGACAATGGAGATGATGATAATCCAACATTCGAGGATCTTTGTTGAATTTATAATTATTCTTATTTAATTATGTTTAATGGCTTTATATTTATACACGAATTTCATACAATTTTTTTATGTTAAGTATGATAAATTATAAATGTTGATGAATTTAATTTTAGTTATTTGGATTTAAAATATATTTAAATCAAATTGTTGTCATTTTTAGTATTTTAATTATTTCATCATATAATTTTAATTGTTATTTATTTTATTAATATAGGTAAACTCTTACGAGTTTACGATACGAGTTTACGTTTCCGAGTTTACGTCCCTCTCACGAGTTTGCTTAAACTCACGAGTTTGACAACATTGGGGATGGACCGTTTGCATAAATTAATGATTTTGTCATTTTTGACCCATTTTTAAATGTTCATATGCATTTTTTGTTTGAGCATTAAATTTTTTTACCAAAATGTTATTCCTAATTAATTTTGGGGTTTACTTTTCTCATGTTGTAGGAGAGAAACAAGATTCCTACACACACATAAAATGATGAGATCTACATATATATAGTGCTAATTATATATATATGCGGGTCCCACCATTTTATGTGTGTGTGGCATGAGAAAACATTTCTCCTACAACATGAGAAATGTTTTTCCCATTAATTTTTCCCATGCACCATCTTTCATAAGTTTTGTCATTATTACTCTTACACTCACTCATTTATAAATAAAGGCATAGTTAAAAAATATAAGTATAAATATTTCGTAAATATTTATTACTTTTAATTTATTTTAATCATTTTCCTGAGTAACAAAATTCAATTAATAGATCTTATAAATAGAGACAGAGGGGAGTATTACACTAAACCTTAACATTATACTACTATTTATTTCTATTCTTTCTAACTATCCTTATTAAATAAAGGCACACATATGAAAGAATAGACTTAATTACTACTCCTTGTAGTCTTTTTTTACAAGTAACAACTACATAAATTCAAGCAAACAAAAAATATTGGTTAAGAGTAGTTCAGAGTAATAAACGTGTGATATATGTTTTTTTCCATTACCTTTGAAGATGATGGGTAAGAGCAATGTGTCAAACTCACGAGTTTAAATAAACTCGTAAAAAGAATGTAAACTCGGATCGTGAACTCAAATTATAAACTGATAAGAGTTTACTTTTATTAATACATAGTTGCTAAAATTATATTTAAAAATAGTAAAAATATAAAAATGAAAATAATTTAATTTAAATATATTTAAATATGAATAATGAAATTAAATCAATCAAAATTTATAATTTATTATATCCAAAAAATAAAGCAGTTCATATATAAAAGACATTGAACATTATCAAAATGAACAAACTAATATGAGTCTAAGGAGGAAAAAGAATGACCCCACTAACCCCTTTCCTCTTAATTTTTACCCTTCTATAAAAATATTATTATAATTTAATATTTAGTATTACAATAATATTTTTAATATAACATAAATTCTCTAACATTAAAAGTCAATACAATGGAGGAGAAATTAAGTGGAGAGAAAGTGGAGAGAAAGGTTAGTGGTGACACTTTTTCCTGTTTAAGAGAAGGTTGACACAATTTTATCTAAACTCGGTGTGTAAACTCATAAGTTTAACTGAGTTTATAACTAGCACGAGTTTAAGTATAAATTGACTCAATTTTGTAAGCTAGAAACATAAAATCAGTAAACTCAAAGAGTCAGCACGTGAGTTTAACAACAAAGGATGTAAGAGAGATAATGAGTGAAAAAAGAGAGACAATAGAGATATGTAACTAATTGAGGGGAAAAAAAAATATAGAAATGCATTAAATTTTTGAACAAACATGTATGGTTATTTATATTTAAGACTAACCTTGAAAGTGGAGCCAAATACCCAAAAAGTGGGGTGAATTGGGTATTTTAAAAAGTTTTACAGAAAACTCTGTTTTCTAGCGTTGAAAACAGGGCAGAACAGAGCAAAGGGAAGAGAAGCTGAACACAAGTGATTTATACTTGTTCGGTCTTAACCACTTGACTTACGTCCAGTCCCCAGACTCTCTGAGATTTCCACTATATCAAAGATTACACACTCTGCACTCAAGAAGTGATTCTCTCACTAGAACTCACTCCCCCTTACAAGTTGTAATCAATGATTCCCCAAATCACCAAGTCCCCTTGGCTTGTGATTTCTTTACAATAAATGATATTCAGAAAGAAAACTCTCTTAAAGAGCAGATATAAATGAATACTAAAGCTCTTGGATCAAAAGATACTATACAGATGAAAAACTGAAAGAAATGAATGTAGACTTCAATGAAATTCGCTCTCAGTCATTGTAGTTGTTGGAAAGACTTGAATGCTCTTCTATTTATACTCAGAGATCATTAAACGACCATTGCTTTCCAATTAGATCCATTAGAGAAGTTGTCCAAGTGTTCTGAAGTGGTTTTGAGACCTTCTCTCTCTTGATTACTCTTAATCCAGCTGGCTAGATGATCAGAGTTGACTCTTTGCGAATTAATCCGTTGGAGAAGAGTTTACTTGTTGTAGAAAACATTCTTTAATGCTTTGTAGACGTGTGCAGTTGGATTAGCTAAAAGAATGCAACTTTTCTGGACTGCATTTATTGTGCTGACATGCTTTTTGCTTATGCTGAGATCTTCAATAAACTTTCATTAATCTGTCTAAAACTCATCAAGAAAGTGGTTAAATATATCTAGGAACATAGAGGATTAATACTGGAAAGAATTAGGATCAAACAAGACAGATTTATGAAATCGCGAAATTCAAATTTCAAACTCAGCACAGAAACCTCGAGGTTTGTTCATCAAACCTCGAGTTTTGGACTAAGCATGTGAAACTGATTTTATGTCCAAAACATCAAAACTTGAGGTTTCTAAGCAAAACTAGAGGTTTTCAAGACTTTGAAATGCTCGTGGCTCTCTGCTTGGGAAAACCTCGAGGTTTCAATACAAACCTCGAGTTTTCTATTATGTATGAAGGTTCTGAAAAATTCTGTCAAATGTAAAACCTTAAGGTTTCATTTGAAACCTCGAGTTTTTAACTCAGTGAAAAACTCATTTGCTCTCTGTCTTGTAAAACCTCGAGTTTTATCTACAAAACTCGAATTTTGTTCAAATATAGAAACTTTGAGATTTTGCGCCAAGACAGAAAACGCGAGGTTTCAAAACCAAACTCGAGGTTTTGAAACTTTAGAAAGTTTAATTACTCTCTGCCCGGATAAAACTCGAAGTTTTTATCAAAACCTCGAGTTTTCACATTTTGTGAAAACTTATGCAATTTTTCTGTCAAATCCCAAAACTGGAGGTTTTCTCTCAAAACTGGAGGTTTTGTAAAACGTAAAAGTCTAAGCATTCTTAGCCTCCACAAAACTCGAGGTTTTGTCTAAAACCTCGAGTTTTCACTCAATGTGAAAACTTTGAGAAAATCTTGTTGAACTCAAACCTTGAGGTTTCTTCACAAAACTGGAGGTTTTGAAACTTGGTTGAAATCTACGTTTTCTGTCTTAGTCAAAACCTTGAGGTTTCTTGCCAAACCTCGAGTTTTCTTAAAAAAAAAAGCTTGTGAAAAGTGAAGTTTCAAATCAAAACACAAAACTTGAGGTTTTTTTTGAAAACTGGAGGTTTTGAATTGTTCATAATCTGAGAGACTCTCTGTATGACAAAACCTCGAGGTTTTCCAGAAACCTCGAGTTTTGAATTTTCTCAGAAAAACTTGAAAAGTCTCTGTGTTTGGTAACCTCGAGTTTTCTCTGAAAACCTCGAGTTTTCTTTAATCTCAGAAAGATTGAGTTTCTCTTTGTAAGGCCAAACCTCGAGGTTTCTCTGCAAACCTCGAGTTTTGCTCTTACAGTGAGTTTTTCACAGTTGACAGCAAAACTTCAAACTTTGTTTACAATTATTGGTTATCATCAAAACCCTTAGAGAACTAACAAACCTTATGTAAGAGAATGTTATAACTTATAAGTAAGATCAGAGGGAGTACTTCTTATTTTTTAATATAATTTGTTAATTATGCCGATTTTATTTCTAATTTAATGTCCTTTGATTATGTTACTGCAATTAAACACGTGAATTAAATTGAATTGAATGTTAGACTTAATTATTGAACAGGATCAAAATAGCATTGGACTTTTTGAAAAAGTAAATATGTTCATTGTATTTATTGAAAAATGTTAAATATATGACATAGAAGTTAGGGAAAATTCTAGTTAAATACACTTGAGTTTAAAAAATTCCAAAAGGTCTATTAAAAAAAAAAGAAAGACAAATAGGTCATGAGGTGAGAATATGATATTTTGAAATGTTGTGCTTTTATATAAATGCCCGTCATTCTTTTTCTTTTTTAAAAAACATTTTAAAAAGGATCAAAATAGCATTGGACAGGATCAAAATAGCATTGGACTTTCTAAAAAAGTAAATATGTTCATTGTATTTATTGAAAAATGTTAAATATATGACATAGAAGTTAGGGAAAATTCTAGTTAAATACACTTGAGTTTAAAAAATTCCAAAAGGTCTATTAAAAAGAAAGGAAAGACAAATAGGTCATGAGGTGAGAATATGATATTTTGAAATGTTGTGCTTTTATATAAATGCCCGTCATTCTTTTTCTTTTTTTAAAAACATTTTAAAAAGGCTAGTTCCTCTCTCGCCAAAGCTCCAACTTGTGCCAATATATTTATATTTTTTCAATTTACAAATAATAATCTTTTAATATTTACGAATTACGACTAAGTTTGAGGATTTGCAACAAAGTTATGCTAGCTGTTATATAATGGTATTTCTTTCATTTATCACTAGTATAAAAAAGAGCTTTAAGACCGGACAAAAGAGGCATCGTAAGACTGGACCCGCGACCGGTCTTGTTCTAGGCGGTATTAAAAGTCAACTTTTAAGACCAGACTTGAACCGGTCTTAAAGATACTCTTTTAGACCGGACATTTTAAACATTAGGTCTTAAAAGTCGTACTAAATAGTCCTAAAATATTTTTTGTTTGGTCCTAAAACTCAACTTTTAAGACCGGACAAAAAAAGGTTGCTCTTAAAAGATCTGAATTTTAAGACCGCACAAAACTAAATCTGGTCTCAAAAATAGCGGCTTCTAAGATCAGATGAGCGGTCTTAAAAGACTGACTTTCAAGACTGGATGATAAATGCGTCCGGTCTTAAAAATTGAATTGATAAGATCGGGCACATTTATTTGCGGTTTATATTTTCCCGAATTGTTTCCCTGTTCTGTTCTTCCTGATATATATACAAAAATCCACCACATAATCCAGCACATAATAAAGTTCGATACTGTAAGTTACAAGCTATGAATAAATTATGAATAAAATTGAATTGGGAAAAATAATACAAATATCATTCACAATGAGTTATGTGGCCTCGTAATTAATGATTATACTATGACTACAACACCTAGCTAAATTAATTTATACAATAAGATAACTTACTTACAAATACAATAAGTTACAAATACAACATACATGCCCAATATAATATTCACCATGCCTTCATCTGATTCCCCCCAACAACATAACATTCTCTTTTATAACATGCCCCTTTGGATCGGATCCTGCCACAAAAATAAAACAAGAACAAACTTCATAGTCAGTGACATTATTTAACACAGAAGGAATAATAAAGTTAAAACCCTAAAGGTTTCAAAGAATTCTGCATATAAATATTACCTTATGAATTGACTCTTTTATAAAGTAATATCCTCCCATATCCCTTCTTGATGATCATTTCTTATGTCGGGTTCATTATCTGCTTTATCTTCTTCGTTCATGTTTGGTAGACCCCTTGAAAAAGGAGTGCTCTTAGGAAGACCATTGGAGAGCTACAGACCACATTTTATTTTCTTGATCGGTGATATAAAACACTTATTTTGCTTGGTCAGCCATAATAAAAGGTTCATCTCCAAAACTTTTACCATTGACATCGACTAATGTAAATCCTAGCCGATTGATCTGAATACCATTATTGATATTAACCCACTTGCATTTGAAAATGGGAAATCTAATTTTCACATAGTCCACCTCCCAAATCTCTTCAATAACCCCATAATATGGCATGACTGCCAATAAAGGCCTCTTGTCTTTTGAACTGGAGAAGTGCATAGATTCAGCCTCTAATATAACACCATGTTTTGGACTGTGCTCATATCATGTAGGGACTCGTGCAAAATGTATAACTATTGATCGCATACGAATTCCAGCTTATGACATCAACCTTAGGACCACGTGCTAATCATTTGATTGTATCAGAAACACATTCCTCTCCCTCGACCTTTTGTTTGAACCAGTTTGCAAAAGTTCTGTTATACTCCCTAATCAATCTTTGTTCAATCATTCGATGATTTTCTTTCCTTACAGTTTCTTTATGTGCAGCTATGCTAGCTTGAACTTCATCAACATTATTCAGGATGTATAAGTAGACTTGTGACAATTCATCAGGATCCACACTCTTTACTGAAGCCCCTCGTCTACCCCCTTCAGCATGCTGACGTTTTGGAAACCCAATGTGTCTTGCTTTGGCCAAATAATTTTGACAAAACTCCATGGCTTCTTCAGAAATATATTTTTGAACAATTGATGCTTCTGGCCGGTATGCGTTCTTCACATACCCTTTAAGGAATTTCATAGATCTTTCAATTGGGTACATCCACCGTAAATGGATAGGGCCGCACAACTTTATCTCTCTCACTAGATAAACAATTAGATGAACCATGATGTCAAAAAATGAAGAAACAAAAAGCTTCTCAAGGTGGCACAAGATAAGATATCCTTCATTCTCCAATTCATCCAACTTTTCAATCTTGAAAACTTTATATTACAAACCGCATTGAAGAAGACACAAAGTCTAGTCAAAAGGACCCAAAGTTCATATTCGGTGATGCCTCGAATAGCTATTGGGAGTAGTTGTTGCATCAAGACATAACAACTATGAGACTTTTGGCCTACTAATTTCAAGTCCTTCATCGATACAAGCCTCTTAAAATTTGAAAAATACCCCGAAGGAACTTTTGTGCCATGTAAACACTCACAAAAACTTCGTTTCACATCTTTAGACAAAGTATGAGAAGCCGGGGGATAATTGAAAAATGGAGCTTGATACCCAAGAGGGGGGTGAATTGGGTATCTTTAAAAATTTAAAGAATGACTCTGAATTTAGCTAAGGAAAACAGAGTATAACAGAGGAGAAAGAGAAGAGAAGCTTGCACAAGATGATTTATCCTGGTTCGGTCTTATCCTTGACCTACATCCAGTCCCCAAGCCACACTTGGGATTTTCAATCCACTAAAACTCACAAACTGATTACAAGCTCTGTACTCAAGAGTAATTCTCTCTCAAGAACTCACTCCCCCTTACAAGTTGCAATCAATTATCCCAACCACCAAGTCCCCTGACTTGTGGTTCTTTACAATCAATAAATGATAACAAGAATAACTCTCACAAAGAGTAGATAGTGATAATCACTGAAGCTCACAATGTCAAAAGACAATACAGATGAAAAACTGAAAGTATTGAATCAACAATTAATGAATTTCGCTCTCAGTTGTTGTTGGTTGTTCAGAGTTGTTGAGAAGACTTCAATGCACTCTATTTATACTTAGAGAGCATTAAATGACCGTTGTAGGTGATTAGCATTAAGTTTGGTCAGCTTCTCTCTCTAATCTCCAACTAATCCAGGTGTTTAATTGATCTGAGATGGCTCTCTGTGGATTTGCCTGTTGGAGAAGAGTTTACTTGTTGTAGTAATCTTTCTTTACCGTTGAGAAGGCGTGCTCAGGTGGATTAACCAAAAGAAGGTTAATTTTCTGAAGTGCATTAAATGCTCTGAGCACTTTATGCTTTTTGCCTTTGACCTTCATTAATCTTCATCTTTGTTAGCTGGAATTCACTTAACAAACTGGTTAAACATAGCTGGGAACATAAGTGAATGATAAGTGAAAGCAATAAGATCAAATAACAGTGTTTTACAAATTCGTGTAATTTGAAAATCAGTTTTTAGTGCTCAATACTCGAGTATGTTCTTCTATACTCGAGTATGTCACTGTGTACTAGAGTCAATACTGGAGTGTCCAATCTGATACTCGAGTATGCAGCTTCCAGAGGCAAACTATCGTGACTTGAACTTTGAAAACCAATGTCAATACTCAAGTATGTAAGTATGTACTCGAGTATGGAACTATTTGTGAGAAAAATTTTAAGCTCAAAAACCTCAATACTTGAGTATTCATTCCAATACTTGAGTATTCAAATCATTGACAAATGGATAATCTCTCTGTATGGCCAATACTCGAGTATGCATATCAATACTCGAGTATTGATGCTTCTTTCAAAAATTGTGAGGTGTTTCCATGTCAATACTTGAGTATTCAAATCAATACTTGAGTATACAAGAACACGTGTTTAGTTGAAAAACTTTGTAAGAGCCCAATACTCGAGTATACAACAGTTATAAAAATTTGTGAGCTCTCTGTATGACCAATACTCGAGTATGTCAATATCATACTCGAGTATTCACTTAAGGTGAAAAATTGTTTGCTCTCTGTAAGTCCAATACTCGAGTATAGCTTCCTATACTTGAGTATTGACTCAGCTTGAAAAATTTGAATACTCTCTGGATGACCTATACTCGAGTATGCAATATCTATACTCGAGTATGCACTCAAGTTCAAAACTTGATTGCTCTCTGTAACTTCAATACTCGAGTATTGCTTCCAATACTTGAGTATTGCTTTGTAAAATGCATTTGAGCAATCCACCGTCAATCCAATACTCGAGTATACAATCCTATACTCGATTTTCCAATTGACAGATGGTTTTTAACATATTTGAAAAATTTAAAACATGTTTACAATTGTTGATTATCATCAAAACACATAGAGAACTAACAATAATAAGTTCTCTTCCCATGTGACCTTGGATATAACTCTTTGCGTATTCCCATTGCTTGCAAATCCAAAAATAAATGTTTGCTTTCCTATTTCGATCGCCTTGCATGTGCTTTTCGTTATCTTCTTTCTTTTTCCGACAAAAAGGAAATAAACAAAATATTGTCCTCGTGTGTCATCAACAATAAAAATGCACAGAATACAGTTAAGACCATACAAAACAAAAAACATCTTTTACCTTATTCAAATAAAAACAAATACAGTGACAATTCTTCTCAAGGTTGGATCATCGTTGTTGTCGGTTTTACCTCGCCCTGATTTGAAACAAAGTGTCCTTTTCAATATCTTCCTTCTTTTTCCGACAAAAAGAAAAGAGACAAAGAAAAGGGAAACCGATAATGCTGCTCAAAATCAAGAAAGGTAAAATCGACGACAATGAAGGACCTAGCTTGAGCAGAACGCCAGAACTTCGGTTGTCTTGAGCTGTAATGATTTAATTTGTCTGAAAAGCGAGTCAATATTTCTATTCAAAGGAAGACTATTAAGATCGGATATTAACAATTAAATGGTCCTAAAGGTTAGGCCATACTTTTTAAAATAACTGAACTTTTAGGAGCGGACAATAAACGGTCCTAAAAGTCTCATATTTTTTAGACTGAAGACTTTTAGGACCGGATGTGGACTTTTAAGCTTTTAGGAGCGGACAATAAAACAATATACGGTCTTAAAAGTCTCATACTTTTTAGACCGAAGACTTGTAGGACTGGATGCAGACTTTTAAGACCGGACTTTTAAATAATAGGTCCTAAAAGTCGTGGATACATTACTGCTCATTTATAACATCCTGAACCTCAAATTTCAAGCACTAAATAGCTATGTCCACCATCCAATACATTCAGAAACCCAAAATGGACACACAAAAATTGTTCAAAAAATTAAACAAATTTATTTATTGAATTTAACATTGCCTATGTATATTTACAAATGAATATTGTCCAAAAAAAATAAACAAATTTACAGAAGATCATTGTTGCTACAGGATATATTTACAAATGAATTTAGGAAATTAATTATTGTCCTGACTTTAAGATTAGGTCATACAGATATTCACAAAACACATTGCGTATGTGCTCCACTTCATCATCAGAAAAGGGATCAGGGCAATCAAACATCTGTAACGTAACATCAAAGACGGAAACTGAATTAACTTGCGTGCATATTTCATATGTAACATTAAGCTAAAAATTGAATTAACTTGCGTGCATAATATGTAACATCGAATACATTTACCTTTGTAGTTAATTTAGTCCTTTCTTGCATGATAATATCATACATGTGTTTCATGACGTACGGGCTACATAAGTTGGACTCCGGTGGTTGCCGATGGGTCTAAAAAGAACAAGAAATATATATAAGAGCATATATAGCTTACTGACCAAGTTCACAAGGCAGTGTGCCAGTGTACAATTATTGTACCAACATGTTGTGTGTGCCATTTAGACTCTTTGGCCTGATACCCACGCTTTTTCTTTACCTCGATTTGGAAGGTCCTCATGGCACTATCATCAAAATCACAAATTTATCAATAATGTTCACTGAAAATTCACAGCAGAGATTTTAGACAAGAAAATCAAAATGACATGCTTACTTGTTGATTGTCTGCGTCAATGCAGGCACTGGATTGCTGTGAGTGGAGTATAAGAAGATAACTTTATGCTCCTCCATACACATGAGGACCAACTGCCAGTGGCCGCTGAAAATTCACAGCAGTAAAGTACTCAATGATATATGTAGCAGAATTAAGTGAGTTGCAGACAAGATTTGTGATATGTACCTGTGGAAGTATGGAAACACGTACACCTTTCTTCTCACTTTACACAACCTCTTTGATATGCACTCCTATCTCTCCTGCATGGATGTTGCACTTGCATAGACAGGGCACAAGAATCCAAAATTGTTGCTCCTGCCCTTTTGAACCAATTCTTGATGCATGAACCTACAATGATGACATTGATCATGGAATTAGTATATATGTATGTGTGTCTAAACGATGCATTTAAATTATGTACTCATAGAAGAAGATACTTACTTCATAAAAATTTGAACAATTGCATCAGTAAGCTCACTTCTAGGAAGAAGCAGGGACTCAACATCAACAGTGTCAACTTGAACCGGTAGAGGATGAGGGACGCCCACTACTTCATTGACAGGCCACGATTTATCTTTAAAATATCAACTCTTCACCATATCGGATACTTTTTCCCTGCAGTCAACTTAGGAATAGGGGATTGAACTTGAGGAGGGGATGGAGCTTGACGAGGGGATGGAACTTGAGGAGGAGGGGCTGAAGCTTCAGGAGGAGTAGAGACATGTACAAGCTTCATTGGCCAAAAGATGAAGGTTCCCTCAACATCACTCACAAGCTTCAGCTGATTAGTTAGGAGAGGGAGAGGTGCATCAATGATCACCTTTTCAATAGACACTCTGACTTCATCATCAGCCATTTGTTGGTGGTGTACAGTTGATACCTATAAGTTGTGGACAATCCCTTTTGCAACTAATAATCGTCCAGGACTATCACGATCCTCCATATCAGGTCACAAGGTTGCTCTGACTGTCCAACAATGTAGCTCCCTCTAATGCTCTGTTGCACATGTGCAGGTGAATGTGTGAAGGGAACACTGGTCTCTGGACAATTTCTCAAAAGCAGCCTCATCTGATTCATTTCCTCCCTCATCTGGCTCATCTCGGATTGAAACCTTGCTTCTTTAGCCGCTGCTTCCTCACTTAATTTGGCCACCGTCTGTTCCATCTCCTCCTGGGTAACCATACTTTGTCTATGGCGTTTGGATTTACCAAAGTATTCCTTCAGGCCTACCCGTCCTCCAATCCCCCTTACACACCCACCATGATCCGGTTTTCCGGTTGCAACGGTCAAAACATCACTCCTCCCGTCCGATACAAAAGATCCCTCTGCTTCTTTCTTTTTAAGATCTTCTTGTAAGATACAGATAACAAGAAGCTTAGTAATGAAACATGTTTAGTAACTAAAACATAACAATAACAATACTTACAATTCTTTCAGCAACTACACGAGTTTGTTCACTCGTGTAGGCGCCGCTTGGCTTTTGCCGAATATGCAACCATAACTCCTCACGACGTATTGGAGATGGAGGATCATGTATCACAGAAGGATTGGATTTTGCTTCATCTTCTAATCTCTTCCGCTTGGCCGCCATCAATTCTTTTTTAGCATTTTCATATCCATCGCGAGAAGCCCTATGAGGGCAATCATTCTTTCTACCTATCTCCTGTGCTTGTTCCCTTCTTTTCTGTGAATTAGAATTGAAAACAACTATTAATTGTGAATTCCAGCCATGCACTAATAGAAATTAGAGAACTTCTGCTTTATATGAACATCAAACATTAGTCAAATTCACTTCATCAAGTTTCAACATTTTATTTAAGGAAGATGTAGAATTGTAGAAGAAATTGGAGCTATGTTTTGTATTGCTAGATAGATAGATTAAGAAACAAAAGAGAATTATGCTACAGAATAATACAAACTTGATCCTTTTTAAGGCATCCAGTGGGATCAGCAGTCCCCATTAGATAGTAATAATTGGGTATATAAAGTTTTTCCCTTTTAAGACTATTCATTTCCTCCTTTACAAAACAAACCATTACACAATTACCTTCTTAATATTTTATCTTTTTAGGGTTTACATATCAAACTTGCATAAATAAAGGCAGGAAATGTATACTTCTATTTAGACACCGAACCATTTAACTAACAGGATTAGATGAACACAATAACATTCACATATCCACACAGGTTAATAAGCAAACAAAACTAAATATAAACTCACCAGAGCTTCAGGAGTGGTCTGTAGCAGAACAAATTGTCGCCAAATTTGTTCATCAATAAATGTGTATATGTCCCAAGGATTATGGTCAGACGGAACCTTGGCAAAAATATACTTGTTAGCGAGAAAGGTCTTAAACTTCCTCCACCGATCAGCACAATAAGACAATGTCTTGTCTTTCAACCTCTGAGAGTCAGAGACAGTGTATGTAAGCCGGATAGTGTCCCAAATAGGTTGCTTTACTATGCCAAAGTTCACATTTTTCCACTCATCTGTCAAGATGCTAACCTTGCTGCATGCAAGATAGCTGACAAAACTAGTATATTTGCTTTTATTAGGACTGAAAGGTTCCAACTTTTCATCAAACTGTATCTCGAGCCTTGACCCATAAGTCTGACTTAGGGTTATATCCATCATTCTTGTGCCTCTTCTACACGGCATGCATGGCAGTTACGAGGCACATTGTTAGATGAAGAAGGTTCGTTTTGACTCACACCAGTATCTGGCGTTCCCGAAACACGAATGGAATCGTTTTCACCGTTCATTTTCGAGACAGGAAGAGAGGAATGCCTAAGCAAATGAGAGAGTCAAGAGGCTAATGGCACGTGGGCGAGGAAGAGAGGTAATGCAACAGGAAGAGTGGTTTTACAACAAGAAGAGGGGTTTCAGAGTTCAGAGGGACAACATAAGTCGTAAGGTAACGTTTCGCACGAAGAAGAATATATTTGGCGCTTTATTTTTAAGGCCGGATGGAATGAAACGACGGTCTTAAAGGTTAAGTTTTAAGACCGTCCTCTATTAAATTCCAATCTTAAAAGTAATAAACTTTTTGTTTAATTTTTGTTCAATATTTAGTACCGGGTAAAATTTATGTCCGGTCTTAAAAGTTTAATCTTTGAGACCGTCTATTATATATATCCGGTCTTAAACGTTTTTTACCTGTATATTTAATTTTTTTCCTTATTATTTTGGACCGCAGAAAATATTAGTCGGCATGTTCGAGATTTCTCTATAAAGAAATTTGATATTTCAATTTTTTTAATTACATTTTTAAGACCGGTTGTGTTGTTAAGCGGTCTGAATAATATATTTAAGACCCATCGCTAAAGGATCCGGTCTAAGAAGTTCTTTATATTTACAAAACTGTCATCGGTCATTCTATTAAGACTGGTGTGTCAGTACTCCAGTCTAAATGAGGTGGTTTTAAAGCCCTTTTTTGCACTAGTGTATTTTAGTTTTATGACCCACAATTTGATTGTGTTACAGACCTGCACAAGTCCCAATGAAGGAAGGGCCCAACAATAAGTATCATATCCTAACATATATGCCGGATCTACCTATAGTAAGTGAATATCCTAACTCCCTTAGGATGAAGGGATATCTTCATGATATAACGGCCTAGATACTCGCACTAAGGATCACGCAGGGTTCAATATATCCTACCTAAGGTAAACTCTACATATATCGGGTCAAGCCTTAAGATACACATGTTCTAGCTTTAAGCTATTTACATTCCGTCACACTGTGCACACACACCACCCCCTCTGGCGAAAGCCTATTTTGTGCACAGTGATCCCAAGCTCTCCTGAGTATCTCCTCCATAGATATTTAGGCTGAGCTCATCGATCCAAGATCAAAGCACCAACCCAAAACTGGATATCTGTGTTCTACACCAGAACAGATTGCTAGCCATAAGAATGAAATTGTTAAACATACCAAACTTCAAGTACTGAGTCATAGACTTATAACCAGTTGGATTCAACCGACCAAGTCACAACTAAATTAAAAGTCGAAGAACCACATTGTTGTAAATATAATATTTATGTGCATGTCCACATCCCCAATTAAAAAATATATGGCTTTTGGGGATGTGGAATTGGTCTTAAAAGTTTATGACTCATCACAGCCATACAACAATGTGGTTCTTTTATTTCTCCAATACTCATTCTAACAAAATCAATTGCATATATAGCAAGCTAACAACAAAATATCATAATTATTCCTAATGCTAACTTAATAAACACAATCAATTAAAGCATTGCAATCAATTATAATAATGGCAAGCTCTTAAATGAACTAATAATGTAGAAACTTTTGCATTCCTTTTTTTTTCAATAACAAAATCGAAAGTGTGGGTTAATTTCTCATCCCATTCACTTGAAAAGCAAAATCATGATTTTATAAAGTTGCCAAAATACTAGATCTCATGAAAGCTTAAAGAATTTTCCACAAATCACACTTTCAAAGAGGAAAATGTTACCCTTGACCATTTAGGGCATGCACAAAGCAAATCATTCTTTAAAACAACCAATCAATGAGATTAAAAAATGAATTCCCCTCCCCCCACTTAATCAACACATTGCTCTTGATGTTTGTAAAGCAATTATATTATTATAACTTATTCCTTGGTGAAGTGGAAAGTTGTGAAGTCTAATTGCAATTGAAGCACAACACGTCAACATCACATAAAGAGAGAAGGAAGAAGAAAGAAGTTATAATAACAGAGAAAATCAAGGTGAAAAGGCACAATGCTAATCAAGTAGGGTAGTGGCAAAAAATGTAAACATACATAGGGAGTTCTTATTCTACTTACAAAGCTACACTACTTATACTTTTTTTTTCCCCTACTAGATTGTGTCCCCCCCCCCCAACTTATCTTCCTCATACAACAATTAAACCCAAGTAATTATAGAAGTTATGAAGAAAATAAGTGAGCAAAGAGACAACCTTTGTTAGAGTATCTTAAGTCGCTCGAAGGAAAAGTTCTACTCCCCAATGAAAATCATGCATTTTTCATTTGAAACACCTTCCCCAATGTTGAATTTCCTCGGTAGGGGTGGCTGAAGATCAATCAAAAAAGGTTAGAGAATGTATGGTGAAGGTTGGTACCAAAGAGGACCCTTCCAAGCATGTGTCTTCAAAGAAGAAAGCAAACAATAGTATCCAATCCAAAAATAGAGACATGAAGAGATTTCAAGTGAAGTAAAGATATTTTAGGAGCTAAACTTTCCAAGTAACTATCTTATCCAATGAAATTAATACCACTCCCATTAGTAGGAGTCAAACAAACAGTTATAATTTGAAAATTCTCTTGTGTTTGCAAAGTGGAATGTGCAGAATCCAACTTATTGTTGGGGCACACCACATCATCATTGCAATCACAAGAGATGGAAGGAAAAGAAATGGAAGAAAAAAAATAGAATTTTTCAAATCATTACCACTCAAGGATTCCAAAATTTCAAAGCAATCATGTTTCTTTTCTAAATCGGGCGGTAAATCACAAGATAATAGTTGTTGGAAAGATTAATCAACATGCAGGATTCTAGCAATCAGAATTTCAGAATCTTTATCACCAGCAAGACTACAAGGAAGTGATTCAATGGGAATTTTAGGCTATGATCTTTCTCACTCACATCAACTACATCACTAAATGCTTTCTTTTAAAACTCAACAAGCTAAGAAACACTCAGTTTTGGTTTCACTAAGCATCTATGATAAGTACGTGTGTTAGATAGAAGCAATGGTCCTCTTTTCTATTATTTGACAATTGGGCAAATGCATTGTTTTTGCCTGATGAAACCAATTTTCAATTCATGTACCTACAATGCAAGTACACAAATTATAACGGCTTAATTATATTGTTAAAATATTTACACTTATAAAAAGATACTTATATTTAAATTATTTAGATAATTGCTATATAAATTCATGTGTAAGAGCTATCAGGGACATTAAATCATCATTCTCAATAAAAATCGGTACTGCTGACTTATCTGCGACTGAATCCATAGGCTTACGGCTTGAGGCAGGTTTAAGTGGATCTTACTCGTGGCGCCCCTTAAAAGGTGTCATGTGATTGACGAATGGAGGATTCAAACCTTAAACCTCTTGCACATATATTGATGCCTTTACTAGTTGAGTTGTTTTTTTGACCTTGCAATCTTTATTTACATAATTATATATATATATATAATTTCAATTTTAAAAATAATACTAATACTTATATAAATATGTGTGTGTTTGTAATATATATTTAATATTTCTTTTTAGCTTTCCTATTTCACGTAAATATTTATTATTAGATAATATATTATTTATTCAAAAAAAATACAAAAATTTGAATTTTGATTTATATTTAATATTTTTTTTATATTTTCATTGTATACTATTTTTATTTTAAGGGTTAAGGTCTTTTTTTTTTCCAGAAATTGTTTCAAAAAATCTTAATTTTGCTATGATCTAAAAACTTATGCAACATTGCTCCAAAAAATTTTTTTTGAGGAAAATTGAAATTTTTTGATAACTTTCAAGGAAAAAAAAAGACTTTAACCCTTATTTTAATTATTTCTAATATTATTATATTATATAAGTTGTTATATTATATTATATAAGTTATTATAATATAATAATAAAAAATAGAAATTCGACCGACAGATTGCCAACGGAATAATTCCAATTTCCGAAGGAATTGTTCTGTCAGTACATTCCATCGATGAAACTTGTGACAATACTGATAGAAATTCCGTCGGTAATCAATTGGTAATTACAAATGGAAAAGATTCCGTTTCCAATTCTGTAATTTTTTTTTTCCGACAGAATTTTCGTAGGTAATCCGTTAATAAATTTATCGATGGATTTTCCATTGGTAATCCACAGGTAATTCCAAGTTTTCTGTAGTGTTATTGGGGTAAGAATATTCAAATTGGTTGTATGTGGGTTTATGGGATCTTTCCCTTGTGGGTTTGCATCATCTTGAAATCAGAATGTCATTAAAATAAGCCACAAAAAAGTTTCAGTGAAAACATACAAAACACAGTTCATTTATTTCATGAAGTCTACTAGTTAACCTAAGTGGCATAACTAACCTTCAAATAATCTATGTTTCGTTTTGAAAGCAGTTTTTCACCTACCCTCTTCCCCATGGTAGTGAAAGCGTAGTTTTTACGTAAAAACGAAAGGAGAATGAAAAATCGTAAAATATAAAATCGTAAAATAAAACGGAGTTTTTACCTGCATATGTAATAATGTACCTGCCTTCATACACACATATACTGATCAATGCAATATCAATCAAAATGTCTAATATTGTTATTGATCAAACCATATTTTTTATATGATTTACATGATTAAATTGGGATTTTTAATGCATTTTCTGGGACATTATTGTATGATTAAGTACTAAGTTGAGTTAGGAACATTTGTATTGAATTAAGTGCAATTAGGGGTAAAATGATCTTTATTTATTAATTACAGAAAATGACCCAGATGTTTTTGAAATTTCAGTTCTGCCCCAAAATAGTTTGAAAATTCTCACTTTAGTCCCTCTCCAGAACTTTTAAAACTTTTACTTAAGTCCCTTAGTAAACTCGGCGCTTTTTGCAAAAACGTTGAGTTTTTACGCTTTTACACTTTAAAGCGACGCTTTTTACGCTTTTACCTCTGGTGCGTTTTTTCCACCACGTAACACATTTTGCCCGAAAAAAAGCATAAAAGCGGCGTTTTTTGCGCTTTAAGCGCGATTTTGACTACCATGCTCTTCCCTCATTCTAATTTGATGGTATTCATATTTCAAGTTAATCTTAGAAAAGACAATAAAATCAAGCAATTCATTAAGTATATAATCTTATCTAGGAATGAGATAGGAACAAGGTAGTGAAAACGTAGATTTTACCTGAAAACGGGAGGAGAATGAAAAATTGTAAAACGTAAAATCGTAACGTAGTAAAATCGTAAAAACTTAAAAGCGTTTGGAAAATTAGTAAAATTGTTTCAATGAAAAAAAATCGTAAAAACGTAAAATCGCAGTGATAAAACGAGTTTTTAACTACCCTGGATAGGAATACTTTGTTGGAAATAAAGCGATCTAAACATATTCAAACCTAAATTACCATTTAGATCAATGCAGAAGAATAAAATAGAGATCGTGGATACCTCCAGCCATTGATTTGTTTCCAGATGAAGAAGAGATGAACTCTGGGTTTTGGCTCTTCTATCTCTTCTCTCTCACTCTACAGATGGTGTGTCTTCTAAATGTGAGAG
The DNA here is from genome assembly GCA_034222035.1 of Acacia crassicarpa. Taxonomy (NCBI): domain Eukaryota; kingdom Viridiplantae; phylum Streptophyta; class Magnoliopsida; order Fabales; family Fabaceae; genus Acacia; species Acacia crassicarpa. The sequence continues at coordinate 42,209,847 of JAWXYG010000003.1, forward strand.
CAGACTCAGGGAACCAAAACCTTATACACGTCCGAATTCCAACCTCTGGCCATCACAGAGATGAATGCCATTAATGTGTAATAATTGGCAATTATTGTATATTGAATGAGCCGTTACTGAATTGATTGGTAGGTTACAAAACCGGAATTAATGTGGGCCACTTAATGGAATTAACGGAATATTTTCAAAATTAAATATATACTAATATAATAATTAAAATTCCAACATTCTCCCACTTGGTCCACATACTTCAGCATATATCTTCTAAGAAACAAAATGCATGGATCATAGCGATAGGTCCTCTTAAAGCGAGTAATATCTTCCATGTATCACAGTGCATCATTTTTCCTAAACCCATGTGACTTAATGAATAAACCTTATATTTATTCTAGGTCCAAACTTTAATGATATTTCTCAAAATGAATATGTGCGCAATACTGAATGAGAAAATATCGCAAATAGAGTTTCATAAATAATATCGTTCTTACAACGAAAATCACATAAAGGAACCAAGTCCCATTCTTTCTGCATGATCCTAAAATTTCAATGTAGACATGCATTTAGTTAAAGGATCAGCAATGATCAATTCAGTGCTCATGTGTTCAATAACCACTGTTTTATTTTTAACACACACTTTTATGGCTAAACACTCAATGTCGATATGCTTGATTCGACTACCACCTTTATTGTTCTTAGCCAAAAAAACAACAACTGAATTGTCACAGTATAACCTCAATGGCCTAGAAATTGGATCCATAATTCTAAGCCCAAAAATGAAACTCTTCATTCATACACCATGTGAGGTAGCCTCAAAACAAGATACAAACTCAACTTATATAGTGGAAGTAGTAATTAAAGATTTCCTTTTACTCCTCCATGATACAGCTCTATTGGCTAGCATGAAAATATATTCTAAAGTGGATTTTCTTAAGTCAATGCAGCCAGCATAACCTGAATCATGGTAACTAGTCACTTCCAAATTGTCGATTCGTTTGTACTTAAGCATGTACTCTTTAGTCCTTTAAAGGTATCTCAATACTTTCTTTGTAGCTCTCCAGTGGTTTGTACCTGAATTACTCTGATATCTCCTTAGCATTCCAACAGTAAATGCAATGTCAGATCTTGTGCAGACTCGAACATACATAAGGCTTCTTACTGTTAAAGCACAGGGAATAATGTTTTTCATTTGTTCCCACTCAAAGTCATTCCTTGGGTACTGGTCCAAATTAAACATGTCACCTTTCACAATAGGAGCTATACTTAGTGAACAATTCCTCATCCGAAATCTTTCCAAAGCTTTGTTGATATAGGTCTCTTGAGACAAACTCAAATGTATGTCTCTATGTATCTTAATGCTAGTGACATAAGATGCATCTCCCATATCCTTCAAGTCAAAGTTTTCATAAAGGAATTGTTTCACCTCATATAGTAAACCATTATCATTAGTTGCAAGTAAAATATCATCCACATATAGAATAAGGAAACAAGTCTTGCTCCTACTAACCTTCTGGTATCTACATTCATCCACAATGTTCTCTACACAACCAAATGAAGAGATAACATCATGTAAATTTAAATACCATTGATGAGAAGCTTGTTTCAATCCATATACAGATTTCTTGAGTTTGCACACCAAATGATCACCATTATTAGAGGAAAATCTTGATGGTTTGTTTCATGCAAAACTCTTCCTCTAGATCTCCGTTGAGAAATGTCATTTTCACATTCATTTGTTGCAACTTTAATTCAAAATGTCCAACCAATGCTAGAATGATACGAAGAGAATCTTTCTTAGATACAGGAGAAAATGTCTCCTTGTAGTCGATTCCTTCTCGTTGAGTGAATCCTTTAGCAACGAGTCTTGCTTTATGTCTGTCAAGGTTGCCCAATGAATCTCTCTTTGTTTTGAAAACCCATTTAAATCCAATGGCTTTTACACCATTGGGCAACTTAACAAGATCCCAGACTATGTTAGATGCCTCGGTATTCAACTCAGCCTTCATAGCATAACACCATGAGTTTGATTCTCTACAGTTCATGGCTTGTGAAAATGTTCCAGGATCATTTTCAGCTTGTACATTATAGTCAGATTCCTGTAGATACACAATATATTCACTAGGTATTGCTGATCTTATTGTTCTAGTAGATCTACTTAATGTTATTTCATTATCTTCTTGAGGAACTTGTTGTTCAACTGGTTGTTCAACAATTTCTTATCATTCCTCATCAACAACTTGATCTATTGGATCATTATCAGCAGGTTGTAAATCTTGAATGATTGATTGTACAATATTCAGTTGAACCGAAGGAACATTGTTAACGGCCAATCTTAAACTCGAAGTGGAAAGTTGATTATCTAAGTGATCCTTTCCAAAAACAAGCTTTCTGAAATGATCACTCCCACTAATCAAGTCATATTCAAGAAATTCTCCCATTTGCATTTTCAGCCTTCCCTCCTCTTGAACACACATGGTCAAACGTTTATTGATTGACCATTTATACTCATGTGTGTTGCAGGATATCCTAAAGGGTCTATATGGCTATAGGAGAGTGTTCGGAATATAGTGTATAAGGAAAGAATCAGACATGTCAACCTCAAGTGACTTCAGTTGAGCTTCAATGTCCCTTATTAATATGATGTGCTTACACACATTTTTTACTGCAGTGAGTCTCGGGGATGAAAACTTCATAATTAGGGTGTCAGTAAATGCTTTATCTGAAGTCCAAAGTTGTTCATCAATAGCCTTCAGAAGTGGCCTAATCTTGTTATGCTGTTCGACAGAACCACGAATGTCAGCAGAGATTGAGATCTTTATGAACATAACTGAGAGACGATTAGATCGCTCCCACTTTTCATAAAGATCAACCTGATCTGGAGTGCTGGCTACAGTAATGGAAGGTGGTTCGTCTTTCCTTATAGCATAATCAATGTCCATCCACCCTAGTTGGAGAAGAACTCCCTCTCTCCATACCTTATAGTTATCACCCCTCAATTCGGGAATGTTACATTTCATATCAAAGAAATTCGCAGGTTGTATGACTGCATAGTATTGAACATATATGCTTATAACTAAAATTTGAGACTAATAAATCATATCATGATTTACCAATATAAATCATGCTTAAGAAACATGAATCTACTGACATATAACTTGCCTGTAGGTTAAAGTTATAATTCAATTAGATCCATATATACCTTTATCATAAAACTATCAAATTATTTCCTTATTCTTAATTCTTGTAGGTAAATTAAGAATATAATTTGATGTTCTATTCCAATTAATCATACATTATAAATTCATATCACTAAAGTCTACCTGTGGGCAAAGACATTAGCATAGCATGAATTTATCTTGAATTAATGAAACTAGAATGCAATTATATCCCCTAATACCTGTGGGCTACTTAGAAAATATAATGTCATTCCATTCCACCCTAATTAAAACTATGATTATAATTATCTACCTGTGGGCAAAGATTTATTATAACCGCACATTTAATTACAATTGATGTCTTTAAAACCCTTTGTGGGATGTATTTTGTTCGCTAGAATAAAATAGAGTATATGTTTCTACTGAGGTTGTTTTGGCAACTCCTCAATTCTACATACTTATCACAAAGACACCACACTACTGTGTATACTAACTGTACATATGACATTAATTTTGATATGGTATAACCTTATATGACTAAATATGTATACAACATGTGCATAAGGATATTGTAGTTATTAATTAAGCAAAATATGTATGCTAATCACTAATATCAAATATGTACAATCTAAATGCCATACACACAATGTCAATAGAAATCTGAATTGAATTAATTTAATCAACTAAATCATTAATGTAAATAAAAATATTTACTCACCTTCAATGATTGATATTCTAAAATCCATATGTGATTATTTATGCATGTTATAAGAGGGCACTATAACCACCACTCCAGCATGCGAGTTAATCACAAATATCAATAATGTGCACTCAAATTCTATACATGCACAGCTTTATAGAGGACTGAACCAATTAATTTAATCAATGTAAGTGACTAAATACAATCCTCCCACTTTGATTAAATTAATGTTACCAATATCAATCACCAAAATCAACTTTGTGCAGTTAGATTCCAAATATATACAAATATTTAATGAGAATTTAATTGAACAATTTAATCAACAAAATGTGATTAAATAATCATGACAAAATTCTCCCACTATTTTGTGCATTCAAAAATAGATCTAGTATCTGCACATCTTAATGGAGGGATTAATTGATTAATTAAATAATCAAATCAAAGAAAAATCCTCCCACTATTTTATGTATCTAAACATTGTTTAAATAATTAATTTTGGCACTTTTCATCTTGAATTAAATTTTACAAAATTCTGAACAGTTAAATAATGGTCTAAAGTTAATTTTCCAAATATTTAGACAATTAAATATGTTATAAAATAATTTTATAAACCTTTCATAATATGAAAGAAAAACAAAAATGCCAAAATCAATCCTTTTCTTAATTTAAACAATTAAATGTGATGTAATCAAAATTATACATAAAACACATGTTAATTTAGCAAACAATGACTAAAGTATTTTAACCCACAATTCATTTATGTAGATTAAAATTTCAAAGCACAAAGCACAAATGTTCTTTCAATCATCAATGTGCCTAAAACCTGATAAAATGAATCCAAAATTAAATGTGATATTCATTTTGCCTTGGCACATATACTAAATGCCAGCCATAAAGCCATACATATAATGGATTCCAATGCATCTGGTCCCACCCAGAAATCATTCAAATCCCATTTGACTTTGAAAATTAATAAATCATTTAAAATTAATGATGATTCATCTCCTACCATATGTGTATGCGTGGCTCAAATTGCAAAGCGCTAGCTTTTAGGTGCCATACATTCACTTGTCCCGAGTTCGAAACCCCTCTGGACCCTTTTGAAAATTATTGCTAATAAAAAAAATAGTTTAAATAAAATAAAAACTTAATTCCAAACACAGGAGAGTCCACGACCCAACTGGTGGAACACTATCATTCAAGTGTTGCACTCTCCCGTAGGTCTCGGGTTCAAAACGTATAGGGACCCATTTTTGTGTTTTTTTTAGGTCATCTTCCCCATAATCGGATCCCCAATACCCAGATCTCAACCCGGTTCCAGTCGCTGACTCAGTTCCTGTTGCCCGATCTGCAAATGCAGATCGCCTTTTCCGGCAACTCCAGGTGGATTTACCAGCAACTCCAATCGCCAAATCTGAATGCGACATGAAGGATTTGTGGCTGCTATGATCTGAGATGCCACCATGATCTGAAATAGCCACCGGAAACAGAGTGCTCCAGATTCAGTTTTCTGGTGATCCTTATGCCGTTGTGGTCCATATTTCACGGCGTTTCTTAGGCAATCGGGAAATTCGAAGGACGGTGATTTTCATGCAACAATGACCGAAAATAATCACCAAAAATTAATAATTATCCAGAACAATATGCTCAATATAATCACACAATCGAAAAATCTAGATTCTGATGGCAGCATTCATGGATAATCAAGCAAAATCCAGATCGAAAGTGTTACGGACCGGCCCAATAGGCCCATGTCCGGACCTCGGCCCAACCATGCCTAAGGCAGAATCTATGCTATAACGGGCAAGGATATGAGATCCCACTGATGGAGGATCTCATTAACCAAGAATCTCCTCCAATCATGCTCCCAACAAATCAGCCCCTGATTTCTCAATCCCAAATATCGCTCATTAATACGGAGATACTCGCACCAGACTCCTCTATAAATACAGGGAAACCCTAAACAGGTGCATACATTCTATTCTATGCTCTATTTACCTTTTGTCACACAGAGCACACACCCCACTCCCCTGGCTTCACGCCTTCCATTTTACTACGAACTACATGGACTTTGATCCCTTCAAAGGGTACGTAGGCTTTAGGCTTGATAACCTAGTCAAGTCCAATCTTTCTGTGTTCTTAGGACAGAACATTGGCGCCGTCCGTGGGGATCCATAAACTTCTATCCCCGTGACCACTGATGGCAAACACCAGCAGCCACAGCAGAAATCCATCTTTGGTTGGCGGAGACCCTCTGATAAGCCAGCTGCCATCCGGACCCAGTCAGCCGTCGGAGCAACCACAGCGAGAGAAAACCCCAGAAGGGCACGTAACTGACACGACCACTTCTCCCTCTGCAGATGACCAACGACCATTAGGAGCGCTCACAGAAGCTCCAGCACGAGACGTCCAGGCAGTCGAAGCCGACGTACGTATCCTGAGAAGGACGCAGGAGTCGTTCCTTCAGAGGCTCGAGAATAAGGAGAAACGGGATCACCTCCAGTGAGAGGCCAATTTCGAAGCTTTCGGCCGAATGATAAAAGACGCGGTCGAACAGGATCGCCGACAAGGAAACCGCCGGAGGAATCATAGAAGAGGAAGGAGGTCTCCCGTGGATGACAGCAGTTCCTCGGGCAGTCCAGAACCGAGGCACACACGCCGTGACAACGGCGAGCCACAGCGGAGGACGAGCGCAGAGCGAGGCCGATCACAGTCCCAAGAGAACGAAGAGAACCACGGTGACAGTTTTAACCACACTGATCGGGCTAACAGAGAAGGCCGGGGCCGAGAAAGACACCGCGTGGAGGACCGAACTCCCCGGACTCATAGATCACCTCGCCACAGATCTCCCCGGGAGTATCGAGTCACGTACCTGTCGGACTCTGGCAGATCCCCGTTCTCAAGAGAGGCGGCCACCGCCCGTTACCCGAAGCACTTCGACCTGGCCGACCTACCGAAGTACGACGGAACCCAAGTTCCACACAACCACCTTGGCGTGTTTGAAAAGCTCATGTGGGTCCGACAAATTAGGGGCCCGGTTACCCAGCGTCTCTTCGCGGCTACTCTGACCGGACCGGTACATAGATGGCTGAGCTCTCTCCCGCACAACTCCATCCGAAGCTTTGAGGACCTCGGACGCAAGTTCGAGTTGCATTTCGCCACCAGTAAAAAGCAGCCGAAGACCGCATTCACGTTGAGCAAAGTGCGACAGAAGAAGGGCGAGGCCCTGCAGAAGTACCTGGATCGATTCCGGGACGTAGCCATGCAAGTGCAGTCGCTGCCCGAAGAGGTCCACGTACACTGCCTGGTCAACGGGCTAGACCCGTCGTCACGACTGGCCCGAAACTTGTGCAAAAACCCAGTGCACACATTGACCGAATTCTACACCCAGGCGAAGAAGTACTTGGAAGTGGAGCAAATGGAGGAGGCCGACGCAGACGAGCCCAAACGGGCGAGGAACAATCCGGCCAACGACGAGGACCAGTCAGGAAGGCCGAGGTCCGAGACGAGAAGACGAACTCGTGAGAGCCGAGCCAAACCTGACCGAGCCAACCAGAAGGCCAAGTACGACAGCTACACCCCGTTGAATGTCCCTCGGTCCCAGGTTTGGAAAGAGGTAGCCCAGGCCGAAATGAAGCAGGTTGACAAGCCGAGGCTAACCAGAGGCCGCTCCAATACCGACCGTACCAAGTTTTGTGCATTCCATGACGGCCACGGACATACTACCGACGAATGCTATGACCTCCGCGATGCTATTGAAAAATTCGTAAGGGACGGAAAACTGCGTCAGTACGTCATCAAGACCCAGGGAAGGACAAACGGCAAGCGCAATGACAGTGGCCGCACTAGAAGTCCGCCCAAGGAAGCCCGAAAGCCGGGAAAGAAGTAGAAGACCGCCTCTGACGACGAATTTCCCGATGTGGATTTCCAGTGCAACGTTGTCAGCGGAGGGTTCGGAGGCGGCGGAGACACCGTAAGCTAGCGGAAGAAATATCTCCGCGAGGTACTGACCGTCCGAGACCTCCCCAAGTTCAAGGAGGACCCCAAGAAACTGAGGCCGCCTACACTGACCTTCACCGACGAAGAGCTGAAAGACGTCATGCCCGGCCACCTGGATGGGCTGGTAATCATTGGAACCTTGGTTAATTGCTGAGTTAAAAGGATCTTTGTTGATGCAGGGAGTTCGGCCGACATCATAAGTTGGGACGCCTACAAGAGGATGCACCTCGACCCAGAAGATCTCAAGCCGTGCAAGACCACCTTGATCGGGTTCAATGGCGAGCAGTCCTTTCCGAAAGGTTACATCGACCTAAGGTTGACCCTCGGGACCAAGGAAGGTTTCAAGTCCGAACGAGTGAGGTTCATTGTCGCCGAGTTCCGGTCCTCGTACAACATTATCCTAGGCCGACCCACAATCCACAACTGGGACATACTGGTGTCCACCAAACACCAGAAACTGAAGATGGTCAATGAAAAGAACCAGATAGTTGTAGTATCCGGAGATCAAAGAGAGTCGAGGCAATGCTACTTTGAAGCTCTCCGGGTCGAGGAAGGAGGGTCCTCATCTCCACCTCGGCTCGGATCCAATGAGCAAGTAGCCGAAGCCGGCTTCGATCAGCGCTCACGGCAGTCAGTCAACATGGTGGAGCTCGACCTCCAAGAACAAGAAAATCCGAGGCCTGAGCCGGAAGGAGAACTGGAGGAGATAGTGCTAGGGGAGGACCCGTCCAAAACCGCCAAGATCGGCCGAGACATGAGGGACGACCTGAAAGCTCATATGATCCGTTTCCTCAGACAGAACCAAGACGTCTTCGCCTGGACCTCGGCCAAAGTACCTGGCATCGACCCCCACTTTTGCTGTCACAAGCTCGGCATATGGCCGGGATCAAGACCAGTGGCACAGAAGAAGAGGAACATCGCGGACAACAGACAGGATGCCCTCGCTAGCCACATCAAAGAACTCCTAGAGGCCGGCTTCATTCGAGAGGTGCAGTACACCACCTGGCTCTCTAACGTAGTCATGGTCCTTAAACCCAGCGGCAAATGGAGAGTATGCGTCGACTACTCCAACCTCAATAAGGCGTGCCCAAAGGACTCCTACCCTATGCCCAATATCGATAAACTTGTGGATAACTCGGCCGGGTATCAGCTCCTCTCCTTTATGGATGCCTACTCCGGATACAATCAGATTGCAATGCATCCGGACGACCAGGAGAAGACTGCCTTCATGACGAACAAGGCAAACTACTGCTACAACGTCATGCCATTCGGACTGAAGAATGCCGGGGCCACCTATCAGAGGATGATGAACTGAGTTTTCGAAGACCAGATCGGGCGCAACATAGAAGTCTACATAGACGACATGATCGTCAAGTCGAAGCTTCCAGAAGACCACATCCAGGACCTAGAACAGACGTTTGAGAAACTAAGAAGACATCGAATCAGGTTGAACCTGGCCAAATGTGCTTTTAGAGTTCCGACCAGAAAATTCTTAGGCTTCATGTTGACCAACTGAGGAATCAAGGCCAACCCGGACAAATGCAAGGCCGTATTAGAGATGCAGCCCCCGAGGACTAAGAAAGAGGTACAGCAGCTAACCGGCCGATTAGCCGCCCTGACGCGGTTCCTGCCGAAGTCGGCCGAGAAAGCCCTACCTCTCTTCAAGTTACTGAAGAAGGAAATCCGAAGCGGCTGGAACCCAGACTGCGACGCCGCCTTCGCGGGAATCAAGAGATGTTTGGCAACCCCTCCAGTGCTTACCAAACCGGATCCGGGGGAAACCTTATTCCTTTACCTCTCCATTGGCAACGAAGCCGTCAGCGCCGCCTTAGTGAGAGAAGCCGAGGCCGGACAGATGCCGATATATTTCATCAGCAAGGCCCTACAAAGCTCTGAACTCCGGTACCAGAAACTTGAGAAAATAGCCTTTGCCCTACTGACCTCGGCAAGACGCCTCTGGCCCTACTTCCAGGGACATCAGATAGTGGTCCGCACCAGCCAGCCGATCCGACAGATCCTCCATAAGCCCGACTTAGCAGGAAGGATGACAAATTGGGCCATAGAGCTGTCCGAGTTCGACATCGCTTTTGAAGCTCGGCAAGCGATTAAGTTCCAGGCACTGGCGGATTTCATCAGGGAGCTCACCCCGACGATAACCAATGACGGGACGTGGAAGGTCTACGTAGATGGGTCGTCTAACGCTAAGGACAGCGGTGCAGGAGTCATCGTGGAAAGCCCACAAGGGGTCGCCACCGAGCATTCTCTCCAATTAAAGTTCCCGACCTCCAATAACCAAGCCGAGTACGAGGCTCTGCTGGCCGGATTGCTCCAGGCAAAGGACAATGGCACACAACGAGTAAAGGTTTTAACCGACTTGCAGCTCGTCGCGGCCCAGATTGACCGCAGCTATCAAGCAAAGGGCCCTCTTATGGCAAAATACCTAAATCGCGCCAAAGAGCTCATGGCCGAATTCGAGGAAGTGACCGTTTCCCACATCCCAAGAGAGGAGAATGCTAGAGCTGACATCCTCTCCAAGCTGGCGAGTACTAAGGGACCGGACAATCACAGGACCATGATCCAGCAAAACCTGACCGAGCCGAGCTGCGTCATGGCCATCTCAGCAGGCCTCGACTAGAGGAAGCCAATAGAATACGACCTTGAAAGAGGAATCATCCCTACCGACTCGGCCGAGGCCAAAAGACTGATTAGAGAAGCCGCGCTCTACGCAATGGTGGATGATCAGCTGTACCGAAAGGGTCTACACTGCCCGATGATGAGATGTCTCGGCGAATCCGAGGCAAAGTATGTGCTGGCCGAGCTACACGAAGGCAGTAACGGCCACCACATGAGGGGCAAAGCCCTCGCCAGAAAGGCACTGCGCGCCGGATACTATTGGCCCACCATGAAGCATGATGCCATGGAAAAAGCAAAAATGTGCGACAGTTGCCAAAAGCACGCCAGGATCATATGGCCGCCACCCTCAGAATTAAAAGGAATGCCACCCCCTGGCCCTTCTACAAATGGGGCATGGACATCCTCGGACCGTTTCGACCGGCGCAAGGGCAATACAGATGGCTCATAGTTGCGGTAGACTACTTCACCAAGTGGATCGAAGTAGAGCCACTCGCCACGATAACCTCGGCCAGAGTGATAAAGTTTTTCCGGCACAACATTGTCTCCCGCTTCGGGATACCAGCCGAGGTCGTCACGGACAACGGCACCCAGTTCACAGACCATCGATTCCAAGCGCTAATGTCCAACCTGGACATCAAGCAGCACTTCTCGTCCGTAGAACACCCGCAGTCGAATGGCCAGGCTGAAGCCGCCAACAAAGTCGTCCTAGACGAACTCAAGAGGCGGATGTTGCAAGCCGACACCAACTGGACCGAGCAGCTCCACAGCGTTCTTTGGGGATACCGAACAAGCGTATAGTCTTCGACCCAGGAAACCCCCTACAGGCTAACCTATGGATGCGAGGCAATGATCCCAGTTAAAATTGGATAGCCATCCTGGAGAAAGGTCAGAGCCAGACAAGAAGGGCAGGAGTCGAACGACGACGGCTTGAAAACTAATTTGGACCTCATAGACGAAATCTGAGTCACGGCGCACTGCCGAGAATTAGCCGCAAAGTAGTTACTCGCCGCTAAGTACAACAGGAAGGTCAGACCCCGGTCATTCAACCGCGGGAACCTAGTACTCTGACGGGCCGATATAGGCAACAAGAATGCCAAGGACGGGAAGCTGGCGGCAAACTGGGAAGGCCCCTACCGGATTAAGGAAAAGCTCGACGGGGGGGCATACATCCTCGAGACCTTGGCATGGAAACCAATCAAAAGAACATGGAATGCCGACAAGCTGAAAATCTACTACAGCTAGATCCCACTTCGGCACTGTTTGTTTGTTTTCGTTTTATTTCCTTAATTCAAGTTCAAGTTATGTTGTTTCTGATCTTGTTGCTTTGTAAAGCCCCTTAGGGCTATTTCTTATCAATAAAGGACTCCACTTAGAAGATTTATGAATGTGCACAAAATTAGCTTAAGCATAAAGGCGAAGTCATGAAGCTCGGCCAAAAACGAAAAGACCGAGGCAAAGAAGCCCGGCCAAGAAACCGAAAGCCGAGGTACTTGAACCCGGCACCGGCAAAAGGCCCCGAGGTCATGTACCCGGCCAAAGAATCAAAAACATCTAGATGTCCGAAAACCAGCCGTTGTACTCCGACATGCATTGGTTAGAGCTCGGCGAAGGCGCCATATGAGGCCCTTCGTGAAATTGACGCGTCAACGCTCGCCCGGCTAAGCAAGCAGTCTACCATGCCGACCTTGATCAGGTCAAAATGCCTGACCTGAGGCAAACGAAGCCTCGGTTAGGCATGTGGTAGTTCTGCCCTTACGCCGGTAAAATTTAATCCGACTATGTGAAAGTTGGAGCCCAACTATTAGAAAGTTGGGCCGAGGCAGTGCAGTTAGTTATGCCTGACGAGGCTGAGACAAGACAACCCTGCCCCAACCTCCCACACACTAAGTGTGGTAGAGTACCGACGGCCTGCACACATGAGGCCGATAAACACTAAAACTTAGGCAAAAGTATGAAATTATCCATTGCCTAAGTTATCTAAACGGCTTGTACTCATGCGGCCGACGTTTAGAACATAGACAGAAGGATGACTGACTCATTCACGGTCTAAGCGGTCCGAACGGCCTACCCACATGCAGCCGATATATACCCAATACCGAGGCAAAAGGATCACAACAAAAAGGAAACCATCCATTGCCTAAAGTATACAACCAAGTTCAGAATTCCAAAAGAACTAAGGTGTACGAACTAAGGCACAAGCCAAAGACAAAAAAGATATTATCATTCATTGCAAAAAGTTTATACACGATGGCACAAGGCCAAAATCGTTCCAACAAATTACAAGGGCACCAACGCCCCAAATTCAAAATAGAAAAACAAAAAGCTAAGACTAGCTGGAGGGGTCGGCCTCAGGATCTTCGGCCTCGAGGTTCTCAGCCTCGGCGTCAGCAGCATCCTCAGCAGCAGGCGACTCGTAAGGGATCAACTTCCCGTCCTGAACAAAGGAGCGGTAGTCGTACCCGTCAACATTGAGCTCTACGGTAAGGGAATTTTGGGATGAATTTTTGGGTACGGTGACACTAAAGAAACCCAGAAATGTAGAAGAGCGGCGACACAGGCAACTATTTCAGAAACAAATGGTAAAATGCAAGAAAGAACCAAACAAAAGCACAAGGAAGTAGACGGAATACCTGTACTGAGAAGATGAAAGAAACTGGAACGCTGGGAAACGGCGAAAGTTTCGCACAGGGAAGAAACCTCTCGGTGGACTCTAGAAGAAAAACCAGAAGTGTCTGAGAAGAAGATGAATAGCGGGAAAAGTAGAAAAGAGAAGAAAGAGGGCTATTTAAAACTTAACGCAGGGGTGCAACGGTCTATTCCCGTACAGATGTGACGGGATTGGTACAGCGCGATGCCAGCGCGATAAATGCGCACATACCTCGAAAAGTGGAAATGCGCGGTGGTTGCAGAACACACCCAATGGAGGCCTGATAGCTGTAAGCCCGCAATGATGGCACGCTAGGAGCAAATCCCAAAGCGTCCGGAGAATCCCAAAAGGCAAAAGGTTTGAGACCCGGGCAGGACGAATAACCGCCCGGACTAGGCAGGACGAGGGCATGGTAAGCCGACCACTGCTCCGGACCGGACTAATGGTCACGGCAGCCAAAGGCCGACCGAGTTAGGGAAGAAGGCCTCGGCCATAACTAGGACCGGGGGCAATACGCACCTCGGCCGTCTAGGAGCCTGAACAATCGAGTTGGGGGGCAACTGTTACGGACCGGCCCAATAAGCCCATGTCTGGACCTCAGCCCAACCATGCCTAAGGCAGAATCTACGCTATAACGGGCAAGGATATGAGATCCCACTGATGGAGGATCTCATTAACCGAGAATCTCCTCCAATCATGATCCCAACAAATCAGCCCCTGATCTCTCAATCCCGAATATCGCTCATTAATACGGAGATACTCGCACCAGACTCCTCTATAAATACAGGAAAACCCTAAACAGGTGCACACGTTCTATTCTATGCTCTATTTACCTTCTGTCACACAGAGCACACACCCCACTCCTCTGGCTTCACGCCTTCTAGTTTACTACGAACTACGTGAACTTTGATCCCTTCAAAGGGTACGTAGGCTCTAGGCTTGACAACTTAGTCAAGTCCAATCTTTCTGTGTTCTTAGGATATAACAGAAAGCATATACTCAAATAGGAGCTCAGATCCGGATCAAAGAAAAATCACAGATCTAAACCAAAAAGTTTTCATATTCTTCCCATAAAAGAGACATTTAGCAACTCAAAAGAATCCAAGAAACCCATATTGAAAGTAAGAACAATTAGTTTCAAATGAAAAAAATTCTCAGATCAAAAATCAATTAATATATATATTGATTCCAGAGAACGAAGGCCACAAAAATATTTCCAAAAAATCCTGATTGACAACATATTCAAATATATAATATGTATCTCGAAACTAGGATTCAAAGCTTCAAGTAATATCAATAGAGAGACGATGAACAGTGTCGGCAATCATTGAAAAACAAAATTGATGGCCATGAAAGAAGTGTGCATATACTCACAAGAAATCTAGAACGGAAAAACCCCAGATTAAATATATGCATCGAATCTCTCCAACTAGTTGAAGAAAATAAAATTTCATCGGTCAAAAATCAAGGCAGAGGAATATACGCTCTGATACCAAATGTTGGAAATAAAGCGATTTAAACATATTCAAACCTAAATTAACATTTAGATCAATGCAGAAGAATAAAATAGAGATCGTGGATACCTCCAGCCATTGATTTGTTTCCAGATGAAGAAGAGATGAACTCTGGGTTTTGGCTCTTCTAAGTCTTCTCTCTCACTTTGCAGATAGTGTGTCTTCTAAACGTGAGAGCAGACTCAGGGGACCAAAACCTTATACACGTCTGAATTCCAACCTCTGGCCATCACAGAGATGAATGCCATTAATGCGTAATAATTGGCAATTATTGCGTATTGAATGGGCCGTTACTGAATTGATTAGTAGGTTACAAAACCGGAATTAATGTGGGCCACTTAATGGAATTAATGGAATATTTTCAAAATTAAATATATACTAATATAATAATTAAAATTCCAACATACTTTACAAAGATTATGTTTACAGCTCTGCGTTCAATGTACATCCTGTAAGTTGCATTTTTCTTTGGCACTAAAAGTACTGGAATTGTATAATATATGACTCAAACTTTCCCTAACATATTATTTTTTTCATGAGCTCTTCCACTTACTTTTAAAACTCCTTTGGTTTTTTGCATCACTTCTATAGGCTAACCTATCAATTTGTTGCTCCTACACTGAAATCAATTTGTTCAATTCCTCTAATAGGTAGTAAACGAGGGGAAACTTCTTCAGAGAAACAGATCGTCAAATTCCTATAACAAAGAATTAACAACACTAAAAAAGAAGAGTTAATGTCCTAAAGTGTTCAAAAAAAGAATCCTTGCAAACAAATCCATGAGTTTTCTCTCCAATGAGAAATGCAAACATTTGGAGATTCCAGCCGTTGCTTCACCTGCTTGGTTCATCGTTATCTCTCTGTCTGCCTGGATGATTCTTCATAATTCACAAATCCGCTTTCTCCTCCTATATTTCCTTCTTTAGTTCATTTTCATGCCTTGCATTGGAGAATCTCTGATGTTTCCATGCACTTCGCTGGCTTCTACTCCTCATTTCCAGCAATGTCCTTCGACTTTCTTTGTTCTCGGTCAATACTTCTTCTCGATTCCTCTCTTCTTTATTCATCTATTTCATTGTTTGTCTCCTCCTTAATTTGCAACAAACGTCAACTTTACCGTACTATTTTTGGCGAAGTTGGCGTCTTTGAGGTGCACTATGAGAGCAGTTGTAATTTCTCTTTTTTAATGTTTTATGTGCATATTTACAAGATTTATTTATAAGATATGCTTTTATGTTTGATGTGTAGATTTATAAATTTTATTTATGCGAACATCTTCATATATAGAAGATATAATTTTATGTTGGGTTAAGGTGCACCCAACTCCCAAACTATTTTTGGAAGTGTATCTAGCACCCTAAACTATTTAGTTGTGCGTTTTGCCCTTAATATATTAAAACAATCAGGCAATTTCCATCTTAAACCACTTAATCATACCCTTCTTTGGGGAGGTTTGGGGCCCCCCGCCGGGGGGGGGGGGGGGGGACTAAAAGGTTGAAATTTTGACTGTTTGAGATTATTAAATGGTGAATGACTTTTTAAGTCCCAACTAAGGGAAAAAATATCAGAAACGTCTCTGTTGACAAGTGAACATGGGAGATTAACAAGTGAATCAGTTACCATTAACAATTTATGAGATTTGTGAATGTATTATTGCCTTTGCTTGGAACTAGATGTTATTATATTCTCCCTCTATTAAATGATTGTTATAGTGTTTGTGCCAGATCTAGTTTTGAATCTTGGGTTTCTTCATTTTCTCTATTTTTCTGATTTGATTTGGTCAGTTCTGATTCAAGGAGGGATAATCCGGACATCCATGTAGATGATCTATCGCTTTGTATGTTGCCTGGAAATTTAATTGAATTGAAGGTAGCTAGAGTTCAAATTATTGTAATTGAGATAAACCAGAAAAGAAGCAAATAATGCGCCATGAAAAAAGGGATTATTGTAATTGAGAGGGTCAAATATCTCGAAGCTCTCCTGTCTCTTTGACGGGATATTTCTGAGCTAAATGGTACAGTGACACATAGGATCAGTTTCAGTATATGAGAATGACTTTTTTTTTTATTTTTTTATTATTATTATTTATTTGAATGGTATAAGATTTAGAACGCAAGAGATTTCTCCTCATCCAAAAATGCACTTCTCGAAATTTATACTTGTATTTTTCGTTTTATTAAGTGAGGCCTCTTATCACTTTAACCAACAACATATTTGTTAAAGAGACGGTAATAATTAAATAATAGATGAGTATGACTTTCTATATATGTGTGTGTGTATATATATATATATGGGAAATATACTTTTCATGTTGTAGGAGAAGTGTATCTTCATGTCATAGATATAAAAAGATGTAGGTCCCACCATTTCATGTGTGAGTAGGAATCTTCTTCTTCTCATGCAACATGAGAAATGTAAATACTATATATATATAGTCATATTTTAATGAAGTAGAGTTAAATCATTTGAGTTTTGAATCAATTTTAAACGAAATAAAAAACGGAGTAAATGAAACGAGCTGCGGAATATAATTGCCCTTTTCGTGCCAAGAAATATACTAATTGTTATGAACATCAAACATAAAACACACACACGCGTCTATGTGCGCGTGCGCGACTTGATTAAACACAGAACAAACGAGAGGGTACAAAACCATATAAAACAAATGCACTTTATATCATCAAGATCGATGCTTGAAATGTTGTCTCAGTTTAGGCCATCCATGGGTGGAGGAACTTTATAACCTGAAATAGTTATTTAGTACCGTGAGAAATACAAAAACACAAATTAAAATTTTATAATTTGTAATTGTGTCAGCTTAAAAATAGTACAATTTTTAATTTTCTTTTTAAAGTAAGAATTTAATAAATATCCAGAGAGAGGGAGGGAGGACATACTTCCACATTGTGTTCCAGCAGGAAGATTTTTTCCACAAAACCTACAAACATAGACTACTTTCTCCATGCTCACCAATTTTTCAATCTCCTTTGTAATATATTTGCAGAGGCAGGGAACATCAGCACCTTTAATCGCGGAGCAGCACTCCGGCAACAGGTCAATCTTCGGGCCGATGGTTGGACAAAGTCTCTGCATTAGAGACATCATGAAAGTTGTATAACATGGTACTATATCCGGTTCTAATTATAAGAACTAGTTGATTTTTTTTGCAGAGATTAAAGAAGCTAAATAAGTTACTTAATCATTTCATATGTTGTGTATCCTTAGATTATATATTAGTTTATTAGTTAAACTAATTAGTTTGAAGAAAAAAAAAATAAAAAGACTCTAAAATAATTTAATTAGCTTCTTTAATCTCTCCAAAAAAGTCAACTAGCTCTTATAATTAGGACCGGAGAGAGTAATATCAATCTTCAGGTCAACCTATTGCTATGAGGGAGAAGTAGAGAACTTGTTTGTGGACTAATTTAATTTGAGCTATTGTACGTGAGCCCTTGAATAGAGGAAGAGGATGTTGAGGGAAATTAAATTAATTAGCTAGGTTCAATTAATTTATAGTATTAGTCTAATTAATCATATTAACAGAATTGATTTTTTCCCCTTTTTTGACTGAAATTGCATTTAATGTTGTTCAATATTTATCAGAAACGTTTTTTCACATAGAATTAGTCCTACTCCTATATATATAACCAACAATTTGCCTTTTAAAGTGCCTTTTCCATTTATAGTGTAATCAATTGTACGTCTCTCTAGTCTCACCCATTTCCCATTCATTCTCTTTCAGTCTCACACTCATCATCTTCATAAAAAAAAGGTATACTCTTTTGATCCGGTTTATTTCACACATGTAAAGAAACTTTAAATTTCATTAACTATGTCATAAAAATTAATTAATTTTTAATTTTACCCCTATTTAATTACGTGCTTTCCAAAAAATAACGATCTACACAATAATAAATTAATGGTAAAATTTAAGTTTCATGTTAAAAATTTAATGACATGCCCTATAAAATATAAATTGGACCAAAAATATATGCATTCTCTCTATTTTATAGATAGGCTAGAGGAGTATCTGGAAAGAAAAATACATATCTTACAAATTTATTGCTTTTAAATAATTTTAACTAAATTTTGTGTGATTTAGATAAATATTTGGGAAAATGACAACCAAGTCCCAAGGACTATAGAAAATTACCAAAAAGTCCTAACAAAAATTCACATATTAAAAAAGTCTTAGGGACTTTTTTAATATTATTTCTATTAATGACAGGAAGTAGTATATTTACAACAGAAAGTGTTATATTTACAATAAAATTTAAAAAAATGGTCATTCACAACAGAAAAAAAAGCTATATTCACAACAGGAAGTGTCATATTCACATTAAAATTTAAACATATGAATTTTGTTTCAAACTCAAGTCCATAAGCATATAGAGGTTATTTACAACAGAAAAAAGTTAGATTCACAACAGGAAGTACTATATCCAGAACAACATTTTAAATCTAGCCATTCACAACAAAAAAAGTCATATTTACAACAGAAATTGCTATATTTACGATAAGATTTATAAGTTTGGATTTTTTTTTCAATACAAATAATATCAAAAAAGTCCGTAGGGACTTTGTGATATGTGAATTTCTATTGGGACTTTTTTTGTAATTTTTTATCATTCTGGGGACCTGACTATCATTTTCTCTAAATATTTCTTATTAAAAGGATTGGAGGAATATTGGGGAATTGAATTGAATGTTTGACTTGATGAGAATATGATCAAAATGCATATAATATCTCTTCTGTTGCGTGGAAAAGTCAGCAATTAAGCTAATGGTATTTTTTCCCCTTCAAGCAAGCTAATGGTATTACGTTAAATATGTATTCTTCATGTCTCAAAAATAAATAATTTCTTACTGATCCGCAAGTATTCATAAAAATAAAGGTACTAACCTTGGGTCTTAATTATAGGATCAAATTTGTAGTGCAATTCGCACTATAAACTTGGTCCTATAATTAGGACCGGAGGGAGTACTAAGTTTGTCATAAATAAGAGTTTATAATGAATAAAATAATAAAAATAAATTAAGGCTCTATTGAATTCGTAATGTGTGAGTTATTATGAAATAGATCAACCTTTTAAAATGAAAAATATTCTTATGGGGGAAGTAAATTTTTTAAAATGAATTAGTAAATAAAAAATACAAATGTAATTTAAAAGACTTAACAAAAAAATATAGGAAAATGATATAAAAAAAATGAATCGCCTAGATATTTGTTAGTTTGATCAAGTTGAACTTAATAATGAGGTGGGCTTGTCAATTGGACTGGGAAAAAGGAAGGGAAAATGACAGATAGGTCCCAAAGACCATAAAAAATAGTAAAAAATTCTCAACAGAAATTCGCATTATGAAAAAGTTTCTAGGAACTTTTTTTTTTGTTTTAATATTATTTGTATTGAAATAAAATCCAGGTTTTTAAATTTTATTGTAAATATAGCACTTCTTGTTGTGAATATAGCTTTTCTATTGTGAATGACCAAGTTTTTAAATTTTGTTATGAAAATAACACTTTTTATTGTAAATATAGTACTTCATGTTGTTAATACAAATAATATAAAGAAAAGTCGGACTTTTTTAATATGTGAATTTCTATTGGGACTTTTTTACTATTTTTTATAGTCTTTGGGACTTGGCTGTCATTTTCCCAAAAAAAGAAGATAATGAGGTGGTCTTGCTGATGCAATATATATTATTATTTAAATAAATTATATTTACTCACAATAGAGACCCCATTTGTGTTTAAAACATGAGACAAACTTCTTCTTCTTCTTTTTTTAATAGATAATTTGATTCAAATAGTTCCCTTAAGTGGGAAGCTTTTTTTTTTTTTTTAAAACATATTTGACTTATAAGGGAATTGATTTTGATTTCGTATTTTAGTGAAGACTTTTTATTTTTACTTCTTTCTACAAGCAACAAATAATTTCCTTCAATTATGATGAAATTGATTAATTTTTAATTACCTGAGTTAAATTAAATTCAAATTGTAACTATGATGGGGATTTACTTATTTGAATTTGAATATTAATCCATGAAATTTGTAGTACTTATTTTTAAAATTTTAGACAATATTTTATACATGAAATTAAAAAATTATTAACCTCATTGTAATCAGTTCGGTCATATTTTAATTCAGTAGAGTTAAATAATTTGATTTTTGAATTAATTTCAAAAGAAATAAAAAATAAAGAATGAAGGCGTAATATGTTAGTTCTCTATTTGTTTTGATGGTAACTGACAATTGTAAACGCAAAATGAAGTTTTGTCTTGGTAAGTTGAAAAACTTATTGTCAAGACAAAACTCGAGTTTTGGTTTCAAAACTTGAGTTTTGAACTTGATAGAGAGCTGCTCATTGTCAATGAACAAAGCAAAACTCAAGTTTCCTTTGGAAACTCGAGTTTTGGACTTACAGAGAGCACTCAGTTTTTCACCTCAAGACAAAACTCGAGTTTCAATTTGAAAACTCGAGTTTTGAATCATACAGAGACTTCTTAATGTTTTCAACTGAAGACAAAACTCGAGTTTTGAATTGGAAACTCGAGTTTTACACATACAGAGAATCTCTGACTTTTGAACCCAGTTTCGCGCTAAAACTCCAGAACTTCAACTTACTTTGAACTTTCCTAAGTTTTCTCTAAGTTAAGAGAAAACTCAAGTTTTGATTTCAAAACTCGAGTTTTGCCTTGACAAAGAGTTTTCAAGTTTTCATTCAGCATTTGAAAACCTGAGTCTTCAGAGAAAACTCAAGTTTCCAACTTGAACAGATTTTCAAAGTTTTAATCTTTAAATGAAAACTTGAGTTTAGATTTGGAAACTCAAGTTTTGAGCCAACCCGAGAGCATTGCATGTTTTCAAGGTTTTCATAACTATATGAAAACTCGAGTTTTGATTAGGCAGAGAGTAATGCATTTTATCAATGATTTGAAAACTTAAGTTTCTCTCTTAAAGCTCAAGTTTTGACATGACTTAGATTTCTCAACGTTTTCACATTACAGTGAAAACTTGAGTCTTACTTTGGAAACTCGAGTTTTGGTCAAACAAAAAGCTTTGACGTTTTTCAAAGTTTTGAAAACTCGAGTTTTAGATGAAAACTCAAGTTTTGATGTTTTGGACTAAAACACTTACACTTCATTAAAAGTCCAAAACTCGAGTTTGGTTTTGGAAACTCGAGTTTTGAGTTTGAATCAAACTATGTTCCAAAAGCTCAAATCGCGACTTTCCTCTCTGTAAGGAGGAAACTCGAGTTTATGTATGAAAAATCAAGTTTTGCTTAAGTGCACAGTTCAAAACTCGAGTTTAGCAGAACAAAACTCAAGTTTCAGTCGCTAAGTTTGAAATTCAAATCTGACGAATTTGTAAAATCTTTTTGTTTGATTCCAATACTTTCCAGTATCACTCTTCAATATTCCTAGCTATGTTTAACCACTTTGTTAGTGAGTTTCAGATAATTTAGAAGATGTTTATTGAAGGTTTAAAACAAAAGCAAAAAGTGACGTCAGTACATTAAATGTTAATCCCAGAAAGTTGCATACTTTTGGGTAATCCATCTGCACACGGTTGTAAAGCATTAAATAATGATTTCTACAACAAGAAATTGCTTCTCCAATGAATTAATCCAGAGGAAGTCAACTCTGAACACTTGGGCAACTAGATTAAGTGGAGAATAGAGAGAGAAGAAGACCAAACCTGCTCCTAACCATTATAGATCATCTCCAACGGTTTGATTGAAGATGCAACGATCATTTAATGCTATCTGAGTATAAATAGAGTTGCATTCAAGTCTTCTCAACAACTAAAACAGCTGAAAACGAAAATCATTCAAGTCTTGCATTTATTTCTTCAGTTTTTAACTGTATTGTATCTTTTGATACTTTGAGCTTCAGTATTCATTATTATCCACTCTGTGTGAGAGTTTATCTTTGTAAAACATTTATTGTAAAGAATCACAAGTCAAGGGGACTTTGTGATTTGAGAGTTCATTGATTATAACTTGTAAGGGGAAGTGAGTTCTAGTGATAGAACTACTTCTTGAGTGCAGAGTGTGTAATCATTCATATAGTGAAAATCCCAGAGAGTCTGAGGACTAGATGTAGGTCAAGTTGTTAGGATCGAACCAGTATAAATCTTTGTGTCCAGCTGCTTTTCCCTTTACTCTGTTCACCTCTGTTTTTATTGTCTCAAAGCAGAGCTATTTTTGAAAATTTTGAGAATACTCAATTCACCCCCCTCTTGGATATTTAGCTCCACTTTCATAATATTCATGAATTTTAGGCCTAAAGACTTGAGGTTAAGCCTATATCAGACAAACAACTAAGCCCAGTTTAGGAACTGTGACAATTGCAAGCGTTGCTATAGCAATCAGCTTGTTTCAACAATCTTTTTGCTACAACAATCTTTATGCTGCAACAATCTTAGTTTGACTTGTTGGTCAAACACATCCCTCTGGCTTATTCATCACACTTTTCCCCTAATTTGCTGAAAAAGGGACACGTGGCATGTTTTCGGCCACATAAGTGTGACCTATCCTCCAAGTCTATTTCCACCGACTTAATATTCAATATTAAGGTTCTCATCTCATTCATTAAGTCGGTCAGAACACAAAATGAAGAGAAGGCCAAGTGAAAGAGAGACAAAGAAAAAAGGTGATAGAGAAGAGAGGGAGGAAAGAGAAACGGTTCGGAGTCGATTTCGCCTCCAATTTGACATTTCTAACTCCTGAAGCCTTTTGTAATGTTGTTCTTCTTGATGAGAGTAACATTTCTATGGTTTTGGATTCTTGATTAAAGGTGTTTGATGCTTCCTATAAGGTGGAGATACTGCCAAAATCAAGAGCTAACTAAGGAATAGAGTACAAGTATGTATAAGCTCTGATTCGAGCCAAATATTTTGGGCTTTTCATGAGTTGTTCACATGCCTTGTTTTTTGGCTAGCCCTATTTTTGTATGAAGGGATTTGATTTGGTTAAATTTATGGTTAGAAATGGATTCTACACTTGAAATCATGTGGGAATAGGTTATGATAATGAGTTTAGAAGGATTGGGATAAAACCCAAAGATTCAAGATAAAGAAATAGTGCTGCCATATTTCGTTTTCTGGTGGTATTCTATGTATTTCGTGTTTTTAACCTACCAAATGATGGCCAATGACCATGAAACTTTCCAAAATCGTAGTAGACATCCCAAGATTTAATTTGATATATAATATATATGTGTCATTTGGGGTAGTAGATTGTAAGATATGAATTGGTAACGTTGTGGTACTAAAATTGGAATGATTCTAGAACAATTTAGCTGTTTGAGGATTTCTGGGTTGTTGTGCATCCAATTGGTTATGGATAGTATTTTTCCCTTAATCTGGACTTAATAATGGTCGTTTAGGATTCGGAACCACCTCAATTGGGTCTATGTAGATTAAGTTATGATTTTTCAAAGATAAGTAAAAAACTTGATAGCATATATTCACTAGTGCAAAAAACGCTTTAAGACCATCTCGTTTAGAACGGAGTATCGACGCATCGGTCTTAAACGAATGACGGGTGGCAGTTTTGTAAATATAAAGAACTTCTCAGACTGAATATTTTAATTATAAATCTTGAATGTATTATTCAGACCGGGATACAAAACAACCAATCTAAAAAATGTTAGTAAAAAAATTGAAATACCAACCACTTTTTAGAGAAATCTCATACTTCCGAACTTAAATTTTATCCTATCCAAAATATAAGGAAAATTTAATTCTAAAATTGTAAAACTTTTAATACCATATATATTTAGAAGCCGGTCTTAAAAGTTGCACTTTTAAGACCGGACATAAATTGTGACTGGTGCAAAAAAAATTAAACAAAAAGTAATTAATTTTAAGACCAGATTTTAGTAAGCACCGGTCTTAAAGGTTAATTTATAACACTTGCTTTTAAATCATTTGGTCTTAAAATTAAATCTTTAAGACTGGACTTAATTTTTGGTCGGTATAAAAATATTGACGAAAATTAAGAAAAATTAATTACTTTTAAGACCGGAATCTAATAATGACTAGTCTTAAAGATTAAATTTTTAGACTGCCTTTTTTTTTATCTGGTCTTAAAAATAAAGCGCCAAATATATTCTTCTTTGCGCGAAACCTTTCTTTGCTCTCTCTGAAGTCTGAACCTCTGCTCTCGTTGCGAAACCCTTCCTGTTGCATTATCTCTCTTCCTCGCCCACCACCATTAGCCCCTATTATTCTCTCATTTGCTTAGACATTTCTCTCTTCCTGTCTCTAAAATAAACGGAGAAAACGATTCTAGTCATATTCTTGGAATGCCAGTTACTTATATGACTGATGTGAGCCAAAGCAAACCCTGTTCATCTCACAGTGAGCCTCGTAACTGCTATGCATGTCGTGGTAGAAGATGCGCACGATTGAAAGAGCTTTCACTAAGTCGGATTGCTGGGGATAAGCTTGAGATTCAGTTTGATAAAATTTGGCTCCTTGCGGTCCTAATAAAAATAAGTATAATAGTTTTATTGAGTCACTAGCATGCATCAAGATTAGCATCTTGACATATGTGGAAAAATGTCGACGATGCCACAATAAAGGATCCTATATGGGATACTATCCGGCTTACATACACTGTTCCTGACAGTCAGGAGTTGAAAGACTTGACATTGTCGTATTGTGCTTATCGCTGGAGGAAGTTTAAGACCTATCTAGCTAAAAACTATATTTTTGTCGAGGTTCCAGCTAGTAAGCCTTGCCTTAATCCTTACGACAATTACACATTTCTTGTTGTTCAGATTTGGACTACTCCTGAAGCTTTGGTGAGTTTATATATTGTTCTTTTTTCCTTTTTTTTTTTGGTTTGCTTATTAACCTGTGTGGATATGTGAATGTTATTTTGTTCATCTAATCCTATTAGTTAGATGGTTTGGTGTGTGAATAGAAGTATACATTTCCATCATTTGTCCTACATCAAAGGAGCATGTATTAGTTCTTATGTGAATGTGACTGTAGATGGAGTAACACAGTAAAAGTTCGCTATTGTTCTGTGCAAGTCAGATATGTAAACCGTGAAAAGGTAAAATACTAAGTAGGTAATTAGGAAAATAATGATGAATGAAGAAGATGAAGCAGATAACGAACCTGACATAAGAAATGATCATCATGAAGGGATATAGGAAGATGTTGCTTTATAAAAGAGACAATTCATAAAGTAATATTCATATGCAGAATTCTTTGAAACTTTAAGGTTCTAACTATATTCCTTCTATGTTCTTAAACAATGTCACTGACTGTGAAGCTTTGGTTTTTGTTTTATTTTTGTGGCAAAATCCAATTGAAAGGGGAATGTTATAAAAGAGGATGTTACGTTGTTGGGTGGGAATCGGATGAATGTATAGTGAATATTATATTGGGCATGTATGTTGATTTACGTGCTATATTTGTAACTCATTGTATTTGTAAGTTATCTTATTGTATATATTCATACATTTAGGTATTCTACTGTCATAGTATAATCATTAAGAGGCACCACATAACTCATGGTGAATAATATTGTATTCTTTTCCCAATTCAATTTATTTCATAATAGTGGATTGTTCATAGCATATAGCTTAAAGTATCGACTTTTAGGTGCTAGATTGTGTGGTGGGTGTGTGTATATATATGATCAGGAGGAACAGAACATGGAAAAAATTCAGGAAAATTTAGACTGGAAATAAATACGCCGGTCTTAAAGGTCAAATTTTAAAACCAGATGTATTTATATGTCTGATCTTAAAAGTCGATGTACATATTGGACCGGTCTTAAAAGTTGGACTTTTAAGACTGGTGTATTTATACGTCCGGTCTAAAAAGTTCAATTTTTAAGACCGGATATATTTATTATCCGGTCTTAAAAGTCGGTCTTTTAATACCGATATAATTATCGTCTGGTCTTAGAAGTTGGTATTTTTTAGACTGGATTTTTTTTGTGCAGTTTAAAATGTTGATCTGTTTAGACCGGACTTTTTTTTTGTTCGGTCTTAAAAGTTGAGTTTTAGGACCGAACAAAAAATATATCACGTCTATATAGTATGACTTTTAAGACATAATGTTTTAAATGTCCGGTCTAAAAGAGTTTCTTTAAGATCATTTCGAGTTCGGTCTTAAAAGTTACAAACTTTTGAGACCGCCTGGAACAAGATTGGTTGTGGATCTGGTCTTATGATACCTCTTTCGTCCGGTCTTAAAAGTCTTTTTTATACCCTTGATTGCTACAACAATGGTGCAACGATGCTACAGCAAATCTTTCTGCCATAGTATATCAAAGCTATAGCAAGATGTTGTAACAATAATGTATGGAAGTAGCATATCAATAGATAGTAAAGATAACCAACCATAGTATTTTGAGACAATTAGGGGTTTGGTCAAGTATTAACCAGGATGACTAAAGGAATGGGAGCCGATTTAAGAATTGGTAAAGTATCCAAGTAGTAACTCTAATCTCACATACATTGTAAGATTGTATATGTTTGTTTGATTCATATATGTGAATGTCCCAGTGGTTAGGACTAAGTGCATAGACCTATTAATTGGCAAGGGCGGACATAGCGAGGGGTGAGGGGTGGCCCCCGCCCCCCCCCCCCCCCCCCCCAATTTTTTTTTAAAAGAAAGAAAGATTTATTAGTGCAATAATTAAATAGCCACGACCTGATATATGCCCTTCTCTGCATTTCTTCGATATATCTCTTATATTCCTTATAATGTTTTTGTTTCAGTTGTTCTATAAACATAGATTTATCAGTACGCTCACATTTTCTTTGATGATTGCAATTAACTCTTCATCAGTGCTATGGAAGTGTATATATGTGTTTAATATAGACAACTTTCAACCCATGAATCTTGTTAGCAGCCATTTAGACTTGAACTCACTATTCCAGTTTCTACAACAACTACTAAAAGATTTTTTTCTACTATGAAAATAATCAAGGACAAACTTCAAAATATAATGAAAGACCAATTTTTTGATGATTCTTTGATTACATATATTAAAAAAGAAATTGTTTTGAGTTTTAGTATGAATTCAATTATATATAAATTTAACAATATGAAAACACGTATAAAAAGAGTTAAATGAAGTAATCTTAATTTATGTAATATATTTCTTTTTTTTATTATGTCTATATCATATTCCAAGTACTTTTATTTATAATGTAACATTTTTTATTTTTGCCCCCCCCGGTCAATAAAATTCCTGGGTCCGTCCTTGCCTATTGGACTTAGTTACATTCAAGCGACTTGGGGCATTGCCGATTGACAACTCTGATGTATAGGAGAATTCTCAATATATGCTAACTCGTTGGATGTCCCGGTTAAGAACTTGATGTACAGGAGGACTTCCGGTACATGCCAATTCATTGTACCTAGCGCTATGGTTATGTAAAATGCATATGCTGGTTTGGATGCATATGATATGATTTCTAAATGCTATACATGTTGTTGTGGATTGTTTATTTTTATGATTAATTGTCATCTACTGTTTATACTTTGTTTGTGATATTAATTTGTTATTCTGGGAACCTTTGGGATCCTAACCCTTGTTACTACCTTTGTAATGAATAGTGTACTGGATGCGGTTCCATGGGCAAGCGGTGGATGTTGGCCAATATATGCAGATGCTGGATGGAACTGGTTTAGATAGGTGGTGGACTATATTTTAAGGAATTTTGTATTTTGATTTAAAGTTCATAATTAATATGTACTAACCTTTTGGGTATATTGTAAGGTAATAAAGAATTTGATATCAATATATAACGCTATTTCTATTTTGCCCACCGAACTACGTGTAAATACTCTACTGTATGCTAATATACCGAGGGGTTTTAAGGAGTAAATAAAACAAGCTACGAAATATAATCTTCATTAATATTAGGCAAAATATATATTGGCCATGATTAAACACAGCATAAACAAGAGAGTTACAAAAGCATATATCAAGCAAAAGTACTATATATAATCATAATTGATCCTTGAATGTTGTCTCAGTTTAGGCCATGAGTGGTGGAACTTTATAACCTGAAACAGTTATTTAACACCGTTAGAAATACACACATATATTGTTGTCAATTTATTTTTATTAAAAAAAGACATCGAAATCAATATCAGCACCAACAAATATGAAATTTAAATAATGATAATGCTTCTAAAGTATTAATTTTGGGTAAAATATTCTAACCACCCCTCTATTTTACCTTAATTACATAGCCCCTCTCTATTAAAGACTGATATAAACATTCTTGAAAATTTAAATATATGTTATACAAACCTCTCTTAGATTTCTAAGATTTTTTTTTTTTTTCCATCCATCCACGAGTTAGTGGACGGTGAAGTTTAACTCTCAAACTTATTGTTAGCCCAAAATACTCATCTTTAACATATGAATAATTTAAATATTTATACTTGTCAAAAAAACAATTATAAAAGAATGATTCAAATATATATTTTCAAAAAATTTCTACTATGTTTGAGAATTTGTTAATTATTAACTTTGACTATATTATAAAATTTCATAATTTCAATTTCTCACTTCATGTATCAAAATGTGTTTGTTTTTTGGTTTTTTGAAGAATAAATACATATTTCATATACAAACTTGTATTATCATATAGTATAAATAATATAAGTTTAAGACATTAGTTAAATAATTCATTATTGCGGCGATTAATTTTTTTCCTATTATGGATTTGATATGATGTGGGGAAAATTAGTAAATATCTTAATATAAATTTTTATCAAAAATTATTTTTAGAATATTTTTGGAATATTCTTAAAACAGTTAATGAATTGGACCTAAGTGTATATTTTTAAAATGGAAGGGAGGTTTATGTAATTAAGGCAAAATATAAGGGTAATATGAGTATTTTACACTAAAAAATGAAACTCAATTTTAAAAAGGAGAGGCTTAATTTAGTGATTATTAAGAGCGTACATAAGAATATATATATATATATATATATATATATATATATATAAATTTTTTTTAAATATTTCAGTCATTTAAATTAAATTTACACATAATCTAGTGTTTTTCTTTTGAAAAATTGATCTTTTAACATTAAAAAAAATCATAATACAGAATAAAAATAACTTTTAATTGCCACCTTGAGAATAATGAAAATTTTATTTTTTTAAAAAAAACACCAAAAAGTTAAAATTTAATGAGAGGGACATACTTCCACATTGCGTTCCAGCAGGAAGATCCTTTCCACAAGTCCTACAGACATAGACAACTTTCTCCATGCTCACAATTTTCTCAATCTCCTTTGTAACATGTTTGCAGAGGCAGGGCATGTCGGCACCTTTAATCGCCGAGCAGCACTCTGCCGACGGCTGAGCCTTGGGGCCGGGTGGCATGATATACTGTTGGCATACAGCCATCAGCTCAGAAACTGGGGTTCCTCCGCATTCTATCTGTGCCGAGACACCATGAAAGTTGCATAACATGGTGATTCCCATCACCACACATAATGTCAAACCCAAGAAGTAAGAGCTAGCTTTGGCCATAATAGCGCGTCTCTTGAAATTGATACACTAATAGGTTTGGTTTGATTGATATATGAGGGAGGAGAAGAGAAATTGTTTGTGCACTACTTTGTGCTATTGTGACAACTTTATTAGAGGAAGAGGATGGTGAGGGAAATTAAATTAATTAGCTAGGATCAAGGTTCAATTAACTGATTTAATGTTGTTTTTTGCCAGAATTTAATGTTGTTCAATGTACTACTATTCTGATTGATTTATTTTAATTGCATTGAATGTTTTTCCTTTTTGACCGAAATTGCATTTAATTTTCTTCAATAATATGAATTGAATTGAATTGAATCTCTTACTTCCCGTTACAAACAAGAATAAGCTTAGATAAAAACTTTATTTTATGCATACCTATTATTTTGAACTAATTTTAAGTACTTTCTTAAAATGCGTAATTAGTTATCCGGCTGTTATATTTAAGATTGGATGAAGTACTTATAGTTATTTGTAGTGAAGAATAGTTGACTTGAGGAAAATGTGATCAAAATACATTTAACCTCTTGAGTTGTTTGAGAAAGTCAACAATATATTTATATTTAGAGTACATACTCTATTTGGTCCCTGGAAAAAAAACACGGACCCCTTTTTCGTCCCCAGGGATTAAAATAAGACATTTTTATGGACTAAAAAAGGGTTTTTAGAAATTTTCGAGGGACCAAAATGGGGTCCCTTTTTTTTTTTTTGGAAATTTATCCTTTTCAGGGATTAAAAAGGGGTTTCGTTGTTTGAGGGACTAAAATGGGGTCCGTATTTTTTTTCAGGGACCAAATAGGGTATTTACTCTTATACTTACTTTAAGGGAAAATTAATTATTTAATCCTTATAGTTTCACCGAGTTTGCAACTTAGTTCTTATAGCTTGACTTGTTGTTACTTAGTGCTAAAATTTCATAATTTTTATAAAAAAATTGAGTCTCTTATAACCATGGTTTAGGAACCTAGATTGGACAAGCCGGTTCAGACTGGAAACCGACGAATTGGCCAAAAATCACTCCAAGTTAGAGGAAATACAGGTTGACTCGGTGACTCCGTGTAACACCCCCAATTTCTAACAGTTATAATAACAAAAATTTAAATAATTTTTATAAGTAAACTAATGAATTTCGAAATAACAATCTTGGGGAGTGCTACCGCTGCACTTGTACTGGGACAAGTGCAAGGCTACTTATTACATAAATGTCAACTAAAACTTAAATAGAGATGTCTTATCCAAATAATAAAATAAAATAAAACAAAAAGAAACTAGCTAGAGCTTTTATTATTTTTCCTCACTTATCACTGCTAGCCCCAGCGGCCCCAGCTTGAGACCTATTTCAATGAAAATCTGCTCCCCCGAAGGATCGTCGCAGCCCATGAACACACACATACATCAGCAAACGCTGGTAATCCTAATAGTTAAAAATAACACAAAATAATAACAATAGTAACCAATAAACAAATAAATAGTTAAGTTAATTACATATGATAGGGAAAATACCTTATATATATTTATAATCCACAAAATCAGTTTCTCATATTCATCATAGCTATACATTATCATTGACTCAGATATTATTATTTATCATCTTTTAAAATTTCTTTAGACCCGGGAAACCCTGCCAGTCTATTTAGTTTAGTGGGAAGAG
Organism: Acacia crassicarpa; assembly: GCA_034222035.1. Taxonomy (NCBI): domain Eukaryota; kingdom Viridiplantae; phylum Streptophyta; class Magnoliopsida; order Fabales; family Fabaceae; genus Acacia; species Acacia crassicarpa. Next base: position 42,241,679 of record JAWXYG010000003.1, read on the forward strand.
AACCATGGTAAACCCGAGAAACCGTGCCAATTTACCATGTGACCCGGGAAACCTTGCCAGTCACAATCAATCAAATTGGCCATCAAGTATTTTTTCCTAGTGTGCACACCTCTTCCCAAAGTTGCTACTAGTGTCCTGGGAAACCCTGCCAGACACCACTTTGGGAAGAACGAATATCATCATTTTCTCATCACATAATATTTCGAGGCATAAAGCCTAAGGATTGTGTTCATCACTTTGGGGGTACCATCCCAAAGCTATCATCCCACTGTTAAATTGTTTTAAAACACACACACATAATAAACTCCTGAATTATTTTTTTATTATTTACTTTTCTTTTATATATTTTTATATTATTTTAATAAAATACAATTATAAGGGTATTTTGATTAAATCTGTTCATATCATATTTTATGATACATGAGATGTTAGTTATAGCATTGCACAGGAGTACCAATATATTGCCATTTATGTATATTACAATCAGAAAAGTGACGCACAGATCAATTCCTAATTCATTTCACAAAGAATGCAACTCCCGCACGGAAGCCCAGGCGAGGAATGATCTTTAATCACAAAGTAAAAAGAAAAAGAAAAAGAAATACGCACAGGGGAAATTGTATTCAATTATATACATATTAAAGTGCAGCACGCAGGCCGAGGCAGAATTGTCGTCAATTGATTAGAGAAACAAAACGCACAGGCATGAACATATATATCAAGCACGCAAGCCAAGATTAAAAATCTATATCTATATATATACATACACCTACAGAAATCAACAATTGGTTTCTATAACCTAGGATCAGATTACCTATCCAGATTTACAAATTAGCCTAACCTCATGGGAATTAGGATTACAAAATTTACATAAATCTAACCTACCCATGGGGATTAGGATTACCTGGCCTCTGTTCTTGCTAGCGACCTAATTTTGATTTGATGCACAGAAAGAGGGTTTGAGAAGAAAACAACGGAGGAGGAAAAGTATCGTGTGTTTTTAGGTTTTTTTTAACGGCTAGACATACATTTATAATTAAAACTTAGGGTTTTAGTTATGGGCTGGGCCCTTTAATTATTCCCAATTAATAAATTAACAACACAAACACTATAGATTTCTAGATTATTATTATTATTATTTTAATATATTATTAATTCTATTATTAATCAGGAGTACTACAAATATAAAATAAACAGATATATATTCTATATAATAAATAGAATATATAATAAGATTTTCTAATAAATAAAAATATGAAATATTAACATAATTAATATAAATAGAAATAGATTATACTATACAATCTAATTATTAATAATATAATTAATATATTCTTATTACAATTTATTACAATACTATATAAATATATATATATAATATTTCAATTACATTTTATATTTCTATTTATTCTAGCTAAAATCTAGGATCATAGCTAATATCTAGGATCACTAATATCACTACCTAACAGTAAGTAAATTAAAATGACTCAATTATATATTTAATAGAAATGAATTATATTATATAATCTAATTAATATATTCCCAATTAATAAATTATTAAACCATACAATTAAATTCTAAACTTTTATTGTTACTATAATTATTTCCAATTAATAAATTATAAAATAATATAAACAATATTAAATTCTAAATCTTTATTTACTATATTGTTATTATTATTAAATTTCATTATTACTTTATTATTATTATTATTAGTATCATTATCATTATATTATTATTGATAAAAATCCGGGGTATTACACTCCGGGTCAACTAGTCCAACTCGGCCTGAGCCGGCCAAGTTAAACGATCACCGAATCAACCCATTATTATTATTATTATTATTATTATTATTGAAAAAATAAGAGTGGAAGACAGAGATTGCAGTTCGTTGAAGGTCAAAGGTTGCCAGCGGTGGTGCTGTGGAGGCTAAAGGAGGAGCAACGATCACCTTCTCTGTGGAAGAGACACAGAATTAGAAGGTGGAGGGGGAGAGAGAGAGAGAGATCTGAAGTGCTTCTTAATGTTGAGGGTCTTCGCCAGTGGGGAAGACGCCGGCGATGGAGATTAGATGAATGAGGATGGATGGTGGAATCGCCATTGGAACTGCCATGGGAAGAGAGAATAATAAGCAGTGCGTTGGGTTTTGTGTAAAAGGAAGAGAGAGAGAGAGAGAGAGAGGCATTTGAGAATAATCAGAATGGGAGTCTCGTAAAATGAACATATCTTTGCATCTCTGTCATCTTGTCCCACCGATTTTGATTTGATCTATATTTTTAGAAGAAAATATTACTAGGGTAAAAAAGAAGAAGAGTAATCGATGACTTTTATTGACTTTAATCAATGATGTAACGGTGTTACTATTGTGAAGTCTTACTCATCAGTTCACTCATCCATTGATGGCTAACTCAGACATTCAGTTTGAATTTTAAATCTTTTCAAGTACTGCTACTAACCTATTTTAATATATGAATATTATTAAAATATATATAATTTTATCTATTTAATTAAAGTTTTTAATTAATATAAGTCTGGCTTTGGTTTGACCTCAGTTTGACTCACTGATCCTTGACTCAGTACCTCTACTGGCTTAGTAGCTGGTCCGGGTTTTAGAACCTTGCTTATAACTCGTTCTATATGGTACATTATGATTGCCTCCTCAACAAAAATGTGGCTTCTCCCTCGTCCCTCCTCCTCTTTGGCTGAGCCCTTCGTTTTCTTTTGTCTCCTCGTCGTTTCCTCCTCAACCAAACTGTCTAACAGTAACACAATCCTCTCTACATCAGCTGCAAAAATGTCGCTTTGAATGCAACTACCCTTTGGTTCGCTACAGAAAGTTCTTACCTATGACTGGGATTTCTATGGCAAATCCAGTATAGCAGAAAACAAAGGGCATGGTGGAACGCCAGAGGCGCCATATAACAAGACAATGGCCAATCCGATGTAGTTGTGAGCTTCTTGACTAGTGAGGATGAAGATTCTGACACCGATGATAGAGCCAAAGTCAAACCAGATGAGGTCCCACTAGTTGCGAAGTGTTTCATGTCGTTTTGGCTCTCCTTTCTAATCTTATCGGTCTTGGCGGCGCCATTGGATTTGCTCACTAGACAATCCTTGAATCTCAGCCACGTTTAAGAAAGGGCAGTTTGGTAGTTGGTGTTAGTAAATAGGTGTCCTAAAGACAATCTGTTTTGATAGAGGAACACCTTTTTCTATTTAGTATTTCATGATTAATAAAATTGAGCATCTTTTATCTTTATCATATTTGTGTCTTGCTTTTATTTAAAGTAAATATGCTTTTAAAGATAAAAACCCTAGGAATAGAATCTATGTTTACTCGAGGATCTATGATAGTAATCTTGATCATGAGGAGTAAAGAACATTGAATGTATATTGCTTGAAACTTGTTCCTAGTCTTGAATTCACTAAGAAAGGGTAATGATGATTTCAATAAGACTAGTATGACATCATCTTTTTGTATAAAGATACAAGGTAGGGACCTCATGGAATACAGGCACGTGATGCCTTAGCTGATGTTATAGGTGGATCTGTTGGAAAATAGATAGCACCAAATTGGCCCGGCAAGAGACTCCACAAAGATTTGTAGAGAGTATCATTGGATATAAAAGTCTCTTAACGTTTGCTAGTGCAGATCGTCTTAAACTTGAGGATGTCATCGAGTACTGTGTACTAGAGTCATACTTTGATTCTACAACTCTATCCTTCTGAGAATAAGGAAAACAAAGTACTCTTGGGTATGACTCGAATACATGAGTATAGATGCACATGCCGAAAAGACTCATAGTCGTTCACAGGATCGATAGGGCTTGAATGACTTCTAGTTGACTCAGAAATCTGTGCACAGTAAGTGATCATGAAGAGTCATGATCCATCTTAGAGCTAATAGAAGAAGATTCTTAGTTCCATGAAAAGTTACATTTAGTCAACCAAAAGAAATGATACTATATCTTTGCTCTCGACTAAATGTGAATGACAATGTAAGGGATGATGCCAACATGGTATCCAAATTAGAAAAGGTAGATCACTTGATTAACTTAATTAATTCTGGGGCCACAAAGCATTGCTAGTGTCTTATATGATCATTATATAACTTGGGCCCAATAAAGAAGTTTAATTGGTCCAAAGTTATTTATGTTAGTGATTAATTGGGTCTAATAGCTCACACATAAAGGTTATTCTTGATTGCTTAAAATTAGCAAACTTGAGTCAACAATTATTATTGGGCTTTCTCGAGATAATAGATGTATTTGAGTTGAAGTGAGTCTCTAAGCCCAATATATAAAAATGGTGCCATATATGGTTTCTTAATAGGAAGTTAATTTCTTCACTAACAGGTCCAAATATGTTACAAAACCACATAGGTCTTAGGTCAATTTGAATTTGGAATTAAAATTAAAATTTTAATTTTGAGATTTAAATTTGAATTTTAAATTCAAGAGATTAAGTTAAAAAATATAATTTTGAATTATCGAAAACATTTATATATATGTATATAAATAAATTTTTAATAAAGATTGGATAAATAAAGGATAAAGAAGTGATTAAGATATAAATATGATCCATTATCTTTAATTATTAATTTAAGAAATATTTAAACCGAGGACAGCAGTGCAGTGGCACAGCTGGTGGTATTGAGATGTCTTATATCTCCCCTCAGGTCCCGTGTTCGAATCCCCCCTCCCCTCGCCTTGTACCAAAAAAAAAAAAAACCAGCACTACTAGTAGTGCAGTGGTATTGGGAGTAGTCTCCCCACCCCCTATACTGGGTTTGATCCCCCCTATCACTTATGTATATTAAAAAAAAAGTGTATATATATATGTGGCGTCATTTTGGAAGAGGGAAAGAAAAGCATTATGTTGTAATGCACCGGATGAAGCAAGTAAAAATGGACGGTTCAGATGAGACAAGCTCTCCCTACCTATACAAAGGATAAGCAGGAAATCGGTTTCGTGTTTTACATGCATAGAAAAAGAGGGAGAGTTGTGGGGTCCACTCACAAAATAATCTCATACAATTCCTTACAAGGCTTTTGTTTCCAACAAGTCATTTCCCAATTTACTTGCAAACATTAGTTAGGTGATAGAAATTAATCCTTAATTTCATTTAAGGATTTTTCTTCCCCAAATAATTTCTTTAGGCCATCACATATTGTCTCCAAAATATTTAGGTCAAAAATTATTCCCTAACAATTTGTCCTTAATTTAGGGGAAAATATGTCTTAAATTCCAAATATTAATCCTTAAAATAATTAAGGCCAATTTTCTATAATTAATCCCATATCATATTTTTAATTCTCTAATTCCAAATTTTGGGATATTAGAAAAAGACAACTAATTACTATGGCACAAAAAAGAGTTTATATATTCTAACGTAAATTAAAGTCCTAAACAATTCACAAACCTGCTGATATATGCTTGTTTTTTTCGGTAAATAATGTTGTGTTTTGCATGGTTGCGGAGAATCTTGAACGACGGGGACACTCTGGTATAATCGATGACTTAGCTAAGTCGTATATAATTTGCAAGTTATTCTTGCCCATGAAACATTACAACGTAATATGACAATTATATTGAACAGATAGAAAGAGGTGACTCTTGAGTTTAGCATGGATGAATATACTATGCCATATTCTATACAAAGTGATGAGTGTCCTATGCATATTAAAACATATATATCAATAATCAATTTGGATTATTCCTTAATATTGAATGCCAAATATTTATTCTCAAAAAAAGAACACAACAAATTTTATGATGAAAAATTTTAAGTAAAAGTTACACAAATTTTAATTTTTTTTTAAATATGGTAAAGTTGACTAATAACTTTAAAAAAAAGTCATCTTTCCCTCTTGAAGATTCTGGCGTTCAGCGGCTCAGCGCAATTGAAATTTGAATTGACGAATAATATGTAATTTATTTTACACCACTTTTAATTAAGTACACATCCTTTTGGTTTTTTTTTTTTAATTGTGTTGTTGTAAAATTTTCAATTAAAGGTATTTATTCATATACACTCATAATTTGTAAAAAACATATTGTTATTAGTAGCCAATGATATGATTCTTATATAGGATACATACCTCAATTAATTTTGACCCAAAAATCTAAATAAAATTAAAATCAAACAAATTATATAATAGTATGTATATATAAATGCTAGGATATGGTACGGTATATTAGCATAACAATAATAAAAAAAATTTATTCCACCATTTTATATTCTAAAAAAATCCGTTTATATTATATTTTGTGGCAACTTATATATTATTGTTTAGTGAGTACCCACATCAATTATGATTAATCCATTATAAATATAGGAACTAACGCGTGTAATAAAGACGATTCTAAGGACCAGATAATGTAAGATAAATAAGGATTTAACTTTGGTCCTATACCCCTTATCATCCTTTTCCCTCTTATTCTTTTTTTTACCGTTGGATTAAGATCTCAATGATTCAGAGTTACCATATGATAAAAATATTATTATAAGGGAAAAGGATGGTTAAAAATGATAGTAAATCTAGACCGTTGAGATCTTGATCCAATGATAGAAAAGGGAAAAGGAGGGAAAATGATGGTAAGGGATACAGGACCAAAGTCAAATCCAAATTGAACTTGGACTTCAAATTCCACCTCTTGTAAGTTTCACCCAAAGACACTAATTATATCCGTCGTTCCATTCCAAGCAAATGATTGATCGCTTTCTCTTGGAAACTTTGGAAATCAGAATTTTATCATAATCATCATCTTCTTTCTTCCTCTTATATATACCCAGAGTCAGCAAATTCAAAAACACAGACACACACCATCGTTGTGACTGATTTGAAAAAAAAGAATATAAAACATGGAAGCTTCTTTGTTGAGAGCCTTGGGAATTCTGGTGGTGATTGCAGGAACCCTAATTTGCATCAACGAAGTGACAATGGTGTCAGCTCAATGTGGAGGAAGTGTCATAGACACATTCGTAGACTGCGGGCAGTACGTGCAAAAGTACGGACCAGAGATACCGCCGTCTCCGGCCTGCTGCACTGACCTGAGAAAGTTTAATCGAGATTGTGCATGCAAACAACTTGTGACCCCGGACTTGGTCAAGGGCATAAACGTTACTAAGGCCATATACATTGCTAGCTTTTGTGGCTTGAATGCCCCACATGGGTCCAAATGTGGAGGTAATAATAATACTTATTTGGTACTTAATATAAGACTATTTAATTAGTTAATTTGAGTAGATTAAGAAAACCACATTACTTATAACAAAAAGAAAGTAACATGATCTCTTAAAATATCCCTAGATAATATTGTACTACTATTATATATATATATATATATATATATAGGTAAATTATTTTACAAAAAAAATAAGATAACTAACAGAGATAAAATGAATTGAAGTTTTATATTTAGGAACAAAAACAATTTCATGTCCATGAATAGCTCACATATTTAGGATATGAAGAGTAGTAATAATAAAGCAGTAAGAAAATGAATCACTAGTATTAATATGCTTTGTCAGTTTATTGCAAAACGTTATTTTATATATGATTTTGATGTTTCCATTTATAAGACATTTTACACTTGCTTTTGCCATTTGTTTATATAATATTTTACAAAGTTTAGTTTGTAATTATATTATTTTCAAAAACATCATAAAAAATTTCTTTAATTTTAATTAATTAATTTAATTAAAAGAGTATGTGTGGGAAAAAACATAATGTAATCAATGACATATTTAAAATCATAAGTTAATTTTAAATATCTTATAAAAATAAGTAGTATATAATTATCAAAGTTACTATAATTACATGCATATATATTTTATATCCGTGCACTAACTCTTAATTAAAATCTTTCTATCTTAATAATATTTGTCTTTTTATAAAAAGAACCTTGCAACCAAGTACCAATCAAAGCCTAGCACAGTTGGGAGATGACTGGGTCCCTTAAGCATGATATCTTAAATTTCAATTAGGCCTGAATTCTACAAAAACAAAAAAACAAAAGAAAAGAAAAAAAAAAAGGAACCTTGCATATATAAAAGCCAAATAGTGAATTTTATATTCACAATTTTGTGAGCCAGACAACATCCTTACAAGTCGGATTGAATATTATGGCTAAGTTGCTGTCTATTTAGTTTCAACATCTTTTACTATCCTCAAAATATATTCTTTTTGCTTAAGTTGAATCAAAAGGAGTGTCCTTTTGCTTGTTTCAATGAAACATATGCTCACCTGATCCTTAATGTAAAATATAATTAATTAGTTTGATTAGAGTAAAGAAGTTAGTTAAGTTATTTAAATATGATATATTTTTTTAAACACCCTAATATTCATCTTCATTAATTCCCGCTCGCTCTCTCTTATTTGATTATTATTGAGAAAATATTAATAGGGCTAATTTGATAAAATAATTGATAAATTCAAAAAAATTATCTTACATTTATGACCAATATCAACTCCCACTTAGATCCTACATTAAGGATCATAGGAGTATTAATGTATTGTTGTTGTGGTCTTCTAATTTTGAGAGAATTATTATGCAGTCCTATGCAAGCAATCCAGCTAATCGCTAAAAAGCTCTAATCAACATGAAACTTATTGTGATTTTCTTATAATATTTTTTCATTACATACTGCTCACTTGTTATAAAAAGTTTTAATAATTGAATGACTCCTTTTGTAAGACTGCCCAGTAATTTTACTTTTAATCTTCTTTTCTTTTCTTTTTTACTATTGGGTTGAGTTAATATTGTTGTTGGGAATGTTTCAGCAATCACTGTCCCGTGAAGCGTTGAAGTGGAAATGTTGCATCGTGGATAATTTTCTGAATAAATGCCTTCCTCTGGCTTGTATCCCAAATAAATTACACCTTATCTGTATGCTTCTCTTGATTTGGATTTTCATTTTGTTTCTGTTTAGTGCATGTTTGGGAATTAAATAAAAAATTGTGGTTTTAGAAGCTCTTTTCTATAAACCATGACGAAACTCCTTTAACGTACTTACCTTATAACTTATAAATCGTAAAATTTATTTTTCAAAAATTAATCCAAACATGCACATATAAGTATTGTGTATACAATTTTACTGTATAATTATTACTTGTTTTGAATAATACCCATGTTTGATGGAAGGCATTAAGTGGACAAAACTAGTTTGCATGAGAAAATCTTGTATGAACCATGTATGTTGCCACGTCATTTGTAGTCCAACTAATTAAAATACAGCAACTCAACAAATATTATCCTAGTTAGCTGCTCATGTAATTTACATTTTTACTTTTCTAAAAAAATTAAATCCCTTAATTAAGATTACTTATGTAATGAAAAAGTAAATCTTATAAAATATTTTAATTATATTAATATACCCGCTAATATTTTGGAGGTTCTAAATCAACTTATGAGTTGTTGTATTTTAAATAGTTAGAGTATAAATGACGTGAAAAACTAAGTTCATACCAGAATTTCTCCTAGTTTTGGTATCGCTACTATGAGATTTACACCGCATAAATATAGTTTCAATCGAAATACCTTTTAATAATGCCCTTTCATACTTTCAAGTTTCAACTAATAACTTTTTTGAATAAAAAACTGTTTTAAAAAAATTAACAACAAGCTCAAACTTAAGACCTCATTCAGCATGATAAGTGGCTTTACCACTTAGACGATACTAACCAATGATATAACTTTTTATATATTTTTTTATATTTTAAAGGGTTATGTAGCAAATTTATCCTGAAGTACATGCCCAAAAGTAATTTTACCTTAAAAGTTTTTTTTTTCTTTTGGCTCAATTTAACCTGGAAGTTTGAAAACGTAATAATCTTGTCCTTTTCCATTAAAAAAACTAACATTGGCCATTAAAAAAGTGACATTGATCGTTAACTTTTCAACAGAAAAGGGCAAAATTGCTACGTTTTTATACTTTCGGGCTACATTGAGCTAAAAAAAATTTCAGGGCAAAATTGCTTTTGGACATGTAGTTCTGAGACAAATCTGCTATTTAACCCTCTTTTAAATTTTTGATTTGTAATAAGACAATTAGAGGTACTCATCACAAATTGTAAAGAGTACCACTTATTTATCATATTTTATATAATATCGCTTTCAAGGAAAAACATGTTTGATGATAAAATTTAAATCTATACAGAATCCCCCCTCCAATTTTTAGTGTATATATCTTACCCATTTTCGTTTTCTATATTAGATTTCTAATTAATATTATATTATATTTTATACAATACGAAATTGACATTACCTCTGAATCACCTTCGTTCCTAGTTCCCACCCTTTGGATTAAATACATAGATCTAAATACCCAAGAATCATTAAAGAGCTCTAGAATTCCTTATGTATTTGGAAAGGGATTGAGAAAAATTCTAATTTAATTACTATTCATCAAAAGCTAAAATGGTGACTAGGCAATGGTACATCTTCTCCTTTTAATCCCCACCTTTGGTGGCCCAACCAGAAGGATCAAGCTTCTTTGATGAATAATCATCACGTGCCTAATCTACAATTGCATGCCCCGCATCTTTGGAATCCTGTCTTTTGGAACATACAACAACTTCTTCAATCAATTTATCCACATGACACTGTAAATGCCATTGCTCAAATCCCTGTTTATTTTTTGAACAATTCAGATTGATTAATATCTTGTGGCAATTCTTCAAGCTCATACTTGGTGAAATATGGGGTTGCTCTTTTATGGAAAATTAAACCTTCAGCTAAACATCTCTTTTTTAATGTGGAAATTGTTGAACATTGCAATCGAATATAATCTGGTGATATCTTCCATTTGCATCATTTGAATTCTCATAGTTTCTGTGTGTTTGGATGTGAAGCTGAAAGGAGCTCTCTCATTTGTTTCTTGCTCTTGCTCTATCAACAAGTCATGCACATTATCGCTTGCTCATCTCTGGGTTTTTCTTGATGTAAAGATAGAAAGGAGATAATGGCCCATGTTAAGTGAAGAATATTTAAATCCTTAATGCTAAGTGTTTTTCATGAGTGTTAATGTTGCATTTAATTACGAGTATTTTTGGAAATATTGAATAATTTTAATATTATCAAACAATTTAAGTAATTTTTTGATCTTACGGACTATTAAAAGAAGATTTAAAATAACTGTAAAGAATAATATTTATTGTTATGAATTTTTTTATTTTTAATCTTTATGCATAACAGGGTGTTACAATTAGAATCCGGTAGTAATACAGATTCAAAGAGCTGACTCTTAATAAATCAAAAGGATGGACATTTGTGCCATTCTATCTATGCATGGTGAGCGTTCTATGCATATTATTAAATATTAAAATAAAAGGAATGGATAATAGACTTGTACATTTGGTATTTTACTTTTAAACTATAATACACACACAAGCTCATCACACTGTGTTTAGTGTTTCCATATAAGTTATAAATAATAAAATTTGTTAAAGGCAACATATGCTTAAGAAATGTTGGCAAAAAACATACATGCTTAAGAAAATGTATTTTTTTTCCTTTTTTTTTTCAATCATACCCTTATTGGTCAGTGTGTAAAAGAAGAGAGTAATTAGTTTAGGTGCTTATAATATGAACTGTCCAAATATCGGTCCAATTTTAATTTATTTATCGTTTAAAAAATAATTTAATGTGTGTAGATTATATTTATTTATAATCTGAACTGTTAAAAAGCTAAAATGTGTAAAAGAATATTCATTTTATAATCTGAACTGTCCAAATTGTAATACCCTAAAAATCTCACTTATTATAAATGTCATATTTTGACAAATAATACCTATTAGAAATAGGTGAATATGTGGTCTAAGATTGGGAGATATATTTATTTTATCTATTAGGTTATTTGCCCTTAGAATTTACGGTAGCTAATGCTTTATTTTCCTAAATTTTGTTTAGAATCATAAAATATCATAAAAATACAAATAATTCCCAAATTAGATTAGGGTTCTTATAGGACCAAGAGAGAGCAAGGAAATGCTAGGGAAAATACATTAATCAAATTGGGGAAAATAATAAAAATTAGTAGACACTTAGAATTTCACTGAACTAAATAATTATGTAAATTTTCATAACTAATCAAGGGAATAATTAAAGGAGACTTAAGCCTCAAAATTCATAATTTATTAAGTAACTAATTTTCTAAAACCCTAGAACTAATACCTAGTTCATATTTAAGTTACAAAAGGCCATAAGAATTATCTAAACATTTGAAACAATTAAGGGGGCAATTACTAATAATTAATGGGCAATTAATTAACACCAATGGAAGGTTTAGCTAATTGTTTAAGATTAACCTTAATAATCACCAACTAGAGATGAATTAAGCTAATAAAAACTCAAAGACCAATAAAGACTTGGGATTAGTACTAAATGAATTAGGAACAAACACAAATTAATGCATGAACCAATCAAACAACAAGCAAGAGATAATTAAGCTTAGGATTAAGGTGTTAATCAATGCTAATCAAGAGTTGAAAAGTCAACAATTGCAACTAAGATCAAAAGGCCAGGAATTAAACCCATAAAGCTTATCCAAAGGCCCTAATTAAGTCTAAAAAGCTTGATCCATGAGATAAGAGGGCAACCAATGAGAGTTTTCCCTCTATTAATGTAGGAAAATTGGAAAACAAAATTCAAAACAAATCCAAGGGGGAGGGGGGCGGTTTTTGTAAGAGGAAAAAGAGAAGAAAAAGTGTCCAAAAACCTACACACTCATATGCTAAATGAGTCACTACCCTAAAAGGGTGAATCACAACTCTAACACATGAATCATCATCCTAAGCTTGCATGAATCACTACCCTAGAAGATGAATCACTACTCTAAATGATGAATCACAACCCTAATGAAGACTTTCAAGAGGATAAGGTGATGTAATGAGTGATGCAAGGGATGATGTAAGGGGATTAGGTGTAAAACTAGGTGGACCAATGGGAAAAAAGATAATTAGAATAACTAAATTGGTTTATAAAAATAATTCTAGATAAAAGCTAATGAAACCTATACAAATTAAATTATATCTTGAAATCCATGAACTAAGTATGGAAACTAAATTGAGATTCATAACAAGCATAAATCAAGCATGAAAACAAGTATAACCAAAGTCATTTTCATGATTGTTTAGGAAATGGAATCAATAGGAAAGATAGGCAAAATTGGTCTCAAAATGAAGCTAAAAATCCCTAGAGTTCAAAACCAATGAGCAGTTGAACATACAACTTCATTAGATTACCTAAACACATTCTTTTCAATGGATTCTAATTAGTATAAAGCAAGTCAAACTCTTAGGAAAATAGACATTGATTGTGGAAGAGGATCATGTACCAAGTGATGACTCATGGTGATTACTCAAAAAAGCAATGGAAGAGGCTAGAAGATAGGGGGCAGTTTTGATGGAGTGTAAGGTGAGGATGAGAGTTTGAAATCCAACTTAGATCCAATGGCCAAGAATTACCAAGAGGAAGTTCTAAATAATTACAAGAATTGCCCAACCCTTCTACTATAAATAGGGGCCCTTGGCTCTTCACAAAACTCACACCAAAACAAAGCAATCTGAACGTATAGCAAAGCTGATATTATGCTATAGCATCAAGACAGCTTATCAAAGTGAATACAAGGCATCTCTAAAGCTATAGCAAAGTAAAGGACGCAATGCTATGTGTCATATGTTCTAATCTTTTGTCAAGATTATTTCAGGAAATATAGTGAAGGTCGAGAATGACAGGTAGATTGCTGACGTAACGGAATAGAGGATGAGGAGGATCAAAACTAAAAGATTTGAAGAATCCCGCAGGATCAGCAGAATCAGTCTACTAAGATTGGAAAGAGAGATACAACTGGATCTCGACAGATTAGGAAAGGCCCAGCTCGCAGGAATTTACGCCGCAAGAAAGCCTGATTATATAAGGAAACAGCAAGCCAACCCTAAACTGGGGTCAAGTCGTTGAGAGTCTAATCCCATTCACACACGGTCAGACTCGAAAGAAGAGAGATAGAGAGTTCACAAGACACAAAAACTCCAAGAAAACCCAGTATCCTTCCTTTCAGTAAGACGGAGAGAAGAAGACGTGGAGTGGTGACGTGACAAGGCTTCTTCCACGCCGTTAGAAACTTTGTCAAGCTTTCTTTTTTATTCATTTTAATCTTTTGATAATGGGTCATTTTCTTGTTATATGTTTCATGTTTCCCTCGTCAGTCATGAACTAAATTTCTTATGGCTGAGCGAGGATGATTTCTTAAGTTTAGAATGAACCCAACTGCTAGTTCTTAATTAAATAAATTCAGTTTGCTTATCAGTGAATTAAATTCTTGTTGATTAGTGAAAGCTAAGGGCTAGATTAGTGGTCTCGACTTACTAGAAAGGATGTTAGACCTGGCTATCACCCAAGAGGGGGGTGAATTGGGTATCTGATAAAACTTTAGGTAACTTTGAAAATCTTTCCGCAACTTACTGAAAGTAATTCGAATGACATAAATAGTTTATAAAGCAATATTTAGTTTTCAAACATATATGCTGGAAATGTAAGAGTTTAGGGAAGAGAATATGCAAACTGAGATTTATACTGGTTCGGCCCAATCCTTGACCTACGTCCAGTCTCCAAGCTCCACTTGAGATTTTCAATCCACTATCTCCTTGTTTAACCGGGCACAAGAGAAAAGCCTTTACAACCTCACAAGTTTACTCGAGCACTTGTGTAGCCTTTACAATCTCTTACCGAGATAGACCTTTCAATCAGTTACACACTTTGTACTCGAAGTTATCCTCTCACTAGGATACACTCCCCCTTACAAATTGTAAACCGATAACCCAATCTTCAAGTCCCACGACTTAAGATTCTTACAATGATTTAATAATCAGAAATGTTCTCTCCAGAAGAGAAGATGAATAAACACTAAAGTACAATCAAATCATTTCACTCTCTAGTGTAAACTATATAAACATTGCGAAATAGAGAGTGTGAGCTAAATGTAGGATTCAGAATATCAGCATTTTGATAGTACAAGCTCTTATCATCGTTGTCTCCATTTTAAATGCTTCTTCTTTTATAGCTAATGAAGAACATTGGGCAATTCTTCCAGATTTGAATATGATCATTGAGCGTATATGACCGTTGGAAAATATTACCGTTGGGGTATTCAAGTCGTAGCATTTGAAGCTAATGAACACATTGAGCATTTTAATTCATTGAAGAATATTACAGTTGAGCATTCAACTTCATTTCTTCAAGTGCCTCATTGAATTTGACCTTCTCTGCCATTTCTGAAAATCTGCAGCAACCTTCATCTTCATGTTTTTGATAGATTTTGATTTCTGTCAAGTTTGATGTTATCTCAAACTTTAATCACCTGAAACTTATACACAAATGATATAAATGATGTTAAGAAGTAGTATAAGTTCTTTTAAAATTCATCTGGATGTTCTTGATAAGAATCCAAGATTTCGGACATGGTGATTTTCTAATGCATGGATGTTGACTCGAGTTATTCCACATGACTCGAGTTGTTTTAAGTGCAAGAAGCTTTCTGTTTGGATTCTGACTCGAGTTGCCGTATGTGACTCGAGTTGTGCAAATGTAATTTCCTTTCTGTCTGCAAGTAACTCAAGTTACCCTTCGTAACTCGAGTTTCCAGGTGCTTCAATTGCTCTCTGTGTTCTTGAATAACTCGAGTTGGTCAACTTGACTCGAGTTATGTCTACGCGCCCAAAGTTCTGATTGCTTTCTGTCTAATTTATGACTCGAGTTAAAAGCTCATGGTTGCTTCCAAATTCAAGGAAACACTTGTTGGGTCTAGATTCATATGAAATTGGTTTCATTCCATTTGGTTGTGCATAGTGTGAGCTATATCCAGAGAATCGAACCTATTCTGAACTGAATCCAGAATTTCAAGTGTCAACTTTCGAAGGCCATATCTCCTTGGTCTGAACTCCATTTTGGCTGGTTCAAATCTTGGTGGAAATAATTGAGTCTTCTTTCATATGCCACCAATTTTAGCTCAATTGGATTTGTAGTTTGTGAGATACACCCAAAACATTAAAGCTTGGTCAGCAGTTTGGCTTGAATTTCAGTCCCATCTTCTACAATTCATATCTCCTTGATCTAAACTTTTTTGGGCTTGAATTTTATATCAAAATGACGCATTGGAAGTCTATTTTCATATGCCGCTGGTTTCACATTAATCCGATTCCTAGTTTGTGAGATATCTTCGAAATACCAGACCTCGCCAGCTGAAACGCGAAACAGAGTACAACAAAGGTGGATGAAATACACTTTGACTAGAGTTACTTAGTGGTAACTGGAGTTATAGCAGTCTAGAAACGCTGGGAACACTTCTTGACTCGAGTTACTCATACATGACTCGAGTTGGACCAGTCCAGAAACCCAAAAACACTGTAGCGAAGTATTTAACTCGAGTTGTAACCTGATGACTCGAGTTGGATCATCGTGAACCTTATATTTGATTGTTTTTAACTCTAAATTGAGTCATTCCAACTTCCATTTGATCATGGAGACTTCTAGAATCAATCTTGGAACTTGTATAATGATATTCTCATTCCATTCATCAAATTCTTCCTTCTTCCATCTCCCATCTTGATCATTCTTTGAAATTTAGCTTGGACTCATCATTCTCTGCAGATTCTACCTTCTTCAATATCTCCTCTTCTTCTCTTCTCTTGATCATTCTCCATAATTCAACTTCTTCAATATTAAATATAAGCATTAGTCAAAGTAGAAGATAAATGTACTATGGAAACTTTTTGCTCTTAATATTGATAAGCATATTTGTCATCATTAAAACTAAGCATAACTAATAGAAAGGAGTCGGGGTTAGACCTCTGAGAAATAGTGATTGCTAGGCAGGCTGGTGTAAGGCTTGACCTATTATTGTAGGCTTCAGGAATGAGTCTACTTCTCATAACCATAACACCTTGCTTTGTAATGTTAATCTGACTAGAAAAGTGCCATAAGAATATGGGAGAAGTAAAGTTAGTATTACATGTATCGGACGCAGAAGCTTCGATAGACTCTAGTGATGGGTTAACTGAATAGCATTGTAATTAGTATCTATGTTGTAGCATTGCAGAAGTTGTGCAGTATAAATGCTATAGCAATGTGTGAAGCAACTGGGGAATTGATATACTTAAGGATGATTCCAAGTTCAGCCTAATTTTCTATTGATATCTTCTTACGACTACGATACTCTGTTTACTTTCTTGTTATTTAGCATAACCACAACACCCCCCCCCCAATCAATCAGATTTTACTTTCTGTTCACAAAACTATTACAGCAGTTGAGCGTCACTTTTTAGCATCTTAGTCTCTATGGGACGATACTCTACTGATACTTTATTACTTGTTCGACTGGTTCACTTGCCATCAAGGAAATTGACCAACAAGTTTTTGTCGTTGTTGCCGGGGGACTGTAGATACGTTTAGTGACGACGCCCTTTTTTGCTTAATAGTTGTGATTCATCCAATAAATCTCACTTTTTCCCTATTCATGATTTTAGGTACATTCTGTAGTGCATGCACAACTCACCGACAGCCAACCTAGAAACTTATGATCCAGAAATCAAACACACTTACAGGCAAAGGCATAGGAAGCAGAAGCGAAGAAACCTTTTGACTCAGCAAGCATGGCAAATATGCCTGTCAATCATGAGTAGGATTGAAGAGAGATGATAGTAATAAACAGGGACAATCAGATCCCTCCACCTCCAAATCCAGATATGAACAAGGCTTCCATGGAATTCAGGATTCCAGATCTAAACAAGTTGAATTCGGCTATCACACCACCGACCTTTAATGTAGGACACTTTGAAATTAAAGGTGTCATGATTCAGATGCTTTATGCAGCTGGACAATTTGGAGGACTCCCATCTGAAGATCCTTACTTACACCTTAAGGCCTTCATGGAGGTGTGTGGTTCATTCGTCATTCTAAGAGTCATGCCCGACGCCGTCTGGATTAAATTATTCCCATTCTCGCTTAGGGACAAGCCAATTCGATCACCTCCTGGAATGATCTGGAGAGTAAGTTCTTGCTCAAATTTTCCCACCTACTAAGAACACTCAGCTCAAAGGGGACATCACCAACTTCCAACAAAAGTTTTGTGAATCTACATACGAAGCCTGGGATAGATTTAAGGACCTCCTCAGAAGGTGCCCACAACACGAACTTTGTGAATGGGTCCAGCTAGAAACATTTTACAGAGGTCTCGACGGGCAAACACGATCAATTATAGACGTTTTATCTGGCGGATTCATTTTGATGAAGTCCTATGAAGAAGCTCACGCATTATTGGAGCGCATGGCTATGAAAAGTCATCAATGGCAAGCATACAGAGCTACATCTTCCCGAACTATTGCTGGAATACATGAATTGGATGCTATAACTGCTCTCACAGCTCAATTATCATCTCTAACCAATATGGTGAAAGGATTGACCCTTCCATCAAGCAACACATCACTATAACCATCTAAGGTAGCTTGTGTGTATTGTGGCAAAGAGCACTCCTACTTTCAATGCTCTGCCAACCCCGACTCTGTCAATTTCATCAACAACTTCAATAGGGGCAATAACACCAACAACCCATATTCTGATACGTACAATCCCAAATGGAGGCAGCATCCCAATTTTCCATGGAGTTCTCAAGGTCAAAAAGCAACGGGACAAACATTGGGCCCACAATACCCAAACAGAACATCAAACCCACCAGGGTTTACGCAGCAAGCATGGCAGTAACTCAGAACCGTAGCACTCTATGTTGACCCTTCTGAAGGAATATATGGCAAAGAACGATGCAATCATTCAGAATCAACAGGTGACCCTTAGAAACCTTGAAAACCAAGTGGGACAACTAGCTACTGCCCTTAACAAAAGACCCTCAAGATCTCTTCCCAGTGACACTGAAGTCCCCAGAATCCAAGGAGAAGAGGAAGTCAAGTTAATAGAGCTCCGAAGTGGCAAGAGTTTAGAACCTATGAGAGTGATCAAGCAACCTATGGTTGTTGCTGATCCGAAATTTGGGAAATCAAAGGAGGGACAAGAAAGTACTGAATAACTCCTTGAAGACAAGCAGAAGTACCCAAGACTGTCACAACCTGAACAGGATATCAATGTTGCGACATTACCTCTACTGGTCGCACTAGATGATCACGTGAAGCACCCAACAAGGAATGCGATAGCATCATCATCACAGCATAATCGTGATCTCGGGTCTTCAAAGATGCTAAAGCAACCCCCGCCTTTCCCACAAAGACTACAAAAGCAAGGTCAAGAGAAACAATTTTAGAAATTCCTGGACATGCTACGGCAATTTCACATTAACATCCTTCTGGTGGAAGCACTGGAACAGATGCCTAGCTATGTGAAATTTATGAAGGAAATTTTATCCAAGAAGAGACTACTAGAAGAATTCGAGACAGTAGCATTAATACAGGACTGTAGTGCTATGCTAACAAATCGGCTCCTACCGAAGTTAAAAGACCTTGGGAGTTTCACAATCCCCTATGCAATTGGACCTCAATATTCAGGGAAAGCCCTGTATGACCACGGTGCTAGCATTAATCTCATGCCTATGTATATTTTCAAGAAATTGGTCGTTAGGGAAGCCAGGCCCACAACAGTTACATTGCAGCCAGCCAATCGCTCCTTCGTCTTACCTGAAGAAAAAATTGAAGATGTCCTAGTAAAAGTGGATAAATTCATCTTCCTTATGGATTTCATTATTCTTGACTTCGAAGCAGATCACGAAGTTCCAATCCTCTTGGGAAGACCTTTCATGGAAACTAGGCGGATGCTGATTGATGTGGAAAAAGGAGAACTTACTATACGAGTTAATGATGATCAGGTCACCTTTTCAATCCTCAAGACAGTGAGATTGAAGACCCAGCTGAGAAATACTTAACCTCTGAAGATGACAGCAAGGGCAGCAACAAAGCAGGTAGTATTCCTACACTACCTCAGCATTAAATTGCTTAATAAAGTCAGGCTAAAGACTCTAAAACAAGCGCTATTAAGAGGCAGCCCAGCTTCGTATTTTCCTTTTATTTGTTTAGCAGCAGAAGGGGACAAGTTCGGCATGGCCAATGCTACAGCATGATGAAAGGCATCTCGGCCCCAGTACAGCAACGCGGTTGAAGCCTACCAAAAACTAGTCAGGTACGCACCCATCTCTCGAATAAATGATACGTGCATGAGTTTTTAATTGACGGGCCACCCTTACTGGGCCCACTACACACCAAATCACTTTAACTCATCATCGAAGAGTCGTAATGCTTCACATTCAAATTTCGACTTTATCCTGTCTACTCTCTCCATCTTCTCGTCCCACATCTTTTCACCTTCCTACGAGTCTCTTTCTCCATCCATCACTACCCAACCACCATGCTCAGAGTGAAACGGGCAGCACGACGTGGCCAGGTGCCCCTACCGGTCTATGCTCGCCAACCCCCATCCTTATCGAGATTTCTTCTCCCTCCTCTTCCTCCATTGAACCCTTTGCTATGTCAGGCACCACAGAGTTGTCCGATCGTTCCTATATCTTGACTCACACCGCCCTTTACTGGCACCCGAACACAGATGCGAACTCCAAGAGAAAATTTCAAAGCCGTCTCTAACGAGTACGCAAGGAGCTGAAAACCATCCGTCGAGAGCCATGGGTGCACCTCGAAGCCCACTGCTGTAGTGCGCAGACAGTCGTCTCTCTCTCTTACTCCCACTCGGCGAACCTTGTGGTCAATGACTTAGGGACACGTTCGCTGAAGAGGACACGACCGCGAGCGCTTCGACCCCTCCTGACCATAGTTTTTTTTAATGTTTCTCTTTTTTGGTTATGTTGGTTTGTTTTCTAACACTCTGATATTGCCCTGAGCCTTTGCCTTAAGGCCTTTTTGTGAATGTTGCTATCAATTCCTTGATTTCTCTATAATTGCCTGAGCCTCATAAATGTCCCCCTTGCGTATTTCATTGTGTTCCTTATTTGCTGTAATGGGGCATTGCATCGTTCAAGTGGAGGGGGGATAATTAGGGGATTAATTGTTTAATTTGTGATCTAATCTGCTGTTGTTTCAAAGTGCGTGTGCTATCCTAATTTGCCCTAAATTTAGCTTTTGCACAAATTGAAAATTTTCAAACTGCATGATGAAGCATGAACAGAATTTCGTAGCAGTAGGATGAGTGTCTGTATAACGGAGTATAGCATAATTGCCTAAGGAAACTGAACCTTTAGGCTTGGGAAATTGATAGTGCTAGCCAACCTGATGTGGGGTAAAGTGGCAGTGAGGAAGTTTAGAGAGAAGAACCCACAATGGAAGGATTCATTTGAGCCTAATTGTTTTATTCTAGTATGCATGTCTGCTAGCCCATGTATGATCCTTGATTTGTCTTAGTTCTTTGATAAACTATTTAGCATCTAAGCATGTAATTCGTAGGATAAAGGCATTCATATCACACCCTCTATCCCTATACACAAACCAAAGACCTTACCATTGCTATCCCCATTAACCCCATCAAATATGCTATAGCAGAACTAGTTAGACATGAAGAGTCTTGTGAAAACTATGGTGCAATGATAAAGCAGTATGCCTCCACAAGATGCTGTGAGAAAGCGGTCTTGCTCAAAAAAAAAGAGGAAAGAAATACAGAAAGAAAGAAAAGACCTAGAATGAAGAGCAGTAAGGAATACAAAGCTCAAAAAGAGGCATTCGGTTGAAGCTAAGAGACTTGTCTAAAATACCCTGCTATAGTGTTCACCACTTCTCACCTCAACACCTAGCCATCCTCACCATTATAACCCAAAAAAGTCCTTTGGACGAACGAAAACTCAGATGCTAGGAAGCAATGTTAGAACTTTGACAAGGCTATGGAACTTCCAGGTTAGCATGACAAGAGAGAAAACTAAAATTTCCAAGGTAAGAGAGTTTAAACATGGAAATCGAGAGCCTCTTGACGCTTCTTCATCTAAACAAAGCCACACATCACTAGCCGCTAGCACTGGGCAGTGGGATTGCCTATATGGGGACGGGAATTGAAAGAAATTGTGTAAGCATGCATAGTTATATAGATAGGAGCGCTACAACTATGAGTTTTTGTTGGCTTTATCTTATTTTGCCCAGGAGTGCAAAAAGCTAAGTGTGGGGGTATTTGATAAGCACAATTTATGCCGTGTTTTCCTTGTATTAAATGATAGAATTGAACAGTGAATATGAGCTTTACTATGTTAAATCCAAGCAAAAAGGCATTAATTCATTATACAGGGAATTTTTAAACTATGAAAGCACTATTGGAGTTAACATTATTCTGGATGTTCTTGTTGAAGGGCTTTGCGGCAAAGTAGGTTATATGCCTTTTGTTTCAAATTGTTAATTTCAAAATAATTTTTGGAATTCTTCAAAACTTTTGATTTATTTCATAAGATTTAAAGAAAGGATTAGGGCACTTTATAAAATGCAATTGAGCCTTTCAAGCCTATCTAATTGATTCTATTCCCTTTTGAACCCTTATTTTGAGCCTAATTGAAAAACCAATTAAAGATTCTTTTTGAAAGACCTAACATCTACCTACCTTAGCCAATGTGAAAAACCATGATTCTTTTGCTTTGAGATAGATGATAATTGATTAGGTTGTGAAATTTAATGATGTGTAGAATTTCAAATGATCAAAAAAAGGAGTGTAGAAAGTAAAAGGGTTCACAATGTATAGAAATATTAAAAGAAAGAAAAAAGATGGTTCAAAAATTATGTAAGAAAAATGGAAACAAAAAAAAGGAAGTCCAAGAAAGCTTGATATGGAAAAGATCAAATTGGTTTAAGTTTAAGGGAGGATGTTTAATGAGGAAAGGAAGAAACCCCGTGAGTGGTTATTATCTATCTTGAGGTATGTTTTGATTATCCTTTACTTTTTCTTTTGAGAACCTTACCCCCTGGCTCCATTACAAGCTAACAAGTCCCTTTGATTTTTAAGTCAAGTGAAGTGAATTAGAAGAAAAGAGGAAGAAATTAAAGAATGATGGAATTGATCGTTTGAATATAGTTATATGACTTAAATTGTTGCTTTTAACTTTAGCAAGTGCAAAAGTAGTACATGTCAACTCCATTCACACACTCACATTTGGAAATTCTTGAAAAGCATGTTTTAAATCTATGAAGTGTTCATTTGTGCAT
Source organism: Acacia crassicarpa (assembly GCA_034222035.1). Lineage (NCBI taxonomy): Eukaryota > Viridiplantae > Streptophyta > Magnoliopsida > Fabales > Fabaceae > Acacia > Acacia crassicarpa. Next base: position 42,264,859 of record JAWXYG010000003.1, read on the forward strand.
GTTTAGTTGACTTCTATTTTATATAACTCTTTGAGCAGTAGATAAAGACAAATATATTCATGCATCAATGACAAATACTGAAGAAATTTAGTGAAAATACATGTTTTTGCTTGAGGACAAGCAAATATTTAAGTTTGGGGGTGTGTTAACTCTTAGAAATTGACTACATTCTAGCACATTTTCTCTCTCTTTTTACCTATATTTGGTTCAAAATTGTGCATAAGAAATGAAGTGTATAGAAGAAAATGTGCATATCAAAGTATCAAGCAATAATCAAAGAAATCTTGTTATATCCCATAGAATTTGTAATTCAATTGAGAATTGATAATTTCTATTTCTTTTGTAGGAGGATGGGGACAAGTTTTGAAGCTCTATAAGAACCAAGAAACAAGAAAAGAAATAAAAGAGATGAAACAGTGCAAAGTTAGAAAGAACCTATGTTCCTGGCCATGTGGCAAGTTGACAAACTTTCCGTGGCAAGTCAAGAAAATAGCTCTCTGCGTAACTGGCTGTAGTCAGTCGTGACAGTACAACTGCACGTTTTGATTTCAAAAGCAGAAAAACTCTACTTAACCTAAAGGGAAAGGCCGAAAAACAAATTCTCTGCACAAGGAAACATTGGAGCACGAAAGTTATTTTGTTTTTCTGTGTTTGTATTTAAATGAATGAATAACTCTATAACAAATACAAAATACATATATATTAATAAATTATCATTATATATAAATCCATGCATCCAAAAAAATAATAATAAATTAAAAGAGCTTGCAGGGCTAGCCCGAGGCCCTCCAGAGCTAACCTTACAGGGCTTATTTCATTAAACTCCTCTATTTTTAAAACTCGGCCCTTAAAAGGGCCGACCCACCGATTTCCCGGCTCTAGATTACTTGACTAAATCATATGAAAGCGTTGAAGGTACTCTCTCCAACAGGATTTGTTGGCATTGATGATTGCCTTGAGTGAGATTATGGCTTCAATTTGGAAGGTCCAACAGGATGGCACTATTTAATAGTAACATGGAATTCAAATTATGTTTTTCTATAGTATGATCCTCTCTACTGTGAACGTATAATACAAAAACTCAGAAGAAGGGAAAAATTAATGATATGGAGCTTGAATTTGGATTTAATCCATAACTTGATCGGTGGCCGTGTGTGTGTCTTTTATATTCCATCCGTCAAGTTTGACCTTGGTACGCTATAACTACCCTAGGCAAATATAGATGATACTTTTAAATATAATGTATTACTTTGTAATATATTTAATTCTATTGATGCATTTGAATCCATTTTTTTCAAAATTAGGGTTTCAATATCTTGGCTTCTTACAATGAGTATGGACCTTTGGATTTTGGAGACAAATTCTCTAATATGCTTCTTGATATAAAGCATATTAGAAAACTTGACATTTATAGACTTGATTCATTAGATACTGCGATAAAATAGCATCGGTGAAGTGAAATAATCATCCAAAACATAAAGATTATTAAATTGTCGATATAAAAGACTTCTTTTCGTAAGTCGTTCTATTTTGCTGAATTTCTCTCTGTTTACAAAAAGTGGTCAACTTCTGTAACAGAGGCTATGAAAAAAAGTCTTCTGCAGCTGTGAACTAGACCACAATTCCTTATTAGTAATATATGTGCGTTGATTTAATAATAAGGGTTTGGAATATATAATTATTTCTTATTTGACCATAACCTCCATCTAAATTATTATATTATTGCTCTTGTTCCTCATAAAGTTTAAATTCCTTTTCTTGACTCTCTCTTGTCTTCTTTGCAGCAATAATAATAAGCTGTCCAGTGAATACTTGATGTAATTATAGAATTAATTACTTTTTAAAAATAATGATATAATTGTTTATCTTTTATCTTGGTCATAGAAAGGAGATGTGAAGGTTATTAATTATGTAATAAGCTATTCGATCGGTTTATCATATTGTGTATTGACTTTATTGTTTTAATGAATAAATATATTGATTTCAGTTTTAATGCGAATTAATAATTATTAGACATACATTCGCATATATTATTAAACACTAACGCATGGTTGATAAACGATTTTATTTTTCATATCATCAATAGCTATATTTAATATGTAATTTATTTTTCATGTAATATATTCGTTTTGTTTTTGTTGGAGATAATTAACTCACTGTTGTTGACATAGAAAAATTTGTAGCTTCTCAATTTCTAATGAAGAGATTAAAATTGCGGGTGGATAAGAATCCTCTTCTCATGAATAAAACGTGGTTTCTCAAACTAAAATTGAAATATTACAACTACTTGCACTCGAGAAGCTATGTTTTTCACCCTCGGACAAAAATAGTAGGTTATACATCCACAAATTATTAAATATTATCTCAAATTCTAAATATAAGATAAAATTTATAGTGCAATCATATTATAAACTTTGTCCTATATTTAAGACCAAATCAATACATTATAAAACAAAAAGCTAAGTAGGTCCAAAAATTACATGGAAGTCATTTTATATAAAATCTAAATATGATCGATAAAAGATTAAAAATGAGAAATTGACAGAAGTAGGTCATTATAGAGTAATTATTATATTTTACTTAAAAAACAAAAAAGGGCGACCTTTCCCTATTTGTTTATTTTTTTTTGGATACATCATGGTAGGGGAGGGGGCAGGGTTCGAACCCTGGACATAGGGATAATAGACCAGTTAATACTGACTCCTATGCCACTGCGCTACTAAGACACTGGCTTTCCCTGTTTGTTTTACTTTTATATTTTATCGTTTTAATTAATTATATCCGACGACTTTCCCTGTTTGTTTTACTTTTATATTTTATTGTTTTAATTAATTATATCAACTCAACAGGGATACTTTTTTATGGGGGGAAAAACACAGGGATATTTTATGGGCATATTGTATTTAGGTCCTGGTAATATAATATATATAATAAATAGTCTCTTTTAGGAATGTTACATTGATCCAATTAAACAAAGGAAAACATAAAGCTTAGTTTTTGTCCAAAATAAAAGGAGAAACATAAAGTTGGGCAAAACAAAAAAACAGTGCAGAGAAGTCATTTTATATAAAATCTAAATATGATCGATAAAAGGCTAAAGATGAGAAATTGACAGGAGTAGGTCATTATAGCGTATTTATTATATTCTAATTTTTTTTGCCCAAATATTATATTCTAATTGAAAAAACAAAAAAGGGCAACGACTTTTCAGTGTTCCTGTTTGTTTTACTTTTATATTTTATTGTTTTAATGAATTATATCAACTCAACAAGGATACTTTTTGATGGGAAGAAAAAAGATACTTTTTTGGGAAATGGTTTTTAGATCCGGATAATAGAAAATATGGGAAAATTATCCTTTAAAATTTTAAAATTACATTTAAATTTTGTAAAACATTTTTGTAATAAATTTTAATTGTCAAATACCTATAAACTTGTGAATTTAGAGTCATGATCTTGTTGGTGTAACAAGTTATGGACTTGCCAGCGAAAAAATAAAATTTATTGTAAAAAAGTTTTAAGAGACTTAAATGTAATTTTAAAATTTGAAGAGACAATATTTTTATATTTTCTCTTATCTGCGACCAAAATACAACTTTCCCTACTTTCTTTATTTCTTCGATCAGTTTTTTATTGGGTCTTTCTTCCACCAATAATAGTGGACCCACCACCACATGATCTTCATCATCGAGTTGATTCTACGGACCGGTTCCTTTATCAATGAGACTTCATTCTCTCATCTTCAAAACTAACCGCGACCTGCTCATTATCATTCTTGGCTGATCGAAAATCTGAGTTTATTCCTTTGAAGAAGTGGCTGACAGTAGTAACTACGATGGGTACTGCTGCTTCAACTTCAAACTCTTCCTCTCAACCAATTTATTCAAAGAACTACGATGTGTTCATCAGTTTCAGAGGAGAGGACACACGCTCAAATTTCACTAGCCATCTTCATACTTCTCTCACCCAAAAATCCTTAAGAACCTTTATTGATTATGAGCTTCCCAAAGGCGATGATATCTCAGAATCTCTCATCCAAGCGATCAAGGATTCGAGTATATCTGTCGTGGTTTTCTCAGAGAATTATGCTTCCTCAAAATGGTGCTTGGATGAACTTGCCCAGATACTCCAATGCAGGAAAGATTCAGGCCAGTTTGTTATTCCTGTGTTCTACAAAGTTGACCCATCTGATGTTCGCAAGCAGAAGGGGGCTTATGAGGAGGCATTTGCAAAACATGAGAGAGATTTCAGGCACAACCCGGATAAATTGAAGAAATGGAGAGATGCTCTCTTTGAAACTGCCAATTTAGCCGGGTGGCACTCTCAATCCTTCAGGTAATTATTCCTCTATCAATATTTGAGGATTTTTTTAATTAATTATTTCTTATGAAATTGACTGGTTTCATATTTTTTCTGACCAGCCAAATATTTGGTTTCATCCACAGTTTTCTTTTCCTGAAAATCATAATTTTACAGAAGCATAACAAGTCATCCTGAATTCCTGATCCATCACACATATCTTAATACTAACTACATGGTTGTCAATCATGTAGCTTTTTTTTTTTTTTAACTGCTATGTTCATAACAATTACTAGGTTCATCAAATTTTATTTTCATATTCTTTTCCCACGGTACTCTGTATGCGTGTGCATTAACCTTTCTTTGTTTTGTTCAATATTTTTCATGTGCCAGGGATGAATCTGAACTAATTCAGAACATTGTCAACGATGTTATGCAAAAATTAGATCATAAGCATCCGAGTATATTAGAAGGTCTTGTTGGAATTGATGAAAATTGTGAATGCATTGAATTGTTATTGAGAAAATTTCCAATAATTGGAATTTGGGGAATGGGCGGAATAGGCAAGACAACCACGGCTAAGGTTGTATTTGCCAAACTATCTCCTCAATATCAAAGTTGGTGTTTCTTGGAAAATGTAAGGGAAGAGTCAGAAAAGCATGGATTAAAATATATACGTGATAAACTTGTTTCGGAGCTACTCATGGAAGAAAATATCCATAGTGGCCCCCCTAAAGTGTTGGGATCTACATTTGTTAGGAGAAGGCTTAGCTGCAGAAAAGTGTTCATTGTGCTAGATGATGTTGATAGTTCAAAGCAATTAGACTATCTAGCAAGAGAATGTGATTGCTTGGGACAAGGCAGTAAAGTCATCATAACAACAAGAGATAAGCATATGCTTATTGGTAGAGTTAATGAAATATATGAGGCCAAGCCATTGAGTTATCGAGAATCCTTCAAGCTTTTCAACTTGAAAGCTTTTCACAATGATCATCCTGAAATTGGGTATGAACAGCGATCAAAAAGGGTTGTTACTTATACGAAAGGAAACCCTTTAGCTTTGATAGTTTTGGGTTCTTTTCTTCACTCCAAAACTGAAGAAGAATGGGAGAGTGCGTTAAGAAAATTCAAAAAGACTACAAATGAAGATATTCAGGAAGTCTTAAAATTGAGCTACAATGGGTTAAACTATGAAGAGAAGGAAACATTTCTCGACATTGCATGCTTTTTGAAAGGTGAAGTTAAAGAACATGTAATACAGCTATTAGACAGCTATGGATTCCATGCAAGAATTAGCATTAGAACCCTCCATGATAAAGCTCTTATTACCATGGGTGAAAGATTGTGGATGCACGACCTAATACAAAAAATGGGTTGGGAAATTGTTCGTCAAGAGTGCATCAAAGAACCAGGAAGACGCACAAGATTATGGGACCCCAAAGAAGTCTATGATGTATTGAAAAATAATCGGGTGAGCCCTTTATCTCTTAAACATTTGTGATCCATGGTGACAAATTTAGCTAGCATGGTTTAATTTACATACTATTATTCTAATGTTCATTTTGACAATTGTAGGGAACTGAAGTTGCTGAAGGCATAATCTTAAATGTGTCTCGAATTAGAGATATGTACTTGGCTGCCGGCACTTTCAAAAAGATGACTAATTTAAGATTCTTGAAATTTTATTCCGTACGCAATACTGGATCATCCAATGTGCACCTTCAGATGGGTCTTGAGTCTATTTCTGATAAACTAAGGTACTTTCAGTGGAATGGGTACCCTTTGGGTTCTTTGCCATCAACTTTTTGTGCAGAGAGCCTTGTTGAATTGAAAATGCAATATAGCCATGTTCAAACACTTTGGGATGGTGTGCAGGTATAATGGAAATTAGTGTATTTTTCATTTTTAAGCTCAATTGAAAATTTGAAGTCTTTTTTATGTTTGTTAGTTAATTGTTGCAGGATCTTGTGAATTTGAAGAGAATAGATCTTCGTTTTTCAAGAAAACTGAGAGAGTTGCCAGATTTCTCCAAGGCCCATAATCTTGAATTGGTGAATCTATATAACTGTGTAAGTTTGTGTTATGTTCATCCATCTATCTTATCTCTCAACAGCCTTGTGTCTTTGGACTTGAGCAAATGCAAAAACATCAAGAGTCTCCAAAGTTGTACTCATTTAAGATCTCTTAGAAAAGTCCTGATTGGTGGCTGCCCTAATCTGAAGGAATTCTCATTATCATCCAAAGAACTAAGATGCTTATTTTTGGGGTCAACAGGAATAGAAATTCTGCACCCATCGATCGGGAGTCTTACTAAGCTTAGATGTCTTCATCTCAACGGTTCAAAATTGAAGAACCTTCCGCTAAAGGAGTTATGTTGCTTGAGATCTCTTGAGGACCTTCGCATCTCTGAGCATGCATTTGACAAACCTGAGCTACACATGCTATTTGATGCCTTACGTGCTATACAAATACTAAGCTTCCTGAACTGCTCTAACTTAACTGAGCTCCCAAACAACATCAAGCAACTCTCAAAACTTCAAAGGCTTTATTTAAGAAGTTGCAGAAATCTTCAATGTTTACCAGAGCTTCCTCTATCTGTTAAAGAATTAGATATCTCCTACTGCACATCAATTTCAATCAACTGTAATTTGTTGAAGGAAGTAGGATCAATTGGGCATCTTGCCAATCTCAAATATCTGCTTCTCAATGCTTCAAGTCTTGGCAAACTTCCAATAACTGAGTTATGTTGTTTTAGATCTCTCACAGAGCTTCGCCTTTTTGAATGCAGACACCTAGTGAATGAATCAAAGCTACATATGCTATTAGAATCCATGGGATGTCTACAAATCCTAGCTCTAAAGGACTGTTCTAGCCTAACCAAACTTCCCAACAATATTAAACATCTCTCACGGCTGCAACAACTTAATTTGAATGGTTGCACTCGGCTTCAGTTTCTACCACAGCTTCCACTGTCCCTTGTAAGTCTTGTTGCCAGTAATTGTATATCATTAGAGAGAGTGTTCACTTCAACAATTTCAAGATTGCTAAAGGTAAATGGTCATAATTTTATTTCATTTCACAATTGCGAGAAATTAGATGAGCGTTCACGTTGTGCTATTGGGAAACATGTGGAATTCTCATTGAATCAAGCAGTATATAACAAGCAAAGATTTGTAGTATTTTATCCTGGAAACAGTGTTCCATTGTGGTTTGGGTGTAATCGGTCAAAAAATGGTTTGGTAACCATTGAACTTTCTTTGGCTTCTGATCATTTATTGGGTTTTGTTTTCTGTTTGGTTGTTCCTCAATTCATCTCTAAGGAAATAAATCAAATTTCCATGACCTGCAAGTGCTACTTTGAAGAAGGTGAAGCGATTGAATTCCAGATTTTTGATCCAGAATATGCAGAATTCAGCTCAGATCACATTTTACTTTGTTGTGATCCATACTTCTCTAAATGGGTGTTGGAGAGATTGAAAGGAAGCAATGGAAATGATGAGGATACCACTTGTAAGCAAAAGATTTCGTTCATTTTCGTTTCTTGTGACGGCTTCATCCAAGAGTGTGGGGTCTGCCCCATACATGCCTCTGACTATCAGAATTTTGTTCAAAAAAGGAAAAAGAAGTGTGACTTGGGAAGGAGGTCAAAGCGGCATCGAGATATTGATGAATTGGAATTGGAAATCAGTAAATTTAGAATTGGAGTTGGAAACTGTCATGGGAATGAAGCCCTGCCTCTACGCAAGAAATTGAAAATGGAGTTTTGTACTCAGTCCAAGGGACAAGAAGATACTGAAGAATTGGAAGCTTTGCTCATGAGAATCAAAATCAGCTAGAACCATTTCTTCGACAACACTAACAAAGTATTAGTGGTATCGAACTTTATAACATAACTTAATCATCAGTATCTCCTTACATTTTATTTTAACTTTTTTACGTGTGATTCCCTAAAAAAAAGGAAGGAGAATTTGCTCATACGTGATGATATCACTGATAATCGTTGGCAACTGTGAAATATAGGTTTGGGCATAGTAAATGTTAAATTTCAGCTTTTATAGGTAATGTGAAAAAATAATAACCTGACACAGAATATAGTTGTCAAGTTCAAAAATAAATATTGGTTTTAACTCCTTTTGATTTTAAACTCCACTAATCTATTTTTGGATGTCCCTGTTTACAATTATTTCTTTCTTGACTGTTTTTTGACTTGATCCGGTCAGTAGGTATTTTTTCAGAGAAATTTTGAAATCTAGTGAACTAGGAAGGAGTCTAGGACTGAAATAGTCATATTCTTGTTTATGAGTTTATGTTTCTTAGTTTCAGATGAAATGTGAAAAATACATAGAAAGTGCAAAAACCCAACAGTAGGTTCTCAACGCTTATGCTTTTGTTATTCAGGCAATTTGTACTATTTTCATAACCTTTTTCCCTTTCTTTGCTATGCTTTCTTCTTTTCCTCTACTGTTAGAAGAAGTCTGTTGTATCAGCTTGTGTGGCTCTGTAATTTAAACTTTAAATTTTCATTTTTCAGTGTTACTGTAACAAGTTCTTCAAAATTTTATTAACTTAAAATGTTGATTATGAAGAAAAATTGATTGTGCAGGAATTTCGTCTCCTTGCTTGGGCCATTTTCTGTCGTAGAGGATATCTTGACAAGGCCTGATTATAACACACTGCAGAAGAACTGCTTCATGCCTAATTTTAATTACAATTGTAACGAAGATTGAAGCTACCACGTACAATGGTATTTTATTTGTAAATTTAAATGTCTATTTGTTATAAGGACTCCAAGCTTCCTGGATGTTTGAAGCCTGCCGTGATTCTATTTGATGAAGTAAATTTTGATTTTGATTTTTTTAATCTGTTGAGTAACTCCATTCTAGGGAAATAATAATTTTATAAACTCCATATCAATGAACAAATGAGCATGTTGGTTGTAGATGACAACAGAGCATGAGCTATTTACTCCTTCAAAATGAGTTTTAGATGAGAGTTGTGTTGGATATTATTAAACTGATTCTGGTTCGATATTTGTGGGGATTTTGCATTATTAATCTGCATAAATTTATGATTTGTGAATTAAGAGTTTCAGGATTTAAGGAATGAATTGATATATAAATTTTTTATATATAAATTTTAGGAAAGGGGTTGGATTCACCCATAATCTAAGGGCAGGGCGCTTAGAACCCAGTCCACAGAGAATACTAGGCTAGAGAGTACATATGCATCCACCTCCGCCCAGCGTTACCATTGTTTCATAGACCTCTAGGATGTCTCCTCCAACGCCTTAAATAGCTCTAGGATCGAACCCCTCTCTTTAAATGAGGAAGTCGAACCCTTTCGCTAGTTGAATCCAAGGACGAGGGGTATATATCATCATTTGATGTGTAGTGCATGTTATAAGCCCAATCACATGAACTTTCAATCTATGCACACCCTTTTTGGTGAGGATATGTGTAACGCCACAATTTTAATACCCAAAAACTCGGTCAAAATATTGAAAATACCTTCAAATGAGTTCAACAATATCCAAATCCTTTTACAATGTTACCATTTCGAATAAAACCCGTAATACATAATCAGAATAAATTCCAGAAAACATTTCAGAGTTTAATACAAAACGGAAGTCTTAGGTTCATGGCAAATATAATAACATAACATAATCTATTGGAGATCAAAAGAGCTTCCAGAGCTCACTCCATAGGTGCCTTCCCTTGCTCTCTACTAGAATATTCACCTGAAAAATGTTAATATGGGATGAGATTTCACGTCTCAGTAACTACTGAATATTTCTACCTTACCCAAGCAAATTACATATGACATAAATAGTAGATAGTAAAAAAAAATGGATTTAATATACACAGATATTTTTTTTTAGATATACAGTAGTTCACATCAAATATCTTTATAAAATACTCATCATTTTTTATTGAATAATTCAGAATGCACTATGCAGTATGCAGCCTCCCTTATATCCCCTTCCAACCGTATACCGCTGACTGGAACCATAGGCTAACATATAGTCCAATAGAAACTCATTCATTTGACTGGATGGTTTCAAGCTCACCAAAACTTAAGATACACCCGGCCAAAGGTATAGAGCTTAAATCTGGACTATGGCTCCCCTCCTTTAAAATAACAACTAAGGAGGTGTCACATGTCCCACATCTCCAATGAAATCCCGGCCAGAGGAAAACATGGAAGATGGGGCCCTGAAAAGTACCATCCACTGTGCACCGAGTGGTGGCATAAACAATTCTTATCATTCAATTCCCTCCTTACTCCACCCATCACAATACAACCGCCATGATGAATGTATTTACTCAAAAATAATGCATTATTATACCATTATATACGTTGATATGCGTATCTGTGAATAGTAAAATACTATGCGTATCTGTGAATAGTAAAATACTATGCGTATCTGTGAATAGTGAAATACGGTATATACATGAATAGTAAAATGAATAGTACATACGGTATGTATACGTGAATAGTAAAAATGAATAGTAAATACGGTGTGAATAGTAAATACGGTATACATGAATAGTAAATACGGTATACGTGAATAGTAACATGAATAGTAAATACGGTATACGTGAATAGTAAAATGAATAGTAAATACGGTATACGTGAATAGTAACATGAATAGTAAATGTGAATAGTAAATACGGTATACGTGAATAGTAAAATGAATAGTAAATACGGTATACGTGAATAGTAAAATGAATAGTAAATACGGTATACGTGAATAGTAAAATGAATAGTAAATACGGTATACGTGAATAGTAACGTATGTATAAATAGTACCTCTGCAGATTTGCAAATCAAAGTTCCCACACCAGATCTTAAAACCATAAATATTTTCTAAATATTCTTGCCAAAATAGTAAACAAACAAATTTATAATCATACATAATTCACAAGTATAAGGAAGAATATTCAGAGTTACCTGTTACTTGCTAATACCCGAATCACCAACCAGCTATTATAACTCTCAAGCAAATATCTCTACTCTCTCTCTCTCTCTCTCTCTACCTCTCTCTATGGCTCTTAGAAGTTGTGAAGAATGAAATGAAATGGAAGGTCTATTTATAGTTGGAAAATGGGTCCTTAAGTGTAATTTTCGTCTCTGGGTCGTTCTACGTAATTTTCCCCGTGACAAATTTTCAAACCTCCCGTGACTCTTCTGTGGAAATAATTTTTCGTGGGTCCCACATGAATAGTAAATAATATTATATTATAATAATATAATATTATTATTCAAATAGTAAATTACTATTACGTGGGTCCCGCTGACAAAATTTTCAAACTTCACGAGAGTTTTGTGTCGGGAGAGAATTATTTTGGTTGTGGGTCCCGCATGAATAGTAAATACGTATTTAGGAATAGTAAATACCGTATTTTTAAATAGTAAATACGTATTTGTGAATAGTGAACACTATTCATATTTCACAAATTTCAAGTATTAAATACGTATTTGCGAATAACATATATATATATATATATTTTAAATACGTATTTGTAAATAGTAAAAACGTATACGTGAATAGTAAATACTATTCACGGGGCCCACAAAATACTGATTTCAAATTTATCACTTTCCAAAAATAGAGCCTACTAGTCTTCCCAAAATAGGTTTATGTTCAAGATATTAGATTCAAAATTCAGGATGTTACATTTCTCCCCTCCTAAAAGAAAATTTTGTCCTCAAAATTTCGCCATAATAAGAATTCTAACCTATTTAAATAATTGAGGATAGGTTTGTCGCATGCTCTCCTCCGTTTCCCAAGTAGCATCTCCGGGAACCATTCCTTTCCACTCGACCTTTACAAGTCTAATGGTCTTGTTTCTTAATTTCTTGTCCCTTGCATCAACAATCCGCTCCGGCTCGGCTTTATACGTCATGTTATCCTTGAGTTCTACCTCTTCTACTTCTATAATGTGGGAAGGATCCGGTTGGTATTTCTTCAGTTGCGATACATGAAAGACATCATGAAGGTTCGCAAGCTGTGGAGGTAATGCAATTCTGTAAGCTACCGGTCCAATTTTCTCCAAAATCTCATAAGGACCCATAAAACGAGGTGAAAGCTTCTTTGCTCGTATTGCTCTACCAATGCCAGTCATTGGTGTGACTCTTAAGAATACATGTTCGCCCACCATGAACTCCAACGGTCGTCTTCTCTTGTCAGCATAACTCTTCTGTCGACTCTGAGCAGTGAGAAGTTTCTGTTGAATCACCTTAATCTTTTGAGTCGTCTCGTCCACAAGTTCTGGACCTATTAAAATTCGCTCATTCAATTCCGTCCAGCAAATAGGAGATCTACATTTTCTTCCATACAAAGCCTCATAAGGTGCCATCTCAATGCTGGAGTGATAACTATTGTTATATGCAAACTCCGCAAGATGAAGATGATCGTCCCAACTTCCTTTTAGTTCGATTGCACAAGCCCGCAACATGTCTTCCAGAGTTTGAATAGTCCTCTCAGTCTGCCCGTCAGTTTGAGGATGATAAGCGGTACTATAACTCATCCGAGTTCCCATAGCATTCTGCAATGCTTTCCAAAATCGTGAAGTGAATCGTGGATCACGATCAGATACGATGCTATTCGGTATCCCATGCAATCTGACAATCTCCTTCATGTAGATCTTTGCTAGTCTCTCCAATGAGTATTCTGCTGCAATTGCTAGAAAATGAGCTGACTTAGTTAACCTATCGACAATTACCCAAATGGCATTATGTCCGGATGTCGTTAGAGGAAGCCCCATGATGAAATCCATAGAGATGCTGTCCCATTTCCACTCTGGGATATCCAAATTCTTTAATAATCCAGGAGGTTTCCGATGTTCGATCTTGACTTTCTGACAAGTCAAACAACAAGTGACAAAGTCAGTCACATCTTTCTTCATGCCTCGCCACCACCAATTCCGCTTAAGATCATGATACATCTTGGTTGCTCCAGGATGGATAGTGTATTTACTCCGATGAGCCTCCTCTAGTATGAGCCTTTTTATTTCTCCATCACTAGGTATGCACACTTTTCCTTTATACCTTAATATCCCATCTCTATCGATCCCAAATTTCGATTCTTTTCCTTCTTCAATATCTTCCCTCACGTTTAATAGATACTCATCTTCGAGCTGAGCGAATTTAATCTCTTTCCAAATTGTGCTTTCAATAGTTAATGCTTCCATGGTAGCGACCAAACCTGACATTACATCAATAGATGTACTTGGTATCTCCTCGAGCAATTTATGTTCTCTGATCATCATCTGGGCTACATGGATTGTCTTTCTACTTAAGGCATCTGCTACAACGTTCGCCTTTCCTGGATGATACTTCAATTCGAAGTCGTAGTCCTTGATAAACTCCATCCATCTCCTCTGTCGCATGTTGAGCTCCTTTTGGTCGAACAGGTACTTCAGACTTTTGTGGTCACTATAAACCTCGAACTTTGAACCGTAGAGGTGATGCCTCCAAATCTTCAGAGCAAACACTACTGCTGCCAGTTCTAAGTCGTGAGTAGGATAATTCCCTTCATGTGGCCTTAACTGTCGAGAAGCATAAGCTACTACCCTACCATTTTGCATTAATACACACCCAAGACCTTTCTTGGAAGCATCTGTGTACAAAGTAAAGGTCTGAGCAGGATCTGGAATTATAAGTACTGGTGCCGTAGTCAACTTAGTCTTCAAATTTTGAAAAGCTGCTTCACACTTTTCGTCCCATACATATGGTTGACCCTTCCTAGTTAACTTTGTCAAGGGCATAGCTATCTGCGAAAAGCCCTTGATAAATCTCCTATAATAGCCAGCTAGACCTAGAAAACTCCTGATCTCAGTCACGGACTTTGGTCGTTCCCATTGGAGAACTGCTTCAACTTTAGTATGGTCCACTGCAACACCTTCAGCCGATACGACATGGCCTAGGAATTTTACTTCCTTCAACCAAAATTCGCACTTAGACAGTTTCGCATAGAGCTTGTGCTCCTTCAACACTTGTAGCACGATTCTAAGGTGCTCTTTATGCTCTTCTTCATCCTTAGAGTAGATAAGGATGTCGTCAATGAAAACCACTACAAATTTATCTAGATATGGTCGGAAAATTCTATTCATGTAATCCATGAATACTGCTGGAGCATTTGTTAGCCCAAATGGCATAACAAGAAATTCATAATGGCCATATCTAGTTCTGAATGCAGTTTTTGAGACATCTTCAGCTTTGACTCTAAGTTGGTGATAACCTGATCTGAGGTCGATCTTGGAGAATATGGATGCTCCCTTCAACTGATCAAGTAGATCGTCGATCCTGGGTAAAGGATATTTATTCTTTATAGTCACTTTATTCAACTGGCGATAGTCAATGCATAGTCTCAGGCTCCCATCTTTCTTCTTCACAAAGAGTACGGGCGATCCCCAAGGAGATACACTGGGTCTGATAAAACCCTTTTCTAACAATTCCTCGATCTGCCTCTTCAATTCTGCTAGTTCCGATGGAGACATTCGGTAAGGAGCTTTAGATATAGGTTCCGTTCCAGGTACGAGATCAATAGAAAATTCTACTTCTCTCTCTGGGGGTAAACCTGTCATTTCTTTCGGGAATACCTCCGGAAACTCGTTTACCACTTCGATATCTTCTATCCCTTCCTCTACTTCTGCTTGAATGGAGAAAAACACCATGTACGCAAGACAACCATGATGAACAGGCTTTTCATCTTGTACTATAGACAACAATTGTGGTCTACTATGACTCATAGAGTCATCCGCAAGAGAGATAGTCTTCCTCTTGCAGTCAAGGATGATGTCATTAGCTGACAACCAATCCATTCCTATTATTACATCGATACCCTTCGTGGGTAAACAAACAAGGTCTATATTTGAGATCCTATTATCAATCTCAATCGTACAATTTAAGCAAGCCCTAGAAGTTTTTACTGAAGCTCCCGCCGGTGTAGAAATAATCATATAATAAGGCAATTCACTCACTCTTAAATTCAATCGAGGCACACAGTCGTATGATATAAAAGAGTGTGTGGCACCAGAATCAAATAAGGCTTCTACTTCAAGACCTTGGAGTTTGAGGATACCTTTAATCAGATTTGGTGAAGCACTTGCCTCCTGATGTGATAGTGCAAACACTTTCCCTGGCACTGCAGTTCTAGCATCCTTGGCCCCTCGAGGCTCCTCCTCACAAAATCTGGAAATGTGTCCTGGCTTTCCACAGTTGAAACACGTCACACATGGTCCTTGGTGTATTCTTCCACACTTGGCACACATCTGATTGTTAGCGGTGCTTGCAGCAGGAGCTGTGGATCCCCTATATGAACTCTGACCTCCACTGAAGTGACTCCTTTGAGGTCCTTTGAATTGACTCCTCGGTGGTCTGCTGAAATGACTTCTTTGGGGTCCAGTAAAATAACTCCTCGATGGTCCACCAAAGTGATTTCTGGATGGTTGGCTAAACCGCGTATTCACATTACTGAAGTTGTGACTCTGCTTCTTAGTAACTCCTCCCGTTGGTCTCATGAGGTGTGTAGATCTGGCCTGAAAACCCTTCATCTTCTCAGCTTCCTCTTCTCGTTTGTTCCTTGCTATCGTGCGCAGTTTGTCACATATTTCTTCAAAATCCCTTGTTTCATCAAGGAACGGTGATAGAGCTGTTTTTAGGTCTGGTCTAGCTTTTTCAACCAATCGAGCACTCAACCATTTAGAGTTGTTCTGTGAATATCCGCAGAATTTAGACAACTCTAAAAAGCGAGTAATAAATTCGTCTTCATGTAATTCCCCTTGCCTGAATGTGAGGAATTCAGTTTCTTTCTCTATTCTGATTGAAGGGGAAAAGTAATAATTTTCGAACTTTTCCTTAAACTCTTCCCACGTCATCTCAGCATTTCTTTTTGTTTTGGTGCTTTCCCACCATTCTTCAGCTGCTTTCTGCAACAATTGTTCAGCAACCATCACCTTTTGTTGTGAGCTAATCTCGATAACTCTGAAAATCTTTTCTACACGCTTCAGCCACTCCAGTGCTGCAATCGGATCTAGCTTCCCCTCGAACATCGGTGGAGTAAACTTCCGAAATTTTTCCCAAACCTCAGTAATAGGTAAGGGATGATACTGAGAATGAGAACCGCTACTACCTCCATCTTCAGTGCGAGAATGACTTCCTCCCCTTGATTGATGGTCAGAAGGTGTGACTTCCAGAGCCTTCTCCTTTCCTTCCTTACCACCTTGGCCTCTTCCTTTTGCTAGTTCATCCTCGTGTCTATTCACTTTCTCTCTCATCTCCAAGATGACGTCTCGTAACTCTGCCAAAAGGGCATTGTTATCCTGAGGATAGGGACCATCTTGATGCGGAGGGAGACCTCTTTGGGATGGAGCAGGGGTTGAATTAGTTCTTCGAGTTCTTGCCATTATCTCCTCCTATGATTAATACTATAAGGACACTAAACAAATAAAAATAGCTAAATAAATTCTAAATCTAACAAAGGGAAGTGCTCATGTTATGATATTTAATTTGCCACAAACTTTTAAATTTTTTTTTTAAGAAATCACTTTAGAAAATAAACAAAATTGCCATGGAACCTGGCTCTGATACCAAAAATGTAACGCCACAATTTTAATACCCAAAAACTCGGTCAAAATATTGAAAATACCTTCAAATGAGTTCAACAATATCCAAATCCTTTTACAATGTTACCATTTCGAATAAAACCCGTAATACATAATCAGAATAAATTCCAGAAAACATTTCAGAGTTTAATACAAAACGGAAGTCTTAGGTTCATGGCAAATATAATAACATAACATAATCTATTGGAGATCAAAAGAGCTTCCAGAGCTCACTCCATAGGTGCCTTCCCTTGCTCTCTACTAGAATATTCACCTGAAAAATGTTAATATGGGATGAGATTTCACGTCTCAGTAACTACTGAATATTTCTACCTTACCCAAGCAAATTACATATGACATAAATAGTAGATAGTAAAAAAAAATGGATTTAATATACACAGATATTTTTTTTTAGATATACAGTAGTTCACATCAAATATCTTTATAAAATACTCATCATTTTTTATTGAATAATTCAGAATGCACTATGCAGTATGCAGCCTCCCTTATATCCCCTTCCAACCGTATACCGCTGACTGGAACCATAGGCTAACATATAGTCCAATAGAAACTCATTCATTTGACTGGATGGTTTCAAGCTCACCAAAACTTAAGATACACCCGGCCAAAGGTATAGAGCTTAAATCTGGACTATGGCTCCCCTCCTTTAAAATAACAACTAAGGAGGTGTCACATGTCCCACATCTCCAATGAAATCCCGGCCAGAGGAAAACATGGAAGATGGGGCCCTGAAAAGTACCATCCACTGTGCACCGAGTGGTGGCATAAACAATTCTTATCATTCAATTCCCTCCTTACTCCACCCATCACAATACAACCGCCATGATGAATGTATTTACTCAAAAATAATGCATTATTATACCATTATATACGTTGATATGCGTATCTGTGAATAGTAAAATACTATGCGTATCTGTGAATAGTAAAATACTATGCGTATCTGTGAATAGTGAAATACGGTATATACATGAATAGTAAAATGAATAGTACATACGGTATGTATACGTGAATAGTAAAAATGAATAGTAAATACGGTGTGAATAGTAAATACGGTATACATGAATAGTAAATACGGTATACGTGAATAGTAACATGAATAGTAAATACGGTATACGTGAATAGTAAAATGAATAGTAAATACGGTATACGTGAATAGTAACATGAATAGTAAATGTGAATAGTAAATACGGTATACGTGAATAGTAAAATGAATAGTAAATACGGTATACGTGAATAGTAAAATGAATAGTAAATACGGTATACGTGAATAGTAAAATGAATAGTAAATACGGTATACGTGAATAGTAACGTATGTATAAATAGTACCTCTGCAGATTTGCAAATCAAAGTTCCCACACCAGATCTTAAAACCATAAATATTTTCTAAATATTCTTGCCAAAATAGTAAACAAACAAATTTATAATCATACATAATTCACAAGTATAAGGAAGAATATTCAGAGTTACCTGTTACTTGCTAATACCCGAATCACCAACCAGCTATTATAACTCTCAAGCAAATATCTCTACTCTCTCTCTCTCTCTCTCTCTACCTCTCTCTATGGCTCTTAGAAGTTGTGAAGAATGAAATGAAATGGAAGGTCTATTTATAGTTGGAAAATGGGTCCTTAAGTGTAATTTTCGTCTCTGGGTCGTTCTACGTAATTTTCCCCGTGACAAATTTTCAAACCTCCCGTGACTCTTCTGTGGAAATAATTTTTCGTGGGTCCCACATGAATAGTAAATAATATTATATTATAATAATATAATATTATTATTCAAATAGTAAATTACTATTACGTGGGTCCCGCTGACAAAATTTTCAAACTTCACGAGAGTTTTGTGTCGGGAGAGAATTATTTTGGTTGTGGGTCCCGCATGAATAGTAAATACGTATTTAGGAATAGTAAATACCGTATTTTTAAATAGTAAATACGTATTTGTGAATAGTGAACACTATTCATATTTCACAAATTTCAAGTATTAAATACGTATTTGCGAATAACATATATATATATATATATTTTAAATACGTATTTGTAAATAGTAAAAACGTATACGTGAATAGTAAATACTATTCACGGGGCCCACAAAATACTGATTTCAAATTTATCACTTTCCAAAAATAGAGCCTACTAGTCTTCCCAAAATAGGTTTATGTTCAAGATATTAGATTCAAAATTCAGGATGTTACAATATGGTCCATCAAAGGCTCGTAACTTGCAGGTTCTAAATAAAAGATACTAGTATTAATTTGGTCCAAAAATAATGCAACTTATCTCTTAACACGGTTTTAACACATAATTGACCCTAACATCACTAATGGATAACAACTCGGTCTCACCATCAATTAAGGCAAGTTGGCAAAGAAGTAACAGAGCAATTCAATCTTAAATACAATGTTCCACTGAACTGATTGTATGATACAACTCATCATACTTTGATTTATTTGTTGAAATTAAAGTATATATTGTCAAATTCAAGGTAGGTAGCTCCTAATTCTAGTCCTTTTTACAGTATAAGAAATATTTAGTCTTTTTCATCACCCTTATAAGATATTTAAGAGAAAATCATGTTTAGATTTCATCTAAAGGAAATAATGTCAGAAAAGTCTCATAAATTTGTTAATAACGAGTGAAACATCAACTATTAATAAGTAGATCAACTATTATTAACAAATTGTGGGACTTTTCTGACATTATTTGTCTTAGTTGTGACCTAAACGTAATTTTCCCTCTTTATTATGCCTTTCTAACAATATCTTTACTTAATATTAGTTTTTTCCCCCAAAGTACACCAATAAATTTAAATGATGAAAAAATTGGGAGCTTCTTTGATTTTCAAAAAGCATTATGGAGTTTAAGCTTTTCCTTAATATAAAGAATAAGGATGAAAATGCCTCTAACAAATGGAAAGGAGTAATTATTATTCCACCAGGCACATGAATCAGAGGAAGTTTCAATGAAGTAACAAAGTAATTGGTATGAATGATCAACATCATCTATTAAACGTAGGACCCACATTTTATTGGACCTTGGTTATCTTCATTCTTTTCGCATATGTAACTGCAATTTCCTCAAAGACTGACTTTGTGATTCATTTGGCCTCACAACAACCTCATCGTTTCACAGGCAATGTAAAAAGGAATTAATATGGGGGTTTTTTTTTTCTCGAAAGAATTAATATGGGTTAAGTCTACTCAAAAGGGGTTAATTTCTCACAATATATAGCAAAATAAAGTTTGAATTTTTTTTTAGAAGATGTGCCTAGATTTAACCCTCAATAGTACTTCAAAAAGATTACTTCTAATAATAATAAATAAATAAAAAACATGTGCATAGGGGAAAAAAAAGCTATAAGGAAGTGACAGTTTTCGATCAAAAAAAAGAAGTGACAGTGAATTGAATTTTCATTAAATTCTTCTTTGAATTTATTGTACGAGGCAATTATAGGTCATGAAAGAAATTGAGCATAACTCTCCAATCTTTTTCATTAATTCTTCTTTAAATTAAATTAGTTTCATCAACATAAGAAATTGTTTATTCTTTTTATAAACTATTGTATAAAATATTTATTGTGTGTGTGTTTGTGTGTTTTTTTTAAAAAAATCTCTTATTCAATGCTTGCACAGTATGGATTAAAAAAAGGGTACAAAAAGACACTTCTTTATTCAAGGGAAAATTCTAAATAAATGCTTTTGGAATTTGTGAAATCCTAAAAATTTTGTTAACATATAGAAATGATATAAATGTGATATGGATCAAAATGAGATTTTAAAATGTTGCTGATTTTATTATTATGCCCCTCAATTTTTTAAATAAAAAAAGTGAAGAAAACGGTGTACTCTCCGGAGTACCACTGAAGGAGATACTCTCATTATTGGCACCTCCCTCATTATCCCTCATCATCTCCTGTCTGGACCGTCTAGTTTTTGATCCAACCATATGATTTCACTTAAAAGTTAATAATAACGATAGTATTCTGATTTCTGATTTAGGTTCATGAGAAATTTAATTAGTGAGAATTAGTTGAAATTTTTTTTCCATATATAAAAAGTATGATAATAATCTGATTTAGATCATTCTCACCAATTAAATTTTCAGTGGACTTCTCCCCAATTTTCCTAAAAAATTTAAGTAGTTTAGTATTGTAAATTTTTTCCAAATAATACATGGGATAAGGTATTGCCATTATCAATTAGAGTCACTACCAATGTCACTATCATTTTTATACTGTTATATCAGAATCTAATGTTCCTTTATTATTTCTCTCTCCTATTGAGATTATGATCTAATGGTGAAAAAATGTTAGTAATATTGGTAGTAACTCTAATTGGTAGTGCTAATATCATATTTCATAATACATTACCTTTTTTATTTTTATAAAATTTATGCATTTTTCAATCTTTTATCTTTAAATTTGTTTTTTCATTAATCATCTAAACAATTTTCTGTACTTTTTCACAATACACGCACACAATATATATGCATTATTTAATAATTTCTTTTAGAATAGGTGACCGTATTTGTTTTTGTTCCCTCCAAGATTTCGTTTATCAAAAGATAATACTTGTGTGCCATGATCATTCATCCTTTTTTTTTTAATCAAAGGATATATATATTAATACTGCAAACCGATACAATACATGAAAATAAACACAAACAAAGGTAAAACAAATACAACAAAATAAACGAGATACAAAACTAGCTAAGCACCGTACATTAAAGAAATAAGAGTGGAAGTAGAATCATGGACAAATTCGGCCTCCTCGATACCCAAGGTTAGAAGTGACAACCAAGAAAGTGTTGGTTGGAAAACCCACCCCAAAGGGCACACAATCTTATAAGCAATAGCTGCAATTAGATCAGATAAATAAGTACCCCATCTTGGGGTAAAGGACGCAGAAAACCCAACCTCGGAAGAAAGAAGACCCTTGATGTCCTAAAGAACACTTTTGCTCCTCTGATCAAGTAGATCCGGTGACCTCGACCACACACAAAACAAAGCCTCTTGAAATCTGCCCCCAAGAATGCAGATCCGAGCTACCAAGTGATAATCGGATCTCATAACGTTCAAATAGCCATCCAACCAAGAGGATTTGAGCGCAGATCTTATAGATCTGTTTATTTTCTGAGACAATAACACCACCACAAAACCCAGTACTAGGAAAAAAAAAGAGAAACAAAACGCAGATAACTTCCACCACCGCAAATCAGATCTGGAGAAGGAGAGGACAGGACTCGCCACAAGGACGAGAGAATGCCACTATTGACAGAACTCAGGGTGAGAGGACCGCAGATCTAAGATCTGGACTCCAAATTACAACACTGACACGTTTGTGGCACGGAAATGGGACTCACCGGCGGCATGTGATGGAAACACAAGCCACCGGCGAGAGGTGTAGAAGATGAAAGCGCAAGAAATGATCATTCATCCTTAAAAGATATAATTTTGGAATTGATAAAATGATTAAACCCATTGAAGAAAAATATTGGAAAAACTTTCATAGTCGTTATAATATGATGAAAATGTTTGTAGATAAGAACAAAGTAAAGTAAAGACTTGAAAACAGCGTATGAACCATAACTTGAATAGGCCGTGTTGCCATATTATATACTCCCTCTTATCCTTAAGAAATAATAGTGTGTTAAATTTGGTCATAAATATAATATATAATTTTTATATTTATCAATATTTTTTTAATGTAGTAATATTGATGCTCATTCAATAATAATAAAGAGGAAATTAATGAAAATGATTAAAATATTTTAAAAAATACATATCATATTAACTAATTTTCTTAATTTAATTAAATTTAATAAATATATCTTGTTGACGAGTAATTGTGTTCATTATTCTTAGTAGAAGATCAGTTGGTATTGGTAGGGTTCTCATTCTAAGCTTTTCTCTTAGGTGCTTCGTAGGTGTTTATCCCCTAATTTTGGGGTTTGGGCATCTTTTTTATTTATTTTTGTATATTTTTATTTATTTAGATTAAATTATATGCTGCATCCTGAAATATTTTTTGTATTCAGTATCTCAAATTAATTAATTTTCAATCCTGTATTCAGAAATATTTTTTCTATAAACTAGTAACTAAAAGTTAATTATTTTAAAATACTAAATGCAAAAAAATATTTTAAGATGTAGCATATATTTTATTTTAAATATAAATATACTTAAAAACAACCAAAACTACGAGAAAAACATGGAGAAGAGCCTGCATTGGTAAGCCATTTGCATTATTAGTCTGTGTGTGGGTTCGGACGAAATGGGTCCTATCACAACTTTTCTCTTCCTTCATCAGCGGATTTTTTGTTTTTGTTTTTTTTTTTTGGGTTTTTTGGTCAATCATCATCAGTGGATTGAAATTTCTGGGAAAGTAATAGAAGAGAAGAGAAGCTCTTAAGCTTATTGAAGGCTAATAAAAAAGGCGATTGGGTGGACATTAGCTGATATTGTTGATATTAACCCTTCCATGTGCATGCATCAAATTTTACTAGAAGAGGATGCTAAGCCAGTGAGACAATCCTAGAGATGCCTGAACCCACTTATTTTGGATGTGGTGAAGAAAGAGGTGACTAAGCTTCTACAAGCTAGTATTATTTATCTCATTTCCGATAGTCGATGGGTTAGCCCAGTCCAGGTGGTTCCCAAGAAATATCGAGTGATTGTGGTAGCCAACCAAAAGAATGAGCTCATCCCCACTAGAGTTCAAAATAGTTGTAGAGTATGCATTGACTACAAGAGACTCAACCAAGCTACCCGCAAAGTTTCCTCCTCCTTTCATTGATCAGATGTTGGAGCGGTTGGTTGGTAAGTCTCACTATTACTTTCTCGATGGCTACTAAAGTTATTTCCAGACCCATATTGCTCCTGAGGATTAGGAAAAGACGATATTCACATGTCCCTTTGGCACTTATGCCTACCGGAGGATGCCCTTTGGCCTCTGCAATGCCCCTGGAACCTTCCAGCATTTTATGGTAAGTATCTTTTCTGAGTTTTTAGAGGATTGCATGGAGGTTTTTATGGATGATTTCACTGTGTATGGGTCTAATTTTGATGCATGTCTGGTTAATTTGTCTAGAGTCTTGAATAAATGCATAGAATCTAATCTTGTGCTGAATTTTGAAAAGTGTCACTTTATGGTTAAGTCAAGCATAGTTTTGGGACATATAGTATCTAGTAAGGGTATTAAGGTAGATCCTACTAAGATTGATGTTATTACTGCTTTACCCTACCCCACATTTGTGTGGGAAGTTTGTTCTTTTCTTGGTCATGCAAGTTTCTACCAGCACTTCATCTAGAATTTCAGCCAGATTGCCCTACCTTTGTCCAACCTTCTTCATAAGGATGTGGAGTTTGACTTTGATTATAATTGCAAGTCCGCCTATGATCTTTTGAAGCGGTGCCTAACCACGACCCTAGTAACCCAACCTCTCGATTGGCTTCTTCCATTTGAGCTTATGTGTGATGCCTTTAATTATGATATTGGCGCCATCTTAGTCACTACTACAAAAAATGGATACTACTATCCTAAAAGACGCCCATTTTTTAAAAAAGGAAGTAAAAAGTAAAAGTGGTGGCATTGTTGTAATTATTTACTCAAATTTGAGACTTTAGACGTCCTAAATATTAATTTAGGGTGCCTAAAATTTTTTTAAACATCCTAAATAAATTTTAGGATGCCTAAAATCATCATTTTTGGCGTAATTTAGGATATCTGGAAATATTTTTGGCGCTAGAAATTTTTTTAGCGTCCTGAAATAGGTTTAGGACGCCAATTTTTTTTTTGACGTCCTGAATATATGTTAGGGCGCTTGAAATTAGTATTTTTAGTGCAATTTAGGATATTTAAGAAATTTTTTGGCGGCAAAATTTTTTTTGATGCCCTCAAAAGCCATACAGGACACCAAAAAATAATTTTTTAACGCCCTGGAAAGACGTTTAGGATGCCAAAAAAGCACGACATGAATAAAACAAACCACGGACCTTCTCATTTTTCACCCGACTCTCTAGACTTGTCGCCTTCTCTCCAAACCTTCCCGCGCTCGCTCACTGCGCGTCGACCACAGCGGTCACTCACCATGTCGGTCACGGAGCTCGGCCACGGCGTCGCCCTCAACCCTTGCTCTCCTACTCGCCCACGTCGTCTGCGTCACTCGCCTGCCGTCTCGCCCACCGTCCCAGCTTCAAATCTATGGCTCTTCGATCTGCGATTTCAAGTCTCAGATCTTTGCTCTGAGTTTTGGTTTGTGATTTTTGCTATGAATTTTTGTAGATCTCTAGAGTTTCTTCCCTTTTGCTATTTTTGGTCTCGTAGGCTTTTTTTTTCCTGTTTTGCTCTTTTCTTCCCAAAAAGATTTAGCTAGGCATTTTGTGAAGCTCTTAACGAGGAGAATCGAGCGGACCTAGTCAATGCTCTCAAGGTCAGTTTGCCTTAGTTTCAATTATTCATTGTCCTTACTATTGCTATGTTTGCGAAATTGCTCCTTTTTAGTTATTCATACTATATTCTATTAATGAACATTGATTGCTTGATTTGTGAACTTCATAGAGTTGGGTTAGTTGCTTGAATCATGTGGAATTAGTAGTGAAAATCAAATTTTGTTACTTGTGTTGGTGTTGATTTGACTAATATGGTTATTTTCTTCTGCAGAATAAGATCCAGAGTCTAGCTGGGCAGCACACAGATGTTCTTGAGAGTCTGACGCCAGATGTCAGGAAGCGTGTCGAGGTTCTAAGAGAGATCCAGGCATGCCCTAGCTTTTATTATCCACTTAAATTTAGAGTTTTTGAGAGTAATAGATTGAAGATTGATATAAATCGTTTTGTTGTTCGTTGATGTGATTTAGTACTTGTTTATTATAAATAAGTAGAATTTGCGTTGTGTACAAAGTAGATATTGTGGAACAATATAAATTGATTTTAAACAGTAGGTTTGATTGATTAAGTGTATTGTCGAATACAATTTGTTTTAAGAAATCTGCAAAAGTCATTATAGACTGAATTTATCTCCTCTATTTGAAGCCTGGTGGCAGTAAAGTTGATGGTGCAAAGAATACCTTTCTTTTTGATTTTTTTAATTCTGTTTTTGCAGGACTGTGATATCTAATCTATTAACTAGCGAACAGGACATGATTTCATCTTATGACAATCTCATCCTACAGAGTCAACATGATGAATTAGAAGCAAAGTTTTTTTAGGAGAGAGCAGCTCTTGAAGCTAAATACCAAAAGTTGTATCAACCAATGTATACAAAAGTACACTATACTTGTAGAAGATGGAATCGAAGTTGCATGCAAATATGCAATGTTATTAGGCTATATTGTATGTAATTGCTAATTTCTCCACTAATAACGTTCTCTTATCAATATGTTGATTCTGAGTTTAACGGGAAATAATATTGCTCGTTCTTTAGTTGCTATTGCTAATTGGCATTGCAAGAGGAAGCTTGTGGTTGGATGGACAAAGTTTGGACCTTATTTGTCGTGGTTTTTCTGTCTTAATGATATCTGTATTTCAAATTCTTGAAGAGATTTCATCCTTTTGTATTTGGTTATTACATTTAACTGGTGTGTAGCTTTGAATATTTAAGAACTTTCTTTCTTTTTTAGTTTTTTCTATGTTGTGATTTGTGTGGTTTCAATTTTGGTATTTAGCTCCTTGTTATTTTCATGGGCTTCACTTGCTGGTAGCATTTTTATCAAGTTATCCTTGGATGAAGTTCTCTAATGCAATTAGTGGATATTATATCTGGGAGATCAAGAAGCCTTTTCTTTAGTTCTCATTTTTAGGTAAAGAAATGTGATGCAACACACTAGGTACATTTGGTTGTTTAAATTTCAGATTTTCTACTTAGTTAAGCTTGGTGTTGATTATAGCTTCCCTGGTGTACATTTATCTTTATGTATGCTTATTGATATTTCTTCCTTGTTACTTCAGGTTCTGTTATAGAATAAAAACTGATCTTTTTCTATTTTATTGAATTTGGGAAGCCGAACTCAAACCTTCATTACTACTTGCAACTTGTCTCGCTCTCAGTTTCATGGGACTAACTTTGTCTACTATGAAGGTTGGAAATATACAATCAATTTTGTTTCTAACTTGTGCAATAATTTGTGGTTATATATATATATATATATATCAGGTTATACAATCAAATAATGAGCTCATGATTTTTTTAGGAACTAAAACGAAAGGAAGATGCAATAGCCTGAGGTATGTGAGGTTATTTATTCTTACAAAAGCCTACTGGAAATGTGTCGGTGGTATGACAATTTGAATCTCTGTTTTTCCTTTTTTGGGGATTAGCTGGTATAGTTATAGAGGAGAAAAATTGGCCAACTTTTTCCCTCTTGTTCATCATGACATTTCAGAGGAAATACCAATAGATCTGCAGAAGGTTCAGTACGTTGCATTCACAACATTTTTAGGTATGTTTGAGCATTTAGTATTAGATACTACCTACTTGCTGAAAATCAATATTATAAATTGTACGGGTTTGATTATGTGCGTTACATGGAATGTTGTGGTAGTTGCAACTGCTTGGATCGAAGGGGAAGGTTGGTTTGACAATAACGTGTTTGATCATAAACTTTAGTTATCATACTCTCAGCTGATCATCATGGTTTATCTACTTCTTTTGCAGTGTTCTACAAAACATATCTAAAAGTGTTGTTTCTCTTGTCACTGAAGAAGGTAAAGAATTTGAAATTTCTTAATTTGTAAGCAGTCGATGGTTTGTCCTGAATGCAAAGACAGGAAAGGTTTGCGACTGTTTACAAGAATGTCATATTTATACTTGCATTTGCTGGTATTTCATCAATTTTTTTCATAAATTTCATATTTTAATCTCTCTTTCATCTCTAAAAATCTTGCTTACTTGGATCTCATTTAAATTAGTTACTTTAAGACATTTTCAAGTTTCTAAACGGTTTATCATCATATTCTTTTATCTGTCTTACATCTTGAACTCTTGATTTATTCTGGTTTGAGAGATAAAATTGACTACATATACAATCCGCAGTATGTGTTGTTGAGTTCGATTGTCTTACTTTTTGCCTCACAGCTTGGTTATACCAAAAAGCACGAGGAAAGAAACTTCCATGGTGTTATTACATTAGAGGTATGTAGACTGTCAATACTTGCATATTTCCTTAATCAAGTATACATTATGATTTAGCTTGCATAAGAATTATTTATCATGATGAGTGAGGTGGCGACAGCAAGGATCACTGTTTTAGCCGTTTGATTGATAATAGGTTGTGATTTTGCCCTTATTCTGTGTATATTACAGTTCCTTTGTCATTTGTGTATCTGTAAAATAATTAAAAACAGGAGTAATTTTGTTATTCCCCTCTGATAATAGATGGCTTTGATTTCTTGTACTTTCAACATTTACTTTCAGAATTGGTACTATTGTTCAATGTCCCTCTCTCTTTTCTTCCGATCCTTTTCCCTTGGTCCATTTTACCAATTTTTGGAGTGTATTCTCTTGACTTTTTGATGGATATGTAATGGTTTGATTCATTTCATCTTGCAAAAGACCTTTGTTGGCATGGGTTATACTATTGTATGAGCATGGAGAGAGCATAAATTATAGTGTTGATAACAATACAATTTCTTTGTTATCCAGGAGTGCAATGTTGAAGAAATTTATGAGGAAGAGGATCCTCCATCAAAAAGCTCAAAGGATAAGAAGTCCAATGGGCATGATTCTAAGAGAGCCAGCCTTGTATTTAAGATAACTTCCAGAATTCCATATAAAACTGTTCTGAAAGGTGAAGTCCCTTGTTAATATGGCTACTTATGGTTCGGATCCTTACTTTCATCTATGTGATTGTTTTATAACACTTTTAATCATAATTGCCTTCTCTTGCAGCACATAGTGCTGTTATTTTAAAGGCTGAGAGCACTACTGATAAGGTTGAATGGATCAATAAAATAAGTAATATTATACGAGAAAAAGGAGGGCAAATAATGATTTCATCTGAGGGTGGCTCTACCATGAGGCAAAGTCTCTCTGACGGTTCCCTAGTGTGTCGCTGGTTCATAGCTATTGCTCTTCTATGTATTCAATATCTTATAAATAAAAATTGCTCAATTTGTTTTCTTATCCTTTACCAGGATACAGTGGCTCGTAGAACTGCTCATCCTGAGGGCACTGGTTTAGTTCAAAGGTATTATTATTCCTTTGAAAAACATGAGTTGCGCTGATGCAGTTATACAAACTACAAACTTAGCGCAGTCAGTGGTCTTTATATTCTTTGCTGAAAAAATTTAGGGAGCAGTGAAAAAATGTAATTTGAGTTTGCAGATTTGCAGTGTGTTTGCTGTTATAAATTTAATTTGAATGCCCAGTAAAAAATATGTATCAGGTATGAAAAAAAGAATCATAAACTATGGCGTCCTGATTTAAAATCAGGACGCCACAAATCTTATTCTAAAGATTTGTGGCGTCCTAATTTTGAAATCAAGACGCCACAAATGTCAGGACGCCACAAATTTGATTCTTAATGATTAGTGGTGTCCTGATTTTAAAATCACGACGCCACAAAACTGATTGATGACTTCCTGAATTAATCATAGGATGACTTTTTTACAACTAACCCTGGTCAGACGTCCTTCTGAAAAAGGACGTTAATTGCCTCTAATTTAGGACGTTAATATGCTTTTTTGTAGTAGTGAGCTCAGCGGGTTGACAGAACCTCTTATGTCATTACTTATGCATCCAAGACTTTGGATTCTGCCAAGTCTAATTACACCACCATTGAAAAAGAACTATTGGCTATAGTGTTTGCCTTTGATAAGTTTACGTCCTAGCTGCTAGCTAGTAGAGTCATTGTTTTCTTTGACCATGCTACTTTGAAGTTTCTTTTGAAAATGGCATATGCTAAGCCTAGACTCATTCGGCGGATGTTATTGCTCCAAGAATTTGATGTTGAGATTCAAGATAGAAGCGGAGCACAGAACTTGGTAGCTGATCACTTGAGTTGCATCACTCATTCTCCTTCCGATCCCTCCTCGATTCAAGATGATTTCCTTGATGAGCAACTTCTACAACTACAAGGTAAGATTCCATGGTATACGGACTTAGTTAATTACTTGGTTGCCGGTGCTTTACCTATTGATTCCACTATTGCTTTACCTATTGTTTGGGATGACCCTTATTTATGGACATTTTGTAGTAACCAAGTAATTAGGAGATGAGTACGTGTCTGATCATGAGTTTGATTCCATATTGCACTTTTGTCATGCTTCTGCTTATGGTGGTCACTTTGGACCACAAAGAACTACTAGGAAAGTGTTAGACTGCGGATTGTATTGGCCTTCCCTATTTCATGCTTGTAATTTGTTTTGTAAGTCATGCAATAACAATAAAGGAGCAGGGAGTATTTCCCATAGGCATGAGATGACCCATAACCCTATACTGTTTTGTGAGATCATTGATGTCTGGGGTATTGATTTTATGGGCCCATTTCGTGCTTCATATGGTTTTACTTACATATTGCTGGCTGTGGATTACGTTTCGAAATGGGTTTAGCCGAAAGCCACCCAGACTAATGATTCTTCTATGGTGGTGGATTTTGTTAGGTCTAACATTTTCTACAAGTTTGGTATTCCTAGAGCTATTATCAAACCAACATTCTCACTTTTGTAACCGAAGCATGAATGCTTTGTTACGTAAGTATGGAGTACTTCATAAGGTTTCCACATTATACCATCCTTAAACTAATGGTCAAGCTGAAGTCTTAAATAGAGAGATCAAGCAAATCCTCCAGAAGACTGTTAACTCTACCAGGAAGGATTGGAGTAAGCGACTTAATGATGCTTTGTGGGCATATCGAACCGCCTACAAGACTCCAATTGGGATGTCCCCCTATCGTCTTGTCTTTGGTAAGGTGCGTCATCTACCGGTTGAGTTAGAGCATCAAGCCTATTGGGCCATTAAGCAGTGCAACATGGATTTAGCGCAGTCTCGAGTGGAGCGGAAGTTGCAATTCCAAGAACTATATGAGCTTTAGATTGAATGCTTATGAGAGTTCCCAGTTGTATAAAGAAAAGACAAAGGCATTCTATGATAAGCATATCCTAAGGAAATGATTTTCTATGGGCTAGAAAGTTCTTTTATTCAATTCCCGTCTCAAGTTTATGCTTGATAGGCTTCGATCTAGATGGGATGGCCCTTTTGTGATTACTAACATCTTCCTTTTTGGTGCTGTTGAGTTGTGTGATCTACCCATAAGAAGAACTTTCAAGGTTAATGAGCATCACCTCTAGAAATTTTATGAGGGATTCCAGCAGTAGCCTGTGGACGCAGAGATCCTCCTTATTGATGCCGCATATCCTCCATAAGAGCCTTGGGAACTGCCTCTCCTCCATAAGACCCCTGGGGAGTATTCTTCTTTCTTCCTCTCTTCTCTTTTTCTTTTATTTCCTCCATTTTCCTACTTTTTTTTCAAAAAAAAAAAAGAAAAAGAATAACATGCTCTCTTTCTATAATTGCTTTACATCTTGTGAACTTTAACATCTTGGTTTTTATGGATCCTTCTATTTAGGCTGAATTTCTGGACTCTTGGATTATATTTCTTGCTAGTTACTTTTGGGATGCTGGCTGCATGATTTGGTATTAACCTTTGTAAGATTTTGGGCCTACATGAATAGACTTCATCTTTTACCATTCTTTCTTTCCTGTGTGCACTTGGTCATGATTTTTGTTCTCTAGAACTTGCTCCCTTTCTTTTTGAAACTAAATTTTTCACTTACTTGCATTAACATGATGGAGACTTGTTTTCTTTCTTTATTGTTCCCCATTTGGCTAAATAGCTTTTTCCTTCCTTTATCTATCATTTGTTAGCCCCTTTGTGCCCTTTTGACTCATCCTTCTCTCAGCCACATTACAAACCAAGTGTAAGACCATTTTTTTCCGCAGCTCGAAAATTTATTGAGCATTGATGAACTTTAGTTTTGTGTTTAAGTGTTGGGGTTGCCCAGGTGTACAACATTTTAAGTTGTGCAGGGAGTATTTGATTTTGTGCCATTCATCATTTGGCATTGATTTTGGTTTGATGTTGGTTATTTTCATTCTTTAAAAAAAAATCCTAAAAAAGAGTACAAAAAAGGAAAAAGAAAAGAAAAGAAAGAAAGAGAGAGAGAAGGGGGGAGGGAGGGAGGAAACAATGCAAAGAAGGAGAAATAAAAAGAAAACGATATTGAGGTAATTTGCTATTACTAACTGATGTTCTTTGAATTTCTTGGGTGCTTAGCCTATCATATCTATACTTATTCACACCTTTACCCTAACCCCATTACAACCTTTAATAACAAGCTCTTTTGATTTTTGCATGCATGTGTTATAAGTAGTGGAGAAGGAAAAATTGAGCAAGCCTATGGTAGGACAATCTTCTTGAGTAGAATTTGAGCGATACACTTATTTACCCTATACACTTGAGAGATTGATTGAGGGCATCCTAGAGAGATCATCTTGTGTGGTTAGCATCGTTGATTGAGATTGCCATGCTTTATAATTTGAAATGAAAGAAATTCAATCTTGATTGTTGATCTTGAAAAGCTTTATGATCATTGTTCAGTTTTTGAAGTTTGGCAATTGTAGGAACGAAGAAGTTTTTCTTTTAATTTTGCCCAGGAGTACGAAAGGAAAAGTGGAGGTGAATTTGATAATTAAATATTATTTCACTTATTTGTATTTCTTGGTCAGTAATTTAGGAATGTTTAATCAATAAATAATGGGTTTTATTACTTAATTGAGCTTTGGGCTTTTAATTAGATTTAATTCATTTTTGTGATTAGATTCCAGATTTACAGTGATTTAGTATTTTCACCATAACTTTTGATCTAGATATTCGATTAGCCTGATTCTTCTTTCATTTTTTAGATGATTTAGAGAGCTACAATTGTTACGAAGACTCGGAAGGCTGATTTGGACAAGAAGATGGACGCAATTGGAGCTAAAGACAGACACATTTTTCTGGATTTTTATTGGGCTCGAATTTTGTAATAAAAGACCAATTATTGTTAGAGGCTTCCATTATTTTGTATCCTTAGCCTTTTTTTAAACCCTAGCCATCATTCCCTTTCAAATTAACTTAGTTGGTGGCTGCAAATACATTCTACATTAGGTCTTTTATGATTTTTGGATTAAATTAGAAGCTTTTTATTTTCTCCAAGTTTTTCATCATGTTTTTCGCATTGTTTATCTTTTCTTCTGGATTTTGCCCAGCCATGCTTGGCTAAGCTTCTATGGTTGACCCATGGATTGAGGATTCTACGAATCCAAAGGAGTATGCTTCAATCGGTAACGTAATTCATTATTGTTTATTTTAATCGGATTCGATTATGATTACGGATTTGATATTAGATTTAGTATCTAGATTGATATCCCAAGGACATAGGTCGGACCGGGTTACAAAGAACGTTGTGCGATTGCACTGCGAGCTCGCCACGCGTTCAATCAGATGCTAGGATATCGTCTAGTTAAGGGAGTTTCTAGACAAACGCAAAGATTTCAGTTTGTCTAGAGTCAATCATGAGTTAGGTTATTATATTTTAGTCCGATGAAGGTTATGGAATCCCAATTCTGGATTAATCGTTTTAAATTTGAATAATTTCTTTTTCATATATTTTGTCCTAGCTTCGTTTTAATTACATTGAAAAACTCCCCCATTCTAGTTATTGTTTTACTACTGCTAATTTTAGACCCGCTATGAATTCCTTGAGAGAAACTATCTAGGTTTCCTATACTACAAATCTTTGAATCCTGGTTATTTTGAGAGAGCTTGACAAATCTCTATCACTTAATGCCATGGGGTCAATATTTAAAAAATGAAAGGTCATGAAGGGTTAAATTTAAACTTTGAAATGTCAGTTGTGTTATATGCAATTAACTCAAAGTTCGAACGATTTTTGTACAATTTAGCCTTTAATAAATGGCTAATAAGACATTGTCAAAGGTATTTTATGACATGCAAGTGGGTTGTGTGATTGTTGTAAATTTTAAATTCCAGTTTGTTGTAAGGATAACAAGTTATATTACTCCTCTAGTCCTATAAAGGTAGGGAGAGAAGAAAATATTTGGTTCTATTTATAATATTAGTACAACAAAGAGATAAAATTTTTATATGAATGTATAATTTTACACTTCATTTATTATTATATTGTCTTTGTTCTCATTGGTATAATATCTATTAAATAGGTATAAATTTAGAAAGTTGTTGAACTTGCTAAAAGAGCAAATGAAGTTGAAGATTTTTCTTAATTTGTGTGAAACATAATGGAAGTGCCTTATATATAAAACCAGAGGAATACTTTGTAATGCATGTGAAAGTAATAAGAATGGGCTCCTTGTGATTTTGGGAGCTTAAATTGAATAACCATTTCTAATAATTTTATAAAAACGACTACCAAAATAATCCTAGATCCTATCCTTTTAATAAAGAAATTAAACTATAAAGTGGGTCTTATATTAATAACAAGATCTGGTAGAAGCTTTGTCAGCGTCGAGACCATTGCTCAAATCTGGTAGAAGCTTTGTCGACTTTTTTCTAACAAATCACACTCTAAGATCCTTCATTATCGCAACTTGCTTACCTCGCAACGCAAAGGTGATCTCACGATGCATGACTACCTGGCGAAAATGAAGTCTATCTGTGATCATTTGGCTGTCTTGGGCAAATCCATGACAGAATCTCATTAGATCTCTCACATCTTAAACGGTTTGACTGCTGAATTTGAACCTAGCATTGTCGTCATCAATGCTGGTTTAAGCAATGGTGTGCGATATGATTTGACCACAGTAACTACAATGTTACTTGATTCTGAGGCTCGGCAACAGGCATTCCTCCAGCAGGCACTTGCTCATGCTAACATTGTCTCTGCCTCTGATTCTGAATTCCTAGAGGATTCTGAATATGCTTATCACGTTCAAGCTCCCTTCAATCCTCACTTTTCCAGTCGTGGTGGTCATTCTACCTTTTCCCAATAATGGTCACACTCCCTGCCAGATTTGCCATAAACTTGGTCATATTGCTAAGAATTGTTTTTATCGCTATGAGCCCTCGGCTCCAGCTCTTGTTTCCACTTCGCTGACTCATACTGGATACCATGGTTCATATGGCGCTACCACTACTCCTAGTCCAATAGCTCACACTGCATATACAGCCACATACGGTGCTCCTCATGGTCCCATCTCTGTTTCTGTATCTGCTAGATTATCTTATCCTTCGTATGTCTCAGTGCCATCTCCTGGCCCCTCTGTCATGCCAGTCACTTATGGAGGTTAGTCATACGGTTTGCCACCTGCTTATCCAACTGTTTATCCTAGACCTTCCAATTATACTCCTATGGTGTGTTATGCCACCTCTACTACTGCTAGTGTTCCCTCTACTGGGACTCCTTCTCTGAGTACTACTTGAAAGAGATTTGTCGTATCTCCCAAAATAACCAGATTAGAAAAGGATTGGCAATATAATGTAACCTGGGTTGTTTCCCCGATGAATTCACAGCGGGTTTGATTGACAGCAACAGCAAAACAGAAACAGTAAAAATGGGGGTTTTGTTGATTCAAACAGATTAAAAACGAAATTAAACAGAAATAGAACGAAATGTAGAAACAGAGTGGATTAAACAGAAACAGATTAAAAACGATCAACCCAACATTTAGATTCCAGAAACTTCCATCATTGAACGAAATAAGAACGAACTCACGTTTGGTTCTGGATGAACCGAAATCTCTGCGTTCATCCAGAAATTCCCTCAACTAGATGATCGCTTAGCATCTATCTGAACAGTGGCATCTCACTGTGCGATCGCACAGCGCGATCGCACAGCAAGGCTTCAAACCTAGTTCAAACTCAGTCCTTGGGATGAACCAAACCGAATATTAAAACTAATATTTGAACTATTTTCAAAAATCGGATCCGATAAGATGAAAACAGAAACAAGTAACGTTACCGATTAAGCACGAGGTCTCTGGATGAATCATGGAATCATCAATGTTAGGTTAATCACAAACGTTTAGCCGAACATAACTGGAAAAAACAAAGAACAAACCAAGAACGCGAAGAACATTTTAGAGGATTTGAAAGCTTCTGTTTTAATCCACCAAAGTGTTAAAACGTGAATGGAATTCTGTTTGTGGCTGCTGCATGACCTAAATAAAACCTAAAAATGGAGAATGGGCTTTAATTAAAAGTGGGCTTTAATTACAAAATTCGAGCCCAAATAAAATCCAGAAATTAACATCAACTTTGGCTCCAAAATCAACCGCCCTCTTGTCCGAATTTGCCCTTCATTTCTGCATAACAATTGTAGCTCTCTAAATCATCTGAAATATGAGACAAAAATGAGGCAAATCCGATGTTTGGTTCAAGAGTTATGGTAAAAATAGCGAAGCAATGTAAAACTGGAATTTTACTATTAAAAATGGCTAAAATAAAATCAAAGGCCCAAAGCCCAAATAGATATAAAAGCCATTATTTATTAGCTAAAGAGTCCTAAACTATTGATCAAGAGACAAAAAGTAGTGTATGAAATATTCAATTATCACTACTTCCACGCCCGCTCCTATGACTTCTACCTCCCTGGCACAGTCTTTTGACTCTGCTCAGGCATTTATGGTGGCCTCCCCTACTGTGGTTTCTGATTCTGGCTGGTACTTAGATTCTGGTGCCACTCAGCACAATGCTAACCACTCTACTGCTGTTCAACACTCCACCCCTTATCTTGGTTATGGTTCAATTCGTGTAGGTAATGGTGCTCCTCTTCCTATAATTTCTACTGGCACACATGATTTTTCACCAAACTTGCATCTTCAAAAGATCCTGTGTGTTCCTAGCATGACTAAGAATCTTGTTTCTATTTCTAAGTTTACTAAGGAAAATTCGGTTTCTATTGAATTTTTTCCTACACATGCTGAGGTCAAGGATCTAAGAACTCAACGAATCATAATGCGTGGCAATGAGGTCCATGGCATGTACAAACTGCTCACGGTGAAGTCATCTGCTCAGCCACGAATCAGTCCTGATCTGTTACCTGGTTTTGCTATTGCTGAAGTATTTGCTTCTTCTATTTCTCAAATCACAATTGGCATGTGGCACTGCCGCCTTGGTCATCCTGCTTTCGATGTAGTTAAATCGGTACTGAAACATAATCAATTACCTACTGTATCTGTTTTATCTTTCAGTTCCTGTAGTGTATGTTGTCGTGGGAAGATTCACAAACTTCCTTTTTCCCGTTCTACTACTGAATATAATACACCACTGCAGTTAATCATCTCAGATTTGTGGGGCCCTACACTTATTCACTCTAATGGTTATGCTTATTATATCTCCTTTGTTGATGCTAGCACATGTTTTGTATGGATTTATTTTCTAAAGCACAAGTTCGATGCTCTACAAGCCTTTACACTATTCAAAACTACTGTTGAACTGCAATTCTCTTCTAAGATTTAACAATTTTAGAGTGACGGAGGAGGGGAATTTCTGGCTTTTAAATCCCTATTAAATGCTTCTGGCATTCATCATAGGATCTCCTGTCCTCACACTTTAGAGCAAAATGGATTGGTGGAATGCAAACACAGACAAATTGTTGAAACTGGACTTGCTTTAATAGCTCATGCTTCCTTGCCTCAATTTTTTTGGTCTGATGCTTTCGCCACTGCTATGTTCCTCATCAATAGATTGCCCACTTAAGCACTTGGTGGTGTTGTCCCTTATGTCAAGTTGCATGGCTCCTCTCCGGATTACTCTATTCTCAGGGTATTTGGCTACTTGTGCTATCCCTATTTAAGGGGCTACAATCGTCACAAGCTACAATATCGCTCTACACCATGTATTTTCCTTGGCTATAGCTCTAACCATAGTGGTTACAAGTGCTTTGAGGTTCACACTAGTCAGGTATATGTGTCACACCTTGTCATCTTTGATGAACATCAGTTTCCTCATAAATCCCCCTCTGCTTTGTCACCTCTCCACAATCCACCCCCTTCCTACCTTTATTTCTCCCCTCCCTTTGTCTGTTACTTCTTCTGCCTCACCCCCTCCTACTCCACCACCCACAATGTCACCTCCTACCATCTTCCCTGCCCCCTCCACTGTCGACGATCTTCCCTCAATCCCCCCTCTGACCCCACCTCCCACCATGGTCACCAATCTTCACCCCATGACCACCCATGCTAAGAATGGTGTCTTCAAGCCTAAATCCTTTGCTTTTCTCACCACCACCCCTGAGTACACCTCGACCTCTATTAAGGAAGCTTTTACAGACCCTCACTAGACTCAGGCCGCCACGGATGAATTTGATGCCTTACTTAAGTTTGGTACTTAGGAGTTGGTTCCTTTCCTTACTGGTCGACGTACCATTGGGTGTAAATGGCTGTTCAAAAAAAATTTAATGCCTCTGGCTCTGTTATTAGTTATAAGGGATGCTTGGTTGCTAAAGGGTACTCCCAAGAAATTGGGGCTGATTACACTGACACTTTCAATCCAATACTTAAACCCCTTATGGTTCGCACTCTCCTCACCCTAGTTGTACTCATAATTGGAAGCTTCATCAGGTTGATTTCAACAATGCCTTTCTCAATGGGCACATTAAGGAGGAGGTCTATATGGATCAGCCTCTCGGTTTTGTTCAAGTCTCCTCATTTGGAGCTCCTCTGGTTTGCAGACTTAAGAAGGCCATCTATGGGCTGAAACAAGCTCCTCGTGCTTGGTTCAAACCTTATGTCACTACCTGGTTAGCCTTCAGTTTACTTAGTCCAAGGCAGATCCTTGTTTGTTCCTTTATCAGACTGCCTCCACCATGACCTACTTTATTGCTTATGTTGATGATTTATTGATCTCTGGCAATGATGAGAAGCAAGTTCAGCTACTTATTCAAGCCATGAGTGGTATGTTCACTCTTAAAGATCTGGGTGATGTGTCATACTTCCTAGGCATTGAGTTTACTCGGACTCCTACTGGTCTTCTTCTATCTCAGAAGAAATATATTCATGAATTACTTTAAAAAACTGATCTGATTGATGCCAAAACCTTTGCAACTCCTATGGACTCCAAGCTAGTTCTGTCCCAGACTAAGGGTGGCAACCCAATGAGTGATCCCTCCCTCTATCACAGTACTGTTGGTGCCCTTCAATATGTGTGTATCACTCACCCTGACATTCAATTTTCTATCAACACCTTAAGTCGCTTCATGCACCAACCACTGCAACTCCATTAGGAGTGTGGTCAACGCCTTCTAGGTTACTTGAATCGCACCAGTCATTACAGTCTGAATGTTAGACCCTGTACTCAGTTCAATCTTCGTATCTTCTCTGATGTGATCTTGGCAATGATCCAGATGGTCGACAATCTGTCAGTGGTTTCTATGCATATTTGGAAAGTAATCCAATTGCTTGGTCTTCTCGAAAACAGCAGGTAGTATCTCGCCAATCCACTGAAGCAGAATATAGAAGTGTGGTTGATGTTGTTCAAGAAGTTCTCTGGTTACTTGCTCTCTTGAAGGAGATGTCCATTACTCAGGTTGGTATTCCCACCATTTGGTGTGATAATTCTAGCACGGTATCCCTTGTAGGCAATCCTCTCTTGCGTGCCAAAACCAAACATGTAGAACTCGATCTGCATTTTATTTGCAAAAAGGTTGCAGATGGTGTAGTTCAAGTCAAATATGTCCCTCCTGAAGTTCAGGTTTCTGATGCCCTTACCAAACCGTTAGCAAACACTCTTTTTATGTACTTTCGTGACAAGTTAAATGTAGTAGACTCTGTTACTCACAGCCTGATTCAGTGAGCCTGAGTGTTTTTTCATTCAATTAGTTATTCTGTTGTTTCCTTCAGTAGGGAGGATGTTAATAGTAACTATACAGTTGTCACTTAGGATACAGCTATTAGTACCGTTCATATCACGTGACTCAGCACAGTATTACACAACACACAATATAAGTGTAGATATGATCTGGTTCTAATTCAATTGAAATCAATTACAAATTTTCTCAGTTTAGATTTCTTTCTTTACTTTTCTCTTTTTCCCTCATTCTCTGATACCCTTTATGTTTAATGAAAGACTACAAGGTGAAGTGAAGTTGACATGAAAAATCCTTAAACATGTATGCAATGACCAACCCAATTTCTTTCATTATAAAATTATATTTGTGTGTGTGAGTCTGGGGGGGGGGGGGGGGGGGGCGGGGGGTTAAGGTGTGATCAAGGTCAACCAAATATGTGATAAGCACATAATTTTAAACATATTTTAGAGAAAAACAATAAACCATATCCCGATAATTCTCAAACAATGGAGTCACCGGAATGGCGTGATCCTCCAATCTCAAGCTCAACAAAATGGAGGACAATATAATTGTTGCTAACAAAGAAAAACTAAAACAATTCAAATATGACTAAACCCACTCATGTTCTTGTAAACATCATTTCAGAAGGGTTCTTGTCAAATGATTTCTAGCTGTGGGTTATCAATATCACCACCATCCATCTCACTGTCGACAACTCCACTCCGCCTCATTCACCACGTCGGCCATTCCTTTATCTTTGTTCACTTTCATTCATGAGTTCACCTCCATCTATTATCGTGCGTCACAGTTCGATGGCCAAAGGAAAGCCCAACGCCTTGTGTAGCTATTCTCCAGTCATGAGTACGTGATTCTTCGACTCCTTAATGATTTGGTGAAGCTAGCAGGAGGAGTTTTTTGTGCTATTAGGGAGTTCTTCCACCTTATCTTCAGTTTCACTCATTTACGAATTGTGATGCCTAAGGTTCTAGGATTTTGATTTTGTGGCTGTACTGATATGTGTTTCGATTGTTGCATATTGAGACTGAAATTTGTATTAGATTTTGTATTTTTATTATATGGTAGAATGCTAGTTAGCCTAATTGTTTGCCTTGTTCTATTATTCATTTGTTTGATGCTCTTGATTGGCTGGCTAAGTTGCTAGAAATGTTAATTAGGAGTTGAATATGCCTTCTGCAAGGTTTAATACATGTCAAGTGCCAATTAAGGTGACTCTAATAAACAAGGCTTAATCTAGGCGGTTAGCTGAGTTTAGGTAATTGAAGACATTTGTCTGGGAAGGTCTCTTCAGAAATACTAATTAAGTACTTAATAAAGGAATTGAATTGAAATCAATTAAAGACAAAATATAGGAAAATGACATAAAAAAACGAATCGCCTATGCATTTGTTGGCTTGATCAAGTTGAATTTAATGATGAGGTGGTGTTACTATTGAACCAAAAAAATATATAATGAGGTGGTCTTGCTGATGTAATAGATATCAATACATTGTATGCACTCACAATCAAGAACCTACTTGTTTTTAGCGATATGAGACAAACTTGTGTGTGTGTGTGTGTGTTTTTTCAACCATATTTAACTTATAAAGCAATTGATTTTGATTACGTATTTTGAAAACTACCTATTTTTAATTTCTTTCTACGAGCACCAACTAATATCCTTCAACTAGGATCAAAATTGATTAATTGTTAATTGCGTTTATTAAATTAAATTGAATTTGTCACTTTAGATGGGGATTTACTTATTAAATTTGAATATTAATCCAAGAAATTTTTAGTACTGATTTTTTAAATCTTGGACAATCTTTTACACGTCAAATTCAAAAACTATTAATCTAATGAGTAAATACCCTATTTAGTCACTGAAAAAAATCATGGACCCCTTTTTAGTCCCTCAGTAAAAATAACTCATCCCATAATCCCTGTAAAATCCAAAAACTGTCCATGTTAGTCCTTCCAGGTTGAAGAGGATATATGCAGTGACGTATCCCGTATGTGGTCAAGGATTATGGGATGAGTTATTTTTACTGAGTGACCAAAAAGAGGTCCGTGATTTTTTTCAGGGACCAAATAGGGTATCTACTCTAATCTAATTTAATCAAGTACGACTATATTTTTTTTATTTGATTTTTCAATCAATTCCAAAGAAATAAAAACATAAAGAATGAAGGAGTAAATAAAACAAGTTACGAAATATTATTGTCGTACGTGAAGATTAAACAAAACATATATTGGGCATGATTAAACATAGCTTAAACAAGAGAGTACAGAAGCACCATATATATTGATCCTTGAATGTTGTCTCAGTTTAGGCCATGAGTGGTGGAACTTTATAATCTGAAATAGTTATTTAACACTGTTAGAAATAAACTTAAAAAAATTAAAAAATATATCAATATCAACCACTGGAAAAATAAAAAAAAATAGAAAATCAATGACCAGATTTAGCAGCAACTTTCAGCAGCCATAATTTTCCTACAGCAACACAATTGTCGCCATTGATACATGTTTTTAAGGTGACATTCATTTTGGCATCTTTCGATGTCCTTTTAGCAGCAACAAAATGTAGTCACTGACTGTCTACTTACAGTGGCCAAAAGTATCAACGACAATTAGTGGAAACCCTTCAACAATGACATTTATACTTTCAGTGGAGACTTTAAAAGTCTTGTTTTTTCCTAGTTAACATACATGATATATAAAACTCAATAGAAAATTACTCTAACAATACTACTTCTAAAATATAAATAATGAAACTCAAAAGCTTTAAAAGAAGAAGAGGCCTAATTTAGTGCTTATTAAGAGTGTACATAATAACACTTTATTTCAACCATTTAAAAAACCAGAATACAAATAATTTTTAATTGTCACCTTAAGAATAATGATAATTTTTTTTTTAAAAAATAACAGAATGATAATTTTTTTTTAAAAAAAATAACAGAATGATAATTTAAAAAAAATAACAGAAAATTTAAAATTTAGTAAGAGACATACTTCCACATCGATATTCTATAACGCCCTAGTAATCTTCCTTAATTCCCTCATTCCCTCTTCTCATTGATTATTGTTAAGGGAACATCAATGGAGACAAATTAGGAAAAGATTGATAAATATGGGGAAAAAAAAAGTCTTATGTTTATGATTAAGACTAAATCCTCAAATATGTCTTATAACAAAGGTAATTTTGGAAAAATTTATTTATACGTCGAAACTATAAATAAAAATGAAAATGAAAAAGTTTTTTTAACAAAAAAGACTATTAATTATTATGGCACAAAAAAGAGTGTATATATTATAACGTAAAGCCCTAAACAATTCACAAACCTGCTCATATCTGTTTGTTTTTTTGGGTAAATGTTGTGTTTTGCATGGTTGCGGGAGTAATCTTGAATGACGGAGACACTTTGGTATAATCGATGACTAAGCTAAGTCGTATATAATTTGCAAGTTATTCTTGCCCATGAAACATTACAACGTAATATGACAATTATATTGAACAGATAGAAAGAGATGACTCTTGGGTCTAGCATGGATGAATACTATGCCATATTCTATACAAAGTGATGAGTGTCCCATGCATATTAAAACATATATATCAATAATCAAAATGGATTATTCCTTAATATTGAATGCCAAATATTAGTGTTCAAAAAAAAAAAGAATGCCAAATATTTATTCTCAAAAAAGAACACATCAAATTTTATGATGAAAAATTTGAAGTAAAAGTTACTCAATATTTTTTAAATATGGTAAAGTTGACTAATAACTTAATTAAAGAAATGTCATCTTTCCCTCTTGAAGATTCTGGCGTTCAGCACAATTGAAATTTGAATTGACCGAAAATATACCAAATACTAGACAACTGAGAATTGAAACACATCAAAATCTAATCATTAAAAATTAATATGTAATTTTTTTACACTATTTTTAATTTAGTGCATCCTTTTGTTTTTTGTTTTTTTTAATTGTGTTGTTGTAGATTTTTCAATTAAAGGTATTTATTCTTATACACTCATAATTTGTTAAAAAAACATATTGTTATTAGTAGCCAATGATATGATTCTTACATAGCATACACACCTGAATTAATTTTGACAAAAATCTAAACAGAATAAAAATGAACCAAATTATATAATATTATATATATGCTAGGATATGGTATATTATCATAACAATTTATTATGCTAATACAATAACAAATAAATTTTATTCCATCATTTTATATTTAAAAAATCCCTTTATATTATATTTTGTGGCAACTTATATATTATTGCTTAGTAAGCACCCACCTCAATCATAATTAATCCATTATAAATATAGGAACTAACGCGTATAATGAAGACGATTCTAAGGACCAGAGAATGTAAGATAAATTAAACTTGTATTTCAAATTCCACCTCTTGTAAGTTTCACCCAAAGACACT
This sequence comes from Acacia crassicarpa, assembly GCA_034222035.1. NCBI lineage: Eukaryota > Viridiplantae > Streptophyta > Magnoliopsida > Fabales > Fabaceae > Acacia > Acacia crassicarpa. The sequence goes on from JAWXYG010000003.1 coordinate 42,309,028, forward strand.
AATTATATCCGTCGTTCCATTCCAAGCAAATGATTGATCGCTTTCTCTTGGAAACTTTGGAAATCAGAATTTTATCATAATCATCATCTTCTTCTTCCACCTATATATACCCTAACGTAAAACCCTAAAATGACAGAGTCAGCAACTTCAAAAACACAGACACACACCATCGTTGCGACTGATTTGAAAAAAGAATATATAATATGGAAGCTTATTTGTTGAGAACCTTGGGAATTCTTGTGGTGATTGCAGTAACCCTAATTTGCATCAACGAAGTGGCAATGGTGTCAGCTCAGTGTGGAGGAAGTGTCCCAGACCTAGTGGCACAATGCGAGCAGTACGTGCAAAAGACCGGACCAGAGATACCGCCGTCCCCAGCCTGCTGCACTGAGCTGAAAAGGTTTGATCCAAATTGTGCATGCAAACAACTTGTGACCCCGGACGTCGTCAAGCTCATAAACGTTACTAAGGCCATATACGTTGCTAGGTTTTGTGGCTTGAATGTCCGACATGGGTACAAATGTGGAGGTAATAATAATACTTATTTGGTACTTAATATAAGACTATTAAAATTAGTTAATTTGAGTAGACTAAGAAAACGACATTACTTAATTACAACAATAAGAAAAGTAACATGATTTCTTAAAATATCCCTAGATAATATTATACTACTATTATATATATATATATCAGATCATAAGTGTAGGTGAATTATTTTACCAAAAAAATATGATAACTAATAGAGATAAAATGAATTGATGTCTTATATTTAAGAACAAGATTAACTGCATGTCCATGAATAGCTCACATATTTAGGATAAGAAAATGAATCACTAGTATGAATACTAATATGCTTTGTCAGTTTATTGTGAAACGTTATTCTATGTATAATTTTGATGTTTCCATTTATAAAATATTTTACTCTTGTTTTTGCCATCTGTTTATATAATATTATACAAAGTTTATGTTGTAATTATATTATTTCCAAAAACATCATAAAAAATTTATTTAATTTTAATTAATTAATTTAGTTAAAAGAGTATGTGTGGGAAAAAAGAAAATGTAATCAATGATAAATTTAAAATCATAAGTTAATTTTAAATATCTTATGAAAATTAGTAGTATATCAAAGTTACTATAATTACATGCATATATATTATATATCCGTGTACTAACTCTAAATTAAAATCTTTCTATCTTAATAATATTTGTCTTTTTATAAAAAGAACCTTGCAACCAAGTACCAATAAAAGCCTAGCACGGTTGGTAGATGACTGGTTCCCTTAAACATGATATCTTATGAGTGCTAATCAGGCCTGAATTCTACCCACAAAAAAAAAAAAAAAAGAACCTTGCATATATATGCCAAATGAAAAATACAACTTATTTTGAACCCTTGTGAATATATATAAAGGGGACTTTAGGAGATTTAAATCCCTCTAGTCTTAGGATTAATCGTATACACATAATGACATAATTAACATGAAATATGAAGCTCGAATTTTTAAGAATAAAAATATGGTCTATATATAAATAAAAATTTAGAGAAATTCAAGAAAATTTATGCACACATAAACAAACTATTAAGAAAAAGAATTGTAAAAATAAATACATGAATCACATACAAAAGTCTGTTATATTTTGTGAGATCATAAATGTTCTATTCTTCTCCTTGCAATTTCATAGAGTAAAATAAAAGTTGCTATATTATTTTTTGGTACAACAAGATGTAGGTGAGTATGTTTAGGAGGCTTACTTCTAAAGCCAAGGCATACTAGCTACTTTCCGTTGAAAAAGCAGTTACACAAGCATTTACAGAATTGCTTATCAATGAGGTCATTATATCAATAGTGAATTTTCTTTTCGTCCCCCGATGCGACAATAGTGAATTTTATATTCACAATTTTGTGAGTTAGACAACATCCTTACTAATCGGATTGACTATTATTGGCTAAGTTTCCGTCTCTTTAGTTTAAACATCTTTTACTATCCTCAAAATACATTATTTTTGGTTAAGTTGAATTAAAAGGAGTGTCCTTTTTCTTGTTTCAATGAAAAAGATTCTGATCCTTAATGTAAAATATAATTAACTAATTTGATTAGAGTAAAGAAGTTATTTAAGTTACTTAAATATGTTTTTTTTTTTTGGCTAAACATCCTAATATTCTTCTTCTTTAATTCTCTCTCTCCTACTTGATTATTATTGAGAAAATATTAATGGGGCTAATTTGATAAAATAATTGATAAATTGAAAAAATATATCTTACATTTATGACCAATATTAACTCCCGGTTGGATCCTACAATAAGGATCAAAGGAATATTAATGTATTGCTTTTATGGACTTCTAATTTTGAGAGAATTATTATGCAGTCCTATGCAAGCAATCCAGCCAATCACTAAAAAGCTCTACTCAACATGAAACTTATTGTGATTTTCTTATAATATTTTTCCATTACATACTGCTCACTTTTTATAAAAAGTTTTAATAATTTTGTAAGACTGCCCAGTAATTTTACTTTCAATTTTCTTTTCTTTTCCTTCTTATTATTGGGCTGACTTATTGTTGTTGGGAATGTTTCAGCAATCACTGTCCCGTAAAGCGTTGAAGTGGAAATGTTGCATCGTGGATAATTTGCTGAATAAATGCCTTCCTCTGGCTTGTATCCCAAATAAATTACACTTTACCTGTATGCTTCTCTTGATTTGGATTTTCATTTTTTTTTTCTTTCTGTTTAGTGCATGTTTTGGGGGGGGGGGGGGGGGAACATGGTTTCAGAAGCTATTTTCTGTAAACCAAGACAAAACTCCTTTAACGTACTTACATCATAAATCGTAAAACTTATTCTTTAAAAGTTAATCCAAACATAAACATATATGTATCGTGTATACAATTTTAATGTATAATTATTACTTGTTTTGAATAATACCCATGTTTGATGGAAGGCATTAAATAGACAAAACTACTTTGTGTGAGAAAATCTTGCGTAAACCATGTTGCCACGTCATTTGTGGTCTAACTAATTAAAATACAGCAATTCAACAAATATTATCCTAGTTGTCTACTTATGTAATTTACATTTTTATTTTTCTCCAAAAATTAAATCCCTAAATTAAGATTTCTTATGTAATGAAAAAGTAAATCTTATAAAATATTTTAATCATATTAATATGCCGGCTAATATTTAGGAGGTTCTAAATTAGCTCATCATAAGCTAGCTCATAAGCTATTGTATTTTAAATGGTTAGACTACAAATGAGGTAAAAAAACCAGATTCATACTAGAATTTCTCCTAGTTTTGGTATCGCTACTATAAGATTTAGACCGCATAAATATAGCTTCAATCGAAATACCTTTTAATAATGCCCTTTCATACTTTCAAGTTTCAACTAATAATTTTTTGAATAAAAAACTGTTTTTAAAAAATTAACAGCAAGCTTAAACTTAAAACCTCATCCAGCATGATAAGTGGCTTTACCACTGAGACGATACTAACCAGTGATATAACTTTTTATATTTTTTATATTTTAAAGGGTTAAGTAGTGTAACATCCCAATTTTCTAAAACGTTTTCGAAATAGTGTTATCAGAGTTCAAAAGGTTTGATCAGAGTAGAGCATCGGAATAGTTTTAAAAACGAGTAACTGATAAACATTCATCAATGGTGTATCTGTATGCTGTTACAGTCATCCGAATAGTTGAATATTCAAAAATGCCGAAATATAAAAATCAAAAAGAAATCCTTCGTTCGAGTCTTCACGCGGCCTGTTTACCCTTGTCCTCAATCATGCCTCCTCCGGATCCTGAGGCTATGGTAGGAGCTGAGGTTCAATTACCATTGAACCTCAGGTAACGGTTAACCTCATGCTTATGTATCAAATATGTATAACAGATATTCATGGCAAAATAGCAATAACCACATACAATATTCTCATGTTCAAAATAATAACATAACACAGCCACTGCAATATGCATATTATTATAGGCTGCACTATTCACCAGTACCACGGTGTACATCCGTGTCCTCAGCGCTAAGAAAACTCAACGGCATTATCAAAACTATAACCCGTATCAAGCTGTATGTGTATAATCAATTTTCAAAAACAGAGTCTCAGACTATCTATCACATATAAGCATACCATAAGCATCAGAATTATTGTTACAATACATGTCCGTACCTGAGTCGGTAATTCCGGTACGTAGTTTGATCAGTCTGCGTTCGTTCGGATAGCCTATAATAGTAATATCGCTCTATTAATTTATAAATAATATCCTAACAGATATTTTGGCCACTAATGACTATTTTACCCTTGGTACATTTATTTTCCATTTTATTTCCTCAAAATTCGTTGGAGGACGCTGGAAATCATTTGGCAGAATTTCGCCCATCTTTGAAAAATCATAACTAATTCTAGAAAAATCGAAACAAAGATCCGTAAAATGTTCCGGACTCCTTAGGATGTATATTTTCCATAAAAAATATCAGGATTTTCCAATAATTCAAAAATAATTCCCAGATTTCACGTGTTCATCCTCTGCCCAGAAATTCCAGCATTTTCGCAACACAAATTTTGAGGATTTCTTTCTCACTGTACAGAGCTCATTTCAACATGTTATTTACATATTTGGAAATCCCTATATGTCTAATTTGACCATGAATTTTCCCATAATTTTTCAATATCATTTTCAACATGAAATATGAACATTTCTGTTACTAGTTCAGAAATCGCCTAACCGACGAGTTTTCGCCAGAACTTCGTTACATCAGTGTTTTTCTTCCGGAAATTTTGCTAAACCACTTCCTTCACTAATTTTTCAAAATAAAGCTATTTTTAACCATGAAAACATGAAATTAAAACTATTCTAGAATTTTAAAGATTAAAACTACTTTTATCTATGAATTTAAAACTCAAAACTCAAGAACTTACTTACCTATTGCTTGAACTCCTTCAAGCTCTCCCACTCTCTTTCACTTTCTCTCAAATATTCAGATGTTGCTTTGCTTAGTGTGAGGAAAAGTGAATGACCTATGCCCCTATTTATAGTGGAAAGGTTGGATAATTGTGTAAATATTTGCAACTTTACTCTTGTTGATTTTTGACCCTTGGATCTAGGTTAGAATTTAAATCTCTCATCCTCACCATCCAACCTCTCAACCGAAATTCCCCCCCTCTCTCTTCCTTCATCTTTTTTCTTCTCCTTCTTCAAGAAGTTAAAGAACTTGAAGTGCAAGTATTGAATAGTAACTACTTCCTTGACGAGTTGTTGACCACAATTGACCATGTGTTTGAATTCATCTCCTTGCACTAGAAGCCTCACAAAAACCGCCCCCCCTTCTGATTTTTTCCTTTTTAATTTTGTTTTGGGCTTTATTGTTTTGTTTGGGTAATTGTTGGACTACAAAAATTGATCCATGATGAATAATTGTGACAAAAAGCCCTAAATTAAATCCCTCTTGTTTATTATTGGGTTTAGCTTAATTAGGTTTAGTTTGTAATAATTTAATTGATTACCAATTCAATTATGATCCTACTAAATCCAATTGTTACAATTATTGATCCCTTGTTAAGCTTTAGTATTGAACTTAGCCAAAATATTTCAAATTGTTTGCTAATATTTGCCACTAGATTAATTATGAATGTTAATTCAATTAAGATTAATTTTTGGTGTCCAATAATTATTCTTAGTGTCCTCTAATTATTTTAAACCTCTTCATACTCTTTTATGGCTTATTGTTGACAATATATAAATTATATGTTAATATATCTTTAAGTGTAGATTTAATTATTCTTTAATTGTTGGAAATTTTAGCTAATTAATTTAGGTGTTTTTATGGCATTTTATAATATTTTATGACCCCTAATTAAATTTATAGAGTTGGATTTTGCCCTATTAAGTCCTACCGAAAACTTATTCAAGAAATATAATAAATGCACTACAAATTTGGAGACAACATACTCTCCTATTTTCAATGGGTCCTAATAGCCAAAATATCATATTCAAGAAAAATACAAATTTTGGGGTATAATAAGTAGAAAATTTGTCCCGAAAGTACATGTCCTGAAGCAATTTTTCCTTGAAAGTTTGTTTTGGCTCAATATAACTCTGGAAATTTAAAAAGTAGCAATCTTGGCATTTTCTCTTAAAAAACTAACATTAATCTTTAAAAAAAGTGACATTGACCGCAAATTTGCTATTTAACCCAATTTCGTTTTCTATATTAGATTTCTGTTTAATATTATATTTTTATACAAGAAAAAAATGGCATTACCTCTGAATCACCTTCGTTCCTAGTTCCCACCCTTTAGATTAAATACATAGATCTAAATACCCCAAGAATCATTAAAGAGCTATATGATTCCTTATGGATTTGGAAAGGGATTGCGAAAATGGTGACTAGGCAATGGTACGTCTACTCCTTTTAATCCCCAACTTTGGTGGCCCATACAGCAGGATTAAGCTTCTTTACATCCCCCGCATCTTTGGAATCCTGTCTTTTGGAACATGCAACAACTCCTTCAATCAGAGTTTATCCACCTGACGCTGTAAATGCCATTGCTCAAATCCCTGTTTATTTTTTGAACAATTCAGATTGATTAATATTGTAATACCCGAAAATTTTTATTTATCATAAATATTATATTTTGATAAATAATGCACATTAAAAATAGAAGAGTATGTTGTCTCAAATTTTGTAATTTATTTATTATAATTTTTGGGCAATTTTTCCTTCAAATTTACTAAATCAAGTTCAATGTTCTAATTTTCATTAGGGATCATAAAATACCCTATAACTATCATATTAAACCATAGTTCTAATATAATCATAAAGAGTAGTAAAATGTTGTTGAAATACCTAAACCAATTAAGGGAAATTAACAATAATTAGTGGACAATTAAGTTTACATTAATTAAAATAATTGTATAAGTTTTCATAATTAATTTAGTGGCTTGTTAAAAAGTATCAATTAGGGATGTATTAACTTAATTAAAAATCAAAGGTCAATAGGAATTCAAGATTATCATAAAATGGATTACTAATAATTAATCTAAGATTTGTTGAAGAAAACAAGATTAAAGCTTGTGTGAAAACACTAATGATCACACCAAACAAATCAACCAAGCCTACAATGACAATTACAATTAAGGGGCATATAAACTCTACATTATGAATACTAGTTAAAGATTAAGTATTCAGCCCCTATGGTCCACAAGAAATGACGCATGGGCATGGAGGAAGGAAAGAGAATTTATAATAAAACAATCAAGATATTTAAATTATAAAAGCCCATGGTTAATTAAATCACATGCAGGACTTAATGATGGAAGAGGATAATGAAAGAGAAAGAGGGGGAGGAGTTGTGTGTGTATGTTTGTGTAAGTGTTGTGAGCCTAGTGTAGGAGAGAGAAAAGTGTGTAATTAATTGAGTTATGAGTTAAAAACCATTGGAATTAATTTAAGACACAAATAAATGAGAATCTATACAAAATAAATTGTATCCTGAGATACGTTAATCATACATCAAATATAAGGATTTATTATGAACAAGCATATTTTAAGCTTGGAATAGGTTATCTCCAAAATCTTTTCCTCAATTTTTGGAATTAATCTTGAAATAAGTAAAAGGTTAGTTAAGACCTCTAATGAAGCCATAATTTTGAGATTAATGGATTGAAGAAGAAAACTTGAGTAAACTTCAAATTAAACCCTAAAAGCATTTTTGCTTAGTTGAGAACCAACTACCAATTTCATCTAGTTACAAACACACTTAGAGTAACTAGGAATTTAAAGCACATAATTGGAGAAAAGATGATGAGAGGTGGCATTTTTGTAGCTTGAAGAAGGAGGCAAGAATTGTTTAATATAAATAAACACACACATGGGATAATTGAAGTCAACAAATGGAAGAGGATAGGGTACTTGTGATAAGCAAGCACATGGGGTCATTAAAGCAAAAATGAAGTTAAAAGCATTATATTAGAGTTTAAAAAAATCCACATAAGTAACGCACATGCATGGAGGAGTTTTGATGGAATTAAATATTAAATAATCAAAGCATTGGCAATTAAAAAGCAACATAAATGGCTGAGTTAGAGGCATGTCGGCAAGCATGTGGAAGGGTTGAGATTTTGTTTCATAAAGTGAATTATAATCCAAGGGTTAAGGTAAACTTGGGTCAAATTTAATTGCCACTTGTGTCCTTAAAATTTCCCTATAAATAGAGGGCTCTTCTCTTCAAATTCTTCACACCAAAATCAACCCAAGAGGTGATTTTCTAAAGAGAGTAAAGAGAAGTGAGAGATAGTGGGAAGCAAGAAGAAGAAATACATTTTGATTTATTATTTTGATGTAATATGGCTAGACGTCATATTCTTTTGATTTCTGTTTTTATATTATATAGCCAGAAGTCATATACTTTTTTATCTTTTATTTTATTGGATGGTTAGAAACATATTTTTAATTTTTTATTTTTATCTATCATAAAGATGAAAGGCCTGATGCCATATAATTCTAGATTCTCACCATTGGCTTGAAGAAGCCATTAAAACTAAATGGTCTGAAGTCATAAATTTTTAATTTCTTTTAATATCATTATTTATGATTACTTATTGTCTTTATGAATTTATTATTATTTATGTATATTATATATATCCCCTTTATTATCCCTCTATCATTCATTGTAGGCAGAATCTTGAAATAAATATGCATGTGGGTTCCAACATTTTATTACTATATTCTTTATTAATATGCATGTGGGCCCCACATATATACGGAAAAAAAGGGTGAAGGAGGTTGTTATGGGATGTGTATAAATGTGTGTAGGTCGTATCTATTTATATTATTTTTTATTATTTCATACTTTTTTATTAAGATTATATAACCAGAAGTTATATATAAATTTTATTTATCCTTCTGATAAATTATATATAATATTTGTTTATTCTAGAGTTAAACGGTCAAAAGCCTTATTGATTTAATTTTTCATGAAGAGAAAACTTGGTATAAAGCTATGAGACAAATTTGGCTTGAAGCGAGACAAGTCTTGATTCATATTTTTGTATGTCATCAGGTATGAAGGCTTTGAAATTAAATATTTTGCATTAAAATGCCCTTTTATTTTTGGAACAAAGGAAATGTATGACCATCCGAAGACAGTTATTCTTTCAAAAGGTTAGTATAAATGAGTGTATCTAATTTGCTCCTGTAATAGCAATATTGTGAAAGAGGTTTTTAATAAATATGGTGAATTAATTTTCTAACCTCATGTGGCCAAGCAAAACAATGAGTTTTTGTTATAACAACCATGAGTCTCATCCAAAAATCTTGGCTTCATTCCAGAAGTGAATGAGGTAATGAAAGAATTAATTATGGTTATGGATAGGTGTAAATGTAGCTATAATTTTTGTGTGTAGTCATGATTGTAATCATATTGGTTTAAATTCCCACCTGAAGTGAAAAAATATTATTGAAAAGAATCACAAAAGGAAAAGTATTAGGCAATTTGTTGAAAAGTTATGATATTATGATATTTTGCTCTCCATTATTTTTTAGTTTATAAGATTTTAATATATCATACAAGATTTTACTATTTTGCATAGTAACTAAAATTCACTATTGTATACAGTGATTTACTATATATTCCGCATAGTAACTGAAGCGTGATTGCAAAGTAATTTACTATTACACACAGTAATTTATACTTATGAGATATTTGATCTTTTATACTTCTATACCCACGAAAGAGGTATAGGAGTTTGTTCACATCCAAAAATGATTGGTGGACAAGAGAGTGACATTTGATTGTCATTTGATGGACAATATGTTTCAAATATTGTATGATATAGAGATTTTTGTAGCTTTAGAAAAGTGTTGTCCTGAAGACATTAATTTGCAGAGAATTATGTCACTCAAGGATAATAAGTCTAAAGACTAATAGTCCTAAGGACTAATTAACATATTTTACCCAACTTTATAATGCAAGAAGCTAACATTCAAACTATATATGACAGCATAAATTTGATTGAAGGCTCCGAAAGAGCTAATATTTTGTTACATGAAGGAACAAAATTATGCACTAATAATGCATTTTATTCTAAAAAATTTGTTGAGTTTCAAAGATATCTGTAGAATTAGATATCATATTAAAAAGTTATAAATAATAATGTCCAGGAATGTAAATGCAAACTAGAAGTTTGCTAATGCAAATCAAATGTTTGCCAATGCTTCTAATGAGATATTAAAAAGGCAGAGAGCTGCAGAAAAATATGTATAGATTTATTTTGAAGCCAATAGGAATAAAGAATAAGCCTAGAAGGTAATATGATGTTTAATTTTGTTGTTATTAAAAATTATTATTATTTTCATTTATTGTGATCACATCTTATAAATTTGTTGTCATGAGAATTTTCTGCTAGAAAATTTTCATATGTATGATTCTAAATATGTATGATTTTAAATTATTTTGATTATGAATACCTTCATATGTGGTATGAACTATATGTATTTTGCATATAATTGAAGTATATTTTTAATGAGTGATGAGATTATCTGGTGATGTAATATTATATGGTAGTTCCTAAAAAACTAACATAGATTTTCCTTTCAAGCTTTAAACACTACTAGAAAAAAAACACAAACAGCAACAGAATTTTTTCCGTCGCAAATAATTAAATATTTGCGACGGAAAAATAAAATCCGTATTTGCGACGGAAAAATAAAATCCGTCGCAAATTCCAAAAAAAAAATTTAATTTAAAATTTTTCTTTTGCGACGTTGAATTTTTTCTGTCGCAAAATCGTCAAATTTAGCAACGAAATAAGAGTTGGGGGTTGCGATGGACAATAAATCCATCGCAACCTCCAGCTTAAAATCAAAATTTGCAATAGGAATAAATATTTTTAAAAAATTTAAAAAATTATGTTTTAGAAAAATTGAAAATTAGCGACGGAATTGATATAAAAAAATTATTTTTTGTAAAAAATTGAAATAAAAAAATAATTTTTTTAAAAAATCGAAATTAAAAAAAAAAAAACAACAACAACATATAGCTCAAAAACATTATGCTATCAAAATTGTGTATTTTTTAAATGACTCAAATTCCTTACAATATATAATTAATGGTTGAGATTAAAAAGAGTCATCAATTTTATGTGTTTAAAAGTGTATTTAATCTCAAGATCATGCGACGCATAGCTATTTTTGAGGTCTCTGGTTGAGATTAAACTAATTATATATAGTCTGTTTTTATTGCTCAAACTACCTAATTCTGGAGGTTTTTGATTACCTGATATGGTCCCTAGAAATTGGTGGATTTTGACAATAAAACAATGAATAAATAGTATGCACAGAAAGTTAAATAAGACATTAGGTTCATGATTGAAAAAACAAAGGACTATCTGATCAAAAAGATTTGTTTCCAAAGTTTTATCAAATGACTCAAATTCCTTCTGATAATGGATTTAGATTTATAAAGCCATTAACTACATGAACAGATAAAACAAAGTACTTTGATAATCTTAAAAAGAGTGATTTGATTCAGGTAAAAAAAGTGTGGTTTATTCTCCAAATGATTGAGGCTGAGTTTAAAATCATTAAAATAAAATAATTTTAAAACTGTCTCACTCCTTTCTAAATGTAAAAACATTAAAATTCACATAAATATGATTGGGATAGCAATATTTGACAATTGTTGACATCATTCTCTTGTAATATTGTATTTAAAAGAAACACATAAAAGATATAAAAAAAACTTTTTAAAAAAAATCCTAAAATAAGAGGCAGATTAAATACTGTTGTCTTCTTTGTTGATATCAATCCACCATGTCTCTGAAGATCTTACAGTAAAGAGATGGCCAGAAACACCATTTGAGACGATGAAGCAGCCGTTACGTTGGTGGTGATCAGATACAATGGAGACAAATGCTTGCTTGACCAAATTAATTCTAAGTCAGCCAAATTAAATTAATAAAAATTATATTGCTTCTGGTTCTTAACATAAGATCTCGTTCATTTTAAAAATTATACTACAAGCAAGATCTTATATTAAAGCCCGGTATTAATTTGAACTCACATACACATACACTTTTAATGAGATTTGTTTTACCTTGAATCTCTTGCCATGCCTGTGATAATGTTGAAAATTGGGGATGAAATGATGAGAAAATCCCTAAAAAAAATCCTTTAGTTTAATTTTTTTTTTTGTCATTCTTTATGTATAGAATAATCGATAAATGATCTTTATAGTTTGATTGGAATTGCAAAGATTTAAGATATATAAAGCAACTCAAAAGAAAAAAGAAGCTTAAATTTAATTAATGCTTTTTGGTATTCCATTGATTTGATCTCTCTGAAAAAAGGCATCTAGAAGCCTCTAGCATCATTACTACTCTCTTCTTCACCATTAGACTCCATGAGCAATTTCTTCATGAAACCCCAGGCAGGTAATAGTTGGTGAGAATTAATTTACCAGTTTGTGTCTAAACACAGCTAAGTTAATTGCCTTTTATAGATGTATAGTTAAGTTTTAAGGGTGAAGAAAATAATGTGCTATTAAAACAGTGTGCGTCGGTCGGGATTGTAATGGGTGCAACGCTCCCATAAGTGTTAGCTGAGGTGTCTAAAATGTTTTTTTTTTTTTAAAAAAAAAAAAACAGTGTGTGTCGAAAATTTCATGAGATATTAGATTTATGGTTAAAAATAATAGGATATCAAAATAATGTGTTTTCTTTTTTGATACATCATAGTAGGGAATGGAGGCAGGGTTCGAACCCTGGACATGGAGGAGGGAGGCCAGTTAATACTAGTTCCCATACCACTGCGCTACTAAGACGCTGGCAAAATAATGTGTTTTCTATATGTTTCATCAAACGAATCAAATTTCTTATGATCAATGGTTGAAATTCACTAATCATTAATTTCATGAGTGGACACACTGTAACAATTTAATAATCTTGAAAATTTTGATTTGAACCTCAAGATCATGCAACATATAGTTGTTTTCAACGGTTGAGACTAAACAACTAAAAAAATGATTTTAAAAGTAATACTAGCTTACTCCTTACGCTTGATGCGAAGAAACTGGTATGAACATAAATATAATATATTTTTATGTAATTATTTAAGTTTCTTTTTCTTTTTGTAACGTCCTGAATTTTAAATATTGGTTAACTAAGTTGGCCCAAAGGCTAATAATACGAGGTACTTCAGTTGCTTTTCTTTTTACACTGCTTGTTAACATGGTGCTAAAAAAAAACAGTAGTAATAATAGTTTCTTCTTCCTCCTGACGTTTGCCCAGTCAAAAATTTTCAATCTTGATTTTCTTTCACCATAGATTTTCTTTTCCTTTTTTTCTTGCACTGATCTTATAACAACTCCAATGCCAGGGAATCAAATGCACTTGTGTATCAATTAAATACTAAACGTAGTCAATGCTTATAGCTTTATAGTATACATCACGAATTGGAGTTTGAAGGAATCAATATATTAATATAGACATTGAAGCATATGCATTTAGATGAGTATGAACTAATCAGTAGCTATATTCACAATTCTTATCAGTGTGGAATAACTGGACACTTGAGAACGAAAGGGTCAAAGTTTTAGACCCAATTCTAAAACTTGGAGTATCCAAAAGTCACAAAAGATGCTTAGGTTATATGCTTATAGGGATGGAGCGTTGCTATTTGACGTTGTTTTTTGGGTGAAGGTGCATTTTTGCCAACGAACAATTAGGGAAGGAGTGTCCAACACAAATATTTATTAATGGTACCTTAAATGCCAAAAAACAATTAAACATGTTAAAAAATCACAACACTGTTAACCTCCGTTTGAACTGATAGCCACGTGGGATTTATTTATTTATTTATTTTTTTGTGTTAAGAATGCCCTGGTGGATTCAAGCACGGAGAAAAGTTAGAACTAACACAGAAGTGTGCCATCAGAAATCAGAGATCAACGATCAGATCACCCAAATCGCTAGAATGACATTAGAGAAATCCTGAATACTTAATCGCTAGAAATCAGAGAACATATTAGTTGGAAGAATTTTCTTCCAAACCGCAGAACACCCAAATCTTTGGCTTATCTCGTTTTCTGAATCTCTTCCCTGGACTACTAATTTGTTTATGGCATGATGCCATCAGAAAGTCGAACAAACGCAGACCAAAAATCTCAAATCGAACAGATCCACAAACCAAAGAACTCAGGTCGAAGAGCACAGATCAACGATCACAGAGCAAAAAATACACAGATAGAAGAACATCGATCGCCCAAAATCGAATAACTCAGACCAACGCTCGAAGAAACGCAGGGCAAATATCGTCAGAAATCACAGACAACACGAGAAGAACGAACAGAGATCAACGCTCGAAGGAGCCAAAATTTGAGGGGAAAAAACAGAAGAATCGAGCACAAAGAAGGTGCTCGAAGGACTCAGAACGCATAAGAAAACAAAAAAGGAAGATCTACCTTGAGTGGCGAGGCGGCGCTTGATGCACTCAGCGATTGCGACTGCGTCGGGAGCAACGGAGGGAATCAATCTGCTGGAGAGGATTCGAAATGCACAGCGAAGAGTTTGAAACTCTTGAGAATTGGGGATTGCGGTTCAAGACATTCTGGACATTCTTGACCCCCCCCCCCCAAAAAAAAAAAACAGAGCCACCTGGCCATTTGACCAAAAGAAAAAAGGATCAGCTGTAATTCAAATCCCACGTGGCTATCAATTCAAACAGAGGTTACTAAGCAACTAACGGTGTTGTGATTTTTTAACAAGTTTAATTGTTTTTTGGCATTTAAGGTACCATTAATAAATATTTGTGTTAGACGCTCCTTCCCTAATTGTTCGTTGGCAAAAATGCACCTTCACCCTTGTTTTTTTTCAGACCTCCACTATTTGATTCACGGGAGACACAGAAACCAAACCTCTATATGCGTTTTGTTCAGCTTGTCTCTGATCTAAGCTACCATTTGGAGCCCAATTCTGGTATGGAAATCCCCGAAGGAAGCGATCCTCTTAGGAGAGAACATATTGGTGGATGACATTCTCCAGGGATTCCTCCAGTACACTCTTCGTATGGTGCGAAAGCCATTGTTCTGTGGAAAAGAAGGGAGTCCACATTTGGTGCTTTATACTTAGGTGCTTATTTATGTGCTTATTGTTAGAAAACTGAACGATCTAAACATGTTAAATACAGATTAACATTTAGATCAATGCGGAAAAATGAAATAGAGATTACAAATACCTCTTGCCATTGATTTGTTTCCAGAAGCAAGCAGGGACGAACTCCGAGCTTCAGTCCTTCTTATCCTTCTCTCTGAATCTGCAGATGGTGTGCTTGTCTCAATGTTAGAGGAGGTTCAGGGGACCAAAAAGTTTACACGTTAGAATTACCCTCTGGCCATCACAGAGATAAAGGCATTCATGTGTATTGATTAGCAATTATTGCGTATTGATTGGGCCGTTACTAAATTAATGGACGGTTACAAAACAGGAATTAATGTGGGCCACTTAATAGAATTAATGGAATATTAATTATAATATTAAAATTCCAACATTCTCCCACTTGGTCCACATACTTCGGTATATACTTCTGAGAAACAAAATGCATGGATCATAGCGATAGGTCCTCTTAAAGCGAGTAATATCTTCCATGTATCACAGTGCATCATGTTCCTCAAACCCAAATAACTTAATGAATAAACCTCATGTTTATTCTAGGTCCAAACTTTAATGATATTTCTCAAAATGAATATGTGCGCAATACTGAATGAGAAAATATCGCAAATAGAGTTTCATAAATAACATCGTTCTTACAACGAAAATCACATAAAGGAACCAAGTCCCATTCTTTATGCATGATCCTAAAATTTCAATGTAGGCATGCCTTTAGTTAAAGGATCAGCAATGATCAATTCAGTGCTCATGTGTTCAATAACCACTGTTTTATTTTTAACACGCACTTTTATGGCTAGACACTCAATGTCGATATGCTTGATTCGACTACCACCTTTATTGTTCTTAGCCATAAAAACAGCAACTGAATTGTCACAATATAACCTCAATGGCTTAGAAATTGGATCCATAATTCTAAGCCCAAAAATGGAACTCTTCATTCATACACCATGTGAGGTAGCCTCAAAACAAGATACAAACTCAACTTACATAGTGGAAGCAGCAATTAAAGATTTCTTTTTGCTCCTCCATGATACAGCTCTATTGGCTAGCATAAAAATATATCTTGAAGTGGATTTTCTTAAGTCAATGCAGCCAGCATAACCTGAATCATGGTAACCAGTCACTTCCAAATTGTCGATTCATTTGTACTTAAGCATGTACTCTTTAGTCCTTTAAAGGTATCTCAATACTTTATTTATAGCTTTCCAGTGGTTTGTACCTGAATTACTTGATATCTCCTTAACATTCCAACAGTAAATGCAATGTCAGATCTTGTACAGACCCGAACATACACAAGGCTTCTTACTGTTAAAGCACAGGGAATGTCTTTCATTTGTTCCCGCTCAAAGTCATTCTTTGGGTACTGGTCCAAATTGAACATGTCACCTTTCACAATAGGAGCTATACTGGGTAAACAATTCCTCATCTGAAATATTTCCAAAGCTTTGTTGATATAGGTCTCTTGAGACAAACTTAGATGTATGTCTCTATGTATCTTAATGCCAGTGACATAAGATGCATTCCCATATCCTTCAAGTTAAAGTTTTCATAAAGGAATTGTTTCACCTCATATAGTAAACCAATATCATTGGTTGCAATTAAAATATCATCCACATATAGAATAAGGAAACAAGTCTTGCTCCCACTATCCTTCTGGTATATACATTCATCCACAATGTTCTCTACACAACCAAATGAAGAGATAACATCATGTAAATTTAAATACCATTGATGGGAAGCTTGTTTCAATCCATATACAGATTTCTTGAGTTTGCACACCAAATGATCACCATTATTAGAGGAAAATCCTGATGGTTTGTTTCAATTAAAACTCTTCCTCTAAATCTCTATTGAGAAAGGTCATTTTCACATCTATTTGTTGCAACTTTAATTCAAAATGTGCAACCAATGCTAGAATGATACGAAGAGAATCTTTCTTAGATACAGGAGCAAAGGTCTCCTTGTATTCGATTCCTTCCTTTTGAGTGAATCCTTTAGCAATGAGTCCTGCTTTATGTCTCTTAATGTTGCCCAATGAGTCTTTGTTTTAAAGACCCATTTAAATCCAATGGCTTTTAACAAGATCTCAGACTCTGTTAGATGCCTCAATATTCAACTCAGCCTTCATAGCATCACACCATGAGTTTGATTCTCTACAGTTCATGGCTTGTGAAAATGTTCCAAGATCATTTTCAGCCCGTACATTATAGTCAGATTCTTGTAGATACACAATATATTCATTAGGTATCGCTGATCTTATTGTTCTAATAGATCTACTTAATGTTGTTTCATTGTCTTCTTGAGAAACTTGTTGTTTGTTGTTCAACTGGTTGTTCAACAATTTCTTATCATTCCTCATCAACAACTTGATCTATTGGATCAATATCAGCAGGTTGTAAATCTTGAATGATTGATTGTACAATATTCAGTTGAACCGAAGGAACATTGTTAACGACCAATCTTAAACTCGAAGTGGAAAGTTGATTATCTAAGTGATCCTTTTCAAAAACAAGCTTTCTGAATTGATCACTCCAACTAATCAAGTCATATTCAAGAAATTCTCCCATTTGCATTTTCAGCCATCTCTCCTCTTGAACACACATGGTCAAACGTTTATTGATTGACCATTTATCCTCATATGTGTTGTAGGATATCCTAAAGGGTCTATATGACTATAGGAGAGTGTTCAGAATATAGTGTACAAGGAAAGAATTAGACATGTCAACCTCAAGTGACTTCAATTGAGCTGTAATGTCCCTTATTAATATGATGTGCTTACACACATCTTTTACTATAGTGAGTCTTAGGGATGAAAACTTCATAATTAGGGTGCTGGCAAATGCTTTATCTGAAGTAACAAATTGTTCATCAATTGCCTTCAGGAGTGGCCTAATCTTGTTATGCTGTTTGACAGGACCACAAATGCCAACAGAGATTGAGGCCTTTATGAACATAATTGAGAGGCGATTAGATCACTCCCACTTTTCATAAAGATCAACCTGATCTGGAGTGCTGGTTGCAGTAATGGAAGGTGGTTCGTCTTTCCTTATAGCATAATCAATATCCATCCACCCCAATTGGAGAAGAACTCCCTCTCTCCATACCTTATAGTTATCACCCCTCAATTCGGGAATGTTACATTTCATATCAGAGAAATTCACAGGTTGTATGACTGCATAGTATTGAACATACATGCTTATAACTAAAATTTGAGATTAATAAATCATATCATGATTTACCAAAGTAAATCATGCTTAAAAAACATGAATATAATGACATACAACTTGCCCGTGGGCTAAAGTTATAATTCAATTAGATCCATATATAACTTTATGATAAAACTATCAAATTATTTCCTTATTCTTAATTCTTGCAGGTAAATTAAGAATATAATTTGATGTTCTATTCCAATTAACCATATCATTATAAATTCGTATCACTAAAGTCTACTTGTGGGCAAAGACATTAGCATAGCATGAATTTATCTCGGATTGATGAAACTAGAATGCAGTTATATCCCCTAATACCTGTGGGCTACTTAGAAAATATAATGCCATGACATTCCACCCTAATTAAAACTATGATTATAATTATCTGCCTGTGGGCAAAGATTAGTTATAACCGCACATTTAATTACAATTGATGTCTTTAAAATCCTTTGTGAGATGTATTTTGTTCGCTAGAACAAAATATAGCTTATGTGCCTAATGAGGATGTTTTAGTTACTCCTTGGTTCTACATACTCATCACAAAGACATCACACCATTGTATATATTAATTGTACATAGGATCATACTTTTGATATGGTATAACCTTATGTGATTAAATATGCATACAACATGTGCATAAAGATGTTGTAGCTATTCCTTTAACAAATATGTATACTAATCACTAATATCAAATATGTACAATGTACCAAGTACTCAGGTAAAGCAGTGGTATGACGCTGGCTTATCCAGCCTTTGTATCAGGGTTCGACCCTGCCCGGGACCATTAGGTCCCCAATTCCAAAAAAAAATATATACAATGTAAATACCATACACACAATGTCAAAAGAAATATGAATTTAATTAATTTAAACAACTAAATCATTAATGTGAATAAAAATATTTACTCACCTTCAAAGATTGATATTTTAAAATCCATAGGTGATTACTCTAGTATGCAAGTTAATCACAAATATCAATAATGTGCACTTAAAATCTGTATATGCACAGCTTTATGGAGGACTTAACCAATTAATTTAATCAACATATGTGACTAAATACAATCCTCCCACTTTGATTAAATTAATATTACCAATATTAATCACCAAAATTAATCTTGTGTATTTGGATTCCAAATATGCATAAATCATTAATGAGAATTTAATTGATTAATTTAATCAACAAAATGTGATTAAACAATCATCTTAGACAAATTCTCCCACTATTTTGTACATTCAAAAATAAATCTAATATATGCACATCTTAATGGAGGGATTAATTGATTAATTTAATCCAAAAAGTGACCAAATAATCAGATTAAAAGAAAAATCCTCCCACTGTTTTATGTATCCAAATAATATTTAAAGAATTAATTTTGGCATAATTCACCTCAAATTTGGTTTCAACAATTTAAAATATATATATATATATATATATATATATATATATATATATATATATATAATTGTCTAAAGTAAATTTTTCCAAATATTTAGAAAATTAAACAACTCAAAAATAATGATAATAATTTTTCAAAAAGTTTCCAAAATGTGAAAGTTGCCAAAATTAACTTTTCTCAATTTAAACAAATCAATTTAATGTAATAAAATACATTTCACATAAAACAGGTTGCCAAGAAAATAAATAAGTATGGCCAAGGTGATTAAAAATTGCAATAGGGTCTAATAATTTTCCAAGAAGGAAATAAAAAGATTTAAATGCCCAGAATAATTGCTCAACTCATATGAACAATTGGCCCACTGGTCTAAGGTTCCACATTAAGATTTTTTTTTTTCAATAATAATATTGCAACAAACCATAAGCAATATCAACATAAAATTGGATATTTATGTTGGCATATTATTTGACTTAATATTGCATGTATAATTAAATAATAATTAATGCATGCAAACCACATAATATATAATAATTACATGAATCCGAAACTTAAGCAAAAATCAGATTATTATATTTAAATCCAAAAATTACAATATGTAAATATAAAATCTTTCAAAATTACACAAGTGTCATCTTCCCCATAATCGGATCCCTAATACTCAGATCTCAACCCGGTTCCAATAGCTGACCCGGTTCCTGTTGCCCGATTTGCAAATGCAGATCACCTTTTTAGGCAACTCCAAGCGGTTTTACCGGCAGCTCCAATCGCCAAATCTGAATGCGACGGGAAGGATCTGCGGCTGCTATGATCTGAGATGCCACCGTGATCTGAAACAGCCGCCGGAAACAGAGTGCTCCAGATCCAATTTTCCGGCGATCCTTATGCTGTTATGGTCCATATTTCACGGCAATTCTCAGGCAATCGGGAAGTTCAAAGGATGGTGATTTTCATGCAACAATGACCGAAAATAATCACAAAAAATTAATAATTATCCAGAACAATATGCTCAATATAATCACACAATCGAAAAATCCAGATTCCGATGGCAGCGTTCATGGATAATCAAGCAAAATCCAGATTGAAAGCATATACGCAAATAGGAGCTCAGATCCAGATCAAAGAAAAATCACAGATCTGAACTAAAAAGTTTCAGATTCTTCCCATAAAAAGTGCGTTAAGAAACTCAAAAGAATCCAAGAAACGCATACTGAGATTAAGAACAATTAGTTTCAAATGGAAAAATCTCAAAGCCAAGAATCAATTAACATATATATATTGATTCAAGAGAACAAAGACCAGAAAATATTTCCAAAAAATCCAGATTGGAAATTTTGAAACATATATCAGATTTCTCAATGATTATCTTTGAGCACAAACAATGATTCCATAGTTTCAAAAGCATTGAAAAAGAAGATTAAAACCATTACATGTCCCAGTTCAAACAATTGCATCGGCAAAGCATAATGGGATCCAAATATGTACGAAGACGGTGATGATTCCTTGGATTAAAAATAATATCCTCTCATCACATAATCCGAAAAGCATACCGATATAAATCCAAAATAAAATTTCGAAAATTAAACAAAAAATATGTTTCGAAATCAAACAAAACAGATTAGTATCGGTCTGGCTTTCCGATCAGTGAACAAAATAAGAGAAGGCAAAATCAAGGCAGAGGTAAACTGCTTTGATACCAAATGTTAGAAAACTGAGCGATCTAAACATGTTAAATACATATTAACATTTAGATCAATGCGGAAAAATGAAATAGAGATTACAAATACCTCCCGCCATTGATTTGTTTCCAGAAGCAAGCAGGAACGAACTCCGAGCTTCAGTCCTTCTGATCCTTCTCTTTGAATCTGCAGATGGTGTGCTTGTCTCAATGTCAGAGGAGGTTCAGGGAATCAAAAAGTTTACACGTTAGAATTACCCTCTGGCCATCACAGAGATAAAGGCATTCATGTGTATCAATTAGCAATTATTGCGTATTGATTGGGCCGTTACTAAATTAATGGACGGTTACAAAACAGGAATTAATGTGGGCCACTTAATAGAATTAATGGAATATTAATTATACTATTAAAATTCCAACAGTATACCTCTAATTAGAGCTATAAGCAATTTTTTTTAATTTTTTTATATTTAGATTTAAATCATATACTGCTTTCTGAGATATTTTTTACACCCAGTATCTCAAATTAATTAATTAATTAATTAGAGGTATAAGCACATAAATAAACACCTAAGTATAAGCATCAAATGTGGACTTGGAAAAGAAGAGGCAACCCCGGTGGTCATTTACAGTTCCAGGCTTCTACAAGATCTAGTGATTCTCAATAGTTGCGTAGAAAATGCAAAGATAAGATAAGAAGAAAAAAAACAAAAACAAAACAAAAAAAACCCCTTAGAAAGGAATATGAATCATGCTAGAGAACCTCATAGGAAAGCTCAAATATTAGCTTTTGGTATTCTATTAATCTGATTTCTCTAAAACAAAGTAATTCCTTGTGAAAATCGCCAGTCAACATTGCCTTCTTCATTGCCAATTGATTTCATAAGAAATTTCTTCATGAAACCTAGGTAAAATCAATTTTGTTAACAACTAATTTGAAAGTTGTGTCCGAACACTCATAAGCTAATGTCATTTTATAGAAGCAAATAAGTTCTAAGATGAAGGAAACAATGGGCTATTAAAACACTCATCAGCTAATGTCATTTTTATAGAAGCAAATAAGTTCGAAGATGAAGGAAACAATGGGCTATTAAAACAATTTGTGTCAAAAACTTCATCAAAAAGTACCTGAAATATTTTTTTAAGATTATAAAATATTTTTTTAAGGATATTGATGAATACAAAAAAAATACTTCAGAATATTAACTGATGCTAAAAAAATACTTTTTGATCTTAAAAAATTATTTTAGGATCTTAAAAAAATATTTTGGCTATTGGCTGATTTTGAAAAAAAAAATTTCAGGATAATGACTAGTATTAAAAAGATAGTTTAGGATGATGAATGTTATTTTTTGTAAGAGAGAGAGAGAGAGAGAGAGAGAGACATGATGCATTTTGCACCAAAACGCTGCCATTTGAAAGAAAAGGATGGCAGCGCATGGTAATGAAATAGGACCAAAGCCGGATCCCTTGCTGTAACATTTTGGAACCGCTTCTCTTCTTTACCCTTACTCTTCGCTCCCCTCCTTTTCTTTACAATAGTGTCATTTTGGCACAAAAACAGTGTAGTTGGTTCCTTTTTTTAAGAAAAAAAAATTCATATAAACGGGTATTAAAAAATTAATTTAGGTTATTAACTAGTATTGAAAAAATAATTAATGATCTTGAAAAATTATTTTAGGATCTTAAAAAATATTTCAGGATACTCACTAGTATTAAAGAGATACTTAAAGATACTGACTGGTACTGAAAAACATTTCAGGATACTGATCGCTACTCAAAAGATACTTTAAAATATCGACTGATACTAAAAAACTATTTTATGATTTTGAAAACTTATTTTAGGGCCTTGAAAAAACTATTTCAGGGTACTGGCTGGTATTAAAAGGATAATTCAGAATATTGATTAGTACTCAAAAATATCTTAGCTAATTTTTTTAAAATCCTATAATAATTTTTCAGTTTTCGTAAAGTATTTTTTCAATAATGATCAGTATCATAAAATATCTTTAGCTAAAGTACCCATTTGGTCCTTTATGTTTGCTTCAAGTATCCATTTAGTCTCTGAAGTTTATAAAGTGCTCGTTTAGTCCTTTAAAGTTAACACAGTTAAGCAGACTTAACGGAAAATATTAACTCAGCAATTTTAAACGATGACTGTGCATTTAAATGCTGACAAAGCAAGCTTACATGTTACTTTTTTAATAAATTAATATTTTAAATCCTGTAAATTGAAAATTTAAACAATGACTGTGCACTTAAATGCCTCATACAAAGAACATATACAGCTTACATGTTACTTTTTTAATAAATTAATATTTTAAATCCTGTAAATTGAAAATTTAAACGATAACTGTGCACTTAAGTGCCTCATACAAAGAACATATACCCAAAGTTTCCTTAAATAAATTTCAATTTACAGGATTTAAAATATTAATTTATTCAAAAAATAACATGTAAGCTTGCTTTGTCAGCATTTAAGTGCACAGTCATCGTTTAAAATTGCTGAGTTAGTATTTTCCGTTAAGTTTGCTTAACGGTGTTAACTTTAAAGGACTAAACGAGCACTTTACAAACTTAAAGGACTAAATGGATACCTGAAGCAAACATAAAAGACCAAACGGGTACTTTAGTCAATATCTTCTTTTTAGTACCCGTTCCAAAAAAATATTTTTCTTAGTAAAAGGACCATTTGCACCAAAACGGGGGCGTTGTGAAGAAAAGGGGGCAAAGGTAGAGGGGAGAAGCCATTTACCAAATAAGCAAATAAGCAGCAGATCCAAAAGGGGAAGGTGAGAGGGACAGATAATGAGCGTCAACGCAGGGAAGATCGTTTGTGTCACTGGTGCTTCTGGCTATATTGCTTCATGGCTCGTCAAATTTCTTCTTTACCGTGGTTACACTGTGAAGGCCACTGTTCGCGACCCTAGTGAGTGACTTTTTACCTTCTTTGCTTTTATCTCTGTGTAATGTCAGGAATTCGCTTTCCTTGCTGCGTCTTGTCACTCTTTTTGGTTAGGATTTAACATTGCCCAGGGGGACATCTTCAGATTTTTTTTTTCCCCTATTTCTGGTTTTGTTGGAGGGGCATTTTATATGGCAATTGAAAATTGAAGATGATCCGTTGGGGTATTTATGGAGAGACGATGATATGAACCTCTAGGAGAGCTATGCCCCTTCAAGCTCTTAAGTTTATCTGAGCTGAATCTCATCTTTCCGTCGATGGACTCTAGTCCCATGCCTTTCGATGGTTCATGAAAGATAAAATTGCCTCCAGCTAAGCATGTCATCGCTAAATTACCAAGAAATGATTATAGTCCTGTGAAGGGAACCCATGGCTCTGATATTTCCTTTTGCTTTGGACTTATGTTATTGTTTGTAGTAAATATGTGGCCGTATCCTTGTTTTCATATAACATATTCTTTTGATTGTGAAATTGAATATATATGCAATTAAATAGCAAGGATTAGCGTATGCTCACAAGGGTAAAGATTTACTTTACATGGGTTCCTGAAGATTCCATTTTGCTTATGCTTTCCATGTTTCTGTGTCATTAAATTGCATCGATTTTTATTGTTCTTTCCCATAATGCTAATTATTAAGGTTTTGACGGACCATTTTACTTTGGTTTGTGACTCTCTGCAGATGATCCTAAAAAGGTAGACCATTTGCTCAACCTTGATGGTGCGAAGGAGAGATTGCACTTGATTAAAGCAAATCTCCTGGATGAAGGTTCCTTTGACCCTGTTATTGAGGGGTGTGAGGGTGTCTTTCATACTGCGTCTCCCTTTTATCATGACGTCAAAGATCCCCAGGTTCACTCCATTCTGCATTTGTCGATGGATAATGAAATGTGGTCTGTCTATTGTAAAGCATTCTGTTTTTGCTGCTTTAATATGCTTGAACAGTGATTCCTTATGTCTAGGAAGGCGAGTGGGAGTGGGGTGCAAGAACCATTAAGATGTGGTCTTCTTCTTTGCAATTCCAAATGAGAAATCCAAACCGTAGGAATCTGAAGGCGTTTTAATAAGAGTGCCACAACCCATAATTATAGTATTTCATTTCCTCAGATAAGCAGACAGTTAATTTCTGAACACTAAAACATTGTCATGCTCTCAATTCCCAAATTTTTTCACTTGGCAAATAATAGCATGATCTTGTTGATATAGTTAAATGAAATGAATTAATTGCTTACTCTTGTACTAGAAGGTAGGAAATTTTTAGTAAATGGGAAAATTCTTGGAGCTCTAAAGACAATATCGTAAAATGATTAGAATGCCATGCCTTAGGCAAGTTCTATTCTTGATGTATAATTATATTGTTAAAGTGCCATAAAATTGAAGAGAAGTATAACTGCACTTGCTGCCCATATCCTCTTCAAATGGAACTCTGTATTTTATATCAAAGAAATTATTGGATTAATGTCTCTCATTTTGAATGTCCTTGTTTCTTTTTGGATTAATGGTTGGTTTCATGAATAAATTGCTCTCTGGAATCTTGTAATCATGATTCTTGACTAAAGAAAGTGGTCAACTCTTTTGAATATTTTATTATTACGCATTTGACATTTTCTATAAATTTATCAGTCAAGTATAGAATCTACCAATTTCTTGTGGCCTTATTTTCTAACTCATGACTTTTGTCTTTCTCATTTCAGGCTGAACTGCTTGATCCGGCGGTGAAGGGAACTCTCAATGTTCTAAAATCATGTGCTAAATTTCCATCTGTGAAAAGAGTTGTTTTAACTTCTTCCATGGCTGCAGTTGCATTTAACGGAAAGCCTAGAACTCCTGAAGTTGTTGTTGATGAGGCATGGTTTTCAGATCCTGACTTTTGTAGGGCATCTCAGGTATCCGCTATTTTTCATTGGACCAAATTACTGATGAAGACGTTGTCATGCTGGTTAAATTTGTGATAGTGAATGTTCTATAGAGTTGGGACAGCTATTATCTATCTAATGGGCAAATCAGAATGGCATGATGTACTGTATGCTAAATGAGCATTGTCAGTGGTGGCCACCACGGTGGAATGGCTAGATATTGGAGAGCCCATCTGCCACTAAGGTGGAATGGCTCCACACTGGTGGCATCTTGGTGGTTATGAAGATGGTGGCTGTGGCCTCCTACAATACCATATAACAATCCATACAAGAGGGACATTAGTAAATAAAAAAATGTCCATAACTATCATTCAATATTGTATCATGTGCTATCAATGTTGAGAAATTTATGAAGGCTCCTCCTCCTTGAAACAATCTTAGACTTTGCCCAAATCCTTAGTCATATCAATTTCATCTTTTCTCTTATTATTTTCATATCAACTACCCACAGACATCTGTGCCTCTGTTTATCTTTTCATGTTTCTTCAATTATTTTCTGCTTCTGACGAAACTTGAGTGTATTTTGCTTGTTTTCAAGTCCTCTATTTCGACTAAAGTCTCTTAGTTTTGATTTTGATGTCAAACAGTTGATTCAGTTGGTGCAAAGGCGATTACTTTTCATGCATAGTAATTTACAATGTCCTCAAGTTTCCTTCTGTTTCCAATTTTGTGCTTTCAGCTGTGGTACGCAGTTTCAAAGACTTTGGCAGAAGAAGCTGCATGGAAATTCACAAAAGAAAACAACATTGATATGGTTACCATCAATCCAGCAATGGTGATCGGACCTCTCTTGCAACCAACGCTTAACACAAGTGCTGCTGCATTTTTGAATACAATAAATGGTACTTTCTGTTACTATTCATAAAGCATCTGAGTTACTTTATCAACTCCAACTCAACTGCTTTTTATGGCTTTAGTAAATGTTAAAAGAACAGGGATCGTTGTAACAAGGTAGTAAGTGTATGTCAGAGTGTAAGAAAATGAACGTTGTGAGATTTTAATCTATAGCTTAAACTTGTTTTAATGCACATTGAAATTATAATGCTTACCATAATGCTAGATCAGAATATTTTCCTTTTTTTTTTTTTGTGGTATATGTAACTTTAAACTTTATAATGTTATATACTCTTCATCCTTATTGACTTAAATTGTGCATTAAAAGGAAAATTGGATGTTGGAACCATGAACTGGAATTGTCACGAAAATTAGTGACACAATTCTATCCTATACAAAATGTAAAGGAGATCTTTTAGATGAACAAATTTCTAGTCTAAATTTTCTTGAAAATTTATTTATTAAGGATCCAATAGTTTGACTTGTTTGTGATTTAACTTTCCTTGTTACTTTGAGAAATATTTGATGACTTATGTGTTATATGTACAACGTTTGGCCCCCAAACAAGAATTTTTGCATCCCACCTTTTAGGGACTCTTTCCATCCTTGATTTATGCAGGTGCCCAGACATTTCCAAACATGTCATTGAGATTGATCAATGTGAAAGATGTTGCAAATGCTCATATCCAAGCATTTGAAGTTCCTTCTGCTAACGGAAGATATTGTTTGGCTGAGAGAGTGGCCCACTACTCGGAGGTTGTGAAGATTTTACGTGAGCTGTACCCTCAATTGCAACTTCCTGAAAAGTGAGTTCAATTATTTCTACAATTTCAAGATTGCATATGATTTATAGTTTAGTTATATATCTTGCTCTAATCTTTTTTGTGAATTTATCTCTTTTCCAAAATGTTGAATTATCTTTTTCATTTTTGTTTTTCATATATTTTTTCTGCTTTGTTGGGGTATATTGTCATGTTAAATAATGGTGGTTTAATCTACCATGTTCTTTTGTGGAAGCAACAGATTTCTTTATATGAACTTAAATAAGGATCTAAGATTAAGAAAAAGTGGTTGTAGTTAGGCTAAGCATGAGAAAGTTGTTGAGAGTATAAAGGAGTTGTTGGGTGAATTTAAGCTAGACACACGAGGGATATGTTGCAAAAAGCTTATTTTGATAATGTTAGAATATTAGGAAATAAATTAGCTTTATTAGGATCCCTTGATTATAGGATCCTGCTTTATTAGTTTTGATTAGTCTTTATTGTCATCCCTAATTTACCTCCTCTATTCTCTCTTGCTGAGCCTATATATATATTGTAACCTTCTTCATCCAATATACCATAATACATAGTTTGATGATACCTCTGACTTATAATATGGTATCAGAGCCTGTGATATCCATTTGAGGCTAGGGAAAGGGAGAGAAACAGTGCGGTGGAGTTTTCCGACAAGTTTAAGGTTCACTGTAGGAGGCGAGTGAGACTGCACCGCCTATCCCGGAGTGACTGGAAACCATCGATGGGTGCTTCCCTGAAGGTCCGACCTGATTCTGAGCAGTGTGTGAAGTACATGCGCTGCCACTTTCTAGCGCATGAACTCACGCGCTGCCACTTTCTAGCGCATGAACTCACGCGCTGCCACTACCCAAGCGTGTGAACTCACGCGCCATCATTGCCTAGGCGCGTGAACTCACATGCCGCCACCTCCGACGGTTTCTGGCGACTATTTTCTTCCAAAATCATGGATCCCCCTTAGTTTCCTCTTCTGTTTGGATCAATACCTGAAAAATCAACCGGAACATCTCCCATAGCTTTTATGTCCGATACCAATTCTAAAACTCAAAGCTCCTCATCTTCTTCCTCAACTACCAGTTTTTCAGTACCAAATAGAACCATAGAGATGGTAGCAAAATTTTCAGAAAATCAAGTTATGGCTGTTAATCATTAGTTTAATGGTAGAAACTATCTTCAGTGATCACAAAGCATGCTGAGGTATATTTGTGGTTAGAGAAAGGAGAAATATATTAATGGGGCAGCCCCTCAAGCAGCCCTCGTTGACAAATTTTGATATTTAGTTTGCTGAAAACAACCAAGTCATGACTTGGTTGTGCAACTCAATGACTTTGGAGATTAGTGAGGGATATCTGCTTGCCTACACAACAAATGAAATATGGGATGTCTCTAGGAGAACCCACTCCTCCCTTGAAAACACAGTTGCCTTGATTCACCTGAAGAGACAACTCCAGGATTTAAGACAAGGTAATATGTTGGTAAATGAACATTATAATGTATTGCTAAAATTGTGCCAATAGCAAGACTTATTTGAAGTTCATCCTTGAAAAACCTCGAAGATACACAATTGTACAAGAGAATTGTGGAAGAAGGAAGGAAACACGATTTTCTTTTAGGCCTAAATGACCCTTTCGAAGAAATAAGGGGCAGAATCATGGGGTTGAAGCCACTCCTATAGCCCTTTGATGTTGTTAACTTTGTGCAATTTGAGGAAAGTAAGAAGCTCTTGAACCGAAGTAAACCAAGTCAAATTGAAAGCTCAACACTTGCAGTTTAGGGACCACACGGGGAACGTAAGACTAATAAATAGTGCAACTATTGTAAGAAGAAGGGCATAATAGGGAAGAATGCTAGAAACTCCATGGAAAACCTTCCGAGGGAAAATCGAGCTTCCAAAGTCACTTGACCACAGCTGAACCGAAGGTTGAGAATGACGATTGCCTGAGTCAGGATGAATTACAGATGCTTCATAGAATACTCGACAAATAGAATAAGTCTAACTCTGTTCCTAGTGTGAATCTTGTACAATCAGGTAATTTTATTGTGGCTCTCGACGCTGTGATATCTAGTGACAATACCTGGATTGTTGACTAAGAAGCTACAGATCATATGATGGGTAACAAAACTTTATTCCACAACCTTAAATTTTGTCATGAACACCTCAAAGTAGAAGTAGCTAATGGTGTATTCACAAGGGTTGAGAGTATTAGCATAATTACATTATTTGATTAATTGGCAATACATAATGTTTTGTTTGTATCTGAACTCCCTTTTGAGCAAGTTGACTAGAGGTCAAATATGTTGAGTGATTTGTGATGATGGCTTATGTGTTTTTCAGGATTTAAAAACGAGGATGAGGATTGAGACTTCAAGAGAATGGGATGGATTGTTCTACCTTGAAGGATCGACCTCAAAGAATAAAGATGCATGGCAGGCAAGACAAATGCTGGTTAGCTTGAATTAACAAAATAATGATATTTTTGTGGCACTGTCGATCTGACCACTCTAGTTTTGATTATTTGAAGCATGTGTTTTCTAGTTTATTCAGTAAAAACTATGTTCCTTTTTATTGTGAAAGTTGCTAATTTGCAAAACAAACACGATCTTCATATCCCAAACAACCCCATACCCCTTCCTCAACGTTCATACTGATTCATAGTGATATTTGGGGCATTACCCGAATAACTACCCTCACCCATACCAAGTGGTTCATTACCTTCATCAATGATCACATTCACACTATAACCACATGGGTTTATTTAATGAAAGACAAATCCAACGTCGCCAAAGTATTTCAAAACTTCTATACCTTTATATAAACCCAATTCAACACTTCCATTAAGGTAATACGAAATGATAATGCTAAGGAATACTTTACTCAATCTTTAAAGAGTTTCATGATCACCAAGGAATTCATCACCAAACTTCTTGTCGTTACACCCCTCAATAAAATGGAGTGGCTGAGCGAAAAAAACTGTCACCTATTAGAAGTAATATGTGCCTTGCTAATGGAGAGGAATGTTCCTTCCATATTCTGGGGCGATGCCATCCTTACAACAGCTTATCTCATTAACCACGTGCCTTCTAAAGTTCTCAATTACGACACTCCAATTTAAAAACTCCTTAGACTCTTTCCAAATTGCCCTCTAATCAATTCATTACCTCCCAAGGTGTTTGGTTGTGTTGTCTTTGTTCGCAAAAAGGATGACAACAAATTTGGTGTTCGAGCTGACAAATGTATATTCCTTGACTACTCCTCTACTCAAAAAGGGTACAAATGCTATTGTTCGTCTTCCAAGAAACTTATTGTCTCCACGGATACCGTGTTCTTGGAAGACGAAGCATATTATCCCAAATTACCCATCAGGGGGAGTATTCTGATATTGAATGGCTAATCTTGGAAGCATCTAATTCCAACAACTCAAGCTCACTTGACACATCATCATTATTGCCACCTAACTTTATAGCCACTTTTGACTTGCTCCCACAAACCAGCCTAGCCCGCATATTCCACCCTAACCTGAACCCAATGAATTGGAAACACATGTTGAGATCAATTTAGGGATGGATGCAGAACCACAACAAGAGATAGAGTCCATCTCACAACATCATATTGAACTAGACACTGGTAGAACTATCTCTCCCATTCAAAAGAACGACTATGAATCCAATCCAGGATTAAATCTTGAAGAACTGGGTTGGCTTATTGCGTTGAGGAAAGGGGTTAGATTGTGTACTCAACATCCAATTCAACAATTTGTCTTATACGGTAATCTATATGCAAAAATGCAAAGTTTGGTTGTAAATAGTGTACAGATAACAATTTCGAACACATTTCAACAAGTTATGGCTGATCCAAATTGGAAGCAAGCTGCAAAAGAAGAATTGAGGACACTTGAGGAAAATAGAATATGGGAGATCACAATTCTTCCTAAAGGAAAGAAACTAGTAGGATGCAAGTGGATCTTCACTCCAAAATTCAACTCAGATGGTAGATCAACGAATAAAAGGTGAGACTTGTTGCAAAAGGATATACCCAAACATATGAGATCGACTATCAGGAGATGTTTGCCCCAATAGCCATTTTCAATACCATCCAAGTACTGTTATCAATTGCAAAGAACTTGGATTGGCCATTACACTAACTAGACGTGAAAAATGTATTCTGAAAGGAAACTTGGAGGAAGAAGTGCACATATAGAGATTCCGGATGGAGTTTTAGCTCCTAATAACTCTGTGTGTAATCTCAGTGAGTCCTTGTACGGCCTTAAGCAATCTCTCAGGGCATGGTTCGATAGATTCACCAAAGTAGTGAAAGGGCTTTAGTAAACTTAGGGACGGGTAGATGACACGTTGTTTACTAAATGCAAAGTTGCTATATTGATTGTTTATGTTGATGAAATAATCATTACAGGAAATGATGAAGAATCCATTGCTCAATTAAAACAGGACTCGTCAACTAAATTCTAGGTGAAAGACCTTGGACAAATGAGGTATTTCTTAGGCATGGAAGTAGTAAGAACCAAAAAGGGTATCAATGTATCTCAGCGAAAGTATACACTAGACCTGTTATATAAGACATGAATGTTGGGTACCCAACCAGAGGGGACGCCAATGGAAGAGGGATGCCACTTAGAGATCAGTCAACAAGGTGTTCTAGCTAATTCAGAAAGATACAGAAGATTTATGGGAAAATTGATATACTTAACCCACAAACGTCCTAATATTAGCTATACAGTTGGAATAGTAAGTCAGTTTATGCATCAGCCACAAGAAGAACAAATGGAGGTTGTATACAGAATTTTGAGCTACTTGAAGCTTAATCCTGGAAGAGGAATATTTGTTAAGAAAGGTACTGCCAGAACATTGAAATCTACACTGACGCAAACCATGCAAGTGATAGAAAGACCAGGAGGTCAACCTCAGGGTACTGTATATACGTGTGGAGAAATCTGGTTAAATGGAGAAGTAAGAAATAGACACTGGTGTCAACAAGCAGTGCAAAAGCCAAACTAAGAGATGTTAACAAACGAGTATGTGAAGGAATCTGGGTTATATATTATTGAAGGAGTAGGGGATTCAACATGAGGGACCAATGCAACTCTGGTGTAACAACAAGGCCAGCATTGAAATGGTTAAGAACCCAGTATATCATGATAGAACTAAACATGTTGAGATAGACAGACACTTCATTAAAGAAAAGATTGAAGCAGGCATTATAACTCTGTCTCACATAAGATCTGCAGAACGAAGTTTGAAGGATTTTGAAGTAAGTTGAGAATGACCGATATATACTCTCCAGCTTAAGGGGGAGTGTTAGAATATTAGGAAATAAATTTGCTTTATCTGGATCCCTTAATTATTTATTATAGGATCCTGATTGCAACTTTATTGGTTTTTATCAGTCTTTATTGTGATCCTTGATTTACCTCCTCTATTCCCTCTTGCTTAGCCTATATATATATTGTAACCTTCTTCATCCAATATACAATAATACAGAGTGTGATGATACCTTTGACTTATAATAGATAAGGTAGTTGTAATAGCTTGTAAGAAAAAGCTAGAAATTGAATTTTTTAACGAAACCTTAATTATTGTGATGTATCATGGTAATAGAAATCACAAGCCAGTTGGATTAGTTAGAATGTAACCGTTAAAAGAGATACCAAGCCTATAAATAGATGTAAATTCACTTGTAGTCAATCAGGCTTGTTAGATTTAATATGATATGGATTAGTTTCGGTTCCTAATCTCTATCGTTCCTCTGATTCTCTCTTCTATTTCTCTATTTCTCAATTCTGCTTCTCTATTTAACGTTTATATGCAGAAATTCCTTTAACGCGGGAAGCATAAGACATATTGAAATAAGTTTTCCACTTTCCATTTAAAAAGAAAGAAAGAGCTTTCTTCTTTGTTTGGTACTGAATTAAGGTTAAGGTTTTTATGGCGCAACACAACCTACAAAGGGAGTGTTTTGTCCTGTCATTTTGCAGATTTTGATATAATGTCAAATTTAACACCGAAAATCTATAATCTATCATGATCCAAAAATCTACGTTTGTTGTGAATGTTGCATGTAAAGGAATATCTACGTTTGACTGTTGTGAATGTTGCATGTAACTGAATATCCACGTCATCTTAGAGCTGTGTTAATTCGATATTTTCATCATTCTGTATATTTGGAACTTGAAATGAATGGTATGGTTGAATTGGTGTGTTGATGAAAGACTTGAGATGAAGGGTATGTATGGATCCAGGGGAGGAAAAGAAACAGAGAGCTTCAATTTAAATCTAAATTTTTGACTGTGACTGTCAATTCAATCTTTTGGCAAGGAGTTCTCATAGGCTAAGTTGTGACTGATTTCCCAACTCGCTAACTTGAGAAATAGAATTCTTTAAATTTCTTGATATTGTGGTCCTCATTTGATCACGACAGATTTTTGACTTATTCCTCCAAAAACCATGTGGTACAAACCAAATGGCATGTATTCTCACTTTATACCCATTCAGTTAATGTATTTTATTTCTGATTTTTTTTTTGGTTGCTAATTTCATTTCTTGATCTCTCATCATACTTGATAGGTGTGCGGACGATAAGCCATTCGCGCCGATATACCAGGTTTCTAAAGAAAAAACAAAAACACTGGGAATTGAATTTATTCCATTGGAAGTGAGTCTCATGGAGACTGTGGAAAGCTTGAAGGAGAAAAAATTTGTCAACTTTTAACTCTGCAATCCCTATTTGAAGATTAAATGTTGGTTAGCTCAAGCCTGCTTTAATAGGTATATGTGGGAATGGAGAAAAATGGTGTTGGGAGTTCTTCCTCCACGATCGTGAGCCCGACGCGAGGCAAAATCTACATTAGTTGGAATCGAAAGTTTCAGTGAATCGGGCGGGATACCAAAAAAAAAACAAATAGCTCTATCTCCTTTAATACGAGTAATAAAATAAACAGTGTTTGAGAATATATTGAGAGGGATATGGTGTTGGGATATATAGGACCTATTTGAAATGAACTTTAGTTTGTCTATATGATGGAAACAAACCTGACAAAAGTTTGCAACTATATTACTTTCTTTCATGTTAAACATTGATTCCTAAGATTTTATGGTCATGCTTGTCTTTGTTGTCAATTTTGAGATAGGTGATACAATAGATTACCTCTCTTGTGGTTGTTAATATAAGAGGTAGTTTGAGATTTTCTTGAAGAGATTAAGAAAGTTAAATAAATTACATTTTAATATTTATATTTATTAGTTTTTTCAAACTAATTTATTTGGTCTATAAAATGATATATGAGAGTAAATATCTTTTCTGGTCCTGACAAAAAATACGGACCCTATTTTGGTCCCTTACAAAAAAATCGACCCTTATTCATCCTTTTTATGAATTAAAAATGACCTTTTTGAAATTTGTAAGGGATTAAAATGTTAATCAATTAACTCTTATTTGTTCTTTTTATGAACTAAAAAGGATCCTTTTTTTTTTGTGAGAGACCAAAATGAGGATCGTGTTTTTTGCCAGGGACCAAAAGGGGTATTTACTCATAATATAATGATTTTATTTAGCATATTTAATTTTTTTTTTTAAAAAGTCTTCGGGTTCCTATGTCACAGGAAATAATTAGAATTTGTCTATCAGATGTTGGTGAATCGCCGGAGGATAAGATGCATTTAATGCTCCTTTAAAGCAATTTTTATTGCTCCTTTAAAACAATTTTTATTAAGAACTCCCTCGGTCCCCTCCAGTGCCATAAATAAACAACAAAATTATAATATATTAAAAAATTTAATTGCTAAAGGATAAGATGCATATAATGTTGGGAAAATGATAAAGAAGACAAAATATGCAATCTAGTAGGAATGTGAAAATTTGAAGTTTGGGTGTTGACAATTTGAGTACAGGTAATAACAACTTAAAAATAGTAATTAACAAGTTGTTTATGCACAATGACAACTTGGTGTCTCAAATTGTCAATCTCTATACTCTAATAGCTAATTTCTATATTTAAGTTATCAACACTTAAACTTCAAAATCTTATATTTTTACCAAATTACCTATTTGTTCTTTTGATAATTTAGTAGACATTTTGGGGGGGTTTTGTAAGGGGAAATTCATTTCTGTTAGTTCTCTATGTGTTTTGATGATAATTGACAATTGTAAACACAAAATGAGGTTTTGTCTTGGTAAGTTGAAAAAACTTACTGCTAAAGATAAAACTTGAGTTTCGATTTCAAAACTCGAGTTTTGACTTTGACAGAGAGTTGCTCATTTTCAATGAATAAAGCAAAACTCAAGTTTTCGTTAGGAAACTCGAGTTTTAGACTTACAAAGAGCACTCAGTTTTTCACTTCAAGACAAACTCGAGTTTCAGATTGAAAACTCGAGTTTTGCATTATATAGAAACTATACAATGTTTTTAAATAAAGACAAAACTCGAGTCTTGACTTGGAAACTCAAGTTTTGGACTTACAGAAAGTCTCCAACATTTTGAACAAATGCAAACTCAGTTTCGAATGAAAACTCCAGGATTTCACTTTGCCATACGATTTTCTAAGTTTTCTCTAAGTTATGAGAAAACTCGAGTTTTGACTTGGCAGAGAGTTTTCATGTTTTCATTAGTTTTTGAAAACTCGAGTTTACACAGAAAACTCAAGTTTTGACGTGGTTCAGATTTCTCAATGTTTTCATTCTTAAATGAAAACTTGAGTTTTGTTTTTGGAAATCGAGTTTTGACCAAGCCGAGAGCTTTAAACATTTTCAAGATTTTGAAAACTCAAGTCTTCTCTGAAAACTCGAGTTTAGACTTAACTCAGTTTTATCAATGTTTTCATACTAAAATGAAAACTCGAGTTACACTTTGAAAACTCAAGTTTTAGCCAAACAGAGAGCATGAAACTTTTCAATGTTTTGAAAACTCAAGTTTTGGATGAAAACTCAAGTTTTGATGTTTTGGAATTAATCACATGATCTTTCATTAAAAGTGCAAAACTCGAGTTTTGGTTTTGAAAACTCGAGTTTTGAGTTTGTTTCAAATATGTGTTCCAAAGCTCAAATCGCAACTTTCCTCTCTAGATGGAGGAAACTCGAGTCTTATTATTAAAACTCAAGTTTTGCTGAAGTGCACAATTCAAAACTCGAGTTTAGGAGAACAAAACTCGAGTTTCTGTCGCAGAATTTGAAAATCAAATCTGACGAATTTGTAAAATCTTCTTGTTTGATCTTAATACTATCCAGTATTATTCTCTACTATTCCTAGCTATGTTTAACCACTTTCTTAGTGAGTTTCAGATGAATTAGAGAGTGTTTATTGAAGGTTTAAAGCAAAAGCAAAAAGTGACGTCAACACATTAAATGCATAACCCAGAAAGTTGCATTCTTTTAGGTAATCCATCTACACACATTTAAGAAAGAATTAAAGAATGATTTTCACATCCAGCAACTGTCATTCCAATGGATTAATCTTGAGGAAGTCAACTCTGAACTTCTAGACAGCTGGATTAAGTGAAGAATAGAGAGAGAAGAAGACTAAACCACTCCCTAATCCTTGCTAAACACCTCCAACGGTTCTATTAGGGAAATCAACGGTCATTTAATGCACTCTTAGTATGAATAGAGTTGCATTCAAGTCTTCTTAATAATTACAACTGCTGAAAACGAATTGCATTCAAAGTTCTTCACTTACCTTCAGTTTTCACTCGTAAAAGTATCTTTTGATACATAAGCTTCAGTGTTTATCATTATTCACTCTTAGAGAGAGTTTCTATCTGTAATTCATTTATTGTAAAGAATCACAAGTCAGGGGACTTAGTGATTTAGGAGTTCATTGATTACAACTTGTAAGGGGGAGTGAGTTCTAGTGAGAGAACTACTTTGAGTACAGAGTGTGTAATCTTTTGTGATAGTGGAAAATCCCAGAGAATCTAGGGACTGAACGTAGGTCAAGTGGTTAGGACCGAACCAATATAAGTCTCTGTGTCCAGCTGCTCTTCTCCTTACTCTGTTCATCTCTGTTTTGTTGTTTGAAAACAGAGTTATTTTTCGAAATTTTTAAAATACCCAATTCACCCCCCTCTTAGGTATTTAGCTTCACTTTCACTTTCAAGTCCCATAGAACCAAGTAAATGTCAAAAAACTCCCAAAGGAAAATGAGATGTCCAAAAAGCTTTATTAACAACTCCTTCTATGGGACTAACAACTCTCATCTGTGGGATTAACAACTCCATCTGTGGGATTAACAACTCTTTAAGATTTTTCTGACATCTGAATTTCCCTAGGGACTTTTTTAACATTTTCTTGGTCCCTTAGGACCTAAAAGGAATTTTCCCTTTTTGTAATTCAAGTTCTATTTTTTTTCCCATTTTCTTTTCTGTTTAATCAAAGACATTGAAAAATTCAAATTATAATATATTAATATAAGCATCTCAAAATTATATCATTTTATATTTTAATTTAAAATAAATAAATACATATATTTTTTTCCGATAAATCGTAATTGCATTCATGAGGAAAAAGCATAGTCTACAAAGCATCTAAGTAGGATACATACATCGTGGAGAAGGTATGATAGATCCCACACAACATTTTTTGTCTCAATAATGATTTTTATATGGGATTGCTTTAGTATAAGAATTAGCAAAATAAAATGAAATGATATGATCAAAGATTTGAGGAAAATGTTTTTTACCATATAAAGCTCAGCACTTTATCAACAAAGTAAAGGAAAAGAAGAGAGGAGAGGGATGTGGGGGTATTTATAGGGGGTCAACGACACATTTTGAGCAACTTTTAGAGGCGCAGTGGGATCCAACACTAACCCTTGTGATCCATCGTCTGGAACTCTCTCAGCTCAGCCTGTGTCTGGTGAATCAGCTCCTACTGCACATATTTTATTAAACAATTATTAAGCAGTTTATATAATTGTTGGTCGAATTCCTTGTGGCAAGTGAACCATTCGAACAAATAATAAAGTGTAAATAAAGTTATCGTCCCTCTGAGACTGTTGATACCAAAGATGATGCCGGTTTCTCATGACAATTGTGTGAAGTGAAAGTATAGTTTGTTTGTTTTTGCTATTACTAATGACAAATAAGTAAATCAATGATCGGAAGTTCGAAAGAAGATATCAGTTTAAAAGCAGGTTAAGTTCAAATTTCCTTCTAAGTCGCATTATTCCCCCAGTTTGACCGCAAAACATTGCTATAGCAATTCTGCTACACAGCTTCCGCAATGCTACAGCAAATCCGCCTTTCACAACGTTATTCAGTTAACCCACCACTGTCCTATACAGAAGCATCCACATTCTGTAGGTATATTCCTCGCTTGACTTGTCCCATATTACTATGACGATTTTCCAATTTAGGTTGTCGGTTTTAACCTATGTGTTTTGGTTATGAGTGGTAAACTCATTCCTGTAGCCTACAATTTAGGTTGAGCCCTGCACAAGCTTGCCCAGCAAACACTGTCTAACAGAGGTCTAACATCAACTCCTGCCCGGTAAGCTGATGTCACTGATCTAACCCTTAGTGTCCGCTAACCAACTAAATGTTAAATTATTGTTAAACAAACTGAATGTATTAAATAAAGAATTTAGCAAATTGGGTTCATTCTACAACTTAGGAATCCGTCCTCACTTAGCAAATGGAAGTTTCATTCATGACTGATGAGGGAAACACAAAATAGAGTAAAACATAACATCCCATGGAAAGGTTTACAAAAATAAAGTAGAAGAATAAAATGGAAAGGCTTGTCGGAATGATCGACAGCGTAGAGAGTGTCCTATCACACAACGTCTCGACGTCTTCTACAATCTGTCTAGCTCTAGAAAAGGTTGGGTCTCCTTTGCAGTTCTCTCAATTGGTAATTCTCTCATTCCTTCGGTGTGAGTCTAGTTGGATTGGAATTGTACTGACTGCTCTGACTCCCACGACTTCGACGACCACTCTAGGTTTAGCCGCGCTTTCCTCTTATATCCAGGTCTTCTCGCGTCGTATGTCCAGTGAGCTGGGCCTTCCAAATCTATTTGTTCCAAATCCCTAGATTTGGTTGACTGATCCTCTTTTAATACTGTGGGATTCGTCAAATCTTTCTTTCAATTTTCCACATCTTCTTGATTCAACCTCAATCAATTCAACCGCCATCTAAACGTCCATCTAGATACCTGTATTAATTTCCTCAAAACTCTCAAGGAAAGGTCAGAATAATGTAGCGCATAACTCCACATCACTTACGATGCTACAACATAATGGTCACATTGTATTACTTGCACAGATGTAAGCATTTCATATGCTATAGCATTATATCAGCTTTGTTATGCACTTTCACAGCAAACCATAAAGCAGTTCTTTTCTTTTGCACATGAGCAGGATAATGATGTAGATGCAACAATTTGTAAAATCTATCATCTATTTCCCCATGTGCAAGAATTCTTACATATTTTATCTGATAGCATACAATTATTCACCATTCAAAACAATCAAAACACATAGGGAAAACATGGCATAATTATGACTCATCAAACTCCCCACACTTAGCTTTTTGCACTCTTGGGCAAAACAAAGAAAGGAAAAAAAAATAGAGTAGAAACAACCATGCAACTTCACTCTCATCTTAGGAACCATGTATCTTGGCATTGTCTTAAGTTCAATTTACCCATGTAAACAATCCCATTGCCCAGCACTGGTTGAACATAATGTAGTGTACTGCTCTAGCAAGGGAGTAGATGAGGTGTATATTCGCTCTCTCACATCGAGGGAGTTGTTTCTCTTTGCCATGCTAGCCCTGAAGTTCTATAGGATTGTCAAAGTTTTAAGGTTACTTCCCAGCATCCGGACTTAATTGCATTAAAAGGGCTTTCTAGGTTGTAATTAAGGAGTAGCTATGTGTGTGTGGAAATGGTGAATGAAATGAAACATGCTATAGCAAGGCGCCAAACAGGCCTTTAGAACAAGTAAACATGATCTTGCGCTTTAATATACCCTCTTTAGTGGTGTTGCCTTGTGTTTACATGGCATCACTTTGTCACGACTTTTGCACTATATGCGGTATGCTATAGCATTTTAACGAGCATCTTCCAATCAGCTGATTGTCTGTTGCCTGATATAGCAGTATGTGCATGGCTCAAAGGGGGTAGCAAGGGGATCATGATATCTATGGCTTGTATATGGGATTTGTGGGTGAAAAATGAATGTCTTTATTCTATGCAATTCTATTCAGATGCAAGATATCAAAACCAGAGAAATAAGACAAACCAAAGACAGTTCTTAACACTAGCAGGCATGCTCACTAAATTATGAAAATTTAGGCTAAAAAATCCTTCCATGTGGCTTAACTATATATTCTCCCTTACTGTCACTTCGCCTTACACTGAACAATCGAGTACCGTCAATTTTCCAAGTCTACACGGTTCAGTTCCCTTAAGGCAATTTTATTCTACATGGTTATGTAGACAATTGTTCTATTGCTATGGGTTTTTGCTCATGCTCTAATTATATGTTAAGAGTTCAAAATTTTTGCCCGAATTGTAAGGAGCTAACTTGGAGGTTTTTTGGGGCATGGTCAGTCATCTCTCAAATCAGCACGCACATAAGCACATCCCTCCCTCACACTTAAGTGTTGTAATGTCCCCATTGCAGCTAATAAGCAAGGCGAGGATAACACAATAAAGATTAAATAGAGTGCGTTTGCAAAAGGAAAGGGAACAATTGAGGAAACACAGGACAAAACAGACCCACAAAACAGAGAATGGGGAAAACATGAAATAGAGTGTAGCAGGCAAAAAGACATCGCGGTTAGCCATCAGGTATGAACAAGAACAAGGTAAAAGGTGGCAGAGGCAGGAGTGATCATAGACACACAGGGATCAATGTAGGCCGAGAGGAGTAGCACTGGTGGCCGTGTCATCTGTAAAGGAGGAGTCTGCATCCATATTCGTTAAGGGGATGGTTGAGTGAGAATTGGAGAGGGCGATGGTCGTAGGTCGGCCACAGCGGCGAGCGGCGAAAAGAACCTCAAAATCAATCCTCAGGGTTTTCAATTCAGTATGGAGTGCAACAAGGTGAGAGGCATACGTGGGGGCTAACAGAGGGGGAACTAGGGGTTTTTGGTATAGATGGCCATGCGTGATGAGGTAGGTGCGACAGGACGAAGTTGTGTTGGTGGAGGAAATGGAGAGGGAGTCATTGAAGGAAATATAAATGGGGGAGTCAGGAGGGGAAGGTGACAACATCAAGGTGGTGGTGGCAGAAGAAGAAGTAGTAGCGAGGGTGGGGTAAGGCACAGAGTGGTGGTGGAATCTGGTGGAGAGGCTGGACGTAGACCGTCAGGGGTAGACAACCACGCCAGGCAGTCTGCTTAACTCGTGGCATGGGAGAGGGATGGGTCGAGGGGGGAGGGAAAATTTAGGGTTTTAGCAAGAGGGTGTAGTGATGCGTAAAGAAGTGTGAGCTTTAAAGGTGAGAGGAGACTAGGGAAAGAAAATTTTGACATAATGAGATAAGGAGGGGTGGAAGACAAGGGGTTGTAGAGCATGGGATGAGTCTCTGGCAGTGAAAAGGCGCGTGGAGGGAGAGTGGGTGCATTTAATGTGTTTTTAACACCCTAGGTGTAAAGGATGACTGCAGGGTGCTCCATGTTATGGATTTTGTGGGCCATCCCCATGAGGATTTCAAAATATATTAAAAGTTAAAACTTGTGTGTGAACAGAGAATGGAGTTTGAATGCTAACCTGATTCGAGCACGGTACTTGAGCAAATTTCTTTTGCAATGTGTGTCGTGTGCCGGGTGTCCTAGCATCTCTTGATGGTCTTGTCCAATTGCCTAATCAAAATTTTGGAAACAATCTAGGCTACCTCCTAGTAGCGCTTGGTTTATAGTCTTCAGCCAAACCTTGTCATTATACTTAATTCAGAAGACGATTAGGGGCGTTGACCATCCCATGTTTCCATTCCTGTCCCAGCAGATTCTGAGTTATTCCTCATATGGTGATTTCAACATACGAATCTGATGTGCTTTGCTTGGCAGTAGATATCTATCTTGATTTATGCCATCAGGGAGAGAGTCGGTGCTTGGTAGCACATTGAGAGCAGAGCATTCTTCTGGTGCTTTTAGGTATTGGAGGGTTCTTAGAATTGAGAATGTTACTTGGTCACCATTGACTCGCATAGTGAGTTTGCCCCTTTCAATATCGATTAGTGTTCTGTTGTTGCCATACATGGGCTTGCCAAAATGATTGAGACTTCTCGATCCGCTTCATAGTCCAATATAATGAAATCTATAGGGAAGATAAATTTGTTCACCTTCACTAATACATCTTCAATTTTGCCTTATGGTTGGACAATGGATTGGTTTGCCAGTTGCAGAGTCAGCATAATGGACCTTGCTTCACCAATTGCCAGTTTCTTAAATACAGACATTGGGATGCTGGCGCCTAGATCACAGAGTGTTTTTCCGCAGTAATTGGGGCCAACGGCACAAGGGATTGTAAAACTGCCCAGATCCTTTATTTTTGGAGGCAGTCTTTTCAATAGTAATGCACTACTTTCCTTGGTCATGGCCACTATTTCAAATTCACCCAGCCGTCATTTCTTGGACAAGATGTCCTTCATAAATTTCACATAACTAAGCATTTGTTCCTATGCTTTCACAAGAGAGATGTTGATATGCAGTTGCTTCAACATGTCTAAGAACTTTTGGAACTGCTTTTCTTGATTTTGCTTTTGGAGCCTTTGTTGGAAAGGCAGGAGCTGCTTTAAGACTCGTGATCGTCTTGGATCGGGTGCACATTGCGATGATGATGTTGTAGCATTTCTCATTATTTTCGGTATAGGAACATCTGGCGTGACACATGCTGTAGCATTAGACCCACTCTCCTTTTGTTGTAGCACCGACGGGTGTTGTTCTAATTCATCGACATCATGTGGCTTTTCGTCCCTTTTTTGTCTAGCCCGATACTAGCTCAGTGTCCTCGATAGGCCTTTCAAGACTTTCATGGGCTCTACATTTTTTCCATTTCTCAGTTCGATGGCCTTGACTTGTTCTTTTCCATGGTTACTAGGGACTTAGTGTCGCTAGGTAAAGAGCCTAATGGTCTGTTATTGAGTGACGTAGCAAGCTATCCAACTTG
Source organism: Acacia crassicarpa (assembly GCA_034222035.1). Lineage (NCBI taxonomy): Eukaryota > Viridiplantae > Streptophyta > Magnoliopsida > Fabales > Fabaceae > Acacia > Acacia crassicarpa. The sequence goes on from JAWXYG010000003.1 coordinate 42,353,109, forward strand.
GTTCTCAAGATTGCAAAGGGATACTTGTTGGCTTTGTATGATGGCGTCATTCTTGGCCATATACTCCTTGAGTAGGCTTTCTATGGAAGATTGAGGGGTTGAGTCAACGCCTTGCTGCATTGCTTGCTGGTTGAACCCTGGTGGATTCGAGAATCCATTAGAATATGAAGGGCCTGCTGAGGGACAAGCAGGTGGTTGACTCTAAGAAGTCCAAGAGAAATTATGGTGTTGTCTCCATCCTGGGTTGTACGTGTTGGAGTATGGGTTGTTGGTGTTGCCGCCCCTGTTGTAGTTGTACACATAGTTGTAAGATTTAGGGTTAGCAGAGCACTGAGCATAAGAATGCTCTCCGCCCCAATACACATAGGCTACTTGAGCAGGTTGCAATGATGCGGTGTTAGCAGGAAGACTTATGGACTTGATCATATTGGTTAGTGAAGATACTTCATCAGTGAGGGCTATTATTGCATCAAGTTCATGAATTTAGGGTTGTTGGTGTTGCCGCCCCTGTTGTAGTTGTACACATAGTTGTAAGATTTAGGGTTAGCAGAGCACTGAGCATAAGAATGCTCTCCGCCCCAATACACATAGGCTACTTGAGCAGGTTGCAATGATGCGGTGTTAGCAGGAAGACTTATGGACTTGATCATATTGGTTAGTGAAGATACTTCATCAGTGAGGGCTATTATTGCATCAAGTTCATGAATTTCAACTACTGGTCTGGAAAGAGGGAGTCGATCTGCTGGCCACTGATGACTATTCATGGCCATATGTTCCAAGAGCTCATGAGCTTCATTATAGGATTTCATCAGGAGTGAACCATTTATAGAGGCATCAACTATTGATCTTTGGATCGATATTCTAAACGTCACTCGTAAATATGCTGAGAGTTGGAGTAGATCACTCAAGTGTTGGGTAAGCACTCAAGTGCTTCAACGTCATACGCAAGATTTTGCAAGTGACTCATAAAGTGATCTGAGAGTTGGAGCAGATCACTCAAGTAATGCTTGTGGGCACTCGAGTGATGGTGATAACTTGCGAAGTTTCAGCGAGGCACTCGTAGATGAACGAAGAGTGATGTGATCTTAACATTAGATCACTCGAGTGATCTTGAAAATCACTCGAGTGATCCGAGATCACTTGCAAACGTATGCAAGTGATCCATAAAATCACTCCAGTCACGTTAAAATTTTTTCCAAATAATAGAAGGTCACTCAAGTTATCTTTCATGCACACAAGTGACATTGTTCACAGATTTTATTAATCACCATCTTGTATTTTTTTTCATATTTCTAGAAACTCATTTTGACCTTAATTATATGGGAATAATATTTCTGCTTTTGTGGTAGATAATAAACTTTGCAGTAAGCTAAACGACGTAGTTTCTTCTTCTTTGTTTTTTCTCCTCAAAACCCCATGGAACGATCTCTCATAATCCTGGCACCTCAGACAACATCCCTCACAGATCTTATCATACCGGCACAGCAAATAACATTATTCCTGTCAACCCCCTGGTTCCCACCACCACGAGACCTCGAGATCCGAGAGAATAGCCCATGTTCTTTTTTGGGGTGGGGGAGAAGTGTAAGCCTCCCAACACTGCTTGATGAAATCTATGTCGCCTGATCGGTGATCAACCTGAAGAATGGTGTACCAATCGATGTTGTTGTTTAATCGGTTATCACCATGTTTCTTGAAGTTGTTTTGTCATCTTCTCTGGAATTTCTCAGCAGGAAAAGTAAAACAGAGAAAATAGTTATTTTTTCTCTTTCAACTCCGTCTCCCTCCAAATCCTGGTTGATAAGGTTGAAGAATCTAGCTATGGCCGTCTATGCCTCGTAGACCCTTTCACGAGCAAACGACTCTCACACTACTATAATTTGCCGATTTACAGTGGGTGTGGAAGATTGAAAAAGGTCTAAAAACGTAGAGGCAAAAGATAATCAAGAAGAAAAAAGAGAAGAAACTACGTCGTTTAGCTTGCTGCAGAGTTTATTTTCAGCCACAAAAGCAGAAATGTTATTCCCTAATTATATTACTTCTAATCATTTCCAATTGTCACTAATCAAGTTTACATAAAGACTATAAGTGATTGAACTTTGATTAGAGTTCAATGGCCAAAAAGCAAATTGTGTTAGAATCTCCAATGATCATATTTCTGTAAAGCGACAAAATCACATTAGGAATATGAAGATGCCTAACAGATACTTCAACATATCCAACAATCATCATAGCTACATCAACTATAAATTGACAAGCATTTAAAGTCAAAGACATGAGCTGACAACTTCATCGTCGAAATGCCAACACTTTGACTCCAACGTTTATCCCATAGACTCTTTGTTTTCTCAGTGTTCGTATAATTTACTATAGAGAGTGTGATTATTTGTAATATACTTTAGTATTCATCTTATTCACTTCTAAGGGAGAAGATTGATTGTAATATTTCATTATAAAGGTTGTATCCTTACAATATGTAAGGAAGAGTCTTTATCCCAGTTCGAGAATTGTAAAAGGCTTTACAAGTGCCCTGATAAACTTTTGGGATTGTAGAGGTTTCTCTTGGGCCCAGATTAAACAAGAAGATAATGGATTGACAATCTCAAGTGGAGCTAGAGGACTAGACGTAGGTCATCGTGGATTAGACCAAACCAGTATAAATCAAAATTTTCATATTCTCTTCCCTAAGCTTTTAGGTTTCCAGCATATGTATTTTGAATAACTAACTATGACTTTATAATCCATTACTTTCATACGTATTTCTTTCATTAAGATACCCAAAAAAAAAAGTTCATAAAGATCTATTTTACACCCAATTCACCCCTTTTTGGATGTCAGCCAGTTCTAACAATCTGAACTTTGTTTTAACATCATGGATTTTGTTTTAGCCATGAGTGGCTAATCTTATTTTTAGACCTATAAAAACTATTAACTCACCGGTTAACTAGATTTTATTTCCGTTATTTATTAGTTATGACTTATTTTAATCTTGGTTATTTAGTCTTGTTTTGATATGTCTATTTGATGATTAGTCATCATTGAATATGAATTTGAGCATTAGGATTTATCTTGACGAAAGGAAATTTTAATTAGGTTCTAAGATTAAATAATATGGGTAAGACAACGATTTAATTTGCAATTAGGATAAACATATACATAATAACCCTATATGATTGTTGAAGAGTATGTTTGAGTTATCTTGCCTCTTAAGTAATTATGTTAGACATAACAATTTGTATTTAAGAGAGGGTTGTGGGTGGTCCGGCAGGCACTTATAGCTATTTATACTTAGATTAACAAAATTAACATTTAAACTAACTAATTAAGTGCAAATTGGATTGGGGAGTTAGTGAGGGATTAGTGACTTGAGGTTTCATTTGACATTAGTAGTATTCGTTATTTATTTTCTTTGAATTTGATTATAATTAGATTTGTTTAACTTAAAAGAACTTGATATTTTAATGCCTAAAAATTAATTGCTTGATTCCTTGTGGGAACAATATCTTACTTATGACTCTATTACTTGGCATGACTTTTATACTTGCAAAGTGCATCAAGTTTTTGATGCTCCACAAGTTTACGGGTCATATCAAGTAATAACGTGATAAGTAACATATCATCCTACGAGAAACCAAGCAATTAATTTTTTAGGCATTAAAATCTCAAGTTCTTTCAAGTGAATCTAGTTTATAATTAAGTTCAAAGAAAAGAAAATAATGAATACTACTAATGTCAAATGTAATCTAGAGTCACTAATCCTTCACTAGCTCCTCAAATCTTATTTTCACCTAATTAGTTAGTCTAAATGTTAATTTTGTCAATCTCAAGTATAAATAGCTATAAGTTCCTACTGGTCCAAGACGTCACACAGATAACCATGAAGAACCCAGAACAAGCTTGAATCAATTTCAAAGCTTTGAAGAAATTAGAACTTCACGTTCAAGTCAGTTTCAAAGCTTCTCATTCAAGTTCAAATTATTAGCATCAGGTTCAGTGCTTCAAAGAACCCAGAACAAGCCATGAACAACTTCATAGATAGCCATGAATGTGGGAACAAGGAGAATCACGATTTCAACAATAGTAGAGAGGGAAATAACAGTGGGGATGCCGAAAAAGAGCGGTCAGAGTTGTTAGACGATCACACGGAGAAATGGTGGGAATATTGAAATCGCGAGAATAAGGTTTATAAATGGATTTTAAAGCCATATATTTGACGGTTTATTTTGAAAAACTGTCAAATATGCAAGTTTCATGATGTTTTGATAAACAACCGTTATATATATGTATGAGTGTGTGTGTGTGTGTGTGTGTGTAACACTTGTTTAGATAAAACTGTCAAGTAAGTGGTGGTTTTTTCAAGAAAACCAAACTTATATATCATGGTGTAAATCGTCGAATATTGTCATATAAACCAAACTTAACGGTTGTTTTAAATTAATAACCATTTTCTATTTGATTCTCTTAACTCCGCCTTTGTATATATCATGGTTTCATGAAAATCCTTAAGTATGGAACATCAACTATGCGCCAATGTGTAGTAGTGAAACAAGTGTTTAACATAAAATCTGGACGAAGCCTTCCCATTGAAGAATTAGAAGACAATGATTGATGGAAGAGATGTCACACCCTGGCTTAATACGCCTATATTTATTAGAGTTTAAGCGCATAAGCAGTGAAATAATTTGGACGACTTAATTGCAGAATAAAAACTTTCTTAAAATAACTTGGTTTGAAAACATGAGGATAAATTTTTCGCAATTCGAATCTATCCCATAAGGGAAATCTTAATACAATAATCCAAAAGTAGATAAATGATAAACGAATTAGTACAGTCCAACTTTCTATACTATCACAAAAATCTCTTCTACTGTGATCCTTACAGCTGCATCTTTCCTCTTAATCTCGATCCATTACCTGTTTCTTTCATGAGATCTAGAGTTCAGATGAATGAATCCCAAGGGTAACAATTAATCTCATATGCAGGTATGAAATATAACAACAATACAACACAAGTTAAACATAGAATAATTTATAGTAAATAAGTCCACCATAGCCGCAGTTATCAGCCAAGGACCGTAGCTCTTTAGGACACGCAGCCCAATGAGACACAGAGCCTCAATCCATAGGTAGGATACACACATACAAATTATGTAGCAACCATGATTAGTCATACATGAATACATACATACAAGCTAATAAATAAGATAACAATTATCCACCTCAAGCTTGATTCCCTTAACTTTGTCTGGTAGGTATTGGGATCGATTGAGGTGTCAAAGTATGCCTATAAATGTTTATCATTGTCATCAGTCACTTCTTGCGTTGCAAAGTAACTAACTATGCGAATTATTTTGGAGGATTAAAAGTGGTTATTAACCCTTAAAACAATATTACCCTTTTTAATAAATAATAATATTTATTATTTATTTATCTATTTTATTATTTATTCCCTTCCTAATAATAATAATATTTATTTATGATTATTATTATTTTCTTTGCAATTATTTCTCCGGGTTGAGGGGGTTATGGGTTGAGGGGTTCTAGGTTGGAGGTACTAGGATGGGGTTGTTGGGATGGGTTATTGAGATGGGGTTGCTAGGATGGGGTGCCGGGATAGGTAGTCCAGGATTCGAGATCCAAGATCCTGGATGAGTAGTCCGAGATCTAGGTTGAAGGGTGAGTGGTTGAGGGTTAAGGGTTGAGGGGTGAGTGGTTGAGGTGTTCGGGATCCGAGATCCAGGATGAGTGGTTTGGGATCCAGGTTGAGGGATGAGTGGGTGAGGGTTGACGATGGAGGGGTAAGGTGTCCGGGATCTGGGATGAGTGATCCGAGATCTAGGTTAAGGGGTGAGTGGTTGAGGTGTCCAGAATCCAAGATCCAGGATGAGTGGTCCAGGATGCGGGATTTGAGATCTAGGATCCGAGATGAGGATGGAGGAATCCAAGATCCGGGTTCATACCAAGTTTTTTCTTACACTTAAACACATTCAGCACCATATACATATACTTCAACATACAGTCCAAAAAAATTCCAGATTTAATAGGTCAATTTCAAAAATTCGTATCTCTCAGGATACAACTTTGAATGAGGTGTGTGACCTATCAAATTAAACCCTGTTGTGTCCACTTTATTTCTGGAAAATTTTATAACAAAATTCGATCATTTACTATTTTAAAATTTAACGCGAAAATCACTATTCGTTTCTGGAAAATGACAGTTTCCAGTTTTGCTGTCAAACTTTGAAAAGTCATAACTCCCAATCTACACATCTGTTTTGGCTATTCTTTTGCTCGTTTTAAACCTCATTGAGCCTTCTATCTATTGTAAAAATTTCGTGGAAAAAAATAAAACGTTTGACTATGAAACAGAAACACACAATATTCTCTATTTTAGACAAGAAAAACAGAGCATGATCACGTTTTTCTTCTAATTAAACCACTTGCATCAGATTAAAGCCACGAAAATAGGAAAGATAATGCTTAAGGAACTCACCTTAGTTGATTCCTCAATCTTCACAATCAACTCCTTCATTTTTCTCTAGCTGCGGCTCTCTCTCTCTCTCTTTCTCACTCCCTCACGTTTCTCTCTTGCTCTCAGTTTCACTTGAGCTGAGCAAAGTGAATAAATGAAGATCAAGGAATAATGCTTAAATAAGAATGTATGGAGAGTCTGTTGTCATAAGCATTTAAGCCGCTAGAAGAGTATGGTGCTTCCAATATTGTGTGATCAGAGAATAAGTTAATCATGCTAAAAAGTATGGCTAATGATTTTTTGCTGGCAGCTCTGCACTGTCATGTGCTTCAGCTGAGAGACTTAATGGGGATAATGGGCTGGTATTATACACTATTGGGCTTATGGTTAATATTATGTTATGAGGCCCATTTTAATATCTAATTGATCCTCTTCCAAACCTTTATTTGCAATTAAGTACTTAACTCAATTAATTGCAAATATTGAAATAATGATAACATTATATCCTTAATTCCATATAAGGATTCGTTTTCTTTATCAATTAATTCCATAAATATTTTAGACCTAAACTTATCCTTTATGAATATTCCTTAAATCTTTTCCTAAAATAATTTTAAGGAAATATAGACCTTAATTTCTAATTAAATGATTATTCTCATAATTATTTTAAGTCAAAATTTCATAATTAATCTCCATACATTATTCAAATTTAAGAATCCCAAAAATTTGGGATGTTACAAGAGAGACCGCGTTGGTAGAGAATGACCCATAGGCGAGCAAGATGACACAGGTCTTCTTTGGCAGAGAGGAAATCTGAGCAAAATGATGAAGATGGGAAGACGCAGGGACACAAATATCTCACATGGCGCTTATTACAAGGATATGAGATCTAATATGTTATCCTTAAATGAGTCAAAAATTCATGAACGATCGAATGGCTGAGTTATAAATAAGTTAAAAGTTTAAGGATGAAACGATTAATTTTCCCTTTTTGCAAAGTGCCCAAATACAAACTCCTCATCAGTATATCCTTCATTGTCTGCATGCATCATCATCCTCTATTTGCATTTAAGAAATTAGGGGTTTGATCGAGCACCAGTTCCTTGCATTGGTTTAAAGATAAGAAAAAATTTATTTAATGAAAGGCAAAGAGTTCTATACACACACTCAATATATTTGTTTCTAATCAAATCAAAACATGTAGATTTTTTATAACATTTTATTTTATAACTAATTCTTGTTATGAATATCATTAAGAATTAAAAATCCATGTGTTCTAATTTGATTGGATAAAAACATAAAAGTATATTAAGTATGTAAGAATAAACTTTTTTTTCTTGGTGCCAACAAAGATTAAAAATTTGTTACGTCAAACATTTCTGGCTAGCTTTAACTGATGATTGTTTTCTTGGGGCCAGCAAGTATTGACAATTTTTTTATTTTTGGGCCATGGGGCTTTAATTTGTTTTTCGTTGCTCATCCGATATCCAGAGCTTCGTCCTGTAGATAGATCCGAATCCAACCTAAGTCACGCACCTAGCTATGATAGATAAGTCTCCCAGTGAGGCTTTTCTGCATTCACAAGGCTCGATTGCTTAAGCGACACAAGTCGCTTACCACTTGTGCCAACTCCCGGTTAATTCATAGGGCTTTAATTGATATTGAATAAATAGGTTTTGTATTGATTTTACAAAACAAAAGAGCCCACCATGAGTATGATATATATTAGGACAAAACCAAATTAATATAATCCATGAAATCGATATATGAACCTACTTACATCACTCTGGCCAAAAAAAAATAATAATAAAAAATCTACTTACATCACATTGTATCATTCACAGCCAAGCATATATGCACGGACAAACAATTCATTTAAAAGGAATATTTTAAATGCTTGTCATAATTACTACACTTCATGTTTTATTGATTCTGATAATTATCAACGTTTGACCAAAAAGAAAAAAGAAAGATAATTATTCACGTAACATTATATCATAACACCTTCTTCTTCTTCTTCTTCTTTTTTATACAAAAAAAGTTTTGGAGGGGTTTGGCATCAGTCCCCCACCAAGGCCAAGGCACGGCCCCGGGCTCTTTGAGCACTTACTAGGGAATTACGAGATCGCCTACCAAAGGAGTCCCAGCGACGACAGCATAAATCGAACATACATCCCTTTGGGACTTGACCAAATACCTTACCATCTATGCCAACTCCCTTTGGCATAACACCTTCTTCTTCCTCCTCTACCATCTATATAAACCCTCACATAGACAAACACCTTGCACAGTCCTACGGGAATCCAGAAGAACTATATATATATATACTATCATCGTTGTGACAAAAACAACCAACTTTTTTCTTCACATTAAGTAGGCCAAGATCATGGCGGTTTCTTTGTTGAGAACCTTGCCCATTCTGGTGGCAATCGTCGGAACCCTAATTTGTGGGGGCGATGTCGTGTCGGCTCAGTGCGGAGGCAGTGTGCCTAAACTGATTGCGAGGTGCTCTCGGTTTGTGCGGGGGTCGGGGCTGCCTGTGCTGCCAGATGCGGCGTGCTGTGCGGTGGTGAAGAGGTTTATCTGAAGTGTGGGTGCCATCTCATCACTAAAGCAGTCGCTCACCTCATAAACGTCTCTAAGGCCATCTATGTTGCTCGGTATTGTGGCCTGAACCTCCCCGCCGGAACTAAATGTGGAGGTAAATAATATTTCTTTAATAATCATGCATAAAACTTTTTAAAATAAATCTCAATAAATTTAGCTAAAATATTGAAATCTGAATTTAAGCCTATACTTTTTAACAAATTCTTATCAGGTCAAAATTCCTAATTTTTTTTTAAAAAAAAATTATGTTGTTACGGCGTCGTTTAGATAGAGGGGAGGGGAGGGAAAGTGAGGGGAGTGAAAAGGGGAAAAATAATAATAATAATAAGTTGGACTAATTTGTACAGTGAGATTATGAATTTTTTATTTTATTTGACTCTTTTATCTTACATCTTATCTTTTTTAAAATTTTATAAGCCAACTTCTTCAATTTGTTTTTAAATTCACGTCATAAATATTTGTTGGAAATTCTAAATAAATACAATTTAAACTTAAGAAATCCCAAAAAGTCTGTTAACACATGGAAATGATAAATAAATCTCAAGGGATTATTATGAAATGTTGTGTTTTTACTAAAATGCCTCTCATTAAATAAAAAAAATAAAAAAAGAAAGACCTTGCCGGCGCTGAAGCTCCGCGTTGGCAAGGGGTTTAAAAAAACAAAACTTGAAGGGCATTTTGATAAAAGTATAACATTTCAAAATCTCATATTAGTCCCTTGAAACCTATTTATTAGTTCCATATATTAACAAGCTCTTTGAAATATTCCAAGTTCAAGTAGTATTTATTTAAAATTTTCCCAAAATTTTTCCTTCCCTCTCATCCCTTCCCCTCCATATTCCTCATACCGAAAAACCCCTTAAAGACTAGAATACCATATGACTAGAATACCTATATGTAGTTAAAAAGTAAAAGTGAAGATATGTGTAGGTTAGATTTCGGTTTCATTTATTTCAGTTATATCTAATTAAGATTTTTCTTTTTTTTCATTTTAGTTTGTTCATTGGCTCGTTTTATGTTTTTATTTTAGTTATATATTGTTCAGCAACTTCAAAAATTCCTTAGGCCCTTTTTCCCTTTGAAAAAAATCCCCCCCCCCCCAAAAAAAAAATAATACTTCTTTCATGTTTAAAATAAGATATATCTACCTAATTTGATTAGATTAAGTAAACTAATTGAGTTAGTTAATATGACAAGCACAATCAATAAAGGTAAATTACAGAAAAAAATTAAAAATCATATAAATTATGTCTTATATTTAGATCACAAATTAGCTCTCTAAATATATCTTACATTAAAACCGATCATATAGCCGTAAAAAAGATCTCAATAAATTAATTATAAATATAACGTCATTCTAATATTTAATAAAGGTCAATGGCCGGCCATTTTGTTTTTAAATTTGGCGAAGTTACGCCTATCATTAATTTTATCTATTAATCAAGGAGGAAGGGGGATTTTTTTTAAAAAAAAAACATAGAGAGAGGAAAAGGGCCAAAAGAAATTATTAAGGTCATATGACTTTGTCATTGGGTTAGATATGATCAATATATAAATAAAACAAAGAGATAAAATAAACAAATAATAAATTTAACAATAAAAAGAAAACCTCATTTAAATTCAGGTGAAATAATTAAAACCAAAATCACGTTCAGTTGTTCTATTTATTTACCTTTTAACAACATTCAGAAATTCTTAATTAAGGCTCTTTCCCTGATTAGGAATATTAAAATTATATGCCTGAATTTAGATTTTTAATATTTCAAATGGATTTAATCAGGATTTTTCAAATTTTTAGTTATTTTTATGAAATATATAAGTTTATTTTTCAAGCCCACTAAATGAAAAGCTCAATGTCCCCTTAAACAATATATAAAAGCATTTTATTGATGATTAAGAAGATTCTAAAAACTCTCCCTCCATTTCTTCATAAAAGATTTATTTTAAGAGTTGATCTTGATCTTAAATATAATACTATTTTTTTATATTTATCAATATTTTCTTATCTTAACCCTATTAATAATGTTCTCTCAATAATAATCAAATCAGAGAGAAAATTAAGAAAGATGACTGTAGTGTTTTAGAAAATACATATCATATTAACCAACTTAGTTAATTTTTTTAATATAATTAAAGGGATTTACTTTTCTCATGTTGCATGAGAGAAACAAGATTCCTACACACACATAAAATGGTGGGACCCACATATATATATAGTGCTAATTATATATATGCGGGTCCCACCATTTTATGTGTGTGTGGCATGAGAAAACGTTTCTCCTACAACATGAGAAATGATTTTCCCATAATTAAATTAGGTAAATATATTTTTTATTAAAAAAATAAGAGAGTATATAAGGAGCATGAGAGTTATTAAGCTCAACTGCAAATTAAAGATGGGAAAATGGGTTTGGTTTTTTTTTTTTTTAACGAATTCAAGTCTGAAAAGCAGCCTGAAAATCCTGTTTAGGTGAAATATGCCCTATTATAGCAAAAAATATGCCCTATTATAGCAAAAAATATGCCCTATTGGCAAAGCCTAAAACCCTGGAACCAGTTTCAGAGCTCGTCGCTCGTCCGTACGGACGAGCCCTGGACCATCCTAATCAAGTCCAGATCTGATTTTTTTTATTTTTATATTTTTTATCCAAAATAATTTTAATGGGTAGATGATCTAAAATAAAGATAATCTCTCAACTAACATTTTTTGAAAAAATAATTTTTTCATATAGAAAAAAAATAAAAACGAAAATAAAAAATAAAAAATCTGAGCCATCAAATCTGAGATCTGATGGCACGGACGAGCTCCCCCTACTCGTCCAAAGGACGAGCAAGTAAACTGATTCCCTAAAACCCTACGTTATGAGCCTGAGGAGGCGAGGATCGCTCTACAGGCCCTTTTACATATTTTCAATGTTTTTTCACTCAAATCCTCTTCGTCATTTATAGGGGTGGCATAGATGGTAAGGGATTTAGGACTAGGTTCTTGGGTCGTGGGTTCGATCCCCTCTGCCGTCGCTGAAATTTCTTTGGTAAGCGATCTCGTAAGTCCACAGTAAGTGCTCATAGAGCCTGGGGTCATGCCCTGCCCTTGGTGGGGGACTGATGCCGAACCCCTCCAAAACTTTTTTCTACCAAAAAAAAACTATAGGAGCGGAACCAAGAATTGAAATTAGGGGTGAAAATTATAGAATAAAACCTAAGTGTTCATGAAATTATGTTTAGCCCTATAAATGTTTCAATATTTTCATTTGAGTCCCTCTATGAAACTTTTAATGGGACTAAAGTGGAAAAAATTGAAAGTTTTATGAGGTTAAAATATAATTTCCTAAATTTTTGGGTTAATTTCTATAATTTTACGGGGGCAGGGGCCACCCCTAACCCCCCATGTAGGTCTGTCCCTGGTCATTTAGCCCAAAAAAAAAATCCTCTTCGTCAATATAATATATATTTATTTAATTTCATTAGATTAAGAAAATAAATCGAATTAGTTAATATGATATGTATTCTTCAAAATGTCCTAGTCGTTTTCCTCAATTCCCTCATTTCCCTTCCTCTTTGATCATTGTTGTGGGAGCATCAGTAAAGGTAAAGCAAGAAAATATTAATAAATATGAAAATTATGTTTTATATTTAGAATCAAGATCAACTCCCAAAATGTGTCTTATAATAAGAACCAAAGGAGTAGATACACCAAAAATAAAAAAAATAATACTTCCTCCCGTCCTTAATATAAAAACTTATTGACTTTTTTGGGAGAGATTAAGGAAGCTAAATAAACTACCGTAAAGCATTTTTACTCATCTTTTTTTTTTTTTTGCTAACTAATATGCTTAACTTATAAATTAATATATAATATAATGATAGACAACATATGATATGATTAAATAACTTATTTAGCTTCCTTAATCTTTTCAAAAAAGTCAATTATATTTTATATTTAGGACTGGAGGTAGTTTATCTCAAAAGTTCTATAAACAAACCAAAATTTCAAAACCAGGTAGCTTCCTTAACATTGGGCTTGTTGGGTTAGCGGTGGAAGCGGTAGCTTAAAAGCTATCTAACTTTTAAAAAAGCCCAGTAAGGAAAAAGTCAGGTTGTAAATATGATTTTTGTTTGGATTACCCGTTTGACTTTTTGTAGAAGTGGTTTTTTTTTTTAATTGATGAGTGTTTGGATTATTATTTGAAAAATTAATTGAGATGGAAAATGATTGAAAAGTATATGAATCATATTGAATACTACTACATATACATATTAGTTGTATATCTTGAGATAATAAAAATTTTAATTTAAATTTGAAAAAAAAAATTAAATGATTATTAAAAAAATTAATAAACAATAAATTCCTTAATTAAATATATTTAATGGATAAAATTGTTTATAAAATAAAATGAGGGCAAATGATAATTAATTTCTCCTATTGCTAGGCCTAACTTGGGATAAATCCGGATTAATCGGAACAAAAAAATCCCTTAAATCAGTTGGGCAACCAAAAAAAAATATGAATCATATGACAAAAGTGAGAAAGAAAGAATTTGTATCTATAATTAAAGATGAAGATATGTGTGTGTGGGTGTTTTTTTTTTGTTGATATATGAAGATATGTGTGTCGCAATGTAGATCGTTGAACAATCCATGTCTAACAACTTCAAGGTATAACAGTAGTGAGTTATGTGATGGTTTCTCCTTTTTGCTCCTTACGCTCATGAAATAAGCTCCAGTTTGGAGCGTTCCAAAAAGCCCAATACGTTGAGGGTTTTTTAAAAAAAAGTCCAGTAGACGCAACGGATCATCCAAACAAACCCCATCGGACTTTTTTTCCACTGCTTACTTCTTTTGGCTTTTTCATGACTTTAAGTAGCTTAATGCAGACTCCAAACAAGCTTAATTACGTCATGGTTATCATTATCATCATCATCAATAATATTTGAGATTGTCCTTGATTTAAAAAAGGCTCTTTAGTGGGAAAAAAATATCAACATCACCTCCATTATCTACAATAAATAATTAACCAAAATTACTGACTTAAAATACATACAATAATTAAGTTTGCAGTGGAAAAACCATATACATAATATTTTATATATAAATGTAAATATAAATTATCCTTATAGTAAGAGCTGCTTCTTGTGACTTGTGAGACCGGTACCTAAAGAGTAAGAGGAGGAGAATCAAACAAATTAGGATTTATTTTTTTTTTTAAGTTTTTTTCTTCCCTCATCATTTTTTTCTCCACATTGTCTTCTTTCCTATCTTATTCAATTTCAATAACAAATTTAAAAAAATATATTAAATGAATTCAACTAGGCAACCCTTTCATTTTTGAGCTCATTAAATCCTAATGATCGAAAAATTGTATCAATCTCAATCTCTGGGTTTGACTTAAACGAGTTAGCCCTATGTTCCCAACTATGATAGAAGTGAGATTTGAAGTCAGGATAAGTATCACTAGGCAGTTTTTTAATTTCAATTCTTTATATAACAAAACAAATGAAAAAAAAAAAGGTAAAGTTTAGATTATTGGGAAAATAAGAGAAAAAGTACTTTAAAAATACAAAAAGTACATAATGGTGTTCTGAAATTATATAATTCCACCGAGATGTGATATCCCAAAATGGGATTTTGAACTCTAAAGAAAACGACACAAATACCCATATTAAAGATAGCAGCTCGTTGGAGGACACAATGGAAAGGAGTGAAAGAAGGAGCCTCTATCTTTAATAGGGGCATCTGTGTCTTTTCCTTTTAATTTCAAAATCTTATTTTGGGTATCACATCTCAGAGAAATTATGTAATTTCATAACACCATTATGTCCTTTTGTATTTTTAAAGTATTTTTTTTTGTTATTTTCCCTATATTATTTTTGTATATCAATGTTTTTGTTCTTGGTTGGTTGTTTCAGTTATTACTATCCCGCCGGAAGACGTTGGAGTGGAGATGGATCACTTCACATTTGCTGAATAAGTGATGTCCTCTTGTATTTATGTACATATGTACGTAGAAGGAAGAGGCTCATATGTATTTCAGAATATTGTCCAATAATTATATAAATATTATTGCCCATGTCATTAATATAAGACCCCGGGTTAAATTTGAAGAATTTAAGAAAGTTAAATAAATCATTTATTTATACCATATATTATATAATCTCTTAGAAATATTCATGTGTTTCATTAGATTATAGATATATTTATAAGTCAGATAAATTAATTTAAAAAAAAATTATAAGTAGAAATACATTAATATAATTTATTTAATTTTCTTAATTTCCCCAAGTTGATCATCTGAATGTTATATTAAGGAATAAATATAATATTTGAAAATTTCATATTGTATTAACTAATTAACTAGACAAAAGTTAGACCTATTCACTTATAGTTATACCTATGGGATTTAATTATTTAATCAAATTTTGCCATATGTAAGTTTCTTAATAATAAAAATTTACAATGAAAAGTTTTCAAAATTCTTTTGAAATAATATTGACAATAAAAATCATATATGGCAAGATTTGATTCGAGAATTAGCTATAATGAATATTAGTAAATGGCCATAAGTTTTAAATTATCATTAAAAAAAAATCAACCAATACATGTAATTATCTTTCTATTAGAGTAGTCCTAACATTACCAATAAGCTGTTGATTAAAATGATTTTACCACATAAGGAGCAGAACACAATAATCATAGGAAGCATGCTTATCAGAAGAGGCAAAAATCCTTTATGAATAATTCTAGTTTTATATAATATATCAATAAAATATTACAAACACAGTATAACTCAATGTTTTGGAACGCGGATCGGACCGGCTGGTTCGGACCGGAAACCGGCGCACCGAATGGATAACCGGTCCAAGTTAAGGGGAAACCAGGTTTCTAAGTTGACCGAGTCACAAAACCTTTTTTTAAAAAAAAAAATTGTCGACTGGAGAAAGGAGGGTGGGTGTCGACGTTTAGAGAGAGATGGAGAGAAAGAATAGACGATGATGTCGATGGATGTGTAGATCCATCCATGGCGGTGAGTTTCATCGGTGGCGGTGCCTCAAACTAACTGAAAAAGTTGAAGAACATGAGCAGATCAAAGATTTGTTTGGGTTTTGTCTATTTGTAAAATAAATCTCTTACTGGTGGTGTAAAGATTTGTTTGGGTTGCCATTTTCACCTTTTAGCAGATCAAAGAAGAAGAAGAAGAAGAAGATCAAGCATTTGGTACGATTTTTTGGGTTATGGTGGAGGAGGGAAGGACTGCAGGGAGGGAGACAGAGAGTGAAGAAGAAGAGATGAAGCGGTGGAGAGATGAACTGTGAAAAAGTTGAACCTGAGACGTTTGGCTACGTTGGGGTAGAAGAATGGCTTAATTGGTGCAATTACTGGGATGTGAGGTTTCTGTCT
The DNA here is from genome assembly GCA_034222035.1 of Acacia crassicarpa. Classification (NCBI taxonomy): domain Eukaryota; kingdom Viridiplantae; phylum Streptophyta; class Magnoliopsida; order Fabales; family Fabaceae; genus Acacia; species Acacia crassicarpa. Next base: position 42,369,583 of record JAWXYG010000003.1, read on the forward strand.
TTTTCTTTTATTATTCGCTTCCATCCTTTACCCTATTTATGACTATTGGATCAAGATCTAATGATCCACATTTAATACTATTAATAATTTTTTCTCCTCTTATAAAAAGAGAAGAGAGAAAGATGAGAAGGAAATATTAAATGTGAATCATTAGATCTTGATCCAATGGTCATGAAGGGGATAAAGGATGGGAGCGAACAGTAAAAGAAAATGACAGAAGCCAAGTCTGGCTTAATTGGTACACTTTGCTTTACTCTATGAGCGTGAACCATGAATAGACTTAATAAAGATTGAAGAGACGCTTTGCAAGCCCGAGAAAGAACTGTGATCTTTTTTTTTTTAGAAAAAAATAATATAATTTTAAACATCCTCCCAAATTTGTATAAAATATTTTTTCTTATAAAAATAAAAATATTTTTACCTATTTCACTAAAAATTATATTTTTAATTAATACCGGTTTGACTTCAGTCTGACCCACTTACCCTTAACCCAATGATCCTACCGGTTCAGTAACCGGTCGGGTTTTCAAAACCTTTGTATAACTTATACAATATTTCACGCCAACTAAATGATTAAAGAACTCAATTAATTTGTTAAATTCATTGAAATTATTTGGAAAATTAATTATATATTATGTTCATTTTAGCATCAAATATATAGTATATACAAAAACTTTCATTTAAAATTCATAATTAATTATTTATTTATTTAATAATCATGGTCACAGTTTTTTGGGGTACAATTATTGTCACAGTTTAATTATGATGTGCCAATTGAAATTGATAATACATATATTGCAGGCCAATCAGGCCCAACAAATTGGCCCATTTGATAATTCTCTCAAGCCTATGTTCGGTTCGGTGTATTGGAAAATTCTCTGAGAATTGCAAGTGGAATTCTCTCAGCGTTTTTTTTTTTTTTTTTTTTGGTTACATGATTCACTCAATTTTAAAAAAAAAAAACAATAACTTAATTTTGAGTACTTCATGTATCATCTGATTATTCAAGTAAGACAGTTTAAAATTTTAAAAATGAGAAATTATTCATAGTAAAACTATAAAATTAATTTTAATAATTATAAATCATTCGCATCAGCTGTACAGTCACAATTTTTTTAAAAAAAAAATCCAAATGACTGCCATTTTCTCTCAAAAAATTTGAGCTAATTCATTTTTGAAGAAAAGTTCGCTCAAATAGCATCATTTTATAGCAAACAAAAGTGGCTCCGTTTAAATAAAATTTTGTCAGATGGAAGGCCCCAAAAAAATTGCAGATGTGTACGTTTTACTGTTATCAAAGATAAAATATAAAGTTTAAATAAAATTGTTAAGGTGCTAAAATAATTGCCAACTTTTATCAAAAATACAACAGTAACTATAAACTATTTTTGTTCAGTACAAATAACTATAAACTTTTAAAATTAGAGCAAGACTTGTTCTTTAATTGAAGTGGGATTCTAAATTGATTGAAATAGAATATAAATGTCTCTCATATTCTTTCTTAAAAGAAGCTAAGCTTACTAAACACTGATAGGGACATAATATTTTATTTAGCTTCATTAATCAAAAAAAAAAAAAGTGAATCTTATATTAAAGGGAAGAAGAAATATTACGAAAGGCATTATATATGTCAGTTACAACCAATTCCACCGTAAAGGAAGCGAGGAAGAAAACTATTTGTTTGAACCTCAAAAATGCTTATCAGAATTTTCCCTATCATGAGTATTTTGCTACAGAGCTTGGTGATAATTCTTGTCTTCATTAACCATAGAATCTGCAGGAATATTATCAGAAGTTTCTGCCATTCTTTCAAGCTCGAAGTGTCATTAGAAGAAACAACAGCTTGATCATAAGCAAAATCCTGTTTTTCAAATGCAGAAGATTCTTCTTATTTTCTTGACCCACATGAGAATGACAGCCTCTCTTCTCTTTCTTTATCCAACAAGAGCTTGAATTAGTAGTCCTTAATGATGCTTAACAAGAGGAAACTCGACCATGAGACAACTTTCCAAGTAACGAAGCAAAATCAGCATCTAGCGTTGCTTGCAGAATCTGATTTTTACTAAGAGATTTCGCGACCCAATTACTTCTATTAATATCCTTTTTTAAGCACAGACTCACACAATACCAAGAGAATTCTTAAAAATTATTTTTCCCAAGCTTCTCTAAAGGCAAGCAGTATCAATCTCCATAAATCTTGAAAGATTAAAAGGATTTTTCAACATTTGCAACTTGTGCATATAGTAGTATTCAATATCCATTTATCCAAATGATTGCAAAAACCCACAAAGCAATTATAGGGATTCATGAGGAACTTTCGAAGACGTTTAGGCAAGTTTCTGGGCTCAACAGGCTAAGCTTAGATGATAGGTGAAAGATATACGGCCTGTCTTCATTTAGTTGTGAACAAAAGATCGAGCTGTTACCAATTTCATTCATAGTTTACAAAAATCTGATGGTTCATGGACTTCGGATTCTATGGATTTATCTGAAATAGGACTTCTATACTTTCAAGAATTGTATCAGAACCAAAATCAAGCTTCATACGAAGATATCATGAATGGTTTGATACATGTTCCTTTATCATTCCTGGATGAAACTAAGCAATCGGAGCTAGCTAGACAAAGTTATAGCTCCAAATCAGTGTGCCTACCTCAAAGTAAGATTGATTTCAGACATTACTTGTTGCTGATCTTACGATACAAGTGCACGGTGCTAGGAAGGGCCAGAAAAAGTTAGCTCCTTTGAAGGTAGATTTTTCAAAGGCCTTTGACAAGTTGACTTGGAACTTCATTAAGGAAGTTATGACAAGGATGAATTTTCCATGAACATGGATAAACTTAATTATGAAGTGTATATCAAGTGTTTCATATTAGATACTTCTAAATGGACAACTCACTCTAGTGGTCATTCCTAATCATGGTATTTGTCATAGTGATCCTTTATTGCCATACTTATATATTCTCTCTGCCAATGTACTTTCATGCATGATTTCCAAATTCCAATCTTTGAATCACTGAGACTCGCTTTGGTAAATATTCATATATTGTCATGCATTCAATTGTCTTAATATATATGTGATCGCATTGATGCTAGTTATGCTGTGCAAATTTCTTTTGGGGTTCATCTAACACTAAAAGGAAAATTCATTTTCTCTTAATAAGATACTATCTATTTCAATCCATTGACAAGGGATGTTTAGGTTTAAGACTCATCAGGATCGTTAGTCAGACCCTTTTGGCAAAGCAACTTTGGCAAATTATTAACTCAAAATCACAGTCAATATTGTTGCCTTCCACTTTAAAAGCTAAGTATATTAATCTTGACAACACTTATATAATCAAGATTTCGTATAACTTAACTTGGATCTGAAAACGAGTCTCTGAAAATGCATGTCATTATTGGTAAGCTAAAATGGTGTATAAGGAATGGAACTTCAATACCCATTCATCACCACCTTTGGTGGCCCACATACAGCAGGATCGTGTTGCCTTGTTGAATATTCAACATTAAGTTGATCTATTAGTGCATGTCCCCCTCTCTTGGAATTCTTCCAAATGGAATCATCACCTGATTAACACCCTATACTTGCCAAGTGTTGCTAAGGCCATTATTGACATGCAGTCACCATTTTGAACTACCCTGATAAACTAATTTGAATGGGCAATGGTCAATTATGGAGTGTGTCACTTGTCATAGACTACCTCTCAAGCTAATGTTCTAACTAATGACTTCTAGAGTGTGTCACTTGCCACAGACTACCTCTCAAGCTAATGTTCTAACTAATGACTTCTAGAAGTTCTTGTGGAAGATTAAACTTACATACAAGCAAATTCTTTTCGTATGGAAACTTTTACATGATGTTGTGCCTTCAAATGATAGTTTACTGAGCATCATCTTTCCTCACATAGTCTTTGTTTATTTGGATGTGATGCTAAAGAATCTTCGGAGCATCTTTTCATTGCGTCCTTTTATTTGAAAACATTTGATATAGATGTCTTGATATTATGATTGCCCGAATTTACATTTCATGAATTTAAGAGATGGTTGAAAGATGCATTACTCACATTGAGTGATGATTGACTTACTCATTTGGTATCACAAGTGATTTGTCTCTTGAATGCTATTGGAAGAAGTGTAATCTAGCCACGCATCATAGGCAAAGGGTGAGTTCAATGGCAACATTAAGGAAGTTAAGCAAGTTGTCCAATCTCAAACCTGACCTTTTTTAGCTCAAATACACTTGTTAAGTCTTACATATTGGTTAAAGCAGTTGATTCACATTTCATTAGAAATCGTGATGGATGGGATGTTATATTGCACAAGTACAGGAAACTTGGGAATCATTATTGTCATGGGATCATTTGTCACAAGGGCTCTCCTCTCAAAAAAAATTTTGGCAAATCAAGCAGCTGTCCCTGGAACAAGTTTTCACTCCAAATGTCTTCGTGCTGCTCTGTCATGGATCCAAAACTCTAAGCTCCAACAAATTGAAAGCATCAACTAGTCTTCTTTTGTGTCAACAAATGCTTCATCCACATACCTACTGGTTTCTCTCCAATGCTCAACATTGTTCGGCAGGAAATACTTCACTTTTTTTACTTTTCAAATGTTAGCATTAGGATCATTCCGCACATGTCATATCGTCTGTTGGTAGAAGAAGTATATATTTTATATCTATTTGTAACTTATACTTGTTAATTATTAAAATACCATTTTGTCAATTGGGAAAAAAAAAAAAGAAGAAGAAGAAGAAGAAAATAATCATTTCTCCAGGAATATAAAGTGGGGAAAAAATGCTTGCGCTGAAACAGTGGATTCATAAGCAGAAATATGCAGTTATGAATATAGAAATTCATATTCATATATAAGCAGCAACAGTAGACAGAGAATCAGAAAGATTGCTTCTTCTTCTCTTTCATTCTCAGTCACTATTTTTATCCAGTTTTTTCCCCACTTCTCCACGTGGTTTTCACCAAATAATAAGAGCAGTCCTAAACTGGTTATGAAAAATAGTCATTACCATATGGACAAAACTCTTTCATACAAACAATAAAAAAAGAGCAAAAACCAAAAGAAAAACCTGATCAGTACTTCTTCCTCTATTTTTTTTTTTTCTTCATTTTGGGCTTCATATCTTTCCATTTTACTTCCTAGGTCTCCATGCTGATACTGAAAAAAGTGACCTATCCTGCCAGCAAATCGCAACACAGCCATTTTCTTCCCTCATTTTGTATCCTTCACAACCATAGCTCTGTAGTAACCTCCTTGCTTGTAACATTCCATAATAGCTTAAAGGAACATTCCCGAACCCGGCTAGATCGAGCCTTTGCAGCCACTTATCGAGCTTTTCATGCCTTTCCTTTCTTTCAGCTCCCTCACAAGCAACAATGTTCTTGATTTCCTCTCCGAAAAGCATCTTCTCCACCTTCAATCTCTCCATTGATGTTCTTGAGACTGTGGATTCCAAACAATCAAACAATGCTGCGTAAGAGTACAGAGCTTCTAATAGCCTCTCCATTAGCGTTGAACCATTGTGATTAGAATCTTGTTCTGTCACAACCATGACTTTGGGCGACAAACCCCACAAGGCATTGAGAAAGCCCTCCATATTCATTGAAGCAATTGACGAAGCTGGGGATGATGAGGCCGAGTCAGGACTTGGGCTGTACCTATTATCCTTCTCAAGCAAATCACCTAATGAGCTTTGGTTCATTGGCACGGCTCTTTGTAGATGACTTCCATTGGAGCATTTTGTTAGGAGAGGAGTTCTTCTGCGCATAGCTTCATCATCTGAGGTCAGAAGTGAATGTAATTGGAGAATAGAACTGATTGCTAGTGCTTCTCCAGTCTTCACACGGAGTTTGTCAAAATCAAGATTCTCTAACTTGCTCACAACAGGATTGAACTGGAATGGGATGTCCAACTTTTCTGCCTCTTCAATCAGCTTATGAGCCATCTGATCTAGAATCTCTTTCTGTTGATGAACCCCAGTAATTCTCAAGTGAGGAGGGCCTTCAGGCCGAGCACTCAAAACTTGGAGGAGTGCAATCCACTGTGCAGGTTCAGCAGCATTGAGATCAATTATATGAACCATTTTCTCTCCTTCCATTGCTTCCATGATGACCTGATTCGTGAGCACAAATGCCACCTTCAAGAACGGAAACAGCTCAAAGAACAGCTTCCGGACCATAATTTCTTCGGAAACCATAACTAATCTAGTAGAATTGAGGGCCTTGTGGAGACCAGGCCATGCTTTAAGTATCCGATCAGCAAGTGCTTCAGTAAAATATGCAGCAATTCGCTGCATAGTATCGCCATCCGGGGAAGCAAGATGGGAAATTTGTTCGAGAGCCATATTTGCATTTTCAAGATTACCAGAAGCTACATGATTTGTACAAGTGAGCAACAAATGGATTAAGTACAAGCCCCTTTCCTCAGATTTAAGCTCCCTAAGCCAAGGGTATGGAGATCCTAAGCTAGGTGAGAGTGACATCATAGAGAAGAACTGAAAAGGTGATGAAGTTACAGAAGATGACCCTTCATCTTGAAACATAGATCTTATTTAACAATAAGAACAATCTCAGGAATTGAGAAATAAAAGCAACAGGGGATGACGATTATCCAAGGTTGACAGAATTTAGACCAGAGTCAATGATAAAATTTGATTACTTAAAAACTCTAGGATCTATCCAAATAACTCAAGGATAACCAGAGATAAATTTGAAGAAATGCACAGAATATACCAAATTCAAAAGGAATGAGAAAGAAAAACACAAAAGAGACGAAAGTGAACCCTACCGGAGGGATATCGGAAATTGGGGAATCGGAAAATCTCGAGCGGGTTTTGAAATTGAAGCAAAACCCAGAAGAAACCCGGTGAAAAACACAGGAAGAAACTGAATCTGGGGAAAGAAGAACAGAAAGACAGGGGAGGGGTCGGTTTTAGCAAGCTAATAGCGAAGCTTGTTGTTGTATGGGAGTGAAATTCAATGTTTGGACTAAAAGTTTCGGTTTCAAGGACTTCTTCATGGCTACGTTGTCGACAATGCGTGACGGGTCCCTTGTCGTTATTGTTTTGTTGTCCTTCCCTCCTCTCAGTGGACAATGGAATTTGTGAGAAGACGAGCCTACGCCTATCGCCTCTTCTACTCTCTCTCTCCCTCTCTGTCTGAAACTTCCATGTTTGATCATTTTCTTTTTAAAAATTAAAGTGCTCTTTAGGAACTAATTAAAACCAAAAATCAAGTGCTTTCCTTTCCTGAAATGAATCTTATTTCTTATTTTTTTTTGAATAAGACATTGTTACTACCAATTTTATGTTACTATCAAGTCATCACCACTTTTTCACCGTTAGATCAGAATCTTATCTACCTTTATTATTTCTCTCTCCTATTGAGATTCTGATCTAACGGTGAAAAAGTGATGATGACTTGGTAGTGACATAAAATTGGTAGGGACAATATCCTATCTTTTTTTTTTACCTTAATCTAAGTTTGTTTCCATTTGTAAAATTTAAAGAAAATCACATTTACATTATTTTATTATTACTTTATATATATAGCTTTGGAAAGATGAGCAAAATTAAGTCAAGTTGATAAGAACCTAAAATTGGATATATTTTTTATTAAAAAAAAGATCAATTTAATTTGATTCTAAACCTAAAATTAAATTTTATTGATATTTTTTTGAAAATAAAAATTATTGATATTAACAGGTTGTAAGTTGGAAGACGTTCCAATGGGCCATATTATTCTTTTTTTCTCATCTTATCACAAAAAAGAGAATCTTATTCTACACCAAATATGATGTGGGGAGAATTTTGAATGTGTGAAGAGATAGAGCAATAGAACATAAAGTATATGGTTGGGTCAAATGAACGGAAAAATTCACTGCCCTTTAAATAAAGTTTAAATTCAAACTTTTTGACATTAAAAAAAAACGCACATTAAAAATATGTTAATTATCTTATAATATTCAAATTTAGATTACAAGGTGATCCAGACATAAATAGTTGTTACCCAAAAAAAAAATCAAAAGAAAAGAAGAGCATAAATAATATCAAAAGTTATTGATAGGAATACAATCTAATTACTCTTTTTACAATGTGTTGAGCTAAAGTTTAAAACTTCTCGATGCTCATATAAGTTTTTTTTTAAGAAAAATAATAATAATAATATATTTTTTTAATGAAAAATTGCTGAAAAAATATATTTAAAGGACTCAAGTTTTTGAGTGCATGAAATTTATTTTTAGTGGATGTAACTCTTTTTTTAATCATAGGCAAAATATCTTTAATTATATGAAAATGCTTTTTGTTTTGGATTAGTTACACTTTAGTAAAAAAGAGTTAGTTTTTCATATTAAGAAAAATGGTTGCAATTAGATCCTTATACTAATTTTTGACAGCTTTAGGCAATAAATTCTGCGATGCTGGATTTTTATTTTTTTTTAGCAATCTTCTCTTTTTCTTTTACAAAATAATATTAATAGGGTTTTTTTTACAAAAAAAAAAAATAGAAGCTTCTTCTACTGATAGAAGGATTTAATTTCTTTCTCGTTATAGAACATAAAGGAAGGACCCTTTCTAAATATGTTTGCTCAGTTCACAAAAGTTAAAACTAAATTCTCTATCACCTGCTCTAGCGATAACAAAGACTCCATTCAATCCTTAATATAAAAGTTAATTAATTTTTTGAGATAGTAATAAAAATAAAGAAATTATTTAATCAAAGCATATGTACTATATTATTATAGTATATATAAACTTATAGGTTGTGAAAATTAATTTCCAGAAAAATACAAATATAAATATTTTAATGTAATTTATTTAGCTTCTTTAATTTCTCTAAAAAAATTCAATGAGCTACTTATATGCTCATCCCCAAACAAAATTGGTTTTTTATTTTTGAAAAAAAAATACTCCATGCAATAAAAATTAATTATTTTAAGATACTAATGTTTGAAAAAATATTTTACATATTAGGTGCTATTAGAGAAATATTTCAGAAAAAGTATGTTACAAGAAAATTATTTCTGAATATACGACTAAAAATAATTATTTTGAGATATTGGGTGCAAAAAATATTTTAAAATATAGCATATAATTTAATCTAAATAAATAAAATATATTTAAAAAATAAAGAAAAATAAAAGATGCCCGCACTCCAAAATTAGAGGGATGAGGATAAATATGGAATGTGAAGCCAACATAACAATAACAATACTGAAATCCAAATAAATAAATGAATAAATTAAATAATAGAATAAAGAGGAGTGTGGGAATGGAAAAAGAAAAGGTGGTTGTCAGGAAGCAGGGTAGATAGGGAATCAAGAGGGAAGAGGAAGAAGAAGTAAACAAGAAAAATATTCGGGGAGGGAAAGAAAAAGACAAGCATGAGGTGACAAAGACAAACAGACATTGGCCTCTCAGATTTGTTTGGTAGTGAGGAGATGGGAAAGGGAAAGCCAAGGGAATTATAAGTCACAAGTCCTTCCAAATTATGGTTTTTGTTTTTTTGTGCGAAAGTTGTGACCATACAAATACAAATTGCTATTATTATTATTATTATTATTATCCCTTCTTTCCTTTCCCCCTCTCTCTCTCTCTCTCAACCTCTATTAAGACAACCATACCTCCTCCTTTTACTTCCTTCCAAAATTAGATTGCACCTTTTTCTCGTCTTATGCTCTCTCTCACGTGCCAACCCCCTCCCCCTAATTATTCTTTTCACTTTTTTTTTTCTCTTTCTTTTTGGTAGGTATAGGTATCCTCTTGTTAGAAGTAATCATGTTTTAGGAACTGTTGAGGTACTAAATGTATGTAAGTACTTCTCCCAACAGGGATTCGAACTTTGATTTACCACGTTATGAGATACTAGCTGCTTCTGTTAGACTCAACCTCAGTGGTGTTTCCAACTAATATCAATTAAACTAGTAGCTAGTCAAAGTAATTGGTTTTATTTTTCATATTTTATAAGGGTGAGAATATTAACATTAGTTTCTTAGAATTTATTTGTAATTTTGACACTTAATTGGTGTTAATTTTTTTATATGCTACGCAGTACTTATTTATAATATTTTAGGGTTTTTATAATTTTTTTAACTAATGGTCAAAATAATGTATGCTGGACCAAAGGGTTACCATTTTTAACAGGGTTAAAGTGCAATTTTAAAAGTAGAGTTTTCCTCGACAAATGTCTAGCACAAATAAGTTTTTGAATAGAAAAAAAATCAATAAACAAACAATTAAAATAGTGCAGATTCACCCCGACCATTAAATTTTATCAAACATTTGTTAGGTTCTACTTTAAATTGGTCTTATTGAATTTAACAGACGTTTGATGAAATTTAATGGCTTTAATAGATTTACACAATTTTAAATTGTTTATTGATATTTTTATCCCTTTCAAAATTTATTTGTGCTACACACTCCCAGAAAAAACAAATTACACTCCAAGAAAAAAAAATTGTTGGTAAAATTACACCTCAACCACTTTTAATATTTTAGTGGCCACATTGAACTACTTGTATGTTAGGATCTGTTCGATAAAAAATGTTATCTAAAATTACAGATAAATTATAAGAAACAACATTAGTTTCTTATAATTTATCTATAATTTTGCGACTTTATATTAATTTTTATAAGGTACTTATCTATAACTTTTTGGGCGTTTTTCCTAATTTTTTGTCAACTCATTGTCCAAATAATAGATGGATAATATTGCACCATTTCTAATACTTAAGGCGACTTTGAATCACTTGATAGTTTATGTCTTTAGGATACTTAACACCCATGAGAGAATAATTTAAGCACAAAAAAGCTATTTAACCTTTTATTAGTATAATATTTAATCTTCTACTCCAATATAATAAATATTATCCTACATTTTAGAACATGTTTAGTTTTTATATACATTTTTCGTTTTGTAATTTTATATTATTTTATTTTATTTTTTTGCCTTCAACATTGTATTATATTATTTATAGATTTTGATTTTTCTCTATTTTCCAACCTTTTATTTTCTTGTTCCTTCGTTAAATTTATATGGTTTATATTTTTAATGTTTTATTAAATCAATTTGATGGAATATGGGGATAAAGAACATGATGAAGCAAATATCTGGGTAGTTTATTATTATTATTATTATTATTAGTAGTAGTAGTAGTAGTTGTTGTTATTAGGATTTTATAATTTGTATACAAATAGTCTTGGGTTTCATTTGTACAGAGAGTTTGGATGTTGAATTGATTACCGTTATCGATTTCTCTTTGTTTTACATCGCAATTTCCTTACACTGTATTTTTAATTGAACCAGAAATAGTAAAGTAAAAGGTCTTAAAGAGTTGTTAATCTTAAATGAGAGTTGTTAATCCCACAAAAAAAGGTTTTTTTTTTTAAATTAAAATTTTAAGAAAAGAGTTGGGCTCGCCCACAGTCAAGGGTAGGGCGCTTAGAACCCAGTCTGTAAGGTATACTGAATTAGAGAATACACATGTCTTCACCTCTTTTCAGTGTTTCCACTACTTCGTAGACCCCTAGGACATCTCCCCCAGCACCTTAACCAACTTTAAGATTGAACCCCTCCCTTTAGATGAGAAAGTTCGACCCCTTCACCAGTTGAATCCAAAGAAAAGGAGTCACAGAAAGAGTTATTAATGAAACTTTTGTAACATCTGAATTTCCTTTTGAACTTTTTTGACATTTTCTTGATCCTTTGGACTTGAAAGAAATTTTCCCAAAAAATATGCAGATCTCTTATGATAAAATTTATAGCTAATTATTTAAAAAATTGCATGGTGACAAATTGAATTGGATTCAAAGGATAAATTGTCTTGTTAAGTATTAAAAAAATTCGCAAAGTGACAAGATAATGTGGTAGCTTGCCAGAGAGGTTGGCATATGTTTGTGGCTTTTCTTCACAGAATTTACCAACTTTTTTGTTTCTTTTTCCTCTCCCTATACTTTAACTTATTACCCAATTTTAATATAGATTCCTAGATATGATACCAATCTATATTTTCTAAATTATTTTTCTTAAATAAAAGGGTTATTTATTTTCTGATATCGGACAAGATTAATGTTATTTGTTAGGACAATTGGCTCTTTGTGTATCAATTTGGACACTTGATTTATCATTAAAGCAGCCGAAAGAAATTGAGCTTTTAAATTTATGGTATTAAAAAATTGGAAGGGAAAAGAAAAAAACTTTTTAGACTTAGAGAACATCTTTGGAATGTTTAGAGTTACATCAACTTTTTCATAGAATGTTTAAAAAATATTAGTACTTAGTAAGAAAATTAATACTTTTTTGGATGTCATCTCCGAGCAAGGAAATACTTTTTTAAAAAACAAAATCCATATATATAAATCCATCTAAAATAAGAAAATCTCAAATAAAGTTGGCAAATTTTACACACCCCACATTAAACTTATGGACCAATTAGAATTTTGTAAATGTTGAGCATTTTACTATAATGCTCCTCTTTTTTTTCTTTTTCTTTTTTTTTGGCTAAAGTATACTTTTAGTCCTTTAGATTTACATGAAGTATACTTTTGGTCCTAAAATTTTAACACCGTTAATGTTGCTAACGGAAAAGACTGATGCAGCGAACTCAAATGATGACGAATAGCACTTAATTATACAAATTTTATATATTCTTCAATTTACGCATACTTTAAATTTAAGCCTAATAGTATTTAATTACAAAATCATCACTTAAATTTACACCGTTATCACTTGAGTTTGAATTTTCCGTTAGCAAAACTAACGGTGTTAAAATCTTAGAATCAAAAATATACTTTATAAAGTTAAGGGACCAAAAGTATACTTCATGTAAACTTAAAGGACTAAAAGTATACTTTAGTTTTTTTTTTTTTTTTTCAAACCCACCTCTCTCTTTTCTTTTCTTTTTAAGAAAAAAACAGTTCTGTCGGGAGAGTGGCTGCTGCTGTTCATAGCCGGAGTTCCAACAACAATCAAATATCAAAATTGAGAACAATAAGTAACATCTTTAGATTTTAATTGGACAAATGGGAATGCTGCCAAATGAACGTAACTTTTTTGAGTTTGTGTGAATATATAATACGTTTTGGTGACAGCTAAATATCCTCTTGTATCTACTAAATAATCTTTTCTCATGCACAATTCAAATCGCTCTTTAGAAAATATAAATAATTAATTTCTTATTTTAAATAAAATATTTTTTAATTTTCTTAATGTTAGAACACCCAACCATCAGTGCTAAAAAATATGTACTTTTTCTAAAAACTTTAAGAACCATTCTTTACCCAAGCATTTCATATAAAAATATTTAGTTTCTCAATTAATGCATTGTAAAGGAAAAAAAATATACTACTATATGACAAATTGAGATTTTCTCTTATATATATATAAAGAATCTTTAAATAGAAAAAATATAGACATATGAGATCTAAAGAAGTGATTGTGATATTATAAAAAGGGCCAATAGAATGCTCCTTGAACCAAGTTCATCTTTATGAGAAATTTAATACTTCCTCTAATCTTAGACATATAGGAGCTATATAAGTAATTTTAAGAATAAATAAATTAGTTAATTTAGTTATTTGTTATGTTAAAAAGAGTGGATTCATAGAAAAAATTGCAAATGTAACGCATGGATTTCATTCTGGTGGTGCCCTTCCGTCAATTCCTTTAAGTTTCAGTCTTGCGACCATACTCCCCCCGGAACCCAAAAACTTTGATTGGAGGTGATGTTCCGGAACTTGCCCGGGCAAGTCCACGCGCAACACTTGCCCAAACGATGTCAAAACCACCCAAAATCCGATCGTCTCAAAAACTTGCCCGGACCCCCAAAAAACAATTGTTAGTTTTTCTAAAATATCCCTTTTAATCATTTGCAATTAATAGAGAGATTGGAGGGGAAACTATAAATTTGAAAGATAAAAAAATAAATTTTTATATTAAAAAAAACCAAAATAAATGTGTCTATTAGGTCTTTATAGTTAGGATTGAAGAGAGCATGGTGGGTAAAATAATAGTTGGTAGTGGGGGCAAGAATATATATATAGAAGATAAATGGTAAAGTGTAAAATGGAAAGTGGTGGATATCACATGAAGAACACTTTTTGTCACATAGCTCTCATACTTCTTACATGTGGATTTATGTGTTTAGCAACTCTCACTTTGTACATTATTGTTATGTCACTTCCTTTCTATCACACTCCACCTTCTACTTTCTTCACTTTTTGAGTTTATTCACCCCCACCCCAATTTCAATATATTAATTAAGCTGGCATTTATCTTCAACCCACTTTTTTTTTTTAAAAAAAATCTTATTATAATGTAACCGGAATTTTCAATATACCGTTTTTAATTATCATGCATCTATAGTCCATTAACTATCTTGGCCAATCGAAATAATAATTTTTCTTTATATATAAAAAAAAAAGATACAAAATCAAATTTCAAAAAAATTGCTGAAAATTTTCTTATTGTAAAGGGGCTTTTCAGTGTGTCTAACTCAACTTCAATTATTGAAACTCTTCTTTAGCTATGTCCTGCTGAGGTTGGGTCTAATAGAAGGGATTAGTCCCTTACTATGTAGTGAACTAAGATTCGAATTATCACTAGGAGAGATGTTTACTTTCAGGGTTTGACAGTGTCTCAAATTAAGGGGATTGCTTCCAATAGAAGGGGAAAAAACTATATTCAACTCTGTGTAAAATGAAAAACATTTTTATGTATGTAGTTGAATATATGTTGCTCATAGCTAAAGAAGAGTTGTAATCGTTAAAAAATCGTTGTACCGTGAGACTTTAAACAAATTTTAGATGTATTTGGATATTAAAATTTTGCAATTTGAGAATTTTCAGGAAAAAAAGAAATCCCCAAAATTTTTAATTGATTTTTTATTAGATTAAGGGTTCCCAACGAGACTTTGGGCTTTTTTTTTTTTTTCAATTTGCCCCTTTTTAAATAACTATTTAAGCATCTGCCCTTATTTAGAAAACTATTTAAACATCTGCCCCTGTTTGAAAATTATTTAAGTATCTGCCCCTGTTTAGTCGACTAAACACTGTGGTTTAGTCGACTAAAACGTGGGGACTTATTTTTTTTAAACATTCCCTTGATTTAGTCGACTAAACCACAGTGTTTAGTCGACTAAATCAGTTAGAGGGGTTTTTTAAAAACTCCAATCGCGACTTCACAAATCCTAATCGACTAAGGCATATAGATCTTGAATCCATATATACATAATAGTATATATAAGTCTTGCATATAGATATATTTTTTAAATATATATAGAGAGAGAAGTTGCTACACCTGTATCTTTAAAAAATAAATAAATAAAAATATACTTTGCTGTCATATCTCTAAATGTTTAGTTGCATAAGAAAGAAAGAGAAGAAGTTTTGCTGTTACATCTAGTAAATGAAAATAAAGAGACTATATCTCTTTAGATGGCAATGAGCTCATCGTTATGCAGGGAATGAATAAAAGGCAGATTATATATATATATATATATATATATATATATATATATATATATATATATATATATATATATATTTCTGCTTTTAAAGCAAATAATTTTATCTGCCTTAAAATAAAACAACGCCGCAGTAAAAACGTAGATAGCAAGAGTCATTCTTCTGATTTCTTAACCTTGCCTACGGTTTGGTTTTCGAGAGAAAAAACTCAGAGCATGACCATTTTCTGCTTTTCACGATGGGATTTGATTTTTGAGGTACAGGAACCCTTGTTTTTAATTTTTGACTATGAAGAAAGAAAAGCAAGAGTATTCTCATTCTATAAAGCGCATTTTCATTCCACCGCCTGAGATAAAAACGAGGGTTTAACATTTTGAATCCATTTAAGTTCTCAGCTTTTCTCGCAGCATTGGTTTCTGGGGGAAGCTTCAATCATGTCGTCTTGGTCGTCTGCGGACCCTACAGCATCGTCTTCGTATTCGTTTTCGAAGGAACAATCTGAAAATGATGAACGTCAAACTAGGAATTGGCTGGACCTTCCTGGGGACGTGATGGCGGCGATTCTCCTAAAACTCGGCGCTATGGAGATCCTCACGAGCGCTTAGTCTGTATGCACTTCGTGGCGGATACCTATGAATTTGGGTGATCTTCATGATATGCCTTACGATTTGGAGATTATGTGTCGCCATGCTGTTCCAATGTACGGTGGACCCAAAAGAAATCCCTGCGCGTCGTCAGGACGAAGAAATCAGAAGACTCTTGCTTTTCTTTCTTCACGCCAGGTTAAGAAAAAGAGTGAGACTCTTGCTATCTAGGTTTTCATTGCAGCGTCATTTTATTTTAAGGCAAATAAAATTATCTGCTTTAAAAGCAGAAATGATATTCCCTTATTATTATTAAAAGTATCTGATTTAGGAACTAATAAAATTTGAATGACAAATATAGAAAGCGTGATTTTGTTGTTAGTTGAGATTTTGTGGACACGCACACATAGATATATATGTGTGTGTATATAAGGTATCTATTAAGGTTGTTTTTATATCTATATGTATATGTATCATAATAAAATATATTTTATGTTGTTAGTATTTATAAACTCCTATATAATAGGATCTAATCTAACTATTATTCCATTTATAATATTAAGTTACAAATATATATATACACATATATCATAATAAAATATTTTTTATGTTGTTAATATTTATTCCTAATTTAAAGTATTGATGATGTATTTAATATTAGAATAGCCTCTGAGAGTTTTATAATAATTGTAAATAAATAATAATTAGTAAATGATAATAATAAAATAATAATTTTTATTATTATTAATAAAAAGAGAGAGAGAGAGAAATTATATATATATATATATATATATATATATATATATATATATATATATATTTGGTTGTTTTTAAAAAACCCCTCTGACCTGATTTAGTCGACTAAACACTGTGGTTTAGTTGACTAAATTGCGGGGATGTTTAAAAAAAAATAAGTCCCCGCATTTTAGTTGACTAAACCACATTGTTTAGTCGACTAAATTGCGGGATCTTCAAAAAAAAATTGAGGCCCACGTTTTAGTCGACTAAATAGGGGTATTAGTCGACTAAATAGGGGCAGATGCTTAAATAGTTATTTAAAAAGGGGCAAATTGAAAAAAAAAAAAAAAGCCCGAGACTTTGAGTATAAATGGTTCTCACAATTTTAAATAAGTGTGTTTTTTGATATTCAAACTTGTGTTTTCTTTTTTATGGGGTGAAGCCCTTACTATCTCAACCAATAGTTCGTTGATTTAAACAAGATTTACTTCTTACATGAGAATTCAAAATAATGTTTTTATCAAATCTTTGTTCTTTTGGGCTAAAAATATATATTTTTAAAAGTGTTAAGGTGTAAAAAAAAAAAAAAAAAATATATATATATATATATATATATATAGTTTTCTTAAAAGTGCACCCAACATAAAGTATTTTTTTGGGTGTAAAAGTCACTATATAGTTACAAAAGTTGAGCAAAAATACACATTGACTGTTAGTTTGACTTATATATATATATATATTTAAGGCTAACATGGACGATAACTCAGTTAAATTTCATCCTAGCTGGTAGTAAATAATTGGAGAAAATTACAGATAATAGCATAGATATTTTGAAAATTACAGTTCAGCCTTTCTCTTGTTCAATCTCATTCCTACCCATCTACACCTCCTCACTGTCATTGCCGCCTTTATGTAATTTTCAAAACTTTATGGGCCTTTTCTGTAATTTTTTCTAGGTCTCCTCTGCTAACTAGGATGAAATTTAGCTGAGGCATTGTTCATGTCAATCTTAAAAATGTTAAAAAGTCAAACTAACGATCAATGGGTATTTTTGCTCCACTTTAACCACATTTATATTTTTGCACTTAAACCTTTTTTAAAATTTAGAAAAAGTGAAAAAAAAAGTTGGGTTCTTTTATTTAATTTTTAAAGTTCTTTTAGTTAATAATCTTATATAAATAAATAGTACCATTTGTATTGCACGACAAGTGACACAGAACCATCAACACCGGCCACTAACGATGTCCACTGTGAGCCTGCCATATATATAGCAACCACCCATTCTCTTTTAACATTATTACCATTTACTTACCCCCACTATCACATTATTTTAACACATTCCTTTTATCTTTTAAGACTTATTTTAATCCTCTTTTTCCCTTTCCCAAAAAAAAAAAAAAACTATATGCATTTTCATGTATACTTTGCATGGAGTTTAAATTAAAATGAGTAATTAATGAGCCAGTGTCTTAGTGGCGCAGTGGTATAGGAGTCAGTATTAACTGGCCTCCCTCCTCTATGTCCAAGGTTCGAACCCTGTCCCCTCCTCTACCATAATATATCAAACAATAAAAAAAAAGAGAGTAATTAATGACTTATGAATAGTACAACAAACTTACTCTTCATTTTTCAACCAAGTAAATGAATCTAATCTAAATATAGGATAAATGCATTTTTTCCCCTCAGTTTCATAAAGTCATGAAAAAAATTAATGAAAGGAAATAATTTATAAATAATCATTATTGCAAATAAGTTGTTACTCCTCCGATCCTAAATATAAGACATATTTTGTAGTGCAACTATATTTTATATTTAGGACGGAGGTATTACTTGTTAAGTAAGCCTTTTTCATCAGATTTTATTAGTTAACCCCGTTACAAAAATAATACTAACGATAAAAAAATATTTGAGAAGTTTTAAAAATTATATTGAAGTATGATGATTCTAGAGAGAAAGACACAAATATCCCACCAAACATGCATATTTAAATTTAAGACCCTAAAATGTCTTCCTAAGTTTGAATTCCATAAGGGATTAATAGGTGGCTACATTTTGTAACGAAATTACCTAAATCCCTTAATTTGAAAAAGCAAAATAGCAATAATAATTAAGGTAGCGACAGCTAATTTCAGCAAAAATTTTACCCCCAAAAAAAAAAAAAAACCAATTTGAGCAACAAGAAGTTGATAGTTAATATCTTTAGCTGATCAAATGATGACAATAATTAAGGCAGTAAAAACTATTTTCACTGAGGGCAATTAGGTCATTTTGCAAAAACTTAATTACAAAATAGTTCCTAAGGACTTCATAGGAGTTAAGTTATTTCAAGAGACCATTTTAAGATTCCTATATTTTGGTAGCCCTTATAATTTATGAGATGGAAACAGGAATTAGTTTTTTTTTTTTTTTGTCCACCTGATTTATTGGAACATTTGGTTCCGATTAATCTAGATTTGTCCTAAGTCTGGCCTACGGTTTTGCGGAAAGAGCTCTCAATACCACTGTTTTTCATTATCATGCCTCGAATCAAAGACGTGGTTAAGGGAGAACAAGTTTCTTTCTCCTTACTCCTAATAAATATTGGTCAGAAATTAGCATTGTTAACGAAATAATCAAGATATAAGATATGTTGGGTTGTATTACATATCACATGAGGTGGACTCCAATGAAAAGAATCTTATGTACATAATCAACCATTGTAGCCCACTCACTCAACCTTAAGTGGGTTCAGTTGACTCATGTAGGCTCACTTATAAAATGGGCCACTCAACTTGCTCTCACTTTTAGGGTAAGGTACTGATTTTTGGTTTTTTCTTTTAAAAGAAAATGTTCAAATTATTCCTTATCCTTGGGTTCAACTGGCATGAAGGTCGATCTTCCTCACCTTAAGAGAGGGGTTTGATCCCTGCGTTGGTCAAGGCTCTGGGGGAGGCATTCTAGGGGTCTAGGAAGCAGTGGATGGACTGGGCTCCAAGCGCCCTACCCTTGGACTGTGGGTGAATCCAACCCCTTTCCTAAAATTTTCATATATATATATATATATATATATAAAAGAAAATGTTCAAATTGACTTTAATTTAGGATGAAGTATAATGGAATAGGTGTCAAAAGAATGAGATGGAATGGGAATGAATGTAGTGGAGTGAATAAAAGTGAATATTGTTTTGAGAGTTTTATCGTAAAAGGGAAACATTTTCGTTTTATAATTATTCAGAGGTTAATAGTAAAACGAATGAAATAGAATGAAGTAGAGCTTTTTTGTTTTTCAATATCATCTTTATCAGCTAATGTGTGTGTATGTGTTAGATTTTTTATTATAAATTATTAAAGACATTTTTCATGATGCAATTTTTAAAAAGGCTTTGACTATGGAGAACCTGTATCTTCATACCACTCCGGTTCTTATAATAAATGTATTTTAACTAATTCTCACATATTAAAAAATGACAGTTAAATTATTAAATATGAAAAAAAAAATTACCCTTACAAAGAAAAAATCTTTCTATATATTTACAAATCATTTTCACTTTTTTTTTTCCTCTTTTCAACAAGAATTACATAAAGGTAAAATAGATAAAAAATCATCAACAACCATCTAAACACTTGTATATTTAGGACAATTCTTCCACAATAAACTTAGAATAAGGATTAAAAAGTGATACTTCCAGCGTCTTAGTAGCGCAATGGCATAGGAGTTTGGCTCCCCTCCCCCATGTTCAGGGTTCGAACTCTGTCCCTCTACCCTATTATGTGTATAAAAAAAAAAAAGATTAAAAAGTGATACTTGTTTACTCTTTGAATGAAATGGTCATTATGGAACATCATTGAACACGAATGGAGGAGAATAATTATCATACATAATACTATCATTTTGGAATATAATACAAGCTAAAACAATATATTGTAGTGTAATTTATATTATAAATTATATCTTATATTTATGATCGAAGGAGTATCATTTTGGAATATAATACAAGCTAAAACAATATACATATATGTGTGTCTGCGCGCGTATATATAATACTATCATAAAGTATATATATTTTGTTAGCGTGCAAGAAAGGATTATAGTTTAAATATTCTTTGAATGAAGGGAACTAGTATATTTTAATAGAACTTGCAACCAATACTAAAAATTGATTTACTGCTTATTGTAGCAATCAAAATGTCAAGAATATTAATGTTATTTTTAAAAGAATTGGAAATCAATTTTGATTGTTCTTCCTACAAGTTAACACATCTAATTCTTTTCAATTATGAGCATTAAGTGGTAGTTCCTCTCAATAACATTTTGTTTCAAACTTGGCCATGAAAACAAATATTTGATGCTTGTACAAATATCTCCATTACGACTCATCATCATGTAATTGGTAAAGGAAATATCAATACCAACGAATCAAAATAGGATTAAAAAAGAAAATATTTAAATGATATAGTACATTCAATGCATCATCAAAAGTACTTACTGTTGAAGCACTTGAAAAATGGAAGCGACAACAAGTCGTACTTGGAAAGGTAAGAGAAAAGTGAAAATAGTATTGTGATTAATTAGATGGATAGGATTTAAAGATGATGAGGGATAATGAGAAAGAGATAATGAGAGAAACCCAACCCACTTGTTGAAGCTTTTCAATACAATCCACCTACAAGAGTAATAGACTATGATGACACCATATTGGTTTTTTTTTTTTTAATATATATTATTCAACCAATGAAACTAGGAAAAATCCTCTTCAAAGCCCTCTTTACTAAAAAAATTCAAAAAAAGGCCTCAAAATTCTGAAAATTCCAGAAAATGTCCCAAGATTCTGAAAATTATAAAAAAGACCTTTCAGAATTTACGGAGTTGTTAACGGGGCTGATATAGTTGTTAACAACTAAATCAGCCCAGTTAACAACTATAAACAACTATATCAGCGAAGTTAACAACTATATCAGTACCCCGCTAACAACTATATCAGCCTCGTTAACAACTAACGTTGGGCATTTTCTGAAATTTTTAGAATTTTGGGGATTTCTCTGGAATTTTCAGAATCTTGAGGTCTTTTCTGGAATTTTCATAATTTTAGGGCATTTTCTGGAATTTTTTTTGGTAATATGGGCCTTCAAAATGATTTTCCCATGAAACTAATATGAGAAGTCTCATGACTTGTCAATAAGATTATCCTGATATTATTTTTCTTAGTTGCGACTTTTATGATATTTTCCATTTCTTTTTAGAAAAAATGAGATAAAACTTACTTTTGACATTGACAATTTTTCACCTTAAGTAAAAAGGTCAATTTTACCAATATGTTGTTAATTGCGGTAGTAAGTGACCATACCATATAAAGAGAATGCCACAAATTTGAATTTCGGGAATTGTATTTGTTGGGATAAATGAAAACCATCGCCGTTCTAAGTTTAAAAAATGATTAATTTCAAGCCCAAAGTGATTGATGCATACACTTTAATTAAATAAAAAGTGTTAAGTTGCATTCAGCACCCTAAACATATTTTAAAGTATTGGATGTATTACAAAAATACTTCAAGACACTTAATGTACCTTAAAAAAAAAAAAGTGATATGGTCAATTTTTATACGGGTGTTTTTTTTCCCCAAATAAATTAAAAAGGGCCTAAATAGGCCAACCTATTTTTTTGGTTGGGAACATAAGAGCCAACCCTTTTGAGACCCAGCGGAAGGGATGGTTTTCAAGTCCAACCTTGGCAAATTTTGGACCGAAACTAGCTAGTTGTTGGACCTGAACCATTTTCTTAACCCAACATTCCAAACTCATCACTTGTTACCATTGAGGTGAACCTTTCAACCTTGCTGCTCCGCGAAAAATACGGGTATGGCCCAGCTCGACTCACCCGTTCCTAATCCTTAATATAAGATATATTGACCTAATCTAATTAAATTAAAGAAGTTTGTTATATTAATTAAAATGACATATATTTTCTAAAACACCTTGGTTATCTTCCTTAATTCCTCTATTTACTCTCGTCCTTCATTATAGTTGAGGGAGTTTTTTTTATTATTTATGGCTAAAATCAACTTTTTAAATATATCTTATATTAAAAAGCGGAGGAGTATAAAAAGACTAGGTTGCGCTGTGTGAATATTAATTGGGCCACATGAGCCTTTATTTACGTAGAATCTTTTACCCTCCATTTTATACAAGATTAGCCCAACTTTTAGTAATTTCGGCCCAGAAAGCCCAATTCACAGCCCGTCAGTTCCCCCAACAAAAAAAAAAAAGAAAAGGAAAAACAAACAACTGATCCCCCATGATTATCTAATATTTACTACAACGATTGGGACTGTTGAATCTGAGAATTTGGGGAGCATCTTGATCCAGCACCCCAGGATCAGCTTTGTTGCAGTTTGTGTTATAGATCAGAATTGTTTGAAAAATACTGGACGCGGTGACTCGGCTGAGTCAGGTATCTTTCATCCTGTCTTTGTTTTATAATCGATCTAACAACTAGGGGCTTTCGATTTCCTTAACTGATTCTCGTATTTGATCGAGAAGCTTCTCTCTGTTTAGGAATGCTTTCTCTAAATCGTTGTTTCTTCGGTCAAATTGTTTCGCACGATCCTTACTTTTGTGCCAGAAATATGGGTTGTGTTTTGATCAATAATTGGTTAAGAATGATGAATTTGAATGTTCCGTGCTTTTTGTTCTTTAACCTCTTCGACGTCTGGGATATTTCTTTTGGCCTGAAAAATCTGGGATTTTTCTGTTGATGTGATTTTTCGTTGTATTTATTGTTTCAGGGCTAAGATGAATCCTGTGGCTGTACCAACGATGATGGTGCCGCTGCTTACCTTGCTTCTTGTGGCTTTAATTCCAAATGGGTTGTTGGCCTTGCCATCCACAGTGCCTGCCTTCCTGTGGTCGCCCAATCAGGACTTGTATGCCTACTTACTTCGTTTCATCTGTTCTTTTTTTTGCTTTTCTTAGTACTGTTAAATTGTGTTCTTCTGAAATAAGATATGTGATTGTATGCGGGGACTTTCATAGATGAATTCATTGCCTGAGGCAAACCTTTGAACTATTATGCATACTAGAAGCTTCATATGGAAAAACAAAATAGGTGGCTAATTTTATAACTACCCAAGTTACAGGTGGGAGGTCAATGGCGACGAAATTAGTAGTTGCAAAATTTAAGTCTGAGTAGCTCAAGGATGTAAATCATGGTAAACAAAGGGTAGCTTGAAGACTAGAAAGGAAATTAGTGAATGAAGGAGATTAGAAGAGGGAAGAGAAGGGAGAAGGGAGAAGGGAGAAACAAGAAGAGGGAGAGAGATAGGAGGCAGAAAGAAAGGGACGCTAGAGAGAGATGAGAATGGAATTGTCCTGGCATAAGCAACAATAACAACACATTCAGATCCTAAGTCCCCTATTCATGTGCAATATGTGCTAACAGTACACTGAACATAACTAACCTATAACTAATTCTTATGTGTATTATTATTTATACAACATAAGTCAGATGACAGAAAGGGATTTCATAGGTAAAGCAGGATGGGATTGCAAATGAAAGCCAAAGGATAGCAGTAATTGGTGAAATTCAGGTAGTTCATATGTTGGGGACTGTGTCTTCAAGTTTGACCTAAGGTGTTACCCGTGGCCAGTGATGAATCAAGAGAGGGGGGCTAGGGCTGTAAGTAGATGTTTGGGTAAGAAACCATATGTTGAAAAGCTTTGATTAAGAAGATTGGAAGAGGAATATAGGAAGGCAAAAACCTTGGAAGGATTCATATTAGTAAGATGTAAAGTTTAGAATGGAAGGTGAAATAAAATTTGATTTAAATTAGTAAGATTTAAGATTAGTAAGATAAAGCTTCTCGCTGAGTAACAAAGCAGGATATTTTGAAGGGTGACGTGGGTTTTGTGAGGATAACTGAAGAAAATACATGTATATTTTGCAAGTGTTAGATTATGATAATTGTTTTGATGAAAGCAAGAGTAACTTGGTCAATGAGCTTTCAAACACTTTCTTGATATTTAGGATTTCTGAACTGGGAGAACTAATGATAATTATTTATTTATTGGTTACAGGGTTTCAAACAATGGGCCAGCGGGAACAGTCAATTATCAAATTATTTCTCCAAAAGATCTAGTAAATTCTGTTATGTCACAAGCAGGCTGGTCAAATTTACTGGTAGTTTATTGCATTCTCTCGACTAGTTTCTTTTTATGTATGTTAAATGTCTCCTTAGTTTTAGTGAAATCTGTTATTGCTCTATTTTATTATATTCTTTTTAATTTTGCTGTTGCTGTAGTGGTTCTAACTTTCTTTTGAATCACTTAGTGTAAAGGAAAAGAAATGCAGAAACCTTTGGATCTGGCACTTCTTTTTGTTGGCAAAGAGGTAATATCGTTGAAGCATCTCTATGACTAGTGTATGTTGGTATTTTTCATATTTGCATTTGCAATTTTCTTGAATGAGTTTCCTGTCCATGACTTTCATTAAGCCAACAACTTATTCACATTGTTCTCTTTTGTAATAAATTTCTGGACCTTCATTGATGTGAAAGTTCAAGAAACCTTTGCTGAAATTGTCATCAGTTATGCATGAAATACAATACTTATATATGCTGATGTTGATTTATCCCCTTTACAGCTGCAATCTTCAGATTTAAGTTTGAACAAACATGCAGATCCATCTCTTTTAGAATTACTGAAGGTGAGAGAATTGCATCATATAGTCTATCAAGTTTTCCTTTAGAGTAAACACATCCTCCAAGTCTTAAAAGAATTGATATCCCAAAATTTGATTTTGACTTGGTTCCTCTCTTGAGTAGATTTCTTTCACAAGGTCGAACTTTTCCATGGCATTCCCTTATGTTTCATCATCAGAGGAGGAGAAATTGGAAAATTCATTGGTCTCAGGATTTTCCAAAGCATGTGGAGATGATTTAGAAATTGGTGATGTTGCTTTCCTCGGATCTTGTTCTATGGAGGGGGAAAATCTTAAAGAAAATAGTGCTGTGCATTCAATTCAAGTAATAACCAAACCATGCGGCAATGCTGATTATGGAATTTTGGGTTGTTATGATGATCTGATTCTTTTTTGCCTGTCATAACTGGTAGGATTTTCTGACCAAGAGGTTGGAAGAGAGTCACAAAGGGGCAACAGATTTGGTTGTATTTTGTAATGGAGACTCTTTACCTTCAGAAAATGTTGACAATACACAGTCTGAAGGTAATATACCGCAAACTTGTGTTATGCTTGATAGGGCTGAATTATCTGTGATACAATTTTGTTTTTGCTGTGTATATATGCAGGTAAAATCTTATCCGAGCTTCTCAGCTCCGTAGAGAAGTCTGGTGCAAAATACTCAGTTCTCTATGTGTCAGACCCCTCCAGGTCAATCCAGTATCCTTCTTACAGGGAAATACAAAGATTTCTGGCAGAAAGCACCCCAGGGAATTTATCAGGCAACGCTACACTCTGTGATGAAGTCTGCCAGATTAAATCATCACTTCTGGAGGGACTGTTAGTGGTAAGGTCTTTTTGCTCAATTTTTCTGAGATCTGATCATATCTTTCTTGCTATGTAATTAATGCCAAAATTACTTTTTCAGCCTATACAAATATTTAAGGTTCCTATAGAACATGTAGAGTGTAGAATTGAAATTTAGAATCCCAGTAAACTGTCTAATTGGTGCTATTACCTTGAGTAAGCTAATTCAACAAGGAAACTTAAACTGCCTAAAACCCTAAACCAAGTACAGAATAGTGGAACCCGGCCAAGATTTGTTTTTGGAGGTTAGCTATATCATGAAGCGTATGTTTCACTTTTCCCTTTTATTACGTGGTGGTTGTTTTAATCTCAAAAAGTCTTTTTTTGTCCACCGTTAGGTTTTCTCGTTAGTTTCAACTTGTAATTTAGTTTTTCACTATTTATTCTTTTTTGTGTTCACACTCACATACATGACATAATATCAATGCATGTGGTCATGTTCCAGGGGATAGTTTTGCTCATAATTTTGATATCCGGCCTTTGCTGTATGATGGGAATTGATACTCCAACAAGATTTGAGACGCCTCAAGAGTCATGAGTCATGATCTGCTTTTTGTTCAAGGTGATAATGGTCTGGGAAGTTGGCTCTGGTGTTGTACTATTTTTAATATAATATTAGATCTTCCTTTTGGAGTGGTCTGGTTGAAGTTTCAATCTTGTGACATTATTGATTTACATCAGGGATTCTGCTTTGTGTTTAAATAATCAAATAATTTTTTTTCCGGTATATAGAATTCAATCTTAGGTTTCAGTTATGAACATGTACTGCGGATTATGAACTTTGTAGCTAGAAGTGAATGCATTTTGTAAGTTTAATTTACCAAATTGAGCTTATGTCTTCTATGCAACTGTCTTATGATTTGTATTCACTTGCGCATGCATCACACACGTATCAAATATACACTTTACATGTGGCTTGGCAGAGTCAGCCACGTTGGTCAAAAGAAATTAAAGAGGATTTTTTTTTTTTTTGGGTGGTTCCACAGATGGCATTTAATTTTATCATGGTTTTTTTTTTTCCTTAACTAGAGCTAAACCCCTTTGTTTTTTTACTTGTTTATATGTATATATAATGATTGAGTTAGCATAGAGTTAAAGTGTAAAAACACACGAGATTTTTTTGAAAGCGCACAGAAACCAAAGGGCAAAAGTAACTAGGCCATTAAATCTAATTTTGTAGCTTTAATTTGTTATAAAAATACCAAAATGTCCCCGACCCCACACACCAAAAAAAAAAAAAAAGTCCCCCTTCCAACTTGAATATACCAAAATGCCCCCATTGTTCCAAACTCTGTCTTCTCCACTCCCCAAGTTCCTCAAAATCGAACCCAAGCAACATATCGGTGGGTTTTGCTGGAGTAAAGCAAACGACAAAGACGAGAGTAATGGTGGCAGCTTCTTTTCCATCTCCCCCTAGATTTGCCTTCTCCCTCTTGGAGCTCTACTTGCAAAACAAACCCTTACTTGAAGATTTGGATGTGAAAACATTAGCTCGTGGGACATCGGGATTTAATGGGCAGGTGGATTGTTGCTCAACAAATTCAATAAACATTGCATTTTTGTTAATTCGATTCTTATCCCCTTTAAAATTCCTGTTGCTGATGTTATCGATTATAGATTCTAAAATTAGATCTTGCAAACCTGATAAACATGGCTGCCATTAAAGCTGCCGTTGAAGGTGCAAATAAATTGACAGCTTCTTAGTTGGAGTTTGCGAAAGATGGGATAACCATGGGAACAAAGCGTAAAACAATGTTCATATCAGAGGAATCAGAAAAGGAATGGCCAGACTGAACAATTCAAACCAGATGAGGAGGTTTTGAAATGAGTTCTAAGTCTGTTAAAATCACACAAACATCGAAACTTTGTTTCCTTATTGAGCCTTCATTATGCTTGATTCCTTCACCGCCGTCAGTGGAGGGTGCCGGCTGCTTTAGTTATTGGCTTTCACAAATAAAAGATTCAAAGGTTGAGAGGGGAGGGGATGTTTTTTAGTCTGCACTTTTTAGTATTTTCACAAAAATAGTGTGGGCCCCACCATAAAAGTAATGGCATTAGATTAGATTTGGCTATTATAGACATAGTTACTTTTACCCCAATTTTTAAAAAACATAGTTGTTTTTCTCCCTCAAAAAAATATTTGGTATTGAGTGCACTTTTTGAAAATTCTCATATGTATTTTAACACCTTAACCCCAATTAATATTTATGATAGACTTGTAGTGGAGAACCAATGTCTATCATACATGAGCTAATAGTGCTTTTAAGATTTATCATGATGGATAATTTTGTGATGTGGAATTAGCTTTTTAGAACCCTGCAATGGAATTTAATGGAACTAACAATGGAATTTAATGGAACTAAAATAAAATGTGTTCTTAAGGCTGGGTTTTAGTTTGTTTCATGCCTGTACATTATCTTGTGTTCTTTTCTTTGAATAAAGTTGGGGTGGTGAAACTCAAATTATACACACGAGGGTAAGAGGGTAATATGGTCAAACACCAATTGGTTCCCAAACAAATTATGTTGAAGGAGCTAGATCTTTGATGAGTACTGAAAGAAAATATCAAAAAGAAAGTAGTACACAATGTCTTCAAGACATGAAAAACATTTTCCCTTAGATTTAATTTACCCCCACCTATACCTATCTTTTAATGTGCAATTTGAATCGAAGGACAAATTTGCTGTAAGATACAATGAAGACCCCTGAGTATAGATTGCACTCACAACAATCAAGCCAAGATAACAATGACTTTTACAAAGTGATAATTTGACTTTATCTTTGTATGCACTCAAAGACAAAGGTATTGAGTTTAATCTCTTGTTGTTGTATAATTTCTGAAGTTGTATCGATTTTTTTCATAAATGAAGTAATGGTGTAAGGTATTTATAGATCATGAAGTGATGTTTTAAAGTAGTGCTTCTTGAAGCAACAATTTTTCAATTAAAAGTCATAACTATATGTTAGATTCATGAACCAACATAACTTTAATAATCAATGGTTATTTAAAATAACTTTTCCATAAAGAGTTACACCTTTATAGTATATAGGATTTCCTTGAAAACCAACACATTTTCCACCAAGTAGTAGTTACTACACCTTTTCATTAGTGTCTTTAGAAACTAAAAGAACATGACCTTGGTGACCTTTAGTGTTATAACTCCTTACACAACTCTTTATATAAATTCCTTAATTTGTAAGGATATGACTTTCCAGCAAACATATCTCTTCATATTAAAATATTCTAACAATCCCCACCATTTTAAAATGATTACAAACTCTTATCACTTTGGAAATCTCATATTGTCATTAAAGGTATCTTGAGGATTTGAACCTTTACCAAAGTAAGATATGGTTTAATTTAACCCATCCAAAACAATATGGTACACTAAGCTTTGAACCAATTATCCCATATGAACATGAATGCATGAATTACACATGGGATCTCGGGCCATTATATGCCACTTTAAATGACATGTTCATTTGTGGCCTTGTGTTCGTATCCTTTTCATGAGAACTTTTTAGAGTCAAGCCTTTAGACTCTTAGAAACGGCCTCACTTCATTCTCATATAGCCAAACTTCGTCAAGAGCATCACCATGATAAATGCTTCAGCAAATATATGCTTATAGATCCATTAAAAGTCAATTTAAAGCTCAACCTACCTCCTTCTAGTCTCATGGTTGCCAAGTACTTTCCTACCTGGGATGTATTAAAAGTCAAGTACTTTGAATCACTCCGATAGCATACTTTGACTATTGAATTCAGGACTTGATATGATAGTCAAGTGTGAGTTGAATTTTCACTATTGATGATTAAAATTTATAGGGCTTAAATCTCATCCCTTTTGATGTTTTTAACACCAAATCCCTTATCAGATCTTTTGTTAAATGATGTACAAGATTCAATTCAGATCTTATATAATTAAGGGACTTTCCATTATAAATTGGCTATACACCATTGTAAGAGTATACTACCATCACAATATAATGGATAGATATTAGTGTCAACTTCATATAAGAGTCAAATAATGAAGAACGATATCAACAATCAAAATTATAAATATGTCAATAACAACTCATGACTCATTTTCCATTACTAAAATTACCATATCCAACCATGTAAACATAATTTGTAATTTTATCATTTCCTCTTTTCTTTGATGTCTTATGAGACTGTCCTTCCTCCACCACATATAACTTCTTATAATACTTTCTAATGAGTATTGGTTCCTTTTCTACCTTGGATCTTTTGCCATACTCCTCTTCTAAAAGAAGATAATCTCCAATTGCTCAAAAGAGATTTACTTTTTATGCTCAATTAATACGTTTTTTCAAGTCTTTCAATAAAAGAGGAAGTGTTGTCTATGATTGATGAAACAAGATAAATTCATCCACATTCATGTTAAGTTATTTGAAACTATTCAAATCATGTTCAATTCATGCATTTATTCTGTAACACATATTCCATCAGTTATTCTAATTAAAATTAGAACACATCATAATAATTATCAACCCATTTAATTGACTATAGAATTTTTCATAACAATTATCAATTTAGTAAATTGGAAACCTTTCACACTTCTTATAACTTCCTAATCATTATTAAAATATTCCATGATTCCACAAGCCATTACCACATAATCTAAAGGCAAAATAATTGCATCAACCAGATCATGAATAAACCTCTTGAATTTAAAAACTATATATTCAGTAAAGAAAGGCAAATAGCCACTTTGCCATTGACCAAGTGAATTCAAGATGACTCTTACATGAAGTTCCCTGATCAAATCATACCCTTCTAGCAAGCAAAATCGGTATTGTCTTAGAAAGTTGCCACCATTAAACTTAACAAATTTATAGTTTACTCCCTCCAAAATGCCATTTGGATTCACAAATTTAAGCCTAAAGATTGCTGGAGGGGTTGGATCTCTAAGGAATACAGGGAGAAAAGATGAAGAAGAATGTAGTGCACAATGTCTTAAAGGCATGGCCAACACTCTCCTTTAGGCATAATTTGCCCCTCCTGTACCTATTTTCTAGGGTGCAATCTGGATTGACGGACAAATTTCCTGCAGGATATAATGAAAACTCTAAAGTGTGGTTGTACTTCCAACACTCTAGTCAAGACAATAATGACTTTTACAAAGTGATAATTTGACTTTATCTTTGTGTGAACTTAAGGATAAAGACAATGATGAGATTGATATTTTTTTGTTGTGTAGTTTCTAAAGTTGTATTTTTTCCCCCACAAATGAAGTGATAGTACAAGATATTTATAGATCATGAAGTGATGCCTTAAAATAGTGTCTCTTAAGCAATGCATCTGTAATAAAAGTCATAATCATATATTAGGTTTATGAACTCTTATGAATCAACATAACTTCAATAACTAATAGTTATTTAAAATAATGCTTCCGTGAAAAGCTACACTTTTATAGTATATAGGGTTTTCTTAAAAATCAGTAGAACCTTCCACCAAGTAATAGTTATCACACATTTTCATTGGTATCATTAGCAACTAAAAGTACATGACCTTAGTGACATTTAATGTTATAACTCTTGATACAATCCTTCACATAAATATTTTAATTTATAAGGATATGACTTTCCATTAAATACATCTTTCATTTTAAAACATTCCAACACATTAAACCTCTGCTCAGGTTTGAATTTAAGTTATTTATTAGCCTTTTTAGACCGAAAATTTTAAAAGATTTAAATTATGGATTTTTTTTTAAGATGAAATTGACTGTTTTTATAATGAGAAATTTTCTTTAAAGGATTAGTTTTTGATCATCCCCAACATAGGATTAATAAGGGATAAATATGTAGGTGAGACATAGAATAAGGAATATCTAGGTTTAATTGATATATCTAAGATAACAAAAATATTCATATGCTAACCTAGATTTCCTATTTTATTTAGGGACAAAACTTACATCCATGCCTTTTATACCCAGTTCCTCCAGTTCACCAATTATAAAATGACACCTGGACATTTTTGACACATCAGCCATAACTTTGTTACCCATTACTCCTTCATCTCCTCTATTTATGGCTGATGTGTCAAAATGTCCAGGTGTAAAAGGGATGTGTGTTCGATCCCCGCTGCCATCGCTGGGACTCCTTTGGTAGACGATCTCGTAAGTCCCCAGTAAGTGCTCAAAGAGTCCCGGGCCGTGCCCTGGCCTTGGTGGAGGACTGATGCCGAACCCCTGTAAAACTTTTTTTTTAATCAAAAAAAGAATATTAAATAAATAAATTCTATTCCTATAAAGATAACTATCCGTTTTTGTTAGAACAACTAACACACTCAAGCCGGCTTAACAGGCCTAATAGGTTTCTTAATAAGCCTAAACTTAATCTTTTAACTAGAATAGGTCTCTCTCTCTCATGGTAGTTAAAAACTTGATTTATCACTGCGATTTTACGTTTTTACGATTTTTTTTTTCATTAAAACAATTTTACTAATTTTCCAAACGCTTTTAAGTTTTTACAATTTTTTTTTACGATTTTACTACGTTACGATTTTACGTTTTACGAATTTTCATTCTTCTTCCGTTTTCAGGTAAAATCTATGTTTTCACTATCATGCTCTCTCTCTCTCTCTCTCTGCATAGTGCATTCGGTGTCCCAAGGTAAGTCATCTTTCAGGCTCATCAAAGACCCTAGACTAATCCGAGCTGAGATCGGGTTGGCCCTTTTAGGGGGAAGTCTCTACCGCCTATACACGCTGCATTCCTACGTTTCAAACTGAAGACCCATAGTTAAGTTAGGATAGCCCCTTATCAGTTGACCTAAACGTTTGATGGTGAACAGGTCTTTTAAATAGGTCTTAACCAAGCCTTTTTTAGTAACAGACCCGGCCACAAGCCTTAACATGTCCCTTAACCTGTTTTCTCCCTACTTATGAGAACCTCGGACTAGAAATATCATGTAAGTGGGATTGCGGCAACACCCCCTCCCTTATATGGCTTTCTCAATCCTAAGATCAAAAATTTTGAAGAAAAAAGTATCCCGGTTTATAATAAGTTTTGGACAAGTGTACCCCTCTCAGTTTTGACCCAAATTAAGACTCATCTCTTCTCATCACTCTTTGTTGCCGTTGCTCCTGTTCTCCATTGTTACTATCGATCTCCATTTTTTCTTCTTCTTTTTTTAATGTAAGAGCAGATATTCATATCAATAAGTATTTGTTAGCTAAAATCTCATAGATTTCTTACAATGGCAAGACGAACGGTTTTAATCAAAGCTAGCTTTACCATTATATCAGATGCAATCCAACTCTACTGCCAAAAGGAGTCCTTCAGGAAATCGATACTGCAAATCAAAAGTTTCAGTGGCTCAAGATGAAAGTCTAAGGAAAATGCATCTAATTGCATGGGATATAATTAGAAAAAGTAAGAAGACAGGGGGTCTTGGAATCAAAACGTTAGAGGAACAAAACAAAGCTTTCATCATGAAGCTTTGCTGGGGTTTGATTATGAAACCTGAGACACTCTGGGTCAAATGTCTGAGAGCTCAATATGAATGTGGTGATAATTTTATTATAGTGATTATAAAAAAGAAATCAAACTCCCTTAATTGGCAAGCTATCATTGCAGTTTGGGAAATTTTCATGAAACGGCATTGGGAAAAAGATTAAAGGTGGTCAGAATACCAAATTCTGGTGGGAACCTTGGACAATGTTTGATAAACCACTCATAGATCTCGCAACCAAGAATTTGGAATTGATTAATGCAGAGGCCACAGTGATTGGAATGACGAGTTATAATAGACTAATAGGGAAATCTTGAAGTATGCTGACTTATTGGCAAGGGAGGCTCATCAAAATATGCAGTCATATTTGCAGGATAAATCTTTTGCTGATAATGTGTACTCGAGAGTAGTTAGAGGGAAGACCTTCAAGCTTAACTTAGCTTGTCGTTGTTGTTGGGTTAACATACTCTTTAGTCATTTAAGCCCAATAAGGCTTAAATGAGACTACAGCCCAAGAACTCTATGGCCCATGTGGTTTAGGGTTAGGTCTTGGATGTAGTAGTATATAAACCAACTTTCACCTACTTGTGAAAGATAGAAAAAAAAGGAGGCTTTCATCAGAAATAAACCCTAGAGGTAGACATTCATCATCTGAATGGTTGCCCACACAACCATCCTATCCCCCTCGAGAGATAGTCTGGAAGATCGATCATAGAGCGGACTACGATTATTCGTGGAGAGGCTTTCAGATCGCTGCATCTTTCTAGGTAATCAAAACGACGAAGGTTTTAACTTTTCCTATATCGTGTCGGTACGATTCACTTTCGCGTTTCTGGTGAGATTCCAACATAGACTAGCTCTACCTTCGGCACCAATGGAGTTACGGTTGGGAGTTTTCTGGAGTCAGCCATGTTGATGCTATCATTTTATGTAGCAAATGAAATCATTAAATCATGAAATTTTACACGAATAAAGTAGACATGTAGGGCTTTCCAAATATATAAAATATGTACCGTTTTTATCTCCGGTCAAGGAGATATGAATTTTTGAAGTTAAGCTATTTTTCTGGACGAAAATCTGGGCAGCGTTTAGAAACATTAAAATTGGGAATGATTCACTAATTCTGGGTGAAAACCAATATTTTCACTAATTCTGGAGCCATGTTGATGTTTTCTAGGTGCAAACCAGCGTAACTGGGAATGATTCACTAATTCTGGGTGAAAACTGGGAATGATTCACTAATTAGTGAAAACCAGTTGATAAAGCTGGGAATGATTCACTAATTTTGGGTGAAAACCAGGGTAACTCCATTGGTGCCGAAGGTAGGGCTAGTCTATGTTGGAATCTCATCAGAAACGCGGAAGCGAATCGTACCGACACGATATAGGAAAAGTTAAAACCTTCATCGTTTTGATTACCTGGAAAGATGCAGCGATCTGAAAGCCTCTCCACGAATAGTCGTAGTCCGCTCTATGATCGATCTTCCGAACTATCTCTCGAGGGGGATAGGATGGTTGTGTGGGCAACCGTTCAGATGATGAATGTCTGCCTCTAGGGTTTGTTTCTGATAAAAGCCTCCTTTTTTTCTTCTATCTTTCACAAGCAAGTGAAAGTTGATTTATATACTACTACATCCAAGACCTAACCCTAAACCACATGGGCTATAGAGTTCTTAGGTTGTAGTCTCATTTAAGCCTTATTGGGCTTAAGTGACTAAAGAGCACATTAACCCAACAGTTGTTTAATCCAAAAAAACAAAGATGGGACCTAGCTACATGACAACTTGACAACAAGTGTTCCATGTAACAATTCTCACACAGATTGGATCTCATTCCTTAACATTTAAGTAAAGGAGTGCTCACGTTATCGGTTAGTTATATCAGTGGCAGCGCTATCCGCCGTGTTTGGATAAGGTTTTGAGGAGAAGCTTGGTGTTGACATGTTTGTGTGTGCGCATAGGTGTGTTATTTAAAAACAAATCCTTTGTAACTGAGCTGAAAAACCCAAATTTTAAGGGCTTACTAAATTTTTAAAAAATAATTAACCAGGATTAAATTGGGATTCAGAAATTTAGTTAATTTATTTCAATACCTCTAAATTATTAAAACAAGAAAAATTGAAAGCAGTTTGTTGTCACGAATGAGAACTTGTGAATAAAAATGAATGAAAAATGTCGGACTAGCAATGACCCATGGCCTTGGGTCAAGACATTTGGCTGGCAGCTGTTCTTATTTCTTCAGACAAGATTTTTGTTTAGAGTATTATAAATAAATTTTATCTTTGGAAAAAAATATCTTCAAGTATTGTTTGACATATATAAATTCTCATTATGAAAATCCCTCATTTTTAGTCTATCCTTGGGAAAATTTAACTTCTCATATAAAATTCTCGTTTCACACAAGGGGTGTGAATTATACCCTCCGATTTTTAATATAAAATATATTTACAGGTTGTTTTTTTAATCATAAATATAAGACATATTTATGATTTATCAATATTTTCCTAATTTACCTTTATTGATGTTTTCTCAATAATAATCCAAGAAGATAAAACATGAGAAATTAAGAAAAATGACTAGGATGTTTTAAAAAATACATTTCATATTAACTAACTTTTATAACCTAATTAATTTAGATAAATATGTTTTATATTAAGTATAAAAGGGAGTAGTATTTTTCATGGTTCTTTTATTTGTTTTACCATTTTCAAGACATAAATTTGTAAGAATAGTCAAGAAATGAAAAAAAAAAAAAGTTATTAGGGTGAAGGGTAAAAAATATACATGACCTTTTCCTCCAGGATCGCCTAACACCACGACCTTTCAACTGGATCAAAAATACACACGACGTTACGTTTTTTGGTCGTCCAGCACCACGGCAGTTAGTCAACCGTTAATTACCTTTAGTTGACCGTGGTGCTGGGCGACCCAAAAATGTAACGTCGTGTGTATTTTTGATCCAGTTGAAAGGTCGTGGTACTGAGCGATCCTGGGGGAAAAGGTCATGTGTATTTTTAACCCTTCACCCAAGTTATTAAAGGTCAATTTTACCTCATGAGTTTAAAAAAGGAAGTAATTTTGGCCTAGACATTAACTCGGTTAATTTTTTACTGTTAATTGATCAAATATGTTTAATTGTTAGTCCACATGTCATCCATATCATTTTTGTTAAGGTGCAAGTTTTTTCTGAAGTTTTAAATCTCACTTTGAAAAAAAAATGGAGTAAATTATACATGGACTTCCGACACAAATTTACCCCTTAACAAAAATGACATAGATGACATGTGGATTGGTAACTCAACATATTTAGTTAACTAAAAGTGAAAATTAACTGAGATAATGGTCAAGACAAAATTGTTTCCCAAAAAAATTTCGAGACAAAATTGCCCCTTCCAAACTAAAAACTTTGTTAGCTAAAATCTCATAGGAAACACATCAGTAGCATATATTGTTTGTTAGATCAGACTTGAATTTGCCACTCTTTTAAAACTTTCAATAACATTTCATAGGGCCACAGAACCAGTACAACATGTCACGCCCAGAAAGGAACGCTGGATAATTCGCGTGCACGGACGCTCTGCATTGAACTAGTAGGTTGAGACTTCAAGTATGGACAAGTCTAGAAACTCCTAGAATGTTGTAGATATGTGTACATAGTTGTAGAGTTGTGTAGAGAATTCTAGAGAACTCTATCAATTATGTAAATATCTAAATATTTCTATGGAAGGTTTTGGAGAGCTATTCTCCATCGTCAGATGTAATCGATCATGGCCGTTCATTGAGGAGGTGGTAGGCTATAAATACGGATGCCCTCCTCATTTGTAATCCATCCAAGAGTCTTCAATCAATACAATTCATTTGTATTCTAGAGCTTCTCTCTCTAAGTTCTCTTTCTCTCTCTAAAAGTTCTCTTTGTTCTTGTGCTCTTTGCCTACTTGTGAGAGTTCGGCTGACTTAGCCAAGATCGTGGGAGTGATCAAAGCTAAGGCCGGCATGGTTTTGGGTGGATTTTGTCTAAGACCGTGACAAAGTGGTATCAGAGCTTTGGTTCGAGGTAGCTAGGTTCAGAGCTATGAACATGGTTTGTGTTAGCCATTTGTTGAGCAAGAATGTCGGGCACAACTGAGGATGTGGTGGTGTCGGGAGAAGGAAGGGGTAGGGAGACCCAACTTGATTAGGAAGCAAAGAAGACCCAAGGATCAAGTAAGTCCCACCAAGCCGCGGATGTTGCCACTTTGATGGCAAAGGTGGAGGCTTTGGAGGAGGCTTTACATGGGGTGGCTTATAGGGTGGATAAGGTGGAAGGTGACTTTGAGACACTTGAAACCCACACCCTTGGCCAATTGGACAACTGAGGTCGAATCTTGATTCGCACCTCAATGTTGAGAAGGAACGAGTTGAGTCCATGAGGCGACTCGAGGCAAAGGTAATGGATGCCATTACCACGATGCAGGGACAACTCAACTCTCTAAAGACTTCTTTGGAGAAACAATCAAGGACTCCGCTGGTGGGTGGTACCAGTGGAGCGAGGGAGGTGAGATTGGATCTCCCTAAACCGAAGGAATTTCAAGGCGTTCGTGATGCCAAGGAGGTCGAGAACTTCCAATGGCAAATGGAGAGATATGCTGAGAGCCTGAACTTGGCCGACGACACAACCAAGGTACGCACTGCTTCCTTGTTCCTTACTGATAATGCTATGTTGTGGTGGCGTAGGAAGCATGCAGACATGGAGAGGGACCTTTGCATGATCGAGACTTGGGATGATTTCAAGAGGGAATTGAAGAAACAATTCTATCCTGAGAACGTGGTCTACGTGGCTCGAAAGAAGTTGAGGGAACTCAAGCATAAGACTACAATTCAGGACTATGTAAGGGACTTCACGACCCTCACGTTGCAAATCCCTAATCTCAGTAGTAAGGAGACATTGTTCTACTTCATGGATGGTCTTCAGAATTGGCTCAAGCATGAACTCCAACAGCGTGGTGTAACAAGTGTGGACGAAGCCATTGCCATTGCGGAAAGCCTCACTGATTATCAAAGGGGTAAGAAAGGTGAGACTTCTGGACCTAAGTCTTCCAAACCCAACTATGGGAACGGTAGGGGAGACAAAGGTAAGGAGTTCGTCAAGGGAGGAGCAGGCAAGTCTTCCCAGAAGGACCAACCTGAGGAAAAGAAGAAGAGGACAATAAGTTGCTACATATGCAAAGGGCCACATAACATGAACAAGTGTCCGAAGCTTGGTAGCTTGTCAGCCATCGTTGAAAGGAAAGGTGGACCTGACGAGGAGGAGTCGAGTATGAAGATGGGATTTCTCCGGGTGTTGAATGCCTTAAAGGACAAACATGAGGAACCTATTCCGAGGAGTAAAGGTCTCATGTTTGTTGATGTGGAGCTGAATGGGAAGCCAGTGAAGGTGATGGTAGACTCCGGGGCTACCCATAACTTTAGCACTCCTAAAGAGGCCAAGCGGGTAGGTCTCTCAGTTGTGCAAGCATGAGGAGGATGGTGGAAGTCTGTGAACACTCCTGCCAAACCTCTCAATGGCGTAGCTCGTGGGGTAGAGCTATGCATGGGAACGTGGAAGGGGATCGTGGATTTGTCAGTGACCCCTATGGACGACTTCAATGTGGTACTGGGTTTGGACTTCTTGCGTAAGGCAAAAGTTGTCCTCATGCCGGGTGAAGATTCATTGTGCTTCCTCGAGAAGGGGATTGGTTGCATAGTGCCTACGACAAGCAGTGACCGGGATAATGGCTTGTCAGTCACCTACCTTGCAGCTTTGAAGGTGGTGGATCCTGATGTGAAGGATTGTGGGAATCTTCCCCCTGCCCTAAAGAGGAACGAAGACCTCGTGCCACCAAGGCTCCAAGAAAGGTTGCAGCCTAGACGAGAGGTGGACCATGGGATGGAGCACGAAGTTACTACGGCCAATGTAACGAGTGATGCATTGGGCCGAAGAGTTCTGGCGACGAGATCCTTCCAGGGCCAGTCGACCAAGAGGAGGAAGGAGATTGTGCATGGGAAGGAGTGCGCCTTTGAATACCAAGTAGCAGACAAGGTGATGGCAAAGCTTTTTCCTCAGCAACTGAAGGTGTTTTGAAAGAAACACAAGAGCTTGTGCAGTGACGAGGGCGTCATTGGATTAGGTGGGGGAGAGTGTCACGCCCGGAAAGGAACATAGTGCATTGAACTAGGAGGTTGAGACTTCAAGTATGGACAAGTCTAGAAACTCTTAGAATGTTGTAGATATGTGTACATAGTTGTAGAGTTGTGTAGAGAATTCTAGAGAACTCTATGAATTATGTAAATATCTAGATATTTCTAGGGAAGGTTCTGGAGAGCTATTCTCCACCGTCAGATGTAATCGATCATAGCCGTTCATTGAGGAGGTGGTAGGCTATAAATACGGATGCCTTCCTCATTTGTAATCCATCCAAGAGTCTTCAAGCAATACAATTCATTTGTATTCCAGAGTTTCTCTCTCTAAGTTCTCTTTCTCTCTCTAAAAGTTCTCTTTGTTCTTGTGCTCTTTGCCTACTTGTGAGGGTTCGGCTGACTTAGCCAAGATCGTGCGAGTGATCAAAGCTAAGGCCGGCACGGTTTTGGGTGGATTTTGTCTAAGACCGTGACAAACAGCTCTTATTTCACTAGATTAAATCAATTACATTGACCATGATGTTATTATTTATCAACAATGAAATCTTTAAATAATGAACTTAATGAGAAACATGAGGTTTTTTGTTTTTTTTTTGTTTAAAAAAAACCAAAAGAAGTCAAATTTTATTAGATTCATACTCTCAATCTTTATCAATATGTCTATCTTTTAAATGAATGGAATAAATACAGAAATAATACCTAAATATATAATGGGGTTATCGTTTGTCATGTGACTTGACATAAGCTTATATCAAGTCACTCCAAAACTACATTGTTTTGGGGTTAGAGGAATTAATGAACTCTCAAAACGGTGTAGTTTTGGGGTTAGAGTAATTAACAAAGGATCTTTTAGTAAAATTTATATAATAAATATAAAAACAAAAATACAAAAATACCCTTCATTAATTCCCTTAACTCCCAACACAACGTAATTTTGGGGTGATTTGACATAATCTTATATCAAGTGACATGACAAACGATAAACCCATATATAATACATGAACTCTAAAATTAAGAGTGATTGTAGAAGGCTTTATCAATAGTACCCCATATAGCAACTCTGCAAGCTATAATTATATAATAATAATAATAATAATAACTTCTTAGCGTTCTTTTAAGTGGATGATAAGGCACAACAATGGTATGATAATAGCCGTCATCTGTTAGGGAATCCTTAAGGACAGAGTAAGTAAGTGTATTTCAATGTACTACTCTAAGACCCGGCCTTGATTATTTATAATCTCTCATCAAGGCTTGTAACAACTTTACCAACCATGCAGGTAACCCTAAATCAAATCTCTATTCAAATCACTTGCGGGACATAGTCAAGAGATATTTCATCCAAAATATATTAAACTGATAATATTTGATAATATTCAAAACAACGTCATAATATCAAGAATATTTAATTTGATCAAAATACTTAACTAGTATATCTTTTATATGATCAAACAAATATATGCACATCTAAATATAACATGAGTAAACAAAATTATATAATATTATATTTTAATGGGTTAAGGAGCATTTTTACCAACAAACTCTTGGTTCAGGAGCACCCAATACAATAAACTATTTTTTAAACCTTAAATGCCAACCAACTTTTGAAAACATTAAATTTGCACAAAACCGTTAGTTGGCATCAAATGGACGTTACTGCTCTGGTTCAACCTCTGAAGCTCCTTCCTCAACTCTCCCACTTTATCACTTGGATTCACTTCCATTGGCATCTTTCTCCCACCCGTGATCTCAACCATCACCCTCATCAACATCCTCGAAACTCTAGCGAAGCTCAGAATAGACCACCGATCGGAGCTTCTTCCTCCGTCGCTGGCACCACACATCGTCATCGGATTTGGATCTATCCTCCATTTTTGTCACTAGCGAGCTAGAATCTCATATCTCGCAAATCAGTGATACCAGACCCGGAGTCGTTGAAGGCGAAGGCGTCGACGATGGTGGAAGTACTGGTGGTGGTCGTCCCGGCGGTAGCAGGTTCCTTGCTCCTCGATTCGACTCATCCTCATCGGCTTTCTCTGCTTCTTCTACTTTTGGTTCCTTTGCCTCTGATCCTTCTCTCCTTCGTCCCCATAGCAGTGCTCCAACTTCTGAAATCGCTCCAACTTCTTATTTTTTAGCAGCTTAGGGTTCATTCAATTTTCACGGGTTTTTAGTCTGGATATATGCTTAATGCCTTGATTTTATTCGATTAAGTTTTCACGGGTTTTCAATCTGGATATGTGATGAAGAGTTTTGTTCTCTTCTCTTCAAAATCATCACCATAGTTAATTTTCTCATGGTTCCGTCGATTGATGATTTTATGAAACCTGAAATTGGA
Organism: Acacia crassicarpa; assembly: GCA_034222035.1. Lineage (NCBI taxonomy): Eukaryota > Viridiplantae > Streptophyta > Magnoliopsida > Fabales > Fabaceae > Acacia > Acacia crassicarpa. The sequence continues at coordinate 42,411,870 of JAWXYG010000003.1, forward strand.
ATTGTATCTACCGTTATTGAATGCTCTTAATCAATTCCATGTTTATGCTCTGAATCTGGATTTTCGCATTTAGTTGTTTTGGTCTGGGTTTTCGATTTTGCATTTGAAATCCATCGAGTAAGTAAACGCAAGAAGGAGGCTATAGTTCTTCGATGATGCGTTGCCGTCGGTCAAGTTCTAGTGGTAAAATAAATTGCGAACAAGAGCATTATGTTTTTACAATTGATTAATAAATCATGACTGGATTGAGTTTTCAAAAACGCCGCTAGCTTCGTCGTCGTTGTCAGTTCTTCATTGGTGAGACGAAGAACCCAGAAATTGCGTGACCCAGAGCAGTAACATCCGTTTGATGCCAACTAACGATTTTGTGTAAATTTAATGTTTTCAAAAGTTGGTTGGCATTTAAAGTCAAAAAAATAGTTTATTGTGTTGGGTGCTCCGATCCTGGACCAATAATTTGTTGATAAAAATGTTCCTTAACCCTATTTTGATAAAATATCATGTGTTAATTGAGAACAGTACAGTTGTTTGCCGAACCATAAATGGTGGGAACTGGGAAGTGTGAAAAATTAGACAAGATAAAAAATTGAGAGAGATAATTAAGAAGATAATAAAATAAGCTGCGCACACCAATACGAGAGTTAATTGTTGAAACATTTAGATATAGGCATGCGTTGATGTCATGTACTTGACATTTACTACCTCTAGGTTTTAGTATAAAACTAAATTAACTAATTTAAGAAATTAAAAAAGGTAAATAAATTACTTAGTTATTATATATATATATATATATATATATATATATATATATATATTATCTATTTGAAATACTTATGAGTATTATTATATACGAGTTTATAAGTTAGATAAATTAGTCCAGACAAAAATTATAAGTACAAATACTAAAAATTATTTTATTTTACTTTTTATTATATTATGAAGTCCTTTATATGTGTAACACTAAATATGTGTAGCAACAACAATGATTGTCAAGTTTAGTAATACCTTCTTTGGCCAAAAATAAAAGTTTAGTAATACCTTTGATAATTAATAAATAAAAGCTAAAGAATTAATTTGGGTAGATTAAAGAAATTAGTTAAGTCAGTTATTTATAACAAAAATGGGTTGATTTTGTTAAAATTCCATATTTTATCACCATTGGATGGAATCTCTTAATGTGTGCGATTAATAAGGGTACTTTGAGAAAAATTACAAATATAGGAGACAAAATTAGTTGAAATCTTATATTTAAAATAAAATCAAATCTCCAACTCACTCTTAAAAAGTTATAATAATTAGCTGTGCAAGTTTGGTAGCTAAACTATCTACTCGTCAAACTCCTAATTATTTTTTTAAAAAAATTGGTTTGGACTTCTCTATATTAACAAAATTAATTACACATACTACATGGGATTGGCGAAATATTAATACTTTTAAAATTTGTCACGAACATTATAAGTAGTTTTCAATATTTGTGTAATAGTATTGGGGTTTAACGTTTGTTATATGATTTGACATAAAGTTTTGTCAAGTCATTCTATAACTACGTCGTTTTGGAAGTTAGGAGAATTAATAAAAGGTGTTTTGGTAAAATTTATATAATAAATACAAGAATAAAAATACTAAAATATCATTCATTAATTCTTCTAATTCCCAAAATGACGTAATTTTGGGGTTAAGAGAATTAATGAACTTCTAAAACGACGTAGTTTTATTTGACTTGATAAAACGTTATGTCAAGTCACATGACAAACGTGAAACCATAGTATTGTTTATCTTAGCCTATATTCAACATTTTTAATATATATATATATATATATATATATATATATATATATATATATATATATATATCAAAATGTCAACTGAAAAAAACAGTTTACATAACGAACAAACATAAATGAATACATCACAAACTGTAAATTTAGTCAAAAATTGATTTTGTTTATAAATGCGGGCAATGTTTTTTTAACAACGCGTGCTTTAATTGATTTCTGACAAGTGTCGTAGTTTGGTAACGTGTCTTAATTAATCTTACACAAGCAACACACAACGCCGAAAGTTAATTTTGCTCAATCAGCTTTTCGCTAAGAAATATAATCTGCTCTTTCCTTCAAAAACAGAAACTAAAACATACTACCTCCGGTCCTAATTATAAGAGTTAGTTGACTTTCTTTGGAGAGATTAAGGAAACTAGATAAGTTACTTAATCATTTCATATGTTGTGTATCTTTAGATTATATATTAGTTTATTAGTTAAACTAATTAGTTTGAAGAAAAAATAAAAATACTCTAAAATAATTTAATTAGTTTCATTAATCTCTTCAAAAAAGTCAACTAACTCTTATAATTAGGACCGGAAGAAGTACATAAGAAATATACATGATGGGGATTTCTAAAAAGTATGTACATATTTTAATCAATTCTGCTAGTTGTTTTATTCATTTTTAAGCGTTTTCTTTTCAGTTTTTCCCCCTAAAAAAATAAATATAACGTCTGTCCTCGATGTACAGTAATCGGTTTATAACATATACATATTAAATCCTCCCAAGGGACCTAGTTATATAATGAATACAGCCGATACAGCTTTTCCTAGGGTCAGCTGTATTTGTGGCTGGCTATAAAGTGTGGGCGCCGATTAAAAGAATAATGGTAGAGCACGAGTAGTTCCAACTTACATAGTGGCAATAATGATTACAATAATATCAACAACACCTATATAATACCTATTGCCATAGTTGAGTTGAAGCATCGAAGAAGTTGATTTCTTATTTGCAGAGCTAAGTCTGTATCAGCTTCTTCACTGAAATTAATTAGCAATCCAATTATATTGATCCATGGCTAGCTCTCTGGCTTTGATCATCTTGAGTGTGGTTATGGTCATGGCAATGGCAACAAGCAAAGCCGAGGGTGCTAGGGCTTTCTTTGTGTTTGGTGATTCTCTCGTCGACAATGGCAATAACAATTACTTGGCAACCACAGCTCGTGCCGACGCTCCTCCTTATGGCATTGATTACCCAACTCGCAGACCCACCGGCAGATTTTCTAATGGCTACAACATTCCTGACTTTATCAGTAACATCCAATACAATCCTCAATTAACTTCATCATATGTATCTATTTGCGTTTGTTCTTGCTTATCACTAATTAACTTATTGATTTCTTCGCCAGGTCAAGAACTTGGGTCAGAATCCACGCTTCCATATTTAAGCCCCGAGCTCACTGGACGACGATTGCTTATTGGTGCCAACTTTGCCTCTGCTGGCATTGGAATCCTCAACGACACCGGAATCCAATTTGTACGTACATTTGGACTATTTAATATGTTGTGATCTTTTTAAGTATGAAGGACTTAGTTTCCTACCTAACATATAGAATCATGGCAATGAAAACGTAGATTTTACCTGAAAATGGAAGGAAAATGAAAAATCGTAAAACGTAAAATCGTAACGTAGTAAAATCCTAAAAAAATCGTAAAAACTTAAAAGTATTTGAAAAATTAGTAAAATCGTTTTAATGAAAAAAAATCGTAAAAGCGTAAAATCACAGTGATAAAACGAGTTTTTAACTACCTTGCATAGGATGTACTATAGATTAATATTTCAAGAAGCAAGTAAACTTTGCAGGTAAACATCATCCGAATATACAGACAGCTAGAGTACTTTGAAGAATACCAACGAAGGGTGAGTGCTCTGATTGGAGCCGCAAGGACGAAGCAATTAGTGAATAGAGCATTAGTGCTTATCACTCTTGGAGGCAATGACTTTGTGAATAACTACTACTTGGTGCCTTACTCAGTCAGATCTCGCCAGTTCGCTTTGCCAGATTATGTTAGATATTTGATCTCCGAGTACAAGAAGATTCTACTGGTCAGATTCTTAATCTGCATATGCATTCATCATGCATGCATGCTTTGACCTTCAATTTCTTTTATTTTTTTATAAAAATATCTGAGATGTATTAGAATATATTAGAAAAAGTCTACCATCAACTTATTAAGGTAATTCAATGAACGCTAGATAAATAGATAAACATAATACAAACCAACTTCTAAAACAATATAATATGATGGACGTGATTTTAGAGATTGCACGATATTGGAGCTCGAGCAGTCTTGGTGACAGGAACTGGTCCACTCGGCTGTGTACCGGCAGAGTTGGCGCAACGAGGCAGAAACGGTCAATGCTCGGTTGAGTTGCAGCGAGCTGCATCCTTATTCAACCCACAACTTGTACAAATGTTGGGTCAACTCAACCGTGAACTCGGCTCCCAAGTATTTACCGGTGTCAACACTCAACAGATGCACCTCGATTTCGTCAATAACCCTCAAGCATTCGGTATTTTTGTAAATATTACTACCTCCAATCCTAACTATATGGCATATTTTATACTATAATTTGTACTATAAATTATGTTTTATATTTAAGACCGGATATTTTTTAGAAATTTATAGTCTCCATAGGGTTAATAAACTTAAATATAATGATGCATTCAGGATTTGATTATTTGTTGTGTTGGAATCAGGATTTGTGACATCAAAGGTGGCATGTTGTGGTCAAGGACCGTATAATGGCATAGGGCTGTGCACCATAGCATCCAACTTGTGCCCAAACCGTGATGAGTACGCATTTTGGGACGCATTTCATCCTTCGGAAAAAGCCAATAAGTTGATTGTTCAACAGATCATGTCAGGCACCAACGAGTATATGAACCCCATGAATCTCAGCACCATCTTAGCCATGGATTCCCCCAACTGATAATCATTCATCTATTTAGCTTCCTTTCCTTCATTCTACTTTTTTTTTTTTTTTTCATTTTGTTTGGTGGGGGAAGGTTTCAGATTTGTGTCCTCTTATTTCGTATTTGTATTTGTTTCTGTCATCATCGTCTTTTGGAATTAGAGTAAAATAAAAGAATGATCACATATGTGATCAGACGAAGGTTTTCTCACTTAATGAGTTGTTACGAAATAGTGAAGCTCAAGTGTAGCTGAGAGCGATTGATAGGTAGTTCCAAGCATGCATTTGAAGCATTGGAACAGTTTCCAAATAATAAAATCTTTGTACACATGATTCTCTATTTTGTTTGTAGTTGGAAGAAGTCAGTGAGCTGTTAAACGTACTCAAAGCAATTGCCAATTACTCTGGTGAAATTAAAAAAAGCCGTTGACAAGAAAACTGTCAAAATAAACTGACAGTTTAGATATACTATCAATTAAAATAAAGGAAGAATGAGAAGTCCTATAAGTTGTTAATGGTAACTAATTCACTTATTAATCTCCTTGTTTATTTGTTAATGTGAACCTTTCTGATACTATTTCTCTTGATTGAGACCTAAAAGTCATTCTCCCTAAAATAAATGATAAATTGCTTGGCAAGAAAATTTTTATACTCTGTATATGATTAGAATACACTAAGCCTATATAATAGATTTGTTTTTACTGTACAAAGGCTACATAATAATTTTGACTTAGCATTCAATAGTTCAACCCTTATTTACACAGCCCTGATATAAACATCCCACCAGTATTTCTATCCAAGAATAAATAATCTAGAAGAACGCATTGAAAAACCACCGGTGTTTTGAGCTGGAGGTATGAGTTGCTTCTGAACAGTCGTATTTCTATTAATCACCGATGTTTCTGGTAAAAACTTCAAAGGAGACATCCCCACTGGTACACCAAAAAAAGAAAAAAAAAATCATAACATCTGAAAATCACAAAAAATAATGATTTTTATTACTTTAATCAAACACAATTTTTTTTAATCTTTATTAGCTAGAAAACATGCATACAATAAATCCTTGATAATAAAATCTCTAGATTATTAAAATTTACTTATCTCTTTTAAAGTTCAGGCCATTAACGTTAATCTTGTACTAGTATCTTGACATGGTGTCTAGTTATATTTCAATTTATTACTGTTATTTCACGAATATTGTCAGCACTCAGTGGCGAAAAGTGAGGATCCAAAAGCACCATCATAATTCATAACAAATGTTTTAATGTAATGAGAATTTATAGGCTTCGGATAACGAATACATAAAGGAATGTCGTAATAAGAGGAATTAGTCTTTTAATTTAATCACATGTGCTAATGATATCAATTAGCATATCTAGGGTAGGAATATGGTTAATTTGTTTAACATCAATAAAAATATTTATGTATGTTAAGGAAAAGAAACCTGAGAGAAAGTCCAACTTCTCTCTTCTTCTCTGCCGCGTCTCTTCGTGATCTTCTTCCCCTCGCCGGCGGCTTGTGATGCAGGTCGCCGGCAAGCACCTTTCTCGTTTCTGAGGCGAGCTTCTCCCTCTCCTTCTTCAGATATGATTTGCCGAGGTGAGAGTTTTCTGGTTTTCTGTGTGTAACATCCTCATTTTCAAAATTCATTTTCAATATATTTTAATCAGAGTAGAGCATTGGAATAATTTTAAAAGAGCGAGTATCTGATAAACCTTCTCTGTTGATGTGTCTCGTTGTTTTTACAACGGTACAATTCTCTGGATATTTACTAATATAGTGGTACAAAGACTTATAACTATCTTCTCCGCCCGTGTCCTCACATGTGCTGCCTATCCTTGCTCTTGGTCCTAGCTCCTTCGGACCCTGAAGCTATGGTAAGAACTGAGGTTCAATTCCCATTGAATCTCAGGTAACGATTAACCTCATGCTTATGTACCAGTTATGTATGACAGATATTCATGATAATACAATAATATTCACATACTCAAGATGATAACAACCACAGTCTCCACATACTCATGTCATTCCAGTCTCACCACATATTCACATCAAACCAGTCTGCACTATTCACCAGTGCCACGGTGTACATCCGTGTCCTCAACGCTAGGAAAACTCAACGGCGTTATCATGACTATAACCCGTATATAACTGTATGTATGGACAACTTTCAAAACAGAGTCTACAACTTTTCAAAATTAAAGTCTCAGACTATCTATCACATATAAGTATACAATAAGCATCAGAGTTAGTGTTACAGTACACGTCCGTACCTTCGTCGGCGATATCGGTATGCTGTCGTTCAGACCGTGATCACGTTTACCCTATAATGGTAATATCGCATTTATTAATTCACAAATAATATTATAGAAGATATCCTAGTCACTAATGACCCCTTTTACCTTTGGTAGGATTATTTCTCAACTTATCACCCTTATTTCTTCAAAAAACGCTGGTCCAGAATTTTGGATAGATTTTCGCCTAACTTCGGAAAATCATAACTAATTCTAGAAAAATCGAAACGAGGATCCGTAAAATTTCATGGAATCCTTAGGATGTATAATTTCAAGGAAAAATAATATCTTTTTCCCAGATTACACGGTTCATTCCCAGTTTTTAAGTTTTGAACATCTGCCCAGAATTTCCAGAAATTCGTAGCCCTAACTTTGGGAAATTTTATCTCACTGTACAAAAATCATTTGGACATGCTCTTTACATATTTAGAAATCCCTATATGTCTAATTTAACCATGAATTTTCCCAGAATTTTCCAACTATGTTTTCAACATAAAATATAAGCATTTTTATGACTAATTCAGAAATTCCAGAACCGATGAAATTTCGCCAGAACTTCGTTACTTCGGTGTTTCTCTTCTGGAAATTTTGCTACGATCACTTCTTCATCAATTTTTTGAAATAAAGCTGATTTTAACCATAAAAACATGAATCTAAAATTATTCCAGAATATTTAAGATCTAAACTACTTCTATCTAAGAATTTAAAGACTAAAACTAAAGAACTACAAAAGCTAAAGACTAGAAACTAAAAGCTTGCTTACCTCTTGAAGAACTTCCTCTTCCTTCTTGCTTCACTCTTCTCTTAAACTCACCTATTTGGTTTGAGTTTGGTGTGAAGAAATGATGAAGCCAAGGACCCCTATTTATAGTAGTTTGGTGTGGCAATTTTGCAATTAAATCAACTTTGCTCATCTTGCATTATAGCCATTGGATCTAGGGTATTTGGGAGCACAAATCCTAGCCATACACACACCCCCTTCTAGCCTCTTCCTTTACTTTATGACTCACCTCCTTGATGAGGTCATTGGTGACCTCAAATCTTGGCTTCTAATACACAATTTCCTCCTATTTGGCTTTACTTTTGCCTAGATAAAAATATATTTGGGGATCCTAATGAATTTTTATGCACATTTCCTCATTGGTTTTGAATTCTTGAAGTTCTTAGCTTCATTTAGAGACCAAATTTGCCTATCTTCTCTATTGGTTTCAATCTTCTACAATTAAGGAAATGATTTTGGTTATACTTGTTTTCATGCTTGATTTATACTTTTTATTGATCTCAATTTAGATTTGATACTTAGTTAGTGGATTTCAAGATATAATTTAGTTTGTATAGGTTTTCACTAGTTTAAATCTAGAGTTATTTTCATGAACCAATTTAATTGTTTTAATTGTCTAATTTCCTATTGGCCAATAGCTTGACTTCTTCCTTAGACTCACAATATTAGCATGCACAACACTCCCTTTTCACACTACACACACACATATGCACAACAATTACATCATCACATGCATCATCTTATCCTCTCCCATTTCCCTTCCAAAGTCTCCATACATTTATGAAGCTTCATGACTCATCATATTTAGATTTGTGACTCATGGCTTAGGTTGGTGATTCACTCATGTTTAGACTCATGACTCACTTGTGCTAGATTTATGACTCAATGTGCATGTGTTATTTAGGAAATTTCCCCCCTCCTTCCTTTTATTTATTTTTAATTTGTGTTTTAATTCTTCTACAATATTAGAGGAAAATCTCCTATTGGTTAGCTTTATCTCACATGGATTCCACTTTATTAGAATTAATTAGGGCCTTTGGATAAGTTTTATGAAATTAATTCCCAGCCTTTAGATCATAGTTGAAATTGTTGACTTTTCAACTTTTGATTAACATTTAATTAACATCTTAATCATAAGCTTAATTATCTCTTGATTGTTGCATTATTGGTTCATGGAAGGATTTATTATTGTTAACAATTCATTTAGTGCTAATCCTAATCCCTTATTGGTTCTTAAGTTTTAATTAGCCTAACATACCTCTATTTGGTGATTATTAATGCTAATTGTAAATAATTAGCTAAACCTTCCATTAGTGTTAATTAATTGCCCATTAAATGTTGGTAATTATCCTTTCAATTGTTCAAGTGTTTTGGTAATTCTTTATGGCTTTTTATGAGTTGAAAATTTACTAGGTATTAATTCTAGGGTTTTAGAAAATTTGGTCTCTTAAACAATTATAAAGTTGGTGTTTAAGACCCCTTGATTAATTATGAAAATTAATACAATTATTCCAGGTACTGTAAATTTAATTGTTCCTTAGTTGTTAGTAATTTCTCCTAATTGGTATATGCATTTTCAGGCCATTAAATTATCTCTTATGATTAAATTAGGATTATACTTAGTTTTAGAGTCTTTAGGGCATTTTATAATATTTTATGATCCATCATGTAATTTTTAAAGTTGGGTTTTGCCCTATCTAAATTCTAGAGAAAATTTGCCCAAGAAATAAACTATAAAATTTGGAGACGACATATTCTCCTATTTATAATATTTTTAATGAATATGAAATTTAGGGTATTATATTTCTCCTATTTTATTTATGTATTTCCACAACTCTTTCTTGCTCCTTTTGATTCTACAAGAACCCTAATTTAATTTGGTAATTATTGGTATTTTTATGATATTTTATGATTCCTAAGAAAATTCAATCATTGGTCACCTTAATCCTAAATAAAGATTTCCTAGAAAATAGAATAAATATACCTCAAAATTTGAGACCACATATTCACCTATTTTAAATAGGTGTCATTTATCAAATTATTGTATTTATAAGAAATAATAATTTTGGGGTATTACACTGTGTTTTTGTTTCTTTTTTTGTAGTATGGGATTTTGTGGTGGTGTTCTTATCTCTAGAAATAAATAGATCTGTCAGATCTGAGATCAAATCCTCTTGGTTGGATGACTGTTTAGATGTTATGAGGTCCGACTACCTCTTGGTAGCCCGGATCTGTGTTCTTAGGAGAAGATTTAAAAATGGGTGGTCTGGTTTGTGGTCGATGGCACCGGATCTATTTGATCAGAGGAGCAGAAGTGTTCTTCAGGACATCAAGTGTCTTCTTTCTTCCAAGGTTGGGTTTTCTGGTTTCTTTACCTCAAGATGGGGTACCCAGTTAGCTGATTTAATTGCAGTTATTGCTTTTAAGATTGTGTGCCCTTTAGGGTGGGTTTTTCAACCAGCACTCTCTTGTTCATCACTTCTAACCTTGGGTTTCAAGGAGGCCGATGATGTTCATAATTCTACTTCTACTCTTATATTTTTAATGTACGGTGCTTGACTAATATTGTATCTAGTGTTTTTTGTTGTTGTTGTTCTTATATTGGTTGTATTTGTTTTAGATCTGTTTGTGGTTACTTTTATATATTGTATCGTTTTAGAATATTAATATATATACCCGTAGTTTTGTTCAAAAAAAGGAAAAGAAACCTATACCCAGATATCTATTATTTATTGATGGCTCCTTTCATTGAATTTAAAAGTTTTTATTATTATTATTATTTTTTTATAGTAAAGATATCGTTCTCACTTGTATCAAAAGAAAAAAATATGGTTCTGACAATAAAAAATACATAAAAATTAGAAAAAGAGTTATCACCTTTTTTTAATAAGATTTTTTATAACATATATTTCATAAAAGAAATATAAAATTCAGTAATAATAGATAAATTATCCAAGATAAAAAGTGAAAATTATCCTATATTTCCTTTCTATTTTTTTAATGAGTTTAATGTTTCTATTTTTGTTGTAAAAATACTTTTTCTGTCATACTCACATAAAAGTGAATTAATCCCATTAATATTTTATCTATCATCTCTTTATAATGGGCTCTACTCATTTTTGTGTGGGTGTGACAAAAAAAAGCAGAAACATTAAACTGTTTTTAAATAGGGGAGTAATTTATTTGAGGGGCTCATAATCCTTTTTTAAATCCTCCACCCTGGTAACGTATTGTCGGTTTAAGCTTAAGCCCCTCAACATTTATTCCCCAACCTTATCTTCCTTTTTTAAAAAATAAATAAAAAAAAGGTTAAAAAATGACAAAACGGTATAAAAAGGTGTCACTAACTCCTGATTACTTCGTAAGAGGATTGTATAAAATTTTAATAGTTGGGACTAATATTATATAAAATATTATTATAACATTAAATATAAAAAAATATACCACGGTAAATAGAATAAATTTTAACCATTGCGATTTGATCTAATGATAGAAAGATTAAATGAAGAAGAGAACGATCTCTCTACTCACTAATTTGTTAGATATGTATGTTCTAAAAAAAAACAAAAACAAAAACAAAAAACAAAACTATGTGAACGAGAGAGATTCTATGAGGGTATAAATTAGTTATTTTATATAGGTGTATTATTAAATTATTATTGTTTTTAATTATTTTTGAGAAAGTATAAATAGGGGTATTATAAGAAAAAAAAATTGACAAAAGTTAAAACTTGCTCTTATAATTAGGATCAAAACCAACTCCAAAATTTACTCTTATAATTAGGATCGGAGGGAGTATATATATATAATGTGTGTGTGATGTGATTCTCTTAAGGGTAGAAGGGAGGGTTTGGATTCTCTCAGAATCCTTTTTCTCCTTTTCTTCTCACTATCTGATTTCCACCTTTAGAGTTAAAATAATAAATGGTCCAGATTTAATATTTTATAAAACTATTATTTTGAACATGAAAAAATAAACTTAACTATTAAATCATGATCTACACAATTTATAACTGTAATACAAACAAAGTTGATAAAAAAATTTAATTTATAAAACACTATTATCATTGTTTTAGAAAATATCAAATCTGAACCATCCATTTTTTCATCTAAGGGTAGAAATAGGATTCTGAAAATAAAATAAAAGAAAAGATTCTGAGGAAATCTACTTCCGTAGAGAGGGGAAGAGATGAAAAAGAAAGATGTATACAGTGCCGCTGTAATACCCCAAAAATTAATATTCCTCATAAATACAATATTTTGACAAATGACACCTATTTAAAATATGTGAATATGTGGTCTCAAATTTTGAAACATATTTATTCTATTTTCTAGAAATCTTTATGTAGGAGTAAGGGAACCAATGATTCAATTTTCTTAGGAACCATAAAATATCATAAAAATACAAATAATTACCAAAATAAATTAGGGTTCTTGTATGACCAAAAAGAGCAAGAAAGTGTTATGGAAAATACCTAAACAAATAGGAGAATATGTTGTCTCCAAATTTTGTAGTTTATTTTATTTCTTGGGCAAATTTTCTCTAGAATTTAGATAGGGCAAAACCCAATTTTAAAAATTTCATGATGGATCATAAAATATTATAAAATGCCGTAAAGACTCTAAAACTAAGTATAATCTTAATCTAATCATAATAGATAATTAAGTGGCCTAAAAATACGTATATCAATTAAGAGAAATTATTAACAACTAAGGAACAATTAAATTACAATAATTGGAATAATTGTATTAATTTTCATAAATAATCAAAGGGTCTTAAACACCAATTTTATAATTGTTTAAGAGACCAAGTTTTCTAAAATCTTAGGACTAATACTTAGTTCATATTTAATTCATAAAAGGCCATAAAGAATTATCAAAACACTTGAACAAGTAAAAAGTAATTACCAACAATTAATGAGCAATTAAAATTACACTAATGGAATATTTAGCTAATTGTTTACAATTAATACTAATTGTCATCAAGAAAAGATGTGTTAAGCTAATCAAAGACCAATAAGGGATGAGATTAGCATAAAATAGATTAACAATGATCTTAAACTACCCTAAAAGTCAATAATACAAAAATCAAGGAACACTTAAGCCTTGGATTAAGAAGTTAGTTAAGCTTTAATCAAGCTTTGTAAAAGTCAACAATTTCAACTATGGTTTAAAGGCCACAATTAAGCTAAGAACCAATCATAATTTGACAACATCACTAAACCACTTTATTAGGGATGCTAATTAAGATTAGCAATGGAGGGCTAAGATTAATTCTAATAAAGCTAAATCCAAAGGTCTTAATTTAGCCTCATAAAGCCAAATCCTTGTGAAATTAGATTAGCCAATGATAAATCAAGAAAATGTTCTTAATCCTCATAAAAATTAATTGGACCAATAAGAGATTAATACAAATTGAAGGTGTGGATTAAATCTAATAAAGTTAAATCCTAAGGCTTAAATTAACTCTCATAAAACACAATCCATGTGAACTTAAAACAACCAATGAGAGGGAGTTGTGCATGTGTGTAGGAAAGAGAGAGAGTGTTGTGAGTGCTATTGTTGTGAGCCTAGTGGGAAAGTTGGGAGAGGATAAGATGATGCATGTGATGATGTCATTGTTGTGCATATGTGTGTGTCTAGTATGAAGAGGGAAAGGGAAGTCAACTTGTTAGCCAATAGGAATTTAGTTAATTGCATAATTAGGATAATGCATGAAATTAATTCTAGACATAAATAAATGAAAATCTATACAAACTAAATTATATCTTGAAATCCATGAACTAAGTATGAAAACTAAGTTGAGATTCATAACAAGCATAAATCAAGCATGAAAACAAGTATAACCAAAGCTATTTTCATAATTGTTTAAGAAATGGAATCAATAGAAAAGATAGGTAAAATTGGTCTCTAAATGAAGCTAATAACTTCAAGGATTCAAAACCAATGAGGAGATGTACATGAAACTTCATTAGGACCCCCAAATGAATTTCTATCTAGTGGAATACAAAGTGAAAGAAGTAGGAAATTCTAAGAAGCAATTACACATATGCAAAAATGAGTCATCACTCTATGAATAAGTCATTAACCTAAACACACATGAGTCACCAATCTATGTATGAAATGAGTCATAACTCTAGGTGTGAGTCATAAAGCTATTTGAAGACTTTTGGCAAGTTTGGAAGAGGCTAGAAGGGGTGTGGTGTAAGGCTAGGATGAGAGTTTCAATGTTGCTTGAGATCCAATGGCCAAGAATAAATAAGTTGAGGCTTGTGAAAGGTGTTGAATTTTTCCTATAAATAGGGAGCTCTCCTCTTCATTCTCCTCACACCAAATCAAACTCCAAGAGTTGATTTCTAAGAGGAGCAAGAAGGAGGAGGAAGAGCAAGAAGCTTCAAGAGGTAAGCTTGTCTTTAGTTTTTAGTTTTTAGCTTTATAGTTTTTTTAGCTTTTAAATTCTTAGATAGAAGTAGGTTAGATCTTAAATATTCTAGAATAATTTTAGATTCATTTTTTTATGGTTAAAATCATCTTTATTTCGAAAAATTGATGAAGAAGAGGCTTTAGCAAAATTTCCGGAAGAGAAACACCGAAGTAACGAAGTTCTGGCGAAATTTCATCGGTTCTGAAATTTCTGAACCAGTCATGAAAATGCTATTATTTTATGCTGAAATCATGGTTAGAAAATTCTGATAAAATTCATGGTTAAATTAGACATATAGGGATTTTTAAATATGTAAAGATCATGTCCAAATGATTTCTGTACAGGGAGATAAAAATTCCCAAAGTTAGGGCTACAAATTTCTGAAAAATTCTGGACATATGTTCAAAAATTAAAAACTAGGAATGAACCGTGTAATCTGGGCAAAAAATATTATTTTTCCTTGAAAATAGACATCCTAAGGATTCTATGGAATTTTACGGATCCTCATTTAGATTTTTCTAGAATTAGTTATGATTTTCTGAAGTTAGGCGAAAATCTGTCCAAAATTATGGACCAGCGTTTTTGGAAGAATTAAATGTGATATGTTGAAAAGTAATCCTACCAAGGGTAAAAAGAGTCATTAGTGACTAGGATACCTTCTAGAATATGATTGGTGAATCAATAAATGCGATATTACCATTATAGGGTAAACGTGATCACGTTCCGAACGACAGCGTACCGATAATGCCGACCCAGGTACATTCGCGTACTGTAACACTAGCTCTGATGCTTATTGTATGATTGTATGTGATGGTTGTGCTCATCGACTAAGACTTACATACGTGGTTATGTTGCATACGTGGTTATGTTCTAATTATTGTTGTAGCATACGTGGTTATGTTACATACGAGGTTATTATTGTTGTAGCATACGTGGTTATGTTACATACATACGTGGTTATGTATTTCTAATCATACATCTGTTGTGGGCTTTTGTACTGATTATCACTATAATGTCATGAATATCTGTCATACATAACTGTATATAAGCATGAGGTTAACCGTTACCTGGGGTTCAATGGGAATTGAACCCCAGCTCATAGTCTCAGATACTGGTGGAACCGGGACAAGAGCAAGGATGAATAGCACACGAGAGGGCACGGGCAGAGAAGCACCTAGGGGTCATTGTAATCGAAAACATTCAAAGATTTGTACCATTGTAATAGCAACTAGACACCACAACAGGGAATGTATATCAGTTACTCGCTCTTTTAAAGAAAAAAGTTTATTCTGATGCTCTGATTGAGTTGTTGTTTTACAAAGAAAATCTTTTCCGATGCCACTCTGATTAATTTCTTCGAAGCTCTAATAATCCCATTTGAAAACCACATTTAAAAAGGCGGGATGTTACAGCCGCCAAAAGATGTGCATTCTCTTGGCTTTAATTTACCCGCCTATTTTAATCTTTATATGCAAATTGGGTTCACAGTGAATTTCTTTCGGAAAATTATAAAGACACTTGAATATAGTTTGCACCCTCAAAATCAAGCCAAGACAATAATAATTTTTATAAAGTTTGAGTTTCAGTTTATCCCTAATAAATTGAAAGATAAAAGGCAATGGGTTTTGTTTTTTAAGATTGAAGTGGTGATGAGGGTATTAATTTAAAACATATTTAATGGGTTAATTGTTACTCTTTAATTCATGTAAATTAGATGAAGTGGCCATAGATAGATCATATATTCCCTCAGTTCATAATTCACAATGAGTCACTTCAACTAATTCATTAAAATAAAGAAATGACAATTAATTTATGAAGTATACTTTCAATATTTTTTCCCTTATCGCAAAAGAAAATTAATTTTCTTACAACTTTAGCAACCCTAAATTAAGTTTTGAAGGAAAGAAAAAAAAATTATACTACCATAAAGTTGATCAAACAGTGTAACCCGCTATATTTCTCTAGGTTTTAAGTTTGAGCCCAAACGGAAACACTTATGTTGGAAGAGACAATCACAAATTCCAAATCAAATATCTGATGTAAAATAAAAAAGGAAAGAGAAAAATACAACTGAATCTCAAGTTTTAAAGGAGACAGGCAACACAAAGATGCAATATAAAGAAAAATACTCTCTGATCATCATTGTAATACCTCAAAAATTATTATTTTTCATAAATATAATATTTTGATAAATGATACCTATAATACCCCAAGATTTGTATTTCTTTTAAACATGATATTTTGGCCATTAGGACCTATTGAAAATAGGAGAGTATGTTGTCGCCAAAATAGTATTGTATTTATTCTATCTCTTGAATAAGTTTTCGGTAGGACTTAATAGGGCAAAATCCAACTCTCTAGATTTTATTAGGAGTCATAAAATATTATAAAATGCCATAAAAACACCTAAATTAATTAGCTAAGATTTTCCAACAATTCAAGAACAATTAAATTCACACTTAAGGATATATTGTCATATAATTCATATATTGTCAAAAATAAGACGTAAAGGAGTAGGAAGAGGGTTTAAAATAATTAGAGGACACTAAAAATAATTACTGGACACCAACAATTAATCTAAATTGAATTAACATTCATAATTAATTTAATGTCAAGTATTAACAAGCAATTTGCAATATTTTGGCTAAGTTCAATATTAAAGCTTAACAAGGGATCAATAATTGTAACAACTGGATTTAGTAGGATCATGATTGAATTGGTAATCAATTAAATTATTACAAACTAAACCTAATTAAGCTAAACCCAATAGTAAACAAGAGGAATTTAATTTAGGGCTTTTTGTCACAATAAATCATCATTGGACCAATTTTTGTAGCCCAACAATTGCCCAACAAATCGATAAAGCCAAAAACAAATTAAAAACAAAAATATCAGAGGTAGGGCACGGTTTTGTATAGCTTCAAGGGGAAGGAATTGGTTTTCCACACATGTGTTAAATTGGTCAAAGCTTGTAGGATACAATTCACTATTCCTTGCTTGGAGACCAAGTTCTTAAGCTTCTTGAGGAAGGAAGAAGAAAGAGAAGAAGGGAGAGAGAGAGAGAGGGCAGATGAGGGGAATGTGTGGTGAGGATGTGAGTTTTCAATCTTACGTACCCTAGATCCAATGGTGGAAATTTGCCAAGAGGAAAGTTACACTTATTTACACAATTGTCCAACCTTTCCACTATAAATAGGGGCATGGGTCATTCACATTTCCACACACCAAGCAAAGCAACATCTGCACATTTGAGAGAGAGTGAAAGAGAGTGGGAGAGCTTGAAGAAGTTCAAGCATTAGGTAAGCAAGTTTTTAAGTTTTGAGTTTTAAATTCATAACTAGAAGTAGTTTTAATCTTTAAAATTCTAGAATAGTTTTATTTTCATGTTTTTATGGTTAAAAATAGCTTTATTTCGAAAAATTAGTGAATAAAGTGGTTTAGCAAAATTTCCAGAAGAAAAACACTGTAGTAACGAAGTTCTGGCGAAAATTCGTCGGTTAGGTGATTTCTGAACTAGTAACAGAAAAACTCATATTTCATGTTGAAAATGTCATTGAAAAATTCTGAGAAAATTCATGGTTAAAGTAGACATATAGGGATTTCCAAATATGTAAAGAAAATGTTGAAATGAGCTCTGTACAGTGAGAAAGAAATTCTCAAAGTTTGTGTTGCGAAAATGCTGAAAATTCTGGGCAGAGGATGAACACGTGAAATCTGGGAGTTATTTTTGAGTTCTGGGAAAATTATAATATTTTTTATGGAAAATAGACATCCTAAGGAGTCCGGAACATTTTACGGATCTTCGTTTCGATTTTCCTAGAATTAGTTATGATTTTTTAAAGTTAGGCGAAATTCTGCCCACTATGTTCCAGCGTCCTTCAACGAATTTTGAGGAAATAAAGTGGAAAATAAATGTATCAAGGGTAAAATAGTCATTAGTGGCCAAAATATCTTTTAGGATATTATTCTTAAATTAATAGGATGATATTACTATGATAGGCTATCCGACAGAACGCTGACCGACCGACTACGTACCGAGATCACCGACTCAGGTACGTTCGCGTAATGCTTATTGTATACATATATGTGATAGATGGTTGTACATGTGATGTGTACTGATAATATTGATGATTGTACATGTGATGTGTACTGATAATATAGATGGTTATACATGTGATGTGTACTGATAACACGGATGATTGTACATGTGATGTGTACTGATATCATAGATGATTGTACATGCGATGTGTACTGTTAACATAGATGGCTTTACATGTGACATGTATTGTTGATTGTTGCTGTTTTGCCATGGATATCTGTCATACATATTTGATACATAAGCATGAGGTTAACCGTTACCTGAGGTTCAATGGTAATTGAACCTCAGCTCTTACCTTAGCCCCAGGACCCTCAGGAGGCCAGTCCGAGGAGAAGGGTAAGTAGATAGCGTGACGGAGCGGACAAGGAGATTTCTTTTGGAATTTTTATTTCCCGTTTTTGTTTTTGAATATTCAAATATTTGGATGACTATAACAGTACACAGATACACTATTGTTGAATGTTGATCAGTTACTCGTTTTCACAATTATTCTGATGCTCTACTCTGATTAAACCTTTTGAACTCTGATAACATTATTTCGAAAACGCTTCAGAAAATTGGGATGTTACAATACCTATGTAAAATAGGCAAATATGTGGTCTCAAATTTTGAGATATATTTATTCTATCTATTAGCTTATTTCTCCTTAGAATTGAAGGTAGCCAATGTTTTATTTTTATGAGTTTTGTTTGGGATCATAAAATACCATAAAAATACAAATAATTCCCAAATTAGATTAGGGTTCTTATAGGACCAAAAGAGAGCAAGGAAATGTTAGGGAAATACATTAATCAAATTGGGGAAAATAATAAAAATTAGTAGACACTTAGATTGTCATTAAACTAAATAATTATGTAAAGTTTCATAATTAATCAAGGGATTAATTAAAGGAGACTTAAGTCTCAAAATTCATAATTTATTAAGTAACTAAATTTTCTAAAACCCTAGAATTAATACCTAGTTCATATTTAAGTTACAAAAGGCCATAAGAATTATCTAAACATTTGAAACAATTAAGGGGGTAGTTACTAATAATTAATGGGCAATTAATTAACACTAATGGAAGGTTTAGCTAATTGTTTAGGATTAACCTTAATAATCACCAAATAGTGATGGGTTAAGCTAATTAAAATTCAAAGACCTATAAGGGCTTGAGATTAGTATAAAATAGATTGCCAATGGTCATAGAATACCCTAAACACCAATTAAGCAAAGGTCAAGAGACAATTAGGCTTTTGATTAGAATCCTAATTAAACTTTAATCAATCTCTGAAAAGTCAATAATCTCAAATTAAAATCAAAGGTCAAGATTTAACCTTGCAAAGCTAATCCAATGGCTCTAATTAACTATAATAAAGTGGAATCCATGTGAGTTTAAGTTAACCAATGAGAAATTTTTCTTCTAAATATCATAAAATAAACAAAAACAAATTTAAAATAAAAAAGAGAAGGGAGGGGACGGTTTTTCTAAGAAAAAAAGGAGGAAGATAAATTGTTTGATTAGTCAAAGACACACATGCTAATATGAGTCATAAACCTAGGCATGGAATAAGTCACCACTCTAAAAGATGAATCACAAATCTATGAATGAGTCATCAACCTAAATATGGGGGAGTCACTAACCTAAACATGAGTGAGTCATAACCCTAAGTATGAGTCACAACTTTAGCATTAATAGTAAGAAGACTTTCAAGGCTTTTGGAAGAGGATAGAAGAGTATGGAAAAATCAAGAAGGTGCAAGTGTGTGTGTGTGTGGCGCATAAAGGGGGGAGGGAGTTTGTGTGTGTGTGTATGTGGAGGAGAGAGGAAAGGGAAAGAAAGTCAAGTTAAGGACCAATGGAAAATTAGATAATTGCACAATTAGGATAATTCAAGAAACTAATTCTAGACATAAACAAATGGAAATTCATACAAACTAAATTGTATCTTGAAATCCATCAACTATAAATCAAATGTAAGAAGAGATTATGAACAAGCATAATTCAAGCTTGAAAATGAGTATAACCAAAGTCATTTCCCCAAACTTTGCAAATTGATACCAAATGAGAAAGTAAGTGATATTGGTCTCAAAATGAAGCTAAGAACTTCAAGAATTCAAAACCAATGAGGAAATGTGCATAAAACTTCATTAGGATCCCCAAACAAATTCTTTTCTAATAAAGAACAAAGAGATAGCTTAATTAAGAAGCTAAGACACTTGGCAATTTTGGAAGAAGATAAGGTGAGTCATAAAGTTAAGGAAAAGCCTAGAAGAAGGAGGTGTAGGGCCAAGATGAGAGCTCCAAAATACCCTAGATCCAATGGCTTAAAATCAAGGAGAATTAGGTTTGAATTATTTACCAACTTGCCACACTCTTTTACTATAAATAGGAGCATTACCATTCACAAATCCTCACACAAAAATCTCAAGCAACATCTGATTCTAAGAGTGAAAGAGAGAGTGAGAGTCTTAGAGAAAGGACGAGCAAGAATTCTAGGTAAGTTCTTGAGCTCTAGCTTTTGAGTTTTTAGTTATTTTGTAGTTTAATCTTTGAATCTTCTAGATATAGTTGTTTTTTTTATGTTTTTCTAAGTTTAAAATTGGTTTTATTTCAAAAAATTGATGAAGAAGGGGTTTTAGCAAAATCTCCGGAAGATAAACATTGAAATAACGAAGTTCTGGTGAAATTTCATCGGTTCTGGAATTTCTGAATCAGTGATAAAAATGCTTATATTTTATGTTAAAAACATAGTTGAAAAATCCTGGGAAAATTCATGGTTAGAGTAGACATATAGGGATTTTTAAATATGTAAAGAACATGTCCAAATGATTTCTGTACAGTAAAAATCCTCAAAGTTAGGCTATGAAATTCTGGAAAAATGCTAGGCAGATGCTCAAAACTTAAAATCTGGGAATGAACCGTGTAATCTGGGCAAAAGCTATTATTTTTACTTCAAAATAGACATCCTGAGGATTCCAGGGAATTTTACGGATCCTCGTTTCAATTTTTCTAGAATTAGTTACGATTTTTCAAAGTTAAGAGAAAATCAGCCCCAAATGCTGAATATTAGCGTTTTTCCGAAATTTAAGGAAAAATAATTAAATACTAAATACACCAAGGGTAAAATAGTCATTTGTGGCTAGGATATCTATTGGGATATTGGTTGTGAATTAATAGATGCAATATTACCCTCATAGGAAACCTGAGATCGCCTCGCAACCGACAATGTACTGTGCTCGACAAGCAAAGGTACGGACGCGTACTGTAACACTAAATCTGATGCTTATTGTATACTTTTATGTGATAGATAGTTTGAGACTCTGATTTTGAAAAGTTGTAGACTCCGTTTTGAAAGTTGTGCATACATACAGTTATATACGGGTTATAGTCATGATAACGCCGTTGAGTTTTCCTAGCGCTGAGGACACGGATGTACACCGTGGCACTGGTGAATAGTGCAGAGTGGTTTGATGTGAATATGTGGTGAGACTGGAATAATATGGATATATGATGGTTGTGTTTTTATCTTTGAGAAATGAATATTGAATGTGAATATTGTTGTTTTATCTTGAATATCTGTCATACATAACTGATACATAAGCATGAAGTTAACCGTTACCTGAGGTTCAATGGGAATTGAACCTCAGCTCATAGTCTCATATTCTGGTGGAATCCAGGACAAGAACAAGGATAAATAGCACACGAGAGGACACGAGCAGAGAAGATAGTTATGGGTTATTGTATTAGTAAATATTCAGAGAATTGTACCACTGTAATAGCAACAGGAAATGTATATCAGATACTCGCTCTTTTAAATTATTCTGATGCTCTACTCTGATTAAAATATTTTGAAAACGGATTTCGAAAATGAGGATGTTACAATCATATTATAAGACACCAACTAACAGTACAATTACATTTGGTCATTTTTATAAGACACTTGCTTTTTTCCGAGTCGCATTAATTATTTTTTTCATGTATCCCATAATTTGGGTGAGAGTAATGATTAATATCATATTAAAATTTAATGCAATTAGTAGGCATAATAATGGAAGTTACTTAAATTATAGGACAATTTTGTTGATTTTAACTATTTTTTATAATAACTAATATATCATTTTTATGATCAAACAAATATATATACATCTAGATATAATCTGAATAAACAAAATTATAATATTATCATTTTATTAAAATGTCATTGTGTTAATAGAGAACAGTATAGTTGTTTGCCACAACATAAATGGTGAGAAGTGTGAAAAATGTAGACACGATAAAAAAATTGAGAGAGATAATGAAGAAGATGATGATAAAATAAGACACAAATAAGAAAGTTATTTGTTGAAACTCATAGATATAGGTATGCGTTGATGTTATATTAAAAGATTTAAGTTCATATTTTTCATGTTTAATTTGTTTAACATCAATAAAAATTATTAATGTATGTTAAGGAAAATAAAAACCTATACCCACCTATCTATTATTTATTGAAGGCGCACTTCATTGAATGTAAAAGTTTATTTTTTGTTTTTTATAGTAAAGATATCGTTCTGACAATAAAAAAAAGACATAAAAATTAGAAAAAGGGTTATATCATCTTTTTTAATAAGATTTTTTATAACATAGATTTTATAATAGAAATATAGAATTCAGTAATAATAGATAAATTATCCAAGATAAAAAGTGAAAATTATCCTATATTTCCTAATTTTTACAAACATATATTTCCTTCCAATTTTTAAATAGGGGATTAATTAATTTATTTGAGGGGCTCATAATCCTTTTTTAAATTATCCCTCCACCCTGCTAACGTATTGTTGGTTTAAACTTAAGCCCCTCAACATTTATTCCCCAACCCTATCTTCTTATTGCGACTGGAAATTAAATTTTATTTTATTTTTTAAAAAAAGTTATAGGGTATATTCTTATATCCCATCTGCTCGGTGGATTTTTTTTTTTTGGGAATTAACAATTTTATTCTTTATTTATTACTATTGTGCAGACTTTGTCTCGTAAGTATGTTTTGTATCTTAAATAGGGGAAAATAGAAAAGTTATTAACTTTTAAAGGGTTAAGGGGCCGGGTATTTTTGCTCTAAAAGATTTTACTAAAAGGCAATTTTACTCTTGAAGTGTAAAAAATGGAGCAATTTTGTCTTAACCGTTATTTCAATTAATTTTGACAGTTAGATGACCAAATATGTTGAGTTGACAGATTATATGTCATCCACATTATTTTTGTTAATGTGCAATTTTGCTATGAAAATTTTAAATCTCACTTTTAAAAAGGATGAAATAAATGACACATGGTCTTTTGACACAAATTTACACCTTGACAAAAATGACATAGATAACATGGTGACTGTCAACTCAACATATTTGATCAATTAGCGGTCAAAATTAACTGAGATAACGACCAGGGCAAAATTACCTCCTTTCCTACACTTTTGGGGTAGAATTGTCTTTTAAAAAACTTTTAGGACAAAATTGCCCCTAGATGAAAAGTTCCAGAATAAAATTGCCCCTTAACTCAGTATTAAAATAGAGTTAATAATATTTAATGTTTTATTTTTTATTTTTTGTGAAATATTTTATAAATGATTTATAATGATATTACAATTTTGTTGGGTAAAAATAATGATAATAATTGACATAAGGATTCTATTTGATAACAAAATAATAAACTTACATACATATGGTAAAAGAATTTTATTTTCAAAATAATACAGACACACACATATATAAATATTTCAAATATTTTTATTTTTTGATGAATATTTCTTTTTTATTTGGTCAAAGATATAATCCCTCTTAAAAGTTAGAGCAAACTGAATTTTTTGTCTATCCTAACAAATGCGCTTCTTAAAATTCGAATTTATACTTTTCTATTTATAAGAATAAGGTGGTCTATATGGCTGTGTGGGAAACCTCAAACTCAAACAATGGTTTTAGAAGTTTTTTTTTTTTTTTTTGGAGGTAAATCGTAAGAACACTTTTAAAAAGATAAAATGAACAAATCTTAGGTAGCCCATTCAAGCAGTGTCTTCACCCAGATTGATGTTATTATGTTTTAATAAAGCTTCTATTATTTGTCCCACTACATGAATGATCAGAGTTTTTTTTTTTTTTTTTGTCGAAAAATGATCAGAGCTAAAAGACGCCGTAATGCATATTTCTTCTTCCACATTAAAAATGATTGTTTGACATATAACTCCTTGACACTGATGGCCTGAAAAAGTCAACATGACATTGCCATCCAAAGAAATGCAATCATATTTCATATGAAAAATAAAATAATTGATTGTCAAAAAGGGGTTTTTAGAAATTTTCGAGGGATTAAGATAAGGTTATTTTTTTGGAAATTCATCATTTTCAGGGTTTCGTTATTTGAGGGACCAAAATGGGTTTGTGTTTTTTTTAAAGGACCACATAGGGTATTAACTCTAAAAAAAACAAAATAAAATGATTCAATATTGCTCCCTCCGAATCCTTTTTGCAAAATACAATTAACCATTGTTTAAAAAGTTGGATATAAAAAGTACTCCCTCTCCTGCTCAATATAAGGTATAGTTAAGTTTTTTTCAAAGAGATTAAGAAAGTTAAATAAATAATTTAATCATAATATATATTGTGTATTATCGGATATATATTAGTCTCCTTTCGCTCCTAATTATAGGAACACTTTTGTAGTGTAAATTATGCTATAAAAGTGTTGATATAATTAGGACAGGAGGTAATAGTTTATAAATCACACAAATTAGTTTAAAAGACAAATGATAAGAGTATAAATACTCCAAAAAATTTTTTTGTCTTTCTTAATATTTACAAAGAAGTCAATTATGTCTTATATTTAGGATCAAATATAGGGGATTGGCTTGCGTCCTATACCTTTTACCATCCGCTGCCTCCTTTTCTTTAAACGGTGCAGTTTTGAATCAAAAACAGTGAAACTTTGATTTTTTTTTTCTTCAGAAAAAAATATTTTGGGTACTAACAGATACTAAAAAGATATTTTAGGATACTGATCAATACTAAAAAAATATTTCATGTTCTTAAAAAATTATTTTATGATTTTAAAAAAATATTTCAAATATTGCTGGTACCAAAAAGATACTTTATGATACTGACTGATGAAAAATACTATTTTGAAAAATTATTTTAAGATTTTGAAAAATATTTCAGGATATTGAATAGTACTAAAATGATACTCCATGATATTTTAAAAAAATTATTTTAGAATTTTGAAAAAATATTTCAGGTAGTGACTTATACTAAAAATATACTTCAAGATATTTTTTTAAGATCCTAAAATAATTTTTCAAGATCATAAAATTTTTTCCGGTTACCAATGGGTACCTAAAATATTTTTTCAGTATCGATCAGTATTCTAAAAATATCTTTTTAGTACATGTCATTACTCTAAAATAATTTTTTCCTTAACAAAAAAGCAAAACTTCACTGTTTTTATTTAAAACTGCACCATTTTAAAGAAAAGGAAGCGGCGGACGATAAAGGTAAAGGGCATTGGACGCAAGCCAATCCCCAAATATAGTACGTAGTATGTAAAAAATGTAACTTTTTTGCCAAAAATATCCTCATCTATGAGATACAGAATATGCGATGGAGAGAGATGCGTACGAGGACGTGAGTTATTAAATGGTGTAAAACAAACCCAATATATATATATATATATATATATTTTTGATACAACATCTAAATGTGTCTTATAAAAGAAAACATGTTATATACACAAATAGTTTTTCATAATATTGAAGAGATGAGGGAGTATTATTTTTATATTATTTACTATTCAATTACAAACAGTGCTGTCGTTTTTCCTATTGAATAGCTTATTTGAGTTTTTAAAGTTTGTGATTTCTAGTATAATTCACTGATTGATGAAGCTATTTTTTAAATACAATGAAGCTAATTTTTTTAATAACTGAATGCATAACTTAAAAAATTAATCAATAGTACAAAGTAACAGATAAAAATAAAAATGGTTTATTTTTTTTAAAATATAAATATTAGTAGTATATGCTTCAATTCAAGTCTTGTACATATAATAGTAATTGATAAAAATGTTATACGGGAATCTGTCTTATGTAATAGTCATCGGTCCTAAATATAGGACCTACCGAATTTTTTTTGACCTCAGTCATTTAATAGATTCACTTATTGGAGCAAATGAACGTTCAAACAAAGTCCTTTTTTTGGCCTTGTTCCCGAAAGTCCTATTTTTGGCCAACAAAATAAAGTGATTTGAAAATTGAAACTAGTTTAGGTAGGAGCGAAGATAAATATAAATAGGGTTTATGATTTAAGCATTTCTCATATAATGTAAAAAAAAAAAAAGTACCAATTAATGTTGTTGAATCAAAATATTTTGTTGAAATAAAGTAAAATTTTATATTCAAGTTTTATAAATGGGTAAAGGATTTCTCCAGTACTGGAGATAGAGTTATTTCCCGTAATCCCAAAACTACGTCGTTTTAAATTAATGAATGGTGTTTCTGTAATTCTGTTTATTTTTTAATCATATACATTTTACTGAAACATCATTCATTAATTCATTTGAAATTACTAACAAATTCATTAATTCACTTGAAATTACTAACAAACCCTTTATTAATTCAAAACGATGTAGTTTTGAGGTCATTGGAGATAACTTTATCTAGAAAAAAACTTTTCCCTTTATAAATAAATAAATAAATAAATAAATAAATATATATATATATATATATATATATATAAGATATATTAAGAAATATCATCACTTATTAATTAAATTCACCCCAAAATAGCAATAACTTCACAAATTTTGTTCCCTGCCCAAAAATCATGATTAATTAAGTAAATATAAATAATCAGTATATCATGGTCAATTACTTATTTTATTAAAGTTAAACTAGACATTGTGCATTTTTATTAAATTTAGGATAAACATTATATGAAATATAACATTTGAATATTTGAGTTATAGTATATTACTCACTTTCCCATTCTTCTTCAAAAGATACAAATGACCAAGTTTTATAATGTAAAATAGTTTGTTAAAATTGGTTACAAGCTTTACACGCACACACACACACATCATTTTGGTCCTATTTAAAATTTAAAATTAACTAATTCTTACATACAAATTATCAAGGAGAGTTAGTTAACTAATTAATTATAAGCTGAATTTATAATTTTTTCCTTATTTATAATTGGATCTAAAAGTCAACATAAATAAATTATTTTTGTTTATTACAAATAATAGAAGAAAAAATGTAACAAATTCATTTATTACTCCGAAACTACACTTATAATTAGGACATTTTTTTTTTGTCAAAATTGACTTATAAATCTAATAGAGAAAGATGTGCTCTTCTCTGGTCCTTATTATAAAACACTAATTAATAATTATCACAAATCAATAAAAATAGTTAAAGTCAATAAAGTAATCCTACAATTTAAGTAACTTTCAATATTACCCCTACTAATTGCTTTAAACTCTAATATTATATTAATTATTACTCTCACCCACTATCTTTATTAATTCGTGGCATATATGAAAAAAAAAATTAATGTTCCTTAGGAACAAGCAAGTGATTTATAAAAACGACCAAATATATTTGATAGTTGGTGACTTATAATAAGGATCAGAGGGAGTATGTAATGCCACCAAAAGATGTGCAACATGTTTCTCTTGCCTTTAATTTACCCACCTACTTTAATCTTGGGAAAATTAGAATGAAGGACCTGGATGAAAAGATATTTATTAAGAAGGACCATAAAAATTGTAATTATTTAGAAGGACCAAATAATAAAAATTAAAAACATTCAAATACCCCTCAAGAAATCTTTTGCATCCCTTCTATATTCTCTCTCATGTTCATACAAAATTCTAAATTTCACTAAATTAAATAATTTTTTCTCAAATTTCATTTTTAACAACTTGCATAAATATCTATGGGAAAAAATTATACATTCTTCATTTTTTCTAAATTATAATTTTTAAAAATCAACAAAAAAGTTTAATTAAAAATATAATTATACAATTATAATAAAAATGAAGGTATTTTATAATCTATTATATATTTTAAACCAAAAATTTTATTTAGAAGAAATTTATGTGGGTTAATAAAACTAAAAAATCTATTATATCTTGAAAAGTGAAAATAAATGAAATGAGTTTAATTTCTATTCTTACAAAAAGAGCTTAATTGATATCAATGTTGATACTTGATAATATAAATTCACCAACTTGATAATATATTCATTAATTAAATGATCAATTGATTATATAAATATGAAACTTGATGAAAAATAAAAATTAAAAAAATATGACTTTGAACCGCAGTTAATTAAATAACATATTGATTTTACATGAGTGTGAAATGTGGTGAAAAATAAAATTTTAAAAAATATAGGATTGTATTACATGCCAATGTGGGTGGTTTTACTTTTACTTTTATTTATTTTTTAAATTATGATTAGGGACAATTTAGTAATTTAAAATTTATATTATGATGTTTGGGCCTTCTAAATAATTGCAATTTTATGGTCCTTTTCAATAAATATTTTTTATTATAAGTCTTTCATTCTAATTTTCCCTTTAATCTTTATATGCAAGTTAGGTTCGCAGGGAATTTCTTTCGGAAAATAATAAAGGCACTTGAATATAGTTTGCACCATCAAAATCAAAGGCAAGATAATAAATTTTTTTATAAATTTCTAATTTGAGTTTATCTCTAGTAAATTGAGAGATAAAAGGCAATGGGTTTTTTTTTTTTAAAAAAAATATTTCCCTCAATAAAGTGGTGATGAGGGATATTAATTTATAATGTATTTAATGAGTTAATTGTTACTCTTTAATTTATGTAAATTAGTTAAAAGTGGCTATAGATAGATATATTCCCACGGGTTCACAAGAAGTCACTTCAATTAATTCATTAAAATAAAGAAATAACAGTTAATTTATTAAGTATACCTTCAATTTTTTTTCCCCTTATGGCAATTTTCTTTTCCTTACAACTTTAGCAATCCTAAATTAAGTTTTGAAGGAAAGAAAAAAAATAATAATATAGAGTTGATCAAACAGTTTAACCCGCTATATTTCTTTGGGTTTTGAGTTTGAGTCTTAAAGGAAACATCTATGTTGAAAGAGGCAATCACAAACTCCAAACCAAATATCCAATGTAAAATTTTTTAAAAAAAGGAAGAGAAAAATACAACTGAATCTCAAGTTTTAAAGGAAATAGGCAACACGAAGTTGCAATATAAAGAAAAACACTCCCTCAGGTCTTATTGTAAGGAACTACCTAGAAATTGTATTTAGTTATTTTTATAAAGCACTTATTTGTTTCTAAAACATATTAATTATTTCTTTTTCATATATCCCATAATTAATAAGAGTAATAGGTAAGAGTAATAATTAATATAATATTAAAATTTTATACAGTTAATAAAGGTAATATTGAAAGTTATTTAACTTATAAAATAATTTTATTAACTTTAACTATTTTTATTAATTTATGAGAATTATTAGTTGATAGTTGCATGTTCATAAAAACGTGAGTGAAGAGGGGTAGTTATGGTTTAACAAACATGGAAACGAAGTAGTTGCGGGCACAAATAGCGTCATGATTGCTTAATGCGTATGAGAAACAGTTAACCGGCAAACTGAAAGCAACTCTTCTTCATAAATCATAAATTCATAATGGCCGACTCATGAAGATTGAAGAACCAAAGCAGTTCATATCATCAAGCACACTTGGGTTTGATTGGCACATCTTTCAATCAATCTCTCTCTCTCTCTCTCCCTCATTAAATTCCCTCACTTGCCACCTACATCTTCCTCATCTGTCTTCAATCCTCTCCCGCCATTAATTCCCCTCTCTCTCTTCTTACTTAACTCATCTCTCTCCCATCCCTCCAGCCATTAATGGTCTGGTTTAGTTGTTCAGTATTTGTTATCTATCGTTCTGGTTAGTAAAATTCATGGCTCTTCCGTGTTTGCTTCTTTCTTTTTCATCCTTATAAGCATTTTTTTTCTTAATGTTTTTCTTGCAGCTTCTATCTAGCTGAAGGAGTAGTTTGTTGCTCTGTTTCTAGCTGTTATTAGTTTGTTACTGTAATGGAGATTGAGGATGCGAGCGGTGGCGGCGGGAGTAATAGAGGACGGAGCAGATATAATGAGAACGGATTAGGTGCGTCCACGGCGGCCAACGGTGGACTTAACAGAGGAAGTTTTTTGGTGTGGGAGGATCTGACGGTGGTGATTCCAAACTTCGGCAAGGGACCGACCAAGAGGTTGCTTAATGGCCTTCATGGCTACGCTGAGCCTGGTAGAATCATGGCTATTATGGGTCCTTCTGGTTCTGGGAAATCCACCTTGCTCGATTCACTTGCAGGTTTTTCTTTTCCTTCGACACTCTGTATTATTACTCCTGGTTAGCTAGCTCAATGAACTTATCAGATTTGGGGATTTTCAAATCGATAAAGACCAGATTTAAGGCGAATTTCATTTCAATTTCAATTTCAAGTTTCTCAATAATTTGATCAGAGGTCACGCCCTTCTCATGGGGTTCGTTATGGATTTGCCGTTTTGGGCATCACGTGATTTATGATGCTATGCTATTTATTCATTTATTTTTGATAAAAAGTGTGAGTCAGGACACAATTTGCCTTTTCACCTGGAACTTTTTTTTTGAAACGGTTCACATAAGAGGTAGCTAGTGCCTACTGCCTAGCTAGTATATGATTTATGGTCTCTCTGCTTTGGCCTTCGTGTGATTGAACCTTTCAGTATTGGAAAATGGAGATTTCCATATTGATTATTGTTTGGTTTTTTTTTTTGGGGGGGGGGGGGGGGGGGGTGGTCAAAGTTTGGGGGGTTTTCTACATGGTTGATGGTTACATTTTTTTTTTTTTTTGTAAAAGAGAGGCATTAAGCCTTATATATTAAATAGAAAAAGTCAGAGATCAAGTCCCATACAATTGCTTGAAAGCAAGTCCTCAATTTTTCAGGACAAACATGTAGGACAACAAAGTCAGATAGTCCATCCTTTGCCATTGCATCGGCCAAAGCATTTTGCACACGCGCAATATGTTTTAGCCTAACTTCCCAATTCATGGTTACATTTTTGTTTCTTATTGAATGATTTTTTATGTTCAAAGATTGGATGTTTGACCATGTGACCCAAAAGTGAGAGCTTCATTGAATAGTTTCGTCCTTGTTAGGGTAAGTCTTGGACATCTCTTTTTTTTTGTTTTTTGCCAGTTAAGTCTTGGACATCTCTTTTCCTTCAGTTACTTCGGACTCTTGGTAAATATGAAGCGCCCAGGTCTACCACCAGGGGCTTAGAGCTTTTAATGGTAACATTGTCCTCCCATGGAACAGGGGATTCAATTAAAGCTGCACAGTTCTCTTACTTTCCTATATTATATCACTTTTTTTTTAAAAAAAAAAACAAAACAAAAAGTTCTATGTTCCTATTTTGGTTCAAACAAATGTAATTCATGTTGTATCTCCCCGGTTTTCGAAACAAGCTCTGGTAAATTTTTCTTGGATTTTTGTCAACTTTCTTTTCTTCAGTAATATTGAAATTCACTCGGAGGTGCACCTTACAAGTCAATTCCTTCATCAAACTCCACCACCTGGTGTAGAGGGTGGTCTAGAGGGTGGAAGTTGATCAAAGAGGCAAAAATTTGTTAACTTTCCAAAGGCATCCTTATTGGCTTATTATTGTTGTGTGGCGCACCTTTCTATTGGTTACTTTGAACTTTAATTTATTCCTACTTTCTAAATGATTTTTCAACACGGTCATCTATTACTCTAATTCTCATGCCTAATAATAAAACCGAGGTCATATAGGTTAAACTAATATTAAATACTCTATAATTATACAGTCAAGCATTTAAAATATAATACAAAAGAGTAGGATTTCTTTATATGATTTACTTTACCAATGTATTTTCTGGTGGTTTCCTTTTTGGCTAACATTTTCTAGCTAGGCTTCATTTGACTGTATTATGGATAGTCAATTTTTTACTATAGACAATCCAAATCCTCACACTATAGAACTAGATCTACTTAATTTTCTACTATTACTATTTGATATCGTTTTAGGATTTTAATTTTAATCATTTAAAAGGTTGTAGACGAGTCTATCTGATATTTTATGCTTTTGTTAATGGCTAGATAATTTCTATTTTTTAGCTATATTTTGGCAGTATCATTATTTAAATTCTAAATTTCTTTATGATGTTGCAGGGAGGCTCTCAAAAAATGTGGTCATGACAGGAAATATACTTCTCAATGGAAAGAAGAAAAGACTAGATTATGGTGCAGTTGTAAGTAACTCGATATTTTGGCCAAGAAAAAAGTATCTCTGGAGATCAGTATTTTGTTGATTGCCAATCGACCACTCTAATCCAGACAAAGAAATGATCAAATGACAGGAATAGTAATTAATTGCTTATGATTATTAACAATATTTATTTATACCAGGTCAAACATATAATAATATCTCTTACCAGTATGGGTATCTTCCTGTCATCCCTTCTCATTACTGTTTTCCCCCCTTGTTTTACAATTAGGCTTATGTAACACAAGAGGATGTCTTGCTGGGAACTCTCACTGCGAGGGAAACCATATCTTATTCAGCTCATCTACGTCTTCCTAAAAAAATGACCAAAGAAGAAGTAAATGGGATTGTGGAAGGAACAATCATTGAAATGGGACTTCAGGATTGTGCAGATAGGTTGATTGGTAACTGGCACTTAAGAGGCATTAGCGGAGGGGAGAAGAAAAGACTTAGTATTGCTCTTGAAATCCTTACAAGGCCTCGCTTATTGTTTCTTGACGAACCCACCAGTGGCCTTGATAGTGCCTCTGCTTTCTTTGTTGTTCAAACTCTTAGAACTGTTGCTCGTGATGGACGCACAGTTATCTCTTCAATTCACCAGCCAAGTAGTGAAGTGTTTGCTCTCTTTGATGACCTTTTCTTACTATCTGGTGGTGAAACTGTGTATTTTGGAGAAGCAAAGATGGCTGTAGAGGTATGAGTTTCATCATCTTTGATAATACTTAATTTTGTAATGCAATCTGTGGAGTTTGAAAAATAAGTCATCCTATCAATATTTTGTATGAATAGTTCAACTGGTTATAGATTTTATATTTTATGTTGATGTTGATTGATATTTCCCAAAGACACTTTGTATAGTACCAATGTTGTTTTGACAGGTAATTATCTAGTCACATAAAGTCATGTTTATGTATGCTATGCACAATTCCCTCGTACGATTTAATTCAACTTTGGGATCTTTGCAGTTAGACCCCGAAGTATGATTCTTTCAACTCTGAAAAATATTTCAAACGCATTCTGTTTGGGATCTTCTTTTCGTATTCTTTTTGACCGATTCATCTTCACTTCTGTTGTCTGCTGACACTTCTATAACTAATAAATACATGAGTTGATTCTTTCATGGAAAACTTTTTACTTGCAAAGAATTATTTCTATAAATTAGCCCTTTTCTTAACGTAATAATGAAGAGCTTTTCCTACTGAAAGAGGTTAATTATCATATTTTTTTAATTACAAAGGGCAAGTGAAATGCTTGGAGTAGTATGCAGGATTTGTGCGTACTATGTTCAATAATTAATGGACGGTCATATTCATGAGATGAAGATTCTACTCAAGTGATTAAAATTTTGAAGTGAAAGTCTCTTCATCAAAATGTAACATGATCCAATTATTTCACAGTTCTTTGCAGAAGCAGGATTTCCATGCCCACGGAAAAGAAACCCTTCTGATCACTTCTTACGCTGCATCAATTCTGACTTTGACATTGTAACAGCCACTTTGAAGGGATCTCAAAGAATTCGGGTATGTAGTAGCTATTGATTTTAACCGTACTCTTTCTGGTACAGGAATAATTGTATTTCTCCCTTGCATCTTTCTGTTTTCTTTGATGAAAGACATGAAAATTCTGCTTATATCTCAATTGAATGTGCAAACCCCATATTGTTGATTACTAGTGAAACCTAGTTACATTCCTTGTGGAACTCCAATTTGAATGGCTAGCCTTATTGAATCTTGAAAGCAATTGATTTTTAGTGATGACTTAACAGCTTTGAAAAAGTAGTCACAAGGCTTGTGATCTCAGCAATAACAGAGACTACCATACACTCGTTATTATAGCAGATGGCTGTCTTGTACTAGTTTGTTCTTGATGAAGTATTGACATAATTGCAAAAGAATATTGCAGCATGCCATATAACTGCTTCCTTTATCTTAGATAAAGTTTATAAAAACAGGGTAACCCTTACTTTTGGCAGGCCCCGTTAATTTTCGGTTCATTCAACACATTAATTGTATTCTATTCTCTTCGCATGTCAATGGCAACACTAACTCTCGGGTTTTAACTGCTTGTTTTAGGATATTCCAAATTCATCAGATCCTTTCATGAACATGGCTACAGCAGAGATTAAGGCTATGCTAGTTGAAAAGTATAGGCGTTCAGTTTATGCTAGAAGGACAAAAGACCGGATTCAAGAACTATCTAACATTGTATGAATTTCTATCTGGCTCTTTATATATTTGATTATTATTTCTTATGTTAAATTGAAACCCATAGGAGTATAGGACAATGTGTTGTTTTCTTTCCGTCATAAACATGATAGTATTTGAGAACACTGTGCGGTTGTATGGACTTTTATATAAAGTAATCTAGTCAGTTTGCATTGATGAATCGAAATCATTGGCACATTGTGTTATCTTAAACAAGCCATGATCTTAAATGTAAGTCACATTGCAAAACGTCTTGAGCATTACATTTTTTCCTCACCAATGTTGGAAATTGTCTGTTAATTCTCTCTCCTAAATAAGTGGATGTTAGAATTCATTGAATTTAACTATGGGCAATCTTGGAAGATAGTGGTAACTTTTCAAAAATTTAAGAACATGAGCTACTTTTAGAAACTCTCCTTAACCTGTGTGAAGTAGTTAAAAGTGACTTGTAACAAGGACTAGAGGGAATAGCTAAACCCTATGCAATTTTTTCTGTTTACAACATGATAGAACAGTAAGCATCCCCGAGCTTCTTTTCCATGATGACTAGCATTGAGACCCTGCACCTGATAGAATCATCAGATATTAATTATGTTGACGGTTAACATATTGCAGGAAGGAATAGAAGCTGAAACACATAAGGGCAGTCAAGCGAGTTGGTGGAAACAACTTGTAACGTTGACGAGGAGATCATTTGTGAACATGAGTAGAGATGTGGGTTACTACTGGTTAAGGATTATAATATATGTCATAGTATCTATATGTGTGGGAACTATATACTTTGATATTGGGTATAGCTATACTTCAATCTTGGCTCGTGGGGCATGCGGTGCATTTATATCAGGTTTTATGACATTCATGTCAATTGGAGGTTTCCCATCATTCATTGAAGAAATGAAGGTAAATTATCTAATATCTGAAATGAGATACAGTGAATATTGCACTGTTTCCATTATCACTCTTTAATTGTGCCCATATATATAGATACATTGATGCATCTTTATTTATGCTTTCCATGTTTTTGTTGTTTTTTTCTTTTGTAACAGCTTTTCTATCGGGAAAGACATAATGGATACTATGGAGTTTCAGTATATATTTTATCCAATTTCCTTTCTTCTTTCCCATTCTTGGTTGCTGTAGCTCTTACTACTGGCACCATTACCTATAACATGGTGAAATTCCGGCCTGGCTTTGTTCACTTTCTGTTTTTCACTCTCAACATCTTTGGTTGCATTGCTGTAATAGAGAGTCTCATGATGGTCGTAGCTTCACTTGTTCCTAATTTCCTCATGGGAATAATTACTGGAGCTGGAATAATTGTAAGCACAATAGCCCTTCCATTCATAAGTTTTCTTTCCTCCCTTCACAGCTCTATTCCATTTCAATCGAAACATCCCAGCCAAGCTTACCTCTTTTTTTTAAAAAAAATAATTATTGGTTGTTTATGCAGGGAATCATGATGATGACCTCTGGATTCTTCAGGTTCCTGAATGATCTTCCAAAGCCAGTTTGGCGCTATCCAATATCGTACCTTAGTTATGGCGCCTGGGCTATACAGGTACAAGAACATGGTTTATTATGAAAAAATGAATTTAGAAGGGGTATATTTGAGCTTGCAGTGCAAGGAATAAGACCAAGGTAACCTAGAGAAAGGCAACGTAGGGGAAAAAAAGAGGAACATAGTGGGGGATGAGTGGATATTTAACGAGAGTTATAAGAGGACTTAGGTCATATATTTGAAAAGAGTTTTTGTTTTTTAACTTTTAATTTGGGGACCTTGTTAATGATTGTTTTATGACCTTCTCAAGACATGACCACCAAATATCAAGAGTGCTTCAAATCTACTGAGTGGATATGAAATTCTTAGGTGCCATATAGTGCATTTTTACATGTATGTACTGTGATCATGATTTAATCTTCACACCTGAGATCTACATATCAGACTGTGGAGAGATTAAAACTGCCATTGCATGAACGTGAACTATATGGCAGCTCATAATTTCTCATGCCTGGAGATTTCTTCTTCACTTCTTTCTTAGGTTCTTTGATAGTTGATAATTGCATGTGAAATTTTCGTTTAGTAAAAGGCGAAAGAATAGTCTGCTCCGTGCTCACCACACGGCTCCTAATTGCATAAGCAATAGCTTCCTTCATCTCAATGTCTTCAATACAAAATATAAAAAATATAGGGTGCTACATTGTTTATAAGCTGTTAACAGTGAGGCTATGTTTGGGTGGAGAGAAAAGTAAGGGGAAAATAGGTGGAGGGAATACTAGAAAGGAAAACCTCCAAAAATGGTAAAAGTTTTACTAATTTTGGAACTTTTCCCTCTTAATATTCTTTCCCCTCTAGTTTTCTCTCTATCCCAACATAGGATAAGACTCAATTCAGTTTCTGTGCAGATAATTTTTAACCTACTATTGATTTGAAATGTAGGGTGCCTACAAGAATGACTTGCTTGGGCTTGAGTTTGAGCCTATGATACCAGGTGACAAAAAATTGAGGGGTGATTTTATCATAACAAACATGTTGGGCATGGGACTGGATCATTCCAAGTGGTGGGATTTGGGAGCTCTATATATCATCCTTGTGGGTTACAGAATTCTCTTCTTTATTGTTCTCAAGTTCAAGGAGAGAGCTTCCCCATTATTTAAGAGACTCCAAGCCAAGAGAACTATACAAGCACTTGAAAAGAGACCTTCTTTCAGGAAAATGCCAAGTTTTCCTTCAAAGAGACATCAGCCTCTCCATTCTCTGTCTTCTCAAGAAGGTCTTAATTCTCCACTCCACTAGAAAGCAAAGAAAACAAAAGGTGTTTTTGTTTCCTCTGGGCCTGTTTGGTTCAGCTGTTAATTTTCCATCAGAATATTACATATATACACAAAGATTTGCTGCTTTGTTATCAATTAATTATGAGTTCTGTATAGAGAAATATCTGATACCCAATTAGGATTGAGGTAGGAATAGTAATAATGAGAGACTGGTTTTATTTACCTGTCTATCACCCTGTCAATCCTATGGGTTTTAACTCCAGTATATATACATGGGAATCACCAGCAAA
Source organism: Acacia crassicarpa (assembly GCA_034222035.1). Lineage (NCBI taxonomy): Eukaryota > Viridiplantae > Streptophyta > Magnoliopsida > Fabales > Fabaceae > Acacia > Acacia crassicarpa. The sequence continues at coordinate 42,449,808 of JAWXYG010000003.1, forward strand.
ATTTCATTCTACAATTATGATTGTATCAACTCCTAGAATTTGTCATATTCTCGTACATTGATGATGAGTACAAGCATGCGTTTTTCTTGGCAAAGCTTCTTTATAGTATTATTTATAATCTACATTTGGTACAAGAGCCCTCTCTGGCTATGTTTGGTATGTTATATATGGTTGTGGAGAATAGAGAAAACTAGTTAATGTTTTTTTAAGACAATTAATATAGCACCTTATATATATATATATATATATATATATATATATATATATATATATATATATATATATATATATTTTACTGAAAACTGAAATCGGTTAGTTCAAAATTAGTTACAAATAGTATCATCATTCTAGTTTCCTACATCATCTTCCAACTCCACTATAAAAGGTGAAGGGTGATCATGAATACAAAATTTGCCTTGAATCAAAGAGCATGCTTAGTTAGTTGGTTAGATAGAGATGATGGTATCGTTAATCAAAACATGTCAATCCCTATGAAAAAATAACCTAATCTCATTTACTATATATCCTTGAGAATGGGTGATTCAAATTTCACCCCCTAGTTATCAAATTAATAGTCGTCACACAATTAGAAAAAAGACTTAACTTTATAATATACAAGCTTTTAATTTTCTGTGCGTTGCATGGGATGATAGTATTTTATAGATTATCTAAACATATTTTGCTTTTTAAGTTATGCAACTTTCTTAGCTTTAAGGAACATTAACACATCACTACTATCAATAAATGACTATATATTAGAAATGAAACATCAACAGTAGGAAACAAAAATATCATCCAATCAATTTAGAGTACATATTACAAATGAAATCTCAAAAATGTGAAACAACAATGTCTTCTAATCGATTAACACTCCTAAATATCTCTTTGTACACAATATTCCTTGTTGTGTTCCTGTTGCCACAACCATTATCATCCACAACAATCTTTAGATCATCTATGCTTTTAACCTTGAATAATGCACCGTATAATTGGCTATGTGTAAAGACTGAATTACAAAGATATAAACCAATAAGAGGTTGAGCCAAGCAATGCTACAGAATAAAACATGGATGAAATTAAAACACAAGAAAAGGTTGGTCATTAAATCTGCTATTTGCTTGATTGCCACCACATGATATCTAATTATTTGCAATACTTTAGCTTACAAATAAATTTTATAATGGAAGGAGTAACTCCACTTGCCACCACATGATATATAAAAAGCAAATGATGGATAAAAGTAGGGGTAGCCTGAACCCTATTATAAAAATAAGGCCTTAGACAACACTGAGGTTGGAACATAGTGATAAATAATTTTCACAAAATTAGTAACATTCACAGTCAAACATGACCAGTTGATGCGCTATGATGCATCCTTGGCACACAAAAAATGAAATAGCTACTTTGAAGAAAGAGAATGGTAGGAAATAATATGCACCATATTTACAAGTAAGGTTATCTGAAAAATTATCTCAGAAGTACGGTTGTCTGCAAAGTCATCTTATTTAAAGTTTATACCTAGCATATCAACAACGTAGCCAGTAGGATTGTTTGCAATAAGATGAATCTTGATTTTGTCCCAGAAAAAAAAAAAAAAACCAAAGACAAACCTTGATGAAACAAACCGGCTTGGCAACAGTTTTTTTGTGAGAGAGAAGCATGTTTTCATTGTAATCATTCTATTTTTGTCAGAGTTATTTAAAATTGGGAGATCTTGAATGGGAAATAAATTATAACCTTACAAGTTGTAAGGATGAGTGATTCTCAAATGCAAAGTTAAACTTGAGGTTGATAAGGTAATCAAGTACCCATGAAATTTGGGTACTGGACGACGTACGTCATCATGGATTGAACCAGGGACGAAGCTTCTCATATATAAGGAGAGGGCCATGGCCCCAACCCCCCCCCCCCCAAAAAAAAAAAAATCCTAAAAATTTAATGAAAATTAATTTTTTTTTATACATTTGGTTCCCCCAATATTTTTTCTTTTTAATTAGTTAATGAGTATATATTAACCCTCCCCCCCCCCCCAAATATTTTTCTCAAGCTCTGTCCCTAAATTGAACCAAGTCAGTATAAATCTAAGTTTGCATATTCTTTTCCCTTATCTCTGATATTTCTAGCTTAGAAAACTTAGTTATTTGATTGTGCATTTATGATTCATTAATTTCATATTTATTGTTGTGAAAAAGAGCCTCTCCATAACAGCTATTGAGAATTATCAAGTGTTTTGATTGAAGATCACTCGAGTGACCACTCAGATAATGCAAAATTTCCTCATCACTTCCACTTCACCATGGTGACTTTGACAATGATCTTATTTCTGAAATATATTTTCTAAATAGATTACTTGTGTGATCACTTGAGTGATATGCTCTAACTCTTATCACTTTCAGACCACCAAAGTGAAGTCAGTCAGTGATTAGTTTTTTGAGAATATCATTATAGTTTTTATCTTATACGAAATTTACCTCCTCTTGAGTGTCAGCCGATTCTAAGAATTAAAATGTGAAGTACCTTACCAAAAAAATTATATGTCATTAATTTCTCTTACTATTGAGGGATTTCAAACATCTCGGCTTTGCGGTTGGTGTGTGATCTATTGCTCTAGGACTAGTAAGTTTAATGCCTCATCGGTTTTATGATCTATATTACTTTGTAATTTTGTTTAGCATTGTTTAAGTAAAGGACTTGAAAAACTTTTACAATATCATGGGTCTAATAAACGTAAAAGTTGCAGTTGGAAGAGGAGGAGGAGATACACTAATTCAGACGTCAGTGAAGCCAATGAAATAGTCCATGATGGATGGTTTGGGGGGAGGCATTTTTTTGGGCAGGGTACTTCAGGAGTTTCACATTTCAATTACACACACATATATATATATATATGATTTCTAGCCGTTTTTTAATTCGGGAGACTAAGAAAGTTAAATAAATTACTTTAACGTATTTATATTTATCATTTTTTTCAAACTAAGTTGCTTAACTTATAATCCAATATATAATTAAGTAATTTTTTCATTTGTTTTAATCTTTCAAATAAGTCAACAAAGTCTTATATCACAGACGGGAAACAATGCAGGGGATCTGAGTTTTTTTTTTCTTTTCTTTTTGAAAACAAATCCTACTAAAGAAATATGACAATTGACTTGAACAAAAAATGGTGAGGTAGTTGCCACATAGGCATGCCACATTTGCATATTTAGTCAATAATGTTGATCATTAAGGTTAGTTAACAGAAGAGCAAAATTGCCTATATTTTTAACTTCCATAGCATATTTGCCTCCTCAAAAATTTCTAGATGGCCAATGCTCATAGCAAAAACTTCTAGGCATTTATGTCCTTTAACCCAAAAAGTAAAATAAAAATGTGGATGGGCTATAATATCCTTTTGATATATCTATATATATATATATAGGGTGAGTTTTAAGTTTGAAATAATTATATAGTTTTTTTGGTGTTACTATTATTCCCCATGAAATTAATCAAGAAGATGCATTCAACACATTGAAGTATTTTTTTTTTAGGTTTATATAGTGTTTTAGAATATTTTGTGATGCACCCAACATCTAGCACCCAAAAGTATTTTATTCAAGTGCTTCCAGTACCATAAACCATTTTTTTTTAATGTACATGTAACATCCTAAAGTATTTTTTTTAAAAAAAAAATGTATATGACCCTCTAAATGATCTAAATTGTTCAGTGCAAAAATCAACAATAAAGTTTTTTAGAGTGATGGACGCCTATTTAAAAAAAAAAAAACTACAGGATGCTGGGTGCATCATATAATACTTTATAGCACTGGATGCACATAAAAGAAATCCTTCATTTTGATCCACCTTAACCCTCTTTTATTATTCTTTTGTTTTGCATCTTCAGGATTTTGTAATGGTGTTTTTCATGTTAATTGAATTTCGTTGGGAAAAAAGGTTAAGATAAGTTTTGGTCTGTAAAGTTTATTATTATTGTAGTTGTAATGTGGTATTCCCTTAAATTTCAAATCATATACTTTGATCTCTTAAGTTTATTTTCGTCCAAAACATTAGTCTCCATAATTTAATACAAATTTAGACCATTTTGCCTCTTAAAGGAACGAAAACTTATGTTTAAAACTTAAGATATCAAAATTAAAGAGGTCAATTTGAGAGACTAAAAATTATACTACTCCATACGTTAAATATAAGACTCAATTGATTTTTTTGGGAGATTTAAAAAACTAATTAAATTACTTTAATGTATTTGTATTAATCATGTTTTCTTAAAACTAATTTGTATAACTTATAAATTGATATATAATTCAATCATACGTAATAAATAATATGATTAAGTAATTTAGTTTCCTTAATTTCTTAAAAAAAATCAACTAGATATTATATTTAAGAGATATGGTAGTATTAAAAAAACGAACAAAGAGGAAGAGGGGTGAGTGGGTGACAGCTAGGAGGTTCACATTCTATGCTCATTCATCCTTCTAATTTGGGGTGGGGTTTTTTTAAAAAAAGTTTTGATGTATTTTTATTTATTTAGATTAAATTGTATGCTACATCTTAAAATATTTTTTATACAAAGTATTTCAAATTAAATAATTTATAGTCCTGCATTCAGAAATATTTTTCATGTAACATTAATATCTTGAAATATTTTTTTAATAAAATCTATTATATGAAATATTTTTATCACTCAATGTCTTAAATTAATTAATTTTTAATAGGTAAAGTATCTTTAAAAAAAAAAATTCTCTTTTCTTTGGGGATGAGAGAATGAGCATTTAATGTGGATTCGGAGGTTGTGGGGTTGCGTATTAAAAGCTCCAAACGGAGGTCCCCATATGAAAACTAACCTAATACGAACACTGTGACATTCTTTATTTTACCGTTGAAGTTTGATACTACTTGTTAAATACTACTATAATTTTTTTTCAAGATAAATTTATCTTCAGTGATCCTAAAATTATATTATTTTAGATTAATGAAGGGTATATTTATAATTTTAGGTGAATTAATAAAGATTGTTTCGGTAAAATTCATATGATAAAAAAAAATTAAACAAAAACAGAAACACCCTTCATTAATCCAAAACGGCGTAGTTTTGGGGTCACTGGAGATAACTTTATCTCCAGTGATTAGAGAAATCCTTTACCCATAATTTATATAGTATTTGTGTAAAATTTATACTATTTGAAATTAAGGGTAAAAGATTTCTCCTGTCACGGGGATAGAGTTATCTCCAGTTACTCTAAAACTACATCGTTTTGAATTAATGAAGGTGTACTTGTAATTTCAGGTGAATTAATGAAGGGTGTAAAATTGCGGAAACACTCTTCATTAATTCACCTGAAATTACAAACACACCCTTCATTAATTCAAAACGACGTAGTTTTAGGGTCACTGGAGATAACTCTATCTCCAGTGACAGGAGAAATACTTTTCCCTTAATTTAAATGTAAAATAAAAATATTATAAAAAATTAAAATAAAGGACCTAGAGAAAATAACATTTATAATAAAAAATCATAAAAATTGTAATTATTTAGAAAAGCTAAATATTATAGTATAAATTTAAAATCATTAAATTATCCATAACTAAACTTCCTATATTATTTCTTATATTTATAATTAAAAAATAATTAAAACCAGCCATCATGATATAATAGATTACTTATATCACCAAATCGCTCGATTTATATTATCAACGTTATTATCAATCAAGATCTCTTTATAAAAATAAAAGCTAAACTTATTTCACATTGCTTAGGATATAATAGATTACTTAGATTTTTTTAATTTTATAAATATTAAATGACTTTTTTAACCAACATAAATTTCTTCTAAAACAAAATAAATCATATAAACTTTCTTGCACAAATGTTCACTTATAAAAGACCTTGAGTTTTATTAAAATTATATAATTCTACTTTTAATTACAATTTTTGTTGATTTTAAGAAAATTATAATTTTAAAAAAATTGAAGGATATGTAATTTTGTTTGGAGATGTATGTGCAAGTTGTGGAAAAATAAAAATTGAGAAAAATTTTATTTAATTTTGTGAAACTTAGAATTTTGTATTAATTTTAAAAATAGAATGTAGGAATGAATGCAAAATATTTTACTACGGGTATTTTCATATTTTTCATTTTATATTTTTTGCATTTGATTCTTTTAAATAAGGGAAAATACCATATAAAGATACTTAAAATAGAAAAATTATAAATCGGGTTGGTAAATTCAATTAATCTTTAATTAAGTCATTTACTCAATTTAGGATTTTAAAATTTGGGTAAAATAACTTTAATACCCTCTTCTCTCTACTCAGTAATGAGTTTTATTACTCCCAAAATGTTTCCCATGTATATATCAAAATTAATTTTAATACAATAAAATATGATTCATTTAAATATATTAAGTATATCATCATAAGAATAAAAATCTACAATATTTTCAGCAAAGAGTTCATTTTATTAACATGAACAATTTTTTTAAAGAAAACTTATAATATATGTCACTATAAAAAGGACATATTTTGGTAAATATATTAATTAAGTATGAATTTTTCTATATTTTTCACACACACATATATAGTTTTTTTTGGAAATTTTTATATTGATGTAAACCGTTTTATGAAATTTTAAGTGCATTTTACATCTTTTTTCTGAAATATTCATTGAAGTATATGAAATTTAAACGTCGCTTTTTTAAAAAGATAAAATAATATTACTGATTTATATTAAAGAATTAAAAAATTAAAATTGAAATATTAACTAAATTACTATCTAAAAACTCACATTTATGTGTTAAGGAAAATTATTTTGGTTTAGGTTAATATTGGTGAAAATGACTTTTATTTCAATTCAATTTTGCAAAGGGTGAAGTTGGCATGTGATATGCTCTATTCCCCCCCTAAAAAAAACAACTTTCTTTTTTTTTAAAAAAAAAAAAAGCTCACATTTATTTTTTTAATCCTTAATGCAATTAATTGACTTTCAATTAAAATATATTTAATTGATATCAATGATACTATTATGGTATAAGTCATGACATACTTGAATTATTCTTGATTATCCTTTTATATAAAGTTATAAAATAATAATACTTTTTTAAGAGGAGAGAGAAGAAAGGCTGACAGAAAAGAGAGGAGAGGTATTAAAGTTATTTTACATAGATTTTGAAATCCTAAATTGGGTTGATGATTTAATTAATGATTTGTCAAATTTATCAACCCGATTTAAAATTTTTCTATTTTCAATAGCTTTATATGGGATTTTCCCTTTAAATAATTACAATTTTATGGTCATTTTCCATAAATATGTTTTTCCCCATATCTTTTATTTTAATTTTCCCAAAATATTACAAACAAACTAATCATAACACTAGTGTAAAAAAGGGTTTTAAGACCGCCTCATTTAGACAGGAGTAGCGACGCCCCGGTCTTAAAGGAATGACCGGTGGCAGTTCTGTAGATATAAAGAACATTTTGAACTCGATCATTTTTTCATATGTTTTAAATATATTATTCTAACCGGACAAAAAAACAACCGGTCTTTAAAACATTATTAAGAAAATTAAAATATCAATTACTTTATCGACAAATGTCATTGTGACTTGTAGATCTATCCAGGCACTAAACTCTTGAAGTTTCCCCCACCTAATCCAGTGACGCCCTCGTCACTGTGCCGGACCAGGGTCACTCCTGAACGCCCTGTCTGCGTCTTCGTGCTGCCCGCATGTCCAAGTCGAACCTAGACTTCTTCAGACTGCGTCATTCTAAAATGGCCTTGAGCATCAACTGTCTCTGGTATAACATTAAGGTATTTAGGTTTTAAGACCGAACATCTTTGTTAGCTGATCTTAAAAGTTATTCTTTTAAGATCGGACATAAAATAAGGTCGGTATAAAATATAGAAAACGATTAAATAAAAAATTAATTAATTTTAAGACCTAATTTATATATAGACTGGTCTTAAAGGTTAATGTTTAACATCGGGTACTAATTTATCCAGTCTTAAAGTTAAATAGTTTAAGACTTGACTTAAATTTTGGCCAGTACAACAATATTGAAGAAAATCAAACAAATAATTAATTAGTTTCGTTTACTTTAGTAAAAATTTGTCTAGATTTTTAGGATCGTATGTTTATAAATTATCTGCTCCTAAGAGTCCTCACCACTTAAGCTTTAGGACTGTGTAGTTTTATATATCCGGTCTTAATAGTTTTCCTTTAAAAATCTAGCAAATCATTAATTTCAAAACAATCGAGGTTTTGACGTTCTCCTCAAGCTAGGACCTACGTTGTCGTCGTTTTTACCTCTCCTGATTTTGAGCAGCATTATTGGTCTGCCTTTTCTTTGTCTTTTTTCTTTGTCGGAAAAAGAATGAAGATAATGAAAAGAACACTGAAAATTTTCAAATTAGGGCGAGGTAAAACTGACAACAACGACGGTCCAACCTTGAAAAGAATTGTCACTCTATTTGTTTTTATTCGAATAAAGTAGACAATGTTTTTTTTTATGCTCTTAACTGTATTCTGGGAATTTTTAATGTTGATAACACGAGGACAATGTTTTGGTTGTTTTCTTTTTGTCGGAAAGAAAAAGAACAGAATTAAAAGAACAAGACGATTGATATCATTTCTTTGCCTTCAAGAGATGCATCAATATTACTTGTGAATTTTCTTTTTTGTTTCTTTAGAAAAACGTTCGTGGGCGTCGAGTATTGCGGTAAGCTTGTTGTTGAAACAGAAATAGACATGTATAGAAATTGAAATAAAAATTTTATTTAATAATTTTTTTTATTTACATAAAAAAAACATAAAATCTAATCCTCCCCATTGTTGTCAGAGGGGAGGGAGTCGTCGGAGAGGTCGGACACGCCGTCATCAGAAAGACGGTACTCAACGTCTTGTGCATTGAGTATCGTCGTCATCTTGTTGTTGACGGCGTGATAGACCTGAAAAGTTGACCCATTCGTCGGTCTATATGATCGACGCGGACTAGGAGGTGCTGCATCATCTGGTAGAATGATGGGTTTGGAGGCAGCGGAGGAGGGTACGGATTGTGAAGACCGGTAGGACGAGGAGGACCTGCTAGTGATGGAGGACCTGCTGGTGGTGGAGGACTTGGTGGTGGTGGAGCAGCCATTACAGTAGTGGAGGTTGTAGAAGTGATGGAGAAGAATGTAAAGAAAGTAAAGCAACGGGTTTAAATAGAGAACCCATCCTAAACAATGCGAAACACTGGAAACTTTAACGAGGAGCCGCATAGTTCCTCAGAATACGAGGAGTCGCCTTGTTGGGAAGTTTATCTGGAAGCCGATCGAAGAGACTCTGAATTTATTCATTGAACAAATACAACTTTTAATAGCAGATATTTTAATAGACCCGTTCTTAAAAGTAATATTTTTAATTGATTAAAAAATAAAAGAATTTTAGGACCGAATGCAAGATGAAAGGTTAGTCTTAAAAGTAATTGAATTGATTAAAAAAATAAATAATAGCAGTTTAGGACCGGATATACATAAAAAGTAGATCTTAAAAGTATTTTAGGACCAGATATGTATAAAAGGTAGATCTGAAAAGTAATTTGAATTCAATAAAGACATTTAGGACCGAATAGTTATAAAATGCGCTCTTAAACTCTCTGCCCTTATATTAACTCCTCACACAACCTCTCTATCCTTATTAATTCCTTACTGACTCCTAACTTCTCACCAGTAATTAAAGAAGCTTATTAATTCTCCAGTTTTCCTTTATTTTTATTCATTCAGTTGTTGCTGCGCTCGTCAAAGTCAATCCTCTTTTTTTTTCGGTTTGGTTTAATAAATAGGCTATTAGGACCGGATACGTTATACGTATAACTGGTCTAAAAAGTATTTGACTTTGAGGACCGGATGGTGTTTAAATCTCCGACCTAAACATTAATAAAAATGTAGGACCGGAGTCTTCTAAACTTCCGGGCTTAAAAATTAAATTAATAAAATCTTTAGGACCGGATGTATTATAATTAATCGGTCTTAATAAAATCCAAAATCCTAAAAGATGTCTCTGTCGTGCGTAAAATTAAATTTCCCTCTCTGAACTTCTCTTGTCGCGCCGAAAGTGATTACTTAGGTTTTGTCTCTAGTGTTTGTGTGTTGCTTCGTCGCTACTTCACGTCGCTCTCTCGACAATCACTTTCTGGTTCCTTAGTTAAACGTCTATAGACCAAGCTGTAAGAGGTGTTTCGGTTATATAACTTTATGATTTTCCTGCTTCTCGTTCTGGGTTTTTCATGGGTTTAATGAAATCGATGAAATGTTTTTGTGGGTTCCTCTGTTGTTAATGAATATTGTATTTTGAAGATTATATTTGTACTTTAGACCAACCCAACTGACCAACAAGTATTTTTAGGTTACTCTTGCTGTCTACAACAACAACGTTCATGGCCGGAGAAGAAAAACTCAGCAAATGCATTTGAATTAATATGCTATAGGTAAGTCCACTAGACCTTCATATGATGCATTTAATTTCTTCGTCATGCATTTATTTTGCTTCTTAGATTCACTGTGATACATTTATGACCAAAAGTGATTCTTCGTTATGCATTTAATGGGCAAGTTTCTAAAAAAAAAAAACAAGAAGAAGAAGACATAACCGACATTGAGCATAAATATGCATTTTGAGTTGGCTTATTTTATATTCAAGTTTCAAATTTTTCGGATTATGTATGTTAAACAAAATGAGGTGAGGGAATTTATAGAATTTGCTAAACAAAATGCCTATGACGATAGTGAGACGTTTTATTGCCTTTGTGTAAAATGTTTGAATAAGAGTTGACTAAGTCCTGAAGTTATACACACACATTTAATTTGTGAAGGATTTTGTAAGACATATACAGTATGGGTATGGCATGGTGAAAAAATCCCAAGTGTCTCAACATGGAGAAGTGGCCTTTGATGATAATGACACAGATATTGATAATGTGTGCAGTGATGCAAAGACCCCGCTATACCCTGGGTGTAAAAAATACCAATTGTTGAACGCTGTATTGAAATTAGTAAGCTTGAAGGCATAGCGACAACAATTTTTTTGAAATGCTTGAGGCTTTTAAGGACATGCATGCTTCCGAATGATAATGTGTTGCCGCATCGATATATATATATATATACGTACTATGATATTCCTTCTATATATGTTCTTAAACAATGTCATCACTGACTATGAAGTTTGTTCTTGTTTTATTTTTGTGTAGGATCTGATCTAAAGGGGCATGTTATAAAAGAGGATATGTTTACGTTGGGTGGGAATCAGATGAATGCATGGTGAATAAATTATATTGGGCATGTATGTTGATTTACGTGCTGTATTTGTAATTCAGCTCATTGTATTTGTAAGTAAGTTATCTTATTGTATAAATTAATTTAGGTGTTGTAGTCATAGTATAATCATTAATTAAGAGGTCACATAACTCATGATAAATAAATTTGTATTCTTTATCCCTATTCAATTTATTTATAATTATTCATAGCTTATAGCTTAAAGTATCGACTTTTATGTGTTGGATTGAGTGGTGGATTTGTGTGTGTGTATATATTGATCTAGAAGAACAGGGAAAATATTCGAGAAAATTTAGATTGGAATGAATACGCCGGTCTTAAATGTTCAACTGTTAAGACCGGATTTATTTTTGTCCAGTCTTATAATTCCGATCCTTTTAAGAGCAGCCAAGTTTTTTTCTTAGCTTAAAAGTTGGGTTTTAGAACTGAACAAAAAATATTTCAAGTTTATTTAGTACGACTTTTAAGACCTAATGTTTTAAATATCCGATCTAAAAGATTTTCTTTAAGATCGGTTCGTGTTCGGTTTTAAATGTTAAACTTTTAATACCGTCTAGAACAAGACCGGCCGCGAGTCCAGTCTTACGGTGCCTCTTTTATCCGATCTTAAAAGCTTTTTTTGCACTAATGTAAGAATGTAATGCTAGTATAAATTAAAACTATAGTTTTTAATATTCCTTTTACGTAATTAAAATGTTTTTTACGTCGTTGAGTCGGTTCAAAACATTTAAAATGAATTAATGCATGACTGAAATATTTATTAAAATATTGAAGAAAATTAATACAATGATATATACAGAGGACAGACCCCATAGTCTTATTTTATTGGAAAAATTAAAATTAGGGACCAAGAAAAAATCATATTTTTTTATAAAAGACCATAAAAATTATAATTACTTAAAAGGACCAAATATCATAATATAAATTTTAAATTACTAAAGTATCCCCAACTAAACTTCTTCTATTATCTCTTACATTCATTATTTAAAAAAATTAAAATCAAAATTAAAGCCTCCTATCATTATCGTATCTTTTTTTTCACCAAGTTTCATATTCATACAATTCGTGTGTTATTTAATTAAGAATTATTAAACTCATTTTTTTTAATGTTTTTAACCAAGTTTCATATTCATCTGATTAATATATCATTTAATTATTTAAACATAATAAACTATTTATATTTTTTAATTTTATTAACATTAAATGAATTTTCTTAACACAGATAAATTTTCTTCTAAAATAAAAAAAAATCAGACAAATTTTTTTGGTATAACATATATAATAAATTATAAAAGACAATGAGTTTTGTTCAAATTATTTTTTTATTTTTAATTAACGTTTTTGTTGATTCTTAAAAAATTACAATTTTTACAAGATTAAAGATATTTTTTTTTATAGATATCTATGCAAGTTTTCAAAAATGAGAATTGAGAAGACTCTTGTTTAATTTAGTAAAATTTTGAGTTTTTTCTTAGTTTTAAAAATAAGATGCCAGAAAGAATGTAAAAGGGAATGCAAAACATTTTTTAGGGGCATTTTAGTATTTTATATTTTTTTATTTAGTTATTATAAATAATGATAATTTTTATGACCCTTATTAATAAATATATTTTCATCTAGGTTTTTCATTCTAATTTTTCCTATTTTATTCCACACACATAGTTGCCCGCATTGATTTTTAATATTATACTCTTTTTATTTTATTATTATTTTTTAAATTTTAAACGTGTTTTTAATGATTTCTACAAAAATGATTGTAACTTTTTCTACAAATAAAAAACTCATTAAGGAATCAATTTTTAAAACGGGCACAATTGATGCTATTCTTTATAATGTTGTTTTACTTGTGTCTTCTACTTATTTCCTATTTATTTTATTTTGTACGCAGTTAATGACACACTTGTTAATGAAACTTTTGAATATTCTTCCTCTTGTGTCATACTACTTAGCTCTAGGTTAGGCTTTTCATGTTTGATGAAATTGCCTCTTTATAGAGAAAAATGATTGTAGGTTTTAAATAGCATGATTCATCTTAATTTATGAATTAAGCTATTTATAATTTAATCACTCATATTTAAGATGATGGGCGAATGTGCAAAAATGCTTATAATCTTTTTCTAAAATAGCATTTGGCACGATAAACAATTTTTATATTAAAAAATATCGCCATAAACTTCTTTAAATAGAGCAAAAATCCTTTTCAAGGCCCATATTACTAAAAAAATCCCAAAAAGCCCCAAAGATTCTGAAAATTTCAAAAAAGACCGAAAGATTCTGAAAATTTCAGAAAAGGCCCCAAGATTTTAAAATTCCAGAAAAGGCCCAAAATGAGTTGTTAACGGGGTTGATATAGTTGTTAGTGGGGTACTGATATAGTTGTTAACTGGGTTGATTTAGTTGTTAAATTTTTTTTAAACAACTAAATCAGCCCAGTTAACAACTATATCAGTACCCCACTAACAACTATATCAGCATGGTTAACAACTCCGTAAATTCTGAAGGGTTTTTCTTTTGGAATTTTCAGAATCTTGGGGCCTTTCTGGAATTTTCAGAATCTTGGGCCCTATTCTAAAATTTTTTTAGTAAAAAAGGCCCTGAAAAGGATTTTCCTAAATCCTTGTCGTCCACTTGTAATGTGTAAGTGTCCATTATATGCCAACTCATTTCATCTTTGACCAATCAGAAAACATCACAAACTTTAACTTCCACCACCACCGCCATTTACTCCATAACAATATCAATAATGGCAAGGATCAAATCCTTGCCGTCTTACTCGTTGTTTCCCCACAGTTAAGGATTTCTCATACCCAAAAGAGGAAGCCCTCACTACCAAAACCTATATTATTATTATTATTATTATTTACATTATGGTAGGGAAGAGAGGGGTAGAGATCAAACTTGAACATGGGGGAAGGAGGTCAGTTAATACTGACTCTATGCCATTGTGCTACTAAGACACTGACATTATTTTTTAATTGAATGAAATGCTAAAGTATGTGTTTTTCTTCTATTGGTCGGGTGAAGTGAGTTAGCTTATTAGCTTATAAAGGACACCTGGACATTATAGGTGGGATCCACCAAAAAAAAAAAAAGAGTAACGGTGTTTGAGATATTTAAAGGATTTGTCATTTTTGCTCCATTTAAAAAATTCATGGGTATTTTTTTATCTAAAAATTGTTTATGGTGCCATATGCTCTTTTGAAAAAAGATCATGAACATTTTTCACATTTGCCCTAAAATGATTGTTTCTAAATTTTGTATACAGAGTATAAAAGGTGATTAGATGATATAAATCATAGCAAATTAAAATCTAAAAAAATATTTAAGTGAAAAAAGTTGTTGGTTCTATGTTAGGTCAGAGTTTTTATAGTTTTTCTATATAGTTATTGAAATTATGGTCCACGTTAATCAAATTTTTTACTATTACTGAATATTCTCGTCAGTTACATTCTCGTCAGTTACATTAATGACATGTCTTTTTTAGAATCATAATCAGAGTTGACCATAATTCTTTTTTGACAACAAAGTTGACCATAATTTTTAACATCTCTTAATAAAAGAATTCATACCCTTGTTGACCCGTTACTGTATACAGCCGAAAAAAGTATGTTTTTCCCCTAAATATTAATATTTTATATATTCTAGTTATTTATTTTCATTCAATAGAAATTCAAATAGAATAAGAAATACTACCTTTGGTTCTAAATATAGAACATTTACACTATAACTATGTCTTATATTTAAGACCAGAAGAATACTTTATTAAAAATAAGTCGCAAACATTTTTAAAAAAATCACAACACTCCCCCCTCCCCCCCAAAAAAAAAGACCATATTTATAATGACACGGGAAAAATACTTTGAAATATGTTTAATGCATTTTACAAAATATGAACTACTTTAAACCTAATGAACGCTGCGTTAAGACTTAAGATTGAACAACTCTTAAACTTTACTTCTACGGGAATTTAATATTTTACTATACCAACGGGGTATAGCAGGAGTGACTAGTTTTTCATGAGATGACAAATTAAGGTTTAAATTCTTATTGGAAGGAGTGACTTCATTTAATATCTGATGCGACATTAAACATGGTTGCCTCTAATAACATGGAACATGTGCTAAGTAAAAGGGAAAAAAAATAAAAAGACTAAAGTACCCGTTTGATCCTTTATGTTTGCTTCAGGTATCCATTTAGTCCATTAAGTTTGTAAAGTGCTTGTTTGGACCTTAAAAGTTAACACCGTTAAGTAGACTTAACGGAAAATACAAATTCAGCAATTTAAAATGATGACTGTGCACTTAAATGTTGACAAAGCAAGCTTACATGTTATTTTTTTAATAAATTAATATTTTAAATCGTATAAATTGAAATTTTAAACGATGACTGTGTACTTAAATGCCTCAGACGAAGAACATATACCCAAAGTTTGCTTAAATAAATTTCAATTTACAGGATTTAAAATATTAATCTATTAGAAAAGTAACATGTAAGCTTGCTTTGTCAGCATTTAAGTGAACAGTCATTGTTTAAAATTGCTGAGTTAGTATTTTCTGTTAAATCTACTTAACAGTGTTAACTTTTAAGGACCAAACAAGCACTTTACAAACTTAAGGGACTAAATGGATACCTCAAGCAAACATAAAGGACCAAAAAGGTATTTTAGCCAAGAAAAAAAATCCATGGTATCTCACAAGTCATGAGAACAAAATTTACACAATAATAAATGAGGGGTAAAACTGTATATTCACATAAAAAAAGTTTAATTAAATATCTTAAAAATAAGACAAAAAATTCATTCTCTTACCACCATATAAATAAAACCAGGGGGGACTCAAGGAGTATGTTAGTAGACTCATGTGCAATGAATGAAGGCAGGCAAAAAATGCCGAGGTTGAAGCCTGGAGCGTTGAACACGTACAAACCACATGTAATCAAAATGGTAAGAAGAAGAAAAAAAAAAAAAAAAGGAAACTCCTCTCCGATATTTCTTCTTTCTTCTGCAGTCTATCACTCTCCTATGGAATTTATTGCCCATGCAGGTTTTAGTTATGAAGAATTACTATCCCTGTCCCCTATTTTCTTCACCCTGTCTCCGTCTTTAACCTTGAGATTCATGTACATTGTCCAATCGTACTGTTCTATTAGAAGATTTGGAGCTTTTAGTACTGATATTTGCAGATTTTTGTCCCCAGAAATCGTCGCATTAAGAAGAATAGCGTGTATTCAAACTCAGGGATTGGTCAAGTTCTATTGTTTAAATACGGTGTTTGCTTCTGCACATGGTGGTAGTGAATAGTGATGGGACTTGACCTGCTCGCTTGGTCTTCTATATTATTCTTTAACAACGACATAACACTACACACCACCTTTCAACTTTTATGTGTGTGTGTGTGTTTTTAATTGCATCACATATTATGTCTTACCGAAAAAATTAATATCAAAGCCAAGCCTTATAGCCCTATGGGTATGAAAGCTTCCTGTAGGTGGAAGCTCGTGAATTTGATCCGTAAGTTGTAACCTTAAGATTTTAGTGTCTGCCTTTTAATTAAATAAAATTAATGGTCGTCAAGGGGACGAAAGATCATATGTAAGTGGGAGGTCCATCAGTTTAAGCCACAACTGGTTGCCCCTCTAATAGCCAAGGTTGATATAACAGTTTTCTTGTTTTGTCATTGTTTGCTTGCTGTCAGCTTCTCCCTGTAACGTGAACTCTTTGAATTTAGCTTTTGGAGAATAGCTTTTAGGATTTGAGATAAAATGATTTTTTCATAATAACTTTTTATAATAGATTATTGGAAAAAATGATTTTGATAAAATGATAGTATTTGGATATTGTTATAAGAATAGCTTTTTAAGGTTCAAATTTACCAAAAAGGGCATTGGCTTTTGGTATAGGGATAAGGGTTTTATTTGCTTTGGAATTTTTGGCTGAGCAGCACTAGGTGGATGAAAGTTTTTTTGAGCAAAATTGCCACGGAAGTTTATAAAACATAACAATTTTGCCCCTCCATTAATTTTAACCGTTAAGTTTAACTGAATGCATACGCGACATGCCACTTCATCAATTAAATAAGAGTTTAAGTATCACTTTTGCCCTAAAAGTTTTCTCTAAGGAGCAATTTTACCCCGGAAGTTTATAAAACGTAGCAATTTTGCCCTTCTATTTCCTAATATTAAATTTGATTATTAAATCAATCAAAGAACACATATATCATGCCTTGAAAAGGTCGAACTTGGAGTCGAACTTGAGCTCAAGGCAGCCGTACTTTGTGACGAATTGGTCAAAGGGATTGAAAGGTCTGTTGCAAAACCCGAGAAAGCATCACTTATGATCTAAGCAAATGAAATGCAAAACGAGAAATGAATTGTCTCAAAAGTTTGTTTAGTAAGACAAATCAATAATGATAGTATTTACCTTTGTATAGTTTAATCTAGGTCACCCACTCTGTCCTAGAAGGTAAATCTATACTGCTCCTAAAAATTCCAGTGATTTTAAGTGATGCTTACTAAACCAATTTTTGGGACAATTCATTATTGATTTGTCCCAAAAATTGGTTTGATCTTAGATAAATCAATAATGAATTGTGCCACAAATTGGTTCAGTAAGCATCACTTAAAATCGTTAGAAATTTATCTTGTGGGACAAGGTGGGTGGCCTAGATCAATCAATACAAAAGTAAATACTATCACTATTGATTTGTTTTTTTGAACCAATTTTTGAGACAATTCATTTCTCGTTTTGTATTTCATTTACTTAAATAATAAGTGATGCTTTCTTTAGGTTTTGTGACAGACCTTTCAGTCCCTTTGACTAGTTCAGCTTCACAAATTCTAGTTGCCTTGAACTCAACGCGTCAAGGATCTCCCTCTCTGAGTTCAAGGTCGACCTTTTCAAGGCATGATGATATGTGTGTTCTTTGATTGATTTAAAAGTCAAATTTGATATTGGGGGACAGAAAGGAAAAATTGCTACGTTTTGTAGACTTCTGGGACAAAATTTCTTCTCAAAGAAAACTTCTAGGGCAAAAATGATACTTAACTCTTATTTAATTGATGAGGTAGCATGTCACGTGTGATGAGGTGGCATGTCATGTGTGCACTCAGTTAAACTTAACAATCAAAATTAAGGGAAGGGTAAAATTATTACGTTTTGTAAATTTCCATAGCAAGTTTGCTCCTCTGTAACCAAAACTTTTAAGGCAAATAAAACCCTTATCCTTTTGATATAATTGCATATAAAGGATAATGTTGTATTTTAATATTTTTAACATTAAATTTCATAATAATTACAAAAAATTGTGTACAAAATTAAAATATTTCAAGGTACAGACTGATACTAAAAAAATATTTTATGATCTTAAAAATTTATTTTAGAATATTGACAAAATATTTCATACTAATGACTGATCTTGAAAAAATATTTTAGGGTGCTAATAGATATTAAAAATATACTTAAGGATACTGACTGGTACTAAAAAATACTTTTATGATCTTTAAAAATTTATTTTAGGATATTGAAAAGATATTTCAGGGTATTAGCTAATCTTGAAATAAATTTCAACATACTGGCGGGTACTAAAAAGATACGGATACTTACTGGTACTGCAAAGTACTGATAATGGCAAAGGAAAGAGAAAAATATGAAAAAAAAAAAAGTTTTTCCCAAAACCATAGTTTGACTGCAAAATTGCTCTTAGACATTTTAAACGGTGTTTTTTTTTTTTTTTTGCTCGAAATTTTAAACGGTGTTTGACAACAGGGTTTTGCTTCTTTTTTTTTTTTGCTCATAACAGGGTTTTGTTTCCAAGTTTTGAAATTTGCCGAACAGAAATTCATTGCTTGCTATGTGTTTGATACTACGTTATTCAACCCCAATTATTAAGTACACAAAGCACAACTACCTTTTCGAATTTTAACAACACATTCTTGACTTGTTTATTTCACATGTCTCGAATTTATTACATAAATCCTTTTTTTCCCCTTTTATAGCTTTACCTGAAGAACTTAATATGAAAGACTAATTAAATTATGTTCAAGTCTTGTTCCCAACAATTAATTCCCTTAAACAACTTTTCAAGCAGCACTCCATTTTTCCTATATTATTGATCAATCCAAATTCTTTGGGGTCTTAAAAATAATGGGACCCACACACACTTTGTGTGTGTTAAATTAATCAAGGTACCCGAGATTTAAGTTTAACTGAAAGAAAAAGTATCTGCTCTCATGGTAGTCCTTGATAGGAGACAATTTAATTTAATGATGCCTATTTATATGGGCCAGCTCCCTCTTCAGCATCACCTCTCTTCCAAGCTATTCTTTTTCCTTATGGTTAAACGGCCATGGAAATAGAGCAAGACACTTCTGTGGCCTCCTGTAATGGAGGCAGAAGCAATGAGAGAGGGTTGTATCTGGTGTGGGAGGATTTAGCTGTGGTGGTTCCGAACTTTGGCAATGGACATACTAGGAGATTGCTTGACAGGTTGAATGGATATGCTGAGCCTAACAGAATCATGGCAATCATGGGACCTTCTGGTTCTGGCAAATCCACTCTTCTTGATGCTTTGGCAGGTCTCTCTCTCTCTACGCACACACAATTTTCTCTCATTCTCTGTCTCCCATTGTGTGTGTGTGTGTTTGTTTGTGTACAAGATGCTTCATGCTTTTGTGTTTCATCATTCACATGATCTTCATGTCACACAATTAAAAAATGCTTCTTTTTGTTTTCCTCTTTTGATAACTCTAGCTTTTCTCTGTTTATATCAAAACAAGATTCTTTATTCTCTATGTACTGCATATGCACAATGCAACAGTAAGGTGTCTATCTGTATACATCTGAAGCTATAAAACTTGTTTCCTTATTCTTCTTCTTGTATGCAGGAAAGTTTTTTTTATTGATATGATCTCCATGTTACTCTGGTTGTTGATATTTAATCACAATATCACAGTTCTAATCTAACCCCTTTATGTGTGGGGCCTGTTTCCTGTGTTTCATCTTAAAGACAATGGGTAGGTCATTATTACGTTGAGGGGTTGTGAGTCAGAATCAAAGAATTCTAAGTCATTCGTTTGAACAGTGCTTACCTGTTACATATTTAATATCCCAGCGAGATAGTTGAGGGACAAGTTATGTCTCTACAAACAAAAATGCAAAATCAATGCGTGTACCACCATATTTTTAATCTTCCTGGTACAAAATTTGAAGGTCGTTGCAGATTTTGCCCGTTAAGGTAAGACAACAATAAAGAGTAATGAAACAATTTCGATCAACTTATGAAGCAGCAACGCTTCTAAACCTTGTTTCAAAGACAACACATTTTAAATTACAACCAGCCAGTGTCATGTTATTCATATTTTTTTGTTCTTTTTCTTAATCATAATAAGCTTCTTTGAAGGATTTATTAGCAAATGAATGTTCAGGGCATGTTGCAGGTAGGCTTCCTGGAAATGTTGTCATGACTGGGAATGTGCTTGTAAATGGAAAGAAGAGAGCAGACCATGGAGTTAAAGTAAACTGAACTAAAATTCGTCTCAGTTTATCTTATTTTATTTTAGAACTTCCCTAAAAAAACTGTTTTCCCCCTCTATTTTCTGCAATTTTCAGGCTTATGTGACCCAAGAAGACATATTATTGGGAACACTAACAGTGAGAGAGACAATATCATACTCAGCAAAACTAAGGCTTCCAAGCACAATGACAAAAGAAGAGGTCAATGACATAGTGGAAGGAACAATAATGGAAATGGGTCTTCAACAGTGTGCTGATAGGCTAATTGGGAATTGGCATTTAAGAGGAATAAGTGGTGGGGAAAAGAAAAGACTAAGCATAGCACTTGAGATCCTCACAAGACCTTCCCTTTTGTTCCTTGATGAACCAACCAGTGGGCTAGATAGTGCCTCTGCATTTTTTGTTGTTCAGACTCTCAGAAATATTGCTCATGATGGAAGAACTGTTATCTCCTCCATACATCAACCAAGCAGTGAGGTTTTTGCACTCTTTGATGATCTCTTTCTTCTCTCTGGTGGTCAAACTGTGTTCTTTGGAGCAGCTAAAATGGCAGTTGAGGTACATTTATTGTTCTTCTCTGGATATTTTGCTCTTGCTTTGTCGGGTTTTGCTTTTTAAAGTAACCACTTTCTCGGGCCAAAAATATAGTTAACCACTTCTGCTCGCCTATCTATATTTGCATTACTTACATGTATCTGTCAATATCATGCTCTTATTACATTAATTGTGACGAATAATTGAGGTGGTCAGTAGATCAAAGAAAATTTCCATGGTTTATTGGTGAGTTTGAGTATGTCTTTATGAATAATAAATGGGATTGAAACTTAGGACAGATTATTTTTTGGATAACCTAGGACAGGTTTTAATAGGAGAATGAAATTGATTATACAGGAATACCCACAAAGACTCTGGGAGATAAATTTATAAGAATTCAGTTTTTTTAAAAAAGATATCCAAATTACATTTTGTGAGTTGTGACGCTTTTTGTTCAACTTCAATAAAATTACCTGGGCATCATTTTTATTTTTAAAATATATATAATCTCTTCTATGAAAAGTAAATTTACCAAATTTCTCCGAAATATTACATAATTTATACAGAATTCCCCTTTGTTTTTAAACCCCTGTTTAAATCTCTAAAAAAATAGAGTAAATTATACATATCTCCCGAGTTTTACTGAAAATACACAATCTCTCCTTTAGGAGATTTGCATATATTTGTAAAATAGAGTGAAGGTATATGCAATTTAAACAAAAATCAAAGGGAGCTTGTGTAATTTACTTTTTGTCTCAGATATTAGATCCATGCAAACTTTGAAAATATTGGGGAAACTTGTTCAATTTTTAAGCGTAGGTTTTGAAAATAGAAAGAAAGCTTATGCGTGCTAATTGCAATTTAAGAAAAAACCAAGTCTTCCCCCCCCCCCCCCCCTTTTTTTTTTTTTTTTAATAAAAAATACTGACTTTTTTTATTGACCCGATTATACAGTTCTTTGCCAAAGCAGGATTTCCATGTCCAAGTAGAAGAAATCCATCAGATCACTTCCTTCGTTGTGTTAATGCAGATTTTGACAGAGTCACCATGACTATGGTGGCTTCTCAGAAAATACCTCCTGTATGTATGTCCAAAATAAATTTGAGCTTCAGTATTATTCCTGCAAAAAAAAAGCTCTTATCCTGAAATCCCACATTTTGGTAGAAAATGGATTTTACGTTTTACTGTTATGAAATGCTTTTTCTCTCAACAAATTGTTGATACTATCTTGCACTTTTGGTGAGTTCAGGAACAAGATAATTTATCAACTGCAGAAATAAAAGCAGTACTTGTTGAGAAATACCAATGGTCAGAATATGCTGCCACTGCAAGATCAAGAATAAAAGAAATCTCAAACGCTGTAAGTGGTCTCAAATCTTGAAAGTAGCACTTAATCAAGCCAGGACAGATTTGAACTCCATAAAGGGTCCTTTATAAGTTATGAGTTCAGTTTTTCTCCAGATTCGTTGAGTACTGCTCACTCCAAATGCTAGTGAATGACACAAAGTATAAGTGTAGCCCCTTTGCTGCGTATTAGTGCTCTGTCCGGTGCTTAATATAAGTTCTAGTTTGTAGTTCAATTTCTTCAGTGAAGTAGATCTTATATTAAGAAATAGAGGGAGTACTTTGCATAGAACTTTACTTTCAGAGGTTCAGACTTCAGACTTTAAAAGCTGCTTTCGCTTGATGGATGGTTCAGATCATGTACTAGGGGACAACATGAGAATTGAAACAAACATTAGAAGAAGCCATATTCATAATTTCCCCTTCTTTTGTTTAATTTGAACTGAAGATAGTCATCACTATGAGCAAATTTCGGTTCTCAAACTTAGAAATCAGTACTGAATTTCTCAAACTTAGTCATCACTGTCTTGGCTTTGTTGATTTGAACTTGACTTTTCCTAGTAGCTCTCTGAGAATAGGCAGTGAAGGCGAATGAATTGTGTTGCAGGGACGAGAGGAGAGTGAAAGTAAAAGCAAGAAACAAACCAAATGGTGGAAGCAGCTGTCAACATTGACTCAGAGATCTTTTGTGAACATGAGTAGAGATGCTGGATACTACTGGATAAGGATCATAATCTATGTGGCCTTATCTTTTTGTGTTGGAACTGTCTTTTTCAATGTTGGGACAGGTTATAGAGCGATTTTTGCCAGAGGATCTTGTGGCGCTTTCATATCTGGTTTCATGACATTCATGTCCATTGGTGGCTTCCCATCTTTCATAGAAGAGATGAAGGTAAGAACTGTTTGATACATTATCATAAAGCTCAAATACATTTTTTAGCTGTCGAGTGCCGTAAATTTTTAATTTGATCAGTCTAATGCAAGGCCTGTTTTCTAATATTAAATGAAAGGAGATATCAAAACATTATCTTTAATATACGAATTAGATAACTAATTTGCGGATATCAAGGAAATTAGTTAAATTTGTTATTTGTAACAACTGAGTGTTGAATTTCCTAAAATACCCTATTTTAATCATGTTCATTGAAACTGCTCCTTGATGGAAACCTCTTAATATATGCAATCAATAGGGAAACTCCAAAGCAAAAATTATATATTTGGGGAGAACAAAGTGGATTGTGATATTATATTTATAATCAAAACAAACTCTTTGCCTAGTTTAATTATAAAACATGAAAATACAGTTATGGTGTCTGTAAAGTTTTCATTTTTTTTTTGGAAGTAATTTGTTTTCATGAAGCAGGTGTTTAAGAAGGAGAGGTTAAATGGGTATTATGGCAATGGAGTCTATGTTCTCTCAAACTTTCTGTCATCCCTCCCTTTCGTGTTTGCGATGTCTTTTGCTACTAGTATTATAACCTTCTTCATGGTTAAGTTTCATCCTGGGTTCTCTATTCTTCTGTACGGATGCATTGATCTTTTTTGCTGCATTGCTGTTGTGGAGACCGCAATGATGATTATAGCTTCACTTGTTCCAAACTTCCTAATGGGACTCATAATCGGAGCAGGATATGTTGTAAGTACACATAAGCTTGAATAGTATTCATCCACATTTACTTTTAGTTGTCATTTTAGATGATTCGGATTCAAGTTCTGTTTATGCATATATATATATATATATTTATATACACAAAGAGTTACTTGTGTATATGTTGTGCAGGGAGTTATGATGATGACTTCTGGATACTTCCGTCTACGTCCTGATCTTCCCAAAGTTTTCTGGCGTTATCCAATCTTATACATCAATTTTGGAGCATGGGGATTGCAGGTAACTTGCAGAGTTATTAATCTATATTCTTGGTCTTAATTCTTGATGATGATAAAAAGGAAAAACTATGAAAAATGAATGTAAAGAAAAGGAACGAGTACTTCATGTTGGTAATAGAGAAAGGAAAAGAATGATGGGTCTCACTTCTATATATGCGGATCCAACAAAAATGAACATTTTGCTATATTTCTATCTCTCTTTATTTCACCCTATGAAGCATTTTAGAGCATTTAAGTTATGAGTTTTATACATAGTGATGGATGGTTCAATTTAAAGAATACCATTATCAAGTAAATCTCTTGGAATGTAAAGAGTCTTGCACGACTCTCATCAAATCACAGACTAAATGATTGCACAAATGTTTATTTGGTTCTTATAAATAAATAAAACAATGAATTGGGTCTCCAAAAATTTTCCCAAATTAAATGGAACGTCCTCATTTCTACTCATCAAATGAAGGAGTTGAAATGTTCATGCCAAAAAATGGAGGACTAGAAATGTAGTGTTTGAATAGTTTGAAATGTAATTATAATTAGTTTTCTTTTTTTTGCAATATGATGTATGTGTTTATCTCTCTCCTTGCATTACTATGTGGATCCATTTGTAAGTGAGAGGTCAAAAGTTCAACCCTGTTTGTAACCTTAAGCCGTTAGTGTCTGCTCTTCTAATTCCAAACAAAAAGAAAAAGAGAATTGTGATCCAATGATAGCGTTACATTTGAATCTCTCTCTCTGTTTCCTTTTAGCTGAAGCTACTTTAGGAATCCATGTTAAGTCAATAAACAAATGCAAGAGTAAAGTATACTAACAACTTTGCTTACACCAAGCTTGTGATGTTTTGGAATGCAGGGGGCATACAAGAATGACATGATAGGATTGGAATTTGAAGCCATGAATCCAGGTGAACCAAAACTGAAAGGAGAAAACATCTTAAGAACAATGCTTGGCATTGAAGTTGATCATTCAAAATGGTGGGACTTAGCTGCAGTGGCAACAATCCTCATATCCTTCAGACTCCTCCTCTTCTTTCTCCTCAAGTTCAGAGAGTTCTCTTCGCCTCGGCTTCATAAACTCTACACGAAACGAACTCTGCATCGCATCAAGAAACGACCTTCTTTCAGAAAAGCTGCTGCTTCTCTGTCTTTCCCTTCCAAGAGACACCACCAACCTCTTCATCCTTTGTCTTCTCAAGAAGGCCTCACCTCCCCAATTCATTAGAGTCCATTGTTATTCACTATTTTATATGAATCATCTCAACAACTTCACATTATGTCTGTGATGTCTCTGTTTGTAATTTCTTTCTAATCTTGACAATATAGAGGTTATATTATACTACTACCTCTAACCCCAATGTTATAAGTGGGAGGTTACATTGAAAAACAGTGTTGTGGCACTGCATAGGAAAAGCCTCAAGGAATGGTTACATGAAGTTGATTTGACATAACTTATGTGCTTTGAGTTGTTCTAAATTTATTAATTTCTGAGTCGGTGAGCCCACCACTCAAATATATATGTGTGTATTATATCACCGCTTAAATATAACTGGCATATTTTTCTTCTTCTTTCCTTCTTCTTCTTCTTCTTCTTCTTCTTTTTTTCTTTTCTTTTTTTTTTTTTTTTAAAAAGATCAAATATTACGCCATGTTATTGAAATTAGGAAAATTTGATTCATCATGTCTTTATATTTCTTTTCCTTTTTATTGGCTATTTGTAATCTCTGAGTTATAAGCATTAAGCATTAGTACCTATACTCATAATATGTTAATTAAAATTGATATGGATGCTGATAAGATGATATATCAATTGCCACAAAATAAAAAATAAAAAAAATTTAAAAAAAGGAAGAATGAAATTTGTTCATTATTAACATAAAAGTAAAAAATTATTATGCTCATAACTGTTATGTAATCTAGTTGATTTTAATCTTATTTAGATGCATGTGGCAACATTAATTTAGATAGATGTTCGCTGAGAGCTACATCATCAACCGTTAATGTAATTTATTTTCCAAATAAACAAATTATGAGCATATTGAGGGAAATTATAATAAAGGACTAAAGAAAAATAATATTTATTTAAAAGGACTATAAAAATCATAATTATTTTGAAGGATAAAAAATTAAAGTATTAAAATAGAAAGACTAAATTACCTATATGTTATCACTAAATTCTCTTACAACCATAACACTATCACTACAATTAATAAACACTTTTACTGGGCGACACTGTTACAACCATTTGGATTTAGTTGGAGGTTTTTCCCCCCCTCAATTTACCCCTTATTAAATAACTAATTACCATTTTGTCCCTGTTTAAAAACTATTTCCCAATCTGCCCCTATTTAGTCGATTAAATGGGTTTTTTAGTCGACTAAATGATGTAGTCGACTAAAAAAACCATTTAGTCGACTAAATCATAAAAAAAAAAGATTAAAATTTAGGAAGACCAAAACTTCTGGTTTGGAAGTTCGAATCAAGTGATTCTTTTTTTAATTCCACATAACTTTTTGAAATCTATGCACTAACATAAAAATTAACTTCCATATTTAATGAAGAGAAAGGAGAAAGAAC
Organism: Acacia crassicarpa; assembly: GCA_034222035.1. Taxonomy (NCBI): domain Eukaryota; kingdom Viridiplantae; phylum Streptophyta; class Magnoliopsida; order Fabales; family Fabaceae; genus Acacia; species Acacia crassicarpa. The sequence continues at coordinate 42,476,957 of JAWXYG010000003.1, forward strand.
ACAGATTAGCTTTTCAGCCAGCTGGTGCGTTTTGTTTTTTTTGCTGCCGTCTAGTTGGCGTCCCCTTGCGTCTCTGATCTTTTTTTAATATATATAACTTAGGTTTGAGCCGTGCAATATCTAATTCTTACTTTTTTCTCAATGATTAATGCTTGGTTTGTGTCCCACGTCTTAGATTTTTATATATATATATATATATATATATATATATATATATATATATATATATATATAATGAATTGTTTCTTTTTATTTAATGTTTTCTTTTTGGTTAAATCACATAATATCTCTTGCAGAATAAATAAAGAGAGGATATGAATATTATATATATATATATATATATATATATATATATATATATATATAAAATAAATTGTTAATATTAACACGAGTTGTTAATATTTAATATATATTTAATTAATTGTTAGTATCTACTGCACAATAAAGATAGGGTATGAATATATTTAATATATATATATATATATATATATATATATATATATATATATATTCTGTTCTAGGAACAGGATTGATTGGACTTGACTAGGTATCAAGCCTAGAGCCTACGTACCCGATGAAGGGATCAAAGTCCACGTAGTTTGTAACACTGGGTGGCGTTAGCCAGAGAGGTGCTGTGTGTGCTCTGTGTGACTAAAAGTAAAGGTGATGAGTTAGAATGTGTGCACCTTGGTGGTTAACCTCTGTATTTATAGAGTTTACCAGGGAGGAGATCTCGGTCTGCATGATTTGGCACGCGAATATCTTTGAGTGGATACTCATATCTTATCGCTGGGTATGATCTCCCTATAATATAGGATATACCTATATTATTGGTGTGTAGTGATATCTTGACATATCCTTGGTTGGGCCTTGCCGGCATTGGGCCGTTATGCAGGTTCGTAACAGTTGCCCCCAACTCAGTAGTTTAGGCCTCTGAGCTGCTGAGGTGTACCTTGCCCTCGGCCCCTGCCGTGGTCTGGGGTCTTTGATCCATGGTTTTTTTAGTCGACTAGATCATTTAGTCGACTAAAAAACCCATTTAATCGACTAAATAGGGGCAGATTGAGAAATAGTTTTTAAACATGGGTAAAATGGTAATTAGTTATTTAATTAGGGGTAAATTGGGAAAAAAAAAACCTTTAGCCGGACATGGTACAAGACGTCAGATGGGAGGGGAGGCCTCTACTGGATAAATGGTACAAGACGTCAGATGGGAGGGGGAGGCTTTGTACTGGATAAATATTTCCATCAGAAGTTCGTTGAATCCAAAATATGTAGCATCGAAATGTACCTTTTTCTTTGAAATCCATCCAACAGAGATTCAGGCAATAACCTTTTCCTCTTTAACCTTTCAGATACTCTCCGTTGCACTTTTTTCTGCATTGAAATCCATCCATTGGTTTGAATTTTAAGTGAAAGTTTGAGCCTTTTGGTGCAAGATGTTTACTTTTCCATCCAGCGTTCAGTTGTAGAATTAGTTAGTATTTGATTGACAAAGGATACTTTTTGGTATGGTAGAGATGCTACCTTATCAGTTGATCATTTGGCCAAGGAAATACGGACTGGGATTCTCTGCCTATGCCTATGCCTATTGATAGGTAGGGAGAGCTCCTCCTTCCTGGACTATTCAGATCTTTTTTTTTTTAAAAAAATTATTTTAGGGGATATTGAATTTAAAATAAAGATAATCTTTCAATTAACATTTTTTTTAAAAATGATTTTTTTATTCAAAAAATAGCAGTTAAAAAAAAATCTGGATCGTCTAGATCGTATTTGGAAGACTCAAATGCTCTAGGCTCAAAACTGGTTCCAAGGAAACACAGGGTCTAGTGGAGGGTCTTCAACTGTTTTCTGCTGTTTATGCAATCGAAAAGGAATGGGTCATTATCCATCAATCACTCCAGAATCTCAGCTAAGAAAAAATCATTCTAAATTCAGTTAGAGAGAAGATAGAAAATCTGGCTAAGGGCAATTTAGTCTTTCTATTTTAATATTTTAATTTCTGTTCCTTCAAAATATGTACAATTTTTATGGTCTTTCTTAACAAATATAATTTTTCGTAGGTCCTTTATTATAATTTTTCCTATTATTTATCATTTGATGTTTATAATTGAAAACATAAAGACCTAATAAAAAGGGAAAACCATAAGAACTTAATTAACTATATATGAGCTAAAATTATAGAAATTTTCATATTAATTAAACAATTATCAATGGGTTATATGCCTTTTCATATGAAAAATAAAATAAAAATAATTGCTGTGCTTCATACATAAAAAATAATTAAAATAAAGTCGAATTTTATAAACAGTAATTAAAAGGATGCACAACATAATTTAAGAAATTATTAAGTAATTTTAATTAATTAAAAGTTTATAAAAATTTCGTGTATATATGCCTAAATTTAAAGATTAAGGTACAAAAATATAAATATAGTTTTTCTAAAAATACATCTAATCCCATAGGATGCAAAATGGAATATGTTGGTACAAAAGTAAAGTAAAAATACCATGAACCGTTAGTTTGACTTTTTTTGTATTTTTAAAGCTGACATGAACGATAGCTTAGTTAAATTTGATTTTAGCTGGTAGTAAGGAACCAGAGAAAATTACAATAAATGGTATAGATATTTTAAAAATTACAATTTAGTTTTTTTCTCTCGTATTCTCATTCTCTCCCATAATCCTAATAATACCCATTGGGCCGTCATCTCCGACACTCGCTGTTGTTACCGCCTTTTTGTGGGAATGTCTTCATGAACACATTCAGTTCGTGTTTATGAGCAGTGAAGAGGCTCGGATCAATTTCAATAATAATCTTTCTATTTCTCTCCCTTCTTCTTCTTCTTCCCAAGGCTCACCAATGCCCCCGAGCAAGCTCAATCCCTCGGTAACTATGATTCCGTCTTTTATCGTCTCGATTTTCTTGTGTATAATTCTTTCCTTCAGATTGTTACTTTGTTTTGCCTTTAATATGTTCATTCATAGTATTAGTTCAATGGACTTTCTTTATTGAGACCTGTTTCTGGTTCTTAGGGTTGAGTCTGGATTGTTCCTTTTCTTCATTGTCGCAATCTAGGAATGTGAGAAAATAATGCAATAAAAAGGAATAGATAGTAATGACGTTACATGGCAAATTCCGTTGAAGGTTCCATGGGTTTAAATATTGGGATGGTGACTTCAATTGGTTGAAGAGAGCATATTTTTGTCGAAAATTGAACTGCTTATTGGAAAATAATTATCTTAAATGCCCTGCTCAAACCTCGAAACTGTTTTCTTGATTGCAATAGCAATATTCCGGATAAGTACAATTGGAATCCAGTTATACACGTAAATAAATGATGTATATTAAGGTCCATAAGATCATTATAAGATATTAATCTTTGATTTGATTTTATTCTCATATTATATGATCAACTGGTTTTTGGTGAAGTTGTTAAGGATCCTGCTCAGATATATCCAAATAAGTCCTAGCATTTGAGTTTTGAAACTGGCTATTTTAGTTAAACAATGTTTCCTTTTATGAGACAATAAAGTAGATGGCATTTTGTTTACCCGCAGGCACAACCTTGCGAAGGGTGTGTGCATATAATTTTGGTTTTCTATGCTAAAGTATTGCATAATGTTTTTTTCAGGATGCTGATTTTCCAGAAGCAGCAAATTGATGGGACGTTGAAATCTATCCATTCTCATCTATGGTGTTTATCTTCTGAAAATTTAGGACGTTAAAAAAATATAACTTGAAATTGATCAATGATGAGAACCCTAGTGGGTTGAGAACCTTCTAGAAGCTAGCCATTGAGATGATACAATCGCATTCTTTAAGTTCTCCATTGAGCAGCCTACGCTATTCCAGACTTAGACACCTCGTCCCCATCAATTTGCTGCTTCTGGAAAACCAGCATCCTGACAACTACACTATGCAATACTTTAATCATCTTTCCTGTCAGAACCCATTGCAGGAAGTATTTTCCAGAGCTTACCTATGCATCTTGTTAAAAATCAAATACGACTTGATGTAGGATTTAGGCATCCCATGCTATCATAGTTCCCAGTGAATCAATCGTTGAATTGATTAGTTTTTTAATTAGCGGCTATTATTCAGGCAGTAGCATAATATTTCTCTGTTTTTGGTGGGGACCTGTGCCACTTATAATGTCTTATAGCTACCTAGTTAGTTTCAACTTCTAAGCATGTTTCACGTGTGACTGTTTGAAATTCTACATGTGACAGGAAAAAGCCAATATACCCGGTGCACAGTCTCAGAATGGTATTGCCAATTCCGCTTCTCTCTTTTCTGAGATGGCAGTGCTTGAACTTCTTCAACCTCCTGCTCAGGGATTAGATGACCATCTCATTGAGTTTTCTGAAGCCTTGAAAAGTACGCTCATATTTTGTTGAAATTATTAATATCAACTGAAACAAGACATGACCTTGATATAGGGTTCTTTTTTTCCTTCTAGCTGTTGCAAAGGCCCTGAGGCAGGCTGCAGAAGGAAAAGCTTCAGCTCAAGTTGAGGCTGCTGAATGGAGAGAGAAATATGAGTTGGAGAGGGCACGGAATCTACAGTTGGAAGAACTTTTCCTGAAAAATTAAACTGTGCTATATCAAGGACCAGCTGGTAACTTTGTTGAGATTTTCTTTTAGTGACATAGATGTCTTCAAGGGATTGTTGATAGTTTCTAATTTGCAAATACCTACATGATTGTGTTATGTGGCTTGTTTTGGTCATTGTTTGTTCATCTGTTTGTTGTCTTTTTATCTCAAGAGCAACTTTACTGAATGAATGTCTGAAATATTGCCAATTCATAATTTCTCTTCTTGTTTCTATTACAGAGAAATTAAACCTAGAAAATGGAAGTGATGTTGATGATGTAAGGACATATAACCCAGCCATCAAACCAGCATTATGTGATGAGCAGTTTAAAAAATGTTGTGCAAGTCATGGGATTTGTTCCCATGAAGTACTTTGGGATGGGATGCCTGATCCAGATTCTCCAGTTGTTAGAAAAGTATTTTGTGTAACCTCTTTGGTGTGAACTGGATTTTTCGATATTTTTTTGCTGTTTGGTTACTAAAAATGTTTTCCTCCTCAGATAGGCTTCATTTAAACTCTCATGGTGCTGCAAAGGTGAGCAAAGTGATCAACACAAACATGTTGTCTCTTTTGAAAGGCGAAATATCATAACTGCTAAGCGCAGCAGTAAGCAAGTATTCCTTCTATTGTTCTGGAGAATTTAGCTTCATCGCTTGTTAAAGAAATTTATAATTGCTACATCATCTTAAGTTTTTCCTCATCAGTAATAAACCTTCATGGTTATTGTCTGATTTAAAATCCATTGATTTCAGATCTCATTGAACTGGGAATCAAGCCCAAGGACGATGCTCATGTTGACCAAACCAAACTCAGTTTCAGTTCAAACCCTTTGTGCAGAAGTGATTAGGTGTGAATCTTTACATACATATGTGATACACACACTGCACAGACACCTGCACACACACACACACACACACACACACACATATACTTTCTCTGGTGTTTTAGTTATTTCAAAGCATACTCTCCCTTTACTTGTGATACAATCCCAAATTTGAGTTGGGAAACTGTTAATCAAGTGAATGTGCTTTGTAATTTTGAAATAGCATTTGGATTAGAATTCTCATGGGATATTTTTCTGCAAATTCTTCTGGTATCTCCCTCTCATTTTAGTTGCTGTTAGGAAGGCCGGGAATCCTCTTCTTATTAAAAGAACTTAGAGTGTTCTCCCTTTTGATGTTTTTTTGGAAGTGTAAACTCTTTTTAATTTTAATGATTCTGCTTGGTACAATATCAGTTGTCCATTGCAAATTTCAAGTTGCCTGCATTAAAAAATTGATATTATAAGCATTGACTTCCATGCCATACAATTTTCTGACTAAAACAGGGGATCTCAGAGTAGGTCATTTGCTACCTGACCTTTGACCTGAATAATGTACCCACTCAGGTAACTGTTCCTTATACTTTTAATTTTGTTCTTAATAATCTACTTAGTAGCTTAGCCGCAATAAAAAAATGTTTATGCTGTTGCTTTGTCTTCCAATCTCATTCTTAGTGCTATGAATGTATAACAAGTCATACGACTTTGATTTTTTCATCTTAATTTTTCCTTTTATGTCTGTGCCAACCTTGTTGAATTTATGTTTCTTGTGTAATCTTTATTCATCATCACCAGATGGTTGAGGGATCAGAAGAAACTAGACATCTATGTGGAACCACTTCTCAGAGGAGAACTTATGAAAGGGTCATCATATTTTGACTTTTTAGAAAGTTGGGAAGATGGTAAGCCATGCAATATTTCATATATTGTGAAAGGATTACTTTATACACTTGACAAAACTTCTTGGCTTTCACTTTGATGTTCTCTTTGGACATGCTGCACCGTCCTGATGCAATTTGTGTGAGGGACTCAATGTCATAGAAGCTTTGTATAATTTTGCAATCTGTTCCTAACATCTTGTATGCTAATATTGGATAAGAAGCATTAATTTAATGCTTGCAGATGAGGAAATCTCACGGCTGCACACAAAAGTTGATATTGTGATAACACCCAGTGGTGATGGTACTGTGCTACGGGTATGTTCACTCAATTTAAATTTACTTGTTAGGGCCTGAGTGGATACCTCCTTAATCAATTTTGAAGGCCAAAACTGTGGTTTCCTAGAAAATTAACCAAACACGCCTTGCTAAAATCAATTATGAACTCTAAACCAAACAACCTTATACATGCCAAAATCATTTATGAATCTGAAACCATGGTTATCTAATAAGTTGCTACCAAACACCCCTTTAGTTGACATGAAGTTTTTTGCATAAATCCATACTGAAAGTTTCTTCTGCTTTCTTCCAAGTGGATGAACAATTAATCTTTTGGCCGAAATATTTCATAGGCTTTTTGTTTCTATGTGATACTTGCAAAATTGCACAAACTATGGTTAGAGGCTGAAAAAATAGAAGCAAAAACTTTGTTTGCAGCTATTGTAAATAAAGTGAGGAACTAGTACAAAATTTTGAGTTCTAAATTCTCTTCTTATCACCCCATGCATTTGCCAAGTTCAGAGAGTTTTTCAAACACCAATGAGATATATTGGCCTGTTTTTCATTGGACTTTAAAAAAAATAGTATATAAACAGGTTTTGATACTACCTCTTGACACAAAGTTCTTAGGCATTGGGAACTACTTACTCCTCCTTTTTCTCAATTCTATTAAATGTTGAGCTTCTTCCCGACTTCTATTTTTACTTGACACACTCAATTCTTTCTTCAAGTGAGTCCATCACTTGCTCTACAAACATACTGATACTATTCCTTTTCCTTTCTTTTAACAGCAACCCATTTAGAAAAATCCCTCTTAGACATAAATGTTCCCAACCATTGAGCCCTTTGTTCTAAATACCCTTCTACTTATGCATACCTTCACATGACTGTGCCTAATCATTAAGCCACATGCTCCAAAGAACAAAACGATTTTGAGCCACCGTCTTCATACTTGTTCCCTACTATACTTTTGCACTGTTACTAGTTGGGACTTGGGAGTGAATTTCAAGTGCCGTAGTCTCTAATTATTGCCCCATACCTTTTATGGTCATACTCTGCCTCTCTTCTGCTGTTTGAGATGTGGAGTCCTTGGCTGGAATTTATTCGAACAACCAAAACGGTTTCATCAACCTCTACTTACGACTTGGATAATTGAACCTACTTCGTATCTAACTAGCTATCAGTTACCATTCGTCTTGTATCAATAACTGACATACCAAAAGGAAGTCCTTCCAATTCTCAGTAATTTTCCTCACGCTTGTGCCTAAAGAACTTGTTTTCAAGTGTTGCTTGGTTCAAATTAACATTCATGTTTCTTGTAGCTACGTCTAGTGTGAAGTATTCTATGCAATAGCATCAGTATATGGAGTAATATCTTGCCAGATATCTACGCAATGACATCAACATATAGATAGTTGAATAAAACCTTACTAATTATATATTCTAACAGACAAATAACCGTAATTTTGTTTACTTTCATATTTATGATTGTGTTTTTACACTAGATTGCATGTATTTCAATGTGCTTAATCTTATTTTGCCAAGAGACATGATTAGTAACTAATCATGTATTGAACCTGCAGGTAGCGTCTATATTCAAAGGACCAGTTCCTCCCATTGTCCCATTTTCTTTAGGCTCTCTTGCAGGCGTTTGCTTCATTAGAGACCTATGCCTATTTCAACTTGGAGAATTTAGTAGTCTAATTTTTGCTGCAGTTTTATTTATAAATATACCTTGGAGCCCTCTTATTAGATGTTGTGGGATTCACTCTCTCTCTTTTATCATTATGGTCCGCTCTCATTGTTTACCACAAAACTATGTAATTTTGGGGTAAAAAAAAAAAGAAAAATTTATTTAAATATTATTTGAATTTGAAAAACCCCCAAATGTCTATTAAATTTGTTAAAGTACTTAAAGGTACCAATGACCATATTGTAATTTTCAAATTCGGGTGAATTTATCTTTAGTTTTTAAATATATTTTTTTTTTTTAAAAAATGACACTCGTCGAAGGGTCACTGGAGGACTAACCACTGGACGACATGCAACCGCCAGTAGCTCGAGATTCGGTGATGGTTTTTTGTTTTGGGGGGATTGAATCTTTTTTTTTCAAAAAAAAAAAAAAAAAGAGGATTTATTGAAAGTGAAGGTTCAAACTCCCCACCCAACCTTTATAGGGCCAAATAGCCCAATCACTTGATTCTTTTAATATATATATATATATATATATGCATTAATAAATATATATATTCTTCTTAACATTTGTTATAATTGCATTTTTTTTGTTTCATCACATACACGTGGTAAACCTGAAGAATGAACTGGTAAATACCATTTCAAAACTAGTAAATGTCATTGAAGAATTGATAATTGTCATTAAAAGATTTGTTATAATTGCATTTTTTTTTGTTTTTGGTTTCATCAGATACACATGGTAAACTTGAAGAACGAACGGGTAAATACCATTGTAAAACTAGTAGATGTCATCGAAAAATTGGTAATTGTTTTTGTTATAACTGAAAAAAAAATTAAAAAAAATCTTTCAATTGTTAGGGTATTTCCAGGATGTTTCCTTCGTGTTTGCAGGAAGTTTCCCAAGTGTTTCCAGGAAGGATTTAGGAAGTTGCCCAGAATATTAACTTAAACATTTAAAAGAAGACGCGGGAAAAGAAAGGCAAGTCAACCTTAGAATATTTATAATTCGTCATTCATTATCCGTCTTCTTCATTGTCTCACGGTCTCAGTAATCCGCAAACAGCAACTTCCATTGTTATGAACCAAGCTGCTCTTAATCGGAGAAGAAGAATATGCTCTGTAGTGTTCTGAATCTGCTAAATCATTCCATTTTCGGGAGAACAGTAGGATCTCTCTCTTGCGTCGTCGGCCTGCTTTGTTACGCTCTGAGCTCCTCTTTCAAATCCCTCTTCGGAGAATGGAACCCTACAAAGATCGTCCTCTATCTAATCCTCAGTTCTATTATCAGCGTCCTCGTCTTATTCGCAGCCAAAAGTCGAGTCTCAGTCGTCTCCAAGCTGAAACCTCACCTTGAATTTCTGGTTCTAATGCTCACTTCACTCTGCTCTTTTTTCGCCGATAGATCCACGAAAGGAAAGCCAGACACATGGAGCGTGGTTTCGAGTGTTGCATTTGCTTTGACTTCTCTGTCTTTATCGCTACAAATCAAGCCTGGACTCGACGTTGGTCTGTTCAGTTTTTTCCTTGGATGTGTCACTGTACAGTTGATGAAGATCCACCTGATTTTCATTCTTGTGGCTGCTGGTTTCTGTTATCCTCTAGTAGTCCTTGGATCCTATTCAGAGTCGCAGTCAGAGAATGGAGATTCGAGTGCTGAAGAAAGTGTAGTAATACGAATTGGTGATGATGATGATGCAAACAGAATGACTTCTGGTTTCCGTTATCCTCTACTCGTCTTTTGGTCCTATTTTGAGAAATGGCTCCGGTGGGCCAAAGGTACTTACTTGCCTCGTCAATTTCATTATTCCTTTGACCTCTTTCATTTTCCTCCTTTTGATTTCTTTCTATATACTCTCCATTAAAAGAATTAATGGTCTTTAATTTTTTGAATATAGTGGCAGCCACTAAGCAATTCCGTTGGGATCTAGGAGAAGGCGAGAGGCGGCAGCAACCACCCCCGCAGCAGCATCAGCAGCCAATGCTGCCGCAGCAGCAGCGTCGGCAGCGGCGTCGGCAGCTGCGGGAGCGGCAGCTACGGGGGCTGCAGCGGGAGCTACAGCAGCTGCAGCAGCGAGAGCAGCAGCCGCTGCTGCCGGCTTAGCTGCGGAGCTGCATATGCATTTGAGAAGAATTACTATGGATACTTGGATAATTTCTTAAATTTGGTGATTTTTTAAAATTTCAATTCGATCTTCTGAAATTATTAAAATTCAACTTATTTATTTTTCTTTTACTAATTTTGACAATGTTTTCCTCAAAAAATAAAATAAAGGGATCATTATCTTTTCACCTACAAAATTTAATTTCAATTTAACCCAAAAGTACAGTGAAGATTCAAAATCTTTTGCATTGACTGAAATTAATTAAGTATCTTCTTTTTGTTTAGGGAAAATTATAATGAAGGACCTAAGAAAAATAATATTATTAAGAAGGACCATAAAAAGTGGTAATTATTTTAAAGGACCAAAAATTAAAATATTAAAATAAAAGGACTAAATTACCCTTAATCAGATTTTCTATCTTCTCATTAACTAAATCTGGAATGATTTTTTCTTATATGAGAATCTAGAACAATTGATGGATAATAATAAATAGATATCAATTCAAATAATTCTTTTTCCATTGTAGAATCACTCAAGATTATTACGTTAGAGAAAAGATAGGAAAGATGGAGCTTTTTATGGTTATAGCGAAAGGAAAGGGATTTGGTTTCTTTAACCATGTTCTTCTCTTTTGATGGGGTTTTTCTGAGTTAAAAGCTTTTTGCTTTATTTTCTGTTTATTTGGGAATGGAACAACTGGTAATATTAAATGAATATCAGGTACTTTTGGCTGCCTCAGCACAAAAAATCTCAGGTCTAACACTGCAAACGGTTGCACAACGCACGAGGCTTCTTCTGCCACAACTATAAAAAGCTCCATCTTTCCTATCTTTTCTCTAGTATAATAATCTGGAGTGATTCAACGATAGGAAAAGAATTATTTGAATTAATATCTATTTATTATTATATATTAATTATTTTAGATTCTCATGTAAGAAAAAATCATTCTATATTCAGTTATTAAGAAGATAGGAAGAAAAAACCATTCCAGATTTAGTTAATGAAAAGATAGTAAATATGATTAAGGGTAATTTAGTCCTTTTATTTTAATATTTTAATTTTTGGTCCTTAAAAATAATTACAACTTTTTATGATCCTTCTTAATAAATATTATTTTTCTTAGGTCCTTCATTATAATTTTCCCTTTTGTTTATTAGAATGAAAATTGGATTATTATTAAGAATACAAAGTTTTAACCTTACTAACTGAAAACTTTCCTGAGAAAAAAGGGACCAATGTACATGTTTTGGTTTTATTCAAATAGCTACTTTTATAAATGGGGCTAGTCTCTTATAATGTAACGAATTAAAGTTTGAATCTCTGTTTATAGAGGTATTCATATTTAATGTTAAACAATGCGTTGAATAGAATAATTTTCAATAGAAAAATACCTATACTTAGAGGTGGAAATCTACTTTTGATAGTAACATGATTGCAAGTACAGCAGTGCATCACATTGCAGAAACAAATAATATAATATTGTTGTATTCGTCCAAATAGTGGAACCAGTTTTGGTGCCTATTTTGGATAGGCACCACTTGTCTATCTGATCTGGACCATCCAGATTAGATCTGGACGGTCCAGATTTTATTTTTTTAAACTGCTGTTTTTTGAATAAAAAAATCGTTTTTTGAAAAAATGTTAGTTAAGAGATTATCTTTATTTTAAATTCTGTACCCATTAAAATAAATTTTTTTTTTGAAAAAATAGAAAGTAAAAAAAAAATAAAATCTGGACCGTCCAAATTTGATCTGGATGGTCCAAAGAAGAGGAGCTCCTCCTGGGAAACTCATTGCTCCAAATAGATTGGGATGACAGCCGCTTCCTAGCTAGCTTTTGCCATAAAATTTGCACATTTGAATGTTTTTGTAACAGCATCACTAACATCCATCCTCCCTTCTATTTTGAATGGTTACGTTGGATATAATGAAACTCATGAATGATCAATGTTGTAGGTTTCAGGAATTTTGTTCATACCAATATCACATTCGCTATCATTTAGGTCATTGATATTGCCAAAGTATGTGAGTGTGAGGGTGGAGATACCTGCAAACACTAGAAGCCTATCATGGGCATCATTTGATGGGAAGAACGGGAAGATGTTGGAACCAGGGGACGCATTTGTAAATTTGCATTTTTCTAATTTCCCAATTCTTATATAGATTTTTTTTTTAATGGAGATTTACAATTTAAGAATTACTGCTCTAGTTTCAGGCATCTCCAAGCTAAAGGTCACATTGAATTTTCTATTCTAACGCTCACTTCACTCTACTCCTTTTTTGCCGATGATCAATTCACGAAAGGAAAGCCAGAGAACATTTAGCGTTGTTCGAGTGGAGCATTTGCTTTGGCTTCTTTGCATTTATCAAGGGAGATCGAGCTTGGATTTCCAAGTTGGCCTGGCCAGTTTTCTCTGGCAGGCATGCCTCACATAATTATTTAATTCTATGTAACATTTTATATTTATAGTATAAAATGGTGTAGTTTTAATTTTTTTTTGTTTTTTAAAAGTAAATAAATAATGCATAATTTTAAAGTATTTTTTCTTTACAAAATCATAAAAAAATAGAACTACATCAATATGTTATGATTAGTTGAATTCTGAGATATTGTATTATAGGAAACCAGCTCTCTTTTGTTGCAGCTTTTTCCTAAATTAAGCACAGTGAACCGATTAAATTGGATTTTTCATTCCAGAAGATACTATTTGTACCCTAATTTAGAACCTTATTATTTGTCAAATGTCAAACTTTGGTCGAGTGCCATGTTGGTTTGATGAGATGAACAGATTTTTCACCTACATGGTCATAGTTTGAACGACACGAGAGTTGAGAGTTGAGAGAGAAAGAGAAGAACCTTGTTATTTGGAAAACATGTGAAAATTAGAGCTTGATAATCAATGAGCATTTAGTCATGACAACAAAGCCCATCTTAGGCACAAAACTCAAATGTGACCCCTTTTACTGAGGCTTAATGAAAATACTTGAGTGTTGGAAGGCATCTAACATGATGAAAGCAAAAGTGTCTAAGATTTAAGATGAATTTTTCACCTACAAATATTTAGCTTGTCTCTACATCTCAGCCCTATACTCCGGGCATTAAGGACCCGTTTGTTACAGCGAAAGTGAGCGATGGAAAGGGAAAATAAGAGAGTTCCGATGAAAAAAACGTGTTTGGTTGGCTCCCCTTCCTTCGTGTAACTTTCCCGCCACTGCGAATCTTCCATCATTTATTGGAATGTGCTTTCCATCCAAAAATGGAGGGAAAGCTGAAATCTTCCCGGGAGAGTGAAATCATTTGACGAAATTGGCCCTCAAAAACCTTACCCTTACCTTCATAGAGCCAACAAGCTAGATGAGCTGAACGAAGCAGTCAGTGAGGAAGCTTCGAACTACAGTGGGCGTTGGAGGCGAAGGAGAAGCTGAACCCAGGGTGAAATTGAGCTTTGCAATGCCCTGTTGCTTCGAGTTGAGGGAGACACACACAGTTGAATGCTTTGGCAAGCAATTTGCAAACACAGATACATTTTATAAGCTCGGAGCTGGGGACATTCACAAAAACTCCAAGGAATGAACAAAAAAGAAGTTGAATTCTATCAACGTGTTGTCAGTTCTTGCAGTGAAACTGTGAAGCCTTTTCACTGTTATGCAGTAGAGTGTTTACTGTCAAAATTTTCATTCAAACTAGAACATATTTTAAGGCACTACGTTCGAACATCCACCAGTAGTTCGAACGTCCAACAAATGACCATCTTCTCCTCCTTCAATCATCTGTCTTCCTTGTCATTGCCGCTGACGTTGCCTCCTCCTCCTTCTGCAAATCCCGACCCCGACATTGCAAGGATGAAGAAGAAATCTGAAACTTTTTTCTTGGGGGGGGCTGTTGTCGAGTTGAGGGATGAAGAAGGAGGGATCAGACTCAGAGAGGGACGAAAAAAGGATCTACGACGAAGCAGGGATTTGCATCGAGAGAGAAGGATGAAGGAGGAATTGGTTTTTTTTTTTGTTTTTTACTGGTTGTCGGCTGAGACTACAGCCAGAGTGAGGATGAAGAAGAGAGGAATGAATTTTTTAGGTTAAGGGGTATTTTAGACAATTCATATTTTATATTTATATTTATATTTTTTTAAATTATCATCTTCCATCCCCTTTTTCATGTTTACCAAACAGCTCATTTTTTTTAAGTTCCCTCTCAATCTTCCTTTCCTTTCCTTCCTCATATCTTCCCTATAACAAACAGGACCTAAGATTTCTAGATGAAGAGAAAGGAATCAAAGGACTACAACAACATTTAAGACATATTGTTAGGACGTGCGGTGTTTCTAGGAAGAACTTGGGATGTTTTCAAGAATTTAAGAAGGGATTTGGCTTTGGTCCTATACCCCTTACCATCATTTTCTCTCATTTTCCCTTTTTTGTCTTTGGATTAAGATCTCATCGGTCCAGATTTACCATATGATAAAAATATTATTATAATGGAAAAGGAGGGAAAATGATAATAAAAAGTGATGGTAAATCTGGACCGTTAAGATCTTAATCTAACAGTAGAAAAGGAAAAAGGAGGGAAAAGGATGGTAAGGGGTATAGGACCAAAGCCAAGTTGAGAAATATTTCCTGCTCTCCCCCGCCCTCCGCGCGTTTGACTCAATACGGCGATAGACGTGGCCGCAGCAGCGAACAACGTCATTCTGTCTCCAACATGCGCTGGGATTTATTACAGTCCAATCAATCCCTCCGTAGCAGTAATAAGCCCTCCTCAAAGGTACTTGCCTCATCAATTTCATCTTGGGCGAAGGAGCGATTTTACACACAAAGTTTGCCTCAGGGAGCGTTCAGCATCACGAAGTTTTTTGAGGAGCAAAAGTATACACGAAGTTACGTTTTGGGAGCGCCCAGCACCACGGCCGTTAGTTGACCGTCAACTTGGATGGAATGCTGACGTGGCGCTGACATAGACGCTGACGTGGAATAAAATATTCAAAAAATAGGAAAAAATTTAAAAAAAAATAAAACAATCAGAAAAAAAAAAGAAAATTCAAAAAAATAGGAAATAATAAAAATAATTAGAAAATAATTAAATTTTTTAAAAATAATTAGGAAAAAATTCAAAAAATTAGAAAAAATTCAAAAAATTAGGAAAAAAAAATCAAATTACCCTTTAGTGTTAAATAAAAAATAAAATGCCCCCACCACTTGCGCCGCCGCCGGTTGGCCGCTTCCACCACCGGCCACCACCACCGCTGCCGGCCGCCACCACCGCCGGCTACCACCACCACCGCTGGCAACCGCCACCATCGTTGCTGGCCGCCACCACTGCCACCATTGTCACTGGCCGCCACCACCACCGGCCCCCACCATCACCGCTGGCGGCCACCACCGCCGCCGGCCGCCACCACCGCCGCCGCCGGCCGCCACCACCCCTACCGGCCGCCACCCCCGCCGGCCACCACCATCGCCGCCGGTCGCCACCGCCGCCGCCGGCCGCCACCACCTCCGGCGGTGGTGGTAGTGGCCGGCGGCGGTGGCGGCGACGCAGGATGTGGGGGCATTTTATTTTTTATTTAACAATAAAGGGTAAAAGGGTAATTTGAATTTTTTTCCTAATTATTTGAATTTTTTTCTAATTTTTGAATTTTTTCCTAATTGTTTTTTTAAATTTTTTTTCCTAATTTTTTTGATTTTTTCCTAATTTTTTTCTAATTATTTGAATTTTTTTGATTTTTTTTTTCTATTTTTTTGAATTTTTTATTCCATGTCAGCGTTTATGTCAGCGTCACGTTAGCATTCCATCCAAGTTGACGGTCAACTAACGGCCGTGGTGCTGGGCGCTCCTAAAACGTAACTTCGTGTGTACTTTTGCTCCTCCAAAAACTTCGTGGTGCTGGACGTTCCCTGAGGCAAACTTCATGTGTAAAATCGCTCCTTCGCCCTTTCATCATTCCTTACGGCTCTTTAACTTTCCTTTTTATTTTATTTTTTAAATTCTTTCTCTTTAGTCTGCATTAACAGAATTCATGGTCTTTAGTTTTTTGAATGGCAATGGCAGTCATTGTGCAATGCAAGTGGGATTAGATACAAGAAGGAAGAGGGCCCTGCTACTTTGACACCCGGTAAAAAAAATTAAGCGTAATTAGATAATTTCTTAGATTTAGTAGCATTTCAAAATTTTAAACCATTGGTCAATTTGAAATTATTGAAATTCAACATATTTATTTATCTTTTATCAATTTTGATAGTATTTTTCTCAAAAAATAAAGTAAAGATATCATTATATTTAGTGGTGGATCTTCTTGGATACAATGGGGGGGGGGGCCTTGGCGCCCAAAAAAAAAAAATTGTTCAAAAAATATATATATTTTTATATACATATATGAGATTAGTTAATGAGTATATATTTGACCCCCAAAATATTTTTTCTTAATTAATTAATGAGTATATATTTGGCCCCAAATATTTATTTCAAGGTCCCACTGATTATATTTTTACCTACAAAAATTAATTTCAATTTGAACTAAGCGTGTAGTGAATATTCAAAATCTTTTAAGGGTTCACTGAAATTAAGTACGTCTCTTATATATATTTAGTAGAATGAAAATCAGATTATTAAGAATACAAAGTTTTCACGTTACTTGTTTGGGAAACCATAAAGATGGAGTTTCACCATCTTATATGTTAATATTGGACAATAAGCTTTAATTTTAATGCTTGCAGATGAGGAGATCGATGAGGAAATATCATAGCTGCACACAAAAGTTGACATTGTTATAACACTCGGTGGGGAAGGTACTGTGCTATGGGTATGTTCACTCAAGTCTGTCTTACTTGTTAGGGCCTGTATGAATACATCCATTCTCAAATTTTAAGGCTAAAACTTTGATTTCCGAGAAAACTATCAAAACATTTTACTTGTTAAAATCAATTATGAACTCAAAACCAAACACCTCTATAGATGCCAAAATCATTTATGAATCTAAAACCATGGTCATCAAACATCCCTTTAGTCTATATGAAGTAATTATTTAGTATATGACCATACTGAAATTTCCTCGGCTTTGTTCCAAGTGGATGAACGATTAACCTTCTGGCCTAAATAATTCAAAGGCTTTTGTTTCTATGTGATGCTTCCAAAGTTTCACAAACTATGGTTAGAGGTACGGATGAGCAACGGGCAGGCGGGGCTACCCCGGGGGTCAACCCGTATCCCACCCGTTTTTGTCATCACGGGTACAAGACACCCTGTACCCGTGGGCAACCCCGTTTGGCCCGTATAAAACAAGTACGGGGCGGTCACGAGTATTATAAACGGGTACGGGAAACCCGTTTATAATATCTGGGCCTTTTTTTAAAAAAAAAAACTGTTTTTTGGCCCCGAAAAGTGCTCTTGCATTTTTTGGCCAAGAGCAGTTTTTGGGCCCAAATAGATTTGTTCTTGCGTTTTTTGGGCCCAGAAGGCTAGAATAGTGTCTTTTTTTTTTTTTCGTTTTTTTACATATTGCCTAGAAAAAAAAAATTTGTCATTTGAACTTTTACAATACTTGTTGACCTACTCATATAAAGTATAAACTATGATAATTAATGTACTACTAATCAAAATAACATTAATACACACCGTTAATTAAGTTAGGTACCAATATACAATGAATATGAAACCAATCCATTATAAAAACAAACAGATTAAAGAAAAGGGCTACAACATTATGAAAAAAGAAGAAAACTCAAAATATGTGGTGGGAATGAAAAAAAATATGCATATAGCTATTAATGTCTTGATGACTTCAAACATAAAAAATTCACCAACACATTAATATTCATCAATTCAAACTTCAAACACACAATAATGACAGATTCATTAAATCAAACTTCAATCATCACAACTTCACAATTCAAATTCAAACATAAATATAGAACAATATTAATAATTGAAGTTCAAACTTGATGACTTCAGATATAAAAAACTCACCAACAGAACAATATTAATATTCATTGCTTAGATTCGCCTTCTGCTGTTGCATCTTCCTCTACAAAATGAAAGAAGATAAATTGAAATTAATATGTATTAACTAATACAAAAATAGAAATGAAACATTAATAACTGAAAATAGAAAATGCAAATTAATATACTGATAAAAATAGCTTCCCAGTCTCATCAAAATTATTACAATCAAAGTCATTGCAGTTGGGTGGTTTCACTGATAGCCAATTCTGTGCACATATGAGTGCCTCAGCCATCTTTGAGGATAAAGAGCTCCTGAATGCATCTAATACTTGATCCTCGGTGTTAAAAGCTGCTTCTGAAGAGACAGTAGAGACTGGAACAGCCAATATATCACGTGCGATCAAGCTTAACACTTTATACTTACAAGCATTGGCTTTCCACCATGCCAAGAGATCGAATTTTGAATCACGATAACCAATCAATTCAGCTCGAAGGTATTCATCCACTTCTGAAATTTTCTCAACATTACTCTTTGCATCTACCTGAGCCAAAAACTTTTGAAATGTAGCATCACCAGATGCCAAGGGAACTTCAAGTTCTAACTCAACATGATCCCCTTGCTCTGATGTTGGTTGAGAAGAAGATTCACCAACATGAACAGTAGTTGAATAGTGGTCATATAAACGATACAATAATGTTGTAATCTTCCTCAACATAGCTTCACATTTTGTTGGTTCATGAAAAAGGTCAACGAAAGCAACCTTGACATATGTCAATTTATATCTGGGGTCTAGTATCACAGCCACAACCAATAAAGGATTCATTTTCTCAGCTGACCCCCAGTATTTGTTAAACTTTGATAGCATTCTTCTTGACATGTGACCCAACAAAGAGAGCTATTTGCATTTGATTCAAGGCTTGTCTGAATTGAAACTATGTGTTGGAAACAAGTGTTACTTGTAACATAGTTTGATCCAGAAAACTTCAATGTCATGTTGTAAAACAATTTTAAAAAGCCAAGAAACTCATTTGCAGTGCTCCAATCATATGCACTAGGAGGCAAAATTGTAGGTTCAACACTCCTTCTTGTAGTTGTATCATCCAATACATCGTCAACACCTTCACGAGCATCAATCAAGATAAAAGTGTCTCGACTGGAATCAATGTTCTTCTTCTTGAAGTATTGCTTGTATTCTTCATCCTCCTCCTCCATCCGAGTAACGACTTTGACAAACTTAATAGCGCTCTCAAGCATAAGGTATGTTGAGTTCCACCTAATAACATGATAGAAATGAAAAAGAATTAAACTACAATACATTATCATATCAAAGCTTATTCAAACAAATTATTAAAAAAATTACCTCGTGGGACAATCCAAGATAAGAAGGCTTTTTGATTCAACTCGTTCTCTTTCAGCCAACATTATGAACTTACGCTTCCTTGATGGAGAAGATTTAACATATTTTACTGCATGTCGGATGAGCTCAATAGACTTGTTCATTTCTTTTAGACCTTCAGAAACAACCAAGTTCAATATGTGAGCAGCACACCGCATTTGCAAAAACTCCCCATCACATACCATTGCAAAACCAACCCAACTCTTGAAACGCTTTTTTAGGATTGCAATTGCAGAATCATTGGCAGTAGCATTGTCAACTGTGATCGTAAAGACTTTGTCAATGCCCTATTGAAATAAGCAATCCTCAGTTTGTTTGGAAATTGACTCACCTCTATGATCTTTAATCTCACAAAAATTCAAAATGCGTTTCTGCAAAATCCAATTATCATCAATCCAATGTGCAGTTAAACACATATAGTTGTTATTTTGCATAGATGTCCAACAATCGGTTGTGAAAGACACACGGACTTTAGAAGTCTTAAAATATTTTGTCAAGATATTTGCTTGTTCTTTATATATGCCATAACAATCTCAAGCAGCTGTCCATCTTGATGGCATTTGAAATTTAGGTTGAAACTCTTGACAAAGTTGTGTCAACCCCTCCTTTTCCACACATCGGAAAGGCACCTCATCCTTTATGATGTACCTAGCAATAGCCTTTCTACCTCGCTCTTGACTGAATAAGTGATGAGTTAGTGTTTGATTTGTAGTAGCCGAGAATAAGCTTTGACCCTTGCTTGCTTTGTTGGGATTGTTTGGACACTTGTCAAAATGTCTCCATAATTGCTTAGTGCCATCATTCGAATGATGACTTGCATAATTTGTTGGACAATAGTTGCACTTTGACCTATGTTTCCCTTTAGTTTCTGCTAGTGGCAGCCTTGTAAAATGGTTCCATATACTAGATGACTCTTTCTTTCTTTTTCTTTTTTTTTCTAGGTTGGGAATCATTATCTTGTCCCTCATTCGTCGTCTCATTCTCAACATGGAAAGCACTACGTTGTACTGTTGGGACTACATCTTCGTTAGTAGCTTCCCCTACAACACTTGAAGCTTGCCCTTGCACATTATCTCGTGGTATATGTGCCATGCTAATTTCAAGATAAAAACATATAATCAGAATAAAAGTTCAGACCAAGCAAAATAAAGCACATTCATAATGTTTATGTTAGTTCTCTGATGGTTTTGATGATTGCCAACAACTACAAATAATTAAAGAGGTTTTGCTCTTAAGTGTCAAAACTCTGTTTAAGAGCAAACCTCGAGGTTGGTATTGTAACCTCGAGGTTTGACCTTATAGAAGCTTTAAAAAGTCAAGTGTTTTCATGTTACAAAACTTGGTTTCACAAAAACTATGTGAAACCTCGAGGTTGGGAAGTCAACCTCGAGGTTCTGGTCTTCTTGAAAAACCCAAGTTTTTTCATTAACACTTGCAACCTCGAGTATGAAAAGCAAACCTCAAGTTTTAACCCATACAGAAAGGTCATGGTTTTCATCAAGCATGGAAACCTCGAGGTTCATGTTTCAACCTCGAGGTTGGACACTTTGATTTAAAACTTAAGCTTGATGAAAATACTTTGAACCTCGAGTATGATGTTTCAACCTCGAGGTTTATCACTTACAGAAAGCACACTGGTTTTCAAAGTATTGAAAACCTCGAGGTTCACTTTCAAACCTCGAGGCTGAGCCTTATGTTTAAACACTGAACTTTGCATTTTCAAAGGCCAACCTCGAGTATGGATTTACAACCTCGAGGTTGTCGGGCTCCAGTGAGAAATGAAGTTTAGAAACAAGCTTCAAACCTCGAGGTTACCTTTACAACCTCAAGGTTTGTCAGTTACTGAGATTTTTCAGAAGGTTTCTTTTTAAGAGAAACCTCGAGGTTCACATAGCAACCTCGAGGTTGGATGTTTTAAAACCTGTGTTTGCCTGAAACCTTCAAGCAAACCTCGAGGTTGGATGAACTAGCCTCAAGGT
The DNA here is from genome assembly GCA_034222035.1 of Acacia crassicarpa. Classification (NCBI taxonomy): domain Eukaryota; kingdom Viridiplantae; phylum Streptophyta; class Magnoliopsida; order Fabales; family Fabaceae; genus Acacia; species Acacia crassicarpa. The sequence goes on from JAWXYG010000003.1 coordinate 42,498,639, forward strand.
TTGTGACCGTTGGTGCATTTTCGAATTTGTGAAATCTGCTATATCTTGTTGTTTGATCTAATTGATTTCATATATCATTCACTCATGTTCCCAGATATGTTTAACAAGTTTGCTGAGTGTTTTTCAGTTAGCACAGATCAAGATTATTGAAGATTTGTGAGAAAAAGCAAAAAGGTGAACAGGGCATTTAATGCACCTGCACAATCTCACCTACTTTCGGCTAATCCATCTGAGCACGCCTAATGAACGTTAAAGGAAGCTTACTACATCAAGTAAAGTCAATTCCAACGGGCAGAAACTCAGAGAGCCACATCAGACATCATTAAGCCTTGGATTAGCAGATGTTTAGAGAGAGAAGATGACCAGACTTAGAGCAAATCACTTCCAACGGTTGGAATCATCCTACAACGGTCATTTAATGTCCTCTACCTATAAATAGAGAGCATTAACTTCTTCTCAAGCTGATACACCTACTCTGAGCGAAATTCTACTAAGTTCATTTATTGTGTATTAGCTTTCACTTGTAAAGTATCATACTTGATACAAGCACTTCAGTGTTCATCATATCTACTCTGTAAGAGAGTCAAATACTTGTAAATCATTTATTGATTGAGATAACTACAAGTCAGGGGACTTGGTAGTTGGGGTGTATTGATTACAACTTGTAAGGGGGAGTGTGTTCTAGTGAGAGAACAACTCTTAGTACAGAGTGTGTAATCAATATTGTTGAGTTAGTGGATTGAAAATCCAAGTGAGGCTTGGGGACTGGATGTAGGTCAGGAAAGGACCGAACCAGTATAAATTGGATTGTGTTTAGCTCCTTCTCCTTATCCTCTCTGTTGTGCCCTGTTCTGAGTGATCAAAAACAGAACAAGTTTCGAAAATTTTAAAGATACCCAATTCACCCCCCCTCTTGGGTATAAAGCTCCTGCTTTCAGTTTAGCAAGCAAAATATAGCACATTCATAAAGCACTCTCTAGACTTGACAAAATGTTTAGCAAGCAAAATAAAGCAAACTAGGAACTCCCTACCTTATGTTTAGTTAGGTGTTATGGGAAAAACAATAATTTGTTTTTAAAAACTAAAAACACAGAGCTATTTTAAAATGTTTTTTGGGTTTTGATTTTTGTAACCTGATGCCAAGTATTTTGGATATGCACAGAACTAGCTTTTGAATTTAAATTGGGAGAGTGCCGAGTTTCAAATAATTTATTGTTATGCAAATAACTAATTATTTGAGGTTGCATGCAGTTTTTGAATTCTTTGATTTTCCTTGTTCATTGATCTCATATTAGCTTTTTGAGTCCCATCAAACTCCAAAATTATTCAGTTATCTCATATTGCATGTAAGATAAAATATTCATAAAACTTTTAAACACATTTCTCAATTCCTCAACAAGTGGTCAAGACTCAAGAGTAGAACTGTAGAAGTGAAAAATTGAGACACACACACACGAAGACCACTATTCAATGCAGGGAGCAGGAGGTGGTGTGTGTCATTTAATACTCATTTAAAGCAAAAGACAAACAAAACAGGTCAAAAAAACAAATTGGAACAGGTCAAAAAACAAATAACACACAACACATATTGACCACTAATCCACTATTCAATGCAGAGGAATAAAAAAATGCAGGAGACAGGTTGAGAGATGGTGGGGCTGTGATTCACATTTCACACACACAAACACAATTATTTATACAGATTACAGACAGCCAGACGCCCAGACAGGGACATACAAGTGCGCAGTGGGGCCGAGAGTGAGATGTGAAGGAGAATCTCACAATCAATTTCTTTATATACAGACAGTTCAATACAATGAGAGGGAGAGTTAGAAGTCGATGGTGAGAGGGAGAGGGAGAGGAATGTACAAACAGGAACATACAGATATAGTGAAAGGAAGCAAGATTCAAGACGGTGGACGGTGCTCAAGCAAGATTCAAGAAAAAAATAGGCATCGAGATGGCAAGTGAAAGGAAACAAGATTCAAGATTCAAAACTTACAAAAGGTAGACGTCGACGGTGAGAGGGAGAGGCAGACGTGGCAGCGACAGACGTTTTGCACGACGGTTGTCGGCGCTCAGGCTATTGTGACGGCCGACGATGCGACGATTGCTGCGAGCTGCGATGGCACGCTAGCCTGCTAGGATTTGAATCAAAAATCTGTCTCTAGCGCTGTGACTTCGTGAATCTGAGGGGAAAGTGGACTGTGGGCCGTGAACTTGTGGTGGGCTGGTGGCTCTTTGAATCTCTAATGATCTGATTCTCTCATTTCTCTGTGTCGAGCAGGCTGAGGCCTGAGGGGAAGTCCCAAAAAAAAAACCACTTAAACGGGTACAGGCGGACACGAGTGACCCGTGCCTCAACCCGTGACCCGCCCGTATAATGAAAACGGGTACGGGCGGTCACAAGTGACCCGTGCCTCAACCCGTGACCCGCCCGTATAATGAAAACGGGTACAGGGCAGCCCCGTACCCATGACGGGCCCAATCTGGGCGGGCTTAATCCGGGGAAAATTCTACGGGCTGCGGGCGGTTGGGCGGGTAGTGGGTCACTTGCTCACCCCTAGTTAGAAGCTGAAAATATGAAAGCAAAAACTTTGGTTTCAACTACTGTAAATAAAGTGAGATACTAATACAAAATATTTTGAGTGCCAAAATATATCTTCTTATCATCTTATTCCTTTTCCAAGTTCTGAGAGAGTTTCAAACACCAATGAGATCTATTGGCCTCCTTTTCATTGGACTTTGAGAAAAAATATTATATAAAAATGTTTTTCATTCCTTAGACATGAATGTTTCCAACCATTGAACCTTCAATTCTAAATAGGCACAAATGATGCATGCCTCCACATGACTGTGCCTAATCTCATTAAGCCATATGCTCCAAATGGGCAAAATAATTTTGTGTCACCATCTTCATACTTGTTCCCTACTATACTTTAGTTCTGTTTCTAGTTGGTATTGAATTTCAAGTGCCATAGTGTCTGATTGTTGCCCCACACCTTTTATGGTCATACTCTGCCTCTCTTTTACTGTTTGAGATGTGGAGTTCTTGGCTAGAATTTATTCAAACAACCAAAATGTTAATGCTTGGATAATTGAACCTACTTCCTAACTAATTGAACGGGAGGTAGTATTACTTTCTCTTGGAATGTATGAAAGCATGAATGTTTCTGTAACAGCATCACTAACAGTATCTTCCCAATTTTGATTGGGTGAATATAATGAAACTCATGAATGGCCAATTTTGCAGGTTCGGGGAATTTTGTTCATGCCAATATGTCCACTTTCATTTTTTTTTTCTTGAAGTAATTTGTTTTCATGAAGCAGGAGTTTAAGAAGGAGAGGCTAAATGGGTATTATGGCAATGGAGTCTATGTTCTCTCAAACTCTCTGTCATGCCTCCGTTTCGTATTTGTGATGTCTTTTGCTACCAGCATTATAACCTTCTTCATGGTTAAGTTTCAGCCTGGATTCTCTATTCTTCTGTTCGGATGCATTGACCTTTTTGCTGCATTGCTGTTGTGGAGACTGCAATGATGATTATAGCTTCACTTGTTCCAAACTTCCTAATGGGACTAATAGTCGGAGCAGGATATGTTGTAAGAATACATAAGCTTGATCATAATGCTTCATCCTCATTGACTTTTAGTTATCATTTTAGATGATTCAGATTCAAGTTTTGTTTATGTATATATATATATATATATATTTATACACACTCAAAATTAGTTGTGTATGTGTTATGCAGGGAGTTATGATGGTGACTTCTGGATACTTCCGTGTAAGTCCTCATCTTCCCAAAGTCTCCTGGCGTTATCCAATCTTATACATCAACTTTGGAGCATGGGGATTGCAGGTAACTCTGAAAGTTATTGATCTATATTCTTGATCTTGGTTCTTTATGATGATTAAAAAAAAAAAAAGAATATGAAAAATGAATGTAAAGAAAATGAACGAGAACTTCATGTTGGTGAAAAAGAGAGAAAAAGAATGATGGGTCTGGTAGATTCCCGATTTGGGTACCGATATGATATGAGTAAGCTGATGGGAAGGTTATATAAGAATTTAAGTTGAGAAAAATAAAGATAATATGGGAAAATAAGTTAAAAAAGCAATGGGGATATCTAAGATAAAGAGTAGACGATAATCTAAATGTTTCTTTACTCTGTTTTAAAGAGAAAGTAAATAAGAATAGTCTCTTTGAGATAGAGGGTAGGCAAGAATCTTGTCTCTTCTTTAAATTAGCTCACATCCTTGATAGAAAGATGAGTCAAAATCTGTAACTCATCAGACTATTAAAACACAAAAAGAATCTCTCGTACCAATTTACTCCTTAAAATATTCCATATTTTATTAATGAGGCACTATGCCTATTTATAATGGTTTACTGAGAGACAGACTCTCTCCAAAATCTAAATAAGAAATCCAAATATATCTAAATATGAAATTCATAATTTATAATTCTAAATCCTAACAACTAGATCTATTTAGTGAATATTCCACTTCTTTCCTAAAGATATTATTAAAAACAGACTCAATAATAAGAAAAGCATACTCAATTAATTAAATATTTATTCCTAAAATACCTAACTTTCCCCAAATTCCATTATCTCCCCCTTAATCCGGTACTCTATCATGTTCCCACTTCTATACATGTGGATCCAACAAAAATGAACATTTTGCTTTCTTTCTATCTCTCTTTATTTCACCACATGAAGCATTTTAGAGCATTTAAATTATGATGTTATACATAGTGATGGATGGTTCAATTTAAAGAATCATATCAAGTAAATCTCTTGGAATGTAAAGAGTCTTGCATGACCCTCATTAAATCACAGACTAAATGACTACACAAATGTTTATTTGGTCCTTATAAAGAAATAACACAATGAATGAATTGGGTCTCTGAACATTTGCCCAAATCAAATGGCGCGTCCTCATTTCCACTCATCAATGAAGGAGTTGAAATGTTCAGGCCAAAAAGAAGGACTGGAAATGCAGTGTTTGAGTAGCTAGAAATGTAATTATAATTAGTTTTCTTTTTCTGTAGTAGCATGATGATGTAAGATGAGAGACAAACACGTTGGGTTGGAATGCCTCACATGACACATCCCATGCGTCAATCTCTCTCCTTACATTAATACTATGTCATGGAAGTAGAGAATTATAATCCATTTGTAAGTAGAAAGTCATAAGTTTAACCCCACTTATAACTTTATTCTGTTAGTGTCTACTTTTCTAATAATAATTAAAAAAAAAAGCTAGAGAATTATCATCCAATGATAGCATTACATTTGTATATCGCTGTTTCCTTTTAGCCGAAGCTACTTTAGGAATCCATGTTAAGTGAATAAACAAATGCAAGAGTAAAGTATATTAACAACTTTGCTTATACCAAGCATGTGATGTTTTGGAATGCAGGGAGCATACAAGAACGACATGATAGGACTAGAGTTTGAAGCCATGAATCCATGTGAACCAAAACTGAAAGGAGAAAACATCCTAAGAACAATGCTTGGCATTGAAGTTGATCATTCAAAATGGTGGGACTTAGCTGCAGTGGCAACAATCCTCATATCCTTCAGACTGTTCCTCTCTTCTTTCTCCTCAAGTTCAGAGAGTTCTCTTCGCCTCGGCTTCATAAACTCTACACGAAACGAACTCTTGCATCGCATCAAGAAGCGTCCTTCTTTCAGAAAAGCTGCTGCTTCTCTGTCTTTCCCTTCCAAGAGACACCACCAACCTCTTCATCCTTTGTCTTCTCAAGTAGGCCTCACCTCCCCAATTCATTAGAGTCCATTGTTATTCACTATTTTATATGAATCATCTCAACAACTTCACATATGTCTGTGATGTCTCTGCAGTTTGTAATTTCTGTCTAAAGTTGACAATGTAGAGGTTATATTATAGAGTACTACGTAACCCCAATGTTATAAAGGGGGAAGTTACATTGAAAAACAGTGTTGTGGCACTGCATAGGAAAAGCCTCAAGGAGTGGTTACATGAAGTTGATTTGACATAACTTCACTTATGTGCTTTGAGTTGTTCTAAATTTATTATTTTCTGAGTCGGTGAGCTCACCACTCATATTTATATATGTGTGTGTTATACCGCCGCTTAAATTATATATATATATATATATTTTTTTTTTTGTGTGTTATATCACCGCTTAAATATAACTGGCATATTTTTCTTCCTTTTTTTGGAAAAAGATAAAATATTACACGATGTTATTGAAATTAGGAAAAATTGATCCATCAGGTCTTTATATTTCTTTTTCTTTTGGGTGAAGGTGCAGATTTGCCAACCAACTATTACCCGAAAAGTGTTTGGCACAAAGAACTATTGAGGGAACCAAAATTGTCAATCAACAATTAAAAAAGTGAAAAAAAAACACCAAATAACTATTAAAAGTGAAAAAAAACACCAAATAACTATTTAAAAAAAAACTATCACAATTAAGTTAAAATAGGAGGCACTGACGTAGGACGGTGGCGGAAACGCTGGAGAAAAGAGCGGTTAAGCCTTCTTGTTGGAAAAGAAAGACACCAACAGAGATGGGACCTATGGGAGTAGAAATTGTGGCAGCAGCGGTTGCTGCTTGTAGTATCGGATGGATGGAACCAGGGTGCAAGGTGTGTGTTAGTCGAATGTTGTGGGCTATTGGATGAGTTCAAGAGGATGAGTGGAATACCCAGCAAGAATAGAAGCTTTGGAAATGCTGACGTCGCCAACACTGTGATAGTCAATGGAAGACGGAGACATCAAGATAGTAACGGGGTAATAGTTCGTTGGCGAATCTGCTCCAAATTGTGTTTTTTTTTTTCACTTTTTAATTGTTGATTGGCTATTTTGGTCCCCTCAATAGTTATTTGTACCAGACGCTCATTGGATAATAATTGGTTGGCAAATCTACACCTTGACCCTTTTCTTTTTATTGGCTATTTGCAATCTCTTAGTTATAAGCATTAGTAACCATACTCATAATATGTTAATTAAAATTGATATGGATGCTGATAAAATGATATATAAATTGCGACAAAATACAAAATAAAAAAAATTTAAGAAAGGAAGAATAAAACTTGTTCATTATTAACATAAAAATAAAAAATTATTATGCTTATTATAACTATTATGTAATCTAGTTGATTTTAATTTTATTTAGATCCAGGCGGCAAAATTAATTTAGATATATGTTTGCTCAGAGCTAGTACATCATAAACCGTTAATGTCATTTATTTTCCAAACAAACAAATTAAGAGCATATTATTTGATATTTATAATTGAGAAAACATAATGACCTAATAAAAAGGGAAAACCATAAGAACTTAATTAACTATATACTCCCTCTAGTTCTTATTTTGAGGCACTAACTAGCAATTCTACTTGATCTTTTTTTATAAGATACTTTCTTATTTTTAAAGCGTATTAATTATTATTTCTTTCATGTATGCCCATAATTAATAAGGGTAGTGGATGAGAGCAATAATTACTCCCTCCGATCCTAATTATAAGAGTTATTTACCAGAATTTATAGTGATTAGGGAGAAAAGTTAAATTAGTTAGTTATAATTATTTTCCAAAAATACCCCTAATTAAAATTAAAAATTACATGCCCGCACAATTGATACTCTGATTAGTCGATATGTTATGATATCACTATGCTGTAACAATGATGAAGCGATGTACTGTGAAGTTCATAAGTAGCTAGGCCTGCGACTTGATTAATGTGCATTTCAGTACTGCAATTAATTAAAGGAATATTAAAATTATTTTATTTAAAAATAAAAAATAAAATAAAATGTCTCATTTAATAGAATATAAGCGTATTGTTAAATTAATTATTGTGGAAGAAGTATTAGTAGGGGTGATATGAAAAAAATATGATAAAAATTGCTTAAAATTATTTTATAAGAAAAAAAGTATAATTGCCAGCGTCTTAGTAGCGCAGTGGCATGGGAGCCAGTATTAACGGGCCTCTCTCCCCCAAGTCTAGGGTTCGAACCCTGCCCCCTCCCCTACCATGATGTATCAAAAAAATTAAAAATAAAAAAAGTATAATTGAGATGTATATAACATTAATGAGTTGCAAATATTATTTACTTAAAAAATATATAGGTGTATTATTAAATTATTATTGTCTTTAATTAGTATTGAGAAAGTATAAATAAGTGTTATAGAAAAAATTGACAAAAGTTAAAACTTGCTCTTATAATTAAGACCAAAACTAATTCTAAAAAGTGTTCTTATAATTAAGACCGAAGGGAGTAATATAATATTATAATTCAGTGCAAATAGTATGAGTAATATTGAAAGAAACTTAAATAGTAAAACAACTTTATTGACTTTAACTGTTTTTATTGGTTTGTGAGAATTATTAGTTAGTGTCTTATAATAAGAACCAGATGGGGTATGAGCTAAAATTATAGAAATTTGCATATTAGTAAATAATTATCCATGAGTTATATGCCTTTTCATATGAAAAATAAAATAAAAATAATTGTTGTGCTTCATACATAAAAAATAATTAAAATGAAGTCTAATTTTATAAATAGTAATTAAAAGGATGTACAATATAATTTAAGAAGATTCAGCGACCAAATCATGATTTATCCGTGAACGAAATCATTTTTATGAACATGATGATCATTGTTATTATTAATTAATTAACAATTTCGCCTATATATGCTTAAATTTTATGTGTGGAACTGGAAGGATAGACCAAAAAATAAATTGGTTGAAGTTTAACCGAACCTGTTACGCGCCACCGAGCGTGTACCCGACACGTGGTTCACCGAACGAATCTCTGGCCACGTCTTTATTTGTAACTTTGTATGAATGGAACTATTATATTACGAAAACGCCGAGGAAAACGAAGTTTCCAGCCAAATTTGTGGGAATGTCTTCATGAACTTGAGATTCTACATTCAGCATGTGTGTATGTCCAGTGAAGAGGCTCGGATCAATTTCAATACTAGTCTTTCTATTTCTCTCCCTTCTTCTTCTTCTTCTCAAGGCTCACCAATGCCCCCGAGCAAGCTCAATCCCTCGGTAACTATGATTCCGTCTTTTATCGTCTCGATTTTCTTGTGTAGATTGTTACTTTGTTTTGCCTACAATATGTTGATTCATAGTATTAGTTCAATGGACTTTCTTTATTGAGACCTGTTTCTGGTTCTTAGGATTGAGTCTGGTCTTCATTTTTGCAATCCAGGAATGTGAGAAAATAATGGAATATAAAGGAATAGAATGAGCTTTATGTAACGAGGTTACATGGCAAATTCCGTTGAAGGTTCCACGGGTTTAAATATTGGGACGGTGACTTCAATTGGTTGAAGAGAGCATCTTTTTGTCGAAAATTAAACTGTTTATTGGAAAATAATTATCTTAAATGGCCTGCTGAAACCTCGAAACTGTTTTCTTGATTGCAATGGCAATATTCCGGATAAGTAAATTTGGAATCCAGTTATAGACGTAAATAGATGTAGTACAATAAGGTCCATGAGATCATTATAAGATATTAAGCTTTGATTTGATTATTTTATAATCAACTGGTTTTTGGTGAAGTTGTTAAGGATCCTGCTCAGATATATCCAAATAAGTCCTAGCATTTGGGTTTTAAAACTGGCTATTTAAGTCAAAAAGTATTTCCTTTAATGAGACAATAAAGTAGATGGCATTTTGTTTACCCATAGGCACAACCTTGCGATGTGTGTGTGCATATAATTTGCGGTGTGTGTGTGCATATAATTTTGGTTTTCTATGCTAAAGTATTGCATAGTGTAGTTGTCAGGATGCTGATTCTCCAGAAGCAGCAAATTGATGGAGACGTTGAAATCTCTCCATTCTCATCTATGGTGTTTATCTTCTGAGAATTTAGGACGTTAAAAAATGTAACTTTAATTTGATCAATGATGAGACCCCTAGTGGGTTGAGAACCTTCTAGAAGCTTCAAGCTATCCATTGAGATGATACAATCGCATTATTTAAGTACTCCATTAAGCAGCCTATGCTATTCCAGACTTAGGCACCTGGTCCCCATCAATTTGCTGCTTCTGGAAAACCAGCATCCTGACAACTACACTATGCAATACTTTGATCATCGTTCCGGTCAGAACCCATTGCAGGAAGTATTTTCCAGAGCTTATGTATGCATCTTGTTAAAAATCAAATACTACTTGATGTAGGATTTAAGCTTCCCATACTATCATAGTCCCAGTGAATCAATAGTTGAATTGATTAGTTTTTTAATTACCGGCTATTATTCAGGCAGTAGCATGATACTTCTCTGTTCTTGTTGGGGACCTGTGCCAATGTGTTATAGCTACCTAGTTTGTTTCATCTTTTGAGCATGTTTCACTTGTGACTGTTTGAAATTCTACATGTGACAGGAAAAAGCCAATATACCTGGTGCACAGTCTCAGAATGGTATTGCCAGTCCCGCTTCTCTCTTTTCTGAGATGGCAGTGCTTGAACTTCTTCAACCTCCTGCTCAGGGATTAGATGACCATCTCATTGAGTTTTTTGAAGCCTTGAAAAGTACGCTCATATTTTGTTGAAATTATTAATATCAACTGCAACAAGACATGACCTTGATATAGGATTCTTTGTTCCTTCTAGCTGTTGCAAAGGCCCTGAGGCAGGCTGCAGAAGGAAAAGCTTCAGCTCAAGCTGAGGCTGCTGAATGGAGAGAGAAATATGAATTGGAGAGGGCACAGAATCTACAGTTTGAAGATAAAGGTGGAGGCTTATTTTTTTCCTGAAAAATTAAACTGTGCTATATCAAGGACCAGCTGTTAACTTTATTGAGATTTTCTTAGTGAATAGATGTCTTCAAGGGATTGTTGATAGTTTCTAATTGCAAATACCTACATGATTATGTTATGTGGCTTGTTTTGGTCATTGTCTGTTAATCTGTTTGTTGTCTTTCTATCTCGAGAAATATTGGCAGTTCATAATTTCTCTGCTTGTTTCTATTACAGAGAAGTTCAACCTAGAAAATGAAAGTGATGTTGATGATGTAAGGGTATATAACCCGGCCAACAAACCAGCATTATATGATGAGCAGTCTAAAAAATGTTGTTCAAGTCATGGGATTTGTTCCCATGAAGTGCTTTGGGATGGGATGCCTGATCCAGATTCCCCAGTTGTTAGAAAAGTATTTCATCTAACCTCTTTGGTGTGAACCGAAAATGTTTTCCTTCCTGAGATAGGCTTCATTTAAACTCTCATGGTGCTGCAAAGGCGAGCAAAGTGATCAACACAAACATGTTGTCTCTTTTGAAAGAGGAAATATCATAACTGCTGAGCGCAGCAGTAAGCAGGTATTCCGTCTGTTGCTCAGAAGAATTTAGCTTCATCACTTGTTGAAGAAATTTATAATTGCTACATCATCTTAAGTTTTTCTTATCAGTAATAAACCTTCATGGTTATTGTCTGATTTAAAATCCATTGATTTCAGATCTCATTGAAGTGGGAATCATTCCCAAGGACAGTGCTCATGTTGACCAAACCAAACTCAGTTTCAGTTCAAACCCTTTGTGCAAAAATGATTAGGTGCGAATCTTGACATACATATGTGATAGATACACACTGCACAGACGCCCGTGTGCGCACTCACACGCATATATATTTTCTCTGGGTTTATTTCAAAGCATACTCTCCCTTGTAATACAATCCCAAATTTGAGTTGGGAAACTGTTAATCAAGTAAATGTGCATTGTAATTTTGAAATAGCATTTGGATTAGAATTCTCATGGGATATGTTTCTGCAAATTCTTCTGGTCCCTCTCTCTTTATTTGCTGTTAGGAAGGCTGAGAATCCTCTTCTTATTAAGAGAACTTAGAGTGTTCTCCCTTTTGATGGTTCTTTTTTTTGGAAGTGTAAACTCTCTTAATTTTAATGTTTTTGCTTGGTACAATATCAGTTGTTCGTTGAAAATTTCAAGTTGCTTGCATTAAAAAAGTGATATTATAAACATTGACTTCCATGCCATACAATTTTCTGACCAAAACAGGGGATCTCAGAGTAGGTCACTTGCTACGTGACCTTTGACCTGAATAATGTAGCCACTCAGGAAACTGTTCCTTATACTTATTTTGTCCTTTATAATCTACTTAGTGACTTAGCCGCAATAAAAATAAAAGTTGATGCTGCTGCTTTGTCTTCTAATCTCATCCTTAGTGCTATGAATGTATAACAGGTCATGCAACTTTGAATTTTTCATCTTAATTTTACCTTTTATGTCTGTGCCAACTTTGTTGAATTGATGTTTCTTGTGTAATAATCTTTATTCATCATTGCCAGATGGTTGAGGGATCAGAAGAAACTAGACATCTATGTGGAACCACGTGTCAGAGGAGAGCTTATGAAAGGGTCATCATATTTTGACTTTTTAGAAAGCTGGGAAGATGGTAAGCCATGCAATATTTCATATATTGTGATAGGATCACTTTATAAACTTGATAAAACTTCATGCCTTTCACTTTGATGTTCTCTTTGGACATGCTGCACATCCAGATGCAATTTGTGTGAGGGACTCAATACCATTGAAGCTTTGCGTAATTTTGCAATCTCTTCCTAACATCTTGTATGCTAATATTGGATAAATAAGCATTAATTTAATGCTAGCAGATGAGGAAATTTCGCTGCTGCACACAAAAGTTGACATTGTGATAACACTCGGTGGTGATGGCACTGTGCTATGGGTATGTCCATCAATTTAAATTTACTTGTTATAGCCTGAATGGATACCTCTTTAATCAATTTTGAAGGCCAAAACTGTGGTTTTCTAGAAAATTAACCAATCATCCCTTGTTAAAATCAATTATGAACTTTAAACCAAACACCCCTTTACATGCCAAAATCATTTATGAACCTGAAACCATGGTTATCTAATAAGTTGTTACCAAACATCCCTTTAGTTGATATGAAGTTTTTTGCGTAAAGGCATACTGAAAGTTTCCTCGGCTTTGTTCCAAGGGGATGAACAATTAATCTTTTGGCCCAAATATTTCATAGGCTTTTTGTTTCTCTGTGATGCAAAATTGCACAAACTATGGTTAGAGGCTGACAAAATAGAAGCAAAAACTTTATTTGCAGTTATTGTAAATGAAGTGAGGAACTAGCACAAAATTTTGTGTTCTAAATTCTCTTCCAATCACCCCATGCATTTGCAAAGTTTAGAGAGTTTTTCAAACACCAATGAGATCCATTGGCCTGCTTTTCATTGGACTTTGAGAAAAATAATATATAAATAGGGTTGATACTACCTCTTGACACAAAATTCTTAGGCATTGGGTCTACAAGTCTAACTACTTACTCCTTTTTCTCAATTATATTCAATGTTGAGCTTCTTCCCGACTTCTATTTTTAATTGACACTCTCAATGCTTTCTTCAAGTGTGAGTCCATCACTTGCCCTACAAACATACTGATACTATTCCTTTTCCTTTCTTTTGACAGCAACCCATTTATAAGAATCCCGCTTAGGCATAGACGTTCCCAACCATTGAGCCCTCTGTTCTAAATAGGCACAAATGTGAGCTCCCTTCTACTTTTTCATACCTTCACATGACTGTGCCTAATCATTAAGCCATATGCTCCAAAAGGGCAAAACGATTTTGAGTCACCGTCTTCATACTTGTTCCCTACTATACTTTTGCTCTATTGCTAGTTGGTAGTGAATCTCAAGTGCCATAGTCTCTAATGATTGCCCCCACACCTTTTATGGTCATAGGGCCTGTTTGGGAACATAGGTAATGGACTTATTATCCCATTAGATGGGATAATAAATCCATCAATAAAATTGGAGTGTTTGGGAACACTAAAAAAGTAATGGACTTCAATGCCTAATGGGGTTTTTTTTTGAAGCTCAATGTGAGTTGCTTATTATCCCATTGAAGTCCATTGGGTCAGCCTATTTTTTTTTTCAGACCATTTTGCCCCAAAAGAAAAGTGCCTTCTTTCCCATCCTCACGCCAAATTAAGACTTTTTATTTTCTCCTATTCCCTGTTGTTCGAATAAACATCTCACGTCTTTAAACAATTAAAGTTGTTCGACTAAATGTGCATAATTTGTGTGGCACAAACATCGCTCAGCCTATTTTTTTTTCAGACCATTTTCAGACCTTTTTTTTTTTGTGTTGTAATTTATTTAATGGAATTTTACCATTTTATTTGGTAAATTTATATTTATTTTTGATTTTTTTATCCCAAATTATTACATTTTATATGGCACATTTGTGTGTGTGTGTGAATTTGATTCATGCCTTTTTCAGTTATTTTTCATCTCATCTATCTTTTTTAAAGCTATGCCAAACAAGTTCTCATTACAAACAAAAGTCATTTCTGCTACTTCTATCCCAAACACAAATCACATCAGAAAAAAGTCCATTAAGAAAAGTCCATCAGAAACAAAAATCACTTCTCCCACAGTAATCCCAAACGAGCCCATACTCTGCCTCTCTTCTGTTGTTTGAGATGTGTAGTCCTTGGCTGGAATTTTTTCAAACAACCTTTTGCCTGAAGAACTTGTTTTCAAATGTTGCTTGGTTCAAATTAACATTGATATTTCTTGTAGCTACTTCTAGTGTGAAGGACTCTATGCAATAGCATCAATATACGGAGTAATATCTTGCCAAATATCTACGCAATGACATCAACATATAGATAGTTAAATAAAACGTTACTTTAAACTATATATTCTAACTAACAAATAACCGTAATTTTGTTTACTTTCATATTTATGATTGTGTTTTTGCACTAGATTGCATGTATTTCAATGTGCTTAATCTTATGTTGCCAAGAGACATGATTAGTAACTAATCATGTATTGAACCTGCAGGCAGCCTCAATGTTCAAAGGACCAGTTCCTCCCATTGTCCCATTTTCTTCAGGCTCTCTTGGCTTTATGACTCCTTTCTGTATCCTCCATCTTTGCCTTGTTGTATATATTTTTATTACTTAATTATGAAGCTGATTCCATGCTTGATTCAAAGCTAAACTTAACATCTTTCAGATAGTGAACATTACAGAGAATACCTTGAATCGATTTTGAAAGGCCCTATTGGCATCACATTAAGGAACCGTTTGATATGTCATGTGGTAAGAAATGCAGCTAAAAATGAACATGAAACTGAAGAACCGATGCTTGTGCTAAATGAGGTTACTATTGACCGTGGAATATCTTCTTTCCTTACAAACTTGAATTGTTACTGTGACGACTCTTTTGTCACGTGTGTGCAAGGAGACGGATTAATTATTTCTACAACATCTGGAAGTACAGCTTATTCTCTGGCAGCCGGAGGATCAATGGTCCATCCTCAGGTATTGCAACGTCCTCTGCCAGTCTGCCCCTTATAGCTATCAATAAGGATATTTTGGAGGAAAAATTATAAATTTGGAAGGCAGAGTTTTATAACTATGACTAAAGTATGCCCCTTGTGCAGCTTTTATATTTAGGATAGGAGGTAATATTACTCTCTCTTGGAATGTATGAATGCATGAACGTTTCAATAACAACATCACTAATAGCTATCTTCCCAATTTTGAATGGGTGGATAAAATGAAAACTCATGAATGGCCAATTTTGCAGGTTCCGGGAATTCTGTTTACACCAATATGTCCACATTCGCTATCATTTAGGCCATTGATATTGCCAGAGCATGTGAGTGTGAGGGTGGAGATACCTACAAACACAAGAAGCCCAGCATGGGCATCATTTGATGGGAAGAACAGGAAGAAGTTGGAACCAGGGGACGCACTTGTGTGCAGTATGGCATCATGGCCTGTTCCTACTGCTTGTTTGGTTGATTCCACTAATGATTTCTTAAGGAGCATTCATGAGGGCCTTCACTGGAACTTGAGAAAGACGCAGTCTTTTGATGGCCCTCAGGATACTTAACTTTTCTTTTCTTTTTCTTTCTTTACTTTCTTTCTATTCTTGTATACATTGTTGTGTCTTCTTTTGTTAGTTTCTTGTGCAGTCAATATGGAAGTGTAGAGATTCTAGTTATTAAAGATAAAGTTAGAACTGAGCCGGGAGGGAATGTGATAAAAATTCAAACCTTGTGTGTGTGAGAGAGAGAAAAAGTTGGCAACTAAGCTATGATAGGGAATGATAAACATATATATATATGTGTGTGTTTATTATTATTGTTTTTGGAACAAAAAGTGTAATCCATTCAATCACAAGGAAAATACTCTTTCGGTTCTAATTGTAGGACCTAATGTATAATATTATTTACATGACAAATTAAGTTCTACATTTAAGATCAGAAGTAGTTCAATAAGAAGGTCCTTATTTACCCTTATCAAACACAACCATCTCTTAATACGATGTGGTCCCTATCACAAACTTGAGTAATCAAATTGATGGCTTCAATACACTTGAAATAAAATGCACTATTTTATGGTCATAATATATCAAAATGTTATTCATTTTATATAGAATCCAATGATCACATGCATGGAGAAAAGAAAAAGAAAAGAATACTCGTATTTAGGAGGTTAGGGCATTAGAGAAAGGCAGATGGTCGTTGTATTCATTTCTTTAGTTCATTGAAATATTGTTGATTAGTTTTTACAATGTCAATTCTGAGATATTTTATTATAGGAATGTGGCTCTCTTTTTTACAAGCAAGGTCTATATATCAAATTATCAACATTTATACTGAGAGTAGTTAATGCCATGTAAAATAAGCCTTTATTAGTCCATATGGTAAGTAGATAAGTAATACAAGAAGTTTTGAGCAATTAATATACAAATTATTTCAGATACCAGATGTTACTTAAGAAAGGAAGTAGAGCTGTCAAAATGGGCTGGACCCTATGGGCCAGCCCATTAAACCCCATTCTTAGCCCCCTTATTTTTAGCCCCCATATGATGGGGTTATGTTTGGCCCTAACCCAAAATAACCCCCACTCTTATGGGGCTGTAATGGGGCCAACCGCGGGCCACAAATATTAATAATCCTTCCGCCCATCAAATTTGCCCGACTGCTCACTCTGTACATTTTTGCGTGCTTCTCCACCCGCACGCCACCATTTTTTTTTTCTTCTGTAAATTCCAAATCCAAATATATATATTAATTTAATAATGCTTATTTCCAATTACCTTTACGCTGTCAAACACCACTCCCCATTTAATATTATTCAAATAAAATTTTGAAACAAAGACTCACCGATTTTTCTAAAAATAATTAAAAATTAATTTTTGTAAGTTTTCTTTCATGATATTTTATATATATATATATATATAGACATTGATTTTGGGGCAAAGCTTGAAATTCATAATGATAGTGGCTGACTGCTTTGGTCTGGACATGTAGACCTTAAGTTATTCGGTGCGAGTTCGGAGAAATGATAAAGGTTGTCTTGTTAATTCTGTAATCGACATGCTCCCTCTGTTCCTAATTATAAAATCAGATTCACTTTTTTTTTGAAATTAAGAAAATTAAATAAGTTATTTAATCACATCATATATTGTATATCATTATATTATATATTAGTTTATTAGTCAAACTAATTAGTTTGGAGGAAAAATAAAAATAAAAATGTTCTAAAATAATTTAATTAACTTATTTAATTTCTCTAAAAAAGTTAACTTGCTCTTATAATTAATACCGGAGATAGTAGTAATTACCCAAGTCTTGAAGGATAAATATTAATTAGAATATTAATAATCCTTCATTTTGGCCTGCGGGCTGGCCCTAACCCTTAGGGTTATATAGGTTTTTGGCCCGTGCGGGCTGTTTAATATGCGGGCTTTTTGGTCCTAACCCGCGTGGGCTAGAGCCTGACGGGCTGGGGTGACCCGTTTTGGCAGCTTTAAAAGGAAGTCAACCTTAGCATATTTATGGCGGACAAAATCAACCGTGTAACATTGTTAGGACTTGTAAGGGTGTTTCCAGGAAGGATTTAGGATGTTGCCACGAATATTAAACATTTAAAAGAAGACGCGGGTAAAAAAAAAAAAAAAGGGAAATCAACTTTCTTCATTGTCTCACGGTCTCAGTAATCCGCAAAATACCAACTTCCATGGTTTTGAGACAAGCTGCTCTTAATCAGAGAATAAGAGTATGCTCCGTCGTGTTCTGAATCTGCTAGATCAGTCCATTTTCGGGAGAACAGTAGGGTCTCTATCTTGCGTCGTCGGCCTGCTTTGGTACGCTCTGAGCTCCTCTTCCAAAACCCTCTTCGGAGAATGGAACCCTACAAAGATCGTCCTTTATATAATTCTCAGTTCTATTATCAGCATCCTCGTCTTATTCGAAGCCAAAAGTCGAGTCTCAGTCGTCTACAAGCTGAAACCTCACGTTGAATTTCTGGTTTTAATGCTCACTTCACTCTACTCCTTTTTCGCCGATAGATCCACGAAAGGAAAGCCAGACACATGGAGCGTGGTTTCGAGTGTTGCGTTTGCTTTGACTTCTCTGTGTTTATCGCGGCAAATCAAGCCTGGATTCGACGTTGGTCTATTCAGTTTTTTCCTTGGATGTGTCACTGTACAGTTGATGAAGATCCACCTGATTTTCATTCTTATGGCTGCTGGTTTCTGTTATCCTCTAGTCGTCCTTGGATCCTATTCAGAGTCGCAGTCAGACAATGGCGATTCGAGAGCTGATGAACTTAAAGGAATACGAATTGATGCCGCAAACAGAGCATCGTTTGGAATGGGCCAAGATAAGCTGACGTGTGAGAAATTGCCCGAAGGTACTTACTTGCCTCATCAATTTCATTATTTCTTTGGCTTCTTTCACTTTCCTCTTTTTTAATTCTTTCTATATACTCTACCTTAAAAGAATTAATGGTCTTTGATTTTTTTTTTAATACAGTGGAAGCCTCTGAGCAGCTCCTTCGGGATCTACAAGAACCACCGCTGCTGCGACAGCGGCGGCGGCAGCCACAGCCCCTGCACCAGGAGCAGCACCGGCAACAGGAGCAGCGGCAGCGGCAGCAGGAGCTGCAGTGCCAGCATGAACAGTTGCAGCACGAGCAGATGCAGTTGCAGCTTCAACAGCAGCAGCTGCGGCAGCTGCAGCTGGAGCGAGCAGCAGCGGCAGCTGCAGCTAGAGCGAGCTACGGCTGCAGCCGTTTGAGAAGATAGTGAGGTAATTTTCACATTTGACAACATTTTAAATTGATACCTTTGAAATTATTAAAATTTAATATATTTATTTATCTTTTATAAGTTTTGACCATCTTTTCCCCTAAATATAAAGTAAACGTATCACTGTCTTTTGAACTATAAAATTTAATTTTAATTTTTTCTTTTTGGTCAAAGAATTTAATTTCAATTTGACTAAAGGTGTATTGAAGATTCAAAATTTGTTAGGTATTGACTGAAATTAGTTAAATCTCTTTTATGTATTTATTAAAATGAAAATTGGATTATTAATAAGAACACACAGTTTTCACCTTACATATCTTTGTTGAAAAAGTTACTTTATCAACACAATTTTTTTGTAATGTGACGAACCAATATTTGACTCATCATTTAAAGAGATATCTACATTTAATACTCGATAATGCATCAAATAAATTACCTCACTTTTTATAGTAACATCACTGCAAGTACATCAGTGCATAAAATTGGAGAAACAAATAATATAACATTGTTGTATCCATCCATATCATTTGGGAATTGGGATGACAGCCCCTTCCCAGCTTTTGCCATAAAATCTGCATATTTGAATGTTTTTAGGGTTTATTCTTCTTGCTTTTGTTTTTGTTGTAGAAATATTTTTTTTTTGTCATTATACTATACTATAGTATACCTATACCTTTTTTATACTAATATACTAACTAGTACTATATAATTAAGAATTTTTCTATTTCCATTTTAGGAGAATGCCACTATACTTAGAATCTTTTTCTTTTGTGTTGATTCTTCCCCTCCTTCCTTTTTTTCTTGGGCATCCCAATCCAATGCATTCTTTTCAATCTTGTACTTGAACCTTAACCTTAGTACATTGAACACCAATCGATGATAAGTCAAAAGTAGAACGGAACTGGATCAATCCATGAACTATAAACTTATCTACCCTCTCTCTCTGCTAACAGCAGCTTTCTTCTTTCCATTGCCTTTTTTTTTTTTTTTCTTTTTTACTTACGACTGCGACTTGCTATTTCCATTGGTGTGATTTGATTGAGTCGGGGTTGTATTTGAAATTGAAGCAGGGCCTCCACCAAAAGGCTCTGACCTGACTGAAATTGCTACTTCTCATCCTTCATCGTCGTTGGTCCTTCTTTCACTAATGATCTCCCCATTTTCAGACAAAGATGCCCCTCGCGAAACACAGACTGAAAACCTACACTCCCCCCTTTTCTCAATTCCATTTTTTAAAAAGGGGTTTCTTTAAATTTAAGCTAAGCTAGTTAGATGAATCACAACTAGGGTCATCATCTCATGTAAAAGTGTGTGGGTTCCATTATTATAAGAGAAGACTCACTAATATTTTCTCTCCTTTCTTTTTACAATGGGACTCATTCACTTTTAATTGAGTGTGACAAGAACAAATTTCTTCTTCTTTTTTTTTTAATAAGAGTTTTGGAGGGTTCGGTATCTGGGCACGGCCCCTGGCTCTATGAGCACTTACTGGGGATTTACGAAATTGTTTACCAAAGGAGTCCCAGCGACGGCAGAGTGGATCGAACTTACGACCCAAGGGTCTAGTCCTGGATTTCTTACTATCTATGGCAACTCACATTGGGAACAGGAACAAATTTCTTCAGCAAAAATAGAAACATTAAACCCATATTTGGGCCTAATGTTTCTGCTTTTATTGCAGAATTTTTTATTTTTTATTTTGGCTACACTCACATAAAAGTGGGTATGTCTTACTAATATTTTCTCTCTCTTCTTTTTTACAATGAGACTCATTCACTATTATGTGAGTGTGGTAGAAAAAAAACTTCTACAACAAAAATAAAAATATTAAACCCTTCAAACACTTTTTCCCCCCCTTTTGGATTTATAATTTAAGAATTACTCCTCGAGTTTCGGCATCTCCAACCTGAAGGGTCACATTGAATTTTCGATTCTAATGCTTACTTCACTCTACTCCCTTTTTGCCAATGATCAATTCAGGAAAGGAAAGCCAGACACATTTAACACGTTGTTTGAGTGGTGCATTTGCTTTGGCTTCTTTGTATTTATCGCGGCACATCGAGCTCGGCTTCCAAGTTGGCCTGTCCAGTTTTTTCTAGCATGCCTCACATAATTATTTGATTCTATGTAAAATGAATAACATTTTAATATTCTATATTTATAGTATAAAATGATGTAGTTTTTCTTTTCCTCTAAAAGTAAATAAATAATGCATGATTTGAAAGTATTTTTCTTTAAAAAGCCATAAAAATAAAACTTTATCAACATGTTACTTATTTTATGTAAAATATAAGGATCAGAAGGTAAAAAAATTAGAAAATTGGGGCATTACAACGACATTAGAGACCACAAACCCAGATCAATTCCACAATATTGATCGCCCCTCATAATCGTTTCTTTGGTTCATTGAAATATTTTTGATTAGTTCTTTTCGTGTGAATTCTGAAATATTTTATTATAGGAAACCAGCTCTCTTTTTTTTACAAGCAATATCTCAAATTATCAACTTTTATACTAATAGTAGATGTAAATTGTAATGCCAGGTAAGATAAGCCTTTATTGGTCCATATTGTACGTAGCTGTGTTATATAGGAACTTTTGTGTAATTCTAATGTTGAAATAATTGTGCAAAGTTTTCATAAATTCAATATATAAAAATTTTAAATAGGGATATTCGGTTTGGATGATATTAACTTTTACAGTATTTTAAAATCAGCCTTCCAATTTACAAGTACTTGCTTCATTTTCTTAGAGACTCGTGCTTATTTAAACTTGGAGTATTTAGTAGTCTAATTTCTTCTGCAATTTTATTTATAGATATACCCAATCTTTTGGATTTCCTCTTGTTAAATGTTCTACTATAGATCTAAGTGATCCCAGTTGTCTATATTGATCATGTCTTTGTCGCTTGATTCTTTTGTTGTAACCGTTTGTTACAACTTTTTCCTAAATTGGGCATAGTGAGCCAATTAATTTCTTTTTTTCCTTCAGGGATAAAGACCAATTTTGTCACGAAAGTATTGACTAGGGAGCATCCAGCACCCGGAAGTTTTTGTGGTATCATTTTTTCCCCGGAAGTTTACAAACATAGCAATTTTGCCCATCAGTTGATCTTGACTGTTGGATTGGTATCATTTTTGCCTCGGAAGTTTACAAAAATTTGCTCCTAAACAAAACTTACCGGGCAAATTTGCTCTTAAAAAAAAGCTTCTAAGGCATATTTGCTCCATTTTATAAACTTTCAGGGCAAAAATGATATCAAAAAAACTTCTGGGTGCTGGATGCTCTTTAGCCAATACTTCCGTGGCAAATTGGTATTTATCCCTTTTCATTCAGGTAGTGTTTGTACCCTAATTTAGAACCTCGTTGTTTGTCAAATGTCAATGATCAACTGAGTGTAATGTTGATTTGTTGAGATGAACAAATTCCTCACCCACATGGTCATGGTTCAAACGACATGAGATTCAATTCTTGGAGGAAGGGAGGTGGATATGGGCTTATACAGCAAGTCAGCTAGCTTCGTTTCCTTTTTTTAGGGCCACTAGCTCGAACCAGAGGTTATTGCTTCTTGTTCAGCTACGACTCTTTATCAACGGAGGAGAGGGGGGGGGGGGGGGGAGGGAGGGAGGGACCTTGTTATTTGGAAAATATTTAAAAATTAGAGCTTGATAATCAATGAGCATTTAGTCATGACCACAGAACCCATCTTAGGCACAAAACTCAAATGTGACCCCTTTTACTGCGGCTTCTGCCATATATAGAAACAATAAATGAAAATACTTGAGTGTTAGAATTCTAACATGATAAAAGCAGAAGTGTCTAAGATTTAAGATGGAAATTTCACCACCAAATATTTTGCTTGTCTCTACATGTATACTCTGGGTAATTAAGTACAAGCCAGATTATGAAGAGAAAGGAATTAAGGCTTTTTTCCCCTATTTGTCACTTTTTAAATAAATAATTACCATTTTGCCACTGTTTTGAAAATATTTCCCCATCTGCCACTTTTAGTCGACTAAACCGTGGTTTAGTCGACTAAAAGTCGTCGGGTCCTTTTTTTTTGGATGACCACGAAATTTAGTCGACTAACCTACTCTGTTTAGTCGACTAAATTTCGTCTGGATGGTTTTTAAAAAAACCCGCGATATTTAGTCGACTAACCCGACGGGTTAGTCGACTAAATGTATATAAATTCAAAATAGAGATATTCTATCTACTAGTGTTTAGAAAAATGAATTTATCATTTAAAAAAACTTGAAAATCTTCAATTTCGGCTATTCAAATTAAATTTGAACGATTCATCCAACGAAAACCAATATTTGAAGTAAACTGTAAGATCGGATGGGGCTAATATCTAAACTTGATAAACAAATGCCCCAGTATATTATATATGTTGATCATATATATGTTATTGTTTTGCCAAATATATATTTTTATAAAAAGCTGAATTTTATATTTTATTAAAATTGAAGTTTCCTATCGAATTTAATCTATTGATCCCAAAAACTTACTTTTATTTAATACAGCTCGTAGGATTATATACGGTAGAAAATATTAACTGCTAGTCTAGATAAACTCTAATATCTAGATATAGATCCTAATATCTAGGAATTACAAATTTACATAATCTTCTAACTAAATCCTAAGATCTCTCCAACAATCAAGATTATAGTGAGAGAAACTTTGCCCTTAATTATTTCGAGATTACAACAAAAATATTTTACTTTCAAGAAACAAATGCCCAGTATATATATGTTGATCATATATATGTTCCAGTTTTGCCAAATATATCAAAAAGCTGAAGTTTATCTTTTATTAAAAACAATTAAATTCAGTATATATATGTTTAGAGAAACAAATAAATTTTTTTTAGGTATAAATGATTTTTTTAATTATATCAATGCCCTGGATTTAGTCGACTAACCCAAGTGGGTTAGTCGACTAAATGAGCGGTCAAGCAAAAAAAAAAAAAAGAAACCATGACTTTTAGTCGACTAAAAGGTGGTTTAGTCGACTAAAAGTGGCAGATGGAGAAATATTTTGAAAAGAGTGGTAAATTGGTAATTATTTATCTAAAAAGTGACAAATAGAAAGAAAAGCCAAGGAATCAAAGGAGTACAATGAGTCAATGACATTTCAGACATGTGAATTCAGAGGAAGAGACCTAGGGGGAAGGGAAAAGGAAGCATTAGAGCTTGGATCTGATTTTCTCATTTATCGTTCCGATCTAGTCACATTGGCCTTTACCCCAAAATTAACTAGCTTTGAAAAAAAAAAATTTAAAAGTAATGTAAGTTAAATTTTATTATTATTTTTTCTTAAAAAAAGACTTCTATCATCCATAAATATTTTTTTAGTTTCATTTAGTATCTCAAATTAATTTTTAGTACACTCACAGCTAAAAATATTTTTTTAATGGTATTCGGTATCTAGCACCAAGCACCCAAAAATATTTTTTTTTTTGGGTGACTTCTTAATTTTTAAATAGTAATTAAATATTTTTAGAATGTGATTTATTAAGTAATCTAAGGTTTAAAGAAGATATTGAAGAAATTTTTTTAGAGTTGAATTGTATAAAAATATTTAAAATTATATATATATATATATATTACTATTATCATATTATAATACATAATATAAAGACAGGGGCCGGGCCAGACTCATCATTTCTCAACTTCTTGGCCGCCTTGCTCTCGGTTGTTTGAAAAATTGGCAAGGGGAAAATTACATCTAAGTACCTAGAGGTGAAAGTTACACCAAACAAACTATTTTCCAACATTATATAAACACACCATACGCACGCAAATTAAAGGAAGAATTGGCGTGAAGAGAATTGATTGAAACTTATGTGGGATTAGTAAATTGGAAGTATTGTATCCTGTGTGTGCTTGTCCGTGTGTGTTTGTCTATTAACTATTTTGAGATTTAGGGTGTGTATGGTAACACTCTCAGAATGACTTTTTTCTTAATTTCTGTGACCTGGAACAAAAATGGATGGGAATCGTGTTTGGTAAATCCGGTTTTTTTTTTTGCTCCCGGGATGAACTGGTTTATTTTTTGTGCTGGGGAGTAAAAAAAAGAAGCTAAAAATTTTGGCTTTTCCATTTCAGGGCAAAAAATCAGAATTTATTTTTAGCTTAATCGAAGTAGAAATTTACCCTCGTTCATCACCACCACCGCCGTTGCCACCCCCAACACCACCGCCGCCCTACCACCACCACCACTACCACCACTGCCCCACCACCACCGCCGCCCCACCACCACCACCACCACCGCCCCACCACCACCGCCACCACCCGACCACCACCATCGTCACCGCCCGACCACCACCGCCACCCCACCCCCACTGCTGCCACCGCGGCCACCACCACCGCCACCACCACCACTACCACCACCACCGCCACCGGCCCACCACCACCACCGTCACCCCACCCCCACCGCTGCCACCACCACTGCCTCCGCCACCCCACCACCACCGCCGCCACCACATAAATATTTTTTGAATATAAAAATTACATAAATAATTTTTTTGGAAATTTAAATTTAAGTTTATTTGTAAAGTATAATAATTATATTAATTATTAAAGAAAAGGACAAAATGGTAAAAATAACTCATTAATCCTTCATCTTCCTCCCTTACTATTTTTTTAACTCCCAAACAAGGGGAGGAAAAATGTGTTACCAAACGTAATTCTGATTCTCAGAGTAAAAATAAAATGGGTTAACAAACGTAATTTTGATTCTCAGAACTCTTCCAAAGCACAAAATAAAAAAAAAAATTTGTTTCATCTCAGAAACAGTGCTAGGCAACAGAATGGTTGCCATGCACACTTGTGCCTATGGAATGTTTGATTTGGAATTTATTAATAAAATTATATTGATGAGATTGGATATTTTTAAAACCTTTAGTATCACATTTCTTTTAACCGGATTAAGGGACAGTGACTTCTTATTGGATATGTTTTAAAAAGGAGGGGAGCAATAGGCCAATCATAACAAGCTAAGGTTTATTTGGGTGACGCTTCATGATTTAAAATTATGTATAATGGATGTGTTATATGTTAGATGGCTCCAGTCAATGGTTATAAGAGGTGGTTAGGTAATAACGATGATCAGTGCATCCATATTTGTTTAGCATGTTATATATGCGATATCTCTTGTAAAAGATGTTTGAAAAATGAATCATGCATGATTATTTTTTGGAACCCATTTTGGTATGAAATTTTGGTAAATGAGTTGATAACTAATTTGTAAAAGTTTTATATAAAGTATTATAATCAATTATTGTGAGTTTAAATTTTATGCTCTCGATTTTGGTTAGCATGTATATTTTTGAATAACCAATGATTATAGGGATCCGTTGATCTTATGGTTACCACACACACACACACACACACACACACACACACACACAGACACAGACACAGACACACACACACACACATTTTTTTCAGGTGATCAGTCAGCTTCTGATCATTCACTATTTTTTAAGGCATCTACTATTGCATTTACTGTCATTCTTGTGTATGTTGATGATGTGGTGCTTGTTGGTAGTGATTTGGCTGAAATTAACTTGGTAAAACAACATTTAGATACTGCTTTCACTATTAAAGACTTTGGTGAACTTCATTACTTTCTTGGTTTGGAACTTGCTATACCTAAGGATGGCTTATTTCTTTCCCAACGCAAATTTGCACTTGAGTTGCTTGATGATTCTGGTTATTTGGCTTGCAAATCTGCTATTTGTCCAATGGATCCCCATTTAAAGCTTTCTAAAGATCATGGTAAGCCCTTACTTGAACCTCTTTCTTATAGAAGGTTCATTAGTCGTTTACAATACCTCACCACCACTTGGCCAGATCTGAGTTTTGTTATTCAGCAGCTTAGTCAGTTTATGTGTTATCCTCTTGACACTCATTTGGCTACTGCCCGTCGTGTCCTTCGGTATATTAAATCTTCTCCTGGTGCTAGAATATTTTTTTTTCCTGCTGATTCTGATTTACAGTTGCACAATTTTAGTGATTCTGATTGGACAGGATGTTTAGATACTCGCCGGTCTATTACTGGTTTTGCCATCTTTCTTGGTTCTT
This sequence comes from Acacia crassicarpa, assembly GCA_034222035.1. Lineage (NCBI taxonomy): Eukaryota > Viridiplantae > Streptophyta > Magnoliopsida > Fabales > Fabaceae > Acacia > Acacia crassicarpa. The sequence continues at coordinate 42,525,843 of JAWXYG010000003.1, forward strand.
CCTTAATATCTTGGAAAGCCAAGAAACAAGCTACTGTTTCTAAATCTTCTTCAGAAGCTGAATATCGAGCCTTAGCTTCTACCACCTGTGAGTTACAATGGCTTGTCTATTAGTTGAATGATTTCCAGATTTTCCATGTAGCCCCTGCTCTTCTGTTTTGTGACAACCAATCAGCCATTCAAATTGCTGAAAATCCTAATTTTCATGAAAGAACAAAGCACATCGAGCTTGATTGTCATTTGGTAAGGGAAAAGCTTCAAGCCAAGGTTATTCACCTTCTTCCTATTCGTTCTGCTGATCAAATTGCAGACATCTTTACAAAACCTTTGCACCCTACTCATTTTCATGAGCTCACATCCAAGCTGGGCCTCTGGTACATACATACTCCAACTTGTGGAGGGGTGACAGGTGTAATATAGTTTCAAGTTGTATTAGTTTAGTTTCCCTTTCTATTACAAGTTGTTATGTATCTAATTTGGTTATGTACATTTGTCTTATCCTTGTATATATATAAACACAAAGTGGTGATTAATAATATTCATTCATTTCTTCCTTCACTCACTGTGCCTAGTTACAATGGGCAGCAAAATAAAATGGAAAACCGGAATTGATATCTGAAAAAAAGAGAGAAATAACATCAGAAAACTGAATCTGGTTGGAAAAAAGAGGAATTTAGAAGAGCACGAGAGAATATGAATAGGTGAAACAAGGCGAAGATGACAAAATTGAAAATGCCTCGGATCAGCTGATTCTACACCAGAGGCGATCGGATCAGCTGCGTTCACCGAGGAAGATGACTACTTCGGATTGCAGAGAATTCGCCAGTGTGAGCTGATTCATGGAAGGTGGGGGGAATAAGAGATTGAAAGAGAGTAAAATGGTGATTTCACAATTAGAACTAATATAACCAATGTTTCAAAGTATAATTTGGTGATTTCAATGAAACTAATCGTATTTATTTCTGGACCTGCTTTTGATTTTCCCTTAATTTTGTGGGGTCTTCAAGCTCAAAATTTCCTATCAACAGTGTTTTGAGTGTGAAACCATCGTTGAGCCATTCAAAAGCGCGAGCTTGGGTGAAAAAGATATTAGAGTAAAGGTTGATATAACATAAACATTTAAAAGAAGACGCGGAAAGAAAGCAAATCAAGCTTGGGATGTTATCCTCTCGTCGTCTTTAGATCCTATTCAGAGATCGGAGATTTGAGGATTATGCAAATAGAGCACCGTTTGGAATGGGCCAAGATAAGAAGAAGACATGAGAAATATTTCCCGCTCTCCCCCACCCCCCACGCGTACTCAATACGAGATAGAAAAGTGGCCGTAGTAGCGAACGACGACGTTGTTCCGTCTCCAACATGAGCTGGGATTTATAACAGTCCAATCAATCCCACACTAGCAATAATAAGCCTGGCAAAGCCTCCTCCAATGATCCTCTTCTCGCTCGTCGCCGTGTCAACTGCGACGCAACAACTTTGGAGAAATGGCCCCAAAGGTCCAAAGGTACTTACCTTATCAATTTCATCATTCCTTTCGGCTCTTTCACTTTCCTTTTTATTTTATTTTATTTCTTAAAAAATTCTTTCTCTTTACTCTGCATTAACAGAATTCATGGTCTTTAATTTTTTGAATGGCAATGGCAGTCATTGTGCAATGCTAGTGGCAAAAACATGAAGGAAGAGGGGGCCACTGCCGCCATGGCTTCCTCATCCAATTTCACGGCTGCACACAAAAGTTGACATTGTGATAACACTCGGTGGAGATGGCATTGTGCTATGGGTGAGTTCACCCAATTTTCATTTACTTGTTAGAGCCTACATGAATACCTCCATTCTCAATTTTGAAGGCTGAAACTGTGATTTCCTAGAAAACTATCAGGACATTTTACTTGTCAAAATCAATTATGAACTCAAAACCAAACACCTCTATACATGCCAAAATCATTTATGAATCTAAAACCATGGTCATCTAGTAAGTTACCAAACACCCCTTTAGCCTGTATGAAGTTTTTGTTTAGCATCTAACCATAGTGAAAGTTTCCTCTGCTTTGTTCCAAGTGGATGAACAATTAACCTTGGCCCAAATAATTCAAAGGCTTTTGTTTCTATGTGATGCTTTCGAAGTGCAAAAACTATGGTTAGAGGCTGAAAATATAGAAGCAAAAACTTTCCTTCCAACTATAGTAAATAAAGTGAGAAACTAATACAAAATTTCGATTGCCAAAATCTCTTCTTATCATGTCATTCCTTTGCCAAATTCAGATAGTTCCAAAACCAATGAGATCTATTGGCTTGCTTTTCTTTGCACTTTGAGAAAAATATCATATAAATAGGTGCGACACTACCTCTTGACCTAAAATTCTTCGGCATAGGATCTACAAGTCTAACTAACATACTCCTTTTTCTCAATTCTATAAAATGTTGAACTTCTATTTTTCACTTGGCACTAACGATCTTTTCTTCAAGTGTGAGTCCAACGCTTTCTCTACAAACATACTATTCTTTTTCCTTTTTGTTGGCAGCAATCCATTTATAAAAATCCCCCTTAGACATGAATGTTTCCATCAATTGAACCCTCTGTTCTAAATAGGCACAAATGCATGCCTCCACATCACTGTGCCTAATCTCATTAAGCCATATGCTCCAAATGGGCAAAATGGTTTCGTGTTACCGTCTTCCTACTTGTTCCCTACTATACTTTAGTTCTGTTTCTAGTTGGTATTGGGTCTGTTTGGGTTGGCGGTAGGAGCGGTGACTTAAAAGCTATCTGACTTTTTTTTAAACCCGGTAGGAAAAAAGTCAGGTTGTAAATGGTGAGTTGTATTTGGATTGTCAGTGTGACTTTTTGCAGAAGTAGCTTTTTTCTTAACTGATGAGTGTTTGGATTATTATTTGAAAAGTCAGTTAAGATAGAAAATGACTGAAAGGGCCTAGTGTCCGATTATTGCCCTACTCCTTTTATGATCATGCTCTACATCTCTTTTATTGTTTGAGATGTGGAGTTTTTGGTTGGAATTTATTCAAACAACCAAAATGGTTCCATCAACCTCTACTTACCTCTTAGATAATTGAACCTACTTCCTAACTAATTGAACAGGAGGTAGTATTACTTTCTCTTGGAATGTATGAATGCATGAATGTTTCTGTAACAGCGTCACTAACAGCTATCTTCCCAATTTTGATTGGGTGGATATAATGAAACTCATGAATGGCCAATTTTGTAGGTTCCGGGAATTTTGTTCACACCAATATGTCTGCATTCATTTATTATTATTATTATTTTGAAGTAATTTGTTTTCATGAAGCAGGTGTTTAAGAAGGAGAGGCTAAATGGGTATTATGGCAATGGAGTCTATGTTCTCTGAAACTTTCTGTCACCCCTCCCTTTCGTGTTTGCGATGTCTTTTGCTACTAGCAGTATAACCTTCTCCATGGTTAAGTTTCATCCTGGGTTCTCTATTCTTCTGTACGGATGCATTATTGCTGTTGTGGAGACCGCAATGATGATTATAGCTTCACTTGTTCCAAACTTCCTAATGGGACTTATAATCGGAGCAGGATATGTTGTAAGAACACATAAGCTTGAATAATCTTCATCCCCATTTACTTTTCAGTTATCATTTTAGATGATTCAGATTCAAGTTCTGTTTATGCATATATATATATATATATATTTATTTATTTATTTATTTATACACACACACAGTTACTTGTGTATGTGTTATGCAGGGAGTTATGATGATGACTTCTGGATACTTCCGTCTACGTCCTGATCTTCCCAAAGTTTTCTGGCGTTATACAATCTTATACATCAATTTTGGAGCATGGGGATTGCAGGTAACTTGCAGAGTTATTAATCTATATTCTTGATCTTAATTATTGATGATGATAAAAAGAAAAGAATATGAAAAATGAATGTAAAGAAAAGGAACGAGTACTTCATGTTGGTGACAGAGAAAGAAAAAGAATGATGGGTCCCGCTTCTAATATATGCGGATCCAACAAAAATGAACATTTTGCTATATTTCTATCTCTCTTTATTTCACCCTATGAAGCATTTTAGAGCATTTAAGTTATGAGTTTTATACATAGTGATGGATGGTTCAATTTAAAGAATACCATTATCAAGTAAATCTCTTGGAATGTAAAGAGTCTTGCATGACTCTCATTAAATTACAGACTAAATGATTGCACAAATGTTTATTTGGTTCTTATAAATAAATAAAACAATGAATTGGGTCTCCAAAAATTTCCCCAAATTAAATGGAACGTCCTCATTTCCACTCATCAAATGAAGGAGTTGAAATGTTCATGCCAAAAAATGGAGGACTAGAAATGTAGTGTTTGAATAGCTTGAAATGTAATTATAATTAGTTTTCTTTTTCTGCAATATGATGTATGTGTTTATTTCTCTCCTTGCATTACTATGTCAATCCATTTGTAAGTGAGAGGTCAAAAGTTCAACCCTGTTTGTAACTTTAAACCGTTAGTGTCTGCTCTTCTAATTCCAAACAAAAAGAAAAAGAGAATTGTGATCCAATGATAGCTTTACATTTGAATCTCTCTCTCTTTTCCTTTTAGCCGAAGCTACTTTAGGAATCCATGTTAAGTCAATAAACAAATGCAAGAGTAAAGTATACTAACAACTTTGCTTACACCAAGCTTGTGATGTTTTGGAATGCAGGGGGCATACAAGAACGACATGATAGGATTGGAATTTGAAGGCATGAATCCAGGTGAACCAAAACTGAAAGGAGAAAACATCTTAAGAACAATGCTTGGCATTGAAGTTGATCATTCAAAATGGTGGGACTTTGCTGCAGTGGCAACAATCCTCATATCCTTCAGACTCCTCCTCTTCTTTCTCCTCAAGTTCAGAGAGTTCTCTTCGCCTCGGCTTCATAAACTCTACACGAAACGAACTCTGCATCGCATCAAGAAGCGCCCTTCTTTCAGAAAAGCTGCTGCTTCTTTGTCTTTCCCTTCCAAGAGACACCACCAACCTCTTCATCCTTTGTCTTCTCAAGAAGGTCTCACCTCCCCAATTCATTAGAGTCCATTGTTATTCACTATTTTATATATGAATCATCTCAACAACTTCACATATGTCTGTGATGTCTCTGCAGTTTGTAATTTCTGTCTAAAGTTGACAATGTAGAGGTTATATTATAGAGTATTCCCTCCTCCTAATTGTAAGAACTAGTTGACATTTTTGGAAAAATTAAGGAAGCTAATTAAATTATTTTAAAGTATTTTTTTTTAATTTTTTTTTCAAACTTATTAGTTTGACTAATAAACTAATATATATTCTAAAAATATTTAACATATAAGATGATTAAGTAACTTATTTAACTTCCTTAAATAACATATAAAGCTGGAAATCTCTTTGATTGAAGTCAACATTTACTAAAAGAAAAGGAGGGAAAAATTAATTATTGTTGTTAAAAAGTTTGATTATTGTATTTTCTTCCTATCTTGGCCTTAAGTTGATATATTACTACAATTAATTACATTATGTTATTTTTTTAAAAAAAAAAACAACAAAACTTTATTTCATTGGGCACCATTGACTATAGGTATGGTATGAAACCCTTAGTGGTGGAGTCAGGAATTTTAACGAGGGGGGCGAAAATTAAACCTTAACTTTATTTTTCTCAAGCTCCATATCATAAATCACAATTTTTCTAACTAAACCCTAACTTTATTTTTCTTCAAATCAATACATAAAACAAATCAGAGAGAAGACGAGACTCTCCTCAAAGATACATATTAAAATGCGAGAAACAATTAGGTTACTTACTTGTGTTGATGGACGAACGAGAGCTTCAAAGAGTCAAAACCTTTCGGTAAAATAAGTAATTGAGGATTTGCACTGATGCAAGAGAGAAATAGGGCGTATGATGACTTTCTGATTTTTAATGAATTTGAGATATATTTAGGAGGTAATCAAATACTAAATTAAAGAGATTTTTTTAAGATTTTAAAAAATATCAATCTGGTTGCATCATTTGTGGGATTTCAACTTAAAATATAAGTTTTTAATTAATTCTAGGAAATAAAATAATAATAATAAATAAGAATTGGGGGTTTTTAAATAAAAAAAAAGTTGTTGTTATTATCAAATATTATCATTATCATCATTATCCTATAATACTTTTAACATTCATCCTTCTGCAGCATATACAGATCGCATCACGGGGATAGAAGTTATTTCACTTCGTGTGCGTAAGACTTGTAGTGTGTGCATTATTATTTATTTATTACCTTTTTTTCCTTTTGGGGGAGGGGGGGGGGGGGGGGGTACCCCTGGATATATACCCTCGTGCTCTATAAAAAAATCAGATATTACATGATGTTATTGAAATTACAAAAAACTGATTCATCATGTCTTTATAATTTCTTTTCCTTTTTATTGGCTATTTGCAATCTGTTAGTTATAAGCATTAGTACCTATACGCATAATATGTTAATTAAAATAGATATGGATGCTGATAAAATGATATATAATGGCGACAAAATACAAAATACAATATCTTAAAAAAGGAAGAATAAAATTTGTTCATTATTAACATATATAAAAATAAAAATTATTATGATTATTATAACTTGATTTTAATTTTATTTAAATCCATGTGGAAAAATTAATTTAGATATATGTCTGCTGAGAGCTACATCATCAACCGTTAATGTCATTTATTTTCCACAAAAAAAAAAGAGCATATTATTTGATATTTATAATTGAGAAAACATAAATACTTAATAAAAAGGGAAAACCATTACAACTTAATTAACTATATATGAGCTAAAGTTATAGAAAGTTTCATATTAATTAAATAATTATCCATGGGTTGTATGCATTTTCATATGAAAAATAAAATAAAAATAATTGTTGTGCTTCATAAATAAAAAATAATTAAAATAAAGTCTAATTTTATAAATAGTAATTTAATATAATTTAAGAAGATTCAAGGGCCAAATCATGATTCATCCGTGAACCAAATCATTTTTATGAACATGATGATCATTGGGGAGGATGGATGTATCAGGATCCTAATGATTATGTTATGTCTTCAAACTTCAGACACGGACACCAACAAAGTCATTGGGACCTTGATCTATCCTATCTTTTCTCCTTGGAATTGGGATTCCAGAGAATATGATAAACGAGAAATTGATACACTGAGTATCTACTAGGAGCTGCACACTTTCGATGAGGAGATGACCAAACTCAGTGTACAGTCCAAGCCTTCTGGATCTTACCTCTTCTGGAAGGAGAAACCAAAAAAATAAATTGGGTGAAGTTTAACTGAAACTGTTACGCGCCACCGAGCGTGTACCCGACACGTGGTCCACCGAACGAATCTCTGTTCACGTCTTTATCTGTAATTTTGTATGAATGAACTATTATATTACGAGAAAAAACTCTGCGCCGAGGAAAATGAAGTTTCCAGCTAAATTTGTGGGAATGTCTTCATGAACTTGAGATTCTACATTCAGTTCGTGAGTATGTCCTCCAGTGAAGAGGCTCGGATCAATTTCAACACTAATCTTTCTATTTCTCTCCCTTCTTCTTCTTCTTCTTCTTCTTCTTCTTCTTCTTCTTCTCAAGGCTCACTGATGCCCCCGAGCAAGCTCAATCCCTCGGTAACTATGATTCCGTCTTTTATCATTTCGATTTTCTTGTGTTTGATTCTTTCCTGCAGCTTGTTACTTTTTGCCTTCATTATGGTCATTCATAGAATTAGTTCAATGGACTTTCTTGATTGAGACCTCTTTCTGGTTCTTAGGATTGTGTCTGGATTGTTCCTTTTCGTCACTGTCGCAATTTAGGAATGTGAGAAAATAATGGAATAAAAAGAAATAGACAGTAATGAGCTTTATGTAATGAGGTTTCATGGCAAATTCCGTTGAAGGTTCCACGGGTTTAAATATTGGGAAGGTGACTTCAATTGGTTGAAGAGAGCATCTTTATGTCGAAAATTGAACTGTTTATTGGAAAACAATTATCTTAGATGCCCTGCTGAAACCTAGAAACTGTTTTCTTGATTGCAAGGGAAATATTGTGCATAAGTACATTTGGAATCCAGTTATACACGTAAATAAATGATGTATAATAAGGTCCATGACATCATTATAAAATATTAATCTTTGATTTGATTTTATTCTCATATTATATGATCAACTGGTTTTTGGTGAAGTTGTTAAGGATCCTGCTCAGATATATCCAAATAAGTCCTAGCATTTGAGTTTTTAAACTGGCTATATAAGTCAAACAATGTTTCCTTTATGAGACAATAAAGTAGATGGCATTTTGTCTACCCATAGGAACAACCTTGCGAAGTGTGTGTGCATATAATTTTGGTTTTATATGCTAAAGTATTGCATACTGTAGTTGTCAGGATGCTGATTTTCCAGCAGCAGCAAATGATGGGGACGTTGAAATCTATCCATTCTCATCCATGGTGTTTATCTTCTGAAAATTTAGGACGTTAAAGAATATAATTTAAATTGATCAACGATGAGAACCCTAGTGAGTTGAGAACCTTCTAGAAGCTAGCCATTGAGATGATACAATCGCATTATTTAAGTTCTGGAAAACCAGCATCCTGACAACTACACTATGCAATACTTTAATCATCTTTCCTGTCAGAACCCATTGCAGGAAGTATTTTCCAGAGCTTACCTATGCATCTTGTTAAAAATCAAATACTACTTGATGTAGGATTTAAGCATCCCATACTATCATAGTTCCCACTGAATCAATCTTGAATTGATCAGTTTTTTAATTAGCGGCTATTATTCAGGCAGTAGCATGATATTTCTGTGTTTTTGGTGGGGACCTGTGCCACATATAATGTGTTATAGCTACCTAGTTAGTTTCAACTTCTAAGCATGTTTCACTTGTGGCTGTTTGAAATTCTACATGTGGCAGGAAAAAGCCAATATACCAGGTGCACAGTCCCAGAATGGTATTGCCAATTCCGCTTCTCTCTTTTCTGAGATGGCTGTGCTTGAACTTCTTCAACCTCCTGCTCAGGGATTAGATGACCATCTCATTGAGTTTTCTGAAGCCTTGAAAAGTACACTAATATTTTGTTGAAATTATTAATATCAACTGCAACAAGACATGATATAGGGTTCTTTGTTCCTTCTAGCTGTTGCAAAGGCCCTGAGGCAGGCTGCAGAAGGAAAAGCTTCAGCTCAAGCTGAGGCAGCTGAATGGAGAGAGAAATATAAATTGGAGAGGGCACGGAACCTACAGTTGGAAGATAAAGGTGGATGCTTATCTTTTACCTGAAAAATTAAACCTTGCTATATCAAGGACAAGCTGGTAACTTTGTTGAGATTTTCTTTTAGTGACATAGATGTCTTCATGGGATTGTTGATAGTTTCTAATTTGTAAATACCTACATGATTGTGTTAAGTGGCTTGTTTCGGTCATTGTCTGTTAATCTGTTTGTTCTCTTTCTATCTCAAGAGCAACTTTAGTTAATGAATATCTGAAATATTGGCAGTTCATAATTTCACTGCTTGTTTTTATTACAGAGAAATTAAACCTAGAAAATGGAAGTGATGTTGATGATGTAAGGACATATAACCCAGCCAACAAACCAGCATTATGTGATGAGCAGTCTAACAAATGTTGTGCAGGTCATGGGATTTGTTCCCATGAAGTACTTTGGGATGGGATGCCTGATTCAAATTCCCCAGTTGTTAGAAAAGTATTTCGTCTAACCTCTTTGGTGTGAACTGGGTTATTATGATATTTTTTGCTGTTTGGTTACTAAAAATGTTTTCCTTCCTGAGATAGGCTTCATTTAAACTCTCATGGTGCTGCAAAGGTGAGCAAAGTGATCAACACAAACATGTTGTCTCTTTTGAAAGAGGAAATATCATAACTGCTGAGCGCAGCAGTAAGCAAGTATTCCTTCTGTTGTTCTGGAGAATTGAGCTTCGTCACCTGTTAAAGAAATTTATAATTGCTACACCATCTTAAGTTTTTCCTCATCAGTGATAAACCTTCATGGTTATTGTCTAATATAGAATCCATTGATTTCAGATCTCATTGAAGTGGGAATCATGCCCAAGGACGGTGCTCGTGTTTACCAAACCAAACTCAGTTTCAGTTCAAACCCTTTGTGCAGAAATGATTAGGTGCGAATCTTTACATACATATGTGATAGATACACACTGCACAGACTCCCCGCACGCTCATACCTGCGTATATATTTTATCTAGAGTTTTAGTTATTTCAAAGCATACTCTCCCTTTACTTGTAATACAATCCGAAATTTGAGTTGGGAAACTGCTAATCAAGTAAATGTGCATTGTAATTTTGAAATAGCATTTGAATTATAATTCTCATGGGATATTTTTCTGCAAATTCTTCTGGTCTCTCTCTCTCTAGTTGCTGTTAGGAAGGCCAATAATCCTATTCTTTTTAAGAGAAATTAGAGTCTTCTTCCCTTTGATAGTTTTTTTTGGAATTGTAAACTCTTTTAATTTTAATGTTTTTGCTTGGTACAATATCGGTTATTCATTGCAAATTTCAAGTTGCCTGCATTAAAAAAGTGATATTATAAGCATTGACTTCCATGCCATACAATTTTCTGACAAAAACAGGGGATCTCAAAGTAGATCACTTGCTACCTGACCTTTGACCTGAATAATGTAGCCAGTCAGGAAACTGTTCCTTATACTTTTAATTGTCCTTACTAATCTACTTAGAAACTTAGCTGCAATTAAATAAAAAAATAAAAAAAAAAAAATATGCTGCTGCTTTGTCTTCCAATCTCATTCTTTGTTCTATGAATGTATAACAGGTCATACAACTTTGAATTTTTCATCTTAATTTTACCTTTTATGTCTATGCCAACCTTGTTGAATTTATGTTTCTTGTGTAATCTTTATTCATCATCACCAGATGGTTGAGGGATCAGAAGAAGCTAGACATCTATGTGGAACCACGTGTCAGAGGAGAACTTATGAAAGGGTCATCATATTTTGACTTTTTAGAAAGTTGGGAAGATGGTAAGCCATTCAATATTTCATATATTGTTAAAGGATCACTTTATACACTTAATAAAACTTCATGGCTTTTACTTTGATGTTCTCTTTGGACATGCTGCACCGTCATGATGCAATTTGTGTGAGGGACTCAATGTCATAGAAGCTTTGCATAATCCTGCAATCTCTTCCTAACATCTTGTATGCTAACATTGGATAATAAGCATTAATTTAATGCTTGTAGATGAGGAAATTTCACGCCTGCACACAAAAGTTGACATTGTGATAACACTCGGTGGTGATGGCACTGTGCTATGGGTATGTTCACTCAAAAATTTACTTGTCAGAGCCTGAATGGATATACCTCCTTAATCAATTTGAAGGCGAAAAATGTGGTTTCCTAGAAAATTAACCAAACACCCCTTTAGTTGATATGAAGTTTTTTTCATAAAACCATACTGAAAGTTTCCTCTGCTTTGTTCCTAGTGGATGAACAATTAGTCTTTTGGCCCAAATATATCATAGGCTTTTTGTTTCAATGTGATACTTGCAAAATCGCACAATCTATGGTTAGAGGCTGAAAAAATAGAAGCAAAAACTTTGTTTGCAACTATTGTAAATAAAGTGAGGAACAAGTACAAAATTTTGAGTTCTAAATTCTCCTTATCACCCTATGCATTTGCCAAGTTCAGAGAGTTTTTCAAACACCAATGAGATCTATGGCATGCTTTTCGTTGGACTTTGAGAAAAATACTATATAAATAGGTTTGATACTACCTCTTGGCACAAAATTCTTTGGCATTGTCTAACTACTTCCTCCTCCTTTTTCTCAATTCTATTAAATGTTGAGCTTCTTCCCGACTTATATTTTTACTTGACTCTCTCAATTCTTTGTTCAAGTGTGAGTCCATCACTTGCTCTACAAACATATTGATACTATTCCTTTTCCTTTCTTTTGACAGCATCCCATTTACAAGAATCCTGCTTAGACATAAACGTTCCCAACCATTGAGCCCTCTGTTCTAAATAGGCACAAATGCGGGCTCCCTTCTACTTATCCATACCTTCACTTGACTTCCTAATCATTAAGCCATATGCTCCAAAAGGGCAAAACGATTTTGAGTCACCATCTTCATACTTGTTCCCTACTATACTTTTGCTCTGTTACTAGGTTTTAGTGAATTTGAAGTGCCATATTGTCTAATTATTGCCCAACACTTTTTATGGTCATACTCTGCCTCTCTTCTGCTGTTTGAGATGTGGAGTCCTTGGCTTGAATTTATTCAAACAACCAAAATGATTCCATCAACCTCTACTTTCGACTTGGATGATTGAACCTACTTCCTATCTAACTAGCTATCAGTGATCATTTGTCTTGTATCGATAACTGACATACCAAAGGAAAGTCCTTCCAATTTTCAGTTATTTTCCTCACACTTATGCCTGAAGAACTTGTTTTCAAATGTTGCTTGGTTGGTTAAGATTAACGTTGAATTTTTTTTTTGTAGCTACATCTAGTGTGAAGGATTCTATGTAACAGCATCAATATATGGAGTAATATCTTGCTAGATATCTAGGCAATGACATCAACATATATATGATTAAATAAAACCTTACTTTAAACTATATATTCTAACTGACAAATAACCGTAATCTTCTTTACTTTCATATTTATGATTGTGTTTTTGCACAAGATTGCATGTATTTCAATGTGCTTAATCTTATTTTCCCAAGAGACTTGGTTAGTAACTAATCCATGTATTGAAACTGCAGGCAGCATCTATGTTCAAAGGACCAGTTCCTCCCATTGTCCCATTTTCTTCCGGCTCTCTTGGCTTCATGACTCCTTTCTGTATCCTCCATCTTTGCCTTGTTGTATATTATTTTTACTACTTCATTATGAATCTGATTCCATGCCTGATTCAAAGCTGAACTTAACATCTTTCAGATAGTGAACATTACAGAGAATACCTTGAATCAATTTTGAAAGGCCCTATTGGCATCACATTAAGGAAACGTTTGATATGTCAAGTGGTAAGAAATGCAGCTAAAAATGAACATGAAACTGAAGCACCGATGCTTGTGCTAAATGAGGTTACTATTGATCGTGGAATATCATCTTTCCTTACAAACTTGAATTGTTACTGTGACGACTCTTTTGTCACGTGTGTGCAAGGAGATGGATTGATCATGTCCACAACATCTGGCAGTACGGCTTATTCTCTAGCAGCTGGAGGATCAATGGTCCATCATCAGGTATTGCATCGTCCTCTGCCCCTCACTGAAGGTCCTTAAATCCATCGAAAGTGGCCCAATTTTTGTTATTTTAGGAAAGAGAGAGAAATAGATTGTAAGGGCAAAAATGAGACAAGTCTCACACAGTTACATTCTTATATATCACTCTCTCACACCTTGGTTATAGCTAGCTTACCTATTTTGAAAATTCAAAAACATTGTTTTATACTCCTTCCATTCCTTAGTATAAGAGCTAGATTGTTACTTTCAGATATTAAGAAAAAATCAGTTAAGTTAGTTATTTGTAACAAACGTATGTTGGTTTTTCTAAACTACCCTTTTTAATCATGTGTATTGTTACTCCCCCTTTATAGTAAAGATTCTTTTACTATCAATAAGGATATTTTGAAGTAAAAATTATAAATTTGGGAGGCAAAGTTTTATAACCATGACTAAAGGAAGCCTCTTGTTTAACTCTTATATTTAGGACCTATGTTGCACTGACACCGACACGAGACACTAAATACGACACGATTCGACACTCTGACACGTTAATCCTAAAAAAATCTAAATTTCGACACATTAGGACACGTTTTGATATTAAATATATATTATAATTTACATTCAAGTTTAATATTCCGTAAAATCTTAACCTCCAGTTTTGGCTCATGGTAGATTCGGCCTCATCTTAAAAGTTGTGCCTCCTTTTAAAAAAAAAAAAATACAAAAGGAAAATTCATCATAAACATTCAAAACCATGCATATTTTTTAAAAATAGGAGTGTCGAGGAGTGTCAGATGGTGTGGAGGTGTCAAATGGGTGTCGGAGTGTCCGATACGCATATTTTTAAAAAATAGAAGTGTTTGTGCTTCATAGTTTAGGACAAGAGGTAGTATTACCTTTCTTGGAATGTGTGAATGCATGAATGTTCATGTAACAACATCACTAACAGCTATCTTCCCAATTTTGAATGGGTGGATATAATGAAACTCATGAATGGCCAATTTTGTAGGTTCTGGGAATTTTGTTCACACCAATATGTCCACATTCGCTATCATTTAGGCCACTGATATTGCCAGAGCATGTGAGTGTGAGGGTGGAGATACCTGCAAACACAAGAAACCCAGCATGGGCATCATTTGATGGGAAGAACAGGAAGAGGTTGGAAGCCGGGGATGCACTTGTGTGCAATATGGCACCATGGCCTGTTCCTACTGCTTGTTTGGTTGATTCCACTAATGATTTCTTAAGAAGCATTCATGAGGGCCTTCACTGGAACTTGAGAAAGGCGCGGTCTTTTGATGGCCCTTACGATACTTAACCTTTATTTTATTTTCTTTCTTTACTTTCTTCCTATTCTCGTACACATTGTTGTGCCTTCTTTTCTTGGTTTCTTGTGCAGTCAATATGCAAGTGTAGTAGAGATTCTAGTTATCAAAGATAAAGTTAGCAGAGCCAGGAGGGAATGTGATAAAAATTCAAACCTTGTGTGAGTGATAGAGAAAAAGTTGGCAACTAAACTATGATAGAGAATTATAATCATATATATATATATGTGTGTTTATTATTATTATTATTTTTTAGAACAAAAACTATAATCCATTCATTCATAAGGAAAATACTCTTCTAGTCCTAACTGTAGGACCTATTTTGTGATGTCATTTACATGACAAACTAAGCCCTACATTTAGGACTAGGAGTAGCACAACAAGAAGATCCTTACTTTCCCTTATAAACCGCAACCAGCTCTTAATAGGTGGTGGTCAATAAGAATACAAACATTGATTTTCATAGAAATCTTAGCACCATAGTCGACAAGAACAAACATTGGTTTTTAAGGGAATGATTGCCACCACAAACCTGAGTAATCATATTGATGGCTCCAGTGCACTTGGAATAAACTGCACTATTTTATGGTTATAATATATCAAAATATATCAAAATGTTATTCATTTTATATAGAATCTAATGATCACAAAAAAAAAAAAGGAAAAGAATACTCGTATTTAAGAGGTTAGGGCATTAGAGAGAGGCATTGGTTTGTTGTATTTATTTCTTGGGTTTATTGAAATGTTGTTGATTGATTTTTACAGTGTCAATTTTAAGATTTTTTATTATAGGAATCCGGCTCTCTTTTTCACACACATATATATATATATCTCAAATTATAAACATTTATACTGAGAGTAGGTAATGCCATGTAAAATAAAATAAGCCTTTATTAGTCCATATGGTAAGTAGCTGAGTCACACAAGAATTTTTCAGTATTTCTAATGTTGAAATAATTGTGTGAAGTTTTCATAAGTTCAATATATAAAAATTGTAAATAGGCATATTCGGATGAAACTAACTACACAGTATTTTAAAATCATCCTCCCAATTTGTAAGCACTTGCTTCGTTAGAGACTCATGCCTATTTAAACTTGGAGCATTCACTACTCTAATTTCTGTTGTAGTTTTATTTATAAATATACCTTGGAGCCCTCTTGTTAGATGTTGTGGGGTTCAGACTTTCTCTTTTACCATTTTAGTCTGCTCTCATCGTTTATCCAACCCCCCCGGGGAAAAAAAAAGTATTTATCATTAAGGATTTTCCTTTCAGTGGCATTCATTATTTCAGATTAGATTTT
The DNA here is from genome assembly GCA_034222035.1 of Acacia crassicarpa. Classification (NCBI taxonomy): domain Eukaryota; kingdom Viridiplantae; phylum Streptophyta; class Magnoliopsida; order Fabales; family Fabaceae; genus Acacia; species Acacia crassicarpa. The sequence goes on from JAWXYG010000003.1 coordinate 42,541,714, forward strand.
AAAACACCCACATCCCTAATATATATATATTTAGTGATATCCATTATCTAGCATCCACCACCCAATACCCAAAAATATTTTTTTTAATAGCACCTAGTATCCTAGGTTCTAAGCAATTGCACTAAAATTTATTTTAAAATATTGGGTGCTACATAAAAAAATATTTCTAAGTGTAGGGTGCTAAATATTAAGTGGATATTGATTGCTATTGAAAAATATTTTCTTTTTACACCTAAACACTATGTAGTTCTAAGATAAGGAAGAGAATAGACCGAAATAGTAAGGAGAAATCCAAAGCTACAACATGCCCTATGATGGCATTAGTGAGTACAATTAAAAAAGGAAGGCATATTATGGTGCCTGAGCCGAACATTTCCTATAAACAGTGTTTTAACCGTGTAAGACTGTCAGGACTCAGGACTCATACATAGTAGGGTGTTTCCACGAAGGATCTAGGATGCCAAGAATATTAGCCTCAACATTGAAAAGAAGACGCGGGGAAAAAACGCAAGTGAACCTTATCATATTTATAATTCGTCATTCATTGTCTCACGGTCACAGTAATCCGGAAAAAGCAACTTCCATTGTTACGAACTAAACTGCTCTTAATGGAGAAGAAGAGTATGCTCCGTCATGTTCTGGATCTGCTAAATCATTCCATTTTCGTGAGAACAGTGGGATCTCTCTCTTGCGTTGTCGGCCTGCTTTGTTACGCTCTGAGCTCCTCTTTCAAATTCCTCTTCGGAGAATGGAACCCTACAAAGATCGTCCTCTATATAATTCTCAGTTCTATTATCAGCGTCGGCGTCTTATTCGAAGCCAAAAGTCGAGTCTCATTCGTCTCCAAGCTGAAACCTCACGTTCAATTTCTGGTTCTAATGCTCACTTCACTCTACTCCTTTTTCGCCGATAGATCCGCGAAAGGAAAGCCAGACACATGGAGCGTGGTTTCGAGTGGTGCATTTGCTTTGACTTCTCTGTGTTTGTCGCGGCAAATCAAGCCTGGATTCGACGTTGGTCTTTTCAGTTTTTTCCTTGGATGTGTCACTGTACAGTTGATGAAGGCCCGCCTGATTTTCATTCTTGTCGCTGCTGGTTTCTGTTATCCTCTAGTCATCCTTAGATCCTATTCAGAGTGGCAGTCAGAGAATGGAGATTCGAGTGCTGAAGAAAGTGTAGAAATACGAATTGATGATGCAAACAGAGCGTCGTCTGTAATGGGCCAGGATAAGTCTGGACAAATAAGCCCGAGAAGACGCGTGAGAAATGTTTCCCCCTCTCCCTCTCCCCCGCCCTCCACGCTTTTTACTGAGGACGACGATGATGCAAACAGAGCATCGTTTGTAATTGGCTATGATAAGGCTGGACAAACAAACCCGAGAAGACGCGGGAGAATTGCCCGCAATCGTCGTTCCGGCAAAGGCGGCTTCTCCTCCAATGATCCTCTTCTCGCTCGTCCCCCTGCCCATGGCAACAAAAGTTTTGAGATTTTGCCCAAAGGCACTTACTTGCCTCATCAATTTCATTATTCCTTTGGCTTTCCCTTTCCTCTTTCTTAATTCTTTCACATAGCATTGCATCATTAAAAGAGTTAATGGTCTTTAATTTTTTCAATACAGTGGCAGCGACTGAGCAATTTCCGTCGGATCTACTAAAACAAGAGACGCGGCAACAGCTGCAGCTGCAGGAGCAGCAGCTGGAGCGGCTGCAAATAGAGCGGCTGTGGTTGCAGGAGCAGCTGCTGCAGCAGGACCGGCGAATGGAGCGGCTGCAGCAGGAGCAGCTTGAGTCGCTTCAGCTGCCGCTAGACAAACCGCCGCCGCAGGAGCAGCAAATGAGGCGACTGCAGGAGCAGCAGCTGCAGCCGCACCATCTGCTGCAGCTTAAGTCGCTACCGCTGCTGCTGCAGCTTAAGTCGCTGCCTCTGCTGCTAGAGCAACCGCCGCGGCAGGAGAAGCAGCAGCCGCGGCAGGAGAAGCAGCAGCCACTGCAGGAGCAGCAGCTGCCGCTGCCACTACGAAGGCGGCAGCTGCGGCGGAGGAGGCCGCAGCCAGCTGCTGAGGCTGAGGCAGCAACCGCTGCTGCCGACATATGCGTTTAAGAAGAATTACTACCGCAGCCGGCAGCTCATGCGTTTGAGAAGAATGACTAACATAGCAGCCGGCAGATTCAACAGCAGCGGGCTGACCGCTTATCTCGAGGAGAATTACTATAAATTTGACAACATTTTAAAAATTTTCTTTTAAATTATTAAAATTCAATTTATTCATTTATTTATTTTTTCCTTCAATTTTTTTTTTTTTTTTTTGCTCCAAAGGCTTTTCCCCTTCGATAGAAAGATACCTATAGATGGAAAGCTATTTTGATAAGGACCCCAGTGCATAACATTGGAGAAACAAATAATATAATATTGCTATATCCATCCATATAGTTTGGGATGACAGCCCCTTCCCAACTTTTGTCATAAAATCTGTACATTTCAATGTTTTTGTAACAGCACCACGTACAGCCATCTTCCCTTCTATACTGGATGAGTGAGTATAATGAAACTCAGATGGTGAAATTTGCAGGTTTTGGTGATTTCGTTCACACCAATATGTCCACATTCACTATCAATTAGGCAACTGATATTGCCAGAACATGTGAGTATGAGGGTAGAAATACCTGCAAACACAAGAAGCCCAGCATGGGCATCATTTGAAGGCAAGAACAGGAAGAAGTTGGAACCAGGGTCTACATTCGTGTGTAGTATGGCACCATGGCCTATTCCTACTGCTTATTTGGTTGATTCCACTAATGATTTCTTAATAAGAAGCATTTTATTCATGTTTTTTAAACTTGGAGCATTTAGTAGTCTAATTTCTGTAGCGGTTTTATTTATAAATATACCCAATTTTTTGGATTCCTCTTGTTAGTTGTTTTGCTTTGGATCTAAGTGATCCATGTTGTCCATATTGATTATGTCTTTGTCACTCGATTCTTTTGTTGTAACAATTTGTTACAGCTTTTTCGCAAATTGAGCACAGTAAGCCAATTAAATTGGTTTTTTTTGTTTTTTTTTGTTTTTAGAAGATAGTTTTTGTACCCTAATTTAGAACCTTGTAATTTGTCAAATGTCAACGTTCATTTGAGTGTCATGTTGGTTTTATTAGATAAGCAGATTCCTCACCCACATAGTCATGAACGACGTGAGAGTTGTGAGAGAGAGAGAGAGAGAAAAGAACCTTGGTATTTAGAAAATATACCAAAATTAGATCTTAATAATCAATGAGCATATTTAGTCATGACTACAAAACCCATCTAACATGATAAAAGCAAAAGTGTTTTAAGATTTAAGATGAAATTTTCACCCCCAAATATTTTGCTTGTATTTACATGTCGGTCTTGTACAAGGTCAAATTTAGATTTTAGATAAAGAGAAAGGAATTAAAAGAAGGGTTACGTGTAAAAATATACGTGTATTTTATTCTAAGGAACGTCCAACACCAAGTACTATTTTTAGATGTAAAAGTGCACAGCTTGTGGTGATAAATTAGGTGTAAAAATACCATTTAATTGTTTAATTTGACTTTGACAATTAAGTTTGCCTTTTTTTTTTTAATTTATTAGATGATGACGTGGTTTTCAAAAATACAAAAATACATATGTGGTTTGACAAAAAAGAGTGTCTAACACCAAGTTCTTTTTTTAATTTAATAATTTTATTTCAATTAAAGTAAAATTATTATTTTTCTAAGTATAACTCCTACAAGGCCAAATTTTTTATTTCCATAATTTATTTTCTTTTTTCTTTTAAAAAATCCTTATTAAATTTTCTAATTAATAAATGAATATTTATGCATTTGAAATTTGATATTATAAATATTATATTTAATTAATTATGAATATTACTTAATTATGAATCTGATTCCATGTTTGATTCAAAGATGAACTTAACATCTTTCATGTAATACCAAAAATTATTATTTATCTTAAATGCAATATTTTGGTAAATAAAACCTATTTAAAATAGGTGAATATGTAGTTTCAATTTTTGTGATGTGCTTATTCTATTTTCTAGGTAGTCTTTCTTTAGGATTAAGGTAACCAATGATTAAATTTTCTAAATTATGTTAGGGGTCATAAAATATCATAAAATACAAATAATTACCATATTAAATTATGGTTCATGTATAATCAAAAAGGGCAAGAAAGTACTATGGAAATACTTAAACAAATTAGGAGAAATCAATAAAGATTAATGAGCAACTAGGTTTTCACTAAACTAAATAATTGTTTAAATCTTCATAATTAATCAAAGGACTAATTAATGAGGACTTAAGCACCAATTTTCATAATTTATTAAGAGACTAAATTTTCTAATTATAGAATACCCTATAATTTTTTTTTGTTCAAAATAGAATACCCTATAATTAACAAACTAATACATAGTTCATATTTAGTTCATAAAAAGCCATAAAGAATTGTCAAAATACTTAGACCAATTAAGAGAAAATTACCAACAATTAATGGGCAATTAAATTTGCAATAATTAAAATAAAAACATTAAATTTTGAAATTAATAACAAAATTGAAATAAGCATAATTAAGGATGTATTACCTTAATTAAGAACCAATGGCTAGTGAAAGACTAAGATTAGCATAAATAAATTTCTAAGGACCATAATTAAGCTAGGAACCAATTATATTTTGACAATTACACTTAACTACTTTATTAGGGATGCTAATTAAGATTAGATATGAAGGGCTAGGATTAAATCTCATAAAGCTAATCTAAGGGCTTTAAAATTTATTTAAGAAAGCATATTCCATGTGAAATTAAATCCACCAATGAAGGGTTTTCTTCTTGATTTCATGAGTTAAATGAAACACACATACAAGAGTAAAAGAGGGAGTAAATTTCGGTGCATACAAGTGAGAAAAGGGTGAGTAAATTGTTTAATAATCAAACACACACATACAAGAATGAGTCATGATCAAGCATTAAGACATGGAGACTTTAGAGGCAATTGGAAGAGGATAAGTGTACCTTATCATAAAGCCTCTTAAAGATTTTGGAAGAGGATAATGAGAGAGAAAGGGGAGGGAGGTGGCGTGTGATGTGAGAGAGAGAGAGAGAGAGAGAGAGAGTTGTGAGTCTAGTGTGTGTGAGAGTTGTGACTTGTGAGTCTAAGTGTGTATGAGAGAAAAAAGTCAATTGAACCACCAATAGGGAAATTAAGTATAAATCCTATGTGAATTAATTATTGGAATTAATTCAAGACACAAGTAAATGAAAATTTATACAAAATTAATTGTATTCTGAGATACATTAATCATAGATCAAATATAAGGAGTTATTATTAACAAGCATAATTTAAGCTTGAGATGAGTTATAATCAAAATCTTTTCCTCAATTTGTGAAATTTGATTTCAAATGATAAAAAGGAAATTAAAGGTTTTTAATTAAAACCATAAGTTCCAAAATTACAAAGCTAGTGAGAAGACTTGAACAAGACTTCATAAAGACCCCTTAAGTATATTTTCATCTAGTTATAAGGCACCTAAAGTAACTAATAATTGTTGGCTTGAATAGATGAAGGAGAATTGTTTACAATAAATAAAACAATACATGGGATAATGACATTCAAACTTGGAAGAGGATAAGGTACTTCAGGGTTGAGTCATAAAGGAAATGGAAGAGGATAGAGTGGAGAGAGAGGGGGCACGGTTTTGAGAGGTGAAGGGTGAAGATGTGAGCTTCCCAAATACCCTAGATCCAATGGCCAAAATGTAAGATGAGTTAGGTTTGAAATAACTACCAAAATGCCATCACAAATTGCTATAAATAGGGGGCTTTGGTCTTCACATTTTCTCACACCAAAACAAGCAAGAGCAATCTGATATAGAGTGTAGAGAGTGAGAGTGAGGAGCTTCTTAAAGGAGTAGCAAGGTTCTCCAAGGGTAAGTTCTTTAGTTTTTAAGTTTTAGTTCTTAAATGTATAGTTAGAAGTAGCTTTGATCTTAAATATTCTAGAATAATTTTATTTTTATGTTTTTATGGTCAAAATTGGCTTTATTTCAAAAAAATGATAAGGAAAGTAATAGAGCACAACTTTTGGAAGATAAATATCAAAGTAACGAAGTTCTGGAGAAATTTCATCGGTTAAGTAATTTCTGAAATCAGTGATAAAAATGCCAATATTTTATATTGAAAATGAAGTTGCGAAATTCTGGAAAAATTTATCGTTAAAGTAGACATATAGGGCTTTTCAAATATGCCAAGAACGTATTAAATTGAGCTCTGTACAGTGAGATAAAAATTCTCAAAGTTTGACTGTGAATTTCTGGAAAAAAAAATTTTGGGCAGAGGCTCAAAACATTAAAACTGGAATGATTCAAGTGATTTGGGTAAAAGTGATTATTTTTCCTTAAAAATATACATCCTAAGGATTCTGAGGAATTTTACGGATCCTCGTTTCGATTTTTCTAGAATTAGTTATGATTTTTCAAAGTTAGGAGAAAATCTGACCAAAATACTGTACCCACGTTTTTTCAAAAAATAAGAGAAATAAGTTGAAAAATAATTCCACCAAGAGGAAAATGGGCATTAGTGACTAATATATCTACTGGGATATTATTTGTGAATTAATAAATGCAATATTATCATTATAGGATAAACGTGATCACAGTCCGACCGACAAATGTATCGATATCACCAACAAAGATACGGACGCGTACTGTAACACTAATTGTGATGCTTATTGTATACTTATATGTGATAGATGTATTCATAGACTAAAACTCTGTCTTAAAGTTTTTCATATACATTCAGCTATACACGGGTTATGATTTTGATAATGCCGTTGAGTTTTCCTAGCGTTGAGGACACGACCGTACATTATGGCACTGGTGAATAATGCAAACTATAATAAAATGCATAGGCAGTGGCCGTGTTCTGTTATTATCTTTTATATGTGATTATTGCTGTAATGTCATGAATATCTGTCATACATAACTGTTACATAAGCATGAGTTTAACCGTTAGTTGAGGTTCAATGGGTACTGAACTTCAGCTCTTGCTATAGCCTCAGGATCTGGAGGAGTCAGGACCGAGAACAAGGATAAGCAGCCCGCGTGAGGACTCAGACGGAGAATTTCTTTTTGAATTTTGTATAACCGTATTATTAAATATTCGGATGACTGTAATAGTAATCAGATATACCGGCAGTGAATGTTTATCAATTACTCGCTCTTTAAAATTATTCCGATGCTCTACTTTGATTAAAATGTTTTGAAAATGCTTTCGAAAATTAGGATGTTACATTTCAGATAGTGAACATTACAGAGAATACCTTGAATCAATTTTGAAAGGCCCTATCGGCATCACATTAAGGAACCGTTTGATATTTCAAGTGGTAAGAAATGTAGCTAAAAATAAACATGAAACTAAAGAATCGATGCTTGTGCTAAATGAGGTTACTATTGACCATGGAATATCATCTTTCCTTGCAAACATGAGTTGACAACTCTTTTGTCATGCGTGTGCAAGGAGACGGATTGATCATATCCACAACATCTGTCGTCAGTACAGCTTATTCTCTGGCAGCTGGAGATCAATGGTCCTTCCTCAGATATTGCAACGTCCTCTACCCATCACTAAAGGTCCTTTAAATCCATTGAAGTGGCCTAATTTTTGTTATTTTAGGAAAAAGAGAGAAAAAATTAAAGATTGTAAGGTTAAAAATGAGACAAGTCTTGAACAGTTACATTCTTATATATCACTCTCTCGCGCCAGGTATTAGCTAGCTTATCTATTTTGAAACTTCATAAACATTGTTTTATGCTCCCTCCATTTCTTATTATAAGAGCTAGACTATTAATTTACAAATACTAAGAAAATCAGTCAAGTTAGTTATTTGTAATAAACATATGTTGGTTTTTCTAAAATACCATTTTTAATCATATACATTGTAACTCCTCCTTCATAGTAAAAATTCACTTATTATGTGCAATTAATAGAGATATTTTAGAGAAAAAATTATAAATATGGGAGGCAAAGTTTTATAAGGATGGCCAATTTTGTAGGTTCCGGGAATTTTGTTCCCACCAACATGTCCACATTCGCTATCATTTAGGCTATTGATATAGCCAGAGCATGTGAGTGTAATATCTTGAATTTTGGGGTAAGGAATTTGAGGGTAAGCCTATATCAGGCAGACAACTAAGCCCAATTTAGGAAATGATATATTAAATTTTGGAAATATTATATAAGATTAGTATTCCAATGACCAATTGAGGTCATAATTTTGAGAAAAAGAAGGTCATGTGAATTTTCCCATAACAAATATATTTGAGAAAATTAAAATGTCAATAATGGTTATTATTTTCTTAAGTTGGAAATCACTTATTGATCTTGGTTAACAAGTGAAATTCTAAGGATCATACGACTATATTGAGATGATTTAAAAGAATAATATGGATACCACAGGATCAACATTATTTTCAAGCAAATAGAGGAAGAAATGAGGAATAATGGTTATACTAAACTTTTTGGGGCAATAAATGGAAAAATTAATTTGAAAATGGGCATGTGATTGAAGGAAATATGAGATTAACTATTACTCTAGGATCCTTTATAGTGTTTTGGACAAGGCTTATAGGGCAAGATAGCGATTACTAGTAAATAAAGGTTTCGGTCAGGATCAAGATCTAGCCATGGTTATTGGTAGGGGAATTTTATTTTGGATAACTGTATTATTAATTATCCTATGGTGTTTGATCCTGGTATTTATTGGTGACAATTTATTATTATTATCAGTATTCAGTTATTCAAACCGATTTACATATATTCTCTTGCCCTGTTTAGTTTGATGAATGACAGTTATCCCCGGGGGGGGGGGGGGTGTTGTGACAGTGACTCTAAGGGTGGAGATACCTGCAACCACAAGAAGCCCAACATGGGCATAATTTGATGGGAAGAATAGGAAGAAGTTGGAACCAGGGGACGAGTATGCAGTATGGTACCATGGCCTGTTCCTACTGCTTGTTTGGTTGATTCCACTAATGATTTCTTAAGAAGCATTCATGAGCGAGGGCCTTAACTGGAACTTGAGGAAGACACAGTCTTTTGATGGCCCTCACGATACTTAACCTTTCTTTTCTTTTCTTTCTTTACCTTCTTTCTATTCTTGTATACATTGTTGTGCCTTCTTTCTTGGTTTCTTGTGCGGTCAACATACAAGTGTGGAGATTCTAGTTATCAAAAGATAAAGTTAGAAAAGAGCCAAGAGGAAAATGAGATAAAAATTCAAATATTGTGTGTGTGTGTGTGAGAGAGAAAGTTGGCAACTAATTAAGCTATGATAGAGTATAATAAACATATATGTGTGTTTCTTTTTAATTTATTTTGGAACAAAAATTGTAATCCATTCAATCACAAGGAAAATACTCTTTTGGTTCTAATTGTAAAACCTAATTTGAAATTTCATTTACACACGACAAAATAAGTCCTACAAAGTAGTAGAACAAGAAGGTCCTTATTTTCCCTTATCAACCACAACCACCTCTTAGTAGGTGGTGGCTGATAAGAATACAAACATTGATTTTCATAGAAATCTTAGTACCATAATCAGCAAGAATAAACATTGGTTTTTAAAAGAATGATTACTATGACAAACCTGATTAATCAAATTGATGGCTTCAATACACTTGGAATAAAATGCACTATTTTATGGTCATAATATATTAAAATGTTATTTATTGTATATAGAATCTAATGATCAAAAGAAAAAAAGAAAAGAGTACTTGTATTTAGGAGGTTAGGGTATTAGAGAGAGACAGATGGTTTGTTATATTCATTTTTTTGGTTCATTGAAATGTTGTTGATAAGTTTTTACAATGTCAATTGTGAGATATTTTATTATAGGAAACCGGCTCTCTTTTTTACAAGAAAGGCCTATATCTCAAATTATCAACATTTATACTGAGAGTAGGTAATGCCATGCAAAATAAGCCTTTATTAGTCTATACGGTACGTAGCTGAGTTATACAACAAGTTTTGAGCAATTCTATATAAGTTGTGAGCAATTTTAATTTTGAAATAATAGTGTGAAGTTTTCATAAATTCAATATATAAAAATTGTAAATAGGCATGTTTGGATGAAACTAACTTCACAGTATTTTAAAATCAGCCTTCCAATTTGTAAGTGCTTGCTTCATTAGAGACTCAAGCCTATTTAAACTTGAAGCATTCAGTACTCTAATTTTTGCTGCATTTTTTTTTACAAATATACCTTGAAGCCCTCTTGTTGGATGTTCTGGGATTCAAACTTTTTCTTTTACTATTCTGGTGCTCTCTCATTGTTTACCCTTAAACAACATAGTTTTTTTTTTCCTTTTTTTGTTTTTTTTTTAAAAAGCAATGGAAGCTTTTTGCCCCCTAAAAAGAGCATTTATCATTGAGGAATATTTTTTAGTAGTATTCAGTATTTCAAATTAAATTTTAAAACATTCACCTCCTTTTTTTTTTTTGTGGTATCCAATATATGGCACCAAGCATCCAGAAATATTTTTTTTTTAGTGGCACCTAATATGCTAGGTGATAATCAAATGCGCTAACAATTACTTAGGATATTGGGTGCTACTAAAAAAATATTTTTGGGTGATGATTGTTATTGAGTGGATATTGAATGTTATTGGAAAAATATTTACTTTTTTTTTTTAACCTAAAAACTATGTAGTTGGGTAAAGGAAGAGACTAGACCAAAATAGTGAGTGAGCACGGCACATTAAAGTTTCTTGCGGTGACTGAGCCGAAAATTTCCTATAAACAATCTTATAAGTGTGAAACCATCGTTAAACCATCCAAAATCACCGGCTTTAGTGGAGGAGATTTTAAAGTAGAAGTGGATAAATTAAAGTAAACAGTGTTTGTGTTTGTGATAGCCACACGAAAAGTGATTTATTTGTAATCATACTCCCGAAAACTTAAGATTTGATAAAAGTCAAATTGTGTAATATGATTTACATTTAGATTGAAGGTAACATAAGTAATTTTTCTGAAATTGAAAGTTGCTTGAAATAACTTTAATATAAGTAGCTTTTGAAATAATTATAACAGAAAAAATAAAATCAAAATTATAAAAAAGTGAAAAATCCCAACTTAGAGAATTTGGCAATGCTAAAATATATAATTTAATCAAATATTATTATATTATTAACTGGATCACATATCCCCCATAATTTAATCTAATTGTGTCACATATGTGATTCAATTGAGTTGAAGATAGCATAGTATAATTGGACAACAGGAAGAAATATGAGTTATTTAAAAAAAAAAAAATTTAACGGATGAATGCTGAGCACCAACCCGCAGATGAGATAATGAAAATACATGTTCTGGGAAAAGGCGAACAGATATGAATGCTGTAAACCATTATTATACAATCTCCTAACTCCTTTGCTTGCTGGAAACACTTAGGATGAGATTGTAAAATATGGGTGTTTCCAGCAAGGATTTAAGATGTTGCCAAGAATATTAACTTTAACATTTAAATGAAGAATCGGGGGAAAAAAGCGAGTGAACCTTAGCATATTTATAATTCGTCATTCATTGTCCATCTTCTTCATTGTCTCACGGTTTCAGTAATCCGCAAGCAGCAACTTCCATTGTTGTGAACCTTAACATATTTACAATTCGTCATTCATTGCTACTCTTAAGGGAGAGGGAGAGGAGGCTCCGTCATGTTCTAAATCTGCTAAATCATTCCATTTTTGGGAGAACAGTAGGATCTCTCTCTTTCGTCGTGGGCCTGCATTGTTACGCTCTGAGCTCCTCTTTCAAATCCCTCTTCGGAGAATGTAACCCTACAAAGATCGTCCTCTATATAAAGAAGAGGATGCTCCGTCGTGTTCTGAATCCGCTATATCATTCCATTTTCGGGAGAACAGTAGGATCTCTCTCTTGCGTTGTCGGCCTGCTTTTTTACGCTTTGAGCTCCTCTTTCAAATCCCTCTTTGGAGAACGGAATCCTATAAAGATCGTCCTCTATATAATTCTTAGTTCTATTATCAGCGTCGTCGTCTTATTCGAAGCCAAGAGTCGAGTGCCACTCGTCTCCAAGCTGAAACCCCACGTTGAATTTCTGGTTCTAATGCTGCTCACTTCACTCTACTCCTTTTTCACCGATCAATCCATGAAAGGAAAGCCAGATACACGGAGCGTGGTTTCGAGTGTTGCATTTGCTTTGACTTCGCTGTGTTTATTGCGGAAAATCAAGCCTGGATTCGACGTTGGTCTGTTCAGTTTTTTCCTCGGATGTGTCACTGTACAGCTGATTAAGATCCACCTATTTTCTTTCTTGTGGCTGCTGGTATATGTTATCCTCTAGTAGTCCTTGGATCCTATTCAGAGTCGCAGTCAGAGAATGGAGATTCGAGTGCTGAAGAAAGTCTAGAAATACGAATTGATGATGCAAACAGAGCATTGTTTGGAATGGGCCAAAGATAAGAAGCCGTCTGAGAATGGAGATTCGAGTGCTGAAGGAATTGATGATGACGGTGATGCAAACAGAGCATCGTTTGGAATGGGCCAAGATAATGCTGGACAAATAAGCCCGAGAAGACGTTTGAGAACTGTTCCTCCCTCTCCCCCGCCGTCCACACGTTTGACTCAGGACGATGACAGAAGTGCCAGTCGTTCCGGTGAAGGCGGCTCCTCCTCCTCCAATGATCCTCTTCTCGCTCGTCTCCCTGCCCATGGCAACAAAAGTTTTGAGAAATTGCCCGAAGGTACTTACTTGCCTCATCAATTTCATTATTCCTTTGGCCTCAGCAGTGGGTGCGGCTGCTGGGGCTGCCGCCTCCGTTTGAGAAGAATGGCCAAGGATGCCTGGGATTTTGACCAAAATAATAACCAAAAAAAAAAAAAAATTTACCAGATTAATGCACAGTCAAAACTATTTACTAAAATAAGGCTCACGCCACTGGTGGCGCAGGGAGGTCCGACGCCACGTCAGTGGCGTGAAATAGGTCCACGCCACCAGTGGCGTGGACCTGTTTCACGCCACTGACGTGGCGTGCGCGGGGTCCACGCCACCAGATGGCGTGGACTAATCACAGTCTGATTCAATATTTATAAAAAGAAAAAAAAATTGACACGGTGGCGTCACGCGGTACGACGCCACTAGTCGTGTCAGAAGGTACGACGCCACTAGTGGCATCGTACTTTCTGACGCCATTGTCACATCAGCCTTACTTTGGTAAATAGTTTGAACAGTGCTTCAGATTGGTAATTTTTTTAAAAAAAATTATTATTTCGGTTAATTTGCCAAGGATGCCTAGGTAATATTTCAAATTTAGCAACATTTTAAAATTTAAATCGGTCCCTTTGAAATTAATAAAATTCAATATATTTATTTGCCTTTTACCAACTGACAGATTTTTTCTATCTTTTGTCCAAAAAAAAAAAAAAGTAAAGGAATTCTTGTCATTTCACTCACAAAATTTAATTTCAATTTGGCCCAACCGTGCGGTGAAAATTCAAAATCATGAATGGCCAATTTCACGGTTCCGGGAATTTTATTCACACCAATATGTCCACATTCGCTATCATTTAGGCCATTGATATTGTCTGAGTATGTGAGTGAGAGGGTGAAGATCCCTGCAGACACAAGAAGCCCAGCATGAGCATCATTTGGTGGGAAGAACAGGAATATGCTGGAACCACGGGATACATTTGTAAATGGGTTTGCATTTTTCTAATTTCCCAATTCCTAAATAGGCTTTTTTTGGGGGGGGGGGGGAAAGGGGGGGGATTACAATTTAAGAATCACTCCTCGAGTTTCAGGCTTCTCCAAGTTGAAAAAGGTCATGTTAAATTTTCGATTCTAATGCTCACTTCACTCTACTCCTTTTTTGTTGATGATCAATTCACGAAAGGAAAGCGAGACTCATTTAGCTTTGTTTGAGTGGTGCATTTGCTTTGGTTTCTCTGTATTTATCATGGAACATCGAGCTTGGATTTCAAGTTGGCTTGTCCAGTTTTTTTATGGCATGCCTGTAACACCCTACCGGCCTCGCTTTTTTGAGTAACGGATAGAGGGATCTCCTTTTTAATATTACCATATATCATTTAATTACTATTTATTAACATGCATTAGAGTTTCATCGCGACAAAGCATTTCCCGGTTGGATTTCAGACAATACCGATATAATTAAAAGTAAGTAACAAAATATAGTTCTCAAAAGGTTTGTTAACAGTATCTGTACAGCTATCACTTAGCATACAGCTGGCAGCATCCAAATAACGTGATTTAGTTCAATTAGTCTAGCACTGCAATTCTTACTATATAAGTGTAACCCGCATTTGGATTATTCAATACAATCAATTTACAGATTTTGTCCGTTTATACTGTTCTCCTCTACTTTTCTATTCTTTTTCAGTTTCGTTCACATGGTATCAGAGCGGTGACGATCTCTCGGTCTCGTTCTTCCGTTCTTTCGCTCTCTGAGTGTTCATCCTCATGACTTCCGGCACTGATGTTTCGTTTCCGGTTACCACTCCTCTTGCAGTCTCTCCTGGTTTCTCAAACAAGAAGATCACTGTACGGCTGGATGAAAATAATTTCCTCTCCTAGAAGCAACAGGTCTTCTTTATGGTTAAGCAACACCGTATGCAAGAATTTCTGGATGGTATTGTTCCGCCACGACAGATCACTGGTTTTAATGGTCAACAAGTTCCAAATCCTGCATATGCTACCTTCGATGTGAAAGATTCTGCCTTGGCGTCTTGGCTCTTAGCCACGGTTTCTCCGAATATCTTGCCTGAGCTTGTCGGAGCTGAGACATCTGCTCAGATCTGGCAGAAGCTTTGTCGCCTATTTTCCGATAAGTCACATTCTAAGATTCTCCATTATCGCAACTTACTGACGTCACAACGCAAAGGTGATCTCTCGATGCGTGATTATTTGGCGAAAATGAAGTCTATATGTGATCACTTGGCTGTCTTAGGCGAATCAGTCACCGAAAATCATCAGATCTCTCACATCTTAAATGGTTTGACCGCTAAATTTGAACCAAGCATTGCGGTTATTAACGCTGGTCTCATCAATGGCATCTGCTATGATCTGAACACCGTCACAACCATGTTGTTGGACTCTGAGGCTCGACAACAGGCTTTTCTGCAACAGGCCCCTGCTCACGCTAATGTAGCCTTTGACTCTGACTTCTTGGAGGATTCTGATTATGCTTTTCACGTACAAGCTCCCTTCAATCCTACTTTTTCTGGTCATGGTGGTCGCTCTAATTTTGCACGACATCGTGGTCATTCTTACTATTTTCCGAATCATGGTCGGACTCCCTGTCAGATCTGTCACAAGATCGGTCATATTACAGAGCACTGCTTCTACCGATATGAGCCTCCCTCACCTACTACTCCTCCGCCGGTGGCTCATAGTGGATATCCTCCCTCATATGGTCTTTCCACTGTTGGCAATCCGATTGCTCATAATGCATATGCTGCCACGTATGGTACTCCTGGCAATGTTCCTGTTTCTGTTGTGCCTAGTCCTTCGTTTGGTGCTGTGCCTTCCCCTGGCTCCTATGCCATGTCTGTTCCTTATGGTAGTTATCCGTATGTTGTGCCTCCTACTTATTCTGGTGTTCACTCTGGGACTCCTCATTACAATCCCATAGTGTGTTATGCTGCCACTACTCCTGCTTATGTTTCTGTCCCTGGGCCTTCTTCCATGACTCCTTCGGCCAAGCCAGCTCCCACAGCTTCTGACTCAGCTCAAGCATTCATGGTGGCTTCTCCAGCTATTGTTTCTGATTCTGCCTGGTATTTGGATTCTGGTGCCACTCAGCATATTGCAAACACGCTTGCTGCTATTTATTATCCCACTCCTTATCTTGGTGATGGTTCAGTTCGTGTAGGTAATGGTGCACCTCTTTCTATTGTCTCCACTGGCACGCATTCATTTTCACCTAGTTTGCATCTTCAAAAAGTACTGTGTGTCCCTAGCATGACCAAGAATTTAGTCTCCATCTCTAAGTTCACTAAGGAAAATTTGGTTTCTGTTGAATTTTTTCCTACTCATGCTGAGGTCAAGGATCTGAGCACACAACAAATCCTGATGTGTGGAAATGAAGTCAATGGCATGTACAAATTGCACTCAGTGAAGTCATCCTCTCAGTCGTCCCTTAGTTTTGATTTGGTGCAGGATACGGCTCCTACTGAAGTCTATGCTTCGTCCATTTCTCTACCTACAGTTGACATGTGGCACTGTCGTCTTGGTCACCCTGCTTTGGATGTGGTTAAATCTGTCTTAAAACACAATCAATTACTTGCTGTGACTGTTTTAGCCTTTACTACTTGTAATGCATGTTGTCTCAGGAAGATTCACAAACTTCCTTTTTCTAGTTCTACTACTGAATACACATCACCCTTGCAATTAATTGTCTCTGATTTGTGGGGCCCTGCTCCTGTGCACTCTAATGGCTATGCTTATTATATCTCATTTGTTGATGCTTATACACGTTTTGTTTGGATTTATTTTCTCAAACGTAAATCTGATGCTCTCTCTGCATTTGCCCTGTTTAAAACCACTGTTGAGTTGCAATTTTCGTCTAAGATCAAACAATTCCAGAGTGATGGTGGTGGAGAATTTCAGGCTTTCAAACCTTTATTAACTGCTTCTGGCATTCACCATCGGGTCTTGTGTCCTCACACGTCTGAGCAAAATGGCTTGGTTGAATGCCGGCATAGGCAAATAGTTGAAACTGGACTTGCCTTAATGGCTCATGCCTCTCTGCCTCAATTCTTTTGGACTGATGTGTTTGCTACTGCTATGTTCCTTATCAATAGGCTTCCTAAGCAAGCACTTGGTGGAGCTGTCCCTTATGCCAAGTTACATGGTCCCCCCTAATTATTCCACTCTTCGGGTGTTTGGCTGTTTGTGTTATCCTTATCTCCGGGACTACAATCGTCACAAGCTCCAATATCGCTCCACGCCTTGCATCTTTCTTGGCTATAGCTCTAACCATCATGGTTACAAGTGTTTTAAGGTACACACTGGTCGGGTTTTTGTGTCTCGACATGTCATTTTTGATGAACTTCAGTTTCCTCACAAATCTTCTCTTGCCTTGCCGCCATCTTCTTCTCCTATTTCCTCTCCTTCCTTTGTTCCTCCTAGTTCACAATCTGTTTCACCCTCAGACGCTCCTTCTCCTTCACCTATACTCACCCCTTCTTCCCCTCCCTTGTCTGAGCCCTCCCCTGGTCCTGTCTTGTCCCCTGTATCTTCCCCTTTATCTCATTCCCCCATTGTTACCAACGCCCATCCCATGGTCACTCGTGCCAAGCGTGGTGTTTTTAAGCCTAAGTCCTTTGCTTTCCTCACCACCACCCCTGAGTATATTCCCACCTCCATTGATGAGGCTCTCACTAATCCTCACTAGACTCAGGCCGCCACTGATGAGTATGATGCCTTAATTAAATTTGGTACCTGGGATTTGGTTCCTCTACCCCCTGGACGCCGCTCCATTGGATGTAAATGGCTCTTCAAAAAAAATTTAATGCCAATGGTTCTATCATCCGCTATAAGGGTCGCCTGGTTGCTAAAGGGTTCTCTCAGGAAATTGGTGCTGATTACACTGACACTTTTAGTCCAGTGGTTAAGCCTCCCACTGTTTGCACTTTGCTTACCTTGGCTGTCTCTCATGACTGGAAGCTACATCAAGTTGACTTCAACAATGCTTTTCTCAATGGTCACATTCAAGAAGAGGTCTATATGGATCAACCACCCGGCTTTATACAAGCATCTTCCACTGGGGCTCCTCTGGTTTGTCGCCTCAAGAAGGCCATCTATGGCTTGAAACAAGCTCCCCGGGCTTGGTTTCAAACCTTGTGTCACAGCTTGGCTAGTCTTCAGTTCACTCAGTCTAAGGCAGATCCGTGTTTGTTTCTTCATCACACTCCTTCTACAGTGACTTACTTGATTGTATACGTTGATGATTTATTGATTTCTGGCAGTGATGAGAAGCAAGTTCAGACTCTTATTCAAGCTATGAGTGCCATGTTCTCCCTCAAAGATCTGGGTGATGTATCATATTTCCTTGGTGTTAAGTTTACTCGTACTCCCACTGGTCTTCTGTTGTCTCAGAAAAAATACATTCGTGAATTACTAAAAAAAACTGACCTACTCTCTGCGAAAACTTTTGCCACTCCTATGGATTCCAAGCTGGTACTTTCACAAACACAAGGTGGTACTCCTATGCCTGATCCTACTCTCTATCGTAGTATAGTCGGAGCACTTCAATACGTATGTGTCACTTGCCCTGACATTCAGTTCACTGTTAACACGTTAAGCCGTTTCATGTATCAACCACTACAACTTCACTGGGAGTGTGTTCAATGCGTCCTTGGCTATCTGAATCGCACCAGTCACTACAGCCTAAACCTCAGACCTTGTGCTCAGTTCAACCTTCGTGTTTTCTCTGATGCAGACCTTGGAAATGATCCTGATGACAGACGCTCGGTTAGTGGATTCTGTGCCTATCTTGGCTACAACCCCATCGCTTGGTCGTCTAGAAAACAGCAGGTTGTTTCTCGTCACACGACTAAGGCAGAATATAGGAGTGTCGCTGATGCTGTTCAAGAGGTTCTTTGGCTCCTTGCTCTCTTGAAGGAGATGTCTGTTCCCCTTGTTGGTACTCCCACCATTTGGTGTGATAACTCTAGCACTGTGTCTCTTGCTGCTAACCCCCTTTTGAGAGCTAAAACCAAGCATGTAGAGTTGGATCTCCACTTCATTTGAGAAAAGGTCACTGCTGGTGTTGTGCAAGTTCAGTATGTTCCAGTAGCCGACCGAGTTGCTGATGTGCTCACGAAACCTTTAGCCAACACTCCTTTTTTATATTTTCATGATAAGCTCAATGTGGTAGATTCTGTTGTCCATAATGTAATTGAGTAAGTCAGAGTGTCTTCTCTTAGCCTCGCATCATGTCTTTTTTTTTTTTTTTTAAATTCTTTAGCAGGGTGGATGTTAACAGTATCTGTACAGCTGTCACTTAGCATACAGCTGGCAGCGTCCAAATAACATGATTTAGTTCAATTAGTCTAGCACTATAATTCTTATTATATAAGTGTAACCCGTATCTGGATTATTCAATACAATCAATTTACAGATTTTCTCCGTTTATACTTTTCTCCTTTACTTTTCTATTCTTTTTCAGTTTCGTTCACAAGGTTAAATATGTAGTTATCCACTAACGCCTATGAGGATAAGAGAATATACAGTTATCCAATTTCAAAATAAATAACAAAAAAGTCTTCCACTGCCACCAATGATTCTATCTACTCCTGCCCAGCAGTCTTACCTTTTTCTCCAACATCTACCCTTAAGGAACTTCCAGAGGCTCTACAAAAATCTGGGGTTTATAAATAGATCCCAGAGTAATCATTAATTTTATATGTAATGCATAAACAGTATATATATGTAACCATAATTAGGAAAACACCAAACAATAGCATTCATGAACAAACGCATAGTAACACAAATACAGCATATCAAGTATACCGTGTTAACTGCGGAAAGACTACATGTCCTAGAAACAAACGCATGACTGCTCAACAAAGCAAGCCCCGGATCCACAGCGCTAGGAAAGACACAGTAGTCGGGCTCCAAACCCAGACCACACTGAATGCACACAAACTAACGCATGTCCCTTTTCAGGAGACACATGTCCACAATCATGAAAAATACAAATATATAAAGAAATACAGAACACATGAGGATTAAGGTTACTACCTGGTAGCTGATTAAAACTATCAGTAAAAATTTTCTCTGGTGCTCAAAATCAAAGTGACTCTAAAATAACAAAATTATAATTATAAGTAACTCTTCTAGAATATTTATTTGATAACTAAAAAATAAGCCTCCCTCAATCATACATAAATCTTTAATCTTTAAGTTCCTATACATGGAAGGCATTAATTTCTCCAATGCTGAACCAGTTTCCTCACGTCCTTGTAGCAGGTCAACCTCATGCAACAAGTTTTCATTTGCATTCAATCACTTTTTCCTTACATCATATTAGTCTCTCTACCCAGACCTTACATCATAAGTTGATTTTTCATTTAATCATTTTAATTCATTAATCAACCCATCTCATAAAATACTACCATTTCCAACTTAGCAACCATGAATTTATAAATAGTTAAAACTATAACTTATTTGATCTTAGTATACCTCCAACTAAAAACTTGATTCTCAATGTCTCTTCTTCCTTCTTTTCGTCCTTCACCTTCACAGAACAAGGAAGGAGTTTTCCTTCAAAGTTTTAACTTCCAGAAATTAAAGTAGAAGAAGATGGAATAAGTATTCAAAGTCTTTACCTTCCTTTGAGATGTGTGGTATGGCTCACCTTGTGTCTTCTTAATCTTCAATTACTTCTTTCTCTTCTTCTCAATGCGTTTGACCACCACCAAAAAAAAAAAAAAAAGAGTTGAGTCCCTTTAAATAAATCTCCAAGGTTAGTTCACTTAGCCGTTCTTCATCATTCGAGATCTAGGGGAATATATATATATATATATTTTTTCCTGATCTCACTTCTCTCTCGGCCGGTGGTTTGCAAAACTCAGAAATTTTCAGTTTCTTCGTCCTGCATTAGCTTGGGAGAAGGATTTATTATATTATATTTGTTTTTATTTGCCTTTGCCTTTCTCCCCGTGATCTCTAATACTTCCTCATTGAATGATAATGGGTAAAGGAGCAATTTTACATATGTGTTTTTCCCCAAAAGCGTTCAGCACCACTTGATTTTTCTGGACAAAAAATACACGTGGTTACGTTTTGGGAGCGCCCAGCACAACAACCGTTAGTTGACCGTTTGGTCAACATTAACTTGGATGAAAATGAACAGTAACGCGGGAAAAATTATACTTTTGCCCATTGTTTTAGGTGAAATTACACTTTTGCCTTTAGTTTTAAATATTAATTACACTTTTACCGCTAGCTTTAAATATTTTTTTTAAAAAACTAAAACACCCACTGGCGGCCAGTGGTATTGGTGGCCGGCCGGTGGTGGGGCCCACCAGCGGGGGTATTTTAATTTTTTTGTTTTTTAATATTTAAAACTAGGGGCAAAAGTGTAATTAATATTTAAAACTAAGGGCAAAAATGTAATTTTACCCGCGTTACTGTTCATTTCCATCCAAGTTAACGTTGACCAAATGGTCAACTAACGGCTATGGTGCAGGGTGCTCCCAAAACGTAACCACATGTGTATTTTTGGTCTAGAAAAAATCACGTGGTGCTGGACGCTCCTGGGGAAAAACACATGTGTAAAATTACTCCTTTACCCAATGATAATTGTCACCTCACTCCCACTCTCTCTTCGGAAGAGGATTTTCTGCCCAGCTCTCCCTCTCCCCATCTCTCATAGTTCAACCCAGACCGTCCAAATCTTGATCCAAGAGCCCAGAATATTTTTTGAAAAAACCGCATGCGGTCCACGGTCTTTCAAAAAATATTATGGGCCTTTCGATCAAGATATAAACAGCCTAGATTGGATTGTGAGAGATAGAGAGAGGGGGCACCGTGTAGAGAAACCGGACGCCTCTCTCTTCTAGCCGGCGGTTTAATGGGGTGATTTGTCAAATAATTACCCCCCCCCCCCCTTTTTTCCATGTCCATGGTCACGTGCCCACCCTTTTTTCATTCATTAATATTGCGTTCTCCCCATCCATCAAATCATTCTTTCTCTTCGTTTATCCGGCGATTTCAGAGAGTAGTTAATGATTTCATTATTTAATTTATTTATTCCCTTTTGATTCTTTCTTTCGTGAAGAAATTTTTTTTTCTGTGTCTTCCTTTTTTCTCCACGTGGGCCACTACTTCTTTTCTAAATTAACAAGCACAAACTCCCCCCACATGATGTGCGTGTGTAACAATTTCAAAACATGAAAACATATCCTCACCTTCCATTCATCTAAATTATTAAGAAATTGAATAAAACACAAAAAAAAATAAAGGACATATTTAGATTTCAAATCACATTAATAGATGGCTCGCCTAAATTAACGTCTGAGGGTAATAGACGGTTTCCCCTATCTAACATCGGTATTACCTAAGAGGAAGGGAGATTTCACCTTGCCTTTAGATTGTGGGTAAACCCAACCCCTTTTCTAAAAGTTTTGTATCAATATATATATATATATATATATATATATATATATATATATATATCCCATTTCCACCCTAGTACGGTGGGTTTTTTTTTTTTTCTTTTGAAGGAGTAGGAATTATTATTTATATATTTCATTCTCTTTTGCTTCATCCACACGTGCAGGGATTTCTGAGGAAGTATAATATATTGTGAATTATTTTCCTTATTCGTTCAACATATCCAGCTTCTTCCATTCCTATTTCATGTGCACAACTTTTCCTCTTAATTAATGAAGTCTCATCTAATGTCTACTTTTTCAAGGCAATTTAGACTTATATTGAAACTCCACTAATTTTTCATCAAAATTTTTCCTTCCTTTTATTGGATGAAAAATATAAGAATAATGAGGGAAAAATATATTTTTTCCTTCTTGACATTACTTATCTCAAATTATCTATAATCAAATTTATCAACCACATTTCAAATAATTCCACATTATTTTCCCAATAATTAATTTATCTTGCCAGAAAAATGATATACCATTGATCACTACTTGGTTAAAAATTCTTGTATTCTATTAATTAATTTACATGAAAATTGAGGATGTTACAATATTGGCTCACATAATTATTTAATTCTATGTAAAATGAGTAACATTTTAATATTTCATGTTTATAGTATACAATGGTGAATTTTTAAATTTTTAAATAAATAAATAATCCATGATTTTAAAGTATTTTTTAAGAAAAATCATTAAAAAAAATAAAACTACATCAATATGTTGCTCATTTTATATAAAATCTAAAGATTAGAAGTAAAAAATTAGGAGGTTAGGGTATTACAAGGACATTAGAGACCACAAACCCAAAACCACTCCACAATATTGATCGCCTCTCATGTATTGGTTTCTTTGGTTCATTGAAATATTGTTGATTTTAGTTCTCATAGTGTGAATTCTGAGATACTTTATTATGGGGAACCGGCTCTCTCTTTTTATAAGCAAGGTCTAGATCTCAAATTATCAACTTTTATACTAAGAGTAAATGTAAATTGTAATGCCAGGTAAAATAAGCCTTTATTGGTCTATATTGTACGTAGCTGGGTTATACAAGAACCTTTGAGCAACTCTAATGCTTGCTTCATTTTCTTAGAGACCCATGCTTATTTAAACTTGGAGCATTTAGTAGTCTAATTTCTGCTGCAGTTTTATTTACAAATATACCCAATCTTTTTGGATTTATTGTTAGATGTTCTACTTCGGATCTCTAAGTGATCCAAGTTGTCTATATTGATTATGTCTTTGTCACTTAATTCTTTTGCGGTAACCATTTGTTACAGCTTTTTCCCAAATTGAGCACAGTGAGCCGATTAAATTGTCCCCCCCCCCCTCTCCAGAAGATGGTGTTTGTACCCTAATTTAGAATCTTTTTATTTGTCAAATGTCAATGTTCGATAGAGTGTCATATTAGTTTGATGAGATGAACAGATTCCTCACCCACATAGTCATGGCTGGAACAACATGAGAGTTGAGAGATAGAGAAGAACCTCGTTATATGGAAAATATTTGAAAATTAGAGGTTGATTATCAATGAGCATTTAGTCATGACTACATAACCCATCTTAGGCACAAAACTCAAATGTGGCCCCTTTTACGGTAGCTTCTGCCATTGAAACAACAAATGCAAATACTTGAGCGTTAGAAAGCATCGAACATCATAAAAGCAATCTGAGCAAAAAAAAACATCATAAAAGCAAAAGTGTCCAAGATTTAAGATTAAATTTTCACCTGCTTGTCTCTACACGTCAGCCGTATATCCCGGGCACTAAGTACAAGGCCAGATTCAGATTTCTAGATGAAGAGAGAGGAATCAAAGGAGTGCAATGACATTTCAGACATATGAATTAAGAGGAAAAACCCTAGGGGAAGGGGAAGGGAAAAGGAAGAATAAAAATCAGGATTCGGATTCTCTCATTTACCATTCCGGTCTGGTCCTTTCTTTTATCCCAAAACTAAGTAGTTTTGGGTAAAAACACAAAAAAGAAATGTAAGAATTTTATTTTGAAAAAAGGCCATCATTATCTAGGAATATTTTTTTAGCGTCATTCAGTATTCCAAATTAATTTTTAGTGCACTCACCACCCTTTTTTTTTTAATAACATCCAATATCTAGCACCCAACACCCAAAAATATTTTTAAAGTAGGATCTAGTATACTTTTGGGTAACACTAAAAAATATTTTAGGATGCTGAGTGTATTAAAAATTAGTTTAGGATACTGAATATTATTAAACAATTTTTGAAGTGGTGAATGCTCTCTCTCTCTCTCTCTCTCTCTCTAAGCCTTTAGCTTTTCTTACTCCAAAATTACGTAGTTTTAAGATAAAAAATAGGAGCCGACTATCATGGTAAATGAGAGAATCTGGATCCCACTACACATATATGACCTTATGGTTGGCATGAAGCCATATGAATAATGCAAAAAATTTGGGGGTCTCCAAGACCAAAATTTCTTATAAACATTGTTGAGTGTGAAATTATGATTGACCCATTCAAAAGCATGAGTTTAAGTGGAAAAGATATTACCTCTAATCTTAAAATAAGATAAAGTTTGTAGTACAATTACAGTAAAAGTTGATAAAGCATAAGGTTGTTAGTTAGGACTTGGGGTGTTTCTAGGAAGAACTTGGAATGTTTTCAAGAATACAACATGAACATTTTAATGAAGACGCGGAAAGAAAAGCAAATCAAACTCTTGGGATGTTATCCTCGCGTCGTCTTTCGATCCTATTCAGCGATTGGAAATTTTTTTTGAACAATAGCGATTGGAGATTTGAGTGTCTAGAAATACGAATTGATGATGCAAACAGAGCTCGAGAGTAATTGCGATAATGGCGACACAACTTTGGAGAAATGGCCCCAGAGGTCCAAAAAAGGTACTTGCCTCATCAATTTCATTATTCCTTTCGGCTCTTTCACTTTCCTTTTTCTTTTTTTATTATTCTTTCTTTATACTCTGCAATAAAAGAATTAATGGTCTTTAATTTTTTGAATGACAACGGCAATCATTGTGCAATGCCAGGAAAAGGGTTTCCGCACCGAGTAAAAAAATTATGGGTAGTTAGATAATTTCTTAAATTTGGTAACATTTCATAATTCTAATTTCACTTTGAAATTATTAAAATTCAATATACTAATTTTGACAATCTTTTTCTCAAACAATAAAGCAAGGCATCATTGTCTTTTCATCCTCAAAACTTAATTTCAATTTGAACTAAGGGTGTAGTAAAGATTCAAATTTTTTTGAGAGTTGACTGAAATTACTTAATTCTCTTTTAATTAAGTCACTTTTATGTATTTATTAGACTGAAAATTAGATTATTATTAAGAATAAAAAGTTGTTAATTACTTGTTTGGGAATCCACAAAACCACAGTTTCAAAAATCATTTTTCCATAAACCGAGACAAAACTTTTCTTACATACTTATCTCGTAAATTCAAAAACTATTCTCCATCTAATCCAGCCATTACTAACTAGGAGAAAAGGGGATCAATGGATATGTTATTATGCCTTTGTTCAAAAAGTTACTTTTACAAACTGTATTGGGTCTAGCCAAAAAGGTTAATCCCTCAACATGGTAAACCAATGTTTAAATCCTTACTACGAGAGGTGCCATATTTAGCACTCAATAATGTCTCAAATATAATTATTTTCAATAGAAGAATACTTATGCTTAGTTAAAAAAATGCTACTTTTTGATAGAGTAAGATGACTGCTTCAAGTACATTAATGTTACTGCTTCAAGTAACATGAATGTATCATAAGAATTGTAATGTGTACTTATTACGCATTTATTATAGTATCATTTTCCTGTGGAATCACTATATTATAAGAATTGTAATGTGTACTTATTCCACATTTATTATTGCATCAATTCTTCTTACGTGTGGGATCACTATATCATTTTCCAATTGACCAAGAATATGTGGCTAAATTCTTCTGCTTCAGGGACTGATCATGATAAGTTGGTGTGATTCTCAAGATGGTTATAAGATGTTGGTGATGGCAAGTTAAGGACTCACATGACTGTGTTGAGGAAATTGAAATACCCAGTGATTTGTTAATTTCAGGCTATCAAGATCCAATTCATGCGATTGTGGAATCAATGTACATAAACCTATTAGAAAGAGATGTTCATGAATGTTAATTAATTATAAGATATTATTGTTTAACATTGTTGAGATTTCATTTGTAATATGTACTTTGAATCTATTAGAGGATATTGTTGTTTACCATTATTGATGTTCCATTTTTAATATGTATTCATTTATTGGTAGTGAAGTAAAATATATTTGAGTAAACCGTGAAGTACTATTACCCCGTGCAACGGGGAAGCACAAGCTTGTTGGATAAACACATAATATAATATTGCTGTAAATATAGTTGTAAAGCAGCCTGAAAATGAGTTTTTTTTTTTGGGGGTCCTATATTCCTTAAATGAGTTGAGTGTTTGTATGCAGAGAGAATAGGCGGGCAAGATCGGGAAATATTTATCGAGTAGGAGATACTTACCTTACGTATGAGATACCACGCCAAAATGCCTTCAAAAATTATTTCTGACCGATTTATGCACTGTTTATAGCGATTGAAGCTACAACTTTTGTTTTTTCAGCTATCATCAGCTTTGCATAGATATGAGAGTAAGTAGGATAAAGTTGACATTATGGTATTAGAAAATACCAGTAACCTACAAAAATGTTAAACATTATGACTGAGCAAATGCCAAACTTAATGCCCTCCTTCAATCAGACTCATATAGTATATGATAAATTATACTATGGCATTAAAGATTACAGTTATCCATCAATATTGCGTTTAATGGGGTGATTTGTAATATACTATGGCATTAAAACATTATGGGCCCTTCGATCAAGATATAAACAGCTCAGATTGGATTGTGAGAGATAGAGAGGGGGGGCACCGTGTAGAGAAACCGGACGCCTCTCTCTTCTAGCCGGCGGTTTAATGGGGTGATTTGTAATATAATTCCCCCCCCCCCCCTCTTTTTTCCATTTCCATGGTCACGTGCTCACCCTTTTTTCATTCATTAATATTGCGTTCTCCCCATCCGTCAAATCATTCTTTCTCTTCTTCGTTTATCCGGCGATTTCAGAGAGTAGGTAATGATTTCATTATTTAATTTATTTATTCCTTTTGATTCTTCCTTTCGTGAAGAAATTTTTTTTCCTGTGTCTTCCTTTTTTCTCCACGTGGGCCACTACTTCTTTTCTAAATTAACAAGCACAAACTCCCCCCCCCCCCTCCGGGCATGATGTGCGTGTGTAACAATTTCAAAACATGAAAACATATCCTCACCTTCCATTCATCTAAATTATTAAGAAATTGAATAAAACACAAAAGAAAATAAAGGATATATTTAGATTTCAAATCACATTAATAGATGGCTCGCCTAAATTAACGTCTGAGGGTAATAGACGGTTTTCCCTATCTAACATCGGTATTACCTAAGAGGAAGGGAGATTTCACCTTGCCTTTAGATTGTGGGTAAACCCAACCCCTTTTCTAAAAGTTTTGTATCAAAATATATATATATATATATATATATATATATATATATATATATATATATATATATATATATATCCCATTTCCTCCCTGGTACGGTGGGGTTTTTTTTTTTTTTTTTTTTTTTAAGGAGTAGGACTTATTATTTATATATTTCATTCTCTTTTGCTTCATCCACACGTGCAGGGATTTCTGAGGAAGTATAATATATTGTGAATTATTTTCCTTATTCGTACAACATATCCAGCTTCTTCCATGCCTATTTCATGTGCACAACTTTTCCTCTTAATTAATGAAGTCTCATCTAATGTCTACTTTTTCAAGGCAATTTAGACTTATATTGAAACTCCACTAATTTTTCATCAAAATTTTTCCTTCCTTTTATTGGATGAAAAATATAAGAATAATGAGGGAAAAATATATTTTTTCCTTCTTGACATTACTTATCTCAAATTATCTATAATCAAATTTATCAACCACATTTCAAATAATTCCACATTATTTTCCCAATAATTAATTTATCTTGCCAGAAAAATGATATACCATTGATCACTACTTGGTTAAAAATTCTTGTATTCCATTAATTAATTTACATGAAAATTGAGGATGTTACAATATTGGCTCACATAATTATTTAATTCTATGTAAAATGAGTAACATTTTAATATTTCATGTTTATAGTATACAATGGTGAATTTTTAAATTATTAAATAAATAAATAATGCATAATTTTAAAGTGTTTTTTTAAAAAATCATTAAAAAAAATAAAACTACATCAATATGTTGCTCATTTTATATAAAATCTAAAGATTAGAAGTAAAAAATTAGGAGGTTAGGGTATTACAAGGACATTAGAGACCACAAACCCAAAACCACTCCACAATATTGATCGCCTCTCATGAATTGGTTTCTTTGGTTCATTGAAATATTGTTGATTTTAGTTCTCATAGTGTGAATTCTGAGATACTTTATTATGGGGAACCGGCTCTCTCTTTTTATAAGCAAGGTCTAGATCTCAAATTATCAACTTTTATACTAAGAGTAAATGTAAATTGTAATGCCAGGTAAAATAAGCCTTTATTGGTCTATATTGTACGTAGCTGGGTTATACAAGAACCTTTGAGCAACTCTAATGCTTGCTTCATTTTCTTAGAGACCCATGCTTATTTAAACTTAGAGCATTTAGTAGTCTAATTTCTGCTGCAGTTTTATTTACAAATATACCCAATCTTTTTGGATTTATTGATAGATGTTCTACTTCGGATAATCTAAGTGATCCAAGTTGTCTATATTGATTATGTCTTTGTCACTTAATTCTTTTGTGGTAACCATTTGTTACAGCTTTTTCCCAAATTGAGCACAGTGAGCCGATTAAATTGTTTTTCCCCCCCTCTCCAGAAGATGGTGTTTGTACCCTAATTTAGAATCTTTTTATTTGTCAAATGTCAATGTTCGATAGAGTGTCATATTAGTTTGATGAGATGAACAGATTCCTCACCCACATAGTCATGGCTGGAACAACATGAGAGTTGAGAGATAGAGAAGAACCTCGTTATATGGAAAATATTTGAAAATTAGAGGTTGATTATCAATGAGCATTTAGTCATGACTACATAACCCAGCTTAGGCACAAAACTCAAATGTGGCCCCTTTTACGGTAGCTTCTGCCATTGAAACAACAAATGCAAATACTTGAGCGTTAGAAAACATCGAACATCATAAAAGCAAAAGTGTCCAAGATTTAAGATGAAATTCTCACCTGCTTGTCTCTACACATCAGCCGTATATCCCGCGCACTAGGTACAAGGCCAGATTCAGATTTCTAGATGAAGAGAGAGGAATCAAAGGAGTACAATGACATTTCAGACATATGAATTAAGAGGAAAAACCCTAGGGGAAGGGGAAGGGAAAAGGAAGAATAAGAGCCGGGATCCAGATTCTCTCATTTACTATTCTGGTCTGGTCCGATCTTTTACCCCAAAACTAAATAGTTTTGGGTAAAAACACGAAAAAAGAAATGTAAGAATTTTATTTTGAAAAAAAGCCATCTATTATCTAGGAATATTTTTTTAGCGTCATTCAGTATTCCAAATTAATTTTCAGTACACTCACCACCCAAAAATATTTTTTAATAGCTTCCAATATCTAGCTACCCTACACCCAAAAATATTTTTTAAGTAGGATCTAGTATATTTTTGGGTAACACTAAAAAATATTTTAGTATGCTGAGTGTATTACAAATTAATTTAGGATATTGAATATTATTGAATTTTTTTTTGAAGTGGTGAATGCTCTCTCTCTCTCTGTCTCTCTGTCTGTGTGTGTGTGTGTGTGTGTTTTAAGCCTTTAGTTTTTCTTACTCCAAAACTACGTAGTTCTGTTTTAAGCCTTTAGTTTTTCTTACTCCAAACCTACGTAGTTTTAAGATAAAAGATAGGAGCCGACTATTATAGTAAATGAGAGAATCCGGATCCCACTACACATATATGACCTTATGGTTGGCACGAAGCCATATTAATAATGCAAAAAATTTGGGGGTCTCCAAGACCAAAATTTCTTATAAACATTGTTTTCTTATAAACATTGTTTTGAGTGTGAAATTATGATTGAGCCATTCAAAAGCACGAGTTTGAGTAGAAAAGATATTACCTCGATCTTAAAATAGGATAAAGTTTGTAGTATAATTTATACTACAAACTTTTTCATATATTTAAAATGGGGAAGTATTAGAGTAAGGTTGTTAAAGCATAAGGTTGTTAGTTAGGACTTGGGGTGTTTCCAGGAAGAACTTGGAATGTTTTCAAGAATACAACAAGAACATTTTAAAGAAGACGCGGAAATTAAAGAAAAGCAAATCAAACTCTTGGGATGTTATCCTCGCGTCGTCTTTCGATCCTATTCAGCGATTGCAGATTTTTTTTTTTTTTTTTGAACAATAGCGATTGGAGATTTGAGTGTCTAGAAATACGAATTGATGATGCAAACAAAGCTTGCGATAATGGCGACACAACTTTGGAGAAATGGCCCCAGAGGTCCAAAGGTACTTGCCTCATCAAATTCATTATTCCTTTCGGCTCTTTCACTTTCCTTTTTCTTTTTTTATTATTCTTTCTTTCTACTGCAATAAAATAATTAATGGTCTTTAATTTTTTGAATGACAACTGCAATCATTGTGCAATGCCAGGAATAGGGGTTCCGCACCGGGTAAAAAAATTATGGGTAGTTAGATAATTTCTTAAATTTGGCAACATTTCATAATTCTAATTTCACTATGAAATTATTAAAATTCAATATACTAATTTGGCATTTACTAATTTTGACAATCTTTTTCTCAAACAATAAAGCAAGGCATCATTGTCTTTTCATCCTCAAAACTTAATTTCAATTTGAACTAAGAGTGTAGTGAAGATTCAAAATCTTTTGAGAGTTGAGTGAAATTACTTAATTCTCTTTTAATTAAGTCACTTTTATGTATTTATTAGACTGAAAATTAGATTATTATTAAGAATAAAAAGTTGTTAATTACTTGTTTGGGAATCCACAAAACCGCAGTTTTAAAAATCATTTTTCCACAAACCGAGACAAAACTTTTCTTACATAGTTATCTCATAAATTCAAAAATTATTCTCCAAAATCTAATCCAACCTTGTATAACTAGGAGAAAAGGGGACCAATGGACATGTTATTATGCCTTTGTTCAAAAAGTTACTTTTACAAACTGGCGTTGGGTCTAGCCAAAAGGATTAATCCCTCACAACATGGTGAACCAATGTTTAAATCCTTACTATGAGAGGCACTACATTTAGTGCTCAATAATGCCTCAAATATAATTACCTTCAATAGAAGAATACTTATGCTTAGTTAAAAAACGCTACTTTTTGATAGAGTAACATGATTGCTTCAAGTATATTAATGTTACTGCTTCAAGTAACATGAATGTATCATAAGAATTGTAATGTGTACTTATTACGATTTATTATAGTATCATTTTCCTGTGGAATCACTATATTATAAGAATTGTAATGTGTACTTATTATGCATTTATTATTGCATCAATTCTTCTTACTTATAGGATCACTGTATCATTTTCCAATTGACCAAAAATATGTGGCTAAATTATTCTGCTTCAGGGACTGATCATGATAAGTTGGTTTGATTCTCAAGATGGTTATTAGATGTTGGTGATGGCAAGTTAGGGACTCACATGACTGTGTTGAGGAAACTGAAATACCCAGTGATTTGTTAATGGGTAAAATATCAAATCTGCCATGGAAGTTTTGTGAATGGAGGGTCCAGCACCCGGAAGTTTTTTTGGTACCAAAATTATCCCAGAAGTATTAATATGGTACCAAAATTACCCCGGAAGTATTGAAAAGGGAGCAAATATACCCAAAACTGACGGAACGTCAAACGTCCGTTGGCCACGTCAGAAATGTTTTGTTTTTTACCAGTTTATTGTGTCGATATTAATGCCACGGAAGCTCCACATTTGACAAATTGGTTGCCATTTGCTGGTTAGGTATCTTCGTTCAACCAGAGAGGGTGGTAAACAGAGAGCGTCGGGTTCAATCGGAGGTTGTAACGGTCAAAATCGGAACCGATCTGGGAAGTGTGGAACTACAGGTGTTCTTATACAGTAGATAAGACATGGGTGATTCGACAGCAAGTTCGATTAGTGGTAGCAGGCGGAGGGTGGCACGCTTGAGACGAGAATCGCGAGAGTTGCAATACGAAGGACCAAGGAAGATCTGTCACTGTGGAATAGTGGCTCCTTTGTGCACTTCATGGACAGAACAAAACCCAGGGAGAAGATTCTTCGGCTGTCGAAACTATCAGCATGTTAGTGTTTATTTAATTGTTGGAAGGTAAATTATTGTATGTTGTTAATGGTGAAGGCTGACGTGAAGTAATGTGTAGGGCAATGGCTGTGGATTCTTCCAATGGCATGATGGTCAAATGGGTGAGAGGTCGACTGAGGTGATAAATGAGCTTCTTGGCTATGTTGATAGATTGTATGATGACAATGCAATGCAAGGGAGAGCTGATAACCAAATAGATAGAAATGTTGAAGCAAAACTTTCAGACATGTATTTGGATATGGTCAAGCTTGATGGTAGATTGAGGAAGCTTGATGGTAGATTGAGACTTACAATTTGTGGATTGGTTTTGACTTTAGTGTTGGTTGTTGTTTACATTTTGTCCTAGATGGTTTTGAATGCCATTTGTAATGTGCAATGTAAGTGTATTAGTTGTAACTATATGTGGAATGTATGTTGCTTCTTTAGTTTGGCCAATTTTGTATGTCAACTGAATTACTTTGGCCAATTTTGTAAGCAGTAAAGTATGGTCAATTGTCATGGCCATTGTTTCTGATGTAATGGACAAAAGAATTGTGTAAGTTGAATCAAGTATTGTGTATTGGTATTTTATCCTCATCAATAGTGGGTATGCTGTCAAGTGTAGGAAAGTATGAACTATGATGTTGATTGCAAGTAAAAAAAAGAACCTGATTGCAATAATAGCTGATTGGGTATATAAAAGTGCACAATACAACATGGCCCTGTTTGCAATAATAGCTGTAAAGTGTGGAATGAACTATGATGCCAATCGCAAGAAATAAAATGACCCTGTTTGCAATAATAGCTGATTGATGAAAATAAAAGTGCACAATACAACAGTGCACCCAGAAAAACTAGTTGCAGATAGGAAATAAATGAACCTGATTGCAATAGCTGATTGGGATATATTCAACATGGCACACCAAAACAATACAACATGACATACATATAGCTGATTGGAAGAAAGTGCCCAACACAACATGACACCTAAATATTCATTACTGGTAGATGTTCAGCAGTTATCTGATTACAATATGGAACATAAATATTTACAAAATGGTGCCAAAATATTCATAGTAGCCTAACACATCTATGTGTAATGAAATGTCTGCTCATGAGGAACCACTAATACATCCAAAATGGCCAATACAACATGGCACCTAAGTGGCTAATATACCAACCAAAAGAAAGTCATGGCAGCCCTTTACAACCAAAATACAATCATCCTAGATGTTAACAAAATAAATACAAGCCCACCCTTGACAACCATCACAGATGGCATCCAAAAAACATAAACACAACACAGTGGGCTACTTGTTCAGACCCCTTCCCCTGCCTCTTGTTGATGGAAATTTGTTCCTGCTGCTGGAAGCAATCAACATTTTGTCCCTATGTGCTAGAAGACGTGAAGTTGGCATCGCTGGTGCCCCTCGCCACATGAGTCCTGGAGGTGTGACAGGGAGTGTAGACGGGGTAGGTGGTGTTGAACCATCCCCAATAATTTTCACACTCCGATAAGCTTGGTCTGCGGATGACTTGGTCTTGCTTCGCGTCATAATTGCTCTATTGTTTGGGATGGGGAATCTGGTTTCCAAGTCTTCAGATTGATGCATGGACTCGTTTGAGGTACCAGCATGAAGGACACGGCTGGAATTCATTCCCGGCTAACACAGAACAAACATTGGAGTGTGAAAAAAAAATCAGAAATCAGTCCTCCATAAAACTGTGACAATTCAGAGAAGTACAAATATACAAGTCTGAAAATAAATAACTACTACTACACAAATATACAAGTCTAAAAATAAATAACTACTACTACTACTACTAAATCTGAAAAAATCAGATCGATCCTTGTTAGGGATTCTTAAATATGCAAGTCTGAAAATGCACTCACTTTCTAGGCAGTTTGTATTATAACATAATATGCAAGTTTGAAATCCAATAGTTAAACCTACAAACTTACATTATATTCTGTCCTCCCAGTATCCTCATCAATAAGGACTCCCATGCCAGTTATTTGCCTACTCTTGTAGAAAGCTCTTCCACCACGAGGTGTCACTCGAGACTGTTGTGTACTTGCTTGTGACGACTGCGTGACTGTATCGGCTTCAAAGTCACCTCTACTACACCTTTGTCGTTTTGAGCTTGAGCTTGTGGTTGGTCGCTGCAATAAGGAAAAAAAAACAGAAAATTCAATTCTTAACTCATATTTGAAACAAGAGACATAGTGCTTAAGTCATACTCACATCTTTACATGTCGCTCTATTATGGCCTCCCTTATGACATATACTGCATTTTGAGTCACTTCCTCTTTTGCTGGCCTTTTCAACACATGGGGTAGGCAAATCAGGAGTTATTTGTGGCCCAACAATTGTCTGTTGTCCTCCTTGTCCAAGGTTCCTTCTCCTTTCACCTTCTTCCGTTCTAATTCTCCTTTTGGTAGGGCAGCCAGGCATTGGTGTGAATGGTGGTGGTGCCAATGGCTCAAACCGATGAACTGCCCAAAATGACCCCCCTCTCACTGGTTGGAACTTATTTCTATAACTTGCAATATATGAATCCTTATGGTAGAACCTAGATATTTGACTAACAGGGTCTACATTGGCATGATAAAGGGCACAAATTGCATGTTGGCAAGGGACACCAGTCAAGTCCCAAGCCCTACATGAGCATCTCTTTGCAGCTATAAACACATTATGTTTGTCATCTCCTTCAGTCACTTCATACCCGTCATCCCCATTGTAGTAGACTCTACATCTCATCGACAACTTCTTGTTGTCCTCAAACAAAGACACACACTTAGGACTAAAATTACCCTTCCACCTAGACACATTTTTTTCAGCATCAACCCACTTAGTCATAAGCTTAATCCTGATCCCATCTATCATCCTAATTACTGGTAAATACCTAAAATCATCTATCCAGGCATTAAAGCTTTCACTTATATTGTTATCAACAATCCAGGACAGCGGTGTACATCTAAAATAAGCCCTCACCCACGCTGTTACCAGGTACGATACGACTGCCTTTGCTGCTCCATCACTGAGTGCAGAAAGTTGTTTGAGGTTATCCACAAATTGTTCTTCAAATGTGCTCCAAGCACAAGAGAAGAACTTTTTCTTCAACTCTCCGCCGCCCCACTTCTTGCTCCAGTTAGCATAGACATGCCTAGCACATAGTCTATGCTCTGCCATCGGTAAGACCTCAGATACAGCAATAAGTAAACCCTGAAAATGAATAACAAACATCAGCAACTTTGTATACAGTCATCATTGTACCTAGCCCATATCAATTTAACCTATCCCCTACCTTTTGCATATCGCTCATGATGGTGATGTTATCTCCTTCTTCTATCTCTAACGACCTCTTCAACCATTGAAAAAACCATCTCCAGTTTACCGTGTTCTCTTTCTGTGTTATCCCAATAGCAATGGGATATAGGCTATCATTTGCATCGAGGCCAGTGGCAGTTAGCATTATGCCTCGTGCATTTCCCTTGAGGAATGTACCATCAACACCAATGATAGGTCTACATCCAGCCTTCCACCTGGTCTGCAATAGCAACATGAACAAAGATTAATCAATCATGCTATAACTGTAAACCATGCCAACATGTAAAAGTAAATCACAAAATAATTACCTTTGCAGCATGGAAACACACGTACAACCGGCTGAACACCCTATTCCCCTTTTCAAGAGCCTCTTTACTTAGTTCAAGGGACACATCTGAACCTGGATTGGACTTTTTCAACTCATTGCAATAGCCTTCCAAGTGGTTGAACTCATCAGCATAACTTCCTTCCATTCCCTCAACAATTAACCTCCTCGCTCTTTTACACTTGAACAAACTAATACTAACCATCAACTCCTCTTCTGCATCCTTCTTCATGTCTTTCACTCTATAACTCGGCCTATCTCGCAACTTGTACTTAAAATACTCAGCTAGAAATTGCACAGACGCCCTAGGATTCTTAAACACCCGGCTGCAACTATGTTCCAGTAGAAGGGTCTTGATTTTCAACCCTGGATTTGACCCTTGCTTGGAGGCATAGAACACAAATGGGCATCCATCTTGGCATCGAATCAGAACTCTTGAAGGCTCACTCTTAACAATTTTCAACTTCACTCCAACACAGACAGCATAGTTATTTATCGCTGAAATAAGCTCCTTCTTGTCTGCAAACGTCTCACCTAGTATGAAAGTGGGTAAACCTTCACCCACCTCATCATCCTCTTCATTTCCACTGTCACTGTAACCCTCAAAATCCTCTTTACCTTCTCCCTCACCTTCATCCTCACCTTCGATTGGAATCAGAAGGTTATCTCCATTATCGTGTCCTAGTTCATCATACTGTTCATCACAACTGCTTATATCTACATCGGACAGCTCACGGGTCCCCCTTTTTCCACTACCCTTTCGACCCCTCTTTGGACCACTACCGGGACCACTACACCCCTCTAATGTCATTTAAAATTTAACCTACATTAATGTTTCCCAACAAACAAACCACAAAGCGACAAGAGGAAATAGAAAAACAAAGGGCCAGTCAGCATTCCACTATGTAAAACGCATAAAGCAGATAAAAGCTACACACACAAAGTCTGAAAGATTCCATACCTGCAAATAGAGGACGAATCTCTGCTACCCACTCAGAATGTCACTATTCTCTTCCTTACAATCGCTCTTCCCTAACTTTCGGTGGTTGCAATTTCACCCTCTTCCACTAATTTCTCCCGGCCACTTCGCGATTTCACAGTCTCGGCAACCTTGCGATTTCACAGTCTCGGCAACCTTGCGATTTCACAGTCCCGGCAACCTTGCAATTTCACCTTCCGATCTCTTTCACAATCCCTCATTCCGCCCAAATCGCGATTTCACCCAAGTTGTCGTCGAGTTGCTTCATATATTTGCCCTAGTTCTCGTCGAGCAAAGAGCGTTTGAGTTTTTTAACCTACCGACTTTGGCCATACGTGTCTAATGATGTGGCAAATGTTCACCCTCCACCGTGTTTTTCCCCCTGCCATGTGGTATTTTAACCAGCAACGTGGACCCCCGTCAGTTTTGGGTATATTTGGTACCATTTTAATACTTCCGGGGTAAATTTGATACCTAAAAAACTTCTGGGTGCTGGACGCTCCATTCGCAAAACTTCCATGGCAAATTTGCACTTTTACCCTTTGTTAATTTCAAGCTATTAAGGTCCAATTCGTGTGATTATGGAATCAATGTACATAAACCTATTAAAAAGACATATTTATGAATGTTAATCAATTAGAAGACATTGTTGTTTAACATTGTTGAGATTTCATTTGTAATATGTACTTTGAATCTATTAGAGGATATTATTGTTTACCATTATTGATGTTTCATTTCTAATATGTATTCATTTATTGGTAGTGAAGTAAAATATATTTGATTAAATCGTGAAGTACTATTACCCCGTGCAACGGGGAAGCACAAGCTTGTTGGATAAACACATAATATAATATTGCTGTAAATATAGTTGTAAAGCAGCCTGAAAATGAGTTTTTTTTTTTTGGGGGGGGGGGGGGGTTCCTATATGTCCTTAAATGAGTTGAGTGTTTGTATGCAGAGAGAATAAGCGGGCAAGCGCCAGAAATATTTATCGAGTGGGAGATACTTACCTTACCTTACGTATGAGATACCACGCCAAATGCCCTCAAAAATCATTTCTGACCGACTTATGCACTGTTTATAGCGATTGAAGCTACAGCTTTTGTTTTTTCAGCTATCATCAGCTTTGTATAGATATGAGAGTAAGTAGGATAAAGTTGACATTATGGTATTAGAAAATACAGTAACCTACAAAAATGTTAAACATTATGACTGAGCAAATGCCAAACTTAATGCCTTCCTTCAATCAGACTCATATAGTATAAGATAAATTATACTATGGCATTAAAGATTACAGTTATCCATCAATATTGATCAGAATCCTTGGAAGATCCTAATGAGATAATGTAGTAGATGAATATATATAGGATGCGTAAACCGATATTATATTAGATTAAATTTAGGATTGGTCTGGATATTGTGGAAGAGCTATCCTTTGACTAATACATGGCTAATCCTGGATTTGGGATTTGTAAAAACTAAGTTGAACAATGATCTAGAAAACGAAAATGAATTAGCAAATGAAAATAAGATAGAATTTATGTAGATGGCTCCATTTCATCCTCTCCCTCACTAAGTACATCATGGGACTCAGGATCAAAGAAGAGTAAGTACTGCATGGATAATTGAACCTACTTCCTAACAAACAAACTGTCAATTACCATTCATCTTGTATCAATAACTGACATACCAAAGGGAAGTCCCTCCAATTTGCTGTTATTTTCCTTGCACTTATGCCTTAAGAACATATTTTCAAATGTCGCTCAGTTCTAATTACATTGATATTTCTTGGAGCTACATTTAGTGTGAAGGACTCTATGCTATAGCATCAATATATGGAGGAATATCTTGCTAAATACTCCCTCCGGTCCTAATTATAGGACATATTTAACCAACTTTGGAGAGATTAAAGAGAGAAGTTAAATTAGTTAATTTTACTTATTTTCCTAAAATGCCCTTATATACATTTAAAATGACAAAAGTAAAAGTAAATAACAACTCATATCATGTACCTCTTCGACCTAAAATTTTCTTTTCTACACGCTTTCTAATTAAAATAATGGTCTTGTTATATACACATATATGTGTGTATATATGTCTAGGTACACACACACACACACACACACACACACACACATATATATATATGAATACACACACACATGTGTGTGTGTGTGTTTATATATGTACACATACACATATATATTGACAACACACGCACACTTACATATATATGTGTCTGTGTGTGTCTGTGTATATATGCAGTGGCGGAGCTACGTTGACGCCAATGTACGCAGGTGCAAACACAAAGTTGAAAGAAGAAGCGAAATTGGTGAGGAATGAGGATGGGGAATCTGAACAGAGGCGATGGAAGGAGGAGGAAGAAGGGAAAGGATGATGGTGATGTGCTGGCAGGGTGATTCAGGCGGAGGTTGACGGTGGAACAGGAAGAAGGTCGATGATGGTGCTCTAAGATTTATTCCTC
Source organism: Acacia crassicarpa (assembly GCA_034222035.1). Lineage (NCBI taxonomy): Eukaryota > Viridiplantae > Streptophyta > Magnoliopsida > Fabales > Fabaceae > Acacia > Acacia crassicarpa. The sequence goes on from JAWXYG010000003.1 coordinate 42,581,406, forward strand.
CTCTGTGCTCTCCTCGTTTGAAACTTCAGTGGTGAATCTCCAGCAGTGGTGAAAGTGAAACTTAGACCGAAGGTGACGGTGATGAAAAAATCGGCGCTCTCGTCTCCCTTATTCTCCAAAATCGACTCTTTTTTTTTTCCCCAAATCTCTGCCAAAAATTGATACAAAAGTCACAGCCCTTAGCTCTAAAAAATGTCGGCCCCTTTTGGAAAAAGATCCCCAAAAATCTGTTCACATTCGGCTTGCTTCAATCAGCAAAAACACTGATTTCTATTCGGGGACTGTGCTGTAATTTTCAATAAATGGGGTCATTTTCTGTCATTTTTTCTGATTCTGTTCTGTTCTAAAAGTGATAGCATATATTACAGATAAAGCCACTTTGTTTTCTGGCATAATTCTCAGCTTGCCACGCAGAAGTTCCTTTCAGTTTTGTAGGGCTATTGGTAACTTTTGAAACTGTGGATTTAGAATGTTTTTATAATCATTCTATTATAATAGTTTAGTTGGCTTTTGATTATTATTTTTCTATGTTACGTTAAAGTTTTTTTTTTCTTATTTATATTCTTTTATTTTTTTAAGCATCTAAACTTTCCTTAAAAAAAATAAAAATAAAAATCCTAGCTCCGCAATTAATTGTGCGGACATAAAGAAAAAATCCTAGTTCCGCTACTGTATATATGTATGTATATTTGTGTGTAGACACACATATAAACACACACACACATACAGTGTGTTTATATATGTACACATACACATATATATTGACAACATACACTCACAGATATATATGTGTATGTGTGTGTGTGTGTGTGTGTGTGTGTGTGTGTGTTTATATATGTATCTGTGTGTATATGTATGTATATTTGTGTGTAGACATACATAAAAACACACACATATATATATCTCTATGTGTATGAATATGTATGCATATGTGTGTGTCTATATTAGAGCCGGGAAATCGGGCCGAGCCCGTCAGGCCGGCCCGTTTAAGCCCTGGCCCTGTAGGGCTCGGGCTTAAAAAATCAACTAAAATTTTGAATTTGGCCCTGTAGGGCTTCGGGCCGGCCCGTTAGGCCCGTTTCACTGTAGCATTTTTTTTTTTTTTTTTACTTGGCCTTTATCTATGTATGAACAGTCAAATAGAACTTGAAAAATATTTATTTGAAACTACATAAAGCACACATGTTGTACTTAAACTAAACAATATGACTTGGAATGACATGATAATAAATACTTGGATTCCATAATTAATTTATTAATAAAAGCTATAGGGAAAGTAAAAATTCACAAAGATTAATTTGCAAGTCTTTACTTCAACTGTGTACAATGGTTTGTTTTTTGTTATGAATTAATGAATATGTTTATTCGTTGGATGATTTGTATTGTTTAGATATTAATGTTGATAATATTTATTTGATAGATTAGAACTTTGATGGTTACAATTTATTAATTATATTTCTCTGGAAAAAATCGGAAGAAAAATAATTAAAATTTAGGATAGTAATTTCCAGGCCCTGTAGGGCCGGCCCTGGCCCTGGTACTATCGGGCCGGGCTTTGAAAAACATACGTTTTCCTTATCCCAGGCCCTGTAGGGCCGGCCCTGTCGGGCCCAGGCCCTGTAGGGCCAGGCCCTGTCGGGCTGGGCCGGCCCTGATTCCCAGCTCTAGTATATATATATATATATTGGAAAATTAATGACAACTAATCGATAAGCAGATTAGAATCTAACAATTTAAAAGTTTCAATGATTGAAAGAGACTATACATCTACATATATATAATCACATTCACCAAAAACCAAACACACTTGAGAGAATAAAATAGGGGTATTTTAGGAAGAAATTGACAAAAATTAGAATGTTGTCCTATAATTAGGACCAAAACTAACTCTCAAATGTTGTCTTATAATTAGGACCGGAGGGAGTATCTACACAATGGCATCAATATGTAGGTAATTAAATAAAACCTTACTTTAAACTATTTATTCTCACTGACAAATAATTGTAATTTTCTTTACTTTCATATTTATAATTGTGTTTTTGCACTAGCTTGCATTTATTTCAATGTGCTTAATCTTATTTTGCCAAGAAACATGATTCGTAACTAATCATGTGTTGAACCTATAGGCAGCGTCTATGTTCAAAGGACCAATTCCTCCCATTATATTATGCCATTTTCTTTAGGTTCTCTTTGCTTTATGACTCCTTTCTATATGCTCCATCTTTGCGTTGTTGTATATTATTTTTATTACTTAATTATGAATCTGATTCCATGCCTAATTTGAAGCTGAACTTGACATCTTTCAGATAGTGAACATTACAGAGAATACCTTGAATCAATATTGAAAGGTCCTATTGGCACCACATTAAGGAACCGTTTGATATGTCAAATGGCAGGAAATGCAGCTAAAAATAAACATGAAACTGAGGAACCGATGCTTGTGCTAAATTAGGTTACTATTGACTGTGTAATATCATCTTTCCTTACAAACTTGAATTGTTCCTATGACGACTCTTGTCATGTGTGTGCAAGGAGACTGATTGATCATTCTATTAGTTCTCTATAAAACAAAATGAAGTTAATGATTTAAGTTAAAAATGTTTTAGCTTGTTCAAACTTAAAATCAATAACTTACTGTCAATATTAACTTGAGTTTCAAGTTGTAAAACTTGAGTCAACACTAGAAAGAGAGTTATCAAAAAATTTGAACTTATATTGACTCGAGCCAATCTTGCTTAACTCGAGTCATAAGCTCTTGTAAAATATTTTGAAATATATTGTTGCCTTGAGCTTATGAGAATTGACTCTAGTCATCCTTATGGACTTAAACTTATTTTCAAATTCAAAAGTCCCTGACTCTAGTTTGTGTCTCTTAACTTGAGTATACTTTTTGAAAGCAAATTTCAAGAGAATTGAGTTGACTCAAGTCATCACTTAATGACTAGAGCTAGTGCAACTTTAAACCATTCTCAAAATGTTATTTCAAAGTTCATTGGTGAAAGAAGAGCTTGACTTGAGCTAGCTAACCTTAATTAACTCGAGTCATGCATTTGAGCTAAACATTTTAAATTGAAGCCTAAGTCATATAGAGACATCTTAATTTATTTAAACTTCAAACTTATTTTCAAAGAAGATGAACTAATGACTCGAGCCTAGAACGCTTAACTCGAGTCATCTGCTTGAGTTTGCTTAAACTTAACTCAAGCATAATGTATCTTTGTTTTACAATCACCGTGTCCGTAAATCTTAAATCCTTAAGTATGATTTTTATACTTCATATCTTCACTCATTATTGTTCCTAACTATATTTAATTAGTTTATTGGTGAGTTTTAGATGATTAGATAATGGATTAACTGAAGATTAATCAAAAAGCAAGTGATTACGTCAGATGTATTAAGTGTTGGTTCAGAAAATGAAGCATGGATTTGGTTAATCATTCTCTGCACATTCTAAAGGCATTAATGGTTTCTTTCCTCATTTGGACCTCAGATCATCCAAGGGGAAGAACATAAGGAATGTTAACGAAGAATGTTTGCCAACGAATCAACCATTGAGTAACAAACATGTTTCAAGTCCAACGGCTATATTCATTATTCTCAACGGTGCATTGAAGGCTTCCAACGGTCATTAATTATTCTCACCATATATAAGCTGAAGCATTCAATACGTTCCAACCACTGGAAACACAAACGCTCAAACAATCAATACACATCTACTCCTTCATTCATTTGTGTAATATATTTGGATATATAGCCTTCAGTGTTTATCAATATGCTCTTTTAGAGAGTTTATTACTGAATGATTATTTTTGTAAGAATCTCAAAGTTGTTGGACTTTGAGATTGTGTTATTTGATTACAACTTGTAAAGGGGAGTGAATCCTAGTGAGAGAATTACTTTCAAGTACAGAGGTGTAATCAGTTAAAGTGATAGTAGAAATCCCAGAGAGTCTAAGGACTGGACGTAGGTCAAAAGTTAAGACCAAACCAGTATAAATCTCTTGTATTCATCTTTCTCCTACTTTCTCTGTTATACTCTGCCATAGTGTGTTTGTTTCAGGTGTGTTTGAACATAATTTTTAAATCCTCAATTTACATTTCCCTCTTGGTGATATGTTCTACAATATCTACAACATCTGGCAGTATGGCTTATTCCCTTGTAGCCGGAGGATCAATTGTCCATCCTTAGGTATTGCAACGTCCTCTGCCCCTCACTTAAGGTCCTTAAATCCATCGAGGTGGCCCAATTTTTGTTATATTAGGAAAGGGAAGAAAAAGATTATAAGGTCGAAAACGAGATGAGTCTTACACAGTTACTTTTTTATACTCCCGCACATGGGTATTAGCTAGCTTACCTATTTTGAAACTTCATAAACATTGTCTTATACTCCCTATATTTCTTAGTATAAGAGCTAGATTACTAATTTACATATATTAAGAAAAACAATTAAGTTAGTTATTTGTAATAAACATTAGTTGGTTTTCCTAGAATACCCTTTTTAATCATGTGCATTGTAACTCCCTCTTCATAGTAAAAATTCACTTACTGTGTGCAATCAATAGGGATATTTTAGAGGAAAAAAATTATAAATTTGGAAGGTAAAGTTTTATAACTATGACTAAAGTATGCTCCATGTCTAGCTTTTATATTTAGGACGGTATGTAGTATTACTTTCTGTTGGAATGTAAGAATGCATGAATGTTTCTATTACAGCATCACTAACAACTATCTTCCCAATTTTGAATGGGTGGATATAATGGAACTCATGAATGGCCAATTTTGTAGGTTTGGGGAATTTTGTTCACACCAATATCTCCACATTCACTATCGTTTAGACCTTTGATATTGCCTGAGCATGTGATTGTGAGGGAGGAGACCTGCTAATACAAGAAGCCCAGCATGGGCATCATTTGATGTGAAGAAGAGGAAGAAGTTGGAACCAGGGGACACACTTGTGTGCAGTATGGCACCATGGCCTGTTCCTACTGCTTGTTTGGTTGATTCCAATTTCTTAAAAAGCATTGATGAGGGCCTTCACTAGAACTTAAGAAAGAGGCAGTCTCTTGATGGCTCTCACAATACTTAACCTTTTCTTTCTTTACTTTCTTTCTATTCTTGTGTACATTATTGTGCATTCTTTTCTTGGTTTCCTGCGCAGTCCATATGCAAGTGTAGAGATTCTAGTTATCAAAGATAAAGTTAAAACGGAGCTGAGAAGGAATGTGATAAAAATTCAAAGTTTGTCTGTGTATGAGAGAGAAAAAGTTGGTAACTAAGCTATGATCGTGGATGATAAACATATATGTGTGTGTTTATTATTATTTTTTGGAAAAAAAAACTATAATCCATTTAATCACATAGAAAATACTCTTCCAGTCCTAATTGTAGGACCTAATTTGTAATGCCATTTATATGAAAAACTAAATCCTACATTTAGGACCAGAAGTCGTACTCCAAGAAGGTCCTTATTTTCCCTATCAACCGCAACCACCTCTTAAGAGGCGGTATTTTCCCCCCTAAAAAAAATTTATAAGAATACAAACATTGATTTTCACAGAAATCTTAGCACCATTGTCATCAAGAACAAACATTGGTTTTTAAAAGAATTGTTGCTATCACAAACTTGAGTAATCAGAATGATGGCTTCAATAATAAACTTGCATTATTTTATAGTCATAATATATCCAAATGTTATTCATAGAATCTAATGATCCCGGGGGGGGGGGGGGGGGAAGAGTACTCATAGTTAGGAGGTTAGTGCATTAGAGAGAGGTTGATGGTCTATTGTATTCATTTCTTTGGTTCATTGAAATGATGATGATTAGCTTTTACAGTGTCAATTTTGAGATATTTTATTATAGGAATCCGGATTTCTTTTTTACATGTAAGGTCTATTATCTCAAATTATCAAAATTTATACTAAGAGTAAGCAATGCCATGTAAAATAAGCCTTAATTAGTCCATATGGTATGTAGATGAATTATACAAGAAGTTTCGAGCAATTCTCATGTTGAAATAATTTTTGGGAAGTTTTCATATATTCAATATATAAAATTTGTAAATAGGCTTGTTCAAGTGAAACTACTTCACAGCATTTTAAAATCGGCCTCCCAAACATGCAAGCGCTTGCTTCATTAAAGACCCGTGCCTATTTAAACTTGAAGCATTCAATACTTTAATTTCTGCTACAGTTTTATTTATAAATATACCTTGGAGCCCTCTTGTTAGATGTTCTGGGATTCGGACTTTCTTTTTGCCATTTTGGTCTGGTCTCATCATTTACCCGGATTTTCTCTTTTACCATTCTTGTCCGCTTTCATCATTTACCACAAAACTATGTAGTTTTGAGGTTAAAAAGGAAAAAAAGGTAATGAAAGCCCCACCCCACCAATAAAAAGCATTTACCATCAAGAAATATTTTTTCAGTAGTATTCAATATTTTAAAACACTCACCTCCCTAAAATATTTTTTTAAAACAAATGCACTAAAAATTACTTTAGGATACCGTTGCTACTTAAAAAATTCTTATAGGCGTTTGGTGCTAGATATTGGGTGGATTTTGAATGCTATTGGAAAAATATTTGCTTTCTTAACCTAAAACCTATGTAGTTCTAGGGTAAAGAAAGAGAGTAGACTAAAATAGTAAAGGGTAGAATCTGGATCCATAACATGACTTATACCATGCCAATATCGAGCACATTAAAGAAGGCACATTAATTTTTTTTTAGGAGACTGAGCCGAAAATTTCCTATAAACAGTGTTTTAAGAGCGAAACCATCATTAAGCCACCCAAAAGCCCCAGCTTTAGTGGAAGAGACTCGGGGGGAAAAAAAAAGCAAGTCAACCTTGGCATATTTTTGGTGGGTAAAGTTAACCGTGTAAGATTGTTAGGACTCATTAGGGTGCTTCCAGGAGGGATTTAGGATGTTGCCAAGAATATTAACTTAATCATTTAAAGGAAGACGCGGGGGTAAAAAGCAAGTCAACCTTAGCATATTTATAATTCGCCATTCATTGTCCATCTTCTTCATTGTCTCACTGTCTCAGTAATCCGCAAACAGTAACTTTCATTGTTATGAACCAAGCTGCTCTTAATGGAGAAGAAGAGTAGGCTCCATCGTGTTCTGAATGGGCTAAATGATTCCATTTTCGGGAGAACAGTAGGATCTCTCTCTTGCGTTGTCGGCTTGCTTTGTTACGTTCTGAGCTCCACTTTCGAATCCCTCTTCGGAGAATTGAACCCTACAACGATCGTCTTCCATATAATTCTCGTTTCTATTATCAGCGTCGTCGTCTTATTCGAAGTCGTCATCTTATTCGAAGCCAAAAGTCGAGACTCATTCGTATCAAAGCTGAAACCTCACGTTCAATTTCTGGTTCTAATGCTGACTTCACTCTACTCCTTTTTCGCCGATAGATCCACGAAAGGAAGGCCAGACATATGGAGCGTGGTTTCAAGTGTTGCATTTGCTTTGGCTTCTCTGTGTTTATCGCGGCAAATCAAACCTGGATTCGACGTTGGTCTGTTTGGTTTTTTCCTTGGACGTGTCACTGTACAGTTGATGAAGATCCACCTGATTTTCATTCTTGTGGCTGCTGGTTTCTGTTATCCTCTAATCGTCCTTAAAACCTATTCAGAGTCGCAGTCAGAGAATGGAGAATCGAGTGCTCAAGAACTTAAAGAAATACTAATTGATAATACAAACAGAGCATTGTTCGGAATGGGCCAAGATGAGGAGGCTGGACAAATAAACCCGAGAAGACGTGTGAGAAATGTTTCCCCCTCTCCCTCTCCCTTGCCCTCCACGCTTTTGACTCAGGACGACGACAGACGTACCAGCAGTCGTTCCGGCAAAGGCGGCTCCTCCTCTTCCTCCAATGATCCTCTTCTCGATCGTCTCCCTGCCCATGGCAACAAAAGTTTTGAGAAATTGCCCGAAGGTACGTACTTGCCTCATCAATTTCATTATTCCTTTGGCCTCTTTCACTTTCCTCTTTTTTAATTCTTTCTACATACTCTGCATTAAGAGAATTAGTTGTCCTTAATTTTTTGAATACAGTGGCAGCCACTGAGCAATTCCTGTCAGATCTACAAGAACGAGAGAAGCAGCAGCAACAGCAGGAGCAGTGGGAGCAGGAGTGGGAGCTGCAGGAGGAGCAGCCGTGGGAGTAGCAACAGCTGCAGGGAGAGCAGCAGCAGCTCCAGCACCGGGAGCAGCAGCAGCTCCAGCACCGGGAGCGGTAGCTGCAGCTGAAGGAGCGGCAGCTGCGTCTGAGGGAGCGGCAGCTGCGGCTGAGGGAGCGGCGTCTACAGTCGCAGGAGCGGCGGCAGCAGGAGCCTATTCCGCAGGAGCTGACGGAGCGGCTGCAGAGGCAGTGGCGGCTGCAGCGAGAGCGGCGGCGGCTGCAGAGGGAGCAGCAGCGGGAGCTGCGACGGTTGAGCGGGAGCAGCGGGAGCCCTGCTGCAGCAGCAGTGGGAGCTGCAGCCACTGCCTTATGCGTTTGAGAAGAATTACTGAGGATAATTAGTTAATTTCTTGAAATTTGGTAACATTATTAAAATTTTAAATTTCTTATTTGAAAATAAAATATATTGTTTCAGGTAATTACTGTTTATAAACGATTGTAGTCTGTATAATTTATTAATAAACATATGTTTGATCTATTTTCTTTTTATCATGTTACATAATTTACTAATGTTATAATTTTAATTTCGTATACAAATTTATGTAATTTTTAGTATTTATTATGAAATTTAATGTTAAAAATATTTAAAATAAAATCTTATCATTGATATATAATTATCACAAAAGCTAATGTCATTTTTAGTAATTTAAATAAATTTAAAAAAACTATTCTGATAATAACATTCAAATACTATATATTATTTTACAAGATCACATTTTTTCACAGAATCTATTGTAATCAGAATCTATTTTAAAAAAATCACTTTTATCACTTTTTCTATAGAAATTATTTTCTAAAATCTAATTCAGACACTCTCTTACCTATGAGAAAAAGGGACCAATGTACATGTTCTACCTTTGTTCAAAATACTACTTTTACAAAAGGTCTAGGAGTAAAAATATATATGTACTTTATCTTTAGAAGCACCCAGCACCATATGCTTTTTTTGGGAGTAAAAATACACATGTGGTTACATTTAAGGAACAAAAGTCACACCACCGTTAAAATTTTGTTGTAAATATAACACTTAATATTATAAATCTAGCTTCTAGTAAATATGGTTTTTTCTGTTATAAATGACTAGATTTTAAATTTTGTTATAAATACAGCACTTTCTATTATAAATCTAGTCTTTTTCTGTTGTAAATGATCTTTATATGTTCAAAATCCAGATGTTTAAATGTTGTTGTAAATATGACATTTTCTATTGTAAATATGGCCAGATTTTAAATTTTATTGTAAATACAACACTTCCTCTTATAAATATAGCCCTTTTTTTTGGTTGTGAATGACCTTCTATGTTCAAAATCCAAGTGTTTAAATGTTGTTGTAAATATGACATTTTCTGTTGCAAATACACCGTTAAGTTAGATTTTCACGGTGGTGTGATTTTTGCTCATAAAATGTAAGCACATGTGTATGTTTGCTCCCAAAAAAAGCATATGGTGCTGGGCGCTTTCGAGGGTAAAGCACACATATCTATTTTTGCTCCTTTACCCTTTACAAAACTAGTAAATTTAATTTGGTAACATTATTAAAATTTTAAATTGCTTATATGAATATAAAATATATTGTTTCAGGTAATTACTGTTTATAAATGATTGTAGTCTATATAATTTATTAATAAATATATGTTTGATCTATTTTTTTCCTTTAAATGTTACATAATGTACTAATGTTATAATTTTAATTTTGCATACAAATTTATGTAATTTTTAGTATTTATTATAAAATTTAATATTAAAAATATTTAAAATAAAATCTTATCATTTATACATAATTATCACAAATGCTAATGTCCTTTTTAGTAATTTGAGAATAAAAAAACTATTCTAATAATAATATCCAAATATTACCATTTTATCAAAATGACGTTTTTTCACATAATCTATTGTAATCGAAATCTATTCTAAAAAATCACTTTTACCACTTTTTCTTTAGAAGTTATTTTCCAAAAGCTAATCCATCTCTTAGCTATGAAAAAAAGGGACCAATGTACATGTTCTACCTTTGTTCAAAAAACTACTTTTACAAACTGGGGTTGAGTTTAAGGCCTAGCCCGTGAGCATGCAGGCCAGGTCGGAAACTATTTTTCTAAATTTTAACTATTTTTTCTGTATTTTCTTTCTAAAATATAATTAGTAAATTACAACAATTAAAGTTTTAATTTAACAAATAAAATATTGTTAACATTAAGATTTAAACAACACGTATCATGTAAGAAACAAGAATAATCACTAATTCAAAATTAAAGGTAAGTTATTGCCCATAAATAACTCACACAAAACATGAGAAGCTAAACACTAAGCAACATAAGTATGTTGACTATGATTTTCATCTTTTTCGTCACTATCATTAATTTCAAAGACATTTGATTATAATTCACTTCGATTAGTGGGCTCTGCTTTATGGATAAATAGTAAGAATTTTTTCTCTCGCATCATAAATACATGCATAATCTTTATTACAACAAATAATAAATCAAATCATAAAATCACAATATAGCTATTAGGTATATGTAATTAAATGGATAAATAACTCTATAGCAAATACAAAATACATATAAATTAGTAAATTACCATCATATATGGATTCATACATCAAGTTTGTCAAGGCAACGGGCTGAGTAAGTTAGGGGGAAAAAAACTTAACAGGCTTAATGGGCCGGCCCTTTTCAACTTTCGACCCTACAAGGTTGACCCTTTTAGGTCCGACTTCCTTTGGATGCTCCAATTTATAAGCTTGACCCTTGACTTAAAAGGACTTAAACGAGCTAGTCTGATAGACTTGACACGATTTTCTAGCTCTACTAATTTTGTGGTATACAAATTTATTAAATTTTATATTAAAAAATATTTTTTAATATTAGTTATTGATTAATGTTAATTAAAAATAAATTATTGTTATTAATATTATATTATTATTTATTTATATCAAAAATAATTTTTATAAAATTAAAATATTAGCTATTAAATAATGCTAATAAAAATAATATTTTTTAATTAACATTATATTATTAGTAATTAATATTATATTTATAATTTTAGATTAAAAATAATATTTATAAAGTTAAATTATTATCCATTAACTAATGTTACTTAAAAATAAAATTCAAATCAAAAAAATCTTCGAAATCAAACCCTCATGAAGTTCACAACACTGATTCCAGCGATGAGGGCTCTAAATCTTGGTCTCCTCCTCCTCCTAATCCTGAATGCCCTAAGAGGATAAAAACGATCCCTAACCGTTTCCACTATGGAGTCGATCGATCAATTCGAGGAGTGAGCGGTAAAATTCCTGAATCTTCTTCTCCAAATCCTAAAGCAAAGGGAGTCACTATCAACGAGCCATCCAAGTCTCCCTCGAAGAAGAGAAAGGCACCAGAACCAGATGGAAAAGGAAAGAAGAAAGTGTCTGAAGCATCTTCGCCCGTGAAGAAGAAGGCTGCAAAGAAGCCGGTGAGGATGAAGAGGGCCATTGCCTCTAGGTCGAATCCTGTTGAACAAGGGTATGCATCCTCCAGAGCAACTGCCTCTACACAAAACCAGTCTGAACAAGTGCCTTCAATTATGACCAATGCAGTGGAGGACATCTATCATAATACTTCTCCTCCTCCTGGTTTTGCTATTGCTACTACTATCCTTTCTACTGAACAGAGTGACAAATTCAAAGAAACTTACATGAAAAGGGAATTTTGTCTAGTAGTAGCTGTGAACCTAGAAGACTTTCATAGGGAATACCATTTAGATTTATCCCCCTAGTTAGCTTCTTATGAAACCTTTGTTTCCTTATATGCTCCATATACTCCTAACATAGTTCGTCTTTCCTATTTTAATATGGAGTATGATAATGTCCTGAGTCTTAATGGTGACTTGATTGAAGAACGAGTCACTACTTCTGTTAAGGATATCAAAATTACCTTGTCTGCCTCAATTCTGAACAAAATTTTGAAAATAGAGAACCTTCCTCCTGTTTCTACTCTCAATTACAGTAATTAGGAAATTTTTGCAACCCTTCGACCCAATGAGCCATTTCCTCAAAGTCAACACCACATGCTTTCCTTTAATCCAGGCTCAATGTCTGATGAGAATAGAGTACTTTGGTACATCTATTCTAGGAACTTCATTCAGAAGGGTGGCAATTATACCCATTTTGCTCAAAAGGATTATCCACTATTTACTGCTTTTTGTAAAGAAAGTTCATTTCAATCATGGTCACTGGATCTTCCAGGAGATGACCAAGTTCAAATTTGCTGCTAGAAAATTATCCCATATACCTTTTCCTTCTTTGATTTTTGTCACCCTTTTCTATCATAAAATCTGGTATGTGGGTGCTCCTGACACACTCAAGTATCCTCTCTTGTTTGGGAAAGTTTGAAAATGGAGCCAAATACCCAAGAGGGGGGTGAATTGGGTATTTTAGAAACTTTTGCGAATGACTCTGTTTTCTAGTGTCGAAAACAGGGCAGAACGGAGTAAAGGATAGAGAAGTTGAACACAAGAGATTTATACTGGTTCGGTCTTAACCACTTGACCTACGTCCAGTCCCCAGACTCTCTGGGATTTCCACTATATCAAAGATTACGCACTCTGCACTCAAGAAGTGATTCTCTCACTAGAACTCACTCCCCCTTACAAGTTATAATCGATGATTCCCCAAATCACCAAGTCCCCTTGACTTGTGATTCCTTTACAATAAATGAATATTCACAAAGAAGACTCTCTCAAAGAGCAGATATAAATGAACACTGAAGCTCTTGTATCAAAAGATACTATACAAGTGAAAACTGAAAGGAATAAATGAAAACTTGAATGCAATTCGCTCTCAGTTGTTGTGGTTGTTGGAAAGACTTGAATGCAGCTCTATTTATACTCAGAGATTATTAAATGACTGTTGCTTTCCAAATAGATCCGTTGGAGAAGTTGTGCCAATGTTCAGAAGTGGTTTAGGCATGTTCTCTCTCTAATATTTCACTTTATCCATCTGTCCAAGTAAGCAAAGTTGACTCTCTATGAATTAATACGTTAGAGAGAATGTTTCTTGTTGTAGCAATCAATCTTTAATGCTTTGTAGACGTGTGCAGATGGATTGGCCAGAGGGAGTAACTTTCTGGACATTGCATTAAATGTTCTGAACTACTTTTTGTTTTATGTCCTAACTCCTCAATAAACATTCTTTAAACATCTAAAATCCACTAATAAAGTCATTAAACATAGCTGGGAATATCAGAGAATAATATAACAAAGTAGTAAGATCAAACAAGACTGTTTTCTGAATTCGTCAGATTTGAATTTCTGAACTAGCGTCATGAACTCGAGCTTAGTTCTTCCAGGCTCGAGTTTGATACTTCAGTGTATAAAGACATTTCAGTTTAAAAACATGTAAACCTGAGGTTTGTAGTCCAAACCTGAGGTTCTTAGCTCATTGAAAAATCACATTGCTCTCGGGTTGTTTTGAACTCGAGCTTGCTATCAAGAACTCGAGTTCCCTTCATTCAGAGAGATGTGTCATGATTTTTGAGTTCTGGAGAGTTTGTGTTTAAGAGACAAACTCGAGTCCATTAGTAACAGGCTCGAGTTTGACACTGTTCACGACAAAACTTAGTCTTAGCTTTGAAAAGACAAACCTGAGGTTTGTAGTGCAAACTCTAGAGTTTTCTTAAGTTTGAAAAACGCTTTGCTCTCTGTAAGGTTTGAACTCGAGCTTGTAATGTTAGGCTCGAGTTTGACACTGTTTGAGTCAAACCTTAGTTATCCTTTTAAAACACAAACCTAGAGTTTACTCAAGTTGAAAACCGCTTTTGCTCTCTGGAGCTTTTAGGCTCGAGTTTAACATCTTAGGCTCGAGTTTGTTCAACTCTGAAACCTCTCAACATTTTTGTCTTGAGATAAATCGGAGGTTTGTGAAATAAGTCTCAGGTTTGTTTAAAATGAAAAACTTTGAAACCTCTCGGCCAAATGTAGGCTCAAGTTTGAAAGGATAGGCTCGAGTTTACATATTCTGTAAACTCTTGAGATTTTTCAAACTAGAAAACTTTACTCTGAATAAAATAGTGCAGGGTTTGTAAAAATCTTTAAGTTTGAAAAATTCTTCCCGCCAGAGATGAACTCGAGTTTGCCATAATAGGCTTAAGTCCATAGGTTATGTAAACTATGAAAGATTTTCTCTGGAGGATGTAAACTTGAGGTTTGAAAGAGAGACTTGTCAAGTTTAAAGTTGTTTTCAAAATACAAATCTCTCTGCCATTGGTAAACTCGAGCTTAGAAATGTGAACTCGAGTTCACTTAACCTCTTGATAAATTCTTAAGTTCAAACTTCAGGTTTAGTCTCGAGTTTGAAAATTAAACTGGTGAGTTTGCAGTCTCTGTCAAAGGCAAGCTCGAGCATGTACATAATAGGCTCGAGTTTGTCTTAGATGGGATGTTTTTGCTTGAAATTGACAAGTTTAAATCATTCCAATCTTGAACAAAAACATCTCCCCATTGTTTACAGTTGTTAGTAATCATCAAAACATATAGGGAACTAACAAAGTTCAATTAAACTTAATGAAAATCACCTTTGGGCCAGAAGGGTCTGGACAGTCACGAGGTCACTCAAGATCACAGCCAAGGGCATTACATGCTAGAGCTCACTCTTAAGCTCAAGAAGCTCAATCCGCACACCCACCTCCTCAGACCTCAATGCTTGCAGATTTTGAGCAACGAGTCAAGCAGATTGTGAACAAGGCGATTGCCTCTTTGTCTATTCGACTGGAGTTTGAGATTGGGAAGCTAGTGGCTGAAGTAAAAATGGGAAATCATTTGACTGTTGATGCTCAAGATGCCATGAAAGATCAGCTTGATGGGCTTTCTGAAGAGACAACTGCTATTAAAGACAAGGTAGAGGATTTGGATGCCAAGCTCTCCACTCAGATTGTATCAAAGTTGGACCTAAGTGACAGAGTGGATAAGATCTTAAAGCACTTGAATATTCCATCCACTACTGCACCCAGTGGATCTGGTTCTGCTTCTGGCTCCTCATCTCCATCTTTCACCTTCACCAGTCCTCAGATTCCCACATCCTCACCTCAACCATCCACTCCTATTTTCCCATCCCCTCCCTCTACAACTACTCCAGCTACAGTGGTTCTTCTATCACCCACTACTCCAACCACTGAAGTTTTAGCCTCCCCTTCTCTAGCCACTCCCACTACTGAACTACTTCATCATGATTCTCCTCCATCTACACCTTTGGTCAGCCTCAGTTTTGAAGGTGACAAAGGGGGAGAGAAAAGCAAGGATTAGAATTTGAGTAGTTTGTCTAGTTTGAGTTTGGAGAACTTAGTCAATGTCTGTAGTAGTTTATTTCAATTTGTGCTTTCTGAATATCTGTAACTTTTTGCAACTGAATGAATGAAAATGTCTGCTTATATGTTGCTTCTGTTGCCTACCTCTGATTTGCTTAAGTATTGTATTTTATCAAATGAGCAAAAGTGATTTCAAATGAATTAGAGACTTCAATTTGCCAAACCTGTCAATCTTCTGGAATTTTCATTAGTGGCTTTTTGATCAATTCCATGTCAAATTGAAAACTCTCTCAAATTCACAGAATTGCTTGTTTACAAGTGTTGTCATCATAAAAAAGGGGGAGAATGTTAGTTCTCTAAGGGTTTCCCTTAGATCACCAACAATTGCAAACAATGCATGAAGTTTTGCTTTGAAATATTGAAAAATATGCTGTCAAAGCAAAACTCGAGTTTTGGTTTCAAAACTTGAGTTTTGACTATACACAGAGAAGCTCAAGTTTTCTGCACATTTCAAAACCTGCAGTTTTTCAGCAAAACCTCCAGTTTTCATCACACAGAGACTCTTCAATGTTTTCTGGAAAATGCAAAACTTGAGTTTTGGATTGAAAACTCGAGTTTTGATCATACAGAGAGCCTTTGAAGTTTTGAACTTTGACAACCGTCACTTTTATCCTAAAACCGCCAGTTTTCATCAAACTTGAAAATTTCTAAACTTCTGCACAACTGGATTAAATGGAGATTAGTGAGAGAAGAAGACCAAAGCTTAACCAAAACCTTGTCTAATGAAGGCAACGATCATATTGATGAATCTAACAGTCATTTAATGCTCTTCTCTTGGAGTTGTCTGAGGACCAGAAGTTGAAGCTTTCTTCTTCTTTGGAGCTGGGGAAGTCTCTGGCTGATAGTTAGAAGCTTTCTTGGTTCTGGGTTTCTTCTTCCCTATACCTTCTGGTTCAATCTCTGTTTCCTTTCGTTTCCTCAGAGGCGTGGCTATGGGTTCTTGAAAGGAAACCCCTTTGGATCGAGATGGAGTAGCGGAGGTTGCTTTCGATGTAGACTCTTGAATCTCGCCTCTAATTCCACAGATAGATCGATCAACGCCATCGTGAAGCTTGCTGGGGATTGACTTTGTTCTCGGTGGTCGTTGAGGAGGAGGAGATGACTGAGATTGAGACCTTTCTGGTTGTGATTGGGGCTCAGATTGTGTGGGTTGTGTCGATTTGGAAGCCATTTTCAGGATTTGGGTGGAGATTTTGATTGAGTCAGAGAGAACAGAGGAGAAGAAGTCAGAGCGTTTAGGGCAAAAACTGGCGGTTCTGAGTATGGTTTTGAAGAACACAGACTCTCATATATATAGACACAGTCCAAAACTTGAGTTTTCATACCCAAAACTCGAGTTTTGATGAATTTTTGTTACTGACCTGGACGTCAATGGTGTAATGTGAACCTTTGACATTCTGAGTCCAAAACTCACGTTTTGCACTTCAAAACTCGACTTTTCAGCTGTCTGAAAACTTTGGCTCATCCTCTGACCCTGACACTGAAGGTTCAAAACTCGAGTTTTCGTTGTCAAAACTCGAGTTTTCATCTTTACAGGTTTCTCTGGCCTCGACACAGCACCACCAAAACTCGAGTTTTGGCCTCCAAAACTCGAGTTTTCATCTTTTGACAGCAAAAACTGATTTTCAAACATCCTGCAAAAGAGAAAACTAGATACTCCGATGCTTAAGTCAGTAACTTACAATCATCAAAACCATAACTAACATTGAATTGAGTGAGAAACACTTACAGCTCATTGGGATTTACTATTCCCAATTCTCTTCTTATGAAATTAAATTGTTCTTTGGCTAGTGGTTTTGTGAAGATGTCTGCCAATTGGAGATGAGTTGGAATAAACATGACCTTGACATCCTTTTTCTGAACATGATCTCTTATGAAGTGATGCCTCACATCAATGTGTTTGGTCCTAGTATGTTGAACTGGATTTTTGGCCAAGCTTATTGTGCTTGTATTGTCACACAATATTGGAACTTCTTTGAGGTTAATTCCCAAATCTGAGAGTTGTTGTTTGAGCCACAAAACTTGTGCACAGCAACTTGAAACAGCTACATATTCAGCTTCAGTAGATGATATAGCTACAGTTGTTTGTTTCTTGCTGAACCATGACACAAGTGAGCCACCAAAGAATTCACATTGTCCACTTGTGCTCTTCCTATTGGTTTTGTATCCAACATGATCTGAATCTGAATATGCCACCAAATGTTCAGGTTGGCCTTTGGGAAACCACAATCCTAGAGTCTTAGTGTCAGCAAGGCATCTAAAAATTCTTTTCACATGTTCAGCATGTGACTCCTTTGGGGCAGATTGGAACCTTGCACACATTCCAACATTGAATTGGATGTCCGGGCGGCTTGCTGTTAGGTAGAGCAATGATCCAATCATTCCTCTATATTTTGTAATGTTGAAATCCTTGCCCTCTTCATCAACATCCAATGAAGTAGTTGTACTCATAGGAGTGTCAGTACCATTACATTGATCCATTCCAAACTTCTTTAAGAGATCATTCAGATACTTGGTTTGTGATATGAAGATCCCATCCTTCTTTTGCTTAATTTGCAAACCAAGAAAGTAATTAAGTTCTCCCATCATAGACATCTCAAATTCTCCCTGCATTTTCTTTGCAAAATCTTCACACAAACCATCATTAGAAGCACCAAATATGATATCATCCACATATATCTGAACAACTAAGATTTCATTTAACTTGTTAGTTTTAATGAAAAGAGTTGTGTCAGCTTTTCCTCTAACAAAGCCTTGATCAAGAAGAAACTTGCTTAAAGATTCATACCAAGCTCTAGGAGCTTGCTTAAGACCATACAATGCTTTCTTGAGATGATAAACATGATCTGGAAATTTTTCATTTTGAAATCCTGGAGGTTGTTCAACATAAACTTACTTTTGTATAAAACCATTTAAAAATGCACTTTTTACATCCATTTGATAAAGCTTAATTCCTTTAACACAAGCAAGGGCTAGAAGAACTCTTATGGCTTCCAATCTTGCTACTGGAGCATAAGTTTCTTCATAATCAATTCCTTCTTCCTGATTATAGCCTTTAGCAACTAATCTTGCCTTGTTACGGACAATGATTGCAGATTCATCTCGTTTGTTCTTGAATACCCATTTGGTGCCAATGACTGGATGGTCTTTAGGCCTAGGTACCAAATCCCAAACTTGATTTCTGTCAAATTGATGTAACTCCTCTTGCATTGCTATCACCCAATCATTGTCTGTAAGGGCTTCATCAATTTTTGAGGGTTCAATGTGAGATATGAATGCAGAGAATGTTACTTCATTCAAAGTGCTTTTTCTGGTTCTTACTCCTTGATTGATATCACCTATTACTTGGTCTAAAGGATGATTCCTAATGTATTTCCAAGCTCTAGGCTGAGATTGTTCAGGATTTTCAAAATGGTTTTGAGGATCAGTTTCGAAAACATCTAGTTCATTTGAATCAGAAGCAGTTTTTAAATGAAGCTAATTTTTCGAAATTGCTTCATCATCATCATCATTATCCAAAGGCTTGTTAGAAGATGAATCACAAAATACAACATGTACAGATTCTTCTACACAACGTGTTCGAATGTTAAATACTCTATATGCTTTACTTCTATTAGAATATCCAAGAAAAATACCTTCACCTGCTTTGGCATCAAACTTACCCAAGTTATCCTTACCATTGTTGTGGATGAAACACTTACATCCAAACACATGTAGATGTGTCGTAGACATTGCATCAGCCCAGAATACTTGAGATGTGTTGTTTTCATTCAACATTGCTCTTGCCATCTCAGTGAGGACTCTGTTCTTTCTTTCAACTACTCCATTTTGTTGAGGAGTCCTTGGAGCTGAAAAATTGTGATCAATTCCCATGCTTTCACAGAACTCAGCAAAGGCTTGATTATCAAATTCACCTCCATGATCAGTTCTAATTCCTGAAATAGAAAGACCTTTCTCGTTCTGGACCTTTTTGGCAAAGGTAACAAACTGATCAAATGTTTCATCTTTAGAAGATAAAAATATAGTCCATGTGAATCTAGAATAATCATCAACTATGACTAGAGTATATAGATTGCCACCTAGACTTCTAACTCTAGCAGGTCCAATTAAATCCATGTGAAGTAATTGAAGAGGTCTATGAGTTGAAATTTCATTTTTGGCATTGAAAGAGGTCTTGATTTGTTTTCCCTTTCGACAAGAGTCACAAATCATGTCATTTTTGAAAGCAAGTTTAGGAATGCCAATTACCAAGTCTTTCTTAACTAGTTTGTCAAGTTGAGACATATTAACATGTGCTAATCTTTTGTGCCATAGCCAAGTCTCTTCTGAATTACTTACAAAACATTTTTCAGAAACTGCATCATTGTTGGAAAGATTAAGAGTATAACAATTTCCTTCTCTAGGTGCTCTAAACAATGCTTTAGACTTAATATCCTCTAGGGGAAGAATATCTTTGCTAACAATCAAACATTCTTCTGAATTAAAGATAACTAAGTTACCTTTATCTGTGCTTTGACTTACACTAAGGAGATTATGGCATAAACCTTCAACAAGATAAACATCTTTGATCTTTGGTCCATCGTTGTTTCCAACGTCTCCAATTCCAGCAATCTTGCCTGATTGATTTCCACCAAATGTTATCTTGCCACCATCCTTAAGTTTGATTGTAACAAACTTAGATTGATCCCCTGTCATGTGTCTTGAGCATCCACTATCAATGAACCATTTATTGGATTTTGATGCTCTAAGACAGACCTGCAAAACATAAGATATCAAGTCTTAGGTACCCACTTTTTCTTGGGTCCTTTTGGGTTAGTTTGTGTCTTAGGAACCTTATAGGATCCTTTTGGCACCCATTGATAATTACCTACAGGTTTGCTTTTACCTTCTCTTCTATGAAAACAAGAAGAAGTAGTACGACCTTTTCGATTGCAATAGTTGCAGTGAGCAAAAGGATTGGATGAATGCACTAATTTTTGAAAATAACTCATATATGATTTCTGTCCAAACTTCTTCTTTCCCTTTTGTTTATCAAAATCAGGTTTATAGCCAATTCCTGACTTATCATTTGTGAATCTTTGCTGTTTTAAAATGACATTAAGCATTTCACTACCCTTGGTGAACTTTTCAAGAGTTTTAGTAAGAAGCAGATTTCGTTTCTCTAAGGTACAGCAATTATCACAAATCTTTTCTGTGACCTTTTCGAAATTCTTTTCAGAAGTATTTTCAGAAACTACAGTAGGAGAAGAAGTAGTTTGAACTTGTTCTTCTAGCAATCTGATTTTCTTCTTTGCAGATAATAGTTCTTTAGCTATTTTTCGAAATTCAGTGAAGAGTGAATTGTATTCTAAGGATAATTCATCATAAAGTGAATTAGAAACATTTACCTCTTCATTATCGGATTCTTCTTGAGCTACAAGACAGATGTTAGTTCTTTCTTCCTCTTTAGCTTCATCTTCATCGGATGAGCTGTCTCCCCAAATGCCTGAAACATAAGCTCTTCTTTTGAATCTATTTGATTTCTTTTCTTTGTTCTTGAGCTGTGGGCAATCAGATTTGAAGTGACCGTTCTGTCCACATTCGTAGCATGTGATGGGTTTCTTTGTTTCTGTGCTTGAGCTACCCTTGTGGAATTTTCTGTAAGCTTGATCCTTCTTGAAAAATTTCTTGAATTTTCGAACCATCAAGCTTATCTCTGCATCATCCTTATCTTCTTCATCGTCTGATTTTGTCTCTTTGACAGTTTTGAGAGCTATACCTTTATTCTTCCCATGAACTTCTTCAAGTCCCTTTTTGAACTTAAGCTTTGCTTCATATTCAGAAAGGCTACCAAAGAGACCAGTTACAGATGTCATTGATTCTCCACGAACTTCTTCAATGGCAGTGACCTTTGCTTCCCATTCTTTGTTGAGGACATTTAAGATTTTCCTCACTTGGACAGGTTGTTCATATTCTTTTCCCAAGGCAGCAAGTTGATTAATCAAATGAGTGAATCTTAATTGAAACTCACTAATGGTTTCACCTTGTTTCATGCGAAGAAGATCATATTCTGTCACAAGAGTATTAACTCTATTCTGTTTGACTCCAGTTATTCCTTCATGAGCTATCTCCAGAGCATCCCACATGGCTTTTGCTGAACTTAGAGTGAAGTATTCTTGTTGGCTCAAGGCACTTTGCAGCATAAGTACAGATTTGCTATTGAGAGTGATGTTTCTTCTATCATTCTCATTATAGTCTTCTTCAGGTTTTGGAATCCTGAGACCATTTTCCATAATTGTTGGAACATAGTCTCCTCTTTCAAATACTCTCCACAAGCCATATTCCGTAGCTAGAACAAAGACTTTGAATTTGGCCTTCCAAAAAGAATAATGTTCACCATTAAATCCTGGTGGACGGTTGATAGAAGCTCCATCGGGTAAAATTCCTTCCATAGTGATCCTTCTCGAGATGTTAAGCTCTTTAGAGAAGACCTTGCTCTGATACCAAATGAAAGTGGAGCTAAATCACCAAGAGGGGGGGTGAATTGGGGATTTTGAAATTCTTTTCTAAGTTCTCTGTTTTCGTTTGTTAAAACAGAGTTGATGAGAGTATGAAAGGAAGAAAAGCAAGACACAAGGAATTTATCCTGGTTCGGTCTAATCTCTTGACCTACGTCCAGTCCCCAGTCACTCTGGGATTTTCACTATCTCACTTTGATGATTACACACTCTGCAAACGAAGAATGTTTTACAACCTTGAACACACTCCCCCTTACAAGTTGTAATCAAATAACCCAATCTCAAAGTCCCATTACTTTGAGATCCTTACAGAAAAGAAATTACAGAAAATGAACTCTCTTCTAAGAGTGAATAATGATAATCACTGAAGCACAATATATCCAAGATACAATCAAATGATAAGAACGACTCAAGACTGATATTTTTGAGCAAGCTTGTTGTATCTCTCTTCTGTATCTGTCCAGCTTCAAATCTTCAGCTATTTATGGTGGTTTGAAGCTTGTGAACGTTATAGATCCGTTGGAGCTTTTACCCATTCGAAAATATAGCCGTTATGGGTGTTGCATAATAAATCTATCTGCTAAAACACCTCGCTATTTGAATATAGCCGTTGTGAGACTTTTGCAGATTTGAATATTTGAATTTTGGCTCTTCCCATGTGGTCTTGTCTGAAGAATAATGATGTTCAGCCTTAATTGGTGGAGGCATTAAATGGCTGCATTGAGAAATGGCTGTCCATCTTGCTAGGCTGTCTTTAAAATATTGCAAGTTGCACAAAATGAATCTTCATTTGATTCTCAATTAAATTCAAGAACTTTCTGTAATCTCATGAACAAACTCGTTAAAACAGTTCAGTTACAATGATAAATGGTATACGAAACATAAAAGATCAATTCACAGACATTGGGTCAAAGTATAAATCAGATTGAGCATTTTCTGCAAAACAACATTTTTCTGACAGAGGCACCAAAACTCGAGTTTTGATAACCAAAACTGGAGTTTTGAACTGTTCATACTTCATAACCGGCAGTTTTGAAACAATAACTGGCGGTTTTCAAGGTTCTGAAATACAGATGCTCTCGGGTTGGCCAAAACTCGAGTTTTGCTTCCCAAAACTCGAGTTTTGAATTGTTTATGTGAAAACATAACTTAAGTTCAAAACATCAAAACTGGCGGTGTTGAAGTAAAACTAGCAGTTTTTAATTGTGAGAAACTTAGATGCTCTCTGCCTTACCAAAACTCGAGTTTTGCTTTCCAAAACTCGAGTTTTCATTTAACATGAAAACTTGGAAAACTTGTGAACATATCAAAACTGGCGGTTTTGATTGAGAACTGGCGGTGATCACCTGGTGCAAACTCAGTTGCTCTCTGTCACTCCAAAACTCGAGTTTTGCTTCTCAAAACTCGAGTTTTGAACTTTCTTGCAAGACATAAGAAGTTCAAAACTGGCGGTGATCAATGAAAACTGGAGGTTTTGTGATTTGAAAAACTTTGGAAACTTTGAAACCTCTCTGCCAAGCCAAAACTCGAGTTTTTCTTCCCAAAACTCGAGTTTTGAACTATTCACAAGTTCAAAACTGGCGGTGATGACCAAAACTGGCAGTAATGCCTTTTGTATAGTTTTGCTACATACAAAAACTCGAGTTTTGAATCCCAAAACTCGAGTTTTCCTCTGACAGCAAGGAAAACTGATTTTCTTAAGAGAAAGCTTGTCATTTTGGTTTTCAAGGCTTTACAATTGTTCCGATCATCATCAAAACACATTGAGAACTAACAGAAGACACCCGTCCGAAAGGGTTTATTGATCTCAAGCTGACTCTGGGAACAAAGGAAGCTTTCAAGACCGAGATGGTTCGGTTCGTGGTGGCAGATTTCCCCTCGCCTTTTAACATAATATTGGGAAGGCCGACTATCCATTCCTAGAACATGTTGGTATCATCAAATCATCAGAAATTAAGATTCATCAACAAGAAGAACCAAGGCGTAACGGTTAAAGGAGATCAGAAGGACTCACGTAAATGTTATTTTGAGGCAGTCCAAGAAGGCAAGTCGGCCAGTAAAGGAAAAACATGTAGAGGCTCCGTATAAGTAGTTGAGCTGGACCTAAGAGAGGAGGACAAGGCGCAAAGAGCCGAGCCAAACGAGGAATTAGAAGACCTCATCCTGGGGGAGGGTCCAAAACAAGTCACAAAAATAGGTAGGATGTTGAATCCTGAAGTTTGTACAGAATTAGAGAAGTTTCTACAAAACAACAGGGACGTGTTTGCATGGAAACCGTCCGAGATTCCGGGAATTGATCCCGAGTTTTGCTGTCACAAGTTGGCTATTCCACTGGAATCAGTGCCAGTCGCGCAGAAGTAGAGAAAGATTGGTTCTGATCGAGGACAAGCTCTAGACGAACATGTCAGAGAGTTACTTGATGCTGGATTTATAAGGGAGGTACAGTATACCACATGGCTATCTAATGTCGTCATGGTAAAGAAGCCCAATGGCAAATGGCGTGTATGTGTCGACTACAAAGATGTGAATAAAGTATGCCCAAAAGACGCATTCCCCATGCCCAACATTGACCAACTAGTAGATCAGTCATCCGGTTTCCAGTTGCTCTCATTTATGGACGCGTACTCGGGATACAATCAAATTGCTATGCATCCCGATGACCAGGATAAGACTGCTTTCATCACTAATAATGCAAATTATTGTTACAATGTGATGCCTTTTGGTCTTAAAAATGCAGGTGTGACGTATCAAAGAATGATGACAAAAGTTTTTAGAGACCAACTGGGGAAGAATGTGAAGGTATACATCGATGACATGATAGTCAAATCAAAGGAGCAAGGCATCCATGTCCGAGACCTAAGCCAGACATTTGAAAAATTTAGGAAGCACAGAATCCGACTAAACCCGGCGAAATGTGCCTTTGGAGTACCCTCCGGAAAATTTTTGTGTTTCCTGTTAACAAGCTGGGGCATAGAAGCCAACCCAGAGAAATGCAGAGCAATCTTGGAGATGAAGGCCCCAACAAGTAAGAAAGAGGTCCAACAGTTGACTGGAAGATTAGCAGCTTTAACAAGATTCTTGCCAAAGTCGGCCGAAAAATCACTCCCTTTCTTCAAATTACTAAAGAAGGAAGCTCAAGGAGGATGGAACTCGGATTGTGAAGACGCGTTCGTCAGGATCAAGCAATGCCTATCTTCCCCACCGATGCTTTCAAGACCTGAACCTAATGAAAGATTAATTCTTTATTTATCTGTGGGTGAAGAAGCAATGAGCGCGGTTCTGGCGAGAGAGACCAGTCAAGAACAAAGACCAGTGTATTTTGTAAGTCGGGCTTTACAAGGGCCCGAGGTGAGATACCAGAAGCTTGAAAAGATGGCTTTCGCATTGTTGACAGCGGCACGACAACTACGGCATTATTTTAACAGCCATTCCATTATAGTCCGGACACATAAACCACTTCGGCAAATCCTACACAAGCCGGACTTAGCGGGAAGGATGACAAATTGGGCAATCGAATTGTTCGAGTTTGATATTGTTTATGAGGCTCGTCAGGCAATCAAATCACAAGCTCTGGCTGATTTCCTAGTAGAGTCAACTTTCGTTCAAGAAGAAGAAGCAAGAACAGAACCTTGGAGAGTCTTCGTGGATGGCTCATCCAATTTACAAGGGGGCGGCGCAGGGGTTATCGTGGAGAACCCGGATGGTGTCGCCATAGAACTATCCCTACGGCTTGATTTCCCAACATCCAATAATCAGGCTGAATATGAAGCCCTACTGGCAGGACTGTCACAGGCAAAGGAAAGTGGAGCCCAGAAGGTGCATATCTCGACAGATTCTCAGTTAGTGGCATCTCAAATCCAAGGAGTTTACCAAGTAAAGGGGCCATTGTTGGCTAAGTATCTAGCCAAGGTGAAGGAGATCATGGCCCAATTTGACGAGGTAACGGTGGCACATATTCCACGGGCAGAAAATACTAGGGCCGACATCCTGTCAAAATTAGCAAGCACCAAATGCCCGGGAAGCTTGAGAACAGTAGTCCAACAAAATCTACCGGAACCGAGTTGTGTAATGTTGATAACAAACTCGGAGGACTGGAGAAAACCAATTGCGGATTACTTGGAGCGAGGAATTATTCCCGATGATGAAGTGCAGGCAAAAAACTTGGTAAAATCGGCAACTGCTTAAACGATGGTGGATGACCAACTTTACCGGAAAGGAATACATGCGCCTCTGGCGAAATGCCTCGGGAGCGATCAAGCCCAGTACGTTTTGGCTTAGATTCACGAGGGCATCAATGGGCAGCATATGGGTGCCAAGGCACTAGCACGGAAAGCTGTTCGGGCAGGATATTATTGGCCTACAATGGCTTAGGACGCCAAAGACCACGTCCAGAGATGTGAAAGTTGTCAGAAGCATGGAAAGATTATTAGGATCCCACCATCTGATTTGCAGGCAATCACGGCTCCATGGCCGTTCTTCAAATGGGGCATGGACTTGCTAGGCCCATTCAAACCAGCACCCGGTCAATTGAAATGGCTCATTGTAGCGGTGGATTACTTCACTAAGTGGATTGAAGACGAACCACTGGCAACAATAACCTCGGCGAGAGCACAGAAGTTTTTCCAGAGGAATATCATCTCGTGATTCGGGATTCCAGCAGAAATAATCACAAATAATGGAACACAGTTTGCGGACCAAGGATTTCAGAAGATGATGTCCGACTTCCAGATTAAGCATCACTTCGCTTCTGTGGAACACCCACAGTCCAATGGGCAAGCAAAGGCAGCAAACAAAGTGATCGTGAACGGGCTAAAAAAGCGGATGGAAGAAGCCGAGGGCAGTTGGGTTGAACATCTATGTTCAGTATTATGGGCATGTCGGACAACGGTTCAATCATCCACGGGGGAAACCCCTTTCAGACTGACTTACGGTTGTGAAGCCATGATTCCCGTTGAAATTGGAGAACCATCCTTGAGGAAATTACAAGTCACACAGGAGCGAGCTAATAATGAGGCTATTACGGCCGAGCTGGATCTAATTGACGAAGTTCGCACTACAGCTCACCTAAGGGATGTGGCTACAAAGAGGCTTATCATGGCTCGTTACAACAGGAGGATTAATCCCCGTTCATTTAAAGAAGGTGACTTAGTGCTCCGAAGAGCTGACATCGGCAACAAAAATGCCTGAGATGGGAAGCTAGCAACCAACTGGGAAGGCCCATACAGAGTCAAAGAACACCTGGGGAAAGGCGCCTACGTTCTAGAATCCTTAGACGGGAAAATGCTTAAAAGAACTTGGAATGCTGATAAGCTCAAGGCTTATTACAGTTGAAGTTATTTGCTACAAACTTTAGTTTAGTTCATTATGTTTGTTTGTTATCTGTTGAGTTTGTTCTTTTTCAGAGTGTAATGGCGGGATCTTAATCTCGCCTAGTATTATGTAAAGACTACTTGATGAATGAAGTAAAGGGTTGCAAAGCCGAGTTCAGTCATGATTAGGCTATCAGAACATGTATGAACCCTGAGTTAGTTCATAAATCATGTCAGCTATCAGAACATGTATGAACCCCGAGTTGGTTCATAAATCATGTCACTTTAACACATGTATGAGTTTCAAGTTAATTCATAAATCATGTAGCGATTAAAACGCCGTTGGAATAATCCGAAAAATACGAGTCTAAAATGACCGCATAGCGGCAAAGCCACCGAAAAAATGCGAACGGAACTTGGGTTGGATGATTCGTGCTTACCGTATCGCACTAATGGCCATATTAAAAGATATGCATGGACATTACAAACGCATATTTTCGTGAATCATGTAACTCGGCAATTTAGGTGCTGAAAATAAATAGTCAAGGCATATTAATCAACCTTGATCACATCGATTGTTTGCCTAAACCAAAAGAAGGATAGCAGTTTGACTAGAAACAAAACAGTAATATCTATTTATAGAAGTCAACTGTTGTCCACAACATTCAAAGTTAAAGCCCAACACGGGCGCAGAAATTTACAAATCAGCAAGAAGAAAAAAAAAAGAAAGCAAAACGGATCAAGCATGAGCCTATTAATCCTCGCCAGCCTCCTCGGGAACCAAGCTAGTCGAGGGAGCATCTGAAGAAAGGGCCGGATGAAACTCTCCGTTCTCAACCCAAGCATTGACATGGGCTCTTTGCAGATCCAAGGAGACCTCGGGATTCAGGAACTGGGCCTGCTCCAAAGCATTCTCGAAGGCATCCACCACCCCCGTCTTCAGCTTCGCCACGTCTTCATTGGCAAGTGCAAGAGCTGCCTGGCTAGACTCTAGCGAAGACGTCAACTTGGCAACCTCGTCCTTGTACTTCACAAGCGAACCCGCGTCTTACTCATGGACTTGAAGGTGATGGGTGACCTCAGATTCAGCTTTATGGAGCTTGTCACGCAGTATGATAATCTCATCTGACAAGCTCTCCTTCTCGGCGTGGGCTACGTGAAGCTCCTCCTGGGCTTGAGCCACCCGGTCATCTGCCGTTTTCTTGTCAGCCTTTAAGGAGGATATCTCCGATGCTTGATCTCCGACCAAGTCCTTGAGTTGTGCAGCAAGATGGCACACACCGACATTCCTCATGTTCCAGTGCTCCAAATCCTTAAGCTCCTTCAATTCCAGCGTTGACAACTTTTTCATATCATAATAATGAGAAGGGGCTTGGAGGCCTACACGAAGGCCCGAGGGAATTTTGTTTTCCCAGAGATATGACCTCGGGAGTTCAACAACAGGCCCTGAAGAAGATGTCGGGACCTCAGAAGCCGCTCTCTCAGGCTCGAGAGCGGGAAAGGCCAAGGGGACGTCGGCTTCGACCTCATCCTCCAGTTCAGCCTCGATGACCTTCTTCTTCCTTAGTCTTTTGGTTTTCTTGGCTGGAGGTGGATCAGGAGCTGAGGCAGCCCTTTTGGCTGCAGGGGTTATGGGGCGAGATGGTGCTGGCACAGCATCGGAACGACGTGTAACATCAAGGTAATCGGGTCTCTTCCCCATTGGATCACCTGAAAGAAGCAAAGAAATAAGTTGGATAAAATTCAAGGAAAAATATGCACCAAAAACATTTGAATCAAATAAGCTATCATACTCGTAGTGGGTCGTTTCCATACAAAAGAAGCGATGTAATCGGCCGAGTTTATTAAGGGTTCTTTATTGACCGAGGTGGAAATGAAAGCAATGGTATCATTCTCCTGGGCGGTCATCTCAGAAAGAGGGGTCAGATAATCCTTGGCTTCGTATTTATGGTGCTCCTCAGTCCAATATAAGGGAAAACGCCATTCGATTTCCCCAGAGGCCAAAGCTTGAAGAAACCAAGGGACGTTCCCGGGTTTGGCGGAAACTTTGACAAGGGAGTTCTTAAAGCCTTTCCACGAATCGGTAAAAGGCTTGAGAAACTTGCGGCCAAGCGAAGACCGGAGTGAAGTCCATCCAAATTCTAGCAAACCCCCGTCCGTGGAAAGGTTGGTCTCTAAGGGGACAAAAAAATGACAGAACACGGGCACAGAACAGACTAAATCGAATTTGTCACAAAAGCTTTCAAAGGCCACAGCAAAAGCCCAGCCATTAGGGTGAAGTTGGGAAGGAGCAAGGTGGAAATGACGGAGAAGCTGCATTTGAAAATCAGAAAAGGGGAATTCCAAACCCAGTCGGGTTATGACGTTTTTATAGAAGAAGAAGAAATTGCATTCCTTCTTGGAACGAACAGAAGCTACCGACTCACTAGCCGAAGGCTGGCACACGATATACCCGTCCCCACCTCGGATTACACGAGCAATAGCCTTAGCAGACGACTTGTTTTTTGTATCAGTGACGACTTTGCTCACGGCATATCTGTTGATCGTAGTCATTCGCGAAGAACCAGAAGGAGCGGACTCTCCAGTCTCGGATTGGTTTGTTTGATGAGAAAGGGAAGACATAAATACCTATACAAGACACAAAAAGAAAAAAAGAGACTAGGTCAGAACTCTGGAATACCTGAAATCACAGGATTTACAGAAGTTTGAGATGCTGAAGGCAGTAAAGAGGTGTAGGTGGCGGCGGATCTCCACGGCCTTTCATGACAACGGCAGCGATCCAAAATTTGCTCGGCTTCTCGATCAAAACCCAGACGGGCAGACTCAATAGCTTTAAACATACACTCTTCACAAGGTGTGATGATCTCGGCCGGGTAAGTCGAGGCAGAAGCATCAAGAGCTACATTTTGGGCGACTAAGGGGCGCACTGAGGCAGCAGACGAAGGTTGAACCGCACGACCTTGATGAGATCTTCCCCTCCGCCACCTCGGGAAGAACTAGCACCTCGAGAAGAACTAGCACCCCGAGAAGAACTAGCACCCCGAGAAGAACTAGCACCTCGGGAAGAACTAACACCTCGGGAGGATCCACTTCCACGGGAAGAACGAAGCATGTCCTCCATTTTTTCCTTCTCAGTGGGTAGAATGGACCACAACCAAAGCTTAGTTCGGCCAGGAACTCTTTGAAGCAACTCCCTATCCTCTTCCGGGATGGGTCGACCGTACATATCTACTAATGGAGGCCGGGGATCCATCTTTTGAAAAACAATTAACACGCTAAAGTACAGGCAATTCGCGATTGTTAAGCAGGCCGGCAGAAGTTAAGGGCAAGAATTGTAAAAACATATAAGAATGCCAAAGCAATACAATGAAGATGAAGAACATGTTTCCAGATTTTCTCAGATTTTCTAACATTGTAACGACTCAGACAAAGAAATTTCACAATGGTTCTCAACATTTTCCTTCTTCAGAGAGGAATTCGAAAATCATCATCGTCGTTCAAGACACCAGACAAGAACAGAATGCATGCACCAAGTAGGGTGAACCCAGAAAAGACGAAGAACAATGAAAGATGGCAAAACAACTGAGAAAATTGCTTAAAGGAAAAGACCCACGATAGTCGATCAAATAGAAATTCCAGTAAGAAACTTACTTGAGACAGAATCTGGAAAAAGGGAGGAAGGTAGGGGAAGCTCTGCCAGAAATCCCTTCTAAAAGCTGCCGGAAATCCCTTCCAAGAGAGAAAGCCTGATCAGACAAAATGCGAACAATCAAATGAAATGCGAATAAGTGGAAACAGGCAATGCGCCTAAGGAGGTATTTATAAGCAAATCAAAGCGTGTGACGGTTCGGTATCCAGGCGTTTCATTGGTTACGAGGGGCCAAGAGAAGTGACGATACGGAGTTCAAACGGATAGCTTTGGCTGAATCGATGTAATCAAGACTAAACCCTACTAAAAGCCTAAAAGTAATCATGACAAACGAGGTATGACGTAGGGCATTAATGAGCACGGTAACCGAAGGCGGCTTTTCGAAGAACGTGCCACTTCAAATTCGGAGGTAGTGGTTACATGATACGACACCGCAAACCTAAAGGAGTGGAGACAAGCGAATAGTCGTGACGATTGGTATAATCCAGGACACTTCGGTAATAGACACATCGGTAAATGGTACACCTCGGCAAAAAGATCTCAGATCTGAGAAGTCTCAAAAAATCACAAACTCGGGACTGAGATCAGGATAAACTCGGACAACTTTGGCAAAACAGAGATATCTCGGACAACCTCTAATTGGGTGCAACCATCAATACATCCCGACAACCCAGAAACCTGAGCTGTCGGGCTAGGGGGCAACTATTATGGATCTTGGAACTTGGGCCCCGAAGCCCAACTCCTTATGCAAACTTCTATTGATAGTTATGTCTGCATATGGGATAACCACCCATCCCGGGACAGTTGATAACTGCCCATCTTGGGACGGTTATCCACTCCTATAAATAAGAGAGCCCTCTACTGGTGAACGGTACATGCTATTTCATCCTTTCATTCTCACAGAACACACACCCCCACACTCAGTGGCTAAACGCCGGAAGTGTATTCGAACTACGTAGGCTTTGATCCCTATTCTAGGGTACGTAGGCCCTAGGCATTGTTCCTAGTTCAAGCCTGTATAATATTGACATTGTTCACACTCGAACAATATATATATATATATATAAAACCCATGATCAGATGATTTCCGACGCGAATTATTGTGAAAATCAATAGCAAATTGCGGATCTAAGAACCTCCAGCTAATGAATTAAAACCTTATAACTAAATTTAGAAATCAAATCGGTACTCGAAGATAAAAGTTCGCATCGATAAAAGACGTCACAGAATGAAATCAAATCACAGATAGTTCCTATTTTGAAATCAAATCACAGACAGTGTAAACCTGAAATCAAACTGGAGAAGAAGACTCGTGCGCTATTCCTTTTCTTTTTCACGATAGCGCTGGATTTTCCAATTGAGTCATGGGTGTTTTGATTCTTTTTATTTTTAGTTTAGCTGTGGAATCACTATACTAATCCAAACGGCGAAGTTTTTATGGCTCACAGGACAGAAACTTAAGTCCAATCACTGGACAAATGATTTTCCCATATATATATATATATAAAGTATTTATCTAACCTGGCTATCATTTTCATCAGAAAGGCGCTTTATTTAGCTATTTTGCATTTTGAGATACACGAGTTGATCCTTGTTCTCTTTAAAAGGAAGAGTTTCAAGAGGATACCCATACCAATGAAGAACTTTCCATGTTCCTGGAAGGCCTTTGAGATGAAGGAGTTGGTCAAGATTGCATGATATAATAAGTAATCGAAGCCAACACATTTTTAAGAAGGCTTCAGGATTCCAGTGAACTTCATTTTTCTCAAAAATATGGGGCAAAACAACAGCTTCTGTTGCTTCAGTTCCCTGATTATAAAGATTATAGTCACCAAGATATCATCAGAAAAGGCGTGCAAATAAAGAATATAAAAATTCAAACAAGAAGATTAATTAGCAATTTCTAGATAATGAATTTCTTACCATATCTCTTTCTACTAGTTGGTCAATCTCATCGGGAAGCCATAATTTGCTTCGTCTTCCAACATCAACGGGAGATTCTTGAATAACAATAAGCCTACCCATGTCTTGGACCAAATCATGCATCTGTATATATTTATAATTGCCAATCTCAACTTCGGCAAGCAAAGATTTTTCCTCATGGTTATGCAAACCAGTTCTTCCAGGAAGTCCACAACTTTCTAATATTTGAGTGATTTCATCTTTGCCCCACATATTAAAAAAACAGGCAATATATAAAAATATATGCCTGTGTGCATAGGTCAATTCATTGTAGCTTATTCTAAGTGTCTTAAAAATGTCATTATCTGAATCTTCTCTTAACATATCCAAAGCATCTTTCCATTCGGTTAAATCTCCTCTGCTACAAAAGAAGGAACCCAAAACACAGAGAGCCAAAGGAAGGCCTCTTGTATAATTAACCACTGAAAGAGCCAACTGCTGGAATTGTTCTTTGCCATAATGAGGGAGACCTCTTCTTCCAAATGCTTTTTGACCTATGTTGCACCGACACTGACACGAGACACTCAATACGACACGACTCGACACTCCGACACGTTAATCTTAAAAAAACCTAAATTTCGACACGTTAGAACATGTTTTGATATTAAATATTAAATATTATAATTTACATTCAAGTTCAATATTCCGTAAAATCCTAGCCTCCAGCTTTGGCTCATCGTAGATTCGGCCTCATCATAAAAGTTGTCTTCTTTTTTAAAAAAAATATATAAAAGAAAAATTCATCATCAATTTAGTAATATTCAAAGCCACGCATATTTTTAAAAAATATGAGTGTCAAGGAGTGTCGGACAGAGTGTCGCAGTGTCGAACGGTGTCGCAGTGTCCGACACGCATATTTTTAAATAATAGGAGTGTCGGTGCTTCATAGTTTTTGACAAAAGAGTTGAAGAGATTCATTGTTTTCCATTGGTTGAACCTCATATGTTTCATCCACTTGATGAGATCTCAGTAAGTGAAGATCTCTGGCTGTAATGATTATTCTACTCTCATCACCAAACCACTCTGGGCTTCCAACTAAATTCTCTAATTGGCTTATATGATTCACATCATCAAGGATAAACATAACCTTTTTATTGCGGAAAATGTGTCCTAATGTGTTCTTTCCTTCATTTATGTCTTCATTTTTTATTTTTTTATTGTTGAGATGTGAAAGAAGTTTCTTCTGCAAGTAAAGTAGGTCATATCTTTCAGAAAGCTCCCTAACATTGGCAAGAAAAGCAATGGAAGTCAAATTGGTTATGAAGCCTCTCATAGATGACTCTAGCAAGAGTGGTCTTGCCAACACCGCCCATTCCCCATATTCCTATAGACCGAACATCATCCAAACCCATGCCTAATCCTAAAAGCATTTCGCCTACTTTCCACTCAATTCCAATTAGTGCTTCACTTACACTCACATGTGTCAACTTGGAATGAAGTTGGACCCGTAAGCGATCAACCACTCTATCAATAAGTTCTGTTTCTTTTTTTTTTTTTCCTTTTTTCTTTTTTTGGTAAATCAATAAGTTCTGTTTCGTACCTACAAAATTTTTATAGAGGCAAATAAATTGGAGTCCAATGCAAACCAAACGGGCCACGCATAATAGTATATATTTATAAATCATTATTTCCTACAAGATTATTAGCCAGATTATAAATTTGTCTTCCAACTATTTCATAAGAAATATTTTCAACTTGTTACCTTGAATTGAACATTTTTCTTTTTTTTAGCAAAAAATAGTTGACACGAATTATTTCTTAAAAGAGCAAGATAAATTATGGTTAAGGTATAATTTCACCCAGAAGTTGTCACAAAATTTCGATTTTGTCCCAAAAATTTCCAAATAATAGCATTCTAATTCTTCACCTTACTTTCTATTACACAGAGCACACACACTACCCCTCTGGCTAACACCACCGAGTATATCGAACTACGTAGACTTTGATCCCTTCAAAGGATATGTAGGCCCTAGGCTTGGCCCCTAGTCAAGTCCAACCAGTCTTTTTCTCAGAACAGAACAGGTTGTAATATTTAATTTTTTTGTCCTAAATGTAGAAAATCCTTTAGCACTATGCTTTCGTCCTTTATGAATATAACAACCGTCCATTCTGTCTCCTAGAATAAAAGCTTGATAAAAACCCATATAAGTAACATAAAAATGAAAAGTATAATGACAGTAGAATAAAAACCGATACTTGTTTGAAGTATATATTATATAAAATATATTAATAATTTAATTATGAACGGCGGGTGTAATTAATAAGTCTAATCATGGAGTGTATAAAAAAAGGTATAATCATTGAACCTGAAACAGCTAACTTAACTAGTTGAATAACTAATCCGATTTTCATAAATATTATTGCTCACGAAGACATGAATATAATACATATGTATACTTAGATTTTTAATGTTTATATAATTAAGACAACTCGGAGTTAATTTAAAATTGGGATTGTGTTAGATGAGCTTATACGAGTATCCAAGAATGTGTTCAGAGATTAAATTACATGTTGGTTTGGTCAAAGGCCAAGCTTTTCAAAGTGCATGGGATTGACAAAAATTGACAATGAGGGATTATTGCTTGCAATTACTTGAAAAGTTTAATTTATTTTTCTCATCAGTAACGTGATGCGGACCCACTAATTAAGGTAGAATTGCCCTTCAGGTTTACACTAACATTTGAATTACATCATAATAATCATAAAAAAAAATTATATTTAATTTTGTTAACAATAAGAGGGATTGAATCCTTAAACTATTCATGTGCCTTGTTTACGTCGCCTTTCTAGAAAGAACTATTGGATTGTAAGATATATTTATGACCAAAGACTTTAATTTGCTTACTTAATTAATTAACCTTGGTCGTGGCTTAATAGTAATTGTTGATCTCCTTCCTGTAAATTTCCTTGGCACCCTCACTCATTTTTCTCTATTTATTGTAGGAAAAATTCCATATAAAGCTACTTGAAATTGAAAAATTCTAAATTAGGTTGGTAAATTCAATAAATCCTTAATTAAGTTATCGACCCAATTTAGAATTTCAAAATTTAGATTAAATGATGTTATTGTCCTCTCATAGTTTCCTTTTTTCTCATCTTAAAAGGATTTCAATACTTTTTAACTTATTTTTACAATAAGTGTAAATATATATAAACATTAATATATAATAAAATAAAATATGATTAACTTAGATCAAATATTTTTTTGTGTGTGGAAGAATGATCAGGAATAATTCAAAAAAAAAAAGTATCAGCTCCAATATTAATCAAATGTTTTCTAGTTGAACATTAGAATTAAAAAAAATTATTTTTTACTTGATTTTTTGTGCATTGAGAAAAAATGTTAATATAAAAATAAATTGTTTAATATAGCTGTTTTGGTGTAGAACACAGATCAATTGGACTTGACTAGGTTGTCAAGCCTAGAGCCTATGTACCCTTTGAAGGGATCAAAGTCCACATAGTTCGCAGTAAACTTGGAGGCTATTAGCCAAGGGGGTGGTGTGTGTGCTCTGTGTGACAGAAAGTAAATAGAGCATAAGTTAGAACGTGTGCACCTGGTTGGCTTCCTTCTATATTTATAGAGGTGTCTGAGGCGAGTATCTCGGTCTGGTGAGATACTTGAGGTGACGAGATCCGGATCCAAGATATCAGGGGCGAGTATCTCGGATTGGCGGTTAAGATAGATTCCTCCTTGCTAGGATTCTGTCAATATATCAGCTATGCTCATATCGGATATGCTTTTTGGTTATGTTGGGCCGTGGCATGGATATGGGCTGTTGAGCCGGTCTGTAACAGTTGCCCCCCAGCTCGGTTGTCCAGAATTCTAGGCGGCCGAGATGTTCGTGTGCCTCGGCCTCTTCTGGGTCCGGGGCCTTTGTCTTGACCGGAAAGGCTTGTGGCTACCGTGGCCTTCAAAGTGGATCTAGATCCGGGGTCTGGCTCCTTTTGCCTTCGGAAGGCTTAACCGTTACTGGCATGCCAAGGATGCCATGCGACAGAGACGGTTCCCCGGTCCGTTTCGGCCCTAGGCGTCCGCCAAAGACCCCAGTCAAGGACGTTTTGCCTCCCGCCCGTTGGCATTTGAACTGCCATTCGGGATTCTTTCTTCGCGCGTCATAATTGTGGTTTTACACCTGTCATGTTCTGAACGGTGGTAACCTGCAACCGCTGCGTCTATTCGCGTCCCGATGTTCGTGCGCATTTAATGCGCTTATGTCACACGGTTCCCATTTGTCGTGTCTATTTGGAAAGGACTTCTTTGCCCTTGTCGTTTCGCTACTTTGCCTCAGCGGTTTAAGTAGCTTTTACTCCTTCTTCCTCTTCACTTTTCCCGCTCGTGAAGTTTTATTCAAGTTTTTCTCTAGTTTCTCTCTGAGTTCAGAGAATCGTCTTCTTCATCCGAAACTTTTCCGTTCTTCATTTCCAGCATCCAAGTTCCCCTCATTCCATTCATACAGGTATTCCGTTCATTTCCTTTTACATTTGTTCGGTATTACTCTGTATTCTGCTGTTTATTTTTCTAAGACTTGTCGCCTGTGTTACTGTTCTTTCCACTTTTCTGGGTTGCTTGGCGAACTTTCTGGATTTCTCCCTCAGTGTCTTTCTTCCAAATTCCCACACATTTTCGTCTTCTATCCTAAGCCCTTAGTTCTTAGGCTTCTTGTTCCTTCATATGGCTAGAGGTAGGAACCTTCCATGGCCAAGTCACGTGGCTAGAGGTAGAAATCCTCCTAGTCCAAGAGCAGTACTGTTGCCGGAAGAAGAAACGTTCCTTCATACGCGCTTCCCCCGAGCCACCTACTGGGTCCTCGGGGGTGAACCTCCTGCAACGGGGACGTTGGCGCCTTTGCGCGAGGCGGCGTTAGTCATCCGAGGCAGGTCGGGCCCCGTCCTGTAGCTGCTAGAGGTCCGATGCCTCCTCCCGTTCAGCCCACAGTAGGTACCATTCCCTTCACGCTGCCCGTCAGGGCCGGGGTCAACACCTCAATCGGCTCCGGATCTCCAGCTTTGTTGGCCCAACCTCTTAACTTCTACGAGGGTCCTCGGCTCAACGTCTCGGATCCTCTACCAGAAGGGTACTACGAGCCTTGTTGGGATTGCCTGGCTGAGAGTTCTCATCTTATAGCTCATGGCGAGGATGTCGGGGCTTCTTCAATGCTTGGGTCCTGTCGGCACCGGTCTTCAGCGGGTCCTCCCTCTAGTGCCCCGATTCGTTCGAATCCGTTGTCATTTTCTTCTGCGACTGTTGTTGCACCAGGTATTCCCGCTCTTTACTAATACTGATTTTTTATTTGCCTATAGGTTTAATGGCTCCCAAATCCCAATCTTCGAGGCAACGGTCCGAGGCCGAGGGTTCGGACTCTTCTAGTCCACCAGAAGCCTTGTGTCGGCGATACAACTGGGTCTCCCATGAAGTGCTCAAGACCCACTCTCTCATGTCAGACGTTGATATCGCTCGGTTGAACATTCTGACCATGCTTGGGTGCGTCGTCCATTGTCTGGGGGCCGATGAGCCCATCTGCGCGACATGGGAAGTCGGCAATCCGAACTTCTTCTTCTTCTACCAGGATTGCCTGTCCCGGATCAAAGTTTCGCTCCCTTTCATCCCCTTTCAAATGGAGGCCCTGCTGCACCTGAGACTTGCCCCGTCCCAACTTCATCCGAATGGGTGGGCTTATTTTGTTGCTTTCGAGCAGCTGTGTCGCTCCTTCCCCGTCCCAATTCCATGCACCCTAAACCTCTTCTTCTACTATTTCGGCCCTTTTACTCCTAGTTCACCAAAGGAGAGTGAGAAGCTGAAAGGGTTGGTATCCCTTCGCATCAACTCGGACCAGAGGCTTATGACGCCATTCTTGGACTCCTTCAAGCGCTTCAAGGGGGCCTTTTTCAAGGTTTCCGCTGAGTTTGGGAATGGTTCCTGGAGGGCCCTGAGGACTCTAACGTGGGCTGGCGCTTTCCTCTATACTGGATGAAGAGCCATTCTAAAGCTAAGGCTACTTCTTTCCAGGTCCGGCACAAGGATCTATGGCCGGAGTCGCTTGCTGCCCTTCCTCGGTTAGAGGCCTACGTGGCGGAGTATGGCTTGAAGCCCTTCAGCTTCTTTATAACCGGGGAGGGTTCTGAGCCTCTTCCTTTTACTTGTAGGGTTTTTTGCTTAGCGCATTGTCTTGTTTCTTGATTTTGCATTTGTTTTACTGATTTGTTTCTTCTTTGTTCTTTCAGCCAGAGACATAAGCGCCCTTCCTCTGTATCTTCGCATCGCGAATCCTGCCGCTGCCTCTCCAAGCTGGCAGACTAAGAAGCGAGATGCCTTTGAGGGCTCTGCTGTGCCTAAAGCCGATGCGACGAAGAAATCCAAGGCCTCAGTTGGCCAAGGATCCACTCCTGCCGCTATCGTTGAGCCTTCCTCGGTGGTAGAATTCCAGGCCTTAAAGGGGAAAGAGGCCGTGATTGCTGTGGAGGAGGTTGAACCTGCGATCTCACCTGAGGCTTCATCAGGCTCGCTGCTTTCTCTGCCTCTGCCTCCTCCTCCTTCCCTTCCCCCTCCTCCTCCTCCGCCGCCGTCTGGTCCGTCTTCGGTATTCCCGCGTGGCTTCCTGTGGGATAAAGGGCTGGTCCCAGAAGTGGACATTGCTTTCCTTACCCCTCGGCACTTCATGGAGAACTGGCCTTTGTCTCCGCCAGCCATGGACGAACTACATGCGGCCCAACGGTACCTGTGCCGGTCTGTTGGGTATGTTCAAACCCTGGTTCAAGTGCGGGAGAAATATGCCAAGGCCGATGCTGACTACAGGAGGCTAAGGTCGTCTGAGAAGGGATTGAAGAAGGCCCTAGCTGAGGCTGAGTCCAAGGCCAAATCTGCGGAGGAGCTGGGTAAAGCTGTGGCCGTGGCAGAGGCCAGGGCCAAGTCTACTGAGGAAGAGCGGGATGCGACTAAGGCCGAGCGGGATGCTGCCAAGGCCGCGGCGGTTAAGGCTGATCAAGAGCTCCAGCTCTCTAGGGGCTCGGCTGAGAAGGTGGCCGAGGAATGCTCCAGGGCTCAAAAGGGGTTGTCCGAGAGTCTTGCTGTCATTAACGTTCTTCAACAGCAGCGGGCTTCCCTGATTGAGGAGCACGAGGCGACCAAGGCGGCCCTTTCCTCGGGCAGGCGGCATACTAAGAGGCGTCCGAGGCGTTGCTGCAGGCGGCCAATGAGTGCTTCGAGCAGGCCCTGGCTCAGATCCGGTTCTTCAACCCCGGCGTGGAGCTTAACGTCAATGGGTACGATTACCGGGCCTTTGTGCAGGACAGGAATCTGATCCCTTACCAGTCGCCTGCCGCCAAGGGTCCTGTTGATGGAGTGGAGGAGGGTGCCGCCACGGGTGGGGGTCCTAAAGCCGGGTCCTCCAGCTAGCCTTGGGCCTTTGTATTTTCGTTTTTGGGGCATTCGTGCCCTTGTTATTTTTCGAACAATTCTGGCCCTTGGGCCATTATGTATATACTTTAAACAATGAATGATTTAATTTTTATCATCCTTTTACCTATGTTTAAAATTCTAAAGTTAGTTTAGATATTTGTTGACTGTAATGAATTACGAGCCGTTTTTACTCTACCATACTTGCGTGTGAGAGGTTGGGGCAGGGTTTTCTGTTTGTACCTCAAGGGTCCTTAACTTTGAAACGCACTACCTCGGTCCAACTTTCGCTAGTCGGATTATTTTTAACCGGCGTAAGGGCCAAACTACCACATGTTCAACCGAGGCTTCATTTGCCTTGGGTCAAACATTTTGACTTGATCAGGGTCTGCATGATAGTCCGCTTGCTTAGTCGGGTGAGCGTTGACACGTCAATTTCGTGAAAGGCCATGTATGGCGCCTTCACCGAGCTCTAACCAATACCTGTCGAAGTACAATGGCCAGTTTCATACATCTAGATGTTTTTAGTTTTCGGCCGGGTACACAACCTCGGAGCCGTTTTATTCGTGCCGGGCTTATTGGCCTCGGCTTTCGGATTTTTGACCGAGCTTTATTGCCTCGGTTTCACGCTTAAGCAAGTATTTGTGCACATTAATGAATCTCCTTAGTGGGATCCTTTATTGATAAAAAAATAGCCCTAAAGAGCTTTACAAGCAAACGTAAGTTGAAAGAAAAATAACTTAAATATTTCAAGCTTAAAAGAATAACCGAATTGTTGTGCTGGGCTGAGCCGAGCTATCCGAGACCTAGCTATAGTAGACCTTTAATTTGTCAGTGTTCCAAGTTCTCTTGACCAGCTTTCATGCCAAGGTTTCGAGGATGTATGCCCCTCCGTCGAGCTTCTCTTTGATCCGGTAGGGGCCTTCCCAGTTCGCTGTGAGCTTTCCGTCCCGGGCATTATTTTTGCCTATGTCGGCCCGTCGGAGTACTAGGTTCCCCCGGTTGAAGGACCGTGGTCGAACCTTTCTATTGTGCTTAGCTGCGAGTAGTTGCTTAGTAGCTAACTCTCGGCAATGAGCCATGACTCAGATCTCATCGATGAGGTCTAAGTTAGTTTTTAAGGCGTCGTCGTTTGACTCCTGCCCTTCCTGTTTGGCTTTAACCTTTCTCCATGATGGTTGCTCGATTTCGACCGGGATCATTGCTTCATAGCCATAGGTCAGCCTGAACGGGGTTTCCTGAGTCGAAGACTGCACGCTCATCCTGTACCCCCAAAGAACGCTGTGGAGTTGCTCGGTCCAACTGGTGTCGGCCTGTAGCATGCGTCTCTTTAGTCCATTCAGGATGATCTTGTTGGCGGACTCGGCCTACCCATTGGACTGCGGGTGTTCCACGGATGAGAAGTGCTTCTTAATGTCCAGGTCGGACATTAACGCTTGGAACCTGTGGTCCATGAACTGGGTCCCATTGTCCGTGACGACCTCGACAGGTATTCCGAAGCGAGAGATAATGTTGTGGCGAAAGAACTTCATTACTCTGGCCGAGGTTATTATGGCCAGCAGCTCTGCCTCGATCCATTTGGTGAAGTAGTCGACAGCTATGATGAGCCATCTGCACTGCCCTTGTGCCGGCCTGAATGGTTCGAGGATGTCCATGCCCCATTTGTAAAAGGGCCAGGGGACCGACATACCTTTCAACTCTGTAGGCGGTGGCCATATGATCCTAGGGTGTTTCTGGCAGCTATCACACCTCTTGGCTGCTTCCATGGCATCGTGCTTCATGGTAGGCCAGTAGTATCCGGCGCGCAGTGCCTTTCTCGCGAGAGCCTTGCCCCCATGTGATGGCCGTTGCTTCCTTCATGCAGTTCGGCCAGTACATACTTTGCTTCGGTCTCACCCAGGCACCGCATCATTGGGCAGTGCAAGCCTTTTCTGTACAGCTGATCGTCGACCATGGTGTAGATGGCAGCTTCCCTGATCAGCTTCTTTGCTTCGGTAGAGTCGGTTGGGATGATGCCCCTTTCCAGATAATCCTCAATCGGCTTTCTCCAGTCGGTTGTTGCCGAGATAGTCATTGTGCAACTGGGCTCGGTAAGGTTCTGCTAGATTACGGTCCTATGGTTGTCCTGCCCTTTGGTGCTTGCGAGTTTAGAGAGGATGTCGGCCCTTGCATTCTCTTCTCTTGGGATATGGATGACGATCACTTCGTCGAACTCGGCCATGAGCTCCTTCGTGCGGTTTAGGTATTTCGCCATGAGAGGTCCCTTTGCCTGGTAGCTGCCGTCAATTTGTTCGGCCACGAGTTGGGAGTCAGTTAAAACCTTTACTCGCTGTGCTCCGTTATCCCTTGCTTGGAGCAGCCCGGCCAAGAGGGCCTCGTACTCGGCCTGGTTGTTAGAGGTCGAGAATTTCAGTTGGAGGGAATGCTCAGTGGTGACCCCTTGTGGGCTCTCGACAATGACTCCTGCACCACTACCCTTAGCATTAGAGGATCCGTCCACATATACCTTCCAGGTCCCGTCATTTGTTAAGGCCGGGGTCAGTTCCCTGATAAAGTCGGCCAGAGCCTGTGACTTGATCGCAAGCCGGGCTTCAAACATGATGTTGAATTCCGACAGCTCAAAGGCCCAGTTGGTCACTCTTCCTGCTAGGTCTGGCTTGTGGAGGATCTGCCGTATCTGCTGGCTGGTGCGGACTACTATCCCGTGTCCCTGAAAATATGGCTGGAGTCGTCTTGTCGCGGTCAGTAGGGCGTAGGCCACTTTCTCCAGCTTCTGGTACCGGAGTTCAGAACTTTGTAGTGTCTTGCTTATGAAGTATATCGGCGTCTGTCCGGTTTCGACTTCTCTCACTAAGGCAGCACTCACGGCTTCATCACCGATTGAGAGGTACAGGAACAAGGTTTTCCCCGGATCCGGTCTTGTGAGTATCGGGGAGGTTGCCAAACATCGCTTGATTTCTTCGAAGGCTGCGTCGCAGTCCGCATTCCAGCCGCCGTGGGTTTCCTTCTTTAGTTGCTTGAAGAAAGGCAGAGCTTTCTCTGCCGACTTGGGTAAAAACCTTGTTAGGGCGGCCAGGCAGCTGGTCAATTGCTGAACCTCCTTCTTGGTCTTTGGCTGTTGCATTTTTAGGACGACCTTGCATTTGTCCGGGTTGGCCTCAATTCCTCGGTTGGTCAACATAAAGCCCAAGAACTTTCCAGCCGGAACTCCAAAGGCACATTTGGCCGGGTTCAACCTGATTCGATGTCTTCTTAACTTTTCAAACGTCTGTTCAAGGTCCTGGATGTGATCTTCAGGTAGCTTCGACTTTACGATCATGTCATCTATGTAGACTTCTATGTTGCGACCGATTTGATCCTCGAACACCCGATTCATCATTCTTTGATAGGTGGCCCCAGCATTTTTCAAGCCAAAAGGCATGACGTTGTAGCAGTAGTTTGCCTTGTCCGTCATGAACGCGGTTTTCTCCTGGTTGTTCGGATGCATGGCTATCTGGTTATATCCAGAGTAGGCGTCCATGAAGGAGAGGAGCTGATATCCGGCCGAGTTGTCCACTAGCTGGTCGATGTTTGGCATTGGGTAGGAGTCTTTCG
This sequence comes from Acacia crassicarpa, assembly GCA_034222035.1. Taxonomy (NCBI): domain Eukaryota; kingdom Viridiplantae; phylum Streptophyta; class Magnoliopsida; order Fabales; family Fabaceae; genus Acacia; species Acacia crassicarpa. The sequence goes on from JAWXYG010000003.1 coordinate 42,625,345, forward strand.
GGCACGCCTTGTTCAGATTCGTGTAGTCGATGCATACTCTCCATTTGCCGCTCGGTTTGAGTACCATGACTACATTTGAAAGCCAAGTCGTGTATTGTACTTCTCGAATGAATCCGGCTGCTAGGAGCTCTTCAACGTGGCTCTCGAGGGCCTTCTGTCTGTTGTTGACAATGTTCCTCTTCTTTTGCGCTACCGGTCTGGATCCCGGCCATATGCCGAGTTTGTGGCAGCAGAAGTGGGGGTCGATGCCGGGTATTTCAACCGAGGTCCAGGCGAAAACGTCTTGATTCTATTTGAGGAAACGGATCATCTATGTTTTTAGGTCGTCCTTCATATCTCTGCCGATTTTGGCGGTCTTGGATGGGTCCGTCCCTAGCGCCACTTCCTCCGATTCCCCCTCCGGCTCGGGCCTTAGGTTTTCTGTTTCTCAGAGGTCAAGCTCTACCATGTTAATCGGCTGCCGGGGGTGCCTGTCGTCGTCGTCCTCAATCATTGTTTCGTTGGGTCCGAGCCGAGGTGGAGATGAGGGTCCTCCTTCCTCGACCCGGAGGGCCTCGAAGTAACACTGCCGTGACTCCTTTTGGTCTCCGGATACTACGACCAGCTGGTTTTTGTCATTAATCATCTTTAGCTTCTGGTGCTTGGTGGATACCAGTATGTCCCAGTTATGAATTGTTGGTCGGCCTAGAATGATGTTGTACGGGGAACGGAAGTCGGCCACTATGAATCTGACGCGTTCTGTCTTGAATGCTTCTTTTGTTCCGAGTGTTAGTCTGAGATCAATATACCCCTTTGGGAAAGATCGTTCGCCGTTGAATCCGATCAGGGTGGTCTTGCACGGCTTGAGATCCTCTTTGTCGAGGTACATTCTTTTATAGGCGTCCCAGCTTATAATGTCGGCCGAACTTCCTGCGTCCACAAAGATCCTCTTGACCCGGCAATTCACCAAGGTTTCAGTGATTACCAATCCGTCCAGGTGGCCGGGAATGACGTCTTTTAGCTCCTCGTTCGTGAAGGTCAAGGGGGGCGGCTTTGGCTTGGATGGATTGTCCTTGAACTTGGGGAGGTTCCTGACGGTTAGAACCTCGCGGAGATATTTCTTGCGTTGTCTTACCGTGTCCCCGCCCCCTCCAAATCCTCCGCTGACGACGTTGCACTAGAAGTCGACATCGGGAAACTCATCATCAGAGTCGGTCTTCTGCTTCTTTCCAGGCTTTCGAGTGTCTTTGGGCGGACTTATACTGCGGCCGCGGTGATTGCGTTTGCCGCTTGTCCTTCCCTGGGTTTTGATGACATATTGGCGCAACTTCCCTTCCCTTACGAATTTTTCAATGGCGTCGCGGAGGTCATAACATTCATCAATGGTATGTCCATGACAGTCGTGGAACGTACAGAACTTGGTATGGTCCGTGTTGGAGCGGCCTCTAAGCGGCCTCGGCTTGTCTATCTACCGCATTTCGGCCTGGGCTACCTCTTTCCAGACCTGTGACTGAGGGGCATTCAAAGGGGTGTAGCTGTCGTACTTTGCCTTGTGGTCGGCTCGGTCGTGTTTGGCCCGGCTCTCCTGGTTCCGCCTTCGGGGTTCGATCTTCTGTTTGTTTGGTCTCTCTCCATAGTTGAGGGAGGTGTTCCTCGTCTTCTCGGGTTCGTCTGCGTTGGCTGCCTCCATTTGTTCCACGTCCAAGTATTTCTTTGCCTGGGTGTAGAACTCGGTTAAAGTGTAGACCTGGTTTTTGCATAGGTTCCTGGCCAGGAATGATGACGGATCTAATCCGTTAACAAGGTAGTGCATGTGGACGTCTTCGGATAATGATCGGACTTGCATCGCCATGTCCCGGAAACGGTCCAGATATTTCTGCAGTGCCTCACCCTTCCTTTGTCTCACCTTACTAAGCGTGAACTGGGACTTCAGATGCTTCTTACTTGTGGCGAAATGCAATTCAAACTTGCGTCCGAGGTCTTCAAAGCTTTGGATAGAGTTGTCAGGGGGTGAACCCAACCATTTGTGCGACAATCCGGTCAGAGTGGCCACGAAGAGGCGCAGGATGACCAGGCCCTCAATTGACCGGACCCACATCAGTTTGTCGAAGATTTCCAGGTGGTTGCGTGGATCTTGGGTTTCATCGTACTTTGGAAGATTGGCCAAGTCAAAGTTCTTCGGATAGGGAGCTGTCGCTGCTGTTCTTGAAAATGGGGATCCGCTGGATCCCGTTAGGTACTTCATTCGGTATTCTCGGGGTGATCCGTGACGAGGTGACCCATAACGGGGTGATTCACAGCGAGGTGACCCACGGCGGGGCAATCCACGGTGGGGCGATCCATGTGTTCACCAGGTCCTGTCTTCCTCACGTTGCTCATCTGCATCTCGAGCTCCTCTTCCGCCTCGGTCGTGGTTGATCGTGTCACCATCTCGGCCTTCCGTGTTGTCACGGTTTTCTGGGGGCGGTGGGTGACCTCGTTCTCCCGTCCGGTCTGCTGGCGTCTCCCCGCCTGGTTCTCGGTCGTGGGCTACTTGAGGAGCTACTACTGTTCGCGATGGCTCTACCTCGAGGTTCTCTTCGATTTTCTTATTGGCAATGGTTCTGGAGCTCCTCCCTTATCATTTGTGCGAAGGTGCGGAAGTCGGCCTGTCGTTGCAGGTGATCCCGCTTCTCCTTGTCTTCAAACCTTTGAAGTAATGACTCTTGTGTCCTCCGAAGAATGCGGACGTCGGCTTCTATAGCCAAAGCGTCCTGGGCGGGAACCTCCCTGCGCGTCTCCAGCAGTGGCTGATCATCTGCGGGAGGGGAAGTCGCTGTGTCAGTAATGTGTCCCTCCGGGGTGTTTTCTCGTCGTGGTTGATTTTGTGGCTGGCTTGGCCCGGCTTGAGTTTGGTCCGGCAGGGGGCCTCCGTCAGCCTGCGGTGGTGGATTTCTGCTGTGGCTTCTAGTGTTTGCCATTGATGGTCACGGGGATGGAAATTTACCTTTCCCCACGGACGGCGCCAATGTTCTGGTGTAAAACACAGATCAATTGGACTTGACTAGGTTGTCAAGCCTAGAGCCTACGTACCCTTTAAAGGGATCAAAGTCCACGTAGTTCGCAGTAAACTTGGAGGCTATTAGCCAGGGGGTGGTGTGTGAGTTCTGTGTGACAAAAAGTAAATAGAGCATAAGTTAGAACGTGTGCACCTGGTTGGCTTCCTTCTATATTTATAGAGGTGTCCGAGGCGAGTATCTTGGTCTGGCGAGATACTCGGGGTGACGAGATCCGGATCCAAGATATCAGGGGCGAGTATCTCGGATTGGCGGTTAAGATAGATTCCTCCTTGCTAGGATTCTGTCAATATATCAGCTATGCTCATATCGGATATGCTTTCTGGTTATGTTATGTTGGGTCGTGGCATGGATATGGGCCGTTGAGCCGGTCTGTAACAATAGCAAACTATATATCAAAGATTTTCATTAATGATTTTTTAAAAGAAAAGATATTTATTGACGTAAAAAAACAAGGGAAAATCTCATATAAAGTTACTTAAAATGGAGAAATTCTAAATTAAATTTTTAAACCCAACAATTCCCTAGTTAAGCTATAGACTCAATTTAGGATTTTAAAATAGATGTAAATTAACTTTAATACACCTTCCTAATCTTCTCTATCATCTTTCCTTTTAAAGGAATTTAATTGCTCTTTAACTTTGTCTTTTAATAAGTGTGCATATATATTAACATTAATACATAATAAAAATAAAATATGATTCATTTAAATCAAAGGAGTTTTTGTATTCAGAAAGAATGATTTATTGGTTTGAGTGAAAAAAATGCATAACACCGTTGTCAAAGAAATGTTTTTATTAAATATTTTGAATAAAATTTTATTTTTGAAAGAACTCAAATTAGTTTTTTGTCAATAAAAAAAATTAATCATGCAATTTTACTTATGTAATATATATTTCGTTGTTTTTTTACGTTAATAAATATCTTTTATTTGAAAAAATCATCAATGAAAATCTTTGATATACAGTTTGCTATATCAAACAACTTTTTTTTATATTAACTTTTTTTCTTAATGAACAAAAAATCAAGTAAAGAATAATTTTTTTATTCTAATGTTCAATTAGAAAACATTTAATTAATATTGGGGTTTATACCTTTTTTTTTTTAGAATTATTCTTGATCATTCTTACACACACAAAAAATTATTTGATCTAAGTTAATCATATTTTATTTTATTATATATTAATGTTTATATATATTTACACTTATTGTAAAAAAGTTAAAAAGTATTGAAACCTTTTTAAGATGAGAGAGGAGAATATGAAATGGCAGTAGCGTCATTTAATCTAAATTTTGAAATTCTTAATTGGGTCGATAACTTAATTAAGGATTTATTGAATTTACCAACCCAATTTAAAATTTTCCTATTTTAAATAGCTTTATATGGGATTTTCCCTTCCTTTATTGTATTGAGTTCATCTATATGTATATTTGCTGTTTGCTTGTTTTTCAGTCAATGAAATACTGCTATTCCTAATATATGCGATTATTAAATTAACCTGTCGTTGTTGTTCAGTTTTTTTAACTTTATTTTTTTGCCACTCACTCATTCAATTTGCTTTTAATCTCTTTCGTGCTGACAAGGGAATGTACGTGGCTGCTAATTATGTGCCTTCATCATCTCGGTGAATTAATTGAAAAAGAGTTAAAATTTCAAAAAGTACAAGGACTCGAAAAAGCATACAGAAAATTATTATTATTTCGATCATTTGGTAATTAAATTGTGAGTTAATATAATTTTTGGTTCTTTAAGTTTCTTCTTATTTTAGTTTTAGTCCCTTAAGTTTCATTTGATTTAAAATATTAATCCCTATATCATTGAATAAATATATAGATAATTTTGCCTCTTAAGGAACCAAAACCAAATACTTCCTTCGTGCTACTATTCAAAAACTTATTTGCATATACTCCCTTCGTGCTACTATTCATAAAACAAAATTACCCAACAGATTAGTTAATGTATTAAAATTGATTAAATATTTTTTTCACATTTATCCTTAATTTAATTAATTGATGCTCATCTTTTCGACTTTTTAGATATAAAACGTTGCTTATTTGATTTAGTCCTCTCTGTCCCAAATGTAATCTGTTTTGTTCTATATAATGACAGCCCATCCATTTTCTCCCCTACATCAAATTAAAATACTCCTAGTTATAATACTTGAAATTTTTTCCTTAGTGAAAATGCTCCTTTTTCACTTTGGTGAAAAGCCATTACTAATCTATATTGGGAATAATTGTAGAAAAGCATTTGAGCCATTGGTTACAAATAACTAATTGCACTAAATTTCTTAATATCAATAAATTAGTGAAAAGGGTATTACGTTTAGGGGTGAAATAAAGGAGTACGTATATCATCAATACGATAGGAGCTTAAATCTAATTCTTTCACTGATTTAATTAATATTTAACATACTGAAATAATCAGCCTCCAATGGAAGAAGGCACTTCTAATATATCGGTTTCACTTACCTCGATCTAGCAAATTAAATTTTGTGTAGTAGCCAAATATATCAATATAATTTGCTTTTGTCAGGAACTAACATCATACTAAAGTATTGTCTCTGTTCCACCCAAACCTCCGCACACAATCTATCTCCTTGCTTCCTTTATTTTCCTTCTTTCTTCGGCGCAACTCATATCTTGTTTTAATGTTTTGTTCCTTTCCTTTTCTTGATTCTTTCTTTCTTTCTTGAGTTTCATAATTTTCCCTGCAAAATTTATAGAGAAAAAAAGATGTGAGGAGAATTTATTGCAAAATTCATTTTTATCCTGTAATTGGCTAAAGGGAGGAAAATATAGAAAAATTAATTAAAGAGATATAAAATATTTATAAATTTAATCTAATAGAGTATATTTCCCAAAAACTATACCCATTTACTTATAAAATATCGACCTATCATCTTCCTATGAGTAAAACCAGAACCTAAAATTGTTATTTCCCCTAGGCACAAATTTCTTCTTATTAGAGACAATCATGTTTGAGGTACAGTTGGACACTAAACATGTGCACCTCTACCAGACTCAACTCCCATTTTAAAATTGGTTTAAATGCATTAGTAGCGGCAAGAACTAACATGCAAAGAATGCATGTCAATTTAATCTCTAGTTATAATTAAGTTGAAGCTAAGTAGGTAGGAATGCGAGTGCTTACCACACTAATGCAAAAAAGGCTTTTAAAACCATCTCATTTAAAGCGGACTATCGACGACCCGGTCTTAAAGGCATAATCGGTGGCAGTTTTGTAAACATAAAGAACTTTAAAGGTATGACCGATGGCAGTTTTGTAAATATAAAGAACTTCTTGGACCGAATCGTTTACCAATAGGTCTTAAATATATTATTCAGACCGCTTAGAAAAACGACCGGTCTTAAAAATGTTATTAAAAAAATAGAAATATAAAAATTCTTTATAGAGAAATCTCAAATAGGCCGACTTATTTTTTCTACGGTCCAAAATAATAAGGAAAAAATTAAATAAAACTTTTAAGACCGGATATATATAACAGGAGGTCTTAAAGATTATACTTTTAAGCCGAACATAAATCGCGCCCGGTAGTAATACTTTTAAAACCGGAGTTTGAAAAAAGGACGGTCTTAAAACTTAACCTTTAAGACCGTCGTTGTTGTTCATCCGGTCTTAAAAATAAACCGCCAAATATATCTTCGTATGAAACGTTACCTTAAGACTTACGTTGTACCTCTAAACTCTGAAACCCCTCTTGTTGTTGTGAAGCCACTCTTCCTGTTGCATTACCACTCTTCCTCGCCCACGTACCAGTAGCCTCTCTTACTCTCTCAGTTGCTCAGGCATTCCTCTCTTACTGTCTCGAAAATGAACGGTGAAGACGATACCATTCGTGTTCCGAGATCGCCAGTTAATGGTGTGGGTCAGAACGAACCCTCCTCCACTGACAATGTGCCTCCTAACCGCCCTGCACGCCGTGGTAGAAGAGGCACACAAATGATGGATGTATCTCTAAGTCGGACTTCTGGGTCAAGGCTCGAGATTCAGTTCGATGAAAAGTTGCGGCCTTTCAGTCCTAATAAAAACAAATATAATAGTTTTGTCGGGTATCTTGCACGCAGCAAGGTTAGCATCTTGGAAGATGAGTGGAAAAGTGTTGACTTTGACAAAGTAAAGCAACCTATTTGGGACACTATCCGGTTTACATACACTGTCCCTGACTCTGAGGAGTTGAAAGTCAAGACATTGTCTTATTGTGTTGATCGGTGGAGGAAGTTTAAGACCTCTCTCGCTAACATGTATATTTTTTACGAGGTTGCGCCTGCCAAACAGCCTTGGGAACAGTACACATTTATTGATGAACGAATTTGACAACAATTTGTTCTGCTGCGGACCACTCCTGAAGCTCTGATGAGTCTATATTTAGTTTTGTTTGCTTATGTAACCTGTGAGCTTATATTTGTTCATCTAATCCTGTTAGTTAAATTATATTGTTTGGTGTGTGAATAGAAGTATACATTTCCTGCCTTTGTCTATGTAAATCTGATATGTAAACCCTGAAAAGGTAAAATACTAAGGACGTAATTGTGTAATGGTTTGTCTTGCAAAGGAGGAAATGAATAGTCTTAAAAGGGGGAAACTTTATATACCCAATTGTTACTATCTAATGTGGACGTACTGATGATCCCACTGAATGCCTTAAAAAGGATCAAGTTTGTATTATTCTGTAAGCATAATCCTCTTTTGTTTCTTATTCTATCTACCTAGCAGTACAAAACATAGCTCTTTTGTAAGCATAATTCTCTTTTGTTTCTTAACCTATCTACATCTTCCTTAAATAATAAAATGTTGAAACTTGATCAAATGAATTTGACTAATGTTTGAGGTTCATATCAAGCAGAAGTTCTCTAATTTCTGTTAGTGAGATGGCTGGAATTCATAATTAATAGTTGTTTTCAATTCTAATTCATAGCAAGGAAGGGCAAAAGCACAGGAGATAGGGAGAAAGAATGATTGCCCGCATAGGGCTTCTCGCGGCGGATATGAAAGGGCTGAAAAGGAATTGATGGCGGCCAAGCGGAAGAGATTGGAAGATGAAGTAGAATCCAATCCTGAGGCGATACATGGTCCGCCATCTCCAATACGTCGCAAGGATTTGTGGTTGCACATTTGGCAAAAGCCAAGCGGCTCCTACACGAGTGAACAAACTCGTGTAGTTGCTGAAGAAATTGTAAGTATCGTTATTGTTGTTATTTTTTAGTTACTAAACATGATTCATTATTAAGCTTCTCGTTATCTGTACCTTACAGGAAGATCTTAAGAAGAAAGAGGCAGAGGGATCTTTCGTGTCGTCCGGTAGGAGTGATGTTCTCACTGTTGCCACCAGAAAACCGGACCACGGTGGGCGTGTAAGGGGGGTTGGAGGACGGGTAGGCCTAAAGGTATTCTTTGGTTCATCCGCCAAACGCCATAAGAAAGAGGTGGTTACTCGGGAGGAGATGCAACAGACAGTGGCAAAAATAAATGAAGAATCAGCGGCTAAAGAAGCAAAGTATCAATCTGATATTAGCCAGTTGAGGGAGGAACTGAATCAGGTGAAGCTGCTTTTGAGCTCACGTCCAGAGACCAGTGTTCCCTTCACACACTCACCTGCAACTGTGCAGCAGAGCACTCGAGGGAGCTGCATTGTTGGACAGTCAGAGCAACCTTGTGACCTTTATGTGGATGATCCTGATCATCATGATAGACTACTATTGATTGCAAAAGGGACTGTCCACAACTTATTGGGATCAACTATACACCACCAACAAATGTCTGATGATAAAGTCAGAGTGTCAGTTGAAAAGGTGATCATTGATGCACCTCTCCCTCTCCCAATTGATGAGCTGAAGATTGTGAGTGATATCAAGGGAACCTTCATCTCTTGGCCAGTGAAGCTTGTACATGTCTGTACTCCTCCCCAAGCTTCAACCCCTTGTGCTCAAGTTCCATCCCCTCGTCGAGCTCCATCCCCTCCTCAGGCTCAATCCCCTCATCAGGCTCAATCCCCTCCTCCTTGTAAGTTCCGGCTGAACCCAAGAGGGGGGGTGAATTGGGTGAAGTATAAAAATTTTCATTCATCAAAGTATTTTCACAATTCAGTAAATTCATCTTGGATATCAAAAGTAAGTTCACAAACAATTGGTAAACACTCAAATGTAAATGCTGGAAATGTAAGAGATAAGGAAGAAGAGCTTGCAAATAGATTTATACTGGTTCGGTCTTTTCCTTGACCTACGTCCAGTCCCTAAGCCTCACTTGGGTTTTTCAATCCACTATCTTCAATAAGCTTGATTACACGATCTGTAACTGAAGCAATCCTCTCTCTAGGATTCACTCCCCCTTACAATCTGTAATCAATACACTGCTTGATTACACACTCTGTACTAGAGATTATCCTCTCACTAGGATACACTCCCCCTTACAAGTTGTAATCAACACAATGTTTATCCCACTCAAGATTACCCAATCTTGAGTAACTCTCAGAAAGATAATGTGTTTACAATAATTTTCCTCTCAAAGGAATGAATAAATGATCACTGAAGTTTAGATACAATTCATTTCACTCTCTAAGCTATTTAGATATGAAAAACAGAGTAAGAATGATGTAGAAGCAGAGTATCAGCATTTTGGCATTGTAAACTTGTATCTCTACGTTTTTCTGCTTGAGTCCATGTCTTTTATAGGTAGAGAATGATGTGTGACCGTTTTTGACCGTTGTAGGATGAATCAGACCGTTGTAGTTGATTGTCATTAAGTGTGGTCTGCTTCTCTCTCTAAACTCCAACTAATCCATGTGGTAATTTGATCTGAGGTGGCTCTCTGAGAATTTGCCCGTTGGAGATGACTTTACTTGTTGTAGTAAGCATTCTTTAATGTTTAGAAGGCGTGCTCAGATGGATTAGCTGAAAGTAGGTTGATTTGCATAAGTGCATTTAATGCACTGTTCACTTTTTGCTTTTTGGCTTTGACCTCCAATAATCTTCATCTGATCTTACTGAAATTCACTCAACAAACTTGTTAAACATAGCTGGGATCATAAGTAAATGACTTATGGAAGCAACAAGATCAAACAATAATGATTTGCAAATTCGCGTAATTCAAAAATCAATTTTGACCGTTGTATACTGCGGTAAGTTCCTCTATACTGGAGTATGGCACTGTGCATAAGTGTCCATACTGCAGTATCCAAAGTCATACTGCGGTATGCAGCTTCCAAAGGCAAATCATCGTGACTTGTGTTAGAAAATCATGACCTATACTGCGGTATGTTAGTAGTATACTGCAGTATGGCACTGTTTGTGTGAAAAAGTTTAAGTTCAAAAATCCTCTATACTGGAGTATACAAATCTAATATCCTTCGTTTTAATCATCTGAAACTCACCAATAAAGTGGTTAAACATATCTAGGAACATTAGAGATTAATCATAGGAAGTATTAAGATCAAACAAGAAGGCATTGCAAATTCGTCAGATTTGATTTTCAAGTTTGATGTTCAATACTTGCGTCAATACTGGAGTATGTTAGTGAAAGTATGCAATACTGGAGTATAGAACTCCATACTGGAGTATGCAAGAACATGTGTCAAGTTGAAAACAAGTTTAAGAGCTCAATACTGCAGTATGCAAACCTATACTGCAGTATGCAATAGTTATAAAATTTGGAAGCTCTCTGTATAAGCCTATACTGCAGTATACATACCCATACTGCGGTATTGACTTGCCTTGAAAAACTTGGTTGCTCTCTGGATGGCCCTATACTGCAGTATACATACCTATACTGCGGTATTGGCTTGACTTAGAAATTTAGTTGCTCTCTGGATGGCCCTATACTGAAGTATACATACCTATACTGCGGTATTGGCTTGTTTTGAAAACACGGTTGCTCTCTGGAAGTCCAATACTGCGGTATAGCACCCTATACTGCGGTATAGAACCCTATACTGCGGTATAGCACTCTATACTGCGGTATTGACTTATAAAATGCAATTGAGCAATACTTGAACTGACCATCAACTTCTAAGGGCCATATCTCTCTGGTCCGAGCTCCGTTTTGATCCGTTTAACTCTTGATGGAAAGCTCTGTGAGTCTATTTTCATATGCCACTGATTTAAGCTCAATCGGATTTGTCCTTTGTGAGATATACTCAAAATACCGAAGGCTGTTCCTGACTGTGACGCTGATCTTTGTGTCAACTTGTAAAATTCATCAATAATACATCTAAACTCCTTTGGGCATGAATTTTTGTCACCAATATGTGTTAGGTGTCTAGTTTCCAATGCTTTTGGTTTCGTCTCAATCCGATCTCTGGTTTGTGAGATATCATCGAATTACCAAACGTCGCCCGTGCTGAAAGTGAACAGAGTGGAGCTGAAGGGCTGATCACGTTGCATATGATCTTGGAGCCTTCTAGCCGCTGATTTTTGCTGACTTTAACTCCAAATTGAGCCATTTGAACTTCCATATGATCTTGGAGGCTTCTAGCTTTAATATAAGAGCTTGAATAATTGTATCTTCATTCCATTTAGCAAGTTCTTCTTTCTTTCTTCTCCTCTTGATCATTTTCCATAACTCAACTCTTTCTTCATTCTCTTCTCTTGATCACTCCATATCATTTGACTCACATCTTCTTTGATTCAATTTCTTCTTCTTGAAATTTCTTATCTCCTTCTTGATTATTCTTCTTTCTAATTCAACTTGAACTAATCTACATTAAACATAGTAGTTAGTCAATGTATGAGATATATTATATAAACTTTTTGCTTCTATATTAGACATCATCAAAACTAATCATAATCAACACTCCTCAGGCTCAATCCCCTACTGCTAAGTTGACTGGCCGCGAAAAAATAACCGATATGGTGAAAAGTGGAGGTTTTAAAAGTAAATCGTGGCCTGTCAATGAAGTAGTAGGCGTCGCAAATCCCCTACCAGTCCAAGTTGATAACGTTGATATTGACTCCCTGCTGCTTCCTCGACAGGAGCTTACTGATGCAATTATTCAAATTTGGATGAAGTAAGTATGTTCTTCTATGAGTAAATAATTTAAATGCATCGTTTAGACACACATACATATATATACTAATTCCCTGATCGATATAATTATTGTAGGTTCTTGCATCAAGAATTGGAGAATAAGGGCAGGAGCGTCAATTTTGGATTCTTGTGCCCACAGTATATGAGTCAAACAACCATGGAGCAAAGACAAGAGTACATATCAAGGACGTTGTGTAATGTGAGAAGAAAGGTGTACTTGTTGCCATTCTTCCACAGGTACATATCACAAATCTTTGCTACAAGTCACTTAATTCTGCTACATGCCTACATATATCACTGAGTATACTTTACTGCTGTGAATTTTCAGCCGCCACTGGCAGTTGGTCCTCATGTGCATGGCAGAAAATAAAGTTATCTTCTTATGTTCCACTCACGGCGAGCCAGTGCCCACGTTGGTCCAGACTATCAACGAGTAAGCATGTCATTTTGATTCTCTTGTCAGAAATCTCTGCTGTGAATTTTCAGTGAATTGATAAATATGCATTTTTTATGATAGTGCCATGAGGACCTTCCAAATCGATGCACTCCAAAAGCGTCCTTCAAAGGCCAAAGAGCCTAAATGGCTCAAACCAGAGGTTGGTACAATATAATATTGATAAACTTGTCAACTGCCTTGTGAACTTGGTCATAAGATATATATTACTTATATATTTCTTGTTCTTTTTAATTAGACTCGTCAGCAACCACAGGCGTCCAACCTATGTGGCCAATACATCATGAAACATATGTATGATATTGTCACTAAAGGAAATACTAAATTATATGCAAAAGTAAATATTTGATGTTACATATTATGCACGCAAGTTAATTCAGTTTCTGGCTTAATGTTACATCTGAAATATGGACGCAAGTTAATTCAGTTTCTGTCTTTGATGTTACAGATGTTTCAATGCCCTGCCCCCTTTTTGGATGCTGAACTCGAGCACATACGCGATTTGTTTTGTCAATATCTGTATGACCTGATCTTAAGTAGTGATCAGGGACAATAATTAATGATTTTATTCATTTGTAAATATTCTGTAAAATTTGATTATTTTTTCGATCAATTTGTAAATAATACACAAGCAATGTAAAACTCAATAGATAAATTTGTTTAATTTTTCAAACAATTTTCTTGTGTCCATTTGGGGTATCTAAAATTGGATGGTGGATATAGCTATTTAGTGCGCTTGAAATTTGAGGTTCAGGATGATGTAGCGAGTTCGTGACTTTAGGACCGAATATGGGTAAACTTCCGGTCCTAAAAATTTTCAGTTAAATAGTATGAGACTTTTAGGACCACATGTTGTATACTTCCGGTCCTAAAAGTATTGACAAAATATTGGTGAGACATTTAGGACCGTATGTTTTAAAATGACGGTCCTAAAAGTATTCGACACTTTTAGGACCGTATCTCCTTTTTCCGTCCGCTCCTAATAGTTTTCCTTTAAATAGAGTTGATTCGCTTTTCAGACAAATTAATTAGGGTTCAAGGCAACCGAGGTTCTGGCGTTCTGATCAAGCTAGGTCCCTCATTGTAGTCGATGTTACCTCTCCAGATTTAGATTATCGGTTTCCCTTTTCTTTGTCCCTTTTCTTTTTGTCAGAAAAAGATGAGAGATATTGAAAAGGACATTTTGTTTCTAATCAAGCGAGGTAACACCGAGGACAACGATGGTCCAACCTTGAGAAGAATTGTCACTGTTTGTTTTTATTGGAATAAGGTAAACGTTCTTTTTGTTTTGTTGGTCTGATCTTAACTATATATTGTTGGATATTTTAAAGTGCGAGTTTTTAATGTTGATCATACACACGAGGACAATGTTTTATTTTTTTCCTCCTTGTCGGAAAAGGAAAGAATGTACTGATCAGAAGGATAAAGGTGATCAAAATAGGAAAGTAACAAATTTATATATTTTTACATGATTTAAAAAAAACAGAAAAATATTTACTCCTCCCCATTGTTGTCGGAGGGGAGGGAGTCGTCGGAGGGGTCGGTGACGTCGTCATCGAACAGATTGTACTCAACGTCGTGGGCATCAAGTATCACGTTGATCTTGTTGTTGATGGCGTGGTAGACCTGAAAAAGCTGACCCTATCGTCGATCTATATGATCGACGCGGGCCAGGAGGTGGCGCAGCAGCTGTTTGGTGGTCGGGTTCGGAGGCAGAGGAGGAGGGTAAGGATTGTTATGCCCAGCGGGAGGAGGAAAAGGAGGACCTGGTGGTGGTGGAGAACCTTGGGGCGGTGGAGCAGCCATTGTAGAAGTGATGATGAAGAATGTGAAGAAAGTAAAGTAACAACGGCTTTAAATAGAGAACCCATCCGGAGTGAAACGTCGGAACCTTTAATGAGCAGACGCATAGTTCATCAGAATACAAGGAGACGCCTAGTTACGTTGGGAAGTTTATCTGGAAGCTGAAGAGATCCTCTGATAGAGTGTAAGGATACGACTCTGCTATCGGAATTTGAAATGATAAACTTTTTTTAGGAAATTAAATCTTGAATAAATGAACTTTAGGACCGGAAAATGATAAAAGATCGGTCTTAAAAGTAATTTAATTGACTAAAAAAATAAATAATATACTTATAGGACCGGAGAAGTGATAAAAGGTCGGTCTTAAAATTAATTCACTTAAAAACATAAATAATATACTTTTGGGACCGGAGAAATGATAAAAGGTCGGTCTTAATATTAATTCATCTTAAACATTAAATAATATTTATAAAACTCGCTCGTAAAGTGTAGACCATTCGTCTGCTCTTTACCTCTCTGTCCTTAACACTCCTTATTAACTCCGCACTACCTCGTAACTCCAAACTACCTCTAGCTCTGCCTTTATTAATAAACGCCTCATACCTCTTTGCGCCAATGTACTGCTCAAACCATGGTTAGATACAAGATAACCGCTCGTAAGGGTGCTCTTAGTCGTGATGCTCGTGCCTTCCGTCGATCGTTATACGGTGTGCCTCCTCCATCGAGAGTGCGTTCGATTGAAACAGAAGAGTCTCGGGTCGTTGGACCCATTGTTATTTCCGATGATGAAGACATTGCCACACCCCCCCCTCCAGTCTTCCGACCATGAAGAGGTTCCTGCTCCACCTCTCCAACCAGTTGGCCCCAGCGTGCCGACCACTGACCCTCGTTCTCTTTCCTCTAACGACCTGATACAAATAAGACGGGAACTTACTGATATCCGGCGGGAAATTAATGCTGCTCAAGCCGATATTGCCTGGGCTTTGAAGGATAACAAGCTTTGATAATTTTATGCTTTTTTTTTTTTTTGGCAATGTGTATGGCAATATTCAAGTAATTAATAATAGCATTAATTAAGAACCAAAAGCTTGTCTCTTTTTAATTTTTTGTTCAAGTAATTAAGAATAGCATTAATTAAGAACCATAAGCTTGTCTCTTTTTAATTTTTTGTTCAAGTAATTAATAATAGCATTAATTAAGAATAGCATTAATTAAGAACCATATGCTTGTCTCTTTTAAATTTTTTGTTTAAGTAATTAATAGTAGCATTAATTAAGAATAGCATTAATTAAGAACTATAAACTTGTCTCTTTTTAATTTTTTCTTCAAGTAATTAATAGTAGTATTAATTAATAGCATTGATAATTTTCTGCGCTCGCCAAAGGCCCAAAGTCAATACTCTTTTCTCGGAAAATTAACTTAGGTCCGGAGTATTATAAAACTGCGGTCTTAAATATTTAGGACCGGACAGGATAAGAATTCGGTCTTAAAAGTAACACTTAAAAATTTAATATAAAATATTTAGGACCGGATGCTTTATAATTAATTGGTCTTAAAAAATCCAAACATAAAACCATGTCTCTGTCGTGCGGAAAATTAAATTTCACTCTCTGAATTTCTCTTGTCGCGCCGAAAGTGATTACTGAGGAGGTTCTATCTCCCGTGGCTGTGTGTTGCTCCGTCGGTGCTTCACGTTGCTCTCTCGACAACCACTTCCTCGTTCCTCAGCTAAACTTAGACCAAGCTGTAAGAGGTGTTTCGATTATATAACTTCATGGTTTTCCTACTTATCGTTCTGGGTTTTTCTTGAGTTGAACGAAATCGATGAAATGCTTTTGTGTGCTTCTCTGTTGTTAATGAATATTCTATTCTGAAGATTATATTTGCACTTGAGACCTACCCAACTGACCAACAAATGTTTTTAGGGCACTCTTGCTGTCTCCAACATCAATGTTTGTGGCGGGAGAAGAAAGGCTCTTATTTGGCATTTGAATTTATATGCTACAGGTGAGTCCACAAGACCTTCATGCAAAGCATTTAAATTTCCTCGTCATGCATTTATTTTGCTTCAGGAGTATTTTAGTTTGGCTTCACTGCGATATTCATGACCAAAAGTGATTCTTCGTTATGCATTTATTTTGCCTTATTATACGTATGTTAAATCTTTCCGTCCATAGAAATTCTACTATGGATCACAGTTGGATAAATGCTTTACGGACGAGCGTTGAATATCAGAATGAGGTGAGGGACTTTATTGAATTTGCTAAACAAAATGCCAATGATGATAGTGGGAAGTTTTATTGCCCTTGTGTAAAATGTTTGAATGAGAGGCGACTAAGTCCTGAAGTTATACGCACACATTTAATTTGTCATGGATTTTGTAAGACGTATACAGTATGGGTATGGCATGGTGAAAAAATATCAAGTGGGTCTCAACATGGGGAAGTGGCCTTTGATGATAATGACACGGATATGGACGATCGCATAGAGGACATTATTCGTGATGTAGGAGAAGAGGCTTTTCAACAATCACATGCATATGGTAATATGTGCAGTGATGCGGAGACCCCGCTATACCCAGGGTGTCAAAAATACCAATTGTTGAACGCTGTATTGAAATTAGTAAGCTTGAAGGCACATCATGGATGGAGCGACAAGAGTTTTTCTGAAATGCTTGAGGCTTTTAAGGACATGCTTTCGGATGATAATGTGTTGCCTCATCGATACTATGATGCTAAGAAAATACTTTGTCCACTGGGGATGGAGTACAAAAAGATCCATGCATGCCCGAATGACTGCGTTTTGTATAGAAAAGAGTTTGAAGAGAAGCAGAATTGTCCGATATGTGAAACCCCAAGGTACAAGTCAAATAAGGGGCCTGCAAAAGTGTTGTGGTATCTTCCAATCATACCAAGGTTCAAGCGGTTGTTTGCGAATGAAAATAATGCAAAACATTTGCGATGGCATGCAGATGAGAGGATTTCTGATGGAAAGCTTCGTCATCCAACCGATTCTTCTTAATGGAAGAAAATCGATCAATTATTTCCCAACTTCGGCAAAGAACCTAGGAACCTTAGGCTTGCCCTTAGCACGGATGGCATGAATCCATATGGAAGCCTTAGCAGCGTACATAGTTCATGGCCTGTACTCCTCATTATTTACAACTTATCTCCTATGTTATGCATGAAGAGAAAATACATCATGTTATCTATGTTGATTTCGGGACCAAAACAACCTGGAAATGACATTGATGTTTACCTTCAGCCCTTGATCGAAGACTTGAAGGAGTTATGGGAAGAAGGTGTG
The DNA here is from genome assembly GCA_034222035.1 of Acacia crassicarpa. NCBI lineage: Eukaryota > Viridiplantae > Streptophyta > Magnoliopsida > Fabales > Fabaceae > Acacia > Acacia crassicarpa. The sequence goes on from JAWXYG010000003.1 coordinate 42,642,986, forward strand.
GATGTTTTTGACTCTTTCAAGAAGGAGGTATTCAAATTGCGAGCCATGATATTCTGTACTATAAACGACTTCCCAGCATATGGTAACTTGTCAGGGTATAGTGTAAAGGGCCATAAAGCAAGTCCGGTTTGTGAAGAAGGCACATGATACCATCAACTCCAACATGGAAGAAAGACGGTTTACCTTGGACATAGGAGATTTCTTAGACGGGGCCACCCATATCGTCGATTAAACAAAGCCTTCTTTGGTAGCCAAGAATATGAAGATGCTCCGGTGCCATTGACTGGGGAGCAAGTTTATGAGAAGGTGAAAAATATCAATGTCATCTTCAGCAAGACAACCAACAGTAGAAAAGATACAAATATATGGAAAAAGTGATCTATATTCTTCGATTTTCCTTATTGGCGCAATCTTGATGTGAGACACTGTATCGATGTCATGCATGTGGAGAAAAACGTATGTGATAGCATTGTTGGCACGCTTCTCAACATACAAGGCTATTCCAAGGATGGTGTGAAGGCAAGATTGGATTTGCAAGCAATGGGAATACGTGAAGAGCTACATTCAAGGCCGTATGGGACGAGAACTTATTGTCCCCCGGCTTCTCATACTTTGTCTAAGGATGAGAAACGTAGTTTTTGTGAGTGTTTACAAGGCACAAAAGTTCCCTCGGGGTATTCTTCAAATTTTAAGAGGCTTGTATCGATGAAGGACTTGAAATTAGTAGGCCAAAAATCGCATGATTGTCATGTCTTGATGCAACAGCTACTCCCAATAGCTATTCGAGGCATCACTGAATATGACCTTCGGGTTGTTTTGACTAGACTTTGTGTCTTCTTCAATGCGGTTTGTTCTAAGGTTTTCGACATTGAAAAGTTGGATGAATTGGAGAATGAAGGACATCTTATCTTGTGCCACCTTGAGAAGCTTTTTGTTCCTACATTTTTTGACATCATGGTTCATCTAATTGTTCATGTAGTGAGGGAGATAAAGTTGTGCGGCCCTATCCATTTACGGTGGATGTACCAAATTGAAAGATCTATGAAATTCCTTAAAGGGTACATGAAGAATGCATACCGTCCAGAAGCATTGATTGTTCAGAAATATGTTTCTGAAGAAGCCATGGAATTTTGTCAAAATTATTTGGCCAAAGTAAGACATATTGGGCTTCCAAATCGTCATCATGCTGGAAGGGGTAGGCGAAGGGCTTCAGTAAAGACTGTGGATCCTGATGAATTGTCACAAGTCCACTTATATATCTTGAATAATGTTGATGAAGTTCAAGCCAGCATAGCTGCACATAAAGAAGCTGTGAGGAAAGAAAATCCTCGAATGACTGAACAAAGGTTGATTAGGGAGCATAACAGAACTTTGCACACTGGTTCAAACGAAAGGTCGAGGGGGAGGAATGTGTTTCTGATATCCTCAAATGGTTAGCACATGGTCCTGAGGTTGATGTCATAAGTTGGAATTCGTATGTGATCAATGGTTATACATTTTACACGAAGTCCCTAGATGATAGGAGCATAGTCCAGAACAGTGGTGTCATGTTAGAGGCGGAATCTATGCACTTCTCCAGTTCGAAAGACAATAGCCCTTTATTGGCAGTCATGCCATATTATGGGGTTATTGAAGAGATATGGGAGGTGGACTATGTGAAAATTAGATTTCCCATTTTCAAATGCAAGTGGGTTAATGTCAATAATGGTATTCGGATCGATCAGCTAGGATTTACATTAGTCGATGTCAGTGGTAGAAGTTTTGGAGATGAACCTTTTATTATGGCAGACCAGGCGCAACAAGTGTTCTATATCACTGATCAAGAAAATAAAATGTGATCTGTAGCTCTCCAAGGAAAGAGGGTCATTGATATTGATGAGGAAAATTCAAATTATGGTATTCCTGAGAGTACACCTTTTTCAAGGGGTCTGCCGGACATGAACGAAGAAGATGAAGCGGATAATGAACCTGGCATAAGAATTGATCATCAAGAAGGGATATGGGAAGATATCACTTTATAAAAGAGTCAATTCATAAGGTAATATTCATCTATATGCAGATTTATTTGACTACTTTAAGGCTTTAACTATATATATTATTCCTTCTATGTTCATAAAATGTCTTTGACTATGAAGTTTGTTCCTCGTTTTATTTTTGTGGTAGGATCTGATCATGTTATAAAAGAGGACGTTACGTTATTGGGTGGGAATCAGATGAAGGCATGGTGAATATTATTTGGGGCGCATCTATGTTGTATTTGTAACTTATTGTATTTGTAAGTAAGTTATCTTATTGTATGAATTAACTTAGGTGTTGTAGATTAATTAAGAGGCCAAATAACTCATGGTGAATATATTTGTATTATTTTTCCAATTCAATTTATTCAAATAATTGTTCATAGCTTGTAGCTTAAAGTATCGACTTTTATGTGCTAAATTGGGTAGTGGATTTGTGTGTATATATAGTAGCAGGAACAACAGCAGGGAAAAATTCAGGAAAATTTAGATTGGAAATAAATAAGCTGGTCTTATACGTTTAACTTTTAAGATCGGATGTAATTATATGACAGGTCTTAAAGGTCATATTAAGCCGGTCTTAAAAGTTGGCCTTTTTAAGACCGTTATGTTATATTTAGATGTCCGGTCTTAAAGGAAGATTTTTAAGACCGGACGTAATTATCATCCGGTCTTAAAAGTCAGTTTTTTAAGACCGCGTATGATTAGTCGGTCTTAGAAGTCGCTAAGTTTAAGACCGTATTTATTTTTGTCCGGTCTTAAAAGTTCGATATTTTTAAGAGCGGCCTATTTTAGGCCGGTCTTAAAAGTTGAGTTTTTGGACCGACCAAATCAAACTATTTCATGTTCATTTAGTACAAATTTTAAGACCGAATGTTTTAAATGTCCGGTCTAAAATATGTAGACTTTTAAGACCGGATCAAAGTCTGGTCTTATATGTAGACTTTTAATACCGGCTGGAACAAGACCGGCCGTCCGTCCGGTCTTACGAGCCTGTTTTGTCCGGTCTTAAAAGCCTTTTTTACACTAATACCAACTGACATTAGTTGTTGAATTTGCGGCCCTGTTAGTTAGATTTTATCCAACAAACTTTAAAGGAGCTCTTCTAAACCAATGTATTGCCTCTCACTTATTCTGCAATTTGTATTATATTGGTGCTACTTGCTTTAGGATGAAACAATTTTATGAATAATGCTGGAAAGCTCTTGATTGTTTTTGGGTAGAATGAAAACTTTGGTAGGTGTTAGGAGTAGCTAGGCACATTAAAACAACATTTAATGATCATCATAATAACTGATAAATTATACTCAGAAGTCGGCAATTTGGATCTCATATCATAACACCAACTTTGAAATTCATTAAGAGATAAAGGATATTGTCATATTACAATATCACGTACCTTGCATCACCTACACTGAATTACACCATCTACCACAAAGAACGTAAATTTGATGGTATGGGACGGACTGAAATCGATCTCGATTCAACATCTAGGGGCATTGGGATACGAACATCCTGCACAAAGTGTTGCAACCCCCAATCATCACATTAACGTACAATCACATCATCACAAAAATAATTAAAAACTTAATTACTCGTTTTTGTCCTAAATGTACGTAGAACCATATTAAGCACTTTGCTTTTGTCGTGTTTAAACATAAGAACGCATCCAATTTTTCTCCCACATCAAAATACTACTACTTATAATACTTGATTTTTTCCCCTTTATTAAAATGCTCAATTTAATTTCACTTAGATAAAAAATTCATTACGACATATCATTTAATCACTAGTGTAAAAAAGGGCTTTAAGAGCGGACGAAAGAGAATGAACGATCGGTCTTAAAAATTTAGACCGAACGTTTGAAATATCCGGTCTTAAAAGTGTTTCAAAATAATTTTAAAAAAAAAAACCCAAATGAAACAATCGATCCCAAATCACTAGATCTGGCAACATTTTAAATGTCCCTCCGTCATCAGCGACGGAAAACCAAGAGAAGGTTGGAAGCAACACCAACAAGAAAAACAAAAAAGAAGAGAAGATTGGAAGCAACACCAACAAGAAAAACAAAAAAGATGAATACGAAGTCCAGAAATAAGAAAACATAACAAGAAATAGAAATCATTCACCATGGAAATCGAATTTGAATTAATATAAAATCAGAGGTAAAATTGAAGTCCAGATCTATAAAAAAATCACAAGCTTAAAGAAACCAAATCTGAGCAGGATCCTCTTGTCGATGCTGGCAAAGCTTCAAGCAACCAAAATTAAAATCCAGATCTAAGCAAGAGTGATCAAGGTAGGAGCAAACAGACTTAAGCAAGAAGAGATCTGGATTTGATTTTAAGCCGGATCTATTCAAAAGGCGGTGTGGGAGGAGCCATAGATCGAAGAGGAAGGAGCCACCGTCATTCAGAATCTCCTTGAAGCAGTACGCTTGCGCCGTTGCTGAGGATTGGAGTTGATGCCATTGCAAAACCCTCGAAGCATCTCACTGCCAACGTTGCCAAGGATTTGGTTGTGTGGCTCTTAGAATGACTTACGAAGATTGCGAGTAGGTTAGAGGAAGAGGATGTCGTTCTTGCTGAGGATTTGACCGGTGAGGCTCTTGGGACACTCGTTAAATCTATAACTAAACAAATGTTATATCACCCAGAAGACAAGCACGCTCACGGACTTAACGAGTTTAGCGATTTTCTTTTAAAAAAGTTTGTAAAAACAGGTCTTAAAAGTATATTTTTAAGACTGGATCCTTTATAATCCGATCTTAAAAATACTTTTAAGACTGAATCCTTTATAATTCGGTCTTAAAAGTGTTTTATATATTTACGAAATTGCAACCGGCCATACTTTTAAGACCGGATTATAAAGGATCCGGTCTTAAAAATATACTTCTAAGACTGAGTTATAAAGGATCCGGTCTTAAAAATATACTTTTAAGATCTGTTTTTACAAACATCCGGTCTTAAAAGTGTTTTATATATTTGTTGGAAATTCAGATTTAATTAGTTAGCATATCCGATTATATAGTGCAATTATCTTAATTAAGTTGTTAGAGAGATTTTAGGAATTAAGTTAGCAGATCATGGTTTTTTGAATTTCATAAATATATTCCTAATTGTAATCATCTTAATTTAGTTGTTAGAGATATTTTAGGAAGTAAATTAGCAGATCATGGTTTTTTGAATTTCGTAATTATATTCCTGATTGTAATCATCTTGATTAAATTGTTAGAGAGATTTTAGGAATTAAGTTAGCAGATCATGATTTTTTGAATTTCATAATTATATTCCTGATTGTAATCCCTAGATTATAGAAACTGTCCAGGTCAGAAGATTATTTATTTATTAGCATCTGTATATAATTCCAATTAAGCGAAGGAATAAATCATCGCATTCTCGGACTCATCTCTGATCAGCGTCTTCTCACAATATTTATGAAATTACCACCGGTCATACTTTTAAGACCAGATATTTTATAATTTGGTCTTAAAAGTGTTATATATATTTAAGAAATTGCCACCGGTCATACTTTTAAGACCGAATCTTTTATAATACGGTCTTAAAAGTGTTTTATATATTTACGAAAGTACCACCGGTCATATTTTAAAACCGGATCTTTTATAACCCGATTCAAAAAGTTCTTTATATTTACAAAACTGCTACCGATCATACTTTTAAGACCTGATTCTCTATAATCCGGTCTAAACGAAGCGGTTTTAAAGCTTTTTTTTGCACTAGTGAATATTAGATATAATCATAAAAGATTATTTGAACCATTAGTTAAAAATAAGTAATTTAACTGATTTTCTCAATACTAATAAATTTGTAATGGTGAAAGGAGAATTATATCAGGGGCTAAGTCTTTAAACTTTTTTCCCAAATAATTAGGGATTGAGGGTGTAGTTTGAAATAAAAATGAAAGGAGAATGTATGATGAAAGTGACATACTTGGTCATTGTGTTGTTCCGCTGCAGGAAGGAGACGTTGACTGGTTGAGTGGTCCCAATTTTCAAAATCACCTTTGTGTATGACGCGCCATCCACACTTTATAATTGAATCTTTAACATCGATTTTCATATTAGGAGAAACTCTAAATTTCAAGGGAATGTGACTGTACTCGCTTAATTGTCGCCAACGACTGACTTCCTCTCCTTCTTTCCAAAACTTTATCCATAGGTGACTTGACTTCGTTTTATGTTGATAATGTCGGAGAACAGCAGAAGTGCTCCTATGTGGAATTCTAGCAAAATCAAGATAACAATGAAGACTTAAAGGCGGTCTTTTGTTGGGTTCAGTGGAAAAAAACCTATCATCAAGCACAATGCAAAATCCAATTCCTAACATTTCTTCGCCGCAGGGAGGCATGTCTATCATCATCAAAGCTTCACCATTGTCATTCAAACAAAGATCATTTTGATTAAACCATGAGGGAATTTCACTCCCTGGAATTATCACGTCACGACTTTCTCCCATTATGCTTCTTTTAGCCTATATACCCCAAAAATATCGCATATCAAATTATATAGTATAAATAACAACAGAATATATGAAGAATATATGTATATACCTTGTCAAGTGAAGCAAAGAGATGTGATAATTGTTCGTCCGATATTGCTTCCAATGAACCACATTCTCTTGCATTCACTAAACCTAAATTTGGTCCTACTTGCGGCAACGAGCCAAGTTCTGAACATGAACGCAAGCAAAGACTATGCAATTTCAAGAGATTAGATATGCATCCCGCATGTAGTTTCTTAAACAAGTTTCCACTGAGATCTAATTCCTCCAATGATGATAAGCCGCTAAAGCTATCCGGAATGGATCCATCATCAATACCGCAGTAGCTTAAATTTAATTCTTTCAGTGATTTAAGATTGAAGATAGAGTCAGGCAATGCTAAGCCCTTATGGATTGAATGCTTCCAAAACATGAGGTTCAACGGATGAATCAAGCTCCAAGAGTTTGACGTTAACCTTTTGCACCCCCGAAACGACAATTTCTTTACATTGTTTAATCTACCCATGGAAGAAGGTACTTCAGTTATATTAGTTTCACTTGCATCAATCTCTTCCAAGGCTTCAATTTCATTCAAGTTTTCTGGCAATCTAGCAAATCTTGAGCAGCCGGCTATGTCAAGAAATACAAGACGCTTCAACTTGTGAATGCTTTGGGGAAGGCAAACAAGAGTTTTGCAGCCCCTTAACTTCAATGTCTCAAGACCAATCAACAGTCCAAGTGACTCAGGAAGTTTGACCAAATTTGTCTCCCCAGCATCAAGCATTTCTAGGTTTTTCATACTTTCTCCAAACTCTGGGAGATGTTTTACTTGAATGCACCCGCAAAGAACAAATTCTTTCAGAGCAGTCATTTCCATTTTTTTAAGACACCAGTTTTTAAGCTTTTTGCAACCTTTTAAATTCAACACTTGAAGTTTTTTGTGTTGCCCAATTGAAGCATGGAGGTCAACAAGATCTACACAACCTTTAAGTTTTAATGTTTCCAAATTTGAAAGTTCAAAGAAATCAGGAGTTTCAATTAAGTTTTTGGAATAACTCAAGTCCAATAACTTCAAATTTATCGAGCACTGGCAAAAAAAAAACATGAGAATTAGTGAAAAAAAATACATTGTGCTGACTTGCATACTCAATTACACTATCTATAACCTCAAAGCACAAGATGTATATCTTACCAGGCATTTATTCCAAAGTTTCTTTAATTTGCTATGACACATTTTAAGATCAACAAGTTTATATAATCGGGCTGCAGGAGGAAGAGTGTGTAAAGGATATTTTGTCCAGTGAAGGACTTTCAAAGAATGAGGAAGAAATTTTAGGTCACAAGGAAGGACGTTGAAATCAGTTGTTATGATGAGTAATCTGAGGTTACGGAATGTTGAAAAGGCTTCATGATCCCAAGATGCCTCACAAGATGTGGATGAAACCATACCTTGTATTTCTTTAGTGCCCTGATAAACAACATTAGTCACAAAGAAAATGATATCAAAATTAATTAACAAGAAACTAATAAGACATATATAAAAAACTTTAAAACCAAAATATAAGAGCTAAGATCAAACGTCACCAAATTGTTTTCCATAATTTCATCAATATCTTCCTTAGACCACAATCTTGTACGGAGTCCAACATCATCTGGAGACTTATCTATGACAATTCTCCTACCCATTTGTTCAAGCAAATCATGCATCACTAAACAATCGTCATAATGCTTTAGCAAAGACTTTTTTTGAAGAGTTGCTATTCCAATTTTTGCATTGAATCCACAACTTTGCAATATATGTGTGATGACCTTTTTTCTCCACCCATTGAAGAAGCAAGCAATATCTAAAAATATTTCTTTTTCCGATTTATCTAACCCATCAAAACTCAGTTGAAGTACCTCAAGAATCTCGTCATGTTGATGCTTCTTCAACTTATTCAAAGCATCTTTCCATTCTTCTAAGCTACTTATTTCACCAAAAGAAGAACCCAAAATAGAGAGAGCTAAAGGAAGGCCTTTCGCATAATCACAAACAGTTTTAGACACATGCAAAAGATCCTTCTGAGGTTCATCACTTTTAAATGCTTTTGAACAAAAGAGTTGAAAAGATTCATCTGGGCTCATAATTTGAACCTCGTGGGCATGTGCTCCATGTGCTCGATGCAACAACCTTGAATCTCTCGTTGTTATGATCACTCTACTCCCAGCACCAAACCAATTGGGGCTATTAGCCAAATTTTCTAAATGGCGTGTATGGCTAACATCATCAAGGACAAGTAAAACTTTTTTATCCCTAAAACGGTTTTGGATTATTTTCTTCCCATCAAATGTGTCTTCAATCTCCATGTTTTTAATTTTGAGATGTGAAAGAAGTTTACTCTGTAAGTGAACCTCACCAGCTCTTTCTGAAGTTGCCCTAATATTGTGAAGAAAGCATCTAATATCAAATTGGTTACGATATTTCTCAAAAATAGCCCTAGCAATTGTTGTCTTACCCACACCTGGTAAGCCCCATATTCCTACAAACCGAACATCATTCAAGCCAAACTCCAACAATGGCTCTAGTTGTTTTATTTTATTTTCAATTCCAATCAAGTCTTCAAGATAAGGTGGCAGTTTAGGGCGTAATCTGGTCCACAGCTCCTCAACCACCATCTCAATAAGTTCTGCTTCAGGCCTACAAGTTAAAACCACATATGAATGAGCCCAAGTAAGATACATAACTTTTACTTACTGTAATTATAACATTTGTTACTTCAATGTCTACAATTGTTAATATTATTTTTCTTTTAATGTGGGCAGTAAATAAGCTTGTCAGTTGTTATTCCAAAATTTTTTTTTTAACCGTGGGCTTTAATTTAATTGTGAAGTTAAAGCTTTTAGTTTGATGACGAATAGTTTTGAATATTAAAAAAAAATTAATAATGAAAATTTTAAATTTAAAAGGTTTTTCCTCCTAAAACAAAAAATAACTTCAAAATTTATTAGAATAAATAATATCACAACTAAAAAATACCCACTACTCGAATATAACTAATAGTATATATATCAAAGTCAAATGATTGTCTTTAAAAAGTTTTACAATTCTTTAATTTTTTCTTTTTTTTTTGATAAAGGTAACAGTGAAAACTCAGTTATTAAATAGTTGCAAACAGAAATGGACAAAACAACTCAATAAACAATTCAAAGATTCATGACACTTAATATGAAGTATAATTCCCTGTTATAACAAAAAATTTAATTGTAATAGTTAATTTTTTATCTTTAAAATAAGAATACATACATGCCAAACAAGTAGCTTCACTGCATCTAGATTTATGTATAATGAAATGATTATAAGCAAAAAAATATATGTCGTATAATTTTACCCAATAAGAAATTAACTTACTGATCCTTGGAATTCCAACCAGATAAGTTAGCAACTTTCGTGAGAGATTCTCTCCAACTTTTCAAGACATCATTGTCCCTTTGAAGCATTTGGGGCCTAAGAAAAGCTTCCTCAAAACTTTGTCTTTGATTCCTTACATCAGATGGATCTACATCATAAAATATGGGAAAGACCTGTTGACATAAATTATCTCTTGAGTAAAGAATATGTTGGAGCTCCTTTAAACACCATGAAGAAGAGGCATAATTTTTGGAGAGAACAACAATTGCGAAATGAGAGTCCTCAACTGCTTGCAGGAGTTCTTTTGAAATGTCTTCTCCTCTCTCAAGCTCTTCATCATCTCTAAAAATGCTGAATCCACTCCTTTTTAAAGCGTGATACAAGTGATCTGTGAAGTTTTTACGAGTGTCTTCGCCCCTAAAACTCAAGAAAATGTCATACTTATAGGTTCTTTGGGTTGGATTGAAGTTGGAAGAATTTGAGGAAGATGTGTCTTGGTCACTTGCCATGAATATTTAAGCCACTTACTTTTGGAGTACAATTTGACGAACCACCAATAGTATATGACGACCTACAACAACTAAACCATAACATTGGCTAAGGAAAATAAATCAAATATGAGATGGTCAAGTGAAGTGTATAGTATACTAAGCTGGGCTAACAACTATAAGTAAAGTGGATGAAACTCAAATGCTTAATACATACAAGGATCAAGGAGTTTACCTTCCTGATGGTGTTGTTAGATGGCTGAAGCTAGAATTTTCTTGCAAGCCTCTCACAATTTCTTTCTATTTCTTTTATATTTTCGTCTTTTCTTCCTCTTTTCTTCTCTCTCTTTCTGCAATAAAAGAATAATGAGAGGAAAGGAATCGTAAAAAAGAAAGGGCCCACATTCTTCTCTTTTTTTGCAATAAAAGAATAATGAAAGGAAAGGAATCATAAAAGAAAGGGTTCAATTCGTCCTTTCCATGCTCCTTCCCTCATGATTTGTACAACCACATTTTTCGCTGCAAGTTAGCTTTATCAAAGTTGAACCACTTCATTATTGCAACAAACACTAAAAGAAATTAAATGAGACTAGAGAATGAGCCGATGGCCCATCTTCTTCCTTCCATTCCCTTTCCCTCACGACTCCTTCCATTTAATTATATTGTATGAAAGGGAAGTAGAGAGATAAATGCTGTTATATTATTGACTCTTGAATGTGTCCAAACACTTGGAAAAATATATGTTAAGTAAATACCACTTCCAACCATAACTTTTTTTAATAAATATGAAATATATGATCATTCCATTTTGTGAGCATTTCTTACATTTAGCTAATTAAGAAATTTAGTTCACTTAATTTGATTGATACATAATTTATATACTACTAATCAATTTAAATTGCATTGTCAAAAACATGACTTCTTTCCATACAGATGGGACAAAAGCGGCAGCTTTCATTTGAAAAAATGAATGCGTTAAAGTAGGGGAGACCTGTGAGGAAGAAAAAGACTCACAAGTCACAACGGAAATGCATTTCACTTTTTGGCCCGAGACAAGAAGCAAATCCCGTGATGATTTGCTTTATTATTATTATTATTATTTTATATATAATTTTTTGGAAAGGGGTTGGGTTTACCCACAGTCTAAGGGTAGGGCGCTTAGAGCCTAGTCCACAAGGGATATTGGCCAGAGAGTACACATGCCTCCACCTCTACCAGCGTTACCACTACTTCCTAGCTAGACCCCTATGATACCTCCCCCAGCGTCTTAATCGACGCAGGGATCGAACCCCCTCCCTTAAGGTGAGGAAGACCGACCCCAATGCCAATTGAACTCAAAGATAAGGGGTATTATAATTTGCTTTATGAAATGGCAAAATGACACTTATCCCCATGGGATGATAAAACAAAGCCCAGTAGGTGTGTTGTTTGGGATGGGTCCTTTTATAACACCTACAACCAAACAACGAAATACGTAATCAAAGTATTTTGAATATCGCCAATAAGAACGCTTAACATCCAAATCATCAAAATATAAAATTAGTTCATCTAAAACTCACATCACAGTATCAAATTAAACCCTTAGAATTTTTTAGTAAATAAAATGAAATGTAGAAATCTTAAAGTCATGGAAAATAAAAATGACATGACATGAGCTCTAGAAGCACAAAAGAACTTTGAAGACTCACTCTATAGGTGTATTCCCTTGTTCACTACTAGAAATATCATCTTAACATACACCCGACCAAAGGTGTAAAGCTTAAATCTGAACTATAGTTCTTTTCCTTAAAAGAACATAATCAAGGAGATGTCATATGTCCCACAGCTCCATTGCAATCCCGACCAATGGAAAACATGGAAAAAGAGGCCTAACAAGTGCTATCCATTATGCACTAAGTGATGACATACCACATGGTAAAAGATATATCATCATACAAATTCCTCCTTATTCTAACTCATCATGAATACAATTACCATGATAGTTATATTCAATGACCCATAAATATAATATCATTATAAGACGAGGTACAATAAATCATACTTCTATTTGTATTAAATATAAGCACATATTCAAACATGCCAAAAAGGAAACAATAATACAACAATACATTAATTATAATTATATTATTAATTACGTGAATAACATGAGTTATAAAGAAATTTAGTCATAACATTATTTATTTGAGAATTATAATACATACACATATGCATATAATTCAATCTTCTTTTTTTAAAGAAAATAAAAGATAGTCATTCACAAACATGCACAATTCATAAATATGTGGAAGACTATTTAGAACATACGGAAGAATATTTAGAGTCCCCGTTTGTAGTTAATCACACAAGAGTTACTCTAGAATTTTAGAGTCTACAAAATCACATAAATAAGCATCTATTAATATATTAATTAAAACTACTCTAAAGCCTTAACACTACCCTCTATGACTAATATTGTACACACACCTAAGTCTACACATATTCCACTGTATTATTTAGATACAGTATTATTTGAAAAAATAAATTTTATAGAAGGAAACAGATTTTAAATATATAAAAGTTATACACACACATATTTAAAGATATATGATGACACAAGCATGTACAGAGGACAAAAAGCTTGGCTGGTTGTGGATATTATGTACGTACTTTCTACTTTTTTCCCGGAAAAAAAAAAAAAGAATTTAACATGCTTTGGACAACACAAACAAGTGGATGGGGTTTACCGGTAAGGTTAGGGAAAGTACTCACCCTAATAGCAACACTTTTTTTTTAGTGCAAGACCGGAGGTAGTAAAGAGAAATAAGTGAACCCCAAAGCTCACATGAGATTTATATACATAAACATTTATATTCAAATGAAAGTTGATAGATTTATATGGAAAATTAATATAAAAGTATATAAAGTTATAAATAGATATATGTATACACCTTTGAGCAAAAATATATATATATATATATATATATATATATATATAGTATACACCCACCCGTACATTCAACTCACATGAGTTGATGGAGATTTAAGGTTTTTAAAAAGAGACAATATAAAACTATATAGAAAGTGATGCACCCACGCATCTGTTGGGTTAAAGGGTGGGTGCTGAAGAAATGATAATAAAAGGAAAATCAAACTCACACACCAACCCAATAGTAACTATCAAAAGACGTAAAAGGGAAAAAAAAAAAAAAAAAGAATGGTTTTCAGGAAAACTATGTACTCATGAAGACATGTGTGAGCAACAGTATGGAAGAGAAGACATGACAAGACAACAATCTTGAAAGAATGGAAGAAGAAAACAATAAAATCAAAAAAAAAAAAAAACGAAGAGACATTGATTAATGTATTACACAGAATAATATTTGAGGAAGGAAAGGAAAGGAAAAGAAAGGAAGATTAGGAGGGAACTTTTAAAATGTGAGTTGTTTGGTATACTAGGGAAAGGAAGTTAGTTGAGGGAAAAATATAATGTTTGGTATGAAGAATTGAATGTTAGGTAAGTGGGAAGATTAGGTGAAATTCTAAGGTTGTCCCTAAATTTTTTTAAAAAAAACAAAACAAAAAAAAAACTTCTGCATAATTTCATATCAGCAAAAAATAAGACGTTCGAACTTTAGCGATACGTTCGAATGTAAGTAACTAAAAAACGAACGCAATCGAACCAAAATTTTGACAGTGACCAAACTTCTGCATAATTTCATATCAGAACAGCAGAACGAAAGTAAGTTCAAAATTCAATACTTGACAACAACCAAGCTTATGCCATGTTTGTTTGTTAGAAGAAGCAAGTACAACAACATAAACCAAATTTTCAAGAATTTGCAAGAAGCAAGTAGAGTAACATAAACCAAATTTTCGAAAATTTGCAAGAAGCAGGTATAGTAACATAAACCATCAGGCAAAATTTCACACAAAATCAACACCCATTTCGACTTACTTGCACTTGAGAATCATCTCCCCTTCCTTAAACTTGTCCTTCGACTGTCGTTTAAGCAACCTTCAACTCGTCCTTGTCGCAGATCCTCGTTCTTGCATCAAAGGCAGAGATTGAAGCGGCAGTGTTTTCTAAGGGGGCTTTTTTGTCCGAATTTTCACTCTCCCGGGAACATTTGGATCTTCCCGCCTATTTCGGATGGAATCGACTTTGTAATGGTTGATGGAACTTTCGTATAGGCGAGAAGATTACTCGATGGAAGATGCGCCAGTCAAACATGTTTTTTTCGAGGGAAACTTGTTATCTTCCCTTTTTATCGCTGGGTTTCACTCTAACAAACAGGGCCGCAGTTGAAGAAATAAGGCACACATAGGAACAGAGAGAGAGGCAGAAGGAGAGAACTGTTAGTTATGATTAGTTTTGATGATGTCTTATATAGATGTCATTCTTATAAGCAAAAAGATTGAGTAATATAGTTATCTCCTACTTAGACTAATTGTTGTATTTAATGTAGATTAATCCAAGTTGAATTATGGAGATTAATCAAGAAGGAGATAAGAGTTGAAGGAAAGAAAGAAATATCTGCAGAGGTTATCAAGAAAGCAAGATGTTATCAATGGGTTTTGGTGATAACCAAGCAGAAGAGAAGAGACCAAATAAAGAAGAAGCATTCAAGGCTGAAGAAAGAGTTTCATTATCAAGAATGATCAAGAAAAGAGAAGAAAGAAGGAAGAACTTGATGAATGGAATGAGAATATAAGTTTTCAAGTTCTTACATTGATGCTAGAAGGCTCCAAGATCATATGGAAGTTCAAATGGCTCAATTTGGAGTTAAAGTTAGCAAAAATCAGCTTCAGGAGGAGTTTACTCGAGTAAGGAACTCTTTACTCGAGTATGGGACTCAATACACGAGTATGAAGTGTTTTCAGCATTTCTGGTGTCTCTGGACTAAGCTTTACTCGAGTAGGAAACTAACTTACTCGAGTAAACAACGATATCAGCAACTCTGTTCTACTCTGTTCACGTTCAGCACGGGCGACGTCTGGTAATTCGATGATATCTCACAAACCAGAGATCGGATTGATACGAAACCAAAAGCATTGGAAACTAGACATCAAACACGTATTGGTGACAAAAATTCAAGCCCAAATGAGTTCAGATGAATTATTGATGAATTTTACAAGTTGACACAAAGAACAGCGTCACAGTCAGGAACAGCCTTTGGTATCTTGGGTATATCTCTCAAACGACAAATCCAATTGAGCTCAAATCGGTGCCATTGGAAACTAGACACACAGAGCTTTCCATCAAGAGGTGAACGGATCAAAACGTATCTCGGACCAGAGAGATATGGCTCTCAGAAGTTGGTAGTCAGTTCAAGGAGTTGCTCAAATGCATTTTACAAGGCTTACTCAAGTAAAGGAGTCTTTACTCCAGTAAAGGACTTACAGAGAGCAATCATATTTTTGAAATTATATGCTTACTCGAGTAAAGGATTCTTTACTCCAGTAAAGGCCATCCAGAGAGCAACCAAGTTTTTAAAACTAAATTGTTTACTCCAGTAAAGGATTCTTTACTCCAGTAAAGGCCATCCAGAGAGCAACCAAGTTCTTCAAACTAAATTGTTTACTCCAGTAAAGGATTCTTTACTCCAGTAAAGGACTTCCAGAGAACAAATAAACCTCTGAATTTAAGCTGTTTACTCGAGTAAAGGATTGCTTACTCCAGTATTGGGCGAGTGAACAGTGACTTACTCCAGTAAGGAAGAACTTACTCCAGTAAAGCATCGGCCAAAACTGATTTTGAATTACACGAATTTGCAATGCCTTCTTGTTTGATCTTAATACTTCCCAGGATTAATCTCTAATGTTCCTAGACATGTTTAACCACTTTATTGGTGAGTTTCAGATTATCAAAACGAAGGATATCAGATTTGTGCAAAAACATTGAAAGCCGTGCAAAAGCTCCAACGGCTAGT
This sequence comes from Acacia crassicarpa, assembly GCA_034222035.1. Lineage (NCBI taxonomy): Eukaryota > Viridiplantae > Streptophyta > Magnoliopsida > Fabales > Fabaceae > Acacia > Acacia crassicarpa. The sequence continues at coordinate 42,659,285 of JAWXYG010000003.1, forward strand.
TTCTAAACGGCTATATTTCATCCTACAACGGTCATAAACGGTCACAGACCTCTCTCTACCTATAAAAGACAAGGACTCAAGCAGAAAAACGTGGAGACACAAGATTACAATGCCAAAATGCTGAACCTCTGCTTCTTCATCTATTTCACTCTGTTTTACTTGTCTAGATAGCTTTGTGAGTGAAATGAATTGTGTTTGTACTTCAGTGATTATCTATCTATTCCTTTGAGAGGAAAATTATTGTAAACACATTATCTTTCTGAGAGTTACTCAAGATTGGGGAATCTTGAGTGGGATATACATTGTGTTGATTACAACTTGTAAGGGGGAGTGAATCCTAGTGAGAGGATTACTTCGAGTACAGAGTGTGTGATCAAGCGGTGTATCCTTACGTGTGTAAGGGGGAGTATCTCAGTAAGAGATTTGTAAAAGGCTGCACAAGTGCCCGGCTAAACTTGTGGGATTGTAGCGGTTCTCAAGTACCCGATTAAAGCTTGAGGGAAATAGTGGATTGAAATCTCAGGAGGTGCCTGGGGACTGGACGTAGGTCAAGGAGGGCCGAACCAGTATAAATCTGTTTGCATATTCTCTTCCCTTATCTCTTACATTTCCAGCACATATATGTTTGAATGTGTTTACATATATAAATGTGTGGTTATTGCTTTCTAAACTGATTTCTGGGAGTTACGAAAAGAATTATCAAAGTAACTAAAGTTTTTATACTTCACCCAATTCACCCCCCTCTTGGGTTCAGCCGGAACTTACAAGAACCTGGGTGAATATGCGGCAGTTCAGGGATGTCCGAAAGGGTGAGAAGTGAGGGTATTTATAAGGAAGAGAATTGGGGTTTGATTTTGTTATTAAAATAATATTTTTTTAATAACAATAATAATACTATATTTATTCTCTCCCTCTTTTTATTTCTTTTTCTTTTCCAACATGTAGTTCTGGATTATTTTATGAAGGTACGCCCCCTACATTTTTTTTCTTATTATTCTTTTTTATCATTTAATTTAATTAATTAATTTTTTAATTTCTTTATAATATTAATAACAATTTATTTTATTTTATGTTGAAAAATCACTTTTCATAAAGTATTTTACTAAGTACTATTAAATAATTATTGCTAAAAATATTACTAATATTCATTAAAATATCGCTCACATATGGGAAAATACAACAATAAACCGTAAAAAAGATAATATTATATTTCACATAGAGTTGGTTAGCAAATTTTTAACGTTTCACGCTTCTTTATCACAAAATAATATGAACCGAGTAACACAACATGACAATATGTTACAATACTTGAGATTTTAATTTCTGCCATAACACAGACATATCATGTAACATGTAATAATTTAAACAGTTGATTAAAAAAAAAAAGTGAATGCGTGTGGGGCTGGCTTTCTCACATCCCTTAAAAATGCATTATGTATTTAATTTCAAATATATGAACAAAATATTGCTTTTTTTTTTGGACCTGAACAGAATACTTTTGTTGCCTTGAATCATAAATATTGAATTTTTTAAAAAGTAGGTGGGCTCTATTATCATATGTGTTTCTTCTTTTTTAATTTTTTTTTTTTCTCAAAATCATGTGTGTTTTGGCCGAAGAAGATCCTCTCATAAGTATTCTTTCTCCTCATCCCATCTAAACCGTTGATTGAGAAGATGAGAAAAAAAAATTAAAGTTGTATTGTAATATTTTAGATTGATTGGATGAATGTGATTTAGAGATAATGAGGGATAATAAGAAAAAAATGATGAAAGAAACCTAACCCGTGTTTTAGCATATAGTGAAAGGCAAGGAATCGTACAAAAAGAGGCCCGCATGCTTCCTTCCACACTCCTTCCTTCCACGTCCCTCTGAAAAGAAACGTTAATTGCCTCTAAGGGCCTATTTGGTATGACCGACAGTTGGGAAAGAAAGGAAAGAGGAGGGGAGATGAGCAAATTCTACTGTTTTGTACGCTTGTTGTATCCAATCTTTTTGGAATCTCAAGTTTTTGGGCCCGTTAATCTTTCTTTAAAGGTGAGAAAATAATATCACATCAAAATCAATGGGAACCCAAGTTCCCACTTGAACAGTGATGCTTTTGGACATATTTACCCCTCAAAATATTTCATAATCAAGAAAATATAATTAAATTCAGATTTATGCAATAAATTTGAACTTATGCGATAAGTTCGAATTTGAAGGGAGAATATTTTAGTCAAATTCAAACTTGATAAGAAAATATTTTAGATAAATTCGAATTTGTAGAGAAAATATTTTAGACAAATTCGAACTTAATAAGAGGATATTTTAAAAATACATGTTAGAAAAAAAAAAATCCTTCTCACTTTGAATTAATTAGTTTTGAGGATAAAATATGTATTTCCTGATTTCTTACCGATTGTCACCCTTTCATTTTATTTTTACCAAACAACTCATTTTCCCTCATTCCTTAAAATCTTCCCTTCCATTCATTTCCCTCCTCAAATCTTCTCCAAACCAAAAATGGTATGTTTAAGAGAGTGATAGGGCTGAAAATCATGGTAGAAGGAAAATGAGGTGTTTGGATCCCCCCCCCCCCCAAAACAAAAATATATACTATATGAAACTGAGAAGCAAAGAGATAAATGCTGGTATTGCCTCTTGCACGTGCCCAAAGACTTGGAAAAATGAATGTGAAACTCAGGAAATTACTACTTCATTCCAACTCATTTCTCATCCTCATTCAACTTTCCGCGCTCCTTCCCACATGACTTCAACTTGTATCACCACAGTAAAGTCAGTTTGGAGTAAAGACTCCGAGGCTTCTCTGAATATGGAAAAATAAACAATATAATATTTCTCTAAATTACAAATATGTGTGTGTTAATAATTAATCCACAAATATTGCCTTTTGAATTTTAGACGGTTAACTAATTTATAAAAATGATAGGATAGAGGTTGATGTTATAAAGCCGTACGTAAGGGACATGTCAAGTGTTGGGGAAAAAAGGGTTAATGCGTGTGGGGCTGGCAGCAATGGCGGACCTAGGTTATATAAAAGGGGCACCTTAAATTTGAGATTTTCTTTTTTAAAAAAATTAATATATATTTAAATGATTATCCATCCTTAAATTAAATGTCCACACTTAATATGTCAAGATTGTACTTCGTAATCAGATAGAGGATGAATGATTGAATAATTGTTTAGTGCCTTATATTGAAAAAGATGTATTTGATAATATTAATAATAAGGTAATTATGATATAATTCTAAAAAATAAGGTTTAGAATGATGACATTGTAATTATTTTTATTGTAATATACTTTTGTTATTAAAATATATGTACTTGAACTTATTGAGTGTCCACACTTTATTGTAATTTATGTAACTATATTTCTAACTATAGTTAGCCTTGATTTTCTAAATGACATGTTTGTAATATAATTACTTCTCTTATTACATTATCAGTATTCACTTGATTTAATGAATATTTTTTTGATATTTTTTTTCTTGTTTATATTCTTTTGTTTTTTAATGCATTTAAAATTTTTATTTAAAAAAAAATCCCCTAAAACCCCAAATCCCCTCGCTAATGGTGTCCCCTTTAAATACATTTCTGGGTCCGCCTTGGCTGGCAGGAGTTAGGTTCAATCAATTGAATTTTTTCCAAAGTAGGCGAGCTCCATCATCACGTGTTGCGCAAATTTATCCTATGTGTGTTTTGCGCAAATTTAGAAAGTTATTTATAAAAAAAAATTAGGGTGGCATGGACAACGACATGGCTTTCAAGGTATAAAAATGGATGATGATGTGGTTTTTAAAATGCAAAAATGGACGATGATGTGGTTTTTAAAATGCAAAAATATACATATGGTTCGGCCAAAAGAACGTCCAATACTAAGTGTTTTTTCTTATGTGTAAAAATATGGTTTGATTGTATTTTGACTTATTTTATTTTATTTTATTTTAAGTAGCAATCAGTATCTTAAAGTATTTTTTAGTATCATTCAGTATAATAAAATATTTTTTCAAAATTCTAAAATAATTTTTCAAAATCATGTAGTATTTTTTAATACTAGTTAATACCCTCAAGTATCCTTTTTTAGTATCATTCAGTATCCTGAAATGCTTTTTCAAGATCATAAAGTATTTTTCAGTACTACACTACTACAAAATATGGATACTATTACCCTAAAAGACGTCCATTTTTCTAAAAAAAGAAGTAAAAAGTGAAAGCAGTAGCATTGTTATAATTATTTATTTAACTTTGAAACTTTAGACATCCTAAATATTAATTTAGGACGCTTAAATTTTTTTTTGACGTCTTTAATATATTTTAGCACGCCTAAAATCAACATTTTTGGCGTAATTTAGGATATTTGGGAAATTTTTTGGCGCCAAAAATTCTTTTGGCGTCCTAAAATAGGTTTAGGACGTCAAAAAATTCTTTTTTGTGTATTGAAATACATTCAAGACACCAAAAAATATTTTTGACGTCTTGAATATATCTCAAGACGCTTAAAATCAGCATTTTTTACACAATTTAGGATATTTGAAAAACAATTTGACGATAGAAGTTTTTTTGACGTCCTGAATATATTTCAGGATGCCTCAAATCAACATTTTCGGCATAATTTAGAATATTTGAGAAATTTTTTGGCTGTAGAAGTTTTTTTGACGTCCTGAAATGGATTCAGGGCACCAAAATCATAATTTTTGACGCCCTACATTTTATTTAGGACGCCAAACATACTTTCATTAATTATTTTAAAACCCGTGTTCGATGTCTTCACTCTCACTCTCGTTCGCTCATCTGTACGCCTTCACTCTCACTCTCGTCCTGAAACCGAAGCTCAACCGCGGCCACTCTCGGTCGGTCGTCACCGCACTCGCTCACTCGTTGCCTCCCAGTCCCTCACCGTCCAACCTCTCCACCATCATTCCAAAACAGGCTTTGTAGAGCTAATAGAATTCGATCCCCTAGCTCTCTCTCTCTCACAATCAATCCTCTGGCTCACTCGCTCGCCTCCTTGATGATAGAAATCACACTGCATCGCGCCTCTGTCTGATTTGGTATTATTCTCTTCAATTAATTTATTTCCTGGGATAGCATCTAATTTTTCTGGTGAGGAAGAAGGCATCTTCGCCGTTCATGTTGGTTTCATGTTAGAGACCACCAAAACCATGATCTCTAATGTCAAACCAAGCATGATCTCTTAGTATATTTTAGCTTTTTTTTTCTTCTTTTAAATCTAATCAATTTATGATTGTCTTTTACCTTTTCGTTCTGTATGTGTGTGTGGTGTTGTAATTTAGGGTTAATTTAAGTTTGCAAATCTGTACGTGTTTACTGTTGTGATTTAATTTGAATGCTGTAGAATATATTATTATTAGAATATTTTTTTAGTCCCATAATTATAGGGATTAACTAAACCTAAAGATTATAGGAGATTATTGTTAGGATGTTAGTTTTTCAAATTTCAAATCTAGATCTCTATTTTGTCTATAAATGTAATCGTGCTTTCATCTGAATATACAACAATTATTCTCATCTGATAATCTTCAAATGCGCAGTAAAAAATATGAAGTAGGTATATATATATATATATATATGTATATAAAATCATATAAGGCGTCTTGAAATAAAATCAAAACGCCTTAACTAAGGTTATAAGGTGTCCTGAAATAAAATTAGGACGCCTTATATGATTTTTTTCTTTTTCTTTTACTTCCCCCATCGAGATGTCTCTCTGAAAAGAGACGTTAATTGCCTCTAATTTAGGACGTTAATTGACTTTTTTGTAGTAGTGCTAGTTAGTATCCTAAAGTATCATTTTAGTACCATTCAATATTATGAAGTATCTTTTTAGTATCAGTCAGTACCATGAAGTATCTTTTTAATACCATCAGTATCTTGAAGTATTTTTTTAGTACTAGTCAGTATCCTGATTTTTTTTTAGATCCTAAAATAATTTTTCAAGATCACAAAATATTTTTTCAATACTATCATCATCTTGAAGTATTTTTTTTTAGAACTAGTCCGCATCTTAAAACAGTTTTTCAAGATCCTATATTTTACAATACTAACTGGTACTATTTTTTCCATACAAAAAAGTTCAAACTAACGGTTAAATGATATTTTTGCTACTTAAAAAATAATAATAATAACTTAGTGTTGGGCACTTTTTTGGCCAAATCCCAAGTGTATTTTTGCACCTTAACCCCACATCCAGTCAGCAAAAAAGTTAAAGTTAGCGGTCAAACAGTATTTTTCCACCTAATTTGTAACTACGTAGTCACTTTTGCACCTAAAATTTATATATTTGGCCTCCCGAAATTTTTTTTTTTTTTTTTTGAGGGGGGGGGGGGGAGGGGGAATGTATACCCATTAACTAATTTTTTCAAAAAATATTTGGAGAAGCCAAATGTATAGAACAATCCAATTTCTATTAAATATCTAGGACAATATTTTTTTTTTTTGGGGGGGGGGGAGGCCCCCCATTGTATCAAGAGTCCACATAACATGCTTAGATTCACATGCTTATAAGCATGTAATTAGAGGTATAAGCATGTAAATCTAAGCATGCTATGTGGACTCTTGTATATCAAGGAAGCTCTGTCCTTGGTGCTGTTCTCGTGCTGGTTTTGTGAGCTGTGGCTTGTATGATTTTTCTTTGAATCCAGGGAGTTATCTAGTTTCTTAGAGAAAAGCTGTCAAATGAAAATCCAAGATCATATTTCGTTGTCTCATAGTCTGCGAGCAAACCTAGAAGATGCTTGTGTCTGGTTTCTTTTCGTTTTGTTTTGAATGTGAACTCTTCTCTTTGTGAACAATTTCTATTGTGTGTTTGTCACCTTTGGTATTGGCCGAAAATAAATCAAGGAAAACTTCTCTTTCCTTTTTGTCTCTCCTCTCAGATCTCGTCGGCTTTGCCGCAAAAGCAATTGCGACCTCCACTGAATACCTTTGAAACTATTGCCTTTGAATACCTGTCGGCAGCCCTCCACTACTTTTACCTTTGAATCTTCACCTCCACCTCAGAATCCTTTTTTAACATATTCAAAGCATATTCCCAATCAATTTCCCTTCGTCCAAGAAAGAAGGAAGCCAGAACATATAGAGAGAGAGGCAAAGGAAAGCCGTTTGCATAATTAATTACTGATTTTGACAATTCCAAAATAAATTTTCAACATATTTGATCATCTACATGATTAATACTACCCGCTTCAAGTTTTAATATAAGATATATTTACATAATTTAATTAAATTTAAAAAGTTAGTTAATATAATACTCTATTCAGTTCATAGGGAACTTTAACTAATTCATTGTAAAACAAGAAGTGACAATTAATTTATTAAATATGTCGTCCTAAATTGAATTTTTGTTTCACTTTTATCATTATTGAAAAATATGTTTGAAAATTTAATGAGTGATCAAAATTTGAAATGAACATTAATTATGGACAAAATTAGAAAATAAGCATTAATTATCTTACAAGTGATTTATATTTTGAACCAAGTTATTCTTCTAAAAGAGCTCTATATTGTGAACTAAAGGAGGTATATTATTTTCTAAAATATCCTAGTCATTTTCTTTAATTTTATCATTCTCTCTCCCCCTTAATTTTGTAAATACTACTACGTACGTGCTATTCATATCAAACTCTAATTGAGCTCGTCGTTTGTAAAAATAATATAAACAATGTAACTCTATGAGATAATAAGAACCACATTGAAATGTGAGAACAAAGTTAATACATAAAGTGTATTTATTGACTACGTGCATTCTATTTATTAAAACAAGATGAAGAAGGAAGAATCATTGGGCTTCATTAATTTTTAAGATAGGCTCCGCATGATCATGTGTGTTTGGCAGACAGTGAAAGGAAAGGAATAGTGAAAGAAAGTGTCCACATTCTTCCTTCCATGCTCCTTCCCTCATTACTTAATTTTATTCGAATAATAATGAGTGACGTATGAATTCAATTAACGAGAGTTGTCCAAAAAAAAAAAAACGCGTGATCTATAAAATAGGGGCAAAAGAAGTGTATGTGGAGTTTAATTTCCCATTTTTTTAAAAAAATTTGAGTAAGGGTTAATTTCCCCTTTTTGAGGCGTAGAGCACAAAGAGTTTCAATATTTTCTAACAAGTCCACTTCTCCTTATCTCAGACATTTATGCTTTATTTTTCTTGTATATGTTCTTAAAGCTAATTGATTATTTGATGTGTTATTATTTATCATTAATTTTTTAAATAATAATAATTGAATCTGAAATCATTTAATAATAATAAAACATATTTATTAAAATATTCTACAAACTAAATTCGAATTTATTTACAATTATAAATTATAGATTTAAAGTAATAGATAACATTAATTTAAAATATATTTTTTAATTTAAATAATATTTTTCCAAACCAACTAATTGAACGCACCACAACCGTCCACGTTGCAACTTTCAAATCAAAATAATTCTTAATTGACTGATCTTGCATATGTCCAAATTGGACATATGCAAGATCAGTCCAAAGACTTGGAAAAATGAATGTGAAACTATGGAAATTACATCTTGCAACTATAACTTATTTTCCATACTCATTCTTCCTTCCCACGTGACTTCGAGTTGCATCACCAAAGTCAACTCAACCTGGCCTACCGATTTAGAGTCTTCTCTGAATTGTGTTATGATTTTTCTCTCTATGGACATATTTCTCTAAATTACAAAATAAGTATGTATTAATAATTAATAACTGATCCACAAAAATTACCGCTTGAATTTTTTAAAGTTTATTTATTTTATAAAACTGATTTAAGTCTTTTGAAAAAAATAAAGGTTAATCTTAATTAATTATAAAGCAAATAGAGGACTATGAAGAACAGGGCATGAACAGAGGACATGTTGAGTGTGGTAAGGGAGGGACCTATAATCTGAGAGATTTGAAAAAGGTGAAGAACAATTTCCAGGACAGTCAGGGATGTAATTTGGTCCACAGCTTCTCAATCACTGCGTCAATAAGTTCGGAAGCAAATATCCTTAGTATCACTCCCCTCCTTATTCCTCTACCGCATGTGGTAAATATAAAATTTTTTAAAAGTCCATTTTTAGACGTTGGATGAACTTTTGGATGGCTCAGATCAAGATACTGAGGGATGAGGAGGGGAGTGATACTGAGAGGATCCAAACCGCAATAAGTTCTGCTTAATGCCTACAAGTTACAATTGGATGGCCATGTAAAATATAATTATTTACTCTGTACGTAATTGTAATATTTGTTATTTCAATGTTTGCAATTGTTAATAGTCTTGTACTTTGGGATTATCAGCACAATGAAACTTTTCTTTTTTTGCCTTCACGATGAAAGAATTTTAATAAGGCAAGCCAAGACATGCAGTTCTTATTCCATTTTTATTTTAAGAGGGTGATTTAATTTAGTTGTGAAGACAAAGCTTTCAAGTTGGAGGATAAATAGTTTTAAATGTGGGAAAAATAAATAAATTAACAATAAACATTTAAAATTTTGAAGTTTTAATTTTAAATACAAAAAATAGTTTCAAAATTTTAAATTTATTAAGAAACTTAATATCATAACTGGAAAACTGAACTGGTACTATAAAGTTGATTCCTCAATGCTAGAATAATAACTATCAGTATTAATGTCAAATAATTGTAGTAAATCAGTTTTACCATAATCTTTTCTATAATGTTTAAAAGTGAAAACTCATAAATTTATTAAATAGTGTATATAAAAATGGAAGGAACCAGTGAATAATAAACAACGACAAAAAATTCTTGACACTTGTAATATGAAGTTGTTAGAGAAATTATACGGAGAAAGGGAGAGAGACACATGACAGAGGGACTGGGAAGAGAAATCTGTGATGTTCATTCATTCATCATAATAAATATAGAGATACAATGGATAGTTGTATGCCTTATATAGGCAATATTAGACCTACTAATCCCAACTAACTACTATTAGTTATTAACAACTAACAAACTAACTAATTCCTTCCTAACTAACTAACCTAATTAGTTATTTATTGTTTACATATCAAAAGTTTACTTGGGTGTTACAACTAATTAAGATTTTCATCTTAATAATTAAGTAAAATACTCTAAGCAGCCTTATATTTTGTCTTAATTACATAGACATCCCCTCTATTTTAAAAATATGCACTTAATTTCAAACCGTTAACTCCGCTAATAATATTTTAAGAAAACATTTTTTATCACAATTTATATAATAAATAAATTTTATTTACTAATACACTCTTAATACTAAATCCAAAATTTTGATTGACAACTTGTAGATATCATAAACTTTTAAAATTTTGAGTGAGTTTTTTAAATGTTTGTAAAAAAAAGAATATGAAAATGAATAACTTGTAGAATCTCTCAAACCTAGCGATATATATAGTTTATTATATTTGATAGGGAAAAAAATATGTGTTTGATGTATTCAATAAATACGATGAAAAATAAAATTATAATCTTATAATCTCAAAATTAATAATTTTTTAGCGCATTAGAAATTTAGAAAATCTTTTAGATTTAATTTTTGGTGGTATAAAGTTTTTTTAGCCACAGACACAAGCACAAACACACACACATATATTTGTGTGTGTGTGTTTATATGTATATAATTCTAATGTTAAGGCAGGGTATTTTGGTTAAAAAAGTTCAAAAGTTAAATTTAAGTCTTTAATCCTAATGTTTTTAACAAAAATGTTGATATTGGTATTTTAGATATTGAAAAATCTTATTAAAATACTAACATATTAAGTTTAATTTTCAAAATATCAGTGATCGCTAAAAAATAAAAATAAAAAATTCATCTTTTGAGATTAACAATGTTATAGTTAAAGAACGGAAAATATGCATACCGTTTAAAGTTAAATGACAAAACTGAAACTTGATATAAAGTTAGATGATTAAATATTTACTTTTATCTTAATAAAGTTAGATGATATAAAGGCCAGTGGCCGCCGGTGGTGGTGGTGGCGGTGGCCGGCTATGCGGGGTGGGGGTATTTTATTATTATTTTTATTTATTTAACACTAAAGGGTAAAATGGTAATTTGACTCGAATTCGCATATTCCTCATAGGATCTTTGTACCTTTCAGTCTTTTTACAAATTCGACAGACTTCTGGGAGTTTTACAAATTCAAATGGTATTTAGTTGAAATTTTTCCCTTTTTTTTTCCCCACAAAGAATTGAGGAACAATATAATTTAAGTATATGCGCACATGTGGGGCTGGTTTTCTCACGTTCTCCCTAAAGTACTAGTGCATTATGCATTTAATTTTAAATATATGAGCAGCATATTGAATATTAACTCATACATTTTGATTTTTTTTTTAAAAAAATATATGAATCTGATTTTATATATCTACATTATTATATAAATGCCAGTTTAACCCAATTCAAATAACCAAAATTCATTTGTACTGTTCCACTAGCTAGTTATTAAAATTTAAAAAAAAAAGTGGAAACTGAAGAGAAGTGGTAGGCAACCACTAAAAGTTTATAATTGATGGTTTGTTATTGATGAGTACAACTAACGGTCAACGTTAGTTGACCGTTAGGGTTTTTAACAGAAGGGTAACATTGCTCCGTTTTGAAACTTTAGGGGCAACATTGCTACGCCAAAAACTTTAGGGGCAAAATTGCTTCTGGGCGCATACTTTAAGGACAAAATTGCACCTTAACCCTATTTTTTATGTTAAATTGAAATTTTCTTTTCTTTTCTAGTCTATATTCTTTTTGTTTTTTTAATGCATGTAAAACTTCCTTAAAAAAAATTTTCCGCGGCGTTGCCCTCGAACCCCCAAATCTCTAATTAATTATGCACCCATAAAAATAGAATCCTGGCTCCGCCACTGTGTATAACCATACTGAAAGTTTCCTCTGCTTTGTTCTAAGTGGATGAACGATTAATCTTCTGGCCTAAATAATTCAAATGCTTTTGTTTCTCTGTGATGCTTGCGAAGTTGCACAAACTATGGTTAGAGGGTGAAAATATAGAAGCAAAAACTTTGCTTTCAACTAATGTTAATAAAGTGAGAAACTTGTACAAAATTTCGAGTGCCAAAATCTCTCCTTATCATCTCATTCCTTTGCCAAGTTGAGAGAGAGTTTCAAACACCAATTAGATCTATTGGCCTGCTTTTCCTTGGACTTTGAGAAAAATATTATATAATTTTTTTTTTCCCCATTCCTTAGACATGAATGTTTCCAACCATAGAACCCTCTGTTCTAAATAGGCACAAATGATGCATGCCTCCACATGATTGTGCCTAATCTCATTAAGCCATAAGCTCCAAATAGGCAAAATCATTTCTTGTCACCGTCTTCATACTGTTCCCTACTATACTTTAGTTCTGTTTCTAGTTGGTATTGAATTTCAAGTGCCATAGTGTCTGATTATTGCCCCACACCTTTTATGGTCATACTCTGCTTCACTTTTTTTGTGTGAGATGTGGAGTCTTTGGCTGGAATTATTCAAACAACCAAAATGGTTCCATCAACCTCTACTTACTGCTTGGATAATTGAACCTTTTTTCCTAACAAACAAGCTATCAGTTACCATTCATCTTGTATCAATAACTGAGATACCAAAGGGAAGTCCTTCCTATTTTCTGTTATTTTCCTTGCACTTATGCTTGAAGAACATATTTTCAAATGTTGTACAGTTCTAATTAACATTGATATTTATTGGAGCTACATCTAGAGTGAAGGATTCTATGCAATAGCATCAATATCTGGAGGAATATCTAGTTAAATATCTACACAATGGCATCAACATTTTGTAATGCAACGTCCTCTGCCCCTCACTGAAGGTCCTTAAATCCATCGAAAGTGGCCCAATTTTTGTTATTTTAGGAAAGAGAGGGAAATAGATTGTAAGGGAAAAAATGAAATGAGTCTTACACAGAGTTGTATTCTTATATATCACTTTCTCGCGCCTGGGTATTGGCTAGCTTACCTATTTTGAGGAATATCTTGTTAAATCCATCGAAAGTATTGTTTTATACTCCCTCCATTCTTTAGTATAAAAGCTAGATTACTAATTCATGGATATTAAGAAAATCAGTTAAATTAGTTATTTATAACAAACATATGTTGGTTTTCCTAAAACACCTTTTTTAATTATGTGCATTGTAACTCCCCCTTTATAATAAAAATCCACTTACTATCTGCAATTAAAAGGAATATTTTGAGGTAAAAATTACAAATATGGGAGGCATAGTTTTACAACTATGACTAAAGTAAACCTTTGTTTAGCTCTTATGTTTAGGACGGGAGGTTGTATTACTTTCTCTTGGAATGTAAGAATGTATTAATGTTTTTTCAACAGCATCACTAACAGCCACTTCCCTTTTTGTTTGGATGGATGGATATGATGAAACTCACGAATGATGAAATTTGCAGGTTCCGGGGATTTTGTTCACACCAATAAGTCCAAATTCGCTATCATTTAAGCCATTGATATTGCCAGAGCATGTGAGTGTGAGGCCGTGAGGGTGGAGATAAATACAAACACAAGAAGCCCAACATGTGTGTTTATTATTATTATTTTTGGAACAAAAAATGTTATCCATTCAATGAAAATACTATTCCACTCCTAGTTGTAGGACCAATTTGTAATACCATTTACACGACAAACTAAATCCTATATACTCAGGACTAGAAGTAGTACAACAAGAATGTCCTTATTTTTGCTTATCAACCACAACCACATCTTAATAAGAATACAAATGTTGGTTTTCATAGAAATCTTAGCACCATAGACGACAAACATTGGTTTTTAAATGAATAGTTGCCATCGCAAACCTGAGTAATTAGATTGAGGGCTTCAATACACTTAGAATAAACTGCACTATTTTATGATCATAATATATCAAAATGTTATTCATTTTATGTATAATATAATGACCAAATAAAAAAATAAAAGAATACTTGTATTTAGGAGGTTAGGGCATTAGAGAGAGGCAGATGGTCTGTTGTATTCATTTATTTGGTTCATTGAAATGTAGTTGATTAGTTTTTACAGTGTCAATTCTAAGATATTTTACTATAGGAATCTGGCTCTCTTTTTTACAAGCAAGGTCTATATCTCAAGTTATCAACATTTATACTGATATCATAGGTAATGCCATGAAAAATAAAATAAGCCTTCATTAGTCCATATGGTACTTAGCTGAGTTATTCAAGAAGTTTTGAGCAAATCCAATGTTAAAATGATTGTGTCAAGTTTTCATAAATTCTATATATAAAAATTGTAAATAGACATGTTTGGGTGAAACCAACCTCACAGTATTTTCAAATCAGCCTCCCAATTTATCATAGTTACATTCTTATATATATATCAATATATGTATCACTTTCTCGTGTTTGGGTATTAGTTGGCTTACCTATTTTGAAACTTCATAAACATTGTTCTATACTCCTTCCATTCCTTAGCAGCCACAATCAAGCGCGGGCGTTTTGGTCATTTACCTTTTATTGAGAACTTTAAACCCTTTCCTGTTATTTTTAAGAGTTGACGAAGCGTTGAAATGATTATCTCTATTTCATGATGTCCCTGTTCAACTAAAATCGCCATTGCAGACAAATATAGTGAAATACTGAAATGGAATTAAATTCAAGCCAGCACTTATTGAATAGCCAAACTTTCAATTGTTTTCTTCTTTAGGCTCAAATTAATAACGGAAAGATCAAAGTAATTGAAACCTAAGCAATGACTGAAACGCTTACCATAACGCTCATGTGACCTTCGCCTCGCTGACGCAACTTGCTCAATTTTACAGGATTTTACAATCGTGTGTTTTGTAGCTTTGATCGCACGATTGGAAGTTAAAATGCTCTTCCAAACACAATGAGGAGCGAGCATATACATATAAATATCGTTGGGCCCTTTCAATAATTTGATGGATGTTGATTAAGAAGAACACGGTGCAGGTGAAACTAGAGATTATAAGGGACGTTGATTGAATAAACGGTGAGTGTTACTTTTACATCCGGAAAAAATATATTTGATCATGAGCATAAAGTGTACGTACATTTTTATATTTTTACCCTTATTTTTTTATCTGATGCGTATGGAATATGATAATAATTCATGGATAGATTTGGTGGTAGAATAAAATAATGGGGGCACGCGCGTTGAGAAAGCATGAAACGTCATAAATCAGGGAGAAGCATCGAGGGCAGTAGACCAGACCCAACTAAAGAAAAGGCTGACCTTGACCGACCACATCACCCACCTATCTTTTGTGGGCTTTTTGACCAAAATAAGAATCAAGGGAAATTTACTAAAATAAGAAGATAAAAAATAAAAAAGTACTCCCTCCGGTCCTAATTATAAGACAATATTTAGAGGTTCATTTTAGTCCTAATTATAAGACAACATTCTAAGTTTTGTCAATTTTTTCCTAAAATATCTCTATTTTGTTCTCTCAAGTGTGTTTGATTTTTAGTGAATATATGTATATGAGTGCATAAATTTTTCTAATCAATGAAACTTTTATTGGATTTTAATTTGTTTATCAATCAGTTGACATTAATTTGCCAATATATATAGACACACACACACACACATATATATATATTTGTATGTGTGTGTACCTGTGTCTATATATTTTGTGCATGTGTGTGTTTATATATATATATATTTGTGTGTGTGTATACCTGTGTCTATATATATATATTTTTGTGTGTGTGTACCTTTGTGTATATGTGTGTCTATATATTTTGTGTGTGTGTACATATGTACACACACATATGTATATATATACATATATATATATATATATATTAAATAAAACCATTATTTCAATTAGAAAGCGCGTGGAAAAGAAAATATATAGCAGAGTAAAATTAACTAGGTGTGTTGATTTACTTTTACTTTTGTCATTTAAAATTTATGTAAGGGCATTTTAGGAAAAAGAGTAAACTTAACTAATTTGACTTTTCTTCTTAATCTCTCCAAAAGTAATTAAATATGTCTTATCAATTAGGACCGGAGGGAGTACCAGATTACAGCACTTTGAAAAGTATTTCCTAAAATAATGCAGTTAAATCCGTCAATTGACTGACGCCACGTGTCAGTGGCGTGAGTCAACAGACGCCACTAGACTAGTGGCCCACGCCACTGACACGTGGCGTCCTTGTTCTCACGCCACCCCAATTGAATTGGACATTGGGCGTCCAATTCAATATATATATATATATATATATATATATATATATATATATAATCGGGTGGCGTGTGAACAAAGACGCCACTAGTCTAGTGGAGTCTATTAACTCACGCTACTGACACGTGGCATCAGTTGACTGACACCAGTACTGGCGTCAGTCAACTGACAGGTTTGACTGCATTATTTTGGGAATACTTTTCAAAGTGTTGTAATCTGGTTTTTTTTTCTTATTTTGGTAAATTTCCCTAAGAACAAAAAAAATTATCAGATTAAAGCACATCCGAAACTATTTACCAAAGTAATGCAGTTGGTGGCGTGAGAGAGGATGTCAGAAGTGTCAGTGGTGTGAACCTTGTTCACGCCATTGACATATAATTTTATTTTTATTATTATTGAATCAGAGTCCCTCTGATTGGTCCACGCCACCTAGGTTCACGCCACTGATGTGGCGTTGGGTCCCCTTGCGCCACCAGTGGCGTGAACCCTAATCTAATAAATAGTTTCGGATGTGCTTTAATTTGGTAAATTTATTTATTTAGTTCTTATTTTGATCAAAAAGCCATCTTTTGTGTGAAAAATACAGGAGAGCCAATCGCAAGTTAAGAGCCTTCCAATATTTAACATTCTTGTGAGCCTCAGGGCCCGTTTGGATCGCGGAAAATTGGGGGAAGAAAAAGGAAAATGTGTATTTTCCATTGTGCGCAGCTGTTTGGTTCGCATTTTCCCGTCAATATGTTTTCCGGCGATAGGGCGATTTTCCCTTATACATGGGAAAATGGGTTCCCACCAATTTTGGTGGGAACCATTTTTCGGCGGAGCAAGAAAATCAAAGAAGACGAACTTACCCTTTGCGAGTGCTTCCTGTGTGTCCTCAATCCACGAATAAGAGAACAAAATTTGCTGGTATAGCTCTCCCTGCATTGCGAGCTTCTGGTGTGTCTTCAATCTGTGACGCAACTCTCGCTAATCTTTGGCTCTTAATTATTTGGAAACCACAAAACCACCACAATATGTCTTCAATCTGTTTGCCGTCACTCCCGATTCATCCATTTGCCGTGACTGTCGATTTGCCGTCTTGACCCTCCGCCGTCGACGCTGCACCTGCGGCCTTGAACGCCAAAGGAAAAAAAATGAATTTTTTGATCTAAGAGATTGGAAGAAAAAATTGGAAGAAGAAGAAGAGATGGTGTGAAGGGTGAAGAAAGAAAGAAAATAAAACACAAGTGGAAGACATTCCCGAGAATTCGCAAGGCATTACTTAGGCATTGCCTAAGAATGCCCAAGGCATTCTCGAGAATGCCTTAAGCATTTTGTGAGAGTGCCTTCTCGTAGAATGCCTTGTCAAGGGTGATTGTCTTCCTTCTGCCTTCACTCACTTCACGTTGCTTCTTCCTTCACGCCCGCCACGCCGTCTTCTTCCAAATCTCTCAAGGGTGATCGTTTTTTTTTCCCCCTTTTTCATCAGTGCTCGACATCGACCATCAACGGTGGAGATCAAGAATCACGGCACATGGAGGAGCTAAGATCGGATCAGAGCCTAAGATCTGGTTCACCTCTCTCTCTCTCTCTCCCCCTCTGAAGGATGAAGGACGAAGGAAGAAGGAAGGAAGGATCGAAAAGGCGTTGGTGTTGTGTGGTTTAAAATAATATTTTATATTCAGGGGTGAAATGGTATTTTGTGTCATTTTCCTACCTTATTTTCTTCCAACCAAACAAAAATTTTCCTATCAACCCATTTTCTTTTCCATTGCGAAACAAACACTTTGAGGGAAAATATT
Source organism: Acacia crassicarpa (assembly GCA_034222035.1). NCBI lineage: Eukaryota > Viridiplantae > Streptophyta > Magnoliopsida > Fabales > Fabaceae > Acacia > Acacia crassicarpa. The sequence continues at coordinate 42,677,250 of JAWXYG010000003.1, forward strand.
TTCCTTTCCATTCCATTCTTTTTATTTCCATTCCCATTTTTTCTTTGATCCAAACAGAGCCTCGATGTGGAGGTTAATGATGGAAAGAAACGCGTTATCCCCTCTGGAAAGAAACCTTACTTTCTCCAAACCCCACCACGTGTCGCCCCCTCCCCCTTACACCGCACCACCCCTTTGTCCCATCGTCCCTTTTCTAATCCCTATCTTCTCACAAAATTCCAAGCCTAAGTCTCACTCACTCTAACATGGCCCCCTGCACCACTCCATTATTCTCCTTCTCATTGTCATACCCACGCATGATAAATGACTTCCTCATTCTCCATTATAATACGCGCTCTATCCTTTAATTGGTAAAGAGCTCAAACATCTTGGGAGGATGCATCTAACTCCTAAGTGCTTAGGTAAACGTTTAAGAGTAATAGAATATTCGTCTTGCTCAACGTCGGTATCACCTAAAAAAAAGAAAGATTTCTTCCTCCCCTTAAATTGTAGGTGAACCTAACCTCTTTCCTAAAAAAAGTCCCATCAAGAATTTGGGGTTTAGACTATTTTTCTTTTTTCTTGGGAGCTCACTAATATTTTTCCTAATTGTTTTTGTTATTTTTCACTGAATGAAAAAGAATGAGGAAACATTAAAAAAGGATTAGATGTAAAGATCCGGATTCCCAAGCATAACCCCAATTTTTGAATATTCCTTCGGAGTTCAGGCTCAACATATGTCGGATTTTTACTTCGGGATTCATTTACTCGTTGTTTTTTACTTTTTCACCCGTACTACTTTAATTGCAGCTAATCTCATTTTTTTTAGTATTATGGAATTTTTTTAATTGAATTTTCTTCCTACCGTAACTTTTCCCCGTGATTATGAATGTTTTTACTTTCGTTATAATAAAATAACTTTATTTATCTGAATAATATTTTACTAAAACACGAATAACGACATGATATTTTTATTTTATTTGATATATATACATACATATATATAGAGAGAGAGAGTACGTATTTTTACAGGTGGGCTTTGTGAGGGGAGGAGTTTAAATTAAAAATACATTGCGTCTGCCGAAGCCGTACCTGAAAGAGATAAGATCGAACGCTGAATGCGGGTGCTTGGCATATTCTAAGAGGTTATTAGCTCTGGTGGGACCCACCTGCCAACCCTAAGACAAAGATCATCGTACTTATCTGGGTCTGCTGTGTCCCTATGAATACCGACCCCACCCTGACCTTCAACGTGAATCAGATGGAAGGAGATCCTTTCCTTATTTGTTTTCTTATTTTCTATCATCTGCTAAATCTAGACCGTTGATTTGGAAAGTGAGAGAAAAGTAAAAGTATAATTGTATTGATTGGATGAATGTGATTTAGAGATTATGAGGGATGATGAAAAAATGATGAGGAGAAAAATCCAACCCAAATCAGATATAGCAACTATGGGCAATTGTTCCTTATAGTTTAAATTTTACCCCCTGATAGAATACCACTTTAGTTTTATTTATACGTCTTTTTATTAGATTATAAATATTAAAAAGAGATACGTAGTTTAATGGTTATAAGATAAATTTTAAATTTAATTATTCTCATTTATAATTGGATATCTTTCAACTTTTTTTCTATCTCTATTTTCATTGATACAATTAATATAAATACAATTGTCACAATCTCATTTATTTGATTAAAAGGAACTTATAAATAAAACCAAATCTTTTGATCAAAAGAAACCTATAAATAGAACTAGAATATTACCTTCGGTCCTAATTATAAGAGCTAATTGACTTTCTTTGGAGAGATTAAGGAAGCTAAATAAGTTACTTAATCATCTTATATGTTAAATATTCTTAGATTATATATTAGTTTATTAATCAAACTAATAAGTTTGAAGAAAAAAAGAAAAAGAAAAATATTTTAAAATAATTTAATTAGTTTCCTTAATCTCTCCAAAAAAGTCAACTAGCTCTTATAATTAAGACCGGAAAGAGTAGTACTTCGTAACTTAGCCACAATAATTTTGTGCCGCACTAAAAAAATGTTTATGGCTGCTTTGTCTTCCAATCTCATTATTAGCGGTATGAATGTATAACATGTCATGCAACTTTGAATTTTTCATCTTGGTTGTAGCTTTTATATCTGTTCCAACCTTATTGAATTGATGTTTCTTGTGTAATCTTTATTCTTCATCACCAGATGGTTGAGGGATCAGAAGAAACTAGACATCTATGTGGAACCACATGCCAGGGAAGAACTTATGAAAGAGTCTTCATATTTTGACTTTTTAGAAAGTCGGGAAGATGGTAAGCCATGAAATATTTCATATATTGTGGAAGGATCACTTTATACACTCGATGGAGGTGGCACTGTGCTATAGGTATGTTCACTGAATTTTAACTATTTTGAAGGCTAAAACTGTGATTTCCTGCAAAACTATTAAAACATTTTACTTGTCAAAATCAATTATGAACTCAAAACCAAACACCTCTGTACATGCCAAAATCATTTATGAATCTAAAACCATGGTGCATAATAAGTACTTATTATATAAACTGTTTTTTGCGGTGGAAAAATCCCCTCACAAATAAGCAATTTTCCATCGCAAAACTGATTTGCGGTGGAATTTGCGAGGGAAAATGTTCCGTTGCAAAAAAACACCTCGCAAACCAATATTCTGTCGCAAAAATACCATTTTCCGAGGGAACACTTTTCCCTCGCAAAAGTCACTATTTTGCGAGAGAAAATTATTCCCTCACAAATCGTCTACAAAATTGAAAAATTGGGGAGAAATTTCCCTCCAATTTTCTCACAACTTGCGACGGAAAATACTTTCCCTCGCAAAATTGTCATATTTTGCGAGGGAAAAATGTTTCCTTCGCAAAATGGGGAGAAATTGGAGGGAAATTTTCCTCCGAAATGATCGATTTTGCGAGGGAAACAATTTTCCCCCGCAAAGGTGCCATATTTTGCGAGGGAATGTATTTTCCCTCGCAAAATATCACCATTTTGCATGGGAAAATAGCATCCCTCGCAAAATGGCTCTATTTGCGACAGAAAAGATTTTTCGTCGCAAAATTAGCTATTTTGCGATGGAAATTATTTTCCCTCACAAAATGGCCCCAATTTGCGACGGAAAATATTTTCCTCGCAAATTCCGTCGCAAATTGGGTATTTTCTAGTAGTGAGTTACCAAACACCCCTTAGTCTATATGAAGTTTTTATTTAGCATACAACCATACTGAAAGTTTGCTCTGCTTTGTTCCAAAGTGGATGAACAATTAACCATCTGGCCCAAACAATTCAAAGGCTTTTGTTTCTATGTGATGCTTGCAAAGTTGCACAAACTATGCTTAGAGGCTGAAAATATAGAAGCAAAAACTTTGCTTTCAACTATTGTAAATTAAGTGAGAAACTAATACAGAATTTTGAGTCACAAAAGCTCTTCTTATCATCTCATTCCCTTTGCCATGTTCAGAGAGAGTTTTAAACACCAATGTGATCTATTGACCTGCTTTTCATTGAACTTTGAGAAAAATATTATATAAATAGGTTTGATACTACCTCTTGACCCAAAATTATTCGAGGATCTACAAGTCTAACTAACATACTCCTTATTTTTCACTATTCTATTAAATGTTGAACTTCTATTTTTCACTTGACACTAACAATCTTTTCTTTAAGTGTGAGTCCACCACTTTCTCTACAAACATACTATTCCTTTTCCTTTCTTTTGGTAGCAACCCATTCATAAAAATCCCCCTTAGACATGAATGTTTCCAACCATTGAACGTTCTGTTCTAAATAGGTACAAATGCGAGCTCCCTTCTACTTATGCATGCCTCCACATGACTGTACCTAATCTCATTTAGCCATATGCTCCAAATGGGCAAAATGATTTTGTGTCACCGTCTTCATGCTTGTTCGCTACTATCCTATAAAAGCCCGTCTGAATGTAGTTTTTGGATAATAGCTTTTAAGATTTACGGGGTAAAAATGACTTTTAAAGAATAACTTTTAGGATTTACGAGGAGAATAACTTTTGAGATTTACGAGGTAAAAATAATTTTTAGAGAATAGCTTTTAAATAAAAATGATAGTGTTTGGATATTGTTATCAGAATAGCATTTTCAATCTCAAATTTACTAAAAAGAACATTAGTTTTTTTTTTTGGGTATAATTGTATATAAAGGATAAGGTTGTATTTTGAATATTATAAACATAATATTTCATAATAAATGCCAAAACTTACATAAGTTTGTGTACAAAATTAAAATACTTAAGGGTACTGACTGACACTGAAAAATACTTCATGATCTTGAAAATTTATTTTAAGATATTGAAAAAATATTTCAGGATAATGACTGATCTTGAAAAAATATTTCAGTGTACTAACGGGTACTAAAAAGATATTTAATATTGACTGGTATTGAAAGAAATACTTCTCATCTTAAAAATTCATTTTAGGATCTTGAAAAAATATTTCAGGGTACTGACTAATTTTGAAAGAAAAATCATGGTACTAAAAAGATACTTAAGGATATTAAAAAAATACTTCATGATTTTGAAATTTTTTTTAGGATATTGAAAAAACTATTTCAAGGTAGTAATTAATTTTAAAAAATACTGATGATGATAGAGGAGAGAGAAAAATCAGAATAAATAGCTTTTACCAAGACCTAGGTTTTGAATTCAAAACCTAGGTTATGATGCAGAATAGCTTTTGAACAAAAATTGGGGGTGTTTGGATGACCTCTAACAAAACCTAGGTTTTGATGTAAAATAACTTCTGGAAAAAAGTGGAGTGTTTAGCAAACTTTTACCAAAACTTAGGTTTTGGATCCTTCCAAACAGGCACTTAGTTCTGTTTCTAGCTAGTTTTGAATTTCAAGTGCCACAGTGTCTGATTATTGCCCCCACACCTTTTATGGTCATACTCTGCCTCTCTTTTACTGTTTGAGATGTGGAGTCTTTGGCTGGAATTTATTCAAACAACCAAAATGGTTCCATCAACCTCTACTTACTGCTTGGATGATTGAACCTACTTCCTATCTAACTAGCTATCAATTACCATTCATCTTGTATCAATAAGGTCTCGTTTGCTACACGGATTCGATGGGAAGGGAAAGGAACATTAGTAAATTCCTTCGTTTGGTATATATTTTGGACAAATCTTTTAGGGAACCTAAGTTCCCGGGCCCACTAATCTCTCTCATATGTAGGAAAATCAGATTCTACCAAAATTGGTATGATCTCAAGTTCCCACATCATTGTTCAAAACCCATAATGAACTTGATAATAATAGAAGATATGAGACTAGTACGTATATTCAATGATGATGGGACTAGTACGTATATTCAATGATGATTAAGCAATGACGGATCTTTTTGTATCTAAAAAAAAAATCCCAAAAATTTAATGAAAATAAAATTTTTTGTATACATTTGACCTAAAAATTTATACATTTACCCCAAAAAATATACATTTGGTCCCCCCAAATATTTTTTCTTTTTAATTAATTAATGAATATACATTTAACCCCTAAATATTTTTTTCAAGCTACTCCATCCCTGTGATTAAGTGACGTGATTAGGGGAAATAGGATTCCTGCAAAAGAGAGGGATTTGTACAAAAAGGGTGAAATGAAGTTTAGGGATTTGGAGGGACCCAGTGAGATAAGAGGGAAGTGGACGGTGATCATACGAGAGAAGAGAGTGGGGGCGACAGGCACCCTCTTTGCTTAGGAGTTTTATGTCATTAGGCTATCCCCTTCATCTGTCCCCTTCAACAGTGTTTTCACGAAGGATCCTAAGAGTATGTTTGGTATGAGGGAAGGGAAGGGGAGAAAAGGGAAAGGGAGGGAATTTTTTTTTGAAATGAGATTTACTATTTTGCCATTAATGAAGGGAATATTTTTTTTTATTGTGAGTATATTTTAGGAATATTGGAAATTATCTATGAGCAATTTTGTAAAGATAAGAGAAAAGTTTTCTCTCTCCACTTTCCCTCCCCTCAAACCAAATGTATGAGGGAAGGGGAGGGGAGGGGAAGGGAGGGAAATTTTTTTTGAAATGACATTTATCATTTTGCCATTAATGAAGGGAATATTCTTTTTTATTATGAGGATATTTTAGGAATATTGGAAATTATCTATGGGCAATTTTGTAAAGATGAGAGAAAAGTTTTCTCTCTCCACTTTCCCTCCCCTCTCCTCCCATTCCTTCAAACCAAACATACCCTAAGCGTTTCAGGAAGGATTCAATAGGGGTGTTTATGGGTACGGTTGGGCAGGGCGAGACCCTTGTCTGATATCCTACTCAAAAGATCATTGGGCTATAAAATGTAGCCCAGTGTCCGACCCTACTCAATAGAAATCCTAAAATTTGTGCGTAGAGCAATAATGAGTTGAGCAGGGCGGCCCTTCCCTGTCTAAATGGTGATACCCTACCACACCCTGTGAAAAAATAGCTTCAATAATATTTAATAAACAATATTGCAAACTTCAAATGAAATCCATAATTCTACACTTCGGAATATTCAGATATAAGTCTACAACTTAAGTCTTGAAATTAAAAAGACAATCATATGTCTTAACAAATAATCAAATATTCATAACTGAAGTATTAAATAATATCCATAATCTATTAAATACAAGGTTATTAAAATGGGCAAGGTTAAATTGAGAGAAAGCACGTGAATAAAGGAGGGAATTTCATATATATAATACTTTTTTTATTCTATTAAAAAAAATAAAAAAATATGATAACTACTGGGCAGGGCCAAATGGGCAGAGCGGTATACCATGCCCGATGCACAACCTTGCTCGTAAAAATGCCTAGCCCAGTTTGAACTGCTTTTCCTTAGACTAGACAAAACGATTTTTCAGTGGGCGCAGGCAGACGAATAGGGTAGTGGGCATCATAAACACCCTAAGATTTAGGATGTTGCCTAGAATATTAACTTCAACATTTAAAAGAAGACTCGGGTAAAAAAAGGGAACCAGTTTCCCTGCTCGGCGCGCTCATCCCAGTTATGCTCGGTCGAGAAGATGAGTATGCTCGGTCGTGTTCAGAATCAACTAAACAATCCCATTTTCTTGAAAACAGTAGGATCTCTCTCTTACGTCATCGGCTTGGTTTGTCACGCTCTGAGCTCCTCTTTCGAATCCCTCATTGGAGAATGGAACCCTACAAGGATCGTCCTCTATATAATTTTCAGTTGTATTATCAGCGTCGTCGTTGCAGTCTTTTTATTACCATCCGACTCAGTTGTCTTATTCGCACACAGAACTCAAGACCCAGTCGTCTCCAAGCTGATACCTCTCGTTCAATTTCTAGTTCTAATGCTCACTTCACTCTGCTCCTTTTTCATCGATAGATACACGAAAGGAAAGCCAGACACATGGAGCGTGGTTTCGAGTTATGCATTTGCTTTGACTTCTATGTGTATAGCGCGGCAAATCAGGCCTGATTTCGACGTTGGTGTGTCCATTTTTTTCCTTAGATGTGCCACTGTACAGTTGATGAAGATCCACCTGATTTTCATTCTTGTGGCTGCTGGTTTGTGTTATCCTCTACTCTTCCTTAGATCCTATTTAGATTCGCAGTTGGAGCAATTCCTGAGGAGTCTACAAGAATGGATGGACTGGCTGGGGCGGGACCTGTTGCCGCGTTGGCAGGAGCCACAACATCGAGGACAGCAGCTGCAGCAGTATCATGTGGGAATTGCTTCCCCCTCTCCGTCTCCTCCGCTCTCCCCGCTTTTGACTCCGACACTAGAGAGGCAGCTGGATCAATGGTGGGAGCAGGGGATTGAGCAGCAGCCGTCTCATATTGCTTCCCCCTCTCGGGCTCCTTCGCTCTCCACGTTTGTGACTAAGGAGCTACAGAGTGAGGTGGATCAATTGCTGGCGGAACCGCAGTTTGAGTGGATGGAGCAGCAGCTGTCTCATATTGCTTCCCCCTCTCGGGCTCCTTCGCTCTACGCGCTTGTGACTAAGGAGCTACAGAGTGAGGTGGATCAGTTGTTGGCGGAACCGCAGTTTGAGTGGATGGAGTAGCAGCCGTTTCATACGCGGTTGAGGTAGTGGCCGCTGCTGCCGCCGGCCTATGTGTCCGGGAAGAATGACTAAGAATGATTAGGTAATTTCCTAAAATTGGTTCTTTTGAAATTATTAAAATTCAATGTATTTATATAATTTTTTTATCAATATTAAAATTCTTTTTCTGTCTTTTTACCAAAAAATAAAGTAAAACATCACTGACTTTCCACCTACAAAACTTAGTTTTAATTTAACCTAGAGGTGCTGTGAACATTCAAATCTTGTCAGTGTTAACTGAAAATTAATTAAGTCTCTTTCATATATTTATTATAATGAAAATTGGATTATTATTAAGAATCCAAAGTTTTCACCTTACAATTGTTCTACCTTTGTTTAAAAAGCTACTTTTACAAACAGGACTCGTCTTTTACAATGTGATGAGCTAAAGTTCGAATCCCTCCTTAGAATTTAGTAATTGAAATACATTGAATATGATTGCTTCCAATAGAAAGATATCTATACGTGCTTAGAGGGGGAAAGCTACTTTTGATAATCACATGACTGCAAGTACATCACTGCATAATAACATTGCAGGAACAAATAATATAACGTTGCTGGATCCATCCATATAGTTTGGGATGACAGCCCCTTTCCAGCTTTTGCCATAAAATCTGCATATTTGAATATTTTTGTAACAACATCACTAACAGTCATCTTCCCTTCTATTTTGAATGGGTGGATATAATGAAACTCATGAATGCTGAAATTTGCAGGTTCTGGGGATTTTGTTCACACCAATATATCCACATTCACTATCATCTAGGCCATTGATATTGCCAGGGCATGTGAGTGTGAGGGTGGAGATACCCGCAAACACAAGAAGCCCATCATGGGCATCATTTGATGCAGGGAAGGCTTTTGTGTGTAGTAAAATTGAAATTGAAAACTTCTTGTGTGTTACAGTCTTACAGAAATGGTTGGCACATAGACTCAGCTATGGTTGAGAATGATCAATAAACGAGACTTACTAAATTTGTGTTTTTTTTTTCTAATTTCCCAATTCTTAAATAGACACTTTTTTTTTTTTTTGAGATTTACAATTTAAGAATCACTAATCGAGTTTCAGGCATCTCCAAGCCAAAAGGTCACGTTGAATTTTCGATTCTAATGCATACTTCGCTCTATCCTCTTTTGTCAATGATCAATTTACGAAAGGAAAGCCAGACACTTTTAACGCTGTTTGAGTGGTGCATTTGCTTTGGCTTACGTATATTTATCGCGGCACATCGAGCTTGGATTCCAAGTTGGCCTGTCCATTTTTTTCTCGCATGCCTTACATAATTAGTGGATTCTATTATTTCTATGTAAAATGAGTAACATTTTAACATTTTATATTTATATTATAAAATGGTTTAGTTTTAAATTTTTTTGTTTCCTAAAAGTAAATAAATAATGCATAATTTTAAAGTATTTTTTCTTTAAAAAATCATTAAAAAAATACATAAACATGTTACCATTTTATGTAAAATCTTTGTTTTTTTTAAGAGGCCATTTATCATTAGGAATATTTTTTTTCAACGACATTCACTATTTCATATTAATTTTCAATACAGCCGCCACCTGAAACTATTTTTTCAATGACATTCAGTGTCTATCACCCAACACCCATTTTTTTTTTTAAAAAAAAATTAGCAACAAGTATGCTTATCGGTGACACTGAAAAATATTTTAGAATACTAAAATTAGAGATTTGAGTGTCTAGCAAGGTTATTAAAACCGGACCGGTCATTGAACCGATCGGAGTAATGGGTTAAGGGTCAGTGCGTCAGACCGGAGTCAAACCGAAGCTAAACCGAAACCAAACCGGTGAGAAAGTAAAAATTTTAGACTTATTAGTTTGAAATTATATATAAAAAAAAAATCTTCTAATGGCTAGTATCTTATCCTCTGATTAAAAATCACGCCTCTAGACCCATTGAATAGAGGAAAGTACTCAAGTGAAATGTCTTTTCACTTCTCTTCAAGTCATTATTACTCTCCTTTGGCAGTCCACTCTATTGTCCATTATCAATTGAATAATCCTTTCCCTTCTTCTTCAATTCGTCCACATGATTTCAGATCTACTTTCTCTCTGTCTCTCTCTCTCTCTCTCGTTTCAGCCATGGCTCCTTCCTTGAAGTTTTACTGTAACCTCACATTATACAAGCTCAAACAACCGCAAGAGGACAAAGAAAGCTTCATCTCCACCATGCAACTGACCTCCTCCTCTGTTCTCTGCAAGTCGTCTTTGAACTTGGAGTCTTCGACGCCGGAGCTAACAATGATCGGAGTCTTCGATGCCGGAGCTGACAACGATCGAAGTCGTCGAGCCATCTTCCCATCTCCCTCCATCTCTCTCTTTCTCTGTCTGTAAACTCTTCACTCGACAGTTGGGGGGAAAAACAAAGGAAGGTCTCTGACCCCGGTTTCTGTGCTTCTCCGGACCGGCTTCTCGGCCGGTTCGCCGGTTTCCGGTCTGAACCGACCGGTCCGGTCCGTTTTTGATAACCATGGTGTCTAGAAATACGAATTGATGATGGAAATAGAGAATCGTTTGAAATGGGCCAAGATGAGAAGACGTGAGAAATATTTCTCGCTCTCCCCCGCCGCCCACGTGTACTCAAAATGACGACAGCAGTAGCCGCAGCAACGAACGATGTCGTTCCGTCTCCAACATGTGCTAGGATTTATTCCAGTCCAATCAATCCCATAGAAGCAATAATAAGCCCTCTTCCAATTATCCTTCTTCTCGCGCATCGCTGTGCCAATTGCGACACAACTTTGGAGAAATGGCCCCACAGGTCCAAAGTTACTTGCCTCATCAATTTCATTATTCCTTTCTCTGCATTAAAATAATTACTGGTCTTTCTGAGCCAAAAAAAAAAAAAAATTACTGGTCTTTAATTTTTTGAGTGGCAATGGTAGTCATTGTACAATGTCCAGCGGGATTTATATTATTAAGTATCAATATTGATATTTATTAAGCTCTTTTTATAAAAATAAAAATTAAACTTATTTCATATAGATTTTTTAAATTTTATTAACATTAAATGAATTAATTAAATCACATAAATTTATTATAAAATAAAAATAAATCATATAATTTTTTTTGTTTAACATATACAATAAATTATAAAATTAGAATTTTGTGCTAGGTGCTCTGAATAAAAGTTTGTGCTAGGTGCTCCTGAAGTAAAAGTTTACTGGCCAATCTTCACCTTAGATAACGGATGTTATTTTTTTTTTCTAACAGGGTTGTGCTGACTGCACATTTTTAAAAGTTTATTCTGCTGGATGCATATTTTTAAAAGTTTATTGGTATTTTTGGTCCACTTAAAAGTTAATTGTGTTGGACACTCTTGAGCCAATAGTTTGTTAGTCTAAAAATATTGTAAATATAGTGGTAAGGCAGCCTAAAAATGATTTTTTTTCTTTTGGTCCTCTAATCCTTAAATGAGTTGAGTGTTTATATGGAGAGAGCATATGAGCATGAAACATTTATCGAGCAGGAAATACTTACTCTACGTGTGAGATATACCACGCCAAATATCTTCAAAAATCATTTCTGACCTACTTATGCACTGTTTATAGAGATTGAAGCTTCTGCTTTTGTTTTTTCGGCCATTATCAGCTTTGCATAGATATAAGAGTAAGTAGGATAAAGTTGACATTATGGTATTCGAAAATACAGTAACTTACCAAAATGTTAAAATTATGACTCCTTCAATGTCAGACTCATATAGCATAGGTAAGAAGAAATATGTACACTTTTGCTAAAAAGACAACTTTGTCAACATTCAAACACAGGATTACCATATCAGTGTAAAATTCATATATAGATGCCTATTAGCACCTTTCTCACACTCGGATGCAGGACATTTGAGAACAATTTAAATTCATTCACTGCTACTAAAAGTATTGATGGACAATACACTTTCATAGTCTTAAAGCCTATTTGATTGAAATAAATATATACTTGGGGCCACACAAATTTTCCGAACCAGCTTAATTACAATTTGAAGGGCAAGAAGTGTGCTGGAAAAATTTAATGCACTGACCATTTAAATGATATCCGAAAATAAAATAAAAGACTTGTTTGTTCGTACCTTCCAAAAAAGGAGCACTAACATAACCTGATTTTTTGAATATGAATATATGACTATAAATCATGCGCATCTGAATCAGGAAGAAAGTTTAAGTCAAAGGCATTTACACTCCAATAATAACTAAGATATAAGAGTATTCATGACTCTTATCAGTATATGATAAATAGTAATATGGCATTAAAAATTACACTTATCCATCAATATTGATCGAATCCTTGGAAGATCTTAATGAGATGATGTAGTAGATGAATATATGGGATGCGCAAACCAATATTATATTACTTTAAATTTAGGATTGCTCTGGATGTTGTGGAACAGCTATCCTTTGACTATTACACGGCTAATCCTGGATTTGGGATTTCTTCTTGTGAGAGCTGCGCATGCTGTAAAAACTAAGTTGAACAATGATCTAGAAAACGAAAATGAAGGGGCAGAAATTGATAAAAAAAAGAAGACTCTCCAATGGGATGCGCAAACCAATATTATATCAGATTAAATTTAGGATTGCTCTGGAGTCTGGATATTGTGGAAGAGCTATCCTTTGACTAATACATAGCTAATCATAGAGTTGAGATTTGTAAAAACTAAGTTGAACAATGATCTAGAAAACGAAAATGAAGGAGCAAATGAAAATTAGATGGAATTTATATAGATGGCTCCGTTTCGTCCTCTTCCTCAGTAATTACATCATGGACTCAGGATCAAAGAAAGCGATCCATCACCACATCAGTATCAAATGAAGGAAGCATTCGAGTCCTCTGGCAAGTATAATATCTCAATAAGTAAATAAAACGACTACGAGAAGAAAAAAACAAAGAAGCAACTAAGAAGCGTTGAGGAACAAAAATAGAGGGAAAAATAGTGAAGTCGGATAGAAATGGAACTTTTTGGTCAAAGAAGAAAATATCGACACCAATGACTAGAATTACAAACCGAGGGGGTCCTTTGCAACATTAACTTCTTTCTTGGTCATTATTCCTGGCTACTGTAACTGTTAAAAGTCATTGTAATTCTCTCTTAATGTATAAAAAAAACAAAACAAAATCATTTTGTTTGTTTTTTTCAATCAAAAAGCTTCAAAGCCAACGTCGTCGCCGGCATATCTCTCTAAGATGTATGAAATCAGCTTGTTGTAAGAGAAAGGAGAAGAGGAAGAATGTGTATAGATGAAGAAAAATGAAAGAAAAGAATATAAGAACTCGACCGAATAAGCCCTCAATAGGTCTACGGTCCATTGTCTTTCAAGGAAGAAGACAATGAACAGGTAATTCGCGACTCCTCCCCCTCTTGATCTCTTCCTTTTCATTTCTTCGTCCTGTCCCTCGATCATATTCAAACTCCCCGCCATCCCCTTCACATCCTCATCACTCCCCATCAAACTCGCCATTCTTGATGTCTCTCTTCCACCTGTGTCGTTGCCAGATCTTCCAGCCAATCCTCCTCTTCTAGGGTAAGCTTCCAAACTGGAAAAAAAAAAAATAGCGTGCGAAGGAAGAGACCAAGAACCAAAACGACTTCAAATTAGAAAGAGAGAGTTTTATTTGGCCTAGATCAGATCCCTATGTATTTAAAAAAAAAAAAAAAACAGCGCGAGAGTTGAAAAGGAGAGACGAAATATGACACACATATATAAGCATGTTGAGGATCACTTTTTGGGTCCTAAAACTCTTCTCAATACGTATAACATAAATCACCTTACCTCATATACGGTCACGATTGAAAACTCAATTCCTTCCTTTTCATTTCTTCAACCTGTCTATCGATCACATTCAAACTTCCCGCCATCCCCTTCATAAGAAGATGGAAGGCACGTAGTCTCGACTACAAGGGAAGACTCGCTGTGAACTGATCAAGATTGTCAAGATTTTGGATAGAGTACAGGCAGTTGGCGACTCTAGCTTCCATGAAAGATGATTGAACTCTCAAGTAAGAAAAACTGACCTCTTTTTTTTTTTTTTTTTTCATTTTTCGTTTTTTGCTTTTTTGAGTCAAATCAGCCTCCATTACTTTTCGATGCTCTAATACCATGAAGAGAGTTGGAAAATTGAATTGATCCATATCTTATTCACATCGACAGATTACACACACACGGCAGAATCAGACATTAATTAGTCTTGACATAAGACTATACAAATCAGAAAATAATCAAGATTAATTATCCTAATCACTCCCTATAATTTAACATGAATCAGATGTAGCCACCCTAGGAAACTGTTCCTTATACTTTAAATTTTACCCTTAATAGTATACTTAGTAACTTAGCCACAATAATTTTGAAAAAAAAAAAAAAAAGCTTAGCCGCAATGAAAAAATGTTTATCGTGCTGCTTTGTCTTCCAATCTCATTGTTAGAGGTATGAATGTATAACAGGTCATGCAACTTCGAATATTTCATCTTGATTTGAGCTTTTATGACTGTTCCAACCAGCTTGTTGAATTGATGTTTCTTGTGTAATCTTTATTTATCATCACCAGATGGTTGAGGGATGAGAAGAAACTAGACATCTATGTGGAACCACGTGTCAGAGGAGAGCTACTTATGAAAGGGTTATCGTATTTTGACTTTCTAGAAAGTTGGGAAGATGGTAAGCCATGCAATGTTTCATATATTGTGAAAGGATTACTTTATACACTTGATAAAACTTCATGGCTTTCACTTTGATGTTCTCTTTGGACATGCTGCACCGTCCTGATGCAATTTGCGTGAGGGACTCAATGTCATAGAAGCTTTGCATAATCATGCAATCTGTTCCTAACATCTTGTGAAGATGAGGGAATTTCGTGCCTGCACACAAAAGTTGACATGGTGATAACACTCGGTAGTGATGGCACTATGCTATGAGTATGTTCACTCAATTTAAATTTACTTGTTAGGGCCTGAATGGATACCTCCTTAATCAATTTTCAAGGTCAAAACTATGGTTTCCTTGAAAATTAACCAAACACCCCTTGCTAAAGTCAATTATGAACTCTAAACCAAACACCCCTATACATGCCAATACTACTAAAAAAAAAAAAACGGTTTTTGCATCCCAAAAAGATGTCATTTTTTTTAAAAAAAGGAAGTAAAAATAAAGGCGATGGCATTTTTGTAATTAAAAGTTGATTTTTGGCATCTAAGTTTCAAACTTAGACTCCAAAAGTATCGCGAGAGCCACCTTTGGAGTCTAAGTTTGGAATTTAGACTCCAAAAATCATCACTTTCGGAGTCTAAGTTTCAAACTCAGACTCCGAAAGTTATCTCGTACAGCAGAAAAGAATGTCACGTCGTGCAGTAGAGGGTTACCCCGTGCAGTAGGGGGTTCTGTGTGGGGTCCGCGCGAGACACTTTTGGAGTCCAAGTCTTAAACTTGGACTCCAAAAGTCATGCTTTTGGAGTCCAAGTTTAAGACTTAGACTCCAAAAGTAATTCAAGAAAAAGAAAAAATGCGGTAAACGAAAATCCTAGCGGGAAAAAGTATCACTTTTCACGCGTTTGTGGGGCCCGCGAGAGACACTTTAGGAGTCTAAGTTTTAAACCTAGACTCCAAAAATCATGCTTCTGAAGTCTAAGTTTTAAACTTAGACTCCAAAAGTTCACTTTTTCTTTTTATTCCCCCACTTCATTTCATTTCATTTCAATTTGTCTTCCTTCTCTACTCTGCACCTTCATTTCAGATGCTACCTGAGACCTTCATCGTCAGCCCTCCTCCGTCATCGCCCCTCCTTCGTCGTCCTCCCCTCACCATTAGCGTGGTTCGTGTTCATCTTCCTCCTTGTCTTTTTTCGTCAACAATCGTGCGTCTTCCTCGTCACCTTTTTCCGGCAATGGAAGCCTCTCTGTCTTCTTTTACTGAAATCAAACTCAGATCTGAGCTAATGAAGGAGGACGATGGCGAAGGTGAGCAAAAACACGGATCTATAGATTTTCTTAAAAAAAATTTTGAATTGCTCTTGTTATTTTTCAAAAACATGAATTCAGATCTGTGTTCCTAAAGCTTTCAATGTGCTATAGATGATAGGTCCGGTGATGTTTTGTTTATTGCGTTCTGGATATTTTCTAGATCTAAAATTTATTACAGTTGTTTATTGTGTTCTGGATTTTTTTGAGATCTGAAATTTCTCAGATGTGTTTATTGCGTTCTGGATTTTTTTTTTCCAGATCTTAGACTTCCTAGATATGTTTATTGCGTTCTGGAGTTTCTTCATTCTAGATTTTTTTTTCCAGATCTCAAACTTCTCGGATTTGTGTTTAACGCTGTCACCGTCCCCATCTAATTTGTATTTTTTTTTAAAAAAATACTTATGGCGTCTAAGAAATATTTAGACTCCGTAAGTCTCAACTTTTGGCGTCTAAGAAATATTTAGACTCTGTGAGTCTCCGCTTTCTACGCCCCCCAGATAGACGTCCCCATATTTTTAGACGTTAAAAAGCGAAATAAATGGACGTTATAGACCTTTTTTGTAGTAGTGCAAAATCATTTATGAACCTGAAACCAAACCATGGTTATGATAGGGCAAAATTTAAAGCCTAAAAAAACTCCGCAAGTACATGGGCCGTATCAAGTAATAAAGTGATAAGAAAAGTATCGTTCCCACGAGGACTTGGCATTACAAACTTCAGTTAAGCATTGATTTCACAATTTCATTTAAGTTGAGAAGACCAAATTGAATTTAATTAAGAAAAAGAAATTAAAACTAAAATAAAAATAAGAAAAATACCACAATAATCAAACGAGCAACCTAGAGTCACTAATCCCTTATTTGTTTCCTAGATTTTATTCCCACTAAATTAACTTTGACTAAATTTAATCAACTAATCTAGAGTATTAATGTTTATAAGTGTCTGTCGGTCTACTTATACACCTACCTCAAATAATTATGTAATGTCTCACACAACTAATTAAGGTGCAATTCGAATCGGGTTCACTCTAATTTGACTATGCGGAGCTTCTAGGTATATGTCTATCCTAGACGCAAATTAGATTAAAACCTAACTTCACGTTAATTAAATTTAAATCTAATTCCACATTATTTATTCCCAAGGTCAATTTAAGATTTCCTCTTTCAAGTCCAACCCTAAATCCCCAAAACATGCTCAATGGTGATCAGTCAATAAGCAATAACAATGAACACAGGATTAAATAAACTGAAATAAAATTAAGCAAAACTAACAAGTGGGAATAATCTCTAAAACCCAAACAAGTTCATAGGTTCTCTAGGTTGCAAAACCAACTAGCCACACATGGCTTTATTCAAATCCATAAAAACAAAAGGAAAAAAAAGAAAAGAAAAGAACACTCAGGTTCAAAGAAGAAGGAGAGAGAGAGGAAAGAAAGATTCTTTGTCGCCTCCACAGTCCTTCCGTGAAGATGATGAAGAGAATTGAAACGCTCAGCCTCCTCTGCTCCTCTGCTTCTTCGTTCTACGTCTCTCCTAATCTGCTCCCTCCTCCTTTTGCTTGTCTCTGCTTCTATAATAATTTAGATCTTCGGTCATTGATTCTCTTTTTCTTATCAAAAAGATATCTCATATCTTGTAATTTACTCCATCAGATCAAACAATTGATTTTGTTTCTATTTTCTTGCAGGGAGCCATTAAGTTTGGCTGATTGCATATCCTCTTATTGCCTTTTCTATTTCTTTCCAAATCAGCTAATATTTCCTGCATAATAAAAATAAGATATGAGTAGATTTTATGTCGATTTATTCTTTGATCCCAAGTTTCATTCAGTTTTGGAAACGTTCTTAAAAGATAATTAAATAGGTATATAATATCAATAATTCCAATTAAATCTCATAAAATATACACCTATTTAATCATAAAATATATACTCATCAGGTTATCTAACAAGTTGTTACCAAACACCCCTTTGGTTGATGTGAAGTTTTATGCATAAAACCATACTGAAATTTCCTCAATATTTCATAGACTTTTTGTTTCTATGTAATACTTGCAAAATTGTACAAACTAAGGTTGGAGGCTTCAAAAATCGAAACAAAAGCTTTGTTTGCAACTATTGTAAATAAAGTGAGGAACTAGTACAAAATTTTGAGTTCTAAATTCTCTTCTTGTCATCCCATGCGTTTGCCAAGTTCAGAGAGTTTTTCAAACACCAATGAGATCTATTGGCCTGCTTTTCATTGGACTTTAAGAAAAATAATATATAAATAGGTTTGATACTACCTCTTGACACACAATTCTTAGGCATTGTTATATGTTGAGCTTCTTCTCGACTTCTATTTCCACTTGACACTCTCAATTCTTTGTTCGAGTGTGTGTCCATCACATGCTCTACAAACATACTGATACTATTCCTTTTCCTTTCTTTTGACAGGAACCCATTTATAACAATCCCGCTTAGACACACTACAAAAAAAACAGTGAATTACCGATGGAATTAGGGACAGAAAAATTCTATTGGAAATTACCCACAGAATTCCGTCAGTGACTGAAATTACCAACGGAATCCGTCGGTAATTTTTAATTTCCGTCGTAAAAAAAGCCGTAATTGAATAAAATTGATTTTGTCATGGCGTTTTTTGCGACGAAAGTTTTCTGACGGAATTACCCACGGAATTCCGTCGGTAATTTCAGTTACCAACGGAATCCCATGGGTAATTCCGTTGGTAATTTTTACCCAAAGAATTTACCCAGGGAATTCGTGGGTAATTTTCGATAAAAATTTTTCCATCCCTAATTCTGTCGGTAATTCGTTGTTTTTTTTTTGTAGTGACATAAATGTTCCCAACCATTGAACCCTCCATTCTAAATAGGCACAAATGTGGGCTCCCTTCTACTCATGCATACCTTCACATGACTGTGCCTAATCATTAAGCCATATGCTCCAAAAGGGCAAAACGATTTTGAGTCACCGTCTTCATACTTGTTCCCTACTATACTTTTGCTCTGTTACTAGTTTGTAGTGAGTTTCAAGTACCATAGTCTCTAATTATTGCCCCACACCTTTTATGGTCATACTCTGCCTCTCTTTTGCTACTCCAGATGTGGAGTCCTTGGTTGGAATTTATTCAAACAACCGAAATGGTTCCATCAACCTCTACTTACGACTTGGATGATTGAACCTACTTCCAATGGTTGAATCAGAAATTTTTTTTGCTCGGGCTAAAAAATAAATATATTGAACTAATCTTTTTGGTCCTTATTATAAGGTACCAATTAACAAGTGTATTTGGTTCTTTTTATAAGGTACTTGCTTGTTTCCAAAGAATATTAAATATTTTTTTCATGTATACCATAATTAAAAAGGGTAGTAAGTGAGAGTAATAATTAATATAATATTAAAGTTTAATCTAATTAATAGGGATAATATTGAAAATTACTTAAATTTTAGGACAAATTTAATGACTGTAATTGTTTTTTATTGACTTGTGAGAATTGTTAGTTTATTCCTTACAATAAGGAGCCGAATGAGTATTTACTAAAAAATATCTCATAACATTGAAAATACAAATAAATAATAACCGACAATCATAAATCAAAACAAAATAAAAGATGATACTAACCTTTTTGGTAGGTATCTCAAACAAAAAATTTACATTCCTCTCACAGCCAAATGAGTAATAAACCAAATATTATCCTTATAGAGAAGATAAAAAAATTAGTTAGGGCCAAATTATTGGTCAAATAAAATATCATTTAATAAATACATTTATATACTAACAGGTTTTAGAAGGTCGGCTTGGCCCCAGCTGGCCAAATGGTAGTTCCGCCACTACCTACTTCCTATCTAACTAGCTATTAGTTACCACTCGTCTTGTATCGACAACTGACATGCCAAAGGGAAGTCCTTCCAATTTTCAGTTATTTTCCTCACACTTAAGCCTGAAGACTTTGTTTTCAAAATGTTGCTTGGTTCAAATTAACATTGATATTTCTTGTAGCTACATCTAGTGTGAAGGATTCTATGCAATAGCATCAATAAATGGAGTAATATAATATCTTGCCAGATATCTATACTCAATGACATCAACATATAGATAGTTAGATAAAACCTTACTTTAAACTATTAACCGTAATTTTGTTTACTTACATATTTATAATTGTGTTTTTGCACTAGATTGCATGTATTTCAATGTGCTTAATCTTATTTTTCCAAGAGACATGATTAGTGACTAATCATGTATTGAACTTGCAGGCATAGTCTATGTTCAAAGGACCACTTCCTCCCATTGTCCCATTTTCTTTAGCCTCTCTAGGGCTGTACATATACTAGATCAGACCGGGCTAGATATGAACTTGTGGTCTAGTCCGATAGGGGGGTTGGGCTGGACATGCCAACCCGAAGGCTGGTCCTATCCAGTCAGAAACCCGGTCTTTCTCGGGCTGGGCAGACTGGACCAAACTGGACCGGGTTAGTGGTCCAACTGGCCCAGTCCATGTTGCCTCTTTATTTTTTTCCCCTCAAAACCTAAAATAATAATAATTCATATTCAAAATTTCAAATCACAGATTCAGAGGCTTCAATTCGAAACCTAACATCAACATGATAAAACAAAAATCATTCATCTGCCCATCATTTTTACAGAACCTGAAATAAAAATCATTAGATGGGTGAGTGACAGAGAGCCCTTTATTAAAGGTTGCTCACAAAGAATCTTGCTCATCCATTTCAATTTCAGAATATACCTGCAAGACATGAAAAAAATGCTCATCATATCAGTATATATAGAGTAAAAACAAGGGGCAGTTTGCAGCAAATCATTTGACTTTATAAACAAATGCAAACTTCAGTACAAATTCAATCAACCATTTAGTTCATTAAAAACTTTTTTTTTTTAACAAGAAGAGGCAAGCCGAAGCTTGATACATAGAGCGGGGAAAGACTATGAAAATCTATCCCCTAATACAGTACAAAAGCCAAAGCCTATGACCGACAGACCAATTGGTCTTCCAGAAACATACGAAGACATCCAGTTGGGATAGTTGGTATTAGAACCACGCCCGCTTCCATAGGGGTATCATGACCATACTTGGCCATAAAATCAGCGCAAGAAATATTCTCTCTTGGAGTGTAGTAGATCTCAGCATTCCAGTCCATGAAAAGAAGATCTCTGGTCTCACGGATGATATCTCTAAGTGTATGATCAACATAATGATCCCTCATGAGGATGGTGACGGCTTCAAGAGAATCAGTATATAGAAGAACATTCTGAAACCCCATCTGATGCACCACTTTTAATCCTGTCATGATTGCACACAGCTTCGTTCCAATGATAGTATGAGGCCCGAAAGACTTGTGGAACCCCATTAGCCATTGCCCTTTAGAGTTTCTGATTACTCCTCCGCAAGCTGCCTGATCATGATGGCGCACGGATGCATCAACGTCAATTCGAACCGCTTCTACCGGAGGGGGTGTCCAAGATTCTTCCCCACACCTACCAATTTTGAAAATTTGGTGAATAAGAGATTGATTAACAGTATTTTCCATTAAAAGATAATTACAAAGGTGTAGCATCTCCCTGGTATCCGCTGTTTCTGTTTGAAACAAAAATTTGCATCTTGTTGTCCAAAGGATCTAGCACCCGAAACTGAATACTATTGGCCATGAAAAATTCTGAAATCTCCCCATTCCAGGCTTGTGATTGACATTCCACTTATGCCAAGATTGCAAATTACCTGCAAAAAACTGAGAAAAATAGTTAGGCTTTAAAATCCTATTCTAGAAGTTTTTAGCTCTTTCACAGTCCCTGATTATATGGATCACATTCTCCACATTATTACAATTGAAGGGACAAAGGTTGTTGTCAGTGAGACCTTTTCGAACCCTGAAAGAATTAGTTACTAGCCTCTCATGTCCTACTTGCCACATAAAAATTTTATTTTCTCCGGGACCTGCCATTTCCACATTGAAGTCCAAAAGCTATTATCCGTTGTTCCCCCAGGGTCAGATAGATAATTATAAGCAGATTTAACCGAGAAACAACCGTCTCTTGAAGTTCTCCAAGCGAAGCAATCCGGGAGGTTACTAGATGGGGGGGGGGGGGGAATTTTGGTGATAGTATTTATAACTGAAAGCGGGAGAACCCCCTGCCACCTATCAACATCCCATCCTCCTGTTGGCAGAGGCTGATCGCGCACCGACTCCTCACCATTCACCGTTGCGGGGTCCAAAACAAAGGCCATAAGAGGGCAATCTATCGGAAGCCATAGGTCTTTCCAGAATTTGGTTTCAATGCCATTATTAACCTTTTTACCAATTCCCGTAATAAACTTGTCCCAAACTCTGACAATCGCCTTCCAAGCTGACGACATACTTCTTTTCCTGAAGACGTTGGGCAAAAGCTGGTCACCACAATTGTATTTAGCCCAGAGACACTTGACCCACAAATCATGCTTTTTAGTTAGAAGTCCCCAACAGAGCTTCATAATAAAGGCCTTATTCTGATGACGAAGGTCTTTGAACCCAAGGCCCCCCTGTTTCCTCGCTTGAGTAACCTTCTCCCAAGCAATAAGGTGAATTCTTTTCATATCTTCATCCTGGGACCAGAGAAAGTTCCTCGATATCTTATCCAATTCATTGATAGTACAGATAGGAAGAAGGGTTGATTGCATGCAGTAGCTCGAAAGGGAAGATAGCACGGAACTAATCATCACAAATCGACCCGCAATAGATAGAAATTTAGATTTCCACAAAGAAAGTTTTTTCTGTGTTTTTTGGACAATGGGATGATAAGTGGTTTTAGTTACTCTTTTATGAATCATCGGCATCCCTAAGTATATGCCCAAGTCCGAGGTAATCCCAATTCCAAGTAACTGACTAAGCTCCTGAGCTCTATTAAAATTGACGTTGGAAGAGCAAAACATGCGGGATTTATCCAGGCTTATTCTATGGCCTGAAACTTCACAAAATTCACTCATCACTTTTGCATAGAACAAAACAAGCACTTTCCATTTCAAACAAAATAAATAAATCAACCATTTAGCCATTTGGAAATAACGATGGACAAGGGAAAATTGAAGAGAGGCCTCGTCAAACTGTATTAACCTCAAATATTGAAGTAAGCATATTGTGTCAAACATCTGCCTTATGAGCCCTGACCACTTTAATAGCTGTTATTGTTATTGAAAAACACATAGATAATTGTTACTAGAACAAAGTCATAGAACAATATTGCATAGAACAAAACAAGCACTTTGCATTTCAAACAAAATAAATAAATCAACCATTTAGCCATTTGGAAATAACGATGGACAAGGGAAAATTGAAGAGAGGCCTCGTCAAACTGTATTAACCTCAAATATTGAAGTAAGCATATTGTGTCAAACATCTGCCTTATGAGCCCTGACCACTTTAATAGCTGTTATTGTTATTGAAAAACACATAGATAATTGTTACTAGAACAAAGTCATAGATGCTTTCTTTTACTTAAAAATTTACCAGAAGTGAATTTAAGCCTGTTGAAAAATTATCATGTTTAGTCGACAATAAATTTTTCATCAATACTAGCTAATGTCAATCAGTATATCATATAAAACTTACAACAAATCACACAATTTACGAGTCACGAATAATATATCTCATCTTAGATTTTAGGTAATGTATGAGAATATATGCTTGACCACCAATACAAATTATCAAAAAGTTATTAGTAGCATGATTTATTTCTCAAACTTCGGATACTAAGACAGTAAGACCAGTTTTTTACCCATAGTCTATAAGACCAGTTTATTGTCTAGCTAGTAGAGTCACAAACTTCTAGGGAATCCAATGCATTAGTGCTATAAGACCAGTTCATTCTCTAACATACACCAAAAATGTGAGGAATAAAATAAACACTACAAAAAAAAAAAACAGTTTTTTGCGGTGGAAAAATTCCCTCACAAAAAAGTTGTTTTCCGTCGCAAAAATGGCCCTTGAAAAAAAATTTCTGTCACAAAAATGTCATTTTCCCTCACAAATTTGAATTTTGCGAGGGAAAATTTTCCGTCACAATTTCTCACAAAATACACGATTTTGCGAGGGAAAACTTTTTCCCTCGCAAATCCTGGATTTTGCGATGGAAATAGTTTTCCTCGCAAAATAATGAAATTTGCGAGGGAAAGTTTTTCCCTCGCCAAATTCAGAGTTTTGTGAGGGAAAAGATATTCCCTCGCAAACTTACTTAACTTTGCAAGGGAAAAAAATATTCCCTCGCAAATTTGCCTTAAACCTAAATTTTTAATTGGCAAAAACGTTTTTTTTTTTGGCGAGAAAAACCCTCTTTTTTTTTTTTTTGCAAGGGAAACATATTTTCCCTCGCAAAATGGCTATTTTTTGCAAGGGTAAAAACAGTTCCCTCGCAAAAAATGACCATTTTGCAAGGGAACTAGTTTTCCCTTGCAAAATGGCCATTTTTTGCTAGGGAACTGTTTTTCCCTCGCAAAAATTACTATTTTGCGAGGGAAAACTAGTTCCCTCGCAAATTTACCAAAATTTGTGACGGAATTTTTTTCCCTCACAAATTCCGTTGCAAATTTGACATTTTCTAGTAGTGAAAACAGATTACAGAACCACAGATCAGGCTAATAGAACCATAGAACATAACAACAAACTCAGGGGAAAAGACAAGTGACCAACTAACAGTAAATATGAGAACTTGAACCTTGAATAAGAGAATCCGACTTACCAGGTGCTGTGACGGAAAAGGAAATCTCAGAGTTGGAGACGGAGATGGAGTCGATCAAGCTTGAAAGTTGGGACTTGGGACACAATCTTGAGTTTAGACACGACACCGAAGATCCGCCGATTGAATCTCAAAGTCGGAGACGGAGATGGAGTCGGAGACGTCAATGGAGTCGGAGAAGAGTCGAAGTCAGAGACAGAGATTATGGCTTAGGGTTTCTTCTTGAGTGAAAAATTGAAAGGAGAATTGGGGAATGGGAATGAAAAATTGAGAAGAGCCGAAGTCGGAGGCGGAGATGGAGTCAGAAACGGAGATGGAGTCGGAGATGGAGAGGAGCGCCGAAGTCGGAGACAGAGACGATGGCTTAGGGTTTCTTCGGTTCTTCCTGAGTGAAAAATTGAAAGGAGAATCAGGGAATGGGAATGAAAAATTGAACGAAGTTACTTGGGAATGTATTTGCCCTTCAACCATGTTGTTTAGGACCTTAGGTAATTTTATTTTTTTATTGAAGGCTGATATATAATATATATTATAATAAATAATTAAGTATATGTCATTTTAGCCGGGTAGGACCGGGCTAACTGGTCGTCTACCCTTACCCGAAACCCGGTCCTACCCGACGGTCGGGTTTGACCCAGTCATGCTTAAAAGGTGTTTGGGTTTCTTTGCCCCCTTCCGGGCTGGACCAGATGGAGACCGGGTTGGGTCGGGTTGCCGGGTTTCGGGTTTCTTGAACAGCCCTAAGCCTCTCTTTGTTCTATGACTCCTTTCTGTATCCTCCATCTTTGCCTTGTTATATATTATTTTTAGGGTTAAGGTGCAAAAATACACCTGTGCTTTTCTCCGAGGAGCGCCCAGTAGCAAATGCTTTTTTTGGGTGCAAAAGTGCACACGTGGTTACAAATTATGTGCAAAAATACCGTTTGACTGTTAAAGTTGACTTTGATCGTTAAATTTGACTTTGACTGATAACGAGACATTTTAAAAGTGCAAAAATACACATGTGATTTGTCAAGAAGAGCGCCCAACAACAAACTTTTTTATTTAATAATTTTATTTGAAGATCCTAAAATAATTTTTCAAGATTATGAAGTACTTTTTCAGTATCAGTTAGTATCCTTTTAGTACCAGGCAATACTTGAAATATTTTTCAAGATCCTAAAATAATTTTTCAAGATTATGAATTATTTTTTCTGTATTAGTCAGTATCCTGAAAGTACTTTTTAGTACTAGTCAGTACCCTGAAATATTTTTTTTCCAGATACTGACTAGTACAGAAAAAATACTTCATAATCTTGAAAAATTATTTTAGGATTTTAGAAAAATATTTCAAGTATTGCTCGGTACTATAAGGATATTGACTTGTACTGAAAAAATACTTCATAATCTTGAAAAATTATTTTAGAATCTTGAAAAAATATTTCAAGTGTTTACCGGTACTAAAAGGACACTGAAAAAAATATTTTAGGGTACTGACTAGTACTAAAAAGTACTTTCAGGATACTGACTGGTACAGAAAAAATACTTCAAAGTATCTTTTTAGTATCAGTTAGTACCCTGAAATATTTTTTCAGATCTAAAAATAATTTTTCAAGATTATGAAGTATTTTTTCAGTACAGGTCAGTATTCTAAATATCTTTTTAGCACCCGGTAGTAATTAAAATAAAATTATTAAATTAAAAAAAATTTGTTGTTGGGCGCCCTTCTTCACAAATCACATGTGTATTTTTGCACTTTTGAAATGCCACGTCATCGGTCAAAGTCAAACTTAACGGACAAACAGTATTTTTGTACCTAATTTGTAACCACGTGTGTACTTTTGCACTCAAAAAAACATATGCTACTGGGCGCTCTTCGGAGAAAAGCATATGTATATTTTTGCACCTGAACCCTTATTTTTATTACTTAATTATGAATCTGATTCCATGCCTGATCCAAAGTTGAACTTAACATCTTTCAGCTAGTGAACATTACAAAGAATAACTTGAATCAATTTTGAAAGGCCCTATTGGCATCACATTAAGGAACCATTTGATATGTCAAGTGGTAAGAAATGTAGCTAAAAATGAACATGAAATTGATGAAGAACCGATGCTTGTGCTAAATGGGGTTACTATTGACTGTGGAATATCATCATTCCTTACAAAATTGAATTGTTATGCAAGGAGACGGATTGATCATATTTACAACATCTGGCTTATTCTCTAGCAGCTAGAGGATCAATGACCCATCCTCAAGTATTGTGTCATCCTCTAGCCCTCACTGAAGATCCTTAAATCCATCGAAAGTGTCCCAATTTTTGTTATTTTACACAGTTATAAAGGATCAATTTTTGCATCATCCTGTGGTCCTTACTAAGGTCCTTAAATCCACTAAAGAGAGAGAAATAGATTGCAAGGACAAAAATGAGACGAGTCTTACACGGTGACATTCTTATATATCACTCTCTCACGCCAGGGTAATAGCTAGCTTACCTATTTTGAAACTTCATAAGCATTGTTTTATACTCCCTCCATTTCTTAGTATAAGAGCTAGAATACTAATTCACGGATATTAAGAAAATCAGTTGATTTGACAAAAACCTTAGTCGTCTCAGGGTCAAATCATAATTAACCATGAATTAAAATGCAATATAGTGCAAATAACTCGGGATCGTTCTCTTATCAAGAAGCCTTTTATTTTGAGTTCCCTAGGTTAAACTAAGTGCTAAGAAAATGATTTAAAAAGGGTTTTGAAATTGATTTTCTCTAAACTAAAATTCATAAAATAAAAAAGAAACTAATTCTAATTTTTGGTATTTTTGGAAAATAGTGAAGGATGCTTAGGATTAAAAAGAATTAATTATGGATGCTCTTGGTAATGAAGAAGATGGCTATCATTGCTTTTAAAAACATATGGAAGTTAAATTCTCATTAAGTCTAAAGAACAACCTCAAGATAACACTTGAGTCCAATAATCTCAATTAATAGTAGCTCCTACAAACATAGCAAACTACTACCTTTTGAGACATTGTTAAAATCCACTTAATGTGTAATTTAAATTGGGATGATGTAAATTGAGTCTTCTCAATTAGAATGTTCTAACGAACCCTTCAAAAACTAAAATCCACTATGATTGCTAATCACAAACATGACAGCAAGCATAATTTCATCAAGCAAATAAAGAAATTTGGAAATTTAAATATCAAAATAATCATCCAATGAAAAATCACAATATTCAATCTTCATGGACACATAACAGTCATCCAAGTCTCAAAACTAAATAATGAATATCCTAAACAAGGAAATCAAATAAATAGTCTAAGCAAAAGATTAAATTAAATAACTCCCCTTTGAAATCCCAATGCTCAAGCCACAATCTTCACCACCAAGAAGCTAAAGATTTAGCCACACATGGCCATTAAACAGTCCAGCAAAAATGAATCAATAAAGAAGATGAAGAAGGGTAGCGTTGCTGTGGTTTAGGATCGGTGGTGATGATGAAGTTGAAAGGAGGATTAAGCAGATGGTGAATGGCTGGAGGTTCTCGGTGTGTTTTCTTTCTTCCTCATTCGCAGTCTAATTCTTGCGTCTGTTCTTTTTATTTCTGTTTCAGCGTTGCTCCCCTCTGATTCTTCGTCTTTCTTTTTTTTAAGCGTGCGTCCTTGCTGTTCTGATTTTGCGTGATTCCTTTTTTTATTCCCTGCTGATTCCTTTAAATCAGCTCCTCCTCTCTTGCGTTTTTCTTTTCTTGCGTGTTTTTTTTTCCTTTTTTTTTTGTTCAGTTCTTCCTGATTCTCCACTTTTATTTGCGTGAAGAAGATAGGATTCCAAGATCATCGGCTGGAGTTGATTTTATTCTGTTTGGATTTTGTGATGATTCACCCATTCTTGTTATTAATCTCCCGGATTTCCAGCCCCTTTTCACGGCTCCTCCTTTTGCTTCCACGGGTTTGCTGTGTTTTTTATGGATAATCAGGTTGAATGAATCAGACCACTTAGCCAAAACGCACAGCTTTATTCACAGGGACCTAACTGAAAATTGTAAAAGTTTCGCAGAGGGACTAAACTGAAAAGCTTATAAACTTAAATTAAAACTTTCATTTTCAAATTTGATTTAATTCCTTCAACCATCCACAAATAAAATAATTAGTCTAATATTAAATATTCTCATAAAAATCAATAATTAAGAGTAATTACATTTTTTGACAATTTTGCCCCTTTTAGCCCTAATTTAACATATTTACTCTTAATATCAATTTATCAAAGAAAAGCATTTTAAAGCTCAATAACTATGAGAAAGCACATTAAAAATCCCCATTTAATCACCAAAAATTATGTGAAAATATGGTTAGATCATCAGTTAAGTTAGTTATTTGTAATAAATATATGTTGGTTTTTCTAAAATTACCTTTTTAATTATGTGCATTGTAACTCCCCTTCATAGTAAAAATTTAATCCCTATGTGCAATCAGTAGAGATATTTTTGGGTAAAAATTATAAAAATTGGAGGCAAAAAGTTGTATAACTATGACTAAAGTAAACTCCTTGTTTAGCTCTTATATTTAGCACAAGAGGTAGTATTTTTTTTTTTTTGATATAGCCAGTGGGGGGAGGAGGAGGGGGAGGCAGGGCTCGAACCCTGGGCAAGGGGGAAGGCCAGCTCCTAAGGCTGGTCCTAGTGCTATTACGCTACGAGGCGCTTGGCAGCACAAGAGGTAGTATTACTTTCTCTTAGGATGTAAGAACGCATGAATGTTTTTGTTACAGCATCACTAACAACCATCCTCCGATCCCTTCTATTCTAAATGGGTGGATATAAATAAATTCATGAATGATGAAATTTGCAAGTTCCTGGGATTTTGTTCACACCAATATGTCCACATTCACTATTATTTAGACCATTGATATTGCCAAAGCATGTAAGTGCGACGGTAGTGATTAAGCTGCTTTTGTCGCTAAAGCAGTCAATTAAACTAGGTCCTAATTAATTATGCAATATAGAGTCAACCTAGGTCATTCTCCCAAGGAACAATATGTGGGTTTTTCTTTAGGTTAAATTTAGGTGATGAAAAATGCAATAAAATGAAACTAAATTAACTAAATGCAAGATGGTAATAACTCTAAAACCTATATGAGAACGAAACTAATCTAGATGAGAATGTAAATTTGGGGGTTTTTGTTTTGAGAAAAATAATCAAAATTTAAAAAAAATGTTAAATAAAAGCAAATCAACCAAATTATGATGATGAAGGGGACAACTTAGGAATTGCATGGAGTTAACTTTCTTAGCCCAAACCAATTAATTAGACCAAAAGGAGATTAATGAAAGATTGGAACTAATAAATTTAATCAACTAATTGAAACATGGGAAACCCTCAAGTTCAATAACACATAATCTATTAGAAAACTCATAATGGAATGAGTGCTAGTTAATTAAACTCATTAAAACCCAATTTCTAAATATTTTTGGAATCTTGTTTGCAATTATCTAATCAAACAACTAAACAATTTATCAATCTAGTTAAACAATTAAATCGATAAACCCAATTGACAATTAAATTAATAATGAAAACTCAATTATTAAATCAAATTGACAATCCGAAGGTTGCAAACAAGAATCCAACAATTGTCTCACACATAGAACTTCAAATTATCAATTCAATCCAAAATAAATATGTTTACAATCTAAAACTAAATTGTTCTCAATTAACACAACTTAAAACCCTTTAAAACTAAAGAACCTCAAGTTTAAATTAAGACGATAAAAAGAAAGACACTCCCTTGTGGTCTTCAAGTGTAAGTTCCTAGACTCTAGCCTTCTCCAAGCTCCTCCCAAATTGCCTCCTACAAAAGTCTAAGCTTCCATGAATTCAAGTTCTCCACCAAACATCACGCAGCTCCCAGCCATTCGAATTGATGAATTGATAATCAATGATTCAATTGATTCAAGGAAAGCAACGTGGCTGTGCTTGTGCGTGAATTAATTAAAGGAATTGAATTGATGAAATCGATTCAACGTGGTGGGTCCTGTGGATAAAGAACTGATGGGTGAATGAATGAATCAATGGAAAACTCCTGTGCGTACGTGTTGCAACTGCGTCTCCCCAACGTGAATCTGCAGCTCCGTCGGCTCTCAATGAGAGCGTCAATAATCAATAGGCAGCTAGGTTAATTTTATAGGAGGAAAAGAGGGCTTTGGGTACCAACTTGGACCCATTAAAATTCCACCATTAGATCTTCTTTTAGCTTCCAAGGTTAATTCTGCATCGTAAGATCTTCCAATATACTTTTTCTTATCCTGCGAGAATTAAATAAAATCGTGATCTAACATATATTTAGAAATATTATTCAATCACAAGATCTCAATCAGAATATTGATAATTCAAATCTACTAATTTCATAATTAATTCTGATTTATATTATTTCCTAAAATAGGCTAACAATCCAAATATTGTCTAATAAATCCAAATTAGCCTAAAATAGTCCCCAAAATAAATGAATAAGGCGGGATAAAATATGATAAATTGAGATTTATCAACTCCCCCACACTTATCATTTGCACTCCTGAGAAAAACAGATCAAGACTAAGGGAGAACAACAATAAAAAAAAAAACAAAATCAAAATAAAAGCAAACTAAAGCTTCAAAAGTGAATGTCCCAACCACAAGCAAAAAGTAAACAAAAGTATTTCAGCACCTCTCATGTCCAAGTGATCTTCTCATAACTTAAGAAAGCAAACATCATGGCAATTTACTTGACAAAGGGGAACCTAAGCTAGAAATCTCTTACCAAGGATAATGTGTATGTCACTCTTCACTCAAAAATGTATAGGTTTGTGTTTACGCTCAAATTCATCCCTATCCAACACTTTTTCCATAGGCTTGACAAGAATCTAAGTTCTCCACCGCTAATAAAAAAAAGTGTATTCATAAATCCAAAGGACCTTTATTAGGTTGTAATGGGGCTAAGGTTAAGAAAGAAAGGGTATGATGTTTGGAAAAACAAAGTTAAATATCTTAAAAGATGAAGAGAATGATACAATAGAGAATATGGGATGCAAGAAATCAAACTAAATTTGAATTGAGTCATGATTCTTTTTCTTTTTTTTCTTTTTTCCTTCCTTTTTTCCATTTTTTTTCCATTTTTTTTTCAACTCTTTTTTTTTTCAATTTTTCTTCTTCTTTTTTTTTTCAATTTTTTTTCTTTTTCAAAATAACATACCATATTTTCCACAATGACCCAATTCCTAATAATTTTTTCCGCATGTTCTTCCATCCAAAATAGAAATAATACAATGCTCTTCAACTCCCAAGACATTCAAAAGGATAGATTTTTTTTTTTTGGCTATGGGTGTAGACAAAATAGAAAAATAAATAAATAAATAGACTCAAATGGCTAAACAAAGGATATACGCATGAAAATGGTAGGCCTTTTGGCTTATCTGGCTAAAATGAAATGAATGTCTTTATCATCTTTATGAATACTCATGCATAAAATGCAGCCTCAAATAAGATTCAAGTCAAGTTCTAGATCAAGCAAAGAGATAGGGGTACACATTAATATATATATATATATTCTTTAGATCTGTGCCAGAGGGGAAGTAGAGATGTATTAATTAGATCTGGACTGAGATCTACCTTATCTTAATATTTTGTTGCTATATTCGTTGATATGCTTTAGATCTGTGCTCATCTTAAAAAAAAAAAAAAAAAAAAAAAAGAGTCTGGAATTTCAAGAAAAAATTTTATGTTTGATTTCTTACATATGATGGCTGAGTTCTCTTGGTGGGATGTCAAGGCCATAAGTCCTATTGGTGGCAGGCGATTTGCCCCACGCTGTAGGCTCTCATATGTGTAGATCTTGAACATAAGATTTTCATTGAAACCTAGATTCATCACATAGTGCCGCCTTATGGCTGGCTTAGGGTTATATCATTTTCATTTTCTGTCTTTAAGGAGCATCAGATCTAAGGAATCTATTGAATATCCAACCAAATATTTAGATCGGTAAATCTCAGTAAATTTTTAATTAATATACCTTTATGGAACCAAATGGTAATGATACTAATTGAAGGGAGATTTACGATTATTGTTTCTTTCGCTGTTATTTCTGCTGTTTCTCTTGCGCTGTTATTTCGGCTATTACTCCTGCATTTTTCTTGTATTTTGCTGAATGTCTTCTATTTTCCGTTCTTTTTCTCGAAGACCTTCTTCTTCCTCATCTTCTTTCTCTTCTTCAAATCCCTCCATAAACAATGATGAAGCATATTCTTCCACAAACAATATCTTCGATGAAGAAATTCATTTCAAAAATATAAATCAAACTGTTGATGATTGGACTCTTCCAGTCATTGATAACAGAGATGTTTTCATTGACAGAAAGCAATGGTTGAAGAAGTCTGATTATGTGATCAAGACTGTCGAAGAATCCATTGCCATCCAACCTGAGAAGGAGGAATTTTTCCTTTTCTCTCCACGATCTATGCATCAACACAAAACAGAGTACAAGTTTTTACACATAGGTTGTGTACAAGTTGCTCTAAAACCCCTTGTTAGACGAGGCCTAAATGCTTCTGGTCTGGTCTGTCTCAGGGATGCAAGACATTTTGATTTTGCTGATTCCCTTCTTGCTGCTGCCGAGTTTGGACTTCATAATGGACCTGTCTATTTCAACTGTTACCCAAATCAAACGGTTGATTTAGGGGATAAGAACATTCTTGATGTCCTTAAACTCAATCTTAAACTTCATGGTTTTAACATGAAATCTGGATCTATACCTGTTACTCTAATATATAGAATACAGTATAAGGTCTCAAACTCTTCTGTTTCAAATGTCAAAAATCTTCCTAACAACGGTCAGACTGTTGTTTTCCTTACTGATTATTCCAATACAAACATCACCGTTCCAAAAACCATCATGTGGAACGAAGTTACCCTTCCAGAAGACTGGGTTATGGACAAGGCTGCTCCAGCTGCTCCGAGATCTGTAGCCCAAATCAGTAGAATTTCTCAAACTCAATCAGGATCTGTTAGAATAGCCTTTGACAGACCCAGAAGTTCTACTTCATCCATACCTTCTAGGTATAACGATTTCAGATCTGCGAATTCTGAATTACCAAGGAATTCCAGTTGCTCTGATCGATCTTTTCCTTCAGAACGGTCCCTTCCTTCAGTAATCCATGTGCCTCCACCACCAACTAATCCTCCTTTACCACAACAACAACCTCCTCCACCACGAAATCCTCCACCACCGCCAGCGGATGAACAACCATCCCCTGATCTACCTTCAAACGTCTTAATGCAAGGAATAAATAATTCGGGAACAATTCCTCATGCAAACTATCAAAGAGAGGATGACCAAAATTCTATGGACTCTTTGTCATATACGGAATTAGGTGAACCTCCAATGATGGGTTTTCTTGAACAACAATTTCAAATTGATAAAGAAAGTTTGCAACAGGAATTTTACTCAGAATCAAATACTTTGCAAAGAAACTGGTTTTTAGAACATTTTAAAGGATTAGTGCGAAAACAGATCCAAGAAAAGTTCTACAGTTTCCTTGAAAAGTATGAAATGAATATTCCATTTTTTGTTTGGTTTGAAGCTTATGCTTCACAAGAAGGAATAGAATATCCATTTGATCAAACAATAAATATGACCAAAAGAGAATGGAAAATATCTGAAGGACAAATCATTTCTTCAGAAGTTCCTCCAAAAAGGTCATATCAAATTCCTGGCATTGTGGATAGTAAACAAAATCCCCTTTTCGCCTCTCCTTTCAAAACCAGAAACTCTGAAGACCCTGTTTGTCCAAAAGATATCAGAAGTCTTATGGAGCAAAACAATTATACCAACCAGTATCTTCAAATTATTGGAGATCACATTGCCAAAACCCCTTCCCAACAAATTCTTTCTACTTCCACAAATCAATCCCCATCCATAATCAAACCTTTGTTCAAACCTTTCCAACTTGATCCAAGGATTAAGGCAAGTTTGCAGAAGAAAAATAATGCTGCAAACCTTATGAAGCAAATTGGCCAAAGTTTGCAACATCAAAATCAAGTTACTACTGATCTTCAAACTCCTCTTACTCAGTTAAAACAAAGAATTGTTCCTGATACACCTCTTGCTTCTTCTTCTTCTGATAAACAAGTTATGAATTTTGAAAAACTTTCTGATGCTGAATCTTCAAAATCTGATTTTAAAATCAACCATCAACATTGGAAAAAATCTTCTTCTCCTATTTTTCAAAAATCTTCAAAGTTATACTATCCAAGGGCCAGTCCCTTAGATATTTTAACTGAAGAACGCCAAGACCAAACTTTCAAATCTTTCAATTCAAACAACATTTATGAATGGAACATAGATGGACAAAGTGAGTCAAATATCCTTCAAATTCTTCAACAAATGACCATGGTAAGCACTGCTTATCAAACAACAAGTGATTATTCAGATACAGAAATAACTAACCTTTTAGTTTCCGGATTTACTGGACAACTTAAAGGATGGTGGGATTATTATCTGTCATCTGATGAAAAATCAAACATTATTTCTTCAGTAAAGACTGAACCTGATGGAACTCCCATTCTTCACAATGGTGAACCCATACCAGATTCTGTTAATACTCTTACTTTTTCAATTATCAAACACTTTGTTGGAGATCCGAACATTTGGAGAGATCGTTCCTCTGAACTTCTTTCTAACATCCGCTGTCGGACTTTGTCCGATTTCAGATGGTATAAAGATACTTTCCTATCCCGGGTACTTCAAAGGGATGATGCCAATCAAGGTTTTTGGAAAGAAAAGTTTCTAGCTGGATTACCAAAATCTTTTGGTGATAAAGTTAGAGACAAACTTAGACATCACTATGAAGGCAGCATACCTTATGAAAACCTGACATATGGAGAGTTAATCTCTCATGTTCAGAAAACAGCTTTGAAAATTTGTCAAGATGATGGAATAAAACATCAACTTGCCAAGGAAAAGAGTATAAACAGGAAAGAATTGGGGTCATTTTGTGAACAATTTGGTCTTCCAGCTTGTAAGAAGCCTAGATCGAAGTCTCACAAAACTTCTCGTTTTAATCCATCTTTTTCCAAAAATAAATATTCTACCAACAAGCGTTTTTACAAAAAGGATGATTTCCAAACTCCTCCAAGAAAATACAAAAAGAATTTTCATTCTAAACCAAAGGATGACTTTTCAAAAGGCCCTCCAAAACCTGGTCAAGTAACTTGTTTCAGATGTGGCAAGCCTGGTCATATTTCTAAATACTGTCGACTTTCTCGAAAGATCAGAAATATTCAGATTGAGGAACCCCTGCTTCAGCAAATAAACAATCTTCTGATTGAATCCTCATCTGAGTCTGATGAAGATCATTCCACTTCTGGAGAAATAAACCAAATCCAGGATGACGATCTTTATTCGACATCTTCTGATGATTCTTCTCTTCCACAAATAAATGTCATTACCAAAGAACAGGATTTGCTTCTTGATGTTATAAGCAAACTTCCTGAAACTGATAGAGGTATGTATCTTTCAAAATTCAAAGATATTATTACCCAATCTCCTTCTCCATCCTCTTCCAAACTTTCAGTCTTTCATAACAAATATGATTTGACTAAAACTTTGGAAAGATTCAAACATTCTGTTAAACCTGTCACTATCCAAGATCTTCAATCTGAGATTTGCAAGCTTAAGGTTGAAGTTCAAGCTCTCAAATCTAGTCGGGATACACATGAATCAGTTTTACTTCAGATTCAAGAACTTCTTTCCTCGACTCAAAATCTTTCTGATGAGAATATTGATCAAGTTTTACAAAATGAAAATGAGGAGATAAACCCTGAACAAGAAATACCTTTTTTAAATGTGATTTCCAGGTTTTTCCTTCAGAAGTTCTATATACAAGCAAAGATCATTATCAATAATGATTTTGTTATAGAACAATCTGTATTATTTGATACCGGAGCCCAAGCCAATTGTATTCTAGAAGGTTTGGTACCCACTAAATATTTCACAAAGACAACAGAAAGATATAGTTCTGTTAATAGATCTCTATGTTCTGTTCAGTACAAACTTTCTGATGTCATTGTGCAAAATGAAGGATTGCAAATAAAAACCCCATTCATTCTTATGAAAGATATGGGAACACAAATCATTCTTGGGGCACCATTTGCAACACAATTGATTCCTTGTAAACTAGAATATGATGGTATTTCAAAACAACATCTGGGAAAAACTATTTTCTTTCCTTTTACTGAAACACCAAAATTCAGGGAATTAAATCCTCTTTTCTTTAAACAAAAACAGATCAATTATCTCCAGGATGAAATCTCTTTCAAAAGAATTGAAGAACAGCTCCAACAATCGGTTGTTCAGCAGAAGATCCAGTCTTGTTTAGACAAGATCCATCAAACAGTTTGTGCTGATTTGCCCAATGCTTTTTGGAATAGAAAACAACATTCTGTTGATCTTCCCTATGAGCCCAATTTTTCTGAAAAACAGATTCCTACAAAAGCAAGACCTATTCAAATGTCTCAAGAACTTCTTGAAACTTGTAAAAAAGAAATTCAAGATCTTCTTGACAAAAAGCTCATTCGTCCGAGTCGTAGCCCATGGTCTTGTGCCGCTTTCTATGTCAATAAAAATGCAGAAATTGAACGAGGAACTCCAAGGCTTGTTATCAATTACAAGCCTCTAAACGAAGCTTTGCAATGGATTCGGTATCCTATACCGAATAAGGCTGATTTACTAAAACATTTGCATTCTGCAAAAATCTTTTCAAAATTTGATATGAAATCTGGATTTTGGCAAATTCAAATTTCAGAAAAGGATAGGTACAAAACTGCTTTTACTGTTCCTTTCGGACAGTATGAGTGGAATGTTATGCCTTTTGGTTTGAAAAATGCTCCTTCTGAATTTCAGAGGATTATGAATGAGATTTTTAATGATCAAAGTCAATATATCATAGTCTATATTGACGATGTTTTAATCTTTTCAAATTCTTTGGATGAACATTTTAAACACGTCTCAAAGTTTCTTCGAACTGCAGAAACAAATGGTTTGGTGATTTCAAAACCAAAAATTAGCCTGTTCCAAACCAAAGTTCGTTTCCTTGGACACTGGATTTGTCAGGGAACAATAACTCCAATCGAACGAGCAATCCAGTTTGCTGATAAATTTCCTGATCAAATTCTTGATAAAACTCAACTTCAGAGATTTTTGGGGTGTTTAAACTATGTTGCTGAGTTTATCCCTCAACTTAGCAATTTTGTTAAACCTCTCCATCAACGACTCAACAAAAATCCTTGTCCCTGGACTGAAGTTCATACCGAAGTCGTCAAACAAATCAAACGACAGGTTAAAGAACTTCCATGTCTCACTCTTCCTGTCCCGTCAGCTTTCAAAATTGTCCAAACTGATGCTTCTGAATTGGGATATGGAGGTATCCTCAAACAACGTTTAGGTGAAAAAGAACAAATCATTTCTTTTACATCTAAACATTGGAATCCTGCCCAACAAAATTATTCTACAATCAAAAAGGAAATCTTAGCGATTGTATTGTGTGTTTCAAAATTTCAAGCTGATCTTTTAAATCAAAAATTTTTGATTCACATTGATTGTAAGGCTGCAAAAGATGTTTTACAAAAAGATGTTAAAAATCTTGCATCAAAACAAATTTTTGCTCGTTGGCAGGCAATTTTGAGTGTTTTTGATTTTGACATTGAATTTATCAAAGGCACTTCTAATTCTCTTCCTGATTTCCTTACCCGAGAGTTTTTACAGGGAAGAGAGAGTACTGACCCAAAACCCATTTCCTTCTCTCCAGATAATGACAAGAAAGAAAAAACCCGGTGAAGATTCCAGAAATAAACAAATCATCCAAGAAGACGATAAACAAAGCATCTTTCAAGATGCACAAAGCCCTATCTCCGAAGCAGATTTAGCGGAGATAATTAAACAATTGTTGCAACAACAAGCTGCTCCCCAAACACAAGGAGCATCATCTAGCCAATCAACTCCCCAAACGCAAGGAGCATCAACCAGCCAGTCAGTTCCCCAAACACAAGGAACCAGACTGACACGTTCACAAACAAAATCTGGGTCATCTACCCACAAAATGGAGTCATCTACTCCAAAAGAGACTCAAACCCAAAGTCTCATTCCTGTCAAGCCTGGAAGAAAAACAATTGATTCTTATGTTAAGAAACCCCCAACACAAACTTGGGGAGAAGTATTAGCAAGTAAGGACCCTAAAACCCAGGCTCTTGAATATGATAAACTTGCCTTGTCATTAATTGCCTCCTCATCACAGGCAATTAGTAAAAAAGAGTATGATTTGTTAAACAAAGGATTTGCTCTTGAATTAGCCCAGAAAAAGCCACCTTTGGCATCAAAATCCTTAGTGGCCACCTCAGCCGTCAATCCTATGGAAACTCCTTACATTGAAAAACAAAATATTGTATTGAGAATCCTACAGGTTGAACCTGAGTTTTTCCTGGAAACCCCAAATCAGGTAGCATTGAATGTTTTCCCTTCTGGATTTCATTTCATACCTACCAATCTCAAAAAAACAAGAGAGTACTATGAAGTGATATTGGTTGATTCTAAGTCTATCGAGTTAACTCGATATGTTTCTAAAGAAGATCAATCATTAATCACCCATTCAACTCTCCAAATTTTACAGGTTCTCACACCAACACAGTGGGGACAAAGTTTGCATAAACAAAAATTATTTTCAAAACCATATGATCCTGAAGGATACACTTACTGGGATTACTGTGAAGCCTGGTATAATATTTTTTGGGATCAAAACAAGATTTTTAAACATACTTGGTTCATTTATTTCAAACAAACAACCAAGTATAACTTTCCTCAATGGTTTTTGAAATGGTGGCATGTCTTTGGACCAATACAGCAAATCTTTCCACCAGAGATCCAGAGAGCATTTGATCATTTCAAAAACAAATTTCAAGCAGAAGGAGATCCTTTTCCAATTGATCTCCATTATTTTTCAAAATTATCTGTATCCTGGATCTTTTCTTGGCAATACAGACTGTCTCACATGGACAGAAAATCTCCAGTTCTACCAGTATTACAGAGACAACTCTTTGTACGCTGGTGGGGCAAATACAGGCAAACAAATGCAGACTGCAAAGCTGTGGACCAGTGGTTCAAGGATAATCCAGAATTTCTTTGTGCCAAAGAACAAAGTCGGTTTCTAAACCAGAAGAATTTTGTTCAGCATACTCTAGCAGCTGCATCAAATAAACAAGAATGTATTAAACAACTCAGCATTTTGCTTGAACAATTAAAGCAAGATGAAGCTGGGACCTCAAAGCCTGATTCAAGTGATGATGATGAAGATTTCATTGTCAGCCTTGCGGAAGACTGAAGATCTTACAACTTTTGACGGAGACTTCAAACAAACAATGTTTCCATGTATAAAGTTGTAAACAATTTCTGTAAAAAAACCTCATTGTATTGCAGATAGTGTTAGAAATCCACCTGTAACACTGAACACTGTAATACGTAGGGCACTGTAGTTAGATACGGTATGAACGATTAGATTCGAAATACTGTAGCTAATTACAAAGAAATAAACAGTACCGGTCTTTTACCGGAACTGTATCAAGACTGGCAGTACCGGTCATCAACCGGAACTGTTTAAACAGTGACCCGAGCCTGTCTATTTAAGCAGACGTCCTAGTCTGAAGTAGACACTCGGAACTACCCCCTCTCTCTCTCTAACCATTCTCTCTGCCTTCTCTCTAGCTTCTTTCTTTATTTTTCCGCTGCTTTCTTTTACTTTCCGCCTTTGTAAGTTCTTTCTTTTGAATAAACTTGTGTTTCTTTTATAATGTTGAGCATCTGCATTTCTCTTCTTTTCTTCTGATGAGATAAGTCTAGCTGCGTGCCTACACCCATTCTTATCTCATCTTCTTTTTATTTCTTTCTGCACGTTTAAATTCCGTCTTTACTTTATGCTTTAATTTTCTGTTCATATTCTCTACTTCTCTATCTCCGATTCTCCCTTTCCCCTTTCCGATCCTTTCGGGGTCACTCCCGCAGATTGGTATCAAATACTGGTAGAACTGGAGATTTTCTGTCCATGTGAGACAGTCTGTATTGCCAAGAAAAGATCCAGGATACAGATAATTTTGAAAAATAATGGAGATCAATTGGAAAAGGATCTCCTTCTGCTTGAAATTTGTTTTTGAAATGATCAAATGCTCTCTGGATCTCTGGTGGAAAGATTTGCTGTATTGGTCCAAAGACATGCCACCATTTCAAAAACCATTGAGGAAAGTTATACTTGGTTGTTTGTTTGAAATAAATGAACCAAGTATGTTTAAAAATCTTGTTTTGATCCCAAAAAATATTATACCAGGCTTCACAGTAATCCCAGTAAGTGTATCCTTCAGGATCATATGGTTTTGAAAATAATTTTTGTTTATGCAAACTTTGTCCCCACTGTGTTGGTGTGAGAACCTGTAAAATTTGGAGAGTTGAATGGGTGATTAATGATTGATCTTCTTTAGAAACATATCGAGTTAACTCGATAGACTTAGAATCAACCAATATCACTTCATAGTACTCTCTTGTTTTTTTGAGATTGGTAGGTATGAAATGAAATCCAGAAGGGAAAACATTCAATGCTACCTGATTTGGGGTTTCCAGGAAAAACTCAGGTTCAACCTGTAGGATTCTCAATACAATATTTTGTTTTTCAATGTAAGGAGTTTCCATAGGATTGACGGCTGAGGTGGCCACTAAGGATTTTGATGCCAAAGGTGGCTTTTTCTGGGCTAATTCAAGAGCAAATCCTTTGTTTAACAAATCATACTCTTTTTTACTAATTGCCTGTGATGAGGAGGCAATTAATGACAAGGCAAGTTTATCATATTCAAGAGCCTGGGTTTTAGGGTCCTTACTTGCTAATACTTCTCCCCAAGTTTGTGTTGGGGGTTTCTTAACATAAGAATCAATTGTTTTTCTTCCAGGCTTGACAGGAATGAGACTTTGGGTTTGAGTCTCTTTTGGAGTAGATGACTCCATTTTGTGGGTAGATGACCCAGATTTTGTTTGTGAACGTGTCAGTCTGGTTCCTTGTGTTTGGGGAACTGACTGGCTGGTTGATGCTCCTTGCGTTTGGGGAGTTGATTGGCTAGATGATGCTCCTTGTGTTTGGGGAGCAGCTTGTTGTTGCAACAATTGTTTAATTATCTCCGCTAAATCTGCTTCGGAGATAGGGCTTTGTGCATCTTGAAAGATGCTTTGTTTATCGTCTTCTTGGATGATTTGTTTATTTCTGGAATCTTCACCGGGTTTTTTCTTTCTTGTCATTATCTGGAGAGAAGGAAATGGGTTTTGGGTCAGTACTCTCTCTTCCCTGTAAAAACTCTCGGGTAAGGAAATCAGGAAGAGAATTAGAAGTGCCTTTGATAAATTCAATGTCAAAATCAAAAACACTCAAAATTGCCTGCCAACGAGCAAAAATTTGTTTTGATGCAAGATTTTTAACATCTTTTTGTAAAACATCTTTTGCAGCCTTACAATCAATGCGAATCAAAAATTTTTGATTTAAAAGATCAGCTTGAAATTTTGAAACACACAATACAATCGCTAAGATTTCCTTTTTGATTGTAGAATAATTTTGTTGGGCAGGATTCCAATGTTTAGATGTAAAAGAAATGATTTGTTCTTTTTCACCTAAACGTTGTTTGAGGATACCTCCATATCCCAATTCAGAAGCATCAGTTTGGACAATTTTGAAAGCTGACGGGACAGGAAGAGTGAGACATGGAAGTTCTTTAACCTGTCGTTTGATTTGTTTGACGACTTCGGTATGAACTTCAGTCCAGGGACAAGGATTTTTGTTGAGTCGTTGATGGAGAGGTTTAACAAAATTGCTAAGTTGAGGGATAAACTCAGCAACATAGTTTAAACACCCCAAAAATCTCTGAAGTTGAGTTTTATCAAGAATTTGATCAGGAAATTTATCAGCAAACTGGATTGCTCGTTCGATTGGAGTTATTGTTCCCTGACAAATCCAGTGTCCAAGGAAACGAACTTTGGTTTGGAACAGGCTAATTTTTGGTTTTGAAATCACCAAACCATTTGTTTCTGCAGTTCGAAGAAACTTTGAGACGTGTTTAAAATGTTCATCCAAAGAATTTGAAAAGATTAAAACATCGTCAATATAGACTATGATATATTGACTTTGATCATTAAAAATCTCATTCATAATCCTCTGAAATTCAGAAGGAGCATTTTTCAAACCAAAAGGCATAACATTCCACTCATACTGTCCGAAAGGAACAGTAAAAGCAGTTTTGTACCTATCCTTTTCTGAAATTTGAATTTGCCAAAATCCAGATTTCATATCAAATTTTGAAAAGATTTTTGCAGAATGCAAATGTTTTAGTAAATCAGCCTTATTCGGTATAGGATACCGAATCCATTGCAAAGCTTCGTTTAGAGGCTTGTAATTGATAACAAGCCTTGGAGTTCCTCGTTCAATTTCTGCATTTTTATTGACATAGAAAGCGGCACAAGACCATGGGCTACGACTCGGACGAATGAGCTTTTTGTCAAGAAGATCTTGAATTTCTTTTTTACAAGTTTCAAGAAGTTCTTGAGACAT
This sequence comes from Acacia crassicarpa, assembly GCA_034222035.1. Lineage (NCBI taxonomy): Eukaryota > Viridiplantae > Streptophyta > Magnoliopsida > Fabales > Fabaceae > Acacia > Acacia crassicarpa. The sequence goes on from JAWXYG010000003.1 coordinate 42,720,650, forward strand.
TTGAATAGGTCTTGCTTTTGTAGGAATCTGTTTTTCAGAAAAATTGGGCTCATAGGGAAGATCAACAGAATGTTGTTTTCTATTCCAAAAAGCATTGGGCAAATCAGCACAAACTGTTTGATGGATCTTGTCTAAACAAGACTGGATCTTCTGCTGAACAACCGATTGTTGGAGCTGTTCTTCAATTCTTTTGAAAGAGATTTCATCCTGGAGATAATTGATCTGTTTTTGTTTAAAGAAAAGAGGATTTAATTCCCTGAATTTTGGTGTTTCAGTAAAAGGAAAGAAAATAGTTTTTCCCAGATGTTGTTTTGAAATACCATCATATTCTAGTTTACAAGGAATCAATTGTGTTGCAAATGGTGCCCCAAGAATGATTTGTGTTCCCATATCTTTCATAAGAATGAATGGGGTTTTTATTTGCAATCCTTCATTTTGCACAATGACATCAGAAAGTTTGTACTGAACAGAACATAGAGATCTATTAACAGAACTATATCTTTCTGTTGTCTTTGTGAAATATTTAGTGGGTACCAAACCTTCTAGAATACAATTGGCTTGGGCTCCGGTATCAAATAATACAGATTGTTCTATAACAAAATCATTATTGATAATGATCTTTGCTTGTATATAGAACTTCTGAAGGAAAAACCTGGAAATCACATTTAAAAAAGGTATTTCTTGTTCAGGGTTTATCTCCTCATTTTCATTTTGTAAAACTTGATCAATATTCTCATCAGAAAGATTTTGAGTCGAGGAAAGAAGTTCTTGAATCTGAAGTAAAACTGATTCATGTGTATCCCGACTAGATTTGAGAGCTTGAACTTCAACCTTAAGCTTGCAAATCTCAGATTGAAGATCTTGGATAGTGACAGGTTTAACAGAATGTTTGAATCTTTCCAAAGTTTTAGTCAAATCATATTTGTTATGAAAGACTGAAAGTTTGGAAGAGGATGGAGAAGGAGATTGGGTAATAATATCTTTGAATTTTGAAAGATACATACCTCTATCAGTTTCAGGAAGTTTGCTTATAACATCAAGAAGCAAATCCTGTTCTTTGGTAATGACATTTATTTGTGGAAGAGAAGAATCATCAGAAGATGTCGAATAAAGATCGTCATCCTGGATTTGGTTTATTTCTCCAGAAGTGGAATGATCTTCATCAGACTCAGATGAGGATTCAATCAGAAGATTGTTTATTTGCTGAAGCAGGGGTTCCTCAATCTGAATATTTCTGATCTTTCGAGAAAGTCGACAGTATTTAGAAATATGACCAGGCTTGCCACATCTGAAACAAGTTACTTGACCAGGTTTTGGAGGGCCTTTTGAAAAGTCATCCTTTGGTTTAGAATGAAAATTCTTTTTGTATTTTCTTGGAGGAGTTTGGAAATCATCCTTTTTGTAAAAACGCTTGTTGGTAGAATATTTATTTTTGGAAAAAGATGGATTAAAACGAGAAGTTTTGTGAGACTTCGATCTAGGCTTCTTACAAGCTGGAAGACCAAATTGTTCACAAAATGACCCCAATTCTTTCCTGTTTATACTCTTTTCCTTGGCAAGTTGATGTTTTATTCCATCATCTTGACAAATTTTCAAAGCTGTTTTCTGAACATGAGAGATTAACTCTCCATATGTCAGGTTTTCATAAGGTATGCTGCCTTCATAGTGATGTCTAAGTTTGTCTCTAACTTTATCACCAAAAGATTTTGGTAATCCAGCTAGAAACTTTTCTTTCCAAAAACCTTGATTGGCATCATCCCTTTGAAGTACCCGGGATAGGAAAGTATCTTTATACCATCTGAAATCGGACAAAGTCCGACAGCGGATGTTAGAAAGAAGTTCAGAGGAACGATCTCTCCAAATGTTCGGATCTCCAACAAAGTGTTTGATAATTGAAAAAGTAAGAGTATTAACAGAATCTGGTATGGGTTCACCATTGTGAAGAATGGGAGTTCCATCAGGTTCAGTCTTTACTGAAGAAATAATGTTTGATTTTTCATCAGATGACAGATAATAATCCCACCATCCTTTAAGTTGTCCAGTAAATCCGGAAACTAAAAGGTTAGTTATTTCTGTATCTGAATAATCACTTGTTGTTTGATAAGCAGTGCTTACCATGGTCATTTGTTGAAGAATTTGAAGGATATTTGACTCACTTTGTCCATCTATGTTCCATTCATAAATGTTGTTTGAATTGAAAGATTTGAAAGTTTGGTCTTGGCGTTCTTCAGTTAAAATATCTAAGGGACTGGCCCTTGGATAGTATAACTTTGAAGATTTTTGAAAAATAGGAGAAGAAGATTTTTTCCAATGTTGATGGTTGATTTTAAAATCAGATTTTGAAGATTCAGCATCAGAAAGTTTTTCAAAATTCATAACTTGTTTATCAGAAGAAGAAGAAGCAAGAGGTGTATCAGGAACAATTCTTTGTTTTAACTGAGTAAGAGGAGTTTGAAGATCAGTAGTAACTTGATTTTGATGTTGCAAACTTTGGCCAATTTGCTTCATAAGGTTTGCAGCATTATTTTTCTTCTGCAAACTTGCCTTAATCCTTGGATCAAGTTGGAAAGGTTTGAACAAAGGTTTGATTATGGATGGGGATTGATTTGTGGAAGTAGAAAGAATTTGTTGGGAAGGGGTTTTGGCAATGTGATCTCCAATAATTTGAAGATACTGGTTGGTATAATTGTTTTGCTCCATAAGACTTCTGATATCTTTTGGACAAACAGGGTCTTCAGAGTTTCTGGTTTTGAAAGGAGAGGCGAAAAGGGGATTTTGTTTACTATCCACAATGCCAGGAATTTGATATGACCTTTTTGGAGGAACTTCTGAAGAAATGATTTGTCCTTCAGATATTTTCCATTCTCTTTTGGTCATATTTATTGTTTGATCAAATGGATATTCTATTCCTTCTTGTGAAGCATAAGCTTATATATATATATATATGCATTAGGCTCAAAATCTCACTAGGAATATGATCACTAGCCTAAATTCACCAAAGTCAAATTCATTGCCACTAGGTTCACCGACTCAAAACATGATCAATCACTTTTCAAATCAAGAATGTATCATACTAAAGTTACTTAAAACTTGTAGTTTTCACATTAAAATTTTTTCTTTCTTTTCTTGAAAACAAGGAACAAAAACCAAAGTAAAAACCAAAATATTTTTATTTTTCTTATTTTGAAAACAAAAAACAAAAACCAAAAGTAAGAACAAAATCTCTTCCCCACACTTAAATCATGCATTGTCCTCAATGCAAAATATAAGTCTAACCAATAACAACCAGCAATGCAAGTGAAAAAGTAAGGAAGGAATACAACCAGACTATCAACAGCTTGGAGACTCAAATGAAGTGGCATAATTGGCTTCTCTCCTTTGTCTGGTTGTAAGTCACATGAAAGCACAAATGTTGTCTTCTTTTGATGTTTAGCAAACATCTCCTTTTTTAAAGTTCGCAGATAACATTTTAGCTTAAGTATAGAAGGTGTTTGGATAGGAAGAATCAATACATGTACCTGCATAAAATCATAGCTCCAAGCAGTATCTCGTCCCATATAAATATAATCAATAAAATTTGATTGATAAAGAATAGAGGAAGATCTCAAAAGAAATTGATAAACAGAAAGTATTGGAACTTCTAGGTATTTTGAACAACCCACAAAGTCAATATGACTCTCCTCAGTAAGAGTCAAATTCTCTAAAGAATGAGTTAAGTGATCACTCAAAATGGTCTCACCATACTTGTTCAAATCATCACACAAGACAACTTCTACCTGTGAAAAATCATGATTCAATATGGTTTTACCCTCTAAATGCATATCTAAATCAAGGCTTCCCCCACACTTATCTGTAATAGTATCCCCACTAACAATAGTCATGTCAATATCATGAGTAGTATCAATAAAATCAATAGAGATATTACTTCCATCATTCAAAGCATAATCATAATTAGTGTTAAGCAGGGTATTTTTAAAATCAATAGTGTCAGGGGAGTCAACAACAATTTCTTCATCAACTTCCTCATCAGAATCAATAGAATTTATAGGATCAGAGGTGTGAGAAGAAGTATCAATGCATGCAATATAAGATTCAGTATAATTTAGGTCAACAAAACTAGTCAATTCTAGAACAGCATAAGTTCATGCATACTCAACTAATGTACCAATCATCTCAACATTTGAAGTGGTAGTAGAAAAAGTGATGAATATTAGAAGCTGAGAGTATATTACCACATGGAAATTCACCTTGAACTTCTAAATCTTCATTCAGGCGATTGTTAATTGCATTTGACCACTCCCTTAATTGAGTGCCTTGAGCTTCAAGCTGCTCTCCCTTTTCTTGAATGAGTTTCATCATAACATCCAGCTTGTTTGATAATCTTGAATGCTCGTCATGAACTTGAGTCATGGGTCTAGAAGGATATATTGCATTGCAAGATTCAACTCCATCATTCAGGTAGGGGCAAGAGTCAGTGGCATGAGTGGCTAGAGAGCAAATAGAACAGAGTGGCCATATTAAAGCAGAAGACGTAGGCTGTGGGATAAAAGAAGTAGAGGGCCCCATAGGATTGACCATATTAGAAGAATTTTGCATATAGGACATAGCCATTTTTTCCACAGCAGATGCAAGCCTATCAATTTTGCTCTCCAAGCGAGACTCATAATTTGAAGAAAGTAATCCCACCTCAGATATTTGCTCAACACCATAGTCATAATGATAAGGCACAGAAGTATAATAGTTATTTCCATAAACTGAAGCATGCCAAGCCATCATAGGAGGGATCAAGTTCAATTTTTCAAGAGAGGATTAGATCCAATAAACAACTACCTAACAAATCACCTAGAACTCAAACCTAAAGCCAAACCATTGCTCCCCGGCAACGACGCCAAAATTGATGAAGCTTACTTTTGTTGCTAAAGCAATCAATTAAACCAGGACCAACTAATAATGCAATAAAGTGGCAACCTAGGTCATTCTCCCAAGGAGCAATCTGTAGGTTTTTCTTTAGATTGAATTTAGGTGATAAAAAAAAAATGCAATGGAATGAACCTAAACTAAAATGCAAAACACTACTACCTAGATGAAATTAAACTAACTAAATGCACTAATGCAATTGACTCTAAAACCTAAATGAGAATGAAACTAACCTATATGAATATGAATGCAATTTTGGGAGGGTTTTGTTATGAGAGAAAAATTAAAATCCTAAGAAGAAAATTGATTAAAACCAAATCAATTGACAAAAATCTAGTTCAGTTATGAGGAAGAAGGGGACAACTTAGGAATTGCATGGAGTTAACTTTCTTAGCCCAAACCAATTAATTAGACCAATGGAAGATTAATGAATTTAATCACCTAATTGAACACGGGAAACCCTCTAGCTCAATAATACATATTCCACTAGAAAACTTATAATGAAATAAGCAGTGGTTAATTAAACTCATTAAAAATCAATCACAACATAGTCTTGAAAATCTTGTTTACAATTATCCAATTGAACAACTAGATAATTTATCAACCCAATTAAACAATTAAGATGATAAACCAAATTGACAATTAAATTAATAACGAAAACTCAATTAATAATTCAATTGACAATCAAAAGGTTGCAAACAAAACTCCAACAATTGTCTCACACATAGAACTTCAAATTATCAATCCAATCCAAAATAAATATGTTTACAATCTAAAACTAGATTGTTCTCAATTAACACAACTTAAAACCCTTTAAAACTAAAGAACCTCAAGTTTGAATTAAGACGATAAAAAGAAAGACACTCCCTTGTGGTCTTCAAGTGTAAGTTCCTAGGCTCTAGCCTTCTCCAAGCTCCTCCCAAATTGCCTCCTACAAAAGTCTAAGCTTCCATGAATTCAAGTTCTCCACCAAACATCACGCAGCTCCCAGCCATTCGAATTGATGAATTGATGAATCAATGATTCAATTGATTCAAGGAAAGCAACGTGGCTGTGCTTGTGCGTGAATTGATTAAAGGAATTGAATTGATGAAATCGATTCAACGTGGTGGGTCCTGTGGATAAAGAACTGATGGGTGAATGAATGAATCAATGTAAAACTCCTGTGCGTACGTGTTGCAACTGCGTCTCCCCAACGTGAAGCTGCAGCTCCGTCGGCTCTCAATGAGAGCGTCAATAATCAATAGGCAGCTAGGTTAATTTTATAGGAGGAAAAGAGGGCTTTGGGTACCAACTTGGGCCCATTAAAATTCCACCATTAGATCTTCTTTTAGCTTCCAAGGTTAATTCTGCATCGTAGGATCTTCCAATATACTTTTTCTTATCCTGCAAGAATTAAATAAAATCGTGATCTATCATATATGTAGAAATATTATTCAATCACAAGATCTCAATCAGAATATTGATAATTCAAGTCCACTAATTTCATAAGTAATTCTGATTTATATTATTTCCTAAAATAGGCTAACAATCCAAATATTGTCTAATAAATCCAAATTAGCCTAAAATAGTCCCTAAAATAAATGAATAAGGCGGGATAAAATATGATAAATTGGGATTTATCAGGTAGAAATACCTGCAAACACAAGAAGTCAAGCATGGGCATCATTTGATGGGAAGAACAAGAAGAAGTTGGAACCAGGGGACGCATTTGTGTGCGGTATGGCACCATGGCCTGTTCCTATTGCTTGTTTGGTTGATTCCACTAATGATTTCTTAAGAAGCATTCATGAGCGCCTTCATTGAAACTTGAGAAAGACGCGATCTTTTGATGGCCCTCATGACACTTCACCTTTGTTTTCTCTTCTTTCTTTACTTTCTTTATATTCTTGTATACATTGTTGTGCCTTCTATTCTTGGTTTCTTGTGCACTCAATATACAAGTGTAGAGATTCTAGTTAGCAAAGATAAAGTTAGAACAGAGCCGAGAGGGAATGTGATAGAAATTCAAACCTTGTGTGTGTGAAAGAAAGTAAAAGTTGGCAACTAATTCTATGATAGAGAATGATAACCATATATGTGTGTGTTTATTATTATTTTTTGGAACAAAAACTTTAATTCATTCATCACAAGGAAAATACTCTTTCTGTCCTAATTGTAGGACCTAATTTGTAACGCGATTTATATGACAAACTAAGTTCTACATTTAATACCAAAAGTAGTACAACAAAAAGGTCCTCATTTTCCCATATCAACCACAACCACCTCTTAATAGGCTGTGGTTGATAAGAATACAAACATTGGTTTTCATAGAAATCTTAGCACCATATATAGTCTGGCGAGAACTATAACATCCCCATTTTTCATGTGCACTAATGTGAATTTATTTGCACATATGAATCTTTATGAAGTTACATGTTGATGAATATAGGTCATTGCGTGAAATAATTAGAATAAGTTGTGCTCGTGGAATTACATATTTATGTGTAATAAATTTGGCCAAAAAAGAATGAGAATAAGTTGTATGAGTATTTTTAGGAAATAAGGGGGAAAAAAAAGGAAAAATGGCCAAACACATGCTAACTAATAGTTGGATTTTAACATGATGGCATAGTGGTAAATATTGGGCTAGTTGGAGGTCATTTTTTCCCTTCATTATTTCAGCCATATGGGACCCTTTAATTGGCATTAAATCAATCCATTTTTCCCCATTAGCATCAGCCAGCACGCAAGAAAAGGGAAAGGAGGAAGAGACGGAAATTTCTAGGAGAAAATAAGAAGGAAAAACTCAAGAATCCAATAGGTAAATCTCATGTAATCTCTACCATCTCCTCTAAGTTTCCTTTTGCAACTCTTCTTGACCCAAAAAATATGTCTTCTTATGGTGTTCATGAAGGGGGGGCTGAAAATTTTGGTAAACAAGGAAGAAGAAATTACAAGAACATCAAAGGACAAACGAAGGTTAGTGATTCCTGAACCTCCTTATAGTGGATTTGAGTTGGTGATTTGATTTGTTGTGGTATTCTCTTGTATTCTTGAAATTTTTGAAACCCTAAATGTATGGGGAGTTGTTGCCCAAATTCTTGAATGGGATTAGAGTTTGATTAAGGGTTCAAACAACAAATTGGAAATGATTATAGACTAGATTACGGTGTTAGAATGGAAATTTGACATTTTGTTGGTTAGACAATGATTTTCGTCTAGCTGAATATACTAGTGGTTTGGGAATGGATTTTGGTAGTTTTAGTGCTTTTAAAGTGTTTAGAATGAGATTTTGTATGAGGTTGAACTTGGATCATAATTTTGGAAGCATAAATGGAAGTTTGAAGATTTATGGGGTGCTGTTTTCAGAATTTTCTATGGAGTCATCCAGGTTTCTCATGATATTTGACCTAGTAAATGAATTTATAAAATTATGAAATTTTACATGGAGAAAGTAGACATCTCAAGGATTACTTTGGTATATAATTTGTATTTTTCTGAATTTTTTTGCTAAGATAAATAAATTTGCCAAAATTGCCCCTGAAAACTGGGAATTAATTTCGGACAGTAGGAATATTTTGGGCTATGGATGAACTTTCGATTTGGTCTGGCCTAAATGAGTATTTTTATTTGAAACTAAACATATTAAAGGTTATTTGGGCTTTGGAATCAACCCAAAATTAGTTTTCTAGATTTAATTATGAATTTGTGAAGTTGGGCTTCTATTTCAGAAAAATTTCAAAGTTAGGGCGAAAATTAAGAATATATGGGCCCAAATTAAATTCCTTAATAAGAAAAAGAATTTAGTGACTATGGACACATTAATTGGGTTTATTTTAATTTACCAAAGAAAATATTCATTGAGGTGGAATTAATTGTATTTATATTTTATTATTATGTTAGGTTTAATTGTAATCTTCTGCGCCAGAGAAATTATTTTTAGCTGTAGTCGACTGCCAAGTAGTAACCTTAATCTTCATATACTATGTGTGACTTGTGTATGTATGTTTTTCCATGTATATTGCATACATTCGGTGATCATTCCTTTTCCAAGCGCTATGGAACCAGAACATGCTGTGTGCATAAACGGGCCTTGCTGTGTGCCGTCCCCGGTAGTCTGTGCTGTGTGCTATTAGGACTGCTATTTCTGGATTGGCTGTATGCATGATATTGAACGAGATGTGGTTTGAGTTTTTTTTTTTAATTTGTGGTTTGCTTACATGCTTTGGTATACATTTTATATGAAATTAACAGTTACTCTGGGATTCAATTTTGAATCCCAGCTCCTTTTAAGCCATCTGGAAGTTCTTCGAGACCGGAGCAAGGAGACAGGGGTAAGGCTCTGGAGCTGGAGTAGTGTGGAGGTGACTGTTATTTTTGGGTATTTATTTTGATTACCGGATGATTGTGTTATGTTATTTTGGCTGGTCAGGCAACATTATCTGGATGACTGTATATTTTGATCTCTTTGGGAAAAAAAATTACCCTTCCATATTTTTATTAGTATATTCTTGTCCAAACAGGTGCGTACTCTGCTGCTTATATTCTGATACGTGACATAAATTAACCTGGGAAAAACAAGCTAAAATTAAATAAAAATAAAGGACCACACTACTCGCCATCCGAAAGGGCAAGGCCGGTAGGTGTGTAACAGTTGTGGTATCAAAGCCCAGTTTGGACGATATTGATAAATAAAACTGAGACTGACATACTTGTGGTTAATTGTAATAGAAAGAAGATAAGTGTAAGATTTGGGAAGTACTATGGTAGAAGGAGCGTGGCTAGGAGGATATATGATGGTGTTATGAACCAAGGGTCTAATTTGGAGTTTCAAGTCTTTTAAAATAATCTGTATCAGTCTTTGTAGACTTATTTTGGTATCCTGATCTGATTATTGGTGTATGGTAGTATACTATGTTAGCCTTGTAAGGAGTAGCTTGATTGTACGATTATGTAGGACAATATATGAACTGTGAATGTTTTAATATTTTGAGTCTAGTTGGATGATGTACGATGATTTATGGGCAATATCAGTATAGTTCTTTATCAATTTATGGTTATGGTTATAATTTAATATTATTTTGTGAAAATAACATTTTCTTCTACTTGTGTTAAGCTGAATTTTCAATATGGTAAGAGGGAAGGGACCAGGGAGGCCTAGGAGAGAGCCAGAGACTCACATACCTAACCCTCAGGAAAATAATTTGATGTGAGAAATGATGGGTTTGATAAGAGAACAAGGAAATATGATTCAAGAAATGTGAGCTAAGATCAATGAAATGAGAATTTTCTTCTACTTGTGTTAAGCTGAATTTTCAATATGGTAAGAGGGAAGGGGCCAGGGAGGCCTAGGAGAGAGCCAGAGACTCACATACCTAACCCTCAGGAAAATAATTTGATGTGAGAAATGATGGGTTTGATAAGAGAACAAGGAAATATGATTCAAGAAATGTGAGCTAAGATCAATGAAATGAGAGCTCGTGATCATGAAGAAGAACAAACTGTTGATGGCACTAATAATAATAATAATAATGGCAGTAATAATGATGATGAGCATTCGCAATAGCCGTTAAACAATAGAGAGGCTGAGACTCCTCAGTACTGGGTCAAGCAATTCTGTAAACATCAACCTCCGGTGTTTAGAGGCAAATTTGATAGTGCAGAGGATTGGCTACTGCGTCTTGATAAAAATTTTCAAGTTCTAGAATGTCCTGTTGACGGAAGGCCTTTATTGGCTATTTATAAATTAGAGGGCGATGTAGACAGATGGTGGAGAAACACTTAAACAACTCTTCGTGCTCGCAATATCCCTATTACTTGGGAGGTTTTTAAAGAAAAATTCAATGAACAATATTTCCCTTGCTCAAATCAACTTGCAAAAGAATCTGAATTCTTAACTATTCAGCAGGGAACTAATGAATCTTTTGAGAATTATTATGCGAGATTTACTCGTTTATCTCGATATTCTACTTATCACAGGAATCCATACGTTGAGGGTAACCTGGCAGGTGTATTGATTCGTGGATCTAAATTTGAAATCAGAGAAAAACTAGTTGCTCGGCAATTTCGTGAGCTTAATGAAGCTGTTGAGGAATGTCGTATTGTTGAAAGAAATCTTAATGAATTGCATGCTTATAGAAATACTATGAACCGCAGTGAATCTACTTGTGGTAATTCTTCACAAAAAAGAAAAGGACCCTGGGATAAGAATCGTGGTAGTTCTAAAAAGCCTTTTCAATCCAGTCAATCAAATTTTAAGAGGCCTGCAAAGCCTCAGGTGTGTAATAAATGTGGAAAATCGCACCCTAGATCTAATTGCGATGGGCGGATCATTTTTTATATTTGCCGCAAGCCAGGACATATCAGCCGTGACTGTCCACAACGGACTGTTGAGAGGAGACCCCAGAGTCAAGGTCAGGTATTTGCTTTGACTCGAGAGGATGCTCGTAAATCTCCTGAACTGTTACAAGGTATGATTTCTCTTCATGATTGTTTATTACATGCATTATTTGATTATGGTGCTAGTCACTCTTTCATAGCTTATAACTATGTCAAACGTATGAATTTGAATGTTCACAAACTGCCTTATGATCTGAATGTGTCTACTCCATTGGGAGTCAAATCTAAAATTGCTTATGTATGTCTGAACTGTATTGTGATCATGGACGGATATGAGTCCACTATGGATCTGATTTGTTTATGTTGCATGATATTGATGTGATTTTGGGATTAAATTGGTTGACGGCTAATAGTGTTGTACTAGACTTCGACAATAGAAAGGTTATCTGTCCTGATCAACAGCAAAATCTCAGTGCCAAAGCAAGCCTTGGTTTTCTTACTGCTACTGAGGCAGAACAGTTCATTAAGCAAGGGTGCAAAGGATATGTGGTATTCTTTTCAATACAGGCAGATTCAGAACCGTCTCTAGATGACATACCAGTGGTGAGTGAATTTCCCGACATGTTTCCTGAAGATATCAGCGAGTTACCACTGGAGAGAGAGGTGGAGTTTGCTAGTGACATTGTGCCTGGTACTGGACCAATTTCTAAAGCGCCCTACCTCATGGAACCGAATGAAATGGTTAAGTTAAAGAAGCAGATAGAAGAATTACTTGAAAATGGGTTTATTCGCCCTAGTGTTTCGCCTTAGGGAGCCCTGGTCTTATTTGTGAAAAAGAAAGATGGCAATTTGAGACTCTGTATTGACTACCAGGAATTGAACATGGTGGCCTTGAAAAATAAATATCCCTTTCCTATAATTGATGACTTGCTTGATCAATTATATGGTTCCTGTATCTTTTCAAAGATTGATTTACGATCGGGGTACCATCAGCTATGAGTTAAAGCTGAGGATATTCCGAAGATTGCTTTCAGAACTAGGTATGGGCACTACGAATTTCTTGTGATGCCGTTAGGCTTGACAAATGCTCTGCTATCTTCATGGGTTACATGAACAGAATTTTCCGACTGTATCTAGATCAGTTTGTAGTGGCATTCATTGATGACATCTTGATCTATTCAAAGAGTCAGAAGGAACATGAAGATCATTTGCGGCTTGTATTGAATATTCTGAGGGAAAAGCAACTCTATGCTATCAATAAATGTGAATTCTGGTTGTCAGAGGTTAAATTTCTAGGCCGCGTAGTTTCTGAAAATGGTGTTTCAGTGGACCCTAGTAAAGTGAAAGCAGTATTGAGCTAGAAAAGGCCTGAGATTGTTACAGAAATACGCAATTTTCTCCGTCTAGCAGGGTATTATCGTCGATTCATACAGAATTTTTCTTGAATTGTGTTGCCATTGACGAAGCTCCTGAGAAAGAACCAAACATTTGTGTGGGATAAGCATTGCATGCCAGATCTATGTGATTATCCCAGATCCGAGCCAGACCTATGTGGTCTACAGCAATGCTAGTTTACAGGGATTGGATATGTCTTGATGCAGCAGGGCAGAGTTGTAGTATATGCCTCTTGTCAGTTGAAGCCTCATGAGTTAAATTATCTTACACATGATCTGGAGCTTGCAGTTATTGTCTTTGCTTTGAAAATATGGCGACACTATTTGCATGGTACTACTATTGAGCTATACTGTGACCATAAAAGCCTTAAGTATCTATTTGATCAAAAGGAACTTAATATGAGGCAGTGCAGATAGATGGAGTTGCTAAAAGACTACAACCTGGAAATCAAATACCATCCAGGTAAAGCCAATGTTGTCGTAGATGCGTTGAGCAGAAAAACTGTGTAGGTTGCATTTATGATGATCAAGGAGCGAAAGTTGCTAGAAGATTTCCGCGACTTGAATTTATCAAATTAGATCTTTGCCAACGAAAATGCACCTCATGAAGCCTATATTGCTAGTCTCCTTGTTAGCCAAGAGGAGAATAGTCTGAGTGTTGCAATAAAAGAAGCTCAAATGCAAGATGATATAACTGAATCTATTCAAGAAAAGATCGAACGAGGACAAACAACAAATTATGACATCTCACCAAGCGGATTGATCCGGTATAAGAAAAGAATTTATGTGACACCTAAAGATGATTTGAGACAGAAAATTCTTGATGAGGCTCATTTAAGCAAATACACCATTCATCCTGGTGTGGTTAAAATGTATTGAGATATGAAATTGCAATTTTGGTGGCCGGGGATGAAAAAGGAAATAATTCTATATGTGGCTACATGTCTGACTTGCCAGAAGGTCAAAATTGAGCATCAACGACCAGGAGTATCCAAAGTTCATGGCCAGGAGTAGGAGGTACGTATAAGCAATTTCAAGGATGAAATTTATTTTTACAGGGGAAGAAATGTAACATCCCCATTTTTCATATGCACTAATGTGAATTTATTTGCACATATAAATTTTTTATGGAGTTATGTGTTGATGAATATAGGTCATTGCGTAAAATAATTAGAATAAGTTGTGGTCGTGGAATTACATGTTTATGTGTAATAAATTTGGCCAAAAGGAAATGAGAAGAAGTTGCATGAGTATTTTTAGGAAATAAGAAAAAAAAATTGAAGCAAGGTTAAAATTACAATTTCTATTTGTGCTGTATGTCTTAAAATTATTTAGAATTTATGGGCACATAAGCATGGGTTATAAGTTAACAAAGTGGACTAAAATCATCCTAAGAGAGGCTTAAATTTTTGGCCCAAACTAGGGGGAAAAAAAGAAGAAAAATGACCAAACACATGCTAACTAATAGTTGGATTTTAACATGATGGCATAGTGGTAAATATCGGGCTAGTTGGAGGTCATTTTTCCCCTTCATTATTTCAGCCGTATGGTACCCTTTAATTGGCATTAAATCACATCCATTTTTCCCCATTAGGATCAGCCAGCACACAGGAAAAGGGAAAGGAGGAAGAGACGAAAATTTCGAGGAGAAAATAAGAAGGAAAAACTCAAGAATCCAATAGATAAATCTCATGTAATCTCTTCCATCTCCTTTAAGCTTCCTTTTGCAACTCTTATTGACCCAAAAATCTGTCTCCTTATAGTGTTCATAATTTTTTTGGGGGGGGGGGGGCGCCTAAAAATTTTGATAAACAAGGAAGAAGAAATGAAAGAAGAAATTACAAGAATATCAAAGGACAAACTAATGTTAGTGATTCTTGAACTTTCTTATAGTGGATTTGAGTTGGTGATTTGATTTGTTGTGGTATTCTCTTGTATTCTTGAAATTTTTGAAACCCTAAATGTATGGGGAGTTGTTGCCCAAATTCTTGAATGGGATTAGAGTATGATTAAGGGTTCAAACAACATATTGGAAATGATTATAGACTAGATTACAGTGCTAGAATGGAAATTTGACATTTTGTTGGTTAGACAATGATTTTCGTCTAGCTGAATATACTAGTGGTTTGGGAATGGATTTTGGTGTTTTTAGTGCTTTTAAAGTATTCAGAATGATATTTTGTATGGGGTTAAACTTGGATTATAATTTTGGAAGCGGAAGTTTGAAGATTTATGGGGTGCTGTTTTCAGAATTTTCTATGGAGTCATCCGGGTTTCTCATGATATTTGACCTAGTAAATGAATTTATAAAATTATAAAATTTTACATGGAGAAAGTAGACATCTCAAGGATTACTTTGGTATATAATTTGTATTTTTCTGAATTTTTTTGCTAAGATAAATAAATTTGCCAAAATTGCCCCTGAAAACTGGGAATTAATTTCGGACAGCAGGGATATTTTGGGCTATGGATGAAATTTCGATTTGGTCTGGCCTAAATGAGTATTTTTATTTGAAACTAAACATATTAAAGGTTATTTGGGCTTTGGAATCAACCCAAAATTAGTTTTCTAGATTTAATTATGAATTTGTGAAGTTGGGCTTCTATTTCAGAAAAATTTCAGATTTAGGGTGAAAATTAAGAATATATGGGCCCAAATTAAATTCCTTAATAAGAAAAGGAATTTAGTGAAATTGGGTTTATTTTAATTTACCAAAGAAAATATTTATTGAGGTGGAATTAATTGTATTTATATTTTATTATGTTAGGTTTAATTGTAATCATTTGCGCCGAAGAAATTATTTTTAGCTATAGCCGACTGCAAGGTAGTAACCTTAATCTTCATATACTATGTGTGACTTGTGTGTGTATGTTTTTCCATGTATATTGCATACATTCGGCTATCATTCATTTTCCAAGCGTTATGGAACCGAAACATGCCGTGTGCATAAACGGGCCTTGCTGTGTGCCGTGCCCGACAGTCTATGTTGTGTTCTATTAAGACTGCTAGTTCCGGATTGGCTATGTGCATGATACTAAATGAGACGTGGTTTGAGTTTTTTTTATTCGTTGTTTGCTTACATGCTTTGTTATACATTTTATATAAAATTAAAGGTCACTCTGAGATTCAATTTTGAATCACAGCTTCTTTTAAGCCATCTGGCAGTTCTTCGAGACCAGAGCAGGGAGACAGGGGTAAGGCTCTGGAGCTGGATTAGTGCGGAGGTGACTGTTATTTTTTAGTATTTATTTTGATTACCGGATGACTATATTATGTCATTTTGGCCAGTCAGGCAATATTATCCAGATGATTGTATATTTTGATCCCTTTGGGAAAAAAATTTATCCTTCCATATTTTTATCAGTATATTGTTGTCCAAACCAGTGCGTACTCTACTGCTTATACTCTGATGCGTGACGTAAATTAACCTAGGAAAAACAAGCTAAAATTAAATAAAAATAAAGAACCACACTAACCGCCACCTGAAAGGGCGAAGTCGGTAGGTGTGTAACAAAAACAAACATTGGGTTTTAAAGGAATGGCTGCTATCACCAACTTGAGTAATCATATTGATGGCTTCAATACACTTGGGATAAAGTGCACTATTTTATGATCATAATGTATCAAAATGTTGTTCATTTTATGTAGAATCTAATTATCACAGCCCCCCCCCCCCTCATATTTAGGAGGTTGGTGAATTAGAGAGAGGCAGATAGTCTACTGTATTCATTTCTTTGGTTCATTGAAATGATGTTGATTAGTTTTTACATTGTCAAATTTGAGATATCTTATTATAGGAATCCCGCTCTCTTTTTTCCAAGTAAGGTCTATTATCTCAACATTTATACTATGAGTAAGTAATGCCATGTAATATAAGCCTTTATTAGTCCATATGGAATGTAGATGATTTATACAAGAAGTTTTGAGCAATTCAAATGTTGAAATAATTTTGTGACGTTTTCATAATTTCAATATATAAAAATTTTAAATAGTCATGTTTGGGTGAAACTACTTTACAATATTTTAAAATCAGCCTCTCAATTTGCAAGCGCTTGCTTCATTAGAGACCCGTGCCTATTTAAGCTTGGAGCATTCAATACTCTAATTTTTGCTGTAGTTTTTTTTATAAATATATCTTGGAGTCCTCTTGTTAGATGTTATGGGATTTATACTTTCTCTTTTACCATTATGGTCTGGTCTTATTGTTTACTCGGATTTTCTCTAGTACCATTCTTGTCTGCTCTCATCATTTACCACAAAACTACGTAGTTTTTTAAAAAAAAAAAAGAAAAAAGAAAAAAGCAATGGAAGCTCCCCCCAAATATATATATATATATATATATATATATATATATATATATATATATATCATCGAGGAATATTTTTTTAGTAGCATTCAATATATAAAATTAGATTTTAAAACATCACATCCCTAAACAATTTTTTTAAAAGCATATGCAATAAAAATTACTTTAGGATACTGGTGCTACTTAGAAAAATATTTATAGGTATTTGGTGCTCGATATTGGTTTGGGTATTGAATGCTTGTGGTTCTAGGGTAAAGAAAGAGAGTAGACCAAAACAGTAAAGGAGAGAATTTGGATCCACAATATGACTTATACCATATGATGGCAATATCGAGCACCTTAAAGAAGGCACATTAAAAAAACATTTGAGGTGACTGAGCCGGAAATTTCCTATAAACAGTGTTTTAAGAGTGAAACCATCATTAAGCCATCCAAAAGCACCGGCTTTAGCGGAAGAGATTTTAAAGTAAAGGTAGATAAAGTTAACCGTGTAAGATTGTTGGGACTTATAGGGTGTTTCAGGAAGGATTTAGGATTCTGAGCAAAAAAAGAGGGGGGGGGGGAGGAGGATTTAGGGTGTTGCCAAGAATATTGACTTGAATATTTAAAAGAAGACTTTTTTTGTTGGGGGAGGTGTGGAAAGCAAGTTAACCTTAGCATATTTACGGTGGGTAAACTTGACCGTGTAAGATTGTTGGGATTTATTAGGGCGTTTCTAGGAAGGATTTTAGGATGTTGCCAAGAATATTGAACATTTAAAAGAGACGGGGGAAAAAAGCGAGTGAACCTTGGCATATTTATAATTCGTAATACATTGTCCATCTTCATTGCCTCACGGTCTCAGTAATCCGCAAACAGCAACTTCCATTGTGTTGAACCAAGCTACTCTTAATCGGAGAAGTATGCTCCGTCGTGTTCTGAATCGGCTAAATAATTCCATTTTCGGGAGAACAGTAGGATCTCTCTCTTGCGTCGTGGGCCTGCTTTTTTACGCTCTGAGCTCCTCTTTCAAATTCCTCTTCGGAGAATGGAACCATACAAAGATCGTCCTCTATATAATTCTAAGTTCTCTTATCAGCGTCGTCGTCTTATTCGCACCCAAAAGTCGAGTCTCATTCGTCTACAAGCTGAAACCTCACGTTCAATTTCTGGTTCTCTTGCTCACTTCACTCTACTCCTTTTTCACCGATAGATCCACGAAAGGAAAGCCAGACACATGGAGCGTGGTTTCGAGTGTTGCATTTGCTTTGACTTCTCTGTGTTTATCGCGGCAAATCAAACCTGGATTAGACGTTGGTCTGTTTAGTTTTTTCCTTGGATGTGTCACCTTACAGTTGATGAAGATCCACCTGATTTTCATTCTTGTCGCTGCTGGTTTGTGTTATCCTCTAGTCGTCCTTGGATCCTATTCAAAGTTGCAGTCAGAGAATGGAGATTCGAGTGCTGAAGAAAGTGTAGAAATACGAATTGATGATGTAAACAGAGCATCGTTTGGAATGCGCCAAGATATCGCTGGAGAAATAAGCCCGAGAATACGTGTGAGAAATGTTTCACCCTCTCCCTCTTCCCCACCCTCCGCACGTTTTGCTCAGGACGATGACAGAAGTGCCTGCAGTCGTTCCGGCGAAGGCGGCTCCTCCTCCTCCTCCAGTGATCCTCTTCTCGCTTGTCTCCCTGCCCATGGCTATGAAAGTTTTGAGGAATTGCCCGAAGGTACTTACTTGCCTCATTAATTTCATTATTCCTTTGGCCTCTTTCACTTCCCTCCTATTTAATTCTTTCTATATATGCATTAAAAGAATTAATGGTCTTTAATTTTCTGAATACAGTGGCACCCAGTGAGCAATTCCTGTCAGATCTACAAGAACAAGAGAGGCAGCAGCAGCAACAGCAGGAGCAGTGGGAGCAGCAGTGGGAGTTGCAGGGGGAGCAGCAGCAGCAGTAGGAGCAACAGCAGCATCTGCAGCAACGGGAGCAGCAGCAGCTCTAACAGCGGGAGCGGCATTTGCAGCAGCGGGAGCGACGGCTGCAGCTGAGGGAGTGGCGTCTGCAGCAGTGTGAGCGGCGGCAGCAGGAGCAACGGCAGTGGGCACAACTGGAGCAGTGGGAGTGGGCGCAACAGGAGCAGTGGGAGTGGCCACAACAGAAGCAGCGGAGCAGCTCCAGCGGCAGTGGCGGCTGCAGCGGGAGCGGCGGAGGCAACAGCGGGAGATGCAGCGAGAGCTGCGGGAGTTGAGCGGGAGCAGCAGCAGCTGGGCTGCAGCAGCAATGGGAGCTGCAGCCGCTGCTTTATGCGTTTGAGAGGAATTAGTGAGGATAATTAGTTAATTTCTTAAATTTGGTAACATTTTAAAATTTTAAATTGGTATTTTTGAAATTATTATAATCTAATATATTTATTTGTCTTTTATTAATTTTGATAGTCTTTTTCTATTTTTTCTATATAAAAAAAAAGATAAAGATATCGCTATCTTTTTTACTTACAAAACATAATTTCAATTTAACTTAAAGGTGTACTAAAGATTCAAAATCTTTTAAGCTTTGATTGAAATTAATTAAGTCTCTTTCATATATTTATTAGACTGAAAATTGGATTATTATTAAATATACAAAGTTTTCACCTTAGTAAATGAAAACTTTCCCTAGGAAAAGGGACCAATTTACATGTCATGCCTTTGTTCCAAAGGTTACTTTAATTTTATAAATGAAACTAGTCCCTCACAATAAGGCGAACCCATATTCAAATTCCTGTTTAGAGATGTATATATACATTTAGTGCTCAACAATGTGTTGAACATAATTGCCTCCAATAGAAAGATAAAAGGAAAGCTACTTTTAATAGTAAGATGACTGGAAGTACATAAGTGCATAACTTTGGAGAAACAAATAATATAATATTGTTGTATCATCCATGTAGAGAGGATGACAGCCCCTTCCCAGCTTTTCCATAAAATTTGCACATTAATATTTTTGTAACAACATCACTAACAACCATCTTCCCATCTATTTTGAATGGGTGGATATCATGAAACTCATGAATGGTGAAATTTGTAGGATCTGGGAATTTTGATCACACCAGTATGTCCACATTCGCTATCATTTAAGCCGTTGAAATACCCCTATCGGTCGCTGACGACCGGCGACAGGGTGGTGGCAGCTGGTGGTGGGGCCCACTGCCGAGGGGGTATTTCTTTTTTTTTTTTTAATTATTTACAACTAAGGGCAAAATGGTCATTTCGCGTGAATTTGCATATCCCCCAAAAGTCCTTGTCACCTCTCAGTCTTTTTGCAAATTCGACAGACTTCTGGGTGTTTTGCAAATTCATTTGGTATTTATTTAGTATTTTCCCTAATTTTAAAGTACTTTTTCTTTAAAAAATCATAAAAAATAAAAATAAAAATTATATCAACACATTACTCATTTTCTGTAAAATCTAAGGAGCAGAAGGGAAAAATGGGACATTACACGGATATTAGAGACCACAAACCGAAAACCACTCCTCAATATTGATCGCCCCTCAGCATGCATTCGCTTCTTTGGTTCATTGAAATCCGGTTCCCTTTTTTACAAGCAAGGTCTAGATCTCAAATTATCTACTTTTATACTAAGAGTATATGTAAATTGTAATGCCATGTAAAAAGTATGCCTTTATTGGTCCATATTGTAGGTACCTGGGTTATACAAGAACGAGTAACTCTAATGTTGAAATAATTGTGCAAAGTTTTCATAAATATTCAGTATATAAAAATTTTAAATAGGGATGTTTGGTTCTGGTGAAACTAACTTCCACAGTATTTTTAAAATCAACCTCCCAGTTTGCAAGTACTTGCTTCATTTTCATAGAGACCCATGCTTATTTAAACTTGGATAATTTAGTAGTCTAATTTCTGCTGCAATTTTATTTATAAATATACCCAATCTTTTGGATTCCTTTTGTTAGATGTTCTGCTTTGGATCTAAGTGATCCAAATTGAGCACAGTGAACTTATTAAATTGGTTTTTTTTTAGAAGATGCTGTTTGTACCCTAATTTAGAACCTTGTTATTTTCAAATGTCAATATTCAATCGAGTGTTATGTTGGTTTGATGAAATGATCGAATAGATTCCTCACCCACATAGTCACAGTTCGAATGACATGAGAGAGAGATAGAGAGAGGAACCTTGTTATTTGGAAACACTTTGAAAATTGGAACTTGATAATCAATGAGTACTTAGTCATGACTACAGAACCCATCTTAGGCACAAAATTCAAATGTGACCCTTTTAATGTGGCTTCTGCCATAGAAACAACATATGCAAATACTCAAGTCTTAGAAAGCACCTAACATGATAAAAACAAAAGTGTCTAAGGTTTAAGATGTGTTAGAGGTTATGAGAAGTAAGAAAGACATCTTTTTGACCCAAAGGAAGTATGTTCTTGATCTGTTAAAAGAAAGTCAAAAAGATGCCTTTCTTACTTCTCATAACCTCTAAAGTACTTTAGACACTTTTGCTTTTATCAAATGATTTGGGTCCTTTAAAGTACTTTCTACTTTTGCTTTTATCAAATGATTTGAGTCCTTTAAAGTACTTTCTTAGAATAGAGGTTATGAGAAGTAAGAAAGATATCTTTTTGACCTAGAAGAAGTATGTTCTTGATCTGTTAAAAGAAACTGGGAAACTCGGAGCATCACCAAGTAATTTTCCCATGATCCCTAATCCCCTCTTGGACATTGATGACCGCATACCGTTTGATGAGCTACCTGAGGATGTACGAAAGAAAGTTGATCCAGAAAAGATCAAGCCATTTGCCCATCCTGAGAGATACCGTAGGTTAATTGGGAAGTTAAACTATCTTATGGTAACTCGCCATGATGTGACCTTTCCAGTTAATGTGCTTGGTCAATTCATGACTGCACCAACAGTTGCTCAGTGGGAGGCTTTGGAACATGTCTTACATTATTTGAAGGGTTCACCTGGTCGTGGTGTTCTTTATACAAATCATGGCCACAACAAGGTTGAATGCTTTTGCGATGCAGATCATGCAGAGTCAAAAGCTACCAGAAGATCCACCACAGGATATTGTGTGTTTGTTGGTGGAAATTTAGTATCATGGAGGAGTAAGAAGCAAGATGTGGTTTCTAAATCCAGTGCAGAAGTTGAGTATAGAGCTATGCCTCAGTCAGTACAAGAAATTGTGTGGATTCACCCGTTAATGAAGGAGGTTGGTCTTGCCACATCATTACCTGCAAAGTTGTGGTGTGATAATAAAGTTGCTCTACACATAGCCTCCAACTCTATGTCTCATGAACGAACAAAACATATTGAGATTGATTGTCATTTTGTACACGATAAGATCAAGGAGAATTTTATTTCCACTGGACATGTGCGGTCTAGTGATCAGTTGGGTGACCTTCTAAATAAGGCTTTAAATGGGACTCGGGTTGATTATCTTTGTAACAAGTTGAGCTTGATTAATATCTATGCTCCAACTTGAGAGGAAGTGTTAGGAAATATATATATTAGGAAATATATTCTAATTAGTATAGCAATCAATCAAAGATTATAGAGATTAGGGAATCAATCTCCATAATGAGTCATTGATCCTCATTAATTCCCTTTTCCCCTCTTTTGTGTACAAATATCTCTTACCATGTACATGAATATACAGACTTTTGAGTATACACTTCTCTCTCTCTCTCTAAACCTACAAGATGAAACTTTCACCTCCAAATATTTTGCTTGTCTCTACATGTCAGATGCATGCTCCAGGCATTAAGTGCAGGGCCATATTTAGATTTCTAGATGAAGAGAAAGAAATCAAAGGAGTACAATGACAATTCAAACACATCAATTGAGATGAAAAGGCCTAGGGAAAGGGAAAATGATGCGTAAGAGCCGGGATCTGAATTCGTATTTATCATTTTGGTTTGGTCTCATCCTTTACCCCCAAAACTAAGTAGTTTTGGGTTTAAAAAAAAAGTAATTAATCTTTTTTTAATTTTTCCCTTTAAAAAAGAAGAAGGAATATCTATCATCCATAAATATTTTTTTAGTGGCATTCAATATTCCAAATTAATTTTTAGTACACTCACCACCCTAAATTATTTTTTTAAATGACATTCACTATCTACCACCCAACACCAAAAAATAATTTTTAAATAGCACCCAATTTATTTGTAGGTGACACTAAAAAATATTTTAGGATGTTGAGTGCACTGAAAATTAATTTGGAATAGTGAATATTACATGAGAGAATCCAAGAATCCAAGTCCGCGAAACATATATTACCTTATGGTTGGCACAAAGCCATATGACTATTGTAAAAAAATTTTGGGGTCTCCAAGCCCAAAATTTCCCATAAACAGTGTTTTGAGTGTGAAGCCATGAGCCATTCAAATATAAAAGACAAGTACCTTTATAAGCACTTTTTGAATCTGAAGACATGCTCTGACCCTAGTGGATTACCGGTGTCTACCCCCACCTAAACTTTTTTTTTATCCAAAAAAAAAAAATATATATATATATAAGATGAATTCCTTATCAATGGCTGGAACAATTACTCTAGCAGAATTAGTGATAAGTTAACCTTTGTTCCTCTGTATCCTATGCAAGCGACGCAGATTCCCTTAAGTATCTGTAAGGGAGTGGAAAGATTACAGTGCAATTTCATACGAGGAAAATTTAGTGGCATGGTTTTCATAATTTGGGGTGGAACACTCTACTGCAACCCAAACATTATGGAGGTTTAGGATATAAAAAGCTCTCGGCGATGAATCAAGCCTTCAGATGCAAGTTGGCTTGGAGATTGATTGTCGGGAACCAAAGTTTATGGTTAGAGGTCTTGCTCAACAAATGCATGAACAGAAGTGGCCGCAGTTTGCTTGAAGCCAGATCTGGTGACTGGTGATTCGTCCCTATGGCATTTTATATGCCGCCAAAAAGAAGTTATTGAAGTAGAGGATCCTCTTGGAGGGTGCGAAATGGAAATTCAGTCAAGTTTTTCAGTGATAAATGGCTATTTAAGGGGGAAAGGATCGAAGAGTTGTGTTTAAGGCTCTTATCTGAGCAAGAGAACTTGAGCCTCGTTTCATACTGGACTACTAATGGTTATTGGGAATTTACTCATCTTGCCTCCATAGTGTCTGAGGAGGTGTTACAAAGGTTAACAACAACTATTCCACCTATGGCAGAAGCAGGGGAGGATGTACTAATATGGAGTGAAGATCATAAGGGTTTGTTCCCTGTTAAATCAGCTTATTACTTAATAGAGAAACCATACATCCTTTTACACCAGCCTTGTTATAAACTCTAAAGGAAATGGCAAGGAGAGGAAAGAATTCGGGTATTTACGTGGCTTGTCTTCCATAATAGACTATTGATGAATGAATGGCGTAGCAAGTGGTCTACCTCTTCGGCCATATGTCTTTTCTGTAATTCACAAACAAAGATCATCACCCATATTTTGCGAGATTGCGTATTTGCTAAGGATATCTGGAAGGCGTTAGTTCTCCGAGATTCTCGACTATATTCTTTCAGGCACCATTGCAAGAATGGATCCACTTCTATCTAAAAAAGGAGATTGGAAAAAATACCATTACAAATTGGAGCTTGACCTTTGGAGTGGGAATCTAGAAATTGTGGACAAGGAGAAATCAAACAATTTTCGATGGTAATTTTTGCAGGATAAATGACCCAACTTAGGCGATTTTACACTTGACGTGTTTCTTTGTGAATGAAGGATCTCCATTGTCGGAGGAGAATTCGGATCCGAGGATTTGCATGAATCGGAAAAAACCACTGTCTGAATGGGTTAAGGTCAACGTGGATGGAGCTGTGTCTTCAAATAGGAACAGAGAGAGCTGTGGTAGATTGATTAGAGATCACTGTGGTAGATGGATAGCTGAATTTTCTGCATTGATTGGGTATTGCAGTCCCCAAGAGGCAGAAGAATAATGGGCTATTTTGAAAGGATTGCAGCTATCTTGGCAAAAAGGGTTTATACAGGTTATCTGTGATATGCTGAAGGAAGAGGAAGGCGATGTATCACAAAGTTTGGTTGTTTTTCAGATTAAGTGTTTCATAAGGTTTAGTTGGAATTTGCAGATTAATCACGTCTCTCGTGATCAAAATCGAGTAGCAGATAGACTTCAAAGGAAGGGTTTTCCAATACCTCTTTTTATGATTTGTGTCCTACTTAATTTAGAACTTTAGTGCTTAATGATTATATTAATGATTGTAAGGGAACTAATTCCCCAACGACCCTATTTTAATTTAAATATGCCATCATTCATACAAAAAATAAAAAAGGCGCGAGCTTGAGTGGAAAAGATATTAGTGTAAAGGTCGATAAAGCGTAAGGTTGTTAGGACTTACGTTTTTTCCAGGAAAAACTTGGGATGTTTTCTGTTTAAAGAACAAGACTTATTGGACTTGACTAGGTTGTCAAGCCTAGAGCCTACGTACCCTTTGAAGGGATCAAAGTCCACGTAGTTCACAGTAAACTTGGAGGGGTGAAGCCAGGGGGTGGTGTGTGTGCTCTGTGTGACAGAAAGTAAAGAGAGCATGAATTAGAACGTGTGCACCTAATTAGTGTCCCTCTGTATTTATAGAGGCGTCCGGTGCGAGTATCTTGGGCTGGCGAGATACTCTGGGTGAGTGATATCTGGGGCCGAGATATCAGGAGAAGGTGTCCCGGGATTATGGTTAGGATAGGTCCTATATTGTTGGGATCTCGTATCCTTGCCTATTATTCCACTGACTATGCTCCCAGGCTCAGTTAGGTCGGTCCGTAACAGTTGCCCCCCAGCTCGGTCGTTCAAGCCTCTAGACGGCCGAGATGTTCATTGCCTCCGGCCCCTGTCAAGGCCGGGGCATTCTACTTCTGCTGGACCGGCGTGTAGCTGCCGCGGCCCATAAGTCGGCTTTGAATCCGAGGCTGGCTTCTTACTCCTTACCCCCGACGTTATGCCGAGGATGTTGAGTTCAATTTACCGAGGTGGTTATTCAATCCGTTCCGACCCATGGCGCCTGTCAACGACCTCGGATCCATGCTTTTTGCCCTTTGGCATTCGCCTTGCATTTTGGGATTCCCCATGCGTGTGCCATCATTGCGAGTTCACACCTGGCACTCACTGAATGGTGGTAATCTGCAACCGCCGCGTCTTTTCACGCCCCAATGTTCGTGCACATTTAATGTGCTTACGTCGTGCTGTACCAATCCCGTCGTGTCTATGTTGAATAGACCTTTTCACCCCCGTCATTTCGCGACTTGGTTTAAGTAGCTTTTGTTCCTTTTTCGTCTTCACTTTTCCCGTTATTCAATTTTTCTCAAATTTTCCTCTGGTTTCTCTCTAAGTTCATAGTACTACCTTCTTCGATCGAAACTTCGCCGTTCTTCATTTCCAGAGTTCAAGCTTCCCTCATTCTGTTCATACAAGTATTTCGTTCACTTCCTTTTACATTTGTTCGGTCTTACTCTGTGTTTTGCTGTTTATTTTCCTAAGATTGTCGCCTATATTGCTACTCTTTCTCTTTTCTGGGTTGCTTGGTGAGCTTTCTGGGTTTTCCTCACATTGTCTTACCCAACACTCGTTCACTTATTCGCCTTTAAACACAAGACCTTTAGTTCTTAGGCTTCCTGTTATGGTGAGAGACAGAAATTTCCCTAGGCCCAGAGCAGTGTTGTCGCCAGAAGAGGAAACGTTCCTTCGCACACGCTTCCCACGGGCTTCCTATTGGGTTTTTGGGGGTGAACCTCCTGAAACGAGGATATTGGCCCCTTTGCGCCGAGGTGGTATTATTCGCCCGGGGCGAGTTGGGACTCGTCTCGTAGCTGCTAGAGTTCTAGTCCCTCGTCCCGTTCGGCCCTTAGCACGCGCTCTTCCCCTCGGACTGCCAGTCGGGGCCGTGGTAGGCTCCTCATCCGGGTCCGGGTCCCTATCTTGATGGCTCAAACACTCAATTTTTATGAGGGCCCTTCTTCTGTTTGCTCAAATCCTTTCCCGGAAGGGTATCTCAGCCCCTGTTGGGACTTCCTCGCGGAGAGCTCTGCTCTGATAGCACATGGTGGAAATGTCAGGGCTTCTTCCATACTCGGTTCCTGCCGACATCGACCTTCCCTAGATGTCCTTCCTAGTGCCCCCAGTCGTCCGAGTCCGTAGTCTTTTCACCTGTAACTGTTGTCGCACCAGGTATTCCTGCTCTTTACTGATACTGATTTTGTTTATTTGCCTATAGGTATAATGGCTCCCAAATCCTGATCTTCCAAGCAACGGTCCGAGGCCGAAGGTTCGGACTCTTCTAGTCCGCCTGGAGCATTGTGTCGGCAATATAACTGGGTGTCCCACGAGGTGCTGAAGACTCAGTCCCTTATGTCGGACGTCGACATTGCCCGGTTGAAGATTCCGGCCATGCCTGGGTGCGTCATCAGTTGTCCGGGGGCCGACGAGCCCGTTTGTGCGACTCGGGAAGTAGGTCGCCCGAATTTTTTCTTTTTCTACCGGGATTTCTTGTCCCGAGTCAAAGTTTCCTTGCCTTTCACCCCCTTTCAGATGGAGGCCTTGCTGCACCTAAGACTTGCCCCCTCCCAGCTTCATCTGAACGGGTGGACTTACCTTGTTGCTTTTGAGCAGCTATGTCGTTCCTTCCCCGTCCCAATTTCGTGCTCCACAAACCTTTTATTCTACTATTTTGGCCCCTTTACTCCCAGTTCACCGAAGGAGGGTGATAAGCTGAGAGGGTTGGTATCCCTCCGCATCAACTCGGACCGAAAGCTTATGACGCCTTTCTCGGATTCCTTCAAGCGTCTTAAGGGGGCCTTTTTCAAGGTTGAAGCTGAGTTTGGGAAGCAGCCTTGGTTCTTACAGGATCCTGAGGACGATAAAGTGGGCTGGCGTTTTCCCTTATACTGGATGGAGAGTCATTATAAGGCTTCTCCTTCGTCCTTCCAGATCCTGCGTAAGGATCTCTGGCCGGATTTGGTTTCTGCCCTTCCTCAGTTGGAGGCGCTTGTGGCGGAGTACAGTTTGAGACTCGCCAGCTTTTTTATAACCGGGGAGGGTTCTAAGCCGCTTTCTCCTACTTGTAGGGTTCTTTTTTAGTATATTGTTTTTTATTTTGACTTGGATGTTGGATCCGTGTTTCTGACTTGTTTTTATTGTTGTCCTTTCAACTCGAGATATACGTGCCCTTCCCCTTTATCTCCTGAAGGCGAATCCTGCCGCTTCCTCTCCGAGCCGACAGACTAGGAAACGAGATGCTCTTGAGGAGGCTGCCTCGCCCAATGCCGATGCAGCGAAGAAATCCAAGGCCTTAGTCGGCCAAAGATCTGTTCCTGCCGCCGTCACCGAGCCTTCCCAGGGGGCTGAGTCCCAGACTTCGAAGGGGAAGGAGGCCGTGATTGAGTCCCCGGCTTCAAAGGGGAAGGAGGCCGTGATTGCTATCGAGGAGGTCGAGGCTGTGATCTTCCCCGAGTCACCATCGGGCTCGCTGTCTGCTTCGCCTCCATCTCCGCCTCCTCCTCCTCCTCCGCCGTCGGGTCCGTCTTTGGTCTTCCCCGGCTGCTTTTTGTAGGACAAGGGGGTGGTCCCGGAGGTGGATGTTGTTTTTCTCCCTCCTCGGCACTTCTTGGAGAACCGGCCAACATCCCCACCAGCTATGGACAAGATACATGCGGCCCAAAAGCATTTGTGCTGGTATGTTGGCTTTCTTCAGGCCCTGGTTTTAGTGAGGGAGAAGTATGTCACGGCTGATGCTGACTGCAGGTGGTTGAGAGCGTCTGAGGAGGAGCTGAAGAACGCATTGGCTACAGCAGAGGCTAAGACCGAATCTGCGGAGGAGCTGAATAAGGCTTTGGCCGTGGCAGAGGCTAGAGGCAAGTCTACCGAGGAAGAGCAGGATACGGCCAGGACAGAGCGGGATGTTGCCAAGGCCGCGGCGGCGAAGGCTGATCAGGAGCTCCAGCATTCTCGTGAGTCGGGGGAGAAGTTGGCTGAGGAGTGTACTCGGGCCCAAAAGGGGTTGTCTGAGAGTCTGGCTGCCATGAAGGTCCTCCAACAGCAGCGGGCTTTCCTGATTGCCGATCAAGAGGTCACCAAGGCGGCCCTTTTGTCAGAGCAGGCGGTGCATAAGGAGGTGTCCGAAGTGTTGCTGCAAACGGCCAAGGAGTGCTTTGAATAGGCTTTGGCCCAGATCCGGTTCTTTAACCCTGGCGTGGAGCTTAATGTTGATGGGTATGATTACCGCGCCTTCGTGGAGGACGGGAATCTGATCCCTTATGAGTCGCCTTCCGCCGAGGACTTCAAAGCTGATGAAGCGGGGGAGGGCGCCGTCGATGGTCAGGGTCCCGAGGCTGGGTCGTCCAGCTAATTCTGACCCTTGTATTTCTTCTTTTTTCCGGGAGTTTGTGCCCTTGTTGTTTTTTGAACAATTCTGGCCTTTGGGCCAATATGTGTATACGTTAGACAATGAATGACTTACGTTTTTATCATCATTTTGCCTACGTTATAAATTGCTGACCGTAATGAATACAAGTCTTTTTTTACTCTACCACACTTACGTGTGGGAGGTTGGGGGCAGGGTTTTATGTTTGTGCCTCGGGTGTCCTTAACTTTTAACTGCACTACCTCAGTCCAACTTTCACTAGTCGGATTATTTTTAACCGACGTAAGGGCTAAACTACCACATGTTCAACCGAGGCTTCGCCTGCCTTAAATCAAACATTTTGACCTGATTAGGATCGGCTTAACTAACCGGTGAATATTTGTGCACATCAATGAATCTCCTTAGTGAGATCCTTTATTGATAAAAATAGCCCTAAAAGAGCTTTACAAACAAACGTAAGTCGAAAATGAAATAACTTAAACATTAAAATTCAAAGGAAAAACCAACTAGCCATGCTGACCCGAGCTGGGATCTAGCTATAGTAGATCTTTAACTTGTCGGCATTCCAAGTTCTCTTGATCGGCTTTCTTGCCAGGGTCTTGAGAATGTAGGCCCCTCCTTCGAGCTTCTCTTTGATCTGATAAGGGCCTTCCCAGTTTAGCGCAAGCTTTCCGTCCAAGGCATTTTTATTACCTATGTCGGCCCGTCAGAGCACTAGGTTCCCTCGGTTAAAGGACCGTGGTCGAACCTTTCGATTGTACTTAGCCGCGAGGAGTTGCATGGCGGCTAATTCCCGGCAATGAGCCATGACTCGGATCTCATCAATGAGGTCTAACTAGGTCTTTAAGGCGTCGTCGTTTGACGCCTGCCCTTCTTGTATGGCCTTAATCTTTCTCCAAGATGGTTGCCCAATCTCAACGGGGATCATTGCTTCACAGTCGTAGGTCAACCTGAATGGGGTTTCCTGAGTCGAAGACTGCATGCTTGTCCTGTATCCCCAAAGAACGCTGTGAAGTTGCTCGGTCCAGTTGGTGTCCGCTTGTAGCATTCGTTTCTTAAGTCCGTCCAGGATGATTTTGTTGGCAGACTCGGCCTGGCCATTGGTCTGCGTGTGTTCTACGGAGGAGAACTGTTGTTTAATGTCAAAGTTTGACATTAACGCCTGGAATCAATGGTCCATGAATTAGGTCCCATTATCCGTGACAACTTCTACTGGTATCTCGAATCGGGAGATGATGTTGTGGCGAAAGAACCTCATCACCCTGGTTGAGGTTATTGTTGATAGTGGCTCTGCCTCAATCCATTTGGTGAAGTAATCGACGGCGACGATGAGCCATCTGCACTGTCCCTGTGCCGGTCTAAATGGTCCAAGGATGTCCATTCCCCATTTGTAAAAGGGCCAAGGGGTCGGCATGCCTTTCAATTCTGTAGGCGGAGGCCAAATGATCTTGGCATGTGTCTGGCAACTGTCACACCTCTTGGCTGCTTCCATGGCGTCATGCTTCATGGTTGGCCAATAGTATCCGGCACGTAGTGCCTTTCTCGCAAAAGCCTTGCCCCCCATGTGGTTGTCGTTGCTTCCCTCATGCAATTCGGCCACTACATACTTTGCTTCGGTTTCACCCAGGCACCGCATCATCGGACAGTGCAATCCTTTTATCTACAGCTGATCATCGACCAAGGTGTAGATGGCGGCCTCCCTGATCAACTTCTTTGCTTCGGTAGAGTCGGTTGGAACGATGCCCCTTTCCAGGTAATCCTCAATCGGCTTTCTCCAGTCGGTTGTTGCCGAGATAATCATTATGCAGCTGGGCTCGGTCAGGTTCTGCTGGATTACAGTCATATGGCTGTCCGGCCCTTTGGTGCTTGCGAGTTTAGAGAGGATGTCGGCCCTAGTATTCTCTTCTCTTGGGATATGGGCGACGATCACTTCGTCGAACTCAGCCATGAGTTCCTTCGCGCGGTTCAGGTATTTACCATGAGAGGTCCCTTTGCTTGGTAGCTGCCGTCAATTTGCGCGGCCACGAGTTGGGAGTCAGTTAAAACCTTTACGCGCTCCGTTATCCCTTGCTTGGAGTAGCCCGGCCAAGAGGGCCTCGTACTCGGCCTGGTTGTTAGAGGTCGGGAAGTTCAGTTGTAGGGAATGCTCGGTGGTGACCCCTTGTGGGCTCTCAACGATGACTCCTACACTGCTGCCCTTAGCATTAGAGGATCCGTCCACATATACCTTCCAGGTCCCATCGTTTGTTAAGCCGGGGTCAGCTCCCTGATAAAGTCTGCCAGAGCCTGGGACTTGATCGCAAGCCGGGCTTCAAACGTGATGTCAAATTCTGACAACTCAATGGCCCAGTTGGTCATTCTTCCTGCTAAGTCTGGCTTGTGGAGGATCTGCCGTATCGGCTGGCTGGTGTGGACCACTATTCGGTGTCCCTGAAAGTATGGCCGGAGTCGTCTTGTCGCGGTTAGTAGGGCGAAGGCCACTTTCTCCAGCTTCTGGTACCGGAGTTTAGAACTTTGTAGAGTCTTGCTTATGAAGTATATCGTCGTTTGTCCGGTCTCGGCTTCTCTCACCAAGGCAACGCTCACGGTTTCATCGCCAATTGACAGGTACAAGAACAAGGTCTGCCCTAGATCTGGTTTTGCGAGTACCGGGGGGGTTGCCAGACACCGCTTAATTTCTTCGAAGGCCACGTCGCAATCCGGATTCCAGCCGCCGTGAGTCTCTTTCTTTAGTAACTTGAAGAAAGGCAGAGCTCTCTCTGCCGACCTGGGTAGAAACCTTGTTAGGGCGGCCAGGCGGCCCGTCAGTTGTTGAACCTCCTTCTTGGTCCTCGGCGGTTGCATCTCTAGGACGGCTTTGCACTTGTTCGGGTTAGCCTCAATCCCTCGATTGGTCAACATGAAGCCCAAAAACTTTCCAGCCGGAACTCCAAAGGCACATTTGGCTGGGTTCAACCTTATTCGATGTCTTCTTAATTTTTCGAACATCTGTTCTAGGTCCCGGATGTGGTCTTCTGGTAGCTTCGACTTTACGATCATGTCATCTATGTAGACTTCTATGTTGCGGCCGATCTGGTCTTCGAAAACCCGTTTCATCATTCGTTGATAGGTGGCCCCGGCATTTTTCAAGCCAAAAGGCATGACGTTGTAGCAGTAGTTTGCCTTGTCCATCATGAACGCAGTTTTTTCCTGGTCGTCCTGGTGCATGGCGGTCTAATTATACTCGAAGTAGGCATCCATGAAGGAGAGGAGCTGGTACCCGGCCGAGTTGTCCATGACCTGATCGATGTTTGGCATTGGGTAGGAGTCCTTCGGCACGCCTTGTTTAGATTTGTGTAGTCGACGCATACTCTCCATTTGCCGCTGAGTTTGAGTACCATGACTACATTTGAAAGCCAAGTCATATATTGTACTTCTCGAATGAATCTGGCCGCTAAGGGCTCTTCAATGTGACTCTCGAGGGCCTTTTGTTTGTTGTCGGCAATGTTCCTCTTCTTCTGTGCTACCGGCCTCAATTCTGGCCATATGTCGAGTTTATGGCAGCAGAAGTAGGGGTCGATGCCGGGTATTTTAGCCGAGGTCCAGGCGAAAACATCTTAATTCTGTCTTAGGAAACGGATCATTTGTGTTTTTAGGTCATCCTTCATATCTCTGCCGATTTTGGCGGTCTTGGATGGGACCGTTCCCAGCGCTACTTCCTCTAGTTCCCCCTCCGGCTCGGGTCTTGGATTTTCTGGCTCTTGGAAGTCGAGCTCTACCATGTTAATCGGTTGACGGGGGTGCCTGTCGTCGTCGACCTCGGTCATCGTCTCGTTGGGTCTGAGCCGAGGTGGAGATGAGGGTCCTCCTTCCTCGACTTGGAGGGCCTCGAAATAACACTGCCGTAACTCCTTTTGATCTCCAGATACCACGACCAGTTGGTTTTTGTCGTTAATCATCTTCAGCTTCTGGTGCTTGGTGGATACCAGTATGTCCCAATTGTGAATAGTTGGTTGGCCCAGAATGATGTTGTACGGAGAGCAGAAGTCGGCCACTATGAACCTGACGCGCTCTGTCTTGAATGCTTCTTTTGTTCCGAGGGTTAATCTGAGATCAATATAACCCTTTAGGAAAGATCGCTCGCAGTTGAATCCGATCAGGGTGGTCTTGCACGGCTTGAGATCCTCTTTGTCGAGGTGCATCCTTTTATAGGCGTCCCAGCTTATGATGTCGGCCGAACTTCCTGCGTCCACAAAGATTCTCTTGACACAGCAATTCACCAAGGTTCCGGTGATCACCAGTATGTCCAGGTGGCCGGGAATAACGTCTTTTAGCTCCTCGTTGGTGAAGGTCAAGGGGGGCGGCTTCGGCTTGGCTGGATTGTCCTTGAACTTGAGGAGGTCTCTGACGGTTAGGACCTCGCGGAGATATTTCTTGCGTTGGCTTACCGTGTCCCTGCCCCCTCCAAATCCTCCGCTGACGACATTGCACTGGAAATCAACGTCGGGAAATTCGTCGTCAGAGGCGGTCTTCTGCTTCTTTCCAGGCTTTCGAGTGTCCTTGGGTGAACTTCTACTGCGGCCACAGTAATTGCGTTTGCCGCTCGTCTTTCCCTGGGTCTTGATGACATATTGACACAGCTTCCCTTCCATTACGAATTTTTCAATGGCGTCACAGAGGTCATAGCATTCGTCGGTGGTATGTCCATGGCAGTCGTGGAACGTACAGAACTTTGTACGATTCATGTTGGAGCGGCCTCTAAGCGGCCTCGGCTTGTCTACCTGCCGTATCTCGGCCTGAGCTACCTCTTTCCATACCTGCGACTGAGGGGCATTCAAGGGGGTGTAGCTGTCGTATTTTGCCTTGTGGTCGGCTCGGTCGGGTTTGGTTCGGCTTTCCCTATTCCGCCTTCATGGTTCGGTCTTCTGTTTGTTTACCCGTTCTCCTGAGTCCGGCGAAGTATTTCTCGTCCACTCGGGTTCGTCGGCGTTGGCAGCCTCCATTTGCTCCACTTCCAGGTACTTCTTCGCCTGGGTGTAGAATTCGGTCAACGTGTAAACCCGGTTCTTGCATAGGTTTCGAGCCAGGCGTGATGACGGGTCTAGCCCGTTGACCAGGCAGTGTACGTGGACGTCCTCGGATAGCGATCGCACTTGCATTGCCACGTCTCGGAACCAGTCCATATACTTCTGTAGCACCTCACCCTTCTTCTGCCTCACCTTACTCAGCGTGAATTCAGATTTCGGCTGCTTTTTACTGGTGGCGAAATGCAACTCAAACTTTCGTCCAAGGTCTTCAAAACTTCGGATGGAGTTGTCCGGGAGTGAACTCAGCCACTTGTGCGCCGGTCTGCTCAAAGTGGCCGCGAAGAGGCGCTGGATGACTAGGCCATCAATTGACCGGACCCACATGAGTTTTTCGAAAATCTCAAGGTAGTTGCGTGGATCCTGAGTTTCGTCATATTTTGGAAGGTTGGCTATGTCAAAGTTTTTCCGGTAACAGGCCGTCGTTGCTGCCCTCAAGAACGGGGATCTGCCAGACTTCGTCAGGTACTTCATTCGATATTCCCGGGGTGATCCATGGCAAGGTGATCTATGGGTCCGGGGAGTTCTGTCTTCCACACGGCGCTCTACTTGGTCTCGACCTTTCCTTGTGATCCGATTGTTGCGGTTTGTACCGTCATCTCGGTCTCTCGTGTCTTCATGGTTCTCTGGAGACGGTCGGCGGCCTCGTTCTGCATTCGTCCCATCGTCCGGTCCACTGTTGTTTCCGCGTGTGGTTCTCGGTTCCGGGCTACTTGACGAGTTACTGTCATCGTTCGTCACAGCCCTTTTCTCCCTTCTACGGGACTTCCTGCGACTTCCGTGTCGGCGATGGAGTTCGAGCTCTTCCCTGATCATACGGCCGAAAGCTTCAAAATCAGCCTCTCATTGGAGGTGGTCTCGTTTCTCTTTGTTTTCGAATCTCTGAAGTAGGGATTCTTGCATCCTTTGAAGAATTCGGACGTCGGCTTCGACCGCCAAAACGTCTCGGATTGGAGCCTCTGTGCGCGCCTCTAACAGTGGTTGATCGTCTGCGGGAGGGGAAGTTGCCGTATCGGTAACATAACCCTCTGGGGTATTTTCTCGTCGTTGGTGCTCTTGCGGCTGACTAGGTTTGGCCGGAGGTTGGCTCGGCTGGGGGTCTCTATCAGCCGGCTGGGGTGGGTTTCTGCTGTGGCTTCTGGTGTTCGCCATTAGTGGTCATGGGGATAGAAGTTTATGGTCCCCACGGTCGGCGCCAATGTTCTTTCTGAGAACAAGAGTTATTGGACTTGACTAGGTTGTCAAACCTAGAGCCTACGTACCCTTTGAAGGGATCAAAGTCCACGTAGTTCACAGTAAACTTGGAGGCGTGAAGCCAGGGGGTGGTGTGTGTGCTCTGTGTGACAGAAAGTAAAGAGAGCATGAATTAGAACGTGTGCACCTAATTAGCGTCCCTCTGTATTTATAGAGGCGTCCGGTACGAGTATCTTGGCCTGGCGAGATACTCTAGGTAAGTGATATCCGGGGCCAAGCGATCCAGGGCCGAGATATCAGGAGCAGGTGTCCCGGGATTATGGTTAGGATAGGTCCTATATTGTTGGGATCTCGTATCCTTGCCTATTATTCCGCCGACTATGTTCCCAGGCTCAGTTGGGCTGGTCCATAACAAAATCATATATGGGTAAAAGATTTCTCCAGTCACTGGAGATAAAGTTATCTTCAGTGACCTCAAAACTATATCGTTTTGGATTAATGAAGGGTATTTCCGTAATTTTGTTTATTTTTTTAGCATATAAATTTTATCGAAACACCCTTCATTAATTCATCTAAAATTACAAACACACATTTCATTAATCTAAAACGACATAGTTTTGGGGCCATTGAAGATAACTTTATCTCCAGTGACTGGAGAAATACTTTTCCTATATATATATATATATATATATATATATATATATATATATATATATATATATATATATATATATATATATATATATATATTTGTTTAACATATAAATTAAACTATAAAACACCTTGAGTTTTATTTAAATCATATAATTAAATTTTTTAATTAAAAATTTTGTTCATTTTAGCAAATTGTAATTTTGAAAAAATTGAAGAATGAGTAATTTTTGTCCATAGATATCTATACAAGTAGTTTTGAATAATGACAATTGAAAAAAAACTTATTTAATTTAGTAAGATTTAGAATTTTGTGCCGAGCGCTCCTAGGATTAAAGTTCGTTGGCCAATTTGCACCTTAGATAACGAACGTTAATTTTTGTTTAACGGCGTTGTACTGAACGCCCCTGAGTAAAACTTTTTTTGGTATTTTTGGTTCACTTAATAGTTAATTATGTTGGACGCTCCTGGACCAATAGTTTGTTCGTAAAATTACACCTTAACCATTAAAAGAATTAATGGTCTTTAATTATTTGAATGGCAATGGCAGTCATTGTGCAATGCAAGTGGGATCAGATACAAGAAGGCAGTGGCATGGGGCCGCCACTTCCTCCATGGCTTCCGCATTAGGTTAAAAAAAAAAAAGGTTAGATAATTTCTTAAATTTGGCAACATTTCAAAATTCTAAATTGTTAGTCACTTTAAGAATTATTGAAATTTAATATACTTATTTCTCTTTTACCAATTTTGATAGTCTTTTTCTCAAAAGGTAAATCAAGGGCATTATTATATCTTTTCACCCACAAAAGTTAATTTCAATTTGACCCAAGGTTATAGTAAAGATTCAAAATCATGGGGGGTTGACTGAAATTAATTAAGATTAAGATGCAAAAATGCACATGTGTTTTATCCTAAGGAGCGCCTAACACCAAGTATTTTTTTTTAAGTGCAAAATTACACACGTGGGTACAAATTAAGTGTACAAGTGCACATATGGTTACAAATTGGTGCAAAATATCGTTTGACCGTTAAATTTAAATTTTTTGCTAACTAGACTATGAAATGGTTTTCCAAATGTGCAAAAATACATATGTGGTTTGGTAAAATAAACGCCCAACACCAAGTTCTTTTTAAAAAAAATTAATAAATTTATTTCAATTAAAGGAAAATTATTCTTTCTCTAGGTATGATTTATGTGAGGCCAAATTTTTTGTTTTGGTTTATCATTTTGGGAAACAAGATTTATTCAATGGGTAAAAACAATAAAGATTTTATTTCCATAATTTATTATTATTTTTTAAATCCTTATTAAATTTTCTAATTAATAATTAATAAATGAGTATTTATGCATTTGAAATTTGATATTGTAAATAATAATATTGAGATAGGATATTGTCACTACCACTTTTCAGCGTTAGATGAGAATCTCAATAGGAGAGAAAAATTATAAATGTAGATGATATTCTAATCTAATGATAAAAAAGTGGTAGTGACATAAAATTGGTAGTAACAATATTCTATTCCTAATATATTTATTTAAAAATAATTTTAATTGTTTGAAAAATAATATATTTATGCAGCCAAGCTTGTTTCGTATTGAGAAAATCATTTCTCTCTGGACTTGATTGAAACCATTTCCTTAACAGAGACTATGCCACAATGAGTATAGTTTAGTTGTTGGCTTTTTCATCAAAATACTATTTCTTTTCTTTTCTAAAAAAAATACTTAATTAAAGTATATTGAAAGCATTTTACCAAAGTAATGCAGTTAGTGGCGTGAAAGGGGTTCACGCGACTAGTGGCGTAAAAGGGGTTCACGCCATTGACAGAAAAGTGTACTGTTGCATCAGAAAAGTGTACTTTTTGTGTCAGTGGCGTAAAGAAGGTTCACTCCACTAGTAAAATATTTTAGAGTACTAACCGATACCTAATAAATACTATAGGATGATGTTTTTTTTTATTTATTGAAAAAGAAACTATGATTTTACACCAAAATGGTGCAGAGAAAAGGAAGGGAGCGGGTGATATGAGAAAAGGAGATGGGAAAAGCAAGGAAGCCGCATTCGAAAATTTCCTATGATCAGTGTTTTAAGTGTGAAACCATGATGAAGCCATCGAAAAGCACTGGCTTTAGTGGAAGAGATTTCAAAGTAGAGGTGGATAAAGCAAACCGTGTAAGATTCTTAGGACTTAGTAGAGTGTTTCCAGGAAGGAGGTAGGATATTAGCTCCTACATTGAAAAGAAAGTGGGGCAAGTAAATTTGAACTTTTTACTCACACGCACACAACAAGCTAAGTCAATTGCAATAAAGAAATCTCTAAAATTAAACAATAAAAGCAACAAAAAATAGAGCAGAAGAAGCGCTAACCTTCAAGACAACTAACAGCGAACGGCAACCCAAAGCCGACGAGAGGCAAAAAGAATAAAAGGCTCGACCTAACCCTGCGTGCGTCTCTGGTCTGGGTCAGTAGGCAGCAGTCAGAGAACGAGCAGAGAACGATGATGCAACATTGAGGATAAAATGAGCAAAAGAACAATAGTCAGCAATAGGAGAATTCACATTCACTGAGGATAAAATGAGCAAAAGTATAATAGTCTTATGCTCACAATGATGCAACACTTCCCAAATATTCAATTTCTAAGCAAGCCAGCAAGAGAAATTCTTGGCAAGTTCAAAAGTATGCCCTGCATGGTTTAAAGATATCAAGTTCAAGAAAAATGAATTCTCCTTATTTGAACAATCCACCTTTAATAAAAAAAAATTGCAAAATTCTTGGCAAGTTTGGGGATGTGAAATTTCTCTTGAACCTAATCATCAGGCTGAGAGGAAGGGAGGAAGAGCTTCTTGAGAAATTTGTCTTGAAGCTCATCATCAGACTCAATCCTCTCAATGACAATAAATAAATTAACCCCACCTGACACAAAAACGTTGAAGCTCCATGTAATATACCTAGTCCTTATTGTAAAGTGTTGCAGTTCAATAATCACTTTC
The DNA here is from genome assembly GCA_034222035.1 of Acacia crassicarpa. Lineage (NCBI taxonomy): Eukaryota > Viridiplantae > Streptophyta > Magnoliopsida > Fabales > Fabaceae > Acacia > Acacia crassicarpa. The sequence goes on from JAWXYG010000003.1 coordinate 42,759,855, forward strand.
AATCAAGGCAATGACATACTAATTTGAAGAAAAGCGTACCAAAAAATATGAGAACTCTACCATACCAACAAAACAAAACAAAACAAAAATCAAACATAGGTCGAACAAAAGCATTTCAAGACAAATTTACTAATTTCAAGAAAATCATTTCAAGACGCATTGCTAAAGCAAAAAAATGTGTACAGACTAAATGCAAAGGGCAGCCGACCTTAGCGAGTTAGGAGAATTCACCGATGAACAAAAGCATTTCAATATCAATAGGAGAATTCACATTCACTGAGGATAAAATGAGCAAAAGTACAATAGTCTTATGCTCACAATGATGCAACACAACAAGCTAAGTCAATTGCAATAAAGAAATCTCTAAAATTAAACAATAAAAGCAACAAAAAACAGAGCAGAAGAAGCGCTGACCTTCAAGACAACTAACAGCGAACGGCAACCCAAAGTCGACGAGAGGCAAAAAGAATAAAAGGCTCGACAGCAGAGAACGATGAGGCAGTAGGCAGCAGTCGGAGAACGAGCAGAGAACGATGAGTCGACAGCAGAGAACGAGTTCTGGTCAGGGTCAGTAGGAAGCACGACGGCGATTGGTGAATCAGCGATGCCGCAATGGAGGATGGCGATGCCGTGAGTGGAGGAGGTAGCGGATGATTTGGGTTTTAGGGTTTGGGGAGTAGGAATTGAAGCAGCGCGAGAGTGAGCGATACCGATGGAACTTTGAAATTAATTAACATTAAGTGATTTTAGGAGACCTGAAAGAGACTTCAGGTTGCCTATTTTTCATTTTAGGCGACCTGATTAAACTTCAGGTCGCCCAAAATCAAATATAGGCGACCTGATTACTTTTCAGGTCGCCTATTTTTAAAAATAGGCAACCTGATTGTTGTTCAGGTCGCCTATTTAGAACAAAATAGGCAACCTGATTATTTTCAGGTCGCCTATTTTTAAAAATAAGCGACCTGATTGTTGCTCAGGTCGCCTATTTGGACGACCTGAAAAATGTATCAGGTCACCAATTTTCTCATTGGCGCGCAAACAAAAAATTCTCTCATATTTCCCTCTAGCGCGAAATTTTTTGGCAGATTTTAAGCGGCTTGAAATATTATCAGGTCACCAAAAATGACTTTTCTCATGGCGGGAAGCAATTAAAGCGGCCTGAAAATATTTTAGAACGTCAAAAATTAATTTTATAAGTCCTAAACAATAATTCAAGACGTTGAAGGCTCATTTTCCTTGTATATAATAACAAGATTGCCATTGGCCTCATTTTTTACTATCTATTTCTTATTTAGGACGTATTTGAGGGTAGTAATATCAAATTTTTGTAGTAGTGTGTGTTTGGTGAATCCTTTCTTTTATTCTGCACTATGTGAAATATCTGTCATGTATAATTTACACTTTGAATATGAGATTAATCGTTACCCTGAGATTTATCTTATCAATGAATCCCAATCACACCTAAAGATCTAGGAAAATGCTTTGGATCAGGAAGTAAGGATGTGCAGCTGGAGTAGCTAAGGAAGACTTTGAAGGAGGGGATCTAATTAAGTTTGAATTTCATACTTTAATATTTTGGAACATATTTGTTAACTTTTTGACTGACAATTCGAATCATTGTATGACTAAAATCCTCCAACAGGATTAACCCTGACTATTATTGAATTTTAACTTGTATCACGTTTATATTCCTCCGGGAATTTAAATTAACCAGCATATGTCTGGGCATATGATATCAATCACTCATTCGTCCAAACGTTAAACATGCTATCTGTTGTGGCTCACTCTGATCTGTGAACACCTTCACTATGATAAATACATATAAATTAGTTTATTAAGAGATTAAGGACATAAATGGACATCATAATGAACATAGGAATTAGGGGCGTTACATGACGTGTGCTTGACTAATTAGAATAACCATGTCTTTGCATTCTAAATTGTTAACTGAAGTATGTCGATTTGGGCTTTTAATTTGACATCAACACATCACATAATTACCATTCCGATCTACCATTAGGATTTCCCATTTTGTTACTTTCTCTTCCTCTTGTCTACATGACCGGATTTAATAAACTAAATTGAGACAAAGAAGTGCTAATTCCATATGTCCCATTGGTGCCAATGTATGTTTTAAAATTTTCAGTTTCAATAAAATCGGGAAGTTCAAGTATAATTGACCTTTTGTCAAAATTTCACTATTTCTTCTCTCCAAATACAAATACTTCATACTTGAAATTTATTAGAGAAAATTTAGGATATTATAGAATCCTTGGAAGATCCTAATGAGATGATGTAGTAGATGAATATATAGGATGCGCAAACCAATATTATATTAGTTTAAATTTAGGATTGCTCTGGATATTGTGGATGAGCTATCCTTTGACTAGTACATGGCTAATCATGGATTTGGGATTTGTAAAAACTAAGTAGAACAATGATCTAGAAAACGAAAATGAAGGGGCAGAAATCGATAAAAGACTCTCCAATAGAAGGAAGGAGCAAATGAAAATTAGATGGGGTTTGTGTAGAAGTTTTTTTTTTTTTCAATTTACCCCTTTTTTAAATAACTATTTAACAAAATGCCCCTGTTTGGAAACTATTTAAGCATCTGCTCCTATTTAGTCGACTAATGATCTCATTTAGTCGACTAAAACGCGGGACTCAATTTTTTAAAAAAATCCCACGATTTAATCGACTAAACCATGTGATTTAGTCGCGGGGACATATTTTTTTAGTCGACTAAATCGCGGAGACATTTTTTTGAAAAAAAAATCCCCATGATTTAGTCGACTAAATCACATGTTTTAGTCGACTAAATCGCGGGATTTTTTAAGAAAATTAAGCCCCGTATTTTTTATGGGCTGACAACCTTTTCACATTAAATTTGTTGAAAAGAAATTTGTTTTTTAATTATTGTTATTTTAAAGTTTGAATTATTGTTTTCAGTTTTTTAGTAGTTTCAAATAAGTAGCAGTTTTGTTAGGATTGTTTCCTACTTTCTTGCTAAAAGTTGTTTCCTACTTTATCGCCTATAATGTAAGATATATATACATATATTTTGGTAGAAATATTTATTGTACTTTTGCTAGACACTGAAAAAATTTAGTTTGTTAAGAATCAAATGATTCATTATTAATATATGTTGCTGAAAACACAAAAATGCAATCCAAAAAAAAGAAATTAAAAAAAAAAAAAGAACCCCCATTAAGTAAGTACATCGGGTTATTAATTATGGAGAAAATTTAAATAATATTTTGTCAGTTTAAAGATAAACATTTTGTCCGTTATTCTGACTAAGTTTTTAAATTTTTTTTTTCATGCCTGACATTTTTATTAATTCGTTTACTATAATTACAAAGAAATAAAAAGTGCAATTCAAGGTACGCTAGAATAATAAGCTTATATTGTCAAACGAACTAGCTATATTATTACTGCTACACACACTTAACGTCACATATATCTGATTAAAACTTTGAATTCAGAGAAGTAGCTGATGTGATTTTTATGAAAATTAACAACTTAAAGCAATAAAGTAGGAAACAAGTTTTAGCAAGAAAGTAAGAAATAATCCTAAAAAAACTGCTACTTATTTGAAACTCTTAAAAAATTGGAAACAATAATTCAAACTTTAAATTAACAATAATTAAAAAACAAATTTCTTTTCAACAAATTTAATGTGAAAAGGTTGTCAGTCATTGAAAATGCGGCTCAATTTTTTTAAAAAAATCCCGCGATTTAGTCGACTAAACCATGTGATTTAGTCGACTAAATCGCGGGGATTTAAAAATATATATATGTCCCCCGCGATTTAGTTGACTAAATGACATGATTTAGTCAACTAAATCGCGGGATTTTTTTAAAAAATTGAGCCCGCGTTTTAGTCGACTAAATGAGGGCATTAGTCGACTAAATAGGGGCAAATGCTTAAATAGTTTTCAAACAGGGATATTTTATTAAATAGTTATTTAAAAAGGGATAAATTGGAAAAAAAAGCCTTTGTATAGATGGCTCCATTTCATCCTCTCCCTCAGTAATTACATCATGGGACGCAGGATCAAAGAAACCGATCCATCACCACATCAGTATCAAATGAAGCTAGCATTCGAGTCCTCTGGCAAGTATAATATCTTAATAAGTAAATAAGAGAACTTCGACACGAAAAACACAGAAGTGCAAAAGAATAATTACAAACCTGGCCTTTGACAAAAATAGTGAAGTAGGATAGAAATGGAACTATTTGGTCAAAGAAGACAACATCGACACCAATGACTAGAATTACAAACCGAGGGGGTGCCTTGCTACATTAACTTCTTTCTTGGTCATTATTCTGGCTACTGTAACGATTAGAATGTCATTGTCATTCTCTCTTAATGTTTAAAAAACCAAAATCATTTTTGTTTTTTGCAATTAAAAAGCTTCTAAGCCAACGTCTTAGCCGGCATCTCAACAAGAGGTATGAAATCAGCTTCTTGTAAGAGAAAGGAGAAGAGGAAGAATGGGTTTAGATGAAGAAAAATGAAACAAAAGAAGATAAGAACTCAACCATGAATAAGCCCTTCAATAGGTCTACGGTCCATTGTCTATCAAGGAAGAAGACGATGAACAGTGATTCGCCGCTTCTCCCCCTCTTGATCTCTTCCTTTTAATTTCTTCGTCCTGTCCCTCGATCAGATTCAAACTCCGAGCCATCCCCTTCACAACAAGATGGAAGGCACGCTGAGACTCCAACTGGGGGAGAAGACTCGCTGTGAACTGATCGGTCTTGTCGAGAATTTAGACGGAGAAACCGCCGGCGACTCTGCCCAGAAAGACGATCCAACTGCCAAGTAAGAAAAAGGGAAAATGCTATATAAAACTACTTAAAATAGGAAAATTCTAAATCAAAATGGTAAATTCAATGAATCATTAATTCAGTTATTGACCCAATTTAGAATTTTAAAATTTAGATTAAATGACGTTACTGCCCTCACATAGTTTCTTCTCTCATCTCGTTTCAATACTTTTAACTTATTTTTACATTAAATGTAAATATATATATATAAACATTAATATATAATAAAAGAAAATATGATTAACTTAGATCAAATAACTTTTTTGTGTGGAAAAATGATCAAGAATAATTCAAAAAAAAAAAGTATCAACCCCAATATTAATTAAATAATTTCTAGTTGAACATTAGAATAAAAAAATTGTTAGAAATATAAGGATATAGAAGAAGTAAAAGATAGAGAACAAGAATAAGAGAGATTCAAGAGAGAGAGATTCTCATTTAGTTTGTTCGGTGTACATTTGTGAGGAGGTAGGGGACTATTTATAGTGGTTGAAGAGTGGGGAATTTTATGTAGCTTCTACCAACTCACCACCATGAATGTAGTGGGTGACTACCCACTTCTCACCATGAATGTAATGGGTGACTACCCACTCCCCACCATAACCTTCATGGCCATAATGGGTCATCCACATAATATATTCATAACACTTCCCCTTGGATGTCCATTATGAATGTGCCTCATTAAAAACTTTAACTAGGAAAAACCTAGTGGGATAAAAACCTAGCCAAAAAAAAGAGTACATCATTCATTCATACACTTTCCAATGCTGTCTCATTAAAAACCTTTTCAGAAAAATCCAGTGGGACAAAACCTAGATAAGGGAAAAAGAGTACAGCGTGTATCGACTCCCCCTTTTGACAACCTCAGTATTACTCCCCCTGATGACAATATTACTTCTAATGTCCTCGTATTAGTGAATACCTATTTTACTAATAAGCAAGATAAACCAATGCTCCAATATCACTAAAATACGGTACTTCTGGACTAAGTAGTTCTTCGAACAATTAATTGCTCTTCAAAAGTTCCAGTTGATATCATCAAAATAAACATCAATTATAACAAATTTAATTCTAGATCTTTTCACAAAAATGCATAGGCATATTGAATCATTTTTGTACTCTTCTTTTCCCAATATTTCTTGAAACGATTATATCAAATGCACTCTGATTGCTTCAAGTCATACAGAGGCTTATTTAACTTAATTGAGTATTGTTCTCGAGAACTTGAATTAAATGATTCTGACATCTTGAGTCCTTCAGGGACATGTGCTTCTGGCACCTTAAGTTCTTCGAGGACTTGTGCTTCTGGCACTTACTAATAGATTATGGCTCATGATCATCATTTTCATTTATTACATCATATGCTATATTATAAGCAAAAATGTCGTCAACGTTGACTTCCTTTTAATTCCATCAGATTCTATTCATAACATAATTTCTTGAGATCTCATAATTTTTACATATTTCAGGTACTTGAGTCTCTTCTAGGACTACAACATTCTTTTCTAGAAAAATCTCTACTAGAAATAATAACTCTTCAAGAGATGACTCTTCTGGAGCTACTAACTTTTCTTAATTATCCTCTACTTGATCATCTATGTTCTTAGCTCATTTTCTTTTTTGAGGATTTTTATCTCTAGAACCGATGGGCTACCGCGCTTCAGGCGTGATTTAAATTCATTTATAATAGGTTGTCTTTTAGAGACATCAATAGGAGCATTAGTAGCTGGGATATGTGACTTTGTCACTTTCTTTGGGTCAGTAAATGCTTCTGGCATTCGATTAGCTCAATTCTGCAAATTAATTATCTTTTGAACTTCTGGTTCACATTGTTTTGTCCTAGGATCAAAATGAGCCAATAATAATTCATTCTAGCTAATTTATTTACCCAACTGTTTATTTTATCCCCCTAATGTTGGGAAAACAATGTCAAATAACAATTGACTAATCATACAGTATAACTCTTCTAAATCCATTTATTTTCTTTAGAAACATCATTTTTTTTCATTTAGAGACAAACAAGAAAAAAAAGGTCCTTACACAACATTTATCCATCTATGTGCATTGTCGTGCACATTCAAACCTTTTAAGGTGGAATGTTTCTAGCTCCTGACCAAAAGCCAATTATACAGGGAGAATTTTGTTGGCTTATATAAATGTTGCAATATATAAGATCAAATAAACCAACAAAGAAATTTTATTCTCATAAGCATTGATCTAGTTATTTATGGATGCTTTAATACATGATTCTTGGATCGTATAATCTGGAAATAATGTGCTTCAATTTATTCAAACATTATTGCAAACTTCAGGTTGCAAACATTGTTGCAAACTTCAGGTTATAAATATTCTTACAAACTTCAGGTTGCAAACTAATGGTCTTACATGTAACCATCTTATAGATGCATCTTTCAAATTTATATGGTTTACATGCTATTTCAATGGACCCATATAATACTGTTTGATATATTTCCAGAAATACTGATATCCATCATGATCAATGAGAACAAGCAGCACATAATTCATAAATAATATATTTGTTATTTATGAAGAATCTTCTGGTTCTTCAATGGATGTCAATGCATAATCTTATCATATATGTGACTTAGATGATCAAACAAGTCATACCAACAGAGAATTTGTTTGAATCAGTAAACTTCTGGTTTACTGTAACATATATCTGAATCAATCATAAGCTTTTCAATTTCCATAAAATTATGATTTAAATCATAATTTGACATCCATTTTGGGAGATTTATTTAGACTTTGTGTAAGAAGTATATAACTTTTCAAAAATTAGCTCACACCTGTATTCTAACAATCTTCCCCTCAAGTGTGAGTCAAACAAATATACTTTCTTTATATATGTATTTAACATCACTTTCACACTCTTTTAAGCTCAAAAGAAAAATATATATTAGTTCTTCAAAAACTACCATATAATATTACATTACTAGATAATCTCATTAATAATATACTTCAATTTACTTATATGTAAAATATATAGTCCATCACATATGAAAATATTCATAAGCAAAATAACTTAGAATCACACAGTAAAATTTTTTCAGCAGAAAATTCTCATGGCAACAGATTTATGATATGTGATCATAATAAATTTAAATAATAATAACAATAAAAAGTAAACAACATGTTACTTTCTCTGCAGCTCATTGCCTCTTTAATGTCTCATTGGCATCATTAGCAAACATTTGATTTTTTATATTTGTAAACTTCTGGTTTACAATTACAATCTCTTACATTATTATTTGTAAACTTCTAGTTTACACCAAACTTCCAATTTGTATTGTATATATGTAAACTTCTGGTTTATAATAACATGTGTTTTTATATGATATCTATTTTTGTAAATATCTTTAAAACTCAATAAGTTTCTTTTATACGAGCTTCAAGTAACAAAATATTAGCTCTTCCGGAGTCTTCTATCAAATTTACACTGTCATATATATAGTCTAAACATTAGCCTCTCTTACAGAGTTGAGCAAAATATGCTAATTAGTCCTCAAGACTATTAGCCTCTATACTTATTACGACATAAATCTCTGTAAGTTATTGTCTTATAGACAATACTTTTCCAAGGCTACTAAAATCTTATTGTATCATACAATATTTGAAACATAAGCCTTCAGGGCCTTAATATTAATAACAAACAATTGCCACACTCTTGTCCACCCTTCATTTCTGGGTGTGAACAAGCACTTACCTCTTTAGAACACCAATTAACTCATAAGTATAAATCACAGTGCAAAATAATAAATCACTATACAATATTATTATGCGAAATAGTAAATTATTATACAATATTACTATGCAAAATAGTAAAATCATTGTACACAATAGTAAAATCCGTGTATGAAGTGCATTTCGGACCGATTTAAAGATCGTATAGAAATTATCCAAATCTTATAAACCATAAAATAGTAGGGTGCAAGATACCATTGCAATATGATGAATTTACAACATATTTATTATGCCCAATGGTATCCCTTTTGTAGTTTTTATCAATAATTTTTCTCCACTTCAGGTGGGAATTTGAATCAATATGATTACAATCTTGATCATGTCCAAGACTATAGACATATTCGCTCTTATATCTACGGCCATAATTAGATTCATTTGCTATTTCATTCACTTCTGGGAATGAAGTTGAGCCTGGATTCAAGATAGTTGCAACAAAAACGCATTGTTTTGTTTGGCCATATAAGATCAAGAAATTAATTCAACATATTTCTTAAAATCTTCACAATTTTGTTACTACATGAGCAAATTGAATATACCCATTTATAATGAGCTTTTGGAAGAACAACTATCTTTTGATAGTAATACAACTCCTTTAATTTGTTCTAAAGAACAAGAGGGTCTTATAAGGCCAAATATACAATTTTGATACTTCATGAAATACAAATTTAAATTTCATTATAAAAATAAATTTATGAGATATAATACACAATATAATAACATGAATAATAAATTCATAAAGACAACAAATAATCCATAAATTACGAAAATAAAAATTTATGGCTTCAGGCCATTCAGTTTTAATGGCTTCAGGCTAATTAATTCTCATAGCTTTAAGCTAATTAGTCTCATGGCTTCGAGCCAATGATGAGAATTTAGAATTATATGACTTTTGACCTTTTATATTCAGGATAGATAAAAATTAAATATATGTTTCTAGGCATCCAATAAAATAAATGATAAAAAGTATATGACTTCAAGTCATATAATAGAAAATCAAATGAATATGGCTTCTAGCCATTTTGTATCTCCTGGCTTCATGCCAGTTTGTCTTTTCATAAGAAATTAAATCTATATAACTTCTCGTCATTTATCTTCAGGATAAACATGAGATATAAAATCTATATGTCGTTTATCTTGAATAAACAAATATTATGAAACACTAATGATAATAAGATGAAATTTACAAAAATAATTCATAAAGTATTGCAACAAAATTAAAATTTTATGGCTTCAGGCCATTTATCTTCAAGATAAATAAAAGTTGAATATTATGGCTTCCGGCCATGCAATAAGATAGAAGATAAAAGTTATAAGACTTCTGGCCATATAATATCAAAATAAGAGTCAAGAAAATATGACTTCTGGTCATATAATAAGATGGCTTCTGGCCATACTATCATAACAATACTAATAATATAAAAGAACTCATAAAGGAAATCAAAGTAATATATAAAAGCAACAATAATCTCAAATCTTAGTCATTTATCTTCGGGATAAAAGTTGAATATTATGGCTTCCAGCCATAAGATATAAGTTGAAATCTATATGATTTCTGGCTATATAATATCAAAATTTTATGGTTTCTGGCCATTTATCTTCAGGATAAATAAAAGTTAAATACTGTGGCTTCCAGCCATACAATAAGAAGATGAAAGTTATATGACTTCGGATTATATAATTTCATAATTAAAAAAAAATTAAATGGTATGGTTTCTAGCCATATAATATTAAAATAAGAATTAAAGAAATATGACTTCCGATCATATAATTTCATAATAATAAATCAAAGGGTATGGCTTCTGGCCATATAATATTAAAATAAGAATTAAAGAAATATGATTTCTGGTCATATAATTTCATAATAATAAATCAAAGGGTATGGCTTCTGGCCATATAATATTAAAATAAGAATTAGAGAAATATGACTTCTGGTCATATGATTTTATAATAATAAATCAAGGGGCGTATGGCTTCTGGCCATACTATAATAACAATATAAATAATAGAAAAGAACTCGGATAAATAAATGTATATCCTTAAAGAAAGTAGATGAAATCATCATACCTTCGTTAGAGCTCTTGTACTGATAACGTGTTATAAATATAAAGATATAGAAGAAGTAAAAGATAGAGAACAAGAATAAGAGAGATTCAAGATAGAGAGATTCTCATTCAGTTTGTTCGGTGTACATTTGTAAGGAGGTAGGTGTAATACCCCAAAATTCATATTCATCATAAATATTATATTTTGATAAATAATACCTATTCAAAATCGGTGAATATATGGTCTCAAAATTGAGTAACATATTTATGTTAATTTAGGGAATTTTCTCTAAGAACTAAGGTAATCAAAAACCAAATTCTCGAATTTTATTTTGGGATCATAAAATACCCAAAAATTACCATATTAAAGCATAAAATGAACAAAAAGAAAGGAAGAAGGTAGGGGGCGATTTTTGGTTGACTTGGAGAACAAGTTAGGAAAACTTAGAAAGCAAGTCCGGAAAACTTGTAGAGCAAGTTACTTGGCGGACAAGTTACTGGGCGGACGAGGTTACTTGGCAGACAAGTTACTTGGCGGACAAGTTACTGGGCGGACGAGTTTACTTGGGGGACAAGTTACTGGGCGGACGAGGTTACTTGGCGGACAAGTTACTAGGCGGACGAGGTTACTTGGCGGACAAGTTACTGGGCGGACGAGGAGGTTACTTGGCGGACAAGTTACTGGGCGGACGAGGTTACTTGGCGGACAAGTTACTTGGCGGACGAGTTACTGGGCGGACGAGGTAACTTGGCGGACAAGTTACTGGGCAGACGAGGTTACTTGGAGGACAAGTTACTTGGAGACCGAGTTGTGAAACTTGGTGAACAAGTTACTCGGAGACCGAGTTGTGAGGCTTGGTGAACAAGTTAATTAGAGACCGAGTTGTGAAACTTGGTGAACAAGTTGGAAGACTCAGGAAGCAACTTGTTGAGCAAGGTGTAGAAGAGAGAAAATCGAAAATTGAGTGTGAAAAGGGTTGTGGGTTTTTCAAACATAATATCATGATATTTTAAACAAAGGGCAGATAAGAAAAGTGAGAACCAATAGAAAATAAATCATAACTTGAAATCCTTGAACTAAGTAGAAAACAACTGGACATATTATGAATCAGTGAATTTTTGTCTCGAAGTTGGTGTCACCCGAAGTAATTTCCGTAACCGACAGCGTTCGGCTTAGAATCTTCGGCAGGTTACGAAATACCCTTAATGGGATCAAAAATTTAGTTAACTCAGATATTTCCAAAGAGGAAGAATAGAACTTCAAGGCTGTGTTCCCGGATCTTTGAGATTTTGCAAAATTACGCGACCAGAACATCGAATAGGGAACTTTATCGGTAAAAACTCATAAAGTGAATGAGTGACATCACCTGGATGACATCATCTTGATGACATAAGGGGACACTTGTGTGGTAGAGAGAAGGGGACACTTGTGTGATAGAGAGAAGGCCACATCTTCATCATCTTAGCCCTTGATACAAAAGTTGATCCAAGGGTTGAGATCCATGGAAATTCCCTATAAATAGGCAACCCCTCTTCACTTCATTCTTCACAAATTCCTAGAGCCACTTAGAGAGAGGTTTTAGAGAGAAGGAGGAGTCTGGAGAAAATAGCAAGTTCCGGGTAAGTTCTTTGGTCTCTAGTCTTTAGTTTTCGTAGTTGTTTCGATAGTTATAGTAGAAATGCTAGATTAATCTTTAATCTTCCAAGTTAGTTTAGAAATCATGTTTTAGGAATAAATATGATATTTATTTCAAAAATATATTGGAGATGGAGATATGTCAAAATTTTGGAAGATTAGAGTCAAAATAGCGAAGCTCTGGCGAAATTTCGCCGGTTAGTCAAACTAGGGGCAAAAAGGTAATTTGTACCTAAAATGCCTGTTATGATGTGGATCACTGATAAATGTGATATTATCCCTATAGGATATCTGTAATCACATACCGCTGTCGTACCGCTGTTAAAAGTACCATTTTCCGTCAACGAAGGTACGTTTGCGTACTGTAACACTAACTCTGATGCTTATAATATGCTTTATGTGGTAGATAACTTTACATCTGCTGTGTGCTTATGAGATACATCTGCTGTGTGCTGGGATACATCTGCTGTGTGCTGTTGGGATACATTTGCTGTGTGCTTATGTACTGTTGGAATACATCTGCTGTGTGCTTATGTACTGTTGGGATACATCTGCTGTGTGCTTATGTATGGATTATTGCTGTAACGCCGTGAATATCTGTCATATACTGTCATATATAAGCATGAGGTTAACCGTTACCTGAGGTTCAATGGCCATTGAACCTCAGCTCTTAACATAGCGTCAGGCTCAGGAGAACCGAGGACCAAGGAGAAAGGCAAGCAGGCCGCATAGAGACTCGACTGAAGGCCTTTTCTGTTTATACAGTCACACTGACATTAGACGTCTGAAATCAATGCACTCTTACTGTAATCAGCCAGACTTACGGCATTTTGAATGTAAATATCAGTTACTCAATCGCTCCGAAGCTCTACTCTGATATATACTGTTTTTGAAAATGGGATGTTACAGTAGGGGACTATTTATAGTGGTTGAAAGTGGGGAATTTTATGTAGCTTTTACCCACTCACCACCATGAATGTAGTGGGTGACCACCCATTCCTCATCATGAATGTAATGGGTGACTACCCATTCCCCACCATAATGTAGTGCGGGCCTTCATGCCCATAATGGGGCATCCACATAATATATTCATAACAAAAATTATTTTTTACTTGATTTTTTTGTTCAATGAGAAAAAATGTTAATATAAAAAATAATTTGTTTGATATAGCAAACTACATGTCAAAGATTTTCATTAATGATTTTTTAATAGAAAAGATATTTATTAACATAAAAAAAACTATATATCACATAGGTAAAATTGTGTGATTAATGAAGATTGATTTTTTTTTATAGACAAAAAACTAATTTGAACACAAAAATCATTTTTCATGAACACAAAAACTCCTTTGATTTAAATGATCATATGTATTAATGTTAATATATATGCACACTTATTAAAAGACTAAGTTAAAGAGCGATTAAATTCTTTAAAGAGAAAAGATGATAGAGAAGATTAGAAAAGTGCAATAAAGTGAATTTATCTATATTTTAAAATCCTAAATTGAGTCTATAACTTAAGTAAGGATTTGTTGGGTTTAACAATTTGATTTAGAATTTCTCTATTTTATGCAACTTTACATGGGATTTTTCCTTTTTTTTTAAACGTTAATAAATATATTTTCTTTTAAAATATCATTAATGAAAATCTTTAATATATAGTTTGCTATATCAAATAAGTTATTTTTTATATTAACATTTTTTTCATTGAACAAAAAATCAAGTAAAAAATAATTTTTTTTATTCTAATGTTTAACTAGAAATCATTTAATTAATTTTGGGACTGATTTTTTTTTTTTTTGAATTATTCTTGATCATTCTTCCACACCAAAAAAATTATTTGAACTAAGTTAATCATATTTTATTATATTATATATTAATATTTATATATATTTATAGTTATTGTAAAAATAAGTTAAAAGTATTGAAACCCTTTTAAGATAAGAGAGAAGACTATGAGAGGGCAGTAACGTCATTTAATCTAAATTTTGAAATTCTAAATTGGGTCAATAACTTAATTAGGGATTCATTGAATTTACCAACCTAGTTTATAATTTCCCTATTTCAAACAGCTTTATATGGGATTTTCCCTAAGAAAAACAGACTCCTTTTTTAATTTTATTGTATTTTATTTTTTCCTTTTTTGAATTAAAACAGCCTCGATTAGTCTCCCTATGCTCTAATATCATGAAGAGAGTTGGAGCACTGAATTGATCCATATCTTTTTCATATTACATATATACATATGAGGCATTTAATTAGGTCGATATGACACCATAAAAGTAGAAGTTAGAAAATAATCAATATTAATTATCCTTATCACTCTCTGTCATTTTGGATCTGAACTTATTCTTTAAGTTTGTAATCTTGTTCCTTAAGTTTTAAGATTCTACCCTCTTTAATTTTAATGTTTCAGCTTGGTAAAATATCAGTTGTTTATTGCAAAATTCAAGATTACCTACATTAAAAAGTGATATTATAAGCATTGACTTCAAAATAGGGGTATCAGAGGTCATTTACCACCTGACCTTTAACTTGAATCAGATGCAGCCACTCTAGGAAACTGTTCCTTGTACTTTAAATTTTACCCCCCCCCCTTTTTTTTATACATAGGCGATAGGGAAGAGGGGATCGAACCCAGGATTGGGGGTGAGGAGACTACTCCCAATACCACTACACTACTAATAGTGCTGGTTTTACCCTTAATAGTATACTTAGTAACTTAGCCACAATAATTTTGTCAAAAAAAAAAAAAAAACCACTTAGCCGCAACCCCCCAAAAAAAAAAAAGGTTCATCATGGTGCTTTGTCTTCCAATCTCATTATTAGCGGTATGAATGCATAACAGGTCATGCAACTTTGAATTTTTCATCTTGATTTTAGCTCTTATGTCTGTGGAATTGATGTTTCTTGTGTAATCTTTAATTATAATGCTTGCAGGTGAGGAAATTTCTCAGCTGCACAAACAAGTTGACATTGTGGAAACACTCGGGGGAGATGGTACTATGTTATGGATATGTTCACTCAATTTTTATTTACTTGTTAGGACCTATATGAATACCTCTTATCTTAATTTTGAAGACTGAAATTGTGATTTCCTAGAAAACTACCAAAACATTTTACTTGTCAAAATCAATTATGAACTTAAAACCAAGAGAAAATTATAATGAAAGACCTAGAGGAAAATATATTTATTGAGAAGGGCCATAAAAATTGTAACTACTTAGAAAGACCAAATATCATAATATAAATTTAAAATTATTAAATTATCCCTAGTCAAACCTCATACATTAATTTGTTGTATTTATAATTTAAAAAAAGATTAGAATTAAAATTAAAACTGCCCATCATTCATATATAATATGATAATATCTCTTTTTTTAATTTTTATTTTTCACCATGTTTCATATTCATTTAAAATAAATATATTATTTAATTAAATATATGGTTCAAACTCATATTTTTTAAAATTTTAATTTTCAACGAGTTCCATATTCATATAATAAATAGATAATTTAAGTAATAAATATATCATCAAGTTTTGCCATATTTATATTGTCAAGCATTAACGTTAATATCAGTTATGCTCTTTTTATGTATAAAAATAAGAACTAAAATCATTTCATGTTATTTCAAGATGTAGTATATATTTATTTTATTTTATTGACATTAAATAAATTTTTTTATTTTTAATCCACGTTAATTTCTTCTAAAATAAAAATAAATTATATAAAAATTTTCGGTTTAACATATATAATAAATTATAAAAGACTCTTATTTTTATTAAAATTATATGAATATATTTTTAATTAATTTTTTTGTTGATTTTAAAAAATTATAATTTTGACAAAATTTGAGAAAGATTTTGTTTATTTTAGTGAAATTTAGAACTTTGTATCAGTTTTAAAAATAAAATATGAAAAAGAACGTATGAGGGAATGTAGAAGATTTTTTTAAGGGTATATTAGTATTTTTAATTTTATATTTTTGTATTTGGTCCTTCTAAATAATTATAATTTATATGGTCTTTCTTAATTAATATTTTTTCCTTCAAGTCCTTAATTCTAATTTTCCCTAAAACCAAACACCTATATACATGCCAGAATCATTTATGAATCTAAAACATGGTCATCTAATAAATTACCAAACACAACTTTAGTCTATATGAAGTTTTTTTTTTTTAGGAAAGAAAATGTCATTACTTCAAAAAATGTACAAAGGTAGTGAAACGCAATGATTTACATCAAGAGAGAATAGAAAAACTACCAACAGTGTGAGCCATTATGGAACTTATCTGTACTAATATATTATCAACCGTAAAAGTTTCATAAGCAAAAATGTGTCAGTAGATGATGAATTGTCTTCCATAAATATTACTATTTATTAATAAATCCTACGACATACCTCTTCGTTGTCTTTCAAAGTTTGTCAGAAGTTTGCCTTTAAGAAGCAGCCAAATGAATGTTTTAATTCACCCATCTGCAGGCAGCTTCCAAACTTTTTCCCATTCGACTTTGGCATCATCCCTGTTAAGGGATTCTATGGCCCTATAAGCAGATTTCACCGAAAACTTCCTATTGGAGCATATGACAATACTGAAAGTTTCCTTTGCTTTGTTCCAAATGGATGAATAATAACCTTCTGGCCCAAATAATTCAAAGGCTTTTGTTTCTCTGTGATGCTTGGAAAGTTGTACAAACTATGGTTAGATGCTAAAAATATAGAAGCCAAAACTCTGCTTTCAACAATTGTAAATAAAGCGAGAAAGTAGTACAAAATTTCAAGTGCCAAAATCTCTTCTTATCATGTCATTCCTTTGCCAAGTTCAGAGAGAGTTTCAAACACCAATGAGATCTATTGGCCTGCTTTTCATTGGACTTTGAGAAAAATATTATATAAATAGGTTTGATACTACCGCCAATGTGAATTGGCATAGATGGTAAGGGATCAAAGATTAGGCCCTTGGGTCGTGAGTTCGATCCCCTCTGCCATCACTGGGACTCCCTTGGTAGGCGATCTCGTAAGTCCCCAATAAGTGCTCATAGAGCCCGTGGCCGTGCCCTGGCCTTGGTGGGGGACTGATGCCGAACTCTCCAAAACTTTTACATATCAAAAAAATAAAAAAGTTTTATACTACCTATTGACCTGAAATTCTTCACTTGGCACTAACAATCTTTTTCTTCAAGTGCAAGTCCACCGCTATCTCTACAAACATACTATTCCTTTTTCTGTCTTTTGACAGCAACGCATTTATAAAAATCCTCCTTAGAAATGAATGTTTCCAACCATTGAACCCTCTGGTTCTAAATAGGCCCAAATGCGGGCTCCCTTCTACTTATGCATGCCTCCACATGGCTGTGGCTAATCTCATTAAGCCATATGCTCCAAATGGGCAAAATGATTCGTGTCACCTGTCTTCATATATACTTGTTCCCTACTATACTTTAGTTCTGTTTCTAGTTCGTCTTGAATTGCAAGTGCCACAGTGTCTGATTATTGCCCCACACCTTTTATGGTCATACTCTGCCTCTCTTTTTCTGTTTGAGATGTGGACTCCTTGGCTGGAATTTATACAAACAACCAAAATGGTTCCATCAACCTCTACTTACTGCTTGGATAATAGAAGCTTTTTCCTAACTAACAAACTATCCGTTACCATTCATCTTGTATCAATAACTGACATACCTAAGGAAAGTCCTTCCAATTTTCTGTTATTTTCCTTGCACTTATGCCTGAAGAACATATTTTCAAATGTCGCTCAGTTCTAATTAACATTGATATTTCTTGGAGCTACATATAGTGTGAATGATTCTATGCAATGGCATCAATACCTGGAGGAATATCTTGTTAAATATCTACACAATGGCATCAACATTTTGTAATGCAACGTCCTTTGCCCCTCACTCAATGTCCTTAAATCCAATGAAGTGGCCTAAGTTTTGTTATATTAGGAAAGAGAGAGAAAAAGATTGTAAGGTCTAAAAATAAGACGAGTCTTACACAATTACATTCTTATAAATCATGCTCACGCACCTGGGTATAGCTAGCTTACCTACTTTGAAACTTCATAAGCATTGCTTTATACTCCCTCCATTCTAGTATAAGAGCTAGATTATTAATTCAGAAAAATTAAGAAAATTAGTTAGCAAACATATGTTGGTTTTACTAAAATACCCTTTTTAATCATGTGCATTGTAACTCTCTGTTCAAAGTAAAAATCCACTTACTATGTGTAATCAATAGGGATATTTTGGGGGTAAAAATTATAAATATGGGAGGCAAAGTTTTATAACTATAACTAAAGTAAACTTCTTGTCTACCTCTTATATTTAAGATGAGAGGTAGTATTAATTTCTCTTGGATTGTATGAATGCATGGATGTTTCTATAACAGCATCACGTACAGCTATCTTCTCAATTTTGAATGGGTGGATATAGTGAAACTCATGAATGGTGAAATTTGTAGGTTCCGGG
The DNA here is from genome assembly GCA_034222035.1 of Acacia crassicarpa. Taxonomy (NCBI): domain Eukaryota; kingdom Viridiplantae; phylum Streptophyta; class Magnoliopsida; order Fabales; family Fabaceae; genus Acacia; species Acacia crassicarpa. The sequence goes on from JAWXYG010000003.1 coordinate 42,778,602, forward strand.
TATTTTGGTCACGCCAATATGTCCACATTCATTATCATTTAGGCCATTGATATTGCCAGAGCATGGAGTGTGAGGGTGGAAAATACCTGCAAACACAAGAAGCCCTTCCTATAGCTTGTTTGGTTGATGGTACTGATGATTTCTTAAGAAGCATTCATGAGAGCCTTCACTAGAACTTGAGAAAGATGCAGTCTTTTGATGGCCATCATGATACTTAGCCTTTCCTTTCTTTTCTCTCTTTACTTTCTTTACATTCTTGTATGCATTGTTGTGCCTTGTTTTCTTGGTTTCTTGTGAAGTCAATATGCAAGTGTAGAGATTCTAATTATCAAAGATAAAGTTAGAATGAAGCCGGGAGGGAGTGTGATAAAAATTCAAACTTTGTGTGTGTGAGTGTGAGAGAGAGAGAGAAAGTTGGCAACTAAGCTATGATAGAGAAAGATAAACATGTATGTGTGTTTCTTAATATTATTATTTGGGAACAAAAACTGTAATCCATTCAATTGCAAGGAAAATACTCTTACAGTCTTAATTATAGGACCTTATTTATAATGTCATTTACACAACAAACTAAATCCTACATTTAGAACTAAAAGTAATACAACAAGAAAGTCCTTATTTTCCCTTATCAACCACAACCACGTCTTAATAGGCGGTGGTTGATAAGAATAGAAACATTGGTTTTCATAGAAATCTTAGCACCATAGTTGGCAAGAACAAACATTGGTTTTTAAAGAAATGGTTGCTATCATAAACCTGAGTAATGACATTGTTGGCTTCAATACACTTGGAATAAACTACACTATTTTATGGTCATAGTTATCAAAATGTTATTTATTTTATGTAGAATTTAATGATCACAAGAAAAAGAAAAAGAAAAGAATACTCATATTTAGGAGGTTAGGGTATTAGAGAGAAACAAATGGTCTGTTGTATTCATTTCTTTGGTTCATTATTGAAATGATGTTTATTAGTTTTTACAATGCTAGTTCAATTCTAAGACATTTTCTTATAGAAATCCGGCTCTCTTTTTTACAAACAAGGTCTATATCTCAAATTATCAACATTTATAGTGAGAGTAAGTAATGCCATGTAAAATAAGCCTTTATTCATCAATATGGTTGATAAGTATATATTTTATGATTAAATAGGTGTATATTTTATGAGAATTAGTTGGATTTATTGATAATATATACTTATTTAATTATCTTTTATATAATTTACTATTATTAAATGATAAAAAGATATTTTGATATAAAATCTACTTATTTCCTGTCTAAATATTAGCTGCTTTGGAAAGAAGTAGAAAAGACAATTAAGAGGATGTGCAATCAGTCAAACTCAATGGTCTCATGCAAGAAAAATAGAAACAAAATCAATTACATGATCTGGTGGAGTAAATTACAAGATATAAGATATCTTTTTAATAAGAAAAAGAGAATCAGTGACCCATTGCCTAAGTTATATTTAGATTATATATATGAAGAAAGGAGGAAGCAAAGGAAGGAGAGATACAGAGACGCAGAACAAGATAAGGAGACACAGAACAAGAAGGAATGAAGAAGCAGAGGAGTAGAGATTGAGCGTTTCAGTTTTCTTCATCATCTCCACGGAAGGATGGAAGAACTGTGGACGCGACGAAGAAATTTTCTTTCCTCTCACTCTCTCTCTTTATTCTGTGAACCTGAGTTTTATCTTTTTGTTATGGATTTGATTAAAGTCATGTGTGGCTAGTTGGTTTTAATTTGCAATCTAAAGAACCTATGAACTTGTTTGGGTTTTAGAGATTATTCCCACTTGTTAGTTTTGCTTAATTTTATTTCAGTTTATTTAATCATGTGTTGATTATTACTTATTGATTGATCACCATTGAGCATGTTTTAGGGATTTAGGGTTGAACTTGGAAGAAGGAATCCTAAATTGACCTTGAGATTAAATAATGTGGAATTAGGTTTAAATTTAATGTGAAATTAGGTTTTAATCTAATTTGCGTTTAGGATAGGAATATACCTAGAAGCTCCGCATAATCAAATTAGAGTGAGCCCGATTTAAAACACATCTTATTTAGTTGTGTGAGGCATCACATAATTAATTAAGGTAGGTATATAGGTGGACCGGAAGGCATCTATAGACATTAATATTCTAGATTAGCTGATCAAGTTAAGTCAAAGTTAATTTCGTGGGGATAAAATCTAAGAATCAAATAAAGAATTCGTGACTCTAGGTTGCTCGTTCATTAGTGTGGTAGTTTCTTTGTTTTAATTTTAATTTCTTTTCTCTTAATTAAATTTAATTTGGTTGCTCAACTTAAACAAAATTGTGAAATTAATACTTAATTGAAGTTGTAGATACTAAGCCCTCATGGGAACGATATCTTACTTACTCTTTATTACTTAATACGGCCCGTGTACTTACGGAGTTTTTAGGCTATAAAGTTTTGCCCTATCAAGTTTTTGGCGCCGTTGCCAAGGATTGAACCCGGGTCGCCCGCGTGACTGGCGGGAATACTCACCACTATACTACAACGATTAAAAACTTGATAGGGCAAAACTTTATAGCCTAAAAACTCCGCAAATGTACGGGTTAAGAGTGTACTCGAGTATGCCCTTCTGCTTACTCAAGCATGCTCAATTTGACAGTGTGTTTAAGTTATCACATGATGTTACTTGATTATTGGTTCAAAGGTACTCAAGTGGTATATCAGATAGAGCTCTTTGTGCCTACATCAAAAGAATGTTACTCGAGTAGAGAAATTTTATTACTCGAGTAATGTGGATCCAGAGCAAAGTTTAGAAAACGCCAACTTCAGTAACCGAGTATGATTACTGGCTTACTCGAGTAAGCTACTCAAGTGAGGGGTTCTGCCTACCCGAGTACAAGAAGTCCATGTCAAAGCATCGCCTCTATCAAAATGTTACTTAAGTATATGGTACGCAGTACTCGAGTAAGGTACTCAAGTAAATGTATATTGCTACTCGAGTATCATCGTTTATGTATCATATCTACTCTTTGTTTGAAGAATAGCCAAGTACAGCTTATGTGCTACTCGAGTAAGGGTAATGATTACTCGAGTATACTTATTTCAATTCTAAATTTGCTCTCTGCCTGAGATGTACTTGACCATTGTTCTACTGCTACTTGAGTATAGTACACGAGTATAAGGAGAATAGTACACGAGCATCAGTTACTAATACTTCACTTACTATGTGATTTCAGCGAAGAACATATGATACTCAAGCACTGGAAGTAGGGTACTTGAGTAGGTTACTAGAGTACAAGAATATTGTTACTCAAGTATGGTTATTACTAAGCCCTCTATTATGTGTTGCTGCAATGGCACTGAAAGGCTTTTCATATGGTTACTCAAGTAAAATGATATTGTTACTCGAGTATGATACATCATCTACCAAAAACCTTCGCTGCAACGTTAAGCCTAAACTTAAATATTTTTGGGTTATTATCTGTTTCTATTTAAATCTTACTCATTCTCATTTATGCTATTACTAACTATCTTTTTACAAGATTACAAACGATTAACCAATGTTTAATTAGTGATTAGTTGAAAAGCCTCTTCGTGTGTTAGAAGCATTTATTGCTTGTAGAAAACAGAGCATACAAATGGAATGAGCTTTATTGCAAACGAAATCATTCCTTCGAGGCATACCCTTTTCTGGCAAATGGTCTGAGTCAAATTCTGAGCACAAGTACGTCAACGGCAAATCAATTAATGAAGCAATGTTTGATTGTACCTAACGGAAACCATCTGTACCTAACGGAAGTTTTGAAAAATCCCAACGGCTATATTCAAAGTTCTTCACGAACGTCAAAGGAATTTGATATAAAAGCTCAACACATTCAATTCCATCACCTACCAAAACTCTAAGCATTCAATTTGACATTATTGTAATATACTGTTTTATTCACTTCATTTAATATCTTCGGATATTCTTGTACTTTAGTGATTATTATTCATCTATATAGTGAGGAGTTTTTAAACACTTATTTGATTATTTGATCATCAATTTAATCTGAAGGTAGAGGGGCCTGGAGTATGAGTGTATGATTATAACTTGTAAGGTGGAGTGGATCTGAGTGCAAAGGGATTACTTCGAGTACAGAGTTTGTAATAGTATTTGTGATTAAGTGTTAGTAAAAAATCTCAGAGTGTCTGAGGATTGAATGTAGATTAAAAGTTGGATTGAACCAAGATAAATTCTCTGTGTTCTTTCTCTTTGTCCCTGTCTCTGTTACACACCTACCGGCCTCGCCCTTTCAGATAACGGCTAGTGTGGTCTTTTACTTTTGAAAGACGGAATATCACCAAGAGGGGGGGTGAATTGGGGATATCAAATTTTCTTGCAATAGTTGCTCTGTTTGCTTGCACGAAGAACAGAGATAAACAGAGAAGGTTTAAGGAAGAATGAACACAAGGAATTTATACTAGTTCGGTCTAAATCCTTGACCTACGTCCAGTCCCCAGACTCTCCGGGATTTCACTATCTCAATTGATTACACACTCTGTACTTTCGGAGTAGTTCTCTCACTCTAGAACTTACTCCCCCTTACAAGTTGTAATCAAGCAACCCAATCTCAAAGTTCCAATACTTTGAGATTCTTACAATAAATGATAATCAATGAATAACTCTCTAAAAGAGTAGATAAGTAAACACTGAAGATCGAAATATCTGCAGATATTGAATTCTAGTCGAAACAGTAAATGAAGTAGCTCGATAATTGAATGCACAGAGTTTCGGTAGGTTGGAGACTTGAATGCTTCTTATATTTATAGACGCCTGCATTTAATGACCGTTGAGAAGTGATCAATGAGCCATTGTGAGTAATGAATGTGACCGTTGAGAATTCGTGGCTTTGTCTCTTCGTATGTCTCCGACATTCGTCCGTTATTCTCCGTTGACATTCCTTATTCAAATTGTCTGTTGGAGCTCATTAGGAATGTTGTCTGAAAAGTAGCCGGATTGCTTTTCGCTTGCTCAGCTGGTTTCTTGCCAAATTGGTGTTTCTCTGTGTGCAACATTAATTGCTTCTGACAAAAAGTTGCTTTATGATGATCTGAAGATTTAACCTTGTTAATCCTGTCTAAAACTTACTAGAAACATGATTAATAGTGATTAGAAATTATTAGAACCAATAATATCAAGTACCTATTGCATAATCACTGAGTTCCAGATTTCGAGATTACTGAACTTTAAAATTTGATATGAGTAACTCGAGTTGCACAGTACCAACTTGAGTTATTTTCAAGTTCAAGACATTTTGGAAAGGAAGGCCAACTCGAGTTATACTCAGTAACTCGAGTTGCTTTTTCATTTAATTCACACAGAGAGCAATTCGCTTTGACATAACTCGAGTTGCATAGTAATAACTCGAGTTATTCTTAAATCAAAACCATACAGAGAGCAATTGCACTTTCATAACTCGAGTTGCACAGTAATAACTCGAGTTATGTTAAACTTAAATTCAGACAGAGAGCATTTGCGTTTTTGGCATAACTCGAGTTGCACGGTAATAACTCGAGTTATGTTAAAGAAAATTTCAGACAGAGAGCAAATGCTACAAGAGTAACTCGAGTTGTTGAAAATAACTCGAGTTACTTCAGTTTTAGAAAATTTTGAGTCGCGAGAAGCTTTCTGGAAATTCAAAGTACAGTCCATAACTCGAGTTTTTAAGTGATAACTCGAGTTATGATGCTTTGAAAAATAATTTTTAACTTGAGTTATGATTTCCAACTTGAGTTATAAGTTTTGTGAAAAATTTTAAGTCCCATAACTTGAGTTGTAATCAATTAACTTGAGTTGCTAAGTTTCAAAAACATTTTCAAAGATCTCAAGATTGATTTCAAGTATTTCATCAAATGCAACAATGTTAGTCATCATCAAAACACATAGGAACTAACATTCTCCCCATTTTTGATGATGACAACACTTGTAAGTTTGAGAAAGAGATCATTTTGCCCAAAACTTTAAATAGAGCTCAAATATCAGAAATATCAGAAACTAGACAAAACTCATTCATTCAAAAGCCAATATTCACATGAAGTTGCAACAACACAACAGAGATCAATCATAAGACTTTTAGAATAAGAAACACATAAAGAGTGGCTAAAACTAGAAGCTACACAAAAGCTAAAAGCTACATAACATCTATCCTATGTCAGCCCCTAAGACTAGACTCCATCTCTTCATTTCTTCTGCTGTTGCTCTTTCTCTTGCTCTGTCTCTTTCTCTTTCTCTCTCCCTTTGTCATCAGGCAAAATGGGAGGATCAGAGACCAGGGAAGCACGTAGAGCCTGAAGAATAGGCAAGGGTGAATAAAGTGTGAGAGAGAGAGATGATGGAGTAGGAGGGGAAGGTAAAGGTACGGTGGTCTGGGGAGATGAAGGAGAGGAACCAGAAACACCTGAAGAGTGTTCATCAAAGAGATCAGCTGTGTCTCCGAAGGATGATGAGGGCTGATTGGCATATTCGGGAGGAGTAGGAAAAGGGACAGTCAGGGGTGCAGATGCTATGAAGGGAGCAGGAAATGGAGGGGTTGGCAATATGGGTGTGATATCAGGCTGGGAAGGTGAAAGGAGGGAAGGAGAGAGGACAGGAGTGGATGTAGGCTAATATGAGGAGGTAGGAGGAGGAGATTTTTGAGGGGAGATATGGGGTGAAATGTGAAGTGGTGAATGAGTGGGAGAGGGAACAACGCCAAATGGACCAGAGAAGGTGTGAGACTTGAGGAGCTTGTCAAACTTGGTATCCAATAGTTGATATAGAACATGCATGCTCTCAAATCGATGAGACAAATCATCAAAGTGTCCTGTGACATCCTCAACCTTTTCCCCAAGATAGTCAACCTTTTCTTCAGTGGAGGCAACTGTCTTGCTCAACTTGTCAACCTTGGACTCAGTGGAAGTAACTGAAGAGACTAGCTTCCCAACTTCTGACTCAATTTTATCTGAAAGTTCATAGTACTGATCTGTCAGAGTTGTCTGGAGAGTGCCAAAATTTCCTTACATAGCCTTGGCAATAATGCCCTTGATTTCAGCAGACAAGTTGGAAGAATGTGGTGCAGGTTGAGATTCAGAAGGGCCAGGAGAGGATTCAGCTGGAAGAGGTTTGGAGACAGAAGCTTTTGATCTGGAAGGAGCTCTGGATTGCCCTGAACCTTCTAGGAAAGTAATATTCATGTAATTCAGGTGAGTTTGTCCAAACATCTATGGCTTAACCTCCTTTTCAGTGATGTCAAGATACCAAATATTGTTTATGTACAAAATCAGTGACACAAGGTTGGGGAAGGGTATCTGTGCAGAGGATCCAGACTGAAAGACAAATCGCTTCATCTCTTGGTAAACCCAATGGCCTATGTTGAAAGGTACTTTGTTGATAAGAGAGGCAAATAGGCCATAGTCAGTGGAGTTGAAGTGAGTGAAGTTCTTACTCTTCTGAACCAAATTTCTGGAATAGATGTACCACAGAGCTCTAAAAGTGGGTGACATATCAGCTGGTGATAACTTGAGCTCTCCCTCATAAGGTTTGTCAGGTAAGAGGGTCTTGAAGAATTTTTCTTTTTCATACTTAATGTGGGGCACCTCTGGAGGATTCTCAATGAAGAGGAAGGAGTTGATTATGTCAGCTGAAATGGTGATTGCTTTGCCTCTGACAGATGTAATACACTTATCCTCAATTAAATTCCCTTTCTTATCCACCACATTTGCCATCTTCATGTTATGGTAAAAGTGTTTAACTAATGAGGGACAATAAGCTGTATTTATGGACAGAAGGTTTCTGAACTGCTCTAACCAGGGAGTCAAGTCAAGGTTACACTCCTCCTTAAGTTTAGCCAAATCAACATATATAGTAGGGCAAAAAGTTCTAGTCTGATAGTTCTTTTTGAAACTCAACATTTGATCTTGGTCTATAGGAGTAGGACAACAAAGAAACTCAGAGCTAGGGGGTCTCACAAGGTTAGGTGGCTTGAAGACATATTTGGATTTGGAAGATACCTCGGGATTAGGGGCAGCAGACTGAGAGCCACTAGGTGCGTTGGAGCCAGAAGCCATTGCTTTTCCAGCTGCTGGTGCCTTCGAGCCAGAATCCTGAGACATTGGAATTTGGACCTTCTTTTTCTTCTTCAGTGGGGCTACCAGAGGTTCCTTGTCTCTGCGAGTGGCAGCAACTCGATCAATAGGCTTGGTAGAAGGAACAACCGGTGGCTCTTGAATCGTCTGCTTGCTGGGTTTCTTCACCGGAGGTTCATCTATCGGCAAACTTTGAAGCTTCGTCGATGGTTTCCTCTTTCTTGCAGGACGAGTTAGCGCCGGTGGAGTTAAGGAATCAGTGGGTTCGTAGTCTGAGGTGGAATCCTTCTATGCTTTAGGATTTTTCGCAGATTTGGGAGCCATTTGGTAGGGTTTGAAGTGAGGAAGAGTAGAATCTGAGAAGGATTGGCAGGGACAGAGAAGGATCAGGAGGAAGGGGACCTCGAGTTAGGGCAAGAGAGTCGTGAGGAATGAGGAACGGCTAAGACAAGTTTAAATAGTAAGCAGCACAACTCGAGTTGCTTAGTGGTAACTCGAGTTGTGAATGACCCATTTTCTTCTCTGTCTGATCTGCAACTCGAGTTATGTTAAAATAACTCGAGTTATACTGAGTTGCGGAAAAGAGAAACTCTCTGACAGACGAGGTAACTCGAGTTATTTCGATAATTTTCAACTTCTCAGAAAACATACCACGAGAAACCCAACTCGAGTTATCCTGATATAACTCGAGTTATATCAGTGAGAATTTTAAAAGCAACACTGAATATTCATAGAAGCATACCATTCACTGATATATGTAAGAATACACCTGCAACACAATGTATAGACACTCCGAAGCTTAAGTTAGTCACCATATCATCAAAAACATATAACTAACATTGGTTTGAGAAAACTTACAACTCATTGGGATTTACCATTCCCAATTCTCTTCTGATAAAACTGAATTGTTCCTTGGCCAATGGTTTGGTGAAAATATGAGCAAGTTGAAGGTGAGTTGGGATGAACATTACTTTGACATCTCTCTTTTGCACATGATCCCGTATGAAATGGTGTCGCACATCAATATGCTTGGTTCTTGTGTGTTGAACTGGATTCTTTGCCAAGCTTATTGTGCTTGTATTGTCACACAAGATTGGGATCTCCTTCAAGTTCACTCCCAGATCAGCAAGTTGTTGCTTGAGCCATAAAACTTGAGCACAACAACTTGATGCAGCCACATACTCAGCTTCAGTTGATGAGACAGCCACACTAGTTTGTTTCTTGCTGAACCAAGACACAAGTGAGTTGCCAAAAAACTCACATTGGCCACTTGTGCTCTTTCTATCAGTCTTGTAGCTGGCATGGTCTGAATCTGAGTATGCCACCAAATGTTCTGGTTGGCCTTTGGGAAACCATAATCCAAGTAGCTTAGTGTTAGATAGATATCTGAAAATCCTCTTCACATGTTCAGCATATGATTCTTTGGGAGCGGATTGGAATCGAGCACACATCCCAACACTGAATTGGATGTCCGGGCGACTTGCCGTTAGATAGAGCAATGATCCTATCATTCCTCTATATTTTGTGATGTTGAAATCTTTGCCCTCTTCATCAGCATCCAAAGAAGCAGTTGAACTCATAGGAGTGTCAGCTCCATTGCATTTATCCATCCCAAACTTCTTTAGCAAATCATTGAGATATTTGGTCTGAGATATGAAAATCCCATCCTTCCTTTGCTTGATTTGTAGACCAAGGAAATAGTTGAGTTCTCCAATCATGGACATCTCAAATTCTCCCTGCATACTCTTTGCAAAATCCTCACATAAAGCATCATTAGTAGCTCCAAAAATTATATCATCAACATAAATTTGCACAACTAAGATTTCATTCAGCTTATTCCTTTTTATAAACAAGGTTGTGTCAGCTTTTCCTCTGATAAACCCTTGATTAAGAAGAAATTGACTTAATCTTTCATACCAAGCTCTAGGAGCTTGCTTAAGACCATATAAAGCTTTCTTAAGTCGATAAACATGATTAGGATGATGTTCACTTATAAACCTCCTCTTGAATAAAACCATTCAAAAATACACTTTTAACATCCATTTGAAAAAGCTTAAATCCTTTAGCACATGCAAAGGCTAGAAGAACTCTTATGGCTTCCAATCTTGCCACTGGAGCATAAGTTTCTTCATAATCAATTCCTTCTTCTTGATTATAGCCTTTGGCAACCAATCTTGCCTTGTTACGGACAATGATCGCTGACTCATCTCGTTTGTTTTTGAATACCCATTTAGTGCCAATGACCGGATGATCTTTAGGCCTAGGTACCAAATCCCAAACTTGATTTCTATCAAATTGATGTAACTCCTCTTGCATAGCTATCATCCAATCATTGTCTGAAAGGGCTTCATCTATTTTAGAGGGTTCTATGTGTGAAATGAATGCAGAAAAAGTAACCTCATTCAAAGCACTATTTCTAGTTCTTACTCCTTGATTCACACCACCTATAACTTGGTCTAAAGGATGATTTCTTATAAATTTCCAAGCTCTAGGTTAAGACTAATCTGGATTTTCAAGATTATTTTCAAGATCAGCTTCAAAAACATTTTCAGGATTTTCAATGGAAGCAGGAGTAGTTTTTGAAAAGAATTGATTTTTGAAAACATTTTCTTCATCATCATCCATAGGTTTATCAGATTTGGATTCACAAAACACAACATGCATAGACTCTTCAACAACACGAGTTCGAGTATTAAAGACCCTATAAGCTTTACTCCTATTTGAATAACCCAAGAATATACCTTCATCAGCCTTGGGATCAAACTTTCCCAAGTTATCCTTACCATTGTTGTGGATGAAGCACTTACATCCAAACACATGTAGATGACTCAGGTTAGGCTTCCTTCCTTTGTACAGTTCATAGGGAGTCTTGTTCAACTTCTTTCGAAGATACGCCCGATTTGAGATGTAGCAAGCGGTGCTCATTGCATCAGCCCAAAATACTTGGGAGGTATTGTTCTCATTCAGCATAGCTCTTGCCATCTCGGTGAGGACTCGATTCTTCCTTTCTACAACACCATTCTGTTGAGGAATCCTTGGGGCTGAGAAGTTGTGGTCTATCCCCATGTTGTCACAAAGTTCAGCAAATAGATTATTGTCGAATTCTCCTCCATGATCAGTTCTAATTCCTGAAATAGAGAGACCTTTCTCGTTTTGGACCTTCTTGGCAAATACAACAAACTGATCAAACGTTTCATCTTTGGAAGACAGAAATATTGTCCATGCAAATCTAGAATAATCATCAACTATGACCAAAGTGTAGAGATTTCCACCAAGACTTTTTACTCTAGCTGGTCCAACTAGATCCATATGAAGTAATTGAAGAGGTCTATTTGTTGAAATCTCATTTTTTGCTTTAAAAGAAGATTTGGTTTGCTTTCCTTTTTGACAAGCATCACAGACCATGTCATTTTTTAAACTTAATTTAGGAATACCAATTACCAAATCCTTTTTCAGTAATTTGTCAAGTTGAAGCATACTGACATGAGCTAATCGCTTGTGCCATAACCAACTCTCATCCAAATTACTTACAAAACAATTTTCAAAAACAGAGCCTGAACTAGAGAAGTTTAGAGTGTAACAATTTCCATCTCTAGGAGCCCTAAACAAAGCTTTTGACTTAAAATTTTCTAAAGGAAGAAAATCCTGTTTCACAATCAAACACTCTTCAGAATCAAAGATAACTAAGTTACCTTTGTCAGTGCTTTGACTTACACTGAGGAGATTGTGGCAAAGTCCTTCTACAAGGTAGATGTCTTTGATGAGTGGTCCTTCATTGTTTCCAATTTCACCAATTCCAGCAATCTTCCCATATTGATTTCCACCAAAGGTCACCTTGCCACCATCCTTGGGTTTGATTGTGACAAATTTGGATTGATCTCCCGTCATGTGTCTAGAGCACCCACTGTCAATATACCATTTGTTTGGTTTTGATGCTCTTAGACATACCTGCAAAATCCAACAAATCATGTCTTAGGTACCCATCTTTTCTTGGGTCCTTTGGGGTTAGATTGTACCTTAGGAACATAGGTTCCCTTTGGTACCCATTGATAATTATCAGATGGTTTGACTTTTCTTTCTTTCTTATGAAAACATGAGGAAGTAGAGTGACCCTTTCTGTTACAATAATTACAATGTGCAAAAGGGTTTGATGAATGGACTGATTTCGTAAAATAATTCATGTAAGATTTTTCACCATTCTTCTTTTTACCTTTCTTCTTATCGAAATCAGGTTTGTAACCAATTCCTGATCTGTCATTTGTAAATCTTTGTTGTTTTAAAATGACATTAAGCATTTCACTACCTCTAGTGAATTTCTCAAGTGCCTTTGTCAGATGTATATTCTTTTCCTTCAGATCAGGGCATTCATCACAAACAAGCATTTCAGAGGAAGAAAGTTTTTCAACTTGCAATTCAAGAAATATATTCTTCTTTTTCATTGTAAGATACTTTTCAGCAATTTTTTCATATTCTGTTTGCACAACAATGTATTCAGCAAATAACTCATCATAAGATGGTTTTGAATCGTATACCTCATCATTGTTGGCAGATTGTTCTTCCTCTTCTGCAACCAAACAAATGTTTGCTTTCTCCTCTTCATTTTCATCTTCTTCGTTAGATGAGCTATCACCCCAAATAGCAGAGACATAGGCTTTCTTCTTGAATTTGTTGAACTTCTTCTTTTCCTTGTCCTTATTCTGTAGCTGAGGGCATTCAGACTTAATGTGTCCAGGTTTTTCACACTCATAGCAGATAATCAATTTCTTTGCTTCATAGCTTGAACTACCCTTGTGGAGCTTTTTGAATCCTTGGTCCCTCTTGTAGAATTTCTTGAATCGCCGGACCATCATGCCTATCTCTTCATCCTCATCTGATTCTTTAGTATCTTTTACAGCCTTGAGAGCAATGCCTTTGTTTTTGCTGTGAACCTCATCAAGTCCCTTCTTGAACTTGAGCTTGGCCTCATACTCTGAAAGACTTCCAAAAAGGGCAGCTACTGACGCCATTGAATCTCCTCTAGCTTCCTCAATGGCTGTGACCTTCGCTTCCCAATCCTTGGTGAGGATATTTAGAATCTTCCTCACTTGAACCGTTTGATCATATTCCTTTCCACAATGCAGCCAATTGATTAATCAAATGTGTAAATCTCAATTGAAATTCACCAATTGATTCTCCAGGTTTCATGCGCATGAGATCATATTCTGTCATGAGAGTATTGACACGATTCTGCTTTACTCTAGCTGTACCCTCATGAGCAATCTCCAATGCATCCCACATGGCTTTAGCAGATGGTAGAGTGCAGACACGGAATTATTCTTGTTGACTCAGAACGCTTTGAAGTAGAAGAACAGCCTTACTATTCAGTGTGACATTTCTTCTATCATTGTCAACATAGTCTTCTTCTAGCTTCATAACTCTTACACCATCTTCAAAATGGGGGTTTTTTGTGAGGGAAAACATTTTCCCTCGCAAAAAGTAGCCAATTTGCGAGGGAAATTTTGTTTCCCTAGCAAAATTTGGGGAAAAAATGCCGCTAACTTTCCTCCACTTGGCGAGGGAAACGTCTTTCCCTCACAAAATAGGGGATTTTGCGAGGGAAATTTTTTTCCCTCGCAAAATTTGGGGAAATTGGGGGGGGGGGAAATCCCGCCAGTTTCCCTCCATTTTGCGAGGGAAACATATTTCCCTCTCAAAATGGGGGATTTTTGCGAGGGAAATTTTGTTCCCTCGCAATTTTTATTTTTATTTTTAAAATTATCTCTACAAAGTTGGCAATTAAACCCAAAAAATTCACCTCCGACCTCCATTCGACCCTTCAGCGTCTCTCACTCTCACGGCCGCACTCCTCCTCCTCCTCGATCTCAACTTTCAAGTTCTCAACCTGCCAGCCACCACACTCACAGCTCTCAGCCTGTCGGTTCTCGTTCTCACCGACCACCATCCACTGTCACCCACTCCGGCCACTCGCGAATCCGATCTGCCATCCGCCATCGAAGCAACCTCAGTCCCCACCACTCCGCCGTTGAATCTACCTCCGTCTCCGCCACTCTTACCCAAGGTGTCGAGGATCACTTCCCTTTTGGCCTTTCGATCTACTCCAACGAACTGCAAATCCAAAGCATTCTCAGGTTATTTTCTCTCAAATCAACGAATCTTTGTTTGTTTTTTTCAAGCTGCGAATTTATTTTTCCCAAGCTGTGATTCTATTGCAAATGACTCTAAGTTGAAGGGAGCATATGCATCTCCAAAAAAACAAAGAAAAAAACCTGATTAGTAACGCTGGTCAATGTGATTTGGTTTTGCGATTGTAGGGTTTGGTTTGGTGCCAACTGTTTCTGGCAATGTCGAAGGGGTTTTTAAATTGCTTCAGAAATATCTTGTTCCCAATGAATTGATGCTTTAATGTGCTTGTTACCAACGTTTCTGCTTAATTTTGGTTTGTTCATATGATTATTCACCCTTTTCAGCTGTATTGTTTCTGGGTCTAGGTCATGAATTTCAACTTCTGAGTAAATATTTTATAGACCGGGGAATAATGATTAGGCTTTCATCTTGGCACTGTCCTTTTGTAATATTTCAGCTTGTGCTCTGTACTTAGATTGGGTGTTTCCTTAATCACAAAGGTTGCAAGTTTACTTTTAAATTTCTTCTCACTTTTACTATTGGTTTAGTATTTGGCGCTAGAGGGTCTCGTTGATTCTAAGGATGTTTTTCACTTACCTCTAAAATGGGTGATGCACTAAATGCATGGAAGATGAACTTGGCTGATCCTAACAATGTTCTCCAAAGTTGGGATCCTGCACTTGTAAATCCCTGTACTAGGGACTTATTAAATTGTGTTTGAATTTAAGTTGGGATTCTGTTGCAAATGACTCAAAAGTCATAAATATTTTTGTGTTGTTTTGTTTGAATTTTGTGATAAAGGAGATGATATAACTAGGGTCTTATTAAATTGTGGGTAACTATATAAATGAATCAGAGGACTAAGCTTTCGGCTTTCTGTACTTTTATTTTTTTTTTCCCTGTTCCTCCAGGCCAATCCTGCAAATGCAGTGGGCGAAGTAGTTGATATTGTAATAATAAAAATCATAAATATCATTAAACAAGGGAATCTGAACAAGTGTGGGTTGCGTTCATTTATAAGGGTTTGAAATGAAGGCATGGATATTAATACTTAGTGGAACACTTGATGTATTAATCAGTATATTGCTTCTTCTTTTTATTCTTTTGATAAACAAGGATTATATTAATTCAAATATACTTGCATGTGAATGTGACTGCTTCTCATAAAAATCCCCTGCTGTTATGTTATTGCCTCAGCCCTCAGGTTCAGTATATGTAATATAAGTATATTAACAATGACTTTGGTTTCTTTGGCATATTATCTCAGGCTTGCAGAATTTTAATAAAGACAGCATTGCTTCTGTAGTAACTACTGCTGAAAAGGTTTAATTTTCTCCAGCTCCCTATTTTTATTCTTTCACCTCCTGGTATGATGACGATACCGGTGGTGATCCTGACCAGACTGCTGCAGTTTAGACTTTTTTTTAGTTTATTTTGGTCGGACAAACATTATAATTTGTAATATTCTGTTTTTGCTATGTAAACTCTTACGATTGTTACAATTTATATTTATGATAAATAAGTCTTTTTATTTTCTAATTTTTAATATACTTTATTTAATAATTTTATTTTTAATAATTTTTTATATATTTTTTAAAAATTAATTGGAATTTGCGAGGAAAATTTTTTCCGTCGCAAACTTTGAACACTTTGCGAGGGAAAGTGCTTCCCTCGCAAATTTCAAAAATTTTGCGAGGGAAGACTCATCCCTCGCAAAAATTTGAAATTTTGCGAGGGAAATTCATTCCCTCGCAAAATGGAGCACTTTTGCGAGGGCAAATTGTTCCCTCGCAAAATTCAGGATTTGCGAGGGAAAAATGTTCCGCCGCAAAATTCTGAATTTGCGAGGGAAAGTAGCATTTTTGCGACGAAAAATTGGTTTGCGAGGGCGAT
Organism: Acacia crassicarpa; assembly: GCA_034222035.1. Taxonomy (NCBI): domain Eukaryota; kingdom Viridiplantae; phylum Streptophyta; class Magnoliopsida; order Fabales; family Fabaceae; genus Acacia; species Acacia crassicarpa. The sequence continues at coordinate 42,794,701 of JAWXYG010000003.1, forward strand.
CAAATTCCGCCGCAAATTAATTTTGCGACAAAAAATGCCTATTTTGCGAGGGAATTTTTCCGCCGCAAAAAACAGTTTTTTTTTGTAGTGAAAGATCATGCACCTCCAGATCATCACCCAGCTGCCATCCCTTTTTTATCATGGAAACAACTGTTGGGACATTTAAGTTTTTACCAGTAAGAATCTACCCAACTAAAGTACCACCATACTTATCTATTTTCCCATCTAGATTCAAGACCACGTCTTTCATTCTCATAGAACCACTACTCTTTCCCACGTCCATGCCTCCACGCGACCACAAAAAACTAATACCACTCACTCACACAAACAGGAAGGCTCTCTGAGAAGGGATGAAACTAAGAGGAGTTGTTCACCTATCACTGAGAATCAACCTGAATAAGAGCATCGGAGAACACATACTAGCACCCAGTGGCGGATCTAAAAAATTAATGAAGGGTGGATATTAGTGGTAGGGGAATTATTTTTAAGGAAAGGTTTAAAGACATTAAAAAAATAAAAGAATATAAACAAGAAAAGAAAAAAATATATAAAAAAAATAAGTGAATACTGATGATGTAATGAAAGAGACAACTATTTTACAAACCTGTCATTTAGAAAAACAAAGCTTAGAAATGTAGCTACATAAATTACAATGAAGGGTGGACATTGAATAAGTTCAAGTACATATAGTTTAGTAACAAAAGTATATTACAATAAAAATAATTACAATGTCATCCTTCTAGGCCTTATTTTTTAGAATTCCATCATAATTGCCTTATTATCAATGCTATCAAATACATCTTTTTCAATATAAGCATTAAACAATCGTTTAACCATTCATTCCTCATCCGAAGTGTAGTCTTGATGTATTTAGGGTGGACAATTATTTAAACATGTATTATTATTATTATCATCATCATCATCATCATCATTATTATTATTTATTTTTTTACAAAAAATTCTCAATTTAAGGGTGGACACTTACATCCCTTCTCTTATAAGTGGATCCGCCTTTACTAGCACCCACTTAGGAGAGAGAATTTAGATTTATAATTTTATTGTAAATAAAGTGAGAATCTAATACAAAATTTTACATGACATGGATGTTTTTTAAAAAAGTGAAAGTGCAAATTTTGTAAGTCCTATAACGTTGACTATCTTTTAAAGGAAATGAGAGAACCGTTATTTGTACTGTTCTACCTATAAATTACTAGTATTATTTTATCTGACGCGTATGGAGTGTGATAATAGTTCATGGATAGATTTGGTGGTAGAATAAAATAATAGTTCATGGATATCATAGATTTGGTGGTAGAATAAAATAATGGGGGCACGCCCGTTGAGAAAAACATGAAACGTCATAAATCAGGGAGAAGCATTGAGAGCAGTAGATCAGACTGCATTCGGCCTATCGTCTTCTTCTCTTTTTATCCTCTTTCTCATTTAAACATTTAAACTATTAGATGAAAATCTAAAGGGTGTTGGTTTTTTTTTTTTTAATAATTTACCGTATGTTTTAAAATTTAATTATTTAAAAAATATGAAGATTTTCATCCAACAAATTGATATAAGAAAGAGGATGGGAAGATAATATGACTGTAGCTAGATCCGACCAGACCACACCAAAGAAAAGGTTGACATTGATCAACCACGTCACCACCTGTATTTTGTGCGAAAACTACGGGAGAGCCAATCGCAAGTTAAGAGCCTTCCAATAATTAACATTCTTGTGAGCCGCAGCGTGGAGGTTGATGAGTGAAAGAAACACCTAAATCCCCTCTCAAAAGAAACCTTACTTTCTCCAAACCCCACCACGTGTCGCCCCCTCCAACTTCCACCGCAGCACCCGTTTCTCCCATCGTCCCTTTTCAGTGCCCCCTGCCTTCTCCTTCTTACTGTCATAACCCAGACGTGATAAATTCCATCCTCAATCTCCATTATAATTCATCATCAGACATGCATGCATATAATTCTGATTTTATGTCTGTGCCAACCTTGTTGAATTGATGTTTCGTGTGGAATCTTTATTCATCATCACCAGATGGTTGAGGGATAAGAACAAACTAGACATCTACGTGGAACCACGTGTAAGAGGAGAACTTCCGAAAGAGTCATCATATTTTGGCTTTTTAAAAAGTTGGGAAGAATGGTAAGCCATGCTATTTCATATATTGTGAGAGGATCACTTTATACACTCGGTGGACATGACTGTCTGCTATGACCTATGAGTGTGTTCACTCAATTTTAATTTCCTTGTTAGGGCCTGCAGTATGAATACTTCATTTCATATATTGCAGTCGATGCTTAAAAAAGGTATGTCCGATTAGATGGGTATTATAATCAACACCTTCTTTGATATCTCTTCTAGTCTTAGATTCCTAGAAGGCGAATGCCGGTCCTCATGATGCTCCTTTCCCGAATCATCTATTGAATGGTGATTGTTTGTATATATGTAGTTTGTTTTTGTTTGTTTATATTTTGATTTGTTTGTATTGTTTAGACTTGTCCCTCCTTTGATATTGTTTTACCTTCTTGTTATTTCCCTGCTGCCGTTTGTTTTGTAATCTCTTTAAAGTATTAATGCAAGTATCCTTTGACAAACCCCCCCCCCCCCCCCAATTCTCAATTTTTAAGGCGAAAACTGTGATTTCCTAGAAAAATATCAAAACATTTTACTTGTCAAAATTTTGTAATGCAATGTCCTCTGTCCCTCACTAAAAGTCCTTAAATCCATCGAAGTGGCCTAATTTTTGTTATATTAGGAAAGAGGAAGAAAAAGATTGTAAGGTCTAAAATGAGACAAGTCTTACATTCAAAAGCAGATGAGCACATGTGGAGGGTTAATTAAAGGAGAGAGTAGTGCAAATAGGATTCCTAGAAAAGAGAGGGATTTGTACAAAAAGGGTGAAATGAAGTTTACGGATTTAAAGGTTCACATTAGGTGTTTTTTTTTTTTTAAAGGTGATTTTTTCTCTAATTAAAGAGATTAGACATTTTTCATACATTCTATTTATTTAAATTAAATTATATGCTGGATTTTGAAAAATTTTTTGTATTCAGTATCTCAAATTAACTAATTTTCAATGTTAATATTTTTTCTTATAACCCTAATATCCTAGAAATTAATTAATCTGAGATACTCAGGGAAAAAAAAATCATCTATCCCCTTCAACAGTGTTTCCACTTTCCAGGAAGGATCCAGGAAGTTGCCAAAAACAATAACTTAAAAATTTAAAAGAAGACGCGGGGGGAAAAAAAGCAAACCGACCTTAGCATGTTTATAATTCGTCCATCTTCTTCATTCTCTCATGGTCTCAGTAATCCGCAAAAACAGCAACTTCCATTGTTACGAACCAAGCTGCTCTTCATCTGAGAAGATGAGTATGCTCTGTCGTGTTCAGGATCTTCGAAATCATCCCATTTTCGTGAGAACAGTAGGATCTCTCTCTTGCGTCGTCGGCCTGCTTTGTTACGCTCTGAGCTCCTCTTTCAAATCCCTCTTCGGAGAATGGAATCCTACAAAGATCGTCCTCTATATAATTCTCAGTTCTATCATCAGCGTCGTCGTCTTATTCGAAGACAAAAGTCGAGTCTCAGTCGTCTCCAAGCTGAAACCTCATGTTGAATTTCTGGTTCTAATGCTCACTTCACTCTACTCCTTTTTCGCCGATCAATCCATGAAAGGGAAGCCAGACACATGGAGCGTGGTTTCGAGTGGTGCATTTGCTTTGACTTCTTTGTGTTTGTCGCTGCAAATCGAGCCTGGATTCGACGTTGGTATGTTCAGTTTTTTCCTCGGATGCGTCACTGTACAGCTTATGAAGATCCACCTGATTTTCATTCTTGTGGCTGCTGTTGTCTGTTATCCTCTAGTCGTCCTTGGATCCTATTCAGAGCCACCGTCAGAGAATGGAGATTCGATTCCTGAAGAACTTTTAGAAATACTACTTGATGATGGAAACATAGGCCAAGATACGGCTCGACAAACTAGCCTGAGAAGACGTGTGACAAATGTTTCCCGCTCTCCCTCTCCCCTGCCATCAACGGGCTTGACTCAGGACGACGATAAAAGTTTTGAGAAATTGCCCAGAGGTACTTACTTGCCTCATCAATTTTATTTATTCCTTTGGCCTCTCTCACTTTCCTCCGTTTTAATTGTTTCTATCTATGTACTCTGCATTAAAAGAATTAATGGTCTTTAATTTTTTTAATACAGTGGCAGCCGATGAGCAACTCCTGTCAGATCTACAAGAACAAGTGGCAGCCAATGAGAAATTCCTGTCCGATCTACAAGAAAAGAGGTGGCAGTCGCAACAGCATCAGGAGCAGCCGCCGCCGCAGCGGCATGAGGAGCAGCCTCCGCCGCCGCAGTGTCCACCGGAGCAGCCGCCACCGCCACAGTGGCATGATGAGCAGCTGCCGCTGCAGCATGAGGAGCAGCCGCCACTGCAGTCACATCAGGAACAGCCGCCATCGCCGCAGCGGCAGCAGGAGCGGCCATGGCAGCCTCTGCAGCTGCTGGGGGAAGGGCCTCTCCCGCATGAGCAGGAGGCACAGCGGCAGTTGCGGCTGCGGCTGAGGCAGGCACAGCGGGCACAGCAGCTGAGCCTGGAGGAACGGGCGCCGCAGAAGCCGCCGTCACGGCAGCGCCTGAAGCATAAGCAGCGGCCCCCACCTCCGCTGCCGCAGCAGCTGAGGCGGCGGCCAGTTTAGCTGCGGTGGCCGAATTACTAAAGATAGTAGATAATTTCTTATACTATTCGACATTTTAAAATTTTTAATCGGTTCTTTTGGAATTATCAAAATTAAAACTACAGTACAAAATGGTATAGTTTTAATTTTTTAAAAAGTAAATTAATATGCATAATTTTAAAGTATTTTTTTCTTTAAAAGATCATAAAAAATAAAACTACATCAACATATTACTTATTTTTTGTAAAATCCAAGGATCAGAAGGAAGATATTAGGAGGTTGGGTCATTACAAATACATTAGAGACCACAATCCCAGAACCACTCCACAATATTGATCGCCGTTCATGTATTCCTTTCTTTGGCTCATTGAAATATTGTTGATTAGTTCTTATCGTGAGAATTCTGAGATATTTTATTATAAAAACTTGACTCTCTTTTTTTGACAAAGCACGGTCTAGATCTCAAATTATCAATATTTATACTAAGAGTAGATGTAAATTGTAATGCCAGGTAAAATAAGCCTTTATTGGTCCATATTGTGCGTAGCTGGGTTATACAAGAATCTTTGAGCAATTCTAATATTGAAATAATTGTGTGAAGCTTTCATAAATTCAATATATAAAAATTTTAAATAGGGATGTCCGGTTCAGATGAAACTAACTTCCATAGTATTTTAAAACCAGCCTCTCAGTATAAAACTAACTTCCATAGTATTTTAAGATCAGCCTCTCGGTTTGCAAGTGCTTGCTTTATTTTCTTAGAGACTCATGCTTATTGAAACTTGGAGCATTTAGTAGTCTAGTTTCTGTTGCAGTTTTATTTATAAATATACCCCATCTTTTGGGTTTTTTTTTTTTTTTTGTTCCCGGGATGAACCGGTTTATTTTTTGTGCTGGGAAGTAAAAAAATGAAGCTAAAAATTTTGGTTTTTCTATTTCAGGGTAAAAAATCAGAATTTATTTTTCTCTCAATCGAAGCAGAAATTTACCCTCGTTCACCACCACCACCGCCCCACCACCACCGTCGTTGCCAGCCCAACACTCCCGCCGCCCCACCACCACCGCCACCGCGCCGCCACCGCCACCGCCGCCACCACCCCACCCCCACCACCGCCATCGCTGCCGCCACCACCACCACCGCCCCCACCCCACCCCAGCGCCGCCACCGCTGCCACCACCACCGTCACCACCACCACCACCACCCCCACCATCACCGCCACCACCACCACCCCGCCACCACCACCACCGGCATCGCCGCCGCCACATAAATAATTTTTTGAATATAAAAATTATATAAATAATTTTTTTAGAAAATTTAAATTTAAGTTTATTTGTAAAGTATAATAATTATATGAATTATTAATGAAAAGGACAAAATGGTAAAAATAACTCATTAATCCTTCATCTTCCTCCCTTATTATTTTTTTAACTCTCAAACAAGGGAAGGAAAAATGTGTTACCAAATGTAATTATGATTTTCAGAGTAAAAAAAAGGAGGTTAACAAACATAAATCTGATTCTCAGAACTCTAGCTTCCAAAGCACAGAATCAGAAAAAATTGTTTCATCTCAAAAACAATGCTGGGCAACAAAATGGTTGTCATGCACACCCTAAGTGATCCAAGTTGTCTACATTGATTATGTCTTTGTTGCTTGATTCTTTTATTGTAACCCTTTGTTACAGTTTTTCCCCAAATTGAGCACAATGAGCCAATAACATTCCCCCCCCCCCCCCCCCGGCGGCGGGGCGGCGTGTGGGGTCCGGAAGAAAGTTTTTGGTACCCTAATTTACAATCTTGCTATTTGTTTGTCAAATGTCAATGTTCGAACGACTATTGTGTTGATTTGATGAGATGAGCAGATTTCTTACCCACATGATCACGATTCGAATGACATGAGAGTTGAAACAGAGAAAAAGAAAGAGACCTTGTTATTTGGAAAATATTTGAAAATTAGAGCTTGATGATCAATGAGCATTTAGTCATGACTACAGAACCCTTCTTAAGTACAAAACTCAAATGTGACCCCTTTTATTTCATCTTCCGCCATAGAAACAACAAATGCAAATACTTGAGTGTTAGAAAGCATCTAATATGATAAAAGCAAAAGTGTTATGCCTTCAAGTATAAGGCCAGATTCAGATTTCTAGAAAGAGAAAGGAAACAAAGGAGTACAATGAAATTTCAGACATACGAATTAAGAGGAAAACGCCAAGGGGAAAAGGAAGCATAAGATTCTCTCAATTACCATTCGGTCTGGTGGTCGGTCTCGTCTCATTCTTTATCCCAAAAACTACTTTTGAATTAAAAAAAAAAAAAAGCAATGATAGTTTTTTTTTTAAAAAAAAAAAAGTCTTGACTATGACTCTCATCCTTAAAAGAACACAATTAAGGAACTATCATATGCCTCACAGCTCCAATACAATTCCGGTTAAAGGAAGACACGAAGAAAAGGTCCAGATAAGTGTCATCCACTGTGCACCAAATAATGACATATCATGTGGTAAAGGATCTCAACATACAAATTCCTCTTTATGTCAACCCATCACAAAAGCAATCTCCATGAAAGATATATTCAATCACTAATAATATAATTAAAAGACAAGGTATCTGAGGGAAAAAAACAAAATAAATAAAAAAAAAATTAAAAGACAAGATACAATAAATCACGCTTTCATTTATATAAAATATCATCACATATTCAAACGTATTTAAAAGGAAACAATAATCTAACAATACATTAATTATAATTAAATTATTAATTATGTGAATAAAGTGAGTTATAAAGCAATTTACTTATAACAATACTTGAGAATCTATTATATATACGCACATATATATAATTCAATCCTTTTTTTTTTTTAATAAACGATAGTCATTCACAATTGTAACAATTAACAAGTATATAGAAGAATATTTAGAGTTATCTTTTACTCTCTAACTTATAGGTAATCACATAAGAGTTACTTCAAACCTCTGAAAGAGAGTCTACAAAATCACATAAATAAACATCTATTAATATATTAAACCTCTCAAAGAGAGTATACAAAATCACATAAATAAACATCTAATAATATATTAGTTAAAAATACTCTAAAGCCTGAAAACACCCTCCAGGAGTAATATATTGTACACACACCTAAGTTTCCACATATTCCACTGTATTAATGAGATATAGTATTATTTGAAAAAATAAATTTTATAGAAGGAAACATATTTTAAATAAATAAAAGTTATATATATAGACACACATATTTGAAGATATGGACAAAAAGCTTGGCTGTGTTATAAATATACGGAAAACTAAATAAAGAAGAACCAGAGAGAAGAGAGAATTCCAGGAGAAATTAAAGGAGGAGGAAATTCTTAATTCTCTATCAATAATGCTTTATACCTAGCCAAATAGACCTCAAAAGGGTTACTATTTAATAAATATCCACACGTAATTAATATATTCATAACATTCTTTTTTGGATATCTATTATGAATATGCCTTATTAAAAACTTTAACTACAAAAAACTTAGTTGGCTAAAAACCTAGTTAAAGAAAAGAATACATCATCAATTAATACACTTTTTAATGCTGTCTCATTAAAAAAAATTTTAGGAAAACTCAATGGGATAAAATCTAGATAAGGAAAAAAAAATACAGCGTGTATCAACTTCCCCTCTTTATGACATCGATTTTACTCCCCTGATAACATTACTTCCAATGTCATTTTTGAACATATCTTCCTTTTAGCTGCCAAACATTATATTGTTCAATGTGGAACAATAAAAAAATTATTATGAAAATTATCCAAACTTATTTTCATTATCTACTGTATAACTGCAAGATCTAAATTTTACCAAGAAAATCATAATGAATACTAACATGATTTCTATGTATTCTCATAAATATAAGATACTCCTAGATCTTTTTTATAAAGATGCATATTGGGTTATTTTTATACCCTTCTTTCAACATATATTCCTTAAAACGATTATATCATATATGTTCTGATTGTTTTAAGCCATATAGAGACTTATTGAATATTGTTCTTAAAAAATTGAATTAGATGCTTCTAACATCTTAAATCTTTTAGAGATTTATTTTTCACTAAATGAAAAATAATAGTTAAGCATAAAAAGGATTGGATGTAAAGATCCGGATTCCTACGCATAACCCCATTTTGGAATAAGGAAAATCTATATGGGGGCTTTTTTGGAGAAAAACTCCCAAAAAGGGTTTATAGATTTTGAAAATCCCAAAAGGGCCCTTTTGGGATAAATTCAATAATATTTAACAACTAAATCAGCTAAATTAACAACAAAATTAATACTCGTTAACAACTAAATCAGTCACATTAACAACAGTTTTTTAACAACTAAATCAATCACATTAACAACAATATCAGCCCGATTAACAACTATATCATCCCTATTAACAACTCACCAAGATTCTGAAAATCCTAAAAAGAGGCCCTTTTTGGGATTTTTAGAATTTTGAGGCCTTTTTAGGAATTTTTTTTTTTAAAAAAAAGAAATGCATTTTCCCTTTCGGAATATTCCTTCGGCCTCAACATATATCCGATTTTTACTTCGGGATTCATTCATTCGTTGTCTTTTACTGTTTTACTCGTACTACTTTAATTGCGGCTAATCTCATTTTTTTTAGTATTATGGAATTTTTTAATTCAATTTTTTTCCTACCGCAACTTTTCCCTGTGATTATGAATGTTTTTACTTTCGTTATAATAAAATAACTTTATTTATCTGAATAATATTTTATTAAAACATATATGTATTCAAAGCAAAACGACATGATTTTTTTTAAAAAAGAAATTTTGACATGATTTTTTTAAAAAAAATTAATTTTATTTGATATACATACTACTTTCGATCATAATTATAAAAATACTTTTATAATACAATAAAAATACTCTTATAATTAAAACCAAAAAGAATGTGTGTGTTTTTTATCATCGTGCTTTGTCTTCCAATCCCATCATTATTAGCGGTATGAATGTGCATAACAGGTCATGCAACTTTGAATTTTTCATCCTCATTTTAGATTTTATGTCTGCTAGCCTTGTTGAATTGATGTTTCGTGTGGAATCTTTATTCATCATCACCAGATGGTTGAGGGACGGATAAGAACAAACTAGACATCTACGTGGAACCACGTGTCAGAGGAGAGCTTCCGAAAGAGTCATCCTTTTTAAAAAAGCAAAGTGGGGAAGATGGTAAGCCATGAAGTATTTCATATATTGTGAAATACACTCGGTGGAGATGACAGTGTGCTATGAGTGTGTTCACTCAATTTTAATTTACTTGTTAGGGCCTATATGAATACCTCATTTCTTAATTTTTAAGGCGAAAACTGTGATTTCCTAGAAAAATATCAAAACATTTTACTTGTCAAAATTTTGTAATGCAATGGCCTCTGCCCCTCACTTAAGGTCCTTAAATCCATGGTAGTGAAAATGTAGATTTTACTTAAAAACGGAAGGAGAATTAAAAATCGTAAAACGTAAAATCGTAAAAATCCAAAAACATTTGCAAATAGGATTCCTATAAAAGAGAGGGATTTGTACAAAAAGGGTGAAATGAAATTTAGGGATTTGGGGCTCACATTAGGTGCTTTTTTTAAAAAAAAAAAGATGATTTTTCATCTAATTAGAGATATTAATTAGACTTTTTTAAAAAAATATTAATACATTCTATTTATTTAAATTAGATTATATGTTGGATTTTGAAATTTTTTATTCACTTAATATCTCAAATTAACTAATTTTCAGTCCGGATATTTTTTCTTATAACCCCAATATCCTAGAAATTAATTAATTTAAGATGCTCAGTTAAGAAATAATAATAATAAATAAATTATCTGTCCCCTTCAACAGTGTTTCCAGGAAGGATCTAGGAAGTTGCCAAAAACGTTAACTTAAAAATTTAAAAGAAGACGCGGGGAAGAAAGAAAAAAAAAAAAAAAAAAGCAGACCGACCTTAGCATGTTTATAATTCGTCCATCTTCTTCATTCTCTCACGGTCTCAGTAATCCGCAAAAACAGCAACTTCCATTGTTACGAACCAAGCTGCTCTTCATCTGAGAAGATGAGTATGCTCTGTCGTGTTCAGGATCTTCGAAATCATCCCATTTTCGTGAGTGTTAGAAATGGGAAGTGTAGACTGATGAAGAACAAAGATTTTATTATGAGACAAACAAACGAGTATACAACAATATTACTTTCACTCACACAGGATAATTCTTCGCACAAAATAATTTTACTCACTTCTCACACTAAGTGCTTCAGCACTCTATTTTTTCTCTTAATCTCTCTATCTCTCTTTCTCGTCTAACACACTCACATACAACACACCTATATATAGATCAAGTAAACCGACTATACAAATATATTTTATTAATTATTACACCGCCTTTCATAGTCTCTGGAAAGAGAACAACTCATCATATAAGATATTTCTTCAACTTGTCCATCCGTGAAGAGAAAGAGCCAAATGTTTTTCGTGACACCTTAACCAACCTTCCACTAACTCCATGTCTTTTACCCAATTAATAATCCATCAGCATTTTATATGTAGCCGCAAGTGGACACTTCTTTCAATCAATTAGCCATAGATGGAAGACACATGCTTTGTTTTTATTATAAAACACCTCATGCTCCATGTGCTCCCAGTATAATTTGTCTGACAGCTCATTACTTAAAACGAGTTTGATTTTTTAACACTCCCCCTCAAACTCGATTTTTCATACCAATCATGTGTCTAAACTTGTTGAATGTATCCACCTTCAATGACTTCGTAAAAATGTCTGCTAGTTGTTCTTCAGTTCTACAATAGACTAATTCCACAACTTTATTCTTGACTTGCTCCCGAATAAAATGATATTTGGTGTCAATGTGTTTGCTTCGGTTGTGAGAGACAGGATTCTTAGCTAGCGCAATTGCTGACTTGTTGTCCACATGTATGGTGATTGAATCTTCTTGCTCGTGATGTAACTCCTTCAAAATATTCTTTAGCCAAATTGCTTGACATGTACATGCTGCAGCGGCTATGTATTCAGCTTCACATGATGAAAGAGCAACTGTCTGTTGTTTCTTTGATGACCAAGAAAATATTGCTGAGCCAATATGAAATACATATCCCGAAGTGCTTTTCCGATCATCTATGTCTCCACCATAATCACTATCTGAATAGCCAATTAACTTTGAATTTTGAGAATGTGTATAGAACAACCCATGACTAATAGTTCCTTTAATGTATCTCAAAATTCTCTTTGCTGCACGGAAATGATCTTGCTTTGGCTGCTCCATATATCTGCTAATTAAACCCACTGCATACATAATATCTGGTCTAGTGAAAGTTAAGTACCTCAAACTTCCGACCAGGCTCTTGTATAGTGTTGGGTTTACTGGACTTCTTGTTGAATGAACTGTCAATTTTGTTCCTTTTTCTACCGGTGTTGTCCTAGGCTTGCAATCTTTCATTCTGAATCTGCTCAAAATCTCTTGTGCATACTTCTTCTGTGACATAAAAATTCCTTCCTCCCTTTGTTCCACTTCAACTCCAAGGAAATAACACATCTCTCCAATATCTGTCATTTCAAATTCTTTAGCCATAGCTTTCTTGAATTCGACAAACATGCCTGGATTATTTCCTGTGAAGATCATATCATCCACATACAGACATACAATCATTATATCTCCATCTTCATTCCTTTTCGTGTATAAAGCATGCTCGTATGGACTTTTCACAAACCCATTCTTCTGAAAGTATTCATCTATCCTCGTGTTCCATGCTCTTGGAGCTTGCTTCAACCCATACAATGCCTTCTTCAACCGGTAAACTTTGTCTTCTTCACCTTTTATCACGAATCCTGGTGGTTGTTCAATATAGACCTCTTCTTCTAAGTAGCCATTAAGGAAAGCTGACTTTACATCCATCTGATATATCTTCCATTTGTTTTGTGCTGCAATTGCTGTGAGAAGTCTGATAGTGTCAATCCTTGCAACTGGTGCAAAAACCTCTTCATAGTCAATTCCATATTTCTGCTTGTAGCCTTTAGCCACTAATCTCGCCTTGTACTTCTCCACCTTTCCTTCTTTGTTGGTCTTTGTCTTGTATACCCATTTAACTCCAATGGGCTTATACTCTTTTGGCAAAGTTGTAAGCTCCCACGTGTCATTTCTTTGAATTGCGCCGATCTCATCATTCATGGCTTTCTTCCATTTTTCATCATTCGCTGCTTCTTCATAAGTTACTGGATCACATTCAGCTACCAAGCAAAATAATGAATAATCAAGTGTAGTTTGTATTGGATCTGTAGCATCATAGATATCACTTAAGCTTCTCATTTTTGCTGGTACTCCCCCTAAATTGCTGCTACTGCTACTTGTTGTTGATGAGGTAGGTGCAGGAGTTGTTGGATTAGGACTCGGTGGTGGAGTTTCATCATTGTCTGCTTCAACTGTTTGGTCTTTTGAATCGACGTCATCCTTAAAGAATAAGCCTTCCACTCTTCTTTCTTCATCACTCCATTTCCAGTAGTTTGCTTCATCAAATTCTACATCTCTTGAAATGACAACCTTCTTGGTTAGAGGATTATACAATCTGTAAGCTTTGCTTCGCTGCTCGTAGCCAATGAAAATGCATTTTTCTCCTTTGTCGTCTAACTTCTTCCTCTTTTGATCTGGAATATGAGCATAAGCTATGCAGCCAAAAATTCTTAGATGACTGACATCTGGTTTCCTACCACTCCATGCTTCATCTGGTGTTTTGTACTTGACACTCTTTGTTGGACAGCGATTTAATAGATAAGCAGCACACTGAACAGCTTCGGCCCAAAAAGTTCTCGGTATATGCTTTCCTTTAAGCATGCTTCTTGCCATATCAAGAAGTGTACGATTCTTTCTTTCTGCAATTCCATTTTGTTGTGGCGTGTAAGCAGCTGTCAACTGATGGATTATTCCATGCTCCCTGCAAAATGCTTCAAATAACTTGGAAGTGTACTCTCCTCCCCTGTCTGTTCTGAGCACCTTTAAATATTGACCACTTTGCTTTTCTGCCATTGCCTTGAATTCCTTGAATTTATCAAGGGCTTCGGATTTTTCTTTGAGAATATACACCCATGCTTTTCTACTGAAATCATCAATAAATGTGATATAATATTTGTTTCCTCCAAGTGAAGGAATATCAAGCGGGCCAGCTATATCCGAATGAACTAGTTGCAGTGGTCTTTTTGCTCTCCATGATTTGCCAACTTCAAATTTTATTCTATGTTGTTTTCCTCGCATACACGCTTCACATAGTTGATCTCGAGGATTTATTGTTGGCAATCCGGTCACCATCTTTGCTTTTGACAACAGCTTCAGGCCAGTGAATCCAAGATGACCAAATCTGAGATGCCACAACCATGAACTATCTTCAACGGCAGACTTCATGCATTTGAATCCATCTGTCTGTATATTCATCTTGAATAGACGATTGCTCGTCATTTCAACTTTCGCTATCATTTCTCCTTTCTGGTTTTTCATGGTGAGAGAGCTATCTTTCAAATGAATGTCATATCCCTTTTCCAATAATTGACCAATACTGATGAGATTACTCTTCAAAGATGGAATATAATAGACATCTGTGATGTATCCTCTATCTCCATTCTTTGTAAAAAACATAATATTACCTTTGCCTTTAACTGCAGTTTTTGTGTGATCACCAAATGTGACTTCTCCTTGGATCCCTTCATTTAACTCTGTGAACAACTCCTTTTTACCACACATATGATTACTTGCTCCAGTATCAAGATACCACACATTTTCTCCAGTATCTTCTTCACCTTTGTAAGTGAACAAGACAGTTGGTTCATCAAGTTGTACTCTATCTGCTGTGTAATGACTTCTCCCTTCAACTTTAGCAGCATCTCTGCACTCATAACTAAGATGGCCAAATCTATTGCAATTATAACATTGCAATTGGGATTTATCACTTCGTTGTTGATATCTGCCTCCTCCTCTGGACAAGAATCCTCGACCTCGACTTTGGCCACGACCTCGATTATATGACCCTTGACCTCGTTCATATTCTGATGTACTTGATCGGCCATATCCACCGCGTCCACCACGACCACCTCGAGCATTGAAGCATCCTCGGGTATTATATCCACCTCTATATCCACCACGATTTCCTCTGCCACGTACATAACTGCTGCTACTGGCTTGATTTTCTTTTAGTGATAATTTGGACTGCAAAGCTTGCTCCAAATTGCTAGATCCTTCATTTAAATTCATTCTTTGTTCGTGGGCTTGAAGAGAACCCACAAGTTCATCTATGGACATGATTGACAAATCTTTGGCTTCTTCAATGGCGGTAACAATATAGTCAAACTTTCTTGTTAATGACCGCAAAATCTTCTCTACTATTCTGACATCATCAAGAGTCTCCCCATTTCTTTTCATTTCTTTAGCCACCTTTTGCACTCGTGAGACATAATCTGTAACTGGCTCCGTATTCTGCATCTTCAAATTCTCAAATTCAGCTCTGAGTGACTGCAGTCGTACCCTCTTGGCTTTGTCAACACCTTCACAAGATTTTTGCAAAATCTCCCATGCATTTTTGGAAGTTTTTGCATCTGATATTTTTTCAAAGGTTGATTCATCAACACCTTGAAAAATCAAGAATAGAGCTTTCTTGTCCTTCTTCCGGGACTCCTTAAGCGTCTTCCTCTGAGCGTCTGTCAAAGCTGCTTCAGCAGTTTCATCAGCGGGTTCTGTGTATCCATATTCAACTAGGTCCCATATATCTTGGGAACCTAGTAACGTCTTCATTTGAATGCTCCAGTTCCCATAATTGCCTTTCGACAATTTAGGAATTTGTGGTTGCACCATCTCCGCCATTTTATTGACCTAGCTCTGATACCAGTTGTTAGAAATGGGAAGTGTAGACTGATGAAGAACAAAGATTTTATTATGAGACAAACAAACGAGTATACAACAATATTACTTTCACTCACACAGGATAATTCTTCGCACAAAATAATTTTACTCACTTCTCACACTAAGTGCTTCAGCACTCTATTTTTTCTCTTAATCTCTCTATCTCTCTTTCTCGTCTAACACACTCACATACAACACACCTATATATAGATCAAGTAAACCGACTATACAAATATATTTTATTAATTATTACACCGCCTTTCATAGTCTCTGGAAAGAGAACAACTCATCATATAAGATATTTCTTCAACTTGTCCATCCGTGAAGAGAAAGAGCCAAATGTTTTTCGTGACACCTTAACCAACCTTCCACTAACTCCATGTCTTTTACCCAATTAATAATCCATCAGCATTTTATATGTAGCCGCAAGTGGACACTTCTTTCAATCAATTAGCCATAGGTGGAAGACACATGCTTTGTTTTTATTATAAAACACCTCATGCTCCATGTGCTCCCAGTATAATTTGTCTGACAGCTCATTACTTAAAACGAGTTTGATTTTTTAACAGTGAGAACAGTAGGATCTCTCTCTTGCGTCGTCGGCCTGCTTTGTTACGTTCTGAGCTCCTCTTTCAAATCCCTCTTCGGAGAATGGAATCCTACAAAGATCGTCCTCTTTATAATTCTCAGTTCTATCATCAGCGTCGTCGTCTTATTCGAAGACAAAAGTCGAGTCTCAGTCGTCTCCAAGCTGAAACCTCATGTTGAATTTCTGGTTCTAATGCTCACTTCACTCTACTCCTTTTTCGCCGATCAATCCATGAAAGGGAAGCCAGACACATGGAGCGTGGTTTCGAGTGGTGCATTTGCTTTGACTTCTTTGTGTTTGTCGCTGCAAATCGAGCCTGGATTCGACGTTGGTATGTTCAGTTTTTTCCTCGGATGCGTCACCGTACAGCTTATGAAGATCCACCTGATTTTCATTCTTGTGGCTGCTGTTGTCTGTTATCCTCTAGTCGTCCTTGGATCCTACTCAGAGCCACCGTCAGAGAATGGAGATTCGATTCCTGAAGAACTTTTAGAAATACTACTTGATGATGGAAACATAGGCCAAGATACGGCTCGACAAACTAGCCTGAGAAGACGTGTGACAAATGTTTCCCGCTCTCCCTCTCCCCTGCCATCAACGGGTTTGACTCAGGAAGACGATAAAAGTTTTGAGAAATTGCCCAGCGGTACTTACTTGCCTCATCAATTTTATTTATTCCTTTGACATCTCTCACTTTCCTCTGTTTTAATTCTTTCTATCTGTGTACTCTGCATTAAAAGAATTAATGGTCTTTAATTTTTTTAATACAGTGGCAGCCAATGAGCAATTCCTGTCAGATCTACAAGAACAATTGGAAGCCAATGGGAAATTCCTGTCCGATCTACAAGAAAAGAGGGGGCAGTCGCAACAGCATCAGGAGCCGCCACCGCCGCAGCAGCCACCGGAGCAGCCACCACCTCCGGAGCAGCAGCAAGAGCAGCCGCTGCTGCAGCATGAGGAGCAGCTGCCACTGCAGTCACATCAGGAACAGCCGCCATCGCCGCAGCGGCATCAGGAGCAGCCACCGGAGCAGCAGCAAGAGCAGCCACCACAGAAGACGCCATCGCTGCAGCGGCATCAGGAGCAACCGCCACCACCACAGCGGCATCCGGAGCAGCCAACCGAGGAGCAGCAAGAGCAGCCGCCACAGAAGCCGCCATCGCCGCAGCGGCATCAGGAGCAACCATCGGAGCAGCAAGAGCAGCCTTGGCAGTTACTGCAGGTGCATCAGGAGGGGCCTCGGGAGGCGCTGCAGCTGGAGAAAATGCGTCAGCTGCGGCAGCTGAAGGAAAAGCAGCAACTGCGGCAGCTGGAGCTGGAGAAAAAGCAGCTGTTGCGGCTGTTCCAGGAGTTGCTGTCACCACAGCATCAGGAGCAGCCGCTGCAGCATCAGGAGCATCGGCCGCAGCAGCTGCGACGACGGCCACAGCCGCGGCGGCGGCGGTAGCAGTTAAGCTAGCTTATGCGTTTGAGAAGAATTACTAAGATACTTAGGTAATTTCTCAAACTACGCGAAAAAGGGTAGTCCAACATACTTGTCTGTACTTCCTTTATTCAAAAAGCTACTTTTCATAATAACATGACTGTAAGTACATCACATTGTATAAACAAACACTATAATATTGCTGTATCCATCCAAATAGTTTGGCATGACAGCCCTTCCCAGCTTTTGCCATGAAATCTACACATTTGAATGATTTTGTAACAGCATCACTAACAGCCATCTTCCCTTCTATTTTGAATGGGTGGATATAATGAAACTCGTGAATGGGGAAATTTGCAGGTTCGTCGGGGATTTTGTTCACACCTATGTGTCCACATTCACTGTTATTTAGGCGATTGGTATTGCCAGAGCATGTGAGTGTGAGGGTAGAAATAAGACTTGGTATGTAAATTTGCATTTTTCTAATTTCCCAATTCGTAAATTGACATTTTTTTTAGGAGATTCACAAGTTAAGAGTTACTGCCCAAGTTTCAAGCATCTCCAAGCTGAAAGGTCACGTTGAATTTTCAATATTAATGCTCACTTCACTCTCTACTCCTCTTTTGCCGATGATCAATTCACGAAAGGAAAGTCAGACACATTTAGCGTTGTTTGAGTGGTGCATTTGCTTTGGCTTCTCTTATTTATCGTGGTGCATCGAGCTTGGATTCCAAGTTGGCTTGTCCACTTTTTTCTGGCATGCCTCATATAATTACTTGATTTTATGTAAAATGAGTAACGTTCAAATATTTTATATTTATAGTACAAAATGGTATAGTTTTAAATTTTTTTTAAAGTAAATAAATAATGCATAATTTTAAGGGTTAAGGTGCAAAAATACACATGTACTTTTCTTCGAGAAGCGCCCAGTAGCAAATGCTTTTTTTGGGTGCAAAAGTGCACATGTGGTTACAAATTAGGTGCAAAAATATCATTTGACCGTTAAGTTTGACTTTGACCGATGATGTGGCATTTCAAAGGTGCAAAAATACACATGTGATTTGTCAAGAAGAGCGTCCAACAACAATTTTTTTTTAATTTAACAATTTTATTTTAATTACTACCGGGTGCTGAAAAGATATTTAGAATACTGACCTGTACTAAAAAAATACTTCATAATCTTGAAAAATTATTTTGAGATCTGAAAAAAATATTTCAGGGTACTAACTGGTACTAAAAAGATACTTTGAAGTATTTTTTCTATACTAGTTAGTATCCTGAAAGTACTTTTTAGTACCAGTCAATACCTTGAAATATTTTTTTCAGTATCTTTTTAGTATCGGTAAACACTTGAAATATTTTTTCAAAATCCTAAAATAATTTTTCAAGATTATGAAGTATTTTTCAGTATCAGTCAGTATCCTTTTAGTACCGGTCAATACTTGAAATATTTTTTCAAGATCCTAAAATAATTTTCAAGATTATGAAGTATTTTTTCTTTACTAGTTAGCATCTGAAAAAAAAAAAATATTTCAGAGTACTGATTAGTACTAAAAAGTACTTTCAGGATACTGACTGGTATAGAAAAAATACTTCATAATCTTAAAAAATTATTTTAGGATCTTGAAAAAATATTTCAAGTATTGACTGGTACTAAAAGGATACTGACTGATACTGAAAAAAATATTTCACGATACTGACTGGTACTAAAAAGTACTTTCAGGATACTGACTGGTACAAAAAAAATACTTCATAATCTTGAAAAATTATTTTAGGATCTTGAAAAAATATTTCAAGTATTGACCGGTACTAAAAGGATACTGACTGATACTGAAAAAATACTTCATAATCTGGAAAAATTATTTTAGGATCTTGAAATAAAATTATTAAACTAAAAAAAATTGTTGTTGGGCGCTCTTCTTGACAAATCACATGTATATTTTTGCACATTTGAAATGTTATGTCATCGGTCAAAGTCAAACTTAACGGTCAAACGATATTTTTGCACCTAATTTGTAACCACGGGTGCACTTTTGCACCCAAAAAAAGCATTTGCTACTGGGCGCTCCTTAGAGAAAAGCACATGTGTATTTTTGTACCTTAACCCTAATTTTAAAGTATTTTTTCTTTGAAAGATCACAAAGAATAAAACTACATCAACATATTACTTATTTTATGTAAAATCTGAGGATCAAAAGGAAGATATCAGGAGGTTGGGCCATTACAAGGACATCAGAGACCACAGCCCCAAAACCACTCCACAATTTTGATAGCCCCTCATGTATTCCTTTCTTTGGTTCATTAAAATATTGTTGATTAGTTCTTATATTAGGAATTTTGAGTTCATTTTTTTGGTTCATTGAAATATTGTTGATTAGTTCTTACCATGGGAATTCTGATATATTTTATTATATATTAAAAATTGACTCTATTTTTTTTACAAAGCAAGGTCTAGATCTCAAATTATCAATATTTATACTAAGAGCATATGTAAATAGTAATGCAAGGTAAAATAAACCTTTCTCGGTCCATATTGTACGTAGCTGGGTTATACAAGAACCTTTGAGCAATTCTAATGTTGAAATAATTGTGGGAAGTTTTCATAAATTCAATATATAAAAATTTTAAATAGGGATGTTCGGTTCAATGAAACTAACCTCCACAATATCTTAAAATCAGCCTCCCAGAGTTTTAAGTTCTCTTCTATGGTACTTTTCTTCCATGCTTTTGCTGTACTCTGAAAGAGTAGGTGGACCATTTGAAAAAACATAAGTAAACCATAACTATTGCATATGTGAAATTTTGTCTCTTGAGATGTTTTAAGCCTCTGTGTCATTGTGATCATCAGGTGGTGATGTTGCAATAAACATGTTAATCAGGTGTACCACGGGCCTATGTGTTGTGGTATTGCCCTCTTTATCGGGCTACGAGGTAGCCCTACTGCTAAATCTGATTTTATTCATTTTTTATGTTGGGAATAGAGATTTCCATTTGACATCTTTATTATCCTTGTTAAGGTCTGAAAGAATAAATTATATTTTCTTCCACCAAAGCTTTGTTAACATTATGAAACCCCCAGAGCATTAACTCTTCTAGTTGATTAAATTTAGATTTTTGTACGAGATTTAAATGCTCTTGCAAATTTTGGGTATACTAATATTGTCGGGAGGAAACATTTCATGATCAGGATCTTATCTTTGTCTTATTTTAGCTTAAACTTTCAGTTGTCTTTCTTGTCATTGTATATGTTAATCCAAAAGTATAATGGTCTCAAAAGCCACATGATATTAGCATCTGTAACCTTCTTGAGGATAGGTAGGCAATCCTGGTTTAGTTTCTTAGCAATTAAACTTACTCTTGGTTCATAACAAATAAATTCTAATGTTGCTTGGGCAGTTCAATTTAGGATGGAAGATCTTTAGTTTTGATAACATATGGATGGGCTTTTTTCTTTTTTCTTTTTTTTTGGTTGCATTAGAGAATTGACATTTTCTATGCCTGTTTTGTCCAGGAAATTAAGTTTGAACCAAATGTCATGTGAGCCTATTGACAAGAAACTCACATTTCGAACAAGCCAGGTGAATAAATTTCTTCACTATAGATTCTCCAAGTTACTTTCTTGTTCTCTGTTTTACTTGATTTTCATGTTACAGCTAGAAGATGGGGATATTATTTGCTTTCTAAAAGCACCCTCGTCAGGTATATTTTGTTGCTTTGATTTCATGCAATTTGTGTGGCTATATATTTGGTGTATATGCGTGTGAAAATTGAAACCTACCCATTTTTCTGTTGTTATTATTTACATACCCGTTTCACTTTACTTCTTCCATCTTTTGTGTGTTTGGAGGTGGGTGGGTTGGAGCCATGGATTGACCCTACAGGTTTCTCTGTACTTTTATGGACAATAAAAATGACCTTCACTCTTTGTTTGTTTTGTGGGGTGGTTAATTGTTATGATAGACAAACATTGTTAATTCTCTGTGAATATTAGTCAGTTATAAAGTATATGTATTTAATTTCAGATTGAAGTTCATTCTTTTTTTACATGATAACTGTTGCTCGATTCTTGAATCTCACATTGGTTGTTCCAGAGCTTGATAAGACATCCTTTTGGGCAGACTCAAGGTTCGTCCTTTGTTCTGTGAAATTCTGAGTACCCTTTACTGTGACTGCATTGTCTTTTTGAAGTTTGTAGTTTCCCTTTTGCAGTCTAGGAGAAGGCCATGGTTCTTTTGTGCTTGGATTTTTTGAGAGCGTAACTTCCCCTAAATTGTTTTTTATTGTGAAAAGAAAGTGGTCCTAGAGTTGTTTTTCTTGTAAATATTGTAACTATCATTTAATTTTGGCTATCATGTGACAGTAAGGTAAATTACAAATGCCACCAATGGAGTGCTTTTAAATTCAATTGGAAGTATAGCTATTAGTGTGTTACCTTTAAGAGATGGTTGTTTGATGTTATACATATTTTAATAATTAATAATTTCTGAATGGCTTACTACTGATATGACAACATCCAAAGTAGGTCTCAAGCACTTAATTGAATGCAACTGCAGAGATAATTTTGTTTTTCACTTGCTTTTCCAACAGTAACACTCATTGCCTGTTTAGCTTGATTCAAAAGTATTTCCTTCACTGCAGATTCTGCCACTTCTTGGCAAGCACAAGGTGTTACGTTTTAACAAAACAGATGCTTGATTAGCAAACAATGGTCTTCTACTTGATCTGCAGAAACTCAGGTGTCATGTCAATTTCCAGGCCCTCAGATTCATCCCTCAAATTGAGAGCTTGGGGCACAAATGATTAGGATGCTCCAAGAGAGAGGACCTTTTGTTGCTTTGCATCTGAGATACGAGATGGACATGTTGGCATTCTGTGGCTGTACTCATGGCTGCACTGAAGAAGAAGCTGAAGAACTCAAGCGGATGAGGTTTATCATATTTCACATTTTAGTGTGTATAGTGCTATTATAATTAACTGGGAAAATTACTTTCTATTTCATGGATTATATACGATACAGCAGCAGCACTTTGATATGTTCTTTAAGGTATTTTTTATATGCTAATGTCCAAGTTATTTTATGGCTGCATTTTTTTTTTAATGTTTTATTGTATCAGCAAGGTTGTTGCTTTTCCAAAATTTGCCAAAAATCTCGTTCTAAAATTAGGAGGTCTTGATTTGTGGCGACCTGATTTTAAAATTAGGACGCCTTAAATAAGACGTCCTGAATATTATGTAGGATGCCAAAAATATGTATTTTTAATTTTCTCCGCTGAGACGTCCCTCTAAAAAGAGACGTTAATTAGACTTTATTTATGACTTTTTTTAGCTTTTTTTTTTTGTAGTAGTGACAAATTCACTTGAGTGTTAGAAAGCATCTAACATGGTAAAAGGCTAAAAGCAAAAGTGTTCAAGATTTAAGATGAAATTTTCGCCTCCAAATATTTTACTTGTCTCTTCATGTCAGCTGTATACTCCGGGTAATTAAGTACAAGGTCAGATTCAGATTTCTAGATGAAAAGAAAGGAATCAAAGGAGTACAATGACATTTCAAACATATGAATTAAGAGGAAAACGCCTAGGGGAATGGAAAAAGAAGCATAAGGGCTGAGATCCTTATTCTCTCAATTACCATTACGGTCTAGTGGTGTCCTTTACCCTAAAACTAAATAGTTTTGGGTAAAAGAACAAAAAAAGCAATATAAGTTTATTTTAAAAGGCCATCTATCATCAGATATATATTGTTTTTAACGGCATTAGTATTCCAAATTAATTTTCAATACAGTCACCATCTAAAAATATTTTTTTTAAGTATCTAGCACTCAACACCCAATATTTTTTTTAAGGAGTACCCAATACACTTTTGGGTGACACTAAAAATATTTTAGGATGTTAAATATACTAAAAATTAATTTGACATACTAAATGTTATTGGAAAAATATTCTTGAGTGGTGAATGCTCTCTCTCTCTCTTTTTTTTATAATAAAGTTTTTGAGCTTTTTCACTCCAATTTTAGAATAGAAGATGGGTGCGGCCCTAAACATATAGTTTCGAATGGAAGATGGCTGGCATGAAGCCATATGATTAATGCAGAAAAATTATAGGGTCTCCAAACAAATAGTGTTTTGAGTGTGAAACCATATTTGAGCCATTCAAAATCGTGAGGTTAAGTGGAAAAGATATTAAAGGTTGATAAATATGGGTGTTTCAAGGAAGAAGTTGGGATGTTTTCAAGAATATAACATAAAGAAGAAGCGGAGAGAAAGCAAACCAAGCTTGGGATGTTATCCTCTCGTCGTCTTTCGACCCTATTTTCAAATTGGAGATTGAGTGCCTAGAAATACGAATTGATGATGCAAGTAGAGAGAGATCCTATTATCTATTACCTTATTACAGTCTAATCAATCCCACAAAAGCAATAATAAGCCATCCTCCAATGATCCTTCTTCTCGCTCGTCGCTGTGCCAATTGCGACACAACTTTGGGGAAATGGCCCCAGAGGTCCATAAGGTACTTGCCTCGTCAATTTCCTTACTCCTTTGGGCGCTTTCACTTTCTTTTACTTTTTTTCAATTATTTCTCTATACTCTGCATTAAAAGAATTCATGGTCTTTAACATTTTGAGTGGCAATGGCAGTGGAATCAAACACAAGAAGGGAAGAGGGGGTCGCTGCCATGGCTTCCGCACTGGATAAAAATACTTGAGGGTAATCAGGTAATTTCAAAAATTTTGGTAACATTTCCAAAATTCCAAATCATTAGTCACTTTGAAATTATTGAAATTCAACATACTTATTTATTTTTTTTTTTACCAATTTTTAGAGCCTTTTTCTCAAAAAATAAAGTAATAATGTTATTGTCTTTTCACTCACAAAACTTGATTTCAATTTAACCTAAGGCTGTAGTGAATATTCAAAATCTTTTGGGGTTGATTGAAATTAATTAAGTCTCTTTTATGTATTTATTAGAATGAAAATTAGATTATTATTAAGAATAAAGTTTTCACCTTTACTTGTTTGGAAACCATAAAACTGCAATTTTAAAAGCTCTTTTCTACAAACCAAGATAAAATTCTTTTTACATACTTACCTTGTAAGTCTTAAAAGTTATTTTCTAAAAGTTAATCCAAATATGTACTAACTATAAGAAAAAGGGACCAAAGTATATGTCCTGCCTTTATTCAAAATGCTGTTTTTACAAATTGAAGCTAGTCAAAGAGATTAGTTTTTCACAACGTGGCAAACTAATGTTTGAATTCTCGATAGAAGAGGTGCCCGCGTTTAGGCCTTGTCTGGCACAAGGATTCAGTGAGAAGAGAAAGGAAAATTAGCAAGTTCCCGGGCCCCACCCGAGTCCACCAATCTTCCCTTATATGTGGGAAAATCAAATCTCACCAAAATTGGTGGGATTTCAAGTTCCCACGTCACTGTTCATTTTTTTTTTTTTTTACAAATTTACTCATTAAATTTGAACTTGGTGGGAAAATTCGAATTTGGTGATAAAGTTCAAATTTGGCTGGACATTTGTTTGCACAAGTTTGAACTTGACAAGAGCATATTTTTTAAAATATATTTTAGCAAAAAAATTATTATTATTATTATTTTGAATTAATTACTTTTGAAGATAAAATAAATATTTTATGATTCTTTACCAACTACTACCCCTCATTTTCTTCCTACCAAACAACTCATCTTTCCTCATCTTTCAAAATATTCCTTTCCCTTCCTCCAAGTTTATTTCCCTCCTCAAATTTTCTCCGTACCAAACGGGGCCTTAGTGTTCGATCGACAATGCCTCAAATAGGATCGTCTCTAATAAAATGATTATTATTATTATTATTATTATTTTAAAAAAAACTACTTTTGATAGAGTAATTTGACTGCAAGTATATCAATGCATAACATTTTTTTGTGGTTAAACTTCAATGCATAACATTGGATAAAGAAATAATATAATAAGTTGTAAAGCAACCAGAAAATGAGTTTTTTTGTCCTCTAATCCTTAAATGAGTTGAGTGTTTGTATGCAGAGAGCATAAGAGTAGGAAATATTTATCGAGTAGGAAATACTAGCCCTTACATCTGAGATACCACGCCAATTAAATACCTTCAAAAATCATTTCTCACCAACTTATGCATTGTTTATGGCGATTCAAGATATTGGTTTTGTTTTTTCAGCTATCATCAGGAACCGGTTTTGGTGCACCATGTGGCTGGTGCATTTGGGCGGTCCAGATGTGATCTAGACGGTTCAGATTTTATTTTTTTTAATTGCTGTTTTTTAAATAAAAAAAATCAATTTTTCAAAAAAGGTTAGTTGAGAGATTATCTTTATTTTAGATTCTGTACCCATTAAAATAAATTTTTTTTGAAAAAATAGAAAGTAGAAAAAATAAGATCTGGACCATCCAGATCTGTTCTGAATAGGGTTTTTTTTACCAAAATAATAATTTTAAAAAAAAATTTTACCCGAGCACTTTTCAAACTATTTCCCAAAGTAATGCTGACTCCACTAATGGCGTTGTACTTTCTGATGCCACTACTCAGTGGCGTTAGAAAGTACAACGCCACTAGTGGCGTCGTACTATCTGATGCCACTGTGGTGTTGTACCTTCTGACACCACTTGGTCAAAGAAACTAATTTAGTTAATTGTTTGACACAGTGACGTCAAATGGTACGACGCCACTAGTGGTGTCAGAAGGTACAACACCTAGTGGCGTCGTACTGTCTGACACCACTGTTGCATTAGCATTACTTTGGTAAATAGTTTGAAAAGTGCTCCAGACTAGTAAATTTTTTTTAAAAAAATATTATTTTGGTTAATTTCCCGTTTTGAATAGTCCAGAGAAGAGGAGCTCCCCCTATGCCAACATGCCAACAGGGAATCCCATTCCGCTATCATCAGCTTTGCATAGACATAAGAGTAACTAGGATAAAGTTGACATTATGGTATTAGACGTACCACTTTGGTTCTATTTATAAGTCTCTTTTTAACCAAATCACATATACCAAGGAGATATAATTAACTTAATGATTATGAGGTAAATTTTCAACTTTTTTCTTATTTATGATTGGATATCTTCAACTCTTTCTTCTCTCTCCATTCTCATTGGTACAATTAATATGGGCAAAATTGTCACAATCTTATTTATTTGGCCAAAGAAGACTTATAAATAAGACCAAATTTTTTTGGTAAAAAAAGACTTATAAATAGGACCAGAGTGATAAACTACAAAAATGTTAAACATTATGCCTGAGCACGTTCCAAACTTAATGCCCTCCGTCATCAATCAGACTCATCAGTCATATAGCGTAGGTAAGAAGAAATATGTGCCAATGCCTTAGTAGCGTAGTGACATGGGAGCTTGGTTCCCCTCCTTCATGTCCAGGGTTCGAACCCTACCCCCTCTCCTATTATGTATATTAAAAAAAGAAGAAGAAGAAGAAGAAGAAGAAGAAGAAGAAATATATACACTTTTGCTAAAAGGGCAACTTTATCAACATTACAAACAGGATTATCGTATCAGTGTAAAATTCATAAGCGTATTCATGACTCTTATCATTATATGATAATTAATAATGTGGCATTAAAGATTACACTTATCCATCAATATTGATCAGAATCCTTGGAAGATCCTAATGAGATAACGTAGTAGATGAATATATGGGATAAGCAAACCAGTAATATATTAGATTAAATTTAGGATTATATTGCTCTGGATATTGTGGAAGAGCTATCCTTATGACTAATAAATGGGTAATCCTGGATTTGGGATTTGTAAAAACTAAGTTGAACAATGATCTAGAAAACGAAAATGAAGGAGCAAATGAAAATTAGATGGAATTTATGTAGATGGCTCCATTTCATCCTCTCCCTCAGAAATTACATCATGGGACTCAGGATCAAAGAAAGCGATCCATCACCGGGTTTTTTACCAAAATAATGTATTTTGAGAAAAAAATAACTAGAATAAGGAGTGTCAGAAACTATTTTCCAATATAATGTGGTCAATGGCGTCAGCTGACCCACGCCATTAGTGGCGTGAGCAGGCTGACGCCTGTCAGTGGTGGCGTGATTCAAATCACGCCACCTCAATCACGCCACCACTGAGGTGGCGTGATTTGAATCACGCCACTAGAATTGACCCCCAATTTGACGCCTTTTTGACGCCTTGGCGTCAAATATTTTTTTTAAAATATAATTTTATTTAAAATTATAAATATTAATTATACATAATTATGAATAATAGTTTTAAATTATGAAAATTAAAATATTCAAAATTTATCATAAATCTTAGAATACAAGATTAATAATTAGTAAATTAATTAATTAGTAGATTTCTTATAAACCATAAAATAGGTGACCAATTATTTAATTAATCAATTAATTGTTCTCTAACTAAGCTTATTTTATTTATCTTAGGGTAAAATAATATACAACATATTTCAAAAAGTATTTTTAAGATAGGTGATTAATATTCTCTAACTAATTTATTTTACCCTAAGATAAATAGGATAAGCTTAGTTAGAGAACAATTAATTGGTTAATTAAATAATTGGTCACCTATTTTATGGTTTATAATAAATCTACTAATTAATTAAGGGTAAAGGATTTCTCCTGTCACTGGAGATAGAGTTATCTCCAGTAACCCTAAAACTACGTCGTTTTGAATTAATGAATGGTGTGTTTGTAATTTCAGGTAAATTAATGAAGAGTGCAAATACAGAAACACCATTCATTAATTCACTTGAAATTACAAACACACCCTTCATTAATTCAAAACGACGTAGTTTTAGGATCACTGGAGATAACTCTATCTCCAATGACAGGAGAAATCCTTTACCCTTAATTAATTAGTAGATTTATTATAAATCATAAAGGGTAAAGGATTTCTCCTGTCACTGGAGATAGAGTTATCTCCAGTGACTCCAAAACTACGTCGTTTTGGATTAATGAAGGGTTTGTTAGTAATTTAAGGTGAATTAATGAAGGGTGTTTCTGTAATTCTGTTTATTTTTTAATCATATACATTTTACCAAAACATCATTCATTAATTCACCTGAAATTACTAACAAACCCTTCATTAACTCAAAACGACGTAGTTTTGGGGTCACTGGAGATAACTCTATCTCCAATGACAGGAGAAATCTTTTTCCTAATCATAAAATAGGTGACCAATTATTTAATTAATCAATTAATTGTTCTCTAACTAAGCTTATCCTATTTATCTTAGGGTAAAATAAATTAGTTAGAGAATATTAATCACCTATCTTAAAAATACTTTTTGAAATATGTTGTATATTATTTTACCCTAAGATAAATAGAATAAGCTTAGTTAGAGAACAATTAATTGATTAATTAAATAATTGGTCACCTATTTTATGGTTTATAATAAATCTACTAATTAATTAATTTACTAATTATTAATCTTGTATTCTAAGATTTATGATAAATTTTGAATATTTTAATTTTCATAATTATTAATTAAAACTATTATTTATAATTATGTATAATTAATATTTATAATTTTAAATAAAATTATATTTCAAAAAAAATATTTGACGCCACGCCAAGGCGTCAAATTGGGGGTCAATTCTGGTGGCGTGATTTGAATCACGCCACCACTTGAATTGGCGTGATTCAAATCACGCCACCACTGAGGTGGCGTGATTTGAATCACGCCACCACTGACAGGCGTCAGCCTGCTCATGCCACTAATGGCGTGGGTCAGCTGACGCCATTGACCACATTACATTGGAAAATAGTTTCTGACACGCCTTATTCTGGTTATTTTTTTCTCAAAATACATTATTTTGGTAAAAAAAACCCATCCATCACCACATCAATTACAGACCTGGCCTTTGGTCAAAGAAGACAACATCGACTAGAATTACAAACCGACGGGCCGCCATGCAATATTAACTTCTTTCTTGGTCATTATTCTGGCTACTGAAACGGTTAGAATGTCATTGTATTTCTCTCGTAATGTTAAAAAAAAAAAAAAAAATCATTTTATACACTTGATACAACTTCATGGCTTTCACTTTGACGTTCTCTTTGGACCAGCTGCACCGTCCTGATGCAGTTAGTGCGAGGGACTCAATGTCATAGATGCTTTGCATAGTTTTGCAACCTGTTTTCTGCAATCTATTCTTCTATCCTTTTCTCTCGATGTCTAAATCCACCATTGTCTCTGGCATGCAAATGCACCAGACCGAAATCTGGCGAGACAGTTCTATTTTGGTTTTTTTTTTTCCTTACAAAAAATATACACACACACACACACTAATGACATCTAAAAAAATTTGGATGCCATAAGTCTCCGCTTTTTACACCTCCTAGATAGGTGTCCCCATTTTATTAGATGTTAAAAGGTCCAAAAAACAGACGTTATAAACATTATTTGTAGTAGTGATAGGCACAAATGATGCATACCTCCAAATGAACCATTAAGCCATATGCTCCAAATGAGCAAAATGATTTCTTGTCATCATCTTTATACTTGTTCCCTACTATACTTTACTTCTGTTTCTAGTTGGTGTTGAATTGCAAGTGCCATACTGTCTGATTATTGCCCCCACACCTTTTATATATGGTCATACTCTGCCTCTCTCTTACTGTTTGAGACGTGGAATCCTTGGCTCGAATTTATTCAAACAACCAAAATGGTTCCATCAACCTCTACTTCCCAACTAACAAGCTATCAGTTACCATTCATCTTGTATCAATAATTGACATACCAAAGGGAAGTCCTTCCAATTTTTTGTTATTTTCCTTGCACTTATGCGTGAAGAACATATTTTCAAAAGTTGCCCAGTTATAATTAACATTGATATTTCTTGTAGCTACATCTAGTGTGAAGGATTCTATGCAATAGCATCAATATATGAAGGAATATCTTGCTAAGTATGCACGAAATGTCATCAATATGTAGATAATTAAATAAAACCTTACTTTAAACTATTTATTCTAACTGACAAATAATTGTAATTTTCTTTACTTTCATATTTATGATTGTGTTTTTGCACTAGATTGCATATATTTCAATGTGCTTAATCTTATTTTGCCAAGAGACATGATTAGTAACTAATCGTGTATTAAACCTGTTCAAAGGAACAGTTCCTCCCATTGCCCCATTTTCTTTAGGCTCTCTTAGATTTATGACTTTTCTGTATCCTCCATCTTTGCCTTGTTGTATATTATTTTTATTACTTAATTATGAATCTGATTCCATGCCTAATTCAACGCTGAACTTAACATCTTTCAAATAGTGAATATTTCAAAGAATAACTAGGATCAATTTTGAAAAGCCCTATTGGCATCACATTAAGGAACTGTTTGATATGCCAAGTGGTAAGAAATGCAGCTAAAAATGAACATGAAATTGAAGAACCGAAGCTTGTGCTACATGAGGTTACTATTGACCATGGAATAAGGATCAATGGTCCATCCTCAGGTATTGCAACGTCCTCCGTCCCTCACTAAGGGTCCTTAAATCCATCGAAAGTTGCCCAATTTTTGTTATTTCAGGAAAGAGAGAAAATTGGATTATAAGGGCAAAAATGAGACGAGTCTTACACAGTTACATTCTTATATATCACTCTCTCATGTTTGGGTAATAGCTAGCTTACCTGTTTTCAAACTTCATATAAGCATTGTTTTATACTCCCTCCATTCCTTAGTATAAGAGCTAGATTACTAATTCACAGATATTAAGAAAATCAGTCAAGTTAGTTATTTCTAACAAACATATGTTAGTTTTCCTAGAATATCCTTTTAAATCATGTGCATTGTATCTCCCCCTTTAGAGTCAAAATTCAATTACTATGTACAATCAATAGAGATATTCACTACTACAAACAGGGGCTATTACTTCTATAAAGGACGTCCTTATTTTTTTTTTAAAAAAAAAGAAGTAAAAAATGAACGCAGTAACATTCTTATAATTCTTTGCTTAAATTTTGAGCCTTAAGTGTCCTAAAATATGATTTAGGATGCCTAAAATTAATTTAGACGTTCCAAAATATATTTTAGGAGGCCTAAAATTAGTTATTTCACACATTTTAGGAAATTTTTTGGTGTTAGGGAATTTTTTGGCGTCCTAAAATATATACAGAACGCCTTAAATAACATTTTTGGCATCTTGAACAATATTTAGGACACCTAAAAATACTTATTTCACGTATTATTTTGGCGTTAGGGAATTTTTTGGTGTCCTAAAATATAATTTAGGATGTCTAAACTAAAACTTTACTTTTTGGCATCTGGAAATAAAATATAGGATGCCAAACGTTTTCTCTTGTATCTAAACCAAAAGAAAAGTCTCACACTCTCACCCGCATACAAACTCTACCTTGATAGTCTCTCTCCCAACTTACTTTCTCAACATCGCCAACCACTCGCTGCTCGTTCGCGTCGATCGCCGCTTACTTGTCGCTTGCGCTGCTCGCCGCTCCCCTGCATTGCTCTCCCACCTCGATGTCTCCCACTACGATGCTTTCTTGCAGCCAAGATATGAGACCCAGCGATGCTGAAAACCACCTTCTATGCAAAGTTTCCTCTCCACTCCTCCTTCGTTGCAGATTTGGGTTTGTTCTTCTTTGGCTTGTTTGATTCTCTAGCTTCATTGCAGATTTGAGTTTTCTCTGGCTTGTATGATTTTTCTGGGTTTGTTCTTCTCTGGTTTGTTTGATTCTCTAGCTTTGTTGTAGATTTGAGTTTTCTCTAGCTTATTTGATTTTTCTAGGTTTGTTCTTCTTTGGCTTGTTTTTGTTTTTCTGGGTTGGTTCTTGGAGAATGACCGGTCTAGAGTGGGGTTTGTGCTGTCAAGAGAGCTAAGACGCTGCTCTTCGTTTGCCTAAGCTTGCTACAGTAGCTCCCCGAACCTAAGGTTTGGGCGGTTTCTTTGTTTTTTTTTTTTTTTAAAAAAAAGTAATATGGCACCCCAAATAAATTTTGGGACGCCATACCTTTGGACTATCAACGCCCCCCCCCCCCCCCCAACTTAGATGTCCTCTAAATTAAGGACGTAAAAAAGAGTAAAAATAAGGACATTATAAAGTTTTTTGTAGTAATGATTTTGAGGTAAAAATGATAAATATGGGAGGTAAAGTTTTATAACTATGACTAAAGTAAACCCCTTATAAAGTTTTAGGAGGGAGGTAGTATTACTTTCTCTTGGAATGTAATAATGCATGAATGTTTTTTTAACAGCATCACTAACTGCCATCTTCCCTTCTATTTCGAATGGGTGGATATAATGAAATTCATCAATGGTGAAATTTTCAAGCTCGGGGGATTTTTTTCACACCAATATGTCCACATTTGCTATCATTTAGGCCATTGATATTGCCAAAGCATGTGAGTGTGAGGGTGGAGATACTTGCAAACACAAGAAGCCTAGCATGGGCATCAATTGATGGGAAGAACAGGAAGAAGTTGGAACCAGGGACGTACTTGTGTGCAGTATGGCACCATAGCCTGTTCCTGATGCTTGTTTGGTTGATTCCACTAGTGATTTCTTAAGAAGCATTCATGAGGGGCTTCACTGGAACTTGAGAAAGATAGAGTCTTTTAATGGCCCTCACGATACTTAACCTTTCGTTTCTTTCTTTAGTTTCTTTCTATTCTTGTATACATTGTTGTGCCTTATTTTCTTGGTTTCTTGTGCAGTCAATATGCAAGTGTAGAGGTTCTAGTTATCAAAGATAAATTTAGAATGGAGCAGGGAGGGAATGTGATAAAAATTCAAACCTTGTCTGTGTATGAGAGAGAAAAAGTTGGCAACTAAGCTATGATCGTGGATGATAAACATATATGCGTGTTTTTATTATTATTTTTTGGGAAAAACTATAATCCATTTAATCATAAGAAAAATACTCTTCCTATCCTAATTATAGGAACTAATTTGTAATGCCATTTATATGAAAAACTAAGTCCTACATTTATAACAAGAAGTAGTACTACAAGAAGGTCCTTATTTTCCCTTATCAACCACAACCACCTCTTACTTAATAAGAGGTGGTTTATAAGAATACAAACATTGGTTTTTTTCATAGAAATCTCAGCATAGTCGGCAAGAAAAAACATTGATTTTAAAAGGAATTGTTGCCATCACATACCTGGGTACTCAGATTGATGGCTTCAATACACTTGGAATAAACTGCACTATCAAAGTATTATTCATTTTATGTAGAATCTAATAATCACAAGAAAAAAAAAATCCTTGTATTTAGGAGGTTAAGGCATTAGAGAAAAGCAAATGATATGTTGTATTTATTTTTTTAATTAGTTCATTGAAATGTTCTTGATTAGTTTTTATAATGTCAATTCAAAGATATTTTATTATAGGAATGCGGCTCTCTTTTTTACAAGCAAGGTCTATAAGTCAAATTATCAACATTTATACTGAGAGTAGGTAATGCTGCCATGAAAAATAAGCCTTTATTGGTCCATGTGGTACTTAGCGGAGTTATACAAGAAGTTTTGAGCAATTCTAATGTTAAAATAATTGTGTGAAGTTTTCAGAAATTCAATATATAAAATTTTTTTTAGTGGCATCCGATATCTAGCACCGAACATCTATAAATATTTTTTTAGTAACCCCTAGTATTTTGGGTGCTAAACAAATGTACTAAAATTACTTTAGAACACCAGCTGCTACTTAAAACAATACTTCTAAATGTTAGGTGCTAGATATTGGGTGGATATTGAATGCTATTGAAAAAATATTTGCCGCTGTTGTTGTTGTTATATATATATATATATATATATATATATATATATATACACACACAATAGTGGACCCAGGATTTTAGGTTTGTGGGTGCACAATTAGTAGTGGGATTCGGGGGTTCGGGGGCAGTGTCTTCGAAAAAATTTTTTAAGGAAAGTTTTAAACGCATTAAAAAACAAAAGAATATAAACAACAAAAGAAAAGAAAACTTCAACTTAGCATAAAAAAATAATAATAAAAAATCAACTAACCTTTACATTAGAAGGATTACAAAAGCATTCTTTGATTCTTCATTTCTTGAAAATAAAGAACTCCCTCAAAAGAATTGTAGTAGCAGCTGCAAAATACATTGATCAGTAGGTAAAATTCAATCACGAACCTTCTCCAAACCGTTTAACTTTTAGAATTGAAATAATCATTTGAAAGGAATTGCTTTTTTGCTCAATCAATGAAGCTCATCACACAAAAATACCACCAACAAGATTATTAAATTAGAATTTCTACAACTAGAGAAGGATTACATTTAAAACCGAAACAACTTGGATCCAATGAAGCATAAACTACTTCCCCCACAAGGCATGCTCGCTACCAAGAAAAGGGAAAGTAGCTTCCCAACATGGACAATTTTTCTCCATAATATAGCATCGAACAATCAATAAGGTAAACACTACAAGTTGCTCCAGAAACAGAAACCTCAGCACTGCAAACAGGGCAAACCTGCACCACAAGGATTTAAGTATTACGCTATAGCTATTACACCACGGAAACTTCTAGGAGGAACCTTCGATATTTCAAATCACTGAATCAATGAACAAGAGGCTGAAAAAAAAAATCGATGAAGCTGTCTGATAGACCCCCAAATTAAATGAGATGTCACATGTGCTAGTAAGATATGCCTTTGCTATGACATTAAAACAGCAGAATCACCCATAGAACATCACAACCTTTGTTTAAATTGGCTAAAATCAACAAGAAATCAAACAACAAACTGGAAACAAGGCTACATTACGTTAATCTTCTTAACAAAGGCATTAAAATCAAATTGAGCAGACCCACCATCAGTTATAGATAAGGAAAATGTAATACATTAATACTCAAATTTTCCCATACTTGAAAAATTAATCAGAGGATCCACTTTAGACACCAGATGCAATCCTAGAAACTGGAACATAGAGACTGGAAAATTACCTTAAGATTGAGACAGAATCGATTGAGCCGATTCTATGCTATTCCACGGTTGAGCGAGGCTGAGCGACGGCGGATGAGGCAGAGAGCAGCCAGAGCAACGGCGGCGAGGCAGAGAGCGGACAAGGCAGAGAGCAGCTTGAACGACGGCGGCGAGGCAGAGAGCTTAGGGCAGAGAACAATGGAAATTTTGAGACGATGGAAATTTGGGGGGGGGGGGGGAAGTAGGTGACGAGAGAGAGAGCAGCCTGAGCGACGGCGGATGAGGCAGAGAGCAGCCGGCGGACGAGCGGCGGAAATTTGGGGGAAAAAGTTTGAAGAACGTCGGGCAGAGGAACGATGAAAATTTGGGGGAAAAGGGGAATGGAAATGGAGGGGAAAAAAGGGCAAAAGGTGCTTTGGTAGCTCGAACACGCGACCTGTGAGTAAGAGGAAGGATTAAAAGCCTTACCATCTGTTCCACTTATACATATTGATAAAAATTCATCTCAAATTATATATATTTTATGTCTCACTTGCCCACATTAGCACCTATGTAGGTCCGCCACTGCTTGGTTGGCCAATTTACACCTTACCCAAAAATATATGTTATATTTAGAATCAAGACAAATTCTCCAAATAAATCATATATTAAAGATCAAAGGGATAAAAATATTTTAAGTATATTACAAATATCAATAAACCTCGTTAAATACAGTTATAAAACTTAATTATTTGAAAAGAAGTAAACATAATGGCATTCATTCAACACCAATTCCGTATTAATTCACACTTGATTACTGAAGAATATTTTTAAAACAGTGTTACTACCATTGTAGTAAAAACGTAGATTTTACCTAAAAACGGAAGGAGAATAAAAAATCGTAAAACGTAAAATCGTAAAAAAATCGTAAAAACTTAAAAGTGTTTGGAAAATTAGTAAAATCGTTTTAATAAAAAAAATTCATAAAAAATTAAAATTGCAATGATAAATCGAGTTTTTAATTACCATAGTCACCACTAAATAATCACTGTTTTCTCCAACATATCTTATATAACAGGAAATTATTTCACCCGAAAGTGGACAAATTCCTCGGATGAGCAGGGGAAAATTTTGGCTTGACTTGTTTTAAATTTATAACTTTTAATAAAATAAATTAAGAAAAAACCTCATTAGTCCAAATTGCCTATTCGGTCAACAACAATGTCTATGTCAATTCAATTTGTCCTTTTTCTTCCTTATTTGAATGGCAAATATATACAATATGTTTTTTTAATACAAGTCATTTTTAATTGTATCACAAGGATTATGAAAAATAATAATAAAAAATGTAACCACTTTTAACTTTAAGACTAACCTCCAATTAAAACAGTTATCTTAAGTATTTTTTATATCTTTCTTATATAATCTTTCTCTACAGTAATCTATAAGGCATTTATATGGAAAAAGAATTATTTAACGCTATTGAATCATTTTATGTAAAGTAACTAGTATTTAGTATAAAAAAGATTCTAAAATATATATTATATTAAAGTTCGGAGAAATATACACATGCATGCATGGATTATGCATGCACATACATTAGTTCACTTCTTTTTGGCATCTTGTAGCCAAGAACAATTCCATCTCCTACAGCTTTCTTGGACGGCAAGAAATTTATTTATTTTTTAGAAAATTAGAACTAAGAACCTAGAGTAGATAATATTTATTAGAAAAAATCGTAAAATTTATAATTATTGGGAAGGACCAATTACCAAAACATAAATTTTAAAATACTAAATTGCTCTTGATTAAACTTCCAACAATCTCTCCCACTTACTATTCTTAAAGTAATTTGAATTTTATTTTTCACAAAAATTACAATGGCCAAAATAACTATTTTCTTAACTATAACTAAAATGACATAATCAAATAATTAATATATAATTTAATTTTTAACCCAGATATTGACAAACTTAAATTATTAATTTAGTTTGCTAACTTATATAATCTTATAAAAATAAACTGTATGTAAAATAGACAAATTTATAAGGTTTTAAATTTTCAATTGAATATCTTAGTTGTTAATAAACATTTTGCCCCAAAAAAAAACGTTATTATTATTATTTTTATTATAAAATTTATTGATTATATTAGTTTTTTTTTTATAAATAGTATTATTTTTGGTGTATACATGAATATTCTCTAGAGAGGCAATCTTGAATATCATTCACGAATAAAAATTATAACAGATTATCTAGACATTTTTTAAGTTTATTAACATTACATAGTTTTCGGTAAAAAAAACATTACATTGATTTTTATTTGTAAAACTCACATAAATCTATTTTGACATAAAAATAAATTATGCAAACCTCTTTTGAATTGTTTAAAATTATGTATATTGTTGATTTCGTTTTATATATATAACCTTTCTTCAACGTTCATAGTAAATTATAAAATATTTAAGTTTTCCTAAAATTATATAACTTTTATTTTTAAATAAAATTGAAAGATGGCTGTATTTTTTTTTTTCAATAGATACATAGGTAACTGGTAAAAGTTGCTACAAATTGCATTTAATTTAATGAAATTTAAATATTCATATTAGTCTTAAAAATAGAATGTGGGAGAAAATTTAAGAGCTTTAATCAAGGGCAATTTAGTATTTTTCAAATTTATGATTTAAAAACTGGTTCATCTAAATAATTATAACATTTACGGTCTTTCTTAATAAATATCATCTGCTTTAGGTCCTTTATTCTAATTTTCCCTTATTTTTCTCTCCTTATATGCTTCTTGATCTTCATTTATGGGCAAGATATCTAATTTTACTCACATATATCTAGGTGGGAGATATCTATTATATACAATGTTATCAAACATGGATCAGACTGACTCGGTTAATTCTGAAACCGAGACCAGGTCATATAGCCGGTAGATCAAAGACGTCTATTATATATAATGTTATCAAACATGGATAAGACCGGCTAGGTTAATTCTAAAACCGACGACCTGGTCATGTGGCCAATCCTAACACGTCCTTAACTCGGGACATAGTAAATCTAAGGTAACCTGGCCTCAACCTGGGTAACCCGACAAGTTGCTAAGTTACCCAAGTTGCCTTTTTTAAAAAAATTAAGCATGTCCGTTGTGGGTACAAATTGTAGACAACATTATTGGTCAAAGCTAAAACTAATTTTCATATTAATGACTATTAGTTTAATGATTAAATTAAATGACTGTTAGTAGGAATATTTTGTTATCATTTATCTATATTTTGGTATTTTGCTAGGAAGAATAGATAGTGATTATTGATTTTAATGTCCTTGGATGGTAGATTGATACAATGATGTTAACATGTCAAATAAATTGTAATGAATCTTAGATGAGTATGTGATTATTTTGTTAGTGATTCAATATATTAAATTAATATTTAGTATTTTGATGATATGATAGAAATTTCAATTGTTTTTAATTTTTTTATTTTATTTCTCATCAGTCTGAACTTGGGTAAACTTTGAGATGATCCTCTGACATTTTACTCATTGTCTAGACCAGTTCAAACATTAGTCCAGATTTAAGGGCCCGTTTGGATGAGCTTTTAAAGAAAGTGCTTTTTTTAAGTGCTTATTTTTTAAATTCCAAATTGGAGCTTTTAAAAAAAATGAGCACTTTGGCTTTTTTTTTTTTGTGACTTTTACTTTTTTAAAAAAATGGCATCTAAACCCATAAATTAATTTAAAAAAACCTTTTTTTTACATTAAAAAAGTTTTTTTTTTCCTTAAAAAAGTCCATCCAAATAGGCCCTTAATAATTTTGACATGCTACCTTAATCAGTTCAATAACTTTATCTATATTCTTTGCTCAAAATAACTTTATCTATATTCAGAGATTAATTGATACAGGGAAGTATTGCATTTCTATGCCTTTTTTAATAACAATTTTATAACGAATAAACATTGAGTTTTTACATGTTTCCCTGTATTATAAGAAAGAAATTAAAAATAATAAAGATTTTAGTTGCTTTGATAATTTGGACTATCCTTACATTTGACTTTGAGTCCAGACAGGACATGGTCAAGTAGTGCCGATGACTATGTTATTTTAATTTCGATCGAAATGGCCATTAATGAGTTATATATTGAGCTTTACTTGGCCAAAGACAAATAAGGAAAGTAATGATCAATTTTAGGAACATGATTCGTGATCTTCAATGTCACGCCATTAAATAACATTTAATTAATTTTTTGTTTTGTTTTTATATTAACTTAAAATATACCAAAATTATATTACATTTATTAATAATTACCAGTGTATTACTCTATTATATTGTGATATGCATAAAATTCAGTAAACCTCTAAATAATACTCACTCTCATAATAAACTTGGGAGTCAAATAAATAATTTACAAAAATTAAAGAAATTATTAGTTAAATTAGTTATTTATAACAAATCTACGTTGTTTTTTTCCCCCTTAAAATACCTTTTTAAACATTTAGATTGGAAATTATTCTCAACAACTCCCTTTAGTATGTATAATCATAATAGGATTGTTTAGGAATTACTTCGCTTGTCCTAAATTTAAGTTACAATCTTTGAGGTAGTGTTTATTTTCTCTATAAGATACACTTTGTACATATATTAAAATTTAATTCATTTTTCTATTTTTATCATCAATTAATTACAAAAATGATAATTCTCTCCTCTTTTTTTTTTTATTACTTATTCTCTAACTAACTATCCCCATAAATTTAGGGTACATTTGAAAAAGAAAATTACATCAATAATTACATATTGCATTCAACCAATTTTAACCAACTTTTTTTTTTTTATAACTTATATATAAGAGTGGAAGAAGTACATAATTTATAAGATAAAATAAATTTAGATCTTATGTTTAGATCAAAGAAAACACTTATGATTAGCTTCTATGTTTTGGATCAAAGGATCACCATCCATAGACTTTACTTATCATGATCAAGTAAAGAAACAAACATAAAGAAGATTGCATTTGACTCAGCATTATATTCAACGTTCCATCTTGTTTATCGTTTACAGCTAGAATGCTTAATTGTCCGGCTGAATGAGACATGGGATGGCGCTTTTACAATGTCAAACACATAACTTACGATTTGGTTTATTAAGACTATGTTTGCGAGTTCTATTTTGAAAGGAAAGAAAAGGGAAGGGAGGGTTTTGGTAGCCCATTCCCTTATTTACGAGTTTTAAAAATAGGAGGGGAGAGAATCAAGGGACTTACCCTCATTCACCACCATCACACCACCCTACCACCACCCCCTGCCGCCACCACCACCTCACCGTCACCCCCATCGCCACCACCACCACCGCTGCCACCACCACCGCTGCCACCGCCCAACCACCCCCGCCACCACCATCACCACCACCACCACCATCACTGCCCCAGCCACATAAATAATTTTTTGAATATAAACATTACATAAATAATTTGTTTAGAAAATTTAAATTTATTTGTAAAGTATAATAATTATATTAATTATTAAAGAAAGGGACAAAATGGTAAAAGTAACTCATTAATCATCCATCTTCCTCCCTTACTATTTTTTAACTCCCAAACAAGGAGAGGAAATATCCTTCATTTCCCTTTCATCCCCTCCCCTCCATTCTCCTTGCATTCCTTCCCCTCCCCCCCTCCAAACTCGCAAATATAGCCTAAGACTTCTGACATTCATCCCGGGGTCCACATATACCTCATTCATCTAATTGACTCATATTATTATATTAATCCATCTTATTCACAATATTGGATGCTCCTAAAAGAACATATATAGAATATACTGATTCAAAATATAAGTTATATGTAAGATAATTAATACTCATTTCTCAATGTTCTCTTTATAATTAATGGTCATTTTCTTGTTTTACTTATTCATTAAATTTTAAAACACATTTTCTAGTAAGAGTAAAACTAGAAGAAGAAAAATTCAATTTAGCTTTCAAAATGGGCCAAGCCTGTCTTAACAGAGGACTGAGCTTATATTCTTGTGTATAAAAGAAATTCAAGTTTAAACAGGCTAGACCGTTAGGATTTAAAAATAAATGATTAACCTGTTAGGGTTGAGGGCTGTTACTTTTAAACCTGCCCATTTTTTATTTATTAAAATAAAAGTACTCATTCTTATTTTACAACATCTCTTACTTAGAAAGACTTAAGTACTTCAATTCACGTACATGTGGCCTAAACAAACTTTAAAAACAATAGCGCATTGCATTTTTCTTTAAACAGTATAATTTTAGTCTAACCTTTCTTAATTTCTTTTCAAGACTTTCTCAAATTAAATAATTTAATAACAAAAAAATAGAAGGCATAGGTAAAATTTTTTTTTATAATAACTATAA
This sequence comes from Acacia crassicarpa, assembly GCA_034222035.1. NCBI lineage: Eukaryota > Viridiplantae > Streptophyta > Magnoliopsida > Fabales > Fabaceae > Acacia > Acacia crassicarpa. The sequence continues at coordinate 42,836,593 of JAWXYG010000003.1, forward strand.
GATTTTCTCTATTTTTTTAACTATTTTTTTTCCCATATGTGATTACAAAAGTGGTTGTTTTTTTTGCTCAAGACAAAAGTGGTTGTTTGAGTATTGCTTAATTGTCCGGCTGAATGAGACATGGGGCTTTTACAATGTCAAACATAACTTATGATTTGGTCCATTAAGACTTTTGACATTCATCCCGGGGTCCACATACTACTTCGTACTTCCGTTAATTTTGACAAACTATTTTACTGTCTTTTAGATGGGGTCCACAAAAACGTGTAAAAATAGTCGAGTGGGAGACAGTGGAGAGTGTGCTTTTTTAATAAAATAATCATTTAATATTTTTTTTTAGGCCCACCTAAAAAGGGTAATGAAGTTTGTGAAAATTAACCTGCCGGTGCCCCCAGCACATAAAGTGCTTGTTTCTTATGTGCTTCTTATATGTTTATTTTTTTAATTAGAAGGATAATTATATTTTATTAGTTAAAGTATACTTTTAGTCCTTTAAGTTTTACATAAGGTATACTTTTAGTCCCTTAACTTCATAAAGTATACTTTTGGTCCTAAAATTCTAACACCGTTAATATTGCTAACGGAAAACGCTGATGTAGCAAACTCAAGTGATGACTAATAGCACTTAATCACATAAATTTTATATATTCTTCAATTTACCTATATTTTAATTTAAGCCTAATAGTATTTTATTACAAAATCATCATTTAAATTTACACCGTTATCATTTGAGTTTGTATTATCCGTTAGCAAAACTAACGGTGTTAAAATCTTAGGACCAAAAGCATACTTTATGAAGTTAAGGGATCAAAAGTATACTTCATGTAAACTTAAAGGACTAAAAGTATACTTTAACCTATTTTATTTTATTTTTTTTAAATTTTATTTATTTAAATTAAATTATATGTTAGTTTTTGAAAAAAAATTTCACCCACCCTCTTAAATTAATAAATTTCTGGTTTTGCATACAAAAATATCTGTCCAGTAACACCAGTATCTAGAAAATTAATTAATTTAAGATACTGGGTACAAATTTTTTTTTCAGAAACTAACATGTAATTTAATTTAAATAAATAAAACTTATAAAAAAATTTTAAAAATAAAATAAAATGTATTTATCCCTCTAATTAGAGGGATAAGAATATAAGAAACACATTAGGACAAGCACCTAATGTGAATCCGTGTTCTTGCCTCATTTTTAAAAGTTTGTAAGTATTTTTATATCGAAAAAGTTTATTATATTGAAAGCTCTTATATATATATATATATATATATATGCATTTTTCTACCTTATCCCTGAGGATAGTTACCTATCTAAAACTTTTAGTATCTTTTTATTTATTTATTTTTATCCCTTTAATTATTAGTTTGTTTCATTGCATAAATTAACTGTTGGCTCCTTTTTTTTTTTTCATTCTCTTGCTCTTTTCTCTAAAAAACCAAGGGTATTAAAAAAATATAAGTTACAATTTTTAATATTTATTATCTGTAACAAGTTTTAACCAACTTCTTAATATATGTGATTCAGTTATTTATACTTTTAAACATAAGTTGTTTCTAACTAACTAATGCATTCCAATAAATAAAATAGTTTTCTAAGCAAACCAATAAAAACAAATAAAATCATTAAATTTTTCATAAATATTCTACTACTACTATTATTAACTAATATATTAAAATCCAACATTATATTAATTTATACTCCCTTACTATCCTAATTAAATATAAGTATATATTAAAATATTCCTTAAAACTATTAAAGCAAAAAAAAGGCCCAAGAAGTCAATGGTCCTATGATAATATATATATATATATATATATATATATATATATATTTTAAAAAGGACATGTGAGAGTAAATTATTAAGTAATTTCAAATTTTTGGCGGGCCATGTACGTCAAAAATAATGGGTCAGCATGATGCTTGCCGCGTAAAGAAAATAGTTCCATTAATACAGTATTGAGACTTTTTTTTTTTTTGCTCGAAATATAGTATTGAGACTTGATTGTGATTAATTAATATAAAAATAGATGTTACTTGTAATCTTTCTTTTTGACTGCGTAATTACACCTGAATTTAAAATCATTATATATTCTCAGTGGCGGACCAGGATTTGATATTTGTGTGTACACAATTAGTAAGGGATTTGGCTCCCGAATTTTTTTTTTAAGGAAAGTTTTAAATGCATTAAAAATCAAATGAATATAGACAAGAAAAGAAAAGAAAACTTCAACTAAGCATAGAAAAATAATAATTAAGAGTCAACTAAATTAATACCACAGAAACAAAAGCATTCTTTGATTCTTCATTTTTTGAAAATATTGCATTATATCTTCATTATCAATCTTATTAAGTATATCACGTTCAACATAAGTTAGTATACATGAGTTAAATCAATCATCACTTATCCGATTGCATAATTTATCCTTAACAAAAGTCATTGAAGAAAAAACCAACTCAACATTAACAGTTGCTACTGGTAGAATGAGTGCCAACTTTAACAAATAAATAGACTAGTGGATAAACAATATCCTTTCTCTTCTTGGAACCTTCCTGAGCCCTATGAGATAGAGAGTTGCTAGTGGCGGAGCCACAATTACGAATTAATTTAGAGAAAACGATAATTATGAATACTTTAAGGGTAAAGGATTTCTCCAGTTACTGGAGATAAAATTATTTCCCACACTTTAATGTAACATATTTCCCTTTATTAATTTCTCCCAACAAAAATTAACTAATGAGCATAGCAAAGGGAGTATATATACTTATAATTGGGCGTGTACGAACCTCATACCACTTGATTTTTCATTACATTTGGAGAGCAGCATTAGAAACGCACCATGGTTTTCGGGATCCACGTTTGGCTGCCAAGTGCAATGCACCACTCCCTTCATTATTTTTTTGTTCCATTTTTTTATGTCTGCATATGCACTTAGTGGCAACACCATGGGTCCGCCAATATATATATATATATAACTGCGCGTACATGTGTCTGTAGTGTTGTGGTTTTGTTGGTGCGGGCTCACCACCCTAGAACGTGGTGGGTGAGATGAAATAATAAGAGCATGGCAAATTATGAAGCCTCCACGAAACTTCCAAAGCTTTTTCTTTTTCTTTTTTTGCTTTTTTGTTTTTTGTTTTTTGGTACACACACAAGGGACACATCTGAATCCCCACTTCTTTTTGCCCCTTTTACATTACACTTTTTTAATCTTAAATAATTATAATTCGCACCAACTTACCTTTCCTGATCACTAATCACTATTGACTAGGGTAACTATTGTCATTATGGTCGCATGATTATAAAAATTTAGAATGTCATTAATTCAATAAAATATACAAACCCTAATTTAGTAATTATAATATCGCACGCAGTACTTTTTACGCCGTGAATCTGCATGCAAGATTTTGTAATTATACACTTCTGGACCCTACACCGTATGATCATATACAGTGACTAAGCCGCAAAAGTTTTAAAAAATTTCCTTTTTACCGGCTTAAGTGCTTGACCTTCCAAAAGATAATTATTATCAAATTTTTAATAGTACTCCCTCCTATATGTATGAAAAACAAATAACCAAATTACAAGATAAAATTATAGTTAAAACTACTAGATATTTAAAATATATTTTATTAAAAAAAAACCTTTACTTATGAAGGAGTATGACTAGAAAAAAATATATATTTGAAGAGCACAATACAAGTTCAAAGCCCGGTAAACGAATTTATTGAGATATTTTATTATAGGAATCCGATTCTCCTTTTTACAAGCAAGGTCTTTTATCTCAAATTATCAACATTTATACTAAGATACACAATGCCATGTACGTAAAACAAGCCTTTATTCGTCTATATGGTATGTAGATGAGTTATACAAGAAGTTTTGAACAATTCTAATGTTGAAATATCAAGTTTTCATAAATACACTATATAAAAATTGTAAATAGGTATGTTCAGGTGAAACTACTTCACAATATTTTAAAATCAGCCTCCCAATTTGCAAGCGCTTGCTTCAGTAGAGATCCGTGCCTATTTAAACTTGAAGCATTCAATATTCTAATTTCTAATGCAATTTTAGTTATAAATTGATGTTTTGGGATACATGCTTTCTCTTTTACCATACTGGCCCGGTCTCATTGTTTACCCGGATTTTCTCTTTTACCATTCTTGTCCGCTTTCATCATTTATCACAAAACTACGTAGTTTTGGAGGGGAGGGGAGCAATGGAAGCTCCCCCCACCCGAAAAAAATAGGCATTTATCATTAAGAAATATTTTTAAGTAGCATTCAATATTTTAAAACACTCACCTCCCTAAACTATTTTTTTTAAAAAGCAAATACACTAAAAAATTATTTTAGGATACCAGGCACTACTTAAAAAATACTTAGATGTTTTTTATGCTAAATATTGGATGGATATTGAATACTACTGGAAAAATATTTACTTTTTTAACCTAAAACCTATGTAGTTCTAGGATCAAGAAAGAGAGTAGACTGAAATAGTAAAGAAGAGAAGCTGGATCCACAATATGACTTATACCATATGATGGCAATATTGAACAAATTAAAGAAGGCACATGACTGAACCGAAAATTTCCTATAAACAGTGTTTTAAGAGTGAAACCATCATTAAGCCATCCAAAAGCACCGGCTTTGGTGCAAGAGATTTTAAAGTAAAGGTAGATGAAGCTAACCGTGTAAGATCGTTTGGACTTATTAGGGTGCTTCCAGAAAGGATTTAGGATGTTGCCAAGAATATTAACTTAATCATTAAAAGAAGACGGGGAAACGAAACAAGTCAACCTTAACATATTTTTGGTGAATAAATTTGACCGTGTAAGATCGTTTGGACTTATTAGGGTGTTTCCAGGAAGGATTTAGATGTTGCCAAGAATATTAAACATTTAAAAGAAGACGGGAAACAAGTAAGTCAACCTTAGCATAGTTATAATTCGCCATTCATTGTCCATCTTCATTGTCTCACTGTCTCCGTAATCCGCAAACAGCAACTTCCATTGTTATGAACCAAGCTGCTCTTAATGGAGAAGAAGAGTAGGCTCCGTCGTGTTCTGAATTGGCTAAATGATTCCATTTTCGGGAGAACAATAGGATCTCTCTCTTGCGTTGTCGGTTTGCTTTGTTACACTCTGAGCTCCTCTTTCGAATCCCTCTTCGGAGAATGGAACCCTACAACGATCGTCTTCCATATAATTCTCAGTTCTATTATCAGCGTCGTCGTCGTATTCGAAGTCGTCATCATATTCGTAGCCAAAAGTCGAGACTCAATCGTGTCAAAGTCGAAACCTCACGTTCAATTTCTGGTTCTAATGCTCACTTCACTCTACTCCTTTTTCGCCGATAGATACACGAAAGGAAGGCCAGACACATGGAGCGTGGTTTCCAGTGTTGCATTTGCTTTGGCTTCTCTGTGTTTATCGCGGCAAATCAAACCTGGATTCGACGTTGGTCTGTTCGGTTTTTTCCTTGGACGTGTCACTGTACAGTTGATGAAGATCCACCTGATTTTCATTCTTGTGGCTGCTGGTTTCTGTTATCCTCTAGTCGTCCTGAAAACCTATTCAGAGTCGCAGTTAGAGAATGGAGAATCGAGCGCTCAAGAACTTAAAGAAATACTAATTCATAATAAAAACAGAGCATCTTTTGGAATGGGCCAAGATAAGAAGACGTCTGAGAATGGAGATTCGAGTGCTGAAGGAATTGATGATGATGATGGAAATAGAGCATCGTTTGGAATGGGCCAAGATAAGGCTGGACAAATAACCCACAGAAGACATGCAGGAAATGTTTCCCCCTCTCCCTCTCCCTCTCCCTCGCCCTCCGCGCTTTTGACTCAGGACGACGACAGAAGTGCCCGCAGTCGTTCCGGCAAAGGCGGCTCCTCCTCCTCCTCCAATGATCCTCTTCTCGCTCGTCTTCCTGCCAATGGCAGCAAAAGTTTTGAGAAATTTCCCGAAGGTACTGACTTGCCTCATCAATTTCATTATTCCTTTGGCCTCTTTCACTTTCCTCTTTTTTAATTCTTTCTATATACTGTGCATTAAGAGAATTAATGGTCTTTAATTTTTTTGAATACAGCGGCAGACACTGAGCAATTCCTGTCGGATCTACAAGAACGAGAGACATGGCAGGTGCCGCTTCTGTCGCCGCGTTTGACTCAGGACGACGACAAAAGTTTTGAGAAATTGGCCGAAGGTACTTACTTGCCTCATCAATTTCATTGTTCCTTTGGCCTCTTTCAGTATCCTCTTTTTTAATTCTTTCTATATACCCTGCATTAAGAGAATTAATGGTCTTTAATTTTTTGAATACAGCGGCAGACACTGAGCAATTCCAATCGGATCTACAAGAACTAGAGAGGTCACAGCTGCTTCCGCCGCAGGATCTACAAGAACTAGAGAGGTGGCCGCAGCCACAGCCACAGAAGCTAGGGCGGCGGCGGCGGAAGCAGCTGCAGCGGGAGCGGCGGCAGCGCCGGCAGTGGGAGCGACAGCTGCTATAGACATAGGCGGATCTACATAGTGGCTTGAATTTGGGGATTTGAAATTTTATTTTATTTTATTTATTTTTTTAAATTAATACATATTTAAATGATTATCTATCCTTAATGTTAAGACTGCATTTCGTAATCGGATGGGAAATGAATAGTTGGATGATTATTTAGTACTTTATATTAGAAAAAATGTATTTGATAGTAGGCATGTCCATGTTTGAATGATAACGCAGGGTTGTTTGTATTTCTGTCATGTTGTATAGTTGAACGCTATATTAAGTAATGCAAGTATTGTTCTGAGCAAAAAAAGAAAAGAAAAGGTACAGAAGCTCGTGACCCATTTCTTTCTTCTCTGCATCAGCTTCGCGTCCTCCTCCGTGGTCCTCTCTGCTCCAGCCATGGCTACTAGACTAATCCATTTTTCTTCGTCACATACAAGTCAAATGTTTTGGTGCTTGTCTTGAGAAAACTGAATGTTTGGACTTTGCTTGGTATTTTCTTATACTTGTGTTGGTTGATGTATGGAAAACTCATTCTTACTTGCGACTCTAATCTCTGTCATGTAATTTAATTTGTTCTCAATTCATAAAAGTCTTGAAAAGGTTAGATGTTTCAATCAGTAGAGTATGCTTATTGTTTTCAGAAATGAGATGATTCTCTCAATGGTTTTGTTTTGGTCTTCCATTAGTTGATTTTAAAGGAGGAAAATAATAACATTTTACTATTGAAGCAATATTTTGTGCTGGCTCTCTGGACGGCATGACAATATATATTTGGTTGCAATCATTTCATTAGGCGCACTGATAGATTTTCTCATAGGGATAAATGATTCTCTTATGTTATTCAGTTATGATATATAGTTCTAAGTCATACCACTTTCACAGGAATATTTTGTGCTTCTCTGGTTTTCAAGTTATATATATACGCAGATCAAAATAACTTCAGAATTCAAATAGCCAAATATGTGCTTCAAAATTAAAATATACTGTTGCTAATTTCGTTGGATATTAAATATATTCGACAAACTGGATTGAATATTACATATATTTTTGTCATTTCATTGGGCTGAGAAATTTTGATAGCAGCTTATGACACAATGTAAATGCTACTGGTAATCAGAAATAATTGCCTCTGTTCTGTTTCTCTTTCCATAGTCGTGCTGGAGCATTTTAAGTTGTTTGGTTTTAATCTCAGTTATCAGCTACAAATGCTAGGACCCTGTATGCCCTTGATAATATTGAAATCTTTGACAGTTTAGTAAGCTCTTAATTTGCTTTACCTCTTTGTCAGCATTCCATTATGGCAAAACTAATAGCTGTGAATGATAATGGATTCACATCAAAGTTCCCTCTGATCTTTATTCTGTCACAATACTAATCCATTTAGTTTCATAATCATTGGAGCAGATACAATATATCACATTTAGTCCTTCTCTAAACCATCCTTTCTTAATTAGCAACATTGATGAAATTTATTTATTTGATGTACTTTGAAAATTGAAATGCTTGTGTTGCAATTTATGTGCAAACATAAATTCATATTACATGTGACTCAACAGGAATTTTCCCAGATTTTCACGTTCATATAAAAAAAATTCTCATATATATGTCATAATAGTTCAATTCTCAATTTCTTATACATATATAAATATATGCAAATATTTCACAATTCCAATCATAAGGTTCCACAAGAAAATTTTTATTAAAATATCCATAATTATTTCGCAACGTGCTGACAAATAACATATCAATACACATAACAAGTAGAAAGTGGTTACCTCTCGCTAAAGCTAACTATTATCACACTGCTCTTAATCTAACTATTATCACACTGCTCTTAATCCAAGAGCTCAAACACACACCAAAAATCAATCTATCACAACCAATTTACTAACCATTAATAACTCTTCTAAAACTTTAAAATTATAACTTAATTAGAATATACAAATTTTAATGATAATATATTTGGAATACTTGAAATAGGTGCATTATGACGGAACTGAAAAATCAGTAAAACCATTGTAACTATTAATTCTCTTTCTATTTATTACTAATTAATAATACCTTTTTTTCTATTTATTATTAATTAATAATTTTATTTATTATTTATTCCCCTTTTTAATAATAATAATAATATTATTATTATTATTATTATTATTTATTTATTTATTTTATTACTATTATTATTCTCATTATTTTAGTATTTATTATTATTTATCTACAATTATTTTAAACTCCCAGGGGCTACCTTAACACTTTAAATTAGGAGTCTAAATAAATATTAACGACATAAAAGTACATTTTATTACGATATATATATATATATATATATATATAACAGTAATATATGGCTGACAACGAGTAAGACCATAAATGGTATTAAAGTGAGAATGAAAAGCATTTTATTTCACAACATTTTGCTACAAAATCTTTAAGGACACCCAATAGATAGCTTTGATTATTTTCCTATTGCTTCTCAATTCTTAAGAGTCTTATTTCCTTTACATGTGAGGGCCCATGCTACTTGCTTCATTGGAATCATTGAAACTTTCAAATATTAGTTTTTGCTTGTCTGTATGTGTGCTAGCTTTTTAATTGATCTCAGTCAACTCCATCTTTAGATGTGTGATTTTTAATGGTTAATATAATTTCTTATCTACTAAACAGAATTTGCTTTCAACCAAAGTATGCCTCCATTTATATGTGTGGCGATAAGAATGAGCAACTAATATATATATATATACACACACTTATGACAACAAAATAATCTTGTTTCCTTTCTTTTTTTTCTAGTGCAGCGATCATACATATATTTACCTACTTATATATACTTTATGACAACAAGTTCTCATATCAGCAACGTCCTATCTTTCTTATATATAATATTCTACAGCAACGTTTTCTTTATATTTTCTCAAAGGTAGCAATATATATCAGCAATATTAATTTATAACAAAGGACCTCCCTCTGTTTTAGTTTCATTTAGTAGAGCATTCCTAACTACATTAGATACAAGAGCTGACATCGGAAAACTCAGCTAGATGGAGAAAAGATCAAAGACTCACTTCGTTTAGCTTGCACGTTCTCGCTGACTCCTTCGCTGCCTCTACTTTCGGTACAAAAACACAAAGCAACCACAAAGATGAAACTCTGTCACTCTCTCCTTCCTTGTCTCTCTCTAGCTCTTTCACTCTCAACTCAGCTTTGGTTATGTTAAGGCAAATGGGGATGAAAAGGAGTCATGGAGCTGGGATTAAATAATACTTTAAGGGTCTAGTCCGAGATGCATAAAGAGAATAGGTGATAATTGAATATTTGATAAACTTCTTTTTATCTCTTGATTATAATTTAGGACTCTTTAGTTAATAATAAATAATGACTTTTATACTTATTTGGACTTTGAGCCTTTGATTAGATTTTAGCCATTTTTAATAATAAAATTTCAGTTTAACATTGCTTCACCATTTTTACCATAACTCTTGAACCAGACATCAAATTAACCTCATTCTTGTTTCATATTTCAGATGATTCGAAGAGCTATAATTGTTATGAAAACATGAAGGGCAAATTCAGACAAGAGGGCGGTCAATTTTGGAGCCGAAATCATATGAATTTTGCTGGATTTTTATTTGGGCTCGAATTTTGTAATTAAAGTCCAGTTTTATTTTATTTCTGTTTTGGGCCAAACTTGTAGAGCCTATTTCGTTTTGGCAGCTAAGGTTTATTTAGTTAGGTCAGCCACCAACACACATTCATTCACGTTTTAGACAGTTTTGGGTTGGAAGTACAGAAGTTTAATTTTCTTTACAATGTTCTTCGCGTTCTTCGTCTTTTTATTGTTCTCTCCAGCCATGCTCGACTAAACTTCTGTGGTTAACCAAACGTGAGGATTCCATTATTCGTCCAGAGAACTTGTGCTTTATCGGTAATTTAATTTGTTTCTATTTTCATCTTATCGGATCCGATTTCTGGAAATAGTTCGAATATTAGATTTAATATTTGGTTTGGTTTATCCCAAGGACTGAGTTCGAACTAGGTTTAAGTTTTGCTGTGCGATCGCACATTGGGACGCCATTGTTCGGACATATTTTAGGCAATCGTCTAGTTGAGGGATTTTCTGGGCGAATGCAGAGATCTTGGTTCACCTAGAGCCAAATGTGGGTTATTTTTTTTATTTTGTTCAATGATGGAAGTCTCTAGAATCTGAATGTTGGGTTGATTGATTTTAATCTGTTTCTGTTTATTTTTCATTCTATTTCCCTTTATTTCGTTTCTAATCTGTTTGAATCAAAAACCCCCCCAGTTTTACTTTTTCTATTTCGCTGTTACTGTCTATTTAGACCTGCTGTGAATTCTTTGGGAAAACGACCCAAGTTCCCTATTACTGCAAATCTTTTATTGAATCTAATTATTTTGAGGGACACGACAAATCTCTTTCAATAAGCCGAAGGAGAAGAAAAATGACCAAGACATATTCATTGCAGGACTCGAGAGGTATGGGTCGCTCTGCGTCTCTGGTACTTCTGTGTTTTTCCGTAACTGTGCTAAGGTTTCTAGCGTGATTTACACAAATCTGGATTTTCCATGATCTCCTTATGCGGTTTCATGTGTTCAGCTGACATATAGGTTATGGCTAATATATGATCATTTTTCTTTTTTTGATATCTATATGATCATTTTTTTTATATTATAATATATTATCACTGTTTTGTTGTTTGCGTGGGTTTTGTTCTTGGGCTGAATGACTAAAGAAAATGAATGGGTTTTATTAGATATACGGTTTGGGCTGGAAGAGTTAATGAATTATGGGAGTATTTGGGCTACAGGCTGAACAATCACAAATCAAATGATTCCTGTGTTCAAGTATAATTGATTGGCCCAAGAATTTATATATAGTAAGCATTGTACTATTGCACCATTAAGATGGAGTTTTGTAGTTGGAATTCTAATTGTCTAATAATATTCCTACATTAGTAAACACCGACCATTAAAATGAATCTAAAAAATATAATATTTCCTCTGGTCCTAATTATAAGACAATATTTGGGTGTTGGTTTTAGTCCTAATTAGAGGACAATATTTTACTTTTTGTCAATTTTTTTTTAAATACCCCTATTTATTCTTTTAAGTGTATTTGATTTTTGGTGAATATATGTATTAGGTACATAAACTCTTCTTATCAATGAAACTTTTAAATTGTTGAGTATATATATACACACAAAACATATATATATATATATATATATATATATATATATATATGTGGTTGTGTGTGTGTATCTAGATATGTGTGTGTGTAACTATCAATATATGTGTGTGTACATATGTATCTGTGTGTGTGGGTGTGGGTGTGGGTGTGGGTTTATATGTGTGTGTATATATATGCATATGTGTGTAGATATATACACACACAAACATATATATATATATATGTGTGTGTGTGTGTGTGTTTATATATGTGTGTAGATATATACACACACAAACATATATTTGTGTATGTATATGTTTATTTGTGTGTGTGTGTGTATTTTTATATGTGTGTAGATATATATACACACACAAACATATATGTGTGTGTGTGTATGCATATGTGTGTAGATATATATATTCTCTAACATATGTGTGTGTGTCTCTGTGAGTGTGTGGGTGTATGTTTATATATGTGTAAATACACACACACACACAAACATATATATTTGTGTGTTTATATCTATGTGTGTGTGTATGCGCACATATACACACACATATATGTATTTATAGTTAGACTATTATTTCAATTAAAAAGCGTATGGAAAGGAAAATTCTAGGTGGAAAGTGTATGTGGTAGGGGTTGTTAATTCACTTTTACTTTTGTTATTTTAAATTTATATAAGGGCGTTTTAGGAAAATGAGTAAAATTAACTAATTTAACTTCTTTCCTTAATCTCCCCAAAAGTAGTTAAATATGTCTTATAATTAGGGCCGGAGAGAGTAACTAAAATGAATGAGTTCAAAGATCATGGCCAAAAAAGTTTATTGGGTATATGGGCTATAAGTAATTAATCCAATGAATTGTTTATTTAACTGCAATATTAAATAAATATTATATAGATTCTAGAAATAAATCTTTAATTCTATTTAAGGATTTTTTTTTCAATTAAATTTCTTTTGGCCTTAAAATATTATCTCTAAAATATTTATACCAAAAATTATTTCCCTTTGTCCTTAATTTATTATTTTTATATTTTAGTATTATTATTATATTTTTAATTTTTTAAAAAATAAATTAGGATATTACACTTAGTACACAGTATTAGAATCTATAACTATTTCCTACTACATAAAGGTGAGGGCTGCATTTAAAACTATATCAAGGAAAATCTTGCTAAGGCCCAACAAATCTTTTTTTTTTTTTTTGGAAATGTGAAATCATTACAACAAATTTTAATATTTAATATTACATGCATGTTCAATTGATTGTGGATCTAGATACAACTAAATTGCAATCAACATTAAAATTATATTACAATAATTATTTAAAAACATACATGTCCCTGTGGACTCCTCTGACTTGGACAAAACCTACACAGTCATTTGAGTTGACGCCGTCTGAGACGCTCTCAATCAGCTACTGCAAAGAAATCGTCTCATCTCCATTCATCTTATTGTAGAGACAACCCCTCCGGTTCTTCCAACCGTCCCCTATCTTCAAGAGTAAGTACCTCTTCGTGTTGGCTTAGACCTTAAACTTATGTTGTATAATAATTTAATAATTTATTTATTTATTTAATAAATAAATAAATAAGCCATAAATTATAACTATTTACATGTAAGATATAATTAAACAAAATAACTTACTTACACAACTTCCTCAAATGCCAGGTCCTTTGCCCTCTTCGAAACATGCTTCCAACTCTAGAAGTGGATGGTGAAACACCCCCAATTCCCACCTAGCTGCATCAGGTAGTGGTTGAACAGGTGACCACAGTTGTCGATCGGCTAGTCCGTGTGCTCGTTCCAGTCGACTACGACGTGAGGCCCCTGCATTAGATTCACATCGAGAACATCTACATCCTCCTGTTGATGTTTCCTTGTGGATCTGCACAGTTATAAAACCATTTTTTTTATTACATTTAAATATAATTTAATTAACTGTAAGGAATTTAAATTTAAATTTTGTGACAAAAATAATTACATTTACCTTTAACATCCACCTCAAATCCGGTGGAATGCGAAGATGACAGTCAAGGGTTCTCGTGGTCCCGCTCCTCCTCTCGATCAATAAACCGCTCCGCCTCCCCAATGTGAAAGTCAATCTCTATCTCAACATTTTCATCATCATCAAGGAAGCTGAGGGATAGATGTATGCCCTGTCCTCCTCCTACATTTCCCCTAGAATCCATAACTCCTAAATGTCCATAACTCCTAAATGTTTTAAATCTTACAACTAAATGTAAGAGAATGAAAGTTAAAAGGTGATATATCAAAGCTTGCGTTATTTGATTTGAGGGGAGGCACTGTTTAAAAAGGTGTCATTTTTGTAGTGGTTCTCCTTTAAAACCGCTACAATAATTGACATTTTATAACAGTTTCTATGCAACCACTACATGAACCACTACAAAAAAAAAAAAAACTACCCTGTTCATCATGACATTTTGTAGCGGTTTTATAACTGCTACAAAATGCTTAACCCTTGACATTCTGTAGCGGTTATTGAAGCAAAACCGCTACAAATATCTAACAATTTGCATTTTGTAGCATTTTCAAGGAGAAACCGCAACAAGCTTTCTTAGTTACTCAAAATTGTACAACATGCCACATGAAGATTGGATATCCAATGTAGATGCCAATCTCCGATGAAAAAGTTAGTGACTTATTTTTATCAGAGAAATGCAAATATATTGCAACCCAATCTTCCGTTGCATATTGTACTGGTTGAATATTTGTAGCAATTTTCTCCATAACCGCGACAAATGAAGAATATTTGTGTAGTAAAATTTTTTTTTTGGAATGAATTTTTATAGATTCAAATTGCTGAATATTGTCGTGGGTAAATCATTGTTGTATTTTAATTATCTTTGATGGAGTATCAAATATCAATAGGAGCAGTTTGGAATAAAAATTATAGAAATGAGAAATGAGTCTTTTATTTAGTCCTAAGATCTTTTTGGCCGCATATTTAGTAGGAAAATCAACTTCTCAATTAGATACATGTACACCAAATATACTACTTCATATTTAGCTTATAAATATAGTGCTTCTAATTTAATCAATTAAGTATTTAATTTGTATTGCGTTTCGTATTTCGCCATTTCCCCCCCATTATTTATGTCTCTCTTATGTGCATATAATGACGTGCACAAGCTTGATCGAATAATCTAATAACTTGTAGAATTGTCGATCCTTGTTAATTACAAATCAAGTTCACTATAATATATTGTTTTATTCAACTGTTTTGAAAGAAGTTTCGTGTATTAATACTCACTCACTCAATCATATATATATATATATATATATATATATATATATATATATATATATATATATATAATTGTAACATATCTATAACTAAGTTATTGGGTTTATGTGGGGAATTAATCTCCCTACCCCTGAAGTCTAAGGTCAGACTTAATTAAACAAATTAAAACGTCTTATTTCATTGCTTATAAATAGAGCTTTAGTCAAATCACGAACTCAAAAATTTGTGATTCTTCCTTATTTTACTTCCTTCTCTCTCTATATATGATATATATTCTCTTTCTCTTCGCCAAGCAAATTTGTCCAATAATCAATCTCCTTCAACCCTAATGCTTCTTCTTCTTCACGATGCAGTTGGCTCCTTCAAGCTCTTCATCCAACCTCGCGTTGTTAAAAGATCAACATTACAGTCTCTTTTCCCTTAAAGCTTTATTCAAATGTGTCTTTATCTTTGGCATATCTTTCCTCTTAATCCTCTTCGCCACCTTCTTGCAGCTTCATCCCCTTCATCATCAATTCCCGTACATCATCTCAAGATTCCAGGAAAAATGTCCATCTGATCAATCCCTATCTTCTTCACCACCACCACCACCACTTGCATTATTAGCATCAATTTCAAACAATACGACGTCTCTTCAATCTAATAATAATAATATTGGTAATGATAATCTTCATCATGCCATTAACGTTAGCGACATTGTGTTCTGTATCTCTGCTTCAGTTAAGACATGGAAGAACAAGAAACCCTACATGGAAGCATGGTGGCGGCCTAACGTAACAAGAGGCTACGTATTCTTCGAGGAGACTCCGGCAAATAAGTCTCACCCGTGGCCGTCGACTTTGCCACCGTATAAGGTCCACGAGAATGTGACGAAGCTAAAGATCTACAAGAAGTTTCCGAGCCCGATTCAGGTGAGGATTCTTCGGTCGATGGTAAAGACGATGGAGGAGGGAGATGAAAATGTGAAGTGGTATGTGATGACGGATGATGACACAGTGATGGTGATTGAGAATCTGGTTAGAGTTCTATCAAAGTATGATTATACGAAGGAGATGTATGTGGGGATGAATTCTGAGACTGTTTTGTCGAATGCTTATTTCTCTTTTGAAATGGCGTTTGGTGGAGGAGGCTTTGCTTTGAGCTATCCATTAATGGAAGCTTTAGTTGATAACTTAGAAGGATGCATGGGGCGATATTCACATTTGGTCTCTAGTGATCATATTGTGAGCGCTTGTGTTGCTGATCTTGGAGTTGATCCTACATACGAAAGAGGGTTTCACCAGGTAATTAATTAATCCTCCATCATTTTTTTTAATTATTATTTTAACTGTGTGTGCGCCCGCATTTTTCTGCATTACATAAAGTTTGATGAATGAGTCACGTACCTTGATATACATTTTAGGCTAAATCATACAAATCCTCATAAATTTTATAGTATACTCCTTTCGGTCCTTTTTATAAGAAACAACTACCCTGATTGCATAAAACGATTTGACAATTGAGATTAATTAAAAACAATAAATATGTCAAAAATGTAATTTTTTTTCTTTCAAATATGCTCTTGTTTATGAAAAAAGCATGAGAGATAGAGAATGAGTAATAAATGATTCAATGAAAGAGAATTAATGGTTTATTAATATAAATATATATATTTAATAGGGGTAGAAAATGAAATAGTATGAATTTTGAAACATAAAAAGGCTGCTTATGTTAAGAACCAGCATTAAAAGAAAAGAAGTTGCTTATAAATTGAATTATGGAGTATGTAAATAACCTTAACCTTTAAAACTTAAAAGTAAATCTCCATGAACTTTTTATAGCTTTTATAACTATACTTTTCAATTTGTTCATTATTTATCCGCAAAATGTTTAAAGTTTAAGGGTTTATTGGTAAGTAATTAACTCAGTTTGAGAAGGTTATACGCAAACAGAAAAAAGCTTAAGATGAATGAAACTGTTAGTTTGGACTTCTATGCATATATAGACTTCAAAGTTTACGGGGTTTATTATTAAGTTTTAAAGCTTACAAAGGTTATTTGTACAATTCTAAATTCAAGGAAATGTTATCTAATTTAGCCATAACTTTATGCTGTATTGGCTACATTAATTGTTCATAGGTAATCTCAAATTTAGATGCATATTTAACCAATGGTGGTTGGGTTGTGTTTTATTTGATTCTTTATAAGCGTAGTGATTTGAGTTTTATTGATTGAAAAATTATTTTGGGAAAGAGTTAATCCCAGTTAGCTTTAACAACATTCCTGTTATTAATATAAGCTATTAGATAATACTTTCTTCAATCCTAAATGTTTATAAGCTAATTGACTGTTATCTCAATTAATTTTGACTGTTATCCAATTTTGCCCCGAAAGTTTTTTAGGGGGCAATTTTGCACTAAAAGTGCAAAAAAGATAGCAATTTTTTCCTGATCGTTAACCCAATTAACTTTAACCATTAGTTAGATAAATATACTAATTCAACATATAAATTCAGTCAACAAAATATTAAAATTAACTTGGTTAACAACCAGGGAAAATTTTCTCCCTTTTTTACACCTCTAAGGCAAAATTTCCCCCTAACCCTTGGAAAAATGACCCCAAAAAAAAAAAAAAAAAAGAAAAAGAACCTAGAAATTGAAAAATCAAAAATCAGGTTTTTTGCCTAAAATTGATAAGGTAGTGATTGTACTTGATAAGCAATTCATAACTCATGTTATGAGAAATGCCTAATTTGGGATTTTGCAATTTTATTTTTCTTTTTCTGTGATTTTCCCCCCAAAAAAAAGAAAAAAGATCTCAAATACTAATCCATATTGCCTATATTAGATGTCGGTTTCATCATATTGATTAAAGAGGGTATATATTTTATATGCATGTAGGTTGATGCACGTGGAGACGTATCAGGTCTTCTTTCAGCTCATCCAAACGTTCCATTTGTGTCTATCCACCACATGGACAACTTAGATCCTATCTTCCCCTCCAAGAACCGATCAGAATCCATAAACCATCTTCTTCGCGCCGCGAAACTCGATCACACTCGCATTCTTCAGCAAACAATTTGCCACCACAAGCCTAACTTCTGGACCTTTTCAATCTCATGGGGTTACTCTCTTCAAATCTACGAAAGTGTGTTCCCTCGTTGGCTTCTCAAGAGGCCTTTGGAGACCTTCCAGCCATGGCACACCAAGAACACGACGCCGCCTTATTACATGTTCAACACAAGGTTGCCTACTAGGAATCCTTGTGAAGCTCCTCACGCATTTTTTGCAGAATCAATGGAGAAAGTAGTGAAGGCTAATAGTGGGGAAGATGATGATGGTGGTGGTGATGAGGATCACATAGTTACTACGTTTTTGAGAAAATCTCACAGAGGTTTCATTGCTTGTCCTCTTGTTGGTCACAAGTCTGCTGAGTCTATTACCAGAGTCAGAGTCTTCTCTCCTGCAACAATAAACCTAAAGGTCAGTGTTTTAATCCTCTTTTGCACTTTCATTTATCATAATTCTATTTTACTATTTTTGTATATAAACCTTCTTCATTATTTCTTCTCTTTTTAATTGGTTAATTATCATACTCTTATGATCTTCACTCTTTTTCATCCTTGCAATAAAAAATATGGGATAAAGTATATAAACTTTATTACACTATATTTTGGACCAGAGGGAGTATTTGAATTTTATGGTATGTGTAGTATTTCCTCCTCTCATGAATATAAGATTCACTTTAATAGAGAAATTGAACTAAAAATAAGTCTTATATTAAAAAAATAAAAGGTACTATTATATAGTGCTACTAGGAAAAGAAAAATATATGAGATGGTGTTTATATGGACGAAATCAATAACCCTCATCTGGACGGTTCATATATACTTTGTTATTTTATTTTTTTAAAAGTATTTTAATGGGTGTAGAATCTAAAATAAATATGATCTCTTAACTACCAACTTTTTCAAAATTTCATTATCTAAAAATCATCAATTGAAAATTTTAAATTTGATCTGTTAAAATTGTATTTGGATGGTGCAGATCACCACAATGGTATACTAATTTTCATATATTATAATACCTGAAACTTACTATTGCATCCATATTTTCCTTCTTACTCAGACTGCACACTTGGGGAGAATCCCCCTTTTTTTTTTTTCATGCTGTATGGAGAAACATTTCACCCTATCATTAAAAGCTCGAACGTCTATTAAATGGAGATTTTGTTATTTACTTTTTAATAATACGTACGGTTGAAATAGCAACATATGGTGAACCATGTGATATGGGTAATAGTAAGCGAGAAGCATGGAATGAGTGAGTTAGAATTGAGAGATTTTATGTGCCTCTCAAATGCACAATGAGGGATTTCTTTTCTTTGTTTAGGTTTCTTCCATAAGACTTACACTCTGTGGAAGTAGTTTATCATTGAATAATTATGTTAGGTTTTAGCTTGTGTGTTTCCATTAAAGGTATCAGAGCCAGGTTCCTCTCCAGCCTAGAGGTTCCTCTCCAGAAAATAGGGCCATATTGAGTTTCTGATAGCTGAAAACCTCATAGTTCTTGTTTCTACTTCTGGATCCGATTTCAATAAACTTCGAGCCATTGCTGTCAACTATTGGAATGGAAAATTCCTGAAATTTCTTCTCCTTCCCACTTGATCTTTGGTGAGCCCGAAATTTAGTAAGCAGCTCGGTCATTAAGGATTTAATGGTAGCAGCATCACCCTTGAGAGCAGCAACATCTTCCATCAAGCGTTCAATGTTCTGCTCTGTTTGCATCAAAGGAGACTCGAACGCATCAAGTCTATTCTCCATTCTTGCTGACCATTCCCTGAAACGTAATGGTCTGATACCTTTCATGGAAACCCACAAGCTAAAACAGAATTATTCAATGATAAAATCCTTCCATAGAGTGTAGTCTTATGGAGGAAACCTAAACAGAAAAAAGAAATCCCTCAGTCCATCCGAAAGGCACAGAAACCCTCCCAATTCTAACTAAATCATTCCATGCCCCTTACAACACTTAGACCCCCATAGCCTCTCACTCTATCTAATCGTCAACTAGAAAACACCACTATTATCACATGTTTCACTTCTATTTCAACATGTGTACCAACAAAATAACAGTTCTTTTTTTGTTTTCCTTTACATCATTATAATTCTATATACTGATATGATTAACATGTGTTTGGCTGACAAAAAGGAATTTTATTAATTTGTTGTGTTTCAGGGTAGAAGAGAGTGCTGTGATGTTGTACAGGTTGGTTCTAGCGATGCAGAAATCAGATATAGGGCCTGCATGAGAAATGAAATTATTGGATAATTTTTTTTTTTGAATAGACTCCCTCCACTCCTTAACGTAAAACCTATACCTGATTTGGTTAGATTGAATTAGTTAGTTAATATAACGTTTTTTAAAACACCATAATTCTCTCTTTTACTTGATTATGGTCTATGGAGCAAGAATAAGATAAATTGAGAAAATATTCAAAAATATAGGAAATAAGTGTTACATTTAAAACTAAGATCGACTACATAGTTAGGTCTTATACTAAAAATGGGGGAAAGTAATAATTTTTGGTCGAGTGAACGGGAGGGAGTTATATTATTGTTGGTCCATGTACATATGAGATTTCATTATTTAATTTAATTAATCTTCTTCATATCCAAGATCATATATATTTTTTCATTGAAATGGAAAACAAGTGCCAGCCATATGGAAATTTAAATGACAAGACCGAGTGGAATGATTTTTTCTTTTAAATAAAAAGCAGCTAACATAAATACTGCATTTTTTAACATATCGGGTTCAAAATTATCCCGCAAAAGTTACAATGTATTTTTTTTTTTTTTTGGGGGGGGGGGGGGGGGGTCAATGCAAAAGTTACAATATATAAACACACACATTTTCAAGGATAATGAGAGAAAACATGCTTAAAGCTGCAGAATGCTCCTACTTTATAGTTAAAAAATTATTTTTTTTTTCCCGGAAAATCGTTATCTGTTCATCAAAAATATACCTCTAAGAGTAGAGTATTAATTAATTAAAGAAAGACAGAGCTAAAAAGCGTTAAGGTTCAAGACGGTGATGTCGGTGAAGAAGAGGTATAAAAGACTTTACGCTACTTATTCGTAGAAAGTAAACAATATTATATAACACTTCCTACACCAGTTAAAATAATTAATAACCGGCGTTGGAAAAAAAAAAAAAAAGGAAAGAAAGAAAAAGAAAAAAAAACTACAGCTTATAAAATTTGAATAGTCGCACCTTTTACCTCGTTTCTACCACAATTAATGTAAAAGCTCCGTTGTAGATATGATTTTTCGTATTAACGTGTTGTACAATACCCAATGATTTTTTTTTTTAAAAAAAATAACAAGCTTTATTTACAATTAAAAATACATCAACCCCTGATACTAAAAGCCAGCTCCCGATAATTCAAATCCACTATAATTTTAAATCTTTTTATAGTCCTATGCATAAAAAGTTGATGGATTTAGGCCCCTCTATATGAAAATATTCCTTAAATACATGTATGCATGTGTGGGGCCAGTCATATCAAGAAGTAGCACTCTTTTTTTTTTTTTTTGTTTAATACAATTTTCACTCACACATACAAACATGTCAACGTTTGACATGTTTGAACTCAAGACATTATATGGTAGGCGGCGTTGGTACAACTAGCCATTAACTTCAAAAAGTAACACTCTTTCACTTGGTTTACATGATCCAAAACTTAATGCTTATTATACCCAAAAAAAAAAAAAAAAGTACACAGAAACAAACAATATGGATGAAAACATTACTCTAATCTTGAGTTGCCATTTTTATTTAATACAATTTAAATTAATATACGCACGCTTACAAATATTTCATTACGAAGATCTAACATGAGACGTCATCCAAAGCATACAAATATATCATCGCGAGGCTCTATCCTGAAACCTCATCAAAGCGTAACATGTGGTATTACCACTAGGACCTATGTTGCACGGACACGGCAAAATCTGAGAAATTAACGAGTCGGACACGCGAATCTGCTCGACACGCAAATTTGGTCCAAATACACGAATTAAGCTGGTCAAAGTTTCCAATGGCATTTTTGCAATTTTATCCAAAGTTGAAGGCATATTTTGTAACACCAAAATTTCACCCTAATCATCTCTCGGTCGAGCAGACCACCAAGCAGTAGCACCACTGATCCCAAAATCATTTCTCTCGGTCGAGCAGAGCACCAAGCAGTAACACCAAATTTTCACCCTAATCATCTATCGGTCTGTGGACTGTGATTGTGTTTCAATGTTTCACTCTTTGAGGCAGTGAGGCTCTCTAACTCTCCCTGTTTCCCTGTCATTTTCTGGTTTCAATTGTAAATAGATTATTTAATACTAAGACGTGTCGGAACGTCTCAAAATATTAGTATTTTTGAAGTAACGTTTCGACGTTACGTATCGGTAACGTGTCGAAAATGTCGTGTCAGTGTCGATGCAACATAGACTAGGACAACGAGCAGTTGGCATCAAGAAGGAACACTCTATCACTTGCTTTACATGATATATAATTTAATGCTTGTTAGAAAAAGTACACAGCAACAAACAACATGGAGTAAAACATAAATGTTCTCATCCTGAACTGCCCTCAAAGAGAGGGTCAGGAATCATACCAGAGACAGACGCTACTGCCCGGGGCCTTTCATTATCTCTTGGCAGTGATATTAGGCTCTCCTCGTACACAACAGCCTGTAAGGAATCTTCCTCACCAGTATCCGTGCTTTCTTCAGTTTGGAGATCATAAAACACCATCCTTCCATTGTTATCTTCCAAAAGAAACAAGTTCTTTTCTTGTAAGAATCCCAATGGCCGTCTTGCTCCGGCAGTGGGTCCAATAGTGGGGTGCATGGTCCAAGACCCTTCATTGCCATAATCTTCCATTGCCAACAGATCAAGGAAAAGCACTTCTCTGTTCCCCGTTCAGGATAGGCAATCACAGCCAGAGATCCTATAAAATTCGCAACAGTTCCAGCATATTCTTGTGCAGAGGACCTCACATTTGGCAGCCTAAATGTTCGGAATGTTTAGTTTAGCATGTCAAATGTAAGAACTACATCTCCAACAGCATCATCACAAGCCCACCCAGTGAAATGCCCCTCATGAAAACACGTGGAAAACGGAAATCAACATTCCTCCAATAATGAGAATTCATAGAGTATATCTCTACACCCCAAGGTAAACGTTCTTGTGTTTGTAGATACCATGTGTCCATAATCATAACCACCTAGTAATCATTAGCTTTGGGATCAAATCCAAACCCATTATACCGTTGCAAGCCGTAAGTTTTGGGTGGGGCCGGGATATCTAGAAGAATTCTTAACTCTCTCATTGATGGGTTGACAATCAGGATGGGAGAGCTATGGAGACAGCAAAAGCCATTGCAAGGACCTAAAATTTCAAGATGGGCAAGATGGGTAACTTCATTACGGTTATAGATTAAATCCAGCTGAGTGAGAGAGGCATTGTTGTTGGTTGGGTTAAAAGACACGAGAAATGAAAACTTTTCTGTTAAGGCCGAAAGGACCAAAAGTGGCAGGCCAAGTGCGATTAACAAGGAGATTAATAGGATCGGTCAAGTTCATGAGATTGTTGAAGGTGTGAAAATGTTTAGAGATAAAGTCGGGGCTTTTGACAAGGTTATACCAAGATTTATTAACGCAAGTGAATCGCCTTAAAGATTTCAACGGCAACCTTAAAAGGATGTCAGGCATCAGATTTTTCGAACGATCTAAGTTTTGTGCCATTATTGTAGTTTCATTCCCTTTCTTCATAGCAAACCTAGAAGTCTTCTTATCAACAAGTTTTGGCTTAGTGATATTGAAGTTGTCTTATAGAAGAAATCCAAGTTCAATTCCCAACCTGACCTCAAATCAACCGAGGCCACAGAGTCTATTTTATTTATGGACCCAACTACTGCAGCAAATAATACTCGGGAAAGTTACAACAAAGGACTTGAAAACTAAGTTAATTATTATTTATTACTCCCTCCTAGATATCTAAATATACATGGGGAGTTGTTAGAACTAAAAACATATTTTTTTATATGTATCGATATTTTCTTAATTTACTCTTATTAATGCTCCCTCAACAATAATAAAATAAAAAAGAGACAAGGGAATTAAAAAGGAGTATTTTAAAAATACGTATCATATCAACTAACTTCTTTAATTGAATTAAAATTAAGTAAATAGGTTTTATATTAAGAAAAAAATGAGTATGTTGTAAACAAATTAACATAAATCAAATAGAATAACTATATCTTATCAAATCCATTAAGGTTATATTATAGGTAAAATAACATGGTAAATTTTGGTCTGAACAATAAGATGAAGTTGAATATGTCACACCCCTTCGGTATACCGACATTCGCAAGAGTAAATATGCACAGCTTAAAGGATAAACTAGTTCCAGCATAGTAATACTGATATTGAAGTCTGGTACATAATCGAAATTCATAAAAAGGTTCGTACAAGATTTAACCAGGACATAATATTTCAAACACAATGAGGGAAAATAAATCAGATCACTGCTCCATCAAGCACCGTCAGTTATCCATATCCACCGCCTTATCACGTGAGCCACGACCGCTGTTAGGTTTCCGTCCTGAACTTTGGGGATTGTCTGGGATTCAAATGAATCCCAGTAGTAACGTTAATCACTCACATAAGATGCATGCACAGTACATGGTAGACAACCAGTTGCAATAAATATAATTCACAATAATTTCAAACACAAAATTCAAATATGCAGTTCAACAATATTCAAGAACCTACCGGTTCATACGCACAGTACTGGATAATTCAAATACTCAAACGGGCTTTCACCCTTCTGCATAAAAATTCACTTATCGGAGTACCACCCCCGGCCTCAACCGTGATGGCATCCAGGGTTACCCCACATTCAAGGGCACTACCTCCCAGCTTATACCGGCGATAAGGTTAGAAATTCACAATTCAAATATCACAATGGTACGTACATGCATATAAAGGCATACAGAGTATGTGAGAGAAAAGTTACTACCTCAACTCCGAATAGCTAAAAGAAATTCACCGGTGCTCGAACCACTTGACAGTCAACTCCTAAAATAGTATCATTATAAATATTAATCTTCACTATAATCCATTTCTTCCAAAATATCCAACAGGGTTCTTTTTATCATTTAGAATCCTTGTGACCCTTTAAACGATAAATCACCCATTTAAAATTCTTATTGCAACAATTTTCGGATTGAATCCTTTTCTGTCCAGAATTTTCATTAACTTTGAAAATTCATAACTATTTGTACAAAACTCGAAATGATGTGCTTCCAAAACCTAAATGTCCTTTGATGAGTCTATTTTTATCGAAAAATATTCTCAACAGCCAAAAATATCCATACTATTCCCAGTTTAAATAAATCACTTCGCTGTCCAGTTTATACTTCCAGTATTTTAGGCCAGATTGTAAAATCCATAACTCCTTGTACAGAGCTCTAAAAATTACATATTATATATCAAAAGAAAGCTCTGGATGTCTACTTCAAATCTGGAAAATTTCATGATTTTTAGACATCATTCACTTGACCAAAAACCATGTTAAATTCGACTGCCTTCCAAACCGTAAAATCTGGCAGTTTTTGGTAACTTTTATAATTTAGTTCATTTGATTCTAAAAATCATTTCCAACCTTATTTTTACACCATTTTTCATGGTAAACACTTTGGTAACCTTAAAATCATTAAAATCCTCTTGATTTCACCACTTCTCAACTAACCCAAAATAATATATAAGAAGTGATAAATAAGGTTTTGAAACCAACTTCATGAAATAACTTAAGTTAAAACATTTACTTACTTGTCTTGCTCCTTTAGCCTTAGCAACTTCTCCCTCCTTTTACTTCTAAAAACATCCGGCCTTCTCTATTAAATTTAATATAAGGAAGTAGCTCACTCACTTGAAGCTCTCACATTCTCTCTTTCTATTACTCAATGTCGTCCAAAGTGAACAAAAGAGAAGCATGCATTTGCGACTAAGTTGCTAAAACAAGAGAATGTGAAACATATATTTATATAATCATGCAGCAACTGAGCCAAAATGTGTATGCGTGCTGTCTTCACAAAATGTGGCTGCACTAGATCAATAATATATAATTGGGAAAGTGGTATGTATGCGGGTTGCCACCTTGCTTGGCTGAAAGTGGGATGAAGTGGAGAATTTTATATTGTATGCTGGACCGTCCATGTGCTAAATAAATGGAGAGTAGGTTATGAGTCATGAGCAGTACCAATTTATTATATAGTAGATA
Organism: Acacia crassicarpa; assembly: GCA_034222035.1. NCBI lineage: Eukaryota > Viridiplantae > Streptophyta > Magnoliopsida > Fabales > Fabaceae > Acacia > Acacia crassicarpa. The sequence goes on from JAWXYG010000003.1 coordinate 42,862,881, forward strand.
TGGTTTATTATGGAAACACAAATCCGTGAGATCAAACTTAATCCCACTCCCTCATATTTTATTCTTATTCGGATAAGTAGAGTTTTTTTTTTCTTGCTCAATGTTTATTACGGATGTTACAATTCTCCCCCCGTAAAAGAAATTTCGTCCCCGAAATTTGCTTCATCACTTGTGTATCGAGCCATAAACTCTGGATAATGATTCTTCATGTCTTCTTCCATTTCCCAGGTTGCTTCCTCAGGTGATAATCCCTTCCAGACTACCTTCACCATCCAAAAACTTTTATTTCTAAGCCGCTTCTGAAGTCGATCAATGATTCTTTCAGGCTCAACCGCATATGTATGGTTATCTTGTACATCAACATCTTCGTACTCGATAACATGTTCAGGGTCTGGTATGTACTTCTTCAACTGTGATACATGAAAAACATTATGAAGTCTACTCAGATTTGGGGGTAATGCTATTTGGTATGCCACTGATCCAAATTTTGCCAAGATCTGAAATGGACCAATGTAACGAGGACTTAGTTTCTTTCTCTTGATCGCTCTTCCAATTCCAGTTACTGGTGATACTTTCAGGAACACATGATCTCCAACTTCAAATTCTAGAGGTCTTCTCCGTTTGTCAGCATAACTTTTCTGTCGACTTTGTGCTGCTAGGAGCCTCTTTCTTATAAGCTTGATATGTTCTGAAGTTTTATCAACATAATCTGTCCCATGTAACTTTCTCTCAGACAATTCTGTCCAACATAAGGGTGATTGACACTTCCTTCCATACAGTGCTTCATACGGAGCCATTTGAATGCTTGCATGATAGCTGTTGTTGTAAGCAAATTCAGCCAGTGGAAGGTTACGGTCCCAATTACCCTTAAATTCCAACGCACATGCCCTTAACATGTCTTCCAGCGTCTGTATAGTTCTTTCCGATTGTCCATCTGTCTGAGGATGATAAGCCGTACTATATCTCACTTTTGTACCCATGGCTTTTTGTAAAGCTTTCCAAAATCGAGAAGTAAAGCGAGGATCTCTATCGGAGATAATAATCTTTGGTACACCATGAAGTCTTACTATCTCTTTTACATAAATTTCTGCCAACTTTGCAGGAGAATAGTTGACACCAATGGGAAGAAAATGTGCCGACTTGGTGAGACGATCAACAATTACCCAGATCGCATCATGATTCCTGATCCTGGGCAATCCCACCACTAGATCCATCGTAACGCTTTCCCATTTCCATTCAGGAATCTCCAAACTTTGAAGAAGTCCTGGTGGTCGCTTGTGTTCAATTTTAACCTTTTGACAAGTAAGACAACGGGTTACGTATTTAGTCACGTCACTCTTCAGTCCTGGCCACCAAAATTCAGACTTCAAATTATGGTACATCTTGACCACCCCTGGATGAAGAGTATACTTGCTTTTGTGCGCCTCATCCAATATCTTTAGTCTCAACTCAGGTTTCGGTGGTACATAAATACGCTTCCTGAATCTGATTAGTCCACTTGGAGAAAGATCAAAATCCTGAGCTTCTCCACGTGAGATCTTTTCTCGAATGGAGCTTGCTAGTTCGTCTTGCCTTTGAGCTTCTACAATTTCTGCTCGTAGATCACTTTCCCCTTGACTAACACTAAGGTTAGCAAGTATCACTTCTTTGCGCCTTCTCGAGTTTAAAATTACCTGATTTAACAAATTCAAATCTCGAAAATTTCCTAGCAAATTCTGTTCTTGAACCATCATATATGCTACCTGCACTGCCTTTCTACTCAGAGCATCTGCAACAACATTAGCTTTTCCTGGATGATATTTGATTTCCAAGTTGAAATCTTTCAACAACTCCATCCATCTACGCTGTCTCATATTCAATTCTTTCTGATCAAAAAGATACTTGAGACTTTTGTGGTCGCAGTATAATTCAACATTAGTACCGTACAGATAATGCCGCCATATCTTCAAAGCAAACACAATTGCTGCAAGTTCCAAGTCATGAGTGGGATAATTCAATTCATGAGGTTTCAGCTGTCGAGAGGCATACGCCACCACTCTGCCCTGCTGCATCAGGACACATCCCAATCCTTGCTTACTAGCATCACTATAAACCACATAGGTTTTACCGGGATCTGGGATAATCAAAACTGGTGCGGACGTCAATCTCTCTTTCAGCTGCTTAAAGCTTTCTTCACAACGCTCATCCCACACGAATGACTGGTTCTTTTTTGTAAGCTTTGTCAATGGCAAGGCAATTCGGGAAAAATTCAATATAAACCGTCGGTAATAACCAGCAAGACCCAGAAAACTGCGTACTTCAGTCACAGTCTCTGGCCTTTTCCAATTCAGTACTGCTTCCACTTTACTGGGATCTACAGAGACCCCTTCTTGTGAGATGACATGGCCAAGAAATCTAACTTCTTGAAGCCAAAACTCACACTTGCTCAACTTAGCGTAGAGTCGCTTGTTTTTCAAAATATTCAACACGATCCTCAGATGATTCTCATGCTCTTCGCTGCTCTTTGAGTAGATTAGGATGTCATCGATAAAGACTACCACAAACTGATCTAGATATTGACGGAAGATTCGGTTCATGTAGTCCATAAACACGGCAGGTGCATTGGTCAAACCGAACGGCATTACTAAAAATTCATAATGTCCGTATCTGGTTCTAAAAGCTGTCTTTGGAACATCTTCAGCTTTTACTCGTAGTTGATGATAACCCGAACGCAAATCGATTTTCGAAAATACGCTAGAACCAGCTAACTGATCAAGCAAATCATCTATTCTGGGGAGAGGATACTTATTCTTGACAGTTACCTTGTTTAATTCTCGATAATCGATACACAATCTCAGGCTCCCGTCTTTCTTCTTTACAAATAACACTGGAGCTCCCCATGGTGAAACACTGGGTCGTATAAACCCTTTCTCTAGTAATTCTTCAATTTGTTTCTTCAGCTCCGCCATCTCGTTAGGTGCCATTCGATATGGTGCTTTAGATATTGGTCCAGCTCCAGGCATAATTTCGATGCCGAATTCTACTTCTCTTTCCGGAGGTAATCCACTGATGTCTTCCGGAAATACCTCAGGAAATTCATTCACGACTGGAATATTTTCAAGTGCAGTCCCAGTTTCTGTTTGTACTGAGAAAAACACAACATACCCTTGGCAACCCTTTCTCAAACACTTCTCAGCTTCATCTACTGAGAGGAAATTCATATTTACATCTTTACTAATATCTCTCTGCGGATTTGGATATACAATCCTTTTATTTCCGCAGTCTAACAGCACATTATTTGCTGTCAACCAATTTAAACCAAGTATAACATCTATACGATGAAGTGGCAAACATATCAAATCTACCACAGAATCATGGCCGTCCACATTTACAATGCAATTCAAACAGACATCAGCAGTCAAAGATTTAACACCAAGTGGTGTCGTCACAACAAGATCATAAGGCAGTTTGTGGATAACCAATCTTAGCCGACTAACACAATCGTTTGATATAAAAGAATGACTAGCACCCGTATCAAACAATGTTTGTAATGTATTTCCATGAAGAAGAATGGTACCTTGAATCATCTCCGGAGACTTTCTAGCCTCCTCATGCGTCATAGCAAATATTCTTCCAAAATTCTGTGGCCTCCTCTCTGTGGCACGCTGTGGGCAATCCGAGCTATAGTGACCCGTCTTGCGACAATTATAACAAATGATCTGCCCGCTACAATTCCTGCCTTGATGGAATTTACCGCATTGAGGACATGGTCTAGGCTCTGCTGGCTTTTGATTGATACGTTCGCTAGACTGAACAGGTTTCTTATTACTTCCTTGGAATTTGATCCCTGCCCCTTTTCTTTTCTGGGAAGAATTCCTTCTGCTGGACTCGCCTTGATTCGTAGTAACCTCAGGCAGTTGCAAATCCCTTAGATTCCTCTCAACCATCCTGCATTCCTCAATTGCAAGACTGAATTTTTGGAATTTACGGGAGACCAGCTCTTTTCTCAGTTCATATTTTAACCCCCTAATCAACCTTCCCGACTTCCACTTCTCGTCATTACTGATTTTCAAAGTTGAAGAGTAACGAGCTAGTCGGTTGAAACGACTCAGATATTCATTAAAGGACTCTTCTTTACCCTGTTGTATAGCCAGGAATTCTAACTCCTTCTCGTCCCTAGTGGATTCAGGAAAATACTCTTCATCGAACTTATCTTTGAAAATTTCCCAGGTGATGGGGACATTCTGAGCCCGCAGAATTAATTCCGTGTTCTTCCACCATCGATCAGCATCACCTTCCAATTTGTAGATTGCCAATTCAACTTTCCTTTCTGTAGGGCACCGCATTACTCGAAAAATCTTCTCCAATCTAAGCACCCAATTCTCAGCTACTTGGGGATCAAAACTCCCGCGAAAAACTGGTGGTTGATGCTTACAGAATTTGGTGATCCAATACTGTTCATCCTCCTCCAGTTGCATCCTGTCAGCTACAGGTTCATTCTGCTGAATCTCGGGTTGAGTGGATCTTTCCCCTTCCGCAGTTGCAGCTCGCTGTCCACCCTCGTTCTGCCTAGCCTTTACTTCACGCATTTCCTCCTGTAGTTTATTTATCATCTCCATCATTTGTTGCACATAGTGAAAAGGATCTTGTTCTGGTATATTCTCCTCTTGTGCCCGCTCTTGTTCATGTGATTGTTCTCGCTCCTGTTCTTGTTCATTTGGCCGCTCTTGAGCCTGCACTTGCTTACGTGGTCTGCCTCTACCACGACCTCTGCCTCTGCCTCTGCTACTGCTACCTCCTCGAACATTCACCATAATGTCTTTTCACTATTCAAGTGCATATTCTTGTAAATATCAATTTAACTCAAAATCCTCAAATAATGACATACACATGCCATTCTATATATACCACTACACACTTCTATCTATCCAAGACTTTATCAGTATACTATCCTGACATTGCCGGAACTAAGGCTCTGATACCACGAATGTCACACCCCTTCGGTATACCGACATTCGCAAGAGTAAATATGCACAGCTTAAAGGATAAACTAGTTCCAGCATAGTAATACTGATATTGAAGTCTGGTACATAATCGAAATTCATAAAAAGGTTCGTACAAGATTTAACCAGGACATAATATTTCAAACACAATGAGGGAAAATAAATCAGATCACTGCTCCATCAAGCACCGTCAGTTATCCATATCCACCGCCTTATCACGTGAGCCACGACCGCTGTTAGGTTTCCGTCCTGAACTTTGGGGATTGTCTGGGATTCAAATGAATCCCAGTAGTAACGTTAATCACTCACATAAGATGCATGCACAGTACATGGTAGACAACCAGTTGCAATAAATATAATTCACAATAATTTCAAACACAAAATTCAAATATGCAGTTCAACAATATTCAAGAACCTACCGGTTCATACGCACAGTACTGGATAATTCAAATACTCAAACGGGCTTTCACCCTTCTGCATAAAAATTCACTTATCGGAGTACCACCCCCGGCCTCAACCGTGATGGCATCCAGGGTTACCCCACATTCAAGGGCACTACCTCCCAGCTTATACCGGCGATAAGGTTAGAAATTCACAATTCAAATATCACAATGGTACGTACATGCATATAAAGGCATACAGAGTATGTGAGAGAAAAGTTACTACCTCAACTCCGAATAGCTAAAAGAAATTCACCGGTGCTCGAACCACTTGACAGTCAACTCCTAAAATAGTATCATTATAAATATTAATCTTCACTATAATCCATTTCTTCCAAAATATCCAACAGGGTTCTTTTTATCATTTAGAATCCTTGTGACCCTTTAAACGATAAATCACCCATTTAAAATTCTTATTGCAACAATTTTCGGATTGAATCCTTTTCTGTCCAGAATTTTCATTAACTTTGAAAATTCATAACTATTTGTACAAAACTCGAAATGATGTGCTTCCAAAACCTAAATGTCCTTTGATGAGTCTATTTTTATCGAAAAATATTCTCAACAGCCAAAAATATCCATACTATTCCCAGTTTAAATAAATCACTTCGCTGTCCAGTTTATACTTCCAGTATTTTAGGCCAGATTGTAAAATCCATAACTCCTTGTACAGAGCTCTAAAAATTACATATTATAAATCAAAAGAAAGCTCTGGATGTCTACTTCAAATCTGGAAAATTTCATGATTTTTAGACATCATTCACTTGACCAAAAACCATGTTAAATTCGACTGCCTTCCAAACCGTAAAATCTGGCAGTTTTTGGTAACTTTTATAATTTAGTTCATTTGATTCTAAAAATCATTTCCAACCTTATTTTTACACCATTTTTCATGGTAAACACTTTGGTAACCTTAAAATCATTAAAATCCTCTTGATTTCACCACTTCTCAACTAACCCAAAATAATATATAAGAAGTGATAAATAAGGTTTTGAAACCAACTTCATGAAATAACTTAAGTTAAAACATTTACTTACTTGTCTTGCTCCTTTAGCCTTAGCAACTTCTCCCTCCTTTTACTTCTAAAAACATCCGGCCTTCTCTATTAAATTTAATATAAGGAAGTAGCTCACTCACTTGAAGCTCTCACATTCTCTCTTTCTATTACTCAATGTCGTCCAAAGTGAACAAAAGAGAAGCATGCATTTGCGACTAAGTTGCTAAAACAAGAGAATGTGAAACATATATTTATATAATCATGCAGCAACTGAGCCAAAATGTGTATGCGTGCTGTCTTCACAAAATGTGGCTGCACTAGATCAATAATATATAATTGGGAAAGTGGTATGTATGCGGGTTGCCACCTTGCTTGGCTGAAAGTGGGATGAAGTGGAGAATTTTATATTGTATGCTGGACCGTCCATGTGCTAAATAAATGGAGAGTAGGTTATGAGTCTTGAGCAGTACCAATTTATTATATAGTAGATATGGTTTATTATGGAAACACAAATCCGTGAGATCAAACTTAATCCCACTCCCTCATATTTTATTCTTATTCGGATAAGTAGAGTTTTTTTTTTTTCTTGCTCAATGTTTATTACGGATGTTACAGAATATATAACTGTAACGTTAATAGACGGTGGAGTGGGACGAAGTAGGATCGAACAGCCAAGAAGTTTGGTTGAAAGCCAAGTCAACTCATCTGTGAGTCCGAGTCGATCACCATCGAAGGAAGTTGCTAGGAGGAGGAGAGGAAAACCCATAGTTGAACTCAATATATCAATTGGTTGACTTACTACACCAAGTCAACCCCGAATGGATTGCCACGATGCCCGGTCAGATGTGCGAGGAACGTAACATAATTATATTCTTATAATTAATACTCAATCCAATCCTAATTATAAGATATATTTATTAGATTTTGGGGAGATTAAGAATAAAAATTAAATTAGTGAATTATATTTATTTTTCTAAAATACTCTTAGTTAAATTATTGGATTCGTTAGGAATGAAACCGCCGGGGAAACGATGTGACACGGGTCATCTTGTCTGCAACTCTATAATTTAATTATTCTTTGTCCAAGAATACCACACAAAAAAGCTCACATTAAAAAAATTCATTATATTCCATTCTAACTTCCAAACGAACCAATAAATTAAGAGATTAAAAACTTAGAATAATATAAAATACATGTCAAATTAAGGGGTAAAAGGAAGAAAGAAAAAATACATAGATGTATTATTAAATTATTATTGTGTCTAATTATTATTAAAAAAAATATTAATAGGGGTATTTTAGAAAGAAATTGACAAAAATTTAAACTTTTTTTTTTTAATAATTAGAACCGAAGCTAACTCATAAATGTTATCTTATAATTAGGACTTAAGGGAATACAAGATACCGTTGATGATGGGAAATTAAATAAACTAATTATAGTGTATTACCTCTAATTTTTTAATAGAAAAGTCAGTCGACCTTTTCGGGAAAAGATTAATGGAGCAAAAAAAACTTACTTAATCATAGTATTTGTTATGTAATATTAAATTATAGGGTTAAGTAGCAATTTTGCCCTCGAAGTATACGCTCAAGAGTAATTTTACTCTGAAAGTTTGTTTTGGAACAATGCTGGCACGGAAGTCTAAAAATGTAGCAATGTTGCCCTTCCGTTATTAGCCCTAACAGTCAAACCTTAGTTAAGCACATTATGCTGACATGGACTGTCTACGTGGCATTTTTATCACTTTCTTACGTAGCAATTTTGCCTCAGAAGTACACGCTTAGAAACAATTTTGTCCTGAAATTTTTTTTTTGTCTCAATCTTGCCCCGGAAGTCTAAAAACATATGATATAATTAAATAACTTATTTAGCTTCTTTAATTTCTCCAAAAAACGCCAGTCTGGTCTTATAATTAGGACTAGAGGTAGTATAATTAAATAACTTATTTAGTTTTCTTAATTTATTCAAAAAGAAAAAAATTCAAACCAATCTTATAATTATAATCATGACAGGAGGGAGTAGGGGTGGCAATTAATTTTTTTTAAAAAAAGTAAACATAGCATACTCCTTCTTTCCCTATAGCATCCTCCATCGCAGGCATTCCCCAATCAAACAATAATCACTCGCTTGCAGATTTTGTCTAGAAAAAATGTTTCAAATAAATCAAATAAAAAAATAAGAATGAATTTGTCCGAATAGAAGATCAAATGAGTACATCACAAGCATTTCAAATGAATTTTTCCAAATAATAAGCACGGGCTTGTGTGTACTTCTAGGGAAAAATTACTACTAACGAACCTCTAGTGCATTGTAAGCAGAGATGACTGAGAGAATAAAGTTTATAAAAAGTGTCATATACAATTAATTAGGGCTATTAACGAATGGGTAACATTGCTATATTTTTAGAGTTCTTGGGCAACATTGAGACCAAAAAAAAAAACTTTCAGGTAAAATTGCTCTTGAGCATGTACTTCTAGGGCAAAATTGTTACTTAACCAAAAAAAATGAGGAAAGATGCCACGTAGATAATCCACGTCAGCGTAATGGGGTCAACTAACATTTGACCATTACGACTATTAATGGAGGGGCAACATTGCTACGATTTTAGACTTCCAGGGCAATATTGCTAAAAAAAAAACTTCCAGAGCAAAATTACTCCTGACCATGTACTTCGGGGAAAAATTGCTACTTAATCCTAAATTATATATTAGTTTATAAGTCAAGAAAATTAGTTTGGAGAAAGAGTTGAATATAAATACTATAATCTAATTTACTTAACTTCCTTAACCCCTCTAACAAAAATCAACTGGCCCTTATATTTAGGATCAAAGGGAGTATATTGTGTACCATTAGATTATATATTAATTTATAAGTCATACAAATTAGTTTGAGAAAAGGTAATAAATATAAATACTTTAATTTTTTTTATCCTACTTCATCTCTCTAAAAAACAATCGTGTCCATATTTTATATTAAGAACCGAAGGTCGTAAGATATTTAAAATTCCCTAAACAAATTTAGAATCATGTATGAATACCTTATTAACATTTAAAAATTAACAATAAATTTCTCTAAACTTTCAAAGATGACTCCAAACTATTAATATTTTGCTCCGTAAATTTTATTATTGTGGGCATATGATTCTTTAAAACTTGAGTTATTTGCAGATATCCCCTTCAACATTGATTCATTTGTATATTAATAATAAATAAAACTAATTGTATCTAAAAGTTTATAGATTTCTTGTAAAGTTTTGAAGATTAAGAGTGTTATTTAGATATAATGTGCAATTTAGCAAAAAATGGAAAAACGGACATAAAAAAATAAAAAAGGAATCTAATAAAAATATATTTCTTAAAATTATATTTTATATATGCATATATTTAATTCTATTGGTATTAATCTAGAACTTATAATCAAAATTTATCATCAAATTCTTATATATCATTAGCTTCTAGAATTTTATATAAATTATAGATCGTAAATTTCAACATGAATTTAATATATTTTTATTTACATTACCTTATGTTTATATATATATATATATATAAGACTAATATGGAATATAATGTTAGATAATAAAAAATGCAAAAAAAATTAATTATTATTATTATCATAGAAATATGATCAATTTTATATATATTTTCTTGTGGATTAAATAAAATTATTTTTCCCCTTCTTATCTTTTATTTTGTTTTCTTGGGCCAATGAAGATGGCTCCTTAATTTTTTTTTTTTTTTTTCTCAAGATGGCTCCTCAATTGACAGTATACACAAATAGCCTTCTCACATGTTGACTTGATCTCAAAAATTAATAACTCCGGCTTTAAATATATATCATAAAATTTCTTACTATAAATTTTATCCTATATTCATAAGAGTAATATACGATAATTGTTTTGTTAATATGACATAACTTGTTCCCATGTCATCTCAAAAGTGAATTCCGGACAAAGCTTACCAATGAAGTAACCGTCTAAATCAATGGAAAAAGGGCTCAGTCTAATTCCCATTATTGATTTGACATTAGTCTCCAAGTGAAATGTCACTGCGGAATAAAAGCTGTGTGATGAAAGTAAGAATAGTTTAGTTTCTGCAGTTAGTACGTCACCCTATCTAACTATCCAAGGGACATGATAAGATGGCATAAAAGAAGTCATCAACTTAATACTTTTAACCCTGACCCAAAAAAAAACTTAATACTTTTAAAAAAATAAAAAAGAAATCATTTTGCAAATTCATTAATCAATAATCCTTTCGGTCCTAAATCTATAATGAAATTTATAGTATAAATTATACCATAAACTTTATTATATATTTAAAACTAGATATAGTAGTATTTAATTGACTATGGAATTTATTAATTACATGGAAAGACTCAAAACATTACGCTAGACTGTATCAATAAAAAGAAAAATTACTCCTTTGATCTTATTTATAGGATACATATATAATATTATATATATATATATATATTTTCTGTTTATAGGGCTGAGATAGAAAATTTTCACATAAATATATAATTTTACCATATTATTTATTATTTTATTGAGTTTGTTTCTGTGTAGTAAAATGAATACTAAAAAGAGTAAGAGTTGAAAAGTTATTGAATTTTATAAAATAGTTAATGAAATTTTACGATTTTTATTATTAGTTTGTGTGAAACATATTGAAAGTGTTTTATACAATATGCTAGTCAATTTTGATAAAAATGATAGATGATTAAAGAATTAAGGTTTAACTCAACTTTTGCAAGATTGACAATCCAACTTATTTTCTTTCCTAATACAAGAGACATGGTAAATAAGACTATCTTCGGTCCTAAATATAATATCTATTTAATTTTTTTAAATAAATTAAAGAAGCTCAATAAATTATTTTAGGTTAAAGTATCTTTTAGTCCTTTAAATTTTACATGAAGCATATTTTCTATCCTTTAACTTTATAAAATATAATTTTTGTTTTATATTTCTAATGTCGTTAAAGTTACTAACGGAAAACATTAACCTAACAAACTTAAGTGACAACTGTGCAACTGACAAAACATATTTATGTTTTAATTTTTTAATATAATATATTTATATTATTAAAATATAATCCTTACAAATGAAATTGAGATTTTGTTATTTAGATTATTAAACTAAATTTTTTTAATACAATCAAGAGTTTGATATTGACTGATTTATTATAATTTTATAGATTTTTTAATTTATATATGTTTTAAATTTAATATTAATAGTATTTAATTATACCATCATCACTTAAGCTTATACAATCATCACTTGAGTTTGTTTCATCAACCTTTTCTGTTAGTAGCATTGATGGTGTTAGAATTATATGATCAAAAGTATAGTTTATAAAGTTAAAAAACTAAAAGTATAACTCATATAAATTTAAGGGTTTAATATTTCTACAGCACTCATATAAAAGTGAGTGGGTCCCACTGATATTTTCTCTCTCTTCTCTTTATAATAGGACCCACTCATTTTTATGAGTGTTGCAAAAAAAAAATATTTCTGTAGCAACTGCAAAAACATTGAATGCTAAATTTAAAAGACTAAAAGCATACTTTAGCCACTATTTTAAAATATTTGTAGTTCTCATTTCTTGCCAGCTAGGATGACTCAATGATGACTGGAGATGAGTTATTGATGATAAAGAACAAAGACATAAATTATCCAAAATCCAAGGATTGAGTTTTAAGCGAGTTAAAAATTCAATGACTGAATTACACTGAGTCATATTTAAATGGCTGAGTTACAAATGAGTTCATAGTTGGAGGACTAAAGTATTAATTTTTCCAAAATCTAAATAGCAAACAAGGGTTTAGTGTCAAGTGATTCTAAGTTGTTTTTTACATGAGGAGTTTTTGTTATTTAATTTTCTTTGAAATTAATTATAAACTAGATTCACTTAAATTAAAATTTTGAATTTTATGCCTAAAAATTAATTCACTTGATTCCTCGTGGGACAATACTCTACTTATTACTTTATTACTTGTCGGAGCCTGAACACTTGCGATGAGCATTTGAGAAATAAAGTAAATATAAATATTACTAATATTTTAACTAATACTACCTTCGGTCTTAATTATAGGAACACTTTTGTAGTGCAAATTACACTACAAAAGTGTTCCTATAACTAAGACCGGATGGAGTACATATCTATTATTAATGAGGGAAAAAATTGAAAAGAAAAAATTATTAAATGCTCAGGCAACTCTAGTTGGACTATTATGGAAAAGACCAAACTAATTCAAACTTTTCCCTAATATATTTACCAATTTTTTTTATAATTTCTACCCTGTCAATTATATGTTGTATAATTGCATCAATTATATTTACCTAGTAAAGGCTTTGTTGTTGTATTGGATCAATTATATCACACACTTCTTTTTCCTACTCTTTTCCCCCTCATTTATTATCTCCTCAACAGTGTTTTTGAAAATAAAATATACTCTTAACATGCTTATTATTTTTAATTAATTTTAATTAACTTTATAATCTACATAATTTGAATAATTTTTCTTGAAATTCAACAAATTTTTAATTTTACCCCTATTTAATATATATTGTATTACTTAAGAAAAAAATTCTATGTAATAATAGATTAAACGAAAGATAAAATTATACATTTATATTTTTTAAAAAAATTAATGTTGTGACTTATAAATATAAAGATTTTTTTTTAAAAAAAAAATCTACCTTATAAATAAACATGAGCATAAGATGGAGGGTATATACATAATTAGTTACTAGTCCAAGGGAAGAAAACGGGTTTTTGCGTTCTTCAATTCCAATGAAACGAATCTCTCCACCAAGCACGAGGTTATTGGCTTTATACAATTTTGAAATTGAAGTGACCAACTTTTTTCTAGAATCCGAGGGTTGGCCATGTCATCATTATATGTTGATTATCTTTGACTAAAGAAACCACCAAACATATAGATATCACTCTCAATTTAAGGTTGGTTTTTTACTTTAATTGATTTATTATTTTTTTCCTAACCCATAATTAATAACGTCATCACCCTCATAAAAGAAGGAAAAATATTTATTTAGAGGTGGATTTGGAAGGAAGAAAAAATATTTTAGACACAAACCAATATATACTACCTCGAGTCTTAAATATAGGACAAATTAAGTTTATAGTATAACTAAATATAGGATAAAATTTATAGTGTAATTTGTCCTACAAACGTTATCATATATTTAAGACCGGAGAAAGTATAATTTTGACAACTAACTAGTACTCCCTCTGGTCCTAATTATAAGACTAAGTTCTAGTATAATTTGTACTATAAACTTGATTTTATAATTAGGACCGGAAGTAAATATGAGATGTAGAGGGCAGATGACACAGTTGTACTAATAAATTTGTGCCAATTTGTAATTTGAGCAAAGGCGTTATTTGGCATATTCCAAAAGGAGGTTAAGTTGAAATGATTATTTTAAACACTCATTTAATCATGGCCAAATGATCTTTTACAGGCCAAATGATCTTTTACAGCTCTCTTCATATATCCTAATCAAATGTGGTTAAAATGTAAAAAGCCCCATGAGACATATTCTACAATTGGCATGTCTCATCATATACGCTTTTCATGCATATATATCATCTTATTCTTCTTCCTATCACTATAAAGGTCGTTAATTTCTTTGACAGTTTTGTGTACTAGTTCCAAATTTCTTAATCCAGCAAACATTCAGCGGTAAGCATTACAGCACGGCCTTGCTTCTGGCATTTGCTCCCATTTAAAGTTTTTTAACCAAGTTTTTTTAGTTTTCCTATCCTATGCTAGCATATCGATTTTTTTTTTTTTTTCTTTTGCTACTATCAATTGGTATCCGGCTTGTTTTTAAATTCTATTACTAAATATCCAAGCAACTGGGTACTTCAGTTTTGGTATTGGTAATTCCTTTTTTCAATGTAAGTGTCTATTCTGAGACTTGAACATGAGACCTAAACGGATATAGCAAGATTTTACACTGCTAGACCAACTCTACGTTAGTAGCATATCGATTTGTTGCTTATGGGGATATTTCAATTTCCAGACAACCTATGCACACATTTAAAGTATTTTCTAATTTTTCCTATTTCTTGTTAACACTAATTAACCTATTATCAATCAATGGCTATTACTCAATTGAACAATTTATACCATCAACCCGACAAGAAGAGAATAATCATTGTCACAAACTAATTCATAATCAATACATTTTTAATTCTTCATGAATTATTCATGGAATTTGATCTTTTGAATTTATGCTAACTTGATTCCTCAATGTGTAAAAATTCAATATAATGCAAAAGATATTAACATTAAGGTAAATTCTCACTCAAAAAACAAGTTGAAGAGTGATGACATTTAACCAACCAACATAGAGTTAGTCTAATGGTGTAAGGCCCCATTAGATCCCTCTGAGTCTCGAGTTCGAGTCCCAAAAAAAAATACTTATGTTAGAAATGGTAGTTACAAACCCCAAACTGGTTACTAAATAATAATATTTTAAAAAAAAAAAGTAATGTCATTTAACCAACAAGCTAGTTGGTTTAGGTGACAAGTAACCTCACCTCATAAGGAGGAGATCACAAACTTGAATCTCATAGAGCACACTTGTTGAAAAAGGCAAAAATACTTTAAGTCTTGAAAGTGATTGTATACCTTTGATTATATTTTTTTTTTTAAAAAAACAAAAACAAAAAAAAGCAACGTCATTTCAGTTTGGAAATAATGTGTTTTTCCATTTTCATAAACCAAATCACACTGGAAACCAGAAAAATGAGTCCAAATAAAATAAATTTATGAAAGCGCTATTATATGCACATAAGATTAGATTTTTATCTTCAAACCAGTATTGTTGTAGGGGGAAAAAAAAAACGTTCAACTCAAGCAACAAACAGTGTAAGGCTCATCCATATATGATTGAGTCCTAACAAGCCACCCCCCCCCCCCCCCCCCAAAAAAAAAAAAAAACCCACACTAACATAGAAAATTAATTATATCAATAAAATATCTATAAATTCTCCTATTTTTTCCTTTCTATTTTCTTTCATCCAAACGCATTCAAAAAATACTAAGCTTTCTTCATCATCATCATCAAGTAGATCAGAAGATCTTCAATTTCTTGGAACGTTCTCGTGAAATTGAATGGAAAAAGAAGGAATATAATGTATAAAGGAATAGAATAAAAGTATTGAACCTTAGTAGTGGTGAACAGTGGAAACACTTGTCCTAATATTCAATTGCTTTGTGAGGTGTTTTAATTTCTGCTTTAATTCTTTAATCTCTTTTCTTTCTTTTGATTCCACTAATTAAAATCCATGGCTTTTGTTATGTGCTTTTCTTTCCTAAAACCACAAGAACAGCTTCAAGACCCACATAGTTTTTTCCCCCCTCTCTCTAAAGAAAACGATGATCAATACTTTCACTGGAATTCTGTGTTCTCTCTCATTTAACAATACAATTAACTTCAAAGTTGGTCAAGGTGGGGGACTCGTCTTTGATCTTATTCTCTCTTCAAAGTTGGACTTTGAATGTCCAAATTGAAACCCTAGGATTCTCAGAAATGGATGAGAGAATAAACAAAAATTAGGGCAGCCTCAAAAAACCCTTTTCGGTTAATTGTTTTTGATTAATTAAGGTACTGCTGATGATTTAAAAAGGGTATGTATCAATCTAATATAAATCTAAATAAATGTTAAATCAAACTAGATAATGTAGAGTTGAATGGTTAATTATTTTAAAACTCCAATAAATTAAATTAGTTAGTTGAATATATAAACGTTACAGTCCATGAGCAGTACGCTTACACAAACAAAATATTATATTATTGATTGATTGATTTAAACAAAATTTAAAGGTTTAATCAATCTTTTTTATAACCCTTTGAGCCACCTTGTATACGGCACTCTTTTAATCCTATTACCAAGTATTTAAGTAGTCGATTAATTTAGATCAAGGTTTTACTTACAATGCCTCTACCCAAATTCCTTTTTTAGCAAAGTTGGATTCAAACTAAATTTTCCCAATTTGTGGTCTAAATGGTACACCACTAAGTCAAGTAATCTTGGGTGGTTAATTAATTCTTTGTTAGCTATCCAATATGTAGGTTTATTAATTATTAACTCGACATTTGAATTAAAATCTGTTTGTTATAATTAAATATGTGTTTTTAAAAAAACAAATCTTGCATTACTAAAGTAATATTGCTAAATATTCTTCGTTTGACTAATTTAGTTTTCCCCCCTTTTGTGTAGGAACTCAATTATTTGATTGTTAATCATCCTAATTAAGAGACGGTAAACATCATTTTCAGTTCAATGACACCACACACAATGCTACAGTTAAATAATACAAGTTGCACGTGGATAGGGATATGATGGTGATGAGTTATATGTATATTCCTAGGGTTCTCTCACCGAAGAGGAATACCTGTAAAGCGAGAGGATTTAAGCAGCTGCTTTTGGATTTTAAAGAGAAAAGAAACAAAAACAAGACAAGAAGAATCAATCGTGCATATTTAGAATTAAAGTATATAACTCAAAAGACTGTGCCAACTTTCCTCCAAAAACCTTTTTCCTGTGATATAATGCAATATATAAAAAACAAAGCTGATATCGATGGACGTCATATATCTATCAACCAAAAAAGTATTGATAAGCTTATAGCATTAGAGCTCAACTTTCGGTTATTGACTAAATCACACCATAATCTGTCTATCTAATTATGCCTCACACTCACACAAACACAATTATATATACGTACATAAACCCTACTCACAACATATTGCCTCCCCTTTAGCAAGATATTACCTTTAAATAAAAGTGTTAACATTACTCTCCCTCTCTCTGTGTCTATATATACACACCCCCTCCTCATATATATATATATAATATATATATACACACACATATAGGTTAAGATTCAATTTTTCCCTAAAAGATTTTACGTAGCAACCCATGGGTATCTGGAATTTTTTTGTTGAATTAATATTGCCCCAAAAGTATTAATTAAAAAAGAGCAATGTGGTTCTTGATCATTTAAAATAGTAGCGATCAATGTTAATTTTTTAACTATTATGGCGATTTTACTCAATTTTTAACACATTCAAGGTAATATTAATCTAATAAAAACTTTTAAACACCCACAGTTTCTACGTGAAAATTTAAACGGAAAAATTAAGCATCAACCCTATGTATACATATATATGATGTTTCTTGTATTTTGGCAACCAAATTCAACTATCAAAGTTAATATCATATAATAAATATGAAATATGCGTAACTAAATGGTTGGATATTGAGCAGAAATATGAGTTTTAATTTGTTAGTAACTTGATAGTTACTAGTTCACTTCATTCATAGTAACGGATAACTGCTGCTTTAGATGGTTGGAAGTTGGAATTGGAAACAGCAATCCAATGATGAGAAACCAAGGGTTTAGGATTATATCAGGTGATATCTTTTTCTGCTTTTATGATTGAGGGTAAAAGAAGAATGCACGAACTCACATGAATCAAAAGATATCAATTAACGTAGAAATAAGTGCCATAATGCTTTTCCATATGATTTAACTGGATATGCTTATATATATATATAGCAAGCCAGATGTATCTGTATTTCTAAAGCAAAGCAAGGTAGTGATGCAAGTGGGATTGTCCTTCCCTACTTGTTACCATTTATTTACTTTCTACGATATGTATATAGTAGTCTCATCACCATTTATTTATTTATAAAAGATTACTTTAGTAACAGCAACCTGAAAAAGCACACAATATCCCTTTGTCTTTTTCCTGATGACCCTCCTTTTTATATATATATATATAAGTATACATTTTCTTTGAGTTATGTGTTCAAGGGTTTAAGATAGGTTTTAGTTTCATAGAAGTCTCCTGATCATGAATAAGATTCCATATTCATACATTGTGTGCTTTGAATGGTTCTTCTAAAGCCAGGGGGTAGGATTTTGTCTTCTCTTATGAGTATCAGAAGAATATTTAGAATCCTAAGTTTGATCTCTCCTTTTCCCAGAAATCTTGCTTTCTGAATTATATTCTCTCAAAATTTTTGGCTCCCATTGCTATTCAACTGAAATCTTTTTCCTCTCTAAAGATAATTTCAGCGCCACTGAGCTCAAAAGAGAAATATTCCTGTGTTTTGAAAATTTCATCTTTCAATCAAATGCAGTCAGAGAGTCATGCATTTGAATAAAGATAAATAAAGAGACTTATTTCATATATATATATATATATATGAAACTCTTTTTCCCTCTTTAGTCTTGTGTGCATATCTCTATCTCCTTGTGAAAGCATTATTTGCAATCAATTGGAGGTAAACCATTACTCAACACAAAACCCATTTTTAATTTTGCCAAATCTCCATTTGTATTAGTTCTGACAGATTTCCAAGTTAAAAAAAAAAATCCATAAGAACCCTTTTTTTATTAGTATCAGTTTAAAATTATGGCTCCTCCTTCTGGAAGCATCTCAGCAACATCTTCAAGTGTGAAAACAAGGAGACTAAAGACCAGAAGGTTCCATTCAAAGAAGAAGAAGAAGCAAAATCAACAAAAAAGAAATATCCGAAGTGATCATGATGATGAACAAGAAATGATGATTTCATCTTCTTCTGCTTCAAGCTGCTGCTCCAACAATAACAATAATGATACTTGCTCACAGATATTAGAAGAGCTTGATGATATTATATCAGATGATAATGGATGTTCTACCCCAAAGGCTGAGAGATTTAGAATACCTAAAGTTTCAACATGTCCTCCTCCTCCTCCTAAGAAGCCAAAATCACTTCCAAATTTCTACAACAATCATCGATCACCAATTCCATTCTTTGTGTCTCCTGAGCTGGAACTCTTCTTTCTTGGTACACTTCGAGATATTTCAGTTTGATTATTGTTATAGTTATATATATACGTATATACTTGTACTTGTGTGTGTGTGTTTAATTATCGTTCAGTTCTTGAATTGTACTGTGTTCTTGGTTGTTTTGTTCTGAAAAGTTACCCCCCCCCCCCCCCCCCCAAAAAAAAAAAAACCTAAAAAAAAGAGGGAAGAAATAGGTTATATAATGCTTTCTTGCATACCCACAATTTCAAGAGCTTGATATCATGATAGCTTCAGAATATATATTATTGTAGATTTATAGTTCTTTTTTTCCCCCTTTTGTTTTAGTGTCCGAACTTCTGTTTAACTCCAGAAATTGATAAGGTTTCAATATGCTTTGACAATTTTTAGATTTTGGTGAGGATGATCACAGAAAGCAAAGCTGTTGTGTGGTTCCTTAGCTTCTTCTGCTGACTATATATATTTCATATTTATCTTCATTTTAAGAACTCGTACGGGATTTGAGTGTTTAAAGTTTGTGAATGGGTCAACTTCATTTAGATATAGGAATCTTTTCGTTAGAGCTTAAAGTTTAAACGGTATTGTTTCAACGATTATATTATCATTCTGCACTTTAATCTAAACATATCTGCATGTATGACAACAAAATTAAACTATAAATTATATATATAAAGATAATTTCATAATCATGATTAAAAGAGGGTAATGGGCATATATATGAGTATATTATTGAATATAGTAATTGATTTTTGTGGCTGATCTGGGCCCTTGTGTGTTGTTGTTTGCATATTCAATTTGCAATTTGCAATTTGCATGCTCTTGTTAATTAATTAAGTGCAATCTGCCAATAAAAAATGGCACAGTTAATTAAAGTGTCGGTCTTTTAGTCTAGAAGCGTGCTTTCCTGATGGAGTATTGGTATTTACTCTCACCTAAACTTTTTTGTATTTAAAAAATAAGTGCCAATGGCCATATATTAGTAAAATCCCTCCATTACGAGCTATCTGGAGAATTTTATATATACACTCCCTTCCATACTATATAAGTCATCAAATTAGAGTAGGGTTGGTTAACTCATTATTTTTGTCTAAAAAATGAAACATGTTTTCAACATTACCCAAATTTAAAAGCACGAATAAACTTTTCATTGTGTGATTTATATTATGAACTAAGAATTTCTTTTAAAAGGTGCCATATATTTAGTACCGGAATATATTATAAAAAAGATATAACTAGTTACAAATATTCAGGAAATCCGGACTCCACCTAGTTGGATCCTTGTGGACTGGGCCCACCCTTACAAATATTCAGGAAACGGTGGATTTGTTGTAACTGATCCACGACTTATATATATATAAATATATATATATTTGATAAGAAAGATGGCTGGAGCCAAAATTAATTAGAAGAATACATGATAGAGGGAATAACTCTCAAACACTTGTGATCAACCCGAGCATATAAAAACCGAGGGCAATCACTCAAAATCTCACACTTATCTAAACCAGACTTAGCCAAAGCATCAGTCACACCATTAAACTCCCTAGCAGTGACGGAACTTAGAGGAAAAGTTTGGAGGGGCCAAATAGTAGTGTGGGGATTCGAAGTTGCTCCCGAAAAATTTTTTTATGGAAATTTTTAAATGCATTAAAAATGAAAAGAATAAAAAAAAAATATATTCATGAAATTAAGTCAACTAACTTCATCTATAAGTGTAGTGTAGAATGGGTAAAAGCATAGTAAGGGATACACCACAAAAGTAAATTTCACTGATAAGCTAAAAATTTTAGGCAATTAGAATGAAATATAGAAAAGAATGACAAAATTAACATAAATTATATAAAACCCCACATGGAACAAAGATTAAATTATAAGCCCAAAGATATAAAGAGGGAAAAATGTGAAAAAGAAGTTGGGGGGCCAAAATTTAATTTTACTACTTTGGAGGGGCCAAAGTTGTATTATTACACTAATACTAAAAAAAAAAAAAGTTCCACTAAAAATTTTTAAACAATTTTTTTTTTTTTTTTGGGGGCCATGGCCCCTCTATTCATTATTAAGTTCCGTCCCTGCTCCCTAGGAATATGGCCCAAAGACAAGCCAATCCCTGGATAGCATATCCTTAATCCTACCCACCAACAGACAAACAGGGTGGAATCAGTACACCTTAAAGAACTAATAACATCACTAGAATCAGATTCTAAAATTATCTTTTTGAACCCCAAATCCAAAGCTAAACATAGACCCTCATAAACAGTCTAAAGTTCAGCAACAAACGCATTACACACAATCCACGTATTTATAGTTTCGTGTGGAATGTGGAGGTTGGTGGGAGATATGGTGTCCAATTTTCGCAACTGTTACCCTTGTAATCCATTGTGAATACAATAGTTATTATAAGAGTACAGATTTTCATGTGTGTGCATATATATATATATATATATATATATAAAAAGAGAGAGTACAAACTTTATTATATTTAATTTTAAAAGCACTAACTTAAAATTAAAAATATTTCCCCTTCAATGGGTGAAACAGTACTCATGTGGGAAGGAATAGGTTTCTTTTGAATTAATTCTTTTAATTTGTTAACATCCATACATTTATTAGAGCTGCAAACCTTTAACTTGAATCCAAATACATGCAATCTAGTAGTCCTCTACTCTTTATGTAGGATCTAAATAACTAAATTAAAATAAGAAAGTTGAGTAGTAAATGACTTTTTTTTTTTTATAACACCCAAATTATCTTCTTTAATTTCTATACTCTCTCCTACTTAATTATTGTTGAGTAAATATCAATAAGACTGCTTTAGAAAAATGTAAGTAAATATATAAAATAAGTCTTACATTTAGAACAAAAAACAACTCCTTAATTAGGTCCTATATTAAAGACCAAAGTTGTAAAAACAAGAATTCGCAAAATGGACAAGACAGGATGGCACAGAAGCTAAACCTAATCCATCCTATAATCAAACCACTTTTTTTATTAAAAAAAAAATGGTTTCTGGGTCCTGGCCTGCCGGCTTTATGATGTCTCCTATAACGAAAAAAACCAATGTGCATCAGGATAAACAACACCCCAGAAGAATTCTCATATTCTTTAAGCAGTTAAGCCTACTGAACTCCAATCCAACGAGCATAATCCACCCACCTGCATCACAAACCTGCCTTTTCAATTTTTCTGCCTTCCAAATACAAAACAAAAAAAAGGTAATTTAAAAAAAAAAAAAATTTGAGGTTTTTTATTTTTTGCCCCCAAGCATATCAGCAAAAGGATTTTAGCTGTTCTGTGGAGAAAGCTCTGCCTGAGAGGTCCAGTTTATATGACTAATGAAAGATTGCTTTCAAAAATTTCTTAAAAATCATGACCAAGAGTTAAAGCTCTTCACAAGAAAATGTAGTAGGCTGCCCAATGCACAAGGTTGCCCACCAAGAGGGGTAAATTTACACAGTCTTATCACCACAGACGGAGAGGCTATTTCCAAGAATTGAACATGTTACTTTCAGATCATATGGCAACAACCTTACCGTTGCTCCAAGACTCACCCTCCAGCTCTTCATAAGAAAATGCAGTAACAAGAGGGAGAGAAAATTAGAGGGGAGAAATTTCTTACAGTAATGAACCAAGGTACGTATTGCCTGTCCGCACAGCAAAGCAAAGTGCACTAAGTATAAGCTTATGCTGGTGAAGCAGAGGCTCCAAAAACCTCTGTTCAATAATTCCCGCAAGAATTTGATACCTAAAATGACAAAACCAAATTGTTAATCACATATTCAAGAAAAAGAGAGAAGAGCCAATGGTGATATGAACAGGCTAGCACATTTCATTTTTCAGTATGACCATGTGACCACTGACTAGCCATCATAGCAAAAGCAAGAAGTGCATTTTCCTCTGTGCCCTGGGTTTTCTTCCATAGGAAGAACTTTCTATGGTTGGATATATTTGATTCTTAATGCCCAATTGTGAATCCAAGTCTAAAGAGACATCATGCTGACGAGGTGATTCTTATGATGGTTGAGGATCTCTTTTCTTTTTTTCTTTTTGGACAAAGAGAGAATCCAAGTCTAAAGAGACATCATGCTGACGAGGTCCAATCAGTGACATAACAGGGTAACAGTTCTTGAAAAATTCAAAATGTTCTGAAAATAATAAAACTATCAACTTAAAAGTTTTGAACACAGCGTAGCTTTTCTATCAAAGCAATTTATTTGAGTTAATACATCAGTGATTCAAGTAAAATTAAGTAATTAAAATGACGGTAACCTATGCATAGATTACTGAGTTGTGCTTATATGGTCAGCCAACCCACAAGATTTATTTTAATTTCTTACACATTATTTTCCATATTTTGTTTCTCTTTTGCATATTATTTGCCCCCATTTTATACCCAGGGCATATCTCCATAACTAGTAAAGTACAATGAAATAGATTTTCTAATATTACAATACAATTATCAGAAGGTACCACAGCATCACATTTCATCAGAAGAAACCACTAATGTGAAAGCATTTCAGCAGCATTAACAAACTCCATACCATAACCACTAATAAATTCACCATTTTTTTTACCTGAGGTTGCTGGAAACTGCCATATAGACACCATAGCCTACACTGGTGGATACAATTGGAACATTTTCAACTTCCCCAGCAGAAGACTTATCAACAGCCTTCTTTGCATTAATCAAGGCATTTGTCACACTTGTCCCAATCTGAATGAATACAAAAAGTAACGTATCAGGGGTCCATCCCCGATTAAGTCCACTTCAACTCAAAACAGTTTAGGGAAAAATCTGAGAAGAGAGTATTTAGTAAAGAAAGAAGCTACAAAATATTACATGAATCCTTGACAACCTCTCATGCCCTACCCTATGTCACTCTAAAGAGCACATTGATGAAAGGTTTAAGGATTGCATTTGAACAACGCTTGCAAATTATTCATAATAAATATATACCATGTATGCCAAATCAGTACTCCTACTGAGGGAGAGTGAACACTTTTTTTGGTCCAAAAGGGATATGAACATAATTAGAGAGACAAGGCCAACATATAAATTATTCGAAGAAAGGATCATGTTCATTTTATCCACATCTATGTTGACTTGCGTGTACATAATTTGCCCCCTACTCATCACGTTAGTCAACTTATGAAATATTCTACCGGTCATATTATTTCAAAGGAGATTAATAAATCACCTAGTGGTTCTCTTCCCAAAATTTACATTACTGAGTGAATTATCTCAATCAAGTTTATACTTTACTTCCTTGTAACTACTTTCAACAGACAGGAAATGGATGGGGCCATCTGATGAAGGAAGATTCATCCAGAATTAGTAATGGGGATGAAGGCAGAGGACTTGCAGCAGCCCAGATGCATATCAAAGTCATTGACGGCCAGATGCACAAAGCATTACTAAAATGTACAAAATAATGGACAACCACCGAGATTTTTTTTTTTTTTTTTTGAAGGAAAAAAATATGGGCCATAACAATGAAAAGCCCAGCGTTTTTTTGAGCTATCTCTCATGCTTGAATTCATTCAATACTTGGCTCTGGCTAGAACCACAGAAGAATTTTACTGTAAACAAGAAGGCCAGATCAGTCAACCCACGTAAATCATAGGGCAGATACAATCAAGCAATGCCCAAACTCTAAATGGCTTATCTTTTCAAACATGAAAGTTTTAAATCTCCCAGAAAGATAAGAACTAACCAGTGAGGAAGTAGTTCCAACTACAAAAAGCTTTGATCCATTACGCTGTGCCATGGAAAAAAAATCATATACAAAAGTAAGCACTACAAATATATAAAAGGATGAAATTACAAGCTGCAAGACAGATTACCAAATCGTACATACCAGAATTGCACCAACCCTCTGTATTAAGGAATATGGTGTTCCAGAGAGAGCCACCTGTAGGGTAAAAATAATGTTAATGATAGCCAATCACTGAAAATTTGGAAGAAACAGAACTGTCTATCAAATCTACGCTATCAATCCACATGAAATATAAAGACCTGGAATGCATTGTCAGGGCAGTTGTGGAAAAACTTTGCAATGGATCCTGCATTGATTCCAAGTGGTGGTCTAAGAGATACAGTAGGTGCAGGTAGATAAACCAGCATGAAATCAGCAAAAATGGCCATGACCTGATGTTAAGATGCAGTAGATAAGTTATGCAAGCAACTAGAAAAAAAAAAAAACAGATATTTCACAGAAGGTGATATTCTCAGTAAACTGTGCAAAGATGTAGACAAGCACAAACACATAATTAGAGAGTAGTAGACTAAAAAAATAGATAAAGATAAAACACATAAATCAACCGTTAAATTCAGATGTTTAAGAGTATAAAGTCATCTTCAAGGAAGCCACAGTCCTTTAGCACATCAAAGAAAATTCATTTTCAGAAAATTAAAGCAAAGGCTGAAACATATTCTTTTCTATATGCTACCAACCAATCAAGAAATATGACTCACCACTCTATGGGTTGTCAGATGGTATTATTGAAGGAAACCTAGTTAAATCACTTACCCTTAAGTTAGCATTTCTGCATTTGATTTACTTCCTCCACTAATTCAATTTAATGAAAACAACATGTAGGCGTTAAAATGAAGTATAAAATTTCACCAAGGCAAAAAACATCTGGACATTTGCGGCATTTAGGTGCATATAATAACATATAGAAGAACCACAAAAGGTGCGACTAAATTTCTGAATTGAACCACAACTTCACAAGTCTCACAAAACACATGATTCTTTCAATTGCAGTATGTTGTTTCATATATCTGTGCCGGTTATTTAGAACACGTTAAAAAAATTTGTCAATTTTACCGCTTATCTGTAGCAATGCACATTTACAATCAGATATTGTGACCTTGCATTGATTCTCAACAATGAACAAATGAGAAAATATCAAAATTCATAGTGAAGGCAATAAATAATTTATTTTCTCTGCAGTTATCTAAATGGTGATCAAGCAAGACACAGTGTACTGATGAGGTATAAGTGAAGTGTCAATAGAATTCCCTTCCACTATACTCCCTCCGGTCCTAAAAGTAAGTTCTGATTATCTAATTTGTAGAATTTTAAAAAGTAGGTAAATTAGTTATTTGTAATTAATGTGTAGAGAATTTGACACACTTCAAAAAATAATCTTATTATATAATAATTAAAATTTAATTTAATGAGCAGAGATTAAAAAAATTATATAAAAAAAAAGGGGGGTATCATGAGAGAAAAAATTTAATATGGGAAACAAAAGGGAATGGGATCCTATATTTAGGACCTAACCAAATCCCTCAAGTAAGCTTAATAATTCGGTCCGGAGGCAGTAATATACATACAATTAAATATATATATATATATATATATATATATATATAGAGAGAGAGAGAGAGAAAGAAGTAAATAAACAAAAAGAGCATGAAATATTAGTATATTAAGCAGTTTATAACCTAGTAGTGGTGTTGATCATGTTGTTGCCCTGAGTGAAATATTCAAAAATGTGCTGTAACTAGAAAATAGCAGAAAAGTATGCAGACTAATTAGCAATAATGTAATGAGAATGCTCATACCACATCAGCAACAACAAATTCCAGCTCATGGAAAAACTTTTCTCTGCGCTTCTCATACTCAGCAGCAGTCTGGGAAATAAAACCAAGGAGACTGTCAATTAGCACATGCTTAAATAGATGAGGGAGGAGGGGAAGTATAGCTCACCAATTTGTCATAATTATTTCATAAGATAATTGCCCTGGACAGAGATGTTGTTTGATAAATCATATGCCATATTGGCATCTAATTCTTAAAATTTTAGTTTTGACCATGGAGAGTCCTTTTGCAGCCAAATGAGTTATTGAGAATATCTCAGTCATTAACTAAGTTCTCTAGGAACATATGGCCAAGTAAGGAGTAGCGTATCAACGTATACAGATGAATGTTCATGATCTCTGTTTTATCCTGCATCTTTGTAAGCACTTGTAAATTTTAATCCATGCTTCCTTCTTGAAAAAAGATTTTATAAAATTTTTCTTTAAAAAAAAAATGGACTCCAAGACTATGGATTATTTTGAAACTACAAATGAATTTCCTCATCCAAACAACCAAGTAATCATCCGAGTTTAAAATAAAACAGCTTAGATCGTGACAAGACGAGAAAAGCCAGCGTACATAAAAAGCCTGAAAGAATCTCTGCATATTATTTGACAAAATCAGAAAAAAAAAAAAATCAAAAAACACGACGAAACCAAATGTCTTAGGAGCAGAACATCTAAAAGTATTAGACACATGAGTTATATTCTTCCATCTAAATCCGTATACGATCCAATCATACGCAGAAAACACAAACCTTGGCCAACACACCAACGCAACACTCGAAGAGGACTTTGAACAAGAACAGATCATCCGCCAAAATACGTTCTTTGAAGCCACCAAATTGAAGCAACCACCTGTAAAAACCAGACTTCTCGAGCTCCAAAAACCGAGACACGACCGAAGCCGGAATCTTACCATCCTTGATCGCCGCGGCCAAGTCCTTAGGCAAACTCTCCAACGACCTCCCTACCTCCGCCAACACCAAAATAGCCTCATTCTTTTCATTATCATCCCCGTCATTGCCGCCATCACCACCTCCGCCGCCACCTCCAGAATAATAATTATCTCCGCCGATCCCGCCATCGCCGGTGGAAACAGTAACAGTGGAGGACGAGGAAGATGTGTAGAGAACAAAAGGCAGATTCCTGCGGTGACAAGAGAGAGAGGAGGAAGGGACAAATGGGGAAGAAGGAAGAGAGAGGCGGAGGCTAGGGAAGGAAGGGGAAGGCAATGAAGAAGAAGAAAAGGAAGTGAGATTAGAAGAGGAGGAAGAAGAGAAGGAAGGAGAGAAGCAGAAGGCGATGGACATTGTCGTCAGTGTGCTTTTCTTCTTCTTCTTCTTCCTCTGTGTGTTCCCGCATAAAGAGTGTGCATTTATTTATTTCTAATGAGAAATTCAGCTGGGCGGAAAATGTTGGAAGGGGAGGCGTTACTTCTTAGGACCAGCTCACACCAAAGAAAGAGGTTTTAAGGGTTTCTCCTGTGAGAGTGATTCAGCATTTCCATTTCCAACTTCCATTTCTTAGCGCGTGCCTTCACGCCCACAGAATTTTCTTATTTTCATTGGATTCCTTCCTTTCGAACTTTCTTTATCTTTATTTAATGCAGCGCATGCAAATTCTTGAGTTTACATTAGTTGTTATTTCTTTATGTGCTTTTTAAGTGTTATTTCTTCTAATTAGAGGGATTAGGATTTTTTAAAAAAAAATTTATATATTCTTTTTATTTAGATTAGATTATATTGTGGATTTTGAAATTTTTTTTGCACGTAATATCTCAAATTAATTAAATTACAGTCCTGCTTTCAAAAATATTTTTCTGTAACCCTAATATCCTGGAAATTAATTAATTTGAGATATTGGTTGCAAAAGAAAAAAATTCAAAATGCCGCATATAATCTAATCCAAATAAATAGAATATATAAAAAAAATAAAAATAAAAATTGCCTAATCCCTCTAATTAAAGGGAATAGCATCTAAAAAGCACATAAAGAAATAGCACCTAATGTGAACCCCGAATTCTTTTTTTTAAAAAATAATATCCTACGACATAACATAATAAATTTAAGGGAAAAACACTTCTCATGTTATAGAAAAAGTGTTTTCTCATGTCACATGCATATAAAATGGTAGGACCCATATATATATATATATATATATATATATATAATTAACATTATATATATATGTGTGTGTGTGTGTGTGAGTCCCACTATTTCATGTATATGTAAGAATCTTCTTCTTCTCATGTAACATAAGAAGTTTAAACCCATAAATTTAGTTAGATTTTTAGCCTAAAAAATATATGATTTGACAATATTCAACTTTTTCATGCATTTATATGGTACTTTTAAGCCATGCTTTTTCTAAACTCTAATACCCCTCATGTACTTTCTTTGTCCAAGTCTTTATTCCCTCTTCAACCTCCGCATGAGGCATAATAGGTGGAGGTTGATTGAAGATAAAGAAGTTTTCCTCCATATTATGCGAGAACTTTGCTAGATAATTAGCATGACAAAGACTTTCATGAAGCATATGTCTAACCATGACTTTTCAACCCCTATTAATAAACATTCTTGCCTCATCAACAATAATTTTCCGATCCCTAAAAGGTGACTATTGACATAACGCCTACTAATCAAGTTCATAACTTCTATACAATCTGAATGAATAACTATATTTTTATATCTCCTGACCCAATAAAAGTTAAGATCATTTATGATCCCTAACAGTTCTGCAATAACTGAAAATATTATTTTGAGTTTACAACTGTAACCACAGATCCTTCTATTTTCCCCCATCTCTTATGACTTCTCCACACTCACTTCTATCATTACTGAAAACCAAACCATCCACTTCTAATTGGTAGACCTTTTCATAACCATTACTTATGATATTGTCCCTAGCAAAATTATTAGACAAGAAAGCACATTTGTCAAGATCTTTATCTAAGTAAGTATGGAAAAAGATATCATGAGCATTTAGGTGAATCTCATCATAAGTTGAGTCAAACAATTTACTACATTGAGATCACACATATTCAAAGGGTGTTTTCCAAGAAACTTTCTTTGTATGTTGTCGACCTCCTTCATGTGTTAGATTCCAATTAACCCAGTTCACACCCTGTAAGATTAAAGATGAGCTCCATGATGCCCAGTAGACCATTGACTTCCACATGTGGTATGCGTTGGAACAATCTTGAATCAGGTGCATGGAATCCTTAGGCTAATCACAATTGAATAGGCACATGTCCTTTTCTATAGGATTCAAATAAATGTTTTAAGAAATTTTGTTAACATTAATTAGTTTGTGGAGAATGCCATGTAATGGTAAACAAATTAAAAATGAAATATTATTCTTTCTTTCTTTTTTTAAATATTTTGCCCAAGATTGATGCTATACTAAATTATTCTAGTTGTCTCAATGTTTGCTGCTTCAAAGAGAATCATTGTCATCACATAGAAGAAAAATTTGCTCAATGTAGTCTGGTCTATTCTAATCCAAGAACCATTTTAGAAAAGATACAAATTCGTTAATTCAAATCTTTTAGCCATTTTTAATATAAAATTGATATACCACTAATTACTGATTCCCTAAACTTTATTCTATCATCTTTAGCAGCATAATTTCCTTTGTTTTATACATATATACTTGATCGATCATTTAATTGAAAAAAAAAACAAGAAAATAGAAAAGGAAGGAAGAATTCTCATGAGGTCTTAAGAAGGATATTTAATGATTAAAAGTATGAATAACAAAGGGATAGGATATTGTCACTACCAATTTTGGTCACTACTAATATCACTGTCATTTTTCCACTGTTAAATCAGAATCTCCAGGGGAGATAAAAATGATAAAGATAGATAAGATTCTAATCTAACGATGGAAAAGGGGAAGTAACCAAAATTGATAGTGACAATCCAATAACAAATGAGTAATATAAACTTGTTATTTTCTGCAATAAAATTTGTGATACATACTTCTAAGTTATTATTGAATTTTTAGGTGATAAAATTTATTTCCTAAAACTTTATAGTACTTTCTCTGGTTCTTATTATAAAATACCCACTAAAAATTTTCACAAACTGATAAAAACAATTAAATTCAATAAAGTTGTCCTGCAATTTAAGTAACTTCCAATATTGTCCTCACTAATTGCACTAAACTTTAATATTATATTAATTATTATTCTCACTCACTACTCTTAATAATTATGGGCATATATGGAAAAAAAATTTAATGCACTTTGGAAATAAGTAAATATCTTATAAAAAGGACTAAATATAATTGTTAATTTATGTCTTATAATAAGGACAAGATGGAGTAATTCCAAAGGAAAAGAAGAAGGAGGAGGAGGAGGGGGGGGAGTAAGATACACGAGGTAGTAAGACGCGTGAAAGGGCAGTAAAGGTCAAAAAGGTTGGTTGGGAAGAAACGGAGGAATTGTAATAGGGCCGGGTGGTAGAGGTTGTGGCCTCCGTTGAAATTTTTGGGAACATGTCCAGTTAGCTGAATCTTCAATCTCAATAACATAACGTCCAAATAAGAATCTTTTATTCACCTATTTGACCCCCAAAGTTCTCTTAATTCCTCTTTTCCCCACCTTCTTTTAATTTGTTTCATGAGATGGGGAAAAACTCATTTCTACCAAAGATTGTGCTGCTGTTTGTTTTATTTTAGACATGAAAAATTCTTGGCATGACCATAGTATTATTTCAAATGGTCATTTTTAATCAATTTATACAAATTAAGAAGGTTAATTAAAATGAGTTGGTCCTTTAAAAATTACCTAACTTTTCAAACATATATATATATATATATATATATATATATATATATATATATAAATCAAATACTTTATCCTACCCTTAATGTATAGAACATAATTGAAAATTTGATCTTATCCTAAATACAATACATATTTTCTATATTTATAAATATTTTTTTTAATTTACCCATGTTGTAGCTCTCTCAACAATAATTAATATAATTAAGAAAAATGATTAGTGTATTTTTTTTGTTAAAAAAAAACATATCATATTAATTAACATAACTAATTTTCCATGGTAAAAAAAACATAAATGAGTTTCTTAATCTTATCAAATTAGGTAAATATATCTTATATTGATCACTGAAAGGAGTACAATTAAATTGAATTTTACTTATCTCTCTTAATCTGTTTCTAACATAATTACCTATCAAAATGCATGCGGAATGTATTATTAAAAGGTAACTTAGAAGTAAAAAAGTGAATGTAGAATTTATAAAAAAGAAGAAAAAACTATTTATTACTTCTGAATGCTGCTCTTTATTTTATTTTTCTTTTCTTTTTTTTGGTTCTCATGTTTAATTGGATTCCCTACAATTACTTTTTTATTTTAAGAACTTTCTTTATTAAAATTCCGAAAAATTTAATACTCAAATTACATTCATCTTAGAAATTCTTAAATTGTTACCTATTATATATATCATATTTGAATGATCTCTAATTCATCATACATATATATATATATATTATATGGCTATAGTATACTTTTAGTCATTTAAGTTTACATGAAATATACTTATGGTCCCTTAATTTCATAAAGTATATTTTTGGTCCTAAGATTTTAACACTGTTAGTTTTGCTAACGGAAAATACAAACTCAAATGATAACGGTGTAAATTTAAGTGATAATTTTGTAATTAAATACTATTAGACTTAAATTTAAAATATGGGTAAATTGAAGAATATGTAAAATTTGTGTAATTAAGTGCTATTAGTCATCACTTGAATTCACTGCATCACCGTTTTCCGTTAGCAAAATTAACGGTGTTAGAATTTTAGAACCAAAAGTATACTTTATGAAGTTAAGGGACCAAAAGTATACCTTATGTAAAATTTAAAGGACAAAAAATATACTTTAGCATATATATATATATATATATATATATATATATATATTTGACGATGGGAGCACTAGGGAAGAAAAGAAGTTGAGGAGTAGCCAAATGGTAATGAAACAAAATAACAGGGGCATGGATGAAAATATCTATTTGCCCTGGAAACCAGCGACATACAGACGATCATGTATTGTAAATTGTCTGGATGCGACACTCAAACACAAACACAGACACAGACACACACACACATATATATATATATATATATATTCGGTTTGTTGTCCAGATTCTTGGGAAGTCCTATCAAATATAAAGTCTATATATAGTAAATAGTGTCGATCATCAAAATTAACAACTTGCATGGCTTCTGTTGATCCTTCAACATAAATTTCTTGTCCTATTATTACTGGCCATTAGTTTTTGTATTTTTTTTTTTTTTTACAAAAATTACTGGCCATTAGTTAAATCGAGATCAAGGGATGAAAAGTCTGAGATGGAGCCTTATTATAGATAAAAATAAGGAGGAAAGGAGAAAAAAAAAAGTGAAAGCAACAGTCAGAATTGATTGAAGATTAGTATGAATTATTTATTTATTGACCACATAAATCTATTACTTATTTACTTTTGTAGGGTACTTTATGCAACTAAATTATACTATATGATCTTTAATATAAGATCTACTTCGTACGTAGTTCAATTTCTTTTTATTAAAATAAATTTTATATTAATGATGGGTAGAAGTATATGTGTGTGTGTAATTCATTTTACACATGAACTTTTGACGGTTGAAACAAAAAAGTGGCCTTTTCCAAGTGGTGTGATGTGCATCATCAAGTCATTTTTGGAACTTGCATAGCAAGGACTAGAAATAAAAGTAATATTGTAAAACATGTTTGAGATCAACCTTTGATCTTTTTTTAAGTAATTTTTAAAAATAAAATACAACACCTAACACATTTGGCATTTAGTTGAACTTCTTGAGCATCTAGTCATAGTTCAATTCCTGGTAGTGTGTATGAAAAGGATATCATAGCCAACACTAAGGTTCTGTTTGGTTTTAGGGTGAGGGTGAGGGAGGGGAGGGAAAATGGAAGGAAAAAATTTAAAAGAGAGAAAAACTTATGTGGGCCCCACCACAAATAACTTTTCTTTCTCTCTCCTTTTCCTCCCCTCCCCCCAAACCATGTAGAGTCTAAGCTTCTTCAGGAAATCTATAGCTAGTGTGAAGGGATTCATTACTATTACCGGTGATGAATACCCTGCGCAGACCAAAAAAAGTAATTTTGGAAATAGAAAGTCAATTTGAGCCAAAATACATGTTTGGCATGGCTGTTTAGGGAAAAGTTTCAAGATCAAAAGTCAAATTTTCTGAAACAAATTTTTGCTGATTTTTCGGCTTTTTACTTGTAGTGTTTCTTTATATTTAAATTTCTTAAAACTGATTTTTCACTATATATCATTCAAATGAATTTATTTTAGACTAACTTTCAATAAAAGTTTGTCGAAACAATAATCACCTCACCTCAACTTTAATTTGCAAAAATGTCGATCGAGATAAAAACCACTTTTGCAAATGCTGATCCACCGAAAAGATTTTGATTGAAATATTGTTAAATCAAGTACATATATGAACCCAAGACATATATTGTAAAGGAAGGACTACGCACTTGCAACGCAGAGAATTTCCTCCCATATGCATACAAGACACATACATATTACACACATACCCTTAGATTGTTTATCTATAGAGAGTACATACAAGCTACAAGTCCCATCAGGATATGGGAAAATCCTAGTACTTCTTGCGCCTTTGAGTTCCTCTCCTCTTAGATTTCAGGCCTTTATTCACAAACTTAAAGGTCCTAACCATCTTAAGGTCATGAACTGTGCTGGTATGGTGATTGCCATGCTTAATGATAGCATTTCTGCTTCCATCATGCAGATTCTCACCAATGTGGTTCCTCTTCTCATGCTTGTGGCTAACATCCTCTTTGATTCTGAGTTGGGCGCGATGATTTCTTGGCTTCAAGGAGTTTCTCAAGTGAGAGCTTTTGTAGTTCTTCCTCATCCTACTACTACTACTACGAGAAATCGATCGGTTCGCTTCTTGGGATCCTCCTTGAGCATAATAGGAAGGGCTTTCGTCACCAGAATCATGTCTGCTATTATTGTAAAGCCTTTCCCTTGATGTTCTTCTTTTGAGGTTACATATGTTCAGACAAAAGAAAGTGCAAATACTCTCCCAAAGGTGGAACCAACATGACAAGCATGCCCATATCGATCTGCAAATGGTCACCCCAATGCATGCACATTTGGCCAGTTTATATAATAGGTAAATGAATAACATAGCTGCAAAATGTGAACAAAAACAAATAAAGACTAAAGGATAATGCTCATTTTCTG
The DNA here is from genome assembly GCA_034222035.1 of Acacia crassicarpa. Lineage (NCBI taxonomy): Eukaryota > Viridiplantae > Streptophyta > Magnoliopsida > Fabales > Fabaceae > Acacia > Acacia crassicarpa. The sequence goes on from JAWXYG010000003.1 coordinate 42,898,035, forward strand.
CCTTTTTAAACAATCTGGTGGGACACTGGAATAATTGATATATAGACACACACACATGTATGTATGTATATTGTCCCTATTGAAATCACTGGAAAGTTCAGAGGAAAACTCACCAACATAAATCAGAACGCATACCAAGGCCAGCTTCAGCAAATTGCCAACGCAAAAATGTTCAATGTAACACATGAGATCCCATGTGGGTCCGCAATTTGTACTGAAAACATATCCCAATAGCATTATATGACAGCGGGATCTTGATAATAAAGAATAACCTCTTATTAAAGGGAGATTTTTAAGTGACCTTGGTGTGTCATATGTAAGTGAAGTAAGCAAACCAATCATACAAGGTCATGTTCAAAGTGGTCTTTACCAGGAAAAACAGATTTTTTCTATTCGTTCATATTTACACATTCGTTAATAACTGACTTAGGCTACTCTATTTATTAAAAACTGTAATATCATGCGTGTGTCTGGGACTCTTTGAGAGTATTTGATAGTTAGTTGTTAGTGGTTCTATAAAGCGATAAAATTAATATTGCTTTTACCTGCAAGACTTCCCAGAAAGGAAATCAATTGGGGAGCCAAAGATTTTGCCAACAACATCTCCGATGCCTGAAGCAACCGATTCAATGACATTGCCCATCGATTCAGACAAGAATTTCAAGATTCAGAGGATTCTGTAGTTCAAGTACTGATTTGCTTCCAATTCCTGAAACTTTTAAATATCAAACAAAGGGCTTATATTCAATGCATTACTTAAGTAGAATGAAAAGAAAAAAGAAGCAGCAGAAAATTGAATTTAACGTCTTTTTCCAATCCTTCGAAGCATTGTAAATCGCCATCACTAACCTATACTTCTCATCATTATACTGAAATTCTACACTATAGCCATCGTTGGCCGATTTCTATCCTTTCTCTGAAGATTAAAAGAGAACCCAAAGAAATGTGCTCAAAGCAAATGATTCAATAATGTTGCCTATCAAAACTTAGCAATAGATTCAGTAATGCAGAGTTGTGATTTGCTTCCCCTTCCTGTAACCTAGCTAAATTAAAACAACGAGAAGAAGGGCCTACAATTCAATGAACTGCTCACCATTGAGTGAAAAACCAAAATAAAACTAAACAGCACAATCCCCCCCCCCCCCCCCCCCCAAAAAAAAGAAAAAGAAAAAGAAAAAAAAAACACAAACTCAAACTCAAACAAGTAGGTGGTCTCCCAAAGATTTTTCAGCAGCACATTTCGATGGACCTTCACTTCTCCAATCTCTAAATCGATTCTTCTATAATTTACTGAACCCATAATCCCAATTAGAAGAAAGGAAAAAATCTTCTCCAGAAGAGGGTCAATAAATCCAAATTTTAAACAGCAGAATCCTACCAATGGGCAATGGCTCTGACTTCTTTCTCACTTGCCCAACTTTATGGTTCAAAAATCTACTTTAATTTTTGCTGCACATACAAATAATCGCTTCAACATTCTACTCCATTTCATCACGATAGATGGAAAACAGAGTTTACAAACAGAATAGAAACTAATGTAGAATAATTAGAACTTTCTTTGGCATTTTCGTTGTACCACTTGGGTCTCTTTTTTTCTCCCCTCAACCAAACCCTTAAACACTGGTAGAATTTATTTTCGACCCAAATCCTTCAGTTAACTTCCAGAATTTAAACAAAATTCAGAACATACAAACATGAAAAAGTAATATTAACAACCTTCACATAAACACTTTCAAATTGGACGGTAATTTTTCACGCGTGTGCATCCAGAGGAGGATGGCAATGAGAGGCTACGAGGGCAGCAACAAGTTGGACGACGGAGTACGACGGACGGCGACAAGGGGCACGGCATGAGAGCGATTGAGTGGGAAACAGAGGACGTTCACGATCCGTAGATTGTCTCAACTTAACCGCTCTCCGCGGGAGTTTCTCCCCCCCCCCCCCCCCCACCCCCCAAAAAAAAAAAAAAAAAAAAAAAAAAAAAAGTCGACTACGTTAAGACTGTAGGATCAAGTTCAAGCCTTTGCTTTAAGTTTTGTTGATATTACCGTAGACACGTGTGAGTAGTATAATACTATAATGTCATAAATAATTTAAATTAATTTTATTTATTTGGAAAAAAGGAAAAATAACTTTGAAAGAAATAAGAGTTTCTAACTGTTACAATCAAATACTCCTATTTTTCTTAATGTAAGACTTAATTAATTTAATTTGAGGAAATTAAATATTTTAGTTAAGTTAATTAATATGATATATATATATATATATAAACACTCTAATCATCTTTCTTAATTTCCTTCTCCTCCTACTTGATTATTGTTGATGGAAAATCAGTAAGATTAATTTGAAAAAAATAGATAAAAATATGAAATATGTAGATCTTTCAGGGAAAAATACTAAAATAAGAATTTTTTTTTTCAATGTACCGGATTGGAGCACTTGAGAAAAGAATGATCGAACTAATGCATTCAAACATGCAAGTTGACTGACATTACGTTAGGATTCCTGGCTAGCGTCAAGAATCCTAACATTGCGTCGCATCTTGACGCTGACACATCAGGAATCCTGACCCCTCCCCCCTTCTCACACACACAACCTCACTTCCCTCTTCCATTTACTCCTTCCCTCTCCTTCATCCGATTTCTTCCCTCTCCCTCAAAAGCTCCTCTTCATTTTCTTCATTTTCCTTCCCTCTCCCATTCACTCTTCAATTTTTCTTCATTCTAAAAACTTGTCTATCCTCCATTTTCTTCATTCTTTTTTACTCTCACCTACAGCAACCACTAATCACACACACATATGCCTTCTCATCCTTCCAATCTCCATCCATTCCCTCCTTTCCTGAAGTTGAGAAAATGCTGAAAGAGGTTGAGAAATTTTGAGACATGAAGAAGAGAGAATCACTGGAAAGAAGAAGAAGGAGGCTCAAATTCTCTCATACTCTTGACTTCGTGTTCGCACAAGTTACACTTAATTTGTTTGTTATGTTTATTGTTTAATAATTTGATTTAACTTTTAATTATTGATAAGTATATATTTTATGATTAAATAGGTGTATATTTTATGAGATTTAATTGGAATTATTGATATTATATACCTATTTAATTATCTTTTATAACGTTTCCATAATTGAATGAAACTTGGGATCAAAGAATAAATCGACATAAAATCTACTCATATCCTATTTTTATTGTGCAGGAAATATTAGCTGATTTGGAATGAAGTAGAAAAAGCAATAAGAGGATATGCAATCAGTCAAATTCAGTGGTCTCATGCAAGAAAAATAGAAACAAAATCAATTGTGTGATCTGATGGAGTAAATTACAAGATATGAGATATCTTTGTAATAAGTGAAAGAGAATCAATGGCCCAAGATCTAAATTATTATAAATAAGGAAGCAGAGACAAGCAAAAGGAGGACGGAGCAGAAAGATCGGAAGACGCAGAACAAGAAGGAAGGGACGAAGAAGCATAGGAGTAGAGGCTGAGCGTTTCGATTCTCTTCATCATTTCCACGGAAGGACGGAAGGACTGTGGAGGCGACGGAGAAATTTTCTTTCCTCTCTCTTCTTCTCCTTTGAACCTAAATTCTTTTCTTTTTGTTTATGGGTTTTCTTATAGCCATGTGTGGCTAATTTTCTTTTGCAACCTAGAGAACTTATGAACTTGTTTGAGTTTTAGAGATTATTCCCACTTGTTAGTTTTGCTTAATTTTATTTCAGTTTATTTAATCCTGTGTTCATTGTTATTGCTTATTGACTGATCACCATTGAGCATGTTTTGAGGATTTAGGGTTGGACTTGAAAGAGGGAATCCTAAATTGACCTTGGGAATAAATAATGTGGAATTAGGTTTAAATTTAACGTGAAGTTAGGTTTTAATCTAATTTGCGTCTAGGATAGACATATACCTAGAAGCTCCGCATAGTCAAATTAGAGTGAATCCGATTTGAATTGCATCTTAATTAATTATGTGAGGCATTGCATAATTATTTGAGGTAGGTGTATAAGTGGACCGACAGGCATTTATAGACATTAATACTCTAGATTAGCTGATTAGATTAAGTCAGAGTTAATTTAGTGGTGATAAAATCTAAAAATCAAATAATTGATTAGTGACTCTAGGTTGCTCATTTGATTATTGTGATATTTTTCTTATTTTTATTTTAGTTTTAATTTCTTTTTCTTAATTAAATTCAATTTTTGTTTTCCTCAACTTAAACGAAATTGTGAAATTAATGCTCAACTAAAGGTTGTGATACTAAGTCCTCGTGGGAACGATATCTTTCTTATCACTTTATTACTTGATACGGCCCGTGCACTTGCGGAGTTTTTAGGCTACAAAGTTTTGCCCTATCAATTATATACATTTATTTATTATAGATGCTTAATAAATGTATAATGGTAGGATAAATGCTTAATTACTTACAAATTATTAATAATTATAAATAATAAAAAGAGTAAACAATAATTATAATTAATAATTTAGGGAATTACAATATTTACAATTTATTATTAACTTTAGGATACAAGACTACTTAGTAAATTAATTATTTATTTGTATGTTAATTATAAACCTTAAAATAGATGACTAATTATTTAATATTTTGTAAATTAATAATTACATATATAAAATGTAAAATATTATGCTTTGCTAAATTTGATTTAAGAAATTGTGAGAATAATAATTAGTGAATTAATAAAGAATATTTTGTGAAATATGTTGTATATTATTATTTATAGTACCCTAAGATAGATAAGATAAGTTTAAATAGATAATAATAATAATAATGAGTCAAATAATCAATTCAGTAATTAATTATTTAGGGAATAATAATTCGTGACTTAATAAAGAGTTGTGTTATTGTAAATTTTTATTAGTCAAATGGATGACTAACGCACTTGCAATATTGAGCCCGACTCCAAAGAGTGGGGAGTTCTTAATGAGAAGGTGCAGCAATCACACCGATCACAAGTTGTGTGGAACACAAGAGATTGCAATTCTTTAAGGGTATGGCGAGCCTCGCACGGGTCTTTGGGAGATGCCGAGGACCTAAATCTCATCCCTGCAGATTTGTAGCAGCACCTTATGCCTGCAAGTTTCTAGCATGTGTCTCGCATGAAGAGACTCCCGGTATGTTTTAAAATTCTTTATGTAATTAATTATACGCATTTAATTGTTTGTACATGATACAAATAATATAAAACCTTTACATATCTGTTCTTTACTTTTATGTTGGTGTAGATTGACAGACACCTTATTTCTGCTTTGGTTGAAAGGTGGAGGATGGAGACTCACACCTTCCATATGCCGGTTGGTGAGATGACTATTACTCTACAGGATGTAGAGGGCATTTTAGGTTTGTCCACTGAGGGTCGAGTAGTTTCCGATCGAATGCATGGCAACTGGGCAGCAATTATGCAGCAATACATGGGTCGAACTCCATTCCCAACTCATTTGATTGGCGGAAACATCAAGTTGAGTTGGTTTGACACTCATTGGACCCATTGGGAGGGGCACTCAGCTACTGTTGAGGGTCATCTTTTGTACACACGTGCTTACCTCATGCGCCTATTAGGTGGATTTTTGTTGTGTGACAAGTCTAGGGCAGAGGTCCCTTGCTGATATCTAAAATTACTGGGTAGTGACCTTGCGAAGACTGCTACATATAGTTGGGGGTCTGCTGTATTCACTATACTGTTTCGGGAGCTATGTCAGGCCATGTCAGGTTCAGCAACAAACATTGGGGGTTGTTTGTTGTTATTGCAGATATGGGCATGATCCAGATTTCTTGCCATATCACCTCCCATTCCACTGCCCAGTGACGCAGGTGATCATTACAGATGCAGGTATGAAAGCAGTATGATGTAATGAATATTTTGAACTGGTTGGAGTAGTTGAGCGATTATGTTCTTATTTGCAGGTCGTTTCACTAATGTTATTGAGTTACATATTGTAGGTTCAATAATGTCAACGTGCGGTTATTGCGACATGATCTAAACACATATCGGATAGAGCTTAACTAGATGGGTCGAGACGATGTATGTATAATAAATTTGATATTAGGGAACAAAAAGAGTAAACTAATTTGCATTTGTTTACATGTACAGCCGAAGTGGAAGCCATATAGGGACGCCAGATATGAGTTTATGGGTGCAGATGTTCACATGCAGGACATGTGGAGGGCAGTCACACCCGTACTTGCTTTCCACATTATCGAGATGCACCAGCCCGATCGTTGCATGCGGCAATTTGGCATGCAACAACACATCCCTGGCCTGCTGTACAGCTTCAGGGCGCACATGATCTTACCTTACGCAGTAAGATGATTGAAGATTGGTAGGTCAAGATGGATCCATTTATTCAGTTGTGGAACACGCGACATAACCTCATCAAGACTACAGATCCATTGGAGGGGTCGATTTCCCCAAACTCTGAGTACATGACTTGGTTTTTCACACACACTAGACGGTATATGACGAGGAAGGTCGACAGGATCCGGCATGTGGTACGTATTGATCTTGTTTCCATTTTTTAACCTATATCTTTCATCTTATTATCCATAACATAGTTTCAATGTGGTTATTCATTTTACTGGACAAATGCAGGTATATGGTGTAGAGTGGATTTGGTGGATGAATTCTCCACAATTTGATTTGCAATACATCAAGAGGTAGGTTCAACAGGTTTGTGACTAGTTACTAGGAGCACTTAGAGAGTTTGGCTGAGTTGCGGAGCCTAGTCCTGGGGTACCAAGTAGACTCTTAGTCGGTGTACCAGATCCCACTTTAAAGGTCCCACCCAGTGCGAAGGAGGGATGGGGATTAGGTCAACGACGACCGCGGTACGAGATGGAGGAATATGAGATACCCTGGCCTAGTCCACGTGGTGGAGGTGTATATAGATCACTTATATGGCCCAATATGGCCTATACTAAGGTTCTGTGGTACCCAGAGGAGATGCTAGTAGAGGTGCCTCCAGAGATACATGCACCGGTGCCTTCTTACCCACAGCCAGAGATGATGTTTGCTACGTAGACACAGGTTCCTTACTCATATGAATGACCATCACAGAGTTCCCAGACCGGCTTTGCTACATCCACTTCTTACTAGCTTGGACGGGCTTTTATAGGCTTCTGTGCCTATCAGCCTCCATATGGCTTTCCTGGCTTCAGTGGTTATCAGCCTCCACAGAGTTTTACTGCCTTCCATTCCTCTTATCATGGACAGGGTTGTACTGAGGCAGGATCTAGTAGTAGTCCATACCAGTCAAGACACCACGCATCCCATGACACAAGTGACCATGCCGATGACTTTATACAGGCAGCTGCTGAGGATTTCAATTTTAGGCACGATCCTGATGGACAGTGTAGACCTAGTGGCATCCGTAGGAATCCTGAGCGTGGTGCGCATTCAAGACCGTGGCCTACATTTACTCCACCCTGAGCATATTGCGCATTATGTATTATGTTATAATTGCATGGATTACTGTATTATGTCATATTTGCATGGATTACTGTATTTGTTTAGTTTTCTATCGAACATATAGCTAATTAACGTTTACCCAAATTCTAAATTCTTAATTATGCCATATAACCTAAGCTATGAATATGAGAACTTGAAACTACAAAAAAAAAATCTAATTAAAAATCAAGTGAAACTATAAGTATAATTGCTATCAAATAAAAGTATGAGAACTTGAACAGTAACTTTTCCTTGAAATCTCATTCGAAGTCACATATGGTAGCAAATAGGAAAGTAAATTTGAACTAATTAACTATGCGCTTTGCAGGACAGGCACGCTTATTATGTTCGAATTGTTTACATATACTACATCTAGTTTGACTGGAGCTAGGTTGGACCTCCACCTCATCCATTTTATTGCGAATGCGTGTAGATTTAAGGCACCCCGTACCACGCAATTTCGATTCATCAGGGATAATCTTTGGTTCGAAGACGAGCGGTATTCCTTGTTCACTACTGATCAGCTGAAATGCTGAAGAGTAAACATTCATAATGTTGTAGATTAAGAATATTGGATCCACGTACTGTTTAGCATAATGGGATACCACCGAACATGCAGCAATTACATGACTACATGGGAATTTGAATGCTTGAAACTTGCCACATTGGCATTTCCCCTGGGTCAAGTTCACCGAGTATGTATCTCCTGATCATCAACTTCAAACGTGGTACGCGCCACATTAAACTCCCGCATCGATGTAGCACGCTTTCCATTCTTTATCATAGCTTCTCCAATAACATTCGAAAAATGCTTTCCGGTCATTGCATCATTTTTTGCTTTGGTCCCTCTTTTGACCCAGTAATGAATAAGTTGACTATAGGTGCATTTCACCAACAATGTTATGGGCATGTTCCTCGCTCCCCTGAAAACCTTATTGATTGATTCGGACAAATTGGTTGTCATATGACCGTATCTTCGTTCATCCTCATCATAACTCCGACACCATTTCTCTTTTGGAATTCTTTCAATCCATGTACCACTTCACGACTGTTACTGCAGAACTGGGCATACAAAGCATCAAAATGTATCTTGTTTGGAACACATCCTGTAAAAAAAGGCAAAAAGACACAACAGTATAAGGTTGTAGTAATGAAAAAAATGAACATCACTGCACATCCGTTGGAGTATATTACCTAATCTCGTTAAATTTTTCTTCAACTCCTGGTCCTTGAAGTGGGTATTAAAATTGCTCACAACATGACGAATGCAAAACACATGATATGCTTTAGGAGGCTTCCAACCAATCATCTCATTGTCGACTGCTGATATTATACTTTTGTGACGATCAGAAATAAGACATAGACCAACCTTATTTGTAACATACAGTTGTATGGAAGACAAAAAATACTCTTATGCTTCCTTAGTTTCGCTTTCAACAATTGCAAATGCAATCAGCAGGATCTCATTATTTCCATCTTGAGTGGTGGCAATCAATAATGTCCCCTTATACTTACCGTATAAATGCATACCGTCCACCTGTATGACTGGTTTGCACTATTGGGACGCCTCATGACATTGACTGAAGGTTCAAAATGTACATTGAAAAACCCAAATCCCATTAACAATCCTTCTTTCAACAATATACGGTCCATGTTGAATATGATAAATAGATCCCAGAGAAAATTTCAACATGTCCTCGAACCATCTTGGCAGGAATACATATGACTCGTCCCAATCACTGTAAATCTTAACTATTGCTTTTTGTTTTGCCTTTCATGCCTTCCTGTAAGAAACATGATAACCAAACATTCCAGTTACCCTTTCTTGTATGATGATCACAGGTACCGAAGGTGTTTCCTTGACCATGTCTGTAAAACCAATCACAAAAAATGTACACTAGGAATGTTATTTATGTTTTCTGAAAAACACAAATGAGTTCACAAATTATCAAATGGTATTGTGCATCGTACCTATTATGGCCTCAGAAATAATTTCAGAATCAAGTTGTTTGTGATCTTGGGAGAGAATTTTGCTCATACAACTATGATTTCCAACCCATTTAGTTACCACCTGATGAGCACAAATTATGCCATGTTTTCCCTATATTTTATGACTGAATTGTATGGTAAATATAAGCTTAAACTGCAAACAATCCAAGCAAAAGGCATATATTCATGATATAGGGAACTGGAGGATAGAAACCATTTACATCCTGAACATGTGCTGAGAAAGGAGTAATTCACAGGGTTTTTAAGAAAGAACGCATAGGCAAAGCTGATACTATGCTATAGCATTCTAACAGCAACTCATAGTACAATAAAAGGCATCATGGAAGATATAGCAAAGTAAAGGACGCAATGCTATGCGGCATATTTTCTGACCTTTTTATCTAGCTGATTTTAGGAAAGAAAGAGGTCGAGAGCGACAGGTAGATTGCTGACGTAATAAATTAGAAGATGCGGAGGACTACAACTAAAAGATTTGAAGAATCCTGCAGGATCAGCATAATCAATCTACCAAGGATGGAAGATACGATGGACATCGACAAATTAGGGAAGCCTGGCTTGTGGAACTTGCGCCGCAAGAAAGCCTGCTTATATAAGGACACAGTAGAGCCAACCCTAACAGAGTCGCACTGAGCTTAGAACGAGAGTACACATTCGGCTGACTCAAGAGAAGAGGGAGGGATTTCACGAAGCACAAGATTTCCAGGACAACCCAGCATCCTTCCTTCTAGTGCGACGGAGGGAAGAAGACGTGGAGTGGTGATGTGACAGGGCTGCATCCACGCCATTGGAACTCCGTCAAAACTTTCTATTTTTTGTTTTATTTTAGTATTTAAATTATGGGTTATTCTGTTAGTGTCTGTTTTGTGTTTCCCTCGTCAGTCATGAACTGATTTTCATATGGCTGGACGAGGATGATTCCTTAAAGTGTTAAATGAACCCAGTTGCAAGTTCTTAATTTAATAAATTTGGTTTGTTTATCAGTGCATTAATTACTAGTCGATTAGCGGAAGCTAGGGGCTAGATTTGTGGCCTCAACTTACTGGCAAGGAGTTGAGGTTAGACCTCTGAGAAACAGTATTTGCTAGGCAGCTCGTGCATGGCTTGACCTATTATTATAGGCTTTAGGAATGGATCTACCTCTCATAACCATAACACCCTGAGCGTAAAGCAGTCCTAACTAGAAAGTTACCATAGGAATATGGAAGGAGTATAGTTAGCGTCATATGTATTAGACGCGGAAGCTTCGGTAGACTATCGTGGTGGGTTAACTAAATAGCTTTGTAGTTAATAGCTATGCTGCAGCATTGCGGAAGCTGTGCAGTGTAGATGCTATAGCAATGGGTAGAGCAACTGGGGGATTGATGCACTTAAGGGTGATTCTGAGTCCAGCCTAACTTCTTACTGATTTCTTCTCAATTTTAATTTATTCTGTTATTTTGCCATTAGCATAACTGCAAAAACCTCTCAACCCGAATATATTTACTTTCTGTTTGCACAACTATCAGGGCAATCGAGCATCACTCTTTGGTATCTCAGTCTCTATGGGATGATACTCTACTTACACTTTATTATTTGTTCGACTGGTTCACTTGCCATAAGGGAATTCGACCAACACCACCCAAGTGTTGCTATTCTTCTGTTTAATTGCTCTTACTGTCCAATCGCAACATTGTTCATGATTTCGACATTTCATTGAGAACTTGGCTGTAGTACTCTCAACCACTTAGGCTTTATGATGTTCTTTCATGCAATAATGTTTTATTGCAGCTTGGACATCATTCTTGGACCCGAACTCTTGTTTCAGATATAGTCCATCTCCTCTTGCCCAGGACCCCAGCCTAGGGGTGGAAATAGGCCAGGCCTGTTAGTTCTCAATGTGTTTTGATGATTAACAACAAGTGTAAAACATGTTTTGAAGTTTCCAAGATGTTTAAAAATCATCTGATAGTTGCTTACCGCAGTATGGATCTGCATACTGCAGTAAAGGGCCTTCCAGAAAGTAAATAATCTTTCAAGTTAAACCAATACTGCAGTATAGGTCTCTTTACCGCAGTATTGGACCTACATAAGGTCATCAGATTTTTGAAGTTAAGTCAATACTGCAGTATAGGATGACATACCGCAGTATTGAACTTCCAGAGAACAATCCAATTTTTCTAGTTAAGTCAATACTGCAGTATAGAATGCTATACCGCAGTATTTGGACTTACAGAAGGCAAGCAAATTTTTGAAGTAAAGTCAATACTGCAGTATAAGTTTCTTTACCGCAGTATTGGACTTACAGAAGGTCATCAAATTGATAATGTTAAAGTCAATACTGCAGTATGTTAGTTACATACCGCAGTATTGGACTTCCAGAGAGCAACCGTGTTTTTTTTCAAAACAAGCCAATACCGCAGTATAGCTTTGTATACTGCAGTATAGGGGCATCCAGAGAGCAACTAAATTTCTAAGTCAAGCCAATACCGCAGTATAGGCATGTATACTGCAGTATAGGGCCAACCCGAGAGCAATCAAATTTTCTCATCCTAGTCAATACCGCAGTATGGAGCTGCATATTACAGTAAAGGGTCATACAGAAGGCTCTCAAAATTCATAACCATTGCATACTGCAGTATAGGTTTGAATACTGCAGTATTGGGCAATCACGGGGACTCTCAACTTTGACAAAAACTCGCATACTGCAGTATGTTAGTTGCATACCGCAGTATAGAGCATATCTTTCAAAATCATTTCACGAGGTTTTTGTCTCTGGAAGTTGCTTACTGCAGTAAGACTTTGGATACTGCAGTATGGACACTTATGCACAGTTCCATACTCCAGTATAGAGGAACATACTGCAGTATACAACGGTCAAAATTGGTTTTTGAATTACGCGAATTTGCAAATCATTATTGTTTGATCTTATTGCTTCCATAATTCATTCAATCATATTCCTAGCTATGTTTAACAAGTTTGTTGAGTGAATTTCAGGAATCACAGATGAAGATCAATGAAGGTCAAAGCCATAAAGCAAAAGTGTACAGTGCATTAAATGCACTTCTGCAAATCAACCTATTCTTAGCTAATCCATCTGAGCACGCCTCCTAAACGTTAAAGTATACTTACTACAACAAGTAAAGTTATCTCAAACGGGCAAATTCTCAGAGAGTCACATCAGACTTCATTAAGTCTTGGATTAGCAGAAGTTTAGAGAGAGAAGATGACCAGAACCCAAGCTAATCACTTCCAACGGTTGGAATCATCCTACAACGGTCATTTAATGATCTCTGCCTATAAATAGAGAGCATTAACTTCTTCTCAAGCTGATACACCAACTGAGAGCGAAAATTTATTAAGTGTCATTTATTGTGTTCAGCTTTCATCTGTAATAGTATCAATTTGATACTTTGTACTTCAGTGCTTATTCTATCTACTCTTTGAGAGAGTTTTCACTTGTGAAATCATTTATCGATTGTGATAACTACAAGTCAGGGGACTTGGTAGTTGGCCCTGACTTGTAGTTGGGGTGTATTGATTACAACTTGTAAGGGGGAGTGTGTTCTAGTGAGAGAACAACTCTTAGTACAGAGTGTGTAATCAATATTGTTGAGTTAGTGGATTGAAAATCTCAAGTGAGGCTTGGGGACTGGATGTAGGTCAGGAAAGGACCGAACAGTATAAATTGCACTGTGTTTATCTTCTTCTCCTTATCCTCTCTGTTGTGCCCTGTTCTGAGTGACCAAAAACAGAACAAGTTTCGAAAATTTTAAAGATACCCAATTCACCATCCCTCTTGGGTATAAAGCTCCTGCTTTCATTTGGTATCAGAGCCTGGTCTTCTCAGAAGAGCTTAACCACTCGAGAAGGATCACTATGGAAGGAATTCTTCCTGATGGAGCTTCAATCAACAGACCTCCCGGTTTCGATGGCGAACACTACTCTTTCTGGAAAGCAAAATTTCGTGTGTTCGTGATGGCTACAGAATATGGATTGTGGAGAGTATTTGAAACTGGAGATTATGTACCAGTTAAGGTTGAAGGAGGCATCACTGTTCCAAAGACCGAAGCAGAGTTCAACGATGATGATAAGAAGAATATCACTCTCAATAGCAAGGCCATCCTGATGCTTCAGAGTGCTCTTAGCCAAAAGGAGTACTTTCGCATCTGCAATCTGTCAACAGCTAAGGAGATGTGGAAAGCACTAGAGATTGCATATGAAGGAACTTCCGGAATCAAGGAGAACCGGATTAATATCCTAACCACTGAATATGACTTGTTGCGGATGAAGCAAGGGGAAAGCATTGGAGAGTTTCAGCTCAGGTATACCCATTTGACAAATCAACTGGCTGCTATAGGGAAGATCTTTGATCAAGGGTCTCAAGTAAGAAAGATTCTTAATATCCTGACCAAAGATTGGGAAGCAAAGGTCACAGCTATCGAAGAGGCTCGTGGAGAGTCGATGTCGTCAGTTGCAGCCTTGTTCAGTAGCTTATCAGAATATGAGAGCAAGTTGAAGTTCAAGAAGGAATTAGAAGATGTCAATTGTGGCAACAATCGTAACAAGGGAGTGGCTCTGAATGTGGAAAAGGATGAGGAAGATGAAGATGAGGATGAAGAAATTGGCATGATGGTCCGGAGATTCAAAAAGTTCTATAAGAGAGATCAAGGTTTCAAAAAGTTTCAGAAGGGAAATTCGAGCTATGAATCGAAGAAGCCGGTTATCTGCTACGAATGCGAAAAGCCCGGACACATCAAAGCGGAATGTCCTCAGCTGAAAAATCAAGAGAAAGAGAAGAAGAAATTCAAGAAATACAAGAAGAAGGCATACGTGTCAGCTATATGGGGAGACAGCTCTTCGGATGAGGATGAAGCTGAAGAGGATGATAGTGAGAAAGCCAACATATGCCTAGTTGCCGAAGAAGAAGAGCAACCTAGTGAAACAAATGAGGTATATGAATCTCTTCCTTCCTATGATGAACTGTTTGCTGAATACAATGTGGTTCAAAAGGAATTTGAAAAATTAGCAGACAAGTATATGAGTTTAAAAAGGAAACATTCCTTTCTTGAATTACGTGTTGAAAATCTTACTTCTCCTGAACCTCTAGTCTGTGACGAATGCTCTATTTTGGAGAAAAAGAATTTGCAATTAACAAAAGCACTTGAGAAGTTCACTAAGGGAAGTGAAATGCTCAATGTGATTCTAAAACAACAACGTTTTATAAATGATAGATCGGGCATTGGTTATAGACCAGACTTTGACAAGAAGAAAGGAAAGAAAAAGAATGGTAAAAAATCTTATATGAATTATTTTACGAAATTTGTTCATTCTTCAAATCCTTTCGCTCATTACAATTACTGTAATAGGAAGGGACATTCTACTTCATCTTGTTTTCATCGAAAAGAAAGAAAAGCTAAACCTGTAGGAAATTATGTTTGGGTACCAAAAGGAACATATGTTCCCAAGGTACATGCTAACCCCAAAGGACCCAAGAAAAGATGGGTACCTAAAACCTGATCACTTGTGATCTGCAGGTATGTCTTAGAGCATCAAGGCCAAACAAGTGGTACATCGATAGTGGATGCTCAAGACACATGACTGGAGACAAATCAAAGTTTTTATCAATAAAGCCAAAAGATGGAGGTAGAGTCACATTTGGAGGTGATCAATCTGGGAAAATCGCTGGCATTGGTGAGATAGGCAACAATGAAGGCCCACTCATCAAAGACGTCTACCTTGTAGAAGGATTGTGTCACAATCTCCTAAGTGTGAGCCAAAGCACCGATAAGGGTAATTTGGTAATATTTGACTCTGATGAATGCTTTATTGTTAAAAAGGATTTGATCTCTATAAATGAATTGAAAAACAGAGCCTTATTTAGAGCACCTAGAGATGGAAATTGTTATACCTTGAACCTCTCTAGCAATGCTCCTGCTTCTGAAAATTGTTTTGTTAGTAACTTGAATGAGAGTTGGCTATGGCATAAGCGATTAGCTCATGTCAATATGTATCAACTTGACAAGTTACTGAAAAAGGATTTGGTTATTGGCATTCCCAAATTGAAGTTCAAAAATGATATGATTTGTGATGCTTGTCAAAAGGGAAAACAGACCAAATCTTCTTTTAAAGCCAAAAAATGAGATTTCAACAAATAGACCTCTACAACTTCTTCACATGGATCTAGTTGGACCTGCTAGAGTCAAAAGTCTTGGTGGAAACTTACATACTTTAGTCATTGTTGATGATTACTCTAGATTTACTTGGGCTATATTTTTATCATCAAAAGATGAAACATATGATCAGTTTGTTGTTTTTGCCAAGAAGGTCCAGAACGAGAAAGGTCTTTCAATTTCAGGTATAAGGACCGATCATGGTGGAGAATTTGAAAACAATGCCTTTGCTGAGTTTTGTGATAGTATGGGGATCAACCATAATTTCTCGGCACCAAGAACACCACAACAGAATGGTGTTGTGGAGAGAAAGAATCGAATACTCACGAAAATGGCCTGGGCAATGCTAAACGAATATAACACTTCACAAGTGTTTTGGGCTGATGCGATGAGCACAGCATGTTACATCTCCAACCGAGCCTATATGAGAAAGAAGATGAACAAAACACCATACGAACTCTACAAAGGAAAAAAGCCGAACCTCAGTCATCTGCATGTCTTCGGATGCAAGTGCTATGTGCACAATAATGGTAAAGATAATCTTGGTAAATTCGACCCTAAATCTGATCTAGCTGTCTTTATTGGTTATTCAAATAGGAGTAAGGCATATAGGGTGTTTAATACTAGGACTAAGATTGTTGAAGAATCTATACATGTTGTATTCTGTGAATCTGAATCTGATAAATCCTTGGATGATGAAGAGGAGACTATTTTCAAAAACAAATTCTTTTCGAAAAATGCTCCTACTCCTTCTGAAAATTCTGAAAATGTTTTTGAGGCTGATCCTGAAAATAACTTAGAAAATCCTGATCAGTCTCAACCTAGAGCTTGGAGATTTATAAGGAATCATCCTTTAGACCAAGTCATAGGTGATGTAAATCAAGGAGTTAGGACCAGAAATAGTACTCTGAATGAAGTTACATTTTCTGCATTTATTTCACATACAGAGCCCTCTAAGATAGAAGAAGCCCTTTCAGACAATGATTGGGTGATTGCTATGCAAGAGGAGTTACATCAATTTGATAGAAATCAAGTTTGGGACTTGGTGCCTAGACCCAAAGACCATCCGGTAATTGGGACAAAATGGGTATTCAAGAACAAACGTGATGAGTCAGCCATCATTGTGCGTAACAAGGCCAGATTAGTGGCCAAAGGTTACAATCAAGAAGAGGGAATAGACTATGAAGAGACTTTTGCTCCAGTAGCTAGATTGGAAGCAATAAGAGTTCTTCTAGCATTTGCATGCACAAAAGGTTTTAAACTCTATCAAATGGATGTCAAAAGTGCTTTTCTAAATGGTTTCATTCAAGAGGAGGTGTATGTTGAACAACCTCCAGGTTTTGAAAATGATCAATTTCCAGATCATGTTTTTAGACTTAAGAAAGCCTTGTATGGTCTTAAGCAAGCTCCTAGAGCTTGGTATGAAAGATTGAGTCAATTCTTACTCAATCAAGGATTTATTAGAGGAAAGGCTGATACAACATTGTTTATCAAGAAAAATAAATTGAATGAAATTTTAATTGTACAGATATATGTTGATGATATTATTTTCGGTGCTACTAATGACTCTTTGTGTGAGGAATTTTCCAAGTCTATGCAGGGTGAATTTGAGATGTCAATGTTGGGAGAGCTCAATTACTTCCTTGGACTGCAAATCAAACAACGTAAGGATGGGATATTTATATCTCAAACCAAGTATTTAAATGATTTGCTGAAGAAGTTTGGAATGGACAAGTGCAATGGAGCTGACACACCAATGAGCACAACTACTTCTTTGGATGCTGATGAAGAGGGCAAGGATTTCAACATTACCAAGTATAGAGGAATGATTGGATCATTGCTCTATCTCACTGCAAGTCGCCCGGACATCCAATTCAGTGTTGGAATGTGTGCTCGGTTTCAATCCGCTCCTAAAGAGTCACATGCTGAAAATGTGAAGAGGATATTCAGATATCTCTCTGATTCGAAGACTCTTGGGCTATGGTTTCCCAAAGGTCAGCCGGAGCATCTTATGGCATATTCAGATTCGGATCATGCTGGCTATAAGACGGATAGAAAGAGTACAAGTGGGCAATGCGAGTTCTTTGGCAACTCACTTGTCTCTTGGTTTAGCAAGAAGCAAACTACCGTGGCCGTGTCCTCAACAGAAGCTGAATATGTGGCTGCCTCAAGTTGCTGTGCTCAAGTGTTGTGGCTGAAGCAACAACTTGCTGACTTGGGAGTGCACTTAAAGGAGATCCCAATACTATGTGATAATACTAGCACAATAAGCTTGGCCAAGAATCCCGTGCAACATACAAGAACCAAGCATATTGATGTGAGACATCACTTCATCCGGGATCATGTCCAGAAGAGAGATGTGAAAGTGATGTTCATTCCAACCCATCTTCAACTAGCTGACATCTTCACCAAGCCTCTAGCCAAGGAACAATTCACTTTCATAAGGAGAGAATTGGGAATGGTAAATCCCAATGAATTGTAAGCAATTCTTTTTCAATTTAATGTTAGATGTGTTATTGATGATTAATCTTTACTAACTTAAGCATCGGAGAGTTTAGTTTTTGTTTTTGCAGGGTGTTTTGATGTTTCAGAAGAACTATACTGCGGTATGCAAGTGCTATACCGCAGTATAGGGTGTGTGAGAGGCCAAATCTCCAAGTGTGCAAGATGCATACTGCAGTATGTAAGTGGTATACTGCAGTATGTCCATCGGGGTTTCAGAGTTTCAGACATGCAAGAGGTATACTGCAGTATGTAAGTGATGTACTGCAGTATAGGATCAGACAAAAGCCAAAGCTGAGTATGCAAGAGACATACTGCAGTATGTAAGTCATATACCGCAGTATGGGGTCAGACAGAAACGAAGTTTTAGGTATGCAAGAAGCATACTGTAGTATGTAAGTGCTATACTGCAGTATGGCCATCGGGTTTTCAAAAATTCTCTCAACATTTTTGAAGTCCAGGTCAGTATACTTCCATCCTTACTACAGTATGTAAATGAAAGTATGCTATACTGCAGTGTGCAAGAACCTTACTGCAGTATAGAGGTCTATCTATATATACTGAAACACCGTGTTCTTTCATACTCGCGTCTATACCACAGTAAGACCTAGCAGTATCGCATCTCTCTCTTCCATCTCTCTCTGAAACCGTCAAAAATCCTCGTTAAACCACCATAAATCCTCACCAAATCTCTCTCAATCTCATTCTCACCGAAATCCTAACGTCAAAATGTCCAAAGATCAATCTCTCTCCAAACAACCCACTTCTTCTCTTCCACTCAGAGCACCAAGGTCGAAATCAATTCCTAAGAAATTAGGGGAAGGTATTGATCGTCATATCCCCGGAATTGGTGTTTCTTTACCAAAGGCATCTTCGCCGAATCCCAAGAAGAGGGGAACTTCATCCAGAGCATCTATCCCATCTTCAGCCGCAAAGAAGAAGAAGACCGGAGAGCCGAGCAAGACACAAGAGAAGAGGACCGTTGTTCCTCAAAAGGCAAGGTCCAAGAGAGCCTCCACGACTGTCATTTCCTCTCCCTCGTCTGTTGAGGTTTCTGGGTCTTCGTCAGAAACTGAGACTGAGCAAGATTCCTCTCTCGTGGTAGCAAATACGGTTGAGGAGATCAAGATTCACAAGAATGCGCCAGAGGGATTCAAGGTTACTCCTGTCCTACTTCCTCCCAGTTCAAATGCCAAGTTCAAAGATCTTTTTGGGAGCCGAGGATTCTGCACTGTCACTTCTGTTGATCTGGAACAAGTCTACCGAGAGTGCAACGTGAATCTTTCACCATGGTTCGGGCCGTATGCTACGCTCGTTTCCATCGAGGCTGCCTACTGTCCTAAGTTGGTCAAGATGTTCTACTTCAACATGGCGACCGATCACATCTTGGACTCGGAAGGAAGACTGATTGAGGAAAGGATCACAACATCAGTCAGAGGAGTACGATTCACACTGTCTGCCGCCATCCTCAACAAGATTCTCAAGGTGGTTAATCCTCCAGAGGCATCCACACCGAAGTATTCTAATGAGGAGGTATATGCCACACTTATGCCCGGTCAGGACATACCGGATGATCAGAGGGTACACTTGACTTTCAAGCCCTCGGAGATGCCACATTTGCACCGCATGATATGGTACGTGTATTCACGTAACTTTGTGCAAAAAGGCGGGAGCTACACGCACTTCACGCAGAAGGACTACCGCTTCTTCACCGCCTTCATCCGCAAGCATCCGCTCAATATTGGACAATGGCTGTTCAAGGAGATTAGCCACTTTAGGTTTGTGTCCCGCAAGGGATCCTACATGCCCTTTGCATCCCTGGTGTCACTGATAATGTACTACCATAAGATATGGTATGTGGGTCCTCCCGAGCAGATGAAGTTTATCCCGGCCTTTGGCAAGACTCAGCTCAACTTGATGAAGATTCAGTTCGAGCCGGAAGGATCTGGGCAGTCGAGAGCTCCACCGCGGTCACAGGCTCGTGCATCTCAGTCAATTGCACATGAGGCCCAGTCTGCTCCACCACCACTACCTTCAGATTTTGATGAACGGATTAGAGCAATTGTGGATGCTGCACTTGTATCTCACCGAGCTATGATGAAGGCAGAGTTTGATATGATTCGGGCTGACATCAAGTTGGGGGTTATGGATGTGATCGTGGCTCAGTCACAGGTCCTCTCTGAACTGGTCAAGGTGAAAGATGCTATTGATGATCAAGGGCTCAACTTGGGCTCTACATTGTCAGTCACCTTAGCTGCAGCCTCAGATGCCAGAGACAAGGCTCAGCAACTCCTTCAGCACTTTGGACTTGGTGGCTCATCTTCATCTTCATTCGGCTTCACCACTGGTCCATCCTCTTCAACTCCTGTTCCGGAAGCCCAACCATCTATACCCGTATCTCAGCCTTCCCTAAACTCACTAGAACCTCACTTCTCACCACCATCATCACCCCCCTTCTCATTTCCTAGTCCACCTCATAGCCCACCCCACACCTCATCTTCCCCAGTCACCCCTACCACAGAGATTCTTCCTGGCCCATTCCCATCTCCACCTTCTACATATGCAGAGCCCCATGATCCCTCCTTTGATCCAAACACTGCCATGGTGCTCTATTCTCCTCCTGTCTTTGTTCTTGACCCCGAATTTGTTGATGACAAAGGGGGAGAAGGAGAGAAAGATGTAGATGTCTAGTGTCTAGATTTGTATTAGTGTTTAGATCAGTGTTTAGATCTTTTTTTTGATATTTATGTAGGTTGTGTTCTGATATCAGTCATTATCAGTGTATTCATCTTTTTGATATCAGCTCTACTTGTATGCATCATATTTTATGAATATATTTCAAGTTGTTTATGTTCTCAAATTCATATCTGATGCCAATCTCTGTCTTTCATGCTTGAAAATGCAAAACTGATTGTTTTCTGATAACTTCACATTGCTTTCTGAAAACTTCAATTCAAAACAGAATACATCTTTCAAATTCTTTAAAAAGAAAGTTTACAATTGTTGTCATCATCAAAAAGGGGGAGAATGTTAGTTCTCAATGTGTTTTGATGATTAACAACAAGTGTAAAACATGTTTTGAAGTTTCCAAGATGTTTAAAAATCATCTGATAGTTGCTTACCGCAGTATGGGTCTGCATACTGCAGTAAAGGGCCTTCCAGAAAGGAAATAATCTTTCAAGTTAAACCAATACTGCAGTATAGGTCTCTTTACCGCAGTATTGGACCTACAGAAGGTCATCAGATTTTTGAAGTTAAGTCAATACTGCAGTATAGGATGACATACCGCAGTATTGAACTTCCAGAGAACAATCCAATTTTTCTAGTTAAGTCAATACTGCAGTATAGAATGCTATACCGCAGTATTTGGACTTACAGAAGGCAAGAAAATTTTTGAAGTAAAGTCAATACTACAGTATAAGTTTCTTTACCGCAGTATTGGACTTACAGAAGGTCATCAAATTGATAATGTTAAAGTCAATACTGCGGTATGTAACCGTGTTTTTTTCAAAACAAGCCAATACCGCAGTATAGCTTTGTATACTGCAGTATAGGGGCATCCAGAGAGCAACTAAATTTCTAAGTCAAGCCAATACCGCAGTATAGGCATGTATACTGCAGTATAGGGCCAACCCGAGAGCAATCAAATTTTCTCATCCTAGTCAATACCGCAGTATGGAGCTGCATATTACAGTAAAGGGTCATACAGAAGGCTCTCAAAATTCATAACCATTGCATACTGCAGTATAGGTTTGAATACTGCAGTATTGGGCAATCACGGGGACTCTCAACTTTGACAAAAACTCGCATACTGCAGTATGTTAGTTGCATACCGCAGTATAGAGCATATCTTTCAAAATCATTTCACGAGGTTTTTGTCTCTGGAAGTTGCTTACTGCAGTAAGACTTTGGATACTGCAGTATGGACACTTAGCACAGTTCCATACTCCAGTATAGAGGAACATACTGCAGTATACAACGGTCAAAATTGGTTTTTGAATTACGCGAATTTGCAAATCATTATTGTTTGATCTTATTGCTTCCATAATTCATTCAATCATATTCCTAGCTATGTTTAACAAGTTTGTTGAGTGAATTTCAGGAATCACAGATGAAGATCAATGAAGGTCAAAGCCATAAAGCAAAAGTGTACAGTGCATTAAATGCACTTCTGCAAATCAACCTATTCTTAGCTAATCCATCTGAGCACGCCTCCTAAACGTTAAAGTATACTTACTACAACAAGTAAAGTTATCTCAAACGGGCAAATTCTCAGAGAGTCACATCAGACTTCATTAAGTCTTGGATTAGCAGAAGTTTAGAGAGAGAAGATGACCAGAACCCAAGCTAATCACTTCCAACGGTTGGAATCATCCTACAACGGTCATTTAATGATCTCTGCCTATAAATAGAGAGCATTAACTTCTTCTCAAGCTGATACACCAACTGAGAGCGAAAATTTATTAAGTGTCATTTATTGTGTTCAGCTTTCACCTGTAATAGTATCAATTTGATACTTTGTACTTCAGTGCTTATTCTATCTACTCTTTGAGAGAGTTTTCACTTGTGAAATCATTTATCGATTGTGATAACTACAAGTCAGGGGACTTGGTAGTTGG
Source organism: Acacia crassicarpa (assembly GCA_034222035.1). Taxonomy (NCBI): domain Eukaryota; kingdom Viridiplantae; phylum Streptophyta; class Magnoliopsida; order Fabales; family Fabaceae; genus Acacia; species Acacia crassicarpa. The sequence continues at coordinate 42,920,778 of JAWXYG010000003.1, forward strand.
CCCTGACTTGTAGTTGGGGTGTATTGATTACAACTTGTAAGGGGGAGTGTGTTCTAGTGAGAGAACAACTCTTAGTACAGAGTGTGTAATCAATATTGTTGAGTTAGTGGATTGAAAATCTCAAGTGAGGCTTGGGGACTGGATGTAGGTCAGGAAAGGACCGAACCAGTATAAATTGCACTGTGTTTATCTTCTTCTCCTTATCCTCTCTGTTGTGCCCTGTTCTGAGTGACAAAAAATAGAACATGTTTCGAAAATTTTAAAGATACCCAATTCACCCCCCCTCTTGGGTATAAAGCTCCTACTTTCAAGGCCCCTATCAGGCGGCCTACAACCTGGCCTGTTTAGGGCCTGGTCAGGCCTGACCTATTTGTTTAAACGGCTAGGCCAAGGCCTATTTAAAGGCCTATATGTGTAAATAGGCCAAGCCTATTTTGTTAAGGCCTAGCCTGTAAGCCTTCAGGCCTGGCCTATTTAGACATTAAATAAATATATTTATATTTATATCATATAATAACAAAATATTTATGTTTTTCATTCTTGTATTTATATAGGTTTTGATAGGCTCAAAGTGCATGAAGCCTATTTATGGCCTTCAAGGCCTGCAATATGAGGCCTTTTTAAAGGCCTACATTATAAGTAGGCCTTTAAAAAGGCTTCAGGCCTGACCAGGCCTTATGAAGGCTCAGGTTTGAGCCTAAAAAGAAGCCTGCATTCAGGCTCAGGCCTTTTAAACCCATTACAAGCTCAGGCCTATTTAGCTAAAGCTTGGCTTGGCCTGGCCTATTTCCATGCCTACCCCAGCCCAAGCCTTCCACATCCATTATATCCTCATGCGGGTAATCTTCACCAACAGCCTCATAATGCGGAATATCATTCCAAAATGGTGTAACATCTGTATATTTACACATAATAGAGTTTATGTGAAAACATGGTAACTAATAAAAAATAATTTAAATAATAATACAACTCCGTAACTAACCTGATGATAACATACCAGTCTGCTGTGACATGGGATTACGATGATATTCGTCATCTGTATCACTATCATTCTGATCATGGTCATTAGACAATAAAGTGTCTTCATCTTCTTCCTCTTGCTCTTCCTCATTGTCAGGTTCTTCATCTACCATATAGTCAATTTCTTCTCCATGCACAACGGTTAATTATGTTGGCTGAGGTGTACCAAAATGAGCCATATAATGTGACTGATGGAGTCCATGAGTTCATATTGGTACACCCTCCTTTGACGTCTCAATATCCACATACAACTCAGCAAATTGGACGTAGAGTTTTCCTCGAATGTTTGAACAAAAACATCCACATCCTCATTATCGGATATCTTAAAACCCACATATTTGCGGTTTCTAGAAGGCACTCTACCCGTCACTGAAGATATTACTTGATTTTGTTGCAGCTTTAACTTTTGACGGATTTTTTCATATAAATCTTCAGCAGACATGCCTCGAATAATATACATTGCTTTTTTTTCTTTTTTTTTTCATTTTAATCCGTTTGCAACAACATTTTTAGAACCATTATAATATACAAATGAACAAATTTGATTCTTTTTTTGCAAAAAAAGAAATGAAGAAACAGAATGAGGGAGATGGAGGACGGAGGGAGTTTTGCAGATGAGGGAAGGAGTGAATAAGAGGGAGAGGGAAGGAGTCACAAATGAGGGAGAGTGAGTGAATGGTGAGAGAGGGAAGGAGTCATAGGGAAGGGGGGAGTCACGGGTGGGGGTGGGAGGTGTCACGAAGTTGTGCCTGACGCCTTAATGGCGTCAATGGACTGACGCCAGTAGTGGCGTCAGTCAACTGGCGCCACTAGTGGTGTTAGTTGACTGACGCCACTGGCACTAGTAGCGCCAGGTGACTGACGCCACTGGCACTAGTGGCGTCATTTGACTGACACCGCTGGTCAGTGGCGTCACTTCACTGATACCACTAGTGGCGTCAGTCAACAAGTACATTTGACTGCATTAGATCAGTCATTCTTTTCCTAACTGCTTCAATCCGGTACATTTTTCTTTAAAAAAAAATTCTTATTTTGGTGTTTTTCCCAAATCTTTCACTTAAGATCAATATCATTTCTCTAATTAAGTCATACATTAAAGATTATCAAGAGTATTATGCGGGTAAAGTAACGGATGTATCTAAAAAAGAAGACAATGAAATACTAATATTTAACATAATAGTTAGAAAGAGCTAGCAATATCCTGTCAAACTATGCTTGAAAGAGATAAAGGCTACTCAGGAATTTGATTAAAGCATTTAATCACTCATTTATGGCTAGCTAGGGGCCACTATGTATTCTCTAAAATCAGAATTACGCATCCAAAATAGTAAAGCAATATAATTAATGAGGAAGGAATTAATTTTATCAAGTTATTTGAAATTAAAATTATATTCAATTCAAAATAGATACTACTTTATGTCTTAAATATAATATAATTTGCACTGTAAATTTTATCTTGTATTTAGAATCAAAAGAGTACTATATAAGGTTAATGCATACTTACTTTCACGTTGAAAATTATTAGTGGAAACAAGTAGGTAATTACAAGAAACATAGTTATACTAAAATCATGATTTTTTTTGTTTTTTTCGAGATCATGGGTTGAATCTCACTTATAAAATTGTATCGTTAAAGATCATCACAATGTTCAACCATCATCCAATCCCTCTTGGTTGGTCCAATTACACATTACATAGCAGGTGGTGGGGGTGCACCCCTCACTTTGGAGAACATTTTTATATATTTATAAATTTATAGTATGGGTTTTAGTGTTTTTCAATAGAATTAGTTATAGTATTTACATTACACTTTTGAAACTTTGAGCTACTTACCCTTAAATTTTACTCCCTCCGATTTTATGTATAAGTTGTAAATAATCAAATTATTGATCTTAAGTATAGAACATAGTTTATAGTGTAAATTACACTACAAAATATATTATATATTTAGGACTAGAGGAGTAAATAAAAAGGTTGATTAATTTTTTTTCAAAGGGTAATAAATGTGAATGGCATGTATTTTGTTTTTCAAATATAACTTTATTCATGAAGGCAAGTGAGTGTAACTTATAAAAAGGATCAACGCCTAGATGAAGTAATATTTTTCATCTCTTCACTTGAGTTTTACAATTTTGCAGCCCTAACGCAGAATTTTAGCTCTACTATGTATGGAAATGACAGGGAAGTTAAACAATTGATGAAATACTACCTCTAGTCCTAAATACAGAATATAGTTTGTAGTGTAATTTACACTACAAACTAGTCATATATTTAGGATTAGATGAATATTTTTTAAGCACTCTTTTATATGTTGAGACAAAATTCCTCTTAGATATTTATCTCATAAATCATAAAAGTATTTCTAAGAACTAAAATAAACAAGCAATTAATGATGACGCAAAGTGACAAAGCATTCCTAACTTTATTGCCTTCACTTGATCATGTGTCTGCTCCGTCAAAATAACTCACTTATTTAGATCAGCTTATTATGTTGTATGAAATAAGTATGTGGGATAAGTCTTATCTTAAAATATAAAAACACTTATTTGTAGTAAGTGGGCACTAATTAATTAATCGAAGAAGAATGGCATTATTTATCATGTCCACTTAACATGGAATTGAAAGTAAATTGGACCATTATGCATGCACAATTAAGTCGCATACGAAATCTTAAAGAAGCTTATTCTCTTATCAAGAAATGCCATTTCAACTTTTACCCTTAGTTTTTGTTAAAAAATGTTTTATCTTTAATTTGGATGAGAGAAAAATTAGGAGGAAAAACTTCTTAAGATAATAACTTTTTTTTAAAAAAAAACTATTTTGGGAAAATTTTCTTTCTAAGTTTCCCGATTTTCCTCCTACTTTTCCCTCCAACCAGACATAGCCCATAATTTATAGATAAATTTACTTACATGTTACTTTAGTTAGAGTCAAAATGATTTTTTTTTTCTTTATAAGAAAAAGTTTGAGTGGAGGAATACACCGGTATCTCACTAGGGCTTGGGCATGCCTTCAGCCTCAAAGAGCGCTTACAGAAATACTTACAGATCACTCACCAATGAAGTTCTTACATCGACCAGTGGGTATCGAACCTCCTTCTTTTTGGAATGAAAGCCGACGTCTTAGCCAACTATGTCAATCTTCATTATTGAGTCAAAATGATTTTGATAAGATTAACAAATATTTCTGGACACCCAAAACCCAAAATTAAACAAATAGTGAAAAAAATTGAGTTTTGGGCCTGATACTTGTTATATAGATCCTAGTAAATCCATAAGGAGTGCAAAAAGCCCATCAAATGATAAACGTGGCTTTTGAGGAGAACTAAAATAGAATAAAGAAAAAAAAAAAGAATAAAGCATTTGTACCTAAAAAACAAAAAAGGACTATGCATGGCGTATAAACAATGGAGGTTATTCTAATTTTCATGTTGTATATATAGATATTTGTAATATTCGTATGTATGAGACTCTTATTCAAATGTGATCATACCTTAAATAAAATGATTGTCTTTTTTGTTTGGTTATTTTATATGATACTAATTGGTGGGTGCTACCGGCCACACAGCAGAATCATAGATGCAGATAAAATTTATAATAATACACATACATATCTATATTATAAATGCTATCGTAGATTATGGATGCACAAAATTCACAATAAAATATTAATTAATTTACTATAAAGTCTATTATTTATAAGTTTTTGAATATTATTATTATTATTCAATTCCCAAACCAGATATATTTCCAGGCGCATCACAATTCTGAAATTTATTAAATCTTATTAAGATATTAAAAATATTAAGAAAAAATAAAGATAATGATATCTCTCATGATTTGGGAGAAAGACATATAAGGATAATTGAAATATGATAAATTAAAATAATCACCTGAAATGATTTAATTCCTATGATTTTTTTGGAAATTATTCTCTCTCTCTCTTAAAAAAATATTATCATTCGTTATTTGGTTTGGGGTTCATGGATGCTCCTTCCAATATAAGTGTATTCTTTATGATTTGAAGTCAAAACTCAAAAAGATATAGCGAGGCTTTATATCGTCTTAGAAATTATTCTAAAATTAAGGTTTTTTTTTAAATGAAATAACATAATTGCTTGTATGTGATAAAAAAAAACTCCCTCCAAATCTTGGGGTAATGAATGGTTAGCACAAGATTTGATCCCACCACTTTGGTTCTTCCTAAAACATCATATATTATGACCATTAGGCCACTAATACTTTTAAATAATATAGAGTAAATACTCTATTTGGTCCCTGAAAAAAAACACGGATCTTATTTTGGTCCCTCAAACAACGAAACCCCTTTTTAGTCCCTGAAAAGGATGATTTTTTTTTTTAAAAGGACCCTATTTTGGTCCCTCGAAAATTTCCAAAAACCCCTTTTTAGTCCATAAAAATGTCTCATTTTAGTCCCTAGGGACGAAAAAAGAGTCCATGTTTTTTTTCAGGGACCAAATAGGGTAGTTACTCAATAATATACTTTTAAATTCAGCTTCTACATTTTTTTTAAGTGTACTAGTTTCTATATATAAAGTTATTATTTCTTAAAAGGGGTTTAAACTTCTCATGTTGCATGAGAAGAAGAAGATTTCTACACACACATGAAATAGTGGGATCCACACACACATATATATATATATATATATATATATAAGGGAAAAACACTTCTCATATTGCAGGAGAAGTGTTTTCTCATGTCACACACATATAAAATGATGGGACCCACATATATATATATGTGGGTCCCACTATTTCATGTGTGTGTAGGAATCTCCTTCTTCTCATGCAACATGAGAAGTTTAAACCCCTATATATAATGTTAATTATATATATATATATATATATATATATATATATATGTGGGCCCCACCATTTTATGTGTGTGTGACATGAGAAAACACTTCTCCTATAACATGAGAAGTGTTTTTCCCTTCTTAAAATGAAGTAATTATTGTTCCACAACCTTATAAACAAAGTTTTAGCAAACTAGTTTGTCACTAATGAAGTTGTTATTGTGATTTCATATAAGCTGTTATTTTTAAAATGAAATAGTCATTGATCCAATAATTAACACTCAACAACCAAAAATTGCTTAATTTCAAGAAAGCAGTTAGTGTTGTGATTTCATAATTAAAGTTGTTGTTGTTTTTTTTAGAAGTAAACTAAGTTAGTGATGTTATAGCACTTAAAAACTTGTAAGTTAAATTTTAAAAGAGTAAGTGTCATTAATGAAATGTTGTTGAAAACTTGGTGTCATTTCATGTAACTAAAATTATAATTTCTTAAAAGTGAAGTATACATTGATTTATTAATACTTGAAAATCTAGTAGTTGAATTTTTATAGATTAGTATCAATTATAAAATTATTGTTGTTATTTTGGGTCAAATTGAAAATAAGGGAGGGTCAGTGGAAAATCAAGATCTTGATATCAATGATGATATAGAAGAATTAGGTGAGTTAGAAAACATTGATGGGTTAGATGACATAGACAATAGTGATGTTGATGTAGCTATTTTGAATAATGGTTCTAAAATTGCTGATAATTTGTACAAGGTTGTCGGAGAGACAAGGGAAGGTGATTGCGATGAGGGTCATAGGGATGATAAAGATGACTATAACAATTATGATGAGAGCTATATGGCATAGTCAAAGTCTAAAAGTTTTGATAGTGAAAAGAGTTTAGAGGATGATTATGAACTACATCAAGGCCCTGAGGATAGTGCTTGTGATGAGGATGAGGGAGATTTGGTGGGCCTCTATAAGAAAGGGTTAGTTTAAGTGAGTTGGATGGGTCTGAAAATAGGCCCTCCTTGATGTTAGGTATGACATTCTTGGATAGAAGTGAGTTGAGGACGGCTATTGATAACTATGCTATTGAGAAGGGGGTTAATGTGAAAATAGTTATAAGTCAGAAAATGATGGTAATATCCACTTGTGAAGAGGGCTAACCATTTAGATTGTATGCATCTAGAGATGAGAATAATGTTGGGTACAAGTTGAAGACTTTGGTTCACAAGCATATGTTGTTAGACATGGCTATCACCCAAAAGGGGGGGGGTGAATTGGGTGTCAGATAAGAACTTATTTACTTTGAAAATCTTTTCGGAACTTATTGAAAGTAATTTGTATGACAGTAGTGATTTATAAAGCAATAAACAATCATTCAAATATGTATGCTAGAATATAAGAGATAAGGGAAGAGAATATGCAAACAGAGATTTATACTGGTTCAGCCAATCCTTGACCTACGTCCAGTCCCCAAGCTTCACTTGAGATTTTCAATCCACTATCTTCTTTTAACTTGATTATATGTTCTGTACTCAAAGTAATTCTCTCACTAGGATTCACTCCCCCTTATAAGCTGTAATCAATACATCTACTTGATTACACACTTTGTACTCGAAGTAATCCTCTCATTAGGACTCACTCCCCTTACAAGCTATAATCAGTACGGGTTTCCCACTCAAGATCACCTAATCTTGAGTATCACTCAGATAAAATGATAAGATGATTACAATGAATTTTCTCTCTCAGAAGTAAATGAATAAACACTGAAGTACAATACAAATCATTTCACTCTCTATGATGAGCTACAAGCATTGAGAACAGAAAGCGTATGAGATGAGATAGATGTTGGATTCAGAATATCAGCATTTTGACAGTGCAAGCTCTTCTCATCATCTTCTCCATTTTGTATGGTTCTCCTTTTATAGTTAGTGAAGAACATTGAGCAATTCTTCCAGGTTTGAATATGATCGTTGTGAGCGTATATGACCATTGGAACCATTCAACCGTTGGAGAAATATTACCATTGAAGCTTCTGACATCATCATCTGCTTTTTGATAATTTGATGTTAATCCTTCATTTGATCATCTAAAACTTGCTAACAAATACGATTAATAGTATTGATAAGTACAACAAGTAGAAATCAATTGATAACAATCATTTCTGAAATCTCGAACGTTGCTGCTATTGAGCTTTGCTGTCTGACTAATAAATCTGTGTATTCGAGTCCTTCATATAATCATCTGGAACTCATTATCAAATTGATTAAACATAGTTAAGAATAATAATGATAGATGATATGAAGAATCTAAAACCAATCATAGATAGTTAGAGAATTGGAAGATTCAAACGCACATCATTTTCAGAAATAGAGACATATTGGCTCGAGTCAAAGCTATCACTGGCTTAAGTCAATTCGTCGTTCAAGGCATAGAGAAGGTTTGAAAATATTGTCTGACTCGAGGCAGATAAAACATTGACTCAAGTCTAGGCCTAGGCTCGAGTCACAGAAAAACATGGCTCGAGGCAAAGTCAGATGATCATTCAAAAATACTGAAGACTTTTAACTCGAGGCAAAATATGAGGCTCGAGTCAAAAACTGCTCTCCATTCTTCAATCTCTCGGGTTGGCCATTGACTTGAGGTGCTCTAGTTGGCTCGAGGTAGAAAACTCTTTCAAAGTGTCTAACTCTTGGCCTTCAATCAAACTCAAGGTGCCACTACTAGCTCGAGGCAACTTGCTCCTTTTCAATTTCTTTGATCTTTGATTTAAACTTGACTTGAGGTGGGAGCTCATAAAAAATTTGTTGCTTCCAAATTCTATGAAACAGTTGTTGAGTCTAGATTCATATGGAATTGGTTTCATTTCATTTGGTTGTATATAGAGTGAGCTATATCCAGAAAACCGAGCCTATGCTGAAATGAATCTAGAATTTTGAGTGTCAACTTTCAAAGGCTATATCTCCCTGGCTTGAACTCTTTTTTGTCTGGTTCAACTCTTGATGGAATGGCTTTTGAGTCTACTTTCAAATGGCATTGGTTTCAGCTCAATTGGATTTGTAGATTGTGAGATACACCTAAAATACTAAAACTTGGTCTGATGTGTAGCGTGAATTGATGGTCCAACTTGTGAAATTCATATCTCTCTCATCTTAACTTCTTTGGACTTGAAGTTTATATCAAAATGACGTATTGGAAGTCTAGTTTCATATGCCACTGGTTTCACCTCAATCCGATCTTTGGTTTGGGAGATATCATCGAATTACCAGACGTCGCCCGGGCTGAACGTGAAACGGAGTAGAATAGAGTTGCTGAAAGCACACTTGGTTCAAATCAACTGAAACCTTGGCTCAAGTCACCTCATTCCAAAGAGTGAAAATGGCTGAGAATGACTATTGGCTCAAGTCAACAACATGGCTGACTCAAGTTAAGACCCAAACTCGAGTTTGTGAGTTTCTTGGCTTGAGTCAAACTGTACCAGGTGCCTAAAACACTGTAAAAACCATTCTAACTCGAGTCTAGACATCCTGGCTCAAGTTAATTCATCCCAAAGCTTGATTTTGCTTATTTTAACTCCGATTTGAGCCATTCTAACTTCCATATCATCATGGAGACTTCTAGAGTTAATCTTAGAACTTGTATAATGATTTTCTTATTCCATTGAGCAAGTTCTTCTTTCTTTCTTCATCATTCTCCATAATTCAACTCTTTCTTTCTTCTTTGGACTCATCATTCTCTAGAAATTCTACCTTCTTTAATATCTCATCTTCTTCTTAATTATTCCCAAAATATTTTCATAACTTCTTGCCTCCTTGACATTTTCTGCAAGTTTTTCTTTCCGTAACCTCTTATCTCCTTTTTGATTAATCTCTATAATTCAACTTGGACTAATCTACATTAAATATATAGTAGTTAGTCAATGTAGGAGATAAATATAATATACAAACTTTTTGCTCTTAATAATGACATCTATATAAGACATCATCAAAACTAATCTTGTCCAACATTCTCCCTCTTTTTGATGATATCAAATATTCTAAGAAAAATATGTATGAATATGAAAGTACATTAGGCCCAACAGATTTTTCTTGCCATTCTCTCTCCCTTATTTGTCATTAGCAAAAAGATTGAGGTAAAGAAAAAATGCAGATGGAGAGGCAAATATGAAGACAAGTTAGAAATGACTTGTCTCTCCTTAACCATATATCAAGAAAAACAATTTTCTCTCCCCCTTTTTGGAAGTATTTTGATATTTAATGGGATGCAATTTAGAATTTTTATATCAAAATAAATTTGAAAAAATTTGGAGAGATTTTCAAGAAATCTTTCACAGTTAAAGCATATAGATACCAAACATGTGCAAAATTTCATTGAATATAAAAGATAGAGATTAGAATTGCTCATGTAGATTCTGCAAATTTGATGAATGAGCGATGAAGTCCATTTGCTTTCTTGCAGTATGAGATCCTCTGAAGTGTGCTCAATGAATGACTTGTACGATACGAAAAGAGCAAAAGTATTGGCTTATTGAAGGCTATTTCATCTGAATGAATATGGTCAGCACTCAGCTTCTATCCTTTGCCTTTTCTTCAAAGTCTTGTGTGGAGCATATCTCAACTTCAATGATGGAACATGAAAGCATTATTCCTCAATATGATAGATTCTCCTTGTAGTGCATTAAGGAATATCTTTGCACAAAACGAAATCTCCTACTACAAAAGGATGAGTATGCTTAAAAAGATTTTCTTCAAATAAAGGAGATGATCTCTTAAAATAGAAAACACAGATGAAGGTGAAGCTCCCCCTTAATGAATGCATGACTAAAAAATATGAAGCACTTTTAATGATACCAAATAATAATATGACACCAAATGTTATGACGTTTGGAGTTATCCCTATTCCAGAAAACACAACATGGTATCTCAGAATTAAGAACTTTCAAGTTCACTTGGGTGGATTTGAAAATTGGTATTAAAAAATCACTTATGCTTTCTATGATGATAAAAGAGTTTAAAGCATAAAAATCTTTTAAAAAGGAGTGTGCTTAGGCTAAATTTCATAAAATAAGATGTAATGAATGAAATCAAGTTAGCCTAGCATGGTTATGATTTGTGTATATTACAATATTTCACTTAAGTAATATCGTAATTACTCAAGTCATAATCATCTGTAATCCATAGATACATCACTAGCTAGCCACTATCTGATGATGTGATCAATACTGAAGCTCTCCCAGATTAGCTGCATAAGGATTAGTTCTCCTATTCCATTAGGCATTTACTCGAGTTATTGCTTATCACTTTCATAGTCACTTTAGTTACTTTGCAAGTGATTCTTTCTCTGTTTATCTCTGCTTTTCGACATGAGTATAGGGGATCTGCAAAACGAAAATTCATATTCTTTGGTACCCAATTGTTCTTGAGTCCATACACGATTAGACATAACAACTCTTATACTCTTATATAATTTAACTATATGATATTTGAGTAAAGAGTAAATCAATCAAAGACCAAATCATAATTTTACCCAATCAAATAAATTCAAACCAATGAATCATAAAGGGAACAACTAAATGATACCAAGAATGTATTTCTCAATGACAATTTGTAAATAAATTTTAGAAAATATGTCATTGATAAAATGCATGTTTGATCAAAGAGCATAAAAATTTTATCCATTAAATTGATCTGGCTCTAGTTAAATTGTATGCACTCGAGTTAGTCAAAGTTCAAAAGCTTCACTCTAGTCAAACTACATGCACTCAAGATAGAGTATTACATAAAATATTTTCCAAAGCCTTTTAACTCGAGTCACCAAAGTGTAACTCGAGTCAGTCACAGTAGAAGCACATTTTGACTAAGATTTAAAGATACTTGACTCGAGTCATGAACCTAAAACTCAAGTCAATTTGATAGTAATTTGAAACAGTTTCTGATTCAACTTTAATCACGATAACAATATTTTTAGTTGAATCATTAACTAAATTTTTGAAATATGTTTAAAAACAATGCCCACTCTAAACATGGTAGAAGTTAACAGTTTAAAGAATATATTAGAATGCATCAGAATGCTTCAGATTTGGAGAACATGTCGAACATTGAATCCCAAAAGCAAAAGTCATAAGGAAAATGAATTAGCCAACAAGACTAAGTAGGATAGAAATATATAGGCAAAATGACTTTGCTATTGATCAAGAGATGATCTTGCCTTTTAGAATTGTGTCTTGGAATATATGAACATTCAAGGCAAGAATCTGAATATACAGCTATCGTTATTCAAAAATGGATGAAGACAAAGTTGATGTATTTGAGTAACAAAGAGAGTACTATGATTCATAGATGCTAAAGCACATACTCATTAGTCCAAATGACTAGAGATTTATAATATCATCCTAGTAAGTTATTCTACTAATGGTTAATGCATTGACATTCAATGCACTAATGAATATTCATAAGGTTTGGAATAACTCGGCCAACAAAGAATTTATGCTTTAGGCATAACACTCACAAATTGAATTCTTTTATAGGATTTAAGCTTGAAACTTAGAGATGATCAATTTGTTAGACATGAGGTCCAACTACTTAAAGAATAAAAAATGAGGAGTTCAACCAACACATTGAATACCAAAGATCAATATGTGAATAGTAGGGAAAATTCTACCAAATAGATTTGAAGCATACCCAACATTCAGTATACAATATTTACTTTCAATTTGAAACATCATTTGAATGCAATCAAAGTATGAAATTTTTCAAAGCATTTGTCTACATTTTTATAAAACATAGTGAATTGAAATCCAAACAAATTTTAGAATTGTGCAATTAAAAAACATAAACTCACAAATTTATTTATGGTCCATTTTGCAATCTGAAAACATTTTGAAAAACATAAATGATTGATTGCTAAAGGAATGCACTAATGGACAAGTATTCAATACCTAAAAATGAATATATAATCATAGTATAGGGCAAGAATTAGATATCACCGTAATTCCTCTTGTCCTTGTAGTAACTTGCTTAGTTGAGATAGATTGATGTAGATGTCTTCTTTTTCAATGTTCACCATCAACATCAAGCATAACTTGTTTAGCTTTCTCAAGACTTGAATTATTTCTCTATATTGCATTCTTGAGAAGCTTATTCACATCCTACAAAACCATATATAACTTTTTCTTTCTTGGTATCCAACCACTTAGATCCAATCATTGTTAGCTTGTAGGAATTATAACAGAACTCACATGCTCTTATAAGTATAATTAAATTAGAACAACTGAGCACAATGAATTAAACATGACTTTATGTATTAAATAGATACTTTCTTTTCAAATCATCATGTATGCATAAAGAATTAAACTATTGAACAATGCAATCCCTTTATAAATTTATCAAGTGGATTTTTAAGGAATGTGAAAAATTGATTTCAAAATAGTTTGCAATGCTCATTTCTAAGGTTACAAAATATAAAACCTGAATGAATATTTCAGATAATAGTATAAGAGGTTTTACCATTGTATACGTTTGCTTATGTACTTGGAAGATTGACTTTGCTTACCCATTGTCTCTTTATATATTTTCTTACGGGTGTCGGAAAAGCTTTCTCTAAAGATATAGACTTCAAGAGTCTTTTGTTTGATATCTTAGAGATTTTTCTTTTCTTGTTCTCCTCATGATAATTGAATGATACTTTATGGTAGTCCATTCTTGAGGCATAATGAATTCTTCTTACGAGTGTCCATTGCTTTCTATGATTTGACTTTGTAATTCCAGCAATGGGAGCTCTGAGAGTTCTCCTATTTGATATAGGCACTATGCTCCTTTTCATTGGTGCATGAGAAACTCTTGGCTTCTTCATTGTACCCTTATGTCTATTCTTTTTGGGATCAATCTGCACAAATGAAGCATTATATGGACATTTTGGTACCCACTTGTACTTGAGTCCTTGACTGTTAGTAGTGGACCTTACTTGTTCTTTTGGAACCCAAACAAATTTATTCTTCAGATTAGAATTTCTTCTAATATAGCATGAGTGAGAAATATGACCAGATTTACCACAATAATTGCAAACTATATGACGATGAGCATTATGAGATTATATGCAAGTATTGTGTCTGTCATCAGTGTGAAAATTCAAATAAATTTCATTTGAAAATTGTTCCTTCCCAATAAACTTTCCAACATTATAATTGAAAACATTTTTGCTTTTCAAACTAGAATCAATGATTGGTTGAAAAATAATTCTATGCAATTGTTCAAAACCATTTTTCTTAATTACACAAGAAAAATTAGAATTGTTTACCAGATGTGCGTCTTGAGCTCTAGATAATGATTGATAATAATCGTCCATGAGCTCTTCCTGGGAATCCTCTTTCTCTTGTTCGTTTATGTTGACAGGATTATGGAAGTGTTCAATGATTTCTCCTTCTTCAATCTCCAGTTGTTCATCAATCGTAGATGTGCAGTTTATAATTTCTGATGAACTATCAACACTATCATCTTCAACATAATTGTTAGAAGCATATATAAAATCAAGAGTATCTCAGATTTCTTTAGCACTAAAGCAAAACTTGATTTTCTGAAAATCATTTTCGGTTAAAGCATAGCAAAGGATTTTCATTACTCTAATGTTTAATGAACACATTTTCTTTTCCTTTTCTGTCCAATCCTTTCTTGGTTTGAAATCAAAGACATTTATAAAAATATTCCACATATCAAAATCAAAACATTTTATAAACGATGTCATTTTAGCTTTCCAAAACCAAAAATCAATAGCTTTGAAAAACGGTGGAATAGTATAATTGAAACCTTCTGAAAATATGCAACACCCAAAATCAGCCATTTGAAACTCTTGAGACAGTTAAGTCCTTTAAATAAGAGACCCGCTCCGATATATGTGTGTTAAGGTTTATAAGAATCAAAGGGCAAGTGTGGGGTGGCTAGTTGAACACTTCAAGGAGAAAATCCAAGAAAATCCTTAATACACTATAAGTGAGATGAAGAAGGATGTTGAGTGTGAGTAGAAAGTGTCTCCAATATGCATAAGTGCAAGAGGGCAAAAAGGAAAATCATTTAGGGCATGAATGCGGATTTTGTAGATAAATTTTCCAATTTAGAAGCTTACTAACACTATAAAAAAAACTTTAGATTAGGGATAGAATTACCGACGAAAAAAATTCTTTTAGAAATTACCGACGGAATTCTGTCGGTAATATCCCCTGTCATTGTTTTTTCTGTGACAGACATTTTCCATCGGAAATCCAATTACTGACGATAATCAACATTTTTTTATAGTGTACAATGAGCTGAAAGTGTCAAATCAAGGATCCAATGTTAATGTTGAATTAAGTACTGAAGCTTTAAGGTGTGTTTGATTTGAGGGGAGAGAGGGAAGGTAGAGAAATTTTTTACCTCATATTGACCAACTTGCCCATGAAAAATCTTTAATATTCCAAAAATACATTCTCAACAAAAATAAATATTCTTTTCACTAATGGCAATTTAGTCAATTTCTTTCCTCCCCTCCCATACCTTCCCCTCAAACCAAACATGCTTTTAAAGCAAGGCAGGAGGGTCTTTAGAAGATTTTACATGTGTTTTAATTCATCTACGGTATGTATTTGTTGTTTTTGATATGTTTGCCTTTGCTTTAGACCAAGAAAATTTTGCATTGCTGATGATTCTGCATTGTTGAGCTTACATTCTACATTGTTGATGATTTTGCATTTTCCACGTTTGGCCTCTGCCATTGCTGTTTTTATTAAATTTGGATATGTTTTGTGATAGGTCATGTGGAAACTTGGTTGTAGGCCATTTATTGGGCTCATTGACACTTTTTTTAAAGGGAAAGCTAGAGGCATATTGTTGACTGCTATGAGTTTAGATGCAAATGACAATTTGTATCAAATTAGCTTTTGGTTTGATCGAGAAGGAGACTTGTATCAATTAGACTTGGTTCCTACAATGGCTTAGATCCTCTCTTGACCTTGATGATTGTGGTAAAGTCACAATTATGTCTGACATGCAAAATGTACAGTATTTGCCATTTATGTGTATTATGGTAACTAAAGTCATGGCTATGTAACTGACTTGATAATACATGCAAGCGTTAGTATAAGCTATTAGTAAGGTCCTACCATTTGTTGAACATAGGCTTTGTACAAAGTATATTGATGTTGACTGGAGCAAAAGGTGGAAGGGAAATGAGTTGAAGGAAAAAAAATTAATTGCACCTAGAACACCTTCAAAGAACTATTTAATGAAAATCTAAAGGCGTTGGAGAATATTAATAAGGCAGTAGATATTGGAACAGTGGCTTATTGTGTTAATGGATGGGTAAGAGCATATTTTACCAATAGGTGCTTGTCTTAGGTTGTAGACAATAATGTAAGTGAGAGTTTCAATACATGGATTTATGAGTGTAGGTACTTAATTGTAATTAAATGGTTTGATGGCATTAAGATTAAGTTGATGGAAAAATGAGTTGCTAATAAGTAAATATTTAGCAATTGGAAAGGAAACTATAGCCTAAAATGTCTTGAATTTTTTGAGACCAATGGGGACTTGGCTGTCAATTGTAGAGTTGTGTTTAATGGTGATGATGTATATGAGGTGACTGAGGGGAATAATAGGCACTCAGTGGTGCTAACTAGGAAAATATGTACTTGTAGAGCATGAGATTTAATTGGAATCCCATGCCAACATGCGATATGTGCGTTGTATCATGCTAAGATTGATCCCATTACTCAAATTTCATGATATTACTATAAGGATACATTTATGGCAAGCTGTAAGATAAAATTTCAACCCATGAGGGGACAATAATTATGGGAACTAGACAAGTAACACCCAATGCTACCCCCACCCCTATGCAAATTACTTGGCAGACCACTAAAGAAAAGAAAAAGGACTAAAGAACCACAAAGAAGATTGAATACATTGACTACTGAGTCTAGGAACATGACTAGGAACCTTGATGAGAACAATGCTTCACAAGCACCTCGTGTGGAATGATTTAGCAAAAAAAGGCACTGTTAACAAGTGCTGTGTTTGTAGACAAGAGGGATACAACAAAAACACGTGTAAAGAGGCAATTAATTTTTCTATTCTTTGATGCTCTTATATTCCAAAAACAACATTAATGAGTTTATTTCTTGTTTCAGGAACTCCCTTCAAGCACTCCTCATCCTAGAAGGAAGAGAAGAACACTCAAGAAACTTCAAGCACACCTTTCCAATAAAGACCACAACTATCAAGTACTTAGGGACGGAATTAGGGGACTAGGGGTGGCCCCCGCCCCCTAATATTATAGAAAATACCCAGAATTTTTTGAAATCACATTTCAATCTAATAAAAATTTTAATATGTTCACTTTAGTCCTCTCCTAATAGTTTCATGAAGGAACTAAAGTGAAAATGTTTAAATTTTGTGAAGCTAAATGTGATTTCTTGAAACTTTGGGTTCATTTCTGTAATTTTCGCCCCTTCTATTACAATTGCTGGGTCCGTCCTTGCAAGTACTCCTTTCGAACAAAGACCAGCACTTTCATGTACACCTTCTTAGAAAACACCATAGCCCCCAAGCACTCTCAATCTTTGAACCAGTCAAAGGGAAGGACACATATTTACAAACTTGTAAATCAATATGGATTTGGAATAATGGTTGACCAGGAGATTGGTAGAAGTGTTTACAATGTGAGATTTATTTAGTAATTTCATTATCACTGTCATAAACTGATATGTAGCTGACTTAGAGCATTTGTATTTTATGGCCTGGATTCAGTTCTGAAATTGTCATTGGCGAGGGTATACCGATAGAGTTTATGTATCATTCCAACCCTCAAACAAAATGTTTGATCCCAAATGAGAAAGAAATATGAATGTCAACAGCTGCAACATCGTCCTTCCAAGATGGTTCGAGGAAGATTGGATTCACATCTCCTAGTGTTTCGCAGCCACTAACACTTTCAATCAAACCCCGGGATTGAAGTAGAAGGGCCAACCACGAATTAGCAAGTGACAACTCCAAATACAAAGGCAAAATATGATAACAAGGAGGTGCTCACAACTCCAACTATGAAGCCAAAAGATGATGACAAGGAAGATGGTTAACTCCAACATGTAGACTGTATTAGGATAATTTTATTTTGGGATATGTGGGGAACAAGATACTTTTATGTGACTTGGAATCAAGAAACATTGTATTTTTTGTGTGTAGGCTTATGACCACCTTCCCCTATTGTATTTATGATGGTCCTTGCAAATTTTGGCCTCTTGGAATCAAGATACTCTTGTATCTATGATGGTCCTTGCAATCTGGAATCAGTATATGTACTTGCTTGTATGTTTTGGCAGTTCTAATGAAATATAACTTCTTTATGTTTCACATTTAGCTCATATGTATGCAGCTTTGTTCTGCTTTTATTTATTAGGTTCCACTTGTTTAAAGTTATTTTGCACATCCTACAACTTGTCAATCTCACAATTACAACAACATAAAGAGTGCAAACACATAGGACAAGAAAATAAAGTAAATATGCTTGTAACTTAATTAAAGAGCAAATAGCTACTAATTACATATCTATACTCTCTACATTGTTATATATAAAGACCACATAGCTACTAATTAAATATCCATACTCTACTTATTAACCACTACATATTATAAGTAAACCACTTGACACAACAAATTTCATACACCATTACATCTTAAGATATAACACACACAACCAAACACATGTAACAACAACAATGATATTGCTTATTTAAACCTTATTTCCCCCTTTCTAAGTTCCCCATCATGTAGCTCATGTCTACGTTTAAGCTTCCTCAATTCACCATGCATTGCATTAAGCTCTTCACTAAGCTCTTCCCATGCTCTATATCTTTTTTTAAATAAAAAAAAAAGCAATTTTCATCATATAATTTGTCAATGTCGTGTAAAAGCTCCTTAAGCACCATATTTTCCCTCTCATCGAATTTGTTATCATACCAAGAGAAGAATTGACACCCCCATCCCGTGTTCATAATAAGTGTAAGATGACAAATTTGACCAGGGACCCACCTACACCCTTTCTAGTTTCGATTTCACATGATTACTTGGTAATAGTATCGACAGTAATAGAACCTCTAACTTGGGTTTCCGTGAGTCCAAGTTGTCCATGTCAATGCCACCATTCTGTTATGACAGTGTCTCTTCAAAGGTTCATATTCATCCTCACAACTGGGTTGTCAAAGAAGCACAACCCTTTGCCTGCATCTTCCTATTGATGATGACAAAGATGTAGCCATCAAAGCTTGCTTTTCCAGATCGCCTTTCCCTCCTCGATCGCTTAATGGAGAGTTGCAATGGAGGTAGGTCCTATTATTAAGCTCTTTGGTCATATCTCTTCAACACTCTCACCTGCCACACCTTATCCCTTCAAGACTCTTACTAACCACCTAGACAACATTCAATTTGCACCAAATGACCTTTAGTTTGATTTTAACATTCTACTTGCCCTAGTTTTAATTATTCATTGGTATTTTTTTCCCCTTTAAAACTTATTTTTGCTAGGTGCTCCTAACGTAAAACTTTGTTGTCCAATTTGCACCTTAACCTATGGAATTTTGTGAATTATAAATCTAATACTTTATTATATAAATTGTTCCACTTGGCATTTTACGAGCTCATGTTAGCATAAATAATAAGTTGGGTAGCTGGTTACTGAGGCTTTTGTGTCACCCTGTTGATTTAACATTTCTTAGGTAATAGTTCTTCTGCTAGTTAATCAGGGAAGGCTCTAAGGCTTGATTGTTATGATAATCTTTGTCAAGCCTCCTCTTTTTTATCTATATGGTAAATTGTTTTGTATTACCATTATAGGGCTCATGTTGCATACTCTGATGTGATACTATGTTTTGGATTATACTATTTTCTATCATGGATAAATAAGTCAATGGGATATTTCAGAACATTGTTATTTAAGTATTTTGTTAATTGAATTTGATATTGGGCTTGTGGTCGAATGAGTATATTCTAGATTTTGAAAAGTCCAAGGCTCAAGTCTGTTGATTAATTATGCTTTAGTTTGTGAAATTATGAGAAGAGTTTTATGATCTATGATGGATCTAAAATGTTTGGTTGATGGATAATTGATGTTTGAATTTCATAAATGTTTGAGAAAGAATAGTACTAAAAAAAGAATTTATCTCTGAGCTTATGATTGAATATTATATTTTGAGATTCAAGAATCTCAAGGCCCAACTGTTAATTTGAATGACTTAATAAATGTGTTCATTTGCAATTACTTAGTGTATAGTTAGAAAGATTCTATCATATATGATAAATTTTAAATGACTAGTTTATTCTTCTCTATCGTAGATGGTTATTTGCAGTAAATCTTTTATAACTATTGTAGTTTTTTCAAATGGTTATTTGCACTCTTTTTTCTACCATAGTGAACTTTTGAAAGATGAGTTGCAATCTTTTTTACTATGATAAGCCTTCAGTTTTAAGTTTTCTCTTTTATGCTATAGAATTGTTAATTATCCAAATATTTGATTAAGTGTTGGATAATTGAGTTTGAAGGAAGGGATTTTACAAAATATAGATTGACTTTTAGTTGACCATTTGTTTGAATTTTGTAAAGGTTAATGTGCAAAATTACATATGAGATTTTTTCAAAAGTGTGTCTGACGCAAATGCTTTTTTGATAGGCAAAAGTAACTATGAAGTTCCAAAATATGTGCAAAAATACATATTGATTGTTAGTTGAGCTTTTTTTTTTTTTTTTTTTGAATTTTTGGATTGAAAATGGTAATATAGAGGATGACTCATGACATAGATGATTAAGAAACAACTTGGAATAGTAATGTGCTAACTGGGCAAGAAAAATCAATTAATACGTAACCTTTTATCTTCATCATATCACTTTATCTCCACCAAAGCCTTCATATCCTCTCCCTCTCTTTTCCGAAAGAAGTGATGAGGTGGAGATAAAGGGTTAGGTGTGAATTAATTTCTCTTGCTCAGTTAGCAAATTATTATTCTAAATTGAAGAAATACTTACATACTCTAAAAGTATTATGTCATTTGAACTCTTTCAAATAAAACTAATGGTCAACGGAGATACCCTTCTCCCTTTTTCGTTACACAAAGTTTAGATTAAGTGGTACTCCTAGAATATGTAAGTATTTATTTCTAAGTTATTTCTTAATCATCCTTGTCATCCTCAATGTCACATTTTTCCGTCAAAAAATTCAAACAAATAATCAATTAATGGTCAAAGTGTATTTTCACACCTATTTTGGAAGTTCAAAACTACTTTTGCAAAAACAAAAAAAAAAAAAAGAGCATTTGTATTCGACACATTTTTAGAAAAATCTAATGTGTATTTTTCACTTCAACCCTTAAAAAAATTTAAACAAACAGTCAACATGCATTTTTGCACATATTTTGAAAGTATATAGTTGTTACTTTTGTCCCTAAAAAAAAGCATTTGGTGTTGGACGCATTTTAAAGAAAATTTCATGCGTGTTTTTACATCTTAATCCTTACATATTTCTCCTTTTGTTAATTTAGTAGACATTTTGGGGGATTTTTGTAATTCAAATGGTTTTTTTTTCTCATTTTCCTTATTTCTTATATAATAAAAATTAAATTATTTCAAAAAAAAAAAGTTTCAAAATGGTTCCTAAAAATTTCAAAGAAATTAAATTATTTTAAAATGAGAAAATTAATCTTTTAGTGCCTATAGTTTTGACTCGATTGTAGATCTACACTGATTTAATGTAATCCATTCTCTATAGTTTAAATTCAGTTATAACTCAAGTTTCTTGAATTGTAGTGAGTCAGAGTTTAGGAATTAAGTTACACGTTAAAATTACAAAAAGTTTAATTTTCTCAAATTCTCATATTTTTAATGGTGGTTAGTTATGAAGGTTGGAGCTTGATACCTAAGAGGGGGGTGAATTGGGTATCTTTATAATTTTCGAAACTTGGTATGTTTTTGAACACTTAAAACAGAGCAGAACAGAGGAGTAGGGAGAGGAAGCTTAACACAATGCAGTTTATACTGGTTCGGTCTTTTCTTTGACCTACATCCAGTCCCCAAGCCTCACTTGGGATTTTCAATCCACTAACTCAATGAAGTTGATTACACACTCTGTACTAAGAGTTGTTCTCTCACTAGAACATACTCCCCCTTACAAGTTGTAATCAATACTCCCCAACTACCAAGTCCCCTGAATTGTAGTTATCTCAATCAATAAATGATTTACAAGTGAAAAACTCTCTCAAAGAGTAGATAGATGAATACTGAAGCACTAAGTATCAAAATGATACTATTACAAGTGAAAGCTAATACACAATAAATGAACTTAGAATATTTTTGCTCAGAGTAGGTGTATCAGCTGGAGATGAAGTTAATGCTCTCTTATTTATAGGTAGAGAACATTAAATGACCGTTGCAAGATGATTCTAGCCGTTGTAGATGATTTGCACTAAGTCTGGTCATCTTCTCTCTCTAAACTTCTGCTAATCCAAGTCTCAATGAAGTCTGATGTGACTCTCTGAGTTTCTGCCCGTTGGAATTGACTTTACTTGATGTAGTAAGCTTCCTTTAACGTTCATTAGGCGTGCTCAGATGGATTAGCTGAAAGTAGGTGAGATTGTGCAGGTACATTAAATGCACTGTTTACCTTTTTGCTTTTTCTCATATATCTTCAATAATCTTGATCTATAATGACTTAAAACACTCAACAAACTTTGTTAAATATATTTGGGAACATGAGTGAATGATATATGAAAGCAATTAGATCAAACAGCAAGATATAGAGGATTTCACAATTTTGAAAATGCACTAACGGTCACAAACCTTGAGGTTAGTTCATTCAACCTCGAGGTTTGCTTGAAGGTTTTAGGCAAACACAGCTTGTTAAAACATGTAACCTCGAGGTTGAGATATGAACCTCGAGGTTTCTCTTACACAGAAACCTTCTGGCAAATCTTAGTAACTCACAAACCTTGAGGTTCCAAAGGTAACCTCGAGGTTTGAAGCTTGACTCAAAAACTTCATATTTCACTGGAGCCCGACAACCTCGAGGTTGAGAATCCATACTCGAGGTTGGTATTTGATAAAGCAAAGTTCAGTTTAAAAACATAAGGCTCAGCCTCGAGGTTACAATCTTAACCTCGAGGTTTTCAATGCTTTGAAAACCAGTTTGCTCTCTGTAAGTCACTATACTCGAGGTTGAAATACCATACTCGAGGTCAACAGGTTTTTCTTCAAACTTAAGTTTCAAAATAAAGTGTCCAACCTCGAGGTTGCAATATGGACCTCGAGGTTTTCAAGCTTGTTGAAAACCATGACTTCTCTGGATGAGTCAAAACTCGAGGTTAGCTTTCCATACTCGAGGTTGCAAGTGTTAATGCAAAACTTGGGTTTTTCAAGAAGACCAGAACCTCGAGGTTGACTTTCCAACCTCGAGGTTTCACATAGTTTTTGTGAAACCAAGTTTTGTAACATGAAAACACTTGACTTTTTAAAGCTTTTGTAAGGTCAAACCTCGAGGTTACAATACCAACCTCGAGGTTTGCTCTTGAACAAAACTTTTTGACACTTAAGAGCAAAACCTCTTTAATTGTTTGTAGTTGTTGGCAATCATCAAAACCAACAGAGAACTAACAAGTTAGAAGATTTTCTCTATGATCTTTTCATTTTTCAACTCCGCTTTGGTGGAGTTTGGAGATTTAGCCAGTGTGGAAAATTCCCAACGAATGAGAAAGAAAAGGTGCTGCCAGTGCTTAGTAGCACAGTAGCATGAGAGCCAGTATTAATTGGCCTCCCTCCCTCATGTCCAGAATTCAAACCCTACCCCCTCCCCTACCATGATGTATCAAAAAACAAAAAGAAAAGAAAGAAAAGGTGCTCATGCGTCGTGTAAAACGTTGCTGCTTTTCACCGGAAGAAAACGTGGCAACAACTCAAAAGGTAACTTTATTAAATTGCCCGTGCATAAAAACAATAATAATAATAAAAGAAAAGAGCCCCCGAAAAAAACATATGAATACAATACATGATTGTCTAACCCAAAAAAAAAACTCCATCTCATATTAAATATAAAAATTAGTTAACTTTATTTTGATTATTTTAAGTATATAAGATTTCAATTTTCTTTATCTCCTATATTTAATTTTTAAATTATTCCTAGAGTTAGATTTTTTGTACTATGCATAAGTTTGTATATATATATATATACACATACGTACATATATGTGTGTGTTGATAATATTTCAAACAAATTATTATAAAAAGAGGTGTTTTAAAATATTAACACACATTTTATATTAAAATATTTGTTACAAATTATGATAGCACAAAATTTACACCAAAAATTAAATCATCCTACATGTTATTTATCACAAACTTTATGCTAATATAATCCAATAAAGTTAAAATGGGTATAATATTTTATTTGTCAACAAAAAGATGGTTTTTGCGCTTAATTAGTCATATATATTTAAAACATTAATAATATTCTTTACAAATGTAACCCCAGAATTTGCTTTTCTAATTAACTGCTAAAGATAAGCATCCATCCAAGAAGGATATAACACTAAGACCTATCTTTTTGACCCCAACATCTAATAAAGATTTTTTTGCGTGTTAAAAAAAAATTTGTTTGGCCAACTAATAAAGATTGAAATATATAAAAAAGAGTTCTTCTGATATTTTGTAGTAAACAATATGGGTCTAATATTTCTACTTTTATTGTAGATTTTTTTTTTTTGTCATACTCATATAAAAGTGAGTAGGTTCTATCGTAAAGAGAAGAGAGAGAAAATATTAGTGGGATTTACTCACTTTTATATGAGTGTGACAGAAAAAAATATTTCTGTAACAAAACCAGAAACATTAAACCCAAAAAATTTATTAGATATAAATCACCATGGTTAAGTATGGAGGCACTAATGCCATAATAAAGTTAAGGGTTTGAACATTTTTAATTAAAAAAAGAAAAAAAACATTAGAAGAGCTTTTTGTCTTGTAAGCCTTTGGGCCCTTATCCGGTATCCGATGCTTTATTTGAATCCTATTACCAAATATTAAGCAACTCACTGATCTAAATCGAAGCTTTGAGACTAAAATACCTCTCCACATAGTTTTTTTTGTTTTGTTTTGTTTTGTTTTTTTGGAATATGGTGAGATTTGAAGCCAGCTCACCCACTTTGAGTAGTGTGAAAAAGTAGAAAAATATTACTGTTGGATCATGGATTTATTCGAAATTCCAAATCAGAAAAGGAGAGGCAAAGCAAATAGAAAAGGGCAGTGACATTGGATTAGCACCAAATAATTAAAAATTACTGTAACAATGATTGAATCCACTATTGATTGATTATTATCATATGGACAGTCACATAATCTTATCTTTACCTGTTTGTAATTTTCATCCTCAAACCTAAGATAATAAATGGAATCCAAAGGCTAAATGATAGACACAGTACTTAAGAAAAATCAAGGATCATTCCTAATTAATTTATAATAAAAATGATTAAAATTTTTAAATTAAATTTTTTTTTAAACATAAAACTTCACTTGATTTTTAATTAAGTGTTTATAGTGGAACTGACTTCTCTCTAATACCCTTCCTATGCTTCCCCCTCATTTACCCTCTTTTCCCCTTTTTTATCATTAGATTAAAAGCTTAACAGTCCAGATTTGACATCTCATAAAATTATTATTATAATTTTACTTAAAAATTAAAAAAAAATTAACTGATAAAATTTAAACTGAAAAGCTCTATATTATTTTAGTGTAGATTTGTTCCCTATTTTTTCACAGCAACTGTCAACTGTTCAAATTAAATTTTAGCATTTTAAATTTATTTTTCTATTTTATAGAAAAATTATAATATTCTTAGAAAATGTTAAATTTAGACAATTGATATTTTAATCCAGTGGTGGATAAAGGAAAAAGGAAGGGAAAAATATGGGAAGGGTGTTAAAAAGAAGTCAATCCTGTTTAGACTTTCAGGTGATTGATGTTAAAAAGAAAAATAAAAATACTTGATTAAACATAAGATAAAAGTGTAAAGACTTATTTTTTCGTAAAAAAAGGAACTAGCTTGATTAAAAACAATGAAACTATATGAACTTCATAAAAAAACCACCAAAACCCAACAAAAATTCAAGTGAAAATAAAAAACAAACTTGCAAATTAATTATTCCTGTATTGTTTTCTTTTTGCACTTATATAACCCAACAAACGGGCCACCACAAAAAGCATGTATCACCTACCCCACAAAAAAGAAAAAAATTACATACACACCAAAATTAATGTTTCTACATTTTCCCCAAACCAAACTATTTTTTTATACGTTGTTAACTCAACAAGTGGACCACCATAGAGGTACGTGTCAACAACCCACGTTGGTTTAGAAAAAGAGGGGAAAAAAAGACAAAAAAAAAAAAAAAATTTTAAAATCATAAAATTTTAAATCAAATTTCTTATCAAAAGTTGATAAGGATTGACGGAAAAATCACAATTTAGTTTTTAGGAAATTCCTAATTTGAAGTTATACAATTTTAAAGTTTTTTTTCTGCCTTTTTCAAAAAATAAAAATAATAAGAAGACATTTTTTAACAGGAAAAAAAAAAAAAGCTAAATAAACACCAAAAGTTTCAACATTTTTCTATTTCATGTGTCTCTCAATTGGAAAGCACCATCCCTCTTTAGGACTTTCTGTAGATGGTGGGCCGTATCCGGTGGGTGGGCCTCCACTTTCGGCCGCTCCGGCACCACCCACCGACCATCACTAGTCCTCACCATCCCTTTATTCTCATCTTGTCGCCAATACGGAGGAACCTCATACTCATTTCTAAGAAAGTCACAGCTCTTGTTTACAAGTGCAATGTCTCTCTTGTTGGCCAAGTGAAACCGTCGTCCTCGGCCATAGTAGCCGTCGACCAAGTGCAAATGGGCCTCCAAGTTATGGGCACAAACCAAATCATTTGTGGGCTTCAAGAATGGGCTTTGCATGTGATCCAAAGCAAGCTCTACTCCAACATGAGCATAGCTCCATGGAAAAGACAAGGTTTCTTCAATATATTTCTGAAATTGAAACTTCTCATTCGTTATTATTCCAGGCACTGTTGGTACCTTATCATGCACATTGATCACTCTTAGTACTTTAACTCCAAGCTCATCGCACCGTTCCTGGTATTAATCAACACATAAATAAATAATACAAAAAAGTTAATTATGTTAGAATAAAGCTAAATTCTGATGAAAGCAACAATATTTAAAAAAAAGGGAAAATTCTAAATAAATACCTTTTGAATTTCCAAAACCCTCAGAAATCCGTTGAATTAGTAAAAGGACTGAGAAGTACCAAAGACTTATGAAGGATATGTAAATTCGGGTGAAATTACCCTTTTGCCCTTAGTTTTAAATAAATAAATAAATAAAGAAGAAAAAACCCCAACCCCCCAACCTCCGGCCAACCACCGCCGGCCACCACCACTGTGGTGGTGGCCGGCCGGTGGTCGGGGGTGGAGGGGATTTTTTTTTTAAATTTAAAATTAAAGGCAAAATGGTAATTTGACTGGAATTTGCATATCCCTCATAGGTCCTTTGTACCTCTCAGTCTTTTTACAAATTCGACGGACTTCTGGGGGTTTTACAAATTCAAATAGTATTTATTTGAAATTTTCAAAAAAAAAAAACAATTTTATTAATCACTATATTTAGCTAGTCTACCATAAATAAGAGTATCTAAAGCCCTATCGGCTTTATATATATAGTAGTATTTTTTTTCAGCTTCATCCTTTTAATAGAAGTGAATATTGGATGAAAAGGAAAAGGCAAGTGACATATATTTCAGTTGATTTTAACGATTAAAAGGGCATTAAATTTATAAAATTATATAAAATACAAAATAAAAAGTAAATAATTCTCAAATTTTGATCATCCTCTCCTGTCAATAATAATAATAATAATAATAATAATAAATCATGCAGTCCCCTTCTATCTGCTGTATCAATATTTTCAATTAATTTAATCCCCCTATCAACAAATCAAACATATATGCTATATTATTTATAAGTTATGAATAATATAATTTAACCTAAATTATACATAAGCCCTATAACTTTGGATCATGTACCAAATTATTAACTTTTGAAATTTTACAATGAACCCCTGAACTCTTACATTTATGCAATTAACCCTTATACAATTAATTTTTCACATCACTGATCTCAGCACGCAACTTATTAAAATTTTGGAAGTCACATCCACACTAAAATAAATTTAAGATGTATATATATATATATATATATATATATATATTAGGCAGGTAAGACGTAACTATATAATTGATAGTTGATAATGATTTGCATAGACTTAAAAAGTCTAGGAGGTTTATCATAAAGTTTTAAAGATTACTATATAATTATTTAATTATATATAATTGATAGTTGAGAATGATTTGCATAGACTTAAAAGGCTCATAGACTTGAAAAGTCAAGGACGTTTATCATAAATTTTTAAAGATTAAATAATTATTTAATTATAGATGATCCCAAGTTTAGGGAAGTTTTTTTTTTTTTTTTTAGTTTTAAGTAAGGGTAAATGATTTCTCCTGGAGATAGAGTTATCTCCAGTGACCCCAAAACTACGTCGTTTTGAATTAATGAAGGGTTTATTAGTAATTTTAGGTGAATTAATGAAGGGTGTTTCTGTAATTCTGTTTATTTTTTAATCATATACATTTTACCAAAACACCATTCATTAATTCACCTGAAATTACTAACAAACCCTTCATTAACTCAAAACGACGTAGTTTTGGGGTTATTGGAGATAACTTTATCTCCAGTGACAGGAGAAATCTTTTTCCCTTTAAGTAATCGCAAGAGAATGTACTACTATGTTTTTTTTTTCAAAAAAGAGAGAATCAAAGGAACTGAACCTCACTTAGAAAACTGAAAAGAAAGAAAGAGAATAGTGAATAGTTTAAGACCTTAAACCTCAAATTTCCAACTCTGGGGCCTGCAATGGAGAAAACAGTGATCGGAATCGTTCTGGTAACACCACCGTCGCTGACGACATTCAAACCCATCTCTGCAATATCATAAGCACTCAAAATCGCCAACGCAGCTCCGAGACTATGTCCAGTGATCGTAATGCTAAGCTCCTCATCTGCATAATACTCAGTAAGCCGCTTCACTTCGGCGAGTATCTGTTCACGCGCCGAGAACGAACAGTAATTACAAGAATCTTCTTTCTTGGTGTACAAGTCATAGAATCCAGATTCGATCTTAACACTGTGATCACCTTCTCTGAAATTTGCCGGCCAGAGTATATCTTTCAGATCATAAATCCATTCAAGGTACGTCACCGTGCCTCTCCATGCGATCACTATGTCGCGGCGGCCTAGCCGGTTGATCTCGCCGGCATCATTGACAACTCCGACGTAGCCCATCCAGTTTGCGTGGGGGCTCCAGATGCTCCGGAGAGACGCAGATTTCTGGAAGAATTTCGGTAAATTGATGTTGGAAGTGGCGTAGAGATAGCGAGTTATCGCGTAGCCGACGCCGGCCATGTCCAGCTTCTGGAAGAAATCAGAAGGGTGGTACTTGCAGGTCCCACAGTACTTAGAACGAGGATCGAAGTCGAAGGAATCGTAGCAAGCCTGAGCGATTTCGCCGTAGCGAATGATTTCTCTGCGAAGATGGGGGTTCATAGGATCTAATAATCCTTCCCAGTTATTACATCCTTGAATTTCTCTCCATATTTCATGCAAGGGAGGTACTTCATCTTCTTCAAGTAAATAAAGTTCGTCGTGGTCGTGATCGTGATGATCGTGGTCGTGCTCGTGGTTGTCATGTTCATTCTTCTCTTGGTCTAGTTTTGGGATTAAGCTTGAGATTGAAGAAGAGCATTTGATTGGTGAAATTGATAATTTATGTTTTGAGAGGAGAAGAGGAGGTTTGGTTGGGTTTTTGAGGAAGATAAGGTTAGTGGAGTTTGATGAGGAAAGGGAAGAAGGAAGGAGGATATGGGGAAAAACCAGAGACGATGATGATGAAGATGAAGAAGCCATAATGTGAAAGTGATGAAAAAGAGTGAAGACACAGAAAGCATGAATAAAGAAGAAAGAGAGGAACTTTAAAGTGGAGCGGTCACTATGAAGAAAATATGTGTAGGAGAGTAGTGAATGAAAATGACAAGACTTGTGGGAATTCATGTGGGTATAGAGATTAGAGAGCTAGACCTCCAGTTGGTTCTAGCTAGATTGGGTAATAAGTGGATATTTTGGAGGCCTTCTTTGGTAACTTGATTTACATGAATATATATATATATAGAAATAATATATACTCTCATGACCCACTTATAATAAAAATCAATGACTTTTCTTACAAAAAGAAAAACAAATTAGATTATTACCGTTCTTACTCTATTGTTTTTAGATTTCAGTAAATAGTTTGTGATTTGAGAGTCAAACCAGACTAGACGGTCATATATATATAGAGTGGCTAGACTTGAAGATGCTCAAATTTAAGGTAAAAGTCATTTTGAATATTGGAATATTGTTTTAAATTGTTGATCAGCTGTAATTAGACCAAAACCTACTTTTAGGCCGAGATATATTTTAGATATTGACTTTAGGATTAGAGTTCAGAGATCCAAGACATCCAATTAAAGGTTTGGATGAGATTTGGAGAAGAAGCTTGCTGGAATAGGTTGATGGTTCTATGAGAGTAGTCCTCTGCGGATTCATATTTAACTATAAATATTCTTGGTAATTTTGCTCAATGTGTCTTGCATCTAGTACGTAATTGAATATTTTTCTTCATTTACTGTCTGGCGAACGTGATGAGCTCCTCCTCTATATATGGCTTCTCAATCTTCAATGCCATTCACACTGCGAGCTTGATAAATTTGGTAAGCTAACTATTAAATTTAACCTATATAATGGTTAGGGCAAAAATAATGCTACAATATGGAAACTTCTAGTTAATATTGAACTTATTATATATATATATATATATATATATATATATATATATATATATTGGAAGTATTGCTTGAGTAAAAACTTTTGGGGCAATTTACACCTTAACAGAAATTACATGAATAACATATGGACTTGTCAACTTAATATATTTTATCAACTAACGGCTAAACTTAACCTACATAACGATTAGGGCAAAATTTATACGATTTGAGATTTTTCAGGGTGATGTTGCTTCTATATATATATATATATATATTTGGAGCAATGTTATATTGCTTTTTTGTGACAACTTGGGGACACAATTGGACCTTAACCTTATATCGTTTAAACATGTTTTTGTCAAACTAACTCTTTTTTTAATACTAATATCTATTGGGAGCAAATGGTAATGGACTTTCGCTTCCTTAACCACGTCCCTGATTCGAGAAGTAGGAATGAATAAGATAGTGTTGGGAACTTTTCTCCTATGACTGTTGGCTTGACCCAGGATGAACTTGGAGTAGTCGGAATTAAAGGTTCCGGTTAGAGCCGTCAAAACGGGCCAGGCCCATCGGCCCGGCCCGTTTAAGCCCTGGCCCTTTAAGGGTCGGGCTTGGAAATTGGAGGAGAGAGGTGATGTTTGGCCCTGGAGGGCTAAAGGCTTAAACGTGCAGGCCCATCGGGCCCTTCAATTTTTTTATTCTTTATTTTTTAAAGTTGAATACATATTGAAGTTGGGTATTTTAATAATTTATATGTATTTTTTATTTGTTATAGACAATAATAAATGATCAACAATCAAATGTCGCTTGAAATTGATGATAGTGGCGAAGATGACGACAATAATAGTCATTGTACTAATGTCGCTTAGTAATTAATAGTATGCTTTTTATGTTTTATATGAGTTATTTGTGAACATAGTTTGCTTTTGATTATGAATTAGTGACTATGTTTATTTGTTAGATGATTTATGTTGTAATTTACTAATTATATTTCTTTAAAAAAAATGGAGGAAAAATAATTAAAATTTGGAATAGTAATTTCCAGGCTCTGGTGCTCTTGAATCGAGCTTTGAAAAACAGGTGTTATTTTTACTCCAGGCCTTGGTCCTTCACGGGTCGGCCCTAGTGGGCTGGGCCGGCTCTGATTGACAGCTTTAGTTCCGGTGAACTGAGTGGCAAAAAAAAAAAAAAAATTCTATAAAAAATTTATAAAAATTAATTATAAATTACAAAATGGACTTTTCACTTCCTTCTTTATTATTATTTTTGGGGTCAAATTCACTTGCTTTATTCAATGCGTTATTCCAATGATATATTGCATTGTACTAATATGCGTTGAATAAGGCAAGTGAAAAGTCTCATTTATTCGTTGCGTGACTTTTGCTCTTTCTGCAACAAGAATTTGTTTTTCCCAATATTTTTTAAATATAATTGATTAAGATTTTTTTAAAAAATAATTTTCCAGCATTTTTGAGAAAATATAATATTTCATATACAAATCATTTTTTAATAAATAAATACGTTGTTCACTTTTCTAATTTTTAACAATAAAAAAGAAAAGTGTTTCCATACTTTAAAATTTAAAATGATCAGTATGATGTGAAAAACTTATGTGCATATTAATTCTTATTTCGTTGGGAAAAAATATTTTTAAATTCATAAAATAGATTTTTTTATAAATTTATTATTACTATCAGATAATTGAAAATTTATTCTTTTTTTATTTTCATTTTAATCTAAACATGTTAATGATTTTTTTTTTGATACAATGAATCAAGCAGCTAAAAAAAAATAGTCAAAGGAACATGTTAATGATACTTTCTCACATAAGTAATTAAGTATAATATTTATATGTAATTAAGGTACATAAATATCCATGAAATGAGATTATTTAATTTAATTTATTTCACAGTTATTTAATTTTTTATATTTTATTATTTTATATATACATATATTTTTATTTTTTATTTAATTATTACGTTACCTTTTCAATTATCCATGATTGTCCAACCAGTTTTTTTTTTTTTTTTTTTTTGTCTAACCCGTTCAACGATGAAAATTGTGATATGTTGATGTTTCGACCGGTTTATGTGAATACAATAATAATCTTAATTATTACGTTACCTCTGTTTTTTAGCACACACTTTGTAATTCAATATTTTTTATCTAAGTGTGTGTTATATTAACGAGTAGATGGAATAATTTTTTTACCATGTGGTTAGAAGAATATAATAATATAATAGGATTATGATTAACTTTTCTCCTAAAATCATACTCCCTTCGTTGGTAATTAAAAGACAACATTTTTGTAATTAAGGTGATAGCTTGATAATTTTTTTTTATTATATGGTTGGTTAATTTTAAGAATCATTATAGATTTTTCAGGAATTTTTTTGATAAATTAATTTATCAAAATTTAAATTAATTTTGATTTTATTTTTCATTATATTTTTAACTTTAAAGTTAAATAAGTATAATAATATAATTAAACTATTTTAGATGACAATGTTTAGTTAATAAATTATTTGTCTTTAATAAATAGTGTAGAGCAATAGTTAGCTTTATTCGTTGATTGATCATATTTCTGATTGATTGGCAGTTTTACCCACTAGCTTCCATATGTTCTGGTGAAATAATTGAGATAAAAATATTCCATTCTTTTATAAATAGGAATATTAACCCATAATTTTTTTTATTTTTATAAATTACTCATTTTAATCATATATATATCGTCATCATTGAAGTGGCAATATTTTCCAAATTTCCATTCATGTAGTCTTTCTTTTTTTTTCTTTCTTTAAAAAGAAACGAGTTATATAATTTTTTTTTAAAAGTTTAAATCCACTGAGGTTTCCGGGAAATAACCTAAGAATTGCTAGAAAAATTGCAGGTCCAGTCAATTATACATAATAGTAGAAAGTAAAACCACCAACAAAACAAATGAAGCCACGTTTAAAGATGTCGAAGAGGTCAAGAGGCATATGGTCAAGTCAACGAAAA
The DNA here is from genome assembly GCA_034222035.1 of Acacia crassicarpa. Classification (NCBI taxonomy): domain Eukaryota; kingdom Viridiplantae; phylum Streptophyta; class Magnoliopsida; order Fabales; family Fabaceae; genus Acacia; species Acacia crassicarpa. The sequence goes on from JAWXYG010000003.1 coordinate 42,954,578, forward strand.
AAAGGGGGGAAAAAAAAGCAAAGGCGGTGCTTGTGTTTTCACGTTTCGTCATCTTTTAAGAAATTACTTAGGGGAGCTTATAGTTTTCACTAGTTTTTAACTTTTTTTTTTGATAAGGTTTTTATAGTTTCATAGTAGTATTATTTTTAATCAGATCTCTATAATTTTTTTTCCATTTATTTGGTATTTATGATTTCGCTTCATTTTTTATATTGTCATTGTAGTTTCAGATGCTAATAAAAATAAAAAAATTACAAAGACATGATTAAACATAGGGTGAAACAATAAGTATTTGATAAAGAAAAACTACAAGGACTCGATTAAAAATAAGGTAAAAATATAAGAACCTGACAAACGAAAAAAAACTATAAAGAATTGATTAAAAATTATGTGAAACTGTTTGTAAATTAATTTCATTTTTATGCACAGCGTGAATTTCTCCTCAATCTGCAAAACGTTTTAAATATTTAAAGTTTTTATGATCATTACAAAATATGTGTCACCGAAAGTCAATACTTTTAACACAACATTGAAAGTCACAGCCAAATGTGGTAGTTGAAAGGTTTTTTTTTAAAAAAAAAAAAATAATTGGCAGAAATAATTAAGCAGCAGTGTCCAAAATAATCATTACACGAGCTTCTGTTATTATTATTATTTTTAATTTTAATTTTTCATGAATTTCTTATTCTTGCGCCCCTTTTTCTTTTCTTTTTTGAGAAAAGACGCCAACAACTATCTCATCCATAGGGCTGATTAACAAAACTATTCTGGAGCTGATGATAGCCAGGCACGCATTATAGAGCTCTCTTGGCCCCAAAAAAAAAAAACCTAGCTTTCACATGGAAGATATTCCATATGGGTCTCATCAAGGCACACAACAAAAAGACGAAAATGGTGGAAGGCACCAATTTCTGCATCCCACATTTGTCTTCAGTTCTTCAATCGTGAAGGCACCACTGAAACTACAAAGAGTACTACACTCTTGATTCTGTAATATCGATTGCTTGTTGAACCCTGTGAATTGTGCGAACACTGTGAATTGTGCCAAAGTATGATACTCTAAATTCGAGAGTCCAAGAGTTTTATAAAACATTTTTTATGGAAAAAAATGTGAATGAAAGATCCCACTAAATTGAATTGGGTTCATGAATCTAAGAACTAGCTAGTGATCGAGAATTCTTGATCTCTCTCAATTTGAAAATCCAAAATTTTAATTGAAAGTTAAACTTTTAACTTCTGTTTAACTAAAAAGAGTAATTAAAAGATAAGCTAAAATTTCAAAAATGTCACCGCTTCGTTTTTAACTTTTATTTTTCTTAAACGGATGTTAACGAGTATCGTTAAAGAAACTTTTTCCAATCATCGCATTCTCACCTAGCACCTCTGCTAGCTAGTTCTAGATTAATCTTACAACGCAGAACCTTTTGTACGAATTTTATTCTCAGGTATTTTTTACCTGATCATACTCTCCGTTGTTAAGAAGCAGGTTGAGGAAAATGCTATAGCTTCAGGAAGAATAGGCACAGAGGGCCTATTTGAATAATCTCTGTTTGCAGTTAAATGGACATATGAAATTTTACGAAAATGAACTGTTTCGATAATTCACGTAAATGATAAAAATAGACTACTCCCTCCATTTTAATTCTTTTGTTCGTTGAAGTTCTACAGTTGGATTATGAAATCGTCAATCAGTGTAGAATACTATTACTCCATATTGTCTAAAAGACCGTCATTATTAACGTGAGAATAATACATATGCAAGTAGTTAAATGAAGTATAGTTGGAAAAAAAGGGAAAAAAACAAAAAACAAAAAACAAGTGTTAAAACTCTAAAATAACATGGGCAAAAAGAAACTCTAAAATAACAATACTTGCTTTGATTTTTTTTTAAAAATTTAATTTAATTTTTTGCTAAGCCATGTGTATCTTCCTATTGAAAATAATCATATCCGAGGTACTATCAGGTTCTAAATGTGGGAACATTTCCCAGCAAGGATTCGAACTTTGGCTCACCATGTTGTGAGAGACTAGCCTTTCCACTAGATCCAAACCTTGTTGGTTAATACTTCCATTGATTCTAAATGGATAGTAGGGATAGAAATAAGCTACGCTTTAGCTAAATAGATTTGGGTCTGCAACACAAATCTAAAGTCTGAACCTAGGTATGAGCCTGTACATAGACCTTTTTTGGTCCTAAGCATAAGCTTTCAAGAAGTTCGAAGCATTTTTAAAGGTCTACTTAAAAAATAGGCCTTTAAATAGACTTAAAGCATATATCTCTAAATTCATATATAATCCCTAAGCCTATTTAAAAACCTACATTAGTTTTAGAAATTTAGGATCCTCTACTATAGAATCATGTATTTTGACGCTCCATACTTAATGGTTTTCATGAAACCGTCAAATATGAATAGGCAGAATTATGAGAAAGAAATATATAACGATTATTTAAAATAACTATTAAATATATGAGACAAAATTTGATGATTTTATATGACCACTGTGATATATAAGTTTGTTTGTTTGTTATTTTTGCCGCCACTGGAAAATTGATTAGAGCATGTTGCTCTATGAGGTATCTCATCTTCATTCTTCAGGCTCCTAGGAATCGAAGACGGTGACGCGCTCGAGACAAGTGCGAGGAAGGGGAGAGAATAAAAATAGAAGTTTGGGACCCATAACACATGTCATCTAGAGAATGGATGGGATCCACAGTTGAAAAAATGGATGGACATTAGGGCTTCTAAACGGATTTGCCAAATATGTTACCTAAAAAGACTGATTATATCTATATGTGGATCAAACAAATGATAATTCTGCTAGCTGCTCATAGCAAAGAAGTTCTTTACTAAATTTACACCCTTATCGTAAATTAAGTTTATCGGAATAAAATTCAATGATACTTCTATATTAATATAATGTATAACTTTGACATCTTTATTGGTTTTGTCCACAGGCGTTAATTAAGCACAACAAACCATGAGAGGGTGAAGAACAATGACTGCTCGTACCGTGGATAGAGAAACAAGGATCAAGATCGGATGTGACTATCAACTGTGGAGTGTTGTGGGCTACTACGAGGCAAACCAAAGGGCAACATTTTCAGTTATTGCATCTAGGAGGTTGTCTTAAGAATAGTAAGTACTAATGATTTTGATTGAATTAGAATTGAATTTTTCATATACATTTCGCTAAAAGAGATCTTAAGTCAAGAATTAGAGCAAGGTGAGCATCCTGCAGATGATGATGTCTTGGAAAAGGCTTTGGGACCTTCCCACAATGGTCTTTTGAGGGGTTTCGGCTCTGGAGTTGGCAACAAATAATACTTTGGGAAGCATAAGAGACCGACATGGGTGTTTGATAAGAAGTTTCAATAGTATATAGACATGACCAAGATGTTGAATCAGCAGGTTGAAAAATTAATAAGTGATACACCATGAGGAAGTAGGGATCGGAATAGCTGACACTCTAAGTGCTAAAGATAGCTATATATTCCCCTCTCAGACTCTACCCGAGGTAATATCACTAATGTTGAAAACCTATATATTATTTATTTATTTTTTCTTTACACTACTTGTATTTTCTCTTTGTTAAGGGAGAGTTGGAGGTTAAGTGTGTAGTAGATAACCCCAAGTGGCATACATTTGCTATGGGCCACATGCACAACTTACAGGGGAAAATATGATTCACAAATCGCCTCTCCCTTAGAATCATGTTAGGGTAGAGCTGAAGACGGCCATCGATCCTAAGTTTTCCCTTCTGATTCTCTTTCCAAATGCAAATACAGTAGGAGGAGTTGTACTTAACTTTGTTTGTGGCTAGACCAACCTATTTGTTAGACTTGGCTATCACCCAAGAGGGGGGGTGAATTGGGTGTCTGATAAAACTTTAGCTAACTTTAAAAATCTTTTTGCAACTTACATAAAGCAGTTCGTATGACAGTAACAATTGTAAAGTGATAGTCAGTCAATCAAACAGATATGCTGGAAATATAATAGTATAGGGAAGAGAATATGCAAACAGCGATTTATACTGGTTCGGCCCAATCCTTGACCTACGTCCAGTCCCCAAGCTCTACTTGAGATTTTCAATCCACTATCTCCTTGTTTAACTGGGCACAAGAGAAAAGCCTTTACAACCTCACAAGTTTATTCGGGCACTTGTGCAGCCTTTACAATCTCTTACCGAGATACTTTCCCTTACACAGTGTAAGGGTACAATTACACACTTTGTAAACGAAGGATGGTCCTCTCACTCTCAGACTCCACTTCCCCTTACAAGTTGTAATTGATACACCCCTACTTAAGGTTCCATAACCTTAAGATTTAATATCTGAATGAAAGGAATAAGAATTAATGACTCCTCACGAGTAGATAGAAGATGAACACTGAAGTACAAAATCAATCATCACACTCTCTACTAAAAACTATATAAACATTGTGAAACAGAGAGTATGTAAGTTAATCGTTGGATTCATAATGTTGGCATTTCGACATTGCAAGCTCTTGTCTCTAACTCCTTCTATCTTGAAAGCTTCTCCTTCTATAGTTGATGTAGAGTATTCGACCGTTTGAGCAATTCTTCGCATTTAGCATATGACTGTTGGAGGAAATAAATATAGCCGTTGGAGCTTCTGACATCATCATTTGCTTTTTGATAATCTGATGTTAATCCTTCATATAATCATTTGAAACTCATTAGCAAACTGATTAAAAGCAATTAGGAATAGTCATGAGTGATGATATGAAGAAGTGAAATCATAATCAATTAATTTAGATTTCCGAAGACGGTAATTTGAAGAACCAGTGGATGATCATGCTCGAGTAAGACTGATAGTATGCTCAAGCAACCAATAGAAGAAGTACTTTGGAAGAATAGAAATCACCCTGTGCTCGAGTAAGATCCCAAGCTTGCTTGGGCAAGCTTCGCTTAGCGTCTAAGTTAAAAGCTGTGGATTTTCACTGTTGCTCGAGCAAGTCTTGCTTGTTGCTCGAGCAAGTCGCAGATGGATGCAAAAGCATTCAGATATCACGCTGCTGCTCGAGTAAGCTTTTTGCTCTGCTCGAGCATGGCTGATTCCTGCTCGGGCACAGGTCATCCAGAGAGTAAAGATGAAAGAAGAGTTGATGTTGCTCGAGCACGTCCAACCATCTGCTCGAGCAACGTCCTTCCAACTTGTGAACTTTTGCTTTGGGCCCGATGATGCTCAGGCATCATAAATGGTCTGCTCGAGCATGGTGCTCGGGCAAGACTTCTTCTCTGCTCGGGCAAGACTCTTCATAGTTGGAATTCTCATTGACACTCGACGCTGCTTGGGCAAGCTCATTTCTCTGCTCAAGCACAAGTCTTTAACTCAGTGAATTTGATGATTGTCTCATGCTCGAGTATGCTTCATTCTCTGCTTGAGCATGGCTCTCTATCTCGATCATGCTCAGGCACTCCACAACGTCTGCTCGAGCATGACTTGATCCATTGTGAAATCATGCTTGTGCATTATGTTCTATGCCTGAATGGCCATCTCCGAGAGTCAGGTTGCTAGCTACCATTATCTTGTGCAAATTTCAGACCTTCAAGAAGCAATTATATTGACAGCAATTTCCAGCGAGCATAATGTCTTTGGTGTAAACCCAAATATAGAAAATCATCCCATCTCAGAAAGCTCTTCAAATATTCTTTCTAATTCAATAAGAATCAGCTCCAAACTATTTGTATTTTATCCATTAACATCAGATGAATGGAGGTTGATCTTATCCAATGTTTTTCCAGAATCCAGAACAGACAGTCAACTTCAAAACATCATAACTTCCTCAATTAATCTTATTTTTCTGTGTTCTTGATGTTTTTGAAAATATATTTGAGTCTAGTTTCAAATGGCACTGGTTTCATCTCAATCTGATTTGTCGTTTGTAAGATATGCTCAAAATACCGAAGCTGGGTCTGGACTGTGACGTTGATTTTTGTGGTAACTTGTAAAATTCATAGATAATTCATCTGAATTAATTTGAGCATGAAGTTTTGTCAAAAATACGTGTTGGGAGTCTAGTTTCCAATGCCATTGGTTTCATGTCAATCTGATTCCTGGTTTGAGAGATATCGTCAAATTATCAAAGATCAGCAGAAACAGAATTGAATAGAGTAGCTGAAAAATGATGTTGCTCGAGCAAGACTCTTTTTTGTGCTCGAGCAAGAACGGATTTTGGCTAAAAAATGATGTTGCTCAAGCATGGATCCTCTTGTTGCTCGAGCAAATTACTGTTTAGGTGAAAAATGATGTTGCTCGAGCATGGAACCTCTTGTTGCTCGAGCAAGGAACTGTTCATGTTTCAACTTGCTTATTTTAATTCTGAATTGAGCCGTTCAAACTTCTATTTGATCACAGAAACTTGAATATTGATATTCTCATGATATTTAACAAGTTCTACTTTTCTCAAAACACTGAAATTACATAAATGCCCTCCAACAAACCAGTATTCATTCGGAAGCTTGAACTTGCTTGTTTTAACTCCGAATTGAGCCGTTCCAACTTCTATTTGATCTCAGAAACTTGAATATTGATATTTTCATAATATTTAACAAGTTCTTCTTTCTTCCAACTCCATTATTTATCATTCTCTATAATTTAATTTGGACTAACCTATAATAAACAAAGTAGTTAGTCAATGTATATGATATAAACTTTTTGCTCTAGATAATGGCATCAATATAAGACATCATCAAAACTAATCATAACTAACACTATTTTCATACATGTGAAGACAAAAATGGTATACTGTCATCTTTTGAGTTTGCTAATGAAGTCTGTAGTAACTATTTTCCTAACTTTCCAATTTTTTTAGTCGAAAAGGAGGAAGAGCAATTTGGGAGCTTAGTTCAGCCATAGTTCGGTGTCTTGCATGCAGAAGAAGACAAATGAGCTTGTGCCTGTGCCTCAACTGCCTACTTCACTAGTTCCCAATAAATACCAGATGGGTCTTGAGGCACACGATATATTTATCGCCGAAATAGACTGTGAATGAGACTACTATACCAAACAAATCTCCTTTAAGCAAGATATATATGGGAAATCAGGCGTGTTTGACGCTATCAATCAGGTGTTTGTCAAAGAGATCATCACGGGTAATATGGCTAGCTTTAGTGCTTGTAACTTTTATCTCCAGTATTTCTTATACTGTGAATGAATACTTAGCTACTAATAGCATTTATATATATTGGTTTGCTTGTTTTTGTATGTAAGGTACCTTCACAAGGAGCACGTAGCTCGTAATGGCCTATAGGACATGTTCCTATTCCTTAACCCCGATTTATATTTAGGAATGTTAGATGCAGGCAACAAGTCAGATTTTGTGGAGAGAAAAGCAAGGGAACTAGTGGATATGGTTATTAAAAGGGCACCAAAGTCTGTACTACCAGGGGTAAATATACTACTTCATTAAATTGATGCTCATTATGTCTTTTTTTATCTTTGTTTTGTTATCATTATGTTTATTGTACTTAGGGGTCATTGGATGCTCATCGTGTTAAATCCCTTCAAGCAAAGGATTTGGTACTTTGATTCAGTTAATGAGGATGTGGGCAATTGACCATAATGGTTGAGGTTTTCAATAAGTAAGTTGATTAATTCAAACTTGGTACTTTAATTCCTTATTGTCTTGTCAAAGTTGATTATGAATTTGGTGCTGTAATTTCTTATTATGATCTCGCAGAGTTGTTTACTATTACGCCACGGATGAAGGTCTTAGTTTCTCCTTGTTAAAAGGTGAAGGCGTTGTATTCGCTTACAAATAGAAGAGAGTAGCGGTAATTCACCGATACTTATCACTTTGTGTTAGACTTGTCAAAGTTGGTTTTTTGTGTTAGGCTGGTACATTTCATTTGTTTGTTTATAGTGTCAACGGCAACCTAATTGGAGCTTGTTAGTTCTCTATGTGTTTTGATGATTACTAACAATTGTAAACAACATGGAGATATTTTTGTTCAAAATTAGAATGATTTAAACTTGTCAATTTCAAGCAAAAACATCCTGTCTGCGACAGACTCGAGCCTATTATGTGCATGCTCGAGCTTGCCTTTGACAGAGAGTGTAAACCTGCCAATTTAAACCTTAAACTCGAGACTGAACCTGAAGTTTGAATTTAAGAGTCTTTCAAGAGTTTGCGTGAACTCGAGCTCACGTTTTCAAGCTCGAGTTCATCAATGGCAGAGAGGTATGCATTTTGAAAATAACTTTAAACTTGACACTTCTCCCTTTCAAACCTCAAGTTTGTATTCTCCAAAGAAAATCTTTCATAGTTTACATAACCTATGAACTCAAGCCTATTATGGCAAACTCGAGTTCATCTCTGGCGGGAAGGAATTTCTTTTTTTTTTTTTAAATTAAGAGATTTTCACAAGCTCTGCATTGTTTCATTGAAAGCAAAATTTTTCAGTTTGAAAAATCTCAAGAGTTTACAAAAATGTAAACTCGAGTTCACTATTGTAAACTCGAGCCTACTTTTAATCGAGAGTTTTCAAAGTTTTCAACCAAAGTAAACCTGAGACACGTTTTACAAACCTCCAGTTTACCTCAGGTCAAAAACATTCAGAGTTTTTCAAAGTTGAACAAACTCGAGCCTAAAAGTTCCAGAGAGCAAAGCGTTTTTCAACGTGAGAAAACTCTAGAGTTTACACAGAAAACCTCAGGTTTGTATTCTAAAAGGTTAGCTAAGGCTTGATTCAAAAAGTGTTAAACTCGAGCCTAACATTGCAAACTCGAGCCTAACATTGCAAACTCGAGCCTAAACCTTACAAGAGTAAAGAACTTTTCAACTTAAGAAAACTCTAGAGTTTGCTATTTAAACCTCAGGTTTATTTTTTCAAAGCTAAAACTAAGTTCTGTCTTGAACAGTGTCAAACTCGAGTCTGTCACTAATGGACTTGAGTTTGTCTCTTAGTCACAAACTCTCCTGATCTCAAAAGTCGCGACATCCCTCGCTGGTTGAAGGAACCTCGAGTTCATACTTCTAAGCTCGAGTTCAAATCAACCCGAGAGCAATATGTTTTTCAATAAGTTGAAAACCTCAGGTTTAGATTACAAACCTCCAGTTCATATGTTTTAAATCTGAAGCGTCTTTTCATGCTAAAGCTCTAAACTCGAGCCTGCAAGAACTAAGCTCGAGTTCATATCGCTAACTCAGAAATTCAAATCTGACGATTTGAGAAAACATTCTTGTTTGATCTTAATACTTTGCAATATTATTCCCTGATATTCCTAGCTATGTTTCATGACTTTGTTAGTGAATTTCAGATGTTTAAAGAATGTTTATTGAAGGGTTGAAGCATAAAGCAAAAAGTAGTTTAGAACATTAAATGCTATGTCCAGAAAGTTGCACTCTTTTGGACAATCCATCTGCACACGGTTGCAAAACATTAAAGATTGATTTCTACAACAAGAAGCCTCTTCTCTAACGAATTAATTTGCAGAAAGTCAACTCTGATCATTTGGCCAGCTGGATTAAGTGGAAACTAGAGAGAGAAAGTGCCTAAACCACTTGCTAACACTTGAAGACTTCTCTCAACGATAATATTGAAGATGCAACGGTCAATTAATGCTTCCTGAGTATAAATAGAGTTGTATTCAAGTCTCTACAACAACTAAAACTGCTGAAACCGTATTGTATTCAAGTGCTCATTTACTTTCATCAGTTTTCACTTGTATAGTATCTTTTGATACAAAGAGCTTTAGTGTTTATCATTATCTACTCTTGGAGAGAGTTTCTGATTATAAATCATATCATTGTAAAGAACCACAAGTCAGGGGACTTGGTGGTTGGGTTCATTGATTACAACTTGTAAGGGGGAGTGAGTTCTAGTGAGAGAATCACTTCTTAAGTGCAGAGTGTGTAATCACTAAGTTAGTGGAAAATCCCAAAGAGTCTGGGGACTGGATGTAGGTCAAGTTGTTGAGACTGAACTAGTATAAATCTCTATGTCCAAGCTATTCTTCCCTTACTCTGTTCATCTCTGTTTTTAGTATTGAAAAACAGAGCATTTGCTGAAAATTTTTAAGAATACCCAATTCATCCCCCCTCTTGGGTATTTAGGCTCCACTTACAGAGCTCTTATTGTAGGAGCTGTGTCATGAAGTTCATGAAGGACATGGTCACCTATAGTCCTAGCTCAATTAATACTATGGTATGTATACATATGCAAGTGTGTGTTTTTAAGTTAAATTAAAAGTCAAGTAATATATATTTTTAAACATACTTTGTTTTTGGGTACAGTGCTTTGAGGATATTTATTGTGAGCAATATTCACTTGGACAAATTGAAGAAGTCATATAAGAGTTGGCTATAACAAGTTATCGTCAATGGATGAGAGTATAACGAGTTGGTTATATAGAGTACGATTTTTTTTTTTTGTTTAAGTGTATGTTAGGTTCTTAGTTTAGCTAGTTTAGATTTGGTTTTAGCTCTTGCTTTTGGTTTCAGTTTTTCTCTCTCTTTTGCTAGAACTTATTTGCTTTTGGTTAGTAATTTGGATTAGCTTTTGGTTTCTGTAATGCATAGTTTTGCATATATATAAACTTTTTGACGACTATAATTGGTTTTTGTAATGTGCAGTACTTTGGTTTCTGTAATGGATCTACAATTGGCTTTTGCAATGTATATATGTATGTAAAACGTATATGGGGGCTTATTGTAAAACCCCAACTTTTCTAAAGCATTTTCTAAATTTTGATCAGAGTTCAAAATAATTTAACCAGAGTTGAGCAACGAAATGATTTTAAATACAAAGTAACTGATATTCAACCACTGTAGTGTACTGGTTTGTTGATACAAAGAGTTCGAAAGACTATACATATCTACAGGACTTTCTCCAGCTAGTCCTTCTGCCTGCTGCTTACCCTTGTTTCTGTTTCTATTCACTCCGAAAATCCTGAAGCTACAGTAAGAGCTGAGGTTCAATACCCATTGAACCTCAGGTAACGGTTAACCTCATGCTTATGTATCAAATATGTATGACAGATATTCATGTCAAAACAACAATAATCACATACATTATTCTCATATTCACATAATAACATAACACAGCCACTGCAATATGCATGTTATTATAGTCTGCACTATTCACCAGTGCCACGGTGTACATCCGTGTCCTCAGCGCTAGGAAAACATAACGGCGTTATCAAGACTATAACCCGTATTAAATTGTATGTGTATGATCAATTTTTAAAAACAGAATTTTAGACTATCTATCACATATAAGCATACCATAAGCATCAGAGTTAAGGTTACAATACGCGTCCGTACCTTCCTTCCACGTGAATAGTAAATTACTATTCATGTATACGGCACTATTCATGTATACGGCACTATTCACGTATACGGCACTATTCACGTATCCCCAAACTTCCTTTGAATCTGACTCCGGAATCCTCGGATATCCTATAATATCATTTTTATCAGTGACCATTAATTTTCAGCATTTGCGGAAACTATGTTGGATATTCACTATTCATGTGAATAGTACCAGTAAAAATATTTTTACCGTGCCGGTAAATATTTTTTACTGTGCCAGTAAATAATATTTACTGTCCAAGGATAATTCTTTTCTGATGTGACAGATCAGACTAAGCTGCAGCCACAGAGCATACTCAGAAAAACTCTATCTGGCATTTCTACTATAATTACCAAAAGAAACTACCAAATCTTAAGACTAGAGACCAAAGAACTTACCCTTGAAGTTCCTGCTCATTCTCTCCAGCTTCAAGAACTTTACTCTAAACTCTCTCTCTAACTCTAAGAATTCTCACTCTTCTCTTAAACTCAACTGTTGTTCTCTGAGTTTGGTGTGAAGAAAATGAAGAAATGAAGCCTCTATTTATAGTGAAAAAGCATGATACTATTCATACTTTATCAGGTCAGATTTTGGCCGTTGGATCTTGACTTTAAACATGGCTTCATCTCAACCGCCCAATCCATTTGCTTACGTCATCGATGACGTCATCAAGATGCTTACGTCATCGATGACGTCATCATGACGATGACACTTTCTTACTCTTTTGCATTTATCCTATAAAGATTCCCTGATCGGTGTTCTAATCGCGTTATATTAGAAATTCTCAAGAATCCGGAAGCACAGCCTTGTAGTTCTATTTTTCCTCTTCAGAAATATCTGGGTCAACTAAATTTTTGATCCTATTTAGGGTATTCCGTAACCTGCCGAAGATTTTAAGTCGGACACTGACGGTTACAGAAATTACTTCGGGTGACACCAACTTCTAGACAAAAATTCACTGATTCATAATATGTCCAGTTATTTACTACTTAATTCAAGGAGTTTGAGTTATGATTTATTTCCTACAGATTCCACTATCTGTCCTGCTTCAAAATATCGGTTTCAACCTATCTCAATAATCATTCCACCGATTACGGAAATGACTTTGGAGATAACCCACTCTGAGATAGAAATTCGCTTGTTTATAATATACCCTTACTTTAAAAACCTAATTCACGGTTTATTGGAAATAATTTTATTTCTATTATTTTCCAAAGTATAAGATATTATATTATAATAATATTATTATTGAGTGGGTCCCGCAAACAATAATTTCAAAATTTCTCCCGTGAATGTGTCGGCAGGAGGAGAATTATTTTGACGTGGGTCCCGCATGAATAGTAAATACGTATTTTCAAAAAGTGAATACGTATTTAGGAATAGTAAATACCGTATTTGTGAATAGTAAATACCGTATTTGTGAATAGTAAATACTTTTCATATTTCTCAAAATATCGATTAAATACCGTATTTATAAAAAGTGAATACGTATTTGTGAATAGTGAATACTATTCATGTACGTATTTGTGAATAGTAAACACTATTCATGTCCAATAAAATACTGATTCTAAATTCATTTTCAAAAATAGGGTCTAATAGTCCTCCGAAAATAGGCTAATTTTCTAGTCTTTAGGTCCAAAATTCAGGATGTTACAATTCTCCCCCCGTTCAATAAATTTCGTCCTCGAAATTTGACAATATAAAATCAAAAGGTTAACTAGACCTCTAGTCTATTCCTTCCTTATGCAAACTTAAATAGCACGCACCCTACTATTCAATGTCTCAATCTTATACCCAGGTATAGTACTAAATTACAGGACTTGCTGATCTATTCTCACAGTACTCGGTTACACAGGCCTCACTACCTGATTTATTTAGCCTATCGGCTTAACACATATTGGCCTTCCGCATCTGCTCATCAATTTCATCTGAGTCTTTCCCATTCAAGTCCTCAAACTACTTTCACTTACTCAACATCATAACCGGCAGCTATTAATTGACTTAACTAGTTTAGTATTCCAGACCTTTCTAATAGTTGCTGTTCCTGTACCATAATTCCCAATTACACTGCTTTTCTTTTCAACACGATAGCGTCGACAATCATGTCATTGCTACCCAAAATTATTTTCTTGTCTCATTTTCAAATTTTCAAACATGAAAAATTTTCCGTGGTTTCAGTACATTTCACAATCTGCACTATACCACAAAGTAATAGTGCTATAACATTTTTAAACTTAATCGCTGCCATCACAAATTCGTGAGAACATTTTTCACTGCCGGATCATTTTCAAAAACTTTTATTACCGGCACATATCTTTGAGGGAGCTAATTTATTTCACAAAATTTTACAATTGAGAGTACACACCATCATTTTAACCATTTGGTACAGTGAGCGCCTTACCCCAATTCTCAAATCCAGTCTCAACAGTACTATCAACAATGTGGGAGAACCTCCGCCCCTCTCTCAGGAGACCCAGTGTTCACACTGGCACATAAAGTAGCAACCCTATCTAGCGGAACTCAGTCCAGTCATAGACAGCCAGGTTTTACTAATCAAAACATACGCCCTAGGCGAAATGTTATGGATTGGGTGCGTTCACTGCTGGTGCGATTTCCATTTTCTCAAACCAAAATCCCTCCAAAACTTTTTTGTTCAAAAAAAAAAACATTTATCAAAGGCTAGCGATTTCAAACGTTTTAAAACATTTGGTAAGACCCAGCAAACCGTGTACATTTACAACAGCTTCTGGCCCCCCAGTTTTGTACTAACTTTACCACAACATAGTTGAAAGCTCAGTTTCAAACTCTGGGTTCTAACAAAACCGTTTGTACAAGACAACATCATAACCATCACTGTGGTCTCAAATTCTGTTGAAAAATATTTCATTTGAAAACTCGATTTCACAAATTTGAAAGTAAACTCCGAAAATTTCAAAATAGCAGGTGCATTGGTAAGTTCAAAAATTCAAATTTTTTTAAAACCTTACTTAGGAATCAGACAACTAACATTAGAAGGTCATCACTAACTACACGCATTGGAACCTCTGTCCTTGGCTACTCAAACTATCCATAAAATACTTAGTTTGTTCTTCTTTAATCTTCCAGCTATTTCAAACATCGTTCGCTATCCTCGGATCTCACAAAATTTTATGGACACTTCTCATATTCGTTGTCTGACAACTATGGGCTTCTGCTAGCCTATAAACACAATATATATTGTATAGCACTGGAGCAAACCATGACGATATACTAAATTACTTAAACCTTCACTCTGGGGAACCTATTCGATGTGAGACTCATTATAATTTACTTACCTTGAGAACTGATGCACTGGTAACTCTACTTTATGGTTCGTTGTCACGACGGCCCCACTCTACGGTTCGTCGTCACGGTGGCTCTGCTCTACGGCACATTACTCGGCGCTTCACTCAGTCTTCGCAGACCAGTCAGCTTTTCCGGTTAGCATCCTCTGTAGGTAAACCTCCTTGATCAGAACTCCCCGTAGGTATCCTTCTCCGATCAAACTTTCCATAAGTAGCGCCAGTGATCGTCTTTGAATCATTATAATGAGAACTCAAATCTTAACAGGTTCCTATCCTTTAGTAGTTTCATAAACCGTTGTTTCTATGTCTGCCATCTTATCTAGGGTCATTCTATTCGTGGACTTTCACTTTCTATTTAGCTCCAAGCATAATTCTTAACTCAATTTTCCCTATCGGGTAGCCACTTACTTTAAAGGGAATTTATTAGCCACTAACATCTCTATGGTTCTTGGTCCCACCTTGAGACCATAACCTGGTGGCTACTGAGGTTTCCAGCTTTCGTATGGTTCTGTTAAGGAACTATCTCTTAGGTATTTGGAACCTAGGCAAAACTCACTCATATTTTCTCAGGGTTCCCACTCTCACAGGGGTCATAGTTCTGAGATTTCTCTCGCCTAAGCAATATTAACTTCATAATGTCTATTGATTCTTGGTACTAATATTGGTATACTTACTACTGGGTACCTACAACTCTCATAGGCACTAGTATGACATAACTGTCTCCCCAGAATTACTGGGTACTTTCCCTCTTCTGTCAATTGATCACCACCGTCAAGGACTTAATCAAAAGGTCTTCGTCCCCGGAGCCACGCCCCTTTGCACGCATGGTGTCTGGCCTCTACAAGGTAGGGATTTTCTTCTCAGGGTACCTTAACAAGTTATTATTTTGACAAGGACATTAAATCGATTGGTTACTATCCAAGGGAAACCTAAACAGTAGGTTACTGTCTACCGGAAAACTTAAGTCGTACCGACTTCTCTGTACCACTTCCCTTGAAACTCTGAGCGGGGATTTAACTTAGATTCTGATTCCCATATCAAAAGTCTTAAAGTTCAACAACAGAAACCATATTCTATGCCATCTACTCTATATCAAGGCCTCCCGAGCCTAACCCTTTTCCTTAGGATGTACGTCCTTTTTGTATCACAACACCAGTATTGTATCAGTACTTGTACTTGTTTTTTCGAAACACTTTTAAAACCATGGCTTAGAGCCTAACTTAATTAGTCAAACCGATTGGCCAGGTAGGCGTCTATCATGGGAGCCTCACCGTGCTAGGGTGACTGATTGGCTGATCCACATAGACTCGGCCCTACCTTCGGCACCAATGGTTTACTGTAACTGAGTCGGGTTCATATCAGATAAAACACTTTTGAAAGCTTAGAACCTAACTCCGCTACTCAGACAATCAGACTAGGCAGGTGTTTTTGTGGAAGGCTCGACGAATTCAAGGAAACTAATTGCCAACCACAAAACCCCTTTCTAGATATCGGACTGTTTGGAGTAACTTAGTTAACTCTGTGCCAGGATGTCTGCTCTGATACCAAAATGTCTCCGTGGTGCCCATACACCGTGGCAACATAACGTACCTCAGCCGCTAGTTTTACGCACCGCCTCACGGCTCAGGGTACGCCCATACGTCCCAGTGCAACCAGACTCCCTGGCCATGTCGGGGTAAGAGCCAATGCTTCGCCACAGATCACACTGTGAGAACCCCCGATCATGGTTACCTTTAACTAGCTCTGATACCAAAATGTCTCCGTGGTGCCCATACACCGTGGCAACATAACGTACCTCAGCCGCTAGTTTTACGCACCGCCTCACGGCTCAGGGTACGCCCATACGTCCCAGTGCAACCAGACTCCCTGGCCATGTCGGGGTAAGAGCCAATGCTTCGCCACAGATCACACTGTGAGAACCCCCGATCATGGTTACCTTTAACTAGCTTTGATACCAAAATGTAAAACCCCAACTTTTCTAAAGCATTTTCTAAATTTTGATCAGAGTTCAAAATAATTTAACCAAAGTTGAGCAACGAAATGATTTTAAATACAAAGTAACTGATATTCAACCACTGTAGTGTACTGGTTTGTTGATACAAAGAGTTCGAAAGACTATACATATCTACAGGACTTTCTCCAGCTAGTCCTTCTGCCTGCTGCTTACCCTTGTTTCTGTTTCTGTTCACTCCGAAAATCCTGAAGCTACAGTAAGAGCTGAGGTTCAATACCCATTGAACCTCAGGTAACGGTTAACCTCATGCTTATGTATCAAATATGTATGACAGATATTCATGTCAAAACAACAATAATCACATACATTATTCTCATATTCACATAATAACATAACACAGCCACTGCAATATGCATGTTATTATAGTCTGCACTATTCACCAGTGCCACGGTGTACATCCGTGTCCTCAGCGCTAGGAAAACATAACGGCGTTATCAAGACTATAACCCGTATTAAATTGTATGTGTATGATCAATTTTTAAAAACAGAATTTTAGACTATCTATCACATATAAGCATACCATAAGCATCAGAGTTAAGGTTACAATACGCGTCCGTACCTTCCTTCCACGTGAATAGTAAATTACTATTCATGTATACGGCACTATTCATGTATACGGCACTATTCACGTATACGGCACTATTCACGTATCCCCAAACTTCCTTTGAATCTGACTCCGGAATCCTCGGATATCCTATAATATCATTTTTATCAGTGACCATTAATTTTCAGCATTTGCGGAAACTATGTTGGATATTCACTATTCATGTGAATAGTACCAGTAAAAATATTTTTACCGTGCCGGTAAATATTTTTTACTGTGCCAGTAAATAATATTTACTGTCCAAGGATAATTCTTTTCTGATGTGACAGATCAGACTAAGCTGCAGCCACAGAGCATACTCAGAAAAACTCTATCTGGCATTTCTACTATAATTACCAAAAGAAACTACCAAATCTTAAGACTAGAGACCAAAGAACTTACCCTTGAAGTTCCTGCTCATTCTCTCCAGCTTCAAGAACTTTACTCTAAACTCTCTCTCTAACTCTAAGAATTCTCACTCTTCTCTTAAACTCAACTGTTGTTCTCTGAGTTTGGTGTGAAGAAAATGAAGAAATGAAGCCTCTATTTATAGTGAAAAAGCATGATACTATTCATACTTTATCAGGTCAGATTTTGGCCGTTGGATCTTGACTTTAAACATGGCTTCATCTCAACCGCCCAATCCATTTGCTTACGTCATCGATGACGTCATCAAGATGCTTACGTCATCGATGACGTCATCATGACGATGACACTTTCTTACTCTTTTGCATTTATCCTATAAAGATTCCCTGATCGGTGTTCTAATCGCGTTATATTAGAAATTCTCAAGAATCCGGAAGCACAGCCTTGTAGTTCTATTTTTCCTCTTCAGAAATATCTGGGTCAACTAAATTTTTGATCCTATTTAGGGTATTCCGTAACCTGCCGAAGATTTTAAGTCGGACACTGACGGTTACAGAAATTACTTCGGGTGACACCAACTTCTAGACAAAAATTCACTGATTCATAATATGTCCAGTTGTTTACTACTTAATTCAAGGAGTTTGAGTTATGATTTATTTCCTACAGATTCCACTATCTGTCCTGCTTCAAAATATCGGTTTCAACCTATCTCAATAATCATTCCGCCGATTACGGAAATGACTTTGGAGATAACCCACTCTGAGATAGAAATTCGCTTGTTTATAATATACCCTTACTTTAAAAACCTAATTCACGGTTTATTGGAAATAATTTTATTTCTATTATTTTCCAAAGTATAAGATATTATATTATAATAATATTATTATTGAGTGGGTCCCGCAAACAATAATTTCAAAATTTCTCCCGTGAATGTGTCGGCAGGAGGAGAATTATTTTGACGTGGGTCCCGCATGAATAGTAAATACGTATTTTCAAAAAGTGAATACGTATTTAGGAATAGTAAATACCGTATTTTTGAATAGTAAATACCGTATTTGTGAATAGTAAATACTTTTCATATTTCTCAAAATATCGATTAAATACCGTATTTATAAAAAGTGAATACGTATTTGTGAATAGTGAATACTATTCATGTACGTATTTGTGAATAGTAAACACTATTCATGTCCAATAAAATACTGATTCTAAATTCATTTTCAAAAATAGGGTCTAATAGTCCTCCGAAAATAGGCTAATTTTCTAGTCTTTAGGTCCAAAATTCAGGATGTTACACTTATCGAAAGTGAGCCCCCAATTTTTTTTGGTCACACATACTTAACAGTTATTTGCCAATAACCATGAAATAAACCCCTTCATCTGGTGACAAATACTTTACCGTTCGTGATTTTTTTTTTTGATACAATTGAGCAACCAAAACAGAAAAACTAGCCTTTATCTAGAATCAGGATCCTCTCTAGCTCCCCGTCTGCAGTTGGCACAATCTGGAAGCCAGGCCTGAAGGAGAGACTGGATTTAGCCAAACTATCTGCTGCCGCGTTGGCCCATCTGTTAATAAGCTGAACCTCTACAGACCAATCTCGCGTCAGTACCCCCTTAATTTCTTCAACCAGCTGGCTATCTTCATGCGTGTCCATTGATGGCGTCTTTAACAGTGATACTGCGTCCGCCGAGTCCATCTCCAGAATAATATTTCGAAATCCCAAATCCCATGCGAGCTTAACCCCATGCAAACAGCCCCACAACTCTGCGGTCAGACAGTCTCCCTCCCCTCCCTTGAACATGAATGCCGACAAGAATTCCCCATGTTCATTCCTGAGAATGCCTCCACTGGCCACTCCTGGAGATAGGGGCGAGAAGGCCCCATCAGTATTGACCTTCACCCATCCAGCTGGTGGCGGTCTCCATTTCTCACCCTGTTCATAGGTCGTCGCCGTTGTGCCATGATTCGTACATAGCTTGTCACTTGCGGTCTTCAAACTAGTAATCATGGCCTGGACATTAGCACTAATAGTGTGATTCGAAGTCTTCTTTCCTTCGAAAACATAGGCATTCCTGCGCCTCCATAGCCACCAACAGGTTATGACAAACTGCTGCCTCCACGTCTCCCTATTTGGATCATCTCTACTCAAGGTAAGATTCCAGGTGAGCCATCGCTCCAGCCGTAACGCAAAGAATTTGTGTCGGAGCTTGGCTGGAACAATCTGATTCCATAGCTCTTGTGTGTCACGACAATCTCTAAGGAGATGCATAAGCGTCTCCACCTCCTCCCCACAAATCGGACACCTAGCATCTGTACTTAGCCTACGTTTACATCTAGCTGCATTAGTCAAGATTCGTTTGTGGAAGACCAGCCAAAAGAACATTTTGCATCTCTCTGGGACTTTTAATTTCCAGATCTTGCCCCATACAGGGTTCGGGTAGGCACTATCTTGGGTAATGACATCATATGCAGATTTCACAGTGAAGGAACCACTCTTGATCCACTTCCACCTAACTTTCCCCTGTGGCATTACCTCAACACCTTCCTGCACACTACTCCACGTACGTTTGATTCCACACCACAAATTTGATCCACGTCTACCCATGTCGATCTTTGGCATTACGTCCAAACCACAGCCATATTTATTTCTGATAACTCTCACCCAGAAATCATCTTTACGAGCAATAAGGTTCCACCCTACCTTCATTAGGTAGGCTTGGTTAGAGGAGCTGGTATGACGAATCCCCAATCCTCCTCTCGTTTTCATTCGTGATTTTAATCGTTAAGTACTGTAGAACATCTTTCATGGTTATTATTAAACAACCGTTATGTATAGATGGATATATTAAATAGTTATTGTCTTACAACTGTTAAATATACTCCCTATACATAACGGTTGTATTTGAAAAAATTGTAAAATATAGTTCCTAATATTTAACGCTCAGAAATTTAATGGTTAAAAATTGTTAAAATATCCACAAAAATAACCGTTAAATATAGACAAATATGTAGTAGTTATCCATTCTTACCTGCAATATAAGATTTTGGTTTTTTTTTTTTAAAAAAAATAGTGGAAACAGTTGTCCCAACAAGTAAGAATGAGAAAAAAAAATCAATTATCTATTAATTAAGGAGATATATTTTCCAAAATCAACCATGTATCATAAGTGACATGTAAAACTATGTTTTACTTACCTCTTTCGCTTTTCTTGTAGAAAGTTGGATAAACTCCTCTCATTAGGAATATTATATTTCATTTGGTTATAACTAAAATAAACGTTACTACAATTATTATATTTCAACGAACCACACAAATTAAGGGAGGGGGTGACCTAGTATTGCCACATTCAATGATTGAAGATAAGTAGATGTAGATGTGATCGACTAATGAATGAAAGGGTTGAGCTCATACGTGAATGATGAGATATGAAACTTAGGATTATGACTAGTAATTTTATAAATAATTTATATAACTAAATTTAATTAAATTATGTATAATTATATATAATAATGCAATTTTTTTCCTTAAAAAAAACCTAAATAGACCAAGCTTGTAAACTTGTAGCTAGGCTTGGTCTATTTACCTAATTAGGCTTGAGCCTGAGTCTAATATATTTACTTAATAGATTAAGATGAACTTAAAGTACGCTAGGCCCATAGAGCCCTAATATAAGCTTATCCTATTCTCACCCTTATGTATAAGCTAGATAATTTTTAAATATTAAGAAGATTAGTGAGATAAATTATTTGTCATAATTGTGTATTAATTTTCTTAAATATTCCTTTTTAATCATTATTCATTATTGAACAGGCATTTAATATATGCAATTAATAGGGACAATTTGGACCAATATACGTTGGTCCCAGTAGAATGGACTTTGACCATTTAAGCATGAGATCTTGGATTTAAGTCAATTAATGTCATTGCAACAAACACCATTGAGAGAACTATATCTTCAACTAGGGTTGACAATGGTTGAATCTGGCCCTCTCATTGTCACGCCTCGAACCCACAAGAGGGGTGACCGGCAAGAAATATGAGAGATCTCACATTCCTTAAGCCTTAAACTTATAAACGAATGCTAAATAATACTCATAACAATGTTGTTAAAATCGAGATCCTATATAAGATCGGAAGGGGGTGTGAAGATCGTAAATCGTGGGATCGACACGGATCGTAAGATCCTATTACCTAAGATATAAGGTTATATTCGAATATATATATACATGTAAAATAACTAATAACAATTGTTAAACTCATAAACATAATATAAAAGTAATAATAACAGTAGAGTTATCAATTTGACAATGTATAAAATAAAATCAAAACACCAAAAGTAAGAAAGAGTTCAACATCTCTAATTTAAATAAAGTCATTCAAGTTAATAGGTTCCAAGCTATTAAAGTATTAACTAAAAAATGAATCTTTGAACTGGGAACCCTTGTGACTCGTGAGAATGAATTTCTGGATGGAAATTGGAAAGTTGAAAACTATTAAACTATTGACTATTAAATGATTTTTTTTCCCCGTTTCCTTTTGCTTTAGTTCTTATCCACTTATGACTTATCTGACTATTTCTTTGAATAGAGTCATAGAGAGAACATCAAGAGTCAAAACAAAGTGAGAAACCGATAACACGCGTCCAGCAAAAATAAGAAAGATATCTACACACTACAGTGCTACACGCTTGACGGCCGGAGTATTTTAGCTCTCCTCCAATCCTCCTAAATCCTAATCTGTATTCTTACCAGAAAGTGGATCTGTGGAAGTTCGGCCACCTTGAGCGACGGAGGGGCTAGTGATCTGGAAGAATCTCCGACGGTGCTTCGAGAGTGGGGCAGAAAGAACGTTGAAAGCACCGCAGCTGCAACAGGTGATTTCTGAAAGCAACAATACTACAGTAGGGCTCGTGTAGTCGTGTGGTTCCTGAAATTAGGGTTCTGATTTTTTTTTAATTCCAATTTTGGATCATGGGCATGGCCTCATGATTTGGGCTTTTTTCCTAATTTGAGAAGCACAACAGGAGGATCGTGCGATCAGCGATTTGTATGATTGCCCATCGATCCTATCGTTACAACTTCATCTGTGATTTTTGTGCATAGCTGGATCGTGTTGGCTCCTGAACATGATTTTTGTGCATAGCTGGATCGTGTTGGCTCCTGAACATCACGATTTTAGCGATCCTGCGATTTAGCACGCGATTTTCTCAACAGTGACTCATAATAACATAGATTAGAATATTCATAAGTTCCAAACAACAAGGGAAGGTAGGGATCCTACCTATAGACTACGTGGAGCATCTACCGATAACAATAACACAAAAGCCTAGGTTTATAATTACATCAACTAGTAGCACTACAGAATTAGACCGCAAGCTTTAAGTCGTTAAGGAAGCTCTTCACCGCTCTGCAGGAGATACTGGGTCGACAATATTATCTGATCCAAATAAATTTTCCGGTGAATAACGTCCCATTCTTAAAACATAACTTAATAAAATATAAGTAGGAAATAATTTAAACATTCTAATCTTTTGTTAAAAACATAATGCTAATAAATTTTAACTTCGAAACCATACGATCATGTATAAAATAGAACTCTATGAAAAATGTCATTAAGCAAATAAATTCAAATACGTACTAACACCTTTAATTTAATACAATCAATTTAAACTATAATTCTTAAACTGCATCTTTTCATAGAACTTCTTATAGAATGAAAGACGAGCATGGCCACACAGTCCACGAGGGTAACTAACCAGGCATGGCTAAAGCCATGAAAACAGGCATGGCTCGAAGCCATGAAAACAAGCATGGACACACAGTCCATAAGGGTAACTAACCAGGCATGGCTGAAGCCATGAAACAAGCATGGACACACAGTCTATGAAACAGGCATGGACACATAGTCCATGAAACAGGCATGAGAGCAAATCCCATGAATAACAAGCGAGCTCGAGTTTAACCATGGTACACCAAGAACTAACAGTATTGCTGTTAGTAACTAGTGTTCTGTATTCAGTTCTCTCCAAAACATTTTTCAAGCATGCTTGGGGTCAGTTTATCAAAGCAATAAAAATTTCTATTTCAAGATAACAACTTTATCTCATACTTCATACTTAAATCCCCCAGCATGAAATTTCACAAACAATATTTCAAAACTTTCCTTCAAATCAAATCTATCGATAAAATCCTTTTAAAACATCAAGAACTCATATAAAACATTCCATTTCAAATAATAAATGCTAACTTGTAAACTTTCCCAAAATCCAATAAAATACATAATAATAAATAAAATCATCACTCTTTACACATATACTAACAACAAATATTTCTTCACAAAATCATACTCTTAAATATGAATATTAACATTAAAAAAAAAAGTTCAACAATAAAAATATCATATAAAAATTAGGGATATTATTCACTCACCAGTTACTCCTTAAGAAACTATATCTTTATCAAAATCATTTTTGATATACTTTTCTCTTGAACTAAGACGATTGTCAATTCCTATAAATTTTTAAATTCATATAAAGACAGGTTATCATTAATAATCTTTACACTTATATTATATATACTCACTAAGATTTATTTAAATGCCTATTATCCCTCCCAAAAATATTTGTAATAAAGTTGAACAGCACCACTTTTAATTATTGAGGTTTACTTTTCTCATATTGCAGGAGGGAAACAAGATTCCTACACACACATAAAATAGTGGGATCCACATATATATATAGTGCTAATTATATATATATATATGTTGGTCCCACCATTTTATGTCTGTGGCATGAGAAAACATTTCTCCTACAAATGAGAAATGTTTGTAGGAGAAATGCTTTTCCCTTAATTATAATGGTTTAACCTCACGTAATAGCAACTAAAAACTCCTCTGGAACAAAGATGCAAGTTCGGACCTACACCCCACTAATATTCCTTTGCAGCTACTATTTTATTTACACACATGCATGCAACACAAAGCTCCCCCACGATAACAAATCAGAACCATATGCATGCACAATAAGCTTCTAACTCAAAACCCGAGGTGCAGAAACCATGGAAGCTAGAAGGAAAAGGCTCACCTTAATCGAACCCAACTGCATGCGTCAATCAGACCTTCCTTGTCTGTTCAACATCTTCTAGCTTCACCTTGACCCAGCTCATATTCTCCCTGTTACTTCTAGTTTTGCAAATGACGGACCGTCGGGAATGAATGAGAAATAGAAAAATGAAATATAAGGCTGACAGAAGTGATCTTCTTCCAGTTCCTTCTCCAACTCACGCTCTCTGCATCTCACCTCTCGGTCTCTTACTCTCGCACTGTCCGTAAATGACGAAAGGAAAGAATGAGAATGAGAAGGTATGACGTAATGAGTAAATGAGGGAGCATATGGTGCAGGCGCTGAAAATACGAGAGAACAGTCGAGTATGGTGCTGATGTAGCTGCTGAGTTCGAGGGGCACGGTGGTGTCAGCTGAAGTTGCAGAAGACAATGGAGCGTGGTATGTCTGTCCGAGTTCATAGGTGCGCATGAGCTGCTGTATTCAAGAGGCGCAGAGAAGTAATGAAGCATGGGCACTGTGCACATGATGATGAGCTGTCCGTTAATTGCATGAAACAGGTGTTATGAAATCTCTAGGTTCCTTTCTTTTATTCCCTGGCTGATAGCAATAACTAATAAGGAATGGGAAATAGTAAATGATTATATTAGTGTTGGGGTGTACGAGAGGACGTGGCTTTCAATTAAATAAGAAAGAGTGTTTCAGTTTTTTGCCACCGAAATGAGCTGAGACTAATGGGCCAAATTGTGTATGCCAGATGAATATTAAGAAATAGGAGAAATGGAGAATTGTTGTGCATCGGAGGGGCCCGTCACTTTATGAAGAATAAAGAAGTATATGCTGAATTGTTCACTTGGATAGATGAGGGAGTATGCCTCTGCTTTTTGCCTTGGCCGTAAGAAAGAAAAATAAAATAATTAGGAAAAAGGTGTTTGACTAAAGTGTCTTTGAGTGGAGCCCAACGGAAATGGGAAATCATGAAGGAGTGATCTGTCTCTTTTTTTTTAAAAAAAAAAAAATGAATGAGAGAGAGTGTCAGAGTGACATAGGTGCTGTTATTTCATGCCTAAAATAATAATAATAATAATAGTTTGATGTACGAATAGAGTCTAATAATTGAGTATCAGGAAGATGAATTCAAATAATAAGAAGAAAGTGTGGACCCATTCCAAATAATCCATTTACTCCTCCTTGCGCCTCTACAAAAATTTACTATACATATCTATATTCCTAAATCTTTAAGATCCCAAAAAAAAAAAAAAATCGACTAATTTTCTTAAACTTTTCAATCGTGCTAAGCTTAAGATTTTAGCTCTTTCTAGCTCAACAACCTACTTAACCCAATTTTTATTCTTAAACTTATAATCCCAAAATTTGGGGTGTTATACTCATACAGCTATATAAAAAGAAAAATACGGATAGTTTGACAAAAGATTTATAAATACGAGACACAAGGTAATTGAAGTTTTATATTTATTGAAAGTATAGAACAAGCTCCTCAACTAATTCCTATGTTAAGCGTAAGGGGGAGTAGTTTAGAGCGAAGGAGAAGAAGAAGAAACTAAAACAATAATTGAATTGAAATGGAAATAGTACAAGTAATAAGTAGGTGAACTTTTTATTATCTCTTTTAATATTGAGCCTGTCTCTTACTTGATCTGAACAAATCTGACGGGGGAGAGTATTCATACGCACAGGTTAATAGGCTATCCCTATTTTGTTTGTATGTGTATAAATTGGGGGATTTTGACCGAAATAAATAAGAAAAAAAAATAATTACCGGATTAAAGCACTGTGCAAACTATTTTCCAAACTAACGTTAACGCCTCTAGAAGCGTGAGGGGGCCCCACGCCACTGGTAGTGGCGTGAGGGTGTGTCACGCTTCCAGAGGTGTGAGACTGTCTCACGCCTCCAGAGACGTGAGATACTCTCACGTATCTAATAAAAAATAATTAAAAAATGTTAATTAAATATATAATTAATTATAAATAATAAAAAATTAATAATAATTTAAATTAATAATTAATAAAATTAAAATATCTAAAATAAGATTAATTAGTAAATTAA
The DNA here is from genome assembly GCA_034222035.1 of Acacia crassicarpa. Classification (NCBI taxonomy): domain Eukaryota; kingdom Viridiplantae; phylum Streptophyta; class Magnoliopsida; order Fabales; family Fabaceae; genus Acacia; species Acacia crassicarpa. Next base: position 42,981,310 of record JAWXYG010000003.1, read on the forward strand.
TTAATTAATTATTATAAACCTCAAGATAGATGACTAATTATTTAATATTTTGTTCATTAACAATTTGATATATAAAGTATCCATCTTAGATAAGATAAGTTTAAATAGAGAATAATAATTAGTCAAATACACAATGAATGATCCACGATTTACGCTTTGTTATAAATAATTAGAAGATTACGCGGTATTATTTATTATTTAATTACACAATAAATAATATCAAGATTACGCAGTATTTATAATTAGAAGATTACACGGTATAATTCAAGATTACGCAGTATTTATAATTAGAAGATTACACGGTATAATTTAGTTAAGAGATTACGCGGTATCTTATAATTATACCGCGTAATCTTCTAATTATTTATAACAAAGCGTAAAGCGTGGATCATTCATTGTGTATTTGACTAATTATTATTCTCTATTTAAACTTATCTTATCTAAGATGGATACTTTATATATCAAATTGTTAATGAACAAAATATTAAATAATTAGCCATCTATCTTGAGGTTTATAATAATTAATTAATTAATTTACTAATTAATCTTGTTCCTAAAGTTTATACTCCCTCCGGTCCTAATTATAAGGCATAGTTGACTTTTTTGGAAAAATTAAGGAAGCTAATTAAATTACTTTAGAGTATTTTTATTTTTATTTTTTTCTTCAAAGTAATTAGTTTGACTAATAAACTAATATATAATCTAAAGATATACAATATATAAAGTGATTAAGTAACTTATTTAGCTTCCTTAATCTCTCCAAACAAAGTCAACTATGCCTTATAATTAGGACCGGAGGGAGTAATAAATTTTAGATATTTTAATTTTCTTAATTATTAATTTAAATTATTATTAATTTTTTTATTATTTATAATTAATTAACATATTTTAATTATTTTTTATTAGATACGTGAGAGTATCTCACGCCTTTGGAGGCGTGAGACAGTCTCACGCCTCTGGAAGCGTGACACACCCTCACGCCACTACCAGTGGCGTGGGGCCCCCTCACGCCTCCAGAGGCGTTAACGTTACTTTGGAAAATAGTTTGCACAGTGCTTTAATTCAGTAATTATTTTTTTTTCTTATTTATTTCGGTCAAAATCCCTATAAATTGGTTACCAATACTTAGGTTTGGTGGGAGGTTAATGGTATTGGCGGTACTGATATGACTCTCTCTTAACTCTTTTATCTCTCATTCATTCATATACACCATCGATCACTTGGATTTTTAACCAAAATAATAACAAAAAAAAAAAATTTACCAATCTGAAGCACTGTTCAAACTATTTACCAAAATAAGGCTGATGTGACAATGGCGTCAGAAAGTACGACGCCACTAGTGGCGTCGTACCTTCTGCCATGACTAGTGGCGTCGTACTTTCTGACGCCACCGTGTCATTTTTTTTTTTTATAAATATTGAATCATCAGACTGTGATTGGTCCACCGGGCACGCCACGTCAGTGGCGTGAAACAGGTCCACGCCACTGGTGGCGTGGACCTGTTTCACGCCACTGATGTGGCGTGGGACCCCCCTACGCCACCAGTGGCGTGAGCCTTATTTTGGTAAATAGTTTTGACTGTGCAATAATCTGGTAAATTTTTTTTTGTTATTATTTTGGTTAAAATCCCTCGATCACTTATTGGAACTTCTCTCAGAGAGAGAGAGAGAGAGTATATGAGAAAGAAAAGTAGGGTTGTTGGAAGGAACACTACGAAGGCATGCGTGGACGGCAAAAACTTGAAAATCTATAAAAACCAGAAAATCATTATACATATTGATATCTGTGGTCCATTCCACCACTAGAGCTTTGAGATAGTGGGTTATATGAACTTCTCCCATTATATAGATAGATAGATAGGGTTTCATTCAAAGCATTGAAATCGAGCTCTTTGGTGTTTTCTCTTTGTACTCTTCAATAAGAATATATAGCCATAGAGATATATAACGCAGATATATGGAACTTGTACCATTTTTGAGGTAGTCCCGGCCACGGTACGTTCCATTAACAACAGTTTTGACCACTCTAATAGTGATGTCAACGTCTTGAATAACAAAAATGTGGGTTTTTAGTTCTCTACATGAATTTCTCGTGTTATCTCTAGGGTTTTTGATCTGACATGAATTTCAAATAAATACAAGGCAAGCCTGCCTTGGAGGAGAAATAGTAGACAAGTTGGAGCCAAATTCCCCACACACACGGGACCCATTATCAAAAGCATGCCTGTATACTCCTTCGACCCTTAATATAAGATATATTTATTTAATTTGATTATATTAATGAAGTTAGTTAAATTAGTTAATATAACATCTATTGTCAACCCTACTCATCATCCCTTAATTTCCTTCATTCTTGCTTCTCTTTGATTATCGTTAAAAGAGCATCAATGGAGTAAATTAGGAAAAAATTGATAAATATAAAAACTATATTTTATATTTATGATCATAATCAACTCCATAAATATGTCTTATGTTAAAAACAAGAGGAGTATAAGTAGAAATTATCTGGGGTTGATCTTTTCTGGTAACACCCCGTTGAAGTAAGAGAGCCATAGTGTGTCGTATCCCTTGCATTCCTATTTCTGATGATCCCGAAAAATATATATTTGGGAATTTCAAATACATGGGGCTAAGTCTCAAAACAACAAGCACTTGCTTATGTTAACCAACGAGTCGGCAAGAAACTGCAGGGGCTGGAGAAGGAATTTTGTTATCCTTTTGTGGGTATTCGCCACCAAGCAGATACTGTAAGTGTGCGGGTCACTGTAAGTAGTACGTTTAGTGAGAAAAGATATTGTTCCCTGAATGATTCATGCAAAAAGATATTGAAATATATGAAATTGAATTCCCTAATTAGGCCGAGTAGATCCAAAGCATATTGGTTGATTTGTAAAATGCAATTTTAAAGATATGAAAAGTATTCCTACGTACTGTTGCGTTGGGGCACCAAACATGTTTCTCTTTTCAAAAGAGATTGTCGTGGCACTTAGCACATATGTCATGGCAACAGTAGAGACCTTCTAAACTTGTTTTCACCTGGGAAAAAAGGAAGAAGAAGAAGAAGAAAATACCACTTCAAAATCATAAATAAGTATGTTGTCCATAAAAGTATATATAGGTATTAACTATATTTATGTAGTAACTGACAACTCATTTTATTAAAAGATCTTTGATATGAGATTTTAAAGTTTAAGTAGTATAAGAATATTGGGGGTACTTGGAGTGTGACCGTTTTTCCCTAATGCCCATACAAATCAAATCACAGATAGCAAGCGATTATGACAATATGGAAGCGATTATGACACGCTGCAAATTAAATAAACCACAAATAGGAAGAAGAAGAGAGAGAATTTATATAGTAGAGGGAAAATAAATCAGTCTGAACATCTCTATTGAAGTAATTTACAACTAAACCCATTATGGATATTTATAGTGTTTTATCCTTTCCATAGAGAGACACATTATATCAGTGAAATAATATCACTAATAGAGTCATGTTCTATCGGTTGAATAATATGTCTCATATAGTAATTAGGAGATATCATATGTATCTACTCAAACTTTTATATTATTTATACTTTGATCCCAATCTTATCGGGCTTGGGCCTAATCCACCAAGGGTAGATTAGGCTATTTTCCAACAACATTTATTAACTCATCACTTTCTTACTTAAAATATTCATGCCCGCAGGAAAAAAAAAAGGGAACATTTATGAGTGGAAAATGTGTTTACTTCAATTCTAATGAATTTATATAATTTCCTTAATGATATTAACATTACAAAACAAATGTAATTAGAGAAACATAATAGAGAAAATGAAAAATTTTGTATTAACCATATAAGAGCAACATATGCATATAAATTAATTATAACCCATTTATTGGGTTTAACAATGATCATTCCTCACTTGAGAGTGGTTAACAACTAACCCTAACTCTATGGATTTAGGAAACACTTCCCTCTTTAGAGAGACTTAGATTAATCTCTCTCTTAACATGGTGTGGATGTCATTATCTTACATACTAAACACATTAACACTACTACAAAAGATGACATTTGCGTCTGTAACAGGTGTCCAATTAAAAAACTAGGAAGAAAAAAAAAACGCGGTGGCATTTTTGTCATAATTGAGTGATTTTTGGAGTCTAAGTTTGGCACTAGAACGCCAAAAGTCCAGACGCGGTGGCATTTTTGTAATAATTGAGTAATTTTTGGAGTCTAAGTTTCACACTAGAACACCAAAAGTCCAGACGCGATGGCATTTCCGTAATAATTGAGTGATTTTTGGAGTCCAAATATTAATATTAGACTCCCTAAAAAACCTTTTTTGGAGTCTAATTCTTGTTATTAGACTCCCTAATTTCCCAAAAACATATCTTCCCCCCGATCGTATTTTCCTTGCCCCGTCGATTTCTCTGTCTCTCTTTCCTCTCAACCCTATTCCGCCGTCTTGACCCCCAAAAAAAACCCTATTCCGCCGTCGTCGCGCCCTCTCCACCGTTGAACCATCGTCGCCCTCTCCACCTAGCTCCTCGGATCAACGTCTTTCCGTGGGTAAATTACAGCGCATGATGAGAAGAAGCCGATCGAGTCATTCGCATTTGGAGAAAACTGTCGTGCGAGCTAATGGGATAAACCTGGAGCCCTAGCTAGCTAACTGATTCAGACGATACTAGGGATTATGCACCGGAGATTCATCCTGACTCTCTCGCTCTCTCTCTAGTTCACCTTCGATTCCCTTCCACTCCTTCTCCGGCGACCAGAGGTGGACTGAGGTGTAAGGTACTTTCGTTTTTTTTTAAAATCAGACCTTAAATATAAAACAACACTTTTGCCTTGATTGTTCTTAAAAACCCAGCAAAAAATGCTACTGTCTCCCTCTCGACCTTGCGTCTGCTCTGGGTATGATTTTTTTTTCTTGCGTATGAAACACCGAGGAAAATTTTCCCCAGAAAAAAGAGGTCAAAAATTGAAAACGAGATAGAAAGAAGAATTATAATATAATGTTTCGTTTCTATCAATTTGCTTTGCTCAAAATTCGAACTTGCATGCCTTTGATGTGCCTCGTAAAATTTTTTTGATGGAATGTGTTCCAATCTCAGGTATCAGACAGCAAATGAGCCAAACCTAACTTGGATTGTGTTTTTGACGTTGAGTTTGTTAGAATTTAATACCAAGTTAATTGTTGTCTGTAACTTGAATGCTGGTTCATGTAATATGGTGACATTCTTCTGTCAATGTTTATTTCATTCCTCACAGACAAAATAGCATAATTCTTCAATGTTGTTCAACTTGTTTAGTTCTTGCATTGTATCCTTTATTTTCCCCACTAATGCCATCAGTGAGTGGCTTTAACTCTTGAATGTTAATTTTTGCAGTAGTTAACTTATTGCACTCTATTTCTCATGTTGAAAATCAAACCAGTGGGCCATTCTCTGTTTGGTTGGGTAGCAGTGTTTGTAACAGCTACATGTGGTTGTTGCTTAGGAAATTACTACATGTAGTTATAATTAGTTATTTCTTTTAAAGTATTAAAATCACCACAATAAAAGTTAATTAATTAGGAAGTTTTATTGTTAGTTTGGGATACTAGGTGGTAAAAATTTTTGTTTTGGTCAAAAAAACGAGGAGGTTTATCTTTAAGTATCAAGGACCTTAGCTAAGAAAGCATAATGAAGTTTTTATCCTCAAACTTTGTTTGAAGCTTATGATTAAGAATAATGTTTGCTAAAACTGCCCAATGCAAGAACGAGTGTTTCACTGATGTGGATTGAACTTGATTGTGTGCTGAGATTTTTGTTACTGATATACTCCTATCTATCATTGGGAATTTTCTGTGAAATTTGTGCGGAAGTTGCCACTGTTTTGAGCTTCTGTATCTCTCTTTGCTGTGGGTCAATATACTTGCATCTGGATCGTTAGAAGTTCTTTGCTGTCATTACTTGATGGATGCTGATCTCATCTCTCATTAATTTGTTCTTATATATCAATACTGTCATGCCTAGAATGAGAACCAAAGCATGTTTATTTAAAGTGGGATATCTATATTATTGTATCACTCAAACTCTTTGCCATCCTCTATTATGACTGCCTTTTTAACTTAAAAAAGTTTTATGCATTTTAATTGGATCTAATATTGTAAGACAATATTAAACATTGGATCTAATACCCTTTTAATTTGGAAATATAAATGGTATCTAGAAGTGAGTGTTTGTGTCTAGCAAAAATGTAAGCACAAAGAATTGCATTTAGCTATTCTATGCTTTAAGTTCAGCTGTCTGGAATTAATCCCTGCATTACAAAGATAATAACCGGGACCAAATTTTTTTGGTGCTAACTCTAATACAAAACCCAATCCCCTTGTGTTTCCTTTCAGTTTGGCAGTTTTAGTCTCTTGAATAATGAACTAAAATAAACACATTGGTATTCTTGCCAACTTTAGATTTTGAATACATTGGTTATCAATATTGTCATGGCTTTAATTGTTGTTTGCTTAATTGGTGAGTACTTGCTTTTCATTTTGTTGTAGTCATGGAGGAAGAGCAAACTTCAAGTATTGACCTATCTTAGTCTTCTAATATTGGTAAGAATGAGACTCCTGGTAGACCATCTTCTACCGCTTCTAATTCCACTAAGCCTCACCAACCTCTAACCACTTTATAGATGTTGTTATTGTCTGATTAGGTTGAAATATTGCCTCTCAAAGAAGGCCGCCAAAAAAAAAAAATCAAATTGGTCTGGTAGTCCACTAGCACAAAGCTTCTAATTCCACTAAGCCTCACCAACCTCTAACCACTTTATAGGTGTTGTTATTGTCTGATTAGGTTGAAATATTGCCTCTCAAAGAAGGCCGCCAAAAAAAAAATCAAATTGGTCTGGTAGTCCACTAGCACAAAGCTTGGTGACTACTTTTTGCTGAAAATTTTAAAAATGTAAAGCAAGACTTGAACCTCACAAAAGAAGTAATCATTGAAGCAGAAACAGTAATGTTGGGGTGATTAATTCTAGCTGAAAAAGTAATCCCTTGTTTGATTAATGCTTTTATATTGATTAGATCTTGTGCATACCTGTGATCCCTGATTTTGCTTGCATTTTAGCTATGGAAAATGACAAGCTTAACCAAATTAGATGATTAAATTATTGAAATCAGTGGACTTGTTGAGATAAGCATAAGCTCTCATGAGAACTTTTTGCCCCTTATCTTTGCAGAAGAAAACTAGCATAGACATGTGGTTCCCCTTTCATTTACTTAAAAGTCGTTTGATCTATAAGCATAGTTCCCTATTTCCTTGTTAATTGGTTGGTGCTACACTCAGACTTAATCATAATTTACTATTGATTTTTTTTCTTCGATGAGATGGATGTGGAACAAACTAGGTTTACTCATAACACTCAAAGGCATGCCAATGTTTGTGAAACTTTTAGCCGTTTTAAGATTTCATTGCCGGAATTTGTGGTGGCTGTTAAAAATGATCACACCTTTGGCATATTGGTTGCATTGATCTAGTTTTGCTATAATGTATTATTGCATTGCAGGCAACAATTGCTCTCAAGAGGAAAATAGCAACGTTAATAATTCCAAAAAGGAAATAGAAAAAAGGAGCTCCTAAATGTGAATGTTTTGTATCTTCTCAATTCTCTCATATAATGTTTGAACCTCATTTTCTTCTCATTGATACACATGTCATTATGAATTTTCTATGATTTTATTGACAAGAATTGAACAATTAAATATAGTGCCAAGACATCACGTGAGCCATTTTCCTCTGCTTTCTTTCTTTGAAAAACTAACCTGAGAGCTAATGTGACATAATTATAATTAGTAGCATTTGTGATTACTTTCAATTTATGAGAGTTGTTAGTATTGTATTATTTTATAGGTTGTAATTATTATGCTTGATGTAGTTACTAATTAGTATAGTTGACCTAAACTCTTGAATAATTTTAGGTTGCAATTATTATACATGAACATTATTGGGGAAGAAGCATTGTTAGATTAATTTTTTAAGTCTAAAAAATTGAAAGTGTAAAGTTGTAGTTTAATTGGCAAGTAAGAGTAGTTTTAAAATGTCAATGATTTCAAGGGTCCTAATGAACTAGCAATAGATGTGTGATATTTAATTAGGGTCACTGGACGATGTGAAAGTTGAAAGCTTCAAGTATGGAGGAATTCAAAGCAGGAGAAAGAAGTTAAAGTTTCAAGGTAGCAACTTTACCTTCTTGTATCTAAATTGTGTCTATATGTTTCTGCGGGTATTTGCTAACAAGAAAAAAAATTCCATTTTGGACATTTAGTTATGCTTTTTTCATCTGCATGCCTATTTAACGGTAACAATGAAAATGTGCCCCAGACGCCACATTCTACTTTTGATCGAGTTCTAATTATTCTAATTGCTGTGGATCCTATATAGTATACGGGGGCTCTCTACACAATGGAGAAAGTTATGTCGTCTTACCTCACATTTTCATTACATCTTACTTTCACATATTTATAACTTGACTTATTGAAGTGCAAAACAGATTATTTCTCTTACATTATATGATTCTTTGACGCTCAATGTTAATCTGATGCCATTATTTTAGATATTGAATCTGCCAAAGCATCAAGGCGGCAGCTTAAGGAGGTAATATGTGCTGCCCTCTTTGACATGAATGTTCCTGCTATTTGTGCTGTCAACCAGGTTTTCCTCTCTTTTTAACAAGAAAGCTCTGATTGCCTTATATCTACTGATTTACCATAAGGATGATGCACATTAGCAGATGCTAAAAAATTTAAATGGGAAAAATTCCAATGAGTTTGCAATTGTATAGTACCTAATTTCTAGCAGCCAATTCAATGTAAGATACATTCACTTTAGTTCAAACAGGGACAGCTTATAAAAAAGTTCCAGCAAGCTTCAATACAATTACAGGAAAAAAGGAAAAAATGAAAAACAAAAATCAAACTTTGGTCTTCTATCTTGTATGTTATCCCAGGTTGAATTCTGATTGCTAGCCATAGGATTTGTTCATTTATGAGTGTACAAGAAAGTCTTGAGTCTTTTATGTTTGTGGTGACAAACTACACTTCTGGATAATAATTGAGATATTGGATGTTCATTTTATATATATGAATGTTTATGTAATATAATGTCTAGGATGTTAATATAAAAGAGCATTCTTGCTGTTGTTACTTCGTGGACCATAATTGAATGGGTGACTGTAACTGTGGGTGATGTTTTGAACTAATATTAGATATAAAGTATATTTGTTTCTTGATAATATGGGATATAAAGTATTTATTTGAATACCTGATTTGTGCTTGGAGTTCAAAATTTTTTTTTTTCATGTTACTAGTTTCCTATGTTAGGTTTGCATTAATCCTTCTACACTCTATGGTTTCATAGTTTACCATTATTGATTCAAGTGTTTTTAATCTAGCCCTTAAAATTTATCTTCAATATAAGCTGAATAACTAAGTGACTAGTTTTTTGTTTTTCATAGACTTTGGATCCAGTAACTTCAACCATTGAGTATTGTTGCACAACAACTGGTACATATGCAAATATTGTTTATTTCAAGTTCAAATCAAGCATTAATTTATACTTCATATTCCTATATTGCAGTCTTGAAGATGCATTTCAAGATTCCAATAAATTGTCTATTTTTGTAACTATTAACATGTCCAGGTCTTAAAGTTTTTTATGGAAAAAGACACCACAATTGGGATACTTATTTTGCAGGTACTTTTTTTCTGTTTGAAACTATTTTTCTTCTTTCTCATGCTTTATGCATTTTTGAATTCTCTATTTTACCTTTATATACAATGAACAATTTCATCTTATGTTCTATTAATTCTTGTAAATTTCTTTTGCCTTAAAGGATTGTGTTGTTGGACTTCTGCTGTTCTTGGTGGCACCTCAGGTGTTCTTCATGGGGTGATATCTAGCTATGATGAAACTGTAAGTATAGGAATTCTAAATCTCCAGCTTTTACTGAATCTCTTACAACTTGACTACATGTTGTACCCAAATTAAAGATGTAATTATAATTTATTCCCTAAGCAGCATTATATACTTCTACTGTATCAGTATGTAGTTATAGTTATCATAACCTTTTAGCACATAACTAGATGTTGTATGCAATTATACTAATGGTGCATGTATTCTGTAAGGATGTTTTTTGCGAGGAATGACAGGATAGTGAAATATACGAAGCAAATATATATATATATATATATATATATATATATATATATATATATATATATATATATATATATATATATATAAAAGAACGCTTAAGGAGTCTAATTATAGGAATTAGACTCCTAAAGTGAGACTTAAGGAGTCTAAGTTCCAGAATTAGACTTCTGAAGTGTGACTTAAGGAGTCTAAGTTCCAGAATTAGACTTCTGAAGTGAGACTTAAGGAGTCCAACTTCCAGAATTAGACTTCTGAAGTGAGACCTAAGGAGTCCAACTTCCAGAATTAGACTTCTGAAGTGAGACCTAAGGAGTCCATTTAGATAAATTAGACTCCTTAAGTGACGCAAGAGAACGTTATAGTCATGACTTAAGGAGTCTAAGTTATAAACTTAGACTCCTTAAGTCACGACTTAAGGAGTCTAAAAAAAAATAGGACTCCTTAAGTTTTCCCTACGGTGCCCCCCAGATAGACGTCACCTCAAAAAAGGACGTCAAAAGTACAAAAAATAGGACTCCGTATCCCCGTTTTGTAGTAGTGTAACCATGACCCTTTATATAAACTATATTCATTAAATTTTACCTTAATATTTCTAACACATTCTCTTAAGTTGACACTTCTTAAGCTCATATAAGTGTCAACTTATAACACAAAAACAAGAGGGTTAAGGTGAATTAAACGAAACAACTTTAATTAAGATACAATACAAAGATTTCTTCAAAATACTCTTCTTCATATCTATTGGCATGTTTCTCTTATAAGCAACACGATCAATATTCATTGCTTTTCTCATACTTCCTTGGCCAAAACCAATCTGCAACCTCTTCTATTTGCAATCTTCTTCACCCATTAAAATATATAATCCTGCACTGTTTTTTTTTAACAAAATTGCAACCTTGCGTTATTACAGAGTCTTTTGATTAAAGAAGGAGAGGCATGAACCCATAGAACCATATGAGAGAATTAGAAAACTATCAATCTTGCTGTCAAGTTGCCAATACATGTCTTAAAACCTGTCATGGGTCCAAAAAACAAACATTTATTGCTTATCGAATAAAAGAAGGACTTGGGAGATTCTGTAACAAAGCTTCATTGCAACATGTCAGATGCGGTGAATATTTTGACCCATGTAGCAGAAGATCAATCTATCTTTCTTCAAAATTTTCTTCACAGTAGATAAAACCTCACCATACATAGCTGCAGCAACTTTATTCATAGCTTCCCCATGAACTGGAGTCATCAATCTGGTTTTAACCACATCCGTAGGTGTAGTGAGAGAAGTAAGATATGATATTGGAAAATTAGCCTCCTCGGCCGTACTTTTATCAACTGAAGTGCATGAAAGGATCTGTCTACACAACTCTGCATACGAGGCCTCTGTTTTACTACCATGTCCAACCATGTTGCTCTATGTAAAATTGTGCACGATTGTTTCCTCAACAGCTCGTCCTTTTTTTTTTTTTTTGGTTGATCTGATACTATGTAAACAAATATAATTAGAAAAACATAGAGATATAATAGAGAAGATGAAGAATATAATATTAACCACATAACATCAACATGATCATATAAATTCAGACCAAAAAAAAAAACATGATCATATAAATTATAACCTATTTGGGTTTAACCAGGGGCCAAGCCAGGATTTGAAAATAGGGGGGGCGAAAATTATAGAATAGAATCTAAGGAAGTTAGTATTTGAAATTAGGGGTAAAAATTATAGAATTGGACCCAAAATTCTAGGAAATTATGCTTCAACCTTATAAATATTTCAATATTGTAGTTTAGTCCCTCTATAACATTTCTTAATAAGGACTAAATTGAAAATGTTAAAAATTTTATATCGCTAAATCACAATTTCCTATATTTTTGGGTAAAACTATGTAATTTTAGGGGGACAGGGGCCACCCCTAGCCCCCCTAATTCTGCCCCTGGGTTTAACAATAATCATCCCTCACTTGAGGGTGATTAATAACTAACCATATATTTAAGGATCTAGGAGAGACTTCTCTCTCTAAAAAGAGACTCATGTTAATTACATCATTCAAGTTTAATTTCCTAAAAAATCTTGAAAAGCATGGGCCTCCATGAGCTTACTTTTTTTAGAGAATAGTTTTTACAATTTATAAAATAAGCATGTGATAGGAGTTTTATCTTGGTTTGTGAAAATTGATTACCCAAACACTCAATAAATGTAATGGAGGTTGGCATGAGGTTTCGGGATTTTGAAATGCTCAATAATTTATGGAAAAAAAGAAAAAAAAATACTTCAACTTCAAAATTTCTAATAAATGTTATTAATTAAAAGAGTATAGGTATTAACTACATTTGAGTAGCAATTGACAATTCATTTCAATAAAAAAATTTACCGAATTAGAGATTTTCAAGTTTAAGTAGTATTTTTTGATGTCCTCCGCATGATTCATTCCTTGCTAAGAAAGCATGAAGACTAATCCAAGAGGAGGATGCTCTATGGTATAGCGTGTAGAAGGGGATATACTACCTCCGGTCCTAACTATAGGACACATTTAATCGATTTTCGAAGGATTAAGATATGAGTTAAATTAATTAATTTTATTCATTTTCCTAAAATATCCTGATGGTTGTCATGGACACAACTTGTTTGCCAATTTGAGTTGTCTTTGTTTTTGTCACCATTTCAACTGGTGAGGCGGGAAAAATTAAAAAATCAGTTGGCGTTAAACAATGACGCAAGAGCAAGTTTGTTTAGGATATTTTTTACGTCTGGATTTATGTGGACCGTAACACCTGTCCCTAGGAAACTACAAGTAAATAAATAAATAATTATTCTCCTGCTAGCTATTTATATAATATACCAGATTAGAATTAAGTATCAATTTTGCCCATAAAAATATGCACCTAGAAGCAATTTTACCCCTGAAGTTTTCGTCGTGGCAATGTTGCCCCTGAAGTTTAAAAATTGTAGCAATGTTGCCCTTCTGTTAACAACTTTAACGATCAATTAACATTGACTGTTAGTTGACCATTAGGGTTGTTAACAGAGGGACAATATTGCTACGTTTTTAAATTTCATGGACAAAATTGCTACCTTTTTTTTGGAGTAATGCTGCTCCTGAAGTTTAAAAACATAGTAATGTTGCCCCTCCGTTAATAACCCTAACATTGACCGTTAAGGCAGTTAATGGAGAGGCAATATTCCTACGTTTTTAAACTTCATAAGCAACATTGTTACGCCGAAAACTTTAGGGGCAAAATTGCTTATGGACGCGTACTTTAAGGGTAAAATTGATACTTAACCCTAATATATAAGTACATTATTAAATTATTATTGTGTTTAATTATTATTAATAAAATATCAATTTTAGAAAGAAATTGACAAAAATTAGAATGTTATCTTATAATTAGAACAAAAACCAACTCTTAAATATTATCCTATAATTAAGACCGGAAGGAGTATTTCCCAAATTTTAGTTTCATGGCTGCTGACAAAGGGTATAATAAGGCCGCTAGGATCTGGTCAAGTATTCTGTTCGGAAATCAATACGTATATATAAAAAATAAATAAATTTCAATACCATTAAAAATAAATTCTATTGGGTAGATCAATACTATTTTAATAAATACGTTTGATCTTTTTAACATGCAACAAGCCTTATTGTTACGCAACATTTAATTTCATTCACACACACACACATATTATATAGTCGAGGTTAAAAATTAAATTTGATATCTTGAAAATATGTTTATTTAAAATTTGAGGTTATTCAGGTAAATGTTCTTCCCCCCCCCCCCCCCCTTTTATCATATTTATTTAAATATTTGATATTTAAAATATACATTTCAGTATTAAATTTGAACTCTTAAAACGCAATTACGTACGTAATGTAAATGTCTAAGATTGTCCTTTATTTTAGAAGAGAAATAAAATATAAAGACAGCGATTTTTTTTGTAATTATGTAGAGGAAAAGAATTTTTTTTTTTTGCGTCCTATAATTAATTTAGGATGCCGAAGAAAATAGTATTTTTGGCGTCCTATAATTAATTTAGGATGCCACGGAAAAGTAGTATTTTAGGCGTCCCAAAATCCATTTTCTCATTGTTTATCCTTCTCCTCTTTTTTCTTTCGACTTGGTTTTTGCACTACTCTCCTCTCCAAACATCTTGATCAATCCTCTTCACTTCCCCCATAACCATATTCCCTGTATTATCCATCACCTAGTCATCATCATCCTTTGCTCCGTTTTGGCCGACCTTTTCCCTGTTTTACATGTCTCTGTTGGATGACCATATATGCCACAACTTGTGCATAACCAATGGAAGCCCTCATATTCAACGTAATAATCTTCACCATCCAAAGAAAATCCTGACATCAATTGTTTACTTAAATCAATCAACACACAAATTCTAGCATAATGACCCATGAGCTGACCAGAAGTATTAATGTCAATCTTAATGGTTTCTCCTATCCTATCTCCAATCCAAGTTAATGCCTCCTTATCATATTAGTCCAAGAATACATTCGGCATACAAACTCAAATTGCCACTTTATCTATAGTAGCCCCACAGCTGGAACAAAAGCTCCCAAGGTCTCACTGTCAAGTAATGGTCAAACAACATCCAAGGCCGCCAATTAAAGCACTAAAATAATCTTCTCTATTGGAAAGTTTAACACACTACTACAAAAAAGGCTAACTACTTCCCTTAAAGACTTCCTTATTTTTAGAAAGGAAGTTAAAAGTGAATTTATCAAATTTAAGCGTCCTGAATTAATTTTAATGACGCATAATTAAATATTTTCCCGCAAAAAATAAATGTTTTAGAGCCTTCGCGCCATAATTTAATGGCGCGCCGATATAGGCGTCCTGAAAAGATATTTAGGGCGCCTTAATACAATTAAAGGCGCCCTAAATTTCAATAAGGGCGCCTTTAATATTTTAAAGGCGTCCTGATAGAAAAATAGGGCGCCTTAATGAAATTAAAGGCGCCCTTATTGGACATGAGGACGCCTTTAAAATATTAAAGGCGCCCTAATTTTCAATCAGGGCGCCTTTAATGACATTAAAGGCGCCCTTATTAAAATTTAGGGCGCCTTTAATGCCATTAAGACGCCCTGAATATAGTTTCAGGACGCCTAAGTCTTTCAATATAAGCCCTACCCGGCCCCCTCTCATTTGCGCCGCGTCTCCATCTTTTTCTTCCCTTCGCGCGCGACAGTTCTCCATTCTCCATATGCATCTTCATCTTCGTTCTCCATCTTCAACGACAGTCCTCCGCGTCGACATTTGTGAACCCTACCTCTAATTTGTGTGCCGCCGTCTCACCCACCGTCCCCTCCATCTCCGACGCCCCCACCATTTGCGCCGTCGGTGTCTTTCTCTTGTTCTCCGTTTTCGTCGCCGTCAGTGCAGTGAAATTGTGTGCCGCCGTCTCACCCACCGTCCCCTCCATCTCCGACGCCCCCACCATTTGCGTCGTCGGTGTCTTGCTCTTGTTCTCCGTTTCCGTCGCCGTGGGTGCAGTGAAATTGTAAGTTAAGTATATTTTTTTTATTTAAATCTACCCCCCTCTCATGTGTTTGTGAACCATATGTTGGATTAATTTCAGTACTTGCATATTGTGTCTAATTGGGCCATTTTTGCTGAATCCAAGAAGTGATTTTGCTATCACTTTATCTGAAATTATCTGGAAACTTGTGCTGGACTTCTACACCTTGCTTGCTATTGAATTTATGGACTAATTTGGCTGTTGAATCTGGATTGAAGTGCTGTTATTAGCTTGATTTGCTGCTGATTTGTAAGCTACTGAAATGGGAAAACATTGTGCATAAGAGTTGTATTTTGGCTACATCATCTATAAGTTCTGGATGTTATTTCTACTGTGATTGTGAGTTAATTGTTGGGCTGTGGGCATTAGTGGTGAAAAGCCGAGTCTTCAATTTTTGAGTGAATTTCCCCGTTGATAATTAATAGTTGTAATGTGGGCATTCAGGGCGTCCTGAAATGTAGATTATTAATAGTTGGCTGGATAATTTCTAATTATGAACTGTTTGATTCCTTTCTCATTAATTCTCTGACGACTACTTTTGGAATCACTTCAAACAATAGAGTGCTAGATTATAATGTTGTATTGGTATTTTAGAGACCATGTAATATCACATGATTATAATGTTGTTCTTAAGCGATGATTAAGGATGGAATGCTAAGTTTTTTGATTCCATTTCACCTTAATCGCTAAAAGTACATTTGATCAATTTTACTTATCTAGAAATTTATAGTTTTAAGTTCTCAGTGATGACTTCTTTTTTGACTACAGGAAGCTAATTACCCTTTTGACTATTGTGACTTGGCCACAATAGCAACCCACAAGAGCTAGCTTGAGGGGTCCTAGGGTAGGTATTTGTAACCATGTTCCTTTTGTCATACAATTATTCCCTCTCCCATATGTTAGTTTGAATAATTCTAATGTTCTCTTTATTGTTGTTGTCTTTAGGTTGACTAGAGCAAAAAAATTTCAAGCATCAGAATTTAAAGTTGAGGTAAGTAAAGTTAATTATTGTTGTTTTTTTGTTGATGTGCATTGAACTAGGTCAACTTTGTTGTATGAATAAAGATGATTAGAAGTCCATAATTTAATAGTTTATGACTTGGACAATTTAGCTATATTTTTATACTTTGTATATTGATGAAACTATTGGATTTAATAGCTGATATTGATCTGAATTGGCTTAGTTAGTAAGTTTTCTTGATTGAAGCTGAAATTGTTTGTTGTTGAAATTTTGGGATGTATTACTTTTAAGGGGAAATGCTGCCGAAATTTTAGTTCAAAATAGTGGGGTGATAGCTGAAATTTTAGTTCAAGATTGACAAAAAAGCATGTCGTTCTTTAAATTGTTGTAAACTTGTGTTGTCGGAAATGTCGTAGGTGGTATTAAAATGGGGCATAGTTGGATGGATGCTTTGAGAACTAGTGAAGAATATGAGAATGGGGTGGAAGAGTTTATTGAATTTTTTAGAAGGAATGTGCCTGCGAAAAATGAGATGTATTATTGTCCATGTGTTAATTGCTTAAATGGGGTTCGACGGGATATTCCTACTATAAGGGATCACCTAATTTGTGATGGGATAAACCTTCGATACACAACGTGGATATGGCATGCTGAGGAGGCAACTACCAGTGTGTCCCACGAAAATGAAGTTGAGGTAGCTGACGATGGAATGGAGAGAATGATTCATGATGTTGAGGTCGAATCTTTTGCACGACCGCATGAATATGATAGCGTCCGGAGTGATGCAGAGACACCTTTGTTCCCTGGGTGTACTAAATATACACGGTTGTCTGGGACCTTACATTTGGTCAACTTAAAGACAACTTGTGGGTGGATCGATAGTAGTTTCCCGTCACTGCTTCAATTGTTGAAAGATATGTTGCCAGACGATAATGTACTTCCAAATCGTATGTATGAGGCCAAGAAAATCTTGTCTTCGATGGGTATAGAGTATAAAAAGATACACAGTTGCCCTAATGACTGCATATTGTACAGAAATGAGTATGAAGGCCTGAGTAATTGTCCGAAGTGTAAAACTTCACGATACAAAGTGAAGAAAGGTGGTGGTTCTGGAGATGATGAGACAACAAAAATGCAACCTGTGAAGGCAATGTGGTATCTTCCAATAATACCGCGGTTTAAGCGTCTCTTTACTAGTGAAGCGACGGCAAAGCAGTTGAGATGGCATTCCGATGAGAGAATATCGGATGGAAAATATCTTCGGCACCCGGCTGACTCTCTGCAATGGAAGAAAATAGACGAAATGTTCCCTCAATTTGGTAGTGAGCCAAGAAACCTTCGTCTGGGCCTTTGTACAGATGGATTCAATCCGTATCGGACTCTTAGCATCACACATAGTGCATGGCCGGTTCTCCTTGTAATATACAACTTACCTCCATGGCTATGTATGAAACGCAAGTATGTGATGCTCTCTATGATGATTTCTGGACCAAAACAGCCCGGGAACAATATCGATGTGTACTTGGCGCCTTTGGTTGAGGATTTAAAGAAATTTTGGGAGGAAGGCAAAGATGTGTTTGATGCATATAAGAATGAGTACTTCAAGATGCGTGCAATGATTTTTACCACGATAAATGACTTTCTCGCATACGAAAATTTATTAGGGTACAGTGTGAAGGGGCATAAAGCATGTCCAATATGTGAAGCAGAAACAGACTTCCATCAACTAAAGCATGGAAAAAAAACGGTCTACCTCGGTCACAGGAGGTTTCTTGATCGATTCCACCCATATCGTAAGTTAAGAAAACGTTTTAACGGCTTACCGGAGCATAGAATGGCTCCAAAGGCATTAACCGGAGAGGATGTTTATAGTCGGGTGAAACATATCAATGTCATATTGGGTAAGCAGCGAAAGATTGTGGGTGAGAAGAATATATGGAAGAAAAGATCAATATTCTTTGATCTTCCATATTGGCGTAGTCTTGATGTGAGACACAGTCTTGATGTGATGCATGTGGAGAAAAACGTTTGTGATAGCCTTGTCAGTACTCTTTTGCACATACCAGGAAAGACTAAGGATGGAATTAGTGCGAGACTAGACATGGTTGATATGGGAATAAGAGAACGGTTACATCCACAAGTAAAAGAAGATGGTAAGAAGGCATACTTGGAGCCAGCAGCTCATACACTATCAAAAGGGGAGAAAAAAAGTTTGTGTGGGTGTTTATACGACATTAAAGTTCCACAGGGATATTCTTCTAATTTGAGAAGGTGTGTTTCAATGGACGATCTGAAGTTAGTGGGAATGAAGTCCCATGATTATCATGTGCTGATGCAACAACTATTGCCTGTAGCTATTAGGAGCATTATGAAAGCTGAAGTGCGAACCACTATAACGAAATTGTGTATTTTCTTTAATGGTATCTGTAACAAAGTCATTGACATTGAAAAGTTGGATGAATTGGAAAATGAGGCTTATATTATTTTGTCCCAACTAGAGATGTATCTTCCTCCTGCATTTTTTGATATCATGGTGCATCTGATAGTGCACTTGGTAAGGGAGGTAAGGCTCTGCGGTCCAGTTTACCTAAGGTGGATGTACCCTTTCGAGCGATACATGAAGATCTTAAAAGGGTATTCTAAAAATCCTTATCGACCGGAAGCCTCAATTGTTGAGAGATATGTAGTTGAAGAGGCTATGGACTTTTGTAGAGAATATCTACCAGAGACGATGATACGATCTCAGCATGACGAGGAGATAACCGAGGGAACTCGAGGAATCAAACTGAAGAATAAGCCTCGTGAAGAGGTGTTGCAAGCACACCTGTACATCTTGAATAATGTGGAAGAAGTTCAACCATACATTGATGAACACAGAAAGAGTTTGAAGAATAAGAATCCAAAGAAGAATGACATGCAAATAGCTCACAAGCAAAAGAAGACGTTCATAAAGTGGTTCGAGGAGAAGGTATCGCACGAGACCGGAGTGTCGGATACAATCGAGTGGTTGGCCTGGGGGCCTTCTTTTCAGGTCATCACTTGGCAAGGTTATGAAATAAACGAGTATACCTTCTACACAAAAGGCCAAGATGACAGAAGTTCTGTGCAAAATAGTGGGCTGATGGTTGAAGCTGAATCCATGCATTTTGCGAGTTCAAAAGACAAAAACCCGGTATTAGCATCAATGACTTATTATGGAGTTATTGAAGAAATATGGGAGATGAGCTGCAACAAGTTCAAAGTTGCTCTATTGAAATGTAAGTAGGTTAGCAATAATGCTGTTGCAATAGATCCGCAATTTGGAATTGTCTCAGTTGATCTTGAAAGAGTTGGTCATAGAGATGAGCCATTCATTCTAGCAAGCCAGGCGAAACAAGTGTTTTATGTTACAGACCCGGCTAATAGAAAAATGTCCATTGTACTTCAAAGTAAAAAACACAAGTACGGTGAAGAATCCTTCGACCTTGACGATACACCCCCTTTTACAACAAATCCCCATACAACACGTGAAGTGGAATTGGTAGATGACGACGAAGATGTTGCAAGAAAAGATCATTGTGAAGGAATATGGGAAACCATATAAAGTAAGATCTTAACTTATGAAATAGTAGTATGTTATTTTTGTGGTGGTTTAACATTTTTTTCATTTTATTAATCTATTTACTATTTAATAACGTACCTATCTAACATTGATTTGTCTTTCATGAACAGGATCATGTCTAGCTCTAGTTCTAGCTTTGATGAGGCAAGAGGTAAGGGAGGTGACGAGCCCGTTGTGAGAAGGGGTAGGCGTTGCACACAGATGGCAACACTAGTGGCCCGTCGTGAAAGCCAAAAAAAGAGGCTGCATGTGGAATTTGATGACAAGCTGAATCCAATTGGCTCGGAGGAGGACAATTTCATTAGCTATGTTGGCTATCTGGCTCGGAGCAAAATTTGAATTGTCATCTCTGCTTGGAAGTTCGTTCCACCGAAGACAAAGCAGTTGATTTGGGCACAACTTTTGGTTTGTCACTTTCGATATATATGCATTTGTATCATTTGACTTATTAATTGAAATCTAATTATCTTTCCTTTTATCTTGTAGCAAACGTACGACGTCCTTAACACTAAGCTAATGGAAAAGCATTGGATGGGGGAAGTCCGTATACGTTGGAAAGACTTCAAGAATAAGCTGTCTAAAAAGTTTATTCGAGGTCCAAGGAGGAACGAGGATCCATGCCAGCTATATCCGTATATTTCTCCCGAGGACTGGAAGGAGTTTGTGGCGTCGCGGCAAAATCCACAATTTGTTGTAAGATTTCTTTCATATCATTTGATTTCTTTAATTTGACAACTTAAGCTCAGTTTTATTTGATTTCGTGTAACAGGAAGTAAGTAAAGCCAATATGGAGAGGCAAGCGGGAAATAAGTATTCGCATTGTTTGTCACATGGTGGGTACAGAAAGCTGGAACGAAGAATGATGGAGGAGCAGTTAGAGAGAATGAAGGAAGCTGCCGAATCCGATCCTTCCACTGTTGTCCAGGCCCCTGAACCTCCTCCTTGTCACAAGAAATGGAAAGCTGCGAGGATGAGGGGCGAGACATACATAAATGCAGATGTTGCTGAGGTTGCCTCCAAAATTGTAAGTAGTTAAATTAGACGGTTTAAATACCCTAAGTTGTTACATATTATAGGGTTTAGATGTTATTTATGAAACATCTTATGATACAGGATGCACTTGAGGAGCAGAGTTCCCAAGGTTCATTTACGCCGGGTCCACGGATGGATATTTTGTCAACGGCGATTGGGAAGGCGGATTACCCTGACAACATTCGAGGGGAGCCTAGGGGGGTTACTGCCGCAAAATATTTTGGACGGCGTTCACGGTTGTATGACGATAACAACCCTAGTCCTCAGCTTGTGGCGAAAATTCGGGCAGGATTGTTTGATGAAATCATGTAACAAGTTCGATCCGAAGTGAAAACTATGATGGATTCGAGGGACAATACAGAACATGCAACTCGTGAATCCCCGGCCTTCCCCAGCAGTAAAGAGAGTTTTCACCCTCCGGATGTTGATCCAGGCGAGCCTTCGCACATTCCACAGGGAGGACAACCGTGCACTCTCTATTTGGATCAGCCACACCGGCATATTGTTGCCGATGCTCTTGTTTACTTGGATCACACCACACACCATAATATTGAAATTGCACAAGACCTACGGAGGGTGACTGTGACATGTGTTCGAGAGGGGGAAGAAGAAACACACATTCCGATTGAAGATGACGAGGTTCCTGATTTAGGTCGGGCCATAAATTCGTTCATCCTGTGGCCGAGTCATCTTATTCAGATGGCGGGGACGACACCTCCAATGGTAGGAAATAAATTACTAGAACTTGCTTTTCATTGCTAACTCGCTCATAATATGCTTGTTTATGTTTTCATAGAATGAACAAGCTGCGGGCAATTTTCCACACTTAGCACTACTGCGAGACGTGTACAAGGACATCATCTATCTCTCCTTCAAGATGCCACCAGGCATTGTCGGCACAGAAAAGACATATGACTTCACCGTCGACAAAGAAGATCTGGCCCAATTTATGCATATGGAGTGTTTAGATTTAGTCGTTCTTGAAGCTGGGATACTGTAAGTTTTTCCCCCCTTTGATTATTGCATTGACATTTTTTGTTTTCTATACTCAACAACGCTTATCATTTTATTTCGATCATAGTGTCTGCAATGACTTAAGCGTCAAGAAAGGGCACTCGGGTTTGTATGGATTCTTGAGTCCAATAAGCACGACCCAAGCTCGGAATACGTTAACCCAAAGGACGCTTTATATTGGTGCTTCAATTGCCTTGGAAGGTGATCGTTGTTATCTAGCCCCAATACTTGAAGCGTACGTATTTTAGTTTTGTCTATTTAAGATTTTTAAGAATAAGTTCCTTTCTTATCTTAATTAATATTAATATGTATATGTTGTAGTGGTTATTGGACCTTATGTGTTGTTTGTCCCTCGAAGAACACATGTTACTGGTTTGATCCCCTACGTAATGGCAGGCCAAACGATGAAATCAAAACCATGTTCGCCAAGTAAGTCAATTTTCATCTAAATCATTGATTCTTTATATGTAATGATTTGTTTTCATGTCTGTTAATTTCCGTTTTAATGATAGTGCATTAAGGGCGGCTAGATCGATTGCTAGAGTAGCAGAGCAGGGTGGACCAAAGTGGCATTTTCCGAGAGTAAGTAATTTCAATTCAAGTTAAGTCATTGACACAATGGTAGCTTTCGATGCCTTTATTTGTTTTGACAATTTCCTTTTGATTTATTAGTGTCCGAAGCAACCAGGAAACTCTGAGTGCGGTTACTACGTTATATTTTTTATGCACGAGATCGTTGGGAGCGGACGTACAAGTTTTATGAACATACGTGATCGCTCTGTGTTTCTCAATTGATAATTATTTCATTCACTTCATTCGTTTAACTTATACCTTGTTTTTCAATTTATAGATTTTTGATAGTCTAACTCCGTGCTCGGATGAAGAGATCGATACAGTTCGAGACGCTTTGGCTGCTTTGTTTCTTCAACGCATATAGATATGTGATCTTTGTTGTTGCTGTACATATGTGATCTTTATTTTGTATTGGGATTGAAACTTGAAGCTGAACATTGTATTTTTGGTCAATTTAAGTATGATAGTTTGTTGTTGCTGTTGTTGGTCACTTGTGATTGTTAGTCTACAATGGCTCCACGTGCGTTTTGGTTTTTGGTTACTTGCTGTTGGTTGTTTGTTGCTGTTGTTGGTCTTGCTGGTTGCCAAATTGCTTGTTGCTGTTGTTGGTCTTGAAGGTTGCCAATTGCCTTGTGTTAATTCGTTGTTGGTCTTGCTAGCTGCGAATCAATAGACTTGTTGCTATTGTTATTTGCCTGGTTTTTTTGTTGTAATTATTTGGTTACATGCTGTTGGTTGTTTGTTGCTGTTGTTGGTCTTGCTGGTTGTCAAATTGCTTGTTGCTGTTGTTGGTCTTGAAGGTTGCCAATTGCCTTGTTGTTGTTAATTCGTTGTTGGTCTTGCTGGCTGCGAATCAATAGACTTGTTGCTATTGTTATTTGCCTGGTTTTTTTGTTGTAATTATTTGGTTACATGCTGTTGGTTGTTTGTTGCTGTTGTTGGTCTTGAAGGTTGCCAATTGCCTTGTTGTTGTTAATTCGTTGTTGGTCTTGCTGGCTACAAATCAATAGACTTGTTGCTGTTGCAATTTGCCTGGTTTTTTGGTGGTTTTTGGTTACTTGCTGTTGGTTATTTGTTGCTGTTGTTGGTCTTGCTGGTTGCCAAATTGCATGTTGCTGTTGTTGGTCTTGAAGGTTGCCAATTGCCTTGTTGTTGTTAATTCGTTGTTGATCTTGCTGGCTGCGAATCAATAGACTTTTTGCTGTTGCAATTTGCCTGGTTTTTTGGTGGTTTTTGGTTACTTGCTGTTGGTTGTTTGTTGCTGTTGTTGGTCTTGCTGGTTGCCATATTGCATGTTGCTGTTGTTGGTTTTTTGGTCTTACTGGCTGCGAATTAATTCGTGTTGCTGTATGTCATCAGGGGCTTGCAGCAATTAATGCTGGCTTTTTTCATATTCTGCTCAAAACCAGACACTTCCGTGACCCCACTCTCTTCCTCACCATCAATTTCTCTTTCCCTCTGTTACCTCAACTTGCATTGACCCCACTCTGTTTTTGCATTATTGGTTTTCTTCTTTTATTGGTCTTCATTTCTCTGAATTGATAAGAGTTCCACAATGTTCTTTGATATGGGCATTTGCTTTTATAGGTTAGGTTGATTGTCAGGATCTTAATTCGTTTTGCTGTATGTCATCAGGGGCTTCAGTTGTAATGAGCCGAGAAATGGTTTTTTTAAAAAAAGGACAAGAAGGCGTCCTATTTTTAAGAATAGGATGCCCTAAAAACGGCGTCCTATGCTTATATAGGGCGCCTTTCTTAGGGCGTCCTGTATTTAACATAGGGTGCCTTAAGAAAGGCGTCCTAAATTAAGTATAGGACGCCTATTTTAGGGCGTCCTATATAAAAAACAAGACGCCTTTTTTACGCGTCCTGTTCAAGAAAATGACTTTTTTTTTTTACAACTTCCCCCTAACAGACGTCCAGCTCAAAAAGGACGTTTTTTGCCTCTAATTCAGGACGTTTTTAACGTTTTTTGTAGTAGTGACAACAAAAAAAACATTCCCTATATTTATAGACTAATAACTCCTCTCTTCACCCATAGTATATTGACAACAGTAGCTTATAACCAATGTTCTTTCCAAGTAGCTTTATAATGACAACTCTATTCCATGCTTTATACAACCGTTTTTTCATCTTCCTAGAAAATGAAAACATTGGAAAATTGCGGTTTGAATCCTCCTCAATGTTACATAAGGGCTTATTATCAGTGGCAGAACCAGAAAATATTTTAGTCCAGGCCAAAAAATAAACATATTTAACTATTGATTAAATAATATTTCATAACATTGAAAATACAAATAAATAATAACCAACAATTATAAATCAAAACAAAATATAAGATGATACTAACATTTTCAGTATCTATCTCAAATAGAAATTTTGTTTTCCTCTCATAGCCCAATAAATAATGAACCAAACATTATCCTTATAAAGAAGATAAGAGCTTAGTTGGGGCTAAATTATTTGCCAAAATAAAAACGTAGCAATGTTGCACTTACGTTAACTGCCCTAAAGGTCAAACTTTAGTTGACCCAGTTATGCTGACGTGGATTGTCTACGCTGCATCTTACTCACTTTTTTTTGGGTTAAATAGCAATTTTACCTTGGAAGTACATGCCAAGAAGCAATGTTGCCCGGAATTTTTTTTTTGTTTTGGTCTCAATGTTACCCCAGAAGTCTAAAAAGGTAGCTATGTTGCCCCTACATTAATAACCCTAATTAATTGTATTTGACACTTTTTATAAGCTTTATTCTCTTAGTTATCTTTGCTTACAATGTATCAGAGGTTCATTAATTGTTCGTATAGATAATTCCGCAGGCGAGTGATTATTGTTTGAAAAACTTTGTTTGAATTGCCTGTGACATACTGGTTTGATCTTGTTTTTGGACAATTCGTTCTTATTTTTTTGTTTGATTTGTTCGAAACATTTTTTCTCGATAAATTCCGCAGGCTAGTGATTATTGTTTGATTGGAGAATGCCTGCGACGGAAGACGCTATGGGAAAAGAAAGAGTAGTCTATGTTTACGTTTTTAAAGAAAAAAAAATTAATTGCCACCCCTACTCTCTCTTGTCATGATGATAATTATAAGATCGGAGTTGACTTTTTTTTTTGTGAAGAAATTTAGAAAAGTAAATAAGTTACTTATTCATAGTTTCATACTACCTCTGGTCCTAGTTATAAGACTAGATTGATGTTTTTTTGGAGATATTAAGGAAGTTAAATAAGTTATTTAATCATATCATATATTTTTAGACTTTTAGAACAACATTGAGACTAAAAAAAAAAATTCTAGGGCAAAGTTGCTCTTGAGCGTGTATTTTAGAGACAAAATTACTATTTAAAAACAGTAATAAAGATGCCACGTAGATAATCACATCAACATAATGCAGTCAACTATTAGGACTGTTAACGAAAAACAACATCACTACATTTTTATACTTTCACGATAACTCCACGTTTACTCACTTCGGAAACAAAATTGTTACTTATACCATTAATAAATTTTAGAAGCTTCACTGGGCAGTGGTTCTGCCAGTGCTTACTGTCTTCCTTTTCAGAGTCATGCTCAGACATTGTATCATCCGACAATGCATTCTCGCTTTCTCGGCCTCTCCATCTTCCTTCTCCTTACTACTAATTCCTTCCAGCTTCTCCGCAAAGGACGTACCAGCTATCCAATGTTTTTTGCCCATCGAAACCAAGCTCGGCCATTCATCATTTTTACTGTGGGTCCCTCCATTCTTGATTTTCTTTGAGCTCCTGTTCTGCAAATCATATTCCTCTGAGGACGAAGGAACCAGAGTAGCAGTCTTCTGAGCAACCACCATCGCCATGGCCGAGAACAAGTTCGAACTCAAATTGTTAATAACCTGATGAAATAACTAGGTCAAATATTATTTAAGCCTCTGTAATTCTGTGTTTGTTATTGATTTCAAAAGAACTAGGTTTGACCAAAGATGGAAACAAACGTCCTCGTTCCTAATCACATTGCTTTGTTCCTCTCCACATGGTGAAATTAATTAATCCTCATTTTGTCCTCTTGCCAACACTATTTTATTCAATTCCTTGGCATTCATGGCGTATTTCTCTATATTTTCCGAATACGTTAGCGAATGCGTAAGCCTGATTTTTCCCTCTTGCCAACACTATTTCATTCAATTCTTTGGCATTCATGGCCTATTCCTCTATATTTTCCTAATACGTTAGCGAATGCGTAAGCCTCGCTTGCCAACACTATTTTCGTCAATTCTTTCTTTCTTTCAATTTTCAATTGTTCATCCTCTCGGCAATCGGCAAATGCACGATGGGCATTCACGCCGTCTCGCTATTTAAAGCCAAGGAACTACGGCAACGAAGAATCAAACATTGCTTGATGTCAATATCAAGTAGGAGCTGAAGGAAATTAACAGAATGAGCAGTTACCCAGGAACAGGAAAGCTCGTGTGCGTCACTGGTGCTTCTGGCTATATTGCTTCATGGCTCGTCAAGTTCCTCCTTCTTCGTGGATAAACTGTCAAGGCCACTGTTCGCGACCCTGGTGAGTACTCCTTTATAGCTTCCTTCGTGTTTATTTCTATGGATTGACGAAAAATTGGGCGAATTTGGTCCTTAGATTCCTGAAAGGTTCCGATTCATTGTGCTTTTTAAGTTTATCTGTTATTAGTGATGAATTTGTTCCTTTTTTTTTTTGGCCATTTAATGCCATTAGGTGGTATTTTGAGTTAACAATGTTGTGGTGGTTTGAAAATCCCTGCAGATGATCCGATAAAGACAGAGCACTTGCTTAAACTTGATGGTGCAAAGGAGAGGTTGCACCTTACTAAAGCAAATCTCCTGGAGGAAGGTTCCTTTGATTCTGTAGTTGAGGGGTGTGAGGGTGTCTTTCACACCGCATCTCCCTATTCTATTGATCCCAAAGACCCACAGGTTCATCCAATTCTGTAGTTGTTAATAGATAATTAGTGGAATGAAATACTTTACTATTTGATTTGCTATGTTTTGAAGTGTGTGGTTTGACAGAATCTTGCATAATGGATTATAGTGTGATTGATCAGCATTTCAAGGCCTTCTTGATTCTAGTCACAATCCTTGATTGGTCTGTGACAAACATGGCCTTGTCTTTTCTGGTCAATAAGCATGGCCTGGTTGACATAGTCAAATGAGCTTACCATGTACTCTTGAACGTCAAGCCTGGAACATTTTATGAGCATCATGTAGGAGACTTGTGCAAAATATACCATTAAGAACAGAGTAACATGCCTTGGGTGCTTCGATGTATACTGCGAACAGGATAGAAAATAAAAACAAAGCATATGTGCACTAGTTTTTCTTCACCTTTTATTTTGACAAATGTGTTTTAGGATCAAAGAAATTACATTTGCTCAGGAGCTCGGCCATCTGTTTGGTTCATTTTGATGGGCTTTACAGTAGTTGTGATGCTGTCTGAAATTTCTTAAACATGATTTCTTACCATAGAAATTAGGGATTATCATGATGACTCTTTGATCCTATGCATGGACAATTTCTGAAATCTCAGTTAAAGACAGAAGTTATGATTTTGTTGTCTTAAAAAACATGGGAGCTACGCTATTTACTAGCTTGTAAATGTTCCTTTGCTTATTTCAGGCTGAACTAATTGATCCAGCAGTTAAAGGAACTCTCAATGTTCTCAAATCTTGTGCAAAATCACCATCTGTGAAGCGAGTTGTTTTTACATCATCTATCGTTGCAGTTATAATAAACGAAAAGCCTAAAACTCCTGAAGTTGTGGTTGATGAGACATGGTTTTCAAATCCAAAGCTCTCTAGGGATTTGAAGGTTTCTCCCCCTTTCTTATGATCCTAAATTATTCATTTCTGTGTGTAATATCACACTTAGTAACTGTAATGCTCTTGAAGTTTCTGATTATGCTTCCAAATTCGGATTTTGTGCTTTCAGGAATGGTATATACTTTCAAAGAGTATGGCTGAAGATGCTGCCTGGAAATTTGTAAAAGAACACAACATTGACTTGGTTAGTATCAACCCAGGATTGGTTATAGGACCTCTCTTGCAGCCAACACTTAATGACAGTGTCCGTACAATTTTTGATCTGATAAACGGTAATTTACTAGATTGTATATGCTCACAAAATTCATGCTCTAGAGAGATCCTTTTAGGTGCTTTGTCTGCATCTGAATTGCATGGAACACATTCCAACAACTTTGTCTTGTTCTAAGAGTAAGGGAAAGATTCATTGCTTTGGATCAAATTGTAGAAAGGAAGAAAAAGTATTAAAAAGAAAGGGAGACTTTCAGTATTTTGAATCAGTAACTTGAATAACCAAGGGTAACGTCAGTTGAACAAAGTTATCCAATTGTTTTCATATTCAACATATAAAAACCCCCTTGGCCAAAACAACCCAGAGAGGAGAGAGGGGGGGGGGGGGGACGATGGATGTGAAATTGAGAATGTTATGAACCCAATTCTGTCCCATAGAATTGTAGAGGGTGCGGGAGGAACTACTTTAAATTCTTACTCGGGGCATGGAGTTACATGAGAGCTTATGTTCAAAGCTGTAAAGTGAAAGCAATGTTTCATATTTCAGAGGAAGCAAGTTATGGTTTTGAAGTCTAAATATTTTATACTTGAGCTAGACACATATTCTTATGCATTGCACATTAGCATATGAGTTGTACTGTTAATAGCTTATAAATGGTATGTATTGATATTTGATATTTGATTATGCCAACATGTTGTTAATGCTCTTGTAGATGAAACTCTGGATTTATTTTTGTGATTTCGAGGAATATTAATTGGCCTAAATGTCTGTCCTTGATTTGGTCCTGGACAAGAATTCTGGCTCCTTATAAGGAATTTCCCCATACTTATATGATGCAGGTGCACAAACATTCCCAAATTTCACTTATGGAATGATCAATGTGAAAGATGTTGCAAATGCTCATGTGCAGGCATTTGAGATTGGTTCAGCTAGTGGTAGATATGTTTTGGTTGAGTCTGTGGCACATTTGTCAGATGTGGTGGAGATTTTGCGTGAATTGTACCCAACTTTACAACTTCCAGAAAAGTAAGTTAAATTTAATTCTATATTTTCAAAACTGCCTATAACTTTTGAATTGAAAAGAATTAAAAAAAAAAAAAAGATTTTTGCTGGTGAAAACAAAAAGAATAGAAAAAAAGTGATTTTCTAGTTTAGAAATGTTCTTTGTGCCTAACAATAAAAAAATTAACAGCTATAGTTAAGTAAGAATAATAGAATTATAATAGATATTAAAATTTAGTTTTTTGTGCTAGGGGAAAAGGCAAAAAAGTAAAAGTCTTCCTTGCTTGAAATTGATGATGATGACCTGTTCCTCAAACTAGATGATAGTGGCATTTGATTGTGATCTTTCCATCATGGCCCGAATGTTTTGCGCTTTTACACCTTTTATATATGGATATTTATGTAATTTAATTACTATTTATTTGATTTTGACAGGTGTGCGGATGATAAGCCGTACATGCCAAGGTTTCAGGTTTCAAAAGAAAAGGCAAAGAGCTTGGGAATTGAATTTATTCCATTGAAAGTGAGCATCAAGGAGACTGTTGAAAGCTTCAAAGAAAAGAAGTTCATCAACCTTTAACTCATGACGCCAGTGCAATGCCATACTCCTTAAGCAGCTTCTGTGTCGATAATACATATTAGAGGTGAAATAATTAAGATCCAAGGCTTGTATTATGTGGAAATTAGCTTGTTGAATAGGTTTGTCCCTGCTATAAATTATGAAAACAATAAAATGTATAAGCCACATTGAGCTTGTATTATGTGGAAATTAGCTTGTTTGATAGGTTTATACCTGCGATAAATTATGAAAAGAATAAAATGTATAAGCCACATTGAGCTCGTATTATGTGGAAAATTAGATTGTTAAATAGGTTTGTCCTTGCTAATTGCTATAAATTATGAAAAGAATAAAATGTATAAGCCACATTGAGCAGTGATCCAAAGATTTAGAACCAAGAATTTGGTTGTTGATGGGGTTTAGTTTAGTGACGTTGTGATCTATATATTAGACCTCACCTAATAATAAAGTAAGGTTTGTTGTTGTTGTTGTTGTTATGTTTACCCTTGGGTGATATTGATTTAGTTGGACCATGTGTGGAACTTTGACTATAACATTTTGGTTGAGAATTGGGGTGGTAGTATTTTCAGTAAAGCAATCCATTTTTTTGTTGTGATGAAGCTCAATTTGAACCCTTTTTGGGAAGAAAAATTAGAAAGGAAATAATATTATGAGGGAAAACTCTAAAAAATAGTAATATTTTTTAATTAATTTTAGAAGTTTTCCTTTATCGTACTTCTTTTCCCCATTTTTCTCTTATTTGTCCTCCTATACAAACATGATGACTAAATTATACATTTATTAAGATAACCTCAAACTATTATGTTTGTTAATTACCTATCTATAAATGGCTTACAAGTACATAACCTAAAGTTTGAGGTGTGTGTTGTTGTTGTTTTAATTTATTTTTTGGTTTTTTTTTTGGGGGCCGGGGGGGGGGGGGGGGGGGGTGTATTAGATTGGGCTTATTGTAAAATTTTTAAAATCAAGGAGGTCATTTACATGTGACAAAGTTTAAGGAGGTTTTGTATAATTTATTTATAAAATAAAAGAATATTTTAGAAAAATGCCTTCAAATTTTGAAAATATTAAATCAGTAACTTTATAATAGAATGAGTTGTAATATATTTCCGGATAAAACATAACTAATTTGAGATTTTTATATATTAAATATTTTTTTAAAAAAAATTCCCTTAAAATAAATATCTTTAAATATAAACAATTCAAACATACCAAATACATAGCCGTATGCCCAACGGTCGCTTTGCTTACAGGGAAAAGCGAACGTTTCCTCTTTCCATCTGCGGGTCTGCACAGCTCAAACATATTCTTCTAATTACGCTAGCGCAAGCGTAAGCCTTTCCTCTCATCACCACTATTAGTCAATTCAATTGCATTAGAAAAATCACAAACATTGCGAATTTATGGCCTATTTTTCTATATTTTCTTCCTCTAATCTTCGTGCGAGACTTCCAAGTGTTCAATTGTTCATCCTCTCGGCGATTGCATGTGCAAGATTCTCACACTGACAATGACGCCGTCTCGCTGGCTAAAGCCAAGTAAAATAGGGCAACAACGAATCAAACGTTGTTTGAAGCCAATATCAAGTAGGAGCTGAAGGAAATCAAGTGAATGAGCAGTTACCCAGGAACAGGAAAGACCGTGTGCGTCACTGGTGCTTCTGGCTATATCGCGTCATGGCTTGTTAAGTTCCTCCTTCTTCGTGGTTATACTGTCAAGGCTGCTGTTCGCACTAGTGACTACCCCTTTATAGCTTCACTATTTCAATGGGTTGATGAAAAATTGGGTGAGTTTGGTCTTTAGGTTCCTGAAAGATTCCAATTGATTGTGCTTGTTAAGTTTCACTGTTATTAGAGATGAATTTGTTCCATTCTGTTTTTCATTGAATGCCATTGGCATTAAGTGGTATTTTGAGTTAACGATGTTGTTGTGGTTTGAAAATCCCTGCAGATGATCCAAGAAAGGCAGAGCACTCTCTTAAACTTGATGGTGCAAAGGAGAGATTGTACCTTTCTAAAGCAAATCTCTCGGAGGAAGGTTCCTTTGACTCTGTTGTTGAGGGGTGTGAGGGTGTCTTTCACACTGCATCTCCCTTCTCTCTTGATCCCAAAGATCAACAGGTTCAGCCTATTCTTTATCTGTTGATAGATGATTGCGAGTGGTCACTCTGCTGCAAAAAACATGGCGACTCTTACACTACATTTGTGAAGATATTCAAGAGTATCCGTTTGTCAATGTGATCTGAGTATGGACATATTGGATCTTGAACATGAAATACTTTACTATTTGAGTTGCCATGTTTTGAAGTGTGTGGTTTGATAGAAACTTTCACAATGGATTATAGGGTGATTGATCAGCATTTCAAGCCATCAAGGTCTTCTTGATTCTAGAAATCTCAAAATTGCCTTAGGATCGAGTTCTAGTCATAAACCTTGATTGGCGTGTAATAAGCATGGCCTTGCTGACATAGTCTAATGAGCTTACAATGTCCTCTTGAAACTTCGAGTCTGGAAGTTTTTATGGGCATCTTGTAGGAGACCTGTCAAAATATGCTGTAAGGAACAGAGTAACATGCATTGGGTGCTTCTCATTTATGATGTACATTGTGAACAGAATGGAAAATAAAGAATGAAGCATATGTGCACTAGTTTTTCTTCACCTCTTAGGATTGAGGAAAGTACTTTTGATTTAGAGCTAGGCCATCAGTTTGGTTCATTTTGAATCAGATTAACTTGACTTCGGTTGATGAGCTTTAGCGTTATTATGATGCTGTCTGAAATTTCTTAAACATGATTGCCCACCATAGAAAATTAGGGGTTATCGTTGAGTAATTTTTGATGCTATGCATGGACAATTTCTGAAATCTATCCGTTAAAGACAGAAGTTACCATTTTGTTGTCTTAAAAACATGGGAGTTACTCTAGTTTTTTTTTTTTTTTTGAACACTGGAGTTACTCTAGTTACTAACTAATAAATGTTGCTTTGCTTATTTCAGGCGGAACTACTTGAACCAGCTGTCAAAGGAACTCTCAATGTCCTCAAATCATGTGCAAAATCACCATCTGTGAAACTAGTTGTTTTTACATCTTCCATTATTGCAATTGTAAGAAATGAAAAGCCTAGAAATCCTAAAGTTGTGGTTGATGAGACATGGTTTTCAAATCCAAATCTCTGTAGGGATTTAAAGGTTTCTGCTGTTTTTTTATTTGCTAAGAAATGAAAAGCCTAGAAGTCCTGAATTGCACGATTGTAACCCATTCCAACAATTTTTTTCTTGCTCTGGAGTAAGGAAAATATTCATTGCTTAGGGTCAAAATGTACAAACGAAGAAAAAGTAGTAAAGTATTGAGTCAAAGGTATCTACAACTCAGATGTGTAATATTATTCCGTAGAAAGCATTACAATATATAGGCTTAAGAGTGAGCCATTAGAGGAGAGAATCATGCAATTACATTAAATGGATAATTACTCTAATCAGATTACTGCAAATTAGGAGTAATAAAGAGTCAATCAATCCAAGAGATTTATGGGATCTTGATTCTGATTTTCAACAATCTCTCTCAAGTTGGATAATATATGTCAATCATTTCCAGCTGGGATCGAAACCCATCAAATTTAGCTCTGCCTAGTGATTTTGTTATTACGTTCACAATCTGATTTGTAGATCATATGTAGGATAAATCCATGACGCCTATTTCAACATTTTCTCTAATAAGGTACCTGTTTATCTCAATATGTTTCGTTTGATCATGATAAACATAATTCTTTGTCATTTCAATGTTGGCCTTGTTGTCACACCAAAGTTGCATGGGTCTCTCATATGGAATTGTCAATAGCCTGATAACCTAGAGTCCTTCACATACTTCTTCATTAACGGCTCTTAACCTAGGGATAAGGATCTTAAATGCCATGGAAGTTTTTGTTTAGGAGCACTGGTAAGACGGAAGTTTTTTTTGGACCAAAAACGCCACGGAAGTTTTCAAGAAGTATCAATTTTGCCCCGTAAGTTTTCACTAAAGAGCAATTTTGCCCTGGAAGTTTTCACTATGGAGCAATTTTTCCCTTCTGTCCCCAAATATTAAATTTGACTATTAAATCAGTCAAAGACCACACATGTTATGCCTTGAAAAGGTCAAACTTGGAGCCAAAGAAGGAGATCTTTGAGATGTTGAGCTCAAGGCGGCCAGAATTTGTGAAGCCGAACTGGTCAAAGGGACTGAAAGGTCGATTGTCATAAAACCCAAAGAAAGCATCATTTATGATCTAAGCAAATGTCAGTTTATACAAACGTAAATATTATCACTATTGATTTGTTTTACTGAACCAATTTTTAGAACAATTCATTTCTCGTTTTGCGTTTCATTTGCGTTTTGTGACAGACTTTTCAGTCCCTTTGACCAGTTTGGCTTCACAAATTTTGGCTGCCTTGAGATCAACATCTGAAGGATCTCCTTCTCTAACTCCAAGTTTGACCTTTTCAAGGCAAGACATGTGTGATCTTTGACTGATTTAGCAGTCAAATTTAATATTTGGGGACAGAAAGGCAAAATTGCTAAGAAAATTGCTACGTTTTGAAAACTTCCGGGGCAAAATTGCTCCTCAGTGAAAACTTCCGGGGCAAAATTGCTCCTCAGTGAAAATTTCCATGGCAAAATTGATACTTCTTGTAAACTTCCGTAGCATTTTTGGTCCAAAAAAAACTTCCGTCTTACCAGTGCTCCTGAGCGAAAACTTCCATGGCATTTAAGACCCTTATCCCTAAAAAAAAAAGCTTATCTTACAATTGTCCGTCTATATTTTCTATTTTTAAGAAAGTACCTTTTGTACCAGTTTTAAAACCATTACAACATAAAACAAAAATCGCTTCTAAACTCAAGACCGTTGCCAATTCCGTCACATAAAATGCTACAAACAACCGTTGCTACAAAATTCGCCATGTAAATTGTTACAGTTTTAACACAGAAATTCCTATAAATACCACCACCACACCTTATTTTATGCACTCCTTCAATTCTTCCTTTCCAACTTATCTCTCATTTTATTTTTCCTATCAATGTTTTCCGGAGAGGTATCAAATATGGTAAATATTTTTGTTACGGACCGGCCCAATAGGCCCAGGTCCGGACCTCGGTCCAACTACGCCTACAGCGGGATCTGCACTATATTAGGAAAGGATCCGAGATCCCACAGATTTAGGATCTCATCAATGAGGATTCTCCTTCAGTCATAATCCCAACAAATCAGCCCATGATCTATCAATCAGGGATATCGCCCATCAATATGAAGATACACGCACCAGACTCCTCTATAAATAGAAGGAAACCCTAAACAGGTGCACACGTTCTATTCCATGCTCTCTTTACATACTGTCACACAGAGCACACACCCCACTCCCTTGGCTACGTGCCTTCCTGTTTGCTACGAACTACGTGGACTTTGATCCCTTCAAAGGGTACGTAGGCTCTAGGCTTGACAACCTAGTCAAGTCCAATCTCTGTGTTCTTAGGACAGAACATTGGCGCCGACCGTGGGGATCTATAAACTTCAATCCCCGTGACCACTGATGGTGAGCACTAGAAGCCACACCAGAAACCCCCAGCCGGTGGGAGGAGACCCCTAGCCAAGCCAACCACCACCGGATCAGCCGCCGGAGCAACCACGGCGACAAAACACCCCCGAAGGGCATGTCACTGACACGGCAACCACCCCTTCGGCAAAGGATCAGCAACAATTAGGAGCACTCACCGTGGCTCCAACGAGAGACGTCCAGGCAGTTGAAGCTGACGTCTGCATCATTCGGAGGACGCAGGAGTCGTTCCTCCAGCGGCTAGAAAACAAGGAGAAACGAGACGACCTGCACAGGCGGGCCGACTTTGAAGCCATTAGCCTAATGATCCAGGAAGCGCTCGAAAAAGATCGCCGGCAGGGAGACCGCCGGAGGAACCATAGGCGGGGAAGGAGAGCCCCTGTGGATGATAGCAGTTCCTCGAGCAACTCAGAGACGAGGAGCACGCGCCGCTGCAACCGCGAACTGGGTCGGAGGACGAGTGAAGAACGAGGTAGACCACGGTCCCCGGAAAACAGAGAGAACCACGGTGTCGGTCTTAACCGCACTGATCGGCCTGCAAGAGAGGACCGAGACCAAGAAGAGCCCCGTGTGGAGGATAGAACTCCCCGGACCCGCAGATCACCTCGCCATGGATCCCCCCGTGAATATCGAGTCACGTTCTTGTCAGACTCTGGAAGATCCCCGTTTTCAAGGGAGGCGGCCACGGCCCGTTATCCGAAGCACTTCGATTTGGCCGACCTTCCGAAGTACGACGGAACCCAAGATCCACGCAACCACCTTGATGTGTTTGAAAAGCTGATGTGGGTACAACAAATTAGCGGCCCAGTCATCCAGCGTCTTTTCGCGGCCACCCTGTACGGGCCCGCACACAGATGATTGACCTCTCTCCTGGACAATTCGATCCGGAGCTATGAAGACCTCGGACGCAAGTTCGAATTGCATTTCGCCACTAGTAAAAAACAGCCGAAGACCACATTCACGCTGAGCAAGGTACGACATAGGAAAGGGGACGCCCTACAGAAGTACCTGGATCGGTTCCGCGATGTAGCAATGCAGGTGCGATCGCTGCCCGAGGACGTCCACGTACACTACCTAGTCAATGGACTAGATCCTTCATCCCGGCTGGCCTGACACTTATGCAAGAACCTGGTGTACACCTTGACCGAATTCTATACAGAGGCGAAGAAATACCTGGAAATGGAGCAGATGGAGGCGGCCAATGCCGACGAACACGAACGGACTAGGAAGAGCCCGCCCAGTGACAAGGAACGGCCAGGAGGGACGAAGGCCGGCCCCAGAAGACGGAACCGAGAAGGCCGGGCCAAGCCTGACCGAGTCGATCAAAAGGCCAAGTACGAAAGCTATACCCCGTTGAATGTCCCTCGGTCTCAAGTATGGAAAGAGGTAGCCCAGACCGAGATGAAACAGGTGTACAAGCTGAGGCCGATCCGAGGGTGCTCCAGTATGGACCGCTCCAAGTTCTGCAACTTCCACGACTGCCACAGCCATACAGCCGACGAGTACTATGACCTCCGCAACGCTATCGAGAAGTTTGTGAGAGATGGGAAGCTGCGTCAGTATGTGATCAAGACTCAGGGAAGGACGAGTGGCAAGCGCACTGACCGCGGCCGCAGTAGAAGTCCGCCCAAGGAAACTCGGAAGTAGGGGAAGAAGCAGAGGACGGGCTCAGACGACGAATTTCCCGATGTCGATTTCCAGTGCAACGTCGTCAGCGGAGGATTGGAGGAGGAGGAGACACTGTAAGCCAGCGGAAGAAATACCTCCGCGAGGTACTGACCGTCCGAGACCTCCCCAAGTTCAAGGAGGACCCCAAGAGGCTGAAGTCGCCTACCTTGACCTTCACCGATGAGGAGCTGAAAGACGTCATACCCGGCCACCTGGATGGACTGGTAATTACTGGAACCTTGGTTAATTGCCGAGTTAAAAGAATTTTCATGGATGCAGGGAGCTCGGCCGACATTATAAGCTGGGATGCCTACAAAAGGATGCACCTCGACAAGGAGGACCTCAAGCCATGCAAAACCAATGGAGGACGGCCTAAAGGCTCTTATGATTCGCTTCCTAAGGCAGAACCAAGACGTCTTCGCATGGACCTCGGCCGAAGTACCCGACATCGACCCCTACTTCTGCTGCCACAAGCTTGGCATATGGCCGGGATCAAGACCAGTGGCACAGAAGAAGAGGAACATTACGGACAACAGGTAGAAGGCCTTGGAGGACCACGTAGAGGAGCTCCTAGCGGCCGGCTTCATCCGAGAGGTGCAGCACACCACCTGGCTCTCCAACGTAGTGATGGTCCTCAAACCCAGCGGCAAATGGAGAGTCTGCGTCGACTACACCAACCTCAACAAGGCCTGCCCAAAGGACTCCTACCCAATGCCTAACATCGATAAGCTTGTGGACAACTCGGCCGGGTACCAACTCCTCTCCTTCATGGATGCCTACTCTGGTTATAACCAGATCGCCATGCATCCGGACGACCAAGAAAAGACCGCCTTTATGACTGATAAGGCGAATTACTGCTACAACGTCATGCCTTTTGGACTAAAGAATGCCGGAGCCACCTACCAAAGGATGATGAACCGGGTCTTCGAGGATCAGATCGGGCGCAACATAGAGGTCTACATAGACGACATGATCGTCAAGTCGAAACTACCAGAAGACCACATCCAGGACCTAGAACAGACGTTTGAAAAGTTAAGAAGACATCGAATCAGGTTGAACCCGGCCAAATGTGCCTTCGGAGTTTCGGCTAGGAAATTCCTCGGCTTCATGCTAACCAACAGAGGGATAGAAGCCAACCCGGACAAGTGTAAGGCCGTGCTCGACATGCAGCAGACACCCTGACACGTTTTCTACCAAAGTCAGCGGAGAAAGCCCTACCTCTCTTCAAGTTACTGAAGAAGGAAACCTGAGGCGGCTGGAACCCAGACTGTGACGTCGCCTTCTCAGAAATCAAGAGATGCTTGGCAACCTCGCCGATTCTTACCAAGCCGGACACCGGGGAGACCTTATTCCTCTACCTGTCAATCGGCAACGAAGCCGTAAGCGCCGCCCTAGTGAAGGAGTCCGAAGCCGGGCAGACACCCATATACTTCATCAGCAAGGCCTTACAAAGCTCTGAACTTCGGTACCAGAAACTGGAGAAAGTAGCTTTTGCCTTACTCACCGCGGCACGAAGACTCTGGCCTTATTTCCAAGGGCATTGGA
Source organism: Acacia crassicarpa (assembly GCA_034222035.1). Lineage (NCBI taxonomy): Eukaryota > Viridiplantae > Streptophyta > Magnoliopsida > Fabales > Fabaceae > Acacia > Acacia crassicarpa. The sequence goes on from JAWXYG010000003.1 coordinate 43,020,625, forward strand.
TCGTGGTACGAACTAGCCAGCCGATCCGGCAGATTCTCCACAAGCCCGATTTGGCTGGAAGAATGACCAGTTGGGCCATAGAACTGTCCGAGTTCGACATCACATTCGAAGCCCGACAGGCGATTAAGTCCCAGGCACTCGCGGATTTCATCAGGGAACTCACCCCGGCCACCTCTAATGACGGGATTTGGAAGGTCTACATGGATGGTTCGTCCAACGCAAAGGGCAGCGGTGCAGGAGTCATCGTGGAAAGCCCGCAAGAGGTAGCCACCGAGCACTCTCTTCAGTTAAAGTTTCAGACCTCCAACAATCAAGCCGAGTATGAGGCCCTGCTGACCGGACTGCTTCAGGCAAAGGACAATGGCGCCCAACTGGTAAAGGTTTTAACTGACTCGCAGCTCGTCGCAGCTCAAATTGACGGCACCTATCAGGCAAAAGGCCCACTCATGGCCAAATACCTGAATCGGGCCAAAGAACTCATGGCCGAATTCGAGGAAGTGACGGTTTCCCAAATCCCAAGAGAGGAGAACACCTGGGCCGACATCCTCTCTAAGCTGGCAAGTACAAAGGGGCCGGATAACCACAGGACCGTGATCCAGCAAAATCTGACGGAGCCGAGCTGCATCATGGCCATCTCAGCAGGCCTCGACTGGAGGAAGCCGATAGAAGACTACCTCGAAAGGGGAATTATCCCTATCGACACCACCGAGGCCAAGAAGCTGATCAGAGAGGCCGCCTTCTACGCCATGGTTGATGACCAACTATACAGAAAGGGGCTCCATTGCCCGATGATGAGGTGTCTCGGCGATTCTGAAGCAAAATATGTGCTGGCCGAACTCCATGAAGGCAGCAACGGCCACCACATGGGGGGCAAGGCACTCGCCCGAAAGGCGCTACGCGCCGGCTACTACTGGCCCACTATGAAGCATGACGCCATGGAAAAGGCTAAGACGTGCGACAGCTGCCAGAAACACGCCAGGATCATATGGCCGCCGCCCTCAGAACTGAAAGGAATGCCAGCCCCCTGGCCCTTCTACAAGTGGGGCATGGACATCCTCGGACCCTTCCGGCCGGCACAGGGACAATGCAGATGGCTCATAGTCGCTGTAGACTACTTCACCAAGTGGATCGAAGCAGAGCCACTCGCCACTCGCCACAATTACCTCGGCCAGGGTTATGAAGTTCTTCCGGCATAACATCGTCTCTCGATTCGGGATACCCGTCGAGGTCGTCACGGACAATGGGACGGACCATAGATTCCAGGCTTTGATGTCCAACTTGGACATCAAACAGCACTTCTCCTCCGTGGAACACCCGTAGACAAATGGCCAGGCCGAAGCCGCCAACAAAGTCGTCCTGGACGGACTCAAGAGGTGAATGTTGCAAGCAGAGACCAACTGGACCGAGCAGCTCCACAGCGTCCTATGGGGATATCGCACAAGCGTACAGTCTTCGACCCAGGAAACCCCGTACAGGCTAACCTATGGATGTGAGGCAATGATCCGGTTGAAATCGGACAGCCGTCCTGGAGAAAGGTCAGAGCCAGACAGGAGGGGCAGGAGTCGAACGACGACGCCTTAAAGACTGACTTGGACCTCATCGACGAAATCCGGGTCACGGCACACTGCCGGGAACTAGCCGCCAAGCAGCTACTCGCGGCTAAGTACAATAGAAAGGTCCGACCCCGGGCTTTTAACCGAGGCAACCTAGTACTCCGACGGGCCGACATAAGCAACAAGAATGCCAAGGACGGGAAGCTGGCGGCGAACTGGGAAGGGCCATACCGGATTAAGGAAAAGCTCGACGGAGGAGTATATACCCTCGAGACTTTGACGTGAAAGCCCATCAAAAGGACATGGAATGCCGACAAGCTGAAGATCTACTATAGCTAGACTCTTTCTCGGCAGTGTTTGTTTGCTTTTACGATTGTTCCTTTCCTCACATTTGTTTTCCTTTCATTTTGAGTCCAAGTTATGTCATTTCTGATTATGATGCTTTGTAAAGCCCCGTAGGGCCATTTCTTTCTATCAATAAAGGATCCTGTTGAGCAAACTATGAATGTGCACAATACTCGCTTAAGATTGAAGCCGAAGCCATGAAGCTCGGCCAAAAACGACAAGACCGAGGTAATGGAGCCTGGACAGGAAGCCAAAAGCCGAGGTTATAAAGCCCGGCACCGGCCATAGGCACTGCGATAGCAAAGCCCGGCCAAATAACCAAAAGCCGAGGTATATAAATCCGGCACCCAAAAAATGGCCCCGAGGATGTGAACCCGGCCAAGAAAATTAAAAAACATCTAGATGTACGAAAACCGGCCGTTGTACTTCGACAGGCATCGGTTAGAGCTCGGCGAAGGTGCCGTACATGGCCCTTCGTGAAATTGGCGCGTCAACGCTCGCCCGGCTAAGCAAGCAGCCTGCCATGCCGACCCTGATCAGGTCAAAATGTCCGACCCTAGGCCAACGAAGCCTTGGTTAGACATATGACAGCCCTGCCCTTACGCTGGTTAAGTTTAATCCAACTATGCGAAAGTTGGAGCTCGACTACTAGAAAGTCGGGCCGAGGCAGTATGGTTAGTTAGGCCTGACGAGGCTGAAACAAGACAACCTTGCCCCAGCCTCCCACGCACTAAGTGTGGTAGAGTACCAACGGCCTGCACACATGCGGCCGACAAACACACAAACTTAGACAAAAGAAAGATTGAACACATCCATTGCCTAAGTTATCTAAATGGCCTGTACCCAGATGACCAGCGTTTAGTACATGGACAGAAAGGTGACCGAATCATCCTATGTCTGGATTGCCTAAACGGCTTGTACGCATACGGCCGACAAACAACAGAACTTGGACAAAAGAGGGATAAAGTTACCCATTGTCTAAAACGTCAAGACGGCCTATACGGTCAACATGCACATCTAAAGCCTAGGCAAAAGAGGCTCGGAGCATAAACCACTCATTGTCTAAGGCATCCAAATGGCCCATACCCATATGGCCGACGCATACACAAACCAAGGCAAAAGGATGACGTCGGAAAATAAACCATTCATTGCCTATGGTAGCTAAACAAGCTCGAAAGTGCCGAAAAAGGACGGTACAAGTTAAGATCATCCAACAGTTAAAAGAAGTGCAGGCTAAGACAAGAGAGATATTATAATTATCATAAAGTCTGTACAAAAGACGCAAAGGTCAGAATCATCCTTACAAAATACAAGGGCACCGACGCTCCAAAACTTACAAATGAAAAAACAAAAACAAAACGAAAGCCAAAGCTACTCAGAAGGCTCGGCCTCAAGGCCCGCAGTCTCGGCAAGGCCGGTATCAGCACCAGACGGACCCTCGTCGGCAGGAGAAGCATCGGCAACGCCGTCCTCAGCATCAGGACCCTCGGCGGCAGGAGGCGGATGAGGGATCAAAGTCCCATCTTCCCGAACAAAGGCGCGGTAGTCGTACTTGGCCACATTCAGATCGACGCCAGGATTGAAGTAGCGGATCTGTGTCAGAGCCTGATTGAAGCACTCCTCAGCGATCCGCACTAGGGCATCCTCGGCTTCCCGGTAAGCCTCCTCCTTCACAGCAAGGGCCTTCTGAAGCCCTTCCTTCTCCTCCGCCAATTAAGCTCGCTGCTGTTAAAGGGCCTTGGCCGCAGACAAACTCTCCGACGCCGCCTTCTGGGCCCTGGCACACTCCTCAGCCACCTGCTCGGCACCCGCCCAGGATAGTTGGAGCTCATGGTCGGCCCTCACCGCCGCAGCCTTCGCAGCATCCCGCTCCCCTCGAGCAGCGTCACGCTCCTCCCGAACAGCACTCAGCTCTGCCTGAACCGCGTCCTGCTCAGCCCAGGCTTTGATAAGCTCCTCCTCGGCCGACCTGGCCTTAGCTTCATCCACTTCCAACTCCTCCCTCAGATTGCCAACAGACGCGGCCTTAGCCTCTGCCGCGGAGAGACCCTTGGTCACCTCCTCCCTCTCAGCCCTCAGTCTCTGGACCTCAACAGTAGACAAGGCGAGCTGCTCCCAGGCCAGGATCAGAGCCTGGAGGTATCCCACAGACCGGCAAAGCTCCGTCTGGCTCCTGTGTATCTCATCTATGGCCGGTTGAGTTAGCATGGCACAACCCGTGAAGTGCCAGGGAGGTAGGAAAGCAGCGGCGACCTCAGGAACTACCCCATCGTGCCATAGACGGCCATGAGGAAGGAGAGACTTCGGAAGGGGTGGAGGAGGAGGAAGCGACGAAGAAGAAGGCGAACCCGGCAGGGAACCAGAAGGCTCGTCGACGAAGAATTCAGCCTCAATCTCCTCATCAGAAATCGAGGCCTCCTTCCCCCCGAAAGCCGGGAAGGGGACAGCGGCCTCTTCGAACCCAGTGGCCGAGGGGCCAGCTGCAACTACAAATTCCTGACCCTCCAGGGCAGGGATGTCCACCATGGGAGCAGTCTTGGAGACCGTGGCAGGAGAAGAACCCCCGGCAATAGGACTCTTCTTCTTCTTAAAAGCCGGGGCAGCAGAGGTACCGGCACCAGCAGAAGCTGCCCGTTTCTTCGGGCGACTGGGGGACGAGGTAGCAGCCCTCGCAAACCGAGCATAAAAAGGTAGGCCGTCCATGGTCCTAGCTGAAAACAATAAAAGAACAAATGAGTCAGTAATTCAGAAAAGGGAATTCAAAAATAAAAACATAGGCAAATGCATGACCAGAAACCCTACTGGTAGACGACGACGGCTCGGCACCATCACCGGTTATAAAGAAGCCAGCCGGCCTCACACCGTACTCGGCCACAAGAGCCTCCACCCGTGGCAGGGCGGAGACCGACTCAGGTGAAAGACCCTTGCGCGGTACTTGGAAGGAGACCGCCTTGGCCTTATAATGGCCCTCCTCCCAGTACAGGGGGAAACGACCGCCGCCCTCCAGGAACCAGGGCTCCTCCCCTGGTACGGCCTTAACCTTGAAGAACGCCCCCTTAAAACGTTTGAAGGAGTCGAAGAAGGGCGTCATCAGCTTGCGCTCCGGATTGATCCAGAGGGACACCAACCCCCTCCGCTTGTCATTCCCCTTCGGCGAGCTAAGAGTAAAGGGCCCGAAGAAATAAAAGAAACGGTTGGCCGAGCACGCTAAGGGGGGTGAAAAATGGCCACAAAGCCTCTTGAAGGCTACGAGGTAAGCCCACCCATTCGGATGGAGTTGGGACGGGGCCAGGCGAAGATGCCGCAAGGCCTCCATTTGGAAGGAGGTAAAGGGAAGGGGAACTTGGACCCGCGTTAGATAATCGCGGTAGAAGAAGAAGAAGTCCGGTTCATCCTCAGACCCTACCGTGCAGACAGGCTCGCCGGCCGCCGGGCACTGCAGGACACACCCAGGCATGGCTGGGACCTTCAACCGGGCAATGTCCGCGTCAGACATCGATGAGTGGGTCTTGAGCACTTCATGCGACACCCAGCTGTACTCCCGACATAAGGCTTCAGGTGGACCAGAGGAGTCCGAACCCTTCGGCTCAGCACGGGACTTAGAAGGCCGAGACTTGAGAGCCATAAATAAGCCTATACGAAAATAAACAAAGCCGGTATTAGTAAAGAGCAGAAATACCTGGCACAGACACAGTAGCAGGCAAAAATGGTTCCGGACTCGGACGAACGAGGGCGCAAGAAGGAACTGCCGGGGCAGACCAATGACGGCAAGAGCCGAGAATGGAAGAAGCCTCAGCCTCACGATCCATCAACGCGGAAGCCTCCGCCAGGCAGTCCCAGCAAGGGCTGGAGTAACCTGCTGGAGCGGACGTTTGACGGACGGCAGAGGGGCCCTCATAAAAATTAAGGGGCTGAGCTATCACTACCGAAGCCCCGGAACCGGAAGAGGAGCCTACCCCGTCCCCACCGGGTGAGTCAAGAGGAAGAGCGCGTGCAATCGGCCGGAAAGGACGACGTGGTATAGGAACCGAAACCCTGGCCGAAGACGGACGAGCCCCAGCTCGCCTCGGACGCACGGCGCCAACTCAGCGCAAGGGATCCAAGATTCCCCTAGCGGGTGTCTCACCCCCAAGAACCCAATAAGTCATCCTCGAGAGACGCGCACGAAGGAGCATTTCCTCCTCCGGCGTCAGCGACGCCCTTGGTCGCGGAACATTCCTATCTCTCGCCATTGTTGGTTATACTTAGTTTTGATGATGTCTTATGTAGATGACATTCTTATAAGCAAAAAGATTGAGTAATATAATTATCTCCTACTTGGACTAACTATTGTATTTAATGTAGATTAGTCCAAGTTGAGTTATGGAAAATAAACAAGAAGGAGATAAGAGATTACAAGAAGAAGAAATTGAATCAAAGAAGATGTGAAGTCAAATGATATGGAATGATCAAGAGAAGAGAAGGAAGAAAGAGTTGAATTATCAAGAATGATCAAGAAAAGAGAAGAAAGAAAGAAGAACTTGCTAAATGGAATGAGAATATAAATATTCAAGTTCTTATATTGATGCTAGAAGGCTCCAAGATAATATAGAAGTTGCAGAAAGCTAAAACTGAAGTTCAGAAGGGCTATACCGCGGTATGCAAGTGGATACTCGTGTATCCAGAAGGCAGAGAGCACATTGCTGAGAAAAGTGACTGTATACTGCAGTATGGTATGCTATACCGCAGTATAGGATCAGACGGAGGCCAAAATTCCAAGTATGCCAAAGGCATACTGCAGTATATAAGTGATATACCGCAGTATGCAACGTGATCAGCAACTCTGTTCATGTTCAGCACGGGCGACGTCTGGTAATTCAATGATATCTCACAAACCAGAAGTCGGATTGATACGAAACCAAAAGCATTGGAAACTAGACTCCCAACACGTATTGGTGACAAAAATTCATGCCCAAAGGAGTTCCGATGAATTATTGATGAATTTTACAAGTTGACACAAATATCAGCGTTACAGTCAGGAACGGCCCTCGGTATTTTGAGTATATCTCACAAACGACAAATCCGTTTGAGCTGAAATCAGTGGCATATGAAAGTAGACTCACAGAGCTTTCCATCAAGAGTTGAATGAACCAAAACGGAGCTCGGACCAGAGAGATATGGCCCTCAGAATTTGATAGTCAGTGCAAGAAGTTGCTATACCGCAGTATAGGTCCGTATACCGCAGTATAGGGCCATACAGAAAGCAAAGATTTTTGTAATCAGGTCAATACTGCAGTATAGCTTTGTATATTGCAGTATAGAGCCATCCAGAGAGCAACTGAGTTTTTCAAAACTAGCCAATACTGCAGTATAGGTATGTATACTGCAGTATAGGGCCATCCAGAGAGCAACTAAATTTCTAAAACAAGCCAATACCGCAGTATAGGTATGTATACTGCAGTATAGAACCATCCAGAGAGCAACTAAATCTCTTGGTCAAGCCAATACCGCAGTATAGGTATGTATACTGCAGTATAGGACCAACCCGAGAGCAATCAAGTTTTTCTCACTCAAGTAAATACCGCAGTATGGAGTTGCATACTGCAGTAAAGGCTCTCACAGAAGGCTCTCAAGTTTCATAACCATTGCATACTGCAGTATAGGTTTTCATACTGCAGTATTGGGCAATCACAGGGTCTCTTCTCTTTGACAAAAACTCGCATACTGCAGTATGTTATTTGCATACCGCAGTATAGAGCATTTCTTTCAAAATCATTTCGCGAGGTTTTTGTCTCTGGAAGTTGTTTACTGCAGTAAACTTTGGATACTGCAGTATGGACACTTATGCACAATTCCATACTCCAGTATAGAGGAACATACTGCAGTATACAACGGTCAAAATTGATTTTTGAATTACGCGAATTTGCAAATTACTGTTGTTTGATCTTATTGCTTCCATAACTCATTCAATCATATTCCCAGATATGTTTAACAAGTTTGTTAAGTGAATTTCAGTCAGCACAGATGAAGATTAATGAGATCAAAGGCAAAAAGCAAAAAGGTGCTCAGTGCATTTAATGCACTTCTGCAAATCAACCTACTTTCAGCTAATCCATCTGAGCACACCTTCTAAACATTAAAGAATGCTTACTACAACAAGTAAAGTTATCTCCAACGGGCAAATTCTCAGAGAGCCACCTCAGATCAAATTACCACATGGATTAGTTGGAGTTTAGAGAGAGAAGCAGACCACACTTAATGACAATCAACTACAACGGTCTGATTCATCCTACAACGATCAAAAATGGTCACACATCATTCTCTACCTATAAAAGACATGGACTCAAGCAGAAAAATGTGGAGATACAAGTTTACTATGCCAAAATGCTGATACTCTGCTTCTTCATCATTCTCACTCTGTTTTTCATATCTAAATAGCTTAGAGAGTGAAATGAATTGTATCTGAACTTCAGTGATCATTTATTCATTCCTTTGAGAGGAAATTTATTGTAAACACATTATCTTTCTAAGAATAACTCAAGATTGGGTAATCTTGAGTGGGTTATACATTGTGTTGATTACAACTTGTAAGGGGGAGTGTATCCTAGTGAGAGGATTACTTCGAGTACAGAGTGTGTAATCAAGCAGTGTATTGATTACAGATTGTAAGGGGGAGTGAATCCTAGAGAGAGGATTGCTTCAGTTACAGATCGTGTAATCAAGCATATTAAAGATAGTGGATTGAAAATCCCAAGTGAGGCTTGGGGACTGGACGTAGGTCAAGGATTGGGCCGAACCAGTATAAATCTGTTTGCACACTCTTCTCCCTGATCTTTTATATTTCCAGCATTCGCATTTGATTGTTTTGTCATCTGGTTTTTCAACTCACATCCTTTTGGGAAGCTAAATTTACTGAATTGCAAAAACATTTTAAAGAAAGAAAATTTTTATACTTCACCCAATTCACCCCCCCCTCTTGGGTTCAGCCAGAACTTACAGCCATAACCAGAAGCCTACGGTGTTAGAAACTGGTGTTTGAGGGAGTTTTAGGGGCGAATTTCGGGTGTGGTGATACTAACAGAATCCCAAAAGAAACCCAGGAAAACCCAGAATTCTCGAAGAACAGTAATGCAGGCGACGCTTCTAGAAATAAACGGTAAGACAAAGAAAAATACCAGACAAAGATGGTAGAGGATAGACAGAATACCTGTGCAAAGAAAATGGAAGGAACTGAAACGCTGGAAGACGGCGAAAAGTTCTGGACACAGGAGAATCCCCTCTGAAGACTCTAAAGAAACCGGAGGAAAATCTGGGCAAAAGAGTGTGAGAGCGGGAAAAGTGAAAAAGAAGCACAAGGAGGGCTATTTAAACCAAGATCCTAAAACGAAAGGGACACAACAGTCTATTCCCGTACAAACGTGACGAGATTGGCGCAGCGCGACGCCAGCATAATAAATGCGTGCAGGCCTCGAAAGGCGGAAAGACGCGGCGGTTGCAGACCTAATCCACTAAGGGCCTGACAGCTGTAAAGCCGTAATTATGACACGTATGGGGGGAGGCCCAAGGCGCTTAACGAATTCCAAAAGGCGGAAGGCTTGAATCCGGGCTCATCAACGGGCACTAAGGACCGGGATAAAACGGCAAGCCACCCTGACAGGATGAACCCGGCACTTTAGGCAGGACGCCGGGACGGAGGCAAGACAAGCTTACCACAGATCCAGACCGGACTGATGGCCATGGCAGCCGCAGCCTAGGGAGAAGGCCTCGGCCACACCCAGGACTGGGGGCAATATGCATCTCGGCCGTCCAGAAGCCTGAACAACCGAGCTGGGGGCAACTGTTACGGACTGGCCCAATAGGCCCAGTTTCGGACCTCGACCCAACTACACCTACAGCGGGATCTGCACTATATTAGGAAAGGATCGGAGATCCCACAGATTTAGGATCTCATCAATGAGGATTCTCCTTCAGTCATAATCCCAACAAATCAGCCCATGATCTATCAATCAGGGATATTGCCCATCAATATGAAGATACACGCACCAGACTCCTCTATAAATAGAAGGAAACCCTAAACAGGTGCACACGTTCTATTCCATGCTCTCTTTACATACTGTCACACAGAGCACACACCCCACTCCCCTGGCTACGTGCCTTCCTGTTTGCTACGAACTACGTGGACTTTGATCCCTTCAAAGGGTACGTAGGCTCTAGGCTTGACAACCTAGTCAAGTCCAATCTCTGTGTTCTTAGGACAGAACAATTTTTATCATATCTTTTATTTTTAATGTCTTAATTTCTTATTACTCATTATTACTAATTATTTTTTATTTTTAGAACAACATTCCCTCAACATTCCTCTATGATCATCAACTTTCATTTCATAAACAAATATCATCTAGCGACGAACACAATAATTTTACATTTTCTACATTTTCTTAGATTATATTTGTATAATATCCATAATTAAATATCATCTAAGAGTATTATTTCTTAAACTATTAAAAATTATCATATAACTAATAACACTAAAATGACAAAGTAATAAATAAAAAAGTACTACAATTACTAAAATTCTTACAAAAATTCTAATTTTATTTGTATAGTGGTTAATTTATTAAAAAAAAAAATTGGCACGATTTTTAAAATTTTTGAAATTGTCAACAAACATTTGTAGTCATTTTTTAAACCGCCACAGTTGGAATTCAAACTTTTCAGCGCCATTCCTAAAATTTTGTCTGATAATTATAGCGGTTATGGAACCGTTACAAATATTTGCCGTCACTCAATCTTTTCCCACCAAATTGTAAAAATTCTTGGACGTATTTAGTTGCGGTTAGTTAACCGCTACAAAACATTCCACTTTCATCTTGTAGTGGTTTATTCACTGCTACAACATATACTTTCAATATAGCGCCCCGACGTCATCTGGTAGTGGTGGTTAATCTAAAAACGTTACAGCTTCAGTAGCAATGAGTATATTTGAGTGACGGACTGACGGTTTATAGTTACTCTTACAAAATAGCTTGCCACAGTGCATTTATAGCGATTTCTCTAATGTCTCTACTCATGTCGTTGTTAGTAGTGATTAGAACCACTGCAAAATGTCTTTTTTTTTGCGGTGTACGATGAATAGTTGAGAGAGAAAAAGTCTCGAATAATTGCATAATTGTACAAAACCTAACATTTTAACAATCTTAAAAAGTGTGATTTAAACCTCAGGATCAAGCGAGTGATAGATGTGTTTTGGGTCTTATGAATGGTTGGGATTAAACAACTTAAACAGTAACAATGGGCACCAAAAGTTTAATCAAATATTAGGTTTGTGATAGAAAACAATTACAGGCTACCATAACAAAGTGTGTTTTCCATTTTTAATCAAATGACTCAAATTTCTTATGGTGAACGGCTTAGATTGAGGGAGTAGATTATCTCATTGGTGTTTTTCTCCTTGTCTCTCATAATCCTCACATCTCATCCATCCAATTCATTTGATGGTTCACAAAGTTACATGTCATTAAGGTCTTAAAAATTTCATATTCTTTCTTGTCCTTATCACCTCCCTCATCTCAACGTACCAAACCAAAGGGAGCAGATCTTCTCAGCTTCTTAGCCTCCCTGCATCACTTTGCTGTTAGAGAATCAATCCTTTTAGCCTCGCTAACAGGAAGCTTCTACTGATGATGATGAAGTATCCTACCTTACAAAACAAAAGAAAATTCTTTGTATTTAAAAATTTATAGAAGTTAAGAGGAAAAAAACCCCATCCATCGAAAAAGCTGAAGCCTAAGTAGGAAACTCGGTGAAAATCACACTTTCAAATGCCGAGAAGATCAATGCAAAAAGTTTCAATCTCATGTAGCCTGCAGTGACCAATCTTGTTCTTAATTGACTTCAATAGATAATGATCCTGCATTGGATTCTCGCAAGGGTTGGGTGAAGACCTATTAACCAGAAGCAAGAAGCAACCTGGGCTTATTGTGTCCGACAAAATTCCTGCAATCTAGGTTGTTTATCAACCAATTAGCATGTTGTTTAATTTGTTCCAATCTGAAATCGTGGGGCCACGATTGTAAGGTGTATTTGGATTGCATTTCTCACCGTTACCTCCTTCATTGACCATGAGCTTCAAAAGTTTCATAGTTGCTGGATTCCAAAGGACCTTCTTCCTCTCAAAGTCTTGCTTGAGGGTACCGAACTTGTCCCTACCAATGGTGTCATGGAGGACGACGACGGTGAGGAAGAGGCAGAGGAAGATAACCATGCCAGGAGTATTCATTTCAGATGATGATTTAAAAAATAAAATAAAAAACTTTATGACCTGGGGTTTTGTGAGTGCTTGGATGAATTAGACAGTTAGGATAAGGAGATTGTGAGAGATGAGGAGAAAGTGGCCGTTGAGAGAAACCGAACGCACTAATTGCATAAGTAGACAAAACACACATGATATTGAAAAGTGTGATTCGAACCTCAAAATCATGCAACATTTGGTTGTTTTCGAGATCTAATAACTTTGAGATTAAACACCTAAAATAGTACGCTGTCAAAAAAACAATGTGCGTCCAAAGATTCATCAGATATTAAGTTTATGATATAGAAACAATTGGCTATCAAAATAATGTGTTATTTATATGTAATCAAATGGCTCAAATTCCTTATGATGTACTGTGCGGCTGAGATTCATAAAATCATTATTAATTGTGTGATTGGACAAAAGATGACGTGGCATATTGCAGTTTTTGAGGTATTCATTGCTTTCTTTAGTTATTTTCCATCTCAACTGACTTTTCAATTGTTAACCCAAACACGTCTCCGTTTGGGGGGAAAAAATTATTTCTGTTATCATCAATCTAAATACTAATCATATTTACAACATGACTTTTTTTCTTATCGAATTTCTAAAAAATCAGATAAAAAAATAAGTCACTACTTTCCACTGCCAATCTAAACAATCCCATTATGGTCCGTTGCTATTAGTGTTTGCCTTTTACATCTAAGACAAAAAGAGACAATGTTCTTGGGGACCTCCACTATTTGACGGTGGTCACCGGAGATCTAAAAACCAAACCTCTATATGCTTTTTGTTCATCTTGTCTCTCATCTGAACCACCATTTGGAGAGAAAATATGGGTGGCCCATATTCTCTAGAGATTCCTCTCCATGGCACGGTGGAACAGAAGCAGCAACCCCATATTCTTGCTCCAAATTAATCTGTATCAAAAAAATGAACAGCCATATGAGGCTTCTGCCATGCGTTGATGCTCTTCTGATGGATTCTCAATCCCAGGCTTCCAAAACATATATGGTGATTAAAGGTAATTAATCTTCTTTTAATCATTCATTATGTAATAATTAATATGGTCCACGTTTATATTCCCTAAATTAATTTTCAAGAAATATTTTCACTATTATACTCTTTTGTTTTTCAATTGAGAACAAGATCGTCAAACGCGAATCTCCCATTGGGAAACTCTCCCAAAAGTCTAAAAATTTCTACCATTCTTCATATCGAAGATTTATTGATACATGTATATTCTCAGTACTTTGGTTTAAAATGTGAAGATAAGACAAAACAGGTTAAGTTAAATTAAGGGGGAATATGAATCATGTCAAACAACTCATGAAAACTAAGAAGTATTACCTTTGGTATTCTATTGATCTGATTTATCTAAAAAGGCAATTCCTTGTGGAAATTGCAAGTTCCATATTTCCTTCTTCATCATCAATCAATTTCATCAGAAATTTCTTCATGAAACTTTGAGGAAATAAATTTTGGTAACATGTTTGCAAGAATGTGTCTAAACACACATAAACTAATGGCGTTTTATAGAAACAAATAAATTTTAAAGTGAAGAAAACGATGGGCTAGCAAAACAGTGTGCGCCCATAGTTTCATTACATATTACTACTCTGGTAATATTTATAATTTTTTTAATCAAAATATTTAATTATATTTATAAGTCCAGTTTGAGGATATTAAATAAGATTGTGATAATTTTATTTATATTAATTGTATCAATAAAAATAGAGAGAAAATAAAGAGTTAAAAAATATTCATTCATAAATAAAGAAAAAATTGAAAATTTATCTCATAGTAATTAAGTTGACTACCTCTTCTTAGTTTGTATAATTTAGTTTAAAAAGATTTATAAATAAGGCTAAAATGATATCTTTATACTTTTAAAAAAATCGCAATTGGTCATTTCAAGAGAGTTTGTTTTAAAAAGTTCCATGAAACTGCTCAAATTGATGAATCGGTTAGATTGATAGGGCCATTCAATACGAGAGTGGTCAAAACACCATCATTATTGATGGTATTAATGGCACCAATATTACTCTTATTCCAAAAGTGGATAGGCCTGAATATCTTGCACATTTTCGGCCTATCAGCCTTTGCAATTTCTCTTATAAAATAATTTCTAAAGTTTTGGCTAATAGGATGAAAGGGTGCCTTGATAAATGTATTTCTCCCAACCAGGGTGCCTTTGTCTCTGGGCGTTTAATTCAAGATAACACTATCATAGCCCATGAAGTGTTTCATTATTTAAGGCGAAAGAAAAACAGTAACAAGTTTGAATTTGCCCTGAAAATGGACATGAGCAAGGCCTATGATAGAGTTGAATGAGATTTTTTACGTCATGTTATGCAAAAGTTTGGTTTCTCACAAAAATGAATTAACCTTGTCATGAACTGTGTGGAAACTGTGAATCTTAATCTTTGTATTGCAGGGGAGAAAATTGCTTCAATTAATCCTGGTAGAGGTCTCCGACAAGGGGATCCTTTATCACCTTATTTGTTTATTCTTACTCTGGAAGCCCTCTCATCTATGATTAATAATGCATTAGCACAGGGCAAGCTCGTTGAGCTAAAATCAAGTAACTCATGTCCAATAATCACACAATTTTTTCGTAGATGATGCTTTGTTTTTCATGCATGCAGATAATCAAAATTGTAGAATCCTGGCAGACATATTGCATGACTACTGCACAACATCAGGCCAATTAGCAAATTTGGAGAAATCAAGCATCATATTCTCTGCCAACACCCTCAAACCTTAAGGCAAGACATCTGCGGCATCCTAGGCATTGGGGAAAGCTCGGATCAAAGCAAATACTTGGGCATACCAAGTATCTGGGGGAAAATGAAGCACCAGGCCCTTGCATATGTCTATGAGAAAGTCAGTTAGAAAGTCCTAGGCTGGAGTGGCAAGCCCCTTTCCTTTGCATGGCGTGAGGTCATGATTAAGGCAGTCATAAATGCTATCCCTATTTTCCCTATGACTTGTTTCAAATTCCCAGCAAGAACCTGCAAGGAACTAAACAGTTTGGTGGCTATTTTCTGGTGGGATGGCCAAAGGAAGACTCATTGGGTTGCTTGAAACAAATTGACCTGATCTAAGGCTGAAGGAGGTATGGGCTTTCGAGACTTTACTCATTTCAACAAAGCTCTCCTTGCAAAAATGGCCTGGCGCCTCACTCAAAATCCAGATGATTTGTGGGCTAAAACATTAAAAGGCCTTTATTTCCTTAACTACTCCTTCCTCGAAGTGGTAAAAGGACATAAGGCCTCTTGGTGTTGGTCCAGTATTTTAGAAGGAAGGGATCACATTAAAAATGATCTCTGCTGGCAAATTGGGAATGGGAGGTCAGTTTGAATTTGGCAAGATAACTGGATCCCATCTATGCACCCTCTGAAATTGATCACTAAAGATAGGGAGCTCAAGAAGTCCGCCATTACTGTTGCATCTATTATTTCTACCGATGGTGGGGGTTGGGACCTCATCGATTAGGAATAATATCGATGACCATCGATTAGGAACAAATGTGATGAATTCGAAATCATAGTCCGTAACAAGGCTAGAATGGTTGCCAAATGCTATAATCAAGAACAAGGTATTGATTATGAGGAAACGTATGCTCCAGTGGCTAGATTGAAAGCTATACGAGTACTCTTAGCCTTTGTGTGTATCAAGGGATTTAAACTCTATCAAATAGATGTTAAAAGCGCTTTTCTAAGTGGTTTCATTTAGGAGGAAGTTTATGTTATACAACTTTCTGGCTTTGAAAATGATCATAATCCATATCATGTTTATCATCTCAAGAAAGCATTATATGGTCTTAAGCAAGCTCCTAGAGCTTGCTATGAGCGGTTAAGCAAGTTTCTTCTTGATCAGGGTTTTGTTAGAGGAAAAGTAGACACAACTCTCTTCATAAAGAGTAATAAGCGTAATGAAATTTTAATTGTGCAAATTTATATTGATGACATAATCTTCGGTGCTACAAATGATATCTTGTGTCAGGAATTTTCCAAGAAAATGCAGGGTGAATTTGAAATGTCAATGATGGGTGAGCTCAATTACTTTCTTGGTTGCAAATCAAACACCGGAAGAATGTGATTTTCATCTCACAAACGAAGTATCTTAGTGATTTGCTCAAAAGTTTGGAATGGAACATTGCAAAGGAGTCGACACTTCAATGAGTTTAACTACCTCCTTGGATGCTGATGAAGAAGGCAAGGACTTCAACATAACCAAGTATAGAGGGATGATCGGATCATTACTATACTTGACCGCAAGTAGTCCCAACATTTAGTTAAATATGGGTATGTGTGCAAGATTCCAAGCTGCTCCAAAGGAATCACATGCCAAGCATATGAAGAGAATCTTTCAATATCTTGATGACACGAAAGAGCTTGGACTATGGTTCCCAAAAGATCAATCGGATTATTTGGTAGCTTATTTAAACTCGGATCATGCTGGTTACAAGACTGATAGGAAGAGCACAAATGGTCAATGCCAATTTCTTGGTGGCTCACTTGTTTCTTGGTTCAGCAAGAAATAGACTACTGTTTCTATATCATCAACCGAAGCTAAGTATATCGCTGCCTCAAGTTGTTATGCTTAAGTTCTGTGGCTGAAGCAACAAATGTATGACTTGGGTATCAACCTGAAGGTGATGTTCAACATACAAGGACCAAACATATTGATGTCAGACATCATTTCATCCGAGATCACGTGCAAAGAAAAGATGTCAAGGTGATGTTTATCCCCACACATTTGCAACTTATGGATATTTTCACGAAGCCTTTAGCCAAAGAATAGTTCACATTCATCCAAAGAGAATTGGGCATGGTAAATCCCAATGAATTGTAAGTAATCCTTTCTTCTAGTCATTTATAAGATTTATTTGAATTATGATTTCTAACTTAAGCATCAGAGTATCTAGAAAGTGTTTTTGCAGGATGCTCTGCTCACTCGACTAAAAACAGAGGTTAATAGAGGAAAGAGTTACTCAAGTAATATAGACATTACTTGGAGTAACTATGTGAGGAAACAGTTAAAGTTATAAAACAAATGAAGATTACGCTAGTAACGTATCTTGCTACCCAAGTGTTTCAGGATCAAGTTACTCGAGCAACATATCCTTTACCCACAAGTAATGACGAGGAAAAGCCTTAAGAATGTAGAAATTACCCGAGTAATGTTGAATACTACTCGAGTAATATTGTAAAAGGCATTTTGGCTCTTGGCTACTTAAGTGAGGTGCTGATCGCCCGAGTAACATTGTGAAAAAGCCTTTGACCTTGTGAAGAAAATGCATTTTACTTCAGTAAGGTAGTACTTTTACCTGAGTAATATCAAAATTTAACATATCTACTAAGTGTTGTAGGAACAAGTTACATGAGTAATCTAATCACCACTCTCAAGTAATATTGAATGAAGGTAGTAAACTTGTGGAGCAAACAAGGGTTACTCAAGTAGCGTATCACGCTACTCAAACAATAGTGAGGTAATTCTTCTTATACCCCTACCGGCCTCGTCCTTTCGGGTGGCGGGTTAGAGGGATTTCTTTATTCAGTTACATTTCCTTCATTATCAGGTCCATTTAACATAAGACAAAGTGAGCGCAACAAAGCATTTAACCGATTTGGATAATCTATTGTACTGTTAAAGGTAAAATTAATAGAAAGTAAAAGCCCCCGAAGGGTTAAGGGTACAGTCATCCAAAATAAATGCCAAAAATAATATATAGCCATCCCAAAAATATAAGTACAAACATATGATAGGGAATCTCCTATTCTTCAATTGCACTGCAATGCTCCACCTCTCCAAGAAGGTTCTTGATCTTCAAGCACATTCCCCTGCGTCTACAGAACCGTCTGGAGTCCGATAATGGCCTCTAGAGTAACCATCAATACACATGCGCTAAATGTGTAATGCGTATGCAAGCAACCATATAAGTCTGTAAACATAAATAAGTATGCCAAATACACCACAATATGCAAACAAAAGCATACACAATAACATGTCTTCGCACCGTCGAGTCGCCTTACCAAGGCGGGCCCCGGAATCACCGGAATCACAAGCCTGTTTTCGTTGAGTCGCCATGCAAGCAGACCCCGACAGGCACCGCCTGTTTCTGTTGAATCACCACATAAGCAGACCCCGGCAGGCACCCTCAGTGCTAGGGACACAATCACAACATGTTCTGTATGCATATTTGGCAACACATATACCAAACACAAATATGGCAAGCAAAACATACAACAAAACACATAAAAGTGCTGGAGTAAAGTGGTTACTACCTAGTGGGGTATATACCGTCTTACAGTTTTAATGTGCCTACTAGCTCCCCCAAGTATTCTTTATCCCTAAATAACACCAAAACATCTTATTTTTAGTATTTCCAAAAATACCCTTGCTTTATCCTTTAAAATCGAGCCCTTTACTAATTTTCCAGAAAGTCCAGTGAATCTGGCCCATCATCAAAGATTTTTAATAAATTCCAAAAATATCATATATATTTGTATGAAACCTGCATCATCTGAACCATTAAGATGTCTAGTTTATGGGAAAAATACTTCCAGACCCCAAAGGAAACCATATTTAATCACACAGCCCAATATTTACTCACTGGTCAGAAAACTCTTGTAACTTTCTGGGCGATTTTCAACAATTTATTTCGCCTAGTAGAAAACTCCAAGTAACACAAAATTATACATCAAGGTGAAGCTCTGTATGTCTACTATTTTTCTGTAAAATAGAATATTAATCCAATTTTATTTACTATTTTTAAGACCGTGATGAAGATTCGCTGTCCAGAATTCCAGAATTTGCGGTAAGCTTGTTCCTAAGGTTTTTCGGTGATTTTGAGTTCGGAAACTTAAACCATGACTTAACCCCATACAAAATCATGTTCCAGACTTATTGGAACACTCAAAAACACCAAAATCAAACCACAACACCAAGCCCTAACATGATGGACGAAAATCCCAACTTTGAACCTTAAAGAGTTGGGTTTTTCGGTGTTTACCTGATTCGGAGATTTGGCTTGGTGGCTTGGGTGCTTTGGCTCTTGATCTGAATGTATGGAGGTTTCTGGACTCTTCCTTTACCTTCAGCTGAGCACGCCACTTTGTGGCCAAAAATGAAGAATTGAAGCCTTTTAATAATGATTAAAAGGAATCCAGGTAGTCTGAATTAACTGGGGTAAATTCTTGTCCTGTAATTAATATTTTGATCTGACTTCTTGACTTATTTCCCAAGATATTCCAGAAGGTTCCAGAGAAGGGACAAGTGGCGCCTCCCCTTCCATGCATTCAAAGTTTTATCTTTTAAATGGAGAAATTACCTACTTTGACCCGAAATTTGTGAAAATTACTAGTTTTGGCCCGAAACTTATTTATAATTCTTTTCTTTTTCCCCAAGCTCTCTAGATGGTTCCTAGGGTAAGGTGGCACCATCTTGGGCCCACAAATCTGATCCCTTACATTTAATTTCCTTTTTTCCACTTTATCTATCCAATTTTTGCTCTACCGGTCCTTGTCGGGCCCCGCTGGTTACAAAGGTGCTTTTTTTTTTTCACTTTTTTTCAACTTTTCCAGATATTCTTCCCTGATTGGAGATACATATGTGGCACCTTTTTAATTTCCAATATGGCCCCACATTTGTTTCATTCAGTCCAAAAGAAGCCCCTAACTGGCCCCTATTGGTCTCCTTTCTATCAGTTAGCATCTAGTGGGACCCCTGAGTATGAATAAAATCATCTGATTTTCCTTCTCTCTCCATGTGGAAGAAAATAGATCCTTATGGGGTAAGGAATTGACTTTTATACCCCTGATATCATTACTTACTTTTTCAAAAAGTCAGTTTTAACCCCGTGGTAACGTGTGTCCTCTGGTTATTATTACATTTGACTTTTCATTCTTATGTCTTCAAAAACGCAAGAAATTTTTACCTGACCAGGAAATGTTATGTGCACACTTATTTTAGCACATTTTTGCTTAGCTAATCATCCCATACCTTAGGGCATAGCTAAATATCATTTTTACAGACTGATTAACACTGTATAAGTGCTTTTGTGCCCTTCTGTACTGACACTTTAATTTCTATGGCTCTTGAGCTTTGGGTCAAAATAGCCATGCAAAAGGTAGTGCAAAACGTCTTAAAATATGTCAAGAAGGCACCTAAAAATATCCCCAATCAAATGACCAAAGTACCCTTGCAAAATATCCTTTTAACTTGGCTTATTTTGCAAGTTTTGTTGACTTTTAATTTCTCTCTCCCCCTTGCTTTGCACGAATTTGAGGCTTCTTGGGCAAGATTGTGATGTCATTTTTATGACATAAGCAAAAGCTTAGGTATCCTTTTGTAAAATGACCATAATACCCTTAAAATATCCCTCAAGCTACTTCTTGATTAAGTATGTAATACCCTAAAATTTCCTATTTATCATAAATTAAATAGGAAATTTTAGGGTATTACATATTAAATAAAGGTGAATATGCGTCTCAAAATTGTGTAATTTGTTAATTTTAATTTTGGGCAAATTTCCTTGAGATTAAATTAACAAAAGGTAAAATATAAGACCAATTTTAAGGATCATGAAATGTGATAAAATTAGCATATAAAATGATAATTATTTATGGCTAAAATAAGCAAGAAAATGTTATGTAAACACTCAAACAAGTTAAAGAAAATTAACAACACCTAATGGGAATTAAACTTACACTAATTAAAATGTTTATGTAATTCTTTAAAATTAAGCAAGAGGCAAATTAGGAAGCATCAATTAGGGAATGTCTTAATTCAAAATCAAGGACCAATAAGAAGACAAGAATAGCCTTTTATGAAGCACTAATGATCACACTTAACTAAAGAACCAATCACCCTACAATAGGAATGTTAATTAAGATTAAACTTTGATCCCCCAAAGTCAAAGAGAGGACGAATTGCACACGGAAAGCTTCTGATAGGATTTATCATTGATTAAACAATGTTTTTGGTTTTTTTAAGAAATACATGAAATGGTTGTGAGAGGGAGGCATGTCGGTAGCTAGGTGGAGGGGGGAGATTAAATTTCAAAAAGTGAATTTCTAATCCAAAGGTTAGGGTGAAAAATCTGATTGCATTTAATTACACTAGTGCAAAAAAGGGTTTTAAGACCGGACAAAAGAAGCTCGTAAGACCGACGGGCGATCGGTCTTGTTCCAGCTGGTATTAAAAGTCTACATATAAGACCAGATACGGACCGGTCTTAAAGAAAATCTTTTAGACCGGACATTTAAAACATTGGGTCTTAAAAGTTGTACTAAATGAACCTGAAATAGTTTTTGTTCGGTCCTAAAACTCAACCTTTAAGACCGGCCAAAAAGTAGGCCGCTCTTAAAATATCGACATTTTAAGACTGGACAAAACACATACGGTCTAAAAAAATAGCGGCTTCTAAGACCTGACGACTAATTATACGTAGTCTTAAAGGACTGACTTTCAAGACTGGATGATAATTACCTCCGGTCTTAAATATTTACATTTAAGACAGACGTCTAAATATAACATAATGGTCTTAAAAGACCAACTTTTAAGACCGGCTTAATATGACCTTTAAGACCGGACATATAATTACATCCGGTCTTAACAGTTAAACATATAAGATCGGCTTATTTATTTCCAGTCTAAATTTTCCCAAATTTTTCCCTGCTGTTGTTCCTGCTACTATATATATATATACACACACACAAATCCACTACCCAATCCAGCACATGAACAATTATTTGAATAAATTGAATTGGAAAAATGATACAAAATATTTATTCACCATGAGTTATTTGGCCTCTTAATTAATGATTATACTATGTCTACAACACCTAAATTAATTCATACAATAAGGTAACTTACTTACAAATACATTAAGTTACAAATACTACATACATGCGCCCAAAATAATATTCATCATGCCTTCATCTGATTCCCACCCAACAACGAACATCCTCTTTTATAACATGTCCCTTTGGATCGGATCCTACCACAAAAATAAAACAAGGAACAAACTTCATAGTCAAAGACATTTTATGAACATAGAAGGAATAAATGTTATAGTTAAAGACTTAAAGTTTTCAAAGAAATCTGCATATATATGAATATTACCTTATGAATTGACTCTTTTATAAAGTGATATCTTCCCATATCCCTTCTTGATGATCACTTTTATGCCGGGTTCATTATCCGCTTCATCTTCTTCGTTCATGTCTGGTAGACCCCTTGGAAAAGGAGTACTCTCAAGAATACCATAATTTGAATTCATTTCCTCATCAATATCAATGACCCTCTTTCCTTGGAGAGTTACAGGCCACATTTTATTTTCTTGATCGATGATATAGAACACTTGTTTTGCCTGGTCTGCCATAATAAAAGGTTCATCTCCAAAACTTCTACCATTAACATCGACTAATGTAAATCCTAGATGATCGATCCGAACACCATTATTGACATTAACCCACTTGCATTTGAAAATGGGAAATCTAATTTTCACATAGTCCACCTCCCATATCTCTTCAATAACCCCATAATATGGCATGACTGCCAATAAAGGGCTCTTGTCTTTCGAACTAGAGAAGTGCATAGATTCTGCCTCTAACATAAAACCACTGTTCTGGACTGTGCTCCTATCATCTAGGGACTTCGTGTAAAATGTATAACCATTGATCACATACGAATTCCAACTTATGACATCAACCTCAGGACCACGTGCTAACCATTTGATTGTATCAGAAACACATTCCTCCCCCTTGACCTTTTCTTTGAACCAGTGTGCAAAAGTTCTGTTATGCTCTCTAATCAACCTTTGTTCAGTCATTTGAGGATTTTCTTTCCTCACAGCTTCTTTATGTGCAGCTATGCTGATTTGAACTCCATCAACATTATTCAAGATGTAGAAGTGGACTTGTGACAATTCATCAGGATCCACAGTCTTTACTAAAGCCCCTCGCCTACCCCCTTCAGCATGCTGACGTTTTGGAAGCCCAATATGTCTTACTTTGGCCAAATAATTTTGACAAAATTCCATGGCTTCTTCAGAAACATATTTCTGAACAATCGATGCTTCTGGCCGATATGCATTCTTCACGTACCCTTTAAGGAATTTCATAGATCTTTCAATTGGGTACATCCACCGTAAATGTATAGGGCCGCACAACTTTATCTCCCTCACTAGATGAACAATTAGATGAACCATGACGTCAAAAAATGTAGGAACAAAAAGCTTCTCAAGGTGGCACAAGATAAGATATCCTTCATTCTCCAATTCATCCAACTTTTCAATCTTAAAAACTTTACCACAAACCGCATTGAAGAAGACACAAAGTCTGGTCAAAACAACCCGAAGATCGTATTCGGCGATGCCTTGAATAGCTATTGGGAGTAGCTGTTGCATCAAGACATGACAATCATGCGATTTTTGGCCTACTAATTTCAAGTCATTCATCGATACAAGCCTCTTAAAATTTGAAGAATACCCCGAGGGAACTTTTGTGCCATATAAACACTCACAAAAACTTCGTTTCTCATCTTAGACAAAGTATGAGAAGCCGGGGGACAATAAGTTCTCTTCCCATACGGCCTTGGATGTAACTCTTCACATATTCACATTGCTTGCAAATCCAATCTTGCCTTCACACCATCCTTGGAACTGCCTTGTATGTTGAGAAGCGTTCCAACAATACTATCACATACGTTTTTCTCCACATGCATGACATCGATATAGTGTCTCACATCAAGATTGCGCCAATAGGGAAGATCAAAGAATATAGATCTCTTTTTCCATATATTTGTATCTTTTCTACTCTTGGCTGTCTTACCGAAGATGACATTGATATTTTTCACCTTCTCATAAACTTGCTCCCCAATCAATGGCACCGGAGCATCTTCATATTCTTGGCCACCAAAGAAGGCTTTCTTTAATCGACGATATGGGTGGCCACGTCTAAGAAATCTCCTATGTCCAAGATAAACCATCTTTCTTCCATGTTGGAGTTGATGGTAGCTTGTGCCTTCTTCACAAACCAGACATGCTTTATGGCTCTTTGCACTATACCCTGACCAGTTACCATATGCTGGGAAGTCGTTTATAGTACTGAATATCATGGCTCGCAATTTGAATACCTCCTTCTTGAAAGAGTCAAAAACATCAACACCTTATTCCCATAACTCCTTCAAGTCTTCAATCAAGGGCTGAAGGTAAACATGAATGTCATTTTCGGGTTGTTTTGGTCCCAAAATCAACATAGACAGCATCATGTACTTTCATTTCATGCATAACATAGGAGATAAGTTGTAAATAATGAGGAGTACAAGCCATGAACTATGTATGCTGATAAGGCTTCCATATGGATTCATGCCATCCGTGCTAAGGGCAAGCCTAAGGTTCCTAGGTTCTTCACCGAAGTTGGGAAATAATTGATCGATTTTCTTCCATTGAGAAGAATCGGCTGGATGACGAAGCTTTCCATCAGAAATCCTCTCATATGCATGCCACTGCAAATTTTTTGCATCATTTTCATTCGCAAACAACGGCTTGAACCTTGGTATGATTGGAAGATACCACAACACTTTTGCAGGCCCCTTATTTGACATGTACCTTGGGGTTTCACATATCGGACAATTCTGCTTCTCTTCAAACTCTTTTCTATACAATACGCAGTCATTCGGGCATGCATGGATCTTTTTGTACTCCATCCCCAGTGGACAAAGTATTTTATTAGTATCATAGTATCGATGCGGCAACACATTATCATTCAGAAGCATGTCCTTAAAAGCCTCAAGCATTTCAGAAAAACTCTTGTCGCTCCATCCATGACGTGCCTTCAAGCTTACCAATTTCAATACAGCGTTCAACAATTGGTATTTTTGACACCTAGGGTATAGCAGGGTCTCTACATCACTGCACATATTACCATATGCATGTGGTTGTTGAAAGGCTTCTTCACCTACATCACAAATAATGTCCTCTATGCGATCATCCATATCCGTGTCATTATCATCAAAGGCCACTTCCCCATGTTGAGACCCACTTGGTATTTTTTCACCATGCCATACCGATACTGTATAAGTCTTACAAAATCTATAACAAATTAAATGTGTGCGTATAACTTCAGGACTTAGTCACCTCTCATTCAAACATTTTACACAAGGGCAATAAAACTTCCCACTATCATCATTGGCATTTTGTTTAGCGAATTCAATAAAGTCTCTCACCCCATTTTGATATTCAACGCTCGTCCGTAAAGCATTTATCCAACTGTGATCCATAGTAGAATTCCTATGGACGGAAAGATTTAACATACGTAAAATAAGGCAAAATAAATGCATAACAAAGAGTCACTTTTGGTCATGAATATCACAGTGAATCCAAAATAAAATATCACGAAGCAAATAAAATGCATGACGAGGAAATTAAATGCTTCGCATGAAGGTCTTGTGGACTCACCTGTAGCATATAAATTCAAATGCGAAATAAGAGTCTTTCTTCTCCCGCCACGAGCATTGATGTTGGAGACAACAAGAGTACCCTAAAAACATTTGTTGGTCAGTTGGGTAGGTCTCAAGTGCAAATATAATCTTCAAAATACAATATTCATTGACAACAGAGAAATCCACAAGAGTATTTCATCAATTTCATTCAACCCATGAAAAACCCAGAACGATAAGTAGGAAAACCATGAAGTTATATAATCGAAACACCTCTTATAGCTTGATCTATATACGTTTAACTGAGGAACCAGATAGTGATTCTCGAGAGAGCAACGTGAAGCACCGACGGAGCAACACACAAATACTGGAGACGGAACCTCCTCAGTAATCACTTTCGGCGCGACAAGAGAAATTCAGAGAGGGAAATTTAATTTTTCGCGCGACAGAGACATGTTTTTGTATTTGGAATTTTTTAAGACCGATTAATTATAAAGCATCCGGTCCTAAATATTTTTTATTAAATTTTTAAGTATTACTTTTATGACTGAATTATTATCTTGTCTGGTCCTAAATATTTAAGACCGGAGTTTTATAATACTCCGGACCTAAGTTTTTATTATTCATTCGTAGATTTAAGACTGGTTAATTATTAGTAGATGGTCCTAAATATATAAATTTATCTGAAAACTAAGAAAATAAATTCCCAATTATTTTTTTTAAGAAAAAAATATTGGCTTTGGCAAGCGCAGAAAATTATCAATGCTATTAATTAATGCTATTATTAATTACTTGAACAAAAAATTAAAAAGAGACAAGCTTCTGGTTCTTAATTAATGCTATGATTAATTACTTGAATATTGCCGTACACATTGCAAGGAAAAAAAGCAGAAAATTATCAAAACTTATTATCCTTCAAAGCCTTGGCGATATTGGTGTGAGCAACATTAATTTCCCACCAGATATCAGCTAGTTCCCATCTTATTCGCATCAGGTCATTAGAGGAAAGAGGAGGAGGGTTAGCGGTAGGCGCGCTGGGGCCAACTGGTTGGAGAGGTGGAGCAAGAACCTCTTCATGGTCGGAAGGCTAGAGGGGGGGTGCAGCAATCTCTTCATCATCGGAAATAACAATGGGTCCAACGACCCAAGACTCTTCTGTTTCAATAGAACGCACTCTCGATGGAGGAGGCGCACCGTATAACGATCTACGGAAGGCACGAGCATCAGGAGTAAGAGCACCCCTACGAGCGGTTCTCTTGTATCTAACCATGGTTTGAGCAGTTGGCGCAAAGAGGTATGAGGAGTTTATTAATAAAGGCAGAGCTAGAGGTAGTTTGGAGTTACGAGGTAGTGCGGAATTAATAAGGAGTGTTAAGGACAGAGAGGTATGAGGACTGAGGAGTTAATAAAGGTAAAGAGCAGACGAATGGTCTACTTTACGAGCGAGTTTTATAAATATTATTTATTTTTTAAATCATTTAATTTTAAGACCGACCTTTTATCATTTCTCCAGTCCTAAAAGTATATTATTTATTTTTTAAATGAATTAATTTTAAGACCGGCCTTTTATTTTCTCCTGTTCTAAAAGTATATTATTTATTTTTTTAATCAATTAAATTACTTTTAAGACCGATCTTTTATCAGTTTTCCGGTCCTAAAATTCATTTATTTTTTTTTCTTATTTTTTAAAGTAAGATTTAATTTCGTAAAAAATATTAGTTTTAAGAACGGATCTTTTACAGTATCAGGTATTAAAAGTTCATTGTTTCAAATTCCAATAGCAGAGTTGTATCCTTACACTCTACCAAAAGATCTCTTCGGCTTCCAGATAAACTTCCCAACTAGGCGTCTTCTCGTATTCTGATGAACTATGCGTCTGCTCATTAAAGGTTCCGGCATTTCACTGTGGATGGGTTCTCTATTTAAACTCGTTGTTACTTTACTTTCTTTACATTCTTCATCATCACTTCTACAATGGCTGCTCCACCACCCCAAGGTCCTCCACCACCACCAGGTCCTCCTTTTCCTCCTCCCGCTGGGCTTAACAATCCGTACCCTCCTCCTCTGCCTCCGAACCCGACCACCAAACAGCTGCTGCGCCACCTCTTGGTCCGCGTCGATCATATAGATCGACGACAGGGCCAGCTTTTTCAGGTCTACAACGTCGTTAACAACAAGATCAATGCGATACTCGACGCCCAGGACGTTGAGTACAATCCGTTAGATGACGACGTCACCGACGACTCCCTTCCCTCCGACAACGATGGGGAGGAGTAAATATTTTTTTGTTTTTTTATCATGTACTGTGCTGCCCCCCACAGGGCAGCATTAAAAAATCTATAATTGTTACTTTCCTATTTCGATCGCCCTTGTCCTTCTCAGTACATTCTTTCTTTTTCCGACAAGGAGGAAAAAAACAAAACATTGTCCTCGTGTGTATGATCAACATTAAAAACTCGCACATTAAAAAATCCAACGATATACAGTTAAGATCATACCAACAAAACAAAAAGATCGTTTACCTTATTCGAATAAAAACAAACACAGTGACAATTCTTATCAAGGTTGGACCGTCATTGTCCCCGGTGTTACCTCCCATGATTAGATACAATGTGTCCTTTTCAATATCTCCCATCCTTTTCCAACAAAAAGAAAAGTGACAAAGAAAAGAGAAACCGATAATCAAAATCAAGAGAGGTAACATCGACTACAATGAAGGACCTAGCTTGATCAGAACACCAGAACCTCGGTTGCCCTTGAACCCTAATTAATTTGTCCGAAAAGTGAGTCAACTCTATTTAAAGGAAGACAATTAGGAGCGGACAGTAAAAGGAGATACGGTCCTAAAAGTCTCGAATACTTTTAGGACCGTCATTTTACAATATATGGTCCTAAAAGTCACACCAATATTTAGTCGAATACTTTTAGGACCAGAATTTTACAATGAAGGACCTAGCTTGATCAGAACGCCAGAACCTCGGTTGCCTTGAACCCTAATTAATTTGTCCGAAAAGCGAGTCAACTCTATTTAAAGGAAGACTATTAGAAGCGGATGGTAAAAGGAGATACGTTCCTAAAAGTTTCGAATACTTTTAGGACCGTCAATTTACAATATACGGTCCTAAAAGTCACACCAATATTTAGTCGAATACTTTTAGGACCGGAATTTTACAATATACGGTCCTAAAAGTCTCATATTATTTAAAACGAATACTTTTAGGACCGGAAGTTTAAAATATGCGGTCCTAAAAGTCTCATATTATTTAGAACGAATACTTTTAGGACCGGAAGTTTAAAATATGCGGTCCTAAAAGTCGCAATCTCTTACTTATTTACAACTTCCTGAACCTCAAATTTCAAGCACTAAATAGCTATATCCACCATCCAATTTCAGAAACCCAAAATGGACACAAGAAAATTGTTCGAAAAATTAAACAAATTTATCTATTGAATTTTACATTGCCTGTGTATATATACAAATGAATTGTTCGAAAAAAGTAATCAAATTTATAGAAGATTATTGTTGCTACAGGATATTTACAAATGAATATTAATTATTGTCCTGACTTTAAGATCAGGTCATACACATATTCACAAAACAAATTGTGAATGTGCTCGAGTTCAGCATCCTCAAAAGGGGCAGGGTAGTGAAACATCTGTAACATCAAAGACAGAAACTGAATTAACTTGCATCCATATTTCATATGTAACATTAAGCCAGAAACTGAATTAACTTACGTACATGATATGTAACATCAAATATTTACCTTTGAAAATAATTTAGTATTTCCTTTAGTGACAATATTATACATGTGTTTCATGACGTATTGGCCACATAAGTTGGACTCCTTTGGTTGCCGACGGGTCTAAAAAGAACAAGAAATATATATAAGTAATATATATCTTACTGACCAAGTTCACAAGGCAGTGTGTCAAGTGTACAAATATTGTACCAACCTCTGGTCTGAGCCATTTAGGCTCTTTGGCCTTATAAGAACGCCTTTTGAGTGCGTCAATCTGGAAGGTCCTCATGGCACTATCATCAAAAATGCATATTTATTCAATGTTCAATGAAAATTCACAGCAGAGATTTCAGACAAGAGAATCAAAATAACAAGCTTACTCGTTGATGGTCTGTGTCAACGCAGGCACTGGCGGGCTGTGAGTAGAGCATAAGAAGATAACTTTATTTTCTTCCATGCACATGATGACCAACTGCCAGTGGCAGCTGAAAATTTACAGCAGTAAAGTATACTCAGTGATATATATATGTAGCAGAATTAAGTGAATTGTAGACAAGATTTGTGATATGTACCTGTGGAAGAATGGCAAAATGTACACCTTTCTTCTCACATGACACAACCTCCTTGATATGTACTCTTGTCTTTCCTCCATGGTTGTTTGACTTGAATACACAAGGCACAAGAATCCAAAATCGTTGCTCCTGCCCTTATTCTCCAATTTTTGATGCAAGAACCTACAATAATTACATCGATCAGGGAATTAGTATATGTATGTGTCTAAACGATGCATTTAAATTATGTACTCATAGAAGAACATACTTACTTCATCCAAATTTGAACAATTGCATCACTAAGCTCCTGTTTAGGAAGTAGCAGGGAGTTAATATCAATGGTGTCAACTTGGACTGGTAGGGGATGAGGGACGCCTACTACTTCATCGACAGGCCACGATTTATCTTTAAAAACTCCACTTTTCACCATATCGGATATTTTTTCACGGCCAATCAACTTAGCAGTAGGGGATTCGGCTTGAGGAGGGGATTGAGCTTGAGGAGGGGATGGAGCTCGACGAGGGGATGGAACTTGAAGACGAGGGGTTGAAGCTTCAGGAGGAGTACAAACATGTACAAGCTTCATTGGCCAAGAGATGAAGGTTCCCTTGACATCACTCACAAGCTTCAGCTCATCAGTTGGGAGAGGGAGAGGTGCATCAATGATCATCTTTTCAACTGACACTTAGACTTCTTCATCAGACATTTGTTGGTGGTGTACAGTTGATCCCAATAAGTTGTGGACAGTCCCTTTTGCAACCAATAGTAGTCTATCATGATGATCAGGATCCTCCACATAAAGGTCACAAGGTTGCTCTGACTGTCCAACAATGCAGCTCCCTCCAGTGCTCTGCTGCACAGTTGCACATGAGTGTGTGAAGGGAACACTGGTCTCTGGACAAGAGCTCAAAAGCAGCTTCATCTGATTCAGTTCCTCCCTTAACTGGCTCATATTGGATTGATACCTTGCTTCTTTAGCAGCTGCTTCCTCATTTAATTTGGCCACTGTCTGTTCCATCTCCTCTCGGGTAACCACCTCTTTCCTATGGCGTTTGGCGGATGAACCAAAGAATTCCTTCAGGCCTACCCGTCCTCCAATCCCCCTTACACGCCCACCATGGTCCGGTTTTCTGGTGGCAAGAGTGAGAACATCACTCCTCCCGGCCGACACAAAAGATCCCTCTGCTTCTTTCTTTTTAAGATCTTCCTGTAAGGTACAAATAACGAGAAGCTTAGTAATGAAACATGTTTACTAACTAAAAAATAACAATAATAACGATACTTACAATTTTTTCAGCAACTACACGAGTTTGTTCACTCGTGTAGGCGTCGCTTGGCTTTTGCCGAATGTGCAACCACAACTCCTCGTGACGTATTGGAGATGGCGGACCATGTACCGTAGAAGGATTGGATTTTGCTTCATCTTCCAATCTCTTCTGCTTGGCCGCCATCAATTCTTTTTCAGCCTTTTCATATCCGCTGCGAGAAGCCCTATGCGGGCAATCATTCTTTCTCCCTATCTCCTGTGCTTTTCCCCTTCTTTGTTGTGAATACAAATTGAAAACAACTATTAATTATGAGTCCATCCATCTCACTAACAGAAATTAGAGAACTTCTGCTTGATATGAACCTCAAACACTAGTCAAATTCACTTGATCAAGTTTCAACATTTTATTTAAGGAAGATGTAGATAGGTTAAGAAACAAAAGAGAATTATGCTTACAAAAGAGCTATGTTTTGTACTACTAGGTAGATAGAACAAGAAACAAAAGAGAATTATGCTTACAGAATAATACAAACTTGGTCCTTTTTAAGGCATCTAGTGGGATCATCAGTCCACATTAGATAATAACAATTGGGTATATAAAGTTTCCCCCTTTTAAGACTATTCATTTCTTCCTTTGCAAGACAAACCATTACACAATTATCTCCTTAGTATTTTACCTTTTCAGGGTTTACATATCAGACTTGCATAGACAAAGGCAGGAAATGTATACTTCTATTCACACACCAAACAATTTAACTAACAGGATTAGATGAACAAATATAAGCTCACAGGTTATATAAGCAAACAAAACTAAATATAGACTCACCAGAGCTTTAGGAGTGGTCCGCAGTAGAACAAATTGTCGCCAAATTCGTTCATCAATAAATGTGTACTGGTCCCAAGGATGTTTGGCAGGCGAAACCTCAGCAAAAATATACGTGTTAGTGAGAGAGGTCTTAAACTTCCTCCATCGATCAACACAATAAGACAATGTCTTGTCTTTCAACTCCTCAGAGTCAAGGACAGTGTCTATAAGCCGGATAGTATCCCAAATAGGTTGCTTTACTTTGTCAAAGTCAACACTTTTCCACTCATCTATCAAGATGCTAACCTTGCTGCGTGCAAGATAGTCGACAAAACTATTATATTTGCTTTTATTATGACCGAAAGGTCGCAACTTTTCATCAAACTGAATCTCGAGCCTTGACCCAAAAGTTCGACTTAGAGATACATCTATCATTCATGTGCCTCTTCTACCACGGCGTGCAGGGCGGTTACGAGGCACATTGTCAGATGAAGAGGGTTCGTTCTGACTCACACCATTAACTGGCGTTCCCAGAACACGAATGGAATCGTCTTCACCGTTCATTTTCGAGACAGTAAGAGAGGAATGCTTAAGCAAATGAGAGAGTAACAGAGGCTAATGGTACGTGGGCTAGGAAGAGTGAGTGGTAATGCAACAAGAAGAGGGGTTCCAGAGTTCAGAGGGACAACGTAAGTCTTAAGGTAACGTTTTGCGCAAAGATATATTTGGCGCTTTATTTTTAAGACCGGATGAACAACAACGAAGGTCTTAAAGGTTAAGTTTTAAGACCGTCCTTTGTTAACTCCGGTCTTAAAAGTAATAAACTATTTACTACCGGGCACGATTTATGTCCGGTCTTAAAAGTATAATCTTTAAGACCTCCTGATATATATATTCGGTCTTAAAAGTTTTATTTAATTTTTTCCTTATTATTTTGGACCGTAGAAAATATAAGTCAGCCTGTTCGAGATTTCTCTGTAAAGAAATTTTATATTTCAATTTTTTTAATAACATTTTTAAGACTGGTTGTTTTTCTAAGCGGTCTGAATAATATATTTAAGACCCATTGATTAAGGATACGGTCCAAGAAATTCTTTATATTTACAAAACTGCCATCAGTCATACTTTTAAAGTTCTTTATATTTACAAAACTGCCACCGGTCATACCTTTAAGACCGGGGCGTCGATAGTCCGCTCTAAATGAGGCAGTCTTAAAAGCCTTTTTTGCACTAGTGTTACCATGTGTGCCATGGAGTTTTTCTATAAATAGCCAAGCTTTCCTTCTCAAATTCTTCACACCAACCATAAGCACCTCTGATCCTTTGATTAAGAGAGTGAGAGTAAGAGTTTTCTTGGAGCTAGAAAGAAGAATAAGCAAGGTCTGCAAGGGTAAGTCTCTAGTTCTTGATCTTTAGTCTTTAGTTTTTAATTTTTAGTAAGATGTTAGTTTGATCTAGAAAATAGTAAAGTAAATTCCCATAATTGTTTTTAGGCCTCCTTGCATTGAAAAATGCCTAATGAGGTAAAAACATGTTGGGAAATAATTTTTGGGATTAATGGAACAAGTTAGAGTAAGATAGGGAATTTTTGGGTTTGCTGGGCTATTGGAATCAGTTAGATTGAGGGCATTATTTTATGTGTAAATTCATCTTCAAAAATTATGAAATATTTCTTGGTTATAATAGACATGTATAGCTTTCCATTGATATAAAATGTATATCAATTAGATGTCAGTTAGAATATTAGAAAATAAATCAACTTTATTATTAGAATCCCTTGATTATTGTCTTCCTTGATTATAGGATCCTAATTATATCAGCTTTATTAGCCATTATTGTAATTTATCTTGGTCCCTAAGTTTCTCTTCTATCTGTTTATATAAAGGCTCCTATGTTCTTTCTTTTATTTACTAAGTTTAATAAGAGTGAATTTTATCCCTCTAAATTTAACATGGTATCAAAGCAAGATCAATTCCTGAAGAAAATTAACAGTTCTATTCTGGTTTTCCGGCGCTGGTGACTCAATACTCTGTTTAGAGTTTGAGAGAGGCAGTGAGTTACACAGCACTAGGAGATACGCAATTATGGTTAAACTAGAGAACACAAACAGGACCATCATAGTTAGATCCACAAATCACCAAAACAGAGTCTCAAATTCTGGTGATACCATGTTCGTCGCTTTTCATCATTTTCTTTCCAATCCTCTAAATTTCTCTCTAAATGTCTCATAAGGCCTAAACAAAAACTTCCATTGGTGGGTCTGGTGATCATTCACCGCCGGAAATGTCGGAACATCCATTTACCAAAAAGCCACGTTCTTCCTATTGATAAAGACCGAAGATTTAGGCTCAAGAGAAACCAAAGGAAAAGCACAAGTCCAAGGGAGTAGCCTTTCAAGAACCTTCAAGACCGGTGACAAGATTTTAAACTGATTCTTTGCCTTCAGGTAAAGGGAAAAGCAAGTCACCTTCACCTTCATTATCTATGACTGGTGATTCTAAAGCCACTCCTGATGCTGAGAGGCGTTCAAAGAGCTTTGAACATAGACCCCAGAAGCCTCAACCTTCGGTAAGTCAGAAATCTCAGGCTTCGGGGAGTAAGAGGCAACAGGCCTCGAGTAGTCGTCAAGCTTTGGGCTCTCAGTGACAAGCCTCTAGGGCAGGATCTACAGGACCCACTGCATCTCATTTGACTACTAATGCTCTTGAACCATCACCGAGTATGAATTCTAGTCGTTTAGTGATTGGTGATCAAAAGATGTTTGACTTTTACTATGGGAGTAGGAATTTCTGTCCCACTGTGTACTTCGACGTAGAGCGTTTTAAGGATAAATGCAATTTGGATTTCAGTCCATGGCTTTTTAAGTACATGCCACTACTTCGTGTTCGAACCCCTTATTCTAAAACTGTTGTTTGATTGTTTTATCATAATATGTATCTACAACCGAAAATTCATAAGGATGATGATGATGAGCTAGTTAATGAGATTTGGGGTGAGATAGTTAAGATCACAGCCGCTGACTTGAATATCTGGCTCGGAGTTGTCATATAATGTCGAGTGTCATCGTATTCTACTTCCTGATGTGCCTTATGACGGTGGCAAACTTAAGTTCACACAGGGTATGATGAATGATACATACAAGGTTATGTGGTACCTTTATAGCAGGAATATGGTATAGAAGGGTCAGAGTTACACACATTATGTTCTTAAGGATTATCAGCGGTTTGTTTCGATCATTGTCAAGGAATAAAGGAACATTGGCAAATGGATTATCAATGAGATTATGACCTTTATATCTCAATCTCCGAATCAGAAGAAGGCAACCGTTCCATATTTGAATGTTGTATCTTATATTCTGGCCGTTAACAACATCTGGTACTTATCTGATGACAAGGTTATAGTTCCTCAACGATTTGGAAAGAAACATATGATAAACATGAGGATTTCCTTCATTGAGGTAACTGGCAAGAAGAAGAAGGACAAACAAGTCGTTGAAGGGCCTTCCAAGCCTACATCTTTTAGGGCCCCTAATGAGGGTCAATCTTCTCAGGCCGGTTCACCGACTGCTTCTACTGCTACTCAATCTTTTGCCAACACCGCTATTCAGAATATCGTGGAGCAAGCTGTTGCAAAAGGTGTTACCGATGCCATAGCTCCATTGATTGACCATGCCAATCAACTTTCCAGTGTTGTGAACAATCTTCAGAAGCTCAGTGTCAACTTGGTAAAATTGATCAAAGCTGAGATAGAGAAGTTGACCAAGTATATTGCAGCATGTTTTTAAACAACCGAATTCACCCCTCTAGCTAGGGGATATTCTCTCTTCATACTTAACGATTATTTGCCAATAACCATAAAATGAACCCCTTCATCTGGTGACAAATACTTTACTGTTCATTATTTTAACTGTTAAGTACTGTCGAACATCTTTCACAGGGTTTTTTTTTTTAAATAGATGGATATATTTAATAGTCATTGTCTTACAACTATTAAATATAGTGCCCTATACCTAACGGTTGTATTTGAAAAAACTATAAAATATCATTCCTAATATTTAACGGTTAAAAATTGACAAAATATCCATAAAAATAACTGTTAAATATTGACAAATATGTAGTAGTTATCCATTATTACCTGCAATATAAGATTTTGGTAAAAGGAAAAAAAAAACTAGTGGAAACAGTTGTCCCAGCAAGTAAGAATGAGAAAAAACTAATCATCTATTGATTAAGGAGATACATTTTCTAAAATCAACCATATATCATAAGTGACATGTAAAACTATGTTTTACTTACCTCTTTCACTTTTCTTGCAGAAAGTTGAACAAACTCCTCTCATTAGGATTATTATATTTCATTTGGTTATAACTAAAATAAATGTCACTACAATTATTATGTTTCAACGAACTACACAAATTAAGGGAGAGGGGTGAGCTAGCATTGCCACATTGAATGATTGAAGATAAGTAGATGTGATCGACTGATGAATGAAAAGGTTGAGCTCATAGCTGAATAATGAGATATGAAACTCAGGGTTATGACTAGTAATTTTATAAGTAATTTATATAACTAAATTTAATTAAATTATGTATAATTATACATAATAATGCTTTTTTTTTTTTGAAAAAAAAAAAGCTATACAGACCAAGCCTATAAGCTTGTAGGCTTGGCCTGGTCTGTTTACCTAAATAGGCCTGAACATGAGTATAATATTTTACTTAATAGGCTAGGATGAATTTAAAGTAGGCTAGGCCCATAAGGCCCTAATGTATGCTTAACCTATTCCCACCCCAATGTATAAGCTAGACAGTTTTTAAATATTAAGAAGACTAGTGAGATTAAGTATCTGTAATAAATGTGTGTTAATTTCCTTAAAATACTCCATTTTAATCATTATTTATTATTGAACAGGCTTTTAATATATGCAATTAATAGGGACAATTTGGACCAATATGGGTTGATCATAATAGAATGGATTTTGACAATTTAAGTACAAGTTCTCAAATTTAAGTCAAAGTGATTGCAAAAAAACACCATTGAGAGAACTATGGCCGACAATGGTTGAATCTAGCCCTCTCATACAGTCATATAAAAGAAAACTGCGGATAGTTTGAGAAAAGATTTATAAATTTGAGACTGAAGTTTTATATTAATTAAAACTATAGAACAGGCTCCTCAACTAATTCCTATGTTTAGCGTAAGGGGGAGTAGTTTAGAGCAATGGTGAACTTTTTATTATCTCTTTTAATATTGAGTTTGTCTCTTACTTGATCTGAACAAATCTGACCTTACAGGCTATTACTATTTTGTTTGTATATATGTGTATAAATTGGTTTCCAATACTTAGTACTTATTAGGAGTACTTAGGTTTGATCGGGAGGTTAATGGTATTGGCGGCACTGATATGACTCTCTCTTAACTCTCATCTCTGATTCATTCATTCATTCATATACACCATCAATCACTTATTGGGACTTCTCTCAGAGAGAGAGAGTATATGTGAAAGAAAAGTAGCGTTGTTGGAAGGAACACTACGAATTGCGGAAGGCATGCGTGGACGGCAAAAACTTGAAAACCTATAAAAACCAGAAAATCATTATACATAGTGATATATGTGGTCCATTCCACCACTAGAGCTTTGAGATAGTGGGTTATATGAACTTCTCCCATAATATACTCAGACAGACAGATAGGGTTTCATTCAGAGCATTGAAATGGAGCTCCTTGGTGTTTTCGCTTTGTACTCTTCAATAAGAATATATTGCCAGAGAGATATATAACGCAGATATATGGAACTTGTACCCTCTTTTAGGTAGTCCCGGCCACGTCACGTTCCATTAACAACAGTTTTGACCACTCAAATAGTGATGTCAACGTCTTGAATAACAACAATGTGGGTTTTTAGTTCTTTACATGAATTTCTAGTGTTATCTCTAGGTTTTTTGATCTGAGATGAATTTCAATTAAATACAAGGCAAGCCTGCCTTGGAGGAGAAATAGTAGACAATTTGGAGCCAAATTCCCCACACACACGGACCTATTCTCAAAAGCATGCCCATATACTCCTCCGACCCTTAATATAAGACAGATTTATTTAATTTAATTAGATTAATTAAATTAGTTAATGTGACATCTATTATCAACCCTACTCATCCCTTAATTCCCTCATTCTTGCTTCTCTTTGATTGTCATTCAAAGAGCATCAATGGAGTAAATTAGGAAAAAATTGATAAATATGAAAATTATATCTTATATTTATGATCATAATCAACTCCCTAAATATGTCTCAAGAGGAGTATAATTTCTCATAAGTAGAAATTATCTAGGGTTGATCTTTTCTGGTAACACCCCCGTTGAAGTAAGAGAGCAATAGTGGGTCGTATCCCTTGCATTCCTATTTCTGATGATCCTGAAAAATATATATTTGGGAATTTCAAATATATGGGGGTAAGTCTCAAAGCAACAAGCACTTGCTTATGTTAACCAACGAGTCGGGAAGAAACTGCAGGGGCTGGAGAAGGAATTTTGTTATCCTTTTGTGGGTGTGTGCGGGTCACTATAAGTAGTACGTTTAGTGAAAAAAGATATTGTTCCCTGAATGATTCATGCAAAAAGATATTGAAAGATATGAAATTGAATTCTCCAATTAGGCCGAGCAGATCCAAAGCATATTGGTTGATTTGTAAAATGCAATTTTAAAGATATGAAAAGTATTCCTACGTACTGTTGCGTTGGGGCACCAGACATATGTTTCTCTTTTCAAAAGAGATTGTCGTGGCACTTAGCACATATGTCATGGCGACTGTAGAGACCTTCTAAACTTGTTTTCACCTGGCATAAAAAGAAGAAGAAGAAGAAAATACCACTTCAAAATCCTAAATAAGTCTTCTTGTCTATAAAGTATAGGTATTAATTATATTTGTGTAGCAACTGGCAACTCATTTTTGTAGGAAATCTTTAATATGAGATTTTAAAGTTTAAGTAGTATAGGAATATTGGGTGTACTTGGAGTGTGACCATTTTTCTGTAATGCCCATACAAATTGAATCACAGATACCAAGTGATTATGACAATATGGAAGCGATATGATTATGACACACTGCAAATTAAATACACCACAAATAGGAAGAAGAAGAGCGAGATTTATAGTAGAGGGAAAATAAATCAATGTGTCTGAACATCTTTATTGAAGTGATTTACAACTAAACCCATTATGCCTGTTTATAGTGTTTTATGTACTCCTTATTCCCTATGTAATTTTCTCATAGAGACAACATATATTTTCCATGGAGTCATGTTCGATCTGTTGAATAACATGACTCATAGTAATTAGGAGATATCATATATATCTACTCAAACTTTTATATTATTTATACTTTGATCTCAATCTTGTCATGCTTGGGCCTAATCCACCAAGGGTAGATTAGACTATTTTCCAACAACATTTATTAACTCATCACTTTTTTACATAAAATATTCATGCCCGCCAAAAAAAAAAAGAACATTTATGAGTGGAAAATGTGTTTACTTCAATTCTAATGTATTTATATAATTTCCTTAATAATATTAACATTACAAAACAAATGTAATTAGAGAAACATAATAGAGAAAATGAAGAATTTTGTGTTAACCACATAAGAGCAACATATTTATACAAATTAATTATAACCCACTTATTGGGTTTTACAATGATTATCTTCTTTAAGGGTGATTAATAACTAACCCTAACTTTAGGAATCTACGAAAGATTTCCCTTTTTAGAGAGAGATTCAGATTAACCTCTCTTAATATGGTGTAGATGTCATTATTATCCTACACACTAAACACATTAACTATGACGCTTTATATAAACTAGAGTTTCAACCAACATTCATTTAATTTTATTTTAATATCTCTTACACATCCTCTCAAGTTTACACTTCTTAAGCTCATATAAGTGTCAACTTATAACACAAAAACAAGAAGGTTATGGTGAATTAAACCAAACAACTTTAATTCACAATACAAAGATTTCATCAAAATACTCTTCTTCATATATTTATTGGCATGTTTCTCTTATAAGCAACACAATCAATATTCTTTGCTTTGCTCATACTTCCTTGACCAAAACCAATGTGCAACCTCTTCTATTTGCAATCTTCTTCACCCATTAAAATATATAATCCTGCACTGTATATTTTAACAAAACTGCAACCTTGCGTTACTACAATGTCTTTTGATTAGAGAAGGAGAGGCATGAACCCATAGAACCATATGTGAGAATTAGAAAACTATCAATCTTGCTGTCAAGTTGCCAATGCATGTCTTAAAACCTGTCATGGGTCCAAAAAACAAA
Source organism: Acacia crassicarpa (assembly GCA_034222035.1). Classification (NCBI taxonomy): domain Eukaryota; kingdom Viridiplantae; phylum Streptophyta; class Magnoliopsida; order Fabales; family Fabaceae; genus Acacia; species Acacia crassicarpa. The sequence continues at coordinate 43,060,944 of JAWXYG010000003.1, forward strand.
CATTTATTGCTTATCGAATAAAAGAAGGACTTGACAGAGGAGATTCTGTAACAAAGCTTCATTGTAACATGTCAGATGCGGTGAATATTTTGACCCATGTAGCAGAAGATCAATCTATCTTTCTTCAAAATTTGCTTCACAGTAGATTAAACCTCATCATACATAGCTGCAGCAACTTTATTCATAACTTCCCCATGAACTTGAATCATCAATCTGGTTTTAACCACATCCATAGGTGTAGTGAGAGAAGTAAGATGTGATATTGGAAAATTAGCCTCCTCGGCCGACTTTTAGCAACTGAAGTGCATGAAAGGATCTGTCTACAGAACTCTGCATACGAGGACTCTATTTTACTACCATGTCCAACCGTGTTGCTCTATGAAAAATTGTGCACGATTTTTCCTTCCCGTACAGTTTGTCTTTTTTTTTTTTTGGTTGATTTGATATTATGTAAACAAATATTGTGTTAAAATATAAGGTGAGATTAAATGATTAGTTAGAAAGTTATTCCCTCCGATCTTAATTATATCTTAATTATAGGAAAATTTTTGAAAGTTGGTTTTGGTCCTAATTATAAGACAACATTCTAATTTTTGTCAATTTCTTCCTAAAATACCCCTATTTTATTTTTTCAAATGTATTTGATTTTTAATGAGTATATATATGTGAGTGCATAGACACTTCCAATCGGTGAAACTTTGTGTGTGTGTGTGTCTACACACAAATATATATAGACACACACACAGATATATGTGTGTGTGTACATATATGTATGTATGTAAAAATGTATCTATGTGTGTGTCTATGATATATGTATGTATCTATTTGTTATCTACACACAAATATAGATATATATATATATAAACACACACACAAATATACATATATACATATATGTAAACACACTCTGAGCAAAAAAAAAAATATATGTAAACACACACATACACACATATCTGTGTATCTATATACATATATGTGTATCTATTTATTTATATTTGTGAGTGAAAATCCTTTAATACATTGGGGAAAATCTAAACCAATGGCAAAAATAGAACTGAAAGATTATAGTAAATAGATAAATTATAAACCTTATCCTTAGACAACTGAAGATAAAGAAGAATTTGTGATGCATATAAATTAAATGTAGTGCATACATATATGCCTGTGTGTACATATATATATGTATGTATGTATATATGTGTGTGTTTGTGTATATATGTGTTGTTTGTACACAAATATATATAGATACACATATATGTATATAGATACACAGATATGTGTGTGTGTTTACATATATGTATATTTGTGTGCGTGTGTACATATATAAATACACACTCACATATATACATATATATATCTTTTTTTGTGTGTGTGTTTATGTGTGTAGAGATATATGTACACATATATGTATGTATATCTATATGTATACATATATACACACACATATATGTAATATAGTAAGACCATTATTTCAATTAAGTAGCGTGTGGGAGAAAAAAAAATAGGTCGGAGAGGTATGTGGCAAGAGCTTTTGATTCACTTTTACTTTTATCATTTTAATTTTATCTAAGGATATTTTAGGAAAATGAGTAAAATTAACTAATTTAACATCTTTCCTTAATCTTCCCAAAATCGGTTAAATATGTCTTATAATTAGGATTGGAGGGAGTACTTAGTTAAAGGGTTAGTTAGAGGCTCTAATCTATATAAAGAGGTCTTAACTAATATGATAAGAGTGGGTGTCACCATTAATCGGGCTGGCCCTGCAGGGCCTGAGGCCGGCCCTTTAGGCTCGTTTAACTGTAGTTTTTTTTTATAAAAAAAATCATTACTTAGATTTCCACTTAATGAATGTGTTTATTTATAATTAATTAGATTTTTTAATTGAAACTATAACCCTTTTTTTATGTTTATTATTATTCTGTATTAAAACACATAATTAATTATTATAAATTTTAAAGAAAGAATGTTTTCATATCAAATAAACACATACTTTGGTATTACAATATTATATAAGTAATAAATTATAAATATATTTTGTGTAAAATAAGTATAATTATTTTAACCTGTAAGTAAAATCATGCATGAACCTAAGGAATCTGCAGACACACACAAAATTACGAGAGAGAAAAGCATTTTGTCATACATAAAGCAATTTCTTTGTTTAATATTTTTTGAAAGAAAAAGGGAAAAACATTTTCTTTGTGTTTATTTGTTTTTTTATTACGAATTAATGAATGTGTTTATTTATAGAATAATTTATATTCTTTAGATATTAATGTTGATATTTTGATATATTAGAACTTTAATGGTTGTAATTTAATAATTATATTTTTTTGAAAAAAAATAAAAAAAAATAGTTAAAATTTAAAATAGTAATTTTCAAGCCTTGTAAGGTTGATCCTAGTACTATTAGGCTGGATTTTGAAAAATAAATGTTTTCTTTGTCCCAAAACCACAAGATTTGGGCAGATATCCAAGAACCACCCACATAGTCCATCGGAGCCCTGAAATCAGACTTGAACAGATAGAATGTGCCATTCAAAGTTCTCTGATTGATTTTGTGCAACGGCACGACACCTCCGAAGAGGGGAGAGATCGACACCGGCGAAGAGGGAAAAAGGACTCATGATTTGCGCGACACCTCTGAAGAGGGGAGAGATCAACACTGGTGAAGAGGGAAAAGACGCACGTTCGGTGCGACACCTCCAAAGAGGGGAGAGATCGACACCCACCTTCAGTGATTTGGGTCAAGTTCTTTCGTTCTACGGGATTTTGAGAAGGGTCCGACGGCAAATTAAAGAAGGTTCGACGGAATTTCAAGAACGCTCAGATGAGATTCAACCAAGCACGATTCAAGTCCGATCTAAATCACTATCTGTGTATGCCGGCTTCTTCTTGATCGATTGCACCAATTCATTACAAGGGTGGTTTCCTGTTTGCTCTGGTTCGGATAGAGATGACACATACCTCTTGGATTTCACAGGAATCGTTGATTTATCTGAGATTGAGGGCAGAGTTTAGAGCAGAGAATTGTCGCCTCCTCGCTCCTATAGATTTAAGGGAAAGCAGTGTTGAGAGTAGTGAAGAATCGCCTCCTTGTTGCCAATCAAAACATTCTAATTGATATCGTTGCTGGTGGTCAGAGAAAGCGGAAACGTGGGCGGCCGCGGAAGAACGAGAATACAGGAATCCATATGGAAGAGAAACCTAAAGAGGATTGTGGTGAGGCGATAACAATGGTTAACAACAACGGTGTTCTTGTGAACGCAATTGCTTCGGTGAATGTGGAGGATCCATTTGGGGAAGAGTTGAAAAGGAGGATTCAAGGGTTGCAGATCGAATCCCAATTGTTGGAATTCATAGGAAGGTTGGATGGAGAATAGGCGAGCCAAAGGAAGAGGAGGATCGTGCAGGCTGGCGATTGTGGTGACTTTTTGCCCAGAGGATGGAAGATCATGCTTTCTCTCAAGAGAAGAGCAGGTCACGTGTGGATAATCTGTCACCGTTACATAACTTTCTTCATACTTGCTTTCTTGTTTTGGACGTCAAGATATAGGCAATTTATAATCTAGTCATACTGTTGGAAGCCTGCAGTTTTGGGGTAAAATGGCACCACACAATGTTGTTGGTTTGGTCCCTACAAGTGACATGAAGGCCGTGAATGTTTCAAGTACTAAACTAGGAGGAGATAGGGCAGCTTGTGGAATGCTTATTGTCCTCAACCATCACAGAAGCTTGTTTATTGATGGGCGACCTTTGAAGGCTAATCAGAATGATAACACTGCAGTTCAGGGATGTTCTCCTTTGGATGATAAAGTTGGTAATGAAGCTAATTTAATGAGAAATTTGATGAGGTTAATGATGTTGCTTCCAGACCTGATGCTGTGAGCCTTGTTAGTATACTTCCTGCATGTGCTTCAATGGGTGGATCATCAAAAGGCAAACAAATTCACGGGTTTGCTATTAGAAGTGGATTAGTTGATGAAGTATTTGTGGGCAAATGGAATTGAGGAAATTGAAACACATATGTGGACAACTTGACTGTACTTGGTTGACTTCATGCTTGAATGCAGCAGAAGAAAGTTTAGAAGCTTACAGATTGATTCAAAAGTGAATCAGCAGATATGGAGAAGAATATTGTGAATTGAAGAAGTTTTTGTATTACTTTTGTTAATTGGAAAAAATATTCAATTTAAATTCACCTTAACCTTTAGTTTGTATTTGTTGTTTAAGTTGAACATCTTGAGTTAATAAGTGTTCAACTTGAGGGCCGTGTTAAAATATAAGGTGAGATTAAATTATTAGTTAAAGAGTTAGTTAGTTAGGGGCTCTAATCTATATAAAGGAGTTTTAACTAATATGATAAAAGTGAGTGTCACCATCACTCTTTGTAAAAGTATTGTGCTCTATTGTTAATACATCATTCTTCATCTTCTTTCTCCTTGTTATCTTCTTTAATTATACTCGTTAACATATAGAAATATAATACAGAAGATGAAGCATCTTATATTAACCACATAAGAGCAACATGATCATATAAATTATAACCCACTTAAGTTTAACAATGATTATCCCTCACTTAAGGGTGATTAATAACTAATCATATATCTAAGGATCTAGGAAGGACTGCTCTCTCGAGAGAGACTCATATTAACTTCCTTTTTAACAAGGTGTGTATGTTTTCATCCTACACTAAACATATTAACCTTACCATGTCCCTTTATACATATTATAGTCTCAACCAACTAACTACTCATTTAATTTCACAATAATATCTCTAACATGATGCATTTGGTTAATTTCTTATAACTAACTCATCATGAAAACACTTTCAATTTTATATTCATGACTCTTCAAATATACCCAAATTATACCTTAAATCTATTAAAAATGAAGAGTAGGTCCAGAAGTCATGGTTAAAGCAACGGTTAATGCCATACCAATATATCTAATGAATTACATCTTTCAAGTTTAATTTCCTAAAAAATCTTGCAAAGACCTCGACCACCATCTAATATCTACTCCCTCCGGTCCTAATTATAAAAGCTAGTTGACTTTTTTTAGAGAGATTAAGGAAGCTAATTAAATTACTTTAGAGGATTTTTTTTTTATTTCTTTCTTCAAACTAATTAGTTTAATTAATAAACTAATATATAATCTAAAAATATATAACATATGAAATGATTAAATAACTTATTTAGCTTCTTTAACCTCTCCAAAGAAAGTCAACTAGCTCTTATAATTAGGACCGAAGGTAGTAACTTCTAGTGGGGCGATAGTGTGGAGGAACTACAAGTATTCATCGAAAACCATGGGCCTCCATGAGCTTATTTTCTAGGGAATAATTTTTACGATTTATAAAATAAGCATGTGAGAGGAACGACTTGTGAAAAATGATTACACAAACACTCAATAAATGTAATGGGGGTTGGCATGAGGTTTCAGGATTTTGAAGTGCTCGATCAATAATTTGTGGGGGAAAAAAAAAAGAAAATATTACTCCAACTTCAAAATTTCTAATAAATGTTATTTTTTTTATAACATTCTAATAAATGTTATTAATTACAAGAGTATAGGTACAATTGAGTAGCAATTGACAACTTATTTTAATTAAAAAAAATAATACATTTAATATTTTTAAGTTTAAGCGGTATTTTCTAATGTTCTCTGCCTATTCATTCCTTGCTAAGAAAGCATGAAGACTAATCTAAGAGGATGCTCTATGGTATAGCGTGTAGAAAGGGATATACTTCCCAAATTCTAGTTTCATGGTTGCTGAAAAGGGGTATAATAAGGCCGCTTGGATCTGGTCAAGTATTCTATTCGGTATATCAATACTTATTTATCAAAAATAAATAAATTTCAATACCATTAAAAATAAATTCTATTGGGTAGATCAATACTATTTTAATAAATATGTTTGATCTTTTAACATGCAACATGCCTTATTGTTAAGCAGCATTTAGTTTCATTTACACACCCACACACATATTAAATAGTTGAGGTTAAAAATTAAATTCGATATCTTGAAAATATGTTTATTTAAAATTTGAGGTTATTCAGATAATTTTTTTTTCGATTTTATCATATTTATTTAAATATTTGATATCTAAAAAATATTTAAAATATACATTTCAGTATTAAATTTGAATTCTTAAAATGCAATTACGTAATGCATATGTCAAAGAGCTTGATAAAATTACTTAACATTTATTTATTTATCTAATCCAACAACTACTGGAAATTGAAAAATTCAATTTAGTTAATAAAATATTAAATCCGGTCAGTTAGCTTATCCTAATACGTTAGCGCATGCGTAAGCCTCAAATTTTTTTTTTTTTTTTGGATATATAAGAAGGCTAAAAGCCTACCTAACAAAGAAAATAAATTACACATAAAAGGAAATTAATCTTAAACACTCTTGGTCAAATCACATCCTTAAATTAGTGAGACACTCCAATAAAAAAATAGCAGAATTAGAAATACTAATTTTAACTAAGGCATCAGCTAGTCTGTTGGAATCTCGCAAAATAGATTTTAGGTTAATCTACCAATCCATTTTTATCAACTCCCTGACTCTCATAACAATCATGTTAACAGAGGTATGATTAGCATCAACTATTACCTTGATAACTTCTTCATCACCCTCCGATTCTAAAAGAACTTTCTTTAACCCTAATATCGCCCATTCTTCAGCAATATTTGCTTGATAGACACCAATGCTCCTTGTAAACCCAACAATCCACTTTCCTGAACTGTCTTCCAAAACCCCCACCACAACCAACCTTAGTTGTTGCCAAAGTCATAGCTCCATCCACATTTAGTGTCTGTTTGGCACTCCCCAAACCCTAGGTTTTGGAAATAAAACCTAGGTTTTGTCAAAGCTGAGCTAGACACCCTAAATTTTGTTTAAAATCATTTTCCATCCAAAATCTAGGTTTTAGGCTTAAAACCTAGGTTTTCAAAATCCAACTTTTTTTCACTTTTCACTTTTGAAACTCATTTTACAGAATTGTGTACCCCACCATAATTGGACAAAACCCCAAAATACCCTCAATATATACTCTGGTTCTTATTATTATTATTATTATTATTATTATTATTATTATTCTGCTCTGGTTCTTATACACACACACACAAAACATTTATTTAATGTCGACATTTTCGGTCTGTGCTCTTTTTACTTACATGCGTTACTATTATCACATATTTAACATTATATATCAAGAAAAAATAATACATATAAGATTGAAAGGGGAAAAAAAACAGGATATCCACTCACATACGTTATTATTGTACATAATTTACTAATGGTAGAAATTTATTTTTCTAACAATTTTATGTAATTTTTGGTATTTATTATTGAATATAATGTTTATAATATTTAAAATACCACTTTATCCTTTAAATGCAATTATACAAAAAGCTAATGTCCTTTTTGGTAAATTTGACTCCCTAAAAGTTATTTTGATTAAAACACCCAAACACTTTTTTTTTCCCCCTAAAATCATTCTCCAAAATCTAGGTTTTATCTTATAAATGGTAAAAGTCATTTTCCAAAAGCAACTCCCAAACGGGCCCTTAGTTTGAACCAAGCTATATGAGGGTCTTTCCCATCACACATTATTTAAATTTCTCAAATTCTTAATAGGTCTCACAGATTAGTGTAATAAGCAACAAGATCGGTAGGTTTAACAAAGCTATTATAAAAAATATATAAATTCCTCCACTCCCCCAAAGCTTCCGAATAGCTACCTCAAATAATAAATGCAAACACCCTCTCAATCTTTTCCCCAGAGGATTTTTAATATTCAAATACAACCAATCCCGAAAGTTAACAGAAAAGAAGTCTGAGATACCTGGGTTGGATCAGAGTGACCCACATGTTCCTAACGTATTGGTAGTTCGTAGTCTTTTAAAACATGCAAAATGTCCTCCAGCCCTGAGTTACAATGCCTGCAAAATGTCCTAATCACATTGCCTGCAAAATGTCCGACACTATTTTTGTTACTTCTTTCGCATTCCTTGGCAGTTGGCACATTCATGGCTTATTTCTCTATATTTTCCTAATACGTTAGCGCATGCGTAAGCCTCATTTTTCCTCTTTCGCATTCCTTGGCAGTTGGCATTCATGGCAGTTGACATTCATGACACTTTTTGTCAATTCTTTTGCATTCCTTGGCAGTTGGCATTCATGGCTTATTTCTCTATATTTTCTTCCAATTTTCAATTGTTCATCCTCTCGGCAATCGGCAAATGCACGATTGGCATTCACGCCGTCTCACTACTAAAAGCCACGGAAACTCGGGCAACGAAGAATCAACCATTGCTTCAAGTCAATATCAAGTAGGAGCTGAAGGAAATTAACAGAATGAGCTGTTACCCAGGAACAGGAAAGCTCGTGTGCGTAACTGGTGCTTCTGGCTATATTGCTTCATGGCTCGTCAATTTCCTCCTTCTTCGTGGATATACTGTCAAGGCCACTGTTCGCGACCCTAGTGAGTACTGCTTTATAGCTTCCGTCGCGAATATTTCTATGGATTGATGAAAAATTGGGCGAATTTGGTCCTTAGATTCCTGAAAGGTTCCGATTCGTTGTGCTTTTTAAGTTTCTCTGTTATTAGAGATGAATTTATTCCTTTTATTTATTTATTTTTCATTTAATGCCATTAAGTGGTATTTTGAGTTAACAATGTTGTGGTCGTTTGAAAATCCCTGCAGATGATCCAATGAAGACAGAGCACTTGCTTAAACTTGATGGTGCACAGGAGAGGTTGCACCTTACTAAAGCAAATCTCCTGGAGGAAGGTTCCTTTGATTCTGTAGTTGAGGGGTGTGAGGGTGTCTTTCACACCGCATCTCCCTATTCTAGTGATCCCAAGGACCCACAGGTTCATCCGATTCTGTAGTTGTTGATAGATAATTGCAAAAAACGTTATATACTGGAATGAAATACTTTACTATTTGATTTGCTATGTTTTGAAGTGTGTGGTTAGACAGAACCTTGCATAATGGATTATAGTGTGATTGATCAGCATTTCAAGGCCTTCTTGATTCTAGTCACAATCCTTGATTGGTCTGTGACAAGCATGGCCTTGTTCTTTTCTGGTCAATAAGCATGGCCTGGTTGACATAGTCAAATGAGCTCACCATGTACTCTTGAACTTCAAGTCTGGAACATTTTATGAGCATCATGTAGGAGACTTGTGCAAACTATACTGTAAAGAACAGAGTAACATGCCTTAAGTGCTTCTTATTTATGATGTATACTGCGAACAGGATAGAAAATAAAAACAAAGCATATGTGCACTAGTTTTCCTTCATCTTTTATTTTGACAAATGTATAAGATCAAAGAAATTACATTTGCTCTGGAGCTCGGCCATCTGTTTGGTTCATTTTGATGGGCTTTACAGTAATTGTGATGCTGTCTGAAATTTCTTAAACACGGATTCCCACCATAGAAAATAAGGAATTATCATGTTTTGATGCTATGCATGGACAATTTCTGAAATCTCAGTTAAAGACAGAAGTTACGATTTTGTTGTCTTTAAAAACATGGGAGCTACGCTATTTACTAGCTTGTAAATGTTGCTTTGCTTATTTCAGGCGGAACTAATTGATCCAGCAGTTAAAGGAACTCTCAATGTTCTTAAATCATGTGCAAAATCACCATCTGTGAAACGAGTTGTTTTTACATCTTCTATTGTTGCAGTTATAATGAATGAAAAGCCTAGAACTCCTGAAGTTGTGGTTGATGAGACATGGTTTTCTGATCCAAAGCTTTGCAGGGATTTGAAGGTTTCTGCCCCTTTCTTATGATCCTAAATTATTAATTTCTATGTGTAATATCACACTTAGTAACTGTAATGCTCTTAAAGTTTCTGATTATGCTTCCAAATTTGGATTTTGTGCTTTTAGGAATGGTATGAACTTTCAAAGACCATGGCTGAAGATGCTGCCTGGAAATTTGTAAAAGAACACAACATTGATTTGGTTTGTATCAACCCAGGATTGGTTATAGGACCTCTCTTGCAGCCAACACTTAATGACAGTGTCAGTATTATTTTTGATCTGATAAATGGTAATTCACTGGATTGTATATACTCACAAAATTCATGCTGTAGAGAGATCCTTTTAGGTGCTTTGTCTGCATCTGAATTGCATGGAACACATTCCAACAACTTTGTCTTGCTCTAAGAGTAAGGGAAAGATTCATAGCTTTGGATCAAATAGTAGAAACGAAGAAAAAGTATTAAAAAGAAAGGGAGACTTTCAGTATTTTAAATAAGTAACTAGAATAACCAAGGGTAACGTCAGTTGAACAGAGTTATCCAATTTGTTCCATATTCAACAAATGCAAACTCCCTTGGCCAAAAGAACCTAAAAAAAAAAAAAAAAAACCATGGATGGGAAATTGAGAATGTCATGAACCCAATTCTGTCCCGTAGAATTGTAGAAGGTGCGGAAGGAACTACTTTAAATTCTTTCTCGGGGCATGGAATTACATAAGGGCTTATGTCAAAACTGTAAAGTGAAAGCAATGTTTCATATTTCAGAGGAAGCAAGTTATGGTTTTGAAAAAGCTAGAGAAGGAAGAGTAGGAAATATGTATATTTTACTTCATACTGATGCATGTACAACGGGGAGTATTTATACATATAGAAAGGAGACAAATGCTTAATGACTATTGAATGCCCTAATCCCTAATTAGCAGCCTAATCCCTAATTAGTAGTGATCCTCATAATTACAATATATTCTGTTTGATTATTTCCTAACATTCCCCCTCAAGTTGGAGCATAGATGTTAATCATGCCCAACTTGTTACAAAGATAATCAACTCGAGTTCCATTTAGGGCTTTAGTCAGCAGATCACCTAGTTGGTCGCTGGACCTCACATGTCCTGTAGAAATAAAGTTCTCCTTGATTTTATCCCGCACAAAGTGACAGTCGATTTCAATGTGCTTTGTGCGTTCATGAAACACTGAGTTGGAGGCTATGTGTAAGGCAGCTTTATTATCGCACCACAGTTTTACAGGTAATGATGTGGTGAGACCAATCTCCTTCATTAACTGATGAACCCACATAATTTCTTGTACCGATTGAGCCATAGCCCTATACTCGGCTTCTGCACTAGATCTTGAAACTACATTTTGCTTCTTGCTCTTCCAGGACACTAAATTTCCACCCACAAATACACAGTATCCTGTGGTGGATCTTCTGGTGGTTTTCGATCCCGCGAAATCCGCATCACAAAAACATACAATCTCAGTGTGGCCATGATTCTCGTAGAGCATACCACGACCGGGTGAGCCTTTCAAGTAGTGTAAGACATGTTCCAATGCTTCCCACTGAGCAACCGTCGGTGCTGTCATGAATTGGCTCAGCACACTAACTGGGAAGGTCACATCGGGACGAGTTACTGTGAGATAATTCAATTTGCCAATCAATCTACGGTATCTCTCAGGGTAGGCAAATGGTTTGATCTTTTCTGGGTCAATCTTCTTCTGTAGATCCTCAGGTAATTCATCAAATGGTATGCTCTCATCGATGTCTAGGAAAGGATTAGAAATCATAGGGAAACTGCTCGGTGCTGCTCCGAGTTTGCCAGTTTCTTTGAGAAGATCAAGAACGTATTTTCTTTGTGTCAATAGAATCCCTTTCTTGCTTCGCATAACCTCGATCCCAAGAAAGTATTTCAATAGGCCCAAATCCTTCGGTTGGAATTGAGAATTAAGAAAGGTTTTTAGTGATGAGATGCCCGAAGTATTGCTTCCTGTAATAACAATATCATCAACATATACCACAAGGAGAATCATGCCAGCATCCGTCCGCTGGTAAAACACTGAATGATCACACTTGCTCTGATTCAGACCAAACTTCTTAACAACCGTGCTAAACCTGTCAAACCAAGCACGAGGACTCTGCTTCAAACCATATAGTGATTTCTGTAAATGACATACCTTCCCGCTCTCCCCCTGAGCAACAAAACCAGGTGGTTGCTCCATGTAAACTTCCTCAAGAAGGTCACCATTTAAGAAAGCATTTTTAACATCCAACTGATGAAGGTCCCAACCATATGTAGCTGCTAGAGAAATAAAGAGACGAACAGACGATAATTTGGCCACAGGTGAGAAAGTTTCTGCATAGTCAACCCCATATGTCTGAGCATAGCCCTTGGCAACTAATCGAGCCTTCAAACGTTCCAAGGTGCCATCAGCTTTGGTTTTTACCGCGAATACCCACTTGCACCCAATAGCCTTCTTTCCAGGAGGTAAATCAACGAGAGTCCAGGTACCAGCATTGTCAAGGGCCATCATCTCTTCTTTCATAGCAGCACACCAACCAAGATGGGCCAAGGCTTGGTGGAGTTTAGTTGGAATAGAGATAGAGTCTAAAGAGGCTATGAAGGAACAGGATGGAGGGGAAAGATGGTTATAGGAAACAAAAGAGGAAATAGGGTGAGTGCAAGAACGCTGACCTTTTCTAAGAGCAATGGGCAAGTCAAGGGAAACAGGGGAATCAGGCACTGTGTCTGGTTCAGAAACAGGAGCAGGAGACTCAGGAACTGTATCTGGTTCAGGAGCAGGAACAACTACCGCTGGATCTGACGCCGAAGCAGGTATTGGTGGGTCAAGAACCTGATCAATGTCATTGCTCACTTTTGGACGCTTCTGATATACATGGTAAATAGGTGGTTTAGCAGGAGCCGGCTCAGATGCCTGTACTGGTGGTTGTGAAACCTCATAAACCAAGATATCATCAAGACTGTTGGTGGTGTCGGGGGATGGAACAGGAGGAGGGACTGGAAAGAATGGAGTCGACTCATGGAAAGTGACATCAACAGACACAAGATACCGCCGAAGAGTAGGCGAATAGCATCGATAACCCTTTTGAACCCTCGAATACCCAAGAAAGACACATTTTAGAGACTTGGGATCAAGCTTAGTAACAGTGGGACGAACATCACGAACGAAACAAACACACCCAAAGATTTTTGGGTCAATAGGGAACAAGGGATTGGAAGGAAATAAGGTGGTGTAGGGAGTATCTCCATGAAGAACAGGTGAGGGCATACGATTAATAAGGAAACAAGCAGTAGACACAGCATCAGCCCAGAAAGGTTTAGGAACTTGCATTTGAAACATTAAAGCCCGAGCGACTTCTAATAAGTGTCAGTTTTTTCGTTCAGCAACCCCATTTTGAGCTGGTGTATCTGCACACGAGGACTGATGGATCATACCATTTTGGAGCATATAATTTTGAAATTGAGCAGAATAATATTCTTTAGCATTGTCACTCCGTAAAATTTTCACAGTGACACCAAATTGAGTTTTTATTTCAGCACAGAAGTTGGAAAAGTGAGAAAATAACTCAGAACGATTTTTCATTACATAAAGCCAAGTGGTGCGAGAAAAATCGTCAACAAATGTAGCAAAATACCGGAAACCAGACTTGGACTCTACCTGACACGGACCCCAAATATCTGAATGGACTAAATCAAAAGGGGACACAGCCCGTTTATTGACGCGAGGTGCCAGATGAACACGGTGATGTTTCGCAAACTGACACGACTCACACTCTAAAGAAGACAGATGAGAAAATTGAGGATACAACCTCTTTAAAGATGACAAAGACATATGACCCAGCCGACAATGGATATCAAAAGCAGAGGAACCACCAGAGCAAGCAACTGACCGCGGTACTTGATCATCAAGGAAGTAATGACCGCCAGATTCATACCCCCTACCAATAATCTGCTTCGTCGTAAGATCCTGAATCAAACAGTGGTCAGGGAAAAGTGAGATGAAGCAATTTAATTGACGAGTAAGTTTGCTAGGAGATAATAGGTTAAACGCAAGGTCAGGAACATTAAGAACAGATGATAAGGAAACAGACGGGGTAGGTTGAACAGTGCCAGACCCAAGAACACGTGAATATGAACCATTGGCAATTGTGATTGAGGAGGGGTTGGCATGTGGTGCATATGAAGAGAACAGATGATGTTTACCTGTCATATGATCAGTAGCCCCGGAATCAATGATCCACTTCGAGGATGAAGTAGCAAGGGAGTTACCTATGGCGAGCGCAGTTGGTGCGGAGGAAATCGGATCAGGGGTATCAGATGATTGGACCATATGAGCGGATCCACCACGTGGCTGCCTCTGTTGCAACTTTCTGTAGTAACGTTTTGTATGACCAGGTTCCTTGCAATAATAGCAAACAATTCCACCAGCACTAGAATTGGGAGGATTGTAACCACGCCTAGGAGGGCCTAGGTACTTAGGAGCTGTAAATGCCGGATTTGGTGTACTTTCCACTGAAGAGCTTGGTCCTGAAATTCCTGGGTTCCTACCATCAGTTGTACTCCGTCCAGCTAAAGCATTAGCATTACTAGCATTCGAATTAGAAATTGGGTTCACCATACTGTCTGCACACAACACCCGAGAGTAAACATCCTCAAGGGAGGGAAGTTCAGAGCTGGATAATATCTGGGATCGAACAGTCTCATAGGAAGGATTTAGAGCACTAAGAAAACTCATAATTGCCAGCTTTTCCATATTATCCACTTGAGCTTGAAGATCAGTTGTTGGTGGCATTAACCGCCGCATCTCCTCATACATTTTTTTGAACTCAATGTAAAAATTCTTCAGGGGGCGATCTTGCTGGTCGGCCCGATAGAAACCTTTACACACCTCATGTATTCGAGTAATGCTCCCTTTTCCAGAATACAAAAACTCCAAGCAATCAACAAGCTCCTTAACCGTATTACAATGACTAACAGAAGAAAGGACATCACTGTCAATGGAATTTTGAATTTGTAGAAATAGTCTGGCATCTGCACGAGCCCATGTTTTCTTTGGGTCGTCCTTTGGTGGAGACACAGTTAAGTGGTCCTCTTTCTCAATACTAAGCAGGTGCATACGGATGGTTTTGATCCAATCCGAATAATTTGTCCAATTGAGCTTATGCTCAGTTATTTTATTGGAGATAGGAATCATCTCAGTTGTCGCATTTGGTTTTGATTAAGCCATAAGTAGTGATACACACAGGAAACAATTGATAAGACAACAACTTGAATAAAGAACACCTCCTTCTAGGAGCAACCAAATGTTGAAGGGCCCACAAAAGGTAACAAATAGCAACCAAAAAACCAGAACACAGTCACAAAATCAGAACATACCAAAAAAACCAACCTGGCTCTTTGAAAAACAGCAGCCACACTAACTGCCAACGAGGAAGAGGATCCCAGAGAAGCAAACAACAACCAAACACTCGCCGGAAAGTCTGAACAGTCACCGGAAGCTCGCCGGAAAATTCAAACCGTGACCAAACAACAGAAAAAACCCACGGATCAGGCCGGAAATGAGACAAGAAGGCCGAAACCAGAAATCGCCGAAGAAATGGAGACTCCACGCGCCTTCACGCGCCGTCACGGCGTCACTGTCTTCCGAGCGCGTGTACTCCACGCGCCGTCGTAGAGGCGTCGGACGGCCACCAAATTTACGGCGAACGTAGATCGGCGGACGGGGTACACGATGGTGGGGCGCGTGTACCTAGGAGAGGACTGTAGAAGAACTCGAAATTCCTCCCCTTTATCTCACTGTTTCACACCACCGGAAAACACCGAAAACCAGAGAAGAAACAGCCACTAACCGTGGCTCTGATACCATGAAAAAGCTAGAGAAGGAAGAGTAGGAAATATGTATATTTTACTTCATACTGATTCATGTACAACGGGGAGTATTTATACACATAGAAAGGAGACAAATGCTTAATGACTATTGAATGCCCTAATCCCTAATTAGCAGCCTAATCCCTAGTAGTGATCCTCATAATTACAATATATTCTGTTTGATTATTTCCTAACAGGTTTGAAGTCTAAATAATTTTTACTTGTACTAGACACATATTCTTGTGCAATGCACATTAGCATATGAGTTGTACTGTTAATAGCTTATAGATGGTGTGTATTGATAATTTGATATTGATTATGCTAATATGCTGTTAATTCTCTTCTAGATGAAATTCTTGATTTATTTTTGTTATTTTGAGAAATATTAATTGGCCTAAATGTCTGTCCTAGATTTGGTTTTGGACAAGAATTTTGGCTCCTTATAAGTAATTTCCCCATACTTATATGATGCAGGTGCTCAAACATTCGGAAATTTCTCTTTTGGAATGATCAATGTGAAAGATGTTGCAAATGCTCATGTGCAGGCATTTGAGATTGGTTCAGCTAGTGGTAGATATGTTTTGGTTGAGTCTGTGGAACATTTGTCAAATGTGGTGGCGATTTTGCGTGAATTGTACCCAACTTTACAACTTCCAGAAAAGTAAGTTAAATTTAATTCTATATTTTCATAACTGCCTATCTTTTGAATTGAAAAGAATTTTTTTTAAAAAAAAAGATTTTTGCTGGTGAAAACAAAAGGAATAGAAAAGAAGTGATTTTCTAAAAATGTTCTTTGTGCCTAACAATAAAAAATTAACAGCTATAGTTAAGAAAGAATAATAGAATTATAATAGATATTAAAACTTAGTCTTTTGTGCTAGGGGAAAAGGCAAAAAAGTAAAAGTCTTCCTTGCTTGAAATTGATGATGATGACCTGTTCCTCAAACTAGATGATAGTGCCATTTGATTGTGATCTTTCCATCATGGCCCGAATGTTTTGCACTTTTACACCTTTTATATATGGGTATTTATGTAATTTAATTAGTATTTATTTGATTTTGACAGGTGTGCGGATGAGAAGCCGTACATGCCAAGGTTTCAGGTTTCGAAAGAAAAGGCAAAGAGCTTGGGAATTGAATTTATTCCATTGAAAGTGAGCATCAAGGAGACTATTGAAAGCTTCAAAGAAAAGAAGTTCATCAACTTCTAACTCATGACGTCATTGCAATGCCGTACTCCTTAAGCAGCTTCTGTGTCAATAAAACATATTAGAGGTGAAATAATTAAGATACATAGGCTTGTATTATGTGGAAATTAACTTGTTGAATAGGGTTTGTCCTGCTATAAATTATGAAAACAATAAAATGTATAAGCCACATTAGGGTTGATCATGGACCAGACCAGACCGGGTCTGGCCCCTACCTGAGGTCTGGTCCAGGTATTACCTCGGGCTGGAAAAATCAGCCCGAGGTCCTGTCCAGTCCAGTACCAGCCCGAGCTCGGGCTGGACTAGACTGGACAAGGGGGGACTGCCTGGACCAGTCCAGGCAGTCCAGGACCCCTTGTTATTTTTTTTTCTTTTTTTTTTTCAAAGTTCAAGGGTTGTTTGGGATTTAAAACCTAACCATAAAATTAAATCCATAACAATCTCCAACAACATTCAACAAGAATAAAAAAAAACTACATCATTGAAGTTCTTTTAATACAATAATTGACGGAAAAAAAATTAAAAAAAAATTAATAATTAGTCGGGCCGGACTGGACCAGACCAGGTGGCTTGATCCCCTGGCCCAAGGTCTGGTCCAGCCCGAGCAAATCAGTCTGGTCCGGTCTGCTCAAGCTGGTCTCGAACTGATTTTTTTTCTAGCGGACCGGACCAGACTGGGTCAGACCGGGTCGGGTTACCCGGACCGCTGGACAACTTGCTCAACCCTAAGCCACATTGAGTTTGTATTATGTGGAAATTAGCTTGTTTAATAAGTTTATACCTACTATAAATTATGAAAAGAATAAAATGGGCAGATTGACCAAAATAAGAACAAAAAATAAAAAATAAAAATATCGGATTGATGCACTTTAGAAACTATTTTTTAAAGTGATGCTAGCGCCACCAGAGGCGTGAGAGGGGCCCACGCCACTGGTAGTGGCGTGAGGCTCTGTCACGTTTCTGGTGGCATGAGACTGTCTCACGCCTCTGGAGGCGTGAGACAGTCTCACGCCACTAATAAAAAATTAATTAATTAATTAAAATATTTTAATTAAATATATAATTAATTATATATAATAAAAAATTAATAATAATTTAAATTAATAATTAAGAAAATTAAAATATCTAAAATTTATTATAAACTTTTGGAACAAGATTAATTAGTAAATTAATTATTATAAACCTCAAGATAGATAACTAATTATTTAATATTTTGTTCATCAACAATTTGATATATAAAGTATCCATCTTAGATAAGATAAGTTTAAATAAAGAATAATAATTAGTCAAATAATTAATTCATTAATTAAAAATTTACAATAACACAATGGATGATCCACGCTTTACGCTTTGTTATAAATAAATTATAACAAATAACAAAAGATTACACACAAAAGATTACACGGTATAATTTAGTTAAAAGATTACACGGTATAATTTATTATATTTGACACATTTTATAAGCTTTATTCTCTCATTCATCTCTGCTTACAATGCACCAGAGGTTCATGAATCATTCGTATAGATAATTCAGCAGGCAAGTGATTATTGTTTGAAAAATTTTGTTTGAATTGCCTGTGACATACTGGTTTGATCTTGTGTTCGGACAAATTCGTTCTTATTTTTTGTTTGAAACATTTTTTCTCGACAAATTCTGCAGGCTAGTGATTATTGTTTGATTGGAGAATGCCTGCAATGAAGGACGCTATGGGGGAAGAAAGAGTAGGCTATGTTTACCTTTTTTAAGAAAAAAAATTAATTGCCACCCCTACTCCTTCCTGTCATGATGATAATTATAAGACCGGAGTTGACTTTTTTAAAAATAAATTTAGAAAAGTAAATAAGTTACTTATTCATAGTTTCATACTACCTCCGATCCTAATTATAAGACTGGATTGATGTTTTTTTAGAGAGATTAATGAAGTTAAATATATTTAATCATATCATACGTTTTTTGACTTTTAAGGCAACATTGAGACCAAAAAAAAAAAATTTTTAAGGCAAAGTTGCTCTTGAGTATATATTTCCGGGACAAAATTGCTACTTAAAAAAAGTGACAAGAATGTCATGTAGACAATTTACGTCAACATAATGCAGTCAACTAACATTTGATTGTTAGGGCTGGTAATAGAAGAGCAACATTACTACATTTTTATACTTTCATGATAAGATTACTCAAAAAAGAAAAAAAAATTAAAAGATAAAATTGATCTTCGAGGTTTATTTACTTCGGAAACAAAATTGTTACTTATACCATTAATAAATTTTAGAAGCTTTGCTCACTGTCTTCCTTCTCAGAGTCATGCTCGCTTACATTGTATCATCCGACAATGCATTCTCGCTTTCTCGGCCTCTCCATCTTCCTTCTCCTTACTACTAATTCCTTTCAGCTTCTCCGCAAAGGACGTACCAGCTATCCATTGTTTTTTGCCCATCGAAACCAAGCTCGGCCATTCATCATTTTTACTGTGGGTCCCTCCATTCTTGATTTTCTTTGAGCTCCTGTTCTGCAAATCATATTCCTCAGAGGACGAAGGAACCAGAGTAGCACTCTTCTGAGCATCCACCATCGCCTTGGCCGAGAACAATTTCAAACTCAAATTTTTAGTAGCCCAATGAAATAACTAGGTCAAATGTTATTTAAGCCTCTGTAATTCAGTGTTTGTTATTGATTTCAAATGAACTTCGTTTGACCAAAGATGGAAACAAACGTCCTCGTTCCTATTGATCACGTTGCCTTGTTCCTCTCCACATGGTGAAATTAATTAATCCTCATTTTGTCCTCTTGCCAACACTATTTTATTCAATTCCTTGGCATTCATGGATTATTTCTCTATATTTTCCTAATACGTCAGCGAATGCGTAAGCCTCATCTTTCCCTCCTACTAACACTATTTCATTCAATTCTTTGGCATTCATGGCCTATTTCTCTATATTTTCCTAATACGTTAGCGAATGCGTAAGCCTCATTTCGTTCAATTCTTTCTTTCTTTCAATTTTCAATTGTTCATCCTCTCGGCAATCGGCAAATGCACGATGGGCATTCACGCCGTCTCGCTATTTAAAGCCAAGGAACTACGGCAACGAAGAATCAAACATTGCTTGAAGTCAATATCAAGCAGGAGCTGAAGGAAATTAACAGAATGAGCAGTTACCCAGGAACAGGAAAGCTCGTGTGCGTCACTGGTGCTTCTGGCTATATTGCTTCATGGCTCGTCAAGTTCCTCCTTCTTCGTGGATATACTGTCAAGGCCACTGTTCGCGACCCTGGTGAGTACTCCTTTATAGCTTCCTTCGTGTATATTTCTATGGATTGACGAAAAATTGGGCGAATTTGGTCCTTAGATTCCTGAAAGGTTCCGATTCATTGTGCTTTTTAAGTTTATCTGTTATTAGTGATGATTTTTTTATTATTATTATTATTATTATTTTTTGCCATTTAATGCCATTAAGTGGTATTTTGAGTTAACAATGTTGTGGTGGTTTGAAAATCCCTGCAGATGATCCGATAAAGACAGAGCACTTGCTTAAACTTGATGGTGCAAAGGAGAGGTTGCACCTTACTAAAGCAAATCTCCTGGAGGAAGGTTCCTTTGATTCTGTAGTTGAGGGGTGTGAGGGTGTCTTTCACACCGCATCTCCCTATTCTATTGATCCCAAAGATCCACAGGTTCATCCAATTCTGTAGTTGTTAATAGATAATTAGTGGAATGAAATACTTTACTATTTGATTTGCTATGTTTTGAAGTGTGTGGTTTGACAGAATCTTGCATAATGGATTATAGTGTGATTGATCAGCATTTCAAGGCCTTCTTGATTCTAGTCACAATCCTTGATTGGTGTGTGACAAACATGGCCTTGTCTTTTCTGGTCAATAAGCATGGCCTGGTTGACGTAGTCAAATGAGCTTACCATGTACTCTTGAACGTCAAGCCTGGAACATTTTATGAGCATCATGTAGGAGACTTGTGCAAAATATACCATTAAGAACAGAGTAACATGCCTTGGGTGCTTTGATGTATACTGCGAACAGGATAGAAAATAAAAACAAAGCATATGTGCACTAGTTTTTCTTCACCTTTTATTTTGACAAATGTGTTTTAGGATCAAAGAAATTACATTTGCTCAGGAGCTCGGCCATCTGTTTGGTTCATTTTGATGGGCTTTACAGTAATTGTGATGCTGTCTGAAATTTCTTAAACATGATTTCTTACCATAGAAATTAGGGATTATCATGATGACTTTTAGATCCTATGCATGGACAATTTCTGAAATCTCAGTTAAAGACAGAAGTTATGATTTTGTTGTCTTAAAAAACATGGGAGCTACGCTATTTACTAGCTTGTAAATGTTCCTTTGCTTATTCCAGGCTGAACTAATTGATCCAGCAGTTAAAGGAACTCTCAATGTTCTCAAATCTTGTGCAAAATCACCATCTGTGAAGCGAGTTGTTTTTACATCTTCTATCGTTGCAGTTATAATAAACGAAAAGCCTAAAACTCCTGAAGTTGTGGTTGATGAGACATGGTTTTCAAATCCAAAGCTCTCTAGGGATTTGAAGGTTTCTCCCCCTTTCTTATGATCCTAAATTATTCATTTCTATGTGTAATATCACACTTAGTTACTGTAATGCTCTTAAAGTTTCTGATTATGCTTCCAAATTCGGATTTTGTGCTTTCAGGAATGGTATATACTTTCAAAGACTATGGCTGAAGATGCTGCCTGGAAATTTGTAAAAGAACACAACATTGACTTGGTTAGTATCAACCCAGGATTGGTTATAGGACCTCTCTTGCAGCCAACACTTAATGACAGTGTCCGTACAATTTTTGATCTGATAAACGGTAATTTACTAGATTGTATATGCTCACAAAATTCATGCTCTAGAGACATCCTTTTAGGTGCTTTGTCTGCATCTGAATTGCATGGAACACATTCCAACAACTTTTCTTGCTCTAAGAGTAAGGGAAAGATTCATTGCTTTGGATCAAATTGTAGAAAGGAAGAAAAAGTATTAAAAAGAAAGGGAGACTTTCAGTATTTTGAATCAGTAACTTGAATAACCAAGGGTAACGTCAGTTGAACACAATTATCCAATTTTTTTCATATTCAATATATAAAAACCGCCTTGGCCAAAACAACCCAGAAAGGAGGGGGGGGGGGGGGGACCATGGATGTGAAATTGAGAATGTTATGAACCCAATTCTGTCCCATAGAATTGTAGAAGGTGCGGGAGGAACTACTTTAAATTCTTACTCGGGGCATGGAGTTACATGAGAGCTTATGTTCAAAGCTGTAAAGTGAAAGCAATGTTTCATATTTCAGAGGAAGCAAGTTATGGTTTTGAAGTCTAAACATTTTATACTTAAGCTAGACACATATTCTTATGCATTGCACATTAGCATATGAGTTGTACTGTTAATAGCTTATAAATGGTATGTATTGATAATTTGATATTTGATTATGCCAACATGTTGTTAATCCTCTTGTAGATGAAACTCTGGATTTATTTTTGTGATTTCGAGGAATATTAATTGGCCTAAATGTCTGTCCTTCATTTGGTCCTGGACAAGAATTTTGGCTCCTTATAAGGAATTTCTCAATACTTATATGATGCAGGTGCACAAACATTCCCAAATTTCAGTTATGGAATGATCAATGTGAAAGATGTTGCAAATGCTCATGTGCAGGCATTTGAGATTGGTTCAGCTAGTGGTAGATATGTTTTGGTTGAGTCTGTGGCACATTTGTCAGATGTGGTGGGGATTTTGCGTGAATTGTACCCAACTTTACAACTTCCAGAAAAGTAAGTTAAATTTAATTATATATTTTCAAAATTGCCTATAACATTTGAATTGAAAAGAATAAAAAAAAAAGATTTTTGCTAGTGAAAACAAAAGGAATAGAAAAAAAGTGATTTTCTAGTTTAGAAATGTTCTTTGTGCCTAACAATAAAAAATTAACAGCTATAGTTAAGTAAGAATAATAGAATTATAATAGATATTAAAATTTAGTTTTTTGTGCTGGGGAAAAGGCGAAAAAGTAAAAGTCTTCCTTGCTTGATATTGATGATGATGACCTGTTCCTCAAACTCGATGATAATGGCATTTGATTGTGATCTTTCCATCATGGCCCGAATGTTTTGCACTTTTACACCTTTTATATATGGATATTTATGTAATTTAATTAGTATTTATTTGATTTTGACAGGTGTGCGGATGAGAAGCCGTACATGCCAAGGTTTCAGGTTTCGAAAGAAAAGGCAAAGAGCTTGGGAATTGAATTTATTCCATTGAAAGTGAGCATCAAGGAGACCGTTGAAAGCTTCAAAGAAAAGAAGTTCATCAGCCTTTAACTCATGACGCCACTGCAATGCCATACTCCTTAAGCAGCTTCTATGTCGAACTATCGATAATACATATTAGAGGTGAAATAATTAAGATACAAGGCTTGTATTATGTGGAAATTAGCTTATTGAATAGGTTTGTCCCTGCTATAAATTATGAAAGCAATAAAATGTATAAGCCACATTGAGCTTGTATTATGTGAAAATTAGCTTGTTTAATAGGTTTGTACTTGCTATAAATTATGAAAAGAATAAAATGTATAAGCCACATTGAGTTTGTATTATGTGGAAAAGTAGATTGTTGTATAGGTTTGTCCTTACTATAAATTATGAAAACAATAAAATGTATAAGCTACATTGAGCTTGTATTATGTGGAAATTAGCTTGTTTAATAGGTTTTTACCTTCTTTAAATTATGAAAAGAATAAAATGTATAAGCCATATTCAGCTTGTATTATGTGGAAAAGTATATTGTTGAATTGGTTTGTCCTTGCTATAAATTATGAAAACAATAAAATGTATAAGCCACATTGAGCTTGTATTATATGGAAATTAGCTTGTTTAATAGGTTTGTACCTGCTTTAAATTATGAAAAGAATAAAATGTGTAAGCCACGTGTTGAATAGGTTTGTTCTTGCTATAAATTATGAAAAGAATAAAATGTATAAGCCACATTGAGCACTAAGTGATTCAAAGATTTAGATCTAAGAATTTGGTCGTTGATGGGTAATGACACCGAATGATCTATATATTAGACCTCACCTAATAATAAAGTAAGGTTTGTTGTTGTTGTTATGTTTACCCCTGGGTGATATTTATTTAGTTGGACCATGTGGGGAACTTTGACGATAAAATTTTGGTTGAGAATTGGGATGGTAGTATTTTCAGTATAGCAAACCATTTTTTTGTTGTGATGAAGCTCAACTTGCACCCTTTTTAGGAAGAAAAATTAGAAAGGAAATAATATTATGAGGGAAAACTCTAAAGAATAGTAATATTTTTTAATTCCTTTATAGTATTTCTTTTCCCCATTTTTCTCTTATTTTTCCTCCTATCCAAACATAATGACTAAGTTATACATTTATTAAGATAACCTCAAACTATTATGTTTGTTTATTACCTATCTATAAATGACCTACCATTTAAGGGGTTTATATGTATATAACCTAAAGTTTGAAAATAAAATAAAAGAATATTTTAGAAAAATGCCTTCAAAATTTGAAAATATTAAATCAGTAACTTTATAATAGAATGAGTTATAATATATTTTAGGATAAAACATAACTAATTTGAGATTTTTATATATTAAAGATTTGTTTTTTTGAAAATTTCCCTTAAAATAAATATCTTTAAATATAAACAATTCAAACATTGGAAATACATCGCCGTATGCCCATCGGTCGCTTTGTTTATAGGGAAAAGCAAATGTTTCCTCTTTTCATCTGCGGGTCTGCACAGCTCAAACATATTCTTCTAATTACGGTAGCGCAAGCGTAAAGCCTCAATTTTTCCTCTCATCACCACTATTAGTCAATTCATTTGCATTAGAAAAATCACAAACATTGCGAATTTATGGCCTATTTTTCTATATTTTATTCCTCTAATCTTCGTGCGAGACTTCCAAGTGTTCAATTGTTCATCCTCTCGGCGATTGCATGTGTAAGATTCTCACACTGAGATTGACGCCGTCTCGCTGGCTAAAGCCAAGTAAAATAGGGCAACAAAGAATCAAACGTTGTTTGAAGCCAATATCAAGTAGGAGCTGAAGGAAATCAAGTGAATGAGCAGTTACCCAGGAACAGGAAAGACCGTGTGCATCACTGTGCTTCTGGCTATATCGCTTCATGGCTTGCCAAGTTCCTCCTTCTTCGTGGTTATACTGTCAAGGCTGCTGTTCGCACTAGTGAGTACCGCTTTATAGCTTCACTCCCGTATATTTCTATGGGTTGATGAAAAATTGGGTGAGTTTGGTCCTTAGTTCCTCAAAGATTCCAATTGATTGTGCTTGATAAGTTTCACTATTATTAGAGATGAATTTGTTCCATTCTGTTTTTCATTAAATGCCATTAAGTGGTATTTTGAGTTAACGATGTTGTTGTGGTTTGAAAATCCCTGCAGAAGATCCAAGAAAGGCTGAGCACTTGCTTAAACTTGATGGTGCAAAGGAGAGATTGTACCTTTCTAAAGCAAATCTCTCGGAGGAAGGTTCCTTTGACTGTTTCTGTTGACGGGTGTGAGGGTGTCTTTCACACTGCATCTCCCTTCTCTCTTGATCCCAAAGATCAACAGGTTCAGCCCATTGTTTATCTGTTGATAGATGATTGCGAGTGGTCACTCTACTGCAAAAAACATGGCGACTCTTACACTACATTTATTAAGACATTCAAGACTATGCGTTTGTCAATGTGATCTGAGTATGGACATAATGATCTTGAAAATGAAATACTTTACTATTTGATTTGCCATGTTTTGGAGTATGTGGTTTGATAGAAACTTTCAAATGGATTATAGGGTGATTGATCAGCATTTCAAGGGGGACTAGTAAAGTTAACATACATCTTCTGCACAAAACTCAAATTGGCCAGAGCATCTGCGCAGGTATTAGCTTCCCTGTACACATATCTAACAGCAAACTTGAATTAGCTGTTCCTTCCTCCTGTACCTTGTTAATCAATGCCACCACTGAAGCTGAATCACACTGCACACAAACACGTTGCAAATTAAGCCTGGCCGCCAATTCTAGTCCAGTAAGCACACCCCACAGTTCTGCTCATATAGCTGAACATCTTCCTAATTTTCGAGCAAATCCTCCCAGCCATTGTCCATTATCTCCTCTGATCAAACCCCCACATCCCGCTTGCCTTTCCTTTCCTTTAGCAGCCCCATCCACATTGAGTTTTACCCACCCCACTCTAGGTTCCATCCATCTGATATATTTCTCCACTCTCTGCCCGACACTTCTTCCAAACTCCTCCCTCGCGTTATTGATCTCACGCACATACCCATACACAGCTGACCCCAAGCCAATTGGTAGTTTAAAACCATCCTCAAAGAGCCATCTATTTCTCCACTGCCATAGCATCCAACATGCCACTCCAAATGTTAAACTCCAGCCATTAACAGGTCTGTTTAAATTCCAAATCAGCCATTCCTTTCCATCCAGCACCATAAAGTCCTTTTCACCTTGCCAATTTTGCAGATCTTTCCACAACTCTGCTGCCACCCAACAATCTCTCAATACATGCATAAGAGTTTCTACATGTATATCACATCTGCTGCATTTAGGGTTCCCATCCTGTAAACGATGTCTTCTTTCCCCTGTTAATAGTTTTCCATGCATCGCCATCCATAAGAAAATTTGGATGCACCGCGGTCCCTTCCACTTCCATATCTTGTTCCACTGGTTATCCCCCTTTCTCTGTTCACCTCTTACTACTCTCTCTGAGTTGTGTAATATTATTCAATAGAAAGCATTACAATATATAGGCTTAAAAGTGAGCCATTAGAGGAGAGAATCATGCAATTGCATTAAATGGATAATTACTCTAATCAGATTACTACAAATTAGGAGTAATAAAGAGTCAATCAATCAAAGAGATTTATGGGATCTTGATTTTGATTTTCAACACTTTCCTTCAAGTTGGAGAATATATGTCAATTATTTCCAATTTGGATCGAAACCATCAAATTTAGCTCTGCCTAGTGATTTTGTCATTACATTCACAATTTGATCTGCAGATCGTATGTATGTAGGAAAAATTCATGATGCCTACTTCAACATTTTCTTTAATAAAGTACTTGTTTATCTCAACATGTTTCGTTCGTTTGTGATAGACATGATTCTTTGTCATTTCAATGTTGGCCTTGTTATTACACCAGAGTTGCATGGGTCTCTCATACGGAATTTCCAATTCTATCAATAGCCTGATAACTCAGAGTCCTTCACATACTTCTTCATTAACAGCTCTTAACTCCGCTTCTGCACTACTTCTTGAAACCACATTTTGTTTTTTGCTTCTCTATGTAACTAGATTTCCCCACACATTGATTCCTCGTGTTAAAGGATTTTTAATTCTATTCAAGGTATTTTGAATGATTAAGATTTTAATCCAACGGCTAAGATGAGGAAGAGGACGAGAAAAGAATGGGAAAAGAAGTGGACCATAGCCGAATCCACTTAAGTGACGGTTTATAGTTACCGCTACAAAATAGCTTATCACGATGCATTTATAGCGGTTTCTTTGACCACTATTTATATCGTTAATAGTGGTTAGAACTGCGACAAATATGTTGTTTTGACTGCTACAAAATGTCTTTTTTTATGTGGTGTACCACCAATAGTTGAGAGAGAAAAAGTCTTTAATAATTGCATAATTGTACAAAACCTAACATTTTAATAATCTTAAAAAGTGTGATTTGAACCTCAGAATCAAGTGACTAATGGATGTTTTTTAGGTCTTATGAATGGTTGGGATTAAACAACTTGAACAGTAGGCTATTAAAACAGTGGGCACCGAAGTTTAATCAAATATTAGGTTTGTGAGAGAAATCAATTACAGGCTACCAAAACAAAGTGTGCTTTCCATTATTAATCAAATGACTCAAATTTCTTATGATGAACGGCTTAGATTGACAATTGCATTAATTGCATAAGTAGACAAAACATACATACTATTGAAAAGTGTGATTTGAACCTCGAGATGATGCAACATTTGGGAAATTTTTTAGCGGTAGAAACTTTTTTGGCGTCCTAAAATAGGTTTAGGATGCCAAAAAATTCTTTTTTGCGTCTTGAAAAACATTCAGGATGCCTTTTTTTTTTGACGTCCTGAATATATTTTAGGACGCCTAAAATCAGTATTTTTAGCACAATTTAGGATATTTGAGAAATTTTTTGGCCGTAGAAGTTTTTTTGACGTCTTGAATATATTTCAGGACGCCTAAAATTAGCATTTTTGGCGCAATTTAGGATATTTGAGAAATTTTTTGGCGGTAGAAGTTTTTTTGACGTCCTGAAATAGGTTCAGGATGCCAAAATCATAATTTTTGACGCCCTACATTTTATTCAGGACACCAAAAATGCTTTCAATAATTATTTTAAAGCTTGCGTTTGATGTCTTCACTCTCACTCTCGTTCGCTCATCTATACGCCTTCACTCTCACTTTCGTCCTGAAACCCTCGCTTGATCGCCGCCACTCTCGCTCGGTCGCCGCCGCACTCGCTCACTCGCTACCGCCCGGTCCCTCACCGTCCAACATCTCCACCGTCGTTCCTCGTCGTCCTTAGAAGCAATTTTGTCTTTGAAGTTTTCGGCATAGCAATATTGCCCCTGAAGTTTAAAAACGTAGCAATGTTGCCCCTCCGTTAATAATCCTAACGGTCAACTAAGCTAGTTGACCGTTAGGATTGTTAACGGAGGGGCAACATTGCTACGTTTTTAAACTTCAATGACAAAATTGCTACCTTTTTTTTGGAGTAATGTTGCTCCGGAAGTTTAAAAACGTAGTAATGTTGCCTCTCCGTTAACAACCCTAACGTTGACCGTTAGGGCAGTTAACAGAGAGGCAACATTGCTACGTTTTTAAATTTCATGAACAACATTGTTACGCCGAAAACTTTAGAGGTAAAATTACTCCTGGACGCGTACTTTAAGGGCAAAATTGATACTTAACCCTAATATATAAGTGCATTATTAAATTATTATTGTGTTTAATTATTATCAATAAAATATCAATTTTAGGAAGAAATTGATAAAAAATTAAAATGCTATCTTATAATTAGAACCAAAACCAACTCTTAAATGTTATCCTATAATTAAGACCGAAAGGAGCATTTCCCAAATTTTAGTTTCATGGCTGCTGAAAAAGGGTATAATAATGCCGCTAGGATCTGGTCAAGTATTCTGTTCAGATATCAATACGTATATATAAAAAAAAAATAAATTTCAATACCATTAAAAATAAATTCTATTGGGTAGATCAATACTATTTTAATAAATGCGTTTGATCTTTTAACATACAACAACCCTTATTGTTAAGCAACATTTAATTTCATTCACACACACACATATTAAATAGTCGAGGTTAAAAATTAAATTTGATATCTTGAAAATATGTTTATTTAAAATTTGAGGTTATTCGGATAAATGTTCTTTTTTTTCCAGATTTTATCATATTTATTTAAATGTTTGATATTTAAATATACATTTCAGTATTAAATTTAAATTATTAAAATGCAATTACGTAATGTATATGTCCAAGAGCTTGATGAAGCTACCTAACGTTTATTTATTTAATCTAAAAACTACTGGAGTTTTAAGATTCAATTTAGTTAATAAAATATTAATTCCAGTCAATTAGCTTATCCTGATACGTTAGCGCATGCGTAAGCCTCATTTTTTTTGGGGGGATATATAAGAAGGCTAAAAGCCTATATTACAAAGAAAATAAATTACACATAAAGGGAAATTAATCCCAAACACTATTGGTCAACACATGTCCTTAAATTAGTGGGACACTCCTCTAAAATAGCAGAATTAGAAATACTCATTTTAGCTAATGCATTAGCTACTCTGTTGGAATCTCGTGAAATAGATCTTAGGTTAATCTGCCAATCCATTTTTATCAACTCCCTAATTCTCAAAACATTCATATTAACAGAGGTATAATTAGCATCAACTATTAACTTGATAACTTCTTCTGCATCCGATTCTAAAATAACTTTCTTTAACCCCAAATCACACAAGCCAAACATAGGCCCTCCAATATCGCCCATTCTTCAGCAATATTTGCTTGATAGGCACCAATGCTCTTAGTAAACCCAACAATCCACTTTCCCGAACTGTCTCTCAAAACCCCACCACAACCAACCTT
This sequence comes from Acacia crassicarpa, assembly GCA_034222035.1. Taxonomy (NCBI): domain Eukaryota; kingdom Viridiplantae; phylum Streptophyta; class Magnoliopsida; order Fabales; family Fabaceae; genus Acacia; species Acacia crassicarpa. The sequence goes on from JAWXYG010000003.1 coordinate 43,091,048, forward strand.
TGTTGTTGCCAAAATCATAGCTCCATCCCATTTAGTTTGAACCAGCCATATAGGGGTCTTTCCCATCACACATTATGTAAATTTCTCAAATTCTAATAGGTCTCACAGAATCATTATCGAGAGTAAATTTATCCCAGATTAGTGTAATAACAGCAACAAGATTGGTAGGTGTTATGTTGTAGAACATAAATGTCTAGCCCAATGGGGATAGGATATCTTAGTATTGGATCAAAGAGCTCTTCACAAATGCTTAATCAGTAAGACACCTCCAAAAAGAGGATTACTCGACAATATCTATAGGGAAGATACCAACGAGCAGTCTCAAATCACTGTGCTACACGGTGGTGGCGTTTCGCCAGAGAGGTGGTGTGTGTGCACAGTGAGGTTGAATAAGTAAATAATGTAATAGAGAATGTAGAGAGTGCACCTGGCGGGTAACCTCCTATTTATAAGGATTACCTAGGGTTTCTCTCCTAGTCACAGCGAATCCTTTACTCCAGTAGGGTGTGCCTCCCACGTTCTGCAAATGCCTGCTCCACTACCTGTACGGTTCTAAATCGCAGGCACAATGAGGGGGTGACTCATCCATTACCCAGCTGCAAAGGATTCTGTGGTCTCCTTGGGCTGCACATCTATCAGGCTGAATATATGGGTCCATAACAGTTGCCCCCAAACTCGGTACTTCAGGTCTCTGTTGTGCCGAGGTTTATAAGTTGACTAACCCCGGCTTAATGACCAAGTTCATCAACGAGGCTCCCCTGACTTTCCCATTGTTGCACTAGGCGGAGTCAAATCCCGGCTTAATGACCAAGTTCATCAACGAGGCTCCCCTGACTTTCCCGTTGTTGCACTAGGCGGAGTCAAATCTGCACAGGCCATTTTACCCCAGTTATAATCGGCATAATAGGCTTCTTTCTATTCCCGAACTGGCTTCCACGACTTCCGAAATTTGAGCGGACAAACGAACTTTGATCACAAGACCGACTTTCCGAGCTCCAATCACGTGTACCTTGGTCGTAATCGACGTTATGAGCTCCAACCACGCGTATCTTGGTCATAACCGACCTTATGAACTTCAGTCCCTAGTTGCCCCGAATTGAGGTTGTCATGAAAGTTTACTATCGTATGAATAGGCGTGGATCTTCTGAGATAGACGTGACTAATCATCTACTCACCTTGAGGAATGGAAATGTCGTCCTGCTTTGCTATTCGTGCATACTTACTGTCTACGCCTCGATTACCAAAGCATTTATTACTTCTGATTCTTACGTTTCCCCATTAGGGATAAGCAATAATTATTCCTAACGTTTCTATATACCATTTCACCTTTGAGGTGCCTATAAAGCCTCGCAATTCTTTCCCATTTCCTTTATTCACTGCCTTCAGTCTTATTTTATCTGCTGAAATTTCTGACATTCTGAGAATGAGGTACCGCCTGCTTGGAATTGGATCGTATACGCTAAGGAAATTGTGTTCGACCCAACCATTCTTGCCTCACAAGATAACACCAAGATGCAGAAAAAGGAAGAAAAAGAACGGATCTATCAATCATGTCGAGGTTCTTGCAACCCACAACCAGCCCCTGATGTATTTGCCAGTCTTCAGTTGCCCGTCCTAACGGACATCTAAGAGTGCCGATGTATTTGCCCGTCTTCACGTTGATACCCCCCAAGCATCGGGACTCTTAAGCACGTTGAGCCAGTCCTACTAATTCTGGCTCAACTTCGTATGGGCTCTCCGAAGAACCATGTAAAGGACACTTGACCAGGAAGAGTCCATCTAGCGGACCTGGTGGTGACTTTGGATGGCCATTGTTCGTGACCAGTGGAGATGCCCATGCTGACAAGTTACAAACTTAGATTACTCGCTAAATCTTGCCACTGTATTTCTCTTATGTAGTCCATAGTTCTGTTTATTTTTCTCATTAGCAACTCATGTAACCCATTTTGCTATCAATAAAAGGGAAAAACTGTTGTTGCAAGTCATTTTGCTGTTATGCCTTCTGTTTCTTATGAACTTTTAATAACTGACGTAACACACGTATTGGCATGTGGTTCTGCCTTAAAATTCTTTGTTTAACTTCAACTAACGAAAAGCCTCCAACTCTTTGATAACAATATAGCAATCCCACCAATAGCATGAGTTGGAAATTAACACTAACCGCCCCCCAATCCGGGTTGATGGCAAGATGAATCGCTCCCAAATTCGGGTTGAAAGTAAGATGAATCGCCCCCTAATCCGAGTTGATGGTAAAACGACTCGCCCCCCCAATTCGGGTTGAAGGTAAAGTGAATCGCCCCCCCCCAATCCAGGTTGAAGTTAAAATGAATCGCCCCCCAATCCGGGTTGAAGGTAAAATGAATCGCCCCCTAATCCGGGTTGAAGGTAAAATGAATCAAGTCGCAGATGTTTCCACTACACCACACACTTGTAAATCCAAAAACTTTTCGCCTCTCCCCCAACCAGAAACTCGCACCCGTCAATTGCCCCCTAGGTTTTCATTCTAGGAAACGCCTTCCCTTGCAAAAGAACACGATGATGCCTTAGTCCGTAAGCCCCGAGGAACCACGGACAGAAGATCCCTCAGAATACCACCTGTGAACAACGCGCCTACTCCAAACTTAAACATGGGGCCAACACCCTGTGATGAGTGCTGTCATAAAAGTATTGAGCTTGCCGCATTAACACGTTATAGGGAAGCTGACTTACTGTTGGACAAATATCGATGTAACGTCAATTCTATAGGTATTTTATTATTAACTGATTTATACCCTTTGTCTTTTCTAGGTATAGATGGCCTCGTCCTCAAGTCACCCTGATCCGTCCAAAATAGAAGAGTCGATAACGTCTAACACCCCCAAAGTCTGAAGTGGCACAACATTTGACGTTAACGTCTGCGTAACACGTATCAAGAATATGATGGAAGAAGTCGAGCTCGCAACTCTCTTGGTCGGAGATGGGGAAGGATACACCATATGATTACCCTTAGATGGTGAATTAATGGCCTCCTACCGCCCCAAAGGCACTGATCCACATTTTTTCTTTCTTTACCGGGATGTCATCACGTTGCTTGGTGTCCGACTCCCCTTTACCGACTTTCAAATAAGCCTCCTAAACACTTACATGTGGCGCCCATACAACTTCACCCTAATGGGTGGGAGTTCACCGTGGCTTTTGAGAATTTGTGTAAGGAAATGGAAATTGTCTGCACCGTTCCTGTTTTTATGTCTTTATTTTCTCCACTGGAAACCAATATGTTTACCGGGAGCTGTACCACATGGTTTGGGTGGACCTCGCTTTGAAGTATTCGCGATCGCTGACTTTTTAAAGCCTTTATGGACTCATGGAAGAACTTCAAACCCGCCTTTATCAAGGTCGAAGCCGAGGCCAGGAAAGCTCCTTGGTTTGTTAGGAGACTTCCTACTGGGGAAACCGAAGAAAGCTTCCCCCTATATTGGTCCTCCCAGCACCATCACCTGGGTACGGAGAACTTTGTGCCCAAGCCCAAAAGCTTTTCTGACGCCGAGAAAATGGCTCAATTGAAACTTGTGAAACTCGCTGGATCCTTAAAAAATCCCATGGATCCTGCCACCTATATCCCTACAACCTTGGTTAGGAGACATCCCATGGTGAGTATGCGAACATCATCACATACATATCGATTTGTACACATTTGCGCACATTTTTATTATTTACTATGTTAATACTGACATCTTCATTATCTTTTTTCAGGAGACTGAGATATGGGCAGACCCAGGTTTATGAGCGTCTTCCAGGAAGTTGAGGGTAACCCCAATATTCCCCCACCAAGAGGTCTTGCCACAGCCGCTCCCCAGATTCCTACAGGTGAAGAAGGAATCACTAGGGCTTCCTGCAAACGGCCCACATCCAAGAGGGGGTCGACGTAAGGAGAAGGACCTTCCAAAAAATTGCGAGGGAAGTCAAGGGTAGATGGCCTACCCAATCCGGACTTAGCCCCCAACTTGCAACCCATTCCGCCCCCCTCCTCAGCCAGAAGAATTCCTTCCATTATTGAACACCCCGAGTGGGCACTGTGGAGGAGTGGCGTGAATCAAGAGGTGCTTGGAGTAACTCTGCCCCCTGCCTGATTCTATACAACTTCCGACTTTTCTGATACAGACAAAATAGAGCTCGCCAAGATGGAGATACAAGGGTACAAAGCCCTCTCCATGCTCAGACCCTATGCAACTCTCACAATTCAATGTGCCGCCACTACTACCCAACTACACTAGATGACCTTAGAGAGGGACGCGCTAACGCAAAAAACTTTCCCCTCTAAAGAACAATGTCGATCTGGCTGCAGTTATTGCAGAAAGGGACTAAGCCCGAGATCAACTGGAAGCGTCGAGAGCCGAGAAGAGCAAATTGCAAGAAGAAGTGAAGGCACTTAAGATGAGCTTATCCCACACTGAAGACAAGCTAATCGAGGCCAACTTAGATGTTCATCGCCTTGAGGGCCTGCACTCAAGCGACATGCTTCTTGTAGAAAAGGTGCAATCCGATGCGAACCTGGCGAAGGAAGTGTTGAAGACTAGAGATGAAGAGCTCTCCCAAGCCAAAGCCCAACTTGCAGAATCTGCCCGCATCCAAGATGAGGAGCATCATCGCGTCAAGGATCAGATTATGGAGTACGCCAATGCGGCTATTGAGTCGTTTAACAATGCCATGACACAGCTCCGGGTTCTCAATCCTGACGTCACCCTGAACACCTTTGGGCTGCACGTGCAAGCAAATGTCAGCCAAAAAGGGAAATTAATCCCCCTGGGGTTGATGAGGATGACGGTGAAGGGGAAGAAGGTGATGAGGAAGGCGAAGAGAGTCATTCCTCCTTCTTAGGCTTATGTGCGGCCTGCTTGTCATGCCTTTATTTTTAGTCCTTCTGCTCCGCCAACTATTTGCTGCCGAGGTTATGTCCTGGCTTTTGACTTTGTCTGTATTCAACTGACTTCTACCTTTAACATTAGTGGCATACTTTTTGCTTTTCATAAGTTATTCACTGCTCGCATATATTGATCGGTTTAGTTAGCACTTATCAACTTTGTGAATTTGCCGAACTCACCCACCCGTGATAACCATTAGCTCGTCAAATGTTTTAACTTTATGTGCTAAAGCTTTAACAACCCGACTTGATCACGGTCGGTACTTTCGCCTATTCAGTTATTCGGGTAGTTTGTTTTAACAACATGGGAATTTTCAAAATTCTCTCACATCTGGCTCTTAAAGGCCTTTCGAAGACTGGTTCTTTGGCCATGAATTCGTACATATTTGTTCTATACATGATTTTCGAAAAACTGGAGTTTCCCCCATGAATTTCTACATGATTGGTTTAGGAGCGCGCTCTTTGAAAACTGGTTCATTAACCATGGATTGATTCATGCTACGAAAATTGGGTGCGTATGCCCAAAGCTCACACACATTTACATGATTTTCGAAAAGCTGACATTTGCACCATGAATCTCTACATGTTTGTTTGGTACTTGGTTCTAAAAACTGATGTGCGCACCTAGAGTTCATACCTTTATACTTTAATACATGCTTTTTGAAAACTGTTTTTTGGACAATGAATTCATACATGTTTCTTTCAACTTCAAGTCTATGTATCCTTTCGGACGGGTATCTTGTCCATTGAACTCGGTCAAAGTTGTCCGACATGGCTTCAAGTCTTCAGGATCGAATCTCATTCGTTTAAATGCGTCCCACAGAATAATGTCAACCGCACTGCCATTATCGATAAAAATCTTCTTGACACAACAGCTCATTATGGTTCCCATGATTACCAAACTGTCATGATGACCTGGAGGCACGTCCTCTAAGTCCTGCCTAGTAAAACTAAGCACTGGTGGTTCTGGTTTAGAGAAGTCTTTCTTAAACTCTGGGCGGTCTCTAATGAAAAGCACCTCCCTTAGGTATTTCTTTCGTCTGCTAACGAAATCTCCCCCCCCCCCAAAAAAAACCGCCACTAATGACGTTGCAAGCAAACTTTGGATCTGGGAACTCGTCATCACTACCAGCTGGTTTCATTTTCTGATCTCTTCTTTTCCTCTCTGGGGGTGGGCTCTTACTCCAACCCCCCTGTCGTTTATTGTTTTGTCGGCCTTGCATCTGGATAACATACCGACGAAGTTTTCCATCCCGAACAAAACTTTCAACGGCATCCCTCAGATCCCAACAATTATCCGTCGTGTGACCATGCTGGTCATGGAATTCACAATATCGAGATTTGTCCAAGGTCACTTCCCTTCGCAATGGTCGAGGTCGTTCCACCTTCTTCATCTCTGTCGCGGATACCTCTTTCCAAATCTGAGCCTGCGACACCTTCAAAGGGGTGTATCTATCAAATTTCCCCTTCGCCTTATTCCCTTTTTGCCTAGCATCTCTGCTACGCCCCCCGGGAATCTTGCCTGTGACCTCCATATGGCTCTTTGCATTTATGAGGTGAGCTATTAGCCCTTTCCCCTAGTACCTGGCTTAACATCTCCATCTGCTCAAGCTCTAGGTAAGTTTTAGCTTTATCCCGGAACTCGGCCAGGTTTTCAGGACGATGTTTCAACACGCATTTCTTTAGCCGGGATGAACCATTGAGTTTGGCTATGACGCAATGAAGGTGCACCTCTTCTTTCAAGTCGGGTACCTGAAGGGCCGTATCCTTGAAACACGCCAGGTATTTCTGCAAGGTCTCCCCCGGTATTTGTTTTACCTGATCCAGCTGAAACTCGATCTTTGGCTGCTTCGTGCTTGTGGCAAAGTTGAGCAAAAACTTCTGCTCCAAGGATTTCATATCTGTAATAGAGTGCAACGGTAAGGAGTGAAACCAATCTTGAGCTGGCCCTTTCAAGGTTCTTGCAAACAATGGTGGAATTACATGTCCCACAATTCCTTTAACCCCAATCTCTATCTTGAAGTTATTAACATGATTAAGCGGGTCCTAGCTCCCATCATACTTCGGCAATTCTCTCGAATCCAAACCTTTGGGATAAACTGCGGCCATGATTTCGTTTGAAAACTGGCTCAGGACGTTCTCCCCACCATGCCCTTCCGTACTAGTATTAGGCGCGATGCTTGATAGGGGTGGCATATTGCTCTTACTATGGTCCAGGTTCTCAGACGACTGCTTTCCCTTTGCCAAAACTAAGTCGGCATTCACAACCCGGTGAACGTCCGTGTTGACCTCCATGGCTGTAGTGCCACTAACCTAGCTGAGTTTACTAATACCCTGATTGACATCCTGGACTGGATGCTCCAACATCCTAACTCGTTCTTCAAGCAACCATATCTTCCTAGCTTCTCCTTCGAGAATCTTCTCTTGGTCATTGGCGACCATTTCTCCCTCTTCGTGATCCTTACTGGGTTCCTCTATGATGAGTATAAATTTTATGATTAAATAGGTATATATTTTATGAGATTTAATTGGAATTATTGATATTATATACCTATTTAATTATCTTTTATGAGCTTTTCCATAATTGAATCAAACTTGGGATCAAAGAATAAATCGATATAAAATCTACTCATATCCTATTTTTATTGTGCAGGAAATATTAGCTGATTTGGAATGAAGTAGAAAAGGCAATAAGAGGATATGCAATCAGCCAAACTTGATGGTCCCCTGCAAGAAAAATAGAAACAAAATCAATTGTGTGATTTGATGAAGTAAATTACAAGATATGAGATATCTTTGTAATAAGAAAAGGAGAATCAATGACCCAAGACCTCAATTATTATAAATAGGGAGGTAGAGACAAGAAAAAAGGAGGAAAGAAGGCAGATCAAAGAGACACAGAACGAAGAAGCAGAGGAGTAGAGGCTGAGCGTTTCAGTTTTTTTCATCATCTCCACGGAAGGACAGGAGGACTGTGGAGGCAACGGAGAATATTTCTTTCCTCTCTCTCCTTCTTCTTTGAACCTGAATTTTCATCTTTTTTTATGGATTTGAATAAAGTCATGTGTGGCTAGTTGGTTTTTCAACCTAGAGTACTATGAACTTGTTTTTTTTTTCGCTCAAATACTATGAACTTGTTTGAGGCTTAGAAATTGTTCTCACTCATTAGTTTTGCTTAATTTTAATCAGTTTATTTGATCTTATTTTTATTATTTATTGCTTAGTGATTGGCCACCATTAAACATGTTTTGGGGATTTATGATTGAACTTGACGAAGGGAATCTTAAATTGACTTTGGGATTAAATAATGTGGAATTAGATTTAAATTTAATGTGAAGTTAGATTTTAATCTAATTTGCGTCTAGAATAGACATATACCTAGAAGCTTTGCATAATCAAATTAGAGTGAGCCCGATTTAAATTGCATCTTAATTAATTATGTGAGGCATTGCATAATTATTTGAGGTAGGTGTATAAGTGGACCGACAGGCACTTATAAACATTAATACTCTAGATTAGCTGATCAAGTTAAGTCAAAGTTAATTTAATGGGGATAAAATCTAAGAATCAAATAAGGGATTAGTGACTCTAGGTTGCTCGTTTGATTAGTGGTAGATTGTTTATTTTAATTTTAGATTTTCTTTTCTTTTCTCTTAATTAAATTAAATTTGGTTTTTTCAACTTAAATGAAATTGTAAAATTAATGCTCAACTGAAGTTTGTGATATCAAGTCCTCGTGGGAACAATACTTTTCTTATCACTTTATTACTTGATACGGCCCGTGCACTTGCAGAGTTTTTAGGCTTAAAGTTTTGCCTATCACTCTACCTCGGTATGAACCAATGTTGAAACCATTATCCGACTTGGGCTGGTGCCATCGCGTCTTGCACTCTGAACTTGCTTCTCCCTATGTGCGAAACGTTCTTCTAGCACCTACCTCATCCGCCTCTATTCCTCTTGCCGCCAAACAGCATTTTGACGTTCAAGATCTTCCCGGACAAGTCGAACATCCTCCTCTCATTGAAGTTGTAATCGGGTCTCCATGTTATCCATTCGCTGAACCAACGAAGTGACCGATTTATGTAGCAACTTGGCATCGGGATGCTCAAGCTAAAACTCCAAAGGAGGGGGAGGAAAATCTTGTTGCATCATCTGCTGTTGTTTCCGTAAGACATCTCGGCTGGGATGAGGAGAATTTGATGTATCCTCAATCTCACCCTCCACTCCCACGATCTCGTGGTGACGATCGGGAACAACAGAATTGGAATATTGGATCGTTTGCTCCATTCTCAGTTGCTGCGGTTGTTCCTCCAGTAACCGGTCTTGGCGAAGCAACTGACTGCAATTCTAAGTACTCATTACAATCCTTAGCGGTTGTTACTGGCTTTTTGTGGCTTGGAAATCGAAGTTTACAGTCCCCACGGTCGGCGCCAATGTTCTGTCGTAGAACATAGGTATCTAGCCCAATGGGGCTAGGATATCTTAGTATTGGATCAAAGAGCTCTTCACAGATGCTTAATGAGTAAGACACCTCCAAAGAGAGGATTACTCGACAATATCTATAGGGAAGATACCAACGAGCAGTCTCAGATTACTATGCTACACGGTGGTGGCGTTTCACCAAAGGGGTGGTGTGTGTGCACAGTGAGACTGAATAGTAAATAATGTAATAGAGAATGTAGAGAGTGCACCTGGCGGGTAATCTCATATTTATAGGGATTACCTAGGGTTTCTCTCCTAGTCACAGCGAATCCGTTACTCCAGCAGGGTGTACCTCCCACGTTCTGCAAATGCCTGGTCCACTATCTATACGGTTTTGAATTGCAGGCACAATGAGGGGGTGACTCATCCATTACCCAGCTACAAAGGATTCTGTGGTCTCCTTGGGCCGCACACCTATCAGGCCCAATATATAGGTCCATAACAGTAGGTTTAACAAAGCTATCATCAAAAATATATAAATTCCTTCACTCCCAACTCTTCCAAATAGCTACCTCAAATAATAAATGACATGGATATTGCTATTATGTTTCAAAAGATAGTAACTGAAAATGGTCTCTTGGAAGTTACTGATATATCTGAAGAACAGAAAACCAAAAGCCGCCCTGTTCGTCTGAATACAGTCAATCTTCTGAAGGTTGCTTCAAGTGCTTTAGGATTTGGACCTCAGATGGCTATGCAACTAGCTGAGCGCTTGTATACTCAAGGTTTCATCAGGTTATTTCATGATATGTTTAGTATTTTTTATCATAACGTCGCATGTAATGCAGATATTGAAGATTTGATTGGTTTCTGCTTGCTGCTTCTCAAGCTATCCGCGCACAGAAAGCACAGCATACCTACCTTCATTTGACTTTCAGGGTGCACTGCTGCACAAGCAAAAAAACTCTTCCGAATAGCTACCTCAAATAATAAATGCCAACACCCTCTCAATCTTTTCCCCAGAGGATTTTTAATATTCAAATGCAACCAATCCCTAAAGTTAACAGAAAAGAAGTCTGAGACATACCTGGGTTGGATCAGAGTGACCCACATGTTCCTAGCGTATTGGTGGTCCGTAGTCTTTTAAAACATGCAAAATGTCCTCCAGCCCTGAGTTACAATGCCTGCAAAATGTCCTAATCACATTGCTTTGTTCCTCTCCACACGGTGAAATTAATTAATCCTCATTTTTCCTCTTGCCGACACTATTTGTGTTACTTCTTTAGCATTCCTTGGCACTGGCAGTTGGCATTCATCGCTTATTTCTCTATATTATCCTAATACGTTAGCGCATGCGTATACGTAAGCCTCATTTTTCCTCTTGCCGACACTATTTTTGTTACTTCTTTCGCATTCCTTGGCAGTTGGCATTCATGGCTTATTTCTCTATATTTTCTTCCAATTTTCAATTGTTCATCCTTTCGGCAATCGGCAAATGCACGATTGGCATTCACGCCGTCTCACTACTTAAAGCCAAGGAAACTCGGGCAACGAAGAATCAAACATTGCTTGAAGTCAATATCAAGTAGGAGCTGAAGGAAATTAACAGAATGAGCAGTTACCCAGGAACAGGAAAGCTCGTGTGCGTCACTGGTGCTTCTGGCTATATTGCTTCATGGCTCGTCAAGTTCCTCCTTCTTCGAGGATATACTGTCAAGGCCACTGTTCGCGACCCTAGTGAGTACTCCTTTATAGCTTCCTTCGCGTATATTTCTATGGATTGACGAAAAATTGGGCGAATTTGGTCCTTAAATTCCTGAAAGGTTCCGATTCGTTGTGCCTTTCAAGTTTCTCTGTTATTAGAGATGAATTTATTCCTCTTTTTTTTTTTTTTTTGTCCTCCTTTTTTCATTTAATGCCATTAAGTGGTATTTTGAGTTAACAATGTTGTGATGGTTTGAAAATCCCTGCAGGTGATCCAATAAAGACAAACCACTTGCTTCAACTTGATGGTGCAAAGGAGAGGTTGCACCTTACTAAAGCAAATCTCCTGGAGGAAGGTTCCTTTGATTCTGTAGTTGAGGGGTGTGAGGGTGTCTTTCACACCGCATCTCCCTATTCTATTGATCCCAAGGACCCACAGGTTCATCCAATTCTGTTGTTGTTAATAGATAATTAGTGGAATGAAATACTTTACTATTTGATTTGCTATGTTTTGAAGTGTGTGGTTTGACAGAACCTTGCATAATGGATTATAGTGTGATTGATCAGCATTTCAAGGCCTTCTTGATTCTAGTCACAATCCTTGATTGGTCTGTGACAAGCATGGCCTTGTTCTTTTCTCGTTAATAAGCATGGCCTGGTTGACAGTCAAATGAGCTTACCATGTACTCTTGAACTTCAAGTCTGGAACATTTTATGAGCATCATGTAGGAGACTTGTGCAAAATATATTGTAAAGAACAGAGTAACATGCCTTAAGTGCTTCTTATTTATGATGTATACTGCGAACAGGATAGAAAATAAAAACAAAGCATATGTGCACTAGTTTTCCTTCATCTTTTATTTTGACAAATGTATAAGATCAAAGAAATTACATTTGCTCTGGAGCTCGGCCATCTGTTTGGTTCATTTTGATGGGCTTTACAGTAATTGTGATGCTGTCTGAAATTTCTTAAACACGGATTCCCACCATAGAAAATAAGGAATTATCATGTTTTGATGCTATGCATGGACAATTTCTGAAATCTCGGTTAAAGACAGAAGTTACGGGGAAAATTTTGTTGTCTTTAAAAACATGGGAACTACGCTATTTACTAGCTTATAAATGTTGCTTTGCTTATTTCAGGTTGAACTAATTGATCCAGCAGTTAAAGGAACTCTCAATGTTCTCAAATCATGTGCAAAATCACCATCTGTGAAACGAGTTGTTTTTACATCTTCTATTGTTGCAGTTATAATAAATGAAAAGCCTAGAACTCCTGAAGTTGTGGTTGATGAGACATGGTTTTCTGATCCAAAGCTTTGCAGGGATTTGAAGGTTTCTGCCCCTTTCTTATGATCGTAAATTATTGATTTCTATGTGTAATATCACACTTAGTAACTGTAATGCTCTTAAAGTTTCTGATTATGCTTCCAAATTTGGATTTTGTGCTTTTAGGAATGGTATGTACTTTCAAAGACTATGGCTGAAGATGCTACCTGGAAATTTGTAAAAGAACACAACATTGATTTGGTTTGTATCAACCCAGGATTGGTTATAGGACCTCTCTTGCAGCCAACACTTAATGACAGTGCCAGTTTTATTTTTGATCTGATAAATGGTAATTCACTAGATTGTATATACTCACAAAATTCATGCTCTAGAGAGATCCTTTTAGGTGCTTTGTCTGCATCTGAATTGCATGGAACACATTCCAACAACTTTTTCTTGCTCTAAGAGTAAGGGAAAGATTCATAGCTTTGGGTCAAATAGTAGAAACGAAGAAAAAGTATTAAAAAGAAAGGGAGACTTTCAGTATTTTAAATCAGTAACTAGAATAACCAAGGGTAATGTCAGTTGAACAGAGTTATCCAATTTGTTCCATATTCAACAAATGCAAACTCCCTTGGCCAAAAGAACCTAAAAAAAAAAAAACCATGGATGGGAAATTGAGAATGTTATGAACCCAATTCTGTCCCGTAGAATTGTAGAAGGTGCGGAAGGAACTACTTTAAAGTCTTTCTCGGGGCATGGAATTACATGAGGGCTATGTCAAAACTGTAAAGTGAAAGCAATGTTTCATATTTCGAGGAAGCAAGAAGTCTAAATAATTTTTACTTGAACCAGACAATGCACATTAGCATGAGTTGTACTGTTAATAGCTTATAGATGGTGTGTATTGATAATTTGATATTGATTATGCTAATATGCTGTTAATTCTCTTCTAGATGAAATTCTTGATTTATTTTTGTTATTTTGAGAAATATTAATTGGCCTAAATGTCTGTCCTAGATTTGGTTCTGGACAAGAATTTTGGCTCCTTATAAGTAATTTCCCCATACTTATATGATGCAGGTGCTCAAACATTCCGAAATTTCACTTATGGAATGATCAATGTGAAAGATGTTGCAAATGCTCATGTGCAGGCATTTGAGATTGGTTCAGCTAGTGGTAGATATGTTTTGGTTGAGTCTGTGGCACATTTGTCAGATGTGGTGGAGATTTTGCGTGAATTGTACCCAACTTTACAACTTCCAGAAAAGTAAGTTAAATTTAATTCTATATTTTCATAACTGCCTATAACTTTTGGATTGAAAGGAATTAAAAAACAAAAAACAAAAAAGATTTTTGCTGGTGAAAACAAAAGGAATAGAAAAGAAGTGATTTTCTAGTTTAGAAATGTTCTTTGTGCCTAACAATAAAAAATTAACAGCTATAGTTAAGTAAGAATAATAGAATTATAATAGATATTAAAATCTAGATTTTTGTGCTAGGGGAAAAGGCAAAAAAGCAAAAGTCTTCCTTGCTTGAAATTGATGATGATGACCTGTTCCTCAAACTAGATGATAATGACATTTGATTGTGATCTTTCCATCATGGCCCGAATGTTTTGCGCTTTTTACACCTTTTATATATGGGTATTTATGTAATTTAATTACTATTTATTTGATTTTGACAGGTGTGCGGATGATAAGCCGTACATGCCAAGGTTTCAGGTTTCGAAAGAAAAGGCAAAGAGCTTGGGAATTGAATTTATTCCATTAAAAGTGAGCATCAAAGAGACCGTTGAAAGCTTCAAAGAAAACAAGTTCATCAACATTTAACTCATGACGCCACTGCAATGCCATACTCCTTAAGCAGCTTCTGTGTCAATAATACATATTAGAGGTGAAATAATTAAGATACAAGGCTTGTATTATGTGGAAATTAGCTTGTTGAATAGGTTTGTCCTTACTATAAATTATGAAAACAATAAAATGTATAAACGACATTGAGCTTGTATTATGTGGAAATTAGCTTGTTTAATAGGTTTGTACTTGTTATAAATTATGAAAAGAATAAAATATATAAGCTACATTGAGCTTGTATTATGTGGAAAATTAGATTGTTGAATAGGTTTGTCCTTACTATAAATTATGAAAAAAAATAAAATGTATAAGACACATTGAGCACTAAGTGATCTAAAGATTTAGATCCAAGAATTTGGTCGTTGATGGGGTTAGTTTAATGACATCGTGTGATCTTCATATTAGACCTCTACATATTGGACCATGTGTGGAACTTTGACCATAAAATTTTGGTTGAGAATTGGGATGGTAGTATTTTCAGTAAAGCAAACCATTTTTTTTTTTTTTTTGGTTGTGATGAAGCTCAACTTGAACCCTTTTTGGGAAGAAAAATTAGAAAGGAAATAATATTTTGAGGGAAAACTCTAAAGAATAGTAATATTTTTTAATTAATTTTAGAAGTTTTCCTTTATCGTATTTCTTTTCCCCATTTTTCTCTTATTTGTCCTCCTATACAAACATAATGACTAAATTATACATTTATTAAGATAACCTCAAACTATTATGTTTGTTAATTACCTATCTATAAATGACTTACAATTTAAGGGGTTTATATGTATATAACCTAAAGTTTGAGGTGTGTTGTTGTTGTTTTTTTTTTTTTTTTTTGGGGGGGGGGGGGGGGAGTTTGAGGTGTGTGTTGTTGTTGTTTTATTTTATTTTTTGTGCGTGTATTAGATTTGTAAAATTTTTAAAATTATGGAAGGTTATTTACATGTGACAAAGTTTAAGGAGGTTTTGTATAATTTATTTATAAAATAAAAGAATATTTTAGAAAAATGCCTTCAAAATTTGAAAATATTAAATCAGTAACTTTATAATAGAATGAGTTGTAATATATTTCAGGATAAAACATAACTAATTTGAGATTTTTATATATTACAGATTTTTTTTAAAAAAAAAATTCCCTTAAAATAAATATCTTTAAATATAAACAATTCAAACATTGCAAATACATCGCCGTATGCCCAACGCCCAACGGTCGCTTTGCTTATAGGGAAAAGCGAACATTTCCTCTTTTCATCTGCGGGTCTGCACAGCTCAAACATATTCTTCTAATTACGCTAGCGCAAGCGTAAGCCTCAATTTTTCCTCTCATCACCACTATTAGTCAATTCAATTGCATTAGAAAAAGCACAAACATTGCGAATTTATGGCCTATTTTTCTATATTTTCTTCCTCTAATATTCGTGCGATACTTCCAAGTGTTCAATTGTTCATCCTCTCGGCGATTGCATGTAGGGGTGGAAATAGGCCAGGGGCCTGTCAGGGGCCTGTGGCCTGGCCTGTTAAAAGCCTGGTCAGGCCTGGCCTGTCAGGCTAAAAGGCCAGGCCAAGGCCTATTTTAAGGCCTGTTTGGCTTAAAAGGCCAGGCCTAGGCCTCCAAATAGGCCTGTTAGGCCTGACAGGCCGGCCTGTTAAGAATAATTAATTTTTTTTTATAAAAAATATTAATTAATATCCCTCCTCTCTCCCTCACTCAGGCCTGTTTTTGGCCTGTTTACATTAGGCCTGTTTATATTAGGCCTGTTAGCCTGTTTTTGGCCTGTATACTGTAGGCCTGTTTCCGGCCTGTTTACATTCGGCCTGTTTTAGGCCTGTTTACATTTGGCCTGTTTTCGGCCTGTAAAAAATACAGGCCTCTTAACAGGCCACAGGCCAGGCCAGGCCTTTAACAGGCCAGGCCCAGGCCAAAATTTTAGCCTGTAACAGGCCACAGGCCAGGCTCAGGCCAATTCTTTGCATAACAGGCCTGGCCTGTTAAGGGTGAGGCCTGGCCTGGCCTGGCCTGTTTCCACCCTATTTGCATGTGTACGATTCTCACACTGACAATGACGCCGTCTCGCTGGCTAAAGCCAAGCAAAATAGGGCAACAAAGAATCAAACTTTGAAGCCAATATCAAGTAGGAGCTGAAGGAAATCAAGTGAATGAGCAGTTACCCAGGAACAGGAAAGACCGTGTGCGTCACTGGTGCTTCTGGCTATATCGCGTCATGGCTTGTTAAGCTCCTCCTTCTTCGTGGTTATACTGTCAAGGCTGCTGTTCGCAGTCGTGAGTACCCCTTTATAGCTTCACTCCCGTATATTTCAATGGGTTGATGAAGAATTGGGTGAGTTTGGTCTTTAGGTTCCTGAAAGATTCCAATTGATTGTGCTTGTTAAGTTTCACTGTTATTAGAGATGAATTTGTTCCATTCTGTTCTTCATTGAATGCCATTAAGTGGTATTTTGAGTTAACGATGTTGTTGTGGTTTGAAAATCCCTGCAGATGATCCAAGAAAGGCAGAGCACTCTCTTAAACTTGATGGTGCAAAGGAGAGATTGTACCTTTCTAAAGCAAATCTCTCGGATGAAGGTTCCTTTGACTCTGTTGTTGAGGGGTGTGAGGGTGTCTTTCACACTGCATCTCCCTTCTCTCTTGATCCCAAAGATCAACAGGTTCAGCCTATTCTTTATCTGTTGATAGATGATTGCGAGTGGTCACTCTGCTGCAAAAAACATGGCGACTCTTACACTACATTTATTAAGATATTCAAGAGTATCCGTTTGTCAAAGTGATCTGAGTATGGACATATTGGATCTTGAAAATGAAATACTTTACTATTTGATTTGCCATGTTTTGAAGTGTGTGGTTTGATAGAAACTTTCACAATGGATTATAGGGTGATTGATCAGCATTTCAAGCCATCAAGGTCTTCTTGATTCTAGAAATCTCAAAATTGCCTTAGGATCGAGTTCTAGTCATAAACCTTGATTACCGTGTAATAAGCATGGCCTTGCTGACATAGTCTAATGAGCTTACAATGTCCTCTTGAAACTTCGAGTCTGGAAGTTTTTATGGGCATCTTGTAGGAGACCTGTCAAAATATGCTGTAAGGAACAGAGTAACATGCATTGGGTGCTTCTCATTTATGATGTACATTGTGAACAGAATGGAAAATAAAGAATGAAGCATATGTGCACTAGTTTTTCTTCACCTCTTAGGATTGAGGAAAGTACTTTTGATTTAGAGCTAGGCCATCAGTTTGGTTCATTTTGAATCAGATTAACTTGACTTCGGTTGATGAGCTTTAGCGTTATTATGATGCTGTCTGAAATTTCTTAAACATGATTGCCCACCATAGAAAATTAGGGGTTATCGTGAGTAATTTTTGATGCTATGCATGGACAATTTCTGAAATCTATCCGTTAAAGACTGAAGTTACCATTTTGTCGTCTTAAAAACATGGGAGTTACTCTAGTTACTAACTAATAAATGTTGCTTTGCTTATTTCAGGCTGAACTACTTGAACCAGCTGTCAAAGGGAACTCTCAATGTCCTCAAATCATGTGCAAAATCACCATCTATGAAACGAGTTATTTTTACATCTTCCATTATTGCAATTGTAAGAAATGAAAAGCCTAGAAATCCTAAAGTTGTGGTTGATGAGACATGGTTTTCAAATCCAAATCTCTGTAGGGATTTGAAGGTTTCTGCTATTTTTTTATTTGCTAAGAAATTAAAAGCCTAGAAGTCCTGAATTGCATGATTGTAACCCATTCCAACAATTTTTTTCTTGCTCTGGAGTAAGGAAAATATTCATTGCTTAGGGTCAAAATGTACAAACGAAGAAAAAGTATTAAAGTATTGAGTCAAAGGTATCTATCTACAACTCAGATGTGTAATATTATTCCGTAGAAAGCATTATAATATATAGGCTTAAGAGTGAGCCATTAGAGGAGAGAATCATGCAATTACATTAAATGGATAATTACTCTAATCAGATTACTACAAATTAGGAGTAATAAAGAGTCAATCAATCCAAGAGATTTATGGGATCTTGATTCTGATTTTCAACAATCCCTCTCAAGCTGGATAATATATGTCAATCATTTCCAACTTGGATCGAAACCCATCAAATTTAGCACAGCCTAGTGATTTTGTTATTACGTTCACAATCTGATTTGTAGATCATATGTAGGATAAAATCCCTGACGCCTATTTCAACATTTTCTCTAATAAGGTACCTGTTTATCTCAACATGTTTCGTTCGATCATGATAAACATAATTCTTTGTCATTTCAATGTTGGCCTTGTTGTCACACCAAAGTTGTATGGGTCTCTCATATGGAATTGTCAATAGCCTAATAACCTAGAGTCCTTCACATACTTCTTCATTAACGGCTCTTAACTTCGCTTCTACACTACTTCTTGAAACCATAGTTTATTTCTTGCTTCTCCACGTAACCAGATTTCCCCACACATTGATCCCTCATGTTAAAGGATCTTTAATACTGTTCAAGATACTTTGATGACATTGAGAAGTCTTTCAATCGACCCCCTTATGTAGACGATTGTCACATGGACTTGAGCCATCATCAAGAGAGTAGTTGATCCCTCATGTTGTAAACTAGTTGGAGGAAGTGAGAGATTTAAATTGACGACAACTGAGAAGTTCCAAGTACATAGACATGTCTTAATTAATTGCACTAAAATGAACCATTCCTTCAGTAAGCATTGTACACACATATGTTTTCCTATATATTTCCTTACAATTTATACTTACATTTCATGATCTCTATCTCATGATCAATTGTAGGGAATTTAGAAGTCATGTGAAGCATCAACTCAGGATCTATACACAGACATCTTCTAAAATTGATAGAAAAGTCCATAGAGAATTCCCAGGATTGTTTGTGCAAAAAACACTGAATGACCACAACCCGTACTCATCAAATTTCAGAGCTCTCGCACTCATCCCTCTTGACCATGCAACTATGTTTATAGCATATAATATCAATGGTTTCAAGTTTTACTTGGTTTTATGATGTGTTTATGGCACCTTTGGGATAAGGAGTAATGCGAGTAGCATTAATGACAAAATGCAGTTTGGCGACATCCTGTATTATGGAAAGCTTCTTGATATCATCAAAATAAATTACCAAGGCCATTTTTTGCGTGGCGCCTTTCAAGTGTTTGTGGGAAAATACGACAACTTCTCGGGGACTCACAATTGATGACTTAGGCATCACATCAGTCAATTTCTCTCGGCCAATTAACATCGGTCAGTCTCAAGATAATAAGCCATATATTCGTGTCTCAGATGCACACCAAGTTTATCATGTCAAGGATGAGAGAAACAAAGATTGAAATATGATGGTTCACTTAAAACATTAGGACCTTTATGACATGGGTGATGGTAATAACATTGCTTATGAGAGTTAGCCATTCCATCCTGCCAATTTCGGAGACTTCTTCCTAGAAGGCAATGAGAGTTTACCTATTGTTGGGTGATTTTTTTTAAGTTACATTTTATTATCAATTAATTTAAGTTTAATTTGTGCTTAAACGTATTAAACTCACAACTAACATTATTTCCTCATCTTTTTTGTAGTTATGAAGATGAAGAATGATTTAAAAAAAATGCTTATCTTACAATCGTCCGTCTATATTTTCTATTTTTAAGAAAGTACCTTTTGTACCAGTTTTAAAACCATTATAACATAAAACAAAAATCGCTTCCAAAATCAAGACCGTTGCCAATTCCGTCCCATAAAATGCTACAAACAACCGTTGCTACAAAATTCGCCATGTAAATTGTTATAGTTTTAACACAGAAATTCCTATAAATACCACTACCACACTTTATTTTATGCACTCCTTCAATTCTTCCTTTCCAACTTATCTCTCATTTTATTTTTCCTATCAATGTTTTCCGGAGAGGTATCAAATATAGTAAATATTTTTATCATATCTTTTATTTTTAATGTCTTAATTTCTTATTACTCATTATTACTAATTATTTTTTATTTTTAGAACAACATTCCCTCAACATTCCTCTATGATCATCAACATTCATTTCATAAACAAATATCATCTAGCGACCAACACAATAATTTTACGTTATCTACATTTTCTCAGATTATATTTGTATAATATCCATAATTAAATATCATCTAAGAGTATTATTTCTTAAACTATTAAAAATTATCATATAACTAATAACACTAAAATGACAAAGTAATAAATAAAAAAGTACTACAATTACTAAAATTCTTACAAAAATTCTAATTTTATTTGTATAGTGGTTAATTTATTTTTTTAAAAAAAATTGGCATGATTTTTAAAATTTTTGAAATTGGCAACAAACATTTGTAGTCGTTTTTTAAACCGCCACAGTTGGAATTCAAACTTTTCGGCGCCATTCCTAAAATTTTGTCCGATAATTATAGCGATTATGGAACTGTTACAAATATTTGCCGTCACTCAATCTTTTCCCACCAAATTGTAAAAATTCTTGGACGTATTTAGTTGCGGTTAGTTAACCGCTACAAAACATTCCACTTTCATCTTGTAGTGGTTTATTCATTGCTACAACATATGCCCCGACGTCATCTGGTAGTGGTGGTTAATCTAAAAACGTTACAGCTTCAGTAGCAATGAGTATATTTGAGTGACGGACTGACGGTTTATAGTTACTCTTACAAAATAGCTTACCACAGTGCATTTATAGCGATTTCTCTAATGTCTCTACTCATGTCGTTAGTAGTGATTAGAACCACTGCAAAATGTCTTTTTTTTTTGGGCGGCGTACGATGAATAGTTGAGAGAGAAAAAGTCTCAAATAATTGCATAATTGTACAAAACCTAACATTTTAACAATCTTAAAATGTGTGATTTAAACCTCAGGATCAAGCGAGTGATAGATGTTTTTTGGGTCTTATGAATGGTTGGGATTAAACAACTTAAACAGTAACAATGGGCACCGAAAGTTTAATCAAATATTAGGTTTGTGATAGAAAACAATTACAGGCTACCATAACAAAGTGTGTTTTCCATTTTTAATCAAATGACACAAATTTCTTATGGTGAACGGCTTAGATTGAGGGAGTAGATTATCTCATTGGTGTTTTTCTCCTTGTCTCTCATAATCCTCACATCTCATCCATCCAATTCATCTGATGGTTCACAAAGTTACATGTCATTAAGGTCTTAAAAATTTCATATTCTTTCTTGTCCTTATCACCTCCCTCATCTCAACGTACCAAACCAAAGGGAGCAGATCTTCTCAGCTTCTTAGCCTCCCTGCATCACTTTGCTGTTAGAGAATCAATCCTTTTAGCCTCGCTAACAGGAAGCTTCTACTGATGATGATGAAGTATCCTACCTTACAAAACAAAAGAAAATTCTTTGTATTTAAAAATTTAAAGAAGTTAAGAGGAAAAAAACCCCATCCATCGAAAAAGCTGAAGCCTAAGTAGGAAACTCGGTGAAAATCACACTTTCAAATGCCAAGAAGATCAATGCAAAAAGTTTCAATCTCATGTAGCTTGCAGTGACCAATCTTGTTCTTAATTGACTTCAATAGATAATGATCTTGCACTGGATTCTCACAAAGGTTGGGTGAAGACCTATTAACCAAAAGCAAGAAGCAACCTGGGCTTATTGGGTCCGGCAAAATTCCAGCAATCTAGATTGTTTATCAACCAATTAGCATGTTGTTTGTTCCAATCTGAAATCGTGGAGCCACGATTGTAAGGTGTATTTGGATTGCATTTCTCACCGTTGCCTCCTTCATTGACCATGAGCTTCAAAGGTTTCATAGTTGCTGGATTCCAAAGGACCTTCTTCCTCTCAAAGTCTTGCTTGAGGGTACCGAACTTGTCCCTGCCAATGGTGTCGTGGAGGACGACGACGGTGAGGAAGAGGTAGAGGAAGATAACCATGCCAGGAGTATTCATTTCAGATGATGATTTTAAAAATAAAATAAAAAACTTTATGACGTGGGGTTTTGTGAGTGCTTGGATGAATTAGACGGTTAGGATAAGGAGATTCTGAGGGATGAGGAGAAAGTGGCTGTTGAAAGAAACCGAACGCACTAATTGCATAAGTAGACGAAACACACATGATATTGAAAAGTGTGATTCGAACCTCGAAATCATGCAACATTTGGTTGTTTTCGAGATCTAATAACTTTGAGATTAAACACCTAAAATAGTACGCTGTCAAAAAAACAATGTGCGTCCAAAGATTCATCAGATATTAAGTTTATGATATAGAAACAATTGGCTATCAAAATAATGTGTTATTTATATGTAATCAAATGGCTCAAATTCCTTATGATGTACTGTGCGGCTAAGATTCATAAAATCATTATTAATTGTGTGATTGGACAAAAGATGACGTGGCATATTGCAGTTTTTGAAGTATTCATTGCTTTCTTTAGTCATTTTCCATTTCAACTGACTTTTTAATTGTTAACCTAAACACGTCTCCGTTTAGGGGGGCGGGGAATTATTTCTGTTATCATCAATTTAAATACTAATCATATTTACAACATGACTATTTTTTCCTATCGAATTTCTAAAAAATCAGATAGAAAATAAGTCACTGCTTTCCACTGGCAATCTAAACAATCCCATTATGGTCCGTTGCTATTTCTGTTTGCCTTTTACATCTAAGACAAAAAGAGACAATGTTCTTGGGGACCTCCACTATTTGATGGTGGTCACCGGAGATCTAAAAACCAAACCTCTATATGCTTTTTGTTCATCTTGTCTCTCATCTGAACCACCATTTGGAGAGAACATATGGGTGGCCCATATTCTCTAGAGATTCCTCTCCATGGCACGGTGGAACAGAAGCAGCAACCCCATATTCTTGCTCCAAATTAATCTGTATCAAAAAAATGAACAGCCATATGAGGCTTCTGCCATGCGTTGATGCTCTTCTGATGGATTCTCAATCCCAGGCTTCCAAAACATATATGGTGATTTTTACAGGTAATTAATCTTCTTTTAATCATTCATTATGTAATATTTAATATGGTCCACGTTTATATTCCCTAAATTAATTTTCAAGAAATATTTTCACCATTATACTCCTTTGTTTTTCAATTGAGAACAATATCCTCAAACGCGAATCTCCCATTGGGAAACTCTTCCAAAAGGGGAAAAAAAAATCCTCAAGTCTAAAAATTTCTACCATTCTTCATATCGAAAAATTATTGAAACAAGTATATTCTCAGTAGTTTGGTTAAAAATGTAAAGATAAGACAAGACAGATTAATTTAAATTAAAAGGGAATATGAATCATGTCAAACAACTCATGAAATCTGAGAAGTATTACCTTTGGTATTCCATTGATCTGATTTATCTGAAAAGGCAATTCCTTGTGGAAACTGCAAGTTTCATATTTCCTTCTTCTTCATCAGTCAATTTCATCAGAAATTTCTTCATGAAACTTGGAGAAAATAAATTTTGGTAACAAGTTTGCAAGTTTGTGTCTAAACATTTATAAATTAATGGCGTTTTATAGAAACAAATAAATTCTAAAGTGAAGAAAACAATGGGCTAGAAAAATAGTGTGCGCCCATAGTTTCATCACATATTACAACTTTGGTAATATTTATTATTTTTTTAATGAAAATATTTGGTCATATTTATAAGTTTAGTTTGATGATAATAAATGAGATTGTGATAATTTCACTCATATTAATTATACCAATAAAAAGAAAGAGAAAATAAAGATTAAAAAATATTCATTCATAAATGAGGAAATAATTAAAAATTTATTCCATAATAATTGAGTTAACTATCTCTTCTTGGTATATAAAAAAACTTATAAAAAAGACTATAATGATAACTTTATGCTTGGAAATAAAAAACGTAATTTTGGTCATTTCAAAAGGGTTTGTTTTAAAAAGTTTCATGAAACTGCTCAAATTGATGAATTGGTTAGATTGAAAGAGCCATTCAATCCGAGAGTGGAAAAAACACCCTCATCATTTTGGGTTCGGTTTCTCTTATTGTCGGGGTTTCTCCTCATCCCTCCTTATCTCTCATTTTTTGGTACCAATTAGTATCCTAAAATATATTTTTAGTACCACTCAGTTAAAGAATTTTTTTAGTACCAGTTAGTATCTTGAAGTACTTTTTGGTACCAGTCAGTACAGTGAATTTTTTTTTTTTTTTAAGATCTTAAATTTTAGGATCTTGAAAAAATATTTGAGAATATTGACTGATATTAAAAAATACTTCAGAATGGGACAGTCTCAAATCAATGGTTTAGATTTGTTGATGAGAGAAATGAGAGGTTGTGATTTGATAAAGAAGGACGGGGAGAATGTGAGATGAGGAGAGGATCCAATTCCCATCATTTTAGTGATATTGAAAAGTGTGATTTGATCCTCGAGATAACCGACGTATAATTGTTTTCTTGGTCCAATGAACTGTTGAGATTATACAATAGCAATGCATTTTGAAAGCAATACTAGCGTGTTTCTTCCTCTCGATAATGAAGACAATAATGTATTAATCGCATAATTAATTACTCTGGCTTGTCTTTATTATAAGACATTAACTAACAATTTTTACAAATCAAGAAAAACAATAAAAGTTAATCAAGTTGTCCTAAAATTTAAGTAACTTCTAATATTATCCCTACTAACTGTATTAAACTCTAATATTATATTAATTATTACTCTCACCAACTATCTTTTTTAATTATGAGTATAGATAGAAAAAAAATAATTAATGCGTTTTAAAAATAAGCAAGTGTCTTATAAAAAGAACTAAATACAATTGCTAGTTTTTTTTTTTGGTCAAGAGCTATTTATATTATTACTGCAAACCGGTGCAATACATGAAAATAAACTGAAGAAGGAATACAAACAAAGCCAAATTAAATACAAAAAAATAAGCTAAATATAAGAAGAGCCAATCACCGTACATAAAAAATTTAAGAGTAGAAGTAGAAGCATGGACAAAACCGGCCTCCTCGATATCTAAGGTTAGAAGTAACGTGAAAGAAAGTGTTGGTTGTAAAACTCACCCTAACGGGCACACCTTCTTATAAGCATTAGTTGCAATTAGAGCAGCTGTGTAGACACTCCGACTTGGAGTAAAGATCAAAGAAAACCCAACCTTAGAAGGAAGAAAACCTATGATATCCTAAAGAATACTTCTACTCATCCGTTCAAGCAAATATGGTGATCTCGACCATATACTGAACAACATCTCTTGAAATATTCCCCCAAGAACGCAAATCCGAGCTACTAGGAGATAGTCGAATCCAATAATGTTCAAATAACCATCCAACCAAGAGGATTTATACTTAGATCTCATAGATTTGTTTATTTCCTGAGAAAATAGGAACACCACCACAAAACCCAGCACTACAAAAAAAAAAAAAAGAAGAAACAAAAGACAAATAACTTTCACTGCCCCAAAATAGATCTGAAGAAGAAGAGGAAAAAACTCGCCACAAGGACGAGAGAAGTCCACAACCCTTAGAAATCAGAGGGAGAAGACTACAGATCAAAGATCTAGGAACCGATCTATCACTCTAACGTAGTTGTGACATAAAATGATACTCGCCGATGGCTTGTGATGGTGCTACAAGCTGTCGACGAGAAAGAGATGAAGGAGGGTTGTGAGACAAAGAAGAGAGAATTCAAATTTTAGGGTTAAAATCGAGTTTTGGAATGCAATTGCTAGTTGGTAACTTATAATAAAGACTACAAGAAATATATATTTTCTTTCAAATCAAATATTCTCTCTTGTTCAAGGTATAAGAAGCAATTTTGTGAGGGCTATGGCTTTTTATATAAGCTACATTTTGGTTGTCTCATCATTTAATACCATTTTTTTTCCAATTCTACCTCTAATTATTTAATATTACATTTCCTCATATCTTTTTTTCCACTTTTTTCCTCATATATATATATATATATTACATATTTATTGTCTTTAATTAATTTCAACCAATTTTTCAGATTGCATAATTTAGTTATTTGAACATTTTTTGAACTTGAGGGTGTATATAAGAATGTGTCACACCTTTAAAATCAAAAGGTGACCGGTATGAAATATGAATAGACTCACATTCTTTAAACTTTAAATTGGTGTAATATGTTTGAAATAATAGGGGAATACAAAGATCATAAGTATAGATTACATGAAGCATCTTGCTTTAAATAATAATACAAAAGTCTATGGTTATGATTACATCAACTATTAGCACTACAAAATGGATCAGCGAACTTTAAATCATTAAGGAGGTTATTCACTACTCAGCAGGAGGTTCAAGGTCAGCAATATCATCTGAACTAAAGAAAATTTTCTAGTGAATAACGTCTCATTCATATAATGTAATAAAATACAAAAGTAAAATATTTTTTAAAAAATTATCTTTTAATAACAACAAATTGCAATAAATTTTAATTTCTAAATCATATGAACATGAATAAAATATAACTCTATATAAAATATCATCAATCAAATAAATATAAGTACGTAATAAAACCTTTGATTTAATATAATTAATTTAAACCATAATTCTCAAACATCATGTTTTTGTAGGACTTCTTATAGAACGGATGACAAGCATGACCATACAGTTCACGAGGGTAACTAACTAAACGTAGCTCAAGGCTATGAAAATAATCATGAACATACAGTTCATGAGGGTAAATAACCAAGCATGGCTCGAAACTATGAAACAAGCATAAACACACAGCCCATGAAACAAACACAACACGAAGCTAAGAAACAACCGTAGGTACAAAACCTAACTAACAAGCATGAGAACAAATCCCATGAATATATTGTAGGTGGAGGGGGAATAAAGGTTGAGACTTTATGTAAGTAGGATGATATTGACAATGTGGTGTTGGTTATTTATTTATTTGTTCATGTTAGCTGTGAGAGGGAGTATAATGAAGAGCTTATTGATTTCTAATAGGTTACATATTGAATTGGTGGAGATGATAGATTAGTTGGAGGGAAAATTTGACATGTGGATGACTTGTATATGGTACTTGGATGGGGATGACAAGGATGTTTTATATATCTAGATGACTTGTTAATGGTGAAAAGTGATTTCTAGTAATGTATATGGAAAGCAACATGTTTTATGAGGTTGAGGACTTGTATGCATTAGGTGTACATGGGATGAGTTGTTAGAACCGGCTGTCACCCAAGGAGGGATTGAATTGGGTGTAAGATAAAAAAAATAGAAACTTTGAAAATCTTTCCACAACTTAATAAAGGTAATAAATATGAATATAATTATTCATAAATCAATAATCAAATAAATATATATTGGAAATAATATATGCTGGAATTATAAGAGCTTAGGGAAGAGAATATGCAAACTGTGATTTATCCTGATTCGGCCCAATCCAAAATGACCTACGTCCGGTCCCCAGGCTCCTCCTACGATTTCAATCCACTATCTCCCTCAAGCTTTAATCGGGTACTTGAGAACCACTACAATCCCATAAGTTTAGCCGGGCACTTGCGCAGCTTTTTACAAATCTCTTACCGAGAGACTTCCCCTTACACACCGTAAGAATACAACCTTTATAATGAATGATTATAAATAATCTTCTCTCTCAAAAGTGATAAGATGAACACTGTAAGTGTAATGAATTATTTACAATTTTTTTCAAGTTTAATTTTTTTCCTCTTTAGTGCCTTTGAGTGAAAAAAAAAGCACTATCACAAAATTAGTAACACCATTTACAAATTTAGTAACGTCATTTACAATTTTTTTTAAGTTTACTTTTTTTCCTTTTTAGTGCCTCTGAGTGAAAAAAAAAATGCACTATCACAAAATTAGTAACGTCATTTACAACTTTTTTGCAAGTTTACCTTTTTTTCCTCTTTAGTGCCTCCGAGTGAAAAAAAAAAAATAAAGAGGTGACACTAATAGTAATAAACAAAAATCCTAACTTGTTTAATTTTGGTTTTTCTTCTCTAAAATTTTTGTGCTCCAACCATATTAATTTTTCCATAGGCGATATGTTGAGCTCACGTATGAAGTCATCATTTTAAATATAAATACACACACTCACACCTTGGTTATATAAAATCTCATACATGAGTAACAAGCTAGAACCAAGGATGGCTAATCCTTCACAAGATAAGGAATGGAGATTTGAATAATTATTTAAAGAAGTCTCTAAATTTAGTATTTGACTCGAAGAATCATGCACAAAACTTTTACAATTAGTCAGTTGTTCAGATATTTTGTGATAAAATTTAGAAAAATTGCTGAACATGTACTTTGGGTAGCCTAATAAAGGTTATCATTTTATCAGCGCCTTAGTAGCGTAGTGGCATGGAAACCCGTATTAACTGGCCTCCCTCCCCCATGTCTAGGGTTCGAACCATGTTCATTTCCCCTACGATAATGTATTAAAAAAAAAGGTTATCATTAAAAAAAAAAAAAAAACCTAGACGTAAAGCATGCAAAATGAATTCATCAATTATTTTGGAAAAAAACAAAAACAAAAGGAATAAGAGGAGGAAGCAAAACCCAATTTGTCAAGGTACAAGTATATCCCAATGTCAAAATCCCAACTGCTTCCTTTTCTTTTGACCTTTCTTTAAATTAAGTTCTTCCAACCTCACCTACTTTTTATCGCATACTGTTGTTTTATTAATCTTGATTTATATACTTTAGACTCTACGTTTTTTATTTTCAATAAAGTATGATATTGCATAGATCTTTTTTTTTTTAAAAAAAAAAATTTCCAATCAAAATCAAGTGAATTACCAAAAATCTAAATTCAAGACTAAGTTTTTAATAAATTCATAATCAAGCCGAAAAAATTAATTAGGAATTCTTGAATATTATAAAAGAGTAAAATACTTTTATGTAGTAAAAAAGAAAAATGGAAGGAAGGTAGAAGCCTAACTTTGATTTTCACTAACCCCTTTAGTGTGTGGTAGCCAATTCCTCTTTGACATGCAAAGCCTTTTTCCCTAATTTCCAAGACCGCCATCCACTACCACATATGTGATTGTTCAAGAGGTTTCGAGAATTTGCGTACGCCATTTTGCAACACTGTTGATAAAACCAAGAAATAAACAAATTAAATTAAAAAAATTGAGAAAATTTCAATTTAATCCACGTTTAAATGGTCAAAACTGAGAAGAGGGCTTCTAGCTAGCTATCTTCAATTTTTCAACTACATCGGGGAATTTTGGTCTTTTAAAAATATTTTAAAAAAATTAATTAGGCATAATATGTGCCTAAATTTAAGTTTTGGTATTTTAACTGGGTTTAGTTAGAATTTTTCATAATTTAAATCTCCTTAACCGTTTTAAAACAATAACAATGTTGAAAGATCCTCTATTCAAAATTTCTTCTTTCTTTGTACAAACTCTACAAATGAATTTAGTTTTAATAATATTCTTTCCCTAAAATTTCTTTAGTTTTGGAAAAAAAATATTAAATTTGTTCACTTTTATAAATAAAAGTACATCGTATGAATTAAATTATGAAACTTCAAATTATAGTTATGCTCAATTAATTAAATTATTCCGTATGTTTTAAAAATTTTGTCATCAAAATTTAAAAATTATTGAAACATAAATATCCCACAAATTTTGAGAATTAATATACAATAATTACAAGTTAATGATAATTTTCGTCACTGAAAATAATTATAGTGTTTATGATTAAGCAGATTAAAAATTTTAAATTAATAAAATCATTTTCATTCCCTCGTCATCATTATCAAATAACGTAATATTAGCTTTAAGTTCCAATACTTTTATGAGTAAATTAAAAATTTAGGTGAGTTAAAGAGATTTGGCTCCTTTGGCATTTAGGTCCGTTGTCCTACTTTTCTACTATATCGTTTTGGTGTAGTTTTGGATGTAAAATGATGGGGGTTGAACTATTTTTTTTAGAATTAACTGGTATCTAGTGTTTTAAAATATTTTATCTTTAATATATTTTTTTAAATAACAACGAGCACCCAAAATTTAGAACATATACCTATTTATTCATTTCCACCTAAGTTAAAATATTTTCTTAATAGCACCTAATATTTTAAGTTATAGAGTGGACCCAAATAACGGCTAAAAAAAGCCAGTTTGGAGTTAAAGACCGATCAATATTCAATAATGCATATCTCAAAAGTAAGAGATCAGCACCCACGTCATCCTTATGGGGATGACTCATGATACTTTTTCTTTTATAATCCAAATTTTTTGAAGTTCCGAGTATGCTGTAGGATAAATTTAGTACTAAATAAAATATTAATTTTATCACATAAATTTAAATAGAATTAAAATAAATTATATATAAACTCAGGATAAGATTGTGGATACAATAAATTTTTACTTTAATACTAATAATAAGTAAATTTTATTTTTTTAAAAACATCTCTTTTTAATTTGTATTTTTAGCTACTAATATATCAGTTTATAAATGGTTTATTGAGCAAAATTGCCAATCAACTTTTACCAAAAGTGTATCCAATATCATTATACATGTCAGAGGTGCAAAAATGCCCATTAAGATTCAAAATATGAACAAAAATGCCAGTATGGTTTAAATTGGAGCAACTGTCATTATATATACATATGAAAAAAGAGTGCGGGTCTCATCATAAAAATAAATTTTTAAGATTAAATTTAATGGTGATGATATTTTTACTCCCATTTTAAATGTCTATGGGTATTTTTATACTTCCTAATTGTATATGGTGTTGAACATACTTTTAGTAAAAATTCAAATGTACTTCTGTACATTCATCTTAGTTTAGAAAAGATGATAAATATAAATATTTTATATTAATTTAATTAGGTATTTTAATTTTCTTTAAAAAATTAATTAAATCTTATATTTAAGTTGAGCTCATGACATTTTCTAATACCCACAGTTGAGATCAGGCATCCGCGCGGCAGCAAATACTAAATATTAAATAAATACGTTCTGACTTCTGACTCCCCACTTTATTAGATTTATTTATATTTTTTCTGATAACCGGTGTGCCCCTGCGGTATCTATATATGTGTGTATGGAGCCACTCCAATACTGGCGCACTCCCACAAATAAGAAGCAGAGCAAAAGGGAGAAGTGAGAAAGGGAGATAATGAGCTTCAACGCAGGGAAGCTCGTATGTGTCACTGGTGCTTCTGGCTATATTGCTTCATGGCTCGTCAAGCTTCTTCTTCACCGTGGTTACACTGTGAAGGCCACTGTTCGCGACCCTAGTGAGTGATCCTCTTTTTACCTGCTTTGATTTTATCTCTGTGTAATGTCAGGAATTCGCTTTCCTTGCTGAGTCCTGTCACTATTTTTGGTTAGGATGTAATATTGCCTAGAGGGATATCTCCAGATTTTCTTTTTTCCTATTTCTGGTTTTGTTGGAGGGGCATTTTATATGGCAATTGAAAATTGAAGATGATCCGTTGGGGTATTTATGGAGAGACGATGATAGGAACCTCTAGGAGAGCTATGACCTGCAAGCTCTTAAGTTTATCTGGGCTGAATCTCTTCTTTCCGTCGATGGACTTTAGTCCTATGCCTTTCGATGGTTCATGAAAGATAAAATTGCCTCCAGCTAAGCATATCATCGCTAAATTACCAAGAAATGATTATAGTACTGTGAAGGGAACCCATGGCTCTGATATTTCCTTTTGCTTTGGACTTTTGTTATTGTTTGTAGTAAATGTGTGGCCGTATCCTTGTTTTCATATAACATATTCTTTTGATTGTGAAATTGAATATATATGCAATTAAATAGAAAGGATTAGCGTATGCTCACAAGGGTAAATATTTACTTTACATGGGTTCCTGAAGATTCCATTTTGCTTATGCTTTCCAGGTTTCTGTGTCGTTAAATTGCATCAATTTTTATTGTTCTTTCCCATAATGCTAATTATTAAGGTTTTGAATGACCATTTTACTTTGGTTTGTAACTCTCTGCAGATGATCCAAGAAAGGTAGACCATTTGCTCAACCTTGATGGTGCAAAGGAGAGATTGCACTTGATTAAAGCGAATCTCCTGGATGAAGGTTCCTTTGACCCTGTTGTTGAGGGGTGTGAGGGTGTCTTTCATACTGCGTCTCCCTTTTATCATGATGTCAAAGATCCCCAGGTTCATTCTACTCTGCATTTGTTGATGGATAGTGAAATGTGGTCTGTCTATTGTAAAGCATTCTGTTTTTGCTGCTTTAATATGCCATAAAATTGAAGAGAAGTATAACTGCACTTGCTGGCCATATCCTCTTCAAACGGAACTTTGTATTTTATATCAAAGAAATGATTGGATTAATGTCTCTCATTTTGAATGTCCTTGTTTCTTTTTGGATTAATGGTAGGTTTCATTAATAAATTGCTGTCTGGAATCTTGTAATCATGATTCTTGGCTAAAGAAAGTGTTCAACTCTTTTGAATATTTTATTATTACGCATTTGACATTTTCTATAATTTATCAGTAAGTATAGAAGCTATTTCTTGTGGCCTTATTTTCTAACTCATGTCTTTTTTCTTTCTCATTTCAGGCTGAACTGCTTGATCCGGCGGTGAAGGGAACTCTCAATGTTCTAAAATCATGTGCTAAATTTCCATCTGTGAAAAGAGTTGTTTTAACTTCTTCCACGGCTGCAGTTGCATTTAATGGAAAGCCTAGAACTCATGAAGTTGTCGTTGATGAGTCATGGTTTTCAGATCCTGACTTTTGTAGGGCATCTCAGGTATCCGCTATATTTCATTGGACCAAATTACTGATAAAGACGTTATCATGCTGGTTAAATTTGTGTTAGTGAATGTTCTATAGAGTTGGGACAGCTATTATCTATCTAATGGGCAAATCAGAATGGTATGATATACTGTATGCTAAATGAACATTGTTAGTGGTGGACACCATGGTGGAATGGCTAGATATTGTCTCTGCCACTAAGGTGGAATGGCTCCACACTGGTGGCATCTTGGTGGTGATGAAGATGGTGGCTATGGCCTCCTTCAATACCACAGAACAATCCGTATGGGAAAATAATGTCCATAACAATCATTCAATATTGTATCATGTGCTATCAATGCTGAGAAATTTATGAAGGCTCCTCCTCCCTGAAACAATCTCAGAGTTTGCCCAAATCCTTAGTCATATCAATTTCATCCTTTGTCTTATTATTTTCAAATCAACTACCCACAGACATCTGTGCCTCTGTTTTTCTGTTCATGTTCCCCCAATGAACTTGAGTGTATTTTGCTTGTTTCAAAACCCTCTATTTCGACTAAAGTCTTAGTTTTGAATTTGATGTGAAACACTTGATCCAGTGGGTGCAAAGTCATTACTTGTCATGCATAGTAATTTACAATGTCCTCAAGTTTCCTTCTGTTTCCAATTTTGTGCTTTCAGCTGTGGTACGTAGTTTCAAAGACTTTGGCAGAAGAAGCTGCATGGAAATTCACAAAAGAAAACAACATTGATATGGTTACCATCAATCCAGCGATGGTGATAGGACCTCTCTTGCAACCAACACTTAACACAAGTGCTGCTGCAATTTTGAATATAATAAATGGTACTTTCTGTTACTATTCATAAAGCATCTGAGTTACTTTATCATCTCCAACTCAACTGCTTTTTATGGCTATAGTAAATGGAAAAGGAACAGGGATCATTGTAGCAAGGTAGTAAGTGTATGTCAAAGTGTAAGAAAATGAACGTTATGAGATTTTAATCTGTAGCTTAAACTTGTTTTAATGCACATTGGAATTATAATGCTTACCATAATGCTAGATCAGAATATTTTCCTTTTTCTTCTTTTGTGGTATATGTAGCTTTAAACTTTATAATTTTATATACTCTTCATCCTTATTGACGTAAATTGTGCATTAAAAGGAAAATTGGAACCATGGACTGGAATTGGCACGAAAATTAGTGACACAATTCTATCCTCTACAAAATATAAAGGAAATATTTCAGATGAACAAACTTATAGTCTAAATGTACTTTTCTTCAAAATTTCTTTTTGAAGGATCCAATTGTATGACTTGTTTGTGATTTAACTTTCCTCTATTTGATGGCTTCTATGTGTTATGTGTACTCTGTTTGGCCCCAAGACAAGAATTTTTGCATCCCACCTTTTAGGGACTCTTTCCATCCTTGATTTATGCAGGTGCCCAGACATTTCCAAACAGTTCATTGGGATGGATCAATGTGAAAGATGTTGCAAATGCCCATATTCAAGCATTTGAAATTCCTTCTGCTAACGGAAGATATTGTTTGGTTGAGAGAGTGGCCCACTACTCGGAGGTTGTGAAGATTTTACGAGAGCTGTACCCTCAATTGCAACTTCCTGAAAAGTGAGTTCAATTATTTCTACAATTTCAAGACTGCATATAATATATAGTTTAGTTATATATCTTGCTCTAATCTTTTTTGCGAATTTATCTCTTTTCCAAAATGTTGAATTATCTTTTTCATTTTTGTTTTTCATCTATTGTTTCTGCTCTGTCGGGGTATATTATCTTGTTAAATAATGGTGGTTTAATAAACCATGTTCTGCTGTGGAAGCAAAAGATTTCTTTATATGAACTTAAATAAGGATCAGTTAGTTTAAATAAGGATCTGACATGATAGCTTATAAGAAAAACCTAAAAATTGAATTTCTTGACGAAACCTTAATGATTGTGATACAGTATCATTGTAATAGAAATCACAAGTCAGTTGGATTAGTTAGAATGTAACCGTTAGAAGAGATACCAAGCCTATAAATAGATGTAAACTCATTTGATCACAACAGATTTTGATCTTATCCCTCCAAAAACCATCATGTAGAAACCAAATGGCATGTATCCTCACTTCATTCCCATTCATTTAGTTCATGTATTTTATTTCTGATACTTTTTTTTTTTTTCTAATTTCATTTCTTGCTTTCTCATCAAATTTGATAGGTGTGCGGACGATAAGCCATTCGCGCCAACATACCAGGTTTCTAAAGAAAAAACAAAAACACTGGGAATTGAATTTATTCCATTGGAAGTGAGTCTCAAGGAGACTGTGGAAAGCTTGAAGGAGAAAAAATTTGTCAACTTTTAACTTTGCAATCCCTATTTGAAGATTAAATGTTGGTTAGCTTAAGCATGCTTTGAGTTGGTATATGAGGAACTTTTTAGTATTTAGGTGTCCTAGAGACAATCTGGGAGGATAAATCAACACTATTTCTACGTTATAGTATTTTATTATTAATAAATGAGAATATTTTATCTTTATCATATTTATATATTTCCTTTATTTTAAAGTAAATATGTGTTTGAAGATAAAAGTCCTAGGAACAGAATATGTGTTAATCTCGAGGATCAATGATAGAGATCATAATCATGAGGACTCGAGAACACTATATATTTATTATCTAAAAACTTGTTCGTAGTCTTGAATCACCAAGAAAGGGTATTGATGATCTCAATAAGACTAGTACAATATCATCTATTTGTATAGAGATATAAGATAGGGATTTTATGGAATACAGGCATGAAGATGTCTTAGTTGATGTCGTGAGTAGATTTGTTAGAAAACAAATAGTTCATGAGTATCGTAAAGAGTTAATGATTAATGATTAATAATTAATTAATATAAAAAGTTGAGGTTAATAATTTATGAGGATCATAAGGAGTTACAGGTTTCCGCAACCATCAAACAAAATCTTTGTTTTCAACATCATGAAACTTTGCATGAAAGTCATGTAATAATTAAAATTCACCAACAGAATTGATAGCTCTATCTGTTTTTGTAACAAAATAAATAGTGTTTGAGAAGATATTGAGAGATATAGGACCTATTTGGAATGAACTTTAGTTTGTCTATGTGATGGAGACTAATCTGACAAAAGTGTGCAACTATATTACTTTCTTTCATGTTAAACATTGATTCCTAAGATTTCATGGTCATGCTTGTCTTTGTTGTCAATTATAAGATACGTGAGACAATAGACTACCTCTTGTGGTTGTTAATATAAGAGGCTGTTAGACTTTTTTTTAAGGACATTAAGAAAGTTAAATAAGTTACATTGAAATATTTATATTTGTTGGTTTTTCAAACTAATTTATTTAGTCTATAAACTAATATATAATATAATAATATATAATATATGTTGATTTTAAGTAATTTATTTAGCTTTTTTAATTTTATTTTTTTTTTTTAAAGTCTCCGGGTTCTTATGCGAGAGGAAATAATTAGAATTTTTCATGTAGATGTTGGTGAATCGCTAGAGGGTATGATGCATTTAATACTCCTTTAAAACAATTTTTATTAAGAACTACCTTGGTCCCTCCGGTGCTATAAATAAACAACAAAATTATATGCCAGAGGATAAGATGCATTTAATGTTGGGAAAATTCAAAAATAAAAAAAGAGAGTCAAATATGAAATCTATGTAGGATACATTCAATGTTGAGAAAATAACCCCCCAAAAAAAAAAACATAACATAACATAACAAACAAACAAACATGTAATCTAAGTAAGAATATGAAATTTTGAAGTTTGGATGTTGAGAGTTTGAATATAAATAATGACAATTTAAGAATAATAATTAACAAATTGGTTATATACAGTGACAACTTGGTGTCTCAAGTTGCTAATCTCTATACTGTAATAGCTAATTTCTATATTTAAGTTATCAACACTCAAATTTATTTATTTTTTATACAAAGAAATCGGAAAAAATAGAAGCAAAGTAGACAAAGGAAGAAATAAAAAGGGGCTAAGGTCCCAACCCTCTCCTAATATGAGCTATTCCCATCACATCAGCTAGAAGAAAATGATAAAGTCCAATAGGAGGGTCTGAGAAATGAGCTTCATCAGGGGTCTCCACATTGGATAGGACCACGTTAGCCAACCAATCCGCACATTGATTCCCTTCCTTAAGGACATGATAGAATCGTATACCCCATCGTCGCCAAGTAACTGCTCGTATCTTAGCCACCAAATGGGACTCACAAGCTGCACTACCTTCTTTAGAAAGCAATGCGATGATTGTTTGACAGTCACTTTCAACCACTACATGTCTCCAACCTGCCTCCCATGCCATCTCTAGTCCCCTCAAGACTCCCCACAACTCAGTTGCTAGCACCAAGCACCTTCCAAGTCGCGCAGAGAAACCTCCAAGCCAGTTACCAGAACAATCTCTCAGCAAACCCTACATGCCGCCACCTACAGTGGACCTTTTGATGCCCCATCAGAGTTGAGTTTCACAAATGGGGCTTCAGGGAAAGCCCAGTGAACAGTAGAAGGATATTGTTATGATCTACTAATCTATACTTTAAAAGTCGCCATTTTAACGTCTTCCAAAAATTGAAAGATAGACCTGGGCCGATATCTGACACTCTCGTCTTGCGAGTTGTAGATGGAACCATTCCTCCACTTCCAAATGAACCAGCAGGAAACAATAAAAACAACATGCCAAAGATATCCACCAAATCCTTCGTCATCACACATCCAATTTTCTCTAACCCAATTAGTCCAGTCGCAATGGCAAAACGAGTGAAAACGATCAGTGGGTACCACTTCATACCAGAAAGCACAAACCATAGGGCAGTCCCTAAATGCATGTAAGCTAGTCTCTTCTGTTTGGTGACACACTGGACAAAGGCCATCATTGCCAGCCCAAGAACAGATCCACGATCTAAAGGGAGCCTCTGGTGAAATAATTTCCAACCAAAAATTTGTTCTCTATGGGGTCCCTCCCACTTCCATAATTTACTCCATATGTAACAACTTATATCAGAATGTTGAAATCCAGATTCAGCTAAATACATGTAACAACTTTCAACACTAACACCAGTTGAATCTCCAACCAACTAGAAAGATCGATCCGGATCATTATCAGCGGAGGGAGGGAGCATATCTCTAATTAGTCCAACCACATTCTGAGGAAGAAGACTGTATAGTAGTGCTAGGTCCCAACGGCCATCTCGACCAACAAATCTAGCAACCATGCATTCCCGCATATCATCAAGAGTGGAACTCAACGCATAGTCTTGCAGGCACATAGTAGAGGATACCCATTTATCTTTCCAAAATGAGATAGAAGCCCCATCTCCAATCTCCCATAGTACCCGATCCTTCATGTTAATAAAAATGTTACATAGTGCACTCCAGAAAGGTGAACCACTAGCCTTAAATAGAGGTAATTGACCATTTTGAACCTTGTATTTCCCCTTAGAAAGCGCACCCAAATGGCATCTGTCTAGTTCTGAAATCTCCAACCATACTTCATGAGAAAAGCATCATTCATAATCACAGCTGATTTCAAACCAAGCCCACCCATAGGTTTAGGAGTAGTCAATACATTCCAACCTATAGTATGGTGAGCTTTCCGCATATTGGAGTCACCCCAAATGAAATTTCTTTGAATTCTATCAATCTTATTGCATATATTTAATAGGAGGCTTGAATATTGCATATGAAAGTAAGGGATAGTAGATAATACTGATTTGACAAGAGTTATCCTATCTGCCTAAGACAAGCACTGTTGTTGCCACCCACCTAGCTCCCTCCGTAGCTTGTCCACCATCATTATCCTCGCAAAGAATGGGTTCTCTTCCCTGCAGAACATTTGCCACGTCTTGGTGTTCACTAGTGGGTGCCTCGGTCATACCCCCAACACCCAAGAATCCCTCTCCTATTTTTCTTCTACAAGGCAAGTCATTGTAACATCTCTTGGCAGGATCCTCCTCCATCATCACCTTGATTAATCCCCCTGAGTCCGATAGCTTCGCTGTTACTTAACTTAAGTTTTCTGTAGAAAGCTCGCACGGCTTAATAGGTTCCTTCTTCCCCTGATTAGAAAACGCTTGCAAAGGTGAACAACCAGCTCAGGTTGCACGCTGGCGTCGAGTACAACTTCAGAATTATGCCCAACCCCATCATTCTTACCCACAATTTGCCAAACACCAGCTGTAGTTTTTTTTTTTTTTTTTTTTCTGCCATTCACTGGTTTGATCAAGTAGATTCTTCAGGCAAGTAGATGGTTTATGTCCATAAGTCTTACAACTTCCGCACACTAATTCTAACCCTTCATACACAATATCTCATTGTTTGCCTTCAAGAATGTAGTGTAGTTCTAGGTCTTTAGATAAATAAACTTCTATACATATCCTTGTGAACCAGCCCCTGGCAACCTTTGTGGCCACGGCATCCATTCGAATAAATCGACCAATTAAATTCCCAACGTCTACCAGCAGCTTAGTCTTGACGAACTCCGGTGGAAAGGCAGGTAGTTTCACCCACATCTTGACCAAACCAATTTTATCTACCTCTGGATCGAACTCTGGACTCCACTCCTTCACTGCAAGGTAATGATTTTGCACCATCCATGGTCCCTCATCTCTGACTGTAGTCATATCTGTCAATGACTCAAAGCGAACCGGATAAAATCCGTTAGCCACGTCAGTCACAGTGATTCTCCCGTTTCTTGCCCAGATCATCTCCAGCCGCTATCGCATGTAGTCAAAGGCAAACCTCCTTCCCACGGCTTTGACGATCAGAGTTTGTCTCCAGCGTCGCCATGCATGATGCTTGAATCCATCTAAGAGAGAGAACACCATGATACCCTTTGCGTCTCATTTTTTTTGTTACTTCATCGTCTAACTTCGAGGTTTCATCCACGTCCACATCCTCCAACTCTCCATCCCATACAGAGTGACTCGTACGTGCTACTCCAGCGT
Organism: Acacia crassicarpa; assembly: GCA_034222035.1. NCBI lineage: Eukaryota > Viridiplantae > Streptophyta > Magnoliopsida > Fabales > Fabaceae > Acacia > Acacia crassicarpa. Next base: position 43,130,873 of record JAWXYG010000003.1, read on the forward strand.
GTGAACGAGCCATCGACCCTCCCTCCAGCGCCATCGCAGCTTTACAGGAAACCCTAGTAGAGCAGCTTTGTTTTTTTGAAAGAATTTACCCTGAAATAGATACTCAAATTTTAAAATCTCATATTTTTACCAAATTACTTATTTGTACATATATGAGTGAGTCTAATAATTGAAAAGGCAAATTTGTTAAGAAGTTATTATACTCCCTGCGATCTAATAACCATGTTACTATAAATACATATATATATGAGTGATTTTTTTCCCTAACATGTACGTAGTTAAAAGACTAGATTACAAGTATGTTTTAATAAATAAATGAGATCAAGCATTTAAATTTGTTGACAAATAAGATTTGTAATTATAAAATTAATTAACTAACTTTTTAATATGGTAATTGATCTAACAGTATGATGAAAAATTTGAAAATATATATTAAAATTATTTTTAAATTTTCGATAAAGATACATGTGAATAAATGATTATTAAGTAATATTTATGATTAAATTGGGCATTTTGGTTAAAATGATATGTCAAGAAATACACCACAAAAAAACTAATTTTTAGTGAAAACATTGGGCGGCAACTTATAATGTCGCCATTGAAATATAACTTTAAGTGGCGATTATATTACTGCCATTGAAAATACTCCCCTTCAACAATGACATAATATGTTGCGAGAAGGGTATACTTTCAGTAGTGACTATCTTGTGTCGCTACTGAAAGTGTGTTTTAGTAGTGACTTTTGTGTCGCTGCCAAAAATCTAATTTAAAATTTTAGCTCTTTTTTTTTTTTTTAAAAAAATGATATTTATGCAATAAATAAGTTAATTGATGTAATTTGTTATCATTCAAGGATGCGAGGATGATTTCCCATTTAAGGATGTCGTAGATGATGATCGGATGCTGTTGCATAGAGATTGGCATGTTACTTTCAGACACACCGGTCGTGAGATCCTGAGGATAACGGACCATTTGGCTAAATTAGCTGACAACATGGACTATTTCCCCATCTAGTTGCTTGTTACCTATATGTAGGTTTCTAGGTTTTCAGTTGCAATTCAAAAAGCAATAGAGAGGTCCGACCAACGCCCCTTCTTTCTTTATCTTTGATCAGATATATGAACTGAACCTAGATCACTCCTACAAGAATAAAATAACACATTCATTCCTTTTGTTCTTCATTTATCTTTCAACCCAAAGTATCCTTCCTGTTAGAAGCTATTGCAGATCAACATGGTGAGTGTTACAGTATGTACAGAGCTCATACGTAGAAGATGGTTGGGATAAAAAGACCCCAAAAGGTGGAAATCGATCAGCAACGAACAGTCATCAACTTTTGGGTTCCTTTCAAACCACAGAACAAAAGCCTCACCGTCATTCTCCTTTAGGCTTTGCGGCCGACTGAATCTTCATATGTGGCAGTTCCAAGTTCTAGCGCTGGCAAGAAAATTCGCCATGTACATGCCAGATGTAGTGTTCTTTGGAGAGTCGATGGCCGGAGCGGTTGGTGGAGTTCCAGGCGCAGGGGCTAAAGAAGCTAGGAGTGGAGAAGTGGTGTGTGGTGGGGTTCGGTGAGATTGTGGAGTCAGTGGTAGTAAGTGGGTCAACCACTGAGTTGGTGGAATCGTTCAATGGTCCAGCGCTTGAGAGGATCGGAGGGTTCGCAAGCTGGTCACATTTTTTGCTTCCTCATATATACGTACAGTGGATCGGAGGGTTCTTCTTTTAATGCACAATTTAAGCCAATAAGGATAAAGAGTATATAACGTTATAAAAGTTTAAAGCTTCAAAGGCAAAAGGAAAATATTCTGACCTAGCATAATGATGATAAGAATTATAATTCCAATGTACATTAAAACAAGTTTAAGCTACTAGCTAAAATATTTCCTAACACTTTGTCCTACACTTGCTATCTGGTGACAATTATCTCTGTCCTATTTTCCATTTACTACTGCCATAAAAAGCAGTTGAGTTGGCGCAGATCAAGTTAATTAACTCAGATGCTTCATGAATGGAAAAAGAAGCTTCTCGCCATAAGAGGCAGTGAATTGAAATAATGAATATGTTACCTCTAGTCGATATCGCTCATAGATATTAAGGACCTGAAGTAATATTATATGAAAGATTAGTCACTTGAGCCCGTTTGAAAGTTACTTTTAAAAAATAGTTTTTAGGATTTATGAAGTTAAAATGACTTTAGAGAATAGCTTTTGGAAAAAAAGAAGAAGATAATATTTAGATGTTTTTATCATAATAGTTTTTGGAGGGTCAAATTTACCAAAAAAGATATTAACTTTTTGTATAATTACATTTAAAAGATAAAGTTGTATTTTAAATATTATATTCCATAATAAATACCCAAAATTACATTTCCTTATTTTATCTGGGCAAGGTAAGGTGTCCAAAAATTATCATTTTTTTTTTCATAAATTCCCAAAATAAAAAATATACCAAACAGGGACAGGGACCTTAATTGCTCCAGCAACATGTGCTCGAGGTAGAGGTGGTGGTACGCGGAGGCCTTCAGTTGGTCAGAGTTCGAATTTTCTCTTTCGTCATCGGTGTTCCGGTGGACTAGCATTTGGAACCTGGTGGGTTTACCGAGGCCGAATTTTGATTTCACCATAGTGGACGACGTGGAGTCTCTGGCCTTGCTCTCCCTTATTTGCTACTTCTGTGTCTTCAGTGGCTGCACTCTCTGATTCACCCTCTTTTTGTTCTTTCTTTCTCCAATATTTGCACAGTTTATGGTTTCAAAATAACTATTGTATTTGCTTCGCTTGTGCTCAATCTATTATGTATTAACCGATTTTCCGGTACATTTCTGATCGTTCTTGAGTCGGAGATTGAAACATTAGGTAGCGGCGTTTCCGGTTTTGGGATTTCGTTCCTAATTGTTAATCCAAATCATCAATTATTTTTTGGAATCAACAAACTATGGCAGTTAGCATTTTGTAATTCTCAAACTTGAGATCGCTTCGAAGATTCAACAACACTCAAGTCCCAAACCTCGAACAAGAGCTTCGATTCTTTGATGGATTTGTATGAGTTGAGATTGTAGGTCTTGGTGACAACAGTGCTGTTCGATTTGAAGGCGATTATAGCCTGAGCGCCGACCATACCTTGGCTAGTCGGATTTAAAGCCCAGGATGAAGATGAGAATAGAGAACGAGAAGGGGATTTGGAGAAGGGTTAAGGGGTACCTAACACAATAAACTATTTATGCAGGAGCACCCACCACAATAAACTAATATGTGGACCTTAAATCAAATGAACTTTTGAAAACATTAAATTGGCACAAAAACGTTAAACACTGTGCAACCTCCGTCTGATGGAAATAGATTGAGGGAAATAAATTGCTAGCTAATACAACATGTGGCCTCTGAGTCGGCCAAAACAAAAATGTGGAAGGGAAAAACACATCTGGAGAATGGAAGAAGCAATTAGAACGGAAATGGATACTCTAGCTTCTCCGGCGGATTTCCTACTGAGGGTGATGTCATTGTTGACCACACCGCCACTGAGTCACTGGAGATCTTTAGGTTTAGTGATCCGAATCCCAATTACTCTCAGTCTCCATTCGAATCAGTCCCTGTGGAGAATGGGAATGAGAACGGAAATGGATACGGTGATGGTGTTTTTGTCTCAGATGGACCAGTGCTTCCTGCGCCATCTGAGATGGAACCAGAGGAAGGTCGCGCTCTTCAAGAGTGGCGTCGGTGAGTGTTTGAAGTTTATTCCCTTACGGTTTAGTTTTTGAATTTGTCAAATCTCGTTCGAACTTGCTTAGATCTATGATGACTTTGCTTTACTTTAGAAGTTAAATTATGTGTTGATCTCGACTTTTCTTCTTTGATTTTCCTTTTCTTGTGATTTCTTGTGGCATCGAGAATAAGATGTTTGATCTCGTGCGTAGAAAGAAACAAACCGATTACTGATGAATGGAGCCCTAATTGCTTCTTCTATTCTCCAGATGTGTTTTTCACTTCCACGTTTTCGTTTTGGCTAACTCAGAGGCCACATGTTGTATTAGCTAGCAATTTATTTCCCTCAGTCTATTTCCATCAGACGGAGGTTGCACAGTGTTTAACGTTTTTGTGCCAATTTAATGTTTTCAAGAGTTCATTTGTATTTAAGGTCCACATATTAGTTTATTTGTGGTGGGTGTTCCTTAACCCTCTGGAGAATGAATGTCTAGGGAGAGAGGAGGTATAATAGAGGGTATTTTGGGGTTTCTCCAATTATAGAGGGGCCCAAAACTTTGCAGAGAGAGTTTGGAAAAGTGAAAAGTGGGGAAAAAATAAAAGAAGAAAAATTGGATTTAGGAAAACTTAGGTTTTGAGTGCAAAACCTAGGTTTTTGATACATAATAGCTTTTCAAAAAATTATGGGTGTTTGACAGAGCTTTGACAAAACCTAGGTTTTGGGTGCCCCAAACAAACTCTTAAGCTCATTTGAGTCCTGCCATGGAGATCCTAGTTTTAGACCCACAAAATCCTCACAATCAATAAGATATTTGTGTTGAGATCAACCCTCTCTATTGGCTTAAAACTATACCTATACTGACCTATGAAGTAGCAGTCAATGACGCGTAACAAATGTGCAAACTTTATTGATACTTACCTATGAAGTAGCATTTTTCTCTCACATGAGTGCAATAACATTGGACTTCTCTTACCTCTTCAGCATCAGCGGGGCCTCTTTGTCCAAAAACCTAATATGCTTTCTTTTCACTTAAATAAGTGAGATACAATCTCAAATTATAAAACTCTATAAGAACATTTTTTCTCACAAACAATAGTGAGAAAATTCCCCCCCCCCCCCTTTTTTTTCATTTTCTCACTTTTTTCCTTCTTTCCAATTTTTTTCCTTTCCTTTCTTTTATTTTCTTGTCATAAAATAGGAAATATATCAAATTAAACAATTCAAACATAAGCTTTTCGCCATATAGGAAGAGAGCCCAAAAACCAACTACCCAACAGCAAGGAGTAATATATTATTATATGAGTGAATTAGTCACTTAAGCTGATTTGAGACCTGCCATGGAGATCCTAGTTTGAGACCCACAAAATCCTCACGAAAAGATATTTGATGTTGAGATCAACACTCACTGTTGTCTTCAAAATACAAGTCAATTCGTCAAATCATGAATTAAATTAAAATCTTCATTTGGATGGTAAGTAGTTGAAGGGTATACAGCATGCTAATACAAGTCAGTTCGTCAAAAAGGTTTTTGGGATTTTTTTTAAAAAAAATAAAAAGTAAGGGCACTTATGTAATTCCACATATTTGCTTACATTTGAAAATTCCAAATAAGTCAATTTGGAATTATTGAAATTCACCACATTTATTTGTCTTTTATATATTTTGACAATATTTTCCTATCATTTTTGCTTTAATATTACTCGTTGAAAATTAAGTGACTGGCTTAAAATATAAGAAAATTTATATTCCTAAAACCTTATAACCTACAAGGTCAAAAAAAGTTAAGCCTTATAGTATATAAAGAATTTTCTGACATATTAATTATATTAGCATTCACATTACATAATAATTTTAGACACGCAAATACATTCCTAATTCATATTTATAAAAATATCCCAAATTAACAAAAGAAAACAGAGATTCTATCTATAGAATAGGTAGAACAATCCTAAATGAAACATATAAAGGTGCATATTAAATACATATGTTAGTCTAATGCAGTAAAAGCCTTTGGAAAAATTAGAATGAAGGATAAAAAATATTTATTGAGAGGGACCATAAAAATTATAATGATTTATAATGACCAAATACAAAATTATAAAATTAAACATACTAAAATACCAACAGTGAAATCTTTTGCATTCTCTCTTATATTTTCTCTCAAATTCTATTTTCAAAACTAATATAAAATTCTAAATTTCACTAAATTAAATAAAAGCTTTATCAAATTTTCATTTTTCACAACTTGCATAGATATCTATAAAAAAAATTACACACTCTTTAATTTTTCAAAATGATAATTTGTTAGGATAAAAAAAATTAATTAAAAATATATTTATATAATTTTAATAAAAATCAAGGTATTTTATAATTTATTACATATGTTAAACTAAAAAATTTTATATGATTTATTTTTATTTTAGAAGAAATTTATGTGGGCTAAAAAATCATCTAATGTTAATAAAATAAAATAAAAAATCTATTATATCTTGAAAAAGCATGAAATAAGTTTAGTTTTTATTTTGCAAAAAGATTTTAATTGATATTAACGTTGATACTTGATAATATAAATATGGTAATTTGGTGATACATTTGTTAATCAAATTATCTATTAATTATAAGAATATGGAACTTGTTGAAAATTAAAATTTAAAATATATGAGTTTGAACCGTATAGTTAATTAAATAATATATTAATTTTTCATGAGTATTAAACATAGTGAAAAATAAAAATTAAAAAATAGATATTATTATATTACATGTGAATAGTGGGTGGTTTTAGTTTTAATTTTAGTCTTTTTTTTAAAGAAAATTATGAATACAAAAGTTAGGAGATTTGATTAAGGACAATTTAGTAATTTTAAATTTATATTATAATATTTGGTCCTTCTAAATAATTACAATTTTTATGATCTTTCTCAATAATATACTTTACTCCAAGTCCTTCATTATAATTTTTCCAAAAACTTTTTCATCCCAGGTGGGCTTCAGGAGTCAACCGAAGAACAAGCATGCTTATATTGTCTCAATACCAAAATATTCTTTTTGGTAAATAACAACCCACAATAACGGAATAACGTAACTTAGGAACAATTATTCATCATTTAATTTAGACAGCTATAAGAGTATAAGAAAACAAAGAGAGAATTAATCATAACTATTAAAAATAAAAATAAAAATCAAAGAACTTTACCTATATGACAATCGATGGACCGATTCGAAAAACAATTATGTATTTTATCTGAACCTATAAGAATTAATCATGCTCATGCAGTCACGATAAAGCATTGAAAATATTGGCCGAAAGCATATAATTGGTCAAGTGTAGGTGAGAGATGCTGGGTTATCCCTAATCTACTTTTTTTTGGTCGAATTATCCCTAATCTACTTTGCCAAGCCCATTTAGAAGTGGGACACAAATGCAAATAAGGCAAAATATGGGGTATGGGGTCAGCATGTGTAATATATTCTTTCAATAGAGAAGGTGTAACAACCAAACTGAGTTGGTTCTAATAATGGAAAGGATTAGTCACAAACCAATGTTCAAGTCTTCGTTAGAGATGGCCACATTTAGTATCTAAAATGTCTTAAAAAGGATCGCACCAAATAGGAGGATACCTATTTTTAGAGGGGAAAAGGGCAATCCAATTAAAATCCCAAGGAACCAAAAAGAAAAATATTATTGGAGAAAATTCTAATGTTAAAAAAGTTTCATTGACAACTTTTTTAGTATGGGATTAACAACTCTATCTATGAATTTTAACAACTTGGGAAAATTCCAATTAAATACCATTTGAATTGGTAAAACCCTTAGAAGTCTCTCGAATTTGCAAAAAGATTGAAAGATACAAAGGATCTATGAGGGATATGCAAATTCGGGTGAAATTACCATTTTGTCCTTAGTTTTAAATAAATAAATAAAAACATTAACTACCCTCACTGTCGGCCGCCGAGGGCCACCGCTCGCCGACAACCCTTCGGCGGCTGGCCGCCGCCCTGCGGTGGCCACTGCTACCAATTCTTGAGAATCGTGTGGCAATTCTCATTGAGAATTGCCTTGGCTTGGCAATTCTCGAGAATTGGAGCGGCCAGCCGTCAAAGGGCTGCCAGTCGGCTGGGGTAAGGGTATTTTATCTTTATTTATTTATTTAAAACTAAGGGTAAAAGGATAATTTCACCTGAATTTGCATATCTCTTATAGGTTCTTGGTGCCTCTTGGTCTTTTCACAAATTCAGGAGATTTCTGAGAGTTTTGCAAATTCAAATGGTATTTTAATGAAATTTTCCCTAACAACTTTTTGGGACCTTTTTTATATCAGAATTTTCTTTAACTTTTTTGACATTTTCTTAATCCCTTAAGATATGAAAGAGAAAGGGTACCAAGCACGTTGGATTAAGTGAGACCAAAATCATAGGGAATGGTTGAAGTTTTTTTTACACAGCAAGCTAGATTTTTGTTAAAATATTTGATACCTAAAATTTAAGTCGTTCAACACAATCTTAAAGATTCAGCTATTTAATCTGTTTTTTTTTTTTCACTTTCAGAAAATATCTAGTACTTAGGGAATAAGTTAAACCAAAATAAATTATAGAAATTGAGTTATAAGTAAATGAAAATTTTGTAGATTAAGTGATTAATTTTTTTCTAAAATTTATTATAAAACTTCAAGTTTAGTATTGCTATTATTTAATGATATTCTAATAAAAAAGTCATGAATATGACTATCATAACTTACTCCTTACGGTCGTACTCATAAATTATAATGAATGAAGAGTCTAATTTGTTTGATTTAGTTTTTTCTTCTCTATAATTTTTTTATTCGACTATTTTTTCATAAGAACTTGTTATTATGCACTGGCTGCGTAAAGAGGTAATCATTTTGAAAATTTGTATCTTAGCTTTGATCCTTGATATCAGATCTTTTTTGTAGGACAAATTGTACAACAGACAAGATCTTATGTGAAAGATTGGGGCTAATATTTTTCTTTGTTATATAAAATTTCAGTGAACACGAGCGTTACAAACTAGAATTCATTGAGATTGGGTCCAGCCAAAGGGGCGGCTAGTCTCCGATATATAATATTGTTAGTAAAAGTTAAAATTTTTGTTGAGAGATGTGTCTTATATATAGTACTCCTTTCTGTCCTAATTATAGGAACACTTTTATAGCAAAAATTGTATTACAAAAGTGTTCCTATAATTAGGACTGAAGGTAGTATATAGTACCCGAAGGTTTCTAAAATATAATTGATTCTAGGGATAAGGGTCTTAAATGTCATGAAAGTTTTCGCTCAGGAACACTAGTAAGACGGAAGTTTTTTTTGGACCAAAAATGCTACAGAAGTTCACAAAACGTAGCAATTTTGCCCCTTCGTTAATTTTGACCGTTAAGTTTAACTAAATGCACATGTGGCATGCCACCTCATCAATCATAAGTATCATTTTTGTCTCGGAAGTTTTCACTGAGGAGCAATTTTGCCCTGGAAGTTTTCATTGAGGAGCAATTTTACCCCGGAAGTTTACAAAATGTAGCAATTTTGCCATTCTTTCCCCCAATATTAAATTTGACTATTAAATCAGTCAAAGACCACACATGTCATGCCTTGAAAAGGTCGAACTTGGAGTCAGAGAAGGAGATCCTTGAGATGTTAAATTCAAGGCGGCCATAATTTGTGAAGCCGAACTGATCAAAGGGACTGAAAGGTCTGTCGCAAAACTCAGAGGAAGCATCATTTATGATCTAAGCAAGTGAAATACAAAACGAGAAATGAATTGTTCCAAAAATTGGTTCAGTAAAACAAATCAATAGTGATAATATTTACGTTTATCTGACTTGTACCTTGGGGTTTCACATATCGGACAATTCTCCTTCTCTTCAAACTCTTTTCTATACAATATTCAATCATTTGGGCATACATGGATCTTTTTGTACTCCATCCCCAGTGGACAAAGTATTTTCTTAGCATCATAGTATCGATGTAGCAACACATTATCATCCGAAACATCTCCTTAAAAGCCTTAAGCATTTCACTCTTGTCGCTCCATCCATGGTGTGCCTTTAAGCTTACGAATTTCAATACAACGTTCAACAATTGGTAATTTTTACACCCAGGGTAAAGCGTGGTCTTTGCATCACTGCACATATTACCATATGCATGTGATTGATGAAGAGCCTCTTCTCCTACATCACGAATAATGTCCTCTATGCGTGATGACTTCCCATTTTTAGTAGATTTGAGATATATTTTGATATATTTAGGAAGTCATCAATGGTAAATTAAAGAGATTTTCTTGAGATTTTAATAGATATCAATTTGGATGCATCATTTGTGGGATTTCAATTTAAAATGAAAGTCTTTTCACTACTACAAAATATGAATACTACTATCCTAAAAGACGTCCTGTTTTTAAAAAAGGAAGTAAAAAATGAAGGTAGTGGTATTGTCGTAATTATTTAATCAAGTTTTAGACTTTAGACAACCCAAATATTAATTCAGGTCGCCAATTTGGGAATTTTGGCGACCTGAAACAAATTCAGGTTACCTTAGTTCCTGAAATTTCTCTTGCGCGCCAAAAAAATTCTTAAATAGCGCCAAAATATTTTTACAATTTGGGAATTTTGGCGACCTGAAATAAATTTAGGTCGTCAATTTGGGAATTTGGGCGACCTGAAATAAATTCAGGTCGCCTTAATTCCTGAAATTTCTCTTGTGCGCCAAAAAAAATTCTTTAAATAGCGCCAAATTTTTTTTACAATTTGGAAATTTTGACGACCTGAAATAAATTCAGGTCACCAATTTGGGAAATTTTGGCAACTTGAATTTAATTCAGGTCGCCTTAATTCCTGAAAAATTCTTAAATAGCACCAAAAGCGTAGGACGACGAGGCACCAACGATCTTTACGTCCTGGGAATTTCGTGACTCCAAATCTTTAGGTCCAGCGATCTTCAGGTTCCTCTCCATCACTTGTGGTTTTTTTTTTGTCACTACTCTAGCTCTGAAAATAGATCTGCTTCGCTGATTGCACATATCTGTTGTGGTTCTTCTTTTTTGACTCCAAATCTGAAAAATAGTTTTGTTTCGCTGATTGCACATATATGCTTTTGTGGTTTTTTTTGTTACTCCAGATCTGAAAATATATCTACTTCGCTGATTGCACAAATCTGCTGTCATGGAAGAGCACCACCGCATTCTTGTTCCTTATTCCTTTCATTTTAGGGGATTAGAATGCGAGTTGTTAGTTACTTGTTAGGTTTTTTTTCTTTTCTTTTTTTCATTGTATCTTCCTTATTGTCTCTGTTTCGATTACTCTCTTTGTGTTCTTTTCTTGTTCTTGTTGGTTTTGGAATTTCTTGCTAGTAACATAAAAAAGAAAGTATTTCTGAAATTTGATTTTTGATTTGTTCTTCCGTGGCCAACCCCGTGGGGGTTTTTTTTTTCAAAAAAAAAAGTTAAATTCAAGTGACCTGAATTTAATTCAGGTCACCTTAACTAAGGCGACCTGAATTAAATTTAGGTCGCCCAAAGTATTTTTTTTTTACTACCCCTCATGAGACGTTCCTAGAAAAAAGGACGTTAAATGGGTCAAATTTAGGATGTTTTTGATGTTTTTTGTAGTAGTGTTTAGCTTAGGAAATAAATAATAGTAATGACTAATGAGAAGTTTTAAAAAAATAAAAATAAAAATAGGTTTTATTATTATTATTATTATTAATTATATAATAATGCTTCTTTAACAGCAACCACACATTGATTAGATTGTTTGGATTGAATGAATTGAAGATTATAATTTGAAGGCCCAAGGAAGCACGCCACATTTTGAAACAATTGGGCCCACAAATTGAATAGAATGGAAGACCAAATCTAAAGAAAAGGGGCAGCGACGAATTGAGAAAGAGGAATTTCGCTGGACAGAGAGGCGCATTTGAATGGAGAGAGAGAGCACGACTTGCAGAGATAAAATAGAGGTAGCGCAGCGAGAAGTCTTTGCATACCCACTCCATCGCATCTTCTCCCTCGCCGGCGACACCTCCACCTTCATTGTCGCTGGTGAGATTATCCCATCACCACCTACCACCACCTCGATTCATCCACCTTCTCATCATCGCCGGAAATTAGATAAATAGAGGAGGCAAGCTGCAGCAAAGGCGCATCGTTGGGGGATAGATTCAGCCAGCAACGTAGATCACACAGGAAGAAGAAGAGGAAGAAGGAGCACTTGTGTTCTTAACTCACTACTCTGTTTTTGTTCCCCTTCCCTTTGATTTTTATTGTGGCCTGAATTTGAATTTTTATTGTTGTTGCTGTGATCTGGATTAAAGTCATGTTTAACTAATTTCTCTTTGCAACCCAGAGGAACCTTGAACTTATAGGTGTGGATTGGACTTCGTTTTTATTAATTCGTTATAATTAATATTAATTTTGGTTACTTAATCTTGTTTAGCTTTATCTATTTAGTGATTGGCCATCATTGAATATGAATTTGAGAATTTTGATTTACCTTGACGAAGGGAATTTTAATTTGGCTCTAAGATTAAGTAATACGGGATTAGATTTCAATTTAATTTGTGATTAGGATAGACATATACCTAATTGTCCCATATAATTGTTGAAGAGTGTGTTCAAGTTATGTTGCCTCTTGAGTAATTATGTTAGACATAATAAATTATACTTAAGAGAGGGTTGCAAGTGAACCAACAGGCACTTATAGCTATTTATACTCGAGATTAACAAAATCAATATTAAGGCTAATTAAATTAGTAAAATCAAGGTTTATGAAGCTAATAAGAGATTAGTGACTCTGGGTTGCTCATTTCATTATTATGGTGGTTTGTTTATTTTAATTTTAGTTTAATTCATTTTTCTTAATTAAATTCAATTTAGTTTGCTCAACTTAAAAGAAAGTGTAAAATTAATGCTTAACCGAAGTTTGTGATACCAAGTCCTCGTGGGAACGATATCTTAGTCACTCTTTATTACTTGATACGGCCCGTATACTTGCGGAGTTTATAGGCTATAAATTTTGCCCTATCAAGTTTTTTGCATCGTTGCCGAGGACTCAAGGCAATTGGTGATTAGTATTAGAAATCCTTTAGTAGTTTTAGTTTGAGTATTTTTTTTAAAATTATTTTTCTTTTTCTTTTTCTTTCTTTTAAGCTTTTGGTGTTAGTTTGATACTATGAGATTTGTTTGGGTTTTGCAGGTACTTTGATATATGACCCGTAGAGCCAAAGCTACTAAAACACCACAGAAACCAAGGAATATCCAAGAGTTTTTGAAAGCTACAACACCTCAGATCCAAGAGGAGGAAGTAATACATACTGAAGCTAAAGAGATGGCTGAGGATGAAAATGACAATATGTGTATCAATGATTTTCTGAGAAGACAATCTCGGGACTATCAGTCAGGAATCAGAGTGCCTGATTTTCAAACCAACAATTTTGAAATCAAGCAGACTATGCTTTAAGATGCTTGAACTACAGGGTCAGTATTCAGGAAACGATTTAGAGGATCTAAATCGGCATCTGATACAATTCCTTGATGTTTGCAGCTCATTCAAGCAGAATGGTATTCCTAATGGTGTGATCTGTCTTCGGCTTTTTCCTTACTCTCTACAAGGGAAAGCCAAAGAATGGCTCAACAATTTAGAAGAGGGCAGTATAACCTCTTGGGAGACTTTAGAAGAAAAGTTCATATCACGATTTTTCCATATAACAAGATGGTGGATGCAAGAGCCGCTCTTACTAATTTCTGTCAACAATTTGGGGAACATCTGTATGAAGCCTGGGAGAGGTTCAAGTTGCTTGTTAGGCAGAGTCCTGGTCACAATCTAGAGAAGTGGGTCTTACTTCAAATCTTCAGTACTCGGTTGACTTTTGAATCTAAATCATAATTAAATGTTGTCACTAATAGGGGAATTACAAAGCAACCAGTGAATCATGTCTGGAAATGCTTGGATGACTTATCAGCTGACTTTATACAGAACAACAATGAAAGAAAGCCAGTGAAATCAGTTGATAGAGTTATTGAGGAACCTTCTTCACAATTGATGGCAATGTTGAATACAATCAACAAGAGGTTTGATCACTTAGAAGCTCAAGTGAACTGATCTAATGGTAGACAGATGAGAGTCAATGCTATTCATGCTTCTTGTGATTACTATGGAAATGACCATGATAATGGACAATGCCTCATATCTCAACAGGTGGAGCCAGTGAGCTATGTAGGAAATTATCGGGGCAATAACCAGAACAATCCATACTCAAATACATACAATTATGGGTGGCGTAAAAATCCCAACCTCTCTTGGAAATATGGTGCAACTCTTAATGAAGCATCAACCTCTAGTACAAAACAAGTCCAACCTCCTGGGTTCTATCAATTTGAAAAGGAAGTTATTCTTACCCAAGAACCTAAATATGATTTAGAGGCAGTGATATCTCAACTCGCAAGTTTTCAATTAAAGAATGCTCAGGAGCAAGCCACTACTAATGCAAGAGTAGACTCATCTACTGTAGGAGTAAACTCATCTATAAAAAACCTTGAGGTACAATTGGGACAAATTGTAAATGCTGTGAATGTTCTACAATAGAGAGTATTACCAAGTAATACCATGCCTAATCCTCGTAGATATGGGAAAGAAGAATGCAAAGCTCTTACATTGAGAAGTGGAAAGGAATTACCTGAGATTTCACAACCAAAGAAACCCTCAACTTCTAATGATCAAACAACTCTTACAGTCAATATAGAGGATGATGAAGAGGTTATACAGAAGGTGAATGGAAAAGTCAATGAAGAGAAAGTAGAGATTGAGTCTAAAGAGGGTGAAGTGAAAAAGAAGGCAAACCTGGAGAATCTTAAATGGGTACTGCCTTTACCATTCCCTCGGAGATTTCAGAAGAAAGATTTAGAGGAGCAATATAAGAAGTTTTTGGGGGATTTTCAAGCAACTACACATTAACATCCCTATCCTTGAAGCGTTAGAGCAGATGCCTCAATATGTGAAGTTTCTAAAGGAGATGTTGAGTAAGAAGAGGAGGTTTGGTGACTATGAAACCGTAGCTTTAACTGAAGAGTGTAGTGCTATTCTTCTCAACAAGCTACCCCTTAAACAGAAAGATCCAGGCAGTTTTTCTATACCTTGCGTAATTGGAGAAAAGTTTCAAGGAAGAGCATTATGTGATCTAGGATCAAGTGTCAACTTGATGCCATTACCCGTGTTTAGAAAATTGCAATTGGCTTGCAATTGGGTGAAGCTCAACTAACTTCTGTGACACTTCAGCTAGCTAATCGAAGTTTAGCTTTTCCAAAGGGTATCACTGAAGACGTTTTGGTTAAAGTTGACAAGTTTATTTTTCCTGCTGACTTTATTGTCTTGGATTGTGATGTAGATAGAGATCTACTGCTCATTGTGGGAAGACCTTTCCTTGCTGTAGCTCGAACACTGATTGATGTTGAAAAGGGAGAGATCAAGTTGAGGGTGAATGATGATGAAGTTATATTCAACATGAACAAGGCATTGAAGTATCCTAGGGATGTTACAGATTGCTTCAGGGTTGACATGTTTATGAGATGATTCAAGAGACTTTAGTGTCATTTTCTATAAAAGAACCATTAGAATCTATTTTACTTGGGACCGATGAAATTGAAGAAGAGCATATAGTTGAATGTAAGAAGTTACTTGAAGCCTCTTCTTATTACAGGAAATTATCACAGCAGTTTGAGTTGTTAGAAATAGAATCAAGGCAAACTACTTCTTTGAAGCCTTCCATTGAGCAAGCACCACTTCTAGAGCTTAAACCCTTACCACCGCATGTTGAATATGCATATTTGGGTGAATATGAGACACTACCTATTATCATCTCTTCTTCCTTATCTGAAGATCAAAAAGAACAGTTGTTGAAAATTCTCAAGAGCCACAAAGGTGCTTTAGGTTGGACAATTGCAAACATAAAAGGTATAAGCCCATCCATTGTAATGCATAAGATACTCTTGGAAGATGACCACAAGAAATTTATCCAGAATCAAAGAAGATTAAGTCCCATGATGAAAGAAGTGGTCAAGAAGGAAATTATCAAATGGTTAGATGCTAGGATCATTTACCCCATTTCTGATAGCTCATGGGTCAGCTCGGTGCAATGTGTTCCTAAAAAAGGGGGTATGACAGTGATTATTAATGAGTAAGATGAGATTATCCCCACTCGCATAGTTACTGGCTAGCGGACTTTCATGGATTACAGAAAGTTGAATGATGCTACAAGGAAAGATCATTTCCCACTTCCTTTTATTGACCAGATGTTGGATCGATTGGCTAGTAAAGAATTCTTCTGTTTCTTGGATGAGTATTCAGGATATAATCAAATTGTGCTCTCTCCCAAAGATTAAGAGAAGACAACATTTACCTGTCCTTATGGCACTTTTGCCTTTATAAGAATGCCATTGGTTTATGCAATGCTCCTGCCACTTTCCAAAGATGTATGATGAGTATATTAACTGATATGATAGAAGAGATAATGGAAGTGTTCATGGATGATTTCTCGGTATTTGAAGAATCATTTGAAGAGTGCTTGATCAATCTGGAAAAGGTGTTGAAGCGATGTGAGGAGACAAACTTAGTGCTCAACTGGGAGAAGTGTCATTTTATGGTGACTGAAGGCATAGTTTTGGGTCATAAAGTTTCTAAAAATGGTTTAGAGGTTGACAGAGCCAAGATTTCAGTGATTGAGTAACTACCTCCTCCTTCTAATGTCAAAGTTGTACGAAGCTTCTTGGGCCATGCTGGTTTCTATCGTTGATTCATTAAAGATTTTTCCAAGATTTCAAAGCCCCTTTCACAGTTGCTGGAGAAAGATACTCCTTTTCAGTTTAATGAGGAGTATATGAAGGCTTTTGAAGAACTGAAGAGAAGATTGACTTCACCTCCTATCATTGTAGCTCCTAATTGGTCACTACCTTTTGAAGTAATGTGCGATGCAATTGACTATGCTATTGAAGCTGTGCTGGGACAGAGGCGTATGAAGATCTTCCATCCTATCTACTATGCGAGCAGGACCCTAATAGCAGCTCAGGTAAATTACTCTACAACTAAAAAAGAAATGCTTGCTATAGTGTTTGTTTTTGAAAAGTTTAGGGTATATTTGATGGGTGCTAAGGTTATAGTTCATACTGATCATGTTGCCATTAAATATTTGTTGGGGAAGAAAGAGTCTAAACCTCGACTGATTGGTCTTGTTACTACAAGAATTTGATGTGCATATAGTTGATAAGAAAGGAATTAAAAATCAAGTTGCTGATCATTTGTCTAGAATTGTGAACCCTTCTAATTATGTGAATGATTTGTTGGTGAATGAATATTTTCCTGATGGGAGCAATTGTTTGTTGTAAGTAGTTGTGGTTTGCCATGGTATGCTGATATTGTGAATTATCTTGTGTGTGAAGTATTACCTCCTGATTTGAATTTCTATCAAAGAAAGAAGTTTTTGCATGATGTTGCCTATTATATTTGGGAAGAACCATTTCTTTTTAAGAGATGTTCTCATTTGATCATTAGAAAATATGTGCCTGAGGTAGAACAAGAGGAAATTTTGAATGCATGTCATGCATCTGCATATGGGGGACATTATGGGGGGCAAAGAACTGCATCAAAGGTTCTTGAATCTAGTTTTTATTGGCCAGCTTTGTTTAAAGACGCTCACCAATTTGTTACCAAGTGTGATAGATGTCAAAGAACAGGTAATATTTCTAAGAGACATGAGATGCCTTAATCTGGAATCCTTGTGGTGGAGTTATTTGATGTTTGGGGGATGGATTTCATGTGTCCTTTCCCATCTTCAAGAGAAAACAAGTACATCTTTGTTGCTGTGGAATATGTGAGTAAATGGGCAGAAGCTATGGCTTGTCAAGCTAATGATGCTAACATAGTGGTTCGATTCTTGAAGAAGTATATCTTGACAAGATTTGGCACCCCTGGAGCAATCATTATTGATGAAGGGACTCACTTCAACAACAAGAATTTCAAGGCTCTCTTGGAAAAATATAAAGTGCACCACCAGATGTCGCTTGCATACCATCCACAAACTAATGGTTTGTGTGAGTTGACTAACAGGAAAATTAAGAGGATTCTTGAGAAGACTGTGGGTCCAACTAGAAAAGATTGGTTTGACAAGCTTGATGATGCTTTATGGGCTTATAGGACAGCTTTTCGTACTCCAATTGGCATGTCACCATACCGTTTGGTTTTTGGAAAAGCGTGTCATTTACCACTTGAATTAGAATATAAAGCATGGTGGGCAATCAAGAAGCTAAATATGGACCCCCATCACGCGGGAGCTAAAAGGTTGTTTCAACTGAATGAGTTGGAAGAATTCAGACTTCAAGCATATGATAGTGCACGGCTATATAAAGAAAGAACAAAGAAATGGTATGATAGTCATATCTTGAAGCGCTCTTTTGAGCTAGGGCAGCTGGTGCTTCTCTTTAACTCAAGACTTCAATTATTTCTTGGGAAGCTTAAGTCAAGGTAGTCTAGTCCTTTCAAAGTGGTTTCGGTGTCGTCAAAAGGTGCAATTGAAGTTAAAGATGAGAGAACGAGAGATTGCTTTAAAGTAAATGGGCAAAAACTGAAGCATTACCATGGTGGTGAAGTGAACCGACAAACAATGGTTCACTGCTTGTCATCACCTATTTAGATTGCTGGTATAGTTAGGTTGAGGACTATAAACCAAACGCTTCTTGGGAGGCAACCCAAGGTTTGATTTGATGCTTTGTTTGCTTTTGTAGGACTGTTGAAAGCTCCTGACAAGGTATTCCACTTTGGTAGCAAGGATTGAGAGTGCAAGTCAAGGACAAATAGGGGAGTTTTCTTCTACTTTTCTTTGATTAGTTCTATTTTATTGTTGATGATCTCTTGCTTGGGAATGAGTGCTGGTCTTAGTTGGATTTGCATGTGATGACTGTTTGTGATGATAATTGAGTGATTGTTAGTACTTGAGCTGTTTAGTTGGTGAAAATTTGAAATCTCTGAAATTGATGTTACCCTTATACTTATAGATAGATGGTTGCTCTTCACTTCCATTGTTTTTTGTTACTTGTTCACATTGAGGACAATGTGACATTTAAGTGTGGGGGTGATGGTATCCTAGATTTTACATGACTTTCCTTGTCCTTAGATTTTCTTGGAAAAAAAAAATTCTTATGGAAGTTTGAATTTTACTCATGAGCATTATCACAATTGGGTTAGTTTGAACATGAAAAAGGAGTGAATTTGATTAGGAATTGATTCTATGTTCTTTGAATGTTAGTAAAGAGGTAAAGATTTGGTTTTGGTACTTGACTTTAGGATGTCAAAAAACCTTGTGAGGAAATTGAGCCTAAGTTTCATTTCTTTCAAGAGGGAGTACACCTATTGTGATTTTATCTCGAGAACTTGTCTTGAATCTCTTTTGAAGTTTGAAATCCTTTTGCATGCACAAAAATGATTTAGGCATTCATTTCATAGCTAGTTCGGCCAAATGTCCATCCTTATCACATGAAAATAATTTGTTTACCCCATTTGAGCCTTTGTTTTTTTTAAAAAAAAAAAAAGAAAAAAGAAAAAACAAAAAAAAGAAATTTGCATAGAATAAATAGCCCTTTGTTTGAGATATGTAATTTTTATATCTTTTTCTTCCCATTCATTTTTGTTACTTTAGTAAGTTCTAAGCGAACCAATTTAAAAGAGTGAAGGAGTTAGGAAGTCAATACCATAAGAGTATGTGTGGGTAGTGAAAAGCAGGGAAAAAAAAGAAGAAAAAAGATAGAAACAAAGGAATATATTTAAAAAAATAGAGAAAAAGGGAGAAAAAAAAGATTGTTGAGGTCAAAAGAATAAAGGTTGTTTATATATAGTGTTAGTGAGTTTGTTTTCTCTTGGTGGGTATTCTTTCATTCTTCATCATGAATTTCATTAAATTACTTGGCACTAATTAACGTATTCTCCAATATCATTTGATCATTTTCATTTCATTATCCTACCTTGGTCATTAAAACCTTGAGAAAGTCCTTTTGATTTGAGTGTGCAATTGGATAATGTATATAGTGGAGATTGAGATAATAAACAAGCTTATGGTAGATAAGTTGCAATAGAATGGAAGACCTAATCTAAAGAAAAGGGGCAGCGACGAATTGAGAAAGAGGAATTTCGCTGGATAGAGAGGCGCATTTGAATGGAGAGAGAGAGCACGACTTGCAGAGATAAAATAGAGGTAGCGCAGCGAGAAGTCTTTACATACCCACTCTATCGCATCTTCTCCCTCGCCGGCGACACCTCCACCTTCATTCCAGCGATATTATCCCATCACCACCTACCACCACCTTGATTCATCCACCTTCTCAGCGTCGCCGAAAATCAGATAAATAGAGGAGGTAAGCTGCAGCAGAGGCACAACGTTACTTAATCTTGGTTACTTAATCTTGATTAATTAGTTATAATTAATATTAATTTTGGTTACTTAATCTTGTTTAGCTTTATCTATTTAGTGATTGGCCATCATTGAATATGAATTTCAGAATTACGATTTACTTTGACGAAGAGAATTTTAATTTGGCTCTAAGATTAAGTAATATGGGATTAAATTATGATTTAATTTGTGATTAGGATAGGCATATACCTAATTGTCCTATATAATTGTTGAAGAGTGTGTCCAAGTTATGTTGCCTCTTGAGTAATTATGTTAGATATAACAAATTATACTCAATAGAGGGTTGTAAGTGAACCGACAGGCACTTATAACTATTTATACTCGAGATTAACAAAATTGATATTAAGGCTAATTAAATTAGTAAAATCAAGGTTTATGAAGCTAATAAGAGATTAATGACTCTGGGTTACTCATTTCATTATTGTGGTGGTTTGTTTATTTTAATTTTAGTTTAATTCCTTTTTCTTAATTAAATTCAATCTGGTTTGCTCAACTTAAAAGAAAGTGTAAAATTAATGTTTAACCGAAGTTTGTAATACCAAGTCCTCGTGGGAACAATATCTTAGTCACTCTTTATTACTTGATACACCCCGTATACTTGCGGAGTTTATAGGCTATAAATTTTTCACTATCAATGCGATCATCCATATCCATGTCATTATCATCAAAGGCCACTTCCCCATGTTGAGATCCACTTGGTATTTTTTCACCATGCCAGACCCATACTGTATAAGTCTTACAAAATCCTTCACAAATTAAATGTGTGTGTATAACTTCAGGACTTAGTTGCCTTTCATTCAAACATTTTACACAAGGGCAATAAAACTTCCCACTATCATCGTGGGCATTTTGTTTAGAAAATCCTATAAAGTCCCTCACCCCGTTCTGATATTCATCACTCGTCTGTTAACAACAGAGAAACCAATAAGGACATTTCATTGATTTCGTTCAAGCCATGAAAAACCCAGAATGATAAGTAGGAAAATCATAAAGTTATACAACCAAAACACCTCTTACAGCTTGACCTATAGACGTTTAGCTAAGGAACTAGAAAGTGATTGTCGAGAGAGCAACGCGAAGTAGCGACGAAGCAACACACGAACACTGGCAACAGAACCTGAGTAATCACTTTTGGCGGGACAAGAGAAGTTCAGAGAGGGAAATTTAACAATTCTGCGCGACAAAGACATGTTTTAATATTTTGGAATTTATTAAGACCGGTTATTTATAAAGTAGCTGGTCCTAAATATATAATTGAATTTTGAAGACCGGAGTTAGAAGACTCCAGACCTAACTTTTTATTATTATTTAACTTATTCCGCGCGACAGAGACATATGTTTTAGTATTTTGTATTTTATGAAGACCGGTTATTTATAAAGTAGCCGGTCTTAAATATATTATTGAATTTTTAAGACCGTAGTTTTCAAGAACCCGGTCCTAAATTTTTATTATTCATTTAATTTTAAGACCGGAGTTTTATAAAACTCCCGGACCTAAAAATCCTCATTTTTGTTTTTAAAAAATAAGGATTGGCTTTGGCGAGCGCAACAACTGAATGAATAAAAATTAAAGGAAAACTAGAGTTTCTTTAATTACTGGAGAATATGAACAAAAAAAGACACAAGCTTAATGCTACATATATTACTTGAATATGCACATACACAAGAAAAAATACAAAAGAAAAACAAGCAGAAAAATTATCAAAAATAAGAATCCGACTAAACATCCTAAAGCTTATTATCCTCTAAAGCCTTGGCGATATCAGCGTAAACATCATTAATTTCCCGCCGGAGATTAGCAAGTTCCTGTCTTTGTTGTATCAGCCACAATGCATCACTAAAGGAAAGAGGAGAGGGGTCAGCGGTAGGTGCGCTGGGGCCAACTGGTTGGAGAGGGGGAGCAGGAACCTCTTTATGGTCTGAAGGCTGGGAGGTGCGACAATCTCTTCATCATCCAAAATAACAATGGGTCTAACAACCCAAGACTCTTCTGTCACAATAAAACGCACTCTTGCTGGAGGAGGCGCACCATATAACGATCTACAAAAGGCACAAGCATCACCAGTAGGTCTACCCCTACGAGCGGTTCTCTTGTATTTAACTATGGTTTGAGCAGTTGGGGAAGAAAGCCACGTAGTGTGGAGTTACAAGGTAGTGAGGAGTTAATAAGGACAAAGAGGTATGAGGAGTTAATAAAGGCAAAGAGCAGGAGAGACACATAAATGAGAATATACTTTAAGAGTGGATTTTATAAATATGCGGTCTAAAATTCTATTATTTAATTTTTTCAATTCAATTGATTTTAAGACTGACCTTTTATAATATATCCAGTCTTAAAAGTCTATTATTTATTTTTTTAATCAATTCAATTACTTTTAAAGCCGACCTTCTATCTTTTATCTGGTCCTAAAAGTCATTTATTTTTTCAAATCAATTTTTTTATAGTAAGAATTTTTTCTTTAAAAATATTAGTTTTAAGAACGGATCTTTTACAATATCCGATATTAAAAGTTCGTATCCCTATTCAAATGAATGATTCAAAGTCTCTTTGGCTTCCAGATAAACTTCCAAACTAGGCGTCTCCTCGTATTTTGATTAACTATGCGTCTCCTCCACCGTAATGGTTGCTCCACCACCACCACGAGGTCCTCAACCACCACCAGGTCCTCCTTTTCCTATAAATCCTCTTCCACCTCCGTACCCTCTGCCGTTGCCTCCGAACCCGTCCTTCTGTAATACCCGAAAATTATTAATTACCTTAAATACAATATTTTGATAAATGATACCTATTTAAAATAGGTGAATATGTGGTCTAAAATTTTGGTGTTGTATTTATTTTATTTTCTCGGAAATTTCCCTTAGAATTAGGATAACCAATGACTAAGTTTTACTAAGTCTTATTGGGAATCATAAAATACCCTAAAATTGTCATAGTTAAGTTTAATCTTAATTATGTTATAAAAAGGTGATTAAGTGTTATGAAAACTCCTAAATTAGTTATAGAAAATTATCAACAAGTATTAGACAATTAAATTTGCAAGAATATATCAACATAATTAAGGGCTTAATCCTATCAAAGGACCAAGATTAGCACAAAGGAGATTACTATTAATCAAAATTAATATTGTAACCAACAGGTTAAACCTAAAAACATCTAAAATGCCATATTAGGAATTTTTCCCAATATTAATCTAATCGCCCCTAGTTTAATTAAAATGGCAAAAATTCCTTCCTAATTAGCCAAGATAATTGTACAATTAGTAAAATCCTATTAGCACATAAAATATGAGCAAAATATCATCAATAGTAAAAAGATATTTCTAACACAAATTAAAGGTTTGGATTAAATCTAGTAAAGTTAAATCCTAAGGCTTTAATTTAACTTCATAAAGTGTAATCCTTGTAAGTTAAAATTACCCAATGACAGTCTTCCTTCTAGATACTATGAGAGGATTAAAACACAACAAAATTGAAGATTGAAAGAGGGAATAACCACAGTTCCCAAGCTTGGAGATAAAGGGAGGAATTGTTTAATAATTAACAAATCCCATATGCAAAATGAAATCATAATCAAGCATTAAATCATGAAGACTTTAGAGGCAATGGGAAGAGGATAAGAGTACTATGTAATTGAAGCTCTTAAATACATGGAAGAGGATGAGATGATGAGAGATAAGAGAGGGGGGTGTGATGGAGACCTTCGTCATTAGCCTTGGGGTCCACAATCAACAATTAACCAAGGATTGCGTATAGGCAAACCTAGGATCGTTCTCTCTTTTCGAGGAGCTTTTTTATTGAATCCCAAGTAATCTAAATGTCATGCAAATGCAATGAAAACAAGGGGGATTGGGTTTTGGAATTTTAAATTAATAAACTAAAATAAAAATGCAATTTAAATGAAGTAAAGATAAAATAGAATATAAGAAAACGAGAAGAAACAGATTAAAATTGATCAACCCAACATTCAGATTCCAAAGACTTCCATCATTGAACGAAATATAAATATAAATAACCCACGTTTGGCTCTAGACGAACCGAGATCTCTGCATTCGCCTAGAAAATCCCTCGACTAGACAATCGCCTAGAATATGTCCGAACAGCGGCGTCCCACTGTGCGATCGCACAGCAAAACTTAAAACCTAGTTCGAACTCAGTCCTTGGGATGAACCAAACCGAATATTAAATCTAATATTCGAAGTATTTTCAGAAATCGGATCCGATAAGATGAAAATAGAAACGAGTTAAATTACTGATAAAGCACAAGTTTTCTGGACGAATCATGGAATCCTCAACGTTGGGTCAATCAAAGAAGCTTAGCCAAGCATGGCTAGGAAAAACGCAGAAGAAAAGATGAAGAAGAACATGAAGAACAACTCAAAGAAAATAAAAAGCTTCTAATTTAATCTGAAAATCTCCTACAACGTAATTGAGAATATGTTTGTAGCCACCATCTAATTTTCCTTATATAGGAAAGATGACTAAAAATAGGAAACCTCTAATAAATAAGAAATCTCTAAAAAAATAGGAAACCTCTTATAAATAGGAAACCCCTAATCAATAGGAAATCCCTATAAAAAAGGAAACCTCTAAAAATTGGTCTTTTATTACAAAATTCGAGCAAAATAAAAATCCAGAAAAATGCGTCTGTCTTTAGCTCCAATTTTGTCCATCTTCTTGTCCGAATCAGCCATCCGAGTCTTCATAACAATTGTAGATCTCTGAATCATCTAAAAAACGAAAGAAGAATCAGGCTAATCGGATATCTAGATCAAAAGTTATGGCAAAACTACTAAATCACTGTAAATCTGGAATTTATTCATAAAAATGAAATCAATTACATTAAAAGCTCAAAGCTCAATTAGGTAATAAAACCCATTATTTAATGACTAAAAAATCCTAAATTTATTCACCAAGAGATACAATTAAGTGTAATAATATTCAATCATCAAATTCCCCTTCACTTATCTTTTTGCACTCCTGAGCAAAATTCAAAGAAAAAGACTAAAATGAAAAATTCTTCCTTTCTAACAATTGCTAACAATGGAAAAATTTAACAAAGGACACAAAGCTTCAAAAGACCAATCAATCAAGACCAAAATACTTTCATCTTAAATTATAAATCCTGGCAATCTCAATCAATGATGCTAATCACATAAGATGGTCTCTCAAGGGATGCGCTCAATCAATCTCTCAAGTGTATAGGATAAATAAGTGTATCGCTCAAATTCTGCTTAAGAAAATAGTCCTACCATAGGCTTGCTCAATTTCTACTTCTCCACCACTTATGACACATGTATGCAAAAATCTAGAGAGCTTGTTATTGAAGACTGTAATGGGGCTAGGGTATAGGTGTGAATAAGTATGGACATGATAGGCTAAGCACCCAAAAAATTCAAAGAACATCAGTTAATAATAGCAAATCACCTCAATAACATTCTTTTTTATTACTCCTTCTTTACATTGCTTCCTCTCTCTTTCTTTCTTCTCTTTTTTTTTTCTCTTTCTTTTGTATTTTTTCTTTTTTGTATTTTTTTATTTTTTTGTACTTTTTTTTATTTTTATTTTTTAGAATAACAATGGTCAAAATCAATGCCAAATGATGAATGCTACACAATCAAATACTCCCCCCACAGTTAAAATGTTGCACACCTGGGCAACCCCCACACTTAAGCACAAAACTAAGGTGAAACCAATGCTCAATAAATTTTCAAGGTGCGGGATAAAATGGTTTTACGCTTAGGCTTGTAATGTGGCTTAGAAAAGAATGAGTCAAGAAGGCACAAAGGGGCTAGCAAAGAAATATAATATAAGGGAAAGACTATTTGGCCAAAGTGGGAAAATGAAAGAAAGAAAACAAGCTTCCATCATACTTATGCACGTAAGTGAAAAATTAGCTTCAAAAAGAAAAGGAGCAAGTTCTAGAGAACACAAATCATGAGCATATGCACACATGAAAGAAAGAATGGTAAAAGATGGATTCCATTCATGCAGGCCCAAAACTTCACAAGGTCAATACCAAATCATGCAACCAGCATCCCAAAATTAACTACCAGGAAATATAATCCAAGAGTCCAGAAATTCAGCCTCAAAAAGAAGGATCCATCAAAACCAAGATGTCAAGGTTCACAAGAGGTAGAGCAATCATAGAAGGAGGCGTGTTATTCATAAAAACTTTTTTTTTTTTTACCAACTAAACTACATTATTTCTACTTTTCTACTGAATTGTGTCCCTCTCACACACTTATCTTCCTCATACAACAATTAAGCCCAAGTAATCATATGAATTTGGAAGAAAATAAGTAAGGAAAGAGACAACCTTTGTTAGAGTATCTTGAGTCGCTTGAAGGAGAAGTTCTCATCTTTGATGAGAATCATGAATTTTTCCCTTGAAACATCTTCTCCCGCATTGAATTTCCTTAGTGGAGGTGGCTTAGGATCTATTGGAAGAGGTTCAAGAATGTACGGTGGATGTTGGTTCCATCGACAACCTTTCCAAGAATGTGCCTGCAAATAAGACAGGCAAATAGCAGTATCCCATCCAATAATAGAGACATTGAGAGATTTTGAGTGAATGAAAGACATGTTAAGTTCCAAACACTCCAAGTAACTATCACATCCAAGGAAATCAATGATACTCTCATCAGTAGGAGTCAAGCAACCAATCATATCATGAACATTCTCTTGTGTTTGCAAAATAGAAGGTGTGGAATCCAACTTAGTGTTGGAGTACACCACATCATCATTGCAATCACAAGAGATGGAAGGGAAAAGAGTGGAAGAATGAAGAGAATTTTTCAAATAATCACCACTTGAAATATTTAAAGATTCAAAACAATTATCTTGTTTTTCTAAATCAGGTGGCAAATCACAAGAAAGTACTTGTTGGAAAGATTCATTAATATGCAGGATTTTATCAATCAAAATTTCAGAATCTTTGTCACCAACAAGACTACAAGGAGGTAATCCAATGGGAATTTTATGGTATTCTAGGCTATGATCTTTCTCACTCACATCAACAACAGAATCCACAAGTAATGCAGAATCACTAATCAAGTCAGAATCACCAAATAATGCAGCATTAATCTCAGTGCAAATAGGGCACCATTCATTATTAGAACATGCACAATTGGCAGAATTACTTGTACATGCAAAATCAGGATAATCAACATACCATTGAGCAAGAACATCATCAACAACATTGGCATCCATGCTTGATTCAATCTTTTCAAAATTGACATGCTTACTATCATCAATAGTACAAGAGGGTGCATTATGATCAATGGTAGAATCAACCACTTCACTAAATGCTTTCTTTTGAAGCTCAACAAGTAAATGACATTTTTCATGATAACAATCTAGACACATTTGATATTCCTCACAAGAGCATGAAAATATGTCATTCAATTTATCGCATTCATCCATAGTACTATGAAGAGAAGCATTTTCAACAATTAAAACATCACATGAAGAAATAGGAGTACACTCATCAACAAGTACAATCGAATCACTACTACTAAAGCCAATTGGTTGAGCAATTACATTTCCAAAAAATTGAGGGGATTCAACAATGATTTCCTTGGCTACCTCATTATCACTCAAATCATGAATTGCTTCATTAATCAAAGTAGTAGGAGAGTCTACCTCTATAAGGATAGGATCATTACCGGATGGGAGAGAAGACTCTTCAATGTGCTTTTGTACGCTTTTGTACTTGCTTCATTTCTTGTACATGTGTGACCATGTGAGAAGGATTTTGTAGAAAATTCATTTTCAACATTTGTTCTTGCTGCTCAATTTCCTTTCTTAATCTCTCAGATGATTTCACTTGTTGTTTCATCATTCTACAAATAGAGTCAATTTGTTGATGAAAGTTGTCCTCATGTGACCGCTCCTCATTTATAGCCCAAGCCATTTGATTTTGATGATCTCCAATGACTTCACAAAACGAAGGTTCTTGGTTGGGCATACATGGTTGAGAATGAGTTTCATAAGGTGGGTCAAATGAGTATTGGGATTCATGAGATGGATGGCATGGTCCTGAAGTGGGATGGAATGAAGGATGGTATGGTAAGTAAGAGGGTTGATGATATTGTTGAAATGGAGGTTGGTGGTATGGTTCATGTAATGGGTGGTGGAAAGGACCATGACATTCTTGATTGCCTACAAAAGAGTGAGAATTGAAAGGTAGATTATGATTGCCATAAAACCAAGCCATGAAATTTCAAAACAATTAATTTCCAAAGAATTACAAGAAAACTGTCTAACTATAAACTATAAAAACTAAGAAAAGGAATCTAATAAAATACAAATGCAAGTGAAAAAGAAAAGATTATTATTATTATTTTTTTTTGGAAAATGATTAAAGATGCAAGTATGCTATGAATTAACTTGGAGACATGGTGAATTCAAACAAATACGCCCAAAATCATATCGAATTTGATACAAACACACCACACAGAAGCTACCAAGTCAAGACAATGCAATAAATTATATGCAAGCTATCTAAATGCAAAAATCCTAAACTATATGCAATAAAAAATCAAAAATGCAAATCTAACAAGCTTCACAAGAGAAACCCCTTGTCAAAAGTGAATTTGACAATTAAATCACCTAGGGAGTCAATTACTTAGCTCCCCGGCGACGGCGCCATTTGATGGTAGACCTTCGTCATTAGCCTTGGGGTCCACAATCAACAATTAACCAAGGATTGCGTATAGACAAACCTAGGATCGTTCTCTCTTTTCGAGGAGCTTTTTTATTGAATCCTAAGTAATCTAAATGTCATGCAAATGCAATGAAAACAAGGGGGATTGGGTTTTGGAATTTTAAATTAATAAACTAAAATAAAAATGCAATTTAAATGAAGTAAAGATAAAATAGAATATAAGAAAACGAGAAGAAACAGATTAAAATCGATCAACCCAACATTCAGATTCCAAAGACTTCCATCATTGAACGAAATATAAATATAAATAACCCACGTTTGGCTCTAGACGAACCGAGATCTCTGCATTCGCCCAGAAAATCCCTCGACTAGACGATTGCCTAGAATATGTCCGAACAGCGGCGTCCCACTGTGCGATCGCACAGCAAAACTTAAAACCTAGTTCGAACTCAGTCCTTGGGATGAACCAAACCGAATATTAAATCTAATATTCGAAGTATTTTCAGAAATCGGATCCGATAAGATGAAAATAGAAACGAGTTAAATTACTGATAAAGCACAAGTTTTCTGGACGAATCATGGAATCCTCAACGTTGGGTCAATCAAAGAAGCTTAGCCAAGCATGGCTAGGAAAAACGCAGAAGAAAAAATGAAGAAGAACATAAAGAATAACTCAAAGAAAATAAAAAGCTTCTAATTTAATCTGAAAATCTCCTACAACGTAATTGAGAATATGTTTGTAGCCACCATCTAATTTTCCTTATATAGGAAAGATGACTAAAAATAGGAAACCTCTAATAAATAAGAAATCTCTAAAAAAATAGGAAACCTCTAATAAATAGGAAACCCCTAATCAATAGGAAATCCCTATAAAAAAGGAAACCTCTAAAAATTGGTCTTTTATTACAAAATTCGAGCAAAATAAAAATCCAGAAAAATGCGTCTGTCTTTAGCTCCAATTTTGTCCATCTTCTTGTCCGAATCAGCCTTCCGAGTCTTCATAACAATTGTAGATCTCTGAATCATCTAAAAAACGAAAGAAGAATCAGGCTAATCGGATATCTAGATCAAAAGTTATGGCAAAAATACTAAATCACTGTAAATCTGGAATTTATTCATAAAAATGAAATCAATTACATTAAAAGCTCAAAGCTCAATTAGGTAATAAAACCCATTATTTAATGACTAAAAAATCCTAAATTTATTCACCAAGAGATACAATTAAGTGTAATAATATTCAATCATCAGGGCGGTCATTGGTGTTGTGAGTGCGTGTAATTGTTGTGCATGTGTGTGTGCGTAGTGAAAAAGAAGGAATAGTAAGGTAAAATCAAGAGTAAACATTGAGAAAACTCTAGGCAACAAATGAAATGCAATCCTAAGCAAATTAATTCCTACAAAGAGAAATTCTAATCATAAAATAAATATAGGGACTAATCTTAGACACACATAAAATAAGCTTGATATTAAGTATCATTTAAGTCTTTTTGGCCAACTTGCATAATTAATATTAAAAATGATTAAGGGGCAACTAGAGACTTCTAGTGAAGCCATAATATTTAAAGATAAAAGCTAGTGTAAAACCTTGAATTAAAGCTGCATAAGAACCCCTAAGAATATTTAGGCTTAGTTAAACAACCAACCTTCATCTTCACCTAGCTTAGTTACAAGCCTCCAAAGGTAACTAGTAATTGAAAAGCCAATCAAAGAAAGATGAAAGGGGGAGGGGGTTCGAATATTGTGGCTTGAGGAAGGGGAAGGATAATCGTTTATTGTTTACATTATTTACACATGCTAAATTAACATTAATTAAGGGAACAAATTGGAGAGATAAGGTGTACTTGGGATAGGGGAAATTAAATGAAAATGGAAGAGGATAGGAAAGAGAGAGAGGGGGCGGTGGAGAGAGAGAGCAAGGGTGAGGATTGGATCTCCCAATTTAACCTAGATCTAAGGGTTGAAAATGAAGAAGAAAAGTTGCAAAGAATTACCAAAATTGCCAAGGCATTTTGCTATAAATAGCAAGTTTGTGCTTCATCTTTTCTCACTCCAAAAATCAAGTAACATTTGATTATAGAGAGGAAAGTGAGAGTGTGTGGCTTGGACAAAGAAGGAGCAAAGTCTTGGGTAAGTTCTTGAGCTCAAACTTTCAAGATTATAGTTATTTTTGTAGTTTTGATCTTTAAATCTTCCAAATTAAGTTGTTTTCATGTTTTTCTGAGTTTAAATTTGGCCTTATTTCAAAAAATTGATGAGGGAAGTTATAGAGAAAATTTTTCGAAAGATTAGGATTAAAGTAGCAAAACTCTGACGAAATTTTGTCTGTAGACGATTTCTGGAATCAGTGATAAAAATGCCAATATTTTATGTTGAAAATGAAGTTTTAAAATTCTGGGAAAATTCATGGTTAAAGTAGACATATAGGAATTTTCAAATATGTCTAGAACGTATTAAATTGAGCTCTATACAGTGAGATAAAAATTCTCAAAGTTTGACTGCGAATTTCTGAAAAAATTCTGGGCAGAGGCTCAAAATTTTAAAACTGGAAATGACTCAAGTGATCTGGGAAAATTTGAGTATTTTTACTTAAAATTATACATCCTGAGGATTCCGAGGAATTTTACGGATCCTCGTTTTGATTTTTTTAGAATTAATTATGATTTTTAAAAGTTAGGCGAAAAATCTACCCTAAATGCTGTAATTAGCGTTTTTACGAAATTTAAGGTGAATAAATTAAAAAAATAATTCCACCAGGGGTAAAATGGTAATTAGTGACTAAGATAACTATTAAGGTGTTATTTGTGAATTAATAAATGCGATATTACCATTATAGGATATACGTGATCACATTCTGACCGACGAACGTATCGATATCACCAATGAAGGTACGGACGCGTACTGTAATACTAACTCTGATGCTTATTTTATAATTATATGTGATAGATGTATTCATAGACTAAGACTATGTCTTAAAGTTTTTCATACACATTCACCTATACACAGGTTATGGTTCTGATAATACCGTTGAGTTTTCCTAGCGCTGAGGACACGAATGTACATCGTGGCACTAGTGAATAGTGCACACTATAATAACATGCATGGACAATGGCTGTGTTCTGTTATTATCTTTCATATTTGATTACTGTTATAATGTCATGAATATCTGTCGTACATAACTGTTACATAAACATGAGGTTAATCGTTACCTGAGGTTCAATGGGTATTGAACCTCAGCTCTTACTGTAGCCTCAGGATCCAGAGGAACCAGGATTGAGGACAAGGGTAAGTAGCACGCGTGAGGACACGGACGAAGAATTTTATTTTGAATTTGTATTGTCGTACTATATTCGGATAACTGTACCGCTGTATAAGCAACCAGATACAACAACAGTGAATGTTTATCATATACTCGCTCTTTTAAATTATTTCGATGCTCTACTCTGATCAAACTATTTTGAAAACGTCTTCGAAAATTGGGATGTTACACCTTCTACCAGATGATACAACACCTTCTGGCCCGTGTTGATCATATAGACCGATGCTTGGGCTAGTTGTTTCAGGTCTATCACGCCTTCAACAACAAGTTGACCGCGGTACTCAATGCCCAGGACGTTGAGTACCATCCTTCAGAAGACGACGTCTCCGACGACTCCCTCCCCTCCGACAACAATGGGGAGGAGTAAATGTTTTTATGTTTTTTTTTTCTGTACTACTGCTGTCCCCCACGGGGCAGCATAAAAAAAACAATAAATTTTTTGCTTTCTTATTTCGATCGGCTTGTCCTTTTCATTATCTTTTTTTTTTCCGACAAAAAGGAAACAAACAAATATTATCCTCATGTGTGATCAACATTAAAATTCGCAGAATACAGTTAAGACCATACAAAACAAAAAACATCATTTACCTTATTCGAATAAAAACAAACACAGTGACAATTTCTCTCAAGGTTGGATCGTCGTTGTCGTCGGTTTTACCTCGCCCTGATTTGAAACAGAGTGTCCTTTTCATTATCTTCATTCTTTTTCCAACAAAAAGGAAAAAGACAAAGAAAAGGGACACCGATAATGCTGCTCAAAACCAGGAGAGGTAAAAACGACGACAACGAAGGACCTAGCTTGAGAAGAACGCCAGAACCTCGGTTGTCTTGAAACCTAATGATTTGTCTGAAAAGCAAGTCATTTATAATTAAAGGAAGACTATTAAGACCGGATATTTAATAAATACACGGTCCTAAAAGTTAAGCAATATTTTCAAAAATAAACGAAAACTTACTTTTAGGAGCGGTCATAAGAAATAAGGCTTTTAAGACCGATCATTTATAAAATATAGGTCCTAAAAGTCATGCTATATTTTTTAAATAAACAAGTGATTTTAAGATCGGTCATTTATAAAAAGTCACGAAGACTTTTAGGACTTGGGGTATAATAACTATACGGTTCTAAAAGTCACGCCATATTTTTTTTAAATAAACGAGGACTTTTAGGACCAAACTTTTATCAAATATACGGTCCTAAAAGTCTAGCCAAATTTTTAGAATTAAATAAGGACTTTTAGGACCAGATCTTTAAAAAAATATGCAGTCCTAAAAGTCGCGAATACTTTTTAGTCTCTTATTGCTCATTTACAACATCCTGTACCTAAAATTTCAAGCATTAAATAGCTAGAATGAATGAATGAATTCTTCGAAAAAATAAACAAATTTATTATTGAATTACACATTGCGTATGTATATTTACAAATGAATGAATTGTTTGAAAAAATAAACAAATTTACAGAAAATTATTGTTGCTACAGCATATATTTACAAATGAATTTAGGACATTAATTATTGTCCTGACTTTAAGATCAGGTCATACAAATATTCACAAAACAAATTGTGTATGTGCTCCACTTCATCATCAGGAAAGGGATCAGGACAGGCAAATATCTGTAAAATCAAAGACAGAAATTGAATTAACTTGCGTGCATATTTCATATGTAACATTAAACTAGAAATTGAATTCAGCCATAATATGTAACATCAAATACATTTACCTTTGCAATTAATTTAGTCCTTCCTTTAGTGATAATTTCATATATGTGTTTCATGATGTACTGGCCACATAAGTTGGACTCCATTGGTTGCCGACGGGTCTAAAAAGAACAAGAAAGATATATAAGAGCATATATAGCTTACTGACCAAGTTCACAAGGCAGTGTGCCGTGTCTAAATATGTACTAACCTTTGGTTTGAGCCATTTAGGATCTTGGACTTTGTACGTATGCTTCTTGTTTACTTTGATTTGGAAGGTCCTCATGGCACTATCATTAAAATCACAAATTTATCAATAATAATGTTCACTAAAAATTCACAGTAGAGATTTCAGACAAGAGAAACAAAATGACATGCTTACTCGTTGATGGTCTACACCAACGTAGTGCCTGGATCGTTGTGAGTTGAGCATAAGAAGATAATTTTATGCTCCTTCAAGCACATGAGGACCAATTGCCAGTGGCGGTTGAAAATTCACAGCAGTAAAGTACTCAGTGATATATGTAGCAGAATTAAGTGAATTGTAGACAAAAATTGTGATATGTACTTGTGGAAGTATGGAAACATTTACACCTTTCTTCTCACTTCACACAACCTCGTTGATATATGCTCCTGTCTCTCCTTCTTGGATGTTGTACTTGCATATACTGGGCACAAGAATCCAAAATCATTGATTCTGCCTTGTTGATCCAATACTTGATGCATGAACCTACAATAATGACATTGATCAGGGAATTAGTATATATGTTTGTGTGTCTAAACGATGCATTTAAATTATGTACTCATAGAAGAAGATACTTACTTCATCCACAATTGAACAATTGCATCATTAAGCTCCTGTCGAGGAAGCAGCAAGGACGTTACATCATCGGTGTCAACGTAAACCGGTTGAGGATTAATGAGGCCTACTACTTCATTGATAGACCATGATTTATCTTTAAAATATCCACTCTTCACCATATCGGATATTTTTTCCTTGGAAGTCAACTTAGCAGTAGGGGATAGAGCTTGAGGAGGGGATGAAGCTTGAGGAGGGGATGGAACTTGAGGAGGAGGGGATAAAGCTTCATGGGGAGTAGAGACATGTACAAGCTTCACTGGCCAAGAGATGAAGGTTCCCTTGACATCACTCACAAATTTCAGCTCATCAGTTAGGAGAGGGAGAGGTGCATCAATGATCACCTTTTCCATTGACACTCTGACTTCATCATCAGCCATTTGTTGGTGGTGAACAATTGATCCCAAGTTGTGGACAGTCCCTTTTGCAACTAATCGTCTATGACTATCACGATCCTCCACATATAGCTCACAAGGTTGCTCTAACTGTCCAACAATGCAGCTCCCTCTAGTGCTCTGCTGCATAGGTGCAGGTGAATGTGTGAAGGGAACATTGCTCTCTGGACGAGAGCTCAAAAGCAGCCTCATCTGATTCATTTCCTCCTTCATCTGGCTCATCTAGGATTGAAACATTGCTTCTTTAGCCGCTACTTCCTCACTAAATTTGGCCAGCGTCTGTTCCATCTCCTCCTGGGTAACCATACTTTGTTTATGGTGTTTGGATTTACCAAAGAATTGCTTTATGCTTACCAGTCCTCCAATCCCCCTTACACGCCCTGTGTGATCCGGTTTTCCGGTCGCAACAGTCAGAACATCATTCCTCCCGTTTGACACAAAAGATCCCTCTGCTTCTTTCTTTTTAAGATCTTCCTGTAAGATACAGATAACGAGAAGCTTAGTAATGAAACATGTTTAGTAACTAAAAAATAACAATAACGATACTTACAATTCTTTCAGCAACTAGACGAGTTTGTTCACTCGTGTAGGTACTGCTTGGCTTTTGCCAATATGCAACCACAACTCCTTGTGATGTATTGGAGATGGCTGATCAACTAAGGCAGAAGGATTGGATTCAGCTTCATCTTCCAATCTCTTCCGCTTAGCCGCCATCAATTCTTTTTTGGCCTTTTATATCTGCCGCAAGAAGCCCTATGCGGGCAATCATTCTTTCTCCCTATCTCCTATGCTTGTTTCCTTCTTTTTTGTGAATCAGAATTGAAAACAACTATCAATTATGAATTCCAGCCATGTCACTAACAAAAATTAGAGAACTTCTGCTTCATATGAACGTCAAACATTAGTCAAAATCACTTCATCAAGTTTCAACATTTTATTTAAGGAAGATGTAGAATTGTAGAAGAAATTGGGAGAAACATAGGAAAGGGAGTTGCAGAATTGTTGCCAACTCAGTCAATTCATTCATTCATAACAACTGGTTCCTACACATATTAGACTAACCTCTTATATATAGTTAGAGGCTTGACTCTTAAGGCCCAAGAACAGCTTGCACCGAAACCATTAGACAGTTAACATACTAACTAACTAACAGCAATGTATACTTCTATTCACACACCAAACCATTTAACTAACAGGATTAGATGAACACAATAACATTCACATATCCGCATAGGTTAATAAGCAAACAAAAGGGCAAACAAAACTAAATATAAACTCACCAGAGCTTTAGGAGTGGTCCGCAGCTGAACAAATTGTTGCCAAGTTTGTTCATCAATAAATGTGTACTTGTCCCAAGGATTTTGGTCAGGCTGAACCTCGGCAAAAATATACTTGTTAGCTAGAAAGGTCTTAAACTTCTTCCACCGATCAGCACAATAAGACAATTCTTGTCTTTCAACTTCTGACAGTTAGGGATAGTGTATGTAAGCCGGATAGTGTCCCAAATAAGATCCTTTAATGTGTCAAAGTTCACACTTTTCCACTCACCTGTCAAGATGCTAACCTTGCTGCGTGCTAGATAGCCGACAAAACTAGTATATTTGCTTTTATTTAGACCGAAAGGTTCCATCTTTTCATCAAACTGAATCTTGAGCCTTGACCCAGAAGTCCGACTTAGGGTTACATCCATCATTCGTGTGCCTCTTGTACCACGGCGTACAGGGTGGTTACGAGGCTTATTGTGAGATGAAGAGGATTTGTTCTGACTCACACCAGTCACACCAGTAACTGGCGTTCCCGAAACAAGAATAGAATCATTTTCACCATTCATTTTCGAGACAGGAAGAGAGGAATGCCTGAGCAAATGAGAGAGTAACAGAGGCTGATGCATGGTACGTGGGCGAGGAAGAGAGGTAATGCAACAGGAAGGGTTTCGCAACGTGAACAGAGGTTTTTCAGTGAGAGTAACAAAAGCTTTCACGCAAAGAAATGTATATTTGGCGCTTCATTTTTAAGACCGGATTAAAAAAGAGACAGTCTTAATATTTAACATTCAAGACCGGTCATATTAAAGTCCGTCCTTAAAAGTAATGTTTAATTTCCAGGAACTGGTCACAATAAAAGTCTGGTCTTAAAATATTTAACTTTTCGACTGAACAAATTATAAGATGATCTTAAAAGTTAACCTTTAAGACCGGTCCTTATAAACCTTTGGTCTTAACATTAATGAATTTTTTGTTTAATTTTTTTCTATATTTCGTACCAGCCGTATTATATGTCCGGTCTTAAAAGAATAACTTTTAAGACTGGCTATTGAATATATGCATTCTTAAAACTTTTTAACTTTTATATTTCAATTTTTCTTTATTATGTTGAACTGTAGAAAATATAAGTACGGCTGTATGAGATTTCTCTATAAAGTAATTGAAATTTCAATTTTCTTAAAAACATTTTTAAGACCGGTTGTTTTTTAGTTTGGTCTGAATAATTTATTTCAGACCTATGAAAAAATGATCCGGTTCAAAAAGTTCTTTATATTTACGGAACTGCCACCGGTCATTTCTTTTAGACCGGGGCGTCAATTCTCTGGTCTAAATGAGGCGGTCTTAAAACCCTTTTTTTGCACTAGTGATGGAATATTTATCCTATCATTGTTCTTTGTTAGTACGTAGTGCCTCCTAAGGGGTAGAGTCCATAATCTATTTAGCTACATCAAAGCCAAGATGGGTAAACTCGGTCAAACTCGTGAGCTAACACATTGAGTTTACCGTTTTTACATTGGGAAAAGCACTTCTCATGTTGTAGGAGAAGTGTTTTCTCATGTCACACACACATAAAATGATGGGACCCACATATATATAATTAACATTATATATATATGTAGGTCCTACTATTTCATGTGTGTGTAGGAATCTTATTCTTCTCATGCAACATGAGAAGTTTAAATCCCTTTTACATTTTCATCTTACAAAATCGTGTTAACTCACACTTATACTCGTGTTAACTTTTTTGATCTAATCATAATCAATAGTGTTATATATGAATTTTATTTTTTAAAAAAATGTGTTTGTTGAGTATGAGAAATTATGAATATTGATAAATTTAATTTCGATTATTTGGATATAAAATATATTTAAGTTACATTATTGTCATTTTTTATATTTTGATTAATTAATTATATACTATTAATGCATTTTTATTCATAAACTAAACTCTTACGAGTTAACGATTCGAGTTAATGATATGATTTTACGTCACTATCATGAGTTTACTTAAATTGATCGTGAATTTAACAACCTTGTTTGTAATATATGAGTAGCTATATCCATTATACTACCTCTGATCTTAAATATAAGTTCAAGTTGACTTTTTTTGTAAAGAAGCTAAATAAATTACTTTAAAGTGTTTATACTCATCGTTTTTATTCAAACTAATTTGTCAGACTTATAAACTGATACATAATCTAACACTACTAGAAAATGCTCAATTTGTGAGGGAATTTGCGAGGGAAAAAAATTCCGTCGCAAATTGGAGGAAATTTGTGAGGGAAAAAAATTCCCTCGCAAAAATGACCTATTTTGCGAGGGAAAAAAATTTCCCTCGCAAAATAGGTCATTTTTGCGAGGGAAATTTTTTTCCCTCGCAAAATGGTGTCATAAAGATGAATTTTGCGAGGGAATTAATGGTCCCTCGCAAAAGTTAGTGATTTTTGCGAGGGAAGATTTGTTCCCTCGCAAAATTATTTATTTTTTGCGAGGGACAAGATTTATCCCTCGCAAAAGAGGGCTTCATCTTATTTTTTGCGAGGGACGGTTTGTTCTCTCGCAAAATTACTTATTTTTTGCGAGGGACAAGATTTATCCGTCATAAAGAAGGACTTCATCATTAATTTTGCGAGGGACAAGATTTTTCCCTCACAAAAGGAGGGCTTCATCTTTCCCCAATTAGGGCTTCAATCCACCCCCAATCTTAAAATCGTTCAACAGCTAACACCGTCCGCGGATCTCATCTCTCAGCGTCTCGGCTCTCACCGTGTGACCACTGACCAGTGGCCTTGACTCCGTCTCGCCGACCACCTTTACTTACTCCGTCGACCGTCATCAAGTTCTCAACTCTGCTCAAATCTCGATCTCAACTCTCACCCACTCGCGAATCCGCCTTCGCCGTCGAATCAACCTCAGTCTCCCTACTGGCCCACTCTTACCCAAGGTGCAACCAATCCCCAGTTAGGCAGATCCAGATTGCCACACAACACACCACTTGCTGTCGACGTTGTCGGAAAAAGACTGATTTTTAGGTTTCAAAGCATACGCTGTTGTCTTACCGCTTTGTTCACAGGTTAGGGCATTAAAATCTCTCAAATTCCTAAAGCAATCTTTTCCAAGAATTCTTGCCTTGTTTTTTTTTTTGCTTGGCCATATGTTGACTCTTTCGTTTACTTACTGCTTTCCTAAAAATGATTCTACTAGAAGTACAAGTAGTGTTAGCCGTTGAAGGTGGATGAATAATTTATTATGTGCTTGTGATCATTTCATAAATGAATTGAAATCGGCTGTATATTTTTTTGGCTCTGCGTTCATGATACGAATGTGATATCATTCTTGGTACCTGAACTATATATAAAACTTCTCCCGTTTAATTTGCTGATTCTTTTTTACAATTTGATTCCCTGGTACACGAAGAGGCTATCCAGTTTATTGATATCAATGGCGGCAAACCATCACTCGCTTCCCTCTTTGCATATTTGTGTGGATGTTTCTTAATTCTAACCTTGTTCTCTGTTTTTGTCAAGGAGTGAAAGAAGAAACATGGGACGCTCTCATTCTTGATGCACTTTTTCTAACCTTGTTCTTTGCTCTTGTAGTAATTGAAAACTTTCCCAGGACAAGCAAGCAATGAAATATCCCACATGTTAAATTATCTTTTTATGCTTATGTTGCTCTTGTGGGCATTTCCACGTCTTAACTGAATATTTTCAGATTTGCCTTTTTGCCCTTGCCTATACAATGAAAACATTTATCAGGTGTTTTCTTTACTTTTATTATATCAAGATATCTCTCATTCAGTCTTACAAAACTGATTGTCTTTTCATTACATCATGCTAATAAGTCCAAGTAACACATTGCATGTTTTCTGGATGTCAATCACATAAACTTTATCATGCTAGAATAACACCCATGTTTATAATATTGTTTTGTAATGCAGTGTTGCATATGCTGACCCAGCAACCACCATTTGAAGAATCAGGTAGAATTACTTGTTTTTTATTTGTTCTAGTATTGATACTTCATTACCCTGTTGCATTTATTCACCAATAGCTTGAAATAGAATGTTAAAAGTATTCCTTGATTTTCTCCCCTTTTTTTTTTTAACTAGAACTACAAATGTATCTGCCAACAATTAGCATGCAAGGAGATAAATTTTACAATGTATGGGATTGTCTTACTTTAGCTGTCTTTTGTTAGCTTGTGTCTCTGTATTTCCTTTCTTAGATTAAAACTATTTTGCTATGCTAGTGGTTTAATATTTCAAACTTCTAAAGCCAGGTAGCAAAGGCTCATTGATTAAGGTTACACCGATGCTGAGATTGCTGAGAAACTGGATGAGGCTAGGAAGAAATTGGAAGCAGAGGCAGCTGCTGAGGAAAGTGATGGACCTATGCCTGTATCAATGGCAGATAAAAAGTAATTCCTGTCTCATTATTAGAGTTTACTGATATTATGTTTTTGAAACAGTTATTTGGCCAAGTGATTATGATTTTTTATTTTATTTTTCAATGTTCTTTGGCTGCTATATTTGAGTGCCTCAAATTAACTTTTTGTAGTTAGTTGAAAGTATAATTTATTTTTTCTGCTTTTCTAATGTTATTTC
The DNA here is from genome assembly GCA_034222035.1 of Acacia crassicarpa. NCBI lineage: Eukaryota > Viridiplantae > Streptophyta > Magnoliopsida > Fabales > Fabaceae > Acacia > Acacia crassicarpa. Next base: position 43,171,837 of record JAWXYG010000003.1, read on the forward strand.
CGTGAGATGCTTGTAGGTTCAAGTTAACTGGTGGATGAAAAGTCTTATTTTTGTGTCCATAAGTTATCTGTATGGCTCTTAGCCCTGTGTATAATACTCTCGCAGTGTCTTGACTGTGAATTTTTCTTGATGACTTTAGCAGTGTTTTAATGTGAATCTTCTGGAGGGGTACTTTCACTAAAAACAGGGTTTATTCAGACTGATTTTACTTTGTTTGCCCTGCATGTGGGCATCAAGCACTTTTTCCTAACAGTTGCTTTGACTTTTTAAATTGGGGTCGTGATAAGTAGAAGTGAATAACTTGATGTATTGCTTAATATGCTTTGTTCTGACTCTATTTTTGTTGCCAGGGTTTCTGACACACAGACTCACCAAATTGCCGCTAGAAAAGAAAAGCAAATGGAAACCTTGAGAGCTGCACTTGGAATAACTTCATCAGAAGTTAAAGGATCCGAAAACAAGATAAATAGGGATATATCTACGATCAGGTTCTATTGAATTATGTAATAGATGTTGAGAATTACCACCGCAGTCTCTGATTTTAAATGACAAAGTAGCTATATAATTTTGGAAATTGTGACAGGATGGATGCTGCAGTTATCAATGAGAGGAGACTTTCCAAGTTAAGGGAGTATGAGGAGAAAAACACTTTTTTTAGTACATTATTCAGTATTGTATGATATTTTTGTATTAATTTAAGCGGTTACTATGGAATAACCCTGATAAATAAAATATATTTTGTTTTTAGTTTATTTTGGTCGCAACATTGTAATTTATAATATTTTGTTTTTACTATGTAAATTCTTATGATTGTTACAATTTATTTTTATGGTATATAAGTCTTTTTCTAATTTTTAATTTTTTTATGTAATTTATTTATTTTTCCTGATTTTTTATATTTTTTTTAAAAAATAAATTAACATTTGCGAGGGAAAATAATTTCCCTCGCAAAATTCTGGATTTTGCGAGGGAAATTTTTCCCTCGCAAAATCCAGCTTTTTGCGAGGGAAATGATTTTCCCTCGCAAATTTCAGGATTTGCGAGGGAAAATAACATTTTTGCGACGGAAATTTTTTTTGCGATGCCTTTTTTTGCGACAGAACGTTTTCCGCCGCAAATAAATTTTACGACGGAAAATTGCTTATTTGCGATGGAATTTTTCCGCCGCAAAAAACAATTTTTTTTGTAGTGTAATTATACATAACATACGATATCATTAAGTCACTTATTTAGCTTTTTTAATCTCTCCAAAAAAATCAACTAAGTCTTATACTAGTGACCCGAGGCAATAATAATAAAGAGGTCACATTCATAGTAATAAAGATCCTAAGTTGTTTAATTTTGTTTTTCCTTCTCTATAATTTTTGTGCTCGAACCATATTAATTTTGCCATAAGCACTCGCTATATGTTGAGCTCACGTATGAAGTCATCATTTTAAACACACACACATTGGTTATATAAAATCTCATTGAACATGAGTAACAAGCTAGAACCAGCATATTGGGTGGCTAATCCTCCACAACATAAGGAATGAAGGTTTGAATCATTATTAAAAGAAGTATCTAAATTTATTATTCGACTCAGAATTACAAAACCTTTATCTAAATTAGTCAGTTGTTTGGATACTTTGTGATATAATTTAGAAAAATTGCTGAACATGTACGGGTGGCCTAATAAATGTTATCATAAATTTTTTTTAAAAAAAAAAAAAGAAAAAGAAAAAAGCTAGACGTTATGCAAAATGAATTCATCAATTATTTTGATAAAAAAACCAAAAGCAAAAAACAAAAAAGGAATAAGAGGAGGAAGCAAAACCCAATTTGTCTAGGTACAAGTATATCCCAATGTCAAAATCCCAACTGTTCCCTTTTCTTTTGACCTTTCTTTAAATTAAGTTCTTTCAACCTCAACTACTTTTTATAGCATAGATTGTTGTTTTGTTAATCTTGATTTATATACTTTAGACTCTACGTTTTTTATTTTCAATAAAGTATGATATTGCATAGATCCTTTTTTTTTTTTTGAAAAATGTCCAATTAAATTCAACTACTTTTTATCGCATACTATTGTTTTATTAATCTTGATTTATATACTTTAGACTCTACGTTTTTTATTTTCAATAAAGTATGATATTGCATAGATCTTTTTTTTTTTCCAATTAAATTCAACTACTTTTTATGGCATACTGTTGTTTTATTAATCTTGATTTATATGCTTTAGAATCTATGTTTTAAATTTTCAATAAAGTATGATATTGCACAGATTTTTGTTTTTCTGTTTTTGTTGAAAAAATTCCAATTAAATTCAACTTCTTTTTATCGCATACTATTGTTTTATTAATCTTGATTTATATACTTTAGAATCTTTGTTTTTAATTTTCAATAAAATATGATATTGCATAGAATTGTTTTTTTTTTTGAAAAATTCTAATTAAATTCAACTGAATTATAAAAAATATAAAATCAAGAGTACGTTTTTATTGAATTCCTAATCATTCTTGAATATTGTAAAAGAGTAAAATACTTTTATGTAGTAAAAAATAAAAATGGAAAGAAGGTGGAAGCCTAACTTTGATTTTGACTAACCCCTTTGGTGCTAGCCAATGCCTCTTTTACATGCAAAGCCATTTCCCTAATTAATTAACAAGATCGCAATCAACTACCATATATGGGTAGGGAGAGCTCTTCCTATCTGGACCATCTAGATGAGATCTGGACTGTCTAGATTTAATTTTTTATTTTTAAAAAATAATTATTTTAATGGATAGAGAATCCAAAATAAAGATAATTTTTCAACTAACATATTTTTAAAAGATTTTTTCATTTAAAAATTGATAGTTAAAAAAAATTAAATCTGGGCGATCTAAATTTAGAAGAGCTCTCCCTACCTATCTTGGGATAGGTAAGAAAACTGGTTCGTGATTCTTCAAGAGGTTTTGAGAACTTCCGTACGCCATTTTGCAACACTGTTGGTAAAACCAAGAAATAAACAAATTAAATTAAAAAAAATGGAGAAATTTTCAATTTGATCCCGTTTAAATGGTCAAAACTGAGAAGGGGGCTTCTAGCTATCATCAATTTTTTAACTATATAGGGGCATTTTGGTCTTTTAAAAATATTAAAAAATTAATTAGGCATAATATGTGCCTAAATTTAAGTTTTGGTATTTTAACTGAATTTAATTATAATTTTTCATAATTTAAATCTCGTTAACCGTTTTAAAACAATAACAATGTTGAAAGATCCTCTATTCAAAATTTCTTCTTTCTTTCTAGAAAGTCTATAAATGAATTAATTTTCCCAATATTCTTTCCCTAAAATTTCTTTAGTTTTGGAAAAAATATTAAATTTGTTCAATTTTACATATAAAAGTACATCATATGAACAAAATTATGAAACTTTAAATTATAGTTATTCTCGATTAATTAAATTATTACGTATGTTTTAAAAAAAGCTTTATCAAAATTTTAAAACTATTAAAATATAATATCCCAGAATTTTTAAGGATTAATATACAATAATTACAAGTTAATGATATAATTTTTTTTTTGATACAAGGAAATAAAAACAATTGAAGCGTAAACAAACAAAATAAAGAGACTAAAGGATATTAAAGTTGCGGCCTCTCCTCACATGATGTACTCCCGCCATATCAGCTACAAGGAAGCAATGAAGACTAATAGGGGGATCCAAGAAATGTGATTCGTCCGGAGACTCCGCATGCGTCAATGCAAAGTTATGTTGGTTCATAATGTTTTGATGATGACAAAAGATGCAAGAGATAAAATATGATATGTAACATCCTGAATTTTGAATCTAATATCTTGAATATAAACCTATTTTGGGAAGACTAGTAGGCTCTATTTTCAGAAAGTGATAAATTTGAAATCAGTATTTTGTGGGACCCGTGAATAGTATTTACTATTTGCATAGTGATTTACTATTTGCATAGTATCACTATTCATCACGGGACCCACGGCCAAAATAATTCTCTGCAAACTTTCCCGTGAGCGACAACCTTTCTCGTGAGTTTTGAAAAAAATTCACGCGGGACCCACGTAATAGTAATTTACTATTTAATTTATAATATTATATTATTAAAAGTACTATTTGCACAATATTTTACTATTTAAAATATTATTAAAAATTTTTAAAATTTGTTCACGGGGTGGCAGAAGTTCACGAGGGAAGTTTTCTTTTTAGTTTTTAGGAAAATTACGTAAAACGACCCAGAGACGAAAATTACACTTAAAGACCCATTTTCCAACTATAAATAGACCTTCTATTTCATTTCATTCTTCACAACTTCTAAGAGCCATAGAGAGAGGTAGAGAGATAGTAGAGAGATATTTGCTTGAGTCTTATAATAGCTGGTTGGTGATTCGGGTATTAGCAAGTAACAGGTAACTCTGAATATTCTTCCTTATACTTGTGAATTATGTATGATTATAAATTTGTTTGTTTACTATTTTGGCAAGAATATTTAGAAAATATTTATGGTTTTAAGATCTGGTGTGGGAACTTGATTTGCAAATCTGCAGAGGTACTATTTATACGCACGTTACTATTCACGTATACCGTATTTACTATTCATTTTTACTATTCACGTATACCGTAATTATTATTCATTTTACTATTCACGTATACCGTATTTACTATTCATTTTACTATTCATGTATATTTACCGTGTTTTACTATTCACATATACGCATAGTATTTTACTATTCACAGATACGCATAGTATTTACTATTCATAAATACGCATATCGATGTATATAATGGTATAATAATGCATTTTTTTTATAAAAACACATTCATCATGGCGGTTGTATTGTAATGGGTGGAGTAAGGAGGGATTTGAATGATAAAAATTGTTTATGCCACCACTCGGTGCACAGTGGATGGTACTTTTCAGGGCCCCATCTTCCATGTTTTCCTCTGGCCGGGATTTCATTGGAGATGTGGGACATGTGACACCTCCTTAGTTGTTATTTTAAAGGAGGGGAGCCATAGTCCAGATTTAAGCTCTATACCTTTGGCCGGGTGTTTCTTAAGTTTTGGTGAGCTTGAAACCATCCAGTCAAATGAATGAGTTTCTATTGGACTATATGTTAGCCTATGGTTCCAGTCAGCGGTATACGGTTGGAAGGGGATATAAGGGAGGCTGCATATTGCATAGTGCATTTTTGAATAATTCAATATTTGAAAATGAAGAATATTTTGTAAAGACATTTGTTGAGAACAACGGTATATCTATAAATATCTGTGTATATTAAATTCACATTATATTACCTTTTATTTTTGTCATATGTAATTTGCTCGTGTAAGGTAGAAATATTCAGTAGTTACTGAGACGTGGAATCTCATCCCATTTTAACATTTTTCAGGTGATTATTCTAGTAGAGAGCAAGGGAAGGCACCTATGGAGTGAGCTCTGGAAGCTCTTTTAATCTCCAATAAATTATGATATGTTATTTTATTTGCCATGAACCTAAGACTTCCGTTTTGTATTAAACTCTGAAATATTTTCTGGAATTTATTCTGATTATGTATTACGGGTTTTATTCGAAATGGTAACATTGTAAAATGATTTGGATATTGTTGAACTTTTTTGAAGGTATTTTTAATATTTTGACCGAGTTTTTGGGTATTAAAATTGTGGTGTTACATGATAAGTCTGTTTAAGTCAATTCTCGAGAATGAATAAGGATTCTTGAGAATGGTCGCTGGTCCAAATGCTAAAAGTCACTGATAATTCTCGAGAATACGATAACAGTTCTCGAGAATAATGCGTTATCTTGTCTATCAAGGAATATCTTCAGTGGACAATTCTCGAGTATAGGATTTTAGTTCTCGAGAATGGAGATCTGACAGATTATAGAAAGTACTTCATAGAGTAATTCTCGAGTATTCCATAAATTCTCCAGAATGTATTAATCGATTGAGATCATCTGATTCTTGGTATCAATTCTTGAGAATACAAGATCAATTCTCGAGTATTGATCTAAACGTTTTTCTTCACTAATGTTCTCTGTGAATCAGAAGCAGTTCTCGAGAATTACATATGGATTCTCGAGAATATCTCAATAGCGCTATCTACAAGATTTTTTTTAAGCTGCAATTCTTGAGTATTGATATATACTTCTCGAGAATACCTTGGCACAGTGGTTTACAAATTAGTTTTAACGCCACATTCTCGAGTGTATCTATTTAATTCTCGTGTATCTCCTTCACATACCTTCTGGAATAATTCCTTGTTCAGATGATTCTCGAGAATGAGGATCAATTCTTGAGAACAATTCTTGAGAATGATAGCTGCCATTTTTGAACCTTCATCCTCGGAATTAGTAATCTTCTGAATATCTATTGGGTGCTTTATATTATTAATACAAACACTTCTTAATCAAATTTAATTCGTTTATTAGTGCTTTTCAGAAAAGTTTAACAGGTTTAAATGCTAAATCATCAAAAAGTGCTCCAGCGTGTCAGAAGCATTTAATACACTGTAAAAGCAGAGCATACAAATGGAATTAAAGCGTGTAGCAGACAGAGACATTCCTTCGAGGCAAACTTATTTCAGCTACAACTCTGATTCAATCTTTGCTCTGAAACATTCGACGACAAAGCATTTAATGATTCAACGGTCGAATGTTCACGAACGGAGTGCACTGCATCTAACGGAAAATTAAAGAGTATCAACGGCTAGTTTGCAAACTCCTCCAACGGCATTAATGGCAAAGGCTATAAAAGAACAACGCATTCAATTCCTTCAATGACTGAAACTCTATGCAATCAATTCGAGTTGAATAGCATTTGTGGTTTCAACTATTCCATTGTGTCTGTACTTCAGTGTTCATAATTTTATCAACTCGTGAGGAGTATCTAAACACTTATTTCATTGTTGAGCTTGTATCTTAAGGTTGAGGAACCTTAAGAGTAGGTGTATTAATTACAACTTGTAAGGGGGAGTGGAGTCCGAGAGCGTTAGGACCATCCTTTGTTTACAGAGTCTGTAATTGTTGTGAAAGATAGTGAAATCCCAGGTGTTCTGGGGACTGGATGTAGGTCAAAGTGTTAGACCGAACCAGGATAAACTCTCTTGTGTTCATTTCCCTTATTGGTCTCCATTCCGCCTACGATCTGAGGAAAAATTTGAATTTCTAAAAATCACCTATTCACCCCCCCTCTAGGTGATATTCCGTCTTCAAGTTAGTCAACTAATTTGCATACTGATTGCCCTCCCTAAGCAGATGGCTATACCGTACAACCCACTATCTGCGGGTGACTGCTCGTATCTGAGCCACCAAATCGGACTCACGAGCTGCATTACCTTTTTTGGAAAGTAATGCAATGACTGATTGGCAGTCACTTTCAACAACTATATGCCTCCACCTTGCCTCCTATGCCAACTCTAATCCTCTCAAAACACCCCACAACTTAGCTAGCATTGTTGAGCACCTACCAAGTCATGAAGCAAAGCCTCCAAGCCACTTCTCAGAGAAGTCGTGCAACAAACCCCCACAGGCAGCCACCTGCTCTGCGCCCTTTGAAACAAATGGAGCTTCTGGAAAAGTCCAACAAACATTCAACGGAAATTGTGCTTCGCGCTGATAACTCCCTTCATCACTTCTGGTTTTTAATTCTCCCAATATCAACAGAATGGGGCTCAGGCAATATTTAAACTGTGTGGCCTGGGTGTTATGAATAAATTTGTTTCGCCATTTGTAGATAAACTAGCAAGAGACAAGGAATAACTCATGCCAAAAGAAGCCACCAATAGTAAGTTCATCACTCTTCCAATTTTCCGTTACCCATTCAATCCAATCATAGCTAAAAAAGGAGAGGGAATAATCACCAGGTACCACCTCATACCAAAAAGTTCGAACCACATGACAGTCTCTAAACGCATGTAGGCTGGACTCTGCTTCTAGTTGACAAAGTGGGCAAAGGCCATCGTTGTAAGACCAAGTGCTGATCCATGACCTCAACAGGAGCCTCTGATGGAATAATTTCCACCCAAATACTTGCACTCTATGTGGTCCCACCCACTTCCATAGCTTCTTCCATATGTCACCATTAATAAGAGACTGTTGAAATCTAGATTCGGCTAAATAAAGATAGCAACTTTGAAGACTCACACCAGTTAAGTTTCCCACCAACCAAAAGGAACGATCAGGCCCATCATTAGAAGAAGGCGGAAGCATACCTCTAATTAACTCGACCATATTCTGGGGAAGCATGCTGTTTAATAAAGGCATATCCCACTGTCCGTGATGATCAACAAATCTATTCACCAAACAGTCTCTCATCTCATCAGGAAGGGGACTCACTTTATAATCTTGAAGACAAATGGACGAAGACACCCATTTATCTTTCCAAAAGGAAATAGAAGCCCCATCTCCAATTTTCCATACCACTTCATCCTTCATATTAATAACAATATTACATAGAGAGCTCCAGAACGTTGAACAACCAGTTTTAAGGATTGGCAAATGTCCAGTTTGTACCTTGTACTTACCCCGTAGAAATCTAACCCATAGGGCATCTTGCTCGTTTTGAAACCTCCAACCATACTTCATAAGTAGAGCATCATTCATAATCGCAGCTGATTTTAAGCCAAGACCACCCATAGACTTAGGACTAGTCAACACCTTCCAGCTTAAAGCATGATGAGCTTTACGATGGTGTGAATCACCCCAAATGAAGTTTCTTTGAATTAAATCTCATTGCATATACTTAGGGGGAGCCTAGCATATTGCATATGAAAAATAGGAATAGTAGATAATACTGATTTGACAAGAGTTATTCTACTTGCCTGAGATAGACAATACTACTGCCAACCGCCTAACTTCCTCCGTAGCTTATCCACAATATGTTTATAACACTGCTTAGTTGCACGTCCATGTATCATCCAAGCCCCCAAGTATCTTCCCACACTTTTTACTCTCTTAAAACCACTTTTAGCCGCCAAGGAACCATGCAAATCTTCTGATATGTGCTTGGATAAATAAATGACAGTTTTCTCCATGCTTACCTTTAAACTTGAAATCTACTCAAACAAAGAAAGACACTTCATAATAGTCTCCAACTGGTCAAACTTTGCCTCTGCAAATAGCATAAGATCGTCCGCAAACATCAAATGAGAAACAGGGGGAGCCTCCTTGGCCCACCTTAATAGGGGTCCACAGACCACCATTAACAGCTGTGGTAATAATATGGGATAGTTTTTCCATAGCTAGTGCAAATAAGTAGGGAGATATGGGATCACCCTGCCGGATGCCCCTAGAAGGCTTAAAAGATAAGGTTTTACCCCTATTCCATAGGATATTGAAGGACGAAGTGGAAACAACTTGCATAATTAAGTCAACTGTAGCACGTGGAAAGCCAACTTCCTTAATTATGTTGTGTAAAAAATTCCAGTTCACCCGGTCATACGCCTTTTCTAAATCAACCTTAACTACCATAAAGTGTCTCCCTCGCATTTTGCTCATTGAGTGGATTAGTTCTTGAGCAATGCAATGTTGTCATGTATTTGTCTCTTGGGGACAAAGTTGGATTGAAAAGGCGAAATAACAATCTCCATTATCGGTTGCAAACGCCTTACAATCAGTTTAGTGATCACTTTATACAAGACTGAGCATAAAGATATGGGCCGAAACTGAGTCATAGACGTTGGTACTTGCACTTTCGGGATCAAAGCAATCAAAGTAGCATTCAAATAGCGAATATGAGAAGGGTTATGCTAGACATCAACAATTAATCTCATAATCTGATGACGGATCACATTCCACTGTCTCTGGAAGAACACCACCGGGAAACCATCAAGACCAGGGGCTTTATGGCTCCCTATACTAAACAAACAGCTCCGCACCTCCTCACATGAGGGAATCTGATGTAAATCTTCCAATAAATTATCCGGAACACTCAGCCAGGTGGAGGAAAGCCACCTACGGTTAGTATCACCATCCGAAAACAGATTCTGGAAATAAGAAAGGGCCATACCTTTGAGTTGATCATCATTATCCACCCACATATTGTGCTCATTTTTTAGCTGAGATATTTTGTTAAAACTCCTCCTAGTTATAGTTTTCAGGTGGTAGAACTTAGTGTTACGATCCCCTTCAGTTAGCCATTGATACCGAGACTTTTGGAACCAAAACATCTCTTCCCGCTTTAAAATCTCATTCAAACGGTGTCTACATTCTAACTCCTTCAACCTACAAATCTCAAAATCATTACATACACGTTGCTACTGTAACATATCTAGTTCTAAGCTCAAGGTATTCTTCTAACGAAAAATATTACCATACACTTCCCAATTCCAACGACCCAAAGGCATGATCATACAAGCTAACATAATAGGAAGATCAAGACTGGTCTTCCAATGAGAGTTCATAAGAGAAGGAAATTCAGGGTGATTCATCCAATCAGCTAAGAAACGAAAGGGTCTATTTTGCTTACATTCTGGAGGCCCTGACAATCTCAGCAGCATAGGAGTACGATAATTAACTTATAATAACATACAGTATCCTAAAATAATTTTTCAGTTGTAATAACATACAGTATCCTAAAAAGTATTAAACTATTTTTTTTAAAAGAAAATGATGTATAGTATTCTGAAGTATTTTTTAGAAGTACCTAATGTCTTAAAATATTTTTCTAATAACATACAATATCCTAAAATAATTTTTGGTACTTTTAACTTTTTAAAATATTTTTTTAGTTGTGCCCAGTGTCTTACTAGGTTCACTACAATTTTATCTTTAATACTGCTTTGGATCCTAATTATAAGATTTAGTTAACTTTTTTTTGGAGAGATTAAAGAAGCTAAATAAATTACTTAATCATTTTATATGTTATGTATATAATTAGGACCCGAGGGAGTATATTAGTTTATTAGTCAAACTAAATAATTTAAAGAAAAAAATAAAAATAAAAATATTCTAAAGTAATTTAATTAATTTTCTTAATCTCTAAAAAAAATTAATTAGATATTATAACTAAGACTGATGAAGTATATTTTTTAGAATAGCAACGAGCACCCAAAACTTACCGATTTATTCATCTCCATCCACTCTAAAATATTCTTCAAATAGCACCTAATATTTTAATTTTTAGAGTGGACCCAAATGACGGCGAAAAGAAGCCAGTTTCAAGTTACAGACCCAATCCACATGCTTATGCTTATATACTTATTATGTGCTTATACTTTTAATTTGAGGTATAAACATATTTTTTTTAAATTTTTTTAAATTTTTTTTATATATTATATTTATTTAGATTTAAATTATATGTTGTTTTCTGGGTTTTTTTTGCACTCAGTATCACAAATTAATTAATTTTCATAATACTGGTGTTACAGATAAATGCAGAATTGGAAATTAATTAATTTGAGATACTGGATACAAAAAAATCTCAGAAAGAAGCATATAATTTAAATCTAAATAAATACAATATATAAAAAAATTAAAAAATATTTTAAAAAATATGCTTATACGTCAAATTAGAGATATAAGCATATAAGCATAAGCATGTAATGTAGATCCTGGGTATTTTTATATCTCCTAATTGTATATGGTGTTAAACACACTTTTGATAAAAGTTTAAGTATATTTTTGCATATTCACCCATTTTGAAATTAGATAACTTAATTTAAAAAATGATAAAGATAAATATTTTAAATTAATTTATTTATTTTTCTTATTTTTCTTTAAAATATTAATTGAATCTTATATTTAAACTTAGCTAATGACATCTTCTAATACCGACATTTTCAATCAGGCATCGGGGCGGCAGTAAAGTAAATATTAATTAAATACGTTTTAATTCCCCACTTTATTAGATTTTCAATATTTTATTTTATTTTATTTTTATTTTTTTACAATCAGCGTGCCCTAACGGTATACTCTTCTGGTCCATACAACGGTATATACTCTTTTTGTACATATTATAAAGAATCAACTAATTTTTTTTCACAAACCAATAAAAATAATTAAAGTCAATAAAGTTGTCCTATAATTTTAATAATTTTTAATATTATCCCTATTAATTACACTAAACTAATATTATATTAATTGTTATTCTTATTCACTATTCTTATTAATTATGAACAGACATAAAAAAACATGCTCTTTGAGAATAAATAAATGTCGTATACTCTTATTTACTGGTAATTTTATTTTATTACCAGAGGGAGTATATATTCATGGAGCCACTACAATCCTAGCGCACTCCCACAAATAAGCAGCAGAACAAAAAGGGGGAAGTGAGAAAGGGAGATAATGAGCTTCAACGCAGGGAAGCTGGTATGTGTAACTGGCGCTTCTGGCTATATTGCTTCATGGCTCGTCAAGCTTCTTCTTCACCGTGGTTACACTGTGAAGGCCACCGTTCGCGATCCTAGTGAGTGATCCTCTTTTTACCGTGTTTGCTTTTATCTGTGTATAATGTCAGGAATTCGCTTTCCTTGCTGCGTCCTGTCACTATTTTTGCTTAGGATTTAACATTGCCTAGATGGACATCTCCATATTTTTTTCCCCCTATTTCTTCTTTTTGTTGGAGGGACTTTTTATATGGCAATTGAAAATTGAAGATGATCCGTTGGGGTATTTATGGAGAGACGATGATTGGAACCTCTAGGAGAGCTATGCCCCTTCAAGCTCTTCAGTTTATCTGCGCTGAATCTCATCTTTCTGTCGATGGACTTTAGTCCCATGCCTTTCGATGGTTCTTGAAAGAAAAAATTGCCTCCAGCTAAGCATATCATCGCTAAATTACCAATAAATGATGATAGTACTGTGAAGGGAACCCATGGCTCTGATATTTCCTTTTGCTTTGGACTTTTGTTATTGTTTGTAGTAAATATGTGACCGTATCCTTGTTTTCATATAACATATTCTTTTGATTGTGAAATTGAATATATATGCAATTAAATAGAAAGGATTAGCGTATGCTCACAAGGGTAAATATTTACTTGACATGGGTTCCTGAAGATTCCATTTTGCTTATGCTTTCCAAGTTTCTGTGTCATTAAATTGCATCGATTTTTATTGTTCTTTCCCAGAATGCTAATTACTAAGGTTTTGAATGACCATTTTACTTTGGTTTGTAACTCTCTGCAGATGATCCAAAAAAGGTCGACCATTTGCTCAACCTTGATGGTGCAAAGGAGAGATTGTTCTTGATTAAAGCAAATCTCCTGGATGAAGGATACTTTGACCTTGTTGTTGAGGGGTGTGAGGGTGTCTTTCATACTGCGTCTCCCTTTTATCATGATGTCAAAGATCCCCAGGTTCATTCCATTCTGCATTTGTCGATGGATAATGAAATGTGGTCTGTCTATTGTAAAGCATTCTGTTTTTGCTTCTTTAATATGCCATAAAATTGAAGAGAAGTATAACTGCACTTGTTGGCCATATCCTCTTCAAACGGAACTTTGTATTTTATATAAAAGAAATGATTAGATTAATGTCTATTATTTTGAATGTCCTTGTTTCTTTTTGGTTTAATGGTTGGTTTCATTAATAAATTGCCAAAGAAAGTGTTCAACTCTTTTGAATATTTTATTATTATGCATCTGACATTTTCTATAATTTATCAGTCAAGTATAGAAGCTACCAATTTCTTGTGGCTTTATTCTCTAGCTCATGTCTTTTGTCTATCTCATTTCAGGCTGAACTGCTTGATCCAGCGGTGAAGGGAACTCTCAATGTTCTAAAATCATGTGCTAAATTTCCATCTGTGAAAAGAGTTGTTTTAACTTCGTCCATGGCTGCAGTTTCATATAATGGAAAACCTAAAACTCCTGAAGTTGTTGTTGATGAGTCATGATTTTCAGATCCTGACTTTTGTAGGACATCTCAGGTATCCGCTATATTTCATTGGACCAAATTATTGATAAAGACATTATCATGCTGGTTAAATTTGTGTTAGTGAATGTTCTATAGAGTTGGGACAGCTATTATCTATCTAATGGGCAAATCAGAATGGTATGATATACTGTATGCTAAATGAACATTGTCAGTCGTGGCCACCATGGTGGAATGGCTAGATATTGTCTCTGCCACTAAGGTGGAATGGCTCCACACTGGTGGCATCTTGGTGGTGATGAAGATGGTGGCTATGGCCTCCTTCAATACCACAGAATAATCTGTATGGGACATTAGTAAATAAAATAATGTCCATAACAATCATTCAATATTGTATCATGTGATATCAATGCTGAGAAATTTATGAAGGCTCCTCCTCGCTGAAACAATCTCAGACTTTGCCCAAATCCTTAGTCATATCAATTTGATCTTTTGTCTTATTATTTTCAAATCAACTACCCACAGACATCTGTGCCTCTGTTTTTCTGTTCATGTTCCCCCAATTATTTTCTGCTTCTGAGTGAACTTGAGTGTATTTTGCTTGTTTTCAAACCCTCTATTTCAACGAAAGTCTTAGTTTTGATTTTGATGTCAAACAGTTGATCCAGTGGGTGCAAAGTCATTACTTGTCATGCATAGTAATTTACAATGTCCTCAAGTTTCCTTCTGTTTCCAATTGTGTGCTTTCAGCTGTGGTACATAGTTTCAAAGACTTTGGCAGAAGAAGCTGCATGGAAATTCACAAAAGAAAACAACATTGATATGGTTACCATCAATCCAACAATGGTGATAGGACCTCTCTTGCAACCAACACTTAACACAAGTGCTGCTGCAATTTTGAATATAATAAATGGTACTTTCTGTTACTATTCATAAAGCATCTGAGTTACTTTATCATCTCCAACTCAACTGCTTTTTATGGCTATAGTAAATGGAAAAGGAACAGGGATCATTGTAACAAGGTAGTAAGTGTATGTCAAAGTGTAAGAAAATGAACATTGTGAGATTTTAATCTGTAGCTTAAAGTTGTTTCATTGCACATTGGAATTATAATGTTTACCATAATGCTAGATCAGAATATTTTCTTTTTTCTTCTTTTGTGGTATATGTAGCTTTAAACTTTATAATTTTATATACTCTTCATCCTTATTGACGTAAATTGTGCATTAAAAGGAAAATGGGAACCATGGACTGGAATTGGCACGAAATTTAGTGACACAATTCTATCCTCTACAAAATATAAAGGAAATATTTCAGAGGAACAAAGTTATAGTCTAAATGTACTTTTCTTCAAAATTTCTTTTTGAAGGATCCAATAGTTTGACTTGTTTGTGATTTAACTTTCCTCGTTACTTTGAGAAATATTTGATGACTTCTCTATGTTATATGTACTCTGTTTGGCCCCAAGACAAGAATTTTTGCATCCCACATTTTAGGGACTCTTTCCATCCTTGATTTATGCAGGTGCACAGACATTTCCAAACAGTTCATCGGGATGGATCAATGTGAAAGATGTTGCAAATGCCCATATTCAAGCATTTGAAATTCCTTCTGCTAATGGAAGATATTGTTTGGTTGAGAGAGTGGCCCACTACTCGGAGCTTGTGAAGATTTTACGTGAGCTGTACCCTCAATTGCAACTTCCTGAAAAGTAACTTCAATTATTTCTACAAATTCAAGACTGCATATAATATATAGTTGTTAACTTGTTATATATCTTGCTCTAATCTTTTTTTTTTTTTTTTGAATTTATCTCTTTTCCAAAAGGTTGAATTATCTTTTTCACTTTTGTTTTTCATCTATTGTTTCTGCTCTGTTGGGGTCTATTATCATGTTAAATAATGGTGGTTTAATCTACCATGTTCTGCTGTGGAAGCAAAAGATTTCGTTATATGAACTCAAATAAGGATCAGTTAGTTTAAATAAGGATCTAAGGTTAAGAAAAAATGATTTTAGTTAGGCTAAGCATGAGAAAGTTGTTGACAGTATAGAGGATTTGTTGGGAGAATTTAAGCTAAACACATGAGGGATATGTTGCAAAAAGCTTATTTTGATAAGCTATTTGTAGTAGCTTATAAGAAAAAGCTAAAAATTGAATTTCTTAACGAAACCTTAATGATTGTGATGTATCATTGTAATAGAGATCACTTGTATTCAATCAGGCTTGTTAGATTCAATATGATATGGCTTGTCAGAGCTTTCTTCTTTGTTTGGTACTGAATTAAGGTTAAGGTTTTTACGGCGCAAAAAAAACCTACAAACAGGGGTGTTTTGTCCTGTCATTTTGCAGATTTTGATAAATGCCCCTAATGTTAAATTTTTACACTGAGAATCTAGCAAGGAGTTCTCATAGGCCAAGTTGTGACTGATTTCCTAACTCGTCTAACTTGAGAAATAGAAGTCTTTAAATTTCTTGATACTGTGTTCCTCTGATCCTCTCATTTGATCACGACAGATTTTGATCTTATTCCTCCAAAAACCATGTTGTATAAAACAAATGGCATGTATTCTCACTGCATACCCATTCATTTAGTTCATGTATTTTATTTCTGATGTTTTTTCATTTTTTTTCCCCTGTTGTTGTTGTTGTTGTTTGTTGTTGCTAATTTCACTTCTTGCTTTCTCATCATACTTGATAGGTGTGCGGACGATAAGCCATTCGTGCCGACATATCAGGTTTCTAAAGAAAAAACAAAAACATTGGGAATTGAATTTATTCCATTGGAAGTGAGTCTGAAGGAGACTGTGGAAAGCTTGAAGGAGAAAAAATTTGTCAACTTTTAACTTTGCAATCCCTTTTTGAGGATTAAATGTTGGTTAGCTCAAGCATGCTTTGAGTTGGTATATGAGGAACTGATAGCTCTATCTGCTTTTGTAATAAAATAAACAGTATTTGTGGTCGTGCTGATGGCTATATTTTGGAGGGTAAAGAATTGAAATTCTACATGAAGATTCAGAGGAAGAAGGGCAAGGGTGCTGGTGCTGCCTAAAGATTTATCTTTTTATTTTTTAATCAAAGTTCCATGTCCAACTTTCTGTATTAAGATAAATTCGGATCAGTTTTGGCGTTTCTACATTTTTGGAAGAGTTTGAGATATTTTGAGAAGATAATTAAGAGATATAGGACCTATTTGGAATGAACTTTAGTTTGTCTATGTGATGGAGTCAAACCATTGATTCCTAGGATTTTATGGTCATGCTTGTCTTTGTTGTCAATTCTGAGATAGGTGATGCAATAGACTATCTCTTGTTTTGTTAATATATAAGAGGTAGTTGAACTTTTTTTAAGGAGATTAAAAAAATTAAATAAGTTATGTTAAAATAATTATATTTGCCAGTTTTTAAAACTAATTTATTTGGTCTATAAACTGATAAATAATATATGATGATTCTAAATAATTTATTTAGCCTTTAAAAAAAAAAAGTCTTTAGGTTCTTATGTGAGAGGAAATAATTAGAATTTGTTCATACAGATGTTGGTGAATCGTTAGAGGATAAGATGCATTTAGTCCAAGTAGGAATATAAAATTTTGAAGTTTAGGTATTGATAATTTGACTATAATGACAACTTAAAAATAGTAATTAACAAGTTGGTTATACACAGTGACAACTTGGTGTCTCAAGTTATCAATCTCTATACTGTAATAGCTAATTTCTATATTCAAGTTATCAATATTCAAACATTAAAATATCATTATCTTAGCAAATTACCTATTTGTATATATAGATGAGTGAGTCTAATAATTGAAAAGGTAAAAATGTTAAGAAGTTATTAGACTCTCTACCATCTAATAACTATGTTACCATAAATACATAGATATATATGTATATATATGACTGAATTTTTTTCCCCTAACATATGTATTTAAAAGACTAGATTACAGGTAAGTTTTAATAAATAAATGAGATTAAACATTTCAATTGTTGACAAATAAAATTTGTAATTATAAAATTAATTAAGTTTTTAATATGGTAATTAATTTAACAGTATGACGAAAAAATTTGAAAATATATATTAAAATAATTTTTAAATTTTCGATAAAGATGCATGTGACTAAATGATTATTAAGTAATATTTATATTTAAAATGGACATTTTGGTTAAAATGATATGTCAAGAAATACACCACAAAAACTAATTTTCAGTGATGACATTTGGCGGCTACTTATAATGTTGCCACTAAAAGTATAGTTTCCAGCGGAGATTATATTATTGCCATTGAAAATACTCCTCTTCAACAATGACATAATATGTCACCAAAAGGGTATACTTTCAGCGCCACTATTCTGGTCGTTATTGAAAGGGTGTTTTAGTGGTGACTTTTGTTTTATAAAATGTTAAGGTTGTGGAATCTTAAGTGTCGGGATACAATTACAGCTTGTAAGGGGGAGTGAGTCCTAGTGAGGAGATCATCCGAGTACAGCGTATTGTCTTTGAAACATAGTGGAAATCCCAGGTATTCTGGGGACTGGACGTAGGTCGAAGTGTTAGATTGAACCAGTGTAAATTGCTCTGTGTTATTTTGTTTTCTCTGTCCTTGTTATTTTTGTGTTCTTATGTGATTAGCAAAAAGTTTTTAAGATCACCTGTTCACCCCCCTCTAGGTGATATTCCATCTTCAAGACCTACACCTTTAATATATATATTTCCAACCTTACTTGTTTTGAGCTTTTTGGAAATTGTGATTTTCTCTTATTTCTCACTGGCGGCTCGTCCAGCATTTTTTTCAATAGCTTATGGAAAATTTTGAGAGTCAATAAGGTACTTAAAATCACTTCTTTTCATTAAATTTCCTTCATGAAATTTATTATACATGATTTTATCTTTCTAATGATATTACTTTTATACTGATTACAGAATATTTTAGGGTTAGTATTTTGGACATGTTTTGAGTTTCGTTAACAGATGGCTATGAGAATATTGATGATGACTAATATTTAATTTTAATTGGTTTACTTTTGTTATTAATAATATTTTTAAAATCATATTGGTCATGAAATAATTTATACTCTTTCTAGGTGATTATTATGGGGCAGAGTGCCATCATTGATATTTATTTTAAGAAAAAGAATAGTGAATCTTTTCCATCATCTACCTCTAATGTTGAATTGCCATATTTGAGACTCCTTCTTTATAGTCTCCTAGAATTGAAAATAAAGAGGTAAGTAAAGAAGTTGATCTTGCTTCATTGGAAAGAGATTCTGCACTACGCCCTCCTAGAATTGAAAATAGAAAGGTAGGTAAAGAAGTTGATTTTACTTCATTAGAAAGAGATCCTGCACTGCACCCTCCGATATAGGAATATTCGATAAATCAACAAGATGAAATTCATTAGAAAGAAGTTGATCTTACTTCATTAGAAAGAGATCCTGCACTGCACCCTCTAGGTGATATTCCATCTTCAGGACCCACACCTTTAATATATATTCCCAACCTTACTTGTTTTGAGCTTTTTGGAAATTGCGATTTTCTCTTATTTCTCACCGGCGGCTCGTCCAACATTTTTTTCAATAGCTTATGGCAAATTTTAAGAGTCAATAAGGTACTTAAAATCACTTCTTTTCATTAAATTTCCTTCATGAAATTTATTATACAAGATTTTATCTTTCTAATGATATTACTTTTATACTGATTACATAATATTTTAGGGTTAATATTTTGGAAATGTTTTGAGTTTTGTTAACAGATGGCTATGGGAATAATGATGATGACTAATATCTAATTTTAATTGGTTTACTTTTGTTATTAATAATATTTTTAAAATCATATTGGTCATAAAATAATTTATACTCTTTCTAGGTGATTATTATGGGGAAGAGTGCTGCCATTGATACTTATTTTAAGAAAAAGAATAGTGAGTCTTTTCCGTCATCTACCTCTAATGTTGAATTATCACATACTGAGACTCCTTCTTCATAGTTTCCTAGACTTGAAAATAAAGAGGCAAGTAAAGAAGTTGATTTTGCTTCATTGGAAAGAGATCCTACACTACGCCCTCCTAGAATTGAAAATAAAGAGGTAGGTAAAGAAGTTGATCTTACTTCATTAGAAAGAGATCCTGCATTGCACCCTCCGATATGGGAATATTCGATAAATCAACAAGATGAAATTCATTGTGCTTATCTTAAACTTGGTCCATTTCAGTGCAAGCTTCAAAACTATCCTTTTTCTGGGCCAGAAAAGAATCAATGTCATTTTTGTGCCTCTTGGTTTGATTTGTTTCCATCTTGGTTAGAATATTCTCCAAGTAAAGATGCTACATCTTGTTTGCCTTGTTATTGATTTAGTAAACGAGGTAGTGGTCGTTTTGGACTTAATACATTTGTTGTTGATGGATTTAACAATTGGAAATGGTGCTTTTTTACGCCATGTTGGGAAAAATGTTATCTTAGTACATAAAAATGATGTGAGTTCATGTTGTGATCCTAAGAATCAATCTCAACATATTGAAATATTGGTTGAAAAACTTACTTCTCAGGAGATTGCAGCTAATCGTTTGAGACTACAAGTTTTTGTGGACGTGACAAGATGACTTGCTCTTGAAAGATGTGCTTTTTGAGGTAATCATGAAAACTTAGATTCACTTAATTGGGGTAATTTTCTTGAGATGATACAGTTTTTAACTTCCTGTGATTAAGAAGTTGTAGCAATTGTTTTAGAAAAAGCTCCTCAAAATGCATCATATAGTTCTCCTTGAATTCAAAAGGAAATTCTTCATGTTTTCTCTCAAAAGGTAAAGAACACAAAATGGGAAGAAATTTCCAATGCCAAATTTTGTCTTATTGTTGATGAAGCTAGTAATGTACCTAAGAAAGAGCATATGACTATTGTTTTGAGATACATTGATCAAGATGGTTTTATATAGGAAAGGTTTTTCGGTCTTGTATATATGAAAGATACAAGTGCTAAGACTTTAAAACAAGGAATAGTCAACACTCTTCATTACCATAATCTTGAAGTTCAAAATATTCAAGGACAAGGCTATGATGGAGCTAGTAATATGCAAGTTGAATGAAATGGATTGCAGGCTTTAATTTGCACTGAGTGCCCATATGCTTATTATGTCCATTGCTTTGCTCATCACCTTCAACTTGTCTTGGTTGTTGCATCTTATGAGGTCAAACATGCATGTTCATCAGTACGTGTTTTGAAAAATTAAACTTCATAATTAATATTGTTACTTCTTCTTGTAAGAGTAATGATGAGTTAAGGGTTGCCCAAACAAATGAAATTGTAAGAATGATTGCTATTGATGAGCTCAAATTAGGAGTTGGTCTTAATTAGATTAGTACTTTGCATCGAGCTGAAGCTACTCATTGGAGTTCTCATTACAATTCCATATGCAGTTTATTTAAAATGTTTCGTGCCACATGTGAAGTTCTTGACAATATTTCTAATGAAGGAAAGATAACATCACATCGTAGAGATGCAGATAATGCATACTCATCATTGGTATCTTTTAATTTTGTCATCATATTGCACCTTATAAAAGAAATTATGGGTATTGTTGAAGTCCTTTGTTAAGCTTTGCAACGAGAGTCTTGAGATATTTCAAATGGTTTACATCTGGTTTCAACTACAAAAGAGTTACTTCATAAATTAAGAGAGACAAGTTGGAATGCTTTCTAACTTCATGTTCAAGAATTTTGCATAAAACACGACATTGACATTCCAGATATGAGTGCAAAATATATTGGAAGGAGAGGTCATGTTCAAAATGAACAAGATGATTTTTCTACTGAAAAATTTATAGAGTAAATATCTTTTGTGCTGCCATTGATTATTAATTGTAAGAATTAAATAGCAGGTTCAACGATAATACTGTTGAATTACTTGCCTTGAGCATGACTTTAGATCCAAGAAACGGATACAAGTAATTTAATAGTGATAATATTTGCAAACTTGCTGATAAATTTTATTCTAGAGATTTCACAGAACATGAAAAATTGTATTTGAAGATGGAGTTATAACATTTTGAACTTGACATTCCTAAACATTTAGATTTCATTAATTTATCAACTACATCTAAATTATGTCAAGGACTGCCAAGAATTGGAAAGTTCACCATTTAGTCTTTTATTGATAGAGTGATTAGATTTTGTACTCACTCTTCCAGTTTCTATAATGAATAAGAGTTAAGTGAAATAAACTTTAATTTCTGTAATGTATTTCATTCAATTTTTTTTTATATTAGGTCTTTATCGTATTTTAAGTACTTTATTTATGATGCAACATTTTTTATTTTCACTCTCATAAGTAAAATTCCTGGGTCTGTCCCTAATAATAATAAAGAGGTCACACTCCTAGTAATAAATAAAGAACCTAACTTGTTTAATTCTTGTTTTTACTTCTCTATAATTTTTGTGTTCCAACTATATTAATTTTTCCATAAGCAATCGCGATTGTTGAGCTCACGTATCAAGTCAACAATTTTTTTTTAAAATATATTTTTTGGTTATATAAAATCACATTATTGAACATGAGTAACAAGCTAGAACCAACAGATTGGGTGGCTAATTCTTCACAATATAAGGAATGAAGGTTTAAATCATTGTTGGAAGAAGTATCCAAATTTAGTGTACTCGACTTGAATCACAAAACCTCCATTTGAATTAGTGAGTTTCAGAAAAACCTCTGAACACCGGGTAGCATAAAGGTCATCGTAAAAACAAAAAACAAGCTAAACGTAAAGCATGCAAAATGAATTCATCAAGTACTTTGGACCATGGTAGTGAAAACGTAGATTTTACCTTAAAACGGAAGGAGAATGAAAAATCGTGAAACGTAAAATTGTAACGTAGTAAAATCGTAAAAACTTAAAAGCGTTTGGAAAATTAGTAAAATCATTTTAATGAAAAAAAATTGTAGAAACGTAAAATCGCAGTGATAAATCGAGTTTTTAACTATCATGCTTTGTATAAAAACAAAAGGAATGAGAGGAGGAAGCAAAACCCAATTTGTCAAGGTATGTTTATATCCCAATCCCAATTGTTTCCTTTTCTTTGGACCTTTTTTCAAATTAAGTTCTTTCAACCTCAACTACTTTTTATCTCATAGACTGTTGTTTTATTAACTTTAGAATCTATGTTTTTAATTTTCAATAAATATGACATTGCATATAAATTGTTCTTGGGAAAATTCTAATTAAATTCAAGTGAATTACCAAAAATCTAAATTCAGGACTACGTTTTTAACAAATTCCTAATCAAACCGAAAAAACTATTTAGAGATTCTTGAATGTTGTAAAAGGGTAATATGCTTCTAGTTAAAAAGAAATGGAAGGAAGGTAGCAGCCTAATTTCGATTTTGACTAAACCCTTTGGTGCTACCCAATGTCTCTTTGACATGCAAAGCCTTTTTTCCCTAATTACCACATATGCGTCTAAATTTAAGTTTTGATATTTTAACTGGATTTTTTTTTTAAAAAAATCACAATTTAAATCTCAGTAACCGTTTTAAAACAATAAAAATGTTGGAAGATCCTCTATTCAAAATTTCTTCTTTCTTTGCACAAACTCTACAAATGAATTTACTTTCCCAATATTCTTTCGCTAGTATTGGAAAAAATATTAAATTTGTTCAATTTTTATGTGTAAAATTACATCCTACGAATACAATTATGAAACTTTAAATTATAGTTAGTCTCAATTAGTTAAAGTTTTAAAATGTTTGTTATCAAAATTTAAAAATTACTGAAATATAACATCCAAAAACCTAATAACAATTTTTACAGATTAATATACAATTATTACAAGTTAATGATGCTTTTAGTTACTAAAAATAATTATAGTGCTTGTGATTAGGCAGATTATAAATTCTAAATTAATAAAATCATTTTCATTCCCTTATCATTATCATCAAATAACGTAATATTGGCTTAAAGTTCCAATACTTTTATGAATAAATTAAAAACATAGGTGAGTTCAAGACCGAGAAATAATACTTCTCAAAGAGACTGTGGAAAGCTTGAAGGAGAAAATTTTTGTCAACTTTTAACTCTGTAATCCCTTTTTTTTTTTTGGTCGACTCTGTAATCCCTAAGATTAAATGTTGGTTAGCTCAAGCACGCTTTGTGTTGGTATATGTGAAACTGATAGATCTCTCTATATTTGTAATAAAAATAAACGGTGTTTGAGAAGATATTGAGAATGATACGGTGCGGGGATATACAGGACCTATTTAGAATGAACTTTAGTTTGTCTATGTGATGGAGACAAACCTGACAAAAGCGTGCAACTGTATTCCAACGTAACTGTATCCATGCAGCCAAACTAAAATTCCGTTTCTCCAACTAACTTGGATCCTCCTGCCCTGAAAAAACCATAACTAACTCCCTAACCACCCACATATACTACCACGTGCTACAATACCCACATGTTTGTTCCTCAGCACCCACGTCATCTTTGTGGGGATGAGTCTTGATATTTTTTTCTTTTATAATCTTCCGAGTCTATGCCGTAGGCGAAATTTAGTATTAAATAAATACGTTCTAACTCCTCACTTTATTAGATTTATTTATTTATTTTTTTGTCAATCGGTGTGTCCCTGCAGTATATATATGCATGGAGCCACTAGAATCCTGGCACACTAAAAAAGCGAAAGTGAGAAAGAGAGATAATGAGCAACAACGCAGGGAAGCTCGTTTGTGTCACTGGTGCTTCTGCCTATATTGCTTCATGGCTCGTCAAGCTTCTTCTTCAACGTGGTTACACTGTGAAGGCCACTGTTCGCGACCCTAGTGAGTGATTCTCTTTTTACCTTCTTTGCTATTATCTCTGTGTAATGTCAGGAATTCGCTTTCCTTGCTGAGTCCTGTCACTATTTTTTAAGGATTTGACATTGCCTAGAGGGACATCTCCATATATATATATATATATATATTTCCTATTTCTGGTTTTGTTGGAGGGCGATTTTATATGGCGATTGAAAACTGAAGATGATCCGTTGGGGTATTTATGGAGAGACGATGGTAGGAACCTCTAGGAGAGCTATGCCCCTTCAAGCTCTTAAGTTCATCTTAGCTTAATCTCATCTTTCCGTCCATGGACTTTAGTCCCATGCCTTTCGATGGTTCATAAAAGATAAAATTGCCTCCAGCTAAGAATATCATCGCTAAATTACCAAGAAATGATCATAGTCCTGTGAAGGGAAGCCATGGCTCTGATATTTCCTTTTGCAATGACTTTTATTATTATTTTTTAGTAAATATGTGGCCGTATCCTTGTTTTCATATAGCATATTCTTTTGATTGTGAAACTGAATATATATGCAATTAGCTAGCAAGGATTAGCGTATGCTCACAAGGGTAAATATTTACTTTACATGGGTTCCTGAATATTCCATTTTGCTTATGCTTTCCAAGCTTCTGTGTCATTAAATTGCATCGATTTTTATTGTTCTTTCCCAGAATGCTAATTATTAAGGTTTTGAATGACCATTTTACTCTGGTTTGTAACTCTACGCAGATGATCCAGAAAAGGTAGACCATTTACTCAACCTCGATGGTGCGAAGGAGAGATTGCACTTGATTAAAGCAAATCTCCTGGATGAAGGTTCATTTGACCCTGTTGTTGAGGGGTGTGAGGGTGTTTTTTTTTTATGCTGTGTCTCCCTTTTTTCCTGATGTCGTCGGAGATCCCCAGGTTCATTCAATTCTGCATTTGTTGATGGATAATGAAATGTGGTCTCTCTATTGTAAAGCATTCTGTTTTTACTGCTTTAATATGCTTGAACAGTGATTCCTTATGTCTAGGAAGGTGAGTGGGAGTGGGGTGCAAGAACCATTAAATGAGGTCGTCTTCTTTGCAATTCCAAATGAGAAATCAAAACTGTAGGAATCTCAAGGCGTTGTAATTAGAAAGTCAGAACCCATAATTATAGTATTTCATTTTCTCCGATGAGCAGACAGTTAATTTCTGAACACTAAAAGATTGTCATGTTGACAATTCCCAAAATTTTATTCTCCGATAAGCAGGCAGTTAAAAGATTGGAAAACAATTAGAATGCCATGCCTTAGGCAACTTCTATTCTTGATGTATAATTATATTGTTAAAATGCCATAAAATTGAAGAGAAGTATAACTGCACTTGCTGCCCATATCCTCTCCAAACGGAACTTTGTATTTCATATCAAAGAACTAATTGGAATAATGTCTCTCATTTGAATGTCCTTGTTTCTACATGGATTAATGGTTGGTTTCATTAATAAATTGCTGTCACAAATCATGTAATCATGATTCTTGGCTAAAGAAAGTGGTCAACTCTTTTGAATATTTTATTATTACACATTTGGCATTTTCTATAATGTATTAGTCAAGTATAGAAGCTATGGTCTCTTGTGGCTCTATTTTTTAGCTCATGACTTTTTTGCCCCCCTCATTTCAGGCCGAACTGCTTGATATGGCAGTCAAGGGAACTCTCAATGTTCTACAATCATGTGCTAGATGTCCATCTGTGAAAAGAGTTGTTTTTACTTCTTCCATTTCTGCAGTTCAATATAATGGAAAGCCTAGAACTCCTGAAGTTGTTGTTGATGAGTCATGGTTTTCAGATCTTAACTTTTGTAGGGAAAATAAGGTATCCGCTATGGTTCATTGGACCAAATTACTGATACAGACGTTATCATGCTGGTTAAATTTGTGATAATGAATGTTCTATAGAGTTGGGACAGCTATTATCTATCTAATGGGAAAATCAGAATGGCATGATATACTGTATGCTAAATGAACATTGTCAGTGGAGGACCACGGTGGATTGGCTAGATCTTGGAGAGCCCATCTGCCACTAAGGTGGAATGGCTCCATACTGGTGGCATCTTGGTGGTTATGAAGATGGTGGCTATGCCCTCCTTCAATACCACATAACAATCCGTATAAGAGGGACGTTAGTAAATAAAAAAATATCCATAACAATCATTCAATATTATAACATGCGCTATCAATGCTGAGAAATTTATGAAGGCTCCTCCTCCTCGGAACAATCTAAGACTTTGCCCAAATCCTTAGTCATATCAATTTCATCTTTTCTCTTATTATTTTCATATCAACTACCCATAGACATCTGTGCCTCTGTTTTTCTTTTCATGTTTCCCCAATTTTTTTTCTGATTCTGAGGGAACTTGAGTGTATTTTGCTTGTTTTCAAGTCCTCTATTTCGACTAAAGTCTCTTAGTTTTGATTTTGATGTCAAACAGTTGATTCAGTGGGTGCAAATTTGATTATTTGTCATGCATAGTAATTTATAATGTCCTCAAGTTTCCTTCTGTTTCCAATTTTGTGCTTTCAGCTGTGGTACGTAGTTTCAACGACTTTGGCAGAAGAAGCTGCATGGAAATTCACAAAAGAAAACAACATTCATATGGTTACCATCAATCCAGCATTGGTGATAGGACCTCTCTTGCGACAAAAGCTTCACAGAAGTGCTGCTGAAATTTTGAATATAATAAATGGTACTTTCTTTTACTATTCATAAAGCATCTGAGTTGCTTTACCAACTCCAACTCAACTGCTTTTTATGGCTTTAATAAGTGGAAAAAGGACAGGGATCATTGTAACATGGTAGTAAGTGTATGTAGTGTAAGAAAATGAACGTTGTGAGATTTTAATCTTTAGCTTAAACTCGTTTTAATCCACATTGGAATTTTAACGCTTACCATAATGCTATATCAGAATATTTTCCGTTTTCTTTTTGTGGTATATGCAGAATTAAACTTTATAATGTTATATACTCTTCATCCTTATTGACTTAGATTGTGCATTAAAAGAAAATTTGAAACCATGAATTGGAATTGGCACGAAAATAAGTGACACAGTTCTATCCTATACAAAATGTAAAGAAGATCTTTCAGATGAACAAAGTTATTGTCTAAATGTACTTTTCTTCAAAATTTCTTTATTAAGGACCCGATCTGACTTGTTTGTGATTTAACTTTCCTTGTTACTTTGAAAAATATTTGATGACTTCTATGTGTTATATGTACTGTGTTTGGCCCCCAGACAACAATTTTTGCATTCCATCTTTTAGGGACTCTTTCCATCGTTGATTTATGCAGGTGCCCAGACATTTCCAAATATATCATTTGGATGGACCAATGTTAAAGATGTTGCAAATGCTCATATTAAAGCATTTGAAGTTCCTTCTGCTAAAGGAAGATATTGTTTGGTTGAGAGAGTGGCCCACTGCTCGGAAGTTGTGAAGATTTTACGTGAGCTGTACCCTCAATTGCCACTTCCTGAAAAGTGAGTTCAATTATTTCTACAAATTTCAAGACTGCATATAATATATAGTTTAGTTATATATCTTGCTCTAAACTTTTTTGCGAATTTATCTCTTTTCCAAAATGTTGAAGAATTATCTTTTTCATTTTTATTTTTCATCTATTGTTTCTGCTCTGTTGGGTTATATTAACATGTTAAACAATGGTGGTTTAATCTACCATGTTCTGCTGTGGAAGCAACATTTTTCTTTATATGAACTTAAATAAGGATAAGTTAGTTTAAGATAAGGATCAGTTAGTTTAAGATTAAGAAAAGTGATTTTATTTAGGCTAAGCGTGAGTAAGTTGTTGAGGCTTTAAAGGAGTTGTCGGGAGAATTTAAGCTAAACACATGTGGGATATGTTGCAAAAAGCTTATTTTGGTAAGCTATTTGTAATAGCTTATAAGAAAAAGCTAAAAATTGAATTTTTTGACAAAACCTTAATGATTGTGATGTATCATTGTAATAGAAATCACAATTCAGTTGGATTAGTTAGAATGTAACCATTAGAAGAGATACTAAGCCTATAAATAGATGTAAACTCACTTGTATTCAATCAGGCTTGTTAGATTTAATATGATTTGGATTACTTCCAGTTTCTATTCTCTATCTCTCGTCTGATTTTCTCTTCTATTTCTCTATCTCTCTTCTGCTTCTCTACTTAACGTTTATATGCAGAAATTCCTTTAACGTGGGAAGCATAAGACATACTGAAACAAGTTTTCCACTTTCCATTTAAAAAGAAAGAGTGAGCTTTCTTCTTTGTTTGGTACTGAATTAAGGTTAAGTTGTTTTTTTGGCACAACACAACCTGCAAAGGGAGTGTTTTGTCCTGTCATTTTGCAGATTTTGATAAATGCCCCTAATGTTAAATTTAACACCGAAAATGTAGAATCTATCATGATCCAAAAATCTGCGTTTGACTGTTGTGAATGTTGCATGTAACGGAATATCCATTTCATCTTAGACCTGCGTTAATTCGATATTTTCATCATTCTGTATATTTGGAACTTGAAATGAATGGTATGGTTGAATTGGTGTGTTAATTAAAGACTTGAAATGAAGGGTATGTATGGATCCATGGGAGGAAAAGAAATAGAGAGCTTCAATTGAAATCTAAATTCTTGACTGTGACTGTCAATCCAATCTTGTAGCAAGAAGTTCTCATAGGCCAAGTTCTGACTTGAGAAAACCATGTTTATAAACCAAATGGCATGTTTTCTCACTTCATACCCATTCATTTAGTTCATGTATGCTATTTCTGATTTTTTTTTTTTTAGTTGCTAATTTCATTTCTCGATTTCTCATCATACTTGATAGGTGTGCGAGCGATAAGCCATTCATGCAGACATACCAGGTTTCTAAAGAAAAAACAAAGACACTGGGAATTGAATTTATTCCATTGGAAGTGAGTCTGAAGGAGACTGTGGAAAGCTTGAAGGAGAAAAAATTTGTCAACTTTTAACTTTGCAATCCCTATTTGAAGATTAAATGTTAGTTAGCTCAAGCATGGTTTGAGTTGGTATATGTGGAACTGATAGCTCTATCTCCTTTTGTATTAAAATAAACGGTGTTTGAGAAGATATTGAGAGGGATACGGTGCTGGGATATATAGGACCTAGTTGGAATGAACTTTAGTTTGTCTATGAGATGGAGACAAACCTGACAAAAGTTTGCAACTATGTTCCTTTCTGTCGTGTGAAACATTGATTCCTAGGATTTTATGGCCATGCTTGTGTTTGTTGTCAATTCTGAGATACGTGTACAATCGACTAGCTCTTGTGGTTGTTAATATAAAAGGTAGTTGACATTTTTTAAGGAGATTAAAAAAATTAAATAAGTTACATTAAAATATTTAAATTTATCGGTTTTTTCAAACTAATTTATTTGGTCTTTAGACTGATATATAATATATGCTGATGCTAAGTAATTTATTAACTTATTTAATTTTTTTTTAAAAAAATCTCCAGGATCTTACGTGACAGGAAATAATTAGAATTTGTTTATGCAGGTGTTGGTGAATCGCTAGAGGATAAGGTGCATCTAATGCTTCTTTTGAAACAATTTGTTTAATTTTTTTTTACAAAATTATATGTTAGAGGATAAGATGCATTGAATGTAAAAGACAAATACGAAATCTAAGTTGGAATGTATTTAATTTTTCGAAAATAAACAAAAAGAAAAAAGAAAAGACAAAAATATGTAATCTAAGGAGTAGGAATATGAAATTTTGAAGTTTGGATGTTGAAAACTTTAGAATAGTAATTAACAAGTTGGTTATACACAATGACAACTTGGTGTCTTAAGTTGTCAATCTCTATACCCTAGTAGTTAATTTATATATTCAAGCTATCAACACTCAAATTTTAGAATCTCATATTTTTACCAAATCACCTATTTATTCTTT
This sequence comes from Acacia crassicarpa, assembly GCA_034222035.1. Lineage (NCBI taxonomy): Eukaryota > Viridiplantae > Streptophyta > Magnoliopsida > Fabales > Fabaceae > Acacia > Acacia crassicarpa. Next base: position 43,202,367 of record JAWXYG010000003.1, read on the forward strand.
TGATAATTTAGTAGACATTTTGGGGGGGGGGGGGGTTTTGTAATTCAAATGCTATTTTTCTATCATTTTCTTTAATATTTAATGAAATACATTGAAAAATCCAAATTATAATATATTAATATAAGGATCTCAAAATTATATCATTTTATATTTTAATTTAAAATAAATAAATACATTTCCCCCCATAAATCGTAATTGCATTCATGAGGAAAAAGCATAGTCTACAAAGCATCGTAGGATACATACATCATGGAGAAGGTATGATAGATCCCACACATCATTTTTTGTCTCAATAACGATTTTTATATGGGATTGCTTTAGAAGTTTGCAATGAATAGGAAATCTATGTGGATATACTATTCCCTGCTCTATAAAGAGGAAAGTCATAGCTTCTCGAAGCGTTAGTAACTACATCATTTTGGTTAAAATGATGTGTTAGCAAATACACTACAAAAAACTAATTTTCAGCGATGACATTTGGCAGCGACTTATAATGTCGTTGCAGAAAGTATAGCTTTCAGCGGTGATTATGCCACTGAAAATACTCCCCTTCAACAACGACATAATATGTCGCCACCAAAAGGGTGTGACGACTCTTGTGTCGCCACTAAAAGTCTAGTTTAAAATTTTAGCTCTTTTTTTTTTTTTAAAAAATCATATTTATGAAATAAATAAGTTATTTGATGTAATTTGTTATGAATAAATAAATTAGTTCCTCATAATATTACTGTGAGATAAAGAGAGTTTGAGAGATAGTATGATGTGTGTATGAGAGTGAGGGAGGGAAGGGGAAGGGAGTGGTATGGTGTGTATGAGAGGGAGATTATAATTATGTCTATATTAGTATAGGTGTCAAATGGAGAATTAAAGATACAATGTTTGTGTGAGGGTAAGAGTGCAAGCAAGGGAGGGGGATAGTTTATGAGATAGGAAAAGAGGGGAGTGAGAGATAGAGTGTGTGTGAGGGATAATACAATTGAGAGGTAGTACACTGTTTGAAATAATATAATTATATTATAATTAAATTTATGTAAGCTTACTTATTTTTTTATAAGTAATATACTTAAATGATTTGATAATATTGTATAATGATTTTTTGTATTAGAGAGAGTGATGAATAACATAATTTTCTTGCCAACTTTTAAAAATAATATAAATGGAGGAAGTAGTAATTAATTAAGGTGTGTGAGAGAGATTTAATTAAATTAAGTTTATTTATATATTTATTGTAATACCCAGAAAATTATTATTTATCTTAAATGCAATATTTTGATAAATAAAACCTATTTAAAATAGGTGAATATGTGGTCTCAAATTTTGTGATATGTTTATTATATTTTCTAGGTAATTTCTCTTTAGGATTAAGGTAACCCATGGTTAAATTTTTAAGTTTCGAATTAGGGATCATAAAATATCATAAAATACAAAATAATTACCATATTAAATTATGGTTCATGAATAATCAAAAAGAACAAGAAAGAACTATGGAAATACTTAAACAAATTAGGAGAAATTAATAAAGATTAATGAGCAACTAGGTCTTCACTAAACTAAATAATTGTGTAAATCTTCATAATTAATCAAAGGATTATTTGACCAGAAAAAAAAATTAAAGGACTAATTAATGAAGACTTAAACACCAATTTTCATAATTTATTAAGAGACTAAATTTTCTAATTATAAAATACCCTATAATTAACAAACTACTAATACATAGTTCATATTTAATTCATAAAAAGCCATAAAGAATTGTCAAAATACCTAAACCAATTAGTGAAAATTGCCAACACCTAATGGGCAATTAAATTTGTAGTAATTTAAATAAAAACATTAAATTTGAAATTAATTAATAACTAAATTAAATAAGCAAAATTAAGAATTTATCACCTTAATTAACACTACTAAAAAAATGTAAAACAGCGACGGAATTTGCAATAGAAATTGCAAATTCATGGAATTTTGCGACGGAAACTTAATTCCGTCGCAAAATTAAAGAATTAGCGACAGATTTGTAATCCGTCGCTAAGTTTAGCGACGGATTACGTATCCGTCGCTAACTGGCGGCCAAAAAGGCCGCCAGTCCCGCCTCTTAAGCGACGGATTTTATATCCATCGCTAACTTTAGCGACGGATATAAAATCCGTCGCTAACTGGCGGCCAAAAAGGCCGCCAGTTTCACAAGATAGCGACAGATTTTTAATCCGTCGCTAACTTTAGCGACGGATTAAAAATCCGTCGCTAGTTGGCAGCCAAAAGGCTGCCAACTGCAGCTTTTTAGCAATGGGTAAATCCGTCGCTAAAAAGCTACTTGCTTTTTGCAACGGAAATGGAGTTCCGTCGTAAAAAGCGATTTTGCGACGGAAAATGATTCCGTCGCAAAATCAAACAATTAAATGTCTTCTTCCTCTTTCCATTCGAACCCACAGCTCACCCCCACTGTCAGCCGCCCCCAGCTCGCCGCCGCCGCTCCCTCGCCCCCAGCTCGCCGTCCATCCTCACAGCTCGCCTTCCCCACAGCTTCTCTCGTTCCCACAACTCGGTCGTCCTCCTCGTTCCCACAGCTCGCCTTCCCCACAGTGCCTCCGCCGCCCTCCCCCGCCCACAGCTCCCCCGCCCCCCCACAGCTCGCCTCCCCCGGCCACAGCTCCCCCGTCGCCCATAGCTTCCCTCCCCCAAGCACTCAGCCGTTGAGCCCACCCCCCACAGCTCCCACAGCTTCCATCCTCCACCGACGGTGAGTTGTGTGTTTTTTTTAAAAAAATTATTTTTTAATTATTTATTTATTTATTATGGGAAATTAGTATACATAAAAATGGAAAAAATTTGTAATTTTTTTTGCTCATGAATAAATAGGTTTCGACAGTCACCATTCTCTAATCACTGGTGTTCTTCTCCGCCGTCCGGCTATCCTCCCCATCCGGTAAGCTCGCTTTCTTTTATTCTTTTTTTTTTCACCACTTTATTTATCATGAGAAATTAATATAGATAAAAATTGAAAAAATTAGTCATATTTATTATTCATGAATAAATAGGTTATAATTTAAGATTGGTAATTTGTTTGCTGCATTTTTAAGGGAAAAGTTGTAACGTTAGGTTATAAATAGTCATATTTAATAAAATTTGTTTGCTGCATTTATAAGGGAAAAGTTGTAACGTTAGGTTCGGTCCATGCAAATTAGGTAGACCTACACATATGGCGGCTAAATTAATGAGTTTTTTAAGAAATAAAAAAAATCAATATTTAATTACATATTGCAAATAATTAAGAGGAGAAAACACTGGAGTTTTCACGAGAGTCCGATTTTCATTAGATAAATTATAAATACTTAATAGTAAAAAAAATAATTAATTAATAAATGTTGCATAATTATAATTAAGGGAAAATATTCATTTGCAATATTTAATATTTTACAAAACTCTCAGACGCTGCTGAGTGCTTTCTGACCAGCAAATGCCTTTTCATGAATTTGGAACACATGTAATATTCAATACTACAAAACAAAATACTACTGTCTTTGTGATCATTAATTTAACAATTAAATAATTAATATGTCAAAATTAAATAAATTGATTAATTTAATTATTGGTAAAATATATTCCTAAAATACTTCTTTTAGTCATTTGCTCGTGAAATTTGAAGAGACTATCTTTAAAATTTTCAACGGTCGAGATTTAAAATTAACAATTGATTATTTTTTAAATTAAACTTTTTTTGAAAAAATAATGATTATTAAAGATTTTATCTTTATTTTATATTTTATACACATTAAAATATTTAAAAAATAAAAAATAAAGCTAGATGGTCTAAACTTCAATGTTAATAGTAATGAACCAGAAAGTTGAATCATATTCTCTATGTGAAGCTAGTTGTCTGAATAACTTATTAAGCTAATTATTATTAAGCTGATTCCTGCACGTGGTTGAGTTTATAAATGCGCTAAATTATTCTTATTCGTGGCCTCAGTTACAAAATCCACACCATAAAAAATAAAAATAAAAATCTCATTAATCAAGCATAGGTCACACTCAACAGGAGAGAGAAAGTGTGTGTTTATATATCAAACAATAATAACAAGTTGGGTTAATTAGGTAATTATAAATAACAAGTTGTTTAGATAAATAGGTAATTATAAATACAAAAGATAAAGTTGATTTTGCAGATTATATAAATTTGATTAAGTCTTATATAATCTTTATATGTTAGAAACTCCAAAATACTTATAGTATTCTATTTTTTGTTTGCCCCCTCCACAAGCATGTCCCCATGTTCTGGTGTGCTATCCTCATTCTCTGGTTGCTTGCTGGGATTTGTTCTTTGTTCAATGCATGTGTTTGTTTGTTTTTTTTTTTACTTTCTTGATTAAGTGGCAATTGGTTGGCATAAGTGGCTAGTTGTATTGGTTACTTATAGATATATTTGTGGCAAATTGAGATGTTAATTAGGTTAGTAACTGAACTAGCTAGGAAGTATGGAAGACAATCATGATAGGAGTTGGATGTACAATCGTCTAACTGGAAGAGAAATAAATCAAGCATTCTTGGCGGGTTTGAACGAGTTCATCAAATTTGCTTTGGTGCATTCAAATAATTCAAGTAGGGAGATCAAGTGTCCGTGTGCCAAATGCAAGTGTTTAAGGTTTAAAAATCCGAGCAAGGTCAAAATTCATTTGTGTCAAAATGGATTCATGAAGGATTATGAGTGTTGGGAATGTCATGGCGAAGTCCGACAAACACCGAGTGGTTATTACGGGGACAGTAGTCATCGAGAAAACCTTAATGCGTATGAGCAGTTGGTTATGGATGCCGCGGGACCATCCATCGGCATATATTTTGATCCCGTTACTCATGCCGAATCGTCTTACATGGGAGAGGAGACTGGTACACATACTCAACCATCATACATGGGAGAGGATCCTCATCTAGACGCCGATAGGTTCTATAAAATGCTTCAAGAAGCGCAACGTCCGATATGGGAAGGTTGCGAACACTTTGAAAGTAGTGAATATTCATCGCTTTCGGCTACCCTAGCAACACTAAGCTTGAAGACTGATCACCATATGAGTGAGGGGAATTACAACGAAATGATGCAGATCATAAGCAAAGTTGTTCCCAAAGACAATAATTTGCCGAAGGATTTTTACCAAGCAAAAAAAAAAGGTGAAAGAGCTTGGGCTTGGATGTGAAAAAATCCATTGCTGCCCTAGAGGATGTATGTTGTATTACAAGGATGATTCTGAGCTGATCAATTGTAAATTCTGTGGACATGACAGATATAAAGTTGTGAGGAAAGGAAGGAAAATGACCCGTCAAGTGTTAAGCAAGATGCACTACTTTCCTCTAGTGCCCAGACTTCAGAGATTGTATGCATCAGAACAAACAACTGCTCACATGAGATGGCACCGGGAGCATCACAGGGATGAAAATTTTGTGACGCATCCATCCGATACCGAAGCTTGATGTAAATTTGACGAGGCGAATCCTTTCTTTGCTATGGATCCCCGTAATGTTCGTCTTGGTCTATGCTGGGATGGGTTTGCTCCTTTTGATAAATCGGGCAGAAATTATTCCTGTTGGCCTGTCATTGTGACACCGTACAACCTCCCACCTTCTATGTGCATGAGAAGGGAGTTTTTGTTCCTCAACGCGTTAATCCCTGGGCCATCCAACCCCAAAAAGAAAATAGATGTGTGCCTCAGGCCTTTGATAGACGAGTTGAAGATGTTGTGGAGTGAAGGGTTTCTAACGTATGATATATCATTGAGTTAGAATTTCACAATACGTGCTGCCTTAATGTGGACGATAAATGATTTCCCTGCATATGGGATGTTGAGTGGCTGGCAAACGTCGGGAAAGCTTGCATGCCCGGTATGTCTTTAACAGAACATGGGTTTTAGCTTGGAACACAGTCACAAAGTCTGTTGGTTTGACAGTCACCGACGATTCCTACCCCTACCCCCGACCATCCGTATAGGAGAAATAGAAAAGACTTCACGTGAAATGTGGTTGAACGAGCAGATCAACCTCGTCGTTTAAGTGGCCAAGAAATATGGGATAGGGTCAAGTATATTCAAAGTGTCGAAGAGGGTGCTGCTTCCAACGAACCTGAGGGATATGGTGTTGATCATCATTGGAACAAACGCAGCATCTTCTGGGAACTACCATATTGGAAAGATCAATTGTTAAGACACAACCTGGATGTCATGCATATTTAGAGCAATGTGTTTTGCAATATTTTGTACACCGTGATGGACACGAAAGGCAAGACGAAGGACACAATCAATGCAAGACGGGATATAGAAGCGATTTGTAGAAGGCCTGCTTTGCATTTGGTGCAGAATGGCAGGGGATGGATTTCCAAACCTAGAGCACCGTACACATTAAACAAACAGCAGAATTTAGAATTGTTGCAATGGGTTGAAGATCTGAAACTCCCAGACGGTTATGCGTCAAACTTGAAAAGATGTGTCAACTTGCACGAGGGGAAGTTATTCGGGATGAAGAGTCATGATTGTCATGTTTTTTTCCAGAGATTGTTGCCGTGGGCCTTCAAAGCATTACCGAACCATATATGGTCTATTCTGAAGAATGGAGCTAGATACCCAAGAGGGGGGTAAATTGGGTATCTTTAAAAAGTTATAGATAAAACTCTGTTTTTGACAAACCAAAACAGGGTAAGACAGAGGAGTAGGGAAGAAGAAGCTTTGCACAATCGATTTATACTGGTTCGGTCCTTTCTCTGACCTACATCCAGTCCCCAAGCCTCACTTGGGATTTTTAATCCACTATATTCAACTATTGATTACACACTCTGTACTAAGAGTTGTTTTCTCACTAGAACACACTCCCCCTTACAAGTTGTAATCAATACACCCAACTACCAAGTCCCCTGACTTGTAGTTATCACAAACAATAAATGTTTACACAAATAACTCTCTTGAAGAGTAGATAAGATGAACACTGAAGCACAAGTATCAAATTGATACAATACAAATGAAAGCTGTACACAATAAATGAACTCAATGAATTTTCGCTCTAAGTTGGTGTATCAGCTTGAGAAGAAGTTAATGCACTCTATTTATAGGTAGAGAACATTAAATGACCATTGCAAGATGGATTCAACCGTTGTAGGTGATTAGCTTAAGGTATGGTCATCTTCTCTCTCTAAACTTCTGCTAATCCAAGAATTAATATGATCTGACGTGGCTCTTTGAGGATTTGCCCGTTGGAGATGATTTTGCTTGTTGTAGTAAGCATTCTTTAACGTTTAGAAGGCGTGCTCAGATGGATTAGCTGAAAGTAGGTTGATTTGCAGAAGTGCATTAAATGCACTGTACACTTTTTGCTTTATGGCTTTGACCTTCAATAATCTTCACCTGATCTTACTGAAATTCACTCAACAAACTTGTTAAACATAGCTAGGAATATGATTGAATGAATTATGGAAGCAATAAGATCAAACAACAGTGATTTGCAAATTAGTGTAATTCAAAAATCAATTTTGACCGTTGTATACTCGAGTATGTTCATCTATACTGCAGTATGGCACTGTGCAATGTGTCCATACTGGAGTATCCAAAGTGGTACTCGAGTATGCAGCTTCCAGAGGCAAACTATCGTGAGTTGAGTTTGAAAATCAAGACCTATACTCGAGTATGTTAGTGGCTTACTCGAGTATGACACTGTTTGTGTGAAAATTTTAAGCTCAAAATGCCTCTATACTGGAGTAAGCATCTGTATACTAGAGTAAGCAAGTCTTGATAAATGAGTGACCTCTCTGTATGGTCCCATACTCGAGTATGCAACTCTAATTTCAAAAGGTGTGAAGTCTTCTCTTGTCTATACTGGAGTATACAAATCCATACTGAAGTATGCAAGAACATGTGTCAAGTTGAAAATCAGTTTAAGAGCCCAATACTGCAGTATGCAATCCTATACTGCAGTTTGCAATAATTATAAAATTTGGGAGCTCTCTGTATAAGCCTATACTCGAGTATACATACCTTTACTGCAATATGCAACTCAAGTTGAAAAACTTATTTGCTCTCTGTAAGTTCAATACTCGAGTATAGCTCCCTATACTGCAGTATTGACTTACCTCGAAAAGTTTGGTTGCTCTCTGGATGTCCTATACTCGAGTATGCATCACATTTTGAAAACTTGATTGCTCTCTGGAACTTCAATACTCGAGTATGGCTCTCCATACTGCAGTATTGATTTGTAAAATTCAATTTGAGAAATCCTTCAACAGTCCTATACTCGAGTATGCATACCTATACTCGAGTATGCAACTATCGAATTGTTTTTAACTGATTTTGCAAACTTCAAAAATATGTTTACACTTGTTGTTAATCATCAAAACACATTGAAAACTAACATATTCTGACAAAATTTTCCAGGTTCTTTAGAGAAATTTGTGCTTCTGAGCTTAATGTGGAAAAGTTACGGCACCTAGAGGTGAGCATGCCAATAATACTATGCAAGTTAGAGATGGTGTTTCCTCCTAGCATGTTTGACTCAATGGAACATTTACCTGTTCACTTGGCCTACGAAGCAAAAGTAGGAGGTCCCCAACAATATAGGTGGATGTATCCGTTTGAGAGGTAATATATATATTTCTTTTGTGCAGTTATTTCTTTCGCGCACTTTAGTTTATAAATACCCTCTAATTGTCCATTGTAGGTCTTTACGCACTCTTAAACAAAAAATCAAAAATCCAACCCACGTTGAAGGATCTATCGCTGAAGCGTATCTAGTCGAAGAGGCCACAAAATTTGCGTCATACTATTATCCCCCTGAAATGACATCAAGATGGAGACGAGTACCTCGCAACGATGATGGCGGTAATACGAGCGAACAAAAATCAATATTTGATTTTCCAGGCCGAGTCGTGGGAAAAAGTTGGAGATCAACTCTTGAAGCAAGAGATAAGCGAGTAGCGGAGTGGTACATTCTAAACAACTGTGAAGAGGCCGCCCAATACTTAAAGTAAGATTTGTTTTCTTTTCACTGTTACGATAAGTATTATAGTATTAACTTCATTTTTTTGTTGTAATTATTTTTCTAATTTGGTCCGATCGGAAAATCCTGAAATGTCGGAATTCCAAGTTGATCAATTCACGAACTCTGAGTTTCCAAAATGGTTTCGCTCCCACTTCTTGGCACATCCATTAGATCCCAATAAAGTGGCGTGGAGTTTATCTTATGGAGCTGCAATTAGTGTTACCCGGTGCAACAAATATATAATCAACGGGTATCGATTTTCAACTGTTGAAGTGAACGCAGGTACACAATGTTGCAATTATGGTGTATGTTGTCGAGGTGACCAAGTTGACGGGTAAGAGAGTGACTATTACGGGAAGTTAATCGACATAATTCAGCTGAGTTACCAGTGGGACAAGGTGGTGACACTTTTTAAATGTGATTGGTTTGATAACAGTCCGCGTGGGACAAAAGTGGACAAACATGGAAATATTGAGATCCACTGGACAAGGAGATATACGGTTGGTTATGACCCATTCATCCTTGCTCAACAGGCGGAACAAGTTTACTATACATTATACCCCACATCCCGCCAAGGGTGGGTGAGAGTTATTAAAACCAAAGCACAGAATATTATACCTCAGTCGAAAGAGTCGGAAGCAAATGACGGCATGAAGGAACCGTTCCAGGCTGATGTGGAGCATGTACTGCCCATAAACATTGCCGACGACGATGTACCAAGCAATCCGTTTGATTCTGCTGCGAACTTAGAGTTGATTCCTATCCAAGTTGACGGTGAGGAATCATACGATGAGACAGAAGTGATTTACTCTGATAGCGAGTCTGAGTTCGACGACTATGAGACTCCAGAGGAAGCCGTGCAAGCAGATGAGGAAGAACGTGAATCATCCGATTGATTTGTGTTAGTTCTTTGTTTATGAAAATTTGTTATACTACATACTCCTTAATTGCGCTACTGTCATATTAAGTAATAAATATCTTATTTTTATATATATTTTCGCATAATGTTTGTAAGTGTTTAGAGATGGAGCATCTTGGAGGACGTTCAGATGGTGGGCATGGTCGTGGTCGATCCCGACCTCGTCCTATCAGAGGGGGTAGGGGAACGTCATCTGCTTCCATCGTAGGCATGGGGGGGGGGAGAGGCGCTTCCCCAGAGCTTTCACCATTTGAGACGTCATCTTCACCATCGGTTTATTTGTCCACTTCACCGTCGCTGTATATGTCATCGTCTCTGTCTTCCTCCAGTGATCCACACCAAGGGGGACACCAGGTTTACTTTACCATTTCTGATTGATTTTCATATGTGTAGTTTTATTTAACCATCTATGTATAAACTCTTCAATAATTCACATTCCTTCATTCAGCACATTACGTCGCCTCATAGCCAGGTCGACGAAGGAGGTAGTTCCTCTAATACACCTGTATGGGGAGCGAAAGATCCTGTGACAGGGAAGCTTTGGATCCGTCCTGATGGCACCGAGGGGTGAGTCATATAAAGTTACTAATAACGCTACAATTTTTAACCTTTAGTTTGTATGCTCATATTTACATCATATCCTCTGTCTACAGATTTGATCCTTATATTCCGGTGGCTAATGTCTTGTCAACCCAAATATTCTGTAATTTCAATGAGCCTTGAGGCACGTGGAAAGACATTCCTAAGCTGACTCGGAATAGATGGTTCGACGAGTTTTTGGTAAGTTAAGTGATTTATAGTTATTAATTTCTTATCCAAATACAAACTGATTAAGTATTTTTAACTTTGGAGCACTAATTGTTCATTATTGATTTTCAGGATAAGTTTATGACGTTGCCTGAACATCGTCATGGTCTGAAAAAAGCTTTTAACCATAAGGGAAGCCGGTAGTTGACTGAGAGATTTCATAAATTGAGAAAGGGTGTAGGCAAGCAAGATTGGATTGACCTTGAGACTGCAAGCCTATTACTTTAAAATTGGGCGAACGATGAGAAATTTAATAATAGAAGTCAGAAAAGTAAGCAGAATAGGGCCAAGCAAGTGGGACCTTCATATGCTGGCGGGTCCATTCCGTTGAGTGAGCATTGTCGAAAACTCGTGAGTACACGTTATTTTCTATTAAAGTATTCAATGTTTTGTACCTTGAAATAATTTGTTAATGATTTTTCATGTGTTTGCAGGCACTGTCTGGGGATGTTCCTCCAGAAGATGTTGAGTGGCGTGCCTTTGAGCAGACCCATACCCGGCAGACTGAAGGGGGTGAGAAGATATGGATTAACGCCAGGTCGGAGCATCTGGCGGTGAGACAGTTATATTGCATTGATTCTTTGTTTCGGACACCAACATGTTTATTTCATTTCACATGGCTTTTTTGTGATGTATTTTTTTGTTTATAGGACACCTATCTGAGGCTGGCATAGGAGAAAGACTCACAGAGTCGAACCGACCCCTCATCCTCTCAGTCCGATAACGAGACTCTATTCTTATAGGCTGCGGGTGGATTTAACAGCAAAGGTAGAGTCTTCGGGTTAGGTTCCTATGCTAGCCGACTTAGGCAAACAAAGCGCTCCACATCCAGCAGTGAAGGTGTTTTTGCAGGTAAACGTAATACATTTGATATTGATTGTTACATTTTCATTCTCTGGTCCATTTAATTGAAGTGCAAAAAAGAAAATTATATTTCCTAATGTTTTGGCAGATGAGTCGAAGAAGATAAAGACGTTGGTGACATTGGTGGAGGAGCAAGCAGCTGAGCTGAGCCAGACAAGGCAACAACAAATGGAGACAGCTAATGAGCTCCACTAGACAAAGGAGATGGTTAGACAGATGCAGCGTCAAATCATGGCCCTAATGAAAGACAAGAGTCCGATGCCGCCTCCTGAAGGTGATCCTACTGCTGCTGCTGATGATGACAATGCTGCTGTTTAGATTACTTTTTTAGTACATCTCTGTTGAAACACTATATTTATATTGTATTTTCTACTCTGTGTTATGAAGATTCGGTTTTTAAGTTATATAACTTTTTTTTAATTATTTTATTATATAATTTTTAAACAAAATTAAAAAATAAAATAAATAAATTTTAAAAGAATAATGGAAAAGAATATAATTAATTTTAAAAGAATATAATTTTCAAAGAAAATTAAAACAAAAAAATAAAAAATTAATTAAAATAAAAAATATATAATTTTTTTTTTAAAAAAATTAATTAAATTTGCGACGGATACGAATCCGTCGCAAATTTGAATTTTGCGATGGATTTAAAATCCGTCGCAAAATTAAAATTTGCGAACTTTGTGACGGAATTCAAAATTCTGTCGCAATTGCCACCGGATTTTTGCGACGGAAAAAATCCATCGCAAATTCATTTTGCAACGGAAAATCATGTTTTTGCGACGGATTTTTTCCGTCGCAAAAACCTTTTTTCTTTTGTAGTGTAAAGAACCAAGAGCTAATGAAGTATTAAGATTAGCATAAATGAATTTCTAAGAACCATAATTAATTTAGGAACCCATCATATTTTGACAATTACACTTAATAGCATATTAGAGATGCTAATTAAGATTAGATATGGAGGGCTAGGATTAAACCTTGTAAAGCTAAATCTAAAGGCCTTAACTAATTATCATAAAGCAAAATCCTTATGAGAATTTATCAACCAATGAAAGACTTAGTGTGTGATATTGGGAGATAGATAAAACACAAATCCAAGAGGCAAAATAAAGAAGAGCCACGGTTTTTGTGGCTTGGAAGAAGAGAAAATTGTTTAAAATAAATATACAAACTCATGGGCTAATTTGATGATAAATGGTCATTAATGTTTGGAAGAGGATAAGTGTACTTAAGAAGACTTTGGAGGCTTTAAGTTTAATGCTTGGAAGAGGATAAATTGAAAAAAGAAAAGAGTTGTGAGTGTGTGTGTGTGTGTGTGAGTGTAGGAGAGAGAGTGTTGTGAGTGTGTGTGTGCGCAATTGTTGTGCATGTGTGTGTAGTGAAAAAGAAGGAATAGTAAGGTAAAATCAAGAGTAAACATTGAGAAAACTCTAGGCAACAAATGAAATGCAATCCTAAGCAAATTAATTCCTACAAAGAGAAATTCTAATCATAAAATAAATATAAGGACTAATCTTGAACACACATAAAATAAACTTGATATTAAGTATCATTTAAGTCTTTTTGGCCAATTTGCATAATTAATATTAAAAATGATTATGTGGCAATTAGAGACTTCTAGTGAAGCCATAATATTTAAAGATAAAAGCTAGTGTAAAACCTTGAATTAAAGCTTCATAAGAACCCCTAATACATTCAGCGAAAGTTATCTTATTTATATTTATAATTAATTAAATTTTACTTTATCATGAAAATTTTATATTGTTTTTGTAATATCCTCATTTTCGAAATTCGTTTTCAAAATATTTTAATCAGAGTGGAGCATCAGAATAATTTAAAAGAGCGAGTATCTGATATATATTCCATGTTGTTGAGTCTGAGTACTTATACAGTGATACAATTATCCGAATACAGTATGTATAATACCCCAAGATTTGTATTCCTTTTAAACATGATATTTTGACCATTAGGACCTATTGAAAATAGGAGAGTATGTTGTCTCCAAAATAGTATTGTATTTAATCTATCTCTTGAATAAGTTTTCGGTAGGACTTAATAGGGCAAAATCCAACTCTCTAGATTTTATTAGGAGTCATAAAAATATTGTAAAATGCCATAAAAACACCTAAATCAATTAAATGAAATTTCCAACAATTAAAGAACAATTAAATTCACACCTAAATATGTATTGACACATAATGCGTAAATTATAAAAAAGTAAGCCGTAACTGAGTATGTAGAGGTTTAAAATGATTAGAGGACACTAAAAATTAATCATTGGACACCAAAAATTAATCTTAATTGAATAACATCCATAATTAACCTAATGGCAAATATCAACAAACAATTTGGAATATATTGGCTAAATTCAATATTAAAGCTTAACAAGGGATCGATAATTGAAACAATTGGAATTAGTAGAATCATAATTAAGTTGTAAAACAATTAGAACACTACAAATTAAACCTAATTAAGCTAAATCAAATAATAAACAAAAATAAATTAAATTAGGGCTTTTTACCACAACAATTTACATTGGATCATTTTTGGTAGCCCAAATCCTTACCAAACTTTGGCCAACATAGCAATAAAGCCCAAAACAACCCTAAAACCCAAAAATTCAGAGGGGGCACGGTTTTGGGAGCTTCATGAGGAAGGAATTGAGTTTCATCACATGTGCCAATTGGTCAAAGTTTGTAGGATACAACTTACTATTCAATTCTTGCACCCCAAGTTCTTAAGCTTCTAGGAGAAGGAAGAAGAAAGAGAAGAAGGGAGAGAGAGAGTGAATTCAGTTTTTCATGTGGATGGAGAGGATGTGATGTTTTGATGAAACCCTAGATCCAATGGTGAGAATTAGCCAAGAGTAAAGTTGCACTTATTTACAAGATTGTCCAACCTTTTCACTATAAATAGAGGCATAGGTCATTTATTTTTCTTCACACCAAGCAAAGCAACACTTGCTTCTTTGAGAGAGAAAGTTGAGAGAGTTGGAGGAAGAGCTTGAAGGAGTCCAATCTTTAGGTAAGCAAAGTTCTTAGTTTTGAGTTTTAAATTCCTAGATAGAAGTAGTTTTAATCTTTAGAATTCTAGAATAATTTTAGTTTCATGTTTTTATAGTTAAAAATAGCCTTGTTTCAAAAATTTAGTAAAGAAAGTGGTTTTGCAAAAGTTCTGGGTTAAGAACACGGTAGTAACGAAGTTCTGGCGAAAATTCGTCGGTTAGGCGATTTCTGAACGGGTCACAGAAAAACGCATATTTCATGTTGAAAATGCTACTGAAAAATTCTGAGAAAATTCATGATGAAATTAGACATATAGGGCTTTCCAAATATGTAAAGAACATGTTAAAATGAGCTCTGTACAGTGAGAAAGAAATTCTCAAAGTTCATGCTGCGAAAATACTGGAATTTCTGGGCAGAGGTTGAATGCGTGAAATCTGGGAATGATTTTTGAATTCTGGACAAATTTTGATATTTTTACTGGAAAATAGACATCCTGAGGAGTCCGGAACATTTTACGGATCTTCGTTTCGATTTTCCTAGAATTAGTTATAATTTTTCAAAGATAGGCGAAATTCTGCCCAACAATTTCCAGCGTTTTTCAATAAATTGTGAGGAAATAAAATAATGGTTTATTGTACCAAGGGTAGAATAGTTAGTAGTGGCCAAAATATATTTTATAATATTATTTACAAATTAATAACGCAATATACCTATTATAGGAAGTCTGCAAACATATATCGATCGTCGTCATACCGGAATTATCAACCCAGGTACGTTCGCGTACTGTAACACTAGCTCTAATGCTTGTTGTATGATTGTATGTGATGGTTGTGCTCATCGACTAAGACTTACGTACGTGGTTATGTCACATACGTGGTTATGTTCTGATTATTGTTGTAGCATACGTGGTTATGTTACATACGAGGTTATTATTGTTGTAGCATACGTGGTTATGTATTTCTAATCATACATCTGTTGTGGGCTTTTGTATTGATTATCATTGTAATGTCATGAATATCTGTCATACATAACTGTACATAAGCATGAGGTTAACCGTTACCTGAGGTTTAATGGTCATTGAACCTCAGCTTCTACTATAACTTCAGGGTCCGGAGGAACCAGGGCTAGGGTCAAGGGCAAGGAGCCAGCGTAAGGACACAAACGGAGAGATTTTCATTTTGACTTTATTTTTATCAAACTATGTTCAGATTACTGTAACGCTGTGTAAATAGCCAGATACTACATCAGTAAATGTTTATCAGATACTCACACTTTTGAAATTATTCCGATGCTCTACTCTGATCAATTATTTCAAAAACGCTTTAGAAAATTGGGATGTTACAGTATGTAAATGAAGGTTCAAGAAAAAGTCATCTGCCGGTGTCCTCACGCGTGCTACTTATCCTTGTTCTTGGTCCTGGTTCCTCCGGAATCTGATGCTATGGTAAGAGCTGAGGTTCAATTCCCATTGAACCTCAGGTAACGGTTAACCTCATGCTTATGTATCAGTTATGTATAACAGATATTCAATACAACAATATTCACATACGATATTCACATCTCAAAGATAAAATAGAACACAACCAACACTACCATCATATATTCATGTTATTCCAGTCTGCACTATTCACCAGTGCCATGGTGTACATCCGTGTCCTCAGCGCTAGGAAAACCCAACGGCTTTATTATGACTATAACCCGTATAAAGCTGTATGTGTATGAATAATTTTTAAAACAGAATCTATAGCTGCATGTGTGTGCACAACTTTTCAAAAACAGAGTCTCAGACTATCTATCACATATACGTATACAATAAGCATCAGAGTTAGTGTTACAGTACGCGTCCGTACCTTCGTCAGCGATATCGGTACGCTGTCGTTCGGACCGTGATCACATTTATCCTATAATGGTAATATCACATTTATTAATTCACAAATAATATTCTAGAAGGTATCCTAGTCACTAATGACCTTTTTACCCTTGGTAGGATTATTTCTCAATTTATCACCTTTAATTCTTAAAAAACGCTGGTCCAGAATTTTGGACAGATTTTTGCCTAACTTCGGTAAATCATAACTAATTCTAGAAAAATCGAAACGAGGATCCGTAAAATTCCCCAGAATCCTTAAGATGTCTAATTTCAAGTAAAATTAATCAATTTTGCCCAGATTTCACAAAAAACGCCCAGGTTTTAAGTTTTGAACCTCTGTCCAGAATTTTTCCAGAAATTCGTAGCCTAACTTTGAGAATTTTTATCTCACTGTATAAAACTCATTTTTACATGTTCTTGGCATATTTAAAAAGCCCTACATTTCTACTTTAACCATGGATTTTCCCAGAATTTTCCAACCACGTTTTCAACATAAAATATGGGCATCATCGTCACTGGTTCAGCGAGTGCTTAACCGATGAGATTTCGCCAGAACTTCGTTACTTTGATGTTTCTCCTCCAGAAATTTTGCTAAAACACCATCTTCATCAATTTTTCGAAATAAAGCTGATTTTAACCATAAAACATGTAAATAAAATTATTCTAGAATATTTAAGATCTAAGCTACTCCTATCTAAGAATTTAAAGACTAAAACTTAAAGAACTTCAAGCTAGAGCTACAGAACTTACCAAGAACCTTGCTACTCCTTCAAGAAGCTCCTCCCTCTCACTCTCTACTCTCCATATTAGCTTGTTCAAGCTTGGTTTGGTGTGAGGAATGTGAAGACCCAAGGCCCCTATTTATAGCAATTTGTGGGTTAACTTTCTAACAACTTCTATTCATTCTTAACCCTTGGATCTAGGTTAAATTTGAAGCTCAAATCCTAGCCCTACACCTCTTCAAAACCGCCACCTCACTCTCCTTCTAGCCTCTTCTATTAATACCCCAAAAATTATAATTTCTCATAACTACAATATTTTGATAAATGACACCTATTTAAACTAGGTGAATATATGGTCTCAAATTAGGAGGTATGATTATTCTAATTTCTAGGAAATCCTCATATAGGATTAAGATTGAATTTTTCTAGGGATCATAAAATATCATAAAAATACAAACAATTACCAAATTAAATTAGGGTTATTGTATGATCAAGAAAAGCAAGAAAGAGTTATGAAAATACATAAATAAAATTGGAGGAATGAAATATCTTAAAATTCATATTCATTAAAAATAGTATATTTTGGCAAATAATACCTATTAAAAATAGGAGAGTATGTTGGGCAAATTTTCTCTAGAATTTAAATAGGGCAAAACCCAATTTAAAAAATTACATGAAGGATCATAAAACATTATAAAATGCCCTAAAGTCTCTAAAACTAAGAGTAATCCTGATTTAATCATAAGAAAAATTACTAACAACTAAGGGACAATTTAATTTGCAATAATTGGAATAATTGTATTAATTTTCATAATTGATCAAAGGGTTTTAAACACCAATTTTATAAATGTTTAAGAGACCAAATTTTCTAAAACCCTAGAATTAATACTTAGTTCATATTTAATTCATAAAATGCCATAAAGAATTATCAAAACACTTGAACAATTAAAAGGTAATTACCAACACTTAATGAACAATTAAAATTACACTAAGGGACTATTTAGCTAATTATGTACAATTAATACTAATTGTCATCAATTAAGGATGTGTTAAGCTTCAAAGACCAATAGGGGATGAGATTAGCATAAAATAGATTAACAATAATCTTAAACTACCCTAAAAGTCAATAATACAATAATCAAGGGGCAATTAAGTGTTGGATTAAGATGATAATTAAATTCTAATCAAGCTTTGAAAAGTCAATAAAATCAACTATGATCTAAGGGTCAAGAATTAACCACATAAAGCCAATCTAAGGGCTTAAATAATTATAAAAGCTTAATCCTTGTGAAATTGGATTAGCCAATCAAGAAAATGTTCTTAATCCTCATAAAATTCATTGGACCAATAAGAGACTAATACAAATTAAAGGTTTGGATTAAGTCTAGTAAAGATAAATCTTAAGGCTTAAATTAACTCTCATAA
The DNA here is from genome assembly GCA_034222035.1 of Acacia crassicarpa. Lineage (NCBI taxonomy): Eukaryota > Viridiplantae > Streptophyta > Magnoliopsida > Fabales > Fabaceae > Acacia > Acacia crassicarpa. The sequence goes on from JAWXYG010000003.1 coordinate 43,220,982, forward strand.
AACACAATCCATGTGAACTACAATTAACCAATAAGAGATTTTCTTCAAAATATCATAAGATAAATAAAAGACAAATTAAAAACTAAAAATAAGGGGAGGGGACGGTTTTCTTAAGGAAAAAGGGGAGAAATTTTCCTAATCTACACATGCACATATGAGTCACAACCCTATGCAATATGAGTCACAACCCTAGACATGAAATGAGTCACAACTCTAAAAGATGAATCATCACTCTAGTTGAAGACTTGGAAGAGGATAGGGTGACTCATAAAGTAATAGAAGAGACTAGAAGGAGGAGGTGTAAGGCTAGGATGAGTGCTTCTCAAATACCCTAGATCCAATGGCCATAATGTAAGATGAGTTAGGTTTGAATTAATTGTCAAATTGCCACACCAATTTACTATAAATAGGGGTCCTTAGTCTTCACAATTCTTCACACCAAAACCATTCTAAACAAGAGTGGAGTGAAGCAAGAAGGAGGAAGAGAAAGAGTCTTCAAGACGTAAGCTTGTCTTTAGTTTTAGTTTTTAGTTTTATAGTTCCTTAATTTAGTCTTTAAATTCTTAGAAGTAGGTTAGATCTTAACTAGTTTAGAATAATTTTAAATTCATGTTTTTATAGTTAAAATTGGTTTTATTTCGAAAAAGTAGTGAAGGAAGGGTTTTAGCAAAATTTCCGGAAGAGAAACACCGAAGTATCGAAGTTCTGGCGAAATTTCATTGATTCTGGAATTTCTGAACCGGTCATAAAAATGCTATTATTTTATGCTGAAATAATGGTTAGAAAATTCAGAGAAAATTCATGGTTAAAGTAGACATATAGGGCTTTTTAAATATGTAAAGATCATGTCCAAATGATTTCTGTACAGTGAGATAAAAATCCTCAAAGTTAGACTACGAATTTCTGGACAAATTCTGGGCAGAGGCTCAAAACTTAAAAACTGGGAATGAACCGTGTAATCTGGGCAAAAGCTATTATTTTTTTCTTGAACATAGACATCCTGAGTATTCCAGGGAATTTTACGGATCCTCGTTTCGAGTTTTCTAGAATTAGTTATGATTTTTCGAAGTTAGGCGAAAATCTGTTCACGATTTCAGAACCAGTGTTTTTTGAGAATTAAAGTGGATAAGTTGAAAAATAATCCTACCGAGGGTAAAAAGGGTCATTAGTGACTAGAATACCTTCTAGAAGATGATTTGTGAATTAATAAATACAATATTACCATTATAGGGTAAACGTGATCACGGTCCGAGCGACAGCGTACCGATATCGCCAACGAAGGTACGGACGCGTACTGTAACACTAACTCTGATGCTTACTGTACACTTATATGTGGTAGATATGCTCATAGACTGTGACTCTGCTTTAAAAATTATTTGAATATATATATATAGCTATATACGGGTTACAGTTTTGGTAATGCCGTTTGAGTCTTCCTAGCGCGCTGAGGACACGATAGGCCATCGTGGCACTGGTGAAGAGTGCAGACAGGTTGTGGTAAATATATATGGATACATGATGGTTGTGTTTTTATCTTTGAGAAATGAATATTAAATGTGAATACTGTTGTTTTATCATGAATATATGTCATACATAACTGTACATAAGCATGAGGTTAACCGTTACCCCATTGAACCCCAGCTCATAGTCTCAGATACTGGTGGAATTGGGACAAGAACAAGGATGAATTGCACACGAGAGGACACGGGCAGAGAAGTACCTAGGGGTCACTATAATCATAAATATTCAGAGATTTATACCACTGTAATAGCAACCAGACTCAACAACAGGGAATGTATATCAGTTATTCGCTCTTTTAAAGAAAAAATTTATTCTGATGCTCGGATTGAGATATTGTTTTAAAAAGAAAATCTTTTCTGATGCCACTCTGATTAATTTCTTCAAAGCTCTGTTAATCCCATTTGAAAACCACATTTAAAAAGGCGGGATGTTACAATTGCTTTTTGACTCATCCTCCTTCTTTGACAAGTTGATGATGTCATTGATGACTTAAATCTTAAGTCTCAATTTCCTCCTCCTCCACTTCTTAGCTTTGCTTTTCTCTAGAGAAAAATATATTTGGGGATCCTAATAAAGTTATAATACCCCAAAATTGTATTTCACTTGCATATGATATTTTGGCCATTTAGGATCTATTGGAAATAGGAGAGTATGTTGTCTCCAAATTAGTAAGTGTATTTAATCTATTTCTTGAATAAGTTGTCGGTAGGACTTAATAGGGCAAAATCCAATTCTCTAAATTTAATTAGGGGTCATAAAATATTATAAAATTCCATAAAAACACCTAAATTAATTAGCTAAAGTTTCCAACACTTAAAGAACAATTAAATTCACACTTAAGGATATATTGCCATATAAGTCACCAATTGTCAAAAATAAGCCGTAAAGGAGTAGGAAGAGGTCTAAAATAATTAGAGGACACTAAAAATTAATCATTTGACATTAGAAATTAATCTTAATTGAATTAACATGCATAATTAATTTTATGTTAAATATCTACAAGTAATTTGCAATATTTTGGCTAAATTCAATAATAAAGCCTAACAATGGATCAATAATTGTAACAATTGGATTTAGTAGGATCATAATTGAGTTGGTAAACAATAAAATTATTACAAACTAAACCTAATTAAGCTAAATCAAATAGGTAAGCAAGAAGGATTTAATTTAGGGCTTTCTGTCACACTAAATCACATTGGATCATTTTTGGTAGTCCAAGCTTTTGCCCAACAAATCAATAAAGCCCAAAACAAATTGAAAAACAAAAAAATCAGATGAGGGGCACGGTTTTGGGGAGCTTCAAGAAGAAGGAATTGATTTCCAACACATGTGCCAATTGGTCAAAGCTTGTAGAATACAAATCACTATTCTAAACTTGGTGTGCAAGTCATTTGTCTTCTTGAAGAAGGAGAAGAAAAAGATGAAGGGGGAGAGAGAGTGAGAATTCGGTTTTTGCATGTGGATGGAGAGGATGTGATGTTTCAATGTTACCCTAGATCCAATGGTGGAAATTTACCAAGAGTGAAGTTGCAATTATTTACAAGATTGCCCAACCTTTTCACTATAAATAGGGGCTTGTGTCATTCATTTTTCTTCACACCAAGCAAAGCAACACTTGCTTATTTGAGAGAGAGTTGAGAGAGTTGAAGCAAGGCTTGAAGGAGATCAAGCATTAGGTAAGCAAAGTTCTTTAGTTTTGAGTTTTAAATTCATAGCTAGAAGTAGTTTTAATCTTTAAAATTCTAGAATAGTTTTAATTTCATGTTTTTATGGTTTAAAATATATTTTTGTCAAAAAATTAGTGAAGAAAGTGATTTAGCAAAATTTCCGGGTTAGAAACACTGAAGTAACGAAGTTCTGGCGAAAATTCGTCGGTTAGGCGATTTCTGAACTAGTAACAGAAACACTCATATTTCATGTTGAAAATGATATTGAGAAATTATGAGAAAATTCATGATCAAAGTAGACATATAGGGATTTTCAAATATGTAAAGAGCATGTTGAAATGAGCTCTGTACAGTGAGAAAGAAATTCTCAAAGTTTATGTTGTGAAAGTGCTGAAAATTCTGGGCAGAGGATGAATACGTGAAATCTGGGAATGAGTTTTGAATTCTGGACAAAGGCTGATATTTTTTCTGGAAAATAGACATCCTAAAGAGTCCAGAACATTTTACGGATCTTCGTTTCGATTTTCGTAGAATTAGTTATGATTTTTTGAATATAGGCGAAATTCTGTCCAATGTTGTCCAGCGTTTTTCAACGAATTTTGAGAAAATAAAATTAGAAATCAGTGTACCAAGGGTAAAATAGTCAGTAGTGGCCAAAATATATTTTATGATATTATTTATAAATTAATAACGCAATATCCCTATTATAGGAAGACTACAATCGTTCTCTGACCAACGTTATACCGGAACTACCGACTCAGGTACGGACGCGTATTGTAACACTAACTCTGATACTGATGGTATGCTTATATGTGATAGATAGTCTGAGAATCTGTTTTTGAAAATTGATCATACACATACAGCTTGATTACGGGTTATAGTCTTGATAACGCCGTTATGTTTTCTTAGCGCTGAGGACACGGATGTACACCGTGGCACTGGTGAATAGTGCAGACTATAATAACATGCATATTGCAGTGGCTGTGTTATGTTATTATCTGAGTATGAGAATATTGTATGTGATTATTACTGTTTTGCCATGGATATCTATCATACATATTTGATACATAAGCATGAGGTTAACCGTTACCTGAGGTTCAATGGTAATTGAACCTCAGCTCTTACCTTAGCCCCAGGACCCTCAGGTGGCCAGTCCGAGGAGAAAGGCAAGCAGGTGGCGTGAAGAAGCAGACGAGGGCTTCCGTTTTGAAATTTTTAAATTTTCTGTCTTTTTGGATATTCGTTCATATGGATGACTGTAACAGCATACTGATACCCCTTGAATGAATGTCTTATCAGTTACTCGTTTTCACAACTATTCCGATGCTCTACTCTGATTAAACCTTTTGAACTCTGATAACATTATTTCGAAAAACGCTTTAGAAAATTGGGATGTGACAAAAGTTTTATTCAAATTTCCTCTTTGGTTTTGAAGTCTTGAAGTTCTTAGCTTTATTTAAAGACCATAATCACCCATTTTCTCTTTTAGAAGAAATCTCCAAAAGTTGAGGAAATGGCTTTGGTTATATTCATTCTCAAGCTTGAATTATGCTTGTTCATAATCTCCACTGATATTTGATCTATGATTGATGGATTCAAGATACAATTTAGTTTGTATAGATTTTCATTTGCTTATGTCTTGAATTATTTCTATTGATTAACTTAATTTAATTTACATAAGATTTATACTAAATTCCCATTGGTTGTTGCTTTGACTTCTCGCACTAGGCTCACAACAATAGCACTCACAACACTCTCTCTCTCTGTAACACCCCGTTTTCTAAAACGTTTTCGAAATAATTGATCAGAGTAGAGCATCGGAATAAGTTTAAAAGAGCGAGTAACTGATGATTGTATAAAAATATTAACCATGGTTGGTTATAGTAGTGGTACATTCATCCCAATAATTCAAAATATTATATAATCAAAAACAAAAACACTCCAGCCAGATCTTCACACGGGCTGCTTACTCCTGTCGTCGGCCCTCGGTCCTCCAGACCCTGAAGCTATATTAGGAGCTGAGGTTCAATTACCATTGAACCTCAGGTAACGGTTAACCTCATGCTTATGTATGACAAGATATGTATGACAGATATTCATTCAGCAACAAGCAACAATACATATCACATGTAAAGTCATCTACGTAAACAGTACACATCGCATGTACAATCATCTATGATATCAGTACACATCACATGTACAACCACTTGTGTTATCAGTACACATCACATGTACAACCACCTGTGTTATCAGTACACATCACATGTACAATTATCTATGTCATCAGCACACATCGCATGTACAAACATTTATGTTAACAGTACACATCACATGTACAATCATCTATCACAAATATAAGCATATCATAAGCATCAGAGTTAGTGTTACGGTACGCGAACGTACCTGGATTGATAATTTCGTATGTAATTGATCGGGCAGCGTTCTTTCGGTCAGCCTATCATAGCAATATCGTCCTATTAATTTAAAGAATAATATCCTAAAAGATACTTTTGGCCACTACTGAATATTCTACCCTTGGTATATTAAACCATTATTTTATTTCTTCAAAATTCGTGGAAAAACGCTGGACAATATTGGGCAGAATTTCGCCTATCTTTGAAAAATCATAACTAATTCTAGAAAAATCGAAACGAAGATCCGTAAAAATTTCCGGACTCCTTAGGATGTCTATTTTCCAGAAAAAATATCAGTCCTTGCCCAGAATTCAAAAATAATTCCCAGATTTCACGTGTTCATCCTCTGCCCAGAAATTCCAGCATTTTCGCAACATAAACTTTGAGAATTTCTTTCTCATTGTACAGAGCTCATTTTGTAACACCCCGTTTTATAAAGCGTTTTCGTAATAAAATTATCAGAGTTCAAAAAGGGTTTATCAGAGTTGAGCACCGGAATAGTCGTGAAAATGAGTAACTGAATAACATTCAATAATGATATATCTGTGTACTGTTACAGTCATCCACAATATCCGAATATTCAAAAAGTCGGTAAAATAAAAATTTCAACAGATTCTCCTCGTCCGCTCCGTCATGCTATCTGCTTACCCTTATCTTCGGTCTGACCTCCTGAGGGTCCTGGGCCTAAAGTCAGAGCTGAGGTTCAATTACCATTGAACCTCAGGTAACGGTTAACCTCATGCTTATGTATCAAATATGTATGACAGATATCCATGGCAAAACAGCATTTAATCACATACAATATTCATATATTCACATAATAACATTACACAGCCACTGCAATATGTATGTTATTACAGTCTGCACTATCTCCAGTGCCACGGTGTACATCCGTGTCCTCAGCGCTAGGAAAACATAACGGCATTATCACGACTATAACCCGTATCAAGATGTATGTGTATGATCAATTTTCAAAAACAATATTTCAGACTATCTATCACATATAAGCATACCATAAGCATCAGAGTTAAGGTTACAATACGCGTCCGTACCTGAGTTGATAATTCTGGTATTTCGGTGATCGGTACACGTTTGTAGATGTCCTATCATAGGAATATTGCGTTTATTAATTGTAAGTAATATTCTTGAATATATTTTGGCCACTACTAAATATTCTATCCTTGGTATACTTACATAATTATTTTATTTCTCCAAAATTCGTGGAAAAACGCTGGGCAATATTGGGCAGAATTTCGCCTATCTTTGAAAAATCATAACTAATTCTAGAAAAATCGAAACGAAGATCCGTAAGAAGTTCCAGACTCCTTAGCATGTCTACGTTCCAGAAAAAATATCAGGCCTTGCCCAGAATTCAAAAATCATTCCCAGATTTCACGTGTTCATCATCTGCCCAGAATTTCCAGCATTTTCGCAACATAAACTTTGAGAATTTCTTTCTCTCTGTACAGAGATCATTTCAACATGCTCTTTACATATTTAAAAACCTCTACATGTCTACTTTCATCATGAATTTTCTCAGAATTTTTCAATAGCATTTTCAACATGAAATATGAGTGTTTCTGTTACTAGTTCAGAAATCGCCTAACCGACGAATTTTCGCCAGAACTTCGTTACTACTTGTTCTTGACCTGGGAATTTTTGCAGAACTACTTTCTTCACTGAATTTTCAAAATGAAGCTATTTTAAACTATAAAAACATGAAACTAAAATTATTCTAGAATTTAAAAGATTAAAGCTACTTCTACCTATGAATTTAACTCAAAAACTAAGAACTTTTCTTACCTAGAGCTTGAACTCCTTCAAGAACTCCCTTCAGCTCTCTCAACTCTCTCTCAAATAAGCAAGTGTTGTATTGCTTGGTGTGAGGAAAAGTGAAGAGCTTGGGTCCCTATTTATAGGAAAAAGGTTGGGCATTTTGGTAAATAATTGCAACTTTGCTCTTGATTAATTCCCACCATTGGATCTAGGTTAAAGTTGAAATCTCACATCCTCTCCATCCACTTGCAAAAACCGAAAATCCCCTCTCTCTCTCCCTTCATCTTTTTTCTTCCCTTCTTCAAGAAGCTACACAAACTTGAAATGCAAGAATGGAATAGTGTTTTGTGTTCTAGAAGCCATTGACTAATTGCACATGTTGGAAATCACTTCCTTCCCTTTGAAGCTCCCCCAAAACCGTGCCCCCCCCTGATTTTTGGGTCTTGGGTTGATTTTTGGGCTTTATTGGTGGTTGGACAATTTGTTTGGGTTACAAAAATGATCCACTTGAGTTTTTGTTGTGCCAAAAAGCCCTAATTTAATTCTTCCTTGTTTAGTATTAGATTAAGCTTAATTAGGTTTAGTTTGAAATGATTTTATTGACTACCAATTAAATTTTGATCCTACTAAGTCCAATTGTTACAATTGTGGATCCCTTGTTAGGCTTTATTGTTGAATTTAGCCAAAATATTACAATTTGTTTATAAATATTTATCATTGAATTAATTATGCATGTTAATTCAATTAGGATTAATTTTTGGTGTTTACTAATTATTTTTAGTGTTCTCTAATTAATTTAGACCTCCTCCTATCCCTTTATGGCTTAATTTTGCCAATATGTGAATTACATGACATTATGTCACTAATTGTGAGTTTAATTGTTCTTAAATTGTTGGAAATTCCATTTAATTAGTTTAGGGGTTTTTAGGGTATTTCCTAATATTTTATGACTCCTAATAAAAATTTAGGGAGTTGAATTTTGCCCTATTAAGTCCTACCGACAAGTTATTCAAGAATTAGAATAATTATACTTGCTAATTTGGAGACAACATACTCTCCTATTTTAAATGGGTCCTAAATGGCCAAAATATTATATTCAAGAGATATACAAATTTGGGGTATTATACATTTCAACATTTTATTTACAGATTTGGAAAGCTCTATATGTCTACTTTCATCATGAATTTTCTCAGAATTTTTCAATAGAATTTTCAACATAAAATATGCGTTTTTCTGTGACTTGTTCAGAAATCGCCTAACCGACGAATTTTCGCCAAAACTTCGTTACTACCGTGTTCATAACCTGGGAATTTTGCAGAACTACTCCCTTCACTAAATTTTCGAAATGAAGCTATTTTAAACTATAAAAACATGAAACTAAAATTATTCTAGAATTTTAAAGATTAAAACTACTTCTACATATGAATATAAACTCAAAACTAAGAACTTTGCTTACCTAAAGCTTGGACTCCTTCAAGCTCTTCCTCCAACTCTCTCAACTCTCTCTCAAATAAGCAGATGATGCTTTGCTTGGTGTGAAGAAAAGTGAATGATCTATGCCTCTATTTATAGTGAAAAGGTTGGGCAATTGTGTAATTAATTGCAACTTCACTCTTGGCTAATATTCACCATTGGATCTAGGGCTTCATAGAAACTCTAAATCCTTACCACACACACACTCATCTGCCCTCTCTCTCTCTCTCCCTTCTTCTCTTTCTTCTTCCTTCTCCTAGAAGCCAAAAACAACTTGAGGTGCAAGTATGCAATAGTGTTTTGTATCCCACAAGCTACCAATTTATCACATGTGTTGAAAACCATTTCCTTCCCCTTGAAGCTATGCCAAAATCGTGCTCCCTCTGAATTTTTGGGTTTTAGGGTTGTTTTGGGCTTTATTGCTATGTTGGGCAAAGGTTTGGCAAGGATTTGGGCTACCAAAAATGATCCAATGTAAATTGTTGTGGTAAAAAGCCCTAATTTAATTTCTTTTTGTTTATTATTTGATGTAGCTTAATTAGGTTTAATTTGTAGTGTTCTAATTGTTTTACAACTCAATTATGATTCTACTAATTTCAATTGTTTCAATTATCGATCCCTTGTTAAGCTTTAATATTGAATTTAGCCAATATATTCCAAATTGTTTGTTGATATTTGCCATTAGATTAATTATGAATGTTAATTCAATTAAGATTAATTTTTGGTGTTCACTAATTATTTTTAGTGTCCTCTAATCATTTTAATCCTCTTCCTACTCCTTTACGTCTTATTTTTGACAATATAGGAATTATAAGACAATATATCCTTAAGTGTGAATTTAATTGTTCTTGAATTGTTGGAAATTCCATTTAATTGGTTTAGGGGTTTTTGTGGCATTTTACAATATTTTATGACCCCTAACAAAATTTAGGGAGTTGGATTTTGCCCTATTAAGTCCTACCGAAAACTTATTCAAAAGATAGATTAAATACAATACTATTTTGGAGACAACATACTCTCCTATTTTCAATAAGTCCTAATGGCCAAAATATCATGTTTAAAAGGAATACAAATCTTGGGGTATTATACTCTCTTACACATCATCATATCCTCTTCCATTTTGCCCCCAAAGTCTTCTTGCATTTATGCTTTATTCGTGACTAATTTATGCATGTGTTTGCTTGATTCAATAAACAATTCCTCTTCTTCCTTTCCTTTGAAAAACCGTCCCCCTCCCCCTTATTTTAATTTTTAATTTGTGTTTTATTTACCTCATGATATTTAGAAGAAAATCTCTCATTGGTTAATTTTAGTTCACATGGATTGTGTTTTATGAGAGTTAATTTAAGCCATAGGATTTAACTTGACTAGATTCAATCCAAACCTTTAACTTTTGTTAATCTCTTATTGGTCCAATTAATTTTATGAGGATTAAGAACATTTTCTTGATTTGTCATTAGTTAATCCAATTTCACAAGGATTTGACTTTATGAGGCTTAATTAAGGCCTTTGGATTTAGCTTTATTAAATTTAATCTTAGCCCTCCATTTCTAATCTTAATTAGCATCCCTAATAAAGTGGTTTAGTGAAGTTGTCAAATTATGATTGGTCTCTAACTTAATTATGGCTCTTAGAGACTCTATTGATACTAATCTTAAATCCTTATTTGCCATTGGTTCCCAATTAGGGTCATAAACCCTTAATTTTAATTTTGTTATTAAATTTAGTGCCTCTATTTTAATTGTTGCAATTTTAATTGCCCATTATTTGTTGATAATTGCCTCTTAGTTGGTCTTAATATTTTGATAATTCTTTATGACTTTTTATGAACTAAATATGAACTTAGGTATTAGTTTGATAATTATAGGGTTTTAGAAAATTTAGTTTCTTAATAAATTATGAAAATTGAGCCTTAAGTCTTCATTAATTAATCCCTTGATTCATTATAAAAATTTACACAATTTTTTTAGTTTAGTGAAAACCTAGTTGTTTATTAATTCTTATGAATTTCTCCTATTTGTTTAAGTATCTCCATAACACTTTCTTGCTCTCTTTGATCATACAAGAACCCTAATTTAATTTGGTAATTATTTGTATTTTTATGATATTTTATGATTCCTAAGAAAATTTAATCATTGGTTATCTTACTCCTAAATAAAGATTTCCTAGAGAATAGAATAAATACACCTCAAAATTTGAGACCACATATTCACCTATTTTAAATAGGTGTCATTTATCAAAATATGGTATTTATGAGAAATAATGATTTTTGGGGTATTACAGTTTTTATTTATTGTCTTTGAACTAGGTTACCACAAATAAAACACCCACACCAACTGAGCTAGCTGATACCTAATACATTCAGCGAAAGTTATCTTATTTATATTTAAAAATATGTAAAGCCTAAATCTTTGATCCCAGTGCCATTTTCCCGTTTCCTGCCCATGCTAAAAGAAATTCTGCACTAAAATCAACCAAATCCCTTAGTCTCTCTATGCCTTCATTTGATTTTTCCTTTAGTCCAATGTTGCTCCTCTCAACTTCGTTCCTTTAGCAAACCCTTAGTTTGTGGTGAGAAATGAAATTTGAAAATTTGGCACCACCAGTTGTAGCGATAAACCAACCACTACTAATTAATATCAAAAAATTTAAAATATGGCACCAAACTTGCCAACTGCTACTAATATTTAATGAAATTTTAAATTGTTGGGCCAAAAATTTTAATTTGACTTTGTTGCGGTTGACAAACTGTTACTAAATGTTGTATAAATAAAAAAATTTCGTGAATAATTTTTCAATATATTATTCCAATATTATTTTGAATGGTTTATCATTTAAGTAACAATTTAAATGATAGTAATTATTATTTGAGGAGAATGATTAAATTAAGTTAGAGAAGTATAAATATTATGTATGTTTGATTTTGAGAATGTGTAGGCAATAATGATTTAGGTCTTTCACTTTATGAAATTGAAGTTCAAGATGTAAATATATATTTGTTTATGGGAAGGAATGTTGAAAATGTAGTGGAAGGAACCTTCAAATTTTGTAGAAAGAGAAAAAAATAGTATAAGAATTATATGAAGGAGCAAAATAAAATAAAATGATATGACCAAAGACTTGAGGGGAAAAAAATACCATATAGAGCTGAGCACTTTATCAACAAAGGATAGAAATAGGAGAGAGAAGAGTGATGTGAAAAAATGGAAGAAGGTAAAAAATGAGGTGTGGTAGGGGTATTTATAGGATATCAGGTGTGGTTAAGGTGCAAAAAGTCACAGTTACCGTTAAGGGAATGGATGTTGACCATTTAGTTGGATGGTTTGACCTAAATTAATGACATGGACGATGACTAGGAGTATTAACAGACAAGTGGAATCTGAGTAGTGGATGACTTGGAAATTGCATGATTTGTTTATCTGAAAAATGTAATTTATTTATCTGTTATTCCCAAAAACAACAGATTAATCCCCAAAAATTTATTTGTTATCCTCATAATCTTCTCTCTTTTATCCATAACCACCCTCACCCGAAGAATCCTCTTCTTCCTTCTACCTCAGCCCTTCAACTTCACTCATCGTCAATGCCGCCGCCTGACTTTGCTCAACATGGCCACTGAAGATCTCAAATTGAAGCCTGTCCAGATTCGTGAAGTATGGGCTTCTAATCTCGAATATGAATTTCGACTCATCCATGATTTAATCGATCGCTACCCTTTTATCTCCATGGACACCAAGTTTCCCGGCGTTATCTTTTGCCCTAACGTCAATCCTGCAATTCCTTACCACCACCGCCAGCTTCTTCCCTCCGATCACTATTGCCTCTTGAAGGCTAACGTCGATGCCTTGAATCTCATCCAGGTCAGCCTCACCCTCTCCGATGCTAATGGCAACCTTCCTGACCTCAGATCTGAAAATCGCTTTATCTAGGAGTTTAATTTCTGCGACTTCGACTTGGCGCGTGACTCCTTCACCTCTGATTCCATCAATTTGCTCCACCGGCAAGGGATCGACTTTGAGATAAACGTTGAGGACAAAGTCGACTTCGCACGGTTCGTGGAGTTGATGATGTCGTCGGGGCTCATCTGCAATGAGTCGGTAAGTTGGGTGACATTTCACAGCGCGTATGATTTCGGGTACTTGGTGAAGATCTTGACCCGACGGAGCTTGCCAAATGGGGTGGAGCAATTTTTGAGATTGGTGAGGGTGTTTTTCAGGAACAATGTTTATGATATCAAGCACATGAAGCGCTTCTGCAAGAGCGTATACAGGGGGTTGGAGACGAGATGCAGAGAGAAGCTAATAATTCTGATTATATTATGTCTTAGATTTTGGGGATTAAACAATTTTTGGGAATAATAGATAAATAAATTACATTTTTTTCAGATAAATAAATCATGCAATTTCCAAGTCATCCACTACTCAGATTCCACTTGTTTGTTACACACTCCTAGTCACCGTCCACATCATTAATTTAGGTCAAACCATCCAACTAAATGGTCAACATCCATCCATTTAACGGTAACTGTGACTTTTGCTCCTATTTCGTAACCACATGTGCACTTTTGCACCTAAAAAAAGCACTTGCTATTGGGCGCTCCTCGGACAAAAGCACATGTGTATTTTTGCACCTTAACCCTTTATTTAATGTTGTTTGATTTTTTTAAGGATTCATATATAGTTAAGCTTTATTTTTTTATGATAATTTTTATATGATTATAGGTATTTTTATCATCTTAATTGTATTTCTCATGTTTAAATTTTTTTCCTTTTTTTTTGTTTTATAGTTGTTGAATGTTTTGGATATTCTTATATATTTATGATGTTTTAATTTTATATGATGTGTTTCATATTATTATAGGTATTTTTATGGTCCTAATTAAGTTTAATAGGTTCAGATTTTTAACTCCCAAAGAGGATTTTTTTTAAAAAAAAAGATGTAAATATAGATCCTAGATTGGCTGGTTAGTCCAAGGAGTCTACCAAATATGGTCTAGTCCAGCTCAACTTCAAGTTGGTGCTAGACTAGACTAGACCTTAGGTTGCCTTGTACAGCCCAATGTCCTCTCTAAACCAGATCTAAGGTTGATGTCAAATCCAACCCAGTCTGTTCTATGATCATCCCTAAGTGGAACACAAATGTAACAAGCATGTTGGATTAAGTGAGCCGAGAATGAAAGGGAGCGGTTGAAGTTTTTTGGGAAAATCACTATCAGGTCTCAAGGTACAAATATAACTACACAAAAATCTTATACCAAATTCCCTTAACAAAAAAGGCACTGGGGACTTTTTTGTGATTAGTTGTCAATGTGAAATGACTAAGTTGCCCCAAGGAAATTTTACATCAGTAGTTTATTTGTATTTTGACAATCTCATGAGCCTATTTTGACAACTTCATAAGCTTATTTTGATAATGATATTTTTATAGCTGGAGAATTTTTGAAATTTCAATACTTATTGTGCCGAATTTCACATTAAAACTAGGAATGACTCAAGTAATCTGGGCAAAATTGAGTATTTTTACCTTAAAATAGACATCCTAAGGATTTCGAGGAATTTTACGGATCCTCGTTTTAATTTTTCTAGAATTAGTTATGATTTTTCAAAGTTAGACGAAAAATCTACGCAAAATTCTATACCAGCGTTGTTTTCAAAAAATAAGGGAAATAAGTTGAAAAATAATTCCACCAAGAGGAAATGGTCATTTGTGACTAAAATATCTATTAGGATATCATTTGTGAATTAATAAATGCGATATTACCATTATAGGATACTCGTGATCACATTCCTGTAAGTGGGGCTATATACCCAAGAAGGGGGGTGAATTGGGTATTTTAAAAATTTGAAGAACTTGTTCTGCTTTAAGACAGTAAAACAGGGTAGAACAGAGCAAGAAGAAGAATAGAAAGACACAAGGATTTATACTGGTTTGGTCCTAACAACTTGACCTACATCAAGTCCACAGACTCTCTGGGATTTCCACTATATCAAAGATTACACACTCTGCACTCAAGAAGTAGTTCTCTCTCTAGAACTCACTCCCCTTTACAAGTTGTAATCAATGAACTCCCAAATCACCAAGTCCCCTTGACTTGTGATTCTTTACAATAAATGATATTCAGAAAGAAACTCTCTCTAAGAGCAGATATTGATAAACATTGAAGCTCTTTGTATCTGAAGATACTATACAAGTGAAAACTGGAGAAAATAAATGTAGACTTGAATGCAATTGGTTTTCAGTAGTTGTGGTTGTTGGGAAGACTTGAATGCTACTCTATTTATACTCAGAGATCATTAAATGACCGTTGCTTTCCCAATAGATCCGTTGGAGAAGTTCAGCAGTGGTTAGCAAGTGGTTTAAGCCTTCTTCTCTCTCTAATCTCCACTTAATCCAGTTGTCCAAGTGTTCAGAGTTGACTTCCTCTGGATTAATCCGTTGGAGAAGCAATTGCTTGTTGTAGAAATCATTCTTAAATGCTTTGTAATCGTGTCCAGATGGATTAGCCAAAAAGGTGCAACTTTTTGGACATAGCATTTAATGTTCTGAACTGCTTTTTGCTTTTTGCCTTAACCCTTCAATAAACATTCTTTAAATCGTCTAAAATTCACTAATAAAGTCATTAAACATAGTTAGGAATATCAGAGAATAATATTAGAAAGTATTAAGATCAAACAAGAATGTTTTCCAAAATCGTCAGATTTGAATTTCTGAATCACCGCTGTGAACTCGAGTTTAGTTCATGTGAACTCGAGTTTGGAGCTTCAGTTTGTAAGAGCATTTCAGGTTTAAAATATATAAAATGGAGGTTTGAGATCAAAACCTAAGGTTCTCAACTCATTGAAAAGTCACATTGCTCTCGGGTTGATTTGAACTCGAGTTTGCAAGTATGAACTCGAGGTTCCTTCATCCAGAGAGGAATGTCGTGATTTTGAGTTCTGGAGAGTTTATGCTTAAGAGGCAAACTCAGGTCTATTAGTAGACAGGCTCGAGTTTGACACTGTTCAAGTTAAAACTTTGTTTTAGCTTTCAAAAAGCAAATCTGAGGTTTGAAGTGCAAACTCTAAAGTTTTCTCAAGTTGAAAAGTTCATTGCTCTCTGTAAGGTTTGAACTCGAGTTTGTAATGTTAGACTCGAGTTTGTTCAACTTTGAAAAACTCTGAATGTTTTTGAGCCTGAAGTAAACTGGAGGTTTGTGAGATGAGTCTCGAGTTTACTTTGGTTGAAAAACTTTGAAATACTCTCGGCCAAGTGTAAACTCGAGTTTGCAATGATGAACTCAAGTTTACATATTTTGTAAACTCTTGAGATTTTTCAAACTGGAAAAACTTTACTCTGAATGAAACAGTATAGAGTTTGTGAAAATCTCTTAATTTGAAAAATTCTTCCCGCCAGAGGTAAAATCGAGTTTGTCATAACAGGCTCGAGTTTACAAGTTATGTAAACTATTAAAGATTTGCTCTGGAGGTTGTAAACTTGAGGTTTGAGAGTAGAGGTGTCGAGTTTAAAGATGTTTCAAGACAAAATCTCTCTGCCTCTGGTAAACTCGAGTTTGCAAATGTAAACTCGAGTTCACACAAAGTTTTTGAAAACTTTGGAAAACTCTTAAGTTCAAACTTTTGGTTCAATCTCGAGTTTGAGGATTAAACTGGTGAGTTTACACCCTCTGTCAATTGCAAACTCAAGGTTGCATATAATAGACTCGAGTTTGTCGCAGACAGAGTGTTTTTGCTTGAAATTGACAAGTTTTAATCCACTCTAAACTTGATCAAAAACATCTCCACATTGTTTACAATTTTTAGTAATCATCAAAACACATAGGGAACTAACAATTTCGACCGACGAACGTAACAAAGGTACGGACGCGTATTGTAACACTAACTCTGATGCTTATTGTACTTTTATATGTGATAGATGTATTCATAGATTAAGACTCTGTCTTAAGGTTTTTATATACATTCAGCTATACATGGGTTATGGTCTTGATAATGCCGTTGAGTTTTCCTAGCGCTGAGGACACGATTGTACATCGTGGCACTGGTGAATAGTGCAAACTATAACAACATGCATATGCATTGGCTGTGTTCTGTTATTATCTTTTATATGTGATTACTACTGTAATGTCATGAATATTTGTCATACATAACTGTTACATAAGCATGAGGTTAACCGTTACCTGAGGTTTAATGGGTATTGAACCTCAGCTCTTGCTATAGCCTTAGGATCCAGAGGCGTTAGGGCCAAGGACAAGGGTAAGCATCATCAGTAAGCACCCGACCGGAGAATTTCCCTTTGGAGACGTATTAACGTACTTTTAAATATTCGGATAACTGTATTGCTATGTAAGCAAACCAGATACAACAAACAGTGAATGTTTATCAAAAACTCGCTCTTTTAAATTATTCCGATGCTCTACTCTAATTGAAATGTTTTGAAAACGCTTTTCGAAAATGAGGATGTTACAATTTCACATGGGAAAAGAGAGGGAAAGATTAAACAATAATATGTTCAAGAGCACATGTGTTTTCAAAAATAAAATCTTCAAATAGTTGTATGATTTTTCAACACAAATGAAAGGCCAAGATTAAATCTAATAAAGGTAAATCTAATGGTTCTAATTAGTCCCATAATTAATCTAAATCCATGTGAATTTGAGAGAACCAATAGGAGGCTTTGAACATTAGATAATAGACACATAAGAAACACAATTTGAGAACCAATGAGAAGGGGGGGGGGGCCACGGATTTCCTTGCTTGAAGAAGAAGAAGCACAATTGTTTAATATAAATAAGAGCACACATGGGATAATATGGGGGGACAATTGGGAAGAGGATAAGATAAGGTTTTAATGAATTTGGAAGAGGATAAAGGAGAGAGAGAGAGGGCCACGGTTTTGCTTAAGGAAGAAGAAGGAAGAATAATATTATATTACATTAATCAACACATGAGATAAACAATGCACATGGGATCATTAAATGCAGAATGGATGAAGGAGAGAAGGGAGAGAGAGAACACGGTTGAAGAGGGAAGAGAGGGTGAGATTAAAACTTCTTCATTCAGTCTAGATCCAATGGTTTAGGAAGAAGGTTTGGTATTTACCATGGTTACTATTGGTATTTTCCTATAAATAGGAGGCTTCTCCTCTTCATTTCTTCACACCAAACTCAAACTAGTATAAATCTCTGTGTTCAGCTGCTCTTCCCTTTACTCTGTTATCTCTGTTTTAGCTGTTTAGAAATAGGGTCAAACTCAAAAATTTGTTAAAATACCCAATTCACCCCCTCTTAGGTATTTAGCTCTACTTTCATCTTCCATGTTGACTAACTGCTGTATTTAATGTAGATTAATCCAAGTTGAATTATAGAGATTAATCAAGAAGGAGATAAGGAATTAAAGAAAGAAGAACTTGCAGAGCTTGTCAAGGAAGAAGAGAAGAGACTAAAGAAAGAAGAACTTGCACAATATAATGGGAATATCAACATTCAAGTTCTTGTGATAGATGAAGTCTTGATGATCAAAACAGAAGTTGGAATGAAGCTTCATCATATTTGAGCTACAATGCAGTATACATGAATAGTGCAGATACAGAAGGACGACACATGAAATTTTGGAACAAGTTCAAAATAGGCTCGGCTTTCTGGTTATTAAAGAAGGTAGAAGCTGCAGAGAATAAAGAACCCAAGCTAAATGATGAAGAATGATCAAGATGGGAGATGGAAGAAGGAAGAACTTACTGAATGGAATGAAAATATCGTTATTCAAGTTCTAAGATTGATTCTAGAAGTCTCCACGATCAAATGGAAATTGGAATCACTCAATTCAGAGTTAAAGTCAGCAAAAATCAGCTTCTGGATGAGCAAACTCAAGTCTCCAAGTATTAACCTCGAGTTTACTACCTTGCTGCAGTAATTTGCCTCTCTGATATGAACAAACTCGAGTTTGGGACTCCAAACTCAAGTGTAGGACTTCAAACTCAAGACAGCCATCACAAACTCGAGTCAATAAGTGTCTTCAGCAACCTTGGCGTCTCTGGACTAGGCAAACTCGAGTTTATAAGTGCAACCTCAAGTTTACAGCGGTACTCAGCACTTCAGTTCTACTCTGTTTCATGTTTCACCCGAGCAAGGTCTGGTAATTCGATGATATCTCCTAAACCAGAAATCGGATTGAGGTGAAACCAATTTTGTGTGAAACTAGACTCCTAATGAGTCATTGGGATATAAAACTCAAGCCCAAAGGAGTTTAGATCAAGGAGCTATGAATTGTGGAAGTTGACAGAGAAATCCACGCCACACAGCAAACCAAGTTTCAAGGTTTTGAGTGTAACTCACAATCTACAAATCCAATTGAGCTGAAATCATATGAAAGTAGAGTCAAAGGGCTTTCCATCAAGCTTTGATTGAACCAAAACGGAGTTCAGACCAAGGAGATATGGCCTTCGAAAGTTGACGAAGTTGCAAACTCGAGCTAGACCAAGTTAGAAGCAACCAAGTCACATAACAATTTGCAAACTCGAGTTTACGGGAGGCGGAGAGCAAATGCTTTTTTGAAGAGACCCAAACTCGAGCCTACAAGTAACAAACTCGAGTTTGCGGGTTACAGAGAGAAAACATTGGTTTTGAAGAGACCCAAACTCGAGCCTGTAAGTGACAGACTTGAGTTTGCAGGTTACAGAGAGAAAACGTTGGTTTTGAAGAGAACCAAACTCGAGTCTATTAGTGGGAAACTCGAGTTTAGACAAGACAAAGAGCATCTGAGTTATTCAAGACAAAACCAAACTCGAGTCTATAAGTTGCAAACTTGAGTTTGCGGGTTTTCCAAGTTCTCAGTTCGAATTTGCCTTCGATCAAAACCATCTTCTAAGCTAAAAGGATATCAAATTCGAGTCTATAAGTTACAAACTTGAGTTTGGCTCAGGCAGAGAGAAATCCAACTTTCAGCAACATAAGTAAACTCGGGTCTATTAATTACAAACTCGAGTTTACACCTCTGCTTCAGAAAAATCACCAATCTGAAATATTGTTTCTCATCAAGAACAACCAAATGATTACTCAAATGATTTATACTACTTCTTAACATCATTTATATCATTTGTGTATAAGTTTCAGGTGATTAAAGTTTGAGATAACATCAAACTTAACAGAAACCAAAATCTATTACAAGCATGAAGATAAAGGTTGTTGCAAATTTTCGAAAACAACAAAGAAGGCAGATTGAACGAGAAACTTGAAGAAACAAAGTTAAATGCTCAATGGTAATGTTGTTCAATGGATTCAAATGTTCAATGTCCTTAATATGCTTTAACTATAGATTTCAGAAGATTTGAATTTGCTTTAAAGTCAAATAAAGCAACTCCATGAGCTACTTGTATTATTTTAATATATCTTCTCAAACAAAGCAAGTGGAAGACAGCATGGAAAGAAGACCAACCATTCTTTAAGGCAGATAGCAAGGCTCTTAACAACTAAAGAAGCTGAACATCATCATTTTTCAAACATGACCACATGGGAGACATTCTTGAAGAGCCAATATTCAAATATTCAAATCAGCAAATGTTCCCAAGAGCTATATTCAATAGCTATGGTCATAACAGTTAGATTTTCGAATGGGTTCAAGTCTGAACAGATCTGCAACGGTCATAAGCTTCAACTAGCATAAATACTTGAAGATTTGAAGACTCCATACATAGAACACAGAGCATAAAAACACAGAGACACAAGCTTACATCTTCAACATGCTAATACTCTGATCTTCATATCATTTACTCTCTGTTCTTCATATTTACATAGCTTATCATAGAGAGTGAAGTGATTTGTATTGTACTTAGTGTTTATTCATTCTCTTCTGAGAGAGAAGATTTATCTATAAACATCCTATCATTCTATTTGTGAGATACTCAAGATTGGGTGATCTTGAGTAGAAAACACATTGTATTGATTACAGCTTATAAGGGGAGTAAATCCTAGTGAGAGGATTAGTTCGAGTACAGAGTGTGTAATCAAGCCGGTGTATTGATTACAGTTTGTAAGGGGGAGTGAATCCTAGTGAGAGGATTACTTCAAGTACAGAACGTGTAATCAAGTTGAAAGAAGATAGTGGATTGAAAATCTCAAGTGGAGCTTAGGGACTAGACGTAGGTCAAGGATTGGGCCGAACCAGTATAAATCACAGTTTGCATATTTTCTTCCCTAAACTCTTATATTTCTAGCATATATGTTTGAATGACTGATTATCGCTTTATAAATTATTACTTTCATACAAACTACTTTCAGTAAATTACGAAAAGATTTCCAAAGGCACCTCGAGCTCGGATGATCCAACTTCTGCTCAACGGGTCCCTCAGACTTCCCTTCCTCACGTTACTCAACCTCCTCCTTGTCCACCTACCCGACTTGACCGTGGATTCCTTTGGGAGAAAGGGGTAACAACAGAGTTCGGTAAAGCACTCCAGCCTCCAAAGTGCTTCTACAAGCCTACTCACCTATCTGATGCAAAACTTCAAGAGCTTCTAGATATTGAACTGCATGCCTTGAAGGCCGCTGCCTTAACCCAAACCATAGGTTTGCTGAAAAGCAAATATGCAAAGACTTCTTATAACGAGCTGCAAAAAGTCCAAGTAGAAAAGGACGAGGCTCGTGAGCAGCTATAAGCGGCCTAAGCAAAAAAGGGCAAAACATATGAGGAGCTGCTGGCAACAAAGGTGGATCTTGAGAAAGCAAACTTGGATTTGCTTCACCTTCGAGAGACTCATAATAAAAATGTGGAGGCGCTAAAATATGTCCAGACGCTGCATGAGGAGGTTGAAGCCGAGCTAAAATGGACCGGGCCGTACTCGAGATTGTGAATGCCAAAGTCTCAAATTATATAGTCCCGCTAAAACATACCGCGGTCGAGTCCTTTAACAACTCTAAAACAAATCCAGCACTTGAACCCTGACATTGAACCGAACACCTCTATTGCATTACTAGGCTTATGTTGATGATGGGAAGTTAATCCTGCCAGGTAAAAAGGTGAATGCTGCCGTCACTACTGAAGGAAAGGTTCAACCGGAGGCGCAACTGGAGGCTGAATCTCCACCCAGTTGAAGGGCCGAGATGTCAGTTTTGCTTGCATTTTTGGTTTCCAAGTTTTAACTTCAATACCTCAATGGGTCAATTTATGAACTTGAACATGTTTTTCAAAGTTCTATTTAATGACTGGGCCAAAATCAAATTTACACAAAGTCTGCTTTAATCTTCGTCCGGTATGCCAGGCATCATATTCATGAACATTTTAATTAATCGGTCACATTACATTCAGTCTCTTTCGACCAGAATTTAATTCGAAGTAAGGGCAATCCGTCACATGTTCATATTCAGTGTTTTAACCAAAACTTTAAACATTTCAACCTGATCAAGGTCAACATGACAGTTCACCTCATTACCCCAGAATAAAACATTGATGCATCACAACTACGAAGGCTTATTGGTATACCTTCACTTTTCTGAAAAACCACGTTCAACTACCCTTGGTCATTTTTTTCATTATTCCATGCTTTGTCTGAAAATGGGTTCAACTATACTAGCTTCATTTATTCATTTCTCCACGCTTTATCTAAAATCGAGTTTAACTACCCTGGGTTCATTTATTCATTCATAGCTGGCACACATCAAACAACTTGCAAAATAATTCTCTACTGAGAATTTATTCATTTATTTAAAAATAAACTTGTCGGCATAGTTGACTTTAAACAATTCTGAAAAGGAAACTTAAACTGGAAGTAAAGCAAGCGTAACTTGGAACTCAGATTTAATTGTAATATACTTTCAGTTTATCTGCGTTCCATGTTCTTTTAATTAACTTCTTTTCCAGCGTCTCTAAGACATAGGCTCCCTTATCAAGCTTTTCTTTAATCTGATAGGGGCCTTCCCAGATTGCAGCGAGCTTTCTGTTGGGTCGATTTCCTTGATGGCAAGTGAACCAGTCGAACAAGTAATAAAGTGTAAGTAGAGTATCGTCCCACAGAGACTGAGATACCGAGAAGTGACGCTCGATTGCTTTGATAGTTGTTCAAACAGAAAGTAAATATAATGAGTTTGAAAGGTTTTTGTAGTTATACTAATAGCAAAAGTAAACAGAGTATCGTAGTTTGGAGAAGATACCAGTAAAAGTCAGGCTGAACTCGGAATCACCCTTAAATGCATCAATCCCCTAGTTACTCTACCCATTGCTATAGCATCTATGCTGCACAGCGTCCGCAATGCTACAACATAGCTACTAACTACAATGCTATTCGGTTAACCCACCACTATAATCTATCGAAGCTTCCGCATCTGATACATATGATACTAACTATACTCCTATATTCCTATGGCAACTTTCTAGTTATATCTACGTTACACACAGGGTGTCATGGTTATGAGAGGTAGACCCATTCCTAAAGCCTACAATAATAGGTAAAGCCTTGCACCGGCTGCCTAGCAAACACTGTTTCTCAGAGGTCTAACCTCGACTCCTTGCCAGTAAGCCAAGGCCACAGATCTAGCCCTTAGCTTCTGCTAACCGACTAGTAATTAATTCACTGATAAGCAAACCAAATCTATTAAATTAAGAACTTGCAACTGGGTTCATTCAACACTTAAGAATTCATCCTCGTTTAGCCATAGATAAATTAGTTCATGACTGACGAGAAAAACACAAAACAAATAGTAATAGAATGACCCATGATATAAATACTACAAATAAAGAAGAAAAATAGAAAGCTTGATGAAGTTCTGACGATGTGGAAGAAACCCTATCATGTCACTACTCCATGTCTTCTTCTCTCTATCGTACTGCAAGGAAGGATGCTGAGTTGTCCTGGAAGTCTCGTGCCTGGTGAAATCTCTCACTCTTCTTTTGAGTCTGCCGAATGTGGAATCTCGTTCTAAGCTCTAGGCGACTCCCCTCTAGGGTTGTCTTGCTATTTCCTTTTATAATCAGCTTTTCCTTGTGGCGTAAGTTCCAGCGAACTCAGCTTTCCAAATCTGTTGAGGTCCATCGAATCTTCTGCCCTTGGTAGATTGATTCTGCTGATCCTGCAGGATTCTTCAAATCTTTCAGTTTTGATCCTCCGCATCTTCTATTTTATTACGTCAGCAATCTACATGTCGCTCTCGACTTCTTTATTTCTGAAATCATCTAGATAAAAAGGTCAGAAAATATGCCGCATAGCATTGCGTCCTTTACTTTGCTATAGCTTTCGTGATGCCTTTTATTGCACTTGCTGTCAAAATGCTATAGTAGAGCATCAGCTTTGCTATACATTCTTTCTTAAAAACCATGTAAATTACTCCTTTCTTAGCACATGTTTAGGATATAAATGGTGTCTATCCTTTAGTTCCCTATATCATGAATATATGCCTTTTTGCTGGGCTTGTTTGCAGTTAAGCTTATATTTACCATACAATTCAGTCATGAAATATAGGGAAAACATGGCATAATTTGTGCTAATCACTTTCCATCTCTAGCATTTTTATTTACATCATCGGCTCTTCGAAGCATCAAGTCACCTTTTTCAAATGACCAAAGCCTCACTCTTCTATTATATTTAACCAAAATAAGTTGTTTTGTGGCCATATCACGGCAGTGTTCCGTGATTTTGACGTCGTCAATCAAATCCAAATCTATCACCAAAGCTTCATTGTTCTCCTCTTCACTCTCCTGAAAAGCTTGCAATCCCCTCCACGACGACTGACCTATCTCAACCAGGATCATAGCCTCACATCCATAAGTTAATCTAAATAGAGTCTCCTTGGTTGACATTTGAATACTAGTCCGGTAACCCCACAAGGAAAGGTATAGTTACTCAACCCAGCTAGACTCTACCTCCTCCATTCGCTTCCTTAATCCATCAACAATGATTTTATTCGCTGCTTCGACCTACCTATTTGATTGAGGACACTCTACCGAAACAAAGAGATGTTTGATTTGGAACTCGAACATCATTTCTTGGAACCCTTTATCGATAAACTGGGTTCCATTACCTATCACTACCTCAACCAGGATTCCAAACCTGGAAATTATACTCCTTTCGAAAAATCTTTGCACCCGGGCTAAGGTAATTGTAGCAATTGGTTTAGCCTCGATCCATTTAGTAAAGTAATCGATGGCTACGATGAGCCATCGTAACTGTCTTGGGGCCGCTTTGAATTGTCCCAACAAATCCATGCCCCATTTGAAAAATGGCCATGGAGCTGAGATAGACTTCAATTCAATTGGGGGAGACTATATTATCTTGGCGTGCTTCTGACAGCTATCACATTTTTGAATATGGTCCTTCGAATCCACCTCTATTGTTGGCCAGTAATAACCAGCTCATAGGGCTTTCTATTAGTTCTCAAGGTTTTGATGATGACAAGACTTGAAATCATTTAAGGTTTTGAATCATGTTTAAACATATGCATTCATGAGTACTCGAGAATGATTTGGTAATACTCGAGTATGGTTGGTCTAAGATATGTGCTTAAGTGTTTCAGGAATCAATACTTTAGTATTGGTAAGATATACTCGAGTATTGGTTTGACAGATGAAGTATTGCATACTGGTTCTGATATGCTACTCGAATATGGTTTGTGGATACTTGAGTATTGACTAGCTAGATCAACCATTGCAGACTACTTCTGATATGATACTCGAGTATTGGTTTGTGAATACTCGAGTATGAGACTTCATCGCCAACATTGATCTTCACATATCAGAGCAATTCTCGAGTATGAGGTAAGTGATACTCGAGTATGGGTAAGGTGTTTCTCAAGTATACTTAGTTCCAATATGATACTTGCTCTCGGGTTGTTTAATACTCGAGTATGGAACATGCGATACTCAAGTATGTGCATAATACTCGAGCATGTTGAATTGAATTCCCGAGTATGACCTGCTAATGTGTTTCATTCAGTTCATTTCTTTCAAAGAAGTATAGGTGCTACTTGAGTATGAAGATTGAATACTCAAGTATGATCAAGATCAAAGCTTCTGGTATATCTGAACCATAGAGATACTCAACTAATGAGTATTGACGAGTAATGAGCACCTAAGGAAAAAACCTCACTAAGAATAACTTCTACATATCATCCTAACTCCCAATAGATGTTGGTTGCAAATTGTATAGCCAATCCTTAGCCACACAATCTGGGGAAAATGGAAAACCTCTTAGCTTAATGTGGTCCTCATCAATTGCTTGAGGTTTCATCATGCTACATACCACATGGAACTCCTTTAGATGCCTGTGAGGACATTCACCTGTAAGACCATGAAACTTGGGCAACAAATGGATAAGACCAGATTTTAGTTCAAAGTTAGCAGCAAGTTCAAGATATTGAATACACAAATTTTGATTGCCCACATCAGGGATAGCTAATTCTTTCAAAGTACGATGACCTGCTTGTTCGGCCATAATTTCTGAGTTAGCAAAATTGCTATTGGAATCAGTGACAACGACAAGACAATCAGAAGTACTATTAGACACACAATCAGAAAGATCAACAGAATGGACACAATCAGAATGGTTACAATCAGACTTAAGTTCAATGTCCAATTCAGTATTAATCCGACGACTTAGCCTAACAACTCTTCTAGTAGTAAGAATTGTTCTTTCTATTTCAGAATCAAATGGCAACAAGTCTTTTAGATTAGTAGTACTCCTAGTACTCATGCAACATAAACACAAAGCAGAATTTGCAGATACTCAGAATTACGGAAATGCCACTAGACAGTCAGAATTACGAAAATGCCACCAGAAGTGGTAAAAAGTGGAAAAACACTAGAACACACAAAATCAAAAGACACAAAAACAAAACCCTATGTTTGAAATTGACCAAAACAAGTCCGGAAACATTATCAAATGATTTTTAAAATTTATGGGACTTGGACAGAGAAACTTCTACACTATTGGGGAACCCGAAAATGAACAAAAAAAAACTTAAAAAATTGAAAAAGTGGTCTAAACGATGGAATTTGGCTAAAATCCGAGCAGGCACAGTGTCGTCAGCACTGTGTTAGTCTTAAAATATGATTTTCCTTGAGCTCACCAAAAATCAGCCCAATCAGAGTAAATCAAACAATTTTGAAATACCCGTTATGTCCCAACGAGACCCAAAAAAAAAGATCTAATCTACGATTACTAATCAAATCGATGCAAATTCCCCGGCAACAGCGCCAAATTTTGATGAGAGTTTCCGAACCCTCACAAAATAACCAGGATTTAAATATTTGTAGTGTAGGAAACCTGAATCGTTTCTCTAAAGGAATTCACAGTGGATCCAAAATCAACAGTAAACAAGTAAAACAATAACCAGAATGGGGGGTGTTTTCAATGCAGATTTAATGAGACAAAGATAAAATAGAATATAAGAAAATAAGATTAATCAGATTAAAAACGATTAACCCAAAATTGGGATTCCATAACCTTCATCGGATAAAAAGATAATAACCAAACTCGTGATTGATTCTGGACAAACCGAAATCTCTTCATTTGTCTAGATATTCCCTCGACTAGATGATCGCCTAGCACTTGATCGAACACATGGCGAGCTCTCTGTGCGATCGCACAACGTTCTCTTAGAACCTGGTTTGAAC
The DNA here is from genome assembly GCA_034222035.1 of Acacia crassicarpa. Taxonomy (NCBI): domain Eukaryota; kingdom Viridiplantae; phylum Streptophyta; class Magnoliopsida; order Fabales; family Fabaceae; genus Acacia; species Acacia crassicarpa. The sequence continues at coordinate 43,248,423 of JAWXYG010000003.1, forward strand.
TATGTCATTGGGATATCAATCTAGGTATTAAATCTAATACCTAATCTTCAATTATAATCGGATCCGATTAAAATAAACAGAAACGAATTAAGTTACCGATTATAGCACGGGTCCTCTAGATTCGTGGAATCCTCAATCCATAAGTCAATCAAAGAAGCTTAGCCGAGCACGGCTAAGCAAAATGCAGAAGAAGAAAAGATGAACATGAACATGATGAACAACTCAAAGAAAATAAAAAGCTTCTAATTTAATCTGAAGATCTCATACAACGTAATTGAGAATATATGTTTTTAGCCATCTAATCTAACCTATAAATAGGAAACACTAGGACTACAAGATTGGTCCAAAAATACGAAACCTCTAATAAATGGTCTTTTATTACAAAATTAGAGCAAAATTAAAATCTAGAAAAATTGGTCTATCTTTAGCTCCAATTTTGTCCATCTTCTTGTTTGAATCAACCTTCTGAGTCGTCATAACAATTATAGATCTCTGAATCATCTAAAAAAGGAAAGACAAATCAGGCTAATCGGATATCTAGATCAAAAGTTATGGTGAAAATACTAAATCATTGTAAATCTGGAATTTAATCATAAAAATGAATTAAATTCAATCAAAAGCTCAAAGCCCAATTAAGTAACAAAATCCATGATTTATCAGTCAAACGTTCCTAAATTTATTCATGAAGAGATACAAATAAGTGTAATAATATTCAATTATCATTTCTACAAAGGCTACTCGAGTATATAAGTATGAGTAACCAAGTATGATATATTAGCAAACACAAATCATCTACAATATCATTCGAATGATTTGTTTAATTTTTTTTATCTTCCGATACATCATTCAATATTATTTGTGATATCATTAATCATCTTCTTGAGTTATTTTCAGATGTTTAACCAATGTTTGAATTTTGATGAGCTGTCGAGAACCGAGAGTTTCGTGAAACAGAGACAATGAGTTGAACCCAATTAAGGCTAGTCCTTTCCACCAAAAAAGGCGTGAATGCTTAAATGCTCTCAACGGACATATTCAAACATTAAAACAGACAAATTCAAATCCTGCAACGATCTTCAATCTTCAACTACTATAAATACTGAAAGGATTGAATTCATCAGTAGGAACGAACAAATACATAGACAAAGCATTCAAAGCGATCAATTTCTATTATGTTTATATCTTCTGATACTATTGAGCTTCAGTGTTTATTGTTCATCTACTCTGTGAGAAAGTTTATCATTTGTTTTACATTCGTTCAAATCTCAAGGTAGTGGTATCTCGAGTGTGGGTGTATGATTACAACTTATAAGGGGGGAGTGAGTCTTATGGAGAAAGGATTATCTTGAGTTACAGAGTATGTAATTGTATTTGTGAGTTAGTGAAAAACGCCAGAATGTCTGGGTACTGGACGTAGGTCAAGGAGTTGGACCGAACCAGTATAACTCCTTTGTGTCATTTCTCTATACTTCTTTACTGATTTCATTATTTATCCATCATACCGCGAAAGAATTATTTGAGATCACCTATTCACCCCCCTTTAGGTGATATTCCACCTTCACTTTCCTGGCCAGTGCCTTTGTGGATCTTGGCCAAGACATACTTTGTGGACCTCGGCCAAGACATACTTGGCCTCCTTTGAGTTCAAACATTTAAACATAGGAGAGAGCAAGCTTTTGCGATATAGCTGATCTTCCACAACCGTGTGCATGGCTGCTTCTTGTACCAACTTCTTTGCTTCAAGTGAGTTATCAGGGAGAACTCTTTTTTCCAAGTACTCTACAATTGGTTTCCTCCAGTCCTCTGCTGTTGAGATAACTATAATGCGACTCGGATCAGACAAGCATCATTGAATCATAGTTCTGTGGTTACCCAGGCTCTTTGTACTTGCCAACTTTGAAAAAAATATCTACCCTGGCATTTTCCCCTTTAGGAATGTGAGTAGCGATCACCTCGTCGAACTCGGACATAACCTCTTTCACTTTACTTAGGTATTTTGCCAGCAAAGGAGCTTTAGCTTGGTACGTCCCTTCAATTTGTGCCGTAACAAGTTGAAAGTCAGTTGAAACATGAAATTTCTTAGATCTATTATTTTTTGCTTGAATTAACTCGACTAGCAACGCTTCATATTCTGCTTCATTATTCGATGTCAGGAAGTTTAGTCAAAGGGAGTGCTCGATCAAGACTCCCTCTAGGCTTTCCACAATGATTCTAGCTCTGCTTCCTTTAATGTTTGACGAGCTATCGACAAAACTTTCCACATCTCATTATCTCAAATCTCCCCTTTAACTAATGGGGTTAACTCCATCACGAAATCTGCCAAAGCTTGCAACTTAATGGCATGCCGAGCTTCATATGTGATATAAAACTCAGATAGCTCTATGGCCCAGCTGATCATTCATCTCACCAAATCCAGTTTATGGAGCGCTTACCTGATTGGTTGACTCATTCTAACTACAATCTGGTGTCCTTGAAAATAGGGACGAAGTCTTCTTTGCGCAGTAAGTAGGGCAAACACCATTTTTTCATGCTTTTGATACCTTAACTCTGAACCTTGTAGAGCCCAGCTAACGAAATAAACTGGTACTTGGCCATTCTCTATTTCACTAACCAAATCTGCACTCACAGCTTCTTCTCCTATAGATAGGTACAAAATTAGGACTTCACCCGAGTCTGGTTTAGACAACACCGGTGGGGCAGCTAAACACTGCTTTATTTTTGTGAACGCGGCTTTAAAATCTGTGTTCCATCCTCCTTGAGCCTCCTTTGTTAGCAACTTGAAGAAGGTAGGAGCATTTTCTGCTGACTTCAGCAAAAACCTTATCAATGCAGCCAGTCTACCTATCAACTGTTGAATTTCTTTCTTGTTTTTGGGAGCCTTCATATCCATCATAGCTTTGCACCTGTTTGGATTAGCCTCAATCCCTCTGTTGGTCAACAAGAATCCTAAAAACTTCCCAGTCGGGACTCCAAATGCACATTTGGCCAGATTCAAACGGATTGGATAAGCTCTCAGCATGTTACACGTCTGCTTTAGACTTGGACATGACTGCAGGGTCAATCGACTTGACGATCATGTCATCAATATAAACTTTTATATTCTTGTCGAGCTAGTCTTCAAACAATCTGTTCATCATCCTTTGGTACGTATCCCTCGCGTTCTTAACCCAAAGGGCATCACATTATGATAGTAGTTAGCCTTTTCAGTGATGAAAGCCATCTTCTCTCAGTACTTTGGGTACATGGCTATTTGATTATTTCCGGAATGCACATCCATAAAGGAGAGCAATTAGAAGCCGGGCGAGTTGTCAACTAACTGATCAATACTAGGCATCGGATACGAGTCCATAGGACACACTTTATTCAGATTGGTGTAATCCACACACATTCTCCACTTCCCACTTGGTTTCTTTACCATAACCAAGTTGGATAACCAGGTGGTATACTGTACTTTTCGAATGAACTCGACATCTAGCAATTCTTTCACATGTTCCTCTAAGGTTTGTCTCCTTTCTGGGCTAAGTTTTGTTTTCTTCTGTGCCACCAAAACTGACCTCGGATGAATTTCCAATTTATGACAACAAAACTTAGGATCGATTATGGGTATCTCCGACGACTTCCTGGCAAACACATCCTGGTTCTTTCTCAGGAACTCTTCCAACAGGATTCTAACCTTGGGGTCCAAAGCTTTGCTGATTTTTGTGACTTGCCCTGGTTTATTACCCAAAGCTAGATCCTCCAACTCTCCATCTGGCTCTGGTCTCAGGATCTCGGTTTCTTCTCACATATTTAACTCAACCATATTTACTGGTTTGCCTAGCTGAGTTGTTTTACCCTTGCTTACATCCCTATCTCCCTCGCGAATCCAGGGTGGACAAGAAGGGCTACCTTCACCTTCTTTGACCATTTCAAAGTAACACTGTCGGGATTCTTTTTGATCTCCCCTGACGGTAACAACTTTGTTCTTGTTACTTACCATCTTCACCTTCTGATGTTTGGTGGACACCAACATATCCCAGTTGTGAATAGTTAGCCTCCCCAAGATTATGTTATAGGTGGATGGGAAATTGGCAGTGATGAACCTTACCTGTTCCGACTTGAACACTTCCTTCATTCCCAACCTTAATCTAAGATCTATGTACCCCTTAGGACAGGTTTGTTCCCCATTAAAGCCTAAAGGATAATGTCTGCCGAGCTTCCAACATCTACAAAAATCTTCTTAACCCGGTAGTTTGCTAGGGTTCCCATAACCACCAAACCATCTTCATGACTTGGGACTACGTCTTTCAAATCTTCTTTAGTAAAGCATAATATGGGGCATTCTGGTTTGCTAGTGTCTTTCTCTGGCTCACCGTATCACCCCGTCCTCCAAGAGCTCCATTGATAACATTACAATCAAACTCAGGTTCAGGAAACTCATCACCGTAACCTTTTGGTTTCTTCTACTTTTGATCTTTCCTTTTCTTTTAAGGAATCGGCTCTTACTGCGACTTCCTTGCTGGCACTTATTGTTCTTCTGCCCCTGGGTTTTTATCACATATTGCCACAATTTGCCTTCTCTAATAAATTTTTCCACATTGTCCCTTAATCCCAGCATTGATCTGTAGTATAACCCGGTCCATCATGGAATCCACAGAAAGGGGATTGATCCACACCCACTTTATTATAAAGCAGTCAAGGTCTTTCCACTTTCTTCATCTCAATCAATGCTACTTGCCTCCAAATTTGAGAGCGTGAAACGTTTAAGGGAGTGTACTTTTCATACTTTGTTTCGTACTTGCTTCGTGTTGGTCAATTTCCTTGATGGCAAGTGAACCAGTCAAACAAGTAATAAAGAGTAAGTAGAGTATCATCTCGTAGAGACTGGGATACCAAATGATGAAACTGAATTGCAGTTATAGTTGTGTTTAAAAAAAAAGAAAATAAATTTGATTTGTTTGGGAGTTTTGGTAACTACATTAATAAACAGGAAAATAACTAGATGATCGTAGTCATAAGAAGATATCAATAAGAGAATAGGCTTAATTTAAAATCCTTTCTAAGCATATCATTCCCCCAACTACCTATACACAATGATATAGCATTCATACTGTACAGCTCTCGCAATTGCTATAGCATGAACACTCTAAGCAAAGTTATTCAGTTAACCACACCACGTTAATCTACCGAAGCTCTCACGTCCGATACGGACAATCATATTTTGTACTTCTCCCATATGTTTATGGCGATTTTTCTAGTTGGATTATCAATACAAATCAAGGTGTATAATCATAAGCGATAGACCCATTCTTGAAGTCTACAATAATAAATTAAGCCTTGCACCAGCCTGCCTAGCAATCACTGCTTCTCAGATGTCTATGTCGAACGTATTGAGATGGGTTGCAGATCCTGGATTCCATTATATTTTAGCAAATCGGTTGCATCAAAATCTTTTGGATAAGGAGCACTAGCAATCTCATAGGTTAAAGGACTATATTTTCCAGGAGCATTTTGTGTCCAAGGTGTAACATCCCAGCTTTTATCCTAATTGTCCTCTGTATGTTGGTTCGGTTGTTTGGGGCCTGAACCCTGAACTTCAGGCGTTTGATCTTCGACGGTAGGGCTCCCAGCCTCAACTCACATGGAACCCACGATATTAACTTGGGAAGGGTTATTATCATTCTGACTCTCCTTTCCTCTCCTCCTGTGCTCCTCATCACGGTTTTCATTATGAACCGGGATTTTGATTTTTGTCAGACGCTCCTCCAACAATTGCATTATTCTAACGTCCTCTTGCCTTTGAAGATTGTTGTGGTGCTCCATCTCCTCCATTCGCCTTAACATAGCATTGAACGCAGTTTGCATGAGGTGAACGTCCAAATTTATAACTGGGACTTGTGGAGTAAGACCTTGCTGCTGGACTTGTTGAACAATCACTTTCTGCGGGGTTTCTGCAAATCCCGGGGGGATGTCGTGTCTGATACATCTTCTACTGTAATGGCATTAAAATCTGGAACCACTGTACCCTCAGGTTGCTGTTGGGGCTGAGGTTGTTGTTCTTGATTTTGCTACAACGGATCTTCAGAAAACTGCTATTACGGTCGCACTCATAAATTATAATGAATGAAGAGTCTCATTTGTTTGATTTAGTTTTTTCTTCTCTATAATTTTTTTATTCGACTACTTTTTTCATAAGAACTTGTTTTGCACTAGCTGCGTAAAGAGGTAATCATTTTCTAAATTTGTATATTACCTTCGATCCTTGTTATAAGATCTCATTTGTAGTACAAATTGCACAACAGACAAGATGTTATATTAAAAATTTGGGGGGGGGGGGTTAGTATTTTTCTTTGTTATATAAAATTTTAGTGAATACGAACTAGAATTCATTGAGATCGAGTCCAGCCAAAGGGGCGGCTAGTCTCCCATAATATTGTTAGTAAAAGTTAAAATTTTAGTTGAGAGAAGTGTCTTATATATAGTATATAGTACCCGAAGGTTTCTAAAATATAATTGATTCTAAAAGGAGTTGTGCCTATAATAATCTTTGGAGAGAAACGTCTTGATCGCAAATCCTCAATTTGAACTAGAGTATTACTCAGATGCTTAGTAATGTGACTATATCCTAAATTGTATAATGTCTATCCTAAAGCCAACACCCAACTGTTTCTTTTTCTTTTGACTTTCTTTTTTAAATTAAGTTCTTTCGACTTCAACCACTTTCTATTAAATAAACTTTTGTTTGTACAATATGAGAAAATTGCGGGCACAAATGGTGAGAATGGATGCAACAGCCGGACCTCCAGAATAGGGACAACTACCTACCGAAAAGAAATAAAAGAAGAAAAGAAGGGGAGAGGGAGAGGGGGAGGGAGGGGGAGAGAGAACAAAGAGGTTTATATTTATTTACTGTTTTTTAATTATTTTATCTAATATACAAACTAATTAATGATGCATCATACTCCCTCCATTCCTATATTTAGGATCGGAGGTAATATATGATATGATTAAATAACTTATTTGTTTCTTTAATCTGTTTAAAAACAATTAACCCTAGTGGCGGAACCACTCTCTAGCCAGCTGGGGCTTTGATATAACTTATATATAACTTTTTTTTTTTGAGCAAAAAAAAAAATTGTTATATAATATTTTATTTTAATCAATAATGTAACCCTAACTAATCTCTTATCTTCTCTATAAGGACAGTGATTGTTTTATTACTCATTAGGCATGCGAGAAAAGTAAAATTCTTATTTGAGATACTTACTAAAAAAGTTAATATAATCTTATATCTTGTTTTTATTTAAAATTGTCGGTTATTATTTATTTATATTTATTTTTTGGTCTTGACTAAAAATATTTTCTGGTTATGCCACTACTCTTATATTTAGGATTGAAGAAAGTATCAAATTTTTTTCAGTAGAAGAACGTGCTTACACAATTGATAGAGAGATGAAAATTTGATATGGGGAAGAAACAGAACGAAAGATTAATATATATATATATATATATATATATATATATATATATATATATATATATGATGAGTTAGGGCCTTAGGGATGGATGGATTATTGATGAAAGATTAATGTTTTTTTTTCAATTTACATGTTTTTAAATATTAATATATTATGAGATTAACATAGCATACTTTGTTATAATTTAATTATACAATGATCATTTAAAATTGATGAACTAGCATTTTCCATTAAATAAAACTGACAGGGTTAACATTAAATGTATAATAAAGGATTAAAATAAGGAGATACTTTAGCTAAGTTTTATATAGCATGGAGATAATTTTTAATCAACAATAAAAATATAAGAATAAAACATATTAAATCTGTGTAATGTAAACTTGAGAAACAATAGCAATGGGAAAGATCCTTTCTTGTTTTTTTTTTTTCCGTATTAACTCTTTTCTATTTCCCTAAAATTTTATTGATTTTGGAGAAAAATATTAAATTTTATGGATTTCATGAATAAAAGTACATCCTACAAAGAAAATTATGAAAGTTTACATTATAGTAAGTCTCAATTAATTAAATTATTACATATGTTTTAAAAAAATTTTATCAAATTTAAAAATTATTCAAATAGAATTTCGCCAAAAACTAGTAATTAACAATTTTAAAAATTAATATACAATCATTACAAGTTAATCATAATTTAGTCGCTAAAATTAATTATAATGTTATTATTTCATTACTTCAAATTTCACACATTTTCATATATAAGGTAGATTAAAAATTAAAAATTAAAAATCATTTTCATTCCCTCTTCATCATCAAATAGCCGAATATTAGCTTACAATTTCAACATTTTTTTAACAAAATAAAAACTTTGGTGAGTTAAATACCGAGAAATAATACTTATTTTTTAACAATAGAAATAATACATATATCAAAACTAAATAAAAGAACACGCTCATAATCTTTTTGGGAGATCAGTCATAATTATCTTCTCCTCTTAGAATCCTTTTTTTTTTTTTCGAATTTCCAAGCCCATGCAGTGGGTTCAAGTTAGTGTAACTAAAATATTAATTTTATTGGGATTTATTTCCCCCCGCCCGGTCCTAGATTCAATCCCCCCTTCCCCTATCGCCTTGTATTAAAACAAAAAATTTATACTAGCACTTCTAGTAGTGCAGTGGTATTGGGAGTAGTCTCCCTACCCTCCTGTACTGGGTTCGATCCCCCTCCTCCTATCGCTTATGTATAAAAAAAAATATTAATTTTATCATATAAAAGAAACTAAAATTAAAATCAATTAAATTACAAATTATATACAATGGTGGCAGTGATGGAACTGGAGAATATTTTTAACCTGAGTCAAAAAATAAATATATTGAACTATTTACTAAAGAATATCATATAACAATGAAAATACAAATAAGTAACATCTGATAACTATAAATCAAAACAAGATATAAGATGATACTAACATTTTTAGTAGGTATCTCAAACAAGAATTTTACTTTCTTCTTACAACCCAATAAATAATAAACCAAATATTGTCCTTATAGAGAAGATAGGAGATTAGTTTGGGCTAAATTATTGGCCAAAATAAAATATCATATATACACTAACAAATTTTATGAGGTCAGCTGGGCTAAATTTCAGCTAGCCAGCAAGTGGTTAGTGGAAGGAAAAGATTATGAATATAATAACTTTTTTATTTTAATATTGATTATAATGAAATTTTATTCTATTATTTTATTTTTTAAAAAAAAATCTTTTTATTTTGTCATTTAGTTAGCAATTATTTCAATTCAAATTAATAAATTATGAATATAGTAAATGACACAGGTCTAAAACAAAACAAAAGAATACAATATATGACAAACACTTACAAACGCCTGTAAGAAGCCAATAAAATACGACACAAACTTATTAAAATAAGACAACATTATAAGGATTGAGGAATTAACTTTTATAAGGGATGGGGGATATTGCTACCTTCTTACTCTCTCTAATACTTAATATAAGACATTTTTTTTAATTTAATAAGATCAAAAAACTAGTTAAATTAGTTAATAAGATATAATTTTTTTTCTAAAACACTATAATCATCTTATTTAATTCCTTTTATCGGATAAAGTTAAATTAAAAAATATTGATAAATTTACAAAATGAATCTAATATTTAGTTTCATCTCTCATAATCAAATAACCTAATATTGGCTTAAATTTGAAATACTTTTTTTGAATAAATTAAAAGCATAGGTCAGTTAAAGACCGAGAAATAATACTTATTATTTTCCCCCCGAAAGAAATAATACATATCTCAAAACTAAAAGATCAGCACCTACGTCATCTTTGTGGGATGAGTCATCATTATTATTTTTTACTTTTACAATACAATTCATTTTTGAAGTTCCAAGTCTATGCAGTAGGTTGAATTTAGTATTAAATTAAATATCAATTTTATCACATGAATTTAGATAAAATTAAAATAAATTATATATAACCTCAGGTTAAGATTATGGATAAAATAATGTTATATTTAATATTAATAATAAGTAAATTTTATCTTGTCATTCTTATTTTCTTAAAGAAAAATCTTTCTTGTTTTTTTCTTTAAAAATTTTATTTTTAGTTACTCATATGCCGTTTAGTAAATTTTAAGTATTAACATTTTGGTTAGGAGCTAATGCCTACCATTAAAAGTAAGTTAAAGTATACTTTTAATTCTTTAACTTTACACAATATATACTTGGGAAAATTCCAAATAAATACCATTTGAATTTATAAAACCCCCAGAAGTCCGTTAAATTTGTAAAAAGACTGAGAGGTACAAAAGACCTATGAGGGATATATAAATTCGGGTCAAATTACCTTTTTGTCTTTAGTTTTAAATAAATAAAAAATAAAATAAAATCCCCTCACCCCCACCGCCGGACATTCCCACCGGCCACCACCACCACCGGCCAGCCGCCACCACCGCCGGCCACCACCACCACCACCGGCCCAGTGGTGGGTGGTGGCTAGCCGGCGGCGGTCGGCCGGCGATGATGGTGGCTAGCCGGCGGTGGCCGCTGGATGATGGTGGTGGCCGGCAGCGTTGCGGCCGGTGATGGGGGTGGAGGGGATTTTATTTTATTTTATTTTATTTATTTAAAACTAAAGGTAAAAGGGTAATTTAACCCGAATTTGCATATCTCTCATAGGTCTTTTGTACCTCTCAATCTTTTTACAAATTCGACGGATTTCTGGGGGTTTTGCAAATTCAAATGGTATTTATTTAGAATTTTCCCTATATACTTTTAGTCTTTTAACTTTTATAATATATGAGTAGCTATATCCATTATACTACTTCCAGTCCTAAAATATATAAGACTTTTTTGAAAATATTAAGAAAGCTAAATAAATTATTTTAAAGTCTTTATACTCATCGTTTTTATCCAAACTAATTTTCCTAACTTATAAACTAATACATAATCTAATTATACATAACATATGATGTGATTAAGTTATTTATTTAGCTTTCTTAATCTTTTTAAAAAAGTCAATTAAATCTTATATTTTTCTTTATTATATAGAATTTCAGTGAACGAGAGTAAAAACTAGAATTCATTGAGATTGGGTCCAGCCAAAGGGGCGGCTAGTCTCCCATAATATTGTTAGTAAAAGTTAAAATTTTAGTTGAGAGAAGTGTATGATATATAGTGTATAGTACCCGAAGGTTTCTAAAATATAATTGATTCTAAAAGTAGTTGTGCCTATAATAATCTTTGGAGAGAGACATCTTGATCGCGAATCCTCAATTTGTATTCCTCAAATGCTTAGTAATGTGATAAAAAAAAAAAAAAAAAAAGCGTGGGACACCATGTGCCCCAAAAGTTATATTAAAAAAATAAATAAAATAAAGTTAGATGTGTCATAAAGCATCCGACATGGATTTAACTTATTTTGAAACAAAAAACCAAAAATAAAAGAAATGAGAGAGGAAGCAAAACCCAAATTGTATAAAGTCTATCCTAAAGCCAACACCCAACTGTTTATTTTTCTTTTGACGTTCTTTTTTAAATTAAGTTCTTTCGACCTCAACCACTTTCTATTAAATAAACTTTTTTATATACAATATGAGAAAATTGCGAGGCACAATAATGGTGAGAATGGATGCAACAGCCGAACCTCCAGAATAGGGGCAATAAAAGAAGAAAAGAAGGGGAGAGGGAGAGGGAGAGGGAGAGAGGACAAAGAGGTTAATATTTATTTATTTTTTATTTTTTAATTATTTTATCTAATATATAAACTAATTAATGATGCATTATACTCCCTCCGGTCCTATATTTATGATTGGAGGTAATATATGATATGATTAAATAACTTTTTAACTTCTTTAATCTCTTTAAATACAGTTAACCCTAGTGGCGGAACCACTCTCTAGCTAGCTGTGGCCTTGACCCCTGCTGACCCTCTAAAATTTGTTTATATATATATATATATGTATATATTATAAAATATCTTATTTTGACCAATAATTTAACCCCCGGCTAATCTCTTATCTTCTCTATAAGGATAGTGTTTGGGTCATTACTCATTGAGTTATGAGAGAAAAGTAAAATTCTTGTTTGAGATACCTACTGAAAAAGTTAGTGTTATCTTTTATCTTGTTTTTATTTATAATTGTTGGTTATTATTTATTTGTATTTTCAATGTTATGTGATTATTATTTAGTAAATAATTTAATATGTTTATTTTTTGGTACATGCTAAAAATATTTTCTGGTTCCGCCTTTAGTTAATCCTATCTTATATTTAGGACAAAAGAAAGTATTAAACTTCTTTTAATAAAAGAACGTGCTTACACAATTGATAGAGAGATGAAAATTTGATATGGGGAAGAAACAAGATGCAAGATGTAACACCCCGTTTTTCAAAAGCAGAAAATATGATTTTATCAGAGTGGCGCATTGGAGCAATTCAAAAGAGTAAGTACTGATAAGTTTGTTACAAAGTATTAACCATGACTGCTATGGTACATTTATCCCAAATAATTCAAAATATTATACAGTCTAAAAAAAAACAAGAAACTTTGGCCAGGTCTTTAAGCGGGCTGCTTACCCTTGTCATCGGCCCTCGATCCTCCAGACCCTGATGCTATAGTAAGAGCTGAGGTCCAATGCTCATTGGACCTCAAGTAACGGTTAATCTCATGCTTATGTAAGGCAATACATGTATGACAGATATTCATAACATTTCAGCAGTAATCAATACATAAGCACACAGCAAATGCAAGATTAATATATCAACAGTACATAGCACACAGCACATGTAAAGTCACAACAACAATATATAAGCACATAGCAGATGTAATGTTATCCATGCTTGCACTACCCAGTGCCGCAATGGCCCCTCGTGTCCTCAGCGCTAGGAAAATTCAACGGTATTACTAAAACTGTAACCCGTATAAATAAAGCTGAATGTATAAACAGTGAACTAAGACAGAGTCTTAGACATGGTGCATGACCTAAGACAAAGTCCTGTCCATGACTCTATGAAAAATAAGCATACAATAAGCATCAGAGTTAATGTTACAGTACATGTCCATACCTTAGTCAGTGTGGATAGCGATACACTTGTCGGTCGGTACATTTTCTCGGACAGCCTATAATAGCATTTACCGCATTATTCTCTTATAAATAATACCCTAAGAGATATTTTAACCACTAATGACTTTTTTACCCCAGATGGATTTATTATTCCAATTATATCCCTTTATTTCTGGAAGAACGCTCGTTTAGCATTTTTGGGTAGAATTTTCGCTGACTTTGAAAAATTGTAATTAATTATGAAAAAATCAAAAAGAGGATTCGTAAAATTCCCCGGAATCCTTAGGATGTCTAGTTTTGATGAAAAATACTTGTTTTTACCCATAATTTGTGAATCATTTCCAGTTTTCGTGTTTTTAGCTCTGCCTAGAATTTTACCCAGAAAACGTAGCTTTTCTTCAAGAATTGTTATCTCTTTGTACAAAATTCAAAATGACACACTCTAGATATATTTGGAATGCCCTATATGTCTACTTTAACCATGAAAATTTCCAGAATTTTATAAATTCATTTTCAACACAAGATCATGGCCTTTTTGTAACTGACTTTCAAAAACGTCTAACTGTAAATTTCGCCAGAATTTTGCTACTTTGATCTTCAACTTCCAAGAATTTTGATCCAACACATTTTCCATCAATTTTTCGAAATATAGACATTTTTAACCATAAAAACATGAAAATAAAAATGCTCTTGAAGATTTAAGATCAAAGCATAAACTATCTATGAATTCAAAAGCTAAAATTCTAAGAACTTACCTTGCTATTGCTTCAACTCCTTCAAGATACTCCTCACTCACTCTCACTTCTCTCTATATTCAGATTGTTACTTGATTTTGGTGTGAAGAATGATGGAACCCAAGGTGCCTATTTATAGTAAAATGTCATGGCAACCTTGGTAAATTCTTTAAACTTTCTCTTCTTGAATTTGAACTATGTGATCTTGACTTAATTAAGAAGATTAAATCCTCACACTCCCTCCTCATGAATCCGTCCCCCTCCCTCTAATATCTTTTCCTCTTCCATTTTCACAACAATCCTATCCTAAAGTACATTATCCTCTTCCATTGTCTCCTTATCCTCTTCCATTTTTGACTTTTAATTCACCATGTGCTTTACTTTAGAATAATATCTAGATATTAACTTAACCTTCCTCCTTCCTCAAGCCAAAATGCCGTGGCCTCTCCCCCTTCAATCACTCTTGAATTGTGTTTTTCCTAGCCTAATAGATAGTGCTTTGAGCTCCCTTATTGGTTCATTTTAATTTACATATGGATTTAGACTTCAACATATAATTAATTTAGGCCCTTAGATTTAGCTTTATTAAATTAAATCTTGGCCTTTGATCTTAGTTACAATCCTTGACTTTTCAAAGCTTGATTAAGGTTCAATTAACATCTTAATCAAATGCTCAACTGTCCCTTGATTATCTATATACTATTGTATTATTGGTTCATAGGTTAATTATGATCATTGGTAATTCATTTTATGCTAATCTTCACTCCTTATTGGTCTTTGACCTTCAATTAACTTAATACATCCTTAATTGATGACTTTTAATATTAATTTTAAAGAATTACCTAAATATTCTATTAGTGTAAATTTAATAGCCCACTAATTGTTGTTAATTCCCTTTAATTGGTTTAGGTATTTCCATAGCATTTTCTTGCTTCTCTTGGTTACACAAAAGCTATGGTCTCATATGATAGTTTTTATGGTTTTTTATGATCCCTAATTGAGAATTAAAAAAAAAAAAATTGGTCTTTGGTTAACTTAATTCTTAGAGAAAATTCCCTAGCTTAAAATAAACAAGTTACAAAATTTTGAGACCACATATTCACCTATTTTTAATGGGTATTAGTTATCAAAATATGATATTTATGATAAATATAAATTTTAGGGTATTACACAAGAAATATATATATATATATATATATATATATATATATTTCTTTTCAATTTACATGTTTTTAATGCTGCAAAGATGAAAGATTATTTACATGTTTCTAAATATAATAAATACATCAACATCTGCGGATCTGCGGATGAGATGTTTAATGCTGCAAAGATGAATTAGGGTTTTGGGGGTGGATGGATTGTTGATGAAAGATTAATATTTGTTTTTTCAATTTACAAGTTTTTAAATATTAATTATTATAAGATTAGCATAACATACTTTGTCATCATCATTTAATTGTACAATTATCGTTTAAAATTTATGAGCTTGCATTTTCCATTAAACAAAACTAACAGGGTTAGCATTAAATGACTAGATTAAATATAGATTTTATAAATTAAATGATTAAAATGAGATTTGATATCAACATAAAAGACCAAACGTATACTTTAGTTAAGTTTTATATAGCATAGTGATAATTTTTAATCAACAATAAAAAATAAAAGTAAAACATATTAAATCTGTGTAATGTAAACTACTGTTGAGAAAGAATAACAATGGGAAAGATCCTTTCTTTTCTTTTTTCTTTTTTTTTTTTTTGGTTTTGTTTTCGTATTAACTCTTTTCTATTTCCCTACAATTTTTTAAATTTTGGAGAAAAATATTGAATTTTTTGGATTTAATAGATAAAAGTACATCCTATAAATAAAATTATGAAAGTTTACATTAAAGTTAGCCTCAATTAATTAAATTATTACATATGTTTTAAAAAATTTGTTATCAAATTTATAAATTATTCAAATATAATTTCGCTAAAAACTACAATTTAACAATTTTAAAATTAATGTACAATCATTGCAAGATAATCATAGCTTTAGTCGCTAAAATTAATTATAATGTTTATTATTTCATTACTTCAAATTTCATACATTTTCATATTTTTCATATATAAGGTAGATTAAAAATTTAAAATTTAAAATCATTTTCATTTCTTCTTCATCATCAAATAGCCGAATATTGGCTTACAATTTCAACAATTTTTTAACAAAATAAAAACTTTGGTGAGTTAAATACTGATAAATAATACATATATATTTTTTTCAACAATAGAAATAATACATATATCAAAACTAAATAAAAGAACACGCACATAATCTTTTTGGGAGATCAGTCATAATATATTCTCCTCTTATAATCCTTTTTTATTTTTTTTAATTCCAAGCCCAAGCAGTAGGTTCAAGTTAGTGTAACTAAAATATTAATTTTATCATATAAAATAAACTAAAATTAAAATCAATTAAATTACAAACTATATATAGTGGTGGCAGTGATGGTACTATTTTAGTCTGAATCAAAAAATAAATATATTAAACTATTTACTAAATAGTATTATATAACATTGAAAATATAAATAAGTAATAACCGAAAACTATAAGTTAAAATAAGAATTTTATTTTTCTCTCATAGTCCAATGAATAATGAACCAAACATTGTTTTTATACAGAAGATAAAAGATTAGTTGGGGCCAAATTTAGTCAAAATAAAATATCATATAACAAATACATATATATACCAACAAATTTTAAAAGGTGAGGTGCCCGCAAGTGGTTCGGCCACTGAGTGGTAGGAGAAGATTATGAGTATAATAATTTTTTATTTTAATATTGATTATAATGAAATTTTATTCTATTATTTTCTTTATTTTTTAAAAAAACTTATTTTTATTTTTATTCTTAGCTAATCACTTGTCATTTAGTTAGCAATTATGCCAATTCAAATTAATAAATTACGAATATAGTACATGACACAGGTCAGGGGGGAAAAAAGAATACAGTAATAAATGACAAAAACTTACAAACGCTTATAAGGACCCAATAAGAAACGACACAAACTTACTAAAATAAGATAGCATTATAAGGATTGAGGAATTAACTTTTATAAGGGATGGGTGATATTGCTGCCTTCTTACCATAATCATCTTTTTAAATTCTCTTTATCGGATAGAGTTAAATTAAAAAACTATTGATAAAAATAAGAAATAAATCGAATATTTAGTTTCATCTCTCATCATCAAATAGCCTAATATTGGCTTAAATTTTAAATAATTTTTTGAATAAATTAAAAACATTGATGAGTTAAAGACCGAGAAATTATACTTATTATTTTTTCCCCGAAAGAAATAATCCATATCTCAAAACTAAAAGATCAGCATCTACGTCATCTTTGTGGGGATGAGCATCATTATTTTTTTCTTTTATAATCCAATTTGTAATACCCGGATAATTATTTATCTGGAATATTATACTTTAGCAAATAATATCTATTGGAAATAGGTGAATATGTGGTTTCAAATAATAAGCTATAATTATCTTATTTTCTCAGGTAATTTCTATGGAAATTGAAAGAGATAAAGAGCTACAAATCCCTAAAGTGCATTTTTGGGTCGTAAAATGACCTAAACATATTATGATAAATCCCAAGAGGCAATAAAATATTGATTGAAAATTAGAAAGTATTTTGTCTCCAATTTTAGGAATTGTTGGGATTATTTCCCTTTAAAACTAATGAGGCAAAATTAAATATAATTTTGGTGTGCGTAAGTTGGCTCATGATTTTTAATATAATATGTGGGACATAAAATACCAATGTCAATGAAATATTTGTGAGAAAACGATTAATCCTAATTAAGAAAATTATCAACAATTAGGAAGTGATTAGTTAGGTAATTAATGGCTAATTATTTAAGCTTGAACAAAAGAACCAATAAGGAGAATTTTTGTGAATTTTGGAAGATAATTAAAGCATAAAATGAACAAAAAGAAATGAAGAAGGAAGGGGGAGTTTTTTTAACTTGGCGGACAAGTTACTGGGCGGACGAGGTTACTTGGCGGACAAGTTACTGGGCGGACGAGGTTACTTGGCGCACAAGTTACTTGGCGAGCCAGTTACTTGGTGGACAAGTTGTAAAACTTGGAGAGCAAGTCGAGAAGACTTGGAGAACCAGTCGGGAAGACTTGGAGAGTAAGTCGAGCAAGTCAGGAAAACTTGGAGAGCAAGTCGGGAAAACTTGGAAAGGAAGTAAGAATTGGCTAGAATGCTCTAGAAGAAGTCAACAACTTGTTGATTAAGCTAGGGCTTTCTAAACACAAATAACACCTAAGCCTTGCTTATGTCATCAAAGTGACATCATAAGGATGACATCACAAGAACACATGGAGGGTAGGATTAAAACTTCTTTACTAAGTCTAGATCCAACGGCTAGGGTGAGAGATGTATTATAATTAGGATATTTGTGAAAGAACCAGTTGGATGAATGAGAACCGATAGAAATTAAATCCTATCTAGAAAACCGTGAACTAAACTAAGTTTCTTAGGTCAGGACATATTACAAACAAGTGAATTTTTTTCCAGAAGTCGGTGTTAGCGGAAGTCATTTCCGTAACCGGCGGGGCAAATAACATATCAGATGAAAAGATATTTTGTAAACAAAGGGCAAATAAGAAAAGTGAGAGCCAATAGAAAATAAATCATAACTTAAAATCCTTGAACTAAGTAGAAAACAACTGGACATATTATGAATCAGTGAATTTTTGTCCCGAAGCTGATGTTACCCGAAGTAATTTCCGTAACCGACAGCATCCGGCTTAGAATCTTCGGCAGGTCACGAAATGCCCTGAATGGGATCAAAAATTTAGTTAACTCAGATATTTCCAAAGAGGAAAAATAGAACTTCAAGGTTGTGTTCCCGGATTTTTGAGATTTTCTAAGATTACGCGATTAGAACACCGATCAGGGGATTTTTATCGGGTAAATGCATAAAGTGAATAGATGACATAAGGGGACACTTGTGTGGTAGAGAGAAGAGGAAAATGAGTGTTGTTCATTAGGCCATATCTTCATCATCCTAGCCCTTGATACAAAAGTTGATCTAAGGGTTGAGATCCATGGAAATTCTCTATAAATAGGCAACCCCTCTTCACTTCATTCTTCACAATTCCTAGAGCCTCTTAGAGAGAGGTTTTAGAGAGAAGGAGGAGTCTGGAGAAAATAGCAAGTTCCGGGTAAGTTCTTCGGTCTCTAGTCTTTAGTTTTCGTAGTAGAAATGCTAGATTAATCTTTAATCTTCCAAGTAAGTTTAGAAATCATGTTTTAGGGATAAATATGATATTTATTTCAAAAATATATTGGAGATGGAGATATGCCAAAATTTTGGAAAATTAGAGTCAAAATAGCGAAGCTCTGGCGAAATTTCGCCGGTTAGTCAAACTAGAGGCAAAATGGTAATTTGTACCTAAAATGCTTGTTATGATGTTGATCACTGATAAATGTGATAATATCCTTATAGGATATCTGTAATCACCTACCGCTGTCGTATCGCTGTCAAAAGTACCATTCTCCGTCAACGAAGGTACGTTCGCGTACTATAACACTAACTCTTATGCTTATAATATGCTTTATGTGGTAGATAACTTTACATCTGCTATGTGCTGGGATACATCTGCTGTGTGCTGTTGAAATACATCTACTGTGTGCTTATGTACTGTTGGAATACATCTGCTGTGTGCTTATGTACTGTTGGGATACATCTGTTGTGTGCTTATGTATGGATTATTGCTGTAACGCCGTGAATATCTGTCATATACTGTCATATATAAGCATGAGGTTAACCGTTACCTGAGGTTCATTGGCCATTGAACCTCAGCTCTTAACATAGCGTCAAGCTCAGGAGAACCGAGGACCAAGGAGAAAGGCAAGCAAGCCGTATAGAGACTCGACTGAAGCCCTTTTCTGTTTATACAGTCACACTGACGTTAGATGTCTGAAATCAATGCACTATTACTGTAATCAGCCAGACTTACGGCATTTTGAATGTAAATATCAGTTACTCAATCGCTCCGAAGCTCTACTCTGATATATACTGTTTTTGAAAATGGGATGTTACACAATTTTTTTTGAAGTTCCAAGTATATGCAGTAGGTTAAATTTAGTATTAAATTAATTAAATATTAATTTTATCACATAAATTTAGAAAAAATTAAAATAAATTATGGATAAAATAATGTTATATTTTAATATTAATAATAAGTAAATTTGATCTTGTCATTTTTATTTTCTTAAAGAAAAAGATCTTGTTTTTTGTATTTTTAGCTACTCATGCGGTTTAGTAAATTTTAAATATAAACATTAGGTTAGGAGCTAATGCCTATAATTAAAAGTACACTGAAGTATACTTTTAATTCTTTAACTTTATATGATATATATTTTTGGTCTTTTAACTTTACAAATTATACTTTTGCTCCAATAATTCTAACAATATTAATGTTGTTAACGAAAATACTGGCGCAACAAATTCAAGTAATGATTGTGTAATTAAATGGTATTAATCTTAAATTTAAAATATATGTAAATTTAAAAAAATTTAAAAGCCTGATGAAGTAGTCAATATAAAACCTTGATTGTTTTTTAAAAAATTAGTTTAATAATCTAAATATCAAAGCCTTGATTTCATTTACAGCAATTTTCTTATTTATTTGAGTTTAATAATATAAATATATTATATTAAAAAATCAAAACTTAAATATGTTTTTTCAACTGTAAAACCATCAATTGAATTTGTTGCATCAACATTTTTCGACAGCAATATTAATGATGTTAGAAATATATGATTAAAAGCATACTTTAAAAAATTAAAAGATTAAAAGTATACTTCATGTATAACTTAAAGGATTACAAGTATATTTTATCGAAAAAAAGGATTACAAGTATATTTTACCTTAAATGTATAATGATCCCATAAAAAATGTTCAGTAAAAGACGGGATGACCAAATTTAGTCCAAAACCAAAAAAAAAAAATCTGAAATCTAAAATTTCACTATAGGGCCAAAGAAAAAAAATGAAAATAAGTTTTGTAGGTAAAAAGACAATAATGCTCAGTATTTTTTTTTTTTTTTTAAAAAGAAGGTTTGATCATTGCCGGAACTCTCACTGCCCACCATCAGACTGGAGCAGCCATAGCTAGCAAACCACCAAAGCTCCGACAATGAATGGTCAGAGCTCCAACGACCAAAGCTTAATGTGCTATTCTTAATTATGAGCATTCCACTTGTTTATGAAGAATTTCTTATATATTATATTCATAAAGAGTATAATAACATTTGCAAATGTGATTTATTCAATTTGTGTTATGTATATGTATAATCCACTTGTTCATGAATAACTAGACACTTGTTGATATGTATAATCCACTTGTTCATGATTTAGAATTACATTATTGGTTTTTTTCCCCCAATAACCTAGTTTTCTCATGCTCCGAACAGATCACTAAATACTTTTACTGAACCAAGTGCCTTATATGGATATTTATCCTGTCATTGTTCTTTGTTAGTATTGCCTCCTAAGGGGTAGAGTCCAGCTACATCAAAGCCAAGACGGGTAAACTCGGCCAATCTTGCAAGCTCACACATTAAGTTTACTATTTTTACATTTTTTTCTTATAAAATCGGGTTAACTCACACTTAAACTCGTGCTAACTTTTTTGATATGATCATAATCAATAGTGTTATATATGAATTTTATATAAAAAGATGTGTTTGTTGAGTATGATAAATTATGAGTATTGATAAATTTAATTTTAATTATTTAGATATAAAATATATTTAAGTTACATTATTGTCAATTTTTATATTTTAATTAATTAATTATATACTATTAATACATTTTTATTAATAAACTAAAATCTTACGATTTGAGTCAATTATATGATTTTACATCACTATCATGAATTTAGTTAAACTGATCGTGAATTTAATTAAAGTGTTTATAGTCATTGTTTTTATTCAAACTAATTAACTTGCCTGACTCTAATACATAATCTAATTATATATAACATACGATATCATTAAGTAACTTATTTAGCTTTTTTAATCTCTCCACAAAAATTAACTGTCTTATATTAGTGACCTAAGGCAGTAATAATATAGAGGTCACACTCATAGTAATAAATAAAGATCCCCTAACTTGTTTAATTTTGTTTTTCCTTCTCTATAATATTTGTGCTCCAACTATATTAATTTTGCCATAAGAACTCGCGATATGTTGAGCTCACGTATGAAGTTATCATTTTAAATATAAATACACACACACACATTGGTTATATAAGATGCCATTGAACATGAGTAACAAGCTAGAACCAGCAGATTGGGTGGCTAAGGAATGAAGGTTTGAATCATTATTAAAAGAAGTATCTAAATTTATTATTCGACTCAGAATTACAAAACCTTTATCTAAATTAGTCAGCTGTTTGGATACTTTGTGATATAATTTAGAAAAATTGCTGAACATGTACGGGTGGCCTACTTTTTATATCGTATAATGTTGTTTTATTTATCTTGATTTATATACTTTAGACTCTATGTTTTTAATTTTCAATAAAGTATGCTATTGCATAGATTTTTTTTTCTTTTTTTTTTAAAATTCAATTAAATTCAACTACTTTTTATCGCATACTTTTGTTTTATTAATCTTGATTTATATACTTTAGATGTTTTTACTTTTCAATAAAGTATGATATTGCATAGATTTTTGTTTTTGTTTTTTGAAAAAATTCCAATTAAATTCAACTACTTTTTATCGCATACTGTTGTTTTATTAATCTTGATTTATATACTTTAGAATCTATGTTTTTAATTTTCAATAAAATATGATACTGCATAGATTTTTTTTTTTGAAAAATTTCAATTAAATTCAACTGAATTACCAAAAATCTAAATTCATCTGATTTGTTAACCTATAAGAAAGGCCCATAGTTGGGTTCTCAAGTGATATCAATGGAGAAAGTCCAACCAGTGAAAGAGATGCTAAGTGGCTTGTGAATTTGGAATATACTACGTACCTTTTATCATTATATAATGCTCTTTCACAATTGGGTTGCAACACATGTACCATAATCCATTGTCCTTTTCATTATATTTTACTTTCACACCTTTGATATCTCCCCCTTAGAAATATTCTATCTCAAGCTAATGGTTTTTTTTTTTTTAAAAAATGATATTTAAGATTAGAATAATATAAAAATGCTATATAATATACAATATTTGGTAATGGGTTAGGTGATTAATAAATTCTTAATCAATCGGAAAATATTAATTAGGAATTCTTGAATATTGTAAAAGAGTGAAATAATTTTTGGAGCGGACACAAATGACAACGAAGAGAAGCGAGTTCCGAGTTAAAGACCGAGAAGTAAGAATGTGGGGGATGAGTCATGATATTTTTTTCTTTTATAATCCAAATTTTTTGAAGTTCCGAGTCTATGCTGTAGGATAAATTTAGTATTAAATAAAATATTAGTTTTATCAGATAAATTTAAATAGAATTAAAATTAATTAAATTATAAAGTATATATAAACTCAGGATAAGATTGTGGATGGATTTGGTTTTGGTCCTATACCCCTTACCATCATTTTCCCCTTTTTCTCTTTTCTACAATTGAATTAAGATCTCAATGGTTCAGATTTACCATCATTTTTTACCATTCTTTTCCCTCCTTTTCGCCTATAATAATATTTTTATTATATGGTAAATCTAAACCGTTGAAATTTTAATCTAACGGTAGAAAAAGGAAAAGGAGGGAAATGGATGGTAAGGGGTATAGGACCAAAGCCAAGTCTGATTGTGGATACAATTTAAATTTTATTTTTTTAAAAAAATAATTTTTAATTTGTAATTTTAGCAACTCATATATCAGTTTATAAATGGTTTATTGAGCAAAATTGTTAGATGAACTTTTATCAAAAGTGCGTCCAATATCATAAACATCCCATTAAAATTCAAAATAGGAGTAAAAATACTACAACGGTTAAATTTGACCAACTACCATATATAATATATGCATATGCAAAAAGAGTGCGGATTTCATAAAAAAAAAAGTAAATTCTTTAGATCAAATTTAATGATGATGTCATTTTTGTTCCCATTTTAAATGTCCATGGGTATTTTTATATCTCCTAATTATATATGGTGTTGAAGTGCTGAACACACTTTTAGTAAAAGTTGAAGTGTATTTTTACACAGGGATAGGTTATTCTGCCTACTCTTATTTTGCCTACCTCTTTCAATACCGTTAAATTATAATTTCATCTAATGGCGAAGATTTGAGGGATAAAATAAATCCTTTTACTCCAACCTTTCTCCCACGGCCTCCCTCCCTTTCTCTCTCCTCTGGTGGCATGAATGAACACATCCTTATGAAAATATCTTTTGAAGAGCAATTGGAAAATTTCTTTCTTCTTGAACCTCTACAAGCAAGTCTCCGCCTCTTCCTCCATTGATTTCGGCATTAGATTCTCAAATCTCTACTAGGCATCTGTTAACTCCAACGTTCTGATTGTGTAGAAACAACCTGGAAACAAGAATTTAAATTTTGATAGATCAAGTTTTGTGAATTTTTAATGTTTGAGGGAATCACAAATCCACCCTAGCCTTCTGTTAACTTCAACGTTCTGATTGCCTAAAATAAACTAATCAAGAGAGTTCTCTACTTTTTGCAATGGACGAGTTTGAACATGCCAGCGGAAGAAAGAGAGAAAGGGTGGGAGGTAGTGAGAGGAAGGAAGGGGTAAAAGGGTTTATTTTATCCTTCAAATCTTCTTGATTGGATGAGATTATAATCTAATAGTATTAAGAGAGGTAGACAAAGGTAGGCAAAATAAGAATAGGTAGAATAACCTATCCCTTTTACACATTCACCCATTTAAAAATTAGATAACGTAGTTAAAAAAAAGATAAATATAAATAATTTAAATTAATTTAATTAGATTCTTTAATTTTCTTTAAAAAGTTAATTAATCTGAGCTAATGACATTTTCTAATACCGACAGTTTCGATCAGGCATCGGCGCGGCAGTAAAGTAAATCAAAGAATACGTTCTAACTCCCCACTTTATTAGATTTTCAAAAAATTTTCTGACAATCGGTGTGCCCCTACGGTATAAATGTGCATGGAGCCACTACAATCCTAGCGCACTCCCACAAATAAGCAGCGGAGCAAAAAGCGGGAAGTGAGAAAGGGAGATAATGAGCTTCAACGCAGGGAAGCTGGTATGTGTCACTGGTGCTTCTGGCTATATTGCTACATGGCTCGTCAAGCTTCTTCTTCACCGTGGTTACACTGTGAAGGCCACCGTTCGCGACCCTAGTGAGTGATCCTCTTTTTACCTTATTTGCTTTTACCTGTGTATAATGTCAGGAATTCGCTTTCCCTGCTGCGTCCTGTCACTATTTTTGGTATTTCCTTTTGCTTTGGACTTTTGTTATTGTTTTTAGTAAATATGTGACCGTATCCTTGTTTTCATATAACATATTCTTTTGATTGTGAAATTGAATATATATGCAATTAAATAGAAAGGATTAGCGTATGCTCACAAGGGTAAATATTTACTTGACTTGGGTTCCTGAAGATTCCATTTTGCTTATGCTTTCCAAGTTTCTGTGTCATTAAATTGCATCGATTTTTATTGTTCTTTCTCAGAATGCTAATTATTAAGGTTTTGAATGACCATTTTACTTTGGTTTGTAACTCTCTGCAGATGATCCAAAAAAGGTCGACCATTTGCTCAACCTTGATGGTGCGAAGGAGAGATTGCACTTGATTAAAGCAAATCTCCTGGATGAAGGATCCTTTGACCTTGTTGTTGAGGGCTGTGAGGGTGTCTTTCATACTGCGTCTCCCGCTTATTTTGATGTCAAAGATCCCCAGGTTCATTCCATTCTGCATTTGTTGATGGATAATGAAATGTGGTCTGTCTATTGTAAAGCATTCTGTTTTTGCTTCTTTAATATTCCATAAAATTGAAGAGAAGTATAACTGCACTTGTTGGCCATATCCTCTTCAAACGAAACTTTGTATTTTATATCAAAGAAATGATTAGATTAATGTCTATAATTTTGAATGTCCTTGTTTCTTTTTGGTTTAATGGTTGGTTTCATTAATGAATTGCTAAAGAAAGTGTTCAACTCTTTTGAATATTTTATTATTACGCATCTGACATTTTCTATAATTTATCAGTCAAGTATAGAAGCTACCAATTTCTTGTGGCCTTATTTTCTAGCTCATGTCTTTTGTTTATCTCATTTCAGGCTGAACTGCTTGATCCGGCAGTGAAGGGAACTCTCAATGTTCTAAAATCATGTGCTAAATTTCCATCTGTGAAAAGAGTTGTATTAACTTCTTCCATGGCTGCAGTTTCATATAATAGAAAGCCTAAAACTCCTGAAGTTGTTGTTGATGAGTCATGGTTTTCAGATCCTGACTTTTGCAGGGCATCTCAGGTATCCGCTATATTTCATTGGACCAAATTACTGATAAAGATGTTAACATGCTGGTTAAATTTGTGTTAGTGAATGTTCTATAGAGTTGGGACAGCTATTATCTATCTAATGGGCAAATCAGAATGGTATGATATACTGTATACTAAATGAACATTGTCAGTGGTGGCCACCATGGTGGAATGGCTAGATATTGTCTCTGCCACTAAGGTGGAATGGCTCCACACTGGTGGCATCTTGGTGGGGATGAAGATGGTAGCTATGGCCTCCTTCAATACCACAGAACAATCCGTATGGGACATTAGTAAATAAAATAATGTCCATAAAAATCATTCAATATTGTATCATGTGCTATCAATACTGAGAAATTTATGAAGGCTCCTCCTCCCTGAAACAATCTCAGACTTTGCCCAAATCCTTAGTCATATCAATTTCATCTTTTGTCTTATTATTTTCAAATCAACTACCCCCAGACATCTGTGCCTCTGTTTTTCTGTTCATGTTCCCCCAATTATTTTCTGCTTCTGAGGGAACTTGAGTGTATTTTGCTTGTTTTCAAACCCTCTATTTCGACTAAAGTCTTAGTTTTGATTTTGATGTCAAACAGTTGATCCAGTGGGTGCAAAGTCATTACTTGTCATGCATAGTAATTTACAATGTCCTCAAGTTTCCTTCTGTTTCCAATTTTGTGCTTTCAGCTGTGGTACATGCTTTCAAAGACTTTGGCAGAAGAAGCTGCATGGAAATTCACAAAAGAAAACAACATTGATATGGTTACCATCAATCCAACAATGGTGATAGGACCTCTCTTGCAACCAACACTTAACACAAGTGCTGCTGCAATTTTGAATATAATAAATGGTACTTTCTGTTACTATTCATAAAGCATCTGAGTTACTTTATCATCTCCAACTCAACTGCTTTTTATGGCTATAGTAAATGGAAAAGGAACAGGGATCATTGTAACAAGGTAGTAAGTATATGTCAAAGTGTAAGAAAATGAACGTTGTGAGATTTTAATCTGTAGCTTAAACTTGTTTCAATGCACATTGGAATTATAATGCTTAACATACCGCTAGATCAGAATATTTTCCTTTTTCTTCTTTTGTGGTATATGTAGCTTTAAACTTTATAATTTTATATACTCTTCATCCTTATTGACGTAAATATTGCATTAAAAGGAAAATGGGAACCATGGACTGGAATTAGCACGAAAATTAGTGACACAATTCTATCCTCCACAAAATATAAAGGAAATATTTCAGAGAAACAAAGTTATAGTCTAAATGTACTTTTCTTCAAAATTTCTTTTTGAAGGATCCAATAATCTGACTTGTTTGTGATTTAACTTTCCTTGTTACTTTGAGAAATATTTGATGACTTCTATGTGTTATATGTACTCTGTTTGGCCCCCAGACAAGAATTTTTGCATCCCACCTTTTAGGGACTCTTTCCATCCTTGATTTATGCAGGTGCCCATACATTTCCAAACAGTTCATCGGGATGGATCAATGTGAAAGATGTTGCAAATGCCCATATTCAAGCATTTGAAATTCCTTCTGCTAATGGAAGATATTGTTTGGTTGAGAGAGTGGCCCACTACTCGGAGCTTGTGAAGATTTTACGTGAGCTGTACCCTCAATTGCAACTTCCTGAAAAGTAAGTTCAATTATTTCTACAATTTCAAGACTGCATATAATATATAGTTGTTAACATTGTTATATATCTTGCTCTAATCTTTTTCTTTTTTTTTGAATTTATCTCTTTTCCAAAAGGTTGAATTATCTTTTTCACTTTTGTTTTTCATCTATTGTTTCTGCTCTGTTGGGGTATATTATCATGTTAAATAATGGTGGTTTAATCTACCATGTTCTGCTGTGGAAGCAAAAGATTTCGTTATATAATCTCAAATAAGGATCAGTTAGTTTAAATAAGGATCTAAGGTTAAGAAAAAATGATTTTAGTTAGGCTAAGCATGAGAAAGTTGTTGACAGTATAAAGGATTTGTTGGGAGAATTTAAGCTAAAGACATGAGGGATATGTTGCAAAAAGCTTATTTTGATAAGCTATTTGTTATAGCTTATAAGAAAAAGCTAAAAATTGAATTTCTTAACGAAACCTTAATGATTGTGATGTATCATTGTAATAGAAATCACTTGGATTAGTTAGAATGTAACCGTTAGAAGAGATACTAAGCCTACAAATAGATGTAAACTCACTTGTATTCAATCAGGCTTGTTAGATTCAATATGATATGGCTTGTTAGAGCTTTCTTCTTTGTTTGGTACTGAATCAAGGTTAAGGTTTTTATGGCGCAAAAAAACCTACAAAGGGGGTGTTTTGTCCTCTCATTTTGCAGATTTTGATAAATGCCCCTAATGTTAAATTCAACACTGAAAATATAGCAAGGAGTACTCATAGGCTAAGTTGTGACTGATTTCCTAACTCGTCTAACTTGAGAAGTAGAATTCTTTAAATTTCTTGATATTGTGTTCCTCTGATCCTCTCATTTGATCATGACAGATTTTGATCTTATTCCTCCAAAAAACCATGTTGTATAAACCAAATGGCATGTATTCTCACTTCATACCCATTCATTTAGTTCATGTATTTTATTTCTGATGTTTTTTCGTTTTTTTTTTCTTTTGTTGTTGTTGTTGCTGCTAATTTCACTTCTTGCTTTCTCATCATACTTGATAGGTGTGCGGACGATAAGCCATTCGTGCCGACATATCAGGTTTCTAAAGAAAAGACAAAAACATTGGGAATTGAATTTATTCCATTGGAAGTGAGTCTGAAGGAGACTGTGGAAAGCTTGAAGGAGAAAAAATTTGTCAACTTTTAACTTTGCAATCCCTATTTGAGGATTAAATGTTGGTTAGCTCAAGCATGGTTTGAGTTGGTATATGAGGAACTGATAGCTCTATCTCCTTTTGTAATAAAATAAACAGCGTTTGTGGGCGTGCTGATGGGTATATTTTGGAGGGTAAAGAATTGGAATTCTACATGAAGAAGATTCAGAGGAAGAAGGGCAAGGGTGCTGGTGCTGCCTAAAGATTTATCTTTTTATTTTTCAATCAAAGTTCCATGTTCAACTTTCTTATTAAGATAAATTCGGATCAGTTTTGGCGTTTCTACATTTTTGGAAGAGTTTGAGATATACAAGTTTCGTTGTTAACTTTTAAAAAATAAAATAAACAGTGTTTGAGAAGATAATTGAGAGATATAGGACCTATTTGGAATGAACTTTAGTTTGTCTATGTGATGGAGTCAAACCATTGATTCCTAGGATTTTATGGTCATGCTTGTCTTTGTTGTCAATTCTCAGATACGTGATGCAATAGACTATCTCTTGTGTTGTTAATATAAGAGGTGGTTGACCTTTTCTTGAGGAGATTAAGAGAGTTAAATAAGTTATGTTAAAATATTTATATTTGTTGGTTTTTTAAACTAATTTATTTGGTCTATAAATTTATAAATAATATATGATGATTTTAAATAATTTATTTACCTGCCTTGTTATGTTGGAAAATGTGAGTTCGGAAATTTTACTTCATTATACCAGAAAATCTTTAACAAAGTAAATCAATGGAAGTGGCTTAGAGTATACCATAGTAAGTTCCATTTTAAGTGTGTGTATTACCACTCTGCAAATTTTTGTTAACACACTTTGTGAAATTTGGACCAATCAATATTGTAGGTATCATCTTCCTCAAATTTCTTGATCATCCATTGTTATTGATCTCTCTTGTTGTAAGCTTGATTATTAGTCAGTGATATGTTAAAACATGATTAGTTTCGAATGATGCATGTTAGAGTTAAAGGAAACCTGGTAGATAAACTAATTTTTTTAAAAATATTAAAACAACACTTGGTTGAATGATGTGGCATGTATTACATTAAAACCTTGTCTTGAAATACACGGTACGTTAGATCCATTGAAATTAAGATTCCTTGTCACTTTATCATAATGAAATAACCTTTCATCATATACCCTTATTTTATTTTGAAATTTTGATGAACGCCTTTAGGTTAAACATGAACTTTTTGACTTAAAAGTTTTAAAGGGTATCTAATGTGCTTGGCAAAAATATAAACCATAGGGATTAGATCCCTGGATGTTAAGAGATAAGGTTTTAAATATGAAATTTTGAGTATACAATCTAGTAGATCTGGATTAATTAAGAGTTAGTATTGTTGTTGATACTTCGTAAAATCTACTTTAGTGCATCACTACACAAATACTTTGTGCTGCATTTCTATCCACACCATTAGATTTCGGATATATGAAACATGAATTAGAATTTGTTTGATGCTGTAGTAGCTGAAGTTGAATATTGTTTTTATAACATTTGCTTCTATTATGCTCTTGTAGTAAGTATTGGACATGAAATTTGTAGTAGCATGTAAAATTTCATTGGAACTAAATGGCACTTAAAAATTGTTCTGGATTGCGTTGAAACCATTTTTCGGTTATTTTGTATGTTGACTTCTCCCCACTCTTGATAAAAATATTGAGAATATAAGATCCTCATGTTATTTTAGAATTTGGTGTAGTGGTTACCTTAGCGAAGAAAAGATTTGCTGTTGCAATTAAAAAAAAAAATCTTAAATAGGCACTAGTGAAAACCTTAGAGATCTAAGGGATAATTAAGTTTCTAATATAGCCTGAGAACTTGACTGGGAAAAGGTTCAGATGAAATAAACGAGTAAATGCTTAAAATCTATGTGTGTAAGTGCGAATAGGACAAGCGTCCCTAGGCCTTAAGACAGTGGTACTTAGCACGGTGTAAAAAGCGAATTGATATAGTGAATAGAATGTTTGCAGTATGTCTTGAGTCTGGTAAAACGCTTATTGTACCAGGTAGTAGTTTGAAATACCTAAAGCCTAAGGATGATCTCCTAGGTATTAAGGCTAAAATTCCTAGTACTGTAATAATGAATAGAGCCGGAGGGCCAATATATGATAAGCCGAGAGGCTGAATGGGTCAGGCAGTGAGGCCTGCGTAACCAAGCACGGTGGGAATGGACAAGTAGGTCCTGTGTTTAATACTAAACCTGGGTACAAAATGATGGAGAGTAATTTTTGAATGTTAGAGTGCGTGCTAAGTAAGTATGCATAGTAAGGAAATAGACTAGATGTCTAGAGTTTTTGAGTTTATACGATCGAATGTCAAGGGCGAACGTGTCAGTCACCCTTATCTGAGCAGGAATTGCTTGAACCGGATCTGGTTGGCCAGACCTCCGAACTGAAAATGCGGCTGAATCACCAAGAGGGGGGGGGTGAATTGGGGATTCTTAAAATTCTTTAGAAATATACTCTGTTTTTGCCAGAAATTCGATAGAACCGAAAGTAAGGGAGTAAGAAGGGAAGAAAAGCAGAACACAGAGGAATTATCCTGGTTCGGTCCAATCTAATGACCTACATCCAGTCCCCAGTCACTCTGGGATTTCCACTATCTCTCTAGACAATTACAGATTTTGCAAACAAAGGGTGTTTCAAAACCTTGAACACACTCCCCCTTACAAGTTGTAATTGAATAACCCAATCTCAAAGTTCAAAGTCCCTCTACTTTGAGATCCTTACAGAAAATTTGATTACAGAAAAGAACTCTCTTCTAAGAGTGGATGTTGTTAATCACTGAAGTACAACAATTCAAGATAACAACTCTTTCACTGATATTGTTGAGTAGTAATGTAGAATTTCAGTTCTCTGTCTTTTCTCCTTCGAATCTTCATCTATATATAGGGCTTTGAGGCTTGTGAACGTTATAGATTCGTTGGAGCTATTTCCTTTCTGAAAATATAGCTGTTGCAGGTGTTATGTCTTGATCTTGTTTTGCTGAAATCACTCTTTGTCCAAAATATGGCTGTGGAGAGTTTATTTTACAGACTTCCTTGATTCTGGTCTTCTTTTTAAGGTATATATCCGTTGGAGATGTTGCACAACGGCTATATGATCTCCTCTAACGGCTAGATGATCTTGAGTAACAGCTTTCCTTAGTTTTCGCAAGTTTCCGAAAATAACTTTCTTTTTGAATCTCAGACAAATCAGAAGATCTTCTGTAATCTCATGAATAAATGTGTTAGAAAAGTTCAGTTACACTGATAAGAGATAGATATAACAAGTAGATTGAATGGGTAACTTAAAACATGAAGATAGAATCAGATTTGGAATTCTGAGTTCATCTGCGTTTTTCAGATCTGGAGCTTCAAAAATAACTTTTCTTTTAGGAACACATGAACTCGAGTTTATTAGTGAGAACTCGAGTTCTCCTCTCAAAGAGAACTTCTGGGAAACCTTAAAACATGTCAAAAACTGGAGGTTTAGAAAAAATCTCGAGTTTGATAGCTTTGAAAACAACTCTAGCTCTCTGGAACTTTTGAACTCGAGTTTGAGGCTTCCAGGCTCGAGTTCATATTCTAAAAATTTCTTTGAATTTTCACAAACTTGAGGTTTGAGTAGAAGTTTAGAGTTTGAATAAGATTTTCAAAAACAAAAAGCTTCTCTGGAAATAATGAACTCGAGTTTGCCATGGATAGGCTCGAGTTCATGCAAACTTCTAAAGGTTTGATTTTAAACTTGAGGTTCATCTCGAGTTTGAACTTTGGCTAGGCAAGTTTGTCTTCTCTGTCAAATCCAGACTCGAGTTTGATTCTCATAGGCTCGAGTTTGGTATTCACAGAGAAGAAATTGCAAGTTTTAAAACATCCTAGAATTCTCCAAACTTTCCAATATTGTTTACAATTGTTAGTGATCATCAAAACACTTCTGAGAACTAACATTCTCCCCCTTTTTGATGATGACAACACTTGTAAACAATTGAGTGTGAAACTTAGTTTGAGATCCATTTCAAAAATCAGTTTGTGAAAACCAGTTTTGCAGATTATCAGAGACTTAACCGAATTATCAGAATCAGACTTCAAACATATATCAGTAGTAAAAGGATAGAACATATATAACATAAAATTCATATATCAAATGGCTCATACACAGATATCATTGAAAGTTTAAAATGCACAAAAGTTTAAACTGATAAGAAATAACACAAGGCGCAGAAAGTATAAAACAGAGAAAGTACAAAACAGTCACAAAACAGTCCACGATCACTCAACACTTTCTCCCCCTTTGGCATCATCAAAAAGGAGGGAAAGAGGAGGTGGTCTCAAAAGGCTCAGCAGAAGTTGTTGGGACATAGGGAACTATGGCTAGTGGCCCAGTTGGAGCAAAGGGAGGTGAATTTGCATGATCTTGGTCTGAAGCTGGTGCAGGTTCTGAAGTAGAGGCACCCGGAGTCTGTGACTTCAAGATTTTGTCCATCTTATCCTCAATACTCATCATGGAAACCAGAAGAGTGGACATAGTTGAAGTTTGTTCATTTAGTTGGGTCTTCAGTGTTTCTTGCTCTGCTCTGAAGGCTTCTTGAGCATCCACCAGGTTATTGTGACCCTTGTTCACTTCAGCAACTAGCTTCCCTACAGCTAATTCAATTCCTTCTATCAGATCAGATACGACCTTGTCCACAATTTCTTGGACTCTGACATCAAAATTAGAGGGAGGTGGAGGAGCACTCTGAGCTTCTTCAGCTCTGGACTGTGTGGCTCTAGATGTAGCAGGCTTGGATCTTTTAGGAGCTCTAGACTGATCCGAGTATTCAGGCTTGTGAGTCTTCATCAAGTTCATTATGTGTTGTCCAAATTCTGTTGGATACTGAGGGGAATCATTTTCAGCCAAGTGCCATATCTTCTCATGGAATAGGATCACAGAAACTAAGCTGGCAAAGGGAATCTGGGATGACTGGCGAGAATGGAAGGCAAATTTTGCCATCTCTTGAAACAGCCAGTATCCTATGTTCTGAGGTTGTTTGTCAAGAATGGAGGCAAAGATGTTAAAATCCTTTTTGGCAAAGTGAGTAAAATTGCCTCCCTTCTGTAGAAGATTCCTGGAATAGATATACCAAATAGCTCGGTTTCTCAATGGCATGGCAGCTGGGGTAAAGTTCAAGATCTCAAGAGCTTCTGGAACAGGTTCATCTGGCCTAAGCAGAGCAAATATGGCCTGTTGTTTATATCTGTGAGTCTCAGGCTTGGGAGGGTTGGAAATTTGTAAGATAGAGTTCAGGTAATCTGGGGTAATGGTGATTTTCTGTCCTCTAACCTTTGTAATAATCCTCTCTTCAACCAATTCTCCTTCAGAGTTCAATATATTATCAGATTTCATGTGAAAGTAGAAGACTTTCACAAGTTTAGGACTGTAAGGAGCGTTGATTGAAATTAAAGACTTAAATTGTTTCATCCAGGGGCTCAAGTCCAAATCACATTCCTCTTTCAATTTGTCCAAATTTACATAAACAATTGGACAAAACTTCTTCTTTTCATCGAACTTCTTTTTAAACGAATTACCCTCTTCTGCAGTCATCCTATAAGGGTCTACATTGAATCCTTCTGGGCATCTCTTATATTTGTAAATTTCCAGAATGGCAAGCAAAGATTGTGATACCTGAGGAGCATCTTGCTCCTGTGATTGAGGTGGTGGCTGAGGTTGACCACTACCTTGACCGGAGGTGGGAACAGAGTGGAGACCGGCCGTTTTCTTCCTTTTGAACGGCTGCTTTGGCCTTAGAGGGGTAGACTATTGAGGTGCTTTGCCTCTTCCTTGTACTTCGGGTTCTGGGTCATGCCTCTTCTTGGTTCTTTCTTCACGAATTATGACTCCTTTCGGTCTGGGTGGAGGAGTTCCAGTGTTTTTGCCGTCAATGCCTCTAATGATTTTGTCAATTCCATCCTTCAGACGTGTTGATCGTATTTTTGTACGGACAGGGCGTTCAGATTGGGTTTGAGAAATAGATTGTGAGGGATTAGGGTTTGGATCTTGGGGGTTTGAGGATTGGGAAGTCATTTTCGCAGGAAACAAAGGAAGAAGATGAGGAAGAAGGTTCAGAGAATTAGGGCAAACCGGAGGTGTGTGAAGAGTGAAGTGAAAAGTTTGCCACTATAGTATATATAGGGTTCGCGATGAACTCGAGTTTTCCACTTGCAGGCTCGAGTTCGTCATAAATTTTCACTTACCTGGACTTCAAGAGTGTACTGAGAACTCTTGAACTTCCTTGTGAACCTGAGGTTCCCACTTTCATGCTCGAGTTCAGGTTGTATTTCTTCCATGGTTGTTTTCTGTGATTCACGAACTCGAGTTTGTCACTAACAGGCTCGAGTTCACCATGTCTGTTCTTTAGTTTTGTTCTCTGTAAAAAAAATGAACTTGAGGTTCATTTACTAATGGACTCGAGTTCTCTCCTGCTTTTGCCTTTCATTTCTTCTAGTCTCTCTCGAGCTCGAGTTCAACTTTCTCAGGCTCGAGTTCGTCGAACATTCAATTTCTCATTTTCTTCTCTGACTCCCATATGCTCGAGTTTACAAGGTACAGGCTCGAGTTTGTCCATACTTTTAGCAAGTTTAAGATATAAACATCCTGCATAAAGCATATCTAGATACTCCAATGCTTAAGTCAGTAGCTTGAAATCATCAAAACTATAACTAACATTGAATTGGGTAAGTAATACTTACAACTCATTGGGATTTACCATTCCCAATTCTCTTCTTATGAAATTAAATTGTTCTTTAGCTAGTGGTTTTGTGAAGATGTCTGCCAATTGGAGATCAGTTGGGATGAACATGACTTTGACTTCCTTTTTCTGAACATAATCTCTTATGAAGTGGTGCCTCACATCAATGTGCTTGGTCCTAGTATGTTGGACTGGATTTTTTGCCAAGCTTATTGTGCTTGTACTGTCACACAATATTGGAACTTCTTTGAGGTTGATTCCCAAATCTGAAAGTTGTTGTTTCAGCCATAAAACTTGTGCACAACAACTTGACACAGCCACATATTCAGCTTCAGTAGATGATACAGCTACGGTTGTTTGTTTTTTGCTAAACCATGATACAAGTGATCCACCAAAGAATTCACACTGTCCACTTGTGCTTTTCCTATCTGTTTTGTATCCGGCATGATCTGAATCTGAGTATGCCACTAAGTGTTCAGGCTGGCCTTTGGGAAACCACAATCCTAGTGTCTTTGTGTCAGCCAGATATCTGAAAATTCTTTTCACATGTTCAGCATGTGACTCCTTTGGAGCTGATTGGAATCTTGCACACATTCCAACACTGAATTGGATGTCTGGGCGGCTTGCTGTTAGATAGAGTAATGATCCAATCATTCCTCTATATTTTGTGATATTGAAGTCTTTTCCCTCTTCATCTGCATCCAATGAAGTAGTTGTGCTCATAGGAGTGTCTGTACCATTGCATTGATCTAGTCCAAACTTCTTTAATAGATCATTTAGATATTTTGTCTGTGATATAAAGATGCCATCCTTCTTCTGCTTTATTTGCAGACCAAGAAAGTAATTAAGTTCCCAGATCATAGACATTTCAAATTCTCCCTGCATTTTCTTTGCAAAATCTTCACACAAACTATTATTAGAAGCACCAAATATGATATCATCCACATATATTTGTACAACTAAAATTTCATTTAGCTTATTGATTCTAATAAACAGAGTTGTATTAGCTTTTCCTCTAACAAAGCCTTGATCAAGAAGAAATTTGCTTAAGCGTTCGTACCAAGCTCTAGGAGCTTGCTTAAGTCCATACAAAGCTTTCTTGAGATGATAAACATGATCTAGAAATTTTTCATTTTGAAAACCAGGAGGTTGTTCAACATAAACTTCTTCTTGTATGAAACCATTTAAAAAGGCACTTTTTACATCCATTTGAAAAAGTTTTATTCCTTTAACACAAGCAAAGGCTAGAAGAACTCTTATGGCTTCCAATCTTGCCACTGGAGTATAAGTTTCCTCATAATCAATTCCTTCTTCTTGATTATAGCCTTTTGCAACCAATCTTGCTTTGTTTCTGATAATGATTGCAGATTC
Organism: Acacia crassicarpa; assembly: GCA_034222035.1. Classification (NCBI taxonomy): domain Eukaryota; kingdom Viridiplantae; phylum Streptophyta; class Magnoliopsida; order Fabales; family Fabaceae; genus Acacia; species Acacia crassicarpa. The sequence continues at coordinate 43,285,609 of JAWXYG010000003.1, forward strand.
GTCACGTTTGTTTTTGAATACCCATTTAGTCCCAATGACCGGATGGGCTTTAGGCCTAGGTACCAAATCCCAAACTTGATTTCTTTCAAATTGGTGTAATTCTTCTTGCATTGCGATCACCCAATCATTGTCAGAAAGAGCTTCATCAATTTTTGAAGGTTCAATGTGAGATATAAAAGCAGAAAATGTAACTTCATTCAAAGTACTTTTTCTGGTTCTAACACCTTGATTAACATCACCTATTACTTGGTCTAAAGGGTGATTTTTATTATATTTCCAAGCTTTAGGCTGTGATGGTTCAGGATTTTCAAAATGGTTTTGAGGGTCTGTTTCAAAAACATCTTGTACTTCTGAATCAGAAGGAGGTTTTAGAAGATGCTTGTTTTCAGAAGTTTGAGATTGATTTTTCAAAATAAGTTCATCATCATCATTATTCAAAAGTTTGTTAGAGGATAAGTCACAGAACACAACATATACAGATTCTTCTACACAACGGGTTCGAATGTTAAATATCCTATAGGCTTTACTTCTATTAGAGTAACCCAGAAAAATACCTTCATCTGCTTTGGCATCAAACTTACCCAAGTTATCCTTACCATTGTTGTGGATGAAACACTTACATCCGAACACATGTAGATGTGCTAAGTTAGGCTTCCTTCCTTTGTATAGCTCATAGGGAGTTTTGTTTAGTTTCTTTCGTATATATGCTCTGTTTGAAATATAACATGCTGTTGATATTGCATCAGCCCAGAATGCTTGAGATGTTTTGTTTTCATTCAGCATTGATCTTGCCATTTCTGTAAGAACTCTATTTTTTCTTTCAACTACACCATTTTGTTGAGGAGTCCTTGGGGCTGAAAAATTGTGATCAATTCCTATGCTTTCACAGAACTCAGCAAAGGATTGATTGTCAAATTCTCCTCCATGATCTGTTCTAATACCTGAAATAGAAAGACCTTTCTCGTTCTGGACCTTTTTGGCAAAAGCAACAAATTGATCAAAAGTTTCATCTTTAGAGCATAAAAATATGGTCCATGTGAATCTTGAAAAGTCGTCAACTATAACTAAAGTATATAAATTACCACCTAGGCTTCTAACTCTCGCAGGTCCAATTAAATCCATGTGAAGTAATTGGAGTGGTCTTTGAGTTGAAATCTCATTTTTGGTATTAAAGGAAGACTTGGTTTGTTTCCCTTTTTGACAAGAGTCACAAATCATGTCATTTTTGAAAACAAGTTTAGGAATGCCAATAACTAATTCCTTTTTAACAAGTTTATCAAGTTGAGACATATTCACATGTGCCAACCTTTTGTGCCAAAGCCAAGTTTCATCTGAGTTACTTAGAAAACATTTTTCTAAAGCTCTATCATCATTAGAAAGATTGAGTGAATAGCAATTACCTTCTCTTGGTGCTCTGAACAATGCTTTAGACTTGATTTCTTCTAGGGGAAGAGTATCTTTGCTAATGATTAAGCATTCTTCTGAATTAAAGATAACCAAGTTACCTTTATCTGTACTTTGACTTACGCTCAGAAGATTGTGGCATAAGCCTTCAACAAGGTATACATCTTTGATTTTTGGTCCATTGGTGTTTCCAATATCTCCAACTCCAGTAATCTTGCCTGTTTGATTTCCACCAAATGTTACCTTGCCTCCATCTTTTGATTTGATTGTTGCAAATTTTGATTGATCCCCTGTCATGTGTCTTGAGCATCCACTATCAATAAACTACTTATTGGATTTTGATGCTCTAAGACAAACCTGCAAGACATAAAATATCAAGACTTAGGTACCCACTTTTTCTTGGGTCCTTTTGGGTTAGTTAGTGTCTTAGGATCCTTATAAGATCCTTTTGGCACCCATTGATAATTACCTATGGGTTTGTTTTTACCTTCTCTTTTATGAAAACAGGAAGAAGTAGTGTGACCTTTACGATTGCAATAGTTGCAGTGAGCAAAAGGATTGGATGAATGCACAGATTTTTGAAAATAATTCATGTATGATTTATGTCCAATTTTCTTCTTTCCCTCTTGTTTATCAAAATCAGGTTCATAGCCAATTCCTGACTTATCATTTGTAAACCTTTGTTGATTTAAAATAACATTTAGCATTTCACTACCATTGGTGAATTTTTCAAGAGTTTTAGTAAGAAGCAAATTTTTCTTTTCTAAAACACAACACTTTTCACAATTTTTTTCAACATGTTTCTCAACATTGTTTTCTGAAGCTATAGTAGGAGAAGAAGTATGTTGAACTTGTTTTTCTAGAAATTTGATTTTCTTCTTGGCTGATGAAAGTTCTTTTGCAATTTTTTTAAATTCAATAAAAAGTAAATCATACTCAGAAGATAACTCATCATAAGAAAAGTTGGAAGTATTTACCTCTTCATTATCAGATTCTTCTTGAGCTACAAGACAGATGTTGGTTCTTTCTTCCTCTTTAGCTTCATCTTCATCAGATGAGCTATCTCCCCATATGCCTGAGACATAAGCTCTTCTTTTGAATTTGTTTGATTTCTTTTCTTTGTTCTTGAGCTGTGGGCAATCAGATTTGAAATGACCGGGTTGTCCACATTCATAGCATGTGATGGACTTCTTTGTTTCTGTGTTTGAACTACCCTTGTGAAATTTTCTGTTGGCCTGATCCCTTTTAAAAAATTTCTTGAATTTTCTGACCATCAGACTTATCTCTTCATCATCCTCATCCTCATTTTCTTTATCATCATTAGACTTAGGCTCTTTAGAGGTTTTGAGAGCTATACTCTTACTCTTCCCATGCACTTCTTCAAGTCCTTTCTTGAATTTTAGTTTAGCTTCATATTCAGAGAGACTTCCAAAGAGAGCTGCTACAGATGTCATTGATTCTCCACGTGCTTCTTCGATGGCAGTGACCTTTGCCTCCCATTCTTTGTTGAGGACATTTAGGATCTTCCTCACTTGAACAGATTGTTCATATACTTTTCCTAAAGAAGCAAGTTGGTTAATCAAATGAGTAAATCTCAACTGGAACTCACCAATGGATTCTCCTTGTTTCATGCGAAGGAGATCATATTCTGTCATGAGGGTGTTGACTCTATTCTGTTTGACTCCAGTTGTCCCTTCATGAGCTATCTCCAAGGCATCCCACATTGCTTTTGCTGAACTTAGAGTGCATACACGGAAGTACTCTTGTTGGCTCAAGGCGCTTTGTAGCATGAGTATGGCCTTGCTGTTGAGAGTGATGTTTCTTCTATCATTCTCATCATAGTTCTCTTCAGATTTTGGAATTTTGATTCCTTCTCTCTCAATTGTTGGAGCATAGTCTCCTTTTTCAAATACCTTCCATAGGCCATATTCTGTGGCTAAAACAAAAACCTTGAATTTAGTTTTCCAAAAGGAATAATGCTCACCATTAAAACCTGGGGGACGGTTGATAGAGGCTCCATCGGGCAAGATTCCTTCCATAATGATCCTTCTCGAGATGTTAAGCTCTTTAGAGAAGACCTTGCTCTGATACCAAATGAAGCTGAATCACCAAGAGGGGGGGTGAATTGGGGATTCTTAAAATTCCTTAGAAATATACTCTGTTTTTGCCAGAAATCCGATAGAACCGAAAGTAAGGGAGTAAGAAGGGAAGAAAAGCAGAACACAGAGGAATTATCCTGGTTCGGTCCAATCTAATGACCTACATCCAGTCCCCAGTCACTCTGGGATTTCCACTATCTCTCTAGACAATTACAGATTTTGCAAACAAAGGGTGTTTCAAAACCTTGAACACACTCCCCCTTACAAGTTGTAATTGAATAACCCAATCTCAAAGTTCAAAGTCCCTCTACTTTGAGATCCTTACAGAAAATTTGATTACAGAAAAGAACTCTCTTCTAAGAGTGGATGTTGTTAATCACTGAAGTACAACAATTCAAGATAACAACTCTTTCACTGATATTGTTGAGTAGTAATGTAGAATTTCAGTTCTCTGTCTTTTCTCCTTCGAATCTTCATCTATATATAGGGCTTTGAGGCTTGTGAACGTTATAGATTCGTTGGAGCTATTTCCTTTCTGAAAATATAGCTGTTGCAGGTGTTATGTCTTGATCTTGTTTTGCTGAAATCACTCTTTGTCCAAAATATGGCTGTGGAGAGTTTATTTTACAGACTTCCTTGATTCTGGTCTTCTTTTTAAGGTATATATCCGTTGGAGATGTTGCACAACGGCTATATGATCTCCTCTAACGGCTAGATGATCTTGAGTAACAGCTTTCCTTAGTTTTCGCAAGTTTCCGAAAATAACTTTCTTTTTGAATCTCAGACAAATCAGAAGATCTTCTGTAATCTCATGAATAAATGTGTTAGAAAAGTTCAGTTACACTGATAAGAGATAGATATAACAAGTAGATTGAATGGGTAACTTAAAACATGAAGATAGAATCAGATTTGGAATTCTGAGTTCATCTGCGTTTTTCAGATCTGGAGCTTCAAAAATAACTTTTCTTTTAGGAACACATGAACTCGAGTTTATTAGTGAGAACTCGAGTTCTCCTCTCAAAGAGAACTTCTGGGAAACCTTAAAACATGTCAAAAACTGGAGGTTTAGAAAAAATCTCGAGTTTGATAGCTTTGAAAACAACTCTAGCTCTCTGGAACTTTTGAACTCGAGTTTGAGGCTTCCAGGCTCGAGTTCATATTCTAAAAATTTCTTTGAATTTTCACAAACTTGAGGTTTGAGTAGAAGTTTAGAGTTTGAATAAGATTTTCAAAAACAAAAAGCTTCTCTGGAAATAATGAACTCGAGTTTGCCATGGATAGGCTCGAGTTCATGCAAACTTCTAAAGGTTTGATTTTAAACTTGAGGTTCATCTCGAGTTTGAACTTTGGCTAGGCAAGTTTGTCTTCTCTGTCAAATCCAGACTCGAGTTTGATTCTCATAGGCTCGAGTTTGGTATTCACAGAGAAGAAATTGCAAGTTTTAAAACATCCTAGAATTCTCCAAACTTTCCAATATTGTTTACAATTGTTAGTGATCATCAAAACACTTCTGAGAACTAACACGAACAAATCGCTTGGTTCAAAAGACAACTCCTAAACAGCACGAAGCAGGCAGAAGAGCTACATTGACGAAAGGAGAAGACCTCTAAAGTTTGAAATCGACGATCATATGGTTCTAAAGCTATCCCCAGTAACCAATGTCAGTCGAACGCTGCAAGGGCGAAGATTTAGCCCGATTATTTAAGACCAATAAAAATCTTAGTTAAACGTGAATCAGCCACTTACCAGATAGCCTTACCCCCGAACCTGAATAATCTTGATAACATTTTCTATGTTTTCTCAGTTATACCAACCAGACCGCGACTGTGTCGTTGAGTATGAGGTATCTTATGTTGCCACGGTACATGGGCGCCACGAAGACATTTGGGGTATAAGGATATCGAAGTATGACATGACAAATACCTGCGTAGTCGAGCCGAAGTAAATTCTCGAGCATCGAGAGAAACAGATTAAACATAGAAGTATTCCGATAGAGTGAATATCTAAAGTGTATGGTTCGAAATCTAGTTAGTATAGAGTAAATTTCGAGGACGAAATTTTATTTAACGGGGGGAGAAATGTATTACCCTAAAATTCATATTCATTAAAAATATTATATTTTGACAAATAATACCTATTAAAAATAGGAGAATATGTTGTCTCCAATTTTGTGGTTTATTTTATTTCTTGGGCAAATTTTCTCTAGAATTTAAATAGGGCAAAACCCAATTTTATAAATTACATTATGGATCATAAAATGAATTACCAAAATACCCAAAAATTGTCATTGTTCTTAAATGCAATATTTTGTGAGATAGAGCCTATTCAAAATAGGTGAATAAGTGGTCTCAAATCTTGAGATATATTTATTGTTTTTCCTAGGTAATTTTTCCTTAAGATTAGGATAACCAATGATTTAATAAATCTTGTTAGGCATCATAAAATACCATAAAATGCAAATAAATACCATATTTAATTTTGGTTCATAAAGAATCCAAAAAGAGCAAGTAACACTTAAATAAATTGGGAGAAGTTAATAACCACCAATGACCAACAAAATCTTGATTAAATTAAATAAAATTATATAAGTCTTCATAATTATACAAAGGGTCCTAAACACCAATTTTCATAATTTATTGGGAGACCTAAATTTTCTAATAAACCACAATTAACACCTAGTTCATAGTTAGTTTATAAAAGTCATAAAATGTTATAAATACCTAAATCAATCATGGAAATTACCAACAATAGGTGGACAATTAAATTTGCAATAATTAAGAATAAATACATTAATTTTTGAAATTAATTAATAATTAAATTATAGGAGCATAATTAAGGATGTGATAAGGCCATAAAGAATTATCAAAGCACTTGAATAATTAAAAGGCAATTACCAACAATTGATAAGCAATTAAATCAACACTAATAGAATATTTAGGTGACTAACTACAATTACTATTAGTAGTCACCAATTAGAGATGAGTTAAGGTTGATTAAAAATCAACAACCAATAAGAAGTTAGGATTAGCATAAAATAGATTACAATAAATTACCAATGATCATAAACTACTCTAAAAGTCAATAATACAATAATCAAGGGACACTTAAGCCTTGGATTAAGAAGTTAATTGGACTTTAATTAAGCTTTGAAAAGTCAACAATTCCAACCATGATCTAAGGGTCAAGACTTAGCCTCATAAAGCTAATCTAATGGCTCTAATTAAGCCTAATCCAAGTGAACCAAGGTCAACTAATGAAAGATTTTCTTCTAATATTCCAAGAGGAATAAAATACAAAATTAAAATAAACCAAAGGGGGGTGGGGGTGGTTTTTTTAGGATCAAAAGAGGAAGAAGAAAAATTGAATAAGCAACCAAATACACACATGCATTATGAGTCATTAGCCTACACATGAATGAGTCATTAATCTAAACATGCATGAGTCACTAACCTATTCATGAAATGAGTCACCACCCTACATGTATGAGTCATAAACCCACATAAATGCATGAAGACTTTTCAAGCTTTTGGAAGAGGATAGAAAAGTATAGTAAAAGCTAGAAGGTGGTGGAAAGTGTGGTGTGTGTATGTGTCGTGTAAGTGTGTGTGTGGTGTGTGTGTGTGTAGGTGAGAGAGAGAAAAGAAAGTCAAGTTGAGGGCCAATGGAAATTTAGATAATTGCACAATTAGAATAATTCAAGAAACTAATTCTATACATAAATAAGATGGAAATCCATGCAAATTAAATGTTAGTTCTCTATGTGTTTTGATGATAATCAACAATTATAAACATGTTTTGAAGTTTCCACATTTGCTAAAAATCATCTGTCAATTGGAAATTCGAGTATTGGAATCAATACTCGAGTATTGACTTGACAGTGGATTGCTCAAGTTCATTTTACAAAGCGATACTCAAGTATTGGAAGCAATACTCAAGTATTGGAGTTACAGAGAGCAATCAAGTTTTGATTTTAAGTAGATACTCGAGTATGGGACTTGCATACTCGAGTATTGGACTTTCAGAGAGTACTCAAGTTTTTCAAGCTAAGTCAATACTCAAGTATTGGAAGCAATACTCGAGTATTGGACTTACAGAGAGCAAACAATTTTTCACCTTGAGTGAATACTCGAGTATTGCATTTGAATACTCGAGTATTGGTCTTACAGAGAGTCTTCAAACCTTTATAACTATTGGAAACTCGAGTATAGGTTTTACATACTCGAGTATTGGGCTTTTACAAAGTTTTTCAACTGAACACCTGTTTATGAATACTCAAGTATTGACATGGAAAAACTTCATAAATTTTGAAATTGAATAAATACTCGAGTATTGGTTTAGCACACTCGAGTATTGAGCATACAGAGAGGTTATCCATTTGTCAATGATTTGAATACTCAAGTATTGGAATGAATACTCAAGTATTGAGCTTTTGAACTTAAACTGATTCTCTCACAAAAGGTTCAAAACTCGAGTATAGACTTACATACTCGAGTATTGACATTGGTTTTCAAAGTTCAAGTCACGATGGTTTGCCTCTGGAAGGAGCATACTCGAGTATCACCCTGGATACTCAAGTATTGGCTCAAGTACACAGTGACAAACTCGAGTATTGAAGAACACACTCGAGTATTGGGCGCTGAAAACTGATTTTCAAATCTCACGAATTTGTAAAACACTTTCTTTTGATCTTATTACTTCCATTTATCATTCACTTATGTTGTCAGCTATGTTTAACCACTTTGCTAAGTGAATTTCAGCTGACTTAGAAGAAGATTAATGAAGGTCAAAGGCAAAAAGCATAAAGTGGTCAGAGCATTAAATGCACTTCAGAAAATTAGCCTCCTTTTGGTTAATCCAACTGAGCACGCATACAAAACGGTAAAGAATGCTTTCTACAACAAGCAAACTCTTCTCCAATAGGCAAATCCACAGAGAGCCACCTGAGAGCAATTAAACATCTAGATTAAGTGGAGATTAGAGAGAGAAGCTGACCAAGGTTATCACTAATCACCTCCAACGGTTTGATTCATCTTACAATGGTCATTTAATGCTCTCTAAGTATAAATATAGTGCATTCAAGGCTTCTCAACAACTAAGAACATCTGAAAACGCTCAAGCATTCAATAGTCTCAACTACCTTCTGTTTTCAGTTGTAAATTGTCTTTTGACATTGTGAGCTTTAATGACTATCACTATGTACTCTTTGAGAGAGTTTTTAATTGTTCATTGATTATTGATTGTAAAGAACCACAAGTCAGGGGACTTGGTGGTTGGGATCTTTGATTACAACTTGTAAGGGGGAGTGAGTTCTAATGAGAGAACTACTCTTGAGCGCAGAGGGTGTAATCATTGATATAGTGGAAAATCCCAAAGTGTCTGGGGACTGGACGTAGGTCAAGTTGATAAGACCGAACCAGGATAAATTCTCCTGTGCAAGCTTTTTTTCCCTTCCTCTGATATACCTTGTTTTCCCTAGTTTAAAACAGAGCATTTGTCAAAAATTTTATAGATACCCAATTCACCCCCTCTTGGGTATCCAGCTCCATTTTCAAAATTGTATCTTGAGATTCATTAACCATTGATCAAATATAAGAAGAGATTATGAACAAGCATAATTCAAGCTTGAAAATGAGTATAACCAAAGTCATTTCCCCAAACTTTGCAAATTGATACCAAATGAGAAAGTAAGTGATATTGGTCTCTAAATGAAGCTAAGAACTTCAAGAATTCAAAACCAATGAGAAAATGTGCATTAGGATCCCCAAATGTATTTTTATCTAGAGAAAAATAAAGCCAAGAAGAGAAGGAGGAGGAAATTGTGATGTAGAAGCCAAGTGGAGTAGGTCATCAATGACCTCATCAAGGAGGTGAGTCATAAAATAAAAGAAGAGGCTAGAAGGGTGTGTGTGTATGGCTAGGACTTGTGCTCCCAAATACCCTAGATCCAATGGCTATAATGCAAGATGAGCTAAGTTGATTTAATTGCCAAATTGCCACCCCAAATCACTATAAATAGGCACCTTGGCTTCATCATTTCCTCACACCAAACCAAGCTAGTTCTAAGAGTAAGAGAGTGAGTGGGAGTCTTGAAGAAAGAAGGAGCAAAGTTCTTGGTAAGTTCTCTAGCTCTAGCTTTAAAGTTCTTTAGTTTTAGTCTTTAAATTCTTAGATAGAAGTAGTATAGATCTTAAATATTCTAGGATAATTTTAAATTTATGGTTTTATGGTTAAAATTAGATTTATTTAGAAAAACTGATGAGGAAAGTCATATATCAAAATTTTTGGGAGAAAATCAACAAAGTAACGAAGTTCTAGTGAAATTTCATCGGTTTTGGAAATTCTGAAATCAGTGTCAAAAACGCCCATATTTTATGTTGAAACCATGGTTGGAAAATTCTGGGAAAATTCATAGTTAAAGTAGACATATAGGGCTTTTCAAATATGTAAAGAACTTGTTAAAATGATTTCTGTACAGTGAGATAAAAATCCTCAAAGTTAGGCTACGAATTTCTAGGAAAATTATGGGCAGAGTCTCAAAACTTAAAAACTGGGAGTGACTCATGGAATCTGGGCAACATTGATTATTTTTACTTGAAAGTAGAAATCTTAAGGATTCCGGGGAATTTTATCGATCCTTGTTTCGATTTTCTAGAATTAGTTATGATTTTCCAAAGTCAGACGAAAATCTGTCCAAAATTCTGGACCAGCGTTTTTGAAGAACTAAGGGTGATAAGTTGAGAAATAATCCTACCAAGGGCAAAAAGGTCATTAGTGACTAGGATACCTTCTAGAATATTATTTGTGAATTAATAAAATGCGATATTACCATTATAGGATAAACGTGATCACGGTCCAAACGACAGCGTACCGATATCGCCAACAAAGGTACGGACGCGTACTGTAACACTAACTCTGATGCTTATTGTATATGTATATGTGATAGATAGTTTGAGACTCTGTTTTGAAAAGTTGTGCATACACATGCAGCTATTGATTCTATTTTAAAAATTATACATACACATACAGCTTTATATGGGTTATAGTCATGATAACGCCGTTGAGTTTTCCTAGCGCTGAGGACACGGATGTACACCGTGGTACTGGTGAATAGTGCAGACTGGTTTGATGTGAATATGCGGTGAGACTGGAACAATATGAATATGGGGCGACTGTGGTTGTTATTATCATTGAATATGTGAATATCGTATGTGAATATTGCTGTATTGTCATGAATATTTGTCATACATAACTGATACATAAGCATGAGGTTAACCGTTACCTGAGGTTCAATGGGAATTGAACCTCAGCTCATAGTCTCAGATTCTGGTGGGACCAGGAACAAGAACAAGGATGAGCAGCACGCGAGAGAACACGGGCGGAGGACTTTTTCTCTTGAGCCTTTATGTACATACTGTATTCGGATAATTGTACCACTGTATAAGTACCCAGACCCAACAACAAGGAATATATATCAGATACTCGCTCTTTTAGAATTATTCCGATGCTCTACTCTGATTAAAATATTTTGAAAACGAATTTCGAAAATGAGGTTGTTACATACCTCCAATATCTGACACGTGCAAAGGAATCCTTCCTCATAAACACCCAATCCATGCACCCAGAACCCCCTGGTGATTGGATTAGATCCACCCTCTACCACTTTCCCCGCACCCAGTTTTGGATCACCAAAACGAATGAAATTCTGGATGAAGGCCATATTGACAATGTGTGCTCAAGTCTCTTCAACCTCAAAACACAAAGGGCAATCCCAAACAGTCCAAGGAAGCCGTGGAAATATTAGTCATAGTAGTTTCTGAAAAACAGAGCCGAATACCCAAGAGGGGGGGTGAATTGGGTATGTTAAAAATTTTCGATTTGAACTCTGTTTTGACACAATAAAAACAAGGGTGAACAGAGTAAAGGGTAGAGAAGCTGAACACAGAGATTTATGCTGGTTCGGTCCTAACAACTTGACCTACATCCAGTCCCCAGACACTCTGGGATTTTCCACTAACTCAATGATTACACACTCTGCACTTAAGAAGTGATTCTCTCACTAGAACTCACTCCCCCTTACAAGTTGTAATCAATGAACCCAACCACCAAGTCCCCTGACTTGTGGTTTCTTTACAATAGATGAATAATCAGAAGTAAAACTCTCTTAAAGAGCAGATATAAATGATCACTGAAGCTCTTGTATCAAATGATACTGTACAAATGAAAACTGAAAGAAATGAATGAAAACTTCAATGTATTTCGCTCTCAGTTGTTGTAGTTGTTGGAAAGACTTGAATGCTCTTCTATTTATACTCAGAGATCATTAAATGACTGTTGCTTTCCAAATAGATCTGTTGGAGAAGTTGTTCTGCAGTTAGGAAGTAGTTTTGATAACTTCTCTCTCTAATTCTCTTCTTAATCCAGCTGGGCAATGAGTCAGAGTTGACTTTCTGTAGATTAATCCGTTGGAGAAGAGTTTGCTCGTTGTAGAAATCATTCTTAAATGCTTTGTAGGCGTGTGCAGTTGGATTGTCCAAAAAGAAGCAAGTTTCTGGACAGCATTTAATGTTCTGAACCACCTTTTTGCTTTTGTTCCAATCTTGAATAAACTTTCGTTATTCTGTCTAAAACTCACCAAGAAAGTGGTTAAATTCATCACGAAGTCTATTAGATTAATTCTGGAAAGTATTAGGATCAGACATAACAGATTTCTAGAATCGCGCAATTCAAATTTTAAACTAGCGCAGAAACCTCGAGGTTTGTTCATCAAACCTCGAGTTTTGGACTTGGTATGTGAATCTGGATTTATGTCCAAAACATCAAAACTTGAGGTTTCTAGGCAAAACTGGAGGTTTTCAAAACTTTGAAATGCTTGAAGCTCTCTACCTGGGAAAACCTCGAGGTTTCATTACAAACCTCGAGTTTTCACTTATATATGGAAGTTTTGAAAAATCCTGTCAAAACCAAAACCTCGAGGTTTTCTGTTGCAACCTCAAGTTTTTAAGTCATTGAAAAACTCGTTTGCTCTCTGTCTTGCAAAACCTCGAGTTTTATATACAAAATTCGAGTTTTTATCAAATAAGAAAACTTTGAGATTTTGCGCCAAGGCAGAAACCTTGAGGTTTCAAAACTAACCTCGAGTGTTAGATACTTGGGAAAACTTAGTTGCTCTTTGCCTGGATAAAACTTGAGGTTTATTCCAAAACCTCGAGTTTTCACACTTTGTGAAAACTTAGACATTTTTCTGTCAAACTTCAAAACTGGAGGTTTTCTCTCAAAACTGGAGGTTTTATAAAACGTTAAAGTCTAAGTATTTTCATTTTCCACAAAACTTGAGGTTTTGTCCAAAACCTCGAGTTTTCACTTAATGTGAAAACTTAGAGAAAATCTTGTCAAGTTCAAAACTGGAGGTTTTACACAAAACTGGAGGTTTTTAAACTTGGATAAAATCTGACTTTTTGTTTGATCGTCCAAACCTCAAGGTTTCTTGCCAAACCTCGAGTTTTCTCAAAAACTTGTGAAAGTTGAATTTTAAGCCAAAACATGAAACTTGAGATTTTATTTGAAAACTGGAGGTTTTGAAGTGTTCATAACCTGAGAGATTCTCTGAGTGTCAAAACCTCGAGGTTTATTCTGAAACCTCGAGCTTTGCTATTTCATAGTAAAACTTGAGAAGTCTCTGTGTTTGGAAACCTCGAGTTTTCTCTTGTCTCAGAAAACTTGAGTTCTTCTCTGTAAGGCCAAAACTTGAGGTTTCTTAGTAAACCTCGAGTTTTGCTCTCACAGTGAGTTTTATACACTTGACAGCAAAACTCCAATCTTTGTTTACAATTATTGGCAATCATCAAAACCCTTAGAGAACTAACATTTAGTTTCATAATAGTAGGACTAAGCATAATTGTTAGTAGGTGTGACCACCCCCTAGAGACCTTGAGGGGATAGTTATTAAACAAAAGGGTTGTAATATATGACTTGTGCGAGCTATGAGACATATTTGTGATCAATATATATATATGTGTGTGTGTGTGTGTGTGTGTTATGACTATGTGCCATCTACTTGTTTCTCTAATGTTTTTATCTACTAACTTCCGGAATTAGAATATGGCAACCTTAAGAGGCGCCGGAGCTCCCAGAGGCCGAGGCCGAGGTAGAGGCCGAGGGAGAGGTAGGGGTAGGCAACCGCGAGTAGTGCCAATCCACGAACTTGACCAACATGAACCACCACCTCCACCACCAGTTCAAAATGAACTTCAAGAAATGAGGAGAATGATATAGGAACAAAGAGTTCTCATCAATATGCTCCTCGCTGACAGGCAAGGAGGATGAGCAAATGAAGGACATCAAGCTGAAGGAGAACAACAACAACACGAGGAAGGGGAAAACAATGACGAACAAGAAGATGAACACAGTAACACATCTGAGAGATCCGAACGATCTCAGTCACCTCCCCGACGAGAGAAGGCAATGGTGGGGCCACATCAACCCGCCAAAGAAGCAAGGGACACGCAATACTGGGTGACCCAATTCTGCAAGCTAAGTCCACCAGCATTCCGAGGAAAGCTTGATTCGGCTGAAGACTGGCTAATGCGTCTAGATAAGATCTTTGAGGTCTTAGAATGTCCGGGGAACAGGAAAGCACAACTGGCGATCTACAAGTTAGAGGGAGATGCCGACCGATGGTGGAAAAACACCGCGGCAACTTTACAAGCGCGTTATTGTCCCATTATGTGGGAGAAATTTCAAGAGAAGTTCAACGAGCAATACTTCCCACCCTTTATACAAATGATTAAAGAGTCGGAATTCCTGCACATCCGCCAAGGTTAGGAAGAGTCCTTCGACGACTACTTCGCTCATTTCACCAACTTATCCCGGTATTCGTCACATCTGAGACGGGATAATGACGAAAGTAGTATGGCGAACATACTCGTTTACGGATTGAAATATGAAATAAGGGACAGGTTAGTATCGCACCAATTCCCAGAACTAATTCAAGCCATAGAAGCCTTCCGACTTGTCGAGCGAAACCTGAAAGAGCTTCGAAAGACCAGAGTCTTCAACAGCAACGGCCCCAATCATGGTGATTTTAACCACAATAACTCAGCACAGAAAAGGAAGGCACCTTGGGGAAATTCTCGAGGAAGCAATAAGAGGCCATTCCAACCAAGGCAACAAAACTTCACAAAGGGTGCAGACATCCCAAGCTTGCCCAAAATGCAAAAGATACCACCCGGGAGCCAATTGTGAGGGAAAACCTGTGTGCTATAGATGCCAGAAACCAGGGCACATTAGCATGAACTGTCCTCAGAAAGCTCTAGAGGCAAGACCGCAGAACCCCGGGCGAGTTTTTGCTCTGACGAATGAAGAAGCCAGAAAATCTCCTGAGATGATCAAAGGTACTATCTCTCTTAATGGGAATCTACTATATAGGCATTGTATGATTCGGGTCCTAGTCACTCGTTTATTTCTTATGATTGTGAAGAACGACTAGGAATGCGTGCCTATAGATTACCTTATGATTTGATAGTAGCCACCCCACTTGGCGTAAAATCTTTAACCTCTAATGCATGTCTTAATTGTATTGCGAGTGTCAATGGGCGAGAGTCCAACATAAACCTTATCCGATTACCGCTCCATGGCATCGACGTCATTCTTGGTCTTGACTGGCTGACGGCAAACAACACGATCATCGATTGTGGCAGTAAGACGATACTGTTTTCACCCCCACACAGCCAGGGCAAGATTAATGCAAGCCTGAACTTTCTCACTAGTGTAGAAGCAGAAAGATGCATGAAGCAGGGATGCCAAGCCTATATGGTGTTCTTTTCAGTCAAGGCGGACGCCGAACCCTCACTCGAAGACATCCTCGTTGTGAACGAATTTCTTGACGTATTTCCCGAAGATCTCATTGAGTTAGCCCCTGAAAGGGAAGTTGAATTCGCCATTAACTTGATGCCTGGCACCGGATCGATATCCAAAGCGTCGTATCGTATAACACCAAATGAGATGCAAGAGTTGAAGAAGCAGCTTGAAGAACTACTGAAGAAAGGGTTTATCCGACCCAGCGTATCACCATGGGGACCTCCAGTACTATTTGTGAAGAAGAAAGACGGAAGCCTACGACTTTGTATCGACTACCGTGAGTTGAACAAAGTGACCATTAAAAACAAATAGCCACTTCCCCGAATCGATGACTTACTCGATCAACTATCTGGATCCTGTGTATTCTCCAAAATTGATTTGCGCTCAGGATACCATCAGCTGCGAGTGAAAGCCAGTGATGTTCCAAAAACAGCCTTTCGAACCAGATATAGGCATTACGAATTCCTTGTGATGCCTTTCGGATTGACAAACGCCCCTGCCGTGTTCATGGATTACATGAATCACATTTTTCGTCAACATCTAGACAAGTTCGTAGTAGTGTTCATTGACGACATCCTGATCTATTCAAAAAGCAAAGAGGAGCACGAAGAACATCTGTGACTCGTGCTGGGTATACTACGTGACAAACAACTCTTTGCTAAACTAAGCAAATGTGAGTTTTGGCTACCGGAAGTGAAATTTCTGGGCCATGTCATATCTCGCAACGGTGTAGCTGTCGACCCTAGCAAGGTGGAAGCAGTCCTGGACTGGAAGAGGCCGGAATCGGTGATAGAAATACGTAGCTTTTTGGGTCTCGCGGGGTATTACCGTAGATTCATACAGAATTTCTCACGTCTTGCCTTAGCATTAACAAAGCTCACGAGGAAAAATCAACCGTTCGTATGGGACGAGGACTGCGAGACGAGTTTCCAAACACTGAGGGAGAGGTTGACTACAGCACCGGTATTGATCATCCCAAATCCGAGCGAAACTTATGTAGTCTACAGTGACGCCAGTGGGCAGGGTTTGGGAAGCGTCCTGATGCAGCAGGGTAGAGTAGTAGCTTACGCCTCTTGATAGTTGAAGCCTCATGAGTCGAATTATCCCACACACGATTTAGAACTTGCAGCTATCGTATTCACTTTAAAGATATGGAGGCATTATCTCTATGGGGCGACAGTGGAGTTATTCTGTGATCACAAGAGCCTGAAATACCTCTTTGACCAGAAGGAGCTCAACATGAGACAGCGTCGCTGGATGGAATTACTGAAAGACTACAACCTAGAGATCAAGTACCACCTGGGGAAAGTGAATGTCGTTGCAGATGCTCTCAGTAGGAAGACGATGCACACAGCCTATATGATGATTCAAGAGCGGAAACTACTTGAAGATTTTAGAGACTTGAACCTGTCCAACTAGATCCGCCTAAATGATAGTACACATGAAGTAGCTTGTCTTGCAAGTCTCCTTGTTAGTCAAGGGGAATACGATCTGAGAGATGCAGTCGAGGAAGCCACGACGAATGGGCCATAGCAGCATGAGAGATGATCTCACAAGGCGAAACTCAAGACCTTGACCTGTCGCCTAGTGGCTTGGTCAGGTACAAGAAGCGGATCTACATACCAAAGAATGAGGGGTTGCGACGAAAAATACTAGATGAGGCTCATAAAAGTAGGTATACTCTACATCCCGGAATGGTCAAGATGTACCAAAACTTAAAATCTGAGTTTTGGTGGCCCAAGTTAAAGAAAGATGTGACCGAGTATGTGGCCAGATGTTTGACTTGTCAAAGAGTTAAGATTGAACATCAACGACCCCCTGGTCTTCTTCAAGGACTAGAAATTCCGGAATGGAAATGGGAAAGCATTACCATAGATCTCGTGGTAGGATTACCTAAGATCAGAAATCACGATGCGATCTGGGTAATTGTTGATCGGTTGACCAAATCGGTACACTTTCTTCCCATTAGCGTTAACTACTCACCGGAGCGATTGGCGATGATTTATATCAAAGAAATCGTGAGACGTCATGGAGTACCCAAGAGCATTGTCTCAGATCGGGATCCGCGATGGCCAATCTGAAAGAACAATACAGACGCTGGAAGATATGCTTAGAGCTTGTGTACTGGACTTCAAGGGACATTGGGACCAACACCTACCCTTAGCCGAGTTCACATACAACAACAGCTATCATTTGAGCATACAGATGGCTCCGTTTGAAGCATTGTATGGGCGGAAGTGTCGATCACCCGTATGCTGGACGGAACTGTCTGAGTGAGAATTCCTCGGGACAGATTTAGTTGATAAAACCTCCAAGCAAATCGCTCTGATCAAGCAGAGACTCCTAGCAGCACAGAGTAGACAGAAGAGTTATGCTGACAAAAGGTGAAGACCGTTAGAATTCCAAGTCGAAGACCATGTGTTTCTGAAGGTGTCCCCAGTAACCGGTGTCGGTAGAACGCTTAAAAGGTGAAAGCTAAGTCCTCGTTACATAGGGCTATTCGAAATCCTGGCAAAACATGGACCAGTTGCATATCAGTTAGCCTTGCCCCCGAATCTGAGTAAACTCCACGACGTTTTCCATGTTTCTCAATTGAAGAAATACCAACCCGACCACGATCATATTATCCAATATGAAGATGTCGAAGTACGACATGATAACACTTTCGAGGTCGAGCCGGAGCGAATTCTCGATTACCAAGAGAAGCGGCTTCGACACAGAAGTATTCCTTTCGTGAAGGTGGTCTGGAGGGGTTTATCTCCTGAGGAGGCAACTTGGGAAACAGAAGAAGATATGAAAGAAAAACATCCGGAGTTTATGGCTCAAAGTTTAGTTAGTGTAAAGTAAATTTCGGGGACGAAATTTTATTTAATGGGGGGAGAAATGTGATACCCCAAATTGATAATTGTTATAAATACAATATTTTGGTTGATGACACCTATTATAAATAGGTGAATATGTGGTCTCAAATTTTGAGATATATTTATTCTATCTTTTAAAATATTTCCCCTTAGAATTTAAGATAGTTAATGTTTTATTTTTCTAAATTTTGTTAGGAATCATAAAATATCATAAAAATACAAATAATCCCCAAATTAAATTATGGTTCTTATATGATCAAAAAGAACAAGCAAGTGTTAGGAAAATACTTAAAACAAATAGGAGGAATTAATAAGAATTAGTAGACAATTAGGTTTTCACTAAACTAAATAATTGTGCAAATTTTTAATATTTAATTAAGGGATTAATTAAAGAAGACTTAAGTCTCAAAATTCATAATTTATCAAGAAACTAGATTATCTAAAACCCTAGAGTTAATACCTAGTTACTTTTAACTCATAAGGAGCCAAAAAGAATTACCAAAACACTTGAACAATTAAAAGAATAATTACCAACATTTAATGGGCAATTAATTAACACTAATAGAATGATTAGCTAATTATTTAGAATTCACATTAATAATCACCAAATAGAGATGGGTTAAGCTAATTAAAATTCAAAGACCAATAAAGGTTTGAGATTAGTACAAAATAAATCACCAATGGTCATAGAATACCCTAAACACTAATAATGCAATAGTCAAGAGACAATTAGATTTTGATTAAGATGTTAATTAAGATTTAATCAAGCTTTGAAAAGTCAATAACCTCAATTAACATCAAAGGCCAAGATTAACTCTCCTAAAGCTAATCTAAGGGCTTGAAAATCAATTTCATAAAGTGGAATCCATGTGAAACAAAACTAGCCAATGGAAGATTTTCTTCCAAATAGTATAAAACAAGAAAAACTAATTAAAACTAATTTAAGAGAGGGGGCGGTTTTTGTATTAAAAAGGAAGAAGGAAAAGTGTCCAAACAATCAAATACTCACATGTTAATATGAGTCATAACCCTAACAAATAATGAGTCACAAACCTAGGCAAGAAATGAGTCACCACTCTAAAGATGAATCACAACTCTAGTTGAAGACTTCTAAGGAAAATGGAAGAGGATTATGTACTAGGATTAATGACTCATAAAGGGGATGGAAGAGGATAGAAGAGTGAAGAAAAAGCAAGAAGGAGGGAGAGTGTGTGTGTGTGTGTGTAGGAGGGAGAGAAAGAAAGAAAAGTCAAGATAAGGGCCAATAGGAATTTAGATAATTGAATAAATAGGATAATCCAAGAAAACTAATTCTAAACATAAACAAATGAAAATTCATACAAACTAAATTGTATCTTGAAATCCATTAACCATAGATCAAATGTAAGAAGAGATTATGAACAAGCATAATTCAAGCTTGAAAATGAGTATAACCAAAGTCATTTCCCCAAACTTTGCAAATAGATGCCAAATGAGGAAGTAAGTGATATTGGTCTCTAAATGAAGCTAAGAACTTCAAGATGCCAAATGAGGATCCCCAAATGTATTTTTATCTAGAGAAAAGCAAAGCCAAGAAGAGAAAATTGTAATTTAGAAGCCAAGAGTTGTAGGTCACCAATGGCCTCATCAAGGAGGTGAGTCATAAAGTAATAGAAGAAGCTATAGAAGGGGGAGGTGTAGGGCTAGGATTTTTGCTCCCAATTACCCTAAATCCAAGGGCTAAAAATAAGCAAGAGTTGTTAGGTAGTTAACTCCAAGATTTGCTATAAATAGGGAGGTAGGGCCTTCATATTTTCTCACCAATTCACAAACATAGCAGCTGAAACATAGAAGGAGAGTGAGAGTAAGGAGCATCTTGAAGGAGGAGCAAAGTTCTTGGTAAGTTCCCTAGCCCTAGCTTTGAGTTCTTTAGTTTTTAGTCTTTAAATTTTTAGATAGAAGTAGTTTAGATATTAAATATTCTAGGATAATTTTAAATTCATGTTTTTATGATTAAAATCAGCTTTATTTTGAAAAATTGATGAAGAAGGGGTTTTAGCAAAATTTCCAGAAGAGAAACATCGAAGTAACGAAGTTCTGGCGAAATTTCATGGGTTCTGGAAATTCTGGAATCAGTGTCAAAAATGCCCATATTTTATGTTGAAACCATGGTTAGAAAATTCTGGGAAATTCATAGTTAACGTAGACATATAGGGATTTTTAAATATGTAAAGAGCATGTCAAAATGATTTCTGTAAAGTGAGATAAAAATCCTTA
The DNA here is from genome assembly GCA_034222035.1 of Acacia crassicarpa. Taxonomy (NCBI): domain Eukaryota; kingdom Viridiplantae; phylum Streptophyta; class Magnoliopsida; order Fabales; family Fabaceae; genus Acacia; species Acacia crassicarpa. The sequence goes on from JAWXYG010000003.1 coordinate 43,306,085, forward strand.
AAGTTAGGCTACGAATTTCTGGGAAAATACTGGGCTGATGCTAAAAACTTAAAACCTGGGAATGAACCGTGTAATCTGGGCAGGATTTATTATTTTTCCTTGAAATTAGACATCCTGAGGATTCCAGGGAATTTTACGGATCCTCGTTTTGATTTTTCCAGAATTAGTTATGATTTTTTGAAGTTAGGTGAAAATCAGCACCAAATGCTGTGCATCAGCGTTTTTTTTCCGAAATTTAAAGAGAAATAATTAAATAATAAATACACCAGGGGTAAAATAGTCATTTGAGGCTAGGATATCTATTGGGATATTGGTTGTGAATTAATGGACGCGATATTACCCTCATAGGAAATCTGTGATCGCCTCTCAACCGACAACGTACCGTGCTCGACAAGCAAAGGTACGGACACGTACTGTAACACTAACTCTGATGCTTATTGTACACTTGTATGTGATAGATATGCTCATAGACTGTTACTCTGCTTTAAAAATTATTCAATTATATACAGCTTTATACGGGTTATAGTCATGGTAACGCCGTTGAGTTTTCCTAGCGCTGAGGACACGATAGGTCATCGTGGCACTGGTGAATAGAGCAGACTGGAATAAAATGAATATGTGGTGACTGTGTTTATCGTTGAGATGTGATTATGCTGTATTGTCATGGATATCTGTCATACATAACTGTTACATAAGCATGAGGATAACCGTTACCTGAGGTTCAATGGAAATTGAACCTCAGCTTTTACTATAGCCTCAGGTTCGGGAGGAGGCAGGGCCGCGGACATGGGTAAGCAGCCCGCATGAGGACTGGGATGGAGAATGACTTTTTTTTTATTTTTATTTTTGGTAGTCATGATTTGAAATACTTGGATATTCGGATGACTGTATTAGTAACCAAACACACCAATTATGAATGTTTATCAGTTACTCGTTTTGTTTAAAGGAAAAAATTTTATCCGATGCCACTCTGACTAAACTCTTTTCGCACTCTGATCAATCCTTTTCAAAACCACATTTGGAAAATTGGGATGTTACCCAAAAAAAAAATGCAATGATCTATATTCTCATAAAAAAATTATGAATTTGACTATTATAACTTATTCCTTATTGTGTTTTTAATCATTGTTGTTAAATTTGTGAATTGACTCTCTAAGTTTATCATTTTCATGTTTATACCTTATAAAATCATGTTGAGTCATACTTAAACTCATACTAGCTATAAACTAGGTCAAACTCGTGAGTTCACACATCAAATTTACAGTTTTTACATTTACACCTTACAAAATCGTGTTAACTAACTCTTAAACCCGTGCTAACTTTTTTTATTATAATCTAATGATACATAATATACTGATATGATTAAGTCACTTATTTAATTCTTTAATCTCTCTAAAAAAATCAGTTGTATCTTAAGTACATAGTCAAAATTGAAATGAAGGCTTCTTGCTACTTTCGACTTTTTTAAGTACATAGGGGCATTTTGGTATTTTAACAATATTAAAATATATTTAAATAACAATTAAATTACTATAAACAATTCTTTTCAACTAAAATATGAAATGAAATAAGTAACTTTACTAGCCTCAAGAGTCTAACTCTTTATGTCTTTGAGAAGAACCTCAGATCCAAAGAAAACTTCTCAAAACGCGCATGAGGAATAGTTTTACCAAAAGTGGTAAAATGAAGGGTGAGGCGACATTTATGTAGCTACGTAATTCATAGTGGTTCTTACCAAAACCTCTAAAAATCACAAAACCCTACCTCGGACATGCAACCCTTTATTTGAGACCGGTAAAAACATGTAACCATTTACATTCTGTAGCTGTTATTGTCCCAAAAACTGCTACAGATTACAACACATTTTTGAACCGCTACAAATGCACTGCCACATGGCGCCAAGCTGGCAACATGTCTTGTAGTGGCTAGTATAACTCAACCGCTACTAAGTAATCGCTACAGCTATAGGATATCAGCGATATTTTTGAGCAACTTTCATAGGCACAATGGGATCCATAACTAATCCTTGTGACTCCATCGTCGAGGACTCTCTCAACTCAGCCTGTGTCTGCTGAATCAACTCCTGCCGCACATATTTTATTAAACAATTTTATATAATTAAAATAAATAAAACATGTTTAAACAAGTAATGTCTATATCTTACAATGGCTTCATATTCCTGCTGAGAGGTTGCACTCCCATCCCGGTGTCTGTGTACAATAGTGAATAATTCCTTGTAGTTCGTCCAACGGTTCTCCTGCTCAGCCTTCTTCTCCTAAAAGAATTAAAACAATACATTATTATATTATTACTGAAAATAAAACAATAAATTTATAATATTAAGCTAAAATTAATTTAATTGTAAAAAATATCAATTCACTGTAGTGACAGCAAATGTCTTCGCTCTTACCGTGTGATGGATCCTATAATTCTCTTGGCTCTAGTGTTTCTTTCAAAAATATCCTAAAAAAACAACAAAACATTAATATGTTATTTTTTAAATAATTTTTTATATTTCCTTCTAAACAATAATTATTAAAAAAAAACACATTCTTCTGGGCTCCTCTTGTACTTGACAAATCATGCCTAGTCGTTAGGTGGGACGCTGTCAAGTACGACTTCCATCAGCTGCTCCAGAGGTATCATCACATCTTTATCCATAATGTGGTAGAGACGATTTCTCATGTTCTTCCAACCATTCCCCATCTTTATCAAGGTGCACAACTTCTTGTTGTTTTGCATGGCAAACCTATCCTATACCATAAATTTAAATAAATGAGTAACAGTTAAATAAATTATAATTAAATACAATTGATTAGTTAAATAAAAATTATAAGAACTTATATTTGATTCAATATAATGCCTTGTCTCACGCTAGATCCTTTAGTCTTAAGGGAATCTTCTTCCAGATATAGAAGTGGATAGGGAACCGAGTCGAATTCTCACCTAGCTCATTCAGATAGCAATTGAATAGATGACTGACATTCTCAATCGGCTGGTTCATAGCCTCATTCCACAGAACTACTACACATAGCCCTGGGCCTAGCTTATTTAGAGCAACCACGTCGAGCTTTTTGGTGGTGATGTTCCATTACTTATCTGCTCAATTGATCACAAATTTTAATTAACTTTAGTTTCACATTTAAACCACTTTAATGAAAATATTAACTTTATTAAAACAATTCTTTATCTCTAATCTCCATCTCAAACTCAGTCGACCGTGAAGACGACTGCCATGGGTTATTCTAATCCCTAGCCTCCTCATGGTCAAGGAACTGGTCCACCTTTCTCAAGGGAAAATTGATATCAAAATTCCCCTAATCCTTTTAGTCGCTCACACTAATATCAGGACCTCTGATTGAATAGGCCTCTTACATTGGTGTGGTTGCTTGCTGTGGTGGCACGGGGACATTAGATCTCTTGGATGCCTTTTACCTCGACTACTACCCCTGTAGAATGTGTCCTCTAGGGGAAGCTAATCCATCGCCTTCCATTTCCTCTTTTCTCTATCAAAAGACATTATAACTACAATTATTAACCAATTAAAAATAAATTACAGTCAAACCTTACCAATATTTATAAAAAAATTATAATAATAACCAACATTGTAAATAATGTAACATCACAATATTATAATAATATAATTACATCTAACGTGTAAAAGCCTAAGTGCTCGTTTGTGGATATTGTCCACTTTGGCACACAAGGTCTCACGGTTTTGTTTTCAGTTGGTGTCACGTGTAATATCCCAAATTTTAGGCCTAAGGACTTGAAATAAGCCTATTTTTGGAGGACTACTAGGCCCTATTTTCGGAAGTGACAAATTTGGAATTAGTAAGAGCCAAGTCTTAAGCTAATTATAAGAAAAAGCTTAAGATAATTTTTGAGAATTATCATGGATCACACCTTCAAATTATTTTCAGTAAAAATCTGATTATCATTAAGTATAAGTCGGAAATTATTGATGTGGGAGTCTAGTATTTATTTAATTATTAAGCATATTGGCAGACATGATAAGAATTGAATAGCTATATACGTGGAAAGAGAATGAGAATGGGGTCTTGTATGATTGTAGAGGATATAAATATAACAATTGAAAGATAATTTGAAATGGAGGGTGAGTTGTCCGTTGCCCTATGCGTCCTCTTTTAGAAGAAAAAATATTATTACTATAATATATTATTATTTTATCTTATTAGAAAGTGGAAGCAAATTGTGGTGGACGCATAGTGGAGTGTTGGATGATATGTTTATATGTGTACAGCTAGTGTGTGAATGGGTACTGTTCATATTGAAATATAATTTGAAATGGAGGGTGAGTTGTCCGTTGCCCTATGCGTCGTCTTTTAGAAGAAAAAATATTATTACTATAATTTGAAATGGAGGGTGAGTTGTCCGTTGCCCTATGCGTCCTCTTTTAGAAGAAAAAATATTATTACTATAATATATTATTATTTTATCTTATTAGAAAGTGGAAGCAAATTGTGGTGGACGCATAGTGGAATGTTGGATGATATGTTTATATGTGTACAGCTAGTGTGTGAATGGGTACCGTTCATATTGTCTTCATAATTTATAAATATGCTTTGATCACTACCTTTATATTGGAAAATTCTGAAGAGGATTCGGCACTTCTGGACTTAATGGAATTATTATAATATAATAATATTATTATATAATGTTAAATTTTAATATTATTATATTATGCTATCATTATTATTTTAATGGAAGTGGAAGTAGGTGATTTCTATCCGGAATGTTTAAAGGAAAAGTAGTAGACAAATTATATTATATTATAGTTTGAAAGTGGAAGTAGTGGGACGTATAGTGGAGGTATGGAAAAACAATATTTTATTGTTATATTATTATATTATTACTATTTCGAAAGTGAATGCATCATTTCATTCTCTCACGAACGACAGCATATGATTATATATAATCAGCCGTCCATCTCTATTATTTTGGGTAGCATGAATATACACAAATTCCTCTCTCATATTCCATTACATAATCGGCTAAGACACCAAAGAGCAGTGACGGAATCAGAAATTTTTTTTAACTCGGGCCAAAAAATAAACATATTGAACTACGTACTCTCTTTAGTTCTTATCATAAAGCACCAACTAACAAGTATATTTGGTCTTTTTTATAAGGCATTTGCTTGTTTCTATATAGCATTAAATATTTTTATGTATACCTATAATTAAAAAAATAGTAAGAGTAATAATTAATAAAAATTAATTATTACTCTCTTCTTCGAGCAAAAAAAGAGTAATAATTAATATAATATTGGAGTTTAATATAATTAATAGGATAATACTGAAAATTACTTAAATTGTAGGAAAAATTTAATGACTTTGACTATTTTTATTAACTTGTGAGAATTGTTAGTCGGTTCCTTAAATAAAGACCAGAGGGAGTATTTACTAAATAGTATTAAATAACCTTGAAAATACAAATAAATAATAACTATGTAAGATGATACTAACTTTTTCGGTATATCAAACAAGAATTTTACTTTCTGCTCACAGCCCAATGAGTAATTAAACAAACATTATCTTTACAGAGAAGATAAAAAATTTGCTGGGGCCAAATTTGTTGGCAAATAAAATATCATATAATAAATACATATATATTCTCACAAATTTTAGAAGATTAGTTGGGGTCAACTGGGGCCAAGGCCCCAGCTGGCCATAAAAGCCTTCCGCCACTGCCAAAGAGAGAGAGAGAGAGTCTAGGCCATTGGAAGAATATTGTGTGACGCAGTCAAAAAGAAAGAGAAGGGAAGAGTGAGATAATTTTATAGAGAAATAAGTATGAACCATATCAAGAATTGGAAAGAAGTCAAGGTAGTAGCCTTTCTCTCACATACTATGTGTGCCTTATATATGCATGTATGTACTATTGTATGTATATATATATATATATTGCATGAATGTTCTGAATGATGAATGTGTTGAATGTATACATGATGGTTGTCTTGCATATTCTGTGTATGCATTTTATGTGAGGGATTGTGACGTTACTTCTGGGATTCATTTATGTAAGATCTGGCTGTCACCCAAGAGAGGGGGTGAATTGGGTGTTAGATTAAAACTTTAGTTACTTTGAAAATCTTTTCGTAACTTATTGAAATCAGTTTGAATGACAGAAATAATTTATAAGGCAATAATCAGTCATTCAAATATATATGCACATTCAAACATATATGCTGGAAATGTAAGAGATAAGAGAAGAGAATGTGCAAACTGATTTATATTGGTTCGGCCCAATCCTTGACCTACATCCAATCCCCAAGCACCGCTTGAGATTTTCAATCCACTATCTCCTTTCAACTTGATTACACGTTCTGTACTTGAAGTAATCCTCTCACTAGGATTCACTCTCTCTTACAAACTGTAATCAATAAACCCACTTGATTACGCACTCTATACTCGAAGTAATTCTCTCACTAGAACTTACTCCCCTTACAAGTTGTAATCAATACAATGAGTTTCCTACTCAAGATCACCCAATCTTGAGTAACTCTCAGAAGGATAGAATGATTACAATAAATCTTCTCTCTTAGAAGTGAATGAATAAACACTGAAGAACAAATCACTTCACTCTCTAAGATATCTAAACATGAAAAACAGAGAGTAAATGATATAAAAATTAGAGTATTAGCATGTCGAAGATGTAAGCTTGTGTTTCTGTTCTTCTGTCTTGAATCTGTCTTTTTTTATAGGTAGAGATCAATATATGACCGTTGAGAAGATTCATTGACTGTTGGATAAAAAAATATAGCCGTTAGAACTTTTGCACAACTTTTGATATTCTGATACAAATATGATATTTTGAATATTTGCTTCTAATCCTTCTTTTTAATCATCTGAAACTCACTAACAAATTGATTAAACATAGCTAGGAACATTAGAGAATAATGATATGAAGTATCAAGATCAAACAAGAAGGTTTTCCAAATTCGTTAGATTTGAAATTCTGGATCTGCAATGAAACCTTGAGGTTTGCTCTCAAACCTCGAGGTTTGGACTGTAGCATGAAAAGTTGATTTAAGTCCAAAACACCAAAACTTGAGGTTTCTATTCAAAACTGGAGGTTTTCAAAACATTAAAAAACTTCAGAGCTCTCGGGTTGGCCAAACCTCAAGGTTTTCTCAGAAACCTCGAGGTTTCACTTGAATATGAAACCTTTGAATGCAAACCTTGAGGTTTTTCTGGGAACCTTGAGTTTTCTAAAACAGAGAAAGAGACGTGTGCTCTCTGGATGCCAAAACCTCGAGGTTTCTCACCAAACCTCGAGTTTTCATTCAAATATGAAAGTTTTGAAAAATCGCACTAGAGGCAAAACCTGGAGGTTTTCTAGAAACCTCGAGTCTTTTAAATCAGAGAAAAGTTGTTTGCTCTCTGTTTGCCAAAACCTCGAGTTTTCTCACCAAAACTCGAGTTTTGTTCAAATGTGAAAACTTTGAGTTTTTGTGCCAAGGCAGAAACCTTGAGGTTTTGAAGTAAACCTGGAGGTTTTGAAAAGTGATAAAACTTAGTTGCTCTCTGCCTGGACAAAGCTCGAGGTTTGTCCTCAAACCTCGAGTTTTCACCTATTGTGAAAACTTTGAAAAAATTTTGTCAAATTCAAAAATGGAGGTTTTGAAACATTGGTTAAAATCTAAGTTTTCTCTGCCAGTCAAAACCTCGAGGTTTCTTACCAAACCTCGAGTTTTCACAAAACTTGTGGAAATTGAAATTTTCAAGTCAAAAACAAAACCTTGAGGTTTTAGATAAAACTGGAGGTTTTCAAGTGTTCAAAACTTGAGAGACTCTCTGTAAGGCAAAACCTTGAGGTTTTACCAGAAACCTCGAGTTTTGCATTTTCCAGAAAAATGCTGAGAAGTCTCTGTGTGTAAAACCTTGAGTTTTCTCTGAAAACCGGATGTTTTGCTTTGTTCAGAAAACTTGGAAAATTCTTGGCCAATCTCAAACTCAAGTTTACATGTCCAAGCTTGAGGTAAGAATCCAATGCAAGAAGAATAAGCTCCAAACTCATTGTATTATGTCTGTTATGATCCGATGAATGAAGGCTATTCTTGACCAGCGTTTTTGCAACGTCCTGAACTGACTGTCAACTTTTGAAGGCCATATCTCCCTGGTCAGAACTTCGTTTTGATCCGTTCAAATCTTGATGGAAATACTTTTGAGTCTACTTTCATATGACACCAATTTCAGCTCAATCCGATTTGTATTTTGTGAGTTACACTCAAAACATCGAAGCTTGGTCTGCTGTGTGGTGTGAATTTCACAGTCAACTTCCACAATTCATAGCTTCTTGATCTGAGCTCTTTTGGGCTTGAATTTTATATCAAAATGACGCATTGGAAGTCTATTTTCATATGCCACTAGTTTCACCTCAATCCGATCTCTAGTTTGGGAGATATCATCGAATTACCAGACCTCGCTCGAGCTGAACGTGAAATAGAGTAGACCAGAGTTGCTGATCAATGCTGAAACCTCGAGGTTTTGCTTGAAAACTCGAGGTTTCACTGCCAAACTCGAGTTTTCACTTCTAAACTCGAGTTTTCCTAGTCCAAAGACGCCAGAGATGCTGAAGACACTCAAACCTCGAGGTTTGTACTCAAACCTTGAGTTTTCTCGTCCTAAACCTTATATTTGCTTGTTAACTCTAAATTAAGCTATTCAAACTTCCATATGATCTTGGAGCCTTCTAGCATCAATATAAGAACTTGAATAATTATATTCTCATTCTATTCAACAAGTTCTTCCTTCTTAAATCTCCCATCTTGATTATTCTTTATACTCCAATTCTTTCTTTCTTCTCTTCTTTTGATCATTCTTTGTCATTCAACTTGGACTCATCATTCTTAGCAAGTTATACCTTCTTCAATATCTCCTCTTCTTCTTGATTAATCTCTATGATTCAACTTGAACTAATCCACATTAAATATAGTAGTTAGTTGATGAGCACAAATAGTACCATGCTTTCCCTATACTTATTGATTGAATTGGATGTTAAATACAAGCTTAACTGCAGATAATCTAAGAAAAAAGATGTACATTCATGATATAGGGACAAGATGAAAGACAGAATATCACCAAGAGGGGGGGTGAATTGGGGATATAAAATTTTCTTCTTGAAAATACTCTGTTTATGCACACAGAGAACAGAGTTGAACAGAGAAAGGATAAAGAAGAATGAACACAAAGAATTTATACTGGTTCGGTCTAAATTCTCGACCTACGTCCAGTCCCCAGACTCTCCGGGATTTCACTATCTCAAATGATTACACACTCTGTACTCTCGGAGCAATTCTCTCACTCTAGAACTTACTCCCCCTTACAAGTTGTAATCAATCAACCAAATCTCAAAGTCCCAATACTTTGAGATTCTTACAATAAATGATAATCAATGATGAACTCTCTAAAAGAGTGGATAAGTAAACACTGAAGATCAAAATATCTGAAGATATTGAATTCTTAATCGAAACAATAAATGAAGTAGCTTGCTAATTGAATGCGCAGAGTTTCGGTAGGTGGAGACTTGAATGCTTCTTCCATTTATAGACGACTTCATTTAATGGCCGTTGTGAAGAGATTAATGAGCCGTTGTGAGTAATGAATGTGACCGTTGAGATTTCATGGCTTCATCTCTTCGTATGTCTCCGACATTCGTCCGTTATTCTCCGTTGACATTCTTTATTCAAATTGTCCGTTGGAGCTCATTAGAAATGTTGTCTGAAAAATAGCCGGATTGCTTTTCACTTGCTCAGATGGTTTCTTGCCGAATTGGTGAATGTTCTGAGCTTCGCATTAAATGCTTCTGATAGAAATTCGCTTTTTGACATTTTGAAGTTTAAGCCTGTTAATCCTGTCTAACACACACTGGAAACATGATTAATAGTGGTTAGAAATGATAAGAATCAATAATATCAAGTACCCATTGCATAATCATTGAGTTCCAGATCTCGAAAATACTGAATTTTAAAATCTGATATGAGTAACTCGAGTTGCACAGTAGCAACTCGAGTTATTTTCAAGTTCAAGAATTTTTGGAAGGGAAGGCCAACTCGAGTTATATTAATTAACTCGAGTTGCATTTTCATTTAATTCACACAGAGAGCAATTCGCTTTGACATAACTCGAGTTGCACAGTAATAACTCGAGTTATTCTTAAATTTAAACCATACAGAGAGCAATTGCACTTTTATAACTCGAGTTGCACAGTAATAACTCGAGTTATGTTAAACTTAAATTCAAACAGAGAGCATTTGCGTTTTGGCATAACTCAAGTTGCATAGTAATAACTCGAGTTATGTTAAAGAAAAATTCAGGCAGAGAGCAAACGCTACAAGAGTAACTCGAGTTGTTGAAAATAACTCGAGTTACTTCAGTTTCAGAAAATTTTGAATCGTGAGAAGCTTTCTGGGATTGCAAAGTACAGTCCATAACTCGAGTTGTTAAGTGATAACTCGAGTTATGACTCTTTGAAAAATAATTTTTAACTTGAGTTATGATTTTCAACTTGAGTTATGATTTTTGTGAAAAATCTTTAAGTCCTAAAACTTGAGTTGTAATCAACCAACTTGAGTTACTGATTTTCAAAAACATTTTCAAAGATCTCAAGATTGATTTCAAGTATTTTATCAAATGTCACAATTGTTAGTCATCATCAAAATATATAAAAACTAACACAAGAGGGAAGAGATCATTTGCATGTGCAGAGAATGGAACAATTTACTTTGTTTTAAGGGAAATCGTATGACAAAGTTGATACGATGCTATAGCATTTTGACAGCGATTCAAAGTGCAATACAAGGCATATCGATTGCTATAACAAAGTAGAGGACGCGATGCTATGCGGCATATTTTCTGACCTTTTTGCTCAGATGAATTCAGGAATAAAATAAAAGAGCAATATTGACAGAAAGATTGCTGACGTAACAGAATAGAAGATGTGGAGGATCTGAACTGAAAGATTTGGAAGAATCCTGTAAGATCTGCAGAAGAAATCTACTTAAATCAAGTGATCTCCTAAATCCCGACAGATGAGGAAAAGGCTCAGCTTGCTGTAACGTGCACCACAAGAAACGACTTCTTATAAAAGGAAACAGTAGAGCCAACCCTAACAGAGTCGGAAAGCCTAAGAACATGATTCCAACTTTCGGCAGACTACAGAGAAGAGAAGAGTGAGAGATTTCACAAAAGCATGAGATTTTCCAGAATTACCCAGCACCCTTTCCTTGCAGTACGACGGAACGAAGAGAACGTAGAGTGGTGACATGACAGAACCTCGACTACGCCATCGGAAATTCCCCAAGCTTTCTGTTTTCTTGCTTTTTTCCTTTCATGGGTCATTTTGTTAGTTTCTGTTGTATGTGTCCCTCGTCAGTCATGAACTAACTTTTATATGGCTGGACGAGGATGAGTCTTTGAGTGTTGAATGAACCCAGTTGCAAGTTCTTAATTCAATAAATTTGGTTTGCGTATCGGTGTTTTAATTACTAGTCGGTTAATGGAAGTTAAGGGCTAGATCTGTGGCTTCACTTACTGGCAAGGAGTGGAGTTAGACCTCCGAGAAACAGTTCTTGCTAGACGGCCCGTGCACGGCATGACCTATATTTAGACTTCAGGAATGGAGCTACCTCTCATAACCATAACACCCTGAGCGTACAGTAGGCCTAGCTAGAAAGTTGCCATAGGAATATGGAAGGAGTATAGTTGGAGTCATATGTATCGGGCACGTTAGTGTCGGTAGATTATATTGGTGGGTTAACCAAATAGCTTTGCTGTTAGTCACTATGCTGTAGCAATTGCGGAAGCTGTGCAGTATAGATACTATAGCATTGGGTAAAGCAACTGGGGGAGTGATGCACTTAAGGATGATTCTGAGCCCAACCTAACATTTTACTGATATCTTCTTGTGTTTACTTTCATTATTTAATTTTGTTAGTAGCATAGTTATTGAAACCCCTCAACCTGATTGATTTTATTTCTAATCTGCGCAACGCTATAGCATATGAGCGTTAATCCTTTGTGTCTCAATCTCTATGGGACGATACTCTACTTTCACTTTATTACTTGTTCGAATGGTTCGCTTGCCATAAGGGAATTTGACCAACAAGTTTTTGGCGCCGTTGCTGGGGATTGTTAACACAATTAGTGACGACACCCTGTTTGCTCAATCGTTGCATTTATTTAATAAAAGCTCACTTCCTCTCTGTTCTTAATTGACAGGTACATTCTGTACTGCATTCGCAAGACGCCCACCGCCAATTTAGAGCCTTACGATCCAGAAATCGACCGCACTTATAAGCAAAGGCGCATGAGGCAGAAGCGACGAAGTCAGAACTTTACCTCAGCAAGCATGGCGGAAATACGGGTCAACCATGAATGAGAGCAACGAGAGCATGCAATCTTAAACGGGGACAACCAGAACCCCCCACCTCCGAACGCTAACGCCAACAAGGCCATCATGGAATTCGGAATTCCAGATTTAAACAAGCTGAGTTCAGCCATCATACCACCAACCCTCAATGTTGGACACTTTGAAATCAAGGGTGTCATGATTCAGATGCTGAATGCAGCCGGACAGTTTGGAGGACTGCCATCCGAAGATCCACACCTACACCTCAAAACCTTCATGGAGGTGTGTGATTCTTTTGTCATCCCACGAATCCTGCTCGATGTCATCCGAATTAAGTTATTCCCATTCTCTCTTAGGGAAAAGGCTCGGACGTGGTTAAATACCATGCCTACTAATTCCATTACTACATGGAACGACCTGGGAAGTAAGTTCTTGCTCAAATTCTTCCCACCTACGAAGAACGCACAACTCAGAGGGGATATTACTAGCTTCCAATAGAAGGCAGGAGAGTCTACCTATGAAGCCTGGGATAGGTTCAAAGATCTTCTCAGAAGATGCCCACAACATGGACTGAGCGAATGGGTCCAACTAGAAACATTCTACTGAGGCCTAGATGGGCAAACACGATCAATTGTGGATGCCTCATCTGGAGGATCAATATTAATGAAATCTTTTGAAGAGGCCCACGACCTATTGGAGCACATGTCCATGAACAGTCATCAGTGGCCAGTGGACAGAGCCACATCTTCCCAAACTGTTGCAGGAATACATGAATTAGATGCTATGACTGCCCTCGCTGCGCAAGTCTCATCTCTGACGAATATGGTAAAGGGACTGACCCTTCCACCAGCCCACACGATGCCACAACCATCTTAGGTAGCTTGTGTATACTGTGGTGGGGAACACTCCTACTCGCAATGCTCTGCCAACCCTAAATCGGTGAATTTCATAAATAACTTAAATAGGGGTGGTGGCAATAATAATCCATACTCCAACACATACAACCCCGGATGGAGGCAGTACCCTAACTTCTCGTGGAACTCGCAAGGCTCACAAGCAGTAGGACAAGCACCGGCCCCACAGTACCAAAACCGAACATCAAACCCACCTGGGTTTACCCAGCAAGCAAGGCAGCAGGGCAGTGAATCAGACCCGCAGCACTCTATGTTGACCCTTCTAAAAGAATATATGGCAAGGAATGATAATATTATTCAGAATCAACAAGTGACCTTGCGGAATTTGGAAACTCAAGTAGGCCAACTAGCAACAGCTCTTAACAACAGACCCTCAGGATCCCTGCCTAGTGACACTGAAGTCCCGAGGATTCAAGGAAGAGAAGAAGTCAAGATGATAGAGCTCCGCAGTGGTAGAAGCTTAGAACCCCTGATTGCTACCAAGCAACCTATGGTGGTCACTGACCAAAGAGCGAAGAAATTCAAGGAAGTGCCAGCAAGCATTGAAAAACCCCTCGAGGTCGAGCAGATACAATCAGAACTTGATATAGGCACAACAGTCCTACACCCACGTGCAACATCAGGTGAATATGGGCCACAACTAAGGAAGAATGCTAACTCGCCATCATCAAAGCAGAGCCCTGCCTCCGGATCTACAACAATGCCAAAGCCACACCCGCCTTTCCCACAAAGTCTAAAGAAGCAAGGGCAGGAAAAGCAATTCAAGCAGTTCCTCGATATGCTACGGCAACTGCACATCAATATCCCACTTGTGGAGGCTTTAGAACAAATGCCGAGCTATGTGAAGTTTATGAAAGAAATTCTGTCTAAAAAGAGGAGGCTGGAAGAATACGAGACAGTAGCTTTGACCCAGGATTGCAGTGCCATACTGACCAATCGACTACCTCCGAAACTAAAGGATCCTGGCAGCTTTACAATCCCATGTGCAATCGGATCACATTACTTTGGCAAGGCTCTGTGTGACTTAGGTGCTAGTATAAACCTCATGCCTATGTTAATTTTCAAGCAGTTAGCTGTCGGGGAGGCCAGACCCACAACAGTCACATTGCAACTAGCTGATCGCTCCATAGTCTTCCCTGAGGGAAAGATCGAAGATGTTCTGCTAAAAGTGGATAAATTTATTTTTCCTGTGGATTTCATTATTCTTGATTTTGAAGCAGATCATGAGGTCCCAATTTTACTGGGAAGACCTTTTATGGCAACTAGTCGTGCACTGATCGATGTGGAGAAAGGAGAACTCACTATGCGAGTAAACGATGATTAGGTCACCTTCTCGATACTTAAGGCAGAGAGATTTAAAGATCCAACTGAGAAATGCCTGACCTTTTTAAATGGCAGCAAGGGTGATGAAGGGGTAACCAGTGCAAGTATACACTATCAATGTAATACCGGCAAGTATCCCAAGGTAATAAAATATCGTTCCCACAGGGACCAAAGTTCCAACTACCAACCCAAATCACTTTAATTTATAGTTGATGTAACCGAAAGAGTTTTTGATGAAAATATTAAAAGACAGTAAAATCACACAGAAATTGAATTAAACTTTGTAAAATGAAATTAACAAAAGCCTAGGGTCATGTATATCATCAATAATCCATTTAAATGTTCTTCCTTTACCAAAAGCTAGATTAAGACCTAATCTTCTTTTTAAGGTAGAGTTTAACTACTTAACCGTTGAATTGGAGTAAGTCAATCGAATTTCAGATTTTAATCTAATTGCTTATTCCTAAGTCAATTAGCTTAATCCTTAATCCTAAAGTCATGTTCCCATGCTCATTAGAATTAATTCTTGCATTAAGCCCAGAATTCTTTATGATTGCATAAAGCCTATGTCAAGTTCCCTTGCTAGTACCTTATGTTCTTTAATCAATTGAACCTAGAATTAACTAGCCTTTTCCAAGGTCTAATTAATCTTTCAATTCCTTAATTAGATGATCAAACCAACCAAGGCATTAAGCATGGATTAAAGAAACATATCCAAGACAAAGATTATGTAATTAAAAACAGAATCACAATTAAACTTCATAAAGAATCCATACATGACCTTAGAAAGATACTTAGTTCATGCTAATCATGACCAAGCATAAAAATGGTAAAAGATGAAGAACATGAAATTTAATTAAAACAACCAAAAAGGAAAGATTACAACTAAGCCATACCAAGAAGGAGGCAAGAAATACAAAAGAAAAACAATACATAAAAGGAAAGATTAGAACTAAGCCATACCAAGTAGGAGGCAAGAAACTAAAGACAAGAATTAAAGACAATACATAAAACTAAATAAGCAAAACTAAAGCCTTCCATGTAGGAGGCAATGATCAAAAAGGAAAGCAATGGAAAATAAATTGCATGAAAGTTATAAGAATAAACTAAGCCTTCCATGTAGGAGGCAAAGAACAAGAAGGAAAGAACATAAAATGAAGAGAAATCTGAAACTAAGAAAGAAAGAACCTAAAATGGAGAGATCTTGGTCTGCTCCAAGTGTGTCTACATCTTCTAAACATCCTTGTATTTATAGAAAACTTGGGAGAACTATTGAGCCACAATTCTTGACTTTTGTGCTCCAAAAACGCGTCCGAATTACAGCCTGGTTTACACCAAGATTTCGGTGGCTTTCGGTGAATTTGTCTTCATATGAATTGTAGCCCCGGATGTCAGCTTTCCAGTCGTTCAAACAGGACCTCATTTGGATATCCGTAGCTCCAGTTATGGGCCAAACACTGCATGTTGGTCCAGAGTCCGTCACAGCACATTGTTTTGTGTTCCAAGCCCATTTTGGTCCTCTAAACGTCTGATTTAGCTTCTGGGCTTGTCATAGAAGTTGTAGGTATGTCTCTTAGCTTTCCTAAAATATAAAGTTTGGATCAATTGGAGGTCTAGAACGTAAGTTATGATCAAAATACTGAACAGTGTTCATTACCCAATTGAAAAAGAGATGTGATTTGAGCCCAGTTTTGATCCAAATTTCAAATATAACCAAGATCAATACAAATGAAGTCTAAAAACTAATTATGAAGATGAAACTACATATTTAACTATTTTGATCCATTAAACCATGACAATGACAGAGTTTTTAGCTAATTAAAATATCTTAAATTCTAAGGTTATCAAAGGGTGATGAAGAAGCAGGGAATCCCCCTGCACAATTGTAGCATTAAATTGCCATAGCAAAGTCAGGCTGAAGACTTTAAACCAAGTGCTACTGGGAGGCAGCCCAGTACCATGCTTTGCATTACCATTTTGAGAATAGAAGTGATACCAGTGGAACACCGAATCAGAAAAGGACCAGGGTATTAGGATTGCTATAACAATTCCTCTGTGACAGTCGTACGACAAGACGGGCCTGTGGGTGGGCCACACAAGACTGGGCCCAGCAAATTTGAAAATTAAATTACAACCAGGGAAGGAACCGCCATTAGTCACACTAAGCATCTACCGCACAGTTCGCCCCTAAAATTTCAGACGAATTTTGCGCGACCTACCCTCAATATATGCCCATAATCACTACTGTTGAGCCCTAGATAAAGCTGAATTCAACTCCCGGCACAATCCCGCTTACTCACTCATTCCGTGTATGGCGACAACACTTTCTCTTCAATCTACAACTTCAGCGTCTTCCAATGGCATTCACCAAAGGTTCCATCCAGAAAGCACCTACTGAGGCCCCAGACACCATGCCATTCACCACTAGGGAGGCCGAATCTCGCTTCAACTCCTTAAAAGCAAATAAAACCCCAGCACCAGAGCGAGGGTTTGACGGAGATGCATTCGAATAGGGTTCCTACCCAGAATACGTTACAGAGATCATCCGCCGGTGCCAATGCGAGAGATTCTGCCTTCACCCTGTCGAGGTAGTAACCCCCCCTTGTTTTTTAATTTGGAGCAAATTATCCCGGGGGTGCCCCTATTTCATCACCGTCCGAGGAAAGAGTGTGCAATGCAGCCCTAGAGCCATCTGCAAGGTTTACAACCTCGAGCCTACAGCCGATGAGTACAACGAGCTTCTCCAGAAAGCGGAGAGCCCCGAGATCCTTGCTGACGTGGTCGCTCGGCTCTGTTTGCCCGATACTGAGTGGCAAATTTCCAAGGAAGGGTCATACAACTTAAAATGCAACCGCTTGACAGTTGAGGCACGATCTGGTTCCACTTCCTCCGCCACAGACTTATGCCAACACTGAACAGCCAGACCATTTCGCGAGAGCACGCCTTGCTGCTCTATTGCATCTTGGAGGGCAAACATATTGATGTCGACGCACTCATCTACCGGGAATTGTTTGACTCCCTAAATACCACTACTGGAAACCTGTGGTTCCCTGCACTTATTACTGAGCTCTGTTGAAATGCAGGGGTGATCTTTGATGCTAGCAAAGAAAGAGCAGGACTCTCGCAACTTGTTACTTTAGCTGTGGTTCAGCACATTCTGCAAAAGTGTCAACCTCGGGCCACACAAGCCAACGTGACCAGATCGCCTGTCGAGCCCCCGGCCGATACCACCCTGGTCTCTGCAGCAGCATTTCATGCTTTGGTTGCACAGGTCACCACATTGCAACGTTCCATGAGTACTTTGCTCCTTTAGCAGCAGATGTGGTGGCAGTATATTGCTAAGAGGGATCGCAACCTTGCTGCAAATCTGGTGGCAAACGTCCCAAAATACACTCCATTGCCGGTTTTCCTTGAGGTAACTTTTGATATGCACAATGGAGTTACTGGCCCATTACAACAAGAACCAACAAACTCGCGGAAGCGTCGCCGGAGCAAAAGCCCCCAAGAAGGTGAGCCTACCAGCACACACTCAGGTGACACCGATGATGATAAAGTGCCAAACTCTCAAGGACCTGTCACTGGACCTTCTTCAGGAAAGGGGTAATTCAGTTGTATCTTTTAGATTGTCCCTGGTACCAGACTTTTTCTCATTTTTTTCCTCTTTCCTTTGTTTTCTTATCTTTTTATTTTATTTTATTTTTATTTTGAATACGTTTTTATTTCCAAAAAAAATAAAATTTGCTCTCGCCATCAACTCATGCCACTCTTGTCTCGGTTCATCAATCCAATGGGGGCATTGCATCGTTTAAGTGTTGGGGGGAGGATTGAGTTAATTTGTAATATGCTCTACCGCTATTTGTGCTTTGCCAACATTCGTACCATACATATAGCTTTTTGCACAAATTTTTTTCTCCGAATTCCTTGATAAAAGCATGAATAGGATCTTGTAGCAATGGATGAATGTTTGTATGACTGAACACAGCGCATTTGCCAAGGGGAACTAAACCTTTAGGCTTGGGAAATTGACGGTGCTAGCCAATCCGATACAAGGTAGAGTTGCAATGAAGAAGTCTAAAGGGAAGAACCCCTGATGGAAGGATTAAATTGAGCCTAACTGTTTTATTCTGTGTGTATATCTGCTAACTCGTGTTTGATCCTTGATTTGTCTTAGTCCTTTGATAGCTACTTGGCGTCTGAGTTTGAAGTTTGTAGGATAAAGGCATTCATGCCGTACCCATCACTCCATACACTTCACACGCACCAACACTGATGGGATCCGTACACGCAGCAGATTAAAATTTCTTACGAATCCCATCCCGAGGATCACCCAGGTGCATTTAAATCAAGACTTAGGAATCCGAATCATACCTTTGGAGAATTCGTTCGCGTCTCGTTCTCTTTGAACAGGTGGGCTACCTTCTCGATCAGCAGAAGACGACTTCTTAGAATCGACTTCCTCTATCGGTATCCACACGAACAATCCCCGAACACGATTACAGCAGCGTGCTAGCGCCTCGAGTTGTGCGTCTCTCTCTTTTACGCTCTAGGGTTTCTCGCGACTTTCTAATACGCTCGACTAAAAATTCTGTCAATTTTTCTAAACCTGATAGGTGTATTATATAATCAAAATTAATCCTCATTAATTTTGAAATTTGAATTTTGAATCTGGATAATATATCAATTAAATCTATCCAATAGATCTAATCTAATATATTTATTTAATCCAAATTAAAACTAGATCTGAAATTCGAATCTAAATTAAAAGCCTTCTGATTTAATTTATCTCTTATAAATTAAATCTGAGAAATGATATCTATCTATTTAATTAAATCTGAGATACTATATCTCAATTTAAATTAAACAGATATATGATATCTTTATTCGAAAATCAAATGAGATATAATATCTCTATTTGTTTTAGATATTTAATTTATCCAATAAATTAAATATAAAACAAATATCATATAATATTATTATAATCTCCATTAAATAATATTATTATATTATTTTTTTTCAAATTTATAATATATATATATATATATTTTTTTTTTTTTTACCCCAGATTAAATTCAACATCCATTAAATCTTAAATTAATCTAAGATTCAATGAATCTGGACGCATTTGCTCGTGTTGGGTTATTCTTGTGTGCGACTATGTAGGCCCATATGAGATTGGCAGTGGGCCAAGACTGTATCAGCCCACAAGTCGCAAGCGGCCTCTAGCAAGACATTGCGACTACCCAATTCACATAGGGATCGATGACACGATACAACCTATCGTACAACCATGTCACGTCCCTTTTGTCACGCGATGATTTGGTTGAGGATGAGGCATGGATAATGTCAACTTCCTGTTCTTGACCACTACTTTCTCAATTCTCGAGTAGTCTAAAAGGTGAAATGGAAACTCTTTTCCATCACAGTATGGCCATACATTTCTTAGACTCACTCATCGAGGGGCCCAGTATTATCTCTCTACAAATGTGAGGGACAAATTCCATCTTGACCATTCACATTCCTCCGCATGAAAACCACTGATCCCGATCCCAGCCTTTATCATCACCCAGTCAAAGGTGACTTTTGACTAGGTCAAAGGTCAGTGACTCATCATGTAGGAATCCATGATGATCTCAGGTCATAGGGCGTTGTGACGTGGTTATACATGAGATAAGCTTATGACTTATACCATGCAGCTTTCTCATAGTGGGTCGGTCCAGCGCCTTGTACTCTTACAAGTGCCCATGACTTTGATTCGTATCTCCATACCTCATCAAAGTCATACAGGTCTTATTTCATCTTCACTCCCATGTAGATGACCGACCAGGGACATTTAGGATAATCTATAAGATTATCCAGGGATGCAGTTATCAATACGAACATGCAAACGAAAATGATAACAAAAAAGAATACTTTAAATAACTTAAATATCCAAAGTACAATGAATTGCCCCTAGGGCATAATTTCCAACAAACACATCCATGTTGCCACGCCCTTTGAGCCATACAAGTATGCTATAGCAAAGCAAGCTGGACAGGAATACAATGAGTTACTGTGGAAATGCTACGGCAAGAGTGTTCCCATGAAAGGCTGTGGAAAGAAGTAAAAAGAGCTGCTAAGTGATTTGTTTCGTTTCTGGTTTGTTTTGGATGTGTGTTTTATCTTGCTTAAAAGAAAGAGAGAGAGAGAGAGAGAAGAAGAAGAAAGAAAAGACCAGAGTCAGGATTAGCAAGCAATATGAGGAATTCGAAAGAACACTCGGCTAAAAGCTGCAAGGAATGTCCACCAGATTTGCTATAGCATCCATCTCCATTTTTGCCACCTCACAACACTTAGCCACCCTCACATTATAACCCAATAAGTCCTTTGGATGAACGAATACTCAGAATGCTAGGAAGTAATCTTAGGACTTTGACAAGGTTACGGATTTGTTGAGTTAGTTTGACAAGAGAGCAACAAAAAGAAAATCCATGGGTAAGCAAGTGTAAACACTGAACTTGAGAGCCCCTAGCAACTTCCTCATCTAAACAATACCACACTTCATGAGCGGTTGGCACTAGGCAGTGGGATTGCCGAATAGAGGATAGAACTTAAAAGCAGGCGTGCAAGCAAAGTTATACAGACAGGAGTACTGCAGCTATGAGTTCTTGTCCACTCCATTTTGTTTTGCCCAGGAGTGCAAAAAGCTAAGTGTGAGGGTATTTGATGAGCACAAATAGTACCATGTTTTCTCTATACTTATTGATTGAATTGGATGTTAAATACAAGCTTAAATGCAGATAATCTAAGCAAAAAGATGTACATTCATGATATAGGGACAAGAGGGAAGAGATCATTTGCATGTGCGGAGAATGGAACAATTTACTTTGTTTTCAGGGAAATCGTATGGCAAAGTTGATACGATGCTATAGCATTCTGACAGCGATTCGAAATGCAATACAAGGCATATCGATTGCTATAGCAAAGTAGAGGATGCGATGCTATGCGGCATATTTTCTGACCTTTTTGCTTAGATGATTTCAAGAATAAAATAAAAGAGCAATATTGACAGAAAGATTGCTGACATAACGAAATAGAAGATGCGGAGGATCTGAACTGAAAGATTTGGAAGAATCCTGCAGGATTTGCAAAAGCAATCTACTTAAATCCAGCGATCTCCTAAATCCCGACAGAATAGGAAAGGCTCAGCTTGCTGTAACGTGCACCACAAGAAACAACTACTTATGAAAGGAAACAGCAGAGCCAACCCTAACAGAGTCGAAAAGCCTGAGAACAAGATTCCAACTTTCGGCAGACTGCAGAGAATAGAAGAGTGAGATTTCACAAAAGCATGAGATTTTCCAGAATTACCCAACACCCTTTCCTTGCAGTACGACGAAACGAAGAGAACGCAGAGTGGTGACGTGACAGAACCTCGACTACACCATCGAAAATTCCGCCAAGCTTTTTGTTTTCTTGTTTTTTTCCTTTCATGGGTCATTCTGTTAGTTTCTGTTGTATGTGTCCCTCGTCAGTTATGAACTAACTTTTATATGGCTAGACGAGGATGAGTCTTTGAGTGTTGAATGAACCCAGTTGCAAGTTCTTAATTCAATAAATTTGGTTTGCGTATCGGTGTTTTAATTACTAGTCGATTAACGAAAGTTAAGGGCTAGATCTGTGGCTCCACTTACTGGCAAGGACTAGAGTTAGACCTCCGAGAAACAGTGCTTGCTAGGCGGCCCGTGCTCAACATGACCTATATTGTAGACTTCAGGAATGGAGCTACCTCTCATAACCATAACACCCTGAGCGTACAGCAGGCCTAGCTAGAAAGTTGCCATAGGAATATGGAAGGAGTATAGTTGGAGTCATATGTATTGGGCACGGTAGTGTCGGTAGATTATATTGTTGGGTTAACCAAATAGCTTTGCGGTTAGTCACTATGCTGTAGCAATTGCAGAAGTTGTGCAGTATAGATGCTATAGCATTGGGTAAAGCAACTGGGGGAGTGATGTGCTTAAGTATGATTCTGAGCCCAGCCTAACCTTTTACTGATATCTTCTCGTGTTTACTTTCATTATTTAATTTTGTTAGTAGCATAGTTATTGAAACCCCTCAACCTGATTGATTTTATTTCTAATCTACGCAACGTTATAGCATTTTGAAAGTGGAGCCAAATACCCAAGAGGGGGGTGAATTGGGTATTTTAAAATCTTTTGCAAATAACTCTGTTTTCTAGTATTGAAAACAGGGTAGAACAGAGCAAAGGGAAGAAGAGCTGAACACAAGAGATTTATACTGGTTTGGTCTTAACCACTTGACCTACGTCCAGTCCCCAGACTCTCTGGGATTTCCATTATCTCAAAGATTACACACTATACACTCAAGAAGTGATTCTCTCACTAGAACCCACTCCCCCTTACAAGTTGTAATCAATGATTCCCAAATCACCAAGTCCCCTTGACTTGTGATTCCTTACAATAAATGATAATCAGAAGAATAACTCTCTCAAAGAGTAGATATGAATGAACACTGAAGCTCTTGTATCAAAGGATACTTTACAAGTGAAAAACTGAAAGAAATAAATGTAAGCTTGAATGCAATTCGCTCTCAGTTGTTGTAGTTATTGGAAAGACTTGAATGTTGCTCTATTTATACTCAGAGATCATTAAATGACCATTGCTTTCCCAATAGATCCGTTGGAGAAGTTCTCCATGTGTTAAGAGGTGGTTTAGACATCTTCTCTCTCTAATATTTCTCTTAATCCAGTTGTCCAAGTAAGCAGAGTTGGCTCTCTGCGAATTAGTCCGTTAGAGAGGAGGTTTCTTGTTGTAGAAATCAATCTTTAATGCTTTGTAAACGTGTGCAGTTGGATTGGCCAGAGGAAGTAACTTTCTGGACTTTGCATTTATTGTTCTGAATTGCTTTTTGCTTTATGCTTTAACTCCTCAACAAACATTCTTTAATCCTCTGTAATTCACTAATAAAGACGTTAAATATAGTAGAGAATATCAGAGAATAATATTGCAAAGGATTAAGATCAATCAAGATTGTTTTCTGAAATCGATAGATTTGAAATTCTGAATCTATGTCACGAACTCGAGCTTAGTTCTTGCAGGCTCGAGTTTGCTGCTTCAGTGTCTAAAAGTGTTTCAGTTTAAAAACATGTAATCTTGAGGTTTGTAATCTAAACCTGAGGTTCTCAACTCATTGAAAAGTCACATTGCTTTCGGGTTGATTTGAACTCGAGCTTCCTATATTAGGCTCGAGTTTGTTTCATCCAGAGAGGAATGTCGCGATTTTGAGTTCTGGAGAGTTTATGTTCAAGAGGTGAACTCGAGCTCATTAATGATAGGCTCGAGTTTGAAACTTGTTCTGTATGAAGAACACAGAGATTGGACTTGACTAGGGTGTCAAGCTTAGAGCCTACGTACCCTCGAAGGGATCAAAGTCCACGTAGTTCGCAACAAACTTGAAGGCACGTAGCCAGGGGAGTGGGGTGTGTGCTCTGTGTGGCAGAAAGTAACAAGAGAATAAGATAGAACGTGTGCACCTGTTTAGGGTTTCCTTCTATTTATAGAGGAGCTTGGTGCCCGTATCTCCCTATTAAAGAGGGATATCCATGATTGAGCCTTTCAGGGCTGATTGGCTGGTGCCATGATTGTAGGAGGATCTCCTATTAATGAGCTCCTAAATATAGGGGATCTCGGATCCTTTCCCAATATAGCGCGGATTCCCTTATAGGCTTACTGGGCCGGGGTCTGGACTTGGGCCTATTGGGCCGGTCCGTAACAGTTGCCCCCCAGCTTGGTCGTTCAGGCTTCTGGATGGCCGAGATGCTTAGTGACCTGGTCCCGTTGTGGCCGAGGTCCCCTTGTGCGGACTGGGTCGGCTTTCGGATGCCGTGGCCCTTAGCTCGGCTTGGGACTGTGGTCGGCTCAATAGGTTCTCGTCCTGCCTAGAACGTCGGGTTTGTTTATGTCCGGGCGGTTTTTATCCTGCCCGGGTCCCCACGCTTTCTCTTGCCATTTGGGATTCTCCGTACGCTTCGGTTTTCCCCCTTCGTGAGCCATCATTGTGGTTTTACAGCTGTCAGATCCTTAGTGGAGAGAGTCTGCAACCGTCACGCCTTTTCGTTTCTCGAGGCTAATGCGCATTTAGTGCGCTGGCGTTGTGTTGCGCCAATCCCGTCACGTTGGTACGGGAAAATACCGTTGTATCCTTCTTGTGTTAGGATTTCGGTTTAAATAACCTGCCCTGTGCTTCTTTTCCACTTTTCCCGCTAATTCATTCTCTTGCTCAGATTACTCTCTGGTTTCTCTAGAGCTTCAGAGGGGATTCTTTGTGCCCGGAACTTTCGCCGTCTTCCAGCGTTCTAGTTCCTTCCTTTTTCACAGAACAGGTATCGTGCCACTTTTCTGTCATTTTGTCTGGTATTTCCTTTTCTTTTACCGTTTATTCTTCGTTGATCGACGTTTGCATCATTGCTCTTCCCTTCTTCCGGGTTTCCTGGGTTTCTTTAGGATCAGTATACCCGAAATTCGTCCCATCATTACCTTAAACACTGTTCTTAGCGCTTTTAGGTTTCTGACCATGGTGAGGGGTAGAGGTATTCCTAGTTCTGCAGCTTCCTTGACGCCGGAGGAGGAAATGCTCCTTCGTGCGCGTCTCCCGCGGGCTACTTATTGGGTTCTCGGGGGTGAACCACCTGCTTCGGGAATCCTGGATCCTTCACGCCGAGGTGGCGTCGTGCGTCCGGGGCGAGGTGGGGCTCGCCCGTCCTCGGGAAGGGTTTCTGTTTCAATTCCACGCTCACCCTTCCGGGCGCTTGCAACCGCTCTTCCTCACGAATCGCCTGGTGGGGCCCTGGTGGGTTCCTCTTCCAGTTCCCAATCCCCGGTGGTGATGGCTCGACCGCTGAATTTTTACGAGGGTCCCTCTACTGCTTGCCGGTCGTCAGCTCCCGAGGGTTACGTGGGCCCCTGTTGGGACTGCCTGGCGGAGGCTTCCGTGTTAATGGCAGGAGATGGGGATACCATGGCTTCGTCCATTCTAGGCTCCTGTCGGCATTGGTCTGCCCCGGTTGTTTCTTCTCGCGACCCCATTCGTCCGAGTCGACCTTCTTTAGTACCTGCTGTTATGCCTATGCCAGGTATTTCTGCTTCTTTGCTAACACCGGCTTTGTTTATTTTCATATAGGCTTATTTATGGCTCCCAAGTCGGGATCTTCAAAAAAGCGTTTGGAGGCTGGTGGTTCGGACTCACCCAGTCCGTCCGAAGTCCTGATTCGCCGATACGGCTGGGTATCACACGACGTGCTGGCCACAACGTCGCTGATGTCGGAGGTAGACATAGCACGGCTGGAGGTCCCGGTCGTGCCCGGATGCGTCCTTAGGCGTCCGGGGCCTGAGGAGCCTGTATGTGCTGCTCGGTCCGAGGGTCAGCCAGACTTTTTCTTCTTTTACCGGGACTACTTGACTCGGGTCCAGGTTTCTCTTCCTTTCTCCCCCTTCCAGATGGAGGCGTCGCGTCATCTTCGTCTCGCCCCGTCCCAACTCCATCCGAACGGGTGGGCCTATCTTGTGGCCTTCGAGAGGCTTTGTAGCCATTTCTCGCCTCCCCTAGCTTGCTCGTCCAACCTTTTCTTTTACTTCTTCGGGCCTTTTACCCCTAGCTCGCCGAAGGGGGGTGAAAAATTTAGGGGGTTGGTGTCCCTACGGCTTAATCCGGAGCGCAGGCTGATGACGCCCTTTTCTGATTCCTTCAAGCGTTTCAAGGGGGCGTTTTTCAAGGTTGAGGCCGTACCAGGAGAGGAGCCGTGGTTCCTGGAAGAGGGCGGTCGCTTCCCTTTGTACTGGGAGGAGGGCCATTATAAAGCCAAAGCCCTATCCTTTCAAGTGCCGCGCAAAAGTCTTCTTCCGGAATCAGCTTCTGCAGTGTCCCGGATTGAGGCTTTGGTGGCCGAGATCGGTGTGCAGCCGGCTGGCTTCTATATATCTGCCGAGCCGCTGCCTCCTGCCTGTAGGGTTTTTAGCAGTGTATTGTTTTTGTTTCAGTATTGGTCTGTTGAATTTAGTGGTTTTGACCTACTCTGTTTGCCTTTGTTTGCAGCTAGAGCTATGGACGCCCTGCCGCTGTATGCCCGGCTGTCGCGTGCCGCCGCTGCTCCTTCCAGTCGCCAGAAGAAGAGGGCGGCTTCAGCTGACGCCGGTACTTCTGCTGTACCGGCTTCGAAGAAGACGAAGGGTCCTGTTGCCGAGGTTCCTTCTTTGGCCGCGGCTCCCAAGTCGGCCCCTGTGGTGGAGATTCCAGCTCTGGGGAGTCAAGAGGTCACTGTTGCTGCTGGTCCCTTCTCGGTCGTTGAAGCCTCAGCTTCTGAGCGGGGAGAAGTTGTCGCCGTATCTCCGAGTCCCAAGGGGAAGGATCTTGTCATAACTGATGAGGAGATTGACCGTCTGTTTTCTCCTGCTGGCTCGCCGTCACCATCGTCTTCTTCAGTGCACCTTCCCCTTCCTCCACCTCTGCCAACCGGGCCTTCCTCGGTTCTGCCCCGCAGCTTTTTGTGGGACAACGGGGTGGTCCCGGAGGTTGACGTGGCTTTCCTACCACCCCGGCACTTTCTGGAGGGCGGCCGCGCTTTATCCCCTGATGCCGAGGACTGTCTACAGGTGGCCCAGAAGGAGCTTATTAGGTCAGTGGGCTATCTTCAGGCTTTGAGGATGGTCCGGAACCTTTATGCTCGGGCGGAGGGCGAGGTTGTTAGGCTGAAGAAAGTGGAGGCCGAACTGAAGCCCCAGGCTGCGGCTGCTACGGAACTGAAGAAGGAACTGGCCGAAGTCAGAGCGAGGGCCAGTTCCTCTGAGGACGAGCTAATTGCGGCCTGGGCGGAGCGTGATGAGGCTCGGGCCGGGCTGGGGGCGGCGAAGGCTGAGCTGACTGAGGCTCAGGCTGAGCGGGATGCGGCCAGGGCGGAACGGGATGCCGCCAAGACCTCGGCGATGAAGGCTGACCGAGAGCTTCAGCTGTCTCGGGAGCGTGCTGACTCGGTGGCCGAGGAGTGTGCTCGGGCGCGACAAGAGATGTCTGAGAGCCTGGCTGCGGCCAAGGCTTTGGAGGAACAGCTCGCTACTCTGGCCGCCGAGAAGGAGGCGCTCGAGAAGGCCGTCGCAGCAGAGAAGGAGACTTCCCAGGAGCTTTCTGATGCCCTGGTACAGACCGCCGAGGCGTGCTTTAAGCAGGCTCTTCTCCAAATCCGGCATTTCAATCCTGGGGCCGAGCTCAAGGTAGATGGGTACGACCATCGCGCCTTTGTGTTGGAAGACGGGTCCTTCCTTCCATTTGAGCCGCCAGCTGCCGAGGATCTTGCCGAGGATGAGGTGGAAGACGCCGCCGATACTGTGGGCCTCGAAGCGAAGAATGCCGACGTCGGACCTGACCCCCAGCTCTAGCCTTGTTTTTGTTGTTGTTGTTCCTTTTGGGGCGTTGGTGCCCTTGTAACTTTGAAGTATTCTGGCCTTGGTGCCATTCTTGTACAGACTTGAACAATTAATGACAATATTTTTCTTGCCTTGTGCCGCGATCTGTACTTGTTTTAATTTTTACCGTCACTTTTGTTTGGATTTGACAATGAACGATTTACCTTTGTATCATCCTTTTTCGTCTGTCGGCCGTGTTTAGATAACTTAGACAATGGTTGGGCTTATCTCTCTTTTGTCTAAGTTTGGGTGTTCTTTCGGCTGTATGGTTGCAGGCCGTCTGGATGCTCTAGACAATGGATTTTGCAATCCTTTTGTCTGAGCTTAAGAGTCGGTCGGCCGGGTGGGTACGGGCCGTGTAGATAACTTAGGCAATGGATAATTTTATCGTTCTTTTGCCCAAGCTTTAGTGTTTGTCGGCTGCATATGTACAGGCCGTTGTTTCTCTACCACACTTAGTGTGTGGGAGGTTGGGGCAAGGTTGTCTTGTTTCAGCCTCGTCAGGCATAACTAACCATACTGCCTCGGCCCGGCTTTCAAGTAGCCGAGCTCCAACTTTCTTTTAGTTGGATCAAGTTGTACCGGCGTAAGGGCGGGACTACCACGTGTCAAACCGAGGCTTCGTCTGCCTGGAGTCGGACATTTTGACCAGATCAGGGTCGGCATGGCAGGCTGCTTGCTTAGCCGGGCGAGCGTTGACGCGTCAATTTCGCAAAGGGCCGTGTTCGATTCCTTTGCCGAGCTCTAACCAATGCCTGTCGCAGTACGACGGCCGGTTTTTGTACATCTAGATGTTTTTGGTTTTGGCCGGGTTTGTGACCTCGGGGCCGTCTACCGGTGCCGGGGTTAGTAACCCCGGCTTTTGGTTTCTTAGCCGGGCTTCATTGCCTCGGCCTTGTTGCCTTTGGCCGAGCTAAGCGGCTCAGGCTTTATGCTTAAGCTTTGTACGTATTGGTAAATATCCCCAGTGGGATCCTTTATTGATGAAAAGAAATAGCCCTACGGGGCCTTACAAAGCATCAGAAAAGACATAACTCGGACTCAAGACGAAAGGAAAACAAATGCGAGGAAAGGAATAATCGTAAAAGCTAACAAACGTTGCCGAGAAAGAGTCTAGCTATATTAGATCTTCAGCTTGTCGGCATTCCATGTCCTTTTGATTGGTTTTCGTGCCAAAGTCTCGAGGATGTATGCTCCTCCGTCGAGCTTTTCCTTAATCCGGTACGGCCCTTCCCAGTTTGCCGCCAGCTTCCCGTCCTTGGCATTCTTGTTGCCTATGTCGGCCCGTCGGAGTACTAGGTTGCCTCGGTTGAAAGACCGGGGTCTGACCTTTCTGTTGTACTTAGCCGCGAGTAGCTGCTTGGCGGCTAGTTCCCGGCAGTGCGCTGTAACCCGGATTTCATCAATGAGGTCCAAGTCAGTCTTCAAGGCGTCGTCATTCGATCCCTGCCCCTCCTGCCCGGCTCCCACCTTTCTCCAGGATGGCTGTCCGATTTCTACCGGGATCATTGCCTCACATCCATAGGTCAGCCTATACGGGGTTTCTTGAGTCGAAGACTGTACGCTCGTGCGGTATCCCCAGAGGACATTGTGGAGCTGCTCGGTCCAGTTGGTCTCGGCTTGCAACATTCGCCTCTTTAGTCCGTCCAGGACGACTTTGTTGGCGGCTTCAGCCTGGCCATTGGTCTGGGGGTGTTCGACAGACGAGAAGTGCTGCTTAATGTCCAAGTCGGACATTAGTGCTTGGAAACGATGGTCCATGAATTGGGTCCCATTGTCCGTGACGACCTCAGCTGGTATGCCGAAACGAGAGACGATGTTGTGCCTGAAGAATTTCATCACTCTGGCCGACGTTATCGTGGCGAGTGGCTCTGCTTCGATCCATTTAGTGAAGTAGTCGACTGCGACGATGAGCCATCTGCACTGCCCTTGCGCCGGCCTAAATGGTCCGAGGATGTCCATGCCCCACTTGTAGAAGGGCCATGGGGCTGGCATTCCTTTAAGTTCAGCGGGTGGTGGCCATATGACCCTGGCGTGCTTCTGGCAACTGTCGCACGTCTTGGCCTTCTCCATGGCGTCCTGACTCATAGTGGGCCAGTAGTAGCCGGCGCGCAACGCTTTCCGGGCTAATGCCTTGCCCCCCATGTGGTGGCCGTTAGCGCCTTCGTGTAGCTCGGCCAGCACATATTTGGCTTCGGAATCTCCAAGGCATCGCATCATTGGGCAATGGAGTCCCTTCCTGTATAGTTGGTCATCGACCATAGCATAGAGGGCGGCTTCTCTGATCAACTTTTTTGCGTCTGTCGGGTCGGTGGGGATAATTCCCCTCTTGAGGTAGTCTTCAATAGGCTTTCTCCAGTCGGCCCCTCCAAAAATGGCCATGATGCAGCTAGGCTCGGTCAGGTTCTGTTGTATCACGGTCCTATGGTTGTCCGGACCCTTCGTGCTTGCCAGCTTAGAGAGGATGTCGGCTCTTGCGTTCTCCTCTCTTGGGATATGGGACACTGTGACCTCCTCGAATTCGGCCATCAGCTCTTTGGCTTTATTTAGGTACTTTGCCATGAGCGGGCCCTTCGCCTGGTAGGTGCCGTTTATCTGAGCCGCGATGAGCTGCGAGTCGGTTAAGACCTTTACTCGCTGGGCGCCATTATCCTTTGCCTGGAGTAGTCCGGCCAGTAGGGCCTCATATTCGGCCTGGTTGTTAGAGGTCTGGAATTCTAACTGGAGGGAGTGTTCGGTGGCTACTCCCTGTGGGCTTTCCACGATGACTCCTGCACCGCTGCCCTTTGCGTTGGATGATCCATCCACATAGACCTTCCACGTCCCGTCACTGACTATGGCCGGGGTGAGTTCCCTAATGAAGTCTGCGAGTGCCTGGGACTTGATCGCCTACCGGGCTTCGAAAGCGATGTCAAACTCTGATAACTCTATGGCCCAATTGGTCATCCTCCCTGCCAGGTCCGGTTTATGCAGAATTTGCCGGATCGGCTGGCTGGTTCGTACGACAATCCGGTGCCCCTGGAAATACGACTGGAGTCTTCTTGTGGCTGTGAGTAGAGCGAAAGCTACCTTCTCCAGCTTCTGGTACCTGATTTCAGAGCTTTGCAAGGCCCTGCTGGTGAAGTATATTGGTGTCTGTCCTGCCTCGGACTCCCTTACTAGGGCGGCGCTCACGGCTTCATTGCCGATTGATAGGTAGAGGAATAAGGTCTCTCCTGGGTCCTGCTTCGTGAGCACCGGAGGGGATGCCAAACATCTCTTAATTTCTTCGAATGCCGCGTCACAGTCCGGGCTCCATCCGCCCCTGGTTTCTTTCTTTAGCAGCTTGAAAAGAGGTAGGGCTTTCTCGGCCGACTTCGGTAAGAAGCGCGTCAATGCGGCTAGTCGGCCCGTTAGCTGCTGTACCTCCTTTTTTGACCCCGGGGGCCGCATGTCGAGCACGGCTTTGCATTTGTCCGGGTTGGCCTCTATCCCCCGGTTTGTTAACATGAAGCCTAGGAATTTCCCTGCTGGGACCCCGAAGGCACACTTGGCCGGGTTCAACCTGATTCGATGTCTTCTTAACTTCTCAAACGTCTGTTCTAGGTCCCGGATGTGATCTTCTGGGAGTTTTGACTTGACGATCATGTCGTCTATGTAGACTTCTATGTTACGCCCGATCTAATCCTCGAAAACTCGGTTCATCATCCTTTGGTAGGTGGCCCCGGCATTCTTCAGTCCAAAGGGCATGACGTTGTAGCAATAATTCGCCTTATCAGTTATAAAGGCGGTCTTTTCTTGGTCCTCGGGATGCATGGCGATCTGGTTATAGCCGGAGTAGGCATCCATGAAGGAGAGGAGTTGGTACCCGGCCGAGTTGTCCACGAGCTTATCAATTTTGGGCATCGGGTAGGAATCCTTAGGACAGGCTTTGTTGAGGTTGGAGTAATCGACGCATACTCTCCATTTGCCGCTGGGCTTGAGGACCATGACTACGTTGGAGAGCCAAGTGGTGTATTGTACCTCCCGAATGAAGCCGGCCGCTAGGAGTTCCTCAATGTGGTCCTCCAGGGCCTTCTGCCTATTGTCCGCGATGTTCCTCTTCTTCTGTGCCATGGGTCTAGACCCCGGCCATATGCCGAGCTTTTGACAGCAGAAGTGGGGGTCAATGCCGGGCACCTCGGCCGAGGTCCATGCGAAGACGTCACGGTTCTGCCTTAAAAAGCGTATCATGAGGTCTCTCAGGCCGTGGTCCATATTACGGCCAATTTTGGCAGTTTTGGATGGGTCCTCGCCTAGCATTATCTCCTCCAGCTCTCCCTCTGGTTCGGGCCTCGGATTGTCTGGCTCCCGGAGGTCCAACTCGACCATGTTGACTTGCTTCCGCGGGCGTCCACCTGAGGCGGCTTCGGCTACTTGCTCATTAGATCCGAGCCAGGGTGGAGACGATGCTCCTCCTTCCTCGACCCGGAGAGCTTCGTAGTAGCACTGTCTCGACTCTTTCTGGTCTCCAGAGACCACGACTATCTGGTTTTTACTATTGACCATCTTTAGCTTCTGGTGCTTGGTGGATACTAGTATATCCCAGTTGTGGATCGTTGGCCGGCCCAGGATGATGTTGTAAGGGGACCGGAAATCAGCGACTACGAATCGTACCCGCTCCGATTTGAAGGCTTCTTTGGTGCCCAGAGTTAACCGGAGGTCGATGTAGCCTTTTGGGAAGGATTGCTCGCCATTGAAACCCACCAAGGTGGTTTTGCAAGGCTTAAGGTCCTCTTTGTCGAGGTGCATCCTTTTGTAGGCATCCCAGCTTATGATGTCCGCTGAACTTCCTGCATCCACAAAAATTCTTTTAACACGACAGTTTATCAGGGTCCCGGTGATTACCAGCCCGTCCAGATGTCCGGGTATGACGTCTTCCAACTCTTCCTCGGTGAAGGTTAGGGCAGGCAGCCGAGGCTTCTTTGGGTCTTCCTTGAATTTAGGGGGGTCTCGGACGGTCAATACTTCGCGGAGATACTTCTTTCGCTGGCTTATTGTGTCTCCTCCTCCCCCAAATCCTCCGCTGACGACGTTGCACTGGAAATCGACGTCGGGAAATTCGTCGTCCGAGGCCGCCTTCTGCTTTTTTCCCTGAGTTCGGGATTCCTTGGGCGGACTTCTGGAGCGGGCGCGGTCGTTGCGTTTCCCGTTCGTCCTTCCCTGAGTCTTGATCACGTACTGACGCAGTTTCCCATCCCTTACGAACTTCTCGATTGCGTCGCGGAGGTCATAGCACTCGTCGGTGGTGTGGCCGTTGCAGTCGTGGAACTTGCAGAACTTGGAACGGTCCGTGTTGGAGCGTCCTCTGATCGGCTTTGGCCTGTCCACCCGCTTCATCTCGGTCTGGGCTACCTCCTTCCATACCTGGGACCGAGGGACGTTCAGCGGGGTGTAACTGTCGTACTTGGTCTTCTGGTCGGCCCGGTCAGACTTTGTTCGGCCGTCCCGGCTGCGCTGTCTCGGGTCGGTCTTCGTCCTTCTTGGGCGTTCCTCGTCGCTAGGCAGGCTCTTCCTAGTTCGCTCAGGTTCATCGGCATTGGCCGCCTCCATCTGCTCCATTTCCAGGTACTTCTTCGCCTCGGTATAGAATTCGGTCAAGGTGTACGCTGGGTTCTTGCATAGGTGACGAGCCAGCCGGGATGCTGGATCCAATCCATTGACCAGGCAGTGAACGTGGACATCCTCGGGCAATGACCGTACTTGCATGGCCACGTCTCGGAATCGATCCAGATACTTCTGCAAGGCCTCACCTTTCTTCTGACGTACTTTGCTCAAGGTGAACGTAGTCTTCGGCTGCTTTTTGCTGGTGGCGAAGTGCAGCTCGAATTTTCGTCCGAGGTCTTCATAGTCTCGGATAGAGTTGTCCGGAAGAGATGTCAACCACCTGTGTGCCGGCCCGTCCAGAGTAGCCGCAAACAGGCGCTGAATGACCGGACCGCTGATCTGTCGGACCCACATGAGCTTCTCAAAGGTAACCAAGTGGTTCCGGGGGTCTTGGCTCCCATCGTATTTCGGCAGGCTGCTTAAATCAAAGCGTTTTGGGAAACGGGTTGTTGCCGCCTCCCTCGAGAACGGGGATCTTCCCGTCTCTGATAGGTACGTCACCCGATATTCCCGAGTCGATCCGTGGCGAGGCCGGGGAGTTCTTTCCTCAGCGCGGGTTTCTTCTCGATCACGGTATTCCCTTTCATGCCGATTGGTGCGGTTAGGACCGGCACCGTGGTTTCCTCTGTCTCCCGGGGACCGTGGTCTGCCGTGGTCTACAATCGGGCGCCGCCTCGGTTCGCCGTCGTCGCGGCGTGGGTTCCTCGGCTCAGAGTTGCTCGAGGAGCTGCTGTCGCCTGCCGAGGCTCTCCTTGTACGACCGCGACCCCTGTGGCGGCCTCTTACGCGGCGGTCATTCTCGACCGCTTCTTGGATCATCTTTCCGATAGCTTCGAAGTCAGCCCGCCTCTGCAGGTCGTCGTGTTTTTCCTTGTTCTCCAGGCGTCGCATGAACGATTCCTGAGTCCTCCTCATCATGCGGACGTCGGCATCAACTGCTCGGACATCACGCGTTGGAGATGGCGCGAGTGCTTCTTCTGGATGCCGGTCTTCATGCCGCGGCAGCTCGTCATGGAGCGGCTGCTCCCTGTCCGGGGAGGAAGTCACCGTATCAGTAACATGTCCTTCTGGGGTGTTTCCTCTCCGAGGTGGTGCCGGCGGCTGGTCTGGCGGCGGGCGGCTGGCTTGTGGGTCTCCTCCCACCGGTTGGGGATTTCTGCTGTGGCTTCTAGTGCTCACCATTAGTAGTCACGGGGATTGAAGTTTACGGTCCCCACGGTCGGCGCCAATGTTCTGTATGAAGAACACAGAGATTGGACTTGACTAGGGTGTCAAGCCTAGAGCCTACGTACCCTCGAAGGGATCAAAGTCCACGTAGTTCGCAACAAACTTGAAGGCACGTAGCCAGGGGTGTGGGGTGTGTGCTCTGTGTGGCAGAAAGTAACAAGAGCATAAGATAGAACGTGTGCACCTGTTTAGGGTTTCCTTCTATTTATAGAGGAGCTTGGTGCCCGTATCTCCCTATTGATGGGCGATATCCATGATTGAGCCTTTCAGGGCTGATTGGCTGGTGCCATGATTGTAGGAGGATCTCCTATTAATGAGCTCCTAAATATAGGGGATCTCGGATCCTTTCCAAATATAGCGCGGATCCCTTATAGGCGCAGTTGGGCCGGGGTCTGGACTTGGGCCTATTGGACCGGTCCGTAACAGAGATAAATATATTATACAAGCTTTTTGCTCTTACTAATGACATCTATATAAGACATCATCAAAACTAATCATAACCAACAATTTGAATCCTAGTATTTATTTTTGAATTAGTTAAATTGCAGCTCAGGTAGAAGACTCAAGAACAATAGAGGTGTGTCTGGACAAGTAGATCAAGACGGAAGTAGATTTTACCACTGTTAGTTATCCTTTTTTGAGTTGTAAACCGTATACGTGAATAGTGATTTTATAATGTTGTATATTTTAAGAACGCTTCCGTGTACGCAATTAAATGAAGTATTTAAGGCGAGTGTTACATTTTTGGCAATAAAAAGGGTGTATTTAAGGAGGGTGTTACATTTATGGTTAGAAATACACTACTTGCCACCCAAAAGGGCGTGGCCAATAGGGGTGTTACATCACGCCCTGAAAACTAAGGGGTGGTCGGCACAGAATATGAGTGGACTTACATTCCTTAAGCCTTAAACTTATATACGAACATTAAATAATACTCATAATAACATTTGGAGCTATACTCCACTATGGCATATATATGTACATATATTCCAATTTACAAGGGAAGACAGGGATCCTACCTATAGACTACGTGGAGCATCTAAGCTACAGATGATAATATATAAATGAAAACTCAACTTTACATCCACTAATATATTGACAAGCTTGATCAGCAATCATAGTCTCCATTGTTCAGTTGAAGGTGCAAGGTCTGCAATGTCATCTGAAGCCAAAAAATTTCTGGTGAATAACGTCTCATTTATAAAATTCAATGAAATACTAATGAGAATAATTCAAGCTGATATTCCTTTGGATAATAACAGTATAGCAATCATATACATAAGTGAAAGCTATATTGTTAATCAAATAAATCCAAATACGTAGTAAAACCTTTGATTAAACATACTCAATTTAAAACATAATCTTCAAACCTCATCTTTCCGTAAGACCTCAACAGAATGAAATAACAAGTGTGGATACACAGACCACGAGGGAAAATAACCAAGCGCGGCATAGAAGTCACAAAAATAAGCGTGGACACACTGTCCACGAGGGTAAGTAACCAAGCGCGGCTTGAAGCCACAAAACAAGCGCAACACGAGGCTACGAAACAAGCGTAAGCACAAGACCCACGAATATTAAGCGAGCTCCAGGTTAACCATGGTGCACCAAGGACTAACAGTACTGCTGTTAGTAACCAGCGTTCTGTATTCAGTCCTTTCAAAACAATTTCAAGCATGCATGGGGTCAATTCACCAATAGCAAACAAATAGGTTTTCCTCTAATGATAAGAACTCAAAAAGAATATTTCGTAACAGAAGACCCTAGCATGAGAGTTTACAAAAGTCTCAAAACATATCTTTCCAATTCTATCAATTAGAAGTCTTTCCATAAAATAGTAACTTGCATAGGGCATTTTAAATATAAGACCATCTCAATATAAAAGTTCACAAAAAAATATCTCATAACTTTTCTTATTAATTCTTTGCATAAAGATCAACGATAAAATGTTATGAACCATTAACCTTAAATAAAATCATCATTTCATTTAAGGGGTTTAAACTACTCATGTTACACGAGAAGAAGAAGATTCCTACATACACATAAAATAGTGGGACCCACACACCCACACACCCACACACACACACACATATATATATGTAATGCTAATTATATTTATATATATATATATATATATATATATGGGTCCCACCATTTTATGCGTGTGCGACATAACACTTCTCCTACAACATGATAAGTGTTTTTCCCTTCATTTAAACATAAAAATAACAATAAGCAATTTGATATAATTTCAACAAAATTGTCTTGAAGAAACTAGTACTTAAGAAAGCTGATAATTTAATAAAATTATAGCAAGTAAAATATCATTTATAAAAATTAAAATGAAACATTATTTACTCACCTGTTGCAACTGCAATTATACAACTCTTTCCTAGTTATCAGCTCCCAACTTATTAACTCCTTACTCTCCTAGTATCCCAAAAAACAAAATATTAATACAGGGTAACTATAATCTATACACAGTTTTTATAACGTCTTATACATTAAGATAAGTATTTCTTTGATAGTCTTTCCTTAACATTGTTTTTCAATCACCAACATAATCTCAATCTTTGTGCATTACTTCAACAAATAACTTTCAAGACACAACAAACACATCCACTTTTCCAAGTCAATTTGAAAGGGGAAAAAAAAGCAAAAGATATTAAATTTAATCCTCCTCACATTGGAAATAATATTGAATTCAATTTCTAATATATACACTATAGCTAAGTATCCAACCCAAAGTCATTATAGGACATTCTAAAAGAAAATCTCGTTTTTCTTGTTTCCATACATGCTTCCAAATGTAACAAATACCATAGTCACCATAACAATCTTACAGCACACACATAACTCTTCTTTCCCTCAACCTTTTATCAAACAATTTGTAGGTACTCAATATTAAAACATACATCTTCAACACACTTATTTGCAACAATAACTTATGTATAATTATTCATTTTAACTCTAAATTCTCCTTTCAAACATTTTATAAAACACCTAGTGTGCATTCCCAATCAAACAAATTAAGCAAGCATTTTAAATTACAAGTTTCAGCTTATTTTGACTCCCATTCTCCCTTATGTTCTACACACAACAACATAATAATAGCAGAAAATTTATGAGACTAGACATACCCAAACACAAGTGATAGCTACCAATTAAAGGAAATAAGAGTTTCTTTCTTTTTTTAACATATTGCCCTACAAGAACATTTTATCAAGTAAAGAAAGGAAAAGATGGAAAAGAATAACGTACAACAACAAAAACAAGACAAAAGGAGGAGAAAATGTAGGTGAAGCTTCAGCACACCCACACCACAACAAGCACTTGCAGAACAAAAGAGGAAGGAGAAGAAATTTCAGCCATAGCAGCAATGGATAAGGATGCACATGAGCTGAACAAAGATGATCAACAACGACGGCTACAAAGCTTCCCCCTTCAAACTCAAACTCCCCCACACTTACACATTTGCTTGTCCTCAAGCAGAAGAAAGAAAATTCATTATTTGAAAAGAACATTGCTCATGAAATCCCTAAACAGAAAGCAATAAACCACCACACTTAGATCATATCATCAAATCTGATTTAAGTTAATGTCTTATAAGGATAGATCACTAAACCAATAGTCTTAAACAATTGTAGCAATCTTTTAACATCTCATGATCAAAAGATCGGCACGCAATAAATTCAACAATAAGACTATTAAAAGAATATTACGCTACTCAATTTCTCCAGAAAAATTCAAATTCCCCTACTTTAGCAAGCTTTTCATTTAATTTAATAAGGATCCTTAGGTAGGAAGTAACTAATTTTTTTTCCTCTTTTTCCCTTTTTTTTCTTAGGTCATTGTAGGTCCCCATGACGTGACCCTGCACATGGGTGATGTAGCACTGGTTACTCAGCTACTCCAACAAGCACCTCAAAAGGCTTTCAGTCTAACTCATAACCCTCTTTGACTTTACTGTTTGACGCGAGTGCCAATATTGGTGATGAAGTGCCCCCGGTTACTAAGTAGGGTTTAGAGAAGTCATTGGAGTTGTGTGTATGTGTGTGTGTGTGATTTTTTTTTTCTTACACTACCTGAGTCCTTTCCCCAAACAACAGTTTTACTTAGCTGGCAAAGGTCATCATCTAATTTTCTAAAGAAATCATCTAGGTGCGACAGTTTGAGGTGCTTTTCCCCTTCCTTGAGGAACAGTCTCTCGGTCGTGCCTTTTCTTGGTACGTTTCTCATCGATTGTGACTCCTTTGGGTTAAGGAGGCTGAGTCTCAGTGTTTTCCCCTTGAACTCCTCGAATTGATTTGTCAACCCCATAGCATAATCGAGTGGAACGCGTCTTTACCCTAACTGGGCGATCAGGACGAGTCTAGGAGGAGGATTGAGTCAGTTTAGGGTTTGAATCTCTGGAGATTGTTTGCTTGGAAGCCATTTTCACAGAGATTGGAGGAAGAAGAAGAGAGGTTTAGGGCGAGTTTAGGTCAGAACTTGAGGTTTGAGTGGAGTGAAGAGGAAAACTCAAGTTTCAGAAGATATAGCAATCGCGATGAACTCGAGGTTACACTAGTAGGCTCGAGTTCGTCATAAACTTTACTAACCTGGACTTCAAGAGTGTATCTGAGAACTCTTGAAATTCACTTACAAACCCGAGGTTCATACTTACAGGCTCGAGTTTGTGTTAATCTTTGAACTTGGTTGCTCTCTGCCTAAAATGAACCCGAGGTTG
The DNA here is from genome assembly GCA_034222035.1 of Acacia crassicarpa. NCBI lineage: Eukaryota > Viridiplantae > Streptophyta > Magnoliopsida > Fabales > Fabaceae > Acacia > Acacia crassicarpa. Next base: position 43,345,732 of record JAWXYG010000003.1, read on the forward strand.
CTCACTTATGGGCTCGAGTTTGGCCAACATCAGATCTTCATTTCTTCTCTACCTTTCTTGAGCTTGAGTTCATAAGTGGTAGGCTCGAGTTTGCTCCTCTTTTCAGCAGACTACAGGATTAAGCATCCTGCATAAAACATATCTAGACACTCCGATGCTTAAGTTAGTAACAATTAATCATCAAAACCTAAACTAACGTTGGGTAAGAGAGAACTTACAGCTCATTGGGATTTACCATTCCCAATTCTCTCCTTATGAAGTTAAATTGTTCTTTGGCTAATGGCTTTGTGAAGATATCGGCAAGTTGAAGATGTGTTGGGATGAACATGACCTTCACATCTCTTTTCTGAACATGATCCCTTATGAAAAGATGTCTCACATCAATATGCTTGGTTCGAGTATGTTGAACTAGATTCTTGGCCAAGCTTATTGTGCTTGTGTTGTCACACAGAATCGGGATCTCCTTCAGATTCACTCCCAAGTCAGCAAGTTGTTGCTTAAGCCATAGTACTTGAGCACAACAACTTGATGCAGCCACATATTCAACTTCAGTTGATGACACAGCTACACTGGTTTGTTTCTTGCTGAACCAAGACACAAGTGAATTGCCAAAGAACTCACATTGGCCACTTGTGCTCTTCCTATCAGTTTTGTAGCCGACATGATCTGAATCTGAGTATGCCACCAAGTGTTCAGGCTGACCTTTCAGAAACCACAAACCCAATGTCTTGGTGTCTGCAAGGTATCTGAAGATCCTCTTCACATGTTCATCATGAGACTCCTTTGGAGCAGACTGGAACCTTGCACACATCCCCACACTGAACTGGATGTCTGGTCGACTTGCAGTGAGATAGAGTAATGATCCAATCATTCCTCTATATTTAGTGATGTTGAAGTCTTTGCTATTCTCATTAGCATCCAATGAGGTAGTTGTACTCATTGGTGTGTCAGCTGCATTGCAATGGTCCATCCCAAACTTCTTCAGCAGTTCATTAAGATACTTTGTTTGGGAGATGAAGATTCCATCTTTCCTTTGCTTGATTTGCAATCCAAGGAAGTAGTTGAGCTCTCCCATCATAGACATCTCAAACTCTCCCTGCATAATCTTTGCAAATTCCTCACACAAAGTATCATTAGTAGCACCAAAGATTATGTCATCAACATAAATTTGTACAATCAGAATTTCATTTAACTTATTTCTTTTTATAAACAATGTTGTGTCAGCTTTTCCTCTGATAAACCCTTGATCAAGAAGAAATTGGCTTAATCTCTCATACCAAGCTCTAGGAGCTTGCTTGAGTCCATATAGAGCTTTTTTAAGTCGATAAACATGATCGGGGAAGTGTTCATTTACAAAACCAGGAGGTTGTTCAACATAAACCTCTTCTTGAATAAAACCATTTAAAATGCACTTTTAACATCCATTTGAAATAGTTTAAAACCTTTAACACATGCAAAGGCTAGAAGAACTCTTATTGCTTACAATCTAGCCATTGGAGCATAAGTTTCTTCATAGTCTATTCCCTCTTCTTGATTGTATCCTTTTGCAACCAATCTTGCCTTATTTCTGACAATGATTGCAGACTCATCACGTTTTTTCTTAAATACCCATTTTGTCCCAATAACCGGATGGTCCTTGGGTCTAGGCACTAAGTCCCAAACTTGATTTCTGTCAAATTGATGTAGCTCCTCTTGCATAGCTATCATCCAATCATTGTCTGAAAGGGCTTCATCTAATTTTGAGGGCTCTATATGTGAGATGAATGCAGAAAAGGTGACTTCATTCAAAGTACTATTTCGAGTTCTTACTCCTTGGTTTACATCGCCTATGACTTGGTCCAAAGGATGATTTCTAATAAATTTTCAAGCTCTAGGCTGAGACTGATCTGGATTTTCAATAGAATTTTGGGGATCAGCCTCAAAAACGTTTTCAGAATTTTCAGTAGAAGGAGTAGTTTTCGAAAAGAATTGGTTTTTGAATACGTTTTCTTCCTCATCATCTAAGGATTTATCAGATTCAATCTCACTAAACACAACATGAATAGATTCTTCTACAATTCACGTTCTAGTATTGAAAACTCTATAGACCTTACTCCTATTGGAATACCCAAGAAATATGCCTATATCAGCTTTAGAATCAAACTTACTCAAATTTTCCTTACCATTATTGTGCACGTAGCACTTACATCCAAAGATATATAGATGGGCAAGATTCGGTTTCCTTCCTTTGTACAGCTCGTATGGTGTCTTGTTCATCTTCTTTCGGAGGTATGCTTGATTTGAGATATAACATGCAGTGCTCATTGCATCAGCCCAGAAGACTTGAGAAGTGTTGTTCTCATTCAGCATTTCTCTTGCCATCTCAGTGAGAACTCGGTTCTTCCTTTCTACAACTCCATTTTGTTGAGGAGTTCTTGGTGCTGAGAAGTTATGATCAATTCCCATGTTGTCACAAAATTCAGCAAAAGCATGATTCTCAAATTCTCCTCCATGATCGGTCCTTATACCTGAAATAGACACACATTTCTCATTCTAGACCTTCTTGGCAAACACAACAAACTGATCAAATGTTTCATCTTTTGAAGATAAGAATATAGTCCAACAAAATCTTGAAAAATCATCCACTATAACCAGTGTGTACAGATTACCACCAAGGCTCCTTACCCTTGCTAGACCCACAAGATCCACATGTAGTAATTATAATGGTCTATTGGTTTATATTTCATTTTTGAGTTTAAAAGATGATTTGGTTTGCTTTCCCTTTTGACATGCATCGCAAGTCAAGTCATTTTTAAAACTAAGTTTGGGAATGCCAATCACCAAATCCTTTTTGATCAATTTGTTAAGTTGGAACATGTTGACATAAGCTAATCGCTTATGCCACAACCAACTCTCATTCAAATTACTTACAAAACATTTTTCTAAAACTGAAGCATTGCTAGAGAGGTTAAGAGTATAACAGTTTCCATCTCTAAGTGCTTTAAATAATGCTTTCGATTTGAGGTTCTCTAAAGGAAGAAAGTCCTTTTTCACAATCAAGCATTCATTAGAATCAAAGATAACTAAGTTACCCTTATCGGTGCTTTGACTCACACTGAGAAGGTTGTGGCGAAGTCCTTCTACAAGGTAGACATCTTTAATGAGTGGTCCTTCATTGTTGCCAATCTCACCAATCCCAGCAATTTTTCCATATTGATCTCTACCAAAGGTCACCTTGCCACCATCCTTAGGCTTGATTGAAAGAAATTTGGATTTGTCTCCCGTCATATGTCTAGAGCATCCACTGTCAATGTACCATTTGTTGGGCTTTGATGCTCTAAAACATACCTGCAAATCACAAAAGATCAAGTCTTAGGTACCCATCTTTTCTTAGGTCCTTTGGGGTTAGATTGGACCTTGGGAACATAAGTTCCTTTCGGTACCCATTGATAATTCCCAGCAGGTTTAATTTTTCTTTCTTTCTTATGAAAACAAGATGAAGTTGTATGACCTTTCCTATTGCAGTAGTTACAATGTGCAAAGGGATTATAAGAATGAACTGATTTTGTAAAATAATTCATGTATGATTTTTGACCATTCTTCTTTTTACCTTTCTTCTTGTCGAAATCTGGTCTGTAACCTATGCCAGATCTGTCATTGATAAACTTTTGTTGTTTTAAAATCACATCGAGCATTTCACTTCCCTTAGTGAACTTTTCGAGTGCTTTAGTAAGATGTGAATTCTTTTGCTTCAGATCAAGGCACTCTTGACAGACCAAGATTTCTGGAGAAGAAAGTTTTTCAATTTGCAATTCGAGAGTAGTATTTTTCTTTTTTAAAGTCAGATACTTTTCAGCAAGTTTTTCAAATTCCAATTGCACAAGATTATATTCAGCAAATAGTTCATCATAGGAAGGTTGAGATTCATATACCTCACTGTCATCTTGTTGTTCTTGAGCAACCAGGCATATGTTTGCTTTCTCTTCTTCTTCAGCTTCATCTTTATCAGATGAGCTATCTCCCCATATGGCTGAAACATATGCCTTCTTTCTAAACTTATTGAATTTCTTCTTTTCCTTCTCCTGATTCTTCAACTGGGGACATTCTGATTTGATATGATCGGGCTTCTCGCATTCGTAACATACGATAGGCTTCTTTGATTCAAAGCTGGAACTCCCTTTGTGGAACTTCCTGAAGCCTTGGTCCTTTTTGTAAAACTTTTTGAATCTTCGAACCATCATGCTCAGTTCTTCATCTTCTTCTTCTTCTTCCTCAGCATCTGGCTCTTTGACCTCTTTGGCAGCATTTAAGGCAATTCCTTTGTTCTTTCCACTGACTTCATCAAGCTATTTTCTGAACTTGAGTTTCCCTTCATATTCAGATAGGCTACGAAACAAGGCTACTCCTGAGCTCATTGACTCTCCACAAGCTTCCTCAATGGCTGTCACTTTGGTTTCCCATTCTTTGCTGAGGATGTTGAGAATTTTCCTCACTTGAACAGATTAATCATAGGTTTTACCCAATGCAACAAGCTGGTTGATCAAGTGGGTGAACCTCAATTGGAAATTGATGATGGATTCACCGGACTTCATACGAAGAAGATCGTATTCTATCATAAGTGTGTTGACTCTATTTTCCTTGACTCCGATCGTTCCTTCATGAGCTATCTCCAATGCATCCCACATAGCCTTTGCAGATGACAATGTGCTGATTCGAAAGTACTCTTGTTGACTAAGAGCACTTTGCAGCATAAGAATAGCCTTGCTATTCAGAGTGACATTTCTTCGGTCATTATCATCATAGGCTTCTTCTGGCTTTGGAACTCTAAGACCGTTTTCCACAACAGTTGGTACATAATCTCCAACTTCAAATACTCTCCATAAGCCATATTCAAAGGCCATAACAAAGACTTTGAATTTGGCTTTCCAGAAGGAATAATGCTGCCCCCTGAAGCCTGGTGGTCTGTTGATAGAGGCTCCATCAGGTAGAATGCCTTCCATAATGATCTATCTCAAGATGTTAAACTCTTTTGAGATAACCTGGCTCTTATACCAAATGAAAATGGAGCCAAATACCCAAGAGGGGGGTGAATTGGGTATTTTAAAAGTTTTCGACACTAACTCTATTTTGAGATAATAAAAACAGAGGTGAATAAAGTGAGGGAAGGAATAGCTGAACACAAAGATTTATCCTGGTTCAGTCTTAACAACCTGACCTACGTCCAGTCCCCAGACTCTCTAGGATTTTCACTATAACAATGATTACACACTCTGCACTTAAGAAGTGATTCCCTCACTAGAACTCACTCCCCCTCCTCAAGCTCAATCCCCTACTGCTAAGTTGACTACCATGGAAAAAATATATGATATGGTGAAGAATGGATATTTTAAAGATAAATCATGGCCTATCAATGAAGTAGTAGGCGTCCTTCATCCTCTACCAGTTCAAGTTGACACCATTGATGTTGAGTCCCTATTGCTTCCTAGAAGTGAGCTTACTGATGCAATTGTTCAAATTTTTATGAAGTAAGTATCTTCTTCTATGAGTACATAATTTAAATGCATCATTTAGACACACATACATATATACTAATTCCCTGATCGATACAATTATTGTAGGTTCATGCATCAATTATTGGTTCAAAAGGGCAGGAGCAACGATTTTGGATTCTTGTGCCCTGTCTATTCAAGTGCAACATCCATGCAGGAGAGAAGGAGTACATATCAAAGAGGTTGTGTGAAGTGAGAAGAAATGTGTACATGTTTCCATTCTTCCACAGGTACATATCACAAATCTTGTCTGCAATTCACTTAATGCTGCTACATATAACACTGAATACCTTACTGCTGTGAATTTTCAGTCGCCACTGGCAGTTGGTCCTCATGTTCATGGAGGAGCATAAAGTTATCTTCTTATGCTCTACTCACAGCGATCCAGTGCCTGTGTTGACGCAGACCATCAACGAGTAAGCATGTCATTTTGATTCTCTTGTCTAAAATCTCTGTTGTGAATTTTCAGTGAACATTATTATTGATAAATTTGTGATTTTTATGATAGTGCCATGAGGAACTTCCAAGTCGAGGTAAAGAAAAGGCATGGGTATCAGGCCAAAGAGCCTAAATGGCTCACACCACAGGTTGGTACAATATTTGTACACTGGCACACTGCCTTGTGAACTTGATCAGTAAGATATATATGCTCTTATATATATTTCTTGTTCTTTTTAGACCCGTCGGCAACCACCGGTGTCCAACTTATGTGGTCAGTACGTCATGAAACACATGTATGATATTATCACACAAGGAAGGACTAAATTAACTGAAAAGGTAAATATATTCGATGTTACATATTATGCACGCAAGTTAATTCAGTTTCTAGCTTAATGTTACATATGAAATATGCACAGAAGTTAATTCAGTTTCTGTCTTTAATTTGATGTTACAGATGTTTGACTGCTCTGATCCCTTTTCTGATGATGAACTGGAGCACATACGCAATGTGTTTTGTGAATATCTGTATGACCTGATATTAAAGTCAGGACAATAATTAATGTCCTAAATTCATTTGTAAATATATCATGTAGCAACAATAATCTTCTGTAAATTTGTTTATTTTTTCGAACAACATTCATTTGTAAATACATAGGCAATGTAAAATTCAATAAATAAAATTGTTTAATTTTTTGAACAATTATCTTGTGTCCATTTTGGGTTTCTAAATGTTATTGGATGGTGGATAAAGCTATTTGGTGCTTGAAATTTGAGGTTCAGGATGTTGTGAATGAGAAATACTAAGAGTCTAATAAAATGTATTCGCGACTTTTAGGACCGTATATCTGTTAAAAGTCCGGTCTTAAAAGTCCGCATAATAAACATCCGGTCCTAAAAGTGTTCGGTCTAAAAAATATGAGACTTTTAGGACCGTATATTGTAAACATCCGGTCCTAAAAGTCTTCGGTCTAAGAAATATGAGACTTTTAGGACCGTATATTGTAAACATCTGGTCCTAAAAGTTTTCGGTCTAGGAAATGAGACTTTTAGGACCGTATATGCTTTTACTGTCTGCTCCTAAAAGTCTTTTTTTCTTTAGGACCATGTAATTGTTAAATGTCCGGTCTTAATATTCTTCCTTTAAATAGAAATGTTGACTCGCTTTTCAGACAAATTAAATCATTAGGGCTCAAGACAACCGAGGTTCTAGCGTTTTGCTCAAGCTAGGTCCTTCATTATTGTCGATTTTACCTCTCCTGTTTCAAAACAGGGTGAGGTAAAACCGACGACAACGACGGTCCTACCTTGAGAAGAATTGTCACTGTGTTTGTTTTTATTCGACTAAGGTAAAAGATATTTTTTGTTTTGTATGGTCTTAATTGTATTCTGCGCATTTTTTATTGTTGATGACACACGAGGACAATGTTTTGTTTGTTTCCTTTTTGTCGGAAAAAGAAAGAAGATAACGAAAAGGATATGCAAGGCAATCGGAAGAGGAAAGCAAAAAGTTTATTATATATAATTTTTTATGGGGCAGCAGTACAGAAAAGAAAAAAAAACATAAAAACATTTACTCCTCCCCATCGTTGTCGGAGGGGAGGGAGTCGTCGGAGTGGTCGGAGATGTCGTCATCTAGGGGATTGTACTCAACATCCTGGGCGTCAAGTATCGCGTTGATCTTGTTGTTGACGGCGTTGTAGACCTGGAAAAGCTAGCCCATTCGTTGGTCTATATGTGTAACGGGGGCCAGGAAATGTTGCATCATCTGTCTCGTAGACGGGTTCGAAGGGAGCGGAGGAGGAGGGTACAGAGGAGGAAGAGGATTAAGAGGAAAAGGAGGACCTCGTGGTGGTGGAGCAGCTATTACCGTGGAGGTTGTAAGAGTGATGGAAAAGAATGTAAAGAAAGTAAAGTAACAACAGGTTTAAATAGAAAACTCATCCTGAACAATGTGGAACGCCGGAAACATTAATGAAGAGATGCATAGTTCATCAGAATACGAGCAGACGCCTAGTTGGGAAGTTTATCTGGAAGCCAAAGAGATCCTCTGATAGAGTGTAAGGATACGACTCTGATAGAGTGTAAGGATACGACTCTGATAGAGTGTAAGGATACGACTCTGATAGATTGTAAGGATACAACTCTGATAGAGTGTAAGGATACGATTGCTATCGGAATTATGATCAGATAAATGATAAAAGATCGGTCTTAAAAGTAATAAAAAAATAAATAATATACTTTTAGAACCGAATAAATGATAAAAGGTCGGTCTTAAAATTAATTCATTATAAAAAAATAAATAATGTACTTTTAGAACCGGACATATTTTAAAAGGTCAGTCTTAAAATAAAAATATTTAAATAATATTTTAGATCACATATTTATAAAACCTGCTCGTAAAGTAGATCATTCATCTGCTCTTTGCCTTTATTAACTCCTCATACCTCTTTGTCCTTAACTTCTTATTAACTCATCACTACCTCGTAACTCCAAACTACGTACGTGGCTTATCGGAGAACTGCTCTCTGCCTTTATGAATAAACTCCTCATACCTCTTTGCGCCAACTGCTCAAACCATGGTTAGATACAAGAGAACCGATCGTAGGGGTGCTCTTACTCGTGATGCTCGTGCCTTCCGTTGATCGTTATACGGTGCGCCTCCTCCATTGAGAGTGCGTTCTATTGAAACAGAAGAGTCTCGGGTCGTTGGACCCATTGTTATTTTTGATGATGAAGAGATTCCTGCTCCACCTCTCCAACTAGTTGGCCCCAGCGTGCCAACCGCTGACCCCTCTCCTCTTTCCTCTAATGATCCGCTGATACGAATAAGATGGGAACTTGCTGATATCCGGCGGGAAATTAATGCTGCTCACACCGATATCGCCAAGGCTTTGAAGGATAATAAGCTTTATTAGGATGTATATATAGTCAGATTCTTGTTTTTGATAATTTTCTGCCTGTTTTTATTTTATATTTTTTCTTGTGTACGTGCATATTCAAGTAATATATGTAGCATTAAGAACTAAGCTTGTGTCTTTTAAATTTTTTGTTCATATTCTCCAGTAATTAAAGAAATTAAACTCCAGCTTTCCTTTAATTTTTATATTCATTTGCTGCGCTCGCCAAAGCCAATCCTTTTTTCTCTCCAAAAAAAATTGAGAATTTAGACCGGAATTTTAGGAGACTTCGGTCTTAAAAAGTTATATATTTAGTACCGGCTACTTTATAATTAATCAGTCTTAATAAAATCTATGCACATAATAAATGAATAATAAAAAGTTAGGTCCGGAGTATTCTAAAACTCCGGTCTTAAAATTTAATTATATATTTAGGACTGGATACAGATAAGAATTCGGTCTTAAAAGTAATTGATTTAATTGCAGACTTTTAGGACTCAAAAATTAAATTAATAAAAAATGTTTAGGACCGGATAGGTTATAATTAATCGGTCTTAATAAAGTCCAAATATTAAAACATGTCTCTGTCACGCGGAAAATTAACTTTCCCTCTCTGAACTTCTCTTGTTGCGTCGAAAGTGATTACTGAGGTTCTGTCTCCAGTGTTTGTGTGTTGCTCCGTCGGTGCTTCGCGTTGCTCTCTCGACAATCACTTTCTGGTTCCTTGGCTAAACGTATATAGACCAAGTTGTAAGAGGTGTTTCGGTTATGTAACTTCATGATTTTCCTTCTTATCGTTCTAGGTTTTTCATGGGTTGAACGAAATCGACGACATGCTCTTGTGTGTTTTTCTGTTGTTAATGAATATTGTATTTTGAAGATTATATTTGCACTTTAGACCTACCCAACTGACCAACAAATGTTTTTAGGGTACTCTTGCTGTCTGCAACATCAACGTTCATGGCGAGAGAAGAAAGACTCAGGGTTCGCATTTGAATTTATATGCTACAGGTGAGTCCACAAGACCTTCATGCGAAGCATTTAATTTCCTCGTCATGCATTTATTTTGCTTCTTGGATTCACTGTGATATTTATGAGCATAAATATGCATTTGGTGTTGCCTTATTTTACGTATGTTAAATTTTTCCATCCATAGGAATTCTACTATGGATTACAGTTGGATAAATGCTTTATGGACGAGTGTTGAATATCAGAATGGGGTGAGAGACTTTATAGAATTTGCTAAACAAAATGCCAATGATGATAGTGGGAAGTTTTATTGCCCTTCCAATGATCCATAGGAATTCTACTATGGATCACAGTTGGATAAATGCTTTACGGACGAGTGTTGAATATCAGAATGGGGTGAGAGACTTTATAGAATTTGCTAAACAAAATGTCAATGATGATAGTGGGAAGTTTTATTGCCCTTGTATAAAATGTTTGAATGAGAGACGACTAACTCCTGAAGCTATATACACACATTTAATTTGTGAAGGATTTTGTAAGACTTATACAGTATGGGCATGGCATGGTGAAAAAATACCAAGTGGGTCTCAACATGGGGAAGTGGCCTTTGATGATAATGATATGGATATGGATGATCACATAGAGGACATTATTCGTGATGTAGGAGAAGAGGCTTTTCATCAATCACATGCATATGGTAATATATGCAGTGATGCAGAGACCCCGCTATACCATGGGTGTTACACGAAGTCCCTAGATGATAGGAGCACAGTCCAGAACAGTGGTGTTATGTTAGAGGCTGAATCTATGCACTTCTCCAGTTCGAAAGACAAGAGGCCTTTATTAGCAGTCATGCCATATTATGAGGTTATTGAAGAGATTTGGGAGGTGGACTATGTCAAAAATGCAAAGGGGTTAATGTCAATAAAGGTGTTCAGATCGATCGGCTAGGATTTATATTAGTCGATGTCAATGGTAGAAGTTTTGGAGACGAACCTTTTATAATGGTAGACCAGGCGAAACAAGTGTTCTATATCACCGATCAAAAAAATAAAATATGGTCTGTAGCTCTCCAAGGAAAAAGGGTCATTGATATTGATGAGGAAAGTCATTCAAATTATGGTCTACCGGACATGAACAAAGAAGATGAAGCGGATAATGAACCCGGCATAGGAAATGATCATCAAGAAGGGATATGGGAGGATATCACTTTATAAAAGAGTCTATTCATAAGGTAATATTCATATGCAAAATTCTTTGAAAACTTTAAGGTTTTACCTATATTATATTCCTTCTATGTTCATAAACAATGTCACTGACTATAAAGTTTGTTCTTGTTTTATTTTTTGTGGCAGGATCTAATCCAAAGGGGCATGTTATAAAAGAGGATGTTACGTTGTTGGTGGGAATCAGACGAAGGCATGGTGAATATTATTTTGGGCATGTTTGTTGTATTTGTAACCTATGGTATTTGTAAGTAAGTTATCTTATTGTATTAATTAATTTAGGTGTTATAGTCATAGTATAATAATTAATTAAGCGGCCGCATAACTCATGGTGAATAATATTTGTATTATTTTTCCCAATTCAATTTATTCAATAATTGTTCATAGCTTGTAGCTTAAAGTATCGACTTTTATGTGCTGGATTGGGTGGTGGATTTGTGTGTAATATGTATGTATGTTTGTATTATATAATATTTTATTTTGACCAATAATTTGGCCCAGCTAATCTCTTATCTTCTTTATAAAGATAGTGTTTGTTTCATTATTCATTAGGTGATGGGAGAAAAGTAAAAATTCTTATTTGAGATACCTACTGAAAAAAATTAATATAATCTTATATCTTTTTTTATTTAAAATTGTCGCTTATTATTTATTTGATTTATTTTTTGGTCCTGACTAAAAATATTTTCTGGTTCTGCCACTACTCTTATATTTAGGACCGAAGAAAGTATCAAACTTTTTTAATAGAAGAACGTGCTTACACAATTGATAGAGAGATGAAAATTTGATATGGGGAAGAAACAAAACGAAAGATTAATATATATATATATATATATATATATATATATATATATATATATATATATAGGATGAGTTAGGGCCTTAGGGATGGATGGATTATTGATGAAAGATTAATGTTTTTATTTTCAATTTACATGTTTTTAAATATTAATTTATTATAAGACTAACATAGCATACTTTGTCATAATTTAATTGTACAACTATCATTTATAATTGATGAGCTAATATTTTCCATTAAATAAAACTGACATTAAATGTATAATAAAGGATTAAAATAAGGAGATACTTTAGCTAAGTTTTATATAGCATAGAGATAATTTTTAATCAACAATAAAAAAAATAAGAATAAAACATATTAAATCTGTGTAATGTAAACTAGTAAACTACTGTTGAGAAACAATAACAATGGGAAAGATCCTTTCTTGTTTTTTTGTTTTCGTATTAACTCTTTTCTATTTCCCTAAAATTTTATTGATTTTGGAGAAAAATATTAAATTTTATGGATTTTATGAATAAAAGTACATCCTACAAATAAAATTATGAAAGTTTACATTATAGTTAGTCTCCATTAATTAAATTATTACATATGTTTTAAAAAATTTGTTCTCAAATTTAAAAATTATTCAAATAGAATTTCTCCAAAAGCTAGTAATTAATAATTTTAAAAATTAATATACAATCATTACAAGTTAATCATAATTTTAGTCGCTAAAATTAATTATAATGTTATTATTTCATTACTTTAAATTTCGTACATTTTCATATTTTTCATATATAAGGTAGATTAAAAATTTAAAATTAAAAATCATTTTCATTCCCTCTTCATCATCAATTAGCCGAATATTAGCTTACAATTTCAATATTTTTTTAACAAAATAAAAAATTTGGTGAGTTAAATACCGAGAAATAATACTTCTTTTTTAACAATAGAAATAATACAAATATCAAAACTAAATAAAAGAACACGCACATAATCTTTTTGGGAGATCAGTCATAATATCTTCTCCTCATAGAATCTTTTTTTTTTTTTTTTTGAATTTCCAAGCCCATGCAGTAGGTTCAAGTTAGTGTAACTAATATTAATAATATCATCTAAAATAAACTAAAATTAAAATCAATTAAATTACAAATTATATACAATGGTAGCAGTGATGGGACTGGAGAATATTTTTAACCTTAGTCAAAAAATAAATATATTGAACTATTCATTAAATAATATCATGGGAAAAATACTTTTCATGTTGTAAGAGAAGTGTTTTCTCATGTCACACACACATAAAATGGTGTGACCCACATATATATAGCATTATATATATGTGGGTCACACCATTTTATGTGTGTGTAGGAATCTTCTTCTTCTCATGCAACATGAGAAATTTAAACCCCTAATATCATATAACAATGACAATACAAATAAGTAATATCTGACAACTATAAATCAATCAAAACAAGATATAAGATGATACTAACATTTTTAGTAGGTATCTCAAACAAGAATTTTACTTTTTTCTTACAACCCAATGAGTAATAAACCAAATATTGTCCTTATAGAGAAGATAAGAGATTAGTTTGGGCTAAATTATTGGCCAAAATAAAATATCATATAATAAATACATATATATTCTAACAAGTTTTATGAGGTCAGCTGGGGCTAGGTTTTAGCTGGCCAGCAAGTGGTTCCGCCACTTATTAGAAGGAAAAGATTATGAATATAATAATTTTTATTTTAATATTGATTATAATGAAATTTTATTCTATTATTTTATTTTTTAAAAAAAATTATTTTGTCATTTAGTTAGCAATTATGTCAATTCAAATTAATAAATTATGAATATAGTACATGACACAGGTCAAAAAAAAAAAAGAATACAATAAATGAAAAACACTTACAAACGCTTATAAGAAGCCAATAAAAAACGACACAAACTTATTAAAATAAGACAACATGATAAGGATTGAGGAATTAACTTTTATAAGGGATGGGTGATATTGCTACCTTCTTACTCCCTCTAATACTTAATATAAGACATTTTTCTTTAATTTGATAAGATCAAAGAACTAATTAAATTAGTTAATATGATATATAATAATAAACATTTGGTTAGGAGCTAATCCCTACCATTAAAAGTAAGTTAAAGTATACTTTTAATTCTTTAACTTTATACAATATACACTTTTAGTTTTTTAACTTTATAATATATGAGTAGCTATATCCATTATACTGCTTCCAATCCTAAAATATATACAATCAAATTGACTTTTTTGAAGATATTAAGAAAGCTAAATAAATTATTTTAAAGTGTTTATACTCATCGTTTTTATCCAAACTAATTTTCCTGACTTATAAACTGATACATAATCTAATTATACATAACATATGATGTGATTAAGTCACTTATTTAGCTTTCTTAATCTTTTTTTAAACGTCAACTAAATCTTACTACCTCCGGTCCTAATTATAAGAGCTAGTTGACTTTCTTTGAAGAGGTTAAGGAAGCTAAATAAGTTAGTTAATCATTTCATATGTTGTGTTTTCTTAGATTATATATTAGTTTATTAGTCAAACTATTTATTTTGAAGAAAAAATAAAAATAAAAATACTCTAAGCTAATTAATTAGTTTCCTTAATCTCTCCAAAAAAGTCAACTAACTCTTATAATTAGGACCGGATGGAGTATATTTTTCTTTATTATATAGAATTTCAGTGAACGCGAGTAACAAACTAGAATTCGTTGAGATTGGGTCCAGCCAAAGGGGCGGCTAGTCTCCCATATATAATATTGTTAGTAAAATATAATCGATTCTAAAAGGAGTTGTGCCTATTATATCTTTGGAGAGGGACATCTTGATCACGAATCCTCAATTTGTATTACTCAAATGTGATGTGATTAAAAAAACCAAACAAAAAAAAAAGCGTGGGACACCATGTGCCCCAAAAGTTATATTAAAAAATTAAATAAAATAAAGTTAGATGTGTCATAAAGCATCCGACATGGATTTAACTTATTTTGAAACAACACCCAACTGTTTCTTTTTCTTTTGACTTTCTTTTTTAAATTAAGTTATTTCGACCTCAACCACTTTCTAGTAAATAAACTTTTTTTTTATACAATATGAGAAAATTGCGAGGCACAATAATTGTGAGAATGGATGTAGCAGCCGAACCTCCAGAATAGGGGCAATAAAAGAAGAAAAGAAGGAGAGAGGGAGAGGGAGAGACCGAGAGAGGACAAAGAGGTTAACATTTATTTGTTTGTTTTTTAATTATTTTATCTAATACATAAACTAATTAATGATGCATCATACTCCCTCCGGTCCTATATTATTTATGATTGGAGGTAATACATGATATGATTAAATAACTTATTTAACTTCTTTAATTTCTTTAAAAACAGTTAACCTCAGTGGCGGAACCACTCTCTGGCTAGCTGTGGCCTTGACCCCTGCTGACCCTGTAAAATTTGTTAATATATATATGTGTGTGTGAGTATGTATTTATTTATTATAAAATATCTTATTTTGACCAATAATTTAACCCTTGCTAATCTCTTATCTTCTCTATAATAGTGTTTGGGTCATTACACCTTGAGTTATAAGAAAAAAGTAAAATTCTTGTTTGAAATACCTATTGAAAAAGTTAGTATTATCTTTTATCTTGTTTTTATTTATAATTGTTGGTTATTATTTATTTGTATTTTCAATGTTATATGATTATTATTTAGCAAATAATTTAATATTTTTATTTTCTGGTACATGCTAAAAATATTTTTTGGTTCTGCCTCTAGTTAATCCTATCTTATATTTAAGACCAAAGAAAGTATTAAACTTTTTTTAATAGAAGAACGTGCTTACACAATTGATAGAGAGATGAAAATTTGATATGGGGAAGAAACAAGACGCAAGAGATATATATATATATATATATATATATATATATATATATATATATATATATATATATATATATATATGGTTAGTTCTCTGTATGTTTTGATGATTACTAACAATTGTAAACAATGTGGAGATGTTTTTGTCAAAGTTTAGAATGATTTAAACTTGTCAATTTCATGCAAAAACATTCTGTCCACGACAAACTCGAGCCTGTTGAGTGCAAGCTCGAGCCTGTTATTGACAGAGAACACAAACCTGCTAGTCTAACTTTCAAACTCGAGACTAAACCTGAAGTTTGATTTTAAACTCTCTTTGAAAGGTTGCTCAAACTCGAGCCTACAGTTTTTAATCTCGAGTTCACTAATGGAAGAGAGCGTTTGTTTTTGAAAACAAGTTCAAACCTGACACTCTACGTTTTAAACCTCAGGTTTGTTTCAAGGCCTTTGAACTCGAGCCTGTTATGGCAAACTCAAGTTCATATCTGGCGGGACAAACTTTTCAAATTCAAGACACTTACAGACTCTGCACTGTTTTATTGAAAGAAAAGTTTTCCAGTTTTGAAAAGTTTAAAAGGCTTTTAAACTCGAGCCTATTTTTTCAAACTCGAGCCTATCTTTGGCCTAGAGCCTTCAGAATTTTTCAAAGTTAACCAAACTCGAGTCTAGAGATTTCAAACTCGAGCCTAAAAGTTCCAGAGAGCAAATGCGCTTTCAACTTAAGAGAACTCTCGAGTTCAATTTATAAACCTCAAGTTTGAGCTTTGAGAGAGCAAACTAAGACTTGGCAAAAATAGTGTCAAACTCGAGCCTAGTATGTTAAGCTCGAGTTCAAATCTTACAGAGAGCAAAGAACCTTTCAATATGTTTTAAACTCTAGAGTTTGCTCTACAAACCTCAGGTTTGTCCTTTCAAGCTAAAACTAAGTTTTGCCCTGAACAGCTTTAAACTCGAGCCTGTCACTAATAGACTCGAGCCTGTCCTTTGAACTTAAAGTCTCCAGTTTTCAAAATCGCGATATTCTTCTCTGGATGAAACAAACTCAAGTTCAGAATTAGTAAGCTCGAGTTCATTTCAACCCGAGAGCAATATGACTCTTCAAGATTCGAGATGATTTTAGACTGAAATGATTTTGAACTCTGAAGCATCAAACTCGAGCCTGTAAGAACTAAGCTCGAGTTCGTGACGCTGATTCAGAAATTTAAATCTGTCGATTTCAAAAACAATGTTGTTTGATCTTAATCTCTTCCAATATTATTCTCTGATATTCCCTGCTATGTTTAACGTATTTGTTAGTGGTTTTCAAAGCATTAAAGAATATTTGGTGAGAAGTTAAAGCATAAAGCAAAAAGCAACTCAAAGCATTTATTGCTATGTCCATAAAATTGCTTCTTCTGCCCAATCCGTCTGCACACAACCACAGAACATAAAGAATGATTACTGCAACAAGTAAACTCCTCTCTAACGGATTAAAACACAGAGAGTCAACTGTGCTTACTTGGACATTTGGATTAAGTGGTAAACAAGAGAGAGAAAGTGTCTACACTACTTCAGAACATTTGGACAACCTCTCCAACGGATCTATTTTAGAAAACAACGGTCATTTATTGATCTCTGAGTATAAATAGAAGAGAATTCAAGTCTTTCTAACAACAACAACAACAACTGAGAACGAATTTCATTAAGTTTCATTCAATTCTTTCAGTTTTCATCTGTATAGTATCCTTTGATACAAGAGCTTCAGTGTTTCATTCATATCTGCTCTTCAAGAGAGTTGTACTTCTGAATATTCATCTATTGTAAGGAATCACAAGTCAGAGGACTTGGTGATATGGGAATCATTGATTACAACTTGTAAGGGGGAGTGAGTTCTAATGAGAGAATCACTTCTTGAGTGCAGAGTGTGTAATCTTTGATATAGTGGAAATCCCAATGAGGCTGGGGACTGGACGTCAAGTGGTTAAGACCGAACCAATATAAATCTTCTCGTGTCTAGCTATTCTTCCCTTGCTCTGTTCTACTCTGTTTTTAACACTTGAAAATAGAGCTTTTGTAAGAAATTTTTAAAATACTCAACTCACCCCCCCTCTTGGGTATTTGGCTCCACTTTCATATATATGGGAAAAGTATTTCTCCTGTAACTAGAGATAGAGTTATCTCCAATAACCTCAAAACTACGTCGTTTTGAATTAATGAAGGGTTTGTTAGTAATTTCGGGTGAATTAATGAATGGTGTTTTGGTAAAATGTATATGATTAGAAAATAAACAAAATTGCAGAAATACCTTTCATTAATCTAAAACTACTTTGTTTTGGAATCATCGGAGATAACTCTATCTCCAGTGACTGGAGAAATCTTTTACCCTATATATATATTCAATTTACATGTTTTTAATGCTGCAAAGATGAAAGATTATTTCCTCCCCCCAATGGCTATATCAAAAAAGATGAAAGATTATTTACATGTTTCTAAATATAATAAATACATCAACATATGCGGATGAGATGTTTAATGCTGCAAAGATGAGTTAGGGTTTTGGGGGTGGATGGATTGTTCATGAAAGACTAATATTTGTTTTTTCACTTTACAAGTTCTTAAATATTAATTATTATAAGATTAACATAACATACTTTTTCATCATTTAATTGTACAATTATTGTTTAAAATTGATGAGCTAGCATTTTTCATTAAATAAAACTAACAGGGTTAACATTAAATGACTAGATTAAATGTACATTTTATAAATTAAATGATTAAAATGAGATTTGATATCAACATCAAGACCAAACATATACTTCAGTTAAATTTTATATAGCATGGTGATAATTTTTAATCAACAATAAAAAATAAAAATAAAACATATTAAATCTGTGTAATGTAAACTACTGTTGAGAAGCAATAACAATGGGAAAGATCCTTTCTTGTTTTTTTGTTTTTGTTTGTTTTCGTATTAACTCTTTTCTATTTCCCTAAAATTTTTATTAATTTTGGAGAAAAATATTGAATTTTTTTTATTTAATAGATAAAAATACATCCTATAAATAAAATTATGAAAGTTTACATTTTAGTTAGTCTCAATTAATTAAATTATTACATATGTTTTAAAAAATTTGTTATCAAATTTATAAATTATTCAAATATAATTTCGCTAAAAACTAAAATTTAACAATTTTAAAATTAATGTACAATCATTGCAAGATAATCATAGTTTTAGTTCGCTAAAATTAATTATAATGTTTATTATTCATTACTTCAAATTTCATACATTTTCATATTTTTCATATATAAGGTAGATTAAAAATTTAAAATTTAAAATCATTTTCATTCCCTCTTCATCATCAAATAGCCGAATATTGGCTTACAATTTCAACAATTTTTTAACAAAATAAAAACTTTGGTGAGTTAAATACTGATAAATAATACATTTTTTTTTAACAATAGAAATAATACATATATCAAAACTAAATAAAAGAACACGCACATAATCGTTTTGGGAGATCAGTCATAATATATTTTCCTCTTATAATCCTGTTTTTTTTAAAAAAAAAAATTTCAAGCCCATGCAGTAGGTTCAAGTTAGTGTAACTAAAATATTAATTTTATCATTTAAAATAAAATAAAATTAAAATCAATTAAATTAAAAATTATATATAGTGGTGGCAGTGATCACTAAAAACTATTTTTAGTCTGAATAAAAAAATAAATATATTAAACTATTTATTAAATAATATTACATAACATTCAAAATATAAATAAGTAATAACCGAAAACTATAAATTAAAATAAGAATTTTATTTTTCTCTCATAATCCAATAAGTAATGAACTAAACATTGTCCTTATAGAGAAGATAAGAGATTAGTTGGGTTCAAATTATTAGTCAAAATAAAATATCATATAACAAATACATATATATACTAACAAATTTTAAAAGGTGACCTCCCCCAAGTGGTTCGGCCGCTGAGTGGTAGAAGAAGATTATGAGTATAATAATTTTTTATTTTAATATTGATTATGATGAAATTTTATTCTATTATTTTATTTTTAAAAAAACTTATTTTTATTTTTATTCTTAGCTAACCACTTATCATTTAGTTAGCAATTATGTCAATTCAAATTAATAAATTATGAATATAGTACATGACGCAGGTCGGAGGAAAAAAGAATACAGTAAATGACAAAAACTTACAAACGCCTAGAAGGACCCAATAAGAAACGACACAAACTTGTTAAAATAAGATAGCATCATAAGGATTGAGGAATTAACTTTTATAAGGGATGGGTGATATTGCTGCCTTCTTACTCCCTTTAATATTTAATATAAGTTAATTTGATGAGATCAAAAAAAATAGTTAAATTAGTTAATATAACATGTTTTTTTTTTCTAAAATACTATAATGATTTTTTTAATTCTCTTTATCAGATAGAGTTAAATTAAAAAAATATTGATAAAAATAAGAAATAAATCTAATATTTAGTTTGATATCTCATCATCAAATAGCCTAATATTGGCTTAAGTTTTAAATACTTTTTTGAATAAATTAAAAACATAGGTGAGCTTTTTTTTGCCCAAACAAACATAGGTGAGTTAGGGTGTGCATGGTAACACTCCCAGAATGACTTTTTTCCTAATTTCTGTGCCCCAGAACAAAAATGGATGGAATTGTGTTTGGTAAATCCGGTTTTTTTTCTTGCTCCAGGGATGAACCGGTTTATTTTTTGTGCTGGGGAGTAAAAAAAAGAAGCTAAAAATTTTGGCTTCTCTATTCCAGAGCAAGAAATCAGAATTTATTTTTCTCTCAATCGAAGCAGAAATTTACCCTCGTTCACTACCACCATCACCACCGCCACCCCCAACACCACCGCCGCCCCATCGCCACCGCCCCGCCACTGTCGCAACTGCCGCCGTCGCCGCCCCACCACCACCGCCACCGCTGCTGCCACCACCACCGCCACCACCGCTGCCACCACCACCCCGCCCCAGTCGCCACTGCCCCACCGCCACCACCACCGCTACTGCCACCACCACCGCCATCGCTGCTGCCACCACCACTCTGCCTCAGTCGCCACCGCCCCACCACCACCGCCGCCGCCGCCGCCACCACCACCGCCACCGCCATCGCACCACCACCACCGTCGCCACTGCTCCCGCCGCCGCCGCCACCACCGCCCCCGCTACCACCACCACCACCGCCCCCTGCCGCCGCCACCACCACCACCACCACCGCCCCCAGCACCACCGCCCCCGCTACCGCCATCACCACATAAATAACTTTTTGAATATAAAAATTACATAAATAATTTTTTTAGGAAATTTAAATTTAAGTTTATTTGTAAAGTATAATAATTATATTAATTATTAAAAAAAGGACAAAATGGTAAAAATAACTCATTAATCCTTCATCTTTCTCCCTTACTATTTTTTAACTCCCAAACAAGAGGAGGAAAAATGTGTTACCAAACGTAATTCTGATTCTCGGAGTAAAAATAAAATGGGTTAACAAACGTAATTCTGATTCTCAGAACTCTTCCAAAGCACAAAATTAGAAAAAACTGTTTCATCTCAGAAACAGTGCTGGGCTACAGAATGGTTACCATGCACACCCTTAAAGACCGAGAAATAATACTTATGATTTTTTCCCCCCAAAAAAATAATCCATATCTCAAAACTAAAAGATCAGCATCTACGTCATCTTTGTGGGGATGAGCATCATTATTTTTTTCTTTTATAATCCTTTTTTTTTTTTTGAAGTTCCAAGTATATTCAGTAGGTTAAATTTAGTATTAAATTAAATATTAATTTTATCACATAAATTTAGATAAAATTAAAATAAATTATGGATAAAATAATGCTATATTTTAATATTAATAATAAGCAAATTTGATCTTGTCATTTTTATTTTCCTAAAGAAAAAGATCTTGTTTTTCGTATTTTTAGCTACTCATATGCGGTTTAGTAAATTTTAAATATAAACATTAGGTTAGGAGCTAATGCCTATAATTAAAAGTACACTAAAGTATACTTTTAATTTTTTAACTTTACATGATATATACTTTTGACCTTTTAACTTTATAAATTATACTTTTGCTCTTATAATTTTAACAATAATAATGTTGTTAACGAAAATGCTGGAGCAACAAATTCAAGTAATGATTGTATAATTAAATGCTATTAATCTTAAATTTAAAATATATGTAAATTTAAAAAATTTAAAAGCCTGATGAGGTAGTCAATATAAAACCTTGATTGTTTTTAAAAAAATTAGTTTAATAATCTAAATATCAAAACCTTCATTTCATTTACAGCAATTTTCTTATTTATTTTAGTTTAATAATATAAATATATTATATTAAAAAATTAAAACTTAAATATGTTTTTTCAACTGTACAATCATCAATTGAATTTGTTGTATCAACATTTTTTTACAGCAACATTAATGATGTTAGAAATATATGACTAAACACATACTTTAAAAAGTTAAAGAATTAAAAGTATACTTCATATATAACTTAAAAGATTAAAATGACCAAATTTAGTCCAAAACCAAAAAAATTCTGAAATCTAAAATTCCACTGCATGGCCAAGGAAAAAAAAAAAAGGAAAAAAAAGTTTTGTAGGTAAAAAGACAATAATGGTCAGTATTTTTTTAAAAAAAAGAAAAAAGGTTTGATAATTGCCGGAGCTCTCATTACCCGCCACCAGACTGGAGCAGCCACAACTAGCAGACCACCAAAGCTCCAGCAATGACTGGTCAGAGCTCCAACGACCAAAGCTTAATGTGTTGTTCTTATGAGCATTTCACTTGTTTATAAAGAGTTGCAGATATTTTCATAAAGAGCATAACATTTGCAAATGTGATTTATTCAATTTGTGTTATTTATATGTACAATCCACTTGTTTATGAAGAGCTAGACACTTGTTGATATGTATAACCCACTTGTTCATGATTTAGAATAACATTATTGGTTTTTTTTTTCCCAATAACCTAGTTTTCTCATGCTCCGAACAGATCACTAAATACTTTTACTAAACCAAGTGCCTTATATAGTTATATGGGATATTTATCCTGTCATTGTTCTTTGTTAGTAATGCCTCCTAAGGGGTAGATTCCATAATCTATTTAGCTACATCAAAGCCAAGATGGGTAAACTTGGTCAATCTCGCAAGTTCACACATTGAGTTTATTATTTTTACATTTTTTTTTCTTACAAAATCGTGTTAACTCACAATTAAACTCGTGCTAACTTTTTTGATCTGATCATAATCGATAGTGTTATATATGAATTTTATATAAAAAGATGTGTTTGTTGAGTATGATAAATTATGAATATTAATAAATTTCATTTCATTTATTTGGATATAAAATATATTTAAGTTTCATTATTGTCAATTTTTATATTTTAATTAATTAATTATATACTATTAATATATTTTATTAATAAAATAAAATCTTAGGAGTTAACGATTTGAGTCAAGATTTTACATCACTATCATGAGTTTACTTAAACTGATCGTGAATTTAACTAAAGTGTTTATACTCATCATTTTTATTCAAACTAATTAACTTGCTTGACTCAGAAATTGATACATAATCTAATTATATATGACATACAATATCATTAAGTCACTTATTTAGCTTTTTTAATCTCTCCATAAAAATTAACTAAGTCACTTATATTAGTCTTATAACATACAATATCATTAACTGAATCATTATTAAAAGAAGTATCTAAATTTATTATTCGACTCAGAATTACAAAACCTTTATCTAAATTAGTCAGTTGTTTGGATACTTTGTGATAGAATTTAAAAAATTGCTGAACATGTACACCGGGTGGCCTAATAAATGTTTAAAAAAAAAAAAAAAGCTAGACGTCATGCAAAATGAATTCATCAATTATTTTGATAAAAAACAAAAAACAAAAAAGGAATAAGAAGAGGAAGCAAAACCCAATTTGTCCAGATACAAGTATATTCCAATGTCAAAATCCCAACTGTTTCCTTTTCTTTCGACCTTTCATTAAATTAAGTTCTTTCAACCTCAACTACTTTTTATCGCATACTGTTGTTTTATTTATCTTGATTTATATACTTTAGACTCTATGTTTTTTTTTTTTTTGGCTACTGCACCCGGTTCACTAGAGCTTTGCCCTGCCTAGTCCGGATCGAGGCTCTGTCGGGCGCATATGCGGGGACCTCTCCCAGAGACTCTATGTTTTTAATTTTCAATAAAGTATGATATTGCATAGATTTTTGTTTCTTTTTTTTTTTTGAAAAATTCCAATTAATTCAACTACTTTTTATCGCATACTGTTGTTTTATTAATCTTGATTTATATACTTTAGATGTTTTTAATTTTCAATAAAGTATGATATTGCATAGATTTTTTTTTTTTTGAAAAAGTTCCAATTAAATTCAACTACTTTTTATCGCATACTTTTGTTTTATTAATCTTGATTTATATACTTTAGAATCTATGTTTTTAATTTTCAATAAAATATGATACTGCATAGATTTTTTTTTAAAAAAAATTCCAATTAAATTCAACTGAATTACCAAAAATATAAATTCAAGACTACGTTTTTTAATAAATTCTTAATCAATCCGAAAATATTAATTAGGAATTCTTGAATATTGTAAAAGAGTAAAATAATTTTTCGAGCGGACACAAATGACAACGAAGAGAAGCGAGTTCCGAGTTCCGAGTTACGAGTTAAAGACCGAGAAGTAATGAGTCATATCTCAAAACTAAGAGATCAGCACCCACGTCATCTTTGTGGGGATGAGTCATGATATTTTTTCTTTTATAATCCAAATTTTTTTAAGTTCCGAGTCTATGCTATAGGATAAATTTAGTATTAAATAAAATATTAGTTTTATCAAATAAATTTAAATAGAATTATAATTAATTAAATTATAAATTATATATAAACTCAGGATAAGATTGTGGATACAATTTAAATTTTATTTTTTAAAAAAATTATTTTTAATTTGTAATTTTAGCAACTCATATATCAGTTTATAAATGGTTTATTGAGCAAAATTGTTAGCTCAACTTTTACCAAAAGTGCGTTCAATATCATATACATCCCATTAACATTTAAAATAGGAGCAAAATGCTACAACGGTTAAATTTGACCAACTACCATTATATATGCATGTGCAACAAGAGTGCGGATTTCATCAGAAAAAGTAAATTCTTAAGATCAAATTTAATGGTAATGACATTTTTGCTCCCATTTTAAATGTCTATGGTTATTTTTATACCTCCTAAATATATATGGTGCTGAACACAATTTAGTAAAAGTTTAAGTGTATTTTTGCACGTTCATCCATTTATAAATTAGATAACTTAGTTAAAAAAATGATAAATATAAATATTTTAAATTAATTTAATTAGATTTTTTAATTTTCTTTAAAAATTTAATTGAATCTGAGCTAATGACATTTTCTAATACCGAGCTTCGATCAGGCATCGGCGCGGCAGTAAAGTAAATTAAATGAATACGTTTTTTTTTGAACACTTCAAAATACTTCATTAACTGGTTAGATTTTCAAAAAAATTTCTGACAATCAGTGTGCCCCTACGGTATAAATATGCATGGAGCCACTACAATCCTAGCGCACTCCCACAAGTAAGCAGCAGAGCAAAAAGGGGGAAGTGAGAAAGGGAGATAATGAGCTTCAACGCAGGGAAGCTGGTATGTGTCACTGGTGCTTCTGGCTATATTGCTACATGGCTCGTCAAGCTTCTTCTTCACCGTGGTTACACTGTGAAGGCAGCTGTTCGCAACCCTAGTGAGTGATCCTCTTTTTACCTTATTTGCTTTTATCTGTGTGTAATGTCAGGAATTCGCTTTCCTTGCTGCGTTCTGTCACTATTTTTGGTTAGGATTTAACATTGCCTAGATGCACATCTCCAGATTTTTTTCCCTATTTCTGGTTTTGTTGGAGGGGCATTTTATATGGCAATTGAAAATTGAAGATGATCCGTTGGGGTATTTATGGAGAGACGATGATAGGAACCTCTAGGAGAGCTATGCCCCTTCAAGTTCTTAAGTTTATCTGAGCTGAATCTCATCTTTCCGTCGATGGACTTTAGTCTCATGCCTTTCGATGGTTCTTGAAAGATAAAATTGCTTCCAGCTAAGCATATGATATTTCCTTTTGTTTTGGACTTTCGTTATTGTTTGTAGTAAATATGTGGCCGTATCCTTGTTTTCATATAACATATTCTTTTGATAGTGAAATTGAATATATATGCAATTAAATAGAAAGGATCAGCGTATGCCAACAAGGGTAAATATTTACTTTACATGGGTTCCTGAAGATTCCATTTTGCTTATGCTTTCCAAGTTTTTGTGTCATTCAATTGCATCGATTTTTATTGTTCTTTCCCAGAATGCTAATTATTAAGGTTTTGAATGACCATTTTACTTTGGTTTGTAACTCTCTGCAGATGATCCAAAAAAGGTAGACCATTTGCTCAACCTTGATGGTGCGAAGGAGAGATTGCACTTGATTAAAGCAAATCTCCTGGATGAAGGTTCCTTTGACCCTGTTGTTGAGGGGTGTGAGGGTGTCTTTCATACTGCTTCTCCCTTTTTTTATGATGTCAAAGATCCCCAGGTTCATTCCATTCTGCATTTGTTGATGGATAATGAAATGTGGTCTATCTATTGTAAAGCATTCTGTTTTTACTGCTTTAATATGCTTGAACAGTGATTCCTTATGTCTAGGAAGCAGTGTTGTTAAAACATCGTCTTGAATCGTTGAAACGTACGTTTTTCACCGGAAAATCGTGTCAGAACGGTGGTTGAGATGGAAAATGATCTGAAACGGTCGAAACGCCGCTTCAAATCGGTAGAAACGGTTGAAACGTCCATTGTTGCATTTTTTCTTCTTTCTTCTTCTTCGCTGAATCTGATCGCTAGACGTTGCTGCTTCTTCTTCGCTGAATCAGATTCATGGCGATGGTGGTGCAGAACGGTCGGATTCACGGCGATGGACGCTGCGATGGTGCTGCTCCTTCTTCATCGACCGTCTCTGCTCGACGCTCACTGGCTGCTTCTTCTTCATCGTCGACAGCTGCTACTTCTTCTTCACCGATGTTGGAGGCTGGATGCTGGAGTGCTGCCTAAATCTGATCGTCACCCTCACTCAAAGTATGGCAGAGGGTAGTGATCAGACGATGGGATTGTGGGAGATGGATTTGACGCCGTGGAGGTTCCCAAGGAATGAGATGGCCTGCACGATTTACTGTCACCCACGTTGCTCAATGTACGATTTGCTTTTTAAAAAGGTTTATTTATTTATTTATTTTTGTTATTTAAAAAGATTTATTTAAGTTAGGTCATGGACACTTTTTTTTGTTAGGTTTGGGCTGGGGAGTGAGACTTTTTTTATTGGTTTGGGCTGATAGGGAGGTGCATACATAACTATGTTAATTATAAGGGTAAAGGAGCAAAAATACACATGTGCTTTACCCTCGGGAGCGCCCAGCACCATATGCTTTTTTTGGGAGCAAAAATACACATGTGGTTACATTTTAGGAGTAAAAATCACACCGTTGTTAAAATCTAACTAACGGTGCATTTGCAATAGAAATTATCATATTTACAACAAAAAATGTTATATTTACAACAACATTTAAACACGTGGATTTTGAACATAGAAAGGTCATTTACAAAAAAAAAAAAAAACTATATTTACAACAGAAAATGTTGTATTTACAGCATAATTTTAAAATTTGGCCATATTTACAACAAAAAATGTCATATTTACAATAACATTTAAATACCTGGATTTTGAACAAAGAAAGGTCATTTACAACAGAAAAAAGCTAGATTTACTACAGAAAATGCTGTATTTACAACAAAATTTAAAATTTGGCCATTTACAATAAAAAAAAGTCATATTTACAACAAGATAGATTTACAACAGGAAGTACTGTATTTACAACGAAATTTTAACGGTGGTGTGACTTTTGCTCCTAAAATGTAACCATATGTATATTTTTGCTCTCGAAAAAAGCATATAGTGCTGGGCGCTCCCGAGGATAAAGCACATATTTATTTTTGCTCCTAAACCCTAATTATAAATATGTTTATATATGTTAGATTCTTTTTTAGTACGTAGTAAACTCTTACGTTTCCGTTTTTATGTTTTTGCTCACCCTTACCGTTTCAACGTTGACACTACATTTTAACAACACTGAGTGGGGTGCAAGAACCATTAAGATGAGGTCTTCTTCTTTGCCATTCGAAATGAGGAATCAAAACCCTACGAATCTGAAGGCATTGTAATAAGAGTGCCAGAACCCATAATTATAGTATTTCATTTCCTCCGATAATGACGCAGTTAATTTCTGAACACTAAAAGATTTTCTTGTTGACAAGTCCCAAAATTTTTCATTTGGCAAATAATAGCATAATGATCTTGTTGATTTGGTTAAATGAAATGAATTGATTGCATACTCCTGTACTAGAAGGTAGGAAATTTTTAGTAAATGGGAAAATTCTTGGAGCTCGAAGCACAAGATCGTAAAATGATTGGAATGCCATGCCTTTGGCAAGTTCTATTCTTGATGTATAATCATATTGTAAAATGCCATAAAATTGAAGAGACTTATAACTGCACTTGCTTCCCTTATCCTCTTCAAACGGAACTTTGTAATTTATATCAAAGAAATGATTGGATTAATGTCTCATTTTGAATGTCCTTGTTTCTACATGGATTAATGGTTGGTTTCATTAATAAATTGCTGTCTCGAATCTTGTAATATGATTCTTGGCTAAAGAAAGTGGTCAACTCTTTTGAATATTTTATTATTACACGTTTGACATTTTCTATAATTTATCAGTCAAGTATAGAAGCTAACAATCTCTTGTGGCCTTATTTTTTAGCTCATGACTTTTGTCTTTCTTATTTCAGGCTGAACTGCTTGATCCGGCGGTGAAGGGAACTCTCAATGTTCTAAAATCATGTGCTAAATTTCCTTCCGTGAAAAGAGTTATTTTAACTTCTTCCATTGCTGCAGTTGCATATAATGGAAAGCTTAAAAGTCCTGAAGTTCTTGTTGATGAGGCATGGTGGTCAGATCCTGACTTTTGTAGGGCATCTCAGGTATCCGCTATATTTCATTGGACCAAATTACTGATACAGACGTTATCTATCTAATGGGAAAATCAGAATGACATGACTAGATATTGGAGAGCCCAGGTTTTTAATTTTAAGCCTTTTAAAGTCTCTTGTTCAGAAGAAAAAACCCAATTAATTTGAATGAGTATCTACATGATTTTTTTTTTTTAAAAAAAAAGGCTTAAAATTATTTATTGAAAATATTGTGTGTGGAATTAATGAATTTCTCTACGGTAAGAATCATTACTAATCACTTTATAGGAATTATAAATGCATTATTAAATTATTATTATATTCAATTATTTTTTATGGAGTATCAATAGGCTAGTAAAAATAATAATATAAGAAATATGTTTTATATTTAAGATCAAAACTAACTCACCAATTAAATCATGCATTTAGAATCTGATGGGTCTTTTCAATGAATCTAATTTTGAGTAACAAGGATCTAGAATTGTTTACTTCTTTTTTCTTTTTTTTTTGAATTGAGTTTTCAGTGAAATCATCAGTTGTGACTTGTGAGCTTATTTTAGTTTCTATCTAAATAATTCATTTCTTTAAATGTCAGTAACGTTTGTATCAATACTCTTAATAGTCATTACAATAAAAATATGACTTTTTTGTCTGAGGATACTTTTTGTTTAATCAGTGGTCTAGGTCAAAAAAAAAAAAAAAGGTAATTTTCCGGTCAAACAAAATCGGTTAAATTTCAAAAGTTGGATGAAATCTAAAGAGAGTCTCACCTTGAGTTAAAATCCTTAAAAGAGAATAAAGTATTCTTAATAATTTAATCATGTACAATAATTTAATCCTTTTTTTCCCATTAATTTATATATTTTTTAAAGAATAACCCCAATCAATGACTCTTATGACT
Organism: Acacia crassicarpa; assembly: GCA_034222035.1. Taxonomy (NCBI): domain Eukaryota; kingdom Viridiplantae; phylum Streptophyta; class Magnoliopsida; order Fabales; family Fabaceae; genus Acacia; species Acacia crassicarpa. The sequence continues at coordinate 43,375,494 of JAWXYG010000003.1, forward strand.
GGGAGTTTTCATAATTTTAATGCAAATGATTGCAGGGGTTTTTTCGAAAAATCAAAATACATTTTTAAAATAACTAACTAAACTAATTTTCTAAATATAAGTAAATGAGGTATCTATCTTTTTTACATTATGACTGCATGAATATATTTTAATGAATACTAAGGGGAAAATTAATGTTCTTGTTTGTATAATTTTAACTAGGTTTTCATTTAATGTAATAATTTGGTTGTCATTTAATTCCTATAGTTTAAATAGCTGCTTCGTTTAAGTGAGATACTTAAAAACTAGCTGCTTCGTTTAGAGGAAAATACTGTATGCTAAATAATTTTAAGCCTTTTAAAGTCTCTTAGTTTTGATTTTGATGTCAAACAGTTGATCCAGTGGGTGCAAATGTGATTATTTGACATGCATAGTAATTTACAATGTCCTCAAGTTTCCTTATGTTTCCAATTTTGTGCTTTCAGCTGTGGTACGAAGTTTCAAAGACTTAGGCAGAAGAAGCTGCATGGAAATTCGCAAAAGAAAACAATATTGATATGGTTACCATCAATCCAGCAATGGTGATAGGGCCTCTCTTGCAACCAACGCTTAACACAAGTGCTGCTGCAATTTTGAATATAATCAATGGTACTTTCTTTAACTATTCATAAAGCTTCTGAGTTACTTTAGCAACTCCAACTCAACTGTTTTTTATGGCTTTGATAAATTGAAAAAGAACAGGGATCATTGAAACATGGTAGTAAGTGTAAGTCAAAGTGTAAGAAAATGAACGTTGTGAGATTTTAATCTATAGCTTAAACTTGTTTTAATGCACATCGGAATTATAATGCTTACCATAATGCTATAATATAATATTTTCCGTTTTCTTTTTGTGCTATATGTAGCTTTAAACTTTATAATGTTATATACTCTTCATCCTTTTTGACTTAGATTGTGCATTAAAAGGAAAATTGAAACCATGGATTGGAACTGGCACGAAAATTAGTGTCACAATTCTACCCTATACAAAATATAAAGAAGATCTTTCAGATGAACAAAGTTATAGTCTAAATGTACTTTTCTTCAAATTTTCTTTATTAAGGATCCAATAGTCTGACTTTTTTGTGATTTAACTTTTCTTGTTACTTTGAGAAATATTGGATGACTTCTATGTGTTATATGTGCTCTGTTTGGCGCCCAGACAACAATTTTTGCATCCCACCTTTTAGGGACTCTTTCCATCGTTGATTTATGCAGGTGGCCAGACATTTCCAAACATGTCATTTGGATGGATCAATGTGAAAGATGTTGCAAATGCTCATATTCAAGCATTTGAAGTTCCTTCTGCTAACGGAAGATATTGTTTGGTTGAGAGAGTGGTCCACTACTCGGAAGTTGTGAAGATTTTACGTGAGCTGTACCCTCAATTGCAACTTCCTGAAAAGTGAGTCCAATTATTTCTAAAATTACAAGACTGCATATAATATATAGTTTAGTTATATATCTTGTTCTAATCCTTTTTGCAAATTTATCTCTTTTCCAAAATGTTGACTTATCTTTTTCATTTTTGTTTTTCATCTATTGTTTCTGCTCTGTTGGGTTATATTATCATGTTAAACAATGGTAGTTTAATCACCATGTTCTGCTGTGGAAGCAACAGATATCTTTATATGAACTTAAATAAGGAACAGTTAGTTTAAGATTAAGAAAAAGTGATTTTAGTTAGGGTAAGTATGAGAAAGTTGTTGAGAGTATAAAGGAGTTGTTGGGAGAATTTAAGGTAAACTCGTGAGGGATATGTTGCAAAAAGCTTATTTTGATAAGTTATTTGTAGCCTGTTTGGGTTAGCGATAGGTGTGGTGACTTAAAAGCTATCTAACTTTAAAAAAAGTTCGGTAGAAAAAAGTCAGTTATAGATACTGATTTGTGTTTGGATTAATGGTAGTAGAAGTGGCAGGGCTCATGTCGAAAAACTGAGAGGTTTTTGGAAAAAGCTGAATTCTGAAGCGTTTTCTTTAACGGGCTTTTTGAGCGTTAAAAGCTTTAAGTCCAGTGAACTTAACGCTGAACCCAAACACATCACGTTGAGCTTTTTCTCCAAAGCCCATTAACTCTACCGTAAACACTCCTAACGCTCACTCCAGCCCAATAGCTTATAAGAAAAAGCTAAAAATTGAATTTTTTTAACGAAACCTTAATGATTGTGATGTATCATTGTAATAGAAATCAGAAGATATATGTATCATTGTAATAGAAATCACAAGTCAGTTGGATCAGTTAGAATGTAGCCGTTACAAGAGATACTAAGCCTATAAATAGATGTAAACTCACTTGTATTCAATCAGGCTTGTTAGATTTAATATGATATGGATTAGTTCCAGTTCCTATTCTCTATCTCGTCTGATTCTCTCTTCTCTTTCTGTAGCTCTCAATTCTGCTTCTCTATTTAACGTTTATATGTAGAAATTCCTTTAATGCGGGAGCATAAGACATTGAAATAAGTAACATGTTTCCACTTTCCATTTAAAAAGAAAGAAAGAGCTTTATTCTTTGCTTGGTACTGAATTAAGGTTAAGGTTTTTATGGTGCAACATAACCTACAAAGGGAGTGTTTTGTCCTGTCATTTTGCAGATTTTGATAAATGCCCCTATTGTTAAATTTAACACCGAAAATCTAGAATCTATCATGATCCAAAAATCTACGTTTGACTGTTGTGAATGTTGTGTAACATCCCAAAAACCTATCATGTTACGGAATATACATGTCATCTTAGAGTTCTGTGTTCATTCGATATTTTCATCATTCTGTATATTTGGAACTTGAAATGGATGGTATGGTTGAATTGGTGCGTTAATTAAAGACTTGAAATGAAGGGTATGTATGGATCCATGGGGGGAAAAGAAATAGAGAGCTTCAATTTAAATATAAATTCTTGACTGTGACTGTCAATCCAATCTTTTAGCAAGGAGTTCTCCTAGGCTAAGTTGTGACTGATTTTGATCTTATCCCTCCAAAAACCATGTTGTACAAACCAAATGACATGTATTCTTACTTCATACCCATTCATTTATTTCATGTATTTTATTTCTGTTTTGTTTGGTTTTGGTTTTGGTTTTTTTTTTTTTTTTTTTTTGCTAATTTCACTTCTTTCTTTCTCATCATACTTGATAGGTGTGCGGACGATAAGCCATTCGAGCCGACATTCCAGGTTTCTAAAGAAAAAACAAAAACATTGGGAATTGAATTTATTCCATTGGAAGTGAGTCTGAAGGAGACCGTGGAAAGCTTGAAGGAGAAAAAATTTGTCAACTTTTAACTTTGCAATCCTATTTGAATATTAAATGTTGGTTAGCTCAAGCATGCTTTGTGTTGGTATATGTGGAACTGATAGCTCTATCTCATTTTGTAATAAAATAAACAGTGTTTGAGAAGATATTGAGAGATATAGGACTTATGTGATGGAGACAAACCTGACAAAAGTGTGCAACTATATTACTTTCTTTCATGTTAAACATTGATTCCTAGGATCTTATGGTCATGCTTGTGTTTGTTGTCAATTCATATGTGATACAAGCAGTGGCGGAGCCAGAAACTGAAAAAAAAAATATTGGGGGGGTGAAAATTACAGAAAAGAACCCATATTTTCTTGGAATCACATTTTAGCCTTATAAAACTTTAAACACTTTCATTTAGTCCCTGAATGAAGGCTCTAATGAGGACTAAACTGAAAACCTTAAAAATTTTTGAGGCAGAAATACAATATTCTGAAAATTTTGGTTCTTTTCCATAATTTTGGGGGGGCGGGGGCCACCCCTAGCCCCCCCTAAAATCCGTCCCTGGATACAATAGACTACCGGGTTGTTAATATAATAGCCAGTTTACCTTTTATTGAGAAGATTAAAAAAGTTAAATAAGTGAAATATTATATTTATTGGTGTTTTCAAACTAATTTATTTGGTCTATAAATTGATATATAATATAATAATACCACTTTGGTCTTATTTATAAGATTCTTTTAACTAAATCACATATATAGTCACATGCCAAAGAAAGGTAGTTAGCTCAATGATTATGTGGTAAATTTTTAATTTTGTTCTCATTTATGAATGTGTATCTTTTAACTCTTTCTTATTTCTTTATTTTCATTGGTATAATTAATATGGACAAAATTGTCACCTCATTTAATACCTAAAAGAGAACTTATATATATGAAGAATTTTTTTAGTCAAAATGAACTTATAAATAGGACAAGAGTGGTATATAATATATTTTGTAGCTAAGTAATTTACTTAGCTTTTTTGTTTTTTTGTTTTTAAAAAAATAGGTCTCCGGGTTCTTATGTTAAAAATGAGAGGAAATGATTAGAATTTGTTCAAGCAGATGATGGTGAATGGCTAGAGGATAAGATGCATTTGATGCTCCTTTAAAACAACTTTTATTAAGAACTCCCTTGATCCCTCCGGTGCTATAAATAAACAACAAAATTATATGCTAGAGGAAAGATGCATTTAATGTTGGGAAAATAACCCCCCCCCCCCCCCAAAAAAGACAAATATATGTAATCTAAGTAGGAATATCAAATTTTGAAGTTTGGATATTGACAATTTGAGTATACGTAATGACAACTTAAGAATAATGATTAACAAGTTGGTTACCCCCCCCCCCCCAAAAAAAAAAGTAATCTAAGTAGGAATGCATTTAATGTTGGAAAAAAAAAGAGAGACAAATATGTAATCTAAGTAGGAATATCAAATTTTGAAGTTTGGGTATTGAAAATTGGAATATACGTAATGACAACTTAAGAATAATGATTAACAAGTTGATTATACACAGTGACAAGTTAGTGTCTCAAGTTACCAATCTCTATATCCTAATAGCTAATTTCTATATTCAAGTTATCCACACTCAAACTTCAAAATCTCATATTTTTATCAAATTACCTATTTATTCTTTTGATATATATATATATATATATATATATATATATATATATATATATATATATATATATATTTCCCTATAAATCGTAATTGCATTCATGAGGAAAAAGGATAATCTACAAAGCATCTAAGTAGGATACATACATCATGGAGAAGGTATGATAGCTAGATCCCCACACCATTTTTTGTCTCAATAATGATTTTTTATATGGGATATTGCTTTATAAGTTTGCAATGAATAAGAAATTTATGTGGATATACTATTTGCTGCTGTATAAAGAGGAAAGTCATAGCATCTCGAAGCGTTAGTGATTTGACGAAAACCTTAGTCGTCTTAGGGTCAAATCACAATTTACCATGAATTAAAATGCAATACAGTGCAAACAACTCGGGATCGTTCTCTTATCAAGGAGCCTTTTATTTTGAATTCCTTAGATAAAACTAAGTGCTAAAAACATGGTTAGAAAAAGGGTTTTGAAATTGATTTTCTCTAAATTAAAATTCATAAAAATAAATAAATAATTCTATTCTTTTTGGTATTTTTGGAAAATAGTGAAAAATGCTTAAGATTAAAAGGAATTAATGATTGATGCTCTTGGTAATGAAAAAGATGGCTATCATTGCTTTAAAAAATATATGGGAATTAATTTTCATTAAATCTAAAGAGCAACTTCAAGATAACACTTGAGTCCAATAATCTCAATTAATAGTAGCTCCTACAAACATAGCAAACTACTACCTTTTGAAAAATTGTTAAAATCCACTTAATGTGTAATTTAAATTGGGATAATGTAAATTATTCTTCTCAATTAGAATGTTCTAACGAACTATTCAAAAGCTAAAATCAACTATGATTACTAGTCACCAACATGACAGCAAGCACAATTTCATCAAGCATATAAAGTAATTTAGAAATTTCAACATCAAAATAATCATCCAATTAAAACTACAATATTCAATCCACATGCATACATAATAGTCATCTAAGTCTCACAACTAAATAATAATAATCCTAAACAAGGAAATCAAATAAATAATCTAAGCAAAAGATTAAATTAAATAACTCCCATATTGAAGCCCCAATACTCAAGCCATTTATCTTCACCACCAAGAAGTAAGAGTTTAGCCACTCATTAGTTTAAGCTCAGCCACAGCTTCATCCCGACACTGAAAATCCATGGAAGTAGAGTGAAAAAGAGTCTGCACGGTGGGGGAATCAATTGAGTTGCTGTATGTCAGAGAGAAGTGGAATGAATTGACTAAATCAATTCAAGAGGTGGGTGTGGAGGTGTAAATAAATTGATTAAATCAATTCATTGAGGTGGGTCCTGTGGATGAAGAATTGATGGATGAATGAGGAAAAACCAAGGACCCCCAATTCGTGAGCTGTAAAGGTCGAAGCTGTGGTGTTGAGGATGAGGGGTGACGGTGGTAAGCTGGTCCAAGGTCGAAGATGGTTCTGAAGTTCTGGCGCTGGTTCAGTCCGAAGGGACGTGAAGAGTATTGAAGGTGACGACGGTGAAGAGGTTTTAAGGTGATAGCGTGATGTTGAAAAACGATGGATCCCGCTTTAAGAAGTTCGCGGCGCTGTTCCTGAATCTGAATTAATCCCTCAACTCCATTAATTTCTGTCGGGTCTGATCCAGCCTCATTCAAAGTGTCGGATCCTCCATTAAATTGCCTTCACCTGACCTAATTCCCAAATACCAAAAACGCTGAGTTTAGCTGCAGGGACATGATTGAAGAGATTAAAAGTTTCTCGGAAAGGGACTTAAGTGCAAAGTTTAAAAGTTCTCAGGACTAAATTGAAACTTTTATAATTTTGGTTCAAACTTTCATTTTCAAATTTGATTTAATTCCTTCAACCACCTACAATTTAAACCAATTAATCTAACATCAAATATTCTCATAAAAATCAATAATTAAGAGTAATTAAATTTTTTAGACAATTTTGCCATTTTTAATCATAAATTAATATATTCACTCTTAATCTCAATTTATCATAAAAACATCATTTTAAGCTCAATAAATAATATGAAATGCATTATAAATCTCAATTTAATGATCCAAAAATAATGTAAAAATATGGTTCAATCAGTTAGTAACTACAAATGAAGTGCTCCAACTTCGACTTTAGGAACAAGCGGCCATCCATGAAAGCGAACGTGGTCAAAGATTATGCGAATACTGAATATGGTTCGCTGCTTCCTCCCTGGCTTGCAAATACTGAATATGACAGTCCACTGAGCAGAATAGTTCCATCGAGAATGGTGTATTTGTCTCTCTTGTATGTGTTGATCTTCTGCATCACTTTCTGCTCATTCTCGGTGCTGCATTAAGAAGGACGTAACAGATGTTGTTCTAGATTGGGCCATGCTAATGACTTGTTATGGAGAGATTTCCAAACCTGCATGACAAACTTGAATTCTGGCAAACCATAAAGAGTCTAATAATTGAAAAGGCAAATATGTTAAGAAGTTATTAAACTGTCTCTGATCTAATAACCATGTTACTATAAATAGATAGATATATGTATATATACTTATGATTGATTTTTTTTTCTAACATGTGTATTTAGTATTTAAAACACTAGATTACAGGTAAGTTTTAATAAATAAATGAGATTAAAAATTTAAATTTGTTGACAAATAAAATTTATAATTATAAAATTAATTAATTAAAGGTAAGGTTCTTTTGGCGCAACACAGCCTTTGTGTTATTGTCCTGTCATTTTGCAGATTTTGATAAATGCCTCTAATAATTTAACACCGAAAATCTAGAATCTATCATGATCCAAAAATCTGCGAATGACTGTTGTGAAGATTGTATGTAACGGAATATCCGTGTCATCTTAGAGCTCTGTGTTAATTAGATATTTTCATCATTCTGTATATTTGGAACTTGAAATGAATGGTATGGTTGAATTGGTGTGTTGATTAAAGACTTGAAATGAAGGGTATGTATGGATCCAGGGGAGGAAAAGAAATAGAGAGCTTCAATTGAAATCTAAATTCTTGACTGTGACTGTCAATCCAATCTTGTAGCAAGGAGTTCTCTTAGGTCAAGTTGTGACTGATTTCCTAACTCGTCTAACTTGAGAAATAGAATTCTTAAAATTTCATGACATTGTGTTCCTCTCTTTTGATCACGACAGATTTTGATCTTATTCCTCCAAAAACCATGTTGTATAAACCAAATGGCAAGTATTCTGACTTCATACCATTCATTCGGTTCATGTATTTTATTTCTGATTTTTTTTTGTTTCTTATTTCATTTCTTGCTTTCTCATGAAACTTGATAGGTGTGCAGACGATAAGCCATTCATGCGGACATACCAGGTTTCTAAAGAAAAAGCAAAAACACTGGGAATTGAATTTATTCCATTGAAAGTGAGTCTGAAGGAGACCGTGGAAAGCTTGAAGGAGAAAAAATTTGTCAACTTTTAACTTTGCAATCCCTATTTGAAGATTAAATGTTGGTTAGCTCATGCATGCTTTGAGTTGGTATATGTGGAATGATAGCTCTATCCCCTTTTGTAATAAAATAAACGGTGTTTGAGAAGATATTGAGAGGGATACGGTGCTGGGATATATAGGACCAAGTTGGAATAAACTTTAGTTTGTCTATGAGATGGAGACAAACCTGACAAAAGTTTGCAACTATACTCCTTTCTTTCGTGTTAAACATTGATTCTAAGGATTTTATGGCCATGCTTGTGTTTGTTGTCATTTCTGAGATACATGTACAATTGACTATAAACTGATATATAATATAATAAAATATAATAATATATAATATATGCTGATGCTAAGTAATTTATTCAACTTATTTAATTTTTTTTAAAAAAAAATCTCTAGGTTCTTATGTGAGAGGAAATAATTAGAATTTGTTTATGCAGATGTTGGTGAATGTGGCTAGAGGATAAGATGCATCTAATGCTCCTTTAAAACAATTTTTATTAAGAACTCCCTCGGTCCCTCTGGTGCTTTAAATAAACAACAAAATTATATGCTAGAGGATAAGATGCATTTAATGTAAAAGACAAATATGTAATCCAAGTTGGAATGCATTTAATTTTTGGAAAATAACCAAAAAAAAAAAAAAGGAAGAAGAAGAAGAAGCCAAATATGTAATCTAAGTACTAGGAATATGAAATTTTGAAGTTTGAGTGTTGACAACTTTAAAATAATAATTAACATGTTAGTTATATACAATGACAACTTGGTGTCTCAAATTACCAATCTCTATACTCTAGTTGTTAATTTATATGTTCAAGCTATCAACACTCAAACTTCAAAATCTTATATTTTTACCAAATCACCTATTTGTTCTTTTCATAATTCAGTAGACATTTTGGGGGTTTTGTAATTCAAATGCTATTTTTCTATCATTTTCTTTAATATTTAATGAAATACATTGAAAATTTCAAATTATAATATATTAATATAAAGATCTCAAAATTATATCATTTTATATTTTAATTTAAAATAAATAAATACATCCCCCCCCCCCCCCCCCCAAATCGTAATTGCATTCATGAGGAAAAAGCATAGTCTACAAGCATCTAAGTAGGATACATACATCATATGAGAAGGTATGATAGATCCCACACATCATTTTTTGTCTCAATAATGATTTTTATATGGGATTGCTTTATAAGTTTGCCATGAATAGGAAATCTATGTGGATATACTATTAGCTGCTATATAAAGAGGAAAGTCATAGCATCTCGAAGTGTTAGTAACTAGTAACTACAAATGAAGTGCTCCAAAATGGACATTTTGGTTAAAATGATATGTTAATTCAGAAATACACTACCAACAAAAAAAAGAAAAAAAAAACTAATTTTCAGCAACGACATTTGGTGGCGACTTATAATATCACTGCAGAAAGTATAGCTTTCAGCCGCGATTATATTATTGCCACTGAAAATACTCCCTTTCAACAACGACATAAAATGTCACCATAAGGGTATACTTTTAGTGGCGACTATTGTCACCACCGAAAGGGTGTTTTAGTGGCGACTCTTGTACATGTTGCCGCCAAAAGTCTAGTTTAAAATCTTAGCTTTTTTAAAAAAAAAAAAAAGAAGAAGAAGAAGAAAACTTATGATATTTATGCAAGAAATAATTAATTGATGTAATTTATTATGAATAAATAAATTAATTCCTCATAATATTATTGTGAGATAAAGAGAGTTTGAGAGATAGTATGTTGTGTGTGTGAGAGTGGGGGAGGGAAGGGGGAAGGGAGTGGTATGGTGTGTATGAGAGGGAGAATATAATGTTGTCTGTATTAGTATAGGTGCAGATGCAGGGGCGGACCCAGGAATTTGAGTGGGGGGGGGGGGGGAAATAAAAAATATTATATCATAAAATAAAAATACTTGAAATACAATATAAACTAATATATAAAAATTAAAAGAAATCTATTATAGAAATTAAAGTCACTCCACTTAACTATAACTTTACGACGTGTTTTCATGTTGTTAAATTGATTGTGTACTGATTGTACATAATTAAGATCATTTTCACTTAACTATTTAATTCTTGCATGTAATTAAAATCATTTTCATGGCCAGCCAACAAATCCAAAAGTGTACTAATTGTTCTGAATCATCTGAGTTAAACTTAAAAGCTACCAGTGACGAAAACAGTTCCATTTGCATTATACGCACAACAAAGTATTTGGTAGCTCTGTTGACCATTACTTGAGGAAGGTAAATTATTAGACGGACCATTGTTCTTCCCAGTTGTAGAATCTGAAGGCCGAGGCAAGTATATCCATGGATTGCCCTGTGAATATCTTGCATCCCATATTTGACAAGCTCCATCATCAGAAGATGATAAAAGCTAGTATATCGCACTGGGCTTGGGACTAAACGTGATTGTGTTAACAGCTCCAGTGTGTCCCCGTAAAACAGATATTGGCATTCCAGCTCAAGTTCGAGGCATCCAGAATTACATCTTTTTTTTTTTAAAAAAATAATAAAATTAGGGGGGGCGGGGGCCACCCCTAGCCCCCCCTGTGTCCGCCTATAGTCAGATGGAGAATTAAAGATACAATGTTTGTGTAAAGGTAAGAGTGCAACCAAGGGAAGGGGATAGTTTGTGAGATAGGAAGAGAGGGGAGTAAGAGATAGAGTGTTTGAGAGGGATAATACAATTGAGATGTAGTATACAATACAATCACGTGTTTGAGATAATATAATTATATTATAATTAAATTTATGTAAGCTTACATATTTTTTATAATTTGTATACTTAAATGATTTGATAATATTGTATAATGATTTTTTGTATTAGAGAGAGTGAAGAATAACTTTTTTTTTTCGAACTTTGAAAAATAATATAAATGGAGGCAACAATAATTAATTAAGGTATGTGAGAAAGATTTAATTAAATTAAGTTTGTTTATATATTTATAATTAATTAAAGTTTACTTTATCATGAATATTTTATATCGTTTTTATTTGTTGTCTTTGAACTAGGTTACTACAAATAAAACACCCACACCAACTGAGCTAGCTGATACCTAATACATTTAGCGAAAGTAAAATATGTTAAGCCTAAATCTTTAATCCTGGTGCCATTTTCCCGTTTCCTGCCCATGCGAAAAGAAATTCTGCACTAAAATCAACCAAATCCCTTACTGTCCCTTCACCTCCACTCCTGTCTATGCCTTCATTTGATTTTTCCTTCACCCATAGTCCAATGTTGCTCCTCTCAACTTCGTTCCTTTAGCAAGTACCCTTAGTTGTGGCGAGAAATGAAATTTAAAAATTTGGCACCCCCAGTTGTAGCGATAAACCAACCACTACTAATTAATTTCAAAAAATTTAAAATATGGCACCAAACTTGCCAACCGTTACTAATATTTAATGAAATTTTAAATTGTTGGGCCAAAAATTTTAATTTGACATTGTTGTAGTTGACAAACTGTTACTAAATGTTGTATAAATAAAAAAAATTGCGTGAATAATTTTTCAATATATTATTCCAATATTATTTTGAATGGTTTATCATTTAAGTAACAATTTAAATGATAGTAATTATTATTTGAGGAGAATGATTAAATTAAGTTAGAGAAGTATAAATATTATGTATGTTTGATTTTGAGAATATGTAGGTAATAATGATTTAGGTCTTTCAATTTATGAAATTGAAGTTCAAGATGTAAATATGTAACATACCTACCGGCCTCGCCCTTTCGGGTGGCGGGAAGTGTAATCCTTTACTTTCATTTAATTTTAGCTTATATTTTCCGGTTAATTTACGACACACATCAGAGTATAAGCAACAAAGCACACATCGATTTGGACAAAAATATACTAATAAAAATACGGAAGAATAAATTTTCCCCTAGAGGAATCAAAATGTACAGTCATCCGGATAATGATATCTGAATAGGCCAAAATAAAATACTACGGCCATCCGGTAACCAAAATAAATATCCAAAAATAACAGTCACCAACGTCCACCTCCACACTACTCTAGCTCCAGAGCCTTACCTTTGTCTCCCTGCTCCGGTCTCGATGAACTGCCACTGGCCTTAAAAGGGATTGGGATCCAAAATTGAATCCCAAAGTAACCGTTAATCTCATATAAAATGTATAAATAATGCATATAAGAAAAATCACAAATAAGTAAAAACCGCATAACATTCAGTATCAAGGCACACAGCCAAATCTGGAAGTAGCAGTCCTAATAGCACTCAGCACAGACTGCAATGGTCCTAATAGCACACAGCATAGACAACCGGGCACAGCACACAGCAAAGCCCTTCATGCACACAACATGTTCCGGTTCCATAGCGCTTGGAAATGAATGATATTTAAATGTATGCAATTTCAAGATAAAACATGCATACACAAGTCACACAAAGTATATGAGAATTAAGGTTACTACCTGATAGTTGACCACAAATAATAATAGAGTTTCTCGGTGCACAATATCACAAACAGTCTTAAAATAACAAAATATATAATTAATTTCTCCGCAGCACATATTCCCTTTTGATAATTTAAAATAAGCCCAATTCATGTGTCCATATTTACTGAATTCCTTTTCATATTAAGGAATTTAATATGAACATATATTCCCTCTATTTTCGTCATTTTTCAGGAATTTCCAGCAAACAGTGGTTGGTCTTCAAAAATTCATACTTAAATCTAGAAAAATCATTTTGAGGTGGTTCAAAAATCCCTGTGACCCTTAATATGTCTACTTTAATCCTGTAAATTTTCATGGCAATTGGACACCATTCACTAGTCCAAACATTTGTTGCAAAATAACTGTCCATACAAGAATTTCCAAAACATTTTTCGGATTTCAATACAATTTAATGTCGGAGCTTCCAGAATTTCTACCAAACCTCTACCCTACACAACTTTTCATTTTTGAACACAATAAAACCATCAAATTTACCAAAATCCAACTCCTCTATAGAGAAAAATGCTGACTGAAAAACAGGACAAGGAGAAATTAAAGTCCATGACTTTCAACTCAATTGGCACCAATCACAATATGGGAACTTTTCTTCAAGGTTATCTTCCAAAATTCAAACTCATATTTAAAACATACTAAATCCTTCCTTAATTCGGTACCCAAGCAGCAAGGAAATCTAACACACAAAACTGAAATTACCATACTTCTTCATACACAGCCACAAGTATCAAACACATAAGCTTCAACCTATGATTTTCTACTAGTTTCCTCACTTACTCTATCTAAAGCCAAATTTTCAGAACTTCATATACCTCTTCAAATGCCATATTTGTAGAAAATAAGATTGGGAGAAGCTATAGAAGCTTACCTCTAAGGTTTTAATCGGTGAATCCATAAGTTTTCCCTAACCTTTTCTTCCTCCGACTCCTTCTTGGTCTCTCACGTCCTTTATGTTTCGCTCTCCTTCTCTTTTGATATGCTCTGGATATTTGTCACGCTGAAATGGATAAATGAAGCAAAGAATTTTGATTAAAAAGAAAGTTAAGTCGGCTGGAGGAGGGAGTTATCATTTGTCCATTAATCTTTGATTATTTACAAACATGCCAAATCATTAAAATCCAACTTTTCCTTTAATTTTGTTGGCCCCACTTTCCTCCTCTTTCCTTTAGGCATTCTGACGAAACTCTTGGCTCTGCAAGAAGATTTAGTACCACTTGGGTTGACTTAATACCCCATCTTTATATGATTATTTTATTATGCCAATTTGCTAGCTTATTGTAGCATTTATACTCAATCTTCCACTTATTTCCATTCTACCATTGAATTCAATTCCATTTGTTTTCTTCACTGGGAACGCATGTGGGGCTAATGTGGCGTGAATTCCATGGAACATGTCGTAACTGATTTAAATAAATTCGAGTAGGATGTTGTGGAAGTTCATTCCAATATGATCTCATTTGATCCTCCACATAATTTTTATTTGTAACTTGGTTCTTTACTCATATAGTTGCAAATATTGAGTAGGTGTTGGAGATTAATCCTTAACTCCTCATAAGGCCTTTTCATCCTTAATTAGCTCCCCTAGGCCATAGAATATTGTCTCTAAAATTTCTAAGCCCAAAAATCATCCCTTTACAAATTATTCTTTAATTTTTTCCCCTCATAATCGTTAATAAATATTCATGCAGCCTTCTTTTCATCCCTTTGGTCAAGTTTAATAAACTAATATAGAACAAATAAATGCTGATTCCTTTTATCTCATGTTGTGCCAATATGTATCCCAAAATTTTCAGTTTTAACAAAATCAAGTAATTCGGGTAAAATTTTGACTTTTGCCAAAATTGCACTATGTTATTTTCCACTTACACATACTTCATACATGAAATTTGTCAGAGTAAATTTAGGATATTTGTAACATCCTCATTTTTGAAATCCGTTTTCACAATATTTAAACCAGAGTAGAAGTGTTTTTGAAATAATTGATCAGAGTAGAGCATCAGAATAATTTCAAAATTTTGAGTATCTGATAAACATTTACTGATGTAGCATCTGGCTGCTTACACAGCGGTACAGTAGTCTGAAAATAGTTCAACAAATAACGATGAAATAAAAATTTCTCTGTCTTCGTCCTTGCGCTGGCTCCTTATCCTTGTCTTTGGTCCTGGTTCCTCCAGTCCCTGACGCTATGTTAAGAGCTGAGGTTCAATTACCATTGAACCTCAGGTAACGGTTAACCTCATGCTTATGTATCAAATATGTATGACAGATATCCATGACAAAACAGCATTTAATCACATACAATATTCATATATTCACATAATAACATTACACGGCCACTGCAACATGTATGTTATTACAGTCTGCACTATCTCCAGTGCCACGGTGTACATCCGTGTCCTCAGCGCTAGGAAAACATAACGGCATTATCACGACTATAACCCGTATCAAGATGTATGTGTATGATCAATTTTTCAAAACAGGGTTTCAGACTATCTATCACATATAAGCATACCATAAGCATCAGAGTTAGTGTTACAATACGCGTCCGTACCTGAGTCGATAGTCTCGGTACGCAATTGATCGGTCTGCGTTCTTTCGGACAGCCTATCAGAGCAATATCGTCCTATTAATTTAAAGATAATATTCTAAAAGATATTTTGGCCACTATTGACTATTCTACCCTTGGTATATTAAACCATTATTTTATTTTCTCATAATTTATTGAAAAACCGCTGGAATTATTGGGCAGAAATTCTCCTATCTTTGGAAATTCATAACTAATTCTAGAAAAATCGAAACGAAGATCCGTAAAATGTTCCGGACTCCTTAGGATGTCTATTTTCCATTAAAAATACCAGACTTTGCCCAGAATTTAAAAATCATTCCCAGATTTCACGCATTCATCCTCTGCCCAGAATTTCCAGCATTTTCGCAGCCTAAACTTTGTGAATTTCTTTCTCACTGTACAGAGCTCATTTCAACATGTTATTTACAGATTTGGAAAGCTCTATATGCCTACTTTCATCATGAATTTTTCTCAGAATTTTTCAATAACATTTTCAACATGAAATATGCGTTTTTCTGTGACCCGTTCAGAAATCGCCTAACCGACGAATTTTCGCCAGAACTTCGTTACTACAGTGTTCTTAACCTGGAAATTTTGCGGAACTACTTCCTTCACTAAATTTTCGAAATGAAGCTATTTTTAACTATAAAAACATGAAACTAAATTTATTCTAGAATTTTAAAGATTAAAACTACTTCTATCTATGAATATAAATTCAAAACTAAAGAACTTTGCTTACCTAAAGCTTGGACTCCTTCAAGCTCTTCCTCCAACTCTCTCAACTCTCTCTCAAATAAGAAAATGTTGCTTTGCTTGGTGTGAGGAAAAGTGAATGCCCAAAGGCCCTATTTATAGGAATTTCTCAAGGTAATTTGGTAAATAAAAGCAACTTCCCTCTTGTCAATTTTCCACCATTGGATCTAGGGCAATTTTGCAACTTCAAATCCTCACCACTCTCCCTCTCATCTGCCCTCTCTCTCTCTCTCTCCCTTCTTCTCTTTCTTCTTCCTTCTCCTAGAAGCTAAAACAACTTGAAGTGCAAGAATTGAATAGTAAGTTGTATCCTACAAGCTTTGACCAATTGGCACATGTGATGAAACTCAATTCCTTCCTCATGAAGCTCCCAAAACCGTGCCCCCTCTGAATTTTTGGGTTTTAGGTTTGTTTTGGGCTTTATTGCTTGGTTGGGCAAAAGTTTGGACTCCCAAAAATTGATCCAATGTGCATGGTTGTGGTAAAAAGCCCTAATTTAATTTCTTCTTGTTTATTATTAGATTAAGCTTAATTAGGTTTAGTTTGAAATGATTTTATTGATTACCAATTCAATTATGATCCTACTAAGTCCAATTGTTACAATTATGGATCCCTTGTTAGGCTTTATTGTTGAATTTAGCCAAAATATTCCAAAAGGTTTGTTGATATTTGCCATTAGGTTAATTATGGATGTTATTTAATCAAGATTAATTTTTGATGTCCATTTATCAATTTTTAGTGTTTACTAATTATTTTAAATCCCTTCCTACTCCGTTACGGTTTAATTTTGCCGATATGTGAATTATATGACAATATACCCCTCATTGTGAATTTAACTGTTCCTGAATTTGTTGGATATTTCATTTAATTAATTTAGGTGTTTCTATGGAATTTTATAATATTTTATGACTCCTAATTAAAATTTAAAGAATTAAATTTTGCCCTATTAAGTCCTACCGACAACTTGTTCAAGAAGTAGAATAAATACACTACTATTTTGGAGACAACATACTTTCCTATTTCCATGATATCTTATACTATTTTAGGAACCCCAATTTAATTATAGTCCTTAGGAATTCATTTGAACAACTCTTTAATTAGTCATTGACTTTTAATTGAAATTATACATCTTTATTTATGCCTAATTTAATTTAGTTAAATTTAGTGTCTTCATTGTTGTAATTTCAGTTGCTCATTAATTGTTATTATTCACCCCTTAATTAGGCTCAGTGTGGTGATAACTCTTTAGGGCTTTTTATGAATCAATTATGATTTTATGCATTAGTGTGTTAATTAAGGGTATTTTAGTAAATTTCACCTCTTAATAAGTTAATGATGCTTTATCAATTCCTTGATTATTTATAAAGATTTGGCACAATTATTTAATTTAATGAATACCTAACTATTTATTATTTTTCTCCTATCTTGTTTAAGTATTCTCCATAGTTCCTTATTGGTCCTTTTAATTCCATGTGAACCATAATTTAATTTGGTAATTACTTGCATTTTATGCTATTTTATGGTTGCTAAGAGGATTCAATAATTAATGTACAATTATTTGTCCAATCAATTATTCACATTTTCCTTTAATTTGTTTGGGTATTTCAATGACATTTTATGCCCCTTTAAAATTTAAATATGAACTATGCTTCAATATGAAAATATAGGGTATTTTTTTGGGTATTACAATATTACAAAATATATATTTGTTTATGGAAGGAATGTTGAAAATGTAGTGGAAGGAACCTTCAATTTTTGTAGAAAGAGAAAAAATAGTATAAGAATTATATGAAGGAGCAAAATAAAATAAAATGATATGATCAAAGATTTGAGGGAAAAAAAATACCATAGAGAGCTGAGCACTTTATCAACAAAGGATAGAGATAGGAGAGAGGAGAGTGATGTGAAAAAATGGAAGAAGGTAAAAAATAAGGTGTGGTAAGGGTATTTATAGGATATCAGCAATACATTTGAGCAACTTTCAGAGGCAGAGTGGAGGATCCACAAGTGACCCTTGTGACTCCATCATCTGGGACTCTCTCAACTCAGCCTTTGTCTGCTAAATCAGCTCTTGATGCACATATTTTATTAAACAATTATTCAAGAAATTTATATAATTAAAATAAATAAAACATGCTTAAACAAATAATGTCTATATCTTACAATGGCTTCCTCTGCCCACTAAGAGGTTGCACCCTCGTCGCGGTGTCTATGTACAATAGTGAATAACTCCTCGTTGTTCGTCCGACGATTCTCCTGCTCAGCCTTCTTCTCCTAAAAGAATTAAAACATTAAATTATTATTAAGAAAAATTAAACAATAAATTTATAATATTAAGCTAAAATTAATTTAATTGTAAAAAACACCAATTCATTGTAGTGACAGCAAATGTCTTCGCTCTTACCATGTGATGGATCCTTTAGTGCCTTTGGCTCCTAGTGCTACTCTAAAAAATAGCCTACAAAAACAACAAAACATTAATATTCTATTTTTTAATAATTTTTTATATTTCCTTCTAAATAATAATTATTAAAAAAACATGTCCTTATGGGCTCTTCTTATACTGGACAAATCATGCCTAGTCATTAGGTGGGACGCTGTCAAGCACGACCTCCATCAACTGCTCTAGAGGCATCATCACATCTTTATCCACAATGTGGTAGAGACGATTTCTCATGTTCTTCCACTAATCCCCCATTTTTATCAAGGTGTACAACTTCTTGTTGTTTTACATGGAAAACCTATCCTGTATCATAAATTTAAACAAATGAGTATCAATTAAATAAATTATAATTAAATACAGTTGATCAATTAAATAAAAATTATAAAAATATATATTTGATTTAGTATATTAAATGAGTTACCTTTACAGCCTCGTCTCACGCTAGATCCTTCGGCCTTAAGGGAATCTTCTTCCAGATCTCAAAGTGGATAGGGAACCAGGTCGAATTCCCGCCTAGCTCGTTCAGATCACAATTGAATAGATGATCGCCATCCTCAATCAGTTGGTTCGTGGCCTCATTCTACAGAACTACTACACGTAGCCCTGGGCCCAGCTTATTTGGAGCAGCCACACTAGCCTCCTGGTGGTGATGTTCTCTTACTTATATACACAATTGATCACAAATTTTAATTAACTTTAATTTCACATTTAAACCACTTTAATTAAAATATTAACTTTATTAAAACAATTCTTTATCTTGAACCTCCATCTCAAACCCAGTTGATCGTGGAGACGACTGTCATGGGTTATTCTGGTCCCTAGCCTCCTCATAGTCAAGGAACCACTCCACCTCGCTCAACGGAAAATTGATATCAAAATTCCCCTAATCCTTTTAATTAGTTGCTCACACTAATGTCAGGCCTTCTAATTGAATGGGCCTCCTGTATTGGTGGGATCGCCTACTGTGGTGGCACGGGGACATGTAGACCTCTGGGATGCCCTTTACCCTGTCTACTACCCCTGTAGAATATGTCGTCTAGGGGGACACTAATCCACCGCCTTCCATTTCCTCTTGTCTCTCTTAGACATTATAACTATAATTATAAACCAATTAAAAATAAATTATAGTCACACCTAGCCAATATTTATAATAATAATTATAACCAACATTATAAATAATGTAACATTACAATATTATAATAATATAATTACATGTAACGAAACAAAGTAAATAAATTCAACATTTTGTAAAACCTAATTTAAAACGTATGTAAAAGAGATTTTTTTTAAAAAAAAAAATTACACATGACAAAATAGGCTTAGAAACTCATAAATATTACAAAAATATATTAAAATAACAATTAAATTACTATAAACAATTCTATTCAACTAAAATACGAAATGAAGTAACTTTACTAGCCTGAAAGGCCTACCTCTATATCTTTGAGAAGAAACTCAGATCTAAAGAAAACCTCTCAAAGCGCACGCGAGGAACAATTTTACCAAAAGTGGTAAAATGAAGGGTGACGACGTTTATATACCTACATAATTTGTAGCAGTTATTACCAAGACCGCTAAAAATCATGAAATCCTACTTCGGACATGCAACCCTTTACATTTTGTAGCAGTTATTTGAGACTGCTACAAACATGTGACCATTTACATTATACTAATGGTTTTTGCCTCAAAAACTGCTATAAATTACAACACATTTTGTAGCAGTTGGAAAGAACCACTACAAATGCACCGCCACATGATGCCAAAAGTTGGTGGCACGTTTTGTAGCAACTAGTATGACTCAACTGCTACTAAGTAATTGCTATAGCCATGGCGTCAGCTTGTCGACAAACTAGCCCCACATGTTGGAGCGATTTTTGCTCTCTAACCACTACAAATTACCATTGCTAACTAGCTTGCCATTTGGTAGGAGTCATAACATTGTAAATTTATAGTTGTTTACCTAAACACCACAAAAAATCCTAAAATACGTGAAGCAAATCTAGAATAAACATACAATGTGTATATTAAATATATACGTTAGTCTACTATGTAGGTAACGATCAAAAAGTTCTTTATCCAAGGTGGATTTCAAGAGTCAACTAGAGGAGCGAGTCCACTTCTACCATCTGAATGCCAAAATATTCCTGAAGAAAAAATAATAACAGCCAATTCATCAAATAATGAACTAAATTAAAGCCTACATTTGTATCGTTGTTTTGGTGAGAATACTTTTTCATGTCACAAAAAACCTCTCAAGAGTGACACACACTAGCTGGTGCCATTGTGTGAATTTCATATTTAATGTCACGGAATGAAAATTAAGGGCCGTCTAGCATATAATATGATAAAACTTATATTCCTTTAACCTTGTTACAAATAAATAATTTCCTGACAAATTAATTATGATGGTATATACAATTAATATAATAATTTTGAACATGCGAATACATTCCTAATTCATATATATAAACATATCAATAAATAAAAAAAAAAGATAGGTATCTTGCCTATAGAATACGTCGTGTAGCAATTCTAAAATAAATAATTAAAAAAAAAAACAAAGTATGCATTAAATATTTACGTTAGTCCACGCGATACAGGAACGCAGCAATAAAAATTTATTATACAAGGTGGGCTTTTAGTATAATACCCTAAAATTCATATTCATTAAAAATATTATATTTTGGCAAATAATACCTATTTAAAATAGGTGAATATGTGGTCTCAAAAATATTGTAGTTTATTTATTTGAATATTAGGGAATTTTCTCTTGAAATTAAAACTAACTAGAGGCCAATTTTCTAGTTTTCACTTAGGGATCATAAATGCCCTATAATTATTAAAATAATACATGGTGCATAAATGACTATGAAAAGCCAAAGAGTTGTGAGAAAATAATTAAACCAATTAGAGAAAATTGCCAATAATTAGTGGATGATTTGATCTACATTAATTGAATTAGTTTTCACTTAGGGATCATAAATGCCCTATAATTATTAAAATAATACATGGTGCATAAATGACTATGAAAAGCCAAAGAGTTATGAGAAAATAATTAAACCAATTAGAGAAAATTGCCAATAATTAGTGGATGATTTGATCTACATTAATTGAATTAATTTCATAATCATTCATAATTAATGTAGTGGCATATGTTAAAGGCATAATTAAGGATGTATTACCTTAATTAGGAACCAATGGCTAGTAAAGGACTAAGATTAGCATAAATAAGTTTCTAAGGACCATGATTTAGTTAGGAACCAAGCATAATTTGCCAAGTACACTTAACTACTATATTAGGGATGTTAATTAAGATTAGATATATATGGAGGGTTTGGATTGAATTTAATAAAGCTAAATCCTAAGGCTTTAATTAACTCTCATAAAGTGAAATCCTTGTGACTCAAACATTGTCCAATGAGAGATTTTCTTTTAGGTGTAGTGAGATAAATAAAACACAAATTAAAAATAGAAAATGGGGGAGGGGGGACGGTTTTTGTAAAGAAAAAGGAAGAGAGAATTGTTTAATATAAGCCTACACACACATGGGATAATGGAATTAAATACATGGAAGAAGATAAGTGTACTCACAAAGACTTTAGAGGTTTTAGGTTTAATGCTCTTAATAAATTGGAAGAGGATAAATTGGAAAGAGAAAAGAGAGTTGTGTGTGTGTGTGTGTGCAAGTGTTGTGAGTATAAGAGAAAGATAGTTGTGTTTGTGTGTGTGTGCAAATGTTGTGAGTCTAGTAAAAAAGAGAGAGAAAAGTCAATTAAACAACCAATAGGAAAATTAAGCATAAATCCTATGTGAATTAACCATTGGAATTAATTCAAGACATAAGTAAATGAGAATCTATACAAAACAAATTGTATCTTGAGATACGTTAATCATAGATCAAATATAAGGAGTTATTATTAACAAACATATTTTAAGCTTGAGAAGGGTTATCACTAAAATCTTTTCCTCAATTTTTGAGATTTGATTTAAAATGATAAAAAGAAATTTGAAACTTCTAAATAGGTCATAAAGCTCAAAGGTAAGAAGCCAAATAAAGAAACTTGAATAAATTTCAAGGTAAGTCCTAAAAGCATTTTTGCTTGGTTGAGAAGCAACTACCAAATTCATTTAGTTACAAACACAACTAGGGTAACTAAGAATTCAAAACACATAATTGGAGGAAAGAGGATGAGTGTTGGCATTTTTGTGACTTGAAGAAGGAGCCAAGAAATTTTTATTATAAACAAAATCACACATGGGGTAATAGCATTCAAACTTGGAAGAGGATAAGGTACTTTGGGGTTGAGTCATAAAGCAAATGGAAGATGATAGAGAGGAGAGAGAGGAGGCACGGTTCTTAGAGAGGGAATGGTGAGGATTTGTGCTCCAAAAATGACCTAGATCCAAGGGTCCATGTTCAAGACTAGGTTTGAAAAATTTACCAAAATTGCCACAACATTTTGCTATAAATAGGAGCTTAGGTTCTTCACTTTTCTTCACACCAAAACAAGCTTAGCAAAGCTGAAATAGAGAGTGAAAGTGAGAGTGAAGAGTCTTGGAGAAGGAGGAGCAAAGCTCTTGGTAAGTTCTCTACCTCTAGCTTTAAGTTCTTTAAGTTTTAGTTCTTAAATTCACAATTAGAAGTAGCTTTGATCTTAAATATGCTAGAGTAATTTTAATATCATGTTTTTATAGTCGAAAATAGTGATATTTTAAAAATTAGATGAGCCACTTGGTATAGCAAAATTTCTGGAAAATTATGATCAAAGTAGCGAAGCTCTGGCGAAAATTCATCAGGTAATTAAGAATCTCTGAAACCAGTGATAAAAATGACAATATTTTATGTTGAAAATGAAGTCACAAAATTCTTGGAAAATTCATGGTTAAAATAGACATATAGGTATTTTTAAATATGCCAAGAACAGTTAAAATGAGCCCTGTACAGTGAGATAAAAATTCTTGAAGTTTGACTGCGAATTTCTGGAGAAATTCTGGGCAAAGGCTCAAAACTTAAAAACTGGGAATGACTCAAGTAATCTGGGAAAAAGTGATTATTTTTACTTAAAAGTAGACATCCTAAGGATTCCGAGGAATTTTACGGATCCTCGTTTCGATTTTTCTAGAATTAGTTATGATTTTGCAAAGTTAGACTAAAAATCTATCCAAAATACGATACCAGCGTTTTTTCATAAAATAAGGGAAATAAGTTGGAAATAATTCCACCAAGGGAAAAAGGGTCATTAGTGACTAAGATATCTATTAGATATTATTGGTGAATTAATAAATGTGATATTACCATTATAGGATATACGAGATCACTGTCCGACCGACGAACATACTGATATCACTAACGAAGGTACGTTCGCGTACTGTAACACTAACTCTGATGCTTATTATATGCTTATATGTGATAGATAACTTTACATCTGCTGTGTGCTTATGTACTGTTGGGATACATCTGCTGTGTGCTTATGTACGGTTGGGATATATCTTCTGTGTGCTTATTGTATTGATTGTTGCTATAACGCCATGAATATCTGTTATACATATATTGTCATATTTAAGCATGAGGTTAACCGTTACCTGAGGTCTAATGGGCATTGGACCTCAGCCCTTACTATAGCTTCAGGGTCTGGAGGACCGAGGGCCGACGATAAAGGTAAGCAGCCCGCGTGAAGATCCGCCGGAGTTTCTTTTTTGTTTTTTGGACTGTGTAATCTTTTGAATTATTGGGATAAATGTATCACTACTATAACCAACCTTGGTTAATATTTTATAATACAATCATCAGTTACTTGCTCTCTTGAATTGCTCCGATGCTCCACTCTGATCAAACTCTTTTAAAAACATTTTAAAAAATGGGGTGTTACATTTAGGAGTTAATTCGAGGAGCAAGTCTACTTCTACTATATGAATACCAATATATTTTTCTGGTAAATAATGTCTCCCGATTGAAACATGTTACATGGATAAAATGTAAATATACAATAATGATAAACTCCTCAAATCATAACAAGTTACTGTTAGTTTTGATTAGTTTTGATGATGTCTTATATAGATGTCATTCTTATAAGCAAAAAGATTGAGTAATATAATTATCTCCTACATTGACAAATTGTTGTATTTAATGTAGATTAATCCAAGTTGAATTATAGAGGTTGATCAAAGAGGAGATAAGAATTGAAAGGAAGAAGAGAAGAGACCAAATTATGAAGAACTTGATATATGGAATGAAGATTTTATGATCCAAGTTCTTATATTGATGCTAGAAGCCTCCAAGATCATTTGGAAGTTGGAATGATTCAATTCAGAGTTAAAACAAGCAAGAATGAGGTTCTAGATGGGCAAACTCGAGCCTATAAGAACAAACTCGAGCCCATACGTGTTTTCAGCATTTCTGGTGTCTCTGGACTAGGCAAACTCGAGCCTATAAGAACAAACTCGAGCCCATAAGTGTTTTCAGCATTTCTGGTGTTTCTGGACTAGGCAAACTCGAGCCTGTAAGTGTGAACTCGAGTTCACAGTGGTCATCAGCACTTCAGCTCCACTCTGTTTCACGTTCAGCTTGGGCGAGGTCTGGTAATTCGATGATATCTCACAAACCAGAGATCGGATTGATATGAAACCAAAAGCATTGGAAACTAGACATCCAACACGTACTTCTGACACAAATTCATGTCCAAAGGAGTTCAGATGAATTATCTATGAATTTTACAATTTGGATCAAAAATCAACGTCACTGTCCAGACCAAGCTTCAGTATTTTGGGTATATCTCACAAAATACAAATCCAATTGAGCTCAAATCAGTGCCATTGGAAACTAGACACACAGAGCTTTCCATCAAGCTTTAAACGGACCAAAACGGAGTTCGGACTAGGGAGATATGGGCTTTGAAAGTTGATAAAGTTGCAAACTCAAGCCAGTCCAAGTCAGAAGCAACCAAACTCGAGTTCATCAGTCACAAACTCGAGTTCGAGAGTTCCAGAGAAGAAATGAACATTTGGGAAAAGCCGAACTCGAGCCTATAAGTGAACGAACTTGAGTTCATTTCAGACAGAGAGCAATGTAACTTTTTAATGAGTTGCGAACCTCAGGTTTACATTGTGAACCTCAGGTTCATTTTATCCCGAGAGCAACTTGGCTTTTCAAACACTTGAGAACCTCAGGTTTAGAAAACAAACCTCAGGTTCACACTTTTTGAACTTACATATTATTGAACACTGAAGCAACGAACTCGAGCCTGCAAGAACTGAACTGGAGTTCGCGACGCTAATTCAGAATTTCAAATCTGATGAATTTGCAATATCTTCTTGTTTGATCTCAATACTTCCCATGATCAATCTCTAATGTTCCTAGAGTTGTTTAACCACTTTATTTGTGATTAAAGTTTGGGATTACATCAAACTTGACAGAAATCAAAGTGTGATTCAGAATTTCCAGAAATGGCAAAAGAAGGCAGATTTGAACTAGCAACTTGAATCAATGCTCAATTGAAATGTTCTGCAACAGGATTCGAATATTCAATGGTGAAATGCTCCAACGGACAAAAGCTTCAACAGATTCAATATTCAAATATCAAGCCCATGACAGAGAATCAAATGAAGGGATAGCTTGTGCAACTTGCAATATAATATTATATCCTTCAAGACAAAAGGGAATGGACCACAGCCTGGCGTGATAAACATTCAGCATACCTTGCAGACAACTTAGGCTCCTCTGAATAAAGTTGAATCAACAAACAAGATAGTATGGGCCTCATCATTCAGCTGCAAGAAAGTGAAAAACGTGCAAATCTGAAAGTGGTGACAGCATATTCGTTCAACAGCTTCAGCAGCAACTTTACACATGGAGAAACACTTACAACAGCTAGTTTTTCAAATGGGAAGAAGCTCCAACGGATATACAACAGTCACAATCTTCAAACTACCATAAATAGCTGAAGATTTGAAGAAACAAGAGAGAGAAGACAACTACAGAAAGCTTGCACGAAAATATTCATTCTTTCTCTGTATATACATTTGTTTGTATCTTTGATACATAGAGCTTCAGTGTGTAACCTTATCTGCTCTTAGAGAGAGTCTATATCACTGTAATTCACTCATTGTAATAATCTCAAGTCAGTGGGACTTGGAGATTGGGAAAATCAGAGTACAACTTGTAAGGGGGAGTGTGTCCTAGGGAGAGGAACATCCTGCGTTTACAGAGGGTGTATCTGATTACAGAGTGCAACTTGTAAGGGGGAGTGTGTCCTAGGGAGAGGAGCATCCTTTGGTTATAGAGTGTGCATCTGTTGTATGCAATTACAACTTGTAAGGGGGAGTGAGTCCTAGGGAGAGGATCATCCTGAGTACAGAGTGTGTAATTGTTCTTGAGTGATAGTGGAAAATCCCAGAGGTGCTGGGGACTGGATGTAGGTCAAGGATTAGACCGAACCAGGATAAATCATCTGTGTCAAGCTTCTCTACTCTATCTCCACTTTGCCTTAATATTTTCTGTTGTGTGGGTGAACCGAAAAGAATTTTGAAATCCCCAATTCACCCCCCCTCTTGGTGATTTCCTTCTCTTTCAGTTACACGGAATTTTAACAAGAAAGGATCACTCATTCATCATTTAATAACTTAGACCGCTAAGAGTATATGAAACTAAAGAAAGAATTAATCATCACTATTTAAATTAAAATTACAAAAATAATCAAAGAACTCTAACCTATTTGAAAGGGGACCAAAAAAAAACAATCAGAAAGAAAACAGATAACATCAAGAGCAAAACCGAAGAAAAATCAAAATCGAAATTTTAATTAAAGCCAAAAGAACCATACTATTGAAAAAAAAATCCAGCTGAAAAAATAAAAAATCCAGATCCAAATCAAAGAGCTAGCCAAAATCAGAAAAACCATAATATTGAACAATCAAGAATAAATGCGAAGTATAATCACCAAAGAAGGAGAAACAATTAAACTAAAATAGAATTAGCCATGGATTGACAACTTCGACACAAATCTGGAGATCTGGAGAAATGAAGTCGAGAAGGGTTTCCCAAATCCTGATATATGCGAGGCAGATCTAAATCTTGTAGGCTACTTTTGCACCTCACAACAAAACTAACAGAAGGCGACTTCCCCAAAAACGAAGAAGAAATTTAGCGTAGTGAACAGAATGTGCAAAAGTAAGACATTCAAGACTCTTAATGAAAGGTTGTGTTTAGAATAGATTTGAGGAAGACGTTCTGCACCATTAGATTTTGAAGAGAGAACTTCTAATTTTTATGGAAGAGAGGGAATGACAAAATGTCAAAGGCACAAGATTAAAATTGAAATATCTAAAAAATTCTAATTTCAACGACTGGTTTTGAAAAACCAGCCGTTGTAACTCAAAATAAAAAATAAAATAAATTGAAATATTAAAAAAAATTTGAGTTTCAACGACTGGTTTTGAAAAAACAGTCATTATAACTCAAAATAAAAAATAAAATAAATTGAAATATTTAAAAAAAATCGAGTTTCAACGACTGGCTTTGAAAAACCAATCATTGTAACTCAAAATAAAAAAATAAAATAAAATGGCATGAGTGAGGCTTGAACTAAATTATATTGATATACTTTTTTGTAGATATATATATGGTAAATGAGCAAAAATACACATGTGCTTTACCCTCGGAAGCGTCCAGCATCATATGCTTTTTTTGAGAGCAAAAATATACGTGGTTACCATTTTGGAGCAAAAATCACACCCCACCGTTAATTCAACAAATGTCCATCATGTCTCTGCTTTTACCTGCACTAGTAAGCCTATGAAGCCCGAAATCACCATGAAGGTCATTCACCTTTTCTCAACCCAGCATGAAAATATACCTACATTTCTTTATTATTCATTAAATTAATGGCTTATCTTAGCCAAGAAAAACATAGAAAGAGATCACAGCATCACAGAAGGAAATCACGCAAACCAGCGAGTTCCACGGGTTGGGTACAGCAGTGATAGAAAAGCCATCCCTCCACCATGCTTCTCAAGACGCACAATCTTTCCTGAAAAACAGTAATAGTACTTTTAAAGAACAGTCATAAAAAATATTTTTAACGACTGTTTTTGAAAAAATAGTCATAAAAAATAATACTTTTAACGACTGTCATTTAAAAAAACAGTTAGAAAAAATAGTACTTTAACGACTGTTCTTGAGAAAATAGTCATAAAAAAAGTAATGTGCACAAACACCTCTGTTTTCTTGCTCGAAAACATAGTACATATAGTTGGTTTGAGAACTAGAACAAAGACCTTGTGGTATGGTTACATATATATATATATATATATATAGAAGAATCGCTGCTCATGGGAAATAGATTTACTGACCCCCCCCCCCTCCCACACACACACACACACACAATCATGGGAGTGTATGTATCCAGTATTAAGGAGGTGGGAGGGTTTGTGTTGTTGCTGTGGTGTCTTGGTGCGTCGGGTTTAGCTGAGGGAAATGTACATGTAGAGAGCAAGCAAAATGAGAGAGTTCTGGTGTTAATTTACGTGAGGTTCTTTCTCGTTAATAACACATTTCTAGGTATTTGTTTTTTTACTTTTGTTTTAACCCAAAGAATACGGTGCAGCAAAGACATAATGGATGTTTGTTGAATTAACGGTGGGGTGTGACTTTTGCTCTAAAATGGTAACCACGTGTATATTTTTGCTCCCAAAAAAAGCATATGGTGCTGGGCGCTCCTGAGGGTAAAACACATGTGTATTTTTGCTCATTTACCTATATATATATATATATATATATATATATATATATATATATAAGAGATATATTGTTTAATTTATTAAATTTAATTAGGAACTAACTAAATGAAAATATGATTAGATTTCTTAAATCTTAACTATTGAAATTCTAGGCTACATATTAGGAAATAGCTATAAATAAAAGCATTTGGTGCTGGGCGCTCCTGAGGGTAAAACACATGTGTATTTTTGCTCATTTACCTATAGATATATATATATATATATATATATATATATATATATATATAAGAGATATATTGTTTAATTTATTAAATTTAATTAGGAACTAACTAAATGAAAATATGATTAGATTTCTTAAATCTTAACTATTGAAATTCTAGGCTACATACTAGGAAATAGCTATAAATATGGGATAAAATCATATATATATATATATATATATATATATATATATATATATATAAAAGAGATATATTGTTTAATTTATTAATTTAATTATTAGGAACTAATTAAATGAAAAAACGGTCAGATTTCTTCTCTTAACAATTGAAATTTTAGGCTATATACTAGGAAATAACTACGTATATGGGATAAAACCATAATGGCCATATAATCTTCAAGATTTTATTCTAACGGTAAATAGCACTAATTTTTCGTAAAATAAAATTAAATGGTGTCTCAAAATAAAATAAATGGTGTCTAAGATATAACCACTGTTTTCATCATAACAGTCGTTGTATCAAAGCATTTAATGTCCGTTTTTAAAAAATAGACCTTAAAAGTAAAGAGAAAATTACAACAGTGTCATCGCCTATTTTATTACGTCCATTTTGTGTGAAATGGTCATTAAATATTCTTGTCAAAATTTCAAAAATGCCACCACCTCGTTTTCTATGTCTGTTTTCATTTAATCGGTCGTTAGATGAGAATCATTAGATCTACTTTTTGTAGTAGTGCAATCCAAAAATCAATTATGGTCTTTATCAAGATGTAGACATAAATTTTTTTTTTTTGATACATAAGCGATAGGAGATGGGGGGATCGAACCCAGTACAAAGGGGTGGGGAGACTACTCCCAATACCACTGCATTACTAATAGTGCCGGCAGATGTAGACATAATGATAATAGGCGTGGACACATAATCTACAGGGATAAGTGACCGATCCTGTGAAGCAACAAGAAGATGTATGAGCGTATAAAGCCCATGAAGAATAGGCGTGAGTGATCCAACATGGAAAAATGAACACATCATGCTTATGCAATCACAATAAAACACACAGTATGAAAGAATGAAGAAAAAGATATTGGACCTATAACTTTGCGATGTTGGGTTATTGTTTATCTCCTTGCCAAACTTATTTGTAATAACCTAAAATTCATATTTATTAAAAATATTATATTTTAGTAAATAATACCTATTAAAAATAGGAGAATATGTTGTCTCCAATTTTATAGTTTATTTTATTTCTTGGGCAAATTTTCTCTAGAATTTAAATAGGGCAAAACCCAATTTTATAAATTACATTATGGATCATAAAATGTTATAAAATACTCTAAAGTCTCTAAAACTAAGTATAATCCTAATTTAATCATAAGAGACAATTAAATGGCTTGAAAATGCTTATACCAGTTAGGAGAAATTACCAACAACTAAGGAACAATTAAATCTACAATAATTGGAATAATTGTACTAATTTTCATAATTAATCAAAGGGTCTTAAACACCAATTTTTATAATTGTTTAAGAGACTAAATTTTCTAATAACCTATAATTAATACCTAGTTCATATTTAATTCATAAAGGGCCATAAAGAATTATCACAACACTTGGAACAATTAAGGAGCAATTACTAACAATTAATGAGCAATTAAATTTACACTAATGGAATATTTGGATAATTATTGGGTTAAGGAGCGAAAATACACACGAGCTTTTCCTCTAGGAGCGCCCAGCAGCACAAGCTTTTTTTTTTAGCAAAAATACACACGTGGTTACCATTTTAGAGCAAAAGTCACCAACGGTTAAAAAAATAACGTCCGTTAGTTTTACCTCCACTGCATCAGTTAACTACAGGAAACAGGAAAAAAAAACAGAGGAAGCTCAAATAAAAGAGTAACACCATCGTTAACTCCACTGCATCAGTTATTATTATTATTATTATTATTATTAATATTATTCTCATTTACAATCGTGTGATTCTGTAATAATATTATAATATACATGCATGTTTTATCTTCAAGAAATTCATTCAATTATAGTATCTCATAACCAACACGCGCACGCATGTTATGCTTATATATGTGTACATTTTAGTTGAGAAGTTCATGCGTACGTAGATCATTGTATTATAATATATAACCAACACGTGCACGCACATGTAATAATATTATAATGGGTTAAGGTGCAAAAATACATATGTGCTTTTCACCGAGGAGCGCAAATGCTTTTTTTGGGTGCAAAAGTACACACGTGGTTACAAATTAGGTGCAAAAGTACCGTTTGACCGTTAAGTTTGACTTTGACCGATGACGTGGCATTTCAAAAATGCAAAAATACACATGTGATTTGTCAAGAAGAGCGCCCAACAACAAATTTTTTTTTAATTTAATAATTGTATTTCAACTACTACCGGGTGCTAAAAAGATATTTAGAATACTGACCTATATTGAAAAAATACTTTATAATCTTGAAAAATTATTTTTAGATCTGAAAAAATATTTCAGGGTACTAACTGGTACTAAAAAGATACTTTGAAGTATTTTTTCTATACCAGTCAGTATCCTGAAAGTACTTTTTAGTACCAGTCAGTACTCTGAAATATTTTTTTCAGTATCCTTTTAGTACCGGTAAACACTTGAAATATTTTTTCAAGATCCTAAAATAAATTTTCATGATTATAAAGTATTTTTTTCAGTATCAGTCAGTATCCTTTTAGTACCGGTCAATACTTGAAATATTTTTTTAAAATCTTAAAATAATTTTTCAAGATTATGAAGAGACGCACAGTTCAAAGCGCTAGCACGCTGCCGTGTCCGTATTCGGAGATTATTCGTGTGGATACCGGTAGAGGAAGCCGATTCTAAGCGTCTTCTTCTGCTGATCGAGAAGGTAGCCCACCAGTTCAAAGAGAACGAGACGCGGACGAATTCATTACAGTCAGTTTGGGTTTTCTTGATTACCATGAGAAAATGTGCGCAAAGGTTTGTTTAGATTCTTGAGCTACTAGTTCTCTAAAATCAAAGGAAAACCTCCAGCTCCAGATGATTCCGAGTTCAATATAAGGTACAATTCGGGTTCCTTAACCTTGATTTAAACACGCCTGAGTGATCCTCTGGATGGGATTCTTAAAATATTTTAATCCGCTGGATCCCAACACCTATGTCAGAACAAAAAATGTTTCAAAAACAACCGGAGCCATCTTTGTATTTGATGACAAAAAACCAGAACGATACCATCTTTCGTTTCAACGTAGAATGAGATATTAGTCGTCTCGTTGAAGGTTGAATAATAAAAGCTAATCTCTCAGCAGGGATGGTGGCTGAGAGAGTTAACGATGGAGTTACTTTTTTATTCGAGCTTCCTCTGTTTTTTTTTCTTCTGTTTCCAGTAGTTAACTGACGCAGTGAAGGTCAAACTAACGGACGTTATTTTTTTAACTGTTGGTGTAACCTTTGCCCCAAAATAGTAACCACATGTGTATTTTTGCTCCCAAAAAAAGCTCGTGGTGCTGGGCGCTCCTGGGGAAAAGATCGTGTGCATTTTCACTCCTTAACCCATAATTATTTACAATTAATATTATGTAATCATCAATTAGAGTTGTATTAAGCTAATTAAAAGTCAAAGTCCAATAAGAAGTTAGGATTAGCATAGAATGGATTACCAATGGTCATAAATTACCCTAAACACCAATAATGCCATAATCAAGAGACAATTATGCTTTTGATTAAGATGGTAATTAAACTTTCATCAAGCTTTGAAAAGTCAACAATTGCAACTAAGATCAAAGGCCAAAATTAAGTCTCATAAAGTTAAATCTAATGGCCTTAATTAATTATATCATTAATCCATGTGACCTTTAATGGACGAATAAGAGGCTTAGCTTTTTATTTATTTGATTAATATGAAATACAAATTCTTTGCTTGGGGACCAAGAAGCAAAATTGTTTAATTAAAATTAAAGGAGATTACTATTAATCATAATTAATATAGTAACCAACAAATTAAGCCTAAAAACATCTAAAATGCCATATTAGGGATTTTTTTTCCAAGATTAGTCTTATTCCCCTAATTTAATTAAAAGTGGCGAAATTAGGCTTATGTAGAATGATGACACTAATATTAAACACAAAGAACATATTAATTATGTACAAATTATCATTAATGAAGGAAGGATTATTTTTAATCATAAACTAAGGTCTTGGATTAGATGTAATAAACCTAATCTAAAGGCTTGAAAAGGGAGTTCATAAAGCTTAGTCCATGTGAAATTCTAATAACCAATGAGGAAGCTTATGTCTTCATTTATTAAAGACACATTAGAAAACATAATTCCAAGAGAAAATTAGAATGGGGACTACGGTTTCATAGCTTGAAAAAGAAGAAGGAATTATGATATTATAATCTAAATATTATCTAATTAAAAACACATGGGATAAATGGCCATTAGTATTTGGAAGAAGATAAGTGTACCTAAGAAGACTTTGGAGGCTTTGAGTTTAATGCTTTGGAAGAGGATAAATTGGAAAGAGAAAAGAGAGTTGTGTGTGTGTGTGTGTACAAGAGTTGTGCATGTGTGTGTGTACAATTGTTGTGCATGTGTGTGTGTAGTATGAAGAGAGAGAGAAAAGTCAAGACATTAGCCAAAAGGAAAATTTAAGCATAAAACATACAATTAAATTAATCTATGGAAATAACTCCAGATATAAGCAAATGAGAATCTATACAAAATAAATTATATCTTGAAATCCGTTAATCATAGATCAAATATAAGGAGTTATTATTAACAAGCATAATCTAAGCTTGAGATGGAGTATAACCAAAGCCATTTCCTAAATTTATAAAGATTGTTTCCAAATGAGGGAAAAAGAAGTTGAGGTTTCTAATTGAAGCCCTAAGTCCCAAGATTACAAAACCAATGAGAAAATTTGAAGAAAACTTCAAGAAGACCCCTAAAAATATTTTTATCTAGGGAAATGAAAACAAAGAAGAGAAGGAGGAGGAAATTGTGACTTAAGAAAGAAGCCAAGAATTTTCAAAACACACATGGGATAATAGAATTAACTTTAGGAAGAGGATAATGTACTTGGTAGATGAGTCATGAAGAAAATGGAAGAGGATAGAAGGGAGAGAGAGGGAGCACGGTTTTTGGGTCTGAATGGTGAGGATTTGAGCTTCCCAAATGATCTAGATCCAATGGCCAAAATACAAGAAGAAGTAGGTTTGAAAAAAATTGCCAAAGTGCCACTCCAAACTACTATAAATAGGGGTCCTTGGCCCTCATATTCTTCACACCAAAACAAAGCAAAGCAATCTGAAATAGAGAGTAGAGAGTGAGAGTAAGGAGCTTCTTGAAGGAATAGCAAGGTTCTTGGCAAGTTCTCTAGCTCTAGCTTTAAGTTCTTTAAGTTTTAGTTCTTAAATTCTTAGATAGAAGTAGTTTAGATCTTAAATATTCTGGAATAATTTTATTTTCATGTTTTTATGGTTAAAATTAGCTTTATTTTGAAAAAATAATGAGGAAAGTTATAGAGCAAAATTTTTGGAAGAGAAACATCAAAGTAACGAAGTTCTGGCGAAATTTCATCGGTTAAGTAATTTCTAAATCAGTGATAACAATGCCCATATTTTATGGGAAAATCCGTACGGAGGCCCTTATAAAAAAAATGGACAGAAAGGGCCCTATAATTTTGTTAATCCCAGTAATGTGGAATGACAAAAAA
Organism: Acacia crassicarpa; assembly: GCA_034222035.1. NCBI lineage: Eukaryota > Viridiplantae > Streptophyta > Magnoliopsida > Fabales > Fabaceae > Acacia > Acacia crassicarpa. The sequence continues at coordinate 43,410,797 of JAWXYG010000003.1, forward strand.
CCCCTCAAGGCTTTGAAGATTCAAATCATCAATCTCACTCTCGCCCGTTACTTACTCTCGGCCTTCTCTCACTCTCATCCGTCTCTCTCACTTTCGTCCCTCAATCTCACTCTCACTCTTGTCCCTCACTCTGGTCCCCGTCAGCTGACCGTCGATCTCGTACCCGTCAGCCACCGTGGTCCCTCTAAAGCGGATAGCGTCACCGGCGCCGGTTGAAATCGCCCGTAATCAAAGGTACAAAAATTTTAGGATTAGGGTTTTTTCCGTTCTTGTTCTTCCATGAGCTTGGGGTTCACTTCTCAGATTTTGTTTGGACTCTGTTTTCTTTTTTTTTTTTTGGAGAGTTTTGTGGTTGCCTCCCCCTTAATGATGCGTGTTTTGATGATGATGGTGAATCTAATCTTTACGAAGTGATTGTTTCCTGAAAAGATTGGTCAAGGTTGTATTCATGTATCATACTCGTTTTCTTGTGGTTGATGTTTCTGGTCTGTGTTTGTTAATGGATTGCTGTGGTTATTGATGGTGATCACTATTTTGCTATCCGTTGAGTTGAATTGTATATGTGATTTTTTTTTTGGCTTCAAATCAATGTACTTTAGTTTGGGAAGCGAGTAGGAGCTTGTTTACATGTAGGGAGGAAGAGTAAATGGTGAGGCTGTTGGAGTTTTGACTAGATAAAGATTAGGATTTTCTGTCTAAAATAATTCTTTGCCTTGTGAGACGAAAGTGTAATTATGTCTCTGTAATTGGCTTTTCTTTATGCTTTTAAACAAGATGACAACAACTTATCTAACTACCGCGTCTCCTTGTTGCTAGTTGCATGTAGCAACTATCTGTGTGCGGGTGAATCTAATTGAATATTTTTAGGTTAAGTTATGGTACACTTAATTTTAAGCAGGATTGCCATTGGTTGAGTTTTGAACTGCGTAAAAGTCTCCATAGTGTATAGGCAAAGCTCATTGCCTGGAACCCTAGGACTATGGTAGTTTTATAACATTTCCCCAAGCCTTTCTGGTGATAAACTTGTCTGTTTTAGCTATCTGTTGTGCCATTCCCAAGTTTGTGATTTCTTAACTGTTGAGGGTAAGTATACTGTTCAAAGAGGGGTCTTAAATAAGCTAAGTATGTGTATTTAATTCCTTGGGTAAAGGTCAATTACGATTTCACGAACTCTTAATTGTTAGATTAGTTTAACTTTATGCAAGTGAGAGCAATTTAGCTGAATTTGTTGGTAGGCAGTTCATGTGCAAGGTGCTATGTAACTAGGTATTTTTCCCTGAGTTTGCATGCCTTAATCAGTTCATGTGCAAGGTGCAATATGGGTATACTTCTCTCCTATAATCACTTCCTTGCTCTATAAGTTGTTTGCTTCCTATTCCTTTGTCAACGTTCTTGGCCCAAAAAATGCATGATACGTTACAGCATGATTAAGTTGATTTGGAATTCGTTTTGTTTATATGTTCAATATGAAAAAAATATTACTTAGCAAGATGTTTTTTTTAACCGGTATAATTTTTGCTCGCTGCTTCTGTGTAATAATGTCTTGTGTTAAAAATTGACATTAGCTTCTTGCTAGTGTTTTCCATAGATCCGTAATGCCTGTCTGCCTGGAGTGAAAATAGAATTACTACTGATATTTTTTTATCTGAGACCTCAACAAAAGGTTTAATACAGGCTTATGATCCTATTTTGGAGTCCAATATCATTTAATCATGTTATGTGTTATATAGCTTAATCAATCCTCTTGTAGATCCTTTATCTATTTTAGTTTTGTCCCTTGGAGACTCGAGATTCTGGGGACCAAAACTTCTGCACTAGCAATACTCATTATGTACAATCCCATCCTTGATGCCTGTTCTTTCCTACTAGTTTTTCATTCCCTATTCATATTTTATCAAATCCAAACTTTGCAGGAAACACTTTTCTCTTCTCAATCCTTTGATTACACACCACGCAGTCCTTTTTTAATTTCTTGCTGAAAACGCTGCTGGATGGATTTCTGATTGAAATAAATAGGACATCCACAAGGTGTACCTTATATGTTGATACTTGATACTATATTTCTTACCTTTGGTTAATAAGCACAGTCTCCCTTTTCTTAATAATTTTAATAATTAATTTGGAGAAAGCACGAATGACTTTTTGAGGTTTAGGATCTTCTTATTGAAATTTGACACACAATAAAGTGTGGATGAACCCCCCAATCAACTTCACAACCAGCTAAAGCTTTAATAGGGTTGTGACTCAAGTATTAATTTTCAGTATGATTCTAATTGCTAAGTGGAATCATTTTGATCCTCCTTTGAGCTTTGTTTGCTTAATTTTCTTATGGATGCAATTTATGCACTAAAAGCTATTTGCAGACTCATTTTTTTGTCCACGAAAAGCTGTTTATGCACTAAAAGCTATTTGCAGACTCATTTTGCTTAATTTTCCTATGGATGCAATTTATGCACTAAAAGCAATTTATGCACTTAATTTTCTTATGAAGTTAGCCTTATGTTGGCAGTTTGTTCCTTGCTATGTTTGTTTTCCCCTTAAAACAGTGAAATTTTGTTAATTACGATGAAGGGTTATTATAAATGAACTTCATTTACAATTGTTGCAGGTACATGAGTAACCTACATAAGAACATACATCATGTCCTCATCCAATCCAAGGGATCCAAGGTTCTCCGGATACAACCTTTTTACGGAAGAATACTACAGGCCATATAAGGAACGACAGAAGGGTAAGGGAAAGGGCAAGGGCAAGGCTAAAGTCATAGGTGGATTGAGTGTACAAGTGACAGAAGCCTGGAAAAGGCTAACACCTAATGAAAAAGCTGAATATACTAAGAGGGCTAAACAAATGAGAGCCCCGGCGATAGTGAAGAAGTATGTGGTGCCCTTCCAAACTAGGTGTGTGCCAAACACATTCCTCCAAGTTTGCAATAAGTTCAAGGGAAGACCTGAGGCGATGAGAAGGCTAAAGGAGATTGGGTTTGATAGGTTGGTTAGTATAAGTTGCCAACAGATCAACCGTTCTTTATGCGCCCAAATCATGACCTGTTTTGATCCCCCTTCAAAGGAAGTGTGCATTAGGGGGGACACCCAAGTTATAAGGGCAGAAAATGTCCATCAATTGATGGGTCTTCCTGTTGGGGGGAAGGCCATAAAAGTAAATATCAGGGACCAACACATCACTTTCACCGACTATAGGAAAGTATACAAAGATGTTCCATACAAAAAAATTGGAGACATATGCTTGGAAAAATTAGATGAAAATTTTGAGTTTTTATTCGTCTTATTCGCCTTGGGTACCCTATTGGCGCCCAGTGCATCAATTCTTGTCAATGACCGTCTTTTGAAGGTGATGACGGTGACTAAGGGTGCATTTGCTGAGTTTGATTGGTCTTCCTTCGTCCTTCAAGAACTCTGCGACGAGATATATGAGTTCAAGAAGGATTCCCAAAAGTCCAACAAAAAAAAAAAGAACAGAACTGTAGGTGGATGCCTATACCTCCTCATGGTAAGTTGTCTTTAACTATGTTTGCATGTGAGGCTGACTCATTAATGTACAAATGTTTTTTAATAATTGTTGCATTTCGTTTTATGTGCAGCTCTTTTGTTTTCAACATTTCTCGATCGGTTACATTATAGGCTGTGAACATGAGTCGGCCATGGCTTTTTGGACCGACGAAAAGGTCAAGAGCAGAGTGTCGGTTGAGAAACAAGCCAAAAAAGGCCTCCTGGCACACGTCAAGCCTCCTCAGCCACCTTCTCAGCCACATCATTACCCGCCTCCTCAGCCACATCCATCAGTCAGTCCGTCAACATCGTTTGATCCGTATACGATGCTTACACACCCGGTAATGTGTGACAAAAATTAATCCAGTCGGCTGTTTCATTACAAATTGGTGCTGTGATATACTTTTGTAATAACTTATATATGTTTTTCCAGGTAGTGCGCACAACATATGCACAGCTGCTATCAAACTTGCAACAAGAAATGTTGGCGCTTCAACAAACATTGTACGAAGAAGGCCAGCATGAAGGTGACACAACAAACAAACAGCCATCTAATTCCGAGGACTCTCACGATGACGATGTTGATGATGATGACAATGGCCATGACATAGAGGCGAGAGACGACATAGACAAGGAAGATGACTCAGAACATATTATTGATGTCGATGATGTCCCCCAACATGGAGAGGAGACACCCAATGTGGACGCCGATCGTGCAGGGGAACTATTTGAACACGTTGCTGTTCTAGAACATGTGAAGGAACATGTTCAGGAAGAGGTGACCGGACAAGAAATTGAACTAAGGAGATCTCAGAGGGTCGTAAATCCTAGTAGTGTGTTAAAATCCCTGTGGATCGATCCACAGCGGAAGTCCAAGCCAAAGAGGACATATGGCGAGAAGGACATTCTTTTTGAGATGTACACAAAATTCGTTAGTGGAGCTGAGGCTGAGAAGTAAGTTTCATTTACTGTTTCCCATTGAACTACTTGTCATTACACAAAATGCACATTCTGATGAAGATCTTCATATGTTGTAATTTAGGGAATTTGTGGACATGCACCGCTATTATCTGACAAGGAGAGACCTACAATGTCTTGATGCACGATCTTGGATAGGTGATCGGGTACGTGACGTTTAGTAATCAACCTATATCATCGTTATTTCTGACAGATGGCTGCACTGTGACTTTCTTTTCCATCCATACTTGCATCAATATCTAAACTCACAATTTACTGCACACATACGATGTAGTTCTTTCACTTATGTTTCTGTTTTCATGGTATTGAAAAAGATCTTTCACTTGCGTTTCTGATTTTGATCGTTTATTTATCCCAAATGTAGCTCATGACTATGGTTGCAAGGACATTGGTTGGGGATCAATTAGACAATGGTGGTGTTGTCCAAAGATACATTTTCTCAGCTAAAATAATGACTAAAATGATTACTCCTAGCATGAACTGGACAGTCCAATCCATTGTTCCGCAAATTGGTCCTGAACATTTAGGATACAACATTGGTGACTGTCAGTTCATTTTTGGCCCTTGTGTTTTTGTAAATCACTGGTTTTATTATGTACTCCATACTACAACAATGACTTTCTACACCCTTGACTCCTTGGTTGACGTAAAAACATATTATCGGATGGAATATGAAAAGGAACATCCAAACCCACAGGCAACCAAGAAACAGACCAAAAAGAAGCCAGTCCCAACAGAAAAGGAAATCATGGCAAATAAAGTGGTAAGTTCAACTGAATTTCAATGTTTGTTTAGTTGGTAAACCTGTAAACATACCTAAATGGGTGAACTTCATTTTCAACGCCATCGTTTCTTGGATATCCTCCGGGCAATCAAGCCAGAGTTGTTACAAGATGAGAACAAAATCCCAAAGGATGTTACATGGGCTAAAGTCCATTTGCAAAAGGACACGTATGTCTATTTTATTGGTTTGTATTTTTTTTTTGGTGTCTTGTGATGTTTGATATCTGATTTTACTAAAAACTCTCTGTCTATTTTATTGGTTTGCACTTTAAATAATGTGTCTTGTGATGTTTGATATCTGATTTTACTAAAAACTCTCTGTCTATTTTATTGGTTTGCACTTTAAATAATGTGTCTTGTGAAGTTTGATATCTGATTTTACTAAAACTCTCTGTCTATTTCATTGCAGCCACTCATGTGGGCTTCATAAGGGGTCATTTACTACTTCATCAGGGGTCATTTACTACAATATCAGGGGTCATTTACTACTTCATCAGGGGTCATTTACTACTTCAACAGGGGTCATTTACTACAATATCAGGGGTCATTTACGACTTCATCAGGGGTCATTTACTACTTCATCAGGGGTCATTTACGACTTCATCAGGGGTCATTTACTACTTCATCAGGGGTCATTTACTACAATATCAGGGGTCATTTACGACTTCATCAGGGGTCATTTACTACTTCATCAGGGGTCATTTACGACTTCATCAGGGGTCATTTACTACATCATCAGGGGTCATTTACTACAATATCAGGGGTCATTTACGACTTCATAAAGGGTCATTTATGACTTCATCAGGGGTCATTTACTACTTCATCAGGGGTCATTTACTACAATATCAGGGGTCATTTACTACAATATCAGGGGTCATTTACGACTTCATCAAGGGTCATTTACTACTTCATCAGGGGTCATTTACTACAATATCAGGGGTCATTTACTACTTCATCAGAGATCATTTACTACTTCATCAGGGGTCATTTACCACAATATCAGGGGTCATTTACTACTTCATCAGGGGTCATTTACTACTTCATTAGGGGTCATTTACCACAATATCAGGGGTCATTTACGACTTCATCAGGGGTCATTTACTACAATATCAGGGGTCATTTACCACAATATCAGTTTTGAATTACAACATTAACAGAACGCCATTTACATTTGGATTCAAAATATGAGTATGTGTACATAAATGACACTTGGATACAATTGTGACAACAATATCCAACCTTCATTTACAACACCAAATGCATCTACAAATTTATAATGTCAACATCACACACCATCTCCAAAAAATAATATGATGTGGATTTCTATCTAAAGCCATATACACCAAAAGAGGGTGAGACACAATGCCCAAAAAGAAACAGCGAAGGCACCACCGATGATCAACTTGGATTTGGATTCTTGCAAGTCTTGATGGAGTGTCCTGGCTCATGGCATCTACCACAATGATAAACCTTCTTGTTTTGGAATTGAGATTCTCGTCTTTTTTTTTTTGGCGTCTACCTGATTGTGTTGTAGTAATTGGGGGCTCCAAGAAAGTCTCTGTTAGCATTTGTGTCACTGTGGGCGCATCAACAAGTGGACAGTCATGTGTTGCAACTGGCCGCATGCTATGTGCATAAATTTTCTCTTGTGTTGAAAGTGTAAAGCAATCATCTACAAATGTGTACACATTACCATTAAGAACCTTAATTGCTGCACATGCATGTGGGCAAGGTAGTCCACTCATTTGCCATGCTAAACAAGAGCATACTTTTGTAGCCAGATTAACGCTCAAATAATTTAAGGCATCACCGCACCTATTTTCAACCAAAAATTTGTTCTCCCCATAATATTGAGCATGCATGTTTTCTGCAAAGTTCACATGTTGCAACAATTTTTTTTCTATGTTAGGTCCTACACCATTTTTCCAATTCACCAAAGCCATCTTGCTTGCAAGCATCTTCGCAACCAACTTCTCCCTATGCTCATGTATTAACATTGATACCGTGTGCCTCCTCTCTTTCACCATCCATGCGTTGAATGACTCAGCAATGTTAGTGGTTATGTTATCCCACCTTTTGAAAGGAAACTTGCTCAGAGCCCATCGATTAACGTCCCCATGACTCTCAACCCATTGTGCCAATTGTGGATTGAATAATTTTAATTTTCCCATCGCCACAGTGAATTCTTCAACCATCCTTGCATACGCGATGCCATCGAGGAGGTGCAATGCAATATCCTTGCTGTTCCCAGCGGTACGTGGCATCCCTTTCATGATTTTGAGGAACTCTGCACTATAATTTTCCTTAACATGTCTGTAACAAAATGCATGTCTCTCGGTGCCAAATATATGTCTTACAGCCCCAATAATGGAATTATTTCGATCAGACACAATTGTTAACATCATTGATCCTGTAATCTGTTTGACATTGTTTAAAAACCAAGCCCAATCATCATAGGTCTCACTGCTAACAATGCCATATGCTAAGGGAAACAATTGGTTGTCTGCATCATACGCACAAGCTGATAACATTGTACCCCTATAAGGCCCACTCAGATGGCAACCATCTATATAAAGGATTGGTCAACAAGCATCTACAAACCCATTAATGGAGCAACCATATGCAATAAATAGGTGAACAAATCTGTTATCGTCTGAGCCTTCCCATTTTGCCACTGTGTCGGGATCACTCTCTATGAGTCTTCGACACATCCAGGGAATAAGTTTGTACGAGTCCTTTGCTCGACCATGTAATAGCGTCACCGCTCTTTCCTTGGCCCTATATGCTTGTTTGTAGTTCAGGCGCACTCCATACTCATTGTACATGTCACTTCGAATTTCATTGGCTGTCTTGTCAATATTATTTCTCAAACCATCAATTACAAGCGCTGATGTCAACCTACGCTTGGGTGAATGAGATACAATCAGGCTATCCTGTGCATGGTGTGTGTGCGCTCCTCTGTATGTTTTGATGGTTAGGAACTCTGTATCTTGACGTTCTCCCCGCTGAATAGGCATCCATGTACCAGAGATAACCATCAACCTTGCAATTAACTATAATCTTCTTTGCCTTGTTCTTCACAAAGTTGTAGGAAAACCTATGTGCAATACTATATTTATACAATGTTTCCCGGAGGGTCACGACATTCGGAAATATCTGTCCTACTCCCATTATCAAATCTTTCCATTTACAATGATTCATTTGAGGCCTGTTTAATGGCACACTTTGTGAAGAACATGGCAATGATGGCAACTCTTGAGTTTCATTGTACATTTGGGGTGGAGACAGAGACAACTCCACTGCACCTCCTAAGACTTGATCCCTCCTGCGACAGACAACAATTATTAGTGCAAGTAATGAGGACCAAGTAATGACAATTTATATACGAACAAATTACAATTCTTAACACAACAAGACTTACACTTCTTGTTCTTCCATTTGAATATTCATTTGTTGTGGTCTATTGTCATTATTCCCATTTTCTTCAATGTACACATGACAATATTCTTCATTATACCTTATTAAATGTTCTACCCCTTCATCATCTACAAGATCAACGAATGTAGATGTATCTAGACTAAGTTTGAACTTCACGGAAATTTTAGTATTTTCCACCCCAATAAAAGACACTATGATTCTTTGCAACTCCTCATATGTTGTTACTTCCTTGATGCCTCTTGTTCTTACCGTTCCACCAACATAATCACTTTCTTGTCCTCCCCTATGTACAAAGAAACCTCCCACATGGAAGAAACATAATATGTTCTTCCCTGAAGTACTAGCCATCTTTAATTATGATCTACAACATAAACTTAGTATTAACAACTTTAACAGTCAAATTAACAACTTTAACAGTAACCTTAACAACAATCTCATTTTAGAGTGTTCACATTTAGTCATTCCCCCTAACAAACAGACCTCCCTCTGTTTCGATGCCAAAAAACAGAGCAACCCAGAGTGTTTCAACATTCGGCTCGTATTTACAACTATATCAGTCATATTTACAACTAAAACAGTATGTATTAACAACTATCCCATTTCATCGTTTTTCAACCAAGTATAGCTTCATCCCATGCACCCATTCCCACTTAAAAACACACATTTCCCTCTGTTTTCATGCCAAAAAACAGAGCCTAATTTTTTCCATCCACCCCAAAACTGATTAAAGATCAACTAGAATGGTGATAATGATATCTTGAGCAAAATCTTAGTATTTCTTACCTATTTCCTATCTGATTATAGCATAAAGTTGCCCAAGGTCCAACCTTTCAGCAACCCAACCTTCAACTGGAAAAAAATGTCAGCATCAGCAAATTCATGGGTAGATGAGTTCAGCCTATACAGAAATGGATGATTAGTAATATAAACCTTCTCCCCTCGCTGAGTTGAGCAACATATAGGTTCAGAAAAACCCAGTTGTTTTCTCCTTCATGTTTGCCGATGGTTTCTCTCCGTCAGCTCGTGTGTTGTCGCCAAAATGAATGCACGATCTGTTCACTCTTTTTATTTCAAGACTTATTCTTTTTGCTTCTTAAATCAGGGGTATTTTGGTCTTTTACTTTGTTAATCCACTCCCATTCAGGGCCCTAGGGCCTGATCTGGGAAAATGAGAGTTTTAGGGTCCTTTTTGGGCTTACCTTTGTTAAAAGGGCCTCCAAAATGATTTTCCCATATGTTATGTAGAAAACGTGGTTGCAAAATTCTGAGAAAATTCATGATTAAAGTAGACATATAGGGATTTTCAAATATGCCAAGAACATGTTAAAATGAGCTCTGTACAATGAGATAAAAATTCTTGAAGTTTGACTGCGAATTTCTAGAGAAATTCTGGGCAGAGGCTTAAAACGTTAAAACTAGGAATGACTCAGGTGATCTGGGCAAAAGTTATTATTTTTACTTAACAATAGACATCCTAAGGATTTTGAAGAATTTTACGGATCCTCGTTTCAATTTTTCTAGAATTAGTTATAAATTTTCAAAGTTAGACAAAAATCTGTCAAAAATTCTGGACCAGCGTTTTTGAAGAATTAAAAGTGATAAGTTGAGAAATAATCCTACCAAGGGTAAAAAGGTCATTAGCGACTAGGATATCTTCTAGAATATTATTTGTAAATTAATAAATGCGAAATTACCATTATAGAATATACGTGATCATACCGACCGATGTACGTACCGCGATCCCCGACGAAGGTGCATTCGCGTAATACTTATTATATGCTTATATGTGATAGATAACTTTACATCTGCTGTGTGCTTACGTACTGTTGGGATACATCTGCTGTGTGCTTATGTACTGTTGGGATACATCTGCTGTGTGCTTATGTATTGATTATTGCTGAAACGCCATGAATATCTGTCATACATATACTGTCATATATAAGCATGAGGTTAACCGTTACCTGAGGTTCAATGGTCATTGAACCTCAGCTCCTGCTATAGCCTCAGGATCCGGAGGAACCAGGGCCAAGGACAAGGGTAAGGAGCCAGTGTGAGGACGCAAACGGAGAGATTTTTATTTTGACTTTATTTTATCAAACTATATTCAGATTACTGTACCGTTGTGTAAGCAGCCAGATACTACATCAGTAAATGTTTATCAGATACTCGCTCTTTTAAAATTATTCTGACGCTCTACTCTGATCAATTATTTCAAAAACGTTTTAGAAAATTGGAATGTTACACCATTTACTAGTGGGACTAGAGGTGGGAAAAAAATCAAAAACGTTTTAGAAAATTGGGATGTTACACCATTTACTAGTGGGACTAGAGGTGGGAAAAAATCAAAAACGTTTTAGAAAATTGGGATATTACACCATTTACTAGTGGGACTAGAGGTGGGAAAAAATCTAATGGTCCGGTTGAGTACAAATAAGCAACATAATAAAATTGATCCAGATTCAACTAAACCAACTGATTTGATTGGACCGGACCAAGGGCCTGACCACTTGGACTAGTCCAAGTCAATTTTTAAAAAATATTTTTATAATTTATATGTTACTTTTTATTTTTATTTAATGTTGTTTGATTTTTTTAAGGATTCATATATAGTTAAGCTTTATTTTTTTATGATAATTTTTATATGATTATAGGTATTTTTATCATCTTAATTGTATTTATCGTGTTTAAATTTTTTTCCCTTTTTTTTTTGTTTTATAGTTGTTGAATGTTTTGGATATTCTTATATATTTATGATGTTTTAATTTTATATGACGTGTTTCATATTATTGTAGGTATTTTTATGGTCCTAATTAAGTTTAATAGGTTTAGATTTTTAACTTCCAAAGAGGATTTTTTTTTAAAAAAAAAAAAGATGTAAATATAGATCCTAGATTGGCTAGGTTAGTCCAAGGAGTCTACCAAATATGGTCTAGTCCAGCTCAACTTCAGGTTGGTGCTAGACTAGACTAGACCTTAGGTTGTCTTGTACAGTCCAATGTCCTCTCTAAACCAGATCTAAGGTTGATGTCAAACCCAATCCAGTCTAGTTTGGTCTATGATCATCTCTTAAGTGGAACACAAATGTAACAAGCATGTTGGATTAAGTGAGCCGAGAACGAAAGAGAGCAGTTGAAGTTTTTCTGGGAAAATCACTGTCAAGTCTCAAGATACAAATATAACCACACAAAAATCTTATACCAAATTCCCTTAGCAAAAAAGTCACTGGGGACTTTTTTGTGATTAGTTGTCAATGTGAAATGACTAAGTTGCCTCAAGGAAATTTTACATCAGTAGTTTATATGTATTTTGACAACTTCATGAACCTATTTTGACAACTTCATAAGTCTATTTTGGTAATGATATTTTCATAGCTGGAGAATTTTTGAAATTTCAATACTTATTGTCCCAAAATTCACATTAGTAGCTTATACATATTTTAACAATTATTATGACAACGAAATTTGCACACCTAGATTTTTTAAAAAACTTCAATACTTATTATCCCACATTTCACACAAGTAGCTTATGGACAACTTCATGAGCCTATTTCTGACAATAGGCCGAATGAAGCATGAATTCCAACAATCAGTAAACTCAAAATGAAGAATTTCTATAACCATTTATGCCTTGACGTTATGCATTTGGACCATCAAATCATGTTAAAGTAGTGACTTCAGTTAAAAAAACCCTACACTTTCCACTGTACATCACGAGGCCAATACTCTATTCCCAGTCATTTGAAAACAAAATAAAAAAGAAAACAACTAAAGAGAAAGCTTTTAAAGGCCTCATCACCGACCGTCGAGAAGCTGAGACCATAACGCTGTTCGACAGCATGTACGGCCTCAGAACAGAAGCTGTGGTATGTTAAGATCGATCATCAACGGTTTCTTCTCTGTCCGCATGTTTCTTTTTCTCGCCCACCACCACGTCCAAATTCTCCAACTTGTATCCCTTGTAATCTGATCTCACTGGCACTCCTGCGATGGCGTCAGGCGCATAATACACTGGAGCCCTCCAAAATGCCCGGCGCCTTCCGAACATCTCTCCACCATCACAATCACCACAACAAGAAAAAGAGGACTTAGCCTGCGCCTGGTGGCATCGGAACCAAGGGAGTGATGGGAACATGGGCACCGATCTAGCGGCGCAATGGCCTCGAGAAGCTCACCCTTGAGTGGCTCAGCGTCTTTGCCAATTTTCAAGAAAATAGGAAAGAAGGAGACTCTTGCCCTTCATTTCAGTGATGCCGAAAAGGAAGAAGAAGAAGTCATTGGGATAGAACGATGAAGGCTGGTTTCTTTGTTATAGAAGCGAGAGGTTACAGAAGAAGGCTCGGCGGGTGAATTTTCAAACAGAGTGGTGTTGAGAACTGGAAAAACGATAGGTGGAGCAGATGGTTACATATGGCGTTTTCCTTGGACCATCTTAGTCATTTCATATCGACAACCAGTAACAAAAAAGTCTTTAGGACTTTGGTATGAGACTTTTTTGTAGTTATGTTTGTATCTTGGCATCTGACATGATTTTCCCAAGTTTTTTTGACACAGCAAACCGGACATTATAGTTAAAATATTTGATACCAAAAATTAAATTCGTTGAACTCAATCTTTAAGTTTAAGCTATATTTATAATCTTTTTTTTTTTTTTTGCAGTTTTAGAAAGTATCTAGTACTTAGGGATTAAGTTAAACCAAAATAAATTTTAGGAATTGACTATTGAGTTATAATAAAATGAAAATTTTATAGACTAAATGATTAATTTTTTCTAAAAATTTATCACAAATTTTCAACTTTAGCTATTGCTATTATGCAATGATCTATATCCTCATAAAAAAAGTTATGAATATGACTATGATATAATTTATTCCTTATTGTGTTTATAATCATCATTGTCAAACTCGCGAATTGACTTTATGAGTTTATCATTTTTGTGTTTTTACTTCATATAATCATGTCGAGTCTTGCTTAAACTCATACTAGCTGTAAACTAAGTCAAACTTATGAATTTACACACCAAGTTTACAGTTTTTACATTTACGCCTTATAAAATCGTGTTAACTCACTTTTAATTTCGTTCCAACTTTTTTACATTTCCAAGTATGTGATTCTTCAAGAGGTTTGGAGAATTTGCCTACCCCATTTTGCAGCACTGTTGATAAAACCAAGAAATAAACAAATTAAATTAAAAACATTGAGAAAATTTCAATTTAATCCCGTTTAAATAGTCAAACCTGAAATGAGGCTTCTAGCTACCTTCGATATTTTAATTACGGGTTAAGGTGCGTTCAGCACAATAAATTATTGGCTCAGGAGTGTCCAACACAATTAACTATTAAGTGGATCGTCCAGCACAACAAACTTTTAAAAAAGAGCGTTCAGCACAACTCCGTTAGCAAAAAGTTAACGTCCGTTATCTAAGAAGCGCTCAGCACAACAAACTATTATCTCGAAAGCGTCCAGCACAAAATTCTAAATTTTACTAAATTAAATAATTTTTTCTCAATTTTCATTATTCAAAACTACTTTTATAAATATCTATAGACAAAAATTACTCATTCTTCAATTTTCTCAAAATTATAATTTGCTAAAATAAACAAAAGTTGAAAAATTCATTTAATGTCACTAAAATTTAAAAAATCTAAAAAATTAATTGGAAAAATCATCATGGTAGAATTAATCTTTTTTTACACATTCAAGATAAAATTATCGCCTAAAAAATTTTGAAGTCAAAATTACCCCTTAATCCTTTATCGATTCTACTTTGTACTATAGGATTACTCTTTCAATTTGTTTGTGTTGGCGAATGCGTGAAGGAAAGTTTGAATGAATAAAAAAAAGTATACACTTTTCTTGTGGGACTTATCCCATATTCCGTATTCAATAAGGCTATGTTATGTTGTTAGCCTTCTTCACACTTATATAATGTCGTACATCTTAATATTGACAAATAATTTGACAAATAATTTAAACAGTTGTTAAATAGTTAGGGTATATTTTTTAAATTTTATTAACATTAAATGAATTTTTTTAATTCACATAAATTTCTTCTAAAATAAAAATAAATCATTTTTTTTTGTTTAACATATATAATAAACTATAAAACACCTTGAGTTTATTTAAATCATATAATTATATTCTTAATCAAAAAAATTGTTTATTTTAGCAAATTATAATTTTGAGAAAATTGAAGAATGAGTAATTTTTGTCTATAGATATTTATAAAAGTAGTTTTGAATAATGACAATTGAGAAAAATTATTTAATTTAGTAAAATTTAGAATTTTGTGCTGGACGCTCTCAGGATAATAGTTTGTTGTGCTGAACGGTCCTTAGATAACGGACGTTAACTTTTTGCTAACGGCGTTGTGCTGAACGCTCTTTTTTAAAAGTTTGTTGTGCTGGACGGTCCACTTAATAGTTAATTGTGCTGGAAGCTCCTGAACCAATAATTCATTGTGCTGGACGCACTTTAACCTTTTAATTACATAGCGATATTTTGGTCTTTTAACAATATTAAAAAAATTAATTAGGTATCTCATCCTAATTAAAAATTTATAAAAAATATGCGTCTAAATTTAAGTTTTGGTATTTTAATTGGATTTAATTAAAAATTTCATAATTTAAATCTCGGTAATCGTTTTGAAACAGTAAAAGTGTTGAAGGATCCTCTATTCAAAATTTCTTCTCTCTTTGTACAAACTCCACAATGAATTTAGAGAAAATTATAATGAAGGATCTAAGAAAAATAATATTTATTAAGAAGGACTATAAAAAGTAGTAATTATTTTAAAGGACCAAAAATTAAAATATTAAAATAAAAGGACTAAATTCCCTTAATCAGATTTCCTATCTTCTCATTAACTAAATCTGGAATGATTTTTTCTTACATGAGAATCTAGAGTAATTGATGGACAACAATAAATAGATATCAATTCAAATAATTCTTTTTCTATTGTAGAATCACTCAAGATTATTATGTTAGAGAAAAGATAGGAAAGATGGAGCTTTTTATGGTTATAGTGAAAGGAAAGAGAGATTTAGTTTCTTTAACCACGTTGTTCTTCTCTTTTGATGGGATTTTTCTAAGTTAAGAGCTTTTTACTTTATTTTCTGTTTATCTGGGAATGAAATAACGGGTAATATTGAATGTATCAGGTACTTTTGATTGCCTCGACACAAAAAATCTCAGGTCTAACACTGCAGACGGTTGCACAACGTACAAGGCTTGTTCTGCCACAACCATAAAAAACTCCATCTTTCCTATCTTTTCTCTAACATAATAATCTGAAGTGATTCTGCGATAGGAAAAGAATTATTTGAATTAATATCTATTTATTATTATATATTAATTACTTTAGATTCTCATGTAAGAAAAAATCATTCCATATTCAGTTAATAAGAAAATAGGAAGAAAAAATCATTCCAGATTTAGTTAATGAGAAGATAGGAAATCTGATTAAGGGTAATTTAGTCCTTTTATTTTAATATTTTAATTTTTGGTCCTTTAAAATAATTACCACTTTTTATAGTCCTTTTTAATAAATATTATTTTTCTTAGGTCCTTCATTATAATTTTCCCATGAATTTAACTTTCCCAATATTCTTTCCCTAGAATTTCTTTAGTTTTGGAAAAGATATTAAATTTGTTCAATTTTATAAATAAAATTACATCCTATGAATAAAATTATGAACCTTTAAATTATAGTTATCCTCAATTAATTAAATTATTACGTAAGTTTTAAAAAGTTTGTTATCAAATTTAAAAATTATTGAAATATAATATCCCAAAACCTAGCTAATAACAATTCTTAACGATTAATATACAATCATTACAAGTTAATGATGATTTTAGTCACTAAAAATAATTATAGTGCTTATGATTAGTGTCATACTCATTATAATTATGACATTTATTAGAGTAATACAACAAGGAATATATGCAGAGTTCTCAAATACAATAATCCATTACATTAGTACTAAAAGTATAGTCTAAAATAAGCTTAAACAAAATTAAACTATAAGTTCTACAACTCTACCTAACATCCAAGTAGCAGCCTTCAATAATCTATGCTCGCTGCCTTTCCTTTTGAACCTTGTTCGTTATCCTGACCATGTCTAGATTCTAAACTCTTGGGAATATCTGGGATTCAATTTAAATCTCAGAGTAACAATTAATCTCAAGCTAATGTATAATGATATATGAAAGTTAACCAAAATAGACCGTCCACGCAGCATAAAACATTCAGAACATATAATCCAGAATATATACTTCTAAATCAGCATATAGACAACACATAACCATACCGCTAGACAAAATGAGTTGAGATGTACCGAGAGTTTTCCTATACGTCAGAATTCTCAATTGAGACATCCAACTAAGAATATTTGATTTGAAACTACCGAGAGTTCTGTCCGGAATCCACCAGCATTCTCAATCGAAAGTGCTCGAGTCGCCTGAATACAACTATGTTAGTCATCTAAGGACTACCGGTCCAACAGGTCCAAGACCTAGTTCTAACCACTGGGACATTCACATATGTTATTCAAACAAACATACATACAGCCATATAGAGTATGTGAGATTGGGGTCTCTATCTAATTACTTCATATTTGTCCGAGTTGTTTCCAAGTACTTTGCTTGTTTTGGGCGATTTTGAGTTTCTATAAGGATGCATTATGAACAATGTTCATTACTTCAATTCTTGACATTTTAAATGTTATCTAGTATATCATACTTAAACATAAAATTAATAGGCCCAATCTATTTCCAAGAATCCATTTCATATATGAACATCATACTAATCATCATATACCATTACTTGTTTCATTTTTGGCCCTTCAGACCAAAGTTTCCAGAATTTTACCATAACTTTGAAAATTCATATCTCTTAGCACAAGTATCTAAATAAAGTGATTCCAAAGCCTATGAACTCCTTATTAAGTCTAGTTTAGTTTAGTGTAAAAATGGTTTCAGCAGTAGCTGTTCCACGCACATAATTCCCAATTTGATAAAATAGTAGCTTTTGTCCAGATTCATTCTAGATTTGCAAGCCAATTTTAAAAATTCATAACTCAGTGTACACAAATCCAAATTCAACCAATGACCTATTAAATTAAAAGCTTATTATGTCTAATTTAATTTTGAAAATTTTCATGGCATTTAGATATTATTTACTACCCCAAACATTCGTTACAAGATTACTGCTCAGACTAGAATTTTCAAGGCAGATTTTCTGACTTCAGCAAAATTCACTCTCAGAGCTTCCAAAATTCCTATCAACCTATATCCTACAATTTTCACGCTTTAAACACCATAAAATCATCAAATGGGAAAAAAACCCAACGCCTATGGTTTATCTTCTACCCAACCGAAATTAGGACCCCTTATGATCATCAATATTTTGATATTTTCACTTCGCAAACAAGCTAATTTCGGTTCCTAACCACATTTTATCTCGTTATTTAAACCACATACACATTATATACCATTTCAAACAACAAATCAGGACCTCCTCATAAGGGTTTCAACAGCTCAAATTCAAGAAAAGCAAAGAAATCACTAACAAACTCTAGTATACCAACAATAGGCTTAGAATCGCTTACTGTAATCGTTGTTCGGTGTCTCTCGCAAGTTTTCTCTCTCTCCTTGGCTGAATGGGTTTCAACCAGACCCCTAAAACCACTGATCAAAAGAACGTTTCATATTAGGAAGGAGGAGAAGAGAAGGACTGTGGATTTCAATTCCGTCACGAGAGATATATTACCTCTGTTTTTTGCGGATTTTGCTTCTTCTTCTCCTCCTTGAGTTTCAACCTTGTAGTGTTGGTGTACTGATGAGACCGAAATGAATGAGTAAGGAGAAGATAAAAATCTATTATGAGAGGGTCAAAGTCGGTTTGGAGGTCAGGATTACCAAAGTGCCCTTCAATTATGGCATATTTACTAGTTTGCCATCGATTAGAAATTTAGTTGATATCCAATTATCTTTGACTTGATTTTTGGTTTTCCATTCCTTTTTGGCATGCAATCTGACTTGAATGAAGAAATAGGAAGGATTTAGTAATTATTAAGAGTCTAAGTCGGTTTAGGGAAGGTAAATGACCATTTTGCCCCTCAACCGTCACATATATACCAATCATGCCATTATTACAATTTAACTGGATTTCAACTTTCTCTTTTCTAATCCAATTGAGAAAAATTTTTGGGCCATTTTTAGGAAAATATTGACCCATTTTATAGGCTCATAATCCATACTCAACTGTCCGTAAATTTTAAATAATTATGGAATTGACATCACAATTTTGTAAAAGTCGCAATTTTTAACATTCCTTCAATTTTCTCATAATTTCTAATAAAACTCATATAACTTGATCTCATTCCTTTTTGGCCAAACTCAACGCACTAGAATGGAACAAAGAAGTGTTAATTTCATATGTCCCATTGGTGCTAACATATGTCTTAAAGTTTTTGGTTTCAGGTATTTTGGGTAAAATTGACCTTTCAATCAAAATTTACCATTTCTTTTCTCCAAATGCACTTATATCATACATGGAATTTGTCAGATAAAATTTAGGATATTACAATTAGGCAAATTAAAGTTTTAAATTAATAAAATCATTTTCATTCCCTCATCATCATCAAATAACGTAATATTGGCTTAAAGTTCCAATACTTTTATGAAATAAATTAAAAACATAGGTAAGTTCAAGACTGAGAAATAATACTCCTCTAGTTTTAAATATAGATAATAGTTTGTAGTGCAAATTATACTATAAAATGTGTTCCATATTTAGGACCGGAGGTAATAATACATATCTCAAAACTAAACTTTCAGCAATTTCATCTTTGTGGGGATGAGTCATGATATTTTTTTCTTTTATAATCCAAATTTTCTGAAGTACCGAGTCTATGTTGTCGGTTAAATTTAGTATTAAATAATTTCATTACATAAATTTAAATAGAATTAAAGCAAAATAAATTATAAATTATATGTAAACTCAAAATAAGATTATGAGTACAATAAATTCTTACTTTTACTTTGATAATAAATAAATTTTATTCTATACTACTAGAAAAGACTAAAATGGCAACGAAATTTGTGAGAGAAACAAATCCATCGCAATTTACAATGCAATTGGTGATAGAATTGTGATTCCGTCATAAATTAACGATGGATTCAAAACTCCATGGAAAATTTGTGACATACTCATTATTTTGTCGCAAATTTCTCACAGAATCACAATTCCGTCGCAAAATCAAAAATTTGCACCGGAACACGAAATCAAAATTCTTTGGAAATTTGCCCCAGAGTAGTAATTATGTGATGGAATTGTGATTCCGTTGCAAGTCTTTTGCCGCAGAATTAATATTCTGTCTCAAAGTTGCAAACGAATGAACAATTGGTATCAAAATTGGCACGGAATTTTCATTTACCACAGAATAAGAATTCCATCGCAAGTTATTTGTTACGGAATCATGATTCCATGGCAATTAATGTGTGAAGGAATCAGAATTCTGTCGCAGATTTGCGAGGCAATCAACAAGCAAATAAGATGAATCAACAAGCAGAGATGATGAAACAAATGCAGGGACAGCTCTAGTCCCTATTAAAAGACAAGCAGGAAAACAACAAGGATAAGGGGTCGGCTCTAGGTGATGATGATAAGCATGACCATGCTGCTACTATATAGGCATTATTTATGATTTTTGTGCTTTTTAGTCCATTTTGTTAGAAACATTGTTATTTGTATTTCATTTTCTTTATGTATAATTTTTTAGGATTGCTACTGTATATATTTTTTCATATACATTTTTTTTCCAAATACATTATTCTGTATTGTTTATTTTGTAATTTTTTTTTTAAATTTGAGTGGTTGCTGAAGAAGAGCCCTAGTAATTATAATTTTTTTTTAATAATTCCTCAATTTGTGGCGGAATTGTTTACATATTTCGAAGCAAATTGTCACATTATTTGTGACGGATTATTCTTCAAATTACTTCGCAATTTGCGATGGAGTTTTTAAAATATTCTGTCGCAATTTGCGATAGACTGCTCTTCTATCGCAATTTGCAATGGATTGCTCCTTTGTTGCAATTTGTGACGGAAGATTTGTTCATCGCATTATCTGTTGCAGATTGCGACAATTCTTTTTTGCCATCACAAATTTCATTTGCAATGAAGATTTTTGTGCCAAATTTTTTTCGGTCCCAAACTTGTTTATAACATATTTTCTCTGTCTAGCGACGGATTTTGTCCATCACCAAATCCTTTTTTTTTTGTAGTGTTATCATTTTTGTTTTAAAAAAATCTCTTTTTATTTTGTATTTTTAGTTATTTATATATCAATTTACAAATGGGTCAAGGAGCAAAAATGCCAATAAACTTTTACTAAAAGTGTGTCCAGCACCATATACATTTCAAAGGTACAAAATACCCATGGACATTCAAAATATGAGAAAAAATACCAACACCATTAAATTTGACATAACAACCTTATTTCTGCATATGCAAAAAGAGTACGAGTTCCACTACAAAAGTAATGATGTTAGTTCAAATTTAACAGTAATGCTATTTTTGCTCTCATTTTGAATTTTTATGGATATTTTTGCATTTCGTAAATGTATATGGTGCTGGACATATTTTTGATAAAAGTTCATGGATATTTTTATACATAAACCTGTTTATAAATTAGATAAATTAGTTCGGTGAAAAATGATAAATATAAAGGGATAGATTATTTTGTTTACCTTTATTTTGTCTACTTCTCTCAATACCATTAGATTATCATCTTATCCAACAGTGAAGATTTGAGGGATAAAATAAACTCCTTTTACCCCCTTCATTTCTTCCACATCTCTCTCTTATCCACTGGTATATATGAACTCGTCCCTTGCAAAAAGTAGAGAAGCCTTGATTAATTCATTTAATTTGTATGCAATTAGAATATTGCTGAGTTCATTGAGCAGAAATTGGTATGATTATTATAAAGAACATTAAGCAACTAAATATCCTCTGAAGACAATTGTTTCTCTCTCTCCAATCCTCTCAAGAACCCAAGATTCTTGCAAATCACAAAAAAGGTTCGAGGAAATCTGTTTTCTTTTATTGTACGAAAATTAACGCTGCGTTCATCTAAAGCTACCCAGAAACTAAAGAACAAGAAAATAATTTGAATCAATTGATCCTCAGCTCCTCATGCTAAAATTTAAATTTAATTCTCCTCAAATGCATGGAAGACCACGCACATTGCTAATTTCGGATAAAGAAGTGTTTCCATCAGTCGCTAATCAATGACTATAGAGTATAAATTTCCAATTTTTTTATTTTTTTTTTATTGAAATTAGAGGGGAAAGAAATCGTGTCGTATAGAAGCGGCCATATCATGAAAGTGAGACTATAACATTGAAATGAATCACTCAAAAGAAGAACATTGTTTAATTTGTTAAGATTCAATGACCAGCATTTACCACTTCTTCATATCAACAATAGTTACACAGAGAAAGCGAGCTCAAAACCCTAAATCGCGAAATTCCCCAAATTCCTAAATCTCTAACCTCCGAACCCAGATAGAGTCCTGCCCTGCCTCTTCAAGGCGTAGTCAACATCCATGGCGGTTATGGTCTTACGACGAGCGAGATGGCGAATCGCCAGCTTTGTGATACCTTGCATGTTATCCCTCAGAACCTTACGGTGACGCTTGGCTCCTCCCTTTCTCAGACCCTTACCTCATTCAACGAAAGCTAGGATGCACAAGTGTGGCAGTGAAAGAGCTACGAGGAGAGAGATAGGGACGAGTTCGTACATACCAGATGAGGAGAGAAAGAGAGGGTGGAAGGTGGTGGAAGTGAAGAAAAGGTAAAACGGTTTAGAAAAAGGTAAAAGATTTACTTTATCCCTCACATCTTTATTATTAAATGATATTATATTCTAATATAGTATTGAGAGATGTAAATAAAGGTAGACAAAATAAAGATAAAGAGAATAACCCATCCCAAATATAAATAATTTAAAATAATTTAATTAATCTTTTATAATTTAAAATAATTTAATTAATTTCTTTAATCTACGTTTAATATGAGGTAGTGATATCCGCCGGGGGTGACATTTCATCTTAAAATCTTATAATACCAACCGTTGCGATCAGGCATCGGCACGGCAGTAAATACTAAATATTAAATAAATACGTTTTAACTCCCCACTTCATTGGATTTATTTGCGCCCCGGGGTAACGCGGCTTTAGTCCACTGCGCTAACCATCTTCTACCAATCTCTTCCTTAAAATAGCGCCGTTTTGGCGCAAAAGTGAGCCAGCTGCTTCTTTTTTTTTTTTCCTCACACATATTTTAAGATACTGTAGATATTAAAAAAGACAATTCAGGATACTGATTGATTCTGAAAAAATAATTCATGATCTTGAAAAATTATTTTAGAATGTTGAAAAAATATTTGACGGTACTGACTGGTATTAAAAAAATGATCATGAAATATTTTTTCGGTACCGGCCAGTATCCTCAGTCAGTATCCTATATTTTTTCAAGATCATGAAATATTTTTTCGGTACTGGCTAGTATCCTCAGTCAGTATCCTGTAGTATTTTTTTTAGTACCATTCAATACCCTGAATTTTTTTTAACATTTTAAAATAATAATTCAAGATTATAAAATATTTTTTCAATATCAATCAATATACTGAAGTATCTTTTTAATATCTACAGTATCCTAAAATATGTGAAAGGAAAAAAAAAAAAAAAAAGAGGAGTTGGGTCACTTTTGCGCCAAAACGGCGCTGTTTTAAGGAAGAGATTGCCAGAGGACGGTTAGCGCAGTGGACTGAAGCCGTGTCCCATTCATGGAGCCCCTCCAATCCTGGCACCCTCCCACAAATAAACAGAGCAGCGAAAAAGGGGGAAAGTGAGAGAGAAATGAGCATCAACGCAGGGAAGCTCGTTTGTGTCACTGGTGCTTCTGGATATATTGCTTCGTGGCTCGTCAAGTTTCTTCTTCGCGGTGGTTACACGGTGAAAGCCACTGTTCGCGACCCTAGTGAGTGATCCTCTTTTTACCTTTGCTTTTTATCTGTGTGTAATGTCAGGAATTCGCTTTCCTTGCTGCATCCTGTCTCTGTTTTTGGTTAGGATTTCACATTGCCTGGATGGACATCTCCAGATTTTTTTGGTTCTATTTCTGGTTTTGTTGGAGGGGGATTTTATATGGCAATTCAAAATGGAAGATGATCCGTTGGGGTATTTATGGAGAGACGATGATAGGAACCTCTAGGAGAGCTATGCCCCTTCAAGCTCTTAAGTTTATCTGAGCTGAATCTCATCTTTCCGTCGATGCACTTTAGCCCCATGCTTTTCGATGGTTCATAAAAGAAAAAATTGCCTCCAGCTAAGCATATCATCGCTAAGTTACCAAGAAATGATTATAGTCCTGTGGCGGGAACCCATGGCTCTGATATTTCCTTTTGCTTTGAACTTTTGTTATTGTTTGTAGTAAATGTGTGGCCGTATCCTTGTTTTCATATAACATATTCTTTTGATTGTGAAATTGAATATATATGCAATTAAATAGAAAGGATTAGCGTATGCTCACAAGGGTAAATATTTACTTTACATGGGTTCCTGAAGATTCCATTTTGCTTATGCTTTCCAGGTTTCTGTGTCGTTAAATTGCTTCAATTTTTATTGTTCTTTCCCATAATGCTAATTATTAAGGTTTTGAATGACCATTTTACTTTGGTTTGTAACTGTCTGCAGATGATCCAAGAAAGGTAGACCATTTGCTCAACCTTGATGGTGCAAAGGAGAGATTGCACTTGATTAAAGCGAATCTCCTGGATGAAGGTTCCTTTGACCCTGTTGTTGAGGGGTGTGAGGGTGTCTTTCATACTGCGTCTCCCTTTTATCATGATGTCAAAGATCCCCAGGTTCATTCCATTCTGCATTTGTTGATGGATAATGAAATGTGGTCTTTCTACTGTATAGCACTCTGTTTTTACTGTTTTAATATGCTTGAACAGTGATTCCTTATGTCTAGGAAGGTGAGTGGGAGTGGGTTGCAAGAACCATTAAGATGAGGTCTTTTTTTTGCAATTCCTAATGAGAAATCAAAACCGTAGGAATCTGAAGGCGTTGTAGTAAGAGAGCTAGAACCCATTATTATAGTACTTCATTTCCTCTGGTAAGCAGGCAGTTAATTTCTGAACACTAAAATATTGTCATGTTGACAATTCCCAAAATTTTTCACTTGGCAAATAATAGCATGATCTTGTTGATATAGTTAAATGAAATGAATTAATTTCATACTGTTGTACTAGAAGGTAGGAAATTTTTAGTAAATGGGAAAATTCTTGGAGCTCTAAGCACAATATCGTAAAACGATTAGAATGCCATGCCTTAGGCAAGTTCTGTTCTTGATGTATAATTATATTGTTAAAATGCCCTAAAATTGAAGAGAACTATAAGTGCGCTTGCTTCCCATATCCTCTTCAAATGGAACTTTGTATTTTATATCAAAGAAATGATTGGATTAATGTCTCTCATTCTGAATGTCCTTGTTTCTATTTTGATTAATGGTTGGTTTCATTAATAAATAGCTGTCTGGAATCTTGTAATCATGATTCTTGGCTAAAGATAGTGGTCAACTCTTTTGAATATTTTATTGTTACACGTTTGACATTTTCTTTTGTTTATCAGTCAAGTATAGAAGCTACCACTCTCTTGTGGCCTTATTTTCTAGCTCATGGCTTTTGTCTTTCTCATTTCAGGCTGAACTGCTTGATCCGGCGGTGAAGGGAACTCTCAATGTTCTAAAATCATGTGCTAAATTTCCATCTGTGAAAAGAGTTGTTTTAACTTCTTCCATTGCTGCAGTTACATATAATGGAAAGCCTAGAACTCCTGAAGTTGTTGTTGATGAGGCATGGTTTTCAGATCCTGACTTTTGTAGGGCATCTCAGGTATCCGCTATATTTCATTGGACCAAATTACTGATACAGACGTTATCATGCTGGTTAAATTTGTGATAGTGAATGTTCTATAGAGTTGGGACAGCTATTATCTATCTAATGGGAAAATCAGAATGGCATGATATACTGTATTCTGAATGAACATTGTCTGTGGTGGCCACTATGGCGGAATGGCTAGATATTGGAGAGCCCATCTGCCACTAAGGCAGAATGGCTCCACACTGGTGGCATCTTGGTGGTTATGAAGATGGTCGCTATGGCCTCCTTCAATACCACAGAACAATCCGTATGGGACATTATGGTAGGAATCAACATCTCTCTTGGTTAATTCCAGAAAGAGAGAGACGCAGGTTTAGGAAGTTAATGGAAGTTAGGAGGGTTATTATCAGTTAGAGAAGTTATTATGTTTTATGTTGTTATAGGAAGTTATTAGTTCTTATCAGTATTTTGTAAGTTATTATAGGGAGTTATCTACTAAGTCTATATAAATACTTGTATTCTGTTTTGAGGGGATTATGAATGAATATATGATATTTCAGAATTGTGTTGTGTTGGCTAGAGTTCAGATTCTGCTCTAAACTTCCCTTTTCCTTCATTTCTTCTCTTACATTCCGCAAAGATCCTAACGGATTAGTAAATAAATAATGTCCATAACAATCATTCAATATTGTATCATGTGCTATCAATGCTGAGAAATTTATGAAGGCTCCTCCTCCTTGAAACAATCTCAGATTTTGCCCAAATCCTTAGTCATATCTATTTCATCTTTTCTCTCATTATTTTCAAATCAACTACCCACAGACATCTGTGCCTCTGTTTTTCTTTTCATGTTTCCCCAATTATTTTCTTCTTCTGAGGAAACTTGAGTGTATTTTGCTTGTTTTCAAGTCCTCTATTTCGACTAAAGTATATTACTTTTGATTTTGATGTCAAACAGTTGATCCAGTGGGTGCAAATGTTATTATTTGTCATGAATAGCAATTTACAATGTCCTCAAGTTTCCTTCTGTTTCAAATTTTGGGCTTTCAGCTGTGGTACCCACTTTCAAAGACTTTGGCAGAGGAAGCTGCATGGAAATTCACAAAAGAAAACAACATTGATATGGTTACCATCAATCCAGCAATGGTGATAGGACCTCTCTTGCAACCAACGCTTAACACAAGTGCTGCTGCAATTCTGAATATAATCAATGGTACTTTCTTTCACTATTCATAAAGCATCTGAGTTACTTTATCAACTCCAACTCAACTACTTTTTATGGCTATCATAAATGGAAAAGGAACAGGGATTATTGTAACAAGGTAGTAACTTTATGTCAAAGTGTAAGAAAATGAACGTTGTGAGATTTTAATCTGTAGCTTAAACTTGTTTTAATGCACATTGGAATGATAATGCTTACCATAATGTTAGATCAGAATATTTTCCTTTTCCTTTTCCCTTTATTTATTTTTGGGTGTGGTATATGTAGCTTTAAACTTTATAATGTTATATACTCTTCATCCTTATTGACTAAAATTGTGCATTAAAAGGAAAATTGAAATCATGGACTGGAATTGGCACAAAAATGAGTGACAAAATTCTATCCTATACAAAATGTAAAGGAGATCTTTCAGATGAACAAAGTTATAGTCTAAATGTACTTTTCTTCAAAATTTCTTTATTAAGGATCCAATATCTGACTTCTTTGTGATTTAACTTTCCTTGTTACTTTGAGAAATATTTGATGACTTCTATGTGTTATATGTATTCTGTTTGGCCCCCAGACAAGAATTTTGGCATCCCACCTTTTAGGGACTCTTTTTATCCTTGATTTATGCAGGTGCCCAGACATTTCCAAACATGTCATTTGGATGGATCAATGTGAAAGATGTTGCAAATGCTCATATTCAAGCATTTGAAGTTCCTTCTGCTAACGGAAGATATTGTTTGGTTGAGAGAGTGGCCCACTACTCGGAGGTTGTGAGGATTTTACGTGAGCTGTACCCTCAATTGCCACTTCCTGAAAAGTGAGTTCCATTATTTCTACAATTCCAAGAATGCATATAATATATAGTTTAGTTATATATCTTGCTCTGATCTTTTTAGCAGATTTATCTGTGTTCCAAAATGTTTACCTATCTTTTTCATTTTTGTTTCTGCTCTGTCGGGGTATATTATCTTGTTAAATAATGGTGGTTTAATCTACCATGTTCTGCTGTGGAAGCAACAGACTTCTTTATATGAACTTAAACAAGGATCAGTGAGTTTAAGATTAAGAAAAATAAATGATTGTAATGTATCATTGTAATAGAAATCACGTTGTCAGTTGGATTAGTTAGAATGTAACCGTTAGAAGAGATGCTAAGCCTATAAATAGATGTAAACTCAGTTGTATTCAATCAGGCTTGTTAGATTTGATATGATATGTATTAATTCCTCTTCCTATTCTCAATCTCTCGTCTGATTCCCTCTTCTATTTCTCTAGCTCTCAATTCTGCTTCTCTATTTAACGTTTATATGCAGAATTTCCTTTAAGAAGTTATTAGACTGTGACTGTCAATCCAATCTTTTAGCAAGGAGTTCTCATAGGCTAAGTTGTGACTGGTTTCCTAACTCGTCTAACATGAGAAATAGAATTCTTTAAATTTCTTGATATTGTGGTCCTCTCATTTGATCACAACAGATTTTGATCTTATTCCTCCAAAAACCATTGTGTATAAACCAAATGGCATGTATCCTCACTTCATTCCCATTCATTTAGTTCATGTATTTTATTTCTCAGTCTTTTTTTTCTTCCTAATTTAATTTTTTGCTTTCTCATCAAATTTGATAGGTGTGTGGACGATAAGCCATTCGTGCCGACATACCAGGTTTCTAAAGAAAAAACAAAAACATTGGGAATTGAATTTATTCCATTGGAAGTGAGTCTCAAGGAGACTGTGGAAAGCTTGAAGGAGAAAAAATTTGTTAACTTTTAACCTTGCAATCCCTATTTGAAGATTAAATGTTGGTTAGCTCAATCATGCTGTGAGTTGGTATATGAGGAACTGATAGCTCTATCTCCTTTTGTAATAAAATAAACAGTGTTTGAGATGATATTGAGAGATATAGGACCTAATTGGAATGAACTTTAGTTTGTCTATGTGATAGAGTCAAACCAGACAAAACGGTGCAACTATATATTACTTTCTTTCGTGTTAAACATTGATTCCTAGGATTTTATGGTCATGCTTGTCTTTCTTTGTATCTTGTGGTTGTTAATATGAGGTAGTTGACATTTTCTTGAGAAGATTAAGAAAATTAAATAAGTTACATTAGAACATTTATATTTATCAGTTTTTTCAGACTAATTTATTTGGTCTATAAACTGATATATAATATATGTTGTTGCTAAGTAATTTATTTAGCTTTTTAAATATATATGTGTGTGTGTATATATATATATATTAAATTCTCCAGGTTCTTATGTGAGAGGAAGTAATTAGGATTGGTGAATTGCTAGAGGATAAGATGTTGTCGGGGGAAAAAAAACAAAAGAGAAATATGTAATCTAAGTAGGAATATGAAATTCTAAAGTTTAGGTGTTGACAATTTAAGTATAGGCAACTTAAAAATAGTAATTAGTAAGTTGGTTATACACAATGACAACTTGGTATTTCAAGTTGCCAATCCTATACTCTGATAGCTAATTTTTATATTCAAATTATCAACACATAAACTTCAAAATCTCATATTTTTACCAAATTACCTATTTGTGTTTTTGATAATTCAGTAGATATTTTGGGGGGTTTTCGTAACTCAAGTGCTATTTTTCTATAGTTTTTTTTAATGTTTAATGAAATACATTGAAAAATTCAAATTATAATATATTAATAGAAGTATTACAAAACAATATCATTTTATATTTTAATTTAAAATAAATACATATACATACATAGATATATATATATTCCCCCCCCCCCCCCCCCTCCTAAAATCGTAATTGCATTCATAAGGAAAAAGCATAGTCTACACAGCATCTAAGTAGGATACATACATCATGGAGAAGGTATGGTAGATCCCACACATCAATTTTTGTCTCAATAATGATTCTTATATGGGATTGCTTTATAAGTTTGCAATGAATGGGAAATCTATGTGGATATACTATTCACTGCTGTATAAAGAGGAAAGTCATAGCATCTCCAAGCGTTAGTAACTACTCCCTCCGGTCCTAATTATAAGACATAGTTGACTTTTTTGGAGAAATTAAAGAAGCTAATTAAATTAACTTAGAGTATTTTTCTTTTTATTTTTTTCCTTCAAAGTAATTAGTTTGACTCACATACTAATATATAATCTAAAGATATAAAACATATAAAATGATTAAGTAACTTATTTAGCTTCCTTAATCTTTCTAAACAAAGTCAACTATGCCTTATAATTAGGACCGGAGGTAGTACTACAAATGAACTGCTCCAAGTTTGACTTTAGGAACAAGCGGGCCATTCATGGAAGGGAACGTGGTCAAAGATTATGCGAACATGTATGGTTTGCTGCTTCCCCCCTGGCTTGCAAATATTGAATATGACAGTACAGTGAGCAGAATGGTTCCATCGAGAATGGTGTATTTATCTCTCTTCTATGTGTTGATCTTCTACATCACTTTCTGCTCATTCAAGGTGCTGCATTAATTAACAGGGACGTAACAGATGTTGTTCTACATTGGGCCATGCTAATGGCCTGACTTGTTATGGAGAGATTTCTAGACCTGCATGACAAACTTGACTTCTGGCAAACCATAAAGAGTCTAATAATTGAAAAGGCAAATATGTTAAAGAAGTTGTTAGGCTCTCTGATCTAATAACCATGTTACTATAAATACATAGATATTGTATATTTACCCACATATGTATTTAAAAGACTAGATTACAAGTTCTAATAAATAACTGAGATTAAACATTTAAATTTGTTGACAAATAAAATTTATAATTATAAAATTAATTAATTAAACAGTATGACAAAAAGTTTGAAAATATATATTAAAATTATTTTTAAATTTTCAATAAAGATACATGTGACTAAATGATTAAGTAATTTTTTGTTTAAAATGGGCATTTTGGTTAAAATGATATGTCAAGAAATACACTACAAAAAAACTAATTTTTAGTTATGACATTTGGCATCAACTTATAATATTGCTGCTAAAAGTATAGCTTTTAGTGGTGATTATATTATCGCCGTTGAAAATACTCCACAACGGCATAATATGTCGCCAAAAGGGTATACTATACTTTCAATAGCAACTATTGTCGCTACCGAAAGGGTGTTTTAGTGGCGACTTTTTTCTGGTAAATTAGCCCTTGCCACACATATTTTATTAAACAATTATTAAGCAATTTATATAATTAAAATAAATAAAACATGTTTAAACAATAATTATTATTATTATTTAATCAGCTTTGTTTCTCTAAAAAAATAGCCTACAAAAACAACAAAACATTAATATTTTAGTTTTTAAATAATTTTTTATATTTCCTTCTAAATAATAATTATTAAAAAAAACACATTCTTCTGGGCTCCTCTTATACTTGACAAATCATGCCTAATCGTTAGGTGGGACCCTATCAACTACGACCTCCATAAACTGCTCCAAAGGCATCATCACATCCTTATCCAGAATGTGGTAGAGATGATTTCTCATGTTCTTCCATCCATCCCCATCTTTATCAAGATGTACAACTTCTTTGTTGTTTTGCATGGCAAACCTATCCTATATCATAAATTTAAATAAATGAGTAACAATTAAATAAATTATAATTAAATACAATTGATTAATTAAATAAAAATTATAAAAACTTATATTTGATTAAGTATATTAAATGAGTTACCTTCAATGCCTTGTATCACGCTAGATCCTTCGGCCTTAAGGGAATCTTTTTCCAGATCTTGAAGTAGATAGGGAACCGAGTCAAATTCCCGCCTAGCTTGTTTAGATAGCAATTGAATAGATGACCGTCATTCTCAATCGATTGGTCTATGGCCTTATTCCATAGAACTACTACACATAGCCTTGGGCCTAGCTTATTTAGAGCAGGAACGTCGAGCCTCCTAGTGGTAATGTTCCCTTATATGCACAATTGATCAAAATTTTTTATTAACTTTAATTTCTCATTTAGCCACTCTATTTAAAATATTAACTTTATAAAACAATTCTTTATGTTTAAACTCCATCTCAAACTCGGTCGACCGTGAAGACGACTGCCATGGGTTATTCTAGTCCCTAGCCTCCTCACTGTCAAGGAACCGCTCCACCTCGCTTAAGGAAAAATTGATATCAAAATTCCTCTAATCCTTTTAGTCACTCACACTAATAGAAGGATCTCCGATTGAATAGGCCTCTGACATTGGCGGGGTTGCCTGTTGTGGTGGCACGGGGACATGTAGACCTCTAGGATGTCCTTTACCTCGACTACTGCCCCTATAGAATATGCCCTCTAGGGGGAGGTTAATCCATGGCCTTCCATTTCCTCTTGTCTCTATCAAAAGACATTATAACTATAATTATTAACCAATTAAAAATAAATTACAGTCACACCTTACCAATATTTATAAAATAATAATAATAACAACAACCAACGTTATAAAAAATGTAACATCACAATATTATAATAATATAATTACATGTAACGTATAACAGCCCAAGTGCTCGCTTATGGATATTATTTGCTTTGGCACATAAGGCCTTATGGTTTTGTTTTCGGTTGGGCTTCGTTAGGCCCATCAAAATGTGTCTACATGGGAAAGGTCTTCACACCTTTATAAAGCATACTTCATTCACCATTTTAGTCAATGTAGGACTTCACAATCCACCCCCTTGGGGTCCAGCGTTCTCGTTGGCACAACGACTCCAGCCTTAGCTCTGATACCAACTTTTAACATCTTTCATTTTACTTAATGTAATAACTAAATAAAGTTGTGATCAATAACTTAATAATACTTCATCATTTATCAAAATATCCAAAATAAACTGGAGTATGCAAAATGAGGCATAACGTTGCAATATACAATAATTCAACATATACCTAAGAGATATAAGCACTACTGTCAGCAGTAGTAGTCTAAGCTTCCTAAGTCTTTCTTGATCGACCCGTACGAGAACTATCACCTGGAAAATAATGGTAACCATGAATCCAACTCATTACAAATACTAATATGTATTTGTGAGGTGTTAAGTGGAACAATTTATATAACATGGTATTAAAAATATAATTCACCAATATCCACAACACAAATTTCATATCATGAATTATGTGTCAGAAATTTTGTATCACAATTTCCCTAACACAATTCCCAATATGCCTTTCATCAATCCAATCGAACCACCTTATTCTTGGCGATTAGACCTATAGGCTAAGTTACTATCCATATTACTCGCTACTTAAAAGCTCACTGATCATGTGATGAGAACCAGCAAAAATCCCCAAAGTACATGCCCCAGACTGTGGGTCTTTTCCCCTTATTGAACTAGTGAGGTGTAATAAGCCCTTATTGAAACAATGAGGCAGTCCCTTATTGAACAAGTGGGACAAATAGAAAGCTGATCATTATGCACCAATGGTGGCTACACCACGTGGTAAGATAAACTACTCTATTTATTCCTAATTCAATCATTACCATAATTATCACACTAAATAGCTCAACGAGAATTTTTCCAAGATTTTTCACGTTTATATCATGTTATTTAAATCACTCTCATATACATGCCATAATATCTCAATTCTTATACATATATAAATGTATGTATATATTTCACAGCTCAATCCATAAGGTCCCACAAGGCAATTTGTATTAAAATATTCACAATCATTTCATAAGACACTCACAAACAACATACCAATACACATAACAAGAAGAAAGTGGTTACCTCTCGCCAAAGCAAATTATTATCTCACTGCTCCTAATCGAAGAGCTTAAACACATGTCAAAAATCAATCTATCACAATCAATTTACTAACCATTAATAACTCTTCAAAACTCCACATAATCAAAAGTATAGCTTATAATTTCATATAACCAAGAATATACAAATTTTAATAATAATATATTATTATAATAAAAATTGAAAATAACAGTTTGGGGTTTAAATTTTAAAAACAATTGTTTGGTCCTATGAATTCCAGAAATGAAAGTTTAGTCCCACAAATTTTAGAAATGACATTTTAGTCTCACAAATTTTAGAAATAACAGTTTAGTCCCACGAATTTCAGAAATGATAGTTTAGTCTCTGGAATTTCAGAAATGGCATATCAATCCTTCAAATTTCAAAACTAAATCGATTAAAATTTCAATAATATCTCTAATAACCCAAATAAATTATTTATACAACATTCAATCAGTAAAAACTCCAATAGGACAAAAATCCTGAACTTATCAAATATAAAATTAATTTTAAAATTCTTACAACAAACAACGAACAAATTTAAACCGATTAAAATTTACCATTAATTATCCTCTAGATATATATAGTCATATATTACTAAAACTAAAAAATCTCCTAAAATCATAACCCAACATTTTCACTAACCAACACAATCCTCATTAGAAAAAGAAAAATATGTAAAATAACTTTTATAAAGGAAGTTTGT
The DNA here is from genome assembly GCA_034222035.1 of Acacia crassicarpa. Classification (NCBI taxonomy): domain Eukaryota; kingdom Viridiplantae; phylum Streptophyta; class Magnoliopsida; order Fabales; family Fabaceae; genus Acacia; species Acacia crassicarpa. The sequence goes on from JAWXYG010000003.1 coordinate 43,445,081, forward strand.
TGAAAAGAAGATAATTTAGTACCTAAATAATCTTATAAGATAAATAACATACCTTAAAAATAGCATCCACCTCTTATCTTTTTCTCTCCTTCTTCCTCAAATTCTTCTCTCGTCTCTTGTAACATCCTAATTTTCTAAAGTGTTTTCAAAATAGTTTGAACAGAGTAGAGTAACAAAATAATTTAAAAGAGCGAGTATCTGATAAACCTTCACTGTTGGTGTGTCTAGTTGCTATTACAGTGGTACAATCATCTGAATATTTAATACTACGGTGATACAATAATTCGTAATAATCCTCTTCGTCCGTGTCCTCATGCGTGCTGTTTACCCTTGTCTCTTATCTTCAGTCCTTGGTCCTCCAGATCCTGAAGCTATAGTAAGGGCTGAGGTTCAATTACCATTGAATCCCAGGTAACGGTTAACCTCATGCTTATGTACAGTTATGTATGATAGATATTCATGACAATAACAAAACACAGCCACTGCATATGCATGTTACTACAGTCTGCACTATTCACCATTGCCATGGTGTACATTCGTGTCCTCAGCGCTAGGAAAACTTAACGGCATTATTAAGACTGTAACCCGTAAACAGCTATATGTGTATAAACAATTTTCAAAACAGAGTCACAGTCTATGAACATATCTATCACATACAAGTATACCATAAGCATCATAGTTAGTGTTATAGTACGCGTCCGTACCTGAGTCGGTGATATGGGTATGCTCGTTGATCGGAGTGTGATCACGTGTATCCTATAAGGGTAATATCGCATTTATTAATTTACCAATAATATCCTTAATAGATATCTTAGTCACTAACGACCATTTTACCCCTGGTGGAATTATTTTTCAATTTATTTTCCTTCATTTTCGTAAAAAACGCTGATTTAGAAATTCTGTGCAGATTTTCGCCTAACTTTGAAAAATCATAACTAATTCTAGAAAAATCAAAACGAAGATCCGTAAAATTTCCCAGAATCCTTAAGATGTATAGTTCCAAGGAAAAATACTTGTTCATTCCCAGATTACACGAGTCATTCCCAGTTTAATAATCTTCATACGCTGCCCAGAATTTTTCCAGAAAAACGTAGCCTTATTTCCAGAATTTGTATCTCCCTCTACAGACCTCTATTTGATGCATAATTTATATCAATGGAAAGCTATACATGTGTACTATACCCACGAATTAATTCAGAATTTTTGAAGATAATTGTGAACATAAAATAATGCTCTCTATCCAGCTGACTCTAAAACCCAGAAATTCCAGAATTGTTCTATCCTACTCTAACTTGTTCTTTTAATTCTAAAAGTCACTCCTCAACATGTTTCCACCTTGTCAAGCATCTTTTGATGCAATAAGGCTTGAAAACAATTATGGGAAATTACTTTACCTATTTACTAGATTAAACTAACATTTATATTAAAACTACTAAGAGCAACTAAAAACTAAAAACTGTAAAACTAAGAACAAGCTTACCTCTTGAAGCTTCTTGCTCTTCTTTCTCCTTCTTGCTCCTCTTAGAAATCAACTCTTGGAGTTTGACTTGGTGTGACGAATGAGGGAAGGCAAAGCTCCTATTTATAGGAAAATTTCACAACCTTCTACAAGCTAACTCTCTTTGAATTTGAGCCATTGGATCTAGATTAAAATTTGAAACTCTCATCCTCTCCTTCGACTCTTCCATCCGTGCCCCCTCCCTCTGTCTTCCTTCATCATTTTTTCCTCCTTCCTCAAGAAGTCTCCAAGCTTACTCATGAGGTCTTGAAGTCTTGATCACCAAGTTTTGCTTTTTGATTTTTCACATGTGTAGGAAATATTTCCTTGCCCTCCACTCTACCACTCATACGTCCTCCTGTAACATCTCAATTTTCTAAAACGTTATCGAAATAGTGTTATCAGAGTTCAAAAGGTTTGATCGGAGTAGAGCATCGGCATAGTTTTAAAAACGAGTAACTGATAAAACATTCATCAATGGTGTATTTGTATACTGTTACAGTCATCCAAATAGTCGGATATTCAAAAAGACGAAAAATACAAAAAAATTCCAAAGAGAAATTCCTCGTCTGCTTCTTCACTCTACCTGCTTACCCTTCTCCTCAAACCTGCTGCCTCCGGATCCTGAGGCTAAGGTGAGAGTTGAGGTTCAATTACCATTGAACCTCAGGTAACGGTTAACCTCACGCTTATGTATCAAATATGTATGACAGATATTCATGGCAATACAGCAAGAACCACATACAATATTCTCATATTCAAGATAATAACATAACACATCCACTGCAATATGCATGTTATTATAGTTTGCACTATTCACCAGTGCCATGGTGTACATCCGTGTCCTCAGCGCTAGGAAAACATAACGGCGTTATCAAGACTATAACCCGTATCAAGCTGTATGTGTATGATCAATTTTCAAAAACAGAGTCTCAAATTATCTATCACATATAAGCATACCATAAGCATCAAAGTTAGTGTTACAGTACGTGTCCGTACCTGAATTGGTAGTTTCGGTATGATGTCGATCAGAAAACGATTGCAGACTTCCTATAAGAGCAATATCGCGTTATTAATTTATAAATAATAGCCTAAAAGATATTTTGGCCACTATTGACTATTTTACCCTTGGTACATTAGATTATCATTTTATTTCCTCAAAATTCATTGAAGGACGCTGGAATTCATTGGGCAGAATTTCGCCTATCTTTGGAAAATCATAACTAATTCTAGAAAAATCGAAACGAAGATCCGTAAAATGTTCCAGACTCCTTAGGATGTCTATTTTTCAGAAAAAATATCATACTTTGCCCAGAATTCAAAAATAACTCCCAGATTTCACGTGTTCGTCCTCTGCCCAGAATTTCCAGCATTTTCGCAACATAAACTTTGAGAATTTCATTCTCACTGTACAGAGCTCATTTCAACATGTTCTTTACATATTTGAAAAGCCCTATATGTCTAATTTAACCATGAATTTTTCCAGAATTTTTCAATATCAGTTTCAACATGAAATAAGAACATTTCTGTTACTAGCTCAGAAATCGCCTAACCGACGGATTTTCGCCAGAACTTCGTTACTTCAGTGTTTTCCTTCTGGAAATTTTGCTAAACCACTTTCTTCACTAATTTTTCGAAATAAAGCTATTTTTAACCATGAAAATATGAAATTAAAACTATTCTAGAATTTTAAAGATTAAAACTACTTCTATCTATGAATTTAAAACTCAAAACTCAAGAACTTGCTTACCCAATGCTTGACCTCCTTCAAGCTTCTTCCAACTCTCTTTCAAATATGCAGATGTTGCTTTGCTTGGTGTGTGGAAATGTGAATGACCCTTGCCCCTATTTATAGTAAAATTTGCAACACCTCCTACAAGCTACCACCCCTTGGATTTTGGCCATTGGATTAGGGAAAATTTTCAAAATACAATCCTCACCTTTGATTCTTCCCCATCCGACCTCCCCCTCTCTCTCTTCCTTCATCTTTTTCTTCTTCCTTCCTCAAGAAGCCTAAGAACTTGCAAGCCAAGCAATGAATAGTGCTCCTTCCTCTAGAAGTTTTTGACCACATTTGACCATGTGCTAGATTCATTTCCTTGGTCCCCAAGGCTTCAAAAACCGCCCCCCTCTGGATCCTTTTTGTTTTTAATTTGTTTTGGGCTTTATTGTTTGTTTGGGCAAAAGTTTGGGCTACAGAAATTGATCCATTGGTGATTTGTTGTGACAAAAAGCCCTAAATTAAATCCCTCTTGTTTACTATTTGCTTTAGCTTAATTAGGTTTAGTTTGTAATGATTTAATTGTTTTCCAACTCAATTATGATCCTACTAAACTCAACCGTTTCAATTATTGATCCCTTATTAAGCCTTAATATAGAATTTAGCCAAAAATATTTCAAATCGTTTGCTAATATTTGCCATTAGATTAATTATGAATGTTGATTCAATTAAGATTAATTTTTAGTGCCCAATAATTATTTTTAATATTCTCTAATTATTTTAAGCCTCTTCATACTCTTTTACGGCTTATTTTTGACAATATGTGAATTATATGTCAATATATCCTTAAGTTCTGAGCAAAAAAAAAAAATTCATTAAGTGTGAATTTAATTGTTCTTTAATTATTGAAAATTTTTATCTAATTAATTTAGGTGTTTTTATGGCATTTTATAATATTTTATGACTCCTAATCAAATTTAGAGAGTTGGATTTTGCCCAATTAAGTTCTACCGAAAACTTATTCAAGAAATAAAATAAATGCGCTGCAAATTTGGAGACAACATACTCTTCTATTTTTAATAGGTCTTAATGGCCAAAATATCATATTCGAGGAAAATACAAATTTTTGGGGTATTATACCTCCCTCATCTCTTTTTTTTTTTTGGTTTTGTAATTTATTTAATTACTTAGATAGTGTTTTGGAGCTATTTCATTGGTCCTTTGTTGATTAATTATGGAAAAATACTTTTTAATTTAGATCCTTTTATTTTCTATTAGATTTAGCTTAATTATGTTTATTTGTAATGATTCAATCGTTTACCAAATCAATTATGATTTTTCAAAACTCATTTGATACTAATATTGGACCCTTTTTAGACTTTAATATTTAATTAAGCCAAAATATTCCAAATTGCTTATTAATATTTGCCACTAGATTAATTATGAATTTAATCCAATTAATATTAATTTAGGTGCCCAATAATTATTATTTAGCATTCCCTAATTATTTGAAGCCTTTTCATACTCCTTTATGACTTATTCTTGAAAATATAAGAATTAAATGTTAATATCTCTTAAAATAAAAATTTAATTGTTCTTTAATTGTTGGAAATTCCCTCTAATTGTTTTAGGTATTTTCATGATATTTTATAATTTTTTAGGAACCCTAATTTAATTATAGTCCTTAGAAATCCATTTAAACAACTCTTAATTAGTCATTGGGTTTTAATTAGAATTATACATCTTTAATTATGCTTAATTTAATTTAGTTATTAAATTTAGTGTCTTAATTGTTGCAATTTCAATTGCTCATTAATTGTTGATAATTGCCCCTTAATTAGGCTCAGTGTGATGATAGTTATTTATGGCTTTTTATGAATTAATTATGAATTTAAGCATTAGTGTGTTAATTAAGGGTATTTTCGTAAGTTTAGCCTCTTAATAAATTAAATGATGCTTAACTAATCCCTTGATTATTTATAAAAATTTGGCACAATTACTTAATTTAATAAATACCTAATTATTCATTGATTTTATTATTCTCCTCTATTTGGTCGCTCAAGAATTTTCCATAGTACCTTATTGCTCTTTTTAATTCCCTATGAACCATACTTTAATATGGTGATTATTTGCATTTTATGGTATTTTATTGATCCTTAAGAAAATTTAATCGTAGGTTACCTTAATCCTAAAGAAAGATTTTCTAGAAAATAGAATAATTATATCTTAAAATTTGAGACCACATATTCACTTATTTTAATAGATATTTTCTATCAAAATATAATGGTTATGCTAAATAAGATTTTTAGGGTATTACATCTCTCCCTTCTCACTAGCTAGCCGTATGTGCGTGAGTGTTTGTGGGTGGGTGTGAGTTTAAATAAAAGGTTGGGAAGTGAAAGGAGTGGTTGGGGGTGGATAAACCACTCCCTCCCTATAATCATCATTTAAATAGTGGGCAGGGGCACAGTCACTGACACATCTCTTCCCCTCCCTCCCTCTCTCTCTCTCTCTCTTAAATCCTAAAAATAAGTTAGGATATTACATAACAAAACAAAATAAATGAATTCAACATTTTATAAGACCTAATTTAAAACCTATGTACAAAAGAAGTTAAAAAAAAGAATTAAAAATGACAAAATAGGCTGAGAAACTCACAAATATTACCAAAATATATTTAAATAACAATTAAATTACTATAAACAATTCTATTAAACTAAAATATGAAATGAAGTAAGTAACTTTACTAGCCCTCAAATGCCTAAATCTTTATATTTTTGAGATGAACCTCAGATCTAAAGAAAACTTCTCGGAACGCGTGCGAGGAACAATTTTACCGAAAGTGGCAAAATGAAGGGTGACAACGTTTATATAGCTGCGTAATTCATAGCGATTATTACCAAAACCTCTAAAAATCGTGAAACTCTACCTCGGACATGCAACCCTTTATTTGAGACTGCTACAAACATGCAACCATTTATATTCTGTAGTGGTTATTGCCCCAAAAATTGCTACAAATTACAACACATTTTGTAGCAGTTTGAAAGAACCGCTACAAATGCACCGCCACGTGGCGCCAAGCTGGCAGAACCTTTTGTAGCCGTTAGTATAATTCAACCGATACTAAGTAATCGCTATAGCTATAGCGTCAACTTGTCAACAAATTGGTCCCATATTTTGTAGTGATATTTGTGCTCTAACCGCTACAAAATACCATTGCTTACTAGGTTGCCATTTGGTAGGAGTTATACCATTATAAATTTATAGTGGTTTGCTTAAAAACCGCTACAAATCCTAAAATAAAATAGGTGAAGCAACTCTAGAATAAAACATACAATGTGTATATTAAATATATACGTTAGTCTACACGATATAGGTAACAATCAAAAAGCTTCTTTATCCAAAGTGGATTTCAAGAGTCGACTAGAGGAGTAAGTCCACTTCTACCATCTAAATGCCAAAATATCTGCTGAAGAAAAAATAATAACAGCCAACTCATCAAATAATGAACTAAATTAAAGCCTACATTCGTATCGTTGTTTTTTGTGGGAATATTTTTTCATGTAAAAAAAAAAAACCTCTCAAGAGTGACACACACTAGCTAGTGCCGTTATGTGAATTTCATATTTAATATAATGTCACAGAATGAAGATTAAGGGCCGTCTAGCATATAATATGTGAAAACTTATATTCCTTAAAACTTTCTACATATAAATAATTTTCTGACATTAATTCTAGCTAGTGGTATATACAATTAATATAATAATTTTGAACATGTGAATACATTCCTAATTCATATATATATATATATATATATATATATATATATATAAACATATCCAAAAATAATAAAAGAAGATAGGAATCTTGCCTATAGAATACGGGTAGCAACTCTGAAATAAAAATGCAAAGTTACGCATTAAATATTTACGTTAGTCCACGCGATACTGGCAGCAATAAAAAACTTCTTATCCAAGGTGGGCTTTATAGGACTTAATTGGAGGAGCAAGTCTACTTCTATTACTTTGAAAAACAATTATGGTCTTTATCAAGATGTAGACATAATGATAACAGACGTGGACATATAATTTACGAGGATAAGTGACCGATCCGACGCGGCTGAAGCTAAAAGAAGATGCATGAGCATATAAAGCTCACAAAGAATAGGCGTGAGTAACTAACACGGAAAAATGAAGACATCATGCTTACGCAATCCCCACAAAACCCTTAGTATGAAAAAAATGAAGAAAAAGACATTGGAATTAACTATAACTTCTGGATGTTGGGTTATTGCTTATCTCCTTGCCAAACCCATTTACTAGTGGGAATAGGGGTGGGAAAAAAACTAGTGCTCCGATTTAGTCCAGCCCAACCCGATCTAATTAGGCTGATCTGGTCTAATCCAGTCCAAAAAAGTAACATAGTGAAATCAGATCAGACTCGATTAAACTAACTAGTCAGGCTGGGCCGGGGTCCGGACAATGGCCAGACCACTTGATCTAGTCCAGGTCAATTTTTTAAAAATATTTTTATAATTTTGATGTTGCTTTTTATTTTTTATTTAATGTGGTTCGAGTTTTTTTAAGAATTCATATATAGCTAAGTTTTATTTTGTTATGATGATTTTTATATGATTATATATCATCTTAATTGTATTTATCATGTTTAAATATTTTTTTCCAATATTTTTTTTTATTGTTGAGTGATGTTGGATATTCTTACATATTTATAATGTTTTAATTTTATGTTATGTGTTTCGTATTATTATAGATATTTTTATGGTCCTAATTAAGTTTAATAAGTTCAAATTTTGCCATCTAAAGAGTAAAAACAAATGTAAATATAGATCCTAGACAAGCTGAATTAGTCCAAGGAGTCCACCAAAAACGGTTCAGTCTAGCTCAAGCTACCTTGTACATCCTAAAGTCCTTTCTAGACAAATCTCAGGTTGATGTCAAACCTAGTCCAATGTAGTCCATGATGATCCCTAAGTGGGACACATATATAACAAGCATGTTGGCTACCATTTGAGATATCAGTGACAGAAGTAAATTTTTTTTTTCAGATAGGCTTTTACAAATGAAAGATATGATAAAAGTTAGAATGTAAATGTGATTTATGTTTGGGATAGTGGTGGCAGAAATGATTTTTTTTTTTCAAAGAGCTCTTGTTTGGAATAACTTTTGAAAAGTATCTTAAATGACATAAATCTTATGAAATACTACATATATATTAATTGTATATATTGTGATAACTGAAGATAAAAATTTAGATTTGATAAAAAAATAAAACACTCTAAAGTACTTAATTAAATATATTCTAAAGAATAAATTAGAATGCATATAAATATACATTTAACAGTACATTGCTTATTGGATCACCTATATCTAATATTTTTCTTTAGAAGCTGAAAAAAGTGGCTTCTAATTGTTTACAATAACTCCATCAACTCTTAAAGCTATCTCGAACAGTCGTGATTAGCTTTTTTCCTCCCGTTGGGCTTATGTAACTGTTTGATGGGCTTTTTTCACTATTTGAAGCTGTCCCAAACATGTAAGTGAGCCGAGGACAAGTGGGAGCAGTTGAAGTTTTTCTCACGCATTAAGCCGGACATTATTGTTAAAATATTTGATACCTAAAATTAAATTCGTTCAACTCAATCTTTTGTTTCTTTTTTGATACATAGGTGATAGGGGATGGGAGGATTGAACCGAGTATAAGGGGGTGGGGAGACTACTCCCAATATCACTGCACCACTAGTAGTGCCGGTAACTCAATCTTTAAGCTATATTTATAATCTGTTCTTTTTTTTTTTTAGAATATATCTAGTACGTCGGGATTAACTAAACCAAAATAAATCTTGGGAATTGACTATTGAGTTATAATTATATGAAAATTTTATAGACTAAATGATTAATTTTTTTCTAAAAATTTATCACAAACTTTCAACTTTAGCTACTACTAGGAATATGACTACTATATCTTATTCATTATTGTGTTTGTAATAATTGTTATCAAACACGCGAGTTGACTCTCTGAATTTATCGTTTTTACATTTATAATTTACAAAATCATGTCGAGTCATATTTAAACTCATATTATCTGTAAACTAAGTCAAACTCGTAAGTTCACACACCGAGTTTACAATTTTTATATTTACACCTTATAAAATCGTGTTAACTCATTTTTAAACTCATGGTAACTATTTTTTTTTGATCATGATCAGTAGCTTTATATATAAATTTTATAAAAAGATTTGTTGAGTATGATAAATTATGAATATTGATAAATTTAATTTCAATTGTTTGGATTTAAAATATATTTAAGTTACATTTTTTTATTTTTTATTTTAATTAATTAATTATATATTATTAATGCCTATTTATTAATAAAAGTAAACTCTTATGAGTTGATTATTCAAGTCAATGATACGATTTTACGATACTGTGATGAGTTTGCTTAAATTTGTGAGTTTGACAACCTTGTTTGTAATATATGAGCAGCTATCCATTATACTACATTCGTTCATAAATATAAGATCAAGTTGACTTTTTGAAGAGATTGAGGAAGCTAAATAAGTTACTTAATGTGTTTATACTCATCGTTTTTATCCAAACTAATTTGTTTGACTTATGAAATGATATATAATCTAATGATACATAACATTTTGATATGATTAAGTCACTTATTTAGTTTTCTTAATCTCTCTAAAAAAATTTGTTCTTTATTATACTAATGACCAGAGGGGGTAATAATAAAGAGGTCACATTCTTATAGTAATACATAAAGAGCCTAACTTGTATAATTTTGTTTTTTCTTCTCTACAATTTTTGTGTTCCAACTATATTAATTTTTCCACAAGCACTCACGATATGTTGAGCTCAAGTATCAAGTCATGATTTTAAAAAAAATTATATATTTTTTTGGTTATATAAAATCTCGTTGAATCATTGTTGGAAGAAGTATCCAAATACTCGACTTGAATTACAAAACCTCAATCTGGATTATCCAAATCCGATGCTTCGTGATAGAATTCAGAAAAACCGTTGAACACCGAGTAGCATAGAGGTTATCATAAAAACAAAAAACAAGCTAAACGTAAAGCATGCAAAATGAATTCATCAATTACTTTGGACAAAAAACAAAAGCAAAAGCAAAAGCAAAAGGAATGAGGGGAGGAACTAGGAAGCAAAACCCAATTGTTTCCTTTTCTTTTGACCTTTTTCGAAATTAAGTTCTTTCAACCTCAACTACTTTTTTTTTTTTTTGGGGGGGGGGGGGTAAAATACGGGGCTTTTAACCCTTATTCATTCAAGGAACATCAATACATCGTGGGTGAGATACTCCCACATAGTCTCTGTACAGTAAGCTAACTATGAATAGAGGAGGGGAGTCAAAAATAACTGAACTATCCTCCTGTACAAAACTAGCGTTAGCAAGAGCATCAGCACACCTGTTACCCTCCCTATATACATGTACTATTTTAATCCTTGGAAACTTCCTCATGGCTGAACTAATTAGAGTTAGAAATAAATTACATCTTGTATATTCTTTTTGTATTATATTCTAGAATATTATTGTTTGCTCTAGAATAATCTTGTGATGACACTTGTCATTGTATTATTGGTTGTACACTTCTATAAATAGAATGATGGAGGCTCAAGCAATGATTGAGCTTGACCTAATTTTCTTCCAAACCTTAACTTGGTACCAGAGCAAAAAAGCCAGAAATGGCATCTTCTGGGAATTCTTCCACTCAATCAGATCCAGTCACCACCACCCAAATTTCACAAATTTCTGAAAACCCTAACCCTAATTTCCCCATTCTTCCCATTGCGCATTCTCCAAGAAACTCCACTGTCACCACCGTCCTCCCCCTGTCAACATCTGCAACCCATGCCCCACACACCTTTTCCTCATCCCTTTCTCCATCCTGTCAGCCTGCAGAGAACCCACTTCCGTCTCTTTCTTCCTTTCCTCAATACCCACCCTTCCCATTTTTTGACCTGAGAAACCACCCCGCTTCGTCCCTTCTCCACCCGTCCCACACCCACCTGCCGGCAGCGTTCCACTCCTCCAACTATCATATCTCAACGGTCTCTCTCTCGTCTTCTCCGTCATCCTCCTTATTTCCAATCACGGCTGCACCCACCTCGTCTTTTCCCCCTCAGTCTTCCTTGCCACCGTCAACCACCCCCTTCCCTTCCAACCCCATCCCTCTTTCCACCTATCCTACTCATTTTTCCCCATCACCGTTCTCTTTTCCCCACTATACTCAGTTTCCCACAGCTGCATCTGCTTCTTACCAAAGTCCTCAGGTTCACACTCGATCCACTCTGCTACTCAGCTCGCTCCATCAGGGCAGTCCCATTAAGTTGAACGGCGACAACTTCCTCACCTGGGAGTCTATGGTTATGACCATTATACGTGGCCACCGTCTTGATGGTCATGTCCTTGGCACCATTTCTATTCCTCCAGAGTTCATTTTTGATTCAGCAGATCAAGTGTGCCCCAATCCAGCCTACGAAGACTGGCTAGCCACTGACCAGATTCTACTTGGTTGGCTCCTAGGCACCATGACAGTTGAAATTGCAAGTCAAATGACTGGGTGTAAGTCATCTGCTTCTCTCTGGAAGGCAATTATTGAGTTCGTTGGTGCTAATACTAAGTCCCGAATCACCTTCTTGAAGACTGAGTTTCAACAACTCAAGAAAGGGTCTCTCAAGATGAGAGAATATCTGGCCAAAGTGAAATCTATCTCAGATAATCTCACCTTAGCTGGCTGCTCTTTGTCTTTGGCTGATTTGATTACACAAACATTGGCTGGCTTGGATGCTGAGTACACCCCCATTGTTTGTATTCTGTCTGAAAAAGAAAATTTATCGTGGTCAGACCTTCAATCGAAGCTACTTACTTATGAATCTCGCATGGAGAAACTTCATACTACCACCTCTGCCAATTTGTCTCATGCCTTTGTTGGATTGACTTTCCAATCTGACCACAATCAGCAAAGCAGAGGACATGGACGTGGAGGCAGGAGAGGCAGAAGGCGATCCAATAGAGGAAGCAGAACCAACACCTCTCAGCCAAAATCTGATAGACCGTGGTGCTACCTATGCGAGAAGCCTGGTCATGAAGTTGCTAATTACTTCAAGCGCTTCAACAAAAATTTCAAGCCTCTAACGCACAAGCCAGACACCTATGCATCAGCTTACATCACTACACCAAAAACCACAGTGGACCCGGCTTGGTATTTGGACACAGGGGCTAGTCATCATGTCACCAACAACTCTGATGATGTTGGCACTTCTATGCCTACAGGTATTCCTTCGATTTTAGTTGGTAATGGCTCTTCTATACATGTTACTGGTTCTGGAAATGCAAAATTGCTCTGTGATAAACCTGCTGGCCTTAACTCTCTGAAATTGAATGATATCCTCATTGCTCCTCAAATATCAAAGAAATTGATCAGTGGTTACAAATTGACTAATGACAATAGTACTGTCTCTATTGAAATTAACTCTAATGGGTGTTTTGTGAAGGACAAGAGTCAGCCTAGTATTTTGCTGCAAGGAAAAACCACAAAAGGATCAACACCAGGCCTCTATCGGATTGACAATCCTGTTATACCAGTGACTGCTCCTGCTGCTAGTTTAATTTCTGTTGGACATAGTCAAGTTAAGCCAAGTAGTTTTTTGTCTTGTTCAGAATCTTGGCATAGAAGATTAGGACATCCTAGTAAAGCTGTTCTAGCAAAAGTTTTTACTGATTGTAATATTCAGCTACCAGTTAATGAAAATTTTCAATTTTGTGACTCTTGTTAGCTGGGCAAATCTCACAGACTCTCTTTTCCTGTCTCATTTTCACGTGCTACTTGTGTTTTGGATCTGATTCACACAGACCTTTGGGGTCCCTCACCTATTAAATCTATTGAAGGCTATAGATACTACATTAGCTTTCTAGATGACCACAGTAGATATACTTGGATCTATCCTTTAAAAACAAAAGGAGAAGCTCTTTCTGCTTTTAAAGTTGTTAAGAATATGGCTGAGAATATGTTTGAAAGGAAAATTAAAGTCCTACAAAGTGATTGGGGTGGTGAATTCAGAGTTTTTTAGAGTTTTCTTGATGATCATGGCATTGTTTTTCGACATTCTTGTCCTCACACATCAGCTCAGAATGGTAGAGTTGAGAGAAAACATCGTCATATTGTTGAAACCGGTCTAACACTCTTACCTCATGCTTCCATGCCCACCTTTTATTGGTGGGATGCATTCTCTACTGCTGTGTATCTGATCAACAGACTACCTACTAACGTTCTAAAGGGTTTTTCACCCTTTGAAGTGCTCCACAACAAGAAACCTGATTATAGGAGCTTCAAAATTTTTGGTTGTGCTTGCTTTCCCTGTCTTCGATCTATAATCAAAATAAACTCCAATATCATAGTACTAAATGCACTTTTCTGGGTTATAGTGGCTCTCATAAAGGTTATAAATGCTTGAGTTCTACTGGTAGGATCTACATATCATGACATGTTGTGTTCAATGAGGCTGATTTTCCATTTGCTAACAATTTCTTGTGTTTTCAGAAGCCAGAAGCTGCTGAAATTGTTAATTTCTCCAGTCTATCTCCTTTTATTGGTGAACAGGTTACTGTTTCTGAATCTGATCTACTGCTTAATTCGCCCAACATAGCTGTTTCTCCTCTCGTTTCACCCAATCACCCTTTACCAATTCCATCATCTGATCCCTCTCCACCTTCGGTTTCCACACTAGCCTCATCTCATCACCTTGAATCTCCCATCTCATCCAGCACCTCAATCATGTCTCCATCTACCCAAACACAATCACCCACACAAACACCCAACCACCTTTCTCTAGCTCATTCACTAACCTTAGCCTCCCCTACAACGTTATCCTCTTCACCTTTAGATTTAGCCTCAATACAGCCACAAACAGTTCTTCCTCATCATCCAATGCTTACCCGGAGCAAGCTTGGGATCTCAAAACCCAGGTTTCCTTATGTTGGGCTAACTGTTGTTCCAGACCTTGTACCACAAACAGCAAAGCAGGCCTTAGTCTCCCCTCTTTGGAAGAAAGCCATGATAGAGGAATTTTCAGCACTTCAGAGAAATGCAACATGGACTCTTGTTCCTAGGCTCAAGACTCAGAATGTTGTTGACAACAAGTGGATTTTTAAATCCAAATTTAATTCTGATGGTACTCTAGCCAAACGGAAGGCAAGACTTGTGGCTAAGGGATATCAACAAAGTGAAGGTATTGACTTTTATGAGACTTTCAGCCCGGTTATTAAAGCCTCTACTATTCGCATTGTTTTGACTATTGTTGTTTCCTTGGGTTGGGAAATCAAACAACTTGATATAAATAATGCTTTTCTCAATGGTTTCTTGACTGAACCTGTCTTCATGAAACAACCGGAAGGCTTTGTTGATTCATCCCGGCCTGATTATGTATGCACATTGTCTAAAGCCCTCTATGGCTTAAAACAAGCTCCAAGGGCTTGGTTTGATAGACTTCGCAACGTCCTTCTTGGTTGGGGGTTTATAAATTCAAGGAGTGATATCTCCTTGTTTGTCTATTCTGACAAGACTCAGATTCTAATGATTTTGATATATGTGGATGACATCCTTGTGACTGGTAGTAATGCTTATAGTCTTAAATGCTTCACTGCCAAACTTCATTCTATTTTCTCACTGAAGGATCTTGGTCCTCTTCACTATTTTCTTGGAATTGAAGCACATAGAGATAGCACAGGATTATACTTAATTCAAGGGAAATATATATGTGACCTTCTTGACAGATTTAACATGAATAATGCATCACCTTGTATCACCCCCATGACTGCTACAAAATCCTTATCTGCATACTTTGGTGAATTACTTTCCAATCCCTCTGAGTATCGAAGTGCAGTTGGTGCTCTTCAATATTTGTGTAACACAAGGCCTGATATTAGTTTCATTGTTGGAAAGTTGAGTCAGTTTTTGTCACAACCAACTACTGAGCATTAGAAAGCAATGAAGAGAGTGTTGAGATATCTTAGGGGTACTATTCACTATGGTATTCATGTAAAACCAGCTAGTACTCTTGCCATTTCCACCTATTCAGATGCAGATTGGGCTTCATGCCCTGATGATAGACGCTCTGTTGGAGGATATTGTGTCTTTTTAGGTGACTCTCTTGTGACCTGGTCATCTAAAAAGCAATCAGTTGTTTCTCATTCTAGCTGTGAATCTGAATATCGTTCTTTATCTAACAGTGCATCTGAACTGAGTTGGGTTAAATCATTACTCTCTGAGTTAAATCTGAAATTAAAGCAGATACCTACTATATGGTGTGATAACACCAGTGCAGCTGCTCTAGCATCCAATCCTGTGCATCACGCTAGAACTAAGCACATTGAAATAGATGTGCATTTTGTACGAGATCAAGTTTTGTCTAAAGCTCTAAAGGTCTCTTATGTACCAACAGAGTTTCAGATTGCTGACTGTCTTACTAAACCATTACATAGCTCTCGCTTCTGTTTTCTTAGAGACAAGTTGGGTGTGACTGTTGCTCCCGCCAAAAGGCATCAGCAAGACCTCACCTTGATCAAAAGCAAGAAGAAGAAGATGGTTCGAAGTGAAGGAGGGAGTTAGAAATAAATTACATCTTGTATATTCTTTTTGTATTATATTCTAGAATATTATTGTTTGCTCTAGAATAATCTTGTGATGACACTTGTCATTGTATTATTGGTTGTACACTTCTATAAATAGAATGATGGAGGCTCAAGCAATGATTGAGCTTGACCTAATTTTCTTCCAAACCTTAACTATTAGAGACAACAATTTCGTACCTGCATCATCCTCACACAGCAAGCTATTCAGCATACATACCACTGCCATAGACTCACACTCAACAATAACACTAACATATTTCTTACTCAAAGCTAGATTTAGCCCAGTGAGGACAGCTTGTTGGGATCCGTACACGCAGCGGATTAAAATTTTCTACGAATCCCGTCCCGAGGATCACTCAGGTGCGTTTAAATCAAGGTTAGGGAACCCGAATCATACCTTATAGAGAACTCGGAATCATCCAGAGCCGAAGGTTTACCTTTGATTTTAGCGAACTAGTAGCTCAAGAATCTACACAAACCCTTTGCGCACATTTTCTCATGGCGATCAAGAAACTGTAGTGAATTCGTCCGCGTCTGGCTCTCTTTGAACTGGTGGGCTACCTTCTCGATCAGCAGAAGATGACTCTTAGAATCAGCTTCCTCTACCGGTATCCACACGAACAATCTCCGAACACGGACACGGTAGCGTGCTAGCGCCTCGGACTGTGCATCTCTCTCTTTTTTTCTCTCTAGGGTTTCTCGCGGTTTTCTAATACACTCGACTAAAACTCCCGTAGGTTTTTCTAAACCCATCGGCGTATTATATTCAAAATTAATCCACATTAATTTTGAATTTCGAATTTTAATTAAAAATATATTAATTAAATCTATCTGATAAATTTAATCTAATGTATTTATTTAATTCAAATTAAAAGCCTTTTGATTTAATTTATCTCTATAAATTAAATCCGAGAAATGATATCTATTTATTTAATTAAATCCGAGATACAATATCTCAATTTAAATTAAATAGATAATGATATCTTTATTCGAAAATCAAATGAGATATAATATCTCTATTTGTTTTAGATATTTAATTTATCCGATAAATTAAATATAAAAAAATATATCATATAATAATATTATAATCTCCATTAAATAATATTATTATATTATTTTCGAATTTAATATATATACACACATATATATCTTTACCCCAGATTAAATCTAGTATTCATTAAATCTCAGATTAATATGAGATTCAATGAACCTGGACACTTTTACCCGTGTTGGATTATTCTTGTGTGCGACCCTGCAGGCCCATATGAGATTGGCCGTGGGCCAAGACTGTATCAGCCCACAAGTCGCAAGCGGCCTCTAGCAAGACATTGCGACTACCCAATTCACATGGGGATCAATGACACGATACTACCTATCGTACAACCATGTCACGTCCCTTTTGTCACGCGATAATTCGGTTAAGGATGAGGCATAGATAACGTCAACTTCCTTTTCTTGACCATTACTTTCTCGATTCTCGAGCAGTCTAATAAGTGAAATAGAAACTCCTTTCCATCACAGTATGGCCATACATTTTTTAGACTCACTCATCAAGGGGCCTAGTATTATCTCTCTACAAATGTGAGGGACAAATTCCATCTTGACTATTCACATTCCTCCGCATGAAAACCACTGATCCCGATCCCAGCCTTTATCATCACCCGGTCAAAGGTGACTTTTGACTAGGTCAAAGACCAGTGACTCATCATATAGGAATCCATGATGATCTTAGGTCATAGGGCGTTGTGACGCGGTTATACATGAGATAAGCTTATGACTCAATCCATGCAACTTTCTCATAGTGGGTCGGTCCAGCATCTTGTACTCTTACAAGTGCCCATAACTTTGATTTGTATCTCCATACCTCATCAAAGTCATACTGGTCTTATCTTATCTTCGCTCCCACGTAGATGACCGACCAGGGACATTTAGGATAATCTATAAGATATATCCAGGATATAGTTATCACCATAAACATGCGTATGAAGTGATAACTTAATGGAGAACAATGACTTGCCCCTAGGGCATAATTTCCAACACAGCCCATAGCTTAGCCTTGATGGCTGAACACATACCCAACTTCCGAGTAAAGCCACACAACCACCTACCATTGCTACCTCGGATCAATCCGCCACAACCAGCTCTCTTATGTGCTCCACGAGATGCTCCATCTGTATTTAATTTGACCCACCCTTCTGATGGAAATTCCCATTTAATACTTTCCTCCACCCGTGAGCCCCTTACTTTACCAAAAGCAATATTTGCCTGATTAACTTCCTTCACATACCATGAGATTATGTAGTGTCTGTTCTCAGGCATAAGGAAACCCTCCTCAAATAGGCATTTGTTCCGCCAAAACCACAAAAGCCAACATGTAAGTCCAAAAATTAAACTCCAATCATTTCCTTTCTTTGCTAGGTTCCATTCAAACCAAGCCTTACCATGTAGATTAACAAACTCTGGTTCAAACTGACCCCCCACAAGTCAGCCCACAAGCTCCAAGCCACCCCACAATCACGGAGCACATGTATAAGATTTTCAGTAGTTCCTTCACATCTATAACAACAATTTCTGCCACCCATTATTCTACTTTT
The DNA here is from genome assembly GCA_034222035.1 of Acacia crassicarpa. Lineage (NCBI taxonomy): Eukaryota > Viridiplantae > Streptophyta > Magnoliopsida > Fabales > Fabaceae > Acacia > Acacia crassicarpa. Next base: position 43,463,571 of record JAWXYG010000003.1, read on the forward strand.
CCTCTCATTTGTCAGCAATCTCTCATGAATAGCTAACCAGAGGAAGATTTGAACACGTTTTGGGCCCTTCCATTTCCACAACTCACCCCATACACGCTCCCTACTATCTTGTTCCATTCTTAGAGACCGATACATATTAGCAACATCATAGCAACTGTGAAGATGATCCACCCAACGAATTGTGTCCTCACCAAGCAAATGAGAGGGAGGAGTTTCAGCCAATAAACACTCCATTCCATCAGTATTTAACCTTCCACCAATTTTCTCCAAATCCCAGCCACCATCCTTTCTAACCATGTCTTTAACCCTTACAATTCTCTCCTCTTCAGTTAGTTGGCCAGCACACAAATCAGCTAGTCGGGTCCCACCCTGCATCCATTTGTCGTGCCAGAAATATGCACTTTCCCCATTTCCCAACTACCATCCAAGGTTCCTTAAGACTTTCGGTCTCAAAGACTCCAGGCTCTTCCATAATTCTGAATCAGATTTTATCACCTTACATTCCTTTCTAAGGTGCATTTGCCTCCCATATTTTCCTTTCAGAACCAAGGAGCATAGGTTTGAAGGTTTAGCAACTAAATTCCAAACTACTCGCCCTAATAAGGCCTCATTCATGGCCTCCAAAATTCTCAATCCAATTCCTCTATTCTTTTTTTCCTTGCATACTGTATCCCATCCCACCACATGAATCTTTTTCTTCCCCACCTCACTTTGCCATATAAAATCCTGCTGCATCCTCTCCATCTGTTTCCTCACATTAGAAGGAATTCGAGTATGCTGCATTGTGAAAACTGCCAGCTGATTTGTCAATGATTGCACCAATGTTATCTGTCCCGCTAGTGACAATGTCTGTTTCTTCCAGTTGCTGAGTTTGCTTTGCATCTTATCAAGTAAGCCCTGAAAGTTTGCTTTATTATTACCTCCCCTTGTCACATTGGCTCCCAAATATCTTCCCAACTCCTATACTCTTCGAAAACCAGAGAAGTTGCAGATCTCATTTTGTAAACATCTGTCAACATTCTTTGAGAATAGTATGCTTGTTTTCTGTACATTAGTTTTTTGACCAGACATATCACCAAACATATCCAGCACTTCCATAACCGAATGCATATTATCCATGTTGGCTTCGCAAACGAGCAAGAGGTCATCTGGAAAGAGCAAATGAGATACCTCTATCCCATTCCTACCCAATCTCAATGGTTTCCATCTACGGTCATTTAAACAATCTAAAATTAGATGAGTTAGTTTCTCCATTCCGAGTACAAAAAGGTAAGGAGATAATGGATCCCCTTGCTTCAAACCCCTAGATGGCCGGAAAGAGTCTCTCCTACTACCGTTCCATACAACAACCATGTTTGTCGATTCCACACAGCCCATGATAACATTTCTGAGGGCTCATCCATACCAATATCCTCCAGTACACATTTAATGAAACCCCAAGATGTCCTATCATATGCTTTTTCCAAGATCAATTTATACATACAAGGTTTTAGCCTATTGACAATCAGTTTTGACAAACCCTTATATAATATATTACACAAGGCGATAGGGCGAAATTGGCTTACCAATTCAGGCTTTTCTACTTTTGGGATGAGCATTAAGAGGGTGTCATTGATTTCTCCAATTCACTCCGGCTTACTCCACAGTGCTCGGATAAAGTTGCTGACTGATTGGCCCACCATAGACCAATTTTGCTGATAGAAGACAGCTGGGAAGCCATCTCTTCCCGGGGCTTTAAAAGCCCCCATATCTAAGAAAGCTTTTTTAATTTCTTCACTGCAAATGTCCCTTCCCATTCTCCTCATTTTGCCTTCATCCACCCTCCCCCAACTTTGCCTTGTGTTAGTCCAGCCCCTACGACCCTCATCTTCATAAAACAGAGTCTCATAGAAAGTTTGGAACATAGTTGCAATAGCCTCCTCATCCTCAACCCACTCTCCATTGATGTTTTTCAGCATTTTGATTTTATTTTGCCTTCTTCTAGCAAGCGTCTTGGTGTGGTAATACCTAGTATTACGATCCCCTTCTTCCAGCCACCTACCTCTCGATTTTTGAAACCAGAGAATCTCCTCTTGTCTCAAAGTTTCCATTAGTTCCTCCTCCAATCTAGCTTCCAAATTAACTAGGAACGGGTTGCTACGCCTGTCAATGCTCCGTTGATACCATTCAATCTGAGGAATAGACGATTCTTACGGTTTGCCAATGGCCTAGACACTTCTTTATTCCAGCAAATCAGATTATCTCGCAACAGATTTAAATTCACATGGGCCTCCTCATTCTTTTCCAACTTCTACCTCCTCAAAATTTTCATGCATTTGCCACATAGCCTCATATCTAAAGTTACGAACCTTGTTCCCTGTCTTATCTTCAGCTAATTGTACAAGGAGGAGATGATGGTCCGAACACAACCTTGGTATTACTCTTACTTCTGCATTCATAAAACGTTCATGCCATTAAACATTGCACAAACATCGATCTAAACATTTGAATACCCTTTCTAAGCCATCCCACTTCAGCCCCTTCCAATTGAAAGCTAATCCATAGGTATCTAGATCAATTAAACTGCAACCTTGTATCCACTCATTAAATCTTCTACATCTCCCCTTATTGACTCGTCCTCCCCCCCTTTTGTTCCATTGGGGTCTTGATCTCATTAATGTCACCTGCTAGTAACCACGATTCTTCAATACCATCAGCTAATAGAGATAAATCTCCCATAGCCCTTGCCGTCGTTGTTCATTAGGGCTGGCATAGATTGCAGTTAGCAACATTTCATTCCCACTCCCAAACAACTTACAGTGTAAAAGTTGCTCTTCAACTATTTTTACATCCACTACTAAGTCATCTCTATCCCAAACAATCCATATACCTCCTGAGAAACCTACTGCCTCCCTTCGAAAAGAATGATGAAAGCCCCAGCTCTTTACAATTTTGCTGGTCTGACACCCACTCACTCTAGGCTCCAGAATTACAAGCACATCAAGTTTATATCGACACTTCATATCCCTTATAACAGTTCCTACACCCTTACTGGCTGCGCCTCTACAATTCCATACAATTATTTTTAACATCATAAATTTTGTACAAAAGAAGGAAGGAGCTAACATCATCACCTCAATTGGCAAGGGCAGATGTATCATATTGCCCCTCCATACACATTTCCTGATTCACAACTAACTCTTCTTTTACTGCAGGGACAAGAAACTGGTCAGTGTCCATGGCTTCATTTGTTTTCAGAACACCAGCCATCTCTCCTGGATACAAATTTTCCTTACCTGTTTTTTTCACTTCCTGGCTGTTAGCGGCCAAACAGGTTTCAGGTACAAATTCCTGGCTGAACATACTCCCCTTCTTTGCCTTAAACCTTATTTCCTTACTTATATCAGTTAAGACAATATTTGAACCACTCGCTGCTTCCTTTCGACCTTCGTGCACTGTCTTCCCCTTACCCATGGTATTCCACAAAACAGTATCCTTCCTTACAACACTTTTAGTACCCATCCGTCCCACTTGACGTAGAAGCTTAGGCATTCCTTCTTTACGATTATCCCCTGAAGACACTCCAGCAGTAAACTTTACCGACTCACCACGTACACCCTGAACCTCCTTTGTTATCTCCCTCAGAACTGTGAAGCGTGATCCCTTGTGCTATTCTTGTATCGGCATAGCACTATTTCTTGGTCGTCTGGGGCACTGTACGGTCTACCACTTATCTTGTTCTCCCTTCTTCTCAGACTCAATAATTGCATCTACTCCCCCCACCTCGACATCCATCCCACTATCAGGATTACGACGATGAAAAGCGTCACAACCATCTTTGCTATGTCCAGTTCGCCCGCACTTTGTGCACAAGCATCCCAGACTTTCATAAACTACACTTAGTGTCTGCCCTTCTACGCAGAATTCAGGAATTAGAGGTTTTGTAAGATCCAGCTCTACACACATACGAGCGAATTTCCCCCTAGCCCTTTGTGCTGTATGTATATCTAGATGAATGGCTTTCCCTATTGAGTTGCCCAAATTCAACAGGAACTTCTTATCAAAGAAAGGAGTTGGGAGGTCGGGGAAACGAACCCAAGCAACCACAGATTCTATCTTTGTCGCTTTAGGATTGAAGTCCGGACGCCATCTTGCCACATTAAGATACGCATCAGTGATCACCCATGGTCCACCCGTTAGTGCTTCCATATAGTCCTCTTGACTCTGGAAATTGACTAGGAAATAATCATTTTCCATATCAAAAACATCAATACACCCCTTCCTTGCCCACAGTTGACTAAGCTTCTTCAACATGAAGCTATATGATAGTTGACGGCCTAACAATTTCACCACCAGGACCTCCTAAAAGGCTTGTACGGTCTCTCCGTCTCTTTCTCTTCAAGATCGAATTTAGGACATAGGGGATTCGACAAATCAATACAGATACCGTCATGAGGATTTAAGACCTTCGCGAAATCTGTACCACCGCCGTAGTCCTCAACTGCGTCTTCTTCCTCATTCTTTGCCCATTCCCACCAACAATTCTTCAATTAACATTGTACAAAAGAGACTCTCTATATGATTTCATCAGCTGATCTCGACCCTCCGGATTCATCCACTTTTCCTCACGCAGTTTAATCGATTCACTTCCAGTAAATTCATTTGTCCCTAAGCTCACCTTCCTCTCTTGACGAAGGCTTTCCTCACGATTCTCCTCCGGACATACCTCACCTTCCCCTCCCTGCAATGTGCGGTCGGAGAGGACACTCATTTTGTCCGCCACAGTGGGTGACAGAGTACACGACGGCAGATTTCAGAAAAAAAAGAAAAAACCCTAGCGGAGCAGGTTACTCGTACCACTTTTGACAATCAGTTTTAACCTCAACTACTTTTTATCTCATAGACTGTTGCTTTATTAATCTTGATTTATATGCTTTAGAATCTATGTTTTTAATTTTCAATAAGATATGATATTGCATAGAAATTGTTCTTAGGAAAATTCTAATTCAATTCAACTGAATTACTAAAAATCTCAATTTAGGACTACGTTTTTAACAAATTCCCAATCAGACCAAAAAAACTAATTAGAGATTCTTGAATGTTGTAAAAGGGTAATATGCTTCTAGTTAAAAAGAAATGGAAGGAAGGTAGCAGCCTAATTTTGATTTTGACTAAACCCTTTGGTGCTACCCAATGTCTATTTGACAAGCAAAGCCTTTTCCCTAATTACCACATATGCGTCTAAATTTAAGTTTTGATATTTTAACTGGATTTAGTAAAAGAAAAATCATAATTTAAATCTCAGTTACCGTTTTAAAAAAAAATAAAAATGTTGAACGATCCTCTATTCAAAATTTCTTCTTTCTTTGCACAAAATCTAAAAATGAATTTAACTTTCCCAATATTCTCTCGCTAAAATTTCTTTAGTTTGGGGAAAAAAATTATTAAATTTGTTCAATTTTTATAAATAAAATTACATCCTATGAATAAAATTATGAAACTTTAAATTATAGTTAGTCTCAATTAATTAAAGTTTTAAAAAGTTTGTTATATGTGGAACGGATAGCTCTATCTCGTTTTGTAATAAAATAAACAGTGTTCGAGAAGATATTGAGAGATATAGGACCTATTTGGAATGAACTTTAGTTTGTCTATGTAATGGAGACAAACCTGTCAAAAGCGTGCAACTGTGTATTCCTTTCTTTTGTGTTAAACATTACTTATTGATGGCATAAGTAACTGTATCAATGCAGCCAAACTACAATTCCGTTTCTCCAACTAACTTGAATCCTCCTGCCCTGAAAACACCATAACTAACTCCCGAACCACCCACATTTACCACCACGTTCTACAATACCCACATGTTTGTTCCTGAGCACCCACGTCATCTTTGTGGGGATGAGTCATGATATTTTCTTTTATAATCTTCCGAGTCTATGCCGTAGACGAAATTTAGTATTAAATAAAAATACGTTCTAACTCCCCGCCTCATTAGATTTATTTTATTTTATTTTGACAATCGGTGTGCCCCTGTGGTATATATATGCATGGAGCCACTACAATCCTGGCACACTAAAAAAGGGAAAGTGAGAAAGAGAGATAATGAGCAACAACGCAGGGAAGCTCGTTTGTGTCACTGGTGCTTCTGGTTATGTTGCTTCATGGCTCGTCAAGCTTCTTCTTCACAGTGGTTACACTGTGAAGGCCACTGTTCGCGACCCTAGTGAGTGATCCTCTTTTTACATTCTTTGCTTTTGTCTGTGTGTAATGTCAGTTATTCGCTTTCCTTGCTGATTCCTCTCACAATTTTTGGTTAGGATTTAACATTGCCTAGAAGGATATCTTCAGATATTTTTTTTTTTCCTATTTCTGGTTTTGTTGGAGGGGCATTTTATATGGCAATTGAAAATTGAAGATCATCCGTTGGGGTATTTATGGAGAGACGATTATAGGAACCTCTAGTAGAGTTATGCCCCTTCAAGCTCTTAAGTTTATCTGAGCTGAATCTCATCTTTCCATCGATGGACTTTAATCCTATGTCTTTCGATGGTTCTTGAAAGATATAATTGCCTCCAGCTAAGCATATCATCGCTAAGTTACCAAGAAATGATTATAGTCCTGTGAAGGGAACCCATGGCTCTGATATTTCCTTTTGCTTTGGACTTTTGTTATTTTTTGTAGTGAATGTGTGGCCGTATCCTTGTTTTCAAATAACATATTCTTTTGATTGTGAAATTGAATATATATGCAATTAGATAGAAACGATTAGCGTATGCTCACAAGGGTAAATATTTACTTTACATGGGTTCCTGAAGATTCCATTTTGCTTATGCTTTCCAAGTTTCTGTGTCATTAAATTGCATCGATTTGTTTTGTTCTTTCCCATGATTGTAATTATTAAGCTTTTGAATGACCATTTTACTTTGGTCTGTAACTCTCTCCAGATGATCCTGAACTCGTGGACCAGTTGCTTAACCTTGATGGTGCGAAGGAGAGATTGCACTTGATTAAAGCAAATCTCCTGGATGAAGGTTCCTTTGACCCTGTTGTTGAGGGGTGTGAGGGTGTCTTTCATACTGCGTCTCCCTTTTATCCTGATGTCAAAGATCCCCAGGTTCATTCCATTCTGCATTTGTTGGTGGATAATGAAATGTGGTCTTTCTATTGTAAAGCATTCTGTTTTTACTGCTTTAATATGCTTGAACAGTGATTCCTTATGTCTAGGAAGGTGAGTGGGAGTGGGGTGCAAGAACCATTAAGACGAGGTCTTCTTGTTTGCAATTCCTAATGAGAAATCAAAACCGTAGGAATCTGAAGGCGTTGTTGTAAGAGAGCTAGAACCCATTATTATAGTATTTCATTTCCTCAGATAAGCAGAAAGTTAATTTCTGAACACTAAAAGATTGTCATGAGGACAATTCCCAAAGTTTTTCACTTGGCAAATAATAGCATGATCTTGTTGATATAGTTAAATGAAATGAATTAATTTCTTACTCTTGTACTAGAAGGTAGGAAATTTTTAGTAAATGGGAAAATTCTTGGAGCTCTAAGCACAATATCTTAAAACGATTAGAATGCCATGCCTTAGGCAAGTTCTATTCTTGATGTATAACTGCACTTGCTGCCCATATCCCCTTCAAATGGAACTTTGTATTTTATATCAAAGAAATGATTTGATTAATGTCTCTCATTTTGAATGTCCTTGTTTCTTTTTGGATTAATGGTTGGTTTCATTAATAAATTGCTGTCTGGAATCTTGTAATCATGATTCTTGGCTAAAGAAAGTGGTCAACTCTTTTGGATATTTTATTATTACTCATTTTACATTTTCTATAATTTATCAGTCAAGTGTAGAAGCTACTAATTTCTTGTGGCCTTATTTTCTAACTCATGTCTTTTTTCTTTATCATTTCAGGCTGCACTGCCTGATCCGACGGTGAAGGGAACTCTCAATGTTCTAACAGCATGCGCTAAATGTCCATCTGTGAAAAGAGTTGTTTTAACTTCTTCCATGGCTGCAGTTGCATATAATGGAAAGCCTAGAACTCCTGAAGTTGTTGATGAGTCATGGTTTTCAGATCCTGACTTTTGTAGGGCATCTCAGGTATCCGCTATATTTCATTGGACCAAATTACTGATAAAGAAGTTATCCTGCTGGTTAAATTTGTGTTGGTGAATGTTCTATAGAGTTAGGACAGCTATTATCTATCTAAAGGGCAAATCAAAATGGTATGATATACTGTATGCTAAATGAACATTGTCAGTGGAGACCACCATGGTGGAATGGCGAGATATCGGAGAGCTCATCGGCCACTAACAATACCACATAAAAATCCGTGTAAGAGGGACATCAGTAAATAAGAAAAATGTCCATAACAATCATTCAATATTGTATCATTTGCTATCAATGCTGAGAAATTTATGAAGGCTCCTCCCTGAAACAATCTCAGACTTTGCCCTAATACTTAGTCATATCAATTTCATCTTTTCTCTTATTATTTTCAAATCAACAACCCACAGACGTCTGTGCCTCTGTTTTTCTTTTGATGTTTCCCCAATTATTTTCTGCTTCTGAAGGACCTTGAGTGTATTTTGCTTGTTTTCAAACCCTCTAGTTCAACTAAAGTCTCTTAGTTTTGATTTTGATGTCAAACAGTAGATCCAGTGGGTGCAAGGCATTACTTGTCATGCATATTACAATGTCCTCAAGTTTCGTTCTGTTTCCAATTTTGTGCTTTCAGCTGTGGTACGAAGTTTCAACGACTTTGCGAGAAGAAGCAGCATGGAAATTCACAAAAGAAAACAACATTACTATGGTTACCATCAATCCAGGATTGGTGATAGGACCTCTCTCGCATCTAGCACTTAACACAAGTATTGCTGCAATTTTGAAAATAATAAATGGTACTTTCTGTTACTATTCTTAAAGCATCTGAGTTACTTTGAGAAATATTTGATGACTTCTATGTGTTATATGTACTCTGTTTGGCCCCCCGACAAGAATTTTTGCATCCCACCTTTTAGGGACTCTTTCCATCGTTGATTTATGCAGGTGCCCAGACATTTCCAAACCAGTCATTGGGTTGGATCAATGTGAAAGATGTTGCAAATGCTCAAATTCAAGCATTTGAAATTCCTTCTGCTCAGGGAAGATATTGTTTGGTTGAGAGAGTGGCCCACTTCTCGGAGGTTGTGAAGATTTTACGTGAGCTGTACCCTCAATTGCAACTTCCTGAAAAGTGAGTTCAATTGTTTCTACAATTTCAAAACTGCATATGATATATAGTTTAGTTATATATCTTGCTGTAATCTATTTTGCCAATTTATCTCTTTTCCAAAATGTTGAATTATCTTTTTCATTTTTGTTTTTCATCTATTGTTTCTGCTCTGTTGGGGTATATTATCATGTTAAGTAATGGTGCTTTGATCTACCACGTTCTGCTGTGGAAGCAATAGATTTCGTTATATGAACTTAAATAAGGATCAGTTAGTGAGGATCTAAGGTTAAGAAAAAGTGATTTTAGTTAAGCTAAGCATGAGAAAGTTGTTGAGAGTATAAAGGAGTGGTTGGGAGAATTTAAGCTAAACACATGAGGGATATGTTGCAAAAAGCTTATTTTGGTAAGCTATTTGTAATAGCTTATAAGAAAAAGCTAAAAATTGAATTTCTTAACAAAACCTTAATGATTGTGATGTATCATTGTAATAGAAATCACAAGTCAGTTGGACTAGTTAGAATGTAACCGTTAGAAGAGATACTAAGCCTATAAATAGATGTAAACTCACTTGTATTCAATCAGGTTTGTTAGATTTAATATAATTTGGATTAGTTCCAGTTTCTATTCTCTATCTCTCGTCTGATTCTCTCTTCTATTTCTCCATCTCTCTTCTGCTTCTCTACTTAACGTTTATATGCAGAAATTCCTTTAAAGTGGGAAGCAAAAGACACATTGAAATAAGTTTTCCACTTTCCATTTAAGAAGAAAGAAAGAGCTTTCTTCTTTGTTTGGTACTGAATTAAGGGTAAGGTTCTTTTGGCGCAACACAACCTACAAAGGGAGTGTTTTGTGCTGTCATTTTGCAGATTTTGATAAATGCCCCTAATAATTTAACACCGAAAATCTAGAATCTATCATGATCCAAAAATCTGCGTTTGACTGTTGTGAATGTTGCATGTAACGGAATATCCATATCATCTTAGAGCTGTGTTAATTTGATATTTTCATCATTCTGTATATTTGGAACTTGAAATGAATGGTATGGTTGAATTGGTGTGTTGATTAAAGACTTGAAATGAAGGGTATGTATGGATCCAGGGGAGGAAAAGAAATAGAGAGCTTCAATTGAAATCTAAATTCTTGACTGTGACGTTCAATCCAATCTTGTAGCAAGGAGTTCTCATAGGCCAAGTTGTGACTGATTTCCTAACTTGTCTAACTTGAGAAATAGAATTCTTTAAATTTCATGATATTGTGTTCCTCTCATTTGATCACGACAGATTTTGATCTTACTCCTCCAAAAACCATGTTGTATAAACCAAATGGCATGTATTCTGACTTCATACCATTCATTCAGTTCATGTATTTTATTTCTGATTTTTTTTATTTTTTTTGGTTGCTAATTTCATTTCTTGCTTTCTCATCAAACTCTGTAGGTGTGCGGATGATAAGCCATTCATGCAGACATACCAGGTTTCTAAAGAAAAAGCAAAAACACTAGGAATTGAATTTATTCCATTGGAAGTGAGTCTAAAGGAGACCGTGGAAAGCTTGAAGGAGAAAAAATTTGTCAACTTTTAACTCTACAATCCCTATTTGAAGATTAAATGTTGGTTAGCTCAAGCATGCTTTGAGTTGGAATGTTTGAGAAGATATTGAGAGGGATACGGTACTAGGATATATAGGACCTACTTGGAATGAATTTAGTGTGATGGAGACAAACCTGACAAAAGTTTGCAACTATATTCCTTTCTTTCGTGTTAAACATTGATTCCTAGGATTTTATGGCCATGATTGTGTTTGTTGACAATTCTGAGATATGTGTACATACCAAATCAGTATAGCTATCCATCTTCTGACACAGCAACACAATTTCACAATCAATAGTGAGATCAAGTACTAGATAAGCTTTTTCTTCTTTTCTTATTGGTTGTCGCGATGTACTCAATAGAGAATTCCTCCATTTTTATAAGATGAGGGTTTTCTACATTACTAACTTTGGACTAGAAACTGAGGGTCAAATAAAATGTGAATATGATGGATTTTTCTTCTTCTCAAAATTCATCGAGTAGATTATTAAATTTCTACAATTTAATTAGATGTGGAATCTAGAAATATACTTTTTGTGGTCGTAGAAGATGTTTTTTCTTGGAACCCTTTTTTTTTTTAAAAAAAATTTAAAAACTGTGTTAGTTGTACAATAAAAAGCAACAATAACAATAATAGCAGTAATAGATAATATTTAATGGCAGAAAAAAATCAATTTTGAAGAAGATTTTTATCAATATTTGTGGCTTGTCCATTGTTGTTCTTATATTACACCCAAAAGGCTCCTTCTTGGCTTAATTACACAATTACAAAGATAGAGCTTTATTTTATATTAAAATAAGGAAAGAGAAAAAAAATGCACGTAGAACCCTTATGTTAGTTCTCATATTTTTGATGTTTTGATGATAACAATTATAACGTAAGTAATTCTTAATTTTCCATGAAAATTTGAAGTTTATGATTTGCCTCTAGTTAAATAATTAATGCCTCGACTTATATGCTTCAATTTCAAATGTTTTCTCTTTGCTACCTCAAGGTAAATGTGCTTTGACTTAGAGTTAAAAATACTTGCCTCTAGGTAAATTAATTATACCTCGAGTTACTCAATTCAAATGTTTCAAAATCATTTTCACACCTCCAAAGGTACCTCAAGGTAGTTATTTAAATGTCTCGAGGTAATTGGCTTTTATCATTCAAATGTTAAAAAAAAAAAAATTCTCTGGAAGAGTACCTGTTCGACTCTCAAGTGTACGAGTTTCGCAAGTAATAAAGTGATAAGTACAGTATCATTCCCACGAGGATTTGTTTAACAAATCGGTCAAGCAAGAGGCTTAGTGAATTCAACCTAGTTGAGCTAGAACAAAGTTTTCATGTAAAATGGGAATTTTTAAAGACTATTGCTAAAACTTAAAATTGGTAAAGGCAAATGACTTTTGACTTCAAGAAAATGGAGCTTAGGATTCTTCTTCCCCTTTTGCATTTCATAAAACTTGGTTAACTTCCTCTCTAGTAGCATTTCAATACACATAAGTGTTAGTCTAGGTTTCAAAAAACACTTGAAACGCTCTCTCAAGTCAAAATCAAGTTTCCCTTCTCATTAAAATGCACAATCTCTTGCTACAATTAGTGAGAATCAATATTTAAGCAACAACCCTAATGTGACAATGCAAGGTTAGTAAATATATCTCTATTTTACCAACAAACCATCCATTTATCAAGTAAACTTCAAGACAAGCATGATTTCAATCAAGTTCTACACCTAGATTAGCTCTCTCGAGTCAAAACCTATGTGAATAAATCATCTAAATGGAGGCCAATCACTTAGAAGCATTAATCCAAGGTTGAAATCCACACATATATATATATTTATCTACCAAAAGAGAGGAAAGTTCAAGTATTAATCCATACAAAAGGGTAAAAGAACCCTAGAATGAAAGGTTTAGCTACTCATGTTCAAATACAAAGAGATTCTAAGCAAAGAAACTGAATACATGAATAAACTAAGAAGAAAGGAGAGGAAAAGAGGAAGAACCAAAGTGAAATCCCCAAAATTTCTCTTAGGTTGAGCACCCAAGCCTCCAAAATACTCCAAACCTTCCTCCCAAGCTCTTCCCTTGTGTGCCCACTTGTTTCCCTAGGTCAAGAGTGTGTTTTTCGACCCTTGCCTTTGGTTTAAATAGGGTTTTTCTGTTTCTGAAGTGAAAAAACGCACAGCTGTACTTTCAGCAGTTTTTACGACTGGCTGCGGCCAGTTCCGACTTTCCGTGGAAACTGTTGGCTGCGGCCAGTTGTGACTTTCGGCGGAAACTCTTGGCTGCGGCCAGTTGTTACTTTCCGCGGCCAGTTGTACAGGTTCTTCTAATTTTGCACTGCTTCACCTCGTTTCTTTCTTTCCTTGTTTCTTGATTCCTATAAAGCTTCAAAGCTTGTTTCCACCTTCCTACAAAAGAGGAAGAAATTATCAATTTTCAATTAAATCACAAACTCTAGGATAAAACAAGGATTTCTTTGATATTTGCCTTATACTTTGATATGCATATTTTCCTCTATAACCATTTCTATGCACATTTTGAACCAAAAATAGATAAAAGGAGAGAGAAAATGTGCTGGAATGTTGTCAATTTCTAAGAGTTAACAGTACCTTGAGTTAATAATTATTTACCTCAAGGCATATATCTTAATCTTCATCTTTATAAACCAGCACGACCGATATGCCTCTAGTCAAGTTATAATTGCCTCTTGGGATACAAGGTAGGGATCTCAAAGATAGAACACTTGTGTTTTGCTTGAACTCTTTAGTTTCATTCTCTAACTAGTTGGACCTCATGTCTAACAAGTTAATCATATATGAGTTTCAAGTTTATCTCAAGAAAAGAATTCAATTTGTGAAAATCCTATACTTATTGGATAAATCCTCATGGTCAAGTTACTCTAAGTTTTATGAATGTTCATTAATCCGTTAAATGTTAGTGCATTAACCATTATATGAAATAACTTAGTAGGATAATATTATGGAATTCAAGTCATTTGGATTAATGAGTTTGTGCTTCATCATCTATGAATCCTTGTACTCCTTTTGTTACTCAAATACATCAAATTTATCTCCATCCATATTTTGAGTAACTATCTATCTATATTCATAATCTTGCCTTGAATGTTCATATACTTTCAAGACTCTCATCTAAGAAGCAAGATTATCTCTTGGCCTGATGATTTCCTATTTTTAATATATTTGAGACATATTTTGATATATTTGGGAGGTCATCAATGCTAAATTGAAGAGAATTTATTGAGATTTTAAGAGATATCAATCTGGATTCATTATTAGTGAGTGCCAATTTAAAATAGAAGTTTTTGGAGATTAGGAAATAAATAATAATAATGGGGGGTTTTAAATAAATTCAGTTTTGTTATTATTATTATTATCATATATTTCCTTTTCTTTGTCACAGACCTAAGGACCAAGAGACCAAGGTGTTATGTCCAAATATTTGATTTGATTTGGTGCCTTTTTGCATTCAAGGGAATTGGACCCCACGCAAAGGAAAAGTTAAAAATTCATTGTTAAATCAATCCGGAAGATGGAGGACGTGGTACCCAAGTAATTGAAAAAGTCTATATATACCACGCACGGCACAGTGAAAGAGGACGGAGCAGAAAGATCGGGAGACACAGAATGAGAAGGAAGGGACAAAGAAGCAGAGGAGTAGAGGCTGAGCGTTTTGGTTCTCTTCATCATTTCCACGGAAGACGGAAGGACTATGGAAGCGACGGAGAAATTTACTTTCCTCTCTCTTCTTCTTCTTCTTTGAACCTGAATTATTATTATTATTATTATTATTATTATTTTTATGGATTTGAATAAAGCCATGTGTGGCTAGTTGGTTTTGCAACCTAGAGTACTATGAACTTGTTTGATACTTAGAAATTGTTCCCACTCAGTAGTTTTGCTTAATTTTAATCAGTTTATTTAATCTTGTTTTTATTATTTATTGCTTAGTGATTGGCCACTGTTAAGCATGTTTTGGGGATTTAGGATTGAACTTGACGAAGGGAATCTTAAATTGACCTTGAGATTAGATAATGTGGAATTAGATTTAAATTTAATGTGAAGTTAGGTTTTAATCTAATTTACGTCTCGGATAGACATATACCTAGAAGCTCCGCATAATCAAATTAGAGTGAGCCCGATTTAAATTGCATCTTAATTAATTAGGTGAGGCATTGCATAATTATTTGAGGTAGGTGTATAAGTGGACCGATGGGCACTTATATACATTAATACTCTAGATTAGCTGATTAGGTTAAGTCAAAGTTAATTTAGTGGGGATAAAATCTAGAAAACAAATAAGGGATTAGTGACTCTAGGTTGCTCGTTTGATTATTGTGGTAGTTTTCTTATTTTTTATTTTAGTTTTAATTTCTTTTATCTTAATTAAATTTAATTTGGTTTTCTCAACTTAAATGAAATTGTGAAATCAATGCTTAACTAAAGTTTGTGATACCAAGTTCTCGTGGGAACGATAATTTTCTTTTCACTTTATTACTTGATGCGGCCCGTACACTTGCGGAGTTTTTAGGCTTAAATTTTTGCCCTATCAAGTTTTTGGCGCCGTTGCCGGGGACTTACGTGCTACAACTGGCTTGGTTAGAATTGATTGAGCATTAGTAGTTTAAGTTTGAGTTTGTAAATATTTTATTTTATTTTATTTTTGAAAAAAAATTTAAAAAAATGGATTTCAATTGGCAACCAACTGGTCTTAATATTGAAAAGGAGATGAATTCTTTGTCTTCTATAGAAAATGGACTGATTGCTATTATAAATTCTTTGAATGATAGGCAACATAAAAGGAGCATAAATGATGATTGTATTCCATATGTTGATTCTTCTCAATATGTTTGCATGTCTTGTGTTTATTGTGGAGGGAATCATTTATATGAGTAGTGCCCATATAGTACAATTAGTCATTTTGCGAGGGATAATTTTGCTAGGGACCAAGCTTATTTTGATCATTCATTTTGTCCTAGTGAAAGTTTTGAGCAACAAAAGTTTGAGGATCCATATGTTCATTGTTTTCATGAAAATACCCCTCCTTTTTACTTTTATCCATATGTTGAAGAACAAACAATTGAGTATAAGGAAAAATCTAATTTAGAAAGATTAGTTGAGGAGTGTGCAGAAGCATCAGAGAGATCTAGTAGAGAGCAAAAGGAGATGGTCGCTAGCCTTAAGTCAAGTGTCCAAAATATTGAGTCAAGTGTCCAAACTATAGGGGTATATGCGAGTCAAATTCTTTCAACCCTTGAGACTATGTGAAAATGGAGCTGTATACCCAAGAGGGGGGGTGAATTGGGTATACTTAAAAATTTTAACAAATGGTTATGTTTTGCACAATAGAAAACAGGGTATAACAGAGGAGAAAGAGAAGGAAAGCTTGCACAAGATAATTTATCCTAGTTCGGTCTTATCCTTGACCTACATCCAGTCCCCAAGCCACACTTGGGATTTTCAATCTACTATAACTCACAAACTGATTACAAGCTCTGTACTAAAGAGTAGTTCTCTCTCTAAAACTCACTTCCCTTTACAAGTTGCAATCAATTATCCCAACCACCAAGTTCCCTGACTTGTGGTTCTTTACAATCAATGAATAATATCAAGAATGACTCTCTCAAAGTGTAGATAGTGATAATCACTGAAGCTCACAATGTCAAAAGACAATACAGATGTAAAACTGAAAGTATTGAATGAACACTTAATGAATTTCGCTCTCAGTTGTTGTGGACTGTTGAGAAGACTTCAATGCACTCTATTTCTACCTAGAGAGCATTAAATGACCGTTGTAGGATGAATCCAACCGTTGTAGGTGATTAGCATTAAGTTTGGTAAGCTTCTCTCTCTAATCTCCAACTAATCCAGTTGCATAATTGATCTGAGGTGGCTCTCAGAGAATTTGCCTGTTGGAGAAGAGTTTACTTGTTGTAGAAATCATTTTTGACCGTTGAGAAGGCGTGCTCAGGTGGATTAGCCAAAAGGAGGCTACTTAACTGAAGTGCATTTAATGCTTCAGAGTACTTTTTGCTTTTTGCCTTTGACCTTCAATAATCTTCATCTATGTTAACTGAAATTCACTCAACACACTGGTTAAACATAGCTGGGAACATAAGTGAATGATAAATGGAAGCTATTAGATCAAATGACAGTGTTTTTCAAATTCGTGTGATTTGAAAATCAGTTTTTAACGCTCTATACTCGAGTATGTTCTTAAATACTCGAGTATGTCACTGTGTACTAGTGTCAATACTGGAGTATCCAATCTGATACTCGAGTATGCAGCTTCCAGAGGCAAACCATCGTGACTTGAACTTGAAAAACCAATGTCAATACTCGAGTATGTAAGTACTATACTCGAGTATGGAACTGTTTGTGAGAAAATATTTAAGTTCAAAAACCTCAATACTTGAGTATTCATTCCAATACTTGAGTATTCAAATCATTGACAAATGGATAACCTCTCTGTATGGCCAATACTCGAGTATGCATATCAATACTCGAGTATTGATACAACTTTCAAAAAATGTGAAGTTATTCCATGTCAATACTTAAGTATTCAAATGAATACTTGAGTATACAAGAACTGGTGTTAAGTTGAAAAACAGTGTAAGAGCCCAATACTCGAGTATCCAAAACCTATACTCGAGTATATAACAGTTATAAAAGTTTGAGAGCTCTCTGTAAGACCAATACTCGAGTATAGCTTCCTCTACTTGAGTATTGACTCAATTTGAAAAATTTGAATACTCTCTGGATGACCTATACTTGAGTATGTTAGTACTATACTCGAGTATGCACTTAAGTTCAAAACTTGATTGCTCTCTATGACTTCAATACTCGAGTATTGCTTCCAATACTTGAGTATTGCTTTGAAAAATGCATTTGAGCAAGCCACTGTCAGTCCAATACTCGAGTATACAATCCTATACTCGAGTTTCCAATAGACAGATGATTTTTAACAACTTTGGAAACTTCAAAACATGTTTACAATTGTTGATTATCATCAAAACACATAGAGAACTAACACTATGGTGCAAGATAATTCCTTAAACTTGCTGACCACTTCGTGTGCTAATAATGATTATTGTGAGGAAGTTAAAGGTGTGGAATTGCATGAAACTATGGGTAATGTAGAAAGTGATTGTGATCTTGAAATTGATTTAAATGAGAAGAGAGGACATTTAGAAGAGGTTCTGGCTGTGGAGCCTAAGGTTTGTGATGTTGGTGATCAAATTGATGTAGATTGTCACATCCTGAAAAACTAGGAGGTGACCGGCATGGAATATGAGAGAGAGCTCACATTCCTCAAGCCTTAATTCTATAATTACACATTGGTCAATACTCATAATACATTTGGAGCTATGCTCCACAATAACATATACATGCACATATGTTCCAGTTACAATTAACAACAGGGATCTTACCTAAAGACTACGTGGAGCATCAACGCTACAAATGCTAATACACAATGAAATCTTAACTTTATTTACATTCACAAGCAGTCGTTTCAAAATATCTACAAGCTTGCCAGCAATGCCAATCTTCACCGTTCGACAGAAAGTGGAAGGATACCAACGTCATCTGAAGCCAAAAATTGTTCGGTGAATAACGTCCCATTCATAAAATGAATGAAATAATGATGAATGTAATTTAAAACAATTAGCCTTAAATCAGAATAGCATGTCTATGATAAACATAAAAGAAACCATATAAAATACCGCTAATGAAACAATTTCAAATACGCAGAAAAACCTTTGATTTGAAGTGATCAGGTAAAACCATAATTTTCATTCTTCATCTAACCATAGGACCTCAACAGAACGAAATAACAAGCGTGGACACACAGTCCACGAGGGTAAATAACCAAGCGCGGCGAAGCCACGAAACAAGCGTGGACACACAGTCCACGAGGGTAAACTAACCAAGCGCGGCAAAGCCACGAAACAAGCGCAGCACGAAGCTACGAATCAAGCGCAGGTACAAGACCCACGAAAACAAGCGTGGACACACAGTCCACGAATATCAAGCGAGCTCGAGGTTAACCATGGTGCACCAAGGACTAACAATACTGCTGTTAGTAACCAGCGTTCTGTATTCGGCCCTCTCAAAAACATTTACAAACATGCTTGGGGTCAGTCCATTGAAATAGTAGGAGTTCTTTCTTCAATATAATAGCAACGCTATCTCAAACTTTCATAATCAAATTCCCTAGCATGATCTTTAACAAAAATGATTCAAAGTTTTCCTTGAATTTCAAAATCTCACTAATACTCTTTTCAAATTTCCAAGGACACGCATTAATCAAATTTCAAATTTAACAGACCGGCTCTATAAAAAGATTTATGTTCGATATCATAAAACTCCCTTTTCCAAAGCAAGTGCATACTCATAAGTTAATCCAAGAAATAATTGAAGAAAGATAGATAATAACCGAAAAATCATGTTCCAAAAAAAAAAAAAGATTTTCATAAGAATATGTAAATCAGTAAAAATAACATTCAAGAAAATTGTAATGGGACCCTATTCACGCACCTGGCACGCTTTTACCTGTGCACCTCTCTCCTACCTTCCATTACCAACTTATTTAGTCCTTCCTCTCCTAAAGTCCAAAACAAATACAACATTGCCTCAATTGAAAATTCACACAATGGGTTATACATACATATTTTTTTTCCATACATTTATCAAGCACCTTATGACACTCAAAGTCCAATCACAAGACAAACAATTCCAACCCATAATGACTAAATAACAATTTGCTAACACAGTAAATACAAGTTTTCCTTCTCAATGCAAAGCTCCACAATTTTAACTCTAAAGAAACATGTGATTTAGCTATTGTCTTTCTCATCAATTAATTACAATCCACATAGAATAGAAGTATTAACACCAAACACATGCTAAATCCAATGTGTAATCAATATAGCAGAACATTCAAGTCCCCTTATTCATTATAACCAAGCCTCGGCTAGTCAAGCAACTAAAAAACATTCTAATCAAACCCTTCACTTAGGCAACAATACCCAACACCAGTAAATATGCTTACATCTACAACAAACATGATTCACATCAACGATGACTAATCTACAATTAAAAATACCAACCTGCTTGATTAACCCACCCCCAACCACACACATGAATTTATACACATCAAGATCTCAACTCCAGCCACCTAGCACAGCAAAATAATGAACTACTTGAGATTAAAGACTCAACCATGAATTCAGTCCCTTCTATACAGACGGCAAAGAAGAAGGAAAAGAAACAATAAATCTAGCGGGCAAAAAGAAGCCAATCGAACTAACCTAAAAGCTCCACCATCCCGAATTCCTTCCACCATGAAAAGCCTCCTGCCTACATGAATTTTTTTGAAGCCAAATAGCAGCGAGGAAACCAACCTCCAACCCTAAATTTATCAAACAACACAAAGGCCCTAAGAACCAGCGACGCAGACCACACAGGGCAGAAACTGAGAAAAGGAAATTCGAATAACAGAAATAACAAGACCCAAACCGGAAAAGAGAAGCACCGACAGCGACTCAGAAGGCAGGGGAAGGAGCAATTAAGACTGAGACTCAGAGCTTCGAGCCAAGAGGCTTCTTCCTCGCTCCCTCTCTCTCTCTCTCTTTCGCCCAAAGCCATGGACAGACCGAGCATAAACAGAGCAAGGGGAGAAAAGAAAACAACAGCAATAGTCTTTCACCGGAGGAAGACGCCGGCGGCAACGGACCAGCGACGGAGACAGTTCACAGACGGAGATGACGGAGGAGGAAAAGAGAATCGCACAAAGCTAGGGTTCTGAAGCCATTCGCGCGTCTCCCTCTCTCTGCTTACATGAAGAAATCGAATGCACCAAGGAAAAACCAAAAAATCCAATATTGTCCCTCTTCCTTTTATCACCATAGGGGCATTATGGTAATTTCTAGCTCAGCAGGGAGAATAAAATAACAAAATAAAAACCATCCTGGACTCAACGAGAATTCGAACTCGGGACCTTAGGAGCATCTGACCATACCCAGAACCATCAAACTACCAGCTTCATTTAAATACCCAACTTCAATAAATAATAAATATAATTAGCTCAAAATACTATAATTACTTTTAATTCTCGAATATTTGGGCTGTTACATAGATGTCCCAGTTGTTGTTGTTCATGACCCTCCTCTTAAAGTGTTGACTCTTACTGATGAGAGTCAAGTTGATTTTATTGGATGCTCTAAATTCTTGGATGTGCCTATATTTATTTTCAAAGATATGCATGTTGTGCTTAATTTGAATTCAATAATTGCTTGTAATCCAAGATTGTCTATGATTAAGGAAGTACAAGTAATTAACTTGAATGAAAAATTTTTGTGTGAGATACCTTGTTGTTTGAAAAGAAATGAAGACAAGGTAATTATGGTGTTTGATACTTATGATTAGTGGTTTGTATGAGAAGTCTGGCTGAAGACTATAAATTTAGCGCTTCTTAGGAGGCAACTCAAGGGTTTTGCTTGCGTATTTTATTATTATTATTATTTTCTTGTTGTTTTCTTTCTTTCAGTTTTATTCAGGTTTGAAGGAGATCACTCTTATTATTGCTGCAAGGTCTTGTTTTAGCACTCCACATCAGAGTTAGAGGACTAAACCAGGGGAGTACTAGTTCTTTTCCCTCTTTAATTTTTGCAATATTGAGGAGAATGTTTGATTTAAGTGTGGGGGAGGGATATAATTTCTTTGTTTATGATATAATTTCTTTGAATTATGCTTGTCCTTATGCAATTGAAAAGATTTTTGTTAATTTGAGATTTTTGCATTGTTGAGGATTGACATTAATTTTGAGCTTTCCCCATCTTAGAGAATATTATCAAATTAAAAATTAAAATAGAAAAAAATGTTTTAACCAAGTCTCTAAGCCTTGAGTTTTTTTTTTGCAATCTTGAGATGGACTATGAGAATAAGGATTAGTTTGTAATATGATCAACAGATTATTAGTTCAAGAATATTTTGCTACATGATTTCTTTAGAAAATTAGATGATGATCTTTGCTAACCAAGTAAAACTTTTGTGTAGGGAAATGACTCAGGAAAAAAAGCAAAAAAAAAAAAAAAAAGGGGGGGGGAAAGAAAAAAAAACTCCAATGACTTCTCTAAACCTTACTTAGTAACCGGGGCACTTCATCACCAATGTTGGCACTCGCGTCAAACGGTAAAGTCAAAGAGGGTTATGAATTGGGCTAAAAGCCTCTTGAGGTGCCTGTTGGAGTAATTGAGTAACTGGTGCTGCATCACCCATGTACAGGGTCGTGTCAAAAGGGGACCTACAACGGCTCAAGAAACAAAAAAAAAAAGGAAAAAAAGGAAAGGAAAAAAAAAAGGAAAGACAAAATGAGTTATTTCTTACCTGAGAATTCTTAATAAATTAAATGAAAAGCTTGGGTTAGTGAGGGCATTTGAATTTTTCTGGAGAAATTAAGTAGCATAATATTCTTTTACTAATCTTATGGTTGAACTTATTACTTGCCGATCTTTTGATCATGAGACGTTAAGAGATTGTTACACTCTATTGGCTTAGTGACTTATTTTTATAAGACATTAACTTAAATAAGATTTGATGATATGATCCAAGTGTGGTGATTTATTACTCTTTGTTAAGGAATTTCATAAGCAATGTTCTTTTCAGATAATAAATTCTCTTTCTTTTGCTTGAGGACAAGCAAATATGCAAGTGTGGGGGTGTGATGATTTCCTATTTTTAATATATTTGAGACATATTTTGATATATTTGAGACATATTTTGATATATTTGGGAGGTCATCAATACTAAATTGAAGAGAATTTCTTGAGATTTTAAGAGATATCAATCTGGATGCATTATTAGTGGGTGTCAATTTAAAATAGAAGATTTTGGAGATTAGGAAATAAATAATAATAATGGGGGGTTTTAAATAAATTCAGTTTTGTTATTATTATTATTATCATATATTTCCTTTTCTTTGTCATAGACCTAAGGACCAAGAGACCAAGGTGTTATGTCCAAATATTTGATTTGATTTGGTGCCTTTTTGCATTCAAGGGAATTGGACCCCATGCAAAGGAAAAGTTAAACATTCATTATTGAATCAATCAGGAAGATGGAGGACGTGGTACCCAAGTAATTGAAAAAGTCTATATATACCACGCACGGCACAGTGAAAAGAGGACGGAGCAGAAAGATCGGGAGACACAGAATGAGAAGGAAGGGACGAAGCAGAGGAGTAGAGTCTGAGCGTTTCGGTTCTCTTCATCATTTCCACGGAAGGATGGAAGGACTGTGGAAGCGACAGAGAACTTTTCTTTCCTCTCTCTTCTTCTTCTTCTTTGAACCTGAATTATTATTATTATTATTATTTTTATGGATTTGAATAAAGCCATGTGTGGCTAGTTGGTTTTGCAACCTAGAGTACTATGAACTTGTTTGAGACTTAGAAATTGTTCCCACTCAGTAGTTTTGCTTAATTTTAATCAGTTTATTTAATCTTGTTTTTATTATTTATTGCTTAATGATTGGCCACCGTTAAGCATGTTTTAGGGATTTAGGATTGAACTTGACGAAGGGAATCTTAAATTGACCTTGAGATTAGATAATGTGGAATTAGATTTAAATTTAATGTGAAGTTAGGTTTTAATCTAATTTGCGTCTCGGATAGACATATACCTAGAAGCTCCGCATAATCAAATTAGAGTGAGCCCGATTTAAATTGCATCTTAATTAATTAGGTGAGGCATTGCATAATTATTTGAGGTAGGTGTATAAGTGGACCGACAGGCACTTATATACATTAATACTCTAGATTAGCTTATTAGGTTAAGTCAAAGTTAATTTAGTGGGGATAAAATCTAGGAAACAAATAAGGGATTAGTGACTCTAGGTTGCTCGTTTGATTATTGTGGTAGTTTTCTTATTTTTTATTTTAGTTTTAATTTCTTTTATCTTAATTAAATTTAATTTGGTTTTCTCAACTTAAATGAAATTGTGAAATCAATGCTTAACTGAAGTTTGTGATACCAAGTCCTCGTGGGAATGATACTTTTCTTTTCACTTTATTACTTGATGTGGCCCTTACACTTGCGGAGTTTTTAGGCTTAAAGTTTTGCCCTATCATGGCCATAGCGAAGTCATCATGCATATGTGTCTCTATTGTGCTAAACATTTCTTGCTAATGCTTTATCCTTATGATCTTTCCTTTTGGGAAAATTCTTCTACATGTTAACTTCAATGTTCAACATGTTTTATAAAATTTGAAGCATTCTGATACATTCTGATATATTAACTTCCACCATGTTTAAAATGAATATTGTTTTTCAAGCATGTTTCAAAAATGAATCTTTCATTTATGAAAATTTTAATTTCATAATGCATTATCACATTTCCGAAAGAACATTCAAGATTTGAAACGGTTTGCACATTTCATTATCACTAGCTAGCCGTATGTGCGTGAGTGTTTGTGTGTGGGTGTGAGTTTAAATAAAAGGTTGGGAAGTGAAAGGAGTGGTTGGGGGTGGATAAACCACTCCCTCCCCATAATCATCATTTAAATACTTTAAAAACAAACAAACAAACAAACAAACAAACACACACACACACATCTCTCTCTCTCTCTCTCTCTCTCTAAAAATAAATTAGGATATTACATAACAAAACAAAATAAATAAATTCAACATTTTATAAAACCTAATTTAAAATCTATGTACAAAAGAAGTTTAAAAAAGGAATTAAACATGACAAAATAGGCTCAGAAACTCACAAATATTACCAAAATATATTTAAATAACACTTGAATTACTATAAACAATTCCATTCAACTAAAATACGAAATGAAATAAGTAACTTTACTAGCCTCAAGTGCCTAACTCTTTATATTTTTTAGAAGAACCTCAGATCTAAATAAAACTTCTCAGAACGCGCGTGAGGAACATTTTTGCCAAAAGTGGTAAAATGAAGGGTGGCGACGTTTATATAGCTGCGTAATTCGTAGTAGTTCTTACCAAAACCTCTAAAAATAACGAAACTCTACCTAAGACATGCAACCCTTTATTTGAGACCACTACAAACATACAACCATTTACATTCTGTAGTGGTTATTGCCCCAAAGACTGCTACAAATCACAACACATTTTGTAGCAGTTTGAAAGAACCGCTACAAATGAACCGCCACGTGGTGCCAAGTTGGCAGAACCTTTTGTAGCCGCTAGTATGATTGAACCGATACTAAGTAATCGCTACAGCTATATTGTCAACTTGTCAACAAACTGGCCCCATATTTTGTAGTGATATTTGTGCTCTAACTGCTACAAAATACCATTGCTTACTAGGTTGCCATTTGGTAGGAGTTATACCATTGTAAATTTATAGTGGTTTGCTTAAAAACCGCTACAAATCCTAAAATAAAATACGTGAAGCGACTCTAGAATAAAACATACAATGTGTATATTAAATATATACGTTAGTCTACACGATATAGGTAACAATCAAAAAGCTTCTTTATCCAAGGTGGATTTCAAGAGTCGACTAGAGGAGTAAGTCCACTTCTACCATCTAAATGCCAAAATATTTGTTGAAGAAAAAATAATAACAGCCAACTTATCAAATAATGAACTAAATTAAAGCCTACATTCGTATCGTTGTTTTTTGTGAGAATATTTTTTCATGCAAAAAAAAAAAAAAAAAAAACCCTCCCACGAGTGACACACACTAGCTAGTGCCGTTGTGTGAATTTCATATTTAATATAATGTCACAGAATGAAGATTAAGGGCCGTCTAGCATATAATATGTGAAAACTTATATTCCTTAAAACTTTCTACATATAAATAATGGAGTTTACTTTTCTCATGTTGCATGAGAGAAAAAAGATTCCTACACACACATAAAATGGTGGGATCCACATATATATATATATATAATTAAAATTATATATATATGCGGGTCTCACTATTTTATGTGTGTATGGCATAAAAAAACATTTCTCCTACAACATGAAAAAACATTTCTCCTACAACATTTCTCACTATTTTATATATATAATAATTTTGAACATGTGAATACATTCCTAATTCATATATATATATATATATATATATATATATATAAACATATCCAAGAATAATAAAAGAAGATAGGAATCTTGCCTATAGAATACGGGTAGCAACTCTGAAATAAAAAATGCAAAGTTATGCATTAAATATTTACGTTAGTCCACGCGATACTGGCAGCAATAAAAAACTTCTTATTCAAGGTGGGCTTTATAGGACTTAATTGGAGGAGCAAGTCAACTTCTCAAATCATAACAAGTTACATGGAATTTAAACCAGAAAGGATCAGTTATTCATCATTTAAAAACTTGGACCGCAAAGAGTATATGAAACTAAATAAAGAACTAATCATCACTACTTAAATTAAAATAAAAAATAAAAATTCAAAGAACTCTAACATATTTGAAAATTGATAAACCGATTTGAAAAACAATTATGGTCTTTATCAAGATGTAGACATAATGATAACAGACGTGGACATATAATTTACGAGGATAAGTGACCGATCCGATGCAGCTGAAGCTAAAAGAAGAAGCATGAGCATAAAGCCTACGAAGGAATAGGCGTGAGTGACCAACACAGAAAAATGAAGACATCATGCTTACGCAATCCCCACAAAACACATAGTATGAAAAAATGAAGAAAAAGACGTTGGAATAATAACTTCTGGATGTTGGGTTAAAAATAGATTCTGAAATTCTGGAAAAGGCTCAAGGTGAGTTTGTTAATGAGGCTGATATAGTTGTTAGCGTGGTACTGATATAGTTGTTAACTGGGCTGATTTAGTTGTTAAAATTTTTTTATTTTTAACAACTAAATCAGCCCAGTTAACAACTATATCAGTACCACGCTAACAACTATATCAGCCCCGTTAACAAACTCACCTTGAGCTTTTTCCGGAATTTCAAAATCTTGGATCTTTTTTGGAATTTTCAGAGTTTTTGGGTCTTTTTTCGCATTTTTTATCTCATAGACTGTTGTTTTATTAATCTTGATTTAAATGCTTTAGAATCTATGTTTTTAATTTTCAATAAGATATGATATTGCATAGAAATTGTTCTTAGGAAAATTCTAATTCAATTCAACTGAATTACTAAAAATCTCAATTTAGGACTACGTTTTTAACAAATTCCCAATCAGACCGAAAAAACTAATTAGAGATTCTTGAAAGTTGTAAAAGGGTAATGTGCTTCTAGTTAAAAAGAAATTGAAGGAAGGTAGCAGCCTAATTTTGATTTTGACTAACCCCTTTGGTGCTACCCAATGTCTCTTTGACATGCAAAGCCTTTCCCCTAATTACCACATATGCGTCTAAATTTAAGTTTTGATATTTTAACTGGATTTAATAAAAGAAAAATCATAATTTAAATCTCAGTAACCGTTTTAAAACAATAAAAATGTTGAACTATCCTCTATTCAAAATTTCTTCTTTCATTGCACAAAATCTACAAATGAATTTAACTTTCCCAATATTTTTCGCTAAAATTTCTTTATTTTGGGAAAAAAAATATTAAATTTGTTCAATTTTTATAAATAAAATTACATCCTATGAATAAAATTATGAAACTTTAAATTATAGTTAGTCTCAATTAATTAAATTTTTTAAAAAGTTTGTTATATGTGGAACGGATAGCTCTATCTCGTTTTGTAATAAAATAAACAGTGTTCGAGAAGATATTGAGAGATATAGGACCTATTTGGAATGAACTTTAGTTTGTCTATGTGATGGAGACAAACCTGTCAAAAGCGTGCAACTGTGTATTCCTTTCTTTTGTGTTAAACATTACTTATTGATGAGGATCCTCCAACGTAACTGTATCCATGCAGCCAAACTACAATTCCGTTTCTCCAACTAACTTGAATCCTCCTGCCCTGAAAACACCATAACTAACTCCCGAACCACCCACATTTACCACCACGTGCTACAATACCCACATGTTTGTTCCTGAGCACCCACGTCATGTTTGTGGGGATGAGTCATGATATTTTCTTTTATAATCTTCCGAGTCTATGCCGTAGACGAAATTTAGTATTAAATAAAAATACGTTCTAACTCCCCGCTTCATTAGATTTATTTTATTTTATTTTGACAATCGGTGTGCCCCTGCGGTATATATATGCATGGAGTCACTACAATCCTGGCACACTAAAAAAGGAAAAGTGAGAAAGAGAGATAATGAGCAACAACGCAAGGAAGCTCGTTTGTGTCACTGGTGCTTCTGGTTATGTAGCTTCATGGCTCGTCAAGCTTCTTCTTCAACGTGGTTACACTGTGAAGGCCGCTGTTCGCGACCCTAGTGAGTGATTCTCTTTTTACCTTCTTTGCTATTATCTCTGTGTAATGTCAGTTATTCGCTTTCCTTGCTGATTCCTGTCACTATTTTTGGTTAGGATTTAACATTGCCTAGAAGGATATCTTCAGATTTTTTTTTCCTATTTCTGGTTTTGTTGGAGGGGCATTTTATATGGCAATTGAAAATTGAAGATCATCCATTGGGGTATTTATGGAGAGACGATTATAGGAACCTCTAGGAGAGTTATGCCCCTTCAAGCTCTTAAGTTTAATTTATCTGAGCTGAATCTCATATTTCCATCGATGGACTTTAATCCTATGCCTTTCGATGGTTCTTGAAAGATATAATTGCCTCCAGCTAAGCATATCATCGCTAAGTTACCAAGAAATGATTATAGTCCTGTGAAGGGAACCCATGGCTCTGATAATTCCTTTTGATTTGGACTTTTGTTATCTTTTGTAGTGAATGTGTGGCCGTATCCTTGTTTTCAAATAACATATTCTTTTGATTGTGAAATTGAATATATATGCAATTAGATAGAAACGATTAGCGTATGCTCACAAGGGTAAATATTTACTTTACATGGGTTCCTGAAGATTCCATTTTGCTTATGCTTTCCAAGTTTCTGTGTCATTAAATTGCATCGATTTGTTTTGTTCTTTCCCATGATTGTAATTATTAAGCTTTTGAATGACCATTTTACTTTGGTCTGTAACTCTCTCCAGATGATACTGAACACGTAGACCGGTTGCTTAACCTTGATGGTGCGAAGGAGAGATTGCACTTGATTAAAGCAAATCTCCTGGATGAAGGATCCTTTGACCCTGTTGTTGAGGGGTGTGAGGGTGTCTTTCATACTGCGTCTCCCTTTTATCATGACCCTAGTGATGCCCAGCAGGTTCATTCCATTCTGCATTGTTGATGGATAATGAAATGTGGTCTGTCTGTTGTAAAGCAATCTGTTTTTGCTGCTTTAATATGCTTGAACAGTGATTCCTTATGTCTAGGAAGGTGAGTGGGAGTCGGGTGCAAAAACCATTAAGATTGGGTCTTCTTCTTTGCAATTCCAAATCAGAAATCAAAACCCTAGGAATCTGAAGGCGTTGTAATAAGAGTGCCACAACCCATAATTGTAGTATTTTATTTCCTCAGATAAGCAAAAAGTTAATTTCCGAACACTAAAAGATTGTCATGCGGACAATTCCCAAAGTTTTTCACTTGGCAAATAATAGCATGATCTTGTTGATATAGTTAAATGAAATGAATTAATTTCTTACTCTTGTACTAGAAGGTAGGAAATTTTTAGTAAATGGGAAAATTCTTGGAGCTCTAAGCACAATATCTTAAAACGATTAAAATGCCATGCCTTAGGCAAGTTCTATTCTTGATGTATAACTGCACTTGCTGCCCATATCCTCTTCAAATGGAACTTTGTATTTTATATCAAAGAAATAATTTGATTAATGTCTCTCATTTTGAATGTCCTTGTTTCTTTTTGGATTAATGGTTGGTTTCATTAATAAATTGTTGTCTGGAATCTTGTAATCATGATTCTTGGCTAGAGAAAGTGGTCAACTCTTTTGGATATTTTATTATTACTCATTCTTGGCTACCAATTTCTTGTGGCCTTATTTTCTAACTCATGTCTTTTGTCTTTATCATTTCAGGCTGCACTGCCTGGGCCGACAGTGAAGGGAACTCTCAATGTTCTAACAGCATGCGCTAAATGTCCATCTGTGAAAAGAGTTGTTTTAACTTCTTCCATGGCTGCAGTTGCATATAATGAAAAACCTAGAACTCCTGAAGTTGTTGTTGATGAGTCATGGTTTTCACATCCTGACTTTTGTAGGGCATCTCAGGTATCCGCTGTATTTCATTGGACCAAATTACTGATAAAGACGTTATCCTGCTGGTTAAATTTGTGTTAGTGAATGTTCTATAGAGTTAGGACAGCTATTATCTATCTAAAGGGCAAATCAAAATGGTATGATATACTGTAAGCTAAATGAACATTGTCAGTGGAGGCCACCATGGTGGAATGGCGAGATATCGGAGAGCTCATCGGCCACTAACAAATACCACATAAAAATCCGTGTAAGAGGGACATCAGTAAATTAGAAAAATGTCCATAGCAATCATTCAATGTTGTATCATGTCCTATCATCTTTTCTCTTATTATTTTCAAATCAATAACCCACAGACGTCTGTGCCTCTGTTTTTCTTTTGATGTTTCCCCAATTATTTTCTGCTTCTGAAGGACCTTGAGTGTATTTTGCTTGTTTTCAAACCCTCTAGTTCAACAAAAGTCTCTTAGTTTTGATTTTGATGTCAAACAGTAGATCCAGTGGGTGCAAGGCATTACTTGTCATGCATATTACAATGTCCTCAAGTTTCCTTCTGTTTCCAATTTTGTGCTTTCAGCTGTTGTACGAAGGTATAACGACTTTGCGAGAAGAAGCTGCATGGAAATTCACAAAAGAAAACAACATTACTATGGTTACCATCAATCCAGGATTGGTGATAGGACCTCTCTCGCATCTAGCACTTAACACAAGTATTGCTGCAATTTTGGAAATAATAAATGGTACTTTCTGTAACTATTCTTAAAGCATCTGAGTTACTTTATCAACTCCAACGCAACTGCTTTTTATAGCCACAGTAACTGGAAAAGGAACAGGGATCATTGTAACAAAGTTGTAAGTGTATGTCAAAGTGTAAGAAAATGAACGTGTAGGTTAAACTTTTTTTTAATGCACATTGGAATTATAATGCTTACAAAGTTATCGTCCGAAAGTACTTTTCTTCAAAATTTATATGTACTCTGTTTGGCCCCCGACAAGAATTTTTGCATCCCACCTTTTAGGGACTCTTTCCATCGTTGATTTATGCAGGTGCCCAGACCTTTCCAAACCAGTCAATGGGTTGGATCAATGTGAAAGATGTTGCAAATGCTCAAATTCAAGCATTTGAAATTCCTTCTGCTAAGGGAAGATATTGTTTGGTAGAGAGAGTGGCCCACTACTCGGAGGTTGTGAAGATTTTAAGTGAGCTGTACCCTCAATTGCAACTTCCTGAAAAGTGAGTTCAATAGTTTCTACAATTTCAAAACTGCATATGATATATAGTTTAGTTATATATCTTGCTCTATTCTTTTTTGCCAATTTATCTCTTTTCCAAAATGTTGAATTATCTTTTTCAGTTTTGTTTTTCATCTATTGTTTCTGCTTTGTTGGGGTATATTATCATGTTAAATAATGGTTGTTTGATCTACCACGTTCTGCTGTGGAAGCAATAGATTTCGTTATATGAACTTAAATAAGGATCAGTTAGTGAGGATCTAAGGTTAAGAAAAAGTGATTTTAGTTAAGCTAAGCATGAGAAAGTTGTTGAGAGTATAAAGGAGTTGTTGGGAGAATTTAAGCTAAACACAAGAGGGATATGTTGCAAAAAGCTTATTTTGGTAAGCTATTTGTAATAGCTTATAAGAAAAAGCTACAAATTAAATTTCTTAACAAAACCTTAATGATTGTGTTGTATCATTGTAATAAAAATCACAAGTTTGAAGAGATACTAAGCCTATAAATAGATGTAAACTCACTTGTATTCAATCAGGCTTGTTAGATTTAATATAATTTGGATTAGTTCCAGTTTCTATTCTCTATCTCTCGTCTGATTCTCTCTTCTATTTCTCCATCTCTCTTCTGCTTCTCTACTTAACGTTTATATGCAGAAATTCCTTTAACGTGGGAAGCAAAAGACACATTGAAATAAGTTTTCCACTTTCCATTTAAGAAGAAAGAAAGAGCTTTCTTCTTTGTTTGGTACTGAATTAAGGGTAAGGTTCTTTTGGCGCAACACAACCTACAAAGGGAGTGTTTTGTGCTGTCATTTTGCAGATTTTGATAAATGCCCCTAATAATTTAACACGTAAAATCTAGAATCTATCATGATCCAAAAAACTGCGTTTGACTGTTGTGAATGTTGCATGTAACGGAATATCCATGTCATCTTAGAGCTGTGTTAATTCGATATTTTCATCATTCTGTATATTTGGAACTTGAAATGAATGGTATGGTTGAATTGGTGTGTTGATTAAAGACTTGAAATGAAGGGTATGTATGGATCGAGGGGAGGAAAAGAAATAGAGAGCTTCAATTGAAATCTAAATTCTTGACTGTGACGTTCAATCCAATCTTGTAGCAAGGAGTTCTCATAGGCCAAGTTGTGACTGATTTCCTAACTCGTCTAACTTGAGAAATAGAATTCTTTAAATTTCATGATATTGTGTTCCTCTCATTTGATCACGACAGATTTTGATCTTACTCCTCCAAAAACCATGTTGTATAAACCAAATGGCATGTATTCTGACTTCATACCATTCATTCAGTTCATGTATTTTATTTCTAATTTTTTTTTTTGGTTGCTAATTTCATTTCTTGCTTTCTCATCAAACTCTATAGGTGTGCGGACGATAAGCCATTCATGCAGACATACCAGGTTTCTAAAGAAAAAGCAAAAACACTAGGAATTGAATTTATTCCATTGGAAGTGAGTCTAAAGGAGACCGTGGAAAGCTTGAAGGAGAAAAAATTTGTCCACTTTTAACTCTACAATCCCTATTTGAAGATTAAATGTTGGTTAGCTCAAGCATGCTTTGAGTTGGAATGATTGAGAAGATATTGAGAGGGATACGGTGCTGGGATATATAGGACCTACTTGGAATGAATTTAGTTTGTCTATTTGTTGGAGACAAACCTGACAAAAGTTTGCAACTATATTCCTTTCGTTCGTGTTAAACATTGATTCCAAGGATTGTGTTTGTTGACAATTCTGAGATATGTGTACATACCAAATCAGTATAGCTATCCTTCTTCTAACACACAGCAACACAATTTCACAATCAATAGTGAGATCAAGTACTAGATAAGCTTTTTCTTCTTTTCTTATTGCCTGTCGCGATGTACTCAATAGAGAATTCCTCCATTTTTATAAGATGAGGGTTTTCTACATTATTAGCTTTGGACTAGAAATTGAGGGTCAAATAAAATGTGAATATGATGGATTTTTCTTCTTCTCAAAATTCATCGAGTAGATTATTAAATTTCTACAATTTAATTAGATGTGAAATCTAGAAATATACTTTTTGTGGTCGTAGAAGATGTTTTTTCTTGGAACCCTTTCTTTTTTTTAATTTAAAAAACTGCGTTAGTTGTACAATAAAAAGCAACAATAACAATAATAGCAGTAATAGATAATATTTAATGGCAGGAAAAAAAAATCAATTTTGAAGAAGATTTTTATCAATATTTGTGGTTTGTGCATTGTTGTTCTTTTATTACACCCAAAAGGCTCCTTCTTGGCTTAATTACATAATTACAAAGATAGAGCTTTATTTTATATTAAAATAAGGAAAGAGAAAAAAAAATGTAGAACCCTTCTGTTAGTTCTCATATTTTTGATGTTTTGATGATAACAATTATAATATAATTAATTCTTAATTTTCCATGAAAATTTGAAGTTTCTGATTTGCCTCCAGTTAAATAATTAATGCCTCGAGTTATATGCTTCAATTTCAAATGTTTTCTCTTTGCTACCTCAAGGTAAGTATGCTTTGACTTAGAGTTAAAAATACTTGCCTCTAGGTAAATTAATTATACCTCGAGTTACTCAATTCAAATGTTTCAAAATCATTTTCGCACCTCCAAAGTGGCTCGAGGTAGTTATTTAAATGTCTCGAGGTAATTGGCTTTTATTATTCAAATGTTTTCTTTTTAAATCTCTGGAAGAGTACCTCGAGTTAATAATTATTTACCTCAAGGCATATATCTTAATCTTCATCTTTATAAACCAGCACGATCGATATGCCTCTAGTCAAGTCATAATTGCCTCTAGGGATACAAGGTAGGGACCTCAAAGATAGAGCACTTGTGTTTTGCTTGAACTCTTTAGTTTCATTCTCTAACTAGTTGGACCTCATGTTGAAAGTGGAGCTCAAATACCCAAGAGGGGGGTGAATTGGGTATTATAAAAATTTTGCAGATTGCTCTGTTTGTGACTGTGAAAAACAGGGGTAAACAGAGTGAAGGGAAGAGCAGCAAGACACAAGAGAATTTATACTGGTTCTGTCTTAACCACTTGACCTACGTCCAGTCCCCAGACTCTCTGGGATTTCCACTATATAAAAGATTACACACTCTGTACTCAAGAAGTGATTCTCTCACTAGAACTTACTCTCCCTTACAAGTTGTAATCAATGATCCCAACCACCAAGTCCCCTGACTTATGGTTCTTTACAATAAATGATTTACAATCAAAGAAAACTCTCTCTAATAGTAGATGATGATACACTGAAGCTTATAATGTCAAAAGGCAAATACAAGTGAAAACTGAAAGATAGTTGAAGAACTTGAATGCTTATGTGTTTTTAGATGTTGTAGTTGTTGTGAGGCCTTGAATACAGCTCTATTTATACTCAGGAAGTATTAAATAACCGTTGCAATGTTAATTTGACCGTTGGTGATGATCTGCAGAGGTTATGAGCTGCTTAGGTCTTCTTCTCTCTCTAACTTCTCCTTAATCAAGCTGGCTGGATGATCAGAGTTGACTCTCTGCTAATTAATCTGTTGGAGAAGCTGTTGCTTGTTATAGAAATCATTCTTTAATGCTTTACAATCGTGTGCAGACGGATTAACCAAAAGTATGCCAGTTTCTGGGTTGAACATTTAATGTTCTGGCATCACTTTTGCTTTTGCTTTAAACCTTCAATAAACTTTCCTTAATCTGTCTAAAACTCACTAAAAAGATGGTTAAACATATCTAGAAACATTATAGATTAATCATGGAAAGCATTGAGATCAAACAAGGAAGTGTGACAAGATCGTTAGATTTGAATTTTTGACAACGTTCAGAAACCTGGAGGTTTGTTCCACAAACCTCGAGGTTTTCGATTTCTGCAGGAGGAAGTTTTAGTTCAAAACAATAACCTGGAGGTTTTATTGAAAACTTGGAGATTTTTAGAAATTCAGAAACACTATATTCTCTCGGAGTGTCCAGATCTCGAGGTTTTCTCAGAAGCCTCGAGGTTTCACTTTTGAGAGTGAAACCTTGCAGAAGCATGATAACAACAAACCTGGAGGTTTTTCTGGAAACCTGGAGGTTTCTGAAGATTCGAGCTAGATACCCAAGAGGGGGGGTGAATTGGGTATCTATAAAAATTTGAGGCTTTAGCTCTGTTTTGGACAGCAAGAAACAGGGAGTAACATAGGAGTAGGGAAGAGAAGCAATGCACAAGATGATTTATACTGGTTCGGTCTTTTCCCTGACCTACATCCAGTCCCCAAGCCTCACTTGGGATTTTCAATCCACTAACTTCACAATATTGATTACAATCTTTGTACTCAGAGTAGTTCTCTCTAGAACTCACTCCCCTTACAAGAGGGAATCAATACACCCAATCTCCAAGTCCCCTGACTTGAGATTCTTACAATCAATAAATGATTTACAGAAATGACTCTCTCACAGAGCATATAAGTTTAACACTGAAGCAAAAGTATCAAATTGATACTATTACAGATGAAAGCTTATACACAATAAATGAACTCAATAAATTTTCGCTCTAAGTTGGTGTATCAGTTTGAGAAGAAGTTAATGCACTCTATTTATAGGTAGAGAACATTAAATGATCGTTGCTAGATAAATCCAACCGTTGTAGGTGATTACCACTAAGTCTGGTCTTTTTCTCTCTCTAAACTTCTGCTAATCCAGGTGGTAATTTGATCTGAGGTGGCTCCCTGAGAATTTGCCCGTTGGAGTTGACTTTGCTTGTTGTAGTAAGCATTCTTTAACATTTAGAAGGCGTGCTCAGATGGATTAGCCGAAAGAAGGTTGATTTGCAGAAGTGAATTAAATGCACTTGACCACCTTTTTGCTTTTTGCTTTGATCTTGATTAATCTTCATCTGTGCTAGCTGAAATTCACTTAACAAACTTGTTAAACATAACTGGGAACATAAGTGAATGATTCATGAAAGCAATAAGATCAAACAATTGTGTTTTGCAAATTCGTGTGATTCAAAAATCAATTTTTACCGTTGTATATTGCGGTATGTTCATCCATGCTGGAGTATGGCACTGTGCATAAGTGTCCATACTGCAGTATCCAAAGTGATACTGGAGTATGCAACTTCCAGAGGCAAACCATCGTGACTTGTGTTTGAAAATCAAGGCCTATAGTGGAGTATGTTAGTAGTATACTGCAGTATGGCACTGTTTGTGTGAAAAAGTTTAAGTTAAAAATGCCTCTATACTGGAGTATCCATTTGTATACTGGAGTAAGCAAGTCCTTGACAAAATGAGTGACCTCTCTGTATGGTCCCATACTCGAGTAAGCAACTCTATACTCGAGTATGCAACTCTATTTTCAAAAGTTGTGAAGTCTTCTCTTGCCTATACTGGAGTATACAAATCCATACTTGAGTATGCAAGAACATGTGTCAAGTTGAAAACAAGTTTGGGAGTCCAATACTCGAGTATGCAAACCTATACTCGAGTATGCATCAGTTATAAAATTTTTGGGGCTCTCTGTAAGGCTCTATACTCGAGTATGCATACCTATACTGCAGTATGCATACTTAGTGAAAAATATGTTTGCTCTCCGTAAGTGCCTAAACTCGAGTATACCAATACCATACTCGAGTATGCAACTCAAGTTGAAAAACATTTGCTCTCTATAAGTCCAATACTCGAGTATAGCTCCCTATACTATAGTATTGACTTAACTCAAAAAGTTTGGTTGCTCTCTGGATGACCCTATACTCGAGTATACATACCTATACTCGAGTATACATACCTATACTCGAGTATGCATATATTTTCAAAAACTTGATTGCTATCTGTGTCTTCAATACTCGAGTATGGCTTCCCATACTGCAGTATTGTCTTGTAAAATACAATTGAGCAATCCTTCAACAGTCCTATACTCGAGTATGCAACTATCAGATGGTTTTTAAAGGATTTTGGAAACTTCAAAACATGTTTACACTTTTTTTTAATCATCAAAACACATTGAGAACTAACATTTTCCCCCTTTTTGATGATGACAACACTTGTGAACTTTCTTTATAAAGAATTTGAAAGATGTGATCCTTTTTGATTTGAAGGTTTCAAATGACAGTGTTAAGTTATCAGAAACCAATCAATTTTGCATTTTAACACAAATAACTCAGAGAATGGCAGCAGATAAACATATTGATACCATAAGCAACTTGAAATACATTCATACTGATAATCACATGTTACAAAAACACTGATAATCACTGATATCAGAAAACAAAGCAAAAATTACAAAAACATTGATATCAGAGAACAACTAACAGCAAAACCAAACTATCTAGACACAGCCTAGACCCTATACATCTACATCCTTCTCTCCTTCTCCCCCTTTGTCATCAGCAAACTCTGGGTCAAGGACAAAGATAGGAGGAGAGTAGGGCACCATGGCCAGAGGGTTTGGATTATGAATCATGGGAAATGGAGAAAGTGAAGGGAGAATCTCAGTGGTCGGAGTAGGTGGAGATAGAAATGGGTCAGGAAGGACCTCTATAGAGGGAGTGATGGGTGAAGATAGGATAGGGGTAGCTGGAGTGGAAGTGGAAGCAGGGGATGATGAAACATGAGGTGGACTGGGAAATGCAAAGGGTGGTGAGGAAGGAGGGGAAAAGTGAGTCTCTGGCATAGTGGATGGCTGGGCATCTGGGACAGGAATGGATGAGGAGGGACCGGTAGTGAATCCGAAGGTGGATGAAGATGAAGCTCCTAGATCAAAGTGCTTGATCAGCTTGTCAACCTTGTCCCTAGCGTCTGTGGCAATATCGAGAGTCATGGATAGCCAGGAGTCTAAATCAATGCCCTGGTCAAATATCTCATCTTGCTTCTTTTCAAACGCATCCTTCAGCTTGCCCAAATCATTCCTTACATCCATGAGTCCCAACTTGATCTCAGCGCGTATCTGGTCGAACTCAGCCCTCATGATCAAGGTCTGTGATGTAAGAGCAGCATCCACAATTTCTCCGATCCTCTGCTCGAAATCCATTGAAGGAGGATGTGGAGCCGACTGAGCCTCATGCGCTACAGACTGAGATGCACGGGCTTGCGACCTCTGTGGAGCCCTCGACTGACCGGATCCTTCCGGCTCAAAGTGAACCTTCATAAAGTTGAATTGGGTCTTCCCGAAGGCTGTGATATACTTCATTTGCTCAAGAGGGCCCACGTACCATATCTTATGGTAGAACATGATCAGGGACACCAGAGAAGCAAAGGGCATATATGATCCCTTCCGAGATACGAACTTAAAGTAGCTAATCTCCTTAAATAGCCACTGCCCGATGTTGAAGGGGTGCTTCTGGATAAAAGCAGTGAAAAACCTATAATCCTTTTGTGTAAAATGAGTATAGCTCCCTCCCTTCTGTACAAAATTACGCGAGTACACATACCAGATGACTCGGTGCAGAGGGGGCATATCAGAGGGCTTGAAGGACAGGTGAGCCCGCTGATCATTCAGGATGTCCTTCCCTGGAACCAAAGTAGTGTACACCTCCTCATTGGTGTACCTTGGTGTGAATGCCTCTGGGGGATCAACAATCTTGAGGATCTTGTTGAGGATAGCAGTAGATATTGTGAACTAGACACCCATGATAGATGTGGTGATCCTCTCTTCTATCAACTTTCCTTCCGAGTCCAAAATGTGGTTGGTCGCCATGTTGATGTAGAAATTCTTGACCAACTCCGGGTAGTACGTGGCCTCGATGCAAACAAAGGATTGATATGGCCCGAACCATGGCAAGAGATCCACATTGCACTCCCGATACACTTGTTCCAAATTGACTAAAACAACGACACAAAATCCACGAGTCTAATACTGATCTCTGAATTTGGCATTAAGACCAGGAGGGAGTGGAACTGGGGCAACCTTGAAACCTTCAGGCGCATTCTTGTGCAGCTTTATCTCATCTACAGCATTTTCAACAACAGGTGAAACTTCCTCATGCTCTGACTCTTGGTCAGGTTCTGACTCCGAAGCCGAAAGAGTAGCCGCATCGGTAGAAGATGAGACAACAGTAGTAGAGGCTTTCTTGGACCTCCTCTTCTTGTGGGTGACCTTTTTCTTCCCTTTATCCTTGCTTGGAGTGGCAGTCTTCTTCTTCTTTGTTGCTGAAGACGGTACCGGGTCCTTTGAGGTTGAACTCCTCTTCTTGGGGTTTGGAGAGCCGGCCTTTGGAATAGTCACACCAATTCCCGAAATCATTCGGTCAATGCCTGTCTGCAACTTCTTAGGAATCGATTTTGACCTTGGTGCTCTTGGTGGTTGAGAAGAAACCGGTTGATTGGATTGGGATTGCTCCTTGGACATTTTGAGCCTAGGGTTTCGACGATAAAGAGAGAAGAGATGATTTGGAAGAGGTTTGATGGGAATTTATGGAGGATTTATGTGGGAACATGACGGTTTCAGAGTGAGAGAAGAGAGAAAGACGCGTCTGCTAGGGTTTACTGGAGTAAAGATGCGAGTATTGAAGAACAAAACTGTTCAGTATATATAGACAAACGCCTATACTCGAGTATAGTTATTGCATACTCGAGTATAGCATACTTTCATTTACATACTGCAGTATAGGTGGAAGTATACTAACCTGGACTTCAAAAATGTAGAGTGAATTTTTGAAACCCCGATGGCCATACTGCAGTATAGCACTTACATACTGCAGTATGCCTCTGGCATACCTGGAGCTTTGGCCTCTGTCAGACCCTATACTATGGTATAGCACATCATACTCGAGTATACAACCACTTTTCTCAACAAAGTGCTCTCTGCCTTCTGGATACTCGAGTATCCACTTGCATACTGTGGTATAGCCCTTCTAAACTTCAGTTTTGGCTTTCTGTAACTTCTATACTCGAGTATCATCACCAATACTATAGTATGCAACCTCTGAAACATCAAAATATCCTGCAAGAACAATGGCTATACACTCTAATTCTTAAGTTAGTAAGGATTAATCATCAAAAACACAACTAACATTAAATTGAGAGAGAATTTGCTTACAATTCATTGGGATTTACCATTCCCAATTCTCTCCTTATGAATGTTAATTGTTCCTTAGCTAAAGGCTTGGTGAAGATGTCAGCAAGTTGAAGATGGGTTGCAATGAACATCACTTTGACATCTCGCTTCTGGACATGATCCCGAATGAAGTGATGTCTCACATCAATATGCTTGGTTCTTGTATGTTGCACCGGATTCTTGGCCAACCTTATTGTGCTTGTGTTGTCACACAATATTGGGATCTCCTTCAAGTGCACTCCCAAATCAGCAAGTTGTTGCTTCAACCATAGCACTTGAGCACAGCAACTTGATGCAGCCACATATTCAGCTTCAGTTGATGACACGGCCACAGTTGTTTGCTTCTTGCTGAACCATGACACAAGAGAGTTGCCAAAGAATTCGCATTGGCCACTTGTGCTCTTTTTATCCGTCTTGTAGCCAGCATGATCCGAATCCGAATATGCTACCAAGTACTCCGGCTGACCTTTGGGAAACCACAATCTGAGAGTCTTCGTATCTGAGAGGTATCTGAATATCCTCTTCACATGTTCAGCATGAGACTCTTTAGGAGCGGATTGGAACCGAACACACATCCCAATGCTGAATTGGATGTCCGGGCGACTCGCTGTGAGATAGAGCAATGATCCAATCATTCATCTATACTGTGATGTTGAAATCCTTGCCCTCTTCATCAGCATCCAAAGAAGTGGTTGTGCTCATTAGTGTGTCAGCTCCATTGCACTTGTCCATTCCAAACTTCTTCAGCAAATCATTCAAATACTTGGCTTGAGATATAAATATCCCATCTTTACGTTGCTTGATTTGCAGCCCAAGGAAGTAGTTGAGCTCTCCCATCATTGACATCTCAAATTCACCCTGCATAGACTTGGAAAATTCCTCACACAAGGAGTTATTAGTAGCACCGAAAACAATATCATCAACATAAATTTGAACGATTAAAATTTCATTCAATTTATTTTTCTTAATAAACAATGTTATATCAGCTTTGCCTCTAATAAATCCTTGATTGAGTAAGAATTGACTCAATCTTTCATACCAAGCTCTAAGAGCTTGCTTAAGACCATACAAAGCTTTCTTGAGTTTAAAAACATGATCCAGAAATTGATCATTTTCAAAACCTGGAGGTTGTTCAACATATACCTCCTCTTAAATGAAACCATTTAAAAATGCACTTTTCACATCCATTTGATAAAGTTTAAAACCTTTAGTGCATGCAAAGGCTAGTAGGACTCTTATGTCCTCCAATCTTGCTACTGGGGCATAAGTTTCCTCATAGTCTATGCCTTCTTCCTGATTGTAACCTTTAGCCACCAATCTTGCCTTGTTACGGATAATGATTGCTGACTCATCACGTTTGTTCTTAAATACCCATTTAGTCCCAATTACCGGATGGTCCTTGGGTCTAGGTACTAAGTCCCAAACCTGATTTCTGTCAAATTGATGCAACTCCTCTTGTATAGCTATCACCCAATCATTGTCTGAAAGGGCTTCTTCTATTTTAGAGGGTTCTATGTGAGAAATAAATGTAGCAAAGGTTACTTCATTCAAAGTACTTCTTCTTGTTCTTACTCCTTGGTTAACATCACCTATAACTTGGTCCAAAGGATGATTCCTTATATATCTCCAAGCTCTAGGTTGAGACTGATCATAATTTTCTAAATTGTTTTTAGGATCAGCCTCAAAAACATTTTCAGAATTTTCAGATTGAGAAGGAGTAGTTTTTGAAAAGAATTGGTTTTTGAAAATTGTCTCTTCCTCATCATCCAAGGATTTATCAGAGTCATTTTCACTAAACACAACATGTATGGACTCTTATACAATCTTAGTTCTAGTGTTAAAGACTCTATATGCCTTACTCCTATTAGAATAACCAATAAAGATAGCTAAATCAACTTTAGGATCGAATTCACCAAGATTGTCTTTACCATTATTGTGCACATAGCACTTACAACCGAAGACATGAAGATGGCTGAGGTTTGGCTTTCTTCCTTTGTAGAGTTCGTACAGGGTCTTATTCAGCTTCTTTCTCAAATAAGCTCTGTTGGAGATGTAGCAAGCCGTACTCATGGCATCAGCCCAAAACACTTGCGAAGTGTTGTACTCGTTCAGCATTGCTCTTGCCATCTTAGTGAGTACTCTATTCTTTCTCTCCACTACACCATTTTGTTGTGGTGTTCTTGGTGCTGAAAAATTGTGATCGATCCCCATACTATCACAGAACTCAGCAAAGACGTTGTTTTCAAATTCTCCACCATGATCGGTCCTTATACTTGAAATTGAAAAACCTTTCTCGTTCTGGACCTTCTTGGCAAAGGCAACAAACTGATCATACGTTTCATCTTTAGATGATAAAAATATAGTCCAAGTAAATCTAGAATAATCATCAACTATGACCAAAGTATAAAGATTTCCACCAAGACTTTTTACTCTAGCTGGTCCAACTAGATCCATATGAAGTAATTGAAGAGGTCTATTTGTTGAAATCTCATTTTTCGCTTAAAAGAGGATTTGGTCTGTTTTCCTTTTTGACAAGCATCACAAATCATATCATTTTTTAAATTCAATTTAGGAATGCCAATTACCAAATCCTTTTTCAATAACTTGTCAAGTTGAAACATATTAACATGAGCTAAGCGCTTATGCCATAGCCAACTTTCATTCAAGTTACTAACAAAACAATTTTCAGAGACAGAAGCATTGCTAGAGAAGTTAAGAATATAACAATTTCCATCTCTAGGTGCTCTAAATAATGCTTTAGTTTTCAAATCTTCAAAAGAGACTAAATCTTTTCTAACAATCAAGCATTCATTTGAATCAAAGATAACTAAGTTACCCTTGTCGGTGCTTTGACTCACACTTAGGAGGTTGTGACACAATCCTTCTACCAAGTAGACATCTTTGATGAAAGGACCTTCATTGTTGCCTACCACCATCTTTTGGCTTGATTGAAAGGAATTTGGATTTGTCCCCGGTCATGTGTCTTGAGCACCCACTATCAATATACCACTTGTTGGACCTTGATGCTCTAAGACAAACCTGGAATTCACAAGAAATCAGGTTTTAGGTACCCATCTTTTCCTGGGTCCTTTGGGGTTAGTATGTACCTTGGGAACATAGATTTCTTTTGGTACCCATTTATAATTCCCTACAGGCTTAATTTTCCTTTCCTTCTTATGAAAGCAAGATGATGTTGAATGACCCTTCCTATTGCAATAATTACAATGAGCAAAAGGATTTGAAGAATGAACAGATTTTGTAAAATAATTCATATATGATTTTTGTCCACTCTTTTTCTTGCCTTTCCTCTTATCAAAATCCGGTTTGTAACCAATGCCCGATCGATCATTTATAAATCGTTGTTGTTTGAGAATCACATTGAGCACTTCACTTCCCTTAGTGAATTTCTCAAGTGCTTTTGTTAATTGTAAATTCTTTTTCTCTAAAATAGGGCATTCATCACATACAAGAGATTCAGGAGAGGAAAGATTTTCAATCTTCAATTCAAGAAAAGAGTTTTTCTTTTTCAAAGACATATACTTGTCTGCTAATTTTTCAAACTCCTTTTGAACAACATCGTATTCAGCAAGTAATTCATCATAGG
The DNA here is from genome assembly GCA_034222035.1 of Acacia crassicarpa. Lineage (NCBI taxonomy): Eukaryota > Viridiplantae > Streptophyta > Magnoliopsida > Fabales > Fabaceae > Acacia > Acacia crassicarpa. Next base: position 43,507,434 of record JAWXYG010000003.1, read on the forward strand.
AGAGTAGAGATTCATATACCTCATTGCTTTCATTGGGTTGCTCTTCCTCCTCAGCAACTAGGCATATATTTGCTTTTTCACCTTCATCTTCTTTAGCTTCATCTTCATCAGATGAACTGTCACCCCACCCAATCTCGGCGAACACCATAATCATTGATCCAGGATGATCCATTCTATCCATGGCGTTCTCCCTATTAGACTTTGGTTTGCTGGTTTACGCGTTTACGGTTTAGACTCTTATGTCATTTGCTTATTGTCTGTGGTTCTTTTTTTCTTGCATCCCTGCTTTGTGTGTAAAAGTTCTCTTTCCCAGTAATGAAGATATCTAGAATGGTTCAAAAAAAAGAACCTTATTACATTTAGATAATTTCCTGACAAATTAATTATAGTGGTGTAGAAAATTAATATAATAATTTTGAACACGCGAATACATTCCTATTCTTATATATAAACATATCCAAAAATAATAAAAAATGATAGGGATCTTACCTATAGAATATAGAGAAAATTATAGCAAGGTCCCAAGAATTTTAAAAAATAGTAAAAAAGTTTCAATAAAAATTCACATATTAAAAAAGTCCCTTGACATTATTTGTATGAAAACAAAATTCAGGTTTTAAAATTTTGTTGTAAATATGACATTTCCTATTGTAAATATGGCTTTTTTGTGTGTTGTAAATAGTCAGATTTTTAATTTTGTTGTAAATATAGCACTTCCTGTTGTAAATCTAGCCTTTTTCTGTTTTAAATAACCTTTGTACGTTTAGAAACTTGAATTTTAAAAATAAAATCTATGTGTTTAAATGTTGTTGTAAATATGGCACTTTCTGTTCTAAATATGACTTTTTCTGTTGTAAATAATCAGATTTTTAAATTTTGGTGTAAATATAGTACTCCCTTCGATTCTAATTATAAAAGCTAGTTGAGTTTTTTGAAGAGATTAAGGAATCTAATTAAACTACTTCAAAGTATTTTTATTTTTATTTTTTTTAACTTATTAGTTTCACTAATAAACTAATATATAATCTAAGAATCTTTAACATATGAAATGATTAAACAATTTATTTAGCTTCCTTAATCTCTCTAAAGAAAGTCAACTAGCTCTTATAATTAGGACCAGAGGTAGTACTTTCGGTTGTAAATATGGCATTTCTTGTTATTAATATAAATAATATCAAAAAAGTCCTTAGAAACTTCTATATAATTTGGTGATTTAAAAGGACCTTATTATATTTATTTCTGGTGCTTAGGACCTGCAGGTAAGTTTCCCTAGAATATAGGTAGTGATAATTAAATATTTTATACACTACTTTTTGTATCTCGAATAGTAATTTAGGACTCTTTAGCTAATAAATAATGGCTTTTATACTTATTTGGGCTTTGGGCCTTTTATTATATTTTAGCCATTATTTAATAATAAATTCCAGTTTTATATTGCTTCACTGTTTTTACCATAACTCTTGAACTAGACATCGGATTTGCCTCATTTTTGTCTCATATTTCAGATGATTCAGAGAGCTACAATTGCTATGAAGACATGAAGAGCAAATTCGGACAAGAGGGCGGTCGATTTTGGAGCCGAAGCATATGTATTTTTGGGGTTTTATTTTGGGCTCGAATTTTGTAATTAAAGCCCATATTATTTTATTTTCGTTTTTGGGCTGAACCCATTTCCCAATTAGGTTAACTTTAAGTGTGGCAGCAGCCACAAACACCTTTTCATTCATGTTTTTTGTGTTTTAGTGGATCAAAACAGAAGCTTTCATTTTCTCTCAACTGTTCTTCAATGTTCTTCGCGTTCATCGTCTTTTCTTCATCTTTTCCAGCCATGCTTGGCTAAATATCTGTGATTAACCCAACGTTGAAGATTCCATGACTCGTTCAGAGAGCTTGTGCTTAATCGGTAACGTTTCTCGTTTCTGTTTTCATCTATCGGATTCGATTTCTGAAAAATAGTTCGAATATTAGATTAAATATTCGGTTTGGTTCATCCCAAGGACTAAGTTCGAACTAGGTTTAAAGTTTGCTGTGCGATTGCATAGTGGGACGCCACTGTTCGGACATATTCTAGGCGATCGTCTAGTTGAGGGATTTCTGGATGAACGCAGAGATCTCGGTTCATCCAGAGCCAAACGCGAGTTCGTTTATTTTTCGCTCAATGATGAATGTTTCTAGAATCAAAATGTTGGGTTGATCGTTGTTGATCTGTTTCTGTTTAATCCTTTAATCCTCTGTTTCGTCTCTGTTTAGTTTCGTTTTGTCTTTGTTTAGTTACGTTTTTATTCCTTTTGAATTAAAAATCCCCCCATTTTACTGTTCTGTTTCGCTGTTATTTTGATCAAACCCGCTGCGAATTCATCGGGGAAACGACCCAGGTTCCCTATTTCTGCAAAATCGTTTCTGAACTTGGTTATTTTGGGAGATACGGCAAATCTCTGTCAGGTAGCAACTCTGAAAAAATAAACATAGAAAGTTATGCATTAAATATCTACGTTAGTCCACGCGATACAGGCAGCAATCAGAAACTTGTTATCCCAGTGGGCTTTGGTATTGTTAAAAGAATGGTGGGCTTTGGGAGTTAATTGGAGGTGCAAGTTCACTTCTGCTATATGATTACCAATATTTTTTTTCTGGTTGATAAAATATAAATGGGGTTTAAACTTCTCATATTGGATGAGAAGAAGAAGATTCTTACATACACATGAAATAGTGGGACCCATATATATATATATATAATTAGCATTATATATATGTGGGTCCCACCATTTTATGTAGGTATGACATGAGAAAATATTTCTCCTACAACATGAGAAGTATTTTTCCTATGTAAATATACAGTAATGATAAATTCTCAAATCATAACAAGTTCCATGGAATTTAAACAAGAAAGGATCAGTTATTCATAATTTATAAGGATAAGTGACTAATCCGGCGCCGCTGAAGCTACAAGAAGATATATGAGCATAAAGCGTAGAAACATAGTATGAAAGATGGAAGAAAAAGACATTGGACCTACAACATCTGGATGTGGGGGTTATTGCTTTTCTCCTTGCTAAGCCCATGTATTAGTGGGACTAGGGGTACGAAAAAATCTAGGGAAAAAATCCATTTAAGGGTCTTTTTTGGAGAAAAAAATCCTAAAAAGGGCCTCAAGATTCTGAAAATCCCAAAAGGGGCCTTAGGGCCCTTTCTGAGATAAGTTCATTTAAATTTGACAACTAAATCCATTAACAACTAAATCAGCCACATTAACAACAATTTTTTAACAACTAAATCTGTAATACCCTAAAAATCCTATTTAGCATAACCACTAAATGATACCTATTAAAAATAGGAGAATATGTTGTCTCCAATTTTGTAGTTTATTTTATTTTCTTGGGCTAATTTTCTCTAGAATTTAAATAGGGCAAAACCCAGTTTTCTAATTAACATTATGGATCATAAAATACCATAAAATTACCATATTAAAGCCTAGTTTTATATAATCATAAGAGTAATAAAATGCTATGGAGATACTAAAATTAATTAAGAGAGATTAATTAAAGTTGAAAGGCCAATTTTAATAGTATGATTAAGGAACATAAATATGATAAAATTATCATATTAAAACATGATTCTTATGTAACCAAAATAATCAAGGAAGTGTTATGAAACCACTTGAATTAATTAAAGGGAATTAACCACAATTAGGAGGCAATTAAATTTGCACTAATTAAGATGATGGTATAATATCCCACAATTCATATGTCTCTTAGATATTATAGTTTGGCAAAATAATACCTATTTAAAATAGGAGAGTATGTTGTCTCTAAATTTTGTAAATTTGTTAGCTACATTTTAGGCAATTTCCTCTTGGAAATGAAGTAAGCCAAAGAGTTGTGAGAAAAATAATTAAACCAATAAATGGAAAATTATCAATAATTAGTGAATATGTGATCTCAAGATTTTATGGTTTATTTATTTAGGAGATCATAATATATTCTAAAATTCATATCCTAACCTCTAGATCTTATAAAATCATTTATAAGTTAGAGAAGGTTATAAAGGTGATCAAAATAATTAGAGAACAGTAAAATGAGTTGAAAGGCAATTAAATCTATATTAATGGAATTAATTGTATAATTATTCATAATTGATCTTAAAATACCTATATGACTTGTGAATACTCAAAATCAATTAGATAAAACTATCTATAATTTAATTAGGGGTTATGAAATGTCATAAAATAGCATGAAAATCCTTAAACCAATTAGGGGAAAATTTCTAACAACTAATAAATAATTAAAATTACATGAATTAAAATATTCACATTTAGTTTTTATATTATCAAAAATAAACCATAAAAGAGTATGAAAAGGCTTAAAGTAATTAGGAAATACTAAAAATAATTATTGGGCAACTAAAGTAATGTTGATTAAATTAATAGTCATGATTAATCTAATAGCAAATAAAATGACCTATTTAAGAGTATTTTACATTAATTAGTAATTAAATGGAAAGAAGATGAAGCAAATCCATTAACCTATGACATTTGCAATAACAGGACAATTAAGCACATAATCAAGGGAATGATTAGGCTTAATTAAATCAGCCCTAAAGTCATGAGAGATGATTTATCATATATTGGTGTGTAAATGTTAACAAAAAGTGACGCATGCATGGAGGAGTTGGAATGGGATAATCAAATACATTTTTGTTATTAAAAAAAACACATGGAATGACTAAAGGGAAGGGCAGCCACAGTTTTTAGAGGAGTAAAGAGCTAGGAAAATTGTTCAACACATGTCAAATTGGAGTCAACAACTTATGGAAGAAGTAGAAGCTTCCAAGCTTCATGAGTAAGCTTCTCCAACTTCTTGAGGAAGTTGCAACAACTTCTTGAAGAAGGAGAACAACTTGTTGAAGAAGGTTAGATCCAATGAGTGAGATTAAAACTTCTTAGTTAAGTAAGATCCAATGGCCAACAATTGTCAAGAGAAAGTTGCAATTAATTACAAGAATTACCCAACTCATTTGCTATAAATAGGGGACATAGCTCTTCACAAATCCTCACACCAAAATCCTTAGCAAAATCTGATTCTAAGAGTGGAATAGTGAGTAAGAGTCTTGGAGAAAGGAGGAGCAAGAGTTCTAGGTAAGTTCTTGAGCTCTAGCTTTTGAGTTTTTAGTTATTCTGTAGTTTGATCTTTAAATCCTCTAGATAAAATTGTTTTTATGTTTTTCTGAGTTTAAAATTGGATTTATTTTGAAAAATTGATGAAGAAAGAGGTTTAGCAAAATTTCTGAAAGAAAAACACCGAAATAATGAAGTTCTGGCAAAATTTGTCGGTTAGGCTATTTCTGAAGTCAGTGGCAGAAATGTTCATATTTCATGTAGAAAATGATGTTGAACAATTCTGGAAAACTTCATAGTTAAAGTAGACATATAGGGCTTTCCAAATATATAAAGAACGTGTTAAAAGGAGTTCTGTATAGTGAGAAAGAAATTCTTAAAGTTTAGTTACGAAATTCTGGCAAAGTTCTGGGCAGCATATGAAGACGTGAAAACTGGAAGTTTTTCTTAATTTCTGGGTAAAATATGATATTTTTCCTCAAAAATAGACATATTAAGGAGTTCGGGAAATTTTACTGATCTTCATTTTGATTTTTCTAGAATTAGTTATGATTTTTTGAAGTTAGATGAAAATCAGCCCAAATGCTGTTGATAAGCATTTTTTCCGAAATTAAAAGGGAAATAATTAAAAAATAAATACACTAGGTGTAGAATAGTCATTTGTGACTAGGATATCTATTAGAATATTATTGGTGAATTAATAAATGCGATATTACCATTATAGGATACATGTCACCACACTCCGACTGATGAACATACCGATATCGTCGACGAAGGTACGGACGCGTACTTGATGAGGACATAGGAGGCAGCATGACAAAGGCAACAAACTTGGAGGACATACAAGGTCTTGGAGACCCAAAGACAAGAGTAAAAACTAAAAAGGCTCCAAATTGAAGACCTTGAAGAATAAGTCCCAATGGATATGTATGGAAGCTTCATTGGGCCTTGGCCCAAATTCTGCACTTAGTTTTATTATCTTACATTTAGTTAAACTTTTGTAATAAGGCTTATTGGGCTTGCTTATTGGGCTTTGTGTGTAAGCAGAATTAGGATAAACTTAATATGGATGTTACCCATATAAGGGAACACCATAGCTTTTGTAACGACAGATTTGAATTGAGATTTTAACCTTTTTGGTGAGAGACAAGTTTCTCTAGGGTTCTTTTGAGAATCTCTGAACTTATCAAGGGCATCGATCCTTGTGTCATTTTTGGGCTTATCAATTCTTTGGAATTGTGGTGCCTACCCAAACTGCAATTTCATGTTAAATTTCTTCGTTCCGTATCTCGAGTTTCCCTTATCCTTTTTATGTGTTTTTTGAGTCAAAATCATAGTTCAGAACATCATCTTTCAGGTTGTTTTGGAACCGCTGAAATACGAGGTCTGTAGCACGAGATCCATTCCATTCTTTAGGACGCGTCAGAGGCTGAAATTTTTGGTGTGAAAATTCCATTCCTAGTTGATCCGATCGTCCGTTTCTTTTGGGAATCACATCATTTGGTATCAGAGCACGGTTCTAGGATTGGAACTGGGTTATCTTTCCTTGATCGTTCACATCCAATCTGATCACGCATTTGGTAACCCTAATCCCTAAAATTTGTGTTTTGATTTTTGAATTGTGGAATTCTGTTTTTAGCCGTCTTTCTTTGTTCCTAGTTTGTTCTTTTAATCTTCTGATTGTTTTTCCTTTCAATTTCTTGTTCAGTTCACATATTTCTGCACTTTGTTCTTGGTGTTCATCTCTTGTTCATAATTGTTCTTGAATTTTAATCCTTTTGATTCATGTTTCTTGAGTAGTGTATTGTTAGTGTGTTAAGTAATAGCTCAATTTGTGGGGAATTCTATCTAATTTAGTTTTGAATTAGTAGAATTTCAAAGTTTGATTCCAAAACCACAAATCCCTTTTGTTGAAGAATCAGGTGTTATTAAAAAAAAATCAATTGTGAAAAAAAAGAAAAAAAATCAGTTGTTAAGAAAAAGAAAAAAAATCAGTTGTTATTAAAAAAAATCAGGTGTTAAAAAAAAAGAAAAAAAAAATACTATACAACACCTTGTTATTATTCAATTACACACACTACTACATGTGAACCAAGTCCAAAGTGTTTCCTTCAAATTGTTTCGGATTTTCTTTGTCTTGTCTTCTTTGACATCGTTTCCAATTTGTATTGTGAGTCACCACTAAATTCCTGAGTTTGTGATTGTACTCTTGAGTGTTCTTGGAGATTCTGTTAAGAACTTAAAGAGAGCTATTGAGGGTAAAAGGCAAGAGAGCACACTACACAAAAGCCTTATAGAGAGCAATAAACACGAGTGATACATTTTTAAGAGTGTAAACACGTGAGCGAGTGGTAAGGTCCTATTACTTTTATTCTTATTCTTTTCTTTGAATTATGGCAGGTGGTGAAGATAATAGGTTGCTGATTGAAGCCATTACAACTCAAATGCAAAGGATGATGAGAGAACACACAGAGGAGTTATATGAGAGAATTGAGAGAATAGAAAATCAGAGGAATCATGATGAAGATAGACGGAGAGGGAGGGATGAAAGAAGGAGAAGAAGAGATTATGAGAATGATGCTAGAGAGGATAGAATTAAGGCAGTGAAACTTAATATATCATCTTTTAAGGGAAAAAGTGATCTGGAGGCCTATTTAGAGTGGGAAATGAAGATTGAGCACTTATTTGCATGTCACAATAATACTGAAGAGAAGAAAATAAAGGTGGCAACCATGGAGTTTAGTGATTATGCTCTTATTTGGTGGGATCAATTGCAAAAGGAGAGGTTGAGATATGAAGAACCATTGGTGGATAGTTGGTTGGAGATGAAAAGGCTAATGAGAAGAAGATATGTTCCTTCCCATTATCATCGAGACCTTCACAATAAACTTCAAAGACTCACACAAGGTAACAAGAGTGTAGATGAGTATTTTAAAGAGATGGAGGTGTCCTTGATTAGAGTTAATATTAGTGAAGAGCGGGAGGCTACTATGGCACGTTTCTTGCATGGGCTGAATAGTGATATAAGGGATGTTGTGGAGTTGCAAAATTATGTGGAGTTGGAGGATTTAGTACAACAAGCTAGTAAGGTAGAACAACAACTCAAGAGAAAGGGAGTCATGAGGAAAAACTCTTCAAATTTCAGTTCTTCAAGCTGGAAGGATAGAAATAAGAAGGAGGGAGGTACTTCATCAAGCAATCCCACTACTACACCTCAAAGGACTCAAACTAAATCCAATGAGGTCCCTAAAAAGACAAGGAGTAGTGAAATAAAATGCTTCAAGTGTTTGGGAAGAGGTCACATAGCTTCAGAATGTCCAACTAAGAAGACCATGTTACTTAAAGAGGATGGAGAGCTTACTAGTGAGTCTTCTTCATATTCTACTTCACAAGATTCTACTTCAGATTCTGCTTCACAAGATGATATTGAAGAAATAATTCTAGAAGGAGATTCGTTTATGGTAAGAAGGATGTTGGGTAGTCAAGCAAAAAACATGGATGATAGTCAAAGAGAGAACGTCTTTCATACTAGATGTCTTATCCAAGAAAAGGAATGTTCTTTAATTATTGATGGAGGGAGTTGTACTAATGTTGCAAGTGCTAGAATGATGTCTAAATTGGGCATGGAAACCAAACCTCACCCGCTGCCATACAAGCTTCAATGGCTTAGTGAGGATGGTGAAGTGACCGTAAGCAAACAAGTGGAGGTGAACTTCTCCATAGGAAAGTATGATGATACAGTTCTATGTGATGTGGTACCAATGGAGGCTTGTCATTTGCTACTTGGGAGACCTTGGCAATATGATAAGAAAGCTATGCATGATGGTTACACCAACAAGTTCTCTTATATTCATAAGGAATACAAGATTATTCTTGCATCGTTGACACCAAGAGAAGTTAGTGAGGATAATCTAAAAATGAGAGAAAAAAGAAAGCAAGAGAGAAAAGAGAGTAGAAGAGAGCAAGAAAAAAAAGGAGAGGAAGAGAGAAAAGCACCAAACTTGCTTATAAAAGAAAAAGAGGTGAAAAAGGCAATGCATTTGAAAAAGCCAATGCTCTTACTTTTGAGTAAAGAGAATAATTTTACAAATGCAAGTCCTACTAACTCACTTCCAAATGAGGTTTCTAATTTGTTGCAGGAATTTAAAGATGTTTTTCCTAAAGAGGTTGATGATGCAATCCACATTGCAGATTTGTTCTTCAAGGAAGTTCATAAAGACGGAGACGAGGATTGCAATTTGAGGACAAATTCTTCTCAAGAAGGAGGGAATGATGAGGACATAGGAGGCAGCATGACCAAGGCAACAAACTTGGAGGACATACAAGGTCTTAGAGACCCAATGACAAGAGCAAAAACTAAAAAGGCTCCAGATTGAAGACCTTGAAGAATAAGCCCTAATGGATATGCATGGAGGCTTCATTGGGTCTTGGCCGAAATTCTGCACTTAGTTTTATTATCTTACATTTAGTTAAACCTTTGTAATAAGGCTTATTGGGCTTTGTGTGTAAGCAGAATTAGGTTAAACTTAATATGGATGTTGCCCATATAAGGGAACACCATAGCTTTTGTAACGACATATTTGAATTGAGATTTTAACCTTTTTGGTGAGAGACAAGTTTCTCTAGGGTTCTTTTGAGAATCTCTGAACTTATCAAGGGCATCGATCTTTCCATTCTTTTAGTTGACAATGAGGACATTGTTTGTTTTAAGTTTGGGGGTGAATTGCTACAATTCTGAAAATTTTTGATACTTTGATGAGTGCACATTGAAAATTTTGAACAGATTTTGTAAAAAAAAAAAAAATTGTTGGAATGTTTGAAATTTCTCTTGCTTAAATTTTTGTTTGTGAAGAATATTAAAATGAACTAAAATTCTAGGCATTTGTCAAAGTTGCTTGAATGATCCGATGATACAAATTACTGCTCAATCTTTTTTGTTTGATAGGAAATTTTGTTTAATGTGTATTGATGGATGTATCGTAGTGATAAATCATGTTATTCAGGAATTTTCAAGTTAAGAAAGCACTATTGGAGTTAACCTTATTCTAGATGTTCTTGTTGAAGGGCTTTGTGGCAAATTAAGTTATATGCCTTCGTTTCAAATTGTTGATTTCAAAATAATCTTTGGACTTCTTCAAAGTTTTTGATTTATTTCATAAGATTTAAAGAAAGGATTAGGGCACTTCATAAAATGCGGTCGAGCCTTTCAAGCTTACCTAATTGATTCTATTCCCCTTTGAACCCTTATTTTGAGCCTTATTGAAAAACCAATTATAAATTCTTTTTGAAAGACCTAACGTCTACCTACCTTTGCCAATGTGAAAAACCATGATTCCTTTGCTTTGAGATAGATGATAATTTATTGGGGTTGTGGAATATAGTGATGAGTAGAGTGTTAAATTATTAGAAAAGAATGTAGAAAGTAAAAGGGTTCATATTGTATAGAAATCAAGCCCAAAAAAAAAACAAAAAAACAAAAAAAAGAAGGAAAAAAAAGTGTATACAAAAAAAATAATAATAATGAAAAAATCCAAGAAGGCTTGATATGGAAAAGATCAATTTGGTTTAAGTTTGGGGGAGTATGGTTAATGAGAAAATGAAGAAACTCCTTGAGAGGTTATCATCTATCTTTAGGTATTTGTTAATTATCCTTTACCTTTTCTTTTGAGAACCTTAACCCCTAGCCCCATTACAAGCTGAAAAGTCCCTTTGATTTTTAAGTCAAGTGAAGTGAATTAAAAGAAAAGAGGAAGAAATTAGAGAATGATGGAATTGATTGTTTGGATATAGTTATATGATTTAAATTGTTGCTTTTAACTTTCGCAAGAGCAAAAGGAATATATGTCAACTCCATTCACACACTCACGTTTGGAAATTCTTGAAAAGCATGTTTTAAATCTATGAAGTGTCCATTTGTGCATATTTAGTTGATTTCCTGTTTTATATAACTCCTTGAGCAGTAGATGAGGATAAATGTATTCATGCATCAATGACAAATATTAAAGAAATTTAGTGAAGATACATGTTTTTGCTTGAGGACAAGCAAATATTTAAGTTTGGGGGTGAAAAACTTGTTCGCCTCGCAAGTGTACGAGTTTCGCAAGTAATAAAGTGATAAGTACAGTATCGTTCCCATGAGGATTTGTTTAACAAATTGGTCAAACAAGAGGCTTAGTGAATTCAATCTAGTTGAGCTAGAACAAAGTTTTCATGTAAAATGAGAATTTTTAAAGACTATTGCTAAAACTTAAAAATTGCTAAAGGAAAATGACTTTTGACTTCAAGAAAAATGGAGCCTAGGATTCTTCTTCCCCTTTTTGCATTTCATAAAACTTGGTTAACTTCCTCTCTAGTAACATTTCAATACATATAAGTGTTAGTCTAGGGTTCAAAAAGCACTTGAAACGCTCTCTCAAGTCAAAATCAAGTTTCTCTTCTCATTAAAATGCACAATCTCTTGCTACCATTATTGAGAATCAATATTTAAGCAACAACCCTAATGTGACAATGCAAGGTTAGTAAATATATCTCTATTTTAGCAACAAACCATCCATTTATCAAGTAAACTTCAAGACAAGCATGATTTCAATCAAGTTCTACACCTAGATTAGCTCTCTCGAGTCAAAACCTATGTGAATAAATCATCTAAATGGAGGCCACTCACTTAGAAGCATTAAGCCAAGGTTGAAATCAACACATATATATATTAATCTACCAAAAGAGAGGAAAGTTCAAGTATTAATCCATACAAAAGGGTAAAAGAACCCTAGAATGAAAGGTTTAGCTACTCATGTTCAAATACAAAAAGATTCTAAGTAAAGAAACTGAATACATGAAGAAACTAAGAAGAAAGGAGAGGAAAAGAGGAAGAACCAAGGTGAAATCCCCAAAATCTCTCTTAGGTTGAGCACCCAAGCCTCCAAGATTCACCAAATCTCTCTCCCAAGCTCTTCCCTTGCTTGCCCACTTGTTTCCCTAGGTCAAGAGTATGTTTTTCGGCCCTTCCCTTTAGGTTAAATAGGCTTTTTCTGTTTCTGAAATGAAAAAACTCGGAGCTGTACTTTCAGCATTTTTTACGACTGGCTACGGCCAGTGGTCCACTGGCCGAGGCCAGTGACACAGAAAACTACTTGCTGCGGCCAGTTGCACACTTGCTACGGCTAGTTGCACAGGTTCTTCAAATTTTGCACTGCTTCACATCCTTTCTTTCTTTCCCTATTTCTTGATTCTTATAGAGCTTCAAAGCTTGTCTCCACCTTCCTACAAAAAAGGGGAAGGAATTATCCATTTTCAATTAAATCACAAACTCTATAGGATAAAACAAGGATTTCTTTGATATTTGCCTTATACTTTGATATGCACATTTTCCTCTATAACTTCATTCTATGCACATTTTGAACCAAAAATAGAAAAAAGGAGAGAGAAAATGTGCTGGAATGTTGTCAATTTCTAAGAGTTAACACCTTGTGGCATTCTTGGGCTTATCAATTCTTTGGAATTGTGGCACCTACCCAAACTGCAATTTCATGTTAAATTTCTTCGTTCTGTATCTCGAGTTTCCCTTATCCTTTTTCGGTGTTTTTTGAGTCAAAATCATAGTTAAGAACATCATCTTTCAGGTCGTTTTAGAATCGCTCAAATCTGAGGTCTGTAACACGAGATCCATTCCGTTCTTTAGGATGCGTCAGAGGCTGAAATTTCTGGTGCGAAAATTCCATTCCTAGTTGATCCGATCGTCCGTTTCTTTCGAGAATCACATCAGTACTGTAATACTAACTCTGATGCTTATTGTATACCTATATGTGATAGATAGTCTGAGACACTGTTTTTGAAAAGCTGTGGATTCTGTTTTAAAGAAAATAATTGGGCATACAATTATGTACAGGTTATAGTCATGATAACGCTGTTGAGTTTTCCTAGCGTTGAGGACACGGATGTATACCGTGGCACTGGTGAATAGTGCATACTGGTTTGATGTGAATATGTGGTGAGACTGGAATAATATGGATATTTGATGGTTGCGTTTTTATTTTTGAGAAATGAATATTGAATGTGAATATTGTTGTTTTATCATGAATCTCTGTCACACATAAGTGATACATAAGCATGAGGTTAACCGTTACCTGAGGTTCAATGGGAATTGAACCTCAGCTCATAGTCTCAAATTCTGGTGGAACCAGGAACAAGAACAAGGATGGGTGGCACACGAGAGAACACGGGCGGAGGACCTTTTTCTTTTGAACCTTTATGTACATGCTGTATTCGGATAGTTGTATCGCTGTATAAGAACCCAGACTCAACAACAGAGAATGTATATCAGATACTCGCTCTTTTAAATTATTCCGATGCTCTACTTTGATTAAAATATTTTGAAAACGGATTTCAAAAATGAGAATGTTACAAAATTAGTCACATTAACAATAATATCAGCCCCGATTAACAATTATATCAGTCCCATTAACAACTTACCAAGATTTTAAAAATCCCAAAAAGGGCCCTGGGCTCTATTTGGGATTTTCATAATCTTAGGGCCTTTTTTAGGATTTTTTTCCTTCGAATAGGATACTTAAATGCATTTTCCCAAAAATCTAGTGGTCCGGTCCAGTTTAATCCAACCCGAATTGGTTTGATCCAGTCCATCTAAACATCATAATAAAATTGATTAGGCTGGACTGAGGCTTGGATCATCCGAGCCAAGGGCCAGACCATTTAGGTTGGTCGAAATCAATTTTTTAAAATATTTTTATAATATAGATGTTACTTTTTATTTTTTATTTAATGTTGTTGAAGTTTTTTTAAGGATTCACAGTTATACTTTATTTTTTGTATGATGATTTTTACATGATTATAGGTATTTTTATCATCTTAACTGTATTTATCATATTTAAATCTTTTTTCTAATAAATATTTTTTATTGTTGTTGGATATTCTTATAGATTTATTATATTTTAATTTTACGTGACGCGTTTCATATTATTATAGGTATTTTTATGGTCCTAATTCTGTTTAATAAGTTCAAATTTTTCCTTCCATAGAGGAAAAAACAAAAACAAAAGCAATAATAATAAATTCAGATCTTAGACTAGCTAGATTAGTCCAAGGAGTCCAGAAAAACCAGTTTGGTCCAACTTAGCCTCAAGTTGGTGCTGGATAAGACTGGATCCTCAAGTTGCCTTATACAATCTAAAATCCTCTTTGGACTAGATCTCATGTTGATGTCAAACCCAGTCCAATCCATAATCATCCTTAAGTGAGACACAAATGTAACAAGCACATTGGATTAAGTGAGCCGAGAAGGAGAGGGAGCAGTTGAAGTTTTTTTGACACAGCAAGCCGGACATTATTGTTAAAATATTTGATACCTAAAATTAAATTCGTTCAACTCAATCTTTAAGTTTACACTATTTTATAATCTGTTCTTTTTTTTCTTTCGCATTTTTAGAAATTATCTAGTACTACGGGATTAAGTTAAAGCAAAATAAATTTTAGGAATTGACTATTGAGTTATAATTTAATGAAAAATTTATGAACTCAATGATTAATTTTTTTCCCTAAACATTCATCACGAACTTTCAACTTTAACTATTGCTATTTTGCAATGATCTATATTCTCATAAAAAAGTTATGAATATGACTCCCATAACTTATTTTTTATTGTATTGTAATCATTGTTCTCAAACTCAAGATGAAGTTTATCATTTTTGCGTTTCTATATTATAAAATCATGTTGAGACATGCTTAAACTCATACTAGCTGTAAACTAGATTAGTCTCATAAGTTTACACACTGAGTTTACAGTTTTTACATTTACATCTTACAAAATCATGTTAATTCACTCTTAAACTTGTGCTAACTTTTTTATTTGATCATGATCAATAGCTTTATATATGAATTTTATAATAATAAATGTTTGTTGAGTATGATAAATTAGGAATACTGATAGATTAAATTTCAATTATTTGAATTTAAAATATATTCAAGTTACATTTTTTACATTTTAATTAATTAATTATATACTATTAATGCCTATTTATTAGTAAAAGTAAAATCGTATGAGTTGACAATTCAAGTCAATCATACGATTTTACATCAATGTCGCCACTTAGCTTAAACATGTGAGTTTGACGACCTTGTTTGTAATATATGAGTGGCTATCCATTATACTATGTAATACCCTAAAATTCATATTCATTATAAATGTTATATTTTGGCAAATAATACCTATTAAAAGTAGAAGAATATATTGTCTCCAATTTTGTAGTTTATTTTATTTCTTGGGCAAATTTTCTCTAGAATTTAAATAGAGCAAAACCCAATTTTCTAATTTACATTATGGATCATAAAACACCATAAAATTATCATAATACAACATAGTTCATATTTAATCATAAAGAGCCATAAAATGTTATAAAATACCCTAAACTCTCCAAAACTAAGTATAATCCTAATTTAATCATAAGAGACAATTAAATGGCTTGAAAATACTTATACCAGTTAAGGGAAATTACCAACAACTAATGAACAATTAAATCTACAATAATTGAAATAATTGCATAGTTAAACTAGTAGCAAATAAAAATCATCAATTAAGAATATTTGGACTTAATTAAAAATAAAGGACCAATAAGAGTTTGAGATTGGCATAAGATTAAGTTGCTAATTGTCATGATTAAATCTAAGAGCCAACCACACTTTGACAAATACACTTAACAACATCTAAAATACCATATTAGATATGCTAATTAGGATTAGTTGTGGAGGGCTAGAATTAAACCTCATAAAGCTAAATCCTAAGGCCTTAATTTAATTTCATAAAGTGTAATCCTTGTGAAGTTGGAATTAGCCAATGAAAGCTTTCCTTCTAGATGATTTAAGATCAGTTAAAAAGAGGTATACACGGTTGAAACAAAAATCTTGAATTGAAAATGGAAGTGATTAAATAAATAAAAGCTCAAGTTCATTAAAAGCTCATGGGATAAATGGCCATTAATATTTGGAAGAAGTGTACCTAAGAAGACTTTGGAGGCTTTGAGTCTAATGCTTTGGAAGAGGATAAATTGGAAAGAGAAAAATGTGTGTGTGTGTGTGTGTGTGTGTAAGAGAGAGAGTGTTGTGAGTGTGTGTGTGCACGTAAATGTTGTGAGGGTTGTGAGTCTAGTGTGTGTGTGAGAGAAAAGTCAAAACATCCACCAATAGGAAAAATTTGGTATAAATCAATTAAATTAATTAATGGAATTAATTCAAGACATAAGTAAATGAGAATTGATAGGGCAAAACTTTAAAGCCTATAAACTCCGCAAGTGCACGGACCGTATCAAGTAATAAAGTGATAAGAAAAGTATCGTTTCCACGAGGACTTGGTATCACAAACTTCAGTTGAGTATTAATTTCACAATTTCGTTTAAGTTGAGGAAAACAAAAATTGAATTTAATTAAGAAAAATAAATTAAAACTAAAATAAAAATAAGAAAATTACCACAATAATCAAATAAGCAACCTAGAGTCACTAATTACTTATTTGATTCCTAGATTTTATCCTCACTAAATTAACTTTGACCTAACCTAATCAATTATTCTAGAGTATTAATGTCTATAAATGTCTTCCGGTCCATTTATCTACCTATCTTAATTAATTATGTAATGTCTCACACAACTAAATAAGATGCTTTTTAAATCGGGCTCACTCTAATTTGATTATGCGAAGCTTCTACGTATATTCCTATCCTAGATGCAAATTAGATTAAAACCTAACTTCACGTTAAATTTAAACCTAATTCCACATTATTTATTCCCAAGGTCAATTTAGGATTCCCTCTTCCAAGTTCAACCCTAAATCCCCAAAACATGCTCAATGGTGATCAATCAATTTTCAATAACAATGAACACATGATTAAATAAACTGAAATAAAATTAAGCAAAACTAACAAGTGGGAATAATCTCTAAAACCCAAACAAGTACATAGATTCTCTAGGTTGCAAAACCAACTAACCACACATGTCTTTATTTAAATCCATAAAAAACATGAACATTCAAGTTCAAAGAAGAAGGAGAGAGAGGAAAGAAAGATTCTCCGTCGCCTCCACAGTCCTTCCGTCCTTCCGTGGGGATGATGAAGAGAACTGAAATGCTCATCCTCTACTCCTCTGCTTCTTCGTTCCTTCTTGTTTTGTGTCTCCTGATCTGCCTTTCTTCTTTTGTCCTCCTCTTTCTTGTCTTTGCCTCCCTATTTATAATAATTTAGGTCTTGAGTCACTGATTCTCTTTTTCTTATTAAAAAGATATCTCGTATCTTGTAATTTACTCCATCAAATCATACAATTTATTTTGTTTCTATTTTCTTGCGGGGGACCATCAAGTTTGGCTGATTGCATATCCTCTTATTGCCTTTTCTACTTTATTTCAAATCAGCTAATATTTCCTGTACAATAAAAATAGGATATAAGTAGATTTTATGTCGATTTATTCTTTGATCCTAAGTTTAATTCAATTATGGAAAAGTTCATAAAAGATAATTAAATAGGTATATAATATCAATAATTCCAATCAAATCTCATAAAATATACATCTATTTAATCATAAAATATATACTCATCAAGAATCTATACAAAATAAATTGTATCTTGAGATACGTTAATCATATATCAAATATAAGGAGTTATTGTTAACTAGCATAATCTAAGCTTGAGATATGGTATAACCAAAGTCATTTTCTCAATTGGTCAAGTTTGATTCCAAATGATAAAAAGGAAATAAGAGGTTTCTAATTTAAGCCATAAGTTCCAAAATTACCAAACCGATGAGAAGATTTGAATAAAACTTCTTGAAGACCCCTAAATATATTTTCATCTAATGAAATGCAAAAGAAAGAATAGATGAAGGGGGAAATTGTTGGCTTGGATAAGGAGAGAGAAAGAGCTTATTTTGTAATACCCCAAAATTTTTATTCATCATAAATATTATATTTTGATAAATAATACCTATTCAAAATCGGTGAATATATGGTCTCAAAATTGAGTAACATATTTATATTAATTTAGGGAATTTTCTCTAAGAATTAAGGTAATCAAAAACCAAATTCTCGAATTTTATTTTGGGATCATAAAATACCACAAAATTACCATATTAAAGCATAAAATGAACAAAAAGAAAGGAAGAAGGTAGGGGCGATTTTTGGGTGACTTGGAGAACAAGTTAGGAAACCTGGAGAGCAAGTCGGGGAAAACTTGGAGAGCAAGTCGGGGAAAACTTGGAGAGCAAGTCAGGAAAACTTGGAGAGCAAGTCGGGGAAACTTGGGGAGCAAGTTACTTGCCGAGCAAGGTTACTTGGCGAACAAGTTACTGGGCGGACGAGGTTACTTGGTTGACAAGTTACTGGGCGGAGGAGGTTACTTGGCAGACAAGTTACTGGGCGGACGAGTTTACTTGGCGGGCAAGTTACTGGGCGGACGAGGTTACTTGGCGGACAAGTTACTTGGCGGACGAGTTACTGGGCGGACGAGGTTACTTGGCGGACAAGTTACTGGACGGACGAGGTTACTTGGCGGACAAGTTACTAGGCGGACGAGGTTACTTGGAGGACAAGTTACTTGGCGGACGAGGTTACTTGGCGGACAAGTTACTTGGCGGACCAGTTACTGGGCGGACGAGGTTACTTGGCGGACAAGTTACTGGGCGGACGAGGTTACTTGGAGGACAAGTTACTTGGAGACCGAGTTGTGAAACTTGGTGAACAAGTTGGAAGACTAAGGAAGCAACTTGTTGAGCAAGGTGCAGAAAAGAAAACCGAAAATTGAGTGTGAAAAGGGTTGTGGGTTTTTCAAAAATAATATCATGATATTTTGTAAACAAAGGGCAGATAAGAAAAGTGAGAACCGATGGAAAATAAATCATAACTTGAAATCCTTGAACTAAGTAGAAAACAACTGGACATATTATGAATCAGTGAATTTTTGTCCCGAAGTTGGTGTCACTCGAAGTAATTTCTGTAACCGACAGCGTTCGGCTTAGAATCTTCGGCAAGTTACGAAATACCCTTAATGGGATCAAAAATTTAGTTAACTCAGATATTTACAAAGAGGAAGAATAGAACTTCAAGGCTGTGTTCCCGGATTTTTGAGATTTTGCAAAATTACGCGATTAGAACACCGAACAGGGAACTTTATCGGTAAAAACTCATAAATTGAATGAGTGACATCACCTGGATGACATCATGTTGATGAC
The DNA here is from genome assembly GCA_034222035.1 of Acacia crassicarpa. NCBI lineage: Eukaryota > Viridiplantae > Streptophyta > Magnoliopsida > Fabales > Fabaceae > Acacia > Acacia crassicarpa. Next base: position 43,526,768 of record JAWXYG010000003.1, read on the forward strand.
ATAAGGGGACACTTGTGTGGTAGAGAGAAGAGGAAAATGAGTGTTGTTCATTAGGCCACATCTTCATCATCCTAGCCCTTGATACAAAAGTTGATCCAAGGGTTGAGATCCATGGAAATTCCCTATAAATAGGCAACCCCTCTTCACTTCATTCTTCACAAATTCCTAGAGCCACTTAGAGAGAGGTTTTAGAGAGAAGGAGGAGTCTGGAGAAAATAGCAAGTTCCGGGTAAGTTCTTCGGTCTCTAGTCTTTAGTTTTCGTAGTTGTTTTGATAGTTATAGTAGAAATGCTAGATTAATCTTTAATCTTCCAAGCAAGTTTAGAAATCATGTTTTAGGGATAAATATGATATTTATTTCAAAAATATATTGGAGATGGAGATATGTCAAAATTTTGGAAGATTAGAGTCAAAATAGCGAAGCTCTGGCGAAATTTCGTCGGTTAGTCAAACTAGGGGCAAAAAGGTAATTTGTACCTAAAATGCCTGTTATGATGTGGATCACTGATAAATGTGATATTATCCCTATAGGATATCTGTAATCACATACCGCTGTCGTACCGCTGTCAAAGGTACCATTTCCCGTCAACGAAGGTACGTTCGCGTACTGTAACACTAACTCTGATGCTTATAATATGCTTTATGTGGTAGATAACTTTACATCTGCTGTGTGCTTATGAGATACATCTGCTGTGTGCTGGGATACATCTGCTGTGTGCTGGGATACATCTGCTGTGTGCTTATGAGATACATCTGCTATGTGCTGGGATACATCTGCTGTGTGCTTATGTACTGTTGGGATACATCTGCTGTGTGCTTATGTATGGATTATTACTGTAACGCCGTGAATATCTGTCATATACTGTCATATATAAGCATGAGGTTAACCGTTACCTGAGGTTCAATGGCCATTGAACCTCAGCTCTTAACATAGCGTCAGGCTCAGGAGAACCGAGGACCAAGGAAAAAGGCAAGCAGGCTGCATAGAGACTCGACTGAAGCCATTTTCTGTTTATACAGTCGCACTGACGTTAGACGTCTGAACTCAATGCACTATTACTGTAATTAGCTAGACTTACGGCATTTTGAATGTAAATATCAGTTACTCAATCGCTTCGAAGCTCTACTCTGATATATACTGTTTTTGAAATTGGCATGTTACATATTTTATTTAAATAAAACTAAATAATAAATTGAATTTCAAAAAGCAAAACTTAGAGATTAAGTTAGGGTTTTCTAATCACATGGATGGATGAGATTAAAACTTCTTGACCAAGTTTAGATCCAAGGTTTCATACACAAGAAGAGTTAGGTTTGAAATATTTACCAAAGTGTCATAGCCTTTTACTATAAACAAGACTTTCAACATGTGCGTTGCATGAATATGTTAAAGCTACAAATGGGCTAAAATGATCAATATATGCTACAATGTTATTATTCAACCAATTCCTTACATCATAATCATGATACATTTCAAATAGTCCTATATGGTGATAAGGAAGATTATCTTCATGCTATTATTGCAATAAAAGGTTTGAAAAATTTCTCTATAAACTACATTTATTGTAATATTATTGCATTTATTGAACTCATCCAATATAAGTGTTATCAACCTATTGAAACTCTTAACCTTTGATAGTGCAACATATAGTTGCCCATGTGAGAAAACCGGACTCGGTAGGTATAGACCAACATTGGACATCGATTGACCTTGGCTCTTAATTATCATCATTGCAAATGAAATTGTAATGGAAAATTGCCTCTTTGTCATATTGAAAGATAGTTTAGATTGAGATAGATTCATATTTTATATCATTTAAGGCCTTTGCCTTAATTACCCGCTAGTTGCGCGGATAGAAAGCATCTTCATTGTTGTTAACATAAAGACGTATAAGAAAAAAATAAAAACTCTAAACTAATAGGCTCAAAAAGATATTTCAGTGTAATCCACGGATTAAATCATGTGAGACTTACTTACATGCATTAGAAAATGACTAACTAATCTAAATTCAAATATTGAGACAGAAAAATATTGTTGAACTCTTAAAAAATTATTGAAATATAAAAAAGTATGACAATTGCTATATGACCATTTATTTGGTTGAATTTAATATTTTAGATGCTTTAATTCCAAGATTTAAAAATTCAAATTACTTCAACACCAACAACCCACTTACATTCAAATAATTTTAAGTTACGCACCACGTCTTAAAATGTATCAAGTTTTAAATCATTGTTAGTTGGATTATTATAATTTGAATTGATTTGTAACACTTATGTTTTGATTTTATATATTTTCATTCACACTCATTGAAATTGTTTTATCGAGTACGTTGTTAGGTATGATAGTGATTTGTGTTTCTATTCAGTGTCACTGTGAGTATTCTTCATTAAGGAAGCAAGTTTTACGAACTCGATTTAAATTGCATACCAAGTGGTTTCAAAAGTACCTTAATAAGTTGTTGTTATCTAGCGTTTAGGACAATTATTTGTCAAAGATCACTTGACTCAAACCGTGTTTGGGGTTTTTAATTAGACTTGGTAAATTAATTAACTCACATGACATCAGGCAAGCTAAGATAGCTATAGGTTCACTTCCAAGGAACATTTCATACTTCTATTCATCATTTTATCAAAAATCAGAAATATAGTAGTTTAGTTTGTTATTCATCATTAAAAAAGTAAAACAAGAAAAAAATTAAAACACCTTTGAATGTTTTGGTCACTTAGTTTAACCCAGGAATCAAATAAACAACTCCTTAAGAGAACACGACTTGAGTTGTGCCTTTCACTACATAATTTAGTTTATTTTGCTTTAACCTGAGGCGAGTAAAGGTTTTAAATCAGTTGTATACTCACTCCTATCTTGCTTTCAATTGAATTTAATAGTTCCACTATTATATCAAAAATTTATATTATTTGATCCGTCAAGACAAACCACCCTATGTGTTGCACAATCACATGCAATAAAAATTATCAATATGTAGATTATTTTTTTTGGAAAAGCTACAGGTAAACGCCTAAAATCAGCAATATTATATGCCCCGAGGCGTGTGATGCACGAGCTTCTTTCAATTACATAACCTTTTGATGCCAATAAGGATCGGTTGGACCAAACTAAAAGTCCCTTCACAATGTTCCAAAAAATCAACATAAAAAATTCAGTATCATCATACAATTCTTCAAAATATATTTTATAGACAGCCACACACATTTAACCATGTCAGAGCACTTGGTTAGAATGGAATAAACATACAATAGTCATTATTTGATGCAGAAAAAAAAGGAAAAAGTAAAAAAGAAGTGATCATCATGTATGTCCATGAAAAAATAAAGTGAATTTTTGAACTTATCGTCCCGACAATAAAATGACCCGTGTGATGCGCAATGTGCGGAATTCTTTCAATAACCAAATTGAAACTCCCTTATCATACAATTTTTTTTTAAAAAATCCATTGTAGAAACAGTCACGCACATTTGACGTAGCAGATTGGGATGGAATGAAACAAATAATCCTTAAAAAATTAGTATATGACTATGTAGCATTTAATTTGATCAAAAAAATCCTTGATTCATATATTTATTTTATGAAAAACTTAAATATGTGTATATTTAAAAATATGCTTTTTTTTATAATTGACAACTAAAAATTCATCAAACACCCTAGGTTATTCAGTCTTAAACATAAAAATACTTTTCCTACTTATTTATTAAAAATTTCTTCATAATGCATGTAGTTAATATGAAGTTATTGAATATATTGAAAATAACATAAATAATAGAGTAAAATACATTGACTACCCATCTGTTTTACCTAAATTATACAAACCTCCCTTCTATTTGAAAAATGTATATAGACCTTCTATAATACCCCAAGATTTGTATTTCTTTTAAACATGATATTTTGGCCATTAGAACCTATTGAAAATAGGAGAGTATGTTGTCTCCAAAATAGTATTGTATTTATTCTATCTCTTGAATAAGTTTTCGGTAGGACTTAATAGGACAAAATCCAACTCCCTAAATTTTAGGAGTCATAAAATATTGGAAAATGTCATAAAAACCCCTAAATCAATTAAATGAAATTTTCAACAATTCAAGAACCACTAAATTCACACCTAGGGATAAATTGTCTTATAATTCATATATTGTCAAAGATAAGGCGTAAAAGAGTAGGAAGAGGTCTAAAATAATCAGAGAACACTAAAAATTAACCATTGGACATCAAAAATTAATCTTAATTGAATTAGCATTCATAAGTAACCTAGTGGCAAATATTAACAAACAATTTGAAATATTTTGGCTAAATTCCATATTAAAGCTTGACAAGGGATCGATTATTGAAACAATTGGAATTAATGGGATCATAATTGAGTTGTGAAACAATTAAAACACTACAAACTAAACCTAATTAAGCTAAATCAAATAATAAACAAGAAGAAATTAACTTAAGGCTTTTTACCACAACAATTTACATTGGATCAATTTTTGGTAGCCCAAGCTTTTGCCCTAACCAACAATAAAGCCCAAAACAAAAATCAAACCCAAAAATTCAGAGGTGGGGCACGGTTTTGTGGAGCTTCAAGAGGAAGGAATTGATTTTCAACACATGTGCTAAATTGGTCAAAGCTTGTAGGAGACAATTTACTATTCCTTGCTTGAAGTCCAAGTTCTTAGGCTTCTTGAGGAAGGAAGAAGAAAGAGAAGAAGGGGGGAGAGAGAGAGAGGGCGGATGAGGGGGAGTGAAAGGTGAGGATGTGAGTTTTCAACTTTGACCTAGATCCAATGGTGGAAATTAGCCAAGAGAGAAGTTGCAAAAAATTACACAAATGCCATAGAGAATCCTATAAATAGGGGGCCAAGCTCATTCATTTTCCTCACACCAAGCAAAGCAACACTTGCTTATTTGAGAGAGAGTGAAGAGAGTTGGATGAAAGCTTGAAGGAGTTCAAGCCTTAGGTAAGCAAAGTTCTTTAGTTTTGAGTTTTACATTCATAGGTAGAAGTAGTTTTAATCTTTAAAATTCTAGAATAGTTTTATTTTCATGTTTTTATGGTTAAAAATAGCTTTGTCTCAAAAAATTAGTGAAGAAAGTGGTTTACCAAAATTTCCGGGTTCGAAACATTGTAGTAACGAAGTTCTGGCGAAAATTCGTCGGTTAGGCGATTTCTGAACAAGTAACAGAAAAATGCATATTTCATGTTGAAAATGTTATTGAAAAATTCTGAGAAAATTCATGGTTAAATTAGACATATAGGACTTTCCAAATATGTAAAGAACATGTTGAAACGATCTCTGTACAGTGAGAAAGAAATTCTCAAAGTTTATGTTGCGAAAATGCTGGAATTTCTGGGCAGAGAATAAACACGTGGAATCTGGAAATTATTTTTGAATTCTGGGCAAAGTTTGATATTTTTCTTGGAAAATGGACATCCTGAGGATTACAGATCTTCGTTTCGATTTTCTAGAATTAGTTATGATTTTTCAAAGATAGGCGAAATTCTGCCCCATAAATTCCAGCATTTTTCAACAAATTTTGAGGAAATAAAATGATGGTTTAATGTACTAAGGGTAGAATAGTCAGTAATGGCCAAAATATATTTTAGGATATTATTTATAAATTAATAAAGCGATATTACTCTTATAGGAAGTCTGCAAACGTATATTGATCGTCGTCATACCGGAATTATCAATCCAGGTACGGACGCGTATTGTAACACTAACTCTGATGCTTATGATATGCTTATATATGTGATAGGTGGTAATGGTACATGTGAAGTGTACATGAACAACTTTACATGTGAAGTGTACTGTTGACATAAATAACTCTACATGTGATGGGTATTGTTAACTTAGATAATTGTACATGCGAAGTGTACTGTCAATATATTGAATTTACATCTAACGTGTGATTGTGAGTTGATTAAACTGATAATATCTGTCATACATAAGCATGAGGTTAACCGTTACCTGAGGTTCAATGGTAATTGAACCTCAGCTCCTACTATAGCTTTAGGGTCTGGAGGACCGAGGGCCGACGACAGGAGTAAGCAGCCCGTGTGAAGATCTGGCCGGAGGGTCTTTTTGTTTTTATATATAATATTTTGAATTATTGGATGAATGTATACCACTACTATAACCAACCATGGTTAGTATTTTTATACACTCATCAGTTACTCGCTCTCTTGAATTTTTCCGATGCTCTACTCTGATCAATTATTTCAAAAACAATTTAGAAAATTGGGATGTTACACCTTCCTTGAAATTAGAATGTAAGCTACAGAAATCTCTCAAACACATATTTGAGATTTTATTTTTATCCATCCAACCGTTAGTTTGCCCTTAAATTTGACTATTAAACATTTGTTTTCACCAAAATGCCCCTCTTTCAATAAATGTATGAACAATTATATTTTTCTAAGATTATATTAACAGAAATCATTATAATATATATGTTCAAAAATTAGCAACATATTATAAAATTTATTGATTTCTACTATATTAAAAAATTTAAAATTTTATCATATTTATTGAAATTTATTTCTTTTGTTAAATAACTAAGAACATATTTCTTTTTTTTTTTTATCCACGACACCTCACTATATGTTATTAATAATTTAAATTTGAGACATAACTTATATTATTTTTATTTTTTGAAATATTTTTTTCATAATCATTTATAAACATGTTTATTTAAGTATACATCTATTAAAAGAATTATCACATGTTTAATTAAGTTTTATGTGTTTTCATTAATTAAATTAATGAAGTCTTCATCTCAATATGAAAAAAAATTAACAAATTACTATTTACAAAAGTAAAAAATAAATTAAGTAAAAGAAAAAGAAAAAGAACTCTTAAATTACTTAAATAATTTTAGCCAAAATTAGGAAATTAGTAATGATGAAGTGTGAATTAGTAAATAAAATTTATTTTAATATAAAGTTTAATTAAAAAATCAAAATCCTTAACATAGTTAACAATTTGAACCTAAGTGTAGGTTTTCAAAATAGATGAGAGGTGCTTGTAATTAAGGCAAAATACAAGGGAAGTTAGAGTATTTTACTCTAAATAATATGATTCCAAAGCAATGAGGAGTTTTTTTTTTTTGGTCAAAGCCATGAGGAGTAATGGAATAGATTAAAAACAACAAAAATTTATAAATGATAAATAAATTCAATCCCCTCAATTAAGAAATTTTATACTATGAGCTTCTCACTTCATGAGCCACATAACAGTGGACACATATAGGCTAAATTAGGTTTAGTGTCAATTATTTTAGCCCTAAATTTTCCTACAATCATGGATAATAAATCAAATTAAAACTATCCTAATTTGATTGAAATTTAAGGGCCAATCATCTAAAATAATTAAATACAAAATACCCCTGAAAGAAATCTTAAAATCATAGAGAATAAATAGAAACTATCGCTGAGATTTAAAGGCATATCAGCTAAAATAATTAAATATAAAATATCCCTAAATACAATAAATTACATCCCAAAATTGAATGTAAATTTAGTCAACAGTAATTGGTCGTACATTACATAACATAGCTAAACCCTTGGATGCACTTATTATGCATCGCCAAAATAAATCAAATACATGTTTTTTCATCCTAGTGACCAATCCATGAGTCCTACCTTTTCTTCTCATTTATATACCATGCACGCTCACAATTTCCAACACCTTATGTTTCTTTCCGATGTTATTTCACTTCTCCCATGACAAAACAACAATTTGAAATTTTCTTTTCCCTTTGGTAATGTGCTAGTCTTAAATTGACTTTCCTTTGTGTGTAGCTTTCCGATGTGTTAATACTTTATTAATTTGAGAGGTACATACAACCACATCAATGAGTCTTCCCTTTACAAGGTATTCTTTGTTTCTATCTTTATTGATCCTTCATATTTCTTTTTATCCTTTTAAATAGAGAATCTTCATAATAATTCATTATATTTTCTTAAAATTTTAATCTTAATTTAAATATACAATCTAGATGGATTTTTATAAATTATAACTCGATCATCTCCCCCTCATTTTATTTGATTGGTGATTTATTTCAAATTTTCAAATAAAAAAAAGTTGATTACAAGCAAATAATATGACTTGAAAGCTATTTTTGATTTATTAATTATTAATTACTTTATTCAATTTTCAGATCACAGCTTCCAATATACACCTTAATGAATTTTTGTTTCCCAAGAATTTCTCACTCCATGCCTTTCCCTATTTCATATTAGTCTCACTTTCTATATTTTGATTATTATTTTTGTTCTGTCCTAAGAACACAGAGATTGGACTTGACTAGGTTGTCAAGCTAGAGCCTACGTACCCTTTGAAGGGATCAAAGTCCACGTAGTTTGTGTTACACAGTAAGGCGTGAAGCCAGGGGAGTGGGTGTGTGCTCTGTGTAACAGAAGGTAAAGAGAGCATGAGATAGAACGTGTGCACCTGTTTAGGGTTTCCTTCTATTTATAGAGGAGTCTGGTGCGCGTATCTCTACCTGAATGAGCAGTATCTAGGATTGAGCCGTCAGGGGCTAATTGGCTGGCGCCATGATTGTAGAAGAATCTCTATTGATAAGATCCTAAATCCGGGGGATCTCGGATCCTTTCCTAATATAGCACAGATCCTGTTGTAGGCGTAGTTGGGCCGAGGTCCGGACCTGGGCCTATTGGGCCGGTCTGTAACAGTTGCTCCCCAGCTGGGTTGTTCAGGCTTCTCGACGGCCGAGGTGTTTAATGCCCCCGATCCCCTTTATGGTCGAGGTCATTTGTCTAGACTGAGTCGGCTTTAGGGTGCCGTGGCCATCAGTCCGGTCCGGAGCTGTGGTCAGCTTAACCTGTCTTTGTCCTGCCTAGAACGCCGGGTTTGTCCTTGACCGGGCAGTTGTTCGTCCTTCCCAGGTTTCTGGCTCTTTTGCCTTTTGGGATTCTGCAAATGCTTTAGGGTTTGCCCCTATCGTCCCATCATTATGGGTTTACAGCTGTCAGGTCTCCATTAGGTGTGCTCTGCAACCGCCGCGCCCCCTCGCTTTTCGAGGTTAGTGCGCATTTATTACACTTGCGTCGTGCTGTGCCAATCCCGTCACATCTGTACGGGAATAGACCGTAGCACCCCTATGCTGGGTTTTAAATAGCCCTCTTCTCTTCTCTGTTCAGCTTTTCCCGCTATTCGTCTTCTTTTCAGATACTTTCGTGTTCCTTCCAGAGTCTAGAGAGGTTTTCCCCTTGTGCGAAGCTTTTCGCCGTTTACCAGCGTTTCGGTTCTTTTCATCTCCTTCACACAGGTATTCCATCTCTCTACTGTCATTTTGTTCTGTACTTTCCTTTACTTTACCGTTTATTTTTGCCTGAGTTATCGTTCTTCGAGAGTTCTGGGTTTTCATTGGTTTCTTCTAGTGTCACTGTACCCGGAGTTCATCCCAAAATTCCCTTAAACACTAGCCTTTAGCTTCTTAGGCCTCTGATCATGGTGAGAGAGGGAAATGTTCCGCGACCTAGGGCGTCGTTTACGCCGGAGGAGGAAATGCTCCTCCGTTCGCGTCTTCCGCGGGCCACTTACTGGGTGTTTGGGGGTGAGCCCCCTGCTATGGGGATTTTGGATCCTTTACGCCGAGGTGGCGCCGCTCGTCCCAGACGGGTTGGGGCTCGTCCAGCTTTAGCTAGGGTCTCGGTCCCAATTCCTCGCCGTCCTTTCTAGCCACCAATGCGCGCACTTCCTCTCGGATCCCCTGGTGGGGCCGGTGTAGGCTCCTCTTCCGGATTTGGCCCGCCGGTGGTGATGGCTCAACCTCTAAGTTTCTACGAGGGTCCTTCCATCGTCTGTACGGCGTCTGCCCCGAAGGGATATCTCGGCCCTTGCTGGGACTGCCTGGCGGAGGCATCTGTGCTGATGGCTCGCTGCGGAGATGCCAAGGCGTCTACCTTACTCGGCTCATGCTGTCATTGGTCCGCCTCGGTCGTTCCTTCTCATACCCCCGTTCGTCCGGGTCCGCGGTCTTTTTCGTCTGCTACTATGCCTGTGCCAGGTATTTATGCTTCTTTGCTAATACCAGCTTTGTTTATTTTCGTATAGGCTTATTTATGGCTCCCAAATCCCAATCTTCCAGGAGGCGTTCCGAGCCGGAGGGTTCGGGTTCCTCCAGTCTACAGGAGGCTTTGCGCCGGCGATTCAATTGGGTTGCTCTCGAGATGCTGGCGACCTTGTCTCTGATGTCCGAGGCCGATGTTGCCCGGCTGAAGCTGCCCGAGATGGATGGCTATGTGTATGCTCCTGCGGGGGCGGGGGAGTTGATGTGCGCCGTTCGAGAAGAGGGGAAGCCCAATTTTTTCCATTTCTACCGGGATGTGTACACCCGGATCCAAATCCGTTTTCCTTTTTCCGCCTTCCAGATGTCGGCCCTTACCTACCTCAACCTTGCGTCGTCACAACTTCATCCGAATGGATGGGCCTATTTATTGTCCTTCGAGAAGTTGTGCGGTTCTTTTCTGATTCCTATTCCTTGCACCGCTAACCTCTTCTTCCATTACATCTGCCCTTTTACTCTGGCTTGCCCAGGGAGGGCGATAAGCTCAAGGGGTTGGTTTCGCTTAGAAATGTGTCGGAGTGGAAGCTGATAGGGGCCTTCTCAGACTCCTTCAACCGATTCAAAAGCACATTTTTCAAGGTGGTGGCCGTGCCCGGCCAGCAGCCCTGGTTTTTGGCCAGGGCTAAGGGCCCGGATGTGGAGTGGCGGTTCCCCCTTTACTGGGACAAGGGGCACTACAAGAAGTCACCGACGTCCTACCTGGTGGACGAGGACCACTTGTCGCCGGATACCATCCCCATATCCCTAGGCTGGCCGCCTTTATGGAGAAGTATGGGGTTCAGACCGCAGCCTGTTTTATCTCGGGGGATGCCTCTGAGCCTTTGCCCCCTACCTGTAGGTCTTTGTGTCTTTATGTTTAACTTTGAATTCTCCTATCCGATTTGCTAACTTGTTTCGTCTTTCTTTGATTTCAACTAGGACTATGGATGCCCTGCCGCTGTACGCCCGGCTGTCAAGAGCTGCTGCTGTGCCTTTCAGACAGAAGAAATGGGCGGCCTCGGCTAATGCCGGCATCCCCGCTGCCCCGACTTCGAAGAAGGCGAAGGGCTCTGCTGCTGGGGGTGCTTCTTCCGCCAAGGCTCCCCAATCTGCTCCTGTGGTGGGGACTCCGGCTCTAGAGAGTCAGGAGATTGTTGCTGCTGCTGGTCCTACCCCGGCTCTTGAGCCCCAAGCTTCTGAGGGGGGCGAAGTTGTGACCGCCTCTCCGGCTCCCCGGGGGAAGGACGTGGTCCTTTCTGACGATGAGGTGTTGGCGACACTTTCTCCCTCAGGCTCGCTATCGCCCAGGTCTTCCCCGGCGCGGATTCACCCTTCTTCACCTCCGTCGATGGGTCCTTCTTCTGTTTTTGCCTGCGGCTTCTTGTGGGATCACGGGGTGGTCTCTGAGGTGGACGTGGCCTTCCTTCCGCCTCGGCACTTCCTGGAGGGTGGTCGCCCCTTATCTCCTGACGCTGTGGACCGGCTACAGGTGGCCTAGACGGAGCTGATCTAGTCGGTGGGGTATCTCCAGGCTCTGCGGATGGTGCGGAACCTCTATGCTCGAGCGGAGGGTGAGATTGTTAGGCTTAAGAGAGTGGAGGCCGAGCTGAAGCCCCAGGCTGCGGCTGCTGCAGCTGCAGAACTGAAGAAGGAGCTGGTTGAAGTCAAAGCGAGGGCCAGTTCCTCCGAGGACGAGCTTATTGCGGCCTGGGTGGAGCGTGATGAGGCCAGAGCCGGGCTAGGGCCGGCTAAGACTGAGCTGATCGAGGCCCAGGCTGAGCGGGATACGGCCAGGGCGGAGCGGGATGCCGCCAAGGCTTTGGCGGTGAAGGCTGATCAAGAGCTTCAGCTCACTCGGGAGCATGCTGACTCAGTGGGCGAGGAGTACGCTCGGGCTCGGCAGGGGATGTCCGAGAGCCTGGCTGCGGCCAAGGCATTGGAAGAGCAGCTCGCTAGCCTGGCTGGTGAGAAGGAGGGACTCGAGAAGGCCCTTGCGGCGGAGAAGGCGTCCTCCCAAGAACTCTCTAACACCCTGGTGCAGACTACTGAGGCGTGCTTCAAGCAGGCCTTGCTTCAGATCCGGCATTTCAACCCGGGGCCGAGCTTAATGTGGAAGGGTACGACCATCATGCCTTTGTGCAGGAGCATGGGTCCTTCCTTCCATTCGAGCCTCAAGCCGCCGAAGATTCTGCCGAGGACGTGGAGGAGGAGGCTGTTGCTGTCGAGGGCCCTGAGACGAAGGAGACGGATGCTGGGCCCGGTTTCCAGTCCTAGTTTTGTTTTTGTTTCTTTGTAGATTTTGGGGCGTTGGTGCCTTTGTATGTGGTAAGGATGATTCTGGCCGTTGTGCCTTCATGTACAGACTTTCTGACAGTTAATGGCAATATTTCCTTTTGTCTTCGCCTGCATATCTTTGTCTGACAATGAATGTCTTTTAATTTTTACCGTCCTTTTGTCTATGTTTGATAGTGAATGATTTAAATTTGTCTCATCCTTTTTCTGCAAATCCGGGTTCATTTAGCTACCCTGGGTAATGAGTGGACATCATCTTTCTACCCCGGTTTCACTGTGCATCGGCCGTATGGGCCGCTTCGGCATTCCAGACAATGGATAGCTGTATCATTCTTTTTGTCTGAGTCTGTGTGGTTGTCGGCTGCATGTGTACAGGTCCTTTAGGCAATCCAGTCATAGGATGATTCGGTCACCTTTCTGTCCATGTACTAAACGCTGGCCGTCTGGGTACAGGCCATTTAGATAACTTAGGCAATGGATGTGTTCAATCTTTCTTTTGTCTAAGTTTGTTTGTCGGCCTCATGTGTGCAGGCCGTTGGTACTCTACCACACTTAATGTGTGAGAGATTGGGGCAAGGTTGTCTTGTTTCAGCCTCGTCAGGCCTAACTAACCGAACTGCCTCGGCTCGACTTTCTAGTAGTCGGGCTCCAACTTTCGCTTAGTCGGATCATGTTTAACCGACGTAAGGGCTAGACTACCACATGTCTAACCAAGGCTTCGCTTGCCTCAAGTCAGACATTATGGCCTGATCAGGGCCGGCATGATAGTTCGCCTGCTTAGTCGGGCGAGCGTTGACGTGTCAATTTCACAAAGGGCCACGGATGGCGCCCTCGCCGAGCTCTAACCAATGCCTGTCGGAGTACAACGGCTGGTTTTTGTACATCTAGATGTTCTTTAGTTTTCCTGGCCTGGTTCATGACCTCGGGGCCTTTTTCGGGTGCCGGGTTTAAATACCTCGGCTTTTGATTCTTTGGCAGGGCTCTGTCGTCGCAGTGCCTATGGCCGGTGCCGGGCTTTATGACCTCGGCTTTCGGCTTCCTGGCGAGGTTCCAATGCCTCGGCTTATCATTTTTGGCCGAGCTTCATGGCTTCGGCTTCACTCTTAAGCGAGTATTGTGCACATTCATAGTTTGCTCAACAGGATCCTTTATTGATAAACGAAATGGCCCTAACGGGCTTTACAAAGCAGCAAAATCAGAAATGACATAACTTGGACTTAAAAACAAAAAGAAAAACATGAAAGCGAACGGAATGAAAAGAGCGATCATGAAAACAAACAAACACTGTCGAAAATAGGTCTAGCTATAGTAGATCTTCAGCTTATCGGCATTCCATGTTCTTTTAATTGGCTTCCGTGCCAAAGTCTCGAGGATGTATGCTCCTCCGTCGAGCTTCTCCTTAATCCGGTAGGGCCCTTCCTAGTTTGCCGTCAGCTTCCCGTCCTTGGCATTCTTGTTGCCTATATCGGCCTGTCGGAGTACTAGGTTGCCTCGGTTGAACGACCGGGCTCGGACCTTTTTGTTGTACTTAGCCGCCAGTAGTTGCTTGGCGGCTAGTTCCCGGCAGTGCGCAGTAACCTGGATTTCGTCGATGAGGTCCAAGTCAGTCTTTAAGGCGTCTTCGTTTGACTCCTGCCCCTCCTGTCTGGCTCTGACCTTTCTCCAGGACGGCTGTCCGATTTCAACCTGGATCATTGCCTCACATCCATAGGTTAGCCTGTACGGGGTTTCCTGGGTCGAAGACTATACACTTGTGCGATATCCCCACAGGACGCTGTGGAGCTGCTCGGTCCAGTTGGTCTCGGCTTGCAACATTCGCCTCTTGAGTCCATCCAGGACGACTTTGTTGGCGGCTTCGGCCTGGCCGTTTGTCTGGGGATGCTCCACAGATGAGAAGTGCTGCTTGATGTCCAGGTTGGACATTAGGGCTTGGAAACGATGGTCTATGAAGTGGGTGCCATTGTCCGTGACGACCTCGGCTGGTATGCCGAAGCGAGAGACGATGTTGTGCCGGAAGAATTTAATCACTCTGGCCGAGGTTATTGTGGCGAGTGGCTCTGCTTCGATCCACTTGGTGAAGTAGTCTATCGCGACTATGAGCCATCTGTATTGCCCTTGTGCCCGTCGGAATGGTCCGAGGATGTCCATGCCCCACTTGTAGAAGGGCCAGGGGGCTGGCATTCCCTTCAATTCTGAGGGCGGCGGCCATATGATCCTGGCATGTTTCTGGCAGCTGTCGCACGTCTTAGCCTTTTCCATGGCGTCATGCTTCATAGTGGGCCAGTAGTAGCTGGCGCGTAGCGCTTTTCGTGCGAGTGCCTTGCCCCCCATGTGGTGGCCGTTGTTGCCTTCGTGGAGTTCGGCCAGCACATATTTTGCCTCAGGCTCTCCGAGGCACCGCATCATCAAGCAGTGGAGCCCTTTCCTGTACAGTTGGTCATCAACCACAGCGTAGAGGGCGGCTTCTCTGATCAGCTTCTTTGCCTCGGTCGGGTCGGTTGGGATAATTCCTCTTTCGAGGTAGTCTTCAATCGGTTTCCTCCAATCAGTCCCGGCCGATATGGCCATGATGTAGCTCGGCTCGGTCAGATTTTGCTGGATCACGGTCCTGTGGTTATCCGGCCCCTTAGTGCTTACAAGCTTAGAGAGGATGTCAGCTCGAGTGTTCTCTTCTCTCGGAATATGGGAGACTGTTACCTCCTCGAATTCGGCCATGAGTTCTTTGGTGCGGTTCAGGTATTTTGCCATAAGTGGGCCTTTTGCTTGATAGGTGCCCTCAATCTGAGCTGCAACAAGCTGCGAGTCGGTTAAAACCTTTACCCGTTAGGCGCCGTTGTCCTTTGCCTGAAGCAGTCCGGCTAGCAGGGCCTCATATTCGGCCTGATTGTTGGAGGTCTGGAACTTTAACTGAAGAGAGTGCTCGGTGGCTACCCCTTGTGGGCTTTCCACGATGACTCCTGCACCGCTGCCCTTTGCATTGGACGAACCATCCACGTAGACCTTCCAAATCCCGTCATTGGTAGTGGCCGGGGTGAGTTCCCTGATGAAATCCGCGAGTTCCTGGGACTTAATCGCCTGTCGGGCTTCGAATGTAATGTCGAAGTCGGACAGTTCTATGGCCCAGTTGGTCATTCTTCCGGCCAAATCGGGCTTATGGAGAACCTGTCGGATCGGCTGGCTGGTTCAGACCACGATCCGATGCCCCTGGAAATAAGGCCGGAGTTTTCGTGCCGCGGTGAGTAAGGCAAAAGCTACTTTCTCTAGTTTCTGGTACTGGAGTTCAGAGCTTTGTAAGGCCTTGCTGATGAAGTATATGGGCGTCTACCCGGCCTCGGACTCCTTCACTAGGCGGTGCTTACAGCTTCGTTGCCGATTGAGAGGTAGAGGAATAAGGTTTCCCTGGTGTCTGGCTTAGTGAACACCGGTGGGGTTGCCAAACATCTCTTGATTTCTGAGAAGGCGGCCTCACAGTTTGGGTTCCAGCCGCCTTGGGTCTCCTTCTTCAGCAACTTGAATAGAGGTAGGGCTTTCTCGGCCGACTTTGGTAGAAACCGCGTCAGGGTAGCTAGTTGACCTGTTAGCTGCTGTACCTCCTTTTTGGACCTCGGGGGCTGCATATCGAGTACGGCCTTACATTTATCCGGGTTGGCTTCGATTCCTCAGTTGGTCAGCATGAAGCCTAGGAATTTCCCAGCCGGAACTCCGAAGGCACATTTGGCCAGGTTCAACCTGATTCGATGTCTTCTTAACTTCTCAAACGTCTGTCTTCTGGAAGTTTCAACTTGACGATCATATCATCTATGTATACCTCTATATTGCGCTCGATTTGATCCTTGAAAACCCGGTTCATCATCCTCTGGTAGGTGGCCCCGGCATTCTTTAATCCGAAAGGCATGACGTTGTAACAGTAGTTCGCCTTATCAGTCATAAAGGCGGTCTTCTCTTGGTCATCCGGATGCATGGTGATTTGGTTATAACCGGAGTAGGCATCCATGAAGGAGAGGAGTTGGTACCCGGCCGAGTTGTCCACAAGCTTATCAATGTTAGGCATCGGGTAGGAGTCCTTTGGGCAGGCCTTATTAAGGTTGGTGTAGTCGACGCACACTCTCCATTTGCCGCTAGGTTTGAGGACCATGACCACGTTGGAGAGCCAAGTGGTGTACTGCACCTCTCGGATGAAGCCGGCCGTCAGGAGCTCCTCGAGGGCCTTCTGTCTATTGTCCGTGATGTTCCTCTTCTTCTGCGCCACGGGTCTTGATCTCGGCCATATGCCGAGCTTGTGGTAGCAGAAATGGGGGTCAATGCCGGGTACCTCGGCTGAGGTCCAGGAAAAGACGTCTTGGTTTTGCCTTAAGAATTGAATCATAAGAGCCTTTAGGTCGTCCTCCATATCCCAGCCGATTTTGGCAGTCTTGGACGGGTCCTCACCTTGCACTATTTCCTCCAATGCTCCTTCTGGCTCAAGCCTCAGATTATCCTGTTCTCGGAGGTCGAGTTCTACCATGTTGACTTGCTACCGCGGGCGCTCGTCTGGACCGAGGTCCGGACCTGGGCCTATTGGGCCGGTCTGTAACAATTTTAAATCCTTCCAATATTGTAGTTTTATCAGTATCCTAAGGATCACACACACATATATAGGATAAAACTAACCATATGAAATAGAAATAGTTTATGTTAAATTAAATTATTTCAATTGTAACGCTGTAGTAATATCAAAAATATCAACCCCTAGATAAAACATAGAGCCTAAGAGTTAATTTCCAAAATTAGAATCACCATTCAAAATTTTTCGTTCATCGATTTTTTTTTTTTAAAAAAAATCCCTCCATTAAGAATTTACTTTTTTTTTTGGTAATAAGTTATCAAAATTATCTTAACCACTTAAAAATAGTTGGTTAAACATGCATTTTAAAATAGGGATCAAATTTTCCATCACATGTTAAGATTATATGTCATAAATATTACTACCTATGATGGATTCACTTTTAATTTGAAAAAGGTAAATGATTATTAAAACTTTATTTGAAAAAAATATGTCATAAGCAAACCATACAATACAAATAGATATTGACCCGTATAAATTTTATTAGTTCAATTCTAACACTGTTATGAGAGCCTAAAAGTTAATTTCTAAATTATGATCACGATTAAATTTTCTTATCCACCGATTTAGAAAAAAACACCTCCATTGAAAATATACTTTTCTATATCTAATTATTAAAATAACCTCAGCCACTTAAAAATATTTAGTTGTGCATGCTGATTATTAAATGTTTTTTAATATTATCATTCCGGTTTAGGGGGCTATCTCTTCCAAGTCCTAAAACGATGTCTCCTCTAGGATTCAAACTTGAGACTTAAAAGGAATCTAGTGGGAAAGAGGGTATTCCTTCTACAGAAATTTCTCCTCTTTCAACCATTCTTCCAGTTGTTCTTCCTTTCCCTTATCGTTCGTGAGTCAGGAGCGTAGGAAGCATTGCTTATCAGAACACACTACGGGAGAAAGAAATGGAATCAATAGCCATGCTATTGTGAGCTCGCCCTACTATAAGTGAGCAATCCGCCTTACACCAGTTCTTTTAAGGAGAGGAGACATGGTCTAAAATTAAGCTCTAACACTTTAGCCAGGTGAATCTTAAGAACGGGTGGGCTTGGAACAATCCACTCAAATGATAATAACAACAACAACAATAATAATAAATCATCAATAAATAAATATTAATAATATGTATAATTATAAGGGAAAAGGATTTCTCCTGTCACTGGAGTTAGAGTTATCTCCAGTGACCCCAAAACTACGTCGTTTTGGATTAATGAAGGGTTTGTTAGTAATTTCAGGTGAATTAATGAAGGGTATTTCTGTAATTCTGTTTATTTTTAATCATATACATTTTACCAAAACACCCTTCATTAATTCACCTGAAATTACTAACAAACCCTTCATTAATCCAAAACGACGTAGTTTTGGAGTCACTGGAGATAACTCTATCTCCAGTGACAGGAGAAATCTTTTTCCCTAATTATAATCCTCTTATTAGCATAGAAATAGTAATCATTTATATTCCATAAATAATAATAGTGAATTCATGGATAACGATTTATGAACACTTTGTATTTTTTAAAAAAACAAAATTAAGATCAAGCCGAGGGAAGAGAGAGGATCACATATATCAGTGACTTTAGAGGAATTTGAAATTTGAAAACCCCACCCAACTAAACCAGTCGAAATCCCCACCTAATAAACCAATATATATAGGCTAATCCACTGCCCAATTTTTTTTAGCCAAGGCACCGCCTAACCATACTAACCAATGATGTTTTGGCAAATCTTGACTACAGGCCTAAAAAGAAATGCGTACATGGGGAAAGGGATAGAAACGTGGAAAAATATATATAATGGTAAATGATGCAGTTCATCATGCAAAAAGATTAAATAAAAGGAAAAATATTTATTCAGTTACTGGAGGTAAAGTTATCTCTAGTGACCCCAAAACTATGTCGTTTTAAATTAATGAATGATGTGTTTGTAATTTTAGGTGAATTAATGAAGGGTGTTCCAGTAAAACTCATATGATAAAAAAAATAAAAAAATTTACCGAAACACCCTTCATTAATCCAAAACGACGTAGTTTTGGGCTCACTGGAGATAAACTTATCTCTAGTGACTGGAGAAATCCTTTACCCTTAAATAAATGCTGATCCTATTGGAGGAAGTAGGAATCAGTTACGTAAATAATTTATTGAATCACATGGAAGTTGTTAATAATTTAAAGGCTAAATTACTGTTTCTGATTAATATTTGTTTTTTCAAAATAATGACAACAACCCTTTTTAAACATTTAAGTATTAATTTGAAACTAATACCCGTCTCCAAAATGAACATGTAAAACAAGTCAGAAGTAAAATGGAAAAAAAAAAACTCATCGACACATTCAAAAGAGTAAAGACATTTAAATGATCAAAATATAATTAATGGACATCATGCTAGCGAAAAATTAAAACACATATTCTCTTGTACAGTTAATTTAAGATAAGAAATTAAAACAATTAGTATTTATAATATATCTTTTCAATACGTCATTGAATAAATAATAAAATTTGAAAAAAAAAAAAACTTGATATTACCAATCTTTGAAGACGAATCAAAATTAGTATGCTTTTATTGCAAGACTTATCGTTAAATCCATGGATGGTGGGGGGTTAGCGCTTAATAAGGTAATCTTTGCCACCAAATCCAAAATAGACCATATTAATTACTAGTTTATTTAATTTTGGGAAACTTACACACAGGTCCCAAGGAAGGGATATATTTACGTTTAGGTCCCGTCAATTCATGAAATTACTCTGAAGTCCCAAGGGACTTCTGTGTAATTATTTCATATGAGTAAAAGACCTTATTGCCCTTCTACTTGAATTTGTGATTTCTGAGTTCCAGAGGCGAATAACAACACAAAATACATAAATTAACAACACAAAATGCATAAATTAACCACAACTTCTGAAAACCTTGAATTTGTGATTTCTGAGTTCCAGAGGTGAATAACAACACAAAATGCATAAATTCACAACACAAAATGCATAAATTAACCACAACTTTTGAAAACCTTGAATTTGTGATTTCTAAGTTGCAAAGGTGATTAACAACGCAAAATGCATAAATTAACAACACAAAATGCATAAATTAACCACAACTTCTGAAAACCTTGAATTTGTGATTTCTGAGTTCCAGAGGCGAATAACAACACAAAATGCATAAATTAATCACAACTTCTGAAAACCTTGAATTTGTGATTTCTGAGTTCCAGAGGCGAATAACAACACAAAATGCATAAATTAACAACACAAAATGCATAAATTAACCACAACTTCTGAAAACCTTGAATTTGTGATTTCTGAGTTCCAGAGGCGAATAACAACACAAAATGCATAAATAAACAACACAAAATGCATAAATAAACAACACAAAATGCATAAATAAACAACACAAAATGCATAAATTAACCACAACTTCTGAAAACCTTGAATTTGTGATTTCTGAGTTCCAGAGGCGAATAACAACACAAAATGCATAAATTAACCACAACTTCTGAAAACCTTGAATTTGTGATTTCTAAGTTCCAGAGGCGAATAACAACACAAAATGCATAAATTAACAACACAAAATGCATAAATTAACCACAACTTCTGGAAACCTTAAATTTGTGATTTCTGAGTTCCAGAGGCGAATAACAACACAAAATGCATAAATTAACCACAACTTCTGAAAACCTTGAATTTGTGATTTCTGAGTTCCAGAGGCAAATAACAACACAAAATGCATAAATTAACAACACAAAATGCATAAATTAATCACAATTCGCCTATCACTTCCAGAGGCTATTTACAACAACAAATGCATGTAATAACAACAGAAAATGCATATATTTACAACAACTTTTACATACTTTTGCAGATTCCCCAACCTCTATTTACAACAACAAATGCTCTCTTTTCTCATCTGCAACTCACCGGAAGTTCCAAGAGAAGGCCGATGAAGGTGCTCTGGAATAACAAACAGGGTCTCCGGCGATTTTGATGGATGGTTGACGGTGATGGATGGTGCCGAAGCTTGCCGGCAGTGAAGCCCAGTTTCAGATCTATGCTGACTCTCCTCGTGGCGCCCCGAAGATCTTCTTCTTTCCTTCGATCTGAACCTTTACCTTCGTCTGTCGCCAGCGACTTTCCACTCTTCATCCACCGTCACCAGTGACCACGCCTTCTCCCTCAACCACCGTTCACCATCGTAGGGCGCCGCGGGGGAGATAGAGCTGGGATCTTCCTTCCTTCCATCTCCATCCACCTCTTGCCGGTGAGCTTGGTCAGTGGAAAGAAAAAGAAGAACCTGAGATGAGAAGGAAAGATCGAAGGGACGTCCAGAGATGAGAGAGAGAGGAGAAGGAAGAAGTAGAAGGGCAATAAGGTCTTTTACTCATATGGAATATTTACAATGAAGTCCCTTGGGACTTCAAAGTAATTTCATGAATTGACGGGACCTAAACGTAAATATATCCCTTCCTTGGGACCTGTGTGTAATTTTCCCTTTGATTTTCCTGATCACAGCTTCCCATATACATTATAATGAATTTTTCCTTTCCAAGAATCTCTCACTTCCCATAATATGAATCAATAAATTAATAAATGAATAATAAATACAATAATTTGAATTTTGAACTTGGTTTTATAATTCCCCATAATATGAATCAATACATTAATAAATGAATAATAAATACAATAATTTGAATTTTGAATTCGGTTTTATAATTCTCTAAATCACGTAATTTGTGATGAGCCCTAATCAATTCTTTTATATTGAAATTCAAATTTTAAATATCCTAATCAATTTAATATCATTATCAATATAATAATTTGATATCCTTATTATTATTATTATTATTATTATTATAATAAAAATTGTCAATAAATAAATATTAATAATAAGTATATATCTTTGCAATAATAAATAATAAAATTTGAAAAAAAAAACTTGATATTACCCATCTTTGAAAACGAATTAAAATTGGTATGCTTTTATTGCAATAGACTTATTGTTAAATCCATGGACGGTGGGATGTTAGCGCTTAATAAGGTAATATTTGCCACCAAATCCAAAATATGACCATATTAATTACTAGTTTATTTAATTTTCTAGATCACAACTTACCATATACATTATAATGAGTTTTTCCTTCCCAAGAATCTCTCACTCCCTATAATATGAATCAATAAATTAATAAATGAATAATAAATACAATATTTTGAATTCAACACGTAATTTGTGGTCAGCCTTAATCAATTCTTTTATTTTGAAATTTAAATTTTAAATATCCTAATTAATTTAATATCATTTTCAATATAATAATTTGATATTATTATCTATATCATCATCATTATTATTATTATAAAAATCATCAATAAATAAATATTAATAATAAGTATATATCTTTGACCAATATTTGAAGACAAATTAAAAATAGTATGCTTTTATTGCGACAGACTTATCGTTAAATCGTGGGAGGTTAGAGCTTAATAATGTAATATTTGCCACCAAATCCAAAATATGACCATATTAATTACTAGTTTATTTAATTTTCCAGATCACAACTTCCCATATACATTATAATGAGTTTTTCCTTCCCAAGAATCTTTCACTTCCTACAATATGAATCAATAAATTAATAAATGAATAATAAATACAATAATTTGAATTTTGAATTCGGTTTTATAATTCTCTAAGTCACGTAATTTGTGGTGAGCCCTCATCAATCTTTCACTTCCTATAATATGAATCAATAAATTAATAAATACAATAATTTGAATTTTGAATTCAGTTTTATAATTCTCTAAATCACGTAATTTGTGGTGAGCCCTAATCAATTCTTTTATATTGAAATTCAAATTTTAAATTTCCTAATATATTTAATATCATTGTCAATATAATGTTTTTAAATGTTTTAGAAAAACACCCCTGCTAACCTAAGCGTCGATAGCACTTCACATTCTTGTATTTCAAAAACATATTCCTTATTTCAGGGGAAAAAAGCATATTCCGCTTCACAATCATCTTTAAAAAAAAGAAACGAAAAACACCCCTAGTGTACGGTTTATGGTTTTAAGCAGTGAAAGGACGATAAAAAGAGAAGAAATGGTAGATGATTCATAAATTATTTATTTTATAAGATTATTTATGGGAAAAATATTTCTTCTGTCACTAGAGATAGAGTTATCTTCAGTGACCCCAAAACTACGTCGTTTTGGATTAATGAAGGGTTTGTTAGTAATTTTAGGTTAGTTAATGAAGGGTGTTTTGATAAAATATATATGATTAAAAAATAAACAGAATTACAAAAACACCCTTCATTAATTCACCTGAAATTACTAACAAACCCTTCATTAATAAAAAACGACGTAGTTTTGGGGTCACTGGAGATAACTCTATCTCCAGTGACAGGAGAAATCCTTTGCCCATTATTTAAATAATTAAACTAACTTCTTTTTAACTAATATTTTTATGAAAGTTATTCAACATAATATTTACTTAAGTATTTTTGTTATGATGGATGTGTCAAGGAATATATATATATATATATATATATATATATATATATATATGGGATAGGATATTCTTACTACTATTTTTTGTTACTACCAACCTTACCACCACTTTTCCACCGTTAGATCAGAATTTTAATAGGAGAGAGAAATTATAAAGGTAGATGAGATTCTGATCTAACGGTGGAAAAGTGGTAGTAAGATTGGTAGTAACAAAAAATGGTAGTAAGAATATCCTATCCCTATATATATATATAAAACTGCCAAAAAGAACTATTGCGTTGAAGGGGAAGAAATAAAAGAAAAGAAAGAAAAGAAGGACCATTACGAACGCGAAGAACGTCATTTCATTCATTGAGAAGACCAAAAGATTGAGAACAACACGTTGGCTATTTTTTACTACAACGGTGCTGATACACAAAACATAAATGGCTGATAAAACAGGGGTACTGAAATAGAAAGTATAGAATAATAAAAATATAATAAAGTGGGACTAAGAATTGAGTATTGCTCTCTACTTTGAACCCGAATACAGTGCTAAGCCGCGCCAACTATGTCGTCTTTGTTCCGTTTGACAGTGGCATCGTTCCGTCTGCTACGCTCGAGGTAGACATTGCGATAATCTTCCCGTTGTTCACCCCAGTATGTTCAGGCGTGATTTGCTGTGATACAATGTTATCATCATCGGATCTACAACGCGCCATCACCGAACCCTGAGATCATCATCTTGTGAACAGATCACTAAATACATTAAATTAGTAGCGATGAGGAAAAATGCCATACCTGAAAAGACATGGATCAAAGAACCGGTGCCAAGAACTGATACTCAGACTGCAGAAAGGACAAAAACTGATATTTTGAGGAGGCTTGAGGTGGACGACAGGTGGAAGATCAAATCCAATTTTGGAAACGGAAAGAAAGGAGAGCCGGAAAAAAGAGTGAGAAAGGACTAGCTGCAGAAGAGGAAGACGACAGGAAGAAGATCCGAGAGGTCGATGAAAGGCGAGTGGCGAGCTTGTGCTGAGTAATGGTCACTAGTATCACAGGTTGTTTCGGCTGATGTTTTAAGTGATTTTATACTGAAATATTAGCCTTTGAATTTTGAAATTTGAAATCGACAAAAATGGAGGGAGGAAATACTTGTGAATTGACATGTGGTTGGAAGAAAAAGTGGTGGACGTGGCCCCTATCATCGTTTAGCATAATTAAATATTTGATGATATGCATGCTAATACATGGGGAATGTGCTCAGATGGTTGAAAATATAAGGACTATAATGCGACTGTACAACTAAGCAATGAAATAGCCAATGGTTTTCTAATGCAGGTTGAAAAAATGAGGCTAAACAATAAATTATATCTAATAACTGTAGATGTGGAGTATTTGTGGGCAGTTCCACGTCACGTCCAGTAATATTGAAGGAAATATACACATCAGACATACAGATGGACCAATGAATGAGTTGCTTAGAGTTTTAGTAGTATATATTTGATAGGGGGCTTTGGTCTTCATAATCTTCACACCAAAACAAGTTTGGCAAAGCTGATATAGAGAGTAAAAGTGAGAGTAAAGAGTCTTAGAGAAAGAGAAGCAAGGTTCTTGGTAAGTTCTCTAACTCTAGCTTTAAGTTCTTTAAGTTTTAGTTCTTAATTTATAGTTAGAAGTAGCTTTGATCTTAAATATTCTAGAGTAATTTTATTTTCATGTTTTTATGGTCAAAATTAGCTTTATTTTAAAAAAATGATGTGGAAAGTTATAGAGCAAAATTTTTGAAAGAGAAACATCAAAGTAACGAAGTTCTGGCGAAATTTCATCGATTAAGCAATTTCTGGAATCAGTGATAAAAATGCCAATATTTTATGTTGAAAATGAAGTTGAAAATTTCTGAGAAAATTCATGGTTAAAGTAGACACATAGGGATTTTCGAATATGCTAAGAACATGTTAAAATGTGCTTTGTACAGTGAGATAGAAATTCTCAAAGTTTGGTTACGAATTTCTGAAAAATTCAGGGCAGAGGCTTAAAACCTTAAAACTGGGAATGATTCTTGTAATCTAGGAAAAATTTAGTATTTTTACTTGAAAATAGACATCCTAAGGATTCCGAGGAATTTTACCTATCCTCATTTCAATTTTTCTAGAATTAGTTATGATTTTTCAAACTTAGGCGAAAAGTCTACCCTAAATGCTGTAATTAGGGTTTTTACGAAATTTAAGGGGAACAAATTGAAAAATAATTCCACCAGGGGTAAAATGGTCATTAGTGACTAAGATAACTATTAGAATATTATTTATGAATTAATAAATGCAATATTACCATTATAGGATAAACGTAATCACAGTCCGACCAACAAACGTACCAGTATCACCAACGAAGGTACAGACGCGTACTGTAACACTAACTTTGATGCTTATTGTATGCATATATGTGATAGGTGATTGTACATGTAATGTGTATTGTTAACATAGATGATTGTACATGTGATGTGTACTGTTAACATAGATAAACTTTACATGTGATATGTACTGTTAACATAGAGGACTTTACATGTGATATGTATTGTTGATTAATGCTGTAACGTCATGAATATCTGTCATACATAAGCATGAGGTTAACCATTACCTAGGATCCGATGGGTGTTGGACCTAAGCCCTTCAGGGTCTAGAGGACCGATTGCCGATGACAAGAGTAAGCAGCCCGCATGAAGATCTAGCTGAAGTTTCTTTTTGTTTTCGGGCTATATAATATTTTGAACTATTGAGATGAATGTACCACTACTATTGTAATATCCCGAATTTTGGGCCTATAGACTTGAAAAATTAGTCTATTTTTAGAAGACTATTAAGCCCTATTTTTGAAGTGGCGAATTTAGAGTCAATATTTTGTGGCTTTTAGAAACTAATTGAGAAAGAAGAATCCTTTTATGGTATTGAGGATTTATTTCAGATGTATGCAATTAAATGAAGAAAAGATCAAGTTGCAGACATAAGTCTTGTAGGGAGTTAGGGAAGATTAAATGGGTTATTTTATGAGTGGACCTATAACACCCGGACATAACAATCTTACTTATATTTTATCTCCATTTGTGAATGGGAATGCAAGATATGGAGTCAAACTTAAGTCCACTCATGTTTGCCACTTTCAATCACCCTTTGGCATTATTTGGCAACACTTCATATTTGTTTATTATAGTGAATGCACACATAACCCTTCTTTTCTCCGATAACCCCACTCTTCCACTATCACTCCT
The DNA here is from genome assembly GCA_034222035.1 of Acacia crassicarpa. Classification (NCBI taxonomy): domain Eukaryota; kingdom Viridiplantae; phylum Streptophyta; class Magnoliopsida; order Fabales; family Fabaceae; genus Acacia; species Acacia crassicarpa. Next base: position 43,553,470 of record JAWXYG010000003.1, read on the forward strand.
ATACATTCACATGCATCCATTCTATTTTCCATAAGACAACTCCCTTCCTCATCTCTTCACGGGCTCCATTCATGGATAACACAAACACATGAGGACAAAAGGCATATGACAACACATTTCATTCACTTTGCTTATTCATTCACGGGTGGATCCTATGCAATATGTTCACTCTTTCAATTATATGGAGAGCGTCTCTCCATTTCATTTTCGGTGAAGACACCGAATAAGAGAAAGAGAGCTCAGAAGAGAGTGAGAGATTGAGAGAAAGAAGTCATATGAGAATCATCGATCCACTTGTACAACACTATTATTCTGGAAATTCCGTAAGGCAGTTGGGTTCATGCGATATTTTGATCGGCTAAATGACTTCATCTGACTACAAAGTTTGGTAAGAATAAAGTACACTTCTTAATCTTTCAAATGAGTGCTAGAACGTATTAATCCGACGTCTAGAACTCTAGTTATGATTTTTCTAAGTTTGGTTAGAAATTCTGGGAAAATCTTCTTCTCTGAATAGAGCAACGTTCACTTTTGGAATTTCTGGGAATTACACAGCTATTAATTGGCTTGACGAATATTTTTCCCATAAACTAGACTTATAGAACTTCAAATAGAATTTTGAATCACCTTAATCGGAGTTCTATAGAATTAGTTATGATTTTTCAAAGTTAGAAGTTGAAAACTGGAAAACGTCAGTTTCCAGAAATGAACAGTATTTTTCGGATTGATTTTTAAAATAGTAAACATTTGAGTTTTTCTATGAAAATTTCCAGAATGATAGTAGACTTATCAAGCTTTAATTTGATAGGTCACAAGCCTTATTTGGATTTGTATCCAGGGAGTTATGAATTTTTGAACTTCAGTGTGGAATTTGGGACGTTTTCTGAAACATCTTCTGAACAGTGTTTACATTTTTGAAATCTGGGAATTATTGGCATATGATTAAATGTTGAAACCAATTTTTCTAGAAACTAGACTTAACAAGGAGTTCATGGATTTTTGAAACACCTGATTTGGACACCTAGAACTCCAGATATGGATTTTTCAAGTTCAGCATTAAACCTGGACGTTTTTCTGGAACAGTGATGATGAATGAAAATTCTGGGAATAGTTTACATATATTTGACAGTCGAATGTATTTTCCTCTGAAAATAGACATAATGAGGAACACGTGATTTTTGGAAGCACATCAATTGAAGTTTTGTGTAATTAAATATGAATTTTCAAATTTAATTGGAAATTCTGTCAGTTTATGGAGTTTATTCGGAAATAAGAAATAAAGAATTTGGACAAGTAGTAACTTGCCAACCATGAATATTTAATTATAGGATTCGGTATTTATCTGAGATGACCAGAGGATAGAGAACCGGATCAGGATTTGGAAAGGCTATCAGGTAGTAACTCTAATCTTGCATTCTTTGTATGTCTTTATATGATTGTATGTACCATTCAATATGTATAAATATGTACTGTATGAATTGTTTGTGCTGTATGTGCTGAATGTATATGTGATGGTTATCTGTCATATACTGATCTATGCTTAGAATGTAAGATTAACATGTTACTCTGGGAACCTTCGGGGTCCCAGTATTTGTTGCTACCTGTGGATTGTTCAGTTTAGAGAGCGTGGCTCACAAGGCAAGGCGGTACTCACTGTTGAATAGTGATGCTGGGACGGACCGAGAAATGCTATAGGTTATTTTTATTAGCCTATTTTAGAGACTAGAAATTTATTTGTATAGCCCTATGTGGATTTTGTTATGTAATCAGAATTTAATATCAGTATTACTATGCTAGAATGACTATGCTCATTAGGCTGTGCGCTACAACTCTGATAATAATTGATATATCAAGGGGTGTTTCAATTTATGGTATCAGAGCAAAGGTTCTGGCATTTTTGGAAGAGTATACTGATATTGGATTACATAAACAAATGAAATAGCACGGAAAATGGATTCTGTTGCTAACTATAGGGCTCTTAATGTTGTGTCAAAATATGATTTAGATCCCCAGATTTTATTGAAACTTTGAGGTTAAGCTTGCTTAGGCGAGAAGATTTTCAAGAAGGTAAACCCTGAGTAGTATTGTAAGAATTTGAAGTCTCTTGATTTATGATGTGAATAGTATCTATGTTGATACTTGGATAATCCTGATTGGTACCAGGATTAAGAGAATTGGAGTGATAGACAAACCCAGAAAATAGAATTTTTCCCTGATCATTAGTTGGCATGCTAGTACAAAGGAAGAGGTTGAATTATAGAAAATGAAATGGAGCATTTGTGAAATGTTCCCAGTTTAAAAATAATAATATATGAGCGGAAGTTCTGGCATTTGGCTAGAATACTCTGATGATATGAAAAGTATCTGTATTGAAAGTTAGATAATTCTGAGTGACAAGTTGGAATTAGAATATTAATTTTTATGATAGAATTATCAACTCAAAATTTCGAAGTCCGGTTAGGACATAAGTTCTGACAATAGGTTAGATTGATCTGCTGGAGCTTGAACTTATGTGATTAATTGAAAATGGGTGAGAAAAATATTCAAACTTGAAAATTCCCGTGAATCTTAGTATAAAAGTACAAGCAGAAATTAGAATGCTAAGAAGAAAAGACAAGATGAATTCAAGCATCAAGAGCAACAGTTGGTACAATCCCACCACAAGCGTTGACCATCTCAAGTTTAAGTCTATTAATTTCTTCCTGAGCGGCTGCACTTGAGAGAGGACCATCAGAAGACATTGTTTTTCTCAATCTAGCTATTTGCCTCATAGTGCTTCGAATTTTTACATAAGGCCAATGCCTTATTCCTTCCCTATGGCATATTTTCATTAAGACATTTTTGCATAGACGAACTTGTTTAGCCGCTTCTTGTTGAGGTAAATGGAATAAGTCTCTAAGATCATTTATTGACATTGATGCACCTCTAATATTTTGTTCAGCTCTTGATCGGTATGAATCACTAGGTATGGGGACTGAAGGATTATTATTTACAACTACGAGCTCTTTTCCTTTATTGGATATATTTTCTGTATTGGTTGGAAATGAACTATTAGGGAGTTCATTTTGATTTTTAGTCCATTCCAAACCAACACAGAGGGCCTCATAGTAGGCTGATAGGGGATCTGACACCAGGACATACCCTAAAGATTTTTGATTCAAACAATAATTTTCTAGAAAATGTTTGACATCATCTAAATTTTTCTTACCAAAGTCAAATACTTGAGGACTGGAAGAACCTCCTTGTACGTCCTGGTGAAAGACAGCGTGGCATATCATACCAATCCTCCCATGAACTTCAAGTTTATGGTATTGAAGTCCATTGGTATGAATGATCTCTCGTAGAACATGGCAGCAACCACATGAAAATGGATTAGTAGTCTCAGTCAAGGTAGAAGCAGGATTCCTTGGTTGAGAAGGTACCGTAGACTCCATAAGCTCTGCCACATTACGACACCTTTGGACAGGTCGCCTTGATGGACCTGCTTCAGATTCCTTTCTGTTAGTAGTTGTAAAAATAGAATCTTGTATCCTTGGAGGAGGAGTAGGAATGTTAATCGTTGAGGCAGATGACTGAACGTTCATACTTACGGGATTTTGGGGAAGTAAAGAAGAATAAGGGTATGATGCATTGTTTGACAAGTCAGACAACATGTTAGTCTGATAGTCATGAAGTAAGGCTTCAAGAAAGAAAGGGTTGAATGAATCGGAGACTGGAATAGAGTTACTTGAACCGGCCATGTTTAAGGATAATGTGAAAGGTTATAGTGAAGGTTACGATCACAGAGGAAATGAATATGTGGTAGTTTTGTGAAGCTTGAGAGAACGTGAAACATTTACTCTTTCTTTACTCGATTTATAGCTGGGCTAGTAACGTCTAGATTTTGTTAAGCAGCATCGGATTCTCATCTGTCGTTGGCTCAGAATAGTGCAGACTTTGTTATTATGTGGAAATTTTATGGCACCGCACCCTAATACAATCTGACACGCCCTAGCCACCTCTATAGGTCGGAGTCTTATAGACTTTCGGTCCAAACAGAAGACAGTGTAGCATTTATTGCCGGTTGTATCTTCAAGAAATTTAGTTTGACGAATACGCGTTGCATGAAGATTATTTCAAGATTGTGTCTCCTAGAAATTTGTCTTAGAGCGTGTAGTTGGTTCGAGATGTCAGACTTGCATTTGAAAAATGGAAGTCTGATCAGTTAAAGCCATCTCGAGAAAGGAGACTCTCTGGAAGTATTGGGAATTTGAAGTATCTCGGTGTAAGATCTGAATATCTTGAAGTATGAAAAATGGTGAATTTTTCAAATGCTAAGAAAATATAAGAACAAATGCGGTATGATTAAAGATAAGTTTGAATTTGTTCTGAGCCGAAACAATGTTTAGGTCAGTGTGTGATAAAGTAAATCTTGTGAACCTTGTGATTAGTGCTGCATTGTCAACAATGTTTTGTGTATGAATGGTTATTACCTCTGAGGTATAAGAATGATATTTAAAACATGTTTTGATGATATTGAGAAATGAGGTAGAGGTAGAACCTCGTAGAAATTGCTGAATTTTATTTGAATGTTTGAGGATAGTGCCTGAATATTGTAAGATATGAATCTTGGAAATGTTAGCAGGTTTATGGAATATGGTCGAATTTTTAGAATTAGGTTGATAAACCTGAATGTTGGAGAGACAACTAAAGCATGTTACCAACTGAATTGAGGCTTGAGAATGAAATTTGGTAATGGAACTAATTTTTTAGGCATTGAATTGTCCCGAATGAACAAAGGTATTAGAATGTGGTACCGATTGATTTAAATGAATTAAGGCACTAGAATCTGGTACCAATGTGTACAAGATATTTTGCGGTTGCTAGATGTTGATCTAGCATAGTGTTGGATTTTGATTCAAAAAGTCTCCTTGGAATGAATGGTATGTTCTATGAATTGCTCAAGTAGCTAAAAATAGAACCTGAAGTGTATTTAGAAGTGAAGACCTTCTGTAATAGTTGTCTGTTCCTGGTTATATTGAAAATTGAATTTTGTATTTACCAATGCACCTACAGTATTTGTGGATTTACGGAATTGAATTTTTGAATTTGTGAATTTTTGAAAATAAAGTATTTGAATGAAATATTTTTCAACCGAATTTGAGACCAGTTTGAATGGTCTGTTTGTGAAATGTGTTGTCTCATAAAAGGGGGTTTTGTTATAACCCAGAATTTGAAACTGAGTTTTCAACTTTGTTATGGTAAATGCAGTAAGAAACTGGAAGAGGCCAGAAACTGTTGTAGATGTACATGGTTTGCTGGGACTTGCCAGATGAATTTGAAAAATTTTAAAATCGCTGGCCATTGTTGAAAATTCTTTTGAGGGGATTAGTTTGTAGAGCTGACACTTGCACCAGCAGTGTATGTTCTCAATCTGAGTAGTTCCGCCTTGTGAGGGCGTGCATTTTGCCTTGTCTGGTCGGTACCCACGCAGGCGTTTGGAGCAAGGCTCCTGGATTATGGTTCTTGTCCCGGGTATGGGATTCCGGTGGGTGACCCGTTATTTGTGCCAGTGCGGACACTGGGTCTCTTGTGGACGAAAACTCTCCCACATTGACCAACAGGTATGTCACCACTTCAGTGGTTTGCGTATGAAAGGATTGGGATGTGTCGCTGTACTGAAAGGTTGAAATGGTGCCATGTGCTCTTGATTGTGAAAACTTTTTGAAATAAGTTATCCTACTCAAAAATGTGTGTCGGTAGTAAATGTTTTCTGAATCCAATCCGGCAGTAGATGTGTTTTCATGAATATTTGATATGGCAGCGATGAAGTTTGAAAATGTGACAGCACCATTACTTTTTGGTGTAGTGTGAATTATGAAATGTTTTGCAACCACAAAGATTTTCAAAGTGTGAAAATTTGAATTTGAGACAACATGGATAAATGAAAAACAGTGATGTAATTAACATTATTGATATGTTAAAATTAAAGCGGTGCAGTTGGTGATTGTAATAATACCGGAACAGAAACTGTTAGAATGGTCTTGAGATCTGAACCAACTAGGTCAGATAGTACAAGTCAGTTATGGAGCTGAGAAAGAGAAAGTAGTCTGTAAGCGTTAATTGAAGAAGCTCAGACACAAGATAGACGAGTTGAGACTCGAGAATGTAAAACCCAGTATGCAACTTTGCATAAGGACGATGTCTTTTGGCTGTAAGACTTGTGATTGAATACAACTCTTAGGTATATGCTGATTATGAAAGTTGCCAAAAAAAAAAAAAAAGTTGTGTGCTTAGTAAGCGTACATAGAAAAGGATAGATTGAAAGTCAAGAATGATTCCCAGAGATAAAAATGTTCAAATTTCGAGGACGAAATTTATTGAACAGGGGGAGAAATGTAATATCCCGAATTTTGGGCCTATAGACTTGAAAAATTAGTCTATTTTTAGAAGACTATTAAGCCCTATTTTTGAAGTGGCGAATTTAGAGTCAATATTTTGTGGCTTTTAGAAACTAATTGAGAAAGAAGAATCCTTTTATGGTATTGAGGATTTATTTCAGATGTATGCAATTAAATGAAGAAAAGATCAAGTTGCAGACATAAGTCTTGTAGGGAGTTAGGGAAGATTAAATGGGTTATTTTATGAGTGGACCTATAACACCCGGACATAACAATCTTACTTATATTTTATCTCCATTTGTGAATGGGAATGCAAGATATGGAGTCAAACTTAAGTCCACTCATGTTTGCCACTTTCAATCACCCTTTGGCATTATTTGGCAACACTTCATATTTGTTTATTATAGTGAATGCACACATAACCCTTCTTTTCTCCGATAACCCCACTCTTCCACTATCACTCCTATACATTCACATGCATCCATTCTATTTTCCATAAGACAACTCCCTTCCTCATCTCTTCACGGGCTCCATTCATGGATAACACAAACACATGAGGACAAAAGGCATATGACAACACATTTCATTCACTTTGCTTATTCATTCACGGGTGGATCCTATGCAATATGTTCACTCTTTCAATTATATGGAGAGCGTCTCTCCATTTCATTTTCGGTGAAGACACCGAATAAGAGAAAGAGAGCTCAGAAGAGAGTGAGAGATTGAGAGAAAGAAGTCATATGAGAATCATCGATCCACTTGTACAACACTATTATTCTGGAAATTCCGTAAGGCAGTTGGGTTCATGCGATATTTTGATCGGCTAAATGACTTCATCTGACTACAAAGTTTGGTAAGAATAAAGTACACTTCTTAATCTTTCAAATGAGTGCTAGAACGTATTAATCCGACGTCTAGAACTCTAGTTATGATTTTTCTAAGTTTGGTTAGAAATTCTGGGAAAATCTTCTTCTCTGAATAGAGCAACGTTCACTTTTGGAATTTCTGGGAATTACACAGCTATTAATTGGCTTGACGAATATTTTTCCCATAAACTAGACTTATAGAACTTCAAATAGAATTTTGAATCACCTTAATCGGAGTTCTATAGAATTAGTTATGATTTTTCAAAGTTAGAAGTTGAAAACTGGAAAACGTCAGTTTCCAGAAATGAACAGTATTTTTCGGATTGATTTTTAAAATAGTAAACATTTGAGTTTTTCTATGAAAATTTCCAGAATGATAGTAGACTTATCAAGCTTTAATTTGATAGGTCACAAGCCTTATTTGGATTTGTATCCAGGGAGTTATGAATTTTTGAACTTCAGTGTGGAATTTGGGACGTTTTCTGAAACATCTTCTGAACAGTGTTTACATTTTTGAAATCTGGGAATTATTGGCATATGATTAAATGTTGAAACCAATTTTTCTAGAAACTAGACTTAACAAGGAGTTCATGGATTTTTGAAACACCTGATTTGGACACCTAGAACTCCAGATATGGATTTTTCAAGTTCAGCATTAAACCTGGACGTTTTTCTGGAACAGTGATGATGAATGAAAATTCTGGGAATAGTTTACATATATTTGACAGTCGAATGTATTTTCCTCTGAAAATAGACATAATGAGGAACACGTGATTTTTGGAAGCACATCAATTGAAGTTTTGTGTAATTAAATATGAATTTTCAAATTTAATTGGAAATTCTGTCAGTTTATGGAGTTTATTCGGAAATAAGAAATAAAGAATTTGGACAAGTAGTAACTTGCCAACCATGAATATTTAATTATAGGATTCGGTATTTATCTGAGATGACCAGAGGATAGAGAACCGGATCAGGATTTGGAAAGGCTATCAGGTAGTAACTCTAATCTTGCATTCTTTGTATGTCTTTATATGATTGTATGTACCATTCAATATGTATAAATATGTACTGTATGAATTGTTTGTGCTGTATGTGCTGAATGTATATGTGATGGTTATCTGTCATATACTGATCTATGCTTAGAATGTAAGATTAACATGTTACTCTGGGAACCTTCGGGGTCCCAGTATTTGTTGCTACCTGTGGATTGTTCAGTTTAGAGAGCGTGGCTCACAAGGCAAGGCGGTACTCACTGTTGAATAGTGATGCTGGGACGGACCGAGAAATGCTATAGGTTATTTTTATTAGCCTATTTTAGAGACTAGAAATTTATTTGTATAGCCCTATGTGGATTTTGTTATGTAATCAGAATTTAATATCAGTATTACTATGCTAGAATGACTATGCTCATTAGGCTGTGCGCTACAACTCTGATAATAATTGATATATCAAGGGGTGTTTCAACTATAACCAACCATGGTTAACATTTTGTAATACACTCATCAGTTACTCACTCTCTTGAATTGCTCTGATGCGCCACTCTGATCAAACAATTTTGAAAACGCTTTAGAAAAATGGGGTGTTACATACTACCTCCGTTTCTAAATATAAAATCAAGTTGACTTTTTAAAGAGATTAAAAAAGCTAAATAAGTTACTTTAAAGTGTTTAAACACATTATTTTTATCAAAACTAATTTATTTGACTTATAAAATACTATATAATCTAATTACATATAACATATTGATATAATTAAGTCACTTATTTAACTTCTTTAACCTCTTTAAAAAATTTAGTTGTGTTTTATATTGATAAGTACAGAGAGCAATAATATAGAGTAATAAAAAGAGGTCACCATCATAGTAATAAATAAGGGTAAAGGTGCAAATAAGCCAATAAACTATTAAGCTAGGAGCACCCAACACAAAAAATAACTGAAAAGACCATAAATAATACCAAAAAAACATTTAAAAAGTGGCAATTACCACAATTCACTGACGACTAAACTAACGTCGTTGGGTATCATGTCCACGTGTCTCGCTGTTCGATCAGAATTCTGTAATGTTCCCATTGAAAGCAGAAAACCTTCATGAATCAGCGAATTCCTCTTGTATGGATGAGTTTGATGGTGGGAAATGGATTGGGGATGCTGTGATTGATGAGAAAATGTTGGAACATCAAAACCCCCAAAAGAAGTCCCTACCGGAACTATACCTCCTTGTGACATATTTCCTTCCATTGGTTGCTCGGAACGACGATTCATATCAGAAGAATAAAGCCATTAGACAAGAAACTCTAGTTTCCATACATTTCAAATCCTCTCTCATTGAAAAGTAGTTTTTTTAATCGCATCTAACCTATTAATTCTCTAGATCTTCAGTTAAAGGCAGCCTAAAATCTATCTCAAACGCTCGCTCAAGTATTAGCGATTATATGTCGCACCAATATTTTCAAGCGGAGGAAAAAAAAATCACAAACCAAGGCTCGGGCCCAATTTGAAAGTAAAACGGACAGAAAACCCACTAGAAAGTTCATTTTTATGAACTGTCTAGTGGGTTTTCTGTCTGTTTTGCTTTCAATAGTTCATAAAAATGATTACAAATGATTATATCAAAAAAAAAAGTTCATAAAAATGAAACTTCTTCAGAGTTCATCAATTTTCAATAGGATGAATCAGTAATACGTCACTTATCTGCAGGAAAATCTGTCGAGAATCGCAGACCCAAAAGCTGTGATTAAGCGGAGAGTCCAGAGGTGAAGGTCACGAGAAAGGTTCGAATCCCAACAAAAGAGGAGAAAGGTCACAAAAAACGCCGTTAGTTTAGTCGTCAGTGAATTGTGGTAGTTGTCACTTTTTAAATGTTTTTTTTATATTTATGGTCCTCTCAATTGTTTTTTGTGTTAGATGCTCCTATCTTAATAGTTTATTGGTTTATTTGCACCTTCACCCTAGTAATAAATAAAGAGCCTAACTTGTTTAATTTTGTTTTTTCTTCTCTATAATGTTTGTGCTCCAACTATATAATTTTTCCAAAAGCACTCGTGATATGTTGAGCTCTCGTATGAAGTCATCATTTTTTTAAAAAACAAATTATACTTCCTCCGGTCCTAATTATATAACCACATTTGAAAGTTGGTTTTAGTCCTAATTATAAGACAACATTCTAATTTTTGTCAATTTCTTTCTAAAATACCCCTATTTTATTCTTTCAAGTGTGTTTGGATTTTGGTGATTATATGTATATGAGTGTGTAGACTCTTCCCATCAATGAAACTTTTAAATTGTTAGATTTTAATTTATTTATCGATCAATTGTTATTAATTTGAAAACATATATATGTACGCAGACAAATATGTATACATGTATATACAAACATTAACATATATAAATATAGACACACACATATATGTCTGTGTGTGTATACATATATCTATATTTGCAATGGCGGAATTTGGAGGAAAAGTTTAGGGGGGCTAAATAATGATGAAGGGATTTGGGGGCAGCGCCCCAGAATTTTTTTTTTAAAGAAAGTTTTAAATTCATTAAAAATGAAAAGAATGAAAAAAAATATTCATGAAATCAAGTTAGAATGGGTAAAAGCATAGTAAGGGATAGACCACAAAAGTAAATTTCACTGATAAGCAAAAAATTTCAGGTAATTAGAATGAAATATAGAAAAGAATGACAAGATTAACATAAATCGTATAAAACCCTACATAGAACAAAGATTGAATTATAAGCCTAAAATATAAAAAGAGGGAAAAATGTAAAAACGAAAAAAGAAAAAAAAGAAGAAGAGGAAGAAGAAGCTGGGGGCCAAAGTTATATTCACTACTTTAAGGGGGCCAAAGTTGTATTATTACACTAAAAAAGAAAAATTTCCACTAAAAATTTTGAAACATTTTTTTTTTTTGGGGGGGCCATGGCCCCCCTATGTCAAAGTTGGTTAGCTCAAGCATGCTTTGAGTTGGTATATGTGGAACTGATAGCTCTATCTCCTTTTGTAATAAAATAGATAGTGTTTGAGAAGATATTGACAGATATAGGACCTATTTAGAATGAACTTTAGTTTGTCTATGTGATGGAGTCAAACCAGACAAAAGGGTGCAACTATATTACTTTCTTTCGTGTTAAACATTGATTCCTTGGATTTTATGGTCATGGCTGTCTGTCTTTGTATCTTGTGCTTGTTAATATAGGAGGTAGTTGACCTTTTCTTCAGGAGATTAATCAAAAATTTTGTTCATCTTTGTCAATGATAAATTTTGTCATATCTGTGCATCGCACGGGGAGGAAGTCTTGTTAGGACTAGAGGGAGTATCATATTTAATACATGCATTTAACAAGAGTACCACTACGTTCGGTGTACATTAACATAATAAATGTCGTTTTCTTTTTTTTCCTGAAGCTTTCAATTGAAGACGACTTTTAATGTATCTATCATCATCGTTACGAAATTCTTCAAATATGAAAGGACACTTAATTACAACAACCTTTATGTATTGTGAAGTCACCAATCAATTAATGTCTATCGGTAAGTAAGTGCTTCACATGGGTGAATATAAACGGTCATTGATTCTGTTTTCAAGTTTAAATGCGGACCCATTCTAGGCATCATAATATATGGAAAATTAGAATGAATGGCCTGAAAAAAAAAAAAGATATTTATAGAAAACATGGTAGAAATTGTAATTATTTAAAATGACTAAATATAAAAATATAAAATTAAAAGTTCTAAAATACCCCTAACAAAAATGTTATGCATTTCCTCCTATGTTCTTTTTCTCATTCTATTTTTAAAACTAATATAAAATTCTAAGTTTCATTAACTTTAAAAATAGTTTTCTCATTTTTCATTTTTTACAACTTGAATATATATATATATATATATATATATATATATATATATATATATATATATATATATATATATAAATTACGCATTCTTCAATTTGTAAAAATCATAATTTTTTAAAAAATTAACAAATTTTTAAATTAAAAATGGAATTATATGATTTTAATAAAAGTCAAGGTCCTTTATAATTTATCATATATGTTAAATCAAAAAGTTTGTATGATTTATTTTTATTTTAAAAGCAATTTATATAGGTTAAAATATTCATATGACGTTATTAAAACTAAAAAAAAAATATAATTAACCTATTATATCATGAAATAAGTTTAGTTTTTTTTAAAAAAAATAAAAAGCAATTAATTGATATCAAAGTTGATAATATAAATTGGGCAACTTAATGATATAAATTGGTGAAAACAAAAATTATGAAAAAAATATGTATTTAACAGTTGTTAATTAAATTATATATTAAAAAAACAAAATATGATTGTATCATGATAGGCAGTTTTAGGTTTAATTTTAGTTATTTTTTTAATAATGAATATAAAAAGATAATACAGGAGGTTTGATTAGGGAAACTTTCATAATTTTAAATTTATATTATGTTGTTTAGTCTTTCTAAGTAATTATAATTTTTGTGGTCATTTATAATAAATATTATTTTTCTAGGTCCTTTATTTTAATTTTCCATATATAATATACCTCAAAACTTTGTCTAAAAGTCAAACATATTTTCAACCACTACATTAGATTTCAAGTATTCTGCTAAAAAATTGTAGTAACGGGTAGTTTTTTCTTTCTTTCTTTCTTTTTTTTTTTTTGGGGGGGGGGGGCGGGGAGGGGGAAGATGACCCACTAGGTGACTTATATATTAAGCTAAGAATTTTTTCTAGAAGCCGCTCTCGGACCAGAGGGGGCACATACACACAAAGCTTTGAGATATTAATCTGTTATTGGGTCTACTTCCAATAATGATCCAAACCAATCTGTTTGTTCTAGCTTGTTACTCATGCTCAATTAGATTTTATATGACCAAAACAATGTATTCTCTCTGGTTCTAATTATAGGAGATATTTACCTAATTTTGAGGAAATTAAGGAGAGAAGTTAATTTAATTAATTTTACTCATTTTTCTAAAATACTCTTATATAAATTTAAAATGACATAAGTAAAAATGAATCAACAACTCCTGCTACATACCTCTCTGACTAAGAATTTTCCTTTCCACACTTTTTTTATTGAAATAATGATCTTGATATATATACATATATGTGTGTATGTATATGTGTCCTAGGTCAATCTAACTCTTCGACCTATGTTTAGTCCCCAGAACACCTAGGATTTCCACTATCTTTCAAAGACATTACACTATACCCGGATGATCCTCTCACTAGGACTTACTTTCCCTTACAAGCTGTAATTGTACACCCACACTTAAGGTTCTACAACCTTAAGATTTAACAACTAAATGAAATAATCAAGTAGTGTTTAAACTCTTCACGAGTAGATAATTAATGAATATTGAAGTACAAGATATTCAAATATATTAAGGAAACATATGAAACAGTTGAATACAATAAGTTCGAATTGAATGCTCAGTGTTTCGGTAGGTGGCTAATTTAATGCTTATGGTATTTATAGTCGATGACATTTATGACCGATGAGAAGCTTGTTGAAATATCCATCAAGACTCTTTTAAATGTCCGTTAATGTTGGAGCGAGAAAGGTCTATGTAACACCCCATTTTTCAAAAGGGGAAAATATATTTTTATCAGAGTGGCGCATCGGAGCTATTTAAAAGAGTAAGTACTGATAAGTAAGTTACAAAATATTAACTATTGCTAGTTATACTAGTGGTACATTTATCCCAATAATTCAAAATAATATACAGTCCAAAAAAAGAAATGAAATTCCTATCAGGTCTTCAAGCGGGCTACTTACCCTTGTCGTCGCCCCTCAGTCCTCCAAACCCTAATGCTATAGTAAGAGCTGAGGTCTAATACCCATTGAACCTCAAGTAACGGTTAATCTCATGCTTATTATATAAGGCAATACATGTATGACAGATATTCATGACATTTCAGCAATAAATCAATACATAAGCACACAGCAGATGTAAGATTAACACATCAATAGTACATAGTACACAGCACATGTAAAGTCAACCACAACAATACATAAGCACACATCAGATGTAATGTTATCCATGTTTGCACTAACCAGTGCCACGACGACCCATCGTGTTCTCAGCGCTAGGAAAACTCAACGGTGTTGTCAAGACTATAACCCGTGTAAACCAAGCTGAATGTATAAAAAGTGAACTAAGATAGAGTCTTACACACGGTGCATGACCCAAGACAAAGTCATGTCCCTGACTCTATGAAATAATCTATCACACATAAGAATACAATAAGCATTAGAGTTAATGTTACAGTACGCGTCCGTACCTTGTTCCGTGTGGATAGTGGTATGTCTGCCTATCGGTATGTCTCTTGGATAGCCTATAAATGTATAACCACATTATTTTTTTATAGATCGCAGTCTAAGAGGTACTTTAGCCACTACTTACCCCTTTTATCCCCTAATTTTTGAAAAACGCTGCTTCAACATTTCTGGGCAGATTTTCCGATCACTTGAAAAATTCATAACTAATTCCACAAAAATCGAAACGAGGTTCTGTAAAATTTCCTGAAAAGCTTAGCATGTCTATTTTTGAGAAAAAAATAATGATCTTCACCCAGAATTAGTGAATCATTCCCAAGTTTGCAATCTTCAACCTCTGCCCATAATTTTTCCAGAAAAATGTAGCCTTATTTCCAGAATTTTTAACTCCTTGTAAAAAACTCAAAATAACAAATATTATACATATCTAGAAAGGTCTGGATGTCTACTTTAATCATCAATTATTTCAGAATTTTTGAAGATAATTTTGGACATAAAATAATACCCTCTAACTGACTGACTCCAATAACTCAGCAATACCCAATAATTCCCTATCTTACTCTAACTTGTTCCATTAATCCTAGAAGTCACTTCCCAACATGTTTTTACCTCTTTAAGTTTCTTTCAATGAAATGAGGCCTAAAAACACTTATGGGAAATTACTTTACCTATTTCCTAGATTAAACTAACAATTATACTAAGAACTAAGAACTACAAAAGCTAAAGATCAGTAGAACGTTTCAGAGGCGAAAATTTAGTCTGCGTTATGTAAGACCATTCAAAATTTTAGTTAAAGGTGAACCAATCATTTAACAGATAACCTTATCTCTGAACCTGATTAATCTCCATAACGTTTTCTGTATTCTTCAGTTACACCCAACCAAACCACGATCATGTCATTATATATGGGGTATCTCATGTAAACACGGTATATAGGCGCCACGGAGACATTTGTGGTATAAGGATGTTGAAGTACAACATAACAACACTCTTGTAGTCAAACCAGAGCGAATCCTTAGTCATCAAGAAAGGCGGCCTAGACATAGAAGCATTCTGATGAAGTAAATTTCCAAAATTCATGGTTCAAAGTCTAGTTAGTGTAGAGCAAATTTCGGGGACGAAATTTTATTTAACGGGGGGAGAAATGTAATACCCTAAAATTTCTAATTCTCATCACCACTATATTTTGATAAGTAATACCTATTAAAAATAGGTGAATATGTGGTCTCAAAATTTAGT
This sequence comes from Acacia crassicarpa, assembly GCA_034222035.1. Lineage (NCBI taxonomy): Eukaryota > Viridiplantae > Streptophyta > Magnoliopsida > Fabales > Fabaceae > Acacia > Acacia crassicarpa. The sequence goes on from JAWXYG010000003.1 coordinate 43,569,252, forward strand.
ATCTTATTTAGATTAATTTAAGGAACTTTATATTAGAATTGAATAAACCAAAGGTTATGAAAATACTTCAACAAGGGTGGGATAGAATTATCATATTACAACATAGTTATTATTTGTTTATAAGGGGCCATAAAGGGTTATAAAAATACCTAAATCAATTAAAGGAAATTACAAACAATTAATGAACAATTAAATCTACATTAATTGTATAAATTTCCATAATTAATGTAGTGGCATCTAAAACACTACCCTTAGGGATGGTAATTAAGATATAATCCTCATCTCTAAAACTACTAGAAAGAGGCGAAATATACATAAGGAAAGGAAGGAAAATAGTGTAATTAATGAATGCACATGCAAGAGAGAGAATGTATCATACAATAATCAAGATATTATTTTAAAAGCCAAAAGAAGAGGTAGTGCACGGCTAGCTTATGGAGCAAGAAGGAGAATATGTTATTTTAATCTAGATATAATAGGATATTAAAACATGGGAGCATTAATTAAGGGGATAAATTGGAAAGAGAATTAATAAAATCACATGGGCCTTTTAATGAATTTGGAAGAGGATAATGTAAAATTTGTGATAAAATAATTATTTACCACATGACTTCATTTATGCATGGAAGAATATATGATAAATAAGATAAATGATCTAAATCCCTAGTTAAAATAATTGAATCAATGAGAGATTTAAATCATAGATTAGTGGTAAGGGTTAATCTTGAACAAACCTATATATCAAGTTTGGGATAAATACCAACTTGATTTTACCCAACTTATACATTAAATTTTAAGATGATAAAGGGCAATTAGAGATATTTAATGGATGCCAGAATTTTCGGAAAAAAAAAGGAAGGACTAATTATACTTGGAAATAATTAAGCTAATGATGGTGAAATAATATTTGTCTAATTAAACACTAATTTTCATGATTAGTTAATTAATCAATTAGCTAATATCAAAGGCAATTAAGGGAGAAGATTTAATTTAAACAAACACAACGAAATCCAATGGTTGTAATTAAACCAATAATTAAGCTTAATCCTTGAATAATTGAATTGGCCAATGATAAATCAAGAAAATAGTCTTAATCCTCATGAAATTAATTAGACCAATGGGAGATTAGTAAATAAAAGGCCAAGATTAAATTCTATAAAGCTAAATCCAATGGCCTAAATTAATTACACAACTAATTATTAATCCATGTGAATTTGGAATAACCAATGGGAAACCTTGAATACAAGATGTGAGAGATATGAAAAACACAATTTGAAGAGTCAAGAGGAAGGGTGAACACGGTTTCTAACTTGTAGGATAAGGAGGATATTGTTGATTTAATATATAATAGTTAAGATTTAAAAAAAACACACACACACACATGGGATAAGGTTTAGCAAAAATCTAGATATTATTATGAAGCATTTATGAAGGGTGGAAGAGATAAGATAAGGAAAGGGTGGAAGAGAAGAGGCCACGGTTCCCCTTTTTGTGTGTGTGTGTGGGTGTAAGAGGGAAGAGGTAGCTTGAAGAAGGGGTTGGAATTTCACTATAAATAGAGGTGTTCCCTCTTCAGAATCTTCACACCAACTCAACTAAATAGGTGAGTTCTTAGAGAGCAAGAGTAGAGAGAAAGAGAGTAGGAAGCATGAAAGAGGAGGAAGTTCTTCAAGGGCAAGCTTCCTCGTTCTTGAATTTTAAGTTTGGTGTTCTTATAATTCTTAGATTAAATGTTAGTTTGATCTTTAATCTTCCATTATAATTTTGATTTCATGTTTTTTTGGTTAAATATGTATTTATTTTGAAAATATGATGAAAAATATTATGGAGCAAAATTTTGGAAGATTAGGATTAAAGTAACGAAACTCTGGCGAAATTTTGTCGGTAGGTGATTTCTGAAATCAGGGATAAAAATGCCAATATTTCATGTTGAAAATGAAGTTACAAAATTCTGGGAAAATTCATGGTTAAATTAGACATATAGGGATTTTAAAATATTCCTAGAACATATTAATTTAAGCTCTGTACAGTGAGATAAAAATTCTCAAAGTTGGGCTATGAATTTCTGGAAAAATTCTGGGCAGAGGCTCAAAACTTTAAAACTGGGAATGACTCGTGTAATCTGGGCAAAGATGAGTATTTTTACTTAAAAATAGACGTCTTAAGGATTCCAAGAAATTTTACGGATCCTCATTTCAATTTTTCTAGAATTAGTTATGATTTTTCAAAGTTAGACGAAAAATCTGCTCAGAAATACTGTTCCAGCGTTTTTCTAAAAAATAAGGGAAATAAGTTGAAAAATAATCCCACCAAAAGTAAAATGGTCATTAATGACTAAGATACCTATTAAGATATTATTAGTGAATTAATAAATGCGATATTAGCATTCACTACTACAAAATACTAAAGGGACGACCTAAAAAAGACTTAAAAGACGACCTAATTTTAAGGGACGTCCGGGAGAGTGTAGTAGTAACTGCTCAAATAGGTGACTTGAATATATTAGGCGACCTTAATTTTAATCAGGTCGCCTCATATTAGGCGACCTGATTTGTATTTAGGTCGCCTCATATGACCTATTATTGCAGGGTATATTTTATTTTCAAACAGACTACCTAAATTTTGTTCAGGTAGCCTATTTTATGAAAAAGACTACCTAAATTGGAGTTCAGGTCGCCTATTGTATTCAACAGACTACCTAAATTGTGTTCAGGTAACCTATTGTATTATCGCAGGGGGTATAATTTAGTTTAAAAGAGACTACCTAAATTACGTTAAGGTAGCCTATTTTATGAAAAAGTCTACCTAAACTGGCATTTAGGTCGCCTATTGTATCAAAAAGACTACCTAAATTGTTTTTAGGTAGCCTATTTTATTCAAAAGACTACCTAAATAGGTTTTAGGTCGCCTATTGCATCAAAAAGACTACCTAAATTGTTTTTAGGTAGCCTATTTTATTCAAAAGACTACCTAAATTGGTTTCAGGTGGCCTATTGTGTTATTGCAGGAGGTATATTTTATTTTAAAACATACTACCTAAATTATGTTCAGGTAGCCTATTTGATTAAAAAGACTACCTAAATTGCCGTTCAGGTCTCCTATTTTATTAAATAGACTACCTAAATGTTGTTCAGGTCGCCTTATATTAGTTTTTTTAAAAAAAAATTAGTTCTCGCTCTTTGTTTGTCCAATTTGCTGCAAAACTGAATACTTCACAATTACAGCAAGGCAATTCATAACTCAATTACAGCAATTTCCTGCCAAATCCCTGTTTTTCTAACACCAATTACAGCAAGGCAATAACTCAAAATGTACAAGATGGTACATACATGTCCATGATTCACAGCAAAACTACAGTTACAATCAATCAAATTCAAGTCATTCACTCAACTCCCAGACTCAGAAACTATCCACTGAACAAGTTACTACAACAATTTAACTATACCAACCACTGCAAAACAGAACCAATATAATACCCCAAATTTGTATATCTCTTGAATATAATATTTTGGCCATTTAGGACCCATTTAAAATAGGAGAGCATGTTGTCTCCAAGTTAGTAAGTATATTTATGCTAATTCTTGAATAAGTTGTCGGTAGGACTTAATAGAGCAAAATTCAACTCCCTAAATTTTTATTAGGGATCATTAAATATTATAAAAGGCTATAAAAACTCCTAAACTAATTAAATGGAATTTCCAACAATTTAAGAACAATTAAACTCACAATTAGTAATATAATGTCATGTAATTCACATATTGGCAAAGTTAAGCCGTAAAGGGATAGGAGGAGGTCTAAAATAATTAGAGGACACTAAAAATAATTAGTAAACATCAAAAATTAATCCTAATTGAATTAACATACATAATTAATTTAATGATAAATATTTATAAACAAATTGCAATATTTTGGCTAAATTCAACAATAAAGCCTAACAAGGGATCCACAATTGTAACAATTGGACTTAGTAGGATCAAAATTTAATTGGTAATCAATAAAATCATTTCACATTAAACCTAATTAAGCTTAACCTAATAATAAACAAGAAGAAATTAATTTAGGGCTTTTTGGCACAACAAAAACTCAATTGGATCATTTTTGGTAACCCAAACCATTGCCCAACCCACCAACAAAGCCCAAAACATCAATCCAACCACTAGGACCAGAGGGCATTTCGGTTTGGAGTGGCTTCTAGGGGAAGAGAGTGATGTTCAAACACATGTGCATTTGGTCAAGCTTCTAGAATACAAACACTATTCCATTCTTGCACTTCAAGTTGCTTAAACTTCTTGAAGAAGGAAAAAGAAAGAGAAGAGGGGAGAGAGAGAGGGAGTTCGGCTGGTGCATTGAGTGGTGAGGATGTGAGAGTTCAACTTTACCCTAGATCCAATGGTATTTAATTGACAAGAGCAAAGTTGCAAAAAATTACACAAATGCCCAACCTTTTTCCTATAAATAGGGACCCAAGCTCTTCACTTTTCTTCACACCAAGCAATACAACATTTGCTTATTTGAGAGAGAGTTGAGAGAGCTGAAGGGAAGTCTTGAAGGAGTTCAAGCTCTAGGTAAGAAAAGTTCTTAGTCTTTGAGTTTTAAATTCATAGGTAGAAGTAGTTTTAATCTTTAAAATTCTAGAATAATTTTAGTTTCAAGTTTTATAGTTTAAATAGCTTCTTTTCGAAAATATAGTGAAGGTAGTGGTTCTGCAAAAATTCCCAGGTCAAGAACAATGTAGTAACGAAGTTCTGGCGAAAATTCGTCGGTTAGGTGATTTCTGAACTAGTAACAGAAACACTCATATTTCATGTTGAAAATGCTATTGAAAAATTCTGAGAAAATTCATGATGAAAGTAGACATGTAGAGGTTTTTAAATATGTAAAGAGCATGTTGAAATGATCTCTGTACAGCGAGAAAGAAATTCTCAAAGTTTATGTTGCGAAAATGCTGGAAATTCTGGGCAGAGGATGAACACGTGAAATCTGGGAATAATTTTTGAATTCTGGGCAAGGCCTGATATTTTTTCTGAAAAATAGACATCCTAAGGAGTCTGGAACTTTTTACGGATCTTCGTTTCGATTTTCCTAGAATTAGTTATGATTTTTCAAAGATAGGCGAAATTCTGTCCAGCGTTTTTCCACTAATTTTGAAGAAATAAAATAATGGTTTAGGGTACCAAGGGTAGAATATTCAATAGTGGCCAAAATATATTCAAGAATATTATTTACAATTAATAACGCAATATTCCTATGATAGGACGTCTGCAAACGTGTACCGATTGCCGACATACCGGAATTATTAACTCAGGTACGGACGCGTATTGTAACCTTAACTCTGATGCTTATGGTATGCTTATATGTGATAGATAGTCTGAGATAATGTTTTTGAAAATTGATCATACACATACATCTTAATACGGGTTATAGTCGTGATAATGCCGTTATGTTTTCCTAGCGCTGAGGACACGGATGTACACCGTGGCACTGGAGATAGTGCAGACTGTAATAACATACATGTTGCAGTGGCCGTGTAATGTTATTATGCGAATATATGAATATTGTATGTGATTAAATGCTGTTTTGCCATGGATATCTGTCATACATATTTGATACATAAGCATGAGGTTAACCGTTACCTGAGGTTCAATGGTAATTGAACCTCAGCTCTGACTTTAGGCCCAGGACCCTCAGGAGGTCAGACCGAAGAGAAGGGTAAGCAGATAGCATGACGGAGCAGACGAGGAGATTCTGTTGAAATTTTTATTTTACCGTCTTTTGAATATTCGGATATTTTGGATGACTGTAACAGTACACAGATACATCATTATTGAATGTTATTCAGTTACTCATTTTCACGACTCTTCCAATGTTCTACTCTGATAAATCCTTTCTGAACTCTGATAATTTTATTTCGAAAACGCTTTAGAAAACAGGTTGTTACAACCAATTTGTACAATGTTAACAAGGGAAGGCCAGACAGAGCTAAGTCATACCACAACAAGTCATACCCTAACAATAGATTAACTTGCAAGTGAGCCATGTTCAAGAAGATATCTAGCCATCATGTCTCGAGTCGAATCCAGGTCATCCTATGAGTATGGATCCTCAGTACGAAAATACTGTAAATTGGAAAACAAGGTATAATTAACAACTGAAGTACCACAACATAAAATATTATCATTTGAGGATCATGGAGCATTACGTACGTTTTGAAAGCCAGTAGTTTTTCCGTTGGAAACGATAGTTTGCATCCAACTGATAACGTAATATCCGTACTCGGTGTTCCCTGGTTGTTGATGGCACTATAAATCAAAAACAAATTGTTAAAACGAAAGCTATTGTGGCACAGAAAAACACTTGAATTGAAACTACTTACCTTGGGGTAAAACCACTTTGGTCCACCCTGGTCTTTTTGTCTAGCAAGCTCTCTATACGTCCTAAGAGCCCTATCATCATTAAAATGGAAATTAGCAGACATGAAAACAATTCATTTAAAAGACGAATCAATGATTTAGACAAAAATTTACTTACTCGGCAAACATGTTTTTGATATCCTCGGTTGGCCTGCCACTTATAGAATCATACCAATAACATGCGTTCTTAGAGGGGCAAACTACACACAGGGTCCAATGAGCACTATAACATATACATATTCATATTAAACTAAGATAAGAAAACAATAAATTCTTAAAAATCTTATATAGACAAAAAAAAATACGTACCCTTCATGTATTGGCGCTAGATAACAAGTTGATTGTAGGTCACCCATTGCTAACCCAACATAAATGGCCCTCCTCGCTAAGTTATTGCCAGCCGAAGCCGTGCTTCCAGGACATAAGAATCCGAATGAACCCAATCGGCTTCCCTTTTGGCACAGGTCGTGGCAGACACTATGATCAAAATAAAATGATAGATGTTGTTGAATATATTAAACAAAAATATAGTAACTGACATAATTAAAGGGTACACAAAACTTACAAGATTGCAAGTTGAAGCCACTGTATATCTAAATCTTCCATATGCATAAACTTTGTCAGATCTTTCTTGTCAATATTGATCGAGTATGACTTGTCTGCACCGACAATGCCTGAAGGCATCTGCAAGCCTATAGAGATGACGTCGTTGTAGACCTCTCGCAGCTGTGCTAAGTATGGAAATATGTCCGCAGCTTGTTCATGCTATGAAAACATAATAAACATATTACGAGTGGGTTAGCAATGGAAATCAAACGGGAACCTACTCATCGTCAATCAGTAAAGTATGGAAATACCATTGGAGGTGTCGTCCCCATCTCAATAAGATGATGCGGCCAAAGGATGAACGATGGGGTGGCAACGCTGAGATAGGGAACCTCCTCATCATCAATCAGGATGGCTGTCTTTTCTTCACCCTCTCGCACACTTCTTACAGTCACCCTACGTAGGTCTTATGGAATTTGCATATTGTGATGTGTGGTTTGTTCTGGGTAAACAAGACCATCGGCAACAATATGCTGGTGTGGGTCATCCAAATATAGAGTGCAGGGTTGTCCACCCTGTGGAGTGTGAGAAGGCTCGCCAATATGTACATCTGGAGAGTGATGAGAAGGTTCGCCAACAGGTACATCTGGAGCATGAAAACTTTCTTTGCTGCTTGGGAAGGCCAGAGATTCCTGGTTTGTAGGCTGCGTATTTCCCCTCTCTTGTATCATAGCCCTCATTTCACCCCGTAGTTGTGCCATAACCTCATCTACGAGGGACGCTCGAATTTTGGCTACAAGCTGAGGGCTAGGGTTGTCATTGTTATGCGAACAAGTAGAACGCCGTCCAAAATATTTCGCGACGCTAACTCCCCTCGGCTCCCCTTGAACAGCATCAAGGTAATCCGGCTTCCCAATCGCCGTGGACAAAATGTCCATCCGTGTACCCGGCGTGAATGAACCTTGGCTGCTCTACTGCTCAAGCGCATCCTGTATCATAATATTTTTCATAAATAGTAACTAAACGCTAAAAATATGAAACAACAGAGGCTATTATTTAATACTTCTAATTTAACTACTTACAATCTTCTTGGCAACCTCAGCCACATCTTCATTTACGAAATTGTCACCCCTCTTCCTTGCAGCTATCCATTTTTTGTGGCGAGGAGGACGCTTCAAGCTTCTTATAGCCACCCCTAGACATGCAGTGTGGATACTTATTTCTCGCTTGCCTCTCTCTATTGGCTTGACTTTGTTCCTGTGACACGAAAACAAATAAAATTGAGCCTTCGATGTCAAACCAATGTGAACTAAAAGATAAGATATGAAAGAAACTTTACAAGAAATTCAGGATTTTGGCGTAATGCCACAAACTCCCGCCAGTCCTCTGGAGAAATGTAATCATAGTCCTAACATGGGTCCTTGTCCCTCTTTGCCCCTCGGATATACTTTTTAGTGAGCTTGTTCTTAAAGTCTTTCCAACGCAGACAAACCTCGCCCATCCAATGCTTGTACATGGCCTTATTGTTAGGCACATCATACGTTTGCTGCAAGGTAAAAGATAGAAGATATTAGACAAATCAAGTATTAAAACTAAAGATACAAATGCAGAATGAATCGAAAGTGAGATACGAAAAGTTGTGCCCAGATCAACTCCTTCGTTTTCTGAGGAACCAACTTCCAATGAGAGATAACAATGCGGACTTTGCTTCGAGCCAGGTAGCCTACGTAGCTAATGAAATTGTCTTCCTCTGGACCAATCGGATTCATATTGGCATCGAACTCCACATGCAGCCTCTTTTTCGTACCCTGACGACGTGCAATTAAAGCACCCATATGTGTGCTACCTCTACCCTTTCTCCCCACCGGTACATCATTCCCACTATCACCCGATGGCTTGTCAGAGCCAGACATATTCCTGATCATCAAAGACAAATCAATAATGTTAGATAGGGTTATTATTAAATAATAAACAAATGAATAAAATGAACTAACATGTTAAACCTGTACAACAATAACATAGCACTTTTTCATAACTTAAGATCTTACTTTATATGGTCTCCCATATTCCTTCAGAATGATCCTTTCTTGGAGCATATTCTTCATCATCTACCAATTCTACTTCATGTGTTATAGGTGGATTTGTTGTGAAAGGGAGTGTATCGTCCAGGTTCAAGGATTCTTCACCATACGTCTATTTTTTACTTTGAAGTAGAATGGACATTTTGTTATTTGCAGGATCTGTAACATAAAACACTTGTTTCGCCTGGCTTGCTAGAATGAATGGCTCGTCTCTATGACCAAGTCTGTGAAGATCAACTGAGACAAATCCAAATTTAGGATCTATTACAACAGCATTATTGTTAACCCACCGACATTTAAATAAAGCAACTTTGAACTTGGTGTAGCTTATCTCCCATATTTCTTCAATAACTCCATAATAGGCCATTGATGCTAACACCGGGTTTTTGTCTTTCGAACTCGAAAAGTGCATGCATTCTGCTTCAACCATCACCCCACTGTTTTGCACAGAACTTCTGTCATCTTGGTCTTTTGTGTAGAAAGAATATACGTTTATATTGAAAGATGGAGCTTGATACCCAAGAAGGGGGGTGAATTGGGTATCTACAAATTTTTCGAAATCTTGTTCTGTTTTAGACAGCTAGAAACAGAGCACAATAAAGGAGAAGAGAAGAATAGCTTGACACAATAATTTATACTGGTTCGGCCCTTTCTTTTGACCTACATCCAGTCCCCAAGCTACACTTGGGATTTTCAATCCACTAGACTTCTTGCAAATGATTACACACTCTGCACTCAAGAGTTGTTCTCTCACTAGAACACACTCCCCCTTACAAGTGTTAATCAATGCACCCAAAATCACCAAGTCCCCTGACTTGTGATTCTTACAATCAATGAATGATTTTACAAGTAATAACTCTCTCACAGAGTGGATAAGATAATCACTGAAGCACTAATGTCAAAATGACACAATACAGCAGGAAGCTAATACACAATAAATGAACTTAGTAGATTTTCGCTCAGTGTAGTTGTATCTCTCTGTGAAGGTGATAATGAACTCTATTTATAGCTAGAGAACATTAAATGACCGTTGTAGCTTTAATCAGACCGTTGGAGAAGTTGCCCAAGTGTTATGAAGTAGTTTTGGAGTCTTCTCTCTCTTGTTTTCTCCTAATCTAGTTAGCCAAGTCATCAGGGTTGACTTTCTGAGAATTAATCCGTTGGATAGGAGGTTTCTTGTTTCAGCTAACACCCTTAAATGCTTTGTGTGCGTGTGCAGAAGGATTTGGGCAGATAGAGTAACTTTTGAGCTTTGCAATAAATGTTCTGATTCACTTTATGCTTTATCTTCTAATCTCTCATCAAACATTCTTTAATGTTCTGAAATCCACTAACAAAGACGTTAAACATAGCAGGGAAAATCAGAGAATAATATTGAAAGAAGATAGGATCAAATAACATTGATTTCTGAAATGCCCAAATTCAAAAATTCTGAACCAGCGACACGAACTCGAGTTCAGTTCTTACAGGCTCGAGTTCGTTGCTTTAGTGTTCAAAAATATGTGAGTTCAAAAACGTGTGAACCTGAGGTTTGTCTTTCAAACCTGAGGTTCTCATGTCATTGAAAAACTAAAAGGCTCTCGGGTTGAAACGAACTCGAGTTCATTAATGTCAGGCTCGAGTTCGAGACAATTCTGAGCAAACTTTGTTTTTAGTTTAAAGGAACAAACCTGAGGTTCGCGAAACAAACCTCGAGTTTAAAACAATTTGAAAAATTCTTTGCTCTCGGTAATTTATGGGCTCGAGTTCAAAACATTTAGGCTCGAGTTCAATCTGCTTAGGAAAGATTTAAAAGCTCTCGGCCAAAGCTAGACTCGAGTTCAAGACATTTAGGCTCGAGTTCAATCTGCTTAGGAAAGGTTTAAAAGCTCTCGGCCAAAACTAGACTCGAGTTCAAGACATTTAGGCTCGGGTTCATTGACAAAACTTTTCTCAATAGAATAGTGCTTTGTTTGAAAAACTTGTCCCGCCAGAGATGAACTCAAGTTCACCATGACAGGCTCGAGTTCATGTTCCTAAAGTCTTTGAAGAACTTTCAAACCTGAGGTTTGCAGAGAGCAAGTGTAAGGTTCAACATGTTTTCAAAGTTCAAAAACTTTCTGGAAAAGATGAACTCGAGGTTGATCTCATCAGGCTCGAGTTCATGTGAACTTCTCAGAAGTTTGATTTTAAACTTCAGGTTCAGTCTCAAGTTTGGAGAATGGTTTGACAAGTTTATGTTTTCTGTCAAACTCAGGCTCGAGTTCGTTTTTGACAGATTGAAAATTACAAGTTTAAAACATCCTAAACTTTGTCACACCTTTTCAATATTGTTTCCAATTGTTGTTAATCATCAAAACACTCAGAGAACTAACATATATCATAACCTGTCCAAGTGATGACTTGATAAGAAGGCCCCCAGGCTAACCACTTGATTGTTTCCGACACTCCGGTCTTGTGCGATACATTCTCCTCGAACCACTTTATGAATGTCTTCTTTTGCTCATGAGCTATTTGCATGTCATTCTTCCTTGGATTCTTATTCTTCAAACTCTTTCTGTGTTCATCAATGTATGGTTGAACTTCTTCCATATTATTCAAGATGTACAGGTGTGCTTGCAACACCTCTTCACGAGGCTTATTCTTCAGTTTGATTCCTCGAGTTCCCTCACTTATCCCCTTATCATGCTGAGATTGTAACGTCACCCCTGATAGATAATCTTCACAGAACTCCATAGCCTCTTCCACTACATAGCTCTCAACTATTGAGGCTTCCGGTTGATAAGGATTTTTAGAATACCCTTTTAAGATCTTCATGTATCGCTCGAAAGGGTACATCCACCTTAGGTAAACTGGACCTCAGAGCCTTACCTCCCTTACCAAGTGCACTATCAGGTGCACCATTATATCGAAAAATGCAGGAGGAAAATGCATCTCAAGTTGGGATAAAATAATATAACCCTCATTTTCCAATTCATCCAACTTTTCAATGTCAATGACTTTGTTACATATAGCATTAAAGAAAATACACAATTTTGTTATAGTGGTCTGCACTTCATCTTTCATAATGCCCCTAATAGCTACTGGTAATAGTTGTTGCATCAACACATGATAATCATGGGACTTCATTCCCACTAACTTGAAATCGTCCATTGAAACACACCTTCTCAAATTTGAAGAATATCCTTGTGGAACCTTAATGTCATATAGACACCCACACAAACTTTTTTTCTCCGCTTTTGACAGTGTATGAGCTGCTGGCTCCATGTATGCCCTCTTACCATCTTCCATTACTCGTGGATGTAACCGTTCTCTTATTCCCATATCAACCAGGTCTAGTCTCGCACTAATTCCATCCTTAGTCTTACCTGGTATGTGCAAAAGAGTACTGACAAGGCTATCACAAACATTTTTTTCCACATGCATCACATCAAGACTGTGTCTCACATCAAGACTACGCCAATATGGAAGATCAAAGAAAATTGATCTCTTCTTCTATATATTCTTCTCACCCGCAATCCTTTTCTGCTTACCCAATATGACATTGATATGCATCACCCGACTATAGACTTCCTCTCCGGTTAATTCCTTTGGAGCCGTTCCATGCTCCAGTAAGCCGTTAAAACGCTTTCTTAACTTACGATATGGGTGGAACCGATCAAGAAACCTCCTGTGACCGAGGTAGACCGTTTTCTTTCCATGCTTTAGTTGCTGGAAGTTTGTGTCAGCTTCACATATTGGACATGCTTTATGCCCCTTCACACTGTACCCAGACAAATTTCCGTATGCAGGAAAGTCTTTGATCGTGGTAAAAATCATTGCACGCAACTTGAAGAACTCCTTCTTATATGCATCAAACACATCTATGCCTTCCTTCCACAACTTCTTCAAATCCTCAACCAAAGGCGCCAAGTACACATCGATATTGTTACCGGGCTGTTTTGGTCTAGAAATCATCATAGACAACATCACATACTTGGGAATGATTCACTAATTCTGGGTGAAGATCATTATTTTTTTCTCAAAAATAGACATGCTAAGCTTTTCAGGAAATTTTACGGAACCTCGTTTCGATTTTTGTGGAATTAGTTATGAATTTTTCAAGTGATCGGAAAATCTGCCCAGAAATGTTGAAGCAGCGTTTTTCAAAAATTAGGGGATAAAAGGGGTAAGTAGTGGCTAAAGTACCTCTTAGACTACGATCTATAAAAAAATAATGCGGTTATACATTTATAGGCTATCCAAGAGACATACCGATAGGCAGACATACCACTATCCACACGGAACAAGGTACGGACGCGTACTGTAACATTAACTCTAATGCTTATTGTATTCTTATGTGTGATAGATTATTTCATAGAGTCAGGGACATGACTTTGTCTTGGGTCATGCACCGTGTCTAAGACTCTATCTTAGTTCACTTTTTATACATTCAGCTTGGTTTACACGGGTTATAGTCTTGACAACACCGTTGAGTTTTCCTAGCGCTGAGAACACGATGGGTCGTCGTGGCACTGGTTAGTGCAAACATGGATAACATTACATCTGATGTGTGCTTATGTATTGTTGTGGTTGACTTTACATGTGCTGTGTACTATGTACTATTGATGTGTTGATCTTACATCTGCTGTGTGCTTATGTATTGATTTATTGCTGAAATGTCATGAATATCTGTCATACATGTATTGCCTGATATAATAAGCATGAGATTAACCGTTACTTGAGGTTCAATGGGTATTAGACCTCAGCTCTTACTATAGCATTAGGGTTTGGAGGACTGAGGGGCGACGACAAGGGTAAGTAGCCCGCTTGAAGACCTGATCGGAATTTCATTTCTTTTTTTGGACTGTATATTATTTTGAATTATTGGGATAAATGTACCACTAGTATAACTAGCAATAGTTAATATTTTGTAACTTACTTATCAGTACTTACTCTTTTAAATAGCTCCGATGCGCCACTCTGATAAAAATATATTTTCCCCTTTTGAAAAATGGGGTGTTACATAGACCTTTCTCGCTCCAACATTAACGGACATTTAAAAGAGTCTTGATGGATATTTCAACAAGCTTCTCACCGGTCATAAATGTCATCGACTATAAATACCATAAGCATTAAATTAGCCACCTACCGAAACACTGAGCATTCAATTCGAACTTATTGTATTCAACTGTTTCATATGTTTCCTTAATATATTTGAATATCTTGTACTTCAATATTCATTAATTATCTACTCGTGAAGAGTTTAAACACTACTTGATTATTTCATTTAGTTGTTAAATCTTAAGGTTGTAGAACCTTAAGTGTGGGTGTACAATTACAGCTTGTAAGGGAAAGTAAGTCCTAGTGAGAGGATCATCCGGGTACAGTGTAATGTCTTTGAAAGATAGTGGAAATCCTAGGTGTTCTAGGGACTAAACATAGGTCGAAGAGTTAGATTGACCTAGGACACATATACATACACACATATATGTATATATATCAAGATCATTATTTCAATAAAAAAAGTGTGAAAAGGAAAATTCTTAGTCAGAGAGGTATGTAGCAGGAGTTGTTGATTCATTTTTACTTATGTCATTTTAAATTTATATAAGAGTATTTTAGAAAAATGAGTAAAATTAATTAAATTAACTTCTCTCCTTAATTTCCCCAAAATTAGGTAAATATCTCCTATAATTAGAACCAGAGATAATACATTGTTTTGGTCATATAAAATCTAATTGAGCATGAGTAACAAGCTAGAACAAACAGATTGGTTTGGATCATTATTGAAAGTAGACCCAATAACAGATTAATATCTCAAAGCTTTGTGTGTATGTGCCCCCTCTGGTCCGAGAGCGGCTTCTAGAAAAAATTCTTAGCTTAATATATAAGTCACCTAGTGGGTCATCTTCCCCCTCCCCGCCCCCCCCCCCCCAAAAAAAAAAAGAAAGAAAGAAAGAAAAAACTACCCGTTACTACAATTTTTTAGCAGAATACTTGAAATCTAATGTAGTGGTTGAAAATATGTTTGACTTTTAGACAAAGTTTTGAGGTATATTATATATGGAAAATTAAAATAAAGGACCTAGAAAAATAATATTTATTATAAATGACCACAAAAATTATAATTACTTAGAAAGACTAAACAACATAATATAAATTTAAAATTATGAAAGTTTTCCTAATCAAACCTCCTGTATTATCTTTTTATATTCATTATTAAAAAAATAACTAAAATTAAACCTAAAACTACCTATCATGATACGATCATATTTTGTTTTTTTAATATATAATTTAATTAACAACTGTTAAATACATATTTTTTTCATAATTTTTGTTTTCACCAATTTATATCATTAAGTTGCCCAATTTATATTATCAACTTTGATATCAATTAATTGCTTTTTATTTTTTTTTTAAAAAACTAAACTTATTTCATGATATAATAGGTTAATTATATATTTTTTTTAGTTTTAATAACGTCATATGAATATTTTAACCTATATAAATTGCTTTTAAAATAAAAATAAATCATACAAACTTTTTTGATTTAACATATATGATAAATTATAAAGGACCTTGACTTTTATTAAAATCATATAATTCCATTTTTAATTTAAAAATTTGTTAATTTTTTAAAAAATTATGATTTTTACAAATTGAAGAATGCGTAATTTTTTTTATAGATATATATATATATATATATATATATATATATATATATATTCAAGTTGTAAAAAATGAAAAATGAGAAAACTATTTTTAAAGTTAATGAAACTTAGAATTTTATATTAGTTTTAAAAATAGAATGAGAAAAAGAACATAGGAGGAAATGCATAACATTTTTGTTAGGGGTATTTTAGAACTTTTAATTTTATATTTTTATATTTAGTCATTTTAAATAATTACAATTTCTACCATGTTTTCTATAAATATCTTTTTTTTTTCAGGCCATTCATTCTAATTTTCCATATATTATGATGCCTAGAATGGGTCCGCATTTAAACTTGAAAACAGAATCAATGACCGTTTATATTCACCCATGTGAAGCACTTACTTACCGATAGACATTAATTGATTGGTGACTTCACAATACATAAAGGTTCTTGTAATTAAGTGTCCTTTCATATTTGAAAAATTTCGTAACGATGATGATAGATACATTAAAAGTCGTCTTCAATTGAAAGCTTCAGGAAAAAAAAGAAAACGACATTTATTATGTTAATGTACACCGAACGTAGTGGTACTCTTGTTAAATGCATGTATTAAATATGATACTCCCTCTAGTCCTAACAAGACTTCCTTCCCGTGCGATGCACAGATATGACAAAATTTATCATTGACAAAGATGAACAACCACAAAAAGTACATGTTGTCATTTATAATCAATGTTTTGAAAAATTTCTCTGTACACAACATTGGTTGTTACACTACATGTTTTTTTGTCCTCATCAAACATAAGTATCCTCAACCCTTTGAAACTCTTCACTCTGGAAAATGCAACATATAATTGCCCATGCGAAAATACTAGACTCGGTAGATACAGACCTACATGTGACATTGATTAATCTTGACTTTTGTTTATTGTCATTGCAAATGATAATATGATCGAAAATTGCCCCCTTGTCATTTTGAACGGCAATTTAGACTTATATATATATATATATATATATATATATATATATATATATATATATATATATATTAGTGACTATTTATTCATAAAAGTAAACTCTTATGTGTTGAGTATTCAAGTCTATGATATGATTTTACGACACTGTCACGAGTTTGTTTAAATTTATGAGTTTGACAACCTTGTTTGTAATATATAAGTAGCTATTCATTATACTACATTTGTTCTTAAATATAAGATCAAGTTGATTTTTTGACGAGATTAAGGAAGTTAATTCAAAGTGTTTATACTCATCATGTTTATCCAAACTAATCAAGTTGATTTTTTGACGAGATTAAGGAAGTTAATTCAAAGTGTTTATGTAATACCCTAAAAATCCTATTTAGCATAACCACTAAATGATACCTATTAAAGTAGGTAAATATGTGGTCTCAAAGATATTATAGTTTATCTAGTTTAAAATTAGAGAATTTTCTTCTGGAGTTAAATAAACCAAAACAACTCAAATATTCTAAGTTCATTTAGGGTTCATAAAATACCCTATATTTTCATATAGAAGCATAGTTCATATTTAAATTTTAAAGGGGCATAAAATGTTATTGAAATATCAAACAAATTAGAGGAAAGTGTCAATAATTGATTGGACAAATAATTATACATTAATTAAAGTAATTGCATTAATTTTTGTAATTAATTATTGAATCCTCTTAGGAACCATAAAATATCATAAAATGCAAGGAATTACCAAATTAAATTATGGTTCACATGGAATTAAAAGGAGCAATAAGGAACTAATGGAGAATACTTAAACAAGAGAGGAGAAAAATAATAAATAGTTAGGTATTCATTAAATTAAATAATTGTGCCAAATCTTTATAAATAATCAAGGAATTGATTAAGCATCATTAAACTTATTAAGAGGTTAAATTTACTAAAATACCCTCACTTAACACGCTAATGCTTAAAATCATAATTCATTCATAAAAAGCCCTAAAGAGTTGTTATCGCACTGAGCCCAATTAAGGGGCGAATAATAACAATTAATGAGCAATTGAAATTACATCAATGAAAACACTAAATTTAACTAAATTAAAATAGGCATAATTAGAGATGTATAATTCCAATTAAAAGCCAATGGCTAATCAAGAGCTATTTAAATGAATTTCTGAGGACTATAATTAAATTGGGGTTCCTAAAATTGTATAAAATACCTAAAACAACTATGGGGAAATTCCAACAAGTAAAGAACAATTAAATCTATATTTAAAAAGATATTAACATTTAATTCTTATATTTTCAAGAATAAGTCATAAAGGAGTATGAAAAGGTTTAAAGTAATTAGGGAATGCTAAAGAATAATTATTGGGAACCTAAATTAATATTAATTGAATTGACATTCATAATTAATCTAATGGCAAACATTAGCAACAATTAGAAGTATTTTCGGTTAAATTCTATATTAAAGCTTAACACGGGATCAATGATTGAAACAAATGGATTTAGTAGGATCATAATTAAGTTGGTAATCAATAAAAGCATTACAAATTAAACTTAATTAAGCTAAATCAAATAATAAACAAGAGGAAATTAAATTAGGGCTTTTTACCACAACCATGCACATTGGATCAATTTTTGGGAGTCCAAACTTTTGCCCAACCAAGCAATAAAGCCCAAAACAAACCTAAAACCCAAAAATTCAGAGGGGGCACGGTTTTGGGAGCTTCATGAGGAAGGAATTAAGTTTCATCATGTAACACCCCTTGATATATCAATTATTATCAGAGTTGTAGCGCACAGCCTAATGAGCATAGTCATTCTAGCATAGTAATACTGATATTAAATTCTGATTACATAACAAAATCCACATAGGGCTATACAAATAAATTTCTAGTCTCTAAAATAGGCTAATAAAAATAACCTATAGCATTTCTCGGTTCGTCCCAGCATCACTATTCAACAGTGAGTACCGCCTTGCCTTGTGAGCCACGCTCTCTAAACTGAACAATCCACAGGTAGCAACAAATACTGGGACCCCGAAGGTTCCCAGAGTAACATGTTAATCTTACATTCTAAGCATAGATCAGTATATGACAGATAACCATCACATATACATTCAGCACATACAGCACAAACAATTCATACAGTACATATTTATACATATTGAATGGTACATACAATCATATAAAGACATACAAAGAATGCAAGATTAGAGTTACTACCTGATAGCCTTTCCAAATCCTGATCCGGTTCTCTATCCTCTGGTCATCTTAGATAAATACCGAATCCTATAATTAAATATTCATGGTTGGCAAGTTACTACTTGTCCAAATTCTCCATTTCTCTTATTTCCAAATAAACTCCATAATCTGGCAGAGTTTCCAATTAACTTTGAAAATTCATATTTAATTACACAAAACTTCAATTGATGTGCTTCCAAAAATCACGTGTTCCTCATTATGTCTATTTTCAGAGGAAAATACATTTGACTGTCAAATATATGTAAACTATTCCCAGAATTTTCATTCATCATCACTGTTCCAGAAAAACGTCCAGGTTTAATGCTGAACTTGAAAAATCCATATCTGGAGTTCTAGGTGTCCAAATCAGTTGGTTCAAAAATCCATGAACTCCTCGTTAAGTCTAGTTTCTAGGAAAATTGGTTTCAACATTTAATCATATGCTAATAATTCCCAGATTTCAAAAATGTAAACACTGTTCAGAAGATGTTTCAGAAAACGTCCCAGATTTCATACTTGACTTCAAAAATTCATAACTCCCTGAATATAAATCCAATTAAGGCTTGTGACCTATCAAATTAAAGCTTGATAAGTCTACTTTTATTCTGGAAATTTTCATAGAAAAACTCAAATGTTTACTATTTTAAAAGTGAATCCGAAAATCACTGTTCATTTCTGGAAACCAGCGTTTTTCAGTGTTCAACTTCTAACTTTGAAAAATCATAACTAATTCTATAGAACTCCGATTAAGGTAGTTCAAAATTCTGTTTGAAGTTCTATAAGTCTATTTTCATATAAAAATATTTTCAACAGCCAAAAACGTCCATATCATTGCTAGTTTAATTAAAATACTCTGCTGACCAGTTTGTACCTCCAGTATTTTAGGCCAGTTTGTAAAATACATAATTCCTTGAACAGAGCTCTAAAAAGTACATATTATATATCAAAAGAAAACTCTGGATGTGTATTTCAAATCTGGAAAATTTCATGATTTTTAGACATCATTCACTTGACCAAAAACCATTTACAATTCAACTGCCTTCCAAAATATTAAAACTGGCAGTTTTGGTAGCTTGCTTAAATAATTCTTTTTGATTCTAAAAAAATCATTTCCAACCTTATTCTTACTCCATTTTCCGTGAAAAACACTACGGTAACCTTAAAATCATCAAAATCCTTTTGATTTCACCACTTCTTAATTAACCCCAAAAATAATATATAAGAAGTGATAAACCACGTCTTAAAACCAACTTCACAAAATAACACAAGTAAAGTTAAAACCTTACTTACTTAACTTACTTCTTGAGACTTCAGCTATTCCTTCCTTGTTGCCTCTCACAACTTCCGAACTTCACTCTTGAATTAATAAAAAAGAAAAAAAGTGTCTCATACACTTGAAGCTCTCGCACTCTCTCTTTCTATTTCTCTTTGTCGTCCGAAATGAATAAAAGAGAGCATACGTTTGAATATATTTAACATGCTTTCAATGAATGATACTCGTGACCGAACAGGATAATGCTAGTTTTGCTCACAAATAATTTAAGAATCACTCATGATACACATGTATTCGTCCGGATATGGAATGAGAAATAAGTGGGATCAACCTTTTTGACCATTTGTTTCTATAATTGAAGTAGTTGATGCCACCTCAATGCTCATTTAAATATTTAATTGAAGGCAAGATTGAATTATGGGAGTCACGGATAACACTCGAATAACTATTTGAGAATGGAAGACAAGTTGTCTTCATAATGGAATAAATCATTCATCTTTCTATCCATAGCAATCACGTGTTGTACATGAATGGAAAAAGAAAGATTGATTAATTTAGCAAAAGAAGAAGTGCAAGTTGATTAATCCGTAAGTGGAGGGAGCAAATTAATGGAGTAGGTACTTGGATATATTAGAATAATATGTGTGGAAGAGGGAATGATTGAAGTGAGTGGAATATGCTGAAGATAAGGAAGTTACGTGTGCATATCCTTCTGTTTGCAAGTCTATCTATTGATTGAATTGTGACAATAATAGAAATCAAAGGAAACATGCGGTCCCAGTTAATTGGAATGGAAAAGAATACACTAATTTTCAAGTCTTTAGGCCCAAAATTCGGGATATTACATTTCTCCCCCTGTTCAATAAATTTCGTCCTCGAAATTTGAACATTTAAACTTCAGGGAATCATTCTAGACTATTTTCTTTTTCGCAGCACTATAGCTGACTTGTACTATCTGACCTAGTTGGTTCAGATCTCAAGACCATTCTAACAGTTTCTGTTCCGGTATTATTACAATCACCAACTGCACCGCTTTAATTTTAACATATCAATAATGTTAATTACATCACTGCTTTTTCATTAATCCATGTTGTCTCAAATTCAAATTTTCACACTTTGAAAATCTTTGTGGTTGCAAAACATTTCATAATTCACACTATACCAAAAAGTAATAGTGCTATCACATTTTCAAACTTCGTCGCTGCCAGATCAAATATTCATGTAAACACATTTACTGCCGGATTGGTTTCAGAAAACATTTACTACCGGCACACACTTTTGAGCGGGATAACTTATTTCAAAAAGTTTTCACAATCGAGAGCACATGGCACCATTTCAACCTTTCAGTAGAGCGACACATCCCAATCCTTTCATACGCAAACCACTGAAGTGGTGACATACCTGTCGGTCAATGTGGGAGAGTTTCCGTCCACAAGAGACCCAGTGTCCGCACTGGCACAAATAACGGGTCACCCACCGGAATCCCATACCCGGGACAAGAACCATAATCCAGGAGCCTTGCTCCAAACGCCTGCGTGGGTACCGACCAGACAAGGCAAAATGCACGCCCTCACAAGGCGGAACTACTCAGATTGAGAACATACACTGCTGGTGCAAGTGTCAGCTCTACAAACTAATCCCCTCAAAAGAATTTTCATCAATGGCCAGCGATTTTAAAATTTTTCAAATTCATCTGGCAAGACCCAGCAAACCTTGTACATCTACAACAGTTTCTGGCCTCTTCCAGTTCTGTACTGCATCTACCACAACAAAGTTGAAAACTCAGTTTCAAATTCTGGGTTCTAACAAAACCCTTTTTATGAGACAACACATTTCGCAAACAGACCATTCAAACTGGTCTCAAATTAGGTTGAAAAATATTTCATTCAAAAATTCAATTTCAAAAATTCAAAAATTCGAAAATTCAATTCCGCAAATCCACAAATACTGCAGGTGCATTGGTAAATACAAAATTCAATTTTCAACATAACCAAGAACAGACAACTATTACAGAAGGTCTTCACTTCTAAATACACTTCAGGTTCTATTTTTAGCTACTTGAGCAATTCATAGAACATACCATTCATTCCAAGGAGACTTTTTGAATCAAAATCCAACACTATGCTAGATCAACATCTAGCAACCGCAAAATACCTTATACACATTGGTACCATATTCTAGTGCCTTAATTCATTTAAATCAATCGGTACCACATTCTAGTACCTTTGTTCATTCTGGTCGATTCAGTGCCTAAAGAATTAGTTCCATTACCAAATTTCATTCTCAAGCCTCAATTCAGTTGGTAACATGCTTTAGTTGTCTCTCCAACATTCAGGTTTATCAACCTAATTCTAGAAATTCGACCATATTCCATAAACCTGCTAACATTTCCAAGATTCATATCTTACAATATTCAGGCACTATCCTCAAACATTCAAATAAAATTCAGCAATTTCTACGAGGTTCTACCTCTACCTCATTTCTCAATATCCTCAAAACATGTTTTAAATATCATTCTTATGCCTCAGAGGTAATAACCATTCATACACAAAACATTGTTGACAATGCAGCACTGATCACAAGGTTCACAAGATTTACTTTATCACACACTGACCTAAACATTGTTTCGGCTCAGAACCAATTCAAACTTATCTTTAATCATACCGCATTCGTTCTTACATTTTCTTAGCATTTAGAAAAATTCATCATTTTTTATACTTCAAGATATTCAGATCTTACACCGAGATATTTCAAATTCCCAATACTTCCAGAGAGTCTCCTTTCTCGAGATGGCTTTAACTGATCAGACTTCCATTTTCAAATGCCAGTCTGACATCTCGAACCAACTACACGCTCCAAGACAAATTTCTAAGAGACACGATCTTGAAATAATTATCGTGCAACGTGTATTCGTCAACTAAATTTCTCGAAGATACAACCGGCAATAAATGCTACACCGTCTTCTGTTTGGACCGAAAGTCTATAAGACTCCGACCTATAGAGGTGGCTAGGGCGTGTCAAATTGTATTAGGGTGCGGTGCCATAAAATTTCCACATAACAACAAAGTCTGCACTATTCTGAGCCAACGACAGATGAGAATCCGATGCTGCTTAACAAAATCTAGACGTTACTAGCCCAGCTATAAATCGAGTAAAGAAAGAGTAAATGTTTCACGTTCTCTCAAACTTCACAAAACTTCCACATATTCATTTCCTCTCAGATCGTAACCTTCACTATAACCTTTCTCATTATCCTTAAACATGGCCGGTTCAAGTAACTCTATTCCAGTCTCCGATTCATTCAACCCTTTCTTTCTTGAAGCCTTACTTCATGACTATCAGACTAACATATTGTCTGACTTGTCAAACAATGTATCATACCCTTATTCTTCTTTACTTCCCCAAAATCCCGTAAGTATGAACGTTCATTCATCTGCCTCAACGATTAACATTCCTACTCCTCCTCCAAGGATACAAGATTCTATTTTTACAACTACTAACAGAAAGGAATCTGAAGCAGGTCCATCAAGGCGACCTGTCCAAAGGTGTCGTAATGTGGCAGAACTTATGGAGTCTACGGTACCTTCTCAACCAAGGAATCCTGCTTCTACCTTGACTGAGACTACTAATCCATTTTCATGTGGTTGCTGCCATGTTCTACGAGAGATCATTCATACCAATGGACTTCAATACCATAAACTTGAAGTTCATGGGAGGATTGGTATGATATGCCACGCTGTCTTTCACCAGGACGTACAAGGAGGTTCTTCCAGTCCTCAAGTATTTGACTTTGGTAAGAAAAATTTAGATGATGTCAAACATTTTCTAGAAAATTATTGTTTGAATCAAAAATCTTTAGGGTATGTCCTGGTGTCAGATCCCCTATCAGCCTACTATGAGGCCCTCTGTGTTGGTTTGGAATGGACTAAAAATCAAAATGAACTCCCTAATAGTTCATTTCCAACCAATACAGAAAATATATCCAATAAAGGAAAAGAGCTCGTAGTTGTAAATAATAATCCTTCAGTCCCCATACCTAGTGATTCATACCGATCAAGAGCTGAACAAAATATTAGAGGTGCATCAATGTCAATAAATGATCTTAGAGACTTATTCCATTTACCTCAACAAGAAGCGGCTAAACAAGTTCGTCTATGCAAAAATGTCTTAATGAAAATATGCCATAGGGAAGGAATAAGGCATTGGCCTTATGTAAAAATTCGAAGCACTATGAGGCAAATAGCTAGATTGAGAAAAACAATGTCTTCTGATGGTCCTCTCTCAAGTGCAGCCGCTCAGGAAGAAATTAATAGACTTAAACTTGAGATGGTCAACGCTTGTGGTGGGATTGTACCAACTGTTGCTCTTGATGCTTGAATTCATCTTGTCTTTTCTTCTTAGCATTCTAATTTCTGCTTGTACTTTTATACTAAGATTCACGGGAATTTTCAAGTTTGAATATTTTTCTCAGCCATTTTCAATTAATCACATAAGTTCAAGCTCCAGCAGATCAATCTAACCTATTGTCAGAACTTATGTCCTAACCGGACTTCGAAATTCTGAGTTGATAATTCTATCATAAAAATTAATATTCTAATTCCAACTTGTCACTCAGAATTATCTAACTTTCAATACAGATACTTTTCATATCATCAGAGTATTCTAGCCAAATGCCAGAACTTCAGCTCATATATTTTTATTTTTAAACTGGGAACATTTCACAAATGCTCCATTTCATTTTCTATAATTCAACATCTTCCTTTGTACTAGCATGCCAACTAGTGATCAGGGAAAAAATTCTATTTTCTGGGTTTGTCTATCACTCCAATTCTCTTAATCCTGGTACCAATCAGGATTATCCAAGTATCAACATAGATACTATTCACATCATAAATCAAGAGACTTCAAATTCTTACAATACTACTCAGGGTTTACCTTCTTGAAAATCTTCTCGCCTAAGCAAGCTTAACCTCAAAGTTTCAATAAAATCTGGGGATCTAAATCATATTTTGACACAACATTAAGAGCCCTATAGTTAGCAACAGAATCCATTTTCCGTGCTATTTCATTTGTTTATGTAATCCAATATCAGTATACTCTTCCAAAAATGCCAGAACCTTTGCTCTGATACCATTAAATGTAACACCCCTTGATATATCAATTATTATCAGAGTTGTAGCGCACAGCCTAATGAGCATAGTCATTCTAGCATAGTAATACTGATATTAAATTCTGATTACATAACAAAATCCACATAGGGCTATACAAATAAATTTCTAGTCTCTAAAATAGGCTAATAAAAATAACCTATAGCATTTCTCGGTTCGTCCCAGCATCACTATTCAACAGTGAGTACCGCCTTGCCTTGTGAGCCACGCTCTCTAAACTGAACAATCCACAGGTAGCAACAAATACTGGGACCCCGAAGGTTCCCAGAGTAACATGTTAATCTTACATTCTAAGCATAGATCAGTATATGACAGATAACCATCACATATACATTCAGCACATACAGCACAAACAATTCATACAGTACATATTTATACATATTGAATGGTACATACAATCATATAAAGACATACAAAGAATGCAAGATTAGAGTTACTACCTGATAGCCTTTCCAAATCCTGATCCGGTTCTCTATCCTCTGGTCATCTTAGATAAATACCGAATCCTATAATTAAATATTCATGGTTGGCAAGTTACTACTTGTCCAAATTCTCCATTTCTCTTATTTCCAAATAAACTCCATAATCTGGCAGAGTTTCCAATTAACTTTGAAAATTCATATTTAATTACACAAAACTTCAATTGATGTGCTTCCAAAAATCACGTGTTCCTCATTATGTCTATTTTCAGAGGAAAATACATTTGACTGTCAAATATATGTAAACTATTCCCAAAATTTTCATTCATCATCACTGTTCCAGAAAAACGTCCAGGTTTAATGCTGAACTTGAAAAATCCATATCTGGAGTTCTAGGTGTCCAAATCAGTTGGTTCAAAAATCCATGAACTCCTCGTTAAGTCTAGTTTCTAGGAAAATTGGTTTCAACATTTAATCATATGCTAATAATTCCCAGATTTCAAAAATGTAAACACTGTTCAGAAGATGTTTCAGAAAACATCCCAGATTTCATACTTGACTTCAAAAATTCATAACTCCCTGAATATAAATCCAATTAAGGCTTGTGACCTATCAAATTAAAGCTTGATAAGTCTACTTTTATTCTGGAAATTTTCATAGAAAAACTCAAATGTTTACTATTTTAAAAGTGAATCCGAAAATCACTGTTCATTTCTGGAAACCAGCGTTTTTCAGTGTTCAACTTCTAACTTTGAAAAATCATAACTAATTCTATAGAACTCCGATTAAGGTAGTTCAAAATTCTGTTTGAAGTTCTATAAGTCTATTTTCATCTAAAAATATTTTCAACAGCCAAAAACGTCCATATCATTGCTAGTTTAATTAAAATACTCTGCTGACCAGTTTGTACCTCCAGTATTTTAGGCCAGTTTGTAAAATACATAATTCCTTGAACAGAGCTCTAAAAAGTACATATTATATATCAAAAGAAAACTCTGGATGTGTATTTCAAATCTGGAAAATTTCATGATTTTTAGACATCATTCACTTGACCAAAAACCATTTACAATTCAACTGCCTTCCAAAATATTAAAACTGGCAGTTTTGGTAGCTTGCTTAAATAATTCTTTTTGATTCTAAAAAAATCATTTCCAACCTTATTCTTACTCCATTTTCCGTGAAAAACACTACGGTAACCTTAAAATCATCAAAATCCTTTTGATTTCACCACTTCTTAATTAACCCCAAAAATAATATATAAGAAGTGATAAACCACGTCTTAAAACCAACTTCACAAAATAACACAAGTAAAGTTAAAACCTTACTTACTTAACTTACTTCTTGAGACTTCAGCTATTCCTTCCTTGTTGCCTCTCACAACTTCCGAACTTCACTCTTGAATTAATAAAAAAGAAAAAAAGTGTCTCATACACTTGAAGCTCTCGCACTCTCTCTTTCTATTTCTCTTTGTCGTCCGAAATGAATAAAAGAGAGCATACGTTTGAATATATTTAACATGCTTTCAATGAATGATACTCGTGACCGAACAGGATAATGCTAGTTTTGCTCACAAATAATTTAAGAATCACTCATGATACACATGTATTCGTCCGGATATGGAATGAGAAATAAGTGGGATCAACCTTTTTGACCATTTGTTTCTATAATTGAAGTAGTTGATGCCACCTCAATGCTCATTTAAATATTTAATTGAAGGCAAGATTGAATTATGGGAGTCACGGATAACACTCGAATAACTATTTGAGAATGGAAGACAAGTTGTCTTCATAATGGAATAAATCATTCATCTTTCTATCCATAGCAATCACGTGTTGTACATGAATGGAAAAAGAAAGATTGATTAATTTAGCAAAAGAAGAAGTGCAAGTTGATTAATCCGTAAGTGGAGGGAGCAAATTAATGGAGTAGGTACTTGGATATATTAGAATAATATGTGTGGAAGAGGGAATGATTGAAGTGAGTGGAATATGCTGAAGATAAGGAAGTTACGTGTGCATATCCTTCTGTTTGCAAGTCTATCTATTGATTGAATTGTGACAATAATAGAAATCAAAGGAAACATGCGGTCCCAGTTAATTGGAATGGAAAAGAATACACTAATTTTCAAGTCTTTAGGCCCAAAATTCGGGATATTACACATCACATGTGCCAATTGGTCAAAGCTTGTAGGATACAACTTACTATTCAATTCTTGCACTTCAAGTTGTTTTAGCTTCTAGGAGAAGGAAGAAGAAAGAGAAGAAGGGAGAGAGAGAGAGAGGGCAGATGAGAGGGAGAGTGGTGAGGATTTGAAGTTGCAAAATTGCCCTAGATCCAATGGTGGAAAATTGACAAGAGGGAAGTTGCTTTTATTTACCAAATTACCTTGAGAAATTCCTATAAATAGGGCCTTTGGGCATTCACTTTTCCTCACACCAAGCAAAGCAACACTTGCTTATTTGAGAGAGAGTTGAGAGAGTTGGAGGAAGAGCTTGAAGGAGTCCAAGCTTTAGGTAAGCAAAGTTCTTTAGTTTTGAGTTTTAAATTCATAGGTAGAAGTAGTTTTAATCTTTAAAATTCTAGAATAATTTTAGTTTCATGTTTTTATAGTTAAAAATATCTTCATTTCGAAAATTTAGTGAAGGAAGTAGTTCTGCAAAATTTCCAGGTTAAGAACACTGTAGTAACGAAGTTCTGGCGAAAATTCGTCGGTTAGGCGATTTCTGAACGGGTCACAGAAAAACGCATATTTCATGTTGAAAATGTTATTGAACAATTCTGAGAAAATTCATGATGAAAGTAGGCATATAGAGCTTTCCAAATCTATAAATAACATGTTGAAATGAGCTCTGTACAGTGAGAAAGAAATTCACAAAGTTTAGGCTTCGAAAATGCTGGAAATTCTTGGCAGAGGATGAATGCGTGAAATCTGGGAATGATTTTTAAATTCTGGGCAAAGTATGGTATTTTTAATGGAAAATAGACATACTGAGGAGTCCGGAACATTTTACGGATCTTCGTTTCGATTTTTCTAGAATAAGTTATGAATTTCCAAAGATAGGAGAATTTCTGCCCAATAATTCCAGCGGTTTTTCAATAAATTATGAGAAAATAAAATAATGGTTTAATATACCAAGGGTAGAATAGTCAATAGTGGCCAAAAAATATTTTAGGATATTATTTGTAAATTAATCATACGATATTCCTATTATAGGAAGTCCGCAAACGTATACCGATCGTCGTCATACCGGAATTATCAACCCAGGTACGGACGCGTACTGTAACACTAACTCTGATGCTTATTATATGCTTATATGTGATAGATAGTCTGAAACCCTGTTTTGAAAAATTGATCATACACATACATCTTGATACGGGTTATAGTCGTGATAATGCCGTTATGTTTTCCTAGAGCTGAGGACACGGATGTACACCGTGGCACTGGAGATAGTGCAGACTGTAATAACATACATGTTGCAGTGGCCGTGTAATGTTATTATGTGAATATATGAATATTGTAGGTGATTAAATGCTGTTTCGCCATGGATATCTGTCATACATATTTGATACATAAGCATGAGGTTAACCGTTACCTGAGGTTCAATGGTAATTGAACCTCAGCTCTTAACATCGCGTCAGGGACGGGAGGAACCAGGACCAAGGACAAGGATAAGGAGCCAGCGCAAGGACGAAGACAGAGAAATTTTTATTTCAACGTTATTTGTTGAATTAGTTTCAGACTACTGTACCGCTGTGTAAGCAGCCAGATGCTACATCAGTAAGTGTTTATCAGATACTCAAAATTTTGAAATTATTCCGATGCTCTACTCTGATTAATTATTTCAAAAATGCTTCTACTCTGGTTTAAATATTGTGAAAACAGATTTCAAAAATGAGGATGTTACAGTTTATACTCATCATGTTTATCGAAACTAATTTGTTTGACTTATGAAATGATATATAATCTGTAATACCCTAAAATTCAGATTTATCATAAATATTATATTTTGATAAATAGTGCCTATTAAAAATAGGTGAATATGTGGTCTCAAAATTGAGTAACATATTTATGTTAATTTAGGGAATTTTCTCTTAGAATTAAGGTAATCAAAAACCAAAATTCTCTAATTTAATTTTGGGATCATAAAATACCCCAAAATTGATATGTCTCTTGAATATTATAGTTTGGCCAAATAATACCTATTTAAAATAGGAAAGTATGTTGTCTCTAATTTTAGTAATTTAATTGTTCATTTTCCTTGGAATTTAAAGAGGAAAAAATCCAATTTTATTTTAGGGACCATAAATTGCCCTATGATTATTAAATTAATGCATGGTGCATAAATGACCAAAGTAAACCCAAAAGTTGTGAGAAAATAATTAAACCAATTAGAGAAAATTGCCAACAATTAGTGGATAATTTAATCTATGTTAATTGAATTAGTTCCATAAACATTCATAATTAATTTAGTGGCATATGTTAAAGGCATAACATAATTAAGGATGTATTACCTTAATTAAGAAACAATGGCTAGTGAAGGATTAGGATTAGCATAGAAGTGGTTTCTAATGATCAACTTAGAACCAATCATATTTTAACAATTACACTTAATTACCTTATTAGGGATGCTAATTAAGATTAGATATGGAGGGCTAAGATTAAATTTAATGAGCTAAATCCAAAGGCCTTAATTAAGCCTCATAAAGCCAAATCCTTGTGAAATTGAATTGGTCAATGATAAATCAAGAAAATATTCTTAATCCTCATGAAATTAATTGGACAGAAATTAACACAAATTAAAGGTTTGGATTAAATCTAGTAAAGTTAAATCCTTAGGCTTTAATTTAATTTCATAAAGTGAAATCCTTGTGAAAATTTATCAACCAATATGAAGCCATCAAATAATCAATGTTTTGGCAAATAAAAATCCCATTAAATGGCTAAATTGGGGGCGCATGGGTTACAATGAATGCAGATGAAATTTTGCATTGATTTTTTTTTTCTTGATCAGAAAGCTATTTATATTAATACTAAAAACAGGTACAATATTTGGATACAAGTAAAGCTAGATCCAGTATAACAAAATACATCAAAGACAAAAACAATAATAAAAAAAGCCAAATCACCGTACATAAAATATTTAGAAGTAGAAGTAGAATCATAGACAAAGCAGCCTCCTCAATATCTGGGGTTAGAAATGACAACGAAGAAGGTGATGGTTGTAAAACCCATCCAAACGGGCACACCTCCTTATAAGCATTAGCTGCAACGAGAGCAGCTGTACAGGTACCCCAGATTGGAGTTAAGAACACAAAAAACCCAACCTCAGACTTAATAAGACCCATGATGTCCAGAAGAAATCTTCTACTCCTCTGTTGAATCAGATCTCGTGACCTTGGCCACACAACAAGCAACGCCTCTTTAGATCTACCCCTAAGAACGCAGATCCGAACTACCAAGGAAGAATCAAATCTTATAACGTTCATACAGCCGTTCACCCAAGAGGATTTGCACACAGATCTTACAGATCTACTTATTTCATAAGACAAAAGCACCACCAAATAACCCAGTAATACAGAAAAGTAATAAAAAAGCAGATAAATCTCACTCCTACAGATCAGATCTGAAGAGGAGAGGAAAAGGCTCGCCACAAGGACGAGAGAAGGCCACGTCCGACAGAACTCTGAGGGAGAGGACCATAGATCAAGGATCTGGACTCCAAAGCACCTGGACTGTAGATCAAAGATATGGACTAGCAACAACCACTCGGACTCGTCTGTGGCACAAAGGCGGTGGTCGTCGGCAGCTTGTATGTAAGGCACAAGCCGCCGGCGAGGGAGCATGCGATGAAGAAGATGAAATGCAGAGAGGAGGAGAGAAGGAGGAGAAAAAAATGTATTCAAATTAAGGATTCATACAAATGTTTTTGGCAATAGAAAAGCACAATAAATGGTGGTGAAAAGGGGTACACTATTTTGCCTAGCTGGAAGAAGGAAAATTAGTTTGTAATATCTAGATATTTTTAAAGCAAACACATGGGAAAATAAATGAGGGGACAAATTGGAAGATGATAGGATAATGCATTAATTGAAATGGAAGAGGATAATGAGAGAGAAAGAGGTGTTGTGCATGTGTGTGTACAATTGTTGTGAGTGTGTGTGTCTAGTGAGTGAAAGAGAAAAATAAACTTAATTCAATATTAATTTGAAATCCACCAATAAGATAATTCAATGAAAGATAAAACCATAGGGATAAATTCAAGACACAAGTAAATGAGAATCTATAGAAAATAAATTGTATTTTGGAGAGTCTTAATCATAAATCAAATATAAGGACTTATCTTGAACCAACATAATTTAATCTCGAGATTAAGCCTAATTAGAGTTATTTTGGCAAGCTTTGATGAATGAGATTAGAGATGAATAAGAATAATTAGAGAAATCTAATTTGACCATAAATCTTGATATCCAACTACTAATCAAAATACATACATAGAATTCAAAAGTGTCAGTGATAGATCAAGCAACCAAAAATAGATTTCAACTCAGCAATTAGATAGTTGAACTATTAAAGTAATTAGTTAATTAAAAAGCAAAAATTAGAGATTAAGTTAGGGTTTTCTAATCAAATGGATGGATGAGATTAAAACTTCTTTACTAAGTTTAGATCCATGGGTTCATATTCAAGAGGAACTAGGTTTGGAAAAACTACCAAAATACCATACCATTTCCCTATAAATAGAGGGCTTCCCTCTTCATTCTCTTCACACCAAAAACCATTCTAAGCAAGAGTGGAGTGAAGCAAGAAGGAGGAGGGAGTATCAAGAGTCTTCAAGAGGTAAGCTTGTTTTTAGTTTTCTAGTCTTTAGTTTTGTAGTTCTTAGTAGTTTTTAGTATAAAGGTTAGTTTGATCTTTAAATCTTCCAAGAAGTTTTGATTTCATGTTTTTATGATTAAAAATTTATTTATTTCAAAAATATGGTAGAGCAAAATTCTTGAAAGTTGAAGATCAAAATAGCGAAGTTCTGGCGAAATTTTCGGTAAAATTTCTGGACAAACAGCAAAAGAAATGATAATATTTTATGTTGAAAATGAATCCCATAAATCATGAAAATTTCCAGAAATAAAGTAGATATGTAGGGTTTTCTGAATATATATAATATGTAGTGTTTTGATTCCAGTACAAAGAGATACAACCGGTTGAAGTTAAGCCATTTTTCTGGACGAAATTCTGGCCTGGGCAACGATGAGAAAAATGAAAACTGGGAATGATTCACTAAATATGGGTGAAAACCAGTATTTTTCCTCAAAAATAGACATGCTAAGGATTCCAAGTAATTTTATAAATCCTTGTTTAAATTTTTCTAGAATTAATTATAATTTTTCAAAGTTGATGCAAAATCTGCCCAGAAAATTCAGTATTGCGTTTTTAAATAAATGTAAGGGCAAAATTGTAAATAACAAATTCACCAAGGGTAGAGAGGTAAATAGAGGTGGAAATATCTCGTAGGATATTATTCTAAGTATTATGGTGATATGTTAGGATATATATCTAGGAAGTCCGGGGCTGGGTTTAAAGGTAAGACATGTTGGCCATTACACGATGAAAGGTACGTTCGCATACTATAACACTAACTCTGATGCTTACTGTATGCATATATGTGATAGACTATTTCATAGAGTCATGGATAGGACATGTCTTGGGTCATGCACCGTGTCTAAGACTCTGTCTTAGTTCACTGTTTATACATTCAGCTGTATTTATACGGGTTACAGTTTTGGTAATGCCGTTGAGTTTTCCGAGCGCTGAGAACACGATAGGCCATCGTGGCACTGGTGAATAGTGCAAACTGGGGGTAACGGACATATTGCAGTGGCTGTTTACCGTTATCCAAACGAATCTATTATGAGTTTTTATATTGATTATTGTTGTAATGTCATGAATATCTTTCATACATATCTTGTTTACATAAGCATGAGGTTAACCGTTACCTGAGGTTCAATGGGTATTGAACCTCAGCTCTTACTATAGCTTCAGGGTCCGTGGAACCGTGGACCGAAGACAGAAGTAAACAAAGTAAACAGCACACGTAAAGACCCGACTGAGGATCCTACTTCTAGACTTGTGTCGTTATGACAAATGTACTGTACACTATGAACAGATGAATACGCCACAATTAATGACATATCAATTACTCACTCTTTTACTTGCTCCGATGCTCTACTCTAATGGAAAAAAAAATCCACTTTTGAAAATTGGGGTGTTACATAATCTAATGATATATAACATATTAATATGATTAAGTCACTTATTTAGCTTTCTCAATCTCAAAAAAAAAAAAAAAAATCACTTGTATATTATACTAATGACCAGAGGGAGTAATAATAAAGAGGTCACATTCTCAAAGTAACAAATAAAGAGTCTAACTTGTATAATTTTTTTTTTCTCTACAATTTTTGTGTTCCAACTAGATTAATTTTTCCTCAAGCACTCACGATATGTTGAGCTCAAGTATCAAGTCATAATTTTTTTATTAAAAAATTTATACATTTTTTTGGTGTAATGTCTCTTTGACATGGAAAGCCTTTTCCCTAATTACCACATATGCGTCTAAATTGAAGTTTTGATATTTTAACTGGATTTAATTTTTTTAAAAAAAAAAACTCATAATTTAAACCTCAGTAACCGTTTTAAAAAAATAAAAAATGTTGAAAGATCCTCTATTAAAAAATTCTTCTTTCTTTGCACAAACTCTACAAATGAATTTAACTTTCCCAATATTCTTTCGCTAAAATTTCTTTAGTTTTGGAAAAAATATTAAATATGTTCAATTTTTTTGAATAAAATTACATCTTACGAATAAAATTATGAAACTTTAAATTATAGTTAGTCTCAATAAATTAAAGTTTTCAAAATTTTGTTATCAAAATTTAAAAATTACGGAAATATAACATGCCAAAATCTAATAACAATTTTTATAGATTAATATAC
Organism: Acacia crassicarpa; assembly: GCA_034222035.1. Classification (NCBI taxonomy): domain Eukaryota; kingdom Viridiplantae; phylum Streptophyta; class Magnoliopsida; order Fabales; family Fabaceae; genus Acacia; species Acacia crassicarpa. The sequence continues at coordinate 43,603,972 of JAWXYG010000003.1, forward strand.
AATTATTACAAGTTAATGATGATTTTGGTCACTAAAAATAATTATAGTGCTTATGAGTAGGTAGATTATAAATTTTAAATTAATAAAATCATTTTCATTCCCTTATCATCATCATCATCATCATCATCAAATAACGTAATATTGGCTTAAAGTTCCAATATTTTTTATGAATAAATTAAAACATAGGTGAGTTCAAAACCGAGAAATAACACTGCAATCCCTATTTGAAGATTAAATGTGGAACTGCAATCCCTAGGTGTTTCAGAAGATATTGACAAACCTGCAAAAGCGTGCTACAATATATCACCACGTGCTATAATTCCTTTCTTTCGTGTTGAGCATTACTTATACTCCCTATCCTCCAATGTAACTGTATCCATGCAGCCAAACTACAATTCCGTTTCTCCAACAAACTTGGATCCTCCTGCCTTGAAAAAACCCTAACTAACTCCCTAACCACCCACATATACTCCCTATCCTCAGCGCCCACGTCATCTTTGTGGCGATGAGTCATGATATTTTTTTTCTTTCATAATCTTTCGAGTCTATGCCGTAGGCGAAATTTAGTATTAAATAAATACATTATAACTCCCCACTTTATTAGATTTATTTTTTAAAAAAAATTTGGACAATCAGTGTGCCCGTGCGGTATATATATGCATGGAGCCACTACAATCCTGGCACACTAAAACAGGGAAAGTGAGAAAGAGAGATAATGAGCAACAACGCAGGGAAGTTCGTTTGTGTCACTGATGCTTGTGGCTATGTTGCTTCATGGCTCGTCAAGCTTCTTCTTGACCGTGGTTACACTGTGAACCCCACTGTTCGCGACCCTAGTGAGTGATCCTCTTTTTACCTTCTTTGCTTTTCTCTGTCTAATGTCAGTTATTGGCTTTCCTTGCAGATTCCTGTCACTATTTTTGGTTAGGATTTAACATTGCCTAGAAGGATATCTCCATATATATATATATATATATATATATATATATATATATATATATATATATATCTTTCCTATTTCTGGTTTTGTTGGAGGGGCATTTTATATGGCAATTGAAAATTGAAGATGATCCGTTGGGGTATTTATGGAGAGACGACGATAGGAACCTCTAGGGAGAGTTGTGCCCCTTCAAGCTCTTAAGTTTATCTGAGTTGAATCTCATCTTTCCGTCGATGGACTTTAGTCCCATGCCTTTCGATGGTTCTTGAAAGATAAAATTGCCTCCAGCTAAGCATACCATCGCTAAGTTACCAAGAAATGATTATAGTCCAGTAAAGGGAACCCATGGCTCTGATATTTCCTTTTGCTTTGGACTTTTGTTATTGTTTGTAGTAAATTGCATCCATTTTTATCGTTCTTTGCCATAATGCTAATTATTATGGTTTTGAATGACCATTTTACTTTGGTCTGTAACTCTCTCCAGATGATACTAAAAAGGTAGACCAGTTGCTCAACCACGATGGTGCGAAGGAGAGATTGCACTTGATTAATGCAAATCTCCTGGATGAAGGTTCCTTTGACCCTGTTGTTGAGGGGTGTGAGGGTGTCTTTCATTCTGCGGTTCCCTTTTATCATAATGTCAAAGACGCCCAGGTTCATTCCATTCTGCATTTGTTGATGGATAATGAAATGTGCTCGGTCTGTTGTAAAGCATTCTGCTTTTGCTGCTTTAATATGCTTGAACAGTGATTCCTTATGTCTAGGAAGGTGAGTGGGATTCGGGTGCAAAAACCATTAAGATGGGGTCTTCTTTGCAATTCCAAATGAGAAATCAAAACCGTAGGAATCTGAAGGCGTTGTAATAAGAGTGCCACAACCCATAATTATACTATTTCATTTCCCCAGATAAGAAGAAAGATAATTTCTGAACACTAAAAGATTGTCATGCGGACAATTCCCAAAGTTTTTCACTTGGCAAATAATAGCATGATCTTGTTGATATAGTTTGATGAAATGAATTAATTTCTTACTCGTGTACTAAGGTAGGAAATTTTTAGTAAAAGGGAAAATTCTTGGAGCTCTAAGCACAATATCGTAAAACGATTAAAATGCCATGCCATAGGCAAGATCTATTCTTGATGCATAACTGCACTTGCTGCCCATATCCTCTTCAAATGGATCTTTGTATTGTATATCAAAGAAATGATTTTATTAAAGTCTCTCATTTTGAATCACTTTGTTTCTTTTTGGATTAATGGTTGGTTTCATTAATAAATTGCTGTCTGGAATCTAGTAATCATAATTCTTGGCTAAAGAAATTGGTAAACTGTTCTGGATATTTTATTATAACGCATTTGACATTTTCTATAATTTATCAGTCAAGTGTAGAAGCTACCAATTTCTTGTGGCCTTATTTTCTAACTCATATCTTGTCTTTCTCATTTCAGGCTGCACTGCTTGATCCGACGGTGAAGGGCACTCTCAATGTTCTAAGATCATGTGCTAAATCTCCATCTGTGAAAAGAGTTGTTTTAACTTCTGCCATGGCTGCAGTTGTAAATAATGGAAAGCCTAGAACTCCTGAAGTTGTTGTTGATGAGTCATGGTTTTCAGATCCTGACTTTTGTCAGGCATTGCAGGTATCCGCCATATTTCATTGGACCAAATTACTGATAAAGACGTTATCATTCTGGTTAAATTTGTGTTAGTGAATGGTCTATAGAGTTGAGACAGCTATTATCTATCTAATAGGAAAATCAGAATGGTATGATATCCTGTATGCTCAATGAACATTGTTAGTGGAGGCCACCAAGGTGGAATGGCTAGATATCAGAGAGCCCATCGGCTGCTAAGGTGGAACGGCCCCACACTGGTGGCATCTTGGTGGTTATGAAGATGGTGGCTATGGCCTCGTACAATACAACATAACAATCCGTGTAAAAAGGACATTAGTAAATAAAAATAACGTCCATATCAATCATTCAATATTGTATCGTGTGCTATCAGTGCTGAGAAATTTATGACGGCTCTTCCTCCCTGAAACGATCTCAGACTTTGCCGAAATCCTTAGTCATATCAATTTCATCTTTTCTCTTATTATTTTCAAATCAACTACCCACAGACGTCTCTGCCTCTACTTCTAAGGGAACTTGAGTGTATTTTGCTTGTTTTCGAACCCTCTATTTCAACTAAAGTCCCTTAGTTTTGATTTTGATGTCAAACAGTTGATCCAGTGGGTGCAAGGCATTACTTGTTATACATATTACAATGTCCTCAAGTTTCCTTCTGTTTCCAATTTTGTGCTTTCAGCTGTGGAGCGTAGTTTCAACGACTTTGGCAGAAGAAGCTGCATGGAAATTCACAAAAGAAAACAACATTGATATGGTTACCATCAATCCAGCAATGGCGATAGGACCTCTCTCGCAACTAACACTTAACACAAGCATTGCTGCAATTTTGAAAATAATAAATGGTACTTTCTGTTACTATTCTTAAAGCATCTGAGTTACTTTATCAACTCCAACTCAACTGCTTTTTATGGCCATAGTAAATGGAAAAGGAATAGGGATCATTGTAACCTCCGGTTCTAATTATAGAAACATTTTTGTAGTGCAAATTACACTACAAAAAGTATTCTTACAATTAGGACCGGAGATAGTAGTAAGTGTATGTTCTTGTGAGATTTTAATCTTTAGGTTAAACTTGTTTTAATGCACATTGTAATTATAATGCTTACCATAATGCTAGATTAGAATATTTTCCTTTTTCTGTTTTTTGTGGTATATATAGCTTTAAACTTAACAATTTTGGAAAAAATCTCATATAAAGTTACTTGAAATAGAGAAATTCTAAATCAAGTTGTTAAACCTAAAAAAAATCCCTAATTAAGTTATAGACTCAATTTAGGGATTTTAAAATATAGGTAAATTGACTTTATTACACTTTCCTAATCTTCTCTATCATCTTTCCTCTTGAAAGAATTTAATTGCTCTTTAACTTAGTCTTTTAATAAGTGTGCATTTATATTAACATTAATATTAATAAAATAAAATATGATTCATTTAAATCAAAGGAGTTTTTGTGTCTAAGAAGAATAATTTAAGTAAAAGGGAAAAAAAAAGGCATAACACCATCAATTAAATGTTTTTATCAAATATTTTAGATAAAATTTTATTTTTGAAAGAACTCAAATTAGTTTTTTGTCAATTAAAAAAAAAACAATCTTCATTAATCATGCAATTTTACTTATGTGATATATAGTTTTTTTTTTTTTACGTTAATAAATATCTTTTATTTTAAAAAATCATTAATGAAAATCCTTGATATGCAGCTTACTATGTCAAACAGGTTATTTTTTATATTAACATTTTTTCTCAATTAACAAAAAAAGTAAAAAATAATTTTTTTTTTATTCTCAATGTTGAACTAGAAATCATTTAATTAATATTAGGGCTAATACTTTTTTTTTCAATTATTCCCAATCAATCTTCAACAAAATACAAAATTTCTTTGTTCTAAGTTAATCATATTTTATTATATTATATATTAATGTTTATATATATTTACACTTATAGTAAAAATAAGTTAAAAAGTATTGAAACCCTTTGAAGATAAGAGATGAGACTATGAGAGGACACTAACGTCATTTAATATAAACTTTAAAATTCTAAAGTGGGTCAATAACTTAATTAGGGATTTATTGAATTTACTAATCTAATTTAGAATTTTCCTATTTCAAGCAGCTTTATATGAGATTTTTCCCATAATTTTATATACTTTTTGTCCTTATTGACAAATTGTGCATTACAAGGAAAATTGGAACCATGGACTGGAATTGGCATGAAAATTAGTGACACAATTATATCCTATAAAAGTGTAAAGGAGGTCTTTCAGATGAACAAAGTTATAGTCTAAATGTACTTTTCTTCAAAATTTCTTTATTAAGGATCCAATAGTCTGACTTGTTTGTGATTTAAGTTTCCTTGTTAGTTTGAGAAATGTTTGATGACTTCTATGTATTATATGTATTCTGTTTGGCCCCCAGACAAGAATTTTTTCATCCCACCTTTTACGGACTCTTTCCATCCTTGATTTATGCAGGTGCCCAGACATTTCCAAACATGTCATTGGGTTGGATCAATGTGAAAGATGTTGCAAATGCCCATATTCAAGCATTTGAAGTTCCTTCTGCTAACGGAAGATATTGTTTGGTTGAGAGAGTGGCCCACTACTCGGAGGTTGTGAAGATTTTACGTGACCTGTTCCCTCAATTGCAACTTCCTGAAAAGTGAGTTCAATTATTTCTACAATTTCAAGACTGCATATAATATATAGTTGTTATATATCTTGCTCTAATCTTTTTTGCGAATTTATCTGTTTTCCAAAAGGTTGAATTATCTTTTTCAGTTTTGTTTTTCATCTATTGTTTCTGCTCTGTTGGGGTATATTATGATGTTAAATAATGGTAGTTTAATCTACCATATTCTGCTGTGGAAGCAACAGATTGCTTTATATGAACTTAAATAAGGATGTTAGTTTAAATAATTATCTAAGATCAGATTAATCTATCTCTCAATTCTGCTTCTATTTAACGTTTATATGCAGAAATTCCTTAAATGCGGGATGCACAAGACATATTGAAATAAGTAACATGTTTCCGCTTTCCATTTAAAAAGAAAGAAAGAGCTTTCTTCTTTGTTTGGTACTGAATTTTGGTTAAGGTTTTTATGGCTTGACAACACCTACAAAGGGAGTGTTCTGTCCTGTCATTTGGCAGATTTTGATAAATGCCCCTAATGTTAAATTTAACATCGAAAATCTAGCAAGGAGTTCTCATAGGCCAAGTTGTGACTGAGTTCCTAACTCGTCTAACTTGAGAAATAGCATTCTTTAAATTTCTTGATATTGTGTTCCTCTCATTTGATCACGACAGATTTTGATCTTATTCCTCCAAAAACCATGTTTATAAACCAAATGGCATGTATTCGCACTTCATACTTTATTTCTGATTTTTTTTGGTTGCCAATTTCATTTCTTGCTTTCTCATCATATATACTTGATAGGTGTACGGATGATAAGCCATTCGTGCCGACGTACCAGGTTTCTAAAGAAAAAGCAAAAACACTGGGAATTGAATTCATTCCGTTGGATGTGAGTCTCAAGGAGACGGTGGAAAGCTTGAAGGAGAAAAATTTTGTCAAATTTTAACTCTGCAATCCCTATTTGAAGATTAAATGTTGGTTAGCTCAAGCATGCTTTGAGTTGGTATATGTGGAACTGATAGCTCTATCTCCTTTTGTAATAAAATAGATAGTGTTTGAGAAGATATTGACAGATATAGGACCTATTTAGAATGAACTTTAGTTTGTCTATGTGATGGAGTCAAACCAGACAAAAGGGTGCAACTATATTACTTTCTTTCGTGTTAAACATTGATTCCTTGGATTTTATGGTCATGGCTGTCTGTCTTTGTATCTTGTGCTTGTTAATATAGGAGGTAGTTGACCTTTTCTTCAGGAGATTAATCAAATTAAATAAGATCCATTAAAATATTTAGCTTCTTTAATTAATTTTTTATAAAAAAATTCTTTGCATTCTTGTTCCTGGTTCTTATGTGAGAGGAAATAATTAGAATTTGTTCATGCAGATGTTGGTGAATCGTTAGAGGTTAAGATGCATTTAATGTCGAGAAAATTAAAAAAAAAAAGGAAAAAAAAGAAGAAGAAGAAGAAGACAAATATGTAATCTAAGTGGGAAAGCATTTAATTTTGGGGGGAAAAAAGAAGACCAACATGTAATCTGAAAATGGAATATAACCTAGAGGGGGCTAAATAAGTGATTACAAAAATTCTTTCGCAATGTAATCAAAACACCACGGACAGAAACAAAGAGAAGAACAGAAAGACACAAGAGATTATCCTAGGTCAATCTAACTCTTCGACCTATGTTTAGTCCCCAGAACACCTAGGATTTCCACTATCTTTCAAAGACATTACACTGTACCCGGATGATCCTCTCACTAGGACTTACTTTCCTTTACAAGCTGTAATTGTATACCCACACTTAAGGTTCTACAACCTTAAGATTTAACAACTAAATGAAATAATCAAGTAGTGTTTAAACTCTTCACGAGTAGATAATTAATGAATATTGAAGTACAAGATATTCAAATATATTAAGGAAACATATGAAACAGTTGAATACAATAAGTTCGAATTGAATGCTCAGTGTTTCGGTAGGTGGCTAATTTAATGCTTATGGTATTTATAGTCGATGACATTTATGACCGATGAGAAGCTTGTTGAAATATCCATCAAGACTCTTTTAAATGTCCGTTAATGTTGGAGCGAGAAAGGTCTATGTAACACCCCATTTTTCAAAAGGGGAAAATATATTTTTATCAGAGTGGCGCATCGGAGCTATTTAAAAGAGTAAGTACTGATAAGTAAGTTACAAAATATTAACTATTGCTAGTTATACTAGTGGTACATTTATCCCAATAATTCAAAATAATATACAGTCCAAAAAAAGAAATGAAATTCCGATCAGGTCTTCAAGCGGGCTACTTACCCTTGTCGTCGCCCCTCAGTCCTCCAAACCCTAATGCTATAGTAAGAGCTGAGGTCTAATACCCATTGAACCTCAAGTAACGGTTAATCTCATGCTTATTATATAAGGCAATACATGTATGACAGATATTCATGACATTTCAGCAATAAATCAATACATAAGCACACAGCAGATGTAAGATTAACACATCAATAGTACATAGTACACAGCACATGTAAAGTCAACCACAACAATACATAAGCACACAGCAGATGTAATGTTATCCATGTTTGCACTAACCAGTGCCACGACGACCCATCGTGTTCTCAGCGCTAGGAAAACTCAACGGTGTTGTCAAGACTATAACCCGTGTAAACCAAGCTGAATGTATAAAAAGTGAACTAAGATAGAGTCTTACACACGGTGCATGACCCAAGACAAAGTCATGTCCCTGACTCTATGAAATAATCTATCACACATAAGAATACAATAAGCATTAGAGTTAATGTTACAGTACGCGTCCGTACCTTGTTCCGTGTGGATAGTGGTATGTCTGCCTATCGGTATGTCTCTTGGATAGCCTATAAATGTATAACCGCATTATTTTTTTATAGATCGCAGTCTAAGAGGTACTTTAGCCACTACTTACCCCTTTTATCCCCTAATTTTTGAAAAACGCTGCTTCAACATTTCTGGGCAGATTTTCCGATCACTTGAAAAATTCATAACTAATTCCACAAAAATCGAAACGAGGTTCCGTAAAATTTCCTGAAAAGCTTAGCATGTCTATTTTTGAGAAAAAAATAATGATCTTCACCCAGAATTAGTGAATCATTCCCAAGTTTACAATCTTCAACCTCTGCCCATAATTTTTCCAGAAAAATGTAGCCTTATTTCCAGAATTTTTAACTCCTTGTAAAAAACTCAAAATAACAAATATTATACATATCTAGAAAGGTCTGGATGTCTACTTTAATCATCAATTATTTCAGAATTTTTGAAGATAATTTTGGACATAAAATAATACCCTCTAACTAACTGACTCCAATAACTCAGCAATACCCAATAATTCCCTATCTTACTCTAACTTGTTCCATTAATCCTAGAAGTCACTTCCCAACATGTTTTTACCTCTTTAAGTTTCTTTCAATGAAATGAGGCCTAAAAACACTTATGGGAAATTACTTTACCTATTTCCTAGATTAAACTAACAATTATACTAAGAACTAAGAACTACAAAAGCTAAAGATTAGAAACTAAAAACTAAAGACAAGCTCACCTCTTGAAGCCTCTTGCTTCTCCTTCCTCCTTCTTGCCTCACTCTCTACTGTCTTATAAATCACCACTTGGTGGTAAATTTGGTGTGAAGAATTGTGAATGGCAAGGCTTCTATTTATAGGAAAAGTCCAAGAATTTCCACCTTTGGATCACTTTCCACAATCAATGGCTTTGGTTGATTTTTCCTTTCATGAAGGTTCATTTTAGGAAGAAAATGCTCTCATTGGTTGATTCTAATTATGTAACTTCCCAATTTTCTAAAGCATTTTCGAAAATGTTTGATCAGAGTTCGAAACGGTTTAATTAGAGTAGAGCATCAGAATAGTTTTAAAGAGCGAGTAACTGATAAACATCCACTGTCGGTGTGTCTAGTTGCTATTACAGTCATCCAAATATTCAAAAGTACGGATATACAAAAATCAAGAAGACATTCTCCGTCTGAGACCTCACGCGGGCAACTTACCCTTGTCCACGGTCCTGGCTCCTCCGGAACCTGAGGCTATACCTCAGGTAACGGTTAACCTCATGCGTATGTAACAGTTATGTATGACAGATATTGATGACTTCCTATTTTTTGTTGATTTGAGATATATTTTGAAATATTTAGGAAGTCATCAATGCTAAATTAAATAGATTTGATTGAGATTTTAAGATATATCAATCTGAATGCATTATTTAGGGGATTTCAGTTTAAAATAGAAGTTTTTGAGTTTTGGAAATAAATCATAGTAATGAGAGGTTTTGAATAAATTCATTTTTATTATTATCATTATTACCATATAATTACCTTTTCCTTTTCATTTGCGTCAGGATTGGAGAGCACAGCAGGATCAATTGTTTTGAATTAATTGAAAATCAAGGAGAGGCTACAAAGCATGTCTGCACGTGGGACCACAACAATGAAATTGAAGGAGATTGATTTCATTGAATATTTGAATTGACGGGGCCCACGAAGTAAATGGAAAAAAGCAACCCTAACTTGCATCTATTAAAAAGCAGCAATCTGAGACGCAAGGAAAAAAAAAAAGAGGAAGACGCATCAGAAAGAGAGCAGAGACGCACGGCCAAGGAGGAAAAAATCGAAGCGCGAGATTTTGCTAGAGAGGAAAAGAAGAAGAGCGTGATATCAATTCAAGAAGCAAAGTATTCTGAGATCTTCTTCTTCTTCTTCTTCTTCTTCTTCTTCTTCTTCTTGTTATGCTTGAATCTGAACTCCTTATTTTTGTAATGGATTTTCTTATAGCCATGTGTGGCTAATTTTCTTTTCAACCTAGAGTGCTATGAACTTGTTTGAAACTTAGGAATTATTCCCACACATTGGTTTTGCTTAATTTTAATCAGTTTATTTAATCCTGTTTTTATTATTTATTACTTATTGACTGATCACCATTGAGCATGTTTTGGGGATTTAGGATTGAACTTGAAAGAGAGAATCTTAAATTGACCTTGGGATTGAATAATGTGGAATTAGGTTTAAATCTAATATGAAATTAGGTTTTAATCTAATTTGCGTCTAGGATAGACATATACCTAGAAGCTCCGCATAGTCAAATTAGAGTGAGCCCGGTTTGAATTGCACCTTAATTAATTGTGTGAGACATTGTATAATTATTTGAGGTAAGTGTATAAGTGGACCGACAGGCACTTATAAACACTAATACTCTAGATTAGCTTATGAAATTTAGTTAGAATTAATGTGGTGGGAATAAAATATAAGAAACAAACAAGGGATTAGTATCTCTAGGTTGTCCTCTTTGATATTTAAATCTCTCTCTTTGAAAGTGCTTGTTTTTATTAAATTCTTTTGTTTTACTACTATTGAAAACACTCCCTATTTGCTCAACTTAAATGAAAAAAGGAAATTTGACACCTAATCACCAGTTTGATTGAGTCTCTGTGGAATGACCTTGATTTGCCACTTACTATTTTCATGACCCATACACTTGCGGTGCTTAGTTAAATTTTTGGTAGCATCAGATATTCATGACATTACAGTAATAATCACATCTGAAAGATAATAACAGAACACAACCACTGCATATGAATGTTATTATAGTTTGCACTATTCACTAGTGCCACGGTGTACATCAGTATCCTCAACGCTAGGAAAACTCAACAGTATTATCAGAACCATAACCCGTGTATAGTTGTATGTGTATGAACAACTTTTTAAAACAGAGTCACAGACTATGAATACATCTATCACAGATAAGTATACAATAAGCATCAGAGTTCGTGTTACAGTACGCGTCCGTACCTTCGTTGGTGATATCGGTACGTTCGTTGGTCGGAATGTGACGTATATCCTATAATCACTACTACAAAAATTTTATATTACTACCCTCAAATACGTCCTAAATAAAAAAATAGGTAGTAAAAAATGAGGCCAATGGCAATATTGTTATTATATACAAGGAAAATGAGCTTCCCGCCATGGGAAAATTCATTTTTGGCAACCTGATAATATTTCAAGTCGCCTAAAATCTACAAAAAAATTTTGCACCAGAGGGAAATAGGGGAGAATTTTTGTCTGCGCGCCAATGAGAAAATTGGCGACCTGATACATATTTCAGGTTGTCCATTTTGTTAAAATAGACGACCTCATACACAATAAGGTCGCCTAGTTTTAAAAACAGGCGACCTCAAAAATAATAAGGTTGCCTATTTTGTTCAAAATAGGCGAAAATAGGCGACCTGTTAAATAATCAGGTCACCTATATTTAGAAATAAGCGACCTGATGCACAATCAGGTCGCCTATTTTTAAAAATAGGCGACCTTATTTCCTATCAGGTCGCTTATTTCTAAAAATAGGCGACCTGATTAGCAATCAGGTCGCCTATTTTTGAAAAATAGGCGACCTTATTTGCTATCAGGTCGCTTATTTCTTAAAATAGGCGACCTGATTAGCAATCAGATCGCCTATTTTTGATTTTGGGCGACCTGATAGTTAATCAGGTCGCCTGAAATTAAAAATAGGCAACCTGAAATCGTTTTCAGGTCGCCTAAAAACACTTTTAAATCTTTAAAGCTTATTCAAAGTTCCATTTCCCCATTTCGCGCTGCTTCAGTCCTCCCCAAACCCTAAATCCCAAATCATCCGCTACCTCCTCCACTCACGGCTGTGCCAACCTCCCTTGCATGCGTCCGCTACTCACTTTGTTTATTTTTATGAAATCACGGTGAGCTCAGGTGACACTGCAGTGGACGGAGAGAAATCGAAGGAGGTTGGAGCGGTCGTCGATGGCAGGTCCAAGAAATGCTTAAGGAAGACGAGCCCAACATTCTTCCCATTCAATCTCTCCCCCAGCCCAGCTACACATTCCCCTTTCTCCGTGAATTCAATATCTACCTCGCCTGTGAATCCTTATTCTCTATGGGATTAATTCAACGAGGTTATTCCTCGACTTGACAGGTACGAGTTAGATTCGCTTCCATTATTATCGTTACAAGTCTTTCTCTCGTTCTCTATGGTCGCCTGGAGTCTTTCTTGGTTAGATGGAATTTATTTGGCTTACCTTTATTTCAATCTATGGTAGACGGACTGTGCTCCTTGTACCTGTTGCCCCGTCCCTTTCCCATATTAATAATGAAAAATCAAATGCGGATAGATTTTTTTAAATGCAATTTTTTCAAACAAATGTTTGTTGGCTAAATGGCTTTTATTTTCCCAAACACATCTAAGTTTCTCATGCGAGTGTGACAGATTCTGAAATTGAGCAATTTTTATATTTTGTTTGCAACTTGGAATTGGGAATGTCCCATTCAACCAAAACATTTGTCAGAATTTTTGTTTATAGATGAATAAGCCGTACTAATGTTTGGAAGTATAACAGCAATATATCAGTATATAATGAATTTTCTTCTCTTTAATAAGATGTTTTTTCTGTAGTTTTTGGTTTTGAAATAACCAACGTTGCTTAACAACATAATTATATATGACGTACATTCTATTTTTCAAAAAACAAAGACCTCATTCAATCATCATTGCAATAAGATGAGTACCCTATTGTGCTCTAAGATAGAAGTAATTGACTTGATTATGCTCTCCCCCAATATTTGTAGGAAAAAGCAAGACAAAGACAAAGCAATAGCCTCATTTTTCTATATATGTTTATCTGGCTGTTGTGCAGTTCAGAGTATTTTTGGGTCCAATTGAGGATAGTAGCTCTTCAAGGCGTTTTTTGCACTTATATGAGCTCAAACTTGATCTGGCATGGTATCTTTAGCTCTGGCTTCAAGAAATCTAGAAGAAATCTATTCAGAGTATTTCCATGTTCTCCATTTGTTTCTAGCTTTTCTATGCGAGCGTGTATTGTCAGATTCTGCAAGAATACTTAGATCTGTCTTATGGTTTTCACCTTCCAAATGGCCCCCAGTTCTATATTTATATCTCCTTTCAACTGCTAATACATTTGAGAAATTGGAAACTTGTCTCCATGTCCTCCTCTCCACAAAATTAGTTGTCACCATCCTCAAGACATAGTGAGAGTATGGCTTTTAATAATTAAAAAACCTTATACAGTAGAACCCTCAAGCCATCCCCACTTACTACTTTTTCAACATTCATTTATTAACATCTATTTAACGTTCAACAAATAGTTCTTTTTTTGTTACAACAATAAGAGTAAAAATGTTAAAAATATATATCTCTTCCATGATTCCAACCATAGGTAATTCCAAACTATTCCAAGATCATGTCTCTTCCTTTATTTTTTAATTTGCCAGAGTATTATGCTTCATCATTGCCCATTTTTTAGTCATCAATTATAGTTATAATTTACAGATGATTGATGATGGGGATGATTTTTGTCAATTGTTTTTTGGCCTACGATTATCATTATCAGTTTGGTGTCACAAGTTATTATTATTACGGTCAATTCCCATGATGATTTGTGAGGTTGGATAATTTTTTATTGCAGTTTTACTTTCCGACAAAAATTGAGTCCATCTACTTATATCCTTAAATTCAATCCTCTGAACTCTGATTAACTCGTATGATATGGATTTTTTATAATAATAAAAATTCACGTGGAGAAAATTTTAAAATTATGTTAAAATATAGTTTATAATAAAAAATTATCATTAAAAAATTTAATTGAAAAATTGCACCTGGTCGATTTGATTATGAGTAGAAATTATTTTTCTAATGTGATTTAAGGTATACAAAGTAAACATGTGATATGAGTTATGTTTCGACTTATATCAACGTCAACTCAAACATATATTATCTCAAAATAATGGTGTTAGTTCCTCCATTTTCCATATCAAATTACTATTGTACTTTTGCTCATTTTATCCTCTGTGAATGTGAATTCTCCTATTGCTGACTATTGTTCTTTTGCTCATTTTATCCTCAGTGTTGCATCATCGTTTTCTGCTCGTGTCATGATTGCTACCTATTGACCCAAACCAGAGACGCACGCAGGGTTAGGTCGAGCCTTTTATTCTTTTTGCCTCTCTTCGGCTTTGGGTTGCCGTTCGCTGTTAGTTGTCTTGAAGGTCAGCGCTTCTTCTGCTCTGTTTTTTGTTGCTTTTATTGTTTAATTTGAGAGATTTCTTTATTGCAATTGACTTAGCTTGTTGTGTGCATGTGAGTAAAAAGTTCAAATTTACTTGCTGGCTTGCTTAGAAACTGAATATTTGGGAAGTGTTGCATCATTGTGAGCATAAGACTATTGTACTTTTGCTCATTTTATCCTCAGTGAATGTGAATTCTCCTATTGTTGCACCTTTGTAATTCTTAAATTTAATTGCAAGTTCTCAGTGAATTCTCCTATTGCTGCTACACCTTTCTAATTTTACAACTTAGATATATTTTAGTTTTTTGTATTGATGAAAGTATTGGATTTAATAGCTGATATTTTCTAAATTGCCTTAGTTAGTAAGTTTTGTTGAATTAAGTTGAAATGGTTTGTTGTTGAAATTTTGGGATGTCTTACTGTTGAGGGGAAATGGTGCCGAAATTTTTTGAAATTGTTATGAACTTGACTGTTGTTGGAAATGTCTTAGGTGATAATAAAATGGGTCATAGTTGGATGAATGCTTTGAGAACTAGCGAAGAATATGAGAAAGGGGTGGAAGAGTTTATTGAATTTGCTAGAAGGAATGTGGCTACAAAAAACGGGATGTATTATTGTCCATGTGTTAATTGTTTAAATGGGATTCGAAGGGATATTGCTGATATAAGGGATCACCTAATTTGTGATGGAATAAACCTTCGATACACAACGTGGATATGGCATGGTGAGGAGGTAACACCTAGTGCATCCCACGAAAATGAGGTTGAGGTAGATGATGATGGAATGGAGAGAATGATTCATGATGTTGAGGTCGAATCCTTTGCACAACCGCATGAATTTGATAGCGTGCGGAGTGATGCAGAGACACCTTTGTTCCCTGGGTGTACTAAGTATGCACGGTTGACTGGGACCTTACATTTAGTCAACTTAAAAGCAACTTGTGGGTGGACCGATAGCAGTTTCACGTCGTTGCTTGAATTGTTGTGTGATATGTTGCCAGATGATAATGTACTTCCAAATCTTATGTATGAGGCCAAGAAAATCTTATCTACGATGGGTATGGAGTATAAAAAGATACACAGTTGCCCTAATGACTGCATATTATACAGAAACGAGTACGAAGGCCTTGATAAGTGTCCGAAGTGTAAGACTGCATGATACAAAGTGAAGAAATGTAGTGTTTATGGGGAGCAGACAACAAAAAGGCAACCTTTGAAGACATTGTGGTATCTTCCAATAATTCCACGGTTTAAGCGTCTATATACTAGTGAAGCAACGGCAAAGAAGTTGAGATGGCATTCTGATGAGAGAATATCCTATGGAAAATATCTTCGGCACCTGGCTGACTCTCTGCAATGGAAGAAAATAGACGAAATGTTCCCTCAATTTGGCAGTGAGCCAAGAAACCTTCGGCTGGGGCTTTGTACAGATGGCTTCAATCCATATCGAACTCTTAGCAGTACCCATAGTGCATGGCCGGTCCTCCTTCTAATATACAACTTACCTCCCTGGCTATGTATGAAACGCAAGTATGTGATGCTGTCTATGATGATTTCTAGACCAAAACAGCCCGGTAACAATATCGATGTGTACTTGGCGCCTTTGGTTGAGGATTTGAAGAAGTTGTGGGAGGAAGGCATAGATGTGTTTGATGCATATAAGAAGGAGTCCTTCAAGTTGCGTGCAATGATTTTTACCACGATCAACGACTTTCCTGCATACAGAAATTTGTCTGGGTACAGTGTGAAGGGGCATAAAGCATGTCCAATATGTGAAGCTGACACAAACTTCCAGCAACTAAAGCATGGAAAGAAAACGGTCTACCTCGGTCACAGGAGGTTTCTTGATCGGTTCCACCCATATCGTAAGTTAAGAAAGCGTTTTAACGGCTTACCGGAGCATGGAACGGCTCCAAAGGCATTAACCGGAGAGGAAGTCTATAGTCGGGTGATGCATATCAATGTCATATTGGGTAAGCAGAAAAGGATTGCGGGTGAGAAGAATATATGGAAGAAGAGATCAATTTTCTTTGATCTTCCATATTGGCGTAGTCTTGATGTGAGACACAGTCTTGATGTGATGCATGTGGAAAAAAATGTTTGTGATAGCCTTGTCAGTACTCTTTTGCACATACCAGGTAAGACTAAGGATGGAATTAGTGCGAGACTAGACCTGGTTGATATGGGAATAAGAGAACGGTTACATCCACGAGTAATGGAAGATGGTAAGAGGGCATACATGGAGCTAGCAGCTCATACACTGTCAAAAGCGGAGAAAAAAAGTTTGTGTCGGTGTCTATATGACATTAAGGTTCCACAAGGATATTCTTCAAATTTGAGAAGGTGTGTTTCAATGGACGATTTCAAGTTAGTGGCAATGAAGTCCCATGATTATCATGTGTTGATGCAACAACTATTACCAGTAGCTATTAGGGGCATTATGAAAGATGAAGTGCAGACCACTATAACAAAATTGTGTATTTTCTTTAATGCTATATGTAACAAAGTCATTGACATTGAAAAGTTGGATGAATTGGAAAATGAGGGTTATATTATTTTATCCCAACTTGAGATGCATTTTCCTCCTGCATTTTTCGATATAATGGTGCACCTGATAGTGCACTTGGTAAGGGAGGTAAGGCTCTGAGGTCCAGTTTACCTAAGGTGGATGTACCCTTTCGAGCGATACATGAAGATCTTAAAAGGGTATTCTAAAAATCCTTATCGACCGGAAGCCTCAATAGTTGAGAGCTATGTAGTGGAAGAGGCTATGGAGTTCTGTA
This sequence comes from Acacia crassicarpa, assembly GCA_034222035.1. Classification (NCBI taxonomy): domain Eukaryota; kingdom Viridiplantae; phylum Streptophyta; class Magnoliopsida; order Fabales; family Fabaceae; genus Acacia; species Acacia crassicarpa. Next base: position 43,621,041 of record JAWXYG010000003.1, read on the forward strand.
AAGATTATCTATCAGGGGTGACGTTACAATCTCAGCATGATAAGGGGATAAGTGAGGGAACTCGAGGAATCAAACTGAAGAATAAGCCTCGTGAAGAGGTGTTGCAAGCACACCTGTACATCTTGAATAATATGGAAGAAGTTCAACCATACATTGATGAACACAGAAAGAGTTTGAAGAATAAGAATCCAAGGAAGAATGACATGCAAATAGCTCATGAGCAAAAGAAGACATTCATAAAGTGGTTCGAGGAGAATGTATCGCACAAGACCGGAGTGTCGGAAACAATCAAGTGGTTAACCTGGGGGCCTTCTTATCAAGTCATCACTTGGACAGGTTATGATATAAACGTATATTCTTTCTACACAAAAGACCAAGATGACAGAAGTTCTGTGCAAAACAGTGGGGTGATGGTTGAAGCAGAATCCATGCACTTTTCGAGTTCGAAAGACAAAAACCCGGTGTTAGCATCAATGGCCTATTATGGAGTTATTGAAGAAATATGGGAGATAAGCTACACCAAGTTCAAAGTTGCTTTATTTAAATGTCGGTGGGTTAACAATAATGCTGTTGTAATAGATCCTAAATTTGGATTTGTCTCAGTTGATCTTCACAGACTTGGTCATAGAGACGAGCCATTCATTCTAGCAAGCCAGGCGAAACAAGTGTTTTATGTTACAGATCCTGCAAATAACAAAATGTCCATTCTACTTCAAAGTAAAAAATAGACGTATGGTGAAGAATCCTTGAACCTGGACGATACACTCCCTTTCACAACAAATCCACCTATAACACATGAAGTAGAATTGGTAGATGATGAAGAATATGCTCCAAGAAAGGATCATTCTGAAGGAATATGGGAGACCATATAAAGTAAGATCTTAAGTTATGAAAAAGTGCTATGTTATTGTTGTACAGGTTTAACATGTTAGTTCATTTTATTCATTTGTTTATTATTTAATAATAACCCTATCTAACATTATTGATTTGTCTTTGATGATCAGGAATATGTCTGGCTCTGACGAGCCATCGGGTGATAGTGGGAATGATGTACCGGTGGGGAGAAAGGGTAGAGGTAGCACACATATGGGTGCTTTAATTGCACATCGTCAGGGTACGAAAAAGAGGCTGCATGTGGAGTTCGATGCCAATATGAATCCGATTGGTCCAGAGGAAGACGATTTCATTAGCTACGTAGGCTACCTGGCTCGAAGCAAAGTCCGCATTGTTATCTCTCATTGGAAGTTGGTTCCTCAGAAAACGAAGGAGTTGATCTGGGCACAACTTTTCGTATCTCACTTTCGATTCATTCTGCATTTGTATCTTTAGTTTTATTACTTGATTTGTCTAATATCTTCTATCTTTTACCTTGCAGCAAACGTATGATGTGCCTAACAATAAGGCCATGTACAAGCATTGGATGGGCGAGGTTTGTCTGCGTTGGAAAGACTTTAAGAACAAGCTCACTAAAAAGTATATCCGAGGGGCAAAGAGGGACAAGGACCCATGTTAGGACTATGATTACATTTCTTTAGAGGACTGGCGGGAGTTTGTGGCATTACGCCAAAATCCTGAATTTCTTGTAAAGTTTCTTTCATATCTTATCTTTTAGTTCACATTGGTTTGACATCGAAGGCTCAATTTTATTTGTTTTCGTGTCACAGGAACAAAGTCAAGCCAATAGAGAGAGGCAAGCGAGAAATAAGTATCCACACTGCATGTCTAGGGGTGGCTATAAGAAGCTTGAAGCGTCCTCCTCGCCACAAAAAATGGATAGCTGCAAGGAAGAGGGGTGACAATTTCGTAAATGAAGATGTGGCTGAGGTTGCCAAGAAGATTGTAAGTAGTTAAATTAGAAGTATTAAATAATAGCCTCTGTTGTTTCATATTTTTAGCGTTTAGTTACTATTTACGAAAAATCTTATGATACAGGATGCGCTTGAGCAGTAGAGCAGCCAAGGTTCATTCACGTCGGGTACACGGATGGACATTTTGTCCACGGCGATTGGGAAGCCGGATTACCTTGATGCTGTTCAAGGGGAGCCGAGGGGAGTTAGCGTCGTGAAATATTTTGGACGGCGTTCTACTTGTTCGCATAACAATGACAACCCTAGCCCTCAGCTTGTAGCCAAAATTCGAGCGTCCCTCGTAGATGAGGTTATGGCACAACTACGGGGTGAAATGAGGGCTATGATACAAGAGAGGGGAAATACGCAGCCTACAAACTAGGAATCTCTGGCCTTCCCAAGCAGCAAAGAAAGTTTTCATGCTCCAGATGTACCTGTTGGCGAACCTTCTCATCACTCTCCAGATGTACATATTGGCGAGCCTTCTCACACTCCACAGGGTGGACAACCCTGCACTCTATATTTGGATGACCCACACCAGCATATTGTTACCGATGGTCTTGTTTACCCAGAACAAACCACACATCACAATATGCAAATTCCACAAGACCTACGTAGGGTGACTGTAAGAAGTGTGCGAGAGGGTGAAGAAAAGACAGCCATCCTGATTGATGATGAGGAGGTTCCCTATCTCAGCGCTGCCACCACATCGTTCATCCTTTGGCCGCATCATCTTATTGAGATGGGGACGACACCTCCAATGGTATTTCCATACTTTACTGATTGACGATGAGTAGGTTCCCGTTTGATTTCCATTGCTAACCCACTCGTAATCTGTTTATTATGTTTTCATAGCATGAACAAGCTGCGGACATATTTCCATACTTAGCACAGCTGCGAGAGGTCTACAACGACGTCATCTCTATAGGCTTGCAGATGCCTTCAGGCATTGTCGGTGCAGACAAGTCATACTCGATCAATATTGACAAGAAAGATCTGACAGAGTTTATGCATATGGAAGATTTAGATATACAGTGGCTTCAACTTGCAATCTTGTAAGTTTTGTGTACCCTTTAATTATGTCAGTTACTATATTTTTGTTTAATATATTCAACAACATCTATCATTTTATTTTGATCATAGTGTCTGCCACGACCTGTGCCGAAAGGGAAGCCGATTGGGTTCATTCGGATTCTTATGTCCTGGAAGCACGGCTTCGGCTGGCAATAACTTAGCGAGGAGGGCCATTTATGTTGGGTTAGCAATGGGTGACCTACAATCGACTTGTTATCTAGCGCCAATACATGAAGGGTACGTATTTTTTTTTGTCTATATAAGATTTTTAAGAATTAATTGTTTTCTTATCTTAGTTTAATATGAATATGTATATGTTGTAGTGCTCATTGGACCTTGTGTGTAGTTTGCCCCTCTAAGAACGCATGTTATTGGTATGATTCTATAAGTGGCAGGCCAACCGAGGATATCAAAAACATGTTTGCCGAGTAAGTAAATTTTTGTCTAAATCATTGATTCGTCTTTTAAATGAATTGTTTTCATGTCTGCTAATTTCCATTTTAATGATGATAGGGCTCTTAGGACGTATAGAGAGCTTGCTGGACAAAAAGACCAGGGTGGACCGAAGTGGTTTTACCCCAAGGTAAGTAGTTTCAATTCAAGTGTTTTTCTGTGCCACAATAGCTTTCGTTTTAACAATTTGTTTTTGATTTATAGTGCCATCAACAACCAGGGAACACCGAGTGCGGATATTACGTTATTAGTTGGATGCAAACTATCGTTTCCAACGGAAAAACTACTGGCTTTCAAAACGTACGTAATGCTCCATGATCCTCAAATGATAATATTTTATGTTGTGGTACTTCAGTTGTTAATTATACCTTGTTTTCCAATTTACAGTATTTTCGTACTGAGGATCCGTACTCATAGGATGACCTGGATTCGACTCGAGACATGATGGCTAGATATCTTCTTGAACATGGCTCACTTGCAAGTTAATCTATTGTTAGGGTATGACTTGTTGTGGTATGACTTAGCTCTGTCTGGCCTTCCCTTGTTAACATTGTACAAATTGGTTCTGTTTTGCAGTGGTTGGTATAGTTAAATTGTTGTAGTAACTTGTTCAGCGGATAGTTTCTGAGTCTGGGAGTTGAGTGAATGACTTGAATTTGATTGATTGTAACTGTAGTTTTGTTGTGAATCATGGACATGTATGTACCATCTTGTACATTTTGAGTTATTGCCTTGCTGTAATTGGTGTTAGAAAAACAGGGATTTGGCAGGAAATTGCTGTAATTGAGTTATGAATTGCCTTGCTGTAATTGTGAAGTATTCAGTTTTGCAGCAAATTGGACAAACAAAGAGCGAGAACTAATTTTTTTAAAAAAAAACTAATATAAGGCGACCTGAACAACATTTAGGTAGTCTATTTAATAAAATAGGAGACCTGAATGGCAATTTAGGTAGTCTTTTTAATCAAATAGGCTACCTGAACATAATTTAGGTAGTCTGTTTTAAAATAAAATATACCTCCTGCAATAACACAATAGGCCACCTGAAACCAATTTAGGTAGTTTTTTGAATAAAATAGGCTACCTAAAAACAATTTAGGTAGTCTTTTTGATGCAATAGGCGACCTAAAACCTATTTAGGTAGTCTTTTGAATAAAATAGGCTACCTAAAAACAATTTAGGTAGTCTTTTTGATACAATAGGCGACCTAAATGCCAGTTTAGGTAGACTTTTTCATAAAATAGGCTACCTTAACGTAATTTAGGTAGTCTCTTTTAAACTAAAATATACCCCCTGCGATAATACAATAGGTTACCTGAACACAATTTAGGTAGTCTGTTGAATACAATAGGCGACCTGAACTCCAATTTAGGTAGTCTTTTTCATAAAATAGGCTACCTGAACAAAATTTAGGTAGTCTGTTTGAAAATAAAATATACCCTGCAATAATAGGTCATATGAGGCGACCTAAATACAAATCAGGTCGCCTAATATGAGGCGACCTGATTAAAATTAAGGTCGCCTAATATATTCAAGTCACCTATTTGAGCAGTTACTACTACACTCTCCCGGACGTCCCTTAAAATTAGGTCGTCTTTTAAGTCTTTTTTAGGTCGTCCCTTTAGTATTTTGTAGTAGTGAATGCTAATATCGCATTTATTAATTCACTCATAATATCTTAATAGGTATCTTAGTCATTAATGACCATTTTACTTTTGGTGGGATTATTTTTCAACTTATTTCCCTTATTTTTCAGAAAAACGCTGGAACAGTATTTCTGAGCAGATTTTTCGTCTAACTTTGAAAAATCATAACTAATTCTAGAAAAATTGAAATGAGGATCCGTAAAATTTCTTGGAATCCTTAAGACGTCTATTTTTAAGTAAAAATACTCATCTTTGCCCAGATTACACGAGTCATTCCCAGTTTTAAAGTTTTGAGCCTCTGCCCAGAATTTTTCCAGAAATTCATAGCCCAACTTTGAGAATTTTTATCTCACTGTACAGAGCTTAAATTAATATGTTCTAGGAATATTTTAAAATCCCTATATGTCTAATTTAACCATGAATTTTCCCAGAATTTTGTAACTTCATTTTCAACATGAAATATTGGCATTTTTATCCCTGATTTCAGAAATCACCTACCGACAAAATTTCGCCAGAGTTTCGTTACTTTAATCCTAATCTTCCAAAATTTTGCTCCATAATATTTTTCATCATATTTTCAAAATAAAGACATATTTAACCAAAAAAACATGAAATCAAAATTATAATGGAAGATTAAAGATCAAACTAACATTTAATCTAAGAATTATAAGAACACCAAACTTAAAATTCAAGAACGAGGAAGCTTGCCCTTGAAGAACTTCCTCCTCCTTCATGCTTCCTACTCTCTTTCTCTCTACTCTTGCTCTCTAAGAACTCACCTATTTAGTTGAGTTGGTGTGAAGATTATGAAGAGGGAACACCTCTATTTATAGTGAAATTCCAACCCCTTCTTCAAGCTACCTCTTCCCTCTTACACCCACACACACACACAAAAAGGGGAACCGCGGCCTCTTCTCTTCCACCCTTTCCTTATCTTATCTCTTCCACCCTTCATAAATGCTTCATAATAATATCTAGATTTTTGCTAAACCTTATCCCATGTGTGTGTGTGTGTTTTTTTTTTAAATCTTAACTATTATATATTAAATCAACAATATCCTCCTTATCCTACAAGTTAGAAACCGTGTTCACCCTTCCTCTTGACTCTTCAAATTGTGTTTTTCATATCTCTCACATCTTGTATTCAAGGTTTCCCATTGGTTATTCCAAATTCACATGGATTAATAATTAGTTGTGTAATTAATTTAGGCCATTGGATTTAGCTTTATAGAATTTAATCTTGGCCTTTTATTTACTAATCTCCCATTGGTCTAATTAATTTCATGAGGATTAAGACTATTTTCTTGATTTATCATTGGCCAATTCAATTATTCAAGGATTAAGCTTAATTATTGGTTTAATTACAACCATTGGATTTCGTTGTGTTTGTTTAAATTAAATCTTCTCCCTTAATTGCCTTTGATATTAGCTAATTGATTAATTAACTAATCATGAAAATTAGTGTTTAATTAGACAAATATTATTTCACCATCATTAGCTTAATTATTTCCAAGTATAATTAGTCCTTCCTTTTTTTTCCGAAAATTCTGGCATCCATTAAATATCTCTAATTGCCCTTTATCATCTTAAAATTTAATGTATAAGTTGGGTAAAATCAAGTTGGTATTTATCCCAAACTTGATATATAGGTTTGTTCAAGATTAACCCTTACCACTAATCTATGATTTAAATCTCTCATTGATTCAATTATTTTAACTAGGGATTTAGATCATTTATCTTATTTATCATATATTCTTCCATGCATAAATGAAGTCATGTGGTAAATAATTATTTTATCACAAATTTTACATTATCCTCTTCCAAATTCATTAAAAGACCCATGTGATTTTATTAATTCCCTTTCCAATTTATCCCCTTAATTAATGCTCCCATGTTTTAATATCCTATTATATCTAGATTAAAATAACATATTCTCCTTCTTGCTCCATAAGCTATCCGTGCACTGCCTCTTCTTTTGGCTTTTAAAATAATATCTTGATTATTGTATGATACATTCTCTCTCTTGCATGTGCATTCATTAATTACACTATTTTCCTTCCTTTCCTTATGTATATTTCGCCTCTTTCTAGTAGTTTTAGAGATGAGGATTATATCTTAATTACCATCCCTAAGGGTAGTGTTTTAGATGCCACTACATTAATTATGGAAATTTATACAATTAATGTAGATTTAATTGTTCATTAATTGTTTGTAATTTCCTTTAATTGATTTAGGTATTTTTATAACCCTTTATGGCCCCTTATAAACAAATAATAACTATGTTGTAATATGATAATTCTATCCCACCCTTGTTGAAGTATTTTCATAACCTTTGGTTTATTCAATTCTAATATAAAGTTCCTTAAATTAATCTAAATAAGATACTAAATTTTGAGACCACATATTCACCTATTTTTAATAGGTATTACTTATCAAAATATAGTGGTGATGAGAATTAGAAATTTTAGGGTATTACATTTCTCCCCCCGTTAAATAAAATTCCGTCCCCGAAATTTGCTCTACACTAACTAGACTTTGAACCATGAATTTTGGAAATTTACTTCATCAGAATGCTTCTATGTCTAGGCCGCCTTTCTTGATGACTAAGGATTCGCTCTGGTTTGACTACAAGAGTGTTGTTATGTTGTACTTCAACATCCTTATACCACAAATGTCTCCGTGGCGCCTATATACCGTGTTTACATGAGATACCCCATATATAATGACATGATCGTGGTTTGGTTGGGTGTAACTGAAGAATACAGAAAACGTTATGGAGATTAATCAGGTTCAGAGATAAGGTTATCTGGTAAATGATTGGTTCACCTTTAACTAAAATTTTGAATGGTCTTACATAACGCAGACTAAATTTTCGCCTCTGAAACGTTCTACTGACACCGGTTACAAGGGATATCTTTAGAAACATATGATCGTCGACTTCGAGCTCTAAAGGTCTTCTCCTTTTGTTAGCGTAGCTCTTCTATCTGTTTTATGCCACTAGGAATCGTCTTTTGAGCAAAGTGATTTGTTCGGAAGTCTGATCAACCAGATCTAGTCCAAGCAATTTCTGCTCAGATGAGGGTGAATGACACGTATGCCCTTGTCATTTGATCGTATAAACTCAGAAAACTCTAGACATCTCGTCTATTTTCTTACCATGCATGCCTACTTAGCACGCACTCTAATGTTCAAATCATAATCTCATTCGTCTTGTACCCAGGTATAGTATTCGAATACAAGACCTGCTCGTCCATCCATTCCGTGCTTGGTTATGTAGGCCTTACCGCCTGACCCATTCAGCCCCTTGGCTTAACACACATTAGCCTTCCGACTCAAACTATTACTGTTGGTTATGATTAGTTTTGATGATGTCTCATATAGATGTCATTGCCATTGTTATAAGCAAAAAGATTGAGTAATATAGTTATCTCCGACATTGACTAATTGTTGTATTTAATGTAGATTAATCCAAGTTGAATTATAGAGATTAATCAAGAAAGTAGATTGAAGAAAGAAGTTCTTGCACACAATATAATGGGAATATCAGAATGTCAAGGAAGCAAGAAGTTATCAAAGGATTTTGGGAATAGTCGAAAAGAAGAGGAAATATTGAAGAAGGTAGAACTAGCAGAGAATTATGAATTCAAGTTGAATAATGGAGAACGATGAACAAGAAGATCAATAAAGAAGTATTGAATTAGAAAAAGAAATTGAATCGAAGAAGATGTGAAGTTAAATCAAGAGAAGAGAAGAAAAGAGAAGAAAGAGTTGAGTTATGAAGAAGAATGATCAATTTGGGAGATGAAAGAAGGAAGAACTTGATGAATGGGATGAGAATATAAGTATTCAAGTTCTTATGCTGAAGCTAGAAGCCTCCAAGATCATATGGAAGTTGGAATAACTCAATTCAGAGTTAAAGTCCACAAAAATTAGCTTCTGGATGAGCAAACTCGAGTTCAGGACCCCAAACTCGAGTTTAGGACCTCAAACTCGAGTTTAGAATCACAAACTCGAGTTTAGAATCACAAACTCGAGCCTATAAGTGTCTTCAGCATTTCTGGTGTCTCTGGACTAAGCAAACTCGAGCCTACAAGTGCAAACTCGAGCCTATAAGTGTCTTCAGCATTTCTGGTGTCTCTGGACTAGGCAAACTCGAGCCTGTAAGTGCAAACTCGAGTTCACAGTGGTCATCAGCACTTCAGCTCCACTCTGTTTCACGTTCAACTCGGGCGAGGTCTGGTAATTCGACAATATCTCCCAAACCAGAGATCGGATTGAGACGAAACCAAAAGAATTGGAAACTAGACTCCCAACACGTATTGGTGACAAACGTTCATGCCCAAAGGAGTTTACATAAATTATTTATGAATTTTACAAGTTGGAAAAAGAATCAACGTCACAGTCCAGACCCACCTTCGGTATTTTGGGTGTATCTCACAAACGACAAATCCGATTGAGCTGAAATCAGTGGCATATGAAAATAGACTCAAAGGGCTTTCAATCAAGCTTTGAATGGACCAAATCGGAGTTCAGACCAGGGAGATATGGTGTTTGAAAGTTGACGAAGTTGCAAACTCGAACCAGGCCAAGTCAGAATCAACCAAGTCACAAATTAACTTGCAAACTCGAGTTCATCAGTCACAAACTCGAGTTCGAGAGTTCCAGAGAAGAAATGAACATTTGGAAAAAGCCAAACTCGAGCCTATAAGTGAACAAACTCGAGTTCATCTCAGACAGAGAGCAACCAGGTGCTGGAAAACATCCAAACTCGAGCCTATAAGTAGCAAACTCGAGTTTACGGGTTCCAGAGAGCAAAGATTGATTTTAAAGAGAACCAAACTCGAGTCTATTAGTTGAAACTCGAGTTTAGACATTCCAGAGAGCATCTGGGCTATTCAAGATGGATCCAAACTCGAGTCTACAAGTTGCAAACTCGGGTTCGCGACGCTGATTCAGAATTTCAAATCTGACGAATTTGCATTGCCTTCTTGTTTGATCTTAATACTTCCCATGATTAATCTCTAGTGTTCCTAGACATGTTTAACCACTTTCTTGGTGAGTTTCAGACAGATCAAAGAAAGTTTATTGAAGGTTTAAGACAAAAGCAAAAGTGATGTCAGAACATCAAAAACTGTGCAAAAGTTCCAACGGCTAGTTTCTAACGGCTATATTTCATCCTACAACAGTCATAAACGGTCACATACCTCTCTCTACCTATAAAAGACATGGACTCAAGCAGAAAAACATGGAGATACAAGTCTACAATGCCAAAATGCTGATTCTCTGCTTCTACATCCTTTTCACTCTGTTTTACTTGTCTAGATAGCTTTGAGAGTGATATGAATTGTGATTGTACTTCAGTGATTATCTATCCATTCCTTTGAGAGGAAATTTATTGTAAACACATTATCTTTCTGAGAGCAACTCAAGATTGGGTAATCTTGAGTGGGTTATACATTGTGTTGATTACAACTTGTAAGGGGGAGTGAATCCTAGTGAGAGGATTACTTCGAGTACAGAGTGTGTGATCAAGCGGTGTATCCTTACGGTGTGTAAGGGGGAGTATCTCTGTAAGAGATTTGTAAAAGGCTGCACAAGTGCCCGGCTAAACTTGTGGGATTGTAGCGGTTCTCAAGTACCCGATTAAAGCTTGAGGGAAATAGTGGATTGAAATCTCAGGAGGTGCCTGGGGACTGGACGTAGGTCAAGGAGGGCCGAACCAGTATAAATCTGTTTGCACATTCTCTTCCCTTATCTCTTACGTTTCCAGCATATATGTTTGAATGTGTTTACATATATAAATGTATGGTTATTGCTTTCTAAACTGATTTCTTGGAGTTACGAAAAGAATTTCAAGTTAACTAAAGTTTTTTATACTTCACCCAATTCACCCCCCCTCTTGGGTTCAGCCGGAACTTACAATTACTACAACACTAGGGATTTTACCCTTGATACCTAGGATATTATCCTCAGGCTTTAGGCATTTCAACTACTACCTAGTACAATAAATGTTTTGCCGGACTCTGCAGACATACTAGTCTAAGGTCACTATATCAATTCGCTTTTTACACAGTGCTAAGTACCACTGTCTTAAGGCCTAGGGACACAGCCCCGTGTGCATTTACACACCTAGATCTTGAGCATTTGCTTGTTTATTTCATCTGAACCTTTTTCCTAGTCAAGCTCTCAGGCTATATTAGAAACTCAATTATTCCTTAGATTTCTAAAGTTTTTACTAGTTTTCCCACAAGAATAAGAATTATTAATAGCAAATTTTGTAGTAAACATTACGCCAAAATTTCAACATAAGATGAGGACTTAAATTCTCAACATTTTTATCAGTAGTGAGGAAAAGTTAATATACCATTTATTAAGTAATTCAGAAAACAATTTCAACAAAATCAGAACAACTTTTAAGTACCATTTAGTTCCTATGAAATTCACATGCTACTACAAGTTTTATGTCCAATACTTATCAATAAATGCAAATAATGATAAGAAGACAAAAATTCCACTTCAATTACTACAGTAACCTACACATTCCAATTTGTGTTTTTATATATGAAATTTAATGATTTGGACAGGAGTTCAACACAACATATTAATTCTCCATTTAAATATATGTTCAAGAGAGCTTTATTTATTAATGTCCAGGGATCTAATCCCTATGGTGTAATATCCCGAATTTTGGGCCTAAAGACTTGAAAATTAGTCTATTTTTGGAAGACTACTAGACCATATTTTTGAGAAATGGAAAATAGTTGAAGATTAAATATTGGCTTAGAAATTGTAAAGTCAGTATTTTCGACAAAGAAAAACTTTGAGGATTTGTGATTTTTCTTATGTTTGCAATTAAATGAAGAGAGAATCAAGTTGCAAACAAAAGTCTTGTAGGGAGTCGAAGAAGTTCGAGTACAATTTTGTTGGTGGAATACAAATAAGAGTTAATGTAGAAAATTGTTAAAGTGATACTCTCTTTTTCCATTGCTTATATGCGATGGATTTTGACAATGTGTGAACACTCCATATGTTTTATTCGAAAGCATTGGATGTTTGGAAAAAAAAAAAATATCACTCCCTCACACTAAATTTTATTCATTCACGGATGCATAAGGGGATGATATGGGAGACAATAATGTGACACATACACCTACTCCACTCTCCTTTCCATTTTGTCAACACATGCACCCATTATCCTTACATTCTTTATTATTAAATTTTGGTTAATGGTGCAGCCCACCTTTGCTAATTTCTCACGTATGCAACACATTCCTCTCAATTATCATTTAAAGGATACTATTCTTATCCCACTCACAATTATTTTATATTTTTCTCTCACACTCCTTATACATTCACGGACACACTCTCTCATTCACATGCAATACTCTCTCATGTTTTGACACCACGCATGGCCACACATGTTCCCTTCTTTGTCTAATAAAAGCAAGTTATCATTTGCTTCATCCGGCACCACGGGTTGCACAAGAATGCACACATTTCATTTGGCTGAATCAAGCACAGAAAAGAGAGAGAGCAAGAAAGAAAATGAAGAGAGTGTTTCGGTGTAGGCAAGAAGGGTGTTTGAAACCTTTATGTAAAATTGGTTTCTGGTTGAAGATGACCTTCTAATCTCTTTATCATCCTCATTGCGGAAGTTGGATGTTGTTTTTGAGATTGAATGGGTGCTTGAATGAGAAGTTTCTGACACTTTGCAAGGCAGTGTCATTTCTAGAGATCCAGTGAGGCAGTTGAGTTCATGCAATATTTTGATCGGATAAATGATTTCCTCTGTTTGTGAAATTTGGTAAGTTGAAAGTACACTTCTTAAGCTTTCAAATGAGTGCTAGAACGTATTAATCCGACGTCTAGAACTCTAGTTATGAATTTTCAAAGTTTGATGATAAAAACTGGAAAATCCTATTTCCAGATTTAAGTGGCGTTTTGTTTTCAAATTTCTGTGACTTACACAGCCATTAATTGGCTTGATGAATATTTTTCTCATAAACTAGACTTATAGAACTTCAAATAGAATTTTGAATCACCTTAATCAGAGTTCTATAGAATTAATTATGATTTTTCAAATTTAGAAGTTGAACACTGAAAAACGCTGGTTTCCAGAAATAAACAGTGATTTTCGGATTCACTTTTAAAATAGTAAACGTTTGTGTTTTTCTATGAAAATTTCCAGAATGATAGTAGACTTATCAAGCTTTAATTTGATAGGTCACAAGCCTTATTTGGATTTGTATTCAAGGAGTTATGAATTTTTGAAGTTAAGTATGAAATCTGGGACGTTTTCTGAAACATCTTCTGAACAGTGTTGACATTTTCGAAATCTGGGAATTATTGGAGTATGATTAAATGTTGAAACCAATTTTCCTAGAAACTAGACTTAATGAGGAGTTCATGGATTTTTGAATCACTTGATTTGGACACCTAGAACTCCAGATATGGATTTTTCAAGTTCAGCATTAAACCTGGACGTTTTTCTGGAACAGTGACGATGAATGAAAATTCTGGGAATAGTTTACATATATTTGACAGTCAAATGTATTTTCCTCTGAAAATAGACATAATGAGGAACACGTGATTTTTGGAAGCACATCAATTGAAGTTTTGTGTAATTAAATATGAATTTTCAAATTTAATTGGAAATTCTGTCAGTTTATGGAGTTTATTCGGAAATAAGAAATAAAGAATTTGGACAAGTAGTAACTTGCCAACCATGAATATTTAATTATAGGATTCGGTATTTATCTGAGATGACCAGAGGATAGAGAACCGGATCAGGATTTGGAAAGGCTATCAGGTAGTAACTCTAATCTTGCATTCTTTGTATGTCTTTATATGATTGTATGTACCATTCAATATGTATAAATATGTACTGTATGAATTGTTTGTGCTGTATGTGCTGAATGTATATGTGATGGTTATCTGTCATATACTGATCTATGCTTAGAATGTAAGATTAACATGTTACTCTGGGAACCTTCGGGGTCTCAGTATTTGCTGCTACCTGTGGATTGTTCAGTTTAGAGAACGTGGCTCACAAGGCAAGGCGGTACTCACTGTTGAATAGTGATGCTGGGACGGACCGAGAAATGCTATAGGTTATTTTTATTAGCCTATTTTAGAGACTAGAAATTTATTTGTATAGCCCTATGTGGATTTTGTTATGTAATCAGAATTTAATATCAATATTACTATGCTAGAATGACTATGCTCATTAGGCTATGCGCTACAACTCTGATAATAATTGATATATCAAGGGGTGTTACAATTTAATGGTATCAGAGCAAAGGTTCTGGCATTTTTGAAAGAGTATACTGATATTAGATTACATAAACAAACGAAATAGCACGGAAAAAGGAATACTGTTGCTAACTCTAGGGCTCTTGATGTTGAGTTAGATTGTGATTTAGATCCCCAGATTTTATTGAAAGTTTGAGGTTAAGCTTGCTTAGGCGAGAGGAATTTCAGGCAAGGTAAACCCTGAGTAGTATTGTAAGAATTTGAAATCTCTTGATTTATGATGTGAATAGTATCTATGTTGATATTTGGATAATCCTGATTGGTACCAGGATTAGTAGAATAAGGGTGATAGACAAACCCAGAAAATAGAATTTTCCCTGATCACTAGTTGGTATGCTAGTACAAGGGAAGAGGTTGAATTATAGAAAATGAAATGGAGCGTTTGTGAAATATACCAGTTTAAAAATAATAATATATGAGCTCCGAAGAATTTTATGCCAAGTTGGTCCATGACCTGGATTCTAATGGAACTCTGTGATTAAGAGTAAGCAGGTGAGGTTAACCCCAGGGTGGGTGAATAGGAATTATGAATTCGAGGAATGTTATTTGGGATTATTTATTTGAGGATAGTTCATGAATAATATAAGCTATAAATCATGATGATTTTATCATGTTTTACGGGGTATGAGTAAGGTTTCAGAATTAGGTTAAAGAACCTAAAAACTAATTGGGCATCTAGAGGGTGCTCCCAAATCGAATCATGACCTAAGAATCAGGAAATAGTTGAGTGATTCTTTAGGCACTTGACTTGATCTAAATGAATTGTGGTACTAGAGTATGGTACAAAATGATTTGATTAAATTGAGATACTAGAATATGGTACCTATATATATGATGAGGTATTTCGAGGTTGTAAGCTACTGTTCTATCTTAAGGGAAAGATCTTGATTATCGAATATTCCCTTAGAGTGTGTAATTGAGAAGTAGTTCCTTGGTGAAACCGAGTGATAGCTAGCACCTTGGTAACTACAGGTTATTTCTTATGATTGGGACAAATAACCGTAGGGTTGTTGGTGGTGGATGGATTCTTTAAGGTATTAGAATGTGGTACCAATGTGTATGAAAGCCACCAATGGAGAATTCTAACCAATCAGAGTGCGCAGCGGAATCGTGGTGAACACGATAAGAATAGAATGGACTAAATGTCCTATGAATGGCTTGAGTAGCCACGAATGGAAATTTGAAATGTAGAATTGATGACCTTCTATAATAGTTGTCTGTTCCTGGTTATGTTGAAAATTGAATTTTGTATTTACCAATGCACCTGCAGTATTTGTGGATTTGCGGAATTGAATTTTCGAATTTGTGAATTTTTGAAAATAAAGTATTTGAATGAAATATTTTTCAACCGAATTTGAGACCAGTTTGAATGGTCTGTTTGTGAAATGTGTTGTCTCATAAAAGGGGGTTTTGTTAGAACCCAGAATTTGAAACTGAGTTTTCAACTTTGTTGTGGTAGATGCAGTACAGAACTGGAAGAGGCCAGAAACTGTTGTAGATGTACAAGGTTTGCTGGGTCTTGCCAGATGAATTTGAAAAATTTTAAAATCGCTGGCCATTGTTGAAAATTCTTTTGAGGGGATTAGTTTGTAGAGCTGACACTCTCACCAGCAGTGTATGTTTCCAATCCAAGTAGTTTCGCCTTATAAGGGCGTGTGTTTTACCTTGTCTGGTCAGTACCCACGCAGGCGTTTGGAGTAAGGCTCCTGGATTATGGTTCTTGTCCCGGGTATGGGATTCCGGTGGGTGACCCGTTATTTGTGCCAGTGCGGACACTGGGTCTCTTGTGGACAGAAACTCTCCCACATTGACCGACAGGTATGTCACCACTTCAGTGGTTTGCGTATGAAAGGATTGGGATGTGTCGCTGTACTGAAAGGTTGAAATGGTGCCATGTGCTCTCGATTGTGAAAACTTTTTGAAATAAGTTATCCCGCTCAAAAGTGTGTGCCGGTAGTAAATATTTTCTGAAACCAATCCGGCAGTAAATGTGTTTACATGAATATTTGATCTGGCAGCGACGAAGTTTGAAAATGTGATAGCACTATTACTTTTTGGTATAGTGTGAATTATGAAATGTTTTGCATTTGAAAATTGTTCTGAATTATGAAATGTACTGCAACCACAAAGATTTTCACAGTGTGAAAATTTGAAATTTGAGACAACCTGGATAAATGAAAAACAGTGATGTAATTAACATTACTGATGTGTTGAAGTAAAAGCGGTGCAGTTGGTGATCGTAATAATACCGGAACAGAAACTGTTAGAATGGTCTTGAGATCTGAACCAACTAGGTCAGATAGTACAAGTCAGTTATGGAGCTGAGAAAAAGAAAATAGTCTACAATGATTTTCCTGAGGTATAAATGTTCAAATTTCGAGGACGAAATTTATTGAACAGAGGGAGAAATGTAATATCCCGAATTTTGGGCCTAAAGACTTGAAAATTAGTCTATTTTTGGAAGACTACTAGACCATATTTTTGAGAAATGGAAAATAGTTGAAGATTAAATATTGGCTTAGAAATTGTAAAGTCAGTATTTTCGACAAAGAAAAACTTTGAGGATTTGTGATTTTTCTTATGTTTGCAATTAAATGAAGAGAGAATCAAGTTGCAAACAAAAGTCTTGTAGGGAGTCGAAGAAGTTCGAGTACAATTTTGTTGGTGGAATACAAATAAGAGTTAATGTAGAAAATTGTTAAAGTGATACTCTCTTTTTCCATTGCTTATATGCGATGGATTTTGACAATGTGTGAACACTCCATATGTTTTATTCGAAAGCATTGGATGTTTGGAAAAAAAAAAAATATCACTCCCTCACACTAAATTTTATTCATTCACGGATGCATAAGGGGATGATATGGGAGACAATAATGTGACACATACACCTACTCCACTCTCCTTTCCATTTTGTCAACACATGCACCCATTATCCTTACATTCTTTATTATTAAATTTTGGTTAATGGTGCAGCCCACCTTTGCTAATTTCTCACGTATGCAACACATTCCTCTCAATTATCATTTAAAGGATACTATTCTTATCCCACTCACAATTATTTTATATTTTTCTCTCACACTCCTTATACATTCACGGACACACTCTCTCATTCACATGCAATACTCTCTCATGTTTTGACACCACGCATGGCCACACATGTTCCCTTCTTTGTCTAATAAAAGCAAGTTATCATTTGCTTCATCCGGCACCACGGGTTGCACAAGAATGCACACATTTCATTTGGCTGAATCAAGCACAGAAAAGAGAGAGAGCAAGAAAGAAAATGAAGAGAGTGTTTCGGTGTAGGCAAGAAGGGTGTTTGAAACCTTTATGTAAAATTGGTTTCTGGTTGAAGATGACCTTCTAATCTCTTTATCATCCTCATTGCGGAAGTTGGATGTTGTTTTTGAGATTGAATGGGTGCTTGAATGAGAAGTTTCTGACACTTTGCAAGGCAGTGTCATTTCTAGAGATCCAGTGAGGCAGTTGAGTTCATGCAATATTTTGATCGGATAAATGATTTCCTCTGTTTGTGAAATTTGGTAAGTTGAAAGTACACTTCTTAAGCTTTCAAATGAGTGCTAGAACGTATTAATCCGACGTCTAGAACTCTAGTTATGAATTTTCAAAGTTTGATGATAAAAACTGGAAAATCCTATTTCCAGATTTAAGTGGCGTTTTGTTTTCAAATTTCTGTGACTTACACAGCCATTAATTGGCTTGATGAATATTTTTCTCATAAACTAGACTTATAGAACTTCAAATAGAATTTTGAATCACCTTAATCAGAGTTCTATAGAATTAATTATGATTTTTCAAATTTAGAAGTTGAACACTGAAAAACGCTGGTTTCCAGAAATAAACAGTGATTTTCGGATTCACTTTTAAAATAGTAAACGTTTGTGTTTTTCTATGAAAATTTCCAGAATGATAGTAGACTTATCAAGCTTTAATTTGATAGGTCACAAGCCTTATTTGGATTTGTATTCAAGGAGTTATGAATTTTTGAAGTTAAGTATGAAATCTGGGACGTTTTCTGAAACATCTTCTGAACAGTGTTGACATTTTCGAAATCTGGGAATTATTGGAGTATGATTAAATGTTGAAACCAATTTTCCTAGAAACTAGACTTAATGAGGAGTTCATGGATTTTTGAATCACTTGATTTGGACACCTAGAACTCCAGATATGGATTTTTCAAGTTCAGCATTAAACCTGGACGTTTTTCTGGAACAGTGACGATGAATGAAAATTCTGGGAATAGTTTACATATATTTGACAGTCAAATGTATTTTCCTCTGAAAATAGACATAATGAGGAACACGTGATTTTTGGAAGCACATCAATTGAAGTTTTGTGTAATTAAATATGAATTTTCAAATTTAATTGGAAATTCTGTCAGTTTATGGAGTTTATTCGGAAATAAGAAATAAAGAATTTGGACAAGTAGTAACTTGCCAACCATGAATATTTAATTATAGGATTCGGTATTTATCTGAGATGACCAGAGGATAGAGAACCGGATCAGGATTTGGAAAGGCTATCAGGTAGTAACTCTAATCTTGCATTCTTTGTATGTCTTTATATGATTGTATGTACCATTCAATATGTATAAATATGTACTGTATGAATTGTTTGTGCTGTATGTGCTGAATGTATATGTGATGGTTATCTGTCATATACTGATCTATGCTTAGAATGTAAGATTAACATGTTACTCTGGGAACCTTCGGGGTCTCAGTATTTGCTGCTACCTGTGGATTGTTCAGTTTAGAGAACGTGGCTCACAAGGCAAGGCGGTACTCACTGTTGAATAGTGATGCTGGGACGGACCGAGAAATGCTATAGGTTATTTTTATTAGCCTATTTTAGAGACTAGAAATTTATTTGTATAGCCCTATGTGGATTTTGTTATGTAATCAGAATTTAATATCAATATTACTATGCTAGAATGACTATGCTCATTAGGCTATGCGCTACAACTCTGATAATAATTGATATATCAAGGGGTGTTACATATGGTTTCCAAACGCAATAGATAACCTTCAAAACTTTTGAGTCAAAAAGGTCATGTTTAAAAAAATTTCAAAATGAGACAAGGTTAAATAATGCATGGTTACCTCATTATGATAGAGTGATAAGAAATCTTAATTCCAATGGATCAAGAGTACAATGTATTTCAAAACAGGGTTCCTATGTAATGCATGCCACAAAATTCCACCAAGTGCCCTTTTAATAGTTAAGACTAGTTTATTATCAGGTTTTATTCAACTCTAACATGTATCATTCGAAACTAATCCTGTTTTAATATATCAATGACAAATAATCAAGCTTACAACAAGAGAGATCAAGAATAATGGATGATCAGGAAATTTGAAAAAAAAAATGATACCTACAATATCTATTGGTCCAAATTTCACAAAGTGTGATAACAAAATTTGCAGAGTGGTAATGCACATACTTAAAATGGAACTTAATATGGTATACTCTAAACCACTTCCATTAATTTAACTCGTTAAAGATTATGTATTAATCATGGCATCATCTAGATATGCAGACTCTTTCCTATAATAGGTTAATGCAACAACACTTAGATTTTTAATCTTCTTATAATAGCGACCTAGCATATTTAAGTGTTATTTCCAACATATGACTAATTTTCACAAAATCCTATGCAGGTGTCATAATTTAGAATTCTCACAGCTAGCTAGTTGGAATTAAAATAATTTTATGCACAAGATTCAGTGAAGTACCGCAACTATACACATTTAACAATATTCAAACTTTTAATATAGCAAATCCACAGAAGAATCACTTTTTAAAACATAGTTTTATACTTAGTTTGGAAAATTTAAGTGAAACAGTCAAGTTAGTTTTTTCTTTTTCTTTATTTTTTTTTAAAGTGAACATACAATTGGTTAACATGCCATCTATGAGTTATATTTGATTGGGAATTTTCAGAAATAAAGTAAGTGTTTAAAGACATGTATAAAACACTCAACGCAATAACTCATACAATTTTCAAGTCTTTATAATAACCTTAAAGCGTAATACCCAATGTAATTTTACATACAAGTCTAGCAGCAAGCATTTGTTCACAAAAGAAACAGAGCATAGGAAATTTTTCCTCTTTTAGTACTATGAATTTCAAAACCAAGGGAAACTCAACAGTAAGCTCTTCCTACTCTTAGTAGAGTAAAACAAAGAAATTATTTTTTATAAAACAATAGTAATCAAGCAAAAATGTCCAAATTCTATTTAATTAATCTTATATCTTTGCAACGACATAAGGAAAGGGATTTTTAAGATTTGCCAAGATATGTCTAAAACATTTAGAAGCGAAATCAATCATGCATATAAGGAAAAACAGAATTCAATCACATAAACCTCCCTTCCCCTCCTATGTGCTTTCAAGTTTTTATTTAAATATCAGTATGGATGCTGACGGGTTAACAGAAACTAACCGTTTTCTAGACTTGTTTCCTAACACATACTTAGGCATTAGAGCAAAATGGACCACCTATACGGCCCTCAATGATGCCTTGATTATGATTATGCCTAGGTTCATAACAATAATCGAGACCCCAATGAAAAATATTGCTCTAGGTACTGGAATTGGTTTTATTTGTGGTTGTGTATTTTTACCTCTACATCCATCTCTATCTCTACCTTTGGGAACTCCAGTCCCTTATAACATCGGAGTGAAGTAGTAATTAGCACCTATTGCAAACATATATATATATATATATATATATATATATATATATATATTCTTTGCAAAATTACTATATTACTGTAGTTGCTACGTCATAACAGTAAACTATGTTCAATTATCACTATCTTCATAGCCTCCCTTGACTGGTACTAGGTTCATGCTTCATTCTGTGACTGCATGTTATCTAAGACTAGCCTTTGGAGATGATAAAGAAAGGATTGGAAATTGGTTTTACGTTCACTGTCTAAGGGTTCATTCGTCCTTTCTATCCAGAAGCGACTCAAAGAAAAAGGCATAAGGTTGATAGTACCCAATCGTTTAACGGGTAGAGAAGACCCTTGCGTCGTTTTGCTCGTAAGTCATATTGACTTGTTCCAGATACTGAAAGTATGTTCCTTTGCTAGTCCTACCGTGTTGATCTGCCTTTATGTAGAGTGCCTATCAATTTTTGTTTATATCAGGACACGTCGCAAGAAAGTTTGGATTCGTAAGAGGACTCACTCTCAGAGTTATATTGACAGTTGAAAATACTCATGGTTGTCATCATTGGATGGATGATCTGATCCTATAGGTCTCTCTGTCTCAGAGGGTATGCTAGCCATTGGTTCTGGGTGCACTATGTTTAGGGATACTAAAAAGGTCCTTGGTCATATATGATCTTATAAGGGTATTCTGGTCCAGGGTGGTATTTAGGTTTAGAATCAATTTTCAGGGCGATATAATGTTCAGGAGTAGGAAGATATATCGGCTCAAGGTTAAATTCTGGAGTAGGGTATAACAGATCATTTTTGAAGTACAGGTTCAGATTTGTATACCGACTCAGGTTGATATATGTTTAAAGGTTCATGGTCATGAATGGGTACAAGGGGTCTTTCCGGGTTTGGGTGATATACCAACTCAAGGTGTTATATTGGTTCAGATTGATATACTGGTTTGGAATGATACACTGGTCTAGGGTTATATATGGATTCGTCAAAATACTCTGGTTTGAAATGGTACTCGGGTTCTGGATCAGCTACAGGTTTGGGGGTAGGTAGATTGAATTAGGGTTACATCTATGTTCGATCAGTTCAGGATTCACTGTTTCCTGGGAGGTATCCTTATCCTTCTAAGATAATCTACATAAAGGGTTTCGTCTTTGTCCACCTTTACAACAATACATCAGGGTTTTATCAGTACTCATTTTCAAAATTTACTCTAATATTAAAAGGCTTAGTGTAACATCCCGCCTTTTTAAATGTAGTTTTTGAAAAGGGATTATCAGAGCTTTAAAGAAATAATCAGAGTGGCATCGAAAAAAGATTTTCACAATATCTCAATCAGAGCATCAAAATAAATTTCTTGATTTTAAAAGAGCAAGTAACTGATATACATTCCCTGTTGTTGAGTCTGGTTGCTATTACTGTGGTACAAATCTCTGAATATTTATGATTACAGTGACCCCTAGGTACTTCTCTGCCTGTGCCCTCTCATGTGCTATTCATCCTTGTTCTTGTCCCGGTTCCACCAGTATCTGAGACTATAAGCTGGGGTTCAATTCCCATTGAACCCCAGATAACGGTTAACCTCATGCTTATGTACAGTTATGTATGACAGATAATCATGTTAAAACGACAATATTCATATTCAATATTTCTCAAAAACACAACCATCATATATCCATATATATTTACCACAACCTGTCTGCACTCTTCACCAATGCCATGATGGCCTATCATGTCCTCAGCACGCTAGGAAGACTCAAACGGCATTACCAAAACTGTAACCTGTATATAGCTATATTTATATTCAAATAATTTTTAAAGCAGAGTCACAGTCTATGAGCATATCTATCACATACAAGTGTACCATAAACATCAGAGTTAGTGTTACAATACGCGTCCGTACCTTTGCCTGTCGAGCACGATATGTTGTCAGTTGCAAGGTGATCACAGGTTTCCTATGAGGGTAATACGACGTTTATTAATTTACAACCAATATCCCAATAGATATCCTAGCCACAAATGACTATTTTACCCCTGGTGGATTTATGAATTTATTATTTCCCTTTATTTTTGAGAAAAACGCTGGTCCTTAAATCTGGGCAGAATTTCACCTAACTTTAAAAAATCATAACTAATTCTAGAAAAGTCGAAACGAGGATCCGTAAAATTCCTCAGAATCCTTGGGATGTCTAGTTCCAAGGAAAAATAACATCCTTTGCCCAGATTCCACAGTTCATTCCCAGTTTTTAATTTTTGAACATCTGTCCAGAATTTTCCAGAAATTCGTAGCCCTAACTTTGGGAATTTTTATCTCTCTGTACAGAAATCATTTGGACATGTTCTTTACATATTTAAAAATACCTATATGTCTAATTTAACCATGAATTTTTCCAGAATTTTTCAACCATGATTTCAGCATAAAATAATAGTATTTTCATGACTGGTTCAGAAATTCCAGAACCGATGAAATTTTGTCAGAACTTCGTTACTTCGGTGTTTCTCTTCCGGAAATTTTGCTAAAACTCTTTCTTCATCATATTTTCGAAATAAATCTAATTTTAATCATAAAAACATGAATTTAAAATTATTCTAAACTATTTAAGATCTAAGCTACTTCTAACTAAGAATTTAAAAGCTAGAAACTAAAGAACTTGCTTACCTCTTCTTGAACTCCTTCAAGCTTCTTCCACTCTCTCTAATATTCAGATTGCTTGGTTTTGGTGAGTTTTGTGAAGGGCCAAGGACCCCTATTTATAGTAGAAGGGTTGGGCAAGTTTGGTAATTAATTGGAACTTCCTCTTAGCAATTATTGGCCCTTGGATCTAGGGTATTTTGGAGCACAAATCCTAGCCCTTCAAATTGCTTTTGAGTCACCTACATGAGTCACCATGTTGGTACATTATCCTCTTCCAAATTCAATGACTATTATCCCAAGAGTTTGGCTTGCTTTCTACTAATTAGAATCCATAGAAAAGAATGTGTTTAGGTAGTCTAGTGAAGTTGTTTGCTCAATTACTCATTGGTTTTGAACTCTAGGAATTTTTAGCTTCATTTTGAGACCAATTTTGTCTATCTTTCCTATTGGTTCTATTTCTCAAATAATCATGAAAATGACTTTGGTTATACTTGTCTTAATGCTAGATTTATACTTGTTATGAATCTCAACTTGGTTTTTATACTTAGTTCAAGGATTTCAAGATATGATTTAATTTGTATAGGTTTTCTTAGTTTTTATCTAGAATTATTTTTTATAAACCAATTTAATTATTCTAATTATCTTATCCCTCATTGGTCCACCTATTTCCTACACATCATCTTCTTTCATCATCCCTTACATCACCTTATCTAGTTAGGGTTGTGATTCAACATGTAGGTTTATGACTCATGTAAGCTTAGGATGGTGATTCATACAAGTTTGGGTTGATGATTCATTTGCTAGAGTAGTGACTCACCTTGTTGTAGATTCATGACTCAAAGGGGGGTATGTGGCATTGGATAGGTTTTTTTTTTTTGAACAATTTTCTCCTCTTCTTTTTCCTATTGTCTAATGCTTTGACTCTTCTCTCTTTCTCACCCTTCTCTCTTTCTCACCCTTGGACTCACAACTCCTACACTCACAACTCTCTCTCTCTCTCCTTCTCACACACCCACCCCAACACACACCACATACATACACATACGCCACCTACACACACACACTCTTCCTTTCTTTTACTTTTCATCCTCACATACACTTAATCACACACACACATACGCCATATACATCCACACACTTCCTCTTTTTTAATCATCATTTTATCCTCTTCCAAGCCATTAAGTCTCTTAATTATGTAGTACATTATCTTCTTCCATTTACTTTCCTCCTTTGTTGACTTAAAATTCCCCCATGTGTTTGATTCAAATAATATCTAGATATTATGAGCTTAATTTCCTCCCATTGGTTCTTCTATTTTCACATGGATTAAGCTTTATTAGAATTAATTAGAGTCATTAGATTAGCTTTATGGGATTAATTCTTGGCCTTTAAATCATAGTTGAAATTGTTGACTTTTCAACTCTTGATTAGCATTTGATTAACATCTTAATCCTAAGCTTAATTATCTCTTCGTGTTGTATGATTGGCTCATGCATAATTTGTGTTTGTTGCTAACACATTTAGTGCTAATTCCAAACTTTTATTGGTTCTCAACCCTTAGTTAGTTTAATATACTTCTATTTAATGACTACAACTATTTAATTGTATTTAATTAGCTAATCATTCCATTAGTGCTAATTATTTGCCCACTAAATATTGGTAGGTATTCCTTTACTTGTTCATCAATAATGTTCTAATCAAAGCCTAATTGTCTCTTGATTTTTAAGTGTTTAGGGTATTTCATGACCATTGGTGTTTTATTTTATACTAATCTCAAATCTCTATTGGTCATTGAATTTTAATTATCTAAATATACCTTTAATTGGTGTTTATTAAAACTAAGTGTAATTAATTATCTTAAACTTACCAATCCTAATTTAATTATCTTTCAAGTAGTGGTAATTGCCCTTTAATTGTTTAAGTGTTTTAGACAATATTTATGGCCTTTACAAATCAAATATGAACTAGGTATCATTTAAGGGTTGTTTATAAAATTTGGTCTCTTTAGCAATTATGAAATTGGTGTTTAAGACCCTTGGATTAATTATGAAAATTAATACAATTATTTCAGTTATTGTAAGATAATTCTTTATGGTCTTTCATGAATTAATATGAGCTAGGTATTAATTCTAGGGTTTTAGAAAATTGAGTCTCTTATTAAATTATGGAATTTGGGACTTAGGCCTTCTTTAATTAATCCCTTGATTAATTATGAAAATTTACATAATTATTTTGTTTAGTGAAAATTTAAGGGTCTACTAATTCCTCTTATGCTCCCCTATTTATTTGATGTGTTTTCTTAATTTTTCCTTGCTTTCTTTGGATCCTATAAAATCCCTAATTTAATTTGGGAGTTGTTGGTATTTTTATGATATTTTATGATCCTAAACAAAACTTAGAAAAATGAAGCATAGCTACCTTAAATTCTAAGGGAAAATCACCTACTAGATAAAATAAATATATCTCCACAATTTGAGACCTCATATTTACCTATTTATAATAGGTATTATTTGTCAAAATATGTGTAACATCCCAAATTTTGGGAATTGGAATTGGAATTATTATATGGAAATTAATTATGAAAATTTAGCCTAAAATAATTATGAGAATAATTATTAGAATTTAGACTTATTTATTTATTTTTTCCTTAATTTACTTTGGGAAAAGAATAATTCCAAGTAGGGAATAATCTAGGCCTAAAAAAAAAATTAATAGAAATAATAATTGGAAAAATTAGGAATTTATTTCCTTGTAAATTAAACCATTCAAAATACAATTGAATAAACTCATTTTTCCTTCTTCCATTCTCTCCCCTCCAGCCCACGCGACAACTAATTGAACTAGGATCTTTTTAATGAATATTTACTACCCAAATCCCCATTTCAGTCCAACTAGAAACCCAACCAATTGTTAAATGATTATCCTAAACACGCAACAGTACCACGTTGATATGTAGCCGGAAGAAATCTCAACAGCAGTAAAATATGCACGCTACCAATCTTAGAAGAGGTCAGCGCCGAAAATGCAGAGCAAGGGAGACACGCAACAGTGATTTTTGAGCTAGCGACAGTAACACCATACCCTCTGCTCTTCTTCATCTTAAGCACGGCAGCAGCACCATACTTCGTACCCACTTGCTTTTTGATCAGCTCCCACGACCCACGTCTTTATATATGTATCTTGTTCAATTCCATTCACACACCACCAAGAAGCCTATGAGTAGCCGAGACTGAGAGCAACTGTGAGTCGGAGAGAGAGAGTTGAACCAAAATCATCTCCCGCTGTTCTTTGGCATCAGAAACAGAGTGATAAAAACCAGCAAGCTACCTCATCGTTCAGCTTGATTTTTCAGAGGTAATTCATCAAGCCTCTCCTCCCTCTAGTTTCCATTAGTTTCCAATGCAAATCAAGACCATTAGGCTTAAGAAAATAAAACACTATATTTGCTGAAACTGATCATGAAACAGGGGGCGGTATTGTCGTGGTTGTAGGTGTTTGTACATATATAAATATATCACCTAATGCCATGCTCATAAGTGTTTACATAGTTACTGTATTTTTACTGCATGCGTGTGTGTAAATATGCTACTCTCTTCCTCTATATATATAAGTGTAGGTGTCTGTGCGTGTTAGTAATGTGTGTGTGCGTGTGTCACATCAAATGTATATTTGTATCTAAAGTTGCACACACACACGAAAACGCTATGAAGAAAAAAGGAAAATATTTTGCTGTCATAAGTTTTTTTTCCACTGTTATAATTTATGCTACACATATATATGTATCTTTACCTTGGAAAAGTAGGAGAAAGACTCTGCAGTTTAAAATAATTATAGGATACATAAATGAAATGAAGGTGTGTGTGAAGACTTTGCTGTCATAAGTGTTTACTGCATGTATGTGTGGGATAGTGCCATGGTGTGTAAGGTGCATGTGGTGTGAGTATGAGAAATGAAGGTGTGTGTGAAGAGTTGCAACATATATAAAGATGAGTGTGATCAAGAAGTGAGATGTGGGTGATGGTGTATCAGTTGTGTAAGTCCGTGTGGTGTTAGCAATAAATAAATTGATGCGCGTGTAGAACCTACGTCAAAATAATACTTAGATATGAGTGTGTAAGTATGCATTTTGCATGGCAATATATATATATATATATATATATATATATATATATATATATATATTCTTATGCATTGCGTCACGGCACACAACTAATGAGGGAAGGAAAAAGTTGTTTCCTCTGGAAGCATATATGTAAAGTCGAAAAAAAATAACTAAATAAATAAATAATTAAATAACAACATATAGTTTTTTTTTACTGTCAAGTATTTGTGTGTGTGTAGTTGATTTAGGAAAAACCATGAGAAGCATTGAATAAAATACATTAAAGCATAATCAACATGAAGGTTGGTATTTGTAAGCTCCTAGCTAATCTAAAATATTTGGATAGCCTTTGGAAGTTCAAAACAATTGTAGAGGAATAATAAATAATTAGATAAATAATAATAAATAATATAGGGAGTTTTTAATTAATAATAAACAAAAGAGTGTAATTATTAATTAATAATAATTAAAAAGGGTATAGATGGAATAACAAATCCACCCAGGGTAGAAAGGTCAATAGTGGCGATGACATATTTTAGGGTATTATTTATAAAGGAAATAATGTGGTGATACTATTATAGGATATCCGAGAAAGTCAAGAATCAGTACCGAAAGGTGAAGTACCGCTAGCTACGCAGACTAAGGTATGGACGTGTACTGTAACTTTAACTCTTATGTTGTCTTGTATGCTTATATGTGATTAGATAATTCATAAAGTCATGGACAAGATTAGGTCTTGGGTCATGTACTGTGGCTAAGACTCGGTCTTAGGTCACCAGTTTATATACATTCAGCTTCGCACGGGTTATAGTCATGATAATGTCGTATGTATGTTTTCCTAGCGCTGAGGACACGTGGGGGCGTGGCACTGGTGAGTGCAAACGTTGTGAACATTACATTTGCTGTGTGCTATGTATTGTTACGTTGTGAACATTACATTTGCTGTGTGCTATGTATTGTTACGTTGTGAACATTACATTTGCTGTGTGCTATGTATTGTTGTTGTATTAACCTTACATCTGCTGTGTGCTTATGTGTTGGTTATGGATGAAATGTAATGAATATCTGTCATACATATATTGTTTATACTTGAGCATGAGGTTAACTGTTACCTGAGATTCAATGGGCATTGAATCTCAGAATTTGCCCTAGCTTCAGGATCAGGAGTCAGAAACAAGGGTAATTAGCATGCGTGAGGACTCAGCCGAAGTTTTAGTTTGGGATAGTATTATGTATAATTTTTGAATAGCTGGATAATTGTACCACTAACGTACCAACTGGATACACTGCAAAGAATTTAAGTTGTATCACGCTTATATTCCTTTGGGAATTTTAATTAACCAGCATATGTCTGGGCATATGTTATCAGTCACTCATTCGTCCAAACGTTAAGCATGCTCTCTGTTGTGACTTACTCTGATCTGTTAACGCCTTCACTCCGATAACTTCACACCAATTAGTCTAATAAGGAATTTAGGACATAAATGGATATCATAATGGGCGTAGGAATTAGGGGCGTTACAATATGACATTTATAATAAGTGAGATTTTTAGGGTATTACACTTAGAACCTAACTTAGTTAGTCAAACCGATTGGCCAGGTAGGTGCCTATCATGGGAGTCTCACCGACTTTACGGCGATTGATTGACTGACCCACATAGACTAGCCCTACCTTCGGCACCAATGGTTTATTATATCTGTGTCAGGTTCATGCCAGGTAAGATGCTCTTAGTTGAAGGCTTAGAACCTAACTCCATTAATCAAACAGTCTGGCCAAGCCGGTGTATTTGTGGAAGTCTCGCCGAATTCACGGGGACTGATTGACAACCACAAAACCCTTTCTAAACACCAAACTGTTTGGAGTAACCTAGTTAAATTCGTGCTAGAATGTCTGCTCTGAAACCAAAAAGTTTGCAAAAAGTTTAGTTTGCTGCTATAAAACTTTTATTGTCAGATGTATAAAAATGTCACTGCACCCATATAAAAGAGAGAAAGAAAGCTTGATTTTGTGATGAATGTGAATATATATATATATATATATATATATATATATATATATATATATATATATATATATGTATGTATGTATGTATGTATATAATTAGCATTATATATATATGGGTCTCACTATTTCATGTGTGTGTAGGAATCTTCTTCTTATATATATAATTAGCATTATATATATGTGGGTCCCACTATTTCATGTATGTGTAGGAATCTTCTTCTTCTCATGCAACATGAGAAGTTTAAACCCCATACATATATATATATAGGCATATACAGGAAAAACGTTGATATCTTTTCTATATATAAATAAATAGAAAACGTTGCTGGGATCGATGCACTTGAAATATCATAGGGATCTATCATATCACTTGGATAATTTTTTGGGTTTCCTTGTGACCTTATTCATTGAATATAATATATATATGAGCACATATAAAGTTTGCTGCATGTTAGAAATACGTGGTGGATTGGAAGTATATATAAACACTAAACCCTCTCTGTATAAAAAAGAGCGAAGGAAAAAAATAATATATATATATAGACACACACACCATTGTCCATGAATCTTTAGGAAAAATAATAGGAAGTTTGTTGTTATGATATAGATATAGATATCTTAACTGATATATGTATGTATGTAGCGCTAAGTCATATTTTTAATGGGTGTTAATATTTAATTCAAAATTAAATGAATCATATTTTATGTGGTGGCAATATTTATTAAACTAATTGTGGTAAAGTAATAATAAATGGTAAAATAATAAAAATAATAAATATTGTCATTATTATTATTATTATTAAAGGGAATTATTAATTAATAATAAAGAGAAAATGGGATTATTAATTAATAAATAAATCAAGAGGGTATTATTGATAAGGAATTTTTAGAAATTAATAACCACTTTGAATCATCTAAATAATTCGCATAGTTAATTACTTTGTGATGCGAGTAGTAACTCATGATAATAATAAACGTTTATAGGCATACCTTGACACCTTTACTGATCCCAACACCTCCAGACAAAGTTAAGGATTAAACTTGAGGTGGGTAACTATTATCTTATTAGCCTATATGTATGTATTCATGTATGACTGATCATGTTTGCCACATGATTTACATGTTTATTTCCTAGCTATGGGTTTCGGGCTGAGCATCCCATAAGGCTGTGTGTCCTAAAGTGCTGCAGTCCTTGATTGATAACTACGATTATGGTGTGATTTGTTTACTGTGAATTATTCTATGCTTATACATGTGTTATATTGTGATTTAGATTTCAAACCTGCACATGAGATTAACTGTTCCCTGGGGTTCATTCATTTCAACTCTAGATCGCATGAAAGAGACAGCTAAAGGAACTCTTGGAAAAATATGAATAGTTGGACTGTATTAATTCGTTTGTCATTTATCAATTTTTGGATTAATGTATTAAAATCCCCATATGGTATAATTCGTTCTGGACTGTATTAATGTATTATAAGACGCATACAGATCTCGCTTGTGAAAAATTTATCCTCACATTTTCAATGTTTTAAATTAAGTTATTTTACAAAAGTTTTATTCCGCAATTAAGTTGTTGCATACATTTAGTCATCATTCATTTTCCAAGCGTTATGGAACTGGAACATACTGTGTGCATAAACGGGCCTTGTTGTGTGCCATGCCCGGCAGTGTGCTATGTGCTATTAGAACTACTGCAGTTTGTGTAACACCCCATTTTTTCGTAGCAGAATAATATATTTTCATCAGAGTAGAGCATCATATTGGAGCAAGTGAGTAACTGATAAGTATTTGGAAATGTTAACCATGGTGTATCTGGCTGCCCTTTATTTATAGGAAAAGTCTAAGGATTTCAACCTTTGGATGATTTTCCATCATCAATGTCTTAGGTTAATTTATGTTTTCATGAAGGCTCAATTTATGCACAAAAGTTTCTCATTGGTCAATTCTAATTATATAGGATTTAGCTAATTATTTTTATTTCCTTTTTTAATTCAACATGTGCTCTAAAAAAATCATATTTTATAATCTATCTCTCTCTAAACCGTGGTCTCCCTCTCTCTTTCTTATCTTCTTCCATTTCATTTAATGATCCCATATGCTCCTTTATCCCATGTGTTTGTTATCTTGAATTAAATAATACACTTCCTTCTTTCTCCACAAGCCAAACCGTGCCCCCTTTATTCTTGACTCTTGGAATTGTGTTTCCTTTGTGTCTAATAGATAATGTTCAAAGCCTCCCATTGGTTCATCAAATTTCACATGGATTTAGTTTAATTAGGTGATTCATTAGAACCATTAGATTTAGCTTTATTAGTTTTAATCTTAGCCTTCTATTTGTTACTCTCTCTCATGACTTTAGGTGCTGATTTAATTAAGTTTAATTATTCCCTTAACCATGTGATTAATTGTCCTTTTATTGCAAATGTCATAGGTTAATTGATTTGCTAATTTAATCAAGGCTATTAGAGCATCATTAGCAAATTTAATTTCATCTCTTTAGGCCCTTGATTCTTAAATTAAGACATCCCTCAATTTATGCTTTTTAATTTGTCTCTTGATTATTTTGTGTAACACCCCAAATTCCATATTTCAAAGTGTGTCTGTTGACACTTAGTTTTAGAAAAATTGACAGAGTTTGAGGTGCTACCACTCAGAGTAATGCGGAAACGGAGAGCATGCGCTGATAATTGGACAATGAGTAACTGATACAAAATACCCTGACATATGCCGATGCCCTGACATAAACTGATATAAAATATTTTCCCGGAGGAATAATTCATGTGATACAATTACAGAGCTTTGCATAATTACAAGTCTTTATGGTAACTATACAACCTTAGACCAAGCCTCAGCTAGACTTGGGGCAATGAACCTAACTCAGTTAATCAACCAATTCGACCAGGTAGGTGTCTATCTTGTGGGAGTCTCACCGACTTTACGGCGACTGATTGACTGATCCGCATAGACCAGCCCTGCCTTCGGCACCGAATAGTTTGAAATAACTTCGTTAAATCCATGCCAAAAAGAATGCTCTGTTGACGATCTTCCGGCATTTGTTTTGACCGGTGTAATACCCTAAAAATCCTATTTAGCATAACCACTAAATGATACCTATTAAAGTAGGTGAATATGTGGTCTCAAAGATATTATAGTTTAAAATTAGAGAATTTTCTCCTAGAGTTAAATAAACCAAAGCAACTCAAATACTCTAAGTTCATTTAGGGATCATAAAATACCCTATAATTTTCATATTGAAGCATAGTTTATATTTAAATTTTAAAGGGGCATGAAATGTTATTGAAATATCAAACAAATTAGAGGAAAGTGTCAATAATTGATTGGACAAATAATTGTACATTAATTAAAGTAATTGCATTAATTTTTGCAATTAATTATTGAATCCTCTTAGGAACCATAAAATATCATAAAATGAAAGTAATTACCAAATTAAAATATGGTTCACATGGAATTAAAAGGACCAATAAGGAACTATGGAAGAATACTTAAACAAGATAGGAGAAAAATAATAAAGGTATTCATTAAATTAAATAATTGTGCCAAATCTTTATCAAGGAATTGATTAAGCATCATTAACTCATTAAGAGGTGAAATTTACTAAAATCTCCTTAATTAACACACTAATGCATAAAATCATAATTGACTCATAGAAAGCCCTAAAGAGTTATCACCACACTGAGCCTAATTAAGGGGTGAATAATAACAATTAATGAGCAATTGAAATTACAACAATGAAGACACTAAATTTAACTAAATTAGGCATAAATAAAGATGTATAATTCCAATTAAAAGTCAATGACTAATTAAATGAAATTTCCAACAATTCAAGAACGATTAAATTCACACTTAGGGGTATATTGTCATGTAATTCACATATTGGCAAAATTAAGCCGTAAAGGGATAGGAAGAGGTCTAAAATAATTAGAGGACACTAAAAATAATTAGTAAACATCAAAAATTAATCTTAATTGAATTAACATGCATGATTAACTTAATGATAAATATTTACAAGCAAGTTGCAATATTTTGGCTAAATTCAACAATAAAGCCTAACAAGGGATCAATGATTGAAACAAATGGATTTAGTAGGATCATAATTAAGTTGGTAATCAATAAAAGCATTACAAATTAAACTTAATTAAGCTAAATCAAATAATAAACAAGAGGAAATTAAATTAGGGCTTTTTACCACAACCATGCACATTGGATCAATTTTTGGGAGTCCAAACTTTTGCCCAACCAAGCAATAAAGCCCAAAACAAACCTAAAACCCAAAAAATTCAGAGGGGGCACGGTTTTGGGAGCTTCATGAGGAAGGAATTGAGTTTCATCACATGTGCCAATTGGTCAAAGCTTGTAGGATACAACTTACTATTCAATTCTTGCACTTCAAGTTGTTTTAGCTTCTAGGAGAAGGAAGAAGAAAGAGAAGAAGGGAGAGAGAGAGAGAGGGCAGATGAGAGGGAGAGTGGTGAGGATTTGAAGTTGCAAAATTGCCCTAGATCCAATGGTGGAAAATTGACAAGAGGGAAGTTGCTTTTATTTACCAAATTACCTTGAGAAATTCCTATAAATAGGGCCTTTGGGCATTCACTTTTCCTCACACCAAGCAAAGCAACACTTGCTTATTTGAGAGAGAGTTGAGAGAGTTGGAGGAAGAGCTTGAAGGAGTCCAAGCTTTAGGTAAGCAAAGTTCTTTAGTTTTGAGTTTATATTCATAGATAGAAGTAGTTTTAATCTTTAAAATTCTAGAATAATTTTAGTTTCATGTTTTTGTAGTTAAAAATAGCTTCATTTCGAAAATTTAGTGAAGGAAGTAGTTCTGCAAAATTTCCAGGTTAAGAACACTAGTAACGAAGTTCTGGCGAAAATTCGTCGGTTAGGCGATTTCTGAACGGGTCACAGAAAAACGCATATTTCATGTTGAAAATGTTATTGAAAAATTCTGAGAAAATTCATGATGAAAGTAGGCATATAGAGCTTTCCAAATCTGTAAATAACATGTTGAAATGAGCTCTGTACAGTGAGAAAGAAATTCACAAATTTTAGGCTGCGAAAATGCTGGAAATTCTGGGCAGAGGATGAATGCGTGAAATCTGGGAATGATTTTTAAATTCTGGGCAAAGTATGGTATTTTTAATGAAAAATAGACATCCTAAGGAGTCCGGAACATTTTACGGATCTTCGTTTCGATTTTTCTAGAATTAGTTATGAATTTCCAAAGATAGGAGAATTTCTGCCCAATAATTCCAGCGGTTTTTCAATAAATTATGAGAAAATAAAATAATGGTTTAATATACCAAGGGTAGAATAGTCAATAGTGGCAAAAATATCTTTTAGAATATTATCTTTAAATTAATAGGATGATATTGCTCTGATAGGCTGTCTGAAAGAACGCAGACCGATCAATTACGTACCGAGACTATCGACTCAGGTACGGACGCGTATTGTAACACTAACTCTGATGCTTATGGTATGCTTATATGTGATAGATAGTCTGAAACCCTGTTTTGAAAAATTGATCATACACATACATCTTGATATGGGTTATAGTCGTGATAATGCCGTTATGTTTTCCTAGCGCTGAGGACACGGATGTACACTGTGGCACTGGAGATAGTGCAAACTGTAATAACATACATGTTGCAGTGGCCATGTAATGTTATTATGTGAATATATGAATATTGTATGTGATTAAATGCTGTTTTGCCATGGATATCTGTCATACATATTTGATACATAAGCATGAGGTTAACCGTTACCTGAGGTTCAATGGTAATTGAACCTCAGCTCTTAACATAGCGTCAGGGTCTGGAGGAACCAAGACCAAGGACAAGGATAAGGAGCCAGCGCAAGGACGAAGACAGAGAAATTTTTATTTCAACGTTATTTGTTGAACTATTTTCAGACTACTGTACCGCTGTGTAAGCAGCCAGATGCTAAATCAGTAAATGTTTATCAGATACTCAAAATTTTGAAATTTATCCCGATGCTCTACTCTGATCAATTATTTCAAAAACTTTCTACTTTGGTTTAAATATTGTGAAAATGGATTTCAAAAATGAGGATGTTACAACCGGTGCCTCCTATCGGCTCCTACCTCCGTTGCCTTTTCACAACTTCATCTATCGGTGCCTTCTTGATCCTGGTTCTTTCCTGAACCTTAGACAAATCTGAGATTCAATCAAATTGAATCTCAGGTAACAGTTAACCTCATATGAAAAGTATAGACAATATATAACAGATATTCACAGTTTGGAAAACAATCAGTCATGATAGATATTTACAGTTCGGAAAAACAATCATGAATCAATCAATCATATCAAAGCCATACAAGACATATGAGAGTTAAAGTTACTGTACGCGAACGTACCTTTCACCACATCATCGTCAAAACGTTCGACCTTTGAACCCGACTCCGGACTTCCTGGATATCCTCTTGAAGACTATTGCTTCTCCCTCCTCCTTCTTGCTTCACTCCACTCTTGTTTAGAATGGTTTTTGGTGTGAAGAAATGAGGAGGATTGCTTCTCTATTTAAAGGGAAAGTCCTAGGACACAAATGGAATTTAATTTTGCCCATTTCTCACCCTAGCCATTGGATCTAGACTTAGTAAAGAAGTTTTAATCCTCACCCTCCATGTGTTCTTGTGATGTCATCCTTGTGATGTCATCAAGGTGATGTCACTCATTCACTTTATGAGTCTTTACCGATAAAGTTCCCTGTTCGGTGTTCTGATCGCGTAATCTTTGCAAAATCTCAAAAAGTTCTTAGCAACTCACTGAAGATCTAATCTTCCTCTTTAAGAATATTTGGATTAACCAAATTTTTGATCCCATTCAGGGTATTTTGTAACTTGCTGAATATTTTCGGATAACCGCCGTCGGTTACGGAAATGACTTTGGGTAACATCAGCTTCGGGACAAATATTCACTGATTCATAATATGTCCAGTTGTTTTCTACTTAGTTCAAGGATTTCAAGTTATGATTTATTTTCCATTGGTTCTCACTTTTCTTATCTGCCCTTTGTTTACAAAATATCTTTTCATCTGATCCGTTATTCGCCCCGCCGGTTACGGAAATGACTTCCGCTAACACCAACTTCTGCACAAAAATTCACTTGTTTGTAATATGTCCTGACCTAAGAAACCTAGTTCACGGTTTTCTAGGTAGGATTTAATTTCTATTGGTTCCCCTTTATCCTATTGGTTCTTCCATAACTATCTCTTTTATTTAATTAACAAAATATCATGATATTATTTTTGAAAAACCCACAACCCTTTTCACACTCAATTTTCGGTTTTCTCTTTTCTGCACCTTGCTCAACAAGTTGCTTCCTTAGTCTTCCAACTTGTTCACCAAATTTCACAATCCAGTCTCCAATTAACTTATTCACCAAGTTTCACAACTTGTTCAACAAGTAACTTGTTCACCAAGCTTCACAACTCGGTCTCCGAGTAACTTGTTCACCAAGCTTCACAACTCGGTCTCCGAGTAACTTGTTCACCAAGTTTCACAACTCAGTCTCCAAGTAACTTGTCCTCCAAGTAACTTGTCCGCCAAGTAACTTGTGCGCCAAGTAACCTTGTCCGCCAAGTAACTTGTGCGCCAAGTAACCTTGCTCGGCAAGTAACTTGCTCACCAAGTAACTTGTTCGCCAAGTAACCTTGTTCGCCAAGTAACTTGCTCACCAAGTAACCTTGCTCGGCAAGTAACTTGCTCGGCAAGTAACTTGCTCGCTAAGTAACTTGTTCGCCAAGTTGGAAGGTTCCAATTTCATCCACAGGTCTTTGCATGTGTTTGAATTTGTGCTTCTTGCTACACAAGCTAAAAAAAAAACGCCCCCTTCCTTCTTCATTTCTTTTTGTTCATTTTTATGCTTTAATTTTAATTGTTGGATAATGCTTTGGTGCCATATCACTGGTCCTTTGATTATTAATTAAGGTAAAACACTCTTAATTAGGTCCTTTTATTTGCTACTAGATTAATCATGAATATTAATTCAATCAACATCAATTCAGTTGCCCAATAATTAGTCTTGGTATTTTCTCATTGCCCTAAGCCTTTTCATACTCCTTTATGGTTTATTTAATTTCCAAGAAAGTTGCCTAAAATATAGCTAACAAATTTACAAAGTTTAGAGACAATATACTCTCCTATTTTAAATAGGTATTATTTTGTCAAGCTATAATATTCAAAAGACATATGAATTATTAGGGTATTTTATGATCCCTAATTGAATCTAGATAATTTGGATCTTTGGTCTTTTTAATTTTAGGGGAAAATTCCCTAAATTAACATAAATATGTTACTCAATTTTGAGATCACATATTCACCTATTTTTAATAGGTATTATTTGCCAAAATATAATATTCATGATAAATATGAATTTTAGGGTATTACATTTTGTGGAATTACACAAATTATTTTAATTTGTGTAAGCTTAATTGCCCAATAATTATTGTTTATTTCCTTTAATTTGATTAAGTTTTTTTATAAATTTTCTTTCTTCTTTTGGTTATATAAGAACCATGATTTAATATGATAATTATTTGTATTTTATGATCCTTAAATGTGGTCTTTAAATTTAATCTTTGGTTTATTTAATTCCAAGGAAAAATTGCCTAAAATCTAACTAATAATCTACTAAAATTTAGAGACAACATATTCTCCTTTATTTAATGTGTATTATTTACCAAAACATTGTATATATGATAAATAAGAATTTTAGGATATTACAGTTTGTGCTGTGTGTTATTAGGACCGCTAGTTCTGGATTGACTGTGTGCCTTTCTGTGTGCATGATACTGAATGAGATGTGGTTTGAATTTTTATTCGTAGTTTGGTTACATGCTTTGTTATACATTTTATATGAAATTAACGGTTACTCTGGGATTCAATTTTAAAGCCAGCCCCCTTTAAGCCCTCTACTAGTTCATCGAGACCAGAGCAGGGAGACAGAGGTAAGGCTCCGGAGCTGGAGTAGTGTGGAGGTAGATGTTTGTGACTATTATTTTTGGATATTTATTTTGATTACAGGATGACTGTATTATTTTATTTTGGCCTATTCGGGCACTATTATCTGGATGATTATATATTTTGATCCCTCTAAGGAAAAATTTATTCTTCCATATTTTTATCTGTATATTATTGTCCAAACCAATGCATGCTCTGCTGCTTATATTCTAATGTGTGACATAAATTAACCTGGGAAAAATAACTTAGAATTAAATTAGAGTAAAGGATTACACTATCCGCCACCCGAAAAGGCAAGGTCGATAGGTGTATAACACCAACAAACTCTTCTACTAAATCTATATCAGCAAAGAATTCGATGTTACTCGAGCAGTACAAATTCAGTGCCCGAGCATGGTGCTTGAGCATGGGCTCGATGTTGCTCGAGCATGAGTGACTTTTACTGATACAAAAGCTACTTTCTCATGTCTGCTCGAGCATGGTTCATCGTCTATTAGTAAACATAAATTTATGAATAAGATTAATCTGAGTTATCACTCATATCTTTATACAAATCAAATTTATATTATCTTTAATAATCTTTGTGAGTGATTTGCAGTGGATTAAAGTTGTTCAAATTAAGATTGTGAAAAAGATATTCGTTGTGTCAGAGCATTAAATGCAATTATCACTTCAAGACACTAAACCAACTGTCATGGCTTTGAACATCCGAAAGACGTTTTGGGCAAGATTATTTCATTCTTTCTGCCAGGTTTTTCAATGGTAATAATCGCAGAACAAAGGAATTAAAGAATATAATGATGGCAATTATATAGACTGTAAAACCCTAAAAATCCCTATTTATAGTGAAAGCTAAATTTTGACAAATAATACATGTTAAATAAAGGAGAATATATTGTCTCTAAATTTTATAAATTTGTTAGCTATATTTTAGGCAATTTTCTCTTAGAAATTTAAAACAACCAAAGGCTAATTTTAGGCTACATTTAAGGATCATAAAATACAAAGTTAATATCATATTAAGCTATGGTTCTTAGATAATCAAAATGAACAAGAAAAATACTATGGAAATACTTAAACAATTAGGAGAAGTTAACAAAGATTAATGAGCAATTAAGTCTTCACTAATTAAATAATAGTGTAAAACTTTATAATTAATCAAAGGACTAATTAATAAAGATTTAGTTTCTTATATATATATATATATATATATATATACATATAACAATGAGGTTTCTTATATATATATATATATATATATATATATATATATATACCTTTTAATACACTAATATATCTATGTTTTCTCTTTCACGTGTAGCGGTTTCGGTTCCATATCAGTAAGGTTTTATATATATATAGCATTTACAAAACATTTTTCCTATTATTTCATGACAGCAACGGTTATATATCTTTTTACTTGCAGCAACACCTACGGTTTACTTGCAACAACACAGACTCATATATATATATATATATATATATATATATATATATATCAAGCTAGCACACACACACACTTAACTCACAACGAGCTAACGCTGAAAAAAAAAAAAACTAGGAGGAAGATATCCGAAAGCTTACGTTTAGCTCCCGCTTGTCAGCACGTTAAGAACCTTGCTAAACCGAGCCTCTGTTTTTCGGTGCAAATGCAGAGAATGAAGACTACCGGAAACTCTCTCCCTCTCTCTCGTCTCATGCCCTCGTCTCTCTATCTTGGTTCTCACTCTCAAATCTCGTTCTGTTTCAAGTTTGAAACCGATAGGATGAATGAGAACCAACGCAACACTTAAATAGAATTTTAAGGGTCCAGTTCAAAGGAAAAGCTAACGGCCGAGGGCACACAACGCTGGGGTCAAGAACTGTTGTTGCGTGTGAACAATAATTGGCCGAAAGGTAAACTGTGTTTTCTGATGGTGTGTGTGTTTCTATTTTCTTTTCTTTTTCTTTCCTAATCTAGCGCAACAGCTGGCCGGATGAGGAAAGGGGGTGCTGGTATATTTTCTTTTTCTTCCACTGCATTTGATATTTGCCAAAATGAATCAGAGAAACCGATGCTTTGTAAGTCAAATAGAGAGTTTGGAAGAAATGGTATATGGGCTTTGTTTGTAGTTGGGGCAATGGAATGAAAGAAATGGAATAGATATGCAATAGGTTATGTCAAATGGTTTTTGCATGGATGAATAGGAGCACGTGGGTGGGAGTGTGTTGGGCCTATTCTGTGATTTCCTAATCTCTATTTCTTCTATGTTGTTGGGCTGAGAATGGAGGTATTAAGTTGGAAGAGTATAGGTGTTTGGCATATATAAGGGACATATGGGCCTAAATGTAATGGGCCTTTTAAAAATGCATAAGCTCTTTCTAACACATCAAGTATAAATCCCAAAATTTCAAGTCACAACTATTTCTTAAAATATTCCTTGAATTTATTATTTTCCCGTAAGTTTCAAGAAAAGAAAGAAAACAAGCCTTTATCTTAAATAATTATTCTCATAATTATTTTAAGCCAATTTTCAGAATTAATCTTCATATATTTATACATGAAGCAACTCTAGAATAAAACATACAATGTGTATATTAATATATACGTCACTCTACACGATATAGGTAACAATAAAAAAGCTTCTTTATCCAAGGTGGATTTCAAGAGTCCACTAGAGGAGTAAGTCCACTTCTACCATCTAAATGCCAAAATATTTGCAGAAGAAAAAATAATAACAGCCAATTCATCAAATAATGAACTAAATTAAAGCCTACACTTGTATCGTTGTTTTTTGTGAGAATATTTTTTCATGTCACAAAAAACCTCTCAAGAGTGACACACATTAGTAATTGCCATTATGTGAATTTCATATT
The DNA here is from genome assembly GCA_034222035.1 of Acacia crassicarpa. NCBI lineage: Eukaryota > Viridiplantae > Streptophyta > Magnoliopsida > Fabales > Fabaceae > Acacia > Acacia crassicarpa. The sequence continues at coordinate 43,662,668 of JAWXYG010000003.1, forward strand.
TGTTTGTTCTCTATATATGTTTTAATGATAATTAACCATTGTAAACAATCTAAGACTTACGATCCAAGGCAAAACAATTTTAACTTAGTTGAACATGGAACATATCAATCTGCTCCCTTTGCTATCAAATTGACTCGAGCCTATGTTAGTAAACTCGAGTCAAGCCAAATTGATGCATTGACTCGATCAGACTCGAGTTTTGGGCTAAACTCTAGCCAACATCCTGTGATACAAGCCAAATGTCTGCGAACTTAAAATGTTTCAAAAAACATGAATCATTTAACTCAAGCTTGAGATATATGACTCGAGCTTGGATTTTGACTGTTATATTCAAATATGATTTTGACTTGAGCCAGAACTCATAGACTCGAGCTAGAAAGAATTTTCCAAACCTTTTTCAAAAGGCTTTCTAGCGTCTGACTCAAGCCATTCTTTGGTAACTTGAGTTTTGACCTAACCTCAAGCCTTGATATGTTGACTCGAGTTGAAGTCTTTCAAAATTCATCTTCCGTCAAATGATCAAATGAACATTGACTCGAAATACCGTTTCTATGACTCAAGTTTGTCCCTAAACTTGAGCCAAGTATAGTTGACTCGAGTTAGCTATCTTCATAACTTTCTTCTTTGCACTTTCAAAGTGAAATTGACTCGAGCCAGGATAAGTTTGACTTGAGCCAATTATTTTCTGTTTTGAAAATCCCCGTATTTGATTCCTTCAATTCACTAATATTGCTTTACTTCATATCATCTATCATTATTATTCCTATCGATGTTTAATCAGTTTGTTAATGGGTTTTAAATGATTATAGTGTGGATTAACGTTATTTTTGGATCAAGCAACTTTTGTGTCAGAGCATTAAATGCTCTTAACTATTCGAGACACCCAGCAACCATACCTCTGGGCAATCGAAAGACAATTTTGGCAAGATAAACTTCATTTTAATTGTTGTATCTCAACGGTCAAATACAGAAGAAATTAAAGAATGTTGAAGACGGCGCGATTACTCCAAAGCATTAATGGCAAAGCACAACGACCACTCTGAAGAGTCTCAATTGATAGTCTTCAAACTTCTTCAATGGTTATTAATGCAATAACCATAAATACCAGAAGCTTTGAATTCGCCAACTACTGAAACACTGTGCATTCAATTCTAGCTTATTGTAATCTACTATTTCATTAAGTCTTATTTAATATCTTCTGATATCTTGCACTTCAGTGATTATTATTTTCCTCTCTGTGAGAGAGTTTTCATAAACACTTATTTGATTATTTGTTTAGTTCTAAAATCTTAATATTGTGGAAACTTAAGTGTGGGTGTACAATTACAGCTTGTAAGGGAGAGTGAGTCCTAGTGTGAGAGGATCATCCTGAGTACAAAGTGTGTAATTATATCAGTGATTAAGAGTTAGTAAAAATCCCAAGGTGCTTAGGGACTAGACGTAGATCAAGGAGTTAGACCGAACCAGTACAAATTTTTTGTGTTCATTTCCATTCTCAGTCTATGTTTTAGTGTTCCTGAGCGCTTAGCAAAAAGTTTTCCATAATCACCTATTCACCCCCTCTAGGTGATATTCCACCTTCAATATTTAATGTCACAAAATGAAAATTAAGAGTCGTCTAGTATAAAATGAGAAAACTTATATTCCTTACAATTTATTACATATAAATAATTTTCTGATGTAATACCCTAAAATTTTTATTTATCATAAATACTATATTTTGATAAATAACACATATTAAAATAAAGGTGAATATGTGTCTCAAAATTTTGTAGTTTGTTAATTTTAATTTTAAGCAATTTCTCTTAGATTTAGAACAACCAATGGCTAATTAGTGAGACCACATATTAGGAGCTATAAAATGTGACATTAAATCACATGAAATAAATAGCTATTTTAAATGATCATAAAACAAGAAAAGGGATTAGGGAAACACTTAGTTAAATTGTTATTTATTAACAATTATCCTTAACAAAATAAGCTTGCACTAATTGAGATTAGTTGCATAATTCTTCAAGATAATTAGAGGCAAATTAAAAGTATCAAACGAGAGCTAATTATATTTGAAAATAATTAAGTCAAAGAGAATGAAATAATATCTCAAGTAATTAAGTCTAAATCTTCATGTAATTGAGATAGCTAATGGCAAAATATAATTAAGGAGCATGTAAACACTTGATTAACATGATAATTAAGAATTGCTAATTAGTGTTGACAAGTCAACAATGACACTTAAGCCTTGATTATGTCATCAAGATGACAGCACAAGGATGACATCACAAGAGCACAAGGGTCAAGCACATGGAGATTAAATGCAAATGAAATGGATGAAGGAGAGAGGAGAGGGAGCACAGATTGGGAGAGGAAAAGAAGAGGAAGGAAAAGAAACTTAGTGAAAAAGAAATGTGGGGCCCACAAGACTTGAACAACTAATAGGAAAATTAAGGGAAAAATACTCTAAATCCTAAGTAATTAAAATGAACCAATGAGAAGCTTTTCTTCATAAAAATGAGTCTTCAAAGAAGACCAAGTTCCATGAGCCATTGATTAAAAAAGATCATCCAATGGGTAGGATTAAAGATGAGAGTTTGGGAAATTATCATAGCTGTCATTGAAGTTTCCTATAAATAGGAGGCTTCTCCTCTTGAATTCTTCACACCAAACTCAAACCAAATAGGTGAGTTTAAGAGAGAAGTGAAGCAAGGAGGAGGAAGGAGTAGTAAGAGGCTTCAAAAGGTAAGCTTGTCTTTAGTTTGTAGTTTCTAGTCTTTAGCTTTATAGTTCTTAGTAGTTCTTATTATAAATGTTAGTTTAATCTAGGAGGCTTCTTCTCTTGAATTCTTTACACCAAACTTAAACCAAATAGGTGAGTTTAAGAGAGGAGTGAAGCAAGAAGGAGGAAGGACTAGCAAGAGGCTTCAAGAGGTAAGCTTGTCTTTAGTTTTTAGTTTCTTGTCTTTAGCTTTATAGTTCTTAGTAGTTCTTAGTATAAATGTTAGTGTAATCTAGGAAATAGGTAAAGCAATTTCCCATAATGGTTTTGAAGCCTCATTGCATTGAAAGATTCCTGACAAGGTGAGAACATGTTGGGAAGTAACTTCTAGGATTAAGGGAATTGTTGGGAATTGCTGAGTTATTAGAGTCAGTTAGATAGAGAGTATTATCTTATGTGCAAAATTATCTTCAAAATTTATGAAATAATTCATGAGTAAAGTATACATCCAGACCTTTCTAAATATGTATAATATGTGACATTTAGAGGTCGTTAGAGGGAGATAAAAATTCTGGAAATAAGGCTACATTTTTCTGGAAAAATTCTAGGCAGAGGTTGAAGATTGTAAAACTGGGAATGATTCACTAATTCTGGGTGAAGACCAGTATTTTTTCACAAAAATAGACATGCTAAGGTTTCCGGGAAATTTTACAGAACCTCGTTTCAATTTTTGTGGAATTAGTTATGATTTGTCAAAGTTGTCGAAAAATCTGCCCAAAAATGCTGAAGTAGCGTTTTTTCAGAAATAAAGTGATATTATTATAATAACAAATCCACCAAGATAAAAAGGGTTAGTAGTGGCTAAAGTACCTCTTAGACTGCGATTTATAAAGAAATAATGCAGTTATACATTTATAGGCTATCCAAGAGATATACCGACAGGCAGACGTACCGCTATCCGCACGGACTAAGGACGGACGCGTATTGTAACACTAACTCTGATGCTTATTGTATGCGTATATGTGATGGATGATTTCATAAAATCATGAATAAGACTTGGTCTTGGGTCATACACCGTGGCTAAGTTATGGGTCTTAGTTCACATGTTTATACATTCAGCTTTATACGGGTTACACTCTTGGTAATGCCGTTGAGTTTTCCTAGTGCTGAGGACACGAGGAGTCGTCGTGGCACTGGTTAGTGCAAACATGGGTGATTGTGATTGTGTTGTGTGCTATGTACTATTGATATGTTGATCTTACATCTGCTATGTACTTATATATTGATTATTGCTGAAATATCATGAATATCTGTCATACATATCTTGTCATACATAAGCATGAGGTTAACCGTTACCTGAGATCCAATGGGCATTAGACCTCAGCCCTTACTATAACTTCAGGGTTTGGAAGACCGAGGGCCGACGACAAGGGTAAGCAGCCCGCTTGAAGACTCGACCGGAGTTAAAAGTACCACTACTATAACCAGTCATGGTTAATATTTTGTAACAAACTCATCAGTACTTACTCTTTTGAATTGCTCCGATGTGCCACTCTGATAAAATGATATTATTCTGCTTTTGAAAAATAGGATGTTACACTTGACAATTTAATTATAGTGGTATATACAATTATATAATAATTTTGAACATGTGAATACATTCCTCATTCATATATATAAACATATCCAAAAATAATAAAAGAAGATAGGGATCTTGCCGAATACGGGTAGCAACTCTGAAATAAAAATGCAAAGTTATGCATTAAATATTTACGTTAGTCCACGCGATACAGGCAGCAATAAAAAAAGCTTCTTATCCAAGGTGGGCTTTATAGGACTTAATTGCAGGAGCAAGTCTACTTCTATCATATGAATACCTATACTTTTCTAGTAAGTAGTCCCCCGATTGAAACATGTTACACGGATAAAATGTAAATATACAATAATGATAAACTCCTCAAATCATAACAAGTTACATGGAATTTAAACAAGAAAGGATCACTTATTCATCATTTAAAAACTTAGACGGATAAGAGTATATATGAAACTAAAGAAAGAGCTAATCATCACTACTTAAATTAAATTAAAATAAAATAAATTCAAAGAACTCTTAACATATTTGAAAATTGATAAACCGATTTGAAAAACAATTATGGTCTTTATCAAGATGTAGACATAATGATAACAGACGTGGACATATAATTTATGAGGATAACTGACCGATCCGATGCAGTTGAAGCTAATTAAAAGAAGAAGCATGAGCATAAAGCCCACGAAGAATAGGCGTGAGTGACCAACACAGAAAAATGAAGACATCATGCTTACGCAATCCCTACAAAACACATAGTATGAAAAAATGAAGAAAAAGACATTGGAACAATAACTTCTGGATGTTGGGTTATTGCTTATCTCCTTGCCAAACCCATTTACTAGCGGTACTAGGGGTGGGAAAAAACTCAGTACTCCAATCCAGTCCGGCCCAACCTAAATTGGGCTGATCCGATTTGGTCGAGTCCAAACAATCAACATAATGAAATCGGACTAGACTCGATTAAACTAACTGGTCAGGCTGGACTAGGGTCCGAGCCAATGGCCAGACCACTTAGATTGGTCTAGGTCAATTTTTTAAAAATATTTTTATAATTTTGATGTTACTTTTTATTTCTTATTTGATGTTGTTGGAGTTTTTTTAAGAATTCATATATAGCTAAGCTTTATTTTGTTGTGATGATTTTTATATGATTATATATCATCTTAATTGTATTTATCATGTTTAAATGTTTTTTCCAATATATTTTTTTATTGTTGTTAAGTGTTGTTGGATATTCTTACATATTTATAATGTTTTAATTTTATCTGACGTGTTTCATATTATTATAGGTATTTTTATGGTCCTAACTAAGTTTAATAGGTTCAAATTTTACCTTCTAAAGAGTAAAAGAATATATGTAAATATAGATCCCAGACTAGTTGAATTAGTCCAAGAAGTCCACCAAACATGGTATAGTCCAGCTCAAGCTGCCTTATACATCCTAAAGTCCTTTCCAAACAAATCTCACATTGATGTCAAACCTAGTCCAATCCATGTCCTTTTTGGGATAACAGTGATAGGAGTGAATTTTTTTAAAATATGATTTTACAAACAGAAGATATGATAAAAGTTAGATTGTATATGTGATTTATATTTGAGATAGCGGTGACAGAAGTGACTCTTTTCCAAATAAGCTCTTGTTTGGAATAACTTTTGAAAAGTGATTTGAGATAAAAATGACATAAATCTTATTAAATACTACATATATATTAGTTGTATATATTGTGATAATTGAAAACAAAATTTAAATTTAAATTTGATAAAAAAAAATATAATACTCTAAAGTATTTAATTAAATATATTCTAAAGGATAAATTAGAATACATACAAATGTATATTTACTAATACATTTCTTATTGGATCACCTATCGCTAACATTTTTTTTTCCAAAAGCTGAAAAAAGTGGCTTCTATTAGAAGCCAAATTTTTACAATAAGTCCTTCAACTCTTGAAGCTATCCCAAACGGTCCAGATTAGTTTTTTTTCCCTTCTGCTGGGCTTATGTAACTGTTTGATGGGCTTTTTCACTATTTGAAGCTATTTCAAACATAAAAGTAAGCCAAGAACGAGTGGGAGCGGTTGAAGTGTTTTTGATACAGCAATCCGGACATTATTGTTAAATATTTGATACCTAAAATTAAATTCATTCAACTCAATCTTTAAGTTTAAGCTATATTTATAATCTGTTCATTTTTTTCTTTTTTCTTCTTTTGCATTCTTAGAAAATATCTAGTACTTCAGGATTAAGTTAAACCAAAATATATTTTAGGAATTGACTATTGAGTTATAATTATATGAAAATTTTATAGACTAAATGATTAAGTTTTTTTCTAAAAATTTATCACAAACTTTCAACTCTAGCTACTACTATTATGCAATGATCTATATTCTCATTTTTTTTTAAAAAAAAAGTTATGGATATGATTAATACAACTTATTCCTTATTGTGTTTAGAATCATTGTTGTCAAACTCATTAATTGACTCTATGAGTTTATCACTTTTACGTTTTTACCTTATAAAATCATGTCGAGTCATACTTAAACTCATACTAGTTGTAAGCTACATCAAACTCGTGAGTTCACACACCAAGTTTACAATTTTTACATTTATACTTGATAAAATCATGTTAACTCACCCTTAAACTCATATTAACTTTTTTTATTAGATAATGATCAATAGCTTTATATATAATTTTTATAAAAAGAAATGTTTGTTGACTGTGATAAATTATGAATATTGATAAATTTAATTTCCAATTGTTTGAATTGAAAATATATTTAAGTTACATTTTTTCATTTTTTATATTTTAATTTTATATATATATATATATATATATATATATATATATTAATGATCATAAAAGTATATGTGTTGAGTATTCAAGTCTATGATACGATTTTACGACACTGTTACGAGTTTGTTTAATCTTGTGAGTTTGACAACCTTGTTTGTAATATATAAGTAGCTATCCGTTATACTATATTTGTTCTTAAATATAAGATCAAGTTGACTTTTTGACGAGATTAAGGAAGGTACTTCAAAGTGTTTATACTCATCATTTTTATCCAAACTAATTTGTTTGACTTATGAAATTATATATAATCTAATGATACATAACATATTAATATGATTAAGTCACTTATTTAGCTTTCTGAATCACTCTAAAAAAATCACTAATGACCAAAGGGAGTATTAATAAAGAGGTCACATTCTCATAGTAACAAATAAAGAGCCTAACTTGTATAATTTTTTTTTCTCTACAATTTTTGTGTTCCAACTAGATTAATTTTTCCACAAGCACTCACGATATGTTGAGCTCAAGTATCAAGTCATGATTTTTTTAAAAAAAAATTTATACATTTTTTTGGTTATATAAAATCTCATCGAACATGAGTAACAAGCTAGAACCCTTTGGTGCAATGTCTCTCTGACAAAAGCGTGCTACAATATATCACCACGTGCTATAATTCCTCCAACGTAACTGTATCCATGCAGCCAAACTACAATTCCGTTTCTCCAACTAACTTGGATCCTCCTGCCTTGAAAAAACCCTAACTAACTCCCTAACCACCCACATATACTCCCTATACTCAGCGCCCACGTCATCTTTGTGGGGATGAGTCATGATATTTTTTTTCTTTTATAATCTTCCGTGTCTATGCCGTAGACAAAATTTAGTATTAAATAAATACATTCTAACTCCCCACTTTATTAGTTTTTTTTTTTTTTTTTGACAATCAGTGTGCCCTTGCGGTATATATATGCATGGAGCCACTACAATCCTGGCACACTAAAAAAGGGAAAGTGAGAAAGAGAGATAATGAGCAACAACGCAGGGAAGCTCGTTTGTGTCACTGATGCTTGTGGCTATGCTGCTTCATGGCTCATCAAGCTTCTTCTTGACCGTGGTTACACTGTGAACGCCACTATTCGCGACCCTAGTGAGTGATCCTCTTTTTACCTTCTTTGCTTTTCTCTGTCTAATGTCAGTTATTCGCTTTCCTTGCTGATTCTTGTCACTATTTTTGGTTAGGATTTAACATTGCCTAGAAGGATATCTCCACATATATATATTTCCTATTTCTGGTTTTGTTGGAGGGGCATTTTATATGGCAATTGAAAATTGAAGATGATCCGTTGGGGTATTTATGGAGAGACGACGATAGGAACCTCTAGGGAGAGTTATGCCCCTTCAAGTTCTTAAGTTTATCTGAGCTGAATCTCATCTTTCCGTCGATGGACTTTAGTCCTATGCCTTTCGATGGTTCTTGAAAGATAAAATTGCCTCCAGCTAAGCATACCAATTACCATCGCTAAGTTACCAAGAAATGATTATAGTCCAGTGAAGGGAACCCATGGCTCTGATATTTCCTTTTGCTTTGGACTTTTGTTATTGTTTGTAGTAAATTGCATCGACTTTTATCGTTCTTTGCCATAATGCTAATTATTAAGGTTTTGAATGACCATTTTACTTTGGTCTGTAACTCTCTCCAGATGATACTAAAAAGTTAGACCAGTTGCTCAACCATGGTGGTGCGAAGGAGAGATTGCACTTGATTAATGCAAATCTCCTGGATGAAGGTTCCCTTGACCCTGTTGTTGAGGGGTGTGAGGGTGTCTTTCATTCTACGGCTCCCTTTTATCATGATGTCAAAGACGCCCAGGTTCATTCCATTCTGCATTTGTTGATGGATAATGAAATGTGGTCTGTCTGTTGTAAAGCATTCTGTTTTTTCTGCTTTAATATGCTTGAACAGTGATTCCTTATGTCTAGGAAGGTGAGTGGGAGTCGGTTGCAAAAACCATTAGATGGGGTCTTCTTCTTTGCAATTACAAATGAGAAATCAAAACCGTAGGAATCTGAAGGCGTTGTAATAAGAGTGCCACAACGCATAATTATACTATTTCATTTCCTCAGATAAGCAGAAAGATAATTTCTGAACACTAAAAGATTGTCATGCGGACAATTCCCAAAGTTTTTCACTTGGCAAATAATAGCATGATCTTGTTGATATAGTTTGATGAAATGAATTAATTTCTTACTCTTGTACTAAGGTAGGAAATTTTTAGTAAATGGGAAAATTCTTGGAGCTCTAAGCACAATATCGTAAAACGATTAGAATGCCATGCCATAGGCAAGTTCTATTCTTGATGTATAACTGCACTTGCTGCCCATATCCTCTTCAAATGGAACTTTGTATTGTATATCAAAGAAATGATTTGATTAATGTCTCTCATTTTGAATCACTTTGTTTCTTTTTGGATTAATGGTTGGTTTCATTAATGAATTGCTGTCTGGAATCTAGTAATCATAATTCTTGGCTAAAGAAATTGGTAAACTCTTTTGGATATTTTATAATTACGCATTTGACATTTTCTATACTTTATCAGTCAAGTGTAGAAGCTACCAATTTCTTGTGGCCTTATTTTCTAACTCACATCTTTTGTCTTTCTCATTTCAGGCTGCACTGCTTGATCCGACGGTGAAGGGAACTCTCAATGTTCTAAGGTCATGTGCTAAATCTCCATCTGTGAAAAGAGTTGTTTTAACTTCTGCCATGGCTGCAGTTGTATATAATGGAAAGCCTAGAACTCCTGAAGTTGTTGTTGATGAGTCATGGTTTTCAGATCCTGACTTTTGTCAGGCATTGCAGGTATCCGCCATATTTCATTGGACCAAATTACTGATAAAGACGTTATCATTCTGGTTAAATTTGTGCTAGTGAATGTTCTGTAGAGTTGAGACAGCTATTATCTATCTAATATGAAAATCAGAATGGTATGATATACTGTATGCTCAATGAACATTGTTAGTGGAGGCCACCAAGGTGGAATGGCTAGATACCGGAGAGCCCATCGGCCGCTAAGGTGGAACGGCTCCACACTGGTGGCATCTTGGTGGTTATGAAGATGGTGGCTATGGCCTCCTACAATACAACATAACAATCCGTGTAAAAAGGACATTAGTAAATTTAAAAAAATGTCCATAACAATCATTCAATATTGTATCGTGTGCTATCAATGCTGAGAAATTTATGAAGGCTCCTCCTCCCTGAAACGATCTCAGACTTTGCCGAAATCCTTAGTCATATCAATTTCATCTTTTCTCTTATTATTTTCAAATCAACTACCCACAGACGTCTCTGCCTCTACTTCTAAGGGAACTTGAGTGTATTTTGCTTGTTTTCGAACCCTCTATTTCAACTAAAGTCGCTTAGTTTTGATTTTTATGTCAAACAGTTGATCCAGTGGGTGCAAGGCATTACTTGTCATGCATATTACAATGTCCTCAAGTTTCCTTCTGTTTCCAATTTTGTGCTTTCAGCTGTGGAGCGTAGCTTCAACGACTTTGGCAGAAGAAGCAGCATGGGAATTCACAAAAGAAAACAACATTTATATGGTTACCATCAATCCAGCAATGGCGATAGGACCTCTCTCGCAACTAACACTTAACACAAGCATTGCTGCAATTTTGAAAATAATAACGGGTACTTTCTGTTACTATTATTAAAGCATCTGAGTTACTTTATCAACTCCAACTCAACTGCTTTTTATGGCCATAGTAAATGGAAAAGGAATAGGGATCATTGTAACCTCCGATAAACACTTTTGTAGTGTAAATTACACTACAAAAAATGTTCCTACAATTAGAACTGGAGATAATAGTAAGTGTATGTCAAAGTGTAAGAAAATGAACGTTGTGAGATTTTAATCTGCAGGTTAAACTTGTTTTAATGCACCTTGGAATTATAATACTTACCATAATGCTAGATTAGAATATTTTCCTTTTTCTGTTTTTTGTCGTATATATAGCTTTAAACTTTATAATTTTTGAAAAAATCTTATATAAAGTTACTTAAAATAGAGAAATTCTAAATTAAGTTGTTAAACCCAAAAAAAAAAAAAATCTCTAATTAAGTTATAGACTCAATTTAGAGATTTTAAAATATAGGTAAATTGACTTTATTACACTTTGCTAATCTTCTCTATCATCTTTCCTCTTGAAAGAATTTAATTGCTCTTTAACTAAGTCTTTTAATAAGTGTGCATATATATTAATATTAATAAAATAAAATATGATTCATTTAAATCAAAGGAGTTTTTGTGTCTAAGAAGAATAATTTGAGTACAAGAAAAAAAAAATAGGCATAACACTGCTATCAATTAAATGTTTTTATCAAATATTTTAGATAAAATTTTATTGTTGAAAGAACTCAAATTAGTTTTTTGTCAATAAAAAAAAACAATCAATTTTCATTAATTATGCAATTTTACTTATGTGATATATAGGTTATTTTTTTTACGTTAATAAATATCTTTTATTTTAAAAAATAATTAATGAAAATCCTTGATATGCAGCTTGCTATATCAAACAGGTTATTTTTTTATATTAACATTTTTTCTCAATTAACAAAAAAAAAAGTAAAATTTTTTTTTTTTTATTCTCAATGTTGAACTAGAAATCATTTAATTAATATTGGAGTTAATACTTTTTTTTTTTTGAATTATTCCCAATCAATCTTCAACAAAATATAAAATTTATTTGATCTAAGTTAATCATATTTTATTTTATTATATATTAATGTTTATATATATTTACACTTATAGTAAAAATAAGTTAAAAAGTATTGAAACCCTTTTAAAATGAGAGAGGAGACTATGAGAGGTCACTAACGTCATTTAATATAAATTTTAAAATTCTAAAGTGGGTCGATAACTTAATTATGGATTTATTGAATTTACTAACCTAATTTAGAATTTTCCTATTTCAAGCAGCTTTATATGTGATTTTTCCCATAATTTTATATACTTTTTGTCCTTATTGACAAATTGTGCATTATAAGGAAAATTGGAACCATGGACTGGAATTGGCATGAAAATTAGTGACACAATTCTATCCTATAAAAGTGTAAAGGAGGTCTTTCAGATGAACAAAGTTATAGTCTAAATGTACTTTTCTTCAAAATTTCTTTATTAAGGATCCAATAGTCTGACTTGTTTGTGATTTAAGTTTCCTTGTTACTTTGAGAAATAGTTGATAACTTCTATGTATTATATGTATTCTGTTTGGCCCCCAGACAAGAATTTTTGCATGCCACCTTTTTACGGACTCTTTCCATCCTTGATTTATGCAGGTGCCCAGACATTTCCAAACATGTCATTGGGTTGGATCAATGTGAAAGATGTTGCAAATGCCCATATTCAAGCATTTGAAGTTCCTTCTGCTAACGGAAGATATTGTTTGGTTGAGAGAGTGGCCCACTACTCGGAGGTTGTGAAGATTTTACGCGAGCTTTACCCTCAATTGCAACTTCCTGAAAAGTGAGTTCAATTATTTCTACAATTTCAAGACTGCGTATAATATATAGTTGTTATATATCTTGCTCTAATCTTTTTTGCAAATTTATCTCTTTTCCAAAAGGTTGAATTATCTTTTTCAGTTTTGTTTTTCATCTATTGTTTCTCCTCTGTTGGGGTATATTATGATGTTAAATAATGGTAGTTTAATCTACCATGTTCTACTGTGGAAGCAACAGATTGCTTTATATGAACTTAAATAAGGATCAGTTAGTTTAAATAATTATCTAAGATCAGATTAATCTATCTCTCAATTCTGCTTCTATTTAATGTTTATATGCAGAAATTCCTTTAATGCGGGATGCACAAGACATATTGAAATAAGTAACATGTTTCCGCTTTCCATTTAAAAAGAAAGAAAGAGCTTTCTTCTTTGTTTGGTACTGAATTTTGGTTAAGGTTTTTATGGCTTAACAACACCTACAAAGGGAGTGTTCTGTCCTGTCATTTGGCAGATTTTGATAAATGCCCCTAATGTTAAATTTAACACCGAAAATCTAGCAAGGAGTTCTTATAGGCCAAGTTGTGACTGAGTTCCTAACTCGTCTAACTTGAGAAATAGAATTCTTTAAATTTCTTGATATTGTGTTCCTCTCATTTGATCACGACAGATTTTGATCTTATTCCTCCAAAAACCATGTTTTTAAACCAAATGGCATGTATTCGCACTTCATACTTTATTTCTGATTTTTTTTGGTTGCTAATTTCATTTCTTGCTTTCTCATCATACTTGATAGGTGTATGGACGATAAGCCATTCATGCCGACGTACCAGGTTTCTAAAGAAAAAGCAAACACACTAGGAATTGAATTCATTCCGTTGGATGTGAGTCTCAAGGAGACGGTAGAAAGCTTGAAGGAGAAAAATTTTGTCAAATTTTAACTCTGCAATATTCCCTATTTGAAGATTAAATATAATGTTAGTTAGCTCAAGCATGCTTTGAGTTGGTATACGTGGAACTGATAGCTCTATATCCTTTTGTAATAAAATAGACAGTGTTTGAGAAGATATTGAGAGATATAGGACCTATTTGGAATGAACTTTAGTTTGTCTATGTGATTTAGTCAAACCAGACAAAAGGGTGCAACTATATTACTTTCTTTCGTGTTAAACATTGATTCTGAGGATTTTATGGTCATGGTTGTCTATCTTTGTATCTTGTCCTTGTTAATATAAGAGGTAGTTGACCTTTTCTTGAGGAGATTAATCAAATTAAATAAGTTCTATTAAAATATTTATCTTTATTGGTTTTTTCAAACTAATTTATTTGATCTATAAATTGATATAGAATATAATAATATATAATATATGCTGTTGCTTAATAATTTATTTAATTTATTAATTTATTTTTTTATAAATAAATTCTTTGCATTCTTGTTCCTGGTTCTTATGTGAGAGGAAATAATTAGAATTTGTTCATGCAGATGTTGGTGAATTGCTAGAGGATAAGATGCATTTAATGTCGAGAAAATTACCCAAAAAAAAAATGACAAATATGCATGTAATCTAAGTGGGAAAGCATTTAATTTTGAGGGAAAAAAAGAAGACCAATATGTAATCTAAAGATAGAATATCACCTAGAGGAGAGGTGAATAGGTGATTTCAAAAATTCTTTCGCAATGTAATCAAAACACCACAGACAGAAACAAAGAGAAGAACAGAAAGACACAAGAGATTATCCTAGTTCAGTCTAACTCTTCGACCTACGTCCAATCCCCAAAACACCTAGGATTTCCACTATCTTTAAAAGACATTACACTGTACTCGGATGATCCTCTCACTAGGACTCACTTCCCCTTACAAGCTGTAATTGTACACCTACACTTAAGGTTCCACAACCTTAAGATTTTACAACTAAATGAAATAATCAAGTAGTGTTTAAACTCCTCACGAGTGGATAACTAATGAATATTGAAGTACAAGATATCCGAAGATATTAAGGAAATAGATGAAACAGTTGAATACAATAAGTTGGAATTGAATGCTCAGTGTTTCGATAGATGGCTAATTCAATACTTCTGATATTTATAGTCGATGACATTTATGACCGTTGAGAAGCTTGTTGAAATATCCATTGAGACTCTTTTAAATGTCCGTTAGAGTTGGAGCGAGAAAGGTCTATATAATCGTCGTCATTATATTCTTTAATTCCTTTGTTCTGTGATTATTACCGTTGGAAAACTTGGCAGAAAGAATGAAATAATCTTGCCCAAAACGTCTTTCGGATGTTCAAAGCCATGACAGTTGGTTTAGTGTCTTGAAGTGGTAATTGCATTAAATGCTCTAACACAATGAACATCTTTTTCGCAATCTCAATTTGAACAAGTTTAATCCACTGCAAATCACTCGCAAAGATGATTAGAGATACTATAAATGTGATTTGTATAAAGATATGAGTGATAACTCAAATTAATCTTATTCACAAATTTATGTTTACTGATAGACGATGAACCATGCTCGAGCAGACATGAGAAAGTAGCTTTTGTATCAGTGAAAGTCATTCATGCTCGAGCAACATCGAGCCCATGCTCAAGCACCATGCTCGAGCACTGAATTTGTACTGCTCGAGTAACATCGAATTCTTTGCTGATATAGGTTTAGTAGAAGAGTTTGTTGGTACCTATCGACCTCGCCCTTTCGGGTGGCGGATAGTGTAATCCTTTACTCTTATTTAGTTCTAAGTTATTTTTCCCAGGTTAATTTATGTCACACATCAGAGTATAAGCAGCAGAGCATGCATCGATTTGGACAATAATATACTGATAAAAATACAGAAGGATAAATTTTTCCCTAGAGCGATCAAAATATACCGTCATCCGGATAATGGTGCCTGAATAGGCCAAAATAAAATAATACAATTATCCGGTAACCAAAATAAATATCCAAAATTAATAGTCACAAACATCCACCTCCACACTACTCCAACTCCGAAGCCTTACCTCTGTCTCCCTACTCCGGTCTCAATGAACTACCAGAGGGCTTAAAGGGGGCTCGCTTCAAAATTGAATCTCAGAGTAACCGTTAATTTCATATAAAATGTATAACAAAGCATGTAAGCAAACCAACAATAAAAATTCAAACCACATCTCATTCAGTATCATGCACACAGCAAGGTACATAGTCAATCCGGAACTAGCATTCCTAATAACACACAGCACAGACTACAGCAGTCCTAATAGCACATAGCACAAACTGCCGGGCATGGCACACAGTAAGGCCCGTTTATGCACACAGTATGTTCCGGTTCCATAGCGCTTGAAAAATGAATGATGAATAAATGTATGCAATATACATGGAAAAACATACATACACAAGCCACACAAAGTATATGAAGATTAAGGTTACTACCTGGCAGTCGACTACAGATAAGAATAATTTCCCCGTCACAAATTAAAAGATTATAATTATACCTAAAAAGATAATAAAATATAAATATAATTAATTCCACCTCAAAAATATTTTCTTTGATAATTTAAAATAAGCCCAATTTATGGATTCATTTTTGCTAAATTCCTTTTCTTATTAAAGAATTTAATATGGGCCTATATTCTCTTAATTTTCGTCCTTATTCTGAAATTTCCAGAAATAAAGGCTCAACTTCAAAAATTCATAATTAAATCTTAAAAACTCCTTTTGAGTTGATTTTAGAGCCCAAATGACTCTTAATATGTCTATTTTAAACAAAAAATACTGATTTGAGCCAGACCAAGTCGAAAATTCAGCCATGGCCCAAAACACCACTATTGGTCCAGAATATGTCCAAGTTTTAAGGTCAGTTTTTAAACATTTATTTCTCTTAGCACAAAATTCATAAAAATACTTGTTACCTATCAAATTAATCCTTGGGATGTCTACTCTCTTTTTGTAAAATTTCATAATTTGCTAAGTTCATTTACTAGGTCAAAAATCATGAAAACTCCGACTGACTCCCCAGAAATTTCACAAATTAGCCTCCCAATGTTTTATACACTTTCATCTAGGGTTCCAAAATTTTGATCCAAGTTCACCCTATAATACCCTAAAGATTATATTTAGCATAACCACTATATTTTTTATAAATGATACCTATTAAAATAGGTGAATATGTGGTCTCAAAGATATTATAGCTTATCTAATTTAAATTAGGGAATTTTCTCCGAGAATTAAATAAACTAAAGAGACTCAAATATTCTAATTTTATTTAGGGATAATAAAATACCCTATAATTTTCATATTAAAACATAGTTCATATTTAATTATAAAGAGCCATAAAATGTTATGAAAATACATAAACCAATTATAGAAAAATTACCAACAATTAAAGGGCAATTAAATTTACATTGATTAAAATAATTGCATAAATTTCCACAATTAATGTAGTGGCAATTATTAATCAAAAATTTGGAATATTTTGGCTTAATTTAGCATTAAAGACCAATAAGGGTTCATTATTAGTAACAAATGAGTTTCTAAAAATCATAATTGATTTAATAATCAATCATGCACTTACAATTAGGCATAATAACAACTAAAACACTATAATAGGGGTTTTAACTCGAATTAAATTAACAGCCCCTAAGGTTATTATGGGTGGTAAAATTCATGATAACAAAGGAACAATAAATTAAGGCAATAGTATTAAAGTTCTTAATTAACTAGATAGCATGTATAAAACCATCAATTTGGGTATTTTACCTTAATTAATAATTAAAGGGCCAATAATGTAGCTTCAAAACATTATCTAATTAATTAAAATAAAACACAAAATGGATTAAAAAAAGAGATGAAGGGTGGGGGCGGTTTTTGAGAACTTGGAGAGGAAGAAAAACTTGCAAACACATGGCAAAACCTATGCAAACAACTTGTAGAGGAAGTAGAACCTTCCAACTTGGTGATCAAGTTTTCAAACCTTCATGTGCAAGTTTGAAAACTTCTTGAGCAAGGTAAGGGAGGGCTTGAACTTTCCCTATAAATAGAGGGCTTCCCTCTTCATTCTCTTCACACCAAAAACCATTCTAGACAAGAGTGGAGTGAAGCAAGAAGGAGGAGGGAATAGCAAGAGTCTTCAAGAAGTAAGTTTGCTTTTAGTTTTCTAGTCTTTAGTTTTGTAGTTCTTAGTAGTTTTTAGCATAAATGTAGTTTAATCTAGGAAATTGTTAGAAATGTTCCCTTTCATGTTTGGAAGTCTCCATTGCTTTTAAAATGCAAAATGGAGTGGAAAACATGTTAGGGAATAATTTATAGAATCAATAGATCATTAAAGATAAATGTTGTAGAAACTGGGCTGTTAAAGTCAGTCACTTTGAGGCTATTATTTTATATATCAAATGAAGTCATTAAATCACAAAAATTTTGTATGAATAAATTAGACATGTAGGGCTTTCCAAATATATAAAATATGAAGCATTTTGAGTTCTACACAAGGAGTAATGAATTTTTGAATTTAAGCCATGTTTTCTAGGATTAAATCTGGGCAGCGTTGAGAAAATATTAAACTGGGAATGATTCTTGTTGTTCTAGCTTTTGGTAATATTTTTCCTTGAAAATATACATATCAAGGGTCATGAGAAATTTTACAGAATCTCATTCCGGTTTTTGTAGAATTAATTATGATTTTTTAAAGTTACCGAAAAATCTGCCCAGAAAATACTGCACTGCGTTTTTAAATAAATGTAAGGGCAAAATTGTAAATAGCAAATCCAACAAGGGTGGAGAGGTAAATAGAGATGGAAATATCTCTTAGGATATTATTCTAAGTGATATGGTGATATGTTAGGATATCCAGGAAGTCTGGGTTCGGATTCAAAGGTCGGGCGTATTGCTAACTACACAGAAGGAAGGTACGTCACGTACTAATAACTTTAATCATCTATATCTTGTATGATTATATATGATTGATTGATTCATGAAGTGATGGACCAGACTAGGTCTTGGGTCATGCACCGTGTCTAAGACTCTGTCTTAGTTCACTGTTTATACATTCAGCTTTATTTATATGGGTTACAGTCTTAGTAATGCCGTTGAGTTTTCCTAGCGTTGAGGACACGAGGAGCTGTCGTGGCACTGGTTAGTGCAAACGTGGATGACTTTACATGTGCTGTGTGCTATGTACTGTTGTTGTGTTGACATTACATCTGCTGTGTGCTTATGTATTGTTGTAATCTTACATCTGCTGTGTGCTTATGTGTTGATTAATGCTTATATGTAATGAATATCTGTCATATACTGTCATATCTGCTATAGAGGTTAACTGTTACCTGGGATTCAATTCGATTGAATCCTAGATTTGTCTAAGGTTCAGAAAGGAACTAGGATCAGAGAGGGCACCAGTAGATGGAGCCATGAAAAGGCACCGGAGGGAGAAGCCAATAAGAGGTACCGGTCAAAGCAAATGCCGGAAGAGTGTCAACAGAGCATTCTTTCTGGCACGGATTTAACGAAGTTATTTCAAACCATTCGGTGCCGAAGGCAAGGCTAGTCTGTGTGGTTCAGTCAATCAGTCACCATGAACTCGGTAAGACTTCCATGATAGACACCTACCTGGCCGAATTGGTTGATTAACTGAGTTAGGTTCATTGTCCCAAGTCTAGCTGAGGCTTGGTCTAAGGTTGTATAGTTATCATAAAGATTTGTAAATATACAAAGCTCTGTAATTGTATCACATGAATTATTCCTTCAGGATTATTTATATATATCAGCTTATGTCAGGGCATCGGCATATATCCGGGCATTTTGTATCAGTTACTCATTGTCCAAATGTCAGTGCATGCTCTCCTTTTCCGCATTACACTGAGCTGTAGCACCTCAAACTCTGTCAAGTTTTCTAAAAACACATGGGCGACACAATTTGAATTATGGAATTTGGGGTGTTACACATCCTTATACAAAATCTTATTTTAAACACTTTAAAACCTTCAAAAACACCAAAATCAACTCAAATCCTCAAGAAAAATCAGCTGCACGAAAATTATGATTTAATCAACAAAATACCAAATTTTCATTCTAGCTTCATATCTTTCACATACTAAGTTTGATCTACCATTTTAGGCCATAAACAACTTTAAACCTCTGTTCCTTGTTTTCATCAACCATACAAACCCAAAATACATATATTCCCAAGTCACTAACCGTTTGCAACTCAAACAACCCAAAAGAAAACATAATAATGTTTTAAGGTGACTTACTTATCTTTGAGCTTATATCACCTTGAATCTTTGCTTTCTTGACCACCCAACACACTTGACCTTCACCTCAAATCACCAAGAAAATAATTCTCAAAACCTTAGCTTTCATAAGGAAAGATAGAAGAGAGAGAGTAGCTAAAAGTTCCAAGACCACAAAGTTTACCTTAGCTTCAACCTTCTCTTCTTACTTGATCTCTCCTATGCTTTCTTATGTAGAAACTTTTGTGGTCTCTCTTCTCCTTTCTCTAAATTGAAATGGGCAATCAAAATGAGGTCCCTTTTCTCCATCCTTTTGTTTTGATGAATATTACTTTTATGCCCATAAGTTCTCTAGATTTTTCCTCATTTTTCACAAAAACTCTTCTCTTCTCCTATTTTTCTGTTGGGCGAAAATTCAGGGGCTGTTTAGGGAGGAAATTTGTTCTGAAATTGGCTTGTTTGATGTGCCAAAATATTTAATTAAAATCTGATTTCTTTCCCTCTTACAAGCCATAATCACCCCTAGGTGATAGGCACATAAGATGACTTCACACATGTCATTTCATGCTTGCTCTTCTCATCTTATATTTTTGTTCCCCTCTCTTCCTTCTACTCCCTCCTTACTACACGAAAATCAGTGGGGGAAAATGGAGAAAAATCTAATTCTCTCTTTCTAATGGTTCCTACACTCCTTTGATGATGCTTTGGTGATATGATAACATATTATTTTATTTTTCTTTCTTCTCTTTCTCTTGCAATTTTTGAAAACGGAGAGGGATGAAGAGATTATATGTCTTACCACATATCTCTTACATTTATGAAGAGGATATTATGTGCTAGATATTGTCATAAAATTTCAAATCTTCAAAATAATAGCTTCTAGAAAATCCATTTTTCAAGAGCACTTTTTTTTTTCTTCCATCCATCTCCTTTGCAAATTGGGCCTCCGTTTTGGGCTTCAAGAATTATCCTTCCCACTTAGCCCAATAAACCTATAACTCTTGGTTAAGTCCATAGCACCTCCCTAGGCATTTTTGGATTTTTTATGCTCTTTTCTCTATTTCTTCCATTATGCATTTTGCCCAAGGGTAAAAAGGGAAAATATAATATGTTTTGACTTCCATTGTCATCTCTTTCTTGAGGTTGTCCCTAACCATAATTATTTAATTACACATAAACAATTAATTTCACATCCTCATCATATTTTTAATTATTTCATGCAAATAAAATGTTTATTATGCATGACTTCATAAAAATTCATATATGCAAATGAATTCACATTGAAGCACATGAAAAATAGGGATGTTAGAGTTGGTGGTGCTCTGGCAGCATCTATGTTATGCTTGAGTAGGTTGCTCAAGTAGACCTGAAACCTTGCTTGAGCATTAGTCAAATAGAGAAGAAATAATAGAAAGATATATGTGTGCTCGAGCATCACATTTATCATGCTCGAGCAACCCTTAGGTTTTGCTCGAGTATATCTCACACAGAGAGCAATTAAGATGAAGATTGAGACTGCTCGAGCAATCTAAAGGTTCTACTCAAGCACTATGGTTGGGTAACATATAACCCTTGCTCGAGAATCATACAAACAAAGAAAAAAGAGTATAAGTTCAACGATAGTGCTTGAGCATAGATTTACCTCTGGTCGAGTACCATGCTCGAACGTAACTTACCTGCCGCTCGAGCATCACTTACCTGCCGCTTGAGCAACATATTGATAGAGAGTATTCTTCATTCTTGCTCGACCATGATCGGGCATCAAAAATGTCTTGCTTGAGTAGGCTGCTCGAGCAAAACTTAACTAATGCTTAAGCATCTTTTGTACAAACACTTAATACATTAATTAAATAGGTATATAATATCAATAATTCCAATAAAATCTCATAAAATATACACCTATTTAATCATAAAATATATACTCATCAAACATCCCCACACTTAAACATTTGCTTGTCCTCAAGCAAAAGAAAGAGAATTTATTATCTGAAAAAAAACATTGCCTATGAAATTCCTTAACAAAGAGCAATAAACCACCACACTTGGATCATATCATCAAATCTTATTTAAGTTAATGTCTTATAAAAATAAGTCACTAAGCCAATAGAGTGTAACAATCTCTTAACATCCCATGATCAAAAGATCGGCAAGCAATAAGTTCAACCATAAGATTAGTAAAATAATATTACGCTACTTAATTTCTCCAGAAAAATTCAAATGCCCCCACCAAACCAAGCTTTTTATTTAAGGGTCAAGGTGCAGATTTGCCAACCAACTATTACCCGGGGAGCATCTGGGCTAAACAACTATTGAGGGGACCAAAATTGCCAATCAACAATTAAAAAGTGAAAAAAAAACACAATTTGGAGCAGATTCGCCAACGAACTATTACCCTGTTACTGTCTTGGTGTCTCCGTCTTCTATTGACTGTCACAGTTGCAGCGACGTCGGCATTTCCAAAGCTTCTATTGTTGCTGGGTGTTCCACTCACCCTCTTGAACTCATCCAGTAGTCACAGCGCGCACCTTGCACCCTGATTCCATCCCTCCGATGCCATAAGCAGCAACCGCTGCTGCTGCAATGCCTGCTCCCATGGGTCCCATCTCTGTTGGTGTTTTCCTTTTCCAACAAGAAGGCTTAACGGCTCTTTTCTCCAACGTTTCTGCCACCGTCTTACGCCAGTGCCTCATATTTTAACTTAATTGTGATAGTTGTTTTTTTTTTGTTTAATAGTTATTTGGTGTTTTTTTTTTCCACTTTTTAATTGTTGATTGGCAATTTTGGTCCCCTCAATAGTTATTTGGCCCAGACGCTCCTCGGGTAATAGTTGATTGGTAAATCTGCAACTTCACCCTTTATTTAATTTATTAAGAATTCTCGGGTAGGAAATAACTCATTTTGTCTTTTTTTTTTCTTGAGCCGTTGTAGATCCCCTTTTGACGCGACCCTGGACATGGGTGATGCAGCATCGGTTACTCAATTACTCCAATAGGCACCTCAAGAGGCTTTTAGCCCAACTCATAACCCTCTTTAACTTTACCGTTTGACGCGAGTGCCAACATTGATGATGAAGTGCCCCCAGTTACTAAATAAAGTCTAGAGAAGTCATTAGAGTTTTTTTTTTTTTTTGAGTCATTTCCCTACACAAAAGCTTTCCTTAACTAGCAAAGGTCATCATCTAATTTTCTAAAGAGATCATGTAGCAAAATATTCTTAAACTAATAATCTGTTGATCATATTACAAACTAATCCATATTCTCATAGTCCATCTTAAGATTAAAAAAAAAAACTCAAGGCTTAGAGACTTGGTTAAAAAAAAAATTCCTATTTTAATTTTTGACTTGATAATATTCTCTAAGATGGAGAAAGCTCAAAATTAAGGTCAATCCTAAAGAATGCAAAAATCTTAAATAAAAAAATCTTTTCAATTGCAAAAGGACAAACATAACCAAAGAAATTATATCTCTCCCCCACACTTAAATCAAACATTGTCCTCAATGTTGCAAAAAATAAAGAGGGAAAGAAATTAGTACTCCCCTGGTTTAGGCCTCTAACTTTGATGTTGAGTGCTAAAGCAAGACCTTGTAGCAACAATAGAGGTGATCTTCTTCAAACTTGAATAAAACTGAAAGAAAGAAAGGAAAAAAATAATAATAAAATATGCAAACAAAACCCTTGGGTTGCCTCCTAAGAAGCGCTAAATTTATAGTCTCCAGCCAGACTTCTCAAAACAAACCACTAATCATAAGTATCAAACACCACAATTACCTTGTCTTCATTCCTTTTCAAGCAACAAGGTTTCAAACATAAAAAATTATCATTCAAGTTAATTACTTGTACTTCCTTAATCATAGACAATCTTGGAATACAAGTATTCACTGAATTCAAATTAAGCACAACATGCATATTCTTGAAAATAAATATAGGCACTTCTAAGAATTTAGAGCATCCAATAAAATCAACTTGACTCTCATCAGTAGGAGTCAACACTTCAAGAGGAGGGTCATGAATAAGAACAATCGGGACATCTACATCAACTTGATCTCCAACATCACAATCCTTAGGCTTCACAGTTGGAGCCTCTTCTAAACATCCAATATGCTTATCTAAATCATTGTCAAGCTCACAATCACTTTCTATATTTTCCGTAGTCTCATGTAATTTCATACCTTCAACTTCCTCACAATAATCAGTATCAACATAAGAAGAAGTCATTAGGTTTAAGGAATTATCTTGCACCATAGTCTCAAGGGTTGAAAAAAAATTGACTCGCATATACCTTCTTATTTTGAACACTTACCCCAATATCTTGAACATTTACCCCAATATCTTGGACACTTGAGTCAATGCTAGTGAGAATCTCCCTTTGCTCTCTACTAGATTTCTCTAATGCTTCCCCACACTCCTCAACTAATCTTTCCAAATTAGATTTTTCCCTGTACTCAATGGTGTGTTCTTCAACATACGGATACGAGTAACAAGGAGAGGTATTTTCATAAGAACAATAGACATGTGGATTCCTAAAATTTTGTTGCTCAAAACCTTCACTAGGACAAAATGAGTTATCAAAACAAGTTTGGTTCCTAGTGAAATCATCTCTCATAAAGTGACTAGTTGTACTATATGGACAATGCTCAAATAGATGATTTCCTCCACAATAAACACAAGACATGCAAACTGTTAGTTCTCAGTATGTTTTTGATGATTACTAACAAGTGTAAACAATATTGAAAAGATTTGGCAAAGTTTAGGATGTTTTAATCTTGTAAATCTCAATCTGTCAAAACCGAACTCGAGCCTGTTAGTAGTGAACTCGAGCCTGATTTTGACAGAAAGCACAAACCTGTCAAACCATTCTCCAAACTTGAGACTGAACCTGAAGTTTAAAATCAAACCTCTGAGAAGTTCACATGAACTCGAGCCTGATGAGATCAACCTCGAGTTCATCTTTTCCAGAAAGTTTTTGAACTTTGAAAACATGTTGAACCTTACACTTTGCTCTCTGCAAACCTCAGGTTTGAAAGATTTTCAAAGATTTTAGGAACATGAACTCGAGCCTGTCATGGTGAACTTGAGTTCATCTCTGGCGGGACAAGTTTTCCAAACTTGTAGGTATTTTCAAAGCCTGCACTGTTCCATTGAAAGAAAAGTTTCTAGTTTGAAAAGTTTTTCAAATAATCAAACTCGAGCCTAGCATTCTTAAACTCAAGCCTAGTTTTGGCCGAGAGCCTCCAAAGCTTTTCAAAACATTCGAACTCGAGCCTAATCATTTAGAACTCGAGCCTAAAAGTTCCAGAGAGCAAAGAACTTTTGGATATGTTTTAAACTCGAGAGTTTATTATGCAAACCTCAGGTTTGCTCTTTCACGCTAAAACAAAGTCTGCTCAAAAGTGTCTCGAACTCGAGCCTGACATTAATGAACTCGAGTTCATTTTTACCCGAGAGCATTTTAGTTTTTCAATGACCTGAGAACCTCAGGTTTATAAAACAAACCTCAGGTTTACACTTTTTGAACTTGCATAGTTTTGAACACTAAAGCCTCGAACTCGAGCCTGTGAGAACTGAACTCGAGTTCGTGACGCTGGTTCAGAATTTTTGAATTTGGGCATTTCAGAAATCAATGTTATTTGATCCTATCTTCTTCCAATATTATTCTCTGATATTCCCTGCTATGTTTAACGTATTTATTAGTGGATTTCAGAGCACTAAAGAATGTTTGGTGAGAGGTTAGAGCATAAAGCATAAAGTAACTCAGAGCATTTATTGCAAAGCTCAGAGAGTTACCCCTTTTGCCCAAATCCTTCTGCACACGCTTACAAAGTATTTAAGGATGTTAGCTGAAACAAGAAATCTCCTCTCCAACGGATTAATTCGCAGAAAGACAGCCTTGATGACTTGGCCAACTAGATTAGGAGAAAACAAGAGAGAGAAGACTCCAAAACCACTTCAGAACACTTAGGCAACTTCTCCAACGGTCTGATTCAAGCTACAACGGTCATTTAATGTTCTCTAGCTATAAATAGAGTTCATTAACATCTTCACAAGCAGACACAACCACTCTGAACGAAAATCTACTAAAGTTCATTTATTGTGTATTAGCCTTCTCCTGTATTGTGTCTTTTTGACTTTATTGCTTCAGTGATTATCTTATCCACTCTGTGAGAGAGTTATTACTTGTAAAATCATTCATTGATTGTAAGAATCACAAGTCAGGGGACTTGGTGATTTTGGGTGCATTGATTAACACTTGTAAGGGGGAGTGTGTTCTAGTGAGAGAACAACTCTTGAATGCAGAGTGTGTAATCATTTGCAAGAAGTCTAGTGGATTGAAAAACCCAAGTGTGGCTTGGGGACTGGATGTAGGTTAAGAGAAAGGGCCGAACTAGTATAAATCATTGTGTCAAGCTTTTCTTCTCTTCTCCTCAGTTGTGCTCTGTTTTTAGCTGTCCAAAACAGAACTAGGTGTCAAAAATTTTGTAGATACCCAATTCACCCCCTCTTGGGTATCAAGCTCTACCTTTCACAAACATATTGAGAAGAATCAAAATATGGACTACAACCA
Organism: Acacia crassicarpa; assembly: GCA_034222035.1. NCBI lineage: Eukaryota > Viridiplantae > Streptophyta > Magnoliopsida > Fabales > Fabaceae > Acacia > Acacia crassicarpa. Next base: position 43,689,035 of record JAWXYG010000003.1, read on the forward strand.
TCATTTATGCTCCTTTTATGTTGCCTAGATTCATTCAAAGAATTTAACATGGCAATCAATCCATCTTGTATAGAAGACAAAGAATTCATCTCCTTTTCATTATTAAGACCAGTTGGTTGCCAATTGAAATCCATTTTTTAAAAAATTTTTAATTCTCCGTCGCCTCCACAGTCCTATCGTCCTTCCGTGGAGATGATGAAGAGAACTGAAACGCTCAGCCTCGACTCCTCTGCTTCTTTGTTCCTTCTTGTTCTGTGTCTCTCAGATCTACCCCCTTCTTGCTTCTTTGCCTCCCTATTTATAATTTAGGTCTTGTGTCACTGATTCTCCTTTTCTTATCACAACAATATCTCATATCTTGTAATCAACTCCATCATATCATGCAATTGATTTTGTTTCCATTTTTCTTGCGGGGGACCATCGAGTTTGGCTGATTGCATATCCTCTTAATTGCTTTTTCTACTTCATTCCAAATCAGCTAATATTTCCTGCACAATAAAAATAGGATATGAGTAGATTGTATGTCGATTTATTCTTTGATCCCAAGTTTGATTCAATTATGGAAAAGTTCATAAAAGATATTAAATAGGTATATAATATCAATAATTCCAATTAAATCTAATAAAATATACACCTATTTAATCATAAAATATATACTCATCATACATTGTTAGATGAAGTATGCTTGAGCAACAACAGATTCATGCTCAAGCAAACTTCTTATTTAGGCAACAATTACTAAATCAAAAACCTCAGTATTTGTTATCATCAAAACACCAAGAACTAACACAATCTAAGTAGGAACATGAGATTTTGAAGTTTGAGTGTTGACAATTTAAGTGTAAACAACTTAAGAATAGCAATAAACAAGTTGGTTATACACAGTGACAACTTAGTGTCTCAAGTTGCCAATCTCTATGCCCAAATAGCTAATATCTATATTCAAGTTATCAACATTTAAACTTCAAAATCTCATATTTTTACCAAATTATCTGTTTGTTCTTTTGATAATTCAATAGACATTTTGGGGTTTTTGTAATTCAAGTGCTATTTTTCTACCATTTTCTTTTATGTTTAGTGAAATACATTGAAAAATTCAAAATATAATATATTAATATAAAGATCTCAAAATTATATCATTTTATATTTTAATTTAATATAAATAAATACATTTTTCCCTGATAAATCGTAATTGCATTCATGAGGAAAAAGCATAGTCTACAAAGCATCTATGTAGGATACATACATCATGGAGAAGGTATGATATATCCCACAAATCATTTTTTGTCCCAATATTGATTTTTATATGGGATTGCTTTATTAGTTTGCAATGAATAGGAAATCTATATGGATAAAGAGGAAAGTCATAGCATCTCGAAGTGCTAGTAACTGAAAATAGAGAGATTTCCAAACCTACATGACAAAATTGATTTCTGGCAAACCACAAAGATTCTAATAATTGAAAAGGCAAATATGTTAAAAGTTATTAGACTCTCTATGATCTAATAACCATGTTACTATAAATACATATATGTATTTGTATATGTATATATATGATTGATTTTTTTTCTCTAAGATATGTATTTAAAAGACTAGATTAAAAGTAAGTTTTAATAAATAAAGACTATATGTATATATATGTATACATTTAAATTTGTTAACAAATAAAATTTATAATTATAAGATTAATTAATTAAACAGTATGACAAAAAATTTGAAAATATATATTTAAATTATTTTTAAATTTTTGATAAAGATACATGTGATTAAATGATTATTTAATAATTTTAGTGTTTAAAATTGGCATTTTGGTTAAAATGATATGTCAAGAAATATACTAAAAAAAAAACTAATTTTCTGCAATGAAATTTGGTGGCAACATATAATATCGCCGTTGAGAGTATAGTTTTCATTGGCGATTATATTGTCGCCACTGAAAATGCTCCCCTTCAATAACGACATAATATGTCACTAGAGGGGTATATTTTCAACGGCAACTATTGTCGCTACCGAAAGGGTGTTTTAGTGGCGACTTTTGTGTCGCCGCAAAAAGTCTAGTTTAAAATATTAACTCTTTTTTTAATAAAAAATGTTATGATATTTATGTAATAAATAAGTTAATTGATGCAATTTATTATGAATAAATAAAGTAATTCCTCATAATATTATTGTGATATAAAGAGAGTTTCTAAGATAGTATGTTGTGTGTAAGAGAATCAGGGAGGGAGGGGAAGGGAATGGTATGGTGTGTATGATAGAGATATTATAATTATGTTTGTACTAGTATATGTGTCAGGTGGAGAATTAAAGATACAATTTTTGTGTGGGGTAAGAGTGCAAGCAAGGGAGGGGGTAGTTTGTGAGATAGGAAGAGAGAGAAGTGAGAGATAGAACGTGTGAGAGGGATAATACAATTGAGAGGTAGTATATAATACAATCAAGTGTTTGAGATAATATAATTATATTATAATTAAATTTTTAATATCCCAAAATTTTCTCTAATAAATTCCCTATACGATGTATAAGTAATTGGAGAAAAGAAATGATGAATTTAGACTAAAAGGTCAATTTTACCCGAAATACCCTATTTTGCCAAAACCAAAAATTTTGAGACATATGTTGGCACCAATGGATATAAGGAATCAATACTTCTTTGTTCCATTATGGAGTATCAAATTAGTTCTAAAATAAATGAAAAAAAAGTTGCTTGAGTACCACTGGAAAATTTTGAGAAAATTGAAAGAAGGTTAAAATTGCACCTTTCACAAATATGTGCCGCATGTTTCATAATTATTTAAAATTTATGGATACTTGAGTCTAAGCTATTGACCAATGAAATGGGTCAATATTTTCCTAAAATGGCCCAAGAATTTTGGACAATTGGATTACAAAAGAAAAAGTTGAAATTCAATTAAATTTATAACTAAAGGCACAATCATAATTTCGTGGAAGATGAAGGGCAATTTGGTACTACCCTTATAAACTTACTTAAATGGCTAATATATACTCAATTAATCATTCACCTGATCCACAACTAGGACATACACATACAGCACGCACAAGAGATGAACATTTAATAATCTCGCGAAATTGAGGTAATTTCTCACACTACGAACTTGTAATCTCTAATCATTTCCTTCTCCTACTCTTTAATCATGGAATTTCCTTCTGTTTAGAGGTGATTAGGGTTCTTATCTGAATTTTGAGAAACAAAGAAAAGAAGAAAATGTTGCAAAAAAAACACCGAACAACGATTAAGGTATGGGATGCTAAGCCTACTGGTACTATATTTAAGATTACTGGTGATTTCTCTGGTTCCTGTGAATTTTGGATGGTTGATTTGCTAAGAGGAAGTTCTACTTGATGTTAGAGTAGGATAACATTCGTATATGAACCAAAAATAAAGATAAAATGTGGTTAGGAACCAAAATTAGATTGTTGACAAAGTGAAAACTGTGAAATCTTGGACGGCCACACTAACCCTAGGTTCAGCCAGTGTAGGGAAGACTAGAAGAGTTGGATTTTGGCCAATTTGATGATTCCATCGTGTTTAAAATGTGAAATTGTGTAGGATAGAGGTTTGATAGGAATTTTGGAAGCTCTGAGATTTAATTGTACCAAAGTCTTGAAATCTACCATGAAAACCCTATGCAGGCAATAAGTTTACAACATATTATTGGGATAGTAAATGATGTCCAATTGTGATGAAATTTTATAAGATTAAAGTAGACATAACAAGCTTTAATTTGATAGGTAATTGTTTGAATTTTGATTTGTGTAAACCGAGTTACGTTTTTTTGAAAAATAACCTGCAATTTTGGAATAAATTTTGACAATAGTACTATTTTACTAAACTGGGATTGATGTACATATGAACAGATGTTGAAACCATTTTTCCTTAAAACTAGATTTAATAAGGAGTCCATAGGCTTTGGAATCACCTTGTCTGGTGTAATATCCTAAATTCGCTTTGACAAATTCCATGTGTAATGTATTTGCATTTGGAGAAAAGAAATAGGGAAATTTTTACGAAACGTGAATTTTACCTGAAATACATGATTTTTCTGAAACCAAAGACTTTAGGGACAATATTTTATGGTTGAGAGAAGCCATTTAGGGAAGAGAAATCTTATGGAAGTAAGGATTAATTTCTAACACCTATTCAATATTTGCAACTAAATGAATAATGAACTAAGTTGTAAATAAAAATCTTGTGGATTATCAAATGGGATCATAATGGAAAGAATTCAACAACACTTCACAAATTTGATAAATGACTCGAGACACATATATGTTAATGCCAAAACAGCCTACTTCCATGAATTTTCAATAAACAAATAATAGGAATTAAAATCCAATGGCAAGATTGTAAATAAGGGAAAGAACAATGTCTTATGATTTTCTCCCAACCATCCACCGACCTTGATCTTAAATATCCATTAAATGGAATCTCTTAATTCATTTCCATTCAGCTGGAGACATCTGTAGCGTATCGAGATTGAAGGCGTAAGAGTTGAAGGAAGAGAAATAGAAAGATAGTAGTCCAAATCTCCTACCAAATCACCTCCAATCTAAAAACTTCCTTCATAAATATTGTTCTACACATCGAGAACTTCATTTCTACGGTTTCAGTTTTCTCATAGGATGAGTTTCAAGTGTTATATTATAATGCCAATGAAAAGTAGCACAGTTGGCTAAGGTAGCAGTCTTCACCTCAAAAGGGAGGAGATTCGATACCCACTGATTGATGTGAGGACCTCATTGGTGGGCGATCTGTAAGTACATTTGTAACCGCTCTCTGAGCCTGAAAGCATACCCTGACCCTGGTAGGGTACCTATGTTTACCCCCACCTAAACTTTTTTATACCAAAAAAAAAAAGTGTTATATTATAATAAAAATATTTGAAAATAATAACAACTTTACATTTTTTTTTCTTTTGAACCTCTAATCTTATTTATTCATTATTCTTTTATTTCCTAAAATTAGTCAAAAACTTAGATTTTAAGTTGAAATCCCACAAATGATACACCCAAATTGATATATTTTAAAATCTTAAGAAAGAAGGGAAGCCATGGCTCTGATATTTCCTTTTGCTTTGAACTTTTATTATTATTTTTTAGTAAATATGTGGCCGTATCCTTGTTTTCATATAGCATATTCTTTTGATTGTGAAACTGAATATATATGCAATTAGCTAGCAAGGATTAGCCGTATGCTCACAAGGGTAAATATTTACTTTACATGGGTTCCTGAAATTCCATTTTGCTGATGCTTTCCAAGTTTCTGTGTCATTAAATTGCATCGATTTTTATTGTTCTTTCCCAGAATAATATGCTTTTTTTCCTGAAACAAAAACACCACCACGAAATCCAGTACCATAGAAAAGAAGCAAAAAAATAAATAAATCTCACCTCTATAGATCAGATCTGGAGGAGGAGAGAAAAGGACTTGTTACACCTCCACCAGCCTCGCCCTTTTGGGTGGCAGGTTAGAGGGATTCTTTTTAAAATATTATCGTTCCTTCGTTATATATCCATTTAATGATAATTCAGAGTACACGTAGTAGAGCACAGGATCGGTTTGGACAAACGATGTATTGGTAAAAGGTAAAAGTCAACAAAAAGTAAAGTCCCTGGAGGGTTAGGTTACAGTCATCCAATAGTAAGTATTAATTACAGTCATCCAATAGTAAGTATTAATTACAGTCATCCCAAAAAGTAAAGTACAAAATATGATAGGGCATCCCCTATTCTTCACAGCCTAGTTCTCCATACCTCTCCAAAAAAGCCTTTCTAAATCAAACTTGATCCCCTGTGTCACCACAAGCTCTTAAGGTCCAAAATGGCCCCCAGAGTAACCGTCAATACTTATGCACTATATGTGATATGTGTATGCATGCAACCATGTGAGTGTGTATAACAACAAATAGTGTAATAAGTATGCCACAATATGCAAGCAGATACAAATACCACAACACGTCTTCGCATCGTCGGGCCACCTTACCAAGACAAGCCCCGGAATTACCGGAATCACAAGCCCGTCTCCATAGAGTCGCCTCGTAGGTAGACCCCAGCAAGCACCCTCAGTGCTAGGGACACAATCACAAACATGTTCTGTATGCATATTTGGCCAACAATACAAAAACACACATATGGCAAATAAGCACATACCACAAACACATAAAAGTGTCGGAGTAAAGAGGTTACTACCTGGTGTGGTGAATACCGTTTTTACTACCTTTTTGCTCTGTGGACTTTCTAAAAGTACTCTTGACCTAAAACATTAAAATACATCATTTTCAATATTTACAGAAATGCCCTTACATTATTTTTTGTTAAATCCGTGCCCTTCATGAAATTTCTAGAAGTTCTTTGTTTCTGTCCCAATTTCTTGGATTTTTCATAAATTCTACAAAAGTCATATTGACATGAAACTAGTGTCATTCGAACCGTTAATAAGTCTATTTTACATGAAAAATATACCAAGACCATGAAAGTACAAATATTTTGGCGTGTTGCTTGTTTTATCTCCTCTGGTCCAGATTCACGTCACTGTCCTATCTTCTTTTTCAACTATTTATTTTACCTAGTAAATATTATCCAAATCTGTCATATTATATATGTAAACTCATGCCCCAGATATCTAGTTTCTCCTTAAAGATTTTCACCCTAAAATGAGTTCGTTTACCTCCTTAAAAACGCGTTAGAAGGATCACTGCCCAGATTTGCTAAAGCTGGCAGCAAGCCCTCTCATGGGGTTTTCGGTGTTTTCGACTTCGGAAACTTTAATCATAGCTATACCCTATACAAAACTTCATTCCAGAGCCTTTGAAGACCCTAAAAATGCAAAAATCCAACCCCAAAACCATGCTTCCACTATTTGCACGAATTTTCCTTCATAAAAACTCAAGAGAAGAAGTTGTTGATCGGGGTTACCTGGAATCGGAACACCAGTGAATGAACTTGGAAGCTTGAGCTTGGATCCCTAACTATGGTGGCTGATCGTTTTTTCTTGGATTCTCTGGAAATTTCATGGCCAAGGTGAAAAAATGGGGTTAAAACACCTTTTTAATAAAGGTGAATTTGATCCGGTTAAACTGAAATTAATTGGTGTAAGTTTCTGACTTCTGTGTAATAATTAGGACTTGACTTTTTTACTTTTTCTCCAAGAAAAATCTAGAATTTTCCAGGGGAGTCAGCAGCTTCCAAGTGGCTCATAATCCTCCAAAAATATCATGATATTTTCTGCTTTTGGGGCAAATTACGTGTTTTGGCCCAAAGCTTTTGGAAATTATGATTTTGGACCAAAACTTTTTAGTAATTACCAATCCTTTCCTCCACGTTTTTTCTGCCTAAAAGGACACATGTGGCCCCATTTTGGCCCACATGCCTTCCCAAACCAATTTTTACCCCCGTTCTCCTAATGCGGGTCTCGCGGTTTGACTTTTACAGTGATTTTTCTTTCTTTTTCAGCAAGTAAATATTTTTATTGATTAAAGAGAGTGTGTGATGCCTAAGGGGCTCCACATATCGGGTCTCTGATATTTAATTCCCTTTTGCCTCACTTTTCAATCCAGTTCCTGACCTACCGGTCTGTGTGGGTCCTACCGGCCATCAAAATGGTTCTCTTTGCACTTTTCTTTATCTTTGCCAACTTTTCCCTCATGAATAGACATTCCTACATAACACTTTCTAAACTTCATGGAGTGGCCCCACACTTGACCTACTCAGTCCAAAAGAACCCTTAATCGGTCCCTATCGGTCCCCTTTTTGTCAGTTACTCACCTGTAGAACTCGTATGACACGTCTTGGCCGGAGCATGACCTAAATTACTTGATTTTCTCTTCCTTCCCATTGTAATCAAAGTTGAAAATTATTAGGTTAAAGGATTGGTCATTTTACCCTTGCTTTTACTCCGTTTGTTATTACACAAATTAATTGTTCAAAATAAAGTAAAATAATACTAGTAATGACAATAATTGAAAATAAAACTTCTCATTTGTCCAACTATATTTACAAGTACGAGGATTACAACTGTAGGGGTGTTACAGGACTCGCCACATTTGACAGAACTCTGAGGGAGAGGGCCATAGATCAAAGATCTGGACTCTAAAACACCAGGACCTCAGATCAAAGATATGGACTCGCAACAACCACTCGAACTTGTCTGTAGCACCAAAGCGGTGGTCGCCGACGGCTTGTGTGTAAGGCACAAGCCGCCGGCAAGGGAGCATAAGATGAGGGAGGGGAAGTGCAGAGAGGAGAGAGGTTGGAGAAAAGGGGAAGAATTATAATTAACTCTATACCCAATTAATATGATTCAATCCCATGAAAGAAGGTATGAAAGATGGAAGAAAAAGACATTGGACCTACAACATCTGGATGTGGGGGTCATTGCTTATCTCCTTGCTAAGCCCATTTATTAGTGAGACTAGGGGTAGGAAAAAATCTAGTCATCCGGTCCAGTTTGATCCAACCCGAATTGGTTTGATCCAGTTCATATAAACAACATAATAAAATTGATTAGGCTGGACCGAGGTTTGGATCGTCCGGACCAGGGGCCAAACCACTTGGGTTGGTCTAGATCAATTTTTTAAAAATATTTTTATAATATAGACGTTACTTTTTATTTTTTATTTAATGTTGTTGGAGTTTTTTTAAGGATTCACAATTATACTTTAGTTTTTGTATGATGATTTTTATATGATTACAGGTATTTTTATCATCTTAACTGTATTTATCATGTTTAAATCTTTTTTCCTAATAAATATGTTTATTGTTGTTGGATATTATATTCTTATGGATTTATGATATTTTAATTTTACATGACGCGTTTCATATTATTATAGGTATTTTTATGGTCTTAATTGTGTTTAATAGGTTCACGTTTTTCCTTCCATAGAGGAAAAAACAAAAACAAAAATAATAAATTTAGATCCTAGACTGGCTAGATTAGTCCAAGGAGTACACAAAAACCGGTTTGGTCCAACTCAGCCTCAGGTTGATGCTGGATAAGACTAGACCCTCAAGTTGCCTTATACAATCTAAAATCTTCTTTAGACCAGATCTCAAGTTGATGTCAAACCCAGTCCAGTCCATGATCATCCTTAAGTGAGACACAAATGTAACAAGCACATTGGATTAAGTGAGCCGAGAAGGAGAGGGAGCAGTTGAAGTTTTTTTGACACAGCAAGCCGGACATTATTGTCAAAATATTTGATACCTAAAATTAAGTTCGTTCAACTCAATCTTTAAGTTTACACTATTTTATAATTTGTTCTTTTTGTCTTTCGCATTTAGAAATTATCTAGTACTTTGGGATTAAGTTAAACCAAAATAAATTTTAGGAATTGACTATTGAGTTATAATTTAATGAAAAATTTATGAACTAAATGATTAATTTTTTTCCCTAAACATTCATCACGAACTTTCAACTTTAGTTATTCCTATTTTGCGATGATCTATATTATCATAAAAAAGTTATGAATATGACTCCTATAACTTATTTTTTATTGTATTGTAATCATTGTTCTCAGACTCGAGATGAAGTTTATCATTTTTACATTTTTATATTATAAAATTATGTCGAGTCATGCTTAAACTTATATTAGCTGTAAACTAGATTAATCTCATAAGTTTACATACTGAGTTTACAGTTCTTATCTTTACACCTTACAAAATCGAGTTAATTCACTTTTAAACTTGTGCTAACTTTTTTATTTAATCATGATCAATAGCTTTATATATGAATTTTATAATAACAAATGTTTGTTGAGTATGATAAATTAGGAATACTGATAGATTAAGTTTCCATTATTTAGATTTAAAATATATTTAAGTTACATTTTTGTCATTTTTTACATTTTAATTAATTAATTATATACTATTAATGCCTATTTATTAGTAAAAGTAAACTCTTATAAGTTGACAATTCGAGTCAATCATACAATTTTATGTCAATGACGCGACTTAGCTTAAATATGTGAGTTTGACGACATTGTTTGTAATATATGAGCAGCTATCCATTATATTACCACCGTTTTTAAATATAAAATCAAGTTGACTTTTTAAAGAGATTAAAAAAATTAAATAAGTTACTTTAAAGTGTTTAAACACATCATTTTTATCAAAACTAATTTATTTGACTTATAAAATAATATATAATCTAATTATATATAGTATATTGATATAATTAAGTCACTTATTTAACTTCTTTAATCTCTTTAAAAAAAATCAATTGTGTTTTATATTAATAACTACAGAGAGTAATAATATAGAGCAATAATAAAGAGGTCACCATCATAGTAATAAATAAAGAGCCTAACTTGTTTAATTTTGTTTTTTCTTCTCTATAATGTTTGTGCTCCAACTATATAATTTTTCCAAAAGCACTCGTGATATGTTGGGCTCCCGTATGAAGTCATCATTTTTTTAAAAAAAATTATACTTCTTCCAATCCTAATTATATAACAATATTTAAGAGTTGGTTTTAGTCCTAATTATAAAACAACATTCTAATTTTTGTTAATTTCTTTCTAAAATACCTATATTTTATTCTCTCAAGTGTGTTTAGTTTTTGGTAATTATATGTATGTGAGTGTGCAGACTTTTCCCATCAATGAAACTTTTAAATTGTTAGATTTTAATTTATTTATCAATCAACTGTTATTAATTTAAAAACATATATATGTACACACAGATTTACACACATGTATATATAGACATTCACATATATAAATATAGACACACACATATATGTCTGTGTGTGTCTGTCAAAATATATATGTGTGTGTGTGTGTGTGTGTAGATATATATAAATGTGTGTGTACATATATAAACACACATACACACATACACATATATATACATGTGTGTGTGTGTGTGTTTTTTTTTAAATGTGTGTGTATGTATATATATGTATACATATACACAGTGTAACAGCCCAGAAAAATTAGGATGGGGAAATTACCAAAGTGCCCTGAGCTTGGTTTCTGTTTTTGTTTTGTTTTTTTTTTAAAAAAAAAAAAGGAAGAAAAGAAGAAAAAGAGAAGAGGCGGTCGAATGTTTAAAGGAAAAAAAAAAGAGAAAGGGAAGGAGCCGGTTTCGCGATAGTTCTGAGCTTGGAGTATGCGTGATTTTGGATCAAACCACAGCCCCGGCGTTTAATCTGACTCTCCCGTCTGTTCCATTTGAGCCGTCGCTGTCGCTCAGCCGTTCACCGCCGGTACCTCCTTCTGGTTCGAATTCTGTTGTTTTTATTATCAAATTTCTTTGTTTCGCATGCTCTCTCGGGGTCGCTGGTATTGCTTGCCGCTAGGGCTTTTCATTAATTGGAATTTAAGGGTTGGTTTCTCTCTGTTTGTCGGCTTAGGGAAGTGGCGAGTTGGAGGTTTTTCTGTTGGTAAGGGGATTCTAGGGTTTTTGTTGAACTTCATCGCTGGCCTGATTTTGGGAATTCTTTCTTCCTTCCATGCCGTCGGTTTGGGGTTGAGGGAAATCATCCATGGGTTCCTGAAATTTTATCTATTAAATTAATTCATTCCTTGGCTATGTTTGTTGAGTGCTGTGTGAGATTGGGTTTTGAGTTTGCGCTGGTTTGGGGAGGGGGTGCCGAGTAGCTCAACCTTTCAAATCCCATGTTGGTTATTTTTTTTCCGGTTGTGAAAATGTTTTAGCTGCCGAGGTATATTTTTATGGGAGGCAATGAGGCTCCTTTGTTTTAGTGTTGTTGTTGGTATGGGTTAAAGGGGCTTGAGCCATGGTTATTAGGGAATTCATTAGGGAATGTCGGAGGTGTCAATTGGATGTCAAATAGCGAATTTTGTGCAGGGTTTTAATTGGTGAATTTTGTTGGGTGTTAGGAGGAGATGGAATAAATTGTATGGAAACCGATAAGCGGGAGAAGGAAGCGTAGCTTAAGTCTGTCAGGTGCGTGAATAGCGTCCCATTATTCTTTTTCAAACAAAATACTACTTGCTATGATTTTATTAAGTTTCCAGTTTTCACAAGTATAGTTTTCTCAATACATATTTGTGGAAATTATTCCAGTCATCTTTTGCTACTTGTATATGTTTGAACGAGACTAACGGTTTATGACATCTTGTCAATATGAGTTTTTATGTAAAGCATTGATAAGGAAAGTTATGAGATGTTGTTTTAAACTTTCACATTGAGATGGTCTCATGTTTGAAACGCTCTTACAAGCTGATGAAACATGGAAAGATTTTCTACGGACAGAAATTGGAAACAAATGTTTTGAGGCTTTTGAAATGTTCATGCTGGGGGTCGTCTGTTGCAAAGTATTCTTGAGTTTTTTCATCAAAGGGAAATCTACTGTTTGTTATGAATAAGTTAACCCCAGACATGTTTGAAATTGTTTTTGAGAGGGCCGAATACAGAACGCTGGTACTAACAGCAGTACTGTTAGTCCTTGGTGCACCATGGTTAATTCGAGCTCGCTTGTTATTCGTGGGATGTGTTCTCACGCTTGTTTTCGTGGGTCTTGTACCTGCGCTTGATTCGTAGCTTCGTGCTGTGCTTGTTTCGTGGCTTTGCCGCGCTTGGTTATTTACCCTCGTGGACTGTGTGTCCACGCTTGTATTCGTGGCTTTGCCGCGCTTGGTTAGCTTACCCTCGTGGACTGTGTGTCCACGCTTGTTACTTCGTTCTGTTGAGGTCCTACTAAAAGATGTGGTTTGAGATTTACTGTTTGAACTAATTCCGGTTAGACAGATGATTTATTACATATTTCAAATTAAGAGATTTCATATTTCAAAGTACTTGATTTATCATTCTTATATGTAGTTTTGCTCCAACTATATTTGCGTGACATAGAACTGTGGTTTATTGTTGAAACCGATATTAGCAGAGAATTCATATTTCAACTGTTTACTTCTATACTTATTCAATTATTATACATGGGACGTTATTCACCGGAAAAATTTGCTTGGTTCAGATAGTACCACGGACGTTGGGCCTGCGGCCAATCTGTGAGAAGCCTCTTGGAGTCCGAGGTTGCTGGCATTTCTTTGTAGGACTTCTTTGTGATGTAAATTTTTGTTGCCTGCTTGTATTGTTGTTGAACAGGGTAGGTGCTCCACGTATACCTTAGGCAGGATCCCGGCCCGTATTTTAGTTCAAAGCATGTATCCAGTGTGTATGGATGGAGCTAAGCTCTATATTTTGTGCTGTTAGTTATTTTGAATATTCTATTGTGATATGGTTCAACCCTGGTAGTAACTGTGCTGTAAAGGTTATGGTATTTAGCAGTGTTGGTTGTGGTCCTACGGTCTGGGAAGGGTAGGTTTCCTTCGCTTTCCGTATCAGTCACGTTACTAAATTTCGGGGCGTGACATTTTGGTATCAGAGCTTAGGTTTCCCTAGGGTTACGTGGAGCGGGGATTCTTCAATGGGGTGTCGGTTATCATTATGAACCCGGGCATAATCATAATCGAGACATCGTTGAAGGCCCTTGTTTAGGAGATTGTGATAGTATGGTCAATTGGTCATTTGCTGTTTTGTTTTGTCATTTACTGTTTGGTTGATGCGTCATGCATACTTTGAGAATTAATATGTGGTGCGATTCCTTGTAGTAAATGCCGCCGAGACGCCAATTAGCCAGTAGAGGTTCCAATGAAGGCGGGATTCCGAGTAGGATTTCTGGTCAGCCGAGCAAATCACCCCCTAGAAATCGTGGGCGAGGTCGCAGAGGAGGTAGGGCCAGGGGAGGTCGGCCCCTGAGGCCTGTTCGTGAGATTCTATCTGAAGTGGAGCAATCCACTCAGCGTTCTACCAGAATTTCTACCTCACCCACCCGTGAGACGCATGAAGGAACTCGTATTGCAACCGCCGAGGAAACCGTTGTAGTTAAATTGACGGAGTTTACCAAGCTAAATCCGCCAACCTTCTCAGGGACGAAAGCTCAGGAAGATCCTCTAGAGTTTCTGGAAGGCATTGAAAAGAGGTGTCGTGCCTTGAGGTGTCCTGATGTTCAGTATGTTGAGTTTGCTGTGTTTCAATTGACAGGGATAGCTAGCACCTGGAGTAAAACTGTACCTGGTTTGAAAGAAACTAGAGTGCCATCATTGTCGTGGGAAGAGTTTAAAGATGTGTTCCTCAAGCGGTATCTTCTGTTAGTTCTCAATGTGTTTTGATGATTAACAACAATTGTAAAACATGTTATGAAGTTTCCAAGAACCTTTGAACATCATCTGATAGTTGCTTACCGCAGTATGGCTTTGCATACTGCAGTATAGAGTCTTCCAGAAAGGAGATAATCTTTCGGGATTACTCAATACTGCAGTATAGGTGTCTTTACCGCAGTATAGCTATGTATACTGCAGTATAGGGACTTCCAGAGAGCAACCGTGTTTTCAAAAAAAGTCCATACCGCAGTATAGCTATGTATACTGCAGTATAGGGACTTCCAGAGAGCAACCGTATTTTCAAAGTAAGTCCATACCGCAGTATAGGCTTGTATACTGCAGTATAGGGCCATCCAGAAAGGAATCATTCCTCTAGATAAGTCAATACTGCAGTATGTTAGTTATATACCGCAGTATTGGACTTCCAGAGAGCAACCGCGTTTTTCAAAACAAGCCCATACCGCAGTATAGCTTTGTATACTGCAGTATAGGGCCATCCAGAGAGCAACTGAGTTTTTCAAAACTAGCCCATACCGCAGTATAGGTATGTATACTGCAGTATAGGACCAACCCGAGAGCAATCAAGTTTTCTCACTCAAGTGAATACCGCAGTATGGAGTTGCATACTGCAGTAAAGGCTCTCACAGAAAGCTCTCTAAGTTTACAACTATTGCATACTGCAGTATAGGTTTTCATACTGCAGTATTGGGCAATCACGGGGTCTCTTCTCTTTGACAAAAACTCGTATACTGTAGTATACTAGTTGGATACTGCAGTATAGAGGATATCTTTCAAAATCATTTCGTGAGGTTTTTGTCTCTGGAAGTTGTTTACTGCAGTAAGCCTTTGGATACTGCAGTATGCACAGTGGCATACTCCAGTATAGAGGAACATACCGCAGTATACAACGGTCAAAACTGATTTTTGAATTACACGAATTTGCAAATCATTATTGTTTGATCTTATTGCTTCCATAATTCATTCAATCATATTCCTAGCTATGTTTAACAAGTTTGTTGAGTGAATTTCAGCAATCACAGATGAAGATCAATGAAGGTCAAAGCCATAAAGCAAAAAGTGTACAGTGCATTAAATGCACTTCTGCAAATCAACCTATTTTCAGCTAATCCATCTGAGCACGCCTTCTAAACGTTGAAGAATGCTTACTACAACAAGTAAAGCCATCTCCAACGGGAAAATTCTCAGAGAGCCACATCAGACTTCATTAAGACTTGGATTAGCAGAAATTTAGAAAGAGAAGATGAACAGAGCCCAAGCTAATCACTTCCAACGGTTGGAATCATCTTACAACGGTCATTTAATGTTCTCTGCCTATAAATAGAGAGCATTAACTTCTTCTCAAGCTGATACACCAACTGAGAGCGAAAATTTATTAAGTATCATTTATTGTGTTCAGCTTTTATCTGTAATAGTATCAATTTGAT
Source organism: Acacia crassicarpa (assembly GCA_034222035.1). Classification (NCBI taxonomy): domain Eukaryota; kingdom Viridiplantae; phylum Streptophyta; class Magnoliopsida; order Fabales; family Fabaceae; genus Acacia; species Acacia crassicarpa. The sequence goes on from JAWXYG010000003.1 coordinate 43,704,624, forward strand.
ACTTTGTACTTCAGTGTTTATTCTATCTACTCTTTGAGAGAGTTATCATCTTGTAAATCATCTACTGATTGTGATAACTACAAGTCAGGGGACTTGGTAGTTAGGGTGTATTGATTACAACTTGTAAGGGGGAGTGTGTTCTAGTGAGAGAACAACTCTTAGTACAGAGTGTGTAATCAATATTTGATTATAGTGGATTGAAAATCCCAGGTGAGGCTTGGGGACTGGATGTAGGTCAGAGAAAGGACCGAACCAGTATAAATCTTTGTGTGCAAAGCTTTTCTCTCTATCTCCTCTGTTCTGCCCTGTTCTGAAAGTGTAAAAACAGAACAAGTTGTCGAAAATTTTCATTATACCCAATTCACCCCCCCTCTTGGGTATAAAGCTCCTCTTTCATTTGGTATCAGAGCAAGGTCTTCTCAGAAGAGTTTAACCACTCGAGAAGGATCACCATGGAAGGAATTCTTCCAGATGGAGCTTCAATCAACAGACCTCCAGGTTTCGACGGCGAACACTACTCTTTCTGGAAAGCAAAATTTCGTGTGTTCGTGATGGCAACAGAATATGGTTTATGGAGGGTCTTTGAGACTGGAGACTATGTTCCAGTCAAGGTAGAAGGAGGCATCACTGTTCCCAAGACAAAAGCTGAGTTCAATGATGACGATAAGAAGAACATCACTCTCAATAGCAAGGCTATCCTGATGCTTCAGAGTGCTCTTAGTCAAAAGGAGTACTTTCGTATCTGTAATTTGTCAACGGCTAAGGAGATGTGGAAGGCTCTGGAAATAGCTTATGAAGGAACCTCTGGAATCAAGGAGAACCGAGTCAACATTCTAACCACTGAGTATGATCTTTTGCGAATGAAGCAAGGCGAGAGTATTGGAGAGTTTCAGTTGAGATATACTCATCTGACCAATCAGCTAGCTGCCTTAGGAAAGCTTTTCGATCAAGGAGCTCAAGTGAGGAAAATCCTCAATATTCTAACAAAGGATTGGGAAGCTAAGGTCACCGCCATTGAAGAAGCTCGTGGAGAGTCAATGACTTCAGTTGCCGCATTGTTTGGCAGTCTATCTGAGTACGAGAGCAAATTGAAGTTCAAGAAGGAATTAGAAGATGTCAATGGTGGCAACAATCGCAATAAGGGAGTGGCTCTGAATGTGGAAAAAGATGAGGATGAAGAAATTGGCATGATGGTCCGGAGATTCAAAAAGTTTTACAAAAGAGATCAAGGCTTCAAGAAATTCCAGAAGGGAAATTCAAGCTATGAATCAAAGAAGCCGGTTATCTGCTACGAATGCGAAAAACCCGGACACATCAAGGCGGAATGTCCTCAGCTGAAAAATCAAGAGAAAGAAAAGAAGAAGTTCAAGAAATTCAAAAAGAAGGCATATGTGTCAGCAATATGGGGAGATAGCTCATCGGATGAGGATGAAGCTGAAGAAGACGAAAGCGAAAAAGCCAACATATGCCTAGTCGCTGAGGAAGAAGAGCAACACAATGAAAGAAATGAGGTATGTCTTAGAGCATCAAGGCCGAACAAGTGGTACATCGATAGTGGATGCTCAAGACACATGACTGGAGACAAATCAAAATTTTTATCAATAAAGCCAAAAGATGGAGGTAGAGTCACATTTGGAGGTGATCAATCCGGGAAAATCGCTGGCATTGGTGAGATAGGCAACAATGAAGGCCCACTCATCAAAGACGTCTACCTTGTAGAAGGATTGTGTCACAATCTCCTAAGTGTGAGCCAAAGCACCGATAAGGGTAATTTGGTAATATTTGACTCTGATGAATGCTTTATTGTTAAAAAGGATTTGATCTCTATGAATGATTTGAAAAACAAAGCCTTATTTAGAGCACCTAGAGATGGAAACTGTTATACTTTGAACCTCTCTAGCAATGGTTCTATTTCTGAAAATTGTTTTGTCAGTAACTTGAATGAGAGTTGGCTATGGCATAAGAGATTAGCTCATGTCAATATGTATCAACTTGACAAGTTATTGAAAAAGGATTTGGTTATTGGCATTCCCAAATTGAATTTCAAAAATGATATGATTTGTGATGCTTGTCAAAAGGGAAAACAGACCAAATCTTCTTTTAAAGCCAAAAATGAGATTTCAACAAATAGACCTCTACAACTTCTTCACATGGATCTAGTTGGACCAGCTAGAGTCAAAAGTCTTGGTGGAAACTTATATACTTTGGTCATTGTTGATGATTACTCTAGATTTACTTGGACTATATTTTTATCATCAAAAGATGAAACATATGATCAGTTTGTTGTTTTTGCCAAGAAGGTCCAGAACGAGAAAGGTCTTTCAATTTCAGGTATTAGGACCGATCATGGTGGAGAATTTGAAAACAATGCCTTTGCTGAGTTTTGTGATAGTATGGGGATCAACCATAATTTCTCGGCACCAAGAACACCACAACAGAATGGTGTTGTGGAGAGAAAGAATTGAGTACTCACGGAAATGGCCCGGGCAATGCTGAACGAATATAACACTTCACAAGTGTTTTGGGCTGATGCGATGAGTACAGCATGTTACATCTCCAACCGAGCCTATATGAGAAAGAAGATGAACAAAACACCATATGAACTCTACAAAGAAAGAAAGCCGAATCTCAGTCATCTGCATGTCTTCGGATGCAAGTGCTATGTGCACAATAATGGTAAAGATAATCTTGGTAAATTCGATCCTAAATCTGATCTAGCAGTTTTTATTGGTTATTCAAATAGGAGTAAGGCATATAGAGTGTTTAATACTAGGACTAAGATTGTTGAAGAATCTATACATGTTGTATTCTGTGAATCTGAATCTGATAAATCCTTGGATGATGAAGAGGAGGCTATTTTCAAAAACAAATTCTTTTTGAAAAATGCTCCTACTCCTTCTGAAAACTCAGAAAATGTTTTTGAGGCTGATCCTGAAAACAACTTAGAAAATCCTGATCAGTCTCAACCTAGAGCTTGGAGATTTATAAGGAATCATCCTTTAGACCAAGTCATAGGTGATGTAAATCAAGGAGTTAGGACCAGAAATAGTACTCTGAATGAAGTTACATTTTCTGCATTTATCTCACATATAGAGCCCTCTAAGATAGAAGAAGCTCTTTCAGACAATGATTGGGTGATTGCTATGCAAGAGGAGTTACATCAATTTGATAGAAATCAAGTTTGGGACTTGGTACCTAGACCCAAAGACCATCCGGTAATTGGGACAAAATGGGTATTCAAGAACAAACGTGATGAATCAGCCATCATTGTGCGTAACAAGGCCAGATTAGTGGCCAAAGGTTACAATCAAGAAGAGGGAATAGACTATGAAGAGACTTTTGCTCCAGTAGCTAGATTGGAAGCAATAAGAGTTCTTCTAGCATTTGCATGCACAAAAGGTTTTAAACTCTATCAAATGGATGTCAAAAGTGCTTTTCTAAATGGTTTCATTCAAGAGGAGGTGTATGTTGAACAACCTCCAGGTTTTGAAAATGATCAATTTCCAGATTATGTTTTTAGACTTAAGAAAGCCTTGTATGGTCTTAAGCAAGCTCCTAGAGCTTGATATGAAAGATTGAGTCAATTCTTACTCAATCAAGGATTTATTAGAGGAAAGGCTGATACAACATTGTTTATCAAGAAAAATAAATTGAATGAAATTTTAATTGTACAGATATATGTTGATGATATTATTTTCGGTGCTACTAATGACTCTTTGTGTGAGGAATTTTCCAAGTCTATGCAGGGTGAATTTGAGATGTCAATGATGGGAGAGCTCAATTACTTCCTTGGACTGCAAATCAAACAACGTAAGGATGGGATATTTATATCTCAAACCAAGTATTTAAATGATTTGTTGAAGAAGTTTGGAATGGACAAGTGCAATGGAGCTGACACACCAATGAGCACAACTACTTCTTTGGATGCTGATGAAGAGGGCAAGGACTTCAACATCACCAAGTATAGAGGAATGATTGGATCATTGCTCTATCTCACTGCAAGTCGCCCGGACATTCAATTCAGTGTTGGAATGTGTGCTCGGTTCCAATCCGCACCCAAAGAGTCTCATGCTGAACACGTGAAGAGAATATTCAGATATCTATCTGATACAAAGACTCTTGGGCTATGGTTTCCTAAAGGTCAGCCGGAGCATCTTGTGGCATATTCAGATTCGGATCATGCTGGCTATAAGACGGATAGAAAGAGTACAAGTGGGCAATGCGAATTCTTTGGCAACTCACTTGTCTCTTGGTTTAGCAAGAAGCAAACTACCGTGGCTGTGTCCTCAACAGAAGCTGAATATGTGGCTGCCTCAAGTTGCTGTGCTCAAGTGTTGTGGCTGAAGCAACAACTTGCTGACTTAGGAGTGCACTTAAAGGAGATCCCAATACTATGTGATAACACTAGCACAATAAGCTTGGCCAAGAATCCCGTGCAACATACAAGAACCAAGCATATTGATGTGAGACATCATTTCATCCGGGATCATGTCCAGAAGAGAGATGTGAAAGTGATGTTCATCCCAACTCATCTTCAATTGGCAGACATTTTCACCAAACCATTAGCCAAGGACCCATTCACATTCATAAGAAGAGAATTGGGAATAGTAAATCCCAATGAATTGTAAGCAATTCTCTTTCAATTTAATGTTAGATGTGTTATTGATGATTAATCCTTACTAACTTAAGCATCGGAGAGTTTAGTCTTTGTTTTTGCAGGGTGTTTTTGATGTTTCAGAAGAACTATACCGCGGTATGCAAGCGCTATACCGCAGTATAGGGTGTGTGAGAGGCCAAATCTCCAAGTGTGCAAGATGCATACTGCAGTATGTAAGTGGTATACTGCAGTATGTCCATCGGGGTTTCAGAGTTTCAGACGTGCAAGAGGTATACTGCAGTATGTAAGTCATATACTGCAGTATGGGATCAGACAGAAGCCAAAGCTGAGTATGCAAGAGGCATACTACAGTATGTAAGTCATATACTGCAGTATGGGGTCAGACAGAAACGAAGTTTCAGGTATGCAAGAGGCATACTGCAGTATGTAAGTTCTATACTGCAGTATGGCCATCGGGTTTCTCAAAAATTCTCTCAACATTTTTGAAGTCCAGGTCAGTATACTTCCATCCTTACTGCAGTATGTAAATGAAAGTATGCTATACTGCAGTATGCAAGAACCTTACTGCAGTATAGGGGTCTGTCTATATATACTGAAACGTTGTGTTCTTTCATACTCGCGCCTATACCACAGTAAAGACCTAGCAGTAACGCATCTCTCTCTTCTCTCTCCCTCTGAAACCGTTACAAATCCCAGTCAAACCCCCACAAGCCCTCACCAAAACTCTCACGTTCCATTCTGATCCTCATTTTCGCCAAAACCCTAGCATCAAAATGTCCAAAGATCAATCTCTTTCAAAGCAACCTTCTTCTTCTCATCCACTCAGAGCACCGAGATCGAAATCAATTCCTAAGAAATTAGGGGATGGTATTGATCGTCAGATTCCCGGCATTAGTGTTCCTTTACCCGAAACATCTTCGCCGAATCCCAAGAAGAGGGGAACTTCATCCAGAACATCTATCCCATCTTCAGCCGCGAAGAAGAAGAAGACCGGAGAGCCGAGCAAATCACAAGAGAAGAGAACTGTTATTCCTCAAAAGGCAAGGTCCAAAAGAGCTTCCACAACTGTGATTTCCTCACCATCGACTGTTGAGGTTTCTGGGTCTTCGTCAGAAACTGAGTCTGAGCAAGATTCCTCTCTCGTGGTAGCGAATGCAGTTGAGGAGATCAAGATTCACAAGAACGCGCCAGAGGGATTCAAGGTTACTCATGTCCCACTTTCTTCCAGTTTAAGTGGGAAGTTCAAAGATCTTTATGGGAGCCGAGGATTCTGCACTGTAACCTCTGTTGATCTGGAACAAGTTTACCGAGAATGCAACGTGAATCTCTCACCATGGTTTGGGCCGTATGCTACACTCGTTTCCATCGAGGCTGCCTACTATCCTGAGTTGGTCAAAATGTTCTACTTCAACATGGCGACCGATCACATCTTGGATTCGGAAGGAAGACTGATTGAGGAAAGGGTCACAACATCAGTCAGAGGAGTACGATTCACACTATCTGCCGTCATCCTCAACAAGATTCTCAAGGTGGTTAATCCTCCAGAGGCATCCACACCGAAGTACTCTAATGAGGAGGTATATGCCACACTTATGCCCGGTCAGGACATACCGGATGATCAGAGGGTCCACTTGACCTTCAAGCCCTCAGAGATGCCACATTTGCACCTTGTAATATGGTACGTGTATTCACGTAACTTTGTGCAAAAAGGCGGGAGCTACACGCACTTCACACAGAAGGACTACCGTTTCTTCACCGCCTTCATCCGCAAGCATCCGCTCAATATTGGGCAGTGGCTGTTCAAGGAGATTAGCCACTTTAGGTTTGTGTCCCGCAAGGGCTCCTACATGCCCTTTGCATCCCTGGTTTCACTGATATTGTACTACCATAAGATATGGTATGTGGGTCCTCCCGAGCAGATGAAGTTTATCCCAGCCTTCGGCAAGACTCAGCTCAACTTAATGAAGATACAGTTCGAGCCGGAAGGATCTGGGCAGTCGAGAGCTCCACCGCGGTCACAGACTCGTGCATCTAAGTCAGTTGCACATGAGGCACAGTCTGCTCCACCACCACTACCGACAGATTTTGATGAGCGGATTAGAGCAATTGTGGATGCTGCACTTGTCTCTCACCGAGCTATGATGAAGGCAGAGTTTGATATGATTCGGGCTGACATCAAGTTAGGGGTTATGGATGTGATAGTGGCTCAGTCACAGGTCCTCTCTGAACTGGTCAAGGTGAAAGATGCTATTGATGATCAAGGGCTTAACTTAGGCTCTACATTGTCAGTCACCTTAGCTGCAGCCTCAGATGCCAGAGACAAGGCTCAGCAACTTCTTCAGCACTTTGGACTTGGTGGCTCATCTTCATTCGGCTTCACCACTGGTCCATCCTCCTCGACTCCTGTTCCAGAAGCCCAACCATCTATACCCGTATCCCAGCCTTCCACAACCTCACTAGAACCCCACTTCTCACCATCATCATCACCCACTTTCTCATTTCCCAGTCCACCTCATAGCCCACCCCACCCCACCTTTTCCCCGGTCACCCTTACCACAGAGATTCTTCCGAATCCTCTTCCATCTCCACCTACTCCATCTACTGAACTCTTCCCTACACCCTCTCCATATGCTGTGCCCCATGATTCCGCTTTTGATCCCAACACAGCTATGGTCCTCTATTCTCCTCCTCTTATTATCCTAGATCCCGAGTATGTTGATGATGACAAAGGGGGAGAAGCAGAGAAAGATGCTTAGTGTTTAGAGGTTTAGTAGGATGATTAGTTGATGTAGGTGTAGGAAGATTTTTGTTCATATGTCTATATCTGTGATCTTGTAATGTTTTAACTTTGTTTTGCTGATATCAGTGATTATCAGAGTGGTCATCCTTTCTGATAATCAGTTCTTGTTTGTATGAAGCTTGTTCAATGAATATATTCATAGTCGTTTATGATCTCAATATGCATCGCATTTCTGCTGCTATTCTCTGATGTTCTCTGATATTTGGATTTTAAAATGCAAAATTGGATGCTTTCTGAAAACTTCAAATCAAAACAAATTACATCTTTCAAAATTTTTAAAAAGAAAGCTTACAAGTGTTGTCATCATCAAAAAGGGGGAGAATGTTAGTTCTCAATGTGTTTTGATGATTAACAACAATTGTAAAACATGTTATGAAGTTTCCAAGAACCTTTGAACATCATCTGATAGTTGCTTACCGCAGTATGGCTTTGCATACTGCAGTATAGAGTCTTCCAGAAAGGAGATAATCTTTCGGGATTACTCAATATTGCAGTATAGGTGTCTTTACCACAGTATAGCTATGTATACTGCAGTATAGGGACTTCCAGAGAGCAACCGTATTTTCAAAGTAAGTCCATACCGCAGTATAGGTTTGTATACTGCAGTATAGGGCCATCCAGAAAGGAATCATTCCTCTAGATAAGTCAATACTGCAGTATGTTAGTTACATACCGCAGTATTGGACTTCCAGAGAGCAACCGCGTTTTTCAAAACAAGCCCATACCGCAGTATAGCTTTGTATACTGCAGTATAGGGCCATCCAGAGAGCAACTGAGTTTTTCAAAACTAGCCCATACCGCAGTATAGGTATGTATACTGCAGTATAGGACCAACCCGAGAGCAATCAAGTTTTCTCACTCAAGTGAATACCGCAGTATGGAGTTGCATACTGCAGTAAAGGCTCTCACAGAAAGCTCTCTAAGTTTACAACTATTGCATACTGCAGTATAGGTTTTCATACTGCAGTATTGGGCAATCACGGGGTCTCTTCTCTTTGACAAAAACTCGTATACTGTAGTATACTAGTTGGATACTGCAGTATAGAGGATATCTTTCAAAATCATTTCGCGAGGTTTTTGTCTCTGGAAGTTGTTTACTGCAGTAAGCCTTTAGATACTGCAGTATGCACAGTGGCATACTCCAGTATAGAGGAACATACCGCAGTATACAACGGTCAAAACTGATTTTTGAATTACACGAATTTGCAAATCATTATTGTTTGATCTTATTGCTTCCATAATTCATTCAATCATATTCCTAGCTATGTTTAACAAGTTTGTTGAGTGAATTTCAGCAATCACAGATGAAGATCAATGAAGGTCAAAGCCATAAAGCAAAAAGTGTACAGTGCATTAAATGCACTTATGCAAATCAACCTATTTTCAGCTAATCCATCTGAGCACGCCTTCTAAACGTTGAAGAATGCTTACTACAACAAGTAAAGCCATCTCCAACAGGCAAATTCTCAGAGAGCCACATCAGACTTCATTAAGACTTGGATTAGCAGAAATTTAGAAAGAGAAGATGACCAGAGCCCAAGCTAATCACTTCCAACGGTTGGAATCATCTTACAACGGTCATTTAATGTTCTCTGCCTATAAATAGAGAGCATTAACTTCTTCTCAAGCTGATACACCAACTGAGAGCGAAAATTTATTAAGTATCATTTATTGTGTTCAGCTTTTATCTGTAATAGTATCAATTTGATACTTTGTACTTCAGTGTTTATTCTATCTACTCTTTGAGAGAGTTATCATCTTGTAAATCATCTACTGATTGTGATAACTACAAGTCAGGGGACTTGGTAGTTAGGGTGTATTGATTACAACTTGTAAGGGGGAGTGTGTTCTAGTGAGAGAACAACTCTTAGTACAGAGTGTGTAATCAATATTTGATTATAGTGGATTGAAAATCCCAGGTGAGGCTTGGGGACTGGATGTAGGTCAGAGAAAGGACCGAACCAGTATAAATCTTTGTGTGCAAAGCTTTTCTCTCTATCTCCTCTGTTCTGCCCTGTTCTGAAAGTGTAAAAACAGAACAAGTTGTCGAAAATTTTCATTATACCCAATTCACCCCCCCTCTTGGGTATAAAGCTCCTCTTTCATCTTCCACAGAGCACTAAAGACTCCAAGGTTGAGGAATTCCTTCTGCTAAAGTGTACCGAAGAGATGACTGTGACCGAGTACGACAAGAGGATTACTGAGCTCTCTCCTTTTGCATCACATTTGGTTTCTGAAGAAAAAGACAGGATTTCTCGATTCATTCATGGACTGCCCACTTACATACATGATTCTGTGGTTCCTATGTTGAATCTCTTTACCACATATGCTGAGGTGGTTGACTGTGCATTAAGAATTGAGCGGAGGCACAATGAGGACAAAGCGGCTGCTACGAAGCGTAAGAGGGAAGAAAGCGGAAAGTTTCAAGGGTCTCACAAGGCTAATCGTTTTCAGGGCCAGCCTCAAGGCCATGTTGCTCAGGCAACATCGAGATCACGTGGTTCACCAGTGGGTGCTCCGTTTGCCAGACCTAAATTTGGGAATGTTAGACTCCAGTCTTACCCGATTGCGAGTCAGCCTAGTTATTCAAGGACCTCTTGTGCAGTTTGTGGGAACTTTCATTCAGGGCCTTGTCGTAGGGCCTCCGGTGCTTGCTATGAGTGTGGGCAGACAGGTCATCTGAGAAGGAATTGCCCGTTTATGCAATCAGCATCTAGTTTTGGGTCAGTACGAGCTCCTCCTCGTCCGGTTCCATCTGCAGCTCCATCGGAGAGAGCAGCTTCTGCTTCTACTGGCAGGGGTATGTCGGGGAAGTCAACAGGAAAGCGAGGTCAGTCTTCTTCTGGGCCAGGCCAAGCAAGGGTGTATGCACTGACGCGACAAGATGCTCGGGCCTCTAATGCTGTGGTGATAGGTATCATTACTGTATGTTGTCAGGAAGCTTATGTTCTGTTTGATCCTGGAGCAACTCATTCTTATGTCTCTAAATATTTTTGTGTGAGGTTGGGCAAGGAACCCACCAATCTTGTTGATCCTTTTGTGGTCGCTACCCCTGTGGGGGAATCTTTGTTAGTCACTCAGGTGTATAAATCTTGTGTGGTGTCCCTTGACGGTAGAGAAACCCTTGCTGATTTGATGATTCTCGATATGCTTGATTTCGACGTGATCTTAGGGATGGATTGGTTGGCCTCTTGTTATGCCACCGTTGACTGCCATTTGAAATTAGTGAGGTTCCAAATTCCTGATGACGCTCCTTTTGTGCTGCAAGGCAGTGTGGTGGATAGGCCAAATAATTTGATTTCTGCGTTAAGGGCACAACGGTTATTGGCGAAGGGTTGCCAGGGATTTCTAGCTTTGGTAAGAGACGTTGACAAACCCAATGGTAGCCTTGAGCAAATTCCAATTGTTCGAGAATTTCCCGACGTTTTTCCAGAAGAACTACCAGGCATACCTCCGGATAGGGAGATTGAATTTGTCATTGATGTGATTCCTGGTACCCAACCGATTTCAATTCCGCCTTATAGAATGGCGCCTTCGGAGTTGAGGGAACTAAAGACTCAGCTGCAGGAGTTGTTGGACAAAGGTTTTATTCAGCCCAGTATTTCCCCTTGGGGTGCCCCGGTGCTATTTGTGAAAAAGAAGGATGGGTCATTGAGACTTTGTATCAATTATCGGCAGCTTAACAAGGTGACTATAAAGAATAGGTATCCTTTGCCTCGTATTGATTACCTTTTTGATCAGTTACAAGGAGCTCAGTGTTTCTCAAAGATAGACTTACGTTCGGGCTATCACCAATTAAAAGTTAGGAAGGAGGATATTCCGAAGACAGCATTTAGAACCCGGTATGGTCATTATGAATTCGTGGTGATGTCTTTTGGTTTGACGAATGCTCCCGCCGCTTTCATGGATTTGATGAATCGGGTCTTTAAACCTTTTCTCGACAAATTTGTAATTGTGTTTATTGATGACATTCTGGTGTATTCTAAAAGCTTGAAGGAGCATGAGCATCATTTGCGGTTGGTGTTGCAAAGATTGAGGGAACAACAGCTTTATGCCAAGCTTTCCAAATGTGAGTTCTGGCTTGATGAGGTCACCTTCTTGGGCCATGTTGTTTCTAAAGACGGTATCCAAGTGGATCCAAGCAAAGTGGAGGCGGTGAAGAATTGGCCACGCCCCACTACGGTCACAGAGATTCGCAGTTTCTTGGGCTTGGCGGGGTATTATCGTCGCTTTGTTAAAGATTTTTCCCGGATAGCTGCCCCATTAACAAGGTTAACTCAGAAGAATGTGAAATTTGTTTGGAGTGATGAGTGTGAGGGGAGTTTTCAAAAGTTGAAGGAATGTTTGACTTCTGCTCCGGTACTAAGTTTGCCGTCAGAGACCGGAGGGTATGCAATCTATTGTGATGCTTCTCGCGTCGGTTTGGGTTGCGTTTTAATGCAGAATGGTCGAGTGATTGCGTATGCCTCCAGGAAACTCAAGAAGCATGAACAAAACTATCCGACTCATGACTTGGAAATGGCAGCAATTGTCTTTGCCTTAAAGATATGGAGACATTATTTGTATGGTGAGACTTGCGAGATCTTTACCGACCATAAAAGTTTAAAATATATTTTTAACCAAAAGGATTTGAACCTCAGGCAACGAAGATGGATGGAACTACTCAAAGATTATGATTGTACGATTTTGTATCATCCGGGAAAGGCCAATGTAGTGGCTGACGCCTTGAGTAGAAAGTCTATGGGTAGCCTAGCTCACATTACGGCGTCGAGGAGACCGCTAATTCAAGAAATTCACAAGCTTGAGCAGGAAGGCATAAGGTTCGAAATATCTGAGGGGAGGAAATTCTTAGCACACCTTCAAGCCTCTTCTTCCTTGATTGAGGATATCAAGGGTGCTCAATTATCAGACCCACAATTTTGTAGGTTGATAAAGGCGGTCAAAGAAGGGAGTATTACCGAGTTCATGGTTGATGAGGAAGGTGTGTTGAGATGTGGTGGTAGGATTTGCGTACCTAAAGTGAAGGACTTGAGGAGACAGATCTTAGAAGAAGCTCATCGTTCTGCATATACTGTTCACCCCGGGGCTACTAAAATGTATCAGGATTTGAAACAGTTGTATTGGTGGAACGGTATGAAGAAGGATGTGGCAGATTTCATCTCGTGCTGTTTGACTTGTCAACAAGTGAAAGCAGAACATAAGAAGCCAGCAGGACCATTGCAGCAGCTGGAAATACCAGAGTGGAAGTGGGAGAATATTACTATGGATTTTGTTACAGGCTTGCCTCCAGCGTCCGGATATGATTCTATTTGGGTTATCGTGGACAGGTTGACTAAATCAGCTCATTTTATCCCAGTCAAGTCAAACTACAAGGTGGCTCGATACGTAAAAATTTATATGGACCAAATTTTCCAACTGCACGGCGTTCCGTTATCAATAATCTCTGATAGAGGACCTCAATTCACCTCTCGATTCTGGCAGGCGTTTCATGAGGCTTTGGGCACTCAAGTGAATCTTAGCACTGCCTTTCACCCCCAAACCGATGGTCAGTCGGAAAGGACAATTCAAATACTTGAAGATATGCTAAGGTCTTGTGTGTTAGATTTTGGTGGAAGTTGGAACGAGTATCTACCATTAGTGGAGTTTGCTTATAATAACAGTTATCAGGCGAGTATTCAAATGGCCCCATTTGAAGCATTGTATGGTAGATCATGTAGGTCTCCTATTGGGTGGTTCGAAGTGGGTGATCCGAGGATTTTGGGACCGGATTACGTTCGGAATGCTAAAGAGAAGGTCCAAGTGATCAAACAAAGGTTAGCGACAGCTCAAAGTCGGCAGAAGTCTTACGTGGACAACCGTCGCAGAGAATTAGAATTCATGGTAGGAGATAAGGTGTTTTTGAAGGTATCTCCTATGAAGGGAGTCATGAGGTTCGGAAAGAAGGGCAAGTTGAGCCCAAGGTATGTTGGTCCTTTTGAGGTGTTAGACAAAGTGGGCCCGGTAGCATATCGTTTAGCTTTACCTCCGGAGTTGTCTGGTGTGCATCCTGTGTTTCATGTGTCAATGCTTCGAAAGTATGTATTTGACCCCTCTCACGTTATTGAGTATCAAAAAGTTCCCGTGAATGATGATTTGTCGTATGAAGAGAATCCTGTAGCCATTCTTGATAGGCAAGTAAAGAAGTTGAGGTCAAAAGAAATTGCATCAGTCAAGGTGTTGTGGCACAATCATTCACAAGAGGAAGCTACATGGGAAGTTGAGGAAGAGATGCGAGCCAAGTACCCACACATATTCCAGAATTGAGCCAAGTATATGATTAAATTCGGAGGACCGAATTTCTTAAGGGGGGAAGAATGTAACAGCCCAGAAAAATTAGGATGGGGAAATTACCAAAGTGCCCTGAGATTGGTTTCTGTTTTTGTTTTGTTTTTTTAAAAAAAAAAAAGGAAGAAAAGAAGAAAAAGAGAAAGGGCGGTCGAATGTTTAAAGGAAAAAAAAAAAGAGAAAGGGAAGGAGCCGGTTTCGCGATAGTTCTGTGCTTGGAGTATGCGTGATTTTGGATCAAACCACAGCCCCGGCGTTTAATCTGACTCTCCCATCTGTTCCATTTGAGCCGTCGCTGTCGCTCAGCCGTTCACCGCCGGTACCTCCTTCTGGTTCGAATTCTGTTGTTTTTATTATCAAATTTCTTTGTTTCGCATGCTCTCTCGGGGTCGCTGGTATTGCTTGCCGCTAGGGCTTTTCATTAATTGGAATTTAAGGGTTGGTTTCTCTCTGTTTGTCGGCTTAGGGAAGTGGCGAGTTGGAGGTTTTTCTGTTGGTAAGGGGATTCTAGGGTTTTTGTTGAACTTCATCGCTGGCCTGATTTTGGGAATTCTTTCTTCCTTCCATGCCGTCGGTTTGGGGTTGAGGGAAATCATCCATGGGTTCCTAAAATTTTATCTATTAAATTAATTCATTCCTTGGCTATGTTTGTTGAGTGCTGTGTGAGATTGGGTTTTGAGTTTGCGCTGGTTTGGGGAGGGGGTGCCGAGTAGCTCAACCTTTCAAATCCCATGTTGGTTATTTTTTTTCCGGTTGTGAAAATGTTTTAGCTGCCGAGGTATATTTTTATGGGAGGCAATGAGGCTCCTTTGTTTTAGTGTTGTTGTTGGTATGGGTTAAAGGGGCTTGAGCCATGGTTATTAGGGAATTCATTAGGGAATGTCGGAGGTGTCAATTGGATGTCAAATAGCGAATTTTGTGCAGGGTTTTAATTGGTGAATTTTGTTGGGTGTTAGGAGGAGATGGAATAAATTGTATGGAAACCGATAAGCGGGAGAAGGAAGCGTAGCTTAAGTCTGCCAGGTGCGTGAATAGCGTCCCATTATTCTTTTTCAAACAAAATACTACTTGCTATGATTTTATTAAGTTTCCAGTTTTCACAAGTATAGTTTTCTCAATACAGATTTGTGGAAATTATTCCAGTCATCTTTTGCTACTTGTATATGTTTGAACGAGACTAACGGTTTATGACATCTTGTCAATATGAGTTTTTATGTAAAGCATTGATAAGGAAAGTTATGAGATGTTGTTTTATACTTTCACATTGAGATGGTCTGATGTTTGAAACGCTCTTACAAGCTGATGAAACATGGAAAGATTTTCTACGGACAGAAATTGGAAACAAATGTTTTAAGGCTTTTGAAATGTTCATGCTGGGGGTCGTCTGTTGCAAAGTATTCTTGAGTTTTTTCATTAAAGGGAAATCTACTGTTTGTTATGAATAAGTTAACCCCAGACATGTTTGAAATTGTTTTTGAGAGGGCCGAATACAGAACGCTGGTACTAACAGCAGTACTGTTAGTCCTTGGTGCACCATGGTTAATTCGAGCTCGCTTGTTATTCGTGGGATGTGTTCTCACGCTTGTTTTCGTGGGTCTTGTACCTGCGCTTGATTCGTAGCTTCGTGCTGCGCTTGTTTCGTGGCTTTGCCGCACTTGGTTATTTACCCTCGTGGACTGTGTGTCCACGCTTGTATTCGTGGCTTTGCCGCGCTTGGTTAGCTTACCCTCGTGGACTGTGTGTCCACGCTTGTTACTTCGTTCTGTTGAGGTCCTACTAAAAGATGTGGTTTGAGATTTACTGTTTGAACTGATTCCGGTTAGACAGATGATCTATTACATATTTCAAATTAAGAGATTTCATATTTCAAAGTACTTGATTTATCATTCTTATATGTAGTTTTGCTCCAACTATATTTGCGTGACATAGAACTGTGGTTTATTGTTGAAACCGATATTAGCAGAGAATTCATATTTCAACTGTTTACTTCTATACTTATTCAATTATTATACATGGGACGTTATTAACCGGAAAAATTTGCTTGGTTCATATAGTACCGTGGACGTTGGGCCTGTGGCCAATCTGTGAGAAGCCTCTTGGAGTCCGAGGTTGCTGGCATTTCTTTGTAGGACTTCTTTGTGATGTAAATTTTTGTTGCCTGCTTGTATTGTTGTTGAACAGGGCAGGTGCTCCACGTATACCTTAGGTAGGATCCCGACCCGTATTTTAGTTCAAAGCATGTATCCAGTGTGTATGGATGGAGCTAAGCTCTATATTTTGTGCTGTTAGTTATTTTGAATATTCTATTGTGATATGGTTCAACCCTGGTAGTAACTGTGCTGTAAAGGTTATGGTATTTAGCAGTGTTGGTTATGGTCCTACGGTCTGGGAAGGGTAGGTTTCCTTCGCTTTCCGTATCAGTCACGTTACTAAATTTCTGGGCGTGACACACAGGGGCGGACCCAGGAATTTATGGAAGGGGGACACCATTGGCGGGGAATGCTGCCCCCGAACATTTTTTTTTACTGTAAAACTTTAAATGCATTAAAAAAAATAAAAAGAATATAAAGGGAAAAGTAAGACTAAGTACTGTTAAAAAAAGCTTGACACCATATATTTTAATAATAAAAGTATATTACAATAAAAACAATTACAATGTCATCCTTCTAAGCCTTATTTTTTAGAATTCCATTATAAGTGTCTCATTATCAATACTATTAAATACATTTTTTAAAAAATAAGACGCTAAACAATCATTCAACCATTCATGAAAGATTGAAGGAGGAAGGAGCAGAATTGGACAACAGGCATGTTGAGGAAGGAAGGAATAGAAGGGAAAAATGAAATAATAATAATAATAATCAGGGTATTTTTGTAAATTTATATCAAAAATGAAGGGGGGGCACGTGCCCTCCTTTTCAACTACTTTGGTTCGCCTCTGCATATATATACACACATAGATGTATCTACAGACATTCACATATATAAATATAGACACACACATATAGACATATATGTATATGTGTGTGTATCTGTCAATATATATGTGTGTGTAGATATATATAAATGTGTGTGTACATATATAAACACACACACACACATATATATACATGTGTGTGCGTGTTTTCTTTTATATGTGTGTGTAAATATATGTATGTGTGTGTGTATGTCTATATATGTATACATATACATATACACATATATTTAGCAAGATCATTACTTCAATAAAAAAATTGTGAAAAGGAAAATTCTTAGTTGGAGAAGTATGTAGCAGGATTTGTTAATTCATTTTTACTTATGTCATTTAAATTTATATAAGGGTATTTTAGAAAAATGAGTAAAATTAATTATATTAACTCATCTCCTTAATTTCCCCAAAATTAGTTAAATATCTTCTATAATTAGAACCAGAGAGAGTATATTGTTTTGGTCATATAAAATCTAATTGAGCAAGAGTAACAAGCTAGAACAAACAGATTGGATGATTAATCCTTCAGAGTAACAAGCTAGAACAAACAGATTGGATGATTAATCCTTCACAACTTAAGAAATGTAAGGTTTGGATCATTGTCGGAAGTAGACCCAATAATAGATTAATATCTCAAAGCTTTGTTTGTGTGTGTACTCCCTCTGGTCCGAGAGCGTCTTCTAGAAAAAAAATTCTTCCTGGTCAAAACAAACACCCCCCCCCCCCCAAAAAAAAAAAAACAAACACCCTCCCCCAAAAAAAAACCGTTATTACAATTTATTAGGAGAATACTTAAAATGTAATGTAGTGGTTGAAAATATGTTTGATTTTTAGACAAAGTTTTGAGGTATATTATATATGGAAAATTAAAATAAAGGACCTAGAAAAATAATATTTATTATAAATAACCATAAAAATTATAAGTATTTAGAAAGATCAAACAACATAATATAAATTTAAAATTAAAAAAATTTTCCCTAATCAAACCTCCTATATTATCTTTTATATTCATAATTAAAAAAATAACTAAAATTAAACTTAAACCTGTCTATCATGATATGATCATATTTTTTTAATATATTATTTAATTAACAACGGTTAAATACATATTTTTTTCATAATTTTTGTTTTCACCAATTTATATTATGAAGTTGCCCGATTTATATTATTAACTTTGATATCAATTAATATCTTTTTATTAAAAAAAACTAAACTTATTTCATGATATAATAGGTTAATTATATTTTTTAGTTTTAATAACGTCATATGAATATTTTAACCTATATAAATTGCTTTTAAAATAAAAATAAATCATACAAATTTTTTTGATTTAATGATAAATTATAAAGGACCTTGAATTTTATTAAAATTATATAATTCCATTTTTAATTAAAAATTTTATTACTTTTTAAAAAAATTATGATTTTTACGAATTGAAGAATGCCTAATTTTTTTTAATAGATATATATATTCAATTTTGAAAAATGAAAATTGAGAAAACTATTTTTTAATTTAACGAAACTTAGAATTTTATATTAGTTTTAAAAATAGAATGAGAAAGAGAACATAGGAGGAAATGCATAACATTTTTGTTAAGGGTATTTTAGAACTTTTAATTTTATATTTTTATATTTAGTCATTTTAAATAATTATAGCTTATATAATCTTTTCTATAAATATATATATATTTTTAGGCCATTCATTCTAATTTTCTATATATTATGATGACTAGAATGGGGCCGCATTTAAACTTGAGAACAGAATCAGTGACCATTTATATTCACCCATGTGAAGCACACTTGCTGGTAGACATTAATTGATTGGTGACTTCACAATACATAAAGGTTGTTGTAATTCAGTGTCCTTTGATATTTGGACACCGATGATGATAGATACATTAAGGGTGTGTTTGATTGGGGGAGGGGAGGGGAGAGAAAATGTAAAAAAAAAAAAAAAGAAAATTTTTGTGGGCCCCACCACAAACTAGGGGAGAGGAGAGAAAATAAAGAGAGAAAAAAGGGATTTGTGGTGGGACCTACAAAAATTTTCTCTTCTTTTAACATTTTTTCTTCCCTCTCCTCCCCTTCCCCTCAACCAAACACACCCTAAGGGTATGTTTGGTTTGGGGGAGGGGAGAGGAGGAAAAATGGAGAGAGAAAAAAAAGGTTTGTAGTGGGGTCCACAAAATTTTCTATCTTTTTAACGTTTTCCCTCCATTTTCTTTCCTCTCCTCTCCACTTCCTCCAACCAAACACATCCTAAAAATCGTCGTTCAATTGAAAGCTTCATGAAAAAAACAAAAAAGAAAACGACATTTATTATGTTAACGTACACTGAACGTAGTAGTACTCTTGTTAGATGCATGTATTAAATATGATACTCCCTCTTTGACTTTTTCAGAAAAAATAATTAAGTTAATTAAATTATTTAAAAGTATTTTAATTTTTATCTTTTTATTTAAACTAATTAGTTTGATTAATAAAATAATATACCCTATAATTTAAAGATGTACAATATATGATATGATTAAATAACTTAATAAGCTTTATTAATCTCTCTAAAAAAATAAACATAGCCTTATAATTAGAACATGAGGTAGAATATACTTAAAAAACAAACAAAGATGAGACTTGATTAATTAATACTCCATTCAGTCTTAATTATAAGACAAAGTTAACTTTTTTGGAGAGATTAAAGAAGCTAATTAAATTACTCTAAAGTATTAATATTTTTATTTTTTCTTCCAAACTAAATAGTTTGACTATGACTACTAAACTAATACGTAGTAGTATATAATTTAAAAATACACAACATATGATATGATTAAGTAATTTATTTAATTTTCTTAATTTCTCTGAAAAAAGTTAATCCAGTCTTATAATTAAGATATGAGAGAGTATATTAAACAATTTTGCCTATAATGTCTTTGTGTTGGTTCATGGTTTTTGGTCCTTAAAATTGAGATTTGGTTTGAGTAAAATATTACATGAGATGTCTCTGTTTCTAATGGTAAAATATACCCCCTTTAATTCTAATTATAAGAGTTTTTTTGTAGTGTAAATTACAATGTTTTGAAATCCGGATCGGCCGATTCAGACCGAAAATTGGCAAACCGGCCTGAAAACCGGTCTGATTAAAGAGGTGACCCCAGGTTTCAAGTTGACCCGGGGTCAACTCTCGGCCTAACCCGGCCAAGTTAACCATGCCAAAGAGTTGTTGAGTTTTTTTTTCTTTTTTTAAAAAAGTCGCCGGAAACTCCGTTGGATCGGCGGTGAGAAGGAGAAGGAGGAGAGAGATCTGAAGAGTCACCAAAATCTAAGAGATTAGAAGCTTCACGAACAACCTCAACGACGCCATGGATTCTCCCTCTTGCTGCGATGCGTCGGGTCCCAGAATCTTGAAAGCCTCCGACCAAGTCATCACGGCCTTTGGATGAAGGAATCAGAAGAAAAGCGAGCATGAGACAAGTAGGAAAGACATAGAGGTTAGATTATCGGAGAAAGAAGCCATTGTTGGGGGAGGAGAGAAGACGAAGAAAAGTAAAAGAGAGATATTCATTCTTCAAAATCGGTGAGCCTGTGACCGTGTGATCTCTTTGTTCTTTTTTAAAAAAGAAAAACAATATAATATTCACATGCCTTTATGTATGATGTGATGGAGGAGTGTAAGACTTTTTGAGTTTTTTCACTTCTCCTTCAAGTTGATCCAAAAAAGTGATTGATTTGAAGTACCAATTTGATCTATGACTCTGTGAGGGCTACATGTTCTACACATTATTTAAGGACTACCTCGGCCTCAGTCTTACAGAAGGTAATGAGAAAAATCTCTAACAAATTTGGAAATCCAAAAACTGTGTTCATCTTCTTTTATAAAAAAAATATATATATATATTATAAACCTCACATGTTTATATAAAATATGTTTATTATTAAAATATAAATATTTTTTTGTCTATTTTGATTAAATTATATTTTTTTAATTAATATGACTCCGGTCTAACTCCAGTCTGATCCACTGACCCTTAACCTAGTAACCTTACCGGTCTAATTTTTAGAACCTTAGTAAATTGTATTATAAATATGTTCCTATAATTAAGACCGAATGAATATACTGAGAATAGAAACTCTAGTTCATGACATAAGTTGGTTAACAGGAAAAATGTAATTTACGCTTATATCCCCATCCCAATTGTTTCCTTTTCAAACCTCAACTACTTTAATTGTTTCCTTTTCAAACCTCAACTACTTTTTATCGCACAGACCGGTGTTTTATTAATCTTGATTTATATACTGAGGAATCTATGTTTATAATTTTCAATAAAATATGATATTGCATAGAAATTATTTCTACGAAAATTCCACTTAGATTCAATTGAATGATAAAAAATCGGGAATTTTGATTTTGACTATAACCCCTTTGGTGGGAGCCAATGTGTCTTTGACATTCAAAACTGAAATTTCAGTTTTGACTATTTAAAGACATTTCAAGAGGTTTCGAGAATTTGCAGACACCATTTTGTAACACTGTTGATAAAACCAAGAAACAAACAAATTAAATTAAAAAAATTGAGGAAATTTTAATTAAAACCCGTTTAAATAGTCAAAACTGAAATGAGGGCTTCTAGCCACCTTTGATTTTTTTTAAAAAAAAAAACTACATAGGGGTATTTTGGTCTTTTTAATTACTCATCTCAGTCTAATTAGGAATTTATTAAAACTATGTGTCTAAATTTAAGTTTTGATATTTTAACTGAATTTAATTGAAAATTTTCATTTAACCGTTTTAAAACGATAACAATGTTGAAAGACCCTCTATTAAAAATTTCTTCTTTCTGTGTACAAATTATACAAATGAATTTAACTTTCCCAATATTATTTCCCTAAAGTTTCTTTAGTTTTGGGAAAAAAATATTAAATTTTTCGATTTTATAAATAAAATTACTTCCTATAAATAAAATTATGAAACTGTAAATTATAGTTAGTCCTCAATTAATTAAATTATTACGCAAGTTCTAAATTTTTTTTAATCGAAATTTAAAAATTATTAAAATATAATATCCCAAAATCTAATAACAATTTTTAAAGATTTATATACAATCAGTAAAAGTTAATGATAAGTTTAGTCACTAAAAATAATTATAGTGTTTATGATTAGACAGATTAAAAATTTTAAATTAATAAAATCATTTTCATTCCCTCCTCCTCATCATCATCAAATAGTCATATTGTTTTAAGGTGTGTTTAGTTAGGGGCAGACGAGGAGAAGGGAGGGGAAGGAAAATATTAAAAGGAGAGAAAATTTTTGTAGACCCCACCACAAACCCCTTTTCTCTCTCTTTATTTTCTCTCTCCTCTCCTCCCTCAAACCAAACATACCCTTAAAATTCCAATACTTTTATGAATAAATTAAAAACGTAGGTGACTTGAAGACCGAAAAATAATACTACACATATCTTAAGACTAAAAGATCAGCACTGACGTCATCTTTGTGGGGATGAGTCATGATTTTTTTTTTCCCTTTTATAATCCAAATTTTTTGAATTTCCGAATCTATGCAGTAGGTTTAATTTAGTACTCGTATTAAATAAAAAAAATTAATTTTATTATCACATAAATAAAAGTGAAAAAGATTTCTCCTGTCACTAGAGATAAAGTTACCTCCAGTAAACCCAAAACTACGTCGTTTTAGATTAATGAAGGGTGTGTTTGTAATTTTAGGTGAATTAATGAAGGTTGTTTCCGTAATTTTGTTTATCTTTTTATCATATGAATTTTACCGAAACACCCTTCATTAATTCACCTAAAATTACAAACACACCCTTCATTAATCCAAAACAACGTAGTTTTGGGCTCAATTGAGATAACTCTATCTGAGAAATCATTTACCCTAAATAAAATTATAAATTGGGAAAAGTATTTATCTTGTCACTGGATATAGAGTTATCTCCAGTGACTCTAAAACTACGTCATTTTGAATTAATGAATGGTGTGTTTGTATTTTCTGTGAATTAATGAATGTTGTTTTAAAGGGTGTGTTTGTAATTTTATGTGAATTAATGAAGGATGTTTCCGTAATTTTACACCTTCATTAATTTACTAAAAATTACAAACACACCCTTTATTAATCTAAAATAACATAGTTTTAGGGTCATTGGTAATATCTTTATCTCCAATAACTGGAGAAATCCTTTACCCTTATAAATTATATATAAACACAGTATAAGATTATGGATATGATAAATTTTTATTTTAATATTAATAATAAGTAAATTTTATTCTGTCATTTTATTTCTTTTTAAAAATATCTTTTTATTTTGTATTTTTAGCAACTCATTTGTCATTTAGTTAGTAATTATGTCAATTCTAATTAATAAATTATATATATAAGAAATGGAAAAAAATATAAACAACAGGTTAGGAGCTACTGCCTATAATTAAAAATATAATGAATAAAAAAAACTACGCAAACTTATTAAAACAAAGATAAAATTATAATGAATTAGGATTGACTGATTGAGGAATTAATTTTCCCACAGGATCGGGTGATACTGCTTTCTTGGTACTCTTACGATATTTAATATAAGATATATTTAAAAAATTAATTTTGATATTAAATAAAAGATTAATTTTTATATTGATCAATCTTTTTCTTTTTTCTTAGATTATCCCACAACAATAATTATGAAGGAAGTGAATGAGAAAATTAGAAGGGAGATGACTAGAGTGTTTTGAAAAATATATTAAATTAAGTAAATATGCCTTATATTAAGTACTAATTGACTATTTTGGAGAGATTAAAAAACTAAATAAGTTACTTAATCATATAATATGTTTTATATGATTAAATTATATATTAATCTATAAATGAGTTAAAGAACAAAAATGTCAATGAACTTTTACTAAAAATGCTTCTAGCATCACATATATTTCGTGGGTGTAAAAATACTCATAGATATTTAAAATGTGAGAAAAAATGCTAGTACCGTTGAATTTGATTTAATACAGTTATACATGCATGTGTAAAAGAGTGTGGGTTCCACTATAAAAAGTAACGGTATTAAGTTAAATTTAAGTATTTAACGATGATGACATTTTGAATGTTTAGAGGTATTTTTAAATCTTAAAAAATGCATAGGGTGTTGGCTGTCCTATTGATAAAGATTTATGAGTATTTTAAATATTAAATAAATACGTTCTAACTCCCCACTTTATTGGATTTATTTATATTTTTCCTGACGTACTAACTCCCCACTTTGTTGGATTTATTTATATTTTTTCTGATCGTGTGCCACTGCGGTGTATATATATATATATATATATGCATGGAGCCACTCCAATCGTGGTGCACTCCCACAAATAAGCTACAGATCCAAGAGGGGAAGGTGAGCGGGAGAGATTATGAGCATCAACGCAGGGAAGATCGTTTGTGTCACTGGTGGTTCTGGCTATATTGCTTCATGGCTTGTCAAGCTTCTTCTTCACCGTGGATACACTGTGAAGGCCACTGTTCGCGACCCTAGTGAGTGATCCTCTTTTTACCTTCTTTGTATTTATCTCTGTGTAATGTCAGGAATTCCCTTTCCTTGCTGCGTCCTGTCACTAATTTTGGTTAGGATTTAACGTTGCCTATATGGACATCTCCAGATTTTTTCCCCCTTCTATTTCTGGTTAACTGGAGGGGGATTTTATATGGCAATTGAAAATTGAAGATAATCCGTTGGGGTATTTATGGAGAGACGATGAAGGAACCTCTAGGAGAGCTAATGATAGGAACCTCTAGGAGAGCTATGCCCCTTCAAGCTTTTAAGTTTATCTGAGCTGAATCTCATCTTTCCGTCCATGGACTTTAGTTCCATGCTTTTCGATGGTTCATAAAAGAAAAAATTGCCTCCAGCTAAGCCTATCATCGCTAAATTACCAAGAAATGATTATAGTCCTGTGAAGGGAACCCATGGCTCTGATATTTCCTTTTGCTTTGGACTTTTGTTACTGTTTTTAGTAAATATGTGGCCGTATCCTTGTTTTCATATATAGCATATTCTTTTGCTTGTGAAACTCAATATATATGCAATTAGCTAGCAAGGATTAGCGTATGCTTGCAAGGGTAAAGATTTGCTTTACATGGGTTCCATTCCATTTTGCTTATGCTTTCCAAGTTTCTTTGTCATTAAATTGCATCGATTTTTATTGTTCTTTCCCAGAATGCTAATTCTTAAGGTTTTGAATGACAATTTTACTTTGGTTTGTAACTCTCTGCAGATGATCCAAAAAAGGTAGACCATTTGCTCAACCTTGATGGTGCGAAGGAGAGATTGCACTTGATTAAAGCAAATCTCTTGGATGAAGGTTCCTTTGACCTTGTTGTTGAGGGGTGTGAGGGTGTCTTTCATACTGCGTCTCCCTTTTATCTTGATGTCAAAGATCCCCAGGTTCATTCCATTCTGCATTTGTTGATGGATAATGAAATGTGGTCTGTCTATTGTTTTTTTACTGCTTTAATATGCTTAAACAGTGATTCCTTATGTCTACGGAGGTGAGTGGGAGTGGGGTGCAAGAACCAATAAGATGAGGTCTTCTTCTTTGCAATTCCAAATCAGAAATCAAAACCCTAGGAATCTGAAGGTGTTGTAATAAGAGAGCCAGAACCCATAATTATGCTATTTCATTTCCTCCGATAAGCAGGCAATTAATTTCTGAACACTAAAAGATTGTCAAGTTGACAATTCCCAAAATTTTTCACTTGGCAAGTAATAACATGATCTGGTTGATCTAGTTAAATGAAATGAATTAATTGCATACTCTTGCACTAGATGGTAGGAAATTTTTAGTAAATGGGAAAATTCTTGGAGCTCTAAGCACAAGATCGAAAACGATTAGAATGCCATGCCTTGGGCGAGTTCTATTCTTGATGTACGATTATATTGTTAAAATGCCATAAAATTGAAGAGAAGTATAGCTGCAGTTGCTGCCCATATCCTCTTCAGATGTAACTTTCTATTTTATATCAAAGAAATGATTGGGTCAATGTCTCTCATTTTGAATGTCCTTGTTTCTATTTGGATTAATGGTTGGTTTCATTAATAAATTGCTGTATGTAATCTTGAAATCATGATTCTTGGCTAAGGGAAGTGGTCAACTCTTTTGAATATTTTATTATTACGCATTTGACATTTTCTATAATTTATCAATCAAGTATAGAAGCTACCAATCTCTTGTGGCCTTATTTTCTAGCTCAGGCCTTTTGTCTTTCTCATTTCAGGCTGAAATGCTTGATCCGGCGGTGAAGGGAACTCTCAATGTTCTAAAATCATGTGCTAAATTTCCATCTGTGAAAAGAGTTGTTTTAACTTCTTCCATTGCTGCAGTTGCATATAATGGAAAGCCTAGAACTCCTGAAGTTGTTGTTGATGAGACATGGTTTTCAGATCCTGACATTTGTGGGGCATCTCAGGTATCCGCTATATTTCACTGGACGAAATTACTGATACAAACGTTATCATGCTGGTCAAATTTGTGATAGTGAATGTTGGGACAGCTATTATCTATCTAATGGACAAATCAGAATTGCATGATATACTGTATGCTATATGAACATTGTCAGGGGTGGCCACCTCAGTGGAATGGCTAGATATTGGAGAGCCCATCTGCCACTAAGGTGGAATGGCTCCACACTGGTGGCATCTTGGTGGTTATGAAGATGGTGGCTATGGCCTCCTTCAATACCACATAACAATCCGTATAAGAGGGACATTAGTAAATAATCCATAACAATCATTCAATATTGTATCATGTGCTATCAATGCTGAGAAATGTATGAAGGCTCATCCTCCCTGAAACAATCTCAGACTTTGCCCAAATCCTTAGTCATATCAATTTCATCTTTTCTCTTTTTATTTTCATATCAACTACCGATGAACATCTGTGTCTCTGTTTTTCTTTTCATGTTTCCCCAATTATTTTCTGCTTCTGAGGGAACTTGAGTGTATTTTGCTTGTTTCCAAGTCCTCTATTTCGACTAAAATCTCTTAGGTTTGATTTTGATGTCAAACAGTTGATCTAGTGGGTGCAAATGTGATAATTTGTCATGCATAGTGTAGTGAGCAGAGAAAATATAATTTAAATTCCGTACAAATTCATGAATACAAGTGGGGTATATATACAAGAGAGAGAGGCCTTAGAGTTAATAGGCCCATTATGACTAATTATTAATATTTCCTAACACTCCCCCTTAAGTTGGAGTATAGATGTCAATCAAGCCCAACTTATTACAAAGATAGTCAACTTGAGTCCCATTTAAGGCCTTAGTTAAAAGGTCATCTAATTGGTTACTAGACCGCACATGCCCGTAGAAATAAAGTTCTCCTTGATCTTATCGCGTACAAAGTGACAGTCAATCTCAATGTGTTTCATATGTTCATGAAACACAGAGTTGAAGGCTATATGTAGAGCAGCTTTATTATCACACCACAACCTTACAGGCAATGATGTGGAAAGACCAACCTCTTTCATTAACTGGTGAATCCACACATTTTCCTGTACTGGTTGAGCCATGTCTTTATACTCAGCTTCTACACTTGACTGAGAAACCACATCCTACTTCTTGCTCCTCCAGGATGCTAAATTTCCATCTACAAACACACAATATCTTGTGGTGGATCTTCTAGTAGCTTTTGGCCTCACATGATCTACATCACAAAAGCATTCAATCTTGATGTGAACATAATTCATATAGAGTATACCACGACCCGATAAGCCTTTCAACTAATGTAAGACATGCTCCAAAGCTTCTCATTGAGTAATGGTTGGTGCTGTCATGAATTGACTAAGCACACTAACTGGAAAGGTCACTTTAGGGCGAGTTACCATGAGATAGTTCAATTTTCTAATCAGTCTACGGTATCTCTCAAGATACGCAAATGGTTTGATCTACTCGGGATTGACCCTTTTTCTCACATCCTCAAGTAGCTTATTAAGCAGTATGCTATCATCAAAGTCCAAAAAAGAGTTAGGAATCATGGGAAAGCTACTTGGTGCTGCTCTAAGTTTTCTAGTTTCTCTTAGCAGACCAATTCCTTTATTTCAAGAGGATGCCCTTCTTGCTTCTCATAACCTCTATCCTCAGAAAGTACAACCTCTATCCTCAGAAAGTACTTTAATGGATGTAAATCCTTTGTTTGAAAGTGAGAATTAAGAAAGGCGTTGAGTGATAACAAATGTTATCAACTTATACCATTAAGAGAATCATGCTAGCATCTGTCCGCTGATAAAACACAGAGTGGTTACACTTACTTTGATTTAGACCAAACTTCTTAACCACAACCACAGAGCTAAACATGTCAAACCAAGCACGAAGGCTTTGCTTCAAACCATATAAACACTTCTAAAGGTAACATACCTTCCCATGCTCCCTCTAAGCAACAAAACGAGTTGGTTGCTCCATGTAAACTTCTTCAAGAAGATCACCATTCAAGAACACATTTTTAACATTCAACTAATAAAGATCCCAACCATAATTGGCTACCATTCAGATGAAGAGGCGAACAGAGGACAATTTTGCCATTGGGTAGAAGGTTTTTGAATAGTCAACACCATAGGTTTGAGCATATCCATTGGCAACTAGTTGAGCTTTCAAATGTTCCAAGGTGCCATCAGCTTTTGTTTTTACTGTGAACATCCACTTATACCCGATAGCCTTCTTTCCAGTAGGTAAATCAACAAGACTCCAGGTACCTGCCTTATCAAAAGCCATATTTTCTTCTTCCATTGTAGCACGCCAACAGGGATGGGCTAAGGCTTGGTGAAGAGTAGTGGGAATGATGATAGAGTCTAAGGATGCTCTGAAGTAGTAGGATGGAGGAGACAAATGGTTATAGGAAATAAAGGAAGAGATATGATAGATTCAAGGACGTTTACCTTTGTAAGGCAATGAGCAAGTATCAGGAGTACCAGGCACTATTCTGGTTTAGTGGTAGGGGTGGAAGTATCAGAAGTATCAGGCATTATTTCTGGTTCAGAGACAGCACTGGGGGGACTAATTGTAGATCAGACGTTGAAGCTGGCACTGGTGGGTTATGAACCTGATCAACTTCATTACTTGCAAAGGGAGGTTTCCGATAAACATAATAAATAGGTGGTTTAGCAGGTGTCGGGTCAGATGCTTGCACTAGTGATAACAGAACCTCATTGAACAATATATCATTAAAACCTTTGGTGGTGTCAGGGGATGGGATGGGGTAGAAATTGAAAAGAATGAGGTCGACTCATGGAAGGTGACATTTGTAGACACAAGATAACTATGAAGAGTGGGAGAATAAGATCGATAACCCTTATGAACCCTAGAATACCCAAAGAAGATACACTTAAGAGTCTTGAGATCAAGTTTGGTAACAGCAGGGTGAACATCGTGAACAAAACATACATAGCCAAAGATTTTGAGGTCAATAGGAAACAAGGGTTTGGAAGGAAACAAGGTTGTGTAGGGAGTGGCTCTACTGAGAACAGGAGAGGGCATACAATTAATAAGGAAACACGTAGTGGACACAGCATCAGCCCATAAACGTTTAGGAACTTGCATTTGAAACATAAGAGCCTAGGAAACTTCTAATAAGTGCCGGTTCTTTCTGCAACACCATTTTAAGTAGGTGTATCCACACACGAGGATTGACGAATCATGCGATGCTAAAGCATACAGTTTTGAAATTGGGTAGAAAAATATTCTTTAGCATTGTCACTCCATAAGGGTTTTATTGATACACCAAACTGAGTTTTGATTTTGGCACAAAAATGGAAAAAGTGAGAAAAAATACTCTGAAAGAGTTTTGATTAAATAGAGCTAAGTGGTACGAGAGAATTCATCAACAAAAGCAACAAAGTACCTAAAACCAAGCTTAGGACTCATGACATGGACCCCAAACTTCAGAATGGATTAAATCAAAGGGAGATGTAGCTGGTTTATTGACTTGAGGTGCCAAATGAATACGATGATGTTTAACAAATTGACATGACTCACATTCTCAAGATGACAAGTAATGGAACTGAGGATACATCCTCTTCAAGGAAGACAGACAAATGACCCAAACGAAAATGAATATAAAAAACGAACGAACCACAAGAGCAAGCAAATGAACATGGTACCTGATTATCAAGGAAATAATGACCACCAAATTCATAACCCCTACCAATAACTTGCTTTGTCGTGAGATCCTAAATCAAACAATGGCCAAGAAAGATTGCGATAAAACAGTTTAATTGTCGAATAAGCTTATTAGTAGACAAAAGGTTAAATGTAAGGTAAGGGACATTAAGGACAGGGGGATAAGGAAATAGACGAAGTAGGTTGGATAGTGCTAGATCCAAGAACAAGAACATGAGAATAAGAACCATTGGCAATTGTTATATTAGATGAAGTGGTATAAGGCGCATACAAAGAGAGCAAATGATGGTTATTTGTCATATAATCAATGGCACCGGAATCGATGATCCACTTAGAGGAAGAAGTGGGAAGATTCGAAGCAATATTACTTGTAGCAAGAGCAACTAAAGAACTAGACGTAGATGTAGCCATCGAGCCTCACCAGAAGCAAGTTGAGTTCCATAGCAAACAACACAGGAAGTACCAAAAAACAAATAGTCAAGGGTGCAACAATAGCAAACTCTCCAAGTAAGATCACCAGCCACTTAAAAAGACCAATGAACCTCCAATTGATAGCAAAAAATACAATTTCCAATAGTGAGCAGAAAGCCTCATCAAAGATTACAACACCCAAACAACATTGTGAAATCAAAGAGAACATCTGCCAAACAATACTCTAAATGTCTTACCAGAGACCAACACCAAACGAAACACCTCACCTAAGATAAAGAACAAATAGCTCACATAAGGACCACAAAACAATAAATAAGTGCCAAACATCTCACTGGAGACAGATGACAACGAGTCAAGGTAAGGACGACAACTCAGTCATGCCACATGCCAACTGCCAAACAGCAAAAGCAAGACCGAAGCAACCATGCCACGACCACAAGATGGCAAAAATACCTAGGCAACAGAAAAAACACACAATAACGCAGCAATAATACCTTTGATAATGCCAACTGGAGAGACTCATACCACAAAAAGCAAGGAGAGACCGAGAGAAGGGAGAAAATGGCGAGAGCTTGCTGGAAAGTGACGCCATGCGCCTGCATGTGAAAATACGGTTCTACTGTTGATCAGAATTGGATCGAACCACTGGGGAAACACCGATCGGAGGGAGGAGAGGCTGATGCTGGGGCATGTGTAACAATACACTACCAAGCATGGAACCCTAACTCTCTTTCCTCTTTCACTGTCGCTAGAAAATGGAACTCTAAACTGGAGAAGAACAAAAAACGAACTCAAGGTCATAGATCAAAACTCTAGAGCTCTGATACCATGTAGTAAACAGAGAAAATATAATCTAAATTCCATACAAATTCATGTATACAAGTGGGGTATATATACACAAGAGAGAGAGAGAGAGTCCTTAGAGTTAATAGGCTCATTATGACTAATTGTTAATATTTCCTAACACAGTAATTTACAATGCCTCAAGTTTTCTTCTGTTTCCAATTTTGTGCTTTCAGCTGTGGTACGTAGTTTCAAAGACTTTGGCAGAAGAAGCTGCATGGAAATTCACAAAAGAAAACAACATTGATATGGTTACCATCAATCCAGCAATGGTGATAGGACCTCTCTTGCAACCAACGCTTAACACAAGTGCTGCTGCAATTTTGAATATAATAAATGGTACTTTCTGTTACTATTCATAAAGCGTCCGAGTTACTTTATCAACTCCAACTCCAACTCCACTGCTTTTTATGGCTTTAGTAAATGGAAAAAGAACAGTCATTGTAACAAGGTAGTAAATGTATGTCAATGTGTAAGAAAATGAACGTTGTAAGATTTTAATCTGTAGCATAAAGTTGTGCATTACTCAACTGCTTTTTATGGCTTTAGTAAATGGAAAACGAACAGGGATCATTGTAACATAGTAGTAAGTGTAAGTCAAATTGTAAGAAAATGAATGTTGTGAGATTTTAATTTGTAGCTTAAACTTGTTTTAATGCACATTGGAATTATAATGCTTTCCATAATGCTAGATCAGAATATTTTCCTTTTCCTTTTTCTTTTTTGGGGTCTATGTAGCTTTAAACTTTATGAAGTTATATGCTCTTCATCCTTATTGACTTTAGTTGTGCATTAAAAGGAAAATTGAAATCAGGGACTGGAATTGGCATGAAAATTAGTGATACAATTCTATCCTATACAAAATGTAAAGGGGATCTTTCAGATGAACAAAGTTATAGTCTAAATGTATTTTTCTTCAAAATTTCTTTATTAAAGATCCAATAGTCTGACTTCTTTGTGATTTAACTTTCCTTGTTACTCTGAGAAATATTTGATGACTTCTATCTGTTATGTGTACTCTGTTTGGCCCCCGGACAAGAATTTTTTCCATCCCATCTTTTAGGGACTCTTTCCATCCTTGATTTATGCAGGTGCCCAGACATTTCCAAACATGTCATTGGGTTGGATCCATGTGAAAGATGTTGCAAATGCTCATATTCAAGCATTTGAAGTTCCTTCTGCTAACGGAAGATATTGTTTGGTTGAGAAAGTGGCCCACTACTCGGAGCTTGTGAAGATTTTACGTGATCTGTATCCTCAATTGCCACTTCCTGAAAAGTGAGTTCAATTATTTCTACAATTTCAAGACTGCATATAATATATAGTTTAGTTATATATCTTGCTCTAATCTTTTTTGCGAATTGATCTCTTTTCCAAAATGTTAAATTATCTTTTTCATTTTTGTTTTTCATCTGTTGTTATGAACTTAAATAAGGATCAGTTAGTTTATGATTAGGAAAAAGTGATTAGCATGAGAAAGTTGTTGAGAGTAGAAAGGAGTTGTTGGGAGAATTTAAGCTAAACACGAGGGATATGTTGCAAAAAGCTTATTTTGATAACCTATTTGTAATAGCTTATAAGAAAAAATTAAAAATTAAATTTTTTAAGGAAACCTTAATGATTGTGATGTATCATTGTAATAAAAATCACAAGTCAATTGGATTAATTAGAATGTAACCGTTAGAAGAGATACTAAGCTTATAGATAGAAACTCACTTGTATTCAATCAGGCTTGTTAGATTTTATATGATATGGATTAGTTCCAGTTCCTATTCTCTATCTCTCCTCTGATTCTCTCTTTCTATTTCTCTATCTCTCAATTCTGCTTCTCTATTTGACATTTATATGCAGAAATTCCTTTAACGCGGGAAGCATAGGACATATTGAAATAAGTAAACATGTTTCCAATTTTCCATTTAAAAAGAGAGAGCTTTCTTCTTTGTTTGGTACTGAATTAAGGTTAAGGTTTTTATGGCGCAACACAACCTACAAAGGGAGTGTTTTGTCCTGTCATTTTGCAGATTTCGATAAATGCCCCTAATGTTAATTTAATAATGAAAATCAAGAATCTATCATGATCCCAAAATCTGCGTTTGACTGTTGTGAATGTTGCATGTAACGGAATATACATGTTTGACTGTTGTGAATGTTGCATGAAATGGAATATCCATGTATATTTGGAACTTGAAATGAATGGGATGGTTGAATTGGTTTATTAATTAAAGACTTGAAATGAAGGGTATGTAGGATCCAGGGGAGGGAAAGAAATAGAGAGCTTCAATTTAAATCAAAATTCTTGACTGTGACTGTCAATCCAATCTTTTAGCAAGGAGCTCTCATAGGCTAAGTTGTGACTGATTAACTCGTCTAACTTGAGGAATAGAATTCTTTAAATTTCTTGATATTGACAGATTTTGATCTTATTCCTCTTAAAACCATGTTTATAAACCAAATGGCATGTATTCTCACTTCATGCCCATTCATTTAGTTCATGTATTTTATTTCTGATTTTGTTGTTGTTGCTAATTTCATTTCTTGCTTTCTCATCATTGATAGGTGTGCGGACGATAAGCCATTTGTGCCGACATTCCAGGTTTCTAAAGAAAAAGCAAAAACACTGGGAATTGAATTTATTCCATTGGATGTGAGTCTCAAGGAGACTGTGGAAAGCTTGAAGGAGAAAAAATTTGTCAACTTTTAACTTTGCAATCCCTATTTGAAGATTAAATGTTGATTAGCTCAAGCATGCTTTGAGTTGGTGTATGTGGAACTGATAGCTGTATCTCCTTTTGTATTAAAATAAACGGTGTTTGAGAAGATATTGAGAGGGATACGGTGCTGGGACATATAGGACCTAGTTGGAATGAATTTTAGTTTGTCTATGAGATGGAAACAAACCTGACAAAAGTGTGCAACTATATTACTTCCTTTCGTGTTAAACATTGATTCCTAGTATTTTATGGTCATGCTTGTCTTTGTTGTCAATGCTGTGATACGTGATACAATAGACTACCTCTTATCTGTAATATGGTGAGGTAGTTGATCTTCTTTTAAGGAAGAAAGCAAAATAAGTTTTATTATAGTAATTTTATTTGTCAGTTTTTTTTAAAACTAATTTATTGGGTTTATAAAATGATCTATAATATAATAATATACAGTATATATTATGTATAATGATATAGGCAAAATGATTTAACTTAGTCGAAAAGGTGGATTATATCAGTAAAATCTTTTGTTGTCATATTGGCTCGAGCCAATGTTTAAAGACTCGAGTCAATTCCTTTCCATCTATTACCAAAATGACATATAGACTCGAGCCACTGAAAAATTTGCCTTGAGTTTGTGACTAGACTCGAGCTAGAATATTCTGAGCCTCGAGCCAATTGTCTTTGAACTTAAAAAGATTTCAAAATTGTAGTTCACTTGCCTCGAGCCAGTATGTATTGACTCTAAGTAGAATCTTGACCATTATATTTAAAAATTGAGTTTGCCTCGAGCCAGGATTTTAGTGCCTCGAGTTTAGACATAGACTCAAGCCAAGTTTTTCTTTGCCTCGAGTTGAAGAATCATCAAGAGCTAAGTGATCAATTGAAGATTGGCTCGAGCCACAAATTATCAACCTCGAGTTAGATCCTAGACTCGAGCCAGTGATATTTGACTTGAGTTAATCATCCTGATCCTCTTCTCTATGTTTTCAAAATCATGTTGACTCGAGCCAGGATAAGATTGACTCGAGTCGATGTATCTCGTTTTTGAAAAACACCATGTTTGAATCATTGAATTCAGTGAGATTGATTGTATTACTACATATCATCTATCATTATTGTTCATAACCATATTTGATCAGTTTATTAATAAATTTCAGATGATTAGAATGTGAATCAACACAGTTTTTTAATAAAGCAATCTTACGTGTCAGAGCATTTAATGCTCTTTACTTTATCAAGACTCTAATCCAACAACCATTCTTCTGAACACACGAAAGACGTTTCTGGCAAGATATTCCTCATTCCTATTGCTGAGCCTCAATAGTCATAAATGAAGGAATAAAGGAATTAAAGAATGTTGAAGATGGCGATTACAGAGTTTGATGCTTCATCTCTCTCTAACGGACATTTTGAAGAGTCTCAACAGATAATTCATCAAGCTTCTCAATGGTTATAAATCCCATTAACTACAAATATTAGAAGCTTTGAATTCACCAACTACTGAAACATTGTGTAATCAATTTGACTCAACTACATTTTATTGTTTCATTAACTAAGCTAATATCTTCGGATATTTTCATTATACTTCAGTGTTCATCTTTTTATTTACTCTGTGAGAGAATTAAACACTTATCTGTTTATTGTTTATTAGTCAAATCTTAAGGTTGTGGAACCTTAAGTGTGAGTGTACGTTTACAACTTGTAAGGGGGAGTGAATCCTAGAGTAAGAGAATTACCTCGAGTATAGAGTATGTAATTGTGTTTGTGTTTGAAAGATAGTGGAAATCCTAGAGTGTTTCTAGGGACTGGACGTAGGTCGAGAGTTGGACCAAACCAGTATAATCTCTTATGCT
The DNA here is from genome assembly GCA_034222035.1 of Acacia crassicarpa. Taxonomy (NCBI): domain Eukaryota; kingdom Viridiplantae; phylum Streptophyta; class Magnoliopsida; order Fabales; family Fabaceae; genus Acacia; species Acacia crassicarpa. The sequence goes on from JAWXYG010000003.1 coordinate 43,740,322, forward strand.
CATTGTTCTTCTCTCTATCTTTGGTTTAAGCTTTTAGCAACAGATTTTTTATAACCACTTATTCACTCCCACCTCTCTAAGTGATATTCCATTTTCAAAAGCGTAGTCTACTAAATATCTAAGTAGGATACATACATCTTGGAGAAGGTATTATAGATCCCACACAACATTTTTTGTCTCAATAATGATTTTTATATGGGATTGCTTTATAAGTTTGCAATAGATGGGAAATCTATATGGATATATTGTTTGCTGTTCTCTAAGGAAGAAAATCATACCATCTTAGAAGCACTTGTAACTACAAATGAACTGCTTCAAGTTTAGGGGCGAAGGCAAGGGGTGCTAGGGGTGGCTCCCGGCCCCCCTAATATAGCAGTTAACGACCCAAATTTTTGTAAAATTATATTTTGGCCTTATAAAAATTTTAATGCTTTTACTTTAGTCCCTATTATTTCTATAATGAAGGGACTAAAATAGAACTATTGAAATGTTTGTAGGGTTAAAATGAAATTTCATAAACACTTGGGTTCTATTCTATAAAATTTACCCCCTAACTACAATTTCTAGCTTCGCCTCTGTGCAAATTTGACTTTAGGAACAAGCGACCATTCATGGAAGCGAACATGGTCAAAGATGATGCAAATATGCATGATTCGCTGCTTCCCTTGGCTTGAGAATGCTGAATATGACAGTCCATTGAGCAGAATAGTTCCATCGAGAATGCTGAAGTGTAGGTGAAAGATGAAACTTGAGATTGCGTCGGTGCAAGTTTCTTTAGGCGTCCTAATTTTGAATTGGAGATGTCGAAAGACCACTTTTGGGGTTTCAATTCTAAAAGGGACATCAAAAGTAGAGTTAAGATACCAAAGTCCTTCTTTTGGTGTCTCTTTTTTATAATGAAGTGCCAAAGTAGACGTTTGGCTTCACTTTTAAAATTGGGACGCTAAAATCCCCTTCTTTTGCCATTTTCTTATTAGGACGGTAAAAGTATCCTTTTGGCATTTGTTTTTGTTGAAGGGACATCCAATTCAAAAAAATTTCACAGAATTACAAATGCCACCTCTATTATTTTTTACTTATCTTTTTATAAAATAGACATTTTTTGCGACGCCATTTCAGCTTCTTGTAGTAGTGGTAATAAATAATAAATGTTTTTATACTCAGAAATCATTTGAGTTTCTTGATCATCTTCAGCAGAAAGAAATGGGATTAGTGTCAAATTAGAGATGGAAAGAGCAGGAAGAAAGCAAAAGAAATGGAAGCTTATAACACTTGTAATCAATAACTTGAGTTAGTGCGCATTTGCATTTGGAAGGTATGTTTTGGTTGATTAGCTACTCTATCTGCTGTGATGAGCTAAGCTGTGATTGGGAAGACTTTGGATTATATCTAGCAATGTAGAGTTAAACATAAATTGAGAAACAAATTTAATCGCTCAAACAACACACAAATTGTTCTACTATAGTTGATCATCATTTGAAAATATTTTATCAGTATTTAAAATTTTAATGGTAGCACTTTTTTTTTTTTTTTGGCCAATGAAATTCACTATGCAAGTGTTAGAAGACTGAAAAAATAATTTATAATTAAAGGACCCAAGTGAAACCTTATACTACTATTAAGTTACATAACCAAAATAATAACATTTAGTTGGGATGAAGAGATTGAAGAAGCAGGTGATCGAGCATTAGGAATAATCAAACCATTCAAGATTGAAGCCTTTCACTCAAGTTTAGAGGTGCCTGCAATTATATAAATCCCCTAACTGCACATTAAAACACTAGATTGTATTGTTGATTACTCTCAACGACCTTTCTTAAGCTATTAACTTGCCATTATACTAGCATATATAAAACGTAACTTTGCAAGTAATATAGGTAATATAAGCTGTAAATATTTATTCAGACAATTACAAATATGGGAGTATGAGTTGCAAATAATTGGAAATAATCTATAAGATTTCAATGTCTCTAAATTTATATTTTCAACTTAATTCTTTTGTAAAAAAATTAGGATCAAATTATTGTTTAGTTCATCTTTTGTGACCTAATTAATTTTTCCTTATTTTTTGTATAGATCATAATTATCTTCTATAAATGAAAAATTAAACTCATTTCACATGCATGAAAAGAATAATTAATTACATGGACAATAAATTGATTAGATTTAAGTTTTTTTTCCTTGAATATGTAGCCCTTAAAATACACACCAGCGGTACCCATTGACGGAACTTCATTAGGACAAGGGTGGGCCATGGCCCCCCCAATTTTTTTTTTTAAATTTTTTTAATAGATCTTTTTCTTCTTTCCCCCCCCCCCCCCTTTTTAGTGTAATAATACATCTTTAGCCCCCCAAAGTAATAAAATTAAATTTTAGCCCCCAACTTCTTCTTCTTCTTCTTTTTTTCTTCTACATTTTTCTCTCTTTTTATATCTTTGGGCTTATAATTCAATCTTTGTTTCATGTGGGGTCTTGTATGATTTATGTTAATTTTGTCATTCTTTTCTATATTTAATTCTATTTACCTGAAATTTTTAGCTTATCAGTGAAATTTACTTTTGTGGTGTATCCTTTTACCCATTCTACACTACACTTGTAGATGAAGTTATTTGACTTAATTTCATAAATATATTTTTTATTCTTTTTATTTTTAATGCATTTAAAACTTTCCTTAAAAAAAATTTTCGGGGGCGCTACCCTCGAACCCCTGAATCCTCCCAATATTATTTGGCCCCCCCAAACTTTTCTTCCAAGTTCCGCCACTGGTGGTACCTCTCAAAAAGTTATTCAGTTATTAAATCCTAGCTTTTCATGAGATATAAAAGATATATGCATATCATATTTGGACGTGAGACGCCCGTTGTAAGAAAATTTGAGTGGTTTAATGAAACTACTAATAGACATTGTTTTACTAGAATATGGTTTTGATAGTCCATTGTTTTAAGTTTAACAGCGTTTTCTCAATCTAAAGCCTTATTTCTCATCTATAAAATGCCATTAACATATCTCTACTAAGACATATACTTGTGTAAATGTATCTTCACTATATTTTATTTGTCCTAGTTTTCATGAAGAAATCACCCATGAAATTTGTTGCCGAAGAAGATGATGATGCCAGTAACACAATGTGTAGCCGTTAAAAAGAAATATCAAATCAACGAATACAAAAAAATGGTATTGGATCTTTACTTTATTTGTATGATTGTATCAATTGTTTGGTATAATATATATTCCATTCAATTCAAATCATTTAGGTCACGATTCACGGGTCTTTGAATTTGAAGTATTTGATTTCTAGGTTTTTTAGACTTTTTTCATCAAGTTGCTTCTTGATTGATGTTCCGAGATGCAGTAGCCTTGGTGGCCGATGATGAATCATGAGTGGTTTTTGATAGTGGCGGATGATGGTGAGATTGAGTTTCGGTGCTCATCACTTGGTGATGATCGACTGTCTAGATCTAAATCTTTATTGTCACAATTTATGTTTTTTTATTTTTATTATTTAAAAAATATTTTATTGGGTAAAGAATCTAAAATAAAGATAGCATTTTAATGGTGAGTTTTTCCAAAAAAAAAAATAAATAAATAATAAAAATTATGAGTCGAAAATCTTACATCTAAACCGTTAAAATTGCATTTGGACAGTGTGGATCACCTCAACACAACGATGAGTGCCATGGTATTCTAGAGATGATTCTTTGGGTCGGAGAGAGAATTTTTGTTTTAATTATCAGGATAGCTGAGCTTTTTCACAATATCAAAATATATAATAAAAGAAAAAAAATCCATTTTCATTTCCATTTCAATCAATAATTTTTTCAGTACACCGAACTTGATAGTACGTTTGATATCTTTAATCAACCTTCACCTCTTAATTGAGATGTGGGAATTGGTGAAAGTAGTTCTAGTGTTTTTACTCTTATAACTGTGTCGATTTTTTTTTTAAAAAAAAATTTGAATGAATCCCGTTTCTATTTAAAAGAGAAAAATCATGTTCTGAAATTTCGGATTTTTTGAGGTATATGAAATAGTCGCTTTTCAGACCATATTTGTAGTATTATTTATAATATATGTCAGTCTCAGTTTATTAATCCATGTTTGTTCTAAATCGCCTTTATGGATAAAACATGTTACTATTGTTGAATCCTCCTAATCATATGCTTGAGAATCGGCTTATTATTATTATTATTTTTTTAATCTCAAGAGCTCATTCACACTTTGCTAATGGTTTTTCATCTCACGTATTAAGTTTGTTGACATTTGAGGAAGACGATGGTCACACCTAGAGTCGGGAAAATGGGTCGTTTTATTTAAGACTTGAATTAATAAGGGTCAGGTTAAAGTTTTTTTGTCTCAAAAGTAAAAGTGAGTTTGCAAGGTTAAGCCCTGTTAGACTGAGGACTAAAAGGGCCGGCCTATGTTTTTTTTATTAAAAATTATTTATAAGATGATAATATTATTGAACTTTTATACTTTATTAATGATATTGTAAATATTTAGTTGTTATTATCTTTTTTGAGAATTAATTTTCATAAGAACATTTTGTATTAAGAATCTTAAAAATTTAAAACTTATAAAATTTCATGACATATTTATAACAAGTATTTTTTTTTTTGGTTAAGTCTTCTCATTAATTATTTTAATTGTGGTATATGGACAATAATTTACTTTTGATTATCACTTCTTGACTGTGTTTATTTGTTGTATGATATGCGTTGTTTAGACCTTAATGTTGACAACATTTATTTTTTAAATTAAAATTTTAATTGTTTTGATTTACTAATTATGTTTCTTTGAAAAAATACAAGAAAAATAATTAAAATTTAGAAAAATAACTTCCAGCCTTATAAGGCTGGTCCTGGCCCTTAGGCTTATGGGCCAGGCCTTGAAAAACATGTTCTTTTTTACCTCAGCCTAAAAGGGCTAACCATTTTAAGCTTTAACCCTTTAAGGGCCGACCCTCTAGGACCGGGCTGGCCTTGATTCCCACAAGAGCATACAGGAGACATGGATGGGAATTTGTGAGAAGAAAAATCTGGGTCTTCATCTTCCACTGGATTTCAATGAAGAAGGAAAGGCTAGAGAGTGTTTCAATGATTTCAAAAAAATGATCCAAGTCAAGACTAAGCTCAGAGTTAATAAAATTTGTTGCAGACTTACAAAAGTTTTTTTTTAAAAAAAAAAAATTATAGGCAGGTTTTGGTCGGTTTAATCGCCGGTAGTTGTTAGTTCAAAATGACATCCATTTTGTAGCGTGTTTTTTTAATATATTTCATTATTATAAATATGTTATTCTCATTTTTTTAATGTTTTCATTAAAAAAAATTAAATGATAAAAGTTTAAATAATAATGGGTCATCACCTCATCGTCCACTTAGATTATTGTGAATTTGATTTAATTTTCAATCGATAATAATTGGTATGCATTAACGTAAAAATAAAAGTAAGAAATTATATTCTTGAAAAAAGTGCAGAAGAATATCTTCAAAATTTGAAAAATCTAAAAAAGTGATTTCCTACTAAACTAAGTTGTGAATTGCTAATCAAAAGTAGTCAATACCTAAACTATTGTCGAAAATAAAATTAATTTGAGAGTATTTTTCTGGAATTTTCCAATTATTCTATGAAATAAAACTGCTTTGGTTGATTAGCTATTCTATGATCTCTCGTTCTCACTTCGAGTGCTGTGATGAACTAAGCTGTGATTGGAAGGACTTTATATTATTGTATCTGTTACGGATCGACCCAATTGGCCCAGGTCCAGACCTCGCCCCAACTACGCCTACAACAGGATCTGCGCTATATTAGGAAAGGATCCGAGACCCCCTGGATTTAGGATCTCATCAATGGAGATTCTCCTACAATCATGGGACCAGCCAATTCGCCCCTAACGGCGCAATCCTAGATATGGCTCATTAAGGCAGAGATACGCACACCAGACTCCTCTATAAATAGAAGGAAACCCTAAACAGGTGCACACGTTCTGTCTCATGCTCTCTTTACCTTCTATTACACAGAGCACACACCCCACTCCCCTGGCTTCACGCCTTACTGTGTAACACGAACTACGTGGACTTTGATCCCTTCAAAGGGTACGTAGGCTCTAGGCTTGACAACCTAGTCAAGTCCAATCTCTGTGTTCTCAGGACAGAACATTGGCACCCACCGTGGGGCTCTATAAACTTCAATCCCCATGACCACTGATGGTGAGCACTAGAAGCCACACCAGAAACCCCCAGTCGGTGGGAGGAGACCCCCAGCCAAGCCAACCACCACCGGATCAGCCGCCGGAGCAACCACGGCAACAAAACACCCTTGAAGGGCACGTCACTAACACGGCAACCACCCCTTCGGCAGAGAATCAGCAGCCATTAGGAGCACTCACAGTGGCTCCAACGAGAGACGTCCAGGCAGTTGAAGCCAACGTTTGCATCATTCGAAGGATGCAGGAGTCGTTTCTCCAGCGGCTAGAAAACAAGGAGAAACGAGACGACCTGCAGAGGCGGGCCGACTTTGAAGCCATTGGCCGAATGATCCAGGAAGCGCTCGAAAAAGATCGCCGGCAGGGAAACCGCCGGAGGAACCATAGGCGTGGAAGGAAAGCCCCTGTGGATGATAGCAGTTCCTCGAGCAACTCAGAGTCGAGGAGCACGCGCCGCGGCAACCGCAAACCGGGTCGGAGGACCAGTGAAGAACGAGGCAGACCACGGTCCCCGAAAAACTGAGAGAACCACGGTGTCGGTCTTAATCGCACTGATTGGCCTGCAAGAGAGGACCGAGACCAAGAAGAGCCCCGTGTGGAGGATAGAACTCCCCGGACCCGCAAATCACCTCGCCATGGATCCCCCTGTGAATATCGAGTCACGTTCTTGTCGGACTCTGGAAGATCCCCATTTTCAAGGGAGGCGGCCACGGCCCGTTATCCGAAGCACTTCGATTTGGCCGACCTTCCGAAGTACGACGGAACCCAAGATCCACGCAACCACCTTGATGTGTTCGAAAAACTTATGTGGGTACGACAAATTAGCGGCCCAGTCATCCAGCGTCTTTTCGCGGCCACCCTGCACGGGCCCGCTCACAGATGGCTGACCTCTCTCCCGAACAACTCGATCCGGAGCTATGAAGACCTCGGACGCAAGTTCGAGTTGCATTTCGCCACTAGTAAGAAACAGCCGAAGACCACATTCACACTGAGCAAGGTGAGACAGAAGAAAGGCGAGGCCCTGCAGAAGTATCTGGATTGGTTCTGCGACGTGGCCATGCAAGTACGATCACTGCCTGAGGACGTCCACGTACATTGCCTAGTCAATGGACTGGACTCATCATCCCGGCTGGCTCGACACCTATGCAAAAACCCGGTGTACACCTTGACCGAATTCTATACAGAGGCGAAGAAATACCTGGAAATGGAGCAGATGGAGGTGGCCAATGCCGACGAACCCGAACGGACTAGGAAGAGCCTTCCCAGTGACGAGGAACAACCAGGAGGGACGAAGGCCGGCCCCAGAAGACAGAACCGAGAAGGCCGAGCCAAGCCTGACCGAGCCTATCAAAAGGCCAAGTACGAAAGCTATACCCTGCTGAATGTCCCTCGGTCTCAAGTTTGGAAAGAGGTAGCCCAGACCGAGATGAAGTGGGTGGACAAGCCGAGGCCGATCCGAGGGCGCTCCAGCATGGACCGTTCCAAGTTCTGCAACTTCCACGACTGCCACGGCCATACAACCGACGAGTGCTATGACCTCCGCGACGCTATCGAGAAGTTCGTGAGAGATGGGAAGCTGCGTCAGTATGTGATCAAGACTCAGGGAAGGACAAGTGGCAAGCGCACTGACCGCGGCCGCAGTAGAAGTCCGCCCAAGGAAACTCGGAAGCAGGGGAAGAAGTAGAGGACGGCCTCAGACGACGAATTTCCCGACGTAGATTTCCAGTGCAACGTCGTCAGCGGAGGATTCGGAGGAGGAGGAGACACTGTAAGCCAGCGGAAGAAATACCTCCGCGAGGTACTGACCGTCCGAGACCTCCCCAAGTTCAAGGAGGACCCCAAGAGGCCGAGGCCGCCTACCTTGACCTTCACCGACGAGGAGCTGAAAGACGTCATACCCGGCCACCTGGATGGACTGGTAATTATTGGAACCTTGGTTAATTGCCGAGTTAAAAGAATTTTTGTGGATGCAGGGAGCTCGGCCGACATTATAAGCTAGGATGCCTACAAAAGGATGCACCTCGATAAAGAGGATCTCAAGCCATGCAAGACCACCCTGGTCGGGTTCAATGACGATAAATCTTTTCCCAAAGGATATATCGACCTCCGGTTGACTCTCAGCTCCAAAGAAGCCTTCAAATCTGAACGGGTACGATTCGTAGTCGCCGACTTCCGGTCCCCCTACAACATCATCTTGGGCCGACCAACGATCCACAACTGGGATATACTAGTATCCACCAAGCATCAGAAGCTGAAGATGGTCAATGGTAAGAACCAGATAGTCGTGGTATCCGGAGACTAGAAAGAGTCGAGGCAATGCTACTTCGAAGCTCTCCGGGTCGAGGAAGGAGGACCCTCGTCTCCACCTCGGCTCGGATCCAATGAGCAAGTAGCCGAAGCTGGCTCGAACGATCGCCCGCGGCAGCAGGTCAACATGGTAGAGCTCGACCTCCGAGAACAGGATAATCCGAGGCCTGAGCCAGAAGGAGAGTTGGAGGAGATAGTGCTAGGTGAAGACCCATCCAAGACCGCCAAAATCGGCCGGGATATGGAGGATAGCCTCAAGGCTCTTATAATTCGCTTCTTAAGGCAGAACCAAGACGTCTTCGCGTGGACTTCGGCGGAGGTACCCGACATTGACCCCCACTTCTGCTGCCACAAGCTCAGCATATGGCCGGGGGCAAGACCCATGGCACAGAAGAAGAGGAACATTGCGGACAACAGGCAAAAGGCCTTGGAGGACCACTTGGAGGAGCTCCTTGTGGCCGGCTTCATCCGAGAGGTGCAATACACCACCTGGCTCTCCAACGTAGTGATGATCCTCAAACCCAGCGGCAAATGGAAAGTTTGCGTCGACTACACCAATCTCAACAAGGCTTGCCCAAAGGACTCCTACCCGATGCCTAACATTGATAAGCTTGTGGGCAACTCGGCCGGGTACCAACTCCTCTCCTTCATGGATGCCTACTCCGGTTATAACCAGATCGCCATGCATCCGGACGACCAAGAAAAGACCGCCTTTATGATTGATAAGGCGAATTACTGCTACAACGTCATGCCTTTCGGTTTGAAGAATGCCGGAGCCACCTACCAAAGGATGATGAACCGGGTTTTCGAGGATCAAATCGGGCGCAACATAGAGGTCTACATAGACGACATGATCGTCAAGTCGAAACTGCCAAAAGACCACATCCGGGACCTAGAACAGACGTTTGAAAAGTTAAGAAGACATCGAATCAGGTTGAACCCGGCCAAATGTGTCTTCGGAGTTCCGGTTGGGAAGTTCTTAGGCTTCATGCTGACCAACAGAGGGATCAAAGCCAACCCGGACAAGTGTAAGGCTGTGCTCGACATGCAGCGACCGAGGACCAAGAAGGAGGTACAGCAGCTAACAGGCCGACTGGCCGCCCTGATGCGTTTTCTACCAAAGTGGGCAGAGAAAGCCCTACCTCTCTTCAAGTTGCTGAAGAAGGAAACCCGAGGCGGCTGGAACCCAGACTGTGACGCCGCCTTCTCAGAAATCAAGAGATGTTTGGCAACCCCGCCGGTTCTTACCAAGCCGGACAACGGGGAGACCTTATTCCTCTACCTGTCAATCGGCAACGAAGCCGTAAGCGCCGCCCTAGTGAAGGAGTCCGAAGCCGGGCAGACACCCATATACTTCATCAGCAAAGCCTTACAAAGCTCTGAACTCCGGTATCAGAAACTGGAGAAAGTAGCTTTTGCCTTACTCACCGCAGCACGAAGACTCCGACCTTATTTCCAGGGGCATCGGATCGTGGTACGAACTAGCCAGCCGATCCAACAGATTCTCCACAAGCCCGATTTGGCCTGAAGAATGACCAATTGGGCCATAGAACTGTCTGAGTTCGACATCACATTCGAAGCCCGACAGGCGATTAAGTCCCAGGCACTCGCGGATTTCATCAGGGAACTCACCCCGGCCACCTCCAATAACGGGATTTGGAAGGTCTACGTGGATGGTTCGTCCAACGCAAAGGGCAGCGGTGCAGGAGTCATCATGGAAAGCCCGCAAGGGGTAGCCACCGAGCACTCTCTTCAGTTAAAGTTTCAGACCTCCAATAGTCAGGCCGAGTACGAGGCCCTGCTGGCCGGACTGCTTCAGGCAAAGGACAATGGGCCCCAACGGGTAAAGGTTTTAACCGACTCGCAGCTTGTCGCAGCTCAGATTGACGGCTCCTATCAGGTAAAAGGCCCACTCATGGCCAAATACCTGAACTGGGCCAAAGAACTCATGGTCGAATTCGAAGAGGTGACGGTTTTCCACATCCCAAGAGAGGAGAACGCCCGAACCGACATCCTCTCTAAGCTGGCAAGTACAAAGGGGCCGGATAACCACAGGACCGTGATCCAGCAAAATCTGACTGAGCCGAACTGCATCATGGCCATCTCAGCAGGCCTCGACTGGAGGAAGCCGATAGAAGACTACTTCGAAAGGGGAATCATCCCTACCGACACCACCGAGGCCAAGAAGCTGATCAGAGAGGCCGCCCTCTACGCCATGGTTGATGACCAACTATACAGAAAGGGGCTCCATTGCCCAATGATGAGGTGTCTCGGCGATTCTAAAGCAAAATATGTGCTGGCCGAACTCCACGAAGGCAGCAACGGCCACCACATGGGGGGCAAGGCTCTCGCCTGGAAAGCGCTGCGCGCTGGTTACTATTGGCCCACTATGAACCATGATGCCATGGAGAAGGCCAAAACATGCGACAACTGCCAGAAACATGCCAGAATCATATGGCCGCCTCCCTCAGAATTGAAAGCTATGCTAGCCCCCTGGCCCTTCTACAAGTGGGGCATGGACATCCTCGGACCATTCCGGCCGGCACAGGGGCAATGCAGATGGCTCATAGTCGCGGTAAACTACTTCACCAAGTGGATCGAAGCAGAGCCACTCGCCACAATAACCTCGGCCAGAGTGATTAAATTCTTCCAGCACAACATCGTCTCTCGCTTCGGAATACCAGCCGAGGTCGTCACGGACAATGGCACCCAGTTCATGGACCATCGTTTCCAAGCCCTAATGTCCAACCTGGACATCAAGCAGCACTTCTCATCCGTGGAGCATCCCCAGACAAATGGCCAAGCCGAAGTCGCTAACAAAGTCGTCCTGGACGGACTCAAGAGGCGAATGTTGCAAGCCAAGACCAACTGGACCGAGCAGCTCCACAGCGTCCTGTGGGGATACCGCACAAGCGTACAGTCTTCGACCCAGGAAACCCCGTACAAACTAACCTATGAATGTGAGGCGATGATCCCGGTTGAAATCAGACAGCCGTCTTGGAGAAAGGTCAGAGCCAGACAGGAGGGGCAAGAGTCGAACGACGACGCCTTAAAGACTGACTTGGACCTCATCAACGAAATCCAGGTTACGGCGCACTGTCGGGAACTAACCGCCAAGCAACTACTCGCGGCTAAGTACAACAGAAAGGTCCGACCTCGGTCTTTCAACCGAGCCAACCTAGTACTCCGATGGGCCGATATAGGCAACAAGAATGCCAAGGATGGGAAGCTGGCGGCAAACTGGGAAGGGCCCTACCGGATTAAGGAGAAGCTCGACGGAGGAGCATACATCCTTGATACTTTGGCACGGAAGCCAGTTAAAAGAACATGGAATGCCGATAAGCTGAAGATCTACTATAGCTAGACCTCTTTTCGGCAGTGTTTGTTTGTTTTCATGATCACTCCTTTCATTCCGTTCGCTTTCATGTTTTTCCTTTCGTTTTTAAGTCCAAGTTATGTCATTTCTGATTTTGCTGCTTTGTAAAGCCCCTTAGGGCTATTTCTTATCAATAGAGGATCCCATTGCGGAGATTTACGAATGTGCACAAAGTTTGCTTGAGTGTGAAGCCGAAGCTATGAAGCTCGGCCAAAAACGATAAGGCCGAGGCAAAGAAGCCCGGTCTAGAAGCCGAAAGCCGAGGCCGTTAAGCCCGGCACCGGCAAAAGGCCCTGAGGTCGTATACCCGGCCACTAACAAAAAACATCTAGATGTATGAAACCGGCCGTTGTACTTTGACAGGCACGGGTTAGAGCTCGGCGAGGGAAACATCCGTGGCCCTTCGTGAAATTGACGCGTCAACGCTCGCCCAACTAAGCAAGCGGACTATCATGCCGGCCCTGATCAGGCCAAAATGTCCGACCTAAAGCAAGTGAAGCCTCAGTAAGACATGTGGTAGTCTAGCCCTTACGTCGGTTAAACATGATCCGACTAAGCGAAAGTTGGAGCCCGACTACTAGAAGGTCGGGCCGAGGCAGTACGGTTAGTTAGGCCTGACGAGGTTGAAACAAGACAACCTTGCCCCAATCTCTCACACACCAAGCATGGTAGAGAGTCGAACGGCCTGCACGCATGCGGCCGACAAACACATAAACTTAGACAAAAGAGAGATAAACTTACCCATTGTCTGAGTTATCCAAATAAATGCAGCCGATGCATATACAAACCAAGGCAAAAGGATGACGTCGGAAAATAAACCATTCATTGCCTATGGTAGCTAAACGAGCTCGGGAGTGCCGACAAAGGACGGTTCAAATTAAGATCATTCGACGGTTAAAAGAAATGCAGGCTAAGACAAGAAAAATATTATAATTGTCATAAAGTCTGTACAAAAGGCGCGAAGGCCAGAAACATCCTTACAAGATACAAGGGCACCAACGCCCCAAAACATACGAAAAGCAAAAATAAAACTAGGACTGGGAGCCGGACCCGAAGTCAACATTCTTCCCCTTGGGGTCCTCGGCGTCGACAGCTTCCTCAGACGACTTGGCCACGGGATCTTCAGACTCGAGGGACACGGCCTCAGTACCATCCGGACCCACAGTAGCAAGGGGAGCATCGGCAGCCGCCTCCTCAGCACCGGCGTCCTCGGCGGCAGGAGACTCATACGGAAGCAGAGTCCCGTCCTCCTGAACGAAGGAACGGTAGTCATAACCGGCCACGTTCAGATCGACACCCGGGTTGAAATACCGGATCTGCGCCAGAGCCTGCTTGAAGCACTCTACAGCGGTCACCACCAGAGCATCCATGGCCTCCTGCCGACCCTGCTTCTCGGCATCAAGAGCTTTCTGACGCCTCTCTCCCTCCTCTGCCAAGGAGTTGCGTTGCTGTTGGAGGACCTTCAGCGCAGCAACACCCTCCGCCATCCCCTTCTGGACCCGGGCGCATTCCTCAGCAGCTTTCTCGGCACTAGCCCGTGAAAGCTGAAGCTGTTGGTCGGTTTTAACCGCCAAAGTCTTCGTGGCATCCTGCTCCGCCCGAACGGCATCTAGCTCCGCCCGAACGGCATCTAGCTCCGCCCGGGTACCATCCAACTCCGCCCGAGCTTCATCTCGCCCGGCCCAAGTCTTAACAAGTTCCTCCTCGACCGACCTGGCCTTGGCCTCAGCCACCTCTAGCTCCTCCTTGAGTTCGCCGACAGACGCGGCCTTAGCCTTCGCCGCAGACAAACCCTTAGCCAATTCCTCCACCTGCACCTTCAACCTCTGGACGTCAGCATGGGAACGGGCATATTACTCCAGAACCAGGATCAAAGCTTGATTATATCCCACCGTCAGGCAGAGCTCCTTCTGGTTTCTATGCAGCTAGTCCAGGGCCGGCTGAGTCAGCGCGGCGCAACCAGTGAAATGCCAAGGGGGGAGGAAAGCCACGTCTACCTCAGGAACCACCCCCTCGTTCCATAAGTAGCCGCGGGGAAGAACGGACTTGGGCCTCGTTGGGGAGGGAGGAGGAGGAAGCACCGAAGACGAAGGCGGATCCGGCAGGGAGCCAAAAGGCTCTTCCTCGAAGAATTCGGCCTCAATTTCCTCGTCAGAAACCGAGGCTTCCTTCCCCTTGGAGGCCAGAGACATAGCAGCGGCCTCTCGCCTCTCAGGAGCCGGAGGAGAAGACCGAGTAATCACTGGGGAGGCCGGAGAAACCTCAGCAGAGGAAGGACCCTGGCCAGCTGAACCCTTCTTTGCCTTCTTCGGCGCCTCAGCGGCACCGACATCTTCAGAACCACCCCGCTTCTTGGGGCGACGAGGGGCAGCAGCAGCAAGGTTTGCAGCGCGGAGGTATAACGGGAGTGAACTCATGTCTCGGTCTGTCAAAAAGAAAAAGAAACCGGGTCAAATCCATACAGTCATGAAACAAAAACTAAGGCATAAACAAAATACTATTAGAAACCCTACTGGTAGGGGGCAACGGCTTAGCACCGTCCCCAGTTATGAAAAACCAGGCCGGCTTCACACCATACTCGGCCACTAGCGCCTCCAACCGTGGCAGAGCGGAAGTCAACTCGGGAGCAAGACTCTTGCGCGGAACTTGGAAGGAAACCGTCTTGGCCTTATAATAGCTCTCCTCCCAGTATAAGGGGAAGCAACCGCCACCTTCCAAGAACCAGGGCCCCTCCCCTGGGACGACCTCCACCTTGAAGAACGCACCCTTAAAGCGCTTGAAGGAGTCGGAGAAGGGCGTCATCAGCTTGCGCTCCAAATTGATCCGAAGGGACACCAGCCCCCTCAGCTTGTCACTTCCCTTCGGCGAGCTAGGTGTGAAGGGTCCGAAGAAATAAAAGAAAAGGTTGGCCGTGCACGCTATAGGAGGCGAAAAATGGCCACAAAGCATCTCGAAGGCCACCAAATACGCCCAACCATTTGGATGAAGCTGGGACGGAGCGAGGTGAAGATGCCGCAACGCCTCCATTTGGAAGGGGGAGAAAGGAAGAGAAACTTGCACCCGCGTCAAGTAATCCCGGTAAAAGAAGAAGAAGTCCGGTTGACCCTCCGACCGAGTCACGCATATAGGCTCCTCGGATTCCGGACGCCTGAGCACACACCCCGGCATGGTCGGGACCTTCAACCGCGCTATGTCCGCCTCGAACATCAGCGACGGGGTAGCCAGCACATCGTGCGATACCCAGCCGTATCGACGAATCAAAGCCTCGGGCGGACTAGAAGAGTCCGAACCACCGGCCTCCGAGCGCTTTTTGGACGACCCTGACTCTGGAGCCATAAATAAACCTATACGAAAATAAACAAAGCTGGTATTAGCAGAAAGGCAGAAATACCTGGCAAAGACATAGTATCAGGCAAAAAAGGCCGCGGACTCAGACGAACGGGGGCACGAGAGGGGGCAACCGGGGCGGACCAATGCCGACACGAGCCGAGTACAGCGGAAGCCTCGGCATCTCCACCGCGAGCCATCAAAGCAGAAGCCTCCGCCAGGCAATCCCAACAAGGGCCAAGATACCCATCCGGGGCAGACGCCTGACGGACAGCGGAAGGGCCCTCATAAAAGCTAAGAGGTTGAGTCATCACCACCGGGGATCCGAACCCGGAAGAGTAGCCTATCCCGGCCCCACTAGACGACCCGAGAGAAATGGCACGCGCCAACAGCCGGAAGGGACGGCGAGGAATTGGAATCGAGACCCTGGCCGAAGATGGACGAGCCCCAGCTCGCCCCGGACGAACAACGCCACCTTGGCGCAGAGGATCCAAAACCCCCATAGCAAGCGGTTCACCCCCAAGAACCCAGTAGGTAGCCCTGGGGAGATGTGCACGGAGGAACATTTCCTCCTCAGGCGTTAATGACGCCCTTGGCCTAGAAGCACTCCTACCTCTCACCATGTTTAGAAGCCTAAGACACTAAGCAATTGGTGTCTAAGGGCAAGAAACAGGGCAAATTTCAGGGCGATGGCGCTAGAGAAACCCAGAAGCCCAGAAATGAAGAACACAGACAGCGATTCCCAGAATAAACGGTAAAATGTGGAAAACTACCGAACAAATGCACAAGGGAGTAAGCGGAATACCTGTATAAAGAAAATGGAAGAGACTGGAACGCTGGAAGACGGTGAAAGTCTCAGACAAAGAAGAATCCTCTCTTAAGCTCTAGTGAAATCAAAGAAAAATCTGGGCAAGAGAGTGAGGTAGCGGGAAAAAGTAGAAAAAAAGAAGAAAGAGGGCTATTTAAAAGCCAACACAAGGGTGCAACGGTCTATTCCCGCACAGACATGACGGGATTGGCATAGCACGACGCAAGCGCAATAAATGCGCGAGAACCTCGAAAGGTGAAAAGGCGTGGTGGTTGCAGAACGCACCCAATAAAAGCCTGACACCTGTACACTCGTGATGATGGCGTGATAAGAGCGAATCCCAAAGCATCCGGAGAATCCCAAAAGACAGAAGGGCCAGAAACTAGGGCAGGACAAATAACCACCCGAACCAACCTGGCGTTCTCGGTAGGACGGGGAAAGATTAAGCCGACCACAGCTCCGGACCGGACTGATGGCCACGGCACCCTAAAGCTGACTCGGTCTAGATAAAGGACCTCGGCCATAAAGGGGACCGGGGGCATTAAACACCTCGGCCGTCCAGAAGCCTGAACAACCAAGCTGGGGGGCAACTGTTACGGACTGGCCCAATTGGCCCAGGTCCACACCTCGGCCCAACTACGCCTACAATAGGATCTGCGCTATATTAGGAAAGGATCCGAGACCCCCCGAATTTAGGATCTCATCAATGGAGATTCTCATACAATCATGGGACCAGCCAATCAGCCCCTAACGACGCAATCCCAGATATGGCTCATTAAGGCAGAGATAAGCACACCAGACTCCTCTATAAATAGAAGGAAACCCTAAACAGGTGCACACGTTCTATCTCATGCTCTCTTTACCTTCTGTTACACAGAGCATACACCCCACTCCCCTGGCTTCACGCCTTACTGTGTAACACGAACTATGTGGACTTTGATCCCTTCAAAGGGTACGTAGGCTCTAGGCTTGACAACCTAGTCAAGTCCAATCTCTGTGTTCTCAGGACTGAACAGTATCTATCAATGTAGAGTTAAACACAAATTGATAAACCAAATTAATCTATCAGACAATACACAATTTGTTCTATAGTTTATCATCATTTGAAAATATTTTTATCTATTTAAAATTTTAATGGCTGCATTTTTTTTGTTAATAAAATGAGCTATTATTCAAGAATTAGAGGACTGAAAAATTACTTTCTAAAATAAAAGAATCAAACAGAAACTTTATATAAAGTTAGATAACCAAAGCTATATACTTTTGTCTTTGAATTTATATGTAGTTAACAACAACATTGCAGTTGGGAGGTAGATATTGAAGAAGCAGGTGATCATAAGGAATAATCAAACCATTCAAGATTGAAGCCTTTAATTTCATTCAAGTTTAGGTGCCTGCAAATATTTAAAATCTTCTAACTACTCATAAAAACACGAGACTTTACTGTTTATCACTCTCAACCTTTCTTTCGCTATTAACTTGCCATTACACACACAATTTGAAAGTAGGTAATATAAGATGTAAATATTTATTGAGACAATTACAAATATGGGAGTATGAGTTGTAAATAATTGGAAATAATCTATAAGATTTAAATAGTCTAAATTCATATTTGCAACTCTTTTTTTTTAAAAAAAAAAGGATCAAATTATTGTTGAATTGATCTTCTGTGCCCTAATCAATTTTTCCTTAATCTGTGTACATCATAATTATCTTCTAAAAATGAAAAATTAAACTCGTTTCACAAGCAATTAATTACATGGACAGTCAATTTTTTTTAATTATTTAACAATTCTCTGCTATTCATTACTTAAAAAGGGAATTACATTAGCAATGCTTCAAAAGTCAAGAAAGCGGGTCCCAACAAGACAAAGGAAAGACAGCTGCACTACGTACACTGGAAATTAAAAGGAAACATTGAAAAAACTGATAGTCAAAACCGACTACCAGAGAAAGCTACCGAGAAGAAAAGCCATCGGCTTCTTTGACCAGGTTTTGGTGCCTATTTTTTGGATGGGCACCATCAACCTATCTTATATAGACCCTTAAGATCAGATTTGATATTTTTTAAATGAAAAATTATTTTTTAAAAAAATATTAGTTGAGAGATTATTTTTATTTTAGATTCTCTATCCATTAAAATAATTTTTCATAAAAATAAAAATAAAAAAATATCAAATTTGAACTATGTAACATCCCGCCTTTTTAAAATGGGTTTCAAATGGGATTATCAGAGTTTCGTCAAAATTATTCAAAGTGGCATCGGAAAAAAATTTCCTTTAAAACAAACGAGTAACTGATATACATTCCCTGCTGTTGCATCTGGGTACTTATACATACAGTGGTACAACTATCCGAATACAGTGTCTAGACAAAGTAACCCGTCCTCCTCCCCGGTCGTGTTGTCTATCCTTGCTCTTGGTTCTAGCTCCTTCGGATCCTGAAGCTATGGTAAGAGCTGAGGTTCAATTCCCATTGAACCTCAGGTAACGGTTAACCTCATGCTTATGTACAGTTATGTATGACAGATATTCATGACATGACAATGACAATCAATATACATATCCACGTATGAAAAACAATAACAATATTTGTATCATAACCACGTATGCTAATTAGAACATAACCACGTATGTAACATAACCACGTATGTAGCATAACCACGTATGAAAATCTTAGTCGATGAGCACAACAAACAACCATCATATACAATCATACAATAAGCACTACGCGAACGCACCTTTGCTTGTCGAGCACGGTACGTTGTCGGCTGCAAGGTGATCACAGGTTTCCTATGAGGGTAATATTACGTTTATTAATTCACAACCAATATCCCAATAGATATCCTAGTCACAAATGACTATTTTACCCCTAGTGGATTTATGAATTTATTATTTCCCTTTATTTTTGAGAAAAACGCTGGTCCTTAAATTTGGGCAGAATTTCGCCTAACTTTGAAAAATCATAACTAATTCTAGAAAAATCGAAACGAGGATCCGTAAAATTCTCCGGCATCCTTAGGATGTCTAGCTTCAAGAAAAAATAACAGCCTTTGCCCAGATTCCACGGTTCATCCCCAGGTTTTTAGTTTTTAACATCTGTCCAGAATTTTCCAGAAATTCGTAGCCCTAACTTTGGGAATTTATACCTCCCTGTACAGAAATCATTTGGACATGTTCTTTACATATTTAAAAAGCCCTATATGTCTGATTTCACCATGAATTTTTCCATAATTTTTCAGCCATGTTTTCAACATAAAATAATAGCTTTTCTATGACTGACCCAGAAATTTCAGAACCGATGAAATTTCGCCAGAACTTCGTTACTTCAGTGTTTCTCCTCCGGAAATTTTGCTAAAACTCTTTCTTTACTAACTTTTCGAAATAAACCCAATTTTAACTATAAAAACATGAATCTAAAATTATTATAAACTATTTAAGATCTAAGCTACTTCTATCTAAGAATTTAAAGATTAAACTACAAAATAACTAAAAACTTAAAAGCTAGAGCTCAAGAACTTACCTAGAACTTTGCTCCTTCTTTCCTCAAGGCTCTCACACTCACTTTCTCTCCATATTTCAGATGTTGTTGCTTTGTGAATTGGTGAGGATTGTGAAGAGCAAAGGGTCCTATTTATAGTAGAAGCTCCATGTGCAAAAAGACTCATAATACCCCTCCCTACATCATCCCTTACATCATCTTATCCTCTTCCAAAGCCTTGAAAGTCTTCTACTAGATACATGACTCATGGTTTAGGGTTGTGACTCATCTCTTAACTAGACTAATGACTCATGCTAGTTTAGGGTGATGACTCATTCATAGAGCTTGTGATTCATCATTTAGAGTAGTGATTCATCATTTAGAGTAGTGATTCATCCATACCTAGGTTAATGACTCATTTCTTAGAGTGATGACTCATTTTGCATATGTATAATTGCTTCTTTAAATTAGATTTTCCTACTTCTTCCATTTTGGGTTTCACTAGATAGAAATTCATTTGGGGATCCTAATGAAGTTTTATGTACATTTTCTCATTAGTTTTGAATTCTTGAATTTCTTAGCTTCATTTAGAGACCAAATTTGCCTATCTTTCCTATTGATTCCATTTCCTAAATAATTATGAAAATGACTTTGGTTATACTTGTTTTCATGCTTGATTTATGCTTGTTATGAATCTCAACTTAGTTTCTATACTTAGTTCATGGATTTCAAGATATGATTTAATTTGTATAGGTTTTCATTTGCTTATGTCTAGATTTAATTTCATGGATTAATCTAATTGTTTTAATGTCTAATTTTCTTATTGGCTAATGCTTTGACTTCTCTTTCTCACTCCTTCCACTAGACTCACAACACTCACAACATTTGCACACACACACATTCACAACTCCCTCTCTCATTGGTCAAAACATTTTCTCATGGATTAAGAATATTTTCTTGATTTATCATTGGCCAATTCCATTTCACAAGGATTTAGCTTTATGGTATTTAATTAAGGCCTTAGGATTTAGCTTTATAAGATGAATTCTTAGCCTTTAGATCATAGTTGCAATTGTTGACTTTTCAACTTTTGATTAGCATTTGATTAACATCTTAATCCTAAGCTTAATTAGCTCTTCTTGTTGTATGATTGGTTCATGTATTAATTTGTGTTTGTTCCTAACTCATTCAGTACTAATCCCAAGTCTTTATTAGTCTTTGAGTTTTAATTAGCTTAACTCATCTCTAGTTGGTGATTATTGGTGCTAATTGTAAATAATTAGCTAAACCTCCCATTAGTGTTAATTATTTGCCCATTAAATGGGGGTAATTAATCTTTTATTTGTCCAAGTGTTTTGGTAATTTATTACGGTATTTTATGAATTAATATGAACTAGGTATTAATTCTAGGGTTTTAGAAAATATAGTTTCTTATTTAATTATGAATTTTAAGATTTATGTCCTCTTACTTTAATCCCTTGATTAAAAATTTACATAATCATTTTGTTTAATGAAAATTTAAGTGTCTACTAACTCATGTTATTCTCCCCTATTTAGGGGATGTATTTTCCTCATATTTCTTTGCTTTCTTTTGGTCCTATAAAATCCCTAATTTAATTTGGTAATTGTTTGTATTTTTATGATATCTTATGATCCCTAGAAAAATTCAATCATTGATCACCTTAATCCTATATAAGGATTTCCTAGAAAGTAGAATAATCACACCTCATAATTTGAGACCACATATTCACCTAGTTTTAAAGAGGTGTCATTTATCAAAATATTGTAGTTATGAGACATTATAATTTTTGGGGTATTACAAACTATCCAGATCTCATCTGGAGGATCCAGATGAGATGGGTTGAGGGTGCCTATCTAAAGGATAGACATCAAATCCAGTTACATTTTGGACTCCTAGATGCCTTCGCTTCTTCCTCCAGTAATGAAAACAAAGGGGGTTAAGGGTATTTCTACCCACTCAATGGGACACACCCTCTTATTGGCATATACAGCGAAAAGATCTGCTGCTCTATTCCCGGGAAGTAAAATGGATCGAGAAGCTGGATTCAGAGTGAAGAGCTCCTAGAATATCTTCGAGGATTCCGCGTGGTTGCCATTCGCATAAATCAGGTTGGGCCTTTTCCAAACACTGCACATTTTCCTTGAATACATAATAAAAAAAAACACACACACACATTGGCGTTACTTTAGAAAAAGCTATTTCATTTATCAATTAATCCTAGCCATTCATTATATATAACTGACATGTGCACATCATACCAACCACTATTGTAAGAAAATTTGAGTGGTTTTATGAAACTCCAGTTTATATTCTTTTACTAGAACGTGGTTTTAACAGTCCATTGATTCAATAGCACATAGCTTTTTTTTAATCTGAAGCCGTATTTCTCATCTATAAAATGCCATTGGCTTATCTCTATTAATACATAGAGTTGTGTAAATAATGCATCTTCATATTTATTTGTCTTAGTAGGTTTTTTTTTTTTTTTTTGTGAAGAAATCACCCATCAAAATTATTGCCGGAGAAGAGGAAGAAGATAATGCCACTAACATAAGTTTTTTCCGTTAAAACGAAATCAAATCAACAAATACCAAAAAGGTATTAAATCTTTACTTTTTTGTTATCAGATGTTTGATATGATCTATATTCCTTTCAATTCAAATCATTTGGATCACGATTCATGGATCTTTGAATTTGAAGTTCGCGATGTCTTGGTCTTTTTTAGTTCTTCTTTCATGAAGTTGCTTCTTGGTTGTTTTTCTGAGATGTAGTAGTCAAAGTGGCCGACGATGAGTTTTGAGTGGTTTTTGAGAGTGGCGAGTGATGGTCGGATTGAGTTTTGGTGCTCGCCGCTTGGTGATGATTATATTATCGAATTTGAGTTATCTAGGTCTAATCTTTATAATCCAAATTTATGTTTTTTTTTCAATTTTTTTGAAAAATATTTTAATGAGTATATTATTTAAAATAAAAATAACATTTTAACACTCAGTTTCGTCAAAAAATAATTTTATTATTTAAAAAATCATGTGTTCAAAATTTTAAATCTAAATTGTTGAAATTGTATTTGGACAGTGCGGATCTCACTACAACAAGGTGCACCATGGTGTTTGGGAGATGGCACTTTTAGTAGGAGAGAGATTTTTTTTTTTTTTTTAATTGATCACTGATCCAGTAGAGGAGTCCTTTCACAATATAAATACATATAATTAAAAATTGTTCAAAATTGCGTTAAGTTTCCATGATCATATTCATATGATACTAACAAATTTTAAATTCCGTTTTTATTTCTATCTCCAGCATTTTTATTTCCATCTCAACCAATAACTTTTTCCGTACGTCCTATATCTTTAATCAACCTTCAGCTCTTAATTGAGAGGTGGGAATTGGTGGAAGAAGAGTAGTTCTTAACCCCCCCCCCCCAAAAAAAAAAAGAAAGAAAGAAATTAAAAAAATAAAAAACTCCTATAACTATGTTGGCATTTTTTTAAAAAAATTGAATGAATACAGTTTCTATTTAAAAGGAAAAATACTTATATTACGGATTTTCAGATTTTTTTAAAGGATATGAAAAAGTTTCTTTCCAGACCATAGTTGTAATATATGTCAATCTCAGCCTATTATCCATATTTGTTCTAAATCGCCTTTAACTAGGTAATCTCTTTATGGACAAAATGAGTTACTATAGTTGAATCTTCTTAATCATATGCTTGAGAATTGGCATATAATTATTTTGGGAGAGTTAAAATCAAAGTCATTTGTAAGAATTATTTATCTCAAAAGCTCATACTCACTTTGCTAATCGTTTTTCATCTCAATTCTCAAGCTTGTCCACGTTTGAGGGAGACGATGGTGGCACCAAGGGTAAGGTAAAGGAAGTGCGATTATTTTTATTTTTTTTTATTTTTTCTTTAGGCTCCAATTAAGTCCCTTTAGTGGTATTTGGTAAGCCAATTCGTTTGTGTGCCTTAATTTTGTTTCCTACACATAGTTTCTTGCCTTGACTTTACACACACACACGTATATATGTGTGCGTGTGTGTGTGTCTATATATATATATAGTGCTGAAAGGTCATTTTTATTGTAAAAGTATTTGTGAAAGAGCTGGGGTTATCTTTTTTTTTTTTTTTTACTCCATGCCACTCCGAAAGTTCCAAAAATGGTGTAGTGTGGCTCTTTTTAATTAATCCCATCTTACGTTGAGTGTAAAATTTATTGATAGTGTGCCTCCGTGGCGAGCACCCACTCGCCCAACCGGTACAAAAAAAGAACCAACATGACGGTTGATATATTTTATGCCGAAATTAAAAAGTTTATCAAATTATAGTTCAATCAAATTGTCATAAAATACTTTCATTTCTCAAATTCCATGTATATCTTTTAGAATTATATATTTTTAAATTGTTACATTGCCATTCAGTGATGAGGGTCTTTCGTACATTAGCCTTGGGTACAAACTTAAAAAAAATAATAAAGGATTACGTATAAGCAAACCTAAAATTATTTTTTTTTTCTTGAGAATCATTTTCTTAATTCATAATCTAAATGCATGCAATAAAACAATGAGAAACTGATTTTGATTTTTCAAATTAATAACTAAAAGAAGAATGTAATTTAATTAAGGGTTAAGGAGCGAAAATGCACACGAGCTTTTTCCCTAGGAGCGTCCAGCACCATGAGCTTTTTTTTGGAGCAAAAATACACATGTGGTTACCATTTTGGAGCAAAAGTCACACGCCACGTTAATTCAACTAACTCCGTCAGTCTACGTCTGTTTTGTCGCCGTATATACATCCATACGCCTGGCATTTCATGAGTTAAGCTGTGATGCGTTTTTTGATAAGAATAGAGTGGACCCGTATTGTGATTCATTTAAAGTCTTGGCTCATAACCTAGAATGTATTATTTGGTAGAGCAGGACCACCCAGACCACATTTGTTTTGAAGCTCCATTTCATTTGGAGCTCTAAATGCTGATCCATCATTTTAGAGCCAGCGAAAGATGTCTGTGGCTCCATCTCAAAACATAAGATTGATGCTTCTATTATATATATTACAGCCCGCCAATTATAACAAAGTCAACTAACCCCGTCATGTCTACTTCGGCTATAACTAATGGCAAACCTTTCATGTTTTGTTTTGGTGCATTTGCAGAAAATCCACAAAAAACCAAAGAAAACCCCAACATGACGTGCATGCAACACCATTAGGCATCCTCTTTTATTTCCTAATGGTTCATGTGCATAATCTGGAAATTTCAGACATGCCAAACTTCCTCTGTTTCGGGACTCCAAAAACAGAGCACGCATGCCGAACTAAACCTCGACATTTTAAGCTTCAAACACCTCGGACCAACATGTAGAACTAATGATCTTGATTACCAGCTTTAATCTTAACTTAGCTTACATGTAAAAATGATGGTTCCCTTCCCCAAGCTAAATTTCGTTCGCTCCTCTCACACCTAAACTAACCCCAATCTGAAGTCACAGTCAAATAATATCTTTGGTTTCGTGTTTCTGTAGAAAGCATTCAGAGTTTGGCAAGATATGGAGTTAGGATGAATAATGATATATATACAGTACAGCACTAATCAATCTCAAGCTTGACCTCATTCTTTTTTTTTTCCTGGCATAAGGCATGCGTCAAGTTGAAATTACAACTTAAAACGTAATAAACTTTAATTCCGACAGATACACAATACCGTATTTAATTTAGCATGATGAAACAGAAATCAAGTGGAGTACGTCTCTGAGGAAATAAAAATAAGTCCAGTCCTCACCTCGCCTCTTTCCTATAAGCCGCTTCATTTTCTTCTTTTTGTTTTGTTTTTGGCACAGATCGGATAGCTTAACTCATGAAAGTAACCCAACCCATGACGCTAGGCGTGTGGATGTATATACGGCGACATAACAGACGCAGACTGACGGAGTTAGTTGAATTAACGTGGCGTGTGACTTTTGCTCTCAAATGGTAACCACGTGTGTATTTTTGCTCCCAAAAAAAGCTCGTGGTGCTGGACGCTCATGGGGAAAAAGCTCGTGTGTATTTTCGCTCCTTAACCCTTTAATTAAAAGCTAAACTATGGTTTTTGGTATTTTTAATAAAAATGGAGAATGAATGAATGGAATGGAGTTTGAAAGTATGAATAATGAAATGAGTATTGGTAACAAAGTTAATGGCTTTCCTAGGTTCTTGAAATAATTTAAAAGTCAATTTATCATAAAGTCAAAGTGAAAATCCCAAACAACCGTGTCGAGTCTAATTTATTTAATTAATGACTAATCCTAATATCAGATTGATAGTCATCCCTTAGATAAATTGTTATAAAGTGTTTGAAAATCATTTTAATGCATTTGTTTCCTCTTAACTAATAGCACAATCGCGACACTTAATATGAATTAATTCAACTACACGGCATAGTAATCATATATAATGTATAATCTCATTAAAACATAAAAAAATAAGTTCAATATATAGGCCAAGAGCATCAAAGTAAGGTTAACCAATAAGGACAAATGAACACATATCTAAATCTCATAGACATGTACCAACTATACAAATCAAACCAAACAGATCACAATATATATAATGAGTTAATGGAAAACTGATAAACTCCTCGTTGTAGCACATTGAAACTCTAGCCACTCTATACCACCAAGAATCAACCAATTTAGCCTTTGATGAGCTTAACCATAGCCCAGGCATCTTCAAAACACTGGAAATTCATGAAAAATAGGTGTTGACCGAATTTGAAAGTGGAAAAGAGGAAAAGAAGAGCTTGCTGGAATCTAGGAATTTCGTCCAAATACTCAAAGAATCGATAGAAAATTCAGTATCTCACCGGAATTCATAGAAGCTTGACGGATTTCACAGAGGAAGATCGAAAGTGGTGGTCTGACGGTGGTGACTCGATCTCTAAAGCTTTGTAGGTCCAAAACCAAATGGTGACAGCGAGATGTAACAGTATGGTGCTGCAATGGTGTTGAGCCGTGTCCCTAAGGTCTAAAGTGTGCGCGGCACTCTCATCTCTCCTCTCCGCTTTGTCTGTTGAGGAGGAGGAGGAGCTCTTTGGTTAAAACCTATTTTGATTAGGGAGCTATCTAAAAATTTCAAAAGTTCCTGATGAGGAACTAAAGTGAAACTATTTTGAAACATTTTGGGGAATAAATGTCACTTTCATAAACTATGGGAGCTTTTGTATAATTGTTTTTGCTCCTTTTCTTTATTGATTTGCAATTTCTAGAAATTTTAGGGACTTTTCTGTAATTTTTTTAGTTCTCAAAATATTAATTCTGACCCTCTAAAATCTCAAATTTTCTTCTTAAACATTTATAATGATAGATTAAGCATCAAAAGTCTAAAAAATCATTTATATGAATAATTAACAAATTATCATCATTTTACCTATAATTACATTTAATTTAATAGAAATATCCCTAACTCAAATAAGTGTTTAATCTTGCAATAATGTTCTAGGAAATGCATTAAAAATCCCATTAATGATTAATCCACAAGAATTAATTAGTAGTTGGTGCTTCTTAATAATAACAAACATGAGGAGTAATGGTTAAAGAAAGCTGAAGAAATGATTGAACTACTCTTGCAACGATCAACATAACTGCGGCTGTGATTTTAAATATGATAAATGGAAATTTCCTTAAAAAAACAGATAATGGTAAAACTTAACCTCAGGATCCGAGGTAAGAAAAAGATAATGAGGATTAAATTTAAAATTTGAAATGTTAGGGGATTTATATATAACTCATCCAAAATTTAAGGGATTTTTATACAGTTTAGTCTAAGTAAATTATAACAAACTGAAAAATGAAAAGACGCGTGTCAAAGTAGAACTTGACCAAAAAGAAAAAAACAAGGAGAAAAATGAGAACCTATAGAGGAAAATTGTTTGAAGTTTGAAATATAATTAATCATATTCAATGCATTTGAACCGTTTATTCAATTCATTGGGCCAGAGAAGGTGACGTCTTGCAGTTTATTGACGGAACCGGATACGGTAGACACCATCTGTCTAGTTGATCTGGACCATCCATATTAGATCTGGACGATCCAGATCTGATATTTTAAAAAAATTATTTTCTAAATAAAAAATGATTTTTTTAAAAAGTGTTAGTTAAGAGATTATCTTTATTTTAGATTTTCTACCCAAAAAAAATTTATTTTAAAAAAATAAAAAGTAAAAAATATCAGATCTGAACCGTCCAAATCTGATTTAGATGGTTCAGATCAGCTAGGCAGATGGTGCCTATCCCATATCCGGTTCCGTTTATTGACTGATCTAAAACTTCCATGATAAGGTTGATTGAATGAATGGAGATTTTTATTTTTATTTTTGTTGAAAATGAATGGAGATTTTTATTTATTTTTTTTGTTGAAAATGAATGGAGATTTTTTTGTTACACGTAGAGTCGTAGAGTACTCCTCCGGTCCTAAATACGACAGCTCTATAAATTATGTCCTACGTGGGACCGGAGGTGATACTATTGAATAATCTTGGCCGACAAATTTGATCCCCGCAAAACGACAAACTGATCGTTGTGGAAGAGTAACAATTAAGCCACACTATAATATTTATAATGAATAAACAGCTTCAATTCCTTCATCCAAAGAAAGCAAAGATCATAATAATATGGCAACCTTGAACAACGAAGAAGCAGCAATAGGGAAGAAGGTGGTGTGTGTTACTGGTGCTTCTGGCTTCATAGCTTCATGGCTCGTCAAGCTTCTTCTTCTTCGTGGTTACTCTGTGAGAGGCACTGTCCGTGATCCAAGTATAAGTTTATTTGCTCATCCTTTTAATATGTATCTTAACTTCACTCACCACCCTTTTCTGCATCCTCGTGCACTAATTCTATAATACTATTACTTACGAGAGTTAATATAAGATCTTCTAGTTTATAGTTTAGATTGAACTACAAACTATATTTTATGTTAAGGTACAGAGATAGTACTACATGTATTTCAGTTTCATCATTTGCTTCTTAATCAGTAACTTGTACTATGATTTTGTTTGTAGATGATTCAAGCAAGACAGAGCACTTGCTGAAACTGGAAGGGGCAAAGGAGAGATTGAGTCTGATTAAAGCAAATCTGTTGGAAGAAGGTTCTTTTGAGTCTGCTGTTGAAGGCTGTGATGGTGTCTTTCACACTGCTTCTCCTGTATCTCTTTCTACCAAAGACCCTCAGGTTCAATTCAATCAAACTTAGCTCCTTTTACTAGTACCAGTTGATTCTTCGTTGCCTTTTATCTTCTTCTTCTCTTTCCCAATAACCTTTGGGCCATTCGGTATTTGCCCCCCCCCCCCCTTTTTTTTTCTGAATCATATTACCAAATATTTGAGCAGCCGACTAAATCCAATTGAGGCTTTGTAACTAGGATACCTCTTCAAAAGGAGTTGTTTTAACAAGTTGTGATTCAATCTAGTTCTCCCACTTTGGGATGATCTAGTTGGTACATGGCAAGATCAAGTAGCTTGGGTTTATTACCTTTTATTTCCCGTATATTTGTAGGAAGCTTTTATTTGTATGTATCTGTTATTTTAAAATTTCAAGGAAAACATTAATAATAATTAGTTTTTTCAATTATACCTTTACCTTCAGAAAATTTAAATGTCCAAGGCAGTATTAATTACTAAAAGAAATTAAGCGCATATTAGGAAAGTTAGAACAAATTGTTGACATATTTATCTTAGTTATACTTCTTAATTTATATGCTATCCCAAAGAAATGGAGAAAGTATATTTAGCAACGGAAACAGGGCAAGAAAGTAGCCTCTCCGATCCACTTCCTTTACCGTTACTTCCCTCAACTTCTTATTCTCACCATCAAATCAACTATGAACTGTTGAAATTTAATTTCCTATAAAAAGTATAAAAAAAATACAGAATACATTGATACAAATAAAAATACATGAACTATTTAGATTAAATTTAGCATCAATTATAAGACGATCTTTTAGTGAGTTTGCATAAATATGAGGGGGATTAATTGGAAATTAATAATCATAAATCAGACTCTAATTAAAAGCTTCTCTATTATTTTTTAATATTTCAGGGTGAACTAATCGAGCCAGCAGTTAAAGGAACTCTAAATGTTCTGAAATTATGTGCAAAATCACCAACAGTGAAACGAGTTGTTTTAACCTCTTCCATGGCTGCAGTGTTATGTAATGGAAAGCCTTTAACTTCAGACGTTATAGCTGATGAAACCTGGTTTTCAGATCCAGATGTCTGTAAGCAATATAGCCAGGTATGTATTACTACTATACTCAATTTTTATGTGTTATTCATAGTCTTTTTATTTTTATATGGCATTTGATAGATTTAAGGAGTATATTAAATATTTTTTTCAATATATGCTCACATTTTTATAAGGGTGGTGAGAAAGAATAGATACATGATGATGATAATATGTTATTGGAGTTTAATACAATTAATTAGGGTAATATTAAGAATCACATTTTAATTTTTTTAATGGATGCATGTGAATTAGTTAAAAATGATTTATATTTGAGATCATATTGAGTATTCAGTTAAACTAATTAGTACTGGCATGAAGTACGTAGTTATTTGATAACTAAAAAATTTTAAGATACAATTCGATTAAATTGGTAACTATATGCTCGTCATGCAGTTCTATTTAAAAGTAATATTCTCTCATGTATTGTTATTCCTAAAAGTAAGAAACAATATGTGTTTATCTAAAAATTTAGAGTGAAATACTCTATCCATCCTTCTATTCTACCTTAACTACACAGACCTCTTCTCTATTTTGAAAATATGCACTTAAATCCAAACAGTTAACTCCATCAAGAATATTCTAAAAATATATTCTTAATTGAAATTTATATAAAAATAAAATGTATTTACTAATTTTCCCTTAAATCTAAATCCTAAGTTTTAATTGACAACCTGTAAATATCACAAACTTTTAAAAACTTGAGTAAGTTTTTTAAATGTTT
Organism: Acacia crassicarpa; assembly: GCA_034222035.1. NCBI lineage: Eukaryota > Viridiplantae > Streptophyta > Magnoliopsida > Fabales > Fabaceae > Acacia > Acacia crassicarpa. The sequence continues at coordinate 43,770,821 of JAWXYG010000003.1, forward strand.
GTAGAAAAAAATATCAAAATTTAAATTTAAGTGACTTAATAATATCTCTCAAACATATATAGTTTATTATCTTTTTTAGAAAAAAAGTGTCTGATTTATACTACTTTTAGTTATTAAGAAACTAAAACTGAATCAATTTCAATAAATATGGTAATAAAAATAAAATTATAAATTTTAGAATATCAAAATTCATAAATTTTGTTTAACATATTAGAAAGTTTTTTTTTAAAAAAAAAAAATCTATTAGGATAAAACTTTGGTGACATATTTTCTTTTTGCCACATACATATATATTTGTTTAAATAATTCCAATGTTAAAAAAAGGACATTTTGGTAAAACAAAAGTTCAAAATTCAAACTTAACAGTCAAATAATGATTTGGGTAGATAGAAATAGAATCTCAAAATATAAGTGAGGCTTGTATAACATATATTTTAATTATAAGGGAGATCTATGTGGATTTTTAATATAGAGGAGATATTTCTGTAATTAAAGAAAAAAAGAGGGGTAGTTAGAGTATTTTACTCAATAGAATCTCAAAATATAAGTGAAGCTTGTATAATATATATTTTAATTTTAAGGGAGATCTATGTGGATTTTTAATATAGAGGAGAGATTTCTGTAATTAAAGAAAAAAATAGGGGTAGTTAGAGTTTTTTACTCAAAAATTTAATATTGTTTTCTATTTTCACCCGAATTAATTAATGGCATATTTCATTCATCTCTCTTTTCCGTTCATTTTCTCTTTCATTTTTTATCTTCATAAATAGCTGTGTACTTGAAAAAAAGAAAGAAAGAAAGAATAAATGTCTTTCCTATTTATTGAATTTAACCAATATCCTAATCTGTGTGATTTTGGGGGGGGGGGGGGGGTCTGTGTGATTTGGGGGGGGGGGGGGGGAACACGGGAGGAGTTTTGATTTAATGTCCTAATTCGAATTTTATAATTTAAGAGTTTTATGTTATTGTTTTTACTACAGAAATATTTTTTCTGTCATATTCTCATAAAATTGAATAGGTCCCATTAATATTTTCTCTCCCTTATCTTTTGTGAGTGTGACAGGGGAAAAAAAAAATCTAGAGAAAAACAGAAACATTGAGTCAAGGATTTAATGTCTTTATTGGAATTTTATCATTTTTGTGTGCAGGATTGGTCAGGATATGTACTTTCCAAGACTTTGGCAGAAGAAGCTGCTTGGAAATTCGCAAAAGAAAACAACATTGATATGGTTACTATTAATCCAGCTATGGTGATAGGACCTCTCTTGCAACCAACCATGAATACATCTGCTGGGGCAGTTCTAATTCTATTAAATGGTAGTAATTTTAATTTATGAGTGGCTATAGCTATTTTTTATGTGACACAAACCTATGAAGTTTTCATTTTGACTTTATGGGCCAAAAGTCACCATTATTATTATGTTCTTTAGTTTCCTGTGTTACGCGCACGCAGTTACCAAAAGGCTTTTTATATCTATGTCGTTTTTTATATCTATGTTCTTGTAATTTCCTTCTCATAAAGACTAAATAATTTCGATATCTTTAATTATTTGATGTAGGTGCAAAGACATTTCCAAACAATGCTTTTGGGTGGGTGAACGTGAAAGATGTTGCAAATGTCCATATTCAAGCCTTTGAAAATCCTTCAGCTAATGGAAGATATTGTTTGGCTGAGTCAGTAAAACACTACTCTGAGATTGTAGACACTTTGCATCAACTATATCCTACGTTGCAACTGCCGCACAAGTAAGTTCAGCTCTACGTGTTACTCCCTAGTACATATTTGAAGAATAGCATTGGTCCAAAATATATAGAAGACAATTTTTTTAGGGTTAAGATGCAAATTTCCCTAAAAATTTTCGCTGAAGAGTAATATTATCCTAAAAGTTTGGTTAGGTTCAGTGTTGCTTCGAAAGGATTAAAATGGAGCAATATCTCCTATTTCTATTTAAAAGTAAATCGTTGAAGTTAAATTTCCCATTTCTATTCAAAAGTAAATAGTTAAAGTTAAATTTTAATAGTCAATATTAATTTTAACTGGAGTTTGAAACTTTTGCTCAGGAATCAAACTTGAGTTTAGAAACTGAAACTCGAGTTTAGTTCTTTCACTTAGAAGTTCATCGCGATTGAGCTCTGAAGAGCATTTGAAATAGGAGTAAACTCGAGTTAATAAGTGACAAACTTGAGTTTTAGACTTTTGCAATGAAAAATAAGGTTAAGTCTACAAAGCTCAAACTTGAGCTTTTAAAAGTAAACTCGAGTTTTCTTTAGTTCAAAAATAGTGAGAAGTTCTCGGCTTGACACAAACTTAAGTTTAAAAACAAACTCGAGTTTTCTTAAAATGAGAAATCTTTGAAAACTCTCGGCTAAGCGCAAACTCGAGTTTGCTTAAAATATGGAAAAAAAAAACTTTAAAGCTCTTAGCCAAATACAAACTTGAGTTTGACACGCTAAACTTGAGTTTTGTTAAGTTTACAAAACATTGAAAACTCTTTGTTTAATAGAAACTCGAGTTTGCTTAAGCTTGAAAACTTTAGAGTACTCTTTGTTTGACAAAAAACTCGGATTGGCCAATATAAACTCGAATTTGCTTAAGTTTAGAAAACTTGAGCATCTCTCTATTAAGTCTAAACTCAAGTTTGCTTTTAATAGTAAGTTTCTCAACTTAATAAAGACAAACTTAACTTAAGTTTACAATTATTAGTTATCATCAAAATACATAGAGAACTAACATAAAGTACTAGTATTCTACAAATTTTACACACACAGAGGAGCAATACTCTGATTTAGGTAATTCTTACTATTAAAATTTGGAAAAATTAGTTTAACGGTCCTTATATTTTCATCAAGTTTTCAATCAGGTTCTTATAGTTTTTCCCCCTTTTTTATTGAACCCTTATTGTTTACTCTATTATTGGCTACCGTCCTTCCGTTTATAATTGCCGTTAACTCAAGTTGATAAAGCTGTTGTGACACTAATCAACATATGACTAAGCACCGTCTTCCTTACCTCGCCTACAACCAGGGACGGAGCTTTATGGTGACAATTGGGTTTGGGGGGGGGGGGGGATGGTCCCAATGATTTGATGTAAATTGGATTTTCTTAATACATTTAGCCTAAAAATGTATACATTTGGCCCCCAAATATATTTTTAAAAAAAGAATTAGTTAATTAGAATACATTTGACCCCCAAATATTTCTTCCAAGCTCCACTAGTGCCTGCAACACCTCCTCCCTCGATCATCTTTCTCCCCTCCAAACCAACACGCACCATCATCTCTCTCACACACTCCATGCTTTCTCTTTATCTCTAGTCTTTAATCTTTATCTCCTCTTGCATAAGCTTTTTCTGTGTAAACAATAAGGATTTAATAAAATGGAATAATAAAAAAACTGTAGGAACCTTATTCAAAACTTGATAAAAGTATAAGGACTGCCAAATTAATTTTCCCTTGAAATTTTCAATGGGGGCTTTTTCCCAACATTCCCCATCATTATTCATTCAAATTAAGTTTTTGTGTATGATGATAATTTCTAATATCTCGTTTTCTCAAACTTCATTTATTAGGTGTGAAGATGATCAACCCTTGATGCCGACATTTCAAATTTCTAAGGAAAAGGTTAAAACGTTAGGAATCGAGTTCATTCCATTTGAAGTGAGCCTAAAGGAGACGGTGGAAAGTTTCAAAGAAAAGAAATTTGTAGACTTTTAAATTGTGCCACATATATATTTGTCGAATAAATATTGAACATTAAAATGATCAAAATTGTGTATCAAAAATTGTTTGTTTTGGTTCAAGCCCAATTTCTACTGTAATAATGTAAACATTTTTATGTTTTGAGAAGACATTATTAGTTGTGGTATCTAGCTCGTATTAAATGAAAAAAAAAAAAAATTGTCAAAACTTCCAAATTGACCCACCTTATATTTTTATCTTACAAAATTATGTCAATTCGGACTGAAATTTGTGTTAATTAGCTTTTTCTATTTGATTGTGTTGGGTGACTTTACATATAAACTTTATAAAAAAATTTTGTTGAATGTGATAAGCTATGAATGTTGATTAATTAAATCTGAAATATACTTAAACCAAATTATTGTGAGTTTTTTAAAACATCACATAATACCTCATATCATTAATATAAGAGCTAAATAAATAATTTATAGATATTAAAAAAATCAGTTAAGTCAATTATTTATAACAAATATGCCACCTTAACTTCCCTAGAATATTCTATTCAATAATGTACATTGAAATTATTCTTGGTGGAAACCCCACATATATGCAGTTAATAAGATACTTCGTGGAAATAAATAAAAATTTGAAACACAAAATTAATCGAGGTTTTAAAACTATAGTAAACCCCTTATCTAACTTCATGTTTTTTTGCCAGACCTTATCTACCTTCTACATTTACCCTCCACTTGGATGGGAAGAAAAATTGAAAAGAAAGAAAATGTTTGAACGAGTGAAAGAAAATTAGGAGAAAAGAAAATAAGACGATAGTTATGACAAAAATATCCTTACCCTTATATTAAAATAATCATATTTAAAATTAAATTAAATGTTACAGTGACAAAATCATTTTAATATTAACTTCATCAAATAACTTCAAATGATAAAGATATATTTTGAAACTAAATAATTTAACAAGAAAAAGATGTTATTTTAAGGTACAATTAAAAAGTGGATAATTTGTTAAAATTAAATATAATAAAATAAAATATTAAATTCAACATTATTAATAGTTAATAAAAATATAATATAAAAAACGAAAGGGCTAAAATGTAATATATAAAAAATTAATAACGTTTTTTTTAAAAAAATATTAATTAAATATACAGAATTTCCCGCGGGGGGTCCGGATCCATCATCGTGGCCATATCGAATTTGGTGGAGCAGCTGAGTATTTATAATTTTAAGTCAAGAGGTCGATTGGCATAAAACAACTTTTTACAATATTATTTATTTGTCTTCTTAAACAAAGTATAAAGGGGGCATTTTGGGCAACAAAATTTCTCCACTTGTGGAGAGAAATTTTGGGAGGAAAGAGGGGTGTGCCCCGACCTCATTTTCCTCAACATTTTTCCTTTGTCCTCCACATTCTCTCCCATCCAAATAGGAGAAAACTTCTCCTTCCCCCCCTTTCCACCATCCAACCAAAAACATTAGTGTCCAAGGGAGTATACAATCCAATAAACAGCAAATATATTGGTTAAGGGGCTTAAACGTAGGAAAGTATTGCGTGTAGCCGGTAGAACTGTCAAAATGGGCCACCCTAGCTCGTTAGGCCTTAACCTGCGTGGATTAGGGCCAAAAAGCCCACATCTTAAGTAGCCCACACGGGCAGTATCTGTGATTAGCATGACGGAAACAAAATTAAGCTAAATCCGAATAATATCTAAAGCTTTTGCTTTATTTTATTTTATAATCATTTACTTCTAGAAGCATCAAAGCAGTTAGCATAAAAATATCGAGAGTAAACAAGAAATCTGACATCTTCATAATAACTTGTAAACTCGAACTAAGAATTGGCAAGAAATCCTTTGGGGAAGAAAAAAAAAAGCAACAGCAGAAACAGAGCTCCAAGCTATTTTATTTCCTCAATGCTCTGTTTTTCTGTAGAAGAATCTGCGTTTTTTCATTCTCACTGAAGAGCTCGGTTTTTTCTTTCCTTCTTTTTTTATCCACTCCGTTAAAGACCCAGATGCTTATGCTATGAGCACTATGGTAAAAAACGCAGAATCTTGGAAGATCAATGGGAGTCGAAGAATGAAGAGCATCTGGAGCTTCATCTCAAAACGAGTGTTTCCCCTCAAAGTGAGAATCTGTGTGTACTGCAGATGTATGCGCGTTCAACTGTTGAGCTTCAGAATCTTCTTCTTTCACTTTTATTTGAGTATAAAATCACCTCCAACATCAGCCAAAACCAGTAAACTGACAGACGTTGGTTGACTTAACGTGGTGTGTGACTTTTACTCTAAAATGATAACATCGTGTGTATTTTTGCTTTAAAAAAAAAACATATGGTGTTGAGCGCTACTGAAAATAAAGTACATGTATATTTTTATTCCTTTACCCTTATATAATCATAAAAGAAGAAAGCCTACACACATAAAAATGAAGGGTAAGTTGTACATTCATACAAAATAATAATAATAATAATAACAACGACTTGTAAATATGAACTTAAAAATCTCTCTCATTGCCTAACTACTCATCTTGTCCTATTATCACTTCTAATATGCTTCATCCAAACTAACAAAAAACTTACAACATGTTTGGTTTGAGAGGAGGGTATAATAAGGGATGGGAGGGGAGGAAGGATTTTGACAAAATTGTCATTAATGAGAAGAATATTTTTTTTATTAAAAATATATTTTTGGAATATTCAAATTTTTTCATGGGTAATTTGGTCAATATGAAATAAAAAATTTCTCTCCCTTCAAATCAAACACACCTTAGAGACTTAAGTAGAGCAAAATAAAAGTATTTAATTAGGAAAACAAAAAACACAAGTACCATATTAAAAATAGAACAAAAGTATATATCTCTTCAATTGGGTTATCCCAAAATTTAATAATTTTTTGATTTTACCTCAATGTAATATCTAATATACTCCAAAAATACACAATCTACAATCTAAATAATATATAAAGGTTGAAATTGTATTTAACTTAACATATTAATCGTTCAACCACATCAAGTGCTCCGAATGAAGGCCAGCTTTTGGCAGTATATTCAGATCCATAAATAAGATGTGTGTGTGTGATATCAAGACCAAATTGCATAGCAAAAAAGGAAACTATATCACCTTCCCTTTGAAGAATGAAGAGGGAAAGAGAATAATGGTAAGCAATAGAAGGAATATAAACTGAAATTTGACAGTATATATTTAGAGGAGCAAATGTATACTTTAGCATATAATTATTTTACATATATTTGAAATTAGCTTCAATTATAAGAGTATTTTTTTGGTAGTGCAATTTAAACAATATTACATGCAAGTACAAGAGTTTCTCACTTTTTTAACTAATTATTCGTTGATATCAGGGCATCATATTACTCATCTAGTTAATAGATAATTAAGTGGGGCCACAAGGCCGCACATTATTATAGAAATCATCTATGTCATTGGTAGCTTCGCCTTGAATGTGCCTAACTAGCTTTTTAACCTTAAACATCAATGGGGACAACCATTAAATGCTTTTTTTTAAAAAAAAAAAATCTTTTCTCTAAATTGTCACTTAGTGAGAACAAAGAAGATTATGATTATTTCCAACCGATCAGTGACTTGATAACATCAGGACCACTATTCATCTTCCCTTTCAAGAGGGAGGGGACAAGAGAGAGAGAGAGAGAGAGCAATGGAAAGCAAGAGAGGAAATGGAAAGGTGGTGTGTGTAACTGGCGCTACTGGCTTTTTGGCTTCATGGCTTGTCAAGCTCCTTCTTCTTCGTGGTTATACTGTCAAGGGCACTGTTCGTGACCCAAGTGAGTTCTCTTCCTCCATGTCATCCTCTTTATTTGATTTTTGGTCTAAAAAATGGTCCTTCAAAAACAGTCACAGAAAAAAGTTGATTTTATGCCACTGTAAAGCTGAGAAAGGCACACAATTAAGAAGACTTTGGCCTGAGTGATGTGGCCTTATAGTGATAGTTAGATCAATCTAAGGGCTAAATTTGAAGAGCACCATCTAACAGCGCTAAACTCTAGTAGGTGTTTGGCCTCTTTCCTGATCTCAGTCTGAACCATCCATCAAGTCAAGAAAGCTATTAAAGTTTGAGTTAGAAGTTGATTAATTATTTTGCTGTTCCCAGAACCATTTTCTGTGACCAAGTTTGTGTTGGTTTGTAACTCTCTACAGATAATTCAGAAAAGGTACAACACTTGCTTGAACTGGAAGGAGCAAAGGAGAGATTGCATCTGATTAAAGCAAATCTGTTGGAAGAAGGTTCCTTTGATTCTGCTGTTCAAGGCTGTGAGGGTGTCTTTCATACTGCCTCTCCTGTTTTTCTTGATGTCAAAGACCCTCAGGTTCAATTCATGTATATCAGTCTAAACGATCATTAACAACACAGAAACTAATAGTATTAATGTTTCACAGTTTCAATCGTAATAATCAAATATACTACTCCGCTGCTATTAGTTTTTTTAAAAAAAAGAAAAAGAAAAAGAAAAACCTAAGACTTATTCAAATTAACGTTTGCAAAAGTGATTTTTATACTAATTGACTTTTTAAAATTGAAGTTATGGTTATTGTTAATTACTGTAATGTAATTTTTGTTTGAATAAAAATATATAAAAAAGTTAATTTGACATGAACTTGTTTAGATAATATATTAAAAAGACAATTTCAATCAAATTTAAAGAAAAGCCAAAAAAATATATTACAAAAAGTTATTTAAACTTTCTCATTAAACTTAATATATATACAAATGACCAATTCGTTTTTGATACATCATGGTAGGGGAGGAAACAGGGTTCAAATTTTGAACATGAGGGAGGGACATGCTACTAGGCTACTAAAACGCTGGCACAAATGACTAATTCTATCTATAGTTTATTGTTATATACATAGACTGTGATTTTCTTGGATTTCATTAAAGTATACTCCTCCGGTCCTCAATATAAGATATATTTAGGGAGTTGATCTTCATCTTAAATATAAAACATATTTTTTTTATATTTGTCAATATTTTCCTAATTTGCCCTTATTAATGCTCCCTCAACCATAATCAAGGAGAAAAGGGAAAGAGAAAATTAAGGAAAATGATTAGGGTGTTTTAGAAAATACATATCATGTTAAAAAAACATAACCAATTTTCTTAATTTAATCAAATTAGGTAAATAAGTCTTATATTAAAAATTGGAGTAGTATAAATTAAATATGGTTAAAGTTAAAAAATAAATAAATTTTAAGATAGATTTAACAAAATTTAAATTTTTTCTTCATTCTAATCAATATATTAGAAGTGGCTTGTAAATAAGATCAGAGTAATACTTAGTACTTTGTTCGTTAAGTATAATAGCAAGATGTAGTATGTGAGGTTTTTGTATTAGCTATTTAGTTATGTAAATTTTATTAGCTTATTACTTGAGTTTATGATCTGAATAAACTAAAAAAAATTTGCACATAGTAATTTAGTATCTTCTTGATAAGAGATGCTTTCATTTCAGACTGAACTCATTGACCCAGCGGTCAAGGGAACTCTCAATGTTCTTAAATCATGTAAAAATTCGCCGTCGTTGAAACGAGTTGTTCTAACTTCTTCCATTGCTACAATGTAATTCAATGGAAAGCGTAGGACTCCTGAGGTTGTAGTTGATGAAACATGGTCTTCAAACCCAGAATTTTGTAATGAATATGAGGTATGTATACTATGCATTATGTTACAGTTAAAACTTCAGCTTGTAATTAACTTTGATACCTCACTGGCATTTCATGGCTTCAGTGCTTATTCAAAATCATATTTTGCATGTACTTCCAAAACAATACCCCTCCAATTCTAAAGGTAAAACCTAATTTGCAGCGCAAATTTTACTATAAATTCAGTCCTACACATTCTCAAGACCAGACATAATATAAATTTACATCGTTTTATGACTACATCGCCTCATGTACTAAGAATTGTATATAAATACTTGCTTGAATTGTATCTTCTAAAGTCATCTTTGATGTTTTTCTTTTTGGTGATAAGTCAAATTTGATATTGAGATACAAAAAAAACATTTTTTTGGAGGCCAAAAGTCCTCAATAATGTGGAGGCGGGAGAGTTGAGACCCACGTATCCTCTTTTTATCTTCTGATCCCACACTAAATATTCTAAATGATGTGTACAAATTGTGTTTGGGATATATATATATATATATATAGTCGGGAAAATGACACTGGTTTCAGAACTTCAATTTAGTTATAGTTATAATAATTTGAAAATACTGGTTGGAACAATTACTAATATGATAACCTTGGTTTTAAATGAATAGATATGGTTCGTGGAACTTAAATGGTTGAATTGTAATTGAAATTCGTACACACACACACACAGGTACTTAAATTGATATTTAAGATTATTTTAGACAAATGTTGTGGAGCCTAACATACATTAACTGAATATTTTGTAACCTAACTAGTATCATTATAAACAATATTCTTCGAGTTTCAAGTTAATTTATGTTTTTATTCTGTCAGCAATGGTCAGGTTATGTTTTTTCCAAGGTTTTGGCAGAAGAAGCTGCTTGGAAATTTGTAAAAGAAAACAACATTGATATGGTTACTATCCATCCGTCAACAGTGATAGGACCTCTCTTGCAACCAACACTTAACACAACTTCAGGATCAGTTATGATTCTATTTAATGGTAATTTTATTTTATTTACCTCCTGATACACACACTCCTTCCAAACGCTGAAGATATATATTATACAAAAGTTGTGGGAGAGTATTGGAGTGATTTTCTATTTAGAAAATTCCAATGTCATGAATTATTCTGTTGCTTAGTTCTCATGTGAACTATTTTCTTCCTTGGGGTTTATTATTATTGTTTTTGTTTTTGTTTTTGCAGGAGCAGAAACATTTCCAAATTTTACTGCAGGATGGGTTCATGTAAAAGATACCGTAAATGCTCATATTCAGGCATTTGAAATTCCTTCAGCTAGCGGAAGATATTGTTTGGTTGAGTCAATAAAACACTACTCAGAAGTTGTGAACATCTTGCGGGACATGTTCCCGACAGCACAACTTCCAGATAAGTAAGTTCAATTGTCTTTTATAATTTTAATTAAGTACAATTCATGTACTACTTCCCTCTTATCTTTAATATAATATCTAGTTAATTAATTATTTGAGAAGATTATTGAAGGTAAATAAATTATATAATTATAGTATATGTTACATGCATGATTTCTCTGACATACATATATGCTATTATTATATTATATATTGGTTTAGGAGGCAAGCAAATTAGTTTAGAGAATAATGATAAAAGCAAATACATTAAAGTAATATATTTAGTTTTATTAATATCTTCAAATTAGTTAATTAAGTCTTATATTAGGGACTAAAACTAGTATTAGGAGATACTTTTAAAATACTTTTAAAATATTAATACAAACAGAAACTTAATGTTAAAAAAATTAGGGTACAGAGGATAAAACAATTTGGCAATAGTAGCTTGGTTTCTATTCTATTTTATAGAGAGGATCCTCTGTCTCTGTCTGTCTGTCTATTTTGCAGAGAGGATCCTCTGCTTGTATGTGTGATGTTAAAAAAATTTAAGGTACAGAGGATAGAACAATTTGGCAATAGTAGCTTGGTTTCTATTCTATTTTGCTGAGACCAACCTCTGTCTCTCTCGGTCTGTTTATCTCTATGCGTATGGGAAACAGATTCAGAGCTCGTCGACGAGCTCTAGACCGTCTAGATCTGATTTTTTTTTTACTTTTGTATTTTTTATCAAAAATAATTTTAATGGGTAGAGAATTTAAAATAAAGATAATTTCTTAACTAACATTTTTTGAAAAAATGATTTTTTTATATAGAAAAAAAATTAAAAACGAACATTAAAAAAGATCAGATCTGGACCGTCCAGATCAGATTTGGACGGTCCAGAGCTCGTCTGTACGGACGAGCAGGGAGAGCTCGTCGAACGAGCTCTGAAACTGGTTCCAAGTGTGTCTGTCTCTGTGCATGCACGCATGCCTAGAAAGTACATGTATGTCTATGATAATTTTTATCGATTCTCATTAATTAATTCATAACTAAAGCGAAAGCATTAAAATTAGCTTGGTTTCTATTCTATTTTGATTTATTATATCTCTACTTCTACTCTTAGTACGGAGTAAGTACTTTTAGTTCTACCTACACGATCGGTTAAGAGATTATTTGGCTGTATATGTATTAATAATCAAGTTCAAGCTTTTGTTTATGATATTTGTTAATTAATTTAAATTATTTTCAGATGTGCAGATAATAAACCCTTCATGCCAACCTTTCAAGTTTCCAAAGAAAAGGCAAAGACGTTGGGAATTGAATTTATTCCATGTGAAGTGGGCCTTAGAGAAATGGTAGAAAGCTTCAAAGAAAAGAAATTTGTCAACTTTTAAATTATGTTGTAATCTATTAATTTCACGTGGAGGAATGTCACTCAAGAACCTATTGAGGGAATTAATGACGAAGAAGTACCTTTAAGTTTTTTTTTTTGGTCAAAAGAGAAGTACCTTTAAGTGATGATATGAAAAAGGAGTAATTTCTCTCCAGCTCTATTTATAGTCTATGGCCCTTATAATTTGGCGCAACTTTGTTCTCCAATATGGTCACAGGGAGGAATGTGAGACGGTGTTTACATTAGCTGTGCCAAAATACTAACTTTTGGGGGCAAGTATGAGATACGTTTTTTTTTTTTTTTGGTTGGATATTTTATTTTAATGGGCTGTCCCGTAAAATTACATAAAAGAACCCACATGTTTAGAAAATTTATTTTAGCCTTATCAAAATTTCAATATTGTTATTTTAGTTCCACTAAATGTTTTGTGGGGGAATAAAATGAAAATCCTAAAAATTTTGTGGGGTTAAAAATGTAATTTTATAAATATTTAGATTCCATTTTATAATTTTTAGCCCCTTATTACAATTTCTTACTCCGCCTGTACACTTAATCATCCCAAGTTTGAATTCAGAGAAAAGTGAGAAGGAGAGATAAAGATGGAATACATTGAGGGTGGGACCAATTCTCCCCAACTTTTCTTTCAAATTTTGGTAAGAAGTTAAAATCCTCCTTAATAATGCCCTTCACCATGATGGCTGGCTTCTGCCTCCTGTCAATTCCATCGAGTGACTTTTATCATTGTCCTTTCACTCAAACCAACTCCACTAGTGTTTGTGATGTTTCTGGGTGCGTTTGACTGTTTGAGATCTCATGAAGTTTTTTTAATAAACCAATATGATTGTTTTATTGTAGCGGTGGATCCTTTATGATTTCCAACAACCACTTTTTACGATGGTTTTATTGAATGAGAAGACGTTTTTCTACCTATAGATTTTAGTGAAAGGATTATGAAGGCAAAAGGGTTTTTGGGTGTAGCGTGGCTCTCTCTCTTATATTTTAGGGTTGAGTTATCTTTAAAATCTCTTTGTATTGCTATGTATAGTATTTCTTTTTTCAAACTTTTATTTTAGGCTTATATTTTTCAGTTGGTTGGTTTTAATGAAATATCGGGGCGGAAAAAAAAAATAAAAAACTAACTTCACTAAGCTACCTTTACAAATATGGAAAACATATTTCATTCAGTCTATTTTTATTTTTTAAACATATGCGAATATAGAAAACATTTTTAAAAAAAATATATCATTCGATTTTTTCTTTCAATTTTATTATTTGAGTTTGAAATTATTTTTTCAAACCTATAAATTATTTGATAAAAAATTTTATAAATATGAAAATTATTTTTCGGATATTTTTATTTGAAAATATTTTGAGAATCTTTAATTTTATGTAGTTTTGTGATAAATAATGACATGCCATATAATAAATCGAGGTATAAGGATATTATTGTAAATTTTGTAACATTTGGCCATTAATTTTGTAACATTATTTCTTTATTTTTATCCCTTATTTCTCTTTTCCCCTTTCCATTTTCCATCCTACCAACTCCCCCAGCCCCCGCGGCCGCCCCAAAAAAAAAAAAAAAAAAAAAACCTCAGACCAACCTTTTTACTCCATTCAAACCAACCACAATCACTGAGGAAGAAAGAAGATTACGATTATCTCCAACCGGTGACTTGAAAAGGAAATGACCCCTCCATATATATTATCACTTTGCTCCTATTTATAATTTATAAATCCAGTTTGACTAAATCTCATATATCAAAGAAAGGTAAATATCTCAATGATATGAAATAAATTTCTAACTTTACATTCATTTATGAATAGGTATCTTTTAACATTTATTATCAAATCTTTCTTATCTTTTTCTCTTTTCAACATGGCTAGTCAATCTCTCTCATTATCATTACTATGGGTAAAATTATCATAATCTTATTTATTTAGTCAAAATAGACTTATAAAAAAAAACCAAATTTTTTGGTTAAAATAAATATAGGACGTGGTATAATGGATAACATAGATCAGATCAACTATCAAAATTCATTGCGTGAAGAAGAGGAAGAAAGAGGAGAGAGGCCGAGGAGGAGAGAGAGAGAGAAAAATGGAAAGCAAGAGAAGAAATGAAAAGGTGGTGTGTGTAACTGGTGCTTCTGGCTTTATAGCTTCATGGCTAGTTAAGCTTCTTCTTCTTCGTGGTTACATTGTGAAGGCCACTGTTCGTAACCCAAGTGAGTTCTCTTCCTCCATATCATCCTCTTTATTTTATTTTTGGGTCTGAAACATGGTCCTTCAAAAACAATCACGGATAAGATTGATCTAAATGCAGGTGTTTGGCCTCTTTCCTGATCTCTTTATCCTGTCTTTCTGAACCATCCATTAAGTAAAAACAGCTTTTAAAGTTTGAGTTAGAAGTTTAATTCATAGCATCCCTGATTGTCATTTCACATGAAGCAAATTCTATCTTGCTGTTCTCAGATCCATTTTCTGTGACCAATTTTGTAATGGTTTATAAATCTCCACAGATGATTCAATAAAGGTACAACACTTGCTTGACCTGGAAGGAGCAAAGGAGAGGTTGAGTCTAATTAAAGCAAATCTGTTGGAAGAAGGTTCCTTTGACTCTGCTGTTGAAGGCTGTGATGGTGTCTTTCATACTGCTTCGCCAGTTTCTTTTGATGTTAAAGACCCTCAGGTTCATATATATATATAGATACACACAAATCATTCTAATTAAAAAATCATCCGCAATATTACATTAAAGAAAGTGCTAAATCCTTTTAAGAGTAGTTCAGGTGTTAAATGCTTTCATATATTAACCAGCCTAGCTAGCTTTTGGAAAATACTGATGAAAGTGATTTTAGATAATAAATTTTAGAAAATAATTTATGAAAAAGGTAAAAGAAAATTGCTTTTTTTTTGATAAAGAAGAAAATTGCTTTTGAACAACCATGATTCTCTCGTAAAAACATAGACTGGGAGAGCCGAAGCAGCCCAACTCCAATTGGGCATTAGAAGAAACGAGAATCATTAGAATTTTTTTTTTTTTGGTCAAAAGAATCATTAGCAGATGAGATATTCTTATCCTCTTTTGTATTGTATACTAATCCTTTGCAATGTATCCAAAAAAAAAATAATCCTGTGCATACACGTGTACTTTCTATTCTCATCAATCTTTGGGCCAAGCACAGTGACACATCAACATCAAATAAGCCACACATTTGAATCATTAGCATGCTTGTCTTTTTCCTACTTCTCATTCTCCAATCTCCAATCTCCAATCAAATAAGGCAAACACTCTGAGCAGAGGGGAAAAAAAAAAAAAAAAGTAAGGCAAACACTGACACCATATTTTAGATGTTCTTTTTTATAAATCAAGAGATAAAACTCTTTTTACATGTTTATTCTTATAAAACATCAAAGTTATTTTTGAAAAGTTAATCTAAACATACATTAAGTGAGTATTTTAATTAGTTTTTAGAAAATAATTTTTACTATTTATGGAATAAGAATGTAGAATGAATTTTGCCTAGATTTGTAGAAAAATGTTTCTAAAACTGCACCGCGGTTTGGGTACTTTAGAAAAATGCTCTTTTTCACTAGTGAGTATATATATATATATATAATCCGAAAACTTGGATTACAAGAAGTCATGAGTTTGACAACAAACTAGTAGCTTCTGAGTGTTGTTTTCTTCGTTTCAGACTGAACTCATTGACCCTGCAGTGAAAGGAACTCTCAATGTTCTCAAGTCATGTGCAAAATCACCTACTGTAAAACGAGTTGTTCTAACTTCTTCTATGGCCACAGTCATTTACAATGGAAAGCCTAAGAATCCTGAAGTTGTAGTTGATGAAACATGGTTTTCGAGTCCAGAATTTTGTAATGAATACGAGGTATGTATACTATTTGCTATGTTGAGATGACAAGACGTCTATCTACTCCAAATCATAATTTGCATTAATCCCTAAAGAATTGTAATTAAACCACTTTTTTGTGTGTAAAATAAAAATAAAAATAAAAATAAAAACTACATTGTTTTTTTAACTACCAGAATATTTCTTATTTTATCTATAAACTAAGAAAAAAGATAGTTTAATACTTCCATCACTTAATGACCTATAAACATCTTCTTTTGAGCAGTTATGCAAATTTGGCTCTTCAACTTTCAATTTATGCAAATATACCATGCTTGTGTGAATTTTAGCTTCTAAAGTCGTCTAAGATACTGGGAGTGAGACTGGGACCCAAAAAAATGTCAGCTTTTTTTTTTTTTTTGGCTAACAAAAATGGGTCTCATAATGTGGAGGAACAGAAGAGAAAAATATGAGAGGTGAGACCCAAATATGGGGACAAGTTTGTGTGATCATTGAGACTTAAGAATGATGAGCACCCAAACTCATCATTAGATCTTAACAAAATAGATTTATTTCTTTAAATAATTATTTTAATAAATATAAAATCTAAAATAAAGATAGTCTTTTAACCGTAATTTTTTCAAATGATTTATTTTATTTTAAAATTATCAACTAGAAATTTTAAATGTAGACCATTTAAATTAGATCTAGATGGTTTAAATATGATGAGTTTGGGTCTACATCACTCATAATGAGCGTTTGGGGTTCCCCACATATGAGGCAAAGGTTGATCCCCATGTCCACGTTTTCTCCTCATTTCACACTAAATATTCCAAGTGAGGTGTACCTTGTGTTTGTTACATATATAATAGGGAAAATACCACTTGGGTCTAAGACTTCAATTTAGTTATAGATTTGTTCTAAATAATTTTGTTAAGAAATAAGTTTATACATATGATAATCTTAGAACCAAATCATTGAAAATGGTTATGAAACTCAAATGATTGAATTGCAACTAAGATTCATACATTTATAGCAAAAATTTGAGGGGCCTAATTAACTATCGTTAAATGGATATTTTAGGACCTAACTATAATTCGTTCAGTTAATATTCTACAGCACCCTTCGATTTTCATGTTCGTTTATATTCTTATTTTCTTTCAGCACTTTCATGATTATGTACTTTCAAAGACTTTGGCAGAAGCTGCTGCCTGGAAATTTGTTAAAGAAAACAACATTGATATGGTTACCATCAATCCGGGAATAGTGATAGGACCTCTCTTGCAACCAACACTTAACGCAAGTTCAACTACAGTTACAGTTCTATTAAATGGTAATTTTAATTTTATTTAGCAAGTGTCAATGTCATGATTTCCCTTTTCTGTTTTATTAGAATGTTTAAGGCTTTCTATTTTTCGTCTTTGGTCTTTTAACTTTTTTTTGGAATGATTGGTTAATAATTATTGGGACAACTCTCCTTTTACATGTAATTCATTTTTTTTATTCAACAAGACACCTTAATTAAAACTCTTGACTGAAATCTTCTGGAGTAATACACCATGTATTTATACCAGTAGCTAAATTATAGTCTATATAACTTTTTTTTCTTCAATTTTTCTTTGTTGATCCATGTCATAAAATTCGACTGAGTTTAATTTCTGCTGGCTGTATTAGAAGCTTAATACAACCCTCTTCCTTTCAATTTTTCTTTATTGGTCATTAAATTTCTTCGATTAATTTCACTCAAAAAAACAAACTCTTCAAATAATGATAATCTATTTGATGCAGGAGCAAAAACATATCCAAATTTTTCTTTTTTAGGTGTTCATGTAAAAGATACCGTGAATGCTCATATTCAGGCATTTGAAATTCCTTCAGCTAACGGAAGATATTGTTTGGTCGAATCAGTGAAACACTACTCAGAAATTGTGAACATCTTGCGTGCTATGTACCCGACATTACCACTTCCAGATAAGTAAGTACAATTGTCTTCTATAATTTTAAATTATAATATATACATTAAAACATATCTTGGAATTTTATCTCTTTCATTGAATGTGAACAAAATTAAACCATGTCTCATTTTTGTGCTTTAATTGTTATTGTCTCTACTCTGTATAGGGTGGTATAACTTATGTTAGATTATGTAAGTGTTACATGTTAAAGCATGAGTAAATATTGGAGATTATGTAAATGTTTATAAAATGAATCAGAGGATGAGTTTTGTGTTGGTGTTTAATTGTAAAAGGTATAAAATTATTAATTAATTGCTTTAACGGAGTAAAGGATATGTAAGACAATTTGGAAATGGGAACATTGTTTCTACTCATTTTGGAACAAAGGATCTGACTCAGTCTATTCACTTATTAAGGTAAGAGCTAAATAATTAATTTATAGATATTAAAAAAGTTAGTTAAATTACTCATATCTAAAGAAGGTGCATTGATTTGACTAAAATATCTCTTTTAATCATTTGCATTAAAAAACTGCTCTCATTACCCTCCTTTAATATAGGGAGAATGACTTTTAAGTCTAAATCAAGGGAAATAATATCATAAAGGTCTTCATTGATAAGTAAGTATAGGGAATTAACAAGTGAATCAATTATTATTAACAACTTATTGGACTTGTTAATGTATATTGTTTCCTTTGGTTGGGACCTATATATATATCATTATCCCTTTAAAATATGGTCAAACAATAGGGATAATTTAGAAAAACGACTATGAATTTGGAAAATAAAATGGATTGAAACCCTAAAAATCCCATTAATACATAAAGTAAAATCGTTAAAATACTAAACTTGTCCTAGCTATTTACAAGTTTGAGTATTTTCTTCTCCTATTTATAATTCATATTATTAAAATTTTCATGTGAATATATAATTGTGTATATCGTTATTTTGTTTTTGGAAAAGTGTATGATATGATATTTATCAAGTTCCAGTTTTTTTTTTTTTTTTTTTGTTAATGATATTTATTAATTTCGTTTCAGATGTGCAGATGATAAACCATTCACACCCACCTATCAAGTTTCCAAAGAAAAGGCAAAGACGTTGGGAATCGGTGAATTTATTCCACTTGAAGTGGGCCTCAGAGAGATAGTGGAAAGCTTCAAAGATAAGAAATTTGTCACCTTCTAAGTTTAATAAACTACTCGTATTTCACATGGAGAAATATACAATGTCACTCTGGAGGGAATTAATCTATTTGTCAACTTTTAAGTGATCCTCCTCCTTCTCCTTATGATCCGTAATATATGATATATTTACGTAATTTAATTAATTATAGTAAAGAAGTTAGTTTAGTAAGTTAAAATAACATTATTTTCTAAAACAACTTAGTCATTTTCTATAATTTCTTTCTTCATTCTACTCATTGATTACCATTGCTGGAACATGATAGGAATAAATCAGAAAAAGATTAATAAATATGATAAATATATTTTACATTTAGAATCATATATATATATATATATATATATATATATATATATATATATATATATATATATATATATCATATCATATCAAACACTGAGGAAGTAATGTAAAAAAAGGAGTGAGTGGCACTGGCACAAAATGTGGGTTGGAGCCGCTCCAAGTGTTAGCTTGTAATGATTAAAAAAACATATTAAACAGGACTTAATAAGCTTCTTTCTAAGCTTTTCTCTCCAGCTCACTTTTGGCTTTGGGTCAACGTTGTTCTCCGTTCTGGTAATTCTGCTTTTCTTAGAAAGAGTCGAACATATCCGTACAACTCCAATCGGTTTTGGCATGTTAGTCCTTGAATAAATCACATCATTTCACCCCCTCTTTTTTAGGCTCAACTGGTAAAGGAGTCAGACACTCTCACCAAAAGAAGGGAGTTTGATCTTAGAGTTGGTTAAAGCACTGGGGGAGGCATCCTAACTCCAAAGTGCCTAAGTTAACGCTTGAGGGTAATAGACGGCTCGCCCTACCCAACATCAATATCACTTAGGAGGAAGGAAGAGTTTGCATTGCCTTTGGATCATGGGTGAACTCAACCCCTTTCCTAAAATTTTTATATAAAAAAAAAGATTTAAAAAAAAAACACATCATTTTGTTGCAGATATGAGAAATTTGTTTGTGACAATTTTTTAACTATTTATATAAATAGTTTTTGGACTGGGAGGCATGTCATAGTCCTAATAAGCCTATGATACCCAATTCCCCTAAACTTTTCTTGAAAAAAATAAAAAAACATCATACCAACCACACTGGCGCGGACTAACAGTGTTCGAGCATGATTACATGGAAGTGATGGGTCAAAATGATGTGGAAAATAATACTTGTCACATGACACAAACATACCATGTTGGTTCTTATTATAAGTTTGCTTGTAGATTTTTCTTTTTGTTCTAAATATAAATCCATTTAGATGTTATTAATGTTTGATTTCTTATAAATCCACTTAGAGGTTATTAATGATTATTTTCTAATTTTATTCTTATTTAATTTTTATTGGAAAGAGAAAAAATGGGGGAATGATTTGTAAATGTAAAGAGAGAGACAGAATTTTGAAACGGTAAACTCAATTTTTTTAAAATCAATTTAAGACATTTAAAACTTAACTGTCAATATTTGGTTTAAGAGAATTAATTGAAATGGATTTATACAAAAAAGAGTAAGGGAGCTCACAGGACAAAATCCTTATGACTAACTTTATCGTTGAAGGCAGTCCAAAAAGAACTTAGGAAGATTTGAAACCTAGTTACATGAACGTGCAAGCTCGCTAGATGAATCATTATGATTATTTTGCTTTGGTTTGATGGCTACATGTATAGTTGTATACTCCATTCTATCATAACGACCTTTTGCATACTTCATTTTTTGTTTAGACCAGTGATTTTGTTCATCTAACATTCCTAACTCCTCTAAAACTTCCTAAATGATCAACTTAACTTCTTTAATTAATACTACTATATTCGGTTTTTGATATGAGAGTTAATTGGGAGTTATATTGAATATTAAATATAAGACTTCAATCCACATTATCTCCCAAATTTATATATATATATATATATATATATATATTCAATGTATGACTATTAATTGCATAAATTAAGATTTTTCTATCCAAGGGTAGGCATAATGAAAAATGATTTTTTAAAAAGGAAAACCAACATATATTTGTCACAAATAACTAACATAACTAGTTATAAAAAAAAATAACTAGCATAACTAATTTAATTTCTTGAATCTATCAAATTTTGTCAACTAGCCCTTATTATATTAAAGGCCAAATTGTTAGACCTGGCTATCACCCAAAATGGTGGGTGAATTGGGTGTCCGTTAAAAGTTTAGGAAGTTTGAAAATCTTTTCGTAACTTACTGAAATCAATTTGTATGACAGAAATACTTTATAAAGAAATAGTCAATCATTCAAACATATACGCTGGAAATATAAGAGTTTAGGGAAGAGAATATGCAAACTATAATTTATATTGGTTTGACCCAATCCACGATGACCTACGTCCAGTCCCCAGGATCCTATTGAGATTTCAATTCACTATCTCTCTCAAGCTTTAATCGGGTGCTTGAGAACCATTACAATCCCACAAGTTTAGCCAAGCACTTGTGCAGCCTTTACAAATCTCTCATTGAGATACTCCCCCTTACCCACTGTAAGGATACAATCTTTGTAATGAATGATTACAAATAATCTTCTTTCTTAGAAGTGATAAGATGAACACTGAAGAGCATTATAGATAATTTCACTCTCTAATAAACTATATGATCACTGAGAAAATAGAGAGAAAATGAGATAAACATCAGAAGGCATTTTGACTGAGAAGGAAATTTTGTCTTTGTTGATCGTTCGTTAATCGTCACTCTTTCCGGTTTGAAGACTTCGCAATTTATAGGTATTTGTGTTTCGACCGTTGCGAGTATTTGAGTGTTGAGCTATTCTTCTAGTTTAGAATATGACCGTTGAAGAGAGATTAAAAAGCCGTTGAGAGTAATAAATATATCCGTTGCTCTGTCTCTTCGTAATCTTCTGACATTGGTTAATATACTCTGTTGACATTCTTTGTTCGATTTGTCCGTTGAGACTTAGGTAGAATGTTGACTGGAAACGACCGGAATGCTTTACGGTTGTTCAAAAGCTTAATTTGCACTTTCGTGCTTCATCTCTGCTTCGTCATTTAATGCGTTTGACACTGATTTGGTTTATGGAAATTTGATGATTAAAACATGTTAATCGTATCTGAAAATCACTAGCAAACTGATTAAACTTGGTTAGGAGAAGTATAAATCAATAACATGAAGTACCCAAGTCATAATCAATGATTTACAGTTTTCGAGAACGGAGATTTAAAATGTAGATATATATTCTCGAGAATTGATCATGACTTTCTCGAGAACTATTGAAGTCCAGAGCGCATTGAATCATTTGTGTTTAATCATTCTCGAGAATCAGTTCATCCATACTTGAGAATGCTATGATCAGAGAACAAATTAAAATGATCATACTCGAGAATCATGTTGTCATTCTCGAGAATTAGCAAAGTAGAATAATAAGATTAGCGAACTTTTATCACGCATTCTCGAGAATTAACTTATGCATTCTCGAAAATCACATCAGAGAAGCATACCGTTGTGAGTCTGTCAAATTGTTCTTGAGAATTGACTTACCTATTCTCGAGTACCATTCTCGAGAATCATATCAGATGAGAACTGATGTAGGTGAAGAAGAGTCATTCAGAGAAGCCTGCGTTGTTGATTTTGTCACATACCATTCTCGAGAATCAATTACATATGGAGATGCAAGTGAGTTAATTATGATTCAAATACTTGAACTCTTTAAAGCCTTCTTTCCATGCAATAAGAATAAGTTCCAAACTCATTGTAGTTTGTCCATTATCATTAGATGAATGGAGGTTGTTCTTGACCAGCGTTTTTGCAGTATCTTGAACTGACTGTTAACTTCAAAACATCATATCTCCTTCAATTAATCTTTGTTTTTCGTGATCTTGATGTTTTTGGAAAGGTATGTGAATGAGTTTCAAATGGAACTGGTTTAAGCTCATTTGGATTTGTCGTTTGTGAGATACACTCAAAATACCGAAGCTTGGTCTGCTGTGTGGCGTGAATTTCACTATCATCTTCCAAAATTCATATCTCCTTCATCTGATCTCCTTTGGACTTGAATTTTATCTCCAAATGACGCATTGGAAGTCTAGTTTCTAGAAAATTTGGTTTCGCCTCAATCCGATCTTTGGTTTAGGAGATATCATCGAATTACTAGATGTCGCCCGAGTGAAACGTGTAACAGAGCTTAATAGAGTTGCTGAATCACGACCATTCTTGAGAATTACAGTACCATTTTCAAGAATCACAGTACCATTCTCGAGAATTGATGTTTCATACTTGAGAATGACTTACAATTTTTACATGAACAGTACCATTCTCGAGAATTACATTGTCATACTCGAAAATGACTTCATGAAGCTTATTTTAACTCCGAATTCAATCGTTCCAACTTCTGTTTGATCACAGAGACTTGAATATTGATATTCACATAATATTTAATAAGTTCTTCTTTCTTCAATCTTCTCTCTTGATCATTGTTCATTGTTTAAACTTCATATCTACATTAATATCAAAGTAGAAGATAAATGTAGTATGCAAACTTTTTGCTCTTAAGAATGATATCTATAATAAGACATTATCAAAACTAATCATATCCAACACAAATGTAATATTACCTTCTATCTTTAATATTAGGATTAAAAAACTAATTTGCTGATATTAAAATAATTAGTGATAAAGAATACCTTTAAGTGATAATATTAAAATATAAATTCAATAAAAATTATTGATAAAAACTTGCTTAAAGAAATCATATGATTTGAAATTAAATTTAATCAACAAATTGTTGGTTGAGGTGATAAGGAACCTCACCCTCGTAAAGAAGAAAACATAAGTTCGAATATTAGGAAATGCACTTGTTGGAAGATATAAGATTAGTTTACCCTCTAACTCTTGAGGAGGAAAACCTTGATGTAGTGTAAAAAAATAAATAAATAAATTTAATATATTTTTCAAAATTTATAGTATACCATCTCTGTGTATCCTAAGAATTAATTTCTATGGACCCAAAAAAAATAGGGTAGTTGACCTTTTAAATTTTAGGACGTTTGATTGCTTGATTCCGTTAGGATATAGGTATGCCGCGAATTGAACAATTCTGGGCTTTACAATTGTTCTTATTAAATGGTCCCATCGGATAGGCGAACACATAATGGGCTTATTTGATTTTGTTTTAAGAAAAAAACATTTGTTTTAAAAAAAGCTAAAAATTTATTTAGAAAATTGATTTCAATAAGTTCTTTTTTTATTTTAAAAAAGTACTTTTTGAAACTAAGAAACAAAAACAGTTTTTTTGGTATATTTTTTATTTTTATTTTTTTGAAGCCACCCTCATCCGCTAATTTGTTTTTTTGGTGAACTTCATCTAGCTATTATTGATACCACACTATTAGTGATGCCCACTGTCGGGGTGATGATGGTTGCCACAATGTCAGTTGAATTTTTTTTTAAAAAAAGACCTATAATTTTTTTTATATATTTTTTTTCTAAACTTGTTTCTAAAAACAATTTTTATAAAACTATTTTGAAACATCAAAACTGAAAACAAAATTAAAAAAGGCGCCATATTTCTCAATCTTGTCTTTTTTTTCCCCCCAAACTCAACTTTGTCTTTTTTTTTTGTTCGATACTTTCAACATCTATCCAACATTTTTTTTTTGTGGATCTTATTATTAGGTATCCGACTATTTCAATTTTAGGGTATGTGACTGCCTCTTCCAACATAGGTGTTTTTTCTAAGATTTGAATTCGAAATGCAAAAGGATTTAGCGGGCTTATACTCCTAGATCAACTCCATGTTTGTTCAATCCTGTCTTTTACTACTAGCCTCAACAACATCAAAATAACCAACAAAATGTTGGTTTATATGGTAAGCGGTCTCATCATCGCAAGGAGGAGAATGTAAGTTTGAATCTTGGAAATCGCATTTGTTGTAAGAGCTTAAACCTTAATGCTACTAGCCAACAGAGATTATTTTCAAGTCCAAAGTGACTTGGCGACACTCTGAGCCCGTTTGATTCATGTCCATTGAATGCTTATAATGGTAATCATGATTGGATTATTAAAAGAAGAGTGTTTAGTATAGTAATAAGGTTTTATGATAATGACGATTTCCAACAAAAAATTGGTAATCTTCATTCATACCCCCTTATAAATACTCATTACCACATCATTGCATAGTTGGAAAGTTCAATTTATCATTTAGCCTAATTTTTCTTTGTTTTACATTTTTTTCATTTCACCTACCACACCATACTACAACAATTGCGGCCATTACTTCCTCCACCTTAGTCACCATTGTCGCCATCGTTGTCGCTATAGCAGCTGCCACCACCCCACTATCTCCTCCTCCACTGTTATCACTATCACCACTTGTCATTATTACTACTACCTTTTTCTCCACCGTTGTCATTGTCACTACTTGCTATCATGACGACTACCTTCTTTTCCTCTTGCCTGTCGCTGCCACCATGACAACTGTTGTCACCGCGAAAACCTCATCCGCCACCATCGTTGTTGCCACTTACTGATGAGGGCTTTTTTGTCTTTAGCCTTGGGGTCCACAATAAAAAATAAACCAAGGATTGCGTATATCAAACCTAGGATCGTTCTCTCTCTCTCGAGGAGCCTTTTATTAAGTCCTAAGTAATCTAAATGGCATGCAATTGCAATTAAAACAAGGGGGAAATTGGTTTTGGATTTTTCAGTTGATAAACTAAAATAAGAATGCAATTAAATTAAATGCTAAACTATTATTTTTGGTATTTTTAATAAAATGGAATGAAGTGTGAAAATGTGCAATGAATGAATGCTCTTGAAAATGGATTAGTGACTATCATAGTTCAATTAAATTTAGGAGTAAATTTTCACTAAGTCTAGATGAAAACCCCAAGATACCACTTGAGTCCAATATTCCCAATTAATAGTAGCTCCTACTACCGTAGCTAACTACTATTTCTTGAGATATTGTTTAAAGCCACTTAGTGTGTAATTAAGATTAAATTAATGCAACTTGCTTCCTCTTTACATGAATGCGATACTACGCCACTCAATTAATTCAAATCAATCATACTATCTAACAATACCACGTAGAAAGCACAATATCAATGAATTAATAAGGAAATACATATATAAAAATCCAACAAGCTACAAAAATTAAATCCAATCACAAAGGTTCAATCCACAAAGTTATCCAACCGGGTAAACTCAGTCTCACAAATACAAATCAATATTCCTAAAACTAGGAAATTAAAATGCAATTAGAGAAAATAGATTGAACAAAATGAACTCCCCTATTCTAAGCTCAGAAACTCCGGCACAAATCCACATCCAAGAACCAAAAGATTCAGCCTCTCACTGCCATGAAATAATCACTGAACAAGGTCGAATGGTAAATCGCTGCTGCTATCAGATTGAAGAAATGCGTCCTCTCTCTGGTTCAGTGAGATGGGAGGATGAAAAGAGGTGATTGGATGCGTGGTGGTGACTGATGGTTGAGGGAGGTAGAAGATGATGAAGATCGAAGGTGATGGGAGGTGGTCAAAGGTGACGGTGCTCTCTCTCTGCAACAATGGAGGTCGAAAATGGTGGTGGTGGTCGCTCGCCGAAAAAAATGGAGGAATGGAGGTGTAAGGGAGAGAGTCGCTGGCGGCAATGGAGGAGAGAGAGACCGCCGGCGCCTAGGGAGGAAAGAAGAAGAAGGAGTGAAGACGATGATTCCTGGATGTGAACGCGTGAAGACGATGATTTTCCTCCCTCGTTCGCCGCGTTGAAGCTCCTCTTTAATTCCCTTCAGCTCCAGCGGGTTTGGCATTCAATTTGTCGGGTCTGCTGTCTGCTCCATCGGGTCTGCAAGGGTTTAAATCAGAAAAGCTAATCAATTCAATGCAAAACGCAGTGCTTAGATGACAGGGACCTAAGTGAAAATTTTAAAACTTCTAGAGAGGGACTAAACTGAAACTTTTAAAACTTGATTTCAGATTTTCATTTTCCAATTTTATCTAATCTTTTAGGCATCTACAATTTAAACCAATTAACCTAATATCAAATATTCTCATAAAAAAATCAATAATTAAGAGTAATTACACTTTTTGACAATTTTGCCCTTTTTAGCCCTAATTTAATGTATTTACTCTTGATCTTAATTTATCACAATAAAGACATTTTAGGCTCAATAACCATGATAAAGTCCATTATAAATCCCAATTTAATTATCAAAAATCATGTAAAAATATGGTTTGATCAATTTCCCCACACTTAGACCTTTGTACTCCTGAACAAAGGCAATTGAGTACAAAATTCTAAGTTCAAATCACTAATGCATTCGAAAGATGAGCAATTTCATAATAAAAAAGGCAATGAATTAATTAATTAAATTCTTCAGGCCAACACCAGTGATAGTTAAGTGATGTAAAGGAACTAGCTGACTTCACAACTTCAAAGTATTGGAAGAAGTACAAGATGACTCTCAAGATATTAGTGTTTCACTCATCTCACCTCACTGATTGGGATAATTTCACTTTAGCTCACTCAATCAACACCCTACCATAGGCTTGTAACAACTCTAACATCTCCACTATAAATAGCAATTAATGAAATGAATCAAGAGGACTTTTAAGGGTTGTAATGTTAGATGAAGGCTAGATGGAATGAATTAATTAGAAAATGAATAGTTGATATGCAAGTGAAAGTTAGTGACCAAGTCCATAACATCTAAATAATATTACAAATTTTGCCAATCATTTTGCAAATTCATGAACTAATGCCTTCTTGAATTTTTTTTTTGTTTTTGTTTTTTGGGTTTTTTTTCTTTCTCTTTATCTACTAAATACTTCTTCTTTTTTGTCTTCTTTTAACTACACCTTTTTTTCCTTTCTCTTTCTCTCTTTTTTTTCTTATTTTTTTTTATTTTAAATACATGGCATTTGAAATTTGTATTGGCAATTTTCTTTTAATTAAATTTTTTTTTTAGAATACTATGAACACTATGAATAATGACATGCATACAACATATGAAAGGCTTAAAGGGGGTAAGCAAAGGGTAAATGAATGTAGGCTTGTGTTTGAGTAAAAATGGTTTAGAATTGAATGTTTCTTTCATTTTCATCACAATAACGCAAATACTGTTTCGAAAAAGAGTTGAAACAAGTTCTAGAAGATGAAAAACTAAGTGAACATGCACACATGAAAAGAATTTAAGGTTCAAATATCCTTCCAACAAGGTTTTTCTCCAATGCTCATTCAAACAAAATTAATTGTATAGTAAACTAATCACAAAACATCTGCTTAACTATTCCAAGTGCTAACCTTACCAAACACAACCAATCAAAACATTGCAATAAGTTCAAACAATGCTCAACTATTAAATGCACTAATGATTTATAAACATCTCATTTTCAAAATAAGGAATAAGCAAAAATCCAATTGTGGGTTCATTTCTCTTCCCATTCACTTGAAAAACAAGATATGGTTTTATAAAGTTGCCTAAACACTAGATTTCATGAAAGTACAAAGAATTTCCCACAAATTATACACTTCCAAAGTGGCAAATGCGATCCTTTACCACTTAGGACATGTATTAATGCAAGTCACTCTTGAAAAAAAAATTTTCTAGTTTAAGGCATTTTATCATTTAGAAACAACCAATTAATTGGGATTCAAAATGTATTTCCCTCCCCCACACTTAATCAACATATTGTCCTCAATGTGAAAAATTCACTCTAAATAGAATGATAAACAAGTTGAAATTCAAGGCACAATGGTAATTAAGTAGGGTAGTGGCAAACAAAGTGCAAAGCATACATAGGGGGTTTTTATTTTGCTCACTAAACTAAATTATTTCTACTTTTTCTACTGGATTATGTCCCTCCCCTACACTTATCTTCCTCACACAACAATTAAGCCCAAAAATTCATAGCAATTAGGAAGAAAACAAGTGAGGAAAGAGACAACCTAGGTTAGAGGATCTTAAGTCGCTTGAAGGAGAAGTTCTCATCCCGGATGAGAATCATGCATTTGTATTTGAAAACATCTTCTCCAATATTGAGTTTCCTTGGTGGAGGTGGCTCAGGATCAACTGGGAGAGGTCCAAGAATGTATGGTGAAGATGGGTACAACAAGGGACCTTTCCAATGATTTGCCTGCAAAGACGACAAGCAAACAACAGTATCCCATCCAAAAATAAAAACATGGAGAGATTTCAAGTGAATTAAAGATACTTTAGGAATCCAACTCTCCAAGTAACTATCACATCCAAGGAAATCAATGCTACTCCCATCAGTAGGAGTCAAACAAGCAGTTCTACTTTGAAGATTCTCTTGTGTTTGCAAAAGGGAAGGTGCGGAATCCAACTTGGTGTTGGGACACACCACATCTTCATTGCAATCACAAGAGATGGAAGGCAAAAGAGTGGAAGAAAAAAGAGAATTTTTCAAATAGGCACCACCCTGGTTCCAAAATTTCAAAGCAATCATTTGTCTTTTCTAAATCAGGTGGTAAATCATAAGAAAGTACTTGTTGGAAAGATTCACCAACATGCAAAATTTTATCAATTAAAATTTCAAAATCTTTGTTACCAACAAGACTACAAGGAAGTAATTCAATGGAAATTTTATGCTTTTGGCATTCTAGGCGTTGATCTTTCTCACTCACATCAACAACATCGACATGCATACAAGAGTCGACTTGTTCACAATTGTCATGCTTGCTATTAGCAATAGTACAAGAGAGTGCGTTATAATCAATGGTAGACTCAACCACTTCACTAAATGCTTTCTTTTGAAACTCAACAAGTAAGTGGCATTTTGCATGATAACAATCTACACATATTCGATATTCCGTACAAGAACATGAAAATACTTCAGTCAGTTCATCACAAACATTCCTAGTACTATGAAGAGAAGCATCTTCAACAGTTGAAGCATCACACAAAGAAGTAGGAGCACAATCATCAACAAGTACAATCGAATCACTACTACTAGAACTAATGGTGTGAGCAATTACATTTTCAAACATTTGAGGGGATTCAACAATAATTTCCTCATCCACCTCATCATCACTCAAATCATGAATTGCTTCATTAGTTAAAGTAGTAGGAGAGTCTACTTCTATTAGGATAGGATCATTACCAAATGGTAGAGAAGACTCTTCAATGCTCTTTTGTACTTTCTTCACTTCTTGTGCTTGTGTGGGAATAGGTACCGAAGGATTGGAAATTTCCACTTGTGAAGTGGCATTTAGGTGTTGCTCTTCGGTTTTCCCATCATTATTGGAGGTACATGACCATGGAGCTCCTTCTTCTCCTTCGGTTTTTATCCACAGCACATGGTGAACAAAATCCTTAATGAATTTTTCAATGCCCTCCATTTCCTCAGAAAAGCCACGAGGAAGAGCCTCTTTGAGATTGAATAAAAATTGATGCCGAACCTTTACTTGGTCATACATTCTTCTTAAGGTAAGGGTTTGAGCGTCCATATATGGCAAGGTGAGGAAGGCATCAAGTCCGGAAGGTTGAGGAGTGGAGGGTTGTGATGGATGTTCCTGGCATAGTGGAGTGGGTGGCTCATATGGAAATGTATGTGGTGGGCAAGTCTCTTGTAGGGCATGGGGCATTGAAAACTCTTGTACAGGTCGCTCCATTGCTTTCTCCAACTTCTCATTGCTTTCTTCTAGTTGCTCCACTTCTTTTGTATGTGTGAACATGGGAAGAGGATTTTCTTGGAAATCAGTCTTCAAAACGTGTGATTGCTGAGTGAGACACTCAATTTCCTTTTCCATTCTCTCATTCTCTTTCTCTTGATGTTCCATTGGTCTCATTATAGAGTCCATTTGATGGTCAAAGTTGGCCTTGCGTGACCGCTCCTCATCTACAGTCTGACTCACTTGATTTTGCAATTTTCCAAGGACTTCACGAATGGTAGGTTTTCTGTTTGGCACATATGGTTGAGAATGAGGTTCAGAAGTTGGCTCAAATGGGTTTAGGAATTCATGAGATGGATGACATGGTCGGGAAGTGGGATGGAATGAAGGAGGGGGTTCATGGTATGGCATGCTGTTGTATGGTGGAGGATTATGAGAATGCTCATAATATGGGTTGTATGGTGGTGGAGAAAGTTCATGGTATGATCTATATGGTGGGTGTGTTGGGAGATTTGGTTGGAATGGAGGTTGGTGATAAGGTTCATGGTATGGGTGGTGCAATGGACCATGGCATTCTTGACCAATTGGATTCTCATCGTGAATTCCCAAGTTAGCTTGAAGAGCCCGTATTGTTTGTTGAATGGAATCAATACTTCGAGAGATGGACTCTTCCCTTCTGGTTGAATCTCCTACAAAAGAATGAGATTGAAAGGGTGAACCTTGATTACCATTAAACCAAGCCATGAAATTTTAATGCAATTAATTTCCAATGAATCACAGGATCGCTATCTAACTATACACTATAAAAGCTAAAAAAAATGAATTGAAGAAAATACAAACGCAAATGCAAAAGAAAAAAGAAATTTCAAAATGAAAGGGGGAAAAATGCAAGTATGCTATGAATTAACTTGGAGACATGGTGAATTTAAACAATTAAGCTCAACATCATATCAAATTTAATGAAAGCACACCACACAGAAGCTACCAAGTTAAAACAATGCAATAATGCAATGAATGTTATGCAAGCTACCTAAATGCAAAAATCCAAAAATATATGCAATGAAAAATAAAAATAATGCAAAACTAACAAGCTTCACACGAGAAACCCCTTGTCAAAAACGAATTTGACAATTAGATTACCTAGGGAGCCAATTACTTAGCTCCCCGGCAACGGCACCATTTGATGAGGGCCTTTTTGTCTTTAGCCTTGGGTTCCACAATAAAAAATAAACCAAGGATTGCGTATAGCAAACCTAGGATCGTTCTCTCTCTCGAGGAGCCTTTTATTGAGTTCTAAGTAATCTAAATGACATGCAATTGCAATTAAAACAAGGGGGAAATTGATTTTGGATTTTTCAGTTGATAAACTAAAATAAGAATGCAATTAAATTAAATGCTAAACTATTATTTTTGGTATTTTTAATAAAATGGAATGAAGTGTGAAAATGTGCAATGGATGAATGCTCTTGAAAATGGATTAGTGACTATCATAGTTCAATTAAATTTAGGAGTAAATTTTCACTAAGTCTAGATGAAAACCCCAAGATACCACTTGAGTCCAATATTCCCAATTAATAGTAGCTCCTACTACCGTAGCTAACTACTATTTCTTGAGATATTGTTTAAAGCCACTTAGTGTGTAATTAAGATTAAATTAATGCAACTTGCTTCCTCTTTACATGAATGCGATACCACGCCACTCAATTAATTCAAATCAATCATACTATCTAACAATACCACGTAGAAAGCACAATATCAATGAATTAATAAGGAAATACATATATAAAAATCCAACAAGCTACAAAAATTAAATCCAATCACAAAGGTTCAATCCACAAAGTTATCCAACCAGGTAAACTCAGTCTCACAAATACAAATCAATATTCCTAAAACTAGGAAATTAAAATGCAATTAGAGAAAATAGATTGAACAAAATGAACTCCCCTATTCTAAGCTCAGAAAATCCGGCACAAATCCACATCCAAGAACCAAAAGATTCAGCCTCTCACTGCCATGAAATAATCACTGAACAAGGTCGAATGGTAAATCGCTGCTGCTATCAGATTGAAGAAATGCGTCCTCTCTCTGGTTCAGTGAGATGGGAGGATGAAAAGAGGTGATTGGATGCGTGGTGGTGACTGATGGTTGAGGGAGGTAGAAGATGATGAAGATCGAAGGTGATGGGAGGTGGTCAAAGGTGACGGTGCTCTCTCTCTGCAACAATGGAGGTCGAAAATGGTGGTGGTGGTCGCTCATCAAAAAAAATGGAGGAATGGAGGTGTAAGGGAGAGAGTCACCGGCGGCAATAGAGGAGAGAGAGACCGCCGGCGCCTAGGGAGGAAAGAAGAAGAAGGAGTGAAGACGATGATTCCTGGATGTGAACGCGTGAAGACGATGATTTTCCTCCCTCGTTCGCCGCGTTGAAGCTCCTCTTTAATTCCCTTCAGCTCCAGCGGGTTTGGCATTCAATTTGTCGGGTCTGCTGTCTGCTCCATCGGGTCTGCAAGGGTTTAAATCAGAAAAGCTAATCAATTCAATGCAAAACGCAGTGTTTAGATGACAGGGACCTAATTGCAAATTTTAAAACTTCTAGAGAGGGACTAAACTGAAACTTTTAAAACTTGATTTCAGATTTTCATTTTCCAATTTTATCTAATCTTTTAGGCATCTACAATTTAAACCAATTAACCTAATATCAAATATTCTCATAAAAAAATCAATAATTAAGAGTAATTACACTTTTTGACAATTTTGCCCTTTTTAGCCCTAATTTAATGTATTTACTCTTGATCTTAATTTATCACAATAAAGACATTTTAGGCTCAATAACCATGATAAAGTCCATTATAAATCCCAATTTAATTATCAAAAATCATGTAAAAATATGGTTTGATCAATTTCCCCACACTTAGACCTTTGTACTCCTGAACAAAGGCAATTGAGCACAAAATTCCAAGTTCAAATCACTAATGCATTCGAAAGATGAGCAATTTCATAATAAAAAAGGCAATGAATTAATTAATTAAATTCTTCAGGCCAACACCAGTGATAGTTAAGTGATGTAAAGGAACTAGCTGACTTCACAACTTCAAAGTATTGGAAGAAGTACAAGATGACTCTCAAGATATTAGTGTTTCACTCATCTCACCTCACTGATTGGGATAATTTCACTTTAGCTCACTCAATCAACACCCTACCATAGGCTTGTAACAACTCTAACATCTCCATTATAAATAGCAATTAATGAAATGAATCAAGAGGACTTTTAAGGGTTGTAATGTTGGATGAAGGCTAGATGGAATGAATTAATTAGAAAATGAATAGTTGATATGCAAGTGAAAGTTAGTGACCAAGTCCATAACATCTAAATAATATTACAAATTTTGCCAATCATTTTGCAAATTCATGAACTAATGCCTTCTTGAATTTTTTTTTGTTTTTGTTTTTTGGGGTTTTTTTTTCTTTCTCTTTATCTACTAAATACTTCTTCTTTTTTTTCTTCTTTTAACTACACCTTTTTTTCCTTTCTCTTTCTCTGTTTTTTTTTTTAAAATACATGGCATTTGAAATTTGTATTGGCAATTTTCTTTTAATTAATTTTTTTTTAGAATACTATGAACACTATGAATAATGACATGCATACAACATATGAAAGGCTCAAAGGGGGTAAGCAAAGGGTAAATGAATGTAGGCTTGTGTTTGAGTAAAAATGGTAAATGAATAGCATAAACACAAATGGAAAAGCTACTAAATTTGAAAGCCGAAAATGTACTAATTTTTCCTTGCTTGTCAACTTATGTTCACAAATAAAACAAATAATGCAAACTATTTTTCAGATTCTGAATTCACCATGAAACAAATATAACTTTTCCTTAAATCTAGAGTTACTTTTAATTAGATCTAGGGGTGAGCATGGTGCCCAGATGCCCTGTGCGCCCATCCAAGCCCAGTAAAAAATTGCCCTGCCCATCCTTAAAAAAGTGGCCCGAAAAAAATTTGGGCAGTTTTGGACTGAGCTAATAACTGGGCAGGACTGGGCATCGGGCAGGGGTCCTGTCCTGCCCAGAAAATTAAATATATTTAAATAAATATTATTCTATATATACTATTTTATTTAAAATATATTATATTATTATGTCTAAATCTATTATATTATATTTCAGATATCTCTAAAGTTTTGAGATTCTGTAAAGTATGAATTAGAAATTTCATAGAGTAGGACAAGGCGTCACTACTTGGGCAGGGGAAGCCTGCCCTGCCCAGTCAATACTTGTCCTGCCCAAAAATGATTAGGGCTTTTATTAGACAGGGCTGGGCATCGGGCTGCAAAATGCAGCCCATTCATTCTTCGGGTTGGGCATCGGATAGGGGTCTCGCCCTGCCCATGCTCACCCCTAATTAGATCGACAACAAAAATTAACCCGAAAATAACTTCTAAGTTGTTTAGTCCATTCTACCTTCATATGCAATAAAAGTTGAGCCCACTTTTACCAAAATTTTAAAAAGAAAAATAAAAAGAAAGATGTGGAGGAATGTCACTTAGGGACCTATTGGGGGAATTAGTGATTTAGAATACCTTAAATGATATATTAAATAGGAGTAAAGCTTCTTTAGTGCTTCGTCCTTATAATTTTAGTCAACTTAATTTGCGTATCCAGTCTTGTAATTGTTTGGACTGTGTGTGATATTCACCAAAAAAAAAAAATTGAGATTACTGACGGAATTGTTTCGTCAATAATTACCATAGGATTATTGATGGAAAATCTATCAATAAATTTACTGACGGAAATATTACGTCAATAAATTCCACCGTTAAATTTCGTTGGAAACTATAATCTCCCATAGAAATACCAATGCAAAAAGTAGATTAATTACTAACGGAATTACCAACAGATTAATGATGGAAATTCTATCGATAATTTTTCATGAAAAATATAAATGAAATTTACTGACAGAGCAATTCCGTCGATAAAATTTGTATTGCTTTACTATTATGTTATAAAAATTTATTAATATAATAAATAAATAATACAACTAAAAAAATAATATATAATATAAAAATATTTGGATATATACTTAATATTTAATAAATAAATAAATAAATAAATAAATAAATAAATAAATAAATATATATATATATATATATATATATATATATATATAAGTGTTAACATGCGATTTTAGCAACAAAAATTTTCACAATTAAGTTTTAGAGGTGTAAAAATAGACACAATCATTTAAAATGGTGTAATTTTAACAATTTTATTAAACTAACTCAACTGTCTATTATTTTTCGGATGTGGGACCTGCTAATTCTTCTTCCAACTTTATAGCAAACATTTGAGTTAATTTAATAAAATTGGTAAAATTGCGCTATTTTTAAAAGCTTGTGTCTATTTTTTTACTATTCAAAACTTAATTGAGTTACACGCTCGTAAATAAAAACTTCCATACTAAAATTGAACCAAAACCCTATATATAAATATTATATTTATTTTTTAATTGTTATATATATACTTTTTAAGCAAAGCCCTAACAAATTAATTGAGATTAGATTCTCATTTTGTGGTGTATGTAGAGGACAACCTTTCCTCCAAGAAAGTCCTCCTAAGATTGACCAATGTCAATCCTGAGTAGAGCAAAATGATGGAAGGGTGAAGAGTCCACGAACACCCGAAAGGGTAGTACATAGCCATAGCCGTCCAAGTATTTATCAAGATAGAATATCAAAGAGAGCAAAGAGAAAGTAAAAGTTGAGAGAAATATCCATACCTCTTGATGCATACATATCTTCTTCTGAAGTGGAGCTCCTCGATCAGTCTGCTCAGCAGGCATATGAGAAAACAAAGAAAAAGAAAATTAAACCTAAACCCTAGAAAAGAACCTTAACAAAGGTGAGATTATATACTTACTTTGTGGTTTAGATGGGTACCTTTCTTCCAAGAAACTCCTCAAGCGATTGACTTATGTCAATCCAATGGCTGGCATAGCCATAGCCGTCCGAGTATTCAATGGTGTCCTCCTTTTTGACCTGAAGTAGGGGCTCCATGGGCTCCATTGGCGGTTAAATAGTTGGAAGGAATCGGGTGACCCATCAGAAAGTCTTGTCGTGGAAGAGGAAGGGATGGAACTGAGTACTGCTAGGATGGACTCATTTAAGTGCCTGTCTAGTTAAGCATTAGGAGCTCAAAACCCTGATTGATCGTAATTTTGCTAAGGGACTGGAGAGTAGCATATGCGTTTGGGAAATCATGATCAAACTCCAGCAACAAGAAATTGTCTCATCTACCCTCCCATTTTCTGCTCCTAAATTCTCGGCTGTCCTAGCAAATATTTTTCTTCCTATTTCTCAACCAAAATTCTCAAAATTCTGACCTTGTATATCTAAATTATCCAATCTGTTTATCTTTGTAACATCCCGTTTTCTAAAGCGTTTTCGAAATAAAATTATCAGAGTTTCAAAAGGGTTTATCAGAGTAGAGCATCGGAATAGTCGTGAAAATGAGTAACTGAATAACATTCAATAATGATGTATCTGTGTACTGTTACAGTCATCCAAAATATTCGAATATTAAAAAAAAAACGGTAAAATAAAAATTTCAAAAGAAATCTCCTCGTCCGCTTCTTCACGCTATCTGCTTACCCTTCTCTTCGGACTGACCACCTGAGGGTCCTGGGCCTAAGGTAAGAGCTGAGGTTCAATTACCATTGAACCTCAGGTAACGGTTAACCTCATGCTTATGTATCAAATATGTATGACAGATATCCATGGCAAAACAGCATTTAATCACATACAATATTCATATATTCACGTAATAACATAACCCAGCCACTGCAATATGCATGTTATTACAGTCTGCACTATCTCCAGTGCCACGATGGCCTATCGTGTCCTCAGCGCTAGGAAAACATAACGGCATTATCAAAACCATAACCCGTATCAAGTTGTATGTGTATGATCAATTTTCAAAAACAGAATCTCAGACTATCTATCACATATAAGCATATAATAAGCATCAGAGTTAGTGTTACAGTACGCATCCGTACCTGGGTTGATAAATCCGGTATGAAGACAATCGGTATACGTTTGCAGACGTCCTATAATAGGAATATTGTGTTAAATAATATTCTTGAATATATTTTGGCCACTATTGAATATTCTACCCTTGGTACACTAAACCATTATTTTATTTCTTCAAAATTCGTGGAAAAACGCTGGACAATATTGGGCAGAATTTCGCCTATCTTTGAAAAATCATAACTAATTCTAGAAAAATCGAAACGAAGATCCGTAAAAAGTTCCGGACTCCTTACGATGTCTATTTTCAATAAAATATATCAGGCCTTGC
Source organism: Acacia crassicarpa (assembly GCA_034222035.1). Taxonomy (NCBI): domain Eukaryota; kingdom Viridiplantae; phylum Streptophyta; class Magnoliopsida; order Fabales; family Fabaceae; genus Acacia; species Acacia crassicarpa. The sequence goes on from JAWXYG010000003.1 coordinate 43,808,883, forward strand.
CTAGAATTCAAAAATCATTCCCAGATTTCACGTGTTCATCCTCTGCCCAGAATTTCCAGCATTTTCGCAACATAAACTTTGAGAATTTCTTTCTCACTGTACAGAGCTCATTTCAACATGTTCTTTACATATTTAAAAAGCTCTATATGTCTACTTTCATCATGAATTTTCTCAGAATTTTTCAATATCATTTTCAACATGAAATATGAGTGTTTCTGTTACTAGTTCAGAAATCGCCTAACCGACGAATTTCCGCCAGAACTTCGTTACAACAGTGTTCTTGACCTGGGAATTTTTGCAGAACCACCTCCTTCACTATATTTTCGAAATGAAGCTATTTTAAACTATAAAAACATGAAACTAAAATTATTCTAGAATTTTAAAGATTAAAACTACTTCTACCTATGAATTTAAAACTCAAAACTAAGAACTTTGCTTACTTAGAGCTTGATCTCCTTCAAGCCTCCCCTTCAGCTCTCTCAACTCTCTCTCAAATAAGCAGATGGTGCTTTGCTTGGTGTGAGGAAAATGTGAAGAGCTTGGCCCCTATTTATAGGAAAAAGGTTGGACATTTTGGTAATAAAATGCAACTTTCCTCTTGATAAAACTCCACCATTAGATCTAGGGCTTCATTGAAAAATTAAATCCTCACCATACACACACTCATCTGCCCTCTCTCTCTCTCTCCCCTCTTCTCTTTCTTCTTCCTTCTCCTTGAAGCTAAAACAAACTTGCATTTTAAGCCATGAATAGTGGTTTGTAATCTAGAAGCTTTGACCAATTTTGACACATGTGTTTGAAACTCAATTCCTTCCCTTTGAAGCCTCCAAAACCGAAATGCCCTCTGGTCCCTTAGGTTAGATTTTTGTTTTGGGCTTTATTGGTGGTTTGGGCAAATGTTTGGGTTACCAAAAATGATCTAATTGAGTTTTTGTTGTGCCAAAAAGCCCTAAATTAATTTCTTCTTGTTTATTATTAGATTAAGCTTAATTAGGTTTAGTTTGAAATGATTCTGTTGATTACCAATTCAATTATAATCCTACTAAGTCCAATTGTTACAATTATGGATCCCTTGTTAGGCTTTATTGTTGAATTTAGCCAAAATATTGCAAATTGCTTGTAAATATTTATCATTAAATTAATTATGCATGTTAATTCAATTAAGATTAATTTTTGATGTTTACTAATTATTTTAGACCTCTTCCTATCCCTTTACGGCTTAATTTTGCCAATATGTGAATTATATGACAATATATCACTAATTGTGAGTTTAATTGTTCTTAAATTGTTGAGAATTCCATTTAATTGGTTTAGGGGTTTTTATAGCATTTTACAATATTTAATGATCCGTAATAAAAATTTTGGGAGTTGAATTTTGTCCTATAAAGTCCTACCGACAACTTATTCAAGAATTAGCATAAATATACTTACTAATTTGGAGACAACATGCTCTCCTATTTTAAATGGGTCCTAAATGGCCAAAATATTATATTCAAGAGATATACAAATTTTGGGGTATTATAATCTTCCTTGTTGAGAATTGCCATAGCTTAGGCTTTTTAAAAAAATAAATTTGAGAACATATATAATTCGAGATCAGATTCTACAATCGATATAAAATAATTAGATATCATATTTATCAATTTGTTTTCTTAGTTAATTATTATTTATCATTTATAATTTTGATCAAATATTTGGTTTCGAAAAGATTCATTCCTTATTTAATATGAAATATATTTTATTTGATATCTATACTGGTATTTTAGATATATTGTTAAATTATTTATTATACTAATTATAAAATGAAAATAATATTTGAATATTAATGTCATTCATTAAATTAAAATTTATAATATTTATTATGAAATATATATAACTAAGAAAATATTATCAAATTTATTAAATTCATACCCTTTTCGGTACCTATACATTCATAAGTACTTTTAATAAATGAAATCCTAACATAATCAACATTCTTAAAATGAATTGTAAAAACAATACTCTCATAACATAAATCATGAACGACACTTTTAACTAACGGCACTTATTCAAATCATGATTACCTAAAATCATTCTCCATCCTTAATGCAAATGGGCACTTAAACAGTCTGATTAAATCAACTGATAATCACGCCTATTCTCTTGCTGCCTTGGAACCTCTTCATTTCCTTACTCCTTCCAGTTCCCTAATCCTGATCGTTCATCAAATCTCTAATGAATCAAGCTTTTACAACACACTACAAACTCTCCTCCTCTCTCCATCATTCCGCCTCCTCTTCTCTTTCTATTCAGCTTCGCCCCTTCCCATTTCATTCCGCAGTCGATAAGAAGGGATAATATCTAGAATACTCAATATTTCCTCCAAGGCTCCAATTCTTATTATACGATGCCTTCTAAAAGTTATTTTTGATCTTTTCATAAAGCATTTGTCGTAATTAATAACTGTAATATTAGATGTTGGAAAAAAAAAAGTAATATTAGAAACCACTTGAATTTTATGGTAAATTTATTTCTTTTAACTATTAATATTTGTACATTAGAATTAGTTAAAAGTGACTTATTTTTTACACTAGATGTAGTATTTTTTTTATGTGGCTATCTGACGCAATTAAGAGTAGCTTTCCCAAAAACGTTTTCTCTATTGACGCAAACTCAAACTTAAAACCTCAATTGGTAGTATCAATGTATTATACGGTCCAAACATTTGGTGGGAGTATATTTGAAAAATACACATTTTTTTTTCCCGAAAAGGTTCCAGAAAAGTCTACCATTGACTATTGCACTCTCACTCTCGCTCGCCAATAAAATTTTGATGGGAAGCTTAATATTGTTTTTAATATAGTAATGCAACTTTCATTTAACTACTATATTTTTGTCCCTGCTCCATATCCAACCGGGCTCCATTTATACAAAAGGGTGAGGGTGGCGGCGTCGAGAGTAATGGAAAGCAACACAGGAAAAGGAAGGGTGGTGTGTGTAACTGGTGCTTCTGGCTTTATAGCTTCATGGCTTGTAAAGCTTCTTCTTCTTCGTGGTTATACTGTGAAGGCCACTGTTCGTGACCCAAGTGAGTTATCATCATCCCCTTTATTTTATTTTTTGTCTCAAAAATCGTCCTGCAAATACAATCGCCGATACTACTTCTCTAAATATTGGGGCTTGGACAGATTGATTTAAATGTTTTAGGTTTTCCCAGTAAAAGGTGAGATGAATTGATTCTTGGAATAGGCGAAAGAAATAATCTACGGGCTAAATTTGAAGACTAGCATCTGTATTCTCTTGCATTTGTTTGGCTTTCTTTCCTGATGTCTGTCTACTGTCTTTCTGAACCATCCAGGCATCCATTAAGTCAAAACAGCTTTTAAACTAGAGTTAAAACAGCTTTATTTTACTTGCAGAGATATTTTAAATTATAGCATCTCTAGTTGTTTTTTTCACATGGAGCAATTCTATTTTGGTATTTCCTATGTCTTGTTCTCAGAACCATACCCAATTTTGTGGTGGTTTAAAATTGTGCACAGATGATTCAAAAAAGGTACAACACTTGCTTGAACTTGAAGGAGCAAGGGAGAGATTGAGTCTGATGAAAGCAGATCTGTTGGAAGAAGGTTCGTTTGACTCTGCTGTTGAAGGCTGTGAGGGTGTCTTTCACACTGCCTCCCCTGTTTCTGTTGATGTCAAAGACCCTCAGGTTCTTGTATATCATTTCTGAACAATGATTTTTTGAGAGGACGCGTAGTTCAGGGTTTAAGGGCTCCTAATATGAACTTTTAAAAAAGTGTGTTTTTTTTTAAAGCTCTAAATTGGAGCTTTTAAAAAAAAGCAGCATTTTAGTTTTTTTTTTTGGTGTGACTTTGGCTTTTTAAAAAACAATATCATCTAAACACATAAATTAACAAAAAATGCATTTTTTTTTACATTAAAAAAGTGATTTTTATCCAAAAAAGTACATCCAAACGGGCCTAAATACTCTGATATATTTCTGCAATCTATACAGAAACTAATAGTTCTAGTTAATGGGTTGAACTATTAACATTCACTGTTGGGTCTTTGTCATAGTCATATACTCCCTTCGATATAACATTTATTTACTTAGTTTGATTAGATTAAGGAAATTAGTTAGGTTAGTTGATATCACATGTTTTTAAAAACACTCTAATCATTTCAGTTAATTCCCTCATTTTCTCTCCTCCTTAATTTAAGAGAACATTAATAAGGGTAAATTAAGAAAATATGATAAATATAAAAATATTGTCTTATATTTTTTATTACCAAAATCAAATTTTCAAATATATCCTATATTAAGATCTGAAAGAGTATTTAACTAAGTAATTTATTCATTATGATATGCAAGTTGAACTTTGACTTACTGCAAGTCTATATAGTTTTAATCATTTTATAATATAGTCTCCCACCTTTATTCTAGAACATAAGGACTAAACTATAAAATGGTTCAAACTATATGGAGCTGTAGTAAGTCAAAGTTCAAAGACTGAGTTATAGTCGAGTTAAAACTATAAGGACTAAGTTGTACGGAGTTAAAATATAGGGACTAAGTTATAATCTAGTCAAAACTATAGGGAACAAAAGATTAATTTTCCAGGAAAAATAAAAGTAGCTTCTAAGAATTGCTTTCTTGATTGTAGACTGAACTCATAGACCCTGCACTCAAGGGAACTCTCAATGTTCTTAAATCATGTGCAAAATCGCCGTCTCTGAAACGGGTTGTTTTAACTTCTTCCATTGCCACAATGTTATTTAATGGAAAGCCTAGGACTCCTGATCGAAGTTGTAGTTGATGAAACATGGTTTGCAAATCCAGAATCTTGATATGAATCTGAGGCATGTATACTAACTAATTTGTTGAGTTTAACTTTGAATGAAATTTGAGCTTCATATTAACTTGTAATTCATACAATGGTGAAAGCTAAATATAAAAGAAGTTCCGATATGAAAAGACTACAATATATTTTCAAAATCATATTTTGCATGAATCATTAAGGGGAAAAATACAAATTAAAACTACAAATGATCTTCCTCTATAAAAGGTGTGAGATGCCATGTGAGCTATAAGTTCTTGGCCAGTTGGTCTTGATAATGTGAAGCGAGAGAAAGGGAGACGGGTGAGGTGAGACCAACATTTGAGGCAAAGCGGGTTCCCGACATCTTTTTTTCCCCTCTCCTGTCATCTCACACTAAATATCCTGTAATACCCTAAAGTTCATAATCGTTATAAACATTATATTTTGGATTAATTAAAGATCAATAAAGGTTTAATATTAGTACAGAGATCATAATTAATTTGATCACACTGTTTAGCCTAGTAACATCTGAAACACTATACTAAGATGATAACTTGGATTAAATTATCATCCCCTAAAGATTCAATATATATGGCGAAAATTCAATAATAATAAAGAGGCAAATCCAACTATTAAAATTAAAGCATAAAATGAACAAAAAGAAAGGAAGGAAGAAGGGGACGTTTTTAGCTTGTGAAGCAAGAAACACAAATTCAAACACATGCAAAGGCTTGTGGATGAAGTTGGAACCTTCCAACTTTGAGAGCAAGTTACTTGGAGAACAAGTCACCAAGCTACTTAGTGAGCAAATTACTTGGTGAGCAAGTTACTGGGCGGACGAGGTTACTTGGCGAGCAAGTTACTTGGCGAGCAAGTTGTAAAACTTTGGAGAGCAAGTTAGGAAGACTTGGAGAGCAAGTCAGGAAAACTGGTAGAGCAAGTCGGGAAGACTTGGAGAGTAAGTCGAGCAAGTCGGGAAAACTTGGAGAGCAAGTAAGAATTGGCTAGAATGCTCTAGAAGAAGTCAACAACTTGTTGATTAAGCTAGGGTTTTCTAAACACAAATAACACCTAAGCCTTGCTTATGTCATCAAGATGACATCATAAGGATGACATCACAAGAACACATGAAGGGTGTAGATTTAAACTTCTTCATTAAGTTTAGATCTAATGGTTAGGATTTAAGAAGAGGCTTGTTGAAGAAGTTGGGAATTTTCCTATAAATAGGAGGCTTCCCCTCCTCATTTCTTCACACCATCATCACATGCACCTCTAATCCTTTGATTAACAGAGTGAGAGTGAGAGTTCTCTTGGGGCTAGAAGGAAGAAGCAAGAGTCTTCAAGAGGTAAGCTTGTTCTTAGTTTTATAGTTTTTAGTTGTTCTTAGTAGTTTTTAATATAGATGTTAGTTTAATCTAGTAAATAGGTAAAGTGATTCCCCATATTTGTTTTCAAGCCTTATTGCATCAAAAAGATGTCCGACAAGGTGGAAACATATTGGGGAGTGACTTTTAGGATTAAGGGAACAAGTTAGAGTAAAATGAAAGAAGTCTAGAATTGCTGGATTTTGGGAGTCAACTGGATAGGGGGCATTATTTTCTGTATCAAATGATCTTTAAAAATCAAGAAATTTTCCAAGAAATAAAGTAGACATGTAGGGCTTTCCGAATATATAAAATATGTAACGTTTTGATCTCTGGACAAGGAGATATAAATTTTTGAAGATTAGGCTATTTTTCTGGGCGAATTTCTGGGCAGAGGATGAACACGTGAAATCTGGGAGTTATTTTTGAATTCTGGGAAAAATATGATATTTTTTATGCAAAATAGACATCCTAAGGAGTCCGGAACATTTTACGGATCTTCGTTTCGATTTTTCTAGAATTAGTTATGATTTTTCGAAGTTAGGCAAAAATCAGCCCTAAATGCTGATAATCAGTATTTTTATCTGAAAATCCAAAGGAAATAATGGAAAAATAAATACACCAGAGGTAGAATAGCCAATTGTGGATAAGATATCTTTTAGTATATTATTTGTGAGTTAATAGATGTGATATTACTCTTATAGGAAGTCTGCAATCGTTTTCTGATCGACGTCATACTGAAACCACCGACTCAGGTACGGACGCGTATTGTAACACTAACTCTGATGCTTATGGTATGCTTATATGTGATAGATAGTCTGAAACTCTATTTTTGAAAATCGATCATACACATATAGCTTGATACGGGTTATAGTCTTGATAACGCCGTTATGTTTTCCTAGCGCTGAGGACACGGATGTACACCGTGGCACTGGTGAATAGTGTAGACTATAATAACATGCATATTGCAGTGGCTGTGTTATGTTATTATTTTGAATATGAGAATATTGTATGTGGTTATTGCTGTATTGCCATGAATATCTGTCATACATATTTGATACATAAGCATGAGGTTAACTGTTACCTGAGGTTCAATGGTAATTGAACCTCAGCTCTTACCATAGTGTCAGGGTCCGGAGGAACCAGGGCCAAGGGCAAGGATAAGGAGCCAGCGCGAGGACGAAGATGGAGAAATTTTTATTTCGACGTTATTTTATTGAACTATTTTTTAGACTACTGTACCGCTGTGTAAGCAGCCAGATATTACAACAGTGAAGGTTTTATCAGATACTCACTCTTTAGAAATTATTCCGATGCTCTACTCTGATGAAAAAAAAAAAATTATTCCGCTTTTGAAAATTGAGATGTTACATATCCTAACTGATCTATACTAGTGTTTGGAATACACACAGTGTAATACCCTAAAAATCCTATTTAGCATAACCACTAAATGATACCTATTAAAGTAGGTGAATATGTGGTCTCAAAGATATTATAGTTCATCTAGTTTAAAATTAGAGAATTTTCTCCTAGAGTTAAATAAACCAAAACAACTCAAATACTCTAAGTTCATTTAGGGATCGTAAAATACCCTATAATTTTCATATTGAAGCATAGTTCATATTTAAATTTTAAAGGGGCATAAAATGTTATTGAAATATCAAACAAATTAGAGGAAAATGTCAATAATTGATTGGACAAATAATTGTACATTAATTAAAGTAATTGAATTAATTTTTGCAATTAATTATTGAATCCTCTTAGGAACCATAAAATATCAAAAAATGCAAGTAATTACCAAATTAAATTATGGTTCACATGGAATTAAAAGGACCAATGAGGAACTATGGAGAATACTTAAACAAGATAGGAGAAAAATAATAAATAGTTAGGTATTCATTAAATTAAATAATTGTGCCAAATCTTTATTACTAATCAAGGAATTGATTAAGCATCATTAACTTATTAAGAGGTGAAATTTACTAAAATACCCTTAATTAACACACTAATGCATAAAATCATAATTGACTCATAGAAAGGCCTAAAGAGTTATCATCACACTGAGACCAATTAAGGGGTGAATAATAACAATTAATGAGCAATTGAAATTACAACAATAAAGACACTAAATTTAACTAAATTAAAATAGGCATAATTAAAGATGTATAATTCCGATTAAAAGCCAATGGCTAATCATGAGTTATTTAAATGAATTTCTAAGGACTATAATTAAATTGGAGTTCCTAAAATAGTATAAAACATCATGAAAATACCTAAAACAACTATGGAGAAACTCCAACAAGTAAAGAACAATTAAATCTATATTTGAAAAGATATTAACATGTAATTCTTACATTTTCAAAGATAAGCCGTAAGAGTATATAAAGAGGCTTAAAATAATTAGAGGAGACTAAAAATCATTTTATGGCATCAAAAATTAATCCTAATTGAATTGACATTCATAATTAATCTAGTGGCAAATATTAACAAACAATTTGAAATATTTTGGCTAAATTCTATATTAAAGCTTAACAAGGGATCAATAATTGAAGCAATTGAATTTAGTAGGATCACAATTGAGTTGGTAAACAATTAAATCATTACAAACTAAACCTAATTAAGCTAAATCAAATAGTGAACAAGAAGAATTTAACTTAGGGCTTTTTACCACAATAAATCACATTGGACCAATTTTTGTAGCCCAAACCATTAACCAAGCTAACAAATAAAGCCCAAAGTAGACCAAAAACAAATAAAAAAAAAAGGGCTGAGGAGGGCCACGGTTTTGGAGTGAATTGGAGGCCAAGAAATTGATTAATCACATGTTGAAATAGTCAACAACTTCACCAAGAAGTAGAAGCTTCTAAGCTTCAAGAGTAAGCTTCTTCAACTTCTTGAAGAAGGAGAACAACTTGTTGAAGAAGGTTAGATCCAATGAGTCAGATCAAAACTTCTTAGTTAAGTAGGATCCAATGGCCAACAATTGTCAAGAGAAAGTTGCAATTATTTACAAAATTACCAAGCTCTCTTCCTATAAATAGGAGGCTTCCCCTCCTCATTTCTTCACACCATCACCACATACACCTCTAATCCTTTGATTAAGAGAGTGAGAGTGAGAGTTCTCTTGGAGTTAGAAGGAAGAAGCAAGAGTCTTCAAGAGGTAAGCTTGTTCTTAGTTTTATAGTTTTTAGTTTTTTAGTTGTTCTTAGTAGTTTAATGTAGATGTTAGTTTAATCTAGTAAATAGGTAAAGTAATTCCACATATTTGTTTTCAAGCCTTATTGCATCAAAAAGATGCCGGACAAGGTGGAAACATGTTGGGGAGTGACTTTTAGGATTAAGGGAACAAGTTAGAGTAAAATGAAAGAAGTCTAGAATTGCTGGATTTTGGGAGTCAACTGGATAGGGGGCATTATTTTCTGTATCAAATGATCTTTAAAAATCACGAAATTTTACAGCAATAAAGTAGACATGTAGGGCTTTCCGAATATATAAAATATGTAACGTTTTGATCTCTGGACAAGGAGATATGAATTTTTGAAGATTGGGCTATTTTTCTGGGCGAAATTTCTGGGCAGAGAATGAACATGTGAAATCTGGGAGTTATTTTTGAATTCTGGGCAAAATCTGGTATTTTTTCTGAAAAATAGACATCCTAAGGAATCTGGAACATTTTACGGATCTTCATTTCTATTTTTCTAGAATTAGTTATGATTTTTCAAAGATAGGCGAAATTCTGCCCAATATTGTCCAGCGTTTTTCAACGAATTTTGAGGAAATAAAATGATGGTTTAATGTATCGGGGGTAGAATAGTCAGTAGTGGCCAAAAATCTTTTAGGATATTATCTTTAAATTAATAGGATGATATTGCTCTGATAGACTGTCCGAAAGAACGCAGACCGATCAATTACGTACCGAGACTATCGACTCAGGTACGGACGCGTACTGTAACACTAACTCTGATGCTTATTGTATGCTTATATGTGATAGATAGTCTGAAACTCTGTTTTGAAAATTGATCATACACATACAACCTGATACGGGTTATGGTTTTGATAATGCCGTTATGTTTTCCTAGCGCTGAGGACACGATAGGCCATCGTGGCACTGGAGATAGTGCAGACTGTAATAACATGCATATTGCAGTGGCTGTGTTATGTTATTATGTGAATATGTGAATATTGTATGTGATTACATGTTGTTTTGACATGGATATCTGTCTTGCATATTTGATACATAAACATGAGGTTAACTGTTACCTGAGGTTCAATGGTAATTGAATCTCAGCTCTTAACATAGCGTCAGTGTCCGGAGGAACCAGGGCCAAGGACAAGGATAAGGAGCCAGCGCGAGGACGAAGACGGAGAAATTTTTATTTCAACGTTGTTTTGTTGAACTATTTTCAGACTACTGTACCGCTGTGTAAGCAGCCAGATACTACATCAGTAAATGTTTATCAGATACTCACTTTTGAAATTATTCCGATGCTCTACTCTGATCAATTATTTCAAAAACGCTTCAGAAAATTGGGATGTTACACACAGCAGGGAAAATGATATTTAGGTCTTAAAACTTCAATTTGGTCATAGTTATGTTTTAACAATCTTACAAAAAATAAGTTACAGATACTAATTCCAACAATTGAAATAGGGATAAATACCATTTTTACCATGGAAGCTTAGCCTAACAAACACTGTCACCTGAAAGTTTATTTTGGTTTCATTTTTGCCTTGGAAGTTAATAAAATAGAGTAATTTTGCCTTAGAAGTTAAAAACATGAAGCAATTTTGCCCCAGAAGTTTTTTTTAAGGAGCAATTGTGCCATTGGAAGTTTACAAATTGTGTAATACCCCAAAATTATTATTTCTCATAAACACAATATTTTGGTTGATGGCACCTATTTTAAATGGGTGAATATATGGTCTCAAATTTTGAGATATATTTATTATATCTATTAGATTATTTCTCCTTTGAATTTAAGGTAGCCAATGTTTTATTTTTCTAAATTTTGTTTGGAATCATAAAATACCATAAAAATACAAACAATTCGCAAATGAAATTAGGGTTCTTAAAGGACCAAAAGAGAGCAAGGAAATGTTAGGAAAATACATTAATCAAATTAGGGAAAATAATATGAATTAGTAGACACTTAGATTTTCACTAAACTAAATGATTATATAAATTTTCATAATTAATCAAGGGATTAACTAAAGGAGATTTAAGTCTCAAAATTCATAATTTATTAAGGAACTAAATTATCTAAAACCCTAGAACTAATACCTAGCTCATATTAATTTATAAAGGGTTATAAAGAATTACCAAAACACTTGAAATAATTAAGGGGCAATTACTAATAATTAATGAGCAACTAAATTTATACTAATGGAATATTTAGATAATTACTTACAATTAATATTAATAGCCATTAAATAGAAGTGTATTAAACTAATTAAAATTTAAAGACCAATAAAGGTTTGGGATTAGTACAAAATAAATCACCAATGGCCATAAAATACTCTAAACACCAATTATGCAATAGTCAAGAGATAATTAGGTTTTAATTAAGATGTTAACCAAACTTTAATTAAGCTTTGAAAAGTCAATAATCACAATTAACATTAAAGGTCAAGATTTAACCTTGTAAAGGTAATCCAAAGGCTCTAATTAGCTATAATAAAGTGGAATCCATGTGAAATCCAATCCACCAATAGAAGAATTTCCTTGTAGGCATGTGAGAGGAATAAAACACAAAATTATTTAAGTAACTAAACAAACACATGCTAATATGAGTCATAACTCTAAAAGATGAATCACAACCCTAAACATGAGTGAATCACCAACCTAAGCCATGAGTCACAAACCTACTAATGGATGAGTCATAGAATCAAATTAAAACATAAAGACTTTCAAGGCATATGGAAGAGGATCATGTACTAGATCATAAATGAAGGAGAAGAGGATAGAAGAGTGAAGTAGAAGCAAGATGGTGGTGGAATATGTGTGTGTATGTGTGAAAAGGGAGTGTTGTGCATGCTAATGTTGTGAGTCTAAGGGAGAAGTCAAGCTATTGGCCAATAGGAAATTAGACAATTAAAACAATTAAATTGGTTCATGAAAATAACTCTAGACTTAAACTAGTGAAAATCTATACAAACTAAATTATAACTTGAAATCCACTAACTAAGTATCAAATTTAAATTGAGATCAATATCAAGCATAAATCAAGCATGAAAACAAGTATAACCAAAGTCATTTCCTTAATTGTTGAAGATTGAAACCAATAGAGAAGATAGGCAAATTTAATCTCTAAATGAAGCCAAGAACTACTACAAAAAATTTCGAATTTTGCTACGGAAAAAATCCGTAGCAAAATGATTTTGCTACGGAAAAACATGGATTTTCCGTAGCAAAATCATTTTGCTATGGATTTTTTCCGTAGCAAAATTCCTCATAGCAATTTGCGACAGAAGTGGAAAATCCTCCATTCTGTCGCAAATTTGCTACGGAAAAAAAAATCTGTAGCAAATTGCTATGGATGTAATTTGCTACGGAAAATTTTCCGTAGCAAATTGCTATGGAATTGCTACGGAAAAAATTCCGTAGCAATTTGCTACGGAAAATTTTCCGTAGCAAATTTGCTACGGAATTTTTTCCGTAGGTTTTTCTAATTCTGAACACTTTACCATTAATTTATTTAATTTATAATATTTAATGTTTCTCCATGCTTCCTTACATCTATCTGACAAATATTTTCTTAAATATTCTTCTCTTCTTCCCATTGTATCTATTACTCTTACAAAATTTGGGTCATTTTCATTTTCCATTAATTGTGTATAGACTTCTACTAAATCTTCTGAGATTAATCTTGGTAATTTTCTATAAAACATATCTAAATAAAATTTTTGTTTTTCAGCTTCCACTATTCTTGCTTCATAAAAATATTTTTTATATTCGCAAATATATTGATTTATATGTGTTGGATCTAAACTACAAATTTCTATTTCATGTAAATATCTAATTGCTATTAAAATCTGTGAATATTCTAGACTTGCAACATTTATTCCTACAAATTCATTTTTTAGAACATTTTCATATTTTGATAATATTGATGTATATATTACTTCTCTTCTTTCATAAGCTGTTTCTTCCAATCTTCTTACTTCCATTCTAAATTCCATTGTTATACATCACAAGAATTTATAGATAATTTTAATCAGAGAAATTTATTAGCAGAGAGACCAATAAGTTCAAGTTTAAGATAAATTAGACCACAAGATGAAAATTATATAAGATTAGAAGTAAAATCAGATACATCATGGAAAGAGATTCTAGGAAAAGTAAATGAACATATAGAAAGAAGTGAAATAGACATAGCACTTACAGAAGATAATCTAATATTAGAAGGAAATCAAACAAAATCTAATGTTGTATTGAGATTTAATAACAGAGATACAATTAATTTAAACCTTTTAGTAAGAGAGAATTTATCACCAAATTATAAGATAATTTTAGGAAAAGATTTTTTAGAATTAGTAAAACCATATAGAATTCAAGATACAAGAATAATGATAAACTTAAATCATCAAACAATTATAATACCAAAATTATCATGATTTATGAAGACATAATACTTGAATGGGATGAAAATAGACATAGAATAATATTTATCTATGAAAGACAAGACATAGAAAGAGAAATAGATGAAACTACATTAGTTCCAGATGCAGATGTAAACCTAATAAGAATTCTGATAAAAAAGTTAAAATCAAAGATTACATTATATAAGTCAAGATTAACTACTGAAAATTTTATTAATTATAAGCGAACAGCCAGGTTATATGCTCAAATGTAGAGAAGATATGGGTATGACGATACTATAACCAACCATCAAGCTTCAGGGGTTGACCAAATATGATCCGGGTCATGGAAGGATACCTGTCCTTTTTCATACAGGAATACTTTTACAGAGAGTAACCCGTCTCTCAGACCTTCCTCCTTCAGACCATACTCAGCACAGCCTTCTTTCATTTCCTACTGGAGGCGTAATCTAAAACTTGATTTTATGGCTCTTATATGATCATAACCAAACCTTAGCCTTATTTGAGCAAATAACCATGTGTGTTTTACAGGACCATAACTAATAAATTGCTGATAATATTACTCCCTAATTTGATCCCTAAAGAAAATTAAAAGCACATACCTTAAATTTGTTCCACAGATATTTGAAGTATTGCTCAAAGAAAGAAATAATTAAACTGCTGTATTTTATTTCTCAAGACAAGTGTGTACAAGAGAGTAAGGTAGTGATGTTTCAAGCTCAGTAGGTTTTTCCGTGGTTTACAATGAAGAGTTACAAGGCTTTATATAGACAGATTCCCTACCGGCTGATTCCAATGATACAACTCTTACAATGCTTCCGTAAGGAATATTTCTACAAGACATAATAATACTAGCTAAGACATAAAGATGAAAAGCTTCGTACATGAAGATTGCATGCGTCTGAACCATTTTGCAACTTTTTCAAACTATGACACTATTTACTATTTCGTCCTTTTTTGATTTTGTCATTTTGTGATTTTGTTTTGTTTTTTTATTTTTTATTTTTTTGCAAAATTTGTACATTGTTGGCATAACTTCCACCGAACATGTTTCTCTTCTTCTTTTACACTCTTTTGCCTTTTTTAGATTCCAAATTATCCTGTCAGCACTTTGTCAGTGTCGGCAAGTTCTTTCCTTGTCATCTTCCATTTGTCTTCAAATCTTTAGAGGACACTCAGATCTATTTCTGGATCTTCAATATCTTGCATAGCTTTTTCTCTTTCTTCACAATTCTTACACTTGTGATTAGAGTACTCTGCCAAAAGATTACATATCTTCTTCTTCGTCTTTTCTGAATTTTCCATCTTGTTATTTCTCAGCCGATCATACCATTGTACAAACAGGGGCTGATCATGTGAAGTCTTTCCAAGTGCCACAATTATTGTTGTTACACCGCAGTAATAAACCCATTGCTTCTCAATGTTAATGGCTCTGGTCATTTCTTGAAAGATGATATGATAATTCTGAGCTCTAATATTACACATCTTGTTCTGAAATTCCTCGTCTTCTTCAAGGTCTTCTTTTACTTCTGCATCAGCTTCTATTGGCTTCTTAGTCGTTCCAAACTTGATTAAAGTGATTGGAGGATAAAACTTTTCTGGTGTAATTTCTGCAACTGTAGAATAAAATCTGATATACACAGTGTATTGTGTTGCAATGCTAACATATACTTTAGTCGCTTCTTGCAAGGCTGCTGGAAATTCTTTAATTTCTTGAGGATCATTATTCTTCGGCAAATAAATTGCATGTAACATTCCATACTGATATAAAATCTTTATGAGGTCTGGTGAAGTTCCTGGGTAGGCTACAACTTTGTTAAAGGCAAAATGAGAGGCATATTTAACATTTGGATCTGAAAGTTCCATTTTTCCAGTTTTTCTAACAAGTTTTTTGAAAAATTGATATTTAGAATAGGTGTCAAATGAATTGCTTCTGGTAATTCTAGGTTGTGAAGGTGAAGCTCCTATTTCTTTTCCTTTTTCTTTTCTTCGGGCTTCCTCTTGCATTTGGGCTTTAATAATCTCATTAAAATGGGTTATAGTTTGAAGTGTTTGGGTTACTGGAGGTGTTTGAACTTCTTTTTGGGTTTCTTGGGCAGTAGGCCCAATAACATTTTCTTGGGTTACTTGGGTAGATGACCCACTAACATTTCTCTGGGTAGTTTGGGTAGATGACCCATTTCCTTGAGTTTGGGATTGGGTAGATGACCCAATTTGAGTGTATGACTCATTTAAATTTCTTTTTCCATTTCCTTCCAATTTCTCGACTCTTTTAAAAAGAGTATCAACCTGTTGATTTAAATGTGCAATACTGGTTAAAAGATTTTGTATAGTCGAACTGCATTGACTGTTGACTAACATTCATTTTTAGAATGTTTAAATCTGCTAAAGCTGTCTGGCACCCATTACAAGTCGGATTAGAGTTCATTCCTGAACCACTGGATCCATCATTAGATTCCATCTGCTCATAAAACCTGCAATAAGATTATTTTTTCCTGGTACATATTCAATAACATAATCATAATAAGCCAAATCTCCTTGCCACTTAAATAACATTTTATTAGCCAATTTTTCAGTTTTTATTCCTTTATCAAGCCAAGATTTTACTTGTGTATTGTCAGTCCTAATTATAAATTGTGTATTAACTATAAATAATTCAAAATTTTCAACTACCTTTACTATTGCTAGTAATTCTTTCCAATTTGAATGATATTTCCATTGTGTTTCTAAGAATTTTCCACTTGCATATCTGGTTATAATTTCTTCTCCTTTCTCATTTTCATGATATAATGCTGCTCCCCAATAATGATCAGAGGCATCAGTATAAATAATCCATTTTACATTTTTATGTAAAGGTATTGTTAATTTTGGTAATTTTTGACAAATTTTCTTTAATTGTTCAATTATTTTACTTGTTTCATTATTCCATTTCCACTCAGTTTTTTCTCATGCTAATTTAGAAATTTTTGAAGTTAATTTTGCTAAATTCGGAACATAATTTCTTACTTGATTAATCAATCCTAAAAATGCTTGTGAATCTTTCTTATTTGTTATTCTATCAAATTCTAAGACTTTCTTACTTATGTGATCTTGCAATTCTATTCCATTTGTGGTTATTATCTGTCCTAAAAATGGTATTTCTTGTTTTCTTAATATAGATTTCTTTGGTGATATATTCAAACCTTTTTCTTCAATTAAATCTACGAATAAATTTAAATGTTTTTCATGTTCTTCTTCATTTTCTGAAAATATTAAAATATCATCTATATATATTACAGCAAAATCTCTTAAAGGTAATAACAACTTTGATACGAATTCTTGAAATATGCTGGGACTATTATGATATCCCATAGGTAATACATTCCATTCATACAAACCTTCAGAGGTACTAAAAGCTGTATATTTTTTACTATCTTCTTCCAATTTTACTTGAAAAAATCCTGATTTACAATCAAATTTACTAAATATTTTCTTTCCTCTTATTAAATTAAATAATAATTCCATTTTTGGTATTGGATATCTATTTCTAATTGCTATACTATTCAATTTTTTATAATTTATTACCATTCTACTTTTCCCTCTTCTTTCCTTACTAAGTTTTTTAACAATCATTGCTGGTGATGAATATTCAGATCTACTTTCTCTTATTAAATCATATTTTTTCATTTCATTTATATGCATTACAAATTCTTCTTTATCTTCAGCTGTCCATGGGTAAGGTTTACAGTTTATTTCTTTACTATAATCTTTCAATTCTATTTTTGCCACCGGTTTAGATTTTTCCCAATGTATTAAAGGATTTTCACTAAAATTCTCTAATATTCTTTGTTCTATAGATTTTTCTTCTCTAATTGTTAATGTTGCTAACATGTGTTCTATTTTTACTGGTTCATTATTTTGTAAAAATTGTACTTCTTCTTTATGTTTTTTCTTCTGAAATTTTTCATCTTTTCTTTTATATGGACTCGTTATTCTTACTCCTATAGCTTGATGTTTACAGGGTGTTGTTAAAACTAAAGCTTTTTCTATGAAAGTAAAAGGATAATATTTTTCTAAAAAGTCTAATCCTAATATTATATCACATTAAGGTTCATTATATTGATTTAATTCTTCAATTTTTAATTCATAATTTCCTATTTGTATCATTACATTTCTTGCTTCTAATTCTAACATATGTATTTCTCTTCCTGCTGATTCCATTCTAATAACTCTATTTTTTCTTTTCCACATTTCAGGCGGTAAAACATTATATTTTGCTACTGTTAAATTTGCTCCTGTATCAACTAATGCATGATATTTTCTAGCTTTGTATCTTTCATAATTAAATTTTATTAATATATAATATAATGGTCTTTCACTCATATTCTAGATAATATTTCCAATTTCTTTTTCATATTCTTTCTAATCATTTCTCTCTCACTTATTCTTCTTTTAAAATCATCTATGATTGGATGTCCCGGTCGTCTAATGTTTAATTTTTCTATTACAGTGCTTTGTTTTTTACTTGCTTTAATCATTTTCTTAATTAAGAATCTCATCATTGCTTTATCAGTTTCTAATACTTCAATTATATCATTATTACGTTGGTAAAATATTTTCCCTATCATTACTTGGTTTGGTGCTCTTCCAACCATTCTTCTTTCTTGTATTATACTCGTATTCTTCTTCATATCCTGTTTGAATAAAATTTGTATTAAACTCTAGATAACAATTCCAATCTTTTTTTAAATATATTCATTGTTAAAAGTCTTTGTTGCCACAAATCATAAATTTCTTGTATTTCTTCTCCTGCTTGGTTTGCTATCAAGGGATTATTAGATTTTTGTGCTTCTTCAAATCTATGATGTGCTTTTAAAATTCTTGCATATTCTATCCTATCAATATCTCTTATAAGTTTTATCATTACTCTGTATAAACTTTTATCTGTTGCTGGTACTTTTGTCTTATAGTTCTTTGAAACATATATAAATGTTGGGTCTTGATTCATACTCGAGATAGTAATTCCAATTTTTCTTGTAAGTAAAGTTTTATAGTCTTACATGAATTCATTCTCCTTAAGTTTTGATTAAAATATATTGGATGATTAATAAAATTTTCAGTAGTTAATCTTGACTTATATAATGTAATCTTTGATTTTAACTTTTTTATCAGATTTCTTATTAGGTTTACATCTGCATCTGGAACTAATGTAGTTTCATCTATTTCTCTTTCTATGTCTTGTCTTTTATAGATAAATATTATTCTATGTCTAGTTTCATCCCATTCAAGTATTATGTCTTCATAAATCATGATAATTTTGGTATTATAATTGTTTGATGATTTAAGTTTATCATTATTCTTGTATCTTGAATTCTATATGGGTTTACTAATTCTAAAAAATCTTTTCCTAAAATTATCTTATAATTTGGTGATAAATTCTCTCTTACTAAAAGGTTTAAATTAATTGTATCTCTGTTATTAAATCTCAATACAACATTAGATTTTGTTTGATTTCCTTCTAATATTAGATTATCTTCTGTAAATGCTATGTCTATTTCACTTCTTTCTATATGTTCATTTACTTTTCCTAGAATCTCTTTCCATGATGTATCTGATTTTACTTCTAATCTTATATAATTTTCATCTTGTGGTCTAATTTATCTTAAACTTAAACTTATTGGTCTCTCTGCTAATAAATTTCTCTGATTAAAATTATCTATAAATTCTTGTGATGTATCAATTGTTCTAAGACTTAAATTTCTATTCAAATTATTACTTGATAATGGTCTATTATATTCTAAACTTTTTCTTGGATTTATATTTATATTTAATATTGGATTTTCTGATGTACCTACTCTTAAAAATCTTTGTCCTAAGGTGTTATTAGTTATCATTCTTCTAGGTGTATTTTCAAAATAATTTCTAGTATTATCTAATTCCAATCTTAACATTTCAGGTATAGTTATTTGTTTTGGATCAGTTTTAATTTCTTTTATTACAGGCATAAAATATTTATCAATTGTAATTTTTCCTTTACTTTTATTATAAATTTTATGTTCATTTGTAAATACTAGTCCTAACATTGCTATTATACTTATGCTTCTAGATCCTGGTTGCAATCTTACGTTGTGTAAATTATGATATACTAAAATTGATTTATCCATGTTTTCTTCCGCTCTACTAATTGCAAAATTTGTATTTAAAGTGAATTTTAAGTTCTGATATATTAGGTTTCCTGCTATCATTCCTAATATACTATCTTCAACATTACTAATTATTCTTCCATCTGTTATTAACAATTCTAATGGTGAATCTATTCCACTTTGAAAATAAGCTTTTACCATAACTTGCACTCCTGCAATATATATTTTAGATATTTCATCTTTAAAAGATATTTTTGAAATTTCATGTTCAATTAAAGCTTTGCTTATTAAAGGTATTCTCAATACTCCTTCAGTTAAAGTTGATTCTATTGGATATTTCTTTTCTAATACTACACATTGAGATTTTTCTTTTTTCTTATTTTTCAATATTTTACTTACTTTATCTAAGAATTTTTCATCTTTTATGCTATTAATTGTCATATCTAAATGTTTTTCTTTTATTTTATCATATTGTTCTTTGTTAAATGTTATTCTTCTTTCTCTTAAACTTTCTTCAGTATTTATATATTCTTCATATTCTTGAAATTCTTGGTTATTAGTAATTTCATTGTTTTCTATTTCTTCTGCATTCATCATATTTATATAATTTTTACTTTGATCTATATATTCTTTTTCTATATCATTTTCATCTTCTGAACTTTCTGATTCCATTTCCATTTCTTCGGATTCTTCTGTTTCATATATGTAACAACCCAAAATCCGACACCTAAAACCTTAGCCAAAACACTTGGAATATCACCAACATAGATGTTCAACATCCCAAATCCTTAAAATACATAACTAATTCGAATCAAAATATGTTTTTGAGTCATCATAAATTTTCAAAATATTTTATAATAAAATACAAAGCGGAAGTTTTGAAGTCATGTCAAATAAAACATCATAACATAAGCTCTAGGAGCACAACCGAACCTTCAAGGCTCACTCCATATGATCCTTCCCTTACTCCCTACTAAAACCATCACCTGAAAATTGGTAATATAGAGTGAGATTTGACATCCCAGTAACTACTGAAAGTTTCTACCGTACACAAGCAAATCACATATGACAAAAAGTAAGGGCTGATTACACATATATTTGTATATACCATACTTTCATGCAACATTAATTATCGCTTTATCAATGTGAACCGTACAATTATACGATATGCAATATGCAGCCTCCCTTTTATCTCCATCCATCCTCAACTGCTGACCGGAGCCATAGGCTAACACATAGTCTAATAGCAACTCGTCCATTTGACTGGACTGTCACAAGCTCACCAAAACTTAAGATATACCCGGCCAAAGGTATAGAGCTTAAGTATGGACTATGGCTCCCCTCCTTTAAAGAATACAACTAAGGAGGTGTCCCATACATGTCCCACAGCTCCAATGCAACTCCCGGCCAAAGGAAAAGCATGGAAGAAGGGGCCCTGACAAGTGTCATCCACTGTGCACCGAGTGATGACATACCACGTGGTAAAAGATCTCAACATACAAGTCCCTCCTTACTCCAACCCATCACATATACATCCGCCACGCAATACATATATTAAATCACCAATAAAATAATTAAATATCGAGGTACAATGAATCATGCTTAAATTCATATAAAATCAATTTACAATACATACACATATACATATAATTCAGTCCTTTAATTTTAAATAAAATATAGTTACTCACAATCACATACAATTCACAAGTATATGGAAGAATATTCAGAGTTACCTGTTACTCCCTAGTATATAGGCAATCACACAAGTGTCACACCAAAGCTCTCAATGAGAGTCTGCAAAGTCACATATAAATATCTATTAATATATATATATATATAGTATATATATGTATATATATATATTTTTCATACTACCCTAGAGTTGCTCTTAAGAAGATCTAAATACTTAAAACTACCCTCCAAAATTGTGACTTAACTTCCAAAAATTATAACTAAAGTTGTAGACCTCTGTTTTAGGTGTTCTTTGGCTTTTTGGAAAGCTTGAGATGTCTACTATCCACGGTAAAAATTTCAAGATCAGACTCAAACGGTTGCCATTTCAAAATCAAGCTTAAAAATCGCTGGTCACCGAAAGTTGCAGAAAATTGTTTCAGATTTTGGCTAAACTTTGGAAAATCATATCTCCCTCGATTCTTATCAGAATTCGACGAATTACCTATCAAATTAAACCTCTATGTGTCTACTATTCAACTGGAAAATCTCACAATTTTATGATTTTTTTTAGTCAGTTCGAAATCCAACGCCATCCACTGACACCAGAAACATACCAGGAATTTTCCCAGATTTTTGACTCAACTTTGAAAAATCATAACTTGAGCTACAGACATCCGATTTGGGTGATTCAAAGCTTGGTGTGAAGATGGTTATGTGAACTATATGTCCACAAAATTTCAGATTTAAATGAGTTCATTTGCCCTAGTTTTGCTTTAACCAAAGTTCACTGTTCCGGCAGTTAGGTTTTCCAGAACCTTATGATTTCATGTTTATATATTCAACCACCGAAATCTTCTTCTTCTTTTCCTTACATACAGTGACAAAACCTATATATATCTATAGTGGACAGTGAAAATAAGCTCCAAGCTCTACCTAACACAGCAACCCCTTACAAGTGTTTCATGCTCACATGGATTCCCTCTTTATATTATATGCATCAGCGACATACATACACATACACAGCCCCGGGGTTATCTTCCTATTCGTTTGAGTAGTAAGGTTTTAACTTATACCTGTATGCCTATAATCTACTACGGTGTCACGATGAGTAGCCATATCTATATATATCTATATTTCTCTTTTGCACTTATCAACAAGCCGACTTAAACTAGCAAGAGATTAGCTTCTATGTTTCTTTTCTAACAGTTTAGACACATATGACAGCAACTCCTTCTCTTTTATGTGTGCTTTGGTTTATCAAGGAAATAGGAAAGAAAAGAACACAAGAGTTACCTCTGTTTTTGATTTGCAGAACAGAACAGCAGTGTTGAACTTCCTCTCTCCTTCACTTACTGTCTCTCTCTCTCTCGGCCCTACACTCTCGGTTCATCCTTTATGTTTTCCCGTCTCTCTTTGCGTTTTTAGTTTTCAGCTTAAGTAGCGCGAGTGATGAAGAGAAACGAGGAGTACTGAATATATAGAGGCTCAAAGGTGCAGTTCGAGGGAATCGTCTAACGGTTCGTTGAGGTTGCGTTTCTGTTCCCTTCTGTTTTGCGTGAGCGGCGCAATGTTTCTCTCCTTTCTTCCCTTGTGTTTCGAGTTTTGGCACAATAGTCAGAGAAAGCTGATAACGTCTTCCGCTGCCGAGGTTTCGTGTACGGCGCTGTTTTCTTTTTGTTGACTGTAGTGTGGTTGCATGATCTGGCCGAGAGGTTATAATGGGGTAGACTTTCTTTTGCTATAATCTCGCTGCCTCTGATGCCGTGTTCAACCAGAATAATATATGGGTTGAGTTTGTTTGCTGTCCATTTTCACTTTGGCAGCGTGTTTTGATGGTGTATGGACCGGTGATTTAGCTTATTAGGACAATAACTATAGAGTGGTTTGGGTTTGCATTGGTTTTGGGCTGATTTTTTTAATTGTTAAGCTCATTAAAACGAATTGGACTTGGCATGAGGACTTGGTAGCTGTTATATTGGATGTTGCATAGGTTTTATGAGTTTTAAAGTTTGGGCTCAAAGATGGCATGGGCCGTGTGGGTTAGATGGATTGGAGTAAAAAATTTGCAATTGGAAAGAATATATGTAAACCCAATATGAATGTTTAGAGAATGAAGAAATAGATTATTTATGTACATGTGTTCCTAAAATTTACATAGAAAAGATTATGTACATGTGTGGCATATCCCGTGGAGTTTGAGAGGAAAAAGTGATGTATTGTATTGTGGACCAATATTAAAAACAAAATTACATAACTAATTTTCCTCATATTATTTTCTTATTTCTAAATCCCAAAATTTGGGATGTTACAATATACATATGTTAATTTATATATTTCCAATTCATTTTCTATGGGTTCATCAAATTCTATTAAATCCATATCTAAAGGTTCTAATTCTAATTCTTCAGCTTTTTCTAAGATATTCATTTTCTTTTTAGATTTTGGTTTATCACAGTTTGTTGCAATATGTCCTAAATCTCTGCAATTATAACATCTGCATTTATAAGGTTTCTTACTTTTATTATTCTTAATATTTTTTCTTCTTTTGAAATATTTATGTGGTTTAAATTATCTTTTATTTTTAACATTATATTTCCTAAAAAATTTCTTCTTTGGATATTTCTTAAATTTATATACTTTTCTTTTCTTTCTATTTTTCGATAACCATTTATGTTCATTACATCCCCATTTATGTGGTTTTTCTAATTCTGAACACTTTACCATTAATTTATTTAATTTATAATATTTAATGTTTCTCCATGCTTCCTTACATCTATCTGACAAATATTTTCTTAAATATTCTTCTCTTCTTTCCATTGTATCTATTACTCTTACAAAATTTGGGTCATTTTCATTTTCCATTAATTGTGTATAGACTTCTACTAAATCTTCTGAGATTAATCTTGGTAATTTTCTATAAAACATATCTAAATAAAATTTTTGTTTTTCAGCTTCTACTATTCTTGCTTCATAAAAATATTTTTTATATTCGCAAATATATTGATTTATATGTGTTGGATCTAAACTACAAATTTCTATTTCATGTAAATATCTAATTGCTCTTTGTAATACCCCAAAATTCATATTCATCATAAATATTATATTTTGATAAATAATACCTTTTCAAAATCGGTGAATATATGGTCTCAAAATTGAGTAACATATTTATGTTAATTTAGGGAATTTTCTCTAAGAATTAAGGTAATCAAAAACCAAATTCTCGAATTTTATTTTGGGATCATAAAATACCAAAAAATTACCATATTAAGCATAAAATGAACAAAAAGAAAGGAAGAAGGTAGGGGGTGATTTTTGGGTGACTTGGAGAATAAGTTAGGAAACCTGGAGAGCAAGTCGGGGAAAACTTGGAGAGCAAGTCAAGAAAACTTGGAGAGCAAGTCGGGGAAACTTGGGGAGCAAGTTACTTACCGAGCAAGGTTACTTGGCGAACAAGTTACTTGGTGAGCAAGTTACTTGACGAGCAAGTTAATTGACGAGCAAGTTACTTGACGAGCAAGTTACTTGACGAGCAAGTTACTTGGCGAGCAAGTTACTGGGCGGACAAGGTTACTAGGCGGACGAGGTTACTTGGCGGACAACTTACTGGGCAAACGAGGTTACTTGGCGAACAAGTTACTGGGCGGACGAAGTTACTTGGCAGACAAGTTACTGGGCGGACGAGGTTACTTGGCAGACAAGTTAATGGGCGGACGAGGTTACTTGGCGGACAAGTTACTGGGCGGACAAGTTACCTGGTGAACAAGTTACTTGGAGACCGAGTTGTGAAACTTGGTGAACAAGTTGGAAGACTCAGGAAGCAACTTGTTGAGCAAGGTGCAGAAGAGAGAAAACCGAAAATTGAATGTGAAAAGGGTTGTGGGTTTTTCAAAAATAATATCATGATATTTTGTAAACAAAGGGCAGATAAGAAAAGTGAGAACCAATGGAAAATAAATCATAACTTGAAATCCTTGAACTAAGTAGAAAACAACTGGACATATTATGAATCAGTGAATTTTTGTCCCAAAGTTGGTTTCACCCGAAGTAATTTCCGTAACCGACAGCGTCCGGCTTAGAATCTTCGGCAGGTTACGAAATACCCTTAATGGGATCAAAAATTTAGTTAACTCAGATAATTCCAAAGAGGAAGAATAGAACTTCAAGGCTGTGTTCCCGAATTTTTGAGATTTTGCAAAATTACGCGATCAGAACACCGAACAGGGAACTTTATCGGTAAAAACTCATAAAGTGAATGAGTGACATCACCTGGATGACATCACGTTGATGACATAAGGGGACACTTGTGTGGTAGAGAGAAGAGGAAAATGTGTGTTGTTCATTAGGCCACATCTTCATCATCTTAGCCCTTGATACAAAAGTTGATCCAAGGGTTGAGATCCATGGAAATTCTCTATAAATAGGCAACCCCTCTTCACTTCATTCTTCACAATTCCTAGAGCCACTTAGAGAGAGGTTTTAGAGAGAAGGAGGAGTTTGGAGAAAATAGCAAGTTCCGGGTAAGTTCTTCGGTCTCTAGTCTTTAGTTTTCATAGTTGTTTCGATAGTTATAGTAGAAATGCTAGATTAATCTTTAATCTTCCAAGTAAGTTTAGAAATCATGTTTTAGGGATAAATATGATATTTATTTCAAAAATATATTGGAGATGGAGATATGTTAAAATTTTGGAAGATTAGAGTCAAAATAGCGAAGCTCTGGCGAAATTTCGCCGGTTAGTCAAACTAGGGGCAAAATGGTAATTTGTACCTAAAATGCCTGTTATGATGTTGATCATTGATAAATGTGATAATATCCTTATAGGATATCTGTAATTACGTACCGCTGTCAAAAGTACCATTCTCCGTCAACGAAGGTACGTTTGCGTACTGTAACACTAACTCTGATGCTTATAATATGCTTTATGTGGTAGATAACTTTACATCTGTTGTGTGCTTATGAGATACATCTGCTGTATGCTGGAATACATCTGCTGTGTGCTTATGTACTGTTGGAATACATCTGCTGTGTGCTTATGTACTGTTGGGATACATCTACTATGTGCTTATGTATGGATTATTGCTATAACGCCGTGAATATCTGTCATATACTGTCATATATAAGCATGAGGTTAACCGTTATCTGAGGTTCAATGGCCATTGAACCTCAGCTCTTAACATAGCGTCAGGCTTAGGAGAACCGAGGACCAAGGAGAAAGGCAAGCAGGCCGCATAGAGACTCGACTGAAGCCCTTTTCTGTTTATACAGTCACACTGACGTTAGACGTCTGAAATCAATGCACTATTACTGTAATCAGCCAGACTTACGGCATTTTGAATGTAAATATCAGTTACTCAATCGCTCCGAAGCTCTACTCTGATATATACTGTTTTTGAAAATGGGATGTTACACTCTTAAAATCTGTGAATATTCTAGACTTGCAACATTTATTCCTACAAATTCATTTTTTAGAACATTTTCATATTTTGATAATATTGATGTATATATTACTTCTCTTCTTTCATAAGCTGTTTCTTCCAATCTTCTTACTTCCATTCTAAATTCCATTGTTCTTCCTTCCCACCATTGCAAAACATTCCCTACAAAACTTGCTTCTATTATCATGTTAACTGCTTCTGGGTCAATTCTTCTATTTATTAAAGCTATTAATTGTGATTTTTTCCATTCTTCTATTCTTTTTCCATTATCTAAATTACAATCTAAATCTAACCATATTCCAGAATTTGGGATTTGCCTAGTTTCATATTGTTCTAGTGGAGGGGGTATGAATTCTTTTCCAATTGGTTTAGGTTTATTATAACTAATATCAAAAACTGTACTTGAAATATTACTTAAATCTTCTCTTACTAAATTTCTTTGTCTTCGCATTTCTTGTTCTCTTGCTCTTCTTTGTATTTCAGGTGGATCTATGTGATTTCTAGATGTTGATGTTTCTTGTTCTTGTTGTGGTTGTTGTTGCTGTTGTTGACCTTGTTGTACTTCTGATTGAGCTGATTGCATATTAATTTGATTTTCATTTACTATTTTTAAATTTTTTAATTCTTGGGTTATTTCATCTAAATTTGTTTCATTTTGACTCATAAATCTTTCTATATCATCTTCTGATTCTGAATCTGAGTTTTCATTTCTGGTTTTCATCATGTTTAATCTTCTAGTTTCAGCGTTATTAAATATTCTCATTAATTCTTCAGATCTATCTTTTGTCCCCACAATTTTTAATAATTTATCTCTTGTTTCTACATTTCTTAATACTTGTTCACTCTTATATTGCGTTTTATATTCATCTTGTATGTTTTTTCCTTTGTTTTTATAAAATTGTTCTAATTGTCTTAAACCATCTACAATATCTGTTTTATTTTTATTAACAGTTTCATAAATTGTAAATAAATTATTGTTAATTACATTTTGTCCTTTCTTAATTTCTTCTGTTATAATTCTAGTTTGTTCTACATTTGTATTTAAATTTTGGTTTGTTATATTTCTTACAGTTGTATCTGAATTTTCCCATTCATATAAAGATCTCATCATATTTATCTGAGGATTATTAATTATTGGTTCTAATTTTTCTTGTATTCCTAAAGCCTTTTTTATTCCTTTAATATCATTTTTCATTTCTTTGAAATCTTTTGTATTTTGCCTAATTTCTGCTTTTATTTCATATATTTTTTGTTCTAATGGTTTTGCTAATTCTCTTAATCTGTCTCTTTTATTTTTAATATCTTCCTTTTCTAAAATTTCTTTAGTTTCTTCTGGTAAATGTCTTATTATTTCATCTAAATTAAATATTTGTAATAAGTCTTCTATATTTAAATTTATATAACTTCCTAATTGTTTCATTAAATACATGTTATTCCAATTCATCTGATTAATTGAATATTCTCCTTGACCTCGTAATATAAAAGGGGTAAAATTACAAGTTTCTATTTCCTTTTCTTGCAATAAATAAGAACTATCTGGTAACTTATCATATTCTATTTCATACATTCTTGGTTCTAACTTTTTAATTATATTCATAATTACAACTAATTAAACACACAATAAAATTTCTATTTAATAACTACTAAAACAAACAATAATAATAAGATCTCTCTTTCTCGTGAAGAAGATCAGCTATTACTGCAACTTCAGAGGATACTTGAGATAATCTTCAAACAACAATATAAAATGTACTAAAATGAACAGAATAAGGTAAACTTTAATAATATCAATACAAAAAGGGATCAAACTTTGGTTCCATATTATCATTAATCCATAGCTCTCTTTTTCTGTAGCAAATTTGCTACGGAATTTTTTTCCGTAGCAAATTTCCCTATATTTGATCGTTTGCTACAGAAACAATTTCTTAGCAAAACTAATAATTATTTTAAAAAAATATTTTTTTAAAATTTTAAAAAAGTGAGTACAAAAAGTAGTGATTCATGGATATAATAATAATTATAAGGAGTGCACATTAAGAGTAATCTAACAAATACCAAATACTAAAAAGTAGTCTAACAATGTTACAAAGAGCAAATTCTAAATAGTAGTCTAAACAGCAGCATTGTGATCATCATCATCATCACCAGCATGGTCATCATCACTAGGAGCCGACCTCGAACCCTTGTTCATTAGGGACTTGAGTTGAAGCTGCATCTGCCTCATCATCTCCTCTTGCATCTGCCTCATCTGCTCCTGCATCATCTCTCGTTCCTTAGTCATCCGCTCCTCCATCATCTCTCGTTCCCGAATCATCATCTGCCTCATCTTCTCTTGCTCTTCAAGCATCCGCTCCTGTTCCTGAGTCATCTGTGCTGTCAAAGCCTTCATCTTCTCCATCTCATCTGCAAAAACAATATGAAGTACATTTATTATTTGGACTTCATTTGAATGGACAAGAGAATGGAAATTATCAATATCAAATACGTTTACCTGGAGAAACATCTTCAATGTCGGATGAGGAGCGCTTTGTTGGCTTCAGTTGGCTAGCAGAGGCACCGTATTCAAAGACTCTCCCTTTCTTGTTAAATCCACCTGTAGCCTCAAAGAACAGACTATCATTATCGGACACAGAGGATGAGGGGTCAGTCTCACGCTGTGAGTCTCTCTCCTGCGACAGCTTCATAAAGTTTTCCTACAAAGACAAAAATACATAACAAATAAGACATGTAAAATGAAATAAATATTGTGGTGCAGAAAACAAGTAATAAAGGCAATAAATGTCTAACCGCTACTGTGTGGGCCCTTGAGTTAATCCATTCCCTCTCATCACTTCCTTCAGACTGCCGGGAATAGGTCCGCTCAAAGGTAGCCCAACTTATCGACTCTGGAGGAACCCCAGTGTTTACCTGCAAACGCAAATGATGATCATAGTTAATTACTTCAAAGTATAAAATATTGAATACCTAAATAGAAAATAACGTGTACTCACAATTTTCTGTCTCCACTTAGTAATTGGAATGGAGCCGCCAACATATGACGGTCCTTCCATTTTGGCCCTATTTTCCTTATTTTTCGCACGCTTCTCCTGAAACTTTTCATTGGTGGCCCAATTGTCAAATAATTCATTTGCAGTCTCCTGTGGAAGCCAATTTTGCCTGCCTCTTGACTCTCTCAAACAATAAAGCTTTTGAGACAACCAACGGGCTACCCTGGCGTTATAAGCTTTTCTCAGAGCTTCACGATGTTCAGGCAACGACATATGCCTCCCTTGAAAATCAACAACGAACAATTAGTGCGGTAATTTTTAAAAGTACTTAATTAATAACCATAAACAAATAACTTACCATAAACTCATCGAACCAAGCATTTCAATTTTCCGTAGGAATCGCTGTCCTGCTGGTCCAAGCTTGATTGTAATTACGGAATAATTGGTTTGAGATGAAAGCCCGCATCGGATCACGAGGCACAATGCTAAAGACAGAGGACATCATGCAAATATTATTAGCATACAAACCAATTAGAGAAGGGATTTGTAACATTATTGGTAACTTGGCATGACTTACTACTCGCCGTCAGGATAGATCCAAAGCATCCCTGTCGAAGGATCTGTTGTGCCCCAGATTGGTGTATTGGAGGAACTACCTTCTTCCACGACGTGGCTTTGTGGCAACGGGGTGTGCTAAGCAAGGAATGTGAAATATTAAAGATGTTTGTACATAGATGGTTTTATGAAACTAAACATATGTAAATCAATCAGAATTGGGCTAGTAAACCTGTTGTCCCATTTGCTGCGGATCAGTGGGGGTAGACGGTGACGACGACGTGCACAGCGACGGTGAAGATGCCAAATAACCTGACGGTGACGATGACATATTAAAGGGTGGAACCTCTGGGGCACCGCCCTGCCCTCTGCCTACAGAAGGGGCAGATGGCGTCGCCTTACCCCCTCTGATAGGACGGGGCTAGGATCGACCACCACCACGTCCACTACCTGAACATCCTCCTCGATGCTCCATCTCTGAACACTTATAGACATTAGGTCAAAGAATTAAAAAAAAAAAAAAGATATTTAGGGTTGATTATAGTAGTGAAGTAACAAAGTATGTAGTATAACAGATCGTCATAAACAAAGAACTAACAAATCTCAACCGGACGATTCTTGTTCATCAACATCTGCTTGCATGTCTTCCTCTGAAGTCTCATAGTCGTCGAACTCAGATTCACTGTCAGAGTAAATCAATTCTGCCTCATCGTCGATTTGTATAGGAATCAATTCTAAATCCGCAGCAGAATCAAAGAGATTGCTTGGTATTTCGTTGTCTTCGATGTTTATGGGCAGTAGATGTTCCACATCAGCTTGGAACAGTTCAGCCATACCGTCATTTGAATCCGACTCTTTCGACTTTGGTATGATATTTCGTGCTTTGGTTTTAATAACCCCTCTCCACCCTTGGCGGGATGTGGGGTATGATGTATAGTAAACTTGTTCTACCTGTTGAGCAAGGATGAATGGGCCATAACCAACCGCATATCTCCTTGTCCAGTGGATCTCAATATTTCCATGCTTGTCCATTTTTGTCCTACGCGGACTATTATCAAACCACTCACATTTAAAAAGGGTCACCACCTTGTCCCACGGATAACTCAATTGAATTATGTCACGTAACTTCCTGTAGTAGACAGTCTCCACCCCGTCAACTTGGTCAGCTCGACAACATACACCGTAATTGCAACATTGTGTACCTGCATCCGTGTCAACAGTTGAAAACTGATACCCATTGATTATATATTTGTTGCATCGAGTAACACTAATTGGAGCTCCATAAGATAAACTCCACGCAACTTCATTGCGATCTGATCGATTTTTCGCAAAATAGGTTCGAAACCATTTTGGAAACTCAGAGTTCGTGAATTGATCAACCTGGGACACCGACAATGAAGGATTTTCCGATCGGACCCAATTAGAAAAGTAACTGTAAAATATATATATATATATATATATATGAAGTTAATACTTTAATACTTACCGTAATAGTAAAAAGGAAAAACAAAAATCTTACTTTAAGTACTCGGCGACCTCTTCACAGTTGTTTAGAATGTACCACTCCGCTACTTGCTTATCTCTTCCGTCAAGAGTTGATTTCCAACGTTTTCCCACGACTCGCCCTGGATAATCAAATATTGATTTTTGATCCCTTGTATCACTGGCATCGTTGCGAGGTACCCTTCTCCATCTTGACATCATTTTAGGGGGATGATAGTATGACACAAATTTAGCGGCCTCTTCGACTAGATATGCTTTAGCGATAGATGTAAGTTCCGGCTGAACCCAAGAGGGGGGGTGAATTGGGTGAAGTATAAAAACGTTCTTGCTCAAAAGGTTTTTTCAATTCAGTGCTTTTATCTTTGAATAACAGAAGTAAGTTCACAAACAATTGATAAACACTCAAATGTAAATGCTGGAAATGAAAGAGATAAGGGAGAAGAGCTTGCAAACAGATTTATACTGGTTCGGCCCTCCTTGACCTACGTCCAGTCCCCAAGCCACACTTGGGATTTTCAATCCACTATCTTCAATAATCTTGATTACACGATCTGTAACTGAAGCAATCCTCTCTCTAGGATTCACTCCCCCTTACAATCTGTAATCAACACATTGTTTGATTACACACTCTGTACTTGAAGTAATCCTCTCGCTAGGATTCACTCCCCCTTACAAGTTGTAATCAACACAATGTATTTCCCACTCAAGATTCCCCAATCTTGAGTAACTCTCAGAAGAATAATGTGTTTACAATGAGATTCCTCTCAAAGGAATGAATAGATGATCATTGAAGTGCAGATACAATTCATTTCACTCTCTAAGCTATCTAGTCATGTAAAACAGAGTGAAAAAGATGAAGAAGCAGAGGTTCAGCATTTTGGCATTGTAATCTTGTGTCTCTACGTTTTTCTGCTTCAATCCATGTCTTTTATAGGTAGAGAAGAGTCTGTGACCGTTTATGACCGTTGAAGAATCAATCAGACCGTTGTAGCTGATTATCTTTAAGTTTGGTCAGCTTCTTTCTCTAATCTCCAACTAATCCAGTTGTATAATTGATCTGAGGTGGCTTTCTGTGGATTTGCCCGTTGGAGAAGACTTTGCTTGTTGTAGTAATCTTCCTTTTAGCCTTTTGCAGACGTGTACAAGTGGATTAACCAAAGGAAGCAACTATCTGGGCTGTGCATTTATTGTTCTGACAGTTTTTTGCTTTTTGCTCTAATCCTTC
The DNA here is from genome assembly GCA_034222035.1 of Acacia crassicarpa. Lineage (NCBI taxonomy): Eukaryota > Viridiplantae > Streptophyta > Magnoliopsida > Fabales > Fabaceae > Acacia > Acacia crassicarpa. The sequence goes on from JAWXYG010000003.1 coordinate 43,842,147, forward strand.
AATGAACCTTCGTTAATCTGTCTGAAACTCACTAGAAAGTTGGTTAAACATATCTAGAATCAATATAGAATAATCATGGAAAGCATTGAGATCAAACAAGAAGGTATTGCAGATTTCCCAAATTTGAAATTGCACCAACGGTCACAAACCTTGAGGCCAACCTCGAGGTTAGCCTGAAGGTTTCAGGCAAATTCAGTTTCAGAAACTCACAACCTTGAGGTTGAAACAGTAACCTCGAGGTTGGAAACTTGGTTGAAAGAGCATTTTTCCTCTGGAGCCCGATAACCTCGAGGTTGGAAATCCATACTCGAGGTTTGCTTCTGAAATTGCAAAGTTCAGTTCTTGAAAACAAGCCTCAACCTCGAGGTTGCAAACTTGACCTCGAGGTTGTCATTACTTTGACAACCAGTTTGCTCTCTGTAAGTCATAATACTCGAGGTTCAAAACTGATACTCGAGTATGGCTTCTCATACTGCAGTAGAGCAATTTCTGAGGGCCATATCTCTCTGGTCCGAGCTCCGTTTTGGTCCGTTCAACTCTTGATGGAAAGCTCTGTGAGTCTACTTTCATATGCCACTGATTTCAGTCCAATCGGATTTGCCGTTTGCGAGATATACTCAAAATACTAAAGGCTGTTCCTGACTGTGACGCTGATATTTATGTCAACTTGTAAAATTCATCAATAATTCATCTGAACTCCTTTGGACTTGAATCTTTGTCAAAAGTACGTGTTGGGAGTCTAGTTTCCAATGCTTTTCGTTTCGTCTCAATCCGATCTCTGGTTTGGAAGATATCATCAAATTACCAAAGGTCGCCAGAAGCTGAACGTGGAACAGAGTGCACCAGAGTTGCTGATAGTGCTGAAACCTTGAGGTTATGACTGGAACCTCGAGGTTTCACTTGCAACCTCGAGGTTGCACTTCCAACCTCGAGGTTGGCTAGTCCAGAGACACCAAAGATGCTGAAAACACTCAAACCTCGAGGTTCATACTCAAACCTCGAGTTGCCTCATCCTAAACCTCATATTTGCTCTGGTTTAACTCTGAAATGACCCATTCCAACTTCCATTTGATCATGGAGACTTCTAGGATCAATTTTAGAACTTGGATAGTGATATCTTCATTCCATTCAACAAGATCTTCCTTCTTCCATCTCCCAACTTGATCATTCTTCATCAATTCTTTCTTTCTTCTCTTCTCTTGATCATTCTTGATAATGCAACTCTTTCTTCAGCCTTGAATGCTTCTTCTTTATTTGGTCTCTTTTCTTCTACTTGGTTATCACCAAAACCCATTGATAACAACTTGCTTTCTTGATAACCTCTGCAGATACTTCTTTCTTTCAACTCTTATCTCCTTCTTGATTAATCTCTATAATTCAACTTGGATTGATCTACATTAAATGCAATAGTTAGTCCAAGTAGGAGATAATTATATTGCTCAATCTTTTTGCTTATAAGAATGACATCTGTGTAAGACATCATCAAAACTAAGTATAACCAACATTCTCCCCCTTTTTGATGATGGCAAATACCTTAAGAAAAATATGTATGAATATAAGAATACATTAGATACAACATATTTTTCTTGCCATTCTCTCCCCCTTATTTGTCATTAGCAAAAAGTTGAATTGAAGTTATCAGAAAACGACTAATTTTGCATTTCAACACAAGTTGATCAGAGGATGACAGTAGATAAACATATAAACAACTAGAAATGTATTCAATGAACAAACTTCATAAACGCAGAACTGATATCAGAGAGGATAAATACTCTGATAATCACTGATATCAGAACCAATTACTACAAAATCAGCAAAATACAATGAAATGCAATGAGACACAACACCTAGAACCTATGCACCTTATGCATGTTAAAAGAGTCAAAGAAACTGATTTTCTCTCCCCGATTGAAAGTGCTTTTCATTCTAAATATAATGTAATTTGGAATGTTTTTATGAAAACAAATTTGAAGGAAATTGAGGAAATTTTCAAGAAATCTTTCACAATTAAAGCATGTGTATACCAAACATGTGCACAATTTCTACTGAATATAAAAAGATAGGGATTAGAAATGCTCATGTTGGTTTTGCAAATTGATGAACTATCTGTGAAGTCCATTTACTAGCTTTGAGATATGTGATGTGCTCTAAATAGCCTCTGGGATGAGACTAAAGTACTGGCTTCTTGAGTTGTATCTCATCTGAATGAATATGATCATCAGTACTTCAGCTTCCATCTTTTGCCTTTTCTTCATAAATCATCCATGTAGAGCACATCTCAGCTTCAATGATTAACCGCCAAGACATCTTTCCCTAATTTAATAGTTTTTCCTTGTAGTGCGTTAAGGAAAATTGTAACACAACAAAATCTCCTGTTACAAATTGAAAACATTCTTTCGAAAAGATTTGTTAGTGTAAGCCAAATATCAAAGTATCCTTTTCTATGTGATATTTTTAAAATAAAGCTAATGAAAGGAAAATATGATATTAACTCATCATCAAAACTAACAAAAGATATGAATGCAGATGAGTATGGTTAAAAGGGTTTTTCTTCAAATAAAGAAGGTGAGCTTTTAAAGTATAAAGCATGTATGAATGTGAAGCTCCCCCTTAATGAATGCATGACTAAAATGTGAAATCCCCTTTAATGATATCAAATAATAATGTGACACCAAATGTTATGAAGTTTGAAAATATCTTTGCTCACAACATGGTACCTCAGAATTGAAAACTTTCAAGTTCACTTGGGTGGACTTGAAATTGTTATAAACAAATCACTTATGCCTTTTATGATGATAATAAAGTTTAAGGCATAAGGATCATTTTTTAAAAATGATTTGCTTAGGCTAAAGTTCATGAAAAATTTGAGTGAATAAAATCAAGTTAGCCTGAAGAGTGATATGAAACAGAGGAATGATTATGATATATGTATATTATTGCAAAATACAATACCTCACTCAAGTAATGTCGTAATTACTTGAGTCATAATCGTTTGTAGTCCATAGATGCATCACTGGCTAGCTTTTATCTAATAATGTGTTCAATACTGAAGCTCTCCCAGATGTGACTAAGCTTCAAGATGAAGAGTCACTATAACCATCAGTTGTTCTGAATGCATCTTAGACGCTGAAATCCCAAATGGGCTTTGTATAGGATTAGCTTCTGCTCATAGCTTGTCATCAAGCTAGCATGCTCCTTATCATCTTGGTTCCTTGAATGATATACCCTTTTTCTTGCCCTTTGAAGGTGGTGAAGGTGAAGGATCATTCATAACTCCCCAAACCTCGAGGTTTTCTCCAAAACCTCGAGGTTTTGCTGTCTGTCATTTGTGAGTTGCTCTCTGTGTCATCCAAAACTCGAGGTTTTCACTGAAAACTCGAGGTTTCTCCATTCTGACACACTTCAGTGGTGAACATACACCTCCAAACCTCGAGGTTTGCTCATGAGCCTCGAGGTTCTGCCTTTTGACAGCAAAACAGATCCTGCAATAAAATGAATGTTCTTTGGTACTCAATGATTCTTGAGTCCACACAAGATTAGACATGACAACTCTTACACTCTTATAGGATTAAACCATATGACTTATGAGCAAGAAGTATAACAATCAAAGATCAAAGTATAGTTTTACTCAAACAAGATCAAGCCAATTAATTGAATAGGGTAACAACTAAATGATACCAAAAATGTTATTTCTCAATGACAATTTGTGAATACACTTTAAGCAGAAAAGATGTCATTGATAAAAATGAGTATAGAAAACCTTATCTATAACGATAAGCATTTATCAATTTGAGTTTCAGATTTTTCAAGAAATATAATCAAATATGCAAAGTATTTCAAATCTTGAATGATCTTTCAAAAATGTAATTACACATTATGAAATCAATACTTTTCATACATGAAGAGATTTGTTTTTTAAAAAAAAAACAATGCTCATTATAAATATGATGGAAGTCAACAGGTTTAATGAATATATCAATATGCTTCAGATTTGAAGAGCATGTTGAACATTGAAGTTAACATGTGGAAGAATTTTCTGAAAAGCCAAAGTCATGAAAGTAAAGCATTGTCAAGACATGCTTAGCTCAACATATATAAGCTTAATAACTTTGCTATTGACCAAGAGATAATCTTGCCTTAGAGAGTAGAGTCTTGAAAATATAAGAACATTCAAGGCAAGAGTATGAATATGCAGAGATAGTTACTCAGAATATAGATGAACACGAATGCTGATGTATTTGAGTAACACAAGAAGTACAAGGATTCATAGACAATGAAGTACAAACTCATTAATCCAAATGATTAGAGTTCCAAAATATTATCCTAGTAAGTTATTCCATATAATGGTTAATGCATTAGTGAACATTCATAATGCTTGGAGTAACTTGACCAATAAGAATTTATCCAATAAGCATGAGATTTTCACAAATTGGATTCTTTTACGGAAATAAGCTTGAGACTCATATAGATAATCAATTTGTTAGGTATAAGATCTAACTTAATCAAGAATAAAGAATGAGGAGTTCAAGCATTACATTCAATAACAAAGATCAATATGTGAATGACAGAGAAAACTCAATTGGACACATTTGAAGCATATCTAACATTCAATATACAATATTAACTTCCAATTTGCAACCTTATTTGAATGCAATCTAAGTATGAATATGTTCTCAAAGCATTTATATGTATTTTCTTAAAAACAACGTGGATTGAAATCCAAACAGATTTTGCACTTGTGCATTTCAAAAATATAAAGCCAACAAAGTTATGCACAAGTTCACTTGTTTGATTATTCACTAACAAATTCATTTATGGTCCATTTAGCAATCTGAAAACATTTTGAAAAGAGTATAACTGATTGATTGCTTAATGGAATGCAATTATGGACAAGTATTCATTACACAAAAATGAATTTCATATAAACACAATATGGGGTAAAGATTAGATATCACCGAAATTCTCCTTGTTCTCATAGAAGCTTGCTTGGTTGAGATGGATTGGTGTAGATAACTTCTTTTTCGGTGTTCACCATCATCATTAAGCATAGCTTGTTTGGCTTTCTCAAGGCTTGAATCATTTCTCTATCTTTCATTCTTGAGAAGCTTTCTTTGATCCTACAAAATCGTATAAGTCTTTTTCTTTCTTGGTATCCAATCTTGGATCCAATCATCGTTAGTTTATAGGAACTAAAATTCACATGCTCTTATGAATATAATTAATTTAGAATAATTGAGCAGAATGAGTTGATCATAGCTTTATGCATGAAAGATATATTTTTCAACTCATAATGTGTGCATAAAGAGTTAAGCTATTAAACATTGTAAACTAAATATATCAATAAATCTATCAAATAGATTTTCAATTTTAAAAATCATTTTCAATGTTCATTCCTAATATCCAATGTGTAAAACCTCAATAAATGTTCTACATAATAGAGTAGGAGGTTTTACCAACATGTACCCTTTCCCTAGGTACTTGGAGGATTAGCTTTGCATACCCATTGACTCTTTGGTGTCTGCAAAGTCTTCACATAAGGTACGATTTTCAAGTATCTTCTCCTTGACACTTGAGAGGTTCCCTTCTTTTTGTTCTCCTCAAGGTAGTTGTATGGTACTCTTTGGTAGTTTGTTCTTGAGGGAAGATATACTTCTCTAGCTTGTACCCTTTGCTTCTTTTGATGTTTAAGACTTGTAGGTTCAGCAATGGGTGCCATAGGAGTTCTCTTGCTTGATATAGATTCTATGATCTCCTTCTTTGGTGCATGAGGAACTCTTGGCTTCTTCTTCCTCTTCTTTTGACCTTGATGTCCATTGATATTCAAATCATCCTGCACACATGGAGTACTAGATGGACATTTCGGTACCCACATATACTTGGGTCCTTGATTGTTAGTATTGGACCTTGATTGTCCTTTAGCAACCCAAATAAATTTATTTCTCACATTAGAATTTCTCCTAATATAGCATGTATGAGAAATATGTCCAGATTTTCCACAATAATTGCAAATAATAGAATTATACTTATTATGAACAACTTTGCAAGAATTATGTGGTTCTAGTGGATGCAATTTCAAGTGACTCATGTTTATGAATTCTTTCTTCCTATATGAGTTTCCAGCATGATTGAAAACGTTTTTGTTTTTCAAAATAGAATCAGTCAATGGTTGAAAAACAATTCCATGTGATTGTTCAAAAACATTTTTCTTAACTACACAAGAAGAATTAGAGTTGTTTACCAATTGTGTATCTTGAGCTTTAGATAATGGTTCATCATGATCTTCCATGAGCTTTCCTTGAGAATCCTCTTTCTCTTGTTCTTTTGTGTTGACTGGATTTTGGGAGTATTCAATGATTTCTCCTTCTTCATTCTCCACTTCCAATTGTTCATCAATTGCGGATATGTAGCTTGTAATTTCGGATGAACTGTCAACACTACCAACTTCAACACAATTGTTAGAAGCATAAAGAGAATCAAGAGTATCCCAAATATCTTTAGCACTAGAGCAACATTTGATTTTCACAAAATCATTTTCAGTTAAAGCACTATACAAAATTTTCATTGCTCTAATGTTCATTGAAAACAATTTCTTTTCTTTTTCTGTCCAATCCTTTCTTGGTTTGAAATCAAAATTATTTGTAAGAACATTCCACATATAGAAATCAGTTGCTTTGATAAAACTAGTCATTCTAGCTTTCCAAAACCAAAAATCAACATCTTTAAAAAGTGGTGGAATAGTAACATCAAAACCTTCAGAAAACGAGGAACACCCGAAACCAGCCATTGAAACTCTTGAGACGGTTAAGTCCTTTAAACAAGAACCTGGCTCTGATACCAAATGTAAGTTCCGGCTGAACCCAAGAGGGGGGGTGAATTGGGTGAAGTATAAAAACGTTCTTGCTCAAAAGGTTTTTTCAATTCAGTGCTTTTATCTTTGAATAACAGAAGTAAGTTCACAAACAATTGATAAACACTCAAATGTAAATGCTGGAAATGAAAGAGATAAGGGAGAAGAGCTTGCAAACAGATTTATACTGGTTCGGCCCTCCTTGACCTACGTCCAGTCCCCAAGCCACACTTGGGATTTTCAATCCACTATCTTCAATAATCTTGATTACACGATCTGTAACTGAAGCAATCCTCTCTCTAGGATTCACTCCCCCTTACAATCTGTAATCAACACATTGTTTGATTACACACTCTGTACTTGAAGTAATCCTCTCGCTAGGATTCACTCCCCCTTACAAGTTGTAATCAACACAATGTATTTCCCACTCAAGATTCCCCAATCTTGAGTAACTCTCAGAAGAATAATGTGTTTACAATGAGATTCCTCTCAAAGGAATGAATAGATGATCATTGAAGTGCAGATACAATTCATTTCACTCTCTAAGCTATCTAGTCATGTAAAACAGAGTGAAAAAGATGAAGAAGCAGAGGTTCAGCATTTTGGCATTGTAATCTTGTGTCTCTACGTTTTTCTGCTTCAATCCATGTCTTTTATAGGTAGAGAAGAGTCTGTGACCGTTTATGACCGTTGAAGAATCAATCAGACCGTTGTAGCTGATTATCTTTAAGTTTGGTCAGCTTCTTTCTCTAATCTCCAACTAATCCAGTTGTATAATTGATCTGAGGTGGCTTTCTGTGGATTTGCCCGTTGGAGAAGACTTTGCTTGTTGTAGTAATCTTCCTTTTAGCCTTTTGCAGACGTGTACAAGTGGATTAACCAAAGGAAGCAACTATCTGGGCTGTGCATTTATTGTTCTGACAGTTTTTTGCTTTTTGCTCTAATCCTTCAATGAACCTTCGTTAATCTGTCTGAAACTCACTAGAAAGTTGGTTAAACATATCTAGAATCAATATAGAATAATCATGGAAAGCATTGAGATCAAACAAGAAGGTATTGCAGATTTCCCAAATTTGAAATTGCACCAACGGTCACAAACCTTGAGGCCAACCTCGAGGTTAGCCTGAAGGTTTCAGGCAAATTCAGTTTCAGAAACTCACAACCTTGAGGTTGAAACAGTAACCTCGAGGTTGGAAACTTGGTTGAAAGAGCATTTTTCCTCTGGAGCCCGATAACCTCGAGGTTGGAAATCCATACTCGAGGTTTGCTTCTGAAATTGCAAAGTTCAGTTCTTGAAAACAAGCCTCAACCTCGAGGTTGCAAACTTGACCTCGAGGTTGTCATTACTTTGACAACCAGTTTGCTCTCTGTAAGTCATAATACTCGAGGTTCAAAACTGATACTCGAGTATGGCTTCTCATACTGCAGTAGAGCAATTTCTGAGGGCCATATCTCTCTGGTCCGAGCTCCGTTTTGGTCCGTTCAACTCTTGATGGAAAGCTCTGTGAGTCTACTTTCATATGCCACTGATTTCAGTCCAATCGGATTTGCCGTTTGTGAGATATACTCAAAATACTAAAGGCTGTTCCTGACTGTGACGCTGATATTTATGTCAACTTGTAAAATTCATCAATAATTCATCTGAACTCCTTTGGACTTGAATCTTTGTCAAAAGTACGTGTTGGGAGTCTAGTTTCCAATGCTTTTCGTTTCGTCTCAATCCGATCTCTGGTTTGGAAGATATCATCAAATTACCAAAGGTCGCCAGAAGCTGAACGTGGAACAGAGTGCACCAGAGTTGCTGATAGTGCTGAAACCTTGAGGTTATGACTGGAACCTCGAGGTTTCACTTGCAACCTCGAGGTTGCACTTCCAACCTCGAGGTTGGCTAGTCCAGAGACACCAAAGATGCTGAAAACACTCAAACCTCGAGGTTCATACTCAAACCTCGAGTTGCCTCATCCTAAACCTCATATTTGCTCTGGTTTAACTCTGAAATGACCCATTCCAACTTCCATTTGATCATGGAGACTTCTAGGATCAATTTTAGAACTTGGATAGTGATATCTTCATTCCATTCAACAAGATCTTCCTTCTTCCATCTCCCAACTTGATCATTCTTCATCAATTCTTTCTTTCTTCTCTTCTTTTGATCATTCTTGATAATGCAACTCTTTCTTCAGCCTTGAATGCTTCTTCTTTATTTGGTCTCTTTTCTTCTACTTGGTTATCACCAAAACCCATTGATAACAACTTGCTTTCTTGATAACCTCTGCAGATACTTCTTTCTTTCAACTCTTATCTCCTTCTTGATTAATCTCTATAATTCAACTTGGATTGATCTACATTAAATGCAATAGTTAGTCCAAGTAGGAGATAATTATATTGCTCAATCTTTTTGCTTATAAGAATGACATCTGTGTAAGACATCATCAAAACTAAGTATAACCAACAATAGATCCTTCAACGTGGGTTGGATTTTTATCTTGTGCTTAAGTGTGCGTAAAAACCTCCAATGGAATATCATAGGGTATTTATAAACTAAAGTACCATGTCGGTCAATTAATAACAGAGCGAAATAAATATATATATATTACCTCTCAAACGGATACATCCATCTATATTGTTGTGGGCCTCCTACCTTTGCTTCGTAAGCCAAGTGAACGGGCAAATGTTCCATTGAGTCAAAAAAGGTAGGAGGAAACACCGTCTCTAACTTGCATAGCGTTATGGGCATACTCGCCTCCAGGAGCCGTAACTTTTCAACATTAAGCTCTGAAGCACAAATTTCCCTAAAGAACATGGAAAAGTCTGTTAGAATAGACCATATTTCCTTCGGTAGTGCTTTGAAGGCCCAAGGCAACAATCTCTGAAAAAACATGACAATCATGACTCTTCATCCCAAAGAACTTCCCCTCGTGCATGTTGACACATCTTTTCAAGTTTGATGCATAACCGTCCGGGAGTTTTAAATCTTTAACCCATTGCAACAATTCTAAATTCTTCTCTTTGTTGAATGTGTACGGCGCTCTAGGTTTGGAAAACCGTCTCGTACCATTCTCCACCAAATGCAAAGCAGGCCTTCTGCAAATCTCTTCTATGTCCAATCTTGCGTTGACTGTGTCCTTTGTCTTGCCCTTGGTGTCCATCATGGTGTACAGAATATTGCAAAACACATTCTGCTCAATATGCATGACATCGAGGTTGTGTCTTAACAGTTGATCTTTCCAATATGGTAGTTCCCAGAAGATGCTGCGTTTGTTCCAATGATGATCAACACCATATCCCTCAGGTTCACTAGAAGCAGCCCCCTCTTCGACACTTGGAATGTACTTGACCCTATCCCATATTTCTTGGCCACTTAAACGACGAGGTTGATCTGCTCGTTTGACAACATTCCGCGTGAAGTCTTTTTTATTTCTCCTGTACAGATGATCGGGGGGTAGGAATCGCTGGTGCTTGTCAAACCAACAGACCTTGCGACTGTGTTCCAAGCTATAACCTGTATTCTGTTCAAGAAATACCGGGCATGCAAGCTTTCCCGACGTTTGCCAGCCACTCAACATCCCATATGCAGGGAAATCATTTATCGTCCACATTAAGGCAGCCTACATGGTGAAATTCTGACTTAATGATATATCATACGTAAGAACCCCTTCACTCCACAACATCTTCAACTCGTTTATCAAAGGCCTGAGGTACACATCTATCTTCTTTTTTGGGTTGGATGGCCCAGGGATTAACGCGTTAAGGAACAAAAACTCTCTTCTCATGCACATAGAAGGTGGGAGGTTGTACGGTGTCACAATGACAGGCCAACAGGAATAATTCCTGCCCGTTTTATCAAAAGGACCGAACCCATCCAAACATAGACCAAGACGGACATTACGGGGATCCATAGCAAAGAAAGGATTCGCCTCGTCAAATTTATGCCAAGCTTCAACATCCGAAGGATGCGTCACAAAGTTTTCATCTCTGTGATGCTCCCGATGCCATCTCATGTGAGCAGCTGTTTTTTCTGATGCATACAATCTCTGAAGTTTGGGCTCCAGAGGAAAGTAGTGCATCTTGCTTAACACTTGACGGGTCATTTTCCTTCCTTTCCTCACAACTTTATATGTGTCATGTCCACAGAATCTACAATTGGTCAGCTTAGCATCATCCTTGTAATACAACATACATCCCCTAGGGTAGCAATGAATTTTTTCACATCCAAGCCCAAGCTCTTTCACCTTTTTTTTTGCTTGGTAAAAATCCTTCGACAAATTATTGTCTTTGGGAACATTCTTGCATATGATCTGCATCATTTCGTTGTAATTCCTCTCACTCATATGGTGATCAGTCTTCAAGCTTAGTGTTGCTAGGGTAGCCGATAGCGATGAATATTCACTATTTTCAAAGTGTTCACAACCTTCCCATAACGTACGTTGCGCTTCTTGAAGCATTTTATAGAATCTATCGGCTTCCGGATGAGGATCCTCTCCCATGTATGATGGTTGAGCATGTGTATCGGTCTCCTCTCCCATGTGTGACGATTCAGCATGAGTAACAGGATCGAAATATCGGCCGATCGACGGTCCCACAGCGTCCATAACCAACTGCTCATATTGATTAAGGTTGTCTCGATGACTACTGTCCCCGTAATAACCACTAGGTGTCGGTGTCTGTCGGACTTCGCCATGACATTCCCAACACTCATAATCCTTCATGAATCCCTTTTTACACAAATGGATTTTGACCTCCTCAAAATCTTCAAATCTTATACACCTACATTTGACACACGGACACCTGATCTCCCTACTTCAATTAGTTGAATGTGCCAGAGCAAAATTGATGAACTCTTGCAAACCCGCCAAGAATGCTTGAGTTAGCTCTCTTCTTTCAGTTAGGCGATTGTACATCCAACTTCTATCATGGTTGCCTTCCATATTTCCTAGCTAGTTCAGTTACTAACTTAATTAACATCTCAACATGCCACAAATATATAAAAGTGGTCAATTCAACAGAATAAGTATTTAGTATAAAATTTATGAATTTACAAATTATTTTAATAAAAAAACTATTGATTTGAAATTTTAAAGTGCAATTGGTTTTTTAAATCCATGTATACTTTTTTAGTAATATTTATAAGATATTTTTAAAAAGAATTCTTAGCCGAATAATTTTTACTAATGTTTATAAGATATTTTTAAAATTTATCCTTCTTCTTTTTTTTTTTTCCAATTTTCATTTTTACGCCTTCTAATATTTATTGCTATTTTTTGCTACTATTTTCATTTAAGCCTGAGTTTATGTTACAAATTTTCCTTTCCAAACAAAAATTATTAGATTTACAAATATTTAATATTGAAAATACTAAAAATGCCTTGAAAGTACAAACTTTCTATATATCTTAAAAAAATGTATACTTTCACCTAACATAAAAAGTCCTAGATAAATTAATATCCTATAAATTTGGGAATATTTTATTTTAAAGGGAACAAAAAATATTTAAACAAAGTAAACTAATTAAAATAAAATATTATTACCAACATAGGGTTGGTTTAACGGTGTAAGGTTTTGATAATTCCTTTGAGTCTCAAGTTTGAATTTCAGATGAATCACTTATGTTAGGAGAGGCAGGGGTAGTTACAATCTTCAAATCAAATAGAGGATCATAATATTAAAAAGTGAAAAACAAAATACTATTGAATGCTGTGATTTTAAGAATTATTATATAATAAAAATTGATGTCAACTTAACTTAAAATAATTTTTTGTAAAAAAAAAAAAACAAAAATGGAAATGAATAAATTTTACTTAAAATAATTCTATACGTTACATAACTGTGTTTACTTGTAAAATTTACCTTTTTAATTTATTTTCGTCCCAAAAAACAATGCAAGATTAAAAAATTCAAAATCATTAAAACCCAATAATTAAAAAAATCATGGAATCTCCTACACACTATAAGTATAATCCAAATTAATAAACACAATGAGTATCAAGATCTTTATGTAATTAATACAATCAGCCAGAGAAGAAACTAAAACCAAAAAAAAAAAATCTAAACTCATGTAATTGATAATCTTCTGCCAACACTCATAATCCACTATGTACAATAATAACCAATAATGAAAAATAGTCCCATTTTAACACACAATTATTCATTATACAAAAGAGACTAGTCAAAAAAATATTGCAACATTAATACTCTCATTAATAAACAATATCATAATTTTACAACACTTTCATTATACAAAAGAGATTATAAAAAATTAATGCAACATTAATATTATCACTAATACTCCAGAATCAACATTAATAACCAATAACAAATAATTTAATTAACATTAAAGAATATTAAAAAAGATATATTCTGCAGAAATTTCACTAAAGAGAACCAGTAATATTTTTGACATAATTTTATTACAAATAAAAATAATACTGAAGAAAATAATAAATAAAAGAAATCAAATCTTTTCACACCAGAAAAAAGATAAAAGAGAGCAAGCTTACTTGGAATAGAGGTGCAGACGGTACCTAGTAAGGGAGGAGAAGGAGGAGACACCGTCGGAAAATCACTGACCAGAGCACAGGGATACACCACCGGAAAATGGGAGATAAATGTGATTATGGGTGTCCAATAGAAAAAAAAAGGAGATGGCTAGAGTAAAAAAAAACAAAAACAAAAACAAACCTGCGTTCACCGTGCCTGAGGGAGGAGCTGAAGCTGGGGGTTGGACCTTGGGGAGCTGGGGGCCGGGAGAGGTGAGGGTGATGTTTGAAGCGGTGAAAATGGCGGCCAAAAACCGAGCTGGGGGAGATATCGAGCTGGGGGGTTTAAAATCAATTTTGCGACGGACTACAATATCTGTCGCAAAATTGATTTTTGCGATGGAAAACCTTTCTGTCGCAAAAAGCAAAACAGCTTTTTACGACGGAAAACCTGTCCGTCGCAAAAAGAATCCCCTTTTTGCGACGGATTTATTTATTCGTCGCAAAAGGGAGGGATAGCGGCCTTAAAAGGCCGCCGTTTTGCAACGGACATCTTAGTCCGTTGAAATCTTGCGACGGATATATGTTCCGTCTCAAACTGGCGGACAAAAGGTCCGCCAGTGTCTCGCATTTTGCGACGGGCGTACTGTCTGTCGCAAGATTTGCGACGGATTCACGTTTCCGTCGCAAATTTTGCGACGGAAAATACTGTTCGTCGCAAAATTTGCGACGGAAAAGACAATCCGTCGCAATTTTTATTTTTATTTTTTTTATTTTTTGCGACGGATAGTATTTTCTGTTGCAAATTGCGACAGAAAATGTTCCGTCACAAAAATCCGTCGCAATTCGACGTTTTTCTAGCAGTGAACTTCAAGAATTCAAAACCAATGAGAAAATGTACATAAAACTTCATTAGGATCCCCAAATGTATTTTTATCTAGAGAAAAGCAAAGCCAAGGAGAGAAGGAAGAGGGAATTGTGATTGAGAAGCCAAGAGATTGAGGTCATCCATGACCTCATCAAGGAGGTAAGTCATAAAGCAATAGAATATGCTAGAAGAGGGAGGTGTAGGGCAAGGATGAAAGCTCCCAAATACCCTAGATCCAATGGCTAATATGCAATGGTATTTTGGTCTTTTTGCAAATGGAGCTTTTACTATAAATAGGGGTCCTTGGCTTCATGAATTCTCACCAATTCACAAAGCAATAAGCCATATAGAGAGAGTTGAGAGTGACAGCAAGGAGGTTCTTGAAGAGTAGCAAGGCTCTTGGTAAGATTTCTAGCTCTAGTCTTTAAGTTCTTTAAGTTTTAGTTTTTAATTTATTAGATAGAAGTAGTTTAGATCTTAAATATTCTAGAGTAATTTTATTTTCATGTTTTTATGGTCAAAATTAGCTTTATTTCAAAAAATTAATGAAGAAGAAGCTCTGGCAAAATTTTCGAAAGAGTATGATCAAAGTAATGCAACTCTGGCGAAATTTTGTCGGTAGGCGATTTCTGAAATTAGTCATGAAAACGCTAATATTTTATGTTCGAGATGTTGTTGAAAACTTCTGGAAAAATTCATGGTGAAAGTAGACATATAGAGCTTTCTAAAGATGTCAAGAACATGTCAAAATGAATTTTGTACAGTGAGATAAAAATTCCCAAAGTTAGGGCTACGAATTTCTGGAAAATTCTGGGCAGAGGTTCAAAATTTAAAAACTGGGAATGAACCGTGGAATCTGGGCAAAGGCTGATATTTTCTCTGAAAAATAGACATCCTAAGGATTCCAAAGAATTTTACGGAACCTCGTTTCGATTTTTCTAGAATTAGTTATGATTTTTCAAAGTTAGGCAAAAATTTGTCCAGATTTAAAGGATCAGCGTTTTTTCAAAATAAAGAGGAGAAATAATTGGAAAATAAATACTCTAGGGGCAAAATGGTCAATAGGGACTAAGATACCTACTAGGATACCTATTAGAATATTGATTGTGAATTAATAGATGTCATATTACCCCATAGGATATCTGCAACCACATACAGGCCGATGCTTGTACCGCGAATATCGACAAAGGTACGTACGCGTAATGCTTATTGTATACAAATATGTGATAGATGGTTGTACATGTGATGTGTACTGTTAACATAAAGGTTTGTACATGTGATATGTGCTAATAATATAGATAATTGTACTTGTGATGTGTACTGATAACACAGATGATTGTACATGTGATGTGTACTGATAACACAGATGATTGTACATGTGATGTGTACTGATAACATAGATGATTGTACATACGATGTGTACTATTAACATTGATGACTTTACATGTGATATGTATTGTTGATTGTTGCTGAATGAATATTTGTCATACATAAGCATGACGTTAATCGTACCTGAGATTCCATGGTCATGGAATCTTAGCCCTCACTACAGCTTCAGGGTCCGGAGGAACCAGGACTGAGGACAAGGGCAAGCAGCACGCGTAAGGACCCGGCCGGAGGATTTCTTTTTGGATTTGTACTAGCATACTTTTAAATATTCATAAAAAACGATATTTAAAGTAAGTAGTAAAGGTTTATCAGATACTCGTTCTTTTAAATTACTCCGATGCTCAACTCTGATCAAATGTTTTAAAAATGCTTTAGAAAATTGGGATGTTACAAATTGCAACAACAATTTAACAGTCAAGATTAACTAAAGAGCAAGATTATTACGTTTTTAAACTTCTAGGGTAATATTGATCCAAAAAATACTTTCAGATGACTAGTGCTCCTTAGACTAAATTTCTATGGCAAAAATGATATTTATTCCATTGCAAATATGACAATCTTAGTTTCCAATCATTGGAAATTTATTTTTTTATCAAATTTAAATGCTTGAATTGCAATTGAAATTCCTTTATTTATAACAATTTAAATTGATATTTGCAACTTATTCTTTATCAAATACGAAGCATGCAATATTCTACAACATCCTTCGAATTTCATGCTCATTTATATTCTTATTCTTTCAGCAATGGTCAAGTTATGCACTTTCCAAGATTTTGGCAGAAGAAGCTGCTTGGAAATTTGTAAAAGAAAACAACATTGACATGGTTAGTGTCAATCCAGGAACAGTGATAGGACCTCTCTTGCAACCAACACTTAACACAAGTTCGGCTGCAATTATAACTTTTAAATGCAATAATTCTCCAAATGGTAATTGTTTCTTCACAGATCATTAAATTTCTTCATATAGTGATACGGCGATTTCTTTGCCTTTTTTTAAGGAACCTGTATTTGTGCTGAGCTTACTCTTAATTTGGACCCTGGACCAGAATTATTGTGTTTCTTCTCAAGTGGACTCTTGTTCCTTGGTTTTTCTGTGCAGGAGCAAAAACATTTCCAAATTTCACCTTACCATGGGTTCATATAAAAGATACTATAAATGCTCATATTTTGGCATTTGAAATTCCTTCAGCTAGTGGAAGATATTGTTTGGTCCAGTCAGTGAAACACTACGGCAAAATTGTAAAACATTTTGCGCGATATGTACCCAACATTACATCTTCCAGATAAGTAAGTTCAATTATCTTTTATAATTTAATGGGTTAAGTAGCAACTTTGCCCTGGAAGTTTTTCTTGGAGTAATGTTGCCCTGAAAGTTTGTTTTTTTTTTCGGAGCAATTTTGCCCCTTCGTTAATAATCCTAACGGTCAACTAACGGTCAACCGTTAGTTGACCATTAATGGAGGGATAAAATTGCTAAAAACAAAAACTTTCGGGGTAACATTACTCCAAAAACAAAACTTCCAGGGCAAAATTGCTCCTCAAATTAGACTTATGGGGCAAATTTGCTACTTAACCCTAAAAAAATTTATATAACTCATAAAAAATTATGAAAAATATGATAATATATTTTTTTTCCAGCTGTCCAAAATAATCTAACTTAGCTACAGCAGCAGGGCTAATAAAAAGTTACATTTACATGCTACTTATAACTAGATTTATTTCGAATCTAATATTAATATTTCTGGAAAAGTTACATATACTTTTCTTACACAAATAAATAATTTAATCAATTTCCTTAGTTTTTGTAAATTGATTAATTAGGTCTTTTTTTTTTTTAATCTCTGCCTTCACTGATTTATGTAATTTGGTCTGTTTGATGTAGGCTTATTTTTAGCCTGTTTGAAGTAGATCTGTTTTGCAGTGAGGCCCGTAACCTGTTAGCCTAATTATAAAATTTTAAAAATATAGGCCGTCTTAACAGGGCACAGGCCAGACTCAGGCTAAAAAAATGGTATCTAACAGGCCATAAGCCAAACTCAGGCCACTTTGTTACCAAACAGGCCTGGCCTGTTAAAGGTGAAGTATGGGCTGACCTGACTTGTTTCTACCCCTAGATATTATATAAATAAGAATTAAAAATATATGATATCATAAATAACAGTTTTAACATTTTTTTGGATTAAGTAGCAATTTTGCCACGAAAGTTTTTTTTGGGAGCAATTTTGCCCCTCCATTAACGGTTTACTAATGGTCAACGGTCAACTAACTGTTGACCGTTAACGGAGGGGCAAAATTGCTTCAAAAAAAAACTTCTAGGGCAACATTGCTCTAAGAAAAACTTTGAGGGCAAAATTGCTCTTTGGGGTATACTTCCGGGGCAAATTTGCTATTTAACCCTAATTTAATTAACAATTCATATATTAAAAGATATCTGGTTTTAATTTCCCCCTCGGCTTTTTTGTGACATGATTTCTTTCCTTTAATGTTAAAGAAAAGCTTCAATCGTGTGTCACTTTTTTGTGCTTTAATTATTACCTCTACTCTGTATAGTGAGTAGCATATGTTGTGTTAGAAGATGTGTTATTATATGTTAAAAGCATGTAGTGCAATAAATAATATAGCTTTTTTTTTAAAAAAAAATTTATGCAAGCCTAAAATAAATTTTAGTTGGGATAATTTAGAATTTTACTCGATTATTATGGAGATATAAGAGTGGTGCCTAACATTACGCTTTCTCACTCAATTTTATGCTGAGGATAATTTAGAATTTTGGAATCGTTGACTGATTTAGTTGGGATTTTCTTGCTATGTAAAATTGTTAAACTAATTTTCTTATAAAAAAAGAATCAAAGTGAGGAGGGGTACGTATTAGCGTTCAATTGTTGCAAGAGTTGTCAAACTAATTCCTTTAAGAAGTAAAAGATAAGAGCCAAGCGCCTCGTAGCGTGATGGCACTAGGGCCAGCTTTAGGAGCTGGCCTTCCCCCTTGTCCAAGGTTCGAGCCCTGCCTCCCCTTTCCTCCACTGGCTGTATCAAAAAAAAAAAAAAAAAAAGAAGTAAAGGATAAGACAATTATTTGGTAATAGTATCAAATAGTTTTTACTCTATCTGCCGTGGAGGGTCCTATATATATATATATATATATATATATATATATATATATATATATATATATAACATGGTATAATATGATGATAATGTTTGCAAATTTCCATTCATACCTAAAGTGAAAACCTTTTGCATTTTGAGTGAAAATTATTGTTAAACACACACACACACACAAAAACACCGGTATATAAAATTAGTCCTAGTAGTAAGTGCTTCTAGTTTTACCTACACTAACCGGTTAAGATTCATGAGACTTGTTACTTCTAAATTGAAGTATAGACATGTTTTGTTGTGTATTGTATGATATTTAAAGGAATAAGCTATTTTATCCTTGTATTTATCAAGTTCAAACTTTTCTTTATGATATTTGTTAATTTCATTATTTTTTTTCAAATGTGCAGATGATAAACCCTTCATGCCAACCTTCCAAGTTTCCAAAGAAAAGGCAAAGACATTGGGAATTGATGAATTTATTCCATTTGAAGTGGGCCTTAGAGAAATAGTAGAAAGCTTTAAAGAAAAGAAGTTTGTTAGTTTTTAAATTGTAATCTACTTCACATGGAAAAATGTTGAGGAATGTATTTTAATGATAAAAAAATACATGTGAGATTTTTTCTTTTAAAAAAATAAAGTTGTTATTTTTATCAAGTGAGATAAAAGTCAAAAAAAAAGAAAAAGAAAAAAGAAGCATATCTTGTGCCAACTTTACCCATTGCAAAATTTAATTGAAATAAAAGTTATTCTTACCAATATTAATCTAAACCAGAATAATTTTTCTTAACACATAAATGTGAGTTTTTAATAGTAATTTAGTTAATATTTCAATTTTAATTTTTTAATTCTTTAATATAAATCAATAATATTATTTATCTTTTTTAAAAGGCAGCATTCAAATTTCATATACTTCTATGGATATTTGAGAAAAAATATGTAAAATTAACTTAAAATTTCATAAAACGGTTTGCATCAATATAAAAATTTCCAAAAAAAACACACATATATATGTGTGTGAAAAATATAGAAAAATTCATAATTAATATATTTACCAAAATATGTCCTTTTTATAGTGACATATAATGTAAGTTTTCTTTTAAAAAAAATTGTTCATGTTAATAAAATGAACTCTTTGCTGAAAATATTGTAGGTTTTTATTCTTGTGATGATATACTTAATATATTTGAACGAATCATATTTTGTTGTATTAAAATTAATTTTGATATATACATGGGAAACATAAGTTAGGGAGTTATAAAACTCATTAATGAGGAGAGAGGAGAGGGTATTAAAGTTATTTTACGTATATTTTAAAACCATAATTTGGGTTAACGACTCAATGAAAGATTTATTGAATTCACCAACCCGATTTAGATTTTTTTAAAAAAAAATTTTAAGTAACTTTATATGAGATTTTCCATATATATATATATATATATATATATAAAAAGAATGCACATACCTTCGTATTTGTTTTCACGAGTTTGAAAGAAACATCTACCATAAGCCTATAGGTTAACATGTTAATGATGTCTAGTGGTTAATGGTGTCCTATAGCAGCAAATATATTTTAGTGCAACCTCTAGTCCTGACCCTAAGACTTTATTAGTAATGTAATTAATTTTATATTAAGGATATGAAGTAATATTTTATATCTTTTCGGTATTAAATATTTTTTATGGTTATAGATGCATTTTAAATATTTTAGTATAACTATATTATTTCATTTATAATTGGTTTGATCCCAATTTGAACCATTAACCTTTTACTCGTTACATATCTGATTCAATGAATGGTGCTATTTTTTGAAATTTGGTTGTAGATGCTCCATATTAAGAAATAATTGTTAATTGGCTAAAGTATTTTTAGATAATATCTGAGTTTAATCTCTTAAATTTATAAAGTGCATTTTAATTGTTTTTTTTTTAAAAAAAAATTAACATCGTTAACTTTCACTAACAAAAATGCTAACTCTCAGTAAAATATAAAAATACACTTTTAAATTAAGAGACTAAATTGAAATCTGATGTAAACCTAAAGGATCAACACTATATTTTAACCTTGTTATTTAAAATTTTTAAATATGTAGGTACAAATTGGTTGAAAAATATGTAGGTGCATAAATTTTTCTAATAATACCCTTCAAAGATATGTGGGTGCATAGTATACAAAAGCATGTTTCTCTCATTTTCAAGATAAGGGCACAAGTAGTAAAAAGAAATGAATATTTCAAATAAAACCGCATTGTTTTTACAACAAGGAATAAACATTCTCATATATATTTCTTGAAAAAGCGGAACAAGTTTAATGTTTTTACTTTTGTTGCAGAAACATTTTTTCTGTCACACTCACATAAAAGTGAGTGGGTCCTATTATAAAGAGAAGAGGGAGAAAATATTAGTAGGATCCACTCACTTTTATATGAGTGTGGTAGAAAAATATTTTTGCAGTAAAAACAGAAACATTAAACTCATAAACACCGCATTATTGCATATTTGAGCTATTTGGTTGGGTTTTTTGGATGGGAGGGCATAGGTGGGTGTGAATGTGTTTGTTTGGAAAAAAAATTAGGAGAGGGAAATTGGGAGATTTTGGAGGGGAGAGAAGGTTTTTCCCTTATCATTTCAAAATTTTCGATAAATATTTATATTTTTTTACTTTAAAAAATTGATCATACAACTACATGTTTTTATGCGTATGACATTATCTTCAACTAGCTAAATACATGAACGTAATAAATACATTGAACTTATTAGATTCAAGTACCACTCTGATCCTATTTTTAAGTCTATTTTTATCAAATCTCATATACCAAGGAGAGGTAATTAACTCAATGATTTTGGCGATAAGTTTTCAACTTTACTCTCGTTTATGATTGGGTGTTTTTAAACTATTTCTTTTCTCTCTATCTTCAAGGATACATTTAATATAGGTAAATTGTTACAATTTCATTTATTACATGAAACTGGACTATAAATAGAACCAAATTTTTTAGTCAAAATGGACTTATAAATAGGACCAGTTATACTTAACATAAATGTTTTGGCGAAAAAAGTAGTTGTAGTTATAGTATGTTACTAAAACAAATTATGACAAATTTGTGTACCAATTAATAGAGATTCCCTCCATTTATTGCCATTAATTCATTGACGTTATTCAATTTAGGGATAAGGGTCTTAAATGCCATAAAAGTTTTCGTTCAGGAGCACTGGTAAGACAAAAGTTTTTTTTGGACAAAAAATGCCACAGAAGTTTTCGCTGAGGAGCAATTTTGCCCCGGAAGTTTTCACTAAGGAGCAATTTTGCCCTTCTGTCCCCAAATATTAAATTTGATTATTAAATCAGTCAAAGACCACACATGTTATGCCTTGAAAAGGTCAAACTGGAGCCTGAGCAGGAGATCCTTGAGATGTTGAGCTCAAGGCGGCCAGAATTTGTGAAGCCAAATTGGTCAAAAGGACTGAAAGGTCGACTGTCACAAATTTTGGCTGCCTTGAGATCAACATCTAAAGAATCTCCTTCTCTGACTCCAAGTTCAACCTTTTAAAGGCATGACATGTGTGGTATTTGACTGATTTAGTAGTCAAATTTAATATTTGGGGACAGAAGGGCAAAATTGCTACATTTTGTAAACTTCAGGGGCAAAATTGCTCCTTAGTGAAAACTTACGAGACAAAATTGATACTTCCTGTGAACTTCTATGGTATTTTTGGTCCAAAAAAAAACTTTCGTCTTACTAGTACTCCTGAGCGAAAACTTCCATGGCATTTAAGATCCTTATCCCTTCAATTTATTATTCAGAACGGTACTAATAATAATCAATACAATCTCTCCTTATTACTGCACCAAGTCCAAGAAAAATTTTTCTCCCTTAAATCTTTCTTGGGTTAAGTATCAAATTTACCTCTGAAGTACACACCCAGTGTAGCACCCCAATTTTCAAAAGCGGAATATTTTTTTTTTAAATCAGAGTAGAGCATCGGTGCAAGTAAAAGAGTGAGTAACTGATATACCATTGACTATGGCGTATCTGTCTGTTCATAATGTACAGTATATTTATCTGAGTAATGTTACAACGATACAAGTCTAAAAATAGGATCTTCAGTCGGGTCTCTACGCTTGCTGTTTACTCTACTTACTCTCGTCTTCGGTCCTCGGTTCCCCAGACCTGAAGCTATGGTAAGAGCTGAGGTCCAATACCCATCGGACCCCAAGTAACGATTAACCTCATGCTTATGTAAACAAGATATGTATGACAGATATTCATGACATTACAGAAATAATCAATATAAAAACTCATAACAGATAACGGTACACAGCCACTGCATATGTTCGTTATCTCTAGTCTGCACTATTCACTAGTGCCACGGTATACATCCGTGTCCTTAGCGCTAGATAGGAAAACTCAACAGCATTATCAAGACCATAACTCGTATATAGCTGAATGTATATGAAAAACTTTAAGACAGAGTCTTAATCTATGAATACATCTATCACATATAAAAGTACAATAAGCATCAGGGTTAGTATTACAATACGCGTCCGTACCTTCGTCGGTGATATCGGTACGTTCGTCGGACGGAGTGTGGTCACGTGTTTCCTATAATGGTAATATCACATTTATTAATTCACCAATAATATCCTAATAGATATCTTAGTCACTAATGACCATTTTACCCATGGTGGAATTATTTTTTAATTTATTCCCCTTAAATTTCGTAAAAAACGCTAATTACAGCATTTAGGGTAGATTTTTCGCCTAACTTTGAAAAATCATAACTAATCCTAGAAAAATCAAAATGAAGATCTGTAAAATTCCCCGGACTCCTTAGGATGTCTATTTTTGAGAAAAAATAATATTTTTTACCCAGAACTTAAGAACAATTCCCAGTTTTCACATGTTCATATCTTGCCCAGAAAAATTCCAGAATTTCGTAGCTTCTTTTAAAGAATTTTTAACTCCTTGCAAAAAACTCTAAATGATACACTATAGGTATATTTGGAAAGGTATATATGTCTAATTTAACCATGAAAAATTTCAGAATTAATTGACTTCATATTAAATATAAAATTATGGCATTTTTACTACTGACTCCAGAAATCACCTATCGAAAGATTTTACCGGAACTTCGTTATTTCGATGTTTCTCTCTCAAAAATTTTGCTCTATCACTTCCTTCATCAATTTTTCAAAATAAAGCTATTTTTAACCATAAAAACATGAAAATAAAACTACTCTAGCATTTTTAAGATTAAAACGACTTCTATCTATGAATTTAAAGCTAGAACTTGAGAACTTACCTTTGAAGAACCTTGCTACTCCTTCTCCAAGACCCTTCACTCTCATTTTCTCTCTACTCTTGATTTCTAACAACTCACCTTCTTGGTGGAGTTTTGGTGTGAAGAATTGAAGAGGGATTTGCTTCCTATTTATAGGCTACAAACAACTTCTCCAACAAGCCACTTCTCTTCTCTCTTCTTTTATCTTTTTCATCCTTCTTCAAGAAGTTGCCCTCTTTGTCCAACAAGTTGTTGCACATGTGCTTTTGACTCTTGCTCTCCAAGTTTTCCAACTTGCTCTCCAAGTTTTCCCAACTTGCTCTCCAAATTGTTGAATCTTCTAGAACTTTCTAGAACCTTCTAGAACCTTCTTTCAATTCTTACTTCCTCATTTATGTAGAAAAATCCTACTTGCTTGGTAGATTTTTATTTTATATTACTTGTGCTACTATCTTATATTTTTGTTTAATCTTTTGCTTCTTAATTTACCACAAATTTCGCCCCTTATTATACCCTTAGGGGTTGTTAATTTAATTCAAGTTATAATCCCTAATATTGTGTCTTATTGTTACAAGGCTTAATTATATTGTATGATTGATTTATTGCATTAATTATGATTTTTGGAAACTCATTTGATACTAATATTGAACTCTTACTACTCTTTAATATTTAATTAAGTCCAAATATTCCAAATTGTTTATCAATATTTGCCACTAGATTAATTATGAATGTTAATGCAAATAATCCAATTAATATCAATTTAATTGCCCAACAATTATTGACAATTTCTTTTAATTTGTTTGGGTATTTTAATAACATTTTATGGCCCTTTAGAAATAAATGGGAACTATGTGATTCAATGTGATAATTATAGGGTATTTCATTCTCTTTAATATCTATTATTTTCATTGCCATCTATCTCTTGTACTTAGGCTAAAATATACCCCTAATAGGTAGTTATATGTATTTGTCACTAATCTTATTTATTGCAAGTTTATTTGTTCATTTACTAATTTGCTTTAATATTTTTAAGTGGTTTCATAACCTTTGGTTATAAATTAATTACTAATTTATGTGTTATTTTCTTGCCTTATGATCATTCAAAATAGTTGTTATTTTATGTGATTTACTATAGCCTTCAATATGTAGTCTTATAATTGACCATTGGTTAATTAATTCCAAAGTGGAATTTCGATGAAAATATAACCAATAGATTATAAAAAATTCACCTTTGTATTTTATTTGCTAAGATATGATATTCATATGAGTTATTAGGGTATTTTATAATCTAAAAGAATATTCAAAAATTTGGGTCTTTGGTTTATTTAATTCTAAGAGAAAATTCCCTAATTTAAATTAGATAAGCTATAATATCTTTGAGACCACATATTTACCTATTTTAATAGATATCATTTATCAAAATATAGTGATTATGCTAAATATGATTTTTAGGGTATTATACCCAAGAGCAATTTTGCCCTTGAAGTATTTCTTGGAGCAATGTCACCCTTGAAGTATCAAAACGTAGCAATGTTTCCCTTTTTATTAACAGCGTTAATTTTGACCATTTAAAGACACACCACACGATTCCATGGCCAAAAATTTGCTACCTCATCGCCACCTAATTCTTCCACCCACTCCCTCCTATCCACCTCATCATTTGCATCTTTCCTCCCTCTCCCTCCATTGTTAATCTTCACCCACCGCCTTCTCCCTCATGCCTTCACTACTTCATCCACTCCCTTCCCTCTCCCAATTGACGCATCCCTCCTCACCATGAATGTCGGCGATAGTGCCATCGGCCCTTGCTACCTTCTATTGACGTCGCTGACCTTTAGGCTCCCCATCATTGTTGATTCCGTCCCTTCTTTTTCAGTGAAAAGAGGGCAAGGCACCAGTGATCTCTAGGTCCTTCGAACTTTGTCTATCCTCTTCCTACGACCACAACTCGTGCACAATAGGTCCTTCACCACTATGTTGCAGATCTGCAAAGCTGAGTTGTTCGAACCTCGATCTCCAAGATTTTCAACGACAATCCTCTTCATCCGGCCATAGCTTGTGCACGGCAAGTCCTTCACCACTACGTTGCAGATCTACAAAGCCGAGTTGTTCGAACCTCGACCTCTCGGATTTTCAATGACAACTTAGAGTTTGTAAATCAAAATGGTTCATTTGAATATTTCTCTGGTTCCTTCAATTTTGATTTCCCTCTTCGAATTTTTTTTTACTTAATTGATGATTGAGTATGGATGAATGTTTATATGGTTGATGATTTATCTAAAATTAGTAGTTAATTTTGATTGAAATTGCATATATGTTCTAGACACTCCAAGCATGCTCACTTAACTCTACGTATAGCCTCTGCTTCTCCTTTCACTTGCTTGATTTCTTCTTCCTTATTTCCATTCCCATTTTATGAAGGAAGGACAGAGGAGGGAGGGAGGGAAGGAAAAAGAGGGATGGACTGGTGGGGTTGTCAAGGCGTTTGGGTGATGATGAACATGGAGGAAGGAGAGGGAGGATTCTGGGTGATGATAAACACTGGAGGGAGGGGAGGAAAAAAGGGGACGATGTGGTGGATAGGAGGGAGTGGGTGGAAGAATTAGGTGGCGACGAGGTGGCAATTTGTCTGCCTTGGAAGCGTGTGACGTGTCTATTTAACGGTCAAAATTAACGCTGTTAATGAGAAGGACAACATTGCTACGTTTTGATACTTTAGGGGTAATATTGCTCTAAGAAATACTTTAGGGGCAATTGCTACTGAGGGTGTACTTTAAGGGCAAAATTGGTACTTGACCCATTTTTCTTCTTCTCCAAAATTCTTTTACTCATTCATCCACTAAACATTGCTCCATAACAGTTTCACCTTCCCCAAAATTCAACAATAATGGAAAGCAAGACCGGAAATGGGAAGGTGGTGCATGTAACTGGTGCTTCTGGTTTTATAACTTCATGGCTGGTTAAGCTTCTTCTTCTTCGTGGTTACATTGTCAGAGCCACTGTTAGTGACCCAAGTGAGTTCACTCATCAAGAATTATTGTTATGTTGTTTCATTAATTATGAGCTCATCAATTAGCACATTCACAACTTGCTGAGGCAATTTGTACTAGTTCTTGCTTTTAGCCTTGTAATGCTTCACTTCCTTTGTTCTTTCCTTGCTTTTTGGTTCTTATAAGGCTTAAAAACTTGTCTTCATCTTTCTACAAAAGAGAGAGAATTTATTAATTCCCGATTGAATCACAAACTATATAGGATTGAATCACAAACTATATATGATATAATTGGATTTTTTTTTTGATACTTTGATATGTACATTTTTTTATAAACGTTTTTCTATGCACATTTTGAATACAAAAATATATTAAAAAGAGAGAGAAGAAAATGGGTTGAAATATTATCAATTTTTAAGAATTAACAGATGATCAATAGGTGGCTTTTCTATTGGAGATTTATAGATCGGGGGCTTTTCAATTGGTGGCGGCTCATAGTAATCAGCGAAGCTAGAAGTCTTGAGAAACACTACTCCAATAAGAAAACACTAACTAGTGCGTAGAGGACATTGTTGAGCTGAGTTTGTCTTGATGGTGCAAATTGAGAGAAGATGGACTCCAATTTTCAGTAGAACTGGGGAGGGGAGTTGGTGGAGATCTTTGATGCGGATCCATTTAATTTAAATATAAAAATAAAATTAATTAATAAATTATTAATAAATAAACTCAAGATTGGTAGGTGTTTGAACTTGATGAATTTAAACCCAAGCATGTATGTGGAAAATTGGAAATACCTGCTTTTTCCTTCAAGTCTTTCTTTTATCATTAATTTAGAGAGTGGATGGGTATACATCAAATTATTGAGAGAGATAGATATCATTGATAAAATTTCTTTTTTGGATTAAATTGAACGTGTTTCCTAGTCCTTATTAAATAAATATATTTAAAAATATTGTAAATAATAGTTGAACAGCATCATCGACCCCCTCCATATATCCGACACTTCAATTTTAAGTTATATCTAATATTGTTTTGCCAGCTGGGATGATTTATTTTAAAGTACTGTGGTTAAGATGTTCAAAAATTTTATTGATTAATGATAATGATTAATTGAATAGACTCAGATCACGATGGTTGCTTCCTCAAGTAATCACGCACACATATACCTGTAACGACCTTCTGCTCCTTAGATGTGAAGACGACGACGTACAGAATGGTCAAAAGTAGGAGTGTTCATGGGCAAGGCTGTGTAGGGCGAGACCCTTGCCCGATGCCTTGCCTGAAAGATTACTGGGTAGCAAAATGCAGCCTAGTGCCCGACCCTGCCCAATAGAAGCCATAACATTTTTGGGCAGGACAATAATGAGCTGGGCAAGATGACCCTTACCTACCCAAGTGGCGATACACTACCACACTCTATGTGAAAAAAATAGCTTCAATCATACCTAATAAATAATATTGGAAAATGCAAATGAAATACATAATCTTGTAAGAAAGCAACAAAGAAATCATATTATTAAATTATTTACATGTGACCGATTATCAAGCACTGGACAGTGGAGAGGCAATCAGGCTTAGGCAGATCATAGAGCTAGAGAAGTGGAGAACGAGAGAGGAGAGAACGGCTAGGGCATCCGAGTTTAGAAAAGGGAAGAGATAAAGAAATGATGATATTTTTTTATAATAAGTTATAAATAATTTGTAAAAAATATATAATACCATCTTAAAAAAATAATATATATATATATATATAATAATTTTTTATTATATTAAAAAAATATTATAATTACTGGGCAGGGCCAAATGGGCAGGGTGGCATATCATGCCTAATGCCTGCCTTGCCCGCAAAAATGCCCAACCCATTTGTGCCCTGCCCAGTTTGGACTGCTTTTCCTTGGGCTGGGCTGGGCGATTTTTCAGTGGGCGCGGGCGGGCAGACAGGACGTTGGGTATGATGAACACCCCTAGTCAAAAGGTACCGTGTTATATCTGTACCATTCATATATATATATATATATATATATATATAAGCTAAAGTATACTTTTAGTCCCTTAACCTTAAAAAATATACTTTTAGTCCTATAATTCTAACACTGTTAATTTTATTAACGGAAAATGCAAACTTAAGTGATGACTGTGTAATTAAATGTTATTAAACTTAAATTTAAAATATGGGTAAATTGAAGAATATACAAAATTTATATAATTAAATGTTATTAATCATCATTTGACTTCGCTTCATCAATGTTTTCCGTTAGCAACATTAACGGTGTTAGAATTTTAGGACCAAAAGTATACTTTATAAAGTTAAGAGATCAAAAGTATACTTTATGTAAAACTTAAAAGACTAAAAGTATACTTTAGCAAAAAAAAAAAAGTATTAGATTTTCATCTTCGTGGGGGTGATCCATTGAGATAAAGAAATATACCCATACTTGTATGATTCTATTTATAAGGCAGATAGAAAGAAAATATATTTTTGTTTTGATTTATTAATCATATTATTAAATTTTTCATGTGAATATACAATTTTGCTTTTTATTTATTATTGTGTAGAATTAGTATGTTTGGGGTGGAGTACATGTTAAATAGAGGTAAAGTTCGACCAAAAAAAATTTAAATAGAGGTAAATTTGAAATTTATTAAATTTTTAGATATGATTAATGAGATTTTAGGTGTTTTAAATGAGATTTGAGGAGTAAGCGTCGTCCCTTCCCTTAATATTAGTTCACTGAGGGAAGCACTATGTTACGTTATTGTACTCTATTGACAATTAGCCAAAAATTTTGGATATGTTGTTGGTCAAAAGATTCCACTCAAACAATTCATCTAGCTTTCTCTTGTACATACATTCCTCTACAACATTTTAACGGGTTCCATAGTACTTGATCTGAACTCCTTACTGGTGCGTTTAATGAATTTTTGTGTGTGTTTGAATCACCTTAAAAGATTTTCAATCATTTATCTTTTATAGAAGCAACTTGTAACACCCCAAATTCCATACTTCAAAATGTGTCGGTTGACACTTAGTTTTAGAAAAAAAATAAAAAAACAACAGAGTTTGAGGTGCTACCACTCAGAGTAATGTGGAAGGGAGAGCATTCGCTTAAATTTGGGCAATGAGTAATTGATATATAATGCCCAGACATATGTTGATCGTTACAGTGACTTTAGACTAGTATGACTACAGTACGTCTTGAGTATGGCAAAACATTTGTTGCACCAGGTAGTAGTTGAAATGCCTAAAGCCTGAGGATAATCTCCTAGGTATTAAGACTAAAATACCTAGTGCTGTGCTAATGGGTTGAGCTAGAAGGCCAATATGTGTTAAGCCAAGAGGCTGAATGGGTCAGAAGTAAGGCCTGCGTAACCAAGCACGGTGAGGATGGATGAGTGGGTCCTGTGTTTAAATAATAAACTTGGGTACAAAATGAATAAGATTATTATTTGAATATTAGAGTGCGTTCGAAGTAGGCATGCATAGTAAGAAATTAGGCGAGATGTCTAGAGTTTTATGAGTTTATACTATCAAATGTCAAGGGCAAACGTACCAGTCACCCTTATCTGAACAGAAATTGCTTGGGCCATATTTGATTGACCAGATCTCCAAACAAATCACTGTGATCAAGAGACGACTCCTAGCAGCACAAAGCAGACAAAAAAAGTTACGCTGACAAAAGGAGAAGACCTCTAGAATTCGAAGTCGACGATCATATATTTCTAAAGATAAGCCCAGTAACTGGTGCCAATAGAATGCTTCAGAGACAAAAATTTAGTACGCGTGCCATAGGACTATTCGAAGTTTTAACTAAACATGAACCAGTCATATAGCCTTACCCCCAAACTTGATTAATCTCTATAACATTTTTCGTATTCCTCAGTTACACCAACCAGACCATGATCGTGTCATTGAAATATGAGGTATCTTATGTTGCCACAGTATATAGACACCACAGAGACATTCGTGCAGACGGATGTCGAAGTACGACATGGCAATACCTTCGTATTTGAGTGGGAACAAATTCTCAATCACCGAGAGAAACGGCTTAGACACAAAAGCATTCCGATAAAGTAAATTGTCAAAGTTTATGATTAAAAGTTTAGTTAGTATAGAGCAAATTTTGAGGATGAAATTTTATTTAACGAGGGGGGAAATGTAATACCTTAAAAATCCTGTTTATACTTTTCATATGAGGTTAACTGTTACTTGAGGTTCGATGGGTATTGGACCTCAGATTCGTCTAAGGTTCAGGAAAGGAACCAGGATCAGAGGAGGCACCAATAGATGGAGCCGTGAAAAGGCACCGAAGGGAGGAGCCGATAAGAGGACCAGTCAAGACAAATGCCGGAAGGGCATCAACAGAGCATTCTTTCTGGCACGGATTTAACAACGTTACTCAAACTGTTTGGTGCTGAAGGCAAGGCTAGTCTATGTCGATCAGTCAATAAGTCGTCGTGAACTTGGTGAGACTTCAATGATAGACACCTACCTGGCCAAATTGTCTGATTAACTGAGTTAGGTTCATTGCCCCAAGTCTAGCTATGGCTTGGTCGAAGATTGTATAGTTACCATAAAGATTTGTAATTATACAAAGCTCTGTACTAATGTATCACATGAATATTCCTTTGGGAGATTTTTAATATATCAGCTTATGTCGGGACATCAGCATATGTCTGGGCATTATATATCAGTTACTCATTGTCCAAACGTTAGTGCATGCTCTCCGTTTCCGCATTACTCTAAGCTATAGCACCTCAAACCCTAATCATTTTTGTAAAAATAAGTGTCAGCAGACATGATTTGGAGTATGAAATTTGGGGTGTTACACAACTGCAACTCTTTTTTTATTTGTGTTCATTATAAATCTTTTTTTCCCCTAATATGATCTTACATCCATGTCAACATCATCTTATTAGCTAACCCACTTTTTGTATTATTACCCCCTTTGATGAAAACCATCTTTAATTTAAGGGAAAATTATAAGAAAGGACTTAAGAAAAATAATATATACTAAGAAGGACCATAAAAATAGTAATTATTTTGAAGGACCATAAATTAAAACATTAAAATAAAAATACTAAACTGCCCCTTAGCCAAATTTCCTATATTCTTTCTAACTTAATCAGATTATTAAGATTGCAGTGATTGACCAAACTCCTCACTATTTGCTAATAAGTACTGAATTATTTGATCGATATATGTGAGACGTTGCTTATGTATGAATACCGATGATAGTATTATATTGTTGTTTGCTGAAAAATTGGAATTTTCTGTGATTTGACCATCTAATTTACTGATTCAAGAAACTGTATTTACAATAAGTAACGTCGGAATGGCTGACACTTTCAGAAGGGAACCTACCACTCTTTCAGATGTTGCTTATGTATGAATGCTGATGATAGGATTAATGCTTTCAGACTGTCGCTTCCTTTGTTTGCTCTCCACCGTCACCTACCACTCATCCACTTTTTAAGAATTTGCCTATGGCTTTCTCTGCTAATTTTTCATGGTTAGGGTGCTCGAATCAGATACCTCTTGAAGCTATATCAATGAATTACAGCTGCTAAATTCCTCAATTAGGATTTTTCCCCCTTTTTAGTTTAGTAAAAGAGAACTAGAGTCTTACGATGCTTTTGCCATAGGTTTAGGAGTGCTACTATACTATAAATGAATAAATGTATACCCAAAACAAAATAAGAGCAATTACTTTTGTTTGATGATAGAAAAATATGGCCATTGCTTAGATCATTCTAACGAGTATTTATCAATAGTTCCAACAAAACTCTAAAACAACTTGTAGCCTAACTATTTGTATAAAGAATTGGTTGAATTGTCTTCTGTTTAACATATTTCAAATGGTTAGATTGATCACTTTTTAGTATCATAAATTTCGAGAATTCTATAACACATAATGACATTTCTTTGTTATGAGAGCATTCTCAAAATTCCCTTGTCATAAAAAGTGTGCTTGAAAGGGAAATCTAATTCTGCATAAAAGGAAATCTAATTTGTCATCACTCTAGATTCTGATTTGTCATTAACCATCAATCACTCCAATTTGATTTAATTAGAGAGCATATAGAAAATCTGGCTAAGGGTATTTTACTCTTTCTATTTTAATGTTTTAATTTTTGGTCCTTTAAAATAATTACTATTTTTATGGTCTTTCTTAATAAATATTATTTTTCTTAGGTCCTTTATTACAATTTTCCCTTAATTTAATATATGCAATCAATATGTATCACTTGGGAGAAAATTTATAAAATTGGGGATGTAATAAATTGATATCTTATATTTAGAATCAAAACAAATTCATCAAATAACTTCTATATTTATATGACCCGATGGAATATTTATGATTTTTTGTGAGATATTAATTTTTTTTTCTTCTATGAGATCTGAGTGAGACATGAGTATAAACCTAGATGTGCTCTCTCTCTACAATAAAGGATTTATGTCTATTTTTCTTTTTGTTTATTGTATACGAAATAATTTCTAACAAAGTGTTAGTTCTCTGAGTGTGCTTTGATGATAACTGACAAATGTAAACTCAAAATGAGGTTTTGTCTTTGGTAAGTTGAAAAACTTATTATCAAGACAAAACTCAACTTTTGGTTTCAAAACTCGAGTTTTGGGATTGACAGAGAGTTGCTCATTTTCAATGAACAAAGCAAAACTCAAGGAAAGGAAACTCGAGTTTTGAACTCACAGAGAGCACTAAGTTTTTCACTTCAAGACAAAACTTGAGTTTAGATATGAAAACTCAAGTTTTGCATCATACAAAGACTTCACAATGTTTTCAACTAAAGGCAAAACTCGAGTCTTGGTTTGGAAACTCGAGTTTTGGCCTTCCAGAGAGTCTCCAACATTTTGAACAGATGCAAACTCAATTTCGACTGAAAACTCAAGGATTTCACTTTGCCACAAGTTTTTCTAAGTTTTCTCTAAGTTATGAGAAAACTCGAGTTTTGACTTGGTAAAGAGTTCTTCATATTTTCATCAGTCTTGAAAACTCGAGTTTACATAGAAAACTCAAGTTTTGACTTAGTTTAGATTTCTCAATGTTTTCATTTTTAAATGAAAACTCGAGTTTCATTTTGGAAACTCGAGTTTTGATAAAGCCGAGAGCTGTAAACATTTTGAACATTCTGGAAACTCAAGTTTTCTCTGAAAACTCGAGTTTAGTCTTGGCTCAATTTTATTAACGTTTTCATACTAAAATGAAAACTCAAGTTTTACTTTGAAAACTTGAGTTTTGACCAAACAGAGAGTCTGGAACTTTTTTAACGTTTTGAAAATCAAGTTTTGGATGAAAACTCAAGTTTTGAGGTTTTGGACTTAAACACAAATTTCTCATTAAAAGTCCAAAACTAGAGTTTAGTTTTGAAAGCTCGAGTTTTGAGCTTGCTTCAAAAATGTCTTTCAAAGCTCAAAGCACGACCTTTCTCTTTGGAAGGAGGAAACTCGAGTTTTGGTTAAGGAAACTTGAGTTTAGCTTAAGTGCACAGTTGAAAACTCGAGTTTTGAGTAACAAACTCGAGTTTACATCGCTAAGTTTGGAAAATCAAATCTGACGAATTTGTAAAATCTTCTTGTTTAATCTTGATACTCTCCATTATCATTCTCCTATATTCCTAGCTATGTTTAACCACTTTGTTAGTGAGCTTTAGATAAATTAGATAATGTTTATTGAAGGTTTAACACAAAAGCAAAAAGTAACGTCAGCACATTAAATGCAAACCCAGAAAGTTGCAATCTTTCGGGTAATCCATCTGCACACGTCTAGCAAAGAATTAAAGAATGATTTCCACATCCAGCAACTGCTTTTCCAACAAATTAATTCATAGGAAGTCAACTCTGAACTTTTGTACAACTGGATTAAGTGAAGAATAGAGAGAGAAGAAGACTAAACCACTTCTTAACCTTTGCTGAACATGTAACATCCTAGGCGCTCGCTTGTGGATATTGTCTGCTTTGGCACACACAAGGCCTCACGGTTTTGTTTTTGACTGGACCTAGCCCATCAAAACGCGTCCACAAGGGAAAGGTCTCCGCATCCTTATAAGGCATGCTTCGTTCGCCTTCCCAATCGATGTGGGACTTCACACTCTAGGCCCAGCCAAAAACAAAACCATGAGTCCTTGTGTGTGCCAAAGCGGACAATATCCACAAGCGGGCGCCTGGGATGTTACAGAACATCTCCAATAGTTCTATTAGGGAAATCAATGGTCATTTAATGCACTTTGAGTATAAATAGAGTTGCATTCAAGTCTTCACAACAACTATAACTGCTGAAAATGAATTGCATTCAAAGGTCTTTAGCTACCTTCAGTTTTCACTTGTAAAAGTATCTTTTGATACATAAGCTTCAGTGTTTATTATTATTCACTCTTAGAGAGAGTTTCTATCTGTAATTCATTTATTGTAAAGAATCATAAGTCAGGGGACTTGGTGATTTGGGAGTACATTGATTACAACTTGTAAGGGGGAGTGAGTTCTAGTGAGAGAACTACTCTTGAGTACAAAGTGTGTAATCTTTTGTGATAGTGAAAATCCTAGAGAGTCTGAGGACTGGACATAAGTCAAGTGGTTAGGACCAAACTAGTATAAATCTCTGTGTCCAATTGCTCTTCTCCTTACTATGTTCATCTTTGTTTTTGTTGCTTGAAAACAGAGTTATTTTTGAAATTTTTAAAATACGCAATTTACCCCCCTCTTGGGCATTTAGCTCCACTTTCATTTGGTATCAGAATAAGGTCTTCTCAAAAGAGCTTAACATCTCGAGAAGCATCATTTTGGAAGGTATTTTACCTGATAGAGCTTCAATCAATAAACCACCTGGCTTCAATGGAGAGCACTATTCATTCTGGAAAGCGAAGTTCAAAGTTTTTGTAAATGCTACTGAATATGGCCTCTGGAGAGTATTCAAAAGAGGGAACTATAGACCAACAGTTCTCCACGATGGTCTAAGAGAAGATAAGCCAGAAGAATATTATGACGACAATGATAGAAGAAACATCACACTCAACAGCAAAGCGTTTCTCTTGCTGCAAAGTGCTCTTAGTCAACAAGAGCATTTTCGTGTATGCAATCTAACGTCAGTAAAGCCATGTGGGATGCTTTGGAAATAGCTCACAAAGGAACTGTAGGAGTCAGGCAAAATAGGGTCAATACCCTCATGACTGAAGTATGACCTTCTTCGTATGAAGCCTGGAGAATCCATTAGCGATTTCCAGCTAAGATTCACCTACTTGATCAATCAACTTGCTGCTTTGGGCAAAGAATATGAGCAACCTGTTCAAGTGAGAAAAATTCTCAACATCCTCAATAAAGAATGGGAAACCAAAGTCACAGCCATTGAAGAAGCTCGTGGAGATTCCATGGCATCTGTAGCAGCTCTCTTTGGTAGTCTCTCTGAATATGAGGCAAAACTCAAATTCAAGAAAGGACTTGAAGAAGTACATGGCAAGAATAAGGGAATTGCCCTCAAGACGGCCAAAGAACCTAAAGAGTCAGAAGATGATGATAAAGAAGAAGATGAGGAGATTGGCATGATGGTCCGAAAGTTCAAGAAATTTTACAAGAAGGACCAAGGATTCAAGAAGTTTCACAAAGGTAGCTCCAGCTATGAGGCAAAGAAGCCTATTATTTACTACGAATGTGAAAAGCTTGGCCACATCAAGTTTGAGTGTCCCCACCTGAACAACAAGGATAAGGAAAAGAAGAAATTCAACAAAGTCAAGAAGAAAGCCTATGTTTCAGCCATTTGGGGTGACAGCTCGTCTGATGTAGAGGAAGAGGATGAAGAAGAAAAAGCAAATATCTGTTTGGTTGCAGAAGAAGAAGAGCAACCTGCCAACAATGATGAGGTATATGATTCGAAACCATCATATGATTCGAAACCATCATATGATGAGTTATTTGCTGAATACATTGTTGTGCAAACAGAATTTGAAAAACTTGCTGAGAAATATCTTGCTTTGAAAAAGAAAAATACTACTCCTGAACAGCAAGTGGAAAAACTTTCTTCTTCTGAAATTTTGGTTTGTGAAGAATGTCTTGATTTGAAGAAAAAGAATTTACATCTTACTAAGGCACTTGAGAAATTCACAAGAGGAAGTGAAATGCTCAATGTAATTTTGAAGAAAAAAAGATTTATCAATGACAGATCAGGAATTGGTTACAAACCTGATTTTGATAAGAAGAAAGGTAGAAAGAAGAATGGTGAAAAATCTTATATGAATTATTTTACGAAGTCTGTCCATTCTTCAAATCCCTTTGCACACTGTAATTATTGCAATAGAAAGGGTCATACTACCTCTTCGTGCTTTCATAAGAAAGAAAGAAAGATCAAACCTTCTAGAAATTATCAATGGGTGCCAAAGGGATCTTACAAGGTTCCTAAGACACAAACTAACCCCAAAAGACCCAAGAAAATATGGGTACCTAAGACTTGATCTGCTGTGTCTTGCAGGTATGTCTAAGAGCATCAAAATCCAACAAGTGGTACATTGATAGTGGATGCTCTAAGCATATGACGGGAGACCAGTCCAAATTTGCCTCAACCAAGCCCAAAGATGGTGGCAAGGTGACCTTTGGTGGAAATCAATCTGGAAAGATTGCAGGAATTAGTAAAATTGGCAACAATAAAGGACCACTAATCAAAGATGTCTACCTTGTGGAAGGACTTTGCCACAATCTCCTCAGTGTGAGTCAAAGCACTGATAAAGGTAACTTAGTTATCTTTGATTCTGAGGAGTGCTTGATTGTGAAAAAGGATTTTCTCCCTTTAGAAAACATCAAATCAAAAGCTTTGTTTAGAGCACCTAGAGATGACAATTGTTATACTCTTAACCTCTCTAGTAATGCTTTTGTTTCAGAAAAATGTTTTGTAAGTAATTTGGATAAGAGTTGCCTATGGCACAAGCAATTAGCTCATGTCAATATGTTTCAACTTGACAAATTACTCAAAAAGGATTTGGTGATTGGTATTCCTAAACTTCGTTTTAAAAATGATATGATTTGTGATGCATGTCAAAAAGGGAAATAGACCAAATCCTCGTTCAAATCGAAAAATGAGATTTCAACTAGTAGACCTCTTCAATTGCTTCACATAGATCTAGTTGGACCAGTTAGAGTGAAAAGCCTTGGTGGCAATTTATACACTTTGGTGGCACAGCTGGTGGTATTGAGATGCCTTATATCTCCCCTCAGGTCCTGTGTTCAAATCCCCCCTACCCTCGCCTTGTACCAAAAAAATTTATACACTTTGATCATAGTTGATGATTTCTCTAGATTTGCATGGACTATATTTTTGTCTTCTAAAGATGAAACATTTGATCAGTTTGTTGTGTTTACCAAGAAGGTTCAGAACGAGAAAGATTTTTCTATTTCAGGAATCCGAACTGATCATGGAGGAGAATTCGAGAATCATGCATTTACTGAATTCTGTGACAACATGGGAATTGATCATAACTTCTCAGCCCCTAGGACACCTCAACAAAACAGTGTTGTGGAGAGGAGGAATCGAGTCCTCACTAAGATGGCAAGAGCAATGCTGAATGAGAACAATACTTCCCAAGTTTTCTGGGTAGATGCTATGAGCACTGCATGTTACATCTCGAATCGGGCATACCTCCGGAAGAAGATAAACAAGACATCATACGAGCTGTTCAAATGAAGAAAGCCAAACTTGGCTCATCTCCACATCTTTGGGTGTAAGTGCTTCATTCATAATAATGGTAAGGACAATTTGGGAAAGTTCGATCCCAAAGCGGATGAAGGTATATTTTTAGGTTATTCAAATAGAAGTAAAGCATTTAGAGTTTTCAATACTCGAACTCGCATAGTTGAAGAGTCTATGCATGTTGTCTTCTGTGAGTTTAAATCTGATAAATCCTTGGATGATGATGAAGAAAATGTTTCCAAGAGTCAATTCTTTTTGAAAACTACTCCTGCATCTACTGAAAATTCTGAAAATGTTTTCAAGGCTAATCCTCAAAATGATTTTGAAAATCCAGATCAGTCTCAGTCTAGAGCTTAGAAATTTATTAGAAATCATCCTTTGGACCAAGTTATAGGTGATGTTAATCAGGGAGTAAGAACTAGAAATAGCACTTTAAATGAAGTAATTTTCTCTGCATTTATTTCTCATATAGAACCCTCTATGATTGATGAAGCCCTTTCAAACAATGATTGGGTGATAGCAATGCAAGAGGAATTACATCAATTTGATAGAAATCAAGTTTTGGATTTGGTACCTAGGCTCAAAGACTATCCGGTCATTGGCACCAAATGGTTATTTAAGAACAAACGTGATGAGTCAACAATCATTGTCCGTAACAAGGCAAGATTGGTTGCCAAAGGCTATAATCAAGAAGAAGGAATTGATTATAAAGAAACTTTGCAAATGGAGCCTAATACCCAAGAGAGGGGGTGAATTGGGTATTTTAAAATTTTGAAAAACTTGTTCTGTTTTGAGATAGTAAAAACAGGGCAGAACAGAGCAAGAAGAAGAATAGTGAGACACAAGGATTTATACTGGTTCGATCCTAACAAACTGACCTACATCTAGTCCCCAGACTCTATGGGATTTTCCACTAACTCAAAGATTACACACTCTGTACTTTAGAAGTAGTTCTCTTACTAGAACTCACTCCCCCTTACAAGTTGTAATCAATGAACACCCAAATCACTAAGCCCCTTTGACTTGTGATTCTTTCCAATAATTGATAATCAGAAATAAACTCTCTCTAAGAGCAAATATTGATAATCACTGAAGCTCTTTGTATCAGAAGATACTATACAAGTGAAAACTGATGAAAATAAATGAACTCTTGAATGCAATTCGTTTTCAGTGGTTGTGGTTGTTGGAAAGACTTGAATGCTCTTCTATTTATACTCATAGATCATTAACTGATCGTTGCTTTCCCAATAGATCCGTTGGAGAAGTTGTGCCAAGGTTAGGAAGTGGTTTAGACACCTTCTCTCTCTAATTTCCACTTAATCCAGCTAGGCAAAGTTTCAGAGTTGACTTTCTGCAAATAAATGTTGGAAATTATGCCCTAGGGGCAATTCATTGTACTTTGGATATTTAAGTTATTTAAAGTATTCTCTTTTGTTATCATTTTCGTTTGCATGTTCGTATTGATAACTGCATCCCTGGATAATCTTATAGATTATCCTAAATGTCCCTGGTCAGTCATCTACACGGGAGTGAAGATGAAATAAGACCAGTATGACTTTGATGAGGTATGGAGATAAGAATCAAAGTCATAGGCACTTGTAGGAGTACAAGGTGCTGGACCGACCCACTATGAGAAAGCTGCATGGATTAAGTCATAAGCTTATCTCATATATAATTGCGTCACGACGCCCTATGACCTGAGATCATCATAGATTCCTACATGATGAGTCACTAGACTTTGACCTAGTCAAAAGTCACCTTTGACCGGGTGATGATAAAGGCTAGGATTGGGATCAGTGGTTTTCATGCGGAGGAATGTGAGTGGTCAAGATGGGATT
The DNA here is from genome assembly GCA_034222035.1 of Acacia crassicarpa. Classification (NCBI taxonomy): domain Eukaryota; kingdom Viridiplantae; phylum Streptophyta; class Magnoliopsida; order Fabales; family Fabaceae; genus Acacia; species Acacia crassicarpa. The sequence goes on from JAWXYG010000003.1 coordinate 43,882,623, forward strand.
TGTCCCTCACATATGTAGACAGATAATGCTGGGCCCCTCGATGAGTGAGTCTAAGAAATGTATGGCCATACTGTGATGGAAAAGAGTTTCCATTTCACTTATTAGACTACTCGAGAATCGAGAAAGCAGTGGTCAAGAAAAGGAAGTTGACATTATACATGCCTCATCCTTGACCAAATTATCGTGTGACAAAAGGGACGTGACATGGTTGTATGATAGGTAAATATCGTGTCATCGATCCCCATGTGAATTGGGTAGTCGCAATGTCTTGCTAGAGGCCGCTTGCGACTTGTGGGCTGATACAGTGTTGGCCCACTGGCAATCTCATATGGGCCTACAGGGTCACACACAAGAATAATCCAACACGGGTGAAAGTGTCCAGATTCATTGAATCTCAGATTAATTTGAGATTAAATAAACAATAAATTTAATCTAGGATTTATATATATATATATATATATATATATATATATATATATTATAAATGGAGATTATAATATTATATATATTATATATATATATATATATATATATGATATTTGTTTAGTATTTAATTTATTTGATAAATTAAATATCTGAAACAAATAGAGATATTGTATCTCATTTAATTTTGAATAAAGATATCGTATATCTGTTTAATATTAAATTGAAATATAGTATCTCAGATTTAATTAAATAGATAGATATCATTTCTCGGATTTAATTTATAATGATAAATTAAATCAAAAGGCTTTTAATTTAGATTTGATCTAAATTCATGATTCGGATTTCAAATCTGGCTTTTAATATATTAGATTACATTTATGAGATAGATTTAATTACTATATTAAACAGATTCAAAATTCGAATTTCAAAATTAATGAGGATTAATTTTGATTATATAATACGCCTATCGGGTTTAGAAAAACCTACGGGATTTTCAGTCGAGCGTATTAGAAAGCCGCGAGAAACCCTAGAGCAAAAAAAAAATAGAGAGAGACGCACATGAGGCGCTAGCACGCTACCACAACCGTGTTCGGGGATTGTTCGTGTGGATGCCGGTAGAGGAAGCCGATTCTAAGAAGTCGTCTTCTGCTGATCGAGAAGGTAGCCCACCTGATCAAAGAGAATGAGATGCGGACGTGTTCAATATAAGGTATGATTCGGGTTCCCTAACCTTGATTTAAACGTCGTTGAGTGATCCTCCATACGGGATTCGTAAGAAATTTTAATCCGCTGCGTGTACGGATCCCAACAATAAATCCGTTAGAGTAGTTGCTGCTGGAAGTAGAAATCATTCTTTAATTCTTTGTAGGCGTGTGCAGATAGATTAGCCAGAAATGTGCAACTTTCTAGGCTTAGCATTTAATGTTCTGACATCACCTCTTGCTTTTGCTTAAACCTTTAATAAACATCTTCTAAATCATCTGAAACTCACTAACAAAGTGGTTAAACATAGATGGGAATATAGAATATTAATACTAGAAAGTATTGAGATCAAATAACAAGGTTTCACAAAATCGTTAATTTCAAATTTCAGAATCAGCTATGGAAACTCGAGTTTGTTCAATAAAACTCGAGTTTTCAAATGTACACTTAAGTTCAAACTCGAGTTTCAAACTCTAAACTTGAGTTTTTTTCTTCCAGAGAGCAAAGTCATGTTTTGAGCTTTTGGACCAGAGTTTAAGTAAAACTCAAAACTCGAGTTTCCGCGAGTTTCCAAACCAAAACTCGAGTTTTGGACTTTTAATGAAAATAGCACGTGGAAGTCCAAAACATCAAAAATTGAGTTGTTAAAATGAAACTTGATTTTTCAAGGTGTTGAAAAATCTTAAGCTCTCTGTTTGATCAAAACTCGAGTTTCCAAAGTGAAACTTGATTTTTCACTTCAATGTGAAAATGTTGAGAAAAGTTCTAGGGCTCTTGGTTTGATCAAAACTCGAGTTTCTAAACCAAAACTCGAGTTTTCATTTGAATAGGAAAACTAGGAAAAGTTCAGACCTCTCTGCCTGGCCAAAACTCGAGTTTTGAAAGTAAAACTTGAGTTTTCATTTTAAGTATGAAAACGTTGAAAACTTTGAAACTTCTCTGACTAGCTGAAACTCGAGTTTTCAAAGAGAAACTCGAGTTTTCAAAGAGAAACTCGAGTTTTCATTTTTAAATGAAAACTTTGAAAATTCTAAGCCAGTTCACTCTCCAGTTTTTAAAATCTGTGTAAAACGTTGAGAGTTCTTTGTCAAGCCAAAACTCGAGTTTTCTTTGAACTCAGAGAAAACTTAGAGAATCTTAAAACAAGTTGAAGTTGTAGATTCTTGGTGCAAAACTTGATTTAAAAAATTGGAAACTCTCTGTATGATCAAAACTTGAGTTTTCAAACCAAGTCTCGAGTTTTGTCTTTCTCAGAAAACAACATGTAGTCTCTGTATAGACCAAAACTCGAGTTTTCAAACTGAGACTCGAGTTTTGTCTTAAGGTGAAAAACAAGTGCTCTCTGTAAGATCCAAAACTCTAGTTTTCTCATGGAAACTTGAGTTTTGCCATTTTTATGAAAAAGAGCAATTCTCTGTCAATCCCAAAACTCGAGTTTTGAAAACAAAACTCGAGTTTTGTCTTGACAATAAGTTTTTCAACTTACCAAGACAAAACTTCACTTTGGGTTTGCAATTGTCAATCATCATCAAAACCCATAGAGAACTAACAAACTTATGCTCCAGTGGCAAGAATAGAAGCCATAAGAGTTCCTCTAGCCTTTGCTTGTGTAAAAGGTTTTAAACTCTATCAAATGGATGTAAAAAGTGCTTTTCTAAATGGTTATATACAAGAAGAAGTTTATGTGGAACAACCTCCCGGTTTTGAAAATGAACATCATCCAAATCATGTTTATCGTCTTAAGAAAGCTCTTTATGGTCTTAAGCAAGCTCCTAGAGCTTGGTATGAGCGATTAAGCAAATTCCTTCTTGATCAAGGATTTATCAGAGGAAAAGCAGACACAACTCATTTTATAAAAACCAATAAGCGAAATAAAATTTTAATTGTACAAATATATGTTGATGATATTGATAAGTATATATTTTAAGAGAATTAATTGGAATTATTGATATTATATACCTATTTAATTATCTTTTATTGACTTTTCCATCATTGAATCAAACTTAGGATCAAAGAATAAATGGACATCAAATCTACTCATATCCTATTTTTATTGTGCAGGAAATATTAGCTGGTTTGGAATGAAGTAGAAAAAGCAATTAAGAGGATATGTAATCAGCCAAACTCAGTGATCTCATGCAAGAAAAATAGAAACCAAATCAATTGCGTGATCTGGTGGAATTGATTACAAGATACATGATATCTTAAAAAAAAAAAACAGAGAGAGAGAATCAGTGACTTATAGCCTAAGTTATATTTAGGTTATATATATGAAGAAAGGAAGAAGCAAGTAGATTGGTAGACATAGAATAAGAAGGAATGAAGGAGCAGAGGAGTAGAAGGACTGTGGAGGCGACGAAGAAATTTTCTTTCCTCTCTCTCCTTATTCTTTGAACCTAAATTGTTAACTTTTTGTTGTGGATTTTGTTAAAGCCATGTGTGGCTAGTTTATTTTGCAACCTAGAGTACCTATGACTTTGTGGGTGAATTGAATTTTGTTTTCATTATTTAGTTAAATTTGATATTAATTTTGGTTACTTAATCTTGGTTAGTTTTATCTATTTAGTGATTGGCCATCATTGAATATGATTTTGAGCATTAGGATTTACCTTGACGAAGGGGATTTTAATTAGGCTCTGAGATTAAGTAATATGAGATTAGATTACGATTTAATTTGCGATTAGGATAGACATATACCTAATGGCCCCATATAATTGTTGAAGAGTCTGTTTGATTTTTGTTGCCTCTTGAGTAACTATGTTAGACATAACAAGTCATACTCAAGAGAGGGTTGTAAGTGGACCGACAGACACTTATAGATATTTATACTCGAGATTAACAAAATTGATATTAAAGCTAATTAAATTAGTGAAAACAAGGTTTATGAAGCTAATAAGGATTAGTGACTCTGGGTTGCTCATTTGATTATTGTGGTAGTTTTCTTATTTGTATTTTAGTTTTGATTTTCTTTTCCTTTATCTTAATTAAATTCAATTTGTTTTGTTCAACTTAAACGAAATTGTGAAATTAATGCTTAACTAAAGTTGTGATACTAAGTCCTCGTGAGAACGATACTTTTCTTATCACTTTATTACTTGATATGGCCCATGCACTTGTGGAGTTTATAGGCTATAAAGTTTTGCCTTATCAAGTTTTTGGCGCCGTTGCCAGGGACTTGTGTGTCACAACTATCTTGGTTGGAATTGATTGAGCATTAGTAGTTTGAGTTTGAGTTTGTGAATATTTTATTTTATTTTATTTATAAAAAATATTAAAAAAATGGTTTCAATTGGCAACTAACTGGTCTTAATATTGAAAATGAGATGAATTCTTTATCTTCTATACAAGATGGATTGATTGCTATTTTAAATTCTTTGAATGATAAGCAACATACAAGGAGCATAAATGATAGTTATATTCCATATGTTGATTCTTCTCAATATGTTTGCATATCTTGTGTTTTTTGTGGAGGGAATCATTTATATGAATATTGGCCATATAGTATAACTAGTCATTTTGTGAGAGATGATTACACTAGGAACCAAGCTTCTTTTAATAACTCATTTTGACTTAGTGAAGGTTTTGAGCGACAAAATTTTAGGGATCCACATGTCTATTGTTCTAATGAAAATACCCCTCCTTGTTACTCATATTCGTATGTTGAAGAACACACTATTGAGTACAAGGAAAAATCTAATTTGGAAAGATTAGTTGAGGAGTATGGGGAAGCATTAGAGAAATCTAGTAGAGAGCAAAGGGAGATTCTCGCTAGCATTGACTCAAGTGTCCAAGATATTGGGGTAAGTGTTCAAGATATTGGGATAAGTGTTCAAAATATGAAGGTATATGCGAGTGAAATTCTTTCAACCCTTGAGGCTATGGTGCAAGATAGTTCCTTAAACATGATGACTACTTCTTATGCTTATAATGATTATTGTGAGGAAGTTGAAGGTATGGAATTACATGAGACTATGGACAATGTAGAAAGTGATTGTGAGCTTGATAATGATTTAGATGAGCATATTGGATGTCTAGAAGAGGTTTCGATTGTGAAGCCTAAGGATTGTGATGTTGGTGATCCAATTGATGTAGATGTCCCAATTGTTGTTGTTCATGACCCTCCTCTTGAAGTGTTGACTCTTACTGATAAGAGTCAAGTTAATCTTATTGGATGCTCTAAATTCTTAGAAGTGCCTATATTTATTTTCAAGAATATGCATGTTGTGCTTAATTTGAATTCAGTGAATACTTGTATTCCACGATTGTCTATGATTAAGGAAGTACAAGTAATTAACTTGAATGATCAATTTTTATGTTTGAAACTTTGTTGCTTGAAAAGGAATGAAGACAAGGTAATTGTGGTGTTTGATAATTATGATTAGTGGTTTGTTTTGAGAAGTCTGGTTGAAGACTAAAAATTTAGCGCTTTTTGGGAGGTAACCCAAGGGTTTGTTTGCATATTTTATTATTATTTTTTCTTTCTTTCTTTCAGTTTTATTCAAGTTTGAAGAAGATCACTCCTATTGTTGCTGTAAGGTCTTGCTTTAGCACTCTACATCAGAGTTAGAGGCCTAAACCAGGGGAGTAATAGTTCCTTTCCCTCTTTATTTTTTTTGCAATATTGAGGACAATGTTTGATTTAAGTGTGGGGGAGGGATATAATTTCTTTGGTTATGCTTGTCCTTATGCAATTGAAAAGATTTTTATTGTTATTTGAGATTTTTGCATTGTTGAGGATTGACCTTAATTTTGAGTTTTCCCCCATCTTAGAGAATATTATCAAGTCAAAAATTAAAAGAGAAAAAAAAATATTTTAACCAAGTCTCTAAGCCTTGAGTTTTTTTTATAATCTTGAGATAGACTATGAGAATAGGGATTAGTTTGTAATATGATCAACAGATTATTAGTTCATGAATATTTTGCTACATGATTTCTTTAAAAATTAGATGATAGCCTTTGCTAGCTAAGGAAAGATTTTGTGAAGGGAAATGACTCAAGAATTTTTTTTAAAAAAAAAAAAAGAGAGAGAGAAAACCAACTCCAATGACTTCTCTAGACCTCACTTAGTAACCGGGGGCACTTCATCACCAATGTTGGCACTCGCGTCAAATGGTAAAGTCAAAGAGGGTTATGAGTTGGGCTAAAAGCCTCTTGAGGTACCTGTTGGAGTAACTGAGTAGCCGGTGTTGCATCACCCATGTGCAGGGTCACGTCAAAAGGGGATCTACGAAGGCTCAAGAAACAAAAAAAATTTAAAAAAAAAAAAGAAAAAAAAAGAGACAAAATGAGTTATTTCTTACCTAAGAATTCGTAATAAATTAAATGAAAAGCTTGGTTTGGTGGGGGTGTTTGAATTTTTCTGGAGAAATTGAGTAGCGTAATATTCTTTTACTAATCTTATGGTTGAACTTCTTGCTTGCCGATCTTTTGATCATGGGACGTTAAGAGATTGTTACACTCTATTGGCTTAGTGACCTATTTTTATAAGACATTAACTTAAATAAGATTTGATGATATGATTCAAGTGTGGTGGTTTATTGCTACAAGGAATTTCATAGGAAATGTTCTTTTCAGATAATAAATTCTCTTTCTTTTGCTTGAGGACAAGCAAATATTTAAGTGTGAGGGAGTTTGATAAGTGTATATTTTATGATTAAATAAGTGTATATTTTAAGAGAATTAATTGGAATTATTAATATTATATACCTATTTAATTATCTTTTATTGACTTTTCCATCATTGAATCAAACTTAGGATCAAAGAATAAATCGATATCAAATCTACTCATATCCTATTTTTATTGTGCAGGAAATATTAACTGGTTTGGAATGAAGTAGAAAAAGCAATTAAGAGGATATGCAATCAACCAAACTCAGTGATCTCACGTAAGAAAAATAGAAACCAAATCAATTGTGTGATCTGGTTCTGGTGGAATCGATTACAAGATACAAGATATCTTTTTAATTAAAAAAAAAAGGAGAATCAGTGACTTATGACCTAAGTTATATTTAGGTTATATATATGAAGAAAGGAAGAAGCAAGCAGATCGAGAGACACAGAACGAGAAGGAATGAATGAGCAAAGGAGTAGAGGCTGAGCATTTCAATTCTCTTCATTATCTCCACGGAAGGACGGAAGGACTGTGGAGGCGACGAAGAAATTTTCTTTCCTCTCTCTCTTTATTCTTTGAACCTGAATTGTTATCTTTTTGTTATGGATTTTGTTACAACCATGTGTGGCTAGTTTGTTTTGCAACCTAGAGTACCTATGAACTTGTGGGTGAATTGAATTTTGTTTTCATTATTTAGTTAAATTTGATATTAATTTTGGTTACTTAATCTTGGTTAGTTTTATCTATTTAGTGATTGGTTGTTGGTCAAATTCCCTTATGGCAAGCGAACCAGTCAAACAAGTAATAAAGTGAAAGTAGAGTATCGTCTCATAGAGACTGAAATACCAAGGAATGACGCTAGATTACTAAGATAGTTGTAAAAGCAAAAAATAAATAAAATCAGGTTGAGTGGTTGTGGTGATTATGCTACTAGCAAAAGTAAACGAAATAACGGTAAAAATGAGAAGATATCAGTAAAAGGTTAGGCTGGACTCAAAGCCACCCTTAAGTGCGTTAATCCCCCAATTGCTCTACCCAATGCTACAGCATCTACACTGTACATCTTCTACAATTGCTACAGCATAGCTGCTACTCACAAAGCTATTTGGTTAACCCACCTCTATGGTCTACTGAAGCTTCTACGTCCACTACGTAGGATGCTAACCATACTCTTTCCATATTCCTATGACAACTTTCTAGTTTAGATCTTTGCTATGCTCGGGGTGTTATAGTTATGAGAGGTAGACCCATTCCTGAAGCCTACAATAATAGGTCAAGCCGTGCACGGGCTGTCTAGCAAACATTGTTTCTCAGAGGTCTAACCCCAACTCCTTGCTAGTAAGCTGAGGCCACAAATCTAGCCTTTAACTTCCGTTAATCGACTAGTAATTAAAACACTGATACGCAAATCAAATTTATTGAATTAAAAACTTGCAACTGGGTTCATTTGACACTTAAAGATTCATCCTCGTCCAACCATATAAAAATCAGTTCATGACTGATGAGGGAGACACGAAACAAACATTAACAGAATGACCCATGATTGAAATACGAAATAAACAAAAGGAAAACAGAAAGGTTGAACAGAGTTCTGAGGCGTGGATGAAGTCTTGTCACGTTACGACTCCACGTCGTATTCTCTCCGTCGAACTGTAGGGAAGGATCTTGGGTTGTCCTGGAAATAGCATGCTCTGTGATCTTCCTCACTCTTCTCTTGAGTCTGCCAAAGATAGAATTCTGTTTAGGGCTCTCTGACTGCTTTAGGGTTCTCTCAGTTGCCTTTTATAATTGAGCTTTCTTGCGGCGTAAGTTGCAGCGAGTTGAGATTCTCCTATTCCGTCGGGATCTGTTAGATCTTCTAATTAGATTGCTTCTGCTGACTCTGTGGGATTCTTCAAATCTTGTAGTTCTGATCCTCTGCATCTTCTATTCTGTTACGTCAGCAATCCTATCTGTCAATATCACCCTTTTATTTAATTCCTGAAATCATCTGGACAAAAAGGTTAGAATATAAGCCGCATAGCATTGCGTCCTCTACTTTGCTATAGCATTCGTGTGCCATGTATTGCTCTTTGGTTTGCTGTCAGAATGCTATAGCATCGCATCAACTCTGCTACACAGTTTACCTCAAAAGCATTGCAAATTTAGTACATGTGGATGATTTCCATCTCTCAGTCCCTATATCATGAAGACATGCCTTTTTGCTTGTTTAAATCATGGTTAAGCTTATTTTTACTATTCAATTCAATCATGAAGTATAGGGAAAATATGGTATTATTTGTGCTCATCATTGGCCATCATTGAATATGATTTTGATCATTAGGATTTACCTTGATGAAAGGGATTTTTATTAGGCTCTGAGATTAAGTAATATGGGATTAGATTACGATTTAATTTGCGATTAGGATAGACATATACCTAATGGCCCCATATAACTGTTGAAGAATGTGTTCGATTTTTGTTGCCTCTTGAGTAACTATGTCAGACATAACAAGTCATACTCAAGAGAGGGTTGTAAGTAGGCCGACAGGCACTTATAGCTATTTATACTCGAGATTAACAAAATTGATATTAAATCTAATTAAATTAGTGAAAACAATGTTTATGAAGCTAATAAGGGATTAGTGACTCTGGGTTGCTCATTTGATTATTGTGGTAGTTTTCTTATTTTTATTTTAGTTTTGATTTTCTTTTCCTTTATCTTAATTAAATTCAATTTGTTTTGTTCAACTTAAACGAAATTGTTAAATTAATGCTTAACTAAAGTTGTGATACTAAGTCCTCGTGGGAACGATACTTTTCTTATCACTTTATTACTTGATACGGCCCGTGCACTTGCAGAGTTTATAGGCTAGAAAGTTTTGTCCTATCAGATATTATATTTGGTGCTACTAATGATGCTTTATGTGAAGAATATGTAGGGAGAGTTTGAGATGTCAATGATGGGAGAACTCAACTATTTTCTTGGGCTGCAAATCAAGCAAAGGAGAGATGGAATCTACATCTCACAGACCAAGTATCACAATGATCTGCTGAAGAAGTTTGGGATGGACCAATGCAAGGGAGCTGACACTCCAATTAGTACAACTACTTCATTGGATGCTAATGAGAAGGGGAAAGACTTCAACATCACAAGATATAGAGGAATGATTGGATCATTACTCTATCTAACTGCAAGTCGGCCTGACATTCAATTCAGTATGGGGATGTGTGCAAGGTTCCAGTCTGATCTAAAGGAATCCCATGCGGAGCATGTGAAAAGGATCTTCAGATACCTTGCAGACACAAAAACACTGGGTTTATGGTTTCTCAAAGGTCAACCGGAGCACTTGGTGGCATGCTTAGACTCAGACCATGCTAGGTATAAAACAGATCGAAAGAGCACAAGTGGCCAATGTCAATTCTTTGGTGGCTCACTTGTGTCATGGTTCAGCAAGAAGCAAACTAGTGTGCCAGTGTCTTCGACTGAAGTTGAGTATGTGGCTGCCTCAAGTTGTTGTGCCCAAGTCTTATGGCTCAAACAACAACTATCAGACTTGGGAGTCAATTTGAAGGAGATCCCGATTTTGTGTGACAACACAAGCACAATAAGCTTGGCCAAGAATCCAGTTCAACATACTTGGACCAAGCATATTGATGTGAGGCATCATTTCATAAGGGATCATGTTCAAAAGAAAGATGTCAGAGTTATGTTCATCCCAACGCATCTTCAACTTGTTGACATCTTCACCAAACCTTTGGCCAAGGAGCAATTCAATTTTATTAGAAGAGAATTGGTAAGGGTAAATCCCAATGAGTTGTAAGTAATTCTTGCTCAATTCAGTCTTAAATTATGGTTTTGATGATTAAAGCTTACTAACTTAAGCATCGGAGTCTCTAGTTGTATTTTATGCAGGATGCTTGAAATTCTGAAGTTTGCTATCAAGCAGAGCAAACTCGAGTTTTGGAAACAAAACTCAAGTTTTGGGATAAACTATCGGGGTCAGAGGAAAATGTTGAATTCTGAGGAAACTACAAACTCAAGTTTATAAGTCGGAAACTCGAGTTTCCATCAGACAGAGAGCAACCAAGTTCTGAGGAATGGTGAAAACTCGAGTTTGTAAGAAGAAACTCGAGTTTTGGTCACAGAAGTTCAAAGGTTCACCTTACACCTTTAAAGTCCAGGTAAGTGCCCATTCCTCAAAACTCGAGTTTATTAGTGGAAACTCAAGTTTTGGTCGCACTTATATACATGAGTTTCTGTTTAAATTCTTCAAAACTCGCTGAAAAACTCAAGTTTTGCCCTAGCGCTCTCTCATCTTCTTCACTCTGAACTCTCTAATCCTCTGATTCCTCGATAAAATCCTTCCCTAAACCCTAGAGATGGCCTCCAATCGCACTCCGAAGCCTACCCACCATGATACAAGCCTTAAAAGAGAGGTTGCATCTTCTGCAACTCCTGCTAGCACTCCAGTGGAACGACCAGTGAGACTCAAGACCTTGCCCAAACGATTTCGCCGTGGAGTAGATCGATCTATTCGTGAAGTTAGGAAGGATATTCCTTCCTCTGAGTCGACATCATCACAGAGTGGCAAGAGAGCCTCTTCTGTCTCTCCTAGGTCAAAAGGAGTTTCAATTAATCAACCCTCAGAGACTCAGACAAAAATGCGCCATGTGCAAGTGCCTACACAAGAAGGGAAAGGGAAGAAGAAGGCGAATGAGTTTCCTAAGCCTCCCAAAGCCAAGAGGTCAAAAGTTGCCTCTACTCCAGAGAAAGGACAGACTTCTTCTAAACCGTCTGCTACTGAAGAAATTGAGGTTGTGGCTGATGCAATTACTGAGATTCAAAACCACAGCACACCTCCAAACGAATTCTCCACAAATGCCACTTAGATGACAACTCCAGAAGTAGACAGATTCAAGGAATATTTCTGGAACAAAGGATTCTGCCCATTTGTTTCTGTGAATTTGGGTAAGCTTAAGGATGAGTGCAACCTTGACTTATTCCCTTGGTTGTCAAATTATGAATCCTTTGTTTCTATTTCTGCCTCCTATACTCTCAACATTGTTAAAATCTTCTATTTTAACATGGAATATGACAACCTCTTGGATTCTGAGGGTACTTTAGTTGAAGAGAGAGTGACTACCACTGTGAAGGGTGTCAAGTTCACACTCTCTGCATCCATCATCAATTCTATTCTTCAAATTTCCAATCCCCTCCTGTCCCTGCCATTTCTTTTAGCAAACAAGAGATATTTGAGCTATTCTGTCCAAACAAGCCATTCCCAGCAAATCAGGCACACACACTCTCTTTCAAACCAGTAGACATGTCTCCTATTAATCGAATCCTTTGGTACATCTACTCAAGGAATTTTATCCAGAAGGGTGGCAACTTCACCCATTTCACCAAACAGGACTATCCAGTCTTTGCTACATTTGTGAAGAAAACACACTTCAATTTAGGTCACTGGATCTTTGAAGAGATGATCAAGTTCAGATTTGCCTCCTGTAAGCCTTCACATATTCCTTATCCCTCTCTGGTTTCAGTAATACTCTTTTACCATAAGATATGGTATCTGGGTCCTCCAGACTCCATCAAGAAGCCAGCAGCATTTGGGAAGAGTCAACTGAACTATATGAAGCTTAACTTGGAAGAAGAAGGCTCTGGACAGTCTCATGCCCCTTCTAGATCACAAACTAGAACAACCTACTCAAGGGCTCAAAAGGCTCAATCCACTCCTGCTCAATCTTCATTGCCTTCAGACTTTGAGTCCAAAGTAAAGCAGATAGTGGATGCAGCAATTGCCTCTTTGTCCATTCATTTGGAGTTTGAGATTGGGAAACTGGTAGCTAAGGTGACATGAGGAAATAATCTCATGGTGGATGCTCAGGATGCAATGAAGGAACAAATTTCTGGGGTACACAGTGAGATGTCTAATCAAATTTTGGATCTTGAGGCCAAGATGTCCACACAATTGGTCTCTCATGTCAGTCTGAGTGACAAAGTTAAGAAGATGTTGAAGCACCTTGGTATTGGGTCTTCTTCTGCATTTGGGTTTGCTGGTCCTAGTTCTTCACATCCCAAGCCTAACCTAGAATCTTCACCATCCCCTTCCTTCACCCTCACCAGCTCGCAGATCCCTACCTCTTCTCCTATCCCATCTACTCCCATACTTTCCTCACCAATTCCTTCTTCCACACCTACCATAGAAATCCTCCCAACTCCCTCCACTAAGGTCTTTAATCCATCTCACACTCCCACTACCTAGAATCTTCACCACCTCCTACTCCTCTTTTCAATCCTTTCCAAGATCCCTCTGTCTCTATCTCAGCACCTCCCCAATTTGAAGATGACAAAAGGGGAGAGAAGTTATGATAGAATTTGAGTTTGAGTATTTGAATTGAGTGAATTGTCTATCTTTTTGTCTATTTGTATGCCTTTGTCCTATCAATGAAATTTGCTTTCTGTTCAATGAAATTTCCTTTTTGTTTAATGCTTCCGTTTTCTTATCTCTGATATTATATCAAATGTGCAAATTTTCAAAGAATGTCTGATTTCTTGAACAAATTCTCAAATTCTTGAAATTTTAGTTTACAAGTGTTGTCATCATCAAAAAGGGGGAGAATGTTAGTTCTCTGAGTGTGTTTTGATGATAACTGACAATTGTAAACTCAAAATGAGGTTTTGTCTTTGGTAAGTTGAAACACTTACTGTCAAGACAAAACTCGAGTTTTGGGATTGACAGAGAGTTGCTCATTTTCAATGAACAAAGAAAAACTCAAATTTCCTTTAGGAAACTCGAGTTTTGAACTCACAGAGAGCACTAAGATTTTCACTTCAAGACAAAACTCGAGTTTAGATATGAAAACTCGAATTTTGCATCATACAGAGACTTCACAATGTTTTTAACTAAAGACAAAACTCGAGTCTTGGTTTGGAAACTCGAGTTTTGGCCTTCCAGAGAGTCTCCAACATTTTGAATAGATGCAAACTCAGTTTCGACTGAAAACTCAAGGATTTCACTTTGCGACAAGTTTTTCTAAGTTTTCTCTAAGTTATTAGAAAACTCGAGTTTTGACTTGGCAGAGAGTTCTTCATATTTTCATCAATCTTGAAAACTCGAGTTTACATAGAAAACTCAAGTTTTGACTTAGTTCAGATTTCTCAATGTTTTCATTTTTAAATGAAAACTCGAGTTTCATTTTGGAAACTCGAGTTTTGATCAAGCCGAGAGCTCTAAACATTTTCAACATTCTGGAAACTCAAGTTTTCTCTTAAAACTCGAGTTTAGTCTTAGCTCAGTTTTATTAATGTTTTCATACTAAAATGAAAACTCAAGTTTTACTTTGAAAACTCGAGTTTTGACCAAATAAAGAGACTTGAACTTTTTTAACGTTTTGAAAACTCAAGTTTTAGATGAAAACTCAAGTTTTGAGGTTTTGGACTTAAACACAAATTTCTCATTAAAAGTCCAAAACTCGAGTTTAGTTTTGAAAACTTGAGTTTTGAACTTGCTTCAAAAATGTCTTTCAAAGCTCAAGTCACGATCTTTCTCTCTGGAAGGAGGAAACTCGAGTTTTGGTTAAGGAAACTCAAGTTTAGCTTAAGTGCACAGTTGAAAACTCAAGTTTTGAGTAACAAACTCGAGTTTACATCGCTAAAATTGAAAAATCAAATATGACACATTTGTAAAATCTTCTTGTTTAAACTTGATACTTTCCATTATCATTCTCCTATATTCCTAGCTATGTTTAATCACTTTGTTAGTGAGCTTCAGACAACTTAGAGAATGTTTATTGAAGGTTTAAAGCAAAAGCAAAAAGTGACGTTAGCACATTAAATACAAACCCAGAAAGTTGCAATCTTTTGGGTAATCCATCTGCACACATCTAGCAAAGAATTAAAGAATGATTTCCACATCCAGCAACTGCTTTTCCAACGGATTAATTCAAAGGAAGTCAACTCTGAACTTCTGTACAGCTGGATTAAGTAAAGAATAGAGAGAGAAGAAGACTAAACCACTCCCTAACCTTTGCTGAACATCTCCAACGGTTCTATTAGGGAAATCAACGGTCATTTAATGCACTTTGAGTATAAATAGAGTTGCATTCAAGTCCTCACAACAACTACAACTGTTGAAAACGAATTGCATTCAAAGTTCTTCACCTACCTTCAGTTTTCACTTGTAAAAGTATCTTTTGATAACATATGCTTCAGTGTTTATCATTATTCACTCTTAGAAAGAGTTTTTATCTGTAATTCATTTATTGTAAAGAATCACAAGTCAGGGGCCTTGATGATTTGGGAGTACATTGATTACAACTTGTAAGGGGGAGTGAGTTCTAGTGAGAGAACTACTCTTGAGTACAGAGTGTGTAATCTTTTGTGATAGTGAAAATCCCAGAGAGTTTGGGGACTGGAGCAGGTCAAGTGGTTAGGACCGAACCAGTATAAATCTCTGTGTCCAGCTGCTCTTCTCCTTACTCTGTTCATCTCTGTTTTTGCTGCTTGAAAACAGAGTTATTTTCGAAATTTTTAAAATACCCAATTCACCCACCTCTTGGGTATTTAGCTCCACTTTCACAAAGAATGTACACACAGAAGGAAGCTTAAAATTATTTTGTCTACTCTACATTATTCAACACAAATGTTTATTTTTCGTTGAATTAGATTCTTATTTAATTTGATCAGTCACCTGTGTAAAGTTGAACACACGCGTGAACTGTTAAATAAAAGAATAATGAATGGTTCATATTTAATATTATATAGATTTATAAATTATTCGCATACTTTTTATAATCTACATATGTGAACTGTTAAAATTAAATGTTAACCATTTAAATTTATTTTTATATAATATTATAAAAATATATTACAAAATATTTGCTTTGAATCCTTTATTTATTTATTTATTTGTTAATCTCAGGAGGAAGAGGGGATTTTGAGAGCAAAATGATATAGAGACTAAAACTAAGAGGATCGGGATACATGTAAATCTTGCTAATTGCTACACACACACACACATATATATATATCAAGTTCAAGTATTTTTAATGATAAACTAATAGCTTATTTTATTTCTTAATTTTTCAATAAACTTATCGGATGTGCAGATGATAAACCCTTGATACCAACGTTAAAATTTCAAAAGAAAAGTCAGACGTTTGGAGTTGAGTTTGTTCCTCTTGAAGTGAGATTCAAAGAAACAGTGGAAATTAGGGCTTTAATTACTTCATTCTTTTATAATTGTTATTTAATGATTTGTATTACGTTATGAAATTATCAAATCGAAATACGATTATACCTCAATTGGAGATAGCTGTTTCTGTATATTATTCCATAAAATTAGAACTGTTCAATTCCCCCCCCTCCCCCCCTCCCCCTCCCCCCGGGAAAATGAATGAAAAAGTTAAGTTGACCAAAGTAAACATTGGCTAAAACGTGGTCCTAGACTCCTAGCTATAAGGTTGAGTTATACTGTTGAGAGAGAATGTTTATTTTAGTTTTTCTTATAAGTCACATCACTAAGATTTTCACATGAATTTGCAATTTTACTTTAATTAGACTTTTTTTTTTGGTGAAACATTGTTGTAACTTTGTTCTCGTAGGACATACTTCTATCGTTGTCATATATATATATATATATATATATATATATATATATATATATATATTTGATACAAAAGAGAAGGGAAATCCCTTAATCTAAGCCATTGCTAGAAATAACATGCATTTTGTCCTTATTCAAGACCTCAGCTAGATCATCGAAAGCGGTTTGAAAATGATGCAGGCCTGGCCATGAATCGAAAGCTCGCTTTGCCATCTAATCTGCAGCCGTATTAGCTTCTCTAGGAATCCAGCACACCACCACCTCCCATTCTCTATCTAACATGTTCTTGATCTCCTGGAGTACCCCGGCATCAGGATGATTCAACTGGACCGACCTATTAATCAGTGACACTACCTCCTCTGTGTCAATTTCCAGCACCACACGCCGCTCACCTGAATCCCAGCCCATTTTGAGGCCAAAAAGAGTAGCCCACAACTCAGCTAGGAGGCTATCAACAGGTTCCATGGCTTTCAACATGAAACCCTGCTTCAATGAACCTCTGTTATCACGAATCACACCCCCCACAGGATGCCGCCTGGTGTTGCGTACATGCTCCATCCACATTGATCGTGACCCAACCAAACCCCGGTGGCATCCATAAAGCATGCCTAGGACGGATCGGATGGCCATTCAGATTAACTCCCTGCATCAGTCGTCTTGCCTTCGACACAGTAGAAATGATGGAGTTTGCTTCATGAATAATAGACTCATTACTTGCAATGGTATTCTCGAATATTTTGACATTTCGTCGTTGCCATATAAGCCAACAAATTGTAGCAAAAAGCAAGCTCCAGCCTTCCTTCCCACGGTCATGGATCCTGTGAATATTGGTCTTAATCCATGATTGCAAATCTAGTTGGAAAAACCTACGCCGGAACCTAGGATTCACCACCTCCAACCAGAGGTTCCTGGTTTCCCTGCAATCTCGCAGCACATGTGCTAGACTTTCAGAGGTGGCCCCACACCATGAAAAACCGCTCTCACCCCCCATACCTCTGCGAACACATTCCACATTTGTAAGGAGTTTATTATGCAGAGCGAGCCACATAAAAAACTTACACCGGGGAATAGTGCATAGCTTCCAAATCCACTCCCATGCCTGATCCTCCCCCGCCGGCAAACCCGCCAACGCTTGATAGGCAGACTTTATAGTAAATTCTCCATGCCGACTGTGCTTCCATCGAATAGCCCCTGAGTGTGCATCTACAAGTGTACCGGCCACCACTGTTTCCCAGGACCTTTTAATACCCGACCATGCATTTGATCCTCGTCTAGCTAGATTAATTTTTGGTATCAAA
Source organism: Acacia crassicarpa (assembly GCA_034222035.1). Lineage (NCBI taxonomy): Eukaryota > Viridiplantae > Streptophyta > Magnoliopsida > Fabales > Fabaceae > Acacia > Acacia crassicarpa. The sequence goes on from JAWXYG010000003.1 coordinate 43,900,250, forward strand.
TCGTTTCCACATTTATACTTGCATCTCACCACTTTGACCCATAAGGCATCACGCTTCTCCATCAGGTTCTACCCTAATTTCATCATGTAGGCCTGATTTTGGTGATGAAGGTTTCTCAACCCGAGTCCCCCACTCTGCTTTGGTTTACATACAGTATCCCATGCCACAAGATGTGTCTTCCTTTTTTCAGGAGTGGTACCCCATAAGAAAGCTTGATTCTGCTTCTCAATATCCTCACAAGTTCCCTTGGGCAAAGAGACGGTTTGCATAGTGTAGCTAGGAATAGCAAAAGTGACGGAGGACATTAGAGTGGTTCGTCCTGCCAGGGATAAAGAAGTAGCCTTCCAACTTGCTAACCTGTTCCGTACCTTATCAACAATTGGACGATAGCTCCCCTTAGTAACTCGTTTATGATGAAGAGGTACTCCAAGATACTTTCCGAGATCCGGGGTCACTTGGAATCCCAACACACCACAAAGTTCCGTCCGCCTTATATGATTCACATTCTTAGAAAAGAAGACACGGGTCTTAGCCACATTTACTTTCAATCCCGAAGCCCTGCAAAAATCATCACGGCAATTTCTCACCTCGGTCGCTTGGTTCATAGTTGCTTCCGCAAATAAAACAATGTCATCTGCAAAAAACAGGTGAGAGATGGGAGGACCACCCTTACTTAGATTAATAGGTCTCCAATCTCCATTCCCAATATGATCCTGAATTAAGTGTGCCAACCTTTCCATGCATATAACGAATAGGTATGGAGACAAAGGGTCCCCTTGACGGACCCCTCTAAAGGGGGTGAAAGTCCCTGCTCGATCACCATTCCATAGAAGCTGCATACTTGGAGTAGATACACAAGAGAAGATGATCTCAATCAAGGAGTTGGGCAAATTAAGGTCCTTGAGGCAATCCTGGAGGAATAACCAATTCACCCTATCATAAGCTTTCTCTAGGTCAATTTTAATGGCCATATATCCTCACTTCCCCCGTAGGTTCCGCATTGAATGAATCACTTCCTGAGCAACAACAATATTGTCTGAGCTATGCCTACCAGGAACAAAGCTGCATTGGTGAGGGCTAATAATTTGTGGTAACACCCCCTTAATCCTGTTCGCAATTACTTTAGTAATAATCTTGAAAATCATATTGCATAGGCTGATTGGACGAAAGTCTTTCGCAACTTCCGGGTGGTCTTTCTTCGGGATAAGCACAATCAGAGTATCATTAATAGTCTGAATTCTATTCAGGGAGCACCATATGGACTTGATAAAAGAACACACAGATTGTCCCACCACCTGCCACTGACTCTGGTAGAAAAGAGCATTCAGACCATCCGGCCCGGGTGCCTTCAATGCACCCATACTAAATAAAGCATACTTAATTTCCGCATCAGTAATGTCCCGTCCCAATCTACTTAGTTCTAACAAGTCAATACCTGGGAAAGAGACTGTACACTGCAGAGGCGGTCGCCTATCTTGCTCCTCCGTAAAGATTGACGAGAAATAGTTCACCACCATCTCCTTGATCACATCACAATCATAGATCCAGGCATCATTGTCTCCTTTTAAAGCTCCAATGAAGTTCCTCTTCCGTCTCCCATTAGCACGTGAATGAAAATACCAGGTGTTTCTATCCCCATCTACCGTCCACGCACTCCTTGCCTTTTGAGCCCATATCAGTGAATCTTGTAGGAGCACTTCCTCCAACTCCTTCCACAGCAATCTCTGAAGGTCTGCCAATTCCACGGACAAACCAAACCGAGCCTCTGTTCTTGTAATCCCGTTTCGTCTTCTTAAAAGCTGTCTCTTTCTTGCATTTGTGTGACCGAAAACCTGCCCATTCCATTTCACACAAGCTGTAGTAAATTCACCGACATTCTCAATCCAAGGTAAGTCATTCCTCCAGTTACCAGACACAAAGGAGGAGAATCGTTCATCCAGCACCCATGCTGCTAGGAACCGAAAAGGACGATCCCCACGGTCTTGAAGCCTACAGCCATCCAACTGCAAGAGGAGAGGCCTATGGTCACTTTTGTACCAATTAAGATGCTTCACCACTGCATTAGGGAACATCTCTTGCCAAGTCGTAGATCCCAGGACACGATCCAGCCTGCTCTCCCTCCCACTATGTTTCCATGTAAAAGGAGGTCCTATAAAGCCTAGGTCATTAAGAGCAGAGTCCTCCACAAATGTACAGAATTCTTTATCCGGTCCCCTTGGAGATCCCTGCGAGTAACGTTCCTCCATAGTAAGGGTTGCATTAAGATCACCACCCAGACACCATGGAACATGAACAGATAGATTCAACTGCATTAGATCCCGCCATAGTACACGACGCAGGGCAATATTAGGACTCCCATACACCAGAGTCATCTCCCAAACCTGCAATAAATGGTTCATAATACGAACATGTACATACTGGTTCGATGAGCCCAAGACCTCTACCTGTCTAAATTTATCAGACCAGAGACACCATATCCCTCCTTTAAACCCATTTGCATCCACAATTTTAGCATTAGAAAAACCCAACGACGCTGCAATGCGTTGTGCCTTTGGGCCGCTACATCTAGTCTCAAAAAGCACAATAAAATCAATGTCAAAAGACTAGACCATTCCTTGAATAAGTGAGGGGGCGAAAGACTGAACCCCAGCTCCTCTTACATTCCAAAGGAGAAAATTCATGGAGAACTGGTTTGGTATGTGTAGGGGTGGATCCAGAAATTTATGGAAGGAGGGGTACTATTGACCGGGGGAGTATGGGGGTTCGGGGGTAGCGCCCCCGAAAATATTTTTTTTCCACTTGTCATCAAAAGCACAAAAAATAATACAAGATTCAAAAGGTTTTCACTTGTCATTAGTTGTAAATTTTATTATCATCAATAAGAAAAAGAGCAAGTGTTAGCCATAAAATGCCCATGGCAGAAAATTAGCAACCTACATGCTCCAAGCAATTTTTTGTGCTAGGAATATCCACCTAAAATATAGAGAAAAAGCAACAAAATGCTAGGAAAATATCTCAAAAAAGGAAGCAGATCTTTCCCAGTTGAAGTTACAATGCTAAAATATGTCTACAAGTATTTTTATAGGGGAAAGGAAAGCAAGGAGTAGACTGAGCCGGGCATGTTGAGGAAGACATAGAAGAGGCAAAAAAAATTTAAAATTAATTTTTTTTGAAAAAAGGTTAAAATCAAGGAGGGGCACGTGCCCCCCTTGTAATATATGTGGATCCGCCTTTGGGTATGTGGGGAGCCCATCCCCATGACTCTCCTCAGATTGCATAGTTGCATCCACAATGTCCCCACTTGCATCCTTTTACACGTCCAGATCCTTGCTCTTCATCGGTATATTGGTACTGGTGGGCCCACTGCTATCACTTGGCTTGAGCATAGTTTCCATCGGGACCACACTAGACGGCCCACACCCATCCCCTGTGTTCGTAATTCTTTGTACGTCGTCAGGTTCCTTCAAAGATGCAGAAGATGGTTTTGCCTGTGTGGGCCCCGAACTAGTGCTCTTGCCCTTTATATGTGCCTGAGCTTTAATTCCCAACTTATTCTCTTTTCCACGTGCCTTTACTTTGGATCCAGCCTTTCTTTTGGACCCCACTTGGATCCATTCTTGATTTTCCACTTTATTATGAATATTCTCACCAAATCTTCGCGTCTCTTTCTCCACCCCACGTGCGTTATTAACCGCAACCTAATCTCGCTCCTTAACTCCCAGATCCCGCAATTCTTGGGTGCCATTTAAACCACCAACCTCCTTCTCTACCTTCTTTATCGTCTTAACCGAAGGAGATTCCTGCAAATCAGCCTTAATGGTGTGCTTCCGGAAATCCCGCTTCACCAGCATCTGTGGACCGTAACTCACGCTTTGACTGGTACCTTTTGCTCCTCCCTTTCTTTTGGGATTCGTACACGCAGCGGATTAAAAATTTCTTACGAATCCTTCCGAAGGATCACTCAACGACGTTTAAATCAGAGTTAAGGAAACTGAATCATACCTTGTGTTGAACTATTCCACGTTCCTTCCTTTGATCCGGTGGGCTACCTTCTCGAACAACACGTCCGCGTCTCGTTTCTTTGATCAGGTGGGCGATCAACACGTCCGCGTCTCGTTCTTTCGATCAGCAGAAGTCGACTCTTGGATCGGCTTCCTCTACTGGTATCCACACGAACAATCCCCAAAACACAGTTGCGGCAGCGTGCTAGCGCTTCTTGTGCGTCTCTCTCTCTCAAGTTGCTCTAGGGTTTCTCGCGGCTTTTCTGAATACGCTCGACTGAAAATCCCGTAGGTTTTTCTAAACCCGATAGGCGTATTATATAACCAAAATTAATCCTTTATTAATTTTGGAAATTCGGATTTTGAATCTGGTCAGCATATCAATCACATCTATCTCATAAATGTAATTGAATATATTAAAAGCCAGATTTGGAAATTCGAATTTTAAATTTAAATCAAATCTAAATTTAAAGCCTTTTGATTTAATTTATCATCATAAATTAAATCCGAGATATGATATCTATCTATTTAATTAAATCTGAGATACCATATCTCAATTTAATATTAAACAGATATACGATATCTTTATTCGAAATTAAATGAGATACAATATCTCTATTTGTTTCAGATATTTAATTTATCAAATAAATTAAATACTAAACAAATATCATATATTATAATATCAATTTATAATATATATATTAATTTCGAATTATATATATATATATATATATATATATATATATATATATATATATATATAAATCCTAGATCAAATTTAGTATTCATTTAATCTCAGATTAATCTGAGATTCAATGAACCTGGACACCTTCACCCGTGTTGGATTATTCTTGTGTGCGACCCTGCAGGCCCATATGAGATTGGCAGTGGGCCAACACTGTATCAGCCCACAAGTCGCAAGCGGCCTCTAGCAAGACATAGCGACTACCCAATTCACATGGGGATCGATGACACGATACTACCTATCGTACAACCATGTCACGTCCCTTTTGTCACGCGATAATTCGGTCAAGGATGAGGCATGGATAATGTCAACTTCCTTTTCTTGACCAATGCTTTCTCGATTCTCGAGTAGTCTAATAAGTGAAATGGAAACTCCTTTCCATCACAGTATGGCCATACATTTCTTAGACTCACTCATCGAGGGGCCCAGCATTATCTCTCTACATATGTGAGGGACAAATCCCATCTTGACCACTCACATTCCTCCGCATGAAAACCACTGATCCTGGTCCTAGCCTTTATCATCACCCGGTCAAATCCCATCATCATGTAAGAATCTATGATGGTCTCAGGTCATAGGGCGTCGTGACGCGGTTATACATGAGATAAGCTTATGACTTAATCCATGCAGCTTTCTCATAGTGGGTCGGTCCAGCACCTTGTATTCTTACAAGTGCCCATGACTTTGATTCGTATCTCCATACCTCATCAAAGTCATACTGATCTTATTTCATCTTCACTCCCGTGTAGATGACCGACCAGGGACTTTTAGGATAATCTATGAGATTATCCAGGGATGCAGTTATTAATACGAACATGCAAACGAAAATGATAACAAAAGAGAATACTTTAAATAACTTAAATATCCAAAGTACAATGAATTGCCCCTAGGGCATAATTTCCAACACTTTCCGCCGTCCTCGATTGTGGTCACAGTCGGTGCTGTCGTGGCTACCGACGGGGCCTCAACTGGACTGCCAACAGGATCTTGGCTTGGAGTTTTAGCTAAACATTGTTCCATGCAGAGCCCATATTGTCCACAGGTAAAGCATACTAAGTGAAGACCCTCATATTCAAATCGTCTCTCTTCACTGAAATGACTGAAACCTGGCAGCAACGGCTTTTGTAGATCTACTTCCACGCACAGCCAAGCAAACCCACCTTTTTCAGAGAATGCAGTAGTTCGATCAATCTTGAGTGTCCTTCCGATCATATTTCCTATCCTCCTAATAGCTTCCATATTATACAGCTCATGAGGGAGGTAAGGAACCCGAACCCAGACTGCTATCCGCTTCTGGTTATCCGCTTTCCAAGGATTGAAATTTGGCCACCATCGTTGTACCAATAGGTAGTGGTCAGCTACCATCCACGATCGTTCTTGTAGGGCATAATCCCTGTCCTCAGTTGCCGAGAACGACACTAAAAAGTAGCCATTATTCAAGGGAGTTACCCTCATCGGTCCCTTAGAAGCCCACATGCGCTCCATTCTCAGTCTCATAAAGTCGACGCTAACAGTTTTCCCCAAAAGCTTGATAACGAGGGAATTCTTGAATGGCTTACACCATGCATCATATTCCTCGGCGCTAACGTGAAGCTTTGGCAATTTCCCTGTTCGACGCCACACCTCAACTGCCTCCTCTTCCTGCTCAACGTCTTCATCAGTGTCCTCCGTCTCCTTCATACCCTATTTCTCATTGGACTTCGCAAAATATTCTTTCCATCCAGACCAGGCTTTATCAGCAGAAAAATGAGGTTCCAGAAGTCCTGACTCACCAAGGCATAGTAGTTTATCCTTGTATGACAAACAAGACACTCCAGGTACTGCATGCTCCTTCCCTGCATCTCCATGCCTCTTCGACTTGTCAGCGACCCCACTCCAGAAGGTTACAAATTGATTAGGACCCCTATATCCACAATCGCCGACCCCCTCACTCCCATTCGATTTCTTCACACTTCCACCTCCCTCACCCACCTTGCTTCCGCCATCTCCTTCCGTCCTTCCATCGCCCGCAGCCATCTGGTAGTAGCGGATAGTATGAAATTTTGTCATATATTATAGGCAGAGATAGTGTGTAATTTTTTCCCTATTATAAGGCATGTCATTATATATTTTTTACATAAATATATAATTTTACCCTTAATTTATTATGGTATACATTGTTAATTTTTTTTTAGAAAGTATGTAGTTAAATAGGGGTAATGATGACCGAGGCCTTTCTTGAAATTAGATAATTAAATTATATAATCTCAGTTAAAAATATTAAATTATATAATTAAGCGGAAAAATAATTTTTTTCCAATGCAGTGTTAATTTAATTTGTTATTGGAACTGCATGTCTTTCTTTTTTTCTTTTTTCTTTTCAAAGAACTGCTTGTTGTTTACTTAAAAATTTGTATTCATTCTAACGTTATTGTTGGTATCACAACAAGAACTAAAATAATAATAATAATAACAACAAGCTGACTCCATCATCCGTGGTGCCCAATGGCGGACCTAGGGCCCTGCCCCCTAAAATTACAAAACATATATATATATATATATGGGTTTAAACTTCTCATGTTACATGAGAAGAAAAAGATTCTTACACACACATAAAATAATAGAATCCACATATATATATAATGCTAATTATATATATGTGTGGATCTTACTATTTTATGTATGTATGACATAAGAAAACACTTTTCTTACGATTTGAGAAGTGTTTTTCTCTCTCTATAATGGTTATTGTTTTAACATCCCACAAAAAGAGCAAAATCGTTACTATTAGCCTTCGTTTTCTTTCGTATAAAAAGAGCAAAATGATTTTGCTCTTTTAAAATCTCAAAATATATAAACATGCGGGGCCCACGTACATATTTATTTCCACTCCTCACATTCTTCCAAAACCACCACCGTCTTGTTCCACCCGCTGGTCCGCCAAATTTTTTTTTTCCAAGAGTTTGTGACAAATTTTAAGAATTAATAAGGTATTCAAAGTCACTTCTTTTTATTAAATTTCCTAAATGATTGTTATTTTACATGATTTTATCTTTCTAAAGAGTTTTGAGTTTTATTAAAAGATGGCTATGAGAATGTAAATGATGATTAACAGTTATTTTAATTAGTTTATTTTTAGCACATATTCAATTATAAATGAGTTTAACAATATAAAAATACATAGAGTAAAAATAAAGTAAATTAATCTTAATTTCTATAATAGATTTATTTTATTATTTCATTCTCTCTCTTTTTTTAATCATTATATTTAGCATGTCTGTATAGTATTTCAAGTATTTTAATTTTATTTATGGTAAAGTATTTTTTATTTTCGCTCATTGCCATTAAAATTCATATGTCTGTTGGTGCATGGCATGACACATTTTCTAAGATATTTGATCGCCCCTTTTAGTTTTCTGTATGTTCTCTTCGTCAACGTTAAAAAGTTATAGCTAATATTTAATTTATCATCTGGACATTAACTTTTATTTGTTGGCGTTGATTCCGTTGTTAAAGAATATCAGAAGACTTTGATATATATATTTTACATTTAAATGAATGTTGACATAAACCCCACTGAGAGATTTTCTCACTAAAGCTAGGTGCGCGACGCGGGTTGAATCCAGATTAGTCGAAGCGAAGCCTTGGTGAATCGGGTGGGCAATAAAAAAAAAAAAGAATGTTGACATCATTAATGTTATAAAATTAAACTTTGGTGAGCTTTAATTCAATATACTGAAAAATTAAAATTTAGGTTCTTTAAATGAATGTTGACATCATTAATGTTATTTAATTTTAATAAAGTTTTAATCATTCCTATATGAATTTTGATTTGATAAAATGGATTTAATGGCTGTCAAATGCAACAAGTGAAATAGATTAAGTCAATTTAATTTTACTCCAATTGTAACTTATACGTAACCTTATGGTTAATTATATATAGTGATCAATACAAGTAGAAAGGAGCCCATTAAATAAAACAACTTTATTATAGATAATCAATATGATTACATCTGGGAGGCTCGAATATTTCTGCAGCCATGATAACCATGCGCGATATACACCACAAAGACGAAAAAGATAAAATACTCAGAAACAATTGGTGATAAATTGAGAGAAAACATGTTTTTGTTTTTAGGGTACCATAGTTGGCTAAAAATCATGGGATACTCGGTAACCATACCATAGTTGGCTAAAACTCATGGGATACTCGGTAACCATGACATGATGGTTGATAGCTTGGTGGTTTCTACACAAGCAGCTTGTAAGCTGGAGGCTTCTCAACAAGCAGCTTGTAAACTGGAGGCTTCTCAATAGGCGGCTTGTAAATTGGAGGATTCTCAATAGGCGGCCTGCGAACAGGTGGATTCTCAACGGGTGGCTTGTAAATTGGAGGGTTCTCAATAGGTGGCCGGTGAACAGGTGGGTTCTCAATGGGTGGCTTGTAAATTGGAGGGTTCTCAATAGGGGGCCTATGAATAGGTGGGTTGTAAACTAGAGGGTTCTCAATAGGCAGCCTGTGAACAGGTGGGTTCTCAATGGGTGGCTTGTAAACTGGAGGGTTCTCAATAGGGGGCCTGTGAACAGGTGGGTTGTAAACTGGAGGGTTCTCAATAGGCGGCCTGTGAATAGGTGGGTTCTTAACGGGTGGCTTGTAAATTGGAGGATTCTCAATAGGTGGCCTGTGAACAGGTGGGTTCTCAACAGGTGGCTTGTAAACTGGAGGGTTCTCAACAGGCGGCTTGTGAACAGGTGGGTTCTCAACGGGTGGCTTGTAAACTGGAGGGTTCTCAAAAGGGAGCCTATGAACAGGTGGCTTGTAAATTGGAGGGTTCTCAATAGGCGGCCTGTGAACAGGTGGGTTTCTCAACGGGTGGCTTGTAAACTGGAGGGTTCTCAACAAGCGGCCTGTGAACAGGTGGGTTGTAAACTGGAGGGTTCTCAATAGACGGCCTATGAACAGGTTGGTTCTCAATGGGTGGCTTGTAAACTGGAGGGTTCTCAATAGGCGGCCTGTGAATAGGTGGGTTCTCAACGGGTGTCTTGTAAACTGAAAGGTTCTCAATAGGGGGCCTGTGAACAGGTGGGTTGTAAACTGGAGGGTTCTCAATAGGCGGCCTGTGAACAGGTGGGTTCTCAACCGGTGGCTTGTGAACTAGAGGGTTCTCAATAGGCGGCCTGTGAATAGGTGGCTTGTAAACTAGAGGGTTCTCAATAGGCGGCCTGTGAACAGGTGGGTTCTCAATGGGTGGCTTGTAAACTGAAGGGTTCTCAATAGGCAGCTTGTGAACAGGTGGGTTCTCAACAGGTGGCTTGTAAACTGTAGGGTTCTCAATAGGCAGCCTGTGAACAGGTGGGTTCTCAATGTGTGGCTTGTAAACTGGAGGGTTCTCAATAGGGGGCCTGTGAACAGGTGGGTTGTAAACTGGAGGGTTCTCAATAGGCGGCCTGTGAATAGGTGGGTTCTTAACGGGTGGCTTGTAAATTGGAGGATTCTCAATAGGTGGCCTGTAAACAGGTGGGTTCTCAACGGGTGGCTTGTAAACTGGAGGGTTCTCAACAGGCGGCTTGTGAATAGGTGGGTTCTCAACGGGTGGCTTGTAAACTGGAGGGTTCTCAATAGGGGGCCTATGAACAGGTGGCTTGTAAATTGGAGGGTTCTCAATAGGCGGCCTGTGAACAGGTGGGTTCTCAACGGGTGGCTTGTAAACTGGAGGGTTCTCAACAAGCGGCCTGTAAACAGGTGGGTTGTAAACTGGAGGGTTCTCAATAGACGGCCTATGAACAGGTTGGTTCTCAATGGGTGGTTTGTAAACTGGAGGGTTCTCAATAGGCGGCCTATGAATAGGTGGGTTCTCAATGGGTGTCTTGTAAACTGAAAGGTTCTCAATAGGGGGCCTGTGAACAGGTGGGTTGTAAACTAGAGGGTTCTCAATAGGCGGCCTGTGAACAGGTGGGTTCTCAACCGGTGGCTTGTGAACTAGAGGGTTCTCAATAGGCGGCCTGTGAATAGGTGGCTTGTAAACTAGAGGGTTCTTAATAGGCGGCCTGTGAACAGGTTGGTTCTCAATGGGTGGCTTGTAAACTGGAGGGTTCTCAATAGGTGGCCTGTGAATAGGTGGGTTCTCAACAGGTGTCTTGTAAACTGAAAGGTTCTCAATCGGGGGCCTGTGAACAGGTGGGTTGTAAACTGGAGGGTTCTCAATAGGCGGCCTGTGAACAGGTGGGTTCTCAACCGGTGGCTTGTGAACTGGAGGGTTCTCAATAGGCGGCCTGTGAATAGGTGGCTTGTAAACTGGAGGGTTCTCAATAGGCGGCCTGTGAACAGGTGGCTTGGAGAGTGGGGGCTTTTCAATTGGTGATGACTGATAGTAATTTGCGAAGCTAGAAGTGGTGAGAAACACCACTCCTATGAGAAACACTAGCAAGTGTTTAGAGGACATTGCTGAGTTGAATTTGTGTTGATGGTGCATATGAGAGAACATGAACTCCAATTTATAGTAAACGAGGGAGAGGAGTCGTTAGAATATTTTAATATAAACGTAAGGTTAATTAATAAAATAATAATAAACAAAGTCGCGATCGGTAGGTGTGAGAACTTGATGAATATCGCCATGCATTTATGTGGAAAATTGGAAATCCTAGTTTTTTCTTCAAGTCTTTCTTTTATCATTAATTTAGAGAGTAGATAGATATACCTCAAATTGTTGAGAGAGACAGAGAGAGATTATGAGCTTGTTTGATTTTTTTTAAAAAAAATAGCTTTATTTTAAAATAAAAATAAAACTTGAATTTTCAATGAGTTGTTTTTTAAAAAAAAAACCAAAAAACAAAAACAGCTTCAAATTGTTTCCTTGTTTTTTTTTTCTATTTCTTATTTTTTTAGGCCACCACTTATTTACTATTGGCACCACACACCTAGCACTAACCTCTGCCACGTCATCGTCATTGACGGTTGCAGCCACCACATTTCAAGAACATATGTTGTGTTTTTTTTTTAAACAACAATCTAAACTTTTTCTTTTGTTTTTAAAACGTTTTTTAGAAAATACTTTTATCAAACTGTGTTTTGAAAAAAAGAAAAAAGAAACATAAGCAAACACTATATTTTTGCTTTGGTTTATGATTGCATGTGATTGGGGTAATAAATAATGGGGTAAAGGAGCGCCCAGCACTACAAAGTTTGCCTCCAGGAGCGCCCAGCACCACGAAGTTTTTTCGGGTGCGCCCAGCACCATAAAGTTACGTTTTTTGAGCGCCCAGTGCCATGGCCGTTAGTTGACCGTTAATGTTGACGTGGACGCTGACGTGGACGCTTATGTGGCGCTGACGTGGAATAAAAAATTCAAAAAATTAGAGAAATATTCCAAAAGTTAGGGAAAAAAAAGGAAAAAATTAAAATAATTAGGAAAAAATTTTAAAAAAATTTAAATAATTAGGAAAATAAATAAATTTTTTTAAAAAAATGTAAAAATTTCAAAAAAAAATTTCAAACAAGAAGGAAAAAATTTAAAAAATTAGGAAAAAAATAAAATAATAAGAAAATTTTAAACAAATTATAAAAAAATTCGCAAAAAAAATTCAAAAAATGAGGAAAAAATTAAAATAATTAGGAAAACATTAAAATAATAAGGAAAAAAATTAAAAAAATTCAAAACAATTAGGAAAAATTCAAAAAATTAGGAAACAAAATTCAAAAAATGAGGAAAAAAGTTAAATAATTAGGAAAAAATTGAAATCAATAAGGTAGTTGAAGTAAAAAATTTATATAAGGCCATTTTCCTAATTTTTTGAAATTTTTTTTTCTAATTTATCAAAAAATTTTCCTAATTTTTTGAATTTTTTTTCAAATTTTTTTTTAAAAAATATAATTTTTTAATTTTTTTCCTAACTATTTTAATTTTTTTCCCCATTTTTTGAATATTTTTTTCTAATTTTTTGAATCTTTTCCTAATTGTTTTGAATTATTTTATATTTTTTTATTATTTTAATTTTTTCTAACTATTTTAATTTTTTTCCTAATTATTTTAATTTTTACCTCATATTTTGAATTTTTTTCGACTTTTTGAATTTTTTCTAATTTTTTTTATTTTTTGAAATTATTTTATTTTTTTTCTTTTTATTTTAATTTTTTCCTAATTATTTTAATATTTTTCCTTATTTTTTTTATTTTTTTTTTGAAATTTTTACATATTTTTTAAAATTATTTTAATTATTTTAAAATTTTTCCTAATTATTTTATTTTTTCCCTAATTTTTTATTTTTTATTCCACGTCAGTGCCACGTAAGCGACGCGTCAGTGTGTTAGCGCCACGTCAACGTCCACGTCAGCATTAACGATCAACTAATGACCATGGCATTGGACGCTCAAAAAACGTAACTTCGTGATGCTGGGCGTTCCTGGAGGCAAACTTCGTGGTGCTGAGCGCTCTTTTACCCTAAATAATGCTTACCATCTAGTTGGGATTTTTTTCAGTGAAAATGAATTTTATATTTTATATTTTGGATTAAAATGAACTTGACTCCTATAGCCCATATTAAATAAATATATTAAAAATATTGTAAAAAATAGTTGAACAGCATCATCGACCCGCTTCATATATCCGACACTATTTTAGGTTATATCTAACACTGTTTTGCCAGCTGGGATGGTTTTGTTTAAAGTGTGATTCAGATGTTCAAAATTTTTATTGATTAATGATAATGATTAATTGAATAGACTCACTCAGGCCTGTTTGGATTTAGTTTTGGAGAATAATTTTTGGAATTTACAAAGTAAAAATGATTTTTTGAGAATAGCTTTTGGATAAAAATGGTACTCCCTTCAGTCCTAATTATAGGAACTATTTACCAAAATTTTGAGAAATTAAGAAAAAAAGTTAATTTTGTTAATTGTAATTATTTTCCAAAAATACTCTTCCTTAAAATTAACTCTAACAAAAATCCATACATCTTCGATCACTGGAGCTTATGGCGTGATGTTTAAGTATATTGCTTCACGTTACATGCGCCTGTAAACATTTTAGTCTCAGTTGGACCCGACTTTGTCTTTTCTGTTCCAAAAATATTGCCTAATAGTATATCCATAGGATTCTAGTTTGTAATGATAAATATTATCTTCGTAAATATCCTCTCCTCTCCTGATTATCACCGCTTAGCAATATATTACGAGAATATTTACGTTACATTATACATGGCTTAAAATTAATGTTTTATTAGGTTATTTTAGAGAAAAAATCAATCACTTTGGACGGATAGTTATAAGAAAATATTTTTAAAGATATATTAGAATTATTTTATTTAAAAATAAAGGATGGAAAGTTACCGGAAAATATTTTTAATGAAATATTAAAATTATTTTATTTAAAAATAGAAAAGAAAGTAGAATCTTTTACTTGATAGAATATAAGCATGTTGTTAAATTAATTATTGTTGAAGAAGTATTAATATGGGTAATATGAGAAAAATATGAAAAAAAAAATTACTCAAAATTATTTTATTAAAAAAATAGTAGAATTGAGAAAGTATGAATAGGACGTGTTTTAGGAAGAAATTGTCAAAAATTAAAACGTGGTCTTATAATTAGGACCAAGACTAACTCCAAAATGTGTTCCTATAAGTAGGACCAGAGGAAGGAGTAGTGTTTAGATATTATTATCAGAATAGCTTTTTAGGGTTAAATTTATCAAAAAGGATATTAGCTTTTGGTATAATTGCATATAAAGGATAAGGTTAAATTTTGAATATTATAAAAATTATATTTCATAATAAATACAAAAAAATTACTTAAATTTGTATAACAAACTAAAATACTTAGGGTATTGACCGGCAATGAAAAAATACTTTATGATTTTAAAAATTTATTTTAGGATATTTAAAAAATATTTCAGGTGTTGAAGGGTATTAAAAAGATATTTAAGGATACTGAAAATATACTTCATTATCACAAAAATTTATTTTAGGATATTAAAAAAATATTTCAAGGTATTGACAAGTACTAAAAAAATACTTAATATTGACTGATACTGGAAAAAACTTCCAAAAAATTTATTTTAGGATCTTGAAAAAAAAGGTACTGACTAATATTGAAAAAATTTTTATGGTACTTAAAAGATACATAAGGATACTAAAAAAAATACTTCATAATCTTTTAAAAAAATTAAGATATTGAAAAATATTTCAAGGTAATGATTAATCTTGAAAAAATGTTTCAGAGTGCTAAAGGGCACTGGAAAAATACTAATGATAGCAGAGGAGAGAGGAAATTCTGAAAAAAAAAATCCAAAAATTAGGTTTTTCTGCACAAAAATGGGTGTTTATCGAAAATTTATGGAAAAGTCTAGGTTTAATGCAGAATAGCTTCTGGCAATAAATATGATCCTATTTATAAGAAAGATAGAAATATTTTTTTTTTGATTTATTAATCACATTATTAAATTTTTCATAAAAATATACAAGTTTACTCTTTATTTACTATTGTGTAGACTTTGTAATTTTGGAGTGCAGTACATGTTAAATCCGGATAAAGTTGAAAGTTATTAAATTTTCAGTCATGATTAATGAGATTTGAGGAGTAAACCTCATCACTTATTATTAGTTCACTGAGGTAGGGACTATGTTATTGTACTCTGTTAACAATTAGCCAAAATTTTTGGATATGTTGTTGCTCAAAAGATTCCACACAAACAACTCATTTAGCTTTCTCTTCTATATACATACCTCTGCAACATTTTAAGGGATTCCATAGTACTTGATCTGACCTCCTTACCATTGCGTCTAATGACGTTTTGTGTGTCTGAATCACTTTAAATGATTTCCAATCTTTTCTCTTTAGTAGAAGCAACTCCAACTCTTTTTCTTACTTGTGTTCATTATAATTTTTTCTTTCTTTCTTTCTTTTTTTCTGTATGTTCATTCATCCATATCAACATAATCTTATTAGCTAAACCACTTTTTGTATTATTACCCCCTTTGATGAAAACCATCTTTAATTTAATATATGCAATCAATATATTTTTATAACCCGATGGAATATTAATAATTTTTTGTGAGATTTCTCCCCCCCCCTCCCCCCCTTCTTCTGAGATCTGAGTGGCATGAGTATGAACCTAGATGTTCTTTCTCTCTAAAACAAAGGGTTTACGTCTATCTTTTCTTTTGTTTATTGTATACGAAATAACTTCAGACAAAGAATGGACAGAAAGAAGGAAGCTTAAACATATTTTGTCTACTCTACATTATTCAACACAAATGTTTATTTTTGGGTGAATTAGATTCTTATTTAATTTGATCACTCACCTGTGTAAAGTTGAAAGAAAAACCTCTCAAAATTGTTTCTCCCATTTTCCTCTCAGAATCTCATCTCCATTCTTAAATAAAAAATAATGAATGGTTTATATTTAATATTTTATAGATTTATAACTTATTCGTTTACTTTTGATAAACTACATATGTGAACTGATAAAATCAAATGTTAACCATTTAAATCGTTTTTATAGAATATTATAAAAATATATTACAAAATATTTAATTTGAATCCTTCATTTTTATAATCTTAGGGTGAAGAGGGGATTTTGAGAGGAAAATGAGATAGTGACTAACTCCGAGAGGGTACGGATCCATGTCTTGCTAATTTCTATATATGTCTATGAAGTCCAAGTATTTTTTTACCCCCCCCCCCCCCCCCCAAAAAAAAAAAAAGCTCAAGTATTTTTAATGATAAACTAATTGCTTATTTTTAAGCAAAACAGTGGAAACTGGAAAGCTTTGAAGAAATAAATAAATTTGTTCATTAATTCTAAATGGTGATATCTGGAGTCAAAAAAATTCTTTGTTAATTAATAAATATTGATCACCTTAATCATGTTTTTAATTAAGTTTGTTGTCTTTGGCTCTATAAACTCAATCTCTATTGTAATAATCCTGCATATTTTAGAGGATATTATTGTCACATTGCACCAAATATGCATAAGAAATGAAGGCTCCATTTTCAAATTTGAGTTTTTATCAACAGTAGCTCGAATATGCATGAAAAACAATATTTAAGACGTTCTATCACCTTTTTTAGATTGCCAATATAATGTGATACTGATAACTAATCTTAAGGTTCAAGCTAGCAGTTGCATTAGGGCTTTAATTACTTCATTCTTATATAATTGTTATTTAATGATTTGTATTACGTTATGAAATCATCAAATTGAAATATCATCATACCTCAATTGGAGATAGCTTTTAAATTTCTGTCTATTATTCCATAAAATTACAAAACTTCAATTTGTTTTTTTGTTGGATAATTACTGGAAAAGTTAATTTGACCAAAGTAAACATTGGCTAAAACGTGGTCTTAGCTATAAGGGTGAGAGAGAATGTTTATCTAATTAGACTTTTTTTTTGGTGAAACATTTTTGTAACTTTTTTTGTCATAGGACATACTTCTCTGGTAGTCAAATATTATAAGTCAGAGTGTAACATCCTCATTTTTGAAATCCGTTCTCAAAATATTTTAATCAGAGTAGAGCACCGGAATAAATTTAAAAGAGCGAGTATCTGATAAACCTTCACTGTTGGTGTGTCTTGTTGCTATTACAGGGGTACAAAGCTCTGAATATTTACTAATATAGTGATACAAAAATTCATAGCTATCTTCTCTGCCCGTGTCTTCTCGTGCGCTATCTATCCTTGCCCTCGGTCCTGGTCCCTCCAGAATCTAAGACTATGAGCTGAGGTTCAATTACCATTGAACCTCAGGTAACGGTTAACCTCATGCTTATATATCCAATATGTATAACAGATATCCATGGTAAAACAGCAATAATCACATACAATATTCTCATATTCAAATAATAACATAACACAGCCACTGCAATATGCATGTTATTATAGTCTGCACTATCTCCAGTGCCACGATGGCCTATCGTGTCCTCAACGCTAGGAAAACATAACGGCATTATCAAAACCATAACTCGTATCAGGTTGTATGTGTATGATCAATTTTCAAAACAGAGTTTCAGACTATCTATCACATATAAGCATACCATAAGCATCAGAGTTAATGTTACAGTACGCGTCCGTACCTGGATTGATAATTCCGGTATGACGACGATTGGTATACGTTTGCAGACTTCCTATATTAGGAATATTGCGTTATTAATTTGTAAATAATATCCTAAAATATATTTTGGCCACTACTGACTACTCTACCCTTGATACATTAAACCATCATTTTATTTCCTCAAAATTCGTTGAAAAACGCTGGACAATATTGGGTAGAATTTCGCCTATCTTTGAAAAATCATAACTAATTCTAGAAAAATCAAAACGAAGATCCGTAAAAAGTTCCGGACTCCTTAGGATGTCTATTTTCCAGAAAAATATCAGGATTTGCCCAGATTTCAAAAATCATTCCCAGATTTCACGTGTTCATCCTCTGCCCAGAATTTCCAGCATTTTCGTAACATAAACTTTGAGAATTTCTTTCTCACTGTACAGAGCTCATTTCAACATGTTCTTTACATATTTAGAAAGCCCTATATGTCTACTTTCATCATGAATTTTCTCAGGATTTTTCAATATCATTTTCAACATGAAATATGAGTGTTTCTGTTACTAGTTCAGAAATCGCCTAACCGACGAATTTTCGCCAGAACTTCGTTACTACCGTGTTCTTAACCAGGGAATTTTGCAGAACTACTTCCTTCACTAAATTTTCGAAATGAAGCTATTTTAAACTATAAAAACGTGAAACTAAAATTATTCTAGAATTTTAAAGATTAAAACTACTTCTACCTATGAATATAAACTCAAAACTAAAGAACTTTGCTTACCTAAAACTTGATCTTCTTCAAGCCTTCCTTCAGCTCTCTCTCAACTCTCTCTCAATAAGCAGATGATGCTTTGCTTGGTGTGAGGAAAATGAGTGAACTTGGCCCTCTATTTATTTGGCCCTCTATTTATAGGAAAGAGGTTGGACAAACTTGTAATTAAATGCAACTTCCCTCTTGGCTAATTCTCACCATTGGATCTAGGGCAACTTTGCAACTTCAAATCCTCACCACTCTCTCACTCTCATCTGCCCTCTCTCTCTCTCTCCCTTATTCTCTTTCTTCTTCCTTCTTCAAGAAGCCATACAAACTTGCACTTTAAGCCATGAATAGTGTTTTGTATGCTACAAGCTTTGACCAACTTTGCAACATGTGTTGAAATTCAATTTCTTCCTCTTGAAGCTCCTCAAAACCGAAATCCCCTCTGGTCCTTTGGGTTTGGTTGTTGTTTTGGGCTTTATTGGTGATTTGGGCAACCAAAAATGATCCAATGTTGTGACTAAAGCCCTAAATTAATTTCTTCTTGTTTACTATTTAATTTAGCTTAATTAGGTTTAGTTTGAAATGATTTTATTGATTACCAATTCAATTATGATCCTACTAAGTCCAATTGTTACAATTATGGATCCCTTGTTAGGCTTTATTGTTGAATTTAGCCAAAATATTGCAAATTGCTTGTAAATATTTATCATTAAATTAATTATGCATGTTAATTCAATTAAGATAAATTTTTGGTGTTTACTAATTATTTTAGACCTCTTCCTATCCCTTTACGGCTTAATTTTGCCAATATGTGAATTATATGACAATATATCACTATGTGTGAGTTTAATTGTTCTTAAATTGTTGAAAATTCCATTTAATTGGTTTAAGGGCTTTTATGGTATTTTACAATATTTTATGACTCCTAATTAAAATTTAGAGAATTGGATTTTGCCCCATTAAGTCTTACCGTCAACTTATTCAAGAAGTAGAATAAATACACTACTACTTTGGAGCCAACATACTTTCCTATTCTCATGATATCTTATACTATTTTAGGAACTCCATTTTAATTATAGTCCTTAGAAATTCATTTAAATAACTCTTAATTAGTCATTGGCTTTTGATTGGAATTATCCATCTTTGATTATGCCTATTTTAATTTAGTTAAATTTAGTGTCTTCATTGTTGTAATTTCAATCGCTCATTGCTCTTTTTAATTCCATGTAAACCATAACTTAATATGGTAATTATTTGTATTTTATGATATTTTATGGTTCCTAAATAAAATTTGAATATTTGAGTCTTCTTGGTTCATTTGATTCTAGGAGGAAATTTCCTAATTTAAATTAGATAAGTTATAATATCTTTGAGACCACATATTCACCTATGTTATTAGGTATCATTTAGTGGTTATGCTAAATAGGATTTTTAGGGTATTACAGAGAGTGTGTATTTTGTTTTTCCTATTTATAAGGCAAGTCATTATATTTTTTACATAAATTTATAATTTTATCCTTAATTTATTATTGTGTACGTTGTTATTTTTTTTTTAGAAGTTGTGTAGTTAAATAGGGGTAATGATGTTTAAGGCCTTTCTTAAAAGTAGATAATTAAATTATATAATTTCAGTTAAAAATATTAAATTATATAATTAAGCAGATATATATATTTTGCAATGCAGTGTTTATTTAATTATAACTCTGTCTCTAAAATTTGTTATTAGAACTGCTTGTCGTTTACTTAAAAATTTGAATTCATTATTGTTGGTACGTTCACAACAAGAACTAAAAAAAACAAAAACAAAAAAACAAAAACAAGCTGACTCCGTTGTTCGTGCCGCCCCACCATAGCACAGCTGACTCCGCGATCCGTTGTTCGTGCCGCCATAGCACATTTGCTATGGTATTTGGTCGCCCCTTTTAGTTTTCGGTATGTTTTGTTCGTTAACGTCAAAAAGCTATAGCTGTTATGAAACTAAGTAAAACACAAGAGAGATTAAGATGAGGAAGATGAAGAAATGCAAGGGAAAATTGAGAGCAAGGAGAGATTGATTCTTCTTTTGTATTGTACTCCTTCAACCTTTGATGCATGCCTACTATATATAGGCAATGAACCATTACAAGAGTTACACAAAAGAGTAAATCTACATAATGGTATGTTATGGAGTTTTGTAAGTTATATGAAACTCCCACTAAACCATTCATGTTATATGTTACATTGCTTTAAGTGTAGAAATCCCAAAAGACTCTTCTTGAAAAAAGGTTGTGGACATTCACACTAATATTGGAATATTTACAACACTCCCCCTTAAATGTCCATTATGAATGTGCCTCATTAAAAACTTTAACTAGGAAAAACCCAGTGGGATAAAAACCTAGCCAAAGAAAAGAGTACAACATCCATTGATACACTGTCCAATGCTGCCTCATTAAAAACCTTTCTAGGAAAACCCAGTGGGATAAAACCTAGATAAGGGAAAAAGAGTACAGCGTGTATCGACTCCCCCTCTTGACAACATCAGTTGAGATCTTTGAGTCTCCGAAGACCAATACCATGGATGAGTCTTTCAAAGATTGCTCCTGGAAGCGACTTGGTGAATAAATCTGCTAGATTTTTACTTGAACTGATTTGCTGGATATCTATTTCACCATCCTTTTGAAGATCACGAGTGAAGAAGAATTTTGGCGAAATATGCTTCGTTCTGTCGCCCTTGATATATCCTTTTTTAAGTTGGGCAATACATGCAGCATTATCCTCATATAGAACTATTGGGACCATTTTTTCTGAAGATAAATGACAAGTTGTTCGTATATGATGTAATACTGACCTTAACCACACACATTCTCGACTTGCTTCATGCATTGCTAGAATTTCTGCATGGTTAGATGATGTGGCTGATATAGTCTGTTTCATAGATCGCCATGAAATAGCTGCACCTCCACATATAAACAGATAGCCTGTTTGTGATTTACCATCGTGTGGGTCAGACAAAAATCCAGCGTCTGCATAACCAATCAGTTCATGCTTGGATACATTTGAGTAGTATAACCCCATGTCCATGGTGCCTCTGAGGTAACGAAAAATGTGTTTTACTCCATTCCAATGCCTCCGTGTTGGTGCAGAACTATATCTTGCTAATAAATTAACAGCAAATGATATATCAGGACGTGTGTGTTGAGCAAGATACATTAGTGCTCCAATAGCACTAAGATATGGTACTTCTGGACCAAGTAGTTCTTCCTCACCTTCTTCAGTAATTATTTGAGGTCGGAATGGGTCTTTATCAACCTGCAAAGATCTTACAATCATTGGGGTACATAATGGATGCGACTTATCCATATAAAATCGCTCTAAGATCTTCTTTGTATAAGTTTCTTGATATACAAAGATCCCATTCTTTAGGTGCTCAATCTGTAGTCCAAGACAAAATTTTGTTCTGCCCAAGTCTTTCATTTCAAATTCTTTTTTCAAACAACTAATTGCCTTTTGAAGCTCTTCAGGAGTTCCAATGATGTTGATATCATCAACATAAACAGCAATTATAGCAAATTCGTTTCTAGATCTTTTCATAAAAATGCATGGGCATATTGGGTCATTTTTGTACCCTTCTTTCAACAAATATTCCTTGAGACAATTATACCACATGCGCCCTGATTGCTTCAAGCCATACAAAGACTTATTTAACTTTATCGAGTATTGTTCTCGAGAATTCGAATTAGATGCTTCTGGCACCTTGAGTCCTTCAGGGACTTTCATATAAATATCATTGTCAAGTGAGCCATACAAATAGGCAGTCACGACATCCATTAAACGCAAATCAAGTCCTTCATTTACTGCTAAGCTAATTAAATAACGAAAAGTAGTTGCATCCACTACCGGTGAGTACGTTTCTTCAAAATCAATGCCAGGTCTTTGTGTAAAGCCTTGGGCTACAAGACGTGCCTTATATCTTGTGATTTCACCCTTTTCATTTCTCTTTCGTACAAAAACCCATTTGTACCCAACTGGCTTTACATCTTTAGGTGTATGGACTACAGGTCCAAATACTTTTCGTTTTGCCAGTGAATTTAATTCTGCATTAATAGTATCTTTCCATAGGGGCCAATCCTTTCGCTGTTGGCACTCGCTAATGGATTTTGGCTCATGATCCTCATTATCATTCATTACATCATATGCTATATGATAAGCAAAGATGTCGTCAATGTTGACTTCATTTCGGTCCCATCGGATACCATTCATAAAATAATTTATTGAGATCTCATTATTTTCACATATTTCAGGTACCTGGGTCTCTTCTGGGACTATAACATTCTCTTCTGGAGATATCTCTACTGGAGGTAATGACTCTTCAGGAGCTACCAATTTTTCTTGATTATCCTCGACTTGACCATCTATATTTTTAGCTCCTTTTCTCATTCGAGGATTTTTATCTTTGGAACCGATGGGCCTGCCACGCTTTAGGCGTGCTTTAGATTCATTTATAATAGGTTGCCCTTCAGGGACATCAATTCGAATAGGAGCATTAGCAGCTGGAACATGTGACTTTGTCACTTTCTTTGGGTCAGTAAATGCTTCTGGCATTCGATTAGCTAAATTTTGCAAATGAATTATCTTTTGAACTTCCAGTTCACATTGTTTTGTACGAGAATCAAAATGAGCCAATGATAATTCATTCCAACTAATCTCTTTACCCAACTGCTTATTTTCTCCCCCTAATGTTGGGAAAGTTGATTCATCAAAATGACAATTTGCAAATCTTGCAGTAAATAAATCTCCTGTAGATGGTTCTACATATTTAATGATTGAAGGAGATTCATACCCAACATATATTCCCATCCTTCTTTGAGGACCCATTTTGGTGCGTTGTGGTGGTGCTACTGGCACATATACTGCACATCCAAAAATTCGTATATGGGAAATATTAGGTTCTTGACCAAAAACCATTTGTATGGGGGAAACTTTTAGGTAACTAGTTGGCCTGATGCGAATTAACATTGCTGCATGCAAAATGGCATGGCCCCAAGCAGAAATTGGGAGATTAGACCTCATAAGTAAAGGTCTTGCAATAAGTTGCAATCGTTTAATCAATGATTCCACGAGTCCATTTTGCGTATGAACATGAGCTACAGGATGTTCAACATCTATTCCAAGGGACATACAATATTCATTAAAAGCTTGTGAAGTGAATTCACCAGCATTATCAAGACGTATTTTCTTAATAGGATAATCAGGGTAATGTGCTCTCAATCTAATCAATTGAGCAAGTAATCTCGCAAACGCCAGGTTGCGGGAAGATAATAAGCAAACATGCGACCATTTAGTTGATGCATCAATTAAAACCATATAGTACCTAAATGGTCCGCATGGTGGGTGTATTGGCCCACAAATATCTCCCTGTATCCGTTCTAGAAATGTGAGAGATTCACTTTCTACTTTGTTTGGTGAGGGCCGAATTATTAACTTTCCCTTGGAACATGCATCACATGAGAAATCATGAGATTGTGGTATTTGTTTACACTTCAGGGTATGTCCACATGAATTCTCAATTATTTGTCGCATCATGATTGACCCGAGATGGCCTAACCGATCATGCCAAACATTAAATTCATTAGTAAACTTCTGGTTTACATTGGCAAACTGCTGGTTTGTATTGGTAAACTTTTGATTTATATTAGTAAACTTCTGGTCTACAATAGCATGTGTTTCAATTGTGCTTATAAATGTATAATACAAACCAGAAGAGAAAGCAGGAAAACTTTCTAACATGCATTTTCTACCAGAAACAATATTTGTGATAGCAAGACATTCCTGATCATTTTTAGTTGTTGTTTCTATATGATATCCATTTCTGCGGATATCTTTGAAACTCAACAAGTTTCTCTTAGATTTGGTAGAATAAAATGCATTATCAATACATAATTTTGTTCCTTCAGGTAACAAAATATTAGCTCTTCCGGAGCCTTCAATCAAATTTATATTACCAGATATAGTTTGGACATTGGCTTCTCGCATTACCAAGGAAGAAAAATATTTATCATTTTTTAGTATAGTGTGGGTTGTTGCGCTATCAACGAGACACAGATCTTCAGGATTGATGCTAATAAGATTCATTCTTCATTAAAGGATACATGAAAATAAATAAAAACATAATTAAAAGAAATACATATGATAGAAGACAGTTTAAACATACTAAAACCAAACAGTTCCAAATAGGAAAAGATAATTTATACTAAGAAATCAGCAACATCCAAATGGGTAGAATCAACATCTTCAAACTCAGAATTCTCAACCTTATCAATATTCAAATGAGTAAAATCAACATCCTCAAACTTGGAGTTCTCAACATAATTTACTTCAATCTTTGACCCTTTACCATTACTTTTAAGTGATTCTTGATAAAGTTCAACCAAGTGTCTTGGCGTACGACAGGTACGAGACCAATGACCTTTACCACCACAACGATAACATACATTTTCAGAATGCTTCTTATTCTCACTAGTTTCCCTCCTGGGGTTCTTTTCAATCTTCCCCCTTTTAGGGTGAGAATTTGATCCACCACGACCACGGCCACGCCCACGGCCACGGTTGTAGCCACCTTTACGTCCACGTCCTCGGCCACTAAAATATCCATTACTTACTACATTCACTTCTGGGAATGGAGTTGAACCTGTTGGACGGGATTCATGATTTCTCAATAAAAGCTCATTGTTTTGTTCAGCTACAAGGAGACAAGAAATTAATTCAGCGTATTTCTTGAAACCTTTTTCACGATATTGCTGCTGCAGGAGCAAATTGGAGGCATGAAATTTGGAGAATGTTCTCTCTAACATATCTTCATCAGTAATCTTTTCTCCACATAACTTTAATTGAGAAGTAATTCTGAACATGACCGAGTTATACTCGCTCACAGTTTTAAAATCTTGTAAACGCAGATGCATCTAGCAATAACGAGCTTTTGGGAGGATGACCATCTTCTGGTGATCATACCTTTCTTTTATATTCTTCCAAAGAACCAGTGGGTCTCTCACTGTCAAATATTCAATTTTTAAACTTTCATGTAAATGGTGGCGAAGGAAAATCATGGCTTTGGCTTTATCTTGATTAGATGCTTTATTTCCTTCTTTAATTGTATCTTCCAGACCATGGGCATTCAGATGGATTTCCGTATCCAGCATCCAAGATAAATAATTCTTTCCGGTAATATCAAGAGCCACAAATTCAAGTTTTGCAAGGTTTGTTGTGTTTGTCATGGCTCAGACTAATTTAAAAAAAAAAACAAGAATTATTAACATAGAAATACTAATGATAATAAGATGAAATTTAGAAACACAATAAGTAAAGTATAATAATAAGGATTAAAACTTTATGGCTTTGAGCCATATAGTTCTCATAACGAGAAATTAAATTTATGTGGCTTCTAGCCATAAAATTAAGAAACTAAAATGATAGGACTTCTGGTCATATAATAATTTTAGAATAGGAAAACAGAGGTGTATGGCTTCTGGCCATAATAATATTAATAACATAAAATAGATTGCATGAAATATAAAATAACATAACATTAAAAGTTAGCAACAATAACATAACAATAAAAGTAAAATGTTATGTTAGCAACAATAAAAGTAAAATGTTATGTTAGTAACATAAAGATAAAATGTTATGTTAGTAACATAAAAGTAAATGCTTAATTTAAATGTTATTTTAGTAACAATAATATAAATGTTATGTTAGTAACAATAATATAAATGTTATGTTAGTAACATAATATAACAATAAAAGTAAAATGTTATGTTATGTTAAAGTTAGTAACATATATTGTGCAAAAGTAAAGCACTATGCAATAATATAAATAGTAAAACAATTGTAAATTACTATACAATTACTGTGCATGAATAAAATTGATGGATGAATAATGATAAATAGTAAAAATACTATATAAAATAGTAAATAATCTCCAATCTTAACCATGGAACCCGATGTATAAAAACAATCGGTAATTTTGATTTCCATATAGTGGTTTAGATTATCCCAGATATATAAATAAACATATAATAAAATCATTAGAGAAAGTAGATGAAATCGTTAAAGAAATTATACCTTCGTTATAGCAATCGTGCTGATAACGTGTTATGAAACTAAGTAAAACACAAGAGAGATTAAGATGAGGAAGATGAAGAAATGCAAGGGAAAATTGAGAGCAAGGAGAGATTGATTCTTCTTTTGTATTGTACTCCTTCAACCTTTGATGCATGCCTACTATATATAGGCAATGAACCATTACAAGAGTTACACAAAAGAGTAAATCTACATAATGGTATGTTATGGAGTTTTGTAAGTTATATGAAACTCCCACTAAACCATTCATGTTATATGTTACATTGCTTTAAGTGTAGAAATCCCAAAAGACTCTTCTTGAAAAAAGGTTGTGGACATTCACACTAATATTGGAATATTTACAACAATAGCTAATATTTAATTTATCATCTGGACATTATCTTTTTATTTGTCGGGGTTGATTATATTCTGTTGTTAAAGAACATCTGAAGACTTTGATATATATTTTACATTTAAATGAATGTTTACATCATTAATGTTATAAAATTAAACTTTGGTGGGCTTTAATTCAAGATTCTGAAATATTTAAAATTTAAACAAATGCGCTTAAATTTTATTTAATTTTAATAATTTTTTAGTCATTCCTGTATGAATTTTGATTTGATAAATGGATTTAATGGCTGTCAATGCAACAAATGAATAAACAGATTAGGACAATTTAATTTGACTCCAATTGTAACTTGTGCGTAACCTTATGGTTAATTATATATAGTGATCAATACAAGAAGAAAGGAGTCCATTAAATAAAACAACTTTATTATAGATAATCGATATGATTATATCTGGTCAATAAGGATTGGCATAGTTGGCTAAGGCATTAGCCTTCACCCTAAAAAGGAGGAGGTTTGACACCTGCTGGTCGATGTGAGAGCCTTGTTGGTAAGTGATCTGTAAGTACCTCTGTAAGTGCTTTTTAAGCCTGGAGGTATGTTTTGGCCCTGGTGGGGTACGGTATCTACCCTTATCTAAACTTTTTCTGATAAAAAAAAATGATTACATCTGGGAGGGTCCAATTTTTCTGTAGCCATGATAGCCATACGCGATACACACCACAAAGCCAAACATAAAGCGAACAAGATAAAATACTAAGCAACAATTGGAGACAAATTGAGAGAAAACATGCTTTTATTTTTAGGGTACCGTAATTGGCTAAAACTCATGGGATACTCAGTAACCATGAGTAACCATGAGGTCGTGGTTTCTATACAGCTGGCTTGTAAGTAGGTGGCTTTTAAACTGGTGCCTTCTCAAGAGGAGGCTTGTAAACAGGGGGTTTATCTATGGAGGCTTGCAAACTGGCGGTTTCTCCACTAGAGGCTTCTCAACTAGTGGCTTATAAATGAGGGGCTTCTCAACCGGTGGCTTGTAAATTGTGGCTTCTCTTCAGATGGTATGTAAACCGAGATCTTCTCAATGGGAGGCTTCTTAGCAGGGTACTTCCCAAGAGGTGGCTTGTAAACAGGAGGTTTCTCAACTAGAGGCTTGTAAACTGGTGGCTTGTAAACCGGGGGCTTCTCAACCGGTGGCTTGTAAACTTGGCACGGGTGGAAAAAAGGATTTTTAGACCGGATAAAATAGGTACTGTAAGACCGGAGCGACACCGGTCTTGTTCCAGCCGGTATTAAAAATCTGTAACTTTTAAGACCGGATACGAACCGGTCTAAAAGAAACTTTTCCAAATCGAACATTTTAAAAGTTAGGTCTTAAAAGTCGTACTATATAGACCTAATATGTATTTTGTTCGGTCCTAAAACTCAACTTTTAAGACCGAACCAAACCATAGACCGGTCTAAAAATATCGATATTTTTAAGACTGGATAAAGAAACTCCGGTCTAAAAAATACCGACTTCTAAGACCATACGACTAACTAATCTGGTTCTAAAATTAATTAAATTTAAGACCGGGTAGTTAATACATCCAGTCTTAAAAATTGAACTTTTTAGACCGGTCATAATGAACAACGGTTTTAAAAGACCAACTGTTATAAGATCGGCATAGACTTTTAAGACTAGACATATAAATTCATCCGGTCTTAACATTTGAACTTTTAAGACCGGCGTTATTAATTCCCAGTCTAAATTTTCTAGAATTTTTCCCTGTTCTGTTCTTTCGATCATATAATAATATATACACACATCCAGCACCCAATCCAGCACAAAAAAGTCGATACTTTAAGCTACAAGCTATAAACAATCCATTATGAATAAATTGAATCGGGAAAGAATACAAATATTATTCACCATGAGTTATGTGGTCTCTTAATTATTTATATTATGGTACAACACCTTAATGAATATATACAATAAGACAACTTACAAATACAATCATGATGAGTTACAAATACAGCACCATGCTTTCATCTGATCCCACCCAACAACGTAACATATCCCCTTTTATAACATATATATTGGATCCTGCCACAAAAATAAAACAAGAACAAAAGTTTCACAGTCAATGACATTATTTTTTAAGAACATAGAAGGAATATATATAGTTAAAACCTTAAAGTTTTTAAAGAATTCTGCATATGAATATTACTATATGAATTGACTCTTTTATAAAGGGATATCCTCCCATATCCCTTCTTACTGATCATTTCTTATTCCGGGTTCATTATCCGCTTCATCTTCTTCATTCATATCCGATAGACCCCTTGAAAAAGGAGTACTCTAAGGAAGACCATAATTTGAATGAATTTCATCATCAATATCAATGACCCTTTTTCCTTGGAGAGCTACAGACCACATTTTATTTTCCTGATCGGTGATATAGAACATTTGTTTCGCCCGGTCTGCCATAATAAAAGGTTCATCTCCAAAACTTCTACCATTGATATCAACTAATGTAAATCCTACTCAATCGATACAAACACCATTATTGACATTAACCCACTTGCATTTGAAAATGAGAAATCTAATTTGAACATAGTCCACCTCCCAAATCTCTTTAATAACCCCATAATTGTAACACCCTAATTTTCAAAAGCGGAATAATTTTTTTTTCATCAGAGTAGAGCATCGGAGCAAGGAAAAAAGTGAGTAACTGATATATCATTAATTGTGGCGTATTCGTCTGTTCATAGTGTACAATACATTTATCTGAGAATGTCATGATGGTACAAGTCTAAAAATAGGATCTACAGTCGGGTCTTTACGCGTACTGTTTACTCCGCTTATTCTTGTCTTCAGTCCACGGTTCCTCGGACCTGAAGCTATGGTAAGAGCTGAGGTTTAATACCTATTAAACCTAAGGTAACGGTTAACCTCATGCTTATGTAAACAAGATATGTATAACAGATATTCATGATATTACAGCAATAATCAATATAAAAACTCATAACAAATTTGTCTGGATAACGGTACACAGCCACTGCAATATGTCCGTTATCCCTAGTCTGCACTATTTACCAGTGCCACGGTGTACATCCGTGTCCTCAGCTCTAGGAAAACTCAACGGCATTATCAAGACCATAACCCATGTATAGCTAAATGTATATGAAAAACTTTAAGACAAAGTCTTAATCTATAAATACATCTATCACATATAAAAGTACAATAAGCGTCATAGTTAGTGTTACAGTACGCGTCCGTACCTTCGTTGGTGATACCGGAACGTTTTGTCGGTCGAGCTATGATCACGTTTATCCTATAATGGTAATATCGCATTTATTAATTCACAAATAATATTCTAATAAATATCTTAGTCACTAATGACCATTTTACTCCTGGTGGAATTATTTTTCAATTTATTCCCCTTAAATTTCGTAAAAAACGCTAATTACAGCATTTAGGGTAGATTTTTCGCCTAACTTTGAAAAGTCATAACTAATTCTAGAAAAATCGAAATGAAGATCTGTAAAATTCCACGGACTCCTTAGGATGTCTATTTTTGAAAAAACATATTAGCTTTTATCCAGAACTTAAGAAAAATTCCCAGTTTTCACGTGTTCATCCCTTGCCCAGAAAAATTCCAGAATTTCGTAGCTTATTTTCAAGAATTTTTAACTTCTTGCAAAAAAACTCTAAATGACACACTATAGGTATATTTGGAAAATTCTATATGCCTACTTTAACCATGAAAAATTTCAGAATTAATTGACTTCATCTTCAATATAAAATTATGGCGTTTTTACTACTGACTCCAGAAATCGCCTACCCGAAAAATTTTGCCAGAACTTCGTTACTTCGGTGTTTTTTTCTCAAAAATTTTGCTCTATCCCTTCCTTCATCAATTTTTTGAAGTAAAGCTATTTTAACCATAAAAACATGAAAATAAGACTACTCTAGCATTTTTAAGATTAAAACGACTTCTATCTATGAACTTAAAGCTAGAACTTGAGAACTTACCTTTGAAGAACCTTGCTACTCCTTCTCCAAGACCCTTCACTCTCATTTTCTCTCTACTCTTGCTTTCTAATAACTCACGTTCTTGGTTGAGTTTTGGTGTGAAGAATTGAAGAGGGATTTGCTTCCTATTTATAGGCTACAAACAACTTCTCCAACAAGCCACTCCTCTTCTCTCTTCCTTTATCTTTTTCATCCTTCCTCAAGAAGTTGCCCTCCTTGTCCAACAAGTTGTTGCATATGTGTCTTTGACTCTTGCTCTCCAAGTTTTCCAACTTGTTCTCCAAGTTTTCCCAACTTGCTCTCCAAGTTGTTGAATCTTCTAGAACCTTCTTTCAATCCTTACTTCCTCATTTATGTAGAAAAATCGTACTTGCTTTGGTAGATTTTTATTTTATATTACTTGTGCTCCTATCTTATATTTTTGTTTAATCTTTTGCTTCTTAATTTACCACAAATTTCGCCCCTTATTATACCCTTAGGGGTTGTTAATTTAATTTAAGTTATAATCCCTAATATAGTGTTTTAGTTGTTACAAGGCTTAATTATAATTGTATGATTGATTTATTACATTAATTATGATTTTTGGAAACTCATTTGATACTAATATTGAACCCTTACTACTCTTTAATAATTAAGTCCAAATATTCCAAATTGTTTATCAATATTTGCCACTAGATTAATTATGAATGTTAATGTAAATAATCCAATTAATATCAATTTAATTGCCCAACAATTATTGACAATTTCTTTTAATTTGTTTGGGTATTTTAATAACATTTTATGGCCCTTTAGAAATAAATAGGAACTATGATTCAATGTGATAATTATATGGTATTTCATTCTCTTTAATATCTATTATTTTCATTGTCATCTATCTCTTGTACTTAGGCTAAAATATACCCCTAATAGGTAATTATATGTATTTGTCACTAATCTTATTTATTGCGAGTTCATTTGTTCATTTACTAATTTGCTTTAATATTTTTTAGTGGTTTCATAACCTTTGGTTATAAATTAATTACTAATTTATGTGTTATTTTCTTGCTTTATGATCATTCAAAATAGTTGCTATTTTATGTGATTTACTATAGCCTTCAATATGTAGTCTTATAATTGACCATTGGTTAATTAATTCCAAAGTGGAATTTAGACGAAAAAATAGATTATAACAAATTCACCTTTGTATTTTATTTGCTAAGATATGATATTCATATGAGTTATTAGGGTATTTTATGATCTTTAAAAGAATATTCGAAAATTTGGGTCTTTAGTTTATTTAATTCTAGGAGAAAATTCCCTAATTTAAATTAGATAAGCTATAATATCTTTAAGACCACATATTACCTATTTTAATAGGTATCATTTATCAAAATATAGTGGTTATGCTAAATATGATTTTTAGGGTATTATATTTCTCCCCCCGTTAAATAAAATTTCATCCTCGAAATTTGCTCAATACTAACTAGACTTTGAACCATAAATTATGGAAATGTACTCTAACAGAATGTTTTTATGTCTAAGCTGCTTCTTTCGGTGATCGAGAATTTGTTCCAGCTCAATTACAAAGATATTGTCAGGTCGTACTTTGACATCCTCGTATCAAAATGTTTCCGTGGTGCCCATATATGGTAGCAATGTAAGGTATCTCGTATTCTAGGATACGGTCGAGGCATAACTGAGAAAATATGGAAAATGTTATCAAGATTATTCAGGTTTGGGGGTAAGGCTATCTGGTAAGTGCCTGGTTCACGTTTAACTAAGATTTCGAATGGTCTTAAGTAACGCGGACTAAATCTTCGCCCCTGTAGCGTTCGACTGACACTGGTTACTGGGGATAGCTTTAGAAACATATGATCGTCGATTTCGAACTCTAGAGGTCTTCTCCTTTCATCAACGTAGCTCTTCTGTCTGCTTCGTGCTGCTTAGGAGTTGTCTTTTGATCACAGTGGAGGTCTAATCAATCAGATCCAGTTCAAGTAATTTCTGCTCAGATAAGGGTGACTGACACGTTCGCCCTTGACATTTGATCGTATAAACTCAGAAAACTCTAGACATCTCGTCTATTTTCTTACTATGCATGCCTACTTTTAGCACGCAACGCACTCCAATATTCAGATAATAATCTCATTTGTTTTGTACCCAGGTATAGTATTCAAATACAGAACCTGCTCGTCCATCCACTCCGTTCTTGCTTACATTCAGCCTCTCTGCTTATCACATATTGGCCTTCCGGCTCAAACCATTACCAAAGCACTAGGGATCTTGGCCTTAGTACCTAGGATATTATACTCATGTTTTAGGCATTTTGACTACTACCTGATACAATAAATGTCATGCCAGACTTAAGACGTACTTGTAGACATACTAGTCGAAGGCCACTATAACAATTCACATTTCACACAGTGATTGGTACTAGTTGTCTTAAGGCCTGGGGACACTGGCCCATGCACATGTTGCATACCAAGATCTTGAGCATCTGCTCGTCTATCTTATCTGAACCTCTCCCCAGTCAAGAAGGAGGAAGTTCTTCAAGGGTAAGTTCTCTAGTTCTTAAGCTTTAGCTTTGAGTTTATAGCTTAAATGTTGTTTTGATCTTTAATCTTCCAATATATTCTTATTATCATGTTTTTATGGTTAAAAATGGTTTTAATTCAAAAAATTGATGAAGATGGTGTTATAGCAAAATTTTTGGAAGATTATGATCAAAATAGCGAAGCTCTGGCAAAAATTCATCGGGTAGAAGTTTCTGAAATCAATGGTAAAAACACCAATATTTTATGTTGAAAATGAAGTTACAAAATTATGGGAAAATTCATGGTTAAATTAGACATATAGGGATTTTCAAAAATACCTAGAATGTATTATTTTGAGCTCTGTATCGTGAGATAAAAATTCTTCAAGTTAGGCTA
The DNA here is from genome assembly GCA_034222035.1 of Acacia crassicarpa. Lineage (NCBI taxonomy): Eukaryota > Viridiplantae > Streptophyta > Magnoliopsida > Fabales > Fabaceae > Acacia > Acacia crassicarpa. Next base: position 43,934,151 of record JAWXYG010000003.1, read on the forward strand.
CGTTTTCTGGAAATTTTTTGGGCAGAATATAAAGGAGTGGAAACTGGGAATGATTCACAAATTCTGGGTGAATACCATTATTTTTAATTGAAAATACACATCCTAAGGATTTCGGGGAATTTCATGGATCCTCGTTTCGATTTTTCTAGAATTAGTTATGAATTTTCAAAGTTTGCGGAAATTCTGCCCGAAATGCTGAATCAACGTTTTTGAGAAATAAAAGGGATATAATTGGAATAACAAATCTACCAGGGGTAAAAACGTCAGTAGTGGTTAAAATATCTCCTAAGATATTATTTACGAGGTTATAGTGCGATAATACTATTATAGGATATTCGGGAAAAAACAGGAGACATACCAACCAGGCAAGTGTACCGCTATCAGAACGGACTAAAGTACGGACGTGTACTGTAACACTAACTCTGATGTTTGTTGTATGCATATATGTGATGGATGATTTCATAGAGTCATGGACAAGACTTGCTCTTGGGTCATGCACCGTGACTACGTTTATGGGGCTTAGATCACTTCTTATACATTCAGTTTTATATACGGGTTATGGTTTTGATAATGTCGTTACAGTTTTCCTAGTGCTGAGGACACAATAGGCCATCGTGACACGAGTGGCGCAGACTAGAGATAATGGACATATGCAGTGGTTGTGTACCGTTATCCAGACAAATCTGTTATGGGCTTTTATATTGATTATTGCTGTAATGTCATAAATATCTGTCATACATATATTGTTTACATAAGCATGAGGTTAACAGTTACCTGGGGTCCAATGGGTATTGGACCTCAGCTCTTACCATGGCTTCAGGTCCAGGAAACCGAGGACTGAAGACAGGAGTAAGCAAAGTAAACAGCACGCGTAAGGACCCAACTGAAGATCCTATTTTTAGACTTGTACCGTTATAACATTACTCAGATAAATGTATTATATGAACAGACGGATACACCACGGTTAATGATATATCAGTTACTTACTCTTTTACTTGCTCCGATGCTCTACTCTAATGAAATATATATATATATATATATATATTCCGCTTTTGAAAATTGGGGTGTTACAGATTTAATATATTCACATTTAATAGGGTAATTAAATAAGAAAAAAAATGTAAAAGAAATAAGTAAGAAATAAAAATATCTTTTAAATATTTCTTATAAAAAGGAATGGAGCATGTGTGATGGTTGTTTCTTATAATAAAAAATGAAGGGAGTAATTAATGAAGTCATTTAATTAGTAATTACGAATTTACGATAATAGCCGGATCTCATGCACACAACTATATGTTTTTTTTTTGTTTCAACACAACTATATGTTTTTATGTGTATGACATTATCTTCAACTACCTAAATACATGAATGTAATAAATATAAATACATGAATGCAATAAATACATTGAATTTATTAGATTCAAGTACTTGTAGTAAATGTTTTGGCCAAAAAAAAAAAACTGTTGCAGTTACAGTATGGTACCAAAACAAATTTTGACAAATTTGTATACCAATTAATACAGATTCCCTCCATTCATTGCCATTAATTCATTGACATTATTCAATTTATTATTCAGAACGGTACTAATAATAATCAATACAATCACTCCTTATTCGTGCACCAAGCGGTCCAAGAAAAAAATTCCTCCCCTAAATCTTTCTTCGTCTCCAATATTCTTTTACTCACTCATCCACTAAACATTGCTCCATAACAGTTTCACCTTCCCTAAAATTCAAGAATAATGGAAAGCAAGACACGAAATGGGAAGGTGGTGTGTGTAACTGGTGCTTCTTATAATACCCCAAGATTTGTATTCCTTTTAAACATGATATTTTGGTCATTAGGACTTATTGAAAATAGGAGAGTATGTTGTCACCAAAATAGTATTGTATTTAATCTATCTCTTAAATAAGTTTTTAGGAGAGTATGTTGTCACCAAAATAGTATTGTATTTAATCTATCTCTTAAATAAGTTTTTGGTAGGACTTAATAGGGCAAAATCCAACTCCCTAAATTTTGTTAGGGGTCATAAAATATTGTAAAATGCCACAAAACCCCCTAAATCAATTAAATGAATTTTCAACAATTCAAGAACAATTATTCACACTTAAGGATATATTGTCTTATAATTCCTATATTGTCAAAAATAAGACGTAAAGGAGTAGAAAGAGGTTTAAAATGATTAAAGGACACTAAAAATAATTAGTGAACACCAAAAATTAATCTTAATTGAATTAAAATTCATAATTAATCTAATGGCAAATGTCAACAAACAATTTGGAATATATTGGCTAAATTCAATATTAAAGCTTAACAAGGGATCGATAATTGAAACAATTGGAATTAGTAGAATCATAATTGAGTTGTAAAACAATTAGAACACTACAAATTAAACCTAATTAAGCTAAATCAAATAATAAACAAAAATAAATTAAATTAGGGCTTTTTACCACAACAATTTACATTGGATCATTTTTGGTAGCCCAAATCCTTGCCAAACCTTTGCCCAACATAGCAATAAAGCCCAAAACAACCCTAAATCCCAAAAATTCAGAGGGGGCACGGTTTTGGGAGATTCATGAGGAAGGGATTGAGTTTCATCACATGTGTCAATTGGTCAAAGCTTGTAGTATACAACTTATTATTCAATTCTTGCACCCCAAGTTCTTAAGCTTCTAGGAGAAGGAAGAAGGGAGAGAAGAAGGGAGAGAGAGAGTGAATTCAGTTTTTCATGTGGATGGAGAGGATGTGATGTCTTGATGAAACCCTAGATCCAATGGTGAGAATTAGCCAAGAGTAAAGTTGCACTTATTTACAAGATTGTCCAACCTTTTCACTATAAATAGAGGCATAGGTCATTCATTTTTCTTCACACCAAGCAAAGCAACACTTGCTTCTTTGAGAGAGAGAGTTGAGAGAGTTGGAGGAAGAGCTTGAAGGAGTCCAAGCTTTAGGTAAGCAAAGTTCTTAGTTTTGAGTTTTAAATTCCTAGATAGAAGTAGTTTTAATCTTTAGAATTCTAGAATAATTTTAGTTTCATGTTTTTATAGTTAAAAATAGCCTTGTTTCGAAAATTTAGTAAAGAAAGTGGTTTTGCAAAAGTTCTGGGTTAAGAACACGGTAGTAACGAAGTTCTGATGAAAATTCATCGGTTAGGTGATTTCTGAACGGGTCACAGAAAAATGCATATTTCATGTTGAAAATGCTACTGAAAAATTCTGAGAAAATTCATGACGAAAGTAAACATATAGGGCTTTCCAAATATGTAAAGAACATGTTGAAATGAGCTCTGTACAGTGAGAAAGAAATTCTCAAAGTTCATGCTGCGAAAATACTGGAATTTCTGGGCAGAGGTTGAATGCGTGAAATCTGGGAATGATTTTTGAATTCTGGGCAAAGTTTGATATTTTTACTGGAAAATAAACATCCTGAGGAGTCCGGAACATTTTACGGATCTTCGTTTCGATTTTCCTAGAATTAGTTATGATTCTTCAAAGATAGGCGAAATTCTGCCCAACAATTTCCAGCGTTTTTCAATAAATTGTGAGGAAATAAAATAATGGTTTATTGTACCAAGGGTAGAATAGTTAGTAGTGGCCAAAATATATTTTATAATATTATCTACAAATTAATAACGCAATATACCTATTATAGGAAGTCTGCAAACGTATACCGATCGTCGTCATACCGGAATTATCAACCCAGGTACGTTCGCGTACTGTAACACTAGCTCTGATGCTTATTGTATGATTGTGTATGATGATTGCGCTCATTGACTAGGACTTACATACGTGGCTATGTTGATGCTTATTGTATGATTATGGTTGTGCTCATCGACTAAGACTTACATACGTGATTATGCTACATACGTGGTTATGTTCGAATTATTGTTGTAGCATACGTGGTTATGTTACATACGTTGTTATTATCTTACATACGTGGTTATGTATTCTGTTATGAGCTTTTGTATTGATTATCATTGTTACGTCATGAATATCTGTCTTACATAACTGTACATAAGCATGAGGTTAACCATTACCTGAGGTTCAATGGTCATTGAACCTCAGCTTCTACTATAGCTTCAGGGTCCGGAGGAACCAGGGCCAAGGTCAAGGGCAAGGAGCCAGCGTAAGGACGCAAACGGAGAGATTTTCAGTTTGACTTTATTTTTATCAAACTATGTTCAGATTACTATACCGCTGTGTAAACAGCCAGATACTACATCAGTAAATGTTTATCAGATACTCACACTTTTGAAATTATTCTGATGCTCTACTCTGATCAATTATTTTAAAAACGCTTTAGAAAATTGGGATGTTACACTTCTGGTTTTATAGCTTCATGGCTGGTTAAGCTTCTTCTTTTTCGTGGTTACATTGTCAAAGCCACTCCAAGTGAGTTCACTCATCAAGAAGTTCTGTTATGTTGTTTCATTAATTATGAGCTCATCACCATTTTTTTCTGCAGAAGACCCAAACAATACAGAACATTTGCTGAAACTGGAAGGTTAATAGGTTAATGATGACTGGTAGCTAACCGTGTACTATAGCAGCATGAGTTAATATGTATTTTAGTAGTCTTTCATATCAGACCTTGTTCGTAGTTAACAAGAGATGTTATATTATGGATCTGAGTTAGCATTTTACATCTTTTAGGTATTAAACATTACTTTTTGGTTATAGGTTTTACCCCGGTTTGAATCATTAACGACTGGCCATTCCGTCATCCAATTCAGTGACCGATGCTATTTTTTGAACAATGATTGTAGATGCCCCATAATCCCATTCTTCGTCACCATGCACGGAGGAAATTTAAACAATTAAGTGCAATAAATGTGTCAAATATAAATTTCTCTTTCCAATTATACCCTTATTTAATTTATAAATAGAGTATATGAGAGATAATGAGTGAATTTATTGTAGAGAAAATGAGTGTCATGAATTTAGTGGGGGCAAAAATAGAAAGGCAAGTTTGAAATTTCAGATAAAAGTGATTTTTTCTTTATATTAATGACCACCCTCACTTGTTCAAAATAAAAAATAAAAAATGACCACCCTCATGAGAGAGATTTTCCTTATATTAGGGAGAATATATTGATCCAGCAGTGAAGGGAACCCTGAATGTTCTTAAATCATGCGTGAAAGAATCTGTGAAACGAGTTGTTCTCACATCGTCTGTATCTGCAGTTTTTTATAATGCGAAACCTAGAACTCCTCAAGTTATAGTTGATGAGACATGGTTTTCAGATCCAGATATTTGTAAGCAAAATAAGGTGAGTATAATTTAATTTGTAATTCAAAGAGATATAATTTCATCTATTTTTTGTTAAATTCTTTTAAATTTTGTAATTATTAGGTCCTTATGACCGATGTGAATGCTTCCTAAGCAACATTTAAGTTGTCATATAATAAAAAATATAAAAAAGAGGCTTTTCTGAAAAATAAAATCATGAAATGAAATGAAATTTATTATCAGCATAAGAAAAAATTATTATAATCATAACCATCTCCTTGCATCAATTTATAATCTAGAATTTGGTTGATTTTGACATTATTTATATCTATGTGGAAAAACTAACATAGATGTATTACCTGGTAAGAATCATATCATTAACTGTTAATGTCAGTTTTTTTCCCCAAATTAATAGATTACAAATATAGGGACCGACATCTATAATTGAGACAATTTTAAAAACTCAATAAAAAATTATAAAAGCTTAATTAAAAATTATATTAGTAAGTAGAGAGGAACATGGAAGCTAGAATTAAAAACCCTTTTTTTTGCCAAGAGAAGAAATGGGTCCTACTTATCGTGTTACTCCAAATTATTTTTATAAAAGCCTAAAATTTGAATTGCCCTGATCTTTTCTATAAAAGCATGATAAGAGTTGTCTGATCATTTAATAATTTATTATTATTATTATTATTATTATTACACTCATTAATTATATGTATTGCATTGATTAAAATATTAGTGATACTCATATTTACTTTATATTTCTTTCTTACTTGATCTCTTTTAAATAAATACATACTTAAAAAAACAAAGTTTATTTTAGATATACATATTAATTTTAACTAACTATAGTTTTAAACCACATAATTTAGTTATTGAACTCTAGTAATATGTGCAATATATACCGTTGAGATTTGCTTATGTAAAATTTGGTTCTTTTTCAGGTATGGTCAGGATATGTACTTTCCAAGACTCTGGCAGAAGAAGCTGCTTGGACATTTGTTAAAGTGAACAACATTGACATGGTTACTATCAATCCATCAATGGTCATAGGACCTCTATTGCAACCAACGCTCCACGCAACTGCTAATTTACTTTTACTTCTGTTCAACGGTAATTTTAATTTATTGTATTACTCACTCCAAATTTTTTATAAGAAACTCTCTCTCCATTATTTAAGTTACTAAATTTGTTTGAAAATTTTAAAAAACCCAAATTCATTTTTATTCAAAATTATGAATTACATCTTGAGAAAAAAATTGCATCGAACTTTAAATATGGAAAATATTGTAAAAAAGGTAATTAATTAATATCTCGCCTGGTGACTTATAACAAGGATAATTATTTCTTTATAGGGAATAGAGTGAGTCAAAATAACCGGATTACATAGATTAAAAATTAGTTAAAATCGATATACAAAAAATATATAAAATAAAATGCAACTAATATAGCAAAGTACCCTTATTTACTGAGAGAAAGAGAATGAACAAATAGAAATGTGATGTGAAGCAAGACTAACCAATAATTAAGAAGGATAAACATGGAATATAATACTAAAAATTTCAGATATGTACTGTTTGCGTCTCTTAAAAATAGATACATGTCATTCCTAAAAAAATCTCTTATATTTAGGATTAGAGGGAGTGTATATGTTGTGTGTACGTGTGTATTCTTAACTCTCGCTTTGGTCCAAATCATGTTATTGGTTATTAGATCTTTGCTTCATACAATATTTATACCACTGACGTTATTGAATAGGATAAGATTTGTTGTGGCTGTGATTGATATTAATTACTTCTTTCATCTTTTGCTTGATGTAGGTGCAAAGACATTTCCAAATAGTGTTTTTGGGTTTGTGAATGTGAAAGATGTTGCAAATGCCCATATTCAAGCATTTGAAATTCCTTCAGCCAATGGAAGATATATTTTAGCTGAGAGAGTTGCACACTACTCTGATGTTGTCAAGATTTTACATGACTTGTATCCAACACTGCAACTTCCTCAAAAGTAAGTTCAAATAGTGTGTGTATGTGTGTGTTGATTTTTCTTATGATATCGACTTTAATCATTTAGACAATGGAAATTACCCCATATGAAGGCATTTCATTAATATATGCAATCAACAGGATGGTATGAGAATATATTATAAATTTTAGAAAGAAAGTGAAATGTCTTACATATTTAGGACTAAAATAACCTTAATTAGTACATAAATTTAATTAGTACTATAATTTTAAAAATGAATGTATAAAACACACACACATTGCTTGCCCGCGTGTACTTTTCTCCAATGTTTCTGTAAGTTTATAATGATCCGATCTTTCCTTTGAATATCAAAGATTACATTATCTGTAGTTTTCACGGTATTATAATTGTCTCTACTGGTGATCTGTGGCAGTATATTTCAATCTGTCAGTAAATAAAATATCATGACTGAACTTAACTACTATTTATCTTTTTTCTCTGAGATCTGAGAGTGGTGAGAGGTTCTCTCTCTAAAAGAAGGGTTTATGTCTTTTTTGTTGTTTATTGTATATGAAATGATTTCAAACAAAGAATGGACACAAATAGGTAAACATAAATTTGTCTATTCTACATTATTCAACATACATTTTCTTTATTTTTGTGAAATAGATATTCCTATTAATTTGATCACTCACCTGTGTAAATCTAGCTATATATATTTATGAAGTTCAAGAGTTTTTTTTAATGATGCACTAATTGCGAATTTTACTCAATTAACTTATCAGGTGTGCAGATGATAAACCGTTGGTGCCAAAGTTTCAAATTTCAAAAGAAAAGGCAAAGACATTGGGAATTGAGTTTATTCCGCTTGAAGTGAGCCTCAAAGAAATAGTGGAAAGCCTTAAAGAAAAGAAATTCGTTGAATTCTAAATTGTAATCTCTAACCGGAGTCGAATTATATATATATATATATAATTTTAACCATGATGTTTTTATTAATTTTGTTGTCTTTGGTTTTATAACAAACTCAATCTCTACTGTAATAATAATGTATGTTTCATAGGATATTATTGTAATATTGCGTCAAATATCAGTAAGAAATAAAGGCTCCAGTTCCAAATCAGAGGGTTTATCAACAGTAGCTCAAATATGAAAAACAATACTAACTCTATTTCTTAATATAAGATTTTGTACTACAATTTATACTGCAAACAAGATCTTATATCAAGGATATGATGAAGTATATAAAAATGGCATCTCCTTTTTTTTATTGCAAAATTAAAGTGATCTGATAAATAATCTTCTTGGCCAAAAAAAAAAAAAATTAGATAACTAATTTTAAGGCTTAAGGCTAGAAGTTGCATGAGTGCTTTCATTACTTCATTTTTATATAATTATGTTATATATTGTACTACCTTATCAAATTGAACTATCATTAAAAATAAATTGGAGATATATTTTTATATATTATTCCACAAAATTAAAACACCAGTGCTTAACTTGTTTTTTGATGGAAAACTACTGAATTCTCGACCAAAGGGAAATTGAGTTAATTTGACCAAATTAATTATTGGCTAATTAAGTTTGATATCTTCCAATTGATGAGTGTAACACAGCTAATTCTATACTTCTTATTATATCCATTAGCATGTAGTAATTAGGAATCTCTCCAGAGTTTACGACGCGACAGAGCATTTGAAATGGTTTGAGCGAATGAATAACTGATAGTACGTAATTATAATTTGAAAATTGGTCAAGGTTAATCCTTCCTGTGATATTAGCGGCAAAGTCATCCAAACATTTAGTTAGCTAAATAGTTATTAATATTATACAATCTAACAAAATATTTAATTTCTTCCGTGTCTCCTCACGACTTTACTCGTACTGCTTACCTCTTGCTCCAGATCCAAACCTTGAAGCTTTAGTTAAGATTGAGTTCAATAGAATTAAATCTTAGAGTAACAGTTAACCTCATGCAAATATAAACAATATATGATAGATAATCACAATAGGGAAATAATACAGTATTCAACAAACACACCGCAACAAGACTACATAGCATACAACACATGCATCGTTAATGGCGAAAACACTCACTAGTGCTACGTGTGCCAGACACGAATCGTTAGCGCTAGGAAACACAAGCATGCAACATTATCATATAAAAACAATAACCACAGTTAGTTGTGTCACATCCCAATTTTCTAAAGTGTTTTCAAAATAATTTGATTAGAGTAGAGCATCGGAACAATTTAAAAGAGTGAGTATCTGATAAACATTCACTGTTGGTGTATCTGGTTGCTTATACAGCGGTACAGTTATCCGAATATTAAGAGTACGTTAATACACAACCTAAAAAGAAATTCTTCGGCCGGATCCTCACTGGTGCTACTTACCATTGTCCTCGGTCCTGATTCCTCCAAATCCTAAGGCTATAGTAGGAGCTGAGGTCCAATGCCCATTGAACCTCAAGTAACGGTTAACCTCATGCTTAAATATGACAATATATGTATGACAGATATTCATGGCGTTTCAACAACAATCAATACATAATCACACAGCAGATGTATCCCAACCGTATATAAGCACACAGCAGATGTATCCTAACAGTACATAAGCACACAGCAAATGTATCATAGCAGTACATAAGCACACAGCAGATGTAAAGTTATCTATCACATATAATGTAACATCCCGTTTTCTAAAGCGTTTTCGAAATAAAATTATCAGAGTTCAAAAAGGGTTTATCAGAGTAGAGCATTGGAAGAGTCGTGAAAATGAGTAACTGAATAACATTCAATAATGATGTATCTGTGTACTGTTACAGTCATCCAAAATATCCGAATATTCAAAAGACGGTAAAATAAAAATTTCAACAGAATCTCCTCGTCTGCTCCGTCACGCTATCTGCTTACCCTTCTCTTCGGTCTGACCTCCTGAGGGTCCTGGGCCTAAAGTCAGAGCTGAGGTTCAATTACCATTGAACCTCAGGTAACGGTTAACCTCATGCTTATGTATCAAATATGTATGACAGATATCCATGGCAAAACAGCATTTAATCACATACAATATTCATATATTCACATAATAACATTACACAGCCACTGCAACATGTATGTTATTACAGTCTGCACTATCTCCAGTGCCACGGTGTACATCCGTGTCCTCAGCGCTAGGAAAACATAACGGCATTATCACGACTATAACCCGTATCAAGATGTATGTGTATGATCAATTTTCAAAAACAATATCTCAGACTATCTATCACATATAAGCATACCATAAGCATCAGAGTTAAGGTTACAATACGCGTCCGTACCTGAGTTAATAATTCCGGTATGTCGGTGATCGGTACACGTTTGCAGACGTCCTATCATAGGAATATTACGTTATTAATTGTAAATAATATTCTTGAATATATTTTGGCCACTATTGAATATTCTACCCTTGGTACCCTAAACCATTATTTTATTCCTTCAAAATTCGTGGAAAAACGCTGGGCAATATTGGGCAGAATTTCGCCTATCTTTGAAAAATCACAACTAATTCTAGAAAAATCGAAACGAAGATCCGTAAAAAGTTCTGGACTCCTTAGGATGTCTATTTTCCAGAAAAAATATCAGGCATTGCCCAGAATTCAAAAATCATTCCCAGATTTCACGTGCTCATCCTCTGCCCAGAATTTCCAGCATTTTCGCAACATAAACTTTGAGAATTTCTTTCTCACTGTACAGAGATCATTTCAACATGCTCTTTACATATTTAAAAACCTCTACATGTCTACTTTCATCATGAATTTTCTCAGAATTTTTCAATAGCATTTTCAACATGAAATATGAGTGTTTCTGTTACTAGTTCAGAAATCGCCTAACCGACGAATTTTCGCCAGAACTTCGTTACTACTTGTTCTTGACCTGGGAATTTTTGCAGAACTACTTTCTTCACTGAATTTTCAAAATGAAGCTATTTTAAACTATAAAAACATGAAACTAAAATTATTCTAGAATTTTAAAGATTAAAACTACTTCTACCTATGAATTTAAACTCAAAAACTAAGAACTTTTCTTACCTAGAGCTTGAACTCCTTCAAGACTTCCCTTCAACTCTCTCAACTCTCTCTCAAGTAAGCAAATGTTGTATTGCTTGGTGTGAAGAAAAGTGAAGAGCTTGGGTCCCTATTTATAGGAAAAAGGTTGGGCAATTTGGTAATAAAATGCAACTTTGCTCTTGTCAATTAAACACCATTGGATCTAGGGCTTCATTGACAAATTAAATCCTCACCACACACACACTCATCTGCCCACTCTCTCTCTCTCCCCTCTTCTCTTTCTTCTTCCTTCTCCTTGAAGCTAAGACAAACTTGCATTTTAAGCCATAAATAGTGTTTTGTTTTCTAGAAGCTTTGACAATTTTTGACACATGTGTTTGAAACTCAATTCCTTCCCTTTGAAGCCTTCAAAACCGAAATTCCTCTGGTCCTTAGGGTTGGGTTGTTGTTTTGGGCTTTATTGGTGGTTTGGGCAATTGTTTGGGTTACCAAAAATGATCCAATTGAGTTTTTGTTGTGCCAAAAAGCCCTAAATTAATTTCTTCTTGTTTATTATTAGATTAAGCTTAATTAAGTTTAATTTGAAATGATTTTATTGACTACCAATTAAATTTTGATCCTACCAAGTCCAATTGTTACAATTGTGGATCCCTTGTTAGGCTTTATTGTTGAATTTAGCCAAAATATTACAATTTGTTTATAAATATTTATCATTGAATTAATTATGCATGTTAATTCAATTAGGATTAATTTTTGATGTTTACTAATTATTTTTAGTGTTCTCTAATTAATTAGACCTCCTCCTATCCCTTTACGGCTTAATTTTGCTAATATGTGAATTACATGACATTATGTCACTAATTGTGAGTTTAATTGTTCTTAAATTGTTGGAAATTCCATTTAATTAGTTTAGGGGTTTTTAGGGTATTTCATAATATTTTATGACTCCTAATAAAAATTTAGGGAGTTGAATTTTGCCCTATTAAGTCCTACCGACAAGTTATTCAAGAATTAGAATAATTATACTTGCTAATTTGGAGACAACATACTCTCCTATTTTAAATGGGTCCTAAATGTCCAAAATATTATATTCAAGAGATATACAAATTTGGGGTATTATATATAAGCATATAATAAGCATGCGTACGTACCTTCATTAGTGATATTGGTACGTTTGTCGGTCGGACAGTGATTTCATATATCCTATAATGGTAATATCGTATTTATTAATTCACTAATAATATCCTAGTAGATATCTTAATCACTAATGACTCTTTTTCCCCTTTGTGGAATTATTTCCAACTTATTTCCCTTATTTTATGAAAAAACGCTGGTACAGTGTAATATCCCAATTTTCTAAAGCATTTTCAAAATAGTTTGATCAGAGTGGAGCATCGGAACAATTTAAAAGAGCGAGTACCTGATAAACATTCACTGTTGGTGTATCTCATTGCTTTTAACAGCGGTACAATTATCCGAATATTTAAAAGTACGTTAATACATATCAAAAAGAAATTCTCCGGCCGAGTGCTCACTGATGCTGCCTACCCTTGTCCTCGGCTCTGACACCTTTGGATCCTGAGGCTATAGCAAGAGCTGAGGTTCAATACGCATTGAACCTCAGGTAACGGTTAACCTCGTGTTTATGTAACAGTTACGTATGACAAATATTCATAACATTATAGCAATAATCACATATGAAAGATAATAACAGAACATATCCACTGCATATGAATGTTATTATAGTTTGCACTATTCATCAATGTCACGATGGCCTATCGTGTCCTCAGCGCTAGGAAAACTCAACGGCATTATCAAATTTATAACCCATGTATAGTTGTATGTGTATGAAAAACTTTAAAAAAAAGAGTCTCAGTTTATGAATACATCTATCACATATAAGTATACAATAAGTATCAGAGTTAGTGTTACAGTACGCGTCCATACCTTCGTTGGTGATACCGGTATGTTTGTCGGTCAGACTTTGATCATGTTTATCCTATAATGATAATATCACATTTATTAATTCACAAATAATATTATAATAGTTATCTTAGTCACTAATGACTATTTTACCCCTGGTGGAATTATTTTTCAATTTATTCCCCTTAAATTTCGTAAAAAACGCTAATCACAGCATTTAGGGTAGATTTTTCGCCTAACTTTGAAAAATCATAACTAATTCTAGAAAAATTGAAATGAGGATCCGTAAAATTCCTCGGAATCCTTAGGATGTCTATTTTCAAGTAAAAATACTCAATTTTTCCCAGATTACACGAATCATTCCCAGTTTTAAAGTTTTGAGCTTCTGCCCAGAATTTTTCAGAAATTTGTAGCCCAAATTTGAGAATTTCTATCTCACTGTTCAGAGCTCATTTTAACATGTTCTTGGAATATTTGAAAAGCCCTATATGTCTAATTTGACCATGAATTTTATCAGAATTTTTTAACTTCATTTTCAACATAAAATATTGGCATTTTTATTACTGATTCCAGAAATTGCTTAACCGATGAAATTTCGCCAGAACTTCGTTACTTTGATGTTTCTCTTCAAAAATTTTGCTCTATAACTTTCCTCATCATTTTTTTTTCGAAATAAAGGTAATTTTGACCATAAAAACATGAAAATAAAATTATTCTGGAATATTTAAGATCTAACTAACATTTATATTTAAAACTATAAAAAGCTTAAAGACTAAAACTTAAACTCAAGAACTAGAAACTTCCCCATGAAGAACTTTGTCCTTCTTGCTTCCCACTAGATCTCACTTCTCTCTACTCTCTTTAGAAAATCACCTCTTGGGGTTGATTTTGGTGTGAAAAATGAAGAAGGCAAAGCCTCCTATTTATAGCAAAACTCCATGATTCCTAACCTTTAGATCATCTTTCCTAATCAAAGGTTCATATTGCTTTGGTCTTTTTGAAGACACAAAATGTGAAGAGAATTGCTCCCATTGGTTGTTTTCAATTACCAAGGATTAAGCCAATTTTTCTTGAATTTTTCATTAGTTGATCAATTGACTTTAATTACCTTTCCCACGTGCAATTATCCCATGTGGGTTTATTAAAATATAAACTAATTCATTCTTCTTCTTTAAGTATTCTTTTCCCTTTCTCTTTAGTTTTATTAACTAAATGATCTAAGTACTAGTTACCTTAAATGCTTAAGTTTTCTTTAATGAAATCGATTTTTGATTGCTTGATCAATCACCAATACCTTTGAATTCTAAGTATGTATCTTGATTAGTAGTTGGATATCAAGATTTATGGTCCAATTAGATTTCTCTAATTGTTCTTAATCATCTCTAATTTTCTTCATCAAAGTTTGCCAAAATAACTTTGATTAGACTTAATCTCAAGATTAAATTATGTGGGTTCAAGATAAGTCCTTATATTTGATCTATGATTAACGTATCTCAGGATATAACTTATTTTGTATAGATTCTCATTCATCCTAGTGGTTTTTAACTCATAACTCAATTTACTCCACACTCTTCTCTTTCCTCCACTAGACACACACACACTCACAACGCACACCTTTCTCTCTCCTTCACTAGACACACATACATGCACAACAATTGTACACACACACATGCACAACAATTATACACACACGCATGCACAACACTTTTCTCTTTCCTATTTAATTTATCCTCTTCCACACTTCATAAATGATCTTTTCCATAGTACTCTTATCCTCTTCCCATTGCCTCTAAAGTCTTCATGATTAAATGTTTGATTATGATTTCATTTGCATGTGGGATTTGTTAATTATTAAACAATTTCTACTCCCTTTTTTAGCACCAAAAACCGTGACTTGCTTCTTGTTTTGCCTCTTGGATTTGTATTTTATTTGTCTCCTAATATCACACACTAGGTCTCTCATTGGTTTATAAATTTTCACAAGGATTTCACTTTATTAAATTAAAGCCTTAGAATTTAACTTTACTAGATTTAATCCAACCCTTTAATTTGTGTTAATCTCTTATTGGTCCAATTAATTTCATGAGGATTAAAAATATTTTCTTGCTCATTTGATCATATGAGAACTATGGTTTAATATGGTATTTATATCATATTTTATGATCCTTAAATTCAATTTCAAAATTGGCCCTTGATTCTTCATTAAGTTAAAATATCCCTAATTGATGACTTTTAATTGCCACTAAATTTATTATAAAATTATTTTAATTAATGTAAATTTAATTGTCATTTATTTATTGGTAATTTCCTTTAATTGATTTAGGCATTTTCATAACATTTTATGACTCTCTGTAATTAAATAAAAACTATGTTGTAATATGATAAATTTTAGGGTATTTTATGATCTCTAAAAGAAATTAGAAAATTTGGGTCTTTGGTTTATTTAATTCTAGGAGAAAATTCCCTAAATTAAATTAAATAAGCTACTAAATTTTAAGACCACATATTCACATATTTTTAATAGGTATTTCCTATCAAAATATAGTGGTTATGCTAAATAGGATTTTTAGGGTATTACATACAATATTTCGAGCAGATTTTTCGTCTAACTTTCAAAAATCATAACTAATTCTAGAAAAATCGAAACGAGGATCCGTAAAATTCCTTGGAATCCTTAGGATGTCTATTTTTAAGGAAAAATACTCATTTATGCCCATATTTTATGAACAGTTCCCAGTTTTAAGGTTTCTAACCTCTGCCCAGAAAAATCCCAGAATTTCGCAGTCAAACTTTGAGAACTTTTATCTCACTGTACAGAGCTCCTATTAATACGTTCTAGCATATTTGAAAATCCCTATATGTCTACTTTAACCATGAATTTTCCCAGAATTTTTCAACTTCATTTTCCACATAAACTTTTGACATTTTTATCACTAATTTCAGAAATCTCTACCCGATGAATTTTCGGCAGAGCTTCGCTACCTTGTTCATAATTTTTCCAGAAATTTTGCTATACCAAGTGGCTCATCTAATTTTCGAAATATAACTATTTTTGACTATAAAGACATGATAGTAAAATTACTCTAGCATATTTAAAATCAAAGCTACTTCTAACTATGAATTTAAGAACTAAAACTTAAAGAACTTAAAGTTAGAGTTAGAGAACTTACCAAGAACCTTGCTCCTCCTTCTCCAAGACTCTTTACTCTCACTTTCACTCTCTACCTCAGATTTTCTAGGCTTGTTTTGGTGTGAGAATTTGTGAAGGGAGAAGCTCCTATTTATAGGAAAATGGCATGGCCTTTAGGTAATTAATTCCAACCTAGTTCATCTTAAATCTGAAACCTTAGATCTAGGATAATTTATGAGACCCCAGTCCTTACCTTCTAATCCTAAAAACCACCCCCCCCCCCTTTTCTCTCTCTTTTTCTTTGACTCCTTACTCAACAAGTTTTACAACTTGTTCACTAAGTTTTCCAAACTTGCTTACTAAGTTGTTGACCTTCTAGATCTTTTTCAACTCTTACTTCCTCTTATTTTTATGCCTCAAAACCGTCCTCCCCTCCCCCCTGTAATCTTTTTATGTTTTACTTTTAGCCTATTGGATAATATTTTGAGCTCCATTCTTGGCTCTTTCTAACTTACTTGTATTTTATTAATTAAAGCCCTTGATTTTAGATTAAATCTTGGCTTCATTAGAAGTCCCAATTAATGCTTTAATCACTTTAAGATTAATCACAAGAGTTGAGAAAATGATTTTGGAGATAACCTAACCCAAGCTTAAAATATGTTTGTTCATAATAAATCCTTATATTTGATCTATGATTAACGTATCTCAGGATACAATTTATTTTATATAGATTCTCATTAATCCCAGTGGTTTTAAACTCACAAACTCAATTTACTACACACTCTTCTCTTTCCTTCACTAGACACACAACACTCACAACACACACTTTTCTCTCTCCTTCACTAGACACACACTCACAACACTCACTTTTCATACTACACACACACTCACAACACTTTTCTCTTTCCTATTTATCCTCTTCCAAAATCATTAAAACTCCTTATCCCATGGTACATTATCCTCTTCCATTTGTTCCCTCACTTAATGCTCCCATGTGCTCTTAATTACCATGTGTGTGTATGTTTATTATTTAAACAATTCTCTCTTCCTTTTTCCTTTACAAAAACCGCCCCGCCCCTTCTTTCTTTTTTATTTTATTTTGTGTTTTATTTGTCCCACAAAATCAAAGAGGAAGGCCTCTCATTGGTTCATTTTTAATTCACAAGGATTTAGCTTTATGAAATTGAATTAAGACCTTAGGATTTAGCTTTATTAAATTCAATACAAGCCCTCCATATCTAATCCTAATTAGCATCCCTAATAAAGTAGTTAAGTGTAATTGTCAAAATATGATTGGTTCCTAGCTTAATTATGGCCCTTAGAAATTTATTCATGCTAATCTTGGTCCTTTACTAGTCATTGGTTTTTAATTAAGGTAATACATCCTTAATTATGCCTTTAACATATGCCAGTACATTAATTATGAATGTTTATGAAATTAATTCAATTAATGTAGATTGAATCATCCACTAATTATTGGCAATTTTCTCTAATTGGTTTAATTATTTTCTCACAATTCTTTAGCTTTTCATAGTCATTTATGTGTAACATCCCCAATTTCATGTAAATTAGTTAATGGTATATAAGAATTTTTCACCTAGTAGCAATAGTCATTGGTATTTATTTTTCTAGCAGGATATATTAATTATGGGGAAGTAAGGTAGAATTATTTAAAATTGTGGTTAATAAATTTGGTTATAAATAAATTGAAGTAAATAATGTTAAAGAAGCTAAATATGTATTTTACCTCAATATTCAATTCTTTCATCCATAAGAAGAGAAATAAAACAACTTATTATAGTACAATATAAAAACTTAAGAAGAAATGGAAGTGTACAAGAAAGCAATAGCAAAGTACACAGAATATATTTCTTTTCCCCCATATTTTCTTCTTTGGCGCCGGAAGTGCAAAGAGAAGAATAGGTAAAGTTGTTTGGCCTAGGGGAACTTATGGAGCTAGGAATAAGGATGGATGTAACAAGGTATTAATTGAAGTAAGGAGAGGTGAGCACGTGAATGAGGCATGAGGCAATTAAAAAAAAAATGTATCCTTGTTTCTTCAATGCTTTTGGGCATCTGACGTGATGAAAGGCAAAGAAAATGGAAAATATATATATACTTCTTGTTCCTTTAAAACCCGCCACATGAGAGAAAGGAGAAGGATTTGATGGATGTTTGATATGATAAAATTCAATTAATGAGTTTCAACGTGACTGACATAAGAAAAGCCCGAGGAAATATTTTCTTTAAAATGAATATTACCCCCATAATCCCTTAAACCGTCGGACAAGGAAGAGAAAGGAGGAGTAATTATAACCTAGTTTTGAGTCTAGGTGCACAGGGACCTAAGGAAGCAGAGGTGCACGAGGAACAATGGAGCATTGAATTCAATATATATATATTTTCCAATATTTTCCCATTATGGTCGGTCAAGAGGTGGACATACTTTTCTTCTAATGCTTCCTTAAGCATCTGTACGTGTGGAAGAAGCAAAATAGGATGAGGGAAAAAAAAAAAAGAAAGAAGGGAATTTAACACCCCATCAAACCGCCGGCTGGAAGATGGGAGTGAAGTGACAATTATCATTAATGTGGGAAGCAGTAGAGTCACGTTGAGAAAGGCAAAGTCAAATAAAAATAAAATAAATAGAATGTAATAAATCCCTCTCCCATGCTAACCCAGACGCAGAACGAAGAACTGAATTTTTTTTCTGAGTTTCTCAAACCACCGGCCGAGAGAAGGTGAGATAAGGAAAATAAAATATTCCCTTAGATTTCTCTAGAATTATGAAGAACGATCTAGGGGGCCAGTGAACCGACTTTGGAGATTTATTTAAAGGGAATCAACTCCTCCGTTTTTTTTTTTGTGGCGGTCAGACGCATTAAGAAGAGGAAGAAGTAATTGAAGGTTAAGAAGAAGACACAAGGTGAGCCATACAACACGTCTCGAAGGAAGGTAAGGACTTTGAATACTTATTCCACCTTCTTCTATTTTCGTTTTGGAAGTTCAAATTTTGAAGGAAAACTCCTTCCTTGTTCTGTGAAGGTGAAGGACGAAAAGAAGGAAGAAGAGACATTGAGAATCTAGTTTCTATTTGGAGGAATACTAAGATCAAGTAAGTCATAGTTTTAAGTACTTTATAAATTCATGATTGCTAAGTTGAAGATGGAAATTCCCTGCCTAAGCGTAATTGAGAATGAGTCTGAATATGAATGGAATTGATGAATGAAGAATCAAACTGGTAGAAGGATTATCCTGATATAAGAGGAATTTGTTGATGAAAATGAAAGTTGGGTTAAGTGATTTTAGATGATGATTTTGGCCAGCTTTAGCTTTATGAACATGGGAAGACTAATTTTCGTTGGTGTTTTAATGCCTTCAAAGTGTCCAAAAATAATATTTTAGTATAAGATTGAGAAATTTTTATTAGACTGAAGAAGGCCTATTTTTAAGTAAACAAATAGATATGGTAACAAGGAGTTATTTATATTTTGATTATTTAGAAGCCACTTTGACTTTCGCGTATTGGGGAAAAATTATACTGATAATTATGGACAACTGCCAGGTAGTAACCTTAATCCTCATATGTCTTGTGTTGCCTTGTATGTTTGTTTTTTCATGATTGTGGACCCGTGTCTCCTGAAAAGGGACATGCGTTTGTGTGCATTCAGTGCGGTCTGGGTTCAGAGCCCGCCTACTGTTTCTTTCCTAGCGCTGTGGATTCGGGGCTTGCTTTGTTGAGCAGTCCTGCGTTTGTTTCTAGGACATTTAGTCCTTCCGCAGTTAACATGGTATACTTGGTATGTTACTGCGCGTTTGTTTACTGAATGCTACTTTTGGTGTTTTTCCTAATTATAGTTGCATGCATACACTGTTTACGCATTACATATGAGATTAATGGTTACTCTGGGATCCATTTATGAATCCTAGATTTTTGTAAAGCTTTAGGAAGTATCATGAGGGCTGTATCTGGAAAGAAGGGTAAGGCTGCTGGGCAGGAGTAGGTGGAGTTGATGGTGGCAAAAGGAGCTTATTTTGTGATTTATTTTGAGATTGGATGACTGTATATTATTTTGGCCTTTTGGGCAGTAGTGGATGACTGTATATCTGACCCTCCGGGGACTATATTTTGTGACTTACTTTTGATTATACTAGTATTGTCTGAAATCCAACCGGGAATGCTCTGCCGCAATAAAACTCTGATATATGAAAATAAATAGTATTTAAATGATATATGGTAATTATTAAAAGGAATCCCTCTATCCGCCACCTGGAAGGGCGAGGCCGATAGGGGGTTACATTATGCACCATGTATTATTTTAATAATTATAGGGCAATTTATGATCCCTAAGTGAAAACTAGAAAATTGGCATTTAGTTAGTTTTAATTTCAAGAGAAAATTCCCTAATATTCAAATAAATAAGCTACAATATTTTTGAAACCACATATTCACCTATTGACATGTATATTTTCATGGAAAAATATTTCTAGAATCTTGAATGTAACACCCCATTTTTCAAAAGCGGAATAGTATAATTTTATCAGAGTGACGCATCGGAGCAATTCAAACAAAAGAGTACTGATGAGTATGTTACAAAACATTCAACCATTGTTGGTTATTGTATAGTACATTTTATCTCAATAATTCAAATAATATACAGTCCAAAAATCAAAAAGAAACTCCGGCTAGATCTTCACGCTGACTGTTAACCCTTGTCATCGGCCTTCGGTCCTCCAGACCCTAAAGCTATAGTTAGGGCTGAGGTCCAATGCCCATTTAACTTCAGGTAATGTTTAATCTCATGTTTATGTATGACAGATATTCATGACATTACAGCAGTAATCAGTACATAAGCATACAGCAGATGCAAGATTAACATATCAACAGTACATAGCACACAACACATGTAAAGTCATCCCCGTTTACACTAACCAGTGCCACGACGGCCCATATAAATAGCTCTTGACCAAAATAAAAAAAATCAATATGTATCACTTGGGAGAAAATTTATAAAATTAGGGGTGAAATAGATTAATGTCTTATATTTAGAATCAAAATAAATCCATCAAATAACTTCTATATTTATATGACCCGATGGAATATTAATGATTTTTTGTGAGATATTAATTTTTTTTTTCTGTGAGACATGAGTATGAACCTAGATGTGCTCTCTCTCTAAAATAAAGGATTTATGTCTATTTTTCTTTTTGTTTATTGTATACGAAATAATTTCAAACAAAGAATGTACACACAGAAGGAAGCTTAAACTTATTTTGTCTACTCTACACTATTCAACATAAATGTTTATTTTTGGTTGAATTAGATTCTTAATTAATTTCATCAGTCACCTATGTAAAGTTGAACACATGTGAACTGTTAAATAAAAAATAATGAATGGTTCATAATTAATATTTTATAGATTTATAAATTATTCGCTTACTTTTTATAATCTACATATGTGAACGGTTAAAATCAAATGTATTTTTATATAATATTATAAAAATATATTACAAAATATTTACTTTGAATCCTTCTTTTTTAAAAAAAAAAAATAATCTCAGGAGGAAGAGGGGATTTTGAGAGGAAAATGAGATAGATACTACAACTAAGGATCGGGATCCATGTAAATCTTGCTAATTGCTATATATATATATATGAAGTTCAAGTATTTTTAATGATAAACTAATAGCTTATTTTTTTTCTTAATTTCTCAATAAACTTATCAGGTGTGCGGATGGTAAACCCTTGATACCGACGTTAAAATTTCAGAAGAAAAGACAGAGACGTTTGGAGTTGAGTTTATTCCGCTTGAAGTGAGCTTCAAAGAAACAGTGGAAAACCTTTTTCCTTTTAGCCAAAACAATGGAAACTGGAAAGCTTTGACGAAATAAATAAATTTTCTCATTAATTCTAAATTGTGATCTCTGGAGTCAAAAATTTTCTTTGTTAGATAATAAATATGATCACCTTAATCATGTTTTTAATTAAGTTTGTTGTCTTTAGAGGATATTATTGTCATATTGCATCAAATATGCATAAGAAATGAAGGCTCCAATTTCAAATTGGAGTTTTTATCAACAGTAGCTCGAATATGCATGGAAAACAATATTTAAGACGTTCTATCACTTTTTTGGATTGCCAATAATAAAGTTATCTGATAACTAATGTGGTTGCCAAAAAAAAAAAAGTGATACTGCTAACTAATCTTAAGGCTTAAGGCTAGCAGTTACATTAGGGCTTTAATTACTTCATTCTTTTATAATTATATTGTTATTTAATGATTTGTGTCACGTTATGAAATTATCAAATTGAAATATCATTATACCTCAATTGGAGATTGCTGTTTCTGTATATTTTTCCATAAAATTAAAACTGTTCAATTTTTGGGCAAAAAAAAAAGTTCAATTTGTTTTTTTGTCGAAAAATGAATGAAAAAGTTAATTTGACCAAAGTAAACATTGGCTACAACGTGGTCCTAGCTATAAGGTTGAGTACATACTGTTGAGAGAGAAGGTTTATTTTAGTTTTTCTTATAAGTCACATCATTAAGATTTTCATGTGAATTTACAATTTTGCTTTAATAAGACTTTTTTTTGTTTTGTTGAAACATTGTTATAACTTTGTTCTCATTACTTCTATGTTTATCCTATATTATAGGCAGAGAGACTGTGTATTTTTTTCCCTATTTATAAGGCATGTCATTATATTTTTTTACATAAATATATAATTTTACCCTTAATTTCTTATTATATACATTGTTATTTTTTTAAGAAAGTATGTAGTTAAATAGGGGTAATGATGATCGAGGCCTTTCTTGAAATTAGATAATTAAATTATATAATCTCAGTTAAAAATATTAAATTATATAATTAAGCGGAATTTTTTTTTCAATGCAGTGTTAATTTAATTTGTTATTCGAAGTGGTTGTCTTTTTTTTTTTTCCTGAAAGAACTACTTGTTGTTTACTTAAAAATGTGTATTCATTCTAACAATATTGTTGGTATCACAACAAGAACTAAAATAATAATAATAATAATAACAACAAGCTGACTCCATCGTCCGTGGTGCCCAATGGCGGACTTAGGGCCCCACCCCCTAAAATTAATATAATATATATATATATATATATATGGATGGGGTTATTGTTTTCTTGACCCAAAAAAAAAAAAAAAGATGGGGTTATTGTTTTGACATCCCACAAAAAGAGCAAAATGATTTTGCTCTTCTAAAAGCTCAAACTATATAAACATGCGGGGCCCACATACTTATTTATTTCCACTCCTCACATTCTTCCAAAACCACCGCCGTCTTGTTCCACCCGCTGGTCCGCCAATTTTTTTTCAAGAGTTTGTGACAAATTTTAAGAATTAATAAAGTATTTAAAATTACTTCTTTTTATTAAATTTCATAAATGATTGTTAAAAGATGGTTATGAGAATGTAAATGATGATTAACAGTTATTTTAATTAGTTTACTTTTAGCACATATTCAATTATATTCAATTATAGATGAGTTTAACAATATAAAAATACATAGAGTAAGAATCAAGTAAATTAATCTTAATTTTTATAATAGATTTCTTTCATTCTTTCATTCTCTCTTTTAATCATTATATTTATTATGTCTATATAGTATTTTAAATACTTTTATTTATGATAAAATATTTTTTATTTTCGCTCCCCATTATTAAAATTCCTGAGTCTGTTAGTGCATGGCATAGCACATTTTCTAAGGTATTTGATCGCCCCTTTTAGTTTTCTGTATCTTCTCTTCGTCAACGTTAAAAAGTTATAGCTAATATTTAATTTATCATCTGGACATTATCTTTTATTTGTTGGCGTTGATTCCGTTGTTAAAGAACGTCAGAAGACTTTGATATATATTTTACATTTAAATGAATGTTGACATCATTAATGTTATAAAAATAAATTTTGGTGGGCTTTAATTCAATATACTGAAAAATTAAAATTTAGGTTCTTTAAATGGATGTTGACATCATTAATGTTATTTAATTTTAATAAAATTTTAATCATTCCTATATGAATTTTGATTTGATAAAATGGATTTAATGGCTGTCAAATGCAACAAGTGAAATAGATTAGGACAATTTAATTTGACTCCAATTGTAACTTATACGTAACCATATGGTTAATTATATATAGTGATCAATACAAGGAGAAAGGAGTCCATTAAATAAAACAGCTTTATTATAGATAATCAATATGATTACATCTGGGAGGCTCGAATATTTCTGCAGCCATGATAGCCATGCGCGATACACACCACAAAGACGAAAAAGATAAAATACTGAGAAACAATTGGTGATAATTTGAGAGAAAACATGTTTTTATTTTTAGGGTACCATAGTTGGCTAAAACTCATGGGATACTCGGTAACCATGAGATGATGTTTCATAGCTTGGTGGTTTCTACACAGGCGGTTTGTAAGCTGGAGGCTTCTCAACAGGCGGCTTGTAAATTGGAGGGTTCTTAATATATAGGCGGCCTATGAATAGGTGGCTTGTAAACTGGAGGGTTCTCAATAGGCGGCCTGTGAACAGGTGGGTTCTTAACGGGTAGCTTGTAAACTGGAGGGTTCTCAATAGGTGGCCTGTGAACGGGTGGCTTGTAAATTGGAGGGTTCTCAATAGGCGTCCTGTGAACAGGTGGGTTCTCAACGGGTGGCTTGTAAACTGGAGGGTTCTCAATAGGCGGCCTGTGAATGGG
This sequence comes from Acacia crassicarpa, assembly GCA_034222035.1. NCBI lineage: Eukaryota > Viridiplantae > Streptophyta > Magnoliopsida > Fabales > Fabaceae > Acacia > Acacia crassicarpa. The sequence goes on from JAWXYG010000003.1 coordinate 43,959,180, forward strand.
TGGCTTGTAAACTGGAGGGTTCTCAATAGGCGGCCTGTGAATAGGTGGGTTCTCAACGGGTGGCTTGTAAACTGGAGGGTTCTCAATAGGCGGCCTATAAATAGGTGGGTTCTCAACGGGTGGCTTGTAAACTGGTGGGTTCTCAATAGGTGGCCTATGAACAGGTGGGTTCTCAACGGGTGGCTTGTAAACTGGTGGGTTCTCAATAGGTAGCTTGTAAACTGGTGGGTTCTCAATAGGCGGCCTGTGAACAGGTGGGTTCTCAACGAGTGGCTTGTAAACTGGAGGGTTCTCAATAGGCGGCCTGTGAACAGGTGGATTCTCAATGGGTGGCTTGTAAACTGGAGGGTTCTCAATAGGTGGCCTATAAATAGGTGGCTTGTAAACTGGAGGGTTCTCAATAGGCAGCTTGTGAACAGGTGGGTTCTTAACGGGTGGCTTGTAAACTGGAGGGTTCTTAATAGGCGGCCTATGAACAGGTGGGTTCTCAACGAGTGGCTTGTAAAATGGAGGGTTCTCAATAGGCGGCCTATGAACAGGTGGCTTGTAAACTGGAGGGTTCTCAATAGGTGACCTGTGAACAGGTGGGTTCTCAACGGGTGGCTTGTAAGCTGGAGGGTTCTCAATAGGCGGCATGTGAACAGGTGGGTTCTCAACGGGTGGCTTGTAAACTAGAGGGTTCTCAATAGGCGGCCTGTGAACAGGTGGCTTGTAAACTGGAGGGTTCTCAATAGGTGGCTTGTAAAGTGAGGGCTTTTCAATTAGTGATGACTGATAGTAATTAGCGAAGCTAGAAGTGGTGAGAAACACCACTCCTATGAGAAACGCTAGCAAGTGTTTAGAGGACATTGCTGAGCTGAATTTGTGTTGATGGTGCATATGAAAGAACATGGACTCCAATTTATAGTAAACGAGGGAGGGGAGTCGTTAGAGTATTTTAATATAAACGTAAGATTAATTAATAAAATAATAATAAACAAAGTCGCGATCAGTAGGTGTGAGAACTTGATGAATATCGCCATGCATTTATGTGGAAAATTGGAAATCCTAGTTTTTCCTTCAAGTCTTTCTTTTATCATTAATTTAGAGAGTAAATAGATATACATCAAATTATTGAGAGAGATAGAGAGAGATTATGAGCTTGTTTGATTTTGTTTTAAAAGATCGTTTTATTTAAAAATAAAAAATAAAACTTGAATTTTCAATGAGTTGTTTTTTAAAAGCAAAAAATAAAAACAGTTTTAAATTGTTTTCTTGTTTTTTTTTTCTATTTCTTATTTTTTTTTTAGGCCACCACTTATTTACTATTGGCACCACACACCTAGCTCTGACCTCTGCCACGTCATCATCATTGACGGTTGCCGCCACGACATTTCAAGAACATATGTTGTTGTTTTTTAAACAACAATCTAAACATTTTTTTTTGTTTTTAAAACGTTTTTTAGAAAACACTTTTATAAAACTGTTTTTTTAAAAAAAAAAGAAAGAAAGAAAGAAAGAAAGAAACAGAAGCAAACACTATATTTTTGTTTTGGTTTATGATTGCATGTGATTGGGGTAATAAATGCTTACCAGCTAGCTGGGATTTTTTCAGTGAAAATGAGTTTGATATTTTATTTGTTGGATTAAAATGAACTTGAATCCTAGCCCATATTAAATAAATATATTAAAAAATATTGTAAATAATAGTTGAACAGCATCATCGACCCGCTTCATATATCCGACACTATTTTAGGTTATATCTAACACTGTTTTGCCAGCTGGGATGATTTTGTTTAAAGTGTGATTGAGATGTTCAAAATTTTTATTGATTAATGGTAATGATTAATTGAATATACTCACTCAGGCCTGTTTGGATTTAGTTTTGGAGAATAATTTTTGGAATTTACAAAGTAAAAATGATTTTTGGAGAATAGCTTTTGGATAAAAGTAATACTCTCTTCGGTCCTAATTATAGTAACTATTTACTAAAATTTTGATAGATTAAGGAAAGAAGTTAATTTAGTTAATTGTAATTATTTTCTGAATTGAAAATACCCTTTCTTAAAATTAACTCTAACAAAAATCCATGCGCCTGCGTCTCAGTTGGACCCGACTTTGTCTAGTTCGTAAATATCCTCTCCTCTCCTGATTATCACCGCTTAGCAATATATTACGAGAATATATTTATGTTACATTATACATGGCTTAAAATTAATATTTTATTAGGTTATTTTAGAGAAAAAATCAATCACTTTGGACGGATGGTTACAAGAAAATATTTTTAAAGATATATTAGAATTATTTTATTTAAAAATAAAGGATGGAAAGTTACCGGAAAATATTTTTAATGAAATATTAAAATTATTTTATTTAAAAATAGAAAAGAAAATATAATCTTTCACTTGATAGAATATAAGCATACTTTTAAATCAATTATTGTGGAGGAAATATTAATATGGGTAATATGAAAAAAAATTTGCTCAAAATTATTTTATTAAAAAAATAGTAGAATTTTTTTTTTGCTCGAAAAAAAAATAATAGAATTGAGAAAGTATCAATAGGGTGTATTTTAGGAAGAAATTGTCAAAAATTAAAGGGAAAATTATAATAAAGGACCTAAGAAAAATAATATTTATCAAGAAGGACCATAAAAATGGTAATTATTTTGAAGGAAAAAAAATTTAAACATTAATATAAAGAGACTAAATTGCCCTTGGTCAAATTTCCTATATTATCTCTAATTAAATCAAAATCTGAAGTGATTGATTGAAAATGATAAATAAAGATCAAATCAGAATTTGGAATATGCAAGTTAGAGTCTCTATTGGTAACTTTTTATCTTAAAAGTAATTTTAGGATATTGAAAAAAATATTTTAAGGTAATGATTAATCTTGAAAAAATATTTCAGCGTACTAAAAAGGGCACTGGAAAAATACTGAAGATATCAGAGGAGAGAGGAAATTCTGCAAAAAAAAAAAAAAAAACCCAAAACTTAGGTTTTTCTGCACAAAAATGGGTGTTTATCGAAAATTTATGGAAAATTCTAGGTTTGATGCATAATAGCTTCTGGCAATAAATATGATCCTATTTATAAGAAAGATAGAAAGAAATTTTTTTTTTTTGTTTTGATTTATTAATCACATTATTAAATTTTTCATAAAAATATATAAGTTTACTCTTTATTTATTATTGTGTAGACTTTGTAATTTTGGAGTGGAGTACATGTTAAATCCGGATAAAGTTGAAAGTCATTAAATTTTCAGTCATGATTAATGACATTTGAGGAGTAAACCTCATCACTTATTATTAGTTCACTGAGGTAAGGACTATGTTATTGTACTCTGTTAACAATTAGTCAAAATTTTTGGATATGTTGTTGGTCAAAAGATTCCACACAAACAATTCATTTAGCTTTCTCTTCTACATATATACATACCTCTGCAACATTTTAACGAATTCCATAGTACTTGATCTGACCTCCTTACTGGTGTGTCTAATGACTTTTTATTTGTGTTTGAATCACCTTAAAAGATTTTCAATCATTTATCTTCGGTAGAAGCAGCTCCAACTCTTTTTTTTTTTCCTAATATGATCATACATCCTTGTCAACATAATCTTATTAGCTAACCCACTTTTTGTATTATTACCCCCTTTAATGAAAACCATCTTTAATTTAATATATGCAATCAATATGTATCACTTGGGAGAAAATTTATAAAATTCGGGATGAAATAGATTGATGTCTTATATATTTAGAATCAAAAGAAATCCATCAAATAACTTCACCCGATGGAATATTAATAATTTTTTATGAGATTTTTCCCCCCTCTGAGATCTGAGTGGCATGAGTATGAACCTAGATGTTCTTTCTCTCTCTCTCTTTTTTTTTTTGATACATCATGGTAGGGGAGGGGGTAGGGTTCGAACCCTGGACATGAGGGAGCGAGTGAGGCCAGTTAATACTGACTCCCATGCCACTGCGCTCCTAAGGCGCTGACAGATGTTCTTTCTCTCTAAAACAAAGGGTTTATGTCTATCTTTCTTTTTGTTTATTGTATAGGAAATAACTTCAAACAAAGAATGGACAGAAAGAAGGAAGCTTAAACATATTTTGTCTCTACTCTACATTATTCAACACAAATGTTTATTTTTGGGTGAATTAGATTCTTATTTAATCTGATCACTCACCTGTGTAAAGTTGAAAGCAAAACCTCTCAAAATTGTTTCTCCCATTTTCCTCTCAAAATCTCATCTCCATTCTTAAATAAAAAATAATGAATGGTTTATATTTAATATTTTATAGATTTATAACTTATTCGTTTACTTTTTATAAACTACATATGTGAACTGATAAAATCAAATGTTAACCATTTAAATCTTTTTTATAGAATATTATAAAAATATATTACAAAATATTTAATTTGAATCCTTCATTTTTATAATCTTAGGGTGAAGAGGGGATTTTGAGAGGAAAATGAGATAGTGACTAACTCGGAGAGGGTACGGATCCATGTAAATCTTGCGAATTTCTATATAAGTCTATGAAGTCCAAGTATTTTTTTACCCAAAAAAAAAAAAGCTCAAGTATTTTTAATGATAAACTAATTGCTTGTTTTCTCAATAAACTTATCAGGTGTGCAGATGATAAACCCTTGATACCAAAGTTAAAATTTCAAAAGAAAAGACAAAGACGTTTAGAATTGAGTTCATTCCGCTTGAAGTGAGGAGACTCAAAGAAACAGTGGAGTATTAATATATATATCCTTCAGTACGTTTAGATCTGTTTGTGGTTACTGTTATGTATTGTATCGTTTTGGAGTATTAATATATATATCCTTTGAACCAAAAAAAAAAAAACAGTGGAAAAACTTTTTCCTTTTAAGCAAAACAGTGGAAACTGGAAAGCTTTGAAGAAATAAATAAATTTTTCATTAATTCTAAATGGTGATATCTGGAGTCAAAAAAATTCTTTGTTAATTAATAAATATTGATCACCTTAATCATGTTTTTAATTAAGTTTGTTGTCTTTTGCTCTATAAACTCAATCTCTATTGTAATAATCCTGCATATTTTAGAGGATATATTGTCACATTGCAGCAGCTATGCATAAGAAATGAAAGCTCCATTTTCAAATTAGAGTTTTTATCAACAGTAGCTCGAATATGCATGAAAAAACAATATTTAAGACGTTCTATCGCTTTTCTAGATTGCCAATATAAAGTGATACTGATAACTAATCTTGTTGGCAAATAGGGGTAATAATGTGTACATAAATTTATAGGGCAGAGAGAGAGTGTATTTTGTTATTCCTATTTATAATAAGGCACGTCAATTTATTTTTGCATAAATTTATAATTTTATCCTTAATTTATTATTATATACGTTGTTACTTTTCTTTTTTTTAGAAAGTGTGTAGTTAAATAGGTGTAATGATGTTTAAGGCCTTTCTTGAAATTAGATAATTAAATTATATAATTTCAGTTAAAAATATTAAATTATATAATGAAGCGGAGAAATATTTTTTTTTTTATTGTTGCAATGCAGTGTTTATTTAATTATAACTCAATCTCTAAAATTTGTTATTGGAACTGTTTGTCGTTTACTTAAAAATTTGAATTCATTCCAGCATTATTGTTGGTACGTTCACAACAAGAACTAAAAAAAAAAAAAACGATATATAGATTAAAAACAAAGTTGAATTCATTCCAGCATTATTTACTATTCATTCAGAATTGTGTAAATCAAAATGCTTAATCTTAAAACAAATTCAAGTTATCCAGAACCATTTATTTGTCAATTATAGATTAATAAATAAAATGATCGAGGTTGAAATAAAATAATAAGATTTAGAAGCAACCAAAAATACAAAAAAAAATTAGTAAAGTTAGTAGTGTATGTGAATATTCCCTCTTATTCCTTATGAAGATGATGACGTTAACTTCTAAAAAGCATTAGAATAATAAAATACCGAATTAAAGACTGCAATAAAATATACGCAGAAGATAAGGGAGAAGAAGCGGGTACTGTTCCTCTCCTCATCAACCCCCTCCCCATCCTTCATCAGCGGATCCTGGCCGTCCAATCTAAAATCCAACGGTTCAGATTTTTTTTAAAAAAAAATTTTGGTTTTTTGTCTTTTTCGAAAAAGACAAAAAACCAAATTTTTTTTTAAAAAAATCTGAACCGTTGGATTTTGGATTGGAAGGCCAGGATCATGATGATGAGAGATAGGGAAAAAAAATGATGGGGAGAGGATCCATCTCCAGAAGAAGCAAGTGTGGTGAGTAATTCCTTAGGCGACAAAAAGCACAAGCATTCTGCAAACGTATATTCGGCAGGAGCAACCTTTTTTGTCTTACGATGAATGTGAATATATGTCATACGGCAGAGGTACCATACGGCAGAGGTACCTCTTTATGGTCAGCTAGGGCCTTAGCCCAACTAGCCTCGCTTAATTTTATAAAATTTGTTAAAAATATATGTATTTATTATATAATATTCTATTTAGTCACAAATTTAGCTCTAACTAATTTTTTATCTTCTCTATAATGATAATGTTTGTTTCATTACTCATCAAGCTGTGAGAGGAAAGTAAAATTCTTGTTTGAGATGCCGAAAAGATTAGTATCATCTTATATATTATTTTAATTTATAATTATCTGTTATTATTTGTTTGTATTTTCCAGGTTATTTGATACTATTTAATAAATACTCCCTTGAGTCCTTATTTAAGGAACCAACTAACAATTCCCACAAGTCAATAAAAATAGTTAAAATAATTAAATTTGTCCTAAAATTTAAGTAATTTTCAATATTATCCCTATTAATTACACTAAACTCTAATATCATATTAATTATTATCATTCATTTTCCTAAAAAAAAAGAGTAATAATTAATTTTTATTAATTATTACTCTCATTCACTACCTTTTTAATTATGAGTATACATGGAAAAAAAATATTTAATGCTATTTGAAAACAAGAAAGTGTTTTATAGAAAGAACCAAATATACTTGTTAGTTAGTTCCTTATAATAAGAATTAAAGAGAGTAATTTAATATGTTTATTTTCTTAAAGAGAGTAGTTCAATATATTTATTTTTTAGCCTAAGTTAAAAAAAAAAATTATACGCAAATATAAACTGCAATTTTTAGCATTATATATATACATATACATATGTCCACACATACACATATATAATTTGACTCCGTTGTTCGTGCCGCCATAGCATATTTGCTATGGTATTTGGTCGCCCCCTTGAGTTTTCTGTATGTTTTCTTGCTTTGTTAACGTTAAAAACATATACTACCCCCGGTCCTAATTATAAGATCTAGTTGACTTTTTTTATAAAGATTAAGAAAGCTAAATAAGTTAATTAATCATTTCTTATATTGTGTATGCTCAAATTATATATTAGTTTATTAGTCAAGTAATTAGTTTGAAGAAAAAAATACAAATACAAATAATCTAAAGGAATTTAATTAGCTTCATTAATCTCTCCAAAAAAAAGTCAACAAGATCTTATAATTAGGACTGGAAGGAGTAGCTAATATTTAATTTATCATCTAGACATTATCTTTTTATTTGTTGGGGTTGATTCTGTTGCTAAAGAACATCTGAAGGCTTTGATATATATATTTTACATATAAATGAATGTTGACATCATTAATGTTATAAAATTAAACTTTGGTGGGCTTTAATTCAATATTCTGAAATATTTAAAACTTAAATAAATGTCCTTAAATTTTATTTAATTTCAATAAATTTTTTAATCATTCCTGTATTAATTTTGATTTGATTCAATGGATTTAATGGCTGTCAAATGCAACAAGTGAAACAGATCAGGACAATTAGTGTTCAAAAACAAAAACAAAAACAAACAGTTAGGACAATTTAGTTTGACTCCAACTGTAACTTATGCGTAACCTTATGGTTAATTATATATAGTGATCAATACAAGTAGAAAGGAGTCCATTAAATACAACAACTTTATTATAGATAATCAATATGATTACATCTGGGAGGCTTCAATTTTTCCGTAGCCATGATAGCCATGTGCGATACACAACTCATAGCCAAAGGTAAAGCAAACAAGATAAAATGCTAAGCAACAATTGGTAACAAATTGAGAGAAAACAATTGGTAACAAATTGAGAGAAAACGTGCTTTTATTTTTAGGGTACCCTAATTGACTAAAACTCATGGGATACTCAGTAACCATGGGGTGGTGGTTGATAGCTTGGTGGTTTCTATACTAGTGGCTTGTAACTTGTAAGTAAAAGGCTTTTCAATGGGCGGTTTGTAAACTCATGGCTTCTCAACAGGAGGCTTGTAAACATGGGCAGAATCGGGGGGCTAGGGGTGGCCCCCCCTAAATTACAGAATTTTACTCAAAATTTTGGGAAATTATGATTTTTCCTCAAAAAATAAATATTTTTAGTTTAGCCCCTATCAAAGAATCTCATAGAGAGACTAATATGGAAAGGGTTAAGGAGTATTTTTGCCAACGAACTTTTGGGCCAGGAGCACACAACACAATATACTATTTTGTGGACCTTAAATGCAAATCAACATTTGAAAACGTTAAATCAGCACAAAAATGTTCACAGTTTCTAACGTCCATCAGATGGAAATAGAATAAGGGAAATAAATTGATACCTCACACCACACGTGGCCTTTGAGTCAGCCAAGATTCATCGATTTTGCTCTCAAGAACAATGAAGGAAACTGCAGAAAACCCTCTCCACCTCAAATCTGTCAACCATATCTCCCTCGTCTGCAAATCCGTCGAAGAATCAATTGACTTCTACCAGCACATTCTTGGATTTTTCCCATCAGGAGGCACGGCTCTTTTGATTTCGATGGCGCCTGGTACTTTAATTTTCCCTTCCCGCATCGTTCGTTCGTTCGTTCATCGTACACAATAAGATCCAATTCAGAACAACAAAATTTGCGTCAGAAGCGTTTTCTGAAAAAGCAAACCTAGGGATTTTGATCTGCAACTTCTATTATTTTCTCTCTTCAACATTTTTTGTGATTGTTCTTGATCTGGTTTCAATATTTTTCTGTTCAGGCTGTTTGGCTATGGGATTGCAACGGAGAGTCACTTGCCACCCCCTTGGAACAATCGAACTTGAGAGAGGAAATGAAGACACAGGGTGAAATAGATGACACGTTGATCGAGGGCGATATAAATTGGACTATGAAAAATGTTCTTGCGCGCGAGAGGTTTTGATCGGCCTTTGCACCAAAACCCTAAAGGAGATCCAGGCCATCCCTGAGGATGAAGGCTATCGTAAGGCCGTAGAGAGCTTCACAAAGCACATACTCAATTTTTCACCGGAAGAGGAAGATGGGGAAGTGATCAAGAAGCGCCTTGGCTGTGGTCAGGTCGAAGAGGCTAAAGACGAGCTCACGCTCATCACCAAAATGATCGGTGTTGAAAATTGCTATATCTTTTTTCTTTCTGCTATTAAGATTGACGATAATGATCAGTGTTGATGAATGTTGGCAAAACCAAGAAAATGCCTTCTAAAATGGTTAATTAATCAATTCCTGCTCTGGATAATAATTGTTTAAATGTTTTGGAATCATTTGCTTATCTCTGTCATGGAGGTAGTGGGAGTGTGGTGATGGGAGAATCTCACCGACGGTGATGAAGGTGAAGGAGTGCTAGTGAGGAAGGAGGGAGGCGAGGGTGAGATTTTGCAGATTGATGAAATACCCAGCTTGCTTCTTGAGAGCAAAATCGATGAATCTTGGCTGACTCAGAGGCCACGTGTGGTGTGAGGTATCAATTTATTTCCCTTATTCTATTTCCATCTAACGGACGTTAGAAACTTTGAATGTCTTTGTGCTGATTTAATGTTTTCAAAGGTTGATTTGCATTTAAGGTCCACACAATAGTATATTGTGTTGTGTGCTCCTGGCTCAAAAGTTCGTTGGTAAAAATGCTCCTTAACCCAATATGAAAATATTGAAACATTTATGAGGCTAAATCAAATTTCCTAAAATTTTGGGTCAAATTCTGTATTTTTCTCCCCTCAATTTCAAATGTTAACTTCACTAGGTTTCATTCTATAATTTTCAAATCCTGGCTCTACCCCTGCTTGTAAACAAGGGGTTTATCTATGGGAAGCTTCTCAACTGGTGACTTTTAAACGAGGGGCTTCTCAACAAGTGGCTTGTAAATTGGTGGCTTTTCTACGGGCGGTATGTAAACCGGGGGCTTCTCAATGGGAGGCTTCTTAGAAGGGTACTTCCCTAGAGGTGATTTGTAAGTCGGGGCCTCTTGTAAACTGGTGGCTTTAAAAATAGTGGGGCTTCTCAACCGGTGTCTTGTAAATTGGGTGCTTATCAATTGGTAGCTTCTGTGCGGGTGGTTTGTAACAGGGGCTTCTCAATGGGTCGCTTGTTATCATGTGGCTTCTCAGTGGGTGCTTTGTAAGTATTTTTTGAGCTGGGAGGCATGTCATAGTCCTAATAAGCCTATGATACTCAATTCAACTAAATTTTTCTTGACAAAAATAAAAACATCATCATCCCAGCCACACTGATGCGGACTAACAATGTTAGAGCATGATTACATGGAAGGGATGGGTCAAAATGATGTGGCAAATAATAGTTGTTACATGGCACACACATACCATGATTATAAGTTTGTTTGTAGATTTTTTTTTTGTTCTAAATATAAATCCACTTGGATGTTATTAATATTTATTTTCTTATAAATCCATTGAGAGGTTATTAATTATTATTTTATAATTTTATTCTTATTTAATTTTTATTGGAAAGAGAAAAAAAGAGAGAGAATGATTCGTAAATATAAAGCAAGAGAGATAGAATTTTAAAACGGTAAACTCAAAAAATTTTATAATATTTATTTTTAAAGGATCACGATTGATTGCACAAATTAAGAAGTTTCTACCCAAAGGGTAATCATGATGAAAAATGATCTTTTTCAGAAAACAAATATATATTTATCACAAATAACTAACATAACTAGTTATAAAAAAAATTAACTAGCATGACTAATTTCTTGAATGTATCTAATTTTGTCAATTAACTCTTATATTAAGGATCAAATGTAATATTACCTTCTACCTTTAATATTAGGATTAAAAAAAAATCTGTGGATATTAAAATAATTAGTGGTGAAGAATACCTTTAAGTGATAATATTAAAATATAAATCCAATAACAATTATTGATAAAAAAATTGCTTAAAGAAATCATATGATTTGAAGTTAAATTTAATAAAAAAGTTGTTGGTTGAGGTGGAAGAGGAGAACACAAGTTCGAATATCAGGAAGTGTACTTATTAGAAGAGGTGAGAATTGTTTATCTTCTAATGCCCGAGCGGGAAACCTTTGCTATAATGAAATAAAAAAAAATTAATATATGTATATATCAAAATTTATAATATACTATTTGTGTGTATTCTGAATAATAATTTCTACGAATTGAACAATTCTGGGCTTTGCAATTGTTCTTATAAAATTAAAGGGGCCCCCCTGTAGGCCCAGACATAATGGGCTTGTTTTATTTTTTAAAAAACAACTAAAAAACTTATTTAGAAAATTGTTTTCGATAAGTTGTTTTTATTTTAACAAATTACTTTTAGAAACTAAAAAAGGAAAAAAGTTCTTAATTTTTTTTTTAAGCCACCACCAATCCACTACTTTTTTTTTTTTTTGAACTTCATCTAGCTACTATTGATACTACACTATTAGCGATAATTACTGCCACATCATCATAAGTGACAGCCGTCACAATGTCACTTCAAAAACAAATTTTTTAAAACAACTATAAAAAAGATTTATTTATTTTTTCTTTTCTCAACTTGTTTCTAAAAACAATTTTCATAAAACAATTTTGGAGCATAAAAACACAAAACATAATAAAAAAGAAACCATATTTCTCAATCTTATCTTTTTGTTTCTTTCCCCAAACTCAATCTTGTCTCTTTTTTTGGTTGGATGGTTTCAACCTTTATCAGGCATTTTTTTCTAGATTTTATTACTAGGTACTTAAGCAACTAACTGTTTCAGCTTTAGGGTCCATGACTGCCTCTCCCAACATAATGTTTTCTTAAGAATTAAAATTTGAGAGATTTAGTGGAGCCTTATACCACTAGATCAACTTTGTGTTGGTTCAATCTTGTCTTTTAGTACTAGCCTCAACCATATAAAAATAACTAACAAATTATTGGTTCGGTAAGCAGTCTCATATATCCTTTCAAGGAGGTAAACACAAGTTTGAATCTTGATAAGCACATTTGTTGTAGAGGCTTCAACCTTAGCTTCAGAGTCCAAGGAACTGCTTGTCGTTTACTAAAAAATTTGGATTCATTCCATCATTATTGTTGGTACGTTCACAACAACAACTTAAAAAGAAAGAAAGAAAGAAAAGCGGACTCCGTTGTTCGTGGTGCCATGGTGCATTTTCAATGTATTTGGTCGCTTGCGGACAGACCCATGTCCCTTTTATTTTTCTGTATGTCAATTTTCTTCGTAAACGTTACAAAGTTATAGCTAATATTTTTTATCAAAAAAAGTTATAGCTAATATTTAAGGGAAAATTACGTTCAGGTCCCAAGGAACAAAAATAATTACAAAAAAAGCCCATTGAAATCACCAAATTACACAAAAATCCCAAGGGATTTTTTTGATATTATTTGTATTAATAACAGAAAAAAGCTAGATTTACAATAGGAAATGCTATATTTACAACAAAATTTAAAATCTTGCCATTTACAATAGGAAAAGCCATATTTATAACAGAAAAAGTCATATTTACAACAACATTTAAACACTTGGATTTGAACTTAAAGAGGTAATTTACAACAGAAAAAGACAATATTTACAATAGGAAATGCTATATTTATAACAAAATTTAGAATCTGGTCATTTACAATAGAAAAAGCTATATTTACAACTACATTTAAACACTTAGATTTTGAACATATAGAGATCATTTACAACGGGAAGTGTTATATTTACAATAAAATTTAAAATCTGACCATTTACAACAGAAAAAGCCATCTTTATACCAACATTTAAAAACCTGGATTTTTTTCCCATATAAATAATATCAAAAAATTCTTTTGCGACTTTTGTGTAATTTGGTGATTTTAAGGGACTTTTTTATAATTATTTCGTTTCCTTGGGACTTGAATGTAATTTTCCCAGTATTTAATTTATCTTTTGGACATTATCTTTTTATTTGTTGGGGTTGATTCTGTTGTTAAAGAACATATGAGGACTTTGATATACTACTATATTTTACATTTAAATGAATGTTGACATCATTAATGTTATAAAAGTAAATTTTGGTGGGCTTTAATTCAATATTCTGAAATATTTAATTATCTAAAATTTAGATAAATGTGCTTAAAATTTTATCTAATTTTAATAAAATTTTAATCATTCCTATATGAATTTTGATTTGATATAATGGCTGTCAAATGCAACAAATGAAATAGATTAGGACAATTTACTTTGCTAGCAATTGTAACTTAGCTTATGCGTAACCTTGTGGTTAATTATATATAGTGATCAATACAAGTAGAAAGGAGTCCTTAAATCAAACAACTTTATTATAGATAATCAATATGATTACATTTAGGAGGCTAGAATTTTTCATGATAGACATGCGCAATACACACCACAATTCCAAAGGTATAACGAAAAGGATAAAATACGAAGCAACAATATGTGACAAATTGAGAGAAAACACGCTTTTATTTTTAGGGTACCATAAATGGCTGAAACTCATGGGATATATTCAGTAACCATGAGGTGGTGGTTGATAGCTTGGTGGTTTCTATACAGGTGGCTTGTAAGTAGGAGGCTTCTCAATAGGTGGCTTGTAAACTGGTGGCTTCTCAACAGGAGGCTTGTAAATAGGGGGTTTCTCCACAGGGGGCTTGTAAACAGGGGGCTTATCAGTAGGTGGTTTCTCTACGGGTGGCTTGTAGACAGGGGGCTTCTCAACGGGTGGTTTGTAGACTGGGGGCTTCTCAACGGATCGCTTATGAACATGGGGCTTCTCAATGTGTTGCTTGTGAACATGGGGCTTTTCTATGGGTGGTTTCTCAACAGGTGGCTTCTCAACAGGGGGCTTGTAAACAGGGGGCTTCTCAATAGGCGGCTTGTGAACTGGGGGCTTCTCAACGGGTGGTTTGTGAACAGGTGGCTTCTCTACTGGTGGCTTGTGGGGTGGGGGCTTTTCAATTGGTGGTGGCTTATAGTAATCTGCAAAGCTAGAAGTGGTGAAAAACACCACTCCTATGAGAAACACTAGGATGTGTTTAGAGGACATTGCTGAGCTGAGTTTGTGTTGATGGTGCATGTGAGAGAACATGGACTCCAATTTATAGTAAACGAGGGAGGGAAGTCGTTGGAGTATTTTTAATAAAAACATAACATTAATTAACAAAATAATAATAAACAAAGTCACGATCGGTAGGTTGGAGAACTTGATGAATATATATCGCCATGCATTTTTGTGGAAAATTGGAAATCTAGTTTTTTCTTCAATTTCTTTTCCCCATTTATCTTTAGTTTATAGAGTAGATAGATATGCATGAAATTATCAAGAGTTATTGGTCTTGTCTGATTGTATTTGATTGCCTAATTGGTGTAATACAATGCTAACTAGCTGGGATTTGTTAAGTGAAAATGGCTTTGTATTCTCTCTTTTCTTAAATAAAATATAATAAAATAAACGTGTGTACGTAATAGCAATATGAAATAAATATATTCGAAAAGGATAACCTTTAAACATTATTTTCTTCTTATTATATTAAGGCACCGTCGTCGTCTTCTTAGTATCCGACACTTTGATTTTAAGTTATATCTAAAATTGCATTGCCAGCTGGGAGATGATTTTCTTTAAACGGTAGTTGAGATGTTCAAATATTTTTATTGATTGATGAATGAATAGATCACTCAGCTTGAAAAGGCCATAATAATAAACAATAAAAATCTTATATATTTTTTTAATTGTTGGATCATATATCTATAACAACATCCTCATAATCAGCTTAGGTACCCCAGTTGTTGTAGTACTATTTACAAAAATTAAAATAGAAGAATTATATATATTTTTTCTTTTTGTGGGGTGAATCCATTTAGCTAGTGGTCGATAAATTTACGCGTCCTTGATTATTTAATTGACGCTCACTTTGCCTGAGGAGTGGAGAGACTGTCGGTGATTTTTTTTAATTGGTGTTGAATTTTTTTATTTTTTAAAAAACGCTCCAGTTGTTTTCAACGACTTATCATTTTTTTCTTTGTTACTATTAATCTATTATGTTGTGATGAGACTATAGAGTTTTATAATAAGAACCAGAATGGTCTTTTTTTTTTCTTTTAAGATTGTCGATATTTAAATTTAATAAACTGCAACATTATCTTGCATAGGGTACCTATATATAAGCAACAATTTGTATTTGTCTACAAATTTAATGCAATTTTCAATTTTAGCCCCACATTAATTATATGCCATGCTTATCTCTTTTTCCCACCCATTCTCTCTCATATGTTTTCCTACACATTTTCTCTCTCACTTATTATCTTCACAAATAAGGGTATCTTTGAAACAAAATTATATTTCTAAAACACATTTATAAATTTTAACCAGCAATTTGTTTTGTGTTATTTCTATAGTTTTAAAACTCAAACCGGTCACTGAATCGGTGGAGTACGGGGTCAAAAGTTAGTAGGTCAGACTAGTATTAATTAAAAACAAAATTTAATTAAAATAGTAAAAGATATTCATATTTTAGTAATAGAAAATATTTTGTGATTAAAATATGGGAGGATATGATGTGATTAGAGTACTGGGCGAACGTTGCTCCTCCTTTGTCCTCCATAGCACACTGGCATCTTCCCCATTGGTGGAGAGGCTCAACTTTCTTTTTTTTTTTTTTTTTTTTTAAAAACCCAACGAATTGTGACTCAAGAAACTCGACCGAGTCAGGCCGAGTTCACCAAGTCAACTTGGAACCCCAGTCTCTACCTTAACTCGAATTGGTTTTCCAATCGGTTCATCAGTTTCCAATCCAAACTAGCTGGTTCGGTTCGAGTTTCAAAACCTTATTTTCAGACTTGCAGATCTTGTTCACACTAATACTTTATCATCTATTTTTTCAATCTCACATCTTTTTCTCACTAATATACTTTTCCATCTATTTCCCTACTCATTCTCTCTCTCTCTCTTTCTCTCTCACATACACACACGTTTTTCTTCCTAAATAAGGGTGTATAAAAAAAAGGTATATTTCTAACATATTTATTACTTTTAACTAATGCTAACCATTTTACAATAGAAAGAAAATATGTGGAAGAAAAATTAGAGCGTGTGCTTGTAAAACCCTAAAAATCCTTATTTATAGTAAAATCTATATTTTGACAAATAATACATGTTAAATAAAGGAGAGTATGTTGTCTCTAAAGTTTGTAAATTTGTTAGCTATATTTTAGGCAATTTTCTCTTGGAAATTAAAACAACCAAGGGCTAATTTTAGGCTACATTTGAGGGTCATAAAATACTTAAACAAATCAAGGGAATTTAATAAAGATTAACAAGCAATTAAGTCTACACTAATTAAATAAGGGAAAAACACTTCTCATGTTGTAGGAGAAGTGTTTTCTCATGTCACACACACATAAAATGGTGGGACCCACATATATATATATAAGGGGTTTGATTTTCTCATGTTGCATGAGAAAAAAAAAGATTCCTACACACACATAAAATGGTGGGACCCACATATATATATAATGCTCATTATATGTATATGTGGGTCCTACCATTTTATGTGTGTAACATGAGAAATACTTTTCCCTATATATAATTAGCATTATATATATATATATATATATATATATATATGTGTGTGTGTGTGTGTGTGTGTGGGTCCCACTATTTCATATGTATGTAGGAATCTTCTTCTTCTCATGTAACATGAGAAGTTTAAACCCCATTAAATAATGGTGTAAACCTTCATAATAAATCAAGGGGCTAATTAATGAAGATTAGGAACCAATTTTCATAATTAATTAATAAATCTATAGCAAATGCAATTAAGGGTTAATAAATCCTATAAATAAGCTTAATCCTCTTGAAAATAGAAGAGCCATTGAGAAATCAAAGAAATAGGCTCAATCCTTGTAAAATTAAAAAGACCAATAGGAAAATTAAGATATGGATTAAGGGTAAGGATTAAGTTTGAACAAACACAAAATCAAATCCAATGGCTAGGGATCAAGATGAGAGGATAAGAGATTATTTAATAAAACTAAATAATAACATAATTAAACTAGTACATGGGACATTAAATGCAAAAATGGAAGAGGATAGGAGAGAGAGAGAGAGGGAAGTGGCGGATTTGAGAGGGGGAGAGAGAGAGAGAGAAGGGGGGAGAGAGAGATTAAAAAAATAGTTTTTATTAGAGCACACGTTGGATTAAATTAAGAAAATAAAAATCACTACAAAAAAATCAGTTTTTTGCGGCGGAAATTTTCCCTCGCAAAAGAGTAAATTTCCGTCGCAAAAAATATTTGCGACGGAATTTGCGGCGGAAAAAATGTCATCGCAAAATCGGGCATCGCAAACCAATTTTCCGTCGCAAAAATGCACATTTCCGTCGCAAAATTTAGATTTAGCGGCGGAACCATTTTCCCTCGCAAAATTGTATATTTTGCGAGGGAACAATTTCCCTCGCAAAATCTCGAAACTTTGCGAGGGATTTTATCCCTCGCAAATGTGAACTTTTGCGAGGGAATTAATCCCTCGCAAATTTCAAATTTTGCGAGGGATAACTTTTTGCGAGGGAACGTTATCCCTCGCAAAATTTTTATATTTGCGAGGGAATCACATTCCCTCGCAAAATTCAACATCTATTGAATTTTGCGAGGGAAACCCATTCCCTCGCAAAATTCAGTTTTGCGAGGGAATTAAATTCCCTCGCAAAATTCAACCTCTATTGAATTTTGCGAGGGAAACCCATTCCCTCGCAAAATTCAGTTTTGCGAGGGAATTAAATTCCCTCGCAAAATTCAGTAGTACTTTAATTTTGGGAGGGAATCCATTTCCCTCGCAAAGTTCCAATTAATTTTTTTTTAAAAAAAATAAAATGATTTTAAAAATGTAATTAATTTCATAAAAAATATTAAAAATTAGAAATTAAAAAGACTTATATATGATAAAAAGATATTGTAACAAGCATCAAAGTTTACATAAAAATAACAAAATATTACAAAGTATAATGTTTAACAAAAATAAACTAAAAAAAAGTCTAAACTGCTGCAGTCTAGGCAGGATGACCATCAGTATCGCCATCACCATCAGGAGGCGGCCCCGTACCCTTGTCCTTCATAAGGGATTGGAGAAGTTGCCGCAACTCTAAAATCATCTTTCCTTGCTCCTTCACCTGCGCTCCTTGCTCCTTCATTTGCGCTTCTTGCTCCATCATTTGCTCTTGTTGCTCCTTCACCTTCGCTTCTAACATCTTCACCCTCTTATCATCTACAAAACCAACATTACAAAGTCAGTTTATTTTTTGTACTTCATTTAAATAGACGAGGGAATAATGGTTTAAGATTGGTAGCAAAAGTATCACATCTACCTGGAGCAACACTTCCAATACTTCCTGATGAGCGCTTCATAGAAGACTTCAGTTCGCTGGCAGAGGCACCCATCCCAAAGACTCTCCCCTTCTTGTCAAATCCTCCTGCAGCCTGAATGAAAAGACTCTCGTTATCAGCATAAGAGGATGTCGGGTCGTTCTCAATCTGCGAGTCTCTCTCTTGCGTCAGCTGCTGATAAGTCTCCTACAAACACACAATAATATCCCACAAATAAGACATGTAAAATGAAATAAATGTTACTGTTTTAAACAACTGATAAATCTAGTTGATATCTCACCGCACATTGCTGGGACTTGGCGTTAATCCAATGCTTCTCACCTTCAATCTCCTTGGAGTGGGTCCGCTCAAAGGCAGCCCAATGAATCGTATCCGCAGGAACTTCCCCTTTGTCTGCCTGCAAACACAAATTGATGAAGCGTCAATTAAAAGAGAAAGAATAAAAATTGTTAACCGTCAATTAATTACTTCAAAGTATAAAATATTGAAAGTTAACGTATACTTACAATTTTTCGCTTATGCTCACTAAATGGAATGCAGCCGCCAGCATATGATGGTCCATCCATACGGGCCCTATTTAACTTATTTTGTTCTCTTTTCTTTATAAATTTCTCGTCGGTGGCCCATCTTTCAAATAGCTGAGCTTTGACCTCATCTTGAATCCAATTTTTCTTTCCCAGGCCCTCTCTCAATTTATAAAATCTATCAGACATCAACTTGCTGGCCTTGAAGCTATAAGCTCTTTTTAAATCTACCAAATCAACCGGTAACCAACTAAACTCTCCCTGAAAAACAATAACAAACAATTAGTTCTCCAAAGTATAAAGTAGTTATCAATTTGTATTTTGATGAGAAGAAATTAATAACCATAAATCACACAACTTACTAAGAATTCCTTCAACCAAGCATCCCGGTCAGCCTGAGGAATCTCTGTCCAACTGGCCCAAGGATGAATGAAATTACGGAACATTTGATCCTTTAAGAATTTCTTGACCGGCTTATTGGGCACAAACCTGAAAACAAAGAAAATGTTACAAATATTAGCATACAAGCTAAAGGTAAAAAATCATATTACTAGTAACTTTATATTACTTACTCTTTGCCACCGACAGGTTTAATCCACATCTTCCTTGTACTCGGATCAAATGTTCCCCAAGCTGGTGTGCCGGAGGAACTAGCATCCCCGACCTGACTCTGAGGCGACGCAGGCTGCTTTTCAAGGAAGAAGTATTGAAAATGTTAGAACATAGATGCTTATAAAAAACAAAATATATGTAAATTAGTCAGATATCGTAAACTCAACCTGCTCTGCCCCTTGCTGTGGATCACTCGGAGAGACAGGCACACCTCTACCTCTATAACCCAACACAGAGTCGACAGTAGACGGTGAAGATGAAAGAGTAAAAGATGGCATCTCTGGGGAAGAGCCAAGCCCTCTGCCTATGGAAGAGGTAGATGATATCGCCCTACCCCCCCTAATAGGATGGGGCCGAGAGCTACCACCACTACGTCCAATACCTGAACGCCCTCCTCGATGCTCCATCTCTGAATACTTATAAACATTATATCAATATATATAAAAGTATAAGAAGTTTACTCAAAATGATACTGGCGAAGTAATAGAGTGTCTAGTATAAAAAAAAAACTAACTCAAATCAATCGGATGAGTCCTGTTCTTCGACCTCTGCCTGCACACCTTCCTCCGATGTCTCATAGTCGTCGAATTCAGATTCACTAGTAGAGTATATCTCTTGTGCCTCATCATCATCTGATTCCTCATCGTCAATATTGATAGGAATCAGCTCTAACTCCGTAGTGGAATCAAAGAGATTGGTTGGTAGATCGTCATCGGCAACACTTACGAGTGGAACTAGTTCACGTTCCACATCAGCTTGGAACGGTTCAGTAATATCGTCATTTGTTTCTGACTTTTTCGACTTAGGTATAATGTTTCGTGCTTTGGTTTTGATAACTCCCATCCACCCTTGGCGGGATGTAGGGTATGATGTATAATAAACCTGTTGTGCCTGTTGAGCAAGAATGAATGGGTCATAACTAACTGTATATCTCCTTGACTTGTGGATCTCAACATTTCCATATTTGTCCACTTTCGTCCCACGCGGAGTGTTATCAAACCACTCACATTTAAATAGAGTCACAAAATTGTCCCACTTGTAATTCAGCTGAATTATGTCAATTAATATCCCGTAATAGTCGCCCTCGACTCCGTTAGCTTGGCCACCTCGACAACATACACCATAATTGCAACATTCTGTATCCTTGTTTGCTTCAACAGTTGCAAACCGATACCCATTGATTACATATTTTTTGATCCGGGTAACAGTTGTTGCAGCCCCGTAAGATAAACTCCACACAATATCTTGGGGAGCATCAGTGTTGTGCACGAAGTAGGATCGTAACCATTTAAAAAACTCAGCGTTCATGAATTGATAAACATCTGAATCCGACATCTCAGGATTTGTCGATCGGACCGAATTAGAGAAGTGACTGTAACAAGAAAGAAATGAAATTAATTCTTTAATTTTTACCGTAACAGCAACGAAAGAGGAAATCTTACTTTAAGTATTTGGCGGCCTCGTCACAGTTGTTTAAAATGTACCACTCCGCTGTTTTTTTATCTATTCCTTCCAGAGTTGACCTACAATTTTTTCGCACGACTCGGCCAGGATAGTTAAATATTGATATATGACCACTTGGTTCACCGCCATCATCGTTACGAGGTACCACTCTCCATCTTGATATAACTTCAGAGGGATAATAGTATGAGGCAAATTTAGTGGCCTCTTCGAGTAGAAAAGCTTCAGCGATACATCCTTCAACGTACCTTGGATTTTTTATCTTCTTCTTAAGTGTGTGTAAAAACCTACAATGGACAATCAGAGAGTATTTAAAACATAAAGCATAATGTGTGTGTTTCAATTAATCACAGACAAATTTTTGTGTATATATATATTACCTTTCGAACGGATACATCCACCTATATTGTTGTGGACCTCCTACCCTTGCTTCATACGCCAAGTGAATAGGCAAATGTTCCATTGAGTCAAAGAAGCTAGGAGGAAACACCATCTCTAACTTACATAGCATTATTGGCACGCTCTCCTCCAGTTGCCATAACTTATCAACATTAAGCTCAGAAGCACAAATTGTTCTAAAGAGCGAGGAAAATTCTATTAGAATACTCAATATATTCTTCGGTAGTGCTTTGAAGGCCCACGGCAACAATCTTTGAAAGAAAACATGACAATCATGACTCTTCATCCCGACTAACTTCACCTCGTTCATGTCGACACATCTCTTAAAATTTGATGCATAACCGTCCGGTAGTCTCACACCTTTAACCCATTCCAACAATTGTAAATTTTGCTCTTTGTTCAATGTGTAAGGCGCTTTAGGTTTGGAAATTCGGTTGGCGGCATTCTTGATCAAATGTAAACCAGGCCTTCTGCAAATATGTTCTATGTCAAGTCTTGCATTGACTGTATCCTTCGTCTTACCCTTTGTGTCCATTACGGTGTGCAGAATATTACAAAACACATTCCTCTCAATATGCATGACATCGAGGTTGTGTCTTAACAATTGATCTTTCCAATATGGTAGCTCCCAAAAAATGCTGCGTTTGTTCCAATGATGCTCAACGCCATATCCCTCCGGTGATCTGGAAGCGGCTCCCTCTTCAACACTTCGAATATACTTGACCCTTTCCCATATTTCTTGGCCACTTAAACGACGAGGTCGATCTACGTGTTCGACAACATTCCGCTTGAAGTCTTTTCTATTATTCCTAAACGGATGATCAATAGGCAAGAATCGCCGATGCCTGTCAAACCAACAGACTTTGTGACTATATTTCAAGCTATAACCTGCGTTCTGTTCGAGACATACCGGACATGCAAGCTTCCCCGAAGTTTGCCATCCACTCAACATCCCATATGCAGGGAAATCATTTATCGTCCACATTAAGGCAGCCCGCATGATGAAATTCTGGCTCAATGATACATCATACGTAAGAACCCCTTCACTCCACAGCATCTTCAACTCGTCTATCAAAGGCCTGAGATATACATCTATTTTCATTTTTGGGTTGGATGGCCCAGGGATTAACGCGTTGAGGAACAAAAATTCTCTTCTCATGCACATGGAAGGTGGGAGGTTGTATGGAGTCACAATCACAGGCCAACAGGAATAATTACTGCCCGTCTGGTTGAAAGGAGCGAACCCATCCGAACATAAACCAAGACGGACATTACGGGGATCACCTGCAAACGAAGGATTTGCCTTGTCAAATTTCAGCCAAGCTTCGGCATCAGAGGGATGCGTCACAAATTTTTCATCCCTGCAATGCTCTTGGTGCCATCTCATGTGAGCAGCTGTTTTTTGTGATGAATACAATCTCTGAAGTCTGGGCACGAGAGGAAAGTAGTGCATCTTGCTCAACGCTTTAAAGGTCTTTTTTCTTCCATTCCTCACAACTTTGTACCTCTCATGTGCACAGAATTTACATGTAGTTCGCTCAGCATCATCCTTGTAATAGAGCATACATCCTCTAGGGCAGCAATGAATTTTTTCACATCCGAGCCCAAGCTCTTTCACCTTCTTCTTTGCTTGGTAAAAATCTTTCGGCAAATTATTGTCATTGGGAACAATCTTATTCATGATCTGCATCATTTCATTGTAATTCCTCTCACTCATATTGTGATCAGTCTTCAAGCTTAGTGTTGCTAGGGTAGCTGATAGTGATGAATATTCGCTATTTTCAATGTGTTCACAACCTTCCCATAAAGGACGTTGCGCATCTTGAAGCATTTTATAGAACCTCTCGGCTTCCGGATTAGGATCCTCTCCCATGTTTGCTGGTTGAGTATGTGCACTGATCTCCTCTCCCATGTATGACGGTTCAGCATGAGTAACGGGATCAAAGTATTGACCGATCGATGGTCCCGCGACATCCATAACCAACTGTTCATATTGATTAAAGTTGTATCGATGAGTACTATCTCCGTAATAACCACTCGTTGTTTGTCCGACTTCCCCATGAAATTGCCAACATTCATAATTTGGCATGAATCCTTTTTGACACAAATGGATTCTGACCGTGCTCGGATCATGAAATTGCATACACGTACATTTCACACACGGACAACTGATCGAGGTACTTGAATTAGCTGTGTGCGCCAGAGCAAATTCGATGAACTCTTCTAAACCCCTCAAGAATACTTGAGTAAGTCGTTTTTTTGAAGTTAGACGATTATACATCCAACTCCTATCACAATCGCCTTCCATGCTTCCTCAACCCAACCCTACACAAACTAATTCAACCAATTCAACTACAAGACCTAAGTGGCAAATACAACTAGCTGCTTATACCAGTTAATTGGCACTTCATCAAAAAAGTGGCAAACAAACACATGCAGTGAGCAAAAAATAGATCTCAGCAAGCAACCAGAGAATGAGGATAGTACACTAGAAGATGGGGACATGCATATGGACAGGGCATGAATACAAATTGACTTGGTATAACTCCAGACAGATTAAGACCCTGCAGCTGGCTGTCATTAAGAAATTGTAAATAAAAAATCTTTGCAACAAACACTGATTTTCAAATAAAATTTCCTATTATAAACAGAATCCAAATGTCACGCAAGTTGTTCACAAACAACTTTGAAGTCCACTAATTACATTAGCAAGTTCTCCGCACAACAATATTGAACATTAGAAAATGCATAAATATAAAAATGTGGATTAGTTATTAAAGTCTTGTGGATACATACCAATGATGCTAGAAGAATATCAGGTCTCTCTGGTTGTGGAAAGTGACTACTTGTCTACCTTTAAATTCTGGATCTTGGGGAAATAATGAATGTATTAACCTATCAAAGAAAAGAATGATGAATATCTATGCATCCAAAAATAGAGGATTCATTTCTAAGCAAAAAAAAGTGACCCCATGTACAAAACAATTCGATTCTTTCATTTTTGTCCCATCCTAACATTTTAATTACCCTACGTAGAAAATCGTATTATAGTCTAACGTGAATAATACTCCATCCCTTAATATTTGATCTCCAAAACAAGAACAAAAACTAAAGAAACAGCAAACATCTTGAAATAAAACCCATGACATGAAAGAAAAATAATTACATGTTACATACTTGGATGTATAAAGTCAACAAAGCAACACATACTCTTCCTTAGAATTGACTTCTGGATTAACAACTTATCTGTGTTATGAGGCTCAACAAACCGTTAAGTATATTACCATAAATTGTACTAAAAAAATGCACTGGTGGCAAACCTCCTCTTAATACAGCAATTGCAAGTTCTTTTATTGATATCTTGTTTTACTTAGCATTAAAGGATAAAAAGCATGAAAGCATTGGGGGAGAACAGATTCAGAATGCCAAACCCGAGGTGTCAGTATCGGCTGTGCTGTTGTTGAAGATGCAAAGGGCAGTTGTTGGAGACTTTGTATAAGTGTACACCTACAGAGTTATTCAAAAAATATTACATATAATTTATTTTGGTAAAAATAAGGGGTCAGTGACCCAAGGAAATAACAAGCAAAACACAACTATTATTTTGGACTCTCTTATATCTATACTTGTGTTGTGAATGGAATGGGGAGCCATCCAAAAGGAGGAGAATCAAAATTGGACGAAGAGAAATAATAGAGAGCATATGGGTGGAATCGACACCACATCTTGACTTAAAATCTCAAAACTAGAGTTTATTAGTACTTTCACCTATATGTGTGTATTTTATGAAGTTCAATTTTATCCCTTACGGGATTTATCACAAGACAAGTTCTCTAAAACTTGACTTTCTAACAAGAAAGAACTGTTCTTATTGTCTGCAGGAACGATATTCTAAAAGTGAAAATGGGTGGATAACTAGTCTTCCAATAATTCTCAATTCCTAAAAGCAAGAATTTTGAGTGGCAAGAACCTAAAAACAAGGGAGAATAACAAACTGCCAATGATAGTTGGCCTAAGCCTTTAACACAGCAGAAGATTATAAAATACTGTAATTCTTCCAAAAGAGAGAAATTTGCAGGATACTTCTTATTGATGAAAACACTTTTGGGACTCCTTAAATGACATTTTTGGAGTCCCAAACTAATTTTGGGACTTCTTAAATGATATTTAAGGAGTCCCAAACGTATTTTGGGACTCCAAAAATCACTTACAAACTGAATCCATTAAGCGTCAATTAAGGAGTCTCAAGATATATTTTGGGACTCCAAAAATATGATTAAGGAGTCCCAAAATTTAATTTGGGACGCCACCATATTTTTTTTAATAGCTTGTTGAAAATTTTTCACAGCCCAAAAATTAAACCTTATAAAAACAATCAAATAGATAGCCATGAACATACATTACCAAAATGTCTCTAGCATTTCAACAACTACCACAAAGTGTCAAAATATAATGTTGATGTCTCTAGCTACACGTACAGATACCAAGAAATATTCAAAGTAAACTTCACATATCTACGTGTGAAAGGAGTGAAATTATCTGAAATCTGAATTGAATTTACTTGTGACAGTAAAAGAGTTCAAGCAAGTGATTCAGACCAACAAAACTTTGACGAAGCTGGAATCACAAAATGGAGGCTACTTCAAGGTCCTCTAAGTGAAATTTCTTCATAACATCTCAGACTATTGCTCTTAACTGATATTGGACTTGATAGACATTTCAAACAGCAGAAGCTAAGATAGGTTCTATTTGCATGGGGAAACAAAAATGATCATCTATCCCACTGAAACTTTTTTACTAAAAGGAAAATGAAGAAAGAAAAGGCAAAAAAATTACAAGAATCTCAACAAAAGCTAATGTACAAGGATGTCTTTTAGCTTTTGTCTCCACAAATGGCATCAAATATTTGTAAACAGATGTGACGAATAACCACAGTACCACCTGCCCTAAACATTTTAAAATTTTTGGTCTGCTTCTGTTCCGTACAGTTAGAAGAATCACAAAAAAGACACACGCACACACACATCAGGCTATGTGTAAGGAAGTGATTGGAGATGTAGGCTTAAGAATATATTAGCCATCAAATCCCCACAGGACCCAATATTTTAATTCCTAATTATGGATTAATATTAATTAATGGACTTGGAAATTCAAATAGAATCTTCCTTGTCTCAATGGAAGGCACGGTCTATCTCCCCTCAGTGCAACAACAATACTAGTTCGATGATGTAGGCAAATACCTCAAATGGAGTTACCAAATTAGCAACATTAGGAATCATGAAAGCTTCCCCTGGTTGAAATCCCTAAATATTTGATGGGCAAACCATAGAGTCCCCGCAAGCGATGATCATGTTCTTGTACATGTTACTCAAGAGAAATAAATTTCACTACAAGACAAATTGAATCACACTCACTCATAATCAAATTAGTTTCCTTTAACAAGATAGAGAATGTGCATTTATCCGAAAATCTCTTGTGCAAATATAAATCTCATAATCTTCGAAATCCTCAGATTTTGAATTTACTAATTCTAATTCTAACACATATAAACCAAAACTTAAAAAGTACCATAAGTAAACAAAAAAACAGAGCGAAAGCAAGACAAATAACTAAGAAAAGACTAGAAGAACAAAGACATTTCATCAGAACAACGAAAGGTGTGAAACATAGACGAAGGGTAGACACGAACATGAAAGTTGCGGTTGAACCAGGTAAGCCATAAACTCAGATAAAAAAGAAAAATAATCAGACTAAGCAATAACGTTGCAAAAGAAAATTTGGGCGAAAAGCAATTAGATTCCTCTTCAATATTCTGACTTTCAAGTTAAACTTAATCAGACTAAGCAATAAAAATTAAATAGACCACAAAAAACATCAAGATTCTCAGTACACAGAAGAAGGATCAAATGAAGGCACAAGTTGAAGAACAAGAATGAAAGGGTTTTTACTAACCTGAATGAAGGTGGTGGAAAGATGGAGGAGCAGGCGGCGGCGGCGACGCTGGACGCCGCTGGAGAGGAACGAAGCAGAGAAGCCAAGTGGAGATGGAAGAGCAAAGACGGAAAAAGAAGGAACAGAGAACCCAAGAATTGCAGACCGCAGATCAGCAATGAGCTCGCACAGAACAACCCTAGAAGCTCTTCCTTCCCAATACACCTTCCCACCAAAAACAGCCTTCAAACTATCCCGTTTCCATAACCGTCCAGCAGAGAATAAACTGGTTTTCCAAACCTAAATTTGAACAGCACCGAAATCACCCACCAGCGACATAGAGAAAACAAAACAGAACAAAGAAAATCGAATAACAACAGCAGTAGAACCTCGGACCGAAGGGAGAGACGCCGGTGACAATCTGACCAGCGACGGTGACAGTTTGCAGACGGAGGTGACGAAGGGAAGAACTCGCAAGGCCTCTGAAAGAGTAACTCGGTCTCTTCCTCACTCTCGATGAAATTGTGCCTCCACCGATGAAACAAAATGTGCAAGGCAAGCTTTAGTTTTTTTTTTTTCCATTTTACCAATTAAGTTAAATGGAGGGAAGAAAGAAATTTTTGGAGGGAAAATAAATTTCTTTTTGCATTGGAGAGAATATGTAAATCTTTTAGAAGAATAATAGTTTGAGAAAATTTTATATAAAGTTGTTTAAAATAAAAAAATTCTAAGTTAGATTGTTAAACCCAACAAATCCTTAATTAAGAATAATATGATTCATTTAAACCAAATGAGTTTTTGTGTTTAGGAAGAATGATTAAAAATGTTGAGTTAAAAAAAACAAAACACATAATACCATTATCAACTAAATGTTTTTATTAAAATTTTGAATAAATTTTTATTTTTCAAATAACTCAAATTATTTTTTTGTCAACTGAAAAATCAGTGAAAATACTTATAGGTTTCACTTATAGTTGTTTTTTTCCATGTTAATAAATATCTTTTACTGGGCACTTCATATCGGTGCGCATTTAAAAAAACTTATAGGTTGTTAACTTTTAAATATCTTCAATGAAAATATCGGTGCACATTAATAAATATCTTTTAAATAATTTGTTAAACATTCTTGATGTAGTTCTCAAGAAGATCGAACTCAGGTACTGTTACTGGGGACTTCATAAACCACACCAACATGGCAAGAGTAGCAAATTGATGGGTAATAACAAAAAAAAAACAAATACTTACTCAATTACTAAAAGTGAATTGAATCTTGATGTATATGATATATATGTGTGTGTGAATCATCGAAATAAAAAAGAGGAGGAAGAAGCCAAGATTGAGGGCCAGTTGGTGTGGGGAGTGGAGCCCAGAGGAGAGAAAACATATGGAAGAGGGTAATTAATGAATAAAAGGGTCAGTGTGAAAAAAACAAGAGTGATCAAAGTCTTTTTGCTAGGCAACAAAATGAAACGTTGTCAACAATGTGTAAAAGTTGTAATTAGTCCTCTCCGGAGAAGTAATATGTGTAACACTTCCTCTTCCTACACGTTAAGGCGATGGCACAACACTACTATTTTCAGTGGCGACACTAAGAGTCACCACTGAAAGTCTATTTTTTTGTAGTGCATGGACTAAAATGATAGAACTGCTAATAAGTACAGTTTGTGCCAAACTTCTAACCAAATGCCTTCGATGATTAATCAAGAAAACATTTCAAATAATCTTTTCTTCTTTTCTGAATTTCACAAAGTGTGTGCTAACTTAACGGTTCAAATAATCCTCATTTCCAACCTTTGCCTTTTGCGTTTATCAGTAAAACTTCATCGTCCCCAATCACGTTTTACCTCCATCGACAGTAGCAACATATATAATTCATGTATAAGCGACATTTGTCTATAAATTCAAACCTTTTACCATTTAACCCTAACCGACATTTATATATAATTCATGACAACATCGCAAGTTGAGATAACTATAAATTAGAGATAAGATTACAATGGTCATATAGTTCATGATTTCAATGGCTTTTATTTTACCATTTAGTAGTAAAAATTATTCGCTTATTTAAACATTTTTAATCATGTCATTTATAATTTTTTGATATATTTCTTATGAAGGTTTTTATTAATTTACATTTTTTAAAAATATGTCATATGTTCTATTATATTTATTTGATTAAATGGTAAAAAGGAGGATATATAGAAATAATATATATTAATTATAAGACAAATGTTTATCAATATATTTTAAAATACTATTCTTTAGAGGAAATTTGTCTTGATTTTAATCAATAGGCTACTTAGTCAAAGAGAGGCAGAAATGAGTGAGAGACTTGAATTTTTTTGTCTTAATTGCCTTGGGTTTACTTTGGAGAGATATTTAACCAAAATATATATATATATATATATATATATATATATATGTATATATATACTATTTTGCGAGGGAACAAAAATTCCCTCGCAAAATGTGATGATTTTTGCGAGGGAACAAAAATTCCCTCGCAAAATGTGATGATTTTTGCGAGGGAACAAAAATTCCCTCGCAAAATGTGATGATTTTTGCGAGGGAACAAAAATTCCCTCGCAAAATTTGATGATTTTTGCGAGGGAACAAAAATTCCCTCGCAAAATGTGATGATTTTTGCGAGGGAACAAAAATTCCCTCGCAAAATGTGATGATTTTTGCGAGGGAACAAAAATTCCCTCGCAAAATGGGGTCATTTTTGCGACGGAATGAAAATTCCCTCGCAAAATCGTCAGCATTTTGCGAGGGATGAATTTTTCCCTCGCAAAATGTCACATTTTGCGAGGGAATTATAGTTCCATCGCAACATTGGGGAAATATGATGGCATTTTTTCCCTGAATTTTGTGACGGATAAAAAATCCCTCGCAAAATGGGCAAATTTTGCGAGGGAATAGAGCTTCCCTCGCAAAATTTGCTCATTTTGCGAGGGAATACTTCTTCCCTCGCAAAATTGGGAAAAATTGGGGGGAAATTTTCCCCCTTTTTTCGCAAATTTGCGAGGGACAAGCTGTTCCCTCGCAAATTCCCCATTTTGCGAGGGAATTGTTGTTCCCTCGCAAAATTGGGAAAAAAATGGAGGGAAATTTCCCCCCCAAATTTTCGCAAAAGGGAGAATTTTGTGAGGGAATGAAAATTCCCTCGCAAAATATCTGAAAATGTTGCGACGGAATGGCTGATCCCTCGCAAAATTGTAAATTTTGCGAGGGAATGTCTTATCCCTCGCAAAAAGCCATTAAATTTGCGAGGGATTATTATTTCCCTCGCAAAAATTAGCATTTTGCGAGGGAAATGTAATTCCCTCGCAAAATGCCTATATTTGCGACGGAATTTTTTCCCTCACAAAATTCCGTCGCAAATTTGTATTTTTCTTGTAGTGAATAAAGGCTTAATCCTATGTAATTAGAATCAACCAATGAGAGCATTTTCTTCCCAAAATGATCCTTCATAAAAGCACAAATCAACCAAAGTCATTGATTAAAAAAGATCATCCAATGGGTAGGATTAAAGAGGAGTGTTTGAGAGAGTGAAGAGAGGTGTTTGGGAAGAAGAATAAGAGAGTGTGAAACCAAACATTAGCCTTGGAGTTTTCCTATAAATAGAGGCCTTGCCTCTTCACAATTCTTCACACCAAATCAACCACCAAGTGGTGATTTCTAAGAAAGAAAAGCAAGAGGCTTCAAAAGGTAAGCTTGTCTTTAGTTTTTAGTTTCTAATCTTTAGCTTTTGTAGTTCTTAGTATAAATGTTAGTTTAATCTAGGAAATAGGTAAAGTAATTTCTCATAATTGTTTTCAAGCCTCATTGCATTGAAAGATGTCTGACGAGGTGAGAACATGTTGGGAAGTGACTTCTAGGATTAAGAGAATTATTGGGAATTGCTGGGTTATTAGAGTCAATCAGCTAGAGAGCATTATTTTATGAGTAAATTTATATTCAAAAATTCTGAAGATTGTGTATCAATTAGAGTATGCAGAGGGAGATAAAAATTCGAGAAATAAAGCTACGTTTTTCTAGAAAAATTCTGGGCAGAGGTTGAAGATTGTAAGACTGGGAATGATTCACTTATTCTAGGTGAAAACCAGTATTTTTTCCACAAAAATAGACATGCTAAGGTTTCCGGGAAATTTTACGGAACCTCGTTTCAATTTTTTTAGAATTAGTTATGATATTTCAAGGTTATCGAAAAATCTGCCCAGAAATACTGAAGCAGCGTTTATTTTTTCAGAAATAAAGGAATATTATTAGAATAATAAATCTACCAGGGATAAAAAGGGTTAGTAGTGGCTCAAGTACCTCTTATACTATGATTTATAAAGAAATAATGTGCTTATACATTTATAGGCAATACGAGGAAACGAACCGACAGCCAAACGTACCACCATTCACACGGACTAAGGTACGGACGCGTACTGTAACA
Organism: Acacia crassicarpa; assembly: GCA_034222035.1. NCBI lineage: Eukaryota > Viridiplantae > Streptophyta > Magnoliopsida > Fabales > Fabaceae > Acacia > Acacia crassicarpa. The sequence continues at coordinate 43,991,185 of JAWXYG010000003.1, forward strand.
TTAACTCTGATGCTTATTGTATGTTTATATGTGATAGTTTATTTCATAGAGTCATGGACAGCACTTTGTCTTGGGTCATGCACCGTGTCTAAGACTCTGTCTTAGTTCACTATTTATACATTCAGCTTTGTGTACACGAGTTACAGCCTTGGTGATACCGTTCAGTTTTCCTAGCGTTGAGGACGTGAGAGGCCATCATGGCACTGTGTAGTGCAAATATGGATAACATTACATCTGCTGTGTGCTTATGTATTGTTGTGGTTGACTTTACATGTGTTATGTGTTATGTACTGTTGATGTGTTAATCTTACATCTGCTGTGTGCTTATGCATTGATTATTGCTGAAATGTCATGAATATTTGTCATACATATTTTGTCATGCATAAGCATGAGATTAACCGTTACCTAAGATCTAATGGGCATTGGACCTCAGCCCTTACTATAGCTTCAGGGTCTGGAGGACCGAGGGCTGACGACAAGGGTAAGCAGCCCGCTTGAAGACCCAGCTGGAGTTTCGTTTTTTTTTTTGACTGTATAATATTTTATTGGGATAAATGTACCATTACTATAACCAATCATGATTGAATGTTTTGTAACATACTCATCAGTACTCACTCTTCTGAATTGCTCCGATGCGTCACTCTGATCAAATTATATTATTCCGCTTTTGAAAAATGGGGTGTTACAGTGCTTGAAAAATATGAAAACAAAAATCATTAAATAATAAGTAAATTATTATTTCTCATAAATACAATATTTTGATAGATGACACCTATTTAAAATATGTGAATATGTGGTCTCAAATTTTGTGAAGTATTTAATCTACTTTCTAGGAAATCTCTCTTTAGGATTAAGGTAACCAATGACTTAATTTTCTAGATTTTGTTAGGAATCATAAAATATCATAAAATACAAATAATTACCATATTAAACTATGGTTCATGTATAATCAAAAAGAGCAAGAAAGTGTCATGAAAATACTTAAACAAATTTGGAGAAATCAATAAGAATTAATGAACAACTAGGTTTTTCAATAAATTAAATAATTATGCAAGTCTTCATAATTAATCAAAGGACTAATTAATGAGGACTTAAGCACCAATTTTCATAATTTATTAGGAAACTAAATGTTCTAGTTAAAGAATACCCTATAATTAACAAACTAATACCTAGTTCATATTTAGTTCATAAAAGGCCATAAAGAATTATCAAAATACTTGGACAATTAAGAGGCAATTACCAATAATTAGAATAAAGACATTGAGTACAACAACCTCAACTCTAATGCCAAAATTGATGTGAAGCAGGTTGGGAAAGGGGAGAAGAGAGAAGGAAAAACGAGGAGGAAGCTGAATAATAGGAAATTCAATATTCAATACTCAAGTCAAGTCTAGTACTCAATTGAGAACCCTAGCTCTATTTATAGAGCTTACAAATAATAAATAATATTTTAATTAATTTCAAATTGCAATCTAAATCCTAATTTAAACTTGGGAAAATTCCATTTAAATACCAAGTAAATTTGTGAAACCCCCATAAGTCCGTTGAATTTGCAAAAAGACTAAGAGGTGACAAGGGCCTTTTAGGGATATGCAAATTCGAGCAAAATTACCCTTTTGTCCTTAGGGTTAAATAATTAAAAAAGAAAAAGAAAATACCCCCACGGTAGGCCCCACCGCCGGCGACCACCACCCTCGAAGGTGGTCGCTAGTCGCCAGCGGCCGGCACCACCGCTGGTCGCCAGCACCATCGCCTGCCCCCGGCGGGGGTTGCCGGTCACCGGCGGCCTGCGGTGGTCGTCGGTCGTCGCCGGCAACCATCGTGGGGGGTATTTTCTTTTTTTTTTAAAAAAAAAATTATTTAACCCTAAGGGCAAAAGGGTAATTTGGCTCGAATTTGCATATCCCTAAAAGATCCTTGTCACCTCAGCTTTTTTGCAAATTCGACGAACTTCTGGGGGTTTCACAAATTCATTTGGTATTTAAATGGAATTTTCCCTTTAAACTTTAAGAGATAACAAGATATGAGAGAGTAATCTAGATATCTCGATTTATTTGGAAAACCTAGAAACCCTATTTTATTGAAAACCTTAAATAATCTAAAGAGATATTATTTGATTATTATCTTTGTTCTGTATGAAGAACACAGAGATTGGACTTGACTAGGTTGTCAAGCCTAGAGCTTACGTACCATCGAAGGGATCAAAGTCCACGTAGTTCGTAGCAAACTGAAAGGCACGTAGCCAGGGGAGTGGGGTGTGTGTTCTGTGTGGCAAAAAGTAACAAGAGCATAAGATAGAACGTGTGCACCTGTTTAGGGTTTCCTTCTATTTATAGAGGAGCTTGGTGCGTGTATCTCCCTATTAATGGGGGATATCTATGATTGAACCGTCAGGGGCTAATTGGCTGGTGCCATGATTGTAGGAGAATCCTCATTGATGAGGTCCTAAAAATAGGGGATCTCGGATCCCTTCCTAATATAGCGCGGATTCCCTTATAGGTGCCATTGGGCCGAGGTTCGGACTTGGGCCTATTGGGCCGGTCCGTAACAATTGCCCCCCAGCTCGGTCGTTCAGGCTTCTGGTCGGTCGAGGTGGTTAGTACCCCGGTCCCATTATGGCCGAGGTCCTCTGTGCGGACTGAGTCGGCTTTTTAGACGCCGCGACCATCATTCCGTTTCAGAACTGTGGTCGGCTCTGCCTGTTTTTGTCCTTCCTAGGGCACCGGGTTCGTTCTCGTCCGGGCGGTTTTTTATCCTTCCCGGGTCTTCTGCCCTTTTGCCTTTTGGGATTCTCCGGACGCTTCGGGTTTCCCCCACGTGAGTCATTATTGCGACCTTACAGCTGTTAGATCCTTAGTGGAGGGAGCCTGCAACCGCCGCGCCTTTTCGTTTTTCGAGGCTAATGCGCATTTATTGCGCTTACATCGTGCCAATCCCGTCACGTTTGTGCGGGAATAGACTGTTGTGCCCCTGCGTTGGCTTTTAAATAGCCTTCTTTCTTCTCGTTTCTACTTTTTCCCGCTACTTCACTCTTCTGCCCAGAAATTTCTCTGATTTCTCTAGAGCTTGAGTGGGGATTCCTCTTTGTTTGAGACTTTCGCCGTCTTTCAGCGTTCCAGTCTCTTTCATTTTACTTACACAGGTATTCCGCTTATTCCTTTGTGCATTTGATCGGTAGTTTTCCGTATTTTACCGTTTATGCTGGGACTTGCTGTCTGTGTTTTTGTTCTTCGAGAACTTTGGGTTTTTCTGGGTTTCTGTTACTGTCACTGTACCCGAAATTCTTCCCAAACTTCCCGTAAACACCGGTTTCTAGTACCGTAGGCTTTTGATTATGGCGGGAGGCAGAAGCGTTCCGCGACCGCGGGCGTTGCTGACGCCGGAAGAGGAAATGCTCCTCCGAGCACGCCTTCCTCGTATGGCCTACTGGGTTCTTGGGGGTGAGCTTCCAGCTTCAGGGATTCTGGATCCTTTACGTCGAGGTGGCGCCGCGCGTCCGGGGCGAGCTGGGGCTCGTCCTTCTTTGGGAAGGGTTTCTGTTCCCATCCCACGTCATCCTTTCCAGCCGCTTGCATGGGCTCTTCCTCTCGGGTCGCCTGGTGGGACCTGGGTTGGCTCCTCTTCCAGTTCCGGGGCCCCGACATTGATGGCTCGGCCCCTGAGTTTCTACGAGGGTCCTTCTGCCGCTCGCCAGACTCCCGCCCCAGAGGGTTATGCCGGTCCCTGCTGGGACTGCCTGGCGGAGGCTTCCGTATTGATGGGAGGTGGTAGAGATGCCGAGGCTTCTGCCATGCTTGGCTCGTGTCGTCATTGGTCTGCCCCGGTTGTTCCTTCTCGCGTCCCCGTTCGTCCGAGTCGTCCATCTTTTGTACCTGCTGTTATGCCTGTGCCAGGTATTTCTGCTTCTTTGCTAATACCGGCTTTATTTATTTTCATATAGGCTTATTTATGGCTCCCAAGTCCGGATCTTCTAAAAAGCGTTCGGAGGCCGGTGGTTCGGACTCTTCCAGTCCGCCCGAAGCCTTGATTCGCCGATACGGCTGGGTATCGCACGACGTGCTGGCTACGACGTCGCTGATGTCGGAGGCGGACATAGCACGGCTGGAGGTCCCGGCCATGCTTGGATGTGTGCCTAGGCGTCCAGAACCCGAGGAGCCCGTCTGTGCGGCTCGGTCCGAGGATCAGCCGGACTTCTTTTTCTTCTACCGGGATTACTTGACGCGGGTGCAAGTTTCTCTTCCTTTCTCCCCCTTCCAGATGGAGGCGTTGCGGCATCTTCGCCTCGCTCCGTCCCAGCTACATTCGAATGGCTGGGCGTATTTGGTAGCCTTCGAGAGGCTTTGCGGCCATTTTTCACCTCCCATAGTGTGCTCGGCCAACCTTTTCTTTTACTTCTTCGGGCCCTTTACCCCTAGCTCGCCGAAAGGGAGTGACAAGCTGAGGGGGTTGGTGTCCCTCCAGATTAATCCTGAGCGCAAGCTGATGACGCCCTTCTCCGACTCCTTCAAACGTTTCAAGGGGGCGTTCTTCAAGGTTGAGGCCGTACCGTGGGGGGGGGGGGAGCCCTGGTTCCTGGAGGGCGGCGGTCGTTTCCCCCTGTACTGGGAGGAGGGCCATTATAAGTCCAAGGCGATCTCCTTCCAAGTACCGCGGCAGGGTCTTTCATCTGAGTCGGTCTCCGCCCTGCCACGGATGGAGGCTCTTGTGGCCGAGTACTGGTGCCGAGCCGTCCACCAGTAGGGTTTCTGCTCATGCATTTGCCCATGTTTTTATTTTTGAATTCCCTTTTCTGGATTGCTGACTCATTTGTTCATGTATTGTTTTCAGCGAGGACCATGGATGGTTTGCCGTTGTATGCTCGTTTGGCGAGGGATGCTGCGCCGGCCGGTCGTCAAAAGAAACAGGCAGCTATTGCTGATGCCGGCACTTCTGTTGCGCCGGCTTTGAAGAGGACGAAGGGTCCTGTCGCCGAGGGTCCTTCTTCGGCCATGACTCCCAAATCGACCCCTGTGGTGGAGATTCCGGCTTTTGGGAGTCAGGAGGTTGCTACTACTGCTGCTGGTCCCTTCCCGGCGGTTGAGCCCCCAGCTTCTGAGAGGGGAGAGGTTATCATCGCCTCTCCTGGTCCGAGGGGGAAGGACCCTGTCGCAGATGATGAGGAGATCGATCGGCTGTTTTCTCCTGCTGGCTCATCGTCACCACCGTCTTCTCCGGTGCGCCTTCCTCCTCCACCACCTCTGCCGACAGGGCCTTCCTCGGTCTTCCCCCGCAGCTTTTTGTGGGACAACGGGGTGGTCCCAGAGGTTGACGTGGCCTTCCTCCTGCCCCGGCACTTCCTGGAGGGCGCCCGCCCTTTATCCCCGGATGCAGAGGACCGTCTGCAGGTGGCCCAGAAGGAGCTCATCAAGTCAGTGGGCTATCTTCAGGCTCTGAGGATGGTGAGGAACCTCTATGCTCGGACTGACGCTGAGTGTACCAGGCTAAGGAAGGTGGAGGCTGGGTTGAGGCCCCAGGCTGCGGCTGCTGCAGAACTGAAGAAGGAGCTGGCCAAAGCCAGAGCAAGGGCCAGTTCCTCCGAGGACGAGCTTATCGCGGCTTGGGCGGAGCGTGACGAGGCCAAAGCCGGACTAGAGGCGGTTAGGACTGAGCTGGCTGAGGCCCGGTCCGAGCGGGATTCGGCCAGGGCGGAACGGGATGTCGCCAAGACTTCGGCGGTGAAGGCTGACCGGGAGCTTCAGCTGTCCCGGGAGCATGCCGACTCTGTGGCCGAGGAGTATGCTCGGGCCCGACAAGGGATGTCTGAGAGCCTGGCTGTGGCCAAGGCTTTAGAGGAGCAGGTCGCTACTTTGGCTGCCGAGAAGGAAGCGCTCGAGAGGGCTGTTGCTGCAGAGAAGGAGACTTCCCGGGAACTTTCTGACGCCCTGGTGGAGACCGCCGAGGCGTGCTTTAAGCAGGCCCTACTCCAAATCCGGCACTTCAACCCTGGGGCCGAGCTCAATGTAGATGGATATGACCATCGCGCCTTTGTGCAGGAAGACGGGTCCTTCCTTCCTTTTGAGCCGCCAGCTGCCGAGGATCTTGCCGAGGGTGAGGTGGAGGATGCCGCCAATACTGAGGGCCTTGAGGCGGAGAATGTCGACATCGCACCTGGCTCCTAGTCCTAGCTTTATTTTTGTTTTTGTTGTAAGTTTTGGGGCGTTGGTGCCCTTGTAACTTTGAATGATTCTGGCCTTGGTGCCATTCTTGTACAAACTTTAACAATTGATGCCAATACTTTTTCTGTCTTTATTTTGGTGAATGACTTTGATTTTTACCGTCCCTTTTGTCTTTAATTGACAATGAACGATTCAAATTCGCATCATCCTCCTTTTGCACGGCCGAGCTCGTGTGGCTACCGGAAGCCGAAGGTGGTTTATATTCTGTCATCGTTCTGCTGTCCCGTTTTGTGCCTTCGCCGGCTGTACGTGCGTAGGCCGCCTGGGCCGCCTAGGTGACTTAGGCAGTGGATAATATTATCATTCTTTTGCCTAAGTTTGAGTGTTTGTCTACTGCATAAGTACAGCCGTTGGTTCTCTACCACATTTTAGTGAGTGGGAGGTTGGGGCAAGGTTGTCTCGTTTCAGCCTCGTCAGGCATAACTAGCCGTACTGCCTCGGCCCGGCTTTCAATCAGCCGAGCTCCAACTTTCTTATAGTCGGATTAAATTTATCCGGTATAAGGGCGGGACTGCCACGTATCTAACCGAGGTTTCATCTACCTTTGGTCGGACACTTTGACCTGATCAGGGTCGGCATGGTAGGTCGTTTGCTTAACCGGGCGAGCGTTGATGCGTCAATTTCACGAAGGGCCACGGATGGCGCCCCCGCCTAGCTCTAACCAATGCCTGTCGGAGTACAACGGCCGGTTTTCGTACATTTAGATGTTTTTTGACTTGGGCCGGGTTTATAACCTCGGGGCCTTTTACTGGTGCAGGGCTTAATAGCCTCGGCTTTCGGCTTCTTGGCCGGGCTTCTTTGCCTTAGTCTTTTTGTTATTGGCCGAGCTTCATGGCTTCGGGTTCATGCTTAAGCATGTATTGTGCACATTCGTAACTTGCTCAACAGGATTCTTTATTGATAAGAGAAATAGCCCTAAGGGGCTTTACAAAGCATCGTAATTAGAAATGACATAACTTGGACTTTAAACGAAAAGAAAACACATGCAGGAAAAGGGACAATTGCTAAGTAAACAAACACTGCCGAGGAAGGATCTAGCTGTAGTAGATCTTCAGCTTGTCGGCATTCCAAGTCCTTTTGATTGGCTTTCTTGCCAAAGTCTCGAGGGTATATGCTCCTCCGTCGAGTTTTTCTTTAATCCGGTACGGCCCTTCCCAGTTTGCCGCCAGCTTCCCGTCCTTGGCATTCTTATTGCCTATATCGGCCCGTCGGAGTACGAGGTTGCCTCGGTTGAAAGACCGGGGTCGGACCTTTCTGTTGTACTTAGCCGCGAGTAGTTGTTTGGCGGCTAGCTCCCGGCAGTGTGCCGTGATCCGGATTTCGTCTATGAGGTCCAAATCTGTCCTTAAGGCGTCGTCATTTGATTCCTGCCCTTCCTGTCTGGCTCTGACCTTTCTCCAGGATGGCTGTCCGATTTCAACCAGTATCATTGCCTCGCATCCATAGGTTAGCCTGTTCGGGATTTCCTGTGTCGAAGACTGTACGCTCGTGCGATATCCCCAGAGGACGCTGTGGAGCTGCTCGGTCCAGTTTGTCTCGGCTTGCAACATTCGCCTCTTCAGTCCGTCCAAGACGACTTTGTTGGCGGCTTCAGCCTGGCCATTGGTCTGGGGGTGTTCCACGGACGAGAAGTGCTGCTTGATGTCCAAGTTGGACATTAGTGCTTGGGACCGATGGTCTATGAATTGGGTGCCATTGTCCGTGACGACCTCGGCTGGTATCCCGAAACGAGAGACGATGTTGTGCCTGAAGAATTTCATCACTCTAGCCGAGGTTATTGTGGCGAGTGGCTCTGCTTCGATCCACTTAGTGAAGTAATCAACTGTGACGATGAGCCATCTACATTGCCCTTGTGCCGGCCTAAATGGTCCGAGGATGTCCATGCCCCACTTGTAGAAGGGCCAGGGGGCTGGCATTCTTTTCAACTCTGAGGGTGGCGGCCATATTATCCTTGCATGCTTCTGACAACTGTCGCACGTTTTGGCTTTTTCCATGGCGTCATGACTCATAGTGGGCCAATAATAGCCGGCGCGTAATGCTTTCCGGGCGAGTGCCTTGCCCCCCATGTGGTGACCATTGGCGCCTTCGTGTAGCTCAGCCAGCACGTATGTCGCTTCAGAGTCTCCAAGGCAACGCATCATGGGGCAATGGAGTCCCTTCCTGTATAGTTGGTCATCCACTATGGCGTAGAGGGCGGCTTCACGGATCAGCTTCTTTGCCTCGGTCGGGTCGGTTGGGATAATTCCCCTCTCGAGGTAGTCTTCAATTGGCTTCCTCCAATCGGCCCCGGCCGAGATGGCCATGATACAACTCAGCTCGGTCAGATTCTGCTGGATCACGGTCCTATGGTTATCCGGCCCCTTCGTGCTGGCGAGCTTATAGAGGATGTTAGCCCGAGCGTTCTCTTCTCTGGGTATATGGGAAACTGTGACCTCTTCGAACTCGGCCATGAGTTCTTTGGCTTTAGTCAGGTACTTTGCCATTAGTGGGCCTTTTGCCTGATAGGTGCCGTCTACCTGAGCCGCGACGAGCTGCGAGTCGGTTAAAACCTTTACTCGCTGGGCGCCATTATCCTTGGCCTGAAGCAGTCCGGCCAAAAGGGCCTCGTACTCGGCCTGGTTATTGGAGGTCTGGAACTTCAACTGCAGAGAATGTTCGGTGGCTACCCCCTGTGGGCTTTCTACGATGACTCCTGCGCCGCTGCCCTTTGCGTTGGATGAGCCATCAACATAGACCTTCCAAATCCCATCATCTGTAGTGGCCGGTGTGAGTTCTCGGATGAAGTCCGCAAGCGCTTGGGACTTAATCGCCTGGCGGGCTTCGAACGTGATGTCGAACTCGGAGAGTTCTATGGCCCAGTTGGTCATTCTCCAGGCTAAGTCGGGTTTGTGGAGAACCTGTCTGATCGGCTGGCTGGTTCGGACCACGATCCGGTGTCCCTGGAAGTAGGGCCGGAGTCTGCGTGCCGCGGTAAGCAGGGAGAAAGCCACTTTTTCCAGTTTCTGATACCGGAGTTCAGAGCTGTGTAGTGCCTTGCTGATGAAGTATATAGGCTTTTGCCCCGCCTCGGACTCCTTTACTAGGGCGGCGCTTACGGCTTCGTTGCCGATTGATAGGTAGAGGAATAAGGTTTCTCCGGGGTCCGGCTTTGTGAGTACCGGCAGGGTTGCCAAGCATCTCTTGATTTCTGAGAAGGCGGTGTCGCAGTCCGGGTTCCAGCCGCCTCTAGTCTCCTTCTTCAGTAACTTGAAGAGAGGTAGGGCTTTCTCGGCCGACTTTGGTAGAAACCGCGTCAGGGCGGCTAGTCGGCCCATTAGCTGCTGTACCTCCTTCTTGGTTCTCGGGCGCTGCATGTCGAGCACGGCCTTACACTTGTCCGAGTTGGCTTCGATCCCCCGATGGGTCAGCATGAATCTGAGGAATTTTCCGGCCGGAACTCCGAAGGCACATTTCGCCGGGTTCAACCTGATACGATGTCTTCTTAACTTTTCAAACGTCTGCTCTAGGTCCCGGATGTGGTCTTCTGGAAGCTTCGACTTGACGATCATGTCATCTATGTAAACCTCAATGTTGCGTCCGATCTGATCGTTGAAAACCCGGTTCATGATCCTCTGATAGGTGGCCCCGGCATTCTTCAGTCCGAAGGGCATCACATTGTAGCAGTAATTCGCCTTATTAGTCATAAAGGAGGTCTTTTCCTGGTCATCTGGATGCATGGCGATCTGGTTATAACCGGAATAGGCATCCATGAAGGAGAGGAGCTGGTACCCGGCTGAGTTGTCCACGAGCTTATCGATGTTAGGCATCGGGTATGAGTCCTTTGGGCAGGCCTTGTTGAGGTTGGTGTAGTCGACGCAGACTCTCCACTTGCCGCTGGGTTTGAGGACCATGACCACGTTGGATAGCCAGGTGGTGTACTGCACCTCTCGAATGAAGCCGGCCTCTAAGAGTTCTTCTATGTGATCCTCCAGGGCCTTTTGCCTATTATCTGCAATGTTCCTCTTCTTCTGGGCCACGGGTCTTGACCCCGACATATGCTGAGCTTGTGGCAGCAGAAGTGGGGGTCGATGCCGGGTACCTCGGCCGCGGTCCATGCGAAGACGTCTTGGTTTTGCCTTAAGAAGCGGATCATGAGAGTTTTTAGGCCGTCCTCCATATCTCGGCCTATTTTCGCGGTCTTGGACGGGTCTTCGCCTAGCACTATCTCTTCCAGCTCTCCCTCTGGCTCTGGCCTCGGGTTATCTAGCTCTCGGAGGTCGAGCTCCACCATGTTGACCTGCTGCCGCGATCGTTTTCTCGAGCCGGCTTCGGCCACTTGCTCCTTGGATCCGAGCCGAGGTGGAGACGAGGGTCCTCCTTTCTCGACCCGGAGAGCTTCGAAGTAGCACTGCCTAAACTCTTTTTGATCTCCGGACACCACGACTATCTGGTTCTTGTCGTTCACCATCTTCATCTTCTGATGCTTGGTGGACACTAGTATGTCCCACTTGTGGATCGTTGGTCTGCCAAGGATGATATTGTAGGGGGACTGGAAGTTGGCGACCACGAATCTTACCCGTTCCAACTTGAAGGCTTCTTTAGTGCCGAGGGTCAATCTGAGGTCGACATAGCCTTTTGGGAAAGACTGCTCGCCGTTGAAACCGACCAGTGTGGTCTTGCACGGCTTGAGGTCTTTAGTGTCGAGGTGCATCCTCTTGTAGGCGTCCCAGCTTATTATGTCGACCGAACTTCCTGCATCCACAAAAATCCTTTTAACGCGGCAATTGACCAAAGTTCCGGTGATTACCAGTCCGTCTAGGTGTCCGGGTATGACGTCCTTCAGCTCTTTGTCGGTGAAGGTCAAAGTGGGTGGCCTGGGCTTCTTGGGATCTTCCTTAAATTTGGGGAGGTCTCGGACGGTTAGCACCTCATAGAGGTATTTCTTCCGCTGGTTTATAGTGTCCCCTCCTCCGCCAAATCCTCTGCTCACGACGTTGCATTGGAAGTCTACGTCGGGAAATTCATCGTCTGAGGCCGTCTTCTGCTTCTTTCCTGGGTTTCGGTTCTCCTTGGGCGGACTTTTGGAGCGGCCGCGGTCACTGCGTTTTCCGCTCGCCCTTCCCTGGGTCTTAATCACGTACTGACGTAGCTTTCCTTCCCTCACGAATTTCTCTATAGCGTCGCGGAGGTCATAGCATTCGTCAGTTGTGTGGCCGTTGCAGTCGTGGAACTTGCAAAACTTGGATCGGTCCATGTTGGAACGTCCTCTGATAGGCCTCGGCTTCTCCACCCGTTTCATCTCGATCTGGGCTACCTCTTTCCATACCTGGGACCGAGGGACATTCAGCGGGGTATAGCTGTCGTACTTGGCCTTCTGGTCGGCCCGGTCAGCCTTGGCTCGGCCGTCCCGGTTCCGTCGTCTGTGGTCAGCATGCGCCTTTCTTGGTCGTTCCCCGTCATCGAGCGGACTTTTCCTGATCCGTTCGGGTTCATCGGCATTGGCCGCCTCCATTTGTTCCATCTCCAGGTACTTCTGGGCTTCGGTGTAGAATTCGGTCAAGGTGTACACTGGGTTTTTGCATAGATGGCGAGCCAGCCGGGACGATAGGTCTAATCCGTTGACTAGGCAGTGCACGTGGACGTCTTCAGGCAGTGACTTTACATGCATGGCCACGTCGCGGAACCGGTCTAGGTACTTTTGCAGGGTCTCGCCTTTCTTCTGCCTCACCTTGCTCAGTGTGAAGGTAGTCTTCGGCTGTTTCTTGCTGGTAGCGAAATGCAGCTCGAACTTGCGTCCGAGGTCCTCGTAGTCTCGGATAGAGTTGTCCGGGAGGGAAGTCAGCCATCGGTGTGCCGGCCTGTCCAGAGTAGCTGCAAAAAGGCGCTGAATAACTGGGCCGCTGATCTGTCGGACCCACATGAGCTTTTCAAAGGTGACCAAGTGGTTGCGCGGGTCCTGACTCCCATCGTACTTCGGCAGGCTGGTTAAATCAAAGCGCTTTGGGAAGCGGGCGGTTGCCGCCTCCCTCGAAAACGGGGATCTTCTAGTCTCCGATAGGTAGGTCACGCGATATTCCCGAGGTGATCCGTGGCGGGGCCGGGGAGTTCTGTCCTCCGCGCAGGGCTCTTCTCGATCTCGGTACTCCCTTGTATGCCGATCAGTGCGGTTAGGACCGACACCGTGGTTTTCTCTGTCTCCCAGGGACCGTGGTCTGCCCCGGTCTGCACTCGGGCGACGCCTCGGCTTGCCGTTGTCGCAGCGTGGGTTCCTCGGCTCAGAGTTGCTCGAGGAGCTGCTGTCGCCTGCCGGGGCTCTCCTTGTTCGACCGTGACCCCTGTGGCGGCCTCTCTCGCGACGGTCCTTCTCGAGAGCTTCTTGGATCATCTTTCCGATAGCTTCAAAGTCAGCCCGCCTCTGCAGGTCATCGTGTTTTTCCTTGTTTTCCAGGCGTCGCAGGAATGATTCCTGTGTCCTTCGCATCATGCGGACGTCGGCATCAACTACCCGGACATCACGCGTTGGAGACGGCGCGAGCGCTCCTTGTGGTCGCTGGTCTTCCTGCTGCGGCTGCTCCTCATGGAGCGGCTGTTCCCTCTCGGGGGAGGAAGTCACCTTGTCAGTAACATGTCCTTCTGGGGTGTTTCCTCTCCGTGGTGGTGCCGGCGGCTGGCCTGGCGGCGGGCGGCTGGCTTGTGGGTCTCCTCCCATCGGTTGAGGATTTCTGCCGTGGCTTCTAGTGCTCACCATCAGTAGTCACGGGGATTGAAGTTTACAGCCCCCACAGACGGCGCCAATGTTCTGTATGAAGAACACAGAGATTGGACTTGACTAGGTTGTCAAGCCTAGAGCCTACGTACCCTCGAAGGGATCAAAGTCCACATAGTTCGTAGCAAACTGAAAGGCACGTAGCCAGGGGAGTGGGGTGTGTGCTCTGTGTGGCAAAAAGTAACAAGAGCATAAGATAGAACGTGTGCACCTGTTTAGGGCTTCCTTCTATTTATAGAGGAGCTTGGTGCGTGTATCTCCCTATTAATGGGGGATATCTATGATTGAACCGTCAGGGGCTAATTGGCTGGTGCCATGATTGTAGGAGAATCCTCATTGATGAGGTCCTAAAAATAGGGGATCTCGGATCCCTTCCTCATATAGCGCGGATTCCCTTATAGGTGCCATTGGGCCGAGGTCCGGACTTGGGCCTATTGGGCCGGTCCGTAACAATCTTGTTGCCAAAAAATGCGATACTGATAACTAATCTTAGGGCTTAAGGCTAGAAGTTGCATTAGGGCTTTAATTACTTTTCTGTTATATAATTATTTAATGGTTTGTATTACAATATCAAATTATCAAATTGAAATATCATTATACCTCGATTGGGAGATAGTTTTTTGTCGTATATTATTCCACAAAAATTAAAACTCAATTTTTTTTTTTCGCTGGAAAATTACTGAAAAAGTTAAGTTGACTGATGATTGAATATTATTACACTTATTTGTATCTCTTGGTAAATGAATTTAGGATTGTTTAGTCAATAAATAATGGATTTTATTACTTAATCGAGCTTTGAGCTTTTAATTAGATTTAATTCATTTTTATGATTAAATTCCAGATTTACAGTGATTTAGTATTTTCGCCATAACTTTTGATCTAGATATCCGATTAGCCTGATTCTTCTTTCTTTTTTTAGATGATTCAGAGAGCTACAATTGTTATGAAGACTCGGAAGGCTGATTCGGACAAGAAGATGGACGAAATCGGAGCTAAAGACAGACGCATTTTTATGGATTTTTATTTTGCTCGAATTTTGTAATAAAAGACTAATTTTTAGAGGTTTCCTTTTTTTTATAGGGATTTCCTATTGATTAGGGGTTTCCTATTTATTAGAGGTTTCCTATTTTTTTAGAGGTTTCCTATTTATTAGAGGTTTCCTATTCTTAGTCATCTTTCCTATATAAGGAAAATTAGATGGTGGCTACAAACATATTCTCAATTACCCTTTATGGGTTTTTCAGATTAAATTAGAAGCTTTTTATTTTCTTTGAGTTGTTCTTCATGTTCTTCTTCATCTTTTCTTCTGCGTTTTTCCTAGCCATGCTTGGCTAAGCTTCTTTGATTGACCCAACGTTGAGGATTCCATGATTCGTCCAGAGAACTTGTGCTTTATCAGTAATTTAACTCGTTTATACTTTCATCTTATCGGATCCGATTTCTGGAAATAGTTCGAATATTAGATTTAATATTTGGTTTGGTTCATCCCAAGGACTGAGTTCGAACTAGGTTTTAAGTTTTGCTGTGTGATCGCACAGTGAGACGCCGCTATTCGGACATATTCTAGGCGATCGTCTAGTCGAGGGATTTTCTGGGCGAATGCAGAGATCTCGGTTCGCCCAGAGCCAAACGTGGGTTATTTATATTTCGTTCAATGATGGAAGTCTCTGGAATCTGAATGTTGGGTTGATCGATTTTAATCTGTTTCTTCTCGTTTTCTTATATTCTATTTTATCTTTGCTTCATTTAAATTGCATTTTTATTTTAGTTTATTAATTTAAAAATCCAAAACCCAATCCCCCTTGTTTTCATTGCGTTTGCATGACATTTAGATTACTTAGGATTCAATAAAAAGCTCCTCGAAAAGAGAGAACGATCCTAGGTTTGCCTATACGCAATCCTTGGTTAATTGTTGATTGTGGACCCCAAGGCTAATGACGAAGGTCTCCATCAAATGGCGCCGTTGCCGGGGAGCTAAGTAATTGGCTCCCTAGGTAATTTAATTGTCAAATTCACTTTTGACAAGGGGTTTCTCTTGTAAAGCTTGTTAGATTTGCATTTTTGATTTTTTTTTTATTGCATATAGTTTAGGATTTTTGCATTTAGGTAGCTTGCATATAATTCATTGCATTGTCTTAACTTGGTAGCTTTTGTGTGGTGTGTTTGTATCAAATTTGATATGATTTTGGGCTTATTTGTTTGAATTCACAATGTCTCCAAGTTAATTCATAGCATACTTGCATCTTTAATCATTTTCCAAAAAAAAAAGAAAAAATCTTCTTTTCTTTTTCACTTGCATTTGTATTTTATTAGATTCCTTTTCTTAGTTTTTTATAGTTTATAGTTAGATAGTTTTCTTGTAATTCCTTGGAAATTAATTGTATTGAAATTTCATGGCTTGGTTTTATGGCAATCATAATCTACCTTTCAATTCTCACTCTTTTGTAGGCAATCAAGAATGTCATGATCCTTTCCACCATCCATTACATGAACCATACCACCAACCTCCATTTCAACAATATCATCAACCCTCTCACTTACCACACCATCCTTCATTCCATCCCACTTCAGGACCATGCCATCCATTTCATGAATCCCAATACCCATTTGAGCCACCTTATGGACCTCATTTTCAACCACGTGTGCCCAACCAAGATCCTTCATTTTGTGAAGTTATTGGAGATTACCAAAATCAAACGGCTTGGGCTGTAAATGAAGAATGGTCACATAAGGAGAACCTTCATCAACAAATGGAATCTCTTTGTAGAATAATAGAACAACAAGTGAAATGGTCTGAGAGATTAGCAAAGGAAATTGAGCAGGAGGCACAAGTGTTGAAAATGAAGTTTCCTTCTATCATGGGCACACATGCACAAGAAGTGAGACCATTACAAAAGCGCAATGAAGAGTCATCTCTCCTATTTGGTAATGATCATATCCTTATAAAAGTAGACTCTCCTACTACTTTGACCAATGAAGCAATTCATGATTTGAGTGATAATGAGGTGGACGAGGAAATCATTGTTGAATCCCCTCAATTGTTTGGAAATGTAATTGCTCAACCAATTGGCTTTAGTAGTAGTGATTCAATTGTACTTGTTGATGAGTGTGTTCCTATTTCTTCATGTGATGCTTTAACTGATGAAAATGCTTCTCTTCATAGTACTAGTGATGATTGCAATAACTTGAATGACATATTTTCATGCTGTTGTGAAGAATATCAAATATGTGTAGATTGTTATCATGAAAAATGTCATTTACTTGTTGAGCTTCAAAAGAAAGCATTTAGTGAAGTGGTTGATTCTACCATTGATCAAAATGCACCCTCTTGTACTATTGATTATAGTAAGCATGTCAATTTTGAAAAGGTTGAATTAAGCATGGATGACAATGTTGTTGATGATGTTCTTGCTCAATGGTATGTTGATTATCCTGATTTTGCATGGACAAGTAATTCTGCCAATTGTGCATGTTCTGATAATGAATGGTGCCCTATTTGCACCGAGATTAATACTGCATTATTTGGTGATTCTGACTTGCTTAGTGATTCTACATTACTTGTGGATTCTGTTGTTGATGTGAGTGAGAAAGATCATAGCCTAGAATACCAAATGCATAAAATTCCCATTGGATTGCCCCCTTGTAGTCTTGTTGGTGACAAAGATTCTGAAATTTTGATTGATAAAATCCTGCATGTTGATCAATCTTTCCAACAAGTACTTTCTTCTGATTTGCCACCTGATTTAGAAAAACAAGATAATTGTTCTGAATCTTTACACATTCCAGGTGGTGATGATTTGAAAACTTCGCTTCATTCTTCCACTCTTTTCCCTTCCATCTCTTGTGATTGCAACGATGTTATGGTGTACTCCAACACTAAGTTGGATTCCACACCTTCCATTTTACAAGCACAAGAGAATTTTCACAATATGACTGGTTGCTTGACTCCTACTGATGGGAGTATCATTGATTTCCTTGGATGTGATAGTTACTTGGAGAGTTTGGAACTTAACATGACCTTAATTCACTTGAAATCTCTCCATGTCTCTATTTTTAGATGGGATACTGCTATTTGATTGTCTTATTTGCAGGCACATTTTTGGAAAGGTTGTCGATGGAACCAACATCCACCGTACATTCTTGGGCCTTTTCCAACAGATCCTGAGCCACCTCCACCAAGGAAGTTCAATGTGGGAGAAGAAGTTTCAAGGGAAAAATTCATGATTCTCATCAAAGATGAGAACTTCTCCTTCAAGCGACTCAAGATACTCTAACAAAGGTTGTCTCTTTTCTTACTTATTTTCTTCCTAATTCATATGATTACTTGGGCATAATTGTTGTATGAGGAAGATAAGTGTGGGGGAGGGACACAATTCATTAGAAAAAGTAGAAATAATATAGTTTCATAAGTAAAAAAAAATAAAAAAAGTTTTATGAATAACATACTCTCTTTCTATGATTGCTCTACCTCTTGTGAACCTTGACATCTTGGTTTTGATGGATTCTTCTTTTTGAGGCTGAATTTCTGGACTCTTGGATTATATTTTTTGGTAGTTAATTTTGGGATGCTGGTTGCATGATTTGGTATTAACCTTTGTGAGGTTTTGGGCCTGCATGAATGAAATTCATCTTTTACCATTCTTTCTTTCATGTGTGCATCTGCTCATGATTTGTGTTCTCTAGAACTTGCTCCTTTTCTTTTTGAAGCTAATTTTTCACTTACGTGCATAAGTATGATGGAAGCTTGTTTTCTTTCTTTCATTTTCCCACTTTGGCCAAATAGCCTTTCCCTTATATTATATTTCCTTTGCTAGCCCCTTTGTGCCTTCTTGACTCATTCTTTTCTAAGCCACATTACAAGCCTAAGCGTAAAACCATTTTATTCCGCACCTTGAAAATTTATTGAGTATTGGTTTCACCTTGGTTTTGTGTTTCAGTATGGGGGTTGCCCAGGTGTGCAACATTTTAAGTGTGGGGGGAGGATTTGATTTTGATTTTGTGCCATTCATCATTTGGCATTAATGTTGGTCATTGTGATTCTATACCAAAAAAAAAAAGTACAAGAAAAACAAGAAAAAAAAAGTACAAAAAAAAAAGCAAAAGAAACAAAAAAGAGAAAGAAAAAGAAGAAGAAAAAAAAAGGGGGAAAGAAAATACATAGAAATATGAGTGAAGTGAAATAAAAGTTTTTATACATAGAGAATGATTGTGTAATCAGTGCTCTTCTTGATATTTTTTGGTGCCTAGCCTCTCATTCCATACTATTACCTACTTTCACCCTAACCCCATTACAACCTTTCATAACAAGCTCTTTTGATTTGTGCATGCATGTGTTATGAGTAGTGGAGACGTAGAAATTGAGCAAGCTTATGGTAGGACAATTTTTTTGAGTAGAATTTGAGCAATACACTTATTGACCCTATACACTTGAGAGATTGATTGAAGGCATCCCTTGAGAGACCATCTTGTGTGATTAGCATCATTGAATGAGATTGCTAGGATTTATAATTTGAGATGAAAGGATTTTGGTCTTGATTGATTGGTCTTTAGAAGCTTTATGTCCTTTGTTAAATTTTTGCATTGTTAGCAATTGTTAGAAAGGAAGAATTTTTCATTTTAGTTTTTTTCTTTTAATTTTGCCCAGGGGTGCAAAAAGATAAGTGTGGGGGAATTTGATGATTGAATATTATTACACTTATTTGTATCTCTTGGTAAATAAATTTAGGATTGTTTAGTCAATAAATAATGGATTTTATTACTTAATCGAGCTTTGAGCTTTTAATTGGATTTAATTCATTTTTATGATTAAATTCCAGATTTACAGTGATTTAGTATTTTCGCCATAACTTTTGATCTAGATATCAGATTAGCCTGATTCTTCTTTCTTTTTTTAGATGATTCAGAGAGCTACAATTGTTATGAAGACTCGGAAGGTTGATTCGGACAAGAAGATGGACGAAATCGGAGCTAAAGACAGACGCATTTTTATGGATTTTTATTTTGCTCGAATTTTGTAATAAAAGACCAATTTTTAGAGGTTTCCTTTTTTTTATAAGGATTTCCTATTGATTAGGGGTTTCCTATTTATTAGAGGTTTCCTATTTTTTAGAGGTTTCCTATTTATTAGAGGTTTCCTATTCTTAGTCATCTTTCCTATGTAAGGAAAATTAGATGGTGGCTACAAACATATTCTCAATTACCCTTTATGGGTTTTTCAGATTAAATTAGAAGCTTTTTATTTTCTTTGAGTTGTTCTTCATGTTCTTCTTCATCTTTTCTTCTGTGTTTTTCCTAGCCATGCTTGGCTAAGCTTCTTTGATTGACCCAACGTTGAGGATTCCATGATTCGTCCAGAGAACTTGTGCTTTATCGGTAATTTAACTCGTTTATATTTTCATCTTATCGGATCCGATTTCTGGAAATAGTTTGAATATTAGATTTAATATTCGGTTTGGTTCATCCCAAGGACTGAGTTCGAACTAGGTTTTAAGTTTTGCTGTGCGATCGCACAGTGAGACGCCGCTATTCGGACATATTCTAGGCGATCGTCTAGTCGAGGGATTTTCTGGGCGAATGCAGAGATCTCGGTTCGCCCAGAGCCAAACGTGGGTTATTTATATTTCGTTCAATGATGGAAGTCTCTGGAATCTGAATGTTGGGTTGATCGATTTTAATCTGTTTCTTCTCGTTTTCTTATATTCTATTTTATCTTTGCTTCATTTAAATTGCATTTTTATTTTAGTTTATTAATTTAAAAATCCAAAACCCAATCCCCCCTTGTTTTCATTGCATTTGCATGACATTTAGATTACTTAGGATTCAATAAAAAGCTCCTCGAAAAGAGAGAACGATCCTAGGTTTGTCTATACGCAATCCTTGGTTAATTGTTGATTGTGGACCCCAAGGTTAATGACGAAGGTCTCCATCATTGACCAAAGTAATCCTCGGCAAAAACGTGGTCGTAGTTATAAGGTTGAGAGTGAATGTGTAACGTCCTCCATTTAACTTAACATAAATATAAATTAAGGGTTGATCAATAACGTGGTAATGCTTCATCACTTATTAAAATATACAAAATAAATCAGAGTACGCAAAATGAGCCATAACGTGACAATATACAATCATCTAATGTATACCAAAAGATGGAAGCAGTACTGTCAGAAGAAGTAGCCTAAACTTTCGAAGTTTTCCCTGATGGACCCAAACGGAAACTATCACCTGGAAAAATGTGGTAACCATCAATCCAACTCATTATGAATTCTAATATGTGCTAATGAGGTGCCATGTGGAACAATTTATATAATAAAAGTATTTTAAGAAAATAATATATATAATTTGCCAATATCCACATCACAAAATTTCATATCAGAAATTATGTATCACAGTTTTCATTAATACAATTCCCAAGATACCTCCCACCAATCCAACCGAACCTCCCTATTTCCTTCAACTAGACCTATGAACTAAGTTACATCCATATTACTAGTTACTCGAAAGCTCATTGGTCATGTGATGAGGACCGGCCAAAATTATCAGAACACATGTCTCAGACCATGGGTCTTTCCCCCTCATTGAACTAGTGGGGGTATCGTAAGCCTTCATTGAATATAATGGACCAGTCCTTCATTAAACAGATGGGACAATATAAAGCCAACCATTATGCATCAATGGAGGCCTCACCACGTGGTGGAATATACTACTTTATTTCCTCCCAATTCAACCCTTCCTATAATTATCATAATAAATATCATAATATCAAAACTCTCAATTCTTATACATAAATAAATATGTATATATTCATAATTCAAATCATAAGGTTCCGTAAGACAATTTCTATTAAAATATTCATAATGATTTCACAAAATACTCATAAACAACATATCAATACACATAACAAGTGGAAAATGGTTACCTCTCGCCGAAGTTAACTATTATCACACTACTCCTAATCCAAGAACTCAAACATACGCCAAAAATGAATCTATCACAACCAATTTACTAACCATTAATAACTCTTCCAAAAATCTACATAATTAAAAGTATACAAATTTTTAACAATAATATATTTAGAATGCTTGAAGTGGGCAGATTATAACGGGATTAAAAAAAAAAATTAGGAAGACCATTGTAATTATTAATTATTATTTAATGACTCCATTTTCTATTATTATTAATTACTAATTCCCTTTATTATTTATTTTCTTTTTACTAATAATAATAATAATTACTATTTATTTATTATTTATATTATTTCCATTTATTTTTATTATTTCTCCACCGTTGTTTCCAAAACTCACTCTTTTTACATTTATCCAACGTCATACATGTATATTTATATATATATCTATGAGTCCAAAATGCATTTACATGTACAACAATTCTCTCTTTTGTTTCCATAATATGTATATATCTATATACACACACACACACTATATGTTGCGTTTTCACAGAAAGCATATGACAACAATGGGAACTCCACATATCTTACAATGATTGTGTCAAGATAACTTAAAAGTTCAAGTAGTTAAGTCAACTTATAAAATATGGCAGTAAGCAACGCATGTGTGTGTGTGCATATGAACTCATGTATGAAGCTTATCCATTAAGTAAATGACACCTCACCCCTTTTCAACTCTTTTGCCACTATTCTAATTATTTGAATGCTTTCTTTAATATATATAGATATATATATACAACACACAGCAAAGCTACAAGTTTAAGATTTAAGATATATATGTATAAACTAGGCTCTTAACACACACATACACGATTGTATATTTGTATATATATATATATATATATATATTCGATAGTAAAAAAATGACATCAGTAAATAACCCATTACTGATACACACATATATATGGTATATATAACAGCCATGCTTTGATTCTTTTTCCAAAGGCAACGTGTGTGTGTGTTCATTAATTTTCTTCTTTAGTTTTTCAAACGCAGTCGCATGTGACAGCACATTCTTATTTCCTCTCATGAAATACTTAAACACTCATATATGAATCAGCTGATACACACACACTTATATTTGTAGTTAGTTTGCTCATTTCCTTTCCTATATGCAAAAACTCATGCATATAAAGATATGGCAGAAACTTTTTTGTTTTGTTTTTTGTTTTTAATATCAGTATGTTTTAGTTCATCAAGGGAACAAGAAAGAAAGGGAGCTTAGGACTTACCTCTGTTTTGGGGGTTTATAACAGAGTGAAATAGCAGTTGAACTCTTTTCCTCCTATTCACACTCTTGGCTTCACCTTCCCTCACGTGCTCACTCTCACTTTCACACTCAGCTCTTTGTTCTCGGACAGGTGCAGCAACAAGAAAGGTGAATCAAGACTTGGAGCGATGGTTATATATATATATATATATAGTGAGATTGGTCGAGGAGAAGAGAGGATATGAACCGATGAGAATTACATAGCACAGGGCTCGAGAGACATGGCATTATAATCTCCTCCTGCTCTTGAGTGTGGATAGATGCTGGCCACTAATAAGATTACACGTTGAAGGAGTATGGCTATTAGGTTTGCTGACAGTTTTCCTCCTCTTGTGCTACAGTTCAGACGTGTGAGATGGAGTGTTGATTTAATGGATATTACATTCAGTTGCTGTGTTTTGATGTTTTTTTTTTTTTTTACAAGGCGAAGGGAGGGGGGATTCGAACATGGGACCTGAGGGAAGATATAAGGCATCTCAATACCACCAGCTGTGCCACTGCACTGCTGTCGTCGGTGGTTTTTTTTTTTTTTTTTCTTGCTGTGTTTTGATGTAATTAAAGTCAAATGAAATGGGCTAGTTTAATGATAATGGGCTTTGCTTTGATATGCTGACATGAATGTTACTAAATTGAGGAGTGGGCTTTTACTTGGCAAGCTTTATTTAATAAGGGTCCAGCATATAATGAATAGATGGCCGAAAAGTGTTTAATGGATAGAAGTCAAATTGGTGCTTTACATGGAGAAGCATGTGACCATCAAATGAATGAGAAGGTGTGGTAATTATATGTGTGGTCATTGAATGGGAGGAGTATGTAATACCCTAAAAATCTTATTTAGCATAACCACTAAATGATATCTATTAAAGTAGGTGAATATGTGCTCTCAAAGATATTATAGTTCATCTAGTTTCAAATTAGAGAATTTTCTGCTAGAGTTAAATAAACCAAAACAAACTCAAATACTCTAAGTTCATTTAGGGATTCTAAAATACCCTATAATTTTCATATTGAAGCATAGTTCATATTTAAAATTTTAAAGGGGCATAAAATGTTATTGA
Source organism: Acacia crassicarpa (assembly GCA_034222035.1). Lineage (NCBI taxonomy): Eukaryota > Viridiplantae > Streptophyta > Magnoliopsida > Fabales > Fabaceae > Acacia > Acacia crassicarpa. The sequence continues at coordinate 44,014,430 of JAWXYG010000003.1, forward strand.
AATATCAAACAAATTAGAGGAAAGTGTCAATAATTGATTGGACAAATAATTGTACATTAATTAAAGTAATTACATTAATTTTTGCAATTGATTATTGAATTCTCTTAGGAACCATAAAATATCATAAAATACAAATAATTACCGTATTAAGTTATGGTTTACATGGAATTAAAAAGAGCAATGAGCGATTGAAATTACAACAATGAAGACACTAAATTTAACTAAATTAAAATAGGCATAATCAAAGATGGATAATTCCAATCAAAAGCCAATGACTAATTAAGAGTTATTTAAATGAATTTCTAAGGACTATAATTAAAATGGAGTTCCTAAAATAGTATAAGATGTCATGAAAATAGGAAAGTATGTTGGCTCTAAAGTAGTAGTGTATTTATTCTATTTCTTGAATAAGTTGACGGTAGGACTTAATGGGGCAAAAACCAATTCTCTAAATTTTAATTAGGAGTCATAAAATATTGTAAAATACCATAAAAGCCCTTAAACCAATTAAATGGAATTTTCAACAATTTAAGAACAATTAAACTCACACTTAGTGATATATTGTCATATAATTCACATATTGGCAAAATTAAGCCGTAAAGGGATAGGAAGAGGTCTAAAATAATTAGAGGACACTAAAAATAATTAGTAAACACAAAAAATTTATCTTAATTGAATTAACATGCATAATTAATTTAATGATAAATATTTACAAGCAATTTGCAATATTTTGGCTAAATTCAACAATAAAGCCTAACAAGGGATCCATAATTGTAACAATTGGACTTAGTAGGATCATAATTGAATTGGTAATCAATAAAATCATTTCAAACTAAACCTAATTAAGCTAAATTAAATAGTAAACAAGAAGAAATTAATTTAGGGCTTTAGTCACAACATTGGATCATTTTTGGTAGCCCAAATCATTGCCCAAATAATCAATAAAGCCCAAAACAACAATGAAACCCAAAAATCCAGAGGTAGGCACGGTTTTGGGAGCTTCATGGAGAAGGAATTGAATTTGTCACATGGTCAAAAATAGTCAAAAGCTTGTAGGATATAAGTTACTATTGCATACTTGCACTTCAAGTTGTTTAGCTTCTAGGAGAAGGAAGAAGAAAGAGAATAAAGGAGAGAGAGAGAGAGGGCAGATGAGTGTGTGTATGGTGAGGGTGTGATGTTTTGAGGGAACCCTAGATCCAATGATGGAAAGTTAACAAGAGGAAAGTTGCATTTAATTACAAGTTTGCCCAACCTTTTCACTATCCATAGAGGCTTTGGGCATTCACTTTTCCTCACACCAAGCAAAGCAACACTTGCTTATTTGAGAGAGAGTTGAGAGAGTTGGAGGAAGAGCTTAAAGGAGTCCAAGCTTTAGGTAAGCAAAGTTCTTTAGTTTTGAGTTTATATTCATAGATAGAAGTAGTTTTAATCTTTAAAATTCTAGAATAATTTTAGTTTCATGTTTTTATAGTTAAAAATAGCTTCATTTCGAAAATTTAGTGAAGGAAGTAGTTCTGCAAAATTTCCAGGTTAAGAACACTGGAGTAACGAAATTCTGGTGAAAATTCGTCGGTTAGGCGATTTCTGAACGGGTCACATAAAAACACATATTTCATGTTGAAAATGTTATTGAAAAATTCTGAGAAAATTCATGATGAAATTAGGCATATAGAGCTTTCCAAATCTGTAAATAACATGTTGAAATGAGCTCTGTACAGTGAGAAAGAAATTCACAAAGTTTAGGCTGCGAAAATGCTGGAAATTCTGGGCAGAGGATGAATGCGTGAAATCTGGGAATGATTTTTAAATTCTGGGAAAATTCTGGTATTTTTACTGGAAAATAGACACCCTAAGGAGTCCGGAAAATTTTACGGATCTTCGTTTCGATTTTTCTAGAATTAGTTATGAATTTCCAAAGATAGGCGAATTTCTGCCCAATAATTCCAGCGGTTTTTCAATAAATTATGAGAAAATAAAATAATGGTTTAATATACCAAGGGTAGAATAGTCAATAGTGGCCAAAATATCTTTTAGAATATTATCTTTAAATTAATAGGACGATATTGCTCTGATAGGCTGTCCGAAAGAACACAGACCGATCAATTACGTACCGAGACTATCGACTCAGGTACGGACGCGTATTGTAACCTTAACTCTGATGCTTATGGTATGCTTATATGTGATAGATAGTCTGAGATTCTGTTTTTGAAAATTGATCATACACATACAACTTGATACGGGTTATGGTTTTGATAATGTCGTTATGTTTTCCTAGCGCTGAGGACACGATAGGCCATCGTGGTACTGGAGATAGTGCAGACTATAATAACATGCATATTGCAGTGACTGTGTTATGTTATTATTTGAATATGAGAATATTGTATGTGATTATTGCTGTTTTGCCATGGATATCTGTCATACATATTTAATATATAAGCATGAGGTTAACCGTTACTTGAGGTTCAATGGTAATTGAACCTCAGCTCTTAACATAGCGTCAGGGTCCGGAGGAACCAGGGCCAAGGACAAGGATAAGGAGCCAGCGCGAGAACGAAGACGGAGAAATTTTTATTTCAACGTTATTTTGTTGAACTATTTTCAGACTACTGTACCGCTGTGTAAGCAGTCAGATACTACATCATTAAATGTTTATCAGATACTCACACTTTTGAAATTATTCCGATGCTCTACTTTGATCAATTATTTCAAAAACGCTTTTAAAAATTGGGATGTTACAGAGTACGTAGGAATTAGTAATCAATAATTTGTTACTTGGGTTTTGTTCTAAAATTATCTCTTGCAATTATTTTCTTGATTTTATTTTCTAAATATTCCAAGGAGAATAATTCCTAATTTTCTAAATAATTAATTTAATCATTTGGCCAAGTTCCACCATTAAATTCTCATTTATTATTTCTATAATTTTTAGGTATACTTTGTTCTTTATTTGAATTATTCTTTTCCCAAAATAAATTAAGGAAAAAATAAGCCTAAATTTCCAATAATTATTTTAAGCCAAAATTTCAAAATTAAATTTCTACGTAATATTCCAATTTTAAATCCTAAAATTTGGGATATTACAGAATGTCTATTTTAGTCCTTATTATAAGTCTCACCGTTAAAATTTTCATATGAATTTACAATTTTGCCTTTTATTTATTATTGAAGACGTTTCTTTTTTTTTTTTTTTTGGTGAAATATTGTTCTCATAGGACCATACTTCTCTGGTAGTTTTATTTATAGGGTAGAGAGTGTGCGTGTGTGTGTGTTTTTTCCCTATTTATGAAACATATCATCAATTTTTTTTATATAAATGTATAATTACATTCTTCATTTATTTCTAGCTAGATTCTTATTTTCTTGGAAATTATGTAGTTAAATAGGGGTAATGACGTTGAAGGTCTTTTTTTCAAATGAGATTAAATTATATAATTTCATTTAAACAATATTAAATTATATAATTAAGTGATTTTTTTTTTCCCGTTGCGGTGTTTATCAATTACCTTCTCCAGTCCTAATTATGAGACAACATTTGGAAGTTTGTTTTGGTCCTAATTATGTAATACCCTAAAATTTATATTTATCATAAATACTAATTTTGGTAAATAATACACAATAAATAAAGGAAAGTATGTTGTCTCTAATTTTGTAGTGTATTTATTTTATCTCTTGGGCAAATTTTCTTTAGGATTTAATAAGGCAAAATCCAATTCTCTAAATTCAATTAGGGATTATAAAATATCATAAAATGCCATAAAAATACCTAAAACAATTAAATAAAATTACTAACAACTAATAAACAATTAAACTCACATGAATTAAAATATTCACATTTAGTTCTTATATCATCAAAAATAAACCATAAAAAAGTGTAAAAAAGGCTTAAAGTAATTTGGGAATACTACAAATAATTATTGGACAACTAAATTGAGATTGATTAAATTAATATTCATGATTAAGCTAATAGCAAATAAAAGGGGCTAATTAAGAGTATTTTACATTAATTAATGATCAAAGGACCAAGGTTATGGCTCCAAAATATTATCTAACCAATTTAAATAAAACACAAAATAAAAGATGAAGGGGGGGGGGGGGGCGAAATTTTGAGCTTGGGAGTGAAGAAAAATAATTCACACGCATGGTAAAACTTGAGAATGAAGTTGGAATCTTCCAACTTGATGAGCAAGTCTTCAAGACTTCATGAGCAAGGCTCCAACCTTCTTGAGCAAGGAAGAAAAAGGTGAAGAGGATGAGAGAGGGAGGGGGGTCGGATGAGAGGGATGGAGAGTGAGGATGAGTGTTCCAAATTTTACCTTAATCCAATGGCCAAGAATTTAGATGGAGGAGGTTAGGGAAATTACCACAATTTCCATAGTGAAATCCTATAAATAGGCACCTTGGCCTTCATTATTTTCACACTAAAGAAGGCAAAGCAATCTGAATATTAGAGAGGAGTGAAAGAGAGTAAACTTGAAACAGTTCAAGCATAGGTAAGCAAGTTCTTGAGTTTTGAGTTTAAATTCATAGATAGTTGTGTCTTAATCTTAAAAATGCTAGAGTAGTTTTATTTTCATGTTTCTATGGTAAAAATAGCTTTGTTTCGAAAAATTGATGAAGGAAGAGTTAGAGCCAAATTTTTGGAAGAAAAACACCGAAGTAACAAAGTTCTGGCGAAATTTGTCGGTTAGACGATTTCTGGAGTCAGTAGTAGAAACACCATAATTTCATATTGAAGATGATGTTAATTAATTCCGAAATTTTTCATGGTTAAAATAGACATATAGACCTTTCCAAATATTCCTAGAGTGTGTCATTTAGAGTTCTGTAAAAAGAGATAAAAATTCTTGAAGAAAGGCTATGTTTTCTGGGTAAATTTCTGGGCAGCGTGTGAAAACTTGGAAATTGGGAGTTGTTCTTAATTTCTGGGTAAAATCTGATATTTTTTCTTAGAAATAGTCATCCTAAGGAATCCGGGGAATTTTACGGATCCTCGTTTCGATTTTTCTAGAATTAGTTATGTTTTTTCAAAGTTAGACGAAAATCTGCCAAATTTGTACCAGCGTTGTTCTACGAATTTTGAAGGAATAAAGTGAAAAATAAATGTACCAAAGGTAAAATAGTCATTAGTGGCCAAAATATCTCTTAGGATATTATTTATAAATTAATGAAGCGATATTACTATTATAAGCTATCCAAGAACGCATACCGACTGACGCTCGTACCGAGATCACCGACTCAGGTACGGATGCGTATTGTAACACTAACTCTGATGCTTATTGTATGCTTATATATGTGATAGATGACAACTGTACATGCGATGTGTACATGAACAACTTTACATGTGATGTGTACTGTTGACATAAATAACTTTACATGTGATGTGTATTGTTAACCCGGATAACTGTATATGCGATGTGTACTCTTGATATATTAAACTTACATCTACTGTGTGATTGTGTGTTGATTAATGTTATAATATCTGTCATACATATTTTGTCATATATAAGCATGAGGTTAACCGTTACCTGAGGTCCAATGGGCATTAGACCTCAGCCCTTACTAAAGCTTCAGGGTCTAGAGGACCGAGTGCCGACGACAAGGGTAAGCAGCCCACGTGAAGACCTGGCCAGAGTTTCTTTTTGTTTTTGGGCTGTATAATATTTTGAATTATTAGGATGAATGTACCACTACTATAACCAACTATGGTTAAAATTTTAATACACTCATCAGTTACTCGCTCTCTTGAATTGCTTCGATGCGCCACTTTGATCAAACTATTTTGAAAACGCTTTAGAAAAATGGGGTGTTACAAATTATAAGACAACATTCTAATTTTTATCAATTTCTTTCTAAAATACCCCTTTTTATTCTCTCAAATGTATTTAGTTTTTTGTGAGTATATGTATGAGGATCGTAGACTCTTTCAGTCAATGAAACTTTTAAATTGTTGGATTTTGATTTATTTATCGATCATCTAACGTTAATTTGCTTATATATATATATATATATATATATATATATATATATATATATATATATAAACACACGTGTGTGTGTCTATATATATGTGTGTGTATGTACCTATGTGTGTCTATATCAACGGCGGATTTAGGGGGGGGGGGCGGGGGCTAAAATAAAATTAAAAAATATTTTCAAAGGACTAAAGTGAAAATTTTAAACTTTTTTGAGGGACTCCCATGAAATATTTAATACTATTATTGGTTAAAATGTAATTTTCATAAACTATGGGTACTTTTATGTAATTTTATCTGACCCTCTTTTCACATATTTTCAATTCCCAGAAATTCAGGGGAATTTTTTGACATTTTTCCATTCATAAAAAATATTAATTTTGATCCAATTGACATTTTTCCAAATTCTCGCCCTCCGTCGTTAAAATTCCTGGCTCCGCCCCTGGTCTATATATATATATGTGTGTGTACCTGTGTGTGTGTTTCTGTGTATATATGTATGTACAGATGTGTGTGTCTACACAAACACATATAATTGTGTGTGTATGTGTGTACATATATGTATATCTGTACACACACAGATACACATATATATTTGTGTGTGTATGCATATATATGTGTAATACCCTAAAATTTATGAATATAAATATTAATTTTGATAAATAATACATAATAAATAAAGAAGAGTATGTTGTTTCTAAATTTTTTAAATTTGTTAGCTATATTTTAGGCAATTTTCTCTTGGAAATTAAAACAACCAAGGGCTAATTTTAGGCTACATTTAAGGATCATAAAATACAAAGTAAATATCATATTAAGCTATGATTCTTAGATAATCAAAAAGAACAAGAAAATACTATGAAAATACTTAAACAAATTAAGAGAACTTAATAAAGATTAATTAGCAATTAAGTCTCCACTAATTAAATAACGGTGTAAACCTTCGTAATAAATCAAAATGGCTAATTAATGAAAATTAAGCACTAATTTTCATAATTAGTTAACAAATCAATATCAAATGCAATTAAGGGTTAACAAATCCTATAAATAAGCTTAATCATTTTGAAAATGGAAGAGCCAATGAGAAATCAAAGAAATAGGCTCAATCTTTGTAAAATTAAATAGACCAATAGGAAAATTAAGATATGGACTAAGGGTGAGGATTAAGTTTGAACAAACACAAAATCAAATCTAATGGCTAGGGATCAAAATGAGAGAAGAGATTATTTAATAATATTTTAAAATAACATAATTAAACAAGCACATGGAGCATTTAATGCAAAAAAATGCAAGATGATAGGGGAAAGAGTGAGAGAGCATGGTTTTGGGGAGAGAGAGAGAGAGAGAGAGATTAAAATATAATTTTTTTAGCACATGTTGAATTAAATTAAGGAAATAAAAATAAAGGCTTAATCCTATGTAATTAGCATCAACCAATGAGAGCATTTCCTTCCTAAATTGAGTCTTCATCAAAACACAAACTAACTTAAACCATTGATTGTGGAAAGTGATCCAAGGGATGGAATCCATGGACTTTTCCTATAAATAGAGGTCTTGCCTCTTCACAATTCTTCACACCAAATCAACCACCAAGTGGTGATTTCTAAGAAGGAGGAAGGAGAAGCAAGAGGTTTCAAGAGGTAAGCTTGCTTTTAATTTCTAGTCTTTAACTTTTGTAGTTCTTAGTATAATTGTTAGTTTAATTTAGAAAATAAGTAAAGTAATTTCCCATAAGTGTTTTTAGGCCTCATTGCATTGAAAGATGCTTAAAGAGGTAAAAACATGTTGGGAAGTGACTTCTAGGATTAATGGAACAAGTTAGAGTAAGATAGGGAATTATTGGGTATTGTTGGATTATTGGAGTCAGTCAATTAGAGAGCATTATTTTATGAGTAAATTTATATTAAAAAATTCTGAAATAATTCATGGGTATATTAAACATGTATAGCTTTCCATTTACATAAAATATGTATCAATTAGAGGTCTGTAGAGGGAGATCAAAATTCTGGAAATAAGACTACGTTTTTCTAGAAAAATTTTGGCCAGAGGTTGAAGATTGTAAAACTGGGAATGATTCACTAATTCTGGGTGAAAACCAGTATTTTTCCACAAAACTAGACATGCTAAGGTTTCTGGGAAATTTTACAGAACCTCGTTTCGATTTTTGTGGAATTAGTTATGATTTTTCAAAGTTGTCGAAAAATCTGCCCATAAATGCTAAAGTAGCGTTTTTTTCATAAATAAAGGGCTATTATTAGAATAACAAATCCACCAGGGATAAAAATGGTCAGTAGTGGCTAAAGTACCTCTTAGACTGCGATTTATAAAGAAATAACACGGTTATACATTCATAAGCTATCCAAGAGACATACCGACAGGCATACGTACCACTATCCGCACGAACTAAGGTGCGGACGCGTACTGTAACACTAACTCTGATGCTTAGTGTAAGCATATATGTGATAAATGATTTCATAGAGTCATGGACAAGACTTGGTCTTGGGCCATGCACCGTGGCTAAGTTATTGGGCTTAGTTCACATGTTTATACATTCAGTTTTATACGGGTTACAGTTTTGGTAATGCTGTTGAGTTTTCCTAGCGCTGAGGACACGAGGGGCTGTCGTGGCACTGGTTAGTGCAAACGTGGGTGATTGTGCATGTGCTGTATGCTATGTACTATTGATATGTTAATCTTACGTCTGCTGTGTACTTATATATTGATTATTGCTGAAATGTCATGAATATTTTGTCTTACATAAGTATGAGGTTAACCGTTACCTGAGGTCTAATTGGCATTGAACCTCAGCCCTTACCATAGCTTCAGGGTCTGGAGGATCAAGGACCGACGACAAGGGTAAGCAGCCCGCTTGAAGACCCGGTCGAAGTTTCGCTTTTTTGGAATGTATATTATTTTGAATTATCAGGATAAATGTACCCTTACTATAACCAACTATGATTAATATTTTGTAACTTACTCATCAGTACTCGCTCTTGTAAATTGCTCCGATGCGCCACTCTGATTAAATGATATTATTCCGCTTTTGAAAAACGAAGTGTTACAATATGTGTGTTTATGTGTGCATAAATATATATATATATATATATATATATATATATATATATATATATATATATATGTATATGTATATGTAGATAGATATGTATGTATGTATGTATACACACACATATTTATATATAGTAAAACCATTATTTCAATTAAAAAGCGTGTAGAAAAGAAAATTATAGGTCAGAGAGGTATATGGTAGAACTTGTTGATTTACTTTTACTTATGTCATTTTAAATTTATATAAGGGTATTTTTGGAAAATAAGTAAAATTAAATAATTTAATTCATTTTCTTAATTTCCTTAAAATCGGTTAAATATGTCTTAGAATTAAGACGGGACGGAGTATAACTCAGTATCTAATATTTGTTATTGGAAGACTAAAAATTTTGAATTCATTCCAAACTTATTGTTGGTACGTTCACTAAAACAGCTTTTTAAAAAAAAAAAAAAAAAAAGGAAAAAGGAGGCTGACTCCATGCGCCATGGCTCATTTGCTATTCGGTTGCTCCGACTAAAAATTATAATATTTAATTATCGATATTCTGGACATTATCTTTTTTATTTCTTGCGGATGATTCTGTTGTTAAAGAACATGTGAAGAGTTTGATATATATTTTACATTTAAATGAATTTTCACATAATTAATATGCCAACATTAAACTTTGGTGGGCTTTAATTTTAATTCAATATCCTCAAGTATTTAATTATTTAAAATTTAAATAAATGCACTTAAAGTTTTATTTAATTTTAGTAAGATTTTAATCATACATATATAAATTTTGATTTGATAAAATGGATTTAATGGCTCTCAAATACAACAAATGAAATAGATTTGGACAATTTAATTTGCTAGCAATTCTAGCTTACGCGTAACCTTATGGTTAATTATATATAGTGATCAAACAAGTAGAAAGGAGTCCATTAAATCAAACAGCTTTATTACAGATAATTAATACGATTACATTAGGGAGGCTAGAATTTTCCTATAGCCATGCACGATACACACAACAAAGTGAAACATAAAAAGAAAATATTAAAAAACAGCAACAATTGGCATGGTGACAAATTGAGAGAAAACATGCTTTTATTTTTAGAGTATTTTTATTTTTAGGGTATCAAAATATGTTAAAACTCATGGGATACTCAGTAACCATAAGGTGGTGGTTGATAGCTTGGTGGTTTCTCTGTAGGGGGGTTGTACGTAGGAGGCTTTTCAACAGGTGGCTTGTACACTGGCGGCTTCTCAACAGGTGGCTTGTAAACCGGGGGTTTCTCTACGGGAGGCTTAAAAACCGGCGGCTTCTCCACTAGAGGCTTGTAAACAGGCGGTTTCTCAACTGGTGGATTGTAAATCGGGGGTTTCTCAACAGGAGGCTTGTAAACAGGGGGCTTCTCCACTGGAGGCTTCTCAACAGGGGGCTTGTAAATGGGAGGCTTCTCAACTGGTGGCTTATAGACTGGTGGCTTATAGACTGGTGGCCTATAGACTGGGGGCTTCTCAACGGGTGGCTTCTCTACTGGAGGCTTCTCAACAGGTGGCTTCTCTACTGGTGGCTTGTAAACGGGTGGCTTCTCTACTGGAGGTTTATAGGGTGGGGACTTTTCAATTGGTGGTGGCTGATAGTAATTTGCGAAGCTAGAAGTGGTGAGAAACACCACCCCTATGAGAAACACTAGCAAGTGTTTAGAGGACATTGTTGAGCTGAGTTTGTGTTGATGGTGCATATGAGAGAACATGCACTCCAATTTATGGCAAACGAGAGAGGGGAGCTGGTGGAGTATTTTAATACAAACATAAGACTAATTCATAAAATAATACTCCCTCCGGTCCTAATTATAAGACATAGTTGACTTGTTTGGAGAAATTAAGGAAGCTAATTAAATTAGCTTAGACTATTTTTATTTTTATTTTTTTCTTCAAACTAATTAGTTTAACTAATAAACTAATATATAATCTAAAGATGCACAACATATGAAATGATTTAGTAACTTATTTAGCTTCCTTAATATCTTCAAAGAAAGTCAACTATGTCTTATAATTAGGACCGGAGGTAGTAATAAATAAAGTAAAGATCGGTAGGTATGTGAACTTGATGAATATCGCCATGCATGTGGCTGATTATTAGGAGCAAATGGTTTTGGCTGATTGCATGTGGTTGGTGTAATACAATGCTCAGTAGCCGGGATTTGTTTGGATAAGATGACTTTGTATTTTTTTTCTCTTTTTTTTAATCAAAATCAACTTGTCTGCTAGCCAAATTAAATAACTATATTAAAACAAATTATATCTTCCTAATATCCTGCACTTTGATTCTAAGAATCTGAGTTATATTAAAAATTGCATTATTGCCAGCTGGTATAAGTTTCTTTAGAGCGTAGTTGAGATCTTCAAAATATTTTATTGATTAATGATTGGATAGATCTTTCACTCAGACCACGTAATGGCCTTCATTCTGCTCCTAGACGTGAAGACGACAACGTGCAAAATGGTCAAAAGGTAGGTATACTGTGTTATTATATCCCTATCATCCATATATATTGAAAAGGCCATAATTCATAACCAAAGAATTTCTTTTTTTCTTTTTTAAGAAAAAGAAGGATTATATTTTCCTCTGTGTGATGTATAATACCCCAAATTTGTATATCTCTTGAATATAATATTTTGGTCATTTAGGACCCATTTAAAATAGGAGAGTATGTTGTCTCCAAATTAGCAAGTATAATTATTCTAATTCTCGAATAACTTGTCGGTAGGACTTAATAGGGCAAAATTCAACTCCCTAAATTTTTATTAGGAGTCATAAAATATTATGAAATACCCTAAAAACCCCTAAACTAATTAAATGGAATTTCCAACAATTTAAGAACAATTAAACTCACAATTAGTGACATAATGTCATGTAATTCACATATTGGCAAAATTAAGCCGTAAAGGGATAGGAGGAGGTTTAAAATAATTAGAGGACACAAAAAATAGTTAGTAAACATCAAAAATTAATCCTAATTGAATTAACATGCATAATTAATTTAATGATAAATATTTATAAACAAATTGCAATATTTTGGCTAAATTCAACAATAAAGCCTAACAAGGGATCCACAATTGTAACAATTGGACTTAGTAGGATCAAAATTTAATTGGTAATCAGTAAAATCATTTCAAATTAAACCTAATTAAGCATAACCTAATAATAAACAAGAAGAAATTAATTTAGGGCTTTTTGGCACAACAAAAACTCAATTGGATCATTTTTGGTAACCCAAACAATTGCCCAAACCACCAATAAAGCCCAAAACAACAACCCAACCCTAAGGACCAGAGGAATTTCGGTTTTGAAGGCTTCAAAGGGAAGGAATTGAGTTTCAAACACATGTGTCAAAAATTGTCAAAGCTTCTAGAAAACAAAACACTATTTATGGCTTAAAATGCAAGTTTGTCTTAGCTTCAAGGAGAAGGAAGAAGAAAGAGAAGAGGGGAGAGAGAGAGAGAGGGCAGATGAGTGTGTGTGTGGTGAGGATTTAAGTTTTTCAATGAAGCCCTAGATCCAATGGTGGATAATTGACAAGAGCAAAGTTGCATTTTATTACCAAATTGCCCAACCTTTTTCCTATAAATAGGGACCCAAGCTCTTCACTTTTCTTCACACCAAGCAATACAACACTTGCTTATTTGAGAGAGAGTTGAGAGAGCTTAAGGGAATTCTTGAAGGAGTTCAAGCTCTAGGTAAGAAAAGTTCTTAGTTTTTGAGTTAAATTCATAGGTAGAAGTAGCTTTAATCTTTTAAATTCTAGAATAATTTTAGTTTCATGTTTTTATAGTTTAAAATAGCTCCATTTCGAAAATTTAGTGAAGAAAGTAATTCTGCAAAATTTCCAGATCAAGAACACGGTTGTAACGAAGTTCTGGCGAAAATTCGTCGGTTAGGCGATTTCTGAACTAGTAACAGAAACACTCATATTTCATGTTTAAAATGCTATTGAAAAATTCTGAGAAACTCTATGATGAAAGTAGACATATAGAGCTTTCTAAATATGTAAAGAGCATGTTGAAATGATCTCTGTACAGTGAGAAAGAAATTCTCAAAGTTTATGTTGCGAAAATGCTGGAAATTCTGGGCAGATGATGAACACGTGAAATCTGGGAATGATTTTTGAATTCTGGGCAAGGCCTGATATTTTTTCTGGAAAGTAGACATCCTAAGGAGTCTGTAACTTCTTACGGATCTTCGTTTCGATTTTTCTAGAATTAGTTGTGATTTTTCAAAGATAGGCGAAATTCTACCCAATATTGCCCAGCGTTTTTCCACGAATTTTGGAGAAATAAAATAATGATTTAAGTATACCAAGGATAGAATATTTAGTAGTGGCCAAAATATATTCAAGAATATTACTTACAATTAATAAACGCAATATTCCTATGATAGGACATCTGCAAACGTGTACCGATCACCGAAATACCAGAATTATCAACTCAGGTACGGACGCGTACTGTAACACTAACTCTGATGCTTATTGTATGCTTATATGTGATAGATAGTCTGAAACTCTGTTTTTGAAAATTGATCATACACATACAACTTGATACGGGTTATGGTTTTGATAATGCCGTTATGTTTTCCTAGCGCTGAGGACACGGATGTACACCGTGGCACTGGAGATAGTGCAGACTGTAATAACATACATATTGCAGTGGCTGTGTAATGTTATTATGTGAATATATGAATATTGTATGTGACTAAATGCTGTTTTGCCATGGATATCTGTCATTCATATTTGATACATAAGCATGAGGTTAACCGTTACCTGAGATTCAATGGTAATTGAACCTCAGCTCTGACTTTAGGCCCAGGACCCTCAGGAGGTCAGACCGAAGATAAGGGTAAGCAGATAGCATGACGGAGCGGACGAGGAGATTCTGTCAAAATTTTTATTTTACCGTCTTTTGAATATTCGGATATTTTGGATGACTGTAACAGTACACAAATACATCATTATTGAATGTTATTCAGTTACTCATTTTCACGACTATTCCGATGCTCTACTCTGATAAACCCTTTTTGAACTCTGATAATTTTATTACGAAAACGCTTTATAAAACGGGGTGTTACATTTTTGGTATCAGAGCAGACATTCTGGCCTAAAGTTAACTATGTTACTCCAGACAGTTTGGTGTCTAGAAAGGGTTTTGTGGTTGGCAATCAGTCCCCGTGAATTCGGCGAGCCTTCCATAAATACACCGGCCTGGCCAGACTGTTTGAGTAATGGAGTTAGGTTTGAAGTTTTTCAAAAAAGTATTTTTCGGCTAGAACTTGGCTCAGTTATAAGAAACCATTGGTGCCGAAGGCAAGGCTAGTCTATGTGGATCGGTCAAGCAGTCGCCATAGAGTTGGTGAGACCCCCATGATAGACACTTACCTGGCCAATCGGTTGATTAACTGAGTTGGGCTCTAAGCCGTAGTTTTGAAACACATTTCGAAAAGAGTACTGATGTAACTTCGGTGTACATGTTGCAGGAAAATGGTTAGACCGCCGATTAATCATCAGAGAGCCGATTTCGTTTATCGATACGGACTTATGAGACGCGTGGCACGAAAGAGCGTGAACCCGCAGACGGTGGGCCGAAGGTTAAACCCAGAACCCGTATACCCTCCGCCCGCACCGGCACCCCAGCACGTGCCAGCACCTCCTGCCTTTGCAAATCCCTTGGGATTACCTTACAATCCGTTGTTTCCTGTAGAGCACCTGCACGACCCAGAGCCTGAGTATCACCCAGGCCCGGAGTACCCCGATAACCTGTACGACCCAAATCCCATCCCGGCTATACCCTTGAATGTTCTACCAGCTCCTAATGCCCCAGCAGGCTCACACCATTCCTCTGTTGGGGATAACTTCGACTACGTTAATGTAGCGGACCTGGTGGATGAGGATGCTGACTCTGACTACGACTTCATTGAGCTTGCTGACTTAGAGGATGAACCCGCCGACAACATAGCTGAGCACGCCGACCCGGAGAACCTGCGGTACGTACTAGATGGCAACCGCGAGCTGACTGAGACGCTGTATGACGCATTCTTGATGGCAGGCGGTTACGGAGAAAACATTCGAGAATATTACTTACGTTTCCTGACCCGTGTCAGGGAGATTTATGATATGACTATGCCCCTTACTGACCCTTATACTCCGGAAGAATGGATCAGATCCACTCTTCACCACTTCCCTCGAACCAACTATTGGATACGGAAGACAAATGAACTTCTCGACGAAGGTCCACTAAGGGAGGTTTGCATCCATCTTTTTCAGATCAGGAGTTGGGTGCATCGGGCTATGTGAACCGGAGGAGGAAGGTCAGAACCCAGCAACAGTCCAAGAAAGCAGTGGAAGATTATGACGCATAGTATTAATTTGACGCCAGACTAGTAGAAATAGTTGTTGATTCTAGTACACCCTTAGGGAATAGATTAGAGTATTTGGTAAGGTTATAATGAAGTAACTATGATGATGAACTACACCGTAACGTTGTAAAATATTTGACATATATAATATGATGCTTTGTCTTTATCTTGTCTTTCTCTAATGATCTATCTATTATTCGTCAAAAATTAGACTAATGGCAACCTTAAGAGGAGCTGGAGCTCCCCGAGGCCGAGGCCGAGGTAGAGGCCGAGGCAGAGGTCGGGGTAGACAAGCACGAACCGTACCTATACATGAACTAAATCAGCAGGAACCACCACCACCACCTATTCGTGATGAGATCCAGGAAATGAGGCGTATTGTCCAAGAACAAAGGGTCCTCATTGAGACACTCCTTGCTAACCGGCAGGGAGGACAAAATGAAGAACAAAGCAGGGAACGACAAGCTGATGAAGAAGAGCAACAAAATACCGAAGAAGGAGAGAATCGCGACAACCAGAATGACGAACGGAGCCAGGCATCTGAGGGATCCAACCGATCCCAATCACATCCTCGACAGGACAGAGCAATGGCAGAACTACAGCGACCAAACAGAGTGGTCGAGAACACCCAATACTGGGTAACACAATTCTGCAAACTGAAACCCCCAGCCTTCCGAGGTAAACTTGACTCAGCAGAAGACTGGTTGATGCGCTTGGACAAGATCTTTGAGGTCTTGGAATGTCCTGAAGACAGAAAGGCACAACTTGCAATTTACAAGC
Source organism: Acacia crassicarpa (assembly GCA_034222035.1). NCBI lineage: Eukaryota > Viridiplantae > Streptophyta > Magnoliopsida > Fabales > Fabaceae > Acacia > Acacia crassicarpa. The sequence continues at coordinate 44,030,646 of JAWXYG010000003.1, forward strand.
TGGAAGGAGATGCGGACCGTTGGTGGAAGAGCACTGCAGCAACACTGCGAGCACGTTACTGCCCCATTACATGGGAGAAATTCAAGGAGAAATTCAATGAACAATATTTCCCACCCTCTGTTCAGATGATGAAGGAGTCCGAGTTTTTGCACATTCGGCAAGGGCAAGAAGAGTCTTTTGATGATTACTATGCCCGTTTCACTAACTTGTCTCGACACTCAACCCACTTCAGGCGAAATGAAGATGAGGGCAGCATGGCGAACCTACTGATTTACGGGTTGAAGTATGAGATAAGGGAGAGGCTAGTGTCACAAAAATTCTCCGAGCTGATTCAGGCGGTAGAGGCCTGTCGATTGATTGAGCGGAATCTGAAGGAGCTTAGGAAGACCAGAGCCTTCCATAGCAGTGGTCCCAGCCGTGGCGGTTTTAACCGTGGAAACTCCTCGCAGAAGCGGAAGACGAGTTGGGGAAATTCCCGTAATGGGAATAAAAGGCCGTTCCAACCGGGGCAGCAGAACTTTTCAAGGATGCAGACATCCAGAGCATGCCTGAAGTGCGGAAGGTATCACCAGGGGACCAACTGTGAAGGAAAGTTGGTGTGCTACAAGTGCCAGAAGCCGGGACACATCAGCACAAATTGCCCTCAAAAAGCGCTGGAGGTGAGGCCGCAAAACCCAGGTCGGGTTTTTGCTCTTACGAATGAAGAAGCCAGAAGATCTCCCGATATGATCAAAGGTACCATTTCTCTTAATGGAAATCTACTCCAAGCATTGTATGATTCGGGTGCTAGTCACTCGTTTATTTCATATGATTGCGCTGAGCGATTAGGAATGCATGCTCATAGACTACCATATGATCTGTTAGTAGCTACACCACTAGGTGCGAAATCCTTAGCATCTGACGCATGTCTTAACTGTGTTGCGAGTGTAAATGGACGAGATTCAAACATAGATCTTATCCGGCTACCACTCAGTGGCATCGACATCATTCTCGGTCTGGACTGGTTGACGGCTAACAACGCGATAATCGACTGTGGAAGTAAACAGATATCATTTGCACCCCCGCTCAACCGGAGCAAGGTTGATGGGAGTCTGAGTTATATCTCCATTACAGAAGCAGAAAAATGCATACAGCATGGGTGCCAAGCATACATGGTGTTTTTCTCTGTCAAAGCGGAAGCTGAACCCTCACTCCAAGACATTCCGGTCGTCAACGAATTCCCTGATGTGTTTCCAGAGGATCTCACTGAGTTACCTCCTGAAAGGGAAGTTGAGTTCGCCATTGAGTTAATGCCGGGCACAGGATCAATATCAAAAGCACCATACCGAATGGCGCCGAACGAGATGCAGGAGCTGAAGAAGCAACTTGAAGAATTATTAGAGAAAGGGTTTATCCGACCCAGCGTGTCACCATGGGGAGCCCCCGTATTGTTCGTAAAGAAGAAAGACGGAAGCCTTCGACTTTGTATCGACTACCGTGAGTTGAACAAAGTAACTGTCAAGAACAAATACCCACTTCCCCGAATTGATGATCTACTTGATCAACTATCTGGTTCCTGTGTATTCTCCAAGATCGATTTGCGATCAGGATACCATCAGCTTCGAGTAAAAGCCAGTGATGTTCCAAAGACAGCTTTCAGAACCAGATATGGGCATTACGAATTCCTTGTGATGCCTTTCGGATTGACTAACGCACCTGCCGTATTCATGGATTACATGAATCGTATCTTTCGCCAACATCTAGATAAGTTCGTGGTCGTATTCATCGACGATATCTTAGTCTACTCGAAAAGCAGAGAGGGGCACGAGGAACATCTGCGACTCGTGTTAGGGATACTACGTGACAAGCAACTTTTTGCCAAGTTAAGCAAATGTGAATTCTGGCTGCCAGAAGTGAAATTTCTGGGCCATGTCATATCTCGCGATGGAGTTGCCATTGATCCTAGCAAGGTGGAAGCAGTTCTGGACTGGAAGAGACCAGAGACCGTGACGGAAATACGCAGCTTTTTGGGTCTAGCGGGATACTACCGCAGATTCATTCAGAATTTCTCACGTCTTGCCTTACCATTGACAAAGCTTACGAGGAAGAATCAACCTTTTGTGTGGGACGCAGACTGTGAGTCGAGTTTTCAGATACTGAGGGAGAGGTTAACTACAGCACCAGTGTTGACCATTCCAAATCCAGATGAGACTTATATGGTCTATAGTGATGCCAGTGGGCAGGGATTGGGATGTGTCCTAATGCAACAGGGCAGAGTTGTAGCTTATGCCTCTCGTCAGTTGAAGCCTCACGAGTCGAACTATCCTACGCATGACTTGGAACTTGCAGCTATCGTATTTGCCTTAAAGATATGGAGGCATTACCTCTATGGTGCAATCGTAGAGTTATACTGCGACCACAAGAGCCTGAAATACCTGTTTGATCAGAAAGAGCTCAACATGAGACAACGTCGCTGGATGGACTTACTGAAAGATTACGACCTGGAGATCAAGTATCATCCCGGAAAAGCAAACGTCGTAGCAGATGCGCTCAGTAGAAAAACGGTGCACGCAGCATACATGATGATTCAAGAGCGGAGACTACTTGAAGATTTCAGAGACCTGAACCTGTCCAATCAGATTTGCATGAGACACTACGCGCCCGATGACGTGTATCTTGCAAGTCTCCTTGTTAGTCAAGGAGAGTACGATCTAAGAGATGCGGTCGAGGAAGCTCAAAAGCACGACGAATGGGCTATAGCAGCTCGGGAGATGATCTCACGAGGAGAGACTCAAGACCATGACCTATCGCCTAGCGGCTTGGTCAGGTACAAGAAGCGGATCTACATTCCAAAGGATGGTGAATTACGACAGAAGATTCTAGACGAGGCTCATAAGAGTAAATATACTCTACATCCAGGAATGGTAAAGATGTACCAGAACCTGAAATCCGAGTTTTGGTGGCCCAGGCTGAAGAAAGACGTAACCGAGTACGTGGGTAGATGCTTAACCTGTCAGAAAGTCAAGATTGAACATCAACGATCCCCTGGTCTTCTTCAAGGACTAGAGATTCCAGAGTGGAAATGGGAAAACATTACCATGGACCTAGTGGTAGGTTTACCCAAGATTAGACATCACGACGCGATTTGGGTGATTGTGGACCGATTGACTAAGTCGGCACACTTTCTCCCCATTAGTATTAATTACTCCCAGAACAATTGGCGAGGATTTATATCAAAGAGATCGTGAGACTTCATGGCGTACCTAAGAGCATTGTCTCTGATCGGGACCCGCGATTTACATCCCGTTTCTGGGAGGCTTTGCATGCACAGATGGGAACTAAGCTAAGGCCTAGTACGGCTTATCACCCGCAGACCGATGGTCAATCTGAAAGGACAATACAAACGCTAGAAGATATGCTTAGAGCGTGTGTGTTGGACTTCAAAGGCCATTGGGACGAACATCTACCGCTAGTCGAGTTCGCTTACAACAACAGTTACCATTCGAGCATACAGATGGCTCCATTTGAGGCATTGTACGGACGAAAGTGCCGATCGCCTATATGCTGGACAGAACTGTCGGAACGAGAATTCATCGGGACAGATTTAGTTGACAAAACTTCCGAACAAATCGCACTAATCAAGCAGAGGCTCCTAACAGCACAAAGCAGACAGAAGAGCTATGCTGATAAGAGGAGAAGACCGTTAGAATTTGAAGTCGGAGACCATGTGTTTCTGAAACTATCACCAGTCACTGGTGTCGGTAGAACGCTGAAAAGGAAAAAGTTGAGTCCGCGATATGTAGGGCCATTTGAAATCCTGGCCAAGCGAGGGCCAGTTGCGTACCAGTTAGCCCTACCCCCGAACTTGAGTAAACTCCATGATGTTTTCCATGTTTCCCAGTTGAAGAAATACCAACCTGACCATGATCATGTTATTCAGTATGAGGATGTCGAGGTGCGACATGATAACACTTTTGAGGTCGAGCCGGAGCGAATTCTCGATTACCAGGAGAAACGGCTTCGACACAGAAATATTCCTATTGTGAAAGTGGTCTGGAAGGGTTTATCTCCTAATGAGGCGACTTGGGAAACAGAGGAAAATATGAGAGAAAGATATCTGGAGTTCATGACTCGATGTTTAGTTAGTATGGAGTAAATTTCGAGGGCGAAATTTTATTTAACGGGGGGAGAAATATAATACCCCAAATTTGTATATCTCTTGAATATAATATTTTGGCCATTTAGGACCCATTTAAAATAGGAGAGTATGTTGTCTCCAAATTAGCAAGTATAATTATTCTAATTCTCGAATAACTTGTCGGTAGGACTTAATAGGGCAAAATTCAACTCCCTAAATTTTTATTAGGAGTCATAAAATATTATGAAATACCCTAAAAACCCCTAAACTAATTAAATTGAATTTCCAACAATTTAAGAACAATTAAACTCACAATTAGTGACATAATGTCATGTAATTCACATATTGGCAAAATTAAGCCGTAAAGGGATAGGAGGAGGTCTAAAATAATTAGAGGACACAAAAAATAGTTAGTAAACATCAAAAATTAATCCTAATTGAATTAACATGCATAATTAATTTAATGATAAATATTTATAAACAAATTGCAATATTTTGGCTAAATTCAACAATAAAGCCTAACAAGGGATCCACAATTGTAACAATTGGACTTAGTAGGATCAAAATTTAATTGGTAATCAGTAAAATCATTTCAAATTAAACCTAATTAAGCATAACCTAATAATAAACAAGAAGAAATTAATTTAGGGCTTTTTAGCACAACAAAAACTCAATTGGATCATTTTTGGTAACCCAAACAATTGCCCAAACCACCAATAAAGCCCAAAACAACAACCCAACCCTAAGGACCAGAGGAATTTCGGTTTTGAAGGCTTCAAAGGGAAGGAATTGAGTTTCAAACACATGTGTCAAAAATTGTCAAAGCTTCTAGAAAACAAAACACTATTTATGGCTTAAAATGCAAGTTTGTCTTAGCTTCAAGGAGAAGGAAGAAGAAAGAGAAGAGGGGAGAGAGAGAGAGAGGGCAGATGAGTGTGTGTGTGGTGAGGATTTAAGTTTTTCAATGAAGCCCTAGATCCAATGGTGGATAATTGACAAGAGCAAAGTTGCATTTTATTACCAAATTGCCCAACCTTTTTCCTATAAATAGGGACCCAAGCTCTTCACTTTTCTTCACATCAAGCAATACAACACTTGCTTATTTGAGAGAGAGTTGAGAGAGCTTAAGGGAATTCTTGAAGGAGTTCAAGCTCTAGGTAAGAAAAGTTCTTAGTTTTTGAGTTAAATTCATAGGTAGAAGTAGCTTTAATCTTTTAAATTCTAGAATAATTTTAGTTTCATGTTTTTATAGTTTAAAATAGCTCCATTTCGAAAATTTAGTGAAGAAAGTAATTCTGCAAAATTTCCAGATCAAGAACACGGTTGTAACGAAGTTCTGGCGAAAATTCGTCGGTTAGGCGATTTCTGAACTAGTAACAGAAACACTCATATTTCATGTTTAAAATGCTATTGAAAAATTCTGAGAAAATTTATGATGACAATAGACATATAGAGCTTTCTAAATATGTAAAGAGCATGTTGAAATGATCTCTGTACAGTGAGAAAGAAATTCTCAAAGTTTATGTTGCGAAAATGCTGGAAATTCTGGGCAGATGATGAACACGTGAAATCTGGGAATGATTTTTGAATTCTGGGCAAGGCCTGATATTTTTTTTGGAAATTAGACATCCTAAGGAGTCTGGAACTTCTTACGGATCTTCGTTTCGATTTTTCTAGAATTAGTTGTGATTTTTCAAAGATAGGCGAAATTCTACCCAATATTGCCCAGCGTTTTTCCACGAATTTTGGAGAAATAAAATAATGATTTAAGTATACCAAGGATAGAATATTTAGTAGTGGCCAAAATATATTCAAGAATATTACTTACAATTAATAAACGCAATATTCCTATGATAGGACATCTGCAAACGTGTACCGATCACCGAAATACCAGAATTATCAACTCAGGTACGGACGCGTACTGTAACACTAACTCTGATGCTTATTGTATGCTTATATGTGATAGATAGTCTGAAACTCTGTTTTTGAAAATTGATCATACACATACAACTTGATACGGGTTATGGTTTTGATAATGCCGTTATGTTTTCCTAGCGCTGAGGACACGGATGTACACCGTGGCACTGGAGATAGTGCAGACTGTAATAATATACATATTGCAGTGGCTGTGTAATGTTATTATGTGAATATATGAATATTGTATGTGACTAAATGCTGTTTTGCCATGGATATCTGTCATTCATATTTGATACATAAGCATGAGGTTAACCGTTACCTGAGGTTCAATGGTAATTGAACCTCAGCTCTGACTTTAGGCCCAGGACCCTCAGGAGGTCAGACCGAAGATAAGGGTAAGCAGATAGCATGACGGAGCGGACGAGGAGATTCTGTCAAAATTTTTATTTTACCGTCTTTTGAATATTCGGATATTTTGGATGACTGTAACAGTACACAAATACATCATTATTGAATGTTATTCAGTTACTCATTTTCACGACTATTCCGATGCTCTACTCTGATAAACCCTTTTTGAACTCTGATAATTTTATTACGAAAACGCTTTATAAAACGGGGTGTTACATGATGATCCAATGAGATATGGCGCGACAACATTACTACTTTAATTCTATTTATCATACGACTGAGGGAATGCTTTTTCTCAATCCTATTTATAAGTTACATCATCATTGAAGTTTTATTATGAATTTACAATTTATGACCATTCATTTATTATTATGTACATTTTCTTTCTTTTTTTTAAAAAAAAAAATTTTGAGGTAGATGTATATTAAATAGGAATAAAGTTAGAAAGCTATTAAATTTTATGAAAAAATTAATAAAGAGATTTAAGATTGTCCTTGATTTCAGTGAAACACATTGGAAATAACTTATATATAAATAGTATGAAAGGAACAAGTTTTACATTATAGATGGTACTATAATATTGTGCTCAATTAACTATCAACCAAAAAGAAAATTGGATAAGTTGTTGACAAAAAGATTCCGCTTAGTAATTTCATTTAGTATTCTTTTCGATCTTCCTATTACCTTTTCAAAGAACTCTACTATTTGATCTGGTTTTTAACCCTTTTTTTCCAAAGACACAACTTCAACTCTTTTATATATAAACCTTATCTCTGTTTTTTGTTTTTGGTTTTGTTTTTCAATTGTTTGATCATATATCTATAACAACATCCTCATAATCAGCATGGGTACACCACTTGTTGTATTACTATTTACCCAAAAAAAAAAAGTAACAAAGGCTAACAAAAATTAACATAGAAGAATTATACTATTATTTTTCGCTTTTGTGGGGTGGAACAATTTAGCTAGTGTTGGACAAATTAACGCGTCCTTGACTATTTGTCCACTTGGGATAATTGTCAAGCTGTTTAATTGACAATCACATTGCCTGAGGAGCGGAGAGAGTGTCGGTGATTTTTTTAAAAAAAATTGGTGTTGTTTTATTTATTTATTTATTTTTCCTCCAGACTTGTTTTCACCGACTTATTATTTTCTGATTATTACTATTAATCTATTGTGTTGTGACTTGTGATGTGTCTATTCTTTAACCTACCCTGCAATCTTAGAGAAAGTACCTTTTATGATTGTCATATATGCGAGCGCTATACATACTCTGCACATATAAATAATGGTTCCAAAGCATAATATAGAATGATTTTTTTGCTAACAAACATAAGGTATTGGCTTTATTTTTAAAAATTTTATATTGTTATTTTTGTTATTTATTTTTACTATTAATATTTATTATATAAGAGAAAATTTAATCATTGATAATAATATTAAATAAAAGAATTACATTTTATAGGATTCAAAATCAATATATTACAGATAAACATCATATAATTTGAAAGAAATTGATAACTTAAACACTGTCTCAATAAAACATGATCTCATAATGTTTTGACTTCTAAAAGGAAAACAATTAATAAAAAATTCCACAATATTCTCTAATTTCTTTGTAGTAGGTTGTCCATAGATTATGTAAGAGTGCGCTCCAAGAGGTCCCATCACATGTCCTCCTTTAACTACAAAAGGATAATATAAATATAAGATTCTATATTAAAATAAGTAAATATAAAAACTTACACAAATTTTGAAACATAACTTTGAAAATCACAATATAGTAAAAATTGGCAAATATAAAAACTTGAGCAAATCTCAAAACTTGATTTAACAAACCTGATTTCAACCTATAGTTTGGGTTGTTAAAGTTTAAGAACTTGATATGCTCAGCAATTTAAAAATAAATAAAATAAAATCAGTATTTAAACTCATCGTTTTTCCGTGTTCCTTGCTCCTCCCCCCCCTCCCCCAAAAAAAAATCTTCAAATAAATGGCCATCATAAGATTAGATTTCCTAATCTCAACTGACGACCTTTAAAATCAACTAGGCGAGCTCTCGTTGTATAAAAGGCTCTTCTTTATACCTTTACTTATTCGAATTTAATTGTATCAACCCTAACTCATCATCCACTTTCAAAGCGTTATTATCGTCAACCGAATTGCACCCAAAATAGAAACATGAAATCCTACATAATCTAACACCCAAACGTGCTCAATTAGCCAAAGTATGACATATTGGTATAGATAAGATTCTTATATTTTGCACTTGATACATGCATAGTGTTAGCAATAACAGTTACCTGACTATTTTTTGGGCATCCTACTTTTTAGTGTAGAAGGTGTATCCATTGATGACGTAGCTTGAGCAAAAAAGCATATGTCTTTTCATACCACATGCCAAAAACATTACTTTCTCTGCAAATAAATTATTATCAACATTATACTTCCATATACTGCTTCAACCATGCTGTGAATTGTTTATTATGTTCTTTGGTATACAACCTCTGTAACTTGTTTGGGTTTTCCCTCCTAAGCTCATCCATATGAATACTAACATACTCATCAATCTCTTTAAAGTTGTGAAGTGGGAATAGATGTGATTACTCCCAATCTAGTTATGAAGAGAATAGATTTAGGCATGGCGAACACGGATTTGGACATGAGGCTTGAAGAATCCAACAAACACTAAGAAAAAGACAAGCATGAAGAAGAAAACTAGTGTCGAGGAAGCCGTCAAATGAAGCTGGAGAATTTGTTGCTATTGAAGTAGTTCGGAAGGAGATCATGAGTGTGGTCTTGTGAGAGATGAAGAAAGGGTGAACTTCAAAAAAATGGCAAACGAAGATGACAAAAAGATTGTGAAATTTGATTTCAAAGGGGTAGTCAAGTGAAGTCTATATAATTTGGGGTTTAGATGACTTGATATATTGGATTTAACAAAATTCATAAAAGCTTGTAAACTTTTTTTTTTTTTTCCTTTTGTAGACTAGTTGTTCAAAGACTAGGTTTAAAAGGTATTTTTTAGAGCGGTTATATGCAAAATAGGTCTAAAAGCTTGTAAATACTATTTTTATTTAAAAAAAAATTGTAATGCCTTTTAGACCGGTTTAAAAATATATTTTAGACCTGTTGTGTCGAACCCATCAAAAATTTTACATGTATTCACAAAAATTCGATTGGTCTCATTTTTAAATTGTCTCTGTAAAAATCAGTCAAGATATAATGGTATATTTGAGGAAAAAAATTACTCCACCTATCCCTATATATAAGGTTCTTTTCACCAAATTGTGGTGTTCAAGAAAACAAAGAAAATTATTTAAGAATAATAACTATGTAGGAAATATATAATTTTTCAAATTTGACCTTATTTATTACTCCCTCCATTTTTTTAAGGTACAAATAATCTAATTACGTAGACCATGGTTAAAGAAAATAAATATGTATGTAAAAAAAAAAAAAGCAACTTGTTTTTCAAAACGCACCCTTATTTATAGAAAAGTTGGCTGGGAGAAAGAATGAGTAGGAAAAAGTGATGGGAGGGACATATATATAATTAATTGAGGGTAAAGTTGAAAAAAATGCATTAAATGTTTAGACCTCTCCAAAAACTATCTTACAAAAAGGAACATACTCATTCAACAAATTCTATTCTATAAAAAAGAACGAAGGGAGAAATGAGTAAGAGATTGGGCAATAATTAGAAAAATGATGAAAGAGAATGAAATAAGACATGAGGGAAAAAGGAAATGTGAGAGAACAAATAATTAAAGGGAATAAGTTGCTATTTTAATCAATACAATGCATGAAATTAATTGAGGGTAAAATGGGAAAAATACATTTATTAGTTAGACAAACTCAAAGAGGACCTAATAAAAAGGGGCATACCTATTCAAAAAATGGGACCTTATATATAGGGATAGAGGGAGGACATCTCTTATACATTTATTGCTTTTAACTAATTCCAACAAACATTTTGTTGTATGTGATTTGGTAGTTGTTGCTTATAATGATCACAGACAAATTAACAATTATTATTAATCCATTTTATAAGCCACCAACTAGTTTTAAGGACATCTCTACTAGTGGCTTGTAGGGCGGCGGCTTTTCAATTGGTGGTGGTTGATAGTAATCTGCAAAGCTAGAAGTGGTAAGAAACACTAGCAAGTGTTTATAGGACAATGTTGAGCAGACTGTGAAGATGGTGCATATGAGAGAACATGCACTCCAATTTATAGTAAACGAGGGAGGGGAATTGGTGGGGTATTTTAGTATAAATATATATAAGATCAATTAATAAAATAATAATAAATAAAGTCAAGATTGGTAGGTGTGTCAACTTGATGAATATCCTTATGCATGCATGTATGTGGAAATCCTAATATTTTCTTCAATTTTCTTGGTTTATCATCAAATTATCATTAATTACAGGATTACTGCAATACAATGTTTACTGGCCGGGATTTGTTCATTGAAAATGATGTTGAATTTTATTTTTATTATTATTTTTTTTTTAATCAAAATCAACTTGCCTACTAGCTAATTGCAATACAATGCTTACTGGCTGGGATTTGTTCAGTCAAAATAAATATATTAAGAAATATAATTACCTCATATCTTTAATATAAGAGCTAATTGTATGTTAAATTTTGTACTAAATATAAGACATCAATCTACTCTATTTTGCACGTTTATAATTCTTTAATTTTTCCAAATCCAATGTATCGCTATTAATTACACATTAAGAATTACATATAAGTAACTTAACTAATTTCTTTAATTCATCCAAATTAGTTAAGTAGCTCTTATTTACCACCTGAGCTATAGTATAACGTTTAAACATTTTCTTATTACTATATTAAAACAGCATCGTCGTTTAATTAATCCGACTCTTTGATTTTAAGTTTATCTAAGATTGCATTGCCAGCGGGAATGATTTTCTTTTAAAGGGTGGTTGAGATATTCAAAATTATTTATTGATTAGTGATTGAATAGATCACTCAGACCACGATGTCGATGATGACTTCCGTAGAGGAACCACGTTCAACACTTGCACACGGAACGAACCTTCTGCTCCTAGATGTGAAGGGTAGGTATCGTGTTGTATAAAAAGAAAATAGAAGGATTAGATTTTTCTCTTTGCGGGGTGATCTATTGGGGTATGGTGCAACCACCTTACGCCTCATTTGCTTCTATTAATTACTCCCCCAGTTCTTTTCATAAGCAATTTTTTTCTTTATTTTGTAAAATGCACTGACAGTTAAGACTAGTTAAAAACAATAAATATGTAAAAAATGTCATATTCTTTTTCAAATATGTCTCTATTTATGAAGAGAAATTAATAAAAAAAAATATGACAGAATGAGTAAGAAATGATTATGTAAAAGAGAATTAGTTGTGAATAAGGGATAATTAATATAAAGATATGTATTTAATATGAGTGGGAAAAAAAGTAGTTAAAATTTTGAGACACAAAAAGAAAAGTAGTTTATATTAAGGACTAACCCCAAAAGAGATAAAGTTGCTTATGAGAAGGACGAGAGGGAGTATGATGAGATAGAGAAAGAATGCTTTTAAACCCTATTTATAATTCACATTATTAAATTTTTCATATAAATGTACAATATTATCCTTCATTTATTATTTTAAGGACTTTTTACTTTTGAGGTAGAGTATTATATATTAAATAAGGGCAAAGTTTGAAAAATATTACATTTTTCAAGGCAAGAATAATAGTGAAATTTCAAGTTTTTCTTAATTCTAATGAAACATGTTGAAAAATTATTTATAAATAAGGTTAGAGGAGTAAATCTTACTTACTAGCAAATTAAAGCCAGCTATATGATCGCGCTAATACTGTTACCTATAGACAATCAACAAAAAAATTTGGATAAGTTGTTGACTAAAATATTATGCTCAGTAATTTCACTTAGTGTTTGTTCATTTCAATCTTCCTAGTACCTTCTTCGAGAGTTCTATAATGTTTGATATCGCATGCATATCTAATGACATTTCTTTTATATTTGTCAAATCATCTTAATTACATGATTTTTAATCATTTTCCTCTCAAAATTTAATAGAAGCAATTCCAATTCTTTCTTTCTTTCTTTCTTTCTTTTTTTAATCTATGTTTGTAATACCCTAAAAATCCTATTTAGCATAACCAATAAATGATACCTAATAACATAGGTGAATATGTGGTCTCAAAGGTATTATGACTTATGTAATTTAAATTAGGAAATTTCCTCCTAGAATCAAATGAACCAAGAAGACTGAAATATTCAAATTTCATTTAGGAACCATAAAATATCATAAAATACAAATAATTACCGTATTAAGTTATGGTTTACATGGAATTAAAAAGAGCAATGAGCGATTGAAATTACAACAATGAAGACACTAAATTTAACTAAATTAAAATAGGCATAATCAAAGATGGATAATTCCAATCAAAAGCCAATGACTAATTAAGAGTTATTTAAATGAATTTCTAAGGACTAAAATTAAAATGGAGTTCCTAAAATAGTATAAGATGTCATGAAAATAGGAAAGTATGTTGGCTCCAAAGTAGAAGTATGTTTATGCTAATTCTTGAATAAGTTGTCGGTAGGACTTAATAGGGCAAAATTCAACTCCCCAAATTTTTATTAGGGATCATTAAATATTGTAAAATACTATAAAAACCTCTAAACCAATTAAATGGAATTTCCAACAATTTAAGAACAATTAAACTCACAATTAGTGAGATATTGTCATATAATTCACGTATTGGCAAAATTAAGCCGTAAAGGGATAGGAAGAGGTCTAAAATAATTAGAGGACACTAAAAATAATTAGTAGACATAAAAAATTAATCTTAATTGAATTAACATGCATAATTAATTTAATGATAAATATTTACAAGCAATTTGCAATATTTTGGCTAAATTCAACAATAAAGCCTAACAAGGGATCCATAATTATAACAATTGGACTTAGTAGGATCATAATTGAATTGGTAATCAATAAAATCATTTCAAACTAAACCTAATTAAGCTTAATCTAATAATAAAAGAAATTAATTTAGGGCTTTTTGGCACAACAAAAACTCAGTTGGATCATTTTTGGTAACCCAAACGATTGCCCAAACCACCAATAAAGCCCAAAACAAAAATCTAACCCAAGGGACCAGAGGGCATTTCGGTTTTGGAGGCTTCAAAGGGAAGGAATTGAGTTTCAAACACATGTGTCAAAATTGGTCAAAGCTTCTAGATTACAAACCACTATTCATGGCTTAAAGTGCAAGTTTGTTTTAGCTTCAAGGAGAAGGAAGAAGAAAGAGAAGAGGGGAGAGAGAGAGAGAGGGCAGATGAGTGTGTGTATGGTGAGGATTTAATTTTTCAATGAAGCCCTAGATCCAATGGTGAGAATTAGCCAAGAGGAAAGTTGCAAAAAATTACACAATTGTCCAACCTCTTCTCTATAAATAGGGGGCCAAGTTCACTCATTTTCCTCACACCAAGCAAAGCACCATCTGCTTATTTGAGAGAGAGTTGAGAGAGCTAAAGGGAAGGCTTGAAGGAGATCAAGCTCTAGGTAAGCAAAGTTCTTAGTTTTGAGTTTTAAATTCATAGGTAAAAGTAGTTTTAATCTTTAAAATTCTAGAATAATTTTAGTTTCATGTTTTTATAGTTTAAAATAGCTTCATTTCGAAAATATAGTAAAGGAGGTGGTTCTGCAAAAATTCCCAGGTCAAGAACACTGTTGTAACGAAGTTCTGGCGAAAGTTCGTCGGTTAGGCGATTTCTGAACTAGTAACAGAAACACTCATATTTCATGTTGAAAATACTATTGAAAAATTCTGAGAAAATTCATGATGAAAGTAGACATATAGAGCTTTCTAAATATGTAAAGAACATGATGAAATGAGCTCTGTACAGTGAGAAAGAAATTCTCAAAGTTTATGTTGCGAAAATGCTGGAAATTCTGGGCAGAGAATGAACACGTGAAATCTGGGAATGATTTTTGAATTCTGGGCAAGGTCTGATATTTTTTCTGGAAAATAGACATCCTAAGGAGTCCGGAACTTTTTACGGATCTTCTTACGGATCTTCGTTTCGATTTTTCTAGAATTAGTTATGATTTTTCAAAGATAGGCAAAATTCTGCCCAATACTGTCCAGCGTTTTTCCACGAATTTTGAAGAAATAAAATAATGATTTAGTATACCAAGGGTAGAATATTCAGTAGTGGCCAAAATATATTCAAGAATATTATTTACAAATTAATAACGCAATATTCCTATTATAGGAAGTCTGCAAACATATACCGATCGCCGTCATACCGGAATTATCAACCCAAGTACGGACACGTATTGTAACCTTAACTCTGATGCTTATGGTATGCTTATATGTGATAGATAGTCTGAGATTCTGTTTTTGAAAATTGATCATACACATACAACTTGATACGGGTTATGGTTTTGATAATGCCGTTAAGTTTTCCTAGCGCTGAGGACACGATAGGCCGTCGTGGCACTGGAGATAGTGCAGACTATAATAACATACATATTGCAGTGGCTGTGTAATGTTATTATCTGAATATATGAATATCGTATGTGATTAAATGCTGTTTTGCCATGGATATCTGTCATACATATTTGATACATCAGCATGAGGTTAACCGTTACCTGAGGTTCAATGGTAATTGAACCTCAGCTCATAGTCTCAGATTCTGGAGGGACCAGGACCGAGGGCAAGGATAGACAGCGCACGAAAAGACACGGGCAGAGAAGATAGCTACGATTTTTTTTTGTATCACTATATTAGTAAATATTCAGAGCTTTGTACCCCTATAACAGCAACAAGACGCACCAACAGTGAGGGTTTATCAGATACTCGCTCTTTTAAATTTATTCCGGTGCTCTACTCTGATTAAAATATTTTGAGAACGGATTTCAAAAATGAGGATGTTACAATGTTGATGATAAACCTTATATTTTTATTGTATGATCATACATATCCATATCAACATCCTTGAATCAATTACCCCACTTTTCGTATATCTATTAGGGATAAAAGGGAAAAATGCCTCAGAAGTTTTACTGATAGCCATCAAGCGTCTGGAAGTTTTTAAAGGAGCAACGTTGCCCATGAAAGTTTAAGAAATTGTGAACTATGAAATGTAGGACCATGCAAGTCCTGGATCCACAGTGCTGGGAAAAAAAAAAAAACCAACAACAACAATGACAATAACAATTGGGTATCAAACCCAAAATACAACTGAATGCAATAAAACACATGTTCCAAACATGGATTCACAATCATGGTACAAACACGCATACATAGTCATATAGAGTACCTGAGATTCGAGTTACTACCTGACAGATTCTTAAACTGACACTCACTCCCAAATCTCCTTTAAAAGCTCCTGGCAACAGTTCTTCCTATAATCATAAATAATATTCATCACTTATACAAATCTCCTTAATTCAAATAATATTCGTGTTAATTACCATTTAACCCTTCTTTGGCTTAAAGCCCTTTATTAATTTCCAGAATTTATCACTAATATTGAAAAATTCATAATTAATTATCCACATATCTAAATCAAGTGCTAGAGCCTAAATGACCCTTGATATGTCTATTTTCATATAATCATATCAAAATTAGCCATAAAAATACTTCCCTTTCCAGTTTTACAAAACTACCCTTACTGTCCAAATTCACTTTCCACATTCATGTGTAAACTTCAAAAATTCATATCTCTTTGTAGACACCTCTAAAAATTACGAATTACCGATCAAATTAAAGCTTGAGATGTCTACTTTAAGATTGTAAAATTTTATAGTCATTGGACACCATTTACTTTATTGAAATTATGACACAAGCTTACTGGTCCAACAGGACTTTCACTGGTCAGTTTTGTAATTCTATTAATTCAATCATTAAGCTTTCAAAAATTATTGTTTAACCTTAATCCTATACAATTTTTCAATCTAAACACTTTGGCAAAGTCAAAATTGTCAAAATCCAACTGCTCCTTTGCGCTTAGGGTCTGACCGAATTTACCAAAGGAAAGGAAACTAATTCCATCCTTTGAATCCTTATGATTTTATGTGAGATTTGGCCTTTTTACTCCATATTGAGGCCTAATTTAATCTTAAATATATTTATCAAGTCTTTGTATGGCATCCTCATCTTCAAAATAACAAAGTATTTGACAAAGTCATCTACACACTTACTTGCAATTGTGAAGTCCTTTGCCTTTCTTCCTTTCCTCTCAACCTTTTGGCCTTCATTTAGCAAGCATCATGAACATTAGCTTCCCTTATGAAATTCATAATTATTGAAGTTAAACTATGAAGAAGAGAAGTAGAAACTCAATCCAACATGCCTTACCTTAGGTTCCTTGGACTTCTTTTCCTTCTTCCTTCTTTTCCTTAAGTTTTTATGCTCTTCTCTTCCTTTTGGGACCCTTGGACGAAATTTACACAATAAGAGGGGTGAAATGGTATTTTATAATTGATAACAAATCAACCAAATAACCCTCTTGTTAATTGTCTGTTTTACCCTTGCTAAAAGGTCCCTTTTGGCTTTGTCTAATACTTTCCCTTCTTCTCTTGTTGTTGGCCAAATGCTTGGCCTTGCTTAGCTCTTAATTTTACTTGTCTTACATGTCTCTTATCCTTTCCTTATATTTGGACGAGATATGGCCTGCTTGACACTTCAAGATTTACCTTACATATGATAAAATCTTGGTCCACATGTCTCCTTCATATGTGCTGAAATTATGTGGTAAAAGGGAGAACGAAATCATCACTTTTTACTCCCTTTTACCTTGCCTTGTTGACTCTTCCATGTTCCACAATTTTTACCTACCTCTCATCTCTTCTTTTACCACCTCTTCTCTATGTCTCTTAACTTGCCTTGTTGTCATTTTTATGTGCATATCTTTTACCAACCACATTTCCTCTATTTACCTCTTCTTTTCCTTGCTTTTACTTACCTTGTTGGCCACCTTTAATTTCACACATTTTACTTACTTCATGATGTAGCATTCTATGGCTCTTTAATTGATCTTTTAATCCTATCCTATTATTGAATCTTCTTCCTTTTCCATGCTTCCATGTAGAGCCAAAAATTATGGCTAATTCCTTGGCTATGTCATCAACTTTGACACTTCATTGTATTACTTGGAGCAATATAAACCATGCACATGTGCATGTGTCTTCACTTTGTCTCCTTCCTCCTATTATTTCGAAAATGACAATAATAATAGAGCATCCAAACTCTATTTTTAAATAATCCCAAAATAACCACAACAATGTTTACAAATTTACTTATTAACCAAAATCAACAAATAATTTCCTAAATTGACAAATAATAGCCTTAATTGCCATTTCATTTTCCTTAATTATAGTAATCAAGGAGAAATTCAAATAACCTTCTTTTGTCCAAAATTATGACCTCAATTGATCATTGGAATATTTCTTCTATGAAAAATATTTGTAGATTAAATCTTGAAATTTAAAATTTCGGAGAAACTAAATGTTTGGGTAAATTCCACTATTTCATTCCACTAAAATATCAAAAAAAATTACTTTCATAATATTGTCAAACTTCCTAAATTGGGTCTACTCATCTGTCTGGTACAAGCTTATCATCAAGTCTGTAAGCCCACAATTCAGAATGTTACATTTTCCCTATTGATTATATATTGTTTCTATTGGCTTGCGGATTTCTCTAGATGTGGTTTTCTATTCTATCGTTCTGTGCTTTTGAGTTTGATCTAGATCTAAGCTCATTGTAGCTGATGTGGTTTCTATTGATTTTCTCTTGTGATTTGTGTAATACCCTAAAATTCATAATCATTATAAATATTACATTTGGGCAAATAATGCCTATTAAAAATAGGTGAATATGTGGTCTCAAAATTGAGTAACATATTTATGTTAACTTAGGGAATTTTCTCTAAGAATTAAGGTAATTAAAAACCAAATTCTCTAATTTTATTTTGAGATCATAAAATACCCAAACAAATTAAAGAAAATTGTCAATAATTGTTGGACAATTAAATTTACAATAATTGAAGGAACTGAGTTAATTTTCATAAATAATTAAAAGTCATCAAGTATGAATGTTTTGACTTAGCTAAAGATCAAGAACCAACAAGGGGTCAATATTAGCATTAAGTGAATTGTTGATTAAATTAATATTCATGATTAATCTAGTAGCAAATAAATGAACCAAAAGAAAGGAATAAGGAAGGGGCGATTTTTTGGGTTACTTGGAGAACAAGTCACCAAGTTACTTAGTGAGCAAGTTACTTGGTGAGCAAGTTACTTGGCGGACAAGTTACTTGGTGGACGCGGACAAGTTACTTGGTGGACAAGTTATCTGGCGGACAAGTTACTTGCTGAACAAGTTAATTGGAGACCGGGTTGTGAAACTTGGTGAACAAGTTAATTGGAGACCGAGTTGTGAGACTTGGTGAACAAGTTAAGTGGAGACCGGGTTGTGAGACTTGGTGAACAAGTTGGAAAACTTGGAGAGCAAGTTGGAAAAACTTGGAGAGCAAGTTGGGACAACTTGCAGAACAAGTTGTGAAACTTGGTGAGCAAGTAGTCAAACCTTCATGAATAAGTTTCTACAACTTCTTGAGGAAGGAGAGAAAAAAAAAAGATGAAGGAAGAGAGAGGGGGAGCACATGGTTTTTGCAAGAGGAAGGAATGTTCTAGAATAGTCAACAACTTGTAGAGGAAGTTGCAACAACTTGTAAAGGAAGTTGCAACAACTTCTTGAGGAAGTAGGACCATGAATTTTCCCTATAAATAGAAGAGCAACCCACTTCATTTCTTCACACCAAAATCCTTAGCAACATCTGATTGTAAAGAGTATAGAGTGAGTAAGAAGAAGCTTGAAGTGGTAGAAGCAAGGTTCAAGTAAGTTCTTAAGCTATAGTCTTTAAATTCATAGTTAATTTATGCTTTGATCTTTAATCTTCAAAAGTAGTTTTGTTTTCATGTTTTTATGGTTAAAAATAGCTTTGTTTCGAAAAATTAGTGAAGAAAGTGGTTTAGCAAAATTTCCGGGAGAAAAACACGAAAGTAACGAAGTTCTGGCGAAAATTCGTCGGTTAGGCGATTTCTTAACTAGTAACAGAAATGCTCATATTTCATGTTAAAAATGATATTGAAAAATTCTGAGAAAATTCATGGTTAAATTAGACATATAGGGCTTTCCAAATACGTAAAGAACATGCTGAAATGAGTTTTTCACAGTGAGAAAGAAATTCTCAAAGTTTATGTTGCGAAAATACTGGAAATTCTGGGTAGAGAATGAACACGTGAAATCTGGGAGTTATTTTTGAATTCTGGGCAAAGTCTGATATTTTTTATGAAAATTGTACATCCTAAGGAGTCCGGAACATTTTACGGATCTTCGTTTCGATTTTTCTAGAATTAGTTATGATTTTTCGAAGTTAGGCGAAAATCAGCCCTAAATGCTGATTTTTATCCGAAAATTCAAAGGAAATAATGGAAAAATAAATACACCAGGGGTAGAATAGCCAATTTTTGATAAGATATCTTTTAGTATATTATTTGTGAGTTAATAAACGCGATATTACCCTTATAGGAAGTCTGCAATCGTTTTCTGATCGACGTCATACCAAAACTACCAATTCAAGTACGTTCGCGTACTGTAACACTAACTCTGATGCTTATAATATGCTTATATGTGATAGATAGTCTGAGACTCTGGTTTTAATTGATCATACACATACAGCTTGATACGGGTTATAGTCTTGATAACGCCGTTATGTTTTCCTAGCGCTGAGGACACGGATGTACACCGTGGCACTGGTGAATAGTGCATACTATAATAACATGCATATTGCAGTGACTGTGTTATGTTATTATCTTGAATATGAGATACATCTGCTGTGTGCTGTTACAATACATCTACTGTGTGCTTATGTATTGTTGTAATCATACATCTGCTGTGTGCTTATGTATGGATTATTACTGTAACGCCGTGAATATTTGTCATATATACTGTCATATATAAGCATGAGGTTAACTGTTACCTAAGGTTCAATGGCCATTGAACCTCAGCTCCTATTATAGCTTCAGGGTCTGGAAGACCGAGGGTCAAGGACAAGGGTAAGAAGCCAGCGTGAGGACGCAGACGGAGAGAATTTTATTTGACTTTATACCCTCGAACTATATTCAGACTATTGTACCGTGGTGTAAGCAGCCAGATACCACAGCAGTGAATGTTTTATCAGATACTCGCCTTTTTGAAATTATTCCGATGCTCTACTCTGATGAAAAAGGGGGGTAAAAAAAATTCCGCTTTTGAAAATTGGGGTGTTACAATTTGTACTTTTATTGGTTCTCAATTTCAAGTTCTTCCTTTTGCCTTCAACAAACGTTGATGCCTTCTTCCTTTTTCTGTTGATTGTTGATGATGATGAATTGGGTGAGGGTTTTTTTTCCCTTCAGATTGATATTTTCCACATTGTTAATGTTTGGGATCGCTCATGGATATCTCATTGATGATGAAGAAGGGCAGATTTTATTTTTTTTTTATTTTTTTTTTATTTTTGTTGATCTACCTTCTACTCTTTTATTATTTTTAAAAAAAAAAAATCAAAGGAGGCTCCTTCACAGCCCTGCCAAGCTTGGATCGGCGAAAGGGTTTGAGCTTGGGAATATAAGCCTGGCTCCTAGCTAGACGAGCAAGAGAGATAGTGGAGGAAGCAAATCTCACAGAAGATGAAGAAGAAACTCTGAATATAATATGCAATTTATTTGTCGTGGAAGATTGAAATGAGGAGGATGAGGAGAAGAGGAAGAGGAACTCTTTCAGTCGGAGAGAGAGAGATAAAAGAAAGTTTGGATGAAGTATGATGTTGATGACAAGGCACAATTGTCGAATAAAATGTGGCATAACAAGCCATATGGCATAGCCAACTCAAGCATAGTCTAGTCAACTCACGTTGATTGTTTGGTTTTGTTAACGAAGAGATATTATTGTTGCTTCGAAAACTTCCATACGCCCCATGCTCATTGATGGAAACTTTCAAGGCATTTTTACCCCTTATCCCTATAGATTATTAATGAAAAAGCATTAAGGATAACAAATATAATAGTAGAAGGATTAGATTTTTCTCCTTGTGGGATCCATTTGGCTAGTGTTCGACCAATTAATGCGTCCTTGACTATTTGACCATTTTGGGATGATTGTCAAGTTATTTTATTCACACTCAAAATTACTGGAGGAGAGAAGAGAGTGTGGGTGATTTTTTTTTATTTTTATTGGTGTTGTTTTCACCGATTTATCATTTTCTCATTATTACGTATTTATTCTAATGTTTTGTGATGAGTCTATTCTTTAACCTACTTTATAAAAGTTTAGTCATCGTTTCGTTTATAAAATACAGCTAATATTTCAACAAGAAAAAGTCAATTCATCTTCTCTAATATTTATTACTGCTTGAATCTACTACTTATTTCATTCAGAAAAATTAAAGAAACTAAATAAATTATTTAGTTATTAAATATGTAGTTAAATATTTTTAAAATATTTCAGTATAACATTATATTATAAGGAAAATCCTAATAAATTCCTACTGAAACTATCAAAACCAAAATTAGGCCTACAATTTTAACAAATTATTCATCAGAGCAAGAGGCCTAATTAGGAATTTTTGAACGTTGTTAAAACAGCAGAATGCCCCTATGCTATTAAAAGGGAAAATTAAAGGTAGTTAAAAAGAAAAGAAAAGATTTAAACTAGGCTCATCTAAATTAAATTTATTAACTATTCAACATAATCAACAAGCATTTTGTTATTTTAACTTCTAAATTCTTTTTTTGAAATATATTAATATACATTTATATATTTATATCTATATATGAGATATCAAAATTCTAACAAACAATACTACTCATTTTATATTTCATACAACAAAAGATTGATCATTCAAACTTTGAATGATCCCTTGTATCATTGTAGCTTCATATCTAGTTTCTATATAAACTAGACTTACAAGTTGCCTTCTATCATTGTAGATTTATAACTATTGGGTTTCTTATTTTGCTGTCAAGTAAAACTCAAAAAGTTCAGTCCCTTATTTCTTGCAAGACAATGTAATTTTGATGGGTGAGTTTGCATCAACTTACTGCCCAATGCAATCCATTTTGCCTTGTATGATAAGATAAGTGTAATGTCAAAATTTGTAGAATTGACATGTTGGATTTGTGTTCACATGGTTGATGTGGAGAGTAGTTGAATCCATTTTGTAATTTGTTTAACCATTGGTTTCCTGCTATTGTCATTATGTAAGTGTTCTTTTCCTGCTCAACTCTTACGTAAGTGTTCTTTTGTGTGCAATACTTTAATTTTGTCCCTTTGTGCATATATGTCTATTGCGTCTTATTTTCAATAGTGCACAATTATCTAATGGCGTAGATGATCAATAATTATTCAAAATCTAGAAGTTGCTTTGACTAAAGCCTACATAGGGTGCAGGTCCTAAATATATGAATTCGCTGTGATATACAAAAAAGGCATATGTGGTCTGCTTTTAAGAAAAATCTTGGTGTGTGTATCGGTATATGGTACTCAACACTAATTCCTCTTTGCTAACTATTTCAAAAAATCATCGAATTGCATTGTTCTTGATGATGATGATCTTGAGCTAATTTGTGAAAACCAGATCTTGGGTATCAATTAGGAAAAATTGGTAAGCAAATTTGATGATGTCCACACATAGTTAGCGAAGAAGCAATTCGTCATGTTCATGGGAACTCATGGGAGTGATATTTTCAGGTAACCTTCTATTTGATAATGTTTATTTTTATTGCTTCTGTGATATGATGTGTGCATGTTTTTCTCATGTTCATTGCAAGACGTTTGAAACTGAAATTTATTTTGCTAAACAGATGTCTCCTAGAGGATATCGGGGGTACAAACCTATTTATCCGTTAGGTTGGCTCAAAATCTGTGGCAAATGGTATAGCAAAATCTGGAGCAAAAATGGTAATGGCTATTTTTTGTGCAAAGGTTAGTTTTCATGACTTAATTCTTGTGTGTCAATGTTAGCTATGCATCTTAGTTAAAACGAGTAGGAACAACTAATATGTGATGTTTGGCTGTCTCCTTTTGTATTTTTCATATTAAGCTCTTTCCTCCGGCCTGTATAGATTGCAAACTGAATTAGCAATGTGATGTTTGGCTGTCTCCTTTTGTATTTTTCGTAGTAGTTGCTGGGTATGAAAGTAAACTTTTTTTGACTTTACTATCAAAGCCACTCTATAAGGATACTGGTTAATCACTTATTAGAATTATTCAGCTTGAAATATATTTTACCGAATTTATCTATTCAAATAGTTTTAGCAAATTTTTATTTGTATGGATTGTGCAACTTGATTCATTGTGGGAATTACTGCGATTCATTCATTACAAATAGAATGAAGAATAAAATATATTCGTTATTTAATTGTAGACTTGTGTTATGTAACTTTTGGGAATTACTAATGTGTTTTGCATTCTTGCTGCCTGTTTGGACTCTATTTTTTAAGGGTTGCAGTTGCAGCTTCCTTAAACATGAAATTGAAATATTATCCAAATTGTCATTAATGAGAAGAATATTCCTTTTCGTTGGAAGTATATTTTTGGAATATTGAAAGTTTTCATAGGCTATTTAGTAAAGAGGAGAGCAAAAATTTCTCTCTCCCCCTCCCCCTCTCTCAAACCAAACAAGCCCTAAGAGAAGCATGGATTGGTTGAAGATGTACGTTCCATATGATGGTCATGGAAGTAGGAGGACAACAACAAATTGTGTATAATGAGATATTTATAAACATAAATGCATGATCTTTAATCATAGTTGTGTGTGATGTTATCTTTAGTTAATGTCCATGTAGTAAGCGTAATTGTATTTTTATTTTAACATTGGACAATGTTTTTCTTCACTTTCTTTTAGTTGAAACAAATTATTTTTGTGTTGAATTTAATGCTCCCCACGTAAGGTAGAATGATTGCTAAAATTTATATGCTTAATCTAATGGTATTTTTTAGGAGCTATTTTTCCAAATAAAAAATATTAGTTATGATTAATATGTGAGAATTTCACCAGGTAAAAAATTAGAAGGTTATATTTAAAGTTGATGCATTATTTTGAATTTAAGTACCCTCAACAACTTATTAGTCAAACAATAAAAGGATTGTGAATGTTGGCGTTAATAGCTTAGACATGAAAACACTTTGTCATCCAATGGTTATAAACCAATGTCAGAGGCAATTTAGCAAAGTCAAAGGATTATGTTGATCCTGAGGTTTTTTTGTTCACAATCTCCATTTTTAAAAGTTGGTAGTTGAAAGAAATTTGTTGTATTGTGATGTAATGTGTTTTTGAACTAAAATGTAATTTTTAATTTTTATTTGAATTAGATCCAAATAATGACAAATGATTAGTTAAGATTTAGAGGAAATGAGGTTAATAAGAGTCAAATTAGATTAATGCATGTATAAGGAAAAATTGAAATTAAACTTTAATAGTTGTAATCAATTGCTTATTTTCAAAAATGATCCATTCTAAAATAAATGTAAACAATTGTTTATCTTCAAAAATAGTATACTTGAACAATTAGAGAATCTTACGCATATTTGTCTCTCAAGAACCTATGTAAGTTATATTATGTTGCTCTATTGATTTTTCATGTCAATTGAGTGAGTCATATTTTAGTTCTCCCTTTTTATTCAATTAATTGTTTTCTCTCAAAATTATATTGAATATAATATGTTCAACTAATGTAAGTATAGTGGATTTACTTTAATGAAAAAATAAGTTTTTCCCTTAATAACATTCTCCCGTGCAACGTGCGGGGAGTAAAATCTCGTTGCTTTTAAAAATAAGAAATAGAAGAAACATTGGATGCCCTTGGAGCATTCAAACACTTGCTTTTCTTACCAAAAAACCAAAAGAAAGAAAAGTTATAACAATAATAGTGGCAAACAGAGAAGGGAAGCTCAAGCCCACTAGACTGCCTTTGCATTATAGAACTTGGCTAACTAAGACTCACTAGGGAAATGGTGCTTCACTGTTCACTGCCTTTGCATTATAGAACTTGGCTAACTAAGACTCACTAGGGAAATGGTGCTTCACTGTTCATCTCTGACATGTCTTCTGACATTAACCTCTGGCCAAAGACACGAGCCAAAGATGCTTCATTGCCAAAGCAACCTCTAAGTTAACTTTCAGGAAGTTAGCTGAGAGCACTAGTGCAAAAACGGCTTTTGAGACCGACTCATTTAGACCGGACAATCAACTCCCCAGTCTTAAAGGTATGACCGGTGGCAGTTTTGTAAATATAAAGAACTTTAAAGGTATGACCGTTAGCAGTTTTGTAAATATAAAGAACTTCTTGAACTGGATCCTTTATCAATGGGTCTTAAATATATTATTCAGACCGCTTAAAAAAACAAATGGTCTTAAAAATGTTATTAAAAAAATTGAAATATCAAATTTCTTTATAGAGAAATATCGAACAGGCCAACTTATATTTTCTGCGGTCTAAAATAATGAGGAAAGAATTAAATAAAAAATTTTAAGACCGGATATATATAATAGGAGGTCTTAAAGATTGTACTGTTAAGACCGGACATAAATTGTACTCGATAGTAAATAGTTTATTACTTTTAAGACCGGAGTTTAACAAAGGACGGTCTTAAAACTTACCTTTTAAGGCCGTTGTTGTTGTTCATATGGTCTTAAAAATAAATCGCCAAATATACTTCTTCACGCGAAACATTACCTTACGACTTACATTGTCCCTCTGAACTCTAAAACCCCTCTTGTTGTTGTGAAACCACTCTTCCTGTTGTATTACCCCTCTTCCTCGCCCAAGTACCATTACCCTCAGTTACTCTCTCATTTGCTCAGGTATTCCTCTCTTCCTGTCTCGAAAATGAATGGTGAAAACGATTCTATTCGTGTTCCGGGAACGCCAATTACTGGTGTGAGTCAGAACAAATCCTCTTCATTTGACAATGTGCCT
Organism: Acacia crassicarpa; assembly: GCA_034222035.1. Classification (NCBI taxonomy): domain Eukaryota; kingdom Viridiplantae; phylum Streptophyta; class Magnoliopsida; order Fabales; family Fabaceae; genus Acacia; species Acacia crassicarpa. The sequence continues at coordinate 44,057,134 of JAWXYG010000003.1, forward strand.
CGTAACCGCCCTGCACACAGTGGTAGAAGAGGCACACGAATGATGGATGTAACCCTAAGTCGGACTTCTAGGTCAAGGCTCGAGATTCAGTTTAATGAAAAGTTGCAACCTTTCGGTCCTAATAAAAGCAAATATAATAGTTTTGTCGGTTATCTTGCACGCAGCAAGGTTAGCATCTTGACAGATGAGTGGAAAAATGTAGACTTTGACAAAGTAAAGCAACCTATTTGGGACACTATCCGGCTTACATACACTGTCCTTGACTCTGAGGAGTTGAAAGACAAGACATTGTCTTATTGTGCTGATTGGTGGAGGAAGTTTAAGACCTTTCTCACTAACACGTATATTTTTGTTGAGGTTTCTCCTGCCAAACATCCTTGGGACTAGTACACATTTATTGATGAACGAATTTGGCGACAATTTGTTCTACTGCAGACCACTCTTGAAGCTCTAGTGAGTTTATATTTAGTTTTGTTTGCCCTTTTGTTTGCTTATATTACCTGTGCGGATATGTGAATGTTATTGTGTTCATCAAATCCTGTTAGTTAAATTGTTTGGTGTGTGAATAGAAGTATACATTTCCTGCCTTTGTCTATGCAAGTCTGATATGTAAACCCTGAAAAGGTAAAATACTGAGGTAATTGTGTAACATCCCAATTTTCTAAATCGTTTTTGAAATAATTGATCAGAGTAGAGCATCGGAATAAGTTTAAAAGAGCGAGTATCTGATAAAAATTTACTGATGTAGTATCTGGCTGTTTACACAGTGGTACAGTAATCTGAATATTGTTTGATAAAAAAAACGTCAAAATAAAAATCTCTCCGTTTGCGTCCTTACGCTGGCTCCTTGCCCTTGTCCTTGACCCTGATTCCTCTGGACCCTGACACTATAGTAGGAGCTGAGATTCAATGACCATTGAACCTCAGGTAACGAATAACCTCATGCTTATGTACAGTTATGTATGACAGATATTCATGACATGACAATGACAATCAATATACATAACCACGTATGACAAACAATAACAATATTTGTAACATAACCACGTATGCTACAACAACAATTAGAACATAACCACGTATGCAACATAACCACGTATGTAACATAACCACGTATGAAATTCTTAGTCGATGAGCACAACCATCATATACAATCATACAATAAGCACTACGCGAACGCACCTTTGCCTGTTGAGCACGGTACGTTGTCGGCTGCAAGGTGATCACAGGTTTCCTATGAGGGTAATATTACGTTTATTAATTCACAACCAATATCCCAATAGATATCTTAGCCACAAATGACTATTTTACCCTTGGCGGATTTATGAATTTATTATTTCCCTTTATTTTTGAGAAAAACGCTGGTCCTTAAATCTGGGCAGAATTTCGCCTAACTTTGAAAAATCATAACTAATTCTAGAAAAATCGAAATGAGGATCCGTAAAATTCCCCAGAATCCTTAGGATGTATAGTTTCAATAAAAAAAATGATAGCCTTTTCCCAGATTCTACGGTTCATTCCCAGTTTTTAATTTTTGAACATCTGTCCAGAATTTTCCAGAAATTCGTAGCCCTAACTTTGGGAATTTTTATCTCCCTGTTCAGAAATCATTTGGACATGTTCTTTACATATTTATAAAGCCCTATATGTCTACTTTAACCATGAATTTTCTCAAAATTTTCTAACCATGATTTCAGCATAAAATATAAGTTTTTTCATGTCTGGTTCAGAAATTCCAGAACCGATGAAATTTCGCCAGAACTTCGTTACTTTGGTGTTTCTCTTCCGGAAATTTTGCTAAAACTCTTTCCTCACTATTTTTCGAAATAAACCCAATTTTAAACCCAGAAAAACATAAAAACAACTATATCTAAAGAATTTAAAGATTAAACTACAAAATAACTAAAAACTTAAAAGCTAGGGCTCAAGAACTTACCTAGAACTTTGCTCTTCCTTCCTCCAAAGCTCTCACACTCACTTTCTCTCTATATTTCAGATGTTGTTGCTTGTGAATTGGTGAGGATTGTGAAGAGCAAAGGGTCCTATTTATAGTAGAAGCTCCATGTGCAAAAAGACTCATAATACCCCTCCCTACATCATCCCTTACATCATCTTATCCTCTTCCAAAGCCTTGAAAGTCTTCTACTAGATACATGACTCATGGTTTAGGGTTATGACTCATCTCTTAACTAGGCTAATGACTCATGCTTGTTTAGGGTGATGATTCATTCATAGAGCTTGTGATTCATCATTTAGGTTAGTGACTCATACATGTTTAGATTAATGACTCATTCATGTGTAGACTAATGACTCATTTCTAGAGGGATGACTCATTTTACATATGTATAATTAGAATTTCCTACTTCTTCCATTTTGTGTTCCACTATATAGAAATTCATTTGGGGATTCTAATGAACTTGTATGCTCAATTTCTCATTGGTTTTGAGTTCTAGAGATTTTTAGCTTCATTTTGAGACCCATTTTACCTATCTTTTCTATTGATTCCATTTCTTAAACAATCATGAAAATGACTTTGGTTATACTTGTTTTCATGCTTGATTTATGCTTGTTATGAATCTCAACTTAGTTTCCATACTTAGTTCATAGATTTCAAGATATGATTTAATTTGTATAGGTTTTCATTTGCTTATGTCTAGATTTAATTTTATGGATTAATCTAATTGTTTTAATGTCTAATTTTCTTATTGGCTAATGCTTTGACTTCTCTTTCTCACTCCTTCCACTAGACTCACAACACTCACAACATTTGCACACACACACATTCACAACTCCCTCTCTTATTGGTCAAAACCTTTTCTCATGGATTAAGAATATTTTCTTGATTTATCATTGGCCAATTCCATTTCACAAGGATTTAGCTTTATGGTATTTAATTAAGGCCTTAGGATTTAGCTTTATAAGGTTTAATCCTAGCCCTCCACAACTAATCCTTAATTAGCATTCCTAATAAAGTGTTTTAATGAAGTTGTCAATTTATGATTGGTTCCTAACTTGATTATGACTCTTAAAGTAGTTTATGACCATTGGTAATCCAACCTATGCTAATCCTAACTTCTTATTGGTTGTTGAGATTTAATTAACTTAATAATGATTACCTAATGTTAATTGTGATTATTGACTTTTCAAAGCTTAATTAAAGTTTACTTATCATCTTAATCACAAGCTTACTTGCCTCTTGATTATTAAATAATTGGTGTTTAGGGTATTTTATGACCATAGGCAATCTATTTTATACTAATCTCAAACCCCTATTGGTCTTTGAATTTTAATTAGCCCAATATACTTCTAATTAATGGCTACAATTGTTTAATTGTAAGTAATTGGCTAATCATCCTATTAGTGGTAATTAATTGCCCATTAAATATTAGTAATTGCCTTTTTAATTGTTCAAGTGCTTTGGTAATTTATTATGGTATTTTATGAATTAATATGAGCTAGGTATTAATTCTAGGATTTTAGAAAATATAGTTTCTTATTTGACTATGAATTTTAAGATTTATGTCCTCTTAATTTAATCCCTTGATTAATTATAAAAATTTACATAATCATTTTGTTTAGTGAAAATTCAAGGGTCTACTAATTCCTGTAACATCCCGCCTTTTTAAATGTGGTTCTCAATGGGATTATCAGAGCTTCGAAGAAATTAATCAGAGTGGCATCGGAAAAGATTTTCTTTTTAAAACAATATCTCAATCTGAGTAGAGCATCAGAATAATTTTTAAAAGAGCGAGTAACTGATATACATTCCCTGTTGTTGAGTTTGTTTGCTATTACAGTGGTACAAATCCCTGAATATTTACGATTACAACGACCCCTCATTACTTCACTGCCCGTGTCCTCTCGTGTGCTATTCGTCCTTGTTCTTGTCCCGGTTCCACCAGTATCTGAGACTATGAGCTGAGGTTCAATTCCCATTGAACCTCAGGTAACGGTTAACCTCATGCTTATGTACAGTTATGTATGACAGATATTCATGATAAAAACAACAATCTTTATATTCAATATTCATTCCTCTAAGAAAAAAAACATAACCATCATATATTTATATTATTCCATTCTCATCATATATTCATATCAAACCAGTCTGCACTCTTCACCAGTGCCACGATGGCCTATCGTGTCCTCAGCGCGCTAGGAAAACTCAAACGGCATTACCAAGACTGTAACCCGTATATATTCAAATAATTCTCAAGCAGAGTCACAGTCTATGAGCATATCTACCACATACAAGTGTACAATAAGCATCAGAGTTAGTGTACAGTACGCGAACGTACCTTCGTTGACGATATCGGTACGCTGTCGTTCGGTCGGTGATCACGTTTACCCTATAATGATAATATGGTATTTATTAAATCAAAAATAATATTCTAGAAGGTATCCTAGTCACTAATGACCCTTTTTACCCTTGGTTGGATTATTTCTCAACTTATCACCTTTAATTCTTTAAAAAACGCTGGGGCAAAATCTGGGCAGAATTTCGCCTCACTTTGAAAAATCATAACTAATTCTAGAAAAATCGAAACGAGGATCCGTAAAATTCCTCAGAATCCTTAGGATGTTTAGTTTAAAGGAAAAATAATGGCCTTCGCCCAGATTCCACGGTTAATTCCCAGTTTTTAAGTTTTGATCCTCTTCCCAGTATTTTCCCAGAAATTCGTAGCCTAACTTTGAGGATTTTTATCTCACTGTACATAAATCATTTGGACATGATCTTTACATATTTAGAAAGCCCTATATGTATAGTTTGACCATGAATTTTCCCAGAATTTTTCAACATCATTTTCAACATGAAATATAAGCCTTTTTATGACTGATTCAGAAATTCCAGAACCGATGAAATTTTGCCAGAACTTCGTTACTTCGGTGTTTCTCCTCCGGAAATTTTGCTAAAACCTCTTCTTCATCAATTTTTCGAAATAAAGATGATTTTAACCATAAAAACATGAATCTAAAACTATTCTAGAATATTTAAGATCTAACCTACTTCTATCTAAGAATTTAAAGAACTACAAAACTAAGAACTAAAACTAAAGACAAGCTTACCTCTTGAAGACTCTTTCTCTTCCTCCTTATTGCTTCACTCCACTCTTGTTTAGAATGGTTTTGGTGTGAAGAATTGTGAAGGGAGGAGCTCTCTATTTATAGGCAAAGTTCAAGGGTTAAATTGGTCATTTTCCAAGAGAACCAAAGTCTCATCTTTCCTCTCATCCTTTGGATCTAAACTTAGCATAGAAGTTTTCATCCCATCCCTTCATTATAAAACATGATGTCATTTGGATGACATAATCAAGACTTAAGTGTTATTAACAAGTTTTGTTCTATCCTTTTGTGTTGTTATAAATTCATTTAGTGATCATAATGAAGTGTTATGCTAGTTTTCTTTTTGGTTTTGTAATCTAGAATTTCTTGGCTTCATTTTGAAACCAATTTTGCCTATCTTCTCTATTGGTTTCCATCTTCAACAATTAAGGAAATGACTTTGGTTATACTTGTTTTCATGCTTGATTTATGCTTGTTATGGATCCCAACTTAGTTTTAATACTTAGTTCATGGATTTCAAGATATGATTTAGTTTGTAGGAATTTTTATTTGTTTATGTATAGAATTAGTTTTCTTGGATTATTCTATTTATTCATTTATCTAAATTTCCATTGGCTCTTTCTTTGACTTCCTTTCCCTCTTCATACTAGACACACACACATGCACAACAATAGCATACACACACATGCACAACCATGACATCATCACATGCATCACCTTATCTTCCAAAGCCTTGAAAGTCTTAGATAGGATTGTGATTCATCATGTAGGTGTGTGACTCACCTCATGCTTAGGTTAGTGACTCATGCAAGCTTAGGATGATGATTCATTTAATAGAGTTGTGATTCATCTTTTAGGGTAGTGACTCAACTTGTGTAGAGTTATGATTCATTTTGCATATGTATAATTGCTTCTTTAAATTAGAAGTTCCTACTTCTTCCATTTTGTGTTCCACTAGATAGAAATTCATTTGGGGATCCTAATGAAGTTGTATGTACATTTTCTCATTGGTTTTGAATTCTTGAAGTTCTTAGCTTCATTTAGAGACCAATATCACTTACTCTCTCATTTGGTATCAATTTGCAAGGTTTGGGGAAATAACCTTGGTTATACTCATTTTCAAGCTTGAATTATGCTTGTTCATAATCTCTTTTTATATTTAATCTATGATTAATGGATTTCAAGATACAATTTAGTTTGTATAGATTTCTCTTTGCTTATGTCTTGAATTATTTCTATTGATTAACTTAATTTAATTTACATAAGACTTATACTAAATTCCCATTGGTTGTTGCTTTGACTTCTCCCCCTAGGCTCACAACAATAGCACTCACAACACTCTCTCTCTTTCCCACACACATGCACAACTCCCTCTCATTGGTTGTCTTAAGTTCACATGGATTGTGTTTTATGAGAATTAATTTAAGCCTTAGGATTTAACTTTACTAGATTTAATCCAAACCTTCAATTTGTATTAGTCTCTTATTGGTCCAATGAATTTTATGAGGATTAAGAACATTTTCTTGATTTATCATTGGCTAATCCAATTTCACAAGGATTAAGCTTTTATAATTATTTAAGCCCTTAGATTGTCTTTATGGGGTTAATTCTTGACCCTTAGATCATAGTTGATTTTATTGACTTTTCAAAGCTTGATTAGAATTTAATTATCATCCTAATCCAATACTTAATTGCCCCTTGATTATTGTATTATTGACTTTTTAGGGTAGTTTAAGATTATTGTTAATCTATTTTATGCTAATCTCATCCCCTATTGGTCTTTGATTCTTAATTAGTTTAACACATCCTTAATTGATGACAATTAGTATTAATTGTAAATAATTAGCTAAATACTCCCTTAGTGTAATTTTAATTGTTCATTAAGTGTTGGTGATTACCTTTTAATTGTTCAAGTGTTTTGATAATTCTTTATGAAATTTGATGAATTAAATATGAACTAGTATTAGTTCTAGGGTTTTAGAAAATTTGGTCTCTTAAATGTTTATAAAATTGGTGTTTAAAACCCTTTGATTAATTATGAAAATTAATACAATTATTCCAATTATTGCAAATTAAATTGTCCCTTAGTTGTTAGTAATTTCTCTTATGATTAAATCAGGATTACTCTTAGTTTTAGAGACTTTAGGGCATTTTATAATGTTTTATGATCCTTCATGTAATTTTTAAAATTGGGTTTTACCCTATTTAAATTCTAGAGAAAATTTGCCCAACATATTCTCCTATTTTTAATAGGTATCATTTGCCAAAATATACTATTTTTAATGAATATGAATTTTAGGATATTCCATTCCTCCAATTTTCTTTATGTATTTTCATAACTCTTTCTTGCTATTCTTGATCATACAAGAACCCTAATTTAATTTGGTAATTGTTTGTATTTTTATGATATTTTATGATCCCTAGAAAAATTCAATCTTAATCCTATATAAGGATTTCCTAGAAATCATACCTCATAATTTGAGACCACATATTCACCTAGTTTAAATAGGTGTCATTTATCAAAATATTGTAGTTATGAGAAATTATAATTTTTGGGGTATTACAATTCCTCTTGTGCTCCCCTATTTATTTGATGTGTTTTAATTTTTCCTTGTTTTCTTTGGATCCTATAAAATCCCTAATTTAATTTGGGTGTTGTTTGTATTTTTATGATATTTTATGATTCCAAACAAAACTTAGAAAAATAAAACATAGCTACCTCAAAGTCTAAGGGAAAATCACCTAATAGATAAAATAAATATATCTCAAAATTTGAGACCACATATTCACCTATTTAACATAGGTGCCATCAACCAAAATATTGTATTTATGAGAAATAACAATTTTGGGGTATTACAAATTGTGTAATGGTTTGTCTTGCAAAGGAGGAAATGAATAGTCTTAAAAGGGGGAAACTTTATATACCCAATTGTTACTATCTGATGTGGACTAATGATCCTACTAGATGCCTTAAAATGGATCAAGTTTGTATTATTCTATAAGCATAATTCTCTTTTGTTTCTTAACCTATCCACCTAGCAGTACAAAACATAGCTCCAATTTCTTCTACAATTCTACATCTTCCTTAAATAAAATGTTGAAACTTGATGAAGTGAATTTGACTAGTGTTTGAGGTTCATATCAAGTAGAAGTTCTCTAATTTCTGTTAGTGAGATGGCTGGAATTCATAATTAATAGTTGTTTTCAATTCTGATTTACAAGAAAGAAGGGAACAAGCACAGGAGATAGGGAGAAAGAATGATTGCCCGCATAGGGCTTCTCACAGCGGATATGAAAAGGCTGAAAAAGAATTGATGGCGGCCAAGCGGAAGAGATTGGAAGATGAAGCAGAATCCAATCCTTCTACGGTACATGGTCCGCTATCTCCAATACGTCGCGAGAAGTTGTAGTTGCACATTCGGCAAAAGCCAAGCAGCGGCTACATGAGTGAACAAACTCGTGTAGTTGCTGAAAGAATTGTAAGTATCATTATTGTTATTTTTTAGTTACTAAACATGTTTCATTACTAAGCTTCTCGTTATATGTACCTTACAGGAAGATCTTAAAAAGAAAGAAGCAAAGGGATCTCTTGTGTCGACCGGGAGGAGTGATGTTCTGACTGTTGCGACCGGAAAACTGCCGGACCATGGTGGGCGTGTAAGGGAGATTGGAGGACTGGTAGGCCTGAAGGAATACTTTGGTAAATCCGCCAAATGCCATAGACAAAGTATGGTTACCCGGAGGAGATGGAACAGACGGTGGCCAAATTAAATGAGGAAGCAGCGGCTAAAGAAGCAAGGTTTCAATTCGAGATAAGCCAGATGAGGGAGGAACTGAATCAGATGAGGCTGCTTTTGAGCTCTCGTCCAGAGACCAATGTTTCCTTCACACACTCACCTACAACTGTGCAGCAGAGCACTAGAAGGAGCTGCATTGTTGGACAGTCAGAGCAACCTTGTGACCTTTATGTGGAGGATCCTGATCATCATGATTGATGATGAAATCAGAGTGTCAGTTGAAAAGATGATCATTGATACACCTCTCCCTCTCCCAACTGATGAGCTGAAGTTTGTGAGTGATGTCAAGGGAACCTTCATCTCTTGGCCAGTGAAGCTTGTACATGTCTCTATTCCTCCTGAAGCTTCAACCCCTCGTCCTCAAGTTCCATCCCCTCGTTAAGCTCCATCCCCTCCTCAAGTTCCATCCCCTCCTCAAGCTCAATTCCCTACTACTAAGTTGACTGGCAGCGAAAAATATCCGATATGGTGAAAAGTGAATATTTTAAAGATAAATCATGGCCTGTCAATGAAGTAGTAGGCGTCCCTCATCCTCTACCGGTTCAAGTTGACACCGTTGATGTTGAGTCCCTGTTGCTTCCTAGACAGGAGCTTACTGATGCAATTGTTCAAATTTTTATGAAGTATGTTCTTCTATGAGTACATAATTTAAATGTATCGTTTAGACACATATACATATATACTAATTCTCTGATCAATGTCATTATTGTAGGTTCTTGCATCAAGAATTGGTTCAAAAGGGCAGGAGCAACGATTTTGGATTCTTGTGCCCTGTCTATTCAAGTCAAACATCCATGCAGGAGAGACATCAGTACATATCAAGGAGGTTGTGTCAAGTGAGAATAAAGGTGTACTTTTTTTCTATTTTTCCACAGGTACATATCATAAATCTTGTCTGCAATAGTTTTTTTATGCTGCCCCGTGGGGGCCAGCGGCAGTACATGAAAAAAAAAACAAAAAATATTTATTCCTCCTCATCGTTGTCGGGAGTCGTCGGAGAGGTCGAAGATGTCTTCATCTAGGGGATTATACTCAACGTCCTGGGTATCGAGTATTGCGTTGATCTTGTTGTTGACGGTGTTGTAGACCTGGAAAAACTGGCCCAATCGTTGGTCTATATGTGTAACACGGGTTAGGAGATGTTGTAGCATCTGTCTCCTAGACGGGTTCGGAGGGAGCGAAGGAGGAGGGTACGGAGGAGGAAAAGGATTGAGAGGAAAAGGAGGACCTCGTGGTGGTGGAGCAGCCATTACCGTGGTTGTAGAAGTGATGGAAAAGAATATAAAGAAAGTAAAGTAACAACAGGTTTAAATAAAGAACACATCCTGAACAATGTGAAACGCCGGAAACATTAGTGAAGAGACGCATAATCCATCAAAATACGAGGAGACGTGTAGCATCCCAAATTTTGGGATTTAGAAATTTGAAATAATATGAGGAAATTAATTATGTAATCTTGGTTTAAAAAGATTGTAGATTAATTATTGGACCTCCAGGCTTATTTGTCCCTTCATTTATTTTGGGGAAAAAAATATTAAACAATAATCCAAATAAGGAATAAATTATACCTAAAAAAAATTATAGAATTAATATTTTATGGCCTAGAGGAAATAATTGAGAAAGGAAAACCCTTATATGGAATTATGGAATTATTTATAGAGTTAATTTAATATTTACATTTTTTTTTTTGCTACTTAATATTTACAATTTGAATAAACAAGCAACCCACGAGCCTATTATATGACTAAAGCCCAAACTCAATGCACTATCTTCATTTACTCAAACACCTTCAATTCATTTATTTAGCTCCCACAATGCTGAACACATAAAAGCCCTTTTCTTACAATTATGTTCCATTGGCCCAACACATGATTAGCAAAGAGCAAGTCCATGTTTTCTCAAACCACATGCTTATATCCATGTAGTTTTTTTTTTTTTTTAAATTCCAACCCACTTCAATCCAGCCCAATACGTAACAAAGTTTTCCCAACCCATTAGCTGAATATCCATTAACTCCCATAAAAGTAATCAATCTTTTTCCCCCACTGCAAACACGTCCCAGATCACGCCATCAGTAAGCAAAAGATCACAGTCAAAATAAAGCAAATCCTCATCATAGCCCTCGGCCTAGATTATGCCAGCGATTTCCACAGACTCACGCAAACGCAGAAAACACCATACTTCTCGAGGTCATCATAGTGTACCCACTGTGTATTGCTTCTTGGACCAGCGACCTTTGCCCACTCGGACTGCACCGTGGATCCTACTTAACCATTGCTTCTTGTCTTTCAATGACCCACGTTGCTTAAGCAAAAGCCACAGCTAAGTCCTATCAAAGAGAGACCGAGAGTAAGAGGCTGAGAGAAAGAGAGTAGGATAGAGAGGGAAAGTCTATTCTTTTTCTCTGTTTTCATATCAGCAAAACAGAGGTACTTTGTTCAACAGTGAGCAGCTGGGATTCGAGCAAGCAACCTAGGTAACCATCGAGCTTCTTTTATTTATTTTTTTTAGTTTCGTTATTTACCAACGAAAATATGGGAGTATTAGGAGTAGGAAATAAGCTTTGAGTTGCTGCTATATAAAACAAAATCTTGCTGATATGTATGTATACACATGTGAAACCAATAAGAATATATAAAAGTTAAACAGGTAACCTTGTTTTTGGGGGGTGTGTGTATAGAAAGTAGTGAATAATAATTATAGAACCCAGATTGTGCTTGCTACTATATATAGATAGACACCTGAATATTAGAAAGGATCGAAAGAGCTTACTGGTTTTCTTTATGCTGCATGTGAAGCAAAAAGGAGAAGGAAGACATCTCACACACATATATATACATATATTAACTTTGAGTGTTGAGTATACATATATACTTATATATATATCATCGTTGCACGTGAGAGAAGACGACCAACGTTGCACCTGGGAAAAATAGTAGGAAAGATTTTTGTTGTATATATATATATTGACTGATGCATTTGGAAATGAAAGCAAAAAGGTGGCATTATAAATATAGATAGATATATATATATATCTGTGTGTGTGTGCATGTGGATATCATGGACAAAAAGCCTGTATGTTTTGGATCACGCTGGGATCATGTACAGCATACGTAAAACACTAAAACATGTATAAGAAAAGCTTATATGTACATGGTTTTGTTCATTGTAAACTTACTGCTTATGCCTATGGTTATATCACGTGGCTTCATAAATCTTGGAAATAAATAATAAAAGAAATTATTAAATAGTAATAATAAAAATAAATAATAATATTATTATTAAAAATAGGAATAAATAATAATTATTATTATTAGTAGTAAAAATGGAATAAATAATTTAGGAAATTCTAATAATTAAATAAATAGAAAAAAAGGGGGAGTTATTAATTAATAATAAATTGAAAGAAAAATTTATAGTTACAATGGTCTCCTTCAGTCTTGTCCTAATTTGCCAACTTCAAGCATTCCAAATTTATTATTATAATTTGTATATTTTTTTAATATTATGAAATTATAAGTTATAATTTTATGTAGAGTTTTAGAAGAATATTAATGGTTAGTAAATTGGTTGTGGTAGATTGATTTTTGGCATGTGTTTGAGCTCTGAGATTAGGAGCAGTGTGATAATAGTTAGCTTCGGCGAGAGGTAACCACTTTTCACTTGTTATGTGTATTGATATGTTGTTTGTGAGTATTTTGTGAAATCATTATGAATATCTTAATAGAAATTGCCTTGCGGAACCTTATGATTTGAATTGTGAACATATACATATATTTATTTATTTATTTACTTATTTATTTATATATGTATAAAAATTGAGAATTGAGATATTATGACATATATTTGAGAATGATTTTAATTACAAATATGAACAGAAAATCTTGGAATTGAAAATCCTTATTGAGCTATTTATTTATTGTGATAATTATGGTAATGGTTGAATTGAGAAGAAATAGAGTAGTTATTCCACCACGTGGTGAGGCCTCCATTGGTGCACGATGGTTAGCTTTTTATTGTCCCACTTGTTCAATGAGGGACTGGCCCATTAGTTCAATGAGGGCATACGACACCCACATGTTCAATGAGGGGAAAAGGCCAACGGTCCGGGACATGTGCTCTGAGAATTTTGGCCGGTCCTCATCATATAACCAGTGAGCTTTTGAATAACCTGTAACATAGATGTAACTTAGCCCATGGGTCTAGTCGGAGGAAATAAGACGGTTCAATTGGATTGGTGGGAGGCATCTTGGGAATTGTGTTAATGAAAAATTGTAATACTTAATTTATGATACATAATTTATGATATGAAATTTTGTGATGTGGATATTCGTAAATTATAATTTTTAATATTTTGTTATATAAATTGTTCCGCTTGCCACCTCACTAGCACATATTAATATTCGTAATAAGTTGGATTGATAGTTACCCACATTTTTGTTCAAGTGATAGCTCCCTTGCAGGTCCATCAGGGAAGACCCTAGAAGCTTAGACTACTTTTGTCAAAAGTAGTGCTTCTGTCTTTTTTGTTTATGTGGGATGATTGTATATTGCCACGTTAGGGCTCATTCTGCATACTTTGATTTACTTTTGTATATTTTGGTAAATGCTAGGCATTACTTAGTTGTTAACGAACCCTTAATTGGTTATTATGTTTCTTAGATTTTGAGGACATTACAAGACGCCTAGTTGGGAAGTTTATCTGAAAGTCGAAGAGATCCTTTGATAGAGTGTAAGGATACGACTCTGCTATCGGAATTTGAAACAATGAACTTTTAATACCGGATATTGTCAAAGATCTGTTCTTAAAACTAATATTTTTTACGCAATTAAATCTTACTTTAAAAAATATTGAAAAAAAATAAGTGGATTTTAGGACTGGATAAATGATAAAAGATCGGTCTTAAAATTAATTTAATTGATTAAAAAATAAATAATATATTTTTAGAACCGGATAAATGATAAAAGGTCGATCTTAAAATTAATTCATTTAAAAAAAATAAATAATATACTTTTAGGACCGAACATTTTTAAAAGGTCGGTCTTAAAATCAAAATATTTAAATAATTTAGATCACATATTTATAAAACTCGCTCGTAAAGTAGACCATTCATCTACTTTTTACCTTTATTAACTCCTCATACCTCTCTGTCCTTAACTCCTTATTGACTCCTCACTACCTCGTAACTCCAAACTACGTACATGCCGCTTATCTGAGAACTGCTCTCTACCTTTATTAATAAACTCCTCATACCTCTTTGCGCCAACTGCTCAAACCATGGTTTGATACAAGAGAACCGCTCGTAGGGGTGCTCTTACTCGTGATGCTCGTGCCTTCCGTCGATCGTTATACGGTGCGCCTCCTCCATCGAGAGTGCGTTCTATTGAAACAGAAGAGTCTCGAGTCGTTAGACCTATTGTTATTTTTGATGATGAAGAGATTGCCGCACCCCCCCTCCAGCCTTCAGACCATGAAGAGGTTTCTGCTCCACCTCTCCAACCAGTTGGCCCCAACGCGCCTACCGCTGACCCCTCTCCTCTTTCCTCTAATGATTCGCTGAAACGAATAAGACGAGAACTTGCTGATATCCGGCGGGAAGTTAATGCTGCTGATCTGCAATTTCTTGAATACATCCAGAAATCTAGAAAATTGCCTATCTTTTGGATCAAATTTCACCCGTTGAGGAAAAGGAGGTTGAACTTCTTTCTTTTTAGTTTCAACATGTTGGTGTAGTTGCTTGGTTTGACTTTCAGCCCTACTTTCACCTTGATTTTCTTCATTCGTTTGGGCTTCAATTGCCACTGGTTCAGCATCTTTCAATACTTTACCACTTCTAAGAGCAATGGCTTGGCAAGTTTCCTTACCTCTAGGATCTTCAGTATTACTGGGAAGGGTACCCTGCTGCCTGACATTTAGAGAGTTGGCAATTTGTCCTACCTGTATCTCTAAATTCTTGATAGAGGCTGTATGGTTCTGTAGCATGGAGCCGGTTCTAGTCATGAATTGAGCAAGAATATCTTCAAGACTGCTCTTTTTCTCTTGTGGCTGGATTGGTGCTGCATATCCAGGAGGATTGTGGGGAAGTCGTGGCTGTTCAGATTGTTGTTGTGTACCTGCTTGATTACTCCATGAGAAATTGGGGTGATTTCTCCAACCTGGATTGTAATAGTTAGAATGCGGATTGTACTGTTGCTTATGTTGATGAGCAACATACTGCACACTCTCCTGACTTGTAGCACACTTCTCAGTAATGTGTCCTTCTCCACATAAGTCACACCTACTTCCTTGTACATTAGCAGATGTCAACTTATTCAACTGATTAGTCATAGAAGCTACCTGAGCAGAAAGTGTTGATAAAGCATCAAGTTCGTGAATTCCTGCTGCTTTCTTAGTATTACTCCTTTCCCCGTTCCAATGATAATTGTTGTTAGCCATGTTCTCCAAAATGTTGTAGGCATCATCCACGGATTTTGCCATCAGAGCACCACCTGCAGCTGCATCGACAATGCCTCTTGTGTTCCCTTGTAGCCCATTATAGAATGTATGGACTGGATACCACTCAGGAAGGCCATGATGTGGGCACTTCCTAAGTAAGTCTTTAAACCGCTCCCAGGCTTCATAGAGTGATTCACCGTCAGCTTGATGGAAAGAGGTGATGTCGTTTCTTAACTTTGCAGTTCTTGCAGGAGGGAAATACTTGCCCAAGAATTTTTTTGTCAATTCATCCCAAGTGGTGATTGCTCCAGGAGGAAGTGACTGCAACCAGACTCTTGCTTTATCTTTCAGAGAAAATGGGAAGAGCCTCAGTCTAATGGCATCATCAGTAACGCCATTAAATTTGAATGTGTCGCAAATCTCCAAGAAACTTGCCAGATGCAAATTTGGATCTTCATAGGGAAGGCCATAAAATTGCACAGCTGTTTGTACCATCTGAATAATTGCTGGCTTGATCTCGAAGTTGTTGGCCTCCACCCTTGGCTTAACAATGCTGGAAGCAATTTCACTAACCCTTGGGATAGCAAAATCTCCCACACTTCTATGATTCCCAGCTGCTTCTGCCATTGTGATCTTTTTAGGTTCGGTAGTATTTATGGATGAAGAAGCTTGTTGAACTTGTAACAAAGCTTTTTGTTCTCTTCTCAAACGCCGCAATGTCCTCTCTATTTCTTGATCAAATAAAAGATTTGCGTCTTGCATACACTTTAATCAAGAAATCAGTTCTTAAGGACCTGAAATTCAAGAAGAGAGATAGACTACTAAATTTTTTTGTTATACTTAATTGAAATTCTGTAGAAAATGAATTTCCAAGAACTCAATTATCACACCTTAGAAAATATACAAAACACATAAATTCAAAAGTATAATAACAGGGCACACTTAATTTAATGGCTTTTTTTTTAAAAAAAAATAACACACAATTGAAATGAACAAGGAATAACTCAAAACGAAAAATAAAAAAACTGCAATAAAACAAGCACCAATCTATAAACAAGCAAAGATAGTTGATATTGGGACAAGTTTGGTCCCCGGCAACGGCGCCAAAAACTTGATGAAGGGGTAACCAGTGCAAGTATACACTATCAATGTAATACCGGCAAGTATCCCAAGGTAATAAAATATCGTTCCCACAGGGACCAAAGTTCCAACTACCAACCTAAATCACTTTAATTTATAGTTGATGTAACCGAAAGAGTTTTTGATGAAAATATTAAAAGACAGTAAAATCACACAGAAATTGAATTAAACTTTGTAAAATTAACAAAAGCCTAGGGTCATGTATATCATCAATAATCCATTTAAATGTTCTTCCTTTACCAAAAGCTAGATTAAGACCTAATCTTCTTTTTAAGGTAGAGTTTAACTACTTAACCGTTGAATTGGAGTAAGTCAATCGAATTTCAGATTTTAATCTAATTGCTTATTCCTAAGTCAATTAGCTTAATCCTTAATCCTAAAGTCATGTTCCCATGCTCCTTAGAATTAATTCTTGCATTAGGTCCAGAATTCTTTATGATTGCATAAAGCCTATGCCAAGTTCCCTTGCTAGTACCTTATGTTCTTTAATCAATTGAACCTAGAATTAACTAGCCTTTCCCAAGGTCTAATTAATCTTTCAATTCCTTAATTAGATGATCAAACCAACCAAGGCATTAAGCATGGATTAAAGAAACATATCCAAGACAAAGATTATGTAATTAAAAACAGAATTTCAATTAAACTTCATAAAGAATCCATACATGACCTTAGAAAGATACTTAGTTCATGCTAATCATGACCAAGCATAAAAATGGTAAAAGATGAAGAACATGAAATTAATAAAACAACCAAAAAGGAAAGATTACAACTAAGCCATACCAAGAAGGAGGCAAGAAATACAAAAGAAAAACAATACATAAAACAAAAGATTAGAACTAAGCCTTCCATGTAGGAGGCAATGATCAAAAAGGAAAGCAATGGAAAATAAATTGCATGAAAGTTATAAGAATAAACTAAGCCTTCCATGTAGGAGGCAAAGAACAAGAAGGAAAGAACATAAAATGAAGAGAAATCTGAAACTAAGAAAGAAAGAACCTAAAATGGAGAGATCTTGGTCTGCTCCAAGTGTGTCTTGCTCTTCACAACTCCCTTCTATTTATAGGCAGCTAGGAGCATCTCATCCATGCACTTTACAACACAAATTCGTCACTTTAGTTAGTGGCCAACTTGGAAGCATCTTTGAGTCACTTTACAGCTCCAAAACCGTGTCCTCTTTTCCAGCCCATGTTAGGCCACGAAATCATCCGAATCTGGCCATGTGATCTTCATATGAAATGTGGCCCCGGATGTCAGCTTTCCATTCGTTCAAACAGTGCGCCATTCGGAGATCTGTAGATCCAGATATGGGTCAGATACCGAACATCATTCCTGAGTCCAGTGAAAGCAGCCTGTTTCGGTTTCCAGTCCAATTTTGGCCCTCTAAACATCTGAGTTAGCTTTTGGGATCTTCATAGGAGTTGTAGGGCTTCCTCTTAGCTTTCTGAAAATGCAAATTGGGGATCAATTGGATTTCTATAACTCAAGTTATACCCAAAATAACAAACAGTGTTTATTACCCAATTGTGAAAGAGGTGTGATTTAAGCCCAGTTTTGATCCAAATTTCAAATATAACCAAGATCAATACAAATGAAGTCTAAAAACTAATTATGAAGATGAAACTACATATTTAACTATTTTGATCCATTAAACCATGACAATGACAGAGTTTTTAGCTAATTAAAATATCATAAATTCTAAGGTTATCAGCTGCTCACGTCGATATCACCAAGGCTTTGAAGGATAATAAGCTTTGAAGGATGTATATATAGTCAGATTCTTGTTTTTGATAATTTTTTGCTTTTTTTTTAATACTTTTTCTTGTAATGTGTATGGCAATATTCAAGTAATATATATATGTATTAAGAACTATAAGCTTGTCTCTTTTTAATTTTTTGTTCATATTCTCTAGTAATTTAAGAAATGTAACTCTAGTTTTTCTTTAATTTTTATTCATTTTGTTACTGCACTTGCCAAAGCCAATACTTTTTTCTTAAAAAAAAAAATTGAGAATTTATTTCCGGAGTTTTCAGATAAAGTTCTATATTTATGACCGTCTACTTATAATTAACCAGTTTTAATAAAATCTACGAATAAATAATAAAAACTTAGGTCCAGAGTATTATAAAACTCCGGTCGTAAATATTTAGTTACATATTTAGGATCGGATACAGGATAAGAATTTGGTCTTAAAAGTAATACTTAAAAAATTTAATAAAAAATATTTAGGACCGGATACTTTATAATAATCGTTCTTAATAAAGTCCAAATACAAAAACATGTCTCTGACGCACGGAAAATTAAATTTCCCTCTCTGAACTTCTCTTGTCGTGTCGAAACTGATTACTGAGGAGGTTATGTCTCCAGTGTTTGTGTGTTGCTCCGTCGGTGCTTCGCATTGCTCTCTCGACAATCACTTTCTGGTTCCTCAACTAAATGTATATAGACCAAGCTGTAAGAGGTGTTTCAGTTATATAACTTCATGGTTTTCCTGCTTATCGTTTTGGGTTTTTCATGGGTTGAACGAAATCGATGAAATGCTCTTGTGGGTTTCTCTGTTGTTAATGAATATTGTATTTTGAAGATTATCTTTGCACTTGAGACCTACCCAACTGACCAACAAATGTTTTTAGGGTACTCTTGCTGTTTCCAACATCAACGTTCGTGGCGGGAAAAGAAAGACTATTATTTCGCATTTGAATTTATATGCTACAGGTAAGTCCACAAGACCGTCATGCGAAGCATTTAATTTCCTCGTCATGCATTTATTTTTCTTCTTGGATTCACTATGATATTCATGACCAAAAGTGATTCTTCGTTATGCATTTATTTTGCCTTATTTTATGTATGTTAAATCTTTCCGTCCATAGGAATTCTACTATGGATCATAGTTGGATAAATGATTTACGGACGAGCATTGAATATCAGAATGGGGTGAGGGACTTTATAGAATTTGCTAAACAAAATGCCAATAATGATAGTGGAAAGTTTTATTGCCCTTGTGTAAAATGTTTGAATGAGAGGCGACTAAGTCCTGAAGTTATACACACACATTTAATTTGTGAAGGATTTTGTAACACTTATACAGTATAGGTATGCATGGTAAAAAAAATACCAAGTGGGTTACAACATGGGGAAGTGGCCTTTGATGATAATGACACAGATATGAATGATCGCATAGAGGACATTATTCGTGATGTAGGAGAGGCCTTTCATCAATCACATGCATATGGTAATATGTGTAGTGATGCAGAGACCCCGGTATACCCTGGGTGTAAAAAATACCAATTGTTGAATGCTGTATTGAAATTGGTAAGCTTGTAGGCACGTCATGGATGGAGCGACAAGAGTTTTTCTAAAATGTTTGAGGCTTTTAAGGAAATGCTTCTGGATGATAATGTGTAGCCGCCACTATGATGCTAAGAAAATACTTTCTCCACTGGGGACGGAGTACAAAAAGATCCATGCATGCCCGAATGACTATGTATTGTATAGAAAAGAGTTTGAAGAGAAGCAGAATTGTTCGATATGTGAAACCCCAAGGTACAAGTCAAATAAGGGGCCTACAAAAGTGTTGTGGTATCTTCCAATCATACCAAGGTTCAAACGGTTGTTTGCGAATGAAAATGATGCAAAAAATTTGCGGTGGCATGCAAATGAGAGGATTTCTGATGGAAAGCTTCGTCATCCAGCCGATTATTCTCAATGGAAGAAAATCAATCAATTATTTCCCAACTTCGGCGAAGAACCTAGGAACCTTAGGCTTACCCTTAGCACGAATGACATGAATCCATATGGAAGCCTTAGCACCATATATAGTTCATGACCTATACACCTCATTATTTACAACTTATCTCCTATGTTATGCATGAAATGAAAGTACATCATGCTGTCTATGTTGATTTCGGGACCAAAACAACCCGGAAATGACATTGATATTTACCTTCAGCCCTTGATTGAAGACTTGAAGGAGTTATGGGAATAAGGTGTTGATGTTTTTCACTCTTTTAAGAAGGAGGTCTTCAAATTGCGAGCCATGATATTCTGTACTATAAACGACTTCCCAGCATGTGGTAACTTGTTAGGGTATAGTGTAAAGGGCCATAAAGCATGTCCGATTTGTGAAGAAGGCACATGCTACCATCAACTCCAACATAGAAGAAAGACAGTTTATCTTGGACATAGGAGATTTCTCAGACAGGGCCAGCCATATCGTCGACTAAAGAAAGCTTTCTTTGGTGGCCAAGAATATGAAGATGCTCCGGTGCCATTGACTGGGGAGCAAGTTTATGAGAAGGTGAAAAATATCAGTGTCATCTTCGGTAAGACAGCCAAGAGTAGAAAAGATACAAATATATGGAAAAAGAGATCTGTATTCTTCGATTTTCCCTATTGGCGCAATCTTGATGTGAAACACTGTATTTATGTCATGCATGTGGAGAAAAACGTATGTGATAGCATTGTTGGCACGCTTCTCAACATACAAGATAGTTTCAAGGATGATGTGAAGGCAAGATTGGATTTGCATACAATGGGAATACGTGAAGAGTTACATCCAAGGCCATATGAGAAGAGAACTTATTGTCCCCCGGCTTCTCATACTTTGTCTAAGGATGAGAAACGAAGTTTTTGTGAGTGTTTACATGGCACAAAAGTTCCCTCGGGGTATTCTTCAAATTTTAAGAGGCTTGTATCGATGAAGGACTTGAAATTAGTAGGTCAAAAATCTCATGATTGTCATGTCTTGATGCAACAGCTACTCCCAATAGCTATTCGAGGCATCGTCGAATATGATCTTCAGGTCGTTTTGACTAGACTTTATGTCTTCTTCAATACGGTTTGTGGTAAAGTTTTTGACATTGAAAAGTTGGATGAATTGGAGAATGAAGGATATCTTATCATGTGCCACCTTGAGAAGCTTTTTGTTCCTACATTTTTTGACATCATGATTCATCTAATTGTTCATCTAGTAAGGGAGATAAAGTTGTGCGGCCCTATCCATTTACGGTGGATGTACCCAATTGAAAGATCTATGAAATTCCATAAAGGGTACATGAAGAATGCATATCAGCCAGAAGCATCGATTGTTCAAAAATATGTTTCTGAAGAAGCCATGGAATTTTGTCAAAATTATTTGGCCAAAGTAAGACATATTGGGCTTCCAAAACGTCAGCATGCTGAAGGGGGTAGGCGAGGGGCTTCAGTAAAAACTGTGGATCCTGATGAATTGTCACAAGTCCACTTATACATCTTGAATAATGTTGATGAAGTTCAAGCCAGCATAGCTGCACATAAAGAAGCTATGAGGAAAGAAAATCATCGAATGACTCAACAAATGTTGATTATGGAGCATAACAGAACTTTTGCACACTGGTTCAAACAAAAGATCGAGGGAGAGGAATGTGTTTCTGATACAATCAAATGGTTAGCACGTGGTCCTGAGGTTGATGTCATAAGTTGGAATTCGTATGTGATCAATGGTTATACATTTTACACGAAGTCCCTAGATGATAGGAGCACAGTCCAAAACAGTGGTATTATGTTAGAGGCTAAATCTATGCACTTCTTCAGTTCAAAAGACAAGAGCCCTTTATTGGCAGTCATGCCATATTATGGGGTTATTGAAGAGATTTGGGAGGTGGACTATGTGAAAGTTAGATTTCCCATTTTCAAATGCAAGTTGGTTAATGTCAATAATGGTGTTCGGATCAATCGGCTAGGATTTACATTAGTCGATGTCAATGGTAGAAGTTTTGGAGATGAACCTCTTACTATGGCAGGCCAGGCGAAAAAAGTGTTCTGTATCATCGATCAAGAAAATAAAATGTGGTTTGCAGCTCTCCAAGGAAAGAGGGTCATTGATATTGATGAGGAAATGAATTCAAATTATGGTATTCTTGAGAGTACTCCTTTTTCAAGGGGTCTACCGGACATGAACGAAGAAGATGAAGCGGATAATGAACTCGGCATAAAAAGTGATCATCAAGAAGGGATATGGGAAGATATCACTTTATAAAAGAGTCAATTCATAAGGTAATATTCATATACAGATTTCTTTGAAAACTTTAAGGCTTTAACTATATATATTATTCCTTCTATGTTCATAAACAATGTCATTGATTATGAAGTTTGTTCTTATTTTATTTTTGTAGCAGGATCCGATCCAACATGTTATAAAAGAAGATGTTACGTTGTTGGGTGGGAATCAGATGAAAGCATGGTGAATATTATTTTAGGCACATGTATATTGTATTTGTAACTTATTGCATTTGTAAGTAAGTTATCTTATTGTATGAATTAATTTAGGTGTTGTAGACATAGTATAATCATTAACTAAGAGGCCAAATAACTCGTGGTGAATAATATTTTTATTCTTTTTCCAATTCAATTTATTCAAATAATTGTTCATAGCTTGTAGTTTAAAGTATCGACTTTTATGTGCTGGATTGGGTGATGGATTTTGTGTATATATATATAGTAGCAGGAACAACAGCAGGGAAAAATTCGGGAAAATTTAGACTAAAAAATAAATAGGCTGGTCTTATATGTTTAACTATTAAGACCGGATGTAATTAAATGTCCGGTCTTAAAGTTCAAGTGTATATTTGATATTTAGCCCGATCTTAAAAGTTGGTCTTTTAAGACCGGTATATTTAGGCGTCCGGTATTAAATGAAAATATTTAAGACTGGAGGTAATTATCATCCAGTCTTGAAAGTCAGTTTTTTAAGACCGCGTATAATTAGTTGTCTGGTCTTAGAAGCCGCTATTTTTTAGATCGTATGTGTTTTGTCCAGTCTTAAAAGTCCGATATTTTAAGTGTGGCCTATTTTAAGCCGGTCTTAAAAGTTGAGTTTTACGACCAAACAAAAACTATTTCAGGTTCATTTAGTACAACTTTTAAAACCCAATGTTTTAAATGTCCGATCTAAAAGATTTTCTTTAAGACCGGTTTGTGTCAGGTCTTATATGGTAGACTTTTAATACCGGCTGGAACAAGACCGATCGCTCGTCCGGTCTTACGATGCCTCTTTTGTTCGGTCTTAAAAGCCTTTTTTGCACTAGTGGAGGGTTGCTCCACAATTCAAGTTAGCCAAGAGAGTGTTACCCTACTCCCAATTTTTCCATGTTGTTGTCACCGTGTTGCTTTTGGGAAGCTCAATGACAAAGAATAGAGCTAACCCATCATTCGGTGTATATGGGCAATATTATGAGATACCTAGGAATGTTAATAGATTGAATTGGAAGATATTGTTATTTAACATTGTTCATATTTCATTTATTTGTAATATGTACCCTCACTCGATTGAATGATTTTGCTGTTTATCATTGTTTAGGTTTCATTTCTAATATATAGTCATTCATTGATAGTGATGTTTTAAAATTCCTTAAATACAAGAAAGTTCCATCACTTAGAAAACAAAATATGTTTAAGTAACTCTTGAAATATTATTATCCTCTGCAATGCATGGGGAAGCGCAAGTTTGTTATTTAAGAGAGTTCACATTAGGTGCACATATCTCTATTAGAGGGATGAGCATTTTTTTTTATATTGCATTTATTTATATTTAAATTATATACTGCTTTTTGACTCTCTTTTTTTTCATATCTAGTATCTCAAATTAATTAGTTTCCATTCTTGCATTCAGAAATATTTGTATGTAATAGCGATATCATGGAAACTAATTAATTTGAGATACTGGATGTAAAAAATATTTCAAAAAGCAACATAAATTTAAATCTAAATAAATATAATATATCAAAAAAATAAAAAATGAAAATATGCTCATTCGTTTAATAGAGACGTGAAAACATAAGAGGTACCTAATTATGCAACTCTCTTTCGTGTAAGCTACAAGCTACGTGTCCTGTGACTTGTCTTGCGGTTATGACCATCTAACTAATCACATGGTTAATATCCCGTGATATATACACACTAAATCTGGTGGCTATCTTCCATTGAATTTTCTTTTGTTCAGGAGCACTGGTAAGACGGAAGTTTTTTTTGGATAAAAAATGCTACGGAAGTTTTCGCTGAGGAGCAATTTTGCCCCGGAAGTTTTCACTAAGGAGCAATTTTGCCCCGGAAGTTTTCATTAAGGAGTAATTTTGCCCTTTTGTCCCCAAATATTAAATTTTACTATTAAATCAGTCAAAGACCACACATGTTATGTCTTGAAAAGATCAAACTTGGAGCTAGAGAAGGAGATCCTTGAGATGTTGAGCTCAAGGCGGCTTGAATTTGTGAAGCCGAACTGGTCAAAGAAACTGAAAGGTCGACTGTCACAAAACCCAAAGGAAGCATCACTTATGATCTAAGCAAATGATCAGTTTATACAAACGTAAATATTATCACTATTGATTTGTTTTACAAATGATCAATTTTTGGAACAATTCATTTCTCGTTTTGCGTTTCATTTGCATTGTGTGACAGACATTTCAGTCCCTTTAACCAGTTCGGCTTCACAAATTCTGGCCGCCTTGAGATCAACATCTGAAGGATCTCCTTCTCTGACTCCAAGTTCGACCTTTTCAAGGCATGACATGTGTGGTCTTTGACTGATTTAGTAGTCAAATTTAATATTTGGGGACAGAAGGGTAAAATTGCTAGGAAAATTGCTACGTTTTGTAAACTTCCGGGACAAAATTGCTCCTTAGTGAAAACTTCCGGGGCAAAATTGCTCCTTAGCGAAAACTTCCATGGCAAAAATGATACTTTCGGGGCAAAATTGATACTTCCTGTGAACTTCCGTGGCATTTTTGGTCCAAAAAAAACTTCCGTCTTACCAGTGCTCCTGAGCGAAAACTTCCATGGCATTTAAGACTCTTATCCCTTTCTTTAATCGACCACTTCTGTTATTTGGGGGTGGCAACGAAGCCGATACTTCATATGTTGATTTGCTAACAAATTTTGATAATAAAAATCCATGGATGCAGAATGGGACCACATATCTGATCCACACTATGGAACTAGATTACTTGCTTCTCTTTTGGACGAGTAGGGGGAGCTCGTCCGTACGAACGAGCTCCCAGCCATCAGATCTATCGATGGTCTAGATTTTATTTTTTTTATTTTTTTTATTTTTGATAAAAAATAATTTGAATAGGTAGAGCATCTAAAATAAAGTTAATTTCTCAACTAAAGTTTTTTCAAAAAATGATTTGTTCATGTAAAACAAAATAAAAACGAAAATAAAATAAAAAAAGATCTGACGGCTGGGAGCTCGTTCATATCCCTGCTTGTCCAAAGGACGAGCAGGTAATCCGGTTCCGATCCACTATAACCTAGAGCTGTCAATCAGGGGCCGGCCCGTGAAGGGCCAAGGCATAACAAGGCCGGCCCTCCAGGGCTCGGAGTAAGAAAAACACCTGTTTTTCAAAGTCTGGCCCGAGAGCACCAAGGCCAGGGTCGGCCCGCAGGGCCCAGAAATTACTATTCTAAATTTTAATTATTTTTCCTCCGTTTTTATTCAAAGAAATATAATTAGTAAATTACAACATAAGTCATCTAACAAATAAACACAGTCACTAATTCATAATCAAAAGTAAACTATATTCACAAATAACTCATATAAAACATAAAAAACATATTACTAACTACTAAGCGACATTAGTATAATGACTATTATTGTTGTCATCTTCGCAACTATCATTAATTTCAATGACATTTGATTGTTATTCACTTTGAGTAGTAAGCTCTGATTCATGAGTAAGAATATTATAAATTTCTTTTCCGACTTCATGAATACATCTATAATCTTTATCTACAACAAGTAATAAATTAAATCATAAAATTAAAGTATAGTTATTATGTATTTGTACTTAAATGGATAAATAACTCTATAACAAATAAAAAATACATATAAATTATTGAAGGATCCAACTTCAACAAGTCTTCAACTTTAAAAAATAAAGAATTAAAAAAATTGAAGGGCCGGATGGGTCGGCCCGTAGCCCTCCAGGGCTAGCCCATGTAAGCCATTGATCCTCCAGGGCCGACCTTCCAAGGCTGAATATCACCTCACTCTTCCAATATCCAAGCCCGGTCTTTACAAGATCAGGCTTAAATAGGCTGGCCAAATGGGTCCGGTCCATTTTGATGGCTCTAACCTCAGTCACTCCGAAAGCCCGCCCGTCTTTTTGCTAAGGGTTAGTTTGGATTGAGGGAAGGGGAGGGGAGGGGAGAGAAAAAATTTGAATGAGAGGAAAATGATGTGGGCCCCATTTCCTCCCCTTCTCATTTTTTTTCTCTCCCCTCCCCTCCCCTCAATCCAAACTAACCCTAAGGGCCTGTTTGGTATGAAGAAATGGGAGAGGAGGGAAAATTTTTTTAGAAGGACATTTACCATTTTACTATTAATGAAGAGAATTTTTTTTTTTTACTGTTAGTATATTTTAGGAATATGAGAAATTATCTATGGAAAATTTTGTAAAGATAATGATAATGATAATGATGCAGATAAACAGTGAAGCCCACTCGATAAAAAGAATGAAACTGTGAGAAATTACCAAAGTTGAAGAAGAAAGAAGGAGAATGAGCAGCAACCCAGGAAACGGAAAACTGGTTTGCGTCACTGGCGCTTCTGGCTTTATTGCTTCGTGGCTCGTTAAGCTTCTCCTTCTCCGTGGCTACACCGTCAATGGCACTGTTCGCGACCTAAGTGAGTGCTCTCTAACATCATCATCAATCACGTTTATCTCCATGACTTTACCAAATTTGTGCTTCAGATTATGCGAAACTGAACGCTTGTTGAAGACCCATTTTTGGCTTTTTCTTTCTAGTCATTAGAAGTGAAACAGTACTGGGAGGTTGGGGATGGCAGGGCCACAGCCGCAAGCTTTTAATTTTTCCCCCCTTACTCCTTGCTAGTTTAGGTGTACGTATTTTGATTATATTAAGTTAATATGATGCATATTTTCTAAAATATTCTAATCATCTCCCTTAATTATCTTCTTCCCTCTCTTCCTTAATTAGAGGAGGAGTAAATTAGAAAAATATTAATATATTTAAAAGCAACTTCCAAAAATATCTCTGATATGAAGTACATGAAAGAGTATTATACATTTTCGGGGGTGCAGCTGAATGAATGTCATAAGATTTTACCAACCAGTGATGGTTTTGCAACTCCCTGCAGATAATTCAAGAAAAATAGACCACTTGTTTAAACTTGATGGTGCAAAGGAGAGATTGCATCTGTTTGAAGCAGATCTCCTGGAAGAAGGTTCCTTTGACTCTGCTGTTAAGGGGTGTGAGGGAGTCTTTCATACTGCATCTCCCGTTGTTACTAATGTCAAAGACCCACAGGTTACTAAGATTCTTAAATTGTTAATAGATGACTTGAAGTTGACTGCCACTTCGTCTTCTGCGAAGCATTCTGTTTTGGACTCCTCAAACTGTTTGAAGAATCTTAGTATTGCTTTTCATTACCTTTATGTGTTTTTGGGGGTGAGAGAGTAGAGTTCATGCATTTTTTATTAATGATTCTTTACATTTCTAAGAGAAATTAAGATACCATTCTTGATTAGACTTGATGTATCACAATTGTTGTGTTTTGAAGACAGGGGCATTCCTCTCTGATGAAACAAACCACAAAATCTTGTTATTGCAAACCATTTTTGGTTCTGAACTGTTAAAAGTCAGGAGTGATCTTTGGTACGGACTGTATATTTTCCTCATTTTATGACTTATTTTAAGTTGTATGCTTTTTATTAGCAATTTAATATTTAATGGCTTGTATAAACTCTGGCATAATTATATTCTAGTTTGAACTCAATGAGTTTGCATAAATGACAACTTTGATAACCTTATAAATTACTACTTAGTTATTTTTAAAAATATGGTTGTATTATTTTCAACTTCTGACTTTTGCTTTCCTCATTTTAGATTGAACTTATTGATCCAGCAGTCAAGGGAACTCTTAACATCCTTAAATTATGTGCAAAATCACCATCTGTGAAACGGGTTGTTTTAACTTCGTCCATGGTTGCAGTTCTATATAATGAAAAGCCTAGAAATCCTGAAGTTGTAGTTGATGAAACATGGTTTTCAAACCCAAGTTTCTGCATGGAATCTGAGGTACATGTTATATGTCATTAATCTATCATTGGAATGAAGATTGTAATAATGCAGGTGGCTTATGTGACTACTAAATACTGCATAGAATTAAGATTTCATGTTTCCAATTTTTGCTTGTAAATTTGTTCTGCAGAAGAATATATTGTTTCATCGTTTAATTATGAATGAAGTTCTTGTAATCTTGAGATCAAACATTTGTATGTGACATGAAGATTGCCTTGCTAGTCTATTTCAACAGTTCTGTTTTTTTCCCCTTTTTTAAAAAAATTAAATGATACCAGTTCAATACTTTCAACCTTGTATGCACTAGATAGTTGCTGCTATGCAAAATTGTGCTTGATGTATTTGTTGCAACTTCCATTGTATGTGAATATGGTGTTTGCCAAGCTGTTGTGCTCATTTCTATATTGGGCTGAATATACACTTAAAAGGGCCACATAAAGCCAGCAAGTGGAAGATGGGGAATGACTGAAGAGATTTCTGAAGTGGTCTCAGCTCAAGGTGGTGGTGATATGGTGCAGGAAGGAGGATGAGAAAAAAGCAACTAGCGCTTGTATGTTTTCTTGATGCAACAGAATGTGTGTAGCAGGGGGAGATTTTAGGTGGGTATGGCTGGATTTGAGGCTGTAGGCATGGTTTTGTCTTTTCTGTGAGGGAAAGTCCTGACCTCTTGAACGCCAAGGAGTGAGAGTTTACTTACATTAATGCGTGGTGTGTTTCAATGTCTTTCTAGGTTTATTTGGAATGTTTAAGGGGGTAATTTTTTGTGTTTCATCTGCCTATCTCATAGAGAAGAGGTATTTAATTCCCTATAATACAAGCATAAGTTATTTTTTCATTATTTCCCAAGTTTAAGAGCCTAGTTTGCCAAGATTAAAAATCTGATTCCCAACACATGCACAGTATTTTACAATCCCCTAAAGCTTCATGTTGTTAATATATATATATTTTTTCCCAGCTTTGGTATGTACTGTCAAAGACTTTGGCTGAAGATGCCGCCTGGAAATTTGCAAAAGAAAACAACATTAACATGGTTGCTATCAACCCATCATTTGTGATAGGGCCACTCCTGCAACCATTTTTGAATGAAACTTCTGCTGCAATTTTGAAGCTGATAAATGGTAATTTTCTTGTAATAGAAAGAATCACGCCGTACAGAAATCCTGTTAGTTGATTTGTTCTAATCTTAATTGCTACTCATCTTTTCAAGTGAATTGCTTTTCCTAGCTCCGATTAATTGAAAAGGGAAATTGAGTGAAAATGTTGAGGTGGGCTTATGAAGCATGTTGTTCAGGATAGGAATATGAGGGTTACAGCATTTCTAATCAGAGACTTTAAGTTGACTTATGTCTATGTACGTTGGATTGTAATGCATAACATTATGCTAGATCAGAGACTCCAAACAAAAGTGCTCAAAGAGAGCATGTGTGTGTGTATATATATTCATGAGATAATGTGGGCTGAATAGCTTGAGGTACAAATGCATAGTGTGGCACTCACATGCTCTAACTTGGAAAGAAGAATAAAAGACTATGATACATACTCATTGAGTATCTCTTTCCTGTAATCAGAAGATATTATACGAAATATCTATATTTACAAAGCTTATTTGTCAGCCCAGCCACAAGTTGTTTCTTCAATTTTTTCTTACTCTTGTAATCTCGTTTTCACATTTTTTTCACTATCATCTCAATTCATCCTATTTCATCAGATTCGGGATGTGATATGGTTCTGAAGGATGAAGTGGATTTTAAATTGCAATGCAATGATCTCTTTGAAAAAAATATACAATCTAATTATCTGAATGAAAGTTGGCTTAATATGTTCTTGTTTTAAGGAATGTTGGTTGATTTGATTGTGTTGAGTATTTTGTTTGTGTTGGTTCCAAGACAAGAATTGTTAGGTAACTCCTTATCAACATTCTTACCATGCTTGTTCAATGTAGGTGCACAAACGTTACCAAGGATCACTGGCGGATGGATCAACGTGAAAGATGTTGCTAATGCCCACATCCAAGCATTTGAGATTCCCACAGCTAACGGAAGATATTGTTTGGTTGAGTCAGTGGCAGACTACTCAAACGTTTTGAAGATTTTGCATGAATTGTATCCAACATTACAACTTCCAGAAGAGTAAGTTAACTAAGGGCCTTTTTGGTTCAAATAAAGGGCTGGAAAGGAATGGAATGTGTAGACTTTGAGTGAAAAATATAATTCTTATTTTAATCTCTGAATCTGAAAGAGTACATATAAGCCTTTATATAGGCAAACAGAGCTAAACCTAGAATCTCATAAAATCTAATCAAATCAAAGTAAATCAAACTAATTGAGATATAATAGGAAATATCCTAAGACAGAAATATATCTATATCTAATCATAATAATAAGATAATCATAATAAATGCGTAATATTCTCACACTCCCTCTTCAAGTTGGATCATGGATGTTAATCATGTCCAACTTGCTTATACAACTCTCAACTCCCTTATCACCAGTAATCACCACCTACATCATCAAATTCTCTTTTGTCAACCGTGGCCGCCACGGCCGAGCTGGCAATTGGTTGGTTCATAGTCTGAAGTGTGGCTAGCATTTCAATGATTTTGTTAAGCTGGTCATTTTTGGATGATTCTTTGGAGGCTTCAGCTACATCATCTCTTTCTTTTTCTTTTTTTGGCTTCCAGTTTGCAGGTTTACCATGAAGGTCCCAGCAGTTATCCTTTTTATGTCTTGGTTTCTTGCAATGATCACATACTAGTCGACCTTTAGGACCTTTGAATTGAACTGCAAGTGCTGAGGCCTCAGAGGGTACAAGAGTCGCAATGGAATTATTATGATCTTGAAACATTGATTTGCGCCTATCCTCTTCATCACGCAAAGTGGTATAGACTTCACGCACAGAAGGCAAGGGCTCTTGACTAAGAATCTATGCCCAAACATCATCATAAATAACATTAAGCCCAGCCAACAACTCATAGACTCTTTCCTCTTCTTTTTCTTTGCGGTCCTCTTTAGCATCAGCCCCATAATGATGAGTTTTATTTGTTAGGGCATCAAACTCTTGCCACAGAGTTGATTTTTCCAGATAATAATCATCGAGTGACATGTGGTCCTATTTCAGCTCCCATAATTTCTTCTTAACACCAAAAATGTGGGAGCGACTCCTTACAATACTATATGTCTCACGGAGAGCCTCCCAAATCTCGTGAGCTGATGGAAGATACATGAAACTCTTCTTAAGTGAAGAGGACATCGCGTTAATCAACCAAGAGGATACCAATGCATTTTCTGACTTCCATTTTCGAAATGCCGGGATTTCTGATTTTGAGGGCTTTTCTGCTTCACCATTAATATATTCAAGCTTGTCTCTTCTATCAAGAGCAAGAATCATGGATTGAGACCATTCCCGATAATTGTTGCTGGTAAGTTTCTCAAACAATAAGAACGATGGAGATGTCACTAGACCCAAGTCGTGGCACAGAGGACGAGGCATCTGATTGTGTAGACATACTGACCGTTGTAGAGACAAACGAAGCTCAAAGATAAACTGAATAATACTTGATAGGACGACCGGACCAGTCGTCAGACAAGTTGAGGAGCACGATGACAAAGGAACTACCACCAACAAGGATGAAAGGCTCGACGACGATGACAGCGTCGAAGAGGAGATGGGTTGTTTGATAAAGAAGTGTGCCCACGAATTGGGGGCGATGGGACCATTCGCCGAACGAGATGAGAGGCACGATGACAGAGGAACTACCACCAACAATTATGTTGATGAAGAACGATGTCGGAAACATTACTAGATTGACCTAGCTTTACTTCATAATCAGACAACAATGAACCCAAACCACAAAACCTGTCGGAAATGACCGACAATAAGGAGAGGAGATTGAAACAGGAAGTCACCGGTGAAATCTCCTTCCCACGCGCCATCACGCGTTTTGGCCGTGAGTCTGCCTGTGTGCGCGTCAACTCCACACACCATCGTGAAGGTCTCAGAGGACCACCAAACTTTGGTCGTTCGCCGATCGGAGGACGGGGAGAACGGTGGAGTGGCGCGTGTGTCAAGACAACGTCAGGAACAGAATTTGACTTCTATCTTCTCTTACTGTTGCAGACGCTCAAAAGAGAAACAGTCGCTACTTGCGGCATTGTTTTCAGACTGGAGAGATTCAAAGAAGATAGAACAAAAAATAATCACACAGCTCTGATACTATGTGGACTTTGAGAGAAAAATATAATTCTTATTTTAATCTCTAAATCTGAGAGAGTACATATAAGCCTTTATATAGGCAAATAGAGCTAAACCTAGAATCTTATAAAATCTAATCAAATCAAAGTAAATCAAACTAATTGAGATATAATAGGAAATATCCTAAGATAGAAATATACATATATCTAATCATAATAATAAGATAATAATCATAATAAATGCATAATATTCTCACAGAATGGAAAGTAAAAGAATAGAAAGGAATGGAGAATATTTTGCTACAGAGATGTTTGGTTTGCACTGGAAAAGAAAATGGTTCAAATACGGGTTGTCAACTTTCTTCCATCTCCATCACCTCCGTCACTGATGGATTTGCAGTGGTGGGGGCAAAGAGGCCACCGTCGACGGCTTCTTCCTCTTTTGCCGTGGTCATTGACGAATTTGTACCGTCGGCAACTTGTTCCTCTTCCTTCCACGATATTTTCCAGCGTCACTTTTTTCCTCTCCCCGATGCTAAAGAGGGATAAGTTGGTCTTCTCCCATTTTCTTGATCCGTCAGGAAAGGGTTCCCACCAAAATAGGCGGGAACCAATTTTCCTTTGTTTAAGAGAAAATGGCCCGCCGTCGGAAAACATTTTCTTGTAAAAATATGAACCAAATAGCTGCGTCGGATGGAAAATGCTCATTTTTCATCTCCTTCCCCCAATTTTCCTTGAACCAAATGGGTGCTAATTCTGTTATCTGATGGAGGCATATAATTAGATCTTCTTTTGCTGAACCAACACACTTCCTTTATGCAAGACTATTCAGGGATGGCTGCCTCTTTAATATTGGTATGCTAACATCTGGTTTCTTGAGTTGTATGTGAGACCATCTCTGTTGCTTAAAGACATAAAAGCATCCATTTCTTTAAGCAAATGGCTTTCAGGGACGACCAAGAACGTGCCAATGCTTTTGGTGGGCTTTCAAATTCATCATGATTAAGCCAAAACTAAAAAGCTAAAACTTTCTTCCCTTGGC
Source organism: Acacia crassicarpa (assembly GCA_034222035.1). Taxonomy (NCBI): domain Eukaryota; kingdom Viridiplantae; phylum Streptophyta; class Magnoliopsida; order Fabales; family Fabaceae; genus Acacia; species Acacia crassicarpa. The sequence goes on from JAWXYG010000003.1 coordinate 44,090,876, forward strand.
ATTGTGAGATGCATTATCCAACAAGTAATGGACAGTTGTATCTTCATTCAACTATGAAGTTAAGTTGTGTGCTTAGCTTTTCTTTTTTCTTTTTCTTTTCAATAGAAATGACTTGATTATGAGTCACACAAAATGAGAAAATAAAAGTTCTCAAGGACAAGGTTCAGTATACGAGCCTAAATACATCGTAGATTATCTCACGGGCTTGGATTACCAGCCAGTTTGAACATGAGTTTGTGTCTCTAATTATTCTCATAGGTGTGATGGTATAATCCCTCATAAGTCTCTAGTCTCTTTAATATATGTTCTTAGCGGATGGTTTGTAGAGTATTCTCTGGCAATATGGTTCAAGGCTTCAATCGAATCACTGCAAAGTGCAAACCATCACTCATATATATCCTTTTTTTCATCATTATTTGAGACCTTCCAGTATATGCCCATTAATTCCACTGGCATGCTCGGAAAATGTCCCAAGTTCTTCATAAAACCCTTAATCCAATTGCATTTTCATTATGAATCAGCTCTCCACAAGAAGCTTCTCTTCTATGGTCAACTGAACCATCCATAGCACAGTTCCAAGCAGTCTCCAGTCATGGTGCACGACTTTATTAAGTTGGGCTGGGAGGAAATGTGGTTTGGGAAGGAATGATCCAAGAATTAAAGGGGCCTAAATCATTAGAAGGTAAGACCAGAGTAGGGTGATATTATGGGAGTGGCTGCATCATTAAGGGTGTGAAGGATTATGTAATGTTTCTCTGATATGCTTCGGCTTCTCTTCCTGTGAAGTTTCTTCCTATTGGCTATTGCGGCTGCTGCTACATCTTCATCCTGTCTATGGTTCTTCTTTCCTTTTGAGATATTTTGCATGACTGTCCGTGCTTGTATTTACCTATTTTTCCTTATTAATATATTTGGAACTTGAGGCTATTTGATAACACATTCAGAGATATTTCTTAATCCTGTTATTTGGGTTGAGCATTAGCAAGATAACCATAACATCTCCACCTGAAAAGAAAACTGCATTGCTTTTACTCCTAGCTTATAGTGATCGTCCTTGAACTCGATGATAATGGATTTCGATTATATTTCTCTGGCTTCTTTGTGTGTGTATTCATTTGTTTAAACTTTTTGTTTGAGTTTTGCTTATTTTAATTTTCTTACTTCACAATAAATCTCTTCAGGTGTTTGGACAGTAAGCCCTCAGTGCCAAAGTATCAAGTTTCCAAGGAAAAAGCAAGGACGTTGGGAATTGAGTTTATTCCACTAGATGTGGGTCTCAAAGAGATCGTAGAAAGCTTGAAAGAGAAGAACTTTATCAACTTTTAGCTCTAATCTGTAATCTCTCTCTCTCTCTCTCTGAATACTAAATGCTTGTAACTATAGCACATGGTTTGAGCTTGTATTTGGTGTTAATAACTATATCTCTCTTGTAACAAGCTAAAACGTACCGGAGATGCAGTAGCAAAGACATTGAGCCTGTTTGGGTTTGCAAAAATCTGAGAGGAAAAAAAGTCAGATTGTAAATATGATTTGTGTTTGTATTAACAATGGTAAAAGTGGCAAGGCTCACGTCAAAAAGCTACACATGGAGCTTTTTCCTTAACTGACTTTTAAAAGTTTTTTTTATTTTAAAAAAGCCTAGTGAACTTAAAGTTCATCCCAAACACTCTACTTAAGTTCCCCCCCCCCCCTACTGCTACTTTTTTCTGGCTTTAAACTGCTTAAAGTTCTCTCCAAATTGAGCATTATTTTTTTTTTCCTGATACTGCAGGGCATTATTGTTAAACAAGGAATTAAGCTTTTAGCCCTACTTGTATTTCTTTTTCCCCCCTTTTATTCTAAGAGAACTTTTCATCTAAAAGTGGTTTGATAAATCTTTTAAAAGATTACTTAACATTTAGGTATTTTCACAACATCTAGAAAGTCTTCCTTTTCACAACATGCTCCCTCATTCCTTCTTCATTTTGTGTTTTAATTATCTCACAACATCTAGAAGAAAGTCTTTCATTGGCTAATGTTTGATTCACGAGGATTATACTTTATGAGGGTTAATTAAAACTTTAGGATTTAGTTTTATTAAATTTAATACAAGACCTCGATATCTAATCCTAATTAGCATCCTTAATATGAAATTTAGAAAATTTGAGTCTTCCAATTAATTATGAAAAGTTAATACAATTACTCTAATTATTGCAAATTTAATTGTGCATTAGTTGTTGGCAATTTCCTTTAATTGATTTAGGTATTTTCATAACATTTAATGGCTCTCTATAGTTAAATAAAAACTATGTTTGTAATATGATAATTTTAGGGTATTTTATGATCCCTAATGAAAATTGATTATATCATTTTAAGAGTTATTGGAATACTGGAAGGATTCTACTAAGTATAGGGTAGATATCCGAATAACTTTATAATATTATTTTATTAAAATTCAAAATTCATTTTAACGTTTTTTTTTGGCCCAAAAATTCATTTTAACTTAACTTTTATTTTTAATTCTCTTCCTCTCTCTATTTGAGCTTAAAATAATAAATAATAGTTTAAATTCAAATTGCAATCTAAATCCTAATTTAAAATTCAAAAGATAATAAGAAATCTTAATTTGAAATTTAAAACATCATAAGATACTGAGAGAGTAATGTAGATATCCGATTTGTTCAAAAAAACCTAAAAACCCTAATTTATTGAAAAACTTAAATAATCTAGATAGTTATTATTTCATCATTATCTTGTTGCCGAAAAGTGGGGTACTGAAAACTGATCTTAGGGCTTAATGCTAGAAGTTGCATTAGGGCTTTAGTTACTTCATTCTTATATAATTATTTCATGGTTTGTATTACAATATCAAATTATCAAATTGACATATCATTATACCTTAATTGGAGAAAGATTTTTGTTGTATAGTATTCGACAAAATTAAAACTCTTCAATTGGTTTTTTGTTTTTGGAAAATTACAGAAAAAGTTAATTTGATCAAAGTAATCATTGGCTAAAACGTGGTCCTAGTTATAAGGCTGAGAGAGAATGTCTATTTTCGTCCTTTTCATAAGTAACAATCACATCATTAAAATTTTGATATGAATTTACAATTTTACCTTTATTTATTATTGTTGACTTTTTTATTAGTGAATTATTGTTCTCATATGACATACTTCTTTGGTAGTTTTATTTATAGGGCAGGGAGAGAGCGTATTTTTTTGTCAAATGTATACAGCATATCATTAAATTTTTTTTACATAAATGTGTAATTTCACTATTTATTTATTATTGTGTTGATTGTTATTTTCTTGAAAATTATGTAGTTAAATAGAGTGTATCTTCAATTTATGTTCACTACAACAACTAAAAAAAAAAAAAGCTGACTCTTTTGGTCCCTCCGACTGTGTGCTGCAGATAGCAGACAAACACATGTTAATTTCTAATTATCGATCTTCTGGACTTTATCTTCTTATTTTTTTGCGGATGATTCTGCTGTAAAAGAACATGTGAAGACTTTGATATATTTTTACATTTAAATGAGTTTTAACATAATTAAGGTAAAATTAAGCTTTGGTGTGGTGGGCTTTAATTTTAATTCAATATTCTAAATTATTTAATTTTAAAAAATATAAATAAATGCACTTAAATTTTTATTTAATTTTAGTAAAATCTTAATCATTCCTATATTATTTTGATTTGATAAAATGGATTTAATGGTTCTCAAATACAACAAATGAAATAGATTTGGACAATTTAATTTGCTAGCAATTGTAACTTATGTGTAACCTTATGGGTAATTATATACTCCCTCTAGTCCTAATTATAAGACACAAACTAATAAATTTATTTAGTCCTTTTTATAAGGAACTTTCTTGTTTTCAAAAAGTATTAATTATTATTTTTTCCATGTATGCTTATAATTAATAAGAATAGTAAGTGAGAGTAATAATTGATACAATATTAGATTTCAGTGCAATTAGTAGGGGTAATATTGGAAATTACTTAAATTCTAGGGCAATTTTATTGACTTTAACTGTTTTTATTGGTTTATAAGAATAGTGAAATGGTGTCTTATAATAAGGACCAGAGGGAGTATGTAGTGATCAATACAAGTAGATTGGAGTCCATTAAATCAAACAGCTTTATTATAGATAATTAATATGATTACATTTGGGAGGCTATAATTTTTCTGTAGCCATAATAGCCATGCACAATACACACCACAAAGCCAAAGGTAAAACGAAAATATTAAAAGACTAAGCAACAATTGGTGACAAATTGAGAGAAAACATGGTTTTATTTTTAGGGTACCAAAATAAGCTAAAACTCATGGGATACTTAGTAACCATAAGGTGGTGGTTGATAGCTTGGTGGTTTCTCAGTAGGGGGCTCGTAAACTGGTGGTTTTTCAACAGGTGGCTTGTAAACAGGGGATTTCTTTACGGGAGGCTTGTAAACAGATGGTTTCTCAACTGGTGGCTTGTAAACAGGGGGTTTCTCCACAGGAGGCTTGTGCACTGGGGGCTTCTCCACTAGAGGATTGTGAACTGGGGGCTTCTCAATGGGATGCTTGTGAATAGGGGGCTTCTCAACAGGTGGCTTGTACACTGGTGGTTTCTCTACAAGAGGCTTGTGAACAGGGGCCTTCTCAACGGGAGGCTTGTGAACGGGGGGCTTTTCAACAGGTGGCTTGTACACTGGTGGCTTCTCTACGGGAGGCTTGTGAACGGGGGGCTTTTCAACAGGAGGCTTGTGAACAGGGGGCTTCTCAACGGGTGGCTTATATACCGGTGGCTTCTCTACAGGAGGCTTTTCAACTGGTGGCTTGTAGACGGGTGGCTTCTTTACTGGAGGTTTATAGGGTGGGGGCTTTTCAGTTGTTGGTGGTGGCTGATAGTAATTTGCGACGCTAGAAGTGGTGAGAAACACCACTCCTATGAGAAACACTAGCAAGGGTTTAGTTGACATTGTTGAGCTAAGTTTGTGTTGATGGTGCATATGAGAGAACATGCACCCCAATTTATAGTAAACGAGGGAGGGGAGTCGGTGGGTTATTCTAATATAAACATAAGATTAATTAATAAAATAATAATAAATAAATTCAAGATCGGTAGGTGTGTGATCTTGATGAAATATCGCCATGAATGTATGTGGAAAATTGGAAATCCTTGCTTTTTGTTCAATTTTTTTCGTTTATCTTTAATTCATAGAGTAGATAGATATGCATGAAATCATTAGGAGTAAATGGTTTTGGCTGATTGCATGTGGTTGGCGTAATACAATGCTCACAAGCAGGGATTTGTTTGGTGAAAATGACTTTTTATTTTTTTTTAATCAAGATCAACTTGTTTGTAAGCCATATTAAATAAATATATTAAAACAAATTATAAACTTTAAACATTATTTTCTTTTTATTATATTAAAACACCATCGTCGTCTTCTTAATATCCGACAATTTGATTCTAAGTTATATCGAAAATTGCCTTATTGCCAGCTGGGATGAGTTTCTTTAGAGGGTAGTTGAGATGTTCAAAATATTTTATTGATTAATGATTGAATAGATGTATCACTCACACGACGTAACGGCCTTCGTTGTGCTCCTAGACCTGAAGACGACAACGTGGAAAATGGTCAACAGGTAGGTATACTGTGTTATATCCCTATCATCCGTATATAATGAAAAGGCCATGATAACCAAAAATAATAATAATAATAATAATAATAAAATAAGGATTAGATTTTCCTCTGTGGGGTGATCCATTGAGATATGGTGCAACAATACTCGTAAAATTCTATTTATCATAAGACTGAGGGATTATTATTTTTTTTAAAAAAAATCTATTTATAAGTCACATCATCATTGAATTTCTAATATAAATGTAAAATTTATTATTATGTAAACTTTGTATTGTTGAGGTAGAGACATATTAAATAGGGATAAAATTGAAAAGCTACTAAATTTTATAACAATATTAATCAAGAGATTGAAGGTTATCCTTGATCAGTGAAACACGTTGAAAATAACTTATGAATAGTATTAAATGAGCAATTTTTAAATTACTTGTTTGTTGAGATTAGCTTAATAATTTCATTTAGTATTCTTTTCGATCTTTCTCTTACCTTCTTAGAGAACTCTATACTATTCGATCTGGCTTTCGACCATTTTTCTCTTCAGTAGACAACTTCAACTTTTTTATTTATAAACCATATCTTTTTTTTTCAATTGTTTGATCATATATCTATGACAACATCCTCATAATCAACTTAGGTGCCCCACTTGTTATATTACTATTTACAAAAATGTAACAAAGGATAACAAAAATTAACATAGAAGAATTATATTATTTTTCGTTTTTGTGGGGTAGATATCCATTTAGCTAGTGTTGGACAAATTAACTCGTCCTTGACTATTTTGACCACTTAGGATAATTGTCAAGTGGTTTAATTGACACTCACATTGCCTGAGGAGTGGAGAGTGTCGGTGGGTTTTTTTTAAAAAATAAAAAAAAATTAATTGGTGTTGTTTTCTTTTTGTCCTCCAGAGTTGTTTTTAACGACTTATTATTTTCTGATTATTACTATTAATATTTTATTACCGTGATATACGTGAACGCTCTACATGCTCCACACAGATGAATACTGCTTACGAACTATAATATGTTAAGAGCATATTGAATGGTTTTTTTTTTTTTGGTTAATAAACATAATGTATTGGCTTTATTGTTTAAATTATATATGGTATTTTTATTATTTATTTTTACTATTAATATTTACTATATAAGACACAATATGATCATTGATAATAACAAGTTAATATCAAATAAAAAAACTTTTATTTATAGGAATCAAATAAAATTCCATATATTATAGATAAACATCATATGATTTGAAAGAAATTAATAACTTAAACAATCTCACACTAAAACGTGATCTTATAATGTTTTGACTTCTAAAAGAAAACCAATTAATAAAAAATTTCCACAATATTCTCAAATGTCTATGTTATATATTGTCCATAGATCACCTATCAGTGCACTTCAAGAGTTCCTGTCACATATCTTTTAACTACAAGAGGATAATATAAATATAAGAATAAGAATACATAATAAAATAAGTAATTATAAACACTTAAAAAAAATTAAATATAACTTTGAAAATCCTAATATAGTAAAAATCGGAAAATATAAAAACTTGAGCAAATATCGATACCTAATTTCAACTTATAGTTTGGGTTGGTAAAGTTTAAAAACTTTTGATGCTCAACTATAAAAATTAAATCAGTATTTTACCTCATCGTGTTTTTTTTTTTTTTGTGTTCCCTATTTTCTCTTGCGTTTTGTTTTCTCTCTTTTAATCTTTAAACCAATGGCCATCATCATATTAATATCGTAATCCTGACTGATGACCTTGAGAATCAACTAGCAAACTCTGTTATATAAAAAAATAAAATGAAGCTAAAACAATTAACTACTAGAAAATACCAAAATACCAACAGAATCTGCAAAGGAAAAAAATTCATTGCAATTTTCAACGGAAAAAGGCAATCCCTCGCAAATTGCGTCAAAAAATAAAATCCGTTGCAAATTACGACGGAAATTGAAATTGGAGTAGTCAATTGCTCGAATACTTGGTAATAGGATTAAAAAAAGATAACATATTCAAGTTGATATAAAAATAAAAAATAAAAAAGGAAGAAGATAATAAGTGAAAATTTATTGAAGAGGGATAATGATTGAAGACATTTAATGAGGCCAATTAAAAACTTTAGACAAAATAGATTTTTCTTCTTCTTTATATTAAAGACCACCTCTATGAAAGAATTGTTTCTTATAAAAAAGACTGAAAGAAATTGTGCTTTTATAACGATGTTTGCAATGCATAGTGTTTTTCAGTTTTTCAAAGTTTCCTCTTATTTTTTTCCCCCTTTCATTTCTGGTATGCACTTTCCAAGACTTCGGCTGAAGAAGCTGCCTGGAAATTTGTGAAGGAAAACAAAATTGACATGGTTGCCATAAACCCCGGAACTGTGATAGGACCACTCCTGCAACCATCTCTTAACACAACATCTGCTGTAATTGTAAAGCTCATAAATGGTAATTTTCATATAATCACAAGGTTACATGTGTGTGTATAAAAGTCCCGTTAAAAGGCACACTTTAGTTCATGAACGGTAGTGGCATCACTTGGCTCTAGGGGTAGAGGCGGCGGAGTCATGAATTTTAATGACGGGGTAAAAATAAAAAATATTATATCGTAAATAAAAGTATTTGAAATACAATATAGATCTAATATACCAAGACTGAAAAAAATATATTACAAAAATTAAGATCACTCTACTTTACTCTTACTGTACGTGTTTTCATATTGTTTAACTTTTCTATAATTGAATATGTGCTAAAAGTCAAAAAAATTCTTTTTTAGTGTACGTAATCAAAGAATCTATACGTGTCACCTGAAAGTTTGAGTGACAGTTGAATGATTTGGTGCAGGAAAATGGAACATTTGTAGCAACGGGACGTTATATTATACGTGTTTTGGGCATAGCGATATAAGACCGCTTGAATTGTGGTGGGATTTAGCCACTCTTTCGATGGTCTTGCTTGTGTCATTGTGATCACAAACAAACACATTAGCATAAGAGAAAGGGGAGGAACCAATTTTGGTGTAAATAATGTGATGAATTCTTTATTGACAATTGGATAGGAGAAGGGTTTAAGATTATTCATATTTTAGCATGTATGTGGCTGTGCCTGTTTAGTGGACTTGCTAAATTATGGGACTTGCATTAACAAAAGAAAAATTACAGATTCATGGGATTAATTATTTGAATGTGTTTTCAAGCTGCAATTGCAAGAGTGCTGGATTTTGGTTGGATAAACTTGCTCAGATTTTTTTTTTTTAATTTGTATGTTTGGCTGGATTTAGTTTTCCTTTTTAAATGAATAAATTAGTCCTAAGCCCAAACCCACAGCCCACAATTGATCAGATAATTTTTAGTTGAATGTTTATCGACCTTCCTATGAGCCACGCACACACAATTACAAAACCCAAACCCACAATTGCCTTAGTCCTAGCTCCTAAGCTTCATCTTTTTTTTTTTTTTTTTGGAGGGGGGGGGGGGGGGGGAGATTGTGCGGGGGCCCACCTACCCCCCTAGAGCTAGGAGCCAAGAATAAAACGCACATATAATAAGATGGCTAAAATACTCGAAACCTATGAATTTTGAGTAAGTTGCACATCACATCCCTAATTGTAAGAGTTTAAAAGGTTAATATTATTTTTGATTCTTATAGTTTGACTCAAGTTTAGTGTTGATCCTGGTAGTTTCGAATCGTTTCCTCTGATCCTTATAGTTTTATAAATGTTATAGGCTTATATATGAGGCTCATTTACTGTGCGGTCCAACAAGAGCAATTTGTACTAGAATCTCTCCATAATCAAGGAAGATCCTAATTGACCTATAATCAAGGCTGTAATTAAGAAATTCCCTAATCACACTATTACAAAATAACTAAAAGATGACCTAAATAAGACCCAATGTAACACTCCATTTTCTAAAGCGTTTTTAAAATAGTTTGATCAAAGTGGCACATCGGAGCAATTCAAGAGAGCGAGTAACTGATGAGTGTATTAAAATATTAACCTTGGTTTGTTATAGTATTGGTACATTTATCCCAATAATTCAAAATATTATGCAAACAAAAAAAAACAAAAAAAAACTCCGACCAGATCTTCACACGGGCTGCTTATTCCTGTCGTCGGCTCTCGGTCCTCCAGACCCTGAAGCTATAGTAAGGGCTAAGGTCCAATGCCCATTGGACCTCAGCTAATGGTTAACCTCATGCTTATGTATGACAAAATATGTATGACAGATATTATAACATTAATCAGTACACAATCACACAGTAGATGTAAGTTTAATATATCCATAGTATATATCACATGTACAGATATCCAAGTTAACAATACACATCACATGTAAAGTTATTTATGTCAACAGTACACATCACATGTAAAGTTCTTCATGTACACATCGCATGTACAGTTGTCATCTATCACATATATAAGCATATCATAAGCATCAGAGTTAGTGTTACAATACGCGTCCGAATTTTTGTCGATATTCGCGGTATAAGCGTCGATCTGTATGCGGTTGCAGATATCCTATGGGGTAATATCACATCTATTAATTCACAATCAATATTCTAATAGGTATCCTAGTAGGTATCTTAGTCCCTATTAACCATTTTGCCCCTAGAGTATTTATTTTCCAATTATTTCTCCTCTTTATTTTGAAAAAACGCTGATCCTTTAAATCTGGACAAATTTTTGCCTAACTTTGAAAAATCATAACTAATTCTAGAAAAATCGAAATGAGGTTCCGTAAAATTCTTTGGAATCCTTAGGATGTCTATTTTCCAGAGAAAATATCAACCTTTGCCCAGATTCCACGGTTCATTCCTAGTTTTAAAGTTTTGAACATCTGCCCAGAATTTTCTAGAAATTCGTAGCCCTAACTTTGGGAATTTTCATCTTACTGCACATAATTCATTTTGACATGTTCTTGGCATCTTTGGAAAGCCTATCATGAATTTTCCCAGAATTTTTAAGCAACATTTTGAACATAAAATATTAGCATTTTCATGACTAATTTCAGAAATCGCCTATCGACAAAATTTCGCCAGAACTTTGTTACTTCGGTGTTTCTCTTCCGGAAATTTTGCTAAAACCCCTTCTTCATCATTTTTTCAAAATAAATCCAATTTTAAACTCAGAAAAACATAAAAAAACAACTATATCTAAAAGATTTAAAGATTAAACTAACAATTATACTAAAAACTACTAAGAATTACTAAGAACCATAAAGCTAAAGACTAGAAACTAAAGACAAGCTTACCTCTTGAAGCTTCTCAAACCCCTTCCTTCTTCTTAGAAATCACCACTTGGTGGTTGATTTGGTGTGAGGAAATGTGAAGGCCAATGCCCCTATTTATAGTAAAAGCTCCATGTGCAAAAAGACCAAAATACCATTGCATATTAGCCATTGGATCTAGGGTATTTGGGAGCTTTCATCCTTACCCTACACCTCCCTCTTCTAGCATATTCTATTGCTTTATGACTCACCCCCTTGATAAGGTCATGGATGACCTACAACTCTTGGCTTCTCAATCACAATTTTCTCTTCCTTCTCTCCTTGGCTTTGCTTTTCTCTAGATAAAAATACATTTGGGGATTCTAATGAAGTTTTATGTACATTTTCTCATTGGTTTTGAATTCTTGAAGTTCTTGGCTTCATTTAGAGACCAAATTTGCCTATCTTCTCTATTGGTTTCAATCTTCAACATTTAAGGACATGACTTTGGTTATATTTGTTTTCATACTTGATTTATGTTTGATATTGATCTCAATTTAAATTTGATACTTAGTTAATGGATTTCAAGTTATAATTTAGTTTGTATAGATTTCCACTAGTTTAAATCTAGAGTTATTTTCATGAACCAATTTAATTGTTTTAATTGTCTAATTTCCTATTGGCCAATAGCTTGACTTTTCCCTTAGACTTACAACATTAGCATGCACAACACTCCCTTTTCACACATACACACTCACAACTCTTTTCTCTCTCCAATTTATCCTCTTCCAATTTATTAAGAGCATTAAACTTGAAGTTTCCAAAGTCTTCATGCATTTATTGGATTCCATGACTCATTCATTAGTAGGTTTGTGACTCATGGCTTAGGTTGGTGATTCACTCATGTTTAGGGTTGTGATTCATCTTTTAGAGTTATGACTCATATTACCATGTGTTTGTTTAGTTACTTAAATAATTTTGTGTTTTATTCCTCTCACATGCCTACAAGGAAATTCTTCTATTGGTGGATTGGATTTCACATGGATTCCACTTTATTATAGCTAATTAGAGCCTTTGGATTACCTTTACAAGGTTAAATCTTGACCTTTAATAGTAATTGTGATTATTGACTTTTCAAAGCTCAATTAAAGTTTACTTATCATCTTAATCACAAGCTTACTTGCCTCTTGATTATTACATAATTGGTGTTTAGGGTATTTTATGACTATAGGCAATCTATTTTATACTAATCTCAAACCCCTATTGGTCTTTGAATTTTAATTAGCCCAATATACTTCTAATTAATGGCTACAATTGTTTAATTGTAAATAATTAACTAATCATCCTATTAGTGGTAATTAATTGCCCATTAAATATTAGTAATTACCTTTTTAATTGTTCAAGTGTTTTGATAATCCTTTATGGCCTTTTAAGAATTAATATGAGCTAGGTATTAATTCTAGGGTTTTACAAAATTTAGTTTCTTAATAAATTGAGACTTAGGTTTTCTTTAATTAATCCCTTGATTAATTATGAAAATTTACATAATCATTTTGTTTAGTGAAAATCTAAGTGTCTACTAATTTTTATTATTTTTCCCTATTGATTGATGTATTTCCTTAACATTTCCTTGCTCTCTCTTGGTCCTATAAGAACCCTAATTCAATTTAGGAATTGTTTGTATTTTATGGTATTTTATGATTCCAAACAAAATTTAGAAAAATAAAACATTGGCTATCTTAAATTCTAAGGAGAAATATTCTAAAAGATTAGAATAGATATATTTCAAAATTTGAGACCACATATTCACCTATTTAAAATAGGTGCCATCAACCAAAATATTGTATTTTTGAGAAAGAAGAATTTTTGGGTATTACACCCAATTAATGTCCCTTTTCTACGGGACGTCTGGGAGAGTGTCGTTGTTTTTATTATATTTAGCGACCTGAAATTGTTTCAGGGCGACCTGAATGCAAATCAGGTCGCCTCATAAGAAGCGACCTCAGTTGTTTCAGGTCGCCTCTTATGAGGCGACCTGATTGGCATTCAGGCCGCCTATTATTAGGCGACCTGAAACAATTTCAGGTCGCCTATCTTATCATGTGAGGCGACCTGAGTTTACTTCAGGTCGCCTCTTCTATAATTAGAGGCGACCTGAGTACAATTCAGGTCGCCTCTTATGACGGTCAAACAACCTAAATTACACTCAGGTCGCCTATTATTAGTATTATTTTTTTAAAAAACATATGCTTGCTACGTGTTTTGGCCAATTTGCTGCAAAAGTGAATACTTCACAAAACACATAGCAAGCATATATACTATATGAACTTTGTGTATTCCATCCAAAGAAGGTGGTGAAATAACAATGAATAAATCCAGCACGGTTCAGATCAATAAAAAAATTGAACATGTAAAAGTGACTTCAACAAAAGAAAATTGGCTATACATACGAGCATACAAGAGAATGACAATATATAGATGTTCTGTATATTCAGCTTAATTCAACAAAATCAATCAAATTTACAAATTCCAACATAACCATTCAGCACAAGGATGCAAGAATATCAATAACTCCAAGAGAAAACTTCAACTGCAGAGCCTAAGAAGACAAGTTCACCTGATAATGAATTAAAGTGTAACAGTCAGAAACTTTCAGCAAATTCAAGAGCAGAAAAGAAAGAAGGTATTGATGAGTATATATTTTATGATTAAATAGGTGTATATTTTATGAGATTTAATTAGAATTATTGATATTATATACCTATTTAATTATCTTTTATGAACGTTTCCATAATTGAGTGAAACTTGGGATCAAAGAATAAATCAACATAAAATCTACTCATATCCTATTTTTATTGTGCAGGAAATATTAGCTGATTTGGAATGAAGTAAAAAAGGCAATAAAAGGATATGCAATCAGTCAAATTCAGTGGTCTCATACAAGAAAAATAGAAACAAAATCAATTGTGTGGTCTGATGGAGTAAATTACAAGATATGAGATATCTTTGTAATAAGTGAAAGAGAATCAATGGCCCAAGATCTAAATTATTATAAATAAGGAAGCAGAGACAAGCAAAAGAGAAGACGGAGCAGATCGGGAGACGCAGAACGAGAAGGAAGGGACAAAGAAGCAGAGAAGTAGAGGCTGAGCGTTTCGGTTCTCTTCATCATTTCCACGGAAGGACGGAAGGACTGTGGAGGCGACGAAGAAATTTTCTTTCCTCTCTTCTTCTTCTTCTTTGAACCTGAATTTTCATCTTTTTTTATGGATTTGAATAAAGCCATGTGTGGCTAGTTTGTTTTGCAACCTAGAGAATCTATGAACTTGTTTGGGTTTTAGAGATTATTCCCACTTTTTAGTTTTGATTAATTTTATTTCAGTTTATTTAATCCTGTGTTTATTGTTATTGCTTATTGACTGATCACCATTGAGCATGTTTTGGGGATTTAGGGTTGGACTTGAAAGAGGGAATCCTAAATTGACCTTGGGATTAAATAATGTGGAATTAGGTTTAAATCTAATAAAGAAATTAGGTTTTAATCTAATTTGCGTCTAGGATAAACATATACCTAGAAGCTCCGCATAGTCAAATTAGAGTGAGCCCGATTTGAATTGCATCTTAATTAATTGTGTGAGACATTGCATAATTATTTAAGGTAGGTGTATAAGTGGACCGACAGGCACTTATAAACATTAATACTCTAGATTAGCTGATTAAATTTAGTCAAAGTTAATTTAGTGGGGATAAAATCTAGGAAACAAATAAGGGATTAGTGACTCTAGGTTGCTCGTTTGATTATTGTGGTATTTTTCTTATTTTTATTTTAGTTTTAATTTCTTTTTCTTAATTAAATTCAATTTGGTTTTCTCAACTTAAATGAAATTGTGAAATCAATGCTTAATTGAAGTTTGTGATACCAAGTCCTCGTGGGAACGATACTTTTCTTATCACTTTATTACTTGATACGGCCCGTGCACTTGCGGAGTTTTTTAGGCTTTAAATTTTGCCCTATCAGGTATGAACTAGATTTAGGTTACTAAAACTAGACCAAAACAACAAACAAAGCACCACTATGACAACAAATTTTTCTCACATTTGGAGGCAATTAATCTCCAAAATTTCACAACAGCTTTCACAATTTAATGCAGCAATTAGATAGCATCAACATTCCTTTCAATTGGCAATAACACTGATATGCGACAAGAGGCAAATATATATAGCAGCAATGACTTTTGCACACAAAGCTCAACAGAATTTCAAGGTTTCAGCATACAGAATTTAGCTCAACTCTAATGCTAAAGTGAATGAGAGCCACCTAGTAATAATCACAGTACCACACAAGCAAATCAAACACCTCCCAAGCAACAAGAAGCACACATAAAACTTTCAGCAAATCAGTTATGATGGTATGATTCAACAAAATTCTCAAGTCTTGGTTATTGGAAAATCAAATGCAATAGGTATAATGGAAAAATCAAACCTCATATGACAGTGATCTATTTCCAGAATCAAACCTCATATTCACAGCAGTTAAAGTGGCAAATTCAAGAGCAACACCAACAATTTACAGAATTAAACAAGTAGATGTCAAATTTTATACTGTAACAATTCTAGAAACCGAAATCAGCACAACTTAATAAGTTTCACATTGACAATCACCCTAACAAGTAATGTCTTGCCTATATATTCACAGTGAGCCATGTTCAAACAAATATCTAGCCAACATGTCTCGAACCGTATCGATGTCATCCTGTGAGTATGGATCCTTAGTACGAAAAAACTGTAAATTGGAAAACAAGGTATAATTAACAATTGAAGTACCACAACAAAAAATATCATCATTTGAGGATCACGGAGCATTACGTACGTTTTGAAAGCCAGTAGTACGTCCAATAGAAACGATAGATTGCATCCAACTGATAACGTAGTATCCGCACTCGGTGTTCCCTGGTTGTTGATGGCACTATAAATCAAAAACAAATTGTTAAAACGAAAGCCATAAACCAAATGATTTTGCTAAATGACAGCATGAGTATGAAATATTGTGATAGCAAATTAGTTTTTTTATGGCTGTCATTTTTTACAGGGCATGAATTTGCTGCCCAATTTTGAGCAAATTCCAATCAATTTGAAAGAAGAGTATCACGTAAGTCCAGCCATAAACTAAATGATTTTGCTAAAAATTGGTGAAATCTTGCAAGATATGAAGGTTTAGATAAATTCTGGAAAATTTCTCACTAATCCCAGCAAGTCAAACTATCAAAATAGTACGTAGCCAAATCAGAAAAATCAGCAGCGAGGTTAGTTCAATTAATGTCCAAACTTCAGAAAAGCCAGCAGCTATTCACGGGATTTTTGTTCTAAAGAAAAGTGAGGATTTTACTACAGGTGATCTAATTGCATTTATGGTATAATGCAACGTCAAATCCTTGAACAACTCCAAGCTAAGAATTTTAAGATATTGGAGTTCAACAATTGCAAGAATTCGTAGAGTTCAAAGTCATTCAACACAAATCATATTCGAATACTCTCAAAATGGTTCAGTCTCGCAAGAGTATGCCGCAAGAGAAATTAATAACAGATCACAAGACCAAATTCAAACTCTCAATGTCAGAATAATTTCTAAATTCAGCTACAGGTACATGACAAGTTCCAAAATTAGTAGTAATTCACCAACAACTTCAGAATTTCAATTCCCAAACTTGTCTAACAGTAATGGTTATGACAACAATGGATTCCAACCCCCCAAAACCACAAACTGAATGCTTCAATCACAACTTATGACAAGGACAAAATCATGCACAACTTAACATAACACATGACAGAAAATATCATAGAATTAACCAGCAAAAGAAAATGCTTACCGTCGACGACGATTGACTAAGAGAGCACAAAGAGAAGAGAAGAGGAGGGTGATGGACCATCGGACTATCGGTGGTGAGAGCAGCGGCCAAATACAGAATCGAAGAAGCAAATGAGTGGAGAAGAAAATTATGAAACAATTGCAAGAAAATTTTAACTACATGCAGTGGCGAAATAAAATGAATGAACGCCATGTACCTCAGTTATGAAGCGATAGACTTTGGCTGAGATTGGAGGAGACGCCGCAAAGAGACGGACCACGCACAATGTGAGGTAGGGGAGAGTGAGGGTGAGCGATTAGGGCTTCGGTAGGGTTGTTCGACGTGAATGACAGATCAAGGGAGGGGACTGAGTGCGAATGTGAGAATAGGGTTTTTGACGGCAAGGAGTTTAGAAAGTAAAAAAAGGTCCTGAAAGACGACCTGAAAGAAAATTAGGTCGCCAATTTTTCATTTTAGGCGACCTGAATAGCTTTCAGGTAACCCATATTCAAATTTGGGCGACCTGAAAGCTGTTCAGGTCGCCTGAAATGCGCCAATGTTAAAAAAATAACCACAAAAGACAAAAGAAAAACAATTTGGGCGACTTGAATTATCTTCAGGTCGCCTAAATTCAAAAATAGGTGACCTGCATAATTTTTAGGTCGCCAATATTAAAAAAATTTTTAAAAAAAAACCACACGGCACCAAAGAAATAAATTTTAGACAAAAAAAAATCACATGGCGCCAAAATTTATTCTAATTTGGGCGACCTGAATTAAATTCAGGTCGCCTAAATTCACAAATAGGTGACCTGCATAATTTTCAGGTCGCCAATATTGAAAAAATTAAAAAAAAAAAAACCATACAACACCAAAGAAATAAATTTTAGAAAAAAAAAATCCTATGGCGCCAAAATTTAATCCAATTTGGGCGACCTGAATTCAATTCAGGTCGCCTAAATTCAAAAAGAGGCGACCTTAATTAAATTCAGGTCGCCTAAATTTAAAAATCCAAAATAAATCACAAGGCGCCAAACAAAAAAATTCATGGCGCCAAAAACAAAAAATTCTCATATGGTTATTAGGCGACCTAAAACAAATTTAGGACGACAAAATCCAATTTTATAAGTCCTAAACTATAATTCAGGACGATGAATGCTCATTTTCCTTTGATATATTTACAAGATTGCCACTACCTTCATTTTTTACTCTCTATTTTTAAATAAGGTCATTTTTTAGAGTAGTTATATCCAATATTTGTAGTAGTGTCAATTGCGAGTGAGGTGTCTACGCATGGATCAGGAAGCGCACAAAGCCCAAGGTCCAAATCCTAAAGGTAATATCTATGAATAGGAGGTTAACATAAAAGGTACACATTCTTTATTCATTCTATTTACTATTTAGCCTCACTATTTACACACCCTACCCCTTTTTGGCTAAACGTCATATATGTGCACAGTTATCCATTGCTCTTTTTTGGTATCTTCCTTATAGATATATTGGGGAATCCTTTGATCCAATATAAACATACTAATCCATTGAGGCTTGACATCTGTATTTTACACTAGAATAATAAAGATTTGGTTTGAGTTTAAGTGTGGTAACCAAAACTAAAACTCACTAAAAATATAAGGATAAGTCGTTAAACCCTAATCAAACTTTTATAAAACTATATAGACCAAAACCAATGATTTTGAAGCTACAGAGATATAAAACAAAATTTGATCAAACTATAAAGACTAACAATTGTATTAACCCAAGTTTAAATCAAGGCATCTAATAATTCATGTTTTGACTATCAACTCCCTTGCCATTAAAATTACTGTTACAGTTAACAGTTTTTGACATGTAAATTTTTTATGCTTTCTATTATATACCGTGTTATTTTTTTTTTAAAAAAAACAATTACACTTGGAATTTGACTTGTAATTTTAAGTATTTTATATTTTTATTTAAAAAAGACATGATTAAATAAATATTTAAATAATTTATATTTGTTTAAGTATTTATTTGAAGCATTTGAAATTGCATATCAAATGTCGAGTGTTATTTTTTTAAAAAAAAAATGACATGGAATATAACAAAAAGTATAAAATCATCAACTTTATCTCTAACTTTAATAGACATAGAATAGATAGTCCAAATATGAAATATCAGGATCTTTGATTTAAAATTTTTTAATATCAGAGGTAATGTGTATTCCCAAACTTATAAAGTCTGTTTATTTTAGCCATATAAAATTCATATAAATCTTGAGGGGCTAGAAATGCATAATACAATACCAACGAACAATAAAAATTCTCTGGGGCTTTGTCCGCCAGTTCCCCCCTCTCACTGCTCCTCTCATGTCTTGAATAACAATCCAAGTTGTAGTCTACTGTAAAATATTTGTTTCTTGAATTTTGCTTTAATGCATATTGTCATTAATTTCTCTGCTAACAATCTAATTATCTGAAGGGGAAAATTAATGAAAAGTTTTTGTTTAAAAATTTTATTGACAAAAAGGATTTGTCGACCTGATATATTTTTATACAAAAAAAGTATATTACTATGCAGGATTTCAAACATAGAAAGTATCATTACTCGAATTCATATTCATATCCTTCTGGCTAAGATAATTTTCCAACAAAGACTTTTGACTGTATTTTTCTGTCTGAAGACCATTGATTTAATTTATTCCTGTTTTGAAGTGTAATACCCCAAAAATTATTATTTCTCATAAATACAATATTTTGATAA
Source organism: Acacia crassicarpa (assembly GCA_034222035.1). Taxonomy (NCBI): domain Eukaryota; kingdom Viridiplantae; phylum Streptophyta; class Magnoliopsida; order Fabales; family Fabaceae; genus Acacia; species Acacia crassicarpa. Next base: position 44,110,294 of record JAWXYG010000003.1, read on the forward strand.
ATGACACCTATTTAGAATAGGTGAATATGTGGTCTCAAATTTTGAGGTGTATTTACTCTATTTTCTAGGAAATCTCTATTTAGGATTAAGGTAACCAAAGATTAAATTTTCTTAGGAATCATAAAATATCATAAAAATACAAATAATTACCAAATTAAATTAGGGTTTTTGTATGATCAAAAAGAGCAAGAAAGTGTTATGGAAAATACTTAAACAAATAGGAGAAATTAATAAGAATTAATAAGCAACTAGGTTTTCACTAAACTAAATAATTGTATTAATTTTCATAATTAATCAAAGGGTCTTAAACACCAATTTTTATAATTGTTTAAGAGACTAAATTTTCTAATAACCTATAATTAATACTAGGTTCATATTTAATTCATAGAAAGCCATAAAGAATTATCAAAACACTTGAACAATTAAGGGGCAATTACTAACAATCAAGGAGCCAATAGGGAGGATGGATAAAAGATGTTAGGAAGTTAACCCACAAATTGCTATAAATAGGGAGGCAATCCTTCATTATTCCTCACCAATTCACAAAGCAATAGTTATATTTGAGAGAGAGTAAGGAAGAGTGGGAAGAGCTCCTTGAAGAGTAGTAAGACTCTTGGTAAGTTCTTTAACTTTAGCTTTAAAGTTCTTTAAGTTTTAGTCTTTAAATTCTTAGATAAAAGTAGTTTAGATCTTAAATATTCTAGAATAATTTTAAATTCATGTTTTTATGGTTAAAATCAGCTTTATTTCGAAAAATTGATGAAGATGGTGTTTTAGCAAAATTTCCGGAAAAGAAACATCAATATAACGAAGTTTTGACGAAATCTCATCGGTTAAGCTCTTGCTGAACCAGTGACGAAGATGCCTATATTTTATGTTTGAAACGTGGTTGGAAAATTCTGGGAACATTCATGGTTAAAGTAGACATATAGGGCTCTTTAAATATGTCAAGAACATGTTAAAATGATTTCTGTACAGTGAAATAAAAATTCTTGAAGTTTGATTGCGAATTTCTGGAGAAATTCTGGGCAGAGGCTTAAAACATTAAAACTGGGAATAACTCAGATGATATGGGAAAAAATGAGTATTTTTCCTTAGAACTAGACATCCTAAGGATTCTGAGGAATTTTACGGATCCTCATTTCGATTTTTCTAGAATTAGTTATGATTTTCCAAAGTTAGGCAAAAATCTATCCAAAATCCTGGACCGGCGTTTTTTCAGAAAATGAGGGTGATAAGTTGAGAAATAATCCTACCAAGGGTAAAAATGTCATTAGTGACTAGGATATCTTCTAGAATATTATTTATGAATTAATAAATGCGAAATTACCATTATAAGGTATACGTGATCATACCGACCGACATACGTACCGCGATCACCGACGAAGGTACGTTCGCGTACTGTAACACTAACTTTGATGCATATTATATGCTTATACGTGGTAGATAACTTTACATCTGTTGTGTGCTTATGAGATACATCTGCTGTGTGTTGGGATACATCTGCTGTGTGCTGAGATACATCTGCTGTGTGCTGTTGGAATACATCTGCTGTGTGCTTATGTACTGTTGGGATACATCTGCTGTGTGCTTATGTATGGATTATTGCTGTATCGCCATGAATATCTATCATACATATACTGTCATATATAAGCATGAGGTTAACGGTTACTTGAGGTTCAATGGTCATTGAACCTCAGCTCCTGCTATAGCCTCAGGATCCGGAGGAACCAGGGCCAAGGACAAGGATAAGGAGCCAGCGTGAGGACGCAGACGGAGAGATTTTTATTTTGACTTTATTTATCAAACTATATTCAGATTACTGTACCGCTATGTAAGCAGCCAGATACTACATCAGTAAATGTTTATCAGATACTCACTCTTTTGAAATTATTCTGTTGCTCTACTCTGATCAATTATTTCAAAAACGCTTTAAAAAATTGGGATGTTACATGAAGAATATTGGTTGATTTGAATATGTTAGAGTACTTTCTTATTTTACCACCGGGAGGAGATCGTTGTTATCTCATTCCTAAAAACCACTTTTCCTACGCCACTTTGACGCAGGTTCACAAATGTTACCAAAGATTAATGGTGGATGGGTGAATGTGAAAGATGTTGCAAATGCCCATATATATCCAGGCATTTGAGATTCTAACAGCTAATGGAAGATATTGTTTGGTTGAGACAATTGCAAACTACTAAGATGTCGTGAAGATTTTGTGTGACCTGTACCCAATATTACAACTTCCAGAAAATTAAGTTAACAAATTCTAGGATGAATATAACTTAAGTATTCATATCTGCATTTGCTGAACCCACACAATGTTGTATGAAAAAAAGATAGGAAAGAGGGAGAAGAAGAGAGAAATAGAGGGAGACAGGGGAACAGATTGACAATAGACAGACAAGAGAGAGGAAGGAAGAAACAGGAAAAGAGTCAAGTCTATTACTCCTTTGGTACTTAATATAAGACATATTTATATAAGTTGATTAGATAAAAAAAGTTAGTTGAGTTAATTCATATAACATATGTTTCTAAAACACTATAGTTATCTTCCTTAATTCCCTCTATTCCTTGATTATTAGTCAGGAAGAATCAACAGGGGTAAATTAGGAAAAAATTCATAAATATAAAAATGATGTATTTTAGAACAAATATTAACTCGCAAAATATGTCTTATATATTAAGGATTGGAGGGAGTATTTCTTTTTCATTTTTTTTTCTTGATTATAAGGGTAGGCATTAACAAATTGAGATTACAAGTGGGATCCAACGATGACCTCTCACTTACAGGAGAATTACTTACATGCTACTAGCTAGATTATAAGGCTATTGACGGGCAAGTCTATTATTTCAAAAGCTGATTACAATATCACCTCTTATGCCCTTTTATAGACCATAATTCCTAATACCAATTAACCAACCTAACTGCCCATCAACCCCTTTAACTAACTTCCCCTTAATTAATAAGAGAATATATATAAAGCAGAGAATATGAACTTCTCTTGCATTTTTCAAAGATAGGAATGGGGTATATATACATACGTGAGCAACCTAGGTATTAATGACTCATAATGGTAGAATAATATCCTAACGGAGTAATATCTGATTGCTAAAATGCACCACTGATTCTCCAATTATACCCAAAAAATCTATAAAGTGCTACTAAATATGGGGGTCATTAGTGCTAAACTTGAAATGAAGCATGAACACAATCGTTAAACTTGAGAGTTGTGATTGTAGTTTATTCAACAGATATGTTCTCCATCATGTATGCAAATCTCAGCTTTCAATTTTAGCATTTAGATTAATATTTTGACACATTATATTGGTTTTTGTTAAGGTTTTTACTTTTTAAATGTATTGTTTTGACTGCTTTATAAGACTTGTCAGGTTTGCGGACAATAATCCATCAATGCCAAGGTATCAAGTTTCTAAGGAAAAGGCAAGGACGTTGGGCACTAAGTTTATTCCATTGGATGCGAGTCTGATAGAGATTGTAGAAAGCTTGAAAGAAAAGAAATTTGTAAACTTTTAGCTCCAATGCATTACATCTCAAGGTTTATATGTTCAAATTTCATTGACGAAATTATTGAACATGGGAGAAATGTAACATCCCAAATTTTGAAATTCAAAAATTGAAAATATTGTATGAGAATTTATTATGAAAAAATTTAGCCTAAAATAATTATAAAGCTAATTATTGGAATTTAAGGTCTCTTTTCCTTGAAATTTGAGGAAAAGAATAAATTCAAGAAATATTTGTAAGAGATATTTTATGGCCTAGAAAAATTTATGAAATTTATTTGATAATCTGGTGCCAAAAAATTAAGGTGGTAAAATGATAATTTTACTGCCGCAAACTTGCAAATTAAAATGGGCAAAGACCACGAAAGGAGAAACGCTTATTATGGGTCTCAGAGCTACAATTTTCTGAAGTTGAAGTTGAAAAGGTATATAAGTGTGGGATTTGAGTGTTGTGTGTGTATATATATATATATATTTGTGGTGTATAGTTGTGCATGTGCAAGGCATGTGCTTCTCTTCATGCACAACCACCTAATGCATTTCAGACAAAGAAGTCATGTGTCCTTGTGCACTGCACTTCTATTTTATTGGACAGCATGACAATATTCCACTCTTCCTTACATCTTCATCTCGGACAGCAAAGTATATATACTCCCTCACTCTATTTATACATGTGGCCAACACCGAGAAAGAGCTGAGAGAACACAGCAGCGCATCTGTTTTATCCCCATACTCCTCTGTCTTCTGTATTCTCGCGCTTTCAGCAACACATGCTCCACGGTTTCTCTCGTGGATTCAGCATGTACCCTTTAATTATTCAGACAGAACCATCTCTCATTCTCATTCTTTTCTCCAGCAGAAGCAAGAGTGAAAGTCCACAGAGTGTGTAAGGCTAAGACAAGACTGAATAGGAATGAGACCGAGAATAAGAGCGTGAGAGATGGAGCCAGAATGAGAGACACGAGAACACAGAAAAAACAGAGCAAGAAACGAGAGTGAGAGACTGAGGGAGCTATGACCGAGAGGGAGGAAGTCGAAGGAAAGAGAAGAGGAAGGAGGTATTGAAGAGATTCCTTCGGCCAGTCTTCATTTGTCATTCTCGGCTCTGCACAGAAACGGAGAAACAGAGGCTGAGAACGTGAGAGGCCCGAGAACAAGAGGGGGAGTCGGATAAGAAGAAGTTTCAACGGTGCATGCAAACTCAGAAACTAACCAAGGGGATTAGCGACGGATTTGGCCCCACGGATTTGCGACGGATTTGGATTCCATCGCAAATCTCTAAGGATTTGCGACGGAATTAGTTTCCGTCACAAATCCCCTAAGGGGACTAGCGACGGATTTGCGTCGCAAACCGCTTAACATTTACATCTGTGGTTCAGTTCCATCTCATTTGCACCATTCTCACCCAGTCGCATACTGAGCGCCTAGCCACTTCTCCGACTTTTGCTCTATACATTTTTCATTTCTATTTTTCTTCGGATTTGAATTCTAATTTCGTTCTAACCCAATATTTTCAGTTCCACTGATCCGGCACGTGATGCTAATTTTTCGCTCTGATTTCTCCTTTCATTCTCAGTTATTAGTGTTCGATCGCTTTTATCTATTCTAGTTACCTCCTTTTCTTTTGGGTTCGGTATTTGATTTGATCTCCTGCTTTTTGAAGTTTCGCTTCTCAAGAAATATGAAGTTTTCGTTGCATTCATGATATGTTCTCATATTTTGTTGTTCTTGAGTTGAACTTCTTGTTATATGCCTTTCTGTGTTGCTTCCTTATGCTTTGTTAATGCCCAAAAATTTGTTGTAGGTTGTCGCGGTTATAGATGGCTTTCTTTAGAAGTGTTTATGCACTTTCTAAACTTCGCTCTCGCGTGGAAGTGTGAAGCGGAAGATTCGTGAATTTGATTCAAATGAAATTGATTTAATTCTTATTGGAAGTATGGATTTTTTTTTTTTGTCTCGGTTCATTTACATGTTAAGCACCTTCTTTATTTGTTTAGTGTAAATTCTTGATTATGCATATCTTGTTTTAGAGCAGATGAGGATAAAAAAGAGTATCTAATTTTTCAAAAAACAATTAAAATCAATATTTGTGATAGGAATAAACAATTTTAAAAAATTCCAATTTTTTTTAAATTTATAAAAATAAAAAATGTAAAAATATTTATAAAAATATTTTTTTTAAAGATCCGTTGCTAAACCCTGGGATTAGCGACGGATCATAATCTGTCACTATAGCTACGGAACAAAATCCATCGCTATAGCGAGGGATTAAGATCCGTCACTAATCCTAAGGTTTAGCGACGGATTTTATAGGGAAGGAAGTCTCTTTTGCTTTGGCACGTATAATCCTTCAGGATTAGCGACGGAAAAAAAAAAATCTATCGCTAATCCCATTTTTCCGTCGCTAATCCTTCAGGATTAACCACGGATTTTAAATCCGTCGCTATTTTGCAACGGAAAATTAATTCCGTCGCAAAATTTGAAATTTGCGACGGATTTTTTGTTTTCCGTCGTAATTGTGACAAGGTTTTTTGTGACAGATGAAATCCATGCAAATTCTATTCCAAACTCATTTTGCAACATAAAAACCCATTTTTGCGACGGATTTTATCCGTCGCTAAAACTGATTTTTTTTGTAGTGCAAGCTCACCAAGCCGATCATCGATTCAAGTAAACACAGAAAATTCAAAGCTTTCGAGTTTCTGGTTAAGGATTTTCGTTCAAAATGCTAGAGCTTGATGTTGAAGTCTGATTTTGGTGTTTTTAATAGTACCAATGAGTTTAAAATTGTACTCCTGCAACCATCTTTAATTTTAACACAACATCTGCTTTCATTGTAAAGCTCATAAATGGTAATTTTCATATAACCACATGGTTCAAACCATACATGTGTGTGTGTAAAAGTCAAGAATTTTGAGCTAGGAGCCAAGACTAAAACGCACATATAATAAGATGGCTAAAATACACTACTGAATTTTGAGTAAGTTGCACATTACATATCTTATCTTTAAAAGTTTAAAGGGTTAATAATAGTTTTGGTTCTTACAATTTGACTGAATTTTAATTTTTTATCTCAGTAATTTCAAATTGTTTGTTATGGTTCTTATAATTTCATAAAGATTTGGTTTGGGTTTTAGTATGGCGACCAAAACCAAAACTTTTTAAAATATAAGGACCAGTCACTAAACTCAGACCAAATTTTTATAAAACTATATAGACCAAAACCAATGATTTTAAAGCTACAAAGATGTAAATCAAAATTTGATCAAACTATATAAAGATTAAAAATTGTATTAATCCAAGTTTAAATCAAGGAATCTAATAATTTATATTTTTATCAACTCCCTTACCATTAAAATTACTGTAAAAAATAAAAGTTTTTGACATGTCAAATTTTTTATACTTTTATTATATGCCATGTTATCTAAAAAAAAATAATAATAACACATGAAATTTGACATGTAATGTAACACCCCGTTTTCTAAAACGTTTTCGAAATAATTGATCAGAGTAGAGCATCGGAATAAATTTAAAAGACCGAGTAACTGATGATTGTATAAAAATATTAACCATGGTTGGTTATAGTAGTGGTACATTCATCTCAATAATTCAAAATATTATATAATCAAAAACAAAAAAACACTCCAGCCAGATCTTCACACGGGCTGCTTACTCCTGTCGTCGGCCCTCGGTCCTCCAGACCCTGAAGCTATATTAGGAGCTGAGGTTCAATTACCATTGAACCTCAGGTAATGGTTAACCTCATGCTTATGTATGACAAGATATGTATGACAGATATTCATTCAGCAACAAGCAACAATACATATCACATGTAAAGTCATCTACGTAAACAGTACACATCGCATGTACAATCATCTATGATATCAGTACAACCACCTGTGTTATCAGTACACATCACATGTACAACCACCTGTGTTATCAGTACACATCACATGTACAATTATCTATGTTATCAGCACACATCGCATGTACGAACATTTATGTTAACAGTACACATCACATGTACAATCATCTATCACAAATATAAGCATATCATAAGCATCAGAGTTAGTGTTACGGTACGCGAACGTACCTGGATTGATAATTTCGTATGTAATTGATCGGGCAGCGTTCTTTCGGTCAGCCTATCATAGCAATATCGTCCTATTAATTTAAAGAATAATATCCTAAAAGATACTTTTGGCCACTACTGAATATTCTACCCTTGGTATATTAAACCATTATTTTATTTCTTCAAAATTCGTGGAAAAACGCTGGACAATATTGGGCAGAATTTCGCCTATTTTTGAAAAATCATAAATAATTCTAGAAAAATCAAAACGAAGATCCGTAAAAAGTTCTGGACTCCTTAGGATGTCTATTTTCCAGAAAAAATATCAGGCCTTTCCCAGAATTCAAAAATAATTCCCAGATTTCACGTGTTCATCCTCTGCCCAGAAATTCCATCATTTTCGCAACATAAAATTTGAGAATTTCTTTCTCATTGTACAGAGCTCATTTCAACATGTTATTTACATATTTGGAAATCTCTATATGTCTACTTTCATCATGAATTTTCTCAGAATTTTTCAATAGAATTTTCAACATAAAATATGCGTCTTTCTGTGACTTGTTCAGAAATCGCCTAACCGACGAATTTTCGCCAGAACTTCGTTACTACCGTGTTCATAACCTGGGAATTTTGCAGAACTACTCCCTTCACTAAATTTTCGAAATGAAGCTATTTTAAACTATAAAAACATGAAACTAAAATTATTCTAGAATTTTAAAGATTAAAACTACTTCTATCTATGAATATAAACTCAAAACTAAAGAACTTTGCTTACCTAAAGCTTGGACTCCTTCAAGCTCTTCCTCCAACTCTCTCAACTCTCTCTCAAATAAGCAAGTGTTGCTTTGCTTGGTGTGAGGAAAAGTGAATGATCTATGCCTCTATTTATAGTGAAAAGGTTGGGCAATTGTGTAATTAATTGCAACTTCACTCTTGGCTAATATTCACCATTGGATCTAGGGCTCCATAGAAACTCTAAATCCTCACCACACACACACTCATCCGCCCTCTCTCTCTCTCTCCCTTCTTCTCTTTCTTCTTCCTTCTCCTAGAAGCCAAAAACAACGTGAGGTGCAAGTATGCAATAGTGTTTTGTATCCTACAAGCTTTGACCCATTTGGCACATGTTTGAAAATCAATTCCTTCCTCTTGAAGCTATACAAAACGTGCTCCCTCTGAATTTTTGGGTTTTAGGGTTGTTTTGGGCTTTATTGCTATGTTGAGAAAAGGTTTGGCAAGGATTTGGGCTACCAAAAATGATCCAATGTAAATTGTTGTGGTAAAAAGCCCTAATTTAATTTCTTTTTGTTTATTATTTGATTTAGCTTAATTAGGTTTAATTTGTAGTGTTCTAATTGTTTTACAACTCAATTATGATTCTACTAATTTCAATTGTTTCAATTATCGATCCCTTGATAAGCTTTAATATTGAATTTAGCCAACATATTCCAAATTGTTTGTTGATATTTGCCATTAGATTAATTATGAATGTTAATTCAATTAAGATTAATTTTTGGTGTTCACTAATTATTTTTAGTGTCCTCTAATCATTTTAAACATCTTCCTACTCCTTTACGTCTTATTTTTGACAATATAGGAATTATAAGACAATATATCCTTAAGTGTGAATTTAATTGTTCTTGAATTGTTGAAAATTCATTTAATTGATTTAGGGGTTTTTGTGGCATTTTACAATATTTTATGACCCCTAACAAAATTTAGGGAGTTGGATTTTGCCCTATTAAGTCCTACCGAAAACTTATTCAAGAGATAGATTAAATACAATACTATTTTGGAGACAACATACTCTCTTATTTTCAGTAAGTCCTAATGGCCAAAATATCATGTTTAAAAGGAATACAAATCTTGGGGTATTATATGTAATTTTAAGTATTTTATATTTTTATTTAAAAAATATATGGTCAAATAAATATTTCAATAATTTATATTTGTTTAAGTATTTTATTTGAAGTATTTAAAATTACAAATGTTTCTTTGACGCTGGTTCACAAATGTTACCAAAGATAAATGGTGGATGAGTGAATGTGAAAGATGTTGTAAATACCCGGATACAGGCATTTGAGATTCCCACAGCTAATGGAAGATAATGATATTGTTTGGCTGAGACAGTTGCAAACTACTCAGATGTTGTGAAGATTTTGTGTGCCCTGTACCCAATACTACAACTTCCAGAAAAGTAAGTTAACAAATTCAAGGGATGCATATAACTTAAGTATTCATATCTTTATTTATTGGGGTACTCATTTTATGCTTTTCTCTTATGTGTTTGTTAGATGCTTGTCACCCTAATTCGGGTGTGTGGGCTTTTATATATATATATATATTATTTATTTAGATTAAATTATATGTTGTATCTTGATTTTTTTTTGCACCTAATATCTTAAATTAATTAATTCTTAGTCATGCATTCAATAACATTTTTTTTGTAACACCAATATCCTAGAAATTAATTAATTTGAGATATTAGATGTAAAAGAATATTTCAAGATGTACCATATAATTTAATCTAAATAAATAAGAAATAAAAAATACCCACACCCCCAAATTAGGGAGATAAGCACCTAAGAAAAAGCATGGAACAAGAACCTCATTTCCTGAGCCCTCACAATGTTGTATTTTTCACCCGAGGGGGGGGGGATCGGAAAGAGGGAGAAGAGAGAAACAAGGGAAGAGATTGACAATAGATAGACAAGAGAGAGGAAGGAAGAAACAGGGAAAGACTCTAATCTATTACTCCTTTGGTCCTTAACATAAAATATATTTTCATAATCTGATTAGATAAAAAAGGTTAGTTAGTTACTTTAATATGACATGTGTTTTCTAAAACATCATAGTCATCTTCCTTAATTCCTTAATTCCCTCTATTCTTTAATTATTGTTCAGGGAGAATCAATAGAGGTAAACTAGGAAAAATATAAAAATCATGCCTTATCTTTAAAACAAAGATTAGCTCGCTAAATATGTGTTATATATTAAGGATCAGAGGGAGTATTTCGTTTTCTTTTTAATCAAAAAGGCAGACACTAACAACATGAGATTACAAGTGGTGGGTGTAATGTCCTAAATTTCGAGTACGGAGACTTGAGAATAAGCCTAAGTTAGACAGGCTACTAAGCCCAGTTCAGGAAATGTGGCATTTCCTCGACAGATAAAGATCCCCTATGTTTTTGAGGAAATAGGAAGAGAAAGAAACACTAAAAAGTCATCTGGTCAAAAAGTAAGAGTCAAAGTAATGATCATATTGGGACACGCATCACTTCAAAGGTAAAAGAGGAAAACAAGGGCAAAATAGTCAATTCCTTGTCTTTTTAATGTTGAATTTCATCCCTCATGAGAAAGAAGAGAGAACCAGGTGATTTAAGTCATATTTAGGCCCAAACTTGAAATGCAGGTACCATAGGAGATTGACTGGTAGAAGCGCGACCGATAGAGACCAGTTAAGGGTTCCTTTGGACTGAGTAGGAAAAATATGGGGCCACTCTGGGAAGTTTGGAGGGCGCCACATATGAGTGTCTATTCAAGGGGAGAATATTTGAAAGAGATAATGAAAAGTGCAAAGGGAAACACCCTGATGACCAACGGGACCCACATGACCGATAAACCGGGAATTGGACTGATTAAGTGGGGAAAAAGGAATTAAATAAAGGGGATCAGATTTGTGGGCCCCTTATGCACCATACAGCCCCTCTAGTTATTAAAAATATTTTCTTCGAGAAAAAGAAAGAAAAATCAGTGTAAAAATCAAATCGCGGGTTCCATATTCAGAGAAAAAGGGCAAAATAGGAATAAATGTGTAAAAATTAATTAGGGCAGAGGTGTGGGCCCTAAATGGCGCCACATATGTCCTTTTAGGTACAAAAAAGCATGTGGGAAAGTTGGTAATAATTAATAAGTTTTGGGCCGCAATTGTAATTTCTAAAAGTTTCGGGCCAAAATGGGTAATTTGCCCCAAGGAAGAATATATCTAGATATTTTGCAGAAGGAGCGGCCACATGTCCAGACCCTAGAATCTTCTGGTTTTTCTTGGAAAATAAGTCAAAAAACTAGATGAATTTTACTAATTACTGGACAAGATTTTACTCCAGTTATTTTAGATTGCCCTGTACTTTTTCACTTTTATTAAATTGCATGTGCTCTCTCTCTCTAAACCAAGGAGCACGAAATTTTGCAGAGGAAAGAGAGAATAGTGCAGCTGAATCTCCATAGCCAAATCAAACCCCAAGCTACCAAGTTCATCAATCAAACTTCTGAATCAGGTAAACACCGAAAACCCGCACCTTTGGAACTTAAACTTGTGATTTTAGTCCAACTGGTTGGGGCTTGGTGTTGGAGTCTGATTTTAGAGTTTTTGATGATCCCAAAGTGTTTAAAACATGATTTTGTAAGGGGTTAAATTTTAATTTAAGTTTCCAAACTCAGAAACACTGAAAAACACGAGAGACAAGCTTGTTCGACAATTTTGGAAATTCTAGCAGAAAACCTTCAACTGAGTTTTAAAAATAGTAAATGAACTTGGTTTAATCTGAGCTTTTACAGGGAGAAATTAGACATCTTATGGTTCACCATGATGTATGATTTTGTGTTATTTGTATTCTTTTGCTAAGAGATAAAAATTGTTAAAGTTGAACCAGGGAGCAATTGTGTGAATCTGGACCAGAGAGTGAAAAATTGGCTACACTACAAAATAAGTGTACTTTGGGCTTCTAGAAATATTTTTCCTGAAAAGTAGACATTTCAACGGTTCAAATGGTGCTAGTTTCATGTAAAAATTATTTTTTTGTAATTTATTAAAAATCCTTGAAGTTGAGCCAGAAACACTGGATTTTCTGGAAAATAAGTAAAGGGCTTCGTTTTAAGAAATAATGCAAGGGTATTTTGGTCAATAATAAAAATAAGTTATTTTGGTATGATTTAGGTTAGGGGCATATTTGGAAAAGTGATCATGCATGATAAAATAATAAGACAGTATATATCCTACCAGGTAGTAACCACTTTACTCAGACACTTTTATGTGTTTTGTTGTATGTTTTGCTTGCCATATGTGTTGCCAAATATGCATACAGAACATGTTTGTGATTGTGTCCGTAACGCTGAGGGTTCCTGCCGGGGTCTACTTATGTGGCAACTCAATGGAAAAAGGCGGTGCCTGCCAGGGTCTACTTGTTGGGCGACTCAACGGAAACAAGCTTGTGCTTTTGGGGCCTGTCTTGGTAAGACGGCCCAACGGAGCAGAGACGTTTTCTGAGTGTGTTACTGTTTGTATATTGTGGTATTTGGCATATTTATCTGTGTTTAACTACTTATATGGTTGCATGCATATGCATTTCACATTTAGTGTATGAGTATTGATGCGGACTCCAGACGTTTTCGTAGACACAAGGGGACGTGCCTAAGATAGAAGGACTTTTTTGGAAAGGTAAGGCCCAGCGGTACAGTGAAGAATAGGGAATGCCCTATCATTTTGTATTTTACTTTTGGATGATTGTATTCATTATTTCGGTATTAATGTTGGATAACTGTACCCTTAACCCTTCAGGAACTTATATTTTTTGTTTATTTTACTTTTACCAATACAATAGATTGTCCAAACTGGTCAAATGCTCTGCTGTGGTAACTCTTGTTAGTTCTCTATGTGTTTTAATGATAACTGACAATTGTAAACACAAGTTGAAGTTTGTCTTTGGTAAGTTGAAAAACTTACTGTCAAAGACAAAACTCAAGTTTTAGTTTCAAAACTCGAGTTTTGACTTGACAGATGGTGACTCAATTTTAATGAACTAAACAAAACTCCAGTTTCCATTTGAAAACTCGAGTTTTGGTCTCATAAAGAGCACTCCAAGTTTTTCATCTTGTGACAAACTCAAGTTTTGACTGGCAAACTAGAGTTTACATCATACAGAGACTCTTCAATATTTTCTGAAGAAGACAAAACTCCAGTTTCCATTTAGAAACTCGAGTTTTGGTCACACAAAGAGTCTCCAATATTTTGAACTTATGCAAACTCCAGTTTTGATATGGAAACTCTAGTTTTGAGTTTGCCATGGGTTTAAGTTTTCCAAAGTATTGCCGAAACTCGAGTTTACACTTGGCAAAGAGTTTTCAAGTTTTACTCAGTTTTTGAAAACTTCAGTTTCCATAGAAAACTCCAGTTTTGACTTGGCATAGATTTCTCAAAGTTTTCATACTTAAATGAAAACTTGAGTTTAGTTTTGGAAACTCGAGCTTTGGCCAAGCCGAGAGCTTTGCTCTTTTTCAATGATTTGAAAACTCCAGTTTAAAATGAAAACTCTATTTTTGATGTTGTGGACTAAAATTCATTTTTCATATTAAAAGTCCAAAACTCGAGTTTGGAAATGGAAACTCGAGTTTTGAGTTCCATTCAAAAATATGTTTCAAATCTCAAATCGTGACTTCTATCTCTTGAAGAAGAAAACTCAAGTTTAGTTATTGAAACTCAAGTTTTGCTATTAGTGCACAGTGACAAACTCCAGTTTTGATGAACAAACTCCAGTTTTGGTGAACAAACTCGAGTTTGCGTCGTAGTTTTTGAAATTCAAATCTGACGAATTTGTGAAACCTTCTTGTTTGATCTTAATACTTCCTATCATCATTCATTAATATTCCTAGCTATGTTTAACCACTTTGTTAGTGAGTTTCAGATGACTTAGAGGATGTTAATTAAAAGTTAAAAGTAAAAGCAAAAAAGTGACATTAGCACATTAAATGCAAAGTCTAGAAAACTTGCATCCTCTTGGACAATCATTCTACACACGTTGCAAAGGGATTAATGTTTCCTTTCCACATCCAGTAGCTGCTCTTCCAACGGATTAATATTCAAGAAGTCAACCATAAACTTCTGTACAACTGGATTAAGCAAAGAGTAGAGAGAGAAAAAGACCTAAGCTCATCGTAATCCTTCCTGAACGTCTCCAACAGTTACATTAAGGATTTCAACGGTCATTTAATGCTCTCTTGATATAAATAGAGCTGCATTCAAGTCCTCTCAACAACCAATCAATTGAAAAACGAATTGCATTCAAGTTTACCAACTACACTTTCGGTTTTCACTTATAAAGTATCTTTTGATACATTGATCTTCAGTATTTATCTTTATTCACTCTTAGAGAAAGTTCTTTTATTGTAAATCATTTATTCTAAGAATCTAAGTTTGGGGACTTGGATATTGGGTTATTGATTGCAACTTTTAAGGGGGAGTAAGTTCTAGTAAGAAAATTACTCTTGAGTTACAGAGTGTGTATCAATTGATATAGTAAAATCCTCGAGTGTCTAGGGACTAGACGTAGGTCAAGTGGGTGGACCGAACCAGTATAAATCTCTTGTGTTTTGCTCTTCTTCCCTATACTTTGCTTAGCTCTGTTTTTAATGTTCAAGAACAAAGCAAATAGAAAATATTTTTAAAATCCCCAATTCACTCCCGCTCTTGGTGATTTAGCTCCACTTTCAACTCCGATATGTATTAAATGGACTTAATAATAAAGGAAATGTAACAAGTAAAAGGAATCCCTCTAACCCGCGACCCGAAAGGGCGAGACCAATAGAGATGTAACAATGGGATCCAACAACGGCCTCTTACGTATAGAAGAGCTTACATGCCACGAGACTATAAGGCTATTGACGGGTAAATCTATTATTTCAAGAGCTGATTACAATATCACCTTTTATGCCCTTTTATAGACCATAATTCCTAATACCAATTAACCCCTTAACTACCTTCCACTTAATAAGAGAATATATATAGGAGAGAATATGAAGTTCTCTTGCATTTTTCAAAGTTAGGAATAGGGTATATATACATACGTGAGCAACCTAGCTATTAATGACGGATTAGTATCTTATTGCTAAAATGCACCCTTGACTCTCCAATTATACCCGAAAAAAATCTATAAAGTGCTACTACTTCTGGTTCTAACTATAGGAACACTTTTATAGTGTAAATTGCACTACAAATGTATTCCTATAATTAGGACCGGAAGGAGTACTAAATATGGGGGTCATTAGTGCTAAACTTAAAATGAAGCATGAACACAATCATTAAACTTGAGAGTTGTGATTGTAGTTCATTCAACAGATATGTTCTCCATCACATATAGCTGATCTCACCTATCAATTTTATCATTTATATTAATATCTTTACTCATTATATTGATTTTTGTGATTTTTTTTAAAAATTTTATAGTTTTGACTACTTGATAAGACTTGTGAGGTTTGCGGACAATAATCCCTCAATGCCAAAGTATCAAGTTTCTAAGGTAAAGGCAAAGACGCTGGAAATTGAGTTGATTCCATTAGAGACAATTCTGAGAGGGATATTGTTAAAAGCCTGAAAGAAAAGAAATTTGTAAATTTTTGTAGCTCTAATATGTAATATCCATCTGAACTTTAAATGTTTTGTCAACATAACACATACTTAGCTTAGAGTTTCTATTTGGTTTTAAAAATCCCATCGCTTTTGTAATATGCTAAAACATATTCTTCTAGTATAGAGGGCCTAGTTGATCAAATTGAGTATTAAGCCGAAGGCCTCCTATGACCATTATTGGAACTGGAAATTGGACCGAGTCTATCGAGCATGCCTATTTAAACTCCATTTAAGGAGCCAGTCTTGTAAATTGGAGCTGTTAAATGAAATTGGCCTTTCAAAGTTAAGGGCTAGCTTGTAAGGCCCTTCAATTTTTTTCCCCCATTAACTTGACCGAGACCGAGACCAAGACTGTTCTTATGTTGGGGGGTGAAGGAACCTTAAAAATCCAATCATCATTTTCCTAACCCTCTCTGGCTCTCCTATCACTTTCTATCAGTGTCTCAACTCTCAATCTCAGTCTCTAACTCACTCTCACTATGAATCAGTATCACGACTTATTACGCTTTGAAGGCGAGACTACTACTCAAAGTGAAGCACAATCAAATGTTTTTGAAATAGATGATAATGGAGAAAAATAAGAAAATGATAGTTATCGTACTTATATTGATTAGTGGTAAGCTTCTTATGTTTTATGTGAGTTATTTATGGACAATAGTTTGTTTTTTTATTATGAATTAATGATTGTTTTTGTTTTTTGCATGATGTATGTTGTTTGGATATTAATATTGACAATATTTATTTGATAAATTAGAATTTTAATTTACTAATTATATTTATTTTAAAAACAGACGAAAAATAATTAAAATTTGAAATAATAACTTTCGGCCCAGTAGGGCTAGCCCTGGTGCTCTCAAATTGGGCTTTAAAAAATATATGTTTGTCTTACTCCAAGTATAAAAAGGCGGGAGCGGATCTTCTCAGTATTGTTTATCTCCTAATCCCTCAGAATCTCTTCATCATGACCATCCATTTAATCTGAAAGCAGAAAATGCACCACTTAATCAGCAATTCTCTCCTTCGCCTCTCTCCTCTTTCGACTTTTGACTCGTATCTCTCCTCTTCTGTGTTTCGACTTCCAAGTGTCGATTGTCAAACCATACATCTTACCAGCTAATGTCCTCCTCCTCCTCTTCACAGAGCCACCATAAGCAAAGCCTTATTATGGATTCCGCTGTGGTTTGTCACTGACTTAAAAAATAGAGCATTGTTCAATGGGTGTGGCCAAATTCATTCAAGTTAAAAAAACTTACACTTGGGCGAACAAAAACTTTGTTGTATGAGCTTTTTTTTTCTTGCATTTGGACCATTAACAACCATTGCAGCAATATTCTTCTTCACCTCCTAATTAGTCTTTGACTATTATCATCTGGAAGGTTGCGAGTGATCTTACCGAAATGTTCGATGCATGCCTTGAATCTAAGAAACGAGCATGCCATGTGTAGCCAAATTGAACCATCAAACCTTGAATGAGCATGAAGTAAATGGAAGAGGTTATGACCTTGTTAAATATATAAAAATCAGAGGATATGCATACCTGCTTTGGGAGAGGAAAAGATGCTTTTGGCAGGGTTGTTTGTCAGTTGCTTAAGTGTATGCTCCAATCTCTCTTTTCTTACAAGTTACATCTAAAGCAATGCTAGTTAGTACATCTTATGATCAATAGCATAGACAAAAAGAATATAATAGGTTACTGAGTGTTCACTATGTATGGTATTATGCAGATATTGTTTACAGCATATTGTGGTCGCCATGGGTACATTTTCCCCGGACACTTCAATATTTGCTTATATGCCCCTGAAAGAATATTTCAAGAAAGTTGTAAGCTTTGTTGGTTCCTTATTCCATAGTAGTGTGCTCTGTTTTTGGAGTTTTTTGTTTGCAAGCTTTTTAACTTGCATGAATTTGGCCACACCCATTGAAAAGTGCTCTGTTTTTGGAGTCAGCAACAGTCCATGGCCGAATTCAGAATAAGGCTTTGCGTATGGTGGCTCTGTGAAGAGGAGGAGGAGGACGTTAGCCAGTAAGACCTATGGTTTGTTAACCGACGCTTGGATGTCAAAACACGAAAGAGGAGAGAGAAACCGGAGGAGAGATATGAGTCGAAGTCAGAAGAGGAGAGAGGTGAAGGAGATAATTGCCGATTACGTGGTGCATTTCCTGCTTTCAGATTAAAAGGATGGTCACGATGAAGAGACTTTGAGGGATTAAGAGATAAACTATACTGAGAAGATCCGCTCCCATAAAAAGTCTTACCTTGATTCTCTACTTTGATGACTATGGAGGAGGAGAGAGAATAGGTAACGTGAAAAATACGAAGTTTTAGGGCCCATTTGGTTGGATGCTCACGTACCTAAAGAATGGGATTTTGATTTTGTTCATACCTATCAATGTTCGGCTTGTTTGTAGTATTAAACTCTGATTGGAATGGCCAATCCAGTGAGTGACCCAGCCACTTGGTCAATCCGGTGAATCAACTAAACTGGGAAAAGAGGGACCCAAGTCAATGCAGCATTTAAAAAAAAATGGAAAAGTCAACTAAGCTTTGTCAGATTCACTACTATTTGTAAATTTACTATTTTTGTTTATAAAATTTACCGTTTTAAAATCTCAAATTTATATCCATCTATTGATTTGGTATTTTATATAGGGTTAAAGGCCGAATTTGTCATGGAAGTTTTGCTAAGGGAGCGCTCAGCACCCGAAAGTTTTTTTGGTATTAAATTTGCCCAAGAAATATGAAAAAGGTAGCAAATTTGCCCCTCCGTTAATTTTGACTGTTAAGTTTGACTAAGTGTACACGTGGCATACCACCTCATGACATGTGGCATGCCACCTCATCAACCCGAATAAGAGTTAAGTATTATTTTTGCCCCGGAAGTTTTCACTGAGAGCAATTTTGCCCTAGAAGTTTTCACAAAGGAGAAATTTTGTCCCGGAAGTTTACAAAAGTAGCAATTTTGTCCTTTTTTCTCCCAATATTAAATTTGACTATTAAATCAATCAAAGACCACACATGTCATGCCTTGAAAATGTCGAACTTGGAGTCAGAGAAGGAGATTCTTGAGATGTTGAGCTCAAGGCGGCCAGAATTTGTGAAGATGAACTGCTCACAAGGACTGAAAGGTCTGTGACAAAATCCAGAGGAAGCATACTTATGATCTAAGTAAATGAAACGCAAAATGAGAAATGAATTATTCCAAAAATTGGTTCAGTAAAACAAATCAATAGTGATACTATTTACGTTTGTATAGACTGATCATTTGCTTAGATCATAAGTGATGCTTCCTGTGAGCAGTTTGGCTTTACAAATTCTGGTCATCTTGAGCTCAACATCTCAAGGATCTTCTTCTCTGACTCTAAGTTCGACCTTTTCAAGGCATGACATGTGTGGTCTTTGACTGACTTAATAGTCAGATTTAATATTTGGAAAAGAATGACAAAATTGATATGTTTTGTAAACTTTTGGGGTAAAATTGCTCCTTAGTGAAAACTTTCAGGGCAAAATTGCTCTCAGTGAAAACTTCCGGGGCAAAAATGATATTTAACTCTTATTGGATTGATGAGGTGGCATGTCACGTGTACACTCAGTCAAACTTAACTGTCCAAATTAACGGAGGGGCAAATTTGCCACCTTTTTCAAACTTTCGGGGTGAATTTGCTACCTTTTTCATACTTCTAGGGCAAATTTGGTACTAAAAAAGCTTCTAGGTACTGGACGCTCCCTTAGCAAAACTTCCACGGTAAATTAGGCCTTTAACCCTTTTATATATTTACATGCGTCTTTTTAAGGGGTTTTCAAGGAATTTGGCTCTAAAGTTTTTTGAGTATTTTTGTCCTGAAAGTGTAAAACAAAGAGTAGTTTGGTTTCCGCCGTTATAACAATTAATTTTGACCGCTAGTTAACCAAATAGGCTGAGTTGACAGTCCACATAACATACACGTCATTTTTATTAAAGTATAGATTTGTTCTATAAGTTTTAAAATAACTTTTTTGAAAAAAAAAAAGTAGATGAACAAACATGAGCAATTTGAACTTTGATATTTTAAAATTTTCCATAATTTCACAATTACCAATTGGCTATCATTTCACAGTAAACTCCTTCCGTTGGTCTATGTTATGCTTATGATCACTATGGTAACAAAATATACTCCCTACTTCTTAATATAAGATATATTATCTAATTTAATTATATTAAAGGAGTTAGTTAAGTTAGTTAATATATGATAATATCTATTTTCTTAAAACACTATAGTTATCTTTTGTAATTCCTCATTTCCCTATCATTCTTAATTATTGTTGAGGAAAACCAATAGAGGTAAATTATGAAAGAATTGACAAATATAAAAATTATATCTTACTCCCTTCGATCCTAATCATAGGACAACATTTGAGTGTTGATTTTGATCCTAATTATAGAATAAAATTTTATTTTATTTTCAATTTTTTTCTTAAAATACCTCTATTTTATTCTCTCAAGTATGTTTGGTTTTTGGTGAGTATATACATATGATGTGTAGACTTTTCTTAGTTTTACTTTTAGATTTTTGGATCGTAATTTGTTTCTTGATCAGCTGGCATTAATTTGCTAATACACACACATGCATATATATATATATATATATATATATATATATATATATATATATTGTTACAGAAATTTTAGGAAAGAGGTTGAGTTTACCCACGATCTAAGGACAAGGCGAAATCTCATTTCTTTCTAGGTTATATCGATGTTGAGCAAGGCGAACCGTCTATTACCCTCAAGCTTTTACCTAAGCATCAAGGAGCGAGTATGCCTAGCTCCCAGCACCTTGACCTATATACATATATATATGTATATATAATTATGAAAGAATTGACAAATATAAAAATTATATCTTACTCCCTTCGATCCTAATCATAGGACAACATTTGAGTGTTGATTTTGATCCTAATTATAGAATAAAATTTTATTTTATTTTCAATTTCTTCTTAAAATACCTCTATTTTATTCTCTCAAGTATGTTTGGTTTTTGGTGAGTATATACATATGATGTGTAGACTTTTCTTAGTTTTACTTTTAGATTTTTGGATCGTAATTTGTTTCTTGATCAGCTGGCATTAATTTGCTAATACACACACATGCATATATATATATATATATATATATATATTATTACAGAAATTTTAGGAAAGAGGTTGAGTTTACCCACGATCTAAGGACAAGGCGAAATCTCATTTCTTTCTAGGTTATATCGATGTTGAGCAAGGCGAACCGTCTATTACCCTCAAGCTTTTACCTAAGCATCAAGGAGCGAGTATGCCTAGCTCCCAGCACCTTGACCTATATACATATATATATGTATATATATGTGTGTGTCTATATATTATACATATATACACACACATTGACGCACCTATATTTATATATATATACACACACGTATGCGCGCGCGTGTGCGCATATGTAATATAAATATGTGCGTTTGTAGATGAATTCTACGAGAGGAGACGAAGTGAGTATTTTAGAGTATCCACCAGCCACTTTATAAATTCCCAATTGACGCCCATTGCGGTGCAATTTATTTATCGACCTTGGGAATATGGAAAAAAGGGAGTTGACCAAAGCAATGCTTGCATCTGCAAGCAAGCGCAAAACGACAAACGTTGAATCCAGGAATCGCTCTTCCAAATCTAACAAGATCTCAAACGATTTGGTGCGAAGCAAAAACGAATCGGCGAGAAGAAAAACCCTGAAGAAGAAAGGAAGAGAATGAGCAGCGACGCCGGAAACGGAACGGTGGTTTGCGTCACCGGCGCTTCTGGCTACATTGCTTCGTGGCTCGTCAAGCTTCTTCTTCTTCGTGGTTACACTGTCAATGCCACAGTTCGCGACCTAAGTGAGTGCTCCTTAATTTCTGTGTACTGATTTTCTGACTTTGATTTCCTCCAATATTCTCATAACATTTTTAGACTACTGATTCTTATACGCTATCTGTGTCTGTACATTTTTTGAATGATCATTTGTGATGTTCTGTAACTCCATTTAGATGATCCTAAGAAGGTAGAGCACTTGCTTAAACTTGAAGGAGCAAAGGAGAGGTTGCAGCTTTTTAAAGCAAATCTGTTGGAAGAAGGTTCATTTGACTCTGCTATTGAGGGCTGTGAGGGTGTCTTTCATACTGCTTCTCCTTGTATTTTCAATGTCAAAGATCCACAGGTTTATTGGATTATATAATTTATAGATGATTGATAATAGAATGTGTTCTCTGAGCAGGAAGCTCCTTTTTTTTTCTTTTTTCTTTTTTTCTAATTGCTTCAATGATTTTCAACAATCTCTTTTACTACTATTTAAATTAGAAGCAAAGCGCTCAAATTTGTCCTCCTGGGGCAAATTCTGGGAGGTTTCAACAAATTACACAGTTAAAATATAGAAAACCATGGCTCCGGTACCATTCAACCCTCATATAGTCATATGTGAGGTTCTTAGACCAAAGATTAAAGAGAAACATCACTGCAACTAGTGCCTTCCACCTTTTGCTCAATTGTCCATCCCTAGACCCCACCAAGTGGAAGCCTTATGCACTAGGCTGCCTTTTATTTGTCTTGGAGAAAAACTGGTATTGACTAATGATTTTTGTTACAATTCACTTGTTATTGCTGTTATGATCATTTTAATTAGTTTTTTTTTTTTTTTTTCATTTTATGATGTTTGATCGGTCATATATGAATTTTTATTACCGGTTAAGTATATATGAACTCTTATAGTTTATGATTAAAAGCTTGAGTTGAATGCAAAGGCTCTTCATGAATATTTTGACAATTATTATTATTATTTTGTCTTAAGAAGAAAAGCAGCCTTATTTACTAGCTACTAATTGTTGCTTGCCTCATTTCAGATTGAACTGATTGACCCAGCTGTCAAGGGGACTCTTAATATTCTTAAATCATGTGCAAAATCACCATCTCTGAAACGAGTTATTCTAACATCTTCTATGGCTACAGTTGTACATAATGGAATGCCTTTAACTCCTGATGTTGTGGTTGATGAGACATGGTTTTCGAAGGAAGATTTTTGTAAAGCATCTGAGGTATGTATATCATTAAACTCACACTGAAATGAAGCTTGCGGATGTAGTCAAAATTTCCTTGTAACTCAACCTACATAAAGATTGTATGTTAAACAGTTAAAGAGAAATACTTAACATACTTTATGAGCGCCACATCATCTGAATTCTGTCAAATGAATATACAACAACTATCATTTTAATCCTGGTAGGCTAATCACTCTTCTGAAACAATTCACATTTTAATGATCCTTGTTCTGGTTTTTCAGCTCTGGCCCTCGTATGAACTCTCCAAGACTTTGGCTGAAGATGCTGCCTGGAAATTTGTAAGGGAAAACAATATTGACATGGTTGTTATCAACCCGGGAGTAGTGCTAGGGCCACTCTTGCAACCATCATTAAACCAAACTTCGTCTTTAATTTTAACTCTATTAAATGGTAATTTCTTAGATACTCACAACTCACAAGGTTCATGCTGTACAGAAATCCTGTTATTTGATTTGTCTGCATCCAATTACATGATCTTTTTTAATTGAAATGCTTTCTGGCTCTAGTCAATTGAAAGGAGAATTAGTGACTGATACTTTGGGAGGCTTGTCTTATGTAAATCATAACCGCTTGAAGATTCTGTAGCTTGAGAAAGAACCAATATGGGGCTTATCTACTCTAACCATAGACTATCCTATTCTAAAATCTCATTCTGGGGAAAATGTTGTAAAGGATATAACTAGTTCAAATTCCTCTTTCCTACTTGGCACATTGAAAATATGAGATTGCTGATTCAGAACTACGGTTTCATCTATCAGAGAAATAAGTCAGTCTAGACATTCTTTTTCCTTCAATTTTGTGGTCACTTCATCATTGTTAGATGCAGGTGAACAAACTATTATGTTGCTCCCTTTAGAGCCTCTTCAATTGTTTGTTTGATGCAGGCGCACAAAAGCTTTCGAATGCTTGTGTAGGATGGATCCATGTGAAAGATGCTGTCAATGCTCATATTAAAGCATTTGAGATTTCTTCAGCTAGCGGAAGATGTTGTGTGGTCGAGAGTGTAGCTTACTATTCAGACATTGTGAAGATCACTCATGAGCTATTCCCAACGTTACCACTTCCAGAAAAGTAAGTCAACCATTTCCATAGTTTCTTGAATGCGTTATAAAGTATGACCTCTGGCCTCCATTTGCTGAATCCTTGTGTGTCTAGCAAATTCCATTAACTTATTCTGCGTATGAGACAACTCATGAACTGCTAGCTGCCATGGCCCAAAAAGAAAGGAGAATTACTATGAGGTCTCAAGGAATAAATGTAAGGACCAAAAGTTCCACAACCAATGAGCAGGATGTAACAAGTTGCAATGTAGGAGATGACAACAAGTTATACTGCATATTTGTTATTTGGGACTTTTTGGTAACTGCATTCCTTCCTTAGGACCTCATAGTGATTCTCTTAAAAAGAAAAGTTTATACCAGTTTCCATTGATTCCATCTGTCTTCATGCACTAAACGTAAAATGAGCATAACCTGAAATATGCATTTTGGATTGTACTACAAATTTTTCATTCAACAGATGTGTTCTCTGTCTTTTGTGCTGATTGTACCCTTCCATTTTGTGGGCTAAAAGAGGCACTAGCAGACAGACTCACTTCGTATGAAGTCTGTTGCTAGTGGATTAATGGGAGATTTCTTATAAGTGGTTTGATGATGATCTCCTGTTTCTTAGAATTAATAATAATGGCTTGTAGTTATGACCTTTGGATCATATTTGATCACCCATGTCTTGCCTATTGACCATTTCTTTAATATCTACGTAATATATTTTAGTTTAATTTTTGGTTTCTGATTTTTTTGCTAATTTTACTTATTGTTTCTCAATTAACTTGCTAGGCTTGTTGAAGAAGAATCCCTGTTACCACAGTTTCAGGTTTCCAAAGAAAAGGCAATGACCTTGGGAATTCAGTTTATTCCATTGGACGTGTCTGTGAAGGAGACTGTAGAAAGCTTGAAAGAGAAGAACCTTCTCAACCCGTAAATCATGATATCTCCTATTAACATCGAAAATAATAAACTTTTTCTAAAATGCGTTTTGTTTTATAAACTATGCTAAACAATGCTATGCTTGAGAAGACAGAATTGTGATACAAGCCATGTATTTAGGACCTAGTTGGAAAAAAAGTTGAATTTCAACATATAAGACCTCAATGGATTACACTTTGGCTAGTGTGACTGCTGTTATTTGTAATTACGGATTCATCCGAATACTTTACAGAGGTGAGTGATAAAACGAGAAGAACTTGTAAGTTAGTAGCATGAAAGTTTATCCGTAAGTGGAAGATCGGGTTCATTCTCACTTTTGACCTTAAACTTAGTGTATGCACCTTTAGTTAAAAAGGGGTTGATCAAATTATGTTTTTATCCTTTAGTTTCAAATCTAGTTTTTGGTTTTTATACTTACAAAATGTTTAAATCTATTTCCTCATGAATCAGAAGTACACTATTTAAGCCAGTGCTTTAGTAGCGTAGTGGCATGGGAGCTTGGCTCCCCTTCCCTACTATGTGTATTAAAAAAAAAAAAATACACTATTTAAGAGATGTAATTCTCTCCCGCGTATGCTACAAGCTACGTGTCTAGTAACGTGTCTTGTGGTTATAACCATCTAAATCACATGGCTAATACACATGACTAATATCATGTTATACATAATTGCATAATCTGTTTGCTAAGATAATGATAATGATGAAGATAAACAGTGAAGCACACTCGATGAAAAAAAAAGAAAGAAGGAATGAAACGGTGAGAAAGTACCAAAATTGAAGAAGGAAGAAGGAGAATGAGCAGCAACGCAGGAAATGGAAAACTGGTGTGCGTCATTGGCGCTTCTGCTTTATTGCTTCGTGGCTGATTAAGCTCCTCCTTCTTTGTGGATTCAAGTGGGCTCTAACAACATCATCATCAATCACCTCAAACTGTTTGAAGAATCTTAGTAACGCTTTTCAGTACCTTGATGTGTTTTTGGGGATGAGAGAGTAGAGTTCATGCATTTTGATGAATTATTCTTTGCATTTCTAAGAGAAATTAAGGTATTATTCTTGATTAGACTTGGGGTATCACAATCGTTGTGTTTTGAAGACTGGGATAAGATGTAAAATAAGGTATATGGTTATATGAGATAAACTCATTCATTATATTCCTGTTGTAACACCCCAATCCAAATGATCCAATACTTTTCCAAATCATTTTAAAAGTCGCCAATAAGATGTTAAACATCCGAACCATCATTTTAAAGTAATTGACTCACCAAAAATCCATATTAAACTCAAAATAAATCTCAAGAATTCATCAAACTTACAAATTAAAAAGTGAAAGTCTTAGGGTCATGGAAAATAACAAATAACACAACATGAACTCTAGGAGTACAAAAGAGCCGAGGCTCACTCCATAAGTTCCTTCCCATGCTCACTACTAGAACATTCATTTGAAAAATATCGATATAGAGTGAGATTCCACGTCTTAATAACCATTGAAAATTTCTACTGTACACAAGCTATGCACCGTTTATCCTTATTCTACTGACTGGATTCATAAGCTAATACATAGTCTAATGGCAATCTATTCATTTGACTGGATTGACCCAAGCTCACCAGTTCTTAAGATACACATAGTTAAAGGTATAAAACTTAAGTATGAACTATGGCTCCCTAGGTGTGTTTGGTTTTAGGGGAGGGGAGGGGGATTTCCCTACCTTCTTGGTGTGACATGTTAGATTTGACCATGATGTAAAATGTTTGTGCGGAAAACGCAAAAAGTTATGTAAGTTATGGGAATATCTGACTTTTTACATCAAGAGGAAGGGAAATTCTCCCCTCCCCTCAAACCAAACACACTAAAAGAACACAACTAAAGAGATGTCACATGTCCTACAGCTCTAATGCAATCTCAATCAAAGAAATATATGAAAGAAGTGGCCTGACAAATATCATCCATCTACTGTACATTTATACAATAAATCCCATTCTTTTTTAGTGGGTGGCACCCCCACCTTTAAGTATAGTGGGGGGCATGGGCTGCTCTGACAAACCAAGAAGGAGGGTTTCTTTATTAAACAAAAATAAAAAGGAGCATGGATCATGGACTGTACGCTCTCCCTTAATGCTCACTGACAAGTCAACTTGCAATTTTTATCGGGGGAAAAAAAACTTGCAATTCTTTTAATATATACCACTTGATTTTATTTATAAATTTTTAAATTAAAAAATTTAATTTTATATATAAGTTTATTTTTAAGGTAATAAATGATATTGTGATAATTTCGTTCATATCAATTGTATTAATGAAAATAGAGAGAGAGAAAAGAGTTGAAAAATACTCATTAATAAATGAGAACAAAATTAAAAATCTATCTTATAATCATTGAGTTAACTATATTTTTAAATATATGTGATTTAATTAAAAAAATCTATAAATAGAATTAAACTCACACTTTTTCATGCATATAATTTATGTGATTTTCAATTAGCATCGCATGACAACGAATATTTGGAAGGAAGCAACGAATATCGGCCAAGTTGCGCTTGGTTTGATTCATTCTCAGGAATTTAATCATTATTAAAATTTGTCTTAATAATCCTTTATATACTATTCCAAATCATCATCGCCATTGAATAATAATAAGTGGTATCTTTCTCAATTCTATGCTAGGACAATATATATACACACACAGGAGCAGACCCAAAAAATTATAGAAGGGGCACAATTGGCAGAGGGATTCGGGGTAGCGCTCCCGTTTTTTGTTTTTTTTTTGTTTTTTAAGAAAAGTTTTAAATGCATTAAAAAATAAAAGAATATAAATAAGAAAAAAAATATTTATGAAATCAAGTTAATATTGATGATATAATAAAAGAGGCAGTTATTTTACAAACCTGTCATTTAAAAAAGTAAGGCTACATGCTGTTAGAAATAAATGTAGCTACATAAATTATAATAAAGGGTGAGTACTTAATAAATTCAAGTGTATATATTTTAATTAAAAAAAAGTATATTACAATAAAAATAATTATAATGTCATCCTTCTAGGCCATATTTTTTGGAATTCAATCATAATTGCCTTATTATCAATGCTATCAAATACATTCTTTTTCAATATAAGGCACTAAACAATCATTCAACCATTCATCCCCCATCCCCTTACAAAGTGCAGCCTTGATGTATTAAGGGTAGACATTTAATTTAATGGTGGACAATCATTCAAACATGTATTAATTATTAAAAAACAAAAATCTCAAATTCAAGGGGGCCACTTGCCCCCTTCTCTAACAAGTGGGTTTGCCCTTTTGTGTGTGTGTGTGTGCACGCGCGCACGTGTTTGCGTGTGTGTGCATACGCATGCGCGTGCGTGCGGGCGTGTGTGTGTGCCGCGCGTGCGTGCGTGTGCGTGTGTGGGTGGGTTTGTGGGTGTGTGTGCACGTGCGTGCATGCGTGGGTGTGTGCGTGTGCGTGTGTGTGCATGGGTGTGCGTGCGCGTGTGCATGGGGGTGCGTGTGTGTGTGTGTGTGTGGGTGTGGGTGTGTGTGGGTGTGCGCGTGCTTGCATGTGTGCGCGTGTGCGTGTGTTTCCTTACCTTTCTATTTTCTTAAGATTAGTTCTAAAATTTAAAAAATTTGGATGCTAAACCTGTAGCTTATAAACCTAGATAAAATTTTCACAATTCTTCCAACACACAATTTAATGAAGGTCTAATCTTACCTCCCTCACAATAAATTAAGATCATTGCTCTTGCTCATTAGTGGTCATCTAATAGACAAGACTGACGTTAACATACACGGCATTAATCAAACTGAATTATATTAGTTAAAACTTAGCACTCTAGTTTAATGCTACAAATTAAGGATCTATTAAGCCAAAAGAAAGTTAGGTCATGGTTTTCAGAAAGATTACAACTGAAATTGTCATAACGTTATTCATGAAAGTACATGAAAGTAAACTAAAAAGAAGAAGAGGAGTAGTCAAAGGAGTTCGACAACATAGATGGAAAAAAAAAAAAAAAAAAAGAGGAATGAAACGGTGAGAAAGTACCAAAATTGAAGGAGGAAGACGGAGAATGAGCAGCAACGCAGGAAACGGAAAACTGGTGTGCGTCACTGGCGCTTCTGCTTTATTGCTTCGTGGCTTATTTATTAAGCTCCTCCTTCTTTGTGGATTCAAGTGGTCTCTAACATCATCATTATCAATCACGTTTATCTCCATGACTTAACCAAATTTGTGCTTCAGATTATGCGAAACTGAACGCTTGTTCAAGACCCATTTTTATCTTTTTTCTAAACAGTACTGGAAGGATGGGGACTGGCAGTGCCATAGCCCAAGCTTTTAATTTTTTTGGGGAAAATTCTTTTCAGATCCCATGAGACCAATAAAATGTTAAAAAAGTTCCAAGGGAAAATCAGATATCATAAAATTTTCAAAGAATTGTTAATTCTATAAATGGAGTTCTTGATCCCACATATGAGAGTTGTTAATTCCATAGAAGGAGTTGTTAATAATACTTTTCTGACATATGAATTTCCGAGACTTTTTAAATATTTTCTTGATCTTTTGGAATCTGAAAGGAATTTCCCATTTTTTTTTTGCCTTGGTATAAGACATATTTAGGGTTTACTTATTTTGATTAGATTAATGAAGTTAGTTTAGTTAATATGCCATGTATTTTTTAAAACATGCTAACCATTTTCCTGAATTCCTTTCTTCCCTCTCGTCCTTGATTATCAATAGGGGTAAATTAGAAAAACATTGATAAATATAAAAATTATGTCTTATATTTAGGATTAAGATCAACTTAAAAAAATATCTCTTATCTTAAGGACATGAGGGAGTATTATACAAGTCTTGTACATTTTCTGGGGTTCAGCTGAATGAATGTCATAAGATTTTACCAACCAGTGATGGTTTTGCAACTCCCTGCAGATCATCCATGAAAAGTAGACCACTTGCTTAAACGATTGCATCTGTTTGAAGCAAATCTCCTGGAAGAAGGTTCATTTGACTCTGCTGTAAACGGGTGTGAGGGAGTCTTTCATACTGCATCTCCCGTTGTTAATAATGTCAAAGACCCACAGGTTCCTATGACTCTGAAATTGTTAATAGATGACTTGAAGTTGACTGCCACTTTGTCTTCTGCGAAGCATTTTCTTTTGGACACCTCAAACTGTTTGAAGAATCTTAGTAACGCTTTCCATTACCTTTTTGTGTTTTTGGGGATGAGAGAGTAGAGTTCATGCATTTTGATGAATTATTCTATGCATTTCTAAGAGAAATTAAGATATTATTCTTGATTAGACTTGAGGTATCACAATTGTTGTGTTTTGAATACTGGGATAAGATGCAAAATAAGGTATGTGGTTGTGAGAGATAAACTCATTCCTATTGTAACACCCGAATCCAAACGATCCAATGCTCAACCAAATCATTTCAAAAAAGTCGCCCATAAGATGTTAAACATCTGAATCATCATTTTAAAATGATTGCCTCACCAAAAATCCATATATATTAAAATCATAATAAATCTCAAGAATTCATGAGAGTTACAAATTAAAAATTGGAAGTTTTAGGGTCATGGAAATTAAAATAACAAATAACATAGCTCTAGGAGTATAAAAGAGCTGAGGCTCACTCCATAGGTTCTTTCTATTACTCTCTATTAGAACAATCACTTGAATAATGTTGATATAGGGTGAGATTCTACGTTTTTGTAGTTACTGAAATTTTCTACTATACACAAGCAAAATACATATGATAAAAATGAGGAGCTGATATTTTTTATATATATATAGACACACACATGTACCAAAATCCTCATACAAAATTATTTTAAATTTAATCATCATCGTCAATCCCTACTTTTATCATATAATGTAAAATACAATTATGTATTATGTAATGTGCAGTCTCCTTTATAACACTTTTCATCTTTATTCCGTTAAGTGGAGCCATAGATTTCAAGCTCACCAATTCTGAAGATACACATAGCCAAAGGTATAGAACTTAAGTATGAACTATGACTTCCTGATGTGTTTGGTTTGAGGAGAGGGGGTTTCTCTCCCCCCTTGGTGTGAAAAGACAGATCTGACCATAATGTAAAATTCTTATGCGGAAAATGATGCAAAAAATTATGTAATTATGGGTATATCTAACTTTTCACGTCAAAGGGGAGGGAAATTTATCTCCTCTTCCCTCAAACCAAACACACTAAAAGAACATGATTAAGAAAGTGTCACATATCTTACAACTCCAATACAATCCCATCCAATACAATCCCAGCCAAAAAAAGATATAGAAGAAGTCACCCATACCAGGCATTAATATAGTAAATCCCCTGTTTTTTTTAGTGGGTGGCGCTGCCACCTTTAAGTATAGTGGCACTGACAACTGAAATAAAAAGTATGGTGGGATTTTGCTTTATTTATTAAACAAAAAAACAAAGGAGCATGGATGATGGACTGTACGCTCTCCCTTAATGCTCACTGACCAGCCAAGCCAACTTGCAATTCTTTTAATATATACCACTTGATTTTATTTATAATTTTTTTAATTAAAAAATTTTATCCTATATATAAATATAATTTAAGATAATAAATAAGATTATGACAATTTTACCTATATTAATTATATCAATAAAAATATAGAGAGAAGAAAGAGTTAAGAAATACTTATTCATAAATAAGAGTAAAATTAAAAATTTATCTTATAATCAATGAGTTAATTCCGTCTCCTTAATCTGTTTAATTTAGTTAAAAAAATTATAAATAAAATGAATATTAAACTCTCACCTATTTATGCAAACTATAAATATATTTTCAATTAGCATCACATGGCAAGGAATATTTGGAAGGAAGCAAGAAATATCAGTCAAGTTGCGCTTGGTTTGATTCGGTCGCTCAACAGTAATTTAGTCATTGTTAAAATTCTGTCTTAATAATCCTTTACTATTCTGGTTTTATTTATAAGTCCATTTTAACCAAAAATTTTAGTCCTATTTATAAATCTTTTTTGACCAAATAAATAAGATCGTGACAATTTTACCTATATTAATGATACCAATGAATATAGGGAGAGAAGAAAGAGTTGAAAGATACTCATTCATAAATAAAGGTAAAATTAAAAATCTATCCTATAATCATTGAGCTAATTAACTCTTCTTGATATGTATGATTTAGTCAAAAGAAATTTATAAATAACGATATATACTATTTCAAATCATCATCGCCATTAAATAATAATAATTGGTATCTTTCTCAATACTATGCAAGGACGATATATATATATATATATATATATATATATATATATATATATATATGTATGGTTTGATTCGTTCTCGCAGCAGTAGTTTAATCATTATTAAAATTCTGTCTTAATAATCCTTTATATACTATTCTAGATCATCATCGCCATTAAATAATAGTAAGTGGTATCTTTCTCAATTCTATGCAAGGAAGTGCCTTTCTACTTTCTTAAGATTAGTTCTAAAACTTCAAAAAAATGGGATGTTACATTTGTAGCTTATGAACTTAGATGAAATTCGCACAATTCTTCCAACACACACTATTCAATGAATGTCTAATCTTAACTCCGGCCAGTAAATTAAGATCATTGCTCTTGCTCATTAGTGGTTATCAAATAAAGAAGACCAACGTTAACATGCAACATTAAACAAACTGAATTATATTAATTAAAACTTAGCACTATGGTTTAATGCTACAAATTAAGGATCCATTGTCGCGTAGCCAAAAGAAAGTTAGTTCATAGCTTTTAGAATGATTACAACTGATACTGTCATAATGTTATTCATGAAAGTACAGGAAAGTAAACCAAAAAGAAGAAGAGCAGTCAAAGGAGTTCGACAACATAGATGAGCGTTTGTCATGTACCACAACAATGTCTTCTTCATCTCAACAACCTTCTGTCTCAGCTATTCTGACTGTCTTAGCTCTCTCTGCCACCAAACGCTTGTCTATCAGAGGTATAGGGCACAAGAAATTCTATCAGTGTGTTTTGATTCTCAACGTCCAAATTCCCGAGTGTATTAGCATGTAAACATATCTCTAGGGTTGACTGTCTTTCCTTTTATGGTTAGGATTCTTATGTTGCACGTCTAACTGTTTGTTAGTGAGTTGGGCTTTCCAGCTGGATTCTATTATGATTTCTTTCTAAATTTCAGTCATCTCTAATTTACTTCTTCCTCAAGCAAGTGACCTTCTCTAATCTATCTTTAAGCTACAAATCCCGCTCAGTGTCTGGTTCAAATTCATGCAATTATCTTCTGTATTTTTCTCAAGAAAAGATCAATGTATAACATAAATTCGACACTACAGATTCTTATTAATCAGCTACGATATGGTGTTGCAACATCATTGCAGCATTGACACATAAGCTTAGACATACATTAGTTTTAAGTCATTTTTCTGCCTATTCACAGGATAACTTCTAAAATGCATACATTAAGCTCCTCTAATCCTTATTTCCACCTATTCATGAAAATCTATCATAACTGATCATATCAAAGACATTTTAATAATGGAAACTCAATCAAAATTAGTCAAAATATAGTAGAATTTGGACTTATCACACACGTATTGTAACATCCGTGAATAAATGTTGAGCAAGAAGACATCACACTAGGGTCTAATCTATTTATCTAATGTTTCACTCTTTTCCTTTAGTCAAAGTAAGGAAACACCTTTTCCCCACCTATTCCCTATTCAATCACAAAATTGTTGAATGGTCAGTATGAATTATGCATGATTGGCTCAATATCTTCATGCTTCTTGTTATCTATTCATTCACATGCGCAAGACATTATTGTCCACTCCAATAAATCAACCACCTATTCACTTCCAATATTTTAATATATATCCATATGTCCTACTTGCATTTATTTTTCTCTATCCGGATAGCATTTCAAACGCATACAATCTATTCCCACCCACTTTCCTTTTATTTCCACAACCATCCAAATAACCTTATCTATTCAATTGATTCTCTTACCTAAAAGGTTGCATTATCCGTCTAACTTTCTCCATAACATCTACATCTCTTAATTTAATATTCATTCACAAGCCAACATACTATTCTCCTTATAATTACAAGACGACGGATAGCATGATACACGTTAGCACCAAATTCCCTTTCATTCTTTTAATCAATTAGGCATTCTTATCCGACAATTTCCTTTAATCATTCACGAGTGCAAACACGTGGAGACTATTTCCTATTGTATAATCACGGGAGGAAATAGTTTATGATTAAACGAACTCATGCCAAATTAATTATATATTTGCATGCTTTCTTTTGCTCGTCATTTTGGCTTCGTATAATATAGAGGAGAGAGAGAGAGCTTTGAGTGTGAGAGACCTTAGAATATTTTGGGAGTTACGAATGAAGTCTTAAGAAGCAAAAGGAAGAAGAAGAAGTTGCTTAAGGCCAAAGGAGTAAGACAAGTAAGTAAAGGTTTT
The DNA here is from genome assembly GCA_034222035.1 of Acacia crassicarpa. Taxonomy (NCBI): domain Eukaryota; kingdom Viridiplantae; phylum Streptophyta; class Magnoliopsida; order Fabales; family Fabaceae; genus Acacia; species Acacia crassicarpa. The sequence goes on from JAWXYG010000003.1 coordinate 44,144,850, forward strand.
AATTTGTCTTATGTTATTTTGTGACGATGGTTTGAAGATGTTGTTTTTATATATTATTTTGGGTTAATTAAGAAGTGGTGAAACTATAAGGATTTTGATGATTTTAAGGTTACCAAAGTGTTTACCACGAAAAATGGAGTAAGAATAAGGTTGGAAATGATTTTTGGATAAAAAAGAATTAAATTATACAAGTTACCAAAAACTACCAGTTTTAACGTTTTGGAAGGCAGTCGAATTGTAAATGGTTTTTGGTCAAATGAATGATGTCCAAAAATCATGAAATTTTCCAGATTTGAAGTAGACGTTCAGAGCGTTCTTTTGATATATAATATGTAATTTTTAGAGCTCTGTACAAGGAGTTATGGATTTTACAATCTGGCCTAAAATACTGGAAGTTCAAGCTGGTCAGCGAAGTTGTTTATTTAAACTGAGAATGGTTTATAATTTTATGGCTGAAGGGAATATTTTTCGGTGAAAATAGACTCATCAAAGGACATTTAGGATTTGGAAGCACATCATTTGGAGTTTTGTACAATTAGTTATGAATTTTCAAAGATTAATGAAAATTCTGGACAGAAAAGGGAATTAATCCGAAAATTGCTACAATAAGAATTTTAAATGGGTGATTTATTATTTAAGGATCACAAGGATTCTAAATGATAAAAAGAACCCTGTTGGATATTTTGGAAGAAATGGATTATAGTGAAGATTAATATTTATAATGATACTATTTTAGGAGTTGGTTGTCAAGTGGTTCGAGCACCAGTGAATTTCTTTTAGCTAATTGGAGTAGAGGTAGTAACTTTTCTCTCACATACTCTGTGTGCCTTTATATGCATGTACGTACCATTGTGATATTTGAATTGTGAATTTCTAACCTTATCGCCGGTATAAGCTGGGAGGTAGTGCCCTTGAATGTGGGGTAACCCTGGATGCCATCACGGTTGAGGCCGGGGGTGGTACTCCGATAAGTGAATTTTTATGCAGAAGGGTGAAAGCCCATTTGAGTATTTGAATTATCCAGTACTGTGCGTATGAACCGGTAGGTTCTTGAATATTGTTGAACTGCATATTTGAATTTTGTGTTTGAAATTATTGTGAATTATATTTATTGCAATTGGTTGTCTACCATGTACTGTGCATGCATCTTATGTGAGTGATTAACGTTACTACTGGGATTCACTTGAATCCCAGACAATCCCCAAAGTTCAGGACGGAAACCTAACAGCGGTCGTGGCTCACGTGATAAGGCGGTGGATATGGATAACTGACGGTGCTTGATGGAGCAGAGATCTGATTTATTTTCCCTCATTGTGTTTGAAATATTATGTCCTGGTTAAATCTTGTACGAACCTTTTTATGAATTTCGATTATGTACCAGACTTCATTATCAGTATTACTATGCTGGAACTAGTTTATCCTTTAAGCTGGGCATATTTACTCTTGCGAATGTCGGTATACCGAAGGGGTGTGACACGTATCAATATATAAGGTTGTTTTAAAAGAACTATTACATATATGTATAACATATATATATAAAGGTTGTTAAAGTGGAACCGTTATGTGTTATGCAAGCATTAAAATACTTTATTAGGTTTTTTACGTGTGACCATTAATTATTATCACAGCAATACGCACATCATGGCCTCACCATGCCCCAATACATGCAAGGTGTTATCTTATTGTTAGTGCCAATTTTTCACCTAATTAAGAGGGGGTGAATTGGGTGATGTCAAGAATTTAAAATGAAAGTGATCAACAATTAAAGCAAAGAACAAGAGTTAGAAGAATATCACCGAATTGTGCACTACAGATTATACTGCTTCGACTTTAACTTTCTTACCTACGTCCGGTTCCCAAAGTGTCTCTGAGATTTTTCACTGTTCTTCCTTAGATTTCATGAGTTATTGGTACCACAGTACAAAGAGAAATCCTCAACAAAACTCACTCTATCTTACAAGTTGTAATCCTACAACCACACTCAAAGTCACATTACCTTGAGATTTTACAGAGATTGATAACGTTTGACAATAACTTTCTCACAAAGTAAATTGTAATACCCTAAAGTTCATAATCGTTATAAACATTATATTTTGGCTTAATTAAAGATCAATAAAGGTTTAATATTAGTACATAGATCATAATTAATTTGATCACACTGTTTAGCCTAGTAACATCTGAAACACTATACTAAGATGATAACTTGGATTAAATTATCATCCCCTAAAGATTCAATATATATGACGAAAATTCAATAATAACAAAGAGGCAAATCCAACTATTAAAATTAAAGCATAAAATGAACAAAAAGAAAGGAAGGAAGAAGGGGACGTTTTTAGCTTGTGGAGCAAGAAACACAAATTCAAACACATGCAAAGGCTTGTGGATGAAGTTGGAACCTTCCAACTTTGAGAGCAAGTTACTTGGAGAACAAGTCACCAAGCTACTTAGTGAGCAGGTTACTTGGGGAGCAAGTTACTGGGCGGACGAGGTTACTTGACGAGCAAGTTACTGGGCGGACGAGGTTACTTGGCGGCCAAGTTACTGGGCGGACGAGGTTACTTGGCGGCCAAGTTACTGGGCAGACGAGGTTACTTGGCGGACAAGTTACTTGGCGAGCAAGTTACTTGGCGGACAAGTTGTAAAACTTGGAGAGCAAGTTAGGAAGACTTGGAGAGCAAGTCAGGAAAACTTGGAGAGCAAGTCGGGAAGACTTGGAGAGTAAGTCGAGCAAGTCGGGAAAACTTGGAGAGCAAGTAAGAATTGGCTAGAATGCTCTAGAAGAAGTCAACAACTTGTTGATTAAGCTAGGGTTTTCTAAACACAAATAACACCTAAGCCTTGCTTATGTCATCAAGATGACATCATAAGGATGACATCACAAGAACACATGAAGGGTGTAGATTTAAACTTCTTCATTAAGTTTAGATCTAATGGTTAGGATTTAAGAAGAGGCTTGTTGAAGAAGTTGGGAATTTTCCTATAAATAGGAGGCTTCCCCTCCTCATTTCTTCACACCATCACCACATACACCTCTAATCCTTTGATTAAGAGAGTGAGAGTGAGAGTGAGAGTTCTTTTGGGGCTAGAAGGAAGAAGCAAGAGTCTTCAAGAGGTAAGCTTGTTCTTAGTTTTATAGTTTTTAGTTGTTCTTAGTAGTTTTTAATATAGATGTTAGTTTAATCTAGTAAATAGGTAAAGTGATTCCCCATATTTGTTTTCAAGCCTTATTGCATCAAAAAGATGCCTGACAAGGTGGAAACATGTTGGGGAGTGACTTTTAGGATTAAGGAAACAAGTTAGAGTAAGATGAAAGAAGTCTAGAATTGCTGGATTTTGGGAATCAACTGGATAGGGGGCATTATTTTCTGTATCAAATGATCTTTAAAAATCACAAACTTTTCCAAAAATAAAGTAGACATGTAGGGCTTTCCAAATATATAAAATATGTAACGTTTTGATCTCTGGACAAGGAGATATGAATTTTTGAAGATTAGGCTATTTTTCTGGGCAAGGTATGAACACATGAAATCTGGGAATTGTTCTTGAGTTCTGGGTGGAAACTGATATTTTTCCTCAAAACTAGACATCTTAAGGAGTCTGGGAAAATTTACGGATCTTCGTTTCGATTTTTCTAGAATTAGTTATGATTTTTTGAATTTAGGCAAAATTCTGCCCAATAAATTCCAGCGTCCTTCAACGAATTTTGAGGAAAGCAAATGATAATCTAGTGTACCAAGGGTAAAATAATCAGTAGTGGCCAAAATATCTTTTAGGATATTATTTATAAATTAATAAGGCAATATTACTATTATAGGCTATCCGAAAGAACGCAGACCGATCAACTACGTACCGAGACTACCGACTCAGGTACGGACGCGTATTGTAACACTAACTCTGATACTTATGGTATGCTTATATGTGATAGATAGTCTGAGAATTTGTTTTTGAAAATCGATCATACACATACAGCTTGATACGGGTTATAGTCTTGATAACGCCGTTATGTTTTCCTAGCACTGAGGACACAGATATACACCGTGGCACTGGTGAATAGTGCAGACTATAATAACATGCATATTGCAGTAGCTGTGTTATGTTATTATGTGAATATGAGAATATTGTATGTGATTATTACTGTTTTGCCATGGATATCTGTCATACATATTTGATACATAAGCATGAGGTTAACCGTTACCTGAGGTTTAATGGTAATTGAACCTCAGCTCTTATCATAGCGTCAGGGTCCGAAGGAACCAGGGCCAAGGACAAGGATAAGGAGCCAGCGCGAGGACGAAGATGGAGAAATTTTTATTTCGACGTTATTTTATTGAACTATTTTCAGACTACTGTACCGCTGTGTAAGCAGCCAGATACCACAACAGTGAATATCATATACTCGCCTTTTTGAAATTATTCCGATGGTCTACTCTGATGGAAAAGAAAAAAAAAATTATTCCGCTTTTGAAAATTGGGATGTTACATAAATAACTAATTACTGAAGAGAAAAATGATTATCAAAAGATACTACAGAGATTTAATTGAACAATAAGATAGTCGTTGCCTTAGTTCGTTGCTCTGTATTGAATGCTTGGCTATTTATAGATGAACCCCATTAATGACCATTGTGAGCATTCAAATTGTTCGTTAGAGACAAATTGGAGTTGTTGAAGGATTTTAATGATAAGTCACTTTCATTGTCACTTCAACAATTGCTTCAGGCGCAATCCCTTTGGTCTGCTTTACAATTCCTTTCATGTGCTATGTTTTCTGCAACGCAATTAATGTTTTGACAGTGAAAGTTGCTTTTAGAGTTAATCCATCATATAATGATATGAAACTTATACATAAACATGATTAGTAGTACTGAGAAGGTGAAAAAGTAATAATCATGCCTAAGCATCATTACTTTCAAATTTATCGAAACACTGGTTTTCAAAAATACGATGAATTGCACTCGAGTGTGATTCATGTTCACTCAAGTGACTACTCATCACTCAAGTGTTATTAGAGTAACTCGAGTGATAGATGGATCATGAATTCTAGTAGTGAAGTGTTGAAAAAATGTATCACTTGAGTGATTTAAAACTTGACTCGAGTGATCTTCTTTTTGTTTGAAAATAGCTTCAACACTACCAGTAACTGGAGTGCATAATTAGATCACTTGCACTTAACGACAAGTGACCTTAGATCACTCCAGTAACTCTTAGGATAACTTAGTGATCTCCAGATGAGAATCACCGCACTCTAAGTCCATCAAGGAGTGATTACTGAATCCTCACTACTACAAAAAATTCTCGCGCGAAACTACTTAAAGCGTCCTGAAATTATGTTAGAACGCCAAAAATTAATTTTACAAGTTCTAAATTTTTATTCAGGACGCCAAAGGCTCATTTTCCTTCCATATATTTTCAAGAATGCCACTGCCTTCATTTTTTACTTCCTATTTTTAAATAAGGACGTTTTTAGGGTAGTAATATCCAATTTTTGTAATAGTGCCTCGCAAGTTGCTCACCATCACTCGAGTGGTATCTTACACACTTGAGTGAGATTGGTTATAACTTGCAAAACCATTGCAAGTGACTTATTGTTATCTAGCGAGTTGCTCACAATTACTCGAGTAGCAATTCACTTACTCGAGTGATCTTTAGATAACTTTAAAAAAACATGCAATCAACTTGCAAGTGAAAGAGGATCACTTGAGTGCTAACATAGTCACTCATGTGATCTTGCATTACTCTTTAATCTTTCAACGAGTGACTTGCCAAATCATTGGAAGTTAGGATGATCATTTGAGTGCATTACTTGCCACTAAAGAGATAATCTCAAATCACTTAGAGTGAATAATCATATTGATTCAAGTTTATGTTCAAATGTTGTTTCATCACTCAAGTGTTTGGAAACTCATTCGAGTACACTTGAATCATCAAGTCCACTTTGTATTCCAAGGTTTGTTATCATCAAAACAAAATATGAGAACTAACACTTATAACCGTTATAATAGGTTTAGAATTAATAATAGTTTGAAACTGTAATTTATCTACACAGAGCATATATAGTGCCCCACATATATGATAGTTTGAAACTGCGATGTATGACAGATAATAATCATCATGTATCACAATTTCTGTAGTAATGAAAAATGAAGAACAATAAGAAAATAAATTAAATCATATCATATTATATTGAATTTCACCCTCTAGCCATTGGTGTTGGGGCATCACATATGTAGTCCCAACCGTAAGGCTTTCCTTTGAGGATACGAAGAAAAATAAGATAAAAAAAAAAGATGGATAATATATTTCACTTTCTTTTAGCCACATCTACTCATTCATAAACCCTTGTTGTCATAGTAGAAGAATGACAGAAGAATTTTCTGCCTTGGCCCCATTTTTCTCTTTCCAATTTCTTGTGTGTCTTCACTTCTCTTGAGCTCCCATTATATAGAGCATCACCTAGGGTTTGCTTCATTAATGCTCTTTTTAATTTTCTTTTTTCTTTTTAAAATTTTTCCTCCTTAATGAAGATGGTCAATTTGGAAGCAAATCATCATCAAGGGCGTCTAACCATCACCAACTTTGTTTGTTTGTTTTTTTTTTTTGGCTGTAATATTGAGTTACTTATCATCATCAAAGAGGAATTGATTTTTTCTAATAATTGGTCATTTTTTATATTTCCCCCTTTCATGATACGCACTCATCTGGGACCAAATCATCATCAATGACAACTCATCATCATCAATTTTGTTTTTGAATTTCTTTACAGTCATGATGAAAATTTCCATTTCTTGATCTACCAAAATCATCATCACTAGATATTTATCTATCAATAATGATTTTTTTTTTGTATTATTTTTTAGTTGGGCCTAGATAAAGTAGGGTGTTCACATTAGCTTTTATTTATTATTGTCGACTTTGTTCTCATATAATATAGGGTATATTAAATGGGTGGGTTGTCTGCTCCCTCATCCCTAATGTGCTCACTGCTATCCCTCAATTTTTCCCCAATTTCCAAATATCTTTTTTTTTTTCTTTTGGATTACTAGATTCTATATAAAATGAGTGACATTTTAACATCTTATATTAAACAAAGCTGGTGTTTTTAATTATTTTCAAAAAAATTGAAATATTTTTTCCTTTTAATTAAAAAGAAACTTCATAAATTTTTATGTAAATCTCTGAATTTTTTTAAAAACTCTTTGAAAATTTGAAAATATTACTATTTTTGCTACATCAAAATGTCACTAATTTTATGTATAATATGATGACTCAAAGAATCAAAGGAAAAGAACATTTGGAAAGTGGGGAAAAAAACTTTATAGCCTATAAAGTCCGCAAGTGCACGGGCCGTATCAAGTAATAAAGTGATAATAAAAGTATCGTTCCCACGAGGACTTAATATTACAAACTTCAGTTGAGCATTAATTTCACAATTTCATTTTAATTGAGAAAACCAAATTAAATTTAATTTAGAGAAAAGAAATTAAAACTAAAATTTAAAACAAACTAACTACACACTAATGAACTTTGACTTAACCTAATCAGCTAATCTAGAGTATTAATGTCTAATTTAAACATAATTCCACATTATTTATTCCGAATGTCAAAACATGCTCAATGGTGATCAATCAATAGGCAATAACAATAAACACAGGATTAAATAAATTGAAATAAAATTAAGCAAAACTAACAAGTGGGAATAATCTCTAAAATCCAAACAAGTTCATAGGTCCTTTAGGTTGCAAAATCAATTAGCCACACATGGCTTTAATCAAATCCATAAAAAAAAGATGAAAATTCAGGTTCAAAGAATAAAGAGAGAGAGAGAGAGAGAGAGAGAGAGAGAGAAGGAGAGGAAAGAAAGATTTTCCGTCGCCTCCACAGTCCTTCCGTCCTTCTGTGGGGATCAGCCTCTACTCCTATGCTTCTTCGTTCCTTTTTGTTCTCTGTCTCTCGATCTTTTCTTTTCCTTCTTGCTTCTTTGCCTCCCTATTTATAATTTAGGTCTTGAGTAATTGATTCTCCTTTTCTTATTAAAAAGATATCTCATATCTTGTAATTAACTCCACCAGATCACGCAATTGATTTTGTTTCTATTTTTCTTGTGTGGGACCACCGAGTTTGGTTGATTGCATATCCTCTTAATTGCTTTTTTTTTCTTCGTTCCAAATCAGCTAATATTTCCTGCACAATAAAAATAGGATATGAATAGATTTTATGTCGATTTATTCTCTGATCCTAAGTTTGATTCAATGATGGAAAAATCAATAAAAGATAATTAAATAGGTATATAATATCAATAATTCCAATTAATTCTCATAAAATATACACCTATTTAATCATAAAATAGATACTCATCACCTCACATGCAATTCTCATTCTTGGCCTCTCCCTTACCCAAAACTATACCGTTTTGGGTGTAAAATGGGAGGGTGATCCACCTTTTTTTTTTACAAAATAATATTCAGGATGTGTAAGTTTTTTTTTTTTTTTAGTAGCACCTAATATTCTAAAATAATTTTTTGTGTACTATGCAACATTAAAAAAAAAAAATAGTAGTACCTAGTATCTGGAAAGTTGCACCCTGATATCTTAAACTAAATTATCTACCACTTAGTATCCTAAATTTAGGGTGCTCATTGCACCTAGAAAAACATAATAGAGACCAATGTTGCAACTAGAAAAATAATTTAAGGTGTTGAATGTGATTTTTAGGTTGCACATTGCAACTAAAATAGTTTTGGGGTGCAGCTTGCCAGATACTGGATACTGTTGAAAAAATATTTTATGCTACATAGTGCATAAAAAATTATTTTAGAATATTTGGTACTACTGACAAAAAAAAAATTACTCCAAGGCCCTCAATGTTATTTTGGACAAAAAAAGTGGATCAACCTTCCATTTTAGACCTGGAACTGTGTAGTTTTGAGTAAGGGAGAGGCCAAAGATGAGAAGAGTATAGGAGGGAAGATGGATCCCATTAGAGATGGGGCAACAAACATCCCCCTCCCATATTAAATAGCGGTAACATTGAAAAGTTGGTAAATCTCATGCTTTCCTAAATTTTAGTGAGATGAGATTAAATTATATAATTAAGAGAAATTGATTTTCTTGCTTATGCAATGTTAATTAAATTATAACTCAGTCTCTAGAATTTCTTATTTGAACAGTTCGTCGTTCCCTAAAAATTTGGGATTCATTCCAACATTATTTGGGGTGCCATGGCACATTTGCTACGTATTTGATGGCCCCGACTGTGCTGCGGACAAAACCATTAACCATGTCCCCCCTTTTTTCCCCCCCCCTCGTTGATGTTAAAAAGTTAAAGCTAATATTTACCATATCTTCTTGTCATCATCCTTTTCAATATTGAGATTGATTCTGTAAGTTAAAGAACATGTGATGACTTTGATATATATTTTACATTTAAATTAATTTTGACATAATTAACATTATAAAATTAAATCCAATATTCTGAAAAAAGGTTTATCATTTAAAATTTAAATAAATGTTCTTAAATTTTTATTTAATTTTCAATAAATTTTAATCATTTCTATATAAATTCCCATTTGTTAAAATGGATTTAATGGCTATCATGTAACGTCCCAATTTTCTAAAACGTTTTCGAACTATTTGATCAGAGTAGAGCATCGGAATAATTTCAAAAGAGCGAGTATCTGATAAAAACCTTCACTGTTGTAATATTTGGTTACTTACACAGCGGTACAGTAGTTTGAAAATAGTACAACAAGATAACGCTGAAATAAAAAATTTCTCTGTCTTCGTCCTTGCGCTAGCTCCTTATCCTTCTCCTTGGTCCTGGTTCCTCTGGACCCTGACGCTATGTTAAGAACTGAGGTTCAATTACCATTGAACCTCAGGTAACGGTTAACCTCATGCTTATGTATCAAATATGTATGACAGATATCCATCGCAAAACAGCAATAATCACATACAATATTCTCATATTCAGATAATAACATAACACAGCCACTGCAATATGCATGTTATTATAGTCTGCACTATCTCCAGTGCCACGATGGCCTATCGTGTCCTCAGCGCTAGGAAAACATAACGGCATTATCAAAACCATAACCCGTATCAAGTTGTATGTGTATGATCAATTTTCAAAAACAGAGTTTCAGACTATCTATCACATATAAGCATACAATAAGCATCAGAGTTAGTGTTACAGTACGCGTCCGTACCTGAGTCGGTGATCTCGGTACGTAGTCGGCCGGTCTGCGTTCTTTCGGATAGCCTATCATAGTAATATCGTCCTATTAATTTAAAATAATATCCTAAAAGATATTCTGACCACTATTGACTATTTTACCCTTGGTACACTAGTTTATCATTTTATTTCCTCAAAATTCGTTGAAGGACGCTGGAGTATATTCGGCAGAATTTCTCCTAACTTCGAAAAATCATAACTAATTATAGAAAAATCGAAACGAAGATCCGTAAAATTTCCCGGACTCCTTAAGATGTCTAGTTTTGAGGAAAAATATCATTTTTCACCCAGAACTCAAGAACAATTCCCAGATTTCATGTGTTCATACCTTGCCCAGAAATTCACCCAGAAAAATAGCCTAATCTTCAAAAATTCATATCTCCTTGTCCAGAGATCAAAATGTTACATATTTTATATATTTGGAAAGCCCTACATGTCTACTTTCTTTCTGGAAAATTTCGTGATTTTTAAAGATCATTTGATACAGAAAATAATGCCCCCTATCCAGTTGACTCCCAAAATCCAGCAAGTCTAGACTTCTTTCATCTTACTCTAACTTGTTCCCTAAATCCTAAAATTCACTCCCCAACATGTTTCCACCTTGTCAGGCATCTTTTTGATGCAATAAGGCTTGAAAACAAATATGAGGAATTACTTTACCTATTTACTAAATTAAACTAACATCTACATTAAAACTAGTAAGAACAACTAAAACTATAAAACTAAGAACAAGCTTACCTCTTGAAGACTCTTGCTTCTTCCTTCTAGCTCCAAGAGAACTCTCACTCTCACTCTCTTAATCAAAGGATTAGAGGTGTATGTGGTGATGGTGTGAAGAAATGAGGGAAGGCAAGGTTCCTATTTATAGGAAAATTTCACAACCTTCTACAAGCTACCTCTCTTTTAATTTGAGCCATTGGATTAAGGTTACTTTTGAAACTCCACATCCTGACCCTTACCCCCACTCATCCGTGCTTCTCCCTCTCTCTTACTCTTCACCTTTTCTTTTTCTTGGTCATCAAGCCTCAAGGCTTACTCATGAAGATTTGAAATCTTGGTCCCCAAGTCTTGGCTTTTTGATTTCTCACATGTGTTTGAGTTTTTCTTGCTCTCCAATACTCTGAAAAATACGCCCCTCTCAGCTCTTTCTTTCTTTTCTTTTTTTTTTGTTAGCTTTGTGCTTTATTCAACTACCTAAATAATGTTTTGGGGCCAAAACATTGGTCCTTTGATAATTAATTATGCTAAAATACTCTAAATTAGTTCCTTCTATTTGCTATTAGGTTTAGCCTAATTGGGTTTAGTTGTAATTGTTTAATTGATTACTAAATCAATTATGATCTTTCAAAATTCATTTGATACTAATATTAAACCCTTGTTAGTCTTTAATGTTTAATTAAGTCAAAATATTCCAAATTGCTTATTAATATTTGCCACTAGATTAATTATGAATGTTAATTCAATTAAGATTAATTTAGGTGCCCAATAATTATTTTTTAGTATCCCCTAATTACTTTAAGCCTCTTCATACTCCTTTATGGCTTATTTTTGACAATATAAGAATTTAATGTCAATATCTTTTTAAATGTAGACTTAATTGTTCTTTAATTGTTGGAAATTCCCTTTAATTGTTTTAGGTATTTTCATGATATTCTATAATATCTTAGGAACCTTAATTCAATTATGGTCCTTAGAAATTCATTCAAACAATTCTTAATTAGTCATTGACTTTTAATTAGGGTTATACATCTTTAATTATGCTTAATCTAATTTGATTATTAAATCTAGTGTCTTAATTGTTGCAATTTTAGTTTCTCATTAATTATTGATAATTGCCCCTTAATTGGTCTTAGTATTGTGATAGTTCTCTCTGACTTTTTATGAACTAAATATGAACTATGCTTCAATATGAAAATTATAGGGTATTTTATGATCCCTAACTGAACTTAGAATATTTGAGTTGTTTTGGTTTATTTAACTCTAGAAGAAAATTCTCTAATTTTAAAATAGATAAACTATAATATCTTTGAGACCACATATTCACCTACTTTAATAGGTATCATTTAGTGGTTATGCTAAATAGGATTTTTTTGGGTATTACATTTCTCCCCCCGTTAAATAAAATTTCGTCCTCGAAATTTGCTCTATACTATGTACTAGACTTTGAACCACAACTTCTAGAAACTTTCCCTACTCTAATTAGACTTCAGACCATACACTCTGGATATTCACTCAGTTGGATCACCCTTTCGTTTAAGCCGTTTCTCTTGGTGACCGAAAATTTGCTCCGGTTTAATTACAAAGGTATTGTCAGGTCGTACCTTGACATCCTTGTATGAAATGTTTCTGTGGTGCCTATAGTATCTCGTATTCTAGGATAAGGTCGAGGTATAATTGAGAAAACATGGAAAATGTTATCAAGATCATTCAGGTTCGGGAGTGTGTCTATCTGGTAAAAGACTGGTTCACGTTTAACAAGGATTTCGAATGGTCTTTAATAACGCGGACTAAATCTTTGCCCCTGTAGCGTTCGACTGACACTGGTTACTGGGAATAGCTTTAAAAACATATGATCGTCGATTTCGAACTCATAGAGGTCTTCTTCTTTCGTCAACGTAGCTCTTCTGTCTGCTTTTTGTGGCTTAGGAGTTGTCTTTTGATCACAATGGAAGTCTGATCAATCAGATCCGGTTCAAGTAACTTCTGCTTAGATAAGGGTGACTGACACGTTCACCCTTGACATTTGATCGTATAAATTCAGAAAACTGTAGACATCTGGTCTATTCCTTTACTATGCAAGCTTGCTTAGCACGCACTCTAATATTCAAATAATAATTTTATTTTTGTACCCAGGTATAGTATCAAGACACAGGACCTTCTCGTCTATCCCCATCGTACTTGGTTACACAGGCCTTACTGCCTGACCATCTAGCCTCTTGGCTTAATACATATTGGCCTTTCGGCTCAATCCATCATCACAACACTAGGGATTTTAGCCTTAATACCTAGGAGATTATCCCTAGGCTTAAGGTATTTCAACTACTACCTGGTACAATAAATGTTTTGCTGAACGCAAAACATACTGTAGACATACAAGTCTAAAGTCACGATATCAATTCGCATTTTACACAGTGCTAAGTAACACTGTCTTAAGGCTTAGGGATACAGCCCTATGCATATTTATACACCTAGATCTTTGAGCAATTGCTCGACTATTTTATCTGAACCTTTTTCCCAGTCAAGTTCTCAGGCTATATTAGGAACTCAATAATTCCTTAGGTATCTAGGGTTTTTACTAGTTTCTATACAAAAATAAGAATTCTTGATTGCAACAGTAAATATTTTCTTCGCTAAGGCAGACACTACGCCAAATTCCTAACATAAAATGAGGATTTTACATTCTCAATATTTTTATCAGGAGTGAGGAGAAGTCAACGTACAGATTAATTGAGAAATAGTTTCAACGAGAACCAAAACAGCTTGTAAGTACTTATTTAGTTTCTATGAAATTCACATGCTATCACAAATTTCATGTTTATTATCTATCATAAGAGTTCAACAGATGTAGATGATATGGGAAGATAAAATTTGACTTCAATTACTACTGTAACTAATAAATTCCAATTTATGTTTTATATATCTAGAATCTATTAGTATAGCAAAAATTTAGCTCAACAGTATTTTTATAGTGGTGCACTTTATAGTAGGGTTTCCAGGAGTATCAATAATAACATGCTAATTCTCAATTTAGATAGATGCTCAAAATTTCACTAAAGTGTATACTCAAAAGTTCATGTTTAAAACTTCATTTCTTTGGGTTAAAATCCAGGAAGCTAATCCTTATGGTTTCTGTATCTATAAGCGCAACAGATAAATGCAAAATTGCCAAGTCAAATAGTTCACGTCAACTTGAAGGCGTTCATCATAAGTTCAATATGGAACAGGGATACATATAATGCATGGTTACCTTATTATAATAAAGTGATAAGAAATCTTCATTTCAATACAATGTACTTCAAGACAAAGTTCCTATGCATTGCATGCCACAAAATTTCACCAAGTGTCATTTTTATTAGCCAAAACCAGTTTATTCATCAGATTTCATCTAATTCTAGCATACACCATTTGAAGCTAATTTTGTTCAATGACTAACATCAAGTTTACAACAATAGAGATTACCAAAAACAGTGGTCGATCTGGTATTTTGAGAAAAATGATATCAACTACAACTATTCGTCCAAATTTCATAAAGTGTGATAGCAGAAATTCAAAGAGTGATAATGCACATACAAAATGGAATTTAATATAGTATATTCCAAGCCACTCCAATCCGTTAAAGATTTTTCTTGTATAGTGAAGTAAAATTTCCTAACTTCGATTTTCCAACATAACTAAATGAGGCACGTAATATTTCAAGGATGTACAAGTCATAGCATCATTAGACATACAAACTCTTTTTTTTTTTTTTACATAGTTTCACACTAACTTAGTTTAGAAAATTCAAGGGAAATACTCAGGTTAAATCTGAGCAGGAATTTTCAGAATAAAATAAATGGTCAAGACACACGTATACAAAAAAATTAGATAACACTAGCAATAATAATTCATACAATTTTAAGATTACGACAATAAGCTCAAAACACAAATATCCCATGCAATTTCATAAAACACGTTCAGTTACAAGCAATTGATCACTTTATAAATAGATTTTTTTTTAAAGCTGGAAAATAAGTAATTCCACTTAATAGGTGGAACAATCTTTAGAAATATAACTATTCAACAAGATGAATAGCATAAGTTGTATAACATAAACTATAAAAATTTTCTTTCTCCACCATTTAAAACGAACATACAAAGAACATACGATGAAGAGATGATCGCAAAAGATTTTTAATATCAATTTAGAGAATATCAGATAAAGATCTAATTATATCTAGATTCTTTTAACCTTTCTCTAATAATGATTGTTTCAATAAAAGCTACCAACCTAACATGTCATAATCTAGAGATTTTTCCATGTTTTGAGTACTAATAAGATGTATCTCTTGCAATTATGGCCAATAAATGGTCCCAACAATAGAAGAGAGTTCATAAAAGGCATTACTTATTTTATCACAAATTTCAGTGATACAAACGATTGTCAAAACAAAGCATATCTTTTGTAACTAAGACATATCTAAAACTTTTAGAAACATAATCAATCATATTAGGAAATCCAAAAATCACATTCCACATAAACCTCACTTCTCATCTTATGTGTTTTCTAGTTTCTTTATTTAAACATCAGTATGGATTTCGAGAAATTAACTATTTTCTGGACTTGTCTCCTAACATATTTTAGTCTGCTAACACTTTTTCTTCCTTGAGTACATACTCCATAAAGAGTCTTTAGTTAATCCGTCTCTCATCATTAAGATATCTTGTACTATCTATGAAGACAAACTAGCCTACAGTGGTAGAGCAAGATGGACCACCTATACGGCCCTCAATGATGCCTTGATTATGATTATGCCCGGGTTCATAACGATAATCAAGACCCCAATGGAAACATTGCTCTGGGTACTGGAACTGGTTCTATTTGTGGTTGTTTGTTTCTACCACTGTATCGATTTCTATCTCTACCTTTGGGAAACTCTAGTCCCTTATAAACATCAGAACGAAGCAGCAATCAGCACCTATCACAAACATACGTATATTACATTACTATAGCTGTTATGTCACATACTTCATAATACTCAACTATGTTCGATTATCAATATTTCCTTAGCTTCCCTTGACTGGTACTAGGTTCGTATTTCGTTCTTTAACTACTCGTTATTTAAGACTAGCCTTTAATTCGAGGTAGTACACAGAATCAAGGTTGTGTACAGATTCATGGTCGTATACTTGCTCAAGATGGTATGCGTTCAAGGATTCATGGTCTATTCAGGGATGGGTACGGAAATACGTGTCATGAGTTCCCCTACATGAGTCAAATACTAGATGTACTCATCTTTATTGATCTCGGAGTTCCATCTGGCGTAGCCCAACTCCACATATAAGCTTTGGATTAGAATGGAATTAAGGTCTAGTACAAACTGGAGATTATCAGAATTATCAGGATTATCAGAATTATCAGGATTATCAGAATTATCAGGATTATCAGAATTATCAGAGCCCAATTTCATTGCCGATACAGGTGATGGATATACCGGCCCTATTTTAGAGTGGTGCACCGACAGAGGGTGGTACACTGGTTCAGAATGGGATATTGATCCACACTGTTGTGCCGGGTTAGGGCGGTACACTAGCCTAGGGTTGCCTACGCCGTATATCTCACTCGTTCATTTCCGTTCATCACTTACTGCACCACACCAAGGTTATATCAGTACTCTTTTTCAAAATATGCTCTAAGGCAATGGCCTAGAGCCTAACTTAGTTAGTCAAACCGATTGGCCAGGTAGGCGTCTATCATGGGAGTCTCACCGACTTTACGGCGACTGATTGACTGATCCACATAGACTCGGCCCTACCTTCGGCACCAATGGTTTACTGTAACTGAGTCGGGTTCTTGCCAGAAAAATACTTTTTGAAAAACTCCGAACCTAACTCCGTTACTCAAACAGTCTGGCCAGGCCGGTGTATTTGTGGAAGGCTCGCCGAATTCACGGGGACTGATTGCCAACCACAAAACCCTTTCTAGACACCAAACTGTCTGGTAGTAACTTAGTTAACTTCGGGCCAGAATGTCTGCTCTGATACCAAAATGTAACGTCCCAATTTTCTAAAACGTTTTCGAACTATTTGATCAGAGTAGAGCATCGGAATAATTTCAAAAGAGCGAGTATCTGATAAAAACCTTCACTGTTGTAGTATTTGGTTACTTACACAGCGGTACAGTAGTTTGAAAATAGTACAACAAGATAACGCTGAAATAAAAAATTTCTCTGTCTTCGTCCTTGCGCTAGCTCCTTATCCTTGTCCTTGGTCCTGGTTCCTCCGGACCCTGACGCTATGTTAAGAACTGAGGTTCAATTACCATTGAACCTCAGGTAACGGTTAACCTCATGCTTATGTATCAAATATGTATGACAGATATCCATGGCAAAACAGCAATAATCACATACAATATTCTCATATTCAGATAATAACATAACACAGCCACTGCAATATGCATGTTATTATAGTCTGCACTATCTCCAGTGCCACGATGGCCTATCGTGTCCTCAGCGCTAGGAAAACATAACGGCATTATCAAAACCATAACCTGTATCAAGTTGTATGTGTATGATCAATTTTCAAAAACAGAGTTTCAGACTATCTATCACATATAAGCATACAATAAGCATCAGAGTTAGTGTTACAGTACGCGTCCGTACCTGAGTCGGTGATCTCGGTACGTAGTCGGCCGGTCTGCGTTCTTCCGGATAGCCTATCATAGTAATATCGTCCTATTAATTTAAAATAATATCCTAAAAGATATTCTGACCACTATTGACTATTTTACCCTTGGTACACTAGTTTATCATTTTATTTCCTCAAAATTCGTTGAAGGACGCTGGAGTATATTCGGCATGATTTCTCCTAACTTCGAAAAATCATAACTAATTATAGAAAAATCGAAACGAAGATCCGTAAAATTTACCGGACTCCTTAAGATGTCTAGTTTTGAGGAAAAATATCATTTTTCACCCAGAACTCAAGAACAATTCCCAGATTTCATGTGTTCATACCTTGCCCAGAAATTCACCCAGAAAAATAGCCTAATCTTCAAAAATTCATATCTCCACGTCCAGAGATCAAAACGTTACATATTTTATATATTTGGAAAGCCCTACATGTCTACTTTCTTTCTGGAAAATTTCGTGATTTTTAAAGATCATTTGATACAGAAAATAATGCCCCCTATCCAGTTGACTCCCAAAATCCAGCAATTCTAGACTTCTTTCATCTTACTCTAACTTGTTCCCTAAATCCTAAAATTCACTCCCCAACATGTTTCCACCTTGTCAGGCATCTTTTTGATGCAATAAGGCTTGAAAACAAATATGAGGAATTACTTTACCTATTTACTAAATTAAACTAACATCTACATTAAAACTAGTAAGAACAACTAAAACTATAAAACTAAGAACAAGCTTACCTCTTGAAGACTCTTGCTTCTTCCTTCTAGCTCCAAGAGAACTCTCACTCTCACTCTCTTAATCAAAGGATTAGAGGTGTATGTGGTGATGGTGTGAAGAAATGAGGGAAGGCAAGGTTCCTATTTATAGGAAAATTTCACAACCTTCTACAAGCTACCTCTCTTTTAATTTGAGCCATTGGATTAAGGTTACTTTTGAAACTCCACATCCTGACCCTTACCCCCACTCATCCGTGCTTCTCCCTCTCTCTTACTCTTCACCTTTTCTTTTTCTTGGTCATCAAGCCTCAAGGCTTACTCATGAAGATTTGAAATCTTGGTCCCCAAGTCTTGGCTTTTTGAGTTCTCACATGTGTTTGAGTTTTTCTTGCTCTCCAATACTCTGAAAAATACGCCCCTCTCAGCTCTTTCTTTTTTTTTTTGTTAGCTTTGTGCTTTATTCAACTACCTAAATAATGTTTTGGGGCCAAAACATTGGTCCTTTGATAATTAATTATGCTAAAATACTCTAAATTAGTTCCTTCTATTTGCTATTAGGTTTAGCCTAATTGGGTTTAGTTGTAATTGTTTAATTGATTACTAAATCAATTATGATCTTTCAAAATTCATTTGATACTAATATTAAACCCTTGTTAGTCTTTAATGTTTAATTAAGTCAAAATATTCCAAATTGCTTATTAATATTTGCCACTAGATTAATTATGAATGTTAATTCAATTAAGATTAATTTAGGTGCCCAATAATTATTTTTTAGTATCCCCTAATTACTTTAAGCCTCTTCATACTCCTTTATGGCTTATTTTTGACAATATAAGAATTTAATGTCAATATCTTTTTAAATGTAGACTTAATTGTTCTTTAATTGTTGGAAATTCCCTTTAATTGCTTTAGGTATTTTCATGATATTCTATAATATCTTAGGAACCTTAATTCAATTATGGTCCTTAGAAATTCATTCAAACAATTCTTAATTAGTCATTGACTTTTAATTAGGGTTATACATCTTTAATTATGCTTAATCTAATTTGATTATTAAATCTAGTGTCTTAATTGTTGCAATTTTAGTTTCTCATTAATTATTGATAATTGCCCCTTAATTGGTCTTAGTATTGTGATAGTTCTCTATGACTTTTTATGAACTAAATATGAACTATGCTTCAATATGAAAATTATAGGGTATTTTTTGATCCCTAACTGAACTTAGAATATTTGAGTTGTTTTGGTTTATTTAACTCTAGAAGAAAATTCTCTAATTTTAAAATAGATAAACTATAATATCTTTGAGACCACATATTCACCTACTTTAATAGGTATCATTTAGTGGTTATGCTAAATAGGATTTTTTTGTGTATTACATATCAAAAACAAGAAATAAAATAAATTAGGACAATTTAATAATTTAGCATTTGCAAATTGTGCGTAACCCGAATGTTAATTGCGAAGATGATCATAAATGGAATTTTTGCTCCAAGTACTTCAATATATAGCGATAAGTACAAGCAGAAAGGATTCTATATCAGACAACTTTATTATAGATAATCAATATTATTACATTTAGGAGGCTATGACTTTTCTGTAGCCATAATAGCCATGCACGATACATACAACAAAGCCAAGGTAAAACGAAAAAGATAAAATACCAAGCAACAATTGGTGAAAAATTGAGAGAAAACGTGCTTTTATTTTTAAGGTACCAAAATAGGCTAAGAATCATGGGATACTTATTAACGATGAGGTGGCGGTGGAGAGCTTGGTGGATAATGTCGAGGCTTCCATGGCTTGGAAGGTGTCTTCCGTATGGGTGGCGGCTTCTTTTTAATAGGTGGCTTCCATGTGGGTGGCACCTTGAAACCAGGAGGTAAATTTTTAACAGGTGGCACCTTGAAAATAGGAGGTAGTTTAATAGATGCCTTGATGGGAATAAGGAGTTTCTCCACAGCAAGCTTGTAAACTGGCGGTTTCTCCACTAGTGGCTTATAACTAGGGGGGTTTTCCACGGGAGGCTGGTAAACATGGGGCTTCTCTATTGGTGGCTTGTGAATAGGTGGTTTCTCGACTGGAGGCCTATAAACTGGTGATTTCTCTACGGGTGGCTTGTTAACCGAAGGTTTCTCAACAACTGGCTTGTAAGCTGGTCATTTCTCAACAGCAGGTTTCTTAATAGGTGGCTTATAAATAGGTGACTTATAAATGGGAGGTTTCTCAACGGGAGGCTTGTAAACGGGGGCTTTCTTAACGGGAGGGTTGTAAATAGGTGGCTTCTCTACTGGAGGCTTCTCAACGGATGGGTTGTAAAGTGGTGGCTTCTCTACTGGAGGTTTATAGGGCGGGGGTTTTTCACTTGGTGGTGGTTGATAGTAATCTGCGAAGGTAGAAGTGGTGAGAAACACCACTCCTATGAGAAACACTAGCAAGTGTTTGGAGGACATTGTTGCGCTGAGTTCGTGTTGATGGTACATGAGAGAACATGGACTCCAATTTATAGTAAACAGGGGAGGGGAATCGGTGGAGTATTTTAATATAAACATACATAAGATTAATTAATAAAATAATAATAAATAAAGCCAAGATTGGTAGGTCTGTTAACTTGATGAATATCCCCATGCATGCATGTGGAAATAATAAAATAATAATAAATAAAGTCAAGATTGGTAGGTGTACGTGTCAACTTGATGAATATCCGCATGCATGTACGCGGAAATCCTAGTTTTTTTCTTCACCTAGTCAAGGCCGCCCCATACCCATGTGAGAAGTTAGATATTTATTAATGTGTTGTTATATAAAAAAATCACTAAAATTTTTAAGGGACCAATCAATATATTAAATTAAATATTTAGAACTTATCACATCTATTATTAATTTATAAAATATTATGTAAGTACTTTCCCCATTATCTATCTTTCATAACCACTTTGCTTTTTATTTTTTATTTAGATTTCTAAGGGAATAATCAAAAGTATTAAATTAAATTAAAATATTGTGCAACCACCTTCCCCATTATCTATTTAGATTTTTTATAACCACATCTATTTAGGTTTTTTATAAAATATTTTGTACCTACCACTCTTATTATTAATTTATAAAATATTGTGTAACCACCTTCCCCATTATCTATATTTTATGATCGCCTTGATTTTTATTTTATTATTTTATTTTATTTTAGTATTTTGAGCCTGCCATTTTACTGATGTGTCGGCTAAAAAGATGCTTACTGCTCTACTTTTATATAGTTAAGATTTTCTTAGTTTCTCATTAATTTATCATTAATTGCATGGTTGGTGTAATACAATGCTTACTTGGTGGGATTTGTTCAGTGAAAATGATTTTGATTTTTTTGTTTTAATCTAAATCAACTTGTCTACTAGCCATATTAAATAAATATATTAAGAGAATATAATTACCTCATGTCTTTAAAAATATAAGAGCTAATCACATATTAGGTTTCGTACTAAATATAAAACATCAATCTACTTCGTTTCTCAAGTTTATAATTCTTTAATTCTTTTCAAATCCAAAATATCCCTATTGATTACACATTAAGGATTACATATAACCAACTTAACTAATTTCTTTAATCTATCCAAATTAGTTAAGTAATTTTTATATTTATAACAGGAGTCAGTATAACCTTTAAATATTTTCTTATTAATATATTAAAACAGCATGGTCGTTTATTTCGACCCTTTGATTTTAAGTTATAAACTTTGATTTTAAGTTATTTCTAAAATTGCATTGCCATCTGGAATGATTTTCTTTTAAAGGGTGGTGGAGATGTTTAAAATCGTCTATTGGTTAATGATTGAATAGAACACTCAGACCACAATGTCGATGATTACTTCCTCAGAGTCAGAGGAGGAACCACGTTCAACACATGCACACGTAACGAACCTTCTGCTCTTAGACGTGAAGACGACGACGTACAAAATGGACAAAAGGAAGGTGCAACCACGTTACTCCTTGTCTGCTTCTATTAATTACTCAATCTAGTTCTTTTTTTAAGTAACTTTTTGGTACCGACAATTAAGATTAGTTAAAAGAAAGTGTCAAAAATGTTTTTTTTTCTTTAAATATGCTCCTATTTATGAAAAGAAAACATGAGAGGAAATGAGGAATACATGATTAAAGAATTAGTGGTGAGTGGGAAATAACTAATGTAAAGATATATATTTAGTAGGGCTAGAAAAGGAAAAAGTAGTTAAGATTTTGAGACACAAGAAAAAAATTTCTTATATTAAGAAATCAACCCCCAAAAAGAGAAAGTTGCTTATAAAAATACATGAGGGAGTATCCGTATGAGACAAAGAGAGAATGCTTTTTAACCCTATTTATAATTCATATTATTAAATTTTTCATATAAATAATTTACAATGTTATCATTCATTTATTATTTTGAGGACTTTTTACTTTTGAGGTATATAGAGTATTATATATTAAATAAGGGCAAAGTTTGAAAACTATTAAATTTTATGGCAAGATTAATAATGAGATTAATTTAAAGTTTTTCTTATTTCCAATGAAACATATTGAAAATGATTTATAAATAAGGTTAGAGGAGTAAGTCTTATCTTACTAGCAAATTGAGGTAAGCTATATAGATCTTGCTAATGTTGTTATCTACAAACAATTGACAATTTTTTTTGGATAAGTTGTTAACTACAAGATCTTATTCAATAATTTCATTTAATGTTTGTTCTATTCAATCTTCTTATTACTTTTTTAGATGATTCTATACTATTTGATGTCGGTTCCTCACTGACATATCTAATGACATTTCTTTTATATTTATCCAAATCATCTTAATTATGTGATTTTCAATCATTTTTTCTCAATAGTCACAAATCACAATGCCAACCCTTTTTTATCTATGCTCATTATAAACCTTATATTTTTATTATATGAAATGATCATGCATATCCATATCAACATCCTCGTATTAATTACCGCACTTTTTGTATGTATATTAGGGATTAAAGGAGGAAAAAAAAAAAAAAGCCCCGGACATTTTTGCCGACGGACATTGGGCGCCTGAAAGTTTTTGAATAGGTAACGTTGCCCCTGAAAAAAACAAAAAAAAAATTATGGAATGTTAACCTACCATTTAAAAAGTTAATTTTGACTGTTAAAATTAACTACTTTATTACTCCCACGCAAACCTAGTGCCCACGTGGTACCTTCCTCGAACCACCCTTTTATCTTTCTCTTTACCTGTCTTTTTTGATTTTTCCATGGCTGTATTTATTGACCAATATCACATTAATCCCTCCATTATTTTTCATAAACAAGCACTTCATTGCCTCTTTCTTGACGCTTCTTTTGTCCTTCCCAAGACTTGGCCCTCTCAACATTGCTTTCTAGTTCCCTAGATAACGAAATTGCCCACTAGGACCATCAAACAGATAAGGTAGATGATGATCAACATGCCAATTAAAAGACTATTTATTACTATTATTTAGTATTTTCCTTGTCATTCTTCAGACGGCGACTTCTGAATAATGACTTTGAGCTGATTTATTGCCATGAGGAAGATGAGAAGAAGAAGAAGAGAAGCTCTTTTGGGCGGAGAGAGAGGAAAGAAAATTTGGATGAAGCATGATGTTGATGACGTGGCATAATTGTGGAATAAAATGTGGCACACCATGCCATATGGCATAACCAACACAGCATAGTCTGTTAACACACGTTGATTATTTGGTTTTGTGAACAGAAGGGCAACATTGGTCCTTCAAAAACTTCGAGATGCCCTGTGCTTATTGGTGGAAACTTTGAGGAGATTTTTGCCCCTTAGCCCTATATATTATTAATGAAAAAGCCATTAAGGATAATCACAATTTTGGCTAATCCTTCTACTATTATAGGGCTAAGGGGCCAAAATTAATTAAAGGTTGTTAAAAAGGAACAAAATTTTTAAATTAGGCTCATCTAACTTAAATTAATTAATTATTCGACATAATCAGCATGCATTTGTTATTTTAACTTCTAAAATTATTTTTTGAAAAGCATTTATATATTTATATCCATATATGAGATATGAAAATTTTAACAGACAATACCACTCATTTTTTATATTTCATACAACAAAATACTACCTCCGGTCCTAATTATAAGAGCTAGTTGAGTTTCTTTGGAGAGATTATGGAAGCTAAATAAGTTACTTAATCATTTTATTTGTTCTGTATCTTTAAATTATATATTAGTTTATTAGTCAAACTAATTAGTTTGGAGAAAAAAATAAAAATACTCTAAAATAATTTAATTAGCTTTCTTAACCTCTCTAAAAAAGTTAACTAGAGGGAGTATTGATCCACACTAATTTAAATAATAAAAATAAAATACTTAACATAACAAATGAGTAGATTCCATGTTCATCGTCATCACAAATGGTCAATCTTTTTATTTTATATTTCGTTATGTTATATATATATACACACACTACGTATGTGTGTGTGTTTATATGATTCATCAATTCTCAATATTTTGCATATACATTTGTACTCCTCTCTCTCTCTCTCTGAGAGAATATTATTTTTTTATTATTTTATGTGAAGGAAATAGTAGTTAATTAAGTTTGGTTAAAGCAGATAAGATATTCGGGAAATTACATGTGAATTCTCAACTTTTTATTCTGTTTATGTGAATTTTTTTCTTTAATTGAAATATGAACATACGATGTCATCGACAAATTATTTAAGTATACCATTATTAATATAGACATAAATATATAAATACTCATGGTGGATATGATTACTTTTGCTTGTGGTATTGGCTGTCTCAACTCTACTATGATTATTTTTCCTTTGAAAGTTTTCCTTGACTTTAAGGTTTGCTTCTTCCCTTCTGTAATGGGAGGGTTTCTTGAATCTGCCATGGCTTGTCCAGTTTTGGCATCAAAGAGGTTGCACTCAATTAAGCATGTTCTTGGACAACCACTCTTTATGCCACCCCTTTTGATCGTGGTAGACAAGAGTTCAGCCTTTCCTCTTCAAGTCCATTGGGTTTTGGCTTCCGTTGTTTCTGTGTTCTTTGTTTCTGTGTTTTAGGTGTCATTATACTATGTGATTGAATTGGTGTTGGTATTTACTTTCCTAAAAAATGAAAATATATTTCAAGTCAAAAGAATCCCTAAACTAGCGGTCATCAGAGTTAGGCTGAGTTACCTAGCCCTAATAGCATGCTAGAAAGCAGAGAGTATTGAAAAGCTCTGTGGCTTAAATCTATTTAAGAGAATGAGCAGCAACCCAGGAAACGCAAAACTGTTGGTCACTGGCGTTTCTGGCTTTATTGCTTCGTGGCTCGTTAAGCTCCTCCTTCTTCATGGCTACACCGTCAATGGCGCTGTTCGCGACCTAAGTGAGTGCTCTCTAACATCATCATCATCATCAATCATCACGTTTATCTCCATGACTTTACCAAATTTAGCTTCAGATTATGCGAAACTGAACGCTTGTTGAAGACCCATTTTTCGCTTTTTCTTTCTAGTCATTATAAGTGAAACAGTACTCTCTGAAAGGATGGGACTGGCAGGGCCACACCCCAAAGTTTTTAATTTTTTTCCCCCTTAGTCCTTGCCATAACACATATTTAGGGTTTCTGAGTTTACTTGATTAAATTAAGGAAGTTAGTTTAGTTAACATAACATGTATTTTCTAAAACATTCTAACCGTTTCTTCCTTGATTATCAACAAGGATAAATTAAGAAAATATTAACAAATATAAAAATTACGTCTTATTTTTATGTCAAAGATCAACTTCTCATATATCTCTTATAGTAAGTACAGGTAAAAGTATTACTTTTTCTGGTCTTCAGCTGAATGAATGTGATAAGATTTTACCAACAAGTGATGGTTTTGCAACTCCCTGCAGATGATTCAAGAAAAGTAGACCACTTGCTTAAACTTGATAATGAAAAGGAGAGATTGCATCTGTTTGAAGCAATCTCCTGGAAGAAGGTTCCTTTGACTTTGCCGTTAAGTGGTGTGAGGGAATCTTTCATACTGCATCTCCCGTTGTCACCGATGTCAAAGACCCACAGGTTCCTATCATTCTTAAATTGTTAATGGATGACTTGAAGTTGACTGCCACTTCGTCTTCTGCGAAGCATTCTCTTTTGAACACCTCAAACTGACTGAAGAATCTTAGTAACGCTTTTCATTACCTTTGTGTTTTTGGGGATGAGAGAGTAGAGTTCATACATTATGATAAATCATTATTTTTCATTTCTAAGAGAAGATATTACTCTTGCTTAGACTTGAGGTATCACAATTGTTGTGTTTTGAAGCCAGGGGCATTCCTATCTGATCAAACAAACCACAAAATCTTGTAATTGTAAACCATTTTTGGTTCTGAACTGTTAAAAGTCAGGAGTGGTCTTTGGTATGGTACAGACTGTGTATTTTCCTCATGTTATGACTTGTTTTAAGTTGTATGCTTCTTATTAGCAATTTAATATTTAACGGCTTGTATAAACTCTAACATAATCATATTCAAGTTTGAACTATACAAGTTTGCATAAATGACATCTTTGATAACCTTATAAATTACTATTTAGTTATTGTTAAAAATATGGTTGCCTTATTTTCAACTTCTGACTTTTGCTTTCCTCATTTTAGATTGAATTTATTAATCCAGCAGTCAAATGAGCTCTTAACATCCTTAAATCATGTGCAAAATCACCATCCGTGAAACTGGTTGTTGTAACTTCGTCCATGGTTGCAGTTGTAAGTAATGAAAAGCCTAGAAAACCTGAAGTTGTAATTGATGAGACATGGTTTTCAAACCCAAGTTTCATCGTGGAATCTGAGGTATGTGTTATTTTTTAGCCCTAAACTGAGGTTATGTGTTATATTTTAGCCCTAAACTGAGTATGTGTTATATGTCGTTAATCTGACATTGGATGAAAATTGTAATAATGCAGGTGGCCTATGTGACTTCTAACTACTGCATATTGGCTATTTTTTGCTTGTAAATTTGTTATGCATGAAGAATATATTGTTTCATTGTTCAATTATGAATGAAGTCGTTGTAATCTTCAGATCAAACATTTGTATGTGACATGACGATTGCCTTGCTAATCTATTTCATCAGTTCTCTGCTTTTTTTCCCTTTAAAAAAAACATAAATGATACCAGTTCAATACTTTCAACCTCTTATGCACTATAGATAGTTGCTGCTGTGCAAAAATGTGCTGATGTATTTGTTGTAACTTCCATTGTATGTGAATATGGTGTTTATCAAGCTGTTGTGCCCAGTTCTATATTGGGCTGAATATACGCCTAAAATGGCTACACAAAGCCTGCAAGTGAAAGATGGGGTAAGGTATATGAGAGGAGAATGACTAAAGGGATTTTATGAAGTGGTCTCTGCTCAAGGTGGTGGTGTTATGGTGCAGGAAGGAGGATGCAATATTACAAAAAAGGGTTTTTAGACCACCACATTTAGACCGAATTATCGAGGATCAGGTTTAAAAAGTATGACCGGTGGCAGTTTCATAAATATAAAGAATTCTTTAGACCGGTTCCTTTAATATGAGGTCTAAAATATATTATTTAGACTTGTTTCCTAAACAACCAATCAGAAAATGGTTTGAAAAGTTTAAAATATAAAAAGTAAAATGTTGATTACTTTTTAGACCGGTTGTTATTAACAACAGATTTAAAATATGAAACTTTTATGACCTGCTGTTAATAATAACCGAGCTGAAAGGGAAAAAAAATAATAAAAAATTTATTGTTACTTTTAGGATCGGATGTTAAGCATCACTAATCTAAAAGGTGAAGTTTAAAAGATTAGCGTCAAAATAAAACTCGCTAAAAGGCAATGACCTTGGGAATGATCTTGGGAATTCAGTTTATTCCATTGGACGTGTCTGTGAAGGAGACTGTAGAAAGCTTGAAGGAGAAGAACCTTCTCAACCCGTAAATCATGATATCTCCTATTAACATTGAAAATAATAAACTTTTCTAAAATGCGTTTTGTTTTATAAACTATGCTGAACAATGCTATGCTTGAGAAGACAGAATTGTGATACAAGCCATGTATTTAGGACCTAGTTGGAAAAAAAGTTGAATTTCAACATATAAGACCTCAATGGATTACACTTTGGCTAGTATGACTGCTGTTATTTGTAATTATGGATTCATGCGAATACTTTACAGAGGAGAGTGATATAGTGGAAGATCGGGTTCATTCTCACTTTTCACCTTAAACTCAGTGTATGCACCTTTAGTTAAAAAGGGGTTGATCAAATTATGTTTTTATCTTTTAATTTCAAATCTAGTTTTTGGTTTTTATACTTACAAAATGTTTAAATCTATTTCCTCATGAATCAGAAGTACACTATTTAAGAGATGCAATTCTCTCGCGCGCATGCTACAAGCTACGTGTCTAGTGACGTGTCTTGTGGTTATAACCATCTAAATCACATGGCTAATACACATGACTAATATCGTGTTATACATAACCGCATAATCTGTTTGCTAAGATAATGATAATGATGGAGATAAACAGTGAAGCACACTCGATGGGAAAAAAAAAAAAGGAATGAAACGGTGAGAAAGTACCAAAATTGAAGAAGGAAGAAGGAGAATGAGCAGCAACGCAGGAAACGGAAAACTGGTGTGCGTCACTGGCGCTTCTGCTTTATTGCTTCGTGGCTGATTAAGCTCCTCCTTCTTTGTGGATTCAAGTGGTCTCTAACATCATCATTATCAATCACGTTTATCTCCATGACTTAACCAAATTTGTGCTTCGAATTATGCGAAACTGAACGCTTGTTCAAGACCCATTTTTATCTTTTTCTAAACAGTACTGGAAGGATGGGGACTGGCAATGCCATAGCCCAAGCTTTTAATTTTTTTGGGGAAAATTCTTTTCAGATCCCATGGGACCAATAAAATGTCAAAAAAGTTCCAAGGGAAACTCAGATATCATAAAATTCTCAAAGA
Source organism: Acacia crassicarpa (assembly GCA_034222035.1). Classification (NCBI taxonomy): domain Eukaryota; kingdom Viridiplantae; phylum Streptophyta; class Magnoliopsida; order Fabales; family Fabaceae; genus Acacia; species Acacia crassicarpa. The sequence goes on from JAWXYG010000003.1 coordinate 44,174,145, forward strand.
ATTGTTAATTCTATAAATGGAGTTCTTGATCCCACATATGAGAGTTGTTAATTCTATAGAAGAAGTTGTTAATAATACTTTTCTGACATATGAATTTCCTTTGAGACTTTTTAAACATTCTCTTGATCTTTTGGGATCTGAAAGGAATTTCCCATTTGTTTTCCCCTTGGTATAAGACATATTTAGGGTTTATTTATTTTGATTAGATTAATGAAGTTAGTTTAGTTAACCATTTTCCTGAATTCCTTTCTTCCCTCTCTTCCTTGATTATCAATAGGGGTAAATTAGAAAAACATTGATAAATATAAAAATAATGTCTTATATTTAAGACTAAGATTAAGTTAAAAAAATATCACTTATCTTAAGGACACGATGGAGTATTATACAAATCTTGTCCATTTTCTGGGGTTCAGCTGAATGAATGTCATAAGATTTTACCAACCAGTGATGGTTTTGCAACTCCCTGCAGATCATTCATGAAAAGTAGACCACTTGCTTAAACGATTGCATCTGTTTGAAGCAAATCTCCTGGAAGAAGGTTCATTTGACTCTGCTGTAAACGGGTGTGAGGGAGTCTTTCATACTGCATATTCCGTTGTTAATGATGTCAAAGACCCACAGGTTCCTATGACTCTGAAATTGTTAATAGATGACTTGAAGTTGACTGCCACTTTGTCTTCTGCGAAGCATTTTCTTTTGGACACCTCAAACTGTTTGAAGAATCTTAGTAACGCTTTCCATTACCTTTATGTGTTTTTGGGGATGAGAGAGTAGAGTTCATGCATTTTGATGAATTATTCTATGCATTTCTAAGAGAAATTAAGATATTATTCTTGATTAGACTTGAGGTATCACAATTGTTGTGTTTTGAAGACTGGGATAAGATGCAAAATAAGGTATGTGTTTGTGAGAGATAAACTCACTCCTATTGTAACACCCGAATCCAAACGATCCAATGCTCATCCAAATCATTTCAAAAGTCGCCCATAAGATGTTAAACATCCGAATCATCATTTTAAAATGATTGGCTCACCCAAAATCCATATTAAACTCAAAATAAATCTCAAGAATTCATCAGAGTTACAAATTAAAAATTGGAAGTTTTAGGGTCATGGAGATTAAAATAACAAATAACATAGCTCTAGGAGTATAAAAGAGGTGAGGGTCACTCCATAGGTTCTTTCCATTACTCTCTACTAGAACAATCACTTAAAAAATGTTGATATAGGGTGAGATTCCACGTTTCAGTAATTACTGAAATTTTTTACTATATACAAGCAAAATACATATGATAAAAATGAGGAGCTGATATTATTTTATATATATAGACACACACATGTACCAAAATCCTCATACAAAATTATTTTAAATTTAATCATTATTGTCAATCCCTACTTTTATCATATAATGTACTATACAATTATGTAATATGTAATATGCAGCCTCCTTTATAACACCTTTCATCTTTATTCCGTTAAGTGGAGCCATAGGCTCTAAGCTCACCAGTTCTTAAGATACACATAGCTGAAAGCATATAACTTAAGTATGAACTATGACTTCTTGATGTGTTTGGTTTGAGGGAAGGGGGTTTCCCTCCCCCCTTGGTGTGAAAAGTTAGATTTGACCATAATGTGAAATTTTTATGCGGAAAATGATGCAAAAAATTATGTAATTATAGGCATATCTGACTTTTCACGTCAAAGGGGAGGGAAATTTATCTCCTCTTCCCTCAAACTAAACACACTAAAAAAACATAATTAAGGAGGTGTCACATATCTTACAACTCTAATACAATCCAACCAAAAAAAAAAAAAAACATAGAAGAGGGGTCTGCCAAATATCACCCACCAGGCATTTACTGTATAGTAAATACCCTGTTTTTTTTAGTGGGTGGCGCTGCCACCTTTAAGTATAGTGGCACTAACAACTGAAATAAAAAGTATGGTGGGATTTTGCTTTATTTATTAAACAAAAATAAAAAGGAGCATGGATGATGGACTGTACGCTCTCCCTTAATGCTCACTGACAAGCCAACTTGCAATTCTTTTAATATATACCACTTGATTTTATTTATAAATTTTTTAATTAAAAAATTTTGTCCTATATATAAGTGTAATTTAAGATAATAAATAAGATTGTGACAATTTTACCCATATTAATTATATCAATAAAAATATAGAGAGAAGAAAGAGTTAAGAAATACTTATTCATAAATAAGAGTAAAATTAAAAATTTATCTTATAATCATTGAGTTAATTCCGTCTCCTTTTTAATTTAGTTAAAAAAATTTATAAATAGAATGAATATTAAACTCACACCTATTTATGCAAACTATAAATATATTTTCAATTAGCATCGCATGGCAACGAATATTTGGAAGGAAGCAAGAAATATCAGTCAATTTGCGCTTGGTTTGATTCCTTCTCGCAACAGTAATTTAGTCATTGTTAAAACTATGTCTTAATAATCCTTTACTTTTCTGGTTTTATATATAAGTCCATTTTAATAAAAAATTTTAGTCCTATTTATAAATCTTTTTTGACTAAATAAATAAGATCGTAACAATTTTACCTATATTAATAATACCAATGAATGTAAGGAGAGAAGAAAGAGTTGAAAGATACTCATTCATAAATAAAGGTAAAATTAAAAATCTATCCTATAATCATTGAGGTAATTAGCTCTTCTTAATATGTGTGATTTAGTCAAAAAGAATTTATAAAAAGGAGGAGAACGATATATACTATTCCAAATCATCATCGCCATTAAATAATAATAATTGGTATCTTTCTCAATACTATGCAAGGACTATATATATATATATATATATATAGAGTTGCGCTTGGTTTGATTCGTTCTCGCAGCAGTAGTTTAATCATTATTAAAATTATTTCGAGCAAAAAAATCATTATTAAAATTCTGTCTTAATAATCCTTTATATACTATTCCAGATCATCATCGCCATTAAATAATAGTAAGTGGTATCTTTCTCAATTCTATGCAAGGAAGTGCCTTTCCAGTTTCTTAAGATTAGTTCTAAAACTTCAAAAAAAAGGGATGTTACATTTGTACTTATGAACTTAGGTAAAATTCGCACAATTCTTACAACACACACTATTCAATGAATATCTAATCTTAACTCCAGGCCAGTAAATTAAGATCACTGCTCTTGTTCATTAGTGGTCATCTAATAAAGAAGACCAACGTTAACATACAACATTAAACAAATTGAATTATATTAATTAAAACTTAGCACTGTGGTTTAATGCTACAAATTAAGGATCCATCGTCGCGTAGCAAAAAGAAAGTTAGTTCATAACTTTCAGAATGATTACAACTGATACTGTCATAATGTTATTCATGAAAGTACAGGAAAGTAAACCAAAAAGAAGAGTAGTCAAAGGAGTTCGACAACATAGATGAGCGTCTGTCATGTACCACAACAATGTCTTCTTCATCTCAACAACCTTCTGTCTTAGCTATTCTGACTGTCTTAGCTCTCTCTGCCACCAAACGCTTGTCTATCAGAGGTATAGGGCACAAGAGATTCTATCAGTGTGTTTTGATTCTCAATGTCCAAATTCCCGAGTGTATTAGCATGTAAACATATCTCTAGGGTTGACTGTCTTTCCTTTTATGGTTAGGATTCTTATGTCGTATGTCTAACTGTCTGTTAGTGAGTTGGGCTTTCCAGCTGGATTCTATTATGATTTCTTTCTAAATTCCAGTCATCTCTAATTTACTTCTTCCTCAAGCAAGTGACCTTCTCTAATCTATCTTTAAGCTACAAATCCCGCTCAATGTCTGGTTCAAATTCATGCAATTATCTTCTGTATTTTTCTCAAGAAAAGATCAATGTATAACATAAATTTGACACTACAGATTCTTATTAATAAGCTACGATATGGTGTTGCAGCATCATTGCGGCATTGACACATAAGCTTAGACATACATTAGTTTTAAGTCATTTTTCTGACTATTCACAGGATAACTACTAAAATACATACATTAAGATCCTCTAATCCTTATTTCCACCTATTCATGAAAATCTATCATAATTGATCATATCAAAGACATTTTAATAATGGAAACTCAATCAAAATTAGTCAAAATATAGTAGAATTTGGACTTATCACGTATCAATATATAAGGTTGTTTTAAAAGAACTATTACATATATGTATAACTAACACACACACACACACATACACATATATATATATATAAAGGTTGTTAAAGTGGAACCGTTATGTGTTATGCAAGCATTAAAATACTTTATTAGGTTTTTTATGTGTGACCATTAATTATTATCACAGCAACACGCACATCATGGCCTCACCATGTCCTAATACATGCAAGGTGTTATCTTATTGTTAGTGCCAATTTTTCACCTAATTAAGAGGGGGTGAATTGGGTGATGTCAAGAATTTAAAATGAAAGTGATCAACAATTAAATCAAAGAACAAGAGTTAGAAGAATATCACCGAAGTGTGCACTACAGATTATACTGCTTCGGCTTTAACTTTCTTACCTACATCCGGTTCCCAAAGTGTCTCTGAGATTTTTCACTGTTTCCTAAGATTTCATGAGTTATTGGTACCACAGTACAAAGAGAAATCCTCAACAAAACTCACTTTACCTTACAAGTTGTAATCATACAACCACACTCAAAGTCACATTACCTTGAGATTTTACAGAGATTGATAACGTTTGACAATAAATTTCTCACAAAGTAAATAACTAATTACTGAAGATAAAAATGATTATCAAAAGATACTACAGAGATTTAATTGAGCAATAAGATAGTCGTTGCCTTAGTTCGTTGCTCTGTATTGAATGACTATTTATAGACGAACGCCATTAATGACCATTATGAGCATTCAAATTGTTCATTAGAGACAAATTGGAGTTGTTGAAGGATTTTAATGATAAGTCACTTTCATTGTCACTTCAACAATTGCTTCAGGTGCAATCCCTTTGGTCTGCTCTACAATTCCTTTCATGTGCTATGTTTTCTGCAACGCAATTAATGTTTTGACAGTGAAAGTTGCTTTTAGAGTTAATCCATCATATAATGATATGAAACTTATACATAAACATGATTAGTAGTACTGAGAAGGTGAAAAAGTAACAATCATGCTTAAGTATCGTTACTTTCAAATTTATCAAAACACTGGTTTTCAAAAATACGATGAATTGCACTCAAGTGTGATTCATGTTCACTCGAGTGAGTACTCATCACTCAAGTGTTATTAGAGTAACTCGAGTGATAGATGGATCATGAATTCTAGTAGTGAAGTGTTGAAAGAATGTATCACTTGAGTGATTTAAAACTTGACTCGAGTGATCTTCTTTTTGTTTGAAAATAGCTTCAACACTACCAGTAACTAGAGTGTATAATTAGATCACTTGCACTTAACGACAAGTGACTTTAGATCACTCCAGTAACTCTTAGGATAACTTAGTGATCTCCAGATGAGAATCACCGCACTCTTAGTCCATCAAGGAGTGATTACTGAATCCTCGCAAGTTGCTCACCATCACTTGAGTGGTATCTTACTCACTTGAGTGAGATTGGTTATAACTTGCAAAACCATTGCAAGTGACTTATTGTTATCAAGCGAGTTGCTCACAATCACTCGAGTAGCAACTTACTTACTCGAGTGATCTTCAGATAACTTTCAAAAAACATGCAAGCAACTTGCAAGTGAAAGAGGATCACTTGAGTGCTAACATAGTCACTCATGCAATCTTGTATTACTCTTTAATCTTTCAGCGAGTGACTTGCCAAATCATTGGAAGTTAGGATGATCATTTGAGTGCATTACTCGCTACTAAAGAGATCATCTCAAATCACTTAGAGTGAATAATCTTATTAATTCAAGTTTATGTTCAAATGTTGTTTCATTACTCAAGTGTTTGGAAACTCATTCGAGTGACTTGAATCATCAAGTCCACTTTGTATTCCAAGGTTTGTTATCATCTAAACAAAATATGAGAACTGACACTTATAACCGTTATAATAGGTTTAGAATTAATAATAGTTTGAAATTGTAATTTATCTGCACAGAGCATATATAGTGCCCCACATATATGATGGTTTGAAACCGCGATGTATGACAGATAATAATCATCATGTATCACAATTTCTGAAGTAATGAAAAATGAAGAACAATAAGAAAATAAATTAAATCATATCATATTATATTGAATTTCACCCTCTAGCCATTGGTGTTGGGGCATCATGTAATACCCCAAAAATTATTATTTCTCATATATACAATATTTTGATAAATGACACCTATTTAAAATAGGTGAGTATGTGGTCTCAAATTTTGAGATGTATTTATTCTATTTCTCTAGGTAATTTTCTTAGTATTAGAATATCCAAAGACTCTAAATTTTTATTAGGCATCATAAAATACCATAAAACATGATAAAGACCATATTAGCCTACATCTCATGTGGAATTTAGGAGACCAAATAAATATCCTGAAAATCTTTAAATTAATTTGGAGGAAATTAAAAATCACTAGAGATCAACTAGGGTTCTATAAAATTAAGTAATGAAATAAACTCTTATAATTAATCTAAGCAACAATTTTTATAACTTATTAGGGGATTAAATCTTCTAATAACCCTTAAATAATACTTAGTTCATATTTAATTTGTAAAGGACATAAAATACTACCTAAAACACTTAAACAACTAAAGGGCAATTACCACTAATTAATAGGCAATTAAATTAGCATTAATAAGTGTTTAAATAATTATCCACAATTAATATCAATAAATATCAATTAAAGGTATGTTGAGCTAATTAAAATTCAAAGACCAATAAAGGTTTGAGATTAGTATAAAATAAAACACCAATGGTCATGAAATACCCTAAACACTTGTAAAGCAATAATCAAGAGACAATTAGGCTTTGATTAGGATGTTAATTAAACTTTAATTAAATGATTAACATCAAAGGCCAATATTTAGCTTCATAAAACCTATCCAAAGGCTCTAATTGGTGATGAAAAAGCTTGATCCTTGTGACCCAAAGCTAAACCAATAGGAGTTTTCCTCTAATATTGTGAAAGAAATAAAAATTGTAACATCCCGCCTTTTTAAATGTGGTTTTCAAATGGGATTATCAGAGCTTCGAAAAAATTAATCAGAGTGGCATTGGAAAAGATTTTCTTTTTAAAACAAAATCTCAATCAGAGTAGAGCATCAGAATAATTTTTTTAAAAGAGCGAGTAACTGATATACATTTCCTGTTGTTGAGTCTGGTTGCTATTACAGTGATACAAATCTCTGAATATTTACGATTACAATGATCCCTAAGTACTTCTCTACCCGTACCCTCTCGTGCGTTGTTCATCCTTGTTGTAATAACCCTGAAAATATTTATAAACCAGCGAGATAATAGGTTATTTGGAAGAAATTATAATAATAAAATAGAAAATATTTACTGATGTTATTTTAGATTTTTCTATCATCATGATTGATATTTTTTTTTTCTTCTTATGATTCGTTGAGTGTTCCTTAGGTTGAGGATGAGTAAATTTTGATTGTAGCAAAACTAATTTGATATTTATTGTGGTGTGGCAACAAGGAAAACCTTATGGTTTAGTGGTATTGGAAGCCTTGGAGGGTGCCTAAGGCCTAGAGTTTGAATATTTTCTCTCTTGGAAGAATATTTTTTTTTTATTTAATTCATTAGGAAAAGTTTCTTAAATGCCCTTTAAAATTTTAAAAAAAAATGATATATATTTGATTTTGGGTGCTATATATGCGACGGAGAATCGAATATGAGAGAATAGAAGCTTCGTGAACCCTAGCCTCCTTCCTCCATCTCTGTTCGCCTTTCCTTGCCGTCGCTGCCCCGTTCGCCGCCGGCTTCTGTCTCCTTCGGTCGGAATTTTGCTGTTGTTTTTCCTATGCTGTTCTATTTGCTCGCCTTTCTTCTTCAAATGATTCTGCCCGTGGGTGCTTTGGTGAGGGATTTAAGGAATCTTCATCTTTTGCGTTTTTGGTGCACTATGGCATGATTGCGTAGGTAAGCTTCATATATGTATGGTATTTATGAAGATTAAGATGTGCAGCGTTTTTTTTCCTTTGTTCTGTTTGTTGCTATGATGTTTGGGAATTGGAGATTGAAGAATAAAAAAATTCGTTGTTGTTGCTGGGTGGCCAAAGAAAGTAGATAGGTTGTGAATTGTTGCCAAGTATCAAATGTGTGGGGTATGCATGAGACCCTCCTCTTTCCCCTGTTCTTGAGCTGCGGCCATATATATATATGGTGTGCAGAATTTTGTTTCTTGCTTTTTACTATGTTTTTGTGAGTGTGTGGGCTTATAGCTTCTTCCTTCAATTTTTGTCTTATCTATCGTGGGGGTTTGAATTAAGGGATTGAAACTCTTCCATTTTTGATATTGGACATTTAAAGATTGTGAAGTTTGGGGGTTTCTCATGGACGAAGCATTAGAACAACATGATTTTGTAACATATATTTTATAATATGTGGTTAAATGTTACAATAGGAATATGATGAATTTTGTGTATGCTTTTCTTTAGTTTAAATTTGTTTTTCATACAGAATCGAAGTTGTAGAAATTAATGAAAAACGATTTATTTTCTATATTAAAACTTGAAAAAAATGTTGATGTTATATATATAAAAGTTGTGGTGTTTTATTTATTAAAATCAATGTGGAATCTCATGTGGAGGGTTGAAGTTGAGGTCTTCTTTATTTCCTAAATTATCTTACATTATGGATTTGATTGTGCTTCTTGAGATTTTGGAAATTATTGTTAAATGATTTAAGAGTCACGAGTTTAAATTAGAAAGTTAAGACTAGTGCAAGAGAGTTAGCATGAGCATGTGAGAATCTCCTTACCAAATAGAGATTATAGTCTTATAAAGATTATAGGAGGAATATTAACAATTTGTTTTGAACATTAGGGGATCAAGGAGTGATGTAAGTCATGGCTGGTAGAAAGAAGTAAGATATATATATTTGGGAGCCTTACAGGTGAGTGAATAACGTCCCATTACAATTTTTATAAATGACATTTTTACTACTTGTCATATTTTCATGTTAATCACCATATTAAGAAGTATGGTTTTGCAAAGGGAAGTTTATAAGATTTGTTGCATTTTCTTATCGTAATCACATGAGTAAAAATTGATGATTTTAATGGTTATTATTTATTTTTCCTCAATTACTTCATGGTCTAATTCATGATTATGCACTCAAATGGCAAAGAGAGTTTTGAGATATTTTGTTCATAAATTTCATATTGAGTTGGTCTTGAAACTTTGAAATTGTATTATGTGAGTTCTTGAAGTTGGACAACGATATTGTTGACACATTGAAATTATCTTGCAGATTGGAAAGTTCATTCGCTAGAATGTATTATTTGAAAAGGGATTTTGTTGTTATATTGAATTTGAACCAAGCTTGAGATATTGTTATTGAAGTTTCATGCTGGGGTATCTTATTATGAAATATTTGATACGAGCTATCATTACCTCGACACAAAGGGACTTTTTATTGTTTTTGGTAAATTAGCCCCAAGCATGCTTGAAAACGTTTTTGAGAGGACTGAACACAGAACGCTGGTTACTAACAGCAGTACTGTTAGTCCTTGGTGCACCATGGTTAACCTCGAGCTCGCTTGACATTCGTGGGTGTACTGCTCACGCTTGATATTCGTGGGATTTGTTCTCACGCTTGTTATTCGTGGGTTTTTACCTACGCTTGTTTTCGTGGCTTTGCCGCGCTTGGTTAGTTACCCTCATGGATTGTGTGTCCATGCTTGCTTTCGTGGCTTCGCCCGCTTGGTTTGTCACACCCCGTTTTCTAAAGCGTTTTCGAAATAAAATTATCAGAGTTCAAAAAGGGTTTATCAGAGTAGAGCATCGGAATAGTCGTGAAAATGAGTAACTGAATAACATTCAATAATGATGTATCTGTGTACTGTTACAGTCATCCAAAATATCCGAATATTCAAAAGACGGTAAAATAAAAATTTCAACGGAATCTCCTCGTCTGCTCCGTCACGCTATCTGCTTACCCTTCTCTTCGGTCTGACCTCCTGAGGGTCCTGGGCCTAAAGTCAGAGCTGAGGTTCAATTACCATTGAACCTCAGGTAACGGTTAACCTCATGCTTATGTATCAAATATGTATGACAGATATCCAGGGCAAAACAGCATTTAATCACATACAATATTCATATATTCACATAATAATATTACACAGCCACTGCAATATGTATGTTATTACAGTCTGCACTATCTCCAGTGCCACGGTGTACATCCGTGTCCTCAGCGCTAGGAAAACATAACGGCATTATCACGACTATAACCCGTATCAAGATGTATGTGTATGATCAATTTTCAAAAACAGAGTTTCAGACTATCTATCACATATAAGCATACCATAAGCATCAGAGTTAGTGTTACAGTACGCGTCTGTACCTGAGTTGATAATTCGGGTATGTCGGCGATCGGTACACGTTTGCAGATGTCCTATCATAGGAATATTGCGTTTATTAATTGTAAGTAATATTCTTGAATATATTTTGGCCACTATTGAATATTCTACACTTGGTACCCTAAACCATTATTTTATTTCTTCAAAATTCGTGGAAAAACGCTGAGCAATACTGGGCAGAATTTCGCCTATCTTTGAAAAATCATAACTAATTCTAGAAAAATCGAAACGAAGATCCGTAAGAAGTTCCAGACTCCTTAGGATGTCTAATTTCCAGAAAAAATATCAGGCCTTGCCCAGAATTCAAAACTCATTCCCAGATTTCACGTGTTCATCCTCTGCCCAGAATTTCCAGCATTTTCGCAACATAAACTTTGAGAATTTCTTTCTCACTGTACAGAACTCATTTCAACATGCCCTTTACATATTTAAAAATCTCTACATGTCTACTTTCATCATAAATTTTCTTAGAATTTTTCAATAGCATTTTAAACATGAAATATGAGTGTTTCTGTTACTAGTTCAGAAATCGCCTAACCGACGAATTTTCGCCAGAACTTCGTTACAACTGTGTTCTTGATCTGGAAATTTTGCAGAACTACTTTCTTCACTAAATTTTCGAAATGAAGCTATTTTAGACTATAAAAACATGAAACTAAAATTATTCTAGAATTTAAAAGATTAAAGCTACTTCTACCTATGAATTTAAACTCAAAAACTAAGAACTTTTCTTACCTAGAGCTTGAACTCCTTCAAGAACTCCCTTCAGCTCTCTCAACTCTCTCTCAAATAAGCAAGTGTTGTATTGCTTGGTGTGAGGAAAAGTGAAGAGCTTGGGTCCCTATTTATAGGAAAAAGGTTGGGCAATTTGGTAAATAAATGCAACTTTGCTCTTGTCAACTAAACACCATTGGATCTAGGTTAAAATTCAAAACTCACATCCCCACCATTAATCAAAAAACCGAAATTCACTCTCTCTCTCTCCCTTCATCTTTTTCCTTCCTTCTCCAAGAAGCTAAACAAACTTGGAGTGCAAGAGTGGAATAGTAACTTGTGTTCTAGAAGCCTTTGACTAATGCACATGCTGAAAATCACTTCTCTTCCCCTAGAAGCCTCTCCAAAACCGAAATGCCCTCTGGTCCTAGTGGTTGGGTTGTTGTTTTGGGCTTTATTGTTGGTTTGGGCAATTGTTTGGGTTACCAAAAATGATCCAATGAGTTTTTGTTGTGCCAAAAAGCCCTAAATTAATTTCTTCTTGTTTATTATTAGGTTAAGCTTAATTAGGTTTAATTTGAAATGATTTTATTGATTACCAATTAAATTTTGATCCTACTAAGTTCAATTGTTACAATTGTGGATCCCTTGTTAGGCTTTATTGTTGAATTTAGCCAAAATATTGCAATTTGTTTATAAATATTTATCATTAAATTAATTATGCATGTTAATTCATTTAGGATTAATTTTTGATGTTTACTAATTATTTTTAGTGTCCTCTAATTATTTTAGACCTCTTCCTTCCCCTTTACGGCTTAACTTTGCCAATATGTGAATTATATGACAATATATCACTAATTGTGAGTTTAATTGTTCTTAAATTGTTGGAAATTCCATTTAATTGGTTTAAGGGCTTTTATGGTATTTTTCAATATTTTATGACTCCTAATAAAAATTTAGGAAGTTGAATTTTGCCCTATTCAGTTCTACCGACAACTTATTCAAGAATTAGAATAATCATACTTGCTAATTTGGAGACAACATACTCTCCTATTTTAAATGGGTCCTAAATGGCCAAAATACTATATTCAAGAGATATACAAATTTTGGGGTATTATATGGTTAGTTTACCCTCGTGGACTATGTGTCCACGCTTGTTATATCGTTCTGTTGAAGTCCCACTAAAAGATGAGATTTTGAGATTTACTGTTTTAAACTGACTTTGTTGAACAAATGATTTATTACATTTTTCAAATTATTTGCTTGATGATTCTATATAGAGTTTTAATTTCATCTATGATCATATGATGTAGAAATTGCAATTTATTTCTCTATTGTTATGATTAAAAGATAAATATGTTTAAATTATTTCCTCCTGCATTTCACTAAATTATATAAATGGGACGTTATTCACCGAAAGATTATTTGGTCTCAGACAGTGCAGCTGATTTGGATCCTTTCTGTGGTCACTGGAGGCCTCTACTGATGGACGAAGCTCATGAGTCATGTTGATAATTCTCGGTTATGTAACATTCATACCTATGTATTTATTGTTGTAATTTAGGAGCTCCACGTATGCTATAGATAGGGTCCTCACCTGAGTTGCATGTTTTGTATTTGATGATAAGGAGCAGAGCTCCTCTAGACAATATCAGACTACTATAGAATTTTGGAAGGTTCCACTTGTAGAGGTGAACCTATTAAATTTTCTTCAAAAATTAACTAGTCCGTTATACGAACTACGTTTATGATATTTATTTTTTAGCTGTTGTACTCATATCTATATATGAGTGTTAGAAATTCTAAACAAGAGTGGAGTGAAGCAAGAAGAAGGAAGAGCAAGAGTCTTCAAGAGGTAAGCTTGTCTTTAGTTTTAGTTTTTAGTTTTAGTCTTAAATTCTTAGATAGAAATAGGTTAGATCTTCAATATTCTAGAATAATTTTAGATTCATGTTTTTATGGTTAAAATCAGCTTAATTTCGAAAAATTGATGAAGAAGAGGTTTTAGCAAAATTTCCAAACGAGAAACACCGAAGTAACGAAGTTCTGGCGAAATTTCATCGGTTCTGGAATTTCTGAATCAGTCATAAAAATGCTTATATTTTGTGTTGAAAATAATGTTTAAAAATTATGGGAAAATTTATGGTCAAAGTAGACACAGAGGGATTTTTATATATGTAAAGAACATGTCCAAATTATTTTTGTACAGTGAGATAAGAATTCCCAAAGTTAGGGCTACGAATTTCTAGAAAATTCTGGGCAGAGGTGAAAAATTTAAAAACTGGGAATGATCCGTGGAATCTGGGCAAAGGTTGATATTTTCTCTGGAAAATAGACATCCTAAGAATTCCAAATAATTTTACGGAACCTCGTTTCGATTTTCCTAGAATTAGTTATGATTTCTCAAAGTTAGGCGAAAAACTGTCCAGATTTAAAACACCAGCGTTTCTCCAAATAGAAAGAGAAATAATTGAAAAATAAATTCTCTAGGGGCAAAATGGTCAATAGGGACTAAGATACCTACTAGGGTACCTATTAGAATAATGATTGTGAATTAATAGATGTGATATTACCCCATAGGATATCTGCGAACGCGAAACGACCGACGCTTGTACCATGAACACCGAAAAGGTACGTTCGCGTAATGCTTATTGTATGATTGTATATGATGGTTGTGCTCATCGACTAAGACTTACATACGTGGTTATGTTACATACGAGGTTATGTTCTAATTATTGTTGTAGCATATGTGGTTATGTTACATACGAGGTTATGTTCTAATTATTGTTGTAGCATACGTGGTTATGTTACATACGTTGTTATTATCTTACATACGTGGTTATGTATTTCTAATCATACATCTGTTGTGGGCTTTTGTATTGATTATCATTGTAACGTCATGAATAACTGTCATACCATAACTGATACATAAGCATGAGGTTAACCGTTACCTGAGGTTCAATGGGAATTGAACCTCAGCTCATAGTCTCAAATTCTAGAGGAACCAAGACCGAGGGCATGGATAATTAGCACGCGAGAGGACACGGGCGGAGAAGATAGTTATGAATTATTGTATCACTGTATTAGTAAATGTTCAGAGAATTGTACCACTGTAATAGCAACCAGATACACCAACAGTAAAGGTTTATCAGATACTCGCTCTTTTAAACTATTCCGATGCTCGACTCTAATTAAATTCTGATCAATTATTTCAAAAACGCTTTAGAAAATTGGGATGTTACACATCAGATATGTAGTCCCAACCGTAAGAGCGTAGGCTTTCCTTTGAGGATACGAAGAAAAATAAGATAAAAAAAGATGGATAATATATTTCACTTTCTTTTAGCCACATCTACTCATTCATGAACCCTTGTTGTCATAGTAGAAGAATGACAGAAGAATTTTCTGCCTTGGCCCCATTTTTCTCTCTCCAATTTCTTGTGTGTCTTCACTTCTCTTGAGCTCCCATTATATAGAGCATCACCTAGGGTTTGCTTCATTAATGCTCTTTTTAATTTTCTTTTTTCTTTTTTAAATTTTTCCTCCTTAATGAAGATGGTCAATTTGGAAGCAAATCATCATCAAGGGCATCTAACCATCACCAACTTTGGTTTTTTTTTTTTTTTTGGTTGTAAAATATTGAGTTACTTATCATCATCAAAGAGGAATTGATTTTTTTTAATAATTAGTCATTTTTTATATTCCCCCCTTTCATGATACGCCCTCATCTGGGACCAAATCATCATCAATGACAACTCATCATCATCAATTTTGTTTTTGAATTTTCTTACAGTAATGATGAAAATTTCCATTTCTTGATCTACCAAAATCATCATCAATAGATATTTATCTATCAATAATGATTTTTTTGTATTATTTTTTAGTTGGGCCTAGATAAAATAGGGTGTTCACATTAGCTTTTATTTATTATTGTCGACTTTGTTCTCATATAATATAGGGTATATTAAATGGGTGGGTTGTCTGCTCCCTCATCCCTAATGTGCTCACTGCTATCTCTCAATTTTTCCCCAATTCCCAAATATCTTTTTTTTTCTTTGGATTATTAGATTCTATATAAAATGAGTGACATTTTAACATCTTATATTAAAAAAATGCTGGTTTTTTTAATTATTTTCAAAAAAATTGAAATATTTTTTTTTCCGTTTAATTAAAAAGAAACTACACAAATTTTTATGTAAATCTCTGAATTTTTTTTTAAAAAAATATTTAAAATTTGAAAATATTATTATTTTTGCTTATAAGACATCAAAATGTCACTAATTTTATGTAGAATATGATGACTCAAAGAACCAAAGGAAAAGAACATTTGGAAAGTGGGGAAAATTGAGCTGTAGCAGGGGGCACATTAGAGACGGATCCAGCTTCCCTCCCATGCAAATGCAATTCTCATTCTTGGCCTCTCCTTTGCCCAAAACTACACCGTTTTGGGTGTAAAATTGGAGGGTGATCCACCTTTTTTTTTTTTTCAAAATAATATTCAGGACACGTAAGTTTTTTTTTTTTTTTCAGTAGCACCTATTATTCTAAAATAATTTTTTGTGTACTATGCAACATAAAAAAAAATAGTAGTACCAAGTATCTGGCAAGTTGCACCTTGATATCTTAAACTAAATTATCTACCACTCAGTATCCTAAATTTAGGGTGCTCGTTGCAACTAGAAAAACATAATAGAGACCAATGTTGCAACTAGAAAAATAATTTAAGGTGTTGAATGTGATTTTTAGGCTGCACATTGCAACTAAAATAGTTTTGGGGTGCTGTAACATCCCAATTTTTCTAAAGCGTTTTTGAATTGATCAAAGTAGAGTATCGGAATAATTTCGAAATTTTGAGTATCTGATAAACATTTACTGATGTAGTATCTGGCTGCTTACACAGCGGTACAGTAATCTGAAAATAGTACAACAAGATAACACTGAAATAAAAATTTCTCTGTCTTCGTCCTTGCGCTGGCTCCCTTATCCTTGTCCTTGGTCCTGGTTCCTCCAGACCCTGACGCTATGTTAAGAGCTGAGGTTCAATTACCATTGAACCTCAGGTAACGGTTAACCTCATGCTTATGTATCAAATATGAATGACAGATATCCATGGCAAAAAAATAATAATCACATACAATATTCTCATATTCAAATAATAACATAACACAGCCACTGCAACATGCATGTTATTATAGTCTGCACTATCTCCAGTGCCACGATGGCCTATCGTGTCCTCAACGCTAGGAAAACATAACGGCATTATCAAAACCATAACCCGTATCAAGTTGTATGTGTATGATCAATTTTCAAAAATAGAATCTCAGATTATCTATCACATATAAGCATACCATAAGCATCAGAGTTAAGGTTACACTACGCGTCCGTACCTGAGTCGATAGTCTCGGTACGTAATTGATCGGTCTGCGTTCTTTCGGACAGCCTATCAGAGCAATATCGTCCTATTAATTTAAAGATAATATTCTAAAAGATATTTTGGCCACTATTGACTATTCTACCCTTGGTATATTAAACCATTATTTTATTTTCTCACAATTTATTGAAAAACCGCTGGAATTTAGGGGCAGAATTTCTCCTATCTTTGGAAATTCATAACTAATTCTAGAAAAATCGAAACGAAGATCCGTAAAATGTTCCGGACTCATTAGGATGTATATTTTCCAGAAAAAATATCAGGCCTTGCTCAGAATTCAAAAATCATTCCCAGATTTTACGTGTTCATCCTCTGCCCAGAATTTCCAGTATTTTCGCAACATAAACTTTGAGAATTTATTTCTCACTGTACAGAGCTCATTTCAACCTGTTCTTTACATATTTGGAAAGCTCTATATGCCTACTTTCATCATGAATTTTCTCAGAAGTTTTCAATAACATTTTCAACATGAAATATGCGTCTTTCTGTGACCCGTTCAGAAATCATCTAACCGACGAATTTTCGTCAGAACTTCGTTACTACCGTGTTCTTATTTTGCAGTACTACCTCCTTCACTAAATTTTCGAAATGAAGCTATTTTAAACTATAAAAACATGAAACTAAAATTATTCTAGAATTTTAAAGATTAAAACTACTTCTACCTATGAATATAAACTCAAAACTAACGAACTTTGCTTACCTAAAGCTTGATCTTCTTCAAGCCTTCCTTCAGCTCTCTCTCAACTCTCTCAATAAGCAGATGATGCTTTGCTTGGTGTGAGGAAAATGAGTGAACTTGGCCCTCTATTTATAGGAAAGAGGTTGGACAAACTTGTAATTAAATGCAACTTCCCTCTTGGCTAATTCTCACCATTGGATCTAGGGCAACTTTGCAACTTCAAATCCTCACCACTCTTTCACTCTCATCTTCCCTCTCTCTCTCTCTCCCTTATTCTCTTTCTTCTTCCTTCTTCAAGAAGCCACACAAACTTGCACTTTAAGCCATGAATAGTGTTTTGTATGCTACAAGCTTTGACCAACTTTGCAACATGTGTTGAAATTCAATTTCTTCCTCTTGAAGCTCCTCAAAACCGAAATCCCCTCTGGTCCTTTGGGTTTGGTTGTTGTTTTGGGCTTTATTGGTGATTTGGGCTACCAAAAATGATCCAATGTTGTGACTAAAGCCCTAAATTAATTTCTTCTTGTTTACTATTTAATTTAGCTTAATTAGGTTTAGTTTGAAATGATTTTATTGATTACCAATTCAATTATGATCCTACTAAGTCCAATTGTTACAATTATGGATCCCTTGTTAGGCTTTATTGTTGAATTTAGCCAAAATATTGCAAATTGCTTGTAAATATTTATCATTAAATTAATTATGCATGTTAATTCAATTAAGATAAATTTTTGGTGTTTACTAATTATTTTTAGTGTCCTCTAATTATTTTAAGCCTCTTTATATACTCTTACGGCTTATTTTTGTAAATATAAGAATTACATGTTAATATCTTTTCAAATATAGATTTAATTGTTCTTTACTTGTTGGAATTTCCCCATAGTTGTTTTAGGTGTTTTTATGATGCTTTATACTATTTTAGGAACTCCAATTTAATTATAGTCCTTAGAAATTCATTTAAACAACTCTTGGTTAGCCATTGGCTTTTAATCGGAATTATACATCTTTAATTATGCCTATTTTAATTTAGTTAAATTTAGTGTCTTCATTGTTGTAATTTCAATTGCTCATTAATTGTTATTATTCACCCCTTAATTGGTCTCAGTGTGATGATAACTCTTTAGGGCTTTCTATGAGTCAATTATGATTTTATGCATTAGTGTGTTAATTAAGGGTATTTTAGTAAATTTCACCTCTTAATAAGTTAATGATGCTTAATCAAATCCTTGATTAGTAATAAAGATTTGGCACAATTATTTAATTTAATGAATACCTAACTATTTATTATTTTTCTCCTATCTTGTTTAAGTATTCTCCATAGTTCCTCATTGGTCCTTTTAATTCCATGTGAACCATAATTTAATTTGGTAATTACTTGCATTTTATGATATTTTATGGTTCCTAAGAGGATTCAATAATTAATTGCAAAAATTAATGCAATTACTTTAATTAATGTACAATTATTTGTCCAATCAATTATTGACACTTTCCTCTAATTTGTTTGATATTTCAATAACATTTTATGCCCCTTTAAATATGAACTATGCTTCAATATGAAAATTTATAGGGTATTTTATGATCCCTAAATGAACTTAGAGTATTTGAGTTGTTTTGGTTTATTTAACTCTAGGAGAAAATTCTCTAATTTTAAACTAGATGAACTATAATATCTTTGAGACCACATATTCACCTATTTATTATTTAGTGGTTATGCTAAATAGGATTTTTAGGGTATTACAGGTGCAGCTTGCCAGATACTGGATACTATTGAAAAAATATTTTATGCTACATAATGCATACAAAATTATTTTAGAATATTTGGTACTACTGACCAAAACAAAAAAATTAAAAAAAAAAATACTCCAAGGCCCTCAATGTTATTTTGGACAAAAAATATAATACCCCAAAATTTGTATATCTCTTGAATATAATATTTTGGCCATTTAGGACCTATTGAGAATAAGAGAGTATGTTGTCTCCAAAGTAGTAAGTGTATTTATTATATTTCTTGAATGAGTTGTCGTTAAGATTTAATAGGGCAAAATTCAACTTCCTAAATTTTACTAGGAGTCATAAAATATTGTGAAATGCCATAAAAACCCCTAAACTAATTAAATGAAATTTTCCAACAATTTAAGAACAATTAAACTCACACTTAGTGATATATTGTCCTATAATTCACATATTGGCAAAATTAAGCCGTAAAGGGATAGGAAGAGGTCTAAAATAATTAGAGGACATTAAAAATAATTAGTAAACACCAAAAATTAATCTTAATTGAATTAACAAGCATAATTAATTTAATGATAAATATTTACAAGCAATTTGCAATATTTTGGCTAAATTCAACAATAAAGCCTAACAAGGGATCCATAATTGTAACAATTGGACTTAGTAGGATCATGATGGAATTGGTAATCAATAAAATCATTTCAAACTAAACCTAATTAAGCTTAATATAATAATAAATAAGAAGAAATTAATTTAGGGCTTTTTGGCACAACAAAAACTCAATTGGATCATTTTTGGTAACCCAAACCATTGCCCAAACCACCAATAAAGCCCAAAACAACAACCCAACCCAAAGGACCAGAGGGGATTTCGGTTTTTGGGGGAGCTTCAAGGGGAAGGAAGTGGTTTTCATCACATGTGCCATTGGTCAAAGCTTCTAGAAAACAAAGCACTATTCCACTCTTGCACCTCAAGTTTGTGTGGCTTCTTGGAGAAGGAAAAAGAAAGAGAAGAGGGGGGAGAGAGAGAGATTTTCGGCTGATGCATTGAGTGGTGAGGATGTGAGATTTCAACTTTACCCTAGATCCAATGGTGTATAATTGACAAGAGGAAAGTTGCAAAAAATTACACAAATGTCCAACCTTTTTCCTATAAATAGGGGCCAAGCTCTTCACATTTTCCTCACACCAAGCAAATACAACACTTGCTTATTTGAGAGAGAGTTGAGGGAGAGAGCTGAAGGAAGGCTTGAAGAAGATCAAGCTTTAGGTAAGCAAGTTCTTAGTTTTGAGTTTTAAATTCATAGGTAGAAGTAGTTTTAATCTTTAAAATTATAGAATAATTTTAGTTTCATGTTTTTATAGTTTAAAATAACTTCATTTCGAAAATCTAGTGAAGGAAGTGGTTCTGCAAAATTCCCAGGTCAAGAACACTGTAGTAACGAAGTTCTGGCGAAAATTTGTCGGTTAGGCGATTTCTGAACTAGTAACAGAAACACTCATATTTCATGTTGAAAATAATATTGAAAAATTCTGAGAAAATTCATGATGAAAGTAGACGTATAGAGATTTTTAAATATGTAAAGAACATGTTAAAATGAGCTCTGTACAGTGAGAAAGAAATTCTCAAAGTTTATGTTGCGAAAATGCTGGAAATTCTGGGCAGAGGATGAACACGTGAAATCTGGGAATGATTTTTGAATTCTGGGCAAGGCCTGATATTTTTTCTAGAAAATATACATCCTAAGGAGTCCGGAACTTTTTACGGATCTTCGTTTCGATTTTTCTAGAATTAGTTATGATTTCTCAAAGATAGGCGAAATTCTGCCCAATATTGTCCAGCGTTTTTCCACGAATTTTGAAGAAATAAAATAATGGTTTAGTGTACCAAGGGTAAAATTTTCAGTAGTGGCCAAAATATATTCAAGAATATTATGTACAATTAATAACGCAATATTCCTATTATAGGACGTCTGCAAACGTATACCGACCGTCGTCATACCGGAATTATCAACCCAGGTACGGACGCGTATTGTAACCTTAACTCTGATGCTTATGGTATACTTATATGTGATAGATAGTTTGAAACTCTATTTTGAAAATTGATCATTCACATACAACCTGATACAAGTTATGGTTTTGATAATGCCATTATGTTTTCCTAGCGCTGAGGACACGATAGGCCATCGTGGCATTGGAGATAGTGCAGACTGTAATAACATGCATATTGCAGTGGCTGTGTTATGTTATTATGTGAACATGTGAATATTGTATGTGATTAAATGCTATTTGCCATGGATATCTGTCATACATATTTGATACATAAGCATGAGGTTAACCGTTACCTGAGGTTCAATGGTAATTGAACCTCAGCTCTTACTTTAGCCCCAGGACCCTCAGGAGGCCAGTCCGAAGAGAAGGGTAAGCAGATAGTGTGACGCAGCGGACGAGGAGAATTTTGTTGAAATTTTTATTTTACCGTCTTTTCGAACATTCGGATATTTTGGATGACTGTAACAGTACACAGATACATCATTATTGAATGTTATTCAGTTACTCATTTTCATGACTATTCCAATGCTCTACTCTGATAAATCCCTTTTGAACTCTGATAATTTTATTTCGAAAAATGCTTTAGAAAACGGGGTGTTACATTTTTGGTATCAGAGCAGACATTCTGGCTCGAAGTTAACTATGTTACTCCAGACAGTTTGGTGTCTAGAAAGGGTTTTGTGGTTGGCAATCAGTCCCCGTGAATTCGGCGAGCCTTCCACAAATACACCGGCCTGGCCAGACTGTTTGAGTAACAGAGTTAGGTTTGGAGTTTTTCAAAAAGTATTTTCTGGCTGGAACTTGGCTCAGTTATAAGAAACCATTGGTGCCGAAGGCAAGGCTAGTCTATGTGGATCGGTCAAGCAGTCGCCATAGAGTTGGTGAGACCCCCATGATAGACACTTACCTGGCCAATCGTTTGATTAACTGAGTTGGGCTCTAAGCCGTAGTTTTGAAACACATTTCGAAAAGAGTACTGATGTAACTTCGATGTACATGTTGCAGGCAATGGCTAGACCCCCCATTAACCATCAGAGAGCCCCTTTCGTTCAGCGATACGGACGTATGAGACGCGTTGCCCGGAAGACCGTGAACCCGCAGCTGGTGGGCTGAAGGTTAAACCCTGACCCCGTATACCCTCCGCCCGCGCCAGCACCCCAGTACGAGCCAGCACCTCCTGCCCCTGCTAATCCCTTGGGATTACCGTACAACCCGCTTTTTCCTGTCGAGCACTTAAATGACCCAGAGCCCGTATACCATCCGGGCCCAGACTACCCTGACAACCTGTACGATCCCAATCCCATACCGGCTATACTCCTGAACGTCGTACCTGCTCCTGATGCCCCAGCAGGCTCACACCATTCCTCTGTTGGGGATAATTTTGATTATATTGACATAGCAAACCTGGTGGACGAGAATGATGACTCCGATTATGACTTCATCGAGCTCGCTGACTTAGAAGAGGAGCCCGCTGACAACATAGCTGAGCACGCTGACCCTGAGAACCTGCGATATGTACTGGATGGCAACCGCGAGCTGACTGAGACGCTGTATGACGGGTTCTTGATGGCAGGTTGTAACGGGGCAACCGTTCAAGAGCATTACCTGCGCTTCCTGACTCGTGTCAGGGAGATTTATGATATGACCATGCCCTTTAACGACCCTTACACTCCGGAAGAATGGATCAGATCCACTCTTCATCACTTCCCCCGAACCCACTATTGGATACGGAAGACAAACGAACTGCTTGACGGAGGTCCAATTGAGGAGGTCTACCTTCACCTGGGGCAGATCAGGAGTTGGATGCATCAGGCTATGTGAAACCGGAGGAAGGAGGTCAGAACCCAATAACAGTCCAAGAAAGCGGTGGAAGATTATGACATATAGTAGTAAGACTAATTAGAAGCCAGACTAGTAGAAATAGTTGTTGATCCTAGTACACCCTTAGGGAGTAGACTAGATTACTTAGTAAGATTGTAATGAAGTAGCTATGATGATAAATTGCACCTTGACTTTGTAAAATATTCGATATATATAATATGATATTTTATCTTTATCTTATCTTTCTCTAATGATCTATCTATTATTCGTCAAAATTAGACTAATGGCAACTCTAAGAGGAGCTGGAGCTCCCCGAGGCCGAGGCCGAGGTAGAGGCCGAGGCAGAGGTCGTGGTAGACAAACACGAACCATACCCATACATGAACTGAATCAGCAGGAACCACCACCACCACCACCTGTTCGTGATGAGATCCAGGAAATGAGGCGTGTGGTCCAAGAACAAAGGGTCCTCATTGAGACACTCCTCGCTGAATGACAGGGAGGACTTAATGGAGGACAAAATGGGGAACAACAAGCCGACGATGGACAACAAAATACCGAAGAAGGAGAAAATCGCGACAATCAGAATGATGAACGGAGCCATGCATCTGAGGGATCCAACCGATCCCAATCACATCCCTGGAAGGAGAGAGCGATGGCAGAGCTACAGCGACCAAACAGAGTGGTCAAGAACACCCAATATTGGGTAACACAATTTTGCAAGCTGAAACCCCCAGCCTTCCGAGGCAAGCTTGACTCAGCAGAAGATTGGCTGATGCGTTTGGACAAGATCTTTGAGGTCTTGGAATGCCCAGAAGACAGAAAAGCACAACTTGCAATTTACAAGCTGGAAGGAGATGCGGACCATTAGTGGAAAAGCACTGCGGCAACACTGCGAGCACGTTACTGCCCCATTACATGGGGAAAATTCAAAGAGAAATTCAATGAACAGTATTTTCCACCCTCTGTTCAGATGATGAAGGAGTCTGAGTTTTTGCACATTCGGCAAGGGCAAGAAGAGTCTTTTGACGATTACTATGCCCTTTCACCAACTTGTCTCGATATTCAACCCACTTTAGGCGGAATGAAGATGAAGGTAGTATGGCAAACTTACTGATTTACGGGTTGAAGTATGAGATAAGGGAGAGACTTGTGTCGCAGCAATTCTCCGAATTGATTCAAGCGGTAGAGGCCTGTCGATTGATTGAGCGGAATCTGAAGGAGCTTAGGAAGACCAGAGTCTTCCATAGCAGTGGTCCCAATCGTGACAGTTTTAACCGTGGAAACTCCTCACAGAAGCGGAAGACAACTTGGGGAAATTCCCGTAATGGGAATAAAAGGCCGTTCCAACCTAGGTAGCAGAACTTTTCAAGGATGTAGACATCCAGAGCGTGCCCAAAATGCGGAAGGTATCACCAGGGGACCAACTGCGAAGGGAAGTTGGTGTGCTACAAGTGCCAGAAGCCGGGACACATCAGCACGAACTGCCCTCAAAAAGCGCTGGAGGTGAGGCCGCAAAACCCAGGACGGGTTTTCGCTCTTACAAATGAAGAAGCCAGAAGATCTCCCAATATGATCAAAGGTACCATTTCTCTTAATGGAAATCTACTCCAAGCATTGTATGATTCGGGTGCTAGTCACTCGTTTATTTCATATGATTGCGCAAAGCGATTAGGAATGCATGCTTATAGACTACCTTATGACCTGTTAGTAGCTACACCACTTGGTGCGAAATCCTTAGCTTCTGATGCATGCCTTAATTGTATTGTGAGTGTAAATGGACGAAATTCAAACATAGATCTTATCCGGCTACCACTCAGTGGCATCGACGTCATTCTCGGTCTCGACTGGTTGACGGCTAACAACGCGATAATCGACTGTGGAAGTAAACAGATATCATTTGCACCCCCACGCAACCGGAGCAAGGTTGATGTGAGTCTGAATTATATCTCTATTACAGAAGCAGAAAAATGCATACAGCGTGGGTGCCAAGCATACATGGTGTTTTTCTTTGTCCAAGCGGAAGCTGAACCCTCACTCCAAGACATTCCGGTCGTCAATGAATTCCCTGATGTGTTTCCAGAGGATCTCACTGAGTTACCTCCTGAAAGGGAAGTTGAGTTCGCCATTGAGTTGATGCCTGGAACGGGATCAATATCAGAAGCACCATACTGAATGGCGCCGAACGAGATGCAGGAGCTGAAGAAACAACTCGAAGAACTATTAGAGAAAGGGTTTATCCGACCCAGCGTGTCACCATGGGGAGCCCCCGTATTGTTCGTGAAGAAGAAAGATGGAAGCCTACGACTGTGTATCGACTACCGTGAGTTGAACAAAGTAACTGTCAAGAACAAATACCCACTTCCCCGAATTGATGATCTACTTGATCAACTATCTGGTTCCTATGTATTCTCCAAGATCGATTTGCGATCAGGATACCATCAGCTTCGAGTAAAAGCCAGTGATGTTCCAAAGACAGCTTTCAGAACCAGATATGGGCATTACGAATTCCTTGTGATGCCTTTCGGATTGACTAATGCACCTGCCGTATTCATGGATTACATGAATCGGATCTTTCACCAACATCTAGATAAGTTCGTGGTAGTATTCATCGACGATATCTTAGTCTACTCGAAAAGCAGAGAGGAGCATGAGGAACATCTGCGACTCGTGTTAGGAATACTACGTGACAAGCAACTTTTTGCCAAGTTAAGCAAATGTGAATTCTGGCTGCCAGAAGTGAAATTTCTGGGCCACGTCATATCTCGCGATGGAGTTGCCATTGATCCTAGCAAGGTGGAAGCAGTTCTGGACTGGAAGAGACCAGAGACAGTGACAGAAATACGCAGCTTTTTGGGTCTGGCGGGATACTACCGCAGATTCATACAGAATTTCTCACGTCTTGCCTTACCATTGGCAAAGCTTACGAGGAAGAATCAACCTTTTGTGTGGGACGCAGACTGTGAGTCGAGTTTTCAGATACTGAGGGAGAGGTTAACTACAGCACCAGTGTTGATCATCCTAAATCCGGATGAGACTTATATGGTCTATAGTGATGCCAGTGGGCAGGGATTGGGATGTGTCCTGATGCAACAGGGCAGAGTTGTAGCTTATGCCTCTCGTCAGTTGAAGCCTCACGAGTCGAACTATCCTACACATGACTTGGAGCTTGCAGCTATTGTATTCGCTTTGAAGATATGGAGGCATTACCTCTATGGTGCAATCGTAGAGCTATACTGCGACCACAAGAGCCTAAAATACTTGTTTGATCAGAAAGAGCTCAACATGAGACAACGTCGTTGGATGGACTTACTGAAAGATTACGACCTGGAGATCAAGTATCATCCCGGAAAAGCGAACGTCGTAGCAGATGCGCTCAGTAGAAAAACGGTGCACGCAGCATACATGATGATTCAAGAGCGGAGACTACTTGAAGATTTCAGAGACCTAAACCTATCCAATCAGATTTGCATGAGACACTATGCACCCGATGACGTGTACCTTGCAAGTCTCCTTGTTAGTCAAGGAGAATACGATCTAAGAGATGCGGTTGAGGAGGCTCAAAAACATGACGAATGGGCTAAAGCAGCTCGGGAGATGATTTCACGAGGAGAGACTCGAGACCATAACCTATCACTTAGTGGCTTGGTCAGATACAAGAAGCGGATCTACATTCCAAAGGATGGTGAATTACGACAGAAGATTCTAGACGAGGCTCATAAGAGTAAATATACTCTACATCCAGGAATGGTGAAGATGTACCAGAACCTGAAATCCGAGTTTTGGTGGCCCAGGCTGAAGAAAGATGTAACCGAGTACGTGGGTAGATGTTTAACCTGTCAGAAAGTTAAAATTGAACATCAACGACCCCCTGGTCTTCTTCAAGGACTAGAAATCCCGGAGTGGAAATGGGAAAACATTACCATGGACCTAGTGGTAGGTTTACCCAAGATCAGACATCACGACGCGATTTGGGTGATTGTGGACCGATTGACTAAGTCGGCACACTTTCTCCCTATTAGTGTTAATTACTCACCGGAACAATTGGCAAGGATTTATATCAAAGAGATCGTGAGACTTCATGGCGTACCTAAGAGCATTGTCTCTGATCGGGACCCGCGATTTACATCCCGATTCTGGGAGGCTTTGCATGCAGAGATGGGAACTAAGCTAAGGCCTAGTACGGCTTATCACCCGCAGACCGATGGTCAATCTAAAAGGACAATGCAGACGTTAGAAGATATGCTTAGAGCGTGTGTATTGGACTTCAAAGGCCATTGGGACGAACATCTACCGCTGGCCGAGTTCGCTTACAACAACAGTTACCATTCGAGCATACAGATGGCTCCATTCGAGGCATTATACGGGCGAAAGTGTCGATCGCCTATATGCTGGATAGAACTGTCGGAACGAGAATTCATTAGGACAGATTTAGTTGACAAAACCTCCGAGCAAATCGCATTGATCAAACAGAGACTCCTAACAGCACAAAGCAGACAGAAGAGCTACGCTGATAAGAGGAGAAGACCGTTAGAATTCAAAGTCGGAGACCATGTGTTTCTGAAACTATCGCCAGTCACTGGTGTCGGTAGAACGCTGAAAAGGAAAAAGTTGAGTCCGCGATATGTAGGGCCATTTGAAATCCTGGCCAAGCGAGGGCCAGTTGCGTACCAGTTAGCCCTACCCCCGAACTTGAGTAAACTCCATGATGTTTTCCATGTTTCTCAGTTGAAGAAATACCAACCTGACCATGATCATATTATTCAGTATGAGGATGTCGAGGTACGACATGATAACACTTTCGAGGTCGAGCCGGAGCAAATTCTCGATTACCAGGAGAAACGGCTTCGACACAGAAATATTCCTGTTGTGAAAGTGGTCTGGAAGGGTTTATCTCCTAATGAGGCAACTTGAGAAACAGAAGAAGATATGAGAGAAAGATATCCGGAGTTTATGGCTCAATGTTTAGTTAGTGTAGAGTAAAAATTTCGAGGGCGAAATTTTATTTAACGGGGGGAGAAATATAATACCCCAAAATTTGTATATCTCTTGAATATAATATTTTGGCCATTTAGGACCTATTGAGAATAAGAGAGTATGTTGTCTCCAAAGTAGTAAGTGTATTTATTCTATTTCTTGAATGAGTTGTCGGTAAGATTTAATAGGGCAAAATTCAACTTCCTAAATTTTACTAGGAGTCATAAAATATTGTGAAATGCCATAAAAACCCCTAAACTAATTAAATGAAATTTTCCAACAATTTAAGAACAATTAAACTCACACTTAGTGATATATTATCCTATAATTCACATATTGGCAAAATTAAGCCCTAAAAGGATAGGAAGAGGTCTAAAATAATTAGAGGACATTAAAAATAATTAGTAAACACCAAAAATTAATCTTAATTGAACTAACAAGCATACTTAATTTAATGATAAATATTTACAAGCAATTTGCAATATTTTGGCTAAATTCAACAATAAAGCCTAACAAGGGATCCATAATTGTAACAATTGGACTTAGTAGGATCATGATGGAATTGGTAATCAATAAAATCATTTCAAACTAAACCTAATTAAGCTTAATCTAATAATAAATAAGAAGAAATTAATTTAGGGCTTTTTGGCACAACAAAAACTCAATTGGATCATTTTTGGTAACCCAAACCATTGCCCAAACCACCAATAAAGCCCAAAACAACAACCCAACCCAAAGGACCAGAGGGGATTTCGGTTTTTGGGGGAGCTTCAAGGGGAAGGAAGTGGTTTTCATCACATGTGCCATTGGTCAAAGCTTCTAGAAAACAAAGCACTATTCCACTCTTGCACCTCAAGTTTGTGTGGCTTCTTGGAGAAGGAAAAAGAAAGAGAAGAGGGGGGAGAGAGAGAGATTTTCGGCTGATGCATTGAGTGGTGAGGATGTGAGATTTCAACTTTACCCTAGATCCAATGGTGTATAATTGACAAGAGGAAAGTTGCAAAAAATTACACAAATGTCCAACCTTTTTCCTATAAATAGGGGCCAAGCTCTTCACATTTTCCTCACACCAAGCAATACAACACTTGCTTATTTGAGAGAGAGTTGAGGGAGAGAGCTGAAGGAAGGCTTGAAGAAGATCAAGCTTTAGGTAAGCATGTTCTTAGTTTTGAGTTTTAAATTCATAGGTAGAAGTAGTTTTAATCTTTAAAATTATAGAATAATTTTAGTTTCATGTTTTTATAGTTTAAAGTAGCTTCATTTCGAAAATCTAGTGAAGGAAGTGGTTCTGCAAAATTCCCAGGTCAAGAACACTGTAGTAACGAAGTTCTGGCGAAAACTCGTCGGTTAGGCGATTTCTGAACTAGTAACAGAAACACTCATATTTCATGTTGAAAATAATGTTGAAAAATTCTGAGAAAATTCATGATGAAAGTAGACATATAGAGAATTTTAAATATGTAAAGAACATGTTGAAATGAGCTCTGTACAGTGAGAAAGAAATTCTCAAAGTTTATGTTGCGAAAATGCTGGAAATTCTGGGCAGAGGATGAACACGTGAAATCTGGGAATGATTTTTGAATTCTGGGCAAGGCCTGATATTTTTTCTAGAAACTATACATCCTAAGGAGTCCGGAACTTTTTACGGATCTTCGTTTCGATTTTTCTAGAATTAGTTATGATTTCTCAAAGATAGGCGAAATTCTGCCCAATATTGTCCAGCGTTTTTCCACGAATTTTGAAGAAATAAAATAATGGTTTAGTGTACCAAGGGTAAAATTTTCAGTAGTGGCCAAAATATATTCAAGAATATTATTTACAATTAATAACGCAATATTCCTATTATAGGACGTCTGCAAACGTATACCGATCGTCGTCATACCGGAATTATCAACCCAGGTACGGACGTGTATTGTAACCTTAACTTTGATGCTTATGGTATACTTATATGTGATAGATAGTCTGAAACTCTATTTTGAAAATTGATCATTCACATACAACCTGATACGGGTTATGGTTTTGATAATGCCGTTATGTTTTCCTAGCGCTGAGGACACGATAAGCCATCGTGGCACTGGAGATAGTGCAGACTGTAATAACATGCATATTGCAGTGGCTGTGTTATGTTATTATGTGAACATGTGAATATTGTATGTGATTAAATGCTATTTGCCATGGATATCTGTCATACATATTTGATACATAAGCATGAGGTTAACCGTTACCTGAGGTTCAATGGTAATTGAATCTCAGCTCTTACTTTAGCCCCAGGACCCTCAGGAGGCCAGTCCGAAGAGAAGGGTAAACAGATAGTGTGACGCAGCGGACGAGGAGAATTCTGTTGAAATTTTTATTTTACCGTCTTTTCGAACATTCGGATATTTTGGATGACTGTAACAGTACACAGATACATCATTATTGAATGTTATTCAGTTACTCATTTTCATGACTATTCCAATGCTCTACTCTGATAAATCCCTTTTGAACTCTGATAATTTTATTTCGAAAAACGCTTTAGAAAACGGGGTGTTGCAAAAAAAGTGGATCAACCTTCCATTTTAGACCTAGAACTGTGTAGTTTTGAGTAAGGGAGAGGCTAAAGATGAGAAGAGTATAGGAGGGAAGATGGATCCCATTAGAGATGGGGCAACAAACATCCCCCTCCCATATTAAATAGCGGTAACATTGGAAAGTTGGTAAATCTCATGCTTTCCTTAATTTTAGTGAGATGAGATTAAATTATATAATTAAGAGAAATTGATTTTCTTGCTTATGCAATGTTAATTAAATTATAACTCAGTCTCTAGAATTTCTTATTGGAACAGCTCGTCGTTCCCTAAAAATTTGGGATTCATTCCAACATTATTTGGGGTGCCATGGCACATTTGCTACGTATTTGATGGCCCCGACTGTGCTGCGGACAAAACCATTAACCATGTCCCCCTTTTTTTTCCCCCTCGTTGATGTTAAAAAGTTAAAGCTAATATTTACCATATTTTCTTGTCATCATCCTTTTCAATATTGAGATTGATTCTGTAAGTTAAAGAACATGTGATGACTTTGATATTTATTTTACATTTAAATTAATTTTGACATAATTAACATTATAAAATTAAATCCAATATTCTGAAAAAAATATTTATCATTTAAAATTTAAATAAATGTGCTTAAATTTTTATTTAATTTTCAATAAATTTTAATTATTTCTATATAAATTCCCATTTGTTAAAATGGATTTAATGGCTATCAAAAACAAGAAATAAAATAAATTAGGACAACTTAATAATTTAGCGCTAGCAAATTGTGCGTAACCCGAATGTTAATTGCGAAGATGATCATAAATGGAATTTTTGCTCTAAGTACTTCAATATATAGCGATAAGTACAAGTAGAAAGGATTCTATATCAGACAACTTTATTATAGATAATCAATATTATTACATTTAGGAGGCTATGACTTTTCTGTAGCCATAATAGCCATGCACGATACATACAACAAAGCCAAGGTAAAACGAAAAAGATAAAATACCAAGCAACAATTGGTGAAAAATTGAGAGAAAACGTGCTTTTATTTTTAAGGTACCAAAATAGGCTAAGAATCGTGGGATACTTATTAACGATGAGGTGGCGGTGGAGAGCTTGGTGGATAATGTCGAGGCTTCCATGGCTTGGAAGGTGTCTTCCGTATGGGTGGCGGCTTCTTTTTAATAGGTGGCTTCCATGTGGGTGGCACCTTGAAACCAGGAGGTAAATTTTTAACAGGTGGCACCTTGATAAAAGGAGGTAGTTTAATAGATGCCTTGATGGGAATAAGGAGTTTCTCCACAGCAAGCTTGTAAACTGGCGGTTTCTCCACTAGTGGCTTATAAATAGGGGGGTTTTCCACGGGAGGCTGGTAAACATGGGGCTTCTCTACTGGTGGCTTGTGAATAGGTGGTTTCTCGACTGGAGGCCTATAAACTGGTGATTTCTCTACGGGTGGCTTGTTAACCGAAGGTTTCTCAACAACTGGCTTGTAAGCTGGTCGTTTCTCAACAGCAGTTTTCTTAACGGGAGGGTTGTACATAGGTGACTTCTCTACAGGAGGCTTCTCCACGGATGGGTTGTAAAGTGGTGGCTTCTCTACTAGAGGTTTATAGGGAGGGGGTTTTTCACTTGGTGGTGGTTGATAGTAATCTGCGAAGGTAGAAGTGGTGAGAAACACCACTCCTATGAGAAACACTAGCAAGTGTTTGGAGGACATTGTTGCGCTGAGTTTGTGTTGATGGTACATGAGAGAACATGGACTCCAATTTATAGTAAACAGGGGAGGGGAATCGGTGGAGTATTTTAATATAAACATACATAAGATTAATTAATAAAATAATAATAAATAAAGCCAAGATTGGTAGGTCTGTTAACTTGATGAATATCCCCATGCATGCATGTGGAAATAATAAAATAATAATAAATAAAGTCAAGATTGGTAGGTGTACGTGTCAACTTGATGAATATCCGCATGCATGTACGCGGAAATCCTAGTTTTTTTCTTCACCTAGTCAAGGCCGCCCAATACCTATGTGAGAAGTTAGATATTTATTAATGTATTGTTATATAAAAAAATCACTAAAATTTTTAAGGGACCAATCAATATATTAAATTAAATATTTAGAACTTATCACATCTATTATTAATTTATAAAATATTATGTAAGTACTTTCTCCATTATCTATCTTTCATAATCACTTTGCTTTTTATTTTTTATTTAGATTTCTAAGGGAATAATCAAAAGTATTAAATTAAATTAAAATATTGTGCAACCACCTTCCCCATTATCTATTTAGATTTTTTATAACCACATCTATTTAGATTTTTTATAAAATATTTTGTACCTACCACCCTTATTATTAATTTATAAAATATTGTGTAACCACCTTCCCCATTATCTATATTTTATGATCGCCTTGATTTTTATTTTATTATTTTAGCTAATCACATATTAGGTTTCGTACTAAATATAAAACATCAATCTACTTCGTTTCTCAAGTTTATAATTCTTTAATTCTTTTCAAATCCAAAATATCCCTATTGATTACACATTAAGGATTACATATAACCAACTTAACTAATTTCTTTAATCTATCCAAATTAGTTAAGTAATTTTTATATTTATAACAGGAGTCAGTATAACCTTTAAATATTTTCTTATTAATATATTAAAACAGCATGGTCGTTTATTTCGACCCTTTGATTTTAAGTTATAAACTTTGATTTTAAGTTATTTCTAAAATTGCATTGCCATCTGGAATGATTTTCTTTTAAAGGGTGGTGGAGATGTTTAAAATCGTCTATTGGTTAATGATTGAATAGAACACTCAGACCACAATGTCGATGATTACTTCCTCAGAGTCAGAGGAGGAACCACGTTCAACACATGCACACGTAACGAACCTTCTGCTCTTAGACGTGAAGACGACGACGTACAAAATGGACAAAAGGAAGGTGCAACCACGTTACTCCTTGTCTGCTTCTATTAATTACTCAATCTAGTTCTTTTTTTAAGTAACTTTTTGGTACCGACAATTAAGATTAGTTAAAAGAAAGTGTCAAAAATGTTTTTTTTTCTTTAAATATGCTCCTATTTATGAAAAGAAAACATGAGAGGAAATGAGGAATACATGATTAAAGAATTAGTGGTGAGTGGGAAATAACTAATGTAAAGATATATATTTAGTAGGGCTAGAAAAGGAAAAAGTAGTTAAGATTTTGAGACACAAGAAAAAAATTTCTTATATTAAGAAATCAACCCCCAAAAAGAGAAAGTTGCTTATAAAAATACATGAGGGAGTATCCGTATGAGACAAAGAGAGAATGCTTTTTAACCCTATTTATAATTCCTATTATTAAATTTTTCATATAAATAATTTACAATGTTATCATTCATTTATTATTTTGAGGACTTTTTACTTTTGAGGTATATAGAGTATTATATATTAAATAAGGGCAAAGTTTGAAAACTATTAAATTTTATGGCAAGATTAATAATGAGATTAATTTAAAGTTTTTCTTATTTCCAATGAAACATATTGAAAATGATCTATAAATAAGGTTAGAGGAGTAAGTCTTATCTTACTAGCAAATTGAGGTAAGCTATATAGATCTTGCTAATATTGTTATCGACAAACAATTGACAATTTTTTTTTTTTGGATAAGTTGTTAACTACAAGATTTTATTCAATAATTTCATTTAATGTTTGTTCTATTCAATCTTCTTATTAGTTTTTTAGATGATTCTATACTATTTGATGTCGGTTCGTCACTGACATATCTAATGACATTTCTTTTATATTTGTCCAAATCATCTTAATTATGTGATTTTCAATCATTTTTTCTCAATAGTCACAAATCACAATGCCAACTCTTTTTTATCTATGCTCATTATAAACCTTATATTTTTATTATATGATATGATCATGCATATCCATATCAACATCCTCGTATTAATTACCGCACTTTTTGTATATATATTAGGGATTAAGGGGGAAAAAATGTTAGTTTTGATTAGTTTTGATGATGTCTTATGTAGATGCCATTGTTATAAGCAAAAAGATTGAGTAATATAGTTATCTCCTACATTGACTAATTGTTGTATTTAATGTAGATTAATCCAAGTTTAGTTATGGAAAATAAACAAGAAGGAGATAAGAGATTACAAGAAGAAGAAATTGAATCAAAGAAGATGTGAAGTCAAATGATATGGAGTGATCAAGAGAAGAGAAGGAAGAAAGAGATGAGTTATGGAAAATGATCAAGAGGAGAAGAAAGAAAGAAGAACTTGCTAAATGGAATGAAGATACAATTATTCAAGTTCTTATATTGAAGCTAGAAGCCTCCAAGATCATATGCAACGTGATCAGCCCTTCAGCTCCACTCTGTTCACGTTCAGCACGGGCGACGTCTGGTAATTCGATGATATCTCACAAACCAGAGATCGGATTGAAACGAAACCAAAAGCATTGGATACTAGACATCTAACACGTATTGGTGACAAAAATTCATGCCCAAATGAGTTCAGATGAATCCTTGATGAATTTTACAAGTTGACACAAAGATCAGCGTCACAGTCAGGAACAGCCTTCGGTATTTTGAGTATATCTCACAAACGACAAATCCGATTGAGCTGAAATCAGTGGCATATGAAAGCAGACTCAAAGAGCTTTCCATCAAGAGTTGAACGGACCAAAACGGAGCTCGGACCAGAGAGATTTGGCCCTCAGAAGTTGATAGTCTGTTCAAGAAGTTGCTCAAATCCATTATAAGTCAATACCGCAGTATAGGGTGCTATACCGCAGTATTGGACTTCCAGAGAACAATCAAATTTTTCAAGTTAAGGCAATACCGCAGTATAGAGTGCTATACCGCAGTATTGGACTTTCAGAGAGCAACCGAGTTTTTCAAAACAAGCCAATACCGCAGTATAGGTATATATACTGCAGTATAGGGCCATCCAAAGAGCAACTAAATTTCTGAGTCAAGACAATACCGCAGTATAGGTATGTATACTACAGTATAGGGCCATCCAGAGAGCAACTAAATTTCTAAGTCAAGCCAATACCGCAGTATAGGTATGTATACTGCAGTATAGGGCCATCCAGAGAGCAACCAAGTTTTTTCAAGCAAGTCAATACCGCAGTATGGATATGTATACTGCAGTATAGGCTTATACAGAGAGCTCCCAAATTTTATAACTATTGCATACTGCAGTATAGGTTTGCATACTGCAGTATTGAGCTCTTAAACTTGTTTCAACTTGACACATGTTCTTGCATACTCCAGTATGGA
This sequence comes from Acacia crassicarpa, assembly GCA_034222035.1. Classification (NCBI taxonomy): domain Eukaryota; kingdom Viridiplantae; phylum Streptophyta; class Magnoliopsida; order Fabales; family Fabaceae; genus Acacia; species Acacia crassicarpa. The sequence goes on from JAWXYG010000003.1 coordinate 44,209,858, forward strand.
GTTCTATATTCCAGTATTGCATACTTTCACTAACATACTCCAGTATTGACGCAAGTATTGAACGTCAAACTTGAAAATCAAATCTGACGAATTTGCAATGCCTTCTTGTTTGATCTTAATACTTCCTATGATTAATCTCTTATGTTCTTAGATATGTTTAACCACTTTATTGGTGAGTTTCAGATCATTAAAACGAAGGATATTAGATTTGTATACTTCAGTATAGAGGCTCTTTGAACTTAAACTTTTTCACACAAACAGTGCCATACTGCAGTATACTACTAACATACCGCAGTATAGGTCATGACTTTCGAACACAAGTCACGATGATTTGCCTCTGGAAGCTGCATACCGCAGTATGACTTTGGATACTGCAGTATGGACACTTATGCACAGTGCCATACTCCAGTATAGAGGAACTTACCGCAGTATACAACGGTCAAAATTGATTTTTGAATTACACGAATTTGCAAATCCTTATTGTTTGATCTAATTGCTTACATATATCATTCACTTATGTTCCCAGATACGTTTAACAAGTTTGCTAAGTGAATTTCAGTCAGCACAGATGAAGATTAATGAGATCAAAGGCAAAAAGCAAAAAGGTGCTCAGTGCATTTAATGCACTTCTGCAAATCAACCTCCTTTTGGTTAATCCATCTGAGCACGCATTCTCAACGGTCAAGAATCATTTCTTCATCAAGCAAAGTCTACTCCAACGGGCAAATCCTCAGAGAGCCACATCAGATCACATTAACACATGGATTAGTTGGAGTTTAGAGAGAGAAGCAGACCACACTTAATGACAATCAACTACAACGGTCTGATTCATCCTACAATGGTCAAAAACGGTCACACATCATTCTCTACCTATAAAAGACATGGACTCAAGCAGAAAAACGAGGAGATACAAGTTTACAATGCCAAAATGCTGATACTCTGCTTCTTCATCATTCTCACTCTGTTTTTCATATCTAGATAGCTTAGAGAGTGAAATGAATTGTATCTGTACTTCAGTGATTATCCATTCATTCCTTTGAGAGGAAACTTATTGTAAACACATTGTCTTTCTGAGAGTTACTCAAGATTGGGTAATCTTGAATGGGATATACATTGTGTTGATTACAACTTGTAAGGGGGAGTGAATCCTAGTGAGAGGATTACTTCGAGTACAGAGTGTGTAATCAAGCAGTGTGTTGATTACAGATGGTAAGGGGGAGTGAATCCTAGAGAGAGGATTGCTTCAGTTACAGATCGTGTAATCAAGAAGATTAAAGATAGTGGATTGAAAATCCCAAGTGAGGCTTGGGGACTGGACGTAGGTCAAGGATAAGGCCGAACCAGTATAAATCTGTTTGCAAACTCTTCTCCCTTATCTCATACATTTCCAGCATTTACATTTGAGTATTTACCAATTGTTTGTGAACTTACTTTTGATATCCAAGATGAATTTACTGAATTGCGAAAATACTTTGATGAATGAAAATTTTTATACTTCACCCAATTCACCCCCCCTCTTGGGTTCAGCCGGAACTTACAAAAAAAACCCCGGACATTTTTGCCGATGGACATTGGGCGCCTGAAAGTTTTTGAATAGGTAATGTTGCCCCTGAAAAAAAAAATTATGGAATGTTAACCTACCATTTAAAAAGTTAATTTTGACTGTTAAAATTAACTACTTTATTACTCCCACGCAAACCTAGTGCCCACGTGGTACCTTCCTCGAACCACCCTTTTATCTTTCTCTTTACCTGTCCTTTTTGATTTTTCCACGGCTGTATTTATTGACCAATATCACATTAATCCCTCCATTATTTTTCATAAATAAGCACTTCATTGCCTCTTTCTTGACGCTTCTTTTGTCCTTCCCAAGACTTGGCCCTCTCTACATTGCTTTCTAGTTCCCTAGATAACGAAATTGCCCATTAGGACCATCAAACAGATAAGGTAGATGATGATCAACATGCTAATTAAAAGACTATTTATTACTAGTATTTAGTATTTTCCTTGTCATTGTTCAGACGGCGACTTCTGAATAATGACTTTGAGCTGATTTATTGCCGTGAGGAAGATGAGAAGAAGAAGAGAAGCTCTTTTGGGCAGAGACAGAGGAAAGAAAATTTGGATGAAGCATGATGTTGTTGACGTGGTATAATTGTGGAATAAAATGTGGCACACCATGCCATATGGCATAACCAACACAGCATAGTCTGTTAACACACATTGATTATTTGGTTTTGTGAACAAAAGGGTAATATTGGTCCTTCAAAAACTTCAAGATGCCCCGTGCTTATTGGTGGAAACTTTGAGGAGATTTTGGCCCCTTAGCCCTATATATTATTAATGAAAAAGCCATTAAGGATAACAAATATAATAGTAGAAGGATTAGATTTATCTACTTGAGGGATCTATTTGACCATTGTTCGATCAATTAAAGCGCTTGACTAGCTGACCGCTTTGGGTGATTGTCAAGTTATTTTATTCGCACTCAAAATTGCTCTCCTAGTGGAGAGAGTACTGTGTCCGTGAATTTTTTTTTTTTTTTTTAATTGTTGTTTTCAACGACTTATCATTTTCTCATCATTACAGATTTATTCTATTGTGGTGTGATGAGTCAATTCTTTAATCTAGTAGTCTTCATTACTATAATAAAATACAGCTAATATTTCAACAAGAAAAAGTTGATTCATCTTCTCTAATATTTATTACTGCTTGTATATAATACAAGAACTATTTATTTAATTTAGAATAATTAAAAAAACAAAATAAATTATTTAATTATAAAATGTGTAATAAGATCTTTCTAAAATATTTGGATATGACATTAGATTATAGGGAAAATCTCAATAAAGTCCTACTGAAACCATCAAAAAAAAAAAATTTGGCCTACACTTTTTATAAATTCTTGATCAGGCCAAAAGACCTAATTAGGAATTTCTAAATGTTGTTAAAAACATCAGAATGCCTTCCTATACTATTAAAAAGGAAAATTAATTAAAGGTAGTTAAATTCCCAAAAGTTGCCAAAAGAATGGATTGAAAAATCAATCAAATAGTCATCTCGTGCTCCTCTGTATGTGTTCCGCTTCATTCTTCCTTTGTGTGGTCCCCATGTATCAATCTCTCATCCAAAACAATGAATTGGAATCAAATTAAATAATTACTCGTTATGCTACCCTGATTGTGCACAAGAAAAGGAAACTGTATAAAAAGAATTGAATTACTATTTTCATTTTTATTTTTTTAGAAAACTTCCTATTATCTTATTTATTTCCTAAACTCAAAAACTTTTATTTTAAATTGAAATCCCATAGATGATGCATCTAGATTTATATCCCTTAAAATCATAATAAAATCTCTTTAATTTAGCATTGATAACTTCCTAAATATATCAAATTACATCACAAATCAATTAAAAATAGGAAGTCATCAGACACCTTCTCCTTAAATATCTAGATATTTACACAATTACAAGAGGTTCTGGAATTCTCTATACAATTCTACCTCTATATATATATATATATCTACAACATTTAGGAAGTTTCTAGACTTGTCCATGCTTGAAGTCTAAACCTCCCTTTGATACGGAGTGCTTGTGCACGTAAAATATCCAGTGTTCCTTTCCGTGTGTGACAAAGAAGTGTTACAAAAAAGAGTAGGTATTTTTATTTTAATTAATTATTAAAAAAAAAAGAGGCCTTAAAGGGTCTTCCGTTGACCTTAACGAGCTCACCTTTTTATTTTTTAGCCTTAATGAGCTAACCTGTTTAAGTCTGATTTCTTTTTACGTGACCTATAATACAAGCTGGCCCTCTACTTAAACAAGCTTATATGGGAAAGCCCAATGGGCTCAGCCTGTTTAGACAACTCTACTATTGATGTTATCTTTATAATAATCAAACAAAAGAAAGAATGAAGGAATTAAAGAATATAACTATGATGTTTTAGAAAATACATGTCATTTTAGTTAATTCAACTAACATCCCCAATCTTATGAAATTAGATAAATATTTCTTATGTCAAGAACTAAAAGGAGTATATAGACTCAAAACTGATCACTTTAGCCTATCAATTGCTAACACATAAGCATATAGCAAGTCTTGACTATTTGACTTGACTCGTCTTGTTTGGGTTAGTAGTAAGAGAAGTTATTTATTTTCTATCTAACTTTTAAAAAAGTAAGATAGGAAAAATTCATATTGTAAATGTGATTTGTGTTTAGATTGACGGTTGCAGAAGTGGCATTTTTCCAAATAGAGACGTGTGTGGATTATTATTTGAAAAGTCAGTTGCAATGGAAAATGACAGAAAATGGCATGAATCTTATTGAATACTCTTTTTAGTCTTAAATATAAGACCAAGTTGACATTTTTGAAGATGTTAAGAAAGCTAATTAAATTATTTAAGAGTATTTTTATTCTTATTTTTCTTCCAAACTAATTAGTTTGACTAATAAACTTACATATAATTCCTTCAAAAAAGTCAATTATATCTTATATTTAGGATTGAGGGGATTTCTTCACACTACTCAATGCTCCTTAGAAGCTCCAGTTTGCAGCTTATACATAGAAGTATCTTTTTAGGATAAGCCCATCTACTCTAACGCCAAGCCAAACACCTATGAATGAGCTTTTTTCAACAACAAAAAAGCTACTAAGCTTCTAGGGGTTGAAATACTTCCCCAAATAGGTCTTAGTCTTTGAATTTTTTTTGATACAAGGCGATAGGGGAGGGGGATCGAACCCAGGACCGAGAGGGGGAAAATGAATCCGAATACCACTACACTACTAGTAGTGCTGGTGGTCTTAGTCTCTGAATTAAATTGATGCATCCCAGTAGTCACTTAAATAAGTGACACATAAATGGGCCTCAAGCATTGGGCCTTTCCCCATATAGGAATGAAGCCCAAAACCCAAAAGTAGTTCGTAGTGCAATCTACGTACAAACTATGTTATATATTTAGAATCAGAGTTAACATCATTTTTCTCATGTGCATCCACTTCTTCCTTCGCTGTTTATTTCCCTTATTCCTTCGCTGTTTATTTCTCTTAGTATAGTTAGATGCATTAGTTCAAACTTTGATGTTCCTTACTGGCAATTATTAGTGATGATGATTTTCAACTCCATGCAGATGATTCAAATAAAATAGACCACTTGTTTAAACTTGATGGTGCAAAAGAGAGGTTACACCTGTTTAAAGCAGATCTGTTGGAAGAAGGTTCCTTTGATTCTGCTGTTGAAGGCTGTGCGGGTGTCTTCCATACTGCTTCTCCTGTTCTTGTTAATGTCAAAGACCCTCAGGTTCCTTTCCTTCTAAACTTGTTCTAATCTTCCAATCTCTTGTAATGATACTGTTACTGTTACTGTCACTGTCAAATAATAACAAAATGTCACAATCTAGTTAAAGTATCATCAGGGGTGGGCCTAAGTATATATTACTCCCTCCATTTATTTTTATAAGATAGGATTAACCGAATTATGTTGTTTGAAGAGGTAGTTAAAATTAGTTAGGTATAATAAATATGCAAAAAATGATATTTTTCGAAAAATATCCTCATTCATGTGGAAAGAAGAGAATATATTATATTGAGAGCTTTAGTCAAACACAGGAATTAAATGCAATAGCGGCACGGGTAATTTTATAATTAAGTGAAGGTAAAACAAGAAGTTTACAAAATTTTTCACACATCCCCTAATCCTATCTTTAAAAAAAAACGTGGCATTCCCATAAATCCTATCCTCTAAAAGGCACGGAGGGAGTACTATTATAAGCCGCTTTTTTATGTACATCCACAAGAAAGTGGTAAATATTTTTACTTCTTGAAACTGTGTGACTGATCATATCCACACAAAAGGTGGTGAAGAAAATAAAAATGAAAAAAAGAAATAAAGTGGTGAATTCTTTTGAGTTTGTCCTGATCTGATGCTTTGGCTGTTTTCCCTTCTATCTGTCAAGGACAAAATTAGCATAGGCTATGAGAATTTGGGATTTGGATCTTTTTATTTTTAATAAAAATACGAAATCGTAGTAGGAGAAGAAGACAGCTCAATACGTTGAAGGATAAAAAAGAGCCTCAAACCAACCAAAAAGAAAAGTTCTTGAAGCAGAACAAGCTAGGATAACGAAGCCTCTATTAAACGAATAAGAGCTGTGCAATCTCTTTTTGTGGTCAAACTAGTAATTTGCTTATAAAGTCCACATTAAAGTTCTAAAAAGAAGCCATGATATTAAACTCAATGATCTATCCAACAACAAATTTAAAGATGAAATTCAGTTCTAAGTTGTTAAGATTCAGTAGTATTCATTTTTATGCATGCTGCTTTGTCTTTTCTCATTTTATCATGGGTTGTAGGTTCTCTATAATTTTTTGTTAGCATTTTAATAGAATGAGTGAACACTGAAATATTTATATTCAAGTCTAAGTTCGTCAAGTTTACATAAATGACAAGTTTGAAAAGCATTTGATTACTTCTTTTTTCTTTTTTTTGAAAAATATGGTTTCCTTACTTTTCAACTTTTAATTTATACTTTCCTCATTTCAGACTGAACTTGTTGATCCAGCTGTTAAGGGAACGCTTAATGTTCTTAAATCATGTGCAAAATCGCCATATGTGAAACGAGTGGTTCTTACATCATCAATTGTGGCGGTTATATATAATGGAAATCCTAGAACTTATGAGGTTATAGTTGATGAGACATGGTTTTCAACCCCAGAATTCTGTAGGGAATCTGAGGTATGTGCTCCATATTGTACTATCCCTGGCCCTTCATACGACTTTTTTGTTTTGTTTTTGGTGATTAAAGAAATTAAATAAGTTATTTAATCATTTAATGTATTATGTATTTTTAGACTATACATCAATTTATAAGGTGGGGAAATATTTTAGAGAAAAAATGATAAATATAAATATTTTAAAGTAATTTAATTAACTTCCTTAATCTTTCCAAAAAAATCAACTTAGTCTTATATTTAGGACTGAAGGGAGTACTATATACAGTGGTGGACCTACTCATGTTTTTGTGGGTGCAAGTGCACCCATAAATTTGTAGGAGATAAAATTTGTTTTGAATGGACTTTGTAATAAGTTGTCTAGGCGGTGTGGTGGTAATTTCACTAGTCCCATAGCAGATCCTATGTTCAAACTCATGCATGGACAACTTTCTTACCTATTTTTAATATCTTATCACATATGAGAAATCATAATAATTTTTATTGTTCTATTTAAATTGATTTCCTCAAAAATACTTTTCAATTGAACCCAATTTCTGATCCTAAATTTTACGAAGGTGCGGGTTGCCTTTTATCCTCCTTAAAAAAAAATTTCCCCCGAATCCCGCTATTAATTGTGCACCCACAAACATTACATCCTGGGTCCGCCACTGACTATATAAAATCTACTTTGTATGCAGTTCAGTTCAAATTGAACTACAAACTAATGAACTATATCTTATACTCTCTCTGGTTCTTTTTATAAGAAACAATTACAAAAAGTCATGCAATTCAAAATATTAGTTAAAAGTAATAAATGTGTAAATCAACTTGGTCTTATATTTAGGACTGAAGAGAAGAGAGTACTATATAAAATCTACTTTGTATACAGTTCAGTTCAAATTGAACTACAAACTAATGAACTATATCTTATACTCTCTCTGGTTCTTTTTATAAGAAACAATTGCAAAAGTCATGCAATTCAAAATATTATTTAAAAGTAATAAATATGTACGACATGTATTTTTCTTTCTAATGATGATACCTTTGTTTATAAAGACAATATGTGAGAGTTAATGATTAAAATGCTAACACATAGTTGGTTTAGCTGTGTAAGGCTATGCTAGATCTGTTTGGGTCTTGAATTCGATTCCCACAGGAAACATTTGCATTGAGAGGGACAACCATAAAAATTGAAATAGGAGTAGTTAGTTGCTTGGATACTTGTAATATGATTCAAAAAAGGCACTATATACTGATTGAGATATATATATATATTCACTCATTATCCCGTCATTTTTCAATTATATATAATTGAAAAGAGATATATATATATTAAAAAGAGATAATAATTGAAAAATGACGGGATAATGAGTGAATATATTTAATGAGGTCAATTAAAAATTTTAGACAAAATGGATGTTGTTTTCTTTATATTAAAGACCACCTTTATGAAAGAGATTGATCCTTATAAAAAGGACCGAAAGGAATATTAATAAGGACTAGAGGTAGTACTAATCTAATATTGAATTTGTGCTTTAAAACGATGTTTGCAATGCAGTGTTTTTCATTTTTTCTAAGTTTCCTGTTGATTAACTTTTTTCCCTTTCAGTTCTGGTATGCACTTTCCAAGACTTTGGCTGAAGAAGCTGCCTGGAAATTTGTGAAGGAAAACAAAATTGACATGGTTGCCATAAACCCCGCAACTGTGATAGGACCACTCCTGCAACCATCTCTTAACATAACATCTGCTTTAATTGTAAAGCTCATAAATGGTAATTTTCATATATAATCACAAGGTTCAAACTATACATGTGTGTGTATAAAAGTCCCGTTAAAAGGCACACTTTAGTTCATGAACGGTAGTGCCATCACTTGGCTCTAGGGGTAGAGCTAGGAGCCAAGAATAAAACGCGCATATAATGAGATGCATAAAATACTCATAACCACTGAATTTTGAGTAAGTTGCACATCACATCTCTAATCTTTAAAAGTTTAAAGGGTTAATATTATTTTTTTATTTTTACAGTTTGACCAAATTTTAGTTTTGATCCCAGTAATTTCAAATTGTTTATTTCGGTCCTTATAGTTTCATAAAGATTTGGTTTGAATTTAAGTATGGAAACTAAAACCAAAACTTACTAAAAATATAACCACTTTTCATTAAACTCAGACCAAATTTTTATAAAACTATATGGATCAAAACCAATGATTTTGAAGCTATAGAGATTTAAATCAAAATTTGATCAAACTATAAAGACTAACAATTGCATTAACCCAAGTTTAAATCAAAGAACCTAATAATTCAGATTTTAACTATCAACTCACTTGCCATTAAAATTACTGTTAAAATTAACAGTTTTTTACATGTCAAAATTTTTATACTTTTTATTATATACCATGTCATTTAAAAAATAACGCTTGGATTTTGACATGTAATGTTAAGTATTTTATAATTTTATTTAAAAAGATATCGTCAAATAAATATTTAAATAATTTATATTTGTTTAAGTATTTTATTTGAAGTATTTAAAATTACAAATGTTTCTTTGACGCAGGTTCACAAATGTTACCAAAGATTAATGGTAGATGGGTGAATGTGAAAGATGTTGCAAATGCCCACATCTAGGCATTTGAGATTCCCACAGCTAATGGAAGATATTGTTTGGTTGAGACAGTTGCAAACTACTCAGATGTTGTGAAGATTTTGCGTCACCTGTACCCAATATTACAACTTCCAGAAAAGTAAGTTAACAAATTCTAGGGATCCATATAACTTAAGTATTCATATCTTCATTTGTTGAACCCTCACAATGTTGTATGAAAAAAAAGATAGGAAAGAGGGAGAAGAAGAGAGAATCAGGGGAAGAGATTGACAATAGACAGAAAAGAGAGAGGAAGGAAGAAACAGGGAGAGAGTCAAGTATATTAACTCCTTTGATTCTTAATATAAAATATATTTACATAATCGGATTAGATAAATGAAGTTAGTTAAGTTAGTTAATATAACATATATTTTCTAAAATACCCCAGTCATTTTCCTTGATTTTTTCATTCTCTATCTTCCTTGACTATTTTTTAGAGAGAACCAGTAGGGGTAAATTAGGACAAAATTGACAAATATATAAAAACCAGGTCTTATATTTAAAACAAAAATTAACTCGCAAAATATGTCTTATATATTAAGGATAGCATAGAGTATTTCTTTTTTCCTTTTTCTTAGTCAAAAGGGCAAGCACTAACAACGTGAGATTACAAGTGGGATCCAACAATGACCTCCCACTTGTAGGAGAACTTACATGCCACTAGACTATAAGGCTTTTTGGGTATGTCTATTATTTCAAAAGCTGATTACAGTATGACCTCTTATGCCCTCTTATAGATCATAGTTCCTAATACCATTTAACCAACCTGGCTGCCCATTAACCCCTTGATTAACTTCCCCTTAATAAGAGAATAAAGAAGAGAATATGAATTTCTCTTGCATATTTCAAAGTTAGGAATAGGGTATATATACATACGTGAGCAACCTTGGTATTAATGACTCATAATGGAAGAATAATATCCTAACGGAGTAATATCTGATTCTATATGTAGTTAACATCTTACCAATGACTCTCCAATTATACCCAAAAATGCTACTAAATATGGGGGTCATTAGTGCTAAATTTGAATTGAAGCATGAAGACAATAGTTAAACTTGAGCGTTGTGATTGTAATTCATTCAACAGATATGTTCTCCATCATGTATACTGATCTCCCCCTTCAATTTTATCATTTATATTAATATCTTGACACATTATGTTAATTAAGTTTTTTTAATTTTTAATTTTGTTGTTTTGACTGCTTGATAAGACTTGTCAGGTTTGCGGACGATAATCCCTCAATGCCGAAGTATCAAGTTTCTAAGGAAAAGGCAAGGACGTTGGGAATTGAGTTTATTCCATTGGAGACGAGTCTGAGAGAGATTGTAGAAAGCCTGAAAGAAAAGAAATTTGTAAACTTTTAGCTCCAATACGTAATATCTCTCTGAACTTTTTGTCAACATAACACATACTTAGCTTTGAGTTTCTATTTGGTGTTAATAACCCCATCGCTTTTGTAATATGCTAAAACATGTACTTTTAGAAGAGAGGGCCTAGTTGATCAAATTGATCACTAAGACGAAGGCCTCGTATGGAATGATACCATGATCATGCAGGAGGAGGAGAGAGAATAGGTAACGTGAAAAATAAGAAGTTTTGGGGCCCATTTGGTTGCATTCTCACCTACCGAAAGAATGGGAATTTTGATTCTGTTCATACCTCTCATAGTGTTTTGTTTGTTTGTAGTATTAAAATCTGATTGGAATGGCCAATCCCGTGACCCAGCCACTGCGTCAGCCCGGTGAATCAACTAAACTGTGAAAAGAGCATGATTCTTAAAAACTTATTTTATCACTGTAATTTTATGTTTTTATGATTTTTTTCATTAAAATGATTTTACTAATTTTCCAAACGCTTTTAAGTTTTTACGATTTTACGTTTTACGATTTTTCATTCTCCTCCCATTTTCAGGTAAAAACTCGTTTTTAAGAACCTTAGAAAAGAGGAACCCCAAGTGAACTAAGCTTTTTTTAAGGGAAAAAAATGGAAAAGTCAACTATGCTTTGTTTACTATTTTTATTTTGAAAATTTACACCATTTTAAAATCCCAAATTTATATCCATCTATTGATTTGGTATTTTATATATTCAGATGTGTCTTTTTAAGCGGTTAAGGTGAAATTTTACTCTAAAAGTATTTCAGATAATTTTATCTCAGAAGTGTAAAAAAAGGAATAGTTTTGTTCCAGCTGTTATCACAATTAATTTTAAATGTTAGTTAACCAAATATGCTGAGTTGGCAATCCACATAGCAATTTTATTAAACCAACTTCTTTAATAGGGGATAACATTTCTGCTTTTGTAGCAGATGAATATATCTGCAGCGACCCAAAACGATGACGTTCTCTGTGAAAACTTAAAGGATAGAGGGTCCACCATGAAATAATTATGTCCATTACAAAACAAACACAGTTTCATCTTCTTATTTTTATCCCTCTTTCAATCTCAAAGCAGAGCCCACCCAGAAAACTGCGAGAGTCATCGTCTAATGTGGTGGGATCAGAAGCACAGTTTCATCCCAAAAGATGGACACGGCACTTCCAGTCCATACGTGGTGAAACCCGAGGCGGCAGCAGCACCAGCACTGGAGGAGCTAAAGTTCGACGCAACACCAACACTAGAGGAAGCGGAGGCAAAGGCACCATTTGAAGCGGCGGCGGCTTCGCCTACAGAGCCACCGCCAGTAAGCAACAAGATTAGTGAAGAGCCAGCACCTGCTGAAGCTCCCGCGCCTAAAAATGCAACTCCTGATGCTGAAAAGCCGGTTGAGCCTGAGCGGCCGACGCAACCACCGAATGTAAAAGTTGCAGATCAGGTGAACGCTTCACCATTGGAAACATCTAGAACGATGTCTGAAGTAAGGTTCGATGGGATGAACTCTCCACAAGGACCACAACCAATTTGAAGGGCAGCATCCACAGCGAGCTTCATGTCAGACATGTCAAACACCATGTCCATGAACGATGCTCGTTTGATCTGGTTGAGAAAATGCACTACCTCTTCGTTCATGTCGTGAAAGCAAGATACTTGCCTCCTAACTGAAATCCCTTCGTGAAAATTGCAGTTTCCGGCCATCAAGTTACATCGAAGCCCGCGCGTAAAACCACCTTATTCGAATGGGACCAAACGCGTGAAGAAGATGAAATTGTGTTTGTTTTTGTAATGGACATAATTATTTCATGTATACTTTAAGTTTTCACAGAGTACGTCACCGTTTTGGGTCGCTGTAGATAAATTCATCTGCCACAGAAGCAGAAATGTTATCCCCAATATAAAAACTATATTTTATATCTAGAATCAAAATCTACCTCAAATATGTCTTATATTATTCTTAAACAACAAGTTTCGTGCAAGTACATAGATAAATGCATGCTAGTTGACCAATATTAGAGCGTTGTTTCAACCAAAAAAAAAACAGACACTAGATGAATTCTTCAGAGGGAGACGAATGATTCAATTTCTTGCTCGTCCAAAGCATCTTGGAGATCTGAATCGTCCATTTTCTTTGTCTTCTTTTTTTTATAACATTTTATATTTTAATTTTTGGGTAAAGGAGCAAAAATTCACATATACTTTACCTTGGGAGCGCCCAGCACCATATGCTTTTTTGGGAAGAAAAATACACACGTAATTGTCAAAAGGGTGCAAAAGTCACACTAGAAGTTAGTTGACCAGACGTTGACCGTTAACTAACCATTGTTGACCAAAAATGCTGATATGGATGATAAATTGGAGAGAGAAGGCAACAAAATTTGCTGACTAGAAATATGATGGGGCATTAAACAAAAATGGAGGAAACAACAAGGTTCCTGATAAATACTTCTTCCAGTTGTTTTTATAAGAACCCAAAATTTTAATTGCCTTGATATTTTTTATAAGAGTCTGACAAGAGTTTTGTGAACATTTAATGATTTTTTTTCCATTAATGATTTTTTTTGCCCCTCACTAATTACATGTGTTTCATTAATGAATAAAAAGGTTGGTGATGCCTATATTTCTATAGTTCTCTCTCTTACTTGCTCCAAATAAGGGCACACTTGTAAAGAAAAGTTTATTTTAGATATACTTATTAATTTTAACTAATTGTAGTCACTTTCTTAAATCACATAATTTAGTTATCGACTCTTTTAAATAAAATCAAATGGAGTACCGTATACTCTATAAAATGTTAAAAAGCATAGCGGAAGTAGAAGTAATAAAGCCCCTTGAAAAGTCTATGGTTTAAGAGATTAGTTACTGTTATTGGTGGTGGATACGTTAAACCTAAAAAGAAAGCATAGCAAAAGTAGAAGTATGGGGAATCCTGAAACAAAATGGGCCTAAGGCCTTTAAAGCCCAAAGCATGACAGACAAACCACAATCCCATCAGGCAATTGTTTGCCCAATTCATTAGTTGAATTAGCAAAGGTTACCAATAGCGCAGAAAAAAAAAAAAAAAAAAAAAAGAGGTTACCAACCATAGAGTCAACTCCCCAAAATGGGCATGTTTTAAACAAATCCAAATACTACTCCCTCTGGTTCTAATTATAAGAATATTTTTATACCGTAAATTATATTATAAAAGTGTTTCTATAGTTAGGACCAGAGGTAGTACCATTTACTACCTAGTATCTGTCTTGGCATAAAACCTATTTATCTAGTTTAATTTGACTCAAAAAATAATATTAACTAGATCATATAACATATATATTTTTAAAACACTATAGTCATCTCTTTTATGTCCCTCCATCTCGTTCCTTTTTAATTATTGTTAAGAGAGTATCAATCATAGTAAATTAGAAAAATAGTGATATATACGATAAATATGTTTTATATTTATGATTAAAATCAATTTATTAAATATGTCTCATATTAAGGATAATTAAGGATAGGGGAAATATCAAAGTTAGTTAAATAAATCCATACATGTTAATATATCCTCTCTCCTTAGTGCAAGAGCTGCTAGACTAATTAAGGTGGATGAATAAAGTTAGTTATTGGTTTCCTAAACTATCATATTTCATCAGTACTCTTCTTGAATAGAAACTTCTTGACATAGATAAATTCTTGTGTAAATCTAATTTATCACGTCATTTGTAGTCTAACAAATTAAAATACAATAACCCATAAGATGATTTGACACCTCCTAAATACTAGTTAGCTTATTAATAAAATTAAAAGATTTTACAAGATTTACTTTTTTCATATTGTAATTAAGGGATTTATTTTTTAAAATAAAAATGTGAATTACATGAGCAGCTAATTGGATTAATATTAGTTGTTGTATTTTAATTGGCTAGATCATAAATAACGTGACAAATAAGGTTTATACAAGAATTTTCCATTAATGTACGTAATTAATAAGGATACTTTAAGGAAAAATACAAATCTTGGCGACAAAGTAAATTAAAAAATTATTATAAACTTGGGTGACAAAGTATATTGGAGTATTTTAAAATTAAATTTAATCTTCAATTAGCTCTTATATTACTTTGTAACTAAATACAAGTCATTTGTTCCCCATTCTAGCATAAGAAGAAATGCATTAAATTGATTTTTTAAAAAAATTTACATTTACCCTTGTTAAATTATTTTTTATTTTTTTCCTTTCTCTATTTTACAAATGATTTTTACTCCCCTCTCTTTTCAATAAAAATTAAATAGGGGTAAAATTTAAAAAAATGTCATTAATTGTCTTACAAATAACTTAATTTTGAAACAAATTTTTCATCTACAAGTAATTTATATTTAGCCATAAAATAGTACTCCCTCAACTACTTTTTTATCAGCAATCTTTTTTCTAATTGCATACAACGAATTGGGGGGCTAAGATTAGTTAAAACCAATAATATGCCAAAAATTCTATGTCTTTTTTAAATATGTCCTTATTTTTTAAAAGAGTGTAGAGAAAAGAATCAATACAAAATATAAGAAAGAATAATTAATAATTTAATAACTAATTGAATGAAAAAGAACTATTGGTTCATTAATTTAAATATAAATATATGTATTTAATAGACATAGAAAATAATTTAAATTTTGAAAAAAAAAATTGATTTTATATTAAGAACTAGCGCAATAGAGAAAGTTGCTTATGCTACTTTTTTTTGCTCAAGAGTTGCTTATACTACTTCACCAACAAGGTTAAAACAGGTGCCCACTTTATCCAAAAGAGGGGAGCAGAGGAATATGGCATTCGCCAATTGTTGCGTCACAGAAAACACTAACAGGTGTGATTTATTTGGACCTGGCTTACTTCAGCTGTGCTTGGCGTCCGCTAAGGTCCTTTTCGCCGTTTTGGTGCCTTAAAAAAAAAAAAAAGCATTTTCAGTTTATCAGGTTTTCTGAATTTCCAGTAAGTAAGATAGGATAGATCAATGTCTCAATAACTTTGTTGGTATCTGTGTCTGAATGTTTGTAAGACATAACACAGTCATTTGGATCCTGATACATCCACCCTCTCGGTTGGTATCAGAGCCAGTGAATTTGCAGATGGTACTAAAATACTTAGGACAACGGTGAGTAAGAAACAAATCTCAAACATGAGTGAAACCTCTAGATCATCTACCTCTGATTCTTCATCCTCTCTCATCACTCCCTTTGTTCCCAGAAATCTTTCCCCAGCTATGAAACGAACTCTTGCTAGTAAAATAGAAAATCTCATTGAAGTTACCCATCATTCTGATCGTCTCTCTGGATCTACTGATCTACCACTTCTCAGTCCGTATAGTTATTATCATAGAACCAACTCTTTCACCAGTTTTGTTAGGTCATTAATTAGAACAAGAAGACCAGATGCTAAGGAAATTGTCCAGTCTACCAGACTAGAACAGTGTACTCTTCCTGCAACCCTCCAAGAACAATACTCCACAATTGAGATTTCTCCAGATCTTATTGAAAAATGGAGATCAAAAGGTTACACCCACCTTCATTTTGGTGCTGTCTGTCTAGCTCTCACTCTTCATGGCAGAAAAGGACTTCCGGTTACTGCTAAAGTGGCTCTTTTAGACTCCACCAATAAGAATTATTCTCATGCTCTTAGTGGTGCCCTTCTTACCACTCTTAGCAACGGTAGTGTTATTCTAACTATTTAGCCAGATTATAATGTCAGCCTTGATGACAAGACCCTCCCCAGAAGGTTGAAAGTCCAAATCCAGATCACTGGAGCTGAACAAGATTCCCAAGCCATTATGGCTACACTGCACCACCAGATTGTTTATCGTTTACAAAATCATGCTTATGATCTTGAATTGCCCAATTCCACCACAGATGCTCTTGTTGCGATTTCAAACAGAGCAGATGAAACTTCCATCATCCAGATCCCCAGGAAGATTCCAAAAGATGAACTAGCCCAGATCATGCCTATGGAATGGATCAGCAAGTATGAAAAGCTTTTCCATGAAAAGCAACCTGATGTTCACACCTCCACACCACCAAAGATTGAATACCTTGGAAATGGTGTATCAAAAACCACTTTCATAAGACCTAGTACTTTTGGACCAGCAAATCCACATCCTCGTGGAAGACTTTTGTCACTAACGCCTGTTTACACACCCTCTAGAAAAGACCCTCCAATTGCTTGGGTAAATCAAGACGTCAGGCCCTGTTATGTCTCACATATCAATGGTTATTTCTTATGAGATGTTCCAGGATCAGGAATGTGTGCTCTAGAATGTGAATGTGATACTCCTGAATGGTGGAAAGATTCTGATGATGAACAAGGATTATATCCTTGCAAGTATGCTCACAAGCAGGCATTAAAGAACAAGTCCACTTCCAGATCTCCTTATAGATCTCACAATCACAAGAAGTTTGATGATGATAATGATTATGGATCTTCTCAGCTATTTTCTTCTCAACGTTCTACACGTCGCTGGCAACCGCCTCCTCCTCCAGCAAAATCTTCAAAAGATATGTCTCTCATTGAATTGATGCTAGAAACAGGTCACTATGATCTTGTTGAAAGATATTTCCCAGATGCTGTCTCAAATACCCCACCAGAACCCTTTGTGGTTACCTTACCTCCAGTTGCTCCTCAACTTGTCTCCTGTATTGCTATGAATAATCCTTATGAAAAAGAATTTCCTCCCCTTGAAAGAAGAATAGATCAAGCCAACAAGATCTTATCCAAACCATATGCCAATCCCAGCACAGTTGATGCCTAAGGAAACTTTCAATCCTCACATGCTAAAGAAGTTTTGAATTGGCAAACCCAAAACACTATTTGCCAAAACCATACCTTGCTAAGGATTGATTCCAAGCTTGACTCTTTGACCACCAAGACAGAAGGATTAGCATATCAGATAGATCAGATATCTGAAGAGGTAAAGAATTTGTATCTCTACCAGAAGCAGCAAGCTATCAAGTTGGATGCAGAATTAAAAAGCTCTTATCGAAAGAGGATACATGGGTTCCCAGTTCAAGCAGAAAGAGATTGAGCTCTAGGCTATTCAGCAAGATTTAAAGAGAATCGAATTAGATATTGCCAAGAAACAGTCTCAGGCTATATATGAGCCCTATCCTTCATTTTCAACCATTCCAACCCCTTTGTTCTCTTCATCACCTACAGCCTACCCAGAAGAAGCAGATTATAGCAAACAGTTTAAATTTAATTATCCATTGTTTGCTCAACTGTCACCACCAAAATTACCTTCACAAAATAAGCCTCAATCTCAACCAAAACCTCATTTTACTTACCCCAGACCTAGACCACCATACTTTAATCCTTATCGCACCCAAGAACCAGGATCCTATTCAGGTTCCAAAGGAATCCTTATTAATGACCCACCTTCCAGTTCTCCACAAGCAGAGAAGCCTTCTCAGCATTCTCAACCTACCCAGCCATTTACCTACTCATCTGTAACCGCAACCATATCCTCCTCACAAACCACCACATTCACCACACCAACCATCAATCCTCCTCATATAGGAATTCTACAAAGCCCAAACTAATTTGCTCCTTTACAGGACTCATCTAATCCAGAAGAGTCACAATCATACAGTTTCTCAGAAACTAATTCTGATAATAGCTCTAAAGCTGAAATAGCTGATATCTTAAGAATTGCTATGGTTAGACCCGGTGAAGATGAAGACATTGGAGAATCATATATTGAACACCCTGAAGATCGGTCCCAAACACAAAACCATGATTACAGACCCACCAATGGTTCATGGTTCACTTTTGACAACACTCCTTATGATAAATGGCGTTTTCACCTTGAAGAATTCAGTGCCTAGATAGATTTACAGATTACAGCAAATCAAATTCCCCTTAGATAGGCATTACAGGAGTTTGTCTCAAGATTTACTGGTACCCTCAGAGCATGGTTTCAGAATCTCTCTCCTTATCAAAAGCTTCAAGCAGTCCAAGTAGAAGATCCTGCTCTTCTCCTTGGTGTTATTCATAAAGAGTTTATTGGAGATCACAATATTATTCGAAAAAGAGAGAAGCAAGAATTCTTTGAAATGAAATGTTGTTCTTTAAACAGAAAAGACCACATGTTGAATGGTGGTAATGATGTAAATCTGCGACATACTTTTATTGCCTCTCTTCCTGATGAACTTCAAGCAGAACTCAATCGAAGTATCAATGCTCTCCAGAGAGATATGACTGATATCTCTATAGGAGAACTGTATCAGCTTGCTCTTAATGCCCTTGATAAACTCTGTGAACAATATAAGTTTTTCAAGGATATGCAAAAGAAGGCCTATAAGTTCAAACCAGCATGCAAGAAGCCTTATCTGAAGATCAAGTGCAAAGACCATAAGGACTGTTATTGTCCTTCCTGAAAGAAGTCCCATTATCGCCATTATTCTCCAACTGACCAAAAACCTTACAGAAAACCACGAAGACCAAAGTTCAGAAAGAAACCTAGATTTTTTAAGTATAGAAAACCTTTCTCCAAAGGTTCCAGGTGTTTCATTTGTCGAAAGCCAGGACATTTTGCAAAAAATTGTCCTAGAAAGACAAAAGGTGATGTCAAGATGATCCAGAAGCTTCAAAAATTTTAATGATCTCAGATGATGCCGCAAACATTGAAGATTATCTTGAAGAACTAGACGAACAGAATGACGAAACACAATATGTCATTCCTGGCATTGAAGAAACAACATATTCATCCTTCTCTGAATCTGAAGGGGATTATCTCTCAGAAAATGAAAATTTTTCTCCAGGAACTATCAATCTAGTACAGCAAGTTTCTCCTCAAACTCCATCCATTGGATGCCTTGGCTTACTAAATTCTAATCCTGAAGTAAATTTGAAAACTCCATTGCCAAACATCCAAATGCAAATCCTACTAGAAAAGTATTTGAAGCCCATTACTGCAATTGCTTTCTTTGATACAGGCTCATCCCACACAGTGATGAAACCACATATTCTCCCACCTGAGGAATGGATACCTCATAACCAATACTTTTTTACTGCTGATGGAAAAATATTCAAGATTGATTTGATTACCAGAAGAAAGATCGGTATTAAGTTCTTCCCTGGAGATACCTTAAAGATCAAGGTACTAGGAAGTGAACTTCCTGGAAAAGATATCCTTCTTGGTTTTGATGCTTTCTGTCATACCAAGAATTTGACAATACTCCTCAAAGGAATTAGGTAGAAATCCAATTTCAGTCCTTGGACAGAAATCCCGTCTCTTTATGAATTGCAAAATGCACCTCCACAATATTCTAATGTAAAAGATCAATTGTTGCAATACTGCACTGACAGTCATGACCAGTTCCCACATCCTTCTCCATTATGGAAAAATAAGGAGTTCTTCATCAGTCTTCCTTTTAAAAGGAATGAGGATATTAATCCTACAAAAGCCTCCCATCCGAGAATAAATCCTGATGATCTGAAGCTAGCCCGAGAAGAATGTGCAGCATTGCTAAAGCAAGGTCTTATAGAACCAACCAAGTTCGAATGGGCATGCCAAGCATTTTATGTTGAAAAAATATCTGAAATCAAAAGAGGAAAGAAACGACTTGCCATTGATTACAAGCCCCTTAATCATTTTCTCCAAGATGACAAATTTCCTCTTCCTAAACCCACAGCTCTGTTTGCCTAACTAAAAGGTTTGGCTCATATCTTCTCCAAGTTTGATCTTAAAGCAGGATTTTGGCAGCTTGGGATCCAGCCACAAGACCAACCCAAGACAGCTTTTTGTATACCCAATGCTCAGTGTCAATGGACTGTGATGCCCTTTGGGCTTAAAGTGGCTCCTTCACTATTCCAAAAGGCCATGATCAAGATATTTGAGCCCATCGTCAACAATGCCCTTATTTACATTGATGATATCCTACTATTCTCGGCAACTGAAGAAGAACATCAATTACTTTTGGCCCAGTTTTACCAAATAGTGGCCCAACATGGCATTATGCTCTCTTCTAAAAAGAGTGATATTGGGATCAGCGAAGTTGATTTCCTTGGGATGCACTTCAAGAATGGTAAATACAGCCCAAGTCCACACATTGCTCAGGAATTACTAAAATTTCCTGATAATAATCTCTCCCATAAGCAGGTTCAATAATTCCTCGGAATTGTTAACTTCCTAAGAGATTTTATCTCTCAATTGTCCCATCATAGCAGCCACATGTATAAAATGTTGAGAAAGAATCCACCACCATGGTCACAGGTACAAACAGATGCTGTAATTACCCTCAAAAGAATTGCTCAAAATCCTCCACCACTAAAAATCCCAGATCAAGGACAGAGAATCTTACAGACTGATGCTAGTGAAGATTATTGGGGTGCAATACTTCTTGAAGAAGCAAATGGAATATGAAACTACTGTGGACATGCAAATGGACAATTTAAAGACTTAGAAAAGCACTACCATGCCACCTACAAAGAAATCCTTGCTGTCAAACGGGGAATTGAAAAGTTTAACTTTCACCTGAGCCCCTACCACTTCACAGTAGAAATGGACAATACATCTTTTCCAAAGATGCTCGACCCAAAGAAGAAGCTACTGCCAGATGCCCAGTTACTCTGATGGAAAGGCTGGTTCTCACGCTATAAATTCTCAGTTAAACACCTCAAATGACCACAGAACATCCTCGCTGATTTCCATTGTTGTCAAACTCGCGAGTTGACTCTTCGAGTTTACCGTTTTTACGCTTCTAGCTTATAAAAACGAGTCAAGTCAGTGGTAAACTTGTGCTAGTTGTAAACTCGGTTAAATTCACGAGTTTATGCAACGAGTTTACCGTTTTTACGTTTCTACCTTACAAGATCATGTTAACTTACTCTTAAACTCATGTTAACTTTTTTTTTTTTTTTTGGATTTGATCATGCTCAGCGGTTTTGTATAGAAATTTTATAGAAATTTCTTTATTAAATATGATAAATGTTGATGGATATAATTTTAATTATTTGAATTTAAGATATATTTAAATCAAATTATTATTATTTTATATTTTAATTATTTAATTATACAATAGTAATACCTATTTAATAATAAAAGTAAACTCTTAAGAGTTTACGATTCGAGTTCACGATACGAATTTACGTCGCTGTCACGAGTTTGCTTAAACTCGTGAGTTTGACAACCTTGCTGATTTCCTTTCCAGACCACAAAAAGCTTCTCCTCCTCATCCACAAATCCTCTACATTCTCACTCTCTCAAAAAGTCATCCTCCTACCATCATGCCATTCTTCACCAAAGCAACTGTTCTTCCTCCCAATTCCAATCTCAACTCCTTCACAGATTTCCAAAAATACGCCAATGAGAACCTTTACTCTTCGCTTCATCTTCTCTTCAATAAAACTGATCTCATCCCTAAAGTCCAACACTTTAGTTCTATCTGCCCATACACTACTGTCCTGTTCATTCAATGTCCTATAACTGATGAACTTCTTTGATATGTCTGGTCAATGACCATTCTCCATACCAGTTCCATTGCCCTTGCTCCACTTCCTGTCTATCATCACATCTGTGATATTCACAATGCAGACTCAGCCCTTGTCAAGCTCCTCACTCTCTTTGTCCCTCTCCATACTTGGAGAGGTTCTCTGTTTAATGTCATAGAAAAACATAATCTTTGGTTTGTTAAAAAAGCAAAACAAAAAAGATTTTCTTGTGTGTTTTTTCTTAGCAGGTCTTATCATACGTAGAAACCAGATGGTGTAGAACTGGAAACCAATGCCCAGCTTTAGCCTCAATCTATCGATTGGGTTCAACCAGACCCGGAACAATATGGAAGGAACTCGGCCTCATCCTTGCTAGTTACAATAAATGTGTCTCAAAGGACTGTACCATTCTCGGCCCTATACCCAGCGAAGAAAAGGTGTATGCATATGATGAGCTGTATCAGCCAGAGCCTCACTACATGTCATCCTACCAAGCAACTTCTTCACAAGCAGTTGAGTTACCGCTTGACTCTCAGGGAAATATTCTCCAGGACTCTCAAGAGCCTTACGAAGACGGTTGTGAAGACCATTTCACGTAGCTGTCTCTTTCACCTCCAGGCCTATCTCAATTTCCAGCACACTGCACCCAGCCACAGGCTCAGAGCCCAAATGATGATCCAGTAGGCCCAGATCCATACTATAATGATTTTGATCCACTTAGCTACATCCAGACCAACTATTATGACAGTGACAATGACAACAACAATCTCTCTCCAAGTCACGAACCAATCTGCAAAGGGTCCCCATGAACAGTACCAGCACTATCGGTAGCCAATTTCCAGCCAGTTCCTAGTTTCAGCCCATGTGTTTAAAATTGTGTATTACGTGTCTTCTACTTTTCCAGGCGTGATGTGTTTTGCCTAGTGGTGTCTATACTATTATGAACAACTGTCTGTTGCTTTTATTTCTGTCCACTACTTTACTAGTGCGTTTTATGATTTGCTTTGTCCTGTTTTGGCTCTGCACCTCTACATAAGCAGACCTTGTTTTCAGTTGTAATCATATCGAAAAATCAATAATATTTCCAGTGTGTTTTCTTATATGGCTTCCCTCTAAACCTTCCTTCCTGTTTCTGAAAGCCCTAGTTCTTAGTATGTTAGTATTATCTACTCCTTAGATTCCAAGTATGCTCTGCACTTGCCTCTTCATGAGGATCCTGTGCATCAAAACAGAATCAAGATCACGATCCAGTATGAGAGAGTACTGAAAATCAGGATACTGAATGTACCCGTATTGTATGCCTTGATTGGGAAGATGCTTGAATCCTAAAGTGTCCTTGAGCATGGGCAAGAGATAAGTCCCGGTAGGCTCGGACTGTCCACTGGATTTGAGTATCTTCTCGTCAATGTATGTATTTCCTAGTAACCTTTCAGTATAATCATTTTTAGTTTATCAGGTTTTCTGGATTTCCAGTAAGTAAGATAGGATAGATCAAGGTCCCAATGACTTTGTTGGTATCTGTGTCTGAATGTTTGTAAGACATAACATAGTCATTTGGATCCTGATACATTCATAAATGCCAAAAAGATACTTTAGGATATTGAATGGTACTAAAAAATATTACATGATCTTAAAAAATTATTTTAGCATCTTCAAAAAATATCTGAAGATACTGACTGATATTAAAAAAAATACTTGAGGTTGGTACTGAAAAATACTTTATGATCTTGAAAAATTATTTTAGGATATAAAATATTTTAAGGTAATGATTGGTACTAAAAAGATATTTAGGATTCTAATTGGTACTGAAAAAAATTCTTCATGATCTTAAAAAAATATTTCAGGTACTAAAAATATATTTCACGATGTGTTTTTAATATGCTGAAATAATTTTTCAAGATCATGACATATTTTTTCAGTACGTTCAATATCTTGAAGTATCTTTTTAATACCCAATAATACCTAAAATATTTAAAAAGAGAGAGAGAGAGGCACCGACTTTTCACCAAAACGATACAGTTTAATGAAAAGAACCGCAATGGACGCCAAGTGCAGCGGAGGTGGGCTTGTTTGGGATATCGGTGGGCAAAATGACTTATGGAAAAGTCTAATTGGAAAAAAGTCAGATGGTGAAATATGATTTATGTTTGAATTGGTGGTTGCATAAGTAACTTATGGAAAAGTTTGATTGGGTGAAACTTGTTTAGAATGACTTATGGATAAGTGACTTTCAAGATAATTACAAGAAAAAATTAAAATGAAAATTACCAAAAATATGAAAAATACTAAATTATAAAATTTGGCAATGCATAAAAGACATAATTTGATCAAATAAATGTAAATATTGCATAAGTAATTAGGAAGTTAGAAAAGGGAGCTTTTCAAATAAGGAACTTATTAGAAGCCAGGAATTGGAGCTTTTCAAATAAAGAGCTTGTTAGAAACTAGAAAATAGAGCTTTTCAAATAAGCTCATTTTTACCCATACACTCAATTGGTGATAGTTTCCATCCAAATGAAAAATTTGAAGAAAAATCCATAAAACCAATCAAGCCCAATATTTACTCACCAAAAGCAGAGAGAAAATCTTTGTTTAAGCCCGGGAGCGTAGCTGCAAACAAGAGCATAATGACAAACAGTGAAGCACCAAAAAAAAAAAAAAAAAGAGACAGACAAACAGTGAAGCCAAGATCACTCAAATAGTCAAATAATCGATTGATGTCAAACGATCTTAAAGAAGAAGAAGGAAAGAGAATGAGCAGTAGATTGAATACAAGTCATTTGAAGAAGAAGAAGGAAAGATAATGAGCAGCAACGTTAACGCCGGAAACGGAAAGGTGGTTTGCGTCACTGGTGCTTCTGGCTATATTGCTTCGTGGCTCGTCAAGCTTCTTCTTCTTCGTGGTTACTCTGTTAATGCAACTGTTCGTGATGTTAGTGAGTGTTCCTTAATTTTGCTTCTACTTGTCTTCATGCTTTGATCTCAATTCTGTTTCGGTTAGGTTAGCACATCACTCGATAAATCCACTGTAAATGATACAGAGAAATATTTTTATTTTTTCAAATAGATATTGTATTTCATTTTAAAGTTGATATATACTACATCTACATGCATATTCCTATACAAGTTTGTGGCATGTTGTAGGACGGTAGTGTAAGTGTACTTTGGCAATAAAAAATTGAAGGAATGGTGTAACAAGAGAGACTTGATCTTAGACTCTGATATGCCTTCTGTTCTGAAGGTCGTGATTGTTACTAGTAAAGTTTCTGATACTATCCTTGTGGCTTTCAACACTGGAGCATGGAGATGAATTTGTGCATGTGTGTTAGATTTGGTGCTTAGTTAGATTCCCAGGTCTCCATTTCATCCCCCCCCCCTTTTTTTTTTTTTGTTTCTTATATACTATTCTGTAAATTTTTTCGTAATGAATTTGTGATTTTCTGGCAACTCTCTGCAGATGATTCCAAGAAGGTAGATCATCTACTTAAGTTTGATGGAGCAAAGGAGAGGCTGAAGCTGTTTAAAGCAGACCTTTTGGAGGAAGGTTGCTTTGACCTTGCTGTTGAGGGTTGTGAGGGTGTATTTCACACTGCTTCTCCCTCCTTTTTAGATGCCAATGACCCACAGGTTCATATCATTCTAAAATTGATAGATAATATTGGTCCTATTTGTAAGTTCATTTTGATAAACAAAATTTGGTCCTTATTATAAGTTTCGTTTTAGAGTAATAAATGCATTTGTTACATTTTTGCGAAAGAATTTATTCATGTTGACTTTTGAAACCAATAATAGATAAAGGCAAATTATAAATTTAGTTCATAATTAATGTTTTAACTAACTCTCCTTGTTATATGAGAATTAGTTAATTCGGACTAATAAATAGGACCAAAGTGGTACTTTATAGTGTTTGACCTGCAACAAAGCACTCTTTTTTGGGATCCGGATTCTCTCAATATCACTTCTCTCAGTATCCCTAAATATCTTTGCATCTAAGCCGTCCAAAAGTTGATCTAAGGGCCCAGAATTATTAATGTCAAAAACCGCATGCGATAAATATAAAAATTTTAAAAGTCCCTCTCTAGACGTTGTATCAACTTTTGAACGGCTCAGATCAAAACATACTAAGGGATGAGGAGGGGAGCATACTGAGATAATCACATTTAAAAATCACTTTCTCATTTTACGAGATAAAATTCCTCTCATATATTTATCACGTACAATGCAAAGTAAGCTAAATAAACATTTAAGCCCTTTGTTTGCCCTATCTCTCAGCAAATAGCAGTACCTAGTTCAGCTATCTTATTAGTTCGCTTGGTAATCTGACAAAGTGAGACTTAAATCTTGCAATTCTTTTACTGTCCTATTCACAACTGGTGAAATTTGGGGGATTAGGCAAATGACAAAGCCTGATTTGAGTCTGTCAACCATTTAAGTTAGCATTTTATTGTGTGTCTCAAGGAGGAAAAAAAAAAAAAAAACTTGCCTTCTTGGCTTGTTTCTTAGTGTCTAACTGTTGCTCTCTTCATTGGTAGACTGAACTTATTGACCCAGCTGTCAAGGGAACTCTTAATCTTCTAAAGTCATGTGCAAAATTGCCATCTCTGAAACGAGTTGTTTTAACATCTTCCATGGCGGCAGTGTTAAGTAATGGACAACCTAGATCTCCTGAAGTCATAGTTGATGAGACATGGTTTTCAAAGCCAGATTTTTGCAGGGAGGTTAAGGTATGTGCCATATGTCTTACACTAACAGTGAAATAAGAGTTTTCATTCTGTAATTGTAATGAATGCGGTTAAGTTGGGGTTTGAAGTTTCCAATGTTTCCTTGGAACTCCATTCTGCTTATTATGACAGAAGTCAAATCATTTTATTACTGTGATGTAGAGATAGCACCTTAACCTTGTCGAAACTGCTTCAGCAGTTTTATTTGATCCCTTCCAAAAAAAAAAAAAAAAACCATATCTGTAGTCTTAAAGTTGTATGCCCTGGACTATTTCTGCTTATTACACTAATGTACTTGTTCCAATTTCAAATGTATGAAAATTCCACGTTTGCCATGCTTATTGTTTAACAAGACATTGTCTTAAACTTGTATGGCCTGGACTCTTCAATTTCCTTCTGCTATTACAGCTCTGGTATGCACTTTCCAAGACATTGGCTGAAGAAGTTGCCTGGAAATTCGTTAAAGAAAACAACATTGACATGGTAGTGATCCACCCATTATATGTACTAGGACCACTCTTGCAACCATCACTTAATGACTCTTCTGCTACAGTTTTAAGGCTACTAACTGGTAATTTTTTATGTGCACAGGGTTCATGCTGTATGGAAGTCCTTGTATGTAATTTGTCAGCATCCTGATTACTTGATCTTCTTCAACTGAAATACTTTGTCTGGGTTTTGATAATTTAAAGGGGAATTTGGGTTAAATTGTTGATTTTGACTTACAATGATTGTACTTTGGGATGAAAACTAAGGATTATAATCATTTCATTGAAAAAAGGGCTGTCTTGTAAGGCATGTCCATTGGAATCGTAGTGCTTAGCTAACTGCTAGATTCAGTTTCGCCAAAAACATAAAACTATTAGATTAGATACTTAGTTCAATGATGCTCTTTACTGGGTATCTATGAGAGCATGACCATCACCAAAGGAAGCAATCATCATTTTAGAGCTGGACATTGCTTCTTCTCACATAATGAATAGAAAGGGCTTTTAGAGGCAAGACGATGTCTAAATATAATAAGAGGAGTTTGGTTGGGTTGTTAGTGAATGGTATAATAGGCAATTATGAATGCTAGTTATCCACTGGCTATAGAGGGGTAGGGACTAATGTAATCAGATAATCTGGAATTATGGAATAAGAATCAAGTTTTGAATCTTTTGTATAAATCTCTCTGCTCTCTCTGTCTATTCTCTCCCTATTCTGATGAGTTGTTTATCGGAATTTACAGTTCTTAAACCTAACGAGGTAGCTTTTTAGGGTCTGGTCTCTCAAATTTTCCTATTAGAATGCTTTAGAATTAGAAGGTTTTAATAAAGGGTGGCTTGTGTTAAATATGCTAATAGCTGCATGATGGTTATGTGGTTTACGGATCAATCAAGCCATTGTATACTCCAACAAAATCAAGACGAAATATAAGCTATTACTATTATATCAATTTCATTCTAGGGAAAAAAATGTAAGGGAGACTGCCACATGAAGTCTCATTTTCTGCTTTTGCCCATGGAAGACATGAGATGCTAGTTCAAAACCAAGGTTTTGTTTTTGACAGAAAACAAGTTATAGAACCTAAGCATTATTTCCTACTTCAATCTTTAATGTCATAATGTCAATATAAATTTCTTCATTAATAATTCTGATTCAATATCAATTTAATTTATTATTGTTCCGAGATAACTCTTGGTTGACTGGAATCCTTGTTGAATATCCTCATGATCTGGCTCCTAGGCAAATATTACTGTGTTGCTTTTTATAAAGACTTGCCATGTTTATTTTTGGTGCAGGTGCTCAAACATCTCCGAATGTAGCTGCAGGATGGATCAACGTGAAAGATGTGGCAAATGCTCATATTCAGGCATTTGAGATTTCTTCAGCTAGTGGAAGATATTGTTTGGTTGAGACTGTGACACACTTCTCAGACTTTGTAAAGATTTCACACGAATTGTGCCCAACATTACCACTTCCAGAAAAGTAAGTCAACTGTCTCCTTTATTCCATGAGCACATATAACTTTTGACTTCAGATCTCCATAAACTGCTTCCACAAATCATTTCTACACGCACACTCACACAAAGCAAATTGGATTCTCATATATGATTGTATGAGATTAATGACTTACTACTCTCTATGGCAACATGCACAAAATGTTCTTGTTTCTTCTCCTTGAAGAGATAATGCTTATTGCTTCAAGCAACTGGCTTTACGAGATGAAAAAGAACATGCCTTGGCACCAAGTTGGTATTGATCTTTGTAATGAGTAAACCAAATCCGAAGATTGATCTTGGAGTTTTCTTTATTCAAGTCTGAACATGTTGGGTTATACCTAGTTCACCCTTTAATTAAAGAGGGAGTTACACAACCATGCAAGAGAGATTTATGGGATGAAAAGAATCGGGGTTCATGTGTGAATACAGAAGTGTAACCTCCAGAGTTGAGTTCCTGTTTGGGAAGGCGGTGGGAGGCTGAAAAAGCATGGTAAGAATGGAAAAAGCACGGTGGGAGTAAAATGAAGTGTTTGGGTTGGCATTTTTTCAAATGGGCTTTTAGGCCAAAAGCTATTTTTAAGAAGTCACTAAAACCTGATTTTCACTATATAGATGGGCTTCTATGACTGTCAATCCAAACATAAATCACATTTACTATCTGACTTTTATTCTATCTTAAGTTTGCAAAAGTTAAATTGGAAAAAAGCCACTTTTGTTACCGCTAATCCAAACGAGCCTTCTCTCTTCCTTTCCTCTTAGATGAAAATCTCTCTAAGAACTATTCTCTCCTCTCTTGCTCGATGTATTTATCATGTGGCTTAAACTAAGTCCGTACTATGATTTGGTTTTGCATGGGTGATAAAGTTGCTTCACCGTACTTTCCAGTATGCCCTAAAACTTGCAGAACAGAAGTGACAGATATTTATGAGCGGTGAGCAATTTCGCACCTTAAAGGAAAGAAAGAAGAAAACAATAACAACAACAACAACAAGAGTTTCTTATTAATCTGAGTTTCTTCACAGACAATCTGGAATTTTCTTTCATATTAGCAACTCTTGATGCATCAAACAACTAAGCCCATGCTGGCTGTTTGTTAATGTATTTATCAATTATGCATTTAGCATGTAATGGAATATCCACCGAGTCACAACACTAGTGTTAATAGTTGTACTTGTACTTATTGCCTTCAATTAGTACTTTCTTGATTCCTTTCCTCTAGCCTTCAAAAGAAGTCTGTGTCAGTTTCCATTATTTTCATCTCCCCTTGATGAGCTTGAACCTGAAAACTTGGGACTGTAAAATCTAGTTTTCGTTTCTTTAATTACCTATGAATATAGTTTCCCTTTCACAGTCATGTTCTGCATCACTAAAGCTGACCAATTGTCATACCCTTCTATTTAGAATAGGGGAGAATCTAGTCCTTAGATTCACATGACATAACTTCTGTTCTTAATGGATGAAAGAGAGATGCTATTATTATTTTTTCTTTGATGAAGAATGAAGGATTTATTTAAATTTGCTGATAATAATAATCTAATTGTGATCCTTCCGTCATTTTTTATGAATCGATTGGCTTGTGCATTCACTATCCATACATATCCAGGCTATATATTTTGGTTCAAGTTTTTTTTACTGGTTTTTGCTAATTTATTTTCTTGGTTCTTCAATGGACTTGTTAGGTTTGTTATGGATGAGCCCTTGACGCCAAAGTTTCAGGTTTCCAAAGAAAAGGCGAAGACTTTAGTAATTGAGTTTATTCCATTACAGGTTTCCATTAAGGAGATTGTGGAAAGCTTGAAAGAGAAGAAGTTTCTCAACTTTTAATTTTGATATCTCTTACAGATATTGGCAATCATAATTATGTTGGATTGCTTCTGCTAAACCATGATTTCCGTTTTGGCAGATGCGTTTCCAAACATGTATTTCATATGTTTTGTAAAAAGTTAAACCATGTCTGTGAGGACATAGTAATAAAGTAGAACCCCTCCTAGTGTGTTGCATGTGACATTAAATAGAGAAGTTCCAATTAGTATAATTTCACGAATAAAATGTTAAATTTGAATGTTGGATGTAAGGAAAGAAAGGTCATGTAAACATATAGAAAGGTCTATTATGTAAACTGCAAAGGTTTTGTTGGCAGGCCATAGTTTTTTTTTTCCCCCGATGTAGAAATTTTAGGAGAGAAGTTAGGCTTACCCACTAGGCATGGAAATAGACCAAGCTTTGACTAAATAGGTCTAGACTTGTAATTGGGGGCAGAACGCCTGGGCTTGAGTTTAAATTCAGACATTTTTTAGGCTCAGGTTTGAGCCTTCACAAGGCTTAGTAGAGCCTAAAGCCTTTTTAAATACCTATTTATAATGTAGGTCTTTAAAAAGGCTTCATATTGCAGGCCTTGGAGGTCATAAATAAGCTTTGTACACTTTAAGCCTATCAAAATATATATAAATGTAACTTAAAATTATAATATAAGAATAAAAACAATAAATATTATGTTATTTATGTGATATAAATATAATTATATTTATTTAATGTGTAAGCAGGCCAGGCCTGAAGGTTTACAAGTCAGACCTTAATAAAATAGGCTTGACCTATTTACACATTTAGGCCTTTAAATAGGTCTTGACCTGACCTTTTTAACAAACAAGTCAAACCAAGCCCTAAGCAGGCTAGGCTGTAAGTCGCCTGATAGAGGCATGGTCTATTCACACAATCACACCCATATCACCTACAATCTAAGGGCAAGGTGCTATGGCTTTGATCCACAAGGGATAAAGGATTGAGAGTACACATATCTCCATCTTAATCTGCGTTACCTCACTTCACTTAGCTTAGGATGTTTTCCCCAGCACCTTGACTAACTCCAAGATCGAATTCTTTTGCCAGTTGAACCCAATGATGAGGGGTTGGCTGGCCATAGTTGATTAAGAAATATTTGGTTTTTTTTTTTTTTTGGGGGGGGGGGGGGGGGTGTTTAATATGGTAGATAAAACTTAGACCAAAGACCTTTAAATTCTGTCATATGCTTGCACATTACTATTTGAGAGCTAAATTCTTAAAGGGGAAAAAAATACAGTAAAGGTGGCAGGATCTAATGGAAACAATGGACGTATAATTTTAATACAATTGGTAGGTGATTCATCTGAAAAAATCAACATTTTAATTTGTTTTGAAGAAAAATATAGTACTTCTTAGGTTGGAAAAAACTAAAACAAAATGATGAACTCATATTTTTCTTAAAAACAAATATAAAAGTGATTTCTTTCATATGAGTGACCTTAGGATTAAAATGATTTGAGTCATTATATTTTTATTGAACAAAATTTATAGGGAAAATTAAAATAAAAGACCAAGAGAAAATAATATTTATTATAAAGGACTATAAAAATTGTAATATAAATTTAAAATTACTAAATTGCCCATAATCAATCCTCATGTATTATCTCTTGTATTCAAAATTCAAAAAATAACTAATATTAAAACTAAAACGACCCATCATGATATGATTGTAACTTTTTTCTAATATATTATTTAATTAACAATTGTTACAGTCATATTTTTCTTAATTTTTATTTTTCACCAATTTATATCATCAAGTTGCCTATTTATATTATCAATGTGATATCAATTAAGTTCTTTTTATAAAATAAAAATAAACTTATTTCATATTTTTCAAGATATAATAGGTTAATTAGATTTTATAATTTTTTATCATTAGATGAATTTTTTAACCCACATAAATTTCTTCTAAAACAAAAATAAGTCATTCAAACTTTTGTTGTTTAACATATAGGATAAATTATAAAAGACCCTCACTTTTATTAAAACTATATAATTCTATTTTTAATTAAAATTTTTATTAATTTTAAAAAATATAATTTTTGAAAATTGAATAATGCATAATTTTTTTTTTCATAGATATATATTCAAGTTCATTGTTTAATTTAATGAAACTTAGAATTTTGTATTAGTTTTAAAAATAGAATGGGGAAGAGAATATAAGAGGGAATAAAGAAGATTTTGTTAGGGGCATTTTAGTACTTTTAATTTTATATTTTTATATTTGGTCCTTCAAAATAATTATAATTTTTATTATCTTTTTCCATAAATATCTTTTCCTTTAAATCCTTCATTCTAATTTTTCCAAATTTACATAATGTGATACTCCTTGAACATGTAAGTGTTTCTACGTGAATACGAACCTATTTATCACTATTAATGCTTCAAGTGCGCATATGGGTCATCGTATTTGGGATTAGGATTTTTTCATTTGCCCTTCCCATACATTCCCATAATTTGACCTAAAACGACATAGTTTTAAAGTTAAGAAAAAGTCAGGGAAGCTTTTTTGAAATAAGTCATCCATCACTGTGAAATATTTTTATAGCAGCATTCAGTATCTCAAATTAAATACACTCAACACCCTAAAATATGTTTTTTTTGTGGCACCCAGTATCCACCACCATCACTCAAGTATCTTTTTTTTAGTAGCACGTATTATTCCGAGTGCTAAAATTTACTTTAAGATACTGAATACTGCTAAGAAAATACTATTAGGTGATGAGTGCTAGATATTGGGTGGGGTCCGGTTTCTCTCACATTCACCCCCCTCCCCATTCCTCCCAAGCACATCTAGATCGTCGAAAACTGGCTCCAACGGTCCAGATTATTTTTTTTTGTCCTTTTCAAAAAAGACAAAAAACAAAAATTTGTTTTCTTTTAAAAAAAATCTAAACCGTTGGATCAAGATTTGGACGGCCCAGATCTAACTGTGAGAGATGGGCAGAAAAATTTGAAAAGGAGAAAATACTCTCCCATATTGGGTGCCACTATTTTTTTTTTCTTTTAGGGTGTTGAGTGTATTAAAAATTAATTTAGGATACCGAATACTATTGAAAAATATTCCACGATAATGGACGACTTTTTTCGAAAAGGAAAAATATACTTAGTAGTTTGCTTTTACGTACCCAAAACTACTGCTAGACAAGATACGAGGCAAAAGATAGGAGTAGATGTGAAGAATAAGGAAAGAGTCCTAACCCCCTTATTTGTGAATTATCATGATCTTGTTTTCGGAAAAATAGAATTGTCATGATCTTGTGAGACTGAAAAGATACGAATTCCGCGAGGACCAAAGAACCAAAGACCTTCAGGCGCCGTGAGGAAGGAAGACGAGCTCGGACCACCATCACTACTCCGCCCTTAATTAACCACCATCACCTTCATCCTCTGGAGTTTCAATGGTGATAGGGAGCTTCGTAACAGACTTAGACCAAGTACCAAAAGACAGAGAGCGCCATAGCATCCCACCATAGTCACGATTTGGGTCTGGGAATGCGATTTCGAATAGTGAAAAGGGAGGAGGGAGACCGAGCTTCACTCAACATTACTTTCGTCAAGTCTCGCCGTCGCTGGAATCTTCTTCCTTCTTCACCGTCGAACCACCAATACCACTGGTTGTTAGGTAGGTTATAGTTTCAGTTGCTTAAAAAGTAGAGAAAGCATTTAGTATGCACACTGGCTCAATAAGCAACAAGGGAGTAACCACCATACCACCTCAAATGGAGACGGGAAACAATCCAAAGAGGAAGAAGACATTATGGGACACAACAGTAAGAAGATGCCTGAAAACACGCAAATGCAAGATGTAGGGGTAAATGATGGGTAGCCAGCAACCAAAATGGGAGTGTCGAAGGATAATGCAAAGAAGAAGGAAGCTGATACGAAAACTCCTCAAGAGAGCCAAGAAACAAAAATGCCACCTAGAACTCAAATTTCTTACAAAGCAAAGCTGCTGGGGAATGAAGAAAAAGCTTTTGATATATAAGAGTCTTGATGGAAGAATGACTGAGTGTGTGGTTAAAAGAAGATGAGGAGACAGTATCGAAACAGACTGAAGAACAAAAGAAGATGATAGGAACGCCTCCCACTATGAATGTTTTAGATGAAAGACTCAAGGACGATCCTTGTAGGCCATGGAAGGATACTATTATTTTGATCTTTGACCGTCTCGGGCAAGAAGACTAATCTTTGATATGCTGAAAGACAGAATTAAGTATGGCTATTGCCTTCTTAAAATTTTGAGCTTATTGACCTTCTAACAAGTTTTTTGTTTTTGAAACAGTAGAAGAAGCTTTATGCAACAAACTATGGTTTGATGCAGTGGCGGAGCCAGGATTTTATGTTTGTGGGTGCATAATTAGTGGAGGAATTTGGGGGTTGCCCCCGAATTTTTTTTTTAAGAGAAGTTTTAAATGCATTAAAACTTATAAGCTAACTCATCTCAATGCTTCCACTATCAAAACTTATAACATTGTATCTTTTTTCATAAGGGACACTAAGCAACTAAGGCTATAATTTCCAATTCCAAAACAACTCGACCACATACAAGAAATCAAAGAATGAAGAATTATAATAAATGGAAAGTGGGGACAGAGCAATTGAACTCAGGATATTCTAATTTTAGTGCATCGAAGCACAACAAAATCAACAGGCATTTACCAATTAGTTTAACTAGCAGCATAGAAACGGATCAGCAAAATAGACACAGTTAGTAAACAAAATATTGTCATAGACAATGCTCAGTTCAGACACGTGACTTGACTACCTTCAAAGTTCAAACCATCATACTAGAAAACCTCAAACTTCCCTGATTATATCCTACATGATGGTGGGTTTGCCATTAAAAAGTTCTTATTGCACGCAATGAAGCTATATGCAAGGCCTAATTTATTGCTCATTGACAGTCATCCACAGACTAGACTAATCCTTGGCATTTTTTAATGCCAGAACTTGTAATAGCAACTTGTTAAATCATAAATATCAAAGGCTAAATTGTTGGAGAAAATGTGTCTTCAAAGAACTGAATGACCACAATTTTAAAACTCTCACGTATACAATAGAAATCAAGTCAAAGAAAGAAGGCTCAATGGATGGTCAACATTTTACCTCCTTTTTTGAAATAGTGATTATGCAGTCATCTCCGGCTGCTGAACTATCAACTTTGATTGTTGCCCTAGAATCCTGCCTAATTTGATTTATTATAGCACCTCCCTTGCCTATCACACCTCCAATGTTTCCGGTTGGACAAACCAAGCGAACTGAAAATTCTTTTGATGATATTTCATCTCTTGGAGCTGAGTACAATGACCTCGGCCAGTCTCCAGCATCACCTTTATATCGTCCATAAGAACCCATAACAGGAGCTATCCCCACAATTGGTGCTCCTGTGGCTGCACCGACGAGTGAGCCACCAGTAGAATGCATAGCAGAGACAAGCAGATGCTGAGATCAAGATGGATTATCATGAAGTCGAGTTGCAATCTGATACAGAGCTTTCTTTATAACTGCAGGATCCCAGAAATCTATAGTTCCACATCCAAGCAGTACAGAAACGCATTAACAAATAATTATTACCCAACAACATTCGGGGTAACTCAAATCAAGAAAAAGAAGAAAATTAGTTATCTATACAGTGGTAGACAGAATCGAGAGCTGTGCGACGGTGGGGGATAAGTAAAAAAAAAAGGTGATAAAAGGAATGGGGAAGTTTCGAACCCGTGACTGGTGATTAAGTGGAAGGAGCCTTAATCAACTACGCTATCCAGAGATGTTATCTCTAAGTTCTTTTAAATTATATATATTTTCTAAATTTTTGTGGGTGCACTTGCCCCATGAACTCTAGTGTAGCTCCGCCACTAGTTTGATGGACCTTCGCGTTTATTGGAACAGTACCTTGATGTTCAGAGGTGGAGTCCAAATTTTAATCCCCACTGTAATAAGGTGAGAAAGGTTGCGATTTAGGGAAAAACTGACAAGTTATAATTAGTCATATTTCTAATATTTCTAGGGGGGGAAAAATAGTTTAGCGAATCATTTGATTAAGCTAGTTCATAATATCGTAAGATACTTTTATCTTCTTGATCATCCACCATCTTCATAACATGAGGTGGTAGTTGGTAAATGATAGTAGATCATGGTACTCCATGTTATTTATTACTCCTTCCGGTCCTAATTATAGGAGCAAATTTTGGAGTTGGTTTTGGTTCTAATTATAAGAGAAGTTTTAATTTTTTGTCAATTTTTCCTATAATACCCCTATTTGTAGTTTCTAAATAATAATTTAATAATATACCTATATATTTTATAAAGTAAATAATCTTTGTAAATTCTATTTGAAATTGTCATGTACCTGATATTTAAAATAATCACTTTGACAACAAAGAATAATTATTTTTACATATTTTATTGTTCAAAACTTAAAAAATAATTATATTTTATGAGTTCGTTTATCAATAAAAAATTATTTAAATCATTAAAATGTGAAAACAGCTTGAATAAATTTTTCGTTGTTATGATTGAAAAGAAATCACAGAATTAGTTTTTCATCGATATGATAAAACAGGCATGTAATAACTATATAAAATAACTATATAATCAGAGAGTCATGTATATACGGACATGCACGACCGATTCTTCCTTAATGTCATTTTAAATTTTGGGTAAGCATATTTTAAGAAAATATACATAATTAATTAATTTAACTTCCTTTCTTAATCCCTCCAAATTCTAGTAATTTGCTCTTATAATCAGGACTAGAGGGAGTAATAGATTCCAGTTTTCATTTTTTTTTTAAAAAAAACATGAATAACTTTTATATAGATAGATATATATATATATATATATATATATTATTGTGATGGTGATTGAACGCGACTGTGTTTGAAAGCAAATGACTAAAAAAAAAAAAGAAGGTAAATTCGCGTAAAACCACATCATTTGTGATTTGTTTACTCGCCGAAAGCGACAAAAAAGAGAGAAAATCTTAGTTTATACTACCAAAAGTCTTGGTTCGCCAGGCAAATAGTAATTTATTATGGATTCAAGTGGCGATCAGATGCTCGAAACATTAAATTAAAGATGAATGTAGCTGCATGCGAGCGCGTAATGACAAACCGTGAAGCCGCTAAGAATCGCTCCGAGTTTTCTAAAAGCGTCAAGCGAGCTTTGGTACAGAGCAAAGTCAAAGCTGGGCAATGAGCAACGCCGGAAACGGAAAGCTTGTGTGCGTCACCGGCGCTTCTGGTTACGTTGCTTCGTGGCTCGTCAAGCTTCTTCTTCTTCGTGGTTACACTGTCAATGCCACTGTTCGCGATCCTAGTTAGTGTTTCTTCATATGCTTCCATTTTTCTTCATGCTTTGATCACAATGGTGGTTCAGTTGGGATAGTGCATCAATTTCAAATTCAATAAATCGCCCATCTTGTTTGAATAGAACACAAGGGAACCCCACTTTAAATGTGACTGAGGAAAATATTTCAGTTTTTTTTTTTTTTTTTTGGAAGTTGATATACTTCATGCATATTTCTATAGAAGTCTGTGGCATGTTGTAGGACAACAGTATAATGGCCAAT
Source organism: Acacia crassicarpa (assembly GCA_034222035.1). Taxonomy (NCBI): domain Eukaryota; kingdom Viridiplantae; phylum Streptophyta; class Magnoliopsida; order Fabales; family Fabaceae; genus Acacia; species Acacia crassicarpa. The sequence continues at coordinate 44,248,152 of JAWXYG010000003.1, forward strand.
GGATTAAATGACAATTAAAAAAGAATTAAAGAGTTATATAAAGAGTCTTAAACATTGATACTGCCTTCTGTGTGTTACACCGGGGCATTAAAATTGTGAAGACATGGAATGGAGAATATAAAATAGTTGATAATAAGTGATGGAGTAAAGATAATCATATGAACACGCTATACATATGTCGAAATAAGACTTAGTATGTCAAGGTTGCATTCATTCAACATTTTGACTTGAAAGTCCATATTTGTGCTCTCAAGAAGATAAGATACCTATACGATAGGCGCAATGAAATTTGGAGATTGATGTGCGTTTATGCGTGCAGATTTCGAGAATAGCTAGATTCCCAGGTTTACATTTCATTGAGAAGAAACAGTTCTGTATTTTGTTGCTTCCTATATATTCTTCTATCTACTAACGAGATAAGAAATTATTCTGTAAATTTAATATTAATTAATTTGAGATGTTTTGTGACTCCCTGCTGCAGATGAACCCAAGAAGGTAGATCATCTGCTTAACCTTGATGGAGCAAAGGAGAGATTGCGCCTGTTTAAAGCAGATCTCTTGGAGAAAGGTTCCTTTGACCCTGCTGTTGAGGGATGTGAGGGTGTCTTTCATGCTGCCTCTCCTTGCCAATTGGATGTGAAAGACCCACAGGTTCATATAATTCTAAAATTGATAGAAATTTGACTGTAATTGACTTGCAGAAAAGTACTCTATTTAACCGTTTTAATATGTTTGATCGATCTTTTTAACAATGTCGTCATCTTTTTGTGGCTTAGAGAGTCAAAGAGTATGGTGAGAGACTTATTGTGTTTGCCCTGTCTCTGAGCATACACCATTGCCTGGTTGATGAAATCATGTTAGTTCGCTCGGTACTCTGATAGTCTGATGAGACCCCATCACCTATATGAACCTCATACACAGAAGGAGACATAAAAGAGAGGCAAAAAGACAGAAAAGGTGGAACTAATGGTCTAGAAGAAAATACTAGGGGTAAGGACTAGACGAGACAGAAAAGTAGGGAGTAAAGCTAGTTAGTCTTGGTGAAAAAGGTAAGGTAAGCAGTCAGAAAGTTGGGAATGGGTGTACAAAGAGAGGAATTTGGAACTTGGAAGGACAGAAGGGGGAAGAAGAACTTTAAGTCAGGCTTAGGCATTGAAGTTGACAGAGCCAATCCTCTGGAACAATTGGGGAACTTGTTATGTTATATGTTCTAGAGCTTCTGTTCCGTTGAGATTGCTGTGTCATTCTGTGTGGTTTGTATTTTTGCTCTTTGTTATCCTTTGTGTTAGAATCTGAAAATGTAATAATTTTCCTTCATTTACAGTGTCATTTGTAATTGTAGTAGAGTGGGTTTAGTGTAATGTTCTTTGTACCAGTGTAGAGTATTGCATCTAAAGTAATGTGTTTTAGCTTAAATTTTCTTCTTTATGTGCAAATCTGTTCTTTATCTTCCCCAGGTGGTCTGATCTAGAAGTGTTTGTTGAGGGGCCTATCATACTCTTGTAAAGTTAGACTTACATCTTGCAATTTTTTAGTTCCCAATTTACAACCAGGCGACTAGATTTTGCAAATAACAGTGTAAATAGAGGACCATGACAAAGTTTGATTTGAATATGGAGGCTTTCCATGAGTTTAAATAAATCACAAGTTTGTCAGTCATTTAAGTTACCATTTTGTTCTCAGAAGAAACAGCTGTCTTATTTCCTAGTCTCTAACTGCTGCTCTCTTTATTGCAGACTGAACTCGTTGACCCAGCCGTGAAGGGAACTGTTAATCTTCTTAAATCATGTGCAAAATCGCCATCTCTAAAACGAGTTGTTTTAACGTCTTCCATGGCTTCAATGGTATATAATGGACAGCCTAGAACCCCTGAAGTTGTAGTTGATGAAACATGGTTTTCAAAGCCCGATTTTTGTAGGGAGGCTAGGGTATGTGCCATATTTCTTGGTCTACCGTGAAATGAAGTTTTTCATTGATACAGTTGCCTCTGTGATTGTAGCGAATGCTACTGAGTTGGGATTTCAAGTTTCCAATTTTCCTCGTAACTTCATTCTGCATAAAGACTATATATTGTCGTATTTATGATGGAAGTCAGTTGACTGTAGTTTTAATTTCTTGTGATATCAGCTCTGGTACGCACTTTCCAAGACTTTGGCTGAAGAAGCTGCCTGGAAATTTGTGAAAGAAAACAGCATTGACATGGTTGTTATCAACCCAGGACTGGTACTCGGACCACTCTTGCAACCATCACTTAATGATTCTTCTGCTACAGTTTTAAAGATAGTAACCGGTAATTGTGTTGCTAGACAAATATGATAAATATGATTGTGTTGCTTTTTGTAAATAATTCCCACGCTATTTTTGGCGCAGGTGCTCAAACATCGCCGAATTCAGCTACAGTATGGATCAACGTGAAAGATGTTGCAAACGCCCATATTCAAGCATTTGAGATTTCTTCAGCTAGTGGAAGATATTGTTTGGGTGAGACAATGGCTCACTTCTCAGACATTGTAAAGATTTCACATGAATTGTACCCAACATTACCACATCCAGAAAAGTAAGTCAGTTGTTTCCATAATACCATAAGCCTACATAAATTTTGACTTCAGATCTCCAATAACTGTTTCCACAATTGAAAACACTCACACAAAGCAAATTGCATTCACCTTATAATATGATTATATGAGACTAGGATGAATTGCTACCTGCTATAGCAACATGCATAGAGTTTTCTTGTTTCTTCTTCTTGAAGAGATCATGCCCATTGCTTTAAGCAGCTGGTCTTGACATGAAGAAGAACATGCCTTGGCACCAAGTCGGTTCTGAAATGCGTAATGTTCTGAAAGAATCCAAAGGTCAGTGCTAATATTTTCTTGTTCTTCAACAACTTCACACCCTAAAGGAAAGGAAGAAATGAAAAACTAAACTAAGTCATAATAAGTGATGTCATAAACAGATAGAAAAGAGAGTCAGAGCAAGAATCCCTAAATTTCTTCACAAACAACCCAAAATTTCCTTTCATTCGCCTCTTTAGATGCATGGTCAAACACCTTAGACCATGCTGTTTTTGTGTGTTCAAGCATGCATATATCAATTGTACGGCTAGCATGTAATGGAATATCCACCCAGTCACAGAAACTGGTGCTAGAAGTTGTTATTAAACCTTCATATAGTACCTTCTTTATTCCTTTCCTCTAGCCTTCGAAAGTAGGGGTTTTTGTCAGTTTCCATTATTTTCATCTCCCCTTGATGAGCTCGGACCTTAAAAACTTGAGACTGTAAAATCTAGTTTTTTAGCATTACTGTCATGTTCTGCATCATTTATGCTGACGATACCCTTCTGTTTAGACTAGAGGAGAATCTAGTACTTTAGGTTCACTCTATATAACCTTTGTGCTTGGTGGATGAACGAGGGATTTTATTATTAGTTTTATTATTTATTTTTTCTTTGATGAAGAAGAGGGATTTATTTATATTTGCTGATCATGATCATCTGTTCCTCGGGTTGATGATAATGGCTTCTGATTTTAATCCTTCAGTCATTTTTTATGAACCAAATGGCTTTCGCATTCACGTTTTATTATTTTGGTTCAAGTTTTTCTTTCTGATTTTTGCTGATTAATTGGACTGCTTGTTAAATTAACTTGTTAGGTTTGTTATGGATGAGCCCTTGGCGCCAAAGTTTCAGGTTTCCAAAGAGAAGGCAAAGACGTTAGGAATTGAGTTTATTCCATTAGAGGTGTCCCTTAAGGAGATTGTGGAGAGCTTGAAAGAGAAAAAATTTCTCAACTTTTAATCGTGATATCTCTTAACAAATATTGTGGAGAGCTTTGTTTTAGAAACATACTAGCCCCTGATTGTGGCACAAGTTATCAAAGGATTGCTTCTGCAAAAATCATGATTTTAGTTTTGGCAAAAAGTGTTACCAAAGATGTCTAAACATATGTTTCATAATAAGTTAAGCCTTTATTTTTTTGTGGGGACATAATAAGGATTGTACTTCTTCCGGTCCTTTATATAAAAAACATTCTTTCTTCATAAGGTGATCTTTAATATAACGAATAAATCTCTCTTGCCTGAAATTTTAAATACATCTTTCTAGTTTTACCGTTATTGAATATATATTATTCATAATCTCTCATGTACTCCTTCATAAATAAAAATAAAGGTGTAATTAGAAAGAAAGTTACATATTTTATATATTTATTACTCTTAACTAACATTTTGAACCACATGCATGATTTTGGTAGTTGTTCCGCATGATTTTGGTAGTTGTACATATTTAATATATTTGTTTATTCATTTTTTCCATGAATAAAAATGATGAGGGTGTTTTAGAATAAGTATATGATATTAACTAATTTAACTAACATTAATAAATTTATCAAAATAGTTAATTAGTTCTTTTATTAAGAAGTAGACATGCGTATGAAAAAATTTAATTTCTAAAAGGTCCTGTCTCTAGTAAAATTTCACGAGACAATATCATAGTATTAGAAATATCACATGATAGCACGTAAAGGGACCTCTCAAAAATTAAATTCCTTCTTTAAAACTTATCTATGATTCACGTTTAGCAAAGGATCAGAAGATATTAATCTAAAGTCCATTTGATAGAATGAAAATCCAAAGTGCGAAGAGAAAAAGGGGAAATTGAGGGGAAAAATCCTCACATTAATTGAAAATTCTATTAATGAGAAAAACCTGATAAATGTTTATGTGTAGTAAGTACCGATATTTTACAAAAAAAATTATATATACAACGGATACTATGATTTAATTTTCAACTAATGACATTTTTCTTATTTTCTTAACGAAAAATGGTATATTTTACATGTTTGGTAGGATCATTTTTGGGGAGGTCAATTTTAGGTAGACCCCTTTTGGTGGGAACTATAATCTTTAACCATGACAGAAAAATACAAATGAGAAGTTTTTTTTTTTTCCTCCATCCAATTCACCGGAATCTTTGGTTTCGACTAATCAGAATGCGATCGAATCGGGCCAACGATTGTGGGAGAAGAGCTCTTAACACCATTTTTTCTAATCTCAAGTCTCAAACAATAGACGTGGTTAAAGCTTTAAAGGAGAGTAAATCTCATACCACTTGGTCTAAAGAATATTGGTCACAAATGAGAAATTGGGCTCTAAAGTAAAGTCCACATTTTAGAAGCTTGAAGTTCAGAAGCCTCCTGGCGTGACAACATTAACTATTTTTTCGTATAAGCATTTAAAGTTATCCATGTAACAAGTCCGACTAATAATAATGCTTCAACATCAAGTATGGAGTACTTTGAATTGGGACCATAAAGTTCAGTTGGCATCAAATAAACTATCACTTTCACTTGTGATTTGTTTACTCGCCGAAAGTGACAAATAGAAAGAAATCTTGGTTTATATATATATATATATATATGTATGAATGTATTATCTCCACTTCAGAAACCTTCGTTCGCCCGGCAAATGAGAATTTAGTACGGATTCAAACTTGGATTACATGCACAAAACATTAAAATAAAGATGAAGCAAGGTGGTAGCTGCTAGCAAGTGCATGAAGCAGCCAACAACCGCTCAAAGTACCTAAAAGTCAAACGAGCTCTGGTACAAAGCAAAAATGAAGCATCCGATTTCTATGCCTAGCGCTTCTCTATCAATTCCTTATTATCTTTAGATCCTGGTCGTCGAAATAAACAGATTAAACGTGGTCTGATCAAAAAATTGGAAATATATGCTTTTTAGATGGCCGGCAATGGAAATATATACTTCCAGATCAAACCATTGTATGAGGTTTTGTGATGGTGTTCTTGTCTCTAGAAATAAACAGATCTGTCAGATCTAAGATCAAATCCTCTTAGTTGGATGGTTGTTTGGACGTTATGAGGTCCGACTACCTCTTGGTAGCCCGGATTTGCATTCTTGGGGGAAGATCTAAAGAGGTGTGGTCTGGTTTGTAGTCGATGTCATCGGATCTGTTTGGTCAGATGGGCAGAAGTGTTCTTCAGTACATCAAGAGTCTTCTTTCTTCCAAGGTTGGATTTTCTGGTTTCTTTACCCCAAGATGGGATACCCAATTAGCTGATTTAATCGCAGCTATTGCTTTTAAAATTGTGTGCCCTTTAGGGTGGGTTTTTCAACCAACACTTTCTTGTTCGTCATTTCTAATCTTGAGTTTCGAGGAGGCCGATGATGTTCATGATTCTACTTCTACTCTTATATTTTTAATGTACAGTGCTTGGCTAATATTGTATCCAGTGTTTTTTGTTTTTGCTGTTGTTGTTATGTTGGTTATATTTGTTTTAAATCTGTTTTTGGTTACTGTTATGTATTGTATCGTTTTGGAGTATTAATATATATATCATTTGAAGGGAAAAAAGGAAAAAAAAAAAAGAACTCGTTGTGTTGGCCCTTTGTTTGCCCTGTCCCTGAGCATATCGCATTTATTACACTAATAAGACTATCACCTGTTGCCGCCAAAACTCACACAAGCTAAGGAAACATAAAATAGTGGGAAATGGCCAAAAAGGTGGAATTACTGGTCGTTACGAAAATAAATTTAGTGCACATTACAACTACGGGGGTGTTGATACAAAATAAGGAGCTAATCCTTCATAACATGGTGAACTAAAGTTCGAATTGAGAAGTGCCTATGTTTAGTATCTAATACTATAGAATTGCATCTAATAAAAGGATACATATGTATATATAAAAATAAAAAAAACATGGACTAAGGACTAGATGTGAATGAAACTAAAAAATTGGAAATATATGCTTTTTAGAAGGCCGACAATGGTCTGATGTGGAAGTATTCGTTGAGGAACCTATCATACTCTTATAAAGTTAGACTTAGGGCTCGCTTAGATTAATGATAATAGAAGTAACTTTTTTTTCAATCTAACTTTTGCAAATTTAAAATTGGATAAAAGTTATATTATAAATGTGATTTGTGTTTAGATTGACGATGGTAAAAATGGTTTTTTTTTTCAAACTTAAACTTGCTTGGATTATTATTTGAAAAATAAATTGAGATAGAAAATGACATGAATTTTATTGAATATAAGTATTTTGTGTGTGTGCGCGCGCGTGTAAGATAAGTCTTGAAACTCATCTTTCTTCCCTAACCTTTGCAACCTAGGAAAGATAGATTTCAGTAGTTGTCCCACCCTTATTGGAGAAGTTCACATCACTCCAAGGTACAGAGTGTTGGAATTTTTGATCCCTACGGCCTTGCGCAGTTTGGTTCGGTTTACACGTGTGTGAAATTTAAAATAAGATGTATTAAATAATTTTTTTGCCTTGTCCAAACAATCCCTGACTTTTATTAATTTATTTTTTGCCTCTCCGTGATTCTCCTAACCAGCAGCTGTAAGAAGACTGTATTATTGGATCGTAATTTTTGAAATCAAAATGATGTGCCTGAACCAATCATACCGATCCATTATGGTGCACCTGTTCGCTTCGTTCTGGTGTGTCAGTTCGTATGGCACACCAACTTGCCAGCAAGAGTCATTGTTTGCTCAATTCTAGTATATCTGTTTGTACAATGCACCAGTTTGCTCGCAAGAGTTGAGTCCATCTGATCAATTCTGTCATTTATAAATAAGACGTGCGAGTGACAGAAAATTATCTCAATTTTCAACACTTTGCTCTCATATACTACATATTGCATTCTGCAATAATCTCATGTATTGTGCAATTCTGAAAGCATTTAGTTGTGTTTGTTCGAGCTTTTGTTTGATAGTGCCATCATTCTGAAGACGCAATCCGTTCTATCATGGGAGACAATTGTCGTGAACCTTAGGCATCCATATAGAGAGAACAAATTGACTTAAGAAGACAACATACATATGGTAGTCTCGAATTTCATCAATTTCATTATCATTTTCAGCAATCTTGTGAGTTTTTTTATAGTATACAAAATTGTTGTATATTTACATATTATGTCATCTTAGTTATACAGATGATGCTACCAAAATTTAACTAAGCACCGCAAGTGTACGAGTCATGAAAATAGTAAGTGACAAATCAAGGTCATTCCACAGAGACTCAATCAAATTAGTGATTAGGTGTTAAATTTTCTTTTTGCATTTAAGTTGAGCAAATAAGAATTGTTCTCAATAACAGAAAAACAAAAGAATCTAATAGAAACAAGCACTTTCAGAGAGAGAATTCAAATATCAAGGAGGACAACCTAGAGATACTAATCCCTTGTTTGTTTCTTAGATTTTATTCCCACTACATTAATTCTAACTTAATTTCATCAGTTAATCTAGAGTATTAGTGTTTATAAGTGCCTGTCGGTCTACTTATACACCTACCTCAAATAACTATGCAATGTCTCACACAATTAATTAAGATACAATTCAAATCGGGTTCACTCTAATTTGACTATGCGAAGCTTCTAGGTATATGTCTATCCTAGACGTAAATTAGATTAAAATCCTAGACGTAAATTAGATTAAAATCTAACTTCACATTAAATTTAAACCTAATTCCACATTATTTAATCCCAAGGTCAATTTAGGATTCCCTCTTTCAAGTCCAACCTTAAATCCCCAAAACATGTTCAATAGTGGCCAATCACTAATCAATAAATAATAAAAACAATATTAAATAAACTGATTAAAATTAAGCAAAACTAATGAGTGGGAACAATTTCTAAGTCTCAAACAAGTTCATAGTACTCTAGGTTGAAAAGAAAATTAGCCACACATGGCTATGAGGAAACCCATTACAAAAATAAGAAATTCAAATTCAAGCATAAAGAGAAGAAGAAGAAGAAGAGATCCCGGAATAACTCTACTTCTTGACTTGATATCACGTCCTGCAAAATCTCACGCTTCTCCTTTTTCTTCACTGTGTCGTCCGTGTTCTCTGATGCTTGTCCAAAATCCTCCTTTTCTTCCTTCAGCGTTTTTTTCTCTGCTGCGTGTTCTCTCCTCTCCTCCAATGCCGCCTCCTTTTGTAGCTTTTAGGTCTGCTTTTTCCATTCAATGTGTGGGCCCCCTTCAATGCAATAGAATCAATCTTCTTCAATGCCAAAACGTTGCCAGAATAACTCATATCCAATCAAGTGTGATCAATCCGTGGCAATTGCAATTTGTGTGGGGTCCAATTCCATTCAATCCAATTCACTTTTTAGTCAAACTTTCCAAACCCCATGTCACATTCTCCATCACGTTGCTGCTTCATTCTCCTTTTTGTAGCTTTTCTTTTTGGTCTTTAATTCCGGAATCAATTCCATTCAATGCCCAACGTGTTGCCCAAGTAATGAATTGGAGATAAGTCAAAAATCATGCCCCTCATACTTCCTGATTGTCACCAAGAAAGGAAATCATATAATAATAGTAATGACACAATAAAATCTGAACTTTTATTATTATTATTTATTTCCTAAACTCAAAAGTTTTTGTTTTAAATTGAAATCCCACAAATGATGTATCCAGATTGATTTCTCTTAACATCTCAATAAAATCTCTTTAAATTAGTGATAATGACTTCTCAAATATATCAAATTATATCTAAAATCTATTAAAATTGAGAAGTCATCAACAGATTCTTATATTAGATAAATTTATACCTTGAAAGTTGTTTCTACAACACGGAGTCCTGTGGTGGAATCCCAAACATGAAGCAAGAAGGCATTTCACCAAGCAAAGCCCATGGACTACACTGTTCAGTTATATTTGCTGGGACATTTTGGTGGATCATTACAAGAAATTATTTGGCGAGGATGTAACGACCTTCCATAATCACTATTTAATTAATTATTTTATACACAAACACATTTAGAGCCAACCAATATAAAGTGGCCTACAATAGACAACACCTCAAAGGGCTCTATCAATAATACAGATTCCAATATGCAGCGGGATAATCAAAATATACAATGTACAAAATGGTTCTAAAGTTTGGCAATATAAGTTAGACTATACTCATGTAACTAAATGAGAAATACCAAATTGATTGCTCAGATCAAGTCTCGGATGCTTTTTTCTTTAGCAACGTCGCCTAAATATTCGCCTAAAAAAACAATAATGACGGGGTAAGTCATTAAACCTCGTAACCACATATCCAGTTTAACAAGTATACATGGAATGATTACATGATAATTAAACGAGCATAATATAACTTCGGATAACATAAATATAAGATAATTAAGTGGGTACAATATACCTTCATATAACATAAAGACTAAATATTTTTCCAAAAACATTTAATAGTTCAAAATCATTCAATATGCATGAAACTCTCAACTATCCTTATAACCTCCTTATAGCCGTTGCAGAACCCATGAGCTATAATATAATAGGTTTAGTCTCTTTGACAAGACTACATTAAGCACACTAATGATAAGGTGTAACCCGACTAAAGGCTACAGAACTTATATTGGACCATGGGTTCACTTTCTTTCGAATAGAGAAAGGTGTCACGTCCCTTGAGCTGACCCTTATCATGGCCAAAGGAAACGGGTATACCAAGGGCCTTGAGAATGTCAAAGACATTTGTTGTGCGCTTAGTAGCGGCTATACCACGTGATATAAAGCCAACCTCCTACTATCACATCTCATTGCAATCACGTACATCCCAATATGACGTACAATATCAAATTTCAACACCAACAATTTGAAAGACGGAATATCACCAAGAGGGGGTGAATTAGATTATTTAAAAAAAAATTGATTTCCTCTAGAATTCACATACTGAAATGGAGTGTCACAGAGAGAGTAGGAGAAATATGAACACGAGATATTTATATTAGTTCGATTTTAACACTTGACCTACGTTCAGTCCTTAAACTCTCTGGATTTTCACTATCATGTCAAATGATTACACACTTTATACTTGAAAATAATCCTCTCACTAGGATTCATGCTCCTTACAAGTTTTAATTACATTATAAATAACCCAATTTTAAAGTCCCAATACTTTGAGATTCTTATAAAGATATTTATCAGAAATGAAGCTCTCTAAAAGAGCAGATAGATAAACATTGAAGATTATAAATATCCGAAGATATTACACAAGTAAATGAAATAGTAAATGCGTATTGATAATTTGAGTGTTTGTGTTTCTGGTTGTTGGAACAAATTGAATGCTTCAACTTATATTTGGTGAAGGCAATTAATGACCATTGGAAGCCTTCAATGCATCGTTGACAGTAATCAATATAGCCGTTAGACTTGAAACTCGTTCGTTACTCATGATGTTTGATTCATTCAATGATCGCTGACATTCTTCATTGTCATTCCTTAGTTCTTCCCATTGGATAATCTGGCGTCCAAATGAGGAAAGAAACCATTAATGCCTTTGAAATGTGCAGAGAATGATTGTCCAGATTCATGCTTTGTTTTCTAGAGATGCATTTAATGCAAGTGACATAATCAATGCTTTTCTTTATTAATCTTTAGTTAATCCATCATTTAATAATCTGAAACTCATTACCAAACTAATTAAACTTAGTTTAAAACAATAATGAGTAATGATATGAAATAAGCAAATCATACTTAAAGATTTAAGATTTACAAACACGATGATTGTAAAAGAGGGATATATTAACTCGAGTCAAATTAAAGAAAACTATAGCAGCTGACTCGAGTTAAGCATTCTAGGCTCAAGTTACTAAATCATCTTCTTTGAAAATAAGTTTGAAGTTTAAATAAAGATGTCTCTGTATAACTTTGGCTCGAATTTAAAACATTTAGTTCAAGTGCATCACTCGAGTTAATCATAGTTTGCTCCAGTCAAGTTCTTCTTTCACAAATGAATTTTAAAATAGCTTTTTAGAATGATTTGAAATTATGACAGCTCGAGTTAACTAAATTCATTTGAAAATAAGTATCAAAAACTATGCTCGATGTAGGTACCATAGGCTCGAGTTAGAGACTTGTTTATTTTGAAAATAATTTTAAGTTCAAACTAGTTCACTCGAGGCATAGAATACAAGCTCGAGGCAACATTATTTTTTAAAATATTTCATAAGAGCATATGACTTGAGTTAATTATGACTGACTCGAGTCAATCGAAGTTCAAACATTTTTTACTACTCTCTATCTTATGTTGACTTGAATTTTATAACCTAAAACTCAAGCCAACTTGCCAGTAGATTACTGATTCAAGTTTGATCAAGTTAAAGCATTTTGGACTTAAATCATTAACCACATTTTATTTACAAATTTCAACTATCATCAAAACACAAATACAGAACTAAGACAATTTATACTTATATTTAATATTCAATACCATGCATAATCTATCATAATGACAATATAAACAATTTAAGCCCAACTTAACTAAAAAGTTTACTATCAAACATACATTCATATATATATATATGTTGGGATCCATATACGTAGCGGAATAAAAAAAAAAACTTTTACGAATCCCTTCGGAGGATCCATCAACAGTGTTTTAATTAAGGTTCGTTAGACACCATACCTATACAAATTGGTGAGCGCCTCTTGCGAGTTTTATCACGTGGGCTATCTACTCGATCACCAGAAGCTGAGTCTGTGAATCACCTTCCTCTACCGGTATTCACACGAATAGCTTTGAACACAGATGCTTCAGTATTCTCGTGTCTCTCCTTTTTCTCTCTAAGGTTTCTTGCGACTTCTGTAATTCATCCATGTTCTCTTAATACGACTAGATTAACATCTATTTAAAGAGTTTCTAAAACCCTAATGAACCGTATTAAAATATTCAAAATTAATCTAATTAATCTTGAAAGGGATAGGATATTGTTACTACTACTTTTCTACCGTTAGATCAGAATCTCATATACCTTTATAATTTCTCTCTCCTATTAAAATTTTGATATAACGGTGGAAAAGTGGTAGTAATATTGGTAGTAACAAAAAAAGGCAGTAACAATATCCTATCCCATCTTGAAATTCAAATTTGAATTAAAATAATATATTAATTAAATCTATCCAACATATCTAATCTAATATATTCCTTTAATCCGAATTATGAGCCTACATATTTAATTTATCTTTATAAATTAAATCTGAGATACTATATCTCAATTATAATTAAATCAGATATATGATATCATTTATTTGAAAATTAAATCTAAGATACAATATCTCTATTTGTTTTAGATATTTAATTTATCAAATAAATTAAATAAAAAGCAAATAATATATAATGATATTATAATCTATATTAATAATATCATTATTATTTAATTTCAAATTTTATATATATATTCATCCTAGATTAAATACAATATTCATTAAATCCTAGATATATCTAAGATTCAATAAATCTGGACACTCTTGCTCGTGTTGGGCTATTCTTATGTGCGACCTTGCAGGCCCACATGAGATTGGCAGTGGACCAATACTGTACCAGCCCACAAGTTGCAAGCGGCCTTTAGCAAGACATTGCGACTATCCAATTCATATGGGGATCGATGATATGATACTACCTATCGTACAACCATGTCAGGTCCCTTTTGTCACGCAATAATTTAGTCAAGGATGAGACATGGATAATGTCAACTTCCTATTCTTGACGATTACTTTCTCGATTCTCTTGTAGTCTAATAATTGATATAGAAACTCCTTTCCATCGTAGTATGACCATACATTTATCAGACTCACTCATCGAGGGGCCCGATATTATCTCTCTACAAATGTGAGAGAAAAATTTCATATTGACTATTCACATTCTTCTGCATGAAAACCACTGATCTTGATCCAAGCCTTTATCATCACTCGGTCAAAGGTGACTTTTGACTAGGTCAAAGATCAACGACTCATCATGTAGGAATTCATGATGATCTCAAGTCAAAGGATGTTGTAACGCGGTTATACATGAGAAAAGCTTGTGACTTAATTCATGCAGTTTTCTCATAATGGGTCGGTCCAGCACCTTATACTCTTATAAGTGTCTATGACTTTGATCCGTATCTCTATACCTCATCAAAGTCATACTGGTTTTATTTCATCTTCACTCCCACGTAGATGACCAACCAATGATATTTAGGATAATCTATAAGATTTATCCAATGATACAGTTATCACTATAAACATGCAAATGAAATGATAACGAAATGGAGAATACAATGATTTGCCCCTAGGGCACAATTTTCAACAATATATTCATGTTTCATATGTAAAATACTATAACATATTCATATCATTTGTATATATAAATATACACTTGTAATCACTTCAACAAATATACAAGATAAATTGGAAAGTGGTTACCTTAAGTTCTTAATACAAAAACTAAGCTAAGAGAAATCAAGTCCACTCTAAAAAATAGATATATAATTATATGTTAATAAAATTAACAAATATACCAACCAATACAATTAAACTATAATTGTCTCACTTTAATTTTCTTAGAACAATGACAATTTATCTATTGCTCAAATCATTATTATAATCTCATTTCTTTCCTTCATAAATCTCCCTAATCATGATCATCAAAATATCACCATATTCTCAATTTAACCAAAATATCTAATTTCCTACAATAAAAGTTTCACATAAAAATTTCAAATATTCACCTTCATTTATAAATCTCAAATCCAATCTATCTAATCATCAAAATAACCTCCAATGAATTATAAATTTGGTATAAAAGACTTATTATCACAAACCTCAATTTTCCAACTTAATACTAACTTATATAAGGATAACCCAATTCATTAAATAAATCTTCAAACCTCCACAAAATCCACATCATATCAAACTTTAATTTAAATTTTAATTCCCAACTCGTAATTTATATAATTCAAGATTTAGCAAAACCTAATCAATTAAATCGATAATAATACCTATAGTAATCCAAATAAATATTTTAAACTTCATTGAATTGGTAAAAATATCCTATAAGACATAAATCCTAAATTCTTTGAAATAGAAAATTAAATCTGAATTCCTACAGCAACCAACTAACAAATCTAAATTGATTAAAATTATCTATTAATCATGTTCTACATCTACCGTCATCTATTATCAAAACTTAAAATTTTGTTAAAATTCTCACTAATCACTACTATATTACTCTCATTGAAAAGGAAAAAAATATTTAGAATAATTTTCATAAAGAAAGTTTATTGAAAAGAAATTAATTTAATCTTATAAGGTAAATAACTTACCTTAAAATTTTAAATAGCCTCCTCTTTTTCTCAACCTCTCCTTCTCTCGTCACTTTCCAGCTCAATTTGTCTCGTCTCACTCTTGCTCCCAAACACATATATATTTAGATGAGAGCATAGGCGGAATCAGGGGGGCTAGGGGTGGCCCCCGCCCCCCCTAAAAATACAGAACTTGACCCAAAAAAATCAAGTAATTATATTTTAGTCTCATAAAAGTTTCAATGTTTGCATTTTAGTCCCTATTGACAGTTTTATAGAGGGACTAAACTGAAAAAATTGAAATATTTATGAGGCTAAAATATAATTTCTTACAATTTTGGGTCCACTTCTATAATTTTCACCCTCTGATTTCAAATGCTAACTCCACTATATCCTATTATGTAATTCTCGCCCCCCCCCCCTAAATTTTAAATCCTGGCTCCGCCCTTAGATGAGAGGCACTTTCCAGACATGTATATAGAGATGAGAGTCGGTTTTTTTGGGTAATTATTATTCCCTCCTCCCCAAGCAATTCAAGTGCTGCCACCGTTTTTTCTTATTTTTTAATTATTATTTTATTATTACTACTACTACTATTTATATATATATATATTTTTTTTTTCATTTTTTTAACGTTTTTCTTATAAGATATCACCGAGGACCTCAACAAAGACAACACAAAATGCACATGCTAATCTTTTCAGGGCAAGCTAGGATAAGGATTTAATAACAAAATGTCAATTTTACTTTAACTAGAATATTGTTGGACAGGTCAGTCGGGAACATCAATAAGGATTTATCACTCTTGAAGTGGATGCTTCAATTCTAGACTCAGTGAGAGGCAGTTGTGGAGGCACTATTGGTCAAGATGATAGATGATGGACATGTAAATTCATGTATAAACTCATGACAACCCCCCACCCCCCTCGCACGAGTAAGGATCCAGATTCTCTCCTCTTCCCTCTCCCTCAGAATCCCATCTGGACCATCTAAATCTTGATCCAATGGTCCAAATTTATTTAAAAAAAAAAAAGTTACTTTTGTCTTTTTCGAAAAAGACAAAACTTCAAATTTTTTTTTAAATCTAGACCGTTGGATCAAGATTTGGACGGTTCAGATGAGATTCTGAGAGAGAGAAGATGAGAAAATCTGCTCCCGCGCGAGTAATAGCATAAAATTATTGTGGGCATCCAAGTTCTTCAAAAATGTTGGAATAAAAGATATAAAAATGTTGTGGTGCTGTTGAATTGTTTTGAAGCTGTGAATGTTTTGACCAGGGTTATGATCATTCTCATTCCCTTTTGGGACATTATAGTTGAAGCCAGGTTGTGATTAAAAAAAAACGACAAGTTTTAGCTAGTCAATTAGTCATATACTAAGGGAACATAATAGTTCAGGGAATCATACTAACTTATAATATCCCAGGAAACTTTGTCAACTTGATCACACCCACCACCACCTTCAAACCATGAGGTGGTAGTTGGTGATTGAACTCGACTGTGTTTGGAAGCAAATGACTACAAAAAAAGGTTGATCGAGTTCCCGTCAAACAATTTGTGATTTGTTTACTCGCCGAAAGCGACAAAAAGAGAGAAAATCTTGGTTTATATATATTATCACCTCTTCAGAAGTCTTGGTTCGCCAGCCAAATGGTAATTTAATATGGATTCAAATGGCGACCACATGCTCGAAAAATGAATTAAAGATGCACGTAGGTGCATGCGACAAACATTGAAGCCGCCAAGAATCGCTCCGAGTTTTATAAAAGCGTCAAGCGAGCTCTGGTACTGAGCTAAGTCAAAGCTGTGGAAGGGCTCAAATTGAAGAAGGAAATACAATGAACAGCAACGCCGGAAACGGAAAGCTTGTGTGCGTCACCGGCGCTTCTGGTTACGTTGCTTCGTGGCTCGTCAAGACTCTTCTTCTTCGTGGTTACACTGTCAATGCCACTGTTCGCGATCCTAGTGAGTGTTTCTTCATATGATTCCATTTATCTCCATGTTTTGATCACAATTGTGGTTCAGTTGGGATGGTACATCAGTTTCAAATTCAATAAATGGCCCATCTTGTTTGAAAAGAACATAAGAGAACCCTACTTTAAATGTGACTGAGGAAAATATTTCAGTTTTTTGTTTGTTTGTGTTTTTTTGTTTTTTCCCGAAGAGATATTCGGTTAAATTTTGAAGTTGATATACTTCATGCATATTTCTATAGAAATCTGTGGTATGTTGTGGGACAACAGTATAACGATCAATGGATTATATGACAATTAAAAAATAATTAAAGAGTTCTATGAAGAAAGTCTTAGACATTGATACTGCCTTCTGTGTTACACAGGGGCATTAAAATTGTGAAGACATAGAATGGAGAATATAAAATAGTTGATAATAAAAGTGATGGAGTAAAGATAATCTAAGAACATGCTATACATAGTTCGAAATAAAACTTAGTACGTCAAGGTTGCATTCATTCAACATTTTGACATGGAAGTCCATATATGTGCTCTCAAGAAGATAAGATACTTATACAATAGGCACAATGGAATTTGAAGATTGATGTGCGTGTATGTATGCAGATCTGGAGAATAGCTAGATTCCCAGGATTACATTTCATTGAGATGAAATAGTTCTGTATTTTGTTGTTTCTTATATATTCTTCAATCTACTGCAAAGAGAATAAATTATTCTGTAAATTTAATTAATTAATTTGCGATGTCTTGTGACTCCCTGCTGCAGATGATCCCAAGAAGGTAGATCATCTGCTTAACCTTGATGGAGCAAAGGAGAGATTGCACCTGTTTAAAGCAGACCTCTTGGAGAAAGGTTCCTTTGACCCTGCTGTTGAGGGATGTGAGGGTGTCTTTCATGCTGCCTGTCCTTGCCGATTTGATGTCAAAGACCCAGAGGTTCATATAATTCTTAAATTGATAGAAATTTGACCGTAATTGACTTGCAGAAAAGTACGATTTTTAACCGTTTTAATCTGTTTGATCGATCTCTTTAAAAATGTCGTCATCTTTTTGTGGCTTTTAGGGGGTCAAAGAGTATGGTGAGAGACTTATTGTGTTTGCCCTGTCCCTGACCATATAGCATTACCTGGTTGATGAAATCATATCAGTTCGCTCGGTAATCTGATGAGATCCCATCACCTATTTATATGAACCTCATAGACAGAAGGAGACATAAAAGAGTGGCAAAAAGACAGAAAAGGTGGAACTAATGGTCTAGAAGAAAATATTAGGGGTAAGGGACGAGACAGAAAAGTAGGGGAGTAAAGCTGGTTAGTCATGATGAAAAAGGTAAGGGAAGCAGTCAGAAAGTTGGCAGTGGGTGTATAAAGAGAGGAATTTGGAAGGACAGAGGGGGAAGAAGAACTTTAAGTCAGGCTTAGGCATTGAAGTTGAGAGAGCCAATCCTCTGGAACAATTGGCGAACCTGTTATGTTATATGTTCTAGAGTTTCTGTTCTGTTGAGATTGCTGTGTCATTGTGTGTCGTTTGTATTTTTGCTCTTTTTTATCGTTTGTGTTAGAATCTGTAAGTATAATAATTTTCCTTCTTTTACAGTGTCAATTGTAATTGTAGTAGAGTGGGTTTAGTGTAATGTTCTTTGTACCAGTCTAGTGTATTGCATCTAAAGTAATGTATTTAGCTTAAATTTTCATCTTTATGTGCAAATCTGTTCGTTATCTACCCCAGGTGGTCTGATCTAGAAGTATTTGTTGAGGTATTCCTGTAAAGTTAGACTTACATCTTGCAATTTTTTAGTTCCCAATTTACAACCACGAGACTAGATTTTGCAAATTACAACGTAAATAGAGGACCATGACAAAGTTTGATTTGAATATGGAGGCTTTCCATGAGTTTAAATAAATCGCAAGTTTGTCAGCTATTTAAGTTACCATTTTGTTCTCAAAAGAAACAGCTGTCTTTTTTTCCTAGCCTCTAACTGTTCCTCTCTTTATTGCAGACTGAACTGATTGACCCAGCTGTGAAGGGAACTCTTAATCTTCTTCAATCATGTGCAAAATCACCATCTCTAAAACGAGTTGTTTTAACGTCTTCCATGGCTTCAATAATATATAGTGAACAGCCTAGAACCCCTGAAGTTGTAGTTGATGAGACATGGTTTTCAAAGCCTGATTTTTGTAGGGAGGCTAGGGTATGTGCCATATTTCTTAGTCTACCATGAAATGAAGTTTTTCATTGATACAGATGCCTTTCTGATTGTAGCGAATTCTGCTGAGTTGGGATTTAAAGTTTCCAATTTTCCTCTTAACTTCATTTTGCATAAAGACTATATATTGTCGCATTTTATGATTGAAGTCAGTTGACTGTAGTTTCAATTTCTTGTGATATCAGCTCTGGTATGCACTTTCCAAGAGTTTGGCTGAAGAAGCTGCCTGGAAATTTGTGACAGAAAACGGCATTGACATGGTTGTTATCCACCCAGGAGTTGTACTCGGACCACTCTTGCAACCATCACTTAATGACTCTTCTGCTACAGTCTTAAAGATAGTGACTGGTAATTGTGTTGCTAGACAAATATGATTGTGTTGTGCCTTTTGAAAATAATTCCCGCGCTTTTTTTGATGCAGGTGCTCAAACATCCCCCAATTTAGCTACAGGATGGATCAACGTGAAAGATGTTGCAAATGCCCATATTCAAGCATTTGAGATTTCTTCAGCTAGTGGAAGATACTGTTTGGTTGAGACTATGGCACACTTCTCAGACATTGTAAAGATTTCACATGAATTGTACCCAACATTACCACTTCCAGAAAAGTAAGTCAGTTGTTTCCATAATTCCATAAGCCTACATAAATTTTGACTCCAGATCTCCATAAGAACTGTTTCGACAATTGAAAACACTCAGACAAAGCAAATTGCATTCACCTTATAATTTGATTATATGAGACTACTTATGAATTGCTACCTGCTATAGCAACATGCATAGAGTTTTCTTGTTTCTTCTTCTTGAAGATATAATGCCCATTGCTTCAAGCAGCTGGTTTTGAGATGAACAAGAACATGCCTTGGCACCAAGTCGGTTCTGAAATTCGTAATGTTCTGAAAGAATTCAAAGATTAGTGTTAATATTTTCTTGTTCTTCAAGTCTAAATGGAAGTAAAACATACTGTGTGCTGGGTTTTGGGGGGGGGGGGGGGGGGGGGGTGACAATTTCACACCGTAAAGGAAAGGAAGAAGTGAAAAACTAAACTGTCATAATAAATGATGTCATAAACAGATAGAAAAGAGAGTCAGAGAAAGAATCTCTAAATTTCTTCACAAACAACCCAAAATTTCCTTTCATTCGCCTCTTTAGATGCATATTCAAACACCTTAGACCATGCTGTTCTTTGTGTTCAAGCATGCATATATCAATTGTGCGGTTAGCATGTAATGGAATATCCACCCAGTCACAAAAACTGGTGTTAGAAATTGTACTTAAACCTTCATTTAGTACCTTTATTATTCCTTTCCTCTAGCCTTCAAAAGAAGGGGGCTTTGTCAGTTTCCATTATTTTCATCTCCCCTTGATGAGCTTGGACCTTAAGAACTTGAGACTGTAAAATCTAGTTTTTTAGTATTACTGTCATGTTCTGCATCATTTATGCTGACCATACCCTTCTATATAGACTAGAGGAGAATCTAGTACTTTAGGTTCATTCTATATAATCTTTGTGCTTGATGGATAAATGAGGGATTTTATTATTAGTTTAATTTTTTAGTTTTTCTTTGATGAAGAAGAGGGATTTATTTATATTTGCTGATCATGATCATCTGTTCCTTAGGTTGATGATAATGGCTTCTGATTTTAATCCTTCAGTCATTTTTTATGAACCATATGGCCCATGCATTCACTTTTTATATTTTTGGTTCAAGTTTTTCTTTGATTTTTGCTAATTAATTGCACTGCTTGTTCAATTAATTTGTTAGGTTTGTTATGGATGAGTCCTTGATGCCAAAGTTTCAAGTTTCCAAAGAAAAGGCACAGACGTTAGGAATTGAGTTTATTCCATTAGAAGTGTCCCTAAAGGAAATTGTAGAGAGCTTGAAAGAGAAGAAGTTTCTCAACTTTTAGTTGTGATATCTCTTACAAATATTGTGGAGACCTTTGTATGTGTTTAGAAACATACTAGCCCATGATTTTGGCATAAGTTATTAAAGGATTGCTTCTGTGCCAGAAGTCACTGTACACTACGGGGATACTTTTGGATTGTCAATATGCATGGGAGTTGTAATCTCCTGTTTTTTGTATTTCAAGCATTAAGCTTGCCTCTCTTATCGGAATAAAAAAAGGATTGCTTCTGTCAAGCCATGATTTTAGTTTTGGCAAAAGTGTTCCCAAACCTATCTGAACATATGTTTCTTAAGAAGTTGAGCCTTTTTTTTTGGGACATAATAATGTGGATTTTACTGCTTCTGGTCCTTTTTATAAAGAACATTCTCTCTTACAAGGGGGTTATTAGTATAAGGAATAAATCTCTTTTATCTTAAATTTTAAATACGTCTTTCTAGTTTTACCCCTATTAAATATATGTCATTTATAATCTCTCTACGATAAAGTTTCACTCATGTAACCCGTATAAATAAAGGTGTAATTGGAAAGAAAAATACGTATTTTACATATTTATTACATTTAACAAACATTTTAAACCACGTAATTTTGATAGTTGTTTATTATAAACTCTTGAAAGCATTTTAAAATAAGCATATCATATTAACCAACATTAATAAACTAATCAAAATAGTTAACTAATTCTTATATTAAGAAGTAGAAAAGTATATAAAAAATTTAATTTCTAAACCTTCCTGTCTATAGCAAAATTTAACGAGATGTCATAGAAATATCACATGATGATATGTAAAGGGACCTTTTAATAATTAACTTCCTTCTTTAAAATTTCTCTATGATTAGCAGTCAGCAAAGGATCAGAAGATAATAATCCCAAGTGCCAAAAGAAGAAGGGGAAATTGAGGGGGGAAAATCCTCAAATTGAAAATTCTATTGATGATAAAAACCTGATAAATTTTCATGTATAGAAAGTAACAGTATTTTGCAATTTATATATATATACACACACACACACACAACTGATACTATGATTTAGATCTTTTTTACCAATAAATTTTCAACTAAGGACATTTTTCCTATTTTCTTCAAGGAAAATGGTATATTTTACATGTTTGGTAGAATATTGTTTGGGGAAGTCAATTTTAGCTGCAGCTTTTGGTGGGAACTGTAAACTGTTTTTTTTTTTTTTTTGGTTACAAAAAAGTTTAGATGATTTGAGTCTTGGAGGTTCATCATGCATCCAGACTTAAAAATACAAAGGTACTTACAAAAATATACAAATGAGAAGTTGGGCTCTTCAGTAAAGTCGACATTTTAGAAGCTTGAAGTTTAGAAGCGTACAAGACCCAATATTATCACTTGTGATTTGCTTAGTCGCCGAAAGCGACAAAAAGAAAGAGAATCTTGGTTTATCTCGACTTCAGAAATCTTCGTTCGCCTGGCAAATGAGAATTTAGTACGGATTCAAACTTGGATCACATGTGTCATGCACAAAACATTAAAATAAAGATGAACGTGGTAGCTGCTAGGAAGCGCGTAATGATGAAAAACAATGAAGCAGCCAACAACCACTCAGTATCTAAAAGCGTGAAACGAGCTCTGGTACAGAGCAAAAACGAAGCAGTGAAAGGATCAAAGTGATAACTGAAAGAAACTTTGGATTCATTCCTCAATGGTGCCATCTCCATTGGTTTAAGAAATGAATGCCGATAACTGAAAGCTTGTGTGCGTCACTGGTGCTTCTGGCTACGTTGCTTCATGGCTGGTCAAGTTTCTTCTTCTTTGTGGTTACACTGTCAATGTCACTGTTCGTGACCCAAGGGAGTTGCTTTATCTCCAAGCTTTGATCAGAAGTGTGGTTCAGTTTTGGTTTAGTAATAAATTTGCGATCTTTTAGGCAACTACCTGGGGATGATCCCAAGAAGATATATCATCTGCTTAAGCTTGATGGAGCAAAGGAGAGACTGAAGAAGTTTAAAGCAGATCTTTTGGATAAAGGTTCCTTTGATTCTGCTGTTGACTGTGAGGGCGTTTTGATGTCAAAGACCCACAGGTTCATATCATTCTAAAATTCATAGATAGTTTGACTGTGATTGACCTTCTTAAAAACAATCTTCTTAACCGTTTTAATCTGTTTGAGCAATCTTTTTTACAATGTTAGTTGTCGTCTTTTTCATAATGGTGAGAGACTCATTGTTGGCCGTTTGTTTGCCCTGTCCCTGAGCATATGGTATTTAGTACTCTGATAAGACCCAATCACCTATTGCCGCCAAAACGTACGCAAGGAAACATATAAGAGTGGGAAAATGGCCAAAAAGGTGGAATTACTGGTCGTTAAAAAAATACATTTAGTGCATGCTAAGGGTGTTGAGTTTACATATCCTGAACTATAGTTGGAATCAATAACTGCCTACATTTAGTACTTTTTTTTTTTATCGAATATATTTAGTACTTGACACTATAGAATTGCAGAAAGATATATATATATATATATATATATATATATATATATATATATATCAAAAGAAAATATAAGGAGTAAGGACTAGATGTGAATTGGAAACTAAAAATTGGAAGTATGCTTTTTATATAGCTGAAGACGGTCTGATCTAGAAGTATTTGTTGAGGGACCTATCATACTCTTATATGAAGTTAGACTAAAGCTCGTTTAGATTAGGGGTGACAACAGAAGTGACATTTTTTTTTTTAATTTGACTCTTGTAAACTTAAGATGGGATAAAAGTCATATTATAAATGTGATTTATATTTAGATTAACGGTGGTAGAAATTAAATAATTTTTTTTTTCAAACTTAAATTTATTTAGATTATTATTTGAAAAGTAAGTTAAAATCGAAAATGATGGAAAATAGAATAAATCATATTGAATACTTATATATATATATATATTAGATAAGTCTTGAAACTCATCTTTCTTCCCTAACCTTTGCAACCCAGGAATAATGGAAGTCAAACTTGAGTTTTTATCTTCTTCTTCAGAAAACAAAACCCAAATCCATGAAACCCTTGCGCTCTTGGAATTCAAGGTCTGACAAGCTCTTGTTTTTCTCGATTCTTGCTTCCCCTTCTTGCAATTTTCTAAATACTAGGCGACACTCCAAGATTTTCTTGTGTTTTCTCTTCTTCAACTTGTGGATCTGTGACTTCTTTTCTTGAGAGGATGGTTTGAACATCTGCTTGAAGAAGAACAGAGTCGTCATACTTGAAGCTTGTAATCACCAATACAAAAATTGTTTTTTAGACCGGGTGAAAAAAAAATTATTAAACCGGTTTTGGATCAGTTCTTGATATAGCCAGTTTAAAAGGCTTGTTACCAGCTCACTCCATGCATGCAACCAGCTCCAACATCTAATCTGTGGCAGAGAAATGGGTATATTGAGGACAGGGCGGACCCCTTTTTTTTTTTTTTTTTTTTTTGGGGGGGGGTGTTTAGGGCTCCCCCACTCTTTTTTCCCCTTAAAAAAAATATAAACATCAGTCCAAAGTATAATAAGAAATAGGTCGCCCTTTGTTTTCAGCTCCCCTACGTATAAAATGTGGTCCAAGTTTATGTAGACTGATGTTTGCTCAATCCATTTCTTATTATACTTTGCACCATCCAAAAGGGGAGTGGCTACGGTCCATTGCAATGGACCATCCACTTCCCTCCTCTATCCAAAAACTGCATTGTTTTTTATGCAAACAGTGAAGCTCTGCCTTTTTTTTTTTTTAATTTTTTAGGGTACTAGCAAGTACTAAAAAGATATTTTAGGATACTAGTCAGTACTGAAAAAAATACTTCAAGATCATGAAGTATTTTTTAGTACCAGTTAGTATCCTTAAAAATATTTTTAATAGCAGTCAGTATTCTAAATTATTTTTCAAGATCATGAAGTATTCTTTTAGTATCCACCAGTACCCTAATTTTTTTTTTTTTTTAAAAAAGGGCATCACTTTACTGTTTGTGTAAAAAACAATGCAATTTTTGGGTAGAGGAGGGAAGTAGACGGTCCTAGACCGTAGCCGCTCCCATTTGAAATGGTCCAAAGTATAATAAGAAATAAAATTGCCTACTTTCTTCCTTGATGGCATTTGCCTTCATTTATATTTTTTTTTAAAGAAAATAGAATATAATAATAAAGAGGTGAGTCCCACAACTTTTAATTATCCCCAACTCCACTTATTTGCACTTTTTTCAAAATCTTGTGTCTCTTCTTCTCCTCATGGCTCGTCCAGTCCCATTTTTTTTAAAACAATTTATGACAAATTTTGAGAATCAATAAGATGCTCAAAATCACTTCTTTTCATTAAATTTCCTCCATGAAATTTTTTATACATGATTTTATCTTTCTAATGATTCTACTTTTATAATGATTAAAAAATATTATAGAGTTAGAATTTTGGGTAAGTTTTGAATTTTGTTAAAAGATGGCTATAGTAATATAGATGATGACTAACAATTAATTTTAATTGGTTTAATTACTTTTGTTATTAGCAATATATTTAAAATCATATTGGTCAAATGAAGTAATATTAATTTTTGAGATAGATTTCTTTCTTCTTCTTCTTCTTTTTTATGTATATTAGATTTATGTCGTATTTTAAATACTTTTATTTATGATATAGCATTTTTATTTTCACCCAACAGTAAAATTCTTGGGTCCGCACTTATTGCCACCCTTTCCCACTCCACCAAGCTCCACTGCCGTTTACGGACACAGTGGCATGTCCAATAAGCTAAGACTGCACTTAGTGTCTATATACACATCACTTATTATATATTAAATGATAATTTTAAAAGTAAATAAATTTAGGAAAAATTCTAAATAAATACCGTTTGAACTTGCAAAACCCCCAGAAGTCCGTTAAATTTGTAAAAAGACTCAGAAGTACCAAGGACCTATGAGGGATATGTAAATTCCGATCAAATTATCCTTTTGCCCTTAGTTTTAAATAAATAAGTAAATAAACCCACCCCCTTCACCTAGCCACCCACCGCCGGCCACCCCACAAATTGAAAAGAGATGAAGACCTAAGGAAAAGAAAAGAAAGAAGGGACGGAGGCGTAGTGGTACGACCGGAGAAAAGAGAGGAAACAGAAGCACAGCGTTTCTGGAAGCAACGGTTCGAACAGAGCAAGAAAAAGAAAGAAAGAAAAGGGAAACAGAGGCACATTGACAGCGCCACGGATTGAAGCTAGAGAAAAACATAGACGGGGACCTTCGGGATTCTTCCCTATTTTAATCACCTTCTTCCTCCTTGGCTTCACCAACCCACCCACCGTCCTCTATCCTCAGACACCTTGGGACCTCCGTCGCACTCCAGCATCGTCTTCTTTCTCTCCTCCAACGACTTTCTTTTACCGTCGGCTTCTCTCTCACCATTGGAAGGTCGCAACTTCTTCTCCACTCCACTGGTCGGATTTACCATTCCATTCCCTTCTCTGGTATTCCATTGCTGGAAGCTATTCCGTTCACTGTTCCGTCATCTTCATCGACAATCTGAACTAGAGCGAGAAAATCGTGCAGAGCTCTTCAGGCCGTCGACCACTGCTGTGTTCTCCGTTTGAGCCTGAGCCGACAGTAAGAGTTGGACGGAGTTCAGAGTTTGTTGTTCGTTGGGTTTAATCTTTCAATGAGTGAATTGGTTTGCAAGTTCTTATGTCTTTGAATCTGGTCATTGAATTTGCTTGAATTTGCTGAGATCGTGGGGTTTTTTCTTTTCTTATTTATTTATTTAAAACTAAGGACAAAAGGGTAATTTGACCCGAATTTGCATATCCCTCATAGGTCCGTACTTCTGAGTCCTTTTACAAATTCAACGGACTTCTGAGGGTTTTGCAAGTTCAAACGGTATTTATTTAAAATTTTCCCATAAATTTATTAGCTTTAATAAATAGAAAATTCATTAACTCTTGGTTTGGATTAAAAAAAAA
The DNA here is from genome assembly GCA_034222035.1 of Acacia crassicarpa. Lineage (NCBI taxonomy): Eukaryota > Viridiplantae > Streptophyta > Magnoliopsida > Fabales > Fabaceae > Acacia > Acacia crassicarpa. The sequence continues at coordinate 44,275,253 of JAWXYG010000003.1, forward strand.
GTAGGGAGAAAAAACAAAAGTATCAGGGCAAAAAGCATTTCCCTATTTGGAGATGTGGAAAGAAAAGTGGGGGGATTTAGTATGGATTTAATCTAGATGATTTTTTTATAACTCCATATCAACTAATTGGCACAGAAAGATGCCACTAAAGAGACTCATTAATAAGCACCTTAAGAGAAAATATTGCAAAAATGGATGAAATTTTTTTAGACACACATACCAATTAAATTGATTTTAAAATATTAAGAGACAATATTATCTTGCCCACTTCCTTCACCTTGTACCTTATTCTTTGCTTTAGCTCCATCTTCTTTCTAACCAGCCTTTCCACTCATAAGCTACTGGCGTTTCTTGGCCTTCTCAAGTTCTGTTAGAGATTCGAATCGCAGCCAAAGAGCTACCTAAGGAAAACTGGAGAGAAGGGTGCAACATCTTGGGCATTCCCATCCCGCTGAAGTGTTGGCAAAAGTAACGAGATGAACAACAATTAGCAAATTGACAATGAGATTTTGAGATAAATAAGTCTCTTATAGGGGGGCTTAATTGGTTGTAACTCTCCCAAAACAATATTTTGGGCTCAACTGGCAAAGGGTCGGGCACTCTCACCAAAGGGAGAGGGTTCGATCCTAGAGTTGGTCAAGGTACTGGGAAAGACATTCTACCTCCTAGGTGCCTAAATAAATACCTGAAGGTAATAGACGGCTCGCCCTACCCAACATCGATATGATCTAGGAAGAAAGAAGATTTCGTCCTGCCCTTAGATCGTGGGTGAACCCAACCCCTTTCCTAAAATTCTGATATAAAATATATATACATACATACATACATACATACATACCAATTGTCGATCAATAATAGCATGTTTTGCCCATAAAGAAATTTAACTAGAGGGGACCACAAGACAATGGCAATTTAGAACAACTTAACCTGAATTAATTGAGAGATTGGAGATAATAATATTTTATATATTAGGACTCAAGGTAGGAAAAGTAGGTGGGGTTGATCTTCACCAATGTTGGCCACCACATAAAACCCATATGATTTCAATTCAAAGGAATATTGTAAATCATATCAAACAAATGAAAACAGAAAGGAAAAATTTAATACCTTTTTTGGTATTTCATTGATCTGATTTCTTATCAACAGTAATGTCTTATGTTAATGGCATGATCATCTTCTTCATCAAATTTCATAGGTTTCTTCATAAAAGCTTGGACATATAAAATATGGTGAAGATACATCTACACAAATTTATGCTTTGATATACACATAAGCTAATGATGTTTTATAGATGAGAGAAATTAGGTGTCAAGTTGAGAAAACAATTGTCATGAAAACTATATTCCACTAAAACAATGTGTAGTGGAAGTTTCATTAGACCACTCAAATTTTCGGCCCACCTCGAAATGTGATATGTATATGTGTGTTATATTTTATGAATGGCTAGGATTGAAGCATTCAAATTTCCTTGCAACAAACAGCTCACCTCGAGATATGATATGCATATCTCTTTTATATTCTGTGACCGGCTAAGATTGAGTAACTAAAATAATTTTTTAAAAGCCTACATGCTCTTTAGGCTATATATTCAAGGAAAATTAAAAATAAATCTAATCAATTTATTGTCCATGTAATTAATTAGTCTTTTCTTGTACTCCCTCTAGTCTTACATGTAAGAGCCTGCTAACTAATTTGTAGAGATTTGGTTCCAAAAAAAAACTAATTTGTAGAGATTAAAAAAATTAGGTAAAGTTTTTATTTGATGAATATGTGTTAGTTTCGCTTTTAATTAATTGCATTGTAAATTATTTCTTTTATGGAAACGGAACACCCCCAAAAAGTAAATAAATAAAGTGCAAGTAATTTGAGAGCATGTAAAAAGAGTTAGATGTTTATTTTTAGAAAATTGTTATGGTACAAATTAAGAATTAATTAGGTCACAATAGACCATTTTTATAATCATATGGTCCTTCTTCTTTTTTGAAAAATAAGTTGAAATATAATTTTAAATCATTGCGAATTATACATGTGTATATGGTTGTCTTTTTATCAAAATAGCTTAAGCTATTTGATAGAACTCTTTTTTTTACTTCTTTTACTTTTAATCTCTTGCCTCATGTGTATATGTGTATGTCTGCGTTAAGGTACAAACGTTAGATTTGTCTTACTATCAAAATAATGTTATTTGATATAACTTCGTTTTTACAATATCATTGTTCGCGCGCGCACTCACACAAAGCAAATTGCGTTCAACTTATAATAGATTATATGAGACTACTTATGAATTGCTACCTGCTATAATAACATGCATAGAATGTTCTTGTTTCTTCTGCTTGAAGAGATTGTGTCTATTGCTTCAAGGAACTGGCTTTAAGATATGAACAAGAACAAGCCTTGGCACCAAGTCGGTTTTATATTTTTAATCACCTATACAAAATCCGAAGATTAATGCTGAGATTTTCCTTACTCAAGACTGAACAGAAGTGATATATTTATGAGGGGTGGAAAATTTCACACACTAAAGTAAAGAAAGAAGTAAAATAATATTAACTTTGATCTTTAATATGAGATCTATTTAGCTAATTTAGGTAGATTAAGGAAATGAGTTTCATTAGTTATTTTTAAAGAAATGTGTGTTGATTTCCTTGAAATACCCTCTTAAATCTTTCGCAATTGAAACTACCCCTTATAATGCAAACTCCCTTAATATGTACAATCAAAATGGTAGTTTAGAAAATAAATGATAAATATTGAAGATAAAGTGAGTTGAGGTCTTATATTTAAGACCAAAATAAACCCTCTACTAGATTTTATATTATGAACCAGAGTTAGTAATAATGAGATGATGTTGACAACAGACATAACATTGGTGTTAATAGTTGAACCCTTGGCCTTCAATTAGTACTTTGTTGATTCCTTTCCTTTAGCTTTTGAAAGTAGGGTTTGTGTCGGTTTCCATTTTTTCCATCTTCCGTTGATGAGCATAGACCTTAAAAACTTGATATTGTAAAATCTAGTTTTTGTTTCACAGATATGTTCTGCTTCAAGTGTGCTGACCACACCTTTCTCTTTGAACTAGAGGAAAATCTAGTAGTTATATTCTTCTTCCGGTCTTTAATATAATATATATTTATCTAATTTGATTAAATTAAGAAAGTTAGTTGAGTTAGTTAATATGAAATGTATTTTTCAAAACATTTTAGTCATCTTCCTTAATTCTTTCTTCCCCTCTCCTCCTTGATTATTGTTGAGAGAACATCAATAAGGGCAAATTATGAAAAGATTGACAAATATGTAAATTATGTCTTATATTTAGGATCAAGATCAACTCCCTTAATATATCTATATTAAAGACTGAAAGGAGTATATATATATATATATATATATATCAACACTTATGGATTATTAGAGAATGACTGAGACATGATATAGTTAGATTTGCTCATAAGGGATATCTTTTCCACAGGATTGATGAGATTGGCTTTCGGTTTTAATCTTCCAGTCATCTTTTTATGAGCCAAATGACTTGGATGTATATCCAGATTATATATTTTGGTTCAAGTTTTTTCCCCCGATTTTTTTGCTAATTTATTTTCTTGATTATATAATGAACTTGTTAGGTTTTTCATGAATGAGCCTTGATACCGAAGTTTCAAGTTTCCCGGGAAAATACAAAATTCTTGGGAATTGAGTTTATTCCAATATAGATATCTCCCCGGGGGAGGGGGGGGGGGGGACGGTGGAAAGCTTGAAAAAGAAGAAGTTTCTCAACTTTTAATTATGATAAGTCCTTTGTTAGACCTGGTTATCACCTAAGAGGAAGGCGAATTGGGTGCCTGATTAAAATCTTTGGAGCTTTGAAAATATTTTTACAACTTACTAAAAGTAGTTTGTATGACAGTAATGATTTATAAAACAATAAACAGTCATTCAAACATATATGCTGAGAATATAAGAGATAAAGGAAGAGAATATGCAAACTGAGTTTTATACTGGTTTGACCCAATCCTTGGCCTACATCCAGTCCTCAAGCTCCACTTGAGATTTTCAATCCACTATCTTCTTGTTTAATCCGGGCATAAGAGAACGCTATACAATCTCACAAGTCCACTTAGGCACTTGTGAAGTCAAATCTCTCACTGAGATACTCCCCCTTATACAACGTAAGGTTACAATCTGTTTCCCACTCAAGATCACCCAATCTTGAGTAACTCTCAAATAAATAGATAAAATGATTACAATGAATCTTCTCTCTCAGAAATGAATGAATAAACACTAAAGGACAATACAAATCATTTCACTCTCTATGATAAGCTATATAAGCATTGAGAACAGAGTGTGTATGAGAAAAACGTTGGATTCAAAATTTTGGTATTTCAACAGTGCAAGCTCTTGTCCTGGTTTTTTTCTTCGTCTTGAATGTGACTCTACTTGTAAATGAACACCATTTGAACATTGTTGAGAATATGATCGTTATGAATAGTAGCCGTTGGAGATCAGTTGGAACTAGTCGTTACAGTTTCTACAGTGCATTTAATGTTCTGACATCACTTTTTACTTTTTACTTAAACCTTAGTTTAATGCATGTGTGATCATCTGAAAATCACTAACAAATTGATTAAATATAGTTAGGCATAGTAGTAATAGATGATATGAAGTATATAGATCATTCATGAAGGTTTTGCAAATTCGAACAAGATGATTTCAAAACAAAGACGACTTAAACTGGAGTTTCAAGCAAACTGGAGTTTGCAATATTTTCTCAAAAGCAAAACTGGAGTTTAGAAACACAAACTCGAGTTTAGTTCTTTCTCAGGTAAACATCGCGATTTAGGTTTGAAGAACACTTTGAAACAGTAGCAAACTCAAGTCATTAAGTGACAAACTCGAGTTTGGCACTATTCATACCGAAAAAGAGTTTAAGTTCATAAAAGCTCAAACTGGAGTTGTCAAATGCAAACTGGAGTTTTCTTAAGTTCAAAATAGTGAGGAGCTCTCTGTTTGCCACAAACTGGAGTTTAATAAAACAAACTCAAGTTTTCCTACAAAATGAAAATCTTTGAAACCTCTCAGCCAAGCACAAACTGGAGTTTGACAAATCAAACTCGAGTTTGGTTAAGATGAAGAAAACTTTAAGACTCTCGACCAAAGATAAACTCGAGTTTAACAATAACTGACTCGAGTTTGTTTAAGAAAAATATCTTTTGAAAAAAACTCTCAGCCAATTTCAAACTCAAGTTTACATGTCCAAACTCAAGGTAAGAATCCAATGCAAGAAGAATCAGCTCCAAACTCATTCTATGTTGAGCGTTGTGATCATATTAGTAGAAGATGTCTAGGACTAGTGTCTTTGCAACATCTTGAACTGACTATCAACTTTCGAAGGCTATATCTCTCTGGTCTGAACTCCATTTTGGTTGGTTCAAGTTTAATAGAGTGCATTTTGAGTCTACTTTTATATGTCACTGATTTCAGCTCAATTGGATTTGTAGTTTGTGAGATACACCCAAAACATTGAAACTTGGTCTGCTGTGTGGCGTGAATTTTACTATCAACTTCGATAATTCATAGCTCCTTGATCTGAACTCCTTTGGGCTTGAATTTTATATCAAAATGACTCATTGGGAGTCTAGTTTCATGCAAAATTGGTTTCACCTCAATTTGATTCTTGGTTTAAGAGATATCGTCGAATTACCAGACCTCGCCCAAGTGAAACATGAAACAGAGTAGAACAGAGCTGCTGAAGAGCGGTGTAAACTCAAGTTTAACTAGTCCAAAGATGCCAAAGATGCTGGAGACACTACTAACTCAAGTTAGTTAGTGACAAACTCGAGTTTTGAGTCCCAAACTCGAGTTTTGTCTCCTTAACTCAAGTTTGCTTGTATCCGAAAAGCAAATCACTGCAGCAAGGTAATAAACTCGAATTTAAACTTCGTGACTCAAGTTTGCTCATCCTAAATCTTATATTTGCTTGTTTTAACTTCGAATTAAATCATTCCAACTTCCATTTGATTGTAAAGACTTCTAATATCAATCTAAAAACTTGTATAATGATATAACCATTCCATTCAGTATGTTTTTCTTTCTTCAATCTCTCCTTTTGATCATTCTACATAATTCAACTCATTCTTTCTTTCTTCTCTTCTCTTGATCAATACCAAAAAATACTTTGATAACTTCTTGCTTCCTTGACATTCTCTCCTTCTTGATTAATCTCTATAATTCAACTTAAATTAATCTTACATTAAATATAGTAGTTAATCAATGTATGAAATAAATATATTATATAAGCCTTTTACTCTTTATAATTGTATCTATATAAAACATCATCAAAACTAATCATATCAAACATCCTTCAGATATTAATAATCGAAACCATGTTTTAGTTCACAGGTGGTGTAGATTTCAATTTCATAACCTTTGTAATATTAAGTTAAATCATGTGTGAGGGGACAAAATTGTGAAAACAAGGATTGTACTTGGAAAGAATTTCCTTCTTTTTTTTTCCTTTTTTTTTTTTGGTTGTTGTTGCAATGCTATATTGGTTTCTCACTATATTTGTAAATTGTTCCTTGCTGAACAGAAAAACCTTTTCATACCAACAGGCATTAATTCTAGTGGAAAGGGTTTTGATAGCTTAAATACAAAGTCTTGAGATCGAGTCTATATATGAATGTAAAAAATGCCTTTAGAAAAGCTAACACCAGTTAGGCCAAATCTAACCTAGTTAGCTAGTCATAATTAAAACCTCATCATATATGGCATCATTTAAAAAAAAAAGAAAAAAGATTTGAATTATCTAATTAAAGAGTTTGTCTAACAATACAAAAACAACGAATGTATCAACTATTAGATTCTTCTTTTTCTATAATAATTTAGTATACAAGTTTGACTTCTTTTTTTTGAAAAAGAAAAATATACACACACACACACTTTACCTACTAAAAAAGATGGGAAAGATGAGTAAGGTGAATATGTTATATATACATGGGATAAATAGGAAATAAAAACTAGAAAAGTTGTGTGTATCTCTATAGTAGTGATAATCAAGTTATTTTTAAAGAAATACAAAACCAATGAATTTTATATACAATGTGTACATTTAAAAATGTTTTTTTATGTAGTTTGATAAGAACAATATTGTACCTTGAAAAATAAAAACCATGATTTGAAAACTATAAGGACCAAATATTTGTATGAACCCTTTTTCATATGTTGTCTTGTAGGTGAGCGTACTAATTATACCATGAAATTAATTTTCCTTGCTCTTATTAATTTCAATAGGATAGTATGAAAAGGTGCTAATTTTTTTGGTAATAAAAACTGCAAAATTTTGAAAGTTTTTCATGTCAACTTAACAATGTGGAGATGAAATAATTGGGAGAATATTGAAATGTGGAACAAAATAAACAAGAAACTGTTGGGCTTCGTGTGTTGCTTAGTGCTTGAAGTTGGAAGCCACATTGGGTGTAACTCTTAGTTGTACAAATCTTGTCATCATACAGACTTTTCTTGCCACATTGGATAATAAAAATTCACATTAATAAAATTTAAAAATTATTTTGGCGCATTGTTAATAATGAAAACCATACATGATAAGATTTAATGGGAGAAGTGAGCACAATGAATATAAGAAAAATAAATAGATCTAGGTCTGACTTTTTTCCCTATTTGCCATTTTTTAAATAATTAATTACCATTTTGCAACTATTTTCAAAATATTTCCCAATGTTTCACTATTTAGTCGACTAAACCTTGGTTTAGTCGACTAAAACGCGAGGCGTTGATTTTTTTTACTGCCCCTGAGATTTAGTCGACTAACTCAAGTGACTTAGTCGACTAAATAGCGACAAGGGGTTTTTTAAAAACCGCAATCGCAGTATTTGAAACCTTAATCCACCACAAAACCTCCCCAATCCTCTCCCCTCTATTTTTTTTTTCACCAAATCCTTACTGAATCCGTTGGTGGGTAGCGAAGGAAACTTCGTTCTGGCATCATTTGTGTCGATTTCGATATGTTCTTATCTCCATTTTGAATTTCCGTCATTGTTCTTTTGTTTATGCGAACCCTTATTTCCCTAGAAGGTAGAAAAATTAATTAAAAGTAAAAAATGAGGTTTATATTTAAAATCAAAGTTCACCCAAGATCAGTGAGAATAGAGAACATGACTAAGAATCCTAACAAAAAAATCCCCAATATAAAATCTTAATAAAAAAATTAATTTTATGCTTGAACCTGAATATGAAGAAATATTTTTCAAAATTTATAATTTATATTGATTACATTCAAAATATCAAATTGATTAGTTAAGATATTGATTTAAAATATATATGAAAATCCCTAATGATGTCTTCATTTTCAAACTCATCAACAACAACTTCTTGAGATACTCAACCTACCTCGGCAAGCATTCATATGTTACTCATAATGTATCAAAATATAGGAAAATGATATCCTATATGAGATTATAGAGGATAAAAAAAGTTACTATATCAAAATATAGGAAAATGATATCCTCATTATCTTCTTTTATATCATCATCTCATCTCCATTCTTAGATAATGAAATGTATATTTTAGATTTAATATTTTATAAAATTATTATTATTATATTTTATAATTTAAAATTTCTTTATCTATTACAGATTGCAATTATGAAGGGTATAGATCAATATAACTAATAATCATAACAGAAAAATCCTCAATATAAAAACTTAATAAAAAAATTAATTTTATGGTTGTTTTATAGCTCCACGCGTCAATAGGATCTGAACTGCATGACAAAGGAGTTGATTATCTAACGGGTCCCACAATATTATCGAACGTGTTATACACGCATGAACATGATAAAGAGTTTTACGTTTAATCCTATAATTTATACTAAAATATTAATAATATTAATAAATAAATAAATAATCGGACGAAGAAAAGGTAAAAGCCCCGCATAAACGAAAGAACAACAGCGGAAATTCGAAATAGAGATGAGAACATATCAAAATCGACACAAATGATGCTAGAATGAAGTTTCCTCCGCTACTCACTAACAGATTTGGTGAAAAAAAATAGAGGGGAGAGGATTGGGGAGGTTTTGTGGTGGATTAAGGTTTCAAATGCCGCGATTGGAGTTTTTAAAAATCCCCTGTCACTATTTAGTCGACTAAATCTCGGGGCAGTCAAAAAAATCAACGCCCCGTGTTTTAATCGACTAAATCAAGGTCGACTAAATCTCGGGGCAGTCAAAAAAATCAACGCCCCGTGTTTTAATCGACTAAATCTTGGTTTAGTCGACTAAATAGTGGCACATTGGGAAATATTTTAAGAACAGTAATAAAATGGTAATTAATTATTTAAAAAATGACAAATAGGGAAAAAAAAACCCCTAGGTTTTGCCAATTTTTTTATCCTACCAAAAATTTCCTACCTAACCATATTATGGGAGAGAAATATTTTTAAGCATATAATCTATTTTTCTATTATTTTAAAAAAAAAATTGAATTTTGGAATATAGATTTATTTTTTGTGATATAAAATCTATAAAGTTCGATTTCGAATTCCACAATTTACATTTGGAAATGTCATTATCTGTTTGTTTTTTTTAATATCACGAGATAAAACCCAGTTCAAGAAACTCACTAACAGTTATTCATCAATTAACAGTGAAATTTGTTGGGCAAAAAGAAATATTGAAATTTTTAATTAAATATTAAAAAAAACCTCACTTAAAAATGGAAAGTAGTGTTTTCTGGACAAAAAATAATTTTAAAAAAAAAAAGAAAGAAAAAGAAAAAAGAGCGTTTGCGGTCGGCGCCCTACTAGCCGTTGAAGGTGGGACCCAAGAATAGGAATCCCTTGTGCCTCAGACCTCGGAGCCTCTCAACGTTCCAAAAAAAAAAGGGAGAACTCAACGTTCAAATTATTTGAATCTCGATTCACATCTTGCTCTAGGGCTCTATGCCTAAAAAAGGAAACAAATTGCTAATCTCCAACGACGTCGTTTTCACTGGAGGCACAACGTTTTAAATCTACCATCTGATCATCGTGTTCTCTCTCTCAATTTGCTTTCGCAAGGACGAAGATAGAGAAACACTTACACATTCTCTCTATCTCTTCTTCCTGCGTACTAAGCTCTATCTGTTTTCTCTGTTGATTTTATTCTCTTTGTTCTTTGATTCTATCGAATTAGGGTTTCAATTGAAGATCGTAATTGTCATTATTATGGCTACTGTCAACGGTCAAATTGAAACTGCTCAAGGCAACATCACCACTCCCTCTAAGCAGCCTCTTCCTGCTGCAAAGAGCGTTGATTCTCAATCTGTTCTCAAAAGGTTTCTTTTTTACTCTCTTTTCTTCACTTTCTTTCCTTAGTAATCTTGAGTATTCTCGGAATCTTGCTTGATCAGACTTTACACACACATATACTTAGAAGAAAAGATACAGGTTTAGGGTTCAAGGTTAAAGTTAGAAGATTTTGGAGCGGTTAATGTTCGACTTCGTTTTTGTTTCTGATCTCCCTCTTTTCTGTTTGTGGCTGTTGATTATATCGAACAGGTTGCAGTCTGAATTGATGGCTTTGATGGTAAGATTTCTCTCTAAGTCTCTCTGTTCATGAAGTTTGTTAATGGTTAATTTATTCCATTTAGCTTCAGATCTCAGAAATTAACTGAGGAGGACTATATGCAAGTAGATTTATCAATTTTCAGTCCGGATTCATGCGCGGCCTAAGATTTGGGAATTGGGGTTATAAAGCAAATAATAGACAAATAGAAAATTTTGTCATTGATTTGGAAATTGGAAATTACACTGATAATTCTTGTTGTTTTGTGACTGGAATTATAGATGAGTGGAGAATCTGGTATCTCTGCTTTCCCTGAAGAGGACAACATATTCTTCTGGAAAGGAACCATAACAGGAAGCAAAGATACAGTGTTTGAGGGAACAGAGTACAAGCTAACACTTTCCTTCCCCAATGATTACCCATTTAAACCTCCTAAAGTCAAATTTGAGACAACCTGCTTCCATCCCAATGTTGATCTACATGGCAATATATGCTTGGACATTCTTCAGGTAATGGCCCAATTTGTTATTGTATAACACTTTAAAGAGATTTTTTTTCGCCATTACATGTCAATAACTTTTTTATTTCCTGTTTTATTTGATTTATAGGATAAATGGTCATCGGCCTATGATGTCAGAACTATCCTTCTATCAATCCAAAGCCTGCTTGGAGGTAATTTAACTGATGGAATATGGAATATAGCATTTCAGTTGTACTTGGATTATTGATTATCATATTGTAGTTACCGTTTTTAATTTTTTTGCTAAATTCAGAGCCAAACAACAGTTCACCACTAAATCCACAAGCAGCACAGCTTTGGAGTAATCAACAAGGTAAATAATAAAGTCTGATGATTTTTTCTCCTTTTTTGCTATATAACTTGTAAATAATTTTTATTCCCTGCAAAAATTACCTAAATTGGATATCTGTTTTATTCTACAGAATACAGAAAGATGGTGGAAAAGTTGTACAAGCCTCCTCCAAGTGCTTAGATTTGACGAGAAAGATGGTCTGGAGTATATCAAACTCTCTTAGCTTAGAAGGGCTTTTCCTATTTGTGATTTGAAGAGAGAAGGGATGAAAAAGTATACGAAATTCTGGATGTTAAATCTGTTCTTCTTTTTCTTGATTTAATTCTTTTAGAGTGTTACTCGTTTCTTTCTTTTAGTGATTGAAACGCATAAATTGTATTCTCTTATCATAAGAGAGGAGTTTTTAGCCATTGTGGCCAACACTATTTCACATGGAAAGGTCAAGCATAGTTTTAATCAACCTTGAAGAAAGAGATCAACGGTTGGAAACTAAACTTTAAATTTACGGGTCCTTCCGTTTTTTCTTATATATCTATTATTTGTTAATAAGCTCAATCTTTCTAAAAAAAAAAAAGTTAAGACTTCATACATCAGCTTGAAGTACATTTCGGGGAAAAGAGCTTCTTTTTTGTTTTTTGTTTTGCCAACGAGGAAAAAAGCTTTTGCGGAAGCAAATTGAAGATATAGATAGATAGATGAAAATAATACTTTCTATTGTAATACAATTTTCAATAACAACTATCTTTTTTATTAATTACACCATTGTTTTTGTCTCACACACATCAACTATCTTTTTTTTTTTTTAACAACGTGCTACAAAACTTTTTCTCTCTCTCTCTTATCTCTCTTTTTCTCTTATCTTTTCTAATTCAACTTTTATTAATTACATTGTAATATATATGTAGATTTAGTCGACCGACTCAATTTTCTAACATATATTATTTTTTTATGCCAACATTTGTGTGCAGCTTCTACTGTCTTTGTAGCCTCCATTGTTGACTTTGTGCAGCCTCCTACTTTCTTCGTAACTCAAGTTGATGGAAATTGCCGACTTTATCTTTTTCAAGTTGCAATCGTTAACTGCCTTTTTTATTCATTTGACAACTTGACAATATTCTTGCTTGTTCTAATCTGGCAATGGATTAATGGAAAGAGAGAGAAATGTCAAATTTTTTTTTTTGGTCAACAATTGCAACTAGAAAAAGACAAAGTCAACAATATTCATCAACTTGAGCTACAAAGAGAGTCAAAGGAGTATGCACAAAGTAACAATTGAGGCTACAAAGAAAGTAGAAGGAAACTAAACTGGACACAAATGTTAGTATAGAAAAAATAATTTTAAGAAAATATATGTTGGAAAATTTAGTTGACTAAGTTTATATATATGTTACAATGTAATCAATAGAAGGTGAATTAGAAAGACAAGAGAAAAAGAGAGATAAGAGAGAAAGTGTTGTAGCACTTTGTGAGGAAAAATATAAGATAGTTTATATACATGTGAGACGATAACACTGGTGTATTTTTATTTGAAATTATATTACAATAGAAGTATTGTTTTCCATCTTTCTATACTTTCAATTTCTATCAAGTGATATCAGAGCTATGGTTGATTAAAGATGATGAAGATGGTGCAACCACAAATTCCAAAGTTGTCAAAAGATAATTATGGAAACTAGAGCATTCAGATGAAGACGTTACTAGGTTCTTAACATATGTGTTACAATGTAACCAATTAGAAAGATAAGAGAAAAAGAGAGACAAGAGAGAAAGTGTGATAGTTGATATGCATGTGAGACAAAAGCACTGAAGTATTTTTATTTGAAATTATATTATAATAGAAGTATTGTTTTCATGTTTCTATACCTTCAATTTCCATCAAGTGTTATCAAAGCCATGGTTGATCAAAGATGGTGGAGATGATGCAACCACAAATTCCAAAGTTGTCAAAAGATAATCATGGAAACTAGAGCATTCAAATGAAGACAAAACTAGGTTTCCAAGAGAAAGTGTCATAGCACTTTGTGAAGAAAAATATAAGATAGTTGATATGCACGTGAGACAAAAACACTAGTGTATTTTTATTTGAAATTATATTATAATAGAAGTGTTACGGACCAGCCCAAAAGGCCCATATCCAGACCATGGCCCAACCATGCCTGAGGCAGAATCAGCGCAATAATGGGCAAAGATATGGAATCCCACTAATCTAAGATCCCATTAATCGGGGATCTCCCCCAATCGTGATCCCGAGATATCAGCCCTTGATATCTCGGCCCCGGATATCGCTCATTCACCCAGGGATACTCACACCAGACTCCTCTATAAATACAAGGAAACCCTAATCAGGTGCACACGTTCTAATCTATGCTCCATTTACTTCTTGTCACACAGAGCACACACACCACCCCCTGGCTTCACGCCTTCAAGTATACTACGAACTACGTGGACTTTGATCCCTTCAAAGGGTACGTAGGCTCTAAGCTTGACAACCTAGTCAAGTCCAATCGATCTGTGTTCTACACCAGAACATTGGCGCCGACTGTGGGGAAAGGTAAATTTCCATCCCCGTGACCATAGATGGCAAACACTAGAAGCCATAGCAGGAATCCACCACCGCAGGGCGGCGGAGCACCGCCACTGAACCAAACTCCAGCTGGGCCAAGCCAGCCAAAGGATCTACCGCGACGCGAGAATACCCCTGAGGGTCATGTCACTGACATAACCACTTCCCCCTCCGCGGATGGTCCACCGCTGTTGGAGACGCTCAGGGAGATTCCTACCCAGGACGCTTTGGCGTTAGAAGCCGACATCCGTATCCTTCGGAGAACGCAAGAATCACTTCTATAAAGGCTCGAGGATAAGGAAAGGCGGGATCAGTTGTAGCGACAAGCGGACCACCAAGCCTTCACACAGATGATAAGGGAGGAACTCCAAAACCATCACCCACAAGGAAACCGGAGAGAGCTTCGCACTGAGAGACGCCCGGCCACGAACAGTAGCCACTCGTCCAGTAGTCCGCAACCAAGGACCGGGCGGAGAAGCGCTAGCAGGCCAAGCGGGAGGACGAATACGGAAAGGGGTCACCCACCGCCTTCAGAGGGTCATGACGACACCGAAGGCCAAGATGGTTCCACGAACCACAACGGCCAAAGCGGAAGAGGAGCCTGAGACCGAGAAGAGCACCGAGAGACCGACAGGGCCCGCCGAGCTCCCCGTCGAAAATCACCTCACCACAGGTCTCCCCATCATGACTCCCCTCGCCATGGCTTACCCCGAGAGTACAGAAGAAAGTTCCTTACGGGATCCGGCAGGTCCCCATTCTCGAGGGCAGCGGCGTCGTCTCCCTATCCCAAAGACTTCGACTTGGCCGACCTTCCGAAGTACGATGGAACCCAGGATCCACGTAACCATCTCGACATTTTTGACAAATTAATGTGGGTCCGATCCATCGATGGCCCGGTCATCGAACGCCTCTTTGCGGCTACGCTGACCGGAATGGCGCACAAGTGGCTAAGTTCCCTCCTAGAAAATTCAATCAGAAGTTTCGAAGACATCGGACGAAAGTTCGAACTGCACTTCACCACGAGTAAAAAGCATCCGAAGTCCCAATTCACGCTTAGCAAGGTTAAACAAAAGAAGGGCAAGTCGCTGCAGAGGTACCTCGACCGTTACTGGGACGTGGCAATGCAGGTACGATCGCTGTCAGAAGAAGTTCATGTGCATTGCCTAATTAACAGGCTTAACCCATCGTCACGTCTGGCCAGAAACCTATGCAAGAACCGAGTCTGCACCCTGACCGAGTTCTACACCCAAGCGAAGAAATACTTGGATGTGGAACAGATGGAAGCGGCAAACGCAGACGAACCCGACAAGGTAAGACATAGCTCTCCCGATTATAAAGAACGGCCAAGCAAGCCGAAGACCGAGTCCCGTTGCCTAAACAGGGATAGCAGGATCAAACTCGACTGAGGCGACTCCAAGGCAAAGTACGACAGCTACACCCCCTTGAATGTCCCTCGGTCGCAGGTGTGGAAAGAGGTAGCCCAGGCCGAGATGAGGCGGGTCGACTAACCGAGGCCGATTAGGGGCCGCTCCAACACGGACCGCACCAAGTTTTGCACGTTTCACGATTGCCATGGACATACCACCGACGAATGTTACGACCTCCGTGACACAATCGAAAAGTTTGTAAAAGAAGGGAAGCTGCGTCAGTATGTCATCAAGAGCCAGGGAAGGACGAGCGGCAAGCGCAACGACCGCGGCCGCACTAGAAGTTCGCCTAGGGAGACCCGAAAGCCGGAGAAGAAGCAGAAGACCGCCTCGGACGACGAGTTTCTCGACGTAGATTTCCAGTGCAACGTCGTCAGCGGAGGCTTCGGAGGGGGAGGCGACACAGTAAGTCAGCGGAAGAAATACCTCCGCGAGGTCCTAACCGTCCGAGATCTACCCAAGTTCAAGGACGATCCCGCCAAGCCGAAGCCGCCCCCCTTGACCTTCACCAACGAAGAACTCAAGGACGTCATCCCCGGTCACCTGGACGGACTGGTAATCACCGGAACCTTGGTGAATTGTGTAACATCCTGAATTTTGGACCTGAAGTCTTGAGAATAAGTCTATTTTTGGAAGACTACTAGGCTCTATTTTCGGAAAGTGATAAATTTGAAATCAGTATTTCGTGGGACCCATGAATAGTATTTACTATTCATGTATACGTTTTTACTATTTACAAATACGTATTTAAAAAAAATATATATATATATGTTATTCGCAAATACGTATTTAATACTTGAAATTTGTGAAATATGAATAGTGTTCACTATTCACAAATACGTATTTACTATTTAAAAATACGGTATTTACTATTCCTAAATACGTATTTACTATTTATGCGGGACCCACGGCCAAAATAATTCTCTGCAAACTTTCCCGTGAGTGACAAACTTTCTTGTGAACTTTGAAAAATTTGGCCGCGGGACCCACTTAATTTAATTATAATAATATTATATTATTATTATTTTATTTTATTATTTAAAATATTAAAATATTATTAAAAATTTTCAAAATTTTTCACGAGGCGGCTGAGAGGTTCACGGGGTGCAACTTTTTGATTTTCGAGAAAAATTACGTAAAACGACCCAGAGACGAAAATTACACTTAAAGACCCATTTTCCAACTATAAATAGACCTTCCATTTCATTTCATTCTTCACAACTTCTAAGAGCCATAGAGAGAGGTAGAGAGAGAGAGAGAGAGAGAGTAGAGATATTTGCTTGAGAGTTATAATAGCTGGTTGGTGATTCGGGTATTAGCAAGTAACAGGTAACTCTGAATATTCTTCCTTATACTTGTGAATTATGTATGATTATAAATTTGTTTGTTTACTATTTTGGCAAGAATATTTAGAAAATATTTATGGTTTTAAGATCTGGTGTGGGAACTTTGATTTGCAAATCTGCAGAGGTACTATTTATACGTACGTTACTATTCACGTATACCGTATTTACTATTCATTTTTACTATTCACATTTACTATTCACGTATACCGTATTTACTATTCATTTTACTATTCACGTATACCGTATTTACTATTCACATTTACCGTATTTATTTTACTATTCACGTATACCGTATTTACTATTCATTTTACTATTCACGTATACCGTATTTACTATTCATAATACTATTCACGTATACATACCGTATTTACTATTCACGTATACATACCGTATGTACTCTTCATTTTTACTATTCATGTATATATACCGTATTTTACTATTCACAGATACGCATAGTATTTACTATTCATAAATACGCATATTGATGTATAAAACTTTATGGTATAATAATGCATTATTTTGAGTGAACATATTCATCATGGCGGTTGTATTATGATGGGTGGAGTAAGGAGGGATTTGAATGATAAGAATGATTTATGCCACCACTCGGTGCACAGTGGATGGTACTTGTTTCAGGGCCCCATCTTCCATGTTTTCCTCTGGCCGGGATATCATTGGAGTTGTGGGACATGTGACACCTCCTTAGTTATTTTAAAGGAGGGGAGCCATAGTCCAGATTTAAGCTATATACCTTTGGCCGGGTGTATCTTAAGTTTTGGTGAGCTTGGAACAATTCAGTCAAATGAATGAGTTTCTATTGGACTATGTGTTAGCCTATGGCTCCAGTCAGCGGTATATGGTTGGAAGGTGATATAAGGGAGGGTGCATACTGCATAATGCATTTCTGAACAGTTCAAGAATTTGATATAATGATGAATATTCTGTAAAGACATGAGATGAGAACTTTTGAGGTATATATGTTTTATTACCTTCTATATTGATGACTAATAGTATAAATAATTTTGTATGAGAAATTATGGAATCTACATATATATTTGAAATCAGCCCATACCTTTTTGTCATATATTATTTGCTCGTGTACGGTAGAAATATTCAGTAGTTACTGAGATGTGGAAATCTCATCCCATATTAACAATTTTCAGGTGAATATTTTAGTAGAGAACAAGGAAAGGCACCTATGGAGTAAGCTTTGGAGGCTCTATTGTGCTCCTATGGTTTATGTTATGTTATTTTATTTGCCATGAACCTAAGACTTCCGCTTTGTACTAAACTCTGAAACATTCTTGGAAATTTATTTTGAATATGAATTATGAATTTTATTTTGAAAGGTTACGTAATTTAGTGATCTGGATATCGAAAATCCTTATTGAAGGTATTTCAAATATTTTGGTCAAGTTTTTGGGTGATGAAATTGAGGCGTTACATTTTTGGTATCAGAGCAAAGGTTCTGGCCAATCTGTAAATTTCCTATCAGTTTTCTAAATAAAAATTTTGAGGTCCTGGCAAATTAAATATCATAACATGTGCATTTTCCTTTATAGTTTTGGATTCTTTTTACCTAATTTTCTTGTGACATTCATGATAGGAGAAGAATGGGTTAATCAAAATATTCAAGTGATTGATTATGAGGATTTATGATTTGAGGATGTGATTGGGATTAAATTTCAGAGCTGCGTAGCGGAAGATGGTAAGTAGAAAATTTATTGAATATTGGATTCTGTAGGCCCAAAATTACTTTCTAGGGGATGAAAATTTTTATTGGTGTCTAGGAAAGTGATTGAAAGACTAAGCCCCTATTTGATGTTTATTCAATTAGTTGCCGTTGTAAAAAGTATGAAGAAATTTTCGCTAGATTTACACTTACCTAGCTAATTTATATGAGTAACAGATGACAATACCATAACAGAATACGGGCATAGTCTTGATTATACAAAATAACTGGCTTAAGTTTGAATTTAATAAGATAAAGTTGAGTTTGGCAGGGAAACTCGAAAATCCTTATGAATCCTAGAATAAGAGATTACAAACATTAGCAAGAAGGCTAAGAAGAATAGACTATATTATTTCAAGCATCAAGAGCAACAGTTGGTACAATTCCACCACAAGCGTTGACCATCTCAAGTTTAAGTCTATTAATTTCTTCCTGAGCGGCTGCACTTGAGAGAGGACCATCAGAAGACATTGTTTTTCTCAATCTAGCTATTTGCCTCATAGTGCTTCGAATTTTTACATAAGGCCAATGCCTTATTCCTTCCCTATGGCATATTTTCATTAAGACATTTTTGCATAGACGAACTTGTTTAGCCGCTTCTTGTTGAGGTAAATGGAATAAGTCTCTAAGATCATTTATTGACATTGATGCACCTCTAATATTTTGTTCAGCTCTTGATCGGTATGAATCACTAGGTATGGGGACTGAAGGATTATTAGCTCTTTTCCTTTATTGGTTATATTTTCTGTATTGGTTGGAAATGAACTATTAGGGAGTTCATTTTGATTTTTAGTCCATTCCAAACCAACACAGAGGGCCTCATAGTAGGCTGATAGGGGATCCGACACCAAGACATACCCTAAAGATTTTTGATTCAAACAATAATTTTCTAGAAAATGTTTGACATCATCTAAATTTTTCTTACCAAAGTCAAATACTTGAGGACTGGAAGAACCTCCTTGTACGTCCTGGTGAAAGACAGCGTGGCATATCATACCAATCCTCCCATGAACTTCAAGTTTATGGTATTGAAGTCCATTGGTATGAATGATCTCTCGTAGAACATGGCAGCAACCACATGAAAATGGATTAGTAGTCTCAGTCAAGGTAGAAGCAGGATTCCTTGGTTGAAAAGGTACCGTAGACTCCATAAGTTCTGCCACATTACGACACCTTTGCACAGGTCGCCTTGATGGACCTGCTTCAGATTCCTTTCTGTTAGTAGTTGTAAAAGTAGAATCTTGTATCCTTGGAGGAGGAGTAGGAATGTTAATCGTTGAGGCAGATGAATGAACGTTCATACTTACGGGATTTTGGGGAAGTAAAGAAGAATAAGGGTATGATACATTGTTTGACAAGTCAGACAACATGTTAGTCTGATAGTCATGAAGTAAGGCTTCAAGAAAGAAAGGGTTGAATGAATCGGAGACTGGAATAGAGTTACTTGAACCGGCCATGTTTAAGGATAATGTGGAAGGTTATAGTGAAAGTTACGATCGGAGAGGAAATGAATATGTGGAGGTTTTGTGAAGTTTGAGAGAACGTGAAACATTTACTCTTTCTTTACTCGATTTATAGCTGGGCTAGCAACATCTATATTTTGTTAAGCAGCATCGGATTCTCATCTGTCGTTAGCTCAGAATCATGTAGACTTTGTTGTTATGCGGAAAATTTTATGGCACCGCACCCTAGTACACCCTAGCCACCGTTAGGGGTCGCAGTTTCCTAGACCTTTGTAGACAGAAATCGCTATGGCATTTATTGCTAGCTGTGTTTTCAAGAAATTAAGTTTGGACGTTTATACGCGCATTTATCTAAGAAATCTGTCTTGGATATGCAGCTGACTCAAGATGTCGGAATTGACATTTGAAAATAGGATTTTAAGCGTAAGCGTGCTAAGGTGATAGTAATCTTGGGAAGGGTGACTTTCTAATAATATTAGATGAACCGGAGAGAATCCAAAGATTTGAAATGATGATGAGTTGTGCCAATTAACCCGAGAGCATTCTTCACTCTCTGAGTATCCGAAGAACTCTATGAATTTGTCACAGATAATTCAAAGACTAAGGTTTTTGGATAAACATGTTGGAAGATCGATGGAAAGGTATGAAATGGTGATCCTTAGGAATGCCAGAAAGATGTTAGAATGAATATAGTAAATATTGAGGATAGGATTTAATTTAATCTAAGCTGAAATAGAACTTAAGAACGAAATGAGCCTTTGTGATATTGCAGGTTGAGGTAGAATTAGAACCTTGTGAATGCTGCTGAGGTTGTAGATAGTCTTCGTATAATCCAAGAATTAGATTAGGAATTGTGAATCATGATCTTAGTATGTATAATGGGTATTTTTGGGGAAACACGAATTATCAGTTGATGTTGAGGTTATAAGAATCAAATTGTAAACTTGACTATTGATGTCTGGGAATATTTGAGAATAGACTTGAATTCAATCTGAGTTAAGATAGTATGTCTAATTATGAAAGTATGAAATCCGGTGATTTATGTTATAATATTAGTATGTTATTTGGGTGTAATTAATAGATAACTATGAGAGGAACAGATGATATTTAGTATATGTCTTTGAGATACTAAGGATTGAATTCGAATCATGTGAACAATGCTGAGGTTGTGAGAATAATATTTGAATGTTTTAGATCTTAGTCTAGGAATTGTGAAACATGAATTTAGAATGTTCTATGGGTATTATTGAGGACACATGATATCTCTGTCTTGCTGATATTGAAGTTCTAAGAGTTGATTTGTAATTTGACAATTATCATTTTTGGGGAAAGTTTGAGGATAGTTCTTAAATGATATAAGCTATGGAGTATGATGAATCTAGTATGAATAATCGGGGTTTTAGAAATAGGATGATGAATCTGAAAGTTGGTAGGGGATCTAGAGGGTTGCTACTAGAAGAAATGTAATATAACAGTTTAACTTAACAGTTGTATTGATTCTTTAGGAGACTGAATTGATTGAATAAATTGAGATATTAGAATATGGTATTAATTGATTTGAGAGAAATAGGGAACAAAATGTGATACCAACATGTGTAAGGTGTTCAGAGATTGCCAACTGTTTAGCTAGCATAGGAAATGATCTTGATAATAGAATCTTTCTTTAGAAATAATGAATTGAGTGTTTCATGGATGAGTTGAGTAGAATGAATTGGAACCTGGAATGTATTCGGAGTTGGTGACTATTTAAAATAGTTGCTAGGTCCCTGAGTATTTGAATTTTGAACTTACCAATGCACTTGCTGTGTTTGGAAATTTTTACACAATATTTACAACATGATTTAAGACCAGTTTGTAATCGACATTTATAAACTATGATGTCTCATGGAATGAATCCTTGCGAAATTAGAACAAGAATTGACTTTTAAATTATGATTGTGGTGGAAGGTGTACAAGCTAGAAGAGGTTGGAAACTGTTGTGGATATACTTAGTTTGCGGAATCTTGCCAAATGTACTTGTTTTTGAATTACTTGCCATTGGTGAAAGCTAGATTTAGTAAGTGAGTGTTTTCTTAAACTTGAATTGAGGAAGCACGGGTATAGGATAGACGAGCAGAGGCTTGAGGCGGTAAGACCCGTTGAGCTAGTTTGCATATGGTGGTATCTCTAGGCTATAAGACTTATGTGCCTAGTATTGTGTTTGTTGCCTAACATGGTAACATTAGACCTGTATGTCTAAAGTTTATCTTAAGGTTGGCAGAATAATCAGATTATATCATGTGGTGGTTATTATGGCCTGAGGGTAACTCCTTAAGCTGTAAGATCTGAATATCCAGCGTCGTGGTAGTGCAATGAAATAAGCAGAAAGGAAGAATGAACCGGCCTGTGAGGCCAGTATAACCAAGCGCTCAAATAAGGAACTAGTGGATCTTGTGTCTGAATATTACTTTGGGTACAGGATGAACGAAAATTGTGTTGTGTGCTTGGTAAGCATGTTTGGGAAAGAGATAGGACTTAAAGATAATATGACACATAAAGCTGAGCCGGAGCGGATTGTTGATGCGGGGGATAAGCAATTGAGGAACAAGGCTATTAGCTTGTAAAGGTTGTGTGTAAAGGAATGGCTCCTGGAGATGCTACTTGGGAAACGGAGGAGAGCATGCGACAAGCTTATCCACATTTATTTAAATAGGTTAGAATTCTTACCATATTACAAAATTTTGGGGACAAAATTTTTTTTAGGAGGGGAGAAATGTAACATCCTGAATTTTGGACCTGAAGTCTTGAGAATAAGTCTATTTTTGGAAGACTACTAGGCTCTATTTTCGGAAAGTGATAAATTTGAAATCAGTATTTCGTGGGACCCATGAATAGTATTTACTATTCATGTATACGTTTTTACTATTTACAAATACGTATTTAAAAAATATATATATATATGTTATTCGCAAATACGTATTTAATACTTGAAATTTGTGAAATATGAATAGTGTTCACTATTCACAAATACGTATTTACTATTTAAAAATACGGTATTTACTATTCCTAAATACGTATTTACTATTTATGCGGGACCCACGGCCAAAATAATTCTCTGCAAACTTTCCCGTGAGTGACAAACTTTCTTGTGAACTTTGAAAAATTTGGCCGCGGGACCCACTTAATTTAATTATAATAATATTATATTATTATTATTTTATTTTATTATTTAAAATATTAAAATATTATTAAAAATTTATATTATTATTATTTTATTTTATTATTTAAAATATTAAAATATTATTAAAAATTTTCAAAATTTTTCACGAGGCGGCTGAGAGGTTCACGGGGTGCAACTTTTTGATTTTCGAGAAAAATTACGTAAAACGACCCAGAGACGAAAATTACACTTAAAGACCCATTTTCCAACTATAAATAGACCTTCCATTTCATTTCATTCTTCACAACTTCTAAGAGCCATAGAGAGAGGTAGAGAGAGAGAGAGAGAGAGAGTAGAGATATTTGCTTGAGAGTTATAATAGCTGGTTGGTGATTCGGGTATTAGCAAGTAACAGGTAACTCTGAATATTCTTCCTTATACTTGTGAATTATGTATGATTATAAATTTGTTTGTTTACTATTTTGGCAAGAATATTTAGAAAATATTTATGGTTTTAAGATCTGGTGTGGGAACTTTGATTTGCAAATCTGCAGAGGTACTATTTATACGTACGTTACTATTCACGTATACCGTATTTACTATTCATTTTTACTATTCACATTTACTATTCACGTATACCGTATTTACTATTCATTTTACTATTCACGTATACCGTATTTATTTTACTATTCACGTATACCGTATTTACTATTCATAATACTATTCACGTATACATACCGTATTTACTATTCACGTATACATACCGTATGTACTCTTCATTTTTACTATTCATGTATATATACCGTATTTTACTATTCACAGATACGCATAGTATTTACTATTCATAAATACGCATATTGATGTATAAAACTTTATGGTATAATAATGCATTATTTTGAGTGAACATATTCATCATGGCGGTTGTATTATGATGGGTGGAGTAAGGAGGGATTTGAATGATAAGAATGATTTATGCCACCACTCGGTGCACAGTGGATGGTACTTGTTTCAGGGCCCCATCTTCCATGTTTTCCTCTGGCCGGGATATCATTGGAGTTGTGGGACATGTGACACCTCCTTAGTTATTTTAAAGGAGGGGAGCCATAGTCCAGATTTAAGCTATATACCTTTGGCCGGGTGTATCTTAAGTTTTGGTGAGCTTGGAACAATTCAGTCAAATGAATGAGTTTCTATTGGACTATGTGTTAGCCTATGGCTCCAGTCAGCGGTATATGGTTGGAAGGTGATATAAGGGAGGGTGCATACTGCATAATGCATTTCTGAACAGTTCAAGAATTTGATATAATGATGAATATTCTGTAAAGACATGAGATGAGAACTTTTGAGGTATATATGTTTTATTACCTTCTATATTGATGACTAATAGTATAAATAATTTTGTATGAGAAATTATGGAATCTACATATATATTTGAAATCAGCCCATACCTTTTTGTCATATATTATTTGCTCGTGTACGGTAGAAATATTCAGTAGTTACTGAGATGTGGAAATCTCATCCCATATTAACAATTTTCAGGTGAATATTTTAGTAGAGAACAAGGAAAGGCACCTATGGAGTAAGCTTTGGAGGCTCTATTGTGCTCCTATGGTTTATGTTATGTTATTTTATTTGCCATGAACCTAAGACTTCCGCTTTGTACTAAACTCTGAAACATTCTTGGAAATTTATTTTGAATATGAATTATGAATTTTATTTTGAAAGGTTACGTAATTTAGTGATCTGGATATCGAAAATCCTTATTGAAGGTATTTCAAATATTTTGGTCAAGTTTTTGGGTGATGAAATTGAGGCGTTACAAATTGCCGTGTCAAGAGGATCTTTGTGGACGCCGGAAGTTTGGCTGATATCATAAGCTGGGACGCCTATAAAAGGATGCACCTCGACAAAGAGGACCTTAAGCCGTACAAGACCACCCTAATCGGATTCAATGGCGAACAATCCTTCCCAAAGGGTTATATTGACCTCCGGTTGACCGTCGGAACAAGAGAAGCGTTCAAGTCAGAGCGTGTCATGTTCATCCTGGCTGATTTCCGCTCCCCATACAACATTATCCTCGGCCGACCCACAATTCACAACTGGGACATACTGGTGTCCACCAAGCACCAGAAATTGAAGATGGTCAATGAAAAAAACCAGATAGTTGTGG
The DNA here is from genome assembly GCA_034222035.1 of Acacia crassicarpa. NCBI lineage: Eukaryota > Viridiplantae > Streptophyta > Magnoliopsida > Fabales > Fabaceae > Acacia > Acacia crassicarpa. Next base: position 44,300,460 of record JAWXYG010000003.1, read on the forward strand.
TATCCGGAGACCAAAAGGAGTCACGGCAATGCTACTTTGAAGCTCTCCGAGTCGAGGAAGGAGGACCCTCATCTCCACCTCGGCTCGGATCCAACGAGTCAATAGCCGAGGTCGACAGCGACAAGCACCCCCGGCACCTGATCAACATGGTAGAGCTCGACCTCCAAGAATAGGAAAACCCAAGGCCTGAGCCAGAAGGAGAACTTGAGGAAATAACACTGGAGACGGACCCATCCAAGACCGCCAAGATCGGTAGAGACATGACAAACGACCTAAAAAGGTAGATGATCTGTTTCCTCAGGCAGAACTAGGACGTGTTCGCATGGACCTCGGCCGAGATACCCGGCATTGACCCCCACTTTTGCGCCACAAACTCGGCATATAGCCGGCATCGAGACCGGTGGCACAGAGGAAGAGGAATATCGCCGACAACAGACAGAAGGCCCTCGAGAGCCACATCGAGGAGCTCTTGGCGGCCGGCTTCATTCGAGAAATACAATACACCACCTGGCTCTCGAACGTAGTCATGGTACTCAAACCCAGCGGCAAATGGAGAGTATGCGTCGACTACACAAACCTCAACAAGGCGTGCCCAAAAGACTCCTACCCGATGCCCAATATCGATCAACTCGTGGACAACTCAGCCGGGTACCAGCTCCTCTCCTTCATGGACGCCTACTCTGGATACAATTAGATTGCCATACATCCGGACGACCAGGAAAAAATCGCCTTCATGACGGATAAAGCAAACTACTGCTACAACGTCATGCCCTTCGGGTTAAAAAATGCCGGGGCCACCTATCAAAGGATGATGAACCGGGTTTTCAAAGATCAGATCGGGCGCAACATAGAAGTCTACATAGACGACATGATCGTCAAGTCGAAGCTTCCAGAAGACCACATCCGGGGCCTAGAACAGACGTTTGAAAAACTAAGAAGACATCGAATCAGGTTGAACCCGGCCAAATGTGCCTTCGGAGTTCCGGCTGGGAAGTTCTTGGGCTTCATGTTGACCAACCGAGGAATCGAAGCCAACCCGGACAAATGCAAGGCCGTGCTAGAAATGCAACCCCCGAAGACCAAGAAGGAGGTACAGCAGCTGACCTGCCGAGTTGCTGCCCTGACGAGGTTTCTTCCAAAGTCGGCCGAGAAAGCCCTACCCCTCTTCAAATTATTGAAAACGGAAACCCAAGGCGGTTGGAATCCCGAATGCGACGCCGCCTTCGCAGAAATCAAACGGTGTCTGGCAACCCCGCCGGTACTTACTAAACTGGATCCAGGGGAGACCTTATTCCTGTACTTGTCAATAGGCAACGAAGCAGTCAGCGCCGCTCTAGTGAAAGAGGTCGAGACCGGGCAGATGCCGATATACTTCATAAGCAAAGCCCTACAGAGCTCCGAACTTCGGTACCAGAAGCTCGAGAAGGTGGCCTTTGCCCTGCTAACCTCGGCGAGACGACTCCGGCCATACTTTCAAGGGAATCGGATAGTGGTGCGCACCAGCCAACCGATCCGGCAGATCCTCCATAAGCCAGACCTAGCCGGAAGAATGACCAACTGGGCAATAGAACTGTACGAGTTCGACATAGCATTCGAGGCCCGACAGTCGATCAAGTCACAGGCACTAGCTGACTTCATAAGGGAGCTAACCCCGACAGTAGCAAGTGACGGGACCTGGAAAGTCTACGTGGACGGATCCTCCAACGCTAAGGGCAGCGGTGTCGGAGTCATCGTTGAAAGCCCACAAGGAGTTGCTACCGAGCACTCTCTCCAACTAAAGTTTCCGACCTCCAATAACCAAGCCGAGTACGAGGCTCTGCTGGCCGGATTGCTCCAGGCAAAAGACAATGGCGCACACCGAGTAAAGGTTTTAACCGACTCGCAGCTCATCACCGCCCAGATTGACGGCAGCTATCAAGCAAAAGGCCCTCTTATGGCGAAGTACCTAAACCGCGCCAAAGAGCTCATGGCCGAGTTCGAGGAAGTGATCGTCTCCTATATCCCAAGAGAGAAGAATGCCAGAGCCGACATCCTCTCCAAACTGGCAAGCACCAAGGGACCGAACAATCACAGGACCGTGATCCAGCAGAACCTGACCTAGCCGAGCTGTGTCATAGCCATCTCGGTAGGGCATGACTGGAGGAAGCCGATAGAAGACTACCTTGAAAGGGGAATTATCCCTACCGACTCGACCAAAGCCAAAAAACTGATCAGAGAAACTGCTCTCTACGCAATGGTAGATGATCAGCTCTACAGAAAGGGACTGCATTGCCCGTTGATGCGGTGTCTCGGCGAAACCGAGACAAAATACGTGCTGGTCGAACTACACGAAGGAAGCAACGGCCACCACATGGGGGGCAAGGCCCTCGCTAGAAAGGCACTACGCGCCGGCTACTATTGGCCTACCATGAAGCATGATACCATGGAAAAAGCCAAGACGTGCGATAGTTGCCAGAAACACGCCAGGATCATATGGCTGCCGCCTACAGAATTGAAAGGAATGCCAGCCCCCTGGCCCTTCTACAAATGGGGCATGGACATCCTTGGACCATTCTGACTGGCGCAGGGGCAATGCAGATGGCTCATTGTCGCAGTAGACTACTTCACCAAATGGATCGAGGCAGAGCTACTGGCCACAATAACCTCGGCCAGAGTAATGAAGTTTTTCCGGCACAACATCGTCTCCCGCTTCGGCATACCAGCCGAGGTCGTCACGGACAATGGGACCCAGTTCATGGACCACCGATTCCAAGCGTTAATGTCCAACCTAGACATTAAACTGAAAGCAGGAGCTTGATACCCAAGAGGGGGGGTGAATTGGGTATCTACAAATTTTTAAATTTGTTCTGTTTCTAATACCTTAGAACAGAGTAAAACAGAGATGGTAAGGAGAAAAGCTAGACACGATGCAATTTATACTGGTTCGGTCCTTTCTTGACCTACATCCAGTCCCCAAGCCACACCTGGGATTTTCAATCCACTAACTCAATGTAGTTGATTACACACTCTGTACTAAGAGTTGCTCTCCCACTAGAACACACTCCCCCTTACAAGTTGTAATCAATACACCCCAACTACCAAGTCCCCTGACTTGTAGTTATCTCAATCAATAAATGATTTACAAGTATTTGACTCTCTTACATAGTAGATATGATGAACACTGAAGTGCTTGTATCAAGTATGATACTTTACAAGTGAAAGCTAATACACAATAAATGAACTTAATAGAGTTTCGCTCAGAGTAGGTGTATCCACTGCAAATGGAGTTAATGCTCTCTATTTATAGGTAGAGAACATTAAATGACCGTTGAGAAATAATTCTAGCCGTTGGAGATCATTTGCAGAACATTGGTGCAAGTTTAAGCTTCTTCTCTCTCTATATCTTCTGCTAATCCAAGTGCTAATGATGTCTGATGTGTCTCTCTGAGTTTTTGCCCGTTGGAATTGACTTTACTTGATGTAGTAAACTTCCTTTAACGTTCATTAGGCGTGCTCAGAAGGATTAGCTGAAAGTATGTGAGATTGTGCAGATGCATTAAATGCACTGTTCACCTTTTTGCTTTTTCTTTCAATTCTTCATTAATCTTGATCTGTGCTAACTGAAATCACTCAACAAACTTTGTCAAACATATCTGGGATCATGAGTGAATTATGTATGAAAGCAATTAGATCAAATAACAAGATATAGCAGATTTCACAGATTTGAAAAAGCACCAACAGTCACTAACCTTGAGGTCAGTTCATCCAACCTCGAGGTTAGCTTGAAAGGTTCAGGCAATTTGTTGATTTTAAAACGTCCAGCCTCGAGGTTGCAATATGAACCTCGAGGTTTTCCTTAAAAAAAACTTTTCAAACCTTTCATAAACTCACAAACCCTGAGGTTCCAAAGGTAACCTCGAGGTTTGAAGTTATTTTCAAACCTTCAATTTTCATAGAAACTCGACAACCTCGAGGTCAGAAAACCATACTCGAGGTTAGCCTTTGAGAAAATGAAGTTCAGTGTTCAATCATAAAGCTTAGCCTCGAGATTACAACCTTAACCTCGAGGTTTTCATAAAGACTTGAAAACCTGTTGCTCTTTGTAAGTCATAATACTCGAGGTTGATAACTCATACTCGAGGTCAATGTGTTTTTCTTCAAGCTTAAGTTTCAAACCAAAGTGTCCAACCTCGAGGTTGAAACATGAACCTCGAGGTTTCCATGCTTGATGAAAACCATGACTTCTCTGGATGGATCAAAACTCGAGGTTAGCTCTTGATACTCGAGGTTATAAGTCTAAATGTAAAACTTGGGGTTTTCAATAAGGCCTGAACCTCGAGGTTAACTTTCCAACCTCGAGGTTTCACGTATTTCTTTTGTGAAACCAAGTTTTGACACTTAACCTTAAAACCATTTGTAAAGCTCAACCTCGAGGTTGAAAAACCAACCTCGAGGTTTGCTCTTCAACAAGATTTTAACACTTAAGAGCAAAACCTCTTTAATTGTTTGTAGTTGTTGGCAATCATCAAAACCATCAGAGAACTAACATAAACAACACTTCTCGTCCGTAGAGCACCCGCAGTCGAATGGCCAGGCCGAAGCCGCCAATAAAATCATCCTAGACGGACACAAGAGGCGGATGTTGCAAGCCGACACGAACTGGACCAAGCAGGTCCCCAGCGTTCTTTGGGGATACCGGACGAGCGTACAGTCTTCGACCCAGAAAACCCCGTACAGGCTAACCTATGGATGCGAAGCAATGATCCCAGTCGAAATCGGGCAGCCATCTTGGAGAAAGGTTAAAGCCAGACAAGAAGGGCAGGAGTCGAACGACGACGCCTTAAAGACTGACTTGGACCTCATAGACGAAATCCGAGTCACGGCTAACTGCCGGGAATTAACTGCCAAGTAGCTACTCGCGGCTAAGTACAATAGAAAGGTCCGACCCCGGTCATTCAACCGCGGGAACCTCGTATTCCGATGGGCCGACATAGGCAACAAGAATGCCAAGGACGGGAAGCTGACGGCAAACTAGGAAGGCCCCTACCGGATCAAAGAAAAGCTCGATGGAGGGGCATACATTCTCGAAACCTTGGTACGGAAGCCGGTCAAAAGAACTTGGAACGCCGACAAGCTAAAGATCTACTATAGCTAGATCCTGCCCCGGCATCGTTTGTGTTTACTTTGCTTATTTCGTTAATTCAAAGTTCAAATTATGTCGTTTCTAATCGTATTTCTTTGTAAAGCCCCTTAGGGCTATTTCTTATCAATATAGGACCCCATTGAGGAGATTCATGAATGTGCACAAAACCTGCTTAAGCACGAAGCCGAGGCTATGAAGCTCAGTCAAAAAACGATAAGGCCGAGGCAAAGAAGCCCGACCAAGAAACCGAAAGCCGAGGTCTATTAACCTGGCACCGGATAAACGGCTCCGAGGTCGTGTACCCGGCCGAAAACTAAAAACATCTAGATGTACGAAAACCGGTCGTTGTACTCTGACAGGCATCGGTTAGAGCTCAGCGAAGGCGCCATACGTGGCCTTTTGTGAAATTGACGCGTCAACGCTCGCCCGACTAAGCAAGCGGACTACCATGCCGACCCTGATCAGGTCAAAATGTTTGATTAAGAGGTAGACGGAGCCTCGGTTGAACACGTGGTAGTCCCGCCCTTACGTCGGAAAAACGTAATTCGACTAAGTGAAAGTTAGAGTTCGACTGTTGGAAAGTTGGACCGAGGCAGCGAGGTTAGTTATACCTGACGAGGTTGAAACAAGACAACCCTGCCCCAACCTCCCACGCGCTAAGTGTGGTAGAGTAAAAACGGCCTGTACACATGCAGCCGACACACATCTAAGACAAGGCAAAAGGATGATACAAAAGTAAATCATTCATTGCCTAAGTTATCTAACCAAGCTTAGAATTGCAAAGGACTAAGGCAAAAGGATGATGAAAACGTAAGTCGTTCGTTGCTCAGACAAGTTTATACAAAATGGCCCAGAAGCCAGAATTGTTCTAAAAATATTACAAGGGCACAGACGCCCCGAAAATAAAAAGAGCAAAAAACCAAATTCAGCTAGAAGGCTCGGCCTCGGGATCTTCAGCCTCGGCGTTAGCAGGACCGTCAGCGCCAGGAGACTGATAAGGGATCAGATTCCCGTCCTGAACATAGGCACAGTAGTCATACCCATCCAAATTGAGCTTGACGCCGGGATTGAAAAATCGGATCTGAGCCAAAGCCTGCTTGAAGCATTCCTCGGTAATTTGCACCAACGCCTCGCATGCCTCCTGGCGAGCCGCCTTCTCCGCAGAAGGGGCTTTCTGAAGCCCCTCCTTCTCGTCCGTCAGGGAGGCCCGCTGTTGCTGAAGAGTCTTCATTGCCGCCAAGCCTTCCAACAACCCCTTCTGCGCCCGGCTGCACTCCTCGGCCAGCTTTTCAGCGGAGCCCCGGGCAAGCTGAAGCTCCTGGTCAGCCTTCACAGCCGCGGCCTTGGCAGCGTCTCGCTCCGCCTTGGCCGCATCCCGTTCTGCCCAAGCCATGACGAGCTCCTCCTCAGCAGACCTGGCTTTCGCCTCAGCCACGGCCAACTCCTCTCTAAGCTCCCCGACAGACGCGGCCTTAGCCTCTGCCGCGGCCAGGCCCCTTTTCAGCTCCGCCTCAGCTGCCCTCAGCCTGTGGCACTCGGCACCGACCAGGGCATACTGCTCCCGCACCAATATCAAGGCCTGGATGTACCCCACCAACCGGCATAATTCCTTCTGAGCCAAGTGTAGATAATCCAAGGCCGGGGGAGACAACGGCCGGCTATCCATAAAATGCCGGGGAGGAAGGAAGGCAACGTCCACCTCCGGAGCCACCCCCCTTCCCACAAAAAGCTGCGGGGGAAAACCGAAGACGGACCCGTTGGCGAAGGAGGAGGAGGGGGAGGTGGTGGGGACGAGGGCGGACTTGGCGGCAAGCCAGAGGGCACCTCAGAGAGGAGTGCGGCCTCAACCTCCTCATCACTGACCACGACTTCTTTCCCCTTAGAAGTCGGGGACTCGGCAACAGCCTCCCGCCTCTCCAAAGCCGGGGTTTCCACCGCCCGGGCAGACTTGGCGACATCAGCAGTAGAAGGACCCTAGTCGGCTGAGCCCTTTGCCTTCTTTGGAGCCTCGGCCGCACCGGCACCTTCAGAGGCACCCCGCTTCTTTGGGCGACTGGGCGAGGTAGCAGCTGGATTCGCCACACGAAGATAGAGCGGAAGTGAACTCATATCTCGAGCTGAAAAAGCAAAGAGATACCAGGTCAGAATCATGGATCCAAAAAACCAAGACAAAAACAAAGACAACACACTACTAAAAAACCCTACTAGTAGGAGGCAGTGGCTTGGAGCCGTCCCTAGTTATAAAGTAACTAGCGGGCTTCACCCCGTACTCCACCACGAGGGCCTCCAGTCAAGGAATGGCGGAAGCCAACTCCGGCCACAGGTCCTTACGCAGAATGTGGAAGGAGGTAGCCTTGACATCATGATGGCTCTCCATCCAGTACAAAGGAAAGCGCCAGCCCACATCGGCACCCTCGGGACCCTCTAGAAACCAAGGTTGTTTCCCAAACTCGGCCTCAACCTTGAAAAAGGCCCCCTTGAACCTCTTGAAAGAATCCAAAAAAGGCGTCATGAGCCTCCGCTCCGGGTTGATACGCAACGACACCAACCCTTTCAACTTCTCGCTCTCCTTGGGCGAACTAGGGGTAAAAGGGCCGAAGTAGTAGAAAAAGAGGTTGGTGGTACACGCAATCGGGACCAGGAAGGAATTACATAGCCGCTCAAAGCGACCAAGTAAGCCCACTCGTTCGGATGAAGTTGGGAGGGGGCAAGTCTTAGATGGAGCAGGCCCTCCATTTGGAAAGCGGTGAAGGGCAGGGAAACCTGGACCCGAGTCAGGGAATCCCGGTAGAAAAAGAAGAAGTTGGGCCGACCCGCTTCCCGCGTCGCCCAAACCGGTTCATCAGCCGACAGGCACCTAAGGACGCACCCCGACATATCCGGGATCTTCAGCCGAGTGAGGTCCGCATCCGACATGAGAGACCGGGTCCTTAGCACCTCGTACGACACCTAGTTGTATCGCCGGCACAGGGCCTTTGGCGGACTAGAAGAGTCCGAACCCTCGGGCTCTGAGCGTTGCTTGGAAGATCGGGATTTGGGAGCCATTACACCTAAAGGCAAATAAACAAAGCCAGAATTAGTAAAAGAGCGGAAATACCTGGCACTACAACGGTGGCAGGCGAAAGAGACTACGGACTCAGATGAACAGGGGTGCTAGAAGGGACATCCATGGCAGACCGATGCCGGCAAGAGCCGAGTATGGAAGAAGCCCTGGCGTCTCCACCTCGTGCTATCAACACAGAACTCTCTGCAAGGCAGTCCCAACACGGGCCAAGATACCCTTCCGGAAAAGGACTTTCGCGAACATGAGAAGGACCCTCATAAAAATTGAGGGGTTGGGCCATCACCGCCGGGGACCCAGATTTGGACAAGGAGCCTACCCTGGCCCCGCCGAGACACCCGGGGGGCAAAGCGTACGCTAGAGGGCGGACAGACCGTGGAGCCGCAACCCTAGCAGAAGCCGGGCGAGCCCTAGCTCGCCCCGGGCGGATGGCGCCACCTCGTCGCAAAGGAGCCAAAACCCCCACGGCAGGTGGCTCGCCCCAAAAAACCCAATAAGTGGCCCATGGGAGACGCGTACGGAGGAACATTTCCTCTTCCGGCGTTAACGACGTCCTTGGCCTAGGAAAATTTCTGTCCCTCACCATAGCTAGAAGCCTAAGGCACGAAAGGCTTGTGCTTAAAGGAGAGTAGGGGGATGAATTTTGGGAGAGATGACACAAGAAACCCAGAAAGTTCGATGAATTTTGGGTGAGATGACACAAGAAACCCAGAAAATTCGAAGAAACCCCGAAGGGATGACAACACAGACGATAATCCCAGAAAATAAACGGTAAAATGAAGAACAATACCGAACAAAAGTGTCAAGAAGAGGGCGGAATACCTATACTTGGAAAATGGAAGAAACTGGGATTCTGGAAAACGGCAAAAGTTTCGGACAAGGAAGAATTCTCTCTGCGAACTCTACAGAAACCAGAAAAAAGAACTGGAGAATAAACGAGTAGAAAAGTGAAAGAGAAGGAGGGAGGAAGTTATTTAAACCAAGCCACGAAGGGCCAGGGGCAAAACAGCCTATCTACACCTAGGGGCAATGGTATTGGTACAACACGACGTCAGCGCATTAAATACGCACGAACATTGGGGCACGGAAGGACGCGACGGTTGCAGACCACCGCCACTTAGGGCCTGACATCTGTGAACCCGCAATGATGGCGTGTGGGGGGAATCCCGAAGCACGTAAAGAATGCCAAAAGGCATGAAAGGCAGGGCCGAAGTAGCTGGGGGCATTTTGAGACCGAGACGGATTGAATTACCGCCCCAGCATGGTGGACCCGGCATCCTCGGCAGGTCACCCGGGCAAAGGCACCATGAGTTGTCCCCGGACCTGGAGCCGACTTAAGGACCGCGACACCCGCAAGCCGGTCTGGCCAAAGGAGAAGGCCTCGACCTGAACGATGAACGATGGTCGAAGGCAATATACACCTCGGCCGTCCAGAAGCCTGAACAACCGAGCTGGGGGGCAACTGTTACGGACCAGCCCAAAAGGCCCATATCCAGACCATGGCCCAACCATATGCCTGAGGCAGAATCAGTGCAATAATGGGCAAAGATATGGAATCCCACTAATCTAGGATCCCATTAATCGGGGATCTCCCCCAATAATGATCCCGAGATATCAGCCCTTGATATCTTGGCCCCGGATATCGCTCATTAACCCGGGGATACTCGCACCAGACTCCTCTATAAATACAAGGAAACCCTAATCAGGTGCACACGTTCTAATCTATGCTTCATTTACTTCCTGTCACATAGAGCACACACACCACCCCCTGGCTTCACACCTTCAAGTATACTGCGAACTACGTGGACTTTGATTCCTTCAAAAGGTACGTAGGCTCTAGGCTTGACAACCTAGTCAAGTCCAATCGATCTGTGTTCTACACCAGAACAAGAAGTATTGTTTTTATCTTTCTATAACTTCAATTTCCATCAAGTGGTATCAGAGCCACGATTGAGCAAAGATGGTGGAGATGGTGCAACCACAAATTCCAAAGTTGTCAAAAGATAATTATGGAAACTGTAGCATTTAGATGAAGACGTTACTAGGTTCTCAAGATATATGGGACCTTTTTTGAGGATGGATTCATGGAGCCCACCAATGCAACTGCTGAAGCAGTTTTATCATATGCTCAGAGAAAGACGCTTAAGGACTAGAAAAAGGACAAGAAGGCTCTATGTTTTATTTTTCAAGGTGTTGATGAATCAACCTTTGAGAAAATATCATATGCAAAATCATCCATAAAAGCATGGGAGATCTTACAAAAATCTTGTGAAGGAGTAGACAAAGCAAAAAAGGTACGATTGCAATCACGTGGAGCTAAATTTGAGAATTTGAAGATGCAAAATGTAGAGCCAATTACACATTATGTCTCATGAGTGCAAAAGGTGGCCAAAGAGATGAAAAGAAATGGAGAGACTTTAAATGATGTCAGAGTAATGGAGAAGATTCTACAGTCGGTAAGAAGAAAGTTTGATTACATTATCTCTGCCATTGAAGGAGCCAAAAACTTGTCAATTATGTTCGTTGATGATCTTGTGGGTTGTCTTCAAGCTCACAAGCACACAATAAATCTAAATGAAGGCTCTAGCAATTTGGAGCAAGCTTTGCAAAGCAAATTATCTTTAAATGAAAATGAAGCTAGCAGTAGCAGCTATGGACATGGTAGAGGAAATCGTGGTGGATATAAAGTTGGATATAACACTCAAGGTGGTTTCAATGCTCGAGGTGGTCATGCTGGATGCAGTGGACATGGTCGATCAAATGGAAAATTTGAAACTTATGTTGCAGAACATGAACATGGTCAAGGATCATATAATCGAGGTCGTGACCAAAGCCGAGGTCGAGGATTTTTAACCAAAGGAGGAGGTAGATATCAGCTAAGAGGTGTTAAATCCCAATTGCAATGTTATAATTGTAATAGATTTGGTCATCTCAGTTATGAGTGAAAATATGCTGTTAAAGTTGAAGGGAGAAGTCTTGATACAGCAAATGAAGATAAAATTGATGAACTAGCCATCTTGTTTACTTACAAAGGTGAAGAAGATATGGTATCTTGATACTGGAGCAAGCAATCACATATGTGGAAAAAAGAAGTTATTTACATAATTGAATGAAGAAGTCCAAGGAGAAGTCACATTCAACAATCTATCAAAAATTCAGGTTAATGGTAAAGGTAAGATTATGATATTTACAAAGAATGGAGATAGAAATACATTTGATATGTCTATTATATACCATCTTTGAAGAGCAATCTCCTCAGTCTTGGTCAACTATTAGAAAAAGGGATATGACATATATTTAAAAAAATAGCTCTCTCATCATGAGAAACTAGAAAGAAGAATTGATAGCAAAAGTCGATATGACAAGCAATCGTCTATTTAAGTTGAATATACAAATAGATGGAATCAAATGCATGAAGTCTATCATTGAAGATAGTTCATGGTTGTAACATCTCAGATATGTTCATATCGGATTCAGCGGCCTGAAGGTGTTATCAAAAGCAAAGATGGTAAACGGATTGCTAACAATAAATCATCCAGATCAATTATGTGAAGGATGCATGCGAGAAAAGTAATATAGACAAAGATTTGAAGTTAAAAAATCATGGAGAGCAAAAAGACCACTGTAACTAGTTCACTCGGATATAGCTAATCCATTTGATATTCTGTCTCTCGGAGGAAACGTATACTGTATCTTAATTTCCATCATTTACGACTCTAGGAGGATTTTGCTATTTTTTGATCTTTGAAGTACTCTAACATGTTTATTTAATTTAACGCGTTAAGCAAAAATGTTTCTTTCTGGCCATCAACAAGAGTAAGTTAACTAAGACTGCTACATGGATTACTCGAGAATTAGTTAGTTAATAGAGATGAACGTGAAATCAGAAGTTTCTGGCTGTCTTTTCTTCCATTATTCCCTGCGATGGAGAACTGGTGCGAGGTTGGATGTGATGATAACATGGGGGGATTTGTTTTTGTAGTCATTGTTGCTTTCTCTTTGCTTTCTTACCTTCAAGTTTTTTCTTCCATGGCTCTCTCTCTCTCTCTTCCAATTCCAACTCTCAGCTTCAAATATACTTCCAAAAAGAGAGACACGCAAATACAATCACAAAGCTCAAAAAAAAAAAATTATTTTTATTTTTATTTATAAGGACAAAGCTCAAAACTTGATTCCATAATACAAGTAGCCTCCTCTCAAATGGGCTCCAGGCATGAGTAAAAACATCCCCACAACAATCGTGATGGATATGGAGGGAGGGTACGCAGAGAGAGAGAGAGCTTTTTTTTTTTTGGGGGGGGGGGGTATCCCACCTGATTCATCTGAACTTTAGTTTCAACTAATCTAGATTTCGCCACATGTTAAACCCATGGTCATGAGAGAATAGCTCTCAATACCATTTTCTCCATTCCTACACCTCAAACCAAGACGTGGTTAAAGAAGAGTAAATCCCGTTCCACTTGCTCCCAATGGTTGTTGAGAGAGGAGTATTGTTCGTACAAGATGGTAACTTTTTCAAGAGGGGAGATAACAGACGTTTGTGGGAGTGTTAATTGAAGGATGACAATGATCCACTTTTATTAAGATTTCATGGTGCTCAATGCACATTAAACTTCAATTAATTTGATGTTAATGCAAAAAGACTAAGTTCATTGCATGAATAATTAGTATAAAATAGGCGTTGAGTATGAAAAATAATTATTTTGATTACCTTGAGGTTCGGTAATTATTCAAATAATTGGATCTCTTTGGAAGTTCAAAACTTAAAGCTTGCAATTTTGTCCATGAGGCTAATGGTCACTGACAAAGTCGACGAAAAAGCTACTTTGGTTGAATAAATCATGGAATATATTGTTTGTTTCTTTTTTTACTTTTGGTAACTAGCACTACTTCTCATATAACTTCAGTGTATAAAGGCATTGATTCTCTCCACGTCCAAAACTTAAACTGCACAAACATGGAATGAATCAGTAATTATTTACATTATCCTTGGGCATGCAGAGGCCTTTTTCATCCCCAAATATTTTGATTCACACTTGATGCACAAATAGCTTAAATAGCTTAAGCTAGGAAGAGAGAGGGGGAAGAGAGAGGGAGGAGGCAGACCAGGTGGGTCCATATGGATGGGTTCCATGGACCCCAAGGGTCACCAGGCTACACTAGACTAATTGGTCCAGTGTTCACCAGAAAACCCAGTTTGACTCGGTGACTCAGCCGATTTGCCCCCGTTAGGCTGATACTTTTTCATTGGGGTGGACTGGACCGAGGTCAAGTCAACACGGGTCATACCGGACTCCAGGTTATATGCACAGCCCTTGGCCCATCACGCCTCTTTTTTCTCTATCACACAGATTATTTCTGGTACTGAAGAAAGTTCATGGTTAACAACATCACAATGTAAGCCGAAACAAAAAACAGCACCTCTAATTGAGTGATAAGAAGCAAAATTCATCACAATGGTGAAGGTACTGTTATTGATGTTGCTCTTGCTACTGTCTTTGACGCCTATTATGCTGTCCTTGTCCCTGCTCTGTTAGGGTCTGATTAATAGATTGTATCTGCCTTCTAAATCTCCAATTTAAAAATACCTTGAGCAGATAATTTACGGCCATTGCTATCGCAAATCCAGCAAGTGAAGAAAGCATAACCGACAGAACACCATTTAATTTACGCTACATGTACAAAAAAGGTAAAAGATAAGATTTATATACAGTGATCAATCTCATACAATTTTCATAGGAATGGGACTTTTTTTTTTTCCTTGTTTCTGCCAAAATCATAAAATGGGAAGATCACAACAGTCTCATAAAAGAAACCAAGCCATCTTACTATTGTGTAAAATACATGAGCCAGAAGGATGACAATTGCAAACTGGAAGCACGCATAAGCCCACATGTAATCTCTGCTCACTGGCGCCAATACAAGAGATGGTGAGATTATAAAATTTGCAGACCAAGTTAATCATAATTAGCTAACAAATATTAATATTAAAGAGAGACATTAATAACTCAGCATCATGTAATCTTTTGCAGCACAAAATTGGTGCAACTTTCATTAGTATCAAACATAAAATTAACAGATTAAGTATGTGGCAATAAAAATAAAACAATTGGATTGATTTTTACCATTTGATCCTTTTTGCAATATGCATGTACCCAGTCCAATTTGTTAACTCATCGAGTAAATTCTATTATTATAACTATTTTCTTTGTTTCAGTGTATTTTCCATTTGTTTATCTTGTTCACTTCTGTAGTTCTACGGACTGTTCACAATTTCTTCATTTAACAAGTATAACCATATAAGGCAGGTATAAACTACTTAATATGCTTAGGTAGACAGAAGGTAACAAATATACCCATGGTCGAAGCAAGCAAAGAAGCAACAAGGCCAAACGTGCAGGCAAAAGGTAGAGAGATGGCAAGAGCACGAGGACCCATATCTGAAACCTGTTAAATCAGAACTCAATCAGTCGATATAATTTTAATAAATAACATTTAGAAGGCAAAATAAAATTAAAGGGAAAGGAAAAAAAATTAAAAGTAGACAGAATTCTCCAATCCCTTGCCTAATGAACGACCTTAAGGGGCTATTTGGTTGTTGGAAAGGATGAGAATGGAATAGATTAAAGAAATAAAAACTAAACTAAAATGACCAAAATGTGGAGGGGAGATAGGTCAACAGTGTTCATGACGGGGGAGGGGTAATTTAGTTCCTAAGGTTGAGAGCCATGATTCATGAAGTCTATGGAAGGTGTGGTGATTCCCACGTCATGCTGAAATGGAAAACTTATTTTTGTTTTTATTTCTTCAATCCATTCTATTCTCCTCCTTTCCAACAACCAAATGACCTCTAAATGAATCTGGTATTCAGGCTAAATCCAAAATTTTAAAGAACTTTATCGAAACACCATCACACTTTTTTTTTTTTTTTTGGGGGGGGGGGGGGGGGGGGTAATGAATCACCATCTCATTTTAGCCCCAAAAAAACACTCTAAAGGTGCAACTTGGGTCAAATTGCATCATTGAGAAACAAGTGAATTGAATAAGCTAGACCGATTGTAAATAAGAAGTTCGCAAGAAACATTCACAATCTTCTCTAAGTAGATGAGGTTATGACTCCTTCATTACTTCGTGACTATCACAACACCACGGTCCAATGATCTTTTACAAAAGACCAACTAATAATTTGGTACTAGAAACAGTTACCATAAACTTCAGAATAAATAAAATAAAAAGGCGTACCAGAAGTTGCTCTAAAAAGCAAAAATAAGCAAGCATGCTGACCAAGACAAGTACTGGTACATCCTGCCAGATCCTGTCATGCATGAATCAGTAGAATGCATTATAACTAATTAGAACCAGTAAAAGCACATACAAAATAATGAACAAGATAAAAATGGAAAAAACATTAAAGGATCAATCAAAAGGATATTTTTGTCAATAATATTAAAATATATCTTTATTTCAGAAATAATTTAGACTTCCTGGACACTATTGTTGGTTTAAATTTTTTGGACTCGTAACTCTTAGATATATTTGATGTTCTAGAGGGCACAACTTTAGAATAAATGTCCATTCATGTTATTTGAAAATTTGTGGCATAAGAAACAAAATTACAAAGTTATGTTTGAATTTCATAAAAAATTGGAATTGTTGTCTATGAACCAGCTGCATTTATGTAAATTTTAAGGCACAGAGGACAACCAAAGCTTTAAACAGGCCAAAGCTTTCCTCATTTCAATTTTGATTAATCTAGTTATCAATTTTTAAAGTTTGCTGTGGAATGACGCAGAGGTCAAACACAAGCTAAAAGGACATTATCCTTATCCCTCATTTTATGATTAGGACAAAGTTTCTAGCTAACTTATGATTAAAAACTAAAAGCATTTAATAAAGCATCTGTAACAAAAGAGCTTGTTAGTCTGTTATGTGTCTGTTTGAAAGGAATTTGAACACAAGATGAGCTAGCACATTGAAGCCGACCCCACATAAAGGCTTTGCTGTTGTTGTATGAGCTAGCACATGGAAGAACTTTAACTTGCCTGTGAAAAGAAACTTCTATCTGCTGTGGTGTATTTGATGACCGTTCAGCAGTAGGATGAGGACTTTGGATTTTCAATAGAGTCACTGGAAGGTTTCGGACTTCCTGGTTGCAAACATCACATGTCTTGTTTCCTTTTATGCTAAACCACTTCACTGCACACTCTTGGTGAGCAAGTGCAAGGTCTCCTCTACAACTGCACTCCATCTTAAGGGTATCCCCACCTTCCCCCAGCTCCATTAAACAAATCCTACAGACTGCTTCTTTTTCAGGAATGTCCTCAGTAGCATCTTCAATGGCTGGAAAAGGCAGAACGTGGAAGAGGAGGAAGTTAAGCACAAAATTAACTAGAAAACCGAGGACTAGGGGATGGTAAATTAATATGTACTAAAAAAATAAAAAATAGTTTTGCATAGAATAGTGCCAAACAGTTGATCTAGGATGCATACAAACAGGAAGAGTATCTTAAAAGAAAGATTGCTCACCAATTTAATTAGTGCGCTTCATTCATTAATTAACAAAATGCATGGCAAGATCAAAACTTGTTCAATAATATACAGTTAACATAAGTGACCCATTTGGAAAGACATCACTTATTCATGCAATCAGCAAAAATCTTTTGCAATCACAAACCCTGTTTAAATAGTTGACAGAAATAAATCCTCATGGAAAAAAAATGATGAAGTGGTTTTCAGCACATCAAAAATTGAGATGAAAATAAAATAAAGGCAATTTAAAAAACTTTTTAAAAATACTATATTTTCATTTTCAACTCCACCTATGCTTCAAAGCCAGTCCTAAGCCTAGATAAAGGAAGAGGGTAGTGTCAAACTCTCAAACGCCAACATAAAACTCAGTTGAATCTTTTAGAGAAATGGATTTGAGACAGATTGTTGCTAATGCTAGCCAAAAGTAACATGTTGTATGACTTTAAGTGTCAAATGAACTAAAGCTGCCACATCAGTGCTTGATGTAGGGTTCAATGAGCAAGAATTCCCACATTTATAGAGAAGGATGTGGGTAAAGAAGTTATTCCTTGAGAGTGAGATCATGTCTGATACTTGGAATATTGGGCCTTTGTCATGTAAATCTATGGAGGTAGTGGATGCTATGATGTAGGGGGGAAAAAAATATATCAAGTGCCTTCAAGAAAATTAATGTGTTATGAGCAAGCATTCCCACATTTATAGAGAACGATGTGGGTAAAGAAGTTAGTCCATGAGAGTAAGATCATGTTTGATACTTGGAATAATGGGCCTTTGTCATGTAAATCTATGGAGGCAGTGGATGCTATGATGTAGAAAAAGAATAATATCAAGTGCCTTCAAGAAACTTAATGTGTTAAAGAAAAGGCTATGGAACTGCAATTTATAGGATATAAACTTTGATGCACAAGGAAAGTAAAATCAAGGAATGGGGATAGTATTACTGTTGACAAGAACTGGAAGAAGAATACTGTGGAAGTAAAAAGTATTGGGGATAAGATCTTCAAGAATGATTGTTTTAGTAGACACTAATAACATCATAAGTGCCTATGCATCTCAAGTAAGGGCAAAAGCACATCTTAAGAGGGATTGGTTTAAGGTATTCCATTAGATGAAAAGATTTTCATCAACAGGGATCTTAATGGCCAAAGTGGCTAGGAGGTATGCGGGAGCTCATGGTGGTTTTGACCTTAGAGAACTTAATGTAGGAAGGCAATCTATTATTGGTCTTTCAATGGCTTATAAAATTAAGGTTGACAAGACTTGCTTTGAGGAGCAGGAGGAGCATTTAATCACATACAAGAGTAGCGCGTCAAGGCTGCAGACTTAAAATCCATTAGTTGTTATTTAGGAAGAAATAATGTTCTTCAATTCTGATAGTAACAGAAGTGAGGAAGAAAATGCAAGACATAAAAATCCCTTAGTTGTTATTTATGAAGCATGTACACTTCAAGAAATGAGCTTTTTCCTCATGTGACACAAGTCAACTGCTCTGCTCTTTAATCATAACACAACTTAAAAAAGTACCAAGACACTTAAGATCTTTTAGTATCACAGTTTGCATCTTTAATCATAACACAGATTCAGAAAAATAATACAAGTTTTATGTAACACAAAAAATTACCAATCTCTGGCACTGAAGTTTTATCAATTGAATAGTCATTAACAGCTGCAGGATGTCGTCTTGCTGAAATTACTCGGATCAAACCACTAGAACCTGTTCGCTTTAAACTAGAGGATTTGATATTAACTGGAACTGAAAATGATCGAGTCATGTGATGCTTGACTTCCATTTTCTATGTATATAAATAGAAGAAAAATATATCATTCACCAATGCAGCAAAATATAAGTATACACATACCCTCTAGATGGAGTAAAATTCTAAATTTCTACTGAGAAGTGGAGGACAAGAATCAGCACCGTGAAACGTACACTTAAGTCAGGATCACTTCCTAGATGACTTCCATGCACAGTCTCTGCAACTGTATTTGCAATTGGTGTAACTGGTAGTGAATTTGATGCTTTTGCTGATGAAGGAAACAAAACCTTATTTAAAGAAAGGGACCGTGAGGTTGAAGGCTTGTCCAAAGCTCCATCTGATGAGGGTATATCAGAAACAATGAGAACTTCCCTTTCACAATCTGGAGAACAATTTTTTGCCTTAAGACTCCTCTGAGGAAGTAAACTTCTCATGGAAGACTTGACTCTTGCTAAATTTGATCTTGGAGGCAGTCCTCGAGAGGAACCTGGACTTGGCTGTAATACAACATCTGTCTTTGCAGAAGAGGATAATACACTTTCCACTGACCCTACTGGTATCTGCAAAGAGGTGAGGTTTGGTCGCCTGGACTGCAGAAGCAAAGAGGAATTATCACCTTTTTCATTTCCTATGCATGACTGGAACATTGCCGAAACTAGTTCATCAAACAAAAAGCTCAACAAATTTTTTAGGTAAAGTAGTTTGCATCCCTGTTCTTCTACACCCCCCCCCCCCCCCCCCCAAAAAAAAACAAAACAAAACAAAACAAAAAAACAATCCCAGTTTCTTCTTTCTGTGGCATTATGTTCCTTGTTGTTTTTACACTTCCTCTAGCTTATACTAACACTCAGTATAGGCAGGTGTCAAAAATGGCATATAACAAGGTTGCTTGCCAGATCATGGCACTACAGAATTCAATGTAGTACTAGCGTTTTACAGTAATCAAGCAAGCCCAAACTTGAAAGTTACCCTCTATTTGACGCAATCTAATAAATAGGTAAGCTAAGACATAAATTAGCAGCTAAACTCCAATCCATGAACAAAATTGCCACGCCTCATTGTTTTGCTATTTAGCACCTCAAATTAAAAATACTTCAAGGACGCGTGACAGGTAATTGAAATTAATGTAACAAGCAATATCATCTTGAAGTGTAAGCCAACCATTTTACGAACAGTGTAAGCAGATATCTTGACTACTGAATGAAGCAAATCCAGAAAAATAGTATCAGGGGAGAAATTAAAAGGAAAAGTGATGATGAAAAATTCAGCTTCGAGAACCTTTAAATCACTTGAACTCATAGAAGAAGGCGAACACTCCTCCTAATTGGTTTTCTTTCTCGTTTTCAGAATGGGTTTTCCTGTGTGCTCGGTGTGGTATAACTTAGTACAACAAGCGATATCAGGAAACCCAAATTTTTCTCCATTTCTTTTTAATTTTCCATATTCTTTCGTTTTGTTCTCCTCCATATAGTCCAGAACCCATTTGATCAAGAGAAAACTCAGGCACCAAAAAAAAAAAAGTTTCTAACACTCAGATTCGTGAAATCACCTGTAGACGATGATAATAAGCAGGATCTGACAAGGAATCTCCATCACTTCGAACTCCAGCATCTGCATCAGTACAAGCTTTTTCCATAGAATCCCAAGAATATACAAAAGGGCAAGAAACGGTAGAGAGAAAGGGAGTGATGGAAAGCTGAGAGCTACACGGTGAAGGTGATGGCTTCAAATGCACAAGACAAGTGCGCGAGCATCCAAAAAAGAGAATATTTGGAAAAAGTTTTTTCTTTTTTAAAAAAGGATAAAACTGAATGATAATGAAAACCCGCTGGAAATTTAGAAACTAATAATAAAAATAATAATTAACAAGTGAAAATGCATCAGATTTGTTGTATTTCTTTGTATTTTAAATTGGTAGTGAGTAGTGACAGATTATCGACCCGCCAACTCGTAAGCTTTACCATCTCCAGATTCTCACTTCTCTCTCTGTACAGAATTTTTTATTTCAGCTAAATAGCACACAGAACCCGTGCAACTTTGCAAAAACAGTTTTTTTTTTTGTTATTATTTTATCTCTTTTGCAACAAAAAAAAACATTCTTTTGTTATTTTTTGATCTTTTTTCCAAAAAAAAAAAACAGTTTTTTATCTGAATAATGCTTCCATTGATAAGAAATAGTAATGTCTTGGCAAAAAATTTTAAAAATATATATAAATATCACACTCAAGTTCCAAGAATTAAAAAAAAAATACAAAAAAGTCCTAAAGCATATCCTCGTTCCAAAAAGCTCTATATGGACTACATTGATATTAATTCTGAATGTGAAGTTATATTATTGCTCCCATTGATTATGTTGTAAGTTAGATGTAAGTATTTGTCAATTACTACTCTATGCATTGTCAAAATAGGCGTATGAACTTGTCAACAAGAGTTGGTTTACTTAATACAGATTGACACATACACTTGTCAAAATATGTATATATAATTGTCAAAATAGGTATTTATATTTGTCAAAATAGGCACATAAACCATTTTGTTGCCAAGTTTATATAAACTTATAAAATGGTAAGTTTATGTAACTATTTTGATAAATTTATGTGTCTACTGTAACAACTTATAAAATGGCAAGTATATATACTTACTTTGACAAGTTTATATGTCTACTTTAACAAATTTATATAACTACTTTAACAAGTTTATATGGTTGAATCAAACCTCTTACCAACTAGATCAATCTTTGTTGGTAAAATAGGGGCATTTTTTAAAGCATCATAAAATTCTAAAATATGTATATAAAAAGGATAGAGACCCCCAAAAAAAAAAATTCTATTTAAGAAAGGAGTGAGTAGTGACTTATTAATGTCACTCACTTAACTATTTCGTATAATAAAGGCATAATTAGAATAATATTAATAAATGTATATATATAAAAAAAGAATAATATTAATAAATGCACCAGACAATAGTCTAATGTTTCTAATAATTAAGGAATGAAAAAACATTCCCGTTTATTTCATTGTTCTTTAAGAACATGGGAGTATGATAATGATGGACACCATTACGTGTTATAAAAAAAATAAGTAAAATTACAAAGACAAAACTTTAGCACGAAAATTATTTATTTGATAGATCCTTGAAAGGTATTATACATCTGCCTTTTCTCAAAACTTTTTTAGACAAAGACTTCATTTTTTCCTCTTTTCAAATGGTATATATTTCTTAGAATATAGAAATATACACTGAAATGCTATATTGAGATAAAGATAGGCTGTTAAGAATGTAGAGGAGGTGGGATAGGAAGTTGGTCAGATTTAGTATAGATCATACATAGACAATAGTCGGAGTCAGTGGCTCCCTTAAGATTTCCTCATCTGGGATTCCTGGCTTAAAATTAAATTTTTGCATTACAAACATATCTCTAAAATTTATTTTAAAAAAATACACTATATAAGTTGTAAATTTCTTAATTTAACTCTTAAATATTGAAAAACATGAAAATTAAAATAAATGAAAAATTACAGATAATCATCAAATATTTATTAATCAAATTGAAAATTTTAAAATTTAGGGAGCATTTGCTTATTTATATGTGACTTTTCCTTTAAAAAATACTAAAGGTGAAATGGTAATTGGTGAAAGATAAAAGTATATTTGAGTGGCAGATTCATACTGAAGCCACTTTTAGTATTCAAAGGTCACATCAAATTATCGGACTTTATTTCCGTCACTGGAATGGATTATGGGAAAATGATAATCGGATCTTAAAGATCATAAAAAATTATAAAAAAGTTCCAACAAAAATTTACATATTAAAAAAAATTTTAGAGACTTTTTTGATATTATTTGTATTGAGATAAAATCCAGGTTTTTTAATTTTATTATGAATATAGTACTTCTTGTTGTGAATATAGCTTTTTCTATTATGAATAGTCAAGTTTTAAATTTTGTTATGAATATAGTACTTACTGTTGTAAACCTAGCATTTTTCTATTGTGAATGACCTCTATACACTTAGGGACTTGAGTTTGAAATAAAATCTAAGTGTTTAAATTTTGTTGTGAATATACTCATTCCTGTTATGAATATAGCTTTTTCTTTTCTTTTTTTTTTTTTGTTGGGAATGACCAGGTTTTTAAATTTTGTTGTGGATATAGCACTTTCTGTTATAAATATACCACTTCTTGTTGTTAATACAAATAATATAAAAAAAAATCCCTAAAATTTTTTTAAATATGTGAATTTTTGTTGGGATTTTTTTATTATTTTTTATAGTCCTTAGGTTTTGGCTGTTATTTTCCCATGAATTGTGCTTAGGTGAAGATGCTGGTCAAACCACTGACAACAAGTCAAGCCTATCACTGTTTCGCGTTTTTGGAGATATTAATGCCCCTTTTTTAATTTGTAGTACTAGGAAAATCATTGTGATATTCTTGAAAAAATTGTAATTGTGAAAAAGTATTGATAATAAGTGAGAACTGTGAAGTATAGACATCTTATTTCTTGTATTAAAACTTATCATTATAGGTTGTTCATCTGTAATAAGATTATATTCCTCATTTATAAAATGATTTTCTATTTGATTTCAACAACAATTACTATCTAAGCATTGTATCTAGTTTCATGTTATTAGTTGTTGGACTGGAGGAACACTTTATATCGTTAATTGATACTACCTCTCTCCAAAATATAAAATATACTATAAATATATTTTATATTTAGGATAAGAGAAGTAGTGTTCATGGCCAAATTGAAGTACTATTAGACCCTATTAAAAGAAGTTCTTTGACAAAAGTTTTCTACATTCACACCGAGTTAACTTAAAATTGCACTAATATTTTTGTTCAATAAGTAGTGTATAACATAAAAAATTGTAACAAGAAGAAAATTCTCTGAATATGCAACTATAACATGTTGGTGCAAGTGTATCTCACAAGGGAGATGCACATTGTGCATTTCAACAAGGCGTCATTCTTCTAGGCCACTCAATTCTAGTCCCTCATTTCATCAATGAACCAAATCTTTTTTTGTAAAAACAAAATTATTGTTCTGAACAATGTTTGGCTCAACAAACCAAAATGATAAAGAAATATTTCAAAAATTATTTTGTAAAATATTAAATTTGAATCATTCAAATTTCAATCTAACGATTAGGATAAGGGATAGAGAAAAAAAAAATAGGAAAGGGGAAGTTGACATAACCCAAATGACCAAATAGGAAAGGGGAAGTTGACATAACCCAAATGACCAAATTAAGGTGAAAGTCCCAGAGAGATTCATTCTTGTTCAATATTTGATGAGCCAAGGAAGATTGAAGAAAATAAAATCTCTATCTTAAAGAAATTGTTGCTATCATTTCATATAATTAAAGTTATTATTTTCTAAGGTGAACTAGTCATTAATTTGAAATCTTAGAAGTTGAATTTAAAGACACTATTTGTTATTGTCATTTCATTTAGTTATATATAACTAAAGATTAAATTGTTATTTCTTAATAAAGTGAAGTATAATCATCAATCCCCCAACACTTTAAATCCTAAGAGATGAATCTTAAGTTTTTGTTATCATCATAAAACTATAGTTGTTAATCCATAAAGTCAATTGATCATTTCGTGTGTGTATTAAATATAGATGGCTAACATAGTATTTTACACATTATTACCAAGTATTAGCAGCCCAATAGTTATGAACTTATGATATTTCTTAGAATCCAGAAAGCGGTGAGATCAAATCCCACATTAACTAGTTTTTACCCAAAAATTTGTTGGAATATTTTAAGATAATAAAGATATGTGTTTTTTATAAAGTCACGTTTATTAAATTAAGTGATTTATATAAAGAGTTGTGTAAGGAATTATAAGATTAAAAGTAACTAATATTATGTTTATTCAATTTCTAGAGATACATGTGAAAGGTTATAGTCAGAGATGTGGTAGCCATTACCTGATGAAATTTTTTATTGTGTTTATGAGAAGGCTCTACATAATATAAAAATATAACTTTTGATATGTCTGTTCGTAAATCAACATATGAGATTCATGACTTTACCTAATTGTTATAATTTTTAATTGAAGAGGTGTTGCTTCAAAAGGTACCATTTCAAGACAGCACTACTTCATGGCTTATAAATACCAAATACCATCAATCATTTTGACATATTAAAAATCACACAATAAGAGATTAAACTCATTATCTTTGTCCTTGAGTGCACAAAAATATATAGTCAAATGATCATAGACATTGTTGTCTTGCTATAGTATTATTATGCAATCCATACTCAAAGGTCTTCGTTGTATCTTGTAGAAAATTTGCTCATCAATCCAACTTGTACCTTATA
Source organism: Acacia crassicarpa (assembly GCA_034222035.1). Lineage (NCBI taxonomy): Eukaryota > Viridiplantae > Streptophyta > Magnoliopsida > Fabales > Fabaceae > Acacia > Acacia crassicarpa. Next base: position 44,325,263 of record JAWXYG010000003.1, read on the forward strand.
AGATAGGTATAGGTGGGAGGAATCAAGCCTAAAGGAAAGTGTTGTCCAAATCTTAAAGACATTATGCAATACTTTCTTTTTCATATCTAATTCCTATACTCCTCATAGATTCAAAATTCTCCTACCACTAGTCGTGCTGAAGCTTTGCCCATCGTTCGTGGAGGGATTTTTTATTTTTATTTTTTTTAAGCCATTTCAATAGAACTTTGCGAGAAATAGTTTAGTTAGTATTACTGAGAATATTGTAGTTATTTTGTAAATAGTTGTTGGAATGTGTACTACATCTAAATACGGCATCGTTCCACTATGTTTGTTAGAGATTATGAACTTATAAATACTATGTGTGGTACTAATAGATTTTTATTTTTTTTATTTTTTTTGCTCAGAGGTACTAATAGATTATTCAATTAGTGGGTGTAGTGTAATATTTCAGGTTATGTTAATAAAGGAATATTCATTTTTTGCCTAGTTGCGCATCCAGGTGTAGAGATTAAGGGGTTTCTTCATTTTTTTTTTATATAGTAATTTTAGGAAAGGGATTGGGCTCACCCACGATTTAAGGGCAGAACGAAGTCTCCCTTCTTTCTAGGTGATACCAATGTTGTTATCAATATTGGGCAGAGCTAGCCGTCTATTACCCTCAGACGTTTACCTATTTACCCATAAATTAGGATGTCTTCCCCATTGTCTTGACCAATCGAACCCCTCCTTTTGATCCTTTTGGTGAGTGTCTGACCACTTTGCTAGTTAAACTAAAGATGAGGGGTATTAGGGTTTCTTCATGGTATCAAAGCCAATGGTTTGACTTACTTGACTACTGGATGAAGAAAATCCAGAAAAACAATCACCGGGCGGCTGGGGAGGGGGGGATTAAATGGAAAAGTGATGATGAAAAATTCAGCAAAGAGAACCTTTAAATCACTGGAACTCATAGCAGAAGGTGAACACTCCTCCTAATTGTTTTTCTTTCTCGTTTTCCATAATGGGTTTTCCTGTGCTCAATGATATAACTTAGTACAACAAGCGGAATCAGGAAACCCAAATTTTTCTCGATTTCTTTTTAATTTTCCATATTCTTTCGTTTTGTTCTACTCCATATAGTTCAGAGCCCATTTGATCCAGGCACCATAAAAAGAAAAGCTTCTACCACTCAGATTCGTGGAATCACCTGTAGACGGTGACAATAAGCAGGATCTAACAAGGAATCTCCATCACTTCGAACTCCAGCATTTGCATCAGTACAAGCTTTTTCCATCGAATCCCAACAATATACAAAGGGCAAGAAACAGCAGAGAGAAAGAGAGTGATGGAAAGCTGAGAGCTAAACAGTGATGGCTTCAAATGCACAATGCAAGTGCACGAGTAGGGGTGGAAACAAGCCACGCCTGCCCCTTAACAGGCCAGGCCTGTTATGTAGGAAAGTTGCCTGAGCCTGGCCTGTGGCCTGTTACAGGCTTATATTTTGGTCTGAGCTTGGCCTGTGACCTGTTAAGAGGCCTATATTTTTAAAATCCTTGTACCTAGGCTAACAGGCCACAGGCCCCAACAAAAACAGGCCAAAAACAGGCCTCCTATTTACAGGCCAAAAACAGGCCTCCTGTTTATAGGCCGAAAACAAGCCTCTTGTAAACAGGCCGAAAATAGGCCTCCTATAAATAGGCCAAATGCAGGCCTATTTTAAACAGACAAAAAACATGCCTAATTTACAACAACATAACAGATTCTACAACAACATAAAAAATGAAATCAAATACAACATCTAACATCCAACATACAAATTCAACATCCAACATCCCATGAATAAAGTTTACAACATTCCACCAACATACAACATCTAACATACAGATTCTTCTTTTATTACCAATGTAGAGCATCTTCCTTCAATTACGCCAATGTAAAGCCACTGGACATTGACATCAAATCTTCAATATAATTTCTTCTTCGGCTTCAAAGACCTTGAAAAAAGTTAATCAAATATATAGAATTAGAGTATAACACAATTTAACAAGTAATATGTACAACAAATGATATTATTTTAACAACGCAAAATTTATACCTTTTGTTTCTTTTTTAATCCATACTTGTTGCAAAGCCAATCCCCACCACAAATAAGTGCTTCAATTGATTTTTCATTTAATCTAGAACGATATTCATCAATAACTCTACCTCTAGCATTAAATGTGGACTCTGATGCCAAAGTTGAGATTGGAATAGCTAGTATGTCAGTAGCCATCTTAGATAAAATCTTATACTTCACACTGTTCCATTTTAGAGCAGTAAAGGAGTTAGGATTCCCATTAGGTATAAAAACAGACTCCTCAAGATAAGCTTCCAATTCTGATTTCATAAGGGGAATTGTTTGCTTTTCACTAACAATGTTCATGATTTGATCAAATCCAGTAACTATAGAAGAACTAGGTACATTGGAAGAAGACTTGTTGCCAACATTATGATCTTCATTACATGCCTCTCCCTTATACACATCAACGTAGCCATCATATATTGAGTTTAAAGCTTTAACCACTTTATCTATATTCTCAGAAGCAACATAATCAGGCTTGTAAATCAAAGGAAAGCAATAATTAATCACATATAATTTGCACCTAGGATCAAGAATACTAGCAAGAGCCATTACTATGTTGCATTTCCCCCAATATTTGTCAAACTTCTCTTTCATTGAGATTGCTATTTCCACCATGAAGAAATCATCATCATCAAAGGCATTGTCAATTTCTTGTTTCACTCTTCAAACTTCAGCAAGGTACAAATTTGCAGTAGGATACTTATTGCCTAATATGATATGAGTGGCTACATTGAACACTTTTAGAAGTTTGCAAATCTTTTCAACCTTCTTCCAATCCTCTTCTGATGGTGCATAGTTGTAATATGGTTCTCTTTCCTTATAATCGGGAAAAACAGCCTTGAACTTCAAAGCAGTAGATAACATCCTATATGTAGAATTCCACCTTGTTGGACAATTAAGAACGAGCTTCCTTTCCTTCAAGTGTTTCTACTCAACAATGTCACAAAATGCTTTTAGCCTTGAATCATTGTAGTTGATGTATTTCACACTCTCACAAACATTATTTATAATGTCCTTAATTCTACCAAGGCCATCTTGCACCAACAAGTTTAATATATGCACACAACATATAACGTGAAATAAGTTACCACCCAGAGGTAAAGAACAACTAAGTGATAAAGTGTCCTTAAGAGCCCTCAAACAAGAATCATTATAAGAAGCATTGTCCACTGACACAGAAAACACTTTGTTTTCAATTGCCCAGGCCTTCAAACACTTGAAAATAGCATTAGCCACATCAATTCCTCGTTTAGGGGCAGGAACTTTCACAAAACTCAAAACCCTCTTTTGAAGGTTCCACCCCGCATCGATGAAATGCTCAGTAATAACCATGTATTTAGTCACCTGATGAAAATTTCTGAAATTCAGAATTAGAATATTGGAAACCCCACATCCAAACTTCATCCTCAACAATACTAAAAGGATGCTCATGCACCATGATTGCAGTAGCAATTATTTCCCACATCAATTTGAATATCTAGCACTCGATGCCAAAAATGAATTAGTGCTAGAAGGTTGAAATGGAATGGTGGATTGCTTGTTTTTTGCAACAATGAGGGGCTTCCTTGTATCGCAATTTTGTAGATGTCTCCATAGATGGGTAGTGCTAGCTCCCTTCCCAGAGTATGAAAATGGATTTTTGCAAGACTTGCATTTAGCTTTGAGCCCATCATTAGTTTCAACTTGATCAAAATCGTCTCAAATAGTTGAGGTTTTCCGCCTCTTCTTCTCACTAGTTTGTTGAGTAGCTTGTTCACTTGAATCTGTTGGTGCTTCTTGAGAGACCTCAATAGCAGTAGGAGAAACTGAATTAGATGACATTGTTTCACTCTGAAGTAGAGATGACATGAACTAGAATTGAAACATAAAAAGTAATTTAGTTTTATTTTAACAATTCTTATATCTAAAGTCTAAACAAAACACAAATTTTCATCAGCAAAATAACAAAATAGCAGCTATCGATACTAGAGTATATTGAATAGCAGCTATGATGGGAATTATTCAAGCCATTATCAAAAGCACTTGCAACATAAAAATGATTATGTTTTGGAATCTACATAACTTTGTCACCTTGATAAAACAAATACTGAAAAGCGAGAAAGAAACAATTCCAAATTCATGCACCACAAAACAAATGTAGCAATCAGTGTTAACTGTGTGCGAAAGAACTAAACTCGAGGCTTTTCTTCCATTTTCTGTGGTGGATCATTCTCTCTCAACTTAATTAGAAATCACACTGATGCTAACGAGGGACGAAAATTCAGAAATAAAACAATGCAAAAATGTTTTCAATTAAACATTACAGAATGTTTTCAATATATTATTGCATACCTGCATGCTGTCAATAGCAAGACTTTATAATGAATCTAAGAATCCAGGACTAACAAAAAACAATAGCAACACTAAGGTATGCAGTTTTGAAAGACTTAAAAGGTGGTCCAAGTTAAATCAGAGTAATGATGGTTCAAGAAAATCCAGAATAAAGAATCCAGCACGATGTGGCTCTAACACAATCTTCAAAATCTAGAAGAAGAAGAAACTACTGAACAATAAGGGTAGTTGGAGGATGAAGATGGTGCAAAACAAGTGCCCGAAATACTACATATTACCTTCAAATCATCTCTTGCAAAGAAATAATGTGACAACTTGGTAGAGCAAATCAATACACCCTTTATAAAACAATGATAACTACTGCATTACCTGGACAGTGGACAACGAAGAACAGGCAGAGATAGATCAAAGAGGCTGAGACTCTGATTCGCTTGCCGAACTTCCTTGTCATGCAAATTGAAAGAAAGAAGGTAGAAGGAGGAGAATCGCGGCCTGAGACACACACCAGTCGCCGACGAAAAAGAAGGTAGAAGGAGGAGAATCGCCGATGGTGAGGCCGATCATGAAATTAGAGATTTAGGGTTAAGCCATACACCAGTCGCGGCGAGGGCGAGACAGAGGCGGAAATGAAATGGAGGAATTGGCTCTTTTTTTAAAAAAATAAATAAATTCATTGGGCAGAGACAATTTAATTAAAAAAATTGATATTTTCAATTTTACCCTTCTTAACAGGCCGGCCTGTTAGACTTTACAGGCTTATTTGGAGGCCTGGGCTTGGCCTATTAAGGCAAACAGGCCTAGAATTAGGCCTTGGCTTGGCTTTTTAGCCTGATAGGCTAGGCCTAACCAGGCTTTTAATAAGCCAGGCCACAGGCCCATGACCTATTTCCACTCCTATGCGCGAGCATCCAAAAAAGAGAATATTTGGAAATTTCCTTTTTTTTTTAAAAAAAAAAGGATATAACTGAAGGATGTTGAAAACCCGCGGGAAATTTAGAAACCGATAATAAAAATAATAATTAACACGTGAAAATGCATCAGATTTGCTGTATTTCTTTGTATTTTAAATTGGTAGTGAGTGGTGACAGATTATCTACCCGCCAACTTGTAAGCTTTACACCATCTCCAGATTCTCACTTCTCTCTCTGTAAAGAATTTTTCATTTCAGCTAAATAGCACACAAAATCCGTGCAACTTTGCAATAACAGTTTTTTTTTTGGGGGTTATTATTTGATCTGTTTTCCAAGAAAAAAAAATTAGTTTTATGTCTGAATAATGTTTCCATTGATAGGAAATCGTAATGTGTTGGCCAAAGAAGAAGAAGAAGAAGAAAATTACACTCAAATCTCAAGGAAAAAAAATACAAAAAAAGTCTCAAAGCATATTCTCTTATAAAAAAGTTCTCTAGGGATTACATTGACATTAATTCTGAAAGTGAAATTACATTCTTACCCCCCCCCCCCCCCAAAAAAAAAGATTAAGTTATATGATTAGGTTCAGGTACTAATCAATCACTATTCTATACATTCTCAAAATAGACACATACACTTGTCAATAAAAACTATTTTACTTAACACAAATTGGCACATAGACTTGTCAAAATAGATGCATATACTTTTTCTGATCTTTGTTATAAGGTACCAACTAACTTTTCACACAAACTAATAAAAGTAGTTAAAGTTAATAAAATTATCCTAGGATCTAAATAATTTCCAATATTACCCCTACTAATTGCTCTAAACTCTAATATCATATTAATTTTTACTCTCACCAACTACCCTTATTAAGTATGGGCAGACATGAAAAAAATTAATTAATGCTCATTGGAAATAAGCAAGTGCCTTATAAAAAGTATCAAATAAACTTGTTAGTTGGTGCCTTATAATAAGGATCAGAGGAAGTATTTGTTAACATAGACACATAAACCTTAAACCCTTTTGTTGTGAAGTTTACATAAACTTATAAAATGACAAGTTTATGCAACTATTTTGATAAGTTTATGTGCCTATTTTGACAACTTATAAAATGACAAGTCTATTTATCTATTGTAACAAGTTAAGTGTGTAAAATTTGAAAATTTAGGTGTCTATTGTGACAAGTTAATGTGCCTATATTGACAAGTTATAAATGGACAAGTGTGTGACTACTTTGACAAGTTTATGTGCTTACTTTGACAACTTATAAAATAACAAGTTTATTTTCCAATTTTTAGAAGTTTATGTACTTTTCGGAAGTGTAAAAGTATCCATGAATTCTTAAAATTGGTGCAAAAATAACATGACTATTAAATTGCCTTAAGGAGTGACCAGCTTGGAATATGAGAAAAGTCACATTCCTTTAGCCTATAACATATAAAATATCTTGCACCTGCCAATAGACTCACACATCCTATGGAATATAGATTAATCCTTGGACATATATTTTTTTTTATATGATTGTTCTAACAATACTTACAAGTTTCTTCTTAAATTGGAGCTCCACTCTATATCAGCATATATACAAAACAAGAGTAGGGTGCCTGTAGCTTACGTGGAGCATCTAAATGGTAAAAGTAAAGGTTTACGTGGACATTAACAAAAATTTGTTGATCACCATTATTCTGCAAGCTTTAACTCAGTAATGATGCCCTCATTGATCACAAGATGCCATACAGCCAGCTATCTTATCTGAAGCCAAAAATAAATTTCCAGTGAATAATGTCCCATTTAAAGAAGTTACTGAAAATAACTAAAATATTCACAAATATAACTTGATACGATGAAAATATATAATAAACAGATAACCGTTAATTTTAACTTCCAAGTACGAAAGCAAAACCATAATGAGATTTATAAAAAGAATTATTATTGGGCATAACTAAATGGGTATAGAAGATCATTGAACGAACAAGTACAACTAGGTAATAAAACAATTTGTTTTTAAAACCAATTTAAAAACAATAAAATCAAATTTCATCCTTTCGTAGGACTTTAACTGAACAGATAACAAGCGTGGACATACAGTCCTAAGGGAAAATAACCAAGCGTGGCTGGAGGCCACGAAAACAAACGTGGACACACAGTCCACGAGAGTAAATAACTAAGAATGGCTCAAAGCCACGAAACGAGTGCAGGTACAAGACCCAGGAATAAAAAGCGTGAGAACAAATCCCATGAATATCAAGCGAACTCGAGGTTAACCATGGTGCACCAAGGACTAACAGTACTGCTGTTAGTAACCAGCGTTCTGTATTCAGTCCTCTTAAAAACAGTTTCAAGCATGCATTGGGTCAATTTAACAATAGCAAGCAAAAAGCTTTTTCCTCTAATGATGGGAGTTCAAACATAATATTTAGTTAAAGAAGACTCTTGCATGAAAGGTTACAAAATCTCAAAACATTTCCTTCCAATTCTTTCTGTTGAAAGTCTTTTCATATAATAGTAACTTGCATAAGGGCATTTTGCTCAATATAAAAGTTTACAAAAAATATCTCAAAAACTTTCTTATCAATTTTTTGCATATAAATTCATAAATGATAAAATGTTATGGAACTAGTAACCTTGAATAAAATAATCATAAATAAGAAAATGAAACAATTTTGATAAACTTTCATTTGCGAAATCATACTTATAATTTTGGTAATTAATATAAAAATACAACAACTAGTAAAAATATCATTTATAAAAATTATAATGGGACGTTATTCACTTACCTGATACACCCCGAAATATAATTCACTCTTTCCAAACTTCCCAAAACAATCACCCTTGTAGCCGCCTAACCAATAGAACATTATCATCACTATGACACATAAATCTTTTCCAAGTTTTAATATTCATATTAAGTAGTTTATATATTATATAATTATGTCAATACCATTGTAATTAACATACTGATGAATTCAATTTGATTAAGTTATTTCATCGAATATTCCACACTTTATATACCACCCAAATACTATCAAAATAATAAACGACTTAATCTTTGGAATTTTCTAATAGTACTCTTTCCAACATCACCGTGAAGATATAAAGTTTTTTACTTACACTTGATAAGTTGTGCATTTGTTATCCTAATTATTATTCAGACCATTTTTTCAAATACAAGCGGTCTAACTATATAACATTTCAACTTCTATCGCCTATTATCATGGCTCATTAGTTTCACTTGAACTATATAGCCATTAGCCCCGTTTATAAATATCAAGACGCCTTTAGTTCCTAAGTTTAAATTCAAAAGTTACTTTTTACTTATCTCTTTCTTATTTGAGTGACAACACTTCCCACTGATGGCAAGATTAAAGAGGTGGCGTTCCTCCTCTCCTCCTCTAGCGGCATCTATTGGCATTTCCTCTTCGCATCGCCCTCCATCTTCGACGTTAGATGAAATCCCTAAGGCCATATTTTGCCTCCAAGGCACCGTTTTAGAGGTCATGGAGAGACAAGATCACTTCTTTAAACGATTAAAGGAGATGGCAGCGATGTTGAACGACATTGTCAACTGTTTAAACTAGGCGTGATGAGTCTCCTGGAATAATGATGATCTTTTGAAGGCCTGGGCTTCAAGAATGTTATAATATTTTGATGTAGTTTCCTGTGGCTAGCATGCATATGTAAAAGGGCATCATTGGCAAAGAAATTATGGGTCAGCACAGGACAACCATGACTAAATTTAACTCACATAATATGTCTATCATGTTGGGTCTTATTAATTATAGGGGAAAGTACCTTAGCAACTAGAATGAACAGATATGGTGAGAGAGCCTCCTGGCGTAGGCCCTTACTGGGAGAGAAAGAGCTTACATTTTTACTGTATAAGAAAATATTCAGTCTAACAGAGCTCACATATTTCATAATATGAGACACTCACTCACTACAAAACCCATAGCGTAAAAGAACACGTTCCAAGAAGTCCCACTCAACCGAATCATATGCCTTACTCATGTCCATTTTGAGGGAGAATTCATACTTACCCCGAGATTTATTCCGACGAAAATAATGATATACTTCATGAGCAACGATAATCAAGGTTCTGAAACCCAGACTGGTGACTGAACCGGTCAGAGTACTGGGTTAAGGGTTATTAGGTTAGATGAAGTCAGCCCGGAGTCAACCCGGGCTAGACCGGTGAGGTATAAAAAATTGGAAAATAATTAACTTCTCATCACACCTGTAACACCCCAAATTCCACACTTCAAAGTGTGTCTGCTGACACTTAATTTTAGAAAACTTAACAGAGTTTGAGGTGCTACAACTCAGAGTAATGCGGAAACGAAGAGCATGCACTGACATTTGGACAATGAGTACCTGATACAAAATGCCCGGACATATGCCGATGCCCTGACATAAACTGATATATTAAAAATTTTCCCGGAGGAATAATTCATGTGATACAATTACAGAGTTTTGTATAATTACATTTTTACATAGTAACTATGCAGTCTTAAACCAAGCCTCAGCTAGACTTGGGGCAATGAACCCAACTCAGTTAATCAACCGATTCGGCCAGGTAGGTGTCTATCTTGTGGGAGTCTCACCGACTTTACGGCGATTGATTGACTGACCCACATAGACGAGCCCTGCCTTCGGCATCGAATGGTTTGAAATAACTTTGTTAAATCCATGCCAGAAAGAATGCTCTGTTGACGTTCTCCCAGCATTTGCTTTGACCGATGCCTCTTATCGGCTTCTCCCTTCGGTGCCTTTTCACGGCTCTATCTACCGGTGCTTTCTCTGATCCTGGTTCCTTTCTTGAATTTTAGACAGATCTGGGATTTAATCGAATTGAATCCCAGGTAACAGTTAACCTCTATAGCATATATGAGTCGTATATGACAGATATTCATTACATATCAGCATTAATCACATATGAAAGATAATAATAGAACACAGCCACTGCGTATGAATGTTATTACAGTCTGCACTATTCACCAGTGTCACGACGGCCCATCGTGTCCTCAGCACTAGGAAAACTCAATGACATTACCAAGACTGTAACCCGTATAAATAAGGCTGAATGTATAAACAGTGAACTAAGATAGAGTCTTAGACACGGTGCATGACCCAAGACCTAGTCTTGTCCATCACTTCATGAATCAATCAATCATATATAATCATACAAGATATAGACGATTAAAGTTACTAGTACGCGAACGTACCTTTCACCACGTTATTGTCAAAACGCCCGACCTTTGAACCCGACTCCGGACTTCCTGGATATCCTATACATTATTGTCAGATTTTTGTGTGATATTAGATAAATATCATATTGCTTAGAATAATATCCTAAAGTTTTAATTTACCTTTCTACCCTTGGTGGATTTATTATCCCACTTTTACCCTTACATTTTATCAAAAACGCTACTTCAGCTTTTCTGGGCAGAATTTTTAGTAACTTTGAAAAATCATAACTAATTCTAGAAAAATCGAAACGAGGATCTGTAAAATTTCCCGGAATCCTTAGGATGTCTAGTTTCAAGGAAAAATACTTATTCATGCCCAGATTACATGAATCATTCCCAGTTTAATGTTTTCCAACCTCTGCCCAGATTTTCGCCCAGAAAAATAGCTTAATCTTCAAAAATTCATATCTCCTTGTCCAGGGATCAAAACGGTACATATTTTATATATTTGGAAAGACTTACATGTCTAGTTTTGAGGAAAAATATCAGATTTTACCCAGATTTCAAGAACAGTTCCCAGATTTCAAGTGTTCATACGCTGCCCAGAATTTCCAGAAATTTGCACATAAACTTTGAGAATTTTTATCTCACTGTATAGAGCTCATTTCAACATGTTCTTTGCATATTTGAAAAGCCCTATATGTCTACTTTATTTCTGTAAAATTTCGTGATTTTTAAAGATCATTTGATGCATAAAATAATAGCATTTCTGCCACTGACTCCAGAAATCGCCTAATCGGTAAACTTCGCCAGAATTTCGTTACTTCGGTGTTTTTTTTCCAGAAATTTTGCTAAACCACTTTCTTCATCAATTTTTCGAAATAAAGCCAATTTTAAACCCAAAAAACATAAAAACAACTTTATCTAAAGGATTTAGAGATCAAACTACAAAATAACTAAAAACACAAAAGCTAGAGCTCAAGAACTTACCTAGAACTCTTGCTCCTCCTTTCTCCAAGACTCTCACTCTCTCTTTCACTCTTAGAATCAGATGTTGCTTGGGATTTTGGTGTGAGGAGAATGAAGAGGTGAGCTCCCTATTTATAGGAAAAATTCAAGGTCCTACTTCTTCAAGAAGTTGTTGCAACTTCCTCAAGAAGTTGTTGCAACTTCCTCAAGAAGTCGTTGATTTATTCTAGAAAATTCCTCCTTCCACAACAAGGCTCCTCCCTTCCTCAACAAGTTTGAAGACTTGCTCATGAAGTCTTGAAACTTGCTCACCAAGTGTTGGAAGGTTCTACTTCATGGACAAGTTGTTGCTTTTGACTCTTGCTCTCCAAGTTTTCCAACTTACTCTCTAAGTTTTCCCAACTTGCTCTTCGAGTTTCACAACTTGTTCACCAAGTTTGTTCTTCTAACTTGTTCACCAAGTTTCAAAACTTGTCCACCAAGTAACTTGTCCGCCAGATAACTTATCCACCAAGTAACTTGTCCACCAAGTAATTTGTCTGCCAGATAACTTGTCTGCCAAGTAACTTGTCCTCCAAGTAACTTGCTCACTAAGTAACTTGGTGACTTGTTCTCCAAGTAACTTTCTCACCAAGTAACTTGCTCACCAAGTAACTTGTTCTCCAAGTAACTTGTTCTCCAAGTCACCCAAAAAATCGCCCCTACCTTCTTCCTTTCTTTTGGTTCATTTTATTTGCTACTAGATTAATCATGAATATTAATTTAATCAACAACTAACTTAATGCTAATATTGACCCCTTGTTGGTCCTTGATCTTTAGCTAAGTCAAAACATTCATACTTGATGACTTTTAATATGTCTTTTAATTATTTATGAAAATTAACTTAGTTCCTTCAATTATTGTAAATTTAATTGTCCAACAATTATTGACAATTTCCTTTAATTTGTTTGGGTATTTTATGATCTCAAAATAAAATTAGAGAATTTGGTTTTTGATTACCTTAAGTCTTAGAGAAAATTCCCTAAATTAATATAAATATGTTATTAAATTTTGAGACTACATATTCACTTATTTTTAATAGGCATTTTTTGCCAAAATATAATGTTTATAATGATTATGAATTTTAGGGTATTACAACACCAACATAAATTTCGCATACTATATATCATTTTAATACTTTATATCAGTAGCAACATAACCATATACTTCAATACTTGTGACATATTCAAATATTCTTAACAATTTTTTTTACAACCTACATTTGAGACAAAATATTCAGATTAGAGTATTTTCAACCTACATTTCCCTCCATTAGCACAGATTTAGGAAATCCCACATATCAGCATATGTCATTTCAAATGATCAAATTAGATTGCCTTTTTAATATTTTTTTTTTAAAAAAATACTGGAACCGGGTTGACCCTTGTAACCCGTTTGGGTTACACTGGGTTGAACTGGGTTCACCAGGTCAGTCAGATTTCAGCCTGAACCGGACCGGTTCCCCAGCCGATTGGTTGGTTTCCGGTCTAAACCGGCCGGTCCAGTCCGATTTCACAAACCATGATGATAATATTATCATGGATACATCAACCAGGTACAAATGCACTTTGGTTATGGGATATGAAAGCATCAAGCACAGGTCGCATCATTTGGCTATGAGCTTTGAAATGATCTTAATTATATTAGAAGTCACACACCCCAATAGGTTGAAAGTGAGACACATGTTCAGGATTCTCCACTTTAGGAATAAGTGTAATGTTAGTCTTATTAATCCTATTTAACATAGATTTTTCTGCAAAAAAACTCTTGAACCATAGTCCAGATAGAATCACCAATTTCAAACCAGGTAGAATGATAAAATTTACCCAAAAAACCATCTAACCCTTGCGCCTTCAAACTCCTAAGGCTAAAAGCTACAGCTTTTATTTCCTCCCTTGAAATAGGCATCATAAGACTATGATTCATATCAGCCAAAATTTTGGAATTAATGAAACCCAAGACAACATCCATTGCTTGTGAACCAGAGGTGGAAAAAAGATTGTGGAAGAAACTAGCAATGTTATGTGTAACTGCATGTTTTCCTCTGCCTCCATTTAATGGTCAAAAGATTAAATAATCGAGAGTTCTTGTCTCCGGCTTGTAACCAACTGAAACATGAGCACTACCACCGGTATTGCTCTTCCAAATCAATAAGTCTTTCAAGTGCCAACTTAACATCAGATAAAGCTAAAATATTCACGGGGTCTAGATCACCCTAAGTAAGAGTAGTAAGCTGAGATTTTAACTGTTGAATAAGCTTGCAATTATTTAGGAATTCCTTCCTGGTTCACTTTACTAAATATTTCCTGCATCACATCAATTTACATGTAAAGGATTCAAGAGAAGATTGGACACTTGCTAATAATGATCACCAGCTGTTTCACAAAACTTTTAGAAAATTACCATGAGACGTCCAGGTTGACTTGAATATAAAAACCGGAGGTTTCCGTTGACCCTCAAGATTACTGTGCATATATAGCAGATGATGGTCAGTTGTAAATTACTGAATGCCTTGTCAATTTGTTCTTGAATGGTGTCTGGACTCTCTCTATTGTTACACCAAGTGAAGCAGTGTCCGTCAAAGCCTAAACCAAGAGCTAATAGTCAGTCACAAAATACTTGAAATTAAGGATTTTCCTCCAAGCTCTCGGTCTACCACCACACTTCTCATCTTGAGATGAGATATCATTAAAATCTCCTAGATAGAGCTAAGAAGCACTAATATTTTTACCAATCCTTTGGACCTCTTGCCAACACAAAAGTCTTTCATCTTTATTGGGTGGACCATAAATAAAAGTAGTATCTGCCAAAGTAGTAAAATCGTTGGATACTACACCACTATGAATAATGTTGCAGAAGAGAACAATATGTTTACCGTGACCAAATCCGACCACCATAGTGCAAGGCCTCCACTTATACCAACTAGATCAATTAGCCATTCTTTAGTGAAACCATACATCCTCCTCACCTTCCTCACTACTCTTGCCTTCTGCTTAGTCTCCATCAAGAAGACTATCTGGGTTTTTTTTTTTTCTGGAAACATTCTTCTTTCAGATTACTTGCTGTCAAGGCAACCCCAAGGCTTTGATAGTTCTAGGATATGAGATTCATGGTAAACTGGTGGTTGGTGCCATCCAACCACCAGCAATCTGAGAAGAATAAATTTCATGAACCTCATTATTGCTGCTACTTGTAGCCAACCAACATTCTGGAAAAGTGATTTCACCTAAAGCCGAAATACCACCAGATGAACCTGACTTTTCCTAGCACTGGAATGCCATATATAATTTTTTTAGTGGACGAACACTTCTCCAGCTTCCTTTCTAGGTCTCAACCACTGCTCCTTTCTTCTTATCCGAGGTCTCAAGATCATTAAAAGAAAGTTTTTGTTGCCTCTTAGCAACATCTGGGTCGATATCTTCCTAATATGGTCTTGATGTGAATACCTTTAAGACTAAGTGCCTGTTTGGAGGTTCCCAACATGTAGGTTTTGAAAATAAAACTTAAGTTTTGTTATAAGTTTGCCAAATACCACTAAGTTTTTCCAAGAGCTATTATGCATCAAACTTAGGTTTTGTAAAAGTTTGCTAAACACCAATTTTTATCCAAAAGTTATTCTTCAAAATCTATTTTTCAAAAATCATTTTTACCTCATAAATCCTAAAAGATATTTTCCAAAAGTCATTTTTATCTCGTAAATTGTGAAAATAATTTTTCAGAATCAGTCAATACTCCAAAATATTTCATGATCTTAAAAATTTTATTTTAGGATATTAAAAACATGTTTCAGGGTAACAATTGATTTTGAAAAAATATTTCAGGATACTGATAGTTACTAAAAAGATACCTAATACTGACTGGTACTGAAAAGATACCTAATACTGACTGGTACTTCTCATGGTCTTAAAAATTTATTTTATGGTATTGTAAAAATATTTCAGGGTAACAACTGATCTTGAAAAAATATTTTAAGGTAGTGATGGGTACTAAAAAGATATTTAATGCGCTGACTGGTACTGAAAAAATACTTCTTATGGTCTTAAAAATTTATTTTCGGATATTGAAAAAAAATTTCAGAGTAACAACTAATTTAGGAAAAATATTTCAGGGTTCTGAAAATCTTGGAAAAAAATTGTATGGTACTAATGAGTATTAAAAAATATTTCTTGATCTTGGAAAAAAAATTGGATATTGAAAAAAATTTCAGGGTAATGATTAATTTTGAAAAAATATTTAACATTATCTTAAGGATACTGACTGATACCTTCAACCTCTCCACAAGAGCACACCACACACTCTAAAAAACTCACAAGGGAAAAAGGAAAGAAGAACAGATGGTTGGTGTTCAAATAACACCAGCCAGAATGATTCATAGGTTGCCTCGCAGACTCTCACGGGAAGAGAGAGAACAGGCTTTCACAAGGAGCTCTCATAGACAAGAAAAAAGGAAAGCAGAAACAGCTGATCGGCGTTCAAATAACGCTGGCCGAAATGGTTCACAGGGAGCACGATGATTGCTCTCACGAGAAGAGAGAGACAATTGTAAGCCAATGTTTTATTTTTGATCTCTATATGTATTTATTTCTAGACTAGATACTGCTGCTAGTCTGGTGTTTGCTTTGCAAGAACTTTCACCACTAAGAGGGTACAATTTAGAGGAAGTGGCACTGCAAAATTGTGTCATTTTCAAAAAAAAAAAAAATTAATCAGAACATTTTTTGGTCCAAACCACGCTCTTGAATTTTTGCCACTCCTTGATTGGAAAATTGTCCAAATACTTATGGAAATTGCTTATGCTTTGGTTTATTTTTAATGAATTGATTGGTTATTGCTTAGAGTTAGCATTTGGACTGGTTGAGTTAATGCTTTTTTATTAGGCTAATGTCAATTAATCTTTGTAAATGTGCATTTGAGAGAAAACCTTTTTTTTTTTTTTTGGGAAGGATTTTGAACCTAATTTCCATTCATTAATGTGTGTTTGCCACCTATTCTAGAGTACCTCTAAAACTTATCTCAATTCTTTTTCAAAATCACATTTTCATTTAGATTAGTGAACATGATAGGGGCATTCATTTTCTAAACCCTTGATCCCAAACAAAAACCTTATACGTTAATCCATTTGTGACCCTCTTTGAGCCCGAAACTATTATTCATTAACAAGCATTATGTATGCATCCCATTGGCATTAAAAGTTTTTATTTGTATTTAATTTTATATTGTTTAGTGTTTTGACAAGACTGCAAAAGTTTAAGTGTGAGAAAATTGACAAATCCCTAATTTGTTTATTTGGGGGGTTTTTGTCATAATTATTGAGCTTAAAATGCTTTCTTTATAATTAATGGGGATTAAGAGTAAATATGTTGAATTAAAACCAAAAAGAAGTTTGGACTCAAATTAAGGAAAAGTGGTTAACTTATTAAATATTTATTAAACTTAAAAAAAGATGATCAAATTTGCCTCTATTCATAATTGTCTCACATAACTCCTCTTTGTTTGATAATTAATACTCCTTCCAGTTCTAATTATAAGATCTAGTTGACTTTTTTGGAGAGATTAAGAAAACTATTTTAATTACTTTAGGAGTATTTTTATTTTTATTTTTTTCCTTCAAACTAATTAGTTTGACTAATAAACTAATATATAATCTATGGATACACAACATATGATATGATTAAGTATCTTATTTAGCTTCCTAAATCTCTACAAAAAAAGTCAACTAGATCTTATAATTAAAACCGGAGGTCGTAACTTGGTTGGTGACTTATATTATAAGCAATAATTTCTTATTAAAGATTTCCTATATGTTGGAGCAAGGTGTATAACATTAAATAAATGTGTTTCACATTGATCGAGCCCATTAAGGGGTCTCTTTTTTCACTTTTTTTCGGGCAAAGACTATGAAGGTCGTGTTGTTGGCATCATTATGAATTTCAAACATTGAAAGACATATTCTGGCAACGAAAGTCATAAATCATAATCATGCCTTCACATCTAGGAATTTGGCGCAAAACATGGTAAGAACTAAGAAGGGAGTAATAATATAATATCTTAATATACCATTAAAAAAAAAAAGCTTAATATTCTAGCTTGACTGGCAGCACATGGAAGTCATATTCAAAAAGTAGTCAAAATACTTGACTTAAATAAGATTTCAATGATGAAGACCCGTACGCACATGCTGCCATGTTTATTTTTTTAGCAATTTTAGTTTATATAGTGGGACCCATTTTATTAAATAAATGGTCACGGAGGAACAAAACTTTTCATAACATTATAGTATATTGGTAGCACTACTACAAAAAACATCAAAAACGTTCTAAATTTGACCTATTTAATGTCCTTTTTTTTAGGGACATCTCGTGAGAGATAGTAAAAAAAAAAATACTTTGGACGACCTAAATTTAATTCAGGTCGCCTTAGTTAAGGTGACCTGAATTAAATTCAAGTCGCCTAATATAAGACAACCTAAATTTAATTTAGATCGCCTTACTGCTTTTTTTTTTTTTAAAAAAAACCCCATGGGGTGCCCACGGAAGAACAAATCAAAAACTAAATTCCAGAAATACTTTCTTTTTTATGTTACAAGCAAGAAATTCCAAAACCAGCAAGAACAAGAAAAGAACACAAAGAGAGTAATCGAAACAGAGACAACAAGGAAGATACAATGAAAAAAAGAAAAGAAAAGAAAACCTAACAAGTAACTAACAACTCGCATTCTAATCCCCTAAAATAGAAGGAATAAGGAACAAAAATGCAAAAAACAGATTAATTTCAGATCTGCAAGAGACTTGGTGTTCATAGTATCGTCTTGGAGCCACGAGGAGATTTCCAGATTTGTAAAAATGTGTGCCCTCTTAGATCTAAAAAATCAACAAGAGTCAGATCTGGAAAAACACTTACTGGCGGCAGTGTTTTGCATGAAATCGATGGTGACTCTTGTTCCGAAGTGCAGATTCTGGCGTCTCGTTGCTCGGTCTCCTCGCCGTCGTCTCCTCACCCAGCTAGATCAAAGAGTGTTGAAGGAGTAGGAATAGATTGAAAGAGAAGATGGGGTATAGAGGAGAGAAGAGGAAGGCGTATGTGCAGATTGAAAATGAGAAGAGGAAGGCGTACGTGGAGGAATTAAATGGTGTGCAGAGGAGAGAAGGGATAAATGAAGTTAAAAAATTTCATTTTAGGCGACCTAAATTATTGTTTAGGTTATCTAAAGTCTCAAAAATTTTAGGCGACCTAAATTAATATTTAGGTTCTCTAAAGTCTTAAAAATGATATCAATTTTCAAGATTTTTTTGGAGCCAAAAAAATCCTAAATGGCGCCAAATATTTAATTTTAGGCGACCTAAATTAATATTTGGGTTGTCTAAAGTTTCAAAAAAATTTTAGGCGACTTAAATTAATATTTAGGTTGTTGAAAGTCTTAAAATTGTTATCAATTTTCAAGAATTTTCCTGCACCAAAAACTTTGGTACCTACTAGTACGTCAAGATCCGATTGGTCATGAACATCGTAAGGTGCTGCTCTTCGCGAATCCCAGCATACCCTTGGTTGGGATGGGTAGGCCCACCACTTCACTTTCACTTAGGCCCGGGCCAAGTCAGTGGGGGGACCCTGGTGGGCTCCCCCCCCCCCCCCCCAAAAAAAAAAAAAAGAACTGTACGTGAGAGTTTCCCTTCATACGGCTCGAATCATTCTCAGATGCCCCGAGAGGCATCCTTTCCTTGTTTGTTGGGTTGGTTCACGCGCGCGCAAACGAGCACTGGCCGCAACAGCAGGGAACTATGACCAATAGAGTCAGACATTTAGCTACATCCGCACACAAAAGGAATGTGGTTTTGGTTGAGGCTTTCTTTCCTTTATTAGTAAAGGGGGCGCGGGACGTTCGCGGAGTCCTCCATAGATAACTAGGAAGAGGAGTTTAATGGCGCCACATATTTCATTTTAGGCGATCTGAATTAATATTTGGGTTGTCTAAAGTCTCAAAAAAAATTTTAGGCGACCTAAATTAATATTTGAGTTGTCTAAAATAAATGCAACCCAAATATTAATTTAGACGACTTGAATGCAATTCAGGTCGCCTAAAATCCAACATTGTCAACCTTAATTTAATTCAGGTCGCCAATGTTAAAAAAATTAAAAAAAACAAAACCACTTACAGCGCCAAACAAATAAATTTTATTCCAAAAAAAAATCTCATGGCGCCAAAATTTATTCCAATTTGAACAACTTGAATTCAATTCAGGTCACCTAAATTCAAAAATTGGTGACCTGAATTCAATTCAGGCCGCCTAAATTCAAATATTGGAGACCTGAATTCAATTCAGGTCGCTTAAATTCACTCCAAAAATGATTTTTACTCCAAAGAACATTAAATGCCATGGTGCCAAACAAAAAATTCTCGCGCGAAACTACTTAAAGCGTCCTGAAATTATGTTAGAACGCTAAAAATCAATTTTACAAGTCTTAAACTTTTATTCAGGACGCCGAAGGCTCATTTTCCTTCCATATATTTACAAGAATGTCACTGCTTTCATTTTTTACTTTCTATTTTTAAATAAGGACGTTTTTTAGAGTAGTGATATCTAATTTTTGTAGTAGTGTAGAGCCTATATCTTTATATTATATTATCTATATATATATATATATTGGATTCATTATTTAATTAAATTGCTTGTGAGTGGGAGTTGGCAACAGCTAGATCATTTTCTCTGGAAAATAATACATATTATTTTTATTCTAAATGATCTTTGGCCTACTACTTTTATTTTCCATTAGCTAAATACGAAATTTTAAATGATGTGACATCTTTATCATCATGATATTTTCTTTATAAATTTGTAGTGTCATTTTTCCCGTAAACTTGTTTGAATAATTATGGAGTGTTGATGTTATTTTCTCAATAAGGACCCATTTCATTGGAAGGGTGGGGGATAAGAAGTCACGGAAGCATACATGTATGCTTGGGATCCAGCTATGTAGAAGAAATTTGAAAAAGACTAAATTTGGCCAGAAGGGATGAGGAAACCAAGAGAGACAAATTGGCCTGAGTTAATGAATTGATTGGTTATTGCTTAGAGTTAGCATTTGGGGTAGTTGAGTTAATGCTTTTTTATTAGGCTAATGTCAATTAATCTTTGTAAATGTACATTTGAGAGAAAACCTTTTTTTTGGAAGAATTTTGAACCTAATTTCCATTCATTAATGTGTGTTTGCCACTGTAACAACCCAGATAATTGAGAATCAAAAGTAATTATAAATGAAGTTAGTTAATCAATTAATTTATAATATTATACGCTAATTCTATATTTGCTTTTTATCGTAGTTGGGTAACTTGTGAAATCGTTAGCTTAATGGTTTTGTGGATGGTAGAATATCCCTGTAGTTCTGGGTTTGGATCCTCAAGAAGCCAAGTGTGATTTTCATTTTTCCCCAGCTCAACTTAAATTACCAAAATACCCTTATTTGGTTTTTTTTTTAAAAAGAAGAAGAATGAATGAGAGCATCGGTTTATAATTTTCCTCCGCACGAGTTTTTCATTTGGGGGGGGGGGGGGCAGAGTGTGGTCGTGCGATTTCTCTTCAGAAACCCTAACCCCTGAGCGTTTCTCCCTTCGTCGTCTCCGGTTGCGTTCTATCTCCGTCGCTGGCTTGGGCGTCGCCGGCGTCCGTCTCTGGTGGGGAGTTTTACGGTGGTTATTTGGCCTCTTTCTCTGTTCATTTGGACCTGCCCCGCCGCTTCTTTCTGCCGTTTTGGCGAGAGAAAAATCCATGATGAAGCTTCTTGATCCGAAGCTTCGAACCCTTGTCCTATTTTCTTCTTCCTCCGCCCCTGCCCGAATCGTCCTCTCTTCTCTGGTTTTAGAATCTGTCAGGTCTTTCCTTCAATCTGTGAGTGACTGAAGGTGTAAAGGAGTATCTCGTTTTGAATCTTCTCCTCTTCCTTGCTGGATGTGCTATAGAGATGGTTGAAGCTTGCTTTGGGTAAGTTTTCGTTAATGTTTTTGGTTAATTTGTTTTGGAAAAGACAAGTTCCACATTTGATATTTGGGGATTTAAATTTATTATTAGTAGGTGTTAGAAGTAGGAGCTTGATATATATATTTTCTGGGGGGATATTGTTTGCCAAGGATTTGAGAAATTGATAATTTTCATGATATGGTTTGATTATGATTGCATTCATGATGTTTGTTAAAACACTAAAGAGGAGAATTTAATTAGAATGTTTTTGGGTTGCTGCATGAGTGAGGCTTGAGTTGTAAAGAAATAAAAGGGACTTGAATGTTCTTTTGTTTTGATTATACGTTGGATTTAGTATGTGTTCAGTGTAATACTTCTGTTCTATGTTGATTGTGACTACTTTATGGGAAAGACAATAGATGGATCACATGTTTCTTTAGAGTTTAAATTGGGAGAGCTTTGCATTAAGAAGGAAAATTTATATTTACCACAATAGCAGGTTGGTTATCTTGTGGTCGAACTTCTAGTGTCTTTGGGGTGTTGCTAAAATGTGAGAAAGGATAATCACTCAATGTGTGTGGTTTTATCTTGGTGATGGGAACTTTGCTGAATAGGATATTATGAGCATTATTGTGAATTCCCAATTAAAGCAATGTTGGATTTGTTTTGGACATTAGGAGAGGAAGGACTAAATAAGTTGGAAATTGGAGGTTAGGAAAAAGGTACTCAGGTATAACATTCCAGGTGCGTGAATAGCGTCCCATTATTCTTTTTCAAACAAAATACTACTTCCTATGATTTTATTAAGTTTCCAGTTTCACAAGTATAGTTTTCTCAATACAGATTTGTGGAAATTATTCCGGTTATCTATTGCTACTTGTATATGTTGAATGAGACTAACGGTTTATGACATCTGCTTATTATGAGCTTTTACGTAAAGAATTGATAAGGAAAGTTATGAGGTCTGTTGTATACTTTCATATTGAGATGATCTCATATTTGAGATACCCTTGCAAGCTGATGATCTATGGAAAGATTTTCTTCTGACAGAAATTGGAAACAAATGTTTTGAGGCTTTTGTAACTTTCATGCTGGGGTTTCTGTTTCAAGATATTCTTTTCGAGTTCATATCCCTAATGGGAAATCTATTTGACTGTTATTGATAAGTTAACCCCAGTCATGCTTGAACTGTTTTGAGAGGACCGAATACAGAACGCTGGTTACTAGCAGCAGTACTGTTAGTCCTTGGTGCACCATGGTTAACCTCGAGCTCGCTTGTTATTCGTGGACTGTGTGTCCACGCTTGTTTCGTGGCTTCGCCGCGCTTGGTTATTTACCCTCGTGGACTGGGTGTCCACGCTTGTTATTTCGTTCTGTTGAGGTCCTATGGATGGATGAAAATTTGAAAATGATGGATTTAACTGATTACTTAAAATCAAAAGTTTTTCCACATGCTTGGAATTGTTTTATTAGCGGTATTTCATATGGTTTCTCTTATGTTTATCGTAGTCATGCTATTTTGATTTAAGGCTAAAGTGTTTTAAATTACATTCTTCATTATTTCATTCATTTTATGAATGGGACGTTATTCACCGGAAAATTTTTGGCCTCAGATGACGTTGATGTACTTCCGCGTTCCATCGAACAGAGAAGATTGGCATTGCTGACAAAGCTTGTAAATATTATTGGATAGATTACGAGTGATGTAATTTAAGTTAAGTTTTCATTCATGTATTATTATTTGTAGCATAGAGGCTCCACGTAGTCTTTAGGTAAGATCCCTGCTGTTAATTGTAAATTGGAATATATGTGCAGGTATATGCTATTGTGTAGCATAGCTCCAAATGTCTGTGAGAGTATTATTTAGCGAGTATTTTTTTTGGATTAAGGCTTGAGGAATGTGAGTTCCTCTCATATTCCGTGTCGGTCACCTCTTAGTTTTCAGGGCGTGACAGCCACCTATTCTAGAGTGCCTCTAAAACTTATTTCAATTCTTTTTCAAAATCACATTTTCATTTAGATTAATGAATGTGATAGGGGCATTCATTTTCTAAACCCTTTATCCCCCCCTCCAAAAAAAAAAAAAAAAACCTATACGGTAATCCATTTTTGACCCTATTTGAGCCCTTCATATTCCAGAAACTATTATTCATTAACAAGCATTATGTATGCATCCCGTTGGCATTAGAAGTTTTTATTTGTATTTAATTTAAAATTGATTAGTGTTTTGCTAGGAGTGCAAAAGTTTACCATGTGGGGGAATTGACAAATATTTGGGGTTTTTTTTTTTAATAATTATTGATCTTAAAATGCCTTCTTTGTGATTAATTGAGATTAAGAGTAAATATGTTGAATTAGAGCCAAAAAAGGGCAAAATTGTCATAGAAATTGTAATTACTCTTTATCATTGATTTTTTAGAATTTTTGATGTTGGTTTAGTTGTTTTTAATTGTATGTGCTTGTAGAAATTGGATCAAATATGAAAATAGAAGTTTGGACTTAAATTAAGGAAAAGTGGTTAACTTATTAAATATGTATTAAATTGTGAAAAAAATAAATCAAATTTGCCTCTATTCATAATTGTCTCACATAACTCCTCTTTGTTTGATAATTAATAATTGTCTTTGTTTGATAATTAATAATTGGCTCGGTGACTTATATTATAAGTCAATGGTTTCTTATGAAAGATTTGATAAATGTGTTCACATTGATCAAGCCCATTGAGGGGTCTCTTTTTCACTTTTTTTTTTTGGACAAAGATTAAGAAGGTCGCAACACATAATTGCGTTCACATTAACTTTAGCCTTCGTGTTGTTGGCATGATTATGAATTTCAAACATTGAAAGGCATATTCTGAGCAACCAAAGTCATAAATCATAATCATGCCTTCACATCGAGGAATTTGGCGCAAAACATGGTAAGAAGGTAGTAATAATATAATAGGTTATTATTATTGTTAATCCTTATAATTTAATTAAATTTGAGTTTTGCTTCCTCTATTTTTAAATCATGGGCTTTAATTTGGTATCTATAAATTCATAAGGATTTGGTCTTAGTTTAAATATATGGGACTAAAACCAAAATTTGTTAAATGTATAAAAATTATGTCGTTAAGCTCATACTAAATCCTTACGAAACTACATAGATTAAAACAAAAAATTGATCAAAGGATTAATCATGGTATTAATCCTAATATAATATAAAACTTAAAATATTATTCTGAGTCATACTATCGATAGCACCTTTCACGGAAGAAACTATAGTAGCCCCTTTGCTTTCCATTTTAGCATAAAGCAGAGCCATGAAAGAGAAGGTTAAATAAAGAGAATAGGCTTTGGTTGTTTCTGTTAAGTATCAAGATAAGCACCTTGCACCTTTATTTTGAGAGAAAAACTTTATCTTTATTTCTAAAGAAAAATAATCTGAACATGATATATTTATATACTGTGACAAAAATACATCACAACTAACTAACAACTACAAGTATACCAAAAACATCCTTTAGCAACCTGAATTATGGTTCTTTGTTTCTCTCTACTGCTCCGTTCTATTCTGGGGTATAAGGACATGAAGTTTTGTGGATAATACCTTTACCCTTGAGATACTGGTGAGAAATCGAAGATCGCCATTGGTTCTTTGTTTCTTAGCGTAGAGGTGCTTTAAGATCTTGGTGGTGAGAGAGCATGGGATTGTCTGGTTGAATCTTGGTTCAGATCTTGGTGGTGAGAGAGCGTGGGTCGATTATCTGTTGGAAAAAAAAAAAAAAAACATCGCAACTAAATAACAACAACATTATACAAATATACCAAAAATATCCTTTAACTATTTTACACTTTCCTAGGCTATTACTGATATGATTACATGGTTGCAAAAAGATCAAACCCCAGCAATGGCATATAGCGTAAAAAGAGAATCTTCTTCCAGCTCTAATACTTTTAATTCAATGGTAAGTGATCGTTTTAAAATGCTTGAGTTATTATTCTCTGTTACTGAAATTAGCGATACTAAATTTAAGGAGTTAAATTGAAACTTCATGTAAAACTAATTTTATGGGTTATAGCATATTTTGTTGTTATGATTTTTTTCCTTTTTTTGAAGTACATAATTAATCATAATTGTCCAACAGATACGCATAGTCCACCAACTCCTAGATAATATAATATGTGCCAACTTGACGCAGTTGCCTGCCTTCTATTTCTTTATGAATTGTCTAACTGCTATGAATACGTGGATATTTGTGGATGTCCATCTCAAGCCACTAGTCTTTTATGAAATAAATAATGTGTGAATGATATGTTATGATAATAATATGTAGTTGATTTTTTTTTTTTTTTTTGGGAATATCCTATAGTAACAGTCTATTAAGCCCACTTTGTGTATATTATATGAGGGGAATCTAGTATAAATAACCCCTCATGTAAACCAGAAGAACACACACCGATACACACAGATCATAGCACGATCTAAATTTGTGTATATTATAGCATCTCGTGCTTGTTCCGACGGTTGAGCCTAATATTCCAGCGGAACCAATAGCCAAAGGACATGGATCTAAATTTGCGCCAATGACGTTGGGGTACAACTTGTTGCCACAAATTCATAGTCACAGGGCAGTCCCTGAGCAAGTGAATGAGCGTCTCCTCTTCAGCCCCGCATACAGTACATTGGGCATGATTACACAACCCTCTTTTGAATCTTGACGCATTGGTGAGTAATCTTTTGAGTAGTACAAGCCAGGAAAACACCTTGCACCTTTCTGGGACCTTCAATTTCTAGATTTTCCCCCACATAGGATCAGAATTGGGCACCATACTATTAAGGGAGTCATAGGCTGATTTAACCGTGAAATCTCCACTCTTGGTCCACTTCCACCGTAATTCAACCGTTCCCAATGTTTCAATTCCATCTTCCACTTTTCCCCACGTTCTTTTAATTCCGCTCCAGAAATTCGATCCCGGCTTGGACATATCTATCCTCGGGAGCTTATCGGTTCCACAATTATACTTGCTCCGGATAACTTTAACCCACAAATCATCCCTTTTGGTTGCAAGTCTCCATCCAATTTTCATAAGGTATGCACGGTTTTGAAGATGTGCATGACGAAGTCCTAACCCACCACATAGTTTAGGCTTACAAATAGTATCCCATGCTATAAGAGGGATTTTCTGTTGGTCCTCTGTGCTTCCCTATAGAAACCTCCTGTTACAACGATCTAAAGCCTCACATGTGCTTGCTGGGAGGAGTGAAGTTTGCATGACATACCCAGGTATTGATGTAGTGACCGAGGATACAAGAGTGGCTCTCCCGGCTGCCGAGAAAGTTTTAGCTTTCCGTGTTGAGAGTCGCGTTTTAACCTTGTCCACCACATGTTGATATGATTCTTTGGTTACCTGTTTATGATGAAGCGGGACACCAAGGTACTTGCCCAAGTCGCACGTGATGGAGAAGCCAAGAGTCTCACACATCTCGCTCTTTCGAATATGGTTGACATTACTTGAAAAGAATACTCTTGTTTTCCGTTTGTTCACCTTCAACCCAGAAATATCACAGAAGGACTGGATGCAGTTGTTAATCGTGTGAACCTGATCCATTGATGCCTCCACAAATAAGAGAATGTCATCTGCAAAAAATAAGTGGGAAATTGGCGGACCAGACCTGGTAAGTCGAATTGGTTCCTAAGCCCCATCTTGAATGGCTGATTGGATGAGGTGTGCCAACTTTTCCATGCATATGACAAAGAGGTAGGGGGACAACAGGTCTCCTTGACGCACTCCCCTAGTCGGATTAAACTCCTCAGTTTTATCCCCATTCCAAAGTAACTGCATGCTGGGCGTAGAAACGCATTGGGCAATAACCTCTTGCAAAGAGTTAGGAATCTGGAGCTCCTGCAAACAATTTAACAAGAAGTGCCAATTTACCCTGTCATAAGCTTTCTCCAAGTCAATTTTGATGGCCATGAAGCCTTTCTTTTTCTTCATGTTTCGCATGGAATGGATAACCTCCTGCGCAACTATTATATTGTCACTGCTATGCCTCTCTGGAACAAAACTGCATTGATTCGGAGCTATCACCTGGGATAGGATGGGTTTCAATCTGTTGACAATAATGTTGGTGACTGCTTTGTATATGACGTTGCAAAGGCTTATGGGTCTCAAGTCCCCTATTACTTCCGGATGGTCCTTCTTGGGGATGAGCACAATGAGAGTGCCATTTACCTCACAAATATCATGTGGATTAGCAAATAGGTGTTTCACATAGTTTACTGCTGATGTACATACCGTACTCCATTGGTGTTGGTAGAAAAGAGCATTAAAGCCATCTGGTCCAGGAGATTTAAGTGCACCCATACTGAATATGGCTTCTTTTATCTCACTATCCGAAATACCTCTACCACACCAGTTTAACAAGTCCTCATTAATGTGGGGGTATGTCATGTGACACTGAAGGCCTGGCCGAGTCATTACCTCCTCCGAGAGTAGACTGGAGAAGAAGTTAGTAGCCATGCCTTTTAATTGAGTGTTATCATAGACCCATGAACCCTCATCATCCTGAAGGGCCTCGATTCTCTTGGATTTCCTACACTGGTTGGCTCGAGCATGGAAGAACCGAGTGTTACGATCCCCATAAACGGTCCACTCAGCTTTAGCTTTTTGAGCCCAAAGAAGAGATTCCTGCAACAACACATCTTCCAACTCTTTCCAAAGGGATAATTGTAGATCAGCGTACTTAGGCAACATACCAACACGAGTAATAATACGATTAAGTCCATCAAGCTGGCAAAGGAGCCATTTTTTCCTTGCTTTTGTATGTCTGAACACCTCTTTATTCCACATGGAGCAAGCGTTTGTAAAGTGAGAGATGTTTTGAAGCTAGGGAGTGTCATTTTTCCACGCATGCCGTACAAATGCATCAAAATTCTCATGAAGAGTCCAAGCCGCTATAAATCTAAACGGTCGATTAGGCTTACTCTTTGCCAACTCAGGATCTAGCTGTACAAGTAGGGGCCTATGATCAGATTTGAAAAAAGGCAGGTGAGCTACCGAGGCATTAGGGAAAGTATTAACCCACTTCTCATTAGCCAGCATCCGATCAAGTCGTGCCTCGAATGTCCCCCTCTTCCATGTGAACTCTAGTCGAACGAAGCCTATGTCAATCATTTCATGTGAGTCCACTCACCGTATGAAGTCACGGTCACAAGGAGTTCTGGTTGAGGCAGTTAATCGCCGTTCACAATGAAGCAAGGTTCCGTTAAGGTTACCCCCAATTATCCATGCAGCCTGCGCTAGCGATGAAGCAAGTCTAGATAAATTGTCCCACAAACTCCGACGAGAAGGGCAATTAGGACTGGCATAGATAACTGTAAGATACCAAACCAACCCCATAGAATTAGTAATTTGGAAATGTAAAAATTGATTGTTCCATTCCAACACTGTAACTGCTGTGATAGTATCATCCCATAAACACCAAATGCCACCACTGTATCCCACACAATCAATAATCTCCGTATTCGCAAATCCCAAGCTTTGGGCTCTAGATTGAGACATTTGATTCGCACATCTCGTTTCAAGAATGGCAATAAAATTTAAATGATAATGAGCTTTTAAGTCACATATAAGGCCAGGAAAGCTCCTTGCACCTGTGCCCCGTGAATTCCAAATTATGTAATTCATTAGGAAACTAAATTCCTAAGTTGGGGAAATCGGCCTCCCCCTTGGATTTATCCTGTTCGTTCATCTGCTCGTCCATATTATCCTGCTTAACAGGTATAGCATCTTGCATCTGAACACCATTTACATCTTGATCCAAATCCGAAGGCGCTGTGCATGAGAGACTTCCTTGCGGTTGTGACACGTGAGTATCATTTTTGATGGTAGGTTCAGGAGTCTCAGAGACAAAGGCCACTGAATCCGCATGGCATTGATTAGGATCCAAGGATTTAATACATTAAAAGAATTGCCATTTGTGGTCTGAGGCGGGTCCCGCTTGGATATGTCCATTGTTTTCACGTGAGCTTGATTTGGTAGCTTTACCCTTCATTTTTCCTTTATTCATACTTTTTCTCTTAGCCCCCACCTGTACCCATTCATTCCTTTGTGGGCCCTTGCCCTTAGTCAACTCCTCTTTAATATCCTTTATTCCCTTTACACTCACATGCTTCAAAGCCACGATTTGAGGATCCCTGATTTGCTCTGATTTCTGCTGGTCACCAGATTCATTAATGCCATATTAACTCCTTGATTTTTATTCGCCGTAAATGAAGCCCAACGAGAATCACGCCGTAAAATCTGAATTTTACTAAATGGAGATGGTTTTTGAATTTCAGTTTCAGACGCGGTGGTGCCACCATCCCCAGTCTCAACAACCACCGTCTTAGAGCCCCCATCTCCAGCCGTCGTCTTCGATCCACTAGGTGTATCCCCAGCACTACTGTTGCCCCCATCCCTTGTCTCCTCCACCGTCTTCATAACACTCTCAGTATCCTCAGCTATGTTGACGCTATCTCCTGTGACCACAGCCGTCGGCTTCAAATTACTACCGGCATCCCCTGGCTCACCTTCATCCGTCTGTATCGTGGGACAGTGATCTTTCCGATGACCGTATTTCCCGCATGTGAAGCAAATTTGGTGAAGCCCCTCATACACAATCGGGCGCTCCTCACCGAAAACCATGTATGACGGTAACAATGGTTGCTTCAGGTCCAGCTCCACGCAAATCCCGGCAAAGCCTCCTTTATTATAAACAGAAGTAGATCGGTCAATTTTGATCATTCTCCCAATCATATTTCCAAGTCGGCGCAGCGATTCCACGTTATAGAACTCGAATGGGACATCCGGTAGTCGCACCCACGCAGCAATACGACATTGGAGATCAGTCTTCCACGGATTGAAATTAGGTCGCCAACGCTGCACAATGAGATAATGATCTTCTATCATCCAAGGTCCCTCCTGAAAAGCATAATCCCTATCCTCTTTATTCGAGAAGGAGACGATGTAATATCCGTTGTTCAGCGGGATAAGCTTTAGTGAAGCCTTTGGCCGCCACATACGGTTGATGCGATCCCTAATGACATAAGTATGGAAGCTTGCACCCAAGACTTTGATGATGAGGGAATTCATCTAGGGAAGGCACCAAGCTTTATATTCCTCTGCCGTGAAGTTCAGGATCCCAGCTTTTCCTTCCATTCGTCGCTCCATTTGAGACGTCTCCTCCTCATCTGCCTCCTCTGGCTCAGTCCTAACTTCCTTCTCATTCATTCTATGGAAATATCCTTTCCACCCTCGCATGATATCGTCTTCCTCACTGTGCTCCATCAGATACCCTGCACAACCAGGTGCCATGAGTTTGTCGCCGTACGACAATCGACTATGGACGTTACTCGACTTTCCAGATGATCCCCCAACAGCATCAGACCCAGCCTTCTTCCGTTCCTCCGTCTTCCCGAAAGCAAACTCCAACTTGCCCTTCTCTTTTTCCCTTCCTCCATCTCCGTCGCCATCCCCCTCACCGGAACCCTCCCTACCACCGTTGACAGACTTTCTTCGAGTCTCGCTCGCTCTCTCACTTTTTTGGCTCATTGCAACCTTGGTCTAAAAAAAAAACTACTTCTACACTTTACATGACTTGGTTTCGAGTCTTTTTTCTACAGCGGTTGTTTGGGTCCTCTTCATGGATATTCTTTACCTTTTTTTTTTTTTTGAAGAAAAAATGTTAGATGAGCTAAGATCTTGAAAACTTAGAAGGGCCAATGTATACTTTTGTGCGCAAAAAACACTTACAAAGGAAGCAAAAACATTCACATAAGTAGTACGATTATTTCACAGTTCCTTTTGCCAAGAAATAAGTCCCATGGGTAATTTCATCAATAATATTCTATAAACCTTTTCAAAAAAACAAAAAAAAAATTATGTGATGGAACTTTCCAACAGACCTAATTCCATCAGTAATCTTCGACGAAATTCTGTCAGGATGTCCATCGGAGAGTGCCCCGACAGAGTTTTTGTCGGACCTTTTGTTGTAGTTCCCTCGGATATTTTCAACAAAATAGTTCTGTTGGCGAATTTCCATCGGCATTTTATCATTTTCAACAAATCACCAACAGAGCAAGTTCGTTGGAAATTGCAAATGGGCGTCAATCGGAACTTATAGCGACGGAATCACCGACTTAATTCCGTCGGTAATTGTCAATAGACATTTTTCCCTCGGAAATTCCGTCGCTAATCTGATTTTTTTATTTTTTGGTTTAGTGTTCCTTTATTGTTGTGTAGCTACTTTTAATTGAAATCTTTCTACAATATGTAATGAATAATTTGTTGGAATATTGTGATTCATCTATTGTTGTGTGGACTTAATGCAAAAAAAAAAAAAAAAAAAAGGAATAACAATATCAAAAGTAACTAGTCAAAAAGAAGCTGTGGAAACTACCATAAACTCGGAAAAGGGGGAAGAACAAAACCAATCTTGGCACATAGGAAAAAAGAAGAAGCATCATCATCATAATAACTCTGAAATTGAAATCCCCTTTTCGCTCCTCAATATTTCCACCATTACCAAAAGCTAAAGTTGATATAATATATTAGAATATAAATAAATGAAAGTTGCATGTGTTTACTAGTTTAGCCAAAAGCTATTTTATAATGGCAAGAACCAAAAAGGTCACGGATGATCATCCTAAGAAAGTGATCTCAAATTCAAGTTTATCATCAAATAGGTATTAACTATAACAATCCATTATTGATGTTGAATCGGTTCAGTCAGCTATCACATATTTAATTATATATAAATAATATTCATAATCGACAAGTGTTATTACACACTAGTGCCCTGTTTTTGCATCTATATTCTGTATGGTCAGTATATATATGTAGAAGAATTTTTTATTTTTTTTAAAAGATAATATATAAAGGTTAATACCTACATGATATTTATTATATTTTTGTTATTACATTCTTCTAAGGTTTTGAATCTCTACCAGCAGCACTCCATCTTCTCTTATCAACTAAGACGAGCGCAGATAGTAGGAAATGTTTTTAGCATTTTTAATCCATGCGTAAAAAATTGTCTAAAGTCATTTTTATTGTATATTATAGAAATTTATAATAGCTGCATTTTATAAATTGCAAGCAACATGAATCATTCCTCTCATGTACTTTCGAGATGCATAGACAGATTGTCCAATCATTCCTCTCGTTTCACCTCCCCTTAATATTATAATACCACCTATTTGTACTTAAAGCCAGCATACAAGTGACCTCTTGGATTTGTCCCCATTGTAATTTTCAATAACATAAACATATTGGCTTTTTGACCAATTTACCCTTAATTAAATAATTAATTACTGAAATGTTCCTCTTTGGAAACATATTACCCTTCTACCCCTGTTTATTTGATTACACCCCGATATGTAATTGACTAAATAGCGACGGTTAATTTTTTAAAAATTTGCCCACGATGTAATCAACTAAGCTACAGTGCTTAGTTGATTACATCGCGTCAAATTAGTTTTTTTAAAACCCCCATTCGCGGCATAACGAACCCTAATACTTGATTAACCTTCCCCAAACCTCTCCCACTAGAAATTTTTTCCCAAAATCTCCTTGAATCTGTTGGTGGGTTGAGAAGGGATCTTCAATCTAGTGCCATTTGCGTTGATTTCAGTATGTACTCATCTTCAATCCATCGTTTTTGCGTTTATGTTAACCCCTATTTGCGTTTTGTGCTTTCATTGGGTGGTTTTGTTGTGTATCTTTGATTGATTTGAGTATTTGATTCCTATTTGAGGATGAAAATGATGAATGTATATGGGAAAGTGAAAATCATTACATCGGTTGATTTTTTTTTGGTCGAATTTCAGTTGGTTTTTTTGAATTTTTTGTTGTTGTTGATTGTGTTTGTTTGTGCAAATGATGAATGTTTATTTATGTTGTTTAGATTTTAAGTTTTTCAAATAACTCATATCCTTGAATGTTTGTTGTTTATGTTGATTGTGTTTGTTTGTGAAAATGATGAATGCATATGGAAAAGTGAAAATGATGAATGTTTCTTGTTTGTTGATGGTTTGTAATGTCCTTTTGTAGGTCTTTGTTGTTATCATGTGTCGTAGAGAAGCTCCCATTAACACCGGCAATAAGGGTGTGAGATGGACGAAGCAATGGGCGAACTGTGGGGCATCCTCCTCTAGGCCACAACAGTATGAGCCCGTTGTTGATCTCCCTTTTGGTTATCTGGTTGATAATGATGCAGAACAACATGCACGATTCATGGCTTCTTTTGCTAGCAGACCCATTTGCAAGCCGAAGTCATTAGATTTGGCGTTCTTTGTGAAGGAGGGATTTAATATAGTTCCGTTGTTGGAGGGTTCCCATTTGAGAGGCTTGGTGGTGATGGTATGTCCCCCTACTCAGAGGTTATGGTGAGAGCTTTCTACCATAACCTGAGCTACATAAATGGTGATATGAGGTCTCGCGTCTGTGATGCTGACATACTGATGACGACTCCCATATGGATGGAGTTATTGGGTATGATTTTGATGCAGAGGATGTTAGTTCTCTATGGTTTTGATGATAATTGACAATTGTAAATCCAAAATAAAGTTTTGTCTTGGTAAGTTGAAAAACTTACTGTCAAGACAAAACTCGAGTTTTGGTTTCAAAACTCGAGTTTTGAACTTGACAGAGAGCTACTCATTTTCATTAAACCAAGCAAAACTCAAGTTTCCAAGGAAACTCGAGTTTTGAACATTACAAAGAGCACTCAGTTTTCACCTCAAGACAAAACTCGAGTTTCAGTTTGAAAACTCGAGTTTTGACTCATACAGAGACTTCAAAATGTTTTCAACTAGAGACAAAACTCGAGTTTTGATTTGGAAACTTGAGTTTTGGCCATACAAAGAGTCTCTGGTTTTTGAATCCAGTTTTGCGCCAAAACTCCAGAACCTCAACCTACGTTTTCCTAAGTTTTCTTTGACATAAGAGAAAACTCGAGTTTTGATTTCAAAACTTGAGTTTTGACTTGACAGAGAGTTTTCGCGTTTCCATTTAGTTTTTGAAAACTCGAGTCTTTAGAAAAAAACTAAAGTTTCCAACATGAGCAGATTTTCAAAGTTTTCATTTTTGAATAAAAACTCGAGTTTAGAATTGCAAACTCGAGTTTTGAGCCAACCCGAGGGCATTGCTAGTTTTCAAGGTTTTCATAACTATATGAAAACTCGAGTTTTGATTTCAAAACTCGAGTTTTGATCAGACAGAGAGCAATGCGTTTTATCAATGTTTTGAAAACTCAAGTTTCACTCTTAAAACTCAAGTTTTGGCCTAACTAATATTTCTCAATGTTTTCACATTAAAGTGAAAACTCGAGTTTCACTTTGAAAACTCGAGTTTTGATCAAATAGAGAGCTTAAGATTTTTCAACATCTTGAAAACTCAAGTTTTGATTTAGAAACTCAAGTTTTGATGTTTTGGACTTCTACATGCTATTTTCTTTAAATGTCCAAAACTCGAGTTTCAGTTTGAAAACTCGAGTTTTGAGTTTTACTTAAACTTTGGTCTAAAAGCTCAAAACACGACTTTGCTCTCTGGAAGAAGAAAACTCGAGTTTAGAGTTTAAAACTCAAGTTTGGACTTAAGTGCACAGTTGAAAACTCGAGTTTTGGTGAACAAACTCGAGTTTCCATCGCTGATTTTGAAATTTGAATTTAACGATTTTGCAAAACCTTACTGTTTGATCTTAATACTTTCCAGTATTAATCTTCTATATCCCCAGTTATGTTTAACCACTTCGTTAGTGAGTTTCAGATGATTTAGAAGATGTTTATTGAAGGGTTAAAGCAAAAAGCAAAAAAGCAGTTCAGAACATTAAATGCTATGTCCAGACAGTTGCACCTTTCTGGCTAATCCATCTGCACATGTTTACAAAGTATTAAAGAGTGATTTCTACAACAAGCAACTTCCATTCCAACAGATTTACTTGCAGAGAGTCAACTCTGAACCATTGCCCAGCTGGATTAAGAGAAATTTTAGAAAGAGAAGATGCCTAAACCATTTCCTAAGCTTGGCTGAACATCTCCAACGGATCTATTGGGAAAGCAACGGTCATTTAATGATCTCTGAGTATAAATAGAGCTGCATTCAAGTCTTCCCAATAACATCAACCACTGAAAATGAATTGCATTCAAGTCTACATTTATTTTCTTCAGTTTTCACTTGTATAGTATCTTTTGATACAAAGAGCTTCAGTGTTTATCAATATCTGCTCTTAGAGAGAGTTTCTTTCTGAATATCATTTATTGTAAAGAATCACAAGTCAAGGGGACTTGGTGATTTGGGAATTCATTGATTACAACTTGTAAGGGGGAGTGAGTTCTAGAGAGAGAACTACTTATTGAGTGCAGAGGGTGTAATCTTTGATATGGTGGAAAATCCCAGAGAGTCTGGGGACTGGATGTAGGTCAAGTTGTTAGGACCGAACCAGTATAATTCCTTGTGTCTTGCTATTCTTCTTCTTGCTCTGTTCTACCCTGTTTTACTGTGTTAAAATAGAACAAGTTCTTCAAATTTTTAAAATACCCAATTCACCCCTCTTGGGTATTTGGCTCCATTTTCAGAGGATACAGTTAAGTATGATGGGGATAGCAATGCCCCCATTGATGGATTTGTTTGAGCTAAGGCTGTGAATGAGGCCAGGAGGTCATACAGCTATATTTACTGTGGGCCAACTAACTGTTGATGCCCGTGTCCTCTACTACGTCATCACCCACATATTGCTCCCTCGGCCTCACAATCATTCGAGGGTGTTGGAGGGGGTGGCATTCCTATTATGTGGGCTATCCGTCATGGCATACAGGTGAATTGGAGGCACTACATTTGTTGAATGATGTATAAGGCCAAACAAAAGGATAATGCTGCACTCCCATACACATATCTGGTTCAAAGGATATTGGAGCATTTGGTGTTCCTATGCACATTGAGCAAATGAAGAACCTGACAATGTGGAATGCTAGGTTTGGACAACGTCTAGTGGAGCAGTGCAAGATCTCCAAGGGGCCAAATGGTGTGTGGCAATTCACTACTGTCAAGGAGGAGGTACCTGATGCTGGCTCAGTTCCACCCATGGTTGTTGCTGAGGTCCATGATAATGATGATGATGATGCTGATATGAAGGACATAGTTGAGCCGGGGGGTGGATTCTCCTTTCATGATGTCATGAAAGGCATCAATGCTATCCTGAAGAAGATAGGTAAGATGGAACAAAAACAGAAAAGAGGTAGAAGAGTCACATTGATAAAGAGAATGAAAGGCAGAGGTGGATGCAGGGTCGGATGAAGGGGTTAGAGGATAGGCTTGGTCATTTGCAGCTTGGACGAGAGTAGGAGGCAGCTGGTGACGATGACCAGGGAGCTGATGTTTCTGAGGAGGAGGAGGAGGAGGATACTGACACATATTCTCGTCTTTCTCATCCTCCTCTTCCTCCATCAATGTTATCTAACTTAAGACTTGTGAAGGTGCTTATAAACCGACAGGTCTATCTTCTTGACCAAAATACTGTGGAGATCTTATATGCATGGGTACAGATGATGATTTACCAGATTCAAACTCAACATATATCTCAATAAAATTTTGTGATTTCCAATTAGTAAATGCATCTATGACACACTCTACGTCTTCATCATCACATACATCGTTACTAATGTAGTATACACTATCCTTACCGACTAGTGTCTCCACTTTGGCAATCAACCAATGAATGCATTGGCTGCTATGTAGCCCCAATTTTCAGTAAATTCTTTCTTTGAGCTCTTTGTATGTAGTGCCCCATTTGATTTTCATCATTTTCGTTTTTCCTTCAAATTGAACACCATCGGGACCTTCAAAATTCCTCCCACTATGGTAGATTACAGTAACGTTCATGTTTGAATTTGAACTCGTCCTTCACACTAGAATTTGGGAGCTGTAAAATGGAGGGTTTCAGATTACAAACCAAAAAAAAAAAAAAAACCTTAACAAAGTGAACCTACAATGATTACACAACAGTAATACTTTCAACAAGGTGGGATGGTATTAAACTTTGATGGGTCGTGCTAAAACTAAGAAAGGAGAGAGCTTTTTTTTTGGGGGGGGGGGCACGACAAGGTGTAACATCCCAAATTTTGGAGTTGGGAAATTAGAAATATTATATGGGAATTTTGTTATGGAAACGTGGCCAGATTAATTACGGAAAATATAGGGCTTATTTTCTTTGAAAATTTTAGGAAAGACTAAATTCAATTAGGATTTATTTTCTTTCAATATGTGAACATGAAAATTAAGAAAATAATTAAAACAATAATAACAAAAACTCAATCATTTACATTATCCTTCCAATAATCCTACACGTGGCAACAAGTGTATATATGGAATCATTGTCACAAACCATTTTTCTTGGATTTTTGCTTCTTTCGGCCCATATGAATATAACCCATTTAGCCCACACTTCTTCATTTAACCTCAGCAAACATCAAAACGCAGCAGTACAATATCCATCAATCCATTATTCTTCTAATACTCCATCCCAGCTCCAAAACACATCAGCTTCCTCATTTCTTTCTGTCGAAACACGTGAGAGCAGAGAAAGGAAAAAAAAAAAAAAAAAGGGCGGACAGAAAACCAGCAACGCCATACCCTCGCGTACCTCCTCAAGCCCCACGACCAGCTGCACCACAACCCTCTGCTCCCCTTTAGCTTAGCATGGCAGCAACACCAACGCCCATACTTCATCTGCCAGCGCATTTCCCCACTTTATCCCATTATAAACCGTAGCCTCATGTCTTCTTTCACTCATCTTCACCAGCCAAGAGAGAACCGAGAGTGCTACGGGAGGGAGAGAGAGTGACGAGGTGAAATCTGAATGTGAGTGTAAGGGACCGAGAGAGAGTTTTGAAAGCTAAAAGAGTAGGTCCCCGTGGTGTTTGCTCTGTTCTAAGTCCACAGATCAGAGGTGAAGGTGACGGGGAAAACATCACGTCCGAACTTGAGTGAAAGCCAGAAGCTAACCAAGGTGAGTTTCTGAACATCTTCCTTCTAGTTTTTACACATTAGTTCTGAGTTTGAGACTTCTACACGTTGGTTTTCGCTGCTGCACATGAAACACCTCTGTTTTCCAGACCGAAAACAGAGAACCTTGCATGCTTCTGTTTCTATGGAAAACGTTTGAGTTTTTGCATGAAAATTTTATGGAAGATAGAGGACATCTTAAGCTTTAAAATGAGCCAAAGAACACAGAAAACGGACGTGTGGATTGAGAGAAATAATTTCTCAAAGTTCAGTCAAAAACCTGGAATGTTTTTCTGTATCTCTGGTGAACAGTGATTTTCGTGTTTGATTTTGAAATAGCAAACATCTGAGTTTTTAAGTGAAATTTTTACAGTACATAGAAGACGTCTTAAGCTTTCCAAAAAGTCAAAGAAAACCTAAAACGGACGTGTAGAATGGGAGTTATGATTTTTCAAAGTTGGATTAAAAACCTGCAAAATTTTCGGTAGGGTTCTGAAACATCAAAATGACGAAGCAGTTCGGACCCAGTAAAAATTTGAGTTTTGATCTGAAATTTTTACAGTAGAAAATAGACTCCTTAAGGTTTAAAATAAGCTTTGGTTCACCCTAAACGGAGATCTACAACTCCAGTTATGAATTTTGGAAGTTGAGTCAAAAATCTGCAGAATTTCTGGTTTGTTTCTGGTGTCAGTGGATGGCGTTGGATTTCGAACTGAACAAACAAAATCATAAAATTGTGATATTTTCCAGTTAAATAGTAGACACATAGAGGTTTAATTTGATAGGTAATTCGTCAAATTCCGATGAGAATCGAGGGAGATATAATTTTCCAAATTTTAGCCAAAATCTGAAATGTTTTCTCCAACTTTTGGTGACCAGCGATTTTTGAGCTTGATTTTGAAATGGCAAACGTTTGAGTTTAATCTTGAAATTTTTATAGTAAATAGTAGACATCTCAACCTTTCCAAAAAGCCAAAGAACACCTGAATCGGACGTGTAGATGGGGAGATATGATTTTCCGAAGTTTAACCAAAAATCTGGACGAATTTTGTGTTCCAGGAATGGTGATCATCTTATAGCATGTGTTTGAACTTTTGAATTAGGAGCGGCGTAATAATAATTAGCTTTGGCGAGAGGTAACCACTTTCCACTTGTTACGTGTATTAGTATGTTGTTGTGAGTATTTTGTGAAATAGTTATTATTTTCTCATTAAAAATTGCCCTGTGGAACTTTAAGGTTTAAATTGTGAATATATATATATATATATATATATATATATATATATATATATATATATATATATTTATTTATTTATTTATGTATAAGAATTGTTCATTTTAATATCATGATATTTATATTTACTTATTCATATATAAGAATTGATCATTTTAATATCATGATATTTATATTTACTTATTCATGTATAAGAATTGATCACTTTAATATCATGATATTTATATTTACTTATTTATGTATAAGAATTGTTCATTTTAATATCATGATATTTATTCAGATAATTATGGTAAGGGTTGAATTGGGAAGATGGAGTATTTTATTCCACCACGTGGTGAGGCCTCCATTAATGCATGATGGTTGGCTTTATATTGTCCTACCTGTTCAATAAGGGACTGGCCCACTTGTTCAATATGGGCGTACGACACCCCACTAGTTCAATAAGGGGGAAAGACCCATGGTCTGGGACATGTGCTCTGAGGATTTTGGCCGGTCCTCATCACATGACCAGAGAGCTTTTTGAGTCACCAGTAACATGGATGTAACTTAGCTCATGGGTCTAGTCGGAGGAAATAAGGTGGTTCGGTTGGATTGGTGGGAGGCAAATTTGGGAATTGATAATGAGAACTGTGATACATAATTTTTTTTATATAAAATTTATGATTTAAATTTTCGTGACGTGTAAATTGGTGAATTATATTTTTAATACTTGGTTATATAAATTGTTCCACTTGGCACCTCATTAGCTCATATTATTACTCGTAATAAGTTGGATTGATGGTTACCCACATTTTTCAGGTGATAGCTCTCGTCCAGGTCCATCAGGGAAGACTTTGGAAGCTTAGGCTACTTCTTCCGACAGTAGTGCTTCCGCCTTTTGGTATGTGTTGGTTGATTGTATATTGCCACGTTAGGGCTCATTCTGCATACTCTGATTTAATTTTGATATTTTGGTTAATGATGAGCATTATTTAATTGTTAATGAACCCTTAATTAGTTGTTATGTTAAGTTAATTTTGAGGATGTCACAATTTGGTATCAGAGCGTATGATTCTGATAACAGTCATGCATGCACTACATGTAGTGGCAATATACAATATTCACACATACCTTCCCTGTTTAGTGGTTTTATTGTGTTGCTTTATTATTCATTTATTAGGCTAGGTTTCATCCTTTGGTGGGGAGAATGGTAGATACACGAACAACTCACTCCGCCATTAATTCACCTTCAAATGCTCCTAACACATCGTTGTCTCAAGAGAACGAATCTCTTTTACACCGATACACTGATGTCTCAATAGAACAGAGGCTCTTTTACATCACTTTAAGATACATTACTGCTCCGGGATGGGGGGTCTTTGACTGAGTTCTTGACAGGGTAGTTTGTTAGATAAATAGGGTGCAGTAGATATTAAAGGGACAATACTTAGTATTTCTGAGGAAGTCAGATAAATTGATACTTGGATAATTTTGAGTGACAAGTTGGAATCAGGGTAGAAATCTTGGTAATAGAAATGACTGCTCTTAATTTAGAAGTTCAATCAGAATGTAGGTTCTGGTAAGAAGTTAAAATGACCAGTTTGAGTTTGAAATTATGAGATAAAGTTGAATTTGACAGGGGAAATATTTGAACTTGAAAATTCTCATTAATTTTAGAACAAAAGGTACAAACAGATACAAGAAGGCTAAGAAGAAAATGGCAACAATACTTCAAGTATGAAGAGCAACAGTTGGTACAACCCCACCACAAACTTCGACCATTTCACGTTGAAGGTTGTTAATTTGCTCTTGAGTGAATGTTCTCGAGACAGGATCTTGGTGATACATTGTTCTCCTTAAGATAGTGATCTGCCTCATAAGCTTTTGAAGCTTTTTGTAAGGCCAATCTTCTAAACCTCCTCTGCTACATATCGACTTTATGGAATGCTTACTTAAATTTACCTGTTTACTGGTTTCTTCGAGGGTTAGATGGAAAAAAATTACTAAAATCTTTCAGTGACATTGACTCTATTCTTTTGCGTTGTGCCAAGGTCGCCCTATATGTTTCACTTAGTTTGAGGGCTGAGTAGTCACCTTGTGAATCATTTACAATTTCAGGTTCTTTTCCTTTAGAAGATATGTTTTCTGCGTTGATTGGAAATGAACTACCGAGGGGTTCTTTTTGAGGTTTAGTCCATTTCAAACCAACACAGAGAGCGTTATAATAGGATGATAAAGGATCTGGCACCAAGACGTACCCTAATGCATTTTGATCCAGGCAATATTGTGCTAGAAAAAGTTTAATTTCTTCTAAATTTTTATTTCTAAAATCAAACGTTTGGAAATTGCCAGCGTTGGAAGAGCATTTTTGTATATCTTGGTATAAGACAGCATGATCTATCATACCTATTCTCCCATGAACCTCAAGTTTCTTGTAATGAAGCCCATTGGAATGAATGATCTCCCGTAAAACGTGGCAGCAACCGTAGGGAAATGGGTTAGTGGTATTGGTCAGACTGGGAGTAGGGTCTCTTGGTTGAACAGGTTTAGTTGACTCCATGAGTTCTGCCATGTTACGACATCTCTTTACAAGTTATTTTGATGGACCTGCTTCAAGTTCTTCTCTGTTAGTAGCTATAGGACTAGCATCTTGGACCCTTAAAGAAGAAGTAGGAACATGGAATGTAGAGGAAGAAGGAGGAATGATCATTTCTAAAGGATTAGGAGAGAATAAGGAAGAATAGGAGAAAGATACATTGTTAGACAAGTCAGCTAACATGCCAGACTGATTAACACCCAGTAAAGCTTCAAGGAAGAAAGGATCGTATGATTCAGAAGTTGGAATGCTGTTGCTTGGACCTGCCATATTTGAAGGAGTAGTAAAGAGGAAGTTATGAACGAAGGGAAGTGTAGGAGAGTAGATTAGTATGTTGATATTTCAGGAGTTTGAGAGTATGTGAAGCAGCTACCTTTGCATTCCTCGATTTATAACTGAAGTTGTTACCATTCTATTTGTGTAGTGTCATTCCTTAATCTGCAAGCCAGCTAAGAATCTTTTGACCCTTTGTAGATGCTATACAACGCAGCGCCGCACCCTAGCAACCTGATGGCTCGAAGCTGTCTAGATTGTTGTGCATGTGTACTCCGCATGGTAATCATTTATTACATTGTCCCTAGGATTTTTGACTTGAGGAATACTGCCAAACCTAGATGTCGAGTTAGCATTAAATAAGGTGGTTGAGAGAATCCAAAGATTTTCAATCGGTGCAGCATTCATTGCTGGCTGTGTCTTCAGGAAATGATTGAGATTAAGTTTGAATATGATCTAAATTGAAATAGTGCCTAGGTCAAAATGTGAATGAGGTTGTACTAAGGTTCAATACATGAGAATGGGGACCTTCTTAATATTGATTGATGATAAGATCGAAATGTGGTTAAGGTTATACTAAGGTTTTAATACTAGAATGTAGGAACCCTGTAAGTGTTTATTGATGTGGTGTTATGAGCAAATTTTTGGGTATGATTAAAGGTTGTCGATTAGATGAAAGAATAATGTTAGTATAAGCCCTTGTGATATGGAGGATTGAAAAGGAATTAAAATCTCCTGTATTGTGTTTTGGTTATAAGAATGACATCTGAATGTTCAAGGTTTAGACTAGGAATGAGAATTGTGATCCTAGTTTGTATACTTGGTATTATTGAGGCAATATGATTTATGGGTCTAAATAGTGTTCTGGATTGTGAATCTAATAATTATCGTTGTTTGGGGTTATTTGAGGATTAGATTATGAATTGTGAATCATGATCATGGTATGTAACATGGGTGTTTTTGAGGAAATGAGATTTCTCAGCCTAATTGATGTTGAGGTTCTAAGAGTCATCGTTTTGCTAGTAATAAAGGATAATGTCAGAATGTTAGAAACTATGAATTATGATTATAACATGCTATTTGGGCATGGTTAAGGTTTCAGGAGTAGGCTGATGAACCTAAGAAATTCTGTTGGGTATCCAGAGGGATTACCATTAATTGAATTGTGATCTAAGGATCTAACTAGATAGTAGAATGATTATTACATGTGTGAATCGACTCGAATGAATTGAGGTATTAGTATATGGTACCAAGTGAATTGAATTTCTTAAGGCAATAGAATGTGGCACCAACGTATATGAGGTATCTGGAGATTACTAGCTACTAGGGGATGATTTTATGATATTAAAATCTCATGATATTTTCTTAGAAAGAATGATTGAGAGTAGAAACCTTGATAATAATGATTGATGCAGTATCATCAGCATGTTATTTGAGGTATGTTTGAGGATAAGTACCTATTTGATATGGGGTATTTGAGGTTGTTGGTTGTTGTATCAGCTTAAGAAAAGATTTTGAATATAGAATATTCCCTTAGAGTTATGAATGAGAGTTAGTTCCTTGACTGAGCTGTATGATATCTAAAACCTAAGAGGTGTTATACATGATGACTTTCTAAGAACAATTGTTTGATTCCGAATTATGTTTAAAAATATATATAATCACTTGAATCAACAAGTGCGTTGCCACTGCGGTGGTTAGTGTATGAAAGGATTGAGATATGTTGCTGTACCGGAAGGTTGAAGTG
Organism: Acacia crassicarpa; assembly: GCA_034222035.1. Lineage (NCBI taxonomy): Eukaryota > Viridiplantae > Streptophyta > Magnoliopsida > Fabales > Fabaceae > Acacia > Acacia crassicarpa. The sequence continues at coordinate 44,369,591 of JAWXYG010000003.1, forward strand.
GTGGCGAGAGCTTTCAATTGTTAAAGTTTGTGAAATAAATTATCCCGCTCAAAGATGTGTGCCGGTAGTAATTAAATGTTTTCTGAAACAACTCCGGCAGTGAAAGTGTTTTCACGAATTTGAACTGGCAACGATTTTGTTTTCCTTGAAAATGTGAAAGCACTACTTTTTATAGTGCGATTTTGAAAATGTACTGCTACCACAGAATTTTGAATATTTGAAAATTGAAAATCAGAATTTTGAATATGAGACAACATAGAAGCAATATTGAAAGTAATGATGTGATTATCATTACTGATATTTTGAATTGAAGATCATTGATGTAATTGTCTTCAATGATATTTTGAATTGGAAAGCGGTGCATTGGGTGACTATGTCGTTACAGGAACAGAAACTGATAGAATGGTCTAGAAAATGAACTAGTTAAGCCAGATAGTACTTGATAGCCACCAAGCTAGTCAAGAGGAAGTGGTCTGAGAGCTTAAGTTGAAGAGGCTCAGATGATCGATGAACAAATAGAGGCTCAAGGCTGTAAGACCCAATGTGCAAGATGGCACAGGGCAGTGTCCCTGGGTCGTAACACCTGTGTGATTAGCACTGTGTGGAATGCTCACAAGTATGATAACTTTGGGACCAATGTGTCCAAAGAAGTTGTGAGTCTGGCAGAACACTCAGACTGTACCGGGTGGTAGTTGATATGCCAATGGCATAAAGGTGGTTTTATGGGCATTAAAGCCAGAATATCCAGTGCTACAACATTGGAATGAACTAGAAGGTAGATTGAAATGGGCAGAGAAGCCTGAGTAACCAAGTGCTTAGAGAATGGACTAGTGGATCTTGCATGGTTGAGAACTATACCTAGGTACAGAATGGATAAGAATGTGGTATGATGAGTTGTGTGCTTTGAAAGCATGCATAAGAAAGGAATAGACTAGACGTCTAAAATAATTCCCCGAAGGTATAAGTTCAAATTTCGAGGACGAAATTTAAATAACGGGGGGAGAAATGTAACATCCCAAATTTTGGAGTTGGGAAATTAGAAATATTATATGGGAATTTTGTTATGGAAACGTGGCCAGATTAATTACGGAAAATATAGGGCTTATTTTCTTTGAAAATTTTAGGAAAGACTAAATTCAATTAGGATTTATTTTCTTTCAATATGTGAACATGAAAATTAAGAAAATAATTAAAACAATAATAACAAAAACTCAATCATTTACATTATCCTTCCAATAATCCTACACGTGGCAACAAGTGTATATATGGAATCATTGTCACAAACCATTTTTCTTGGATTTTTGCTTCTTTCGGCCCATATGAATATAACCCATTTAGCCCACACTTCTTCATTTAACCTCAGCAAACATCAAAACGCAGCAGTACAATATCCATCAATCCATTATTCTTCTAATACTCCATCCCAGCTCCAAAACACATCAGCTTCCTCATTTCTTTCTGTCGAAACACGTGAGAGCAGAGAAAGGAAAAAAAAAAAAAAAAAGGGCGGACAGAAAACCAGCAACGCCATACCCTCGCGTACCTCCTCAAGCCCCACGACCAGCTGCACCACAACCCTCTGCTCCCCTTTAGCTTAGCATGGCAGCAACACCAACGCCCATACTTCATCTGCCAGCGCATTTCCCCACTTTATCCCATTATAAACCGTAGCCTCATGTCTTCTTTCACTCATCTTCACCAGCCAAGAGAGAACCGAGAGTGCTACGGGAGGGAGAGAGAGTGACGAGGTGAAATCTGAATGTGAGTGTAAGGGACCGAGAGAGAGTTTTGAAAGCTAAAAGAGTAGGTCCCCGTGGTGTTTGCTCTGTTCTAAGTCCACAGATCAGAGGTGAAGGTGACGGGGAAAACATCACGTCCGAACTTGAGTGAAAGCCAGAAGCTAACCAAGGTGAGTTTCTGAACATCTTCCTTCTAGTTTTTACACATTAGTTCTGAGTTTGAGACTTCTACACGTTGGTTTTCGCTGCTGCACATGAAACACCTCTGTTTTCCAGACCGAAAACAGAGAACCTTGCATGCTTCTGTTTCTATGGAAAACGTTTGAGTTTTTGCATGAAAATTTTATGGAAGATAGAGGACATCTTAAGCTTTAAAATGAGCCAAAGAACACAGAAAACGGACGTGTGGATTGAGAGAAATAATTTCTCAAAGTTCAGTCAAAAACCTGGAATGTTTTTCTGTATCTCTGGTGAACAGTGATTTTCGTGTTTGATTTTGAAATAGCAAACATCTGAGTTTTTAAGTGAAATTTTTACAGTACATAGAAGACGTCTTAAGCTTTCCAAAAAGTCAAAGAAAACCTAAAACGGACGTGTAGAATGGGAGTTATGATTTTTCAAAGTTGGATTAAAAACCTGCAAAATTTTCGGTAGGGTTCTGAAACATCAAAATGACGAAGCAGTTCGGACCCAGTAAAAATTTGAGTTTTGATCTGAAATTTTTACAGTAGAAAATAGACTCCTTAAGGTTTAAAATAAGCTTTGGTTCACCCTAAACGGAGATCTACAACTCCAGTTATGAATTTTGGAAGTTGAGTCAAAAATCTGCAGAATTTCTGGTTTGTTTCTGGTGTCAGTGGATGGCGTTGGATTTCGAACTGAACAAACAAAATCATAAAATTGTGATATTTTCCAGTTAAATAGTAGACACATAGAGGTTTAATTTGATAGGTAATTCGTCAAATTCCGATGAGAATCGAGGGAGATATAATTTTCCAAATTTTAGCCAAAATCTGAAATGTTTTCTCCAACTTTTGGTGACCAGCGATTTTTGAGCTTGATTTTGAAATGGCAAACGTTTGAGTTTAATCTTGAAATTTTTATAGTAAATAGTAGACATCTCAACCTTTCCAAAAAGCCAAAGAACACCTGAATCGGACGTGTAGATGGGGAGATATGATTTTCCGAAGTTTAACCAAAAATCTGGACGAATTTTGTGTTCCAGGAATGGTGATCATCTTATAGCATGTGTTTGAACTTTTGAATTAGGAGCGGCGTAATAATAATTAGCTTTGGCGAGAGGTAACCACTTTCCACTTGTTACGTGTATTAGTATGTTGTTGTGAGTATTTTGTGAAATAGTTATTATTTTCTCATTAAAAATTGCCCTGTGGAACTTTAAGGTTTAAATTGTGAATATATATATATATATATATATATATATATATATATATATATATATATATTTATTTATTTATTTATGTATAAGAATTGTTCATTTTAATATCATGATATTTATATTTACTTATTCATATATAAGAATTGATCATTTTAATATCATGATATTTATATTTACTTATTCATGTATAAGAATTGATCACTTTAATATCATGATATTTATATTTACTTATTTATGTATAAGAATTGTTCATTTTAATATCATGATATTTATTCAGATAATTATGGTAAGGGTTGAATTGGGAAGATGGAGTATTTTATTCCACCACGTGGTGAGGCCTCCATTAATGCATGATGGTTGGCTTTATATTGTCCTACCTGTTCAATAAGGGACTGGCCCACTTGTTCAATATGGGCGTACGACACCCCACTAGTTCAATAAGGGGGAAAGACCCATGGTCTGGGACATGTGCTCTGAGGATTTTGGCCGGTCCTCATCACATGACCAGAGAGCTTTTTGAGTCACCAGTAACATGGATGTAACTTAGCTCATGGGTCTAGTCGGAGGAAATAAGGTGGTTCGGTTGGATTGGTGGGAGGCAAATTTGGGAATTGTTAATGAGAACTGTGATACATAATTTTTTTTATATAAAATTTATGATTTAAATTTTCGTGACGTGTAAATTGGTGAATTATATTTTTAATACTTGGTTATATAAATTGTTCCACTTGGCACCTCATTAGCTCATATTATTACTCGTAATAAGTTGGATTGATGGTTACCCACATTTTTCAGGTGATAGCTCTCGTCCAGGTCCATCAGGGAAGACTTTGGAAGCTTAGGCTACTTCTTCCGACAGTAGTGCTTCCGCCTTTTGGTATGTGTTGGTTGATTGTATATTGCCACGTTAGGGCTCATTCTGCATACTCTGATTTAATTTTGATATTTTGGTTAATGATGAGCATTATTTAATTGTTAATGAACCCTTAATTAGTTGTTATGTTAAGTTAATTTTGAGGATGTCACACAAGGGTTCCATTATGCCGCATATAGGGGTTTTAAGAAACCTATTTGACTCGATGTAATCAACTAAGCACTATAGCTTAGTCGATTACATCACGGGCAAATTAAATATATATATATATATATATATATACACACACACCTATTTATTAGTCGACTACATATCGCATGTAATTGACTAAATAGGGGCAGATTGATGATATCTTTTCAGACAGGGGCATTTCGGTAATTAATTATTTAATTAAGGGCAAAATGGTCAAAAAGCCTAAACATATTATTTGCCATAGTAAACAAGTAGAAAAAGGAAAATAAAAAGAACAAATTATGAAATTAAACTAATGAATATACTTGGTGGGTTAAAAATTAAAAAAGTGCAGTATATACAAGCTTACGGAGAAATGACGAAAATAAAGAGCTGAATTCAATGTGTATGATTGGAAGTTTATTTCACTTTAATTTAAAATAATCCCATTATATTATATCTAACTTCTCGTGATCTGAATAGTATAAGGCAAAAAATAAAAATAAAGACAAGATGACTTGAACAACTGCATCTTTCAACAATGTGTCTCTTTAATCCTAGATTGTGGTTCCATGAACAAACCCTTTTTTTTTTTTGGTTATAAAAATATTTAGGTGGGGATAGACACTGGTAACCCACCAGGGCCGAGGCATGTTTTCAGGCTCAAAGAGCGTTTACGGAAATACTTATAGATGATCCACCAATAAGGCTCTTACATCGATCAATGGGTATCGAACCTTCTCCTTTTTGAAATGAAGGCCGACGTCATAACCAACTATTCCACTCCTCGTTATCCATGAAAACCTGTTTGAATCCATTTCAAGCATCAGGTTTTATAAGTGGACCAAGAAAAACCAATGGATATGATGTTTGATTTTTTACCCAAGCTGAACATTGTCATTCGAGATCGACCTCCATTTGACAATATGACTATTGATTGGTTAACACTTAACAACAAAAGGCATGTGTATTCCCCACATGAAACAAATCTAAACTTTATATAATCTGTCATTATAAATAGAAATATACATGTAATTATCTCCAATGTTCTTACCTTACCTAAAGTGTATGGCTGCCCAGATCAAACCAGTTAAAGTTCCATAGGTGTTAGGATTAGTGATCAGCTTCTTCCTCACTGTTGACAATGTGAGCAAGATCTTCCTTTCTTTCCTCATCTGTGCTAGGAACCATTATGAAATGTAGGAGCTAGAGAAGAAAAAGATGAAGGAGAAAATATCAAGAAGTTCCAACATGTTTTCTGATTTAAATGCAGCACCATTAAGCAGAGATGAGTACACTGAGTACTATCCATAACAATAAAGTGGGCCCACTCTTTGCTTGTGTAACTATCATCCTCCGAAGCTTGACTACTCCAAGAAATAGCAGTACTTATAAGGTTCGAAACACTTGGTATACTTCGGCATATTGCTATTCCAGACCATTCAGTTGCCCCTTACATGCAGGGGTATGTCCTCTATTATGAATACATTTTCCAATCCATCAGCGTCATTTGAATGAGAGTCATCTTTATTTGGAAACCAAGATGATATTTCAACTCCCGGAATAATTGCAACAAAATCTTTATGAGGAAGGTATTCGGACTGCGACAAAATATAATTAACTAAACTTTTTTTCATACTTGCCAAGAAACTTTCCTCATGCATTATGCATGGGAATGGTTAGTAAAATATTCACTTGTCTTAAATATAAGAACTAATTCAGTATTTGCTTTGATCTTAAATATAAGAATAAAATACTCTGACCATCCTCCTGTTTTGTCTTTATTACACAGACCTCTCCTCTATTTTGAAAATATACACTTAAGTTTAAATAATTAACTTCGTTAAGAATATTTTAAAAAGATTCCAAAAATATAGTATTTTTTAATTAAAGTTTATATAAAAATAAAATTTATATATTATTTTACCCTTAATATTGTAGTTAATCCCTAGTTTTACTTTTATATTTTGACTAATATTGTTTTAAATAATTTAAGAGTTTTTTTATCTTTACAAATAGTTATCTATGATTATTTAGCATTGGTTAATGTAAATATCATAGAACGTTTAATATTTAAATAAGTTTTTAAATAAACATGTACTTGATCAAATGTGTCAATAAATATTTATGAAAAAATTATTAAATTAGAAAATTTAAATGACACATGAAATCTCAAACTTATGCAGTTTATTATATTTGATAAAAATATATGTGTTTAATTTATATTTTTAAGTCAAAATTAATTTATAAGATCAAAACAAATAAATTTTTTTAACAAATTAGAAAGTTAGAAGATCTATTAGAATACACTTTTGGTTGTTTTAATTTGGTTTTATATACTTAAATAATTCTGATACTGAAGAGGGACATTTTGGTTAAAAAAAAAAGTTCAAAAGTCAAATTTAATTGTTAACTAACGGTTTGGGTAGATGGAAATAGAATCTTAAAATATAAGGGAGGTTTGTGCAACATAAATTTTAATTTTAAGGGAGGTTTCTATGGGTTTTTAAAATAGAGGGGAGGTTTGTGTAATTAAGACAAAACAGGAGGGTGGTCAGAGTATTTTACTCTAATTTTAAGAGAGGTTTCTATGAGTTTTCAAAATAGAGGGGAGGTCTGTATAATTAAGGCAAAACAGGAAGGTGGTCAGAGTATTTTACTCTAAATATAACACCTCCTCAATCCATTTTATTTTCCAAATTTATAGATTTTTCCCTTAAAACTATCCCTATTGATTAAATATATGAAAAGGGGATTTCATCAATTGGGTAATGATGAAAGAGGGTATTTTAGATAAATCAATACATAATCCTCACAAATAACTAATTTTACTAAATTCCTTATTATCTATAAATTATATAGCTCTTGTATTTAGAACTATAGAGAGGTAGTAAAGAGTAGTGCAAAATAAATTAATTTGATTTTGATAATAGCAAATAGCAATAGAAGATATTGGTATATAATATATTGATGTGTCGATTACAAGAAACTGAGCATATAAGAATGGGATAGGTTATTTTGTCTACCCTTATTTTGCTCTCAATACTATTAGATTATAATCTCATCCAAGGGTGACGATTTGAGAGATATAATAAACCCTTTTACTCCTTCCTCTCTCCCACCGCCTCCCACCCTCTCTCATTCTCCTTCATTGGTATGTATGAATTCATCCCTTGCAAAAAGGAAAGAAGTACAAAACTGAACTTTCTTGGTTAATTCATTTGTACACAATCAGAACATTGGAGAAACCGAACAATCTTTTGCTACATTGGGTGGATATTTTGATGTTTTGCACTCTTTTCTCAACCAGTTGCACCAGTCATCAGTTTTTTTTCCCCCAATGTTAAAGTAAATGGATCTATTATTCAATCATCTATCAAATGTACAGACTCTCTTATATAGGTCCAAACACCACACACACTCATTGACACTTCCTGTATGGGCCCAACATACACAAATACAATTAACACCCTATATACTAACACGCCCCCTCAAGTTGAACACTATTTATCTTAAATGTGTTTAACTTGAACAACACAAAAATAATGGGTAATTAACAATGATCTCTTCAAAACTAAAAAGAGAATACAATGATACAATGATTTCTTCAAAACAATCTTCTCCCATTCACTTCTTCTGAAAACCAATGTACTCCTTCTACTTCTTCTTAACCAAGCTAGGAAACAATGAGACAAATGAAATACCAAAATGTGTCCCAACTCTCTCCTATGGCTAGGACTCGAACCAATCACAATTCCAATATCTACTTGAAGTAGACATTGTAAATCACCTTAGAGTCATCAATGTAAACAGTCAAATTCTTCCTATCATCATTGAAATTGTACAATATATCGTGGAAACTTGAACCTCAGAGTCACCGAGAACACAGTCACCAAGAACAATCGCGTAACCCACAATCAACATAAGAACCGCGACAACCGTCGATCCTTGAAACCTCCAAGTTTACCATTGGAGCACACTGTGTTCTCAAAACCTCAAATTGAACCGCATACCTCCGTTGCGCATCCGCTGTGTTCTCGCTTTGATAGGACCTCGATGGAATAACATCACCCAGAAACCTTCGATGGAATAACATCATCGAGATGAAATTCAAGACCTCGATGGAATAACATCACCGAGACAACAACCCCTTGATAGAATAACGTCATCAAGACAAAATACAAGTCTCGATGGAATAACGTCATCAAGACAAAATACAACTCTTGATGGAATAACGTCATCAAGACAACTCTCGATGGAACAACGCCATCAAGACAAAATAGATTGTGAAGGTGCATTCCTTAGCACCATTCCTACTTTATTGGCTTGTCCCCCAGCCTTTTTCTTTCTTCTCTTATTGTAGAGATACATCTAATCTCTTTGGTTTAATAATTCGGGTCAAGTTTTTTGGACCCGGTTTCTTCTTGTTTTTTTTCTCGGTTCGGGCTTGCCGCACAGGTCACACGCGTTCCTCTCTTTCCTTCACGATCTTCAACGGTGGTTCCTCTCTCTTCTTGATCAGTTACTCTTTTTGATCCGTCACTTCTGATCCTTTCTTCATCAGGATCCTGATCCTCTTCTGGGATGTCTTTGATCCTTCTCTAGATAATTCTCTTTCTCTAATCAGATCATCTTTCTGATCTGATGATCCTTTCTTCGAATACTCATTTCTCGCTGATCCTCTTTTAGGATCTTCTCTTTCTCTGATCCTTTTCTTTTCAGGATGATCTGCTTCTCGTTGTGTTGCTTCATATATATAGATGTAGGCAACCGACACACATACATTATTTTATTATTTGTTGTGCCGACTTTGTGCTTCTTCTTTGTAGCATATTGTTGCTTCATGTTGCTTCTATATGATTTGTGGAGCTTCCTTTATGCATAGCTTGTTGACTTCCTTGCATCTTTCTTGTAGACTTCTTTTGTCTTCTTTTAGTTGCCTTTCTTGACTTTCTTTATTTGCAACATCCTACTACTTTTTTTCTTCCGTAGCTTCATTCCTTCTTTATTCTATAGTGTCTTCTACACTATTCTAGTCACTTCCTTCTTTCTTCTATTCAAGCCACCATATTTGACTTTTCTTCATTTTCTTTTGCTTCACGTGTGGAGTCTTCAACTTACTTCCAGTTGCTAGAAGATTGTTTTCTTTCTTCTTGAACCTCTAGGTTCGAAATTCCTGAACAACCAGGAACACCAGGATCCTGATGAAGTTCATGACTTTTATCGGCTCTGTGATCTAGATAAGAAGAACTTGTGCCTTTATGGATATTTGGATAAAACCTGGAAAGTAACTCCGCCACCAGAGGGACTCCTACATGATATTCCGGAGCCAGCTCTTGGAATCAATTATTCTAAAGAACGCAAACCACCACCACAAGCCATCTGTTTCCATTTTCAATTCTTTTTCTTTTCTATTTTTTTCGGTTTCTCTATTTTATTAAGAAGTGCCTCCGTGAGCAACGCCGGCCTCAATTTAGCTTCACCACGCCCTAAACGATTTCATGAATAATCGCTGCCCCAAGAAGTCGTAGCAGCGTCTTGAACCTGAGAGAATAATCTCAACTTCGGGTCATACAACTTAGATCATGGTTTTGGGCTTTCTTGATTTTCAGTGCAATCTTGGGTCATGGTCTTGGGCTTACTCCTTTATCTTCCTGAAGGCTTATTGTCTCTCCCCCTGCTTGAGTGATGAATCTTGATTATTGGGCCATTAATCTTGAAAAGATAACCTGGCTCATGATATCATGTTAAAGTAAATGGATCTATTATTCAATCATCTATCAAATGTACAGACTCTCTTATATAGGCCCAAACACCACACACACTTATTGACACTTCCTGTATGGGCCCAACATACACAAATACAATTAACACCCTATATACTAACACCCAAGCAGTTGCACTGTCAAAGTTACAACTTATTTTTCAAATAATTAGGTGAGTACATTAAAAGGTCTCCCTTATCTTTGAAAAAATCCTATTAAAAAATATGCGCCAAAGTGAGGAGGAGGAGGAAGACGAAGAAGAAGAATAAGAGGAAGAAGACGAAGAAGGTGCAGGCGAGGCGGTGGTCAATGGTGAATTCGTACCAAACCAAATGGTTAAAGATACGGCAATGGAGCTTCCTCCTCGTGACGGTTGCTGTCCTGTTTGCCATGGCGATTTCAGCCTCCCATTTTTTCATCAAAATTTTGTTTCAATTTCCGTTACTCGTTATTTTAGTACATGATTGTTATTGGTGTTGCTTAGGGTTTACTAAACTTTGGGTTCTTCAAATGAAAAGCGTTTTCAAAGGGGCTAACTACGAGAGAGTTGAGATCTTCGATTGTGATTTTATTGTTTTGTGTCAGGAGTCTAGGTTTCTTTTTTCTTGAGGGTTAAACTGGTATAATCGTGCGATGTCGGATTTGTTAAGGGAGAGAGGGTGGGAGGCGGTGGGAGAGAGGAAGGGGTAAAAGGGTTTATTTTATCCCTCAAATCTTCACCGTTGGATGAGATTATAACATAATGATATTGAGAAAAGTAGGCAAAATAAGGGTAGACAAAATAAAGGTAGGCGAAATAACCTATCCCTATAAAAGTATAGAAAAATAAATAAACATACCTCAATGTGTGAGCAGGAATTTATTTAAATATTTAGTTCTACATAGGATACTAAAACAAGAAAACAACTATATCATAAGGATAAGGATATGGATGTTCAAGAAGAGGGGGACAAATAAATATAGTTCATAGTTAGACAAACATGTCCTCATGGTCTAGTGATGAAACCAAAATCCACAACTGTCTATCTGATAAAGATACCAATGAATCACAACCTATTGCATCTATTCGAATTGACCGTAATTGAAGATTGGGAAGTGACTTAAGCCTTTTGCAAGAATCTAGAAACAAATAGCGTAGATGAAAAAGTTTAGAGAAGCAACCAGAGGGTTTATTAATGCAACTAATGATGGTAAACCGCCAAAATCATTAGGAAGTGATCCATCACTAATGCCACAGTAACTTAAGTCTAACTCTAATAATAATGTTAGGTTAAGACCAAAGATGTGTCGCTAACTCCAAATTGACATATTGACCTAGATGAGCAATATTGATTGTAGTTGTTTCTGTTTTGAAAGGCTCACTGATGTCATGTTCTCTCAAAGCCTCATTCTCATTCAAATATTTTGGCAGCTTAAACCCCTTTGAGCAATCGACAATATTGAGAGTTCTGAGAATCAACTTGTGGAAGATAACAGGATCAAGAACAAGACTCATGCTTCCAGACAGATTCAAATCTCGTAAGGCAGTCAAAAATCCAAGTGATTGATCAGAAAGATTGGTTATGATGGTAGCATGACTTAGATTAAGTGATGATGATTTGTTCATACTTTCCCTAAACTCTAGCAGCACAGAAACTCTGCAACAAAAGTAAAGACTCAACTTTACCAAAGAACTCATTTCCAAATTTCTTGGTAGGATTTCAAGACTTGTGCACCAAAGTAAGCTCACTACAACAAGCTTTCTCAGCTCTCCAAGTGAAGGATGAACTGCAACCAAGGATGAGCACCTATCTAGAATTAACTTTTCTAAATTTGGAACTCCTGAGAAATCTGGAGTTTCAACCAAATCTTCAGAATTGATCATGTCAATAAACTTCAATTTTTTCATAAACTGATCAAACAAAAAATAAAAAAATCAACCTCACAAAACAATGTACTAGACACCTATACGTAGTATAAATAAAATGTGTGCATTATCTCACCAGTATGTCACTCCAAAGTTGCTTTATTTTGCTGGCATGCATTTGAATATCAACAAGTCTATCCAATGGAGTTTCAAGTGGAAGAGATTGTAAAGAAAATGAATACCATTGAACAACTTTAATGGCACAAGGATCACATATGAGACCACTAGAATGTTCCACCACCATGCGTAAGATGAGTAATCTTAGAAAAGGCTTTGGGATGTATTTCCACATTATGTGGGGTTGGATGCATAACAATAACTTGTACAGCTTCAGATGCCTAATAAAAATATCTATTGCAATAACATGAGAATGGTAACAAAGTAAAGCATAATTGCAATTTCATATTTGCTATTATCCCAATGAGATAGTTGGAAAGTAAAGCTCTCATCATGTCATTTTTCAATACTTCATGAATGTCCTCTAATTTCCACAACCTATTTTGCCTGCCAGCATTACTAGGAGATTCTTGAAAAACTATATTCCTTCATATATATACATACATGTATGTATGTGTGTGTGTGAAGATACATATACATACATATATATAATTGCGTGCACAGGCCACTAACTCAATTTTGGATCCAACTTTTGGGTTCGCTAGTTCATATATATAATTGAAAAGAAAAGAACTTACCGGCTCCTAGGGTCTCAACCCGACAAATACGGATAAAATTATATTTTTTTAATGTTAGCTAACAAAAGAGATAACTGAATTAATTGTGGGCATAGGATCAGAGCAAATATTAAAGATTTACAACATTTTTTAAAATTAATTTTTATGTATTTTAATTCATTGTGTTGCATTTCTTTTATTTCTAATAATTATTTTTTAAATATTCATTTTTATTTCTTATATATTTTACTATATATATGTATATAATGTTATTTTTAATTTAATTATTATTATGTAGACATAATTTTGAAGCTGATGAATAGGAGTAAGTTGTATATTTGAGAGTGCAACATGTGAGTAAATATCGTCCCATTATAGTTTTTATTAATGATATTTTAACTACTTATTATATCCAGTTTATCTATCACATGTTATGACATGATCTCATCAAGGAAAAACATATCTCAATTGGTTTATTATTTGCTTTGATTTTGAATGAGTAAATAGTAAGAATTTATTTAATGTTATTTGTTAATCTCCTATTCTCCATTTGTTTTCAATAAGTATTGATGTTTGAAGTTTAAAGAAAATCACTTGAGAAACTATTTACGAACTTTATGCTGGGGTCCTCAGTTACAAAACACGTGTAATGTGAAATCGGCATTGAGAGATATTTTTGTTGTTATTAATAAATTGATCCCAAGCATGCTTAAAAAAATGTTTTTGAGAGGATTAAATACAGAATACTGGTTACTAACAGCAGTACTGTTAGTCCTTGGTGCACCATGGTTAACCTCGAACTCACTTGATATTTGTGGGCATACTACTCACGCAGCCACGCTTGATATTCATGGGATTCATTCTCACACTTGTTATTCGTAGGTCTTATACCTACGCTTGTTTCATGGCTCCATGCTACGCTTGTATGGTTATTTACTCTTGTGAACTATGTGTCCACGCTTGTATTTATAGCCTTAAGCTGCACTTGGTTAGTTACCCTCGTGGACTGTGTGTCCATACTTGTTATTTGTTATATAAATTGATTCATGTTATGATTTCGTAGTTGGAAGTTGAAAATTAACTTTTGCCTCTTTATTATAAACTTTCATCTAATTACTTTGTTTTAATATTTTAGTTATTTTCATTAATGGGACGTTATTCACTAGAAAATACTTTGGTCTCAAATAATGGCTGAGCTTGTACTCCTACTCATCATTGAGGGGCTTATATGTCCAATTGAAGTAGAAGCGTGATCTTGGACGTTCCCCATTTCAATGTAAAATTTAAATTATTTACGAGATTTTATACAGTTTATTCTAGGTGCTCCACATAAACTATAGTTAGGGTCCTTGCCTTCCTTGTGTCTTGAGTATATGATAGTATGGAGTAGAGCTACTATTGTTTTGCAATTGTTGAATATTGAAGTAATGAGAATATTTCTATTATGTAGAATTTACATGAGATCTTATTTGTAAGGAGACTGTTGAAATTTTTACAAATAGATAAGACTTTTGCTATATATGTGAAGTTTATCAAATGACTTTATATTTTGAATTGTATTATGGTTCATACATAAATCAAGAATTTTGCTTATTAGAGGTTTAAGGGATGTGGGTTTTTACTCATATTCTAGACTAGTCAAACCCTAACTTTTAGGGTGTGACACATGCAGTGTCTATTTCGGGGTTCGTAATTGTCCTTCCCAATACAAGTGACTCATCTAGGACCCACTTGAAATAAAAGGATCTAATGAGGTCTTACACCACTAGACCAAGTCTAAGTTGGTAAACCACTTTATACTCTTAACATAACTAATTTATGGTAACATAGAAGTACTGAGATATAAACAAGACTAACGAGAGTGGCGTGGAAATATTGGAAAGAGGTGGATAAACATTGAAAGAAAATAATCAGCACGCTAATTGTTAGGAAAAATAAAGAAAAAGGAAAATTGAGCAACTTTAGAATGTTTTCTCACTAGAGAATTAGAAAGAGGTGGAAAGTAAAATGACACTCTTCATGGTTATTCTTTGCTAATTTTTTCCTTTGTAGAAAAATGCTTAGATGCTTCAAAAGATTAAAACACATGCAGTTATTAAAACGGTTGAGGAAGATTAATTGGAAATGTATTTGAAAGAAGGTATGAAAATATGGAGGGATGTCCACCACTAATTCATATTCCAAAGTACTATTTTTTTTTTTTTGGATAAAACAAAGTACTCCCTCCGGTCCTAATTATAAGAGCTAGTTGACTTTTTTGGAAAGATTAAGGAAGCTAACTAAATTACTTTAAAGTATTTTTATTTTTATTTTTTTCTTCAAATTTATTAGTTTGACTAATAAACTAATATATAATCTAAGAATATTTAACATATAACATGATTAAGTAACTTATTTAGCTTCCTTAATCACTCCAAAGAAAGTCAACTAGCTCTTATAATTAGGACCGGAGGTAGTACTATATTTACATCCACGCATCACGCGGGTTTTTGATTTAGTTTTTAAGAAAAAATATATTCTCCATAACAAAATATAATCCCCTATATTCCACTATTGAATTTTTCTCTATGTAATATATGAAGTCTATTAATGATAAAAATTTCTTTTTCATTTTGTTTACTTTATGGAGATTTAGTTTAACTTGAAATTAAAAGTCCCTTGACACTAAAGAACAAGATCATTTAAATTTGTAAGTGGCACTTTTTCCATTGTGACACTGAAAAATTGAAAGGTATGGTCATTATGATTTATCAAGAGAAAAATCAAATTGTAAATGATGAATTAATTAACTGAATGGCATTACACATTGATAATTAATAAGTTGATGAATTTATATTTATCAACAATAAAACAAAGTTGTCAACAATTTGACTTTTCTATTTTATAAAAATTGAATAACAATTCCCAGTTAGTCTCATAAACTCTATTGTTGCTTTTGTAAATTAACAATATTCATGAAAAGTCACATTTTTCATTACTATCTCATTTAATTATAGCTATATAGCTCAAGTTAAACAATGTTATTTTTTTTCGGTAGGCATGAAGCATATCTTATAAAAAAAATAATGTCGGGAGAGGTATGGACTGATTGAATATATTATGTTCTAATTTACCATCCTATGTGTTAGGAAAGGCGCAGTGGATGTTAAAACTTCCATCAATTTGTATTATTTGGTTTCAGTTTTACTCATTCCATTCACCGATCCATGGCTGTTTCCATTTGTTCATGATCACGTGCTCATCATATTCCACAACTCTACTCATGGCCCAGTTTCCAATTGAAGCTTGGTGAAGAAATTTGGATGAAGAGTTGAGTCCAATGCACTTGAAGGATAAGTCTACGCTCTAGTCTTATAAATCAATTCAATTTGTGTAATAATCTTGATTTCTACGTTTAGGCATTATGATTGGAAGATTGTATTGAGTGTTTGGTTAATTGCCTCTTTGTTGTAGGCTTGAATTATGCATGCTGTGATTTTCTAACATGTTGATTGCTCTACACTTTTGATTGATTTGGCTGTATATGTTTACATCTTAAGTCACGTTTCTGCTTTGTATAAGTGGCTGAATTAGTACTTAATTACTACATAGGTGTTAGCTTATTAGTTTAATTTGAGTGCAAAACAACATTAAACCAATAATCAACGTATATACTCTTATACATCCTATAGCCCTTTTATCTTTCGGTAATGGTACAATAACTATTCTCTAAAAGCTAACGAATACTAAAAAGATACTGAAAAAAAAAAATCAGGGTAATAACTAATCTTAAAAAAATATGTCAGGGACAAAAAGGTATTAAAAAATATCTTGAGGATATTGACCGATACTGAAAAATACTGATGATGACAAAGAAGAGAGAAAAAGCTGAAAAAAAATAGCTTTTCACAAAACCTATGCTTTGATGAAGAATAGCTTTTGGAAAAAATAGCGGTGTTTGGTAAGGTTATGACAAAACCTAAGTTATGGGGCTTGGAAAAAATATTAAAAAGCTATTTTTCAAAAGCTATTTTCAAAAAATCATTTTTACCTTATAAATCTTAAAAGCTATTCTTCAAAAATCTTTTTTACCTCATAAATCATAAAAATCATTTTTCAAAAGCTACATCTAAACCGTTTTTTTTTTTTTTGATAATACATCTAAACAGGCTTTTACTTTTACTTGACATAGCTAAAATCGGTGAAAGCCCGTCAATTGCAACAACGACGTTTTGTTGGGCTCTTCGTAACTTTTTTACCTAAGGGCTCTTCGCAACTTAGAAACTCGAGTTATGCATCTCCCGGTCAATTCGATAAGGTAGACTTCCACCTCACTCTAATGAGGCTATTGATTGTGCTTGCTGTAATAATTAAAGACTATCAACTTCCTGAAACTTGGACCCACCCATTACCAAATTGTCTTGAAATGATGATCAATACAATGAATCTCGACCCGACCCACCACATGACTGTCCTATATATTTAGAAAAAGGAACGTACATCTCACTTGGTTAACTACCACCATCACAATTAATTGTCTTTATATTAGAAACAGTCTTTAGAGCTAATATAAAGACTGTTTCTTCAAGGGTTAAATTTTAAGAAAATTATAATAAAGGACTTAAGGAAAATAATATTTATTAAAAAGGACCATAAAAATAGTAATTATTTTGAAGTACTAAAAATTAAACCATTAAAATAGAAAGACTAAATCGCCCTTAAAACAGATTTATTATATTCTCTATAATTAAATCAGAATCTGGAGTGAGTGAATTCCTTAAATAGATTTCTTATATTTTCCCTAATTGTTTGTCTTAGTTTTTAAATTTGTTGTGTCTGTAACTATAACTCGTTGGATGTTGAGATAATTGTGTGAGCATAAGAAAAGACAATTTCTAATGAATACATATTCTAAAAAAAGAGATAGAAAATGAAGTCACCTTAATCGTAATTGGGAGACGATTTCGTTACAGTAGAAACGCTAATTTAGTAGATTTTGATTTGTCTCTATTTGTCATTATCCATCAATCACTCCATATTCTAATTTAATCATAGAGAATATAGGAATCTGGACAAGGACAATTTGGTCTTTTTATTTTAATGTTTTAATTTTTGATCCTTTAAAATAATTGCCATTTTTATAGTCCTTCTTAATAAATATTATTTTTCTTAAGTCCTTTATTATCATTTTCCCTTACATTTTTAACTTTATGCTCATTTATGAATAAATATTTTTTAACTCTTTCTTCTCTTTCTATTATCATTGGTGTTTTCTTTGGATGAACATGACGTGTTGGACTTGACTAGGTGTCAAGCCTAGAGCCTACGTACCCTTTGAAGGGATCAAAGTTCACGTAGTTCGGAGTAAACTTGGAGGCGTGAGGCCAGGGGGTGGTGTGTGTGCTCAGTGTGACAAAATGTAAAGTGAGCACAAGATAGCACGTGTGCACCTGGTTAGTCGACCTCTATATTTATAGAGGCGTCCGAGGCGGATATCTCAGCCCTGCGTGATATCCGGGGCACGCCATATCCGGATAGAGCAATATCCGGACCAGTGATATTAGGGGCGGTTATCTTGGTTATGCTGATATGGATAGATCGCGTTTTGTTGGGATACCGGATCTTCCCCTTGATGTGCGGATCCTGTGTCTTAGTTCTGTTAGGCCATGTCGTGGTTTTGGGCCTTTGGGTTGGTTCGTAACAATTGGTATAATTAATATAGGCAAAATTGTCACAATCTCATTTACTATCCTAAAACTGGACTTATAAATAGGCTCAAATTTTTTGGTAAAAAAAGACTTATAAATAGAAGCAGAGTGGTAATTCATTAAATTTGCTTTAAATTGATTTTTTTTCCAATTTTATTTATATTAAATGTGATTTTGAAGGGAAGAGAAAAATATAAGAAGTCACATTTAAACATTAATTGCATAAACAAAATTAATAAATAACCATTAATTACTTTTTAAAGTGACTCATATTATAAAATAAATATTTTTTTTACATGTCGTCGTTCATCCATCCAGGCTTCCTGCTGCCTTGTGAAGCCTGCCTGCCGGGCAATATTGGTCAGTGATTATTGCTTTGTGATTTCTTAGAAAATTCTTTGAAGTTCCCGTATTATGTAATTTTACAATAAAATTTAAAAAGAAAATGCACAAGAAAGACGGGCAAGACATATTTGCTTTTATATATATATATATATACACACACTACACATTGCTCCATCTCTGCTTTGAGTCTTTGATTATCACCTCTCTCTCTCTCTCTCTCTCTCAAGGAGTCAGTGTGTCCTTCATCATCTCTTTATTTATAGAGGCGTCCGAGGCAGATATCTCAGCCCTGCTTGATATCTGGGGCACGCCATATCCAGATAGAGCAATATCCGGACCAGCGATATTAGGGGCGATTATCTCGGTTATGCCGATATGGATAGATTGCGTTTTGTTGGGATACCGGATCTTCCCCTTGATGCGCGGATCCTATGTCTTTGTTCTGTTGGGCCATGTCGTGGTTTTGGGCCTTTGGGTCGGTCCGTAACAATTGCCCCCTAGCTTGGTTGTTCAGGCTTCTGGACGGCCGAGGTGTTTATTGCCCCCGTCCTCTAATAAGGGCCGTGGCCTCTAATTCTTCCGGGCCGACGTGCAATTGCAACGGCCTATATGGGTAGCCTTAGGGTCTGTGGTCGCATTTTAACTGATCGGGGTGGCTACAAGATCCGCGTCGTCCTAGGATGCCTCCTCGAATTTGTGCTTCTTGTCCCTTGACATTCGGCCTGTCGTTCGGGATTCCTTCCGCATGCGCCATCATCGCAGTTCTACACCTAGCATGCCTTGATTGGAAGAAGCCTGTAACTGTTGTGCCTATCCGTGTCTCGATGTTCGTGTGCATTTAATGGGCTCACGTCGCGCTGTACCAATCTTGTCGTGTCTAGGTCAAAAGACCTATCTGCCCCTGATGCTCCACTGCTCTGCCTTAACCGTTTAAGTAGACTTTCTTATTTTTCGTCTTCACTTTCTCCCGCTACTCAGTTTCTCTCAGGTTTTTCTGAGTTTGTAAGACCGTATCTTCTGTCAACACTTTGCTGTTCTTCACTCTCCAGTACTCAAGCTCCTCTCATTTTACTTATACAGGTATTCCATCTGCTTTCCTTTACATCTTTACGGTATTACTTTGCATTTTGCCGTTCATATATACCTTGGTTTGTCATCTGTGTTTTGATTCTTCCACATTCCTGGGTTTCTTGGTGAGCCTTCTGGGTTTTTGCTTGTTTTGACTCATCCTAAACCCATCTCTATATTTGCCTTTCTTTCACCATTCGACCTTTAGTTTCTAGGTTCTTAGTTTCTCCCGTATGGATAGAAATAGGAGCTTTCCTAGACCCAGAGTGATACTGTCACCTGAAGAAGAGGCGTTCCTTCGTACTCGCTTCCCGCGGGCTTCCTACTGGGTACTTGGAACTGAGCTTCCTGAAGCAGAGAGATTAGCCCCTTCACTCCGAGGCGGAATCGGTCAACCGAGACGAGTCAGGCCTAGTCCAGCTGTCGCCAGGGCTCCGGGTCCTACACCTGTCTGTCCCTCTACGCACGTTATTCCTATCGCACTGCCAGTCCGGGGCGGGATCGGTTCCATCTCCGGTTTGGGGTCTCCAGACCTACTGGCCCAACCTCTCAACTTCTATGAGGATCCTCGTTTTGCACACTCGGATCCTTTACCCGAAGGGTATCACAGTCCTTGTTGGAACTGTCTTGCTGAAAGCTCCTTTCTCATAGCACGTGGTGATGATACAAGGGCTTCTTCAATACTTGATTCCTATCGGCATCGACCCTCTCCGGACCTTTCCTCTAGTGCCCCATTCGTCCGAGTCCGTTGTCATTTTCAACTGCAACTATTGTTGTGCCAGGTATTCCCTCACTTTACTAATATTGATTTTATTTACTTTGCCTATAAGTTAATGGCTCCCAAGTCTCAACCTTCCAAACAACGGTCTGAGGCCGAGGGTTTGGACTCTTCTAGTCCGCCCGAGGCTTTGTGTCGTTAGTACGACTGGGTATCTCATGAAGTGTTAAAGACTCGGTCCCTGATGTCGGATGCCGACATTGCCTAGTTGCAGATTCCGGCCATGCCTGGGTGTGTCATCAGCCGCCTGGGGGCCGATGAGCCCATTTGTTCGACGCGGGAAGTAGGCCGTCTGATCTAACCATATTTTTATATGATTTTTGGTAATTAAATGAGATTTTTAAAGCGTTTTCTCATAGTTATTGAGTTTTAAATGTATTTCTTATGATAAATTGATATTAAGAGTAAATACATGAAATTAGGGCTGAAAAGGGCAGAATTGTCAAAGAAATTGTAATTTCTCTTAATCATTGATTTTTATGAGAATATTTAATGTTAGATTAATTGGTTTAAATTGTAAGAGAATTGAAACATAATCAGCTAACAAATACCCAAGTTAGGAAAGATTTTATCCGGATTATCTTAGATATATATCATAATCATTGATTTTGCTGGATCATGGAGAGAATCACGCCAAGAATCAGAACTGAACAGATAAGAAAACACTGAGTATTAATGATAAGTACATATTTTATAATTGAATAAGTAGGGATTTTGGGCGATATTGATTGATTTTAGTTATATCTTGTGCTTATTTAATTATCTTTATGTACTTATCTAGCTTTTAATTAAATATAGGATGAAATGTGATTATAACAGAAAATCTACTCATATCCTATATTTTTGGTGCAGGAGATATTATATCATCTAAAAAAGGCAACAAATTAAATTGAAAAAAGAATATAATATAATATAATATATTATTATGTTATATTGACAAAAAAATTATTAATTAACAAAAGAAAGATGTGGAATCAAGAGAATTGAAAGCGTGGGCCCAGCAGGAAACTAATATCTATTAAAGGAGAATCACACGGGAGAGACAGGACGAAGAAAAGAACGCAAGAAGCAAGGCGAACGAAAAAAAAAAGACTGAACAAGGAAGACGCTAAAATTAAGAGAGTGCAGGTGAGCAAGAACCCTGGAAGAATCGCAGAAACACGCAAGAAACGCGAGAATCAGAAAGAAGGAGAGAGGATTCATTCATTGAGTGGAGGAGTGCAGTGAACAGGAAAAAAAACGTGAGAGCCAGCGCCGTGAACTCTAAACCTTCGTCCCCTTCATCATCTTCTCTTCACTATTTGTGGCCTTGCAGCAACTAAAGAGATCAGAACAAAAATTTTCCAGCAAGTTTCTCCATTGTTTCCGGCGAGTTCTTTAATTTTCCGGCGATAAATTTCCAGATTCCGGCGAGTCTAGTTCCTATGGCTCATTCATTCTTGCTGGACTCTTCAATGGCTATGTGTAGCTAAATTCTTTATTTCTTGGTGATGGAGAATTGTGGCTTGAGCAATTGTTCTTCAAAGGGGAGTAATTTAATTTAATCTTTTTCTTAGACTATCTATTTATTTCCTAATTTAGGTTATTCATTATTTAGTTTTAAGACTTGGATGACTGTTATGTGTCCAAGAGGATTGAATATTGTGATTTTTATTGGATGATTATTTTGATGTTTAAATTTCCAAATTTCTTTATATGCTTGATAAAATTATGTTTGCTTTCATGTTTGTGATTAGTAATCATAGTTGACTTGAGTATTTGAATGGTTCGTTAGAACATTCGAATTTAGAAGAACAATTTATATCATCCAATTTTAATTACACATTAAGTGGATTTTAACAATTTCTCAAAAGGTAGTAGTTTGCTATGTTTGTAGGAGCTACTATTAATTGAGATTATTAGACTCAAGTGTTATCTTGAGGTTGTTCTTTAGACTTAATGAGAATTAACTCCCATATATATATTTTTAGCAATGAAAGCCATATTCTTCATTACCAAGAACATCCATAATTAATTCTTTTTAATCCTAAGCATTCTTCCTTATTTTCCAAAAATACAAAAAATTAGAATTAGTTTCTTTTTATTTTTTTATGAATTTTAGTTTAGAGAAAAATCAATTTCAAAATCCTTTTTAAATCATTTTCTTAGCACTTAGTTTAACCTAGGGAACTCAAAATAAAAGGCTCCTTGATAAGAGAACGATCCCGAGTTGTTTGCACTATATTGCATTTTAATTCGTGGTTAATTGTGATTTGACCCTGAGACGACTAAGGTTTTCGTCAAATCACCGTCCTAACTTCTTTTTCTACCGAACTGTCTGAGTCGGGTCAAAGTTAACTTTCCTTTCACCCCTTTCCAAATGGAGGCTCTGTTACATCTGAGACTTGCCCCATCCCAGCTTCCTCCGAACGGGTGGGCTTATTTTGTTGTTTTCGAGCAATTATGCCACTCCTTTCCCGTCCCGGTTCCCTGTTCAACGAACCTTTTCTTCTACTACTTTGGCCCCTTCTCTCCCGGGTCGTCAAAGGAGGGCGACAAGCTAAAGGGATTGGTTTCCTTCGCTGTAACCCGGACCGAAAACTTATGACGCCGTTCTTCGATTCCTTCAAGCGGTTCAAGGGTGCCTTCTTCAAGGTTTCCGCCGAGCCTGGGCAACAGCCATGGTTCCTGGAAGGTCCTGAGGGCGCTGATGTGGAGTGGCATTTCCCTCTGTATTGGATGGAGAACCATTATGAGGCTTCTCCTTCATCCTTTCAAATTCCTTGTAATGATCTCTGGCTGGAGTCGGCTGCTTCTGTGCCTCGGCTGGATGCTTTTGTGGCGAAATATGGTTTAAAGCCCGTCAGTTTCTTCATAACCGGGGAGGGTTCAAGGCCACTCGCCCCAACCTGTAGGAGTCTTTTTACCGATAGGATATTGACTGTTCCCATTCTTTGGTCTTGATCGTTTACCTTTATCCCTGACTTGTTTTATTTTTGTTTCTTCAGGTCCAGATATGCGGGCCCTTCCGGTCTACCTTCAGAAGGCGAATCCTACCGCTTCTTCCCTGAGTCGGCAGGGTCGGAAACGGGGCGCCCCTACGAATGCTGACGCGCAACAGGCCCCTGCCGACTCGTCTGCGGCCAAGAAAGCTAAGGCCTCGGATGGTCGAGGGACTGTCCCCCTCGTCTCCTCCACGCTTTCTCTGGAAACTGTAGCCCAGGCCTCAAAGGGGAAACAGGCCGTCGAGTCCGTGGAGGAAATTTTACTTGTGGACATCCCGGATACTCCATCAGGCTCGGCGCTCCCACCGCCTCCGCCTCCTCCTCCTCCTCCGCCGTCTGGTCCTTCTTCAATACTTCCTTGCAGCTTCCTCTGGGAGAAGGGGGTGGCCCCTGAGGTAGACGTCGCATTCCTTCCTCCCCGGCACTTTATGAAGAACCGGCCCCTATCTCCACCTGGCTTGGATGAGTTGCATTCGACCCAGTGGCACTTATGCCAGTCTTTTGGGTTCCTTTAAGCTCTTGTACTGGTAAAGGAGAAGTATGCCTTAGCTGACGCGGATAACAGGAAGCTAAGGGCATCGGAGGCGGAGCTGAAGAAGGCTCTGGCCATGGCAGAGGCTAAGGCCAAAACTTCAGAGGAGGAGTGGGACATGGCCAGGGCTGAACGGGATGCTGCCAAGGCCTCTGTTGTGAAGACAGAACAGGAGCTTCATCTGTCGCGAGAAGGGGCGGAGAAGTCGGATGTTGAGTGTGCACGGGCCAAAAAAGCGTTGGATTAGACACTGGATGCAGTGAAGTCCCTTCAGCAACAACGGGCTTCCTTGACTTTGGACCTTGAGTCCACTAAGGCGGCTCTTTCCGCTGAACGGGAGGCACACCAAGTGATGACCGAGGGGTTGATGCAGATCGCTAAGGACTGCTTTGAGGAGGCTCTGACCCAGATTCGGTTTCTGAACCCCAGCATGAAACTAAATGTGGACGGGTATGATTTTCGTGCCTTTGTGGATGATGGAGCCTTGATTCCGTACCAATCCCCTCCAGCCGGAGGTCCCCAAGCTGATGGCGAGGAGTTGGTGGAGGAGGATGAGGCCGAGCAAGGGGGTCCTGAGGCCGGGCCGTCTAGTTAGTCCCGCTCTTGTATTTTGTTTGTTTGGGCGTCTGTGCCCTTTTATTTTGTTCATTTCCGGCGTCAGTGCCGTTTTGTAAATAATGACAATGAATGATTTATACCATCCTTTTGTTTGGTTTATAATTTCCAAACTTAGTTTAGAAATTTATTGACCGCTGCAAATATGAGTCGTTTTACTCGAACAGCACTTTCGTGTGGGAGGATGGAGCAGGGTTTTCTGTTCTAACCTCAAGGGTTGTTAATTTTAACCGCACTACCTCGTTCCAACTTTGAATAGTCGAATTAATGTAACCGAAATAAGGGCGAGGCCGTCACATGTAAAATCGAGGTTTTACTTACCTCAAATCAAACATTTTGACCTGATCAAGTTCGGAATGACAGTCCGCTTACTTAGATCGGGCGAGCATTGACACGTCAATTTCACGAATGCCACGTATGGCGCTTTCGCCGAGCTCTAACCTATGCACGTCGGAGTACAACGGCCGGTTTCGTACATCTAGATGTTTTTGTTAGCGACCGGGTATGCGACCTCGGGGTCAGTTTTTGCACCGGGCTTAATGGCCTCAGTTTTGAATATTTGGCTGGGCTTAATGGCCTCGGTTTCGAATATTTGACCGGGCTTAATGGCCTCGGTTTCATGCTTAAGCGGGTATTTGTGCACATTGGTGAATCTCTGATAGGGCAAAACTTTAAGCCTAAAAACTCCGCAAGTGTACGGGCCGTATCAAGTAATAAAGTGATAAGAAAAGTATCGTTCCCACGAGGACTTAGTATCACAACTTTAGTTAAGCATTAATCTCACAATTTCGTTTAAGTTGAGAAAACCAAAATTGAATTTAATTAATAGAAAAGAAAAGAAAATCTAAAATTAAAACAAACAAACTACACACTAATAAACGAGCAACCTAGAGTCACTAATCCCTTATTTGATTCTTAGATTTTATCCCCACTAAATTAACTTTGACTTAATATAATCAGCTAATCTAGAGTATTAATGTCTATAAATGCCTTCCGGTCCACTTATATACCTACCTTAATTAATTATGTGATGTCTCACACAACTAAATAAGATGCGTTTTAAATCGGACTCACTCTAATTTGATTATGCGGAGCTTCTAGGTATATTCCTATCCTAGATGCAAATTAGATTAAAACCTAACTTCACGTTAAATTTAAACCTAATTCCACATTATTTATTCCCAAAGTCAATTTAGGATTCCCTCTTCTAAGTCCAACCCTAAATCCCCAAAACATGCTCAATGGTGGCCACTCACTAAGCAATAACAATAAACACAGGATTAAATAAACTGAAATAAAATTAAGCAAAACTAACAAGTGGGAATAATCTCTAAAACCCAAACAAGTTCATAGATTCTCTAGGGTGCAAAACCAACTAACCACACATGGCTTTATTCAAATCCAAAACAAAAAGATAAGAATTCAGGTTCAAAGAAGAAGAAGAAGAGAGAGGAAAGAAAATTTCTTCGTCGCCTCCACAGTCCTTCCGTCCTTCCGTGGAAATGATGAAGAGAATCGAAACACTCAGCCTCTACTTCTCTGCTTCTTTGTTCCTTCTCGTTCTGTGTCTCTCTGATCTGCCTTCGTCTTTCTTCTGTGATCCTCTTTCTTGTCTCTGCCTCCTTATTTATAATAATTTAGGTCTTGCGTCATTGATTCTCCTTTTCTTATTAAAAAGATATCTCATATCTTGTAATTTACTCCATCAGATCACGCAATTGATTTTGTTTCTATTTTTCTTGCGTGAGACCATCAAGTTTGGCTAATTGCATGTCCTCTTATTGCCTTTTCTACTTCATTCCAAATCAGCTAATATTTCCTGCATAATAAAAATAGGATATTAGTAGATTTTATGTCGATTTATTCTTTGATCCCAAGTTTCATGCAATTATGGAAACGTTCATAAAAGATAATTAAATAGGTATATAATATCAATAATTCCAATTAAATCTCATAAAATATACACCTATTTAATCATAAAATATATACTCATCAATCTCCATGGTGGGATCCTTCATTAATAAAAACAGCTCCAAAGAGCTTTACAAATGGTCATAAGTTATCAAAAATAAAGGACAACTTAAATTTAAACAAACTTAAAGAAGTAACCAAAGAATGACGTTGGTGCTTGTGGGCCGAGCCGAGATCTAGCTGTAATAGATCTTTAGTTTGTTGGCATTCCATATTCTCTTAACCGGCTTCCTTGCCAGGGTTTCGAGAATATAAGCTCCTTCGTCGAGTCTTTCTTTGATCCGGTAAGGACCTTCCCAATTTGCCGCTACCTTTCCGTCCCGGGCATTCTTATTGCCAATGTCGGCCTGTCTGAGTACTAGGTTCCCCCGGTTAAAAGACCATGGCCGAACCTTCCGATTATACTTTGCTGCCAGGAGTTGCTTGGCAGCCAATTCTCGGCAATGCGCTGTGGCTCGAATCTCATCAATGAGATCTAGATCCGTTTTCAAGGCATTGTCATTCGACACCTGTCCCTCCTGTCCGGCTCTTATCTTTCTCCATGACGGCTATCCAATTTTGACCGGGATCATTGCTTCGCAGTCGTAGGTCAACTGGAATGTGGTTTCCTGGGTCGAAGTCTGCACTCTCGTCCTGTATCCCTATAAGACGCTGTGAAGCTACTCGGTCCAGTTGGTGTCGGCCTTTAACATGCTTTTCTTTAGTCCGTCCAGGATGATTTTGTTGGCTGACTCGGCCTGGCCGTTGGACTGTGGGTGTTCAACTGAGGAGAAATGCTGCTTAATGTCTAAGTTGGATATTAAGGCCTGGAATCTATGGTCCATGAACTGGGTCCTATTATCCGTAACGACTTCGGCAGGTATCCCGAATCGAGAAACGATGTTATGGCGGATGATGAGGGCCTTTTTGTCTTTAGCCTTGGGGTCCACAATCAAAACTAAATCAAGGATTGCGTATAGGCAAACCAAGGATCGTTCTCTCTTCTCGAGGAGCCTTTTATTGAGTCCTAAGTAATCTAAATGCCATGCAAATGCAATTAAAACAAGGGGAATTGGTTTTTTTTTGGTATTTTTGGAAAATAGTGAAAAATACTTTGGATTAAAAAGGATTAATGATGGATGTTCTTGGTAATGAAGAAGATGGCTATCATTGCTTAAAAATATATGGGAGTTAAATTCTCATTAAGTCTAAAGAACAACCTCAAGATAACACTTGAGTCCAATAATCTCAATTAATAGCAGCTCCTACAAACATAGTAAACTACTACCTTTTGAGATATTGTTAAAATTCACTTAATGTGTAATTTAAATTGGGATGATGTAAATTGAGTCTTCTCAATTAGAATGTTCTAACGAACCATTTAAAAACTTAAATCAACTATGATTACTAATCACAAACATGACAGCAAACATAATCTCATCAAGCATATATAAAGAAATAAAGAAATTCGAATATCAAAATAATCATCCAATAAAAATCACAATATTCAATCCTCTTGGACACATAACAGTCATCCAAGTCTCAAAACTAAATAATGAATAACCTAAACAAGGAAATCAAATACTTAGTTTAGGCAAAAGATTAAATTAAATAACTCCCCTGTGAAGCACAATTGCTCAAGCCACAATTTCCATCACCAAGAAATAACCCTCAATCAATTCTTGTGTGTTTCTTTCTTTTTTTTCTTTCTTGCTGATTCTTGGGTCTGTCTCATTCCGGATTCCCGCGGCTCTGAATCTCCAATTCCTCAATCAATCATCTCTTTTTGTTCGCTGCCTCCTGCCAATCAGCTTGAATGTTTTGCAGCTCCGTTCCATGTGCGTGAATGTATCAATGAATCAAACAATAAATAAAAACAATCAAAAACTCCTCTCTGATTCAGCGTTTTTTTCCGTCCTCTTGTTCAGCGTGTTTTTTTTTTCTTCAATTCATGATCTCTGATGCGTCTTTTTAATAGATATAGGTAGTATAATAAAATAATATATTATATTATATCTTTTTCTTATAATATAATATATTAATATATTCTATTATACCCTTTTCAATTTAATTTGTTGCTTCTCTTCTAGATCACATAATATTTCCTGTCAAATAAATAGGATATCAATAGGTTTTCTGTTGTAATCACATTTTATCCTATATTTAATTAAAAAATAGATAAGTATATAAAAGATAATTAAATAAGTATAAGATATTAATAAAATCAATCAATATATCTCAGAATCTATACTTATTTAATCATAAAATATCTACTTATCATCTAACATTAAATATTCTCATAAAAATCAATGATTAAGAGAAATTACAATTTCTTTGACAATTCTGCCCTTTTTAGCCCTAATTTCATGTATTTACTCTTAATATCAATTTATCATAAGAAATACATTTAAAGCTCAATAATTATGAGAAAACATATTAAAAATCCCCATTTAATTACCAAAAATCATGCAAAAATATGGTTTGATTAGCGGAAGAACCTCATTACTCTGGCCAAGG
Source organism: Acacia crassicarpa (assembly GCA_034222035.1). NCBI lineage: Eukaryota > Viridiplantae > Streptophyta > Magnoliopsida > Fabales > Fabaceae > Acacia > Acacia crassicarpa. The sequence continues at coordinate 44,398,595 of JAWXYG010000003.1, forward strand.
TTATCGTAGTCAGCGGCTTTGCTTCGATCAACTTGGTGAAATAATCAACGGCGATATGAGCCATCTAAATTGTCCTTGTGCCGGCCTGAACGGACCAAGAATGTCCATGCCCCACTTGTAGAAGGGTCAAGGAGCCGGCATGCCTTTCAACTCGGTAGGAGGTGACCATATTATCTTGGCGTGTTTCTGGCAACTGTCGCACCTCTTGGCTGTTTCCATAGTGTCATGCTTCATGGTCAGCCAGAAATAGCCGGCACGTAATGCCTTCCTGGCGAGAGCCTTGCCCCCATGTGATGGCCGTTGCTTCCTTCATGCAGTTCAGCCAACATGTACTTTGCTTCTAACTCGCTTAGGCATCGCATCATCAGGCAATGCAATCCCTTCCTATAAAGCTGATCATCAACCATGGTGTACATGGCAGCCTCCCTAATCAACTTTTTTGCTTCAGTGGCGTCGGTTGGGATGATGCCCCTCTCTAGGTAATCTTCAATTGGCTTCCTCCAATCGGTGGCTGCCGTGATGGTCATCACGTAGCTGGGTTTGGCTAGATTCTACTGAATGATGGTCCTATGACTGTCCGGACCTTTGGTGCTTGCTAATTTAGAGAGGATGTTGGCCCTTGTGTTTTCTTCTCTCGGGATATGTGTGACAACCACTTCATCAAACTCGGCCATGACTTCTTTCGCTTTATTTAGATACTTAGCCAATAGAGGTCCCTTTGCTTGGTAGTTGCCATCAATTTGTGCGGTGACAAGCTGTGAGTCGGTGAATACCTTGACTCGTGATGCTGCATTATCCTTGGCTTGGAGCAGCCCGACCAAGAGGACCTCGTACTCTGCTTGGTTATTGGAGGTCGGGAACTTCAATTGGAGGGAATGTTCGGTGGCAACTCCTTGTGGGCTTTCGACGATGACTCCTGCACCGCTGCCCTTTGCATTAGAAGATCCGTCTACGTATTCCAGATTTCGTCATTCGTCACTACCAGGGTCAATTCTCTAATGAAATTCGCCAAAGCTTGTGACTTGATCGCATTCTTGGCTTCAAACGTAATGTTGAATTCAGACAACTCAATAACCCAGTTCGTGATTCTTCCTGCCAAGTCAGGTTTGTGCAGGATTTGTCGTATCGGCTGGCTAGTCCAGACTACAATCCGGTGTCCTTGAAAATATGGCCGCAGCCGCCTCGCTGCCGTTAATAGGGCGAAAGCCACTTTTTCCAGCTTCTAGTACCGGAGCTTGGAGCTTTGTAAAGCCTTACTCATAAAGTATATGGGAGCCTGGCCGGCCTCGGTTTCTCTTACCAAGGCGGCACTTACGGCCTCGTCTCTGATTGACAGGTACAAGAAGAAGATCTCCCCTTGCTCCGGCTTTGTGAGCAGTGGAGGGGTTGCCAAGCACCATTTAATTTCTTCAAATGCTGCCTCATAGTCTGAATTCCAGCCTCCATGTGTTTCCTTCTTCAATAACTTAAAGAACGACAGTGCTTTCTCTGCCGACCTGGGCAAGAATCTTGTTAGGCCAGCTAAGCGGCCCGTCAATTGTTGAACCTCCTTCTTGGTCCTTGGGGCTTGCATCTCCAGGACGGCCTTGCACTTGTCCGGGTTAGCCTCAATTCCTCGATTTATCAACATAAAACCCAAGAATTTCCCAGCAGGAACTCCAAAGGCACATTTGGCCGGGTTCAACCTGATTCAATATCTTCTTAGTTTTTCAAACGTCTGTTCCAGGTCTCGGATATGATCCTCTAGTAGTTTCGTCTTCACAATCATGTCATCAATATAAACTTCTATATTGCGGCCGATCTGGTCTTCAAAACCCGGTTCATCATTCGTTGATAGGTGGCTCCAGCATTCTTCAACCCGAAAGGCATGACATTGTAACAACAATTCGCCTTGTCCGTCATGAAAGCGGTCTTCTCCTGATCTTCCGGGTGCATGGCAATCTGATTGTATCCGGAGTAGGCGTCCATGAAGGAGAGCAGCTGGTACCTGGCCGAGTTATCAACGAGCCAATCAATGTTCGGCATCGGGTAGGAGTCCTTCAGGCATGCTTTATTCAAATTGGTGTAGTCGACGCACACTCGTCACTTGCCGCTCGGTTTGAGTACCATGACTACATTAGAGAGCCAGGTTGTATATTGGACTTCCCTGATGAAGCCGGCCGCTAAGAGCTCCTCTACGTGACTTTCGAGGGCTTGCTGCCTGTTGTCTGCGATATTCCTCTTTTTTTGCGCAACTGGCTTCGACCCCGGCCATATGCCCAGTTTGTGGCAACAGAAGTGCGGGTCGATCCCGGGTACTTCGGCCGACGTCCAGGTGAAGACATCCTGATTCTGTCGTAAAAATTGGATCAGTTGTTCTTAAGTCTTCAGCCATATCTCGACCAATTTTAGTTGTCTTGGTGGGATTCGCTCGAGGGTCAACTCCTCAAGCTCTCCCTCAGGCTCAGGGCATGGATTTTCTGGTTCTCGGAGATCTAATTCCACCTTATTGACCGGACGTCGGGAGTGCCTATAGTCCTCGACCTCAGTCGTACCTTCGTTACGTCCGAGCCGAGGCGGGGATGAGGGTCCCGCTTCCTCGACCTGTAGTGCCTCAAAATAACACTGCCGCGACTCCTTCTGGTCTCCAGACACTTCAACCACCTGATTCTTATCGTTGATCATCTTTAGTTTCTGATGTTTGGTAGATACCAGCATGTCCCAACTGTGTATGGTCGGTTGGCCCAAGATAACATTGTAGGGGGAGCGGAAGTCGGCCACAATAAACCTGACGCGCTCCGACTTGAATGCGTCCTTTGTTCCTAGGATCAATCTGAGGTCGATATAACCTTTCGGAAAAGAGCACTCTCCATTGAACCCGACCAAGGTCATCTTGCACGTCTTCAAATCCTCGACGTCGAGGTGCATCCTCTTATACGCGTCCCAGCTTATGATGTCGGCGGAACTACCTGCATCCACAAAGATCCATTTTACCCGGCAATTCACCAAGGTTCCGGTTATGACCAGTCCATCTTGGTGGCCGGGGATGACATCTTTTAGCTCCTCCTTGGTGAAAACCAACGGCAGTGGTTTCGGTTTCGCTGGATCGTCCTTGAACTTTGGGAGGTCCCTTACCGTCAAGACCTCTCGTATGTACTTCTTTCGCTGGCTTACCGTGTCTCCACCTCCACCAAAACCTCCACTGACGACGTTGCACTAGAATTCAACCTCCAAAAATTTGTCGTCAGAGCCTGACTTTCATTTCTTCTCTGGTCTCCGGGTGTCCATGGCCGGACTCCTGTTGTGGCCACCATGATTCTGCTTGCCGTTTGATTTCCCCTGGGTTTTGATCACATACTGACGGAGTTTCCCGTCTCTTACGAATTTTTCAATAGCGTCCCGGAGATCAAAGCATTCATCAGTAGTGTGTCCGGGGCAGTCATGAAACGTACAGAATTTTGATCGGTCCGTATTGGATCGGCCTCTAAGCGGCCTTGGTTTTCCGATCTTCTTCATCTCGGTTTGAACCACCTCCTTCCACAATTGCGACCACGAGACATTTAATGGGGTGTAGCAGTCATATTTCGCCTTGTTATCTGTTCTCTCCAGCTTTGGCCTACTATCGCTATTGCGCCTCCGAGGCTCGGCCTTCTGCTTGTTTGACCGATCCCTTGTGTCGGGTGAGGTATTCCTTACCTTTTCAGGTTCGTCTGCGTTGACGATCTCCATTTGCTCCACATCCAGGTACTGCTTTGCTTGGGTGTAAAATTCAGTCAAAGTGCAGACCCGATTTTTGCATAAGTTCCTAGCCAAGCACGATGATGGGTCTAATCCACTAACGAGGCAATGTACATGGACTTCCTCGAATAGAGACCGTACTTGTATCGCCACGTCTATGAACCGGTCCAAGTATTTTTGCAGCGTCTCCCCCTTCTTCTGTTTCACCTTACTCAGCGTGAACTGGGACTTCAGCTGCTTCTTACTCGTGGCGAAATGTAACTCAAACTTGTGTCTGAGGTCTTCGACACTCCGAATGGAATTGTCAGGTAACGAGCTCAGCCATTTATTTGCCGGTCCGGTCAAAGTTGCTGAGAAGAGACGCAGAATGACTGGGCCATCAATCGACCGGACCCACATCAGCTTCTCAAAAATCTCCAGGTGATTGCGTGGATCTTGAGTCCCGTCATATTTTGGAATATCAGTCAGATCAAAATTTTTTGGATAAGGAGCCGTTGCCGTTGCCCTCGAGAATGGGGTCCTACCGGATCCTGTCAGATATTTCATCCTATATTCCCGGGGTAAACCATGTGTCCGGGGGCCTTATTTATCTCCCAGCGTTCTTCTGAATCTCGTTCCTCTCGGCTGTGATTGCCGTTGTGGTCTTCGTCATTACCTCGGCCCTCACCGCCATCTCGGTGTTCAGAAGGCGATGGGTGGTCACATCCCGCTCCTATCCTCCTATTCAATCTGCCGATGCTTCCGCGTCTTGACCTCGGTTCTGGACTACTAGACGAGCTGCTACTGTCCGTGACAACTTTCTCTTTCCCTTTGCAAGACTCTTTCCGGTTTCCGTGTCGGAAATAACGTTCGAGCTTTTCCTCTATCATTCGGTCGAAAGTGAGGAAGTCTTCTTGTCGTTGCAGGTCATCCCACTTTTCTTTATTCTCGAACCTCTGGAGCATTGATTCTTGAGTCCTCCGAAGAATGCGGACGTCGGCTTCTATCACCAGAGCATCCCGGGGCAGTACCTCCCTTTCAGCTTCGATCAGGGGTTGATCGTCAGCGGGAGGGGAAGTCGCCTTGTCAGTAACATGACCCTCCGAGGTATTTTCTCGCTGTGGTTGACGTTGAACCTGTGGCTGACTTGGCCCGGCCTGAGGTTAATTTGGCAGGGAGCCTCTGTCAGCGTGCGACAGTGGATTTCTGTGTGGCTTTTGGTGTTCGCCATCAGTGGTCACGGGGATAGAAATTTATAGTTCCCCACGGTCGGCGCCAATGTTCTGTTCGGATGAACAAGATGTGTTGGACTTGACTAAGTGTCAAGCCTAGAGCCTATGTACCCTTTGAAGGGATCAAAGTCCATGTAGTTCGGAGTAAACTTGGAGGCGTGAGGCCATGGGGTGGTGTGTGTGCTCAGTGTGACAGAATGTAAAGTGAGCATAAGATAGAACGTGTGCACCTGGTTAGTCGACCTCTATATTTATAGAGGCGTCCGAGGCGGATATCTCAGCCCTGGTGATATCCGGGGCACGCCATATCCGGATAAAGCAATATCCGGACCAACGATATTAGGGACGATTATCTCGGTTATGCCGATATGAATAGATCGCATTTTGTTGGGATACCGGATCTTCCCCTTGATGCGCGGATCCTGTGTCTTAGTTCTGCTGGGCCATGTCGTGGTTTTGGGCGTTTGGGTCGATCCGTAACAATTGGTATAATTAATATGGGCAAAATTGTTACAATCTCATTTACTATCCTAAATCTGGACTAATAAATAGGCTCAAACTTTTTGGTAAAAAAAGACCTATAAATAGAAGCAGAGTGGTAATTCATTAAATTTGCTTTAAATTGATTTTTTTCCAATTTTATTTATATTAAATGTGATTTTGAAGGGAAGAGAAAAATATAAGAAGTCATGTTTAAACATTAATTGCATAAACAAAATTAATAAATAACCATTAATTACTTTTTAAGGTGACTCATATGATAAAATAAATATTTTTTTTACATGCCGTCGTTCATCCATCCAGGCTTCCTGCTTCCTTGTGAAGCCTGCCTGTCAGGCAATATTGGTCAGTGATTATTGCTTTGTGATTTGTTAGAAAATTCTTCGAAGTTACTGTATTATGTAATTTCACAATAAAATTTAAAAAGAAAATGCACAAGAAAGACGGGCAAGACATATTTGCTTTTATATATATATATACACTACACATTGCTCCATCTCTGCTTTGAGTCTTTGATTATCACTTCTCTCTCTCTCACACACACTCTCTCTCTCTCAAGGAGTCAGTGTGTCCTTCATCATCTCTTTGCTTTTATATGTATATATAATACACTTTTGATTGATTTGGCTTTATTTGTTTACATCTTAAGTCACTGTTCTGCTTGTGTATAAGTGGCTCAATTAGTCCATAATTACTACATAGGTGTTAGCTTATTAGTTTAATTTGAGTGTAAAGCAACATTAAACCAATAATCAGTGTATATACTCTTATACATCCTATAGCCTTTTTATCTTTCGGTAATGGTACAATAGCTATTCTCTCAAAGTTATTTTCCAAAATTCATTTTTACCTCGTAAATCCTAAAAAGGATTCTCCAAAAGCCATTTTTACTTCGTAATCATTTTCCAAAAGCTACATCCAAACAGGCTTAATTGACATAGCTAAAATCGGTGAAAGCCCATTAATTGCAACAATGGCGTTTTGTTGGGCTCTTCGTAACTTGGGAACTCGAGTTGTACATCTCTCGGTCAATTCGATGAGGTAGACTTCCATCGTACTCTAATGAGTCTGGGCCTATTTTGGTTAGCGGTAGGAGCGATGGCTTAAAAACTATTTGACTTTTGTAAAAGCCCAATAGGAAAAAAAATCAGATTATAAATATGATTTGTGTTTAGATTAACTGTTTATCTTTTGCAGAAGTGGCTTTTTTCTAATCTGAAAAGTGTTTGGATTATTATTTTAAAAGTCAGTTGAGATAAAAAATGACTAAAAGGGGTACGAATTTTATTAAATACCCCCCTGAACTTAAACATAAGACATAATTGACATTTTTTGAGAGATTTAGGAAACTAATTAAATTACTCAAGAGTATTCTTATTCTTGTTTTTTCTTCAAATTAATTAGTTTGACTAATAAACTAATATATAATCTAATAAATCATGATTTATTAAATTTTTTGTCATTAATTAAAAAAGTAAAGTTCTTAATTAACAAAAGAAAGTCTCAACTCACTATAATTTCCCTCTCTCCCTCTCTCCCTCTCTCCCCCTTCCCTTCTCTCTCCCTCTGTCTCCCTTTTGGGTCAAAAAATGGGCCCCACAAAAAAAAGAAAAAAGAAAAATGCTCCTTCCTTCTCTCTCCCAAAAAAGCTATAGAAAAGGGGGGAGCCTTTTTTAAATGGGCGTTTATGTAAAAAGCCCAGTAACAAAAAAGCCAACCCAAACACACCTATATGGGCTTTTTTGTTAACTGAAACGCCATTGAGATTTTTTTTTTCAGTAAAAGCTCTCCAAAAGCTGTCACCAAACAGGTCTAGTATATATATTAAATAGGAATAAAGTTGAAAAGTTATTAAATTTATAGATATAGTTAATAAAGTTTAAGGTTTTTCATGGTTTCGGTGAAATAGATTAGAAATGTCCTATAAAGTTGTTAAATAGCATCTAAGAAGTATTTAATTATTCTGCGCTGAAAACTCTTCTTCAGCCAGATTTTTCTTCTCAAATGTAGTAAGTCCAACTACTCCTTGTTTCACGGCAACTAAAGTGAATAATAATCTATCAAAAGTCTTCAGACTTTAATTGATTTGCTTATCGGTACATGACGTGCTTGACTTCTGAGTGGACCTACAGACTGCTTTGAGTGAAATAATGCTATGTATGGCCTACGAGAGTGACCATAAAAGAAATAATGCTATGTATGGCCTACGAGAGTGACCATAAAAGAAATAATGCAATGAAGATGAAAATGTAGTTCCCAAAGGGATAAAGATTCTTCTCATTACTAACGTGTTTTATGGGGTTTCTCTATGATCTATACAATACAATGATAATGAATATATGGTCCTTAGTGCATGTGATAACATACCTATTACTATTAGAATCAAAGCTTTTTCTCATCACTAACGAAATTTTCTTTCTCTTTCATTTCACCAACTTGTTTCAAGGACAACTTAATGTTTCAAAAGTCTAACATGTCTTGTACGTTTGGTTCTACGTGCTTGAATAGGTGATTCGATTTGCATTATTTGGGATCAATTTTGGACATCCCAAAAGTATTTATTAAAGTAAACCGAGACAAATTTCATCTCACATACTTACCTCGTATCACTCTGATTCTACTTCTAAGTATAAATTAACTAATTTTCATATATCAAAGAGAGTTAGTTAACTAATTAATTATGGGCTAATTTCCAATTTTTCCCTTATCTATGATTGGTTCTAAGTCAATATCAATAAATTCTTTTTGTTTACTGCAATTAAGAGAGACACAAAAAAATGAAAAAAATGTATTTATTATTCTTAAACTGGACTATAATGAAGACAAAAAAATTTAATCAAAATGGACTTATCAATAAGATCAAAGTGATATACTGTAAATTATAATTAAAAGACTATTTTTCAAGACTTCAATTCACTGATCTAAAACAAACACTAGGCCTGTTTAGGTTGGCGGTGGAAGTGATAGCTTAAAAGCTATCTGACTTTAGAAAAAGCTTGGTAAGAAAAAAGTTAGGTTGTAAATGTGATTTGTGTTTGGATTGCCCGTTTGGCTTTTACAGAAGTGACCTTTTTCTAAACTGATGAGTGTTTAAATTACTATTTAAAATGTCAGTTGAGATTTTTTTAAAAAAAAAAAAGGGGGTCCAAATTACATGCTTATAGCTTAGGTGCTTCTTATATGCTTATACCTCTATTAGAGGTATGAGCATATTTTGTTTTAATTTTGTTTTAATTTTTTTATATATTGTATTTATTCAGATTTAAATTATATGCGGCTTTCTGACATGTTTTTTGGAACCAGTATTTCAAATTAATTAGTTTCTAGTTTTGCATTCAGAAATATTTGCCTGTAACACCAGTGTCATGAAAACTAATTAATTTGAGGTACTGAGTATAAAAAAATATGTCAGAAAGCATCATATAATTTAAATCTGAATAAATACAATATATAAAAAAAATTTTAAAAAAATATGTTTATATCTCTAATACATGTATAAGCATATAAGAAGCACCTAAGTTATAAGCATATAATATGGATTGATAAAAAATGACTGAAAAAAACACGAATCATATTGAATACTACATATACCTATTAGTTGAATATATGAGATAATAAAAATTTTAAATTGAAAATAATTTAAATGATCATTAATAAACAATAAAATATATAATATAAAGCATAAAAATATTAATTTTTAACTAAATAATATTCCTATATAAATTGAAATTAAAAATATTTTTTTAAAAAAAAATTTTAGAAATCAAATACTTTTTGGGTGAGGTAGGAATATTTTAAATCAAATATCTTGTAATTTATTTTTTATATAAATTAAGTTAAAAAAATAGAATTAGTATGAAAGGAATAAAAGCTACTGAATCATCCAATTTCACTGTGGGACCCAGAAGCGTCAATCTCTGCGGGTCATCCAATTTCCTGCTAACGTTACTATACGTTGTTGGCCCAAAAGCTTGGATTTGGAGTTTTTTTTGTAAACGCTGCTTTTTGGTAAAAAGTCAGATAAGCCCAGCCAACTTAATGGACAATCCAAACAGAAAATATATTTTCATTGATCTGCGTTTCTAACTTTTTTTGACTTAAAGCGAATTTTAAGTCAATTCCAAAAAGACCCTCTATCGATTGTGCTTGCTGCAAAAATTAAACATCCTGAAACTTGGGCCCATCCATCACCAAATTGTCTTGAAACGATGATCAACACAATGAATCTCATGGAAAACATAGCTACTCTGATTTCTTCGTCAGTAGGCATCCTACTCGAATTCTGCAATCGTAACTGATCAATTCTAGGGAAGTTAGCCTTCGTGTGAAGATCTGAAATACCCTCAGGCCCAATACAGAAGAGGCTCTTAAAATAATTGAGCACCATCTCTCGGATCACTACATCATTGTCAACCCACACACCATTATTATCTTTACGCATCACAACTCTATTTCGTCTCCTTCTCATCTTGGTCTTGAGATGGGAATATCGTGTATTACGATCCCCATTCGATATCCATTCAGCTTTGGACTTCTAAAACCATTTAACTTCTTCAAGTTTCAAAAGTCTAGCTAAATTCCCCTACAAATCATGCTCCAGATTACATAGGAACTCAGAATTTGGATAGGCATGTAAGCGTTGGATGCCTTCTAGTCTAGAAGGAATTTTGTGCTTCTGAGCTTCCACCATCCCAAACACCTCCTTGTTCCAGTCTCTTAAACGACCTTGAAGATTTACTAGGGAATGATCAATATCAAACTCAGGGCACCATGAATCCGATAGAAACTCTTTAAAACTCTCATGAGAATTCCACATGGCTTCAAACCGGAATGGGCGATTTGGCCTAGGAACGACAGAGTTACCCCCACCCCTCAGACAGATAGGATTATGATCTGAGAACTGAGTGCGAGGAAGAACCTGAAAACACCACTCAGAGCATCTCAGCAGAAAAGCCTCATTCACCAGCGCTCTATCCAATCTCTCAAATAGCCTTCGACCTCCTTGGAGTTTCGGACCCTTCTAGGTGAACGACGGACCACTAAAACCCAAATCAGACAGATGGCATCTTTGCAATCAATCATTGAACAACTTCATTCTAGAATCGGAGCAAGCTAAACCCCCCACTCGCTCCGACGAACAGCGGATGTCGTTGAAATCCCCAAGATTCACCCAAGGCTCGGTAATTGACAGCGACAAATCCTCCAATTCCGACCACAGAGCTTGCTTGAGAAGGCAATTAGGAACTGCAAAGACGGCGGCAAGAAAGAGAGGAAAAACCCCAGGAACTCTAATCAGAAAGTGAATGAATTGACGATTCAACATCATTACCGTGACATCGATACAGGCTTTCTTCCACACAGCTACCATTCCACCCGATCTGCCATAACTAGGTACGAAGGCCATACCATCGAAGCCTAGAGAAGCCAAGCACCGAAAATTCCCCCATCCCTATGGTCTACGTTAAAAAAAAAAAAAAACTTTAAGCATTAATCAATAATAATAGTTAAAATGAGATCCACAGTGTTACTCATAGGGCTTGGGCCGAAGACCCATCACACCCCTTCAAAATTTCCACTGGAGTTTGTTCAGCTGTTTGGGGCACCATATCACATGTTGCCTCAGCCTGATCCTGCCCAACCCAAAAACGCCCCGAAGGCCCAGTATCTCTAGGGGTGTCTCCTGGATCAAGAGGCTCGTTTGGTGACTATCGGAAGCCCACACAGTACTGTCCGAGCCCCCAACGTTCACAGTGTTCAACCCCATGCACTCCTTCCCAATAAGTTCCTCGGACTTCTTTGTCTCCACACTTATGCTAAGATACTTCCCACTCAACAGCTCCTTATCTTCCACATTTGGTAATACCAAGCCCCTAGATTTTCTCTCTTTCCTAATATCCTTACTAGCTGTACCTTTTAAGAGATTTTCCCTAGCCAATTTCTTTTTGTTTGCACGCTTGTCCTTCGCAGATCCCTTTTTGCTCTTGTCAGAACCATCCATGTCCATTCCCTTTAGCACCTCCATTCCCTCCATACTGACATCAACACTACCCTCCACGACCCTCCCTGCTTGCACGTCAACCAAAGTCACAGCTTGTACACCCTCCTCAACCGCCAAACTTCACCTCCAGAAACCTTCACAGCTTGTGCGACCATGTTAACTCTTAGAAATTAACAACATTCCAGCACATTTTCTCTCTCTTTTTACCTATTTTTGGTTCAAAATGTGCATAGAAATGAATTTACAGAGGAAAATGTGTATATCAAAGTATAAGGCAAAAATCAAAAAAATTCTTGTTATTATAGAGTTTATGATTCAATTGAGAATTGATAATTGCTTTCTCTTTTGTAGGAAGATGGAGACAAGCTTTGAAGCTCTATAAGAACCAAGAAACAAGAAAAGAAATAAAGGAGGTGAAGCAGTTCAAAGCTAGAAGAACCTGTACAACTTGCCGCAGTAAGTTGACAACTGGCCGCAGCCAGTAGTGGCCGCGGAAAGTCACAACTGGCCGTAGACAGTAGTGGCCGCGAAAAGTCACGACTGGCCGTAGCCAGTCGTGAAAAAGTGCAGAAAGTACAGCTGCACGTTTTGCATTTCAGAAACAGAGAAACCCTATTTAACCTAAAGGGAAGGGCCGAAAAGCACACTCTTGACCTAAGGAAACAAGTGGGCACACAAGGGAAAAGCTTGGGAGAGGGATTTGGAGCATTTTGGAGGCTTGGGTACTCTTCTCAAGAGAGATTTTGGGAGTTTCACCTTGGTTCTTCCTCTTTTCTGTTGGAAATTATGCCTTAGGTGCAATTCATTGTACTTTGGATATTTAAGTTATTTAAAGTATTCTCTTTGTTATCATTTTCGTTTGCATGTTCGTATTGATAACTGCATCCCTGGATAATCTTATAGATTATCCTAAATGTCCCTGGTCGGTCATCTACGCGGAAGTGAAGATGAAATAAGACCAGTATGACTTTAATAAGGTATGGAGATACGAATCAAAGTCATGGGCACTTGTAAGAGTACAAGGTGCTGGACCGACCTACTATGAGAAAGCTGCATGGTATAAGTCATAAGCTTATCTCATGTATAACCGCGTCACAACGCCCTATGACCTGAGATCATCATGGATTCCTACATGATGAGTCACTGACCTTTGACCTAGTCAAAAGTCACCTTTGACCGGGTGATGATAAAGGCTGGGATCGAGATTAGTGGTTTTCATGCGGAGGAATGTGAATGGTCAAGATGGAATTTGTCCCTCACATTTGTAGAGAGATAATACTGGGCCCCTCGATGAGTGAGTCTAAGAAATGTATGGCCATACTGTGATGGAAAAGAGTTTCCATTTCACTTATTAGACTACTTGAGAATCGAGAAAGTAATGGTCAAGAAAAGGAAGTTGACATTATCCATGCCTCATCCTTGACCAAATTATCGTGTGACAAAAGGGACATGACATGGTTGTACGATAGGTAGTATCGTGTCATCGATCCCCATGTGAATTGGGTAGTCGCAATGTCTTGCTAGAGGCCGCTTGTGACTTGTGGGCTGATACAGTGTTGGCCCACTGCCAATCTCATATGGGCCTGCAGGGTCGCACACAAGAATAATCCAACACGGGTGAAAGTGTCCAGATTCATTGAATCTCAGATTAATCTGAGATTAAATGAATACTAAATTTAATCTAGGATTTATATATATATATATATATATATATATATATATATATATATATATATATATATATATATTAATTTCGAATTATATATATATAATGAATGGAGATTATAATATTATATATATGATATCTATTTAGTATTTAATTTATTTGATAAATTAAATATCTGAAACAAATAGAGATATTGTATCTCATTTAATTTCGAATAAAGATATCATATATCTGTTTAATATTAAATTGAGATATAGTATCTCAGATTTAATTAAATAGATAGATATCATTTCTCGGATTTAATTTATAATGATAAATTAAATCAAAAGGCTTTTAATTTAGATTTGATCTAAATTCAAGATTCGGATTTCAAATTTGGCTTTTAATATATTGGATTACATTTATGAGATAGATTTAATTACTATATTAAACAGATTCAAAATTCGAATTTCAAAATTAATGAGGATTAATTTTGATTATATAATACGCCTATCGGGTTTAGAAAAACCTACGGGATTTTCAGTTGAGCGTATTAGAAAGCCGCGAGAAACCCTAGAGCGAAAAAGAGAGAGAGGCACAAGAGGCGCTAGCACGCTGCCGCAACTGTGTTCAGGGATTGTTCGTGTGGATACCGGTAGAGGAAGCCGATTCTAAGAAGTCGTCTTCTGCTGATCGAGAAGGTAGCCCACCTGATCAAAGAGAACGAGCCGCGGACGTGTTCAATATAAGGTATGATTCGGATTCCTAAGTCTTGATTTAAATGCACCTGAGTGATCCTCGGTATGGGATTCGTAAGAAATTTTAATCCGCTGCGTGTACGGATCCCAACATTTTCTTCCTAGTTTCTTCATGTATTCATTTTCTTTGCTTGGAATCTCTTTGTATTTGAACATGAGTAGGTAAACCTTTTATTCTAGGGTTCTTTTGATCCTTTGTATGGATTAATATTTGGACTTTCCTCTCTTTTAGTAGATAAATATATATATGTGTGGATTTCAACCTTGGCTTAATGCTTCTAAATGATTGGCCTCCATTTAGATGATTTATTCACATAGGTTTTGACTCGAGAGAGCTAATCTAGGTATAGAACTTGATTGAAATCATGCTTGTCTTGAAGTTTACTTGATAAATGGATGGTTTGTTGGTAAAATAGAGATAAATTTACTAACCTTGCATTGTCACATTAGGGTTGTTGCTTAAATATTGATTCTCACTAATTGTAGCAAGAGATTGTGCATTTTAATGAGAAGAGAAACTTGATTTTGACTCGAGAGAGCGTTTCAAGTGTTTTTGAACTCTAGACTAACACATATATGTATTGAAATGCTATTAGAGAGGAAGTTAACCAAGTTTTATGAAATGCAAAAGGGGAAGAAGAATCCTAGGCTCCATTATTCTTGAAGTCAAAAGTCATTTGCTTTTAGCAATTTTTAGTGTTAGAAAAAGTCTTTAAAAATTCTCATTCCACATCAAAACTTTGTTCTAGCTCAACTTGATTGAATTCACTAAGCCTCTTGCTTGACCAATTTGTTAAATAAATCCTCGTGGGAACGATACTTACTTATCACTTTATTACTTGCAAAACTCGTACACTTGCGAGGCGAACAAGTTCTTGGCGCCGTTGCCGGGGATTTGTGCAAACAAATCCTTTGGTCAACCTTAGGCTTGTGTCAGTAAATTTCGTTTGAGCTTTTAGTTAGGTTTACAATTTTTCTTTCTCTATTTCCTTTTTGATTTTTTGTTTTAGTTTGATACTCGCTCTTGCTTGTTTCTCTTGTAGGTACCATCTTTGTATATGCAAAACTTGCATCCAGACGGATTGGTAGTGGTACTTGACGAAGTGCCTCTCATTGAAGAAGAGACTGAATCTGCATTTGAAACCATGGCAGACGATGAATATGATAGAGCTACTGTCAATGACTTTGCTAGTTGGAATATGCAAGGTCCTCAATCTTGCATTTCGATGCCGGAAATGCAAGCACGTACCTTTGAGATCAAGCCGGTTATGATAACAATGTTTCAAATGCATGGGATGTTCCATGGTCTCTAGAATAAAGATGCCAACAAGCACTTGATGTACTTTTTGGAAGTATGTGATTCTTTCAAGCAAAATGGAGTTCCCCAAGATGTTTTGAAGCTATGGTTATTCCCTCTTTCTCTACAAGGCAAGGCTAAAGGTTGGTTCAACAATCTTCTGGAAGGATCTATCCATTCTTGGGCCGATCTTGAAGCTAAGTTTAGAGCTCGATTTTTTTCTGATGACAAATCTGTGGAAGCTAGGGATGAATTTCTAAGCTTTAGACAACATCCAGATGAGCATCTTTATGCCGCTTGGGAGAGATACAAGATGTTAATGAAGCAATGCCCTAATTATGGGGTAGACAAATGGGTTGTAGTCCAAATTTTTTGTACTCGACTTAATCCTCAATCTAAAGCAATGGTTGATTTTATGACCAATGGAGGATACCGGAATGTTCCTGTGAATGAGGTGATTCGATTATTGGATCACTTGTCTGCAAACAATGCTCAAGGCAATGATAGGAGGACTAACCAAACCATGCCTAATGCAAAAGAAGACTCCTTCTCACAAATTGCAACTCTCTTATCCGCTATGAACAAGTGTTTTGATGTGCTTGGGTCTCAAATGCAAAAGAGCACTTCTCAAGGTGTGTGTTCTGTTCATGCCCCACCAATTGTATGTGATCAATGCCATGATGTCCATATGCCTGACTATTGTCCTCTTTACATGGCCACTGAATCTGTCAACTACATGGGCAAGTTTCAACATCCTCAAGGCAACCCTTATTTACAAACCTACAATAGTGCTTGGAGAACTCATCCCAATTTTTCTTGGAGTCAAGGTAACACTTTAAATCAAGCACATGACTCTACATCTGGTACTAAGCCTAATCCACCCGGTTTTCAAATGCAATCAAGGCAGGTTCATATTAAGGAAGAGGAGTCTAAAACGAACAAGATGCTTGCTCGAATCTTATCTGAGGTGGAATCTTCAAGGGTTGAAACTAAGGCTACTTTTTCTCTCCATGAAACTGCTATTAAAAATATTGAAGTGCAAATGGGGCAATTAGCATTACAAGTGAATGCTATGTCAAGAAGCAGTCTTCCTAGTAATACCATTCCTAATCCAAAACGAGTTGGACAAGAGGAGTGTAAAGCCATTAACTTGAGAAGCGGAAAAGTGCTTCCGGATGTGCCTAGCTCAAGTACTCCTTTACCAAAGCATGATGATCAAGTGATTGTTGATGTTGATGAAGAAAGTGCAATGGAAGAAGATGTCACTAAGAAGAGAAAGCAAATTGAAGAAAGTTTGCAAGATTTTGGCAAACAAAAGAAGGTAGAGCAAGAGATGAATAATGAGAAAAATAGAAAGCCAACCGCTTTCCTCAAAGATTCAAGAAGAAAGAGGAAAATGCTCAGTTTGAAAAGTTTGTGAACATGTTCAAACAACTCCATGTGAATATTCCTTTTGCCGAAGCTTTGGAGAGTATGCCTAAATATGCTAAGTTCCTTAAAGATGTTTTGTCTAAGAAGCAACGATTCAATGAATTTGAGACTATGGCATTGTCTGAAGAGTGTAGTGCAGTCATTCAAAGGAAGTTACCAGCTAAACTTAAAGATCCGGGAAGCTTCTACATCCCTTGCAACATTGGGACAAATTTTAATGGTAAAGCTCTTTGTGATTTGGGTGCAAGTATTAACTTGATGCCTCTAGCTGTTTTTAACCAATTGGGCTTGAGAGAGCCAAGACCTACTACAGTATCTTTGCTCTTGACTGATCGAAGCATTTCTAAACCGAGAGGAATCATTGAAGATGTCCTAGTTAAAGTGGACAAGTTTATCTTCCCCACGGATTTTGTAGTGCTTGATTGTGAAGTTGATTGGAAAATTCCTTTAATCCTTGGGCGTCCATTCTTAGCCACTGCAAGGACTCTCATTGATGTAGAGAAGGGTGAGGTCACTTTGAGGGTTGATGATAAGCAAGTGATATTCAACATGCAAGAGGGCTTGAAATTTCATGACAATTCAGCTCAATGTTCTTTTGTAGATATATTAGATACAGTTGTTCCTCAAGAATCATATACCTCAATGATCAAAGACCCTTTAGGGGCATTCTTGATTGGTGAGAAAAGCTTTAAGAAGTTTGATGAAGATCTTGTTGAAGAAATCTTTCATTTTGACCCAGTTGCTCATTCTAGACCGAGGACTTTTGAACCACTTGAGATGTCTGATGCCTTAAGTACTCTATTGAAGCCTTCCATTGAAGTTCCTCTAGTTCTAGAGTTGAAGCCATTACCTTCTCATCTCAAGTATGCTTATTTTGGGAAAGCATGCCACCTACTGATGGAATTGGAGCATGGAGCTTATTGGGCTATCAAAAAGCTAAATTTTGATCCTAAAGCTGTGAGGAAGAAGAGGCGACTTCAACTCAATGAGTTAGATGAATTTTGCCTAAATGCCTATGAAAGTGCAAGGGTATACAAGGAGAAGACCAAGTGGGCTCATGACAGCAAAATTATAACCAAGAGTTTTGAACTTGGTCAAAGGGTGCTCCTTTATAATTCCAAGTTGAGGCTATTTTCGGGAAAGCTAAAATCTCGATGGTCCGGTCCATTCACTGTGGTTCAAGCATCTAAATTTGGTGATGTGGAGCTGGAAAATGAGAAAGGTGAAAGATTCAAGGCTAATGGTCAACG
Source organism: Acacia crassicarpa (assembly GCA_034222035.1). Classification (NCBI taxonomy): domain Eukaryota; kingdom Viridiplantae; phylum Streptophyta; class Magnoliopsida; order Fabales; family Fabaceae; genus Acacia; species Acacia crassicarpa. Next base: position 44,416,403 of record JAWXYG010000003.1, read on the forward strand.
ATTGAAGCATTATTGGGGTGGAGATGTGGATAGGCTTGTGTCCACTATCTACTTAGTCAATGAGGAGTGACCACCATGAAGAGTCAAGCTAAAGACTATAAACTAAGTGCTTCTTGGGAGTCAACCCAAGTTCTAAACTAAATCTTTTCAAAGTGTGTGTGTGTCTTTTTAGTAGATTTATGTTTGATCTTTTGTTTTGTAGGAAGAAAAGGGTACCCAACTTGGAATTGGACTGTTGCAGCTGAGAGGAGTATTTATGAAGGAGGAAGAAGTCATGAGCTATAAAGGGAATGCTTTTGAGGGAAGTTCACTTGATTCTAAGCTCATATATATATGATTCTGGGGTAAAATTTTGATGACTAGTCAATTTTGAGTAATGCTGTGATTATTGTGATTATTTGGTTGATTTTCTATGTGAAATTCAGTTGTGACCATGACTTTAGTGCTCAAATTTGATGTGTTGTGGTATTCCCTATACATATGTGTACATATGTACCCTTATGGGCTTGGATGGCTTAAAATGCTTCATCTTGAGTAATTTGGGTGATAAATATTGGTATAAAGCTTATTGGGTGATTCTTGTGGTATTTGGGAATGTTCCTTGTGTTTTGCAATTTTGCTGGTTTTGTTTTGTTTTGACAGCAAAACTGGCCGTGGCCAGTTTTCCATTAGCCATGGCCAGTGCTCTCTGTGTTCATTTTCCGTGGCCAGTTTTCCACTGGCCGTGGCAAGTGCTCTCTGTGTTCACTTTCCGTGGCCAGTTTTCAACTGGCCGTGGCAAGTGCTCTCTGTGTGTACTTTACGCGGAAAGTGTTGCACTGGCTGTAGCCAGTGCTCCTTTAAAAAAAAGAGAGAAAAAAAACAATTTAATTAAAAATTTAAAAAAATTAAAAATTAAAAATTAAAAAATTAAAAATATTTTTTTTTTCATTCTTCCCACTTTGCCCTTTATTATTTCACATAATTCCCATTTTACCCAAATGAATGTGGCCTACCTTTGGGACCACATTCATTCTCAATCTCAAAACCCTAATTTCCCAACCAGCCACACTAAACCCTAGCCTCCATCCATTCCCAATTTTGATCAACTCCTTCCTTCCTCCATCCCCCGTCATCATTCCTTCCCTCTCTCCGTCATTCCAGAACTCACTGTGCCTTCCCCTTCTTCACAATCACCATTGCTTTCCTCTAGTTCCATCGTCGTCTTTCCCCTTCTTCATCTCCTCATCACTGCCTTCTCTCACCATCGACGCAAGCCACGCCCTAGGTCGGCCATCATCGTCCTTTCACCGAGACTCACTCTACCCCACTCCTTCACCGGTTCCTAAAGTCGCAATCCACCACCATCGTCAGCTTCCCTCTGCAATTCCTCTCGCCATAGCTCCACTTCGCCGCTGGCTTCCCTCCGTTCACCGTCGACCAACCACCACACCTCCGTCACTCTCGCTTGTTCCTCCATCTCTGTCTTCCTTTCCTTCCCTCGCAATCACTCTTCCACCGTCTCTCCACCACAAAAGCTAAAAGCTTCGAGATTACAAAACAACGCCGTGAGATCGGAAAGGCTACCAGATCGCGCAGAGTCGTGTGGCGATATCTGAACATACCAGTCTCGCTTCTACCGTCAGCCTCCCTCTGCACCTTCCGGCGGTTCTGTCTTCTCTAGCGACCTGTGGCTCCTTGCCTTCGATCTCTCACAAACCCAGACAAGTTGTCATTTTTTTTCTCACCATTGGGAGTACACAATCTTGGAACAGAGTTTGATTCTTAGTCCTTGTTTGCTGTCTTTGCATCTGGTCTGTTCTTGTTCTTCATTCCTGAGGTAAATCTCGTATCTTCCTCTATTTTTGTGTTGTGTCTGGATAGATTAGAGGGCAACTTTGATTCTGGACTGATAATGCTTGCTTGTTGCTTGTGAATTGAAGTAGTTAAGGCATGCTACGATGTTTGGTTGAACTGAGATAGTATTCTGAGGTTTGTGATAGTCTCTGGACTGAATAAAATTTGAGGTTTAATTTCCTAGATGGTTCTGTTCTCTTGATGACCTACATATGCTGAATGATTTTGGAAGTTATGCTCTACCACGTTATTGTGATTGTTGAGAATTAAGCTTGAATTGGCTTTGTGATTTGAGGTTTAGTCACGAGCAATTACTGAGGATTGCTTGCCAAAAAAAAAAAAGAGTCCTGGAGTTGCTGATTCATTTTGATATATTTTGCCTATTTTCAAAGCATAATTGGTTGATTAAGCATTGTCTCTCAAGCTGCCAAATGAGTCGTTTTTGCAATTTTGGGGTCACTGGTTTTAATCTGAAATGGGTACTCAGTGTGTGTGTGTACAATCCTTACATGCTGATGTGAAAATGGATGACAAATCTTGTTTTTGGCACCAAGTGTTGCCCAAGTTACCAAGGTTTCATGAAACACTTTGAAGTGCATGCTTTAGAAAAGTTTGGATCAATTTGGCAGCCATGTGAACTTATGTTTAATTAATCTGTTGCGCTCTTCAAATATGCTCAAATCTTTTCCATGTGGAAAACAAAATTATCACTCACTAAGTTGAGCATGGTTTTGAGCAATACCCTGAGATTACTTGTTTGCAATTACTGATGATTGCAATCATGAAACCAATTTCTTTTTTTTTGATCATATGCTTTTGGTAGGAGAAAAGCTTTTGGGTCACTTAGATAATTCTCTTGGTAATGTAAAACTGTTTGGATTTAGGGTTCTCATACCTTTTTGTCAAAAATAAATTTGTGACCCTTTACTTTTCTCATGATTTTGAATTGGTCCACTCTTGAACTAAAATGGTTTCTTTGGTCTACCACAATGAAATGGATTTATCAGCTGCATCTTCCTTCTTTGAAATCTTGATTTTGAGCAATTAAAAGGACATTTTAAGAGGCAATGAGGAGTAGGTTTAGGCTTGGAATGTTGCTTGGCTGCTTGGTATTAGCTTGATTCTAAGTTTGGGGGATCTTTTATTCTCTTTTTAGGATAGGTTAAATAAAATCCTTTTCGTTTTATGTGTTTGTTGTTGAGTGTGATTTATTACTTTTGTGTTTTTGTTTCTTTCTTTTATTTAGAATTTTGCTTAGGTTTGTGAAGGTTACCTGCAGGGCTCATACTTAGATTGTGTAGCAATTTTTGCTGATGGATGTATGCGTTATTGTGCCAATCTTGTTGTTGATGATGTGCATGCTTCCTGTGTCCAATGATTTAACAGTCGGTGCCTTCCTTTGGTTTGGATTAGGTGGTTGATAGCTTTTTGATGTGGATATCTGATTTTGATTCTTGATGGTTACTGGTGGTCATTGCTATTTGACACTCTTGTTAGCATGTGAATCTGACTTTCCTAGCTACTGATGGCTAGTTTGAGTGGTTTAGATAATTTTCTGTTTCCATGAATTGCCTGCTGTGTTTGTTAATATCCTAGCCACTGATAGCTAGTAATAGAAGCAATTTTGAAAATGTTGTAGCTAGTATACTGAGGGCCTAGTTGTTAGTTTGTAAATGTTGTGGATATGAGCTGAATCAGGTACAGGTGTTACTTCTTTGCTTTCACATTATTTTAGTTGACAATGAGGACATTGTCCATTTTAAGTTTGGGGGTTAAAGTTTGCTGCAATTCATTCTGAAAATTTTGAAACTTTGATGAGTGCACAGTGAAAATTTTGAACAGTTTTTGAAGGAAAATTGTTGAAATGTTTGAAATTTCTCATGCTTAAATTTTTGTTTGTGAAGAATATTAAAATGAACTGAAATTCTAGGTATTTGTCAAAGTTTCTTGAATGATTCGATGATAGAAATTACTGCCCAACGTTTTATGTTTTATAGGAAATTTTGTTTAATATGCATTGATGGATGTATTATAGTGATAAACCATGTTATTCAAGAATTTTCAAACTAAGAAAGCACTCTTGGAGTTAACTTTGTTCTGGATGTTCTTGTTGAAGGGCTTTGTGGCAAATTAGGTTATATGCCTTTTGTTTCAAACTATTGATTTCAAAATAATCTTTGGACTTCTTCAAAGCTTTTGACTTATTTCATAAGATTTAAAGAAAGGATTAAGGCACTTCATAAAATGCGATTGAGCCTTTCAAGCTTACCTAATTGATTCTATTCCCTTTGAACCCTTATTTTGAGCCTTATTGAAAAACCAATTATAGATTGTTTTTGAAAGACATAACATCTACCTACCTTTGCCAATGTGAAAAACCATGATTCCTTTGCGTTGAGATAGATGATAATTTATTGGGGTTGTGGAATATAGTGATGGGTAGAGTGTCAAATGATTAGAAAGGAATGTAGGAAGTAAAAGGGTTCATAATGTATAGAAATCAAGCCTTAAAAAAAAGTGTATTTATATATTAAAAAAAAGGTATATATATATATATATATATATATATGATTTTTTTTAAAAAAAGTACAAGAAGGCTTGATATGGAAAAGATCAATTTGGTTCAAGTTTGGGGGAGTGTGTTTAATGAGAAAAGGAAGAAACCCCTTAAGTGGTTATCATCTATCTTAAGGTATTTGTTGATTATCTTTTACCTTTTCTTTTAAGAACCTTAACCCTTAGCCCCATTACAAGCTGAAAAGTCCCTTTAATTTTTAAGTCAAGTGAAGTGAATTAGAAGAAAAGAGGAAGAAATTAGAGAATGATGGAATTGATTGTTTGAATATAGTTATATGATTTGAATTGTTGCTCTTAACTTTGGCAAGAGCAAAAGGAGTACATGTCAACTCCATTCACACACTCACATTTGGAAATTCTTGAAAAGCATGTTTTAAATCTATGAAGTATCCATTTGTGCATATTTAGTTGATTTCCTATTTTATATAACTTTTTGAGCAGTAGATGAAGATAAATTTATTCATGCATCAATGACAAATGCTGAAGAAATTTAGTGAAGATACATGTTTTTGCTTGAGGACAAGCAAATATTTAAGTTTGGGGGTGTGTTAACTCTTAGAAATTGACAACATTCCAGCACATTTTCTCTCCCTTTTTGCCTATTTTTGGTTCAAAATGTGTATAGAAATGAATTTATAGAGGAAAATGTGCATATCAAAGTATAAGGCAAAAATCAAAGAAATTCTTGTTATTATAGAGTTTATGATTCAATTGAGAATTGATAATTGCTTCCTCTTTTGTAGGAAGGTGGAGACAAGCTTTGAAGCTCTATAAGAACCAAGAAACAAGAAAAGAAATAAAGGAGGTGAAGCAGTTCAAAGTTAGAAGAACCTATACAACTGGCTATAGCAAGTTGACAACTGGCCGCAGCCAGTCGTGAAAAAGTGCAAAAAGTACAGCTGCGCGTTTTGCATTTCAGAAACAGAAAAACCCTATTTAACCTAAAAGGAAGGGCCGAAAAACACACTTTTGACCTAAGGAAACAAGTGGGCACACAAGGGAAAAGCTTGGGAGAGAGATTTGAAGCATTTTGGAGGCTTGGGTACTCTTCTCAAGAGTGATTTTGAGAGTTTCACCTTGGTTCTTCCTCTTTTCTTCCTAGTTTCTTCATGTATTCATTTTCTTTGCTTAGAATCTCTTTGTATTTGAACATGAGTAGCTAAACCTTTCATTCTAGGGTTCTTTTGACCCTTTGTATGGATTAATACTTGGACTTTCCTCTCTTTTAGTAGATAAATATATATGTGTGTGGATTTCAACCTTGGCTTAATGCTTCTAAGTGATTGGCCTCCATTTAGATGATTTATTCACATAGGTTTTGACTTGAGAGAGCTAATCTAGGTATAGAACTTGATTGAAATCATGCTTGTCTTAAAGTTTACTTGATAAATGGATGGTTTGTTGGTAAAATAGAGATAAATTTACTAACCTTGCATTGTCACATTAGGGTTGTTGCTTAAATATTGATTCTCACTAATTGTAGCAAGAGACTGTGCATTTTAATGAGAAGAGAAACTTGATTTTGACTCGAGAGAGCGTTTCAAGTGTTTTTTAACCCTAGACTAACACATATATGTACTGAAATGCTATTAGAGAGGAAGTTAACCAAGTTTTATGAAATGCAAAAGGGGAAGAAGAATCCTAGGCTCCATTATTCTTGAAGTCAAAAGTCATTTGCTTTTAGCAATTTTTAGTTTTAGAAAAAGTCTTTAAAAATTCTCATTCCACATCAAAACTTTGTTCTAGCTCAACTTGATTGAATTCACTAAGCCTCTTGCTTGACCAATTTGTTAAATAAATCATCGTGGGAACGATACTTACTTATCACTTTATTACTTGCGAAACTCGTGCACTTGCGAGGCGAACAGGCCACCCTAGACTCCGATTGAACACCCTCCTCAATCGCCAAAACTCCAAACCTGGAACCCTTATCAGCTTGCTTGAGAGTCCCGGCCCTTTTCTCCTTCGCTCCCTGCTTAGGATGGCGAGGACGTTGCACCACCCGCCACACGTCCAACTCCGAGGTCACAACTTCCTTCATACCCGAATCACCATCAGAAACCCCATTGGTTGCATTCACCACAACCATTCCTTTCTTACTAACATCAGACCTTGATTTGCACTCACCAACTCTGTGTCCATAAATTCCACAGCACGTACACAGATCATGCAATCCTTCATATTCAATATAGAAATCCTCACCATCCACTGAGAAATTGGACATCAATTGCTTCCCTAGATTGACAAGCACACATATTCTTGCATATTTACCACGAAGCTGACATGAGGTATTGAAATCCACCTTAATGATATCCCCTATCTTATCGCCTATCCAAGAGAGAGCTTCCTTATCATGGTATTCTAAAGCAATATTTGGCATACAGACCCACACAACCACCTTATCAATGGAGGCCATCCATGGCTGAAACAGAGGTTCCCAGGGTCTCTGATAATTGAATATTTCATACACTACTTTTTGTCTCTTGATTGATAATTTAGGACTTTTTAGCTAATAAATAATGGCTTTTATACTTATTTGGGCTTTGGGCCTTTTATTATATTTTAGCCATTATTTAATAATAAATTCTAGTTTTATATTGCTTCACTATTTTCACCATAACTCTTGAACCAGACATCGGATTTGCCTCATTTTTGTCTCATATGTCAGATGATTCAGAGAGCTACAATTATTATGAAGACATGAAGAGCAAATTCGAACAAGAGGGCGGTTGATTTTGGAGCCGAAGTTATATGTTAATTTCTGGATTTTTATTTGTAATTAAAGCTCATTTTTAGTATTTTCCATTTTGGGCCTGAATTGTGGGTTGGAGCCCCATTTTCGTTTTTCCATTTTAGGTCAAGTGTGGCAGCAGCCACAAACACCTTTTCATTCATGTTTTTTGTGTTTTAGTGGATCAAAACAGAAGCTTTCATTTTCTCTCAACTGTTCTTCAATGTTCTTCGCGTTCATCATCTTTTCCAGCCATGCTTGGCTAAATATCTGTGATTAACCCAACGTTGAAGATTCCATGACTCGTTTAGAGAGCTTGTGCTTAATCGGTAACATTTCTCGTTTCTGTTTTCATCTATTGGATTCGATTTCTGAAAAATAGTTCGAATATTAGATTAAATATTCGGTTTGGTTCATCCCAAGGACTAAGTTCGAACTAGGTTTAAAGTTTGCTGTGCGATTGCATAGTGGGACGCCACTGTTCGGACATATTCTAGGCGATCGTCTAGTCGAGGGATTTCTGGATGAACGCAGAGATCTCGGTTCATCCAGAGCCAAACGCGAGTTCGTTTATTTTTCGCTCAATGACGAACGTTTCTGGAATCAAAATGTTGGGTTGATCAGTGTTAATCTGTTTCTGTTTAATCCTTTAATCCTCTGTTTGGTCTCTGTTTAGTTTCGTTTTGCCTCTGTTTAGTTACGTTTTTATTCCTTTCGAATTAAAAATCCCCCCATTTTACCATTCTGTTTCTGTTTTGCTGTTACTTTGATCAAACCCGCTGCGAATTCATCGGGAAAACGACCCAGGTTCCCTATTTCTGCAAAATCGTTTCTGAACTTAGTTATTTTGGGAGATACGGCAAATCTCTGTCAAATCCCAGGGTCTCACAGTCAGATAATGATCAAACACCATCCATGGACCTCCAGTTAGAGCATTGAGGTAATCTTCCTTATTTGTGAGTTTAACTACAAAAAATCCATTCCCAATGTTGATCAGACTAATTACACCTCTCTTTGCCCAAAGAGGTTGAAGAATGGCAAGAAGCATTTTATACCCAATGGTTTTCCCCAGCAGTTTGACAATCACAGCATTATTCCACAGCTTCTACAATCTTTTCTTCATTTTTTCAGAGAAGGAAAAGGATGGAAAATTTCTTTTCGGGTCCTCCTTAATCTTACACAAAGGCTCACTATCTTCCTTTTCTGAATCAGTCATAGAGATCGAGTCATCAGAAAGTGCAGTTACCCCATCTGTTCCTGCTTCAATATCCGTTTCCTTAATGCCACGCAGCTTATCCGCAAAGGATTGCCCCGCTCCCCACGTTTTAGGTCCATCTCTGCTCAGCTTAGGCCAATCCTCCTTTATACCAGAAGAACCACCATTCTTAACCTTCTTGGAGCTCCTACAGAGGAGGTCTTCTTCTTGTGACGACGTTGGAACCAGGAAAGCTTCTGCCACCTATGATTTCTGCAAATCTGAACTGGAATGTGCTCTCCATGTGTTAAGAGACTGCTGCTACGCTAAACGCCTGTGGTGTGGCTTGCTGTTGCCCAGGTATGAATTTGTTTTCTTCTCGTCAGATCTGCATGATTGGCTTATGATGAACCCAACCCGAGATCTTGGTAAAAGGAGAGGTTGCTGCTGGAACATAATCTTTGGAGTCTCTATTTGGAAGCTTTGGGACTAGAGGAACTGTCATTTGTTTGATGGAAATTTTATAAAACGAAATAATCTGACTTTGTGCATTTCTTCTGTTTGGCCTAACTACACTACTGAATTTGCTAGTGTCATCACTGGAAATAGTGTGGCACACTCGCAATCTGTTGGATGGTGTAAACCACCTGAAGGATGGCTTAAGTTAAATGTTGACGGGGCCACAATGCAGAATTCTTCCAAGTCAAGTTGTGGCAGAGTCCTCAGAGATCGTGGAGGGAACTAGTTTGTGGGATTCACTAACGAGATTGGACTCTGTCAATCTTTCAGTGCTGAAGAATGGGCCATTTTGGAGGCGATTCAATTGGCATGGGATATGGGCTTAAGTCGAGTCCTTGTTGAGTCTGATGCGTGGAGGTGGTAAATCCGATTCTTGACTATAACTATACTTTTGGTAGTATGCAGATGCTAAAGATTAAGGAAATGCTTAGGAAAAATTGGCAGGTCAAAATCTCTTCTATTCCTAGAGAATCGAATCGGCTCGCTAACGCTCTAGTTAAGATGGGTATTTCTAATTCTTCTATTTTGAATATTTGTCCATCTTATTTAAGATCTTGAATGGACCAAAGAGTGTTTGAGATTAATTTCCCCTATATTATAATCTTCTTATATAATTTAGGCATCGAGCCATCGACCCCACCCACCACATGATTGTCCTTTATATTAGAAAAAGGAACGTACATCTCACTTGGTTAGCTTTTAACCACCCCCACAATTAATTGTCTTCGTATTAGCAACAGTCTTTAGCGCTAAATCCGAGACTTCCTTTTGCAATCTTGGTTCCGGATTTTCCTCTATTCTGGCTGGAATCTCACTTGGTTAACATGTGTTCAAGTATATACAAATATTTTGAAGACAGGCTACACATGACCCGAGAAGAATTATAGCTTCAGATAAATCCGGAATGACTTATTCCCTCCCTTTTTAAATATAAGTCAAATTAATTAATTCATCATAGCTAAAGAATGATGGTTATTACTATGCTCTTATTTATAGGTCATTTTTAATTAAATTATTCATATCGAAAAGAGGTAGATAACTTAATTATTATGGGGTAAATATCTAACTTTATGCTCATTTATGAATAAATATTTTTCAACTCTTTCTTCTCTCTCTATTTTTTTTGGTACAATTAATATGGGTAAAATTGTCATAATTTTATTTACTATCCTAAAACTGGACTTATAAATAAGACAATTTTTTTTTGGGTCAAAAAAGACTTATAAATAGAAGCAGAGTGGCAACTCATTAAATTTGCTTTAAATTGAATTTTTTTCCCAATTTTATTTATATTAAATGTCAATCAGTCATTGCATTACTATCTAAACAAGGTAATGCAGCTCGTGAGTCTCTTTTGGTGTCTCGAATACGAGCAGTCATTCACAGACAGTGGGTTATACGTTACAGCCATGTTCTTAGGGAGGGCAATCAGTGTGCAGATTGGTTGGCCAATTTTGTTTTGACGCATGTGGAGTCTCCTGATGGAACCCATTTCTCTGATCCCCCTATTGGTCTCTATTGTTTCCTTGTTGCTGATCTGGCTGGAGTACAGCATAATAGGAGACGTCTGAGACATTAACCCCTTAGTTTCTTTTGTCTATTTGTTTTTCAGTTGATTATCTTTCCTTGTATCAAAAAAAAAAGTGGTTTTGAAGGGAAGAGAAAAATATAAGAACTCACATTTAAACATTAATTACATAAATAAAATTAATAAATAAACATTAGTTACTTTTTAGAGCGACTAGCAACTCATATTATAAAGTACCACTGCTAGAAAAATTGAAAATAGTGACGGAATTTGCGACGGAAAAGAATTCGTTGCAAATTTCCTTAGTTTGCGACGGAATATTACATCCGTCGCAAAATAAAAAAATTTGCGACGGATTATATATTCTGTCGCAAAATTTGCGACGGAATATCTAATCCGTCGCAAAATGGCGGCCAAGAAGGCCGCCATTTTCAGCCCAATTGCGACGGACATAGTTTCCGTCACAATATTTTGCGACGGACTTAGTTGTCCGTCGCAAAACGGCGGCTTTAGGCCGCCGTTCCCTCTATTTTGCGACGGAAAAGCTTTTCTGTCGCAAAACAAAATGCTTTTTGAGACGGAAAAGCTTTTCCGTCGCAAAAAGAGATTAAGCTTTTTAAGACGGAAATGTTTTTCCGTCAGAAAAAACAACTTTGCGACGGAATAGCTTTTCCATCGCAAAGTTCATTTTAACCCCCCCTCCAAAAAGCTCGGGTCCAGCTTTGTCTCCCCACTTTTTCCCCCCGCACCGTCGCCCCCTCAACCCTCCCCCCAGCTCCGCCGCATCCGGCCACCCCGACCCCAGATCCGGCGTGCCCAGCTCCCCCCTCCCCCTCCCCCTCGCCCCCAGCTCCCCCCTCCCCTCGCCCCCAGCTCCCCAAACTCCGACCGGCCCTTCCCTTAACCCCAAGCTCCGTCCGGTCATTCCCCTCACCCCCAGCTCCCCCAGCTCCGTTCGGCCCTTCCCGGTGCCCCCATTGCCCTCAGCTCCCCCCTCCCCCTTCGCCCCCAGCTCGGTCCGGCAGGTTAGTGTTTTTTTTTAAAAAAATTAAATTTCAGCCATCTATTTTTTTTTATTATTTTTTTCTATTTGACACTATTAAACACAGTTATCTTATCTGCCATTTTGTGTATTTTTGTGCTCCGGTTAGTGATTTTCTGGCAGTATCTCCACCTCCTCTTCCCTTACTAGTTACCGTCTGCACCTCTATTCCAAGTAAGCTTCATCTCTTATTTCTTTTGGTTGCACCACCGTTTTTTTTATATTTATTATTTTCTTGAGTATTATTTTTATTTGTAATAAAATGATATGAAAAATATTATTGGTTCTCCTGAGTGAAATTTTTACATGACATATCTTTTTTAATATTTTGTGTTATTTCTTTACTGTTGATTAAATTGTTTATCATTGGTTTTGAATGTTGGTTTGTGAGTATTTGTAAGAATATTAATGTTGCATTATTTTTTTTATAGTCTCTTTTGTATGGTGACAAAATTGTGTGTTAAAATTATGATATTATTCATTACTGGTTATTATTGTACATAGTAGAAATATGTATGTTGGCAGAAGATTATCAATTACATGAGTTTTTTTTTTTTAGTTGCAACTTTGGCTGAATCTATTAATTACATGAAGTTCTTGATGTTCAATGTGTTTATTAATTTGGATTATACTTATAGTTTTTCGTTCTCTTTTATAGGGATATATGATTTTTTTTTTTTAGTCATAGAATATTTTTTCTTGTTTCATATAGAATGGTCTTTCACAAAATTTGTGCATGTAATATTTAATTACTAATCATTGTAATTTTAGTTAGATTATTATTATTATTTGTGTTGATCTCATTTGTAAATTTTTAGAGATTAAGAAAAATTCAGATTACGCGCCATAGTGATCGTGCTTTTCCCGGAAGAAAAAAAAGAGAGTTACAATAATGAGGAATCATCTTATATTACATGCCTATATGCAATAATTTATAATTTTCTTGTTCATGAATTGCAATAATTTATACTAGTAATTGATTCAATTATTCAATGCGTCTATTTATTTTAAATGAGATACACCTAATAATTCATACAGTAACAAGACATATTGAATATTAGAGATCCACGTGATCACGCAACCCTAACACATATAGGACCAATTCAGTAATTATCTCCAACAATAATTTCAAGCTCCTAATTTATTGCTACTTTCCTTTTTTTTTTTAAGGCTTTGACACATAAATCAAGAATCATAACTACAGTATTTTTCAAAATTTCTAGAGAGGTGTAACATAAACTCAGGCTTAAATGAAAAAAGTAGCAAGAAATAGCAATAAATATTAGAAGGCGTAAAAATGAAAATTGAAAAAAAAAGATAAATTTTAAAATTTTCTTATAAACATTAGAAAAAATAGCAGTAAAAATTATTCGCTTAAGAATTCTTTTTAAAAATACCTTATAAATATTACTAAAAAGTATACATGGAAGAAAAATACAAATTGCACTTTAAAATTTCAAATCAATGATTTTTTTATTCAAATAGTTTGTAAATTGATAAATTTTATACTAAATACTTATTCTGTTGAATTGACCACTTTTATATATTTGTGACATGTTGAGATGTTAATTAAGTTAGTAACTGAACTAGCTAGGAAATATGGATGACAATCATGATAGAAGTTGGATGTACAATCGCCTAACTGAGAGAAGAGAACTAATTCAAGCATTCTTGGCGGGTTTGCAAGAGTTCATCAATTTTGCTCTAGCACATTCAACTAATTCAAGTAGGGAGATCAGGTGTCCTTGTGTCAAATGTAGGTGTATAAGATTTGAAGATTTTTAGGAGGTCAAAATCCATTTGTGTAAAAAGGGATTCATGAAGGATTATGAGTGTTGGGAATATCATGGTGAAGTCCGACAGACATCGACACCTAGTGGTTATTACGGGGACAGTAGTCATCGAGACAACCTTAATCAATATGAGCAGTTGGTTATGGACGCTGCGGGACCGTCGATCGGCCAATATTTCGATCCTGTTACTCATGCTGAACCGTCATACATGGGAGAGAAGACCGATACACATGCTCAACCATCATACATGGGAGAGGATCCTCATCCGGAAGCTGATAGGTTCTATAAAATGCTTCAAGAAGCGCAACGTCCGTTATGGGAAGGTTGTGAACACTTTGAAAATAGTGCATATTCATCGCTATCGGCTACCCTAGCAACACTAAGCTTGAAGACTGATCACCATATGAGTGAGAGGAATTACAACGAAATGATGCAGATCATAAATAAGGTTGTTCCTAACGACAGTAATTTGCCGAAGGATTTTTACCAAGCAAAAAAAAAAAGGTCAAAGAGCTTGGGCTTGGATGTGAAAAAATTCATTGCTGCCTTAGGGGATGTATGTTGTATTACAAGGATGATGCTGAGCTAACCAATTGTAGATTCTGTGGACATGACAGATATAAAATTGTGAGGAAAGGAAGGAAAATTACTCGTCAAGTGTTAAGCAAGATGCACTACTTTCCTCTGGTGCCCAGACTTCAGAGATTGTATGCATCAGAACAAACAGCTGCTCACATGAGATGGCATCGGGAGCATCACAGGGATGAAAACTTTGTGACGCATCCTTCGGATGCTGAAGCTTGGCATAAATTTGACGAGGCGAATCCTTTCTTTGCTATGGATCCCCGTAATGTCCGTCTTGGTCTATGTTCGGATGGGTTCGCTCCTTTTGATAAAACGGGCAGGAATTATTCCTGTTGGCCTGTCATTGTGACACCGTACAACCTCCCACCTTCTATGTGCATGAGAAGAGAGTTTTTGTTCCTGAACGCGTTAATCCCTGGGCCATCCAACCCAAAAAAGAAGATAGATGTGTACCTCAGGCCTTTGATAGACGAGTTGAAGATGTTGTGGAGTGAAGGGGTTCTTACGTATGATATATCATTGAGTCATAATTTCACAATGCGTGTTGCCTTAATGTGGACGATAAATGATTTCCCTGCATATGAGATGTTGAGTGGCTGGCAAACGTCGAGAAAGCTTGCATGCCCAGTATGTCTTGAACAAAATACGGGTTATAGCTTGCAACACAGTCACAAGGTCTGTTGGTTTGACAGGCATCGGCGATTCCTACCCCCCGATCATCTGTACAGGACAAATAGAAAAGACTTCACACGGAATGTTGTCGAACGAGCAGATCAACCTCGTCGTTTAAGTGGCCAAGAAATATGGGACAGGGTCAAGTACATTCCAAGTGTCGAAGAGGGGGCTGCTTCCAGCGAACCTGAGGGATATGGTGTTGATCATCATTAGAACAAACGTATCATCTTTTGGGAACTACCATATTGGAAAGATCAACTGTTAAGACACAACCTCAATGTCATGCATATTGAGCGGAATGTGTTTTGCAATATTCTGTACACCGTGATGGACACCAAGGGCAAGACGAAGGACACAGTCAACGCAAGACTGGACATACAAGATATTTGCATAAGGCCTACTTTGCATTTGGTGCAGGATGGCAGGGGACGGATTTCCAAACCTAGAGCACCATACACATTAAACAAACAGCAGAATTTAGAATTGTTGCAATGGGTTAAAGATTTGAAACTCCCGCACGGTTATGCGTCAAACTTGAAAAGATGTGTCAACATGCACGAGGGGAAGTTCTTCGGGATGAAGAGTCATGATTGTCATGTTTTTTTCCAGAGATTGTTGCCTTGGGCCTTCAAAGCACTACCAAAGGAAATATGGTCTATTCTAACGGACTTTTCCATGTTCTTTAGAGAAATTTGTGCTTCAGAGCTTAATGTTGAAAAGTTACGGCTTCTGGAGGCGAGTATGCCCATAACGCTATGCAAGTTAGAGACGGTGTTTCCTCCTACCTTTTTTGACTCAATGGAACATTTGCCCGTTCACTTGGCTTACGAAGCAAGGGTAGGAGGCCTACAACAATATAGATGGATGTATCCGTTTGAGAGGTAATATATATGTCTTTCGATTTGTTATTAATTGAAAAACATGGTACTTTAGTTTATAAATACCCTATGATATTCCATTGTAGGTTTTTACGCACACTTAAGCAGAAGATCAAAAATCCAACCCACGTTGAAGGATCTATCACTAAAGCATATCTAGTCGAAGAGGCCGCTAAATTTTCGTCATACTATCATCCCCCTGAAATGATGTCAAGATGGAGAAGGGTACCTCGCAACGATGCTGGTAATACAAGGGATCAAAAATCAATATTTAATTATCTAGGGCGAGTCGTGGGAAAACATTGGAAATCAACTCTTGACGGAAGAGATAAGCAAGTAGCGGAGTGGTACATTCTAAACAACTGTGAAGAGGTCGCCGAGTACTTAAAGTAAGATTTTTGTTTTCCGTTTTACTATTACGATAAGTATTAAAGTATTGACTTCATATATATATATCTCTCTCTTTTTGCAGTTACTTTTCTAATTGGGTCCGATCAGAAAATCCTTCAATGTCGGTGTCCCAGGTTGATCAATTCACGAACTATGAGTTTCCAAAATGGTTTCGAACCTATTTCGCGAAACATCGAGAAGATCCCAATGAAGTTGCGTGGAGTTTATCTTATGGAGCTCCAATTAGTGTTACTCAATGCAGCAAATATATAATCAATGGGTATCGGTTTTCAACTGTTGACACGGATGCAGGTACACAATGTTGCAATTACGGTGTATGTTGTCGAGGTGACCAAGTTGACGGGGTGGAGACTGTCTACTACGGGAAGTTACGTGACATAATTCAATTGAAATATCCGTGGGACAATGTGGTGACCCTTTTTAAGTGTGAGTGGTTTGATAACAGTCCGCGTGGGACAAAAATGGACAAGCATGGAAATATTGAGATCCACTGAACAAGGAGATATGCGGTTGGTTATGACCCATTCATCCTTGCTCAACAAGCAGAACAAGTTTACTATACATTATATCCCACATCCCGCTAAGGGTGAAGGGGGGTTATTAAAACCTAAGCACGAAATATCATACCGAAGTCGAAAGAGTCGGATTCAAATGACGGTATGGCTGAACCATTCCAAGCTGATGTGGAACATCTACTGTCCATAAACATCGAAGACAACGAAATACCAAGCAATCTCTTTGATTCTGCTGCGGATTTAGAATTGATTCCTATACAAATTGACGATGAGGAATCAGACGATGAGGCAGAATTGATTTACTCTGACAATGAATCTGAGTTCGACGACTATGAGACTTCAGAGGAAGATGGACAAGCAGAAGTCGATGAACAGGAATCGTTCGGTTGAGATTTGTTAGTTCTTTGTTTTTGACGATCTGTTATACTAAATACTTTGTTACTTCACTACTGTAATCAACCCTAAATATCTTTGTAGTTTTTTTTAATTCTTTGACCTAATGTCTATAAGTGTTCAGAGATGGAGCATCAAGGAGGATCTTCAGGTAGTGGACGTGGTGGTGGTCGATCCCGGCCCCGTCCTATCAGAGGGGGTAGGGCGTCGTCATCTGCCCCTTCTGTAGGCAGAGGGCGGGGCGATGCCCTAGAGGTGCCACCGTTTAATATGGCATCGTCACCGTCGGGTTATTTGGCATCTTCACCGTCGTTGTATACGTCGTCATCACCGTCTACCCTCACTGATCCGCAGCAAATGGGACAACAGGTTTACTAGCCTAATTCTGATTGATTTACATATGTTTAGTTTCATGAAAGCATCTATGTACAAACATCTTTAATATTTCACATTCCTTGCTTAGCACACCCAGTCGCCTCAGAGCCACGTCGGGGAAGAAGGTAGTTCCTCCAATACACCGATCTGGGGCACAACAGATCCTTCGACAGGGATGCTTTGGATCTGTCCTGACAATGACTAGTAAGTCATGCCAAGTTACCAGTAATGTTACTAATCCCTTCTCTAATTGGTTTGTATGTTAATAATATTTGCATGATGTCCTTTGTCTTTAGCTTTGTGCCTCATGATCCGGTGATGGCTTTCATCTCGGACCAATTATTCCGTAACTACAATCAAGCTTGGACCAGTTGGACAGCGATTCCTACGGAAAATCGAGATGCTTGGTTCGATGAGTTTATGGTAAGTTATTTGTTTATGGTTATTAATTAAGTACTTTTACAAATTACCGCACTAATTGTTCGTTGTTGATTTTCAGAGGAAGCATATGTCGTTGCCTGAACATCATGAAGCTTTGAGAAAAGCTTATAACGCCAGGGCAGCCCGGTGGTTGTCTCAAAAGCTTTATAACTTGAGAGAGGCAAGAGGCAGGCGAAATTGGCTTCCACAGGACACTGCAAACGAATTATCTGACCATTGGGCCACCAATGAAAAGTTTCAGGAGAAGCGTGTGAAAAATAGGCAAAATAGGGCCAAAATGGAAGGACCGTCATATATTTGCGGCTCCATTCTGATGACTGAGTGGAGACGGAAACTTGTGAGTACACATTATTTTCTATTTAGGTATTCAATATTTTGTACTTTGAAGTAATTAACTATGATCATCATTTGCGTTTGCAGGCAGAGACTGGGGTTCCTCCAGAGTCGGTAGGTTGGGCTGCCTTTGAGTGGACCCATTCCCGACAGTCTGAAGGAAGTGATGAGAGGGAATGGATTAACTCAAGGGCCCACACAGGCCCACACAGTAGCGGTTAGACATTTATTGCATTTATTACTTGTTTTATGCACCACAATATTTATTTCATTTTACATGTCTTATTTGTTATGTATTTTTGTCTTTGTAGGAAAATTATACGAAGCTATCGCAGGAGAGAGACTCACAGTGTGAGACTGACCCCTCATCCTCTGTGTCCGATAATGATAGTCTGTTCTTTGAGGCTGCAGGTGGATTTGACAAGAAAGGGAGAGTCTTTGGATACAGTGCCGCTGCTAGCCGACTGAAGCCAACAAAGCGCTCCTCATCCTGCATTGAAAATGTTTCTGTAGGTAAACGTATTTGATATTGATAATTTCCATTCTCTTGTCCATTCAAATGAAGTCCAAATAATAAATGTACTTGATATTGTTTTTGCAGATGAGATGAAGAAGATGAAGGCTTTGATAGCACAGATGACTCAGGAATAGGAGTGGATGCTTGAAGAGCAAGAGAAGATGAGGCAGATGATGATTCAGGAATGAGAGATGATGGAGGAGCGGATGGCTAAGGAACGAGAGATGATGCAAGAGCAGATGAGGCGGATGCAAGAGGAGATGATGAGGCAGATGCAGATTCAACTCAAGTCCCTAATGAACAAGGGTTCGGGGTCGGCTCCTGGTGATGATGACCATGCTGGTGATGATGATGATGATCACAATGCTGCTGTTTAGACTACTGTTTAGAATTTGCCCTTTGTAACATTGTTAGACTACTTTTTAGTATTTGGTATTTGTTAGATTACTCTTAATGTGCACTCCTTATAATTATTATTATATCCATGAATCACTACTTTTTGTACTCAATTTTTTAAAATTAAAAAAAATAGTTTTTAAAAATAATTATTAGTTTTGCTAAGAAATTGTTTCTGTAGCAAACGATCAAATATGGGGAAATTTGCAAAATTTCAAGTTTGCTACGAAATAAAATAAATAAAAAAAGGAAAAAAAAGGAAAAAAAAGAATTTGCTACGGAAAAAATTCCGTAGCAAATTTGCTACGGATTACTATTCCGTAGCAAATTTGCAACGGAATGGAATTTCCGTCGCAAATTGCGACGGATTTTCCATGTTCGTCGCAAATTGCTACGAATAATTTTGCTACGGAAAAATTCCGTAGCAAAATCCGTTGCAAAATGGTTTTGCTACGGAAAATCCATATTTTTCCGTAGCAAAATGATTTTGCTACGGATTTTGCTACGGAATTTTTCCGTAGCAAAATCTGAAATTTTTTGCAGTGTACATGATTTTTTTATATGCCTTCGTTCATCCATCCATCACTTTTATCCATCCAAGCTTCTTTGTGAAGCCTGCCTATCGGCCTATATTGGTCAGTGGTTATTGCTTTGTGATTTCTTAGAAAATTCTTTGAAGTTACCGTATTATGTAATTTCCCCCGGGGGGGGGGACATTTTCCTTCTCTCTCTCGGAGTCATCGAGTCCTTCATCATCTCTCTACCGTGCAAAGCCACTTAAGGTGGCGTTTCATTCCATTAATCCAGATTCAGAGAATTTAAAATTTCATTTTAAATAAAATATAATTTATAAAAATAAAGAGCTATTTTAAAAGTAAATTTTGGTGCTAAATATAAGAATTTTTTTATTTTATATATTATATTTCTCATTTTTCTTCAAATAAATTAGTTTTATTTATAAACTAATATATAATCTAACAATACATATAAGTATTTCAAAGACATTATCCAAATATGATATAATTAAATAATTTATTTAACTTTCTTAATCTACTCAAGTTAATCAACTTGCTCTTAAATTAAAGATTGGAGTTAGGTAGTATTAGACTGAAAAATAGTGAGGGATCAGCTGCAATGATGTGAACCTGTATGAAGGGCAAATATTTGGACTTATTAGGAATAAAATAATGTTCGGGTCGAAAAGACTTACATCTTCATGAAGTAAATTAAGAAGATTGACTATAGATTTGGAAAACTTGTGGTGCTTCTATTGGATAATAGAATTTGAACATTTTAATGGTCCAGTTCCAGTTGGAAAAATAATTTAGCATTTATTTACACGTAATAATAAAGACAAAGTAGATTTTTATTAGCGATAACCCGATAAGGTTTCGTTTAGGCCAAGCGATTACCACTCAGTTTCCCTGCATGAGAGAGACAGACCATATAAACTTGAAAGTGTGTGACAGAATTGCAATCATTTTTTAATTTTATGGAAAAATGTGAAAAAAATCTATAACTTTAATCTAATTGGCATCTATGCTTTTTTTTTTTAAAATTATTTTTAAACTTTATAAATAAAAGTAAACATACTGCAAACCTATAAAATAACTTGACGCTTTTACTTTTTTTTATTCACAACAATAGTGTAGGTCCTGGCACAAAAAGAGTTACAGTCATTGGGTTATTTTAATGATTTTGACAGTTTTATTTTTATTTTCAAAGTTTATGAGTAGTTTTACATCTTCAAAAAGTATATTGTGTTTAGGGCACTTTATGTACCACTTTTGGTCTTAAATATAGGACAAAGTTTATAGTATAATTTATACTATAAACTTCATAACAAAGTAGGATGCTATGCCTCGAACACAGGCGAATAAAGTTTCTACCTACTGAATGAAAAAAGAAAGAAAAGAAATGAAAAAAAGGATTTTTTTAAAGAATAAAAATAGAGTAAAATGCATTGGATTTGTATATCCCTCATAGATCTTTGTCACTTTTCAATCTTTTTATAAATCGGTGGGCTTTTGGGGGTTTTATAAATTCATATGGTATTTATTTGTCATTTTCCTAAGTTTTATTTAGCCTGTCTAAGGTACTATTTGGGTCCCAAGTGGTTCCTAAATAGCTAAAATACTCCAAGGAGTGACAAGTAAGGAGTTACAATAGTGGGGCGATTTACAAGTGACCCCTGAACCATTTATAAGTGAGAGTGCAAAGAAAAATAACAAGTGATGGTAAAAACATTAATAAGTAATGAGCCGTTGGCAAGTGACAGTGGGACAATTTACGAAATATTGGGGCCATTGACAAGTGAGGGTGCATAGAAAAGTAACAAGGTAAATAAAACTTTAGAGAGTATCCTTAAATAGGGTAAATAAAACTTTAATCTCCTTCTCAAAAATTGGGTCATGAATACCGTATTATGCAATTTCACAATAAAATTTAAAAAGAAAATGCATGAGAAAGAGGGGCAAGCCAAATCCTGCTTGCTTATATTGAGTCTTTGATTATCACTTCTCTCTCTCTCTCTCAAGGAGTCATTGTGTCCTTCATCATCTCTCTGCCGTGCGAAGCCACTTAAGGCGGCATCTCCCTCCATCACCTCCATCTTCAGTAGATCGACAAAGAACGTTCTCCCTCTCTGGTCCAGATCCGGTGAGCTTGAACCTGTGATTTTCATATGTGCTTGGTCTGAATGTTTTGTTTGCGTGTTCCAATATGAATATTTCATTTGTGTTCTCCATGATTTGTTTGATCTTGGGAAGAAGAAGGGAATAATTGGGTCTTTTCTCTCAATTAGCATTTAGGAAAATAAATTTTGTTAGTCGGTAGGAGTTGATAAATCCCGAACCAAAATCCATTTCTCCATTTGAGCAGCCTTGTCGCCCGGAGACCTATTTTGATGAAACCTGTATGACGGAGCTTCCTTGTCTGTGAACTTGGCTTCTGTAACATCCTGAATTTTGAATCTAATATCTTGAACATAAACCTATTTTGGGAAGACTAGTAGGCTCTATTTTTGGAAAGTAATAAATTTGAAATCAGTATTTTGTGGGCCCCGTGAATAGTATTTACTATTCACGTATACGTTTTTACTATATACAAATACGTATTTTTTTTTAAAAAAAATATATATATATATATATATATATATGTTATTCGCAAATACGTATTTAATACTTGAAATTTGTGATATATGAATAGTGTTCACTATTCACAAATACGTATTTACTATTTAAAAATACGGTATTTACTATTCCAAAATACGTATTTACTATTCATGTGGGACCCACGTCAAATTATTTCTCCTCTGCCGACAGAAACTCTCGTGAGTTTTGAAAATTTTGGCCACGGGACCCACTCAATAATAATTTATTATTTAAATAATAATATATATTATATTATTAAAATATTAAAATATTATTAAAATTTTTTTAAAACTTCACGGGGCGGCTGGGTAGTCACGAGAAAGTTTTCATTTTATAATTTTGGGAAAATTACGTAAAACGACCCAGAGACGAAAATTACACTTAAAGACCCATTTTCCAACTATAAATAGACCTTCCATTTCATTTCATTCTTCACAACTTCTAAGAGCCATAGAGAGAGGTAGAGAGAGAGAGTAGAGAGATGTTTGCTTGAGAGTTATAATAGCTGGTTGGTGATTCGGGTATTAGCAAGTAACAGGTAACTCTGAATATTCTTCCTTATACTTGTGAATTATGTATGATTATTAATTGGTTTGTTTACTATTTTGGCAAGAATATTTAGAAAATATTTATGGTTTTAAGATCTGGTGTGGGAACTTTGATTTGCAAATCTGCAGAGGTACTATTTATACGTACGTTACTATTCACGTATACCGTATTTACTATTCATTTTTACTATTCACATTTACTATTCACGTATACCGTATTTACTATTCATTTTACTATTCACGTATACCGTATTTACTATTCATTTTACTATTTACGTATACCGTATTTACTATTCATATTACTATTCACGTATACATACCGTATTTACTATTCACGTATACATACCGAATGTACTCTTCATTTTTACTATTCATGTATATATACCGTATTTTACTATTCACAGATACGCATAGTATTTACTATTCATAAATACGCATATTGATGTATAAAACTTTATGGTATAATAATGCATTATTTTGAGTGAACATATTCATCATGGCGGTTGTATTATGATGGGTGGAGTAAGGAGGGATTTGAATGATAAGAATGATTTATGCCACCACTCGGTGCACAGTGGATGGTACTTGTTTCAGGGCCCCATCTTCCATGTTTTCCTCTGGCCGGGATTTCATTGGAGTTGTGGGACATGTGACACCTCCTTAGTTATTTTAAAGGAGGGGAGCCATAGTCCAGATTTAAGCTATATACCTTTGGCCGGGTGTATCTTAAGTTTTGGTGAGCTTGGAACAATTCAGTCAAATGAATGAGTTTCTATTGGACTATGTGTTAGCCTATGGCTCCAGTCAGCGGTATATGGTTGGAAGGTGATATAAGGGAGGGTGCATACTGCATAATGCATTTCTGAACAGTTCAAGAATTTGATATAATGATGAATATTCTGTAAAGACATAAGATGAGAACTTTTGAGGTATATATGTTTTATTACCTTCTATATTGATGACTAATAGTATAAATAAATTTGTATGAGAAATTATGGAATCTAC
This sequence comes from Acacia crassicarpa, assembly GCA_034222035.1. Classification (NCBI taxonomy): domain Eukaryota; kingdom Viridiplantae; phylum Streptophyta; class Magnoliopsida; order Fabales; family Fabaceae; genus Acacia; species Acacia crassicarpa. Next base: position 44,439,848 of record JAWXYG010000003.1, read on the forward strand.
ATATATATTTGAAATCAGCCCATACCTTTTTGTCATATATTATTTGCTCGTGTACGGTAGAAATATTCAGTAGTTACTGAGATGTGGAAATCTCATCCCATATTAACAATTTTCAGGTGAATATTTTAGTAGAGAACAAGGAAAGGCACCTATGGAGTAAGCTTTGGAGGCTCTATTGTGCTCCTATGGTTTATGTTATGTTATTTTATTTGCCATGAACCTAAGACTTCCGCTTTGTACTAAACTCTGAAACATTCTTGGAAATTTATTTTGAATATGAATTATGAATTTTATTTTGAAAGGTTACGTAATTTAGTGATCTGGATATCGAAAATCCTTATTGAAGGTATTTCAAATATTTTGGTCAAGTTTCTGGGTGATGAAATTGAGGCGTTACATTTTTGGTATCAGAGCAAAGGTTCTGGCCAATCTGTAAATTTCCTATCAGTTTTCTAAATAAAAATTTTGAGGTCATGGCAAATTAAATATCATAACATGTGCATTTTCCTTTATAGCTTTGGATTCTTTTTACCAATTTTCTTGTGACATTCATGATAGGAGAAGAATGGGTTAATCAAAATATTCAAGTGATTGATAATGAGGATTTATGATTTGAGGATGTGATTGAGATTAAATTTCAGAGCTGCGTAGCAGAAGTTGGTAAGTAGAAAATTTATTGAATATTGGATTCTGTAGGCCCAAAATTACTTTCTAGGATGAATATTTTTATTGGTGTCTAGGAAAGTGATTGAAAGACTAAGCCCCTATTTGATGTTTATTCAATTAGTTGCCGTTGTAAAAAGTATGAAAAGATTTTCGCTAGATTTTCACTTACCTAGCTAATTTATATGAGTAACAGATGACAATACCATAACAGAATACGGGCATAGTCTTGATTATACAGAATAACTGGCTTAAGTTTGAATTTAATAAGATAAAGTTGAGTTTGGCAGGAAAACTCGAAAATCCTTATGAATCCTAGAATAGAGATTACAAACATTAGCAAGAAGGCTAAGAAGAGTAGACTATATTAATTCAAGCATCAAGAACAACAGTTGGTACAATCCCACCGCAAGCTTCGACTATCTCAAGTTTAAGTCTATTAATTTCTTCCTGAGCGGCTGCTCTTGAGAGAGGACCATCAGGAGACATTGTTCTTCTCAATCTAGCTATTTGCTTCATAGTGCTTCGAATTTTTACATAAGGCCAATGCTTTATTCCTCCCCTATGGCATATTTTCATTAGAACATTTTTGCATAGACGAACTTGTTGAGCCGCTTCTTGTTGAGGTAAATGGAAGAAGTCTCTAAGATCATCTATTGACATTGATGCACCCCTAATATTTTGTTCAGCTCTTGATCGGTATGGATCACTAGGTATGGGGACTGAAGGATTATTATTTACAACCACGAGCTCTTTTCCTTTATTGGATATATTTGTTGTATTGGTTGGAAATGAACTATTAGGGAGTTCATTTTGATTTTTAGTCCATTCCAAACCAACACAAAGGGCCTCATAGTAGGCTGATAGGGGATCTGACACCAGGACATACCCTAAAGAATTTTGATTCAAACAATAATTTTCTAGAAAATGTTTGACATCTTCTAAATTTTTCTTACCAAAGTCAAATACTTGAGGATTGGAAGAACCTCCTTGTACGTCCTGGTGAAAGACAGCGTGGCATATCATACCAATCCTCCCATGAACTTCAAGTTTATGGTATTGAAGTCCATTGGTATGAATAATCTCTCGTAGAACATGGCAGCAACCACATGAAAATGGATTAGTAGTCTCAGTCAAGGTAGAAGCAGGATTCCTTGGTTGAGAAGGTACCGTAGACTCCATAAGTTCTGCCACATTACGACACCTTTGGACAGGTCGCCTTGATGGACCTGCTTCAGATTCCTTTCTGTTAGTAGTGGTAAAAATAGAATCTTGTATCCTTGGAGGAGGAGTAGGAATGTTAATCGTTGAGGCAGATGAATGAACGTTCATACTTACGGGATTTTGGGGAAGTAAAGAAGAATAAGGGTATGATGCATTGTTTGACAAATCAGACAACATGTTAGTCTGATAGTCATGAAGTAAGGCTTCAAGAAAGAAAGGGTTGAATGAATCGGAAACTGGAATAGAGTTACTTGAACCGGCCATGTTTAAGGATAATGTGGAAGGTTATAGTGAAGGTTACGATCGGAGAGGAAATGAATATGTGGAGGTTTTGTGAAGTTTGAGAAAACGTGAAACATTTACTCTTTCTTTACTCGATTTATAGCTGGGCTAGCAACGTCTATATTTTGTTAAGCAGCATCGGATTCTCATCTGTCGTTAGCTCAGAATCATGTAGACTTTGTTGTTATGCGGAAAATTTTATGGCACCGCACCCTAGTGCACCCTAGCCACCGTTAGGGGTCGCAGTTTCCTAGACCTTTGCAGACAGAAATCGCTATGGCATTTATTGCTAGCTGTGTTTTCAAGAAATTAAGTTTGGACGTTTATGCGCGCATTTATCTAAGAAATCTGTCTTGGATGTGCAGCTGACTCAAGATGTCGGAATTGACATTTGAAAATAGGATTTTAAGCGTAAGCGTGCTAAGGTGATAGTAATCTTGGGAAGGGTGACTTTCTAATAATATTAGATGAACCGGAGAGAATCCGAAGATTTGAAATGATGATGAGTTGTGCCAATTAACCCGAGAGCATTCTTCACTCTCTGAGTATCCGAAGAACTCTATGAATTTGTCACAGATAATTCAAAGACTAAGGTTTTTGGATAAACATGCTGGAAGATCGCTGGAAAGGTATGAAATGGTGATCCTTAGGAATGCCAGTAAGATGTTAGAATGAATATAGTAAATGTTGAGGATAGGCTTTAATTTAATCTAAGCTGAAATAGAACTTAAGAACGAAATGAGCCTTTGTGATATTGCAGGTTGAGGTAGAATTAGAACCTTGTGAATGCTGCTGAGGTTGTAGATAGTCTTCGTATAATCCAAGAATTAGATTAGGAATTGTGAATCATGATCTTAGTATGTATAATGGGTATTTTTGGGGAAACACGAATTATCAGTTGATGTTGAGGTTATAAGAATCAAATTGTAAACTTGACTATTAATGTCTGGGAATATTTGAGAATAGACTTGAATTCAATCTGAGTTAAGATAGCATGTCTAATTATGAAAGTATGAAATCCAGTGATTTATGTTATAATATTAGTATGTTATTTGGGTGTGATTAATAGATAACTATGAGAGGAACAGATGATATTTAGTATATGTCTTTGAGATACTAAGGATTGAATTCGAATCATGTGAACAATGCTGAGGTTGTGAGAATAATATTTGAATGTTTTAGATCTTAGTCTAGGAATTGTGAAACATGAATTTAGAATGTTCTATGGATATTATTGAGGACACATGATATCTCTGTCTTGCTGATATTGAAGTTCTAAGAGTTGATTTGTAATTTGACAATTATCATTTTTGGGGAAAGTTTGAGGATAGTTCTTAAATGATATAAGCTATGGAGTATGATGAATCTAGTATGAATAATCGGGGTTTTAGAAATAGGATGATGAATCTGAAAGTTGGTAGGGGATCTAGAGGGTTGCTACTAGTAGAAATGTAATATAACAGTTCAACTTAACAGTTGTATTGATTCTTTAGGAGACTGAATTGATTGAATAAATTGAGATATTAGAATATGGTATTAATTGATTTGAGAGAAATAGGGAACAAAATGTGATACCAACATGTATAAGGTGTTCAGAGATTGCCAACTGTTTAACTAGCATAGGAAATGATCTTGATAATAGAATCTTTCTTTAGAAATAATGAATTGAGTGTTTCATGGATGAGTTGAGTAGAATAAGTTGGAACCTGGAATGTATTCGGAGTTGGTGACTATTTAAAATAGTTGCTAGGTCCCTGAGTATTTGAATTTTGAACTTACCAATGCACTTGCTGTGTTTGGAAATTTTTACGCAATATTTACAACAGGATTTAAGACCAGTTTGTAATCGACATTTATAAACTATGATGTCTCATGGAATGAATCCTTGCGAAATTCGAACAAGAATTGACTTTTACATTATGATTGTGGTGGAAGGTGTACAAGCTAGAAGAGGTTGGAAACTGTTGTGGATATACTTAGTTTGCGGAATCTTGCCAAATGTACTTGTTTTTGAATTACTTGCCATTGGTGAAAGCTAGATTTAGTAAGTAAGTGTTTTCTTAAACTTGAATTGAGGAAGCACAGGTATAGGATAGACGAGCAGAGGCTTGAAGCGGTAAGACCCGTTGAGCTAGTTTGCATATGGTGGTATCTCTAGGCTATAAGACTTATGTGCCTAGTATTGTGTTTGTTGCCTATCATGGTAACATTAGACCTGTATGTCTAAAGTTTATCTTAAGGTTGGCAGAATAATCAGATTATATCATGTTGTGGTTATTATGGCCTGAGGGTAACTTCTTAAGCTGTAAGATCTGAATATCCAGTGTCGTGGTAATACAATGAAATAAGCAGAAAGGAAGAATGAACTGGCCTGTGAGGCCAGTGTAACCAAGCGCTCAAATAAGGAACTAGTGGATCCTGTGTCTGAATATTACTTTGGGTACAGGATGAACGAAAATTGTGTTGTGTGCTTGGTGAGCATGTTTGGGAAAGAGATAGGACTTAGGGATAATATGATATATAAAGCTGAGTCGGAGCGGATTGTTGATGCGGGGGATAAGCAATTGAGGAACAAGGATATTAGCTTGTAAAGGTTGTGTGTAAAGGAATGGCTCCCGGAGATGCTACTTGGGAAACGGAGGAAAGCATGCGACAAACCTATCCTCATTTATTTAAATAGGTTAGAATTCTTATTATAGCGAAATTTTGAGGACAAAATTTTCTTTTAGGAGGGGAGAAATGTAACATCCTGAATTTTGAATCTAATATCTTGAACATAAACCTATTTTGGGAAGACTAGTAGGCTCTATTTTTGGAAAGTAATAAATTTGAAATCAGTATTTTGTGGGCCCCGTGAATAGTATTTACTATTCACGTATACGTTTTTACTATATACAAATACGTATTTTTTTTTAAAAAAAAATATATATATATATATATGTTATTCGCAAATACGTATTTAATACTTGAAATTTGTGATATATGAATAGTGTTCACTATTCACAAATACGTATTTACTATTTAAAAATACGGTATTTACTATTCCAAAATACGTATTTACTATTCATGTGGGACCCACGTCAAATTATTTCTCCTCTGCCGACAGAAACTCTCGTGAGTTTTGAAAATTTTGGCCGCGGGACCCACTCAATAATAATTTATTATTTAAATAATAATATATATTATATTATTAAAATATTAAAATATTATTAAAATTTTTTTAAAACTTCACGGGGCGGCTGGGTAGTCACGAGAAAGTTTTCATTTTATAATTTTGGGAAAATTACGTAAAACGACCCAGAGACGAAAATTACACTTAAAGACCCATTTTCCAACTATAAATAGACCTTCCATTTCATTTCATTCTTCACAACTTCTAAGAGCCATAGAGAGAGGTAGAGAGAGAGAGTAGAGAGATGTTTGCTTGAGAGTTATAATAGCTGGTTGGTGATTCGGGTATTAGCAAGTAACAGGTAACTCTGAATATTCTTCCTTATACTTGTGAATTATGTATGATTATTAATTGGTTTGTTTACTATTTTGGCAAGAATATTTAGAAAATATTTATGGTTTTAAGATCTGGTGTGGGAACTTTGATTTGCAAATCTGCAGAGGTACTATTTATACGTACGTTACTATTCACGTATACCGTATTTACTATTCATTTTTACTATTCACATTTACTATTCACGTATACCGTATTTACTATTCATTTTACTATTCACGTATACCGTATTTACTATTCATTTTACTATTTACGTATACCGTATTTACTATTCATATTACTATTCACGTATACATACCGTATTTACTATTCACGTATACATACCGAATGTACTCTTCATTTTTACTATTCATGTATATATACCGTATTTTACTATTCACAGATACGCATAGTATTTACTATTCATAAATACGCATATTGATGTATAAAACTTTATGGTATAATAATGCATTATTTTGAGTGAACATATTCATCATGGCGGTTGTATTATGATGGGTGGAGTAAGGAGGGATTTGAATGATAAGAATGATTTATGCCACCACTCGGTGCACAGTGGATGGTACTTGTTTCAGGGCCCCATCTTCCATGTTTTCCTCTGGCCAGGATTTCATTGGAGTTGTGGGACATGTGACACCTCCTTAGTTATTTTAAAGGAGGGGAGCCATAGTCCAGATTTAAGCTATATACCTTTGGCCGGGTGTATCTTAAGTTTTGGTGAGCTTGGAACAATTCAGTCAAATGAATGAGTTTCTATTGGACTATGTGTTAGCCTATGGCTCCAGTCAGCGGTATATGGTTGGAAGGTGATATAAGGGAGGGTGCATACTGCATAATGCATTTCTGAACAGTTCAAGAATTTGATATAATGATGAATATTCTGTAAAGACATAAGATGAGAACTTTTGAGGTATATATGTTTTATTACCTTCTATATTGATGACTAATAGTATAAATAAATTTGTATGAGAAATTATGGAATCTACATATATATTTGAAATCAGCCCATACCTTTTTGTCATATATTATTTGCTCGTGTACGGTAGAAATATTCAGTAGTTACTGAGATGTGGAAATCTCATCCCATATTAACAATTTTCAGGTGAATATTTTAGTAGAGAACAAGGAAAGGCACCTATGGAGTAAGCTTTGGAGGCTCTATTGTGCTCCTATGGTTTATGTTATGTTATTTTATTTGCCATGAACCTAAGACTTCCGCTTTGTACTAAACTCTGAAACATTCTTGGAAATTTATTTTGAATATGAATTATGAATTTTATTTTGAAAGGTTACGTAATTTAGTGATCTGGATATCGAAAATCCTTATTGAAGGTATTTCAAATATTTTGGTCAAGTTTCTGGGTGATGAAATTGAGGCGTTACAGCTTCAATCTAGTCCTTCTTACTGACCTCAAATACATTCTCAAAGGTACGAACTGGGCCGTACAAAGCCAGCTACCAAATTCATACTTTGCCTCATCATTTCCTCTGAGGATATTGGGGTCCTTAAATCCTCGACCCTTGTGACCTAGATGACCACATGTAGCCAAAAATTCCACAACCTTTCATATCAAACTGTAACCTAGCAGAGTCCACGTTATATGCACATAGCTTATGTGCTTCTTATATAGTATGAGCATAATTTTTTTTAACTTTTTTTATATATTATATTTATTTACGTTTAAATTATATACTGTTTTCTGAAATTTTTTTACCCCATATTTCAAATTAATTAGTTTTTAGTTCTACATTAAGAAATATTTATCTGTAATGTCAGTATCATGAAAACTAATTAATTTGAGATAATAGGTACAAAAAATATGTCAGAAAGTAAAGTAGCATATCATTTAAATCTAAATAAATACAATATATATATACATATATATATATGGGAAAATCGGATGTCCAGTCACTGCACCTAACTGATTTTCCTGTGAGCCAATAAAACGGTGCCGTTTGATTAAGTATACAAATGTCTCGCTTGAAAAAAAAAAATCCACACACACACACACACACAACCCATGGGAAAATCAGATCGATTCTTCTTCACCTGGAAAAAAAAACACACATAGCAATTTGATTTCAAAATTACACTTTATTTGATTTGATTTCAAAATAGGAACAGTCTGTGATTTGATTCGATTCATTTTGTGACGTCTTTTATCGATGCCAACTTTGATTCTAGCGATTTGATTCGATGCCGATTTTAATCCTAGAATCTGTGATTTGATTTCAGAATTACATCGTCTGTTTGTGAATCTTTGATCCTAGCGATTTGATTTCAGAATCTGTGATTTAATTCGATTCTGACTTTAATCCTAAAATCTGTGATTTGATTCGATGCCGACTTTAATCCTAGAATCTGTGATTTGATTTCAGAATTACATTGTGTTTGTGAATCTGGGATATGTTCGTTGTCACGGGAATATGCCCATGGGTGTTTTGTTTTTTCTTTTTTTATTCAGGCTAGACATTTGTAAACTTAATCAAACGGTAACGTTTTATTGGCTCACAGGAAAATCAGTTAGGTCCAGTGACTGGACATTCGATTTTCCCTATATATATATATATATATATATATATATATATATATATATATATATATATATATATATATATATATATGCTCATAGCTCATAAGAAGCATGTAAGATATGTGTGTATAACGTGGACTTCACATTTATATACTGTGAAAAAAAAAACATCACAACTAACTAACAACTACATTATACAAATATACTAAAAATATCCTTTAACTATTTTACACTTTCCTAGGCTGTTACTGACATGATTACATTGTTGCAAAGAGGTCAAACCCCTGCAATGGCATATAGCGTCGAAAGAGAATCTTCTTCTAGCTCTAATACTTTTAATTCAATGGTAAGTGATCGTTTTAAAATGGTTGAGTTATTATTCTCTGTTGCTAAAATTAGTGATGTTAAATTTAAGGAACTAAATTAAAACTTCATGTAAAACCAATTTTATGGGTTATAGAATATTTATTTTGTTATGATTTTTTTAAGTATATAATTAATCATAATCGTCCAACAAATACACATAGTCTACCAATAGGGATGGAAACAAGCCAAGGGCCTGTCAGGGGCCTGCTGCCTGGCCTGTTTCTGGCCTGGACAGGTCTGGCCTGTTAGGCTAACAGGCCAGGCTTAGGCCTTTTTCCAGGCCTGTTTATTTAAATAGGCAAGGTCTAGGCCTTACAATAAGCCTGTTAGGCCTGTCAGGTTGGCCTGTTATAGGGGTAAAATTGTAATTACTCCCTCCAAACGCATAGCATACCTTTTTTTTTTCCCAATGCATAGGATTCCTTTTTTCTTTCAACTCACATCATCATGCTTTTGCCTTATGTCCTTGTTTGCTAGACTGCCATTAATGAATTTCTTTTTCTTTTTTTAACAAATAACAATTAACAATGATTAAACTTCATCTCTCTCCCTCTCCCATTCATTCGTCCCTCTACTCCTCCTCTCATCATTCTTTCATCTCCTCCTCTCCGCCAACTTTCATTCCTCCTCTCTTTCTTTTTTCTTTCAACGCTCATCATTCTGTTGGCCGTCGCTCACCGCCGTCGTTGTCGCACAAACCTCCATTCTTCATCTTCATCATTCCTCCTCTCTTTCTTTTTTCTTTCAACGCTCATCATTCTGTTGGCCGTCGCTCACCGCCGTCGTTGTCGTACAAACCTCCATTCTTCATCTTCCACCGTCGGCCTCTTTCTGCAGCTTCTAACAGGGCCTCCACTCCTCCTTTCCGCCAACTTTCGTCTCAGCTCTGGATCTTTGCTATGGCAATTCAGAAGCAATTTTCAAGTCTCGGGGTCTCTATTATCTCCCCATTTGCGGTCTTTATGTCTCTACCCTACCTGTGTTTCTGGGCTATTATTTCTCTTCTTTTTAGGGGTAAAGCTTGTGCCTTTCTCTATAAATGGGTTGTGTCTGGATATATTTGAGGGAAGCTTTGATTTGGGACTGATAATGTTTGGTCAGTTAGATGAGATTGTATTTTGTACCTTGAGAACTGAAGTAGTTAAGGCATACTATAATTTTAATTTCCTAGATGGCTGGATATATGATTGATTTTGATGAGATCTGAATTGATTTATTTAATTCTGAGGACTAAACTGTGTTATTTAGTTTCTAAGTTTCTGCTCATTTTCATCTTATTTAATTCTTCTCTTGCGAACTTGAATTCCCAAATTTCTTTCTGTGTAAAATAGCATTATCTCATTCCATTATCTCATTCTGAAAAACAGGCCTGTTAATAGGCCACAGGCCTATCCAGGCCTTATATAGGCCAGGCTCAGACTCAAAAATAGGCCTGAAATAGGCCACAGGTCAGACTCAGGCCGCTTTGTTCCTTAACAGGCCAGACCTGTTAAGGGGGAAGCCTGGCCTAGCCTAGTCTGTTTCCACCCCTATCCACCAACTCCTAGATAATATAATATGCTAACTTGACGCAGTAGCTAGTCCATAATTAATTGCCTACCATCTATTTCTTTATGAATTGTCTAACTGCTAGAAATACGTGGATATTTGACTATTTGTGGATGTCTATCTCAAGTCACTAGTTTTGAACCCCCGGGGGGGGGGTGGGGAATCTCAAGTCTAGGAATAAAAAAATGTGTGAATGATATATTATGATAATATTTTCGATTCTAATTATATGATATAGTTTATTGGGAAAATTCCATTTAAATATCAGATGAATTTGTAAAACCCCTAGAGGATCTCCGAATTTGTAAAAAGACTCAGAGGTGATATGGACCTTTCAAGGTTATGCAATTTCGTGACAAAAGACCACAATGCCCTTCTACTTCTCTCTTTCGTCTCTCTCTCCCTGTCTAACCAGATCCGCCGACTGCGCCGCCGTCCACCTCCACCATGGACGTCGACGCTAACGCCACACCCACCTCCACCTGCGCCGCACCCACCGACGGTGAAAAAGAAAAAAAACGAAACACACGAACGAGAGAAAGAGAACAAACGAAAACGAACGAACAGTAAAATTTTTTTGGTAGATCCAGAAGAAATTAGAAGAAGAAGAAGGAAGGAAGGAGGAAGAAGAAAATATTGTAAATGAAAGTAAATTTTGTAAACGGGTTGAAAAGTGTGAATTTGTAAATGGCGTTATGAGATTTGTAAATGGCGTTATGAGATTTGTAAATCGCGTTATGAATTTTGTAAATGGTTTTTTGATTCAGGGTTGAAAAGTGTGGACCTAAAAAAAAGTTGTAAATTGCGTTATGAGATTTGTAAATGGCGTTATGAGATTTGTAAATCGCGTTATGAATTTTGTAAATGGTTTTTTGATTCAGGGTTGAAAAGTGTGGACCTAAAAAAAAAGTTGTAAATTGCGTTATGAGATTTGTAAATGGCGTTATGAAATTTGTAAATCGCATTATGAATTTTGTAAATGGTTTTTTGATTCAGGGTTGAAAAGTGTGGACCTAAAAAAAAGAGTTGTAAATTGTGTTATGAGATTTGTAAATGGCGTTATGAGTTTTGTAAATCGCGTTATGAATTTTGTAAATGGTTGGTTCACACTAAAATGAGTGCACTGGTCTGGGGGTTTTACAAATTCATTTGGTATTTAAATGAAATTTTCCCTAGTTTATTTTTGTGGGTCCAACTCTGTGTATATTATATGTGGGGAAATCTATAGTATAAATACCCCCTCATGTAAACTAGAAGAACACACCGATACACACAGATCAATGAGAATTTCCTCCCCCTTCCTCTGGATTTCTCCCTTTCTGCTCTTCTTTCTTTTATTCTATATTTCCTTGAGTTTCATGACACGTTTATCAGCACAATCTAGCTCATCTGATCTTATCTCACCGCTAGAATGGCAGCGCCCGCCATTTAAGAAGAGCACGTTGAATTTTCCCTGACAGTAAAGCCCGAGGAACCGACAAGAGCTTCTTCCTTGGCGTAGCCAGGGAGAGAGGCCAAGAACTGGAAATAGACCATCCTTCCACCATCGTCCTTCACCGTCACTTAGATCTGAGAAAAAGACAGAGCATCAGCGAAAACAGATTTGAACTAGCATTAACGAGAACCAGATCTTGAGAGAGCTTAAGTTTTAGATCGAACCTTCAGACTGTCTTCTCCCCCTTCGCCGGAACCTTCTTCCATCACTGTCGGAGGAGCTTCACCGTTAGACCTCCGTCATTTCCCCTTGGGGATGGAGATTTTTCAACAGAGAATTCCGACTCAGTTGAACGCTGATGAACCAAGCGAAGAAAGTGCAGATTCGAGCCCTACTTTTTGATCTTCTTTAACCCAACATTTTGTCGTTTTGTTCTTGGCACCACGTGGTGATAAGTTGCAGGCAAGGTGGTGAAAACGTAGATTTTATCTGCATATATATATAAAAAAATATTACTAATTTAAAGAAATTTGAGATATATTTTGATATATTTTAAAAAATATTATTACTAATTTAAAGAGATTTTATTGAGATTTTAAAAGAAACCAATCTATAAATGCAATTTAAAATAAGAGTTTGAGTGTAGGAAGTAGATATATTATTATTATATAATATTGATTCTTCTAGGTGACAGCACAGCCACGCACTAAAAATCAGATTGTTGTTTCAATTGAATTGAATCGAAGGGGGCCCACAAATTGAATTGGAAGAAGATTGTTTCAACTGAATGGAAGCGGGCCCACGAATTGAATTGGAAGAAGACCTAAACACCTAATATAAAGAAAAGAACCAGCCACAAATTAGAGATGGGGAAGGTGGCTTTTGGAAACACACAGTGAGGAGTGAGTGAGCGACAAAACAGAGCAATGAGCAATTACGCCGCGGGACTCCAGACCTTCAATCTTCTTCTTCCTCTTTCACTGGCAGCGTTATTCACCACAACAGGCCACTAGCAAGCTTCGTCTTCACAGCCACAAGGGAGGCACAAATTCTGACAGCAGTGATCATCGAAGAACCAGGTGGAGGTGCGATTTAGTCGGTGCTTTAGTTGAGTCATCCTTTTTCCTGTGATTTTCTTCGCGTTTCTAAATTTTGATATGATTTAGGTTCCTCTTTCCTCTTGCCTCTGTCTCTGGATCTGAAGTTTCTTTTTTCACCATTAGAAATGCATCAAATGATGCAAATGAAAAACTCTGTTCGCTTTATTAAAAAACGACGCGATTTTGCGATTTTACGTTGTAAGTCAGCGTTTTCACCGATTTCACCCTGGCTCCGTTTTTTCCTGCAACGTTACATGTTTGGCTGAGATTAAAACGTAAAAACGCGTTTTTTCTGATTTAAAACGCGTTTTTAACTACCTTGGCCATAGGTACGTTTTTGTGAATTATTTTATCAGTATTATAGCTCGACTAGCAGCACATGGAAGTCATATTCAAAAAGTGGCCAAAATATTTGACATAAATACGATTTCAATGATGAAGACCCACGCGCACATGCTGCCATGTTTACTTTTTCAGCAATTTTAGTTTATATGGTCTGACTCATTTTATTAAATAAATGGTCACGGGAGGAACAAAACTTTTCATAACATTATACTCCCTCTCATCTTTATTACAAGTCACCAACTAACTTTTCTCACAAATCAATAAAAGTAATTAAAGTCAATAAAGTTGTCCTACAATTTAAGTAACTTTCAATATTACCCCTACTAATTGCACTAAACTCTAATATTATATTAATTATTACTCTTATCCACTACCCTCATTAATTAGGGGTAGACATGGAAACGAAAAATTAATGCTCATTGGGAATAAGCAAGTGCCTTATAAAAAGGATCAAATAAACTTACTAGTTGGTGACTTATAATAAGGATCAGAAGGAGTAGTATATAGGTAGCGCTTACATCTTTATATTATATTATCGATATATAGATTGGATTCATTATTTAATTAAATTGCTTGTGAGTGGGAGCTGGATCACTTTTTCTAGAAAATAATACATATTATTTATTTCTAAATGATCCTTGGTCTACTACTTTTATTTTCCATTAACTAAATACGAAATTTTAAATGATGTGACATTTTTTATGATCATATCTTCTTTATAAAATTGTAGTGCCATTTAATCGATCATTGTATATATATGTGTGTTCTAATTTCATATCTAATTGTTTTACTTTTGCTTTGGCAATTAGTGATCTGAAGATTTCGCTGGTGCAGATTGATATTTGGGCACATCCAAGAGATTGACCTCTGAAATGGAACATCCTGTCGGAGGAGAATCTAGCACTTCAAATTCAACAGATGCATCAAAATGGAAATATGATGTTTTCTTGAGTTTTGCAGGAAAACGTTTGAATGAGCCAAAATCTGGATCAAAACGTTTCTGGATGATGTAGATCTTGAGAGAGGGAGAGACATAAGCCAAAATCTCTTTCAAGCAATTGAGGATTCTCTATGTGCAGTTCTTGTTATCTCTGAAAATTATGCAAATTCTAAATGGTGTTTGAATGAGCTTCAAAAGATTCTTGGGTCTCGAAATACATTGCACCGACGAGTGTTTCCCATCTTCTATGATGTTGACCCAGCAGATGTGAGAAAGCAAACAAAAAGTTTTGGGAACGCCTTGGCTGAACATGAGAAGATATTCGGGAAAAACATAACGAAAGTGCAGAATTGGAGAGATGCTTTGTTTGAAATTAGCAACTTGTCTGGTTGGGACACCAGGGGCAAGTAAGGTTTCTTTTACAACAATTTAATCATAGTTTCTATATTTATTTATATTTTATATTTTCCCCATGATCTTTAATTTTGATTTAAATTGTTTACAATGATTTTTGTAGTGTTTATTTTCCTTTATGTAGACGTAAGTGTAGCCGACAATAGCAGGAATGCACTTTCATATATCCCTTCCCCTGGTAGTTGTCCCTCTAAAATTTAAATCGATTCATGAACAACATTCCGAGCAATTTTTTTTTTTAAATTTCTTTTAAAATCTTTTATTGACATAATCAGTTGTGTTCCATACCTAATATTGGCACCAACTCCCTAATCCGTTGCTAACATTCCTGTCCTTCGATGTAATTGTAAATTTACTCATGCCTAACAATAATTATCAATCGACCTTCAGTGTAGTTTATTTCTATTATTTATTTGAAATTTCAATAAGTATTTACCCTTGTACAAAATCAGAGAGGAGAGGAGAGTTTGGAGAGAGCGGAGTTAACAACGAAGGAACGAAGAAGGATGTTTTGTATTCTTGCATATCAGATTACATACAGTGTACACATATACAGATAAGGAAAGCTAACTACTGTGACTAGTTACCCTAACTAGTGTTGTTACAACTTATTTTAACTTAACCATGGTATAACTTGAGCTGATTCTCAACCATTGCTTTAAACCGAAGAAAGATAGAAAATGTGTCAGATTTCTTAATAGGATATAGCCAATAGAACCGTGGAAAATGATCAACAAATGAGACTGTAAAGATTTCCATTAGTAGATGGACAAGGAGCAGGTATAGTAAAGATCAAGGGATACTAATTCAAGTGGTCTTGTGCACACTATAGTAGAACTATGAGAGACCAGTTTGTGGAATTTGCCTAAGCAACATACAAAACTAAAATCCTTATTATCATAGGAGAATTGGGTTTTAAAGTCTTTCAACAACCTAGATAAAGTTGAAAAGGGAAAATGAGCCAATCTTTGATGCCACAAAGACAAAGATGGTTGTGTATGTGATACATGTAGTGCATTACAAGAAGTGACATTATTATCAAATGAAGAAGCAGAACAAATCAGAGTGTTATATGAAGACTTGAGATCTATTGAAGTTGAATCCAACTGAGCTAGTATTTGCAAACAATCCAGCTTGTTTGATGAAGGAAGAAACTCATATAAGTCATCAGGCCTTCTTCTACCCTGAAGAAGAACTTGCTGCAGATCTTGTTTGGATTTGACATAGTAGCAATTTGGATGAAATTCAATAAAAACATTGTTGTCTAGAGTAAGCTTAGAGACACAGAGTTGATTATGCATAATAGAAGGCACATGTAGAGCATTATTTAAGGCAAGAGAACCATTAGGCACATGTGTGGGAAGATGAGTAAAACCTTGTCGAAGAATAGACAAACCTAAACCATATCCAATATGCAACTGATTAGACCCAGAGTATGGAGCCGAGTGCATTAGATTGGTGGTACTAGAAGTAGTATGATGCGTTGCTCCATAGTCAGCAATCCAGGAGTGATGGATCAGAAAAATACTATTAGGATCTTTGCAGAATATAAGAGAAGAAATGAAGAAAAAAGGGAAATCTAGAGCAGAATTTGAATTCTAGCCAACACAACACAATTCTGAAATATCTTATATTTATTCATAATTCACTCAAAACAGAATACAAGTATTTATATAGTATTACTAGATAACTCCCTATAATAACTTACACCAAACAGATAAGAACTAATAACTTCCTATACATAAAACATAATAACTTCTCTAACTGATAATAACCCTCCTAACTTCCACTAACTTCCTAAACTTCCTAAACCTGCGCCTTTCTATTTCTGGAATAAACCAAGAGAGATGTTGATTCCTAACAATACCCTCCCCTTGAAAATCAGCCTTGTCCTTAAGGTGGAAATAAGGAAATCTCCGCCAAATTTGCGTTGGCCAGTTGTTCAGATTCCGAGAATTCATGCGTCTGCGCTATATCGTCGGTAATCTCCATTATTTGCAAAGATGATGATCTGCAATGATGTCCAGGTGTAAATTTTTCTCCACAACGGAAACAGAGACCTTTGTTACGTCGGTACTGTTTTTCGTCTTCCGAAAGTCTGGGTCCGTGCGAAACTGACGGTAATTTTGGTAAATTGGTAGATAACAGTTGTCGCTGGAAATTTGAATTTTGGAGACTAAAACTCTACTGGTAAGCCGATAATGTCGCACCGTTAGGATAGGAGGAATTCGAACTTGAATATCCCTGATTCTGCGCACCGACTGGGGTAACCGATGCCTGATTTCTTGGATTTGCGACATTTGAATATCCGAGTAAATTATTCCCCTGATTATTTGCACCTACTGCTGTAACAGACGCTGAATTTCCGTGATTTGAGAAACTGTAATCTCGGTTGTTTTGCTCGCTGCCACATGGATTAAAAAAATGCTGACTGGAACGCTGGTTTCCCTGGGATTGCATCTTCGCTTCAAATTCCAACACAAGACTTACCGCTTTATAGACTGTGCGTGGCTTATGTATTTTCACGTCGGATTGCAATTCATCCTTAAGGCCATTGATAAACACTCCTAGAAGACAATGTTCAGGCCAACCTTGGATTCGAGATTGTCGGCGAACAAACTCTTGCTTATACTCATTCACCATACCCATCTGTTTGATACTACAAAGGTGAACATCTGGATTTTGAAATTCAGCAGGGCCAAATTGTTCTTGGACGACTTGAACTAACTCATCCCAATATCGTATGGTTCGTCCAGAAGAGACCCATGAAAATGTATCTAACGCATCGCCTTCAAGGTTCATTGCAGCAACATCCACTTTCAAGTCTTCGGGTGTTTGATAATATCGGAAGTACTTTTCAGCCTTCAAAATCCAGCCTCTTGGGTCGCTGCCTTCATACTTCGGAAATTCAACCTTCGAATATGGCCGCTTAGAAGGATATTTACTCCATCAAGGATTCTCCATCTCAATATCTTCTTGTCCCATGTAATTTTCTCGATTGTCATAACTTCCTTCTCCTTGAAACATTGCTGGTCCCTTCTGTTTCTTCAAGGCTTGAATTTTTGAATTCATCAAATTTAACTGTGTAAGAATTGCTGATAAGTGATGTTGATTGGGTTCAGTTTTCGTGCATGTAGGCTGTTGCACCAAAATGACCGCTAAATCATCTTGAGTATGGGTGTGTGATGGAATTTCTGGGTTTTGATTTGGTGGTAATGGAGAGTTGTTCTCAAAAGAGGAGTTTCTTGTATTCATCATGGCATCTACTGGTCCGAGGACCTACCGCTCTGATACCAAGTGTTAGGATCTTTACAGAATATAAGAGAAGAAATGAAGAAAAAGGGAAATCTAGAGCAGAATCTGAACTTTAGCCAACACAACACAATCCTGAAATATCATATATTCATTCATAATTCACTCAAAACAGAATACAAGTATTTATATAGTATTACTAGATAACTCCCTATAATAACTTACACCAAACAGATAAGAACTAATAACTTCCTATACATAAAACATAATAACTTCTCTAACTGATAATAACCCTCCTAACTTCCATTAACTTCCTAAACTTTCTAAACCTGCGTCTTTATATTTCTGGAATAAACCAAGAGAGATGTTGATTCCTAACAAATACTCAAGGGAATAATATGCATAAGGATCACAGTAATATGAATCAAGCGTATTAGGACAAGCAACAATAGTGTGCAAGCGAGCTTGTGTTTGGGGCGAGTGGTAGAAAGACTAGTCAAACCTCCGTTGAAAATAGCCCGCAGTGTGTCCATTTTTGGCACATAGTTGGCAAACAGGAAAGAGCGAGTACCAAAGCCACGACCTCGACCACGGAAGTTGTGTCTTCGACTATGTCGACCAGAGCCATTGCCACTAGATCCATCTCCATGTCCGTTATGCGATAGAGAACAATATGCCAGTGAGTGATGCTCATTCGCAGAAGAGGTTTGAGCAAGATGAGCCACCAGTTTGACACCATCGGGGGGAACCAAGTTCAGAGAACAAGCAAGTTTGAGCTCATGAGCAATCAATAGAGATCTTATTCCACTTAACGAGAATGGTGTGTGTTGAGAGTTAACTGAAGAAACCACTTACTCATATTCATGAGGAAGGCCATCAAGAATCAGCTCGACTTGATCCTGTTCTCTAATAGTTTAGCCGATTGAGGTGAGAATATTAGCTAATGATTTGATGCAGAGAACAAATTTAGAAATAGATCGGTCGTACTTCTTACAGTTGTAAAGTTCCTTCTTGTATTTTAGCACGAGCTTGAGCTTGAAAGAAGTCAAGAATCTTCTTCCAAGCCGAGTATGAGGTTGTGCAACCAACCCATCAAGGTAAAATATGATTAGAGACTAATGACTGAAGCCAGGAGAAGATTAATTGATTCTTTTTGTACCAGGAAGATAGGTTATCGACACTTTGCCAAGTTCAAGATCTTTGGTTGTGGCAAATTGTGGTGGTGAGACACAGGACTCAAGACAATGGAACAAGCCATGTCCATGAATCGCTGACTCAATTTGCTGTTTCCAGAGAAGAAAATTACTCTCATCAAGCTTTGAGGATACATAGTGATTGAATGCAACTAATTCATTGGTTTTTGCATAATCAAGAACGACAAGTTTGGTCGACTGAGAAGCAAAGGAGGAAATCAAAGTCATGGTTTGTTTCAAAAGAGCTCTGATGCCATGTACAAAATCCAAGGGGAGCGAAGAAAGTTTAGAGAGAGTAGAGTGTTAGGAACGAAGGAAGGAAGACGTTTTGTGATAGAACTTGAGGAAATTAACAGAGAAAAAGGGAAACTAGAGCCAGAATTTGAAACTCTAGTTGCATATTCAAGAACCAGAATCTGAAGTTCTTGACCAAATTCACAATACAATTTTGTATATATTTATCTGCCTGAAAAAGTTTACAACATGCAGGGACATATCTATAAAAACATAACTATCAAACCAACTACTTCAAATTCCCTAATAAACTAACTTATAAAAATATAACCTCTAAACTACTCTGTCTTATCCACTTAACTATTCTGCCTTATCCACTTCCAACCGCCTCTTCCTTGAATACACAAGAAGAGGACTACTTGGTATCCTATCATTTTGTATTGTTGGATATACAAATAAGGAAAGCTAACTACTGTGACTAGTTACCCTAAGTAGAGTTGTTACAACTATAGTTTAACTTAATCATGGTATAACTAATCTCATAACAGACTCGATTAGTGATTATATTCTAATACCCCTAACTTTTATTTATTTTTAAGAAAAAAATATTCTCTATAACAAAAGCCCCCTATAGCACGCTATGGAATTATTTTCTCTGTAATATTGAACTCACTTAATGATAAATTTTCTTTTTCATTTTGTTTACTTTATGGTGATTTAGTTGAACTTGAAATTAAAATTTCCTTTACACTTATGCACAAGATCATTTAAATGTGTGAGAGGCACTCTTTCCATTGTGACATTAAAAAATTGAAAGGTTTAATCATTTTGATTTGTTAAGAGAAAAAGTAAATTATGAATTAATTAATTGAATGACAATACACTTTGATAATTAATAAAATGAAATTGTGAATAACTTTATTTTTTCGAAAATAATCACATTTTTAATTTTAGAGGAAGGATGGATCAATTCACACACCACTTATCTCCATCCTTGTTGACTTTCTATTTTAAGAAAATTGAATAACATTACCAATTATTCTCAGAATCTATAATGTAGCTTTAGTAAATAAACAATATTCGTGAAAAGTTACATTTTTCGTTATTATTTCATTTAATTATAACTATTTAACTCAAATTAAACAATGTTATTCTTATTATTATTATTTTTTTGGCAGGAATGAAGCAGATGTTATAAAGAATATAGTTGGAGACGTGTGGACTTATTTAAGTTCTAAATTACCATCTTATGATAACAATCTAGTTGGGATTGACTCAAGAGTGGCTGATCTAATGCCATTCTTAGAGATTGGGTCCGATGAGGTTCACTTTGTAGGGATATGGAGTATGGGCGGTGTTGGTAAAACAACTCTTGCTAGAGTTGTTTTTGAAAAATTGTCCAACATGTTTCAAATGTGTTGCTTTCTTGCCAATGTTAGAGAAACTTTGCAAAGAGAAGGTCAAGTCTCTTTGCAGAAAAGGATTCTTTCGCATCTCAAAGCAACGGACAAAGAAATTTCTGATGATTATGAAGGAATGAAGATGATAAGAAAGCTTCTGTACGGTAAAAAGGTTCTTTTTGTCCTTGATGATGTAGATAACCATAATCAATTAAAGAACTTGGCAAGTCTAGATTGGTTTGGTGAAGGAAGCAGAATAATTATTACAACAAGAGATAGCCATGTCCTCACCACATTAAGAGTGAAAAGAATATATGAGATGAAGATGATGAAGAAAGATGAATCCATTCAACTCTTTTATAACAAAGCATTCCACAAAGATCAGCCTGAAGAGAATTATTTGAAATTATCTGAATCTATGGTTAAATATGCTGGAGGTCTTCCTTTGGCACTTGAAGTTTTGGGTTCTTTTCTTTGCGGGAGAAGTGAAGCTGTTTGGATAGATGCTTTAGATAGATTGAAGCAAATTCCAAATAATAACCTTATTGAAGTACTTAGAATAACTTATGATGGGTTGAACGAGGAAGAAAAGACAATATTTTTAGATATTGCTTGTTTTTTTAAGGGTTGGAAGAAAAAAGAAGTGACTCTGATGTTGAAAGGTTGTGATATTCGCTCAAAAATTGGAATAGAGGTCTTGATTGAGAAAGCTTTACTTGTTGAAACGGAAGATTGCACATTAGAGATGCATGATTTACTTCAAGATCTGGGTAGATATATAGTTCATCAAGAATCTCCAAATGTTGGTGAGCGTAGCAGGTTGTGGAAATTTGATGACATCAAGGAAGTATTGGAAAATAACAAGGTGAGTGTCTTATTTTCTAAATACCTCTTTTTTCTTACATAAATTTAATGTTTTTAATGTTGAAAGAGCGTGCTGGCTTATGCCTTGCTAACTACTTCAAATAAGGATTTGTCAAATACTCTTTACTTTCTTATATATCAGTCTCATCTACTCATGTTTTTCTGGAAATGACTTTTTTGTCAGGGATCTGAGAAAATTCAAGCTATTGTTATGCCAAAAAAAAGTGATATTGTAAATGTACATTCTGAAGCTTTTTCAAAAATGAGTAACATTAGATTACTCATCTCAAGTCCGACGGAATTTTTCTTTAGTAGCATCATCAAGTCACCAAGGGGATTGAAACTTTCTAGTGCATTAAAAGTGGTCAGATTTTGAACTCAACGCTCTTCCACTTGAGAATCCATTGGAGAAGCTCGTTCATATTGAAATGCCTGATAGCCGAATAAAGCAACTTTGGAATGGCATACAGGTGAGATTGATGCTTCATGCATCATTGTTTATCTTAAAAATAGACTTTTGCATCCATATTTTGTTGATACATTAGTGAGACTTGCTCTACTGTCTTTTGTTTGATCCTAGATTATGAGAAAGTTGAAATTCATCAACTTGAGAGGATCTATGAATTTGGTGGAAACTCCAGACTTCTCAGAAATTCCATATTTAGAATATTTATGTCTTTCTAGGTGCAAATCCCTTGTCAGGGTTCACCAGTCACTTGGAAAGTTAGAAGTGCTTGCTAAGGTGGACTTGGAGCTTTGTAAAAATCTTGAAATTCTACCAACAAAATTGGAAACAAATTCTTTGATGAAGTTAAATCTTAGAAGGTGTGAAAAACTTGCAGTGCTCCCAGAGTTTGGGAAAGGTATGAAAAAATTATCATATCTTGATATAAGTGGGACTGCTATAAATAGACTTCCTAAAAAACTTCAAGTGCTCCCAGACTGTGTGAAGAAACATATGAAAAAATTTTCATCTATTGATATAAGTTGGAGTGGTATAACTAGATTTCCTGAATCAATTGAATCCTTGATTAATCTTGACACGTTAACAAATTTATCTTTAAGCAAATGTGGCTTAGATGACGAATCGATTCCAGATGATTTTGGTAGTTTATCATCACTGGTTGCATTGGATCTGAGCGAGAACAATTTTGTTAATCTACCCTCTGGTTGCTTCTCTAGTCTTTTTCAACTTCGATTTCTTTCATTGGAAAATTGCAAAAGTCTTGAGTCATTGCCAAGGCTTCCGCCACAGTTAATTGGATTACATGCATACTCTTGTCCCTCAATGGAACCACCTTTATCATCAGATGAACAGTTATGGAATTTGGTTGCTTCACTTGACCATGAGGTATGTTTGTCTTCCTACATGATCTTTTTAATGATTCGTGTATATTTTTTGTAACTAAATATACATAACGAGTGCTTTTTTATTTCAGTGTCGTGGGCGAACTAAGTATCATGTAATCTTTGATGAGGACTTTGATTACAATAGGCCACTTCATGAGGTATGCATGTCTGTCTCATTTTTGTCATGTTCTCACATATGTTCCCTTCTTGGGTAGTAATTAATGTTAATAACGGTTTGGTTTGTTTGCAGATAAAATGTGCTCCTCTAAGAGATTTCTTTGCAATTATTCCAGGACATGGAATACCATCATGGTTTTCAAAGAATACTTTGGAAATGCGTTGGCATGCGCATCATTGTGTGATAAAAGTGAACATACCTCGAGATTTTCGTGACAGTGAATGGTTAGGAATTGTTGTATGCTTGCCTGTCAAATGTACGGGTGATAAGTTTACAATTTATTGGAGTACCAAGGCTTCAAAAGGTGATTATTTTATACACAAAGAGTGGGGCCATCGTATTGGCCTCTTTTTAGATAGTGAATACCAGTGCATAATGGTGTTGGAATTAAATGAGGAAACATGTTGGCAACACCTAAGAGGCCATAACAATTCCCTTCACATTCAATTTGAAATTCACGGATACCTTGACGCTTATTTACGTGGTCATAAGGTATTTATGAAGGGATGTGGGTGGAGATTAATACGTAAACAAGAGATACGAAGAGCAGAGAGGTGCAATCTCAATGATTTCAACCACGTCTCGCAACCACAGGTTGCTACTCCTCATGAGGTCAGCCTTCCCTGGAGCGTACTTGACAAATACATTCACCGCCATTAGTTATTGCTCTTTCAAAACCCGTACAAAAATGGACAGCAACAGGTAGTGACTCATCTTCCTACTAACTCCTTCCATTGTGAACTAATGATAATTGACACTTAACTCTTTCTTTTTAAAATATATTGTCGTTTCAAGTTTTCTAACCATTAAGAATCTACCCCCTCATGAATAAGAAATGCTTATTAACATGAATAAATTTATTCAAGTAAAATACTACTGTTGTATTTTGGTAAAATTTCATCTCTTTATTAGCTTTGTTAATTTGTCTGGACAACTACAGCAAAGCTTTGTTAATTTGTCTGGACAACTACAGAAAAGCATTGGCGGCCTTGTGCACCCGTAGTTGTGGGAACGGTAGGATGTGTGAACGATGATGCTTGATGAATAAGATGGAAGTGATCGAGATTATTGACTGATATTTCTCATGATTTTCATGATTTTATGCACAATTAATCTTTGTCGTGCTTAACTTCGTCCATGCATTTTTTAGAACTTAAATACTTAATTGTTGAATTTAATTAAATCTTTACTTTCAAAATATTTTATCCTAAAAATATATAGGGTTAAATACCATTTTTGCCATGAAAGTTTAGCTTAAGCAGCATTGGTCACCTGGAAGCCTTTTTAGTCTCATTTTTGCCCTAGATATTAACAAAACAGAGCAAATATGCCCCAGAAGTTTTTTTAGGAGCAAGATTGCACCGAAAGTTTTTTCTTATAAGCAATTTTGTCCCGAAAGTTTTTTCTTATGAGCAATTTTGCCCCTGGCATATTACAAAGAAGAGTAACAATTCAATGGTCAAGATCAACGGATGCACAAGATTGCTATGTTTTTAAATTTTCGGGGTAAAAATGAGACCCAAAAAACTTCTGAGTGACCAGTGCTTCCTTAGGTTAAACTTCCATGGCGAAAATGGTATTTAATCTAAATATATATGATATTCATGTGTAGGTGTTAAGTTGACGCTATTCTCCCACACTGTCGGATGGACTCTCATTCAGCACGAACGGATCCCTCTTCACTTTCAGATATTTCTCCACCAGCTCTCTTCCAAAAACCAAGAACACACACTCCATTAATTCCCACCTTCTTCATTCACTCCGCTTACCGATTGTTTTAATTTAATTATTCTCTTCAAATCATCCAATTCTTGGATCCACCTAGTTCTCCATCAATTGACATCTGTTCATGATCACGTGCTCATCATCTTCCTCAACTCTACTCATGGCCCAGTCTCCAATGCACTTAAAGGAGAAGAGTCTATATTATCTGGTCCTATAAATCAATTCAATTTGTGTAATTTTGATTTCTAGGTTCAGGAATTATGATTGGAAGATTGTGAGTGTTTAGTGAAATGCCTCCTTGTTGTAGCCTTGAATTATGCTGTGGTTTTCTAACACGTTGATTGCTCTACACTTTTAATTGATTTGGCTTTATATGTTTACATCTTGGTCACGGTTCTGCTTTGTATATGAGGCTAAATTAATCCTTAATTACTACGTAGGGGTTAGCTTATTAGTGTAATTTGAGTGCAAAGAGACATTAATCAATGTAGATATATGGTTATTTAAATCATTTAATACTTTTTAAATTTATTGCTTTCTACACTAGTTACAAAGGCAACCACCATTGTGCATGCTTTATCACTAGTGTAGGAAGGTAAAACCGAATATTATTTTTTCATAAAAAAAGAATAAATAATTTAGTTTCTACTCTTTTTTTTAGTATCATGCTGTAATGGCTTGAAATTTGAAAGAAGATAATTACGTTATTATTGTGAAAATTAGATCAATGTGGAGTAAATAGGTTTCTTATTATTATCTTCGGTTCTAATTATAAGAATACTTTTGTAGTATAATTTACGCTACAAAAGTTTCTTTAACTTTCCCATCAAATGCAGAA
Source organism: Acacia crassicarpa (assembly GCA_034222035.1). Taxonomy (NCBI): domain Eukaryota; kingdom Viridiplantae; phylum Streptophyta; class Magnoliopsida; order Fabales; family Fabaceae; genus Acacia; species Acacia crassicarpa. Next base: position 44,465,235 of record JAWXYG010000003.1, read on the forward strand.
AACGAACAAGGGTAGCAATTTCTGGAAACTACTCGATTCATTTGATCTTCTTCCTTATTAGTGCCGTCGTCATTCTTGTCTTTCGATTTTGGTGCCCACTCGTCTAGCCGTGGTCGGTTGTTGCTGTGGGGGTAGCGATTGTCGGACTCTCCTTTTCGTTCTCTGTTTCGGCATGCTTCGGGTCTTGGGAAATGACCGAGCTTTGTGTCTCCCTTCTTCCTCTTGCTCATTTTCGGGAGAGCTTGGGTATGTCTAGAGCTTCTTTCCCTAGTTGGTGTGCGTATGATATATTGAAGTTGCTCCTGATTTCCCTTTGTCCGTCTGTGTGTGTTATGTGTAGTTAGATTCAATTTAAATCTTCCCCTCAGTTCCAGCTGCTACGCACAAAAGTAGGGGGAAGGTTGAGATTCAAATGAAGCTGAAATTAAATTTAAGGTGCTCATCTTAGGTAGTTCTTCTTTAATTGCTCTGTTATTATAAGAGGAAGGAGACATGTTTAAATTTTGGTTTTCTTTGTTTTAAATTGATTATTAGTAAAGGATGGAGTTTGGGAAGCATGGTAAATTTATATATTGATGATTGGAGTTGTTGGGCAAGAGATTTTATAAGTGTGAACTTTGATAATATTATATGAATATTATTGCACATTAGGTGTTTGTTAAAATGTGCAAGAGAAGAGTTTGGTTGCATTGAGATTGTTTAAATTCTTTATTGAAGCTTAGAGAGGTATAGATGATGCTTAGATAAATTTACTTGTGTCTTGATGGTAAATTTTGAATTATTAGTAGAATCTTGGAGCATGTATGGAAGGAAGAATGGAAGATTCTTTATTAAAGTTTGCTTGTTCTCATATTAGCGTTTGAGATATATAAGATGGTTGGCCGTGTTTAATTTACTGGGTTGTTGGAGGTCATTGGTCGGTGATTGAAAGAACATAACTTTAAAGTAGAATATATTACGAGATTTGGAGGTCATTGGTCGGTCATTGGCGTGTTCACATGATGGATTTGTTTTGAACAAAATTGAAATGTGGTGATGCTTGCGCACACACATATACTACCATAAGGTGGAATCTTATGAAATGTGATATTGATATATTACAGTTATTTTATATAATATATCAACATCAATATATATATAAAATGTCGTCCCCTCAAGCCGTCTCCCAAACGGCTTAACATCAGCTTCCCTCACCTTTCACTGTAGATAAGCCGATTTCATTTTTTTGTCAATAAAATATTCTCGAATCGGCTCCTTTACGAGACACTAGCTTCTTTTTCTTTTCAGTCCCGTGCCTTCCTGCCACTCAATCTCTCAGTCCTCACGCTATCTTCATTTTCTTCATTCTCCCTCTGCTTGTCATTTTCCTATCTCTTCCTGTCACTCTTCAACCACTCTTCCTCTCTCTCACGCTAACAACAAAAGGAGTTCAACCTATCTTCAACTTGGAAAATTTGAGAGGCACTCTTCCCAAGGCCCTTTTCTCTTCTTCGTCGATTCCTCTCAATCTCATAGCATCTTGTTTCTCCAGCCAGGTTTCAAAATTCGAATGACTCCTTTCTCCTCTCGTCAAATTTCTTCTTACCCATCCTCTCTCTTAGTCATTTGTACTCCTTCACAATGGCCTCCATCATTGCCGATGCAAGAGTAAGGGAGAGCGATCTGTTAGGAATTTCATGAGCAAGTGAGAGCGATCTGTAAGGGTCAATCACGAGTTTTGTCTATGTGTGACTATATGAGGGAATGTTTCGGATTTCTTACGTTTTGACATTTTTTTTTTAAAGGTGATTCTCATCAACGGACAATTTCCTGGCCTTAAGAAAATTTCAGTTGTTACGCTTCTGGGAAGATGGCCTCCATCGGATTTTCTCTCTGCTTTGTGTGTTGATGAGGACAATGTGAACAGGTCTCACATACTCGTCTCTTGACTTCCTCACGCCGCTATCAATCTCAATCTGGTTTGTTTTCCTTTCCTTTCCTTTAATTTTCATTTGTTTCTTGGGAACTTTCATTTTCGTCCTGTTGTTCTTCTTCGTCTGTTTTTGGCTTTAATGGTCCTTGAATCAAACATGCAGAATGCTGCTCGTGAACCATTGAGGGAAGCACTTACATCTGGAGATTTCAACATGGGTAATTTTATATGCTGTATTCTGGGACTGATTTTTGTGTCTTGAGTATCCTTAAACATAGTTTTCATCAGCAATATGCTTTCTTTCATTGGTTTGATTGGTGCATTTATGAAGAGATTTACATTTTTCATAATTGTAATTACTCTTGATATCTTTCATTTATATTCTCTTGATATCTCAGGGCATCAAGAGAATATAAATGAAGAATGTTCCTGACATGATGCTTGCTACATACCTAGAGTCGGTATCTTTCATTTTATATTCTCTTGAGAAGTCCCACCCTTAACATGATGCTTGATATGTTCCTGACCTATCCAAGGTATGCAGAATGTTCATAATCACTAGGTATGTAGCAAGCCCCTTAAGAGTTTGATGTATTCTTTGTATTCTTCTGGATGGCTACTAACTTTGTGACCATCACTTTTTTTTTTGGGGGTTATAGTAGCATTTAAATTATCTCGAAGGGAGGCTGATGAGACCTTCAGATTGCTCCATACCATTCTGTTTGGAAGGTAGGTCCTACTATATGTGAACTGTGTTTTTTCAGTTATAAAATTTCACCATTTTGGATCCTGTGCTCTGAATGTCAATAAAGGAATTATGTTGCTTACTTCCTACTTAATGCATACTGATGTAATAGGGAGGGTTACTTTTTTTTTTTGGGGGGGGGGGGGGGGGGGACCATACCATGTGTCTGGTAAATTTTGTTCTCATTAACAGTGTCAATGTTCTCTTCATCCCCAATGGTCATTCTAATTGCCTTAAAGTTGCTTCTTCATGTACCAAGTTTGGTATTTACTTCTTGCAACCAAAACACACAATTTTGTTTTGATGGGATTGATATTACTGCGAACCCAGGCTGTTATTCCATCGAGCTATTTTGGTTTCTTCCATATATATAAGAACTAGGCTTCTAGATAATAGATACAGCCGGATGCTATACTTGTGTTGCCGTGCCGGACATGTTCAAGACAGGAAATCTTTAGGTAGGAAGAGAGAACTTTTGATCAGCTTTTCTGAAAAAGCATAAAAAAACAAGTTAATGTGATATTGCCAGCATTGAGTAGACTGACAGAAAGATAATTTATCTATATTTCATTGAGCAGCAGCTTTTGGCATATGCTTTCTACAATCTGCACTCTCAAACTCATAATAAAGATGGGTCCTCCTCATGCAGTAATATAATGTTACGTCCAAACCACTTGTAAAGGTTTGATGTATACCTCACAATATTATCCTTTATTCCAAATCCCCCCCCCCCACTTTACATCATTCAAAATATATAAATTCTTGCTTTAATTTTCATTAGTCATAATAAAACATAATTAATCAGAGTAAAATGAAAAATGGATATATATGATGTGGACAAATTGATTACCTTTTCATTTATATATATATATATATATATATATATATATATATATATGTGCTTTTTATCTTTCTAATTACTCTGTTGTTATGTTGTCAATTTTAGTTGTTTTCAAATCTATCTGTTAATTTTGATTGACATATTCTTGTGTAGACTGTGGATAATGATCTGGCCTTAAAAATATATATCAAAGCCAGAGTAACTCCTAAAGTTGTTGCTGCTTTTCCTGAGAGGGGAGTTTGATAAAATCCTGATCTATTGTAAGTAGGTAGAGAGACCCTTATTTTTCATCTATAATATTGAAATTTTGGTTCATACTGTATATTGTAAATTCTTAAATGTTGTCACCAAAATAGATTTTTGCTTAGCTGTTGCATTTGATATCGAGCATACTCACATTCATTCTTCAAGAATTTGGATATGATTGCTTTCATTACTTCATTATAGGTCGGTTACACACCTGACTACCTGTTCCTCTTGCAAACAATTCTCCGGATAGATCCTCAGGTATATGAGAAGTCTGCAATGTCTTACCTGTAATTATTTTTCTGAAATTTTCTCATTGACCATTGTCTTACTGGAATTTTGTGGCCTCTTTTGCCTTCAAAGAAAACCGTGCGTTAAGCTGAGTGTTATCTGGCGAAAAATATTTTTTGGGAAGCTCTGGAAGCTAACTTTTTTTTTTTAAAATTTGCAGGGTGCTGTTAACTTTGCCTTAATGATGTCTCAAATGGAGGGAGGTTGCACTGTTGATTACAATACCATAACTGATCTGTTTCTTCAGGTTGGTATTATTCTGCACTATGCCATCATGGTGATATAATGTCATGTCATCCTAGAGTTCCATTATCTTAATTCGACATAGAAGTAACTGCTGTGTTGTTTCCTATTGTTGATTTGAGAAGTGTGATGATGGGCAGTCCATTTAGAAGTAACTGCTGTGTGGTTTCCTATTCTTGATTTGAGAAGTGTGATGATGAGCAGTCCATTTAGAAGTAACTGCTGTGTTGTTTCCTATTCTTGATTTGAGAAGTGTCATGATGGGCAGTCCACTTATTAGTTCTGTGGTTATTTTCTTTTCCTGCTCAGAGGAATCTGATCCGTGAGGCAACAGCTTTTCTCTTGGTAAGGTTCTGGTCTTCTTGTTCTCTAAGACCAATTTATAATTCTTTCCTTGGAATGATATAATGTAGTTGAATACTGTCTTTCAGGTCTAGGAGATAAATCTGGTAACTTTCCCCAATGTAGCAGACGCAATTTTGGCGAATGGCATGTTCAGCCAGTATGACCATCCTCGTATTGCTCAACTTTGTGAAAAAGCCGGTCTTTGCATTCGAGCTTTGCAAGTAATAACTTGTAAAATCTTAAAATTGTTGAATGCCGACCTTTTTCGGTCCCAAGTAGCGCTGAAAGTTATCTCCCTTGTCTAATGCATTATTTTGGTGCAGCATTACGCATAGTTGCCAGATATTAAGCGTGTAATTGTGAATACACATGCAATTGAAACAAGAGAATGTACAGATTAAACAAGCAACAGATTTAATTATGTCAGCATTGCAAGCAATGGGGATTTAGTTATTTAGAATTTGTTGATTTCTCTAGCTATATGTACAGGCTAATTTTTTAATTTAAGCGCTGCAAAATTATTAACAAAAATGGTTAAAATTAAAGGGTGAATGGAATTCTGTGGAAGTTCAAAATTTGCCACAGAAAATTCTGTGGGTGATTTCACATGGAACTTTCCGTGGCAAATTTTTCCCACGCAATTTTCCGTGGGAAATATTACCATGGAGTTTCCGTGGCAATTCCGTGAGAAAGTTCCCACAGAATATTCCGTGGCAAAATTCCGTTGTAAGTTTCCCACAGACAAAAATTCCATGGCAAATTTGCTTTGTCACGGTTTTTTCGGAGACCCGGATCATATTCCGTGGGAAATTCGTGACAAACAGAATTAGCCACGGAATTCCGTGGAAAATTTCCGTAGCAAAAAAAGTTACCCACAGAAATCTGTGGTTAATACCTTTTTTTTTTTTGGTAGTGTTTCATTACCCTAAACCACTTTTCATTCATAATATGTACTCTGAATCAATTGGAGGATATTATTAATTAATATTATTGAGGTTTTATTTTTAATTGGTAGTAATTTATTGATAGTGATGTCTTAATATTCTTTAAAGACAAGAAAATTGCATCATTTTGAAAGTAAAATATGTTTGAGTAACTCATAAAATACTATCATCCGTGTAATGCATGGGGAGGTAAAAGCTCGTTACTGTAGTAACAATGATTTTGTTTTGGACATTAGGAAGTAAAGGAGTAGACATAATTTTGAAGCTGATGAATAGGAGTAAGTTGTATATTTGAGAGTGCAATAGGTAAGTAAATATCATCCCATTATAAGTTTTATTAATGATATTTTTACTGCTTATTATATCCAGTTTATCTATTACATTTTATGACATGATCTCATCGAGGAAAAACATATGTCAATTGGTTTATTATTTACTTTGATTTTGAATGTGTAAATAGTAAGAATTTATTTGCAGGAAGACTCTTGAAATTTTTACAAATAGATATGATTTTTGCTATGTGAAGTTTATCAAATAACTTTATATTTTGAATTCTATTATGGTTCATATATAAATCAAGAATTTTGCTTATTTGAGGTTTAAAGGATGTGGGTTTTTACTCATATTCTAGGCTGGTCAAACCCTAACTTTTAGGGTATGACACATGCAGTATCTGTTTCGGGGTTCGTGATTGTCACTCCCAATACAAGTGACTCTTCTAGGACTCACTTAATATAAAGAGATCTAACGAGGTCTTACATCGCTAGACCAAATCTAAGTTAGTAAACTGCTCTATACTCTTGACATAACTAATTCATGGTAACAAAGGGTGCGTGTTTTAGAGAGAGAAGGTCCAACTTTTATCTTCTTCTCTGTCGCGTCTCTTCGTGATCTTCTTTCCCTTGCTGGCGGCTTGTGATGCAGGTCGCCGGCGAGCACCCTTCTCGTTCCTAGGGCGAGCTTTTCCCTCTCATTCTTCAGATCTGATCTGCCGAAGTGAGAGTTTTCTGGTTTTCTGTGTTTTTGTTTCTTTTTTTGTAGTATGGGGTGTTGTGGTGATGTTCTTGTCTCTAGAAATAAACAGATCTGTCAGATCTGAGATCAAATCCTCTTAGTTAGATGACTGTTTGGACGTTATGAGATCCGACTACCCCTTGGTAGCCCGGATCTATGTTCTTGGGAGAAGATCTAAAGAGGTGTGGTCTGGTTTGTGGTCGATGTCACCGGATTTGTTTGGTCAGAGGAGCGGAAGTGTTCTTCAGGGCATCAAGAGTCTTCTTTCTTCCAAGGTTGGGTTTTTTGGTTTCTTTAGCCCAAGATGGGGTACCCAGTTAGCTGATTTAATCGCAGCTATTGTTTTTAAGATTGTGTGTCCTTTAGGGTGGGTTTTTCAACCAACATTCTCTTGTTCGTCACTTCTAACCTTGGGTTTCGAGGAGGCCGATGATGTTCATGATTTTACTTCTACTCTTATATTTTTAATGCACGGTGCTTGGCTAATATTGTATCCAGTGTTTGTTGTTGTTGTTATGTTGGTTGTATTTGTTTTAAATCTGTTTGTGGTTACTGTTATGTATTGTATCGTTTTGGAGTATTAATATATAGATCCTTTGAAAAAAAAAATCGTGGTAACATAGAAGTATTGAGATATAAACAAGAGTAACGAGAGTGGCATGGAAATATTGGAAGGAGGTGGATAAACATTGAAGGAAATTAATCAATACGCTAATTGTTAGGAAAAATAAAGAAAAAGGAAATTCAGCAACATTAAAATGTTTTCTCACTAGAGAATTAGAAAGCGGTGGAAAGTAAAATGACACTCTTCATGTTAGTGGCTTGCAAATGCTGATAGAAGATTTTAAAATATGTATATTTTTTAGCGGAAATCCATTAGTATGAATTGTTTCATTGGTCAATGGTAGAGCAATTCCCTCAAGGTGAAGAGGTCACCTCTTCGAACCCGTGAGTGGTTTTTTTCATTTCTCTCTTTTTCTCTTTTCCAAACTCCTTATGAGACACATGCAGCTCATTTCTTTTTTCTCTCCAACATTTCTTTTTTTCTCCTCCAAGTTTTTCCTCCTTATGAAAACTCATTTCTCTTTTTTTTTCCTCCTACATTTATTTTTTTCTCCAAGTTTTTCCTCCTTATACTCCTTTGCTTCATCATTGATATTTGACTTTTTAATATCCTATCACATATGCCAACTGTATGCCATGGGATTAGAGTATATTGTTCTGTTTGAATTGATTTCCTGGAAATACTTTTTAATTGAACCTCATTTCTGCTCCTAAATTTTACGAAGGAGTAGGTTACCTTTTAAGTTGAAGTTTTCTTTTTATTCTTTGCTAATTTTTTTCTTTGTAGAAAAATGTTTAGATGTGTTGAGATCTTTAAAATTTGCTAGGGTCAACGTATGCATTCATGCTTAAAAAACACTTAAAATGAAGTTAAGATTACACATCAACAAGATCCTCGTATATAAGTAACAAGATTATTTCACAATTCTTGTAGTTAAGAAATAAGTTGAGTTTGTGAGGAAAATGAAAGAAATTTAGAAAGCATCCCATTGTTAAGGTCGGACTTCAACTGATCACATTCCTTCCTCCACAGTACCTTTACAAATTAAAAAGTACGAAATTATGCTGAACCAACCAAGGAACAATAGAGTCAGAGTGATAAATATGGTTATCACAATGACACAACATTACAAATTACGAAGAAGTACAAAATTACAATTAAAAAAACAACTGAAGTGTTATAATGACATAAATAAAGAAAATGAAACGAAAATAAGAAACATGTCTCTGGATATTTTCCGGTATAAAATTAATATGCATCAAAATGGTTGAGGAAGATTAATAGGAAATGTATTTGAAAGAAGATATGAAAATATGGAGGGATGTCCACCACCAAATTCATATTCCAAAGTACTATATTCACATCCACGCATCACGCCGGTTTTTGAACTAGTTTTTTGAAAAAAATATATTCTCCATAACAAAATATAATCCCCTATAGCCCACTATTGAATTTTTCTCTATGTAATATATGAAATCTATTAATGATAAATTTTCTTTTTCATTTTGTTGACTTTATGGAGATTTAGTTTAACTTGAAATTAGAAGTCCCTTCACACTAAAGAACAAGATCATTTAAATTTTTAAGTGACACTCTTTCCATTGTGACATTCAAAAATTGAAAGGTGTGGTCATTATGATTTATATTAAGAGAAAAATCAAATTTTAAATGATGAATTAATTAACTGAATGACAGTACACATTGATAATTAATAAGTTGATGAATTTATATTTATCAATAATAAAACAAAATTGTGAATAATTTGACTATTCTATTTTATAGAAAGTGAATAACAATTCCCAGTTATTCTCATAAACTCTATTGTTGCTTTAGTAAATTAACAATATTAATGAAAAACTATCTTATTTAATTATAACTACATAACTCAAGTTAAACAATGTTATTTTTTTGGGTAGGCATGAAGCATATCTTATAAAAAAATAATGTTGGGAGAGGTACGGACTGATTGAATTATGACTCAAGCATATCTATGCACATTGATGTCTATGTTTAGGCATTATGATTGGAAGATTGTATTGAGAGTGTTTGGTTAAATGCCTCCTTGTTGTAGCCTTGAATTATGCTGTGGTTTTCTAACATATTGATTGCTCTACACTTTTGATTGATTTGGCTTTATATGTTTACATCTTAAGTCACGGTTCTGCTTTTGTACAAGTGGCTGAATTAGTCCTTAATTACTACATAGGTGTTAGCTTAATAGTTTAATTTGAGTGCAAAGCCACATGAAACCGATAATGAATGTGTATACTCTTATACATCCTATAGCCCTTTTATCTTTTGGTAATGGTACAATAGTTATTCTCTTAAAACTATTTTTCAAAAATCGTTTTAAACTCATAAATCTAAAAAACTATTCTCCAAAAACCATTTTTATCTCATAAATCATAAAAATCATTTTTCAAAAGTTATATCCAAATGGGTTTTTAATTGACATAGCTGAAATAGGTGAAATGTTACACACCTACCGGACTCGCCCTTTCGAGTGGTAGGTAGTGTGATCCTTTACTTTTATTCAATTCTAAATTACCCTTCCCAAGTTAATTTATATCACACATCAAAGTATAAGCAGTGAAGCATGCATCGGTTTGGACAATAATATACTGATAAAAATACAAAAAGGATAAATTTTTCCCCGGAGGGATCAAAATATACAGTCATCCGGATAATGGTGCCTGAACAGGCCAAAATAAAATACTACAGCCATCCGGTAACAAAAATAAATATCCAAAAAGAAAAGTCACCAACGTCCACCTCGGTCACCCTGCTCCGCTCTCAACGAACTGCCAGAGGGCTTAAAAGGGGCTGGGATTCAAAATTTGAATCATAGAGTAACCATTAATCTCATATTAAATGTATAAACAATTCATATAAGAAAAACCACAGATGAATAAATACCACATAACATTCAGTATCAAGGCACGCAGCCAAATCCGGAACTAGCAGTCCTAATAACACACAGCACAGACTGCAGTGGTCCTAATAGTACACAGCCCAAACCACCGGGCACAGCACACAGCAAAGCCCTTAATGCAACAGCATGTTCCGGTTCCATAGCGCTTGGAAAATGAATGATAACCGAATGTATGCAATAAATATAGAAAAACAACATAATGGTAAAACATACATACACAAGTCACACATAATATATGAAGATTAAGGTTACTACCTGGCAGTCGACTACAGATAAAAATAACCTTCCTGTTGCAAAATATCACAATTATCCCTAGAATAATAAAATGTAAATATAATTAAATTCCTTTCAATAAATATTTCTTTGATAATTTTAAAATAAGCCCAATTAATGTGCCCATATTCACTAAATCCCTTTTCTTATAAAGGAATTTAATATGAGCTTATATTCGCTTAATTTTCACCCATACTCTAAAATTTCCAGCAAATAGTGACTGATCTTCAAAAATTCATAATTAAATCTAAAAAACTCATTTTGGGTTGATTCCAAAAATACTTTTGAGTAAAAATACTTGTCATGCCCAGCCACACACAGGTTTTTCCCAGATTCCAAAAATACCCTTGCTGGTCCAGATAAAGTCCAACTTCAGGGGTCAACTTCAAATATTCATAATTATTGGTACATAAATCAGAAAATTACGAGTTACCTATCCAATTAAAGTTTATTATGTCTACTTTAATCTTGTAAAATTTAATGACAATTGAACGTCATTTAGTATCCCAAAAATGCATCGTAACCTCTCTGCCTGCACAGGATATTCCGGACAGATTTCAAGGTCTTGGTATAATTTAATCCCGGTGCTTCCAAAATTCCTACTGAACTTCTATCCTACACAATTTTTTTGTTTTGAACACAACGGAACCATCAAAATGACAAAAATCCCACTCCTTGACCAAGCCCTGTTCAAACCAACATTAAAGTCCAAATATAACAATTTTCCAATTTACAATTTATCCATCAAACTAGCTTCATATGGTTCCAAATCATCATATAATCTCATATTCATGAATAAATCACCATGATGCTCCAAGAACCTTAATTGTCTCAAAACATAGGATTTTACAAAGTATTCAAAAATTCATCCAAACTTCAAACCAATCGGTTTAAAATGAAGCTTGCGCTTACCTTATCACAATTCTACAGTCGGTTTGGAATTTCGGTAACAACTCGACTAACCTAATGACTTGAAACTCCTTCTATGAGAAAAATGAAACCGTAGAATTGAAGCTCTCGAAGTGTAGAACAATATTTGTAAAGAGGGTCTTTGGGTTGGAGGTGGTTTGGTAGGTGATTTTGGCTAAACTAATTTTCTCTCTCTTTTCCCATTTTGTACGCCATTTTCAGAAATATTTGAGCTACCTTATTCTGACCGAATGAAGATGAAATAAAACATGATGATTAATGAATATTGCAGGCTGAAAGTCGGTGGAAATATGGAGTAATTAATTGGACTTTGATCTTCCATTTATTTACAAATGTACCAATGCATTTTGACTCAAATTTTGCTTTTTGACCGAAGGTGTATAGAAGAGGCTGATGCTACGTAATTTGGAGAATGGAATCAATGAATTATTATCAAGTTAAAGTCAGTTTATAAGGGCCGTACAAAATTGCCCTTCATCTTCCCCAAAATTATAATTGCGCCTTTAGTTATAAATCTAATTGAATTTCAACTTTTTCTTTTGTAATCCATTTGTCCTAAATTATTGGGCCATTTTTTAGGAAGATATTGACCCATTTTATTCGTTAGTAAACCATACTCAAGTATCCATACACTTTAAGTAATTATGGAACATACGGCACATATTCATAAAAGGTGCAATTTTAACCTTCCTTTGATTTTTCTCAGAATTTCCAATGGAACCCAAGCAACTTCTTTTCATTCTTTTTTTCAGTCTCATTTAATGCTCTATAATGGAACAAATAAGTATTGATTCCTTATATCCATTGGTGCCAACATATGTCTCAAAATTGTTGGTTTCGGCGAAATCGGGTATTTCGCGTAAAATTAATCTTCTAATTGAAATTCTCCATTTTCCCCCCTCCAATTACATATACATCATATAAAGAATTTATTAGATCTTCTAAGCGAATTCCAGACAATAACATTATTGAAGTACTTACAATAAGTTATGATGGGTTGAAGGAGGAAGAAAAGACAATATTTTTAGATATTACTTGTTTTTTTAAGGGTTGGAGGAAAAAAGAAGTGACTCTGATTTTGAAAGGTTGTGATATTCACTCAAAAATTGGAATAAAGGTCTTGATTGAAAAAAGTTTACTTGTTGAAACAGGAGCTTGCACATTAGAGATGCATGATTTACTTCAACATCTGGGTAGGTATATAGTTCATCAAGAATCTTCATATGTTGGTGAGCGTAGCAGGTTGTGGAAATTTGATGACATCAAGGAAGTATTAGAAAATAACAAGGTGAGTGTCTTATTTTCTAAATACCTGATAGGGAAAAACCTTATATCCTTTAGACTCCGCAAGTGTACAACCCGTATCAAGTAATAAAGTGATCTGAAAAGTATCATTCCCACGAGGACCAATCTAACTAGCGATTAGATATTAAATCTCCTTGTTTCGTTGAAGTTGAGTAAATCAGAATTGTTTTCAAAGAGAAAAAGAATAAGAACTAATAGTAGCAAAAGACTTTTCACAAAAGAGCAAATTCCAATATCAAAAAGTACAACCTAGAGTCACTAATCCCTTGTTTGGTTTTTTTAGATTTTATCCCCACTAAATTAATTTTGGCTTAACCTAAATAGCTAATCTAGAGTATTAATGTCTATAAATGCCTTTCAGTCCATTTATCTACCTATCTTAGTCAATTATGTGATGCCTCACACAACTAAATAAGATGCTTTTTAAATCGGGCTCACTCTAATTTGATTATGCGGAGTTTCTAGGTATATTCCTATCCTAGACGCAAATTAGATTAAAACCTAACTTCACGTTAAATTTAAATCTAATTCCACATTATTTATTCCCAAGGTCAATTTAGGATTCCCTCTTTCAAGTTCAACCCTAAATCCCCAAAACATGCTCAATGGTGGCCACTCACTAAGCAATAGCAATAAACACATGATTAAATAAACTGAATAAAATTAAGCAAAACTAAAAAGTGGGAATAATCTCTAAAACCCAAACAAGTTCATAGGTTCTCTAGCTTGAAAAGAAAAATTAGCCACACATGGCTATAAGAAAATCCAAAACAAACATAAGAAATTCAGGTTCCAAAAGAAAGAGAAGAAGAAGAAGAAAGAAGAGATCCCAGAACAACTATGCTTCTTGACTGAATATCAGGCTCTGCTTCTTCTTTTCGTCTCCAGCAAAGTCTCACGCTCCAGGTTTTTTTCTTCACTGCCCGTGCGTCTCCAATTTTTTCTTCCTGTCCGTGCGTCTCTGCTCCTTTTTCCAGCACCTCCTTTTTTTCTCTACTGCGTGCTCTCCCTTCTGAATAATTAGGTCACAATTCTCCTCTTCAATTGTTGTGCCAACTCACGCCAATAATGACAAAATAATCATCCAAAATATGCCGCCTATTTCTCCCAAGTCGTGGGTGCCTTTCTCATTGATTCAATTCATTCAAATTGATTTAATTGATTCCAATTGATTTGGCCCAACATGCATTCAATTCCCAAAGTCCACTGGTGCCACAACAATGAATATGAAATAATCGTACTCCCTGATTCTGCTTTGATTGTTAAAAAAAAAAAAGGAAGAAAAGGAAATAATAATAATAATAATAATACTGAATTTTTATCTCTTCTTTTTCTTTTTTTTTTCTTTTTTCTTTTAAACTTCCCGTTATCATTATTTATTTCCTAAACTCAAACTTTTATTTTAAATTGAAATCCCATAAATGATGTATCCAAATTAGTATCTCTTAAAATCTCAACAAATTCTCTTCAATTTAGCATTGATGACTTCCTAAATATATCAAAATATATTTCAAATCAATTAAAAATAGGAAGTCATCACATCCCCACACTTGCATCAAATCTTGTCCTCAAGATTTTAAATTCTAAAACAGTCAATTCATGAAAATCATGGAAGCAAGATTTTTAACGCAAGCACTAAAACAAACTTTTTCAGAAATATTTTCCACCTTCAAAAAATGCAAGTAGCAAGGTAGTTAATTTGGTAGGATAAATCACAATAGAATGTCCCTCACAAGTGAAGTGTATACACTCATCTCTCAAAATATTTAAGGGCTTGTGTTTCACTCATTTTCACCTATTGCAACTTATCTACCATAAGCTTGTTCCTTATCTCATTCTCCACTAAATTATTCCCTTACATACACAAATCAGAAGGACTTTAACAATAGATAAATATTTTAGTTAGTGCCAAGTAGCTTAATACATAATATGAAGAGTGAAGGGATGTCTTTTTTCTATTTTTTTCTTTTCTTTTTTTTTTCCTTGAGTCGTTGTAAGTCCCCTTTTGACGCGACCCTGCACATGAGTGATGCAGCACCGGTTACTCAGTTATTCCAACAGGCACCTCAAGAGGCTTTTAGCCTAACTCATAACTCTCTTTGACTTTACCGTTTGACGCGAGTGTCAACATTGGTGATGAAGTGCCCCCAGTTACTAAGTAAGGTCTAGAGAAGTCATTGGAGTTGTGTGTGTGTGTGTGTGTGTTTTTTTTTTTTTCCAACCCCTTCAATCTTCTTCTTCCCCCCCTTAGCACTCACTAGAGTAACCAACAACAAAGAATGCCCAAACATCTTTATGTATGTAAAGGATTTTTTTTCCTAAAGAGATTCAGAACAAATTCTAGAGATAAAATCACAATAAGTATACTCTCTCTTAAAAGGATGAATATTTGGGCTCAAATTCCTCACAGGTTCCTTGACATCTTAAAGTAAATTACCAAAACCAAATCTTTACCTTTTTACTAATATTCAAAGAACATAGAATCAATTCCCAATCAAATTCACTTCTTTTCATGTTCAAATTAACCCAATTTTTTTAAAAAAATTGAGGACACAACAAGTTAAAATCAAGGATACTCTCACCCCCATACTTAAATGCCACATTGTCCTCAATGTGAACAAGTAACAACAAGTAATGGAAGTGAAGAGCAACCACATGTGTAGTGTGAGGGTAACACCAATTTCAGAGATTTCAGATTTCCACCAATGGAACAGCTCAAGTGCTAGTAGTCACTCAATAGTTATCACAAACAGTCATCACATGCATATCCAACTAAGAGGAGCACTCATTCCCAAGCAGTATATCGTCAACATCAGATAAAACAAATCAAAGAAAAGTAGAAGGAAACTCCCCTATTTGTCCTTGATTTCGCTTTCAATCTTTGCTACCAAAGTGGACCACATCATCAAGGGCTATCAACAGTCCTACAAAATCAAAGAAAGCATCAAATCACACCTTGGGTTGCCTCCCAAGAAGCACTTGGTTTATAGTCTTCAGCCCGACTATGTCAGCAATCTAAGTAGGTGGGGACAAGTGGTGAACCGTTGTTTGCCGGTTCACTTCACCACCATGGTAATGCTTCAGTCTTTGTCCATTCACTTTAAAGCAATTTCCTGTTCTCTCATCTTTAACCTCAATCGCACCCTTGGATGACACCGAAACCACTCTGGAAGGACCTGACCACCTTGATTTAAGCTTCCCAGGAAATAAATGCAGTCTTGAATTGAAGAGAAGCACCAACTGCCTTGGCTCAAAAGTTCGCCTCAAGATATGATTGTCATGCCATTTCTTTGTTCTTTCTTTATACAATCGTGCACTATCATATGCTTGAAGTCTAAATTCTTCCAACTCATTCAGTTCCAGTAGCCTTTTTGATCCCGCTTGCCTGTGATCCATGTTTAGCTTCTTGATTGCCCACCATGCTTTATACTCCAATTCAAGTGGTAAATGACACGCTTTTCTGAAAACCAAGGCAACATGCCAATTGGGGTACGAAAAGCTGTCCTATAAGCCCATAAAGCATCATCAAGCTTGTCGGACCAATCCTTTCTAGTTGGGCCCACAGTCTTCTCAAGGATCCTCTTAATTTCCCTGTTAGTTAGCTCACACAAACCATTAGTTTGTGGATGGTATGCAAGTGACATTCGGTGGTGCACTTTATATTTCTCTAAGAGAGCTTTGAAATTCTTGTTGTTGAAGTGGGTCCCTTCATCAGTAATGATTGCTCTGGGGGTGCCAAATCTTGTCAAGATATACTTCTTCAAGAATCGAATCACTGTGTTGGCATCGTTAGCTTGGCAAGCCAAAGCTTCAGTCCATTTACTCACATATTCCACAGCGACAAGGATGTACTTGTTTCCTCTGGAAGATGGGAAAGGACCCATGAAATCCATCCCCTAAACATTGAATAACTCCACCTCAAGGATTCCAGATTGTGGCATCTCATGTCTCTTAGAAATATTACCTGTTCTTTAACATCTATCATACTTGGTAACAAAGTGGTGAACATCTTTAAACAAAGTAGGCCAATAAAAACCAGATTCAAGGACCTTTAATGCAGTTCTTTGCCCCCCATAATGTCCTCCATATGCAGATGCATGACATGCATTCAAAATTTCCTTTTGTTCTACCTCAGGCACACATTTTCTAATAATCAAATCAGCACATCTCTTAAAAAGAAATGGTTCTTCCCAAATATAGTAGGCAACATCATGCAAAAACTTTTTTCTTTGGTAGAAATTCAAATTAGGAGGTAATACTTCACATACAAGATAATTCACAATATCAGCATACCATGGAAAATCACAATTACTTACAACAAACAATTGCTCATCAGGAAAACATTCATTAGCCAACAAGTCACTTACATGATTAGAAGAGTTCACAATTCTAGACAAATGATCAGCAACTTGATTTTTAATTCCTTTCCTATCAACTATATGCACATCAAATTCTTGCAGCAACAAGACCCATCTAATCAATCTAGGTTTAGACTCTTTCTTCCCTAACAAGTATTTAATGGCAGCATGATCAGTGTGAACTATAACCTTAGCACCCATCAAATATACTCTAAATTTTTCAAAAGCAAACACTACATCAAGCATTTCTTTTTCAGTGGTAGAGTAATTTACCTGAGCTGTTACTAAGGTCCTGCTCGCGTAGTAGATAGGATGGAAAATCTTCACACACCGTTGTCCCAACACAGCTCCAACATCATAGTCGCTCGCATCACACATTATTTCAAAAGGTAGTGGTCAATCAGGAGCTACAATAATAGGAGCTGACGTCAATCTTCTCTTCAGTTCTTCAAAAGCCTTCATACACTCCTCATTAAACTGAAAAGGAGTATCTTTCTCCAGCAACTGTGAAGGGGCTTTGAAATCTTGGAAAATCTTTAATGAATCGACGATAGAAACCAGCATGGCTCAAGAAGCTTCTTACAGCTTTGACATTAGAAGGAGGAGGAAGCTGCTCAATCACAGAAATCTTGGCTCTATCAACCTCTAAACCATGTTTAGAAACTTTATGACCCAAAACTATGCCTTCAGTCACCATGAAATGACACTTTTCCCAGTTGAGCACTAAGTTTGTCTCCTCACATATCTTCAACACTTTTTCCAGATTGATCAAGCACTCATCAAATGATTCTCCAAACACCGAGAAGTCATCCATGAATACTTCCATTATCTCTTCTATCATATCAGAGAATATACTCATCATACATCTCTGAAAAGTGGCAGGAGCATTACATAACCCAAATGGCATTCTTCTAAAGGCAAAAGTGCCATAAGGATAGGTGAATGTTGTCTTCTCTTGATCTTCGGGGGCTACCACAATTTGATTGTACCCTGAATGCCCATCCAAGAAACAGAAGAATTCTTTACCGGCCAATCGGTCTAACATCTGGTCAATAAAAGGAAGTGAGAAATGATCTTTCCTTGTAGCATCATTCAACTTTCTATAATCCATGCAAATACGCCAACCAGTAACTGTGCGAAATAGGGATTAGCTCATTTTGCTCATTAGTAATCACTGTCATGCCCCCTTTTTTAGGAACACATTGTACTGGGCTGACCCACGCGCTATCAGAAATAGGGTAAATGATCCCAGCATCTAACTATTTAATAATTTTCTTCTTGACCACTTCTTTCATCATAGGATTTAGCCTTCTCTGATTCTGAACAGATTTCTTATGATCATCCTCCAAGAGTATCTTGTACATTACAATTGACGGGCTTACACCTTTTATGTCTGCAATTGTCCAACCTAAAGCGCCTTTGTGTCCCCTGATTACTTTCAGCAATCGTTCTTTTTGATTTTCAGATAAGGAGGAAGAAATGATAATGGGTAGTGTCTCATATTCACCCAAATATGCATATTGAAGATGTGGTGGTAGGGGTTTAAGCTCTAGGATTGGTGCATGTTCAATAGAAGGCTTTAAAGAAGTAGTTTGCCTTGATTCAATCTCTAACAACTCAAACTGCTGTAATGGTTTACTGTAACAAGGAGAGGCTTCAAGCAACTTCTTACATTCAACTATATTCCCTTCTTGAATCTCATATGTCCCAAGTAAAACAGCAACTAACGGTTCTGTTATAGAAAATGACTCTAAAGTCTCTTGAATAACCTCATCAAACATGTCAACCCTGAAGCAATCTGTAACATCCCTAGGATACTTCAATGCCTTGTTCATGTTGAATACAACTTCTTCATCATTTACCCTCAACTTGATCTCTCCCTTTTCAACATCAATTAGTGTTCGAGCTGTAGCAAGGAAAGGTCTTCCCACAATGAGCGGTAGATCTCTATCTTCATCACAGTCCAAGACAATAAAGTCAGCAGGGAAAATAAACTTGTCAACTTTAACCAAAACATCTTCAATGATACCCTTTGGAAAAGCTAAACTTCGATCAGCTAGCTGCAGTGTCACAGAAGTTGGTTGAGCTTCATCCAGTTGTAATTTTCTGAACACATATAGTGGCATCAAGTTAACACTTGATCCTAGATCACATAATGCTCTTCCCTGAAACTTTTATCCAATTATGCAAGGTATGGAAAAACTGCCTGGATCTTTCTGTTTAAGAGGTAGCTTGTTGAGAAGAATAGCACTACACTCTTCGGTTAAGGCTACAGTTTCATAGTCACCAAACCTCCTCTTCTTACTCAACATCTCCTTTAGAAACTTCACATATTGAGGCATCTACTCTAACGCCTCAAGAATAGGGATGTTAATGTGTAGTTGCTTGAAAATCCCCAAAAACTTCTTATACTGCTCATCTAAAGCTTTCTTCTAAAATCTTTGAGGGAGTGGTAAAGGCAGTACCCATTTAAGATTATCCTGGCTAGCCTTCTTTTTCACTTCCCCCTGTTTAGACTCAATCTCAACTTTCTATTCACTGACTTTTTCCTTCATCGTCTGTGCGACCTCTTCATTATGCTCTATAGTGATTGTAGGATTTGTTTGATCATTAGAAGCTGGAGGTTTTTTCATTGGTTGTGGGATCTCAGGCAATTACTTTCTACTTCTCAATGTAAGAGCCTTGCATTCCTCTCGCCCATCTCTCTGAGGATTAGGCACAGTATTACTTGGCAATTTTCTTTGTTGTAAAACATTCATAACATTTGCAAGTTGTCCCATTTGTATTTGAAGATCCTTGATAGATGAGGTCAATCCTGCAACAGTGGCGTGAGTATCCTTGATTGATGAGGCCATCCCGGCAACAATGGCGTTAGTAGTAGCTTGACCTTGAGCACTCTTTAGTTGTAAACTTGCGAGCTGAGACATCACTGCTTGTAGATCAGACTTAGGTTCTTGGGTGGGAACAACTTCCCTTTCTAATTGATGAAAGCCAGGAGGTGACACTTGGTTCGTATCAGAACTTGATGCTTCATTAAGAGTCGCCCCATATTTCCAAGAAAGGTTGGGATTTTTTCGCCACCCAAAATTGTAGGTGTTCGAGTAGGGATTTTTGTGGTTGTTGCCACGGTAGTTACCTGCATAGTTCACTGGTTCCATTTGTTGAGATATGAGGCATTGTCCATTATCATGGCCATCTCCACAGTAATCACAAGGGGCATGAACAGCATTAACTCCTATCTGGCTACCATTAGATCGGTTTACTTTAGCTTCTAAGTGATCAAATCTCCTGTTGATTGTATTCAACATTGCCATCAACTGTGAAGAAGGTTCCTCACTAATTTTATCAACTAACTTCACTAGCCTTCTGTCATTGTTGTTCTGGAGAAAGTCAGTGGATAAGTCATCTAGGCATTTCCAGACACGATTTACCGGTTGCTTTGTAATTCCCCCATTAGTGACAGCATTTAGTTCTGATTTAGATTCAGGAGTCAACCAAGTACTGAATATTTGAAGCAAGACCCATCTCTCTAGATTATGCTGCCCTCTGCCAAGTTGTTGAGCCATTCTTTAGCTTTTCCTTGTAGAGAGTAAGGAAAAAGTCGGAGGCAAATCACATCATTAGGTACTCCATTTTGCTTGAATGAGTTGCAAACATCAAGAAATTGCAGCAGATGTTGATTATGATCTTCTGAATCATTCCCTGCATACTGACCCTGGAGTTCAAGCATCAACTGTGAAGAAGGTTCCTCACTAATTTTACCATTAGGCACTCTGATTAACGATTGATACCCTTGAGATTGTCTTCCCAGAAAATCAACTGTACTGCTGCCTCCTCTTGGTTTTGAGATGTTGTAGCTTCCAAAAGCTCTTGGATTTTCCTTATTTTCTGTGGTGTTTTAGTAGCTTTAGGTCTACTAGTCATGTACC
Organism: Acacia crassicarpa; assembly: GCA_034222035.1. Lineage (NCBI taxonomy): Eukaryota > Viridiplantae > Streptophyta > Magnoliopsida > Fabales > Fabaceae > Acacia > Acacia crassicarpa. The sequence goes on from JAWXYG010000003.1 coordinate 44,486,108, forward strand.
AAAGTACCTGCAAAACCAAATAAATCTCAAAGTATCACACTAACACCAAAAGCTTTTTTAAAAAAAAGATAAATAAATAAATAAAAATAAAAAAATGATTTTTTTTTTTAAAATACTCAAACTAAAACTACTAAAGGATTTCTAATACTAATCACCAATTGCCTTGAGTCCCCGGCAACGGCGCCAAAAACTTGATAGGGAAAAACCTTATATCCTTTAGACTCCGCAAGTGTACGGGTCGTATCAAGTAATAAAGTGATCAGAAAAGTTTCATTCCCACGAGGACTCAATCTAACTAGCGATTAGATATTAAATTTCCTTGTTTCATTTAAGTTGAGTAAATCAGAATTATTTTCAAAGAGAAAAATGAAAGTGGAGCCTAATACCCAAGAGGGGGGTGAATTGGGTATTTTAAAAATTTTCAGTAACTGCTCTGTTTTTGAACTATGAAAACAGGGTAAAACAGAGTAAAGGAAGAATAGCAAGACACAAGAAGATTTATACTGGTTCGGTCTTAACCACTGACCTACGTCCAGTCCTCAGCCCACTGGGATTTTCACTATATCAAAGATTACACACTTTGCACTCAAGAAGTGATTCTCTCACTAGAACTCATTCTCCCTTACAAGTTGTAATCAATGATCCCAAATCACCAGGTCCCCTGACTTGTGATTCCTTTACAATAAATGAGTAATCAGAAGTAAAACTCTTTTAAAGAGCAGATATAAATGAACATTGAAGCTCTTGTATCAAAAGATACTATACAAGTGAAAACTGAAAGAAATGAATGAACACTTCAATGAATTTCGCTCTCAATTGTTGTTGTTGTTAGTTGGAAAGACTTGAATGCTCTTCTATTTATACTCTGAGATCATTAAATGAACGTTGCTTTCCAAATAGATCCGTTGGAGAAGTTGTTCTGAGATTAGGAGGTGGTTTCAGCAACTTCTCTCTCTAAAACTCTTCATAATCCAGCTGTCCAAGTAAGCAGGGTTGACTCTCTGCGAATTAATCCGTTAAAGAGGATGTTTCTTGTTGTAGAGGTCAATCTTTAATGCTTTATAGGTGTGTGCAGTTGGAATGGTCAGAAGAAGTAACTTTCTGGACTTTGCATTAAATGTTCTGAACCACTTTTTGCTTTATGCTTTAACTCCTCAATAAACCTACTTTAATCCTCTAAAATTCACTAATAAAGACGTTAAACATATCAGAGAATATCAGAGAATAATAGAACAAAGTATTAAGATCAAACAAGAATGTTTTTAGAATTCGTCAAATTTGAATTTCTGAACTAGCGTCATGAACTCGAGCTTAGTTCTTCCAGGCTCGAGTTTGTTGCTTCAGTGTATAAAAACATTTCAGTTCAAAACTTGTAAACCTGAGGTTTGTAGTCTAAACCGGAGGTTCTTAACTCATTGGAAAAATCACATTGCTCTTGGGTTGATTTGAACTCGAGCTTATACTCCTGGGCTCGAGTTTATTTCATCCAGAGAGGAATGTTGCGATTTTGAGTTTTGGAGAGTTTAAGTTTACAAGGACAAACTCGAGCTTATTAGTGACAAGCTCGAGTTTGACACTGTTCAGGACATAGCTTAGTTTTAGCTTTGAAATGATAAACCTGAGGTTTGTGGAGCAAACTCTAGAGTTTAAGACAAATTGAAAAGTTCTTTGCTCTCTGTAAGGTTTGAACTCGAGCTTAACATGTTAGGCTCGAGTGTGGCACTATCCATGTCAAGACTTAGTTCATTCTTCCAGTGCTCAAACCTGAGGTTTATAAAATAGACTCTAAAATTTTCTCAAGTTGAAAAATACTTTTGCTCTCTGGAGCTTTTAGGCTCGAGTTTAAAACATTAGGCTCGAGTTTGTTCATCTTTGAAAAAACTATGAATACTTATGTTCTGAGATAAACCTGAGGTTCGTAAAATATGTCTCAGATTTAACTGAGTTGGAAAACATTGAAAGCTCTCGGCCAAATATAGGCTCGAGTTTGAAATCATGAACTCGAGCTTATATGATTTGTAAGCTCTTGAGATTTTTCAAACTGGAAAACTTTACTCTTAATGAAACTGTGCAGAGTTTGTGAAAATCTCTTAATTTGAAAAATTTCTTCCCGCCAGAGATGAACTCGAGTTTGCCATAACAGGCTCGAGTTCATAGGTTGTGAAAGCAATGAAAGATTTTCTCTGGAGGTTGCAAACTTGAGGTTTGAAGAAACAGGTGTCGAGTTTAAAGGTGTTTTCAAAATACAAACCTCTCTGCCTTTGATGAACTCGAGCTTCAAAATGTGGGCTCAAGTTCGCCCAAACTTTTGAAAAGCTTTAAGTTCAAACTTCAGGTTTAGTCTCGAGTTTGAAAATTGAACTGGCGAGTTTGTAGCCTCTGTCTAAGGCAAGCTCGAGCATGCACATAATAGGCTCGAGTTTATTGCAGACAGAATGTTTTTTCTTGAAATTTACAAGTTCAAATCAGTTTAATTTTAAACAAAAACATTTCCATATTGTTTACAATTGTTATTAATCATCAAAACACATAGAGAACTAACAAAAAAGAATAAGAACTAATAGTAGCAAAAGACTTTTCACAAAAGAGCAAATTCCAATGTCAAAAAGTACAACCTAGAGTCACTAATCCCTTGTTTGGTTTTTTTAGATTTTATCCCCACTAAATTAATTTTGAATTAACCTAAACAGCTAATCTAGAGTATTAATGTCTATAAATGCCTTTCAGTCCATTTATCTACCTATCTTAGTCAATTATGTGATGCCTCACACAACTAAATAAGATGTTTTTTAAATCGGGCTCACTCTAATTTGATTATGTGGAGCTTCTAGGTATATTCATATCCTAGACACAAATTAGATTAAAACCTAAATTCACGTTAAATTTAAATCTAATTCCGCATTATTTATTCCCAAGGTCAATTTAGGATTCCCTCTTTCAAGTTCAACCCTAAATCCCCAAAACATGCTCAATGGTGACCACTCACTAAGCAATAACAATAAACACAGGATTAAATAAACTAAATAAAATTAAGCAAAACTAAAAAGTAGGAATAATCTCTAAAACTCAAACAAGTTCATAGGTTCTCTAGCTTGAAAAGAAAAATTAGCCACACATGGCTATAAGAAAATCCAAAACAAACATAAGAAATTCAGGTTCCAAAAGAAAGAGAAGAAGAAGAAGAAAGAAGAGATCCTAGAACAACTATGCTTCTTGACTGAATATCAAGCTCTGCTTCTTCTTTTCGTCTCCAGCAAAGTCTCACGTTCCAGGTTTTTTTCTTCACTGCCCGTGCGTCTCCATTTTTTCTTCCTGTCCGTGCATCTCTGCTCCTTCTTTTTCCAGCGCCTCCTTTTTTTCTCTACTGCGTGCTCTCCCTTCTGAATAATTAGGTCACAATTCTCCTCTTCAATTGTTGTGCCAACTCACGCCAATAATGACAAAATAATCATCCAAAATATGCCGCCTATTTCTCCCAAGTCGTGGGTGCCTTTCTCATCGATTCAATTCATTCAAATTGATTTAATTGATTCCAATTGATTTGGCCCAACATGCATTCAATTCCCAAAGTCCATGGGTGCCACGACAATGAATATGAAATAATCGTACTCCCTGATTCTGCTCCGATTGTTAAAAAAAAGAAAAGGAAATAATATGATAATAATAAGATTGAATTTTTATTTCTTCTTTTTCTTTTTTTCCTTTTTTCTTTTAAACCTCCCATTATCATTATTTATTTCCTAAACTCAAACTTTTATTTTAAATTGAAATCCCACAAATGATGTATCCAGATTGATATCTCTTAAAATCTCAACAAATTCTCTTCAATTTAGCATTGATGACTTCCTAAATATATCAAGATATATCTCAAATCAATTAAAAATAGGAAGTCATCAATACCTCCTTTTGCTTTGATAAACTTTATGTTTTTAATATTGAAAGAGTGTGTCGGCTTATGTCTTGGTAACTAAGGATTTGTCAAATACTCTTTACTTTGTTATATATCAGTCTCATGTTATTTTTTCTGGAAATGACTTTTTTGTTAGGGATCCAAGGCAATACAAGCTATTGTTATGCCAGACAAACATTATATTGATCATATTGTAAATGTACATTGTGAAGCCTTTTCAGAAATGAGTAACATTAGATTACTCATATTAAGTCCAAAGCACTTTATGCTTAGGACTATTAGAGTCAAGTCACCAAGGGGATTGAAACTTTCTAGTGCATTAAAAGTTGTTCGATGGTCAAATTTTCAACTCAACGCTCTTCCACTTGAGAATCCATTGGAGAAACTCGTTCATATTGAAATGCCTGATAGCAGAATAAAGCAACTTTGGAATGGCATACAGGTGAGATTGATGTTTCATGCATCATTGTTTATCTTAAAAATAAACTTTTGCGTCCATGTTTTATTGATACATTAGTGAGACTGACTCTACTGTCTTTTGTTTGATCCTAGATTATGAGAAAGTTGAAATTCATCAACTGGAGAGATTCTAGGAATTTGGTTGAAACTCCCGACTTCTCAGGAATTCCATATCTAGAATATTTATGTCTTTATCAGTGCAATTCCCTTGTCACGGTTCACCACTCACTTGGAAAGTTAAAAGCGCTTGCTAAGGTGAACTTGGAGTTTTGTCAGAATCTTGAAATTCTACCAAGAAAATTGGAAACAAATTCTTTGATGATGTTAGATCTTAGATGGTGTAAAAAACTTGCAGTGCTCCCAGAATTTGGGGAAGGTATGAAAAAATTATCATATTTTGATATAACTGGGACTGCTATTACTAGACTTCCTGAATCACTTGAATCTTTGACTAGTCTTGGAGATTTGGATTTGAGTTTCTGCAAAATTTTTAATCTTGACACATTAATCAAAGTAAAGTCATTAACAAATTTATCTTTAAGCAATTGTGGCTTAAATGACGGATCGATTCCAGATGATTTTGGTAGTTTATCATCACTGGTTGTATTGAATCTAAGCGGTAACAATTTTGTTAATCTACCCTCTGGTTGCTTCTCTAGTTTTTTTCGACTTTGATTTCTTTCATTGGAATCTTGCGAAAGGCTTAAGTCATTCACTACTAGAAAAAGCCAAAATAGTGACGGAATTTGCGACGGAAAAATAAATCCGTCGCAAAATTTTGCGACGGAATTTAAAATCGCAAAATTTTGCGATGGAATTTAAAATCCGTCGCAATTTGCCCAAAATAAATCCGAGTATATTAGTTTTGCCCAAAAGGTGGGAAAAAACCCGCCAATTTGCGACGGAAACAAAATCCATCGCAAATTTTTTGCGACGGAAAACTAATTCGGTCGCAACATTTTGCGACGAATTTTTTTCCCGTTGCGAAAATTTAAAAAAAAATCGAGAATATTAATTTCAGCCAAAATGCGGGAAAAAATCCGCCAATTTACGACAGAAACAAAATCCATCGCAAATTGTGACTAAAGCGAAATTCCATCAGAAATTTGTGCAATGGAATTTGTTTTCCGTCGCAAATTGTGATTGAAAATTCCATCAGAAATTCTTGCGACGGAATACAAATTCCGTCGCAAATGTGAAAGGCCAGGCCGTTTCATTTATTTCCTTCGACGTCAATGAATCAAAGGAGGAAGACGTTTCAAATTGCCTCTGAATTGAAATCCCTAGCCCTTTCTTCCAGTATGCCATTGTCGACCTTCGTCCTCTTCGCTGTCGTCGGTGTGCTTGCATGCCAAGGACCGTCACCGTCGTCTTCCTCCTTTGCTCAAGATTTCTGGTTGCTGCTCTCCCGCTTTCGGATCTGTTTGCCCTAGCCGTGAAATCTCTCGGTCTTTCCTCTGATTAATGGGGTTTTGTTCATTCCAAGTTGGGCACACGCCGCTATGATGACCGGCGAGGAGATGGATCCCACTATATATTTTCACGAATTAGCGCGCTTAAAACGAGTGAGTCTCTATCGACCAAAAAAACGAATTAACGGCGGGGGCAACTTGTATATAGTATTCTAGGGCAGTTGCAACGGAAAAATGGTCAAATCCGTGATGCCAAACGAGCTCCAAGAAATCATAAAGCCATTTTGTCAGAGAACTGCAGAAGTAGAGGTAAGGCTTTTTTGTTATGTCCCCCACTAGTTTTTCAATTTAAACTCGTCGATAAAAGAAAATATGCGACTCTGAAACGCATCTGCCCATTGTTTTTTGATTTGTCTTTCGATATTGATGACAACGCACTTATTTTTGCTCATTCATCTTCTTCCTATGTGTCTTTTTTCGGTTGAAAGTCACCTATTACTACGAATCTGGGTGTGATACTAAACAGTCTTTTTGGGGATTTTAAGTTTGTTTTGTTTTAGCACGCTGTTCTTTGAACCACTTCTCCCATATGGCTTACATCTGATTTGGCTTCTTCTTTTGCCCCCGAAACTATGCAATTGCTTGTTCAGGAGTTATTTAGGGCTGTTTGTTTGTGCATAAATTGGAGAAGATTTGAGCACTAGTCTTTCATACTTAATACACTTTTGTTTTTCGGATCAGAATAAGCAAGTAGATTTAAAAGTGTTCAGAATATTAATAAATTTATTTTGTTATAGGATAAATAATATTAAAAAAAAACCCATGTCCTAATTTGATCAGAGTTGTTTTCAGCTTATGGTTCTTTTGCTTTTCGCTACTGGTTGCTGTGTAGGATTTTATCACTAATCCCACTGAAGGTAGTATTTTCCTTTATGTATTCGATGCTCCTATGGGTTGATATTTTCTTTTCTTTTTTTCCAACACTTTTTTTTGGTTTAACTTGCTCAAAATAATTAAACAGAACTCGATTATCAACCAAGTGAGAGTTTGAAGCATGAGGACGTAAGCAATAAAAAGATTTTGTTCTAATTTGTACTCTGTCGAACCAATTTTTTTCTTGTTATATGTTAAATTTTTGTATAATATATAATCTTGGTAGTTAGAGATTTTAGACCATGAAGCTGATTATATGTGTCAACCATGTTCAAGAGAGATTTGCAATGTGTTGTAATCCAGGACCAATGGTAGCCTTTTGCAATGGCTGCTTAGCTTCATGAGCCATTTCTTCCCTTTTTGTATCCTTCTTCCAAAGCTGTAATCAACCCGTAAGAGCTTCATGAGCCATTTCTTCCCTCTCATTTTGCAACTTTTTCACCACACTGGATTGCTTATTAACAAACAGAATATTATCTGGAGTCAGGAAAAACAGAAATAGACATATTCAACTTTTGATCATGTAAAAGCATTTTCCTTCACTTTAATTTGAGATAAGTGGTTCAAACTAGTATGGTTTAGCATTGGAAACAGGGTCTGGACATTTTACTCCCGTACAAGGCTTTTCTTCTTTTTTTTCGCCTTGATATACTTCCCACCTTATTGGATTGCTTCATGTCCAAAGGAAAATTTAGCCTTATAAGTGGTATCTTTGTTAACCAAGAATTGAGAGAGAGGGGGGGGGGGGGGGGGGGGGTTATAATGCCAAAAGGCGAAAGTATGGTGTGAAGTGACATAACCGAGGTCTTTTACTTTGTCAAATACCTGAGTTCTTTGAAACTTAGGATATCAATGACCTCTTGACGAAAGAACATGATCTGATTTAGCTCCTCATTAAAAAAAAATCTTACTTTTAACTCTTAAGTGTCATGTTTAGGTTTAAGTTGGCACATGAAAGGTTAAAATCTCCAAGCTAGTATAATAATGCTCCTTTGGGTCCTAAATACAAGAGCTAGATAACTAGTTTGCATATATTAAGAAAATTAATTAACTAGTTATTTGTCAAAAAGATGTGTTAGTTTCTTTAAAATATCTTCTTTAGCATTGAAACAACCCCTAGATAGAATCTAACATATGTAATCAATAGAGATAGTTTAAAAAAAATTATAAATTTAGGGGACAAAATGGATAGGGCTTTTATATTTAAGACTAAATCCAACATCCCAACTAGCTCCTATATTAGGAATTAGAATGAGTATTGTATATGGAGATTATGGGGTAAAATTCTCTTTTCTTCACGATTATGTTGTTCTATGTTTGCAGCTTACATGCCACACTTGAGCATTCTATATGGAGATTTAACTGATGAGGAGAAGAAAAGGGCTCAAGAAAGAGCCAATTGTCACGGATCGCAGGGAACGCAAGATATTTTGTGCACAAGGCACTTCTAAGGAGGTTTCTAGAGAACTCCACAATATGGTAGATCCTTGTACATAGGTGTAGCAATGTATAGAGAATTCTAGAACTCTCTTGTAAAGTGTAAATATCTAGATATTTCTAGGGAATGTTCTGGAGAACCATTCCCCACCGTTGGATGTAATCGATCATAGCCGTTCGTTAAGGAGGTGGATGCCTATAAATAGGAGGTGCCACCCTCAGTTGTATTCATTCGAAAGCAATTCAAGTTGTTTGCTACTCAGAGCTTCTCTCTCTATAAGTTCTCTTTGTACTTGTGCTCTTTGCCTACGCTTGAGGGTTCGGCTGACTTAGCCAAGATCGCGGGATTGATCGAAGCTAAGGCCGGCACGGTTTTGGGTGGAATTTGTCTAAGACCGTGACAACGTGGTATCAGAGCTTTGGTTCGAAGCTTTGAGTGTGGTTCGTGGGAGCCATTGTGTAGGCAACGATGTCGGGCACAACTGAGGACATTGTGCTTTCTGGAGAAGAGAGGGGTAGGGAGACTCAACCTCTTCACCAACCTAAGAAGGTTCGAGGCGCGAGCAAGTCTCGCCAAGCCACGGATGTTGCCACCTTGACGGTAAAGGTGGAGGCTTTGGAGGAGGCCTTGCAAGAGGTGGTCGCTAGGGTGGACAAAGTAGAAGGTGACTTTGCTACTCTTGAAAATCACACCCTAGAACAATTGGATAATGTGAGGTTGGATCTTGATTCGCACCTCAATGTCGAGGAGGAACAAGCCGAGTCTATGAGGCGACTCGAGGCTAAGGTAATGGATGCCATTACTGCCATGCAGGATCATCTCAACTCTCTTAAGGCTTCTTTGGAGAGTCAAGCTAAAACTCCATTGGGAGCTGGGACCAGTGGAGCGAGGGAGGTAAGGCTGGACCTCCCTAAGCCGAAGGAATTCAAAGGTGTCCGTGATGCCAAAGAGGTCGAGAACTTCTTGTGGCAAATGGAGCGATAAGCTGAAAGCTTGAACTTGGCCAACGACACGGACAAGGTACGCACTGCTTCCTTATTCCTTACTGATAATGCTATGCTATGGTGGCGTAGGAAGCATGCAGATATGGATAAAGGCCTTTGCACTATTACAACATGGGAAGATTTTAAGAAAGAACTAAAGAAGCAGTTCTATCCTGAGAACGTGGTCTATGAGGCTCGGAAGAAGTTGAGGGAATTGAAACATAAGACCACGATTACCGACTATGTAAGGGATTTCACTACCCTCATATTGCAGATCCCCAACTTGACCGGTGAAGAAACATTGTTCTATTTCATAGGCGGTCTTCAGAACTGGGCTAAACATGAGCTTCAACGGCGTGGTGTGACGAATGTAGATGAAGCCATTGCCATTGCCGAAAGCCTTACCGAGTATCAAAGGGGAGAGAAGGGTGAGTCTTCCAAACCTAAGTCTTCCAAGCCTAGTCAAGGGAAAGGTGGGGGAGACAAAGGCAAGGGGACCACCAAGGGAGGAGCTGGCAAGACCTTCTATAAGAATCAATATGAGGAGAAGAAGAAGAACAAGAACTACACAATCAGCTGCTTCGTGTGCAAAGGGCCACATCGCATGAGTAATTGTCCTAAGCTCAGTACCTTGTCAGCCATTGTCGAAGGGCAAGATGTACCCAACGAGGAAGGGCCAAGTTCTCAAATAGGGTCTTTGAGGCTCTTGAACGCCTTAAAGGCTAAACCTGTGCAGTCTGCTCCAAAGAGTAACGGACTAATGTACGTAGAGGCGAAACCAAACGGGAAGCCCGTGAAGGTGATGGTGGATACCGGGGCGACCCACAATGTCATTACTCCAGAGGAGGCTAAGCGAGTTGGCCTCTCAGTTACTCAACCACGAGGAGGATGGTTGAAGACTGTGAACGCCCCTGCCAAACCCCTCAATGGCGTAGCAACTGGGGTAGAGCTATGCCTTGGCACGTGGAAGGGGACTGTGGATCTATCAGTGGCCCCTATGGATGATTTCAAAGTGGTATTTGGGATGGACTTTTTGCGCAAGGCAAAAGCATTCCTTATGCCATGTTATGACTCCGTGTGCATCATGGAAAAGGGGCTCGCTTGCACAGTACCTGCAACAAGCGATGATCAGGTTGCTCACTTGTTAGCCATGCAAGTAGCGAAGGGACTTAAGAAAGGGGAAGTCACCTATCTTGCAGCCCTGAAGGAGGTGAACTCTAATGAAGAGGATAGTGGAAGCCTTCCCCCTATCATTCAGAACGTCCTCAAGAAAAACGAGGACATCATGCCGCCAGAACTTCCTAAGAGGTTGCCGCCGAGGCGAGAGGTGGACCATAGGATCGAGTTGGAACCGGGAGCACGTCCACCCGCCATGGCACCCTATCGCATGGCACCGCCTGAGTTGGAAGAGCTAAGGAAGCAATTGAAGGGATTGCTTGATGCTGGGCATATACGGCCTTCCAAAGCACCTGATGGGGCACCAGTCTTGTTCCAACGCAAGCACGATGGATCGTTACGACTCTGCATCGACTATCGGGCCCTTAATAAGGTAACTATCAAGAACAAGTATCCTATTCCCTTAATAGCAGATTTGTTCGACAGGTTGGGCAAGGCGAAGTACTTCTCCAAGTTAGACTTGAGGTCGGGGTACCATCAAATTCGCATTGCCGAAGGAGATGAACCCAAGACCGCTTGTGTGACAAGGTATGGGTCCTTTGAGTGGTTGGTCATGCCTTTTGGACTAACCAACGCACCGGCAACATTTTGCACACTGATGAATGAGATCTTTCATCCATTTCTCGACCGGTTTGTGGTGGTATACTTGGATGATATAGTCATCTACAGTGATACCTTGGAAACTCATGCGGAACACTTGCGAGCCGTGTTCCAGACTCTGCGCAAGAACGAGCTATATGTTAAGAAGGAGAAATGTTCTTTTGCCAAGGAGGAGGTGCACTTCCTTGGACACATCATTCGCCAGGGGACCCTTATGATGGATAAGGAGAAGATTCGCGCTATTGAAGAATGGGAGCCACCCACCCGAGTATCCGAGGTACGATCTTTTCTTGGGTTGGTGAATTACTATAGGCGGTTTATCAAGGGCTACTCTGCCAGGGCAGCCTTTTTGACAGACTTGTTGAAGAAAAACAAGCCATGGGACTGGACCAAAGAGTGCCAAGATGCCTTTGAAGACTTGAAGGTAGCTGTAATGGAGGAGCCTGTGTTGGCTCTCCCGGACTTCTTTAAGACATTTGAAGTTCACACGGATGCTTCTGACTTTGCTATTGGAGGAGTACTGATGCAAGAAAGGCATCCAATAGCATTCGAGAGTCGCAAGCTTAATGATGCTGAGCGACGTTATACCGTCCAAGAGGAAGAGATGACAGCCGTAGTGCATTGCTTGCGGACTTGGAGGCATTATCTGCTGGGATCTAGGTTTGTGATCAAGACCGATAATGTGGCTACTAGCTATTTCCAGACTCAAAAGAAGTTAACACCCAAGCAAGCCCGGTGGCAAGACTTTCTAGCCGAGTTTGACTATGTGATGGAGTACAAACCCGGCACGGCTAATGTAGTGGCGGATGCATTAAGCCGGAAAGCAGAGTTGGCATCAATGAGTCAAGCCGAGGGCGACTTGATCACAAAAATCGTTGAAGGTATGAACCATGATCCCGTTGCTCGGCAACTTGTAGAGATGGCCAAGGAAGGGAAAACCAAGAGGTTTTGGTTGGAGGATGGCCTTCTCTATACTGTTGGAAGACGAGTCTTTGTTCCGAAATGGGACAACTTACGAAAGGAGCTCATTAAGGAATGTCATGACTCCAAGTGGGCTGGTCATCCAGGACAAAGGCGCACCCTCGCTTTGTTAGAAGCAACTTATTACTGGCCGCAGATGAGGGACGAGGTGGAACTTTATGTGAAGACTTGTCTTGTATGCCAACAAGACAAGATAGTAAACCAACAACCTGCAGGACTGTTGGAGCCTCTCCCTGTACCAGGGCAACCATGGGAAAGTGTTTCCATGGACTTCATTTCAGCTTTGCCAAAGTCCGAAGGGTGTGGCTCTATTATGGTGGTGGTAGATCGATTCTCAAAGTATGCAACCTTCATAGCTGCCTCGACGGATTGTACAGCAGAAGAAGCGGCCAGGCTATTCTTCAAGAATGTGGTGAAGTATTGGGAGCTACCAAAGACAATCATCAGTGACAGGGATCCCCGCTTCACAGGAAAATTATGGACCGAGTTGTTCAAGCTCCTGGGCACTGAGCTACACTTCTCCACAAGTTTTCACCCACAGACCGATGGACAAACAGAAAGGGTGAATTCCTTGTTGGAATGCTACCTGCGGCACTTTGTGAGTGCCAATCAAAAGGATTGGGCCAAGCTTCTCGATGTGGCTCAATTCTCTTATAACTTACAAAAGAGTGAGGCAACAGGAAGCAGTCCCTTTGAAGTGGTGATGGGACAACAACCACTCACTCCTCATGCCCTTGCCACCACCTACAAGGGCAAGAGTCCAGGAGCCTACCACATGGCCAAATCTTGGCAAGAACAAGTCGAGGTAACGAGATCCTTTCTTGTCAAGGCGGCCAAGCGGATGAAAAAGTTCACAGATAGGAAGAGGCGTGCTTCTGAATACCATGTGGGAGACAAGGTAATGGTGAAGCTTCTTCCTCAACAATTCAAAGTGTTCCGAAAGGTGCACAAGGGCCTCATCCGCAAATATGTAGGTCCGTACAAGATCGTGGGGAAGGTAGGAAAGGTTTCCTACATGCTGGACCTACCTTCAAACTTGAAGATTCATCCTGTCTTCCACGTTAGCATGCTAAAGCCGTTCCATGAAGACAAGGATGATCCGGATCGAGCCATCTCGACGAGAGCACCTCCGACTATGACCAAGTCATTCGATCGAGAGATAGAAGAGGTGCTGGCTGATCGAGTTGTGCGGCGACGAGGGGTACCACCAAGTACCCAATACTTAATCAAATGGAAAGGATTGCCAGAGAGTGAAGCCACATGGGAACCTCAGGAGGATCTTTGGCAATTCGAAGACCACCCACACCGGTACAAAGACAAGTCTGTGACGAGGACGTCACCGGATTAGGTGGGGGAGAGTGTCACGGATCGCAGGGAACGCAAGATATTTTGTGCACAAGGCACTTCTAAGGAGGTTTCTAGAGAACTCCACAATATGGTAGATCCTTGTACATAGGTGTAGCAATGTATAGAGAATTCTAGAACTCTCTTGTAAAGTGTAAATATCTAGATATTTCTAGGGAATGTTCTGGAGAACCATTCCCCGCCGTTGGATGTAATCGATCATAGCCGTTCGTTAAGGAGGTAGATGCCTATAAATAGGAGGTGCCACCCTCAGTTGTATTCATTCGAAAGCAATTCAAGTTGTTTGCTACTCAGAGCTTCTCTCTCTAAAGTGTTCTCTCTCTATAAGTTCTCTTTGTACTTGTGCTCTTTGCCTACGCTTGAGGGTTCGGCTGACTTAGCCAAGATCGCGGGATTGATCAAGCTAAGGCCGGCACGGTTTTGGGTGGAATTTGTCTAAGACCGTGACACAATGCTCTTGATGATGTGAATGGGTTGAACTTTCAAATAAGTCGCCTTGCATTATACAAGACAGACACTGAAGACAAAACTCTGAAATCCTGGGAGAAAATTGCTGATTGCGTTCTCACTCCAAATTAGCTTTTGCTTATTATGACCTCTTTTAGTAAAATCTGTTGAGGATTTGCTTATGACTTTTTTTATGTTTATCACTCAATCCACACTCTAATGTGAATCATATTAGGTCTCTGCTACTGTATGTGAATGAAATAGAAAAAAGCAGATATGATTCATCCGAAGTTGTGGTCTTGATCACAAGAAAAATTCATGACCTTGATGATTAAGTTGCATGACAAAGCTATCAAAATCAACAAAATGTCGTTTTGTGCTTCATAATTAATCAAAAAAATAAACAAATAAAACAAATAAAAAAAACAAATAAAAAAAAATTTGCTACGGAAAATAAAAAATAAAACAAATAAATAAAAAAAAGAAAAAAAAAAGAATTTACTACGGAATATTTTCCGTAGCAAATTTGCGACGGAATTTCCAAGTCCGTCGCAAATTGCTACCAGGAATTTTGCTACGGAAAATCCATATTTTTCTGTAGCAAAATCATTTTGCTACGGATTTTGCCCGTAGCAAAATTCGAAATTTTTTGTAGTGTCTATTGGACCGATCTGATCCAGCTTAATTGAGCTCGGTCTAGTACTAAACTAGACCAGACCTCGGGTTGACTCCCAACCCGGTCCAATCTAGTCCATGGAGAACCCTACTCTCATGTACTTTCAGATATGCATAGACTAATTGTCCAATCATTCCTCTCCTTTCACCTCCCCTTAAAAATTATAATATCACCTGTTTGTACTTAAAGCCACCATACAAGTGACCTCTTGGGTTTGTCCCCATAGTAATTTTCAATAACACAGACATATTATTTACCATAGTAAACAAATGAAAAAGGGAAAATAGAAAGAACCAGTTATGAAATTAAAACTAATGAATATACTTGGTGGGTTAAAAAAAAAAAAGTGTAGTATATACAAGCTTACAGGAAAATGGCGAAAATAAAGAGCTGAATTCGATGTGCATGATTGAAGTGTATTTCACTTTAATTTAAAATAATCCCATTATATTATATCTATCTTCTCGTGATTTGAAACATTATAAGGCAAAAAATAAAAATAAAAGGCAAGATCACTTGAACAATTGCATCTTTAAACAACGTGTCTCTTTAATCTGTGTCTCTTTAACCGTAGATTGTGGTGCCACGAAAAAACCTTTTTTTTTTTTATATAAAAATGTTTATGTGGGGGTAGACACTGGTAATCCACCAAGGTCAAGGCACGCCTCTAGGCTCAAAGACCGTTTATAGAGGTACTTAAAGATTGCCCACTAATGAGGCTCTCACATCAATCAGCGAGTATCGAACCTCCTCCTTTTCTGAGTGAAGACCAACGTCTTAGGTAACTATGCCACTCCTTGTTAGCCATGAACAAACCTGTTTGAATCCATTTCAAGCATCAGGTTTTATAAGTGGACCAAGAAAAACCAATGGATGTTTGATTTCTTACCCAAGCTGAACATTGTCATCCCGAGACCTCCGTTAGACAATATGACTATTGATTGGTTAACAACAAAAGGCATGTGTATTCCCCACCTGAAACAAATCTATACTTTATATAAACTGTCATTATATATAAACAGAAATATACATGTAATTATCTCCAATGTTCTTACCTTACCTGAAGTGTATGGCTGCCCAGATCAAACCAGTTAAAGTTCCATAGGTGTTAGGATTCGTGATCAGCTTCTTCACCACTGTTGACAAGATGAGCTAGATCTTCCTTTTCTTTCCCCATCTGTGCTAGGAACCATTATGAAATGTAGGAGCTAGAGAAGAGAAAGATGAAGGAGAAAATATCAAGAAGTTCCAACATGTTTTCTCATTTAAATGCAGCACCATTAAGCAGAGATGAGTACATTGAGTACTATCCATAACAATAAAGTGGGCCCACTCTTTGCTTGTGTAACTATCATCCTCAGGAGCTTTACTACTCCAAGAAAAAAACAGTACTTGTAAGGGTTGAAACACTTGGTATGCTTAGGCATATTGCTATTCCAGACAATTCATTTGCCCTTAAATGCAGGGGTATGTCCACTAATATGAATACATTTTCCAATCCATCAGCATCATTTGACTGAGAGTCATCTTTATTTGGAAACCATGATGGTCTTTCAACTCCCGGAATAATTGCAACATGATCTTTTGTGAGGAAGGTATTCGGACTGCGACAAAATTAACTAAACTTTTTTTAAAACTTGCCAAGAAACTTTCCTCATGCATTATGTATGGGAATGGTTAATAAAATACTCTCTTGTCTTAAATATAAGAACTAATTGTGTATTTTCTTTGATCTTAAATATAACATCTCCTCAATCCACTTTATTTTCCAAATTTATAGATTTTTCCCTTAAAACTATACCTATTGATTACATATATAAAAAGGGGATTTCATCAATTGGGTAATGATCAAAGAGGCTATTTTAAATAAATCAATACATATTCCTAAAAAATAACTAATTTTACTAAATTCCTTAATATCTATAAATTATATAGCTCTTATATTTAGAACTGTAGAGAGTAGTAAATATTAGTGAAAAATAAATTTATTTTATTTTGATAATACCAAATAGCAATACAAGATATTGGTATGTAACATATTGATGAGTTGATTACAAAAAAACAGAGCATATAAGAATATAGAGAAATAAGTAAATGTACCTCAACGTGCGAGCGAGCAATTTATTTAAATATTTAGTTCTACGTCAGATACTAAAACAAGAAAACAATTACATCATAAGGATATGGTTGTTTCAAGAAGAGGGGGACAAATAAATATAGTTCATAGTTAGACAAACACACCTCATGGTCTAGTGATGAAAT
Organism: Acacia crassicarpa; assembly: GCA_034222035.1. Classification (NCBI taxonomy): domain Eukaryota; kingdom Viridiplantae; phylum Streptophyta; class Magnoliopsida; order Fabales; family Fabaceae; genus Acacia; species Acacia crassicarpa. The sequence continues at coordinate 44,502,750 of JAWXYG010000003.1, forward strand.
CAAAATCCACAACTGTATCTGATAAAGATTCCAATGAATCACAACCTATTGCATCTATTCGAATTAACTGTGATGGAAGATTGGGAAGTGACTTAAGCCTTTTGCACGAATCTAGAAACAAATAGCGTAGATGAAAAAGTTTAGAGAAGCAACCAGAGGGTATAACGAAGTCATTTTATTCCAAATTTAATGCAACTAATGATGGTAAAACGCCAAAATCATTAGGAAGTGATCCATCACTAATGCCACAGTAACTTAAGTCTAACTCTGATAATAATGTTAGGTTAAGACCAAAGATGTGTCGTTACACGTTAAGTCCAAGTTGGCATATTGACCTAGATGAGCAATATTGATTGTAGTTGTTTCTGTTTTGAAAGGCTCAATGATGTCATCTTCTCTCAAAGCCTCATTCTCATTCAAACTTTTTGGCAGCTTAAACCCCTTTGAGCAATCGACAATATTGAGAGTTCTGAGAATCAACTTGTGGAAGATAACAAGATCAAGAACAAGACTCATGCTTCCAGACAGATTCAAATCTCGTAGGGAAGTCAAAAATCCAAGTGATTCAGAAATATTGGTTATAGCAGTATGACTTAGATTAAGTGATGATGATTTTTTCATACTTTTTCTAAACTCTGGCAGCATAGGAACTCTACAACCAAAGTAAAGACTCAACTTGTGCACCAAAGTAAGCTCACTACAACAAGCTTTCTCAGCTCTCCAAGTGAAGGATGAACTGCAACCAAGGATGAGCACCCACCTAGAATTAACTTTTCTAAATTTGGAACTCCCCATCCGGAGTTTCAACCACATCATTAGAATTGGTCAGGTCAATAAACTTCAATTTTTTCATAAACTGATCAAACAAAAAATAAGAAAATCAACCTTACAAAACAATGTACTAGACACCAATATGTTGTATAAATAAAAATGTGTGCATTATCTCACCAGTATGCCACTCCAAAGTTGCTTTATTTTGCTGCCATACATTTGAATATTAACAAGCCTATCCAATGGGGTTTCAAGTGGAAGAGATTCTAAAGAAAATGAATACCATTGAACAACTTTAATGGCACAAAGAAGACATATGAGACCACTAGAACATTCCACCACCATGGGTAAGATGAGTAATCTAAGATTACTCATCTTAGAAAAGGCTTTGGGATGTATTTTTACATTATGTGGGGTTGTATGCATAGCAATAGCTTGTACAGCTTGTGGGACTGTAGATGTTCTCGAGTACCAGGTTAAACTTGAGAGAGGTAGTAGATTGAAATTTCAAGTGAAGCCTGAAGACTGGACGTAGGTCATCATGGATTAGACCGAACCAAGATAAATCACAGTTTGCATCTTCTCTTCTCTAAACTCTTATATTTCCAGCATATATGATTTAAATAACTGACTATTGATTTATAATTTACTACTTCATACTTATTGCTTTCACTAAGATGTGAAAAGTTTTTTTAAAGTTATTAAATTTTTTATCCTACACTCAATTCACTCTACTCTTGGATGTCACTCGGTTCTAACATAAAGGAAACCTCAGAGAAAATTGCTACCAACTCATCAGATACCCGCCCAATTTCAGAGGTAACAATGGAAAGATAAACAAAGAATCAGCAAATGGAGCGATGGACTCAACTCGCGAACCAGAGGCACATAGAAATGTTGGCAGCACAGTAGCACCAACATTTACACAAGCACAATATGAGAAGATCTTGGAACTGCTGGAGAAAGACACTGAGACCACGGTTCATGCACTTACTGGTACAGGTCTAACTACTCCTAATATAAAACCATATTCTATAGATATTCGTATTAAACTATACTAAAGATCTTATAAAATAAGATTATGATTAGTGATTGAACTCTAAATAGTGGTTTAATGTGATTGTACTCTAATTAGGTCCAACCTGGCCTGTTTATCCATTTGGATGGTTTTGTCTAAATGTTAGGGGTTTAGAAGATTTCCCTGCTGCTGGTTCAATCCTATTGGTTCTACTATGTTCTTCATCTCTTTCTAAGTTTTGTTTTTTCATTTTAATTGAAAAGAAACTATTGGTATTATGAATTTAAAAAGTTAAGAATAAGAAAATTAATAGAAAAATATCATTTGAATTACAAAAATTTCAAAATGCCTACTAAATTAGTAAAAGTGACAAATATGTAATTTGGTGTGAATATAAAATTTAGGTGTTAACAGTTTGAATATAAACAATAACAACTAATTAAGAATAACAATTAATAATTTGGGTATACATAATGACAACTTGAGGAGCTCAAGTTGTCAATCTCTATACCTAAGTTGCTAATTTATATATTCAAGTTCTAAAATCTCAAATTCCTAATTTCCTATTATTTTTTTTACTAATTTAGGAAATTTTTAAGATTTTTAAATTTAAATAGCATTTTTCCATCATTTTTCTTTAAAAATATATATCCAAGTCAACCACACCTAAAATTAAGATCCACACCTAAAATTTTGGAAATTGCAATGGAAACAAGTGCAGGAGGTGAAGGTAAAAGACTAAGGGCCCATTTGGTACGCAGAAGATTTAAAGAGGGAAAGGAATGGAAGGGAAGATTGCGAGGGAAATTAAAAAGTTAAGCTGTTTGGTAGACATGGGAAGGTAACTTAAGTTGAGGGAAAATGAATGGTTTGGTATGAAGAATTGGGTGTTAGTTAAGTGGGAATATGAGGTGAAATACCAAAAATACCCCTAAATTTAAAAAACAAGTTCACCCAGTGCGTCTTATTCGACGTCGACCCATTGCCACTTCCCCGCCTTGGACGCCACTCCCGCCACCGTCGACACCACACCTGCCATCTTAGACGTCGCCACTGTCGTCAGCTTCGACTGTTGTATGCGACACAATTTAATTTTTTAAAAAAATCAGACCCGACAAAAATTCTCGAGAATTCATCAAATGAATTCTCAGAGAATTCATCAAATGAATTCTCGAGAATTCATTTTAAAGAATTCTCAGCGTGGACCCTCTCATTAACCTTATGTTCACTCCATTTTCCACCTCTTCTTCCTTCTTCCTTCACTTCCTTTTATCTTCAAATCTGTGTTATCCTTGTGATGCGTCTCCAACTGCTCCGTCATCGATTTCAGGTGAAAGTTCGTCATTCAGCTCCTATCTTCAATTTCAGCTTCGTCGAGCTGTAGGGTACCCAAGATTTATGCTATCCCTCCTTCTTGATCCCCGACGTCCTGACGAAAGAACCAAAAAAAAAAAAAGAGTTTCAGATTTCTTTTTCATCCTTGCAATGTTGGTGTCGAGATTTGCAGAGGGAGGAGGAGGCGACGTCGGCGTTAGTGTCGACAGCAATTGCAAAGAAGATAAATGATTGAAGGAGGAGAAGATGGTCATTTGAAATTTCTTTCCTAGGGAAGATCAACTTTCCCACTGAAAATTGAGGGAAGTGGTTTTCCCATGAATGAAGGAAGATTGAAGGTTCTCGGAAGGCAGTGCTACCAAACGTGTTCGGTGATGAAAGATCTACAATCTTTTCTTTTCTTCGGTTGATCTTCCACGTACCAAACGGGCCCTAAAGATCGAGTTGGATGCCATATCCTATAACTTTACAGCCTTTACGAAGACAAACCCAAACTTCAATTGCAGACATACAATTCAATGCGTAGTACAGTCCTTGCTGGAAAGCAAACCACCAAAGGACAAGCGATTAAATTTGGAAGAGCATTATTAGCCTAGCCTCTGACACTAGTCCAAATCACAGTCCAACATTGGTGACCACGATAATAAATTAAAAAGAAAGAAACTTAGCTTGAACGTTTTATTCAGTCTTTCCATTGCCTTGTTAGCTCCATTTCCAGGGGTCAGATTCTCTCAGCGGCAATTTCTCTCAGCGTCTCTCAGCGGCAATTTCTCTCAGCGTCTCTCAGCATCCTTAAAATTAAATCCCGACCGTCCGTTTTTGTTATAATTGGATCCGTCCATTGAATACCCACATGTGTCAAATTTCTAGTGATCAGGAGACCTTGGTTTACTTCTCTTCCATCCCATCCAACCAGTGGCGGAGCTAGACTTTTTTATTTATGTCCGTACAATTAGGGGCTGCCCCCGAAAATTTTTTTTAAGGAAAGTTTTAAATGCATTAAAATATATATATATATAACTTCAACTTAATATAGAAAAATAATAATCAAGAGTCGACTAATTAAGCTATTACAATAGAATGATTACAAAAGCGTTCTTCGATTCTTCATTCATTGAAAATATTACATTATATTTTCATCATCTAATCTTATCATAAATGTATTTTTTAAAAAAAAGTCCTAATTATTTTTTTCCGTGGATCAGTATGTATGTCACATTAAATACGATTTTAAACAGCGTATTTTAAATGGGAACGATAGTTGGTTAATATTGTCCAGACCGTTCCTAGGAGTAAAGACGTGCAAAATTTTTTAAGGGGGAAAAAAGAAGAAGATATTGATGAAATGCAAAGAGTGGCTTTGAGAAAAAGAGAATGGAAAAAGTGGGATCCACGCGGAATAGGCATGGAGCAGATGTAGATAAGGTAGAGTGAGGGTTCGAACAGGGGACCTCTTTGTGAGACTAGACGGGTAACCAACCACTCTATCTATACAAGTTACGATAATGTTCCTGCAAAATATATATACATTCTGAAAATTTTACGTCTGCACTTGCGGACAGGTGCTCCAGTGTGGCTCCGCCACTGCATCCAACAACGGGATTACAGAGCATGCATCGTCCCCCGTCGAACATTGCCTGCCGTAGAGGGAGAGAATCACCATGACTTTGCCATGAACAGCTCCATGTTCAGGTGCTTATATTGAGGAATGCACTGTTCTTTTATTTTAAGCCATCATGTACTCGGTTCCTGGAGCAAATGATCAATTGCAGAATTTTGATTACCATTTGTGATTCAAAGCCTGTCATTGTCGAAGCTGGGTGTTGGTTTTACGATTTGACTGTCTATTTGATATAGGTACTCCCTCCGGTCCTAATTATAAGAGCTAGTTGACTTTTTTGGAGAGATTAAGGAAGCTAACTAAATTAGCTTAAAGTATTTTTATTTTTATTTTTTTCTTCAAACTAATTAGTTTGACTAATAAACTAATATATAATCTAAGAATATTTAACATATGAAATGATTAAGTAACTTATTTACCTTCCTTAATCTCTCCAAAAAAAGTCAACTAGCTCTTATAATTAGGACCGGAGGTAGTATTAAATTTAAGAGTGTGTCCTCAAATTTAAATTTCTTTTCAGTCCTTTCCTCGTCAAGCATTTTCAGAGACAGATTTTTCATTTTTCCGGTGGAGTTTCAATTTGATAACTATGCAGCAAAACCACATTATTACAGTTATGTCTGACTCGTTTGATATTCAGAGTAGATGGAGAAGTAGTGGGCTATAGATAATTTTGAGATTCAAAAATTACACGCACCTTTAGGAACAAAACAAACTTTACCGAAGCATCAAAGGAGATCTTTAGAGCCTTGGAGCTTCGCGCCAAAACAAATTTAAGAAATTGGACAAAGTTTGAGAAGAAGCCAACTGTCGAGGGATGACAAAATTGAAACGCTGAGGCAAAGGTTGGAGCCTCTTGCTCCCGCTTCTTCAAGTCTTTCTCACTAAGAGTTGCAGAAGCTCGTCGTCGTCAATATGTTGGCATTTGAGACGTTCAGATGCGTTCAAGAGACTGATGACGTGTCCCATTATTACCCATTCGATGAACTGGACGGACACGATTTTAAGCTTCTAAGAGACGCTGAGGAAATGTGCCGCTGAGAGTATCTGCTCCCCCATTTCCATTTGTTTTCTTGTATGTTTTCTAACCCTTTTTAAATCTTCTATCTCAAGGCTACCTACTTGATTTGATATGCTGGTTTATTTAGGATGTTCAAGTTCATAGATTTCCATTGCAAAATTTTTCATCCTTCTGGGTTTTGCTTACAGGCTTCACATTCCGACCTGAGAGAGAGTTCTGATTTTGGATTCATCAATTGCTCCGACGTTGCTTAGTCTCTCTATTATCTTCATCATATATACCTAGGTTAGTGCGTTCTCCTGCTATTAGCTTTATACTTTTCATGTTATATTCATATATGGTTTCAAATATAGCATCAAATGATGGTGTGAATGTTGGATTGTGTTTACCGTGTATTTTTATTCATTGTGAGCAAGCTTCCAGAATAGTTAGAAGCTTAGTTTAAGGGATTATTTAATTTTTAATTTTTTTTAATTTTATGCTTAAGTCTTACTATTAAAAATTTTGTATACAGTGCAGATATAATAGAGCCTATTTGAAGCAATATATACACATTGATATTGAGACTAATTTATGCAATCTTGCCCCAACTGAATGATTTTTTAGGCCAGAACAACTGAATGATGTTTTGAGTGTATACAAGCCCGATCAATTGAAACAACTAAACTTATTTAGGAGACCCTCTACAGATTCTTACTGATTTATTTGGGTTTCGTCGATTTGCAGAAGAAATCTTTTACTCGTGGTATGAAGATTTGTTTGGGCTTCCATTTTCACATTCTAGCAGATCCAAGAAAAAGAAGAATAAGCAGATCAAACATTTGGTACAACTTGTTTGAGTTAAGGTGGAGGAGGGAAGGGCGGCAAGGAAAGAGAGAGAGCGTGAAGAAGGAGAAGTGAAGCTTCGTTGAAATATGGGGTTTTTTACCAAAATAATACACTTTATGAAAAAAATGACCGGAATAGCGTAGAGAGCGTGAAGAAGGAGAAGTGAAGCGTCGTTGAAATATGGGGTTTTTTACTAAAATAATACACTTTATGAAAAAAATGACCGGAATAGCGCTTGTCAGAAACAATTTCCCAATCTAATGCGGCCAATGGCATGCGTTGTTGCACACCATTGGAACCACCAATCATTACACACCACCTGGAGGTGGCGTGTGGTAACAGACGCCACCTTTAGAGGTGGCGTCTATCACAGCACGTTAGCTGTGAGTGGCGTGCACCTTTTTTTTTTTAAAAAAATAAAATTATATAATTATATTTAAAAATACAAATAATAATTATATATAATAATTTTAATTAATAATTATGAAAATTAAAATATTTAAAATTTATTATAAATCTTAGGATACAAGACTAATAATTATTAAATTAATTAATTAGTGAATTTGTTATAAATAATGATATAGATGATCAATTATTTAATATTTTGAATATTAATAATTTAGTATATAAATTGTTAAATATTATTAGCTAAATTTAATTAAATAAATTTGTGAGAATCATAATTAGTGAATTAATAAAAATATTTTTTTGAAATATGTTATATATTATTATAGGATAAACTTAGTTAGAAAATAATTAATTAGTTAGTTAGAGAAAAAATCTCTAACTAATAATTAGTTAGAGAAGTTAGAGAATTTTTTTTAATTAATTATTTATTCTAATTAATTAACATAATAATTAATTAGAAAAATATTTTTAGTTAGGATAAACTTAGTTAGAATGTTTTTCTAATTAATTAGAATAATTAATTAATTAAACTTAGTTAGGATAAACTTAGTTAGAATAAATAAATAATTAGAGAATTTTTTCTAAGAAGTAAGAACGAAGTAAATTGCTTACCAAGTAAATTGCTCTTGACAATGGCCTAGTAAGTGTGCGATATGCATCAATGACGAGATGTATTGAAAAGGTAAATGTTGATGCAGGCAAATGTTGAAACACGAGATGTATATATAGGTTAAAAGAATCAGATGTCCAAAACTTGAATACTGAACAGAAAGCCTCCTATACTTTTTGTTTATTAGAGAATTTATTCTAACTAAGTTTAATTAATTAATTATTCTAATTAATTAGAAAAACATTCTAACTAAGTTTATCCTAACGAAAAATATTTTTCTAATTAATTATTATGTTAATTAATTAGAATAAATAATTAATTAGAAAAAATTCTCTAACTTCTCTAACTAATTATTAGTTAGAGATTTTTTCTCTAACTAGGTAATTAATTATTCTCTAACTAAATTTATCCTATAATAATATACCACATATTTCAAAGAAATATTTTTATTAATTCACTAATTATGATTCTCACAAATTTATTTAATTAAATTTAGCTAATAATATTCTCCAGGTGGCGTGTGATGATTAGCGGTTCCAATGACGTGCGTCAATACACGCCATTGTCCGTATTAGATTAGGAAATTGTTTCTGACAAGCGCTATTTCGATCATTTTTTTCGTAAAGTATATTATTTTGGTAAAAAACCCTTGAAATATGATTTCAAAATGGGTTTAGAATTTGGACTATTGGAGAGATATATGGAGGCATTTGGCTATGGCTATGGGTGATGGCCTGAGGCTGACTTTGCCTTGGGTGGCGTTCTTCCATTAATGAGACGTGATAGGGGTTGTACAATTAGTCAATTACTTAATTGATACGTTTCCTTTCCTTGTGATCATAAACCCATGAAGGCTCTGAGCCGAAAAACAAAAAACAAAAAACTGTGAAGGCGTACCATGAATAAAGTATACTACTCAATAAGAAGAGATGTTTGGCAAGGCCAGGTGAACTTTGATTTTGTTTTTTTTTAAAAAAATCAATATAATTTTAAACATCCTCCTAAGCAATGTTTGTGAAACTGGACCGGACTGGCCGGTTCGGACCGGAAACCGGCCGTGAAACCGGTCCGGTTTAATGAAGAACCGGACTGAACCGGTAAAACCGGGGTGAACCGGCCGGTCTAAAGGGTCACCGAGTTGGATTTTTTTTTTTCATTCCCTCCAATTTGAAAACGACGCCGTTTGCTATCTTTTCTTCTTTTTTTTTCACTGTCGTATGGAAGCCCAAGCAGTGATTGGATATCTTATTTCATTAAAAAAGAAAAAAGAAAAAATCATCTGATTTGATTTTTGCGGGATTTTCGATTGTTCCATACCTGTGACTGTCAAACTCAGCTGCTCTCACTCTATTCGGTGCTCTCCAAGGTTCTCACGCCATCTCTCGTTTCCAAGCTTGATCGACTCTACGTTCTCCCTCTGCCGGCAAGAAATCGTCTCCCTCCACGCCCTTCGCCGTCGAGGTTGCAGAGCTTGCGTTGCGACGAAGCTTCGCGTTCACTGGTAAGGAATCATCCCCCTCAGTGTTTAAATTTTGCTTTTTAGGTTTTTTTGCGTTGGATTTCCTTTTTAGATTTTTTTTTCCCGTTGAAATTTTGCCTCACTGCCGTTAATCTCCATTTTCAAGAGCTTCTTTCATCTCCATTTTGCAGAGTCTCGTTCATCTCCATTTTGCTGAGGTTCAGGTTTATTATTTTTGAACATTTTAGTTTCTTTTTAGTTCTTCATTCTTGGTTCTGATGGTGCTCTGGTTCTACTTGTTTAGTTTTGGATGTCATATTGGTTTAATTTGGGTTTGTTTATTGTTTTCGTGAAGCTGTCATGGTTGGCTCTGTTTTCGGTTGGCTGTGCTTAATGGTTGGCTCTGGTTATTGTTGGATATTGGCTTTGATTTGCCTTTTAATTTCTATCGTGCTCTACTGCTCTATTGGGTTTGTTTTGGATTGCTGAAGGTCTGATCTGGTTTGCTTTTCGGTCTGTGCCCCTGTGTTTCCTGAAGTTGTTAATGCCAATGGATTCTAATATTAATAATGAAGGTGCCCAGAATACTACCACCCCTAATCCTCCCGAGTCTAGTAATCCTCCCACACAATCTAGTTTTAAAAAAAACTGATCCTGCTTGGGAATATGTATCTCTTAAGAAAGAGGGGAAAGTAAACGTATTTACTTGCCTATTATGTGGTTCAAGTTATAGGGGAGGAGGAATAAATAGGTTGAAACAACATTTAGCTGGTGTTAGTGGTCAAGTTTCTTCTTGTAAAAAAGTTACTCATGACGTACGTGCAAGAATGAAAGCATCATTGGTAGAAGGGTCAAAGAAAAATCCTGTTCTTAAAGATAATGTAGATGAAGAAAATGTAGCTACAAAAAGTGTAGAACCAATTGTATCAAAAAGGAAAGCGCCTAACACTGTGGGGGTTGAAAATTATTTTGCACCTAGGACAACTCATGGTGCTCAACCAAGCATCAAGAGTGCTTGGGCAAGTCAAGAAGCTCAACATAATGCGAAAAAAGCTTTTGCTCAATGGGCTTATACGAATTGCATTCCATTTAATGCATTAACTTGTCCGTTATTTCAAAAAGCCATTGATGCTGCCACTGCAATTGGGCCTGGATTTAAGGTCCATAGTTACTATGAGTATAGAGTTAGCTTGTTGAGTGATTGCAAAAAAGAATGTCAACTTCTAATTGATAGCCATCGAGCGAAATGGAAAGAAAATGGTTGCACGCTCATGGCTGATGGTTGGACGGATGTCAGACAACGAACTTTGATTAATTTTTTAGTCTATTCTGTACATGGCATGGTTTTTGTGAAATCAGTTGATGCCTCATATTTAATTAAAGATGCCAATACACTATTCTCATTGTTTAGAGAAGTCATTGAGTGGGTGGGTCCAGAAAATATTGTCCACGTTGTGACCGACAATGCTACGAACTATGTAGCTTGTGGTAGATTGATAAAGGAGAGATATAAAACCATCTATTGGTTACCTTGTGCTGCTCACTGTTTAAATCTGATTTTGAAAGATATTGCATCAATGCCTCATGTTTCAGACCTTGCGAAAAAGGCATCCAAAATCACTGTGTTCACTTATAACCATTTGATCTTCTTGTCATGGCTAAGAAACAGATCTGGTTGGAAGGAAATTGTGTGTCCTGGTGCTACAAGATTTGCCACCACATTTATCACTCTTCATAGCATATATTCTCACAAGCATGACTTACAAGCTTTGGCTATTGATCAGCATTTTTTGCAGCATAAGTTAGCATCCACTGAAGCCAGAAAAACTTTCAGTGCAATTGTTCCAGATAACCGGTTTTGGGGCGATTGCTTTCAAATTGTGAGACTTGTGTCTCCATTGATCAAATTGTTGAGAATTGTTGATTCAGATGAGAAGCCTTCAATGCCATATGTCTATGAAGGCATGCAGAGGGCTAAATGTAATATCCTAATTTATATTTAGGATTTTAAAAATAAAATAAAATAATAATAATATATATAGATAATAAAAAATAATAATAATAATCAGGATAAATAAATAATACTGTTACGGACTGGCCCAATAGGCCCAAGTCCGGACCTCGGCCCAATGGCGCCTATAAGGGAATCCGCGCTATATTAGGAAGGGATCCGAGATCCCCTATTTCTAGGATCTCATCAATAAGGATTCTCCTACGATCATGGTAACAGCCAATCAGCCCTTGACGGCTCAATCATAGATATCCCCCATTAATAGGGAGATACGCGCACCAAGCTCCTCTATAACTAGAAGGAAACCCTAAACAGGTGCACACGCTCTATCTTATGCTCTTGTTACTTTCTGCCACACAGAGCACACACCCCACTCCCCTGGCTACATGCCTTCAAGTTTGTTACGAACTACGTGGACTTTGATCCCTTCGAGGGTACGTAGGCTCTAGGCTTGACAACCTAGTCAAGTCCAATCTCTGTGTTCTTCATACAGAACATTGGCGCCGACCGTGGGGACCGTAAACTTCAATCCCCGTGACTACTAATGGTGAGCACTAGAAGCCACAGCAGAAATCCCCAACCGGTGGGAGGAGACCAACAAGCCAGCCGCCCGCCGCCAGGCCAGCCGCCGGCACCACCTCGGAGAGGAAACACCCCAGAAGGACATGTTACAGATACGGTGACTTCCTCCCCTGACAGGGAACAGCCGCTCCATGAGGAGCAGCCGCAGCAGGAAGACCGGCGACCACAAGGAGCACTTGCGCCGTCTCCAACGCGTGATGTCCGGGCAGTTGATGCCGACGTCCGCATGATGCGGAGGACTCAGGAATCGTTCATGCGGCGCCTGGAGAACAAGGAAAAACACGATGACCTGCAGAGGCAGGCTAACTTCGAAGCTATCGGAAAGATGATCCAAGAAGCGCTCGAGAAGGACCGCCGCGAGAGAGGCCGCCACAGGGGTCACGGTCATACAAGGAGAGCCTCGGCAGGCGACAGCAGCTCCTCGAGCAACTCTAAGCCGAGGAATCCACGCCGCGACAACGGCGAGCCGAGGCGGCGCCCGATTACAGACCACGGTACCCGGGAGACAGAGAAAACCACGGTGACGGTCCTAACCGCACCAATCGGCATGAAAGGGAATACCAAGATCGAGAAGAAACCCGTGCCAAGGAAAGAACTCCCCGGCCTCGCCACGGATCGCCTCGGGAATATCGTGTGACGTACTTATCAGAGACGGGAAGATCCCCGTTCTCGAGGGAGGCGGCAACAGCCCGTTTCCCAAAACGCTTTGATTTAACCAGCCTGCCGAAGTACGATGGGAGCCAAGACCCCCGGAACCACTTGGTTACCTTTGAGAAGCTCATGTGGGTCCGACAAATCAGCGGCCCGGTCATTCAGCGCCTTTTTGCAGCTACTCTGGACGGGCCGGCGCATAGGTGGCTAACGTCTCTTCCGAACGACTCTATCCGAGACTATGAAGACCTCGGACGAAAATTCGAGCTGCACTTCGCCACCAGCAAAAAGCAGCCCAAGACTACGTTCACCTTGAGCAAAGTGCGTCAGAAGAAGGGTGAGGCCTTGCAGAAGTATCTGGATCGGTTCCGCGACGTGGCCATGCAAGTACGGTCATTGCCCGAGGATGTCCATGTACACTGCCTGGTCAATGGACTGGACCCATCATCTCGGCTGGCTCGTCATCTGTGCAAAAACCCAGCGTACACCTTGACCGAATTCTATACTAAGGCGAAGAAGTACCTGGAAATGGAACAAATGGAGGCAGCCAATGCCGATGAACCCGAACGGACTAGGAAGAGCCCGCCTGGCGACGAGGAACGCCCAAGAGGGACGAAGACCGACCCGAGACGACGCAGCCGGGACAGCCGAACAAAGCCCGACCGGGCCGACCAGAAGACCAAGTACGACAGTTACACCCCGTTGAACGTCCCTCGGTCCCAGGTATGGAAGGAGGTAGCCCAGACCGAGATGAAGCGGGTGGACAGGCCAAAGCTGATCAGAGGATGCTCCAACACGGACTGTTCCAAGTTCTGCAAGTTCCATGACTGCAACGGGCACACGACCGACGAGTGCTATGACCTCCGCGACGCAATCGAGAAGTTTGTGAGGGATGGGAAACTGCGTCAGTACGTGATCAAGACTCAGGGAAGGACAAACGGGAAATGCAACGACCGCGCCCGCTCCAGAAGTCCGCCCAAGGAATCCCGAACTCCAGGAAAAAAGCAGAAGGCGGCCTCGGACGACGAATTTCCCGACGTCGATTTCCAGTGCAACGTCGTCAGCGGAGGATTCGGTGGAGGAGGAGACACCGTAAGCCAGTGGAAGAAATATCTCCACGAAGTACTGACCGTCCGAGAACCCCCTAAGTTTAAGGAAGACTCAAGGAAGCCTCGGCCGCCTTCCCTGACCTTCACTGATGAAGAGCTGGAAGACGTCATACCCGGACACCTGGACGGACTGGTAATTACTGGAACTCTAATAAATTGTCGAGTTAAGAGGATCTTTGTGGATGCAGGGAGTTCGGCTGACATTATAAGTTGGGACGCCTACAAGAGGATGCACCTCGACAAAGAGGACCTCAAGCCGTGCAAGACCACCCTGGTCGGCTTCAATGGCGAGCAGTCCTTCCCAAAAGGCTACATCGACCTCCGGTTAACTCTTGGCACCAAGGAAGCCTTCAAATCGGAACGGGTACGATTCGTAGTCGCCGACTTCCGGTCCCCGTACAACATCATTCTGGGCCGACCCACGATCCACAACTGGGATATACTAGTATCCACGAAGCATCAGAAGCTGAAGATGATCAATAGTAAGAACCAGATAGTCGTGGTATCCGGGGACCAGAAAGAGTCAAGGCAGTGCTACTTCGAAGCTCTCCGTGTCGAGGAAGGAGGACCCTCGTCCCCACCCCGGCTCGGATCCAACGAGCAAGTAGCTGAAACCGGCTCTGGCGAGCTCCCGCGGCAGCAAGTCAACATGGTGGAGCTCGACCTCCGAGAGCTGGACAATCCGAGGCCCGAGCCGGAAGGAGAATTGGAAGAAATTGTGCTAGGCGAAGACCCGTCCAAGACCGCCAAAATAGGCCCGGATATGGAGGACGGCCTAAAGGCTCTCATGATCCGATTCCTAAGGCGGAACCAAGACGTCTTCGCATGGACCTCGGCCGAAATACCGGGCATCGACCCCCACTTCTGCTGTCACAAACTCGGCATATGGCCGGGATCGAGACCAGTGGCACAGAAGAAGAGGAACATTGCGGATAACAGGCAGAAGGCCTTGGAAGATCACATAGAAGAGCTCCTTGCGGCCGGTTTCATCAGGGAGGTGCAGTACACCACCTGGCTCTCCAACGTAGTCATGGTCCTCAAACCCAGTGGCAAATGGAGAGTATGTGTCGACTACACCAGCCTCAACAAGGCCTGCCCAAAGAACTCGTACCGAATGCCAAACATTGATAAACTGGTGGACAACTCGGTCGGATACCACCTCCTCTCCTTCATGGATGCCTACTCCGGTTATAACCAGATCGCCATGCATCCGGACGACCAAGAGAAGACCGCCTTTATGACTGATAAGGCGAATTACTGCTACAACGTCATGCCTTTCGGACTCAAGAATGCCGGGGCAACCTACCAGAGGATGATGAACCGGGTTTTTGAGGATCAGATCGGGCGCAACATAGAGGTCTACATAGACGACATGATCGTCAAGTCGAAACTCCCAGAAGACCACATCCGGGACCTAGAACAGACGTTTGAAAAGTTAAGAAGACATCGAATCAGGTTGAACCCGGCCAAATGTGCCTTCGGAGTCCCGGCTGGGAAATTCCTAGGCTTCATGCTGACAAACCGAGGGATCGAAGCCAACCCGGACAAGTGTAAGGCCGTGCTCGACATGCAGCGCCCGAGAACCAAGAAGGAGGTACAGCAGCTAACAGGCCGACTAGCCGCCCTGACGCGGTTTCTACCAAAGTCGGCCGAGAAAGCCCTACCTCTCTTCAAATTGCTCAAGAAGGAGACCCGAGGCGGTTGGAACCCGGACTGCGATGCCGCCTTCTCAGAAATTAAGCAATGCTTGGCAACCCCGCCGGTACTCACAAAGCCGGACCCCGGAGAGACCTTATTCCTCTACCTCTCAATCGGCAACGAAGCCGTAAGTGCCGCCCTAGTAAAGGAGTCCGAGACCGGGCAAAAGCCGATATACTTCGTCAGCAAGGCACTGCAGAACTCTGAACTACGGTATCAGAAACTGGAAAAAGTGGCTTTCTCCCTCCTTACTGCGGCACGCCGACTCCGGCCCTACTTCCAGGGACACCGGATCGTGGTCCGAATCAGCCAGCCGATCAGACAGGTTCTCCACAAACCCGACTTAGCCGGGAGAATGACCAACTGGGCCATAGAACTCTCCGAGTTCGACATCACGTTCGAAGCCCGCCAGGTAATCAAGTCCCAAGCGCTTGCGGACTTCATCCGAGAACTCACACCGGCCACTACAGACGATGGGATTTGGAAGGTCTATGTTGATGGCTCATCCAACGCAAAGGGCAGCGGCGCGGGAGTCATCGTAGAAAGCCCACAGGGGGTAGCCACCGAACATTCTCTGCAGTTGAAGTTCTAGACCTCCAATAACCAGGCCGAGTACGAGGCCCTTTTGGCCGGGCTGCTTCAGGCCAAAGATAATGGCGCCCAGCGAGTAAAGGTTTTAACCGACTCGCAGCTCGTCGCGGCTCAGGTAGACGGCACCTATCAGGCAAAAGGCCCACTAATGGCAAAGTACCTGACCAAAGCCAAAGAACTCATGGCCGAGTTCGAAGAGGTCACAGTTTCTCATATACCCAGAGAAGAGAACGCTCGAGCTGACATCCTCTCCAAGCTCGCCAGTACGAAGGGGCCGGATAACCATAGGACCGTGATCCAGCAAAATCTGACCGAGCTGAGTTGTATCATGGCCATCTCGACCGGGGCCGATTGGAGGAAGCCAATTGAAGACTACCTCGAGAGGGGAATTATCCCAATGGACCCGACCGAGGCAAAGAAGCTGATCCGTGAAGCCGCCCTCTACGCCATGGTGGACGACCAACTATACAGGAAGGGACTCCATTGCCCCATGATGCGTTGCCTTGGAGACTCTGAAGCGACATACGTGCTGGTCGAGCTACACGAAGGCGCCAACGGTCACCACATGGGGGGCAAGGCACTCTCCCGGAAAGCATTACGCGCTGGCTATTACTGGCCCACTATGAGTCATGACGCCATGGAAAAAGCCAAGACATGCGACAGTTGTCAAAAGCATGCAAGGTTAATATGGCCGCCACCCTCAGAGTTGAAAGGAATGTCAGCCCCGTGGCCCTTTTACAAATGGGGCATGGACATCCTCGGTCCATTCCGACCGGCGCAGGGGCAATGCAGATGGTTAATAGTCGCGGTAGACTACTTCACCAAGTGGATAGAAGCAGAGCCACTCGCCACAATAACCTCGGCTTGAGTAATTAAGTTCTTCCGGCACAACATCGTCTCCCGCTTCGGGATACCAGCCGAGGTCGTCACGGACAATGGCACCCAATTCATGGACCATCGTTTCCAAGCGCTGATGTCCAACCTGGACATCAAGCAGCACTTTTCATTCGTGGAACATCCCCAGACAAATGGCCAGGCCGAAGCCGCCAACAAAGTCGTCCTGGACGGACTCAAAAGGCGGATGTTGCAGGCCAAGACCAGTTGGACTGAGCAGCTCCACAGCGTCCTGTGGGGATATCGCACGAGCGTACAGTCTTCGACTCAAGAAACCCCGTACAGGCTAACCTATGGATGCGAGGCAATGATCCCGGTTGAAATCGGACAGCCATCCTGGAGAAAGGTCAGAGCCAGACACGAGGGGCAGGAATCGAACGACGACGCCTTGAAGACTGATTTGGACCTTATTGATGAAATCCGGGTTACAGCACACTGCCGGGAACTAGCCGCCAAGCAACTACTCGCGGCTAAGTACAACAGGAAGGTCCGGCCCCGGTCTTTCAACCGAGGCAACCTAGTACTCCGACGGGCAGACATAGGCAACAAGAATGCCAAGTATGGGAAGTTGGCGGCAAACTGGGAAGGGCCCTACCGGATTAAGGAAAAGCTCGACGGAGGAGCATATACCCTCGAGACTTTGGCAAGAAAGCCAATCAAAAGGACGTGGAATGCCGACAAGCTGAAGATCTACTACAGCTAGATCCTTCCTCGGCAGTGTTTGTTTACTTAGCACTTTTCCCTTTTCCTGCATATGTTTTCCTTTCGTTTAAAGTCCAAGTTGTGTCATTTCTAATTACGATGCTTTGTAAAGCCCCGTAGGGCTATTTCTTTCTATCAATAAAAGATCCCACTGAGGAGATTTACGAATGCGCACAAAGCTTAAGCATGAACCCGAAGCCATGAAGCTCGGCCAGTAACAAACAGACCGAAGCAGAGAAGCCCGGCCAAGAAACCGAAAGCCGAGGCTATTTAGCCCGACACCGGTAGAAAGCCCCGAGGTCACAAACCCGGCCCAAACCAAAAAACATCTAGATGTACGAAAATCGGCCGTTGTACTCCGACAGGCATTGGTTAGAGCTCGGCGAAGGAATCGGACAACGCGTCAACGCTCGCCCGATTAAGCAAGCGGCCTACCATGCTGACCCTGATTAGGTCAAAATGTCCGACCAAAGGCAGTTGAAACCTCGGTTAGATATGTGGTAGCCCTGCCCTTACATCGGATAAATTCGATCCAACTAAAGGAAAGTTGGAGCTCGGCTACTTGAAAGCCGGGCCGAGGCAGTATGGTTAGTTATGCCTAACGAGGCTGAAACAAGACAACCTTGCCCTAACCTCCCACACACTAAATGTGGTAGAGTACCAACGGCCTGCACACATGCGGCCGACAAACGAACTAACTTAGTCAAAAGAGCAGTTAAATCACCCATTGCCTAAGTCACCTAAGCGGCCCATGCGACCTATGCGCACATAGCAGACGAAGGCACAAACCGAGGCAATAGGGCGATGGCAGAAAAATAAGCCACCATTCGGCCCCAGGTAGCTAAACGAGCTCGGCCGCGCAGAGGAAGGAGGATAAGAATTTAAATCGTTCATTGTCAAATCTAGACGAAAGGGACGGTAATAATCAAAATAAAGACGGACTATGGCACAAGGCAAAAACAATATTGTAATTGTCATAAAAGTCTGTACAAATGGCACCAGGGCCAAAAGAAAGCAACAAATTACAAGGGCTCCTACACCCCAAAATTTACAAACAAGAAAAATAAAAACTAGGGCGGGGAGCCAGGCCCAGCATTAGCTTCCTCCTCACCCCCGGCAACGGCAGAACCCTCCACGGCTTCCTCAACAGGGTCTTCGGTGGCTTGGGGATCGTATGGAAGGAAAGACCCGTCATCCTTAACAAAGGCACGATGATCGTACCCTTCCACCTGAAGCTCAACCCCGGGATTGAAGTGCCGGATCTGGAGCAAGGCTTGTTTGAAACAGGCCTCGGCAGTCTGCACCAGGGCATCTGTAAGCTCTCGGGAGGTCACCTTCTCAGCAGCAAGGGCTGCCTCTATCGCCTTTTCCTTCCTGGCCAAAGTAGCCAGCCGCTCCTCCAAAGCCTTGGCCGCAGCCAGGCTCTCGAACCTCTCCTTCAGAGCCTGTGTGCACTCCTCGGCAACCGAGTCAGCATGCTCCTGGGACAGCTGCAGCTCCCGATCCGCCTTCACCGCCGCAGCCTTCGCGGCGTCTCGCTCCATCCGCGCGGAAGCCAGCTCCGCCCGGACCCAATCAAGCTCCGCCAGGGCCGCATCCTGCTCCGCCCAGCCTTTAGCCAGCTCCTCCCCTGCTGACCTAGCCTTGGCCTCAGCCACCTCCAGTTCCTCCTTCAGGTCGCCAGCAGATGCGGCCTTGGCCCCCACCACCGCCAAACCCTTGGCCAACTCCTCGACCTGCGCCCGCAGCCTCTGGACGTCAGCATGGGAACGAGCATATTGCTCCCGGACCAGAATCAAGGCTTGGTTATATCCCACTGCCCGACAAAGCTCCGCTTGGTTCTTGTGCAGCTCATCCAGGGCCGGTCGAGTCAGTGCGGCGCATCCAGTGAAGTGTCGGGGAGGCAGAAAAGCGGTAGAAACCTCAGGAACTACCCCATCGCGCCATAGACGGCCACGAGGGAGAAGGGACTTCGGGGGCGGTGGAGGCGGAAGCGAAGACGAGGAAGGCAGATCCGGCAGGGAGGCAGGAGGCTCATCGATGAAAAACTCAGCCTCAACCTCCTCATCAGAAATCGAGGCCTCTCGCCCCTCAGAAGCCTGGGACTCAGGCGCCGGGGTTGGACCAACAGCAGCAACCTCCAGGCCCTCCAGAGTCGGAGTCTCCACCACGGGAACGGCTTGTGGTGTCGAGACGGAAGAAGGGCCGTCAGCAGCAGGACCCTTGGCCTTCTTAGAAGCCGGAGCAGTGGGAGCACCAGCAGCAGAAGAAGCCGCCCGTTTCTTCTGGCGACTCGAAGACGCGGCGGCCGCTCTCGACAGGCAAGCATATAACGGCAGGTCATCCATGGCCCTAGCTGCAAACAAAGACAAACAGAGTAGGTCAAAATCTACCAGTTCAAAAGACCAATACTGAAGCAAAAAACAGATACGGTTGCTAAAAAACCCTACAGGCAGGGGGCAGCGACTCGACGGATATGTAGAAGCCAGCCGGCTGCAAACCATACTCGGCTACCAGGGCCTCTAGCCGTGGTAATGCAGAAATCGAGTCCGGCACCAGATCTTCGAATGGAACCTGGTAAGAGATGGCCTTAGCCTTGTAATGACCTTCCCCCCAATACAACGGGAACCAACCGCCCTCTTCTAAGAACCACGGCCGCTCCCCCGCGACGGCCTCAACCTTGAAGAAAGCCCCCTTAAACCGTTTAAAGGAGTCAGAAAAGGGCGTCATCAACTGACGCTCCGTGTTGCCCCGCAGGGAGACCATGCCCCTCAACTTGTCACCCCCCTTGGACGTGCCAGGGGTAAAAGGTCCGAAGAAGTGGAAAAAGAGGTTGGTGGTACAGGGGATGGGGAGTGGGAAATGGCCGCACAACCGCTCGAAGGCAACTAGGTATCCCCAACCATTCGGATGAAGTTGGGTCGGGGCGAGGCGAAGATGCCGCAACGCCTCCATCTGGAAGGGGGAGAAAGGGAGAGAAACTTGGACCCGCGTCAAGTAGTCCAGGTAGAAGAAGAAAAAGTCCGGCTGATCCTCGGACCGAGCCGCACAAACAGGCTCCTCAGGCCCCGGACACCTAAGCACACATCCAGACGCGGCCGGGACCTCCAGCCGTGCTATGTCCGCCTCCGACATCAGCGACGTTGTAGCAAGCACGTCGTGCGATACCCAGCCGTATCGACGAATCAAGGCTTCGGGCGGACTGGAAGAGTCCGAACCACCGGCCTCCGAACGCTTTTTCGAAGATCCCAACTTGGGAGCCATAAATAAGCCTATATGAAAATAAACAAAGCCGGTATTAGACAAGAAGCAGAAATACCTGGCACAGGCATAACAGCAGGTACTAAAGACGGCCGACTAGGACGAATGGGGACACGAGAGGGAACAACCGGGGCAGACCAATGCCGGCAGGAGCCCAGAATAGATGAGGCCTCGGCATCTCCATCACCCGCCATCAATACGGAAGCTTCCGCCAAGCAGTCCCAGCAGGGGCCGGCATAACCCTCTGGGGCGGACGTCTGGCGTGCAACAGAAGGACCCTCGTAAAAATTCAGGGGTCGAGCCATCACCATCGGGGCCTCGAAACTGGAAGAGGAGCCAACCCAGGTCCCACCAGGCGACTCAAGAGGAAGAGCCCGGGCAAGCGGTCGGAAGAGATGACGTGGAATGGGAATAGAAACCCTTCCCGAAGACGGGCAAGCTCCAGCTCGCCCCGGACGCGCAGCGCCACCCCGGCGTAAAGGATCCAGGACCCTCGTAGCAGGAGGCTCACCCCCAAGAACCCAGTAGGTCATACGAGGAAGACGCGCACGGAGGAGCATTTCCTCCTCCGGCGTCAACAACACCTGCGGTCGCGGAATATTTCCACCTCCCGCCATAATCAAAGACCTACGGTGTCAGGAACCGATGTTTGAGGGAGGTTTGGAAAGAGCTTTGGGTACAGTGACGCTAACGGAAACCTAGAAAAACCCAGAAGAACAGAAACAGAGACAGCGATTCCCAGTATAAACAGAGAAATACGGAAAAATACCGAACAAATGCACAAGGGAATAAGCGCAGTACCTGTATAAGTAAAATGAAAGAGACTGGAACGCTGGAAGACGGTGAAAGTCTCAAACCAAGAATCCCCACTCACGCTCTAGAGAAAGGAGAGAAATTTCTGGGCAAAAGAGTGGAATAGCGGGAAAAAGTGGAAATGAACAGAAAGAAGGCTATTTAAAAAACCAACGCAGGGGCACGACGGTCTATTCCCGCACAGACGCGACGGGATTGGTGCAGCACGACGCCAGCGCAATAAATGCGCATTCATCTCGAAAGGCGAAAAGACGCGGCGGTTGCAGAACGCCCCCAATAAAAGCCTGACACCTGTACGACCGCAATAATGGCGCGTAAGAGCGAACCTCAAAGCATCCGGAGAATCCCAAAAGGCGAAGGATGCGAAACCGAGGCCATTGGGAACCCAGGAAAGGCAATCAGCCACCCGGGCAAGACGGACTCGGCGTTCTAGGCGGAACGAGGGTATTATCAGCCGACCACTTCCCCAGGCAGGGCAGATGGTCACAGCAGCCAAGAGCCGACCTGGTCTAGGCGAAGGACCTCGGCCATAAGGGGACCGGGATGCTTAGCATCTCGGACGTCCAGAAGCCTGAACGACCAAGCTAGGGGGCAACTGTTACTAATTGGCCCAATAGGCCCAAGTCTGGACCTCGACCCAATGGCGCCTATAAGGGAATCCGCGCTATATTAGGAAGGGATCCGAGATCCCCTATTTCTAGGATCTCATCAATAAGGATTCTCCTACGATCATGGTAACAGCCAATCAGCCCTTGACGGCTCAATCATAGATATCCCCCATTAATAGGGAGATACGCGCACCAAGCTCCTCTATAACTAGAAGGAAACCCTAAACAGGTGCACACGCTCTATCTTATGCTCTTGTTACTTTCTGCCACACAGAGCACACACCCCACTCCCCTGGCTACGTGCCTTCAAGTTTGTTACGAACTACGTCCTTTCGAGGGTACGTAGGCTCTAGGCTTGACAACCTAGTCAAGTCCAATCTCTGTGTTCTTCATACAGAACAAATACTAATAATAATAATACAATCCTTCCCCATTAATTAAAATACTCCAACACGTAATCCGCGTAAAACTGTACACACAAGAGTAGAAAAAAAAAAAGAAACGCCATGCCCCCACGATAGCAACAGCACAGTCGCATGCTTCACGATTATCACCCACGTTCTCTTTATTTCCACGACTCCGGCATCTAAAAACGTGATTCCTTCTAGTTTATACATATACCCATTGCTTCCTTTCGTTTAGAAATACCAGGAGCAGCAGAGAGAAACCGAGGAGTCGAGAGAGAGAGAGTGTGTGTGAAGGGCTGAAACTCAGTCGAAGTTTTCTCTGTTTTTCAATAACGAAACAGAGGTAAAGAGTTTCACTGGTGTCCTCATCTTGCAAACCGAAAGTCAACCAACAACTGGAGGAACACCAGAGCTGAGTTTCGAGAATAGGAAGCTGTGAGTGAAAGGGTGAGAACCTTGAAGGATAGAGAGATCACTTCCATTCATCTGCTCTGTTTCAAACTCGCAAAACAGAGGTAAGCTTCAAGCTTCCCTACCTCTTGTTTCCATTATTTCCAACGTAGGTGCTAGAGCATGAACTCGTAGGAAAAAGCCATAGGAGTCGTAAGTTTGCTGCAATGAGGGAAGAAAAATAGAATAAAATAAATAAAAAGGAATCACGATGGTATCGCGTCTGTTTGGCGTTAGCTATATATACTCAGACCAATGTTTTGTTTTCTTTAAAAAAATAAATAAATAATAATAAAAAAAATTAACTGTTGTTTCCATAATGCATGCCTTGCATCAGGGTCTTATTATTGTTCTTATATGTATATTAAGCAGTTACGAGGCATGAGGCATAGGTACGGTGGTTTGTGAATTTTTATTTTATTTATTATTTCATATATAAATATATATCCCATGAAAATAGGAGATTTGATTTGCCGTGAGAATATTTATGCTTTCCGCGTTGCATTTATAATTAAAAATTCCAAAAAGGATACAATCTGATTTAACTCTTCCCTACATAATAGGATCTGATTATAATATTAGTTACAAATATATATATTATAATAAATATATTTTCTTAATGTTGTTAATACTTATTTAAATTCCTAATTTAAAAAGTTAGGATGGGCCTGAGAGTTTAAAATAAGTATAGATAAGTAGTAGTAGTAATAATAATAATAAGTAAAAATGGAATAAATAATAAAGTAAATAAATAATAATATAAATAAATAAATATTATTATTATTATTAAAAATAGGAATCATAATATAATAATTGTTATTATTAGTAAAAGTGGATTAAATAATTTAGAAAGTTACTAATAAATAATAAACAGAAAAAGGGAGTTATTAATTAATGGTAAATCGAAAGGAAAATTAATATTTACAATGGTCTCCCTGATTTTTTTTATATACTATCCTAATTTTCCTACTTCAAGGATTCCAAATCTACTATTAAAAATTTGTATATTTTAATTTTGAGTTATAATTTTATTTAGAATTTAAAGAGTTATTAATGATTAGTAAATTCTTTGTGGTAGATTGATTTTGGCGTGTTTAAGCTCTTGAATTAGGAGAAGTGGGATAATAATTAGCTTTGGCGAGAGGTAACCACTTTCCACTTGTTATGGGTGTTGATATGTTGCTTGTGAGTATTTTGTGAAATGATTATGCATATCTTAATATAAATTGCCTTGTGGAACTTTATGATTTGAATTGTGGATATATATACATATTTACTTATTTATGTATAAGAATTGACAATTTTAATATCATGATATTTATTCTGATAAATATGGTAAGGGTTGAATTGGGAAGATGGAGTAGTTTATTCCACCACGTGGTGAGGCCACCATTAATGCATGATGGTTGGCTTTCTATTGTCCCACTGTTCAATAAGGGACGAGCCCACTACTTCAATAAGGGCATACGACACCCCACATATTCAATGAGGGGAAAAGGCCCATGGTCTGGGACATGTGCTCTGAGGATTTTGGCCGGTCCTCATCACATGACCAGAGAGCTTTTTGAGTCACCAGTAACATGGATGTAACTTAGCCCATGGGTCTAGTCGGAGGAAATAAGGCGGTTCGACTGGATTGGTGGGAGGCAAATTGGGAATTGTTTAATGAGAATTGTGATACATAATTTTGATATAGACTTTATGATATAAATTTTTGTGACGTGTATATTGGTAAATTATATTTTAATACCTTGTTATATAAATTGTTCCACTTGGCATCTCACTAGCACATATTAGTATTTGTAATAAGTTGGATTGATGGTTACCCATATTTTTCAGGTGATAGCTCTCGTGCAGGTCCATCAGGGAATACCCCAGAAGCTTAGACTACTTCTGCTAAGAGTAGTACTTCTGTCTTTTTGGTTTATGTGGGGAGATTGTATATTGCCACGTTAGGGCTCCATCTGCATACTCTGATTTACTTTTGGTATATTTTGGATTGATGGGCATTACTTAGTTGTTAATGAACCCTTAATTACTTATTATGTTAAGTAAATTTTTAGGATGTTACACTAAAAATGTGATCAAGGACGTCTTTCAAAAGAAAAAGGAACTATACAAGCCTTATACAAATATTATCCAAAGTCGTTGGGATAGGCATTTGAAAATTGAACTTCAGGCAGCGGCGTATTTGTTGAATCCTGCTTTTTTGTATAGTCCTGATTTTGTCAGAAAGCATCGATGTATGGAAGCTGTGATTGATTTGTTTGAGGCGAACTCATCTGATGATGATGATTATTATGTAACAATGATGAAGCAAATCGGTGTATACCGTGAACGGAAAGAATTTTTTGCTAAAGTTTCATGTGAAAAAACAGCCCGTACACTAGTCCCACGTAAGTACATTGACTTTCATATTCAAAAGCACATATTGAGATATCTGACATTAATAATACATACTAAATGCCTTTTATTTTATTTTGCAGATGATTGGTGGTTGTACTATGGAGGTGCAGTACCTCAATTGCAAAAAATTGCTTTACGCATTCTTAGTCAAACTTCTACTTCTTCTGGATGTGAAAGAAACTGGACCTTGTTTGAGCGTATTCATACTAAAAGAAGAAATAGATTGGAGCATCAAAGGCTAAATGATTTGGTTTTCACTAACTACAATTTGAGGTTAAAGTTTAGGTAAACTTGACTTTTAATTACTTGTTTTATAGTTTTATACAATTATTACATATAGATATATACACACTTTATTAATGTTGGTATTCTATCATGTTGGCATTATAGGAATCAATTGAAAAAGAAGAAAGACAATTATGATCCCATTGATTATGAATCAATTGATAAAGTTGACTTTTGAGTGGTTGAGGAAGATTCAACTCCTGAATTTGATGATGTAGATGCAACAAATCTTCAACTTCAACAAATGGCAAGGGATTTTGGAGGTTCCTAACTATCTCTTCTATTATATAAGATTATATTCCTACACAAAATAATAATTCTATTCGTTTCTAGTGCCTTTACTTTTCCTCCTACAGCTCCACCTCCTGATGTCTCAATACCTAGAGAGTTGAATGACGTTAATGCTGATTACAATGATGATGATGATTAGTTTATCAAAGGTGAGAATATTTTGTCATCATATACTTATTTTTGATATTTTGCTACTATGAATATTTTGTCTCAAATGTAGGTTGTAAAGAAAATTAAAAATTGTTGAGGATGATATCTGAGTATGTCACAAGTATTAGAGTATGTGATTATTTTGCTACTAATCCAAAGTATTGAAATGATATATAATATGTCAAATTTAGGTTAATGTAATGAGAATTAAATATTTTCCATTTTTTTATACCTCACCGGTCTAGGCCCGGGTTGACTCCGGATTGACTCCGGCCTGATCCACTAACCCTTAACCCAGTACCCCGACCAGTTCAGTAACCGGTCCGGGTTTCAGAACCTTGCTCCTAAGTTTATATAAAATATTTTTTTTATTAAAATATAAGCATTTTTGCCTATTTTAATGAAATTTTATTTTTTTTAATTAATATGAAATTTTATTTTTTAATTAATACCGGTCTAACCCACTGATCCTTAACCCAATACTCTTACCGGTTCAATGACCGGTCCGGTTTTCAGAACCTTGGGTTTTTCCCTCAGCTCCACGGGTCAGAGTGTCGGGTCCCCATGTCCTCAATTCAGCTGACCTAATTAATACATTCAAAACGGTGAGTTTTAATTGCAGGGACCTAAGTGCAAATTTTAAAAAGTTCTGGAGAGGGACTAAACGGAAAAATTTATAACTTAAGCTCAAACTTCTATTTTCAAATTCAATTTAATCTTTTCAAGTATCCACAATTAAAATAATTAATCTAAAATCAAATATTCTCAGAAAAATCAATGATTAAAAGTAATAATAATTTCTTCGACAATTTTGCCCTTTTTTAGTTCTAATTTAATGTATTTACTTTTAATCACAATTTATCAAAAGAAAAGCATTTTAAGCTCAATAACTACAATAAAATGCATTAAAAATCTCAATTTAATTATCAAAAATCATATAAAAATATGGTTCGATCATCCTCCATTCTCCTTCTATCGCTTGGTTAGATCCATTTTTTCCTCTTGTTTTCTATTTCTTTTTGAATTGTCCCTCTCAAGGCTACATTGTTTGTTCTGTATTATATGTATTGATGCATTTAGGCTAGCTGGTGTCATATACTTCAGATCGGCTTACATTTCAATTAAGAATATTCAAGTTGATGGATATCCATTATACTTTAATTTGCAAAATTATTCATCTGGGTTTTGCTTTCAGGCTTACAATTGCGATGTGAAGGAGGGTTGAAATTTCGGATTCATCAACTGGTCTGACTTTGGTAGTCTTGGTCTCTAATCTTAATCATATGTACTGAGGCTGAGGTTAGCAATTTCTTCTCTTATTTGCTTTAATATCATGTTTCAACTCGATCACAAGTTAGCACCTAAATATGGGAAGGGAAAGAAAATGGAGAGAAAGATAAATGGAAACATCTCTCTCCCTATAAATCTTTTCTTCCTAATACCATTTACTCATGTTTCAGTTGGATTTCCTGTAACAATATAAAGCCAAAAACTTTTCATAATTGTATGATTCAAGATAGCGTTAGAAATGTGGAAATCCCACAATTATTAGTCTTAAAAGGATATATATATATATAATTAGTCTTAAAAGGATGTCATTTATTTTCTTTCCTCTAATAGATTTGATTCTGATTCTAATTCTACTATGGTTAAGATCTTATCTTGTTAATTAAGATCATAATTAATGATTGGACCCTATTTTGAGGTCCTAGTTATAAGTTTATTGCATAAAAATAAATATTTTATAAGGGATAAATATATCCTCAAATTTGAATTTAATCATATTTTCTTGTCTTATAGAAAATAAATATTTTATGAGGGATAAATATGTGCAATTTATAGAGAAAACTTGAGTTTTCACTAATTTTAGTATGATATCTTATCTTTCCACTTCTAAAGAAAGATTGATAGGCTCGGAAAGTTAACTTTTCAGAAAGATTATACGCAAAAGTCATACCAAACAAAATAATTTATTCATCTTTCTTTCCCTTTTCACCAGCTTCGCGCATAGGCCCTAAGGGAGCATTGGATGCCGTATACTATGACTTTACTTTGTGGAGGCAACAGTCCTATACTTCCATGGTAGACATTTCTGTTTGTGGGGTTCCAAAACCTGGGTTTTGGAAACAAAACCGAGGTTTTGTTAGAAGTTAGACAAGCACAATTCTTTTTTCTAGAAGTTATTTTGCTTCAAATTAAAACCTAGTTTTGCCAGAAGTCATCCAAACACTCATTTTTTCCAGAAGTTATTCTTCAAAAGCTATTTTCTACAAATCATTTTTATCTTATAAATCCTAAAAGCTATTCTCTAAAAATTATTTTTATCTCATAAATCTCGTAAATCATGAAAATCATTCTTCAAAAGTTACACCCAAACATGCTTAATTAACATAGCTGAAATCGGTGAAAGCCCAATGGCGTTTTGTTGGGCTCTTCGTAACTTGGGAACTCGAGTTGTACATCTCCCGATAAATTCGATGAGGTAGACTTCCACAGTACTCTAATGAGTCTATCGATTGTACTTGTTGCAATAATTAAATGCCTGTTTGGTCTAACTTATTTTTAACTTATCTTCTACTTATAAGCATAAGCTAGGCCAAACAAGATTTTACAAAAGCTCTTATAATTATAAGAGCTTATTTTATAATAAAGAAAAAAGAGCTTAAAAATAAGCTCCTCATAAGCTCCTATGAGGAGCTTATTTTTAAGCTCTATTTTTTATTTTTTTAAAAAAAAGAAAAGACAACACATAATCTCTCGATTGAACACTACCATTGCAGCCACTACCATCGCCGTCACCACCGCCGCCGCCACCACCACCACCGCCACTGTTGGGATCCGTACACACAGCGGATTAAAATTTCTTACGAATCCCGTCCCGAGGATCACTCAGGCGCGTTTAAATCAAGGTTAAGGAACTCAAATCGTACCTTATAGAATTCAGAATCATCTGGAGCCGGAGGTTTTCCTTTAATTTTAGCGAACTAGTAGCTCAAGAATCTACACAAACCTTTCCGCACATTTTCTCATGGTGATCAAGAAAACCCAAACTGTAGTGAATTCGTTCGCGTCTCATTCTCTTTGAACTGGTGGGCTACCTTCTCGATCAGTAGAAGATGACTCTTAGAATCGGCTTCCTCTACCGGTATCCACACGAACAATCTCCGAACAAGGACACGGCAGCGTGCTAGCGCCTCGAACTGTGCATCTTTCTCTTTTTCATTCTAGGGTTTCTCGCGGCTTTCTAATACGCTCGACTAAAAGTCCCGTAGGTTTTTCTAAACCCATCGGCGTATTATATTCAAAATTAATCCCCATTAATTTTGAATTTCAAATTTTAATTAAAAAAATATTAATTAAATCTATCTAATAGATTTAATCTAATGTATTTATTTAATTCAAATTAAAAGCCTTCTGATTTAATTTATCTCTATAAATTAAATCCGAGAAATGATATCTATCTATTTAATTAAATCTGAGATACAATATCTCAATTTAAATTAAATAGATAATGATATCTTTATTCAAAAATCAAATGAGATATAATATCTCTATTTGTTTTAGATATTTAATTTATCCGATAAATTAAATATAAAACAAATATCATATAATAATATTATAATCTCCATTAAATAATATTATTACATTATTTTCGAATTTAATATATATACACATATATATATTTACCCCAGATTAAATCTAGTATTCATTTAGTCTCAGATTAATCTGAGATTCAATGAATCTGGATACTTTTACCCGTGTTGGATTATTCTTGTGTGCGACCCTACAGGCCCATATGAGATTGGCAGTGGGCCAAGACTGTATCAGCCCACAAGTCGCAAGAGGCCTCTAGTAAGACATTGCGACTACCCAATTCACATGGGGATCGATAACACGATACTACCTATCGTACAACCATGTCACGTCCCTTTTGTCACACGATAATTTGGTCAAGGATGAGGCATGGATAATGTCAACTTCCTGTTCTTGACCACTACTTTCTCGATTCTCGAGTAGTCTGAAAGGTGAAATGGAAACTCTTTTCCATCACAGTATGACCATACATTTCTTAGACTCACTCATCGAGGGGCCCAGTATTATTTCTCTACAAATGTGAGGGACAAATTCCATCTTGACCATTCACATTCCTCCGCATGAAAATCATTGATCCCGATCCCAGCCTTTATCATCACTCGGTCAAAGGTGACTTTTGACTAGGTCAAAGGTCAGTGACTCATCATGTAGGAATCCATGATGATCTCAGGTCATAGGGCGTTGTGATGCGGTTATACATGAGATAAGCTTATGACTTAATCCATACAGCTTTCTCATAGTGGGTCAGTCCAGCACCTTGTACTCTTACAAGTGCCCATGACTTTGATTCGTATCTCTATACGTCATCAAAGTCATACTGGTCTTAACTCATCCTCACTCCCATGTAGATGACCGACCAGGGACATTTAGGATAATCTATAAGATATATCCAGGGATACAGTTATCACCATAAACATGCGAATGAAGTGATAACTTAGTGGAGAACAATGACTTGCCCCTAGGGCATAATTTCCAATAGACTCCCACTTGTACTAGGCGCAATCATTAATTACTCTAATTCCCATTGCCCTAACATGACGCTCATGTTTTGCTTGTACAAGCGGCTTAGTAAGAGAATCAACTACATTGTATTCTCCTAGTACTTTGCATTTGTTTTTATCACCTTTTCACTGATTTCTTTGATAAGATGAAATCGCCTGAGTATATGCCTGGTCCTTTGATGTGACCTAGGCTCCTTGGTCTGTGCAATAGCATTGCTATAGGCACAGAACAGGACTATTGGATCTGAGATGGTAGAAATCATCCCCAATTCAGTGATGAACTTTCTGATCCAAACGGGTTCCTTAGCTGCATCCGATGCTGCTATATACTCAGCTTCTATATTGTAGAATCAGCTACAGTGCTCTGCTTAGAGCTCTTCCAGCACACTGCACCACCATTCAACAGGAATACATATCCTGATTGCAATCTTAGATTATCTTGGTCAGTTTGGAAACTTGCATCTGTGTAACCAGTTACACAGAGCTCATCCTCCAAGCCACCATATACCAAGAATAAGTCCTTAGTCCTTAGTCCTTATTAAGTACTTAAGGATATTGTTGACAGCAGTCCAGTGATCCTCACCAGGATCTTATTGATATCTGCTGGTCACACTCAAGGCAAATGACACATCTGGTCAAGTACATAGCATGGCATACATGATAGATCCAATGGTAGAGGCATATGGAATCTTACTCATGCGGTCTCTTTGATCTTGTGTACTAGGACACAGATCCTTACTGAGATGGATACCATGAGACATAGGCATGTTACCCCTTTTAGAATTCTGCATACTGAATCTATGCAGTATCTTGTCTATATATGTGCTCTGACTTAGCCTTAACAACCTCTTGGATCTATCTCTATAGATCCTTATCCCAAGGATATAAGTGGCTTCGCCTAAATCTTTCATTGAAAAAGACTTTCCCAACCAAGACTTGACACTCTGCAAGGTAGGAATGTCATTCCCAATGAGTAGGATGTCATCAACATAAAGCACTAGAAATACAACTGTGCTCCCACTAACCTTCCTGTAAACACATGGTTCATCCATGTTTTGAATGAAGCCAAACTCGTTGACTACTTCATCAAAATGATGATTCCAACTCCGAGATGTCTGCTTCAATCCATAAATGGATCTTTGAAGCTTGTAAACTTTACTAGAGTCCTTTGGACTCACAAAACCCTCAGGTTGTGTCATGTACACATCCTCAAGAAGCTTTCCGTTAAGGAAGGCCGTTTTGACGTCCATCTGTCATATCTCAT
The DNA here is from genome assembly GCA_034222035.1 of Acacia crassicarpa. NCBI lineage: Eukaryota > Viridiplantae > Streptophyta > Magnoliopsida > Fabales > Fabaceae > Acacia > Acacia crassicarpa. The sequence goes on from JAWXYG010000003.1 coordinate 44,534,589, forward strand.
AGTTATAATATGATGCAATGGCAAGAAGGATTCAGATTGATTTGGCCATTGCAACTGGGGAAAAGGTTTCATCATAGTTCACACCATGAGTTTTAGTGAATCCTTTTGCAACCAGTCGTGCCTTGAAGACATCTACTTTGTCATCCATGTCAGTTTTCTCTTTGAAAAACCTACTTGCACCCAGTGGTTTTTACACCTTCAGGTGGATCGACTAAGGTCCATACCTTATTGTCGTACATGGATTGCATTTCAGACTTCATGGCATCAAGCCATTTTTTTTTTCGGAGTTTGATCTCATTATGGCGTCTCGATAAGTCGATGGCTCATTCTGCTCAATGAGCAAAACATCACGACTTCTAGTAATCAAAAATCCATATCTCTGAGGTTGTAGCCGTGATCTATCGGACCTTCATAGGCCTTGTGTTACTAGAGTAGGCTCACCAACTTGTTGTGAGTCTTCTCCAGTTTCCATCTGTGGTCTCACATTGTCCTGTGACTCTCGAACCTCTTCAAGGTTCACTTTACTCCCACTGGCTCTTTTAGAGATAAACTCTTTTTCCAAAAAGATACCATTCCGAATAACCAATACTTTGTGATCGGTGGGACTGTAGACATAGTATCCTTTAGTTTCCTTAGGATACCCCACAAAAAGGCATTTTGAGGATCTTGATGATAATTTATCAGAGGCTTGTTGTTTAACATAAACCTCACATCCCCAAATCTTAAGAAATGACAAGCTGGGTTACTTCCCAGTCCATATCTCATATGGTGTCTTTTCAACCGCCTTTGACGGAACACGATTTAGTGTGAACACAGTAGTTTCTAGGGCATGACCTCAAAAAGAAGATGGAAGATCTGGTTGACTCATCATAGATCGAACCATATCAAATAGAGTTCGATTCCTCCGTTCAAAAACACCATTCCCTTGAGGTGTTCCTGGAGGAGTAAGCTGTGAGATGATCCCACAACTCCTAAAATGGTCAACAACTCTTGGCTCAAATATTCACTACCCTGATCAGATCAAAGTGCCTTAATTGTTTTGCCAAGTTGGTTTTGCACATCATTTTGGAATATTTTGAACATTTCAAAAGATTCAGACTTATGTTTTATTAGATAAATATACACATATCTCTTGAAATTGTCTATAAATGTAATGAAGTGCAAACAACCTCCTTTGGCAGATGTATTCATTGGTCCACACACATCAGTATGTATGAGGCCCAATAAATCGGTGGCTCTCTCACTGTGTCCAGTAAAAGGTGCCTTTGTCATCTTTCCCAATAAAGAAGACTCACATGTATCAAATGATTCAAAAACAAATGACTTCAGAAATCCATCTGTAATGGAGTTTCGAAATGCGCTTCTCATTTATATGGCCTAGACGACAATGTCATAGGAAGGGAGGACTCAAATCTTTTGACTTGATCCTTTATGTCATAGATGTCCATTCAATTTTCTACTATCCTTCAGATCCTATACATTTATACAAATGCGTGAACCACATGTAGTATCTAATACCCATGTTTGAGGAAGTAGAAAAGCGAATGTCTATGACATAGATACCTGAAGCGATAGGCCCGTTATCCTTCTTGTCCTTTTCCAGATCTTCTTGATAGAGCTTGCAGTTCCTCTTCCAATGATCGATTTCATTGCAGAAGAAGCAGACCCCATCCTTCAGAGGTTTTGCCTTCTTGACTTTTCATTTCATACCCCTTCCATTCTGAACAGACAAAACAGAAATGGGCCTCTTCTCAAGGCTCTGCTCAGCAGTTTTAAGCATCTCATGCAGTTCAGAAATTGATTCCTTCATATTGTTCATGTTGTAGTCCATGACAAAGTTATCATAACTTTCTGGCAGTGAGATCAAGATCACATCTGTAGCTAAGTCCTGGGATATGGGGAATCCAAGCCTTTCAAGGTGATCAATGCAGCCTTTCATTTTCAAAAAATGAGGACTAACTGATTCACCTTCAACCATCTTGTAAGAGAATAAGGCCTTTGTAGTCTCATACCTCTCTTGCGTCTCCTGTTCCTGGAACATTTCCATAGGATGATAAATCATCTCAGACACCTCCATGTGTTCTAGATCTCCATCGAGGTCTGGAAACACAGTGGCAGGCTTCAAGCATCCTGTATCCATAGAGTCATCCTGATGCTTTATGTAAGTATCAGTCTGAGCTCTTAGATCATCAGTTGCATGCTCGTCAGGGATGGGTTGATAGATAAGATACTCCTTTCTTTCGTGTTTAGGATCAACACTTAAGTCCTCAAACATGTTAAGAAAGTTTGTCTGATCGAGTTCGTCCTTCTCAAGGACTGATAGCATTGATGGTGTTGGGGTGTTACTATTCTACATGATTCCACAGTCAAAAGGTATGCAAAGTTTAATTAGTAACCTCCCACTGAATTAATAACCCTCATTATAATTAGTGGGCTAAGATCCATATTTAGCTTAATCTTAAGTCCGCTTTGGCAGGACACTTAAAATCAAGTTATTTAGGTAGGCAACCCCCTTGCCAATTACATCACATGTAACTCTTAGATCTTTATGAGATTCGATCATCATATGACCTAGCATGTTTAATCCCATCCAATGCCTTAAGATCCAAAACCGTTTTGATAATCTCAATTAAGTCAAGACAATAATGAATGTAGAGTATCACCATTACTCTCTCTTGTCTCCCCAAGATTACTCAAATGCATCCACTTTGGTGGAACATACAAATGAGTGATCGAGGTTTTGACAAGTATTCATTTATTGAAGGCATTGTGACTTAAGATTTTATTTAGAGGGTATTATTAGATATAATCCTATTAATTTAATTATAAATTAATTATGAGTGATCTAATCAAATCATAATTAAAACTCTAAATTAATCATAACATATGTTAATAAATAAATCATTATGATTAAATTATTGAGACTTACGGCTGTCGCTTCATTTTAATATGACTAGATCTATATCTTGTAGGATTTGTAAAACTCTAATTGGCCATATTAAAATATTCAAAATTAATCTTGAACTCAAATTTTAGATTAAAATAACATTAATTAAATCTGTCCAACAGATCTAATCTGATCTATTTATTTTAATCTAATATAAAAGCCTGCCGATTAATTTATCTTTATTAATTCTACCTATATGAATGCAATCATTATTGTATGTCATATAGAGACTAAATTAATCATGTAATGATTATATCAAAACATAATTTAAAACTCGTGACACAACATGGCTCATTTAACCTATAGTTCCCTCAAGCCAATGAGAGGATTTCTCTAAATAATAAAAGAAAGTACATAGTTAGAAACCTCGTTTCACATACGAGGGGAGTGAGATGAGAAGAGAATGTACATCAAGATTATTTAGAGAGAGGCATGGCACACAGGCCATATACAAAATTTACAACCCTAGAGCCATCTTGTTCACCATACCCAAACAACACTTTGTAAGGTTATGAACATAATTTAATTCATACATTTATGAAATAAAATATTACTCATGATAAAATTCTCTAATCTTATATTACTTTATATCATGATTTAAATTCTCACACTACAAACAATTTCATTTCTCGCGCTACAAACAATCAGCCGATCCCGCTAGCCGGTTAGCAGGAGCGCCCCCAGAGCTTTTGAAAACATCATATTCTTTTAGAAAGAGAGTTTCATAAAACTTAATTTCAAACCCCTAGGGGCGTTGTCCGAGCATGATCGAAAATTCTGAACGATTCAGAACGTCTTCAATGCGCACGAACGTGATGGACGATTCTAAATATCGTGCGCTCTGAACAATTCAGAGCTGTACGAAGCAGCCACGACACCATTCTAAAGACTCGTCTGAAACCCTAACGCGAATTTTCAAATTAAAGCATTCAAGATTCGATTTCTTGATACAAAGATTCAGTTTCTTGCTTACAAAGATTCAAATTCTTGCATACAAAGATTCAGATTCTTGCATATATATCACATATAATAGCATGTACAAAAACCCAATTTAAACGCACGTTGAGTTGGCTCTGGTACCACTGTTGGGATTCGTACACGCAGCGGATTAAAATTTCTTACGAATCCCGTCCCGAGGATCACTCAGGCTCACTCAGGCGCGTTTAAATCAAGATTAAGGAACCCGAATCGTACCTTATAGAATTCGGAATCATCTGGAGCTGGAGGTTTTCCTTTGATTTTAGCGAACTAGTAGCTCAAGAATCTACACAAACCTTTGCGCACATTTTCTCATGGTGATCAAGAAAACCCAAACTGTAGTGAATTCGTTTGCGTCTCGTTCTCTTTGAACTGGTGGGCTACCTTCTCGATCAGTAGAAGACGACTCTTAAAATCGGCTTCCTCTACCGGTATCCACATGAACAATCTCCAAACACGGACACGGCAGCGTGCTAGTGCCTCGAACTGTGCGTCTCTCTCTTTTTCACTCTAGGGTTTCTCGCGGCTTTCTAATACGCTCGACTAAAAGTCCCGTAGGTTTTTCTAAACCCATCGGCGTATTATATTCAAAATTAATCCCCATTAATTTTGAATTTCAAATTTTAATTAAAAAAAATAGTAATTAAATCTATCTAATAGATTTAATCTAATGTATTTATTTAATTCAAATTAAAAGCCTTCTGATTTAATTTATCTCTATAAATTAAATCCGAGAAATGATATCTATCTATTTAATTAAATCTGAGATACAATATCTCAATTTAAATTAAATATATAATGATATCTTTATTCGAAAATCAAATGAGATATAATATCTCTATTTGTTTTAGATATTTAATTTATCCGATAAATTAAATATAAAACAAATATCATATAATAATATTATAATCTCCATTAAATAATATTATTATATTATTTTCGAATTTAATATATATACACATATATATATTTACCCCAGATTAAATCTAGTATTCATTTAATCTCAGATTAATCTGAGATTCAATGAATCTGGATAATTTTACCCATATTGGATTATTCTTGTGTGCGACCCTGTAGGCCCATATGAGATTGGCAGTGGGCCAAGACTGTATCAGCCCACAAGTCGTAAGCGGCCTTTAGCAAGACATTGCGACTACCCAATTCACATGGGGATCGATAACACGATACTACCTATCGTACAACCATGTCACGTCCCTTTTGTCACACGATAATTTGGTCAAGGATGAGGCATGGATAATATCAACTTCCTGTTCTTGACCACTACTTTCTCGATTCTCGAGTAGTTTGAAAGGTAAAATGCAAACTCTTTTCCATCACAGTATGGCCATACATTTCTTAGACTCACTCATCGAGGGGCCCAGTATTATCTCTCTACAAATGTGAGGGACAAATTCCATCTTGACCATTCACATTCCTCCGCATGAAAATCATTGATCCCGATCCCAGCCTTTATCATCACCCGGTCAAAGGTCAGTGACTCATCATGTAAGAATCCATGATGATCTCAGGTCATAGGGCGTTGTGACGCGGTTATACATGAGATAAGCTTATGACTTAATCCATGCAGCTTTCTCATAGTGGGTCGGTCCAGCACCTTGTACTCTTACAAGTGCCCATGACTTTGATTCATATCTCTATGCCTCATCAAAGTCATACTGGTCTTAACTCATCCTCACTTCCATGTAGATGACCGACCAGGGACATTTAGGATAATCTATAAGATATATCCAGGGATACAGTTATTACCATAAACATGCGAATGAAGTGATAACTTAATGGAGAACAATGACTTACCCCTAGGGCATAATTTCCAACAGCCACGACCATTGTCGTCGTCGCCGCCACCACCGCCGCCGCCGCCACCACCACCACCTCACCACTACCACCACCATCATCGTCGTCGTTGCCGCCATCGCCACCACCAGTACCACCGTCGTCGTTGCTGCCACCACCACTGTCGCCGTTGCCTCCATCACTGCCACCACTGCCGCCGCCACCACCACCACTGTCACCACCGTTGCCAGCATCGCCATCGCCACCACCACCACCACCACCACCGATGCTGCCACCACCACCCTTTTATAATATACCTTTTATGATAATTTTTATTAGAAAAAGTGTTTATGACAAAAATTTTGTTAAACAGTTTATTTTTAATTTCAGCTTTTAAGTAACTTTTAAGCTAAAAAATTTATATAATCACCAAACAACTTTTAACTTTTCTTAAAAACATTTTTTTTTAGCTTTAGCTTAAAAGTAACTTTTAAGTTAAAAATAAGAGGATTAAGCTCTAAAGACCATCAACATCCTAAAACTTGGGCCCACCCATTACCCAATTGTCTTGAAATGATGATCAACACAATGAATCTCGACCCCACCCACCACATGATTGTCTTTTTTTTTTTTTTGATATAAAAAAGTTTTGGAGGGGTTCTGCATCAGTCCCCCACATGATTGTCCTTTATATTAGAAAAAGGAAAATTCATCTTTTTTTTTATTATTTTTTTATTTTGCTCGAAGAGGAAAGTTCATCTCACTTGGTTAACTTTTACCACCATCACAATTAATTGTCTTCATATTAGCAACAATCTTTAGCGCTAAATCTGAGACTTCTTTTGCAATCTTTGTTCCGGATTTTCCTCTATTAGGGCTTGAATCACATCACGAAATCTCATTTTCAATTTGAACAGCCTTGTCGCCCGGAGACCTATTTTGATGAAACCTGTATGACGGAGACCTATTTTCAATTTGACTCCTTCACACTTCCAGACTTCCTCGTCTTCCTCACCATGTCTCGCTCTGCTCTAACTCTAAGTTGCGCTCCACGACTCCACCCTCAGCCTCCCTCTTCCTCCGAGTCGGCGAGTCAACGACCGTCCGACCTACATCGTCGTCGATTTCTGGGCTCTTTTTTTCTCCCTCTATGACTCTATTCCTCTTCAATCAAAGCTCAAGCTCATACTTCTGTGATTTATGTGTTTGTTTTAGAATTTAAAAATGATAATGGCTTGTTAGGAAGCTGAATAGCTGATGCGTTTTTTATTTATTTTCATTTTCATATCTGTTAGGAAGCTGAATAGCTGGCTCTTTGTGTGTATGTATTTCTGCGATATATGCGATTTCTGGGCTGTTATTTTGCAATGGTGCTGTAATGGCCCTGTTATTTTGAATGGTGTTGTGTTTGCAAATCATGGATCGCATGGGTTCTCTAAGTTTCACCAAAAGTTCTGTGTGTGTTTTTCATACATGGGAAAAATGGAAGCTCTCTGTGTAACTTAGAGAGAAATACGTCCCAGTCTCTGTTTCCTTTCTCGGAGATCTATGTCACCCAAAAAACGTTAGGACAAAATATAATGGTTTAATGGGAATACAAAATGCCACGAAAATATCAAAATCCAAATTAATTTTATTTATCACATTTTATTGGTTATTTATTAATATGCGATTTCTGGGCCAGTTATTTTTCATACATGGGAAAAATGGAAGTTCTGTGTAACTGAGAGAGAAATACGTCCCCGTCTCTGTTTCCTTTCTGGGGATCTATGTCACCCAAAAAAACTCCCAAACAGCTGGTTAGGACAACATATAATTGTTTAATGGGAAAATTCTACAAAATGCCACGAAAATATCAAAATCCAAATTAATTTTATTTATCGCATTTTATTGGTTATTTACTATATGCGATTTCCGACCCTGTTATTTTGCAATGGTGTTGTGATGGCCCTATTATTTTGAATGGTGTTGTGCTTGCAATGCAAATTAAATAAACGTTTTTTTTATATTTAATTTCATTTGCAATGGCTCTGAAAAATTAGTATCGTCTTATATCTTATTTTAATTTATAATTGTCAATTATTATTTATTTGTATTTTAAATGTTATGTCATACTATCAATATGTTTATTTTTTGACCTGGGTTAAAAAAAAAAAATCCTAGTTCCACCATTGATGACGATGACGGAGCTTCCTTGTCTGTGAGCTTGGCTTCAATCTAGTCCTCCTTACTGACCTCTAATACATCCTCACTGCAAAATTTTGTCATTTTCAAAAAGGAAAAAAAAAATTCAGAAAATTTTTGGTCCAAACCACGCTCTTGAATTTTTGCCACTCCTTGATTGGAAAATTGTCCAAATACTTATGGGAATTGCATATGCTTTGGTTTGGTTTTAATGAATTGATTGGTTATTGCTTAGAGTTAGCATTTGGACTAATTGAGTTAATGCTTTTTTATTAGGCTAATGTCAATTAATCTTTGTAAATGTGCATTTGAGAGAAAACCTTTTTTTTTGGAAGGATTTTGAACTTAATTTCCATTGATTGATGTGTGTTTGCCACCTATTCTAGAGTACCTCTAAAACTTATTTCAATTCTTTTTCAAAATCACATTTTCATTTAGATTAATGGACATGATAGGGGCATTCATTTTCTAAACCCTTTATCCCAAACAAAAACCATAAACGCTAATGCATTTTTGACCCTCTTTGAGCCCTTCATATTCCAGAAACTATTATTCATTAACAAGCATTATGTATGCATCCCATTGGCATTAGAAGTTTTTATTTGTATTTAATTTTAAATTGATTAGTGTTTTGCCAGGAAAGTTTAAGTGTGGAGGAATTGACAAATCCCTAATTTTTTTATTTGGGGGTTTTGTCATAATTATTGAGCTTAAGATGTCTTCTTTGTGATTAATTGGGATTAAGAGTAAATATGTTGAATTAGAGCAAAAAATGGCAAAATTGTCATAAAAATTGTAATTACTCTTTATCATTGATTTTTTTTTTTTTTTTTAGAATTTTTGATGTTGGTTTAGTTGTTTTTATTTGTAGGTGCTTGTAGAAATTGGATCAAATATGGAAATTGAAGTTTGGACTCAAATTAAGAAAAAGTGGTTAACTTATAAATCTGTTTTAAATTGAAAAAAAAAATGAAATTTGCCTCTATTCATTATTGTCTCACATAACTCCTCTTTGTTCGATAATTAACCAGCTAGGTGACTTATATTATAAGTCATTGATTTCTTGTAAAAGATTTCCTATATTTTGGAGCAAGGTGTATAACATTAACAAATGTGTTCACATTTAGCCTTCGTGTTGTTGGCATGAATTTCAAACGTTGAAAGGCATATTCTGGCAACAAAAGTCATAAATCATAATCATGCCTTCACATCGAGGAATTTGGCGCAAAACATGGTAAGAAGGTAGTAATAATAATATTATAGGTTAATATTATTGTTAGTCCTTATAATTTAATTAAATTTTAGTTCTGGTTCCTCTATTTTCAAATCATTGGCTTTAATTTGGTATCTATAGTTTCATAAGGATTTGGTCTTAATTTAAATATATGGGACTAAAACCAAAATTCGTTAAATGTATAAAAATCATGTCATTAAGCTCACACTAAATTCTTATGAAACTACATAGATTAAAACAAAAATTAGATCAAAGGATTAATCGTGGTATTAATCCTAATATAATATAAAACTTAAAATATTATTCTGAGTGATACTATCGAGCGTACCTTTCACGGAAGAAACCAAAGTAGCCCCTTTGCTTCCCATTTTAGCATAAAGCAGAGCCAATGAAAAAGAAGGTTAAATAAAGAGAATAGGCTTTGGTTCTTTCTTAAGTAGCAAGATAAGGACCTTGCACCTTTATATTGAGAGAAAAACTTTATCTTTATTTCTGAAGAAAAATAATATGAACATGATATATTTATATACTGTGACAAAAATACATCACCACTAACTAACAACTACAACTATACAAGTATACCAAAAATATTCTTTAACTATTTTACACTTTCCTCCACACATTTCAGATCAGCATCTTCAGATCACAGCAGTAGGTGTCAAGAAGCAAGTAATTTCAAATCCTCTGATTCCTTTTCTTGTTTTCCTAGGCTATTACTAATATGGTTACATTGTTGCAAAAAGATCGAACCCCTGGTGTCAGAGATCATCGCAGTGAGTAAAGGAGAAAGCAAGAGTCTGTGCTTTAATCGATCATTGTATATATATGCCTGTTCTAATTTCATATCCGATTGTTTTACTTTTGCTTTGGCAATTAGTGATATGAAGATTTCGCTGGTGTAGATTGATATTTGGTCACATCCAAGAGGTTGACATCTGAAATGGAAGTCGGAGGAGAATCTAGCACTTCAAATTCAACTGATGCATCAAAATGGAAATACGATGTTTTCTTGAGTTTTGCAGGAGAAGATACTCGCTTGAAGTTTATAAATCACTTGGATGAGGCTTTCAAAAGAAGTGGGATCAAAACGTTTCGGGATGACGTAGATCTTGAGAGAGGGAGAGACATAAGCCAAAATCTCTTTCAAGCAATTGATGATTCTCTATGTGCAGTCGTTGTTATCTCTGAAAAGTATGCAAATTCTAAATGGTGTTTGGATGAGCTTCAAAAGATTCTTGAGTCTCGAAATACATTGCATCGACAAGTGTTTCCCATCTTCTATGATGTTGACCCAGCGGATGTGAGAAAGCAAAGAAAAAATTTTGGGAACGCCTTGGATGAACATGAGAAGATATTCGGAAAAGCCACAAAGAAAGTGAAGAATTGGAGAGATTGTTTGTTTGAGATTAGCAACTTGTCTGGTTGGGACACCAGGGGCAAGTAAGTTTTCTTTTACAACAATTTGATTATAGTTTCCATATTTATTTATATTTTACATTTTTCCCATGATCTTTAATTTTGATTTAAATCGTTTACAATGATATTTGTAGTCTTTCTTTTCCTTTCTGTAGACAATAGCAGGAAAATTGCATTCACATACCAAGCAATTTTTTGTTTTTTTTTCCCTTTTTAAAATCTTTTATTGACATACATAATCAGTTGTTTTTCATACCAAATATTGGCACCCAACTCCCTTATCCGTTGCTAACATTCCTGTCCTTCGATGTAATTATAAATTTTCTCATGCCTAACAATAATTAACAATCGACCTTCAGTGTAGTTTATTTCTATTATTTATTTGAAATTTCTATAAGTATTTCCCCTCCTACAAAGTCAGAGAGGAGCGAAGAGAGTTTGGAGAGAGCAGAGTTAACAAGGAAGGAATGAAGAAGGATGTTTTGTATTGTTGCATGTCAGATTACATATACAGTGGACACGTATACATATAAGGAAAGCTAACTACTGGGACTAGTTACCCTAACTAGAGAACTAGAGTTGTTACAATACAGTTTAACGTAACCATGATATAACTAATCTCATAACAGACTCGGTTAGTGATTATATTGTAATACCCCTAATTTTCATTTATTTTTAAGAAAAAAATATTCTTTATAACAAAAGCCCCCATAGCCCACAATGAATTATTTTCTCTGTACTATTGAACTCACCTAATCATAAATTTTCTTTTTCATTTTGTTTACTTTATGGAGATTTAGTTGAACTTGAAATTAAAATTCCCTTTACACTTATGCACAAGATCATTTAAATGTGTGAGAGGCACTCTTTCCATCGCGACATTAGAAAATTGAAAGGTTTAGTCATTTTGATTTGTTAAGAGAAAAAGTAAATTATGAATTAATTAATTGAATGACAATACACATTGATAATTAATAATATGAAATTATGAGTAACTTTATTTTTTGGAAAATAATCACACTTTTAATTTTAGAGGGAGGATGGATCAATTCACACGCCACTCATCTCCATCCTTGTTGTCGACTTTCTATTTTAAGAAAATTGAATAACATTACCAGTTATTCTCAGAATCTATAATGTAGCTTTAGTAAATAAACAATATTCATGAAAAGTTACATTTTTCATTATTATTTCATTTAATTATAACTATATAACTCAAATTAAACAATGTTATTATTTTTTTGGGTAGGAATGAAGCAGATGTTATAAAAAATATAGTTGGAGAGGTGTGGACTTATTTAAGTTCTCAATTACCATCTTATAATGACAATCTGGTTGGCATTGACTCAAGAGTGGCTGATCTGATGCCAATCTTAGAGATTGGGTCCGATGAGGTTCATTTTGTAGGAATATGGAGTATGGGCGGTACTGGTAAAACAACTCTTGCTAGAGTTGTGTTTGAAAAATTATCCAACATGTTTGAAATGTGTTGCTTTCTTGCCAATGTTAGAGAAACTTTGCAAACTAGAGATGGTCGAGTCTCTTTGCAGAAAAGGATACTTTCACATCTCAAAGCAACAAACAAAGAAATTCCTGATGATTATGAAGGAATGAAGATGATAAGAAAGCTTTTGTACGGTAAAAAGGTTATTATTGTCCTTGATGATGTAGATAATTCGAATCAATTAAAGAATTTGGCTGAAAGTCCAAATTGGTTTGGTGAAGGAAGCAAAATAGTTATCACAACAAGAGATAACCATGTACTCACCGAATTAAGAGTGAAGAGAATATACGAGATGAAGATGATGAAGAAAGATGAATCTCTTCAACTCTTTTGTAATAAAGCATTCCACAAAGATCAGCCTGAAGAGAATTATTCGAAATTAACTGAATCTGTAGTTAAATATGCTGGAGGTCTTCCTTTGGCGCTTGAAGTTTTGGGTTCTTTTCTTTGCGGGAGAAGTAAAGCTGAGTGGATAGATGCTTTAGATAGATTGAAGCGAATTCCAGACAATAACATTATTGAAGTACTTAGAATAAGTTATGATGGGTTGAAGGAGGAAGAAAAGACAATATTTTTAGATATTGCTTGTTTTTTTAAGGGTTGGAAGAAAAAAGAAGTGACTCTAATTTTGAAAGGTTGTGATATTCACTCAAAAATTGGAATAAAGGTCTTGATTGAAAAAACTTTACTTGTTGAAACAGGAGCTTGCACATTAGAGATGCATGATTTACTTCAAGATCTGGGTAGGTATATAGTTCATCAAGAATCTCCATATGTTGGTGAGCGTAGCTGGTTGTGGGAATTTGATGACATCAAGGAAGTATTGGAAAATAACAAGGTGAGTGTCTTATTTTCTAAATACCTCCTTTTGCTTTGATAAACTTTATGTTTTTAATATTGAAAAAGTGTGTCAGCTTATGCCTTGGTAACTAAGGATTTGTCAAATACTCTTTACTTTGTTATATATCAGTCTCATGTTATTTTTTCTGGAAATGACTTTTTTGTTAGGGATCCAAGGCAATACAAGCTATTGTTATGCCAGACAAACATTATATTGATCATATTGTAAATGTTCATTCTGAAGCCTTTTCAGAAATGAGTAACATTAGATTACTCATATTAAGTCCAAAGCACTTTATGCTTAGGACTATTAGAATCAAGTCACCAAGGGGATTGAAACTTTCTAGTGCATTAAAAGTTGTTCGATGGTCAAATTTTCAACTCAACGCTCTTCCACTTGAGAATCCATTGGAGAAACTCGTTCATATTGAAATGCCTGATAGCAGAATAAAGCAACTTTGGAATGGCATACAGGTGAGATTGATGTTTCATGCATCATTGTTTATCTTAAAAATAAACTTTTGCATCCATGTTTTATTGATACATTAGTGAGACTGACTCTACTGTCTTTTGTTTGATCCTAGATTATGAGAAAGTTGAAATTCATCAACTTGAGAGATTCTAGGAATTTGGTTGAAACTCCCGACTTCTCAGGAATTCCATATCTAGAATATTTATGTCTTTATCAGTGCAATTCCCTTGTCAGGGTTCACCACTCACTTGGAAAGTTAAAAGCGCTTGCAAAGGTGAACTTGGAGTTTTGTGAGAATCTTGAAATTCTACCAAGAAAATTGGAAACAAATTCTTTGACGATGTTAGATCTTAGATGGTGTAAAAAACTTGCAATGCTCCCAGAGTTTGGGGAAGGTATGAAACAATTATCATATTTTGATATAACTGGGACTGCTATAACTAGACTTCCTGAATCACTTGAATCATTGACTAGTCTTGGAGATTTGGATTTGAGTTTCTGCAAAATTTTTAATCTTGACACATTAATGAAAATAACGTCATTAACAAATTTATCTTTAAGCAATTGTGGCTTAAATGACGGATCGATTCCAGATGATTTTGGTAGTTTATCATCACTGGTTGCACTGGATCTAAGTGGTAACAATTTTGTTAATCTACCCTCTGGTTGCTTCTCTAGTCTTTTTCGACTTCGATTTCTTTCATTGGAATCTTGCGAAAGGCTTAAGTCATTGCCAAGGCTTCCACCACGGTTAATTGGATTATATGCAACCTCTTGTCACTCAATGGAAGCACCTTTACTATCAGATGAACAGATGTGGAATTTGGTTGCTTCACTTGACCATGAGGTATGTTTGTCTTCCTAGATGATCTTTATAATGATTCGTGTATATTTTTGTAACTAAATATACATAACAAAGTGCTTTTTTATTTCAGTGTCGCGGGCGAACTAAGTATTATGTAATCTCTGATGAGGACTATGATGACGATAGGCCACTTGATGAGGTATGCATGTTTGTCTCATTTTTGTCATGTTCTCACATATGTTCCCGTTATGGGTAGCAATTAATGTTAATAACGGTTTGGTATATTTGCAGATAAAATGTGCTCCTCTGAGAGATTTCTTTGCAATTATTCCAGGACGCGGAATACCATCATGGTTTTCAAAGAATACTTTGGAAATGCGTAGGCATCCTTTTGTGATAAAAGTGAACATACCTCGAGATTTTCATGACAATGAATGGTTAGGAATTGTTGTATGCTTGCCTGTCACATGGAGGGTTAGTGACTTTATAATTTATTGGAGTATCAAGGCTCCAGAAGATGATGATTTTGTACACAAAGAGTGGGGTCGTACTGTCTTCTTGCCTGATTCTGATTACCAGTGCATAATGGTGTTGGAATTAAATGAGGAAACATGTTGGCAACACCTAAGAGGCCATAACAATTCCCTTCACATTAAATTTGAACTTCACGGATTCCGTGACAATGATTTCTATGGTGATAGGGTATTTATGAAGGGATGTGGGTGGAGATTAATACGTAAACAAGAGATACGAAGAGAAGAGAGGTGCAATCTCAATGATTTCAACCAAGTCACCCAACTAGAGCTTGCTACTGCTCATGAGGTTCACCTTCCCTCGAGTGTACTTGACAAATACTTTCACAACCGTTAGTTATTGCTCATTCAAAACCCATACAAAAATGGACAACTAAAGGTACGTAGTGACTCATCTTCCTACTAACTCCTTCCATTGTGAACTAATAATAATTGACACTTAACTCTTTCTTTTTAAAACATATTGTCGTTTCAATTTTTCTAACCATTAAGAATCTGCCCCCTCATGAATAAAGAAATGCTTATTAACATGAATAAATTTATTCAAGTAAAATACTGTTGTATTTTGGTAAAATTTCATCTCTTTACTAGCTTTCTTAATTTGTCTGCACAACTACAGAAAAGCATTGGCGGCGTTGTGCACCAGTACTTGTGGGAACGGTGGGATATGTGAACCATGATACTCGAAGAACGGTTGCTTGTGCACCGATCCGTGGCTGTTTCCATTTGTTCATGATCACATGCTTATCATATTCCACAACTCTTCTCATGGCCCAGTGTCCAACTGAAACTTGGTGAAGCAATTTGGATGAAGATTTGAGTCCAATGCACTTGAAGGATAAGTCTACGTTCTAGTCTTATAAATCAATTCAATTTGTGTAATTTTGATTTCTAGGTTCAGGAATTATGATTGGAAGATTGTATTGAGAGTGTTTAGCTAAATGCCTCCTTGTTGTAGCCTTAAATTATGCTGTGGTTTTCTAACATGTTGATTGTTCTACACTTTTAATTGATTTGGTTTTATCTGTTTACATCTTAGTCACGGTTCTGCTTTATATATGCGGCTAAATTAATCCTTAATTACTACATAGGGGTTAGCTTATTAGTTTAATTTGGGTGCAAAGAGACATTAATCAGTGTAGATATATGGTTATTTAAATCATTTAATTTAAATGTATTCCTTTCTACACTAGTTACAAAGGCAACCACTACTGTGCATGCTTTACCACTAGTGTAGGAAGGTAAAACCAAATATTATTTTTTCTCAAAAGAAGAATAAATAATTTACTTTCTACTCTTTTTATCATATAGTATCTGGTTTGGGGTTCGTGACTGTCCCTTCCAATATAAGTGACTCATCTAGGACTCACTTGACATAAAGAGATCTAGCGAGATTTTACACCGCTAGACAAAGTTAAAATAGTAAATTACTTTTTACTCTTGACATAACTAATTCACGGTAACATAGAAATATTGGGATATAATTAAGAGTTACAAGAGTGGGAATATTGGAAGGGGTGGATAAACGTTGAAGGAAATTTATCAGCACACTAATTGTTGGGAAAAATAAAGAAAAAGGAAAATTCAGCAACTTAAAAATGTTCTCACTAGAGTCAATGTATGCTTTCGTGTTTAAAAGGCACTTAAAATGAAGTTAAGATTACACATCAACAAGATATTTGTATATAAGTAACAAGATTATTTCACAATTCTTTTAGTTAAGAAATAAGTTGAGTTTGTAAGGAAAATGAAAGAAATTTAGAAAGCATCCCATTATTAAGGTCGGACTTCAACAAATCACGAAAAACTTCGCTAGCTCATTCATGATTCTCGAAGAAGAATATAGATTCTATTCGTATGTTCACTAGTTCAGCCAATAAGCTACTTCGTAATGACAATAACCAAAAAGACCGCTGATGGAAGGAATTATAAACTCATGTTCTCCTCATCAAATTTGCATCAATCCATTAAGGTTAATATTTGCATCTTTTCACTCAGCTATTACATATTTTCAATTAATTAATTGGGTTAAGGTGCAATTTCGCCAACCAACTATTGGCTCAGGAGTGCCCAACACAAAAAACTATTAAGTGGACCAAAAAATGCCAAAGAACTTTTAAAATGGGAAATTTTGCACAAATCCGTTAAAAGGAATTTGACGTGCGTTACTTTCCTAGAATTACAAGCGAAATTATTTTTTTAAAAAAACCCTCTGAACACTGCAACATGATATCTTCAAGACCTGTGATTTTTATCATTAGTTACAGCTCCGAACATGAGCAGAGAGAGAAGAAACAATACAGATTGAAATCTTGAATCTAAGAAAACCCAGAGTCGGAAGCCCCAACAGTGGAGACATAACGCATAAAATCCCGAAATAAAGCGAACAGATGGGGGCGGGGATACACAAATTGGTATCTGGGAGTAGTGAGTTGCGAGTCAGATCCAGAAATTGAGAGACGATGATGAGGTTGAGAACTGAGAGGTGAGATGTGATTGTGAGTTGCGGCGAAAGGTGAGACTCTCACCATGAACCAGACTCTCACGACGTCGGCTACCAGGAAGATTTACTTAGGCGGCGGCTACCGAAACTCAATGGTGAGGAACCACGAACAGCGACGATCACGATGACAGTTTTGGGTGGCCTACATCTCCGGGCCTTGGTTCACTCTGTGCAACCTATTCATCTGGTTACAAGCGAAATTATTGAGTTGTTGATATGCTCAATACAGACAGATCTGCAAGTTGAGGGAGTACTGTGTTTTGGCAGATCCAAAACCTCAGGAAGAAGGAATGGGATATTAGTTTCCATCCTGATCTATTCAGCGAGAAGCTAATATGGCGGCTGACATTCTTGCTAAAAGAGGAATTTGCGCCACTCTGTTTTTGGATGAGTGTCCAAAGTCTTTAAGATCTTTGGTCTTAAAAGAGATGTTGGGATTTAATTCCCAGTTTTGCTTACTGTTGTGTAATTTCGGTTTCTTTTGTATCAAAAAAGAGAAGATTGAAGATGATCAACCGTAGAAATGTCTCATCTTCTGGGTAACGGATGTTAACGGATTTGTGCAAACTTTCCCATTTTAAATGTTCTTTGGCATTTTTGGTCCACTTATTAGTTTTTTGTGTTGAGGCTCCTGAACTAATAGTTGGTTGGCAAAATTGCACCTTAACCCTAATTAATTTGATATGTATGTATATATAAAAACAATATCCTTATGATTAAGAATCTAATGAAAACACTAGTGTTAGCATAATGACTGCTGTTTCAATTGGAAGATCAGAATATTGTCCACGAAGCTGATAGTGGATCTCTCCTACCTTGGTTTTGATGGCTATGGTCCCATCTTCTAGAGCAGTAACGGTTACTATTGCAACTGACATTCCTTCGTCCACCGTAGGAACTACCATTACAAATTACGAAGTTCGAATTATGCTGAACCAACCAAGGAACAATAGAGTCACAATGAGACACCATTACAAATTACTAAGAAGTATGAAATTACAATTGAAAAAACGACAGAAGTATTATAATGACATAAATAAAGAAAATGAAATCAAAGAAAGAAACAGGTCTCTGATTTTTTTTTTTCCAGTATTAAATCAATATGCATCAAAAGATTAAACACATGCAGTTATCAAAATGGTTGAGGAAAATTAATAGGAAATGTATTTGAAAGAAGATATGAAAATATGGAAGGATGTCCACCACTAATTCATATTTCAAAGTACTATCTATATTCACATCCACGCATCACGCGGGCTTTTGAACTAGTTTTTAAGAAAAAAATATATTTCTCTTTGTAATATATGAAGTCTATTAATGATAAATTTTGTTTTTCATTTTGTTTACTTTATGGAGATTTAGTCTAACTTGAAATTAGAAGTCCCTTTGCACTAAAGAACAACATAATATCATTTAAATTTTTAAGTGGCATTCTTTCCATTGTGACATTGAAAAATTGAAAGGTAATGGTTATTATGATTTATTAAGAGAAAAAAAATTAAAATGATGAATTAATTAACCGAATGACAGTACTCATTGATGATTAATAAGTTGATGGATTTATAATTATCAATAATAAAACAAAGTTGTGAATAATTTGACTTTTCTATTTTATAAAAATTGAATAACAATTCCCAGTTACTCTCATAAACTCTTTTGTTTGCTTTAGTAAATAACAATATTCATGAAAAGTCACATTTTTCATTACTATCTCATTTAATTACAACTATTAACTCAAGTTAACAATGTTTTTTCCCCCCTTTTTTCCGGTAGGGATGAAGCATATCTTATAAAAAATAATGTTGGGAGAGGTATATATGGACTGATTGAATTATGTTCTAATTTACCATCCTATGTGTTAGGAAAGGCGCAGTGGATGGATGTTAAAAGTTCCATCAATTTGTATTATTTGGTTTCGATTTTACTCATTCCATTCACCGATCTGTGACTGTTTCCATTTGTTCATGATCACGTGCTCATCATCTTCCCCAACTCTGCTCATGGCCCAGTCTCCAATTGAAGCTTGATGAAGCAATTTGGATGAAGATTTGAGTCCAATGCACTTGAAGGATAAGTCTACGCTCTAGTCTTATAAATCAATTCAATTTGTGTAATAATCTTGAGTTCTACGTTTAGGCATTATGATTGGAAGATTGTATTGAGAGTGTTTGATTAAATGCCTCTTTGTTGTAGCCTTGAATTATGCTGTGGTTTTCTAATATGTTGATTCCTCTACATTTTTGATTGATTTGGCTTTATATGTTTACATCTTAAGTCACTGTTCTGCTTTTGTATAACTAGCTGAATTAGTCCTTAATTGCTACATAGGTGTTAGCTTATTAGTTTAATTTGACTACAAAGTGACATTTGTAACGTCTCTAATTCCTACGTCCATTATGATGATTATTTATGTCCTAAATCTCCTATTATAGACTAATTGATATGAAATTACTAGAGTAAAGGCATTAACATATCAGAGTGAGTCACAATAGAGAGTATGTATAACGTTTGGACGAATGAGTAACTGATAACATATACTAGACATATGCTGGTTAATTTAAATTCCCAGAGGAATATAAGTGTGATGCAATTTAAAATCCCCAAAATAGTTAGGGTTAATCTTGTTGGAGGATTTTAGTTATACAATAATCCGAATTGTCAGTCGAATAGTTAGCAAATATGATCCAAAACTTTAAAGTATGAAATTTAAACCTAATTAAATCCCTTCCTTTGGGGTCTTCTTCAGCTACTCTAGCTACACGGCCTTACTTCCTGATCTAGAGCATCTTCCTAGATCTTTAGGTGTGATTGAGATTCAGTGATCAGATGAATCTCAGGATAATAGTTAATCTCACATTCAAAGTGTAAATCATACATGACAGATATTTCACATATTGCAAAATAAAACAAAGCATTCAACAAACACATCGCTGTAAAATATTTGTGTCTCATGTATAAATAAGTGTTATTTGATTTAATAAGAGAAGGGCAAAAAGGTAATTTGGTTTGGGAGTTATTATAATTTATAAAAAAGCGACTGTTGATAAGCACAGTCCTCAAAAAGTAAAAGACGCGTACGTTCAGAAAAGGGAAATATATTGAACGTAAAAGGCCTTCACAGTTTATCGTGAAATTGTTTCTCATTCCTATCATAAGAAGATACAAGCAGAGAGAAGGAAAGACTCTGAGAAAAGATTTTCATCGCTAAAGTTTTTTCCGCAATCATAGATAAATGTTAGTATACATTATTCTATTAATTATGTGAAAGCATGATATTCTAAGATCCTTTAGATTGTGTTCTTATATGAGAATTTATGATTTAGAGAACACAGATGATTGTTTAACATGTGGTATCAGAGTCTTAAAGGAATTTCTGATTTTGAAAAGTTAGAGTTTCTACCGTTTATGTTTTTCTATAGCAATTTCTATGATATAATCTTGGTGAAATTATTTGAAATCTTCATTAATATGAGATTTTGATTATGTATTACGCTGTCTACGTGTTTAAAATTCTGTGATTATTTTCAATCAAAAGATATTTATAGAATACATTGCTTTCAAGATTGGATTGGACTATGATTTTTTGATATAGCCAGTGGGGGAAGGAGGATGTAGGGCTCGAACCCTGGATAAGGGGAAGGGCCAGCTCCTAAGGCTGGCCCTAGTGCCATCGCGCTACGAGGCGCTTGGCTGGACTGTGATTTTAAATTAGAAGGATTTCATTCTATATTTAAAAATCTGAATACAAACAAGTATTTTTCTGATTTGATTTCATCCGTGATATGCGTATGAATATTTCAAAAGATAATGAAATTTTTTCCAAATAATTCTCTAATGCTTCTTTATACTGAATCGTAGTACATTTATAGGAAATTGGTCAAATAGCATAGTCTTTCCTTTGTATAATATATAAGCATCATTGGACCTTATCAATTGTTCAAAATTATGAAGCATCAGTGAGTGTTTGCATCGGTGGGTTTTTTGGCTGTTTTTGGTTTTAGAATTGGGTCTTTAAAAAAACAGTATTTTTAGGCTAAAGAAAAAAGGCTTCATTGCATAGATCTTGAAAAAACTAAGAAATAGACACCAAGAATGGGGAAAAATGATGCCGTAACAACTGGATACGAAGGAAAAACAGTCAGGTCCGAAGGACCCGACCTTTCGCTCCATCCGGGTCTGTTTTGACCCGGCTGGAGGTAGAAGACAACCAAAACGGTGTGTTTTGGTAATTATTGGCCCAAAAAAAAAAGGAATGAAAATGCCACGTTGAAAGGATGAAACGCATAGTTTCATTTAACTATTTGTTTTTTTTAGACTTTGGCTAAACTATGCGTTTTGGACTTTGGCTATATTTAAAAAAAAAAAACCTATTTGGGCCAGCAATTCATTGGGCTGTTTTTTTTTAAAAAAATTTAGGGCCAAAGTGTACGTTTTTTTTTCCTTCCCCTTTCTGGGCCAAATTTAATTATTTCTAGGCTAATTTAATTAATTCTGGGCTAAATTATTTTTTTCTGGGCTGAATTAAGGCTTTAATTTTGGGTCTCTTAGTTACCTATTAGAGATGGCTCTAGAAAAGGAACATATTATTTTTGATAAAGCTTTCATGTGTTGAGTTAAAATTAAATTACTTAGATGTTGTGAATAGAAATTGTAAGAATGTTAAACATTTAAGTTTTGGAATTAAGTATGGTGAATTTGTTAGTTACCCAAGTGATCAAATTATTATGAATTGTTTTAATTCCAATTATTAACGTGATATTTCAAATTACCCATAATTTTGATGCTATATAATTATGTTTGTGTTTGTGGGTAAATTGTAGTTTATTATTATAGGGTGGTTAAGGATCAACCCAAAGGTTGGTTATTTGTCCTTATAATAATTAAACATAAAAGTTGGTATTGTCCATATACTTACAGTTTTATATAGACATCCAAAAATGATAAATATTTATAGTTGGGGTATGCATCATGTCAAATTATGTAAAATCTTTATAGTATCATTATAGTTGAATGTTGTATATTAGTGGGTCCCCAAAGGTGAACATTGATATGCATTAAATTTGAATTTGTGAAGCATGTTAGTGTGACTCAAAGCATTAATGTTTTTTTTTAATTTTATTTTATTCCTTGTAGTACCTGTTGCCATACATTCGCTATTCTCAACTATTGCAATTTTTAATGGACTGAACTTCTCTAAATGGAAGGAGCAAATTCAATTTTACCTTGAGGTAATGGATTTGGATTTAGCTCTTAGAGATGAGAAACCTAGTGCTATTACTGATGAAAGCACTGAGGGTGAAAGAGACCATTTTAAGAATTGGGAAAGATCCAATAGATTGAGTTTGATGTACATGCGAATGAGCATTGCAAGCAACATTAAGTCAACTCTTCCACAAACTGAAAGTGCTAAAGAAATGATAAAACTTGTGGAAGAATGCTCCCAAACTGCTGACAAGTCTGTTACTGGGACACTTATGAGTAAACTGACCATCATGAAATTTGATGGGTCACGTACTATGCATGAGCATGTTATTGAAATGACAAATATTGCAGCAAGACTAAAGTCTTTGGGAATGGAAGTGGATGAAAATTTCCTGGTGCAGTTCATATTGAACTCACTATCGTCTGAGTATGGTCCTTTCCAAATGAACTATAATACTATGAAAGACAAATGGAATGTGCATGAATTGCATAGTATGCTAGTTCAGGAGGAAACCAAAATAAAGAACCAGGGAACTCATTCCATTAATTATGTGAAATATCAAGGAGCTGAAAAGAAACGTGGTAAGAAACATAAGAAGAAAGGAAGAGGACTATTAAAGATCAATGGAGACTCCTCTTCTCAAATCCGCAAGAAGGAACATGACGGAAAAGGATGTCATTTCTGTGGTAAGTTTGGACACTTCAAGAAAGACTATCTGAAACGTAAGGCTTGGTTTGAAAAGAAATGTAAACCTAGTGCTTTTGTATGTCTTGAATCAAACTTAGCTGAAGTTCCTTATAATACTTGGTGAATTGATTCTGGAGGTACAACTCATGTTTCTAATACATTGCAGGGATTTCTTACAACCCAGACCACAAAGCCAAATGAAAAGTATGTCCTTATGGGCAATAGAGTGAAAGTTCCGGTGGAAGCTGTTGGGACGTACCGTTTGATTCTTGACAGTGGATATCATTTGGACTTATATGAAACTCTTTATGTACCTAGTATGTCTAGGAATTTAGTTTCTGTTTCCAAACTTGATAAAGCTGAATATTTTTCTAATTTTGGTAGTGGTTGTTTCAGTTTGTACAAGCACAATCATTTGATTGGTAATGGTATTTTATGTGATGGATTATATAAATTATGTCTTAACAATCTATATGCTGAAACGCTTATGACTTTGCATCATAATGTTGGCACTAAACTTGCTTTAATAAATGAATGTTCTGCTTTCTTGTGGCATAAATGTTTAGGACACATTTCTAAAGAAAGAATGAAAAGATTGGTAAGGAATGAAATCCTTCCGGATTTAGATTTTACTGATCTGAATGTTGTGTGGATTGTATTAAAGGTAAACAAACAAAACACACAAAAAAAGGAGCCACAAGGAACACTCAGCTTCTTGAAATTATACACACTAATATATGTGGTCCTTTTGATGTTAACGCTTTCAATAAAGAAATATACTTTATCACCTTTATTGATGATTTTTCACATTATGGTTATATCTATTTGCTACATGATAAATCTCAAGCTGTAAATGCTTTAGAGATTTACATTGATGAAGTTGAAAGACAATTAGATAGAAAGGTGAAAATTGTCAGGTCTGATAGGGATGGTGAGTATTATGGAAGGTATGATGAAAGTGGACAACATCCAGGCCTATTTGCTAAATTTCTTCAAAAGCGTGGTATTTGTGCTCAACACACAATGCCAGGTACACCATAACAAAACGGTTTATTAGAAAGGCGTAATAGAACCTTGTTAGATATGGTTAGAAGTATGTTAAGTAACTCTTCTTTACCCATTTCGTTGTGGACTTATGCTCTAAAGACTGCCATACATATATTAAATAGGGTTCCTAGTAAGGCGGTTCCAAAAACTCCTTTTGAGTTATGGACTGGAAGGAAACCTAGTTTAAGGCACCTGCATGTTTGGGGTTGCCAAGCAGAACTTAGACACTACAACCCACAAGAAAAGAAACTGGATGCAAGAACAATCAGTGGTTATTTCATTGGTTATTCAGAAAAATCAAAAGGGTATAGATTTTATTGTCCTAATCATACCACAAGGATTTTTGAAACTGGAAATGCTAGGTTCATTGAGGATGATGAAGTTAGTGGGAGTGAAACACCACGTAAAATGGATATTCAAGAAGTTAGAGTACAAGTTCCACCAACTTGTGTCTCTAGTAAAGTTGTTGTTCCATTAACTTGTGTTTCTAGTAAAGTTGTTGTTCCTCGTGTTATTGAACCAATTAATAATCATGGAGAACAATAAATAAATGATCCCATTACTCATAATGAAAATATTGTTAATGAACCGAATGAACCAATTGTAGAAGAACCGCAACAAATAGCATTAAGAAGATCTCAGAGGGAAAAGAGATCTGCTATTTCTAATGATTATATTGTATATCTACAAGAGTTTGATTTTGACTTAGGTATTCAGGATGATCCAGTTACTTTTTCACAAGCCATGAATAATGAAAATGGTGACAAGTGGTTAGATGCTATGAAAAATGAGTTGAAATCTATGAAACAAAATGATGTTTGGGATCTTGTTGAGTTACCAGAAGGATGTAAGAGAGTTGGTTGTAAGTGGGTCTTTAAGACCAAACGTGACTCTCATGGTAATTTGGAACGTTACAAGGCTAGACTAGTTGCAAAGGGATTTACTAAAAAAGATGGCATTGACTATAAAGAAACCTTTTCACCAGTTTCTAAGAAGGATTCTCTAAGAATCATTATGGCATTGGTGGCTCATTATGATTTGGAGTTACACGTTACACCAGATGGATGTGAAAACGGCCTTTCTAAATGAAAATTTAGATGAAGATGTGTGTACATGGACCAACCAATGGGGTTCACAGAAAAAGGAAAGGAGCACATGGTGTACAAATTAAAGAAATCAATATATGGACTTAAACAAGCTTCAAGACAATGGTACCTTAAGTTCAATGATACTGTTGTTTCCTTTGGATTTAAAGAAAACGTTGTTGACCGGTGCATATATCTAAAGTCAGTAGGAGCAAGTTTATATTACTGATTCTATATGTTGATAATATCTTGCTTGCAACTAATGATCTTGGTCTTTTAAATGAGACTAAGAAGTTTCTCTCTAGTAGCTTTGAAATGAAAGATATGGGTGAGGCAGCTTATGTGATTGGGATAGAAATATTCCGTGATAGATCAAAAGGATTGTTAGGCTTGTCTCAGAAAGCATACATTAATAAAGTTTTGGAGAGATTTCGAATGGAAAATTGCTCATCATCTCCGGTTCCAATTCAGAAAGGAGATAAGTTTAGTCTCATGCAATGTCCTAAAAATGAATTGGAACGAAAAGAAATGGAAGCAATTCCGTATGCATCATTAGTTGGGAGTTTAATGTATGCTCAGACTTGTACTAAACCAGATATTAGCTTTGCAGTTGGAATTTTGGGAAGATACCAGAGTAATCCTGGTATGAGTCATTGGAAAGCTGCAAAGAAGGTTCTGAGATATTTACAAGGAACTAAAGGTCACATGCTTACTTATAAGAGGTCTAGCAATCTTGAAGTGTTTGGATACACAGATTCAGATTTTGTAGGATGTGTGGATACAAGAAAATCCACTTGTGGTTACTTATATCTTTTAGCTGGAGGAGCTATATCATGGAAAAGTGAGAAGCAGTCGGTGATTGCTACATCCACTATGGAAGCTGAATTTGTGGCATGCTTTGAGGCCATGATTCAGGCTAAATGGCTATGGAATTTTATTTCAGGGCTTGAATTGGTCGACAGTATTGAAAGGCTGCTGAAAATTTATTGCGATAATTCCGCAGCATTCTTCTTTTCTAGAAACGGCAAGTATTCAAAGGGTGCTAAGCATATGGAATTGAAATACTTTGCCGTTAAAGAAGAGGTTCAGAAACATAGAGTGTCTATAGAACATGTTAACACTGATTGTATGATAGCTGATCCCTTGACGAAGGGATTACCACCCAAGGTGTTTACTGGTCATTTGTATGGTATGGGTATTATGTCAGCTAATGAATGATGGATCATTATTGTAATTATTGATTATTGACACTTTGAATTCAATTATGTATAAGTTTCTGAAAGTCACCTTGTTTTTTCAAAAATATTTTGTTTGCATGCATGCATAAATGATTATTTTGAAAAACAGGATTTGTCCTTAATGAAGATATTATAGTATTGTTGTAGGATATTATGTTTACTTCCATTAAAGTATCATGTTAGGAGAAGAACTAATATAGTGGTGCATGGAAGGAAATATGCCGATTTGATAGCATATAACCGCCATGACTCATATTAGTTTTATTTCTGATCATGATGTATAGTGAAGCCAATGTATAGAATCCTTAGCCTTTTGTGTGCACATTATGATGATTTTATTGAATCATGAAAGAACACTTTGTGACATGAGCCAAGTGTGAGAATGTAAAATATTTGTGTCTTATGTATAAATAAGTGTTATTTGATTTAATAAGAGAAGGGCAAAAAGGTAATTTGGTTTGGGAGTTATTATAATTTATAAAAAAAGACGACTGTTGATGGGTACAGTCCTCAGAAAGTAAAAGGCGCGTACGTTCAGAAAAGGGAAATATATAGAACGTAAAAGGCCTTCAGAGTTTACCACGAAATTATTTCTCATTCCTATCATAAGAAGATACAAGCAGAGAGAAGGAAAGACTCTGAGAAAAGATTTCCATCGCTAAAGTTTTTTCCGCAATCATGGATAAAGGTTAGTATGCATTATTCTATTAATTATGTGAAAGCATGATATTCTAAGATCCTTTAGATTGTGTTCTTATATGAGAATTTATGATTTAGAGAACACAGATGATTGTCTAACAATCGCTACTCGACTACATAGCACCCAGTACATGCATCATTAATGGTGAAAGCACTTGCAAGTGCTATGTGTCCCAAACACGAATCCTCAGCACTAGGAAAAATAGGCATGCAGCCAGGGGCGGACCTAGAAATTTTACTAACGGGGGGTGAAAATACAAATGTTACTTCGTAAATAATAGTACTTGAAATACAATATAGATGTAACATACAAAAAATTGAAAGAAATCTATTACAGAAATTAAGATTACTTCACTTGACTCTTATTCTACGTGTTTTCATATTGTTAAACTCATCTATAATTGAATTCGTGCTAAAACTCAAAACAATTTCTTTTTCAATGTATGTAACCAAAGATTCATCAAGAAATTGATCTTCCATTATATTTTGAAGCATGTTATTGATTATCTTAATAGCAGAGAAAGATCTTTTCAGTAGTTGTTGTAGAAACTGGAAGAATGAGTTCAAGTCTAAACAGCTGATAACAAGATACATGGGTTGAAAGTTGTTTGTATTAAACACATATATATACACTTCCATAGCACTGATGAAGTGTTAATTGCAATCATCAAAGAAAATGTGAGAGTATTGATAAATCTATGTTTATAGAACAACTGAAACAAAAACATTGTAAGGAATATAAGAGATATATTGAAGAAATGCAGAGAAGGGTAAATATCAGATCGTGGCTGTTTAATTATTGTGCTAATAAATCTTTTATCTTCTTTTTAAAATTTTAAGGGGGGGGGGGGCGGGGGCCACCCCTCACCCCCCCCCCCCACTGTGTCCGCCCCTGCATGCAACATTATCATATAAAACAATAATCCACATCTAGCTGAACAAAACGTATAGACTCGGGCATACAAACCTGACCAAGAATCCACAATACATGAACATACAAGGCATTTATAAAAGCACAAAGAATTGGAGATTAAGTTACCAACCTCAACTTTGAGAATAAATAAAATCCTCAGATGTTAGAAACTCGAACTTCTTCAGTATCCTAAAGTAAAATCACCGTAACTATAAATTCCCCTTTTTAATTATCATATATTAATAATACCCTTTCTATTGATTAATAATTTCCCTTTTCTTTTTATTATTAATTAATAATTTCCTTTATTATTTATTCTCCTTTTTAATAATAATAACAATATCTATTTATTATTATTGTTGTTGTTATTATTATTCTCCAACTATTTTAGAATTTCTTAAATCTTTTCATGTTAAAACTCAACATCAACTCTTCAAAGCTTCACGTTCAGGTTATGAACTAAGTAGAATGAAAACACATGAAATTATCCAAGATTTCTGTTAAACGTGATATACTGAAGCAAAAGGTCTTGGGTTTCATAAATTATCCAAGTGTATTTGATTTTCCAACATAGTGAAATCAAATACACTTGATCTTGTATAAAAAGAAAGTCAAATACATTTTCAATGAAATTGGATAGTCAAAATTCAGCATTTTTATTTGCACTTGCTATATTAAAATATCTTATACGGAATGGATAAAATTTCATATTTTGCACCATTTAATGTAATGATATAAAATCTAATTTAAGAATTAAAATATCCCTCAAGTAATAGCATGACTTTGCTCAGTAAAACTGCGAGACTTTGCTTCGTTTAATACATACTAGCATGCTCTGGGTTTTATAAATATCAACCATTCAACCTCAAGTAAATTATGCCTCATATATATATATAGACACACTAAAATGTGACAGCAAAATTTGTTGACAGCTAGTATCTTAGCAACGTGATATATATGTAGGTGTATGAAACTTGACAGCAACATTCCTATTTTAGTTTCATATAGCAGCAAACTCTTTCTATTACTTCATACCTGTAGCAACTATACATATACATATATATATATATATATATATATATATATATATATATATATATATTCCACAGTAACCTTTCTTCTTTTTTTTTTTTTAAAAAAAACTAAACCTTGACATAGATGTATATACGTATAAGCTAAACCCTCTCTGTTTTGAGACTCAAAGTCAGAGCAAGAGCTTCACATGGGAACCCATGAAACTAAGAGATGAAGAACTTGAAGACTCACCTCAAGTTGCCAGATGGAATCGCTGGTCTTCAATGAGGAACAGTTCGACTCTGCTTTCGGGACTCCAAAACAGAGCACACAATAACTGGACTCTCTCTCTCTCTCGGTCACACTCTCTCTCGTTCTTGGTCTCGGCTTTGGCTGGAGCCAAGTGAATGAAAGGGAGTAAAGAGGTATAGGTTATATAGCACACAGGGGGTCTGGACTGAGAAGAAAACGTTGGTCCGAGGAGAAAGAATACCCAACGGTTGAAGGGTTAAGATCGAGACGCATGGAACTGTCACTGTTGTGGGAAGCATGGCTGGTTTGGTGATCTCATTCTGTGACACCGTGTTTGACCGAGATTATTTGGGATACCGGGTTACTATCGCGTTTTAGTGTTTCCGTAATTGACGCTGTGTCCCTCACGCTGTGACGTAGCTGATACATATATGTTTATGCTGCGTTTTTTATCAGCTGAGAGTAGAGCCGGGAAATCGGGCTAGGCCCGTCAGGCCGGTCTTTTTAAACCCTGATTCTATAAGGTTCGGACTTGAAAAATATGCCTGAAATTTGAATTTGGTCCTGTAGGGCCTTGGGCTTTATCGGGCCGGCCCTGTAGGGCCTTGGGCCGGTCCTGCAGGCCCTATTATTGTAGCATTTTCATTTTTTTAAGAAAAAAATTAGTCAAAGAGTGCCAAGAGGAAGAGGCTAGGAGGCACATATATAAATACATAATAACTATACTCTGATTTTATGATTTGGTATATTATTTGTTGCAGATAATGATTATTATGGATGTGTTAATGATGCGGGAGAAGAAATTCATAACATTTTTACTCCTGAAGCACAGCTTTCTGCTCAAAGTGAAGCACAATCAAATATCTATGAAATTGATGAGAGTGATGAAGAAGGTGACAATTGACAATGATAGTGGTATGCTTTTATATTTTATGTGAGTTATCTAATGTTGTTTAGTTTAATACTTCTTAAGTTTTATGTAAGTCAATTGTGAACAATAGTTTGTTTTTTATTACGAATTAATGAATGTGTTTATTTGTTGGATGATTTGTATTGTTTAGATATTAATGTTGATAATATTTATTTGATAGATTAGAACTTTAATGGTTGCAATTTACTAATTATATTTCTTTGAAAAAACCTAGAAAAAAAATAATTAAAATTTCGAATAGTAATTTCCAGGCCCTGTAGGGTCAGCCATGGCCCTGGTACTGTCGGGCCGGACTTTAAAAAACAGATGTTTTCCATATCTTAGACCTTGTAGGGTCAGCCCTATAGGCCCAAGTTCTGGAGGGTCAGGCCCTATAGGATCAGACCGACCCTAATTTCCAGCTCTAGCTGAGGGTGATGCGTGCTTCTGCTATGATGCGTGCTTCTGCTATTTGTGTTTTGGCGGAGGTCAATAAAATAAAAGGGGCTTTGGGTTTTGTTACAATTGGGCCAAGGTGATGGTGATGAGAAATGAAATTGGGTCAAATGGAGATTAGATGCTGAAGGTTCTATTGGGTTGAAGAAATATGCCGAAGGTTCTATTGGGTTGAAGAAATAAAAATGAATTGGGCTGCCAAAGAGAGTTGGTATAGATGATAAAAGATTTATTCAAATCCCAAAGGGATGTGTGTTCGATCCCCGCTGCCGTGGCTGGGACTCTTTTGGTAGGCGATCTCATAAATCCCTATTAAGTGTTCAAAGAGCCCGGGGCCGTGCTTTGGCCTTGGTGGGGGACTGATGTCGAACCCCTCCAAAACTTTTTTTTAGCCAAAAAAAAAGAATTGGGCTTGGTCATATCACTGAATAAAGGGGAGATGGATTCATTGATTAATTGAAAAGGCTGCATGTTGCATTTTTAGCTTAATGGAGCATCATCATCATTATTTATTTATTGATTAACAATTCCCTTGTCTCTTTATCATTGCTTAATTACCAAATAAATGCTAGAAGTGAATTTTTGATGTTTTATAAGGGTTTTCTTCCTTAATTAACTTCTTTAACCCTTAAAGTAATTCTTCTAAAAATCTTGGACTATAAATCAACCTCTAACCATTTTCTTTGAATTTCTCAAGAAAATGGATCCTTAAATTCTAATAATTATTTTAAGCTAATTTTTTATATAATAATTCAATTTCAAATCCCAAAATTTGAGATGTTATAACATTAAACCAATAATCAGTGTATATACTCTTATACATCCTATAGCCCTTTTATCTTTCGGTAATTGTACAATAACTATTCCCTAAAATCTATTTTTTAAAATAATTTTTATCTCATAAATCTTAAAAACTATTTCTTAAAAATCATTTTTACCTCATAAATCATAAAAATTATTGTTCATAAACAGCATTCAAACCGACTTGTCATAGTTGCAATCCGTGAAAGCCCATTAATTGCAACAATGACGTTTTGTTGGGCTCTTGGTAACTTGGGAACTCCAGTGGTACATCTCCCGGTCAATTCGATGAGGTAGATTTCCACGGAAGCAGCTTCTCTCCTATACCCTTAATATCCGCTCCTCTCCTTTTCTTTAACACGTCGCCGTTTTGAGCCGAAAAGAAAGCAACTGGTCCTTTATTTTTTTTTAAAAAAAAATTAGGGTACTGATAGGTACTAAATATATATCTCATTATATGACTCGTATTAAAAAAATATTTCATGATCTTAAAAAATTATTTTAGAACCTTAAAAAAAATTACAGGGTTCTAACCGATCCTAAAGAGATATTTTAGGATACTGATTGGTACTAAAAAAATATTTTAGGATACTGACAGCCACTAAAAAGATACTTTAAGATACTGAATGGCGCTAAAAAATTATTTTATGATCTTGAAAAATTATTTTAACGTCATGAAAAAATATTTCAGGGTATTAACTGGTATTAAAAAGATACTTTTATAATACTGACTAGTACTGAAAAAATACTTTAGAAAATTTTTTAAGATGATGAAGTTTTTTTTTTCAGTACAGGTCATTATACTAAGGTATCTTTTTAGTATCTGTCAATACCCTAATTTTTTTAAAAAAGAAAATAAAGGACCAGCTGCTTTCCTTTTGGCTCAAAACGGCGACGTGTTGAAGAAAAGAAGGGGAGCGGATATTAAGGATATAGGAGAGGGAAGCGGCTTGTCTCCTATACCCTTAATATCCGCTCCCCTTCTTTTCTTTAACACGTCGCTGTTTTGAGCCAAAAGGAAAGCAGCTGATCCTTTATTAAAAAAAAAAAAAGGATACTGACAGATAGTAAAAAGATACCTCATAAAGTAAACTGTACTGAAAAAATACTTCATGATCTTAAAAAATTATCTAAAGTATTTTTTCAGTACCAGTCAGTATTATAAAGTATCTTTTTAGTACCAGTAAGTATTTTTCAAGACGTTAAAATAATTTTTCAAGATCATGAAGTAATTTTTTTAAGCACCATTCAGTATCTTAAAGTATCTTTTTAGTGGCTATCAGTATCCTAAAGTATTTTTTTTAGTACTAATCAGTATCCTAAAATATCCTTTTAGGATCAGTTAGAACCCAAGAATATTTTTTTTAAGATTCTAAAATAATTTTTTAAGATCATGAAATATTTTTTTTATACAAGTTAGTATAATGAAATATCTTTTTAGTACCTGTCAATATCCTATTTTTTTAAAAAAATAATAATAAAGGACCAGCTGCTTTTTTTTTTTGGCTCAAAACGACGACGTGTTGAAGAAAAGGAGGGGAGCGGATATTAAGGGTATAGGAGAGAGTCCGGTTTCTCTCACCTCCCTTCTCTCCTTATTTTTATCCCAGGCGCACTTAAACTGTTGGATCCTTGATCCAATGGTCCAAAACTAAAGAAAACCAAAAAAAAATTGTCTTTTTCAAAAAAAACAAAAAAAATAATTTTTTTTTTAAAGATTTGGATCGTTGGATCTTTCCAAAGGTGCCTATGAGAAATATAATGAGAGAGCCGTAGATGAGAGAATCCGTTTCCGTATAGGAGAGAAGCCGCTTCCGATTTCCACCTAACTCTATCGATTGTGCTTGCTGCAATAATTAAAGACTATGAACATCCTGAAACTTGGGCCCACCCATTATCAAATTGTCTTGAAATAATGATCAACACAGTGAATCTCGACCCCACTCACCACATGATTGCCCTTTATATTAGAAAAAGGAACGTACATCTCACTTGGGCAACTTTTACCACCATCACTATTAATTGTCTTCAACAATCTTTAGCGCTAAATCTGAGACTTCTTTTGATTTTCCTCTATTATGGCTGGAAATGATGAGGCAAATTGCGGGGGCATAGGTGAGAGATCTCAGAGTACCTTTCGTGCGTCGTGCCTTGGGTTAGAGCGCAGAAGTTACGAATCTTGGTGAAGAAAGAATGAATAGTCATATTTCTTTAGCCTGTATCTCTGTCGCGTCTCTTTCTTGAAGTATGATGTCCAATCGTGTGCTTGGTTGAGATCACCTCTTGTTCTTTGCGTTTGAATGATGGACGGTTAGATTTCTTCAACGTATTTCTCTCCTAAATCGTAGAGTCCAGGCTGGGGAAGCAATTGGTTCTTGATCATGGGAAGCAATTGGATCTTGATCATAGGCTCTCATACCATGTTAAGTAGGTGTCAAGAAGCAAGTAATTTCAAACCCTCTGATTCCTTTTCTTGTTTTCCTAGGCTATTACTGATATGATTACATTGTTGCAAAAAGATCGAACCCCTGCAATGGCATATAGCGTCGAGAGATAATCTTCTTCCAGCTCTGATACTTTTAATTCAATGCTAGGTTATCGTTTTAAAATGGTTGAATTATTATTCTCTGGTAGTGTAATAAGCAATGTTAAATTTAAGGGACTCCATTGAAAGTTAATGTAAAACCAATTTTATGGGTTATAGCATATTTTGTTATTTTGATTTTTTTTTTGGAAGAATATAGTTAATCATAGTCGTCCAATCGATATGCATAGTTCACCAACTACGATATACTACTTCCGGTCCTAATTATAAGAGCTAGTTGACTTTCTTTGAAGAGATTAAGGAAACCAAATAAGTTACTTAATCATTTCATATGTTAAATATTTTTAGATTATATATTAATTTATTAGTCAAACTAATAAGTTTGAAGAAAAAAATAAAAATAAAAATACTTTAAAGTAATTTAGTTAACTTCCTTAATCTTTCCAAAAAAGTCAACTAACTCTTATAATTAGGAGGGAGTAATTGATTAATTGCCTGCCTTCTATTTCTTTATGAATTGTCTTTTTTTTGGTCAAAATTTATGAATTGTCTAACAACCCTACTTTTGTGTTATCTCTATATCATTTGCTTATTTGACTTATATATGGACCTGAACTTGATGAAATTTACCATCAAAGACATGAAATCATTTAAATTGTTTCGAGCGAGGCTCCCAAAGGAACTGATTAATTAATTTTTTTCATAAAGAAAAAAAACAGTCGTATAGATAAAATTTCTCCAACTTGCTTAGGCTCTTATTGGCTTTTATTGGTCTATATATAACTCTCTCTTGGCCCTCTCTATTTTTGTTAGTTCTGTGACACAGATCATAACAGTGAGTAAAGGAGAAATCAAGAGTCGGTGCTTTAATCGATCATTTTATATATATGCGTGTTCTAATTTCATATCCTATTGTTTTACTTTTGCTTTGGCAATTAGTGATCTGAAGATTTCACTGGTGCAGATTGATATTTGGGCACATCCAAGAGATTGACATCTGAAATGGAACATCCTGTCAGACGAGAATCTAGCACTTCAAATTCAACTGATGCATCAACATGGAAATATGATGTTTTCTTGAGTTTTGCAGGAAAAGACACTCGCTTGAAGTTTACAAATCACTTGTATGAAGCTTTCAAAAGAAGTGGGATCAAAACGTTTCGGGATGATGTAGATCTTGAGAGAGGGAGAAACATAATCCAAAATCTCTTTCAAGCAATTGGGGATTCTCTATGTGCAGTCGTTGTTATCTCTAAAACGTATGCAAATTCTAAATGGTGTTTGAATGAGCTTCAAAAGATTCTTGAGTCTCGAAATACATTGCATCGACAAGTGTTTCCCATCTTCTATGATGTTGACCCAGCGGATGTGAGAAAGCAAACAAAAACTTTTGGGAAAGCCTTGGCTAAACATGAGAAGAAATTTGGAGAAAACACAACAAAAGTGCAGAATTGGAGAGATGCTTTGTTTGAAATTAGCAACTTGTCTGGTTGGGACACAGGGGCAAGTAAGTTTTCTTTTACAACAATTTGATCATAGTTTCCATATGTATTTATATTTTATATTTTTCCCATGATCTTTAATTTTCATTTAAATCTTTCACAATGATACTCATAGTCTTTCTTTCCCTTTCTGTAGACGTAAGTGTAGCCGACAATAGCAGGAAAATTGCATTCAATTTCATATATCCCTTCCCCTGGTTGTTGTCCCTCTGAAATTTAAATCTATTCATCAACAACATACCAAGCAATTTTTTTATTTCTTTTAAAATCTTTTATTGACATAATCAGTTGTGTTCCATACCTAATATTGGCATCCAACTCCGTAATCCGTTGCTAACATTCATGTCCTTCGAAGTAATTATAAATTTACTCATGCTAACAATAATTATCAATCGACCTTCTGTGTAGTTTATTTCTATTATTTATTTGAAATTTCTATAAGTATATCCCCTTGTACAAAATCAGAGAGGAGCGAAGAGAGTTTGGAGAGAGCAGACTTAACAAGGAAGGAACGAAGAAAGATGTTTTGTATTGTTGCATATTAGATTACATACAGTGTACACATATACATACAGATAAGAAAAGCTAACTACTGTGACTAGTTATCCTAACTAGAGTTGTTACAACTTAGTTTAAATTAACCATGGTATAACTAATCTTATAACAGACTCGGTTAGTGATTGTAAACTCTAGGTATCTTGGACCTTGAGTTTAGACTTCAGCAATACAAAACGTGAGCGTTGAGAGATTTGATATTAAGGGAATTAGGCCAAAAGGTGTTTGAGAGTTGAGAGAGGGTGCAGTAGAGGAGGAAGTAACTACTGTTTTAAAGAGAAAATAATATATACAAATTCGACCATCATGACCAAGACATTTATAGCCACAATGTGATATGCTGTAGCCTAGAAACGTACACTCAACTGACCGAAAGGTGAGCTTGTGAGATTAACTATGGAGTAGGAGTGGAAAGCAAGCACAAACACAGACTCAGAGAAAAGAGTAATTGGGTGGTTTTTTGAATAACTTGGTGAGAGGAGTTGTATTAGCCAAGGCTGAACAAGGAAGAATATTGATAACATAAGATGTTGTATGAAATGCATCTTCCCAAAATTCATAAGGCAAACCAGTTTGTGCAAGAAAAGAGAGGCTAGTGTCAACAATGTACCTATGCCTCCTTCCTACAACTCCCATCTGAAAATGAGCATAATAAAATGAGTATCTATGATTAATGGCAGTAGTGGCTAGATACTGATCGAAATACCAAAATTCACCTCCTCCATCTGTTTGAATATATTTTATTTGAGGTTGAGCTGATTCTCAACCATTGTTTTTTTCCCCGATACACTAGTGCAACCATAGAATAAACTAAGTCTTATCCTTTACAATAAGTCTCTCTAACTCTATGTTCGCATGGGAAAGGATATGAAAGCCTAGCATGGATGAAAGACTTGCTTTAGCCAAGTGGTCAGCGACTGCATTTGCCCTAGGCCTGATATGATGCACTTCAATATTCCAATCTCTATGAACCACACCCCTGATTTCCAAAATGTGGGTTCTATCCTCAAGGCTTCATTCATCTCACTGTTGATCAAGTCAATTGCGTCAGTAGAGTCTGTCTCCGAAATAACATTTCGAAAGCTCATGTCCCACGTTAAACCAAAGAAAGATAGAAAATGTGTCAGATTTCTTCTTAATAGGATATAGCCAATAGAACTGCAAATAATGATCAACAAATGTGACAGTATAGATTTCCATTAGTAGATGGACAAGGAGCAGGTCTCCAAAGATCAAGGGATACTAATTCAAGTGGTCTTGAGCACACTGTAGTAGAAGTATGAGAGACCAGTTTGTGGAATTTGCCTAAGCAACATACAAAACAAAAATCCTTATTATCATAGGAGAATTGGATTTTAAAGTCTTTCAACAACCTAGGTAAAGTTGAAAACGGAAAATGAGCCAATCTTTGATGCCACAAAGACAAAGATGGTCGTGTATGTGATACATGGAGTGCATTACAAGAAATGGTATTATTATCAAATGAAGAAGCATAACAAATCCGAGAGTTATAGGAAGACTTGAGATCTATTGAAGTTAAATCCAACTGAGATAGTATTTGCAAACAATCTAGCTTGTTTGATGAAGGAAGAAACTCATATAAGTCATCAAGCCTTCTTCTGCCCTGAAGAAAAACTTGTCGCAGATCCTGTTTGGATTTGACACAGGAGCAATTTGGATGAAATTCAAGAAAAACATTGTTGTCCAGAGTTAGCTTAGAGACACTTAGCTGATTATGCACAATAGAAGGCACATGTAGAACATTATTTAAGGCAAGAGAACCATTAGGCACATGTGTGGGAAGATGAGTAAAACCTTATCGAAGAATAGACAAACCTAAACCATATTCAGTATGCAACTGATAGACCCAGAGTATGGAGTAAGTGCATTAGATTGGTGGCACTAAAAGTAGCATGATGCGTTGCTCCATAGACAGCAATCCAGGCAGTGGAGACCGATGGATCAGAAAAATACTCGAGAGAATAATATGCATAAGGATCACTGTAATATGAGTCAAACGTATTAGGAAAAGCAACAGTAGTTTGCAAGCGAGCTTGTGTTTAGGGTGAGTAGTAGAAAGATTGGTCAAACCTCCGATGACAATAGCCTATAGTGCGTCCATGTTTGGCACATAGTTGGCACAGCACAACAGCAAAAAGCGAGTACTAAAGCCACAACCTTGACCACGGAAGTCGTGTCTTCGACTATGTCGACTAGAGCCACTACCACTAGATCCTTCTCCATGTCCGTTATGCGATAGAGAATAATATGTCGGTGAGTAATGCTCATTCGCAGAAGAGGTTTGAGCAAGATGAGCCACCGGTTTGACACCATCGGGGAGAAATGAGTTCAGAGAACGTGCAAGTTTGAGCTCATGAGCGATCAATAGAGATTCAATTCCACTCAACGAGAATGGTGTGCGTTGAGAGTTCATTAGGAAGGCCATCAAGAATCACCTCAACTTGATCCTGTTCTCGAATAGTTTAGCCGATTGAGGTGAGAATATTAGCCAATGATTTGACGCAGAGAACAAATTTAGAAATAGATCGGTCATATTTCTTTGTGTTGCAAAGTTCCTTGTATTGAGAGATCTTAGCACGAGCATAAGCTTGAAAGAAGTCAAGAATCATCTTCCAAGCCAAGTATGAGGTTGTGCAACCAACCAATCGAGGTAAAATATAATCATAGACTATTGATTGAAGCCAGGAGAAGATTAATTGATTCTTTTTGTACCAGACAAGTTAAGTTGTAGACACTTTGCCAAGTTCAAGATCCTTGGCTGTTGCAAATTGTGGTGGTGGGACACAGGATTCAAGATAATGGAACAAGCCATGTCCATGAATCGCCAACTCAATTTGCTGTTCCAGACAAGAAAATTACTCTCATCAAGCTTTGAGGATACAGAGTGATTGAATGCAACTAATTCATTGGTTTTTGCATAATTAAAGTAATCGTTTGTTTCAAAAGAGCTCTGATACCATGTACAAAATCAGAGCGGAGCGAAGAGAGTTTAGAGAGATTAGAGTGTTATGAAGGAAGGAAGGAAGACGTTTTGTATTGTTCCATATCAGATTATACATAGTGTACACATATATATACAAATAACAAAAGCTAACTACTGTGGTTGGTTACCCTAACTAGAGTTGTTACAATATAGTTTAACTTAACCTGTTGGAAGGAGGAGGATATTTGAGAAGAGAGAAAGTTTAGAGAGATTTGGAGGAAGAGAACTCTTTATTACTCACAACTTGGCTTGATACAAAATGGTGGTAGAACACACCTATTTATACTAGTGGCACCTCCTTAACCAATGGCTAGGATTGTGCCAACCCAACTTTAATCCAAGGGCTACAAAACATTCTCTAGAACTCTCTACCATTTACTAGCCTAGACATTTATTATGGTAGTTTCTAGTTTCAACTACTCTCTAGATATTTCTATGGAGATATCTAGAGTAGACTTTCTAGAATATGAGCCTAATATTTGGGCCACATATTTTGGACCATTTATCCCTTAAATACTATTCTAGAAATTGGGCCAAATAACAATTAGCCCAAATCAAGTTTATTATCCAACACCCCCCCTTAAACTTGATTTGTAACTCCAAGCAATCTTCTCATCTTGACAAAGTCTTCTTTCTTGAGTGGCTTGGTGAAGATATCTGCTGCTTGCTCTTGAGACTTCACATACTTTATATACACCTCCTTTCTTGCAATGCACTCCCTTATATAATGGTAGCGTGTGTCAATGTGCTTGCTTCTATCATGGAAGACTGGATTCTTTGCTAGTGCTATCGCGGATTTGTTATCAACATAAATATTGGTTGGCTCCTCTTGTTGCATATTCAATTCCTTAAGCAAGTTCCTTAGCCAAATAGCATGGCAGACACATGATGTAGCTGCGACATATTCGGCTTCACAAGTAGACAGAGTGACAATAGGTTGTTTTTTCGACATCCATGTGAAAGCAGTATCTCCCATGAAGAACACAAACCCAGTGGTGCTTTTTCTATCATCTATGTCTCCAGCCCAATCACTATCACTATACCCAACAAGTTTATATTCCTTAGAAGATGAGTAA
Organism: Acacia crassicarpa; assembly: GCA_034222035.1. NCBI lineage: Eukaryota > Viridiplantae > Streptophyta > Magnoliopsida > Fabales > Fabaceae > Acacia > Acacia crassicarpa. The sequence continues at coordinate 44,574,786 of JAWXYG010000003.1, forward strand.
AACAAGCTAAAGTCAATTGTACCTTTAATATAGCGGAGGATTCTCTTTGCAGCTTTCAAGTGTGTAGTAGTTGGAGACTCCATGTAGCGACTAATGAATCCAACAGCAAAGAGGATGTCAGGTCTAGTGCATGTCAGATAGCGCAAACTTCCAACTAAGCTTTTGAAGAAAGTAGGATCAACGTCTTCTCCTTCACCATACTTGGACAACTTTATTCCACATTCTATTGGGGTGTTGATAGGCTTGCAATTCTCCATCTTGAATTTATTCAATATCTCTCTTGCATAACCTTCTTGAGTGATGAAAATGCCTTCTTCCTTTTGCTTGATTTCAATCCCAAGATAGTATGCCATCTGCCCAATGTCAGTCATCTCAAACTCCTTTTTCATCACTTCTTTAAACTCTTCAAACATCATTGGATTATTTCCAGTGAAGACTAGATCATCCACGTACAAGCACACAATTAAAATATCTCCATCCTTGAGCTTTACATAAAGTGCATGCTCATAAGGACATTTGGTGAAACCATTCTCTTGGAAGTACCTGTCAATTCGACTATTCCAAGCTCTTGGTGCTTGCTTTAGCCCATAGAGTGCCTTCTTTAGCTTCAACACTTTATCTTCTTGTCCTTTGACTTCATACCCTGCTGGTTGCTTGATGTATACTTCTTCTTCAAGTACTCCATTCAAAAATGCTGACTTTACATCCATTTGGTGTATACTCCATTTATTTTGCGCTGCCAAAGAAATGATTAGTCTAATAGTTTCTAAGCGAGCAACAGGAGCAAATACCTCATCATAATCGATCCCGGCTCGTTGACTATAGCCTTTTGCTACCAATCGCGCCTTGTATCTTTCAACGTCTCCTCTAGCATTCCTTTTGGTTTTGTAGACCCACTTTACACCAATCGCCTTGTGACCTTTTGGAAGTGAGGCCAACTCCCATGTTTCATTCTTCTCGATCGCCTTGATTTCTTCATCCATAGCATCTCTCCATTTCTTGCTTTGGACGGCTTCTTGAAAGTTTACTGGCTCACAATCAGCAAAGAGACAAAATAGAGTGAGGTTATCTTGATTCTCTGTTACCTCATAAAGTTCATGCAAGCTCCTGAAGCGTGGTACTCTTTCACTTGAGCTCCCAGCGGATAATGGTGTTTGTTGAGGACTCCTAGTCGGTGAAGTTGGTGGAGTAATAGTTTCTTCTCTTTCCTGCTCCATCATTGGTTGTTCCACCTCTTCGTCTTCTACCAAGTTGGGAAAGAAGTTGTAGTTTTCATCATGTAGACTCCAGTTCCATTCTTCTTCTTCATTGAATTCCACATCTCGACTAATGATGGTCTTTCCACTATTAGGATTGTAAAGTTTATAGCCTTTAGAGTTAGAATCATACCCGATGAGGATGAGCTTCTCACTTTTGTCGTCAAGTTTGGACCTCTTGTCATCATGGATATGTGCGTAGGCTATGCTTCCAAACACTCTTAGGTGAGAGATCCCAGGCTTTCTTCCACTCCATGCTTCTTGTGGTGTCTTTCCCCATACGCTTCTTGTTGGCGAACGGTTAGAAAGGTAGACAGCAGTTGCCACAGCTTCAGCCCAAAACTCCTTTGGCATCTTCTTACTCTTGAGCATGCTCCTTGCCATGTTGAGAATAGTTCTATTCTTCCTTTCAGCTACTCCATTTTGTTGCGGGCTTCTAGGAACAGTTAAAGGTCTTCGGATTCCATTATGATCACAAAACTCTAGAAATTCTTTAGAAGTGAACTCTCCACCTCGATCGGATCTCATTGCTTTAATCTTGCATCCACTTTCTTTCTCCACACTGGCCTTGAACTTCTTGAAGACTGCAAACACCTCCGATTTTTGCTTTAGAAAATACACCCATGTCTTCCTTGAGAAATCATCTATGAAGAGAAGAAAGTAATTATTCTTACCAAGTGAGCTTGGCTTTAATGGTCCACAAACGTCTGTATGTATGAGCTCGAGCGGCTTGTTGGTTCTTGATGAGGCCTCCTTTGGAAAGCTCTTTCGGCATTGCTTCCCAAGTAAACATCCTTCACATAGCTGGTCGGGTTGACTGATGGAAGGCAATCCTTTCACCATCTCCTTTTTGTATAGCAATTCAAGACTACCAAAGTTGAGGTGTCCGAATCGCAGATGCCACAGCCAAGATGCATCCTTGTAGCAGGCTTTAAAGCACTTTGCAATGTCGTGTTGGATGTTTAGCAGAAACATTCTATTTCTCGACATAGGCACTTTAGCAATCAATTTATTTTGATTGTCTCTTAGAGAGAGGGTATTATTCTTTAAGTGAACATCATACCCTTTCTCTAAGAGTTGCCCTAGACTCAAAATATTATTTTTCATGTTGGGCACATAGAAGACATTAGAAATGAATTCATGTCTTCCGTCCTTTAATCGGATAAGAATCTTACCTTTGCCTTTCACCGGTGCCTTTGATTCATCTCCGAACGAGACATCTCCATTTACTGATTCATCAAGTTCTACAAACAAGTTTCTCTTTCCACACATGTGATTGCTTGCACCCGAGTCTAGATACCATGTATTCTCTTGTTCTCCTACACTGTTGGTGCGTACCATTAACAGAGTGCCATCTTCGTGACTTATCTTTTCCACATAGTTTGCCTTCTCCTCAATCCTTCTCTTAGGGACTCTGCATTCAGAAGCATAATGGCCATACCTTTGACAATTGTAGCACTTGATTTGAGACTTGTCACGTCTTGGTTGCGATCCACCTCTTCCACGGCCTCTTGTTGACCCTTCTCTCCGGTCTTCTTGGGCATAGTTGTTGTTGAAGCCTACTCTTCCGCTTCCACGACCTCTTCCTCGACCACGATATCCTCCTCGTCCTCTTGTGTTCCCAAAGTCTTCTTCCTTTTCTTTGGAATTGAGTTGTGTCTTAAGTAGTTGTTCACCAACTCCTTGCTTCTTCTTTTGCTTCTCCTCGTATGCTTGTAAAGAACCCAAGAGTTGCTCTATTGTCATAGCTTCTAAATTTTTTGTTTCTTCTATAACAGTGACAATGTGATCGAATTTCGAATCTAAAGATCGCAAAATTTTCTCCATAATTTTTACATCATCTATCTTTTCACCATTTCTTTTTAATTGATTAGTTACCGCCAAGACTCTAGAAAAATAGTCGGAGATACTTTCAACATCTTTCATGTGTAAAGTTTCAAACTCACTCCGTAGAGTTTGAAGACGTACCTTCTTGACTGGCTCAGCACCCTTGTAGGAAGTTTGTAGTTTCTCCCATGCTTCCTTCGCGGTAGTTGCCTCCGAAATCTTCTCAAAAGCATCTTCATCCAATCCTTGATAGATGAGATAGAGAGCTTTCTTGTCTCTCTTTCTTGAATCCTTCAAGCTATCCCTTTGAGCTTGGGATAAAGTAGCTCCTTCTTGAGGCTCAATGTAGCCTTTCTCTATCATCTCCCACACATCTTGTGATCCAAGGAGGGCCTTCATTTTGATACTCCAATTGTCATAGTTGCTCTTGGTGAGCATAGGGACTTGGAAAGGAACCATGTTGCTACTTGCCATCTCTCTAGAAAGGAACCTTGGCTCTGATACCACTTTGTTGGAAGGAGGAGGATATTTGAGAAGAGAGAAAGTTTAGAGAGATTTGGAGGAAGAGAACTCTTTATTACTCACAACTTGGCTTGATACAAAATGGTGGTAGAACACACCTATTTATACTAGTGGCACCTCCTTAACCAATGGCTACGATTGTGCCAACCCAACTTTAATCCAAGGGCTACAAAACATTCTCTAGAACTCTCTACCATTTACTAGCCTAGACATTTATTATGGTAGTTTCTAGTTTCAACTACTCTCTAGATATTTCTATGGAGATATCTAGAGTAGACTTTCTAGAATATGAGCCTAATATTTGGGCCACATATTTTGGACCATTTATCCCTTAAATACTATTCTAGAAATTGGGCCAAATAACAATTAGCCCAAATCAAGTTTATTATCCAACATAACCATGGTATAACTAATCTCATAACAGACTCGGTTAGTAATTATATTCTAATACCCCTAACTTTCATTTACTTTTGAGAAAAAAATATTTTCTATAACAAAAGCCCCCAAAGCCCACTTTGGAATTATTTTTTGTGTAATATTGAACTCACTTAATGATAAATTTTCTTTTTCATTTTGTTTATTTTATGGAGATTTAGTTGAACTTGAATTTAAAATTCCCTTTACCCTTATGTACAAGATCATTTAAATGCGGGGAGGCACTCTTTCCATTGTGACATTACAAAATTGAAAGGTCTACTCATTTTGATTTGTTAAGAGAAAAAGTAAATTTTGAATTTTGAATTAATTAATTGAATGACAGTACACATTGATAATTAATAAATTGATAAATTTGTATCCATCAATAAAATGAAATTGTGAATAACTTTATTTTTTGGAAAATAATCACATTTGTAATTTTAGAGGGAGGATGGATCAATTCACACACCACTCATCTTCATCCTTGTTGTTGACTTTCTATTTTATGAAAATTGAATAACATTATCAGTTATTCTCAGAATCTATAATGTGGCTTTATTAAATAAACAATATTCATGAAAAGTTACATTTTTCATTATTATTTCTTTTAATTGTAACTATAGAACTCAAATTAAACAATCTTTTTTTTTTTGGCAGGAATGAAGCAGACTCAAGAGTGGTTGATCTGATGCCATTCTTAGAGATTGGGTCCGATGAGGTTCATTTTGTAGGGATATGGAGTATGGGCGGTGCTGGTAAAACAACTCTTGCTAGAGTTGTTTTTGAAAAATTATCCAACATGTTTGAAATGTGTTGCTTTCTTGCCAATGTTAGAGAAACTTTGCAAAGAGAAGGTCGAGTCTCTATGCAGAAAAGGATTCTTTCACATCTCAAAGCAAAGGACAAAGAAATTCCTAATGATTATGAAGGAATGAAGATGATAAGAAAGCTTCTGTATGGTAAAAGGGTTCTTATTGTCCTTGATGATGTAGATAATCATAACCAATTAAAGAACTTGGCTGAAAGTCCAGATTGGTTTGGTGAAGGAAGCAGAATAATTATCACAACAAGAGATAACCATGTACTCACTGCATTAAGAGTGAAAAGAATATATGAGATGAAGATGATGGAGAAAGATGAATCTCTTCAACTCTTTTGTAACAAAGCATTCCACAAAGATCAGCCAGAAGAGAATTATTTGAAATTAACTGAATCTGTGGTTAAATATGCTGGAGGTCTTCCTTTGGCACTTGAAGTTTTGGGTTCTTTTCTTTGCGGGAGAAGTAAAGCTGAGTGGATAGATGCTTTAGATAGATTGAAGCAAATTCCAAACAATAACATTATTGAAGTACTTAGAATAAGTTATGATGGGTTGAACGAGGAAGAAAAGACAATATTTTTAGATATTGCTTGTTTTTTTAAGGGTTGGAATCAAAAAAGGGTGTCTCTGATTTTGAAAGGTTGTGATATTCACTCAAAAATTGGAATAAAGGTCTTGATTGAAAAAACGTTACTTGTTGAAGCGGTAGCTTGCACATTAGAGATGCATGATTTACTTCAAGAACTGGGTAGGTATATAGTTCATCAAGAATCTCCAAATAATGTTGGTGAGCGTAGCAGGTTGTGGGAATTTGATGACATCAAGGAAGTATTGGAAAATAACAAGGTGAGTGTCTTATTTTCTAAATACCTCTTTTTGCTTTCATAAATTTATTGTTTTCAATATTGAAAGAGTGTGTCGGCTTATGCCTTGGTATACATAACTATTTCAAATAAAGATTTGTCAAATACTCTTTACTTTCTTATATATCAGTCTCATGTTATTTTTCTGGAAATGACTTTTTTGTTAGGGATCTAAGGCAATACAAGCTATTGTTATACCAAACAAAGATTATATTGTAAATGTACATTCTGAAGCCTTTTTAGAAATGAGTAACATTAGGTTGCTCATCTTAAGTCCGAAGACCTTTATGCTTAGTGGAGTCAACTCACCAAGGGGATTGAAACTTTCTAGTGCATTAAAAGTTCTTGAATGGTCAAATTGTGAACTCAACGCTCTTCCACTTGAGAATCCATTGGAGAAACTTGTTCATATTGAAATGCCTGATAGAAGAATAAAGCAACTTTGGAATGGCATACAGGTGAGATTGATGCTTCATGCATCATTGTTTACCTTAAAAATATACTTATGTGTCCATGTTTTATTGATCCATTAGTGAGACTGACTCGACTATCTTTTGTTTGATCCTAGATTATGAGAAAGTTGAAATTCATCAACTTGAGAGATTCTATGAATTTGGTTGAAACTCCAGACTTCTCAAAAATTCCATATTTAGAATATTTATGTCTTTCTGGGTGCAAATCCCTTGTTAGGGTTCACCACTCACTTGGAAAGTTAAAAGAGCTTGCTAAGGTGGACTTTGGGTTTTGTGAGAATCTTGAAATTCTACCAAGAAAATTGGAAACAAATTCTTTGATGATGATAAATCTTGTATTCTGTAAAAAACTTGCAGTGCTCCCAGAGTTTGGGGAAGGTTTGAAAAAATTATCATATCTTGATATAGTTGGGACGTCTATAACTAGACTTCCTGAATCACTTGAATCCTTGACTAGTCTTAGAGATTTGGGTTTGAGTCTCTGCAAAATTCCTGATCTTGACACGTTAATGAAAGTAACGTGGTTAACAAATTTACCTTTGGAAAATTGTGGCTTAAATGACAGATTGATTCCAGATGATTTTGGTAGTTTTTCATCACTGGTTACATTGGATCTGAGCTGTAACAATTTTTTTAATCTACCCTCTGGTTGCTTCTCTAGTCTTTTTCGACTTCGATTTCTTTCACTGAACTCTTGCAAAAGGCTTAAGTCATTGCCAAGGCTTCCGCCTCGGTTAATTGTATTACATGCAACCTCTTGTGATTCAATGGAACCACCATTATCATCAGATGAACAGTTATGGAATTTGGTTGCTTCACTTGACCATGAGGTATGTTTGTCTTCCTACATGATCTTTCTAATGATTAGTGTATATTTTTTGTGACTAAATATACATAACGAGTGTTTTTTTTTATTTCGGTGTCGTGGGCGAACTAAGTATTATGCAACCATTGAGTATTATGCAACCTTTGATGAGGACTATGATGACGATGGGCCACTTGATGAGGTATGCATGTCTGTCTCATTTTGTCATGTTCTCGCATATGTTCCCTTTATTGGTAGTAATTAATGTTAATAATTGTTTGGTATGTTTGCAGGCAAAATGTGCTCCTCTGAGAGATTTCTTTGCAATTATTCCAGGACGCGGAGTACCATCATGGTTTTCAAAGAAGACTTTGGAATATTTTATAACGCATTGTGTGATAAAAGTGAACATACCTTGAGATTTTCGTGACAGTGAATGGTTAGGAATTGTTGTATGCTTGCCTGTCAAATGTCCTGGTGAGAAGCTTACAATTTATTGGAGTACCAAGGCTCCAGAAGATGATGATTTTATACACAAAGAGTGGGGGCATGGTACTGCCTACTTTTCTTACTCTCATTCTCATTCTCATTCTCATTCTGATTCAAATTCTCATTACCAATGCATAATGGTGTTGGAATTAAATGAGGAAACATGTTGGCAACACCTAAGAGGCCATAACAATTCCCTTCACATTAAATTTAAACTTTATGGAGACAATGATAGATATCGTTGCGTGATATTTATGGGTGAATGGGGGTGGAGATTAATACGTAAACAAGAGATACGACAAGCAGAGAGGTGCAATCTCAATGATTTCAACCAAGTCACCCAACTAGAGCTTGCTACTCCTTATGAGGTTCGCCTTCCCTCAAGTGTACTTGACAAATACTTGTCAAATACAAAAATGGACAACTAAAGGTACGTAATGACTCATCTTCCTACTAACTCCTTCCATTGTAAACTAATAATAATTGACACTTAACTCTTTCTTTTTAAAATATATTGTCGTTTCAAGTTTTCTAACCATTAAGAATCTACCCCCTCATGAATAAAAAAATTCTTATTAACATGAATAAATTTATTCAAGTAAAATACTACTGTTGTATTTTGGTCAAATTTAATCTCTTTATTAGCTTTGTTAATTTGTCTGCAAAACTACAGAAAAGCATTGGCGGTCTTGTGCACCAGTAGTTGTGGGAACGGTGGGATGTGTGAATGATGATACTTGATGAAAAAGATGGAAGTGAGATTATTGATTGATATTTCTCATTATTTTTATGATTTTATGCACAATTAATCTTTGTTGTGCTTAACTTCGTCTATGGGTTTTTTTAGAACTTAAATACTTAATTGTTGAATTTAATTAAATCTTTAGTTTCAAAATATTTTATCTTAAAAATATATAGGATTAAATACCATTTTTGCTATGGAAGTTTAGCTTAAGAAGCACTGGTCACACGGAAGTCTTTTTTGTCTCATTTTTGCCCCGGACGTTAACAAAACGGAGTAAATATGCCTTAGAAGTTGTTTTTAGGAGTAAGTTTGCCTTGAAAATTTTTTCTTAGTAGCAATTTTACCCTTGGAAGTTTACAAAAAAAAGAGTAACAATTCAACAGTCAAGATTAATAGATGGGCAAGATTGCTATGTTTTGAAATTTTCAAGGCAAAAATGAAACCAAAAAAAAAAAAAACCTTCTGGGCGACCAATGCTCCTTAAACTAAACTTTCATGGCAAAAATAATATTTAACCCAAACATATATGATATTCATGTGCAGGTGTTAAGCTGACGCTATTCTCCCACACTGTCAGATGGACTCTCATTCGACACGATCGGATCCCTCTTCACTTTCAGATTTTTCTCCACCATCTCTCTTCCAAAAACCAAGACCACACACTCCATTAATTCCCATCTTCTTCATTCACTCCGCTTATCAATTGTTTTAATTTATTCTCTTCAAATCATCCAATTCTCGGATCCACCTAATTCTCCATCAATTGACATTTGTTCATGATCACGTGCTCATCATCTTCCTCAACTCTACTCATGGCCCAGTCTCCACAATTGATGCTTTGGTGAAGCAATTTGTGTGGCAAACCATCCTTGACTCCTAGGAAGTGGATGAAGGCTTGAGTCCAATGCACTATTGAAGGATAAGAGTCTATATTATCTGGTTTTATAAATCAATTTAATTTGTGTAATTTTCATTTATAGGTTCAGGAATTATAATTGGAAGATTGTATTGAGAGTGTTTGGTTAAATGCCTCTTTGTTGTAGGCTTGAATTATGCTGTGGTTTTCTAATATGTTGATTGCTCTACACTTTTGATTGATTTGGTTATATACGTTTATATCTTAAGTCACGGTTCTGCTTTGTATATGTGGCTAAATTAATCCTTAATTACTACATAGGGGCTAGCTTATTAGTTTAATTTGAGTGCAAAGAGTCATTAAAATAACAATCAGTGGAGATATATAGTTATTTAAATCATTTAATACTTTTACAATTTATTCCTTTCTGCACTAGTTACAAAAGCAACCACTATTGTGCTTGCTTTACCAAGGTAAAACCGAATATTATTTTTTCTTTTAAAAAAAAAGAATAAATAATTTACTTTCTACTCTTTCATAGTATCATATAGTATCCGATTCGGGGTTCGTGACTGCCTCTCTTAATATAAGTGACTCATTTAAAACTCACTTGATTTAAAGGGATCTAGCGGGACCTTACACCGCTACACCAAGTCTAAGTTGGTAAATTACTTTCTACTCTTGACATAACTAATTTGTGGGAACGTAGAAGTACTGAGATATAAACAAGAATTACGGGAGTGGCGTGGGAATATTGGAAGGAGGTGGATAAACATTGAAGGAAATTAATCAGCACGTTAATTGTTAGGGAAAATAAAGAAAAAGGAAAATTCAGCAACTTTAAAATGTTTTCCCACTAGAGAATTAGAAAGCGGTGAAAGGTAAAATGATACTCTTCATGGTTATTCTTTGCTGATTTTTTTATTTGTAGAAAAATGTTTTGATGTGCTGAGATCTTTAAAACTTGCTAGGGTTAATGTATGCTTTCGTGCTTAAAAAAGCACTTAAAATGAAGTTAAGATTACACATCAACAAGATCTTCATATATAAGTAACAAGATTATTTCACAGTTCTTTTAGTTAAGAAATAAGTTGAGTTTGTGAGGAAAATGAAAGAAATTTAGAAAGCACCCCATTATTAAGGTCGGACTTCAACAAATCAGGAAAAACTTCGCTAGCTCATTCATAATTCTCTAAGAAGAATATAGATTCTATTTGTATGTTCACTAGTTCAGCCAATAAGCTACTTCGTAATGACAATAACCAAAAACACAGTTGATGGAAGGAATTATAAACTCATGTCCTCCTCATCAAATTTTGCATCAATCCATTAAGGTTAATATTTGCATCTTTTCACTCAGCTATTACATATTTTCAAGGGAAAATTATACACAGGTCCCAAAGAACAAAGATATTTACATTTAGGTTCCTTAAATTCATGAAATTACATAGAAGTCCCTAGGGACTTCTGTGTAATTATTTATGGAAGCAAAATTACTTTTTTACCCAAAGGAAAAATAGCCTCTGGACCTCATAATTAAAAAATCCAGGTTTTCAAAAGTTGTTGTTAAAATATGAATTTGCTGTTGTAAATATAGAATTTCTTGTTGCAAATGGCCTCTGGACCTCAAAATTGAAAAAATCCAGGTTTTTAAAAGTTGTTGTTAAAATAGGAATTGACTGTTGTAAATATAGAATTTCTTGTTGTAAATGGCCTTTGGACCTCAGAATTAAAAAAATCCAGGGTTTTAAAACTTGTTGTTAAAATAAGAATTTGCTATTGTAAATATAGAATTTCTTGTTGCAAACCTGGATTTTTTCAATTCTGAGGTCTAAAGGCGTTTTCTCCTTTGGGCAAAAAAGTAATTTTGCTTCCACAAATAATTACACAGAAGTCCCTAGGGACTTCTGTGTAATTTCATGAATTCAAGGGACCTAAATGTAAATATCTCTGTTCCTTGGGACCTGTGTGTAATTTTCCGTATTTTGAATTAATTAATTTGATATGTATGTATAAAAACAATATCCATATGATTAAGAATCTAATAAAAACACTGGTGTTAGCATAATGACTGCTGTTACAATTGGAAGATTAGAATATTGGCCACGAAGCTGATAGTGGATCTCTCTACCTTGGTTTTGCTGGCTATGCTCCCATCTCATAGAGGAATAACGGTTACTATTGCAACTGACATTCCTTCCTCCACCGTAGGAACTACCTTTACAAATTACGAAGTACAAAATTATGCTGAACCAACCAAGGAATTGTAAGTTTTTCTATAGTTTCATGCTCAAACATCAAATAATAAGAACATGAACATGGATTTTAAGAACTCATGATTTCCACAATACTACAGGTTTAAGTCAAGATGTAATAACCTCTATCCATAATTGTGGAATTGATACTTTACAATATGTGACTTGCAGCATGATAATTGAAACATTTATCATTCTCTTTATCTTCATTTCACACTCTCTCTTGTTGATGGAAAACTAGATGTGTCTCTTATGGTCAGAGAGTGAACGGACAAGTTTCTATCCTTTAAATAACTTTTGTATCCAAAAGACATGTACATCCTATGGATATGACTGCTCCCATCAAACAGTCAAGAAATCTCTTCCCAAAAGTCATTTACCAATAGTCATTTAGCCCCTCCAATAATTATTAAATCATATATATTTATCACAGCCACATGAGATATTTCTTACATTCTCCCACTTGGCTCATGTGATATAAGTCCTTTCATGATTTAACAAAATATCAATAAATTTGCGCTTAGTCTTGGCTAAAAGATTCCATATATATTAGTTAAATCATAAGTCATGGTTAAGGATAAAACTTATACGAGTCATGGTGGTTGTACATCAGTATGTCGACATAGTCCCTTCCATGTACTACTTTATTAGTCTTTTCCCTTGACATGACACTTTAATAAAAGTAACTTTAATATCCATCAATAAAGTATTCATTATAGACAAATTCTGTTTTCTAACAACATCATTTATGCATACATACATCAAGTTGAAAACAGGAGAATCTCAAAAACACATATATACTAATGAGCTCAAAGAGTCAATGGCCAACACATAACAATAATTTTAACATTCGCTAGTAGATATATTACCCATATTATACACATAACAAGTAAATGTCTTGGGTGGTAATCCCTATGTCAAGGGATCAGCTATCATAAGATTGGTGCTAACATGTTCTATTGACACTCTATGTTTCTGAACCTCTTCTTTAACGGCAAAGTATTTCCATTCCATATACTTAGCACCTTTAAAATACTTGTCGTTTTTTAGAAAAGAAGACTGCTGCGGAATTATTACAATAAATTTTCAGCGACTTGACTATACTGTCGACTAATCCAAGCCCTGAAATAACATTTTGTAGCCATTTAACCTGAACCATGACCTTAAAGCACGCCACAAATTCAGCTTCCATAGTGGATGCAGCAATTACCGACTGCTTATCCAATCACTTCAAGGTTGCTAGACCTCCTATAAGTAAGCATGTAACTTTTAGTTCCTTGCAAATATCTCAGAACTTTCTTTGCAGCTTTCCAATGATCTATACTAGGATTACTCTAGTATCTTCAAACATTGCAAAGCCAATATCTGGTCTCCTACAAGTCTGAGCATATATCAAGCTCCCACTGACCTTCAGATGTATACACCGATCAATAGTGTTTTCTTTATATCCAAAGGAAATAATGGTATCATTTAATTTCGTATATTGATTTCTTTAATTTGCACACCATGTGCTCCTTTTCTTTTTCTAGACAGTTTTCACATCCATCTGATGTAACTCTAAATCATAATGAGCCACCAATGCCATAATGATTCTTAGAGAATCCTTCTTAGAAACTGATGGTGAAAAGGTTTCTTTATAGTCAATGTCATCTTTCTGAGTAAATCCCTTTACAACTAGTCTAGCCTAAGTTACCATGAGAGTCAGCCCCTTACAACCAACTCTCTTACACCCTTATGGTAACTCAACAAGGTCTCAAACATCATTTTGTTTCATAGATTTCAACTCATCTTTCATGAAATCTAACCACTTGTCACCATTTTCACCATTCATGGTTCATTAATAATAATCTCATCATGAGTAGTGGGATCATTCATTTGTTGTTCTCCATTAATATTAATCAGTTCAATAACACGAGAAACAAAAACTTAACATTAACGCTTCGAGTTATACATATCACATACCAATATGCTTCACAAATTTAGATATAATTCATTCAATGCATATCAATGTTCACTTTTGGGAACCCACTATAATGAACATAATTTGGTAGTGATGCATATTCTAACTATAAATATTTATCATCTTTGCATGCTTAAATGAAACTATAAATATATGAACAATACCAACATTTATGTTTAATTATTATAAAGACAAATAATCAACTTTTGGGTTGATCCATAATTGTCCTATAATAATAAACTACAATTTATTCACAATATAAACATAATTTCATAGCATCAAGGTTATGGGTAATTTGAAATATCACAATAATAATTGGAATTAAAATAATTCATAAGGATTTGGCCACTTTGATGACTAACAAATCTACCATACTTAATTCCAAAATTTAAATGTTTAATATTCCTATCATTTCTATTCACAATATCTAAGTAATTTAATTTTAGATCAACATATAGAGGCTTTAACAAAAATAATTTGCTTCTTTTTTAAGCCATAAATAATATCTAGTTATACATAAAACTAGATGATCTAAAATTAGAGCCCAAAACACCCCTCCTTTTCTTAATTAAATTCGGACAAAAAATATACTTACAGCCCAAACAAATTCTATTTGAGCCCAACATCTTTTCTTTTTCTTTTATTTCATTCTTGGGCTCAAAATAGAAAACAGCCTAGTCCATTTTTTGTTTTAATGACAGCCCATATTTAATGAGCATTCCATAACATCTCAGGTTTGAAACCTTTACGTAGACACGGGCATGAGATATATATGACTCAAACAATAAAACACACCAAATATACTTTAATTTAAATTTGGCCCAAATCCGTCAAGCCCAATAAAAGTTACTTTAATTACGTCGCCAGTTCACAAAACGCGCCTGTAGCTCAATGGATAGGCGTCAGTTCACAAAGCAATGCGTCACCAGTTCAAATCCGTATAGGCACGTTTCTTACACTTTTATCTTTTAAAAAACATTGAAACACGGCTTTTTTCCCTATCTGCCACTTTTTAAATAATTAATTATCATTTTGCCACTGTTTTCAAATTATTTTCCAATGTGCTACTATTTAGTCGACTAAACCTTGCTTTAGTCGACTAAAACGTGAGGCGCTGATTTTTTTGACTGCCCCTGCGATTTAGTCGACTAAACAAGTGGCTTAGTTGACTAAATAGTGACAGAGGAGTTTTTTTTTTTAAATCCCAATCGCGGCATTTGCAACCCTAATCCACCACAAAACCTCCACAAACCTCTCCCTCTCTGTTTTTTTCACCAAATCCTTATTCAAGCCGTTCCTGGGTAGCGAAGGAAATTTCATTCTTGCATCATTTGCGTCAATTTCGATATGTTCTCATTTCCATTTCGAATTTCCGCCGTTGTTCTTTTATTTATGCGAACCCCATTTCCCTAGAAGGTAGACAAATTAATTAAAAGTAAAAATGAGTTTTATATTTAAAATCAAAGTTCACCTAAGATTAGTGAGGATCGAGAACATGACTAAGAATTCTAACAGAAAAATCCCCAATATAAAATCTTAATAAAAAAAATTAATTTTATGGTTTCTTAAACCTAAATATGAAGAAATATTTTTCAAAATTTATAATTTATATTGATTACATTCAAAATATCAAATTTATTAGTTAAGATACTGATTTAAAATAGATATGAAAATCCCTAATGATGTCTTCATTTTCAAACTCATCAACAACAACTTCTTGAGGTATTTAACCTACCTCCGGCAAGCATTCATACGTTACTCATAATATATCAAAATATAGGAAAATGATATCGTATATGAGATTATAGAGGATAAAAAAAGTTACTATATCAAAATATAGGAAAATGATATCCTCATTACCCTATTTTATATCATCATCTCATCTCCATCTTTAGATAATGAAATGTATATTTTAGATTTAATATTTTATAAAATTATTATTATAATATTTTATAATTTAAAATTTCTTTATTTATCAGATTGCAATTATGAAGGGTATAGATCAAATTTTAAGAGTTTAAATTTACTTATTTATGTTTATAGAAATAATTTTATAAAAGATTGAATCTGAATAATATATTGTTTTAATCTAACGGTCTATATGAGATTATGAGAATAAAATGAAAAAAGAAGACAAAAAAATAACCCTAAAATATAAGGTAGACAAATAATTAAAAATAAAAATGAGTTTTACAAGGTTCCAAAATTTAGTGAGGATTGTGGACATAACTAAAAATCGTAACAGAAAAATTCTCAATATAAAAACTTAATTTAAAAAAAATTAATTTTATGGTTGTTTTATAGCTCCACGCGCCAATAGAATCCGAACTGCATGACAAAAGAGTTGATTATCTAATGGGTCCCACAATATTATCGAGCGTGTTATACACGCATGAATATGATAAAGAGTTTCACGTTTAACCTTATAATTTATACTAAAATATTAATAATATTAATAAATAAATAAATAATCAAACGAAAAAAAAGTAAAAGCCCCGCATAAACGAAAGAACGGTGGAAATTTGAAATGGAGATGAGAGCATATTAAAATCAACGCAGATAGTGACATGGTAATTAATTATTTAAAAAGTGGCAAATAGGGAAAAATGCCTTGAAAGGCTGCATAAAATAAGGCACCAAGGATTCGAACAGAGGACATGAGGATGCACCCGTACCCCAAAAGGCAGTCACGCTATTAGTTGAGCCAGGCAACGTTTCAACAAGGGAGAGACACTCAAAATATAAAAATGACACTTTGATCCAGACCCATATGGATTAATAAACCTAACTCTTCTTTCCTCCATAACCAACGTTCCCGACATCGGATTTAACCATTCTTGATGTCTATCTCTTTGTTTTTTTTTCAAGATCTTTTCAATGAAACTGATTTTGGGGCTTAATAAAATCATTTTCTCATGACCCAATTTCAAAATCTAAAAATGGTAATATACTCTTATCTTTTTTTCCCCTTTAATTTCAAAATTCTCAAGAGAAAACTAAAAGTCCCAAATTGGTGAATGCTATTAGCACTAAAAATTCATAAAGCAAAAAATAAATGCAGTCACATGCATTCCTATTTTAGATATGAATCCCACATAAAACAGTAATATGTGTACTTTCGATTCGTCAAATTAACATTACTTGTTTAAAATTCATTTCACATACTTTTGAAGATCAACAAATTCATTCAATAATAAATTCAAAAATATCATTCATGTATCAATACAAGATTCATAATTGGAAAACCATAAATTCTAAAACCAAAAGCTCTAATAGTACATGTAAGTTTTTCTATAATTTCATGCTCAAACATCAAATAATAAGAACATGAACAAGGATCTTAAGAACTCATGATTTCCACAATACTACAGGTTTAAGTCAAGATGTACTAACCTCTATTCATAATTGCGGAATTGATACTTTACAATATGTGACTTGCAGCACGATAATTGAAACATTTATTATTCTCTTTACCCTTCATTTCACGCTCTCTCTTCTTGATGGAAAACTAGAGGCGTCTCTTATGGTCAGAGAGTGAACAGACAAGTTTCTAACCTTTAAATAACTTTTGTATCCAAAAGACATGTACATCCTATGAATATGACTGCTCCCATCAAACAGTCAAGAAACCTCTTCCCAAAAGTCATTTACTAATAGTCATTTGGCCCATTCATTAATTATTAAATCATATATATTTATCACAGCCACATGAGACATTTCTTACAGAAACAACTAATGAGTGACTAATAATATATACCCAGACATATGCTGGTTAATTTGAATTCCTGGAGGAATATAAGTGTGATACAATTTAAAATCCCCAAAATAGTTAGGGTTAATCTCGTTGGAGGATTTTAGTTATAGAATGATCTGAATTGTTAGTCGAATAGTTAGCAAATATGATCCAAAACATTAAAAGTATGAAATTTAAACCTAATTAAATCCCTTCCTTTGGGGTCTTCTTCAGCTACTCCAGCTGCATGGTTTTACTTCCTGATCCAGAGCATTTTCCTAGATCTTTAGGATTCAGTGATTAGATGAATCCCTAGGTAATAGTTAATCTCACATTCAAAGAGTAAATCATACATAACAAATATTTCACATATTGCAGAATGAAAGAAAGCATTTAGCAAACACATCGCTACCCGACTACATAGCACCCAGTACATGCATCATTAACGGTGAAAGCACTTGCAAGTGCTATGTGTCCTAGACATGAATCCTCAGCGCTAGGAAAAATAGGCATGCAGCCAGGAACGGACCCAGAAATTTTACTGACCGGGGGCGAAAATAAAAAATGTTACATCATAAATAAAAGTACTTGAAATACAATATAGACGTAATATACAAAAAATTAAAAGAAATATATTACAGAAATTAAGATTACTTCACTTGACTCTTACTTTACGTGTTTTTATATTGTTAAACTTATCTAGAATTGGATCCGTGTTAAAACTCAAAACAATTTCTTTTTCAATATATGTAACCAAAGAATCATTAAGAAATTGATCTTCCATTATATTCCAAAGCTTGTTCTTGATTATCTTAATAGCAGAGAAAGATTTTTTCAGTAGTTATTGTAGAAACTGAAAGAGTGAGTTCAAGTCTAAACAGTTGATAACAAGATACATGGGTTGAAAGTTGTCTGTATTAAACACATATACAGTGACGGAGCTAGGATTCAGAGTTTATGGGTGCACAATTAGTGTAAGGGTTCGGGGGTTCGGGGGTTTGGGGGCAGCGCACCTGATTTTTTTTTTTTTTTTTTTTAAGGAGTGAATGCAAATAATCTTCATGAAGCACATACTTCTATAATAAGCTTGGCAAGCATTCATAGATAAATGGAAAGGAATGAAGCGGATGTTATAAACAATGTTATTATTATTTTTTTTGGCAGGAATGAAGCGGATGTTATAAAAAATATAGTTGGAGAGGTGTGGACTTATTTAAGTTCTAAATTACCATATAAGGACAATCTGGTTCGGATTGACTCAAGAGTGGCTGATATGATGCCATTCTTAGAGATTAGGTCCGATGAGGTTCATTTTGTGGGGACATGGAGTATGGGCGGTACTAGTAAAACAACTCTTGCTAGAGTTATTTTTGAAAAATTATCCAACATGTTTGAAATGTGTTGCTTTCTTGCCAATGTTAGAGAAACTTTGCAACAAAGAGAAGGTCGAGTCTCTTTGCAGAAAAGGATTCTTTCACATCTCAAAGCAACGGACAAAGAAATTGCTAATGATTATGAAGGAATGAAGAAGATAAGAAAGCTTCTGTACGGTAAAAAGGTTCTTATTGTCCTTGATGATGTAGATAATCATGATCAATTACAGAACTTGGCTGAAAGTCTAGATTGGTTTGGTGAAGGAAGCAGAATAATTATCACAACAAGAGATAACCATGTACTCACCGCATTAAGAGTGAAAAGAATATATGAGATGAAGATGATGGAGAAAGATGAATCTCTTCAACTCTTTTGTAACAAAGCATTCCACAAAGATCAGCCTGAAGAGAATTATTCGAAATTAACTGAATCTGTGGTTCAATATGCTGGAGGTCTTCCTTTGGCACTTGAAGTTTTGGGTTCTTTTCTTTGCGGGAGAAGTAAAGCTGAGTGGATAGATGCTTTAGATAGATTGAAGCGAATTCCAGACAATAACATTATTGAAGTACTTAGAATAAGTTATGATGGGTTGAACGAGGAAGAAAAGACAATATTTTTAGATATTGCTTGTTTTTTTAAGGGTTGGAAGAAAAAAGAAGTGACTCTGATTTTGAAAGGTGGTGATATTCACTCAAAAATTGGAATAAAGGTCTTGATTGAAAAAACTTTACTTGTTGAAACAGGAGCTTTCACATTAGAGATGCATGATTTACTTCAAGATCTGGGTAGGTATATAGTTTATCAAGAATCTCCAAATGTTTGTGAGCGTAGCAGGTTGTGGGAATTTGATGACATCAAGGAAGTATTAGAAAATAACAAGGTGAGTGCCTTATTTTCTAAATACCTCTTTTTGCTTACATAAATTTAATGTTTTTAATATTGAAAGAGCGTGTCAGCTTATGCCTTGGTAACAGGAGAATACTCTTTACTTTGTTATATATCAGTCTCATATTATTTTTCTGGAAATGACCTTTTTGTCAGGGATCTAAGGAAATACAAGCTATTGTTATGCTAGACAAAGGGTATATTGTAAATGTACATTTGGAAGCCTTTTCAAAAATGAGTAACATTAGATTACTCATCATAACTCGGATCAACTATATGCTTACTACAGTCAACTCACCGAGGGGATTGAAACTTTCTAGTGCATTAAAAGTTGTTCGATGGACAAGTTTTAAACTCAACACTCTTCCACTTGAGAATCCATTGGAGAAACTTGCTCATATTGAAATGCCTTATAGCCAAATAGAGCAACTTTGGAATGGCATACAGGTGAGACTGATGCTTCATGCATCATTGTTTATCGTAAAAATAGACTTTTGCGTCCATGTTTTATTGATACATTAGTGAGACTGACTCTACTTTCTTTTGTTTGAACCTAGATTATGAGAAAGTTGAAATTCATCAACTTGAGAGATTCTATGAATTTGGTGGAAACTCCAGACTGCTCAGAAATTCCATATCTAGAATATTTATGTCTTTATCGGTGCAAATCCCTTGTCAGGGTTCACCAATCACTTGGAAAGTTAAAAGCGCTTGCTACGATGGACTTGGAGGTTTGTGTAAGTCTTGAAATTCTACCAACAAAATTGGAAACAAATTCTTTGGTGATGTTAAATCTTGGACAGTGTAGAAAACTTGCAGTGCTCCCAGAGTTTGGGGACGGTATGAAAAAATTATCATATCTTGGTATAGATAGAACTGCTATAACTAGACTTCCTTAATCACTTGAATCCTTCACTAGTCTTACAGAATTGAATTTGACTCACTGCAAACTTTTAAATCTTGACACGTTATTGAAAGTAACGTCGTTAACAAATTTATCTTTAATAAATTGTGGCTTAAATGACGGATCAATTCCAGATGATTTTGGTGGCTTATCATCACTGGTTGTATTTGATCTGAGCTCTAACAATTTTGTTGATCTACCTTCTGGTTGCATCTCTAGTCTTGTTCAACTTCGATTTCTTTCATTGGACAATTGCCAAGGGCTTAAGTCATTGCCAAGGCTTCCGCCATAGTTAATTGGATTACATGCAACCTCTTGTCCCTCAATGAAAGCACCTTTATCATCAGATGAACAAATATGGAATTTGGTTGCTTCACTTGACCATGAGGTATGTTTGCTTCCTACATGATCTTTCTAATGATTCGTGTATATTTTGTGAGTAAATATACATAATGAGTGCTTTTTTATTTCAGTGTCGTGGGCGAACTAAGTATCATGTAATCTCTGATGAGGCCTATGATGACGCTAGGTCACTTGATGAGGTATGTATGTCTGTCTCATTTTTGTCTTGTTCTCACATATGTTCCCTTTCTGGGTAGTAATTAATGTTAATAATTTGGTATGTTTGTAGACAAAATGTGCTCCTCTGAGAGATTTCTTTGCAATTATTCCAGGACGTGGAATACCATCATGGTTTTCAGAGAATAATTTGGAAATGCATTGGAATCATTGTGTGATAAAAGTGAACATACCTCGAGATTTTCGTGACAGTGAATGGCTAGGAATTGTTGTATGCTTGCTTGTCACATATTGCAGTAGTATGTGTAAAATTTATTGGAGTATCAAGGCTCCAGAAGATGGTGATTTTATACAGAAAGAGTGGGGGCATCATATTGGCTTATTTTATGAATATGAACACCAGTGCATAATGGTGTTGGAATTAAATGAGGAAACATGTTGGCAACACCTAAGAGGCCATAACAATTCCCTTCACATTAAATTTGAAATTTACGAATACCATGGCAATGATTTTGATGCTAGTAGGGTATATATGAAGGGTTGTGGGTGGAGGTTAATACGTAAACAAGAGATACGAAGAGCAAAGAGGTGCAATCTCAATGATTTCAACCAAGTCACCCAACCACAGCTTGCTACTGCTCGTGAGGTCAGCCTTCCCTGGAGAGTACTCAACAATTACATTCGCAACTATTAGTTATTGCTCATTCAAAACCCATACAAAAATGGACAACAAAAGGTAGTGACTCATCTTCCTGCTAACTCCTTCCATTGTAAACTAATAATCATTGACACTTAACTCTTTCTTTTTAAAATATATTGTCATTTCAAGTTTTTTAACCATTAAGAATCTACCTCCTCATGAATAAGAAATGCTTATTAACATGAATAAATTTATTCAAGTAAAATACAACTGTTGTATTTTGGTAAAATTTCATCTCTATCTTTATTAGCTTTGTTAATTTGTCTGCACAACTACAGAAAAGCATTGGCGGCATTGTGCACTAGTAGTTGTGGGAACGGTGGGATGTGCGGACGATGATACTTGATGAATAAGATGGAAGTGAGATTATTGACTGATATTTCTCATTATTTTCATGATTTTATGCCCAATTAATCTTTGTTGTGATTCACGTCCTCCAAGGGTTTTTTAGAACTTAAAATACTTAATTGTTGAATTTAATTAAATCTTCAATTTCAAAATATTTTATCCTAAGAATATATATGATATTCATGTGCAGATGTTAAGTTGACGCTATTCTCCCACACTCGGATGGACTCTTTATAATGAGTCCCACATTTGAGAGCCAAGTTTTCTAAGTGAAGTTTATAAGTCTATTGGGTTCTCCCTTCTCATAGACTAGTTCTACCTTTGGGCTTGTTCTCATACACTCTCATTCGACATGATCAGATCCCTCTTCACTTTCAGATTTTTCTCCACCATCTCTCTTCCAAAAACCAAGACCACACGCCCCATTAATTCCCACCTTCTTCATTCCCTCCGCTTACCGATTGTTTAATTTATTCTCTTCAAATCATCCAATTCTCGGATCGACCTAATTCTCCATCAATTGACATCTGTTCATGATCACATGCTCATCATCTTCCTCAACTCTACTCATGGCCCAGTCTCCAATTGAAGCTGTGGAGAAGCAATTTGTGTGGCTAACCTTCCTTGACTCCTAGGAAGTGGATGAAGGCTTGAGTCCAATGCACTTGAAGGATAAGAGTCTATATTATTGGGTCTTATAATTCAATTCAATTTGTGTAATCATCTTGATTTCTACGTCTAGGCATTATGATTGGAAGATTGTATTGAGAGTATTTGGTTAAATGCCTCTTTGTTGTAAGCTTGAATTATGTTGTGGTTTTCTAATATGTTGATTGCTCTACACTTTTGATTGATTTGGCTTCATATGTTTACATCTAAAGTCACAGGTGGCTGAATTAGTCCTTAATTACTATATTGGGGTTAGCTTATTAGTTTAATTTGAGTGCAAAGCGACATTAAACCAATAATCAGTGTATATATAGTTATTTCAATCATTTGATATTTATAAACTTTTTCTACACTAAGTTACAGAGGCAACCATCATGGTGCTTTACCACTGGTGTATAGGAAGGTAAAACTGAATTTCATTTTTTCTTAAAAAAAGAATAAATAAGTTACTTTCTACACTTTACATGACTTGGTTTCGAGTCTTTTTCCTTCAGCAGTTATTTGGGTCCTCTTCATGGATATTCTTTACTTTTTTTTATTTTTGTAGAAAAAATGTTAGATGAGCTAAAATCTTGAAAACTTACTAGGGCCAATGTATACTTTTGTGCTTAAAAAACACTTACAAAGGAAATAAATTAGTGAAGGGGTCGGACTTTCTCACCAAAAGGGAGGGGGTTTGATTCTGGAGTTAGTCAAGACGTTGGAGGAGGTATCCAAAGGGCTTACGAAGCTGTGGAAACACTGCGAAGAGATGGAGGCATGTGTACTCTCTAACCCAGTATACCCTGCTAACTAGGCTCCAAGCGCCTTTCCTTAAGACTATGGGTGAGCTCAACCCCTTTCCTAAAATTCTCTTAACAAAAATAAATAAATAATAAAAAATCCACGAACAAAATCATCACATAAGTAGTAGAATTATTTCACAATTCTTTTTGCCAAGAAACAAGTCTTGTGGGTAACTCATCAGTAATATTCTATAAACCTTTTCAAAAAAAAAAAGAAAAAAAACATATGTGATGGGCTTTCCGACGGACCTAAATCTGTTGGTAATCTCCAACGAAATTCCATCGGGATGTCCATCAGAGTGACAGAGATTTCGTGGGACTTTTAGTTGTAGTTCCCTCGGATATTTTCAACGGAATAGTTCCATCGGCATTTTATTATTTTCGACGAAATCTCCGAAGTAATAAATCCATCGGAAATTACAAATGGACGTCCGTCAGCAAATTCGTTGGAACTTATATAATGACCGAATCTCCGATCGGATTCCTCTTCACTTTCAGATTTTTCTCCACCATCTCTCTTCCAAAAACCAAGACCCCGCATTCCATTAATTCAATAATTCTCCACCATCCCACCTTCTTCATCCACTCCGCTTACCGATTGTTTTAATTTATTCCCTTCAAATCATCCAATTGTCAGATCTACCTAATTCTCCATCAATTTACATCTGTTCATGAAGACATGCTCATCGTCTTCCTCAACTCTACTCATGGCCCAGTCTCCAATTGATGCTCTGGTGAAGCAATTTGTGTTGCTAATCTTCCTTGACTCTCCTAGGAAGTGGATGAAGGCTTGAGCCCAATGCACTTGAAAGATAAGAGTCTATATTATCTGGTCTTATAATTAATCAATATAATTCAATTTGTGTAATTTTGATTTCTAGGTTTGGGAATTTATGATTGGAAGATTGTATTGAGAGTGTCCGGTTAAATGCTTATAATACCCTAAAATTTCTACTTAGCTTGACCACTATATTTTGATAGTAAATATCTATTGAAAATACGTGAATATGTGATCTCAAAATTTTGTAGCTTATTTATTTTAATTTAGGAAATTTTCTCTTAGAACTAAATAAACCAAAGACCCAAAATTTCTAATCTTCATTTAGGAATCATAAAATACCCTAAAATTATCATATTAAAACATAGTTTAAATATAATCATAAAGAGTAATAAAATGTTATGGAAATATCTAAACCAATTAAAGAAAATCAACAACTATTAATGGACAATTAAATTTACATTAATTAAAAATAATTGAATAAATTTTCATAATTTATCTAGTGGCAATTAAAAATCATCAATTAGGATATTTTGACTTAACTAGAAATCAAGAACCAATAAGGGTTCAATATTAGCATAAAATGAATTACCAATGATCATAATTAACCTAAGAACCAATAATACAATAGTATATAGATAATCAAGGGACAATTAAGCATTTGATTAAGATGTTAATTAAACTTTAATCAAGCTTCAAAAAGTCAACAATTGCAACTAAGATCAAAGGCCAAGATTTAATTTAATAAAGCTTAATCGAAGGGCCTAAATTAATTACATGTTAAAGTCTAAATCCTAGTGATAATTAATGGTCCAATAAGAGGCTATGGTGGAGAATTCTATGACACAAATAAAACACACATTGAATCAAAAAGGAGGAGGGGGGGGGGGGGACGGATTTGGTGGCTTGGAAAGGAAGAAGATAATTATTATATTAAAATCTAGATATTGTTTTAGCTAAACACATGGGATAATTGAGGGAACAACTTGAAAGAAGATAATGTACTTAGGATAAGGGTCTTAATGAATTTAGAAGAGGATAATATAAGATACAATTTGTGATAATATAATTATTTAAGAGCACATGGACACATTAATGCATGGAGGAGTATGTGATAACTTAAATAAATAATCCCTAGTTAATTAAATTAAACCAAATGGAAGATTTAAACCATGGATTAATGGTGAAAATTAATCTTGAACAACCATATATGTCAAGCTTTGATAAAATATCACCTTGATTTTTACCCAACATAAACATTTAACCTTAAGATAATAAAAGGCAATTAGAGACATCTAATGAAGGCCATGATTTTCAAAAATTAAGGGCTAATGAGAGACTTAGATAAACTTTATAATTAACACCCAAATATATTCTTGTTTAGTTGGTAACCAACTATCAATTTGCATCTAGTTTCAAAGGACATTTAGAATCTAACTAATGTCATAAATGAATCACAAAAATCATCCCCAAAGTCTTCTTACACATGGGAAAGAGAAAGGGAAAAGAAAACTTAAAGAAGAAGAATGAATTAGTTTATATTTTAATAAACCCACATGGGATAATTGCACATGGGAAAGGTAATTAAAGTCAAGAGTTGGAAGAGGATAAGGTGGAAGAGGATAAGATTATGAGAAAGTTGAAGAAGAGTAAAGGGGGGAGGGGGACGGTTTTTGTGTGTGTGTGTGTGTGTGTGTGTGAGAGAGAGAGAGAGAGAGAGAAGTCAATTGATCAACCAATGGAAAATTCAAGAAAAATTGGCTTAATCCTTTGTAATTGAAAACAACCAATGGGAGCAATTCTCTTCACATTTTGTGTATTCAAAAAGACCAAAGTAATATGAACCTTTGATTAGGAAAGATGATCTAAGGGTTAGGAGTCATGGAGTTTTGCTATAAATAGGAGGCTTTGCCCTCTTCATTCTTTACACCAAAATCAACCCCAAGAGGTGATTTTCTAAAGAGAGTAGAGAGAAGTGAGAGCTAGTGGGAAGCAAGAAGGAGGAAGTTCTTCAAAGGTAAGTTTCTAGTTCTTGAGTTTAAGTTTAGTCTTTAAGCTTTTTATAGTTTTAAGTATAAATGTTAGTTTGATCTTTAATCTTCAAAGAGTGGTTTTGATTTCATGTTTTTATTATTAAAAATGTATTCATTTCGAAAATATGATGAAAAATATTGTAGAGTAAAATTCTTGGAAGTTAAAGATAAAAGTAGCGAAACTCTGGTGAAATTTTGTCGGTTAACGATTTCTGGAGTCAGTGTTAAAAATGCCAGTATTTTATGAAGAAAACGAAGTTATGAAATTCTAGAAAAATTTATGGTTAAAGTAGACATATAGGGCTTTTCAAAAATGCCTATAATGTATTATTTTGAGCTCTGTACAGTGAGATAAAAATTCTCAAAGTTGGGCTACGAAATTCTGGAAAATTCTGGGCAGAGGTTCAAAACTTTAAACCTGGGAATGACTCAATCAATCTGGGAAAAAATAAGTATTTTTATTTAAAAATATACATCCTAAGGATTCCTAGAAATTTTGCGGATCCTCATTTCGATTTTTCTAGAATTAATTATGAATTTTCAAAATTAGCGAAAGTTCTACCCGAAATACTGAAACCAGCGTTTTTGAGAAATAAAGAGATATAATTAGAATAACAAATCCACCAGGGGTAAAAACGTCGGTAGTGGTTAAAATATCTCCTAAGATATTATTTATGAGGTAATAATGCGATAATACTATTATAGTTTATTCGGGGAAAAACAGGAGACATACCGACCAGGCAAGCATACCGCTATCCGAACGGACTAAGGTACGGACGCGTACTGTAATACTAACTTTGATGCTTATAGTATGCTTATATGTGATAGATACTTTCATAAGGTCATGGACAGGACTATGTCTTGGGTCATGCACCGTGACTAAGTTTATGGGGCTTAGATCACTACTTATACATTCAGCTTTATACATGGGTTATGGTTTTGATAATACTGTTACAGTTTTCCTAGCGCTGAAGACACGATAGGCCATCGTGGCACGGGTAGTGCAGACTAGAGATAACGGACATATGCAGTGGTTGTGTACTGTTATCCAGACAAATCATACATTTGTTATGGGCTTTTATATT
This sequence comes from Acacia crassicarpa, assembly GCA_034222035.1. Classification (NCBI taxonomy): domain Eukaryota; kingdom Viridiplantae; phylum Streptophyta; class Magnoliopsida; order Fabales; family Fabaceae; genus Acacia; species Acacia crassicarpa. The sequence continues at coordinate 44,601,887 of JAWXYG010000003.1, forward strand.
AATTATTGTTGTAATGTCATGAATGTCTGTCATAAATATTTTGTCATATTTAAACATGAGGTTAACCGTTACCTGGAGTCCAATGAATATTGGACCTCAGCTCTTACCATAGCTTCAGGGTCCGGAGAACTGAGGACCGAAGGCAAGAGTAAGCAGCACGCGTGAGACTCGGCTGGCGATTTTTATTCTCGGATATGTAACGTTACAATGACAACACTAGGATAAATGTACTATTCTTCGTGAACAAACAGATATGCCACAGTTAATGATTATCAGTTACTCTCTTGCTCCGATGCTTTACTCTGATGAAAAAAAATTATTCCGCTTTCGAAAATTGGGATGTTACAATGCCTTTGTTGTAGCCTTGAAAAATGCTGTGGTTTTCTAATATGGTGATTCCAATACACTTTTGATTGATTTGGTTAGATACGTTTACATCTTAAGTCATGGTTCTGCTTTTCATATGTGGCTCAACTTAATTACTACATAGGGGTTAGATTATTAGTTTAATTTGAGTGCAAATTAAAGAGACATTAATCAGTGTAGATATATGGTTATTTATATCATTTAATACTTTTTAAATTTATTCCTTTCTACACTAGTTACAAAGGCAACCACTATTATGCATGCTTTACCACTAGTATAGGAAGGTAAAACTGAATATTATTTTTTCTTAAAAAAAGAATAAATAATTTACTTTCTACTTTTTTTTTATAGTATTATAAAATATCTGATTCAGGGTTCGTGGCTACCCCTCCCAATACAAGTGACTCATCTAGGACTCACTTGACATAAAGAGATCTAGTGGGACTTTACACCGTTAAATTAAGTTTAAGCTAGTAAATTACTTTTTACTCTTGATATAATTAATTCGTGGTAACATAAAAGTACTGAGATATAAACAAGAGTTACGAGAGTGGCATGGGAATATTGGAAGGGGTGGATAAAAGTTGAAGGATATTAATTAGCACGCTAATTGTTAGGAAAAATAAAGAAAAAGGAAAATTCAGCAACTTTAAAATGTTTTCTCACTAGAGAATTAGAAAGCGGTGCAAAGTAAAATTACACTCTTCATGGTTATTCTTTGCTAATTTTTTTCTTTGTAGAAAAATGTTTATATGTGCTGAGATCTTTAAAACTTGTTAAGGTCAACGTATGTTTTCGTGCTTAAAAAGCACTTAAAATGAAGTTAAGATTACGCATCAACAAGATCCTGTATATAAGTAACAAGATTATTTCACAATTCTTTTAGATAAGAAATAAGTTGAGTTTGTGAGGAAAATGAAAGAAATTTAGAAAGCATCCCATTGTTAAGGTCGGACTTCAGCAAATCACTAGCTCATATTCATGATTCTCTAAGCAGAATATAGATTCTATTTGTATGTTCACTAGTTCAGTCAAGCTACTTCATAATGACAATAACCAAAAAGATATGCTGATGGAAGGAATTATAAACTCATGTCCTCCTCATCAAATTTGCATCAATCCATGAAGTTAATATTTGCATCTTTCCACTCAGCTATTACATATTTTCAATTGATTAATTTGATATGTATGTATATATAAAAGCAATATCCATATGATTAAGAATCTAATAAAAACACTGGTGTTAGCATAATGAGTGCTGTTACAATTGGAAGATTAGAATATTGGCCACGAAGCTGATGGTGGATCTCTCCTACCTTGGTTTTGCTGGCTAAGGTCCCATCTCCCAGAGCAGTAACGATTACTATTGCAACTGACATTCCTTCCTCCACCGTAGGAACTACCTTTACAAATTACGAAGTACGAAATTATGCTGGATCAATCAAGGAACAACACTACTAGAAAATAGTAAATTGGCGGCAGAAAAAATTCCACTGCAAATTGTGTCGATTTTTACGACAAAAACTATATCCGTTGCAAAATAGTTAAGGTTTGGGAAGTTTTGCGACGGAACAATAGGTGCAAAGTTGACTCCTTTTTGCCATGGAAATGGGTTTCCATCACAAAATTAAGTCGATCTTTTGCAACACTACTTTAGATCCAAGTTGTTCAATTCCATCTCGTGTCCACCTTTCTCTCCCAGTCTCTGCCGACAGTGCGCTGTCCGCTCCCGTCGTCCAATCTCTTGGACATGCTCCTTCTCCGTCTCACGCTTAACTCTCTGGCCCTTCGTCTCGCGCTCCGCCATCCCTCCGTCTGCCTTGCTTCACTCCACCCTCACTCCGTCAGCCCTTCTCTGCTCCGCCGTCCGTCCGTCCGCCCCTCTCTGCTTCGGCCTCTGTCGGCCTTGTCTCTGGAGGTAATTTCCGGTGAACATATGTTTTTTTTCTTCCTTAGTCAACTTTTTCTCTCATGTGCTTTGAAGAGAATAATCGATTAGTATCTAAGAAATTAGACTCATTCCTACTGATTTTTTTTAATTTTTATAAAATATGAATAATTAGATACCTGTTATGAATATTATATTTGTAGATGTCCATATCTCCCATTATTTCCTATTCTCCATAGTTTCCTATTATCACACATTAATCACTATGATTACGGAATCACATTAATCGTAGATTAGAGAGTTGTGCCTATAAATAGAAGACATATAATATGTATTTGAAACACACTGGAATAAGAATTACTCTCCTTTTCTTCTCTTCTCTATTCTCTTGTTTTTGTTCTTTATCTATTATCTCAGATATATCGTTATATTTATAACACGTTATCAGCACGAGAAGCTCGAATGAAGGTCTGATCGCTTCTTTAACGATTTCAGCCTACCTTCTTTAATTTTATGTTTCTTTTATCTATCTGGGATAATCTGAGCCACTATATAGAATTAAAAAGATACTTTTACCGATTCTTTTATACATCGGGTTCCATGGCTAAGATTAGAGATTATTACTGTTTGTATATCTTACATTGATCTCCTTTACGAATTATTTTATATTATTGATATTGTTATTTTTGTATGACCAGAAGCCATACACCTTTGATTTCATATTTCGAAATTATATGACTAGAAGTCATATTGTTCTGATTTCCTATTACATGGCCAGAAGCCATAGTCTTTTCATCTCTACTTTGAGATTATAGGACCAGAAGTCATATACTTTTTGACTTTGATATAATATGGCCAGAAGCCATATTCCTTTTATCTTTATTTTTATATTATATGACTAGAAGCCATATTCATTTGATTCCCTACTATATGACCTGAAGTCAGGCACGGACCCACACTAGTGCCTATGGGGCCAAGAGCAAACATAAATTTTTTTAAAAATATATATATAGTATAGGACTTCTCTTTCAATTTGGTTGGTTAAAGTAGTTGGTAATTACTTTTGGCACTCCTTCACACGTCGCGGGTTCGAACTGACTATCTACTCCTCTCTGTTTTTTTCCCCAATCACACTTCTCACTTCTCACTCCTCACTCCGTTGTCCAAATCGCCAATTCCATATTCTTCCTTCTCACTCCTCACTCCGTTGTCCAAATCGAGCAACCGAGACCCCAAATCGTTCCGTCTCCACACTTGATCGAGCTTACCGTTGGATGCCTCCCTACCCTAGGGCTTCGTCTTCTCCCAAATCTTTTTGGCCAAGCCTTAGACCATTGTCAATCTCGGCCACTTTGCGGTATGCTCTTTTCTTGTTCGTTTTTAATGCTTGTTTGCATACTTGATTTCAGGTTTTGTAATTTTAACGGTTTAATTAGGTGGTTTGTTGCTATTAAATTGGAGATCATTTCTTGCTTCCGTCTGGCTATGAAGACCCCCTATTTAGCTACTTATACTGGATTGATTTTCACAAATTTTCTAAAGTCATTGATGCTTATTTGCTTTTTTCTTTTTGTTTTGTTTTCGTTCTCTTTTTTGGTTCATTCTCTTTTCTTATTTGGTTCATTCTCTTTCAATTGTCCATCCACCTTCCTCCAGGCGTTGATTTACTGAAAGATTTTTTTCCCCTTTTGGTTATTCTTTTAGGGATGTGAAAACTCTTATTGTCGAGATGCTTCAAGCTGCCAAGAGTCAAGCTGATTAATCCATTGCCTATCAATAAAAGGTATAGGTGAGCATATTTGAAGGACTTGTTAATTTCATTGATGATCTCTATCCACCTATTAGTTAATTACGTTCATGCGCAGAAATTCTTCATCCTATTTTATGCTGTGTTTTTGGAAGCTTGACTAGATTTTGGTTGTCTGTTGCTTTCTTGAGCTACTTGCTGCTTATGTTCTAGATTATTATGAATATGAGTTGCCTAGTTTTGAATATGTTGTTGCTAAAGGAGCCATCCCTTGGGGCCATTTCAGTCTAGAATTATAGCAAAAAGAGGAAACTGAGTTGGCTAGTTTTGAATATGTTTGTACATTTAACTCTTCTGGTTAAATTACTTTTTAATATTGCCTAGATTGGAATATAAGATGTTCAATTGTTCAAGTGTTCTGTGTGTTAGTTCTCAATGTGTTTTGATGATTAACAACAAGTGTAAACATGTTTTGAAGTTTCCAAGATCCTTTAAAAACCATCTGATAGTTGCATACTGCAGTATGGGTCTGTATACTGCAGTAAAGGGTCATCCAGAAAGCAATAATTTTTCAAAGTTAAGTCAATACCGCAGTATAGGGTGCTATACCGCAGTATTGGACTTCCAGAGAACAATCAAATTTTTCAAGTTAAGGCAATACCGCAGTATAGGGTGCTATACCGCAGTATTGGACTACCAGAGAACAATCAAATTTTTCAAGTTAAGGCAATACCACAGTATAAGGTGCTATACCGCAATATTGGACTTCCAGAGAGCAACCGAGTTTTTCAAAACAAGCCAATACCACAGTATAGGTATGTATACTGCAGTATAGGGACATCCAGAGAGCAACTAAATTTCTAAGTCAAGCCAATACCGCAGTATAGGTTTGTATACTGCAGTATAGGGCCATCCAGAGAGCAACTAAATTTCTAAGTCAAGCCAATACCGCAGTATAGGTATGTATACTGCAGTATAGGGCCATCCAGAGAGCAACGAAATTTCTAAGTCAAGCCAATACCGCAGTATAGGTATGAATACTGCAGTATAGGCTTATACAGAGAGCTCCCAAATTTTTAACCATTGCATACTGCAGTATAGGTTTGCATACTGCAGTATTGGGCTCTTAAACTGATTCTTAATCTGTCAAGTACTCGCTTACTGCAGTATGCTACTTACATACCACAGTATGGGTCATGACTTTCAAACATAAATCACGATGTTTTGCCTCTGGAAGCTGTATACCGTAGTATGACTTTGGATACTGCAGTATGGACACTTATGCACAGTGCCATACTCCAGTATAGAGGAACTTACCGCAGTATACAAAGGTCAAAACTGATTTTTGAATTACGCGAATTTGCAAATCATTATTGTTTGATCTTGTTGCTTCCATAATTCATTCACTTATGATTCCATCTATGTTTAACAAGTTTGTTAAGTGAATTTCAGCAAGCACAGATGAAGATCAATGAAGGTCAAAGCCATAAAGCAAAAAGTGTACAGTGCATTAAATGCACTTCTGCAAATCAACCTATTTTCAGCTAATCCATCTGAGCACGCCTTCTAAACGTTAAAGAATGCTTACTACAACAAGCAAAGTCATCTCCAAAGGGAAAATTCTCAGAGGGCCACATCATATCACATTAACACTTGGATTAGCAGAAGTTTAGAGAGAGAAGAAGACCAGACTTAGTGCTAATCACCTACAACGGTTGGATTTATCAAGCAACGGTCATTTAATGATCTCTACCTATAAATAGAGTGCATTAACTTCTTCTCAAGCTGATACACCAACTGAGAGCGAAAATTTATTAAGTTCATTTATTGTGTTCAGCTTTCATCTGTAATAGTGTCTTTAAGACATTTGTTCTTCAGTGATCATCATATCTACTCTGTGAGAGAGTTATTACTTGTAAATCATTCATTGATTGTGATAACCACAAGTCAGGGGACTTGGTGGTTAGGGTGTATTGGTTACAACTTGTAAGGGGGAGTGTGTTCTAGTGAGAGAACAACTCTTAGTACAGAGTTTGTAATCATTTGTTGATTATAGTGGATTGAAAATCCCAAGTGAGGCTTGGGGACTGGATGTAGGTCAGAGAAAGGACCGAACCAGTATAAATCATCTGTGTCAAGCTTCTTCTTCCCTTCTCCTCTGTCTTACCCTGTTTTGGTGTATTAAAAACAGAGTTATCTTTTTAATTTTTAAAAGATACCCAATTCACACCCCCTCTTGGGTATCAAGCTCCAACTTTCACTGTGGCACGGTGCTTTTCTAGTTTGATGGATATATTCAACTGTTCAAGTGTTCTGGATTATTATGAATCTGAGTTGCCTAGTTTTGAATATGTTGTTGCTAAAGGAGCCATTCCTTGGAGCCATTTCAGTCTAGAATTATAGCAAAAAGAGGAAACTGAGGTTCCTAGTTTTGAATATGTTTGTACATTTAACTCTTCTGGTTAAATTACTTTTTAATATTGCCTAGATTGGAATATAAGATGTTCAATTGTTCAAGTGTTCTGTGGCACGGTGCTTTTCTAGTTTGATGGATATATTCAATTGTTCAAGTGTTCTGGATTATTATGAATCTGAGTTGCCTAGTTTTGAATATGTTGTTGCTAAAGGAGCCATCCCTTGGGGCCATTTCAGTCTAGAATTATAGCAAAAAGAGGAAACTGAGGTTCCTAGTTTTGAATATGTTTGTACATTTAACTCTTCTGGTTAAATTACTTTTTAATATTGCCTAGATTGGAATATAAGATGTTCAATTGTTCAAGTGTTCTGTGGCACGGTGCTTTTCTAGTTTGATGGATATATCTTGTATACATATGTGGTTCATAAATTTCCTAGATACAATCTTATAGGTTTTGATAGATGAAGCATTGAGATGAGTTAGCTTATAGGTTGCAACATGTTCCATAATCTTGTCAAACTTTTTTCTTCTAGAAAATGTCAACGATAAAATCTTATTTCAAACGCCTAAAACCCACAAATACAAAACCCGAATCTCAAAATGAGCAATTTTCAAACAGTATTTCAATTCCAATTGTCCAAGAATCCTCCCAACCACCACAAGCATCTCAATCTCAAAGTTTTCAATCACCACCTCAAGCAAAAGTTAATATAGAAAATCTTGAAGTGGATCCGGGAAAAAGACCTTCAATTTTTTCAATGACATCAAATCCTATAGAAAGAAAGAATATTCGAAGAGCTTATTTGCTCAAAGGGTCAACTCAACCAATTCTTAAATCATTCCCTCAAACGGAAAAGTATGGAAAACTGCGTAGATTCAATCCTAAGTGGTATGAAGAATTTGGTTCCAAGTTGGAGTATAGTGTATCAAAAGATGCATGTTTTTGCTTGTATTGTTATCTATTTGATATGGAGGTTAGAGGTAGTGGTTCGACGCAGGAAGCATTTGTCGGTTTGGGGTTCAAAAATTGTCATAAGAAGGATAGAATCAAAGTTCATGTTGGAGGTCATAAGAGTGTTCACAATAGATGTTATCAAGCTTGTCAAGATTTGATGAAGCAAAATTAACATATTGATATTGCTTTTTCAAATATTTCTGAACAATAAAAAATTAATTATCATCTCCGGCTGAAAACTTCTTTAGATTGTATTAGATTCCTACTACGCAATGGTCAGCCTTTTCGGGGACATGATGAATCTTCAACTTCAAATCAACAAGGTTTATTCCTTTAACTTCTAAAGTTTTTTTCTAAGCCAAATAAAAAGATGAGTGATGTGGTCTTGGAAAATGCTCCCGATAATCACAAATTGACTTCACCAAAGATTCAGAAAGATCTTTGTCAAGCTTGTGCTGATTTGGCTGTTAAAGCAATTATTAGTGATCTCAGTGATGATTACTTTTCCTTGTTAGTAGATGAAGCTCGTGATGTTGCAATTAAAGAACAAATGGCGGTTATACTTCGATATGTAAACAAACAAGGGTTCATTGTTGAACGTTTTATTGGCATAATTCATGTTTCAGATACTACTGCACAGTCACTAAAAGCATCGATTGATGGGCTATTTTCTAAACTTGGTTTAAGTTTGTCTAAATATCGTGGTCAGGGCTATGATGGTGCCAGTAATATGCGGGGTGAATTCAAAGGGCTTAAGAGTTTGATTTTGGCAGACAACACATTCGCATTCTACATTCATTGTTTTGCTCATCAGTTACAATTGGCACTTGTGAAGGTTGCAAAACATCACAAGAAGATTCAAGAATTTTTTGACATGCTTCAAAAGATGGCTACTGTTGTGGGGGGTTCATGCAAGCGGAAGGAAATTCTTCAAATGAATCAGTATGAGCTAATAGTTGAAAGAATTGCTAGTGGTGAAATACCAACTGGAAAAGGTTTAAATCAAGAGACAACCTTCAAGCGACCTGCAGACACTCGTTGGGGTTCTCATTTTGGTACGGTTACAAGTGTTATCTCATTATTTTCTCCAATAACTTCCTTGATGAAAATTATTGAAGACGAGTCGAAAAATGATGCTGCAAGGACCGATGCAGGTTGCATTTTGTATGCCATGGAGGATTTCGAATTTGTATTCTTGTTGCATCTTATGAAATTAATCTTGGGAATTTCTTATGAGTTGTCACAAGCACTACAAAGAAAAGATCAAGACATTTTAAATGCAATTGGTTTAGTGAAGGTAGTCAAGTCTCGTTTACAAGAAGTGAGAGATAATGGTTTTGATGAATTGCTTCAAGAAACGAACCTTTTTACCAATAAATATGATATTGACATTCCAAATATGAATGATGTTTATTGTCCTAAAGGGAGATCGAGACGGAGATTGGAATCATTCACATTCTTCCACTACTTTAAGGTGGAGTTATTTAATACAGTGATTGATACTCAGATTCAAGAGTTGAATGATCGATTTGATAATGTCAATACCAAGTTGCTTGAGTGTTTGAGTTGTCTTGATCCTCGTGATTCATTTGCTAATTTTAACAAAGAAAAGTTGATTGAGTTTGCTAGATTCTATCCTTTGGAGTTTGATGAGCTTGTAGATATTCCTTTTCTGTCTTCAAGTCTCGATAATTTTATTGTTGATGTGAGAGCTGATTCTGATTTTGGCAATTTGCAAACAATTTCTGACATTGCTTTGAAGATGGTTGAGAAGAGAAAGGATATTGTTTATCCACTGGTTTATTTGTTGATAAAGTTGGCACTTGTTCTACCGGTAGCAACTGCTAGTGTTGAGCGGGTTTTCTCTGCAATGACTTTTGTTAAAGATAAGTTGCACAACCGGATGAGTGATGATTGGTTTAACTCCTGCATGGTAACTTATGTTGAACGTGATATATTTGCTACGATTGATGATGAAGAGATAATGCAATATTTTCAAGGAATGAAGAATAGAAGAATGCTTTTGTAATTGTTCTGATCTAAAGGTTAGTTGATTCTTAATTATTATTTTTCTATGTTAAGTTGAAGTTTTATTTTCTTTTATTGTTTATATTCTTTTGTTTTTTAATGCGTTTAAAACTTTCCTTAAAAAAAATTTTTTGGCGGCGCTGCCCCCGAACCCCCGCATCCCACCACTAATTGTGCACCCACAAACCCAAAATCCTGGGTTCGCCACTGCCTAAAGTTATATACTTTTTCATCTTTTATTTTATTGGATGGCTAGAATCATATATTTAATTTTTATCTAACCTGAAGATAAAATGCCAGAAGCCATATAATTCTAAATTCTCATCATTGGCTCGAAGCCATAACATTTTGATATTATATGACCAGAAGTCATATTTATTTTACTCTTATTTTGATATTACATGGCCAGAAGCCATAGTCTTTTTATTCCTGATTTGTTTTATTATTATTGTTAATTTGACTCCTATATGGAAGGTTCTACCTACTACATGGAAGTCTAGATTTAATCTTTCCTTTTTATTGTTTTAATTTGACTCCTAAATGGAAGATTCTACCTCCTGTATGGAAGTCTAGATTTAATCTTTCCTTTTAACATAACACTTTACTGTTATTATGGCTAACTTTTAATATTATGTCATTTTATACAAACTCTTTATGTTATTAACATTATTATGGCCAAAAGTCAAACGCCTATAATTTCTTATTATGAAATTACATGACCGGAAGTCATATTTTTTTTTACTCTTATTTTGATATTACATGACCATAAGTCATATTTCTTTTACTCTTATTTTGATATTATATGGCCAAAAGTCATATAGCTTCCATCTTCTTATTATATGGCTGGAAGCCATAATGTTCAACTTTTATTTATCTTGAAGATAAATGGCCTGAAGCCATAAAATTTTGATATTATATGGCCAAAAGTCATGTAGCTTTCATCTTCTATCTTTTTGTATGGCTAGAAGCCATAATGTACAACTTATATTATCTTGAAGATAAATGGCCATATGATTGTGATATAGGCTTTAAGAAATTTATGATGTCTTGCTCCCATCATATACATATTTTATATGTATTTTAATATATTGTGATTTGGTTTTATATGATTATATGGTTAATAAGGTTTTTCAAATCTGATATAAGATGCAGAAATGCAGGGCACTATTTGTATAGTAATTACTATTTTACTATTTATAAAGTACAACAATTCATGAGATATTTAATCCTTTTGGCTTTTATACCACAAAAGAGGTATAACAACTTGTTCACACCCTGATATGAAGGGTGAACAAGGAAGTGGCATTGGATTGTTATTAATATTGAGGCTCTAAAGGTTTAATGTATCAAATATTGAATGATACAAAGTGTTTTTAGTTATTGTCCTGAAGAAAAATAACTTGCAGAGAATTATATCACTCAAGAGTAATAATTTTAAAGGCTAATAGTCTTAAGGACTAATTAGCATATTTTGTCCAACTTATAATGCAAGAGGCCAATGTTGAAACTATATTTGGTTGTATAAATTTGATTAAAGGCTCCGGAAGAACTAATATTTTGTTACCTGAAGAAACAAAATTATACATTGATAATGCATTTTATTCTACCAAGTATAAAAGAAACTTATTAAGTTTCAAAGGTATCTGCAAAAATGGATATCATATAGTAGACACATGTTATTGTAAATCAAAAATTTATACATAATAATACAAACTAGAAGGTTGTCAATGCAAACCAAATGTTTGCCAATGTAAACTAGAAGTTTACTACCAATGAGATATTACATAGGCAATGAGCTGCAGAGAAATATGTCCATATTTATTTTGAGGCCAAGGCCCAAGAGAAATAAATAAGCCCAGAAGGTAATATGATGCTTACTTTTTATTGTTATTGTTATTTAAATTTATGTGATCATATATCATAAATTTGTTTCTATGAGATTTTTTTTGATGGAAAATTTTCACATGTGTAATTCTAAATTGTGTGATTTTAAGTTATTTTTATCATGAATATCTTCATATGTGGTGAACTGTATATATATTTTACATATATGAGTAAATTGAAGTATATTATTAATGAGTAATGAGATTATCTAGTGATGCAATATTATATGTTTGTTCCTGAAGAATCAACATAGATTTTTATTTTGAGCTTTAAAGGGTTTTAAAGTGATTTTGAAATTCATATATAAAGAAAGTATGTTTATATGACTCACACTTGAGGGGGAGATTGATAGAAAATAAGTGTGAGTTCTAATACAAGTGTGAGCTAATTTTTGAAAAGTTATATACTCCTCATATAAACCCTAATAGATCTTCCAAAATGGATGTAAGACATATTATTATTCAAAAATTTACGATTGATTAAAATATGTTACAGTAAACCAGAAGTTTACTGATCCAAAAAAATTTATTGTTGGCATGACTTGTTTGATCATCCGAGTCATATATACAATGCAAATAAGATTACATATTGACATCCATTGAAGAGCCAGAAGATTCTTCATGAATAACCAACATATTATTTATGAATTATGTGCTCCTTGTTCTCAAAAACAAATTGTCTGTGAGAATATCATTGGTCATGATTAGTAATAGATCTCAGTATTTCTGGAAATATATCAAACAGAATTATATGAGTCCATTGAAATAACATGTACACTGTATGAATTTGAAAGATGCATCTATAAGATGGTTATATGCGAGATTATTATTTTGCAACCTGAAGTTTGTAAGAATGTTTGCAATCTGAATTTTGCAATAATGTTTGAATAAATTAAGTGCGCAATTTCCAGATGATATGATCTAGAAATCTTATATTAAAGCATTCATAAATAGCTAGATCAATGCGTATGAGAACAAAATTTCTATGTTGGTATATTTGATTTTATTGCAGCATTTACATAAGCCAACAAAATTCTCCTTGTAAAATTGGCTTTTGGTTGGGAGCCAGATTAATTCCATCTTACAAAGTTTGAATGTGCAATATTCCACCCACAATGCACATAGATGGATAAATATTGTGTAAAGACCTCCTTCTTCTTGTTTGTCTCTAAATGAAACAAAATGGTGTTTCTAAAGGAAACAAATGGATTTAAGAGACTTATATTACATGATTAGTCAATTGTTCTTTGACATTGTTTTCTTAATATGAGGGAGAGAAAATAAATAGTTGGGTAAAGAGATTAGCTGGAATGAATTATCATTGATTCATTTTGATCCTCGTACAAAACAATGTGAACTGGAAGTTCAAAAGATAATTCATCTATAAAATTTAGCCAATCAAATGCCAGAAACATTTACTGACCTAAAGAAAGTGATAAAGTCACTTATCTCAGCTGCTAATGCTCCTATTGATGTCCCTGAAGGACAACATATTATAAATGAATTTAAAACACACCTGTACCATGGCAAGCTCATCGGTTCCATTGACAAAAATCCTTTAAAAGAGAAAAGGAGCAAAGAATATAGATGATCAAGTTAAGGATAATCAAGAAAAGTTAGTAGCTCCAGAAGAGGATCTCCTGAAAAGTTATTGTCCAGTGTTAACAGACCCGGAACGGACCGGCCGGTTCGGGCCGGAAACTGGCGAACCGGCCTTGAAGCCGGTCCGGAGAAGCAGAGAAACCGGGGTCAGAGACTCTCTCTTTCCCCCCCCCCTCAAATGTCGAGTGAAGAAACAGATGGAGATGGAGAGAGATGGGAAGATGAAGTCGAAAACTCCAAGCGTTGTTAGCTCTGACGTCGAAGACTCTGAGCGTTGTCAGCTCCGGCGTCGAAGACTCTGAGTTCAAAGACGACTTGCAGAGAACAGAGGAGCCATGGCTGAAACACGAGACAGAGAGAAGACAGATCTGAAATTGTGTGGAAGAACCGAAGAAAGAAGAAGTGAACGGTTTATTCAGCTAATCTTTTCATTCAATGGACAATAGGGTGGTTTGCCCAAGGAAAAAAATAATGACGTGAAGAGAAGTGAAAAGACATCTCACGGACTTGCTTTATTTAATGAGTATAATCGTATGGAGGAGTGATACATCCTGAGTACTATTAAGAGAATTTTTTATTTTTTTAATGTCATATTAATAAGACTAAAATTCTTACTTTTTCACCGGTTTGGTTCCAGTTTAACTCTGGTTTGACTCCGGTCTGACCTACTAACCCTTAACCCAGTACCCTGACCGGTTCAATGACCGGGAATGTTGTAGTCCCAGAAGAGATCCAGGTACCTGAAATATGTGAAAATAATGGGATCTCAATAAATTATGTTATGAATGGAATCCGATGGAATCGAAAGGAAGTCAATGTTGACGATATCTTTGCTTATAATAGAGCATATGATGTAATAAATGATAATGAAGATCATGAGCCAAAATCTATTAACGAGTGCTAGAAGCACACATTCCCGAAAGACTTAAGGTGTTAGAAGCACATGTCACCGAAAGACTTAGGGTGCCAGAAGCACATGTCTCTGAAGGAATGAGGGTGCCCGAAGCACATGTCCCTTAAGGACTCAAGGTGGTAGAAAAACATGTCCCCGAAGGACTCAAGGTGCCAGAAGAACATGTCCCCGAAGGACTCAAGGTGCCAGAAGCACATGTCCTTAAAAGACTTAATGTGCCAGAAGCACAAGTCCCTGAATGAGATCAAGATGTCAGAAGCATCTAATTCAAGTTCTCGAGAACAATATTCAATTAAATTACATAAGTCTCTGTATGACTTGAAGCAATTAAAATGCATGTGATATAATCGTCTCAAGGAATATCTAATGGAAAGAAGGGTATAAAAATAACTCAATATGCCTATGCATCTTTATGAAAAGACATAGAAATAAATTTATTATAATTGTTATTCATGTTAATGATATCAACATCATTAGGACTCCTGAAGAGCTTCAAAAGGAAATTAATTGTTGAAAAACTACTTGGTCCAAAAGTACCATATTTTAGTGCTATTGGAGTATTAATGTATCATGCTATCATCAAGATATAGTTCTTCACCAACACAAAGACATTGAAAGCAATGTTGACATCAGAATGAGCAATATTAATGTTGTCATCAGGGGGGAGTAAAACTGATGTCATCAAAAGGGGGAGTTGATACACGCTGCACTCTTTTCCCTTATCTAGGTTTTGTCCTATTGGGTTTTCATGGAAAGGTTTTTAATGAGACAGCATTGGAAAGTGTATCAATGAAAGATGTACTCTTTTCTTTAGCTAGGTTTTTATCCCATTGAGTTTTTCTTAGTTGAAGTTTTTAACGAGGCACATTCATAATGGACATCAAAGGGGGAGTGTTATGAATATTATATTTGTAGATGTCCATATCTCCCATTATTTCATATTCTCCATAGTTTCCTATTCTCACCCATTAATCACTATGATTATGGAATCACATTAATTGTAGATTAGATTGTTGTGCCTATAAATAAAAGGCATATATCATGTATTTGAAACACACTGGAATAAGAATTACTCTCCTCTTTCTCTCTTTTCTATTTTATTGTTCTTGTTCTCTATCTATTATCTCAGATATATTGTTATATTATTATAACAATACCTTCATTATTAATTCCCTACCTTCATCATTAATTCCCTCTTTCTTACTACGAACACATTTGCAGTACTCGTTGCCGATCTAGATGATGCAATGATTTCGACGGTCTCACATTTATTTTTTATAAAGTGACAATTTGAAAATTATCTTTATCTTTAGGTTTTATATCTATTACAATGAAGAATTATTTTAGAAAAACATATTAAACTAATGTATTCCCTCGCGTCTCACACTTATTTTTTATAAAGTGACAACCGAAAGTTTGTTGAAAACAATTATCGATCCTTCTTAATTATATTGTGCTATAAATTGGATTTTTTTCCCTTGAAATACCCCTGATCTAATAATGTTTAAGCTTCGTTCCTAATTAATCTGATCATATTAATTTATTACAGATGAATGAGACGATCCCAACCACTTGTATTGTTGCCACATGGGCACAGTGCGTAAGGTTCACAATTGGAAAAACTTATTAAGAGCACGATTTGACTACTGTTGTAATGCGTAAATAGTTCTATTATCTATTAAGATATATATATATATATATATATATATATATATATTTACCCAATTTGATTAAATTAAGAAATTTAATTAAGTTAGTAATTATAACATGATGTTTATTTTTTTTTTTTTGGTAGTAATGTGGGGCCTTAGCCCGTTCTTATTGCTAAATCATAACAAGGTCTTGGGTATGCAATACCCATACAATCCCTGGACAACAGACGCTTTACAAACAGGGGAGGTGTATAAAAAATAAACCTATCTTCCCCTTGTACATAACTGTGCTTAGCAAGTACATCAGCACAAGAATTACTTTCCCTAAAGACACGCACAAAGGATACATTCTGAAATTTCTGTACAATTCTCCTAATTGAACTCAACAATTTCATGTCAGAGTCACTAGTCACCTGTGTATCATTCAACATCTTTGTCAGGTTAAAGGAATCAGATTCAACAATAATTCTGTTAAACTCATATTTTAAAGCTATTTCCAGCCCTGTCAGCACAGCCCAAGCTTCAGCACGTAATGCAGAGCACACACCTAGCTTCCTACTGAAACCACCACACCACATCCCATCTGAATCACGAAACAGCCCCCCACACTCCGCGGTCTTACCTCCTCCTTGAGAAGCACCATCCACATTCAACTTTATCCAGCCCTCTGCTGGAGCTTTCCATCTGGTCTGTTGTTCACGCTTGACCCTTCTACACCCACCAAACTCACCTCGCGCTTGCTTTATCTCCTTGACATACCCGTATATCACACGTACACGGTCCATCGGCATCACATAGTCCTCCTGGAAGCAACATTTGTTGCGCCATGTCCACAACAACCAGCAGGTAATACCGAACACGAGCCTCCAATTCTCGTCTGGATGAGCCAAATTTCGTTTCAGCCATTCATCATCCTGCAAAGTCAAAAAACCAGCAACAGAAAAGTATGGCAGCAATTCCTGCCACAATGACCACGCACATGAACAGTCACGAAGTACATGCATCATGTCCTCCTCCAAACTACAACAATAACATTCTGCATTTCCCCCCAAAAGCCTACATCTTCTTGCAGCCGTGAGTAATCTATTGTGTAATGCTAACCAAAGAAAGATCTGTACACATCTAGGGCCCCTCCACTTCCATATCACATCCCAACCTTTTCCCACACTTTCTTCTTCATTTTTCAGAGACTGATACATATCTGAAACTACATATTTGTTCTTGAATTTTTTGCCCCACCTGATCATATCTTCTCCATTTGCAGGGTCAGGAGGTAGTATAGACCTAATAAGTTCTATACCTTCCACATTCAGCTTGCTTTCAATTTTACTCATGTTCCAGGCCCCACTCTCTGTAATCATCTCCCCCACTGTCCATTCTTTTTCATGCACAATTAGCTGCCCAATACACTTCTCAGATAGCTTACCTTCATCCTCAAACCATCTATCCCCCCAGAACTTTACCCTCTTACCATCCCCGATTTCCCAATAGATCTGTTTCACTATATCTGGCCAAATCATGGTCAGTTTTCTCCACAACTCTGAGTCAGTTTTCAGCCCCTTGCATTCTACAAGAAAATTGCACTGTCTTTGGTATTTTCCACTAAGTACCATGGAACACAGATTTGTTGGCTTGGTAATTAAATTCCAAGCCACCCTTCCCAGCAAAGCTTCATTCATGCAAGACAGATTTCGCAAACCTAGCCCACCATTCTCTTTGCTTTTGCAAAGCATTTCCCAGTTCACGGAATGTATCTTCCTCTTCTCCCCCTCACGACCCCAAATGAAGTCTCTTTGGATTTTTTCCGTTTGATTCCGTACTCCAGCTGGAATAACAGAATGCTGCATTGCAAAGATCGCCATTTGATTGGTCACCGACTGTACAAGAGTTATTCGTCCAGCGAGAGACAAAGTTTGCCTCTTCCAATTGCTTAGTTTACTTTGCATTTTGTCAAGTATGTGTTGGAAGTTCCTACTCTTCACTTTTTCCTTAGTTAGAAAGGACCCTAAGTACCTTCCCAAGTCATCCTGACGAGCAAATCCTGATAAGTCACAGATCTGATTCTGTGTTCCTCTGCCTACATTTTTCGAGAAGAAAATGCTAGTCTTCTGATTGTTAATTTTTGGCCTGACATATTCCCAAAGTCTCCATAACCACACACATTTGGTCTATGTCAACCTCACAGATTAAGAGTAAATCATCTGCAAATAACATATGCGAGATCTCAGCCCTTCCACGACCCAGTCTTATGGGTTTCCACTCCCCTAACCTCATAGCCTTCACAATTAAATGAGTGAGTTTCTCCATTCCTAGCACAAACAAGTAAGGGGACAAAGGGTCCCCTTGTCTCAATCCCCTCGTTGGGACTAGTTCCTTCCTTCTACTTCCGTTCCACATTAATGATGACTTCACTGAGCTAAAACAACCCCTTATTACATCCCTTAAGTGCTCATCCATCTCAATTTCCTCCAACACCTTCTCAATGAATGACCAATTCATACGGTCATATGCTTTCTCAAGATTGATTTTAATCACCATATATCCCTTCTTTCCTTGCAATTTATTCATAGAATGGACTACTTCCTTTGCAATAATGATATTGTCGTGTATGCTTCTCTTCAAAATGAAACTGGTTTGGTAAGGAGAAATTAGCTGATCTAGAAAAGGCTTTATCCTATTCACTATAATCTTAGATAAGCCTTTATAAAGGACATTACATAGAGCGATAGGTCTAAATTGACTAACCTCAACCGGTTTCTCAACCTTGGGAATTAGCACCACCACAGTCTTATTAATCTCTCCAATTCGATCGGCTTCCTCCATAAAGTTTGGATAAAGCTAGTAACTGAATTACCAACACACTCCCAGTTTTGTTGGTAAAACACAGCTGGAAAACCATCCTTACCGGGTGCCTTATAGCCTCCCATTTGAAAGAAAGCGTTTTGCACTTCCATGTAATTCACTTCCCTTCCAATTCTCCTCCATTGCTCTTCATCCACTTCCCCCAAAACTGTTTGGTCCCAGTCCAACCTCTATTAAACAAGGTCTCGCTGAATAATGTATTATAAAAATCAAAGAACATGCTTGCTATTTCCTCTTCCTCCTCAACCCACTCTCCCACGTTGTTCTTGAGCATTGTGACCTTGTTTCTCCTCCTTCTAATTAAGGTCTTCGAGTGGTAGTACTTTGTATTTCGGTCACCATCTTGCAGCCAACGCCCTCGAGATATTTGATACCAAAAAATCTCCTCCTGCCTTAGAAGTTGGATCAATTCTGTAATTGGAGCTGAATACCCAAGAGGGAGGTGAATTGAGTATTCTTAAAATTTTTCGAAAATGCTCTGTTTTGAACTAAGAAAAACAGGGTAAAACAAAGACAAGGGAAGGAAAGCTTGCACATAAGGATTTATACTGGTTCGGTCCTATCAACTTGACCTACATCCAGTCCCCATACACTCTGGGATTTTCCACTATATCAATGATTACACACTCTGCACTCAAGAGTAGTTCTCTCACTAGAACTCACTCCCCTTTACAAGTGTTAATCAATGAACCCAACCACCAAGTCCCTTGACTTGTGGTTCTTTACAATCAAAGATCAATAGACAAGAATAACTCTCTCAAAAGAGTAGATAGTGATAATCACTGAAGCTCACAATGTCAAAAGACAATTTACAAATGAAAACTGAAGGTAGTTGAGACTATTGAATGCTTGGGTGTTTTCAGATGTTCTTGGTTGTTGAGAAGCCTTGAATGCACTCTATTTATACTTAGAGAACATTAAATGACCGTTGTAAGATGAATCAAACCGTTGGAGGTGATTAGTGATAACTTGGGTTAGCTTCTCTCTCTAATCTCCACTTAATCCAGATCTATAATTGTTCTGAGGTGGCTCTCTAAGGATTTTCCCGTTGGAGAAGAGTTTACTTGTAGAAAACTTTCTTTAATGTTCTGAAGGTGTGTTCAGCTGGATTAGCCAAAAGAAGGCTATCTTCTGATCTGCAATAAATGTTGTGAACCACCTTTTTGCTTTTGTTCCAACTCACAATAAACCTTCATTTATCTGCCTAAAACTCACAGGTAAAGTGGTTAAACATAGCAGGGAATATGGCAAATTAATTATGGAAAGTATCAAGATCAAACAATGAGTGATTTCAGAATCGTGAAATTCAAATCTATGAACCGCCGATTGAAACTCGAGTTTTGTTCATGGAAACTTGAGTTTTCAACTGTTTACTTAAGTCAAAACTTGAGTTTCAAAACTGAAACTCGAGTTTTCTACTTGCAGAGAGTAAAGTCGAGTTTTGAGCTTTTGGACCATAGTTTGAGAAATTCTCAAAACTCGAGTTTTCAAACAAAAACTCGAGTTTTGGACTTTTAATGAAAATAGTACGTGGGAGTCCAAAACTTCAAAACTTGAGTTTTAAAACTAAAACTTGAGTTTTCAGAAGGTTGAGAAATCATATGCTCTCTGTTTGGCCAAAACTTGAGTTTCCAAAGTGAAACTCGAGTTTTCACATAATCTGTGAAAACATTGAAAAGTTTATAATAGGCCAAAACTTGAGTTTCAAAATTGAAACTCGAGTTTTCAAATCTTCGTGAAAATGCATTGCTCTCTACCAGATCAAAACTTGAGTTTTGAAATCAAAACTCGAGTTTTCATATAATTATGAAAACTTTGAAATTTGGCAATGCTCTCTGGTTAGGTCAAAACTCGAGTTTCCATCCAATGATGAAAACTTTGAAAATCTGCTGAAGTTAGAAACTTGAGTTTTCATTTTGAAACTTGAGTTTTCAAAATACGATGAAAACTTGAAAACTCTCTGTTAGGACAAAACTCGAGTTTTGAAACCAAAACTCGAGTTTTCTCTCAACTTAGAGAAAACTTTGAAATGTTCAAAGATAGTTTAAACATGAAGTCTTGGCATGAAGCTGAATTCAAAAATCAAAGACTCTTCGTATATCCAAAACTCGAGTTTTCAAACCAAAACTCGAGTTTTGTCTTTAGTTGAAAAATGTCATGAGTCTCTGTAAGAACCAAAACTCGAGTTTCCAAACTGAAACTCGAGTTTTGTCTTGAGATGAAAGTTGAGCACTCTCTGTAAGTTTCAAAACTCGAGTTTCCAAAGGAAACTTGAGTTTTGTTCTTGTTTAATGAAAAAGAGCAACTCTCTGGTTTCAAAACTCGAGTTTTGTCTTGACAGCAAGTTTTTCAACTTACCAAGACAAAACTTCATTTTTGGGTTTGCAGTTGTTGAATCATTATCAAAAAACATAGAGAACTAACAAATTCCTCCTCCAGCTCCAATTCAAGATTAACAAGAAAAGGATTGCTTCTGTATGCAATGTTTTTCTGTATTCCACTTAGTTTGTTATATAGCCTCCGCTTCCTGGAATCTAGATTCCCAAAAACATCTCTATTCCACCTGCTCAAATCAGATTGTAAAGCTGTAAGCTTCTCTGGAGTTTCCCCATTATGCCGCCAACAAGAGTCTAAGACACTATCAAATTGTTCATGCATTTTCACATGGCTTCATACTTGAAATATTGGTGCCTTCGACTCTTTTGATCTCTAAAGAGCTTGATCAATAAGGGATGATGATCTGAGCAAACTATCGATAAAACACTAATTTCAGCCTCCTCAAACTTCTCCAGCCAACTGACTGAACACAGGCAGCGATCAAGCCTCTTATAAACCCTATTTAGTCCCTCCCATTTTGGGCCCTTCCATGTGAAAAATGGGCCTTGTGCTTCAATATCAATTAGGCTACAATCTTCAATCTAGTTGTTGAATCTTCGGTACCGCGTTTCATTCACTCTCCCTCCCCCTTGTTTCTCCATAGGGATCTTTATTTCATTAAAATCACCTGCTAGGATCCATGGTTCAGATACCTCGCAAGCCAAAGTATAGAGCACATCCCACAACTGCAATCTTTATGCTTCCGTAGGACTTGCATAAACTGCTGTAAACAGCATTTTCATCTCCCCAATACATAGTCTACAGTGAATAAATTGGTCATTCATGATCTTCACATCCACCACTAACTCATTTAGATCCCACAGAATCCAAATTCCCCCCGAAAAACCCTAAGCTTCTTGCCTTACTGAGTGCCTGAACCCCCAACTTTTTATGACTTTCTCAGCATGTCTACCATTAATTCTTGGCTCTAATATCACAATCATGTCCAGCTTGTAATGAAATTTAATGTCCCTAATTACGGAGGCCACACCTTTACTTGTAGCTCCCCTACTATTCCATACTAGAAAATTAATCATATTAACAGATAATTGGTTCAAAAGAATTCCAATACCCATTGAAGCTCAATCAGCCAACACCGTTAGATTACACGTTTCCTCCATGCACATGCTCACACCATCCGCGCAAACTACAGTGCCTTCCACAATATGAAAAGTCTGCAGCCCTGCTGATTCCTCTGAAATTTCCTCCATCATTTCTTCCCCCGGGTGGAGATTTTCCTTGTTTACTGGGTGAATTTTCTGACTCACATCAGACCTGGAACCCTCCCCAGCCGTGACCATAGTACACTCATGATTCAACTTAACCTCAGCCAGCACCGTTCTTTCCTTCCCACTTCTAGGCACTACACCCCCAGCCCCTAATTTATTCTCCTTCTCCTTTACTTGTTCTTGCTCAAACTTCCCCTTATTCTTTGTTTTGCTCACAGGAACTTCCATAGATCGCCCCTTGTTGCCCTCAACACCCCGTTTCCTTCTCTGTTTTTGCCCCATTCCCTTGCCCGAACTATGTTCAACTGTTACACTTCTCAGCACACTTCCTTGCTCTGTGGCCTCTCGATGAACACCCTCCTCTTCTCCTTTTTCTTCCTGAAGAACTGAGAAGTGTGAACCCGTTGTTTTGTTCTGGATGTCCATTTCTCTTCTCCTTGGTCTGCGAACTCTTGAGACTGTTTTCCATAAGCACTTATCACTCTCCTTCTCCCCTACATTACTTTCCTTTGGCCTTGTTTCATCCACCACTATACTTTCTTCAGCTAATTTCCTCTGAAAAGACTCACAGCCCTCTTTCATATGTCCCACCCGGCCACAGCTATTACAA
Organism: Acacia crassicarpa; assembly: GCA_034222035.1. Classification (NCBI taxonomy): domain Eukaryota; kingdom Viridiplantae; phylum Streptophyta; class Magnoliopsida; order Fabales; family Fabaceae; genus Acacia; species Acacia crassicarpa. Next base: position 44,624,414 of record JAWXYG010000003.1, read on the forward strand.
ATTTGTCCCAGACTCTCGTAAACCACGCTGAGCGTCTGGCCTTCCACTCTAAACTGAGGCATTAGTGGTTTAGTCAGGTCCAATTCAACACAAATACGTGCAAACCTCCCCCTAGTTCTTTGTGTAGTGTGCACATCCAGCCGAATCGCCTTCCCAATCGAGTTGCCCAAATTCAGAAGGAATTTCTTGTCAAAAAGTGGTGCAGGTAAATCAGGAAATCTTACCCAAGCAACTATAGACATAATTTTTTCCTGCTTCAGACTGAACTCACGCTTCCACCGTGCTACACTGAGGTACGCATCTGATATGACCCAAGGACCTCCCGTCAAAGCCTCCATGTAGTCGTCCATCTTCTGAAAATTTACCAAATAGAAATCGTTCTCAAGGTCGAAAACATCAATTTGACCCTTTCTTTCCTAGATTTGCTTCAACTTCTTCAGCATAAAACCATAGGAAGGTCGTCTTCCCAACAGCTTGACAACCAGCGTGCGACGAATTGGTTTCATGAGACGCTCTCTCTCTTTTTCTTCAAACAAAAAACTCGGACAGAGTGGATCAAAGTGATCCACGTAGATGCCGTCACTCGGATTTAATACCTTTGCAAAATCAGTGTCTCTGCCATAGCCGTCAAGCTCCTCGTCATCGTCATCTTTTGCCCATTCCCACCAACACTCATGTGAATTCACATTCTGAAGTAGTGATTCGCAGTAAGATTTCGGACTTGGTTCTTTTCCTCCACCCTTCATCCAGTCTTCCTCTCTCGTCTTCAGCGATTCATTGCCTGAAAAACCCTCATCTGCAACTCTTGCTTTCCTCTTCCACCTATTCGCATCCTCGCCCCCCTCCATCATCAGATCCTCACTTGCCCCTCCACGCAATAAGCGACAGAAGGAGCCACTCGTCTTCTTTTCCACAGTGGGTGGCAGAGCACTCAGCCTTTTCCCCCAAATCAGAAACCCTATTAGAGCTCAGAAAAATCGCTCCGCTTCGACAGAAACTTAACACATAGTTGTGAGAGTGAGTTGGTTATAACATGTTTATTTTTTAACACACTATAATTATCTTCCTTAATCCCTCCATCTATCTCCTAGTTGATTATTGCTAAGGAAGTATATGGGGTAATTTTGAAAAAGATTAATAAATATAAGAAATATGTCTTATATATTAGACATATTTTGACATAATTAATATTAATAATAATTATTTTTTATGTAAAAAATGAATTTTGCGACAAACAGAAATTGCACCGCAAAATCCCAATTTTTGACAGAATTTCTTTCTGTCACAAAATTCAACATTTGCGACGGAAATGTAGTCTGTCGCAAACTTTGGAATTTATGACGGATTATTTTTTTTCCGTCGCAAAAATCTATTTGCGGCGACATTTTTTGCGATGGATGGTGATCCGTCGCAAAAAATGTTGCCGCAAATAGAACTTTGTGACGGAACTTTGTGACGGACCTAATTCCGTCGGTAATCTCTGACAAAATTCCGTTGAGATGTCCATCAGAGAGTGCCCCAACAGAGTTTTTGTCAAACCTTTTGTTGCAATTCCCTCAGATATTTTCGATGGAATAGTTCCATCAGCGAAATTCTGTTGTCATTTTGTCATTTTCGACGAAATCACCAATAGAATAAGTCCATTGGAAATTACAAATGGACGTCCATCGACAAATTCACCGGAACTTATAACGATGGAATCACTAGCTCAATTCCATAGGTAATTGTCAATAGACATTTTTCCATCAGAAATTATGTCACTAATCTGATTTTTTTTTTTGGGTAGTGTTCCTTTATTGTTGTGTAGCTACTTTTAATTGAAATCTTGCTACAATATGTAATGAATCATTTATTGGAATATTGTGATTCATTTATTGTTGTGAGGACTTTACGCAAAAAAAAAAAAAGAATAATAATATCAAAAGTAACTAGTCAAAAAGAAGTTGTGGAGACTGCCATAAACTTGGAAAAGGGGGGAAAACACCCATTAATCTTGGCACATCGGAAAAAAGAAAAGCAGCAACATGCCAACATCATAATAACTCTGAAATTGGAATCCCCTTTCCGCTCATCAAAATTTCCACCATTACCAAAAGCTAGAGTTGATATAATATATTATTATATAAATAAATGAAAGTTGCCTGTGTTTACTAGTTTAGCCGAAAGCTATTTTATAATGGTAAGAACCAAAAAGGTCACGGATGGTCATCCTAAGAAAGTGATATTGAACTTAAGTTTCTCATCAAATTGGGATCAACTACAACAATCCATTATTAATGTTGAATCGATTCAGTGAGGTATCACATATTTAATTATTGGGAAAAACACTTCTCATGTTGTAGGAGAAGTATTTTCTCATGTCACACACACATAAAATCACACATATATATAATTAGCATTATATATATATGTGTGTGTGTGGGTTCCACTATTTCATGTGTGTGTAGAAATCTTCTTCTCATGCAACATGAGAAGTTTAAACCTCTTAATTATATATAAATAATATTCATAATCGACAAGTGTTATTACACACTAGTGCCCTATTTTTCCACCTATATTTTGTATGGTCGGTGTATGTAGAAGAATTTTTTTTTTAAAAAAATAATATATAAAGGTTAATACACACATGATGTTTATTATAGTTTTGTTATTACATTCTTCTAAGGTTTTGAATCTCTGACAGCAACATCCCATCTACACTTATCAACTAAGACAAGTGCTGATAATAGGAAATGTTTTTACCATTTTTAATCCATGTGTACAAAATTGTCTAAAGACATTTTTATTGTATATTATAGAAATTTATAATAGCTGAATTTTATAAATTGCAAGCAACATGAATCATTCCTCTCAGGGTTAAGTATCAAATTTGTCCTGGAAGTATCTTGTCAGGAGCAATTTTGCCCTGGAAGTTTTTCTTGGAGCAATGTTGCCTCGGAAGTTTTTTTTTTTTGGAGCAATGTTGCCCCTCCGTCAACGGTCAACTAACGGTCAACAGTCAACTAACCGTTGACCGTTAGGGTTGTTAACGGAGGGGCAAAGTTGCTCCTAAAGAAAAACTTCCAGGGCAACATTGCTCCTAAAAAAAACTTCTGTGGCAAAATTGCTACTTAACCCAAAAAAAATGTCAAAAATGTTATTTATGATATCATATATTTTTAATTCTTATTTATATAATATCTAGGGGTGGAAATAGGCTAGACCAGCCTAGGCTTCACCCTCCAATTCAAATTTTAAATATAAAAATTAAATAACTAATTTATAGAATTAAAGACTTAATTAAAGTATCTTTTATTAAAAAATTTTATTTTTCTGAAATATTCTTTTTAATCATTTATACAGTGGGACTTTACTGAAATTTTGATCCCTATTATAAAATGGTTGTGTGTGTGCATGATTGAATCTTTCCATAAAAATAAAATATATTTAAAATATAATACAATATTAATACTCAACAAATGAATGTCAACATATCCACCAAAATATTTCTATGGGTTAAACATGTTTCAGGAAAATTAAAATTTATATCCATTATAATACATTTCTTATATATAAAAAAAGAAATTCAAAGGAAAAAGAAAATGACTTATAAGTCACAGGAAAAAATAATTAAATAGAAAGATAATAAATGTATAGAAGAATTACAAGATTCACATAGCGCTTTTAACAGAAAGATTAAATTTAATACAGAAAAATGACAAATACAAAAATTACTCTCTTAAGTTTTAATTCAACTCCTTTCTTTTAGCATTTTTTAAAAACATGTTAAAAATTGAAAGTGCCCTTTATTTATTTATTTTTTAAAAGTAAAATATTTTACATAAAAATTTCCTTTTAATTCTTTATAAATATATAATCTTATATAATTCTTTATAAAAGTAAAATTCTTTAATTCTATAAATTAGTTATTTAATTTTTATATTTAAAATTTGAATTGGAGGGTGAAGCTTAGGTTGGTCTAGTCTGTTTCCACCTCTAGATATTATATAAATAAGAATTAAGAATATATGATATCATAAATAACATTTTTAACATTTTTTTTGGGGTTAAATATCAATTTTGCCCCAGAAGTTTTTTTTGGAGCAATTTTGCCCTGGAAGTTTTTTTTTGGAGCGATGTTGCCCCTCGATTAACGGTCAACTAACCGTTGATCGTTAGTTGACCATTGACGGAGGGGCAACATTGCTCCAAAAAAAAAAAACACTTTCGGGGCAACATTGCTCCAAGAAAAACTTTCGGAGTAAAATTGCTCCTGACGAGATACTTCCGAGACAAATTTGATACTTAACCCTTCCTCTCATGTACTTTCAGATATGCATAGATAGATTGTTCAATCATTCCTCTCCTTTCACCTCCGCTTAAAATTATAATACCACCTGTTTGTACTTAAAGCCAGCATACAATTGACCTCTTGGTTTTGTCCCAATAGTAATTTTCAATAACATAATCATACTATTTACCAAAGTAAAAAAGTAAAAAAAGGAAGAATAAAAAGAACCAGTTATGAAATTAAACTAATGAATATACTTGGTGGGTTAAAAATAAAAAAAGTGCAGTATATACAAGCTTACAGGGAAATGACGAAAATAAAGAGCTGAATTCAATGTGCATGATTGGAAGTGTATTTCACTTTAATTTAAAATAATCTCATTATATTATATCTTTCTTCTCGTGATATGAAACAATACAAGGCAAAAAATAAAAACAAAGACAAGATCACTTGAACAATTCCATCTTTAAACAATGTGTCTCTTTAATCGTAGATTTTGGTGCCATGAACAAAATTTTTTCTTTTTGGTTATAAAAATGTTTAAATAGGGGTAGACACTGGTAACCCACTAGGGCCAGAGCACGCCTCTAGGCTCAAATACCATTTACAGAGGTACTTATAAATTGCCCACCAATGAGATTCTCACATCGATCAACGAGTATCGAACCTTCTCCTTTTTGGGGTGAAGGCCGATGTCTTAGCCAACTATTCCACTCCTCGTTGGCCATGAACAAACCTGTTTGAATCCTTTGTGATAACTCAAGAAAAATAAAATAGAATAAAATAATACTAATAAAATGGATTGCTTGATCTCCAACTTTTCATTGCTTGCTCTCCAGGTTTCATTGCTTGCTCTCTAAGTTATCAAGGCCTATAAATAGAGCAACAAGCCTTGTAGACACACAACCTAACCAAACCAGGTCGCTTCCTATCCTCAGCATTTCTCTATTTATCTTTTCCTCTTCTTCTTTTTATTTTTCTGGCTACCAACTGTGCTTCTCTTGTCTACTCGATTTTCGTCCTAGAAGCTATCAAACACGGAGACCAGGTAATCCTAATCCCTAGAAGTCTTAGGTTCATGTAATCCTAATTCCTGGAAGTCTTAGGTTCATGTAATCCTAATCCCTAGAAGTCTTGGTCAATTTCATAAAACTGTGATAGGGTAATTATGACCCTAAATATATCTTAGAGTTGTTTTACATGAAATATATTATATGTAATCCTAATCCCTAAAGAGTCAATGGTTGGCTTAATATGAAATTTTGTTTGATGTAATATATGTGCGTGATATGAGTCTTATTGAATAATTGTGGAAATTATGATCTTGATACATGTAACTTATGATGACTGAAATGATAGTTGGATTTGGACTTTACTCAGATAGATATTTGAATTATAATAATGAAATTGAGTTGAATCTGATACAGAATATTTGAATTATTATACTCTTGAAGAGTTTGAAAAGTTATAATGCCCTTGAAAACTGATATATTCAATGAAGAAATTTTTCAATAAGATAATGGTGACAAGATTGAATTTTCCTGCTTGTGTGTGATTGTAATGAATTAATAGTGGGGGATAGCTTTAGGATGGTATCTCCTAAAGTAATGAACACAACTTTAGGCTTTATGTCTTCGATATTTACATGATATGAAAAGATATTATCCATTCTTCTCAAAGTGATGTATAGCAGGATTTCTGGGATACTAGTAGCAATTTTGGGAAGAGCTACACACATTAGAAAGAGATCTTTTGATGATGGCCAATTTGATGATTTGTGACTAGCAGATTTCTTGGTTACAGGGTAGACTGACAGGATTTCCGGGTCTACCATGGTTCTCTTCCCTACTAAACACACTAAATAATATTTGATTCAATGAAAATGTATATATAATGAATATTGATTGTGATATTTGATTTGATTATTATATTTGAGCTATATAAATTGTGTTTTGATTAGGATTACCAACTTTGCTGACTTTGTGTTTGCGTGACTGTGATGATCTTTCGGGGGAGCAGATTTTCAGTGAAACAAATTTCAAAGGATGGGGTTAGCAATGGGCAGTGAGGATAACGACTCAGAGATTTCTAATTAGCTCTAGAGTTTCCAGAATTTTTATAAAATGCCTAAAACATTTTTCCTTTAGTTGAACTTTAGCTTTTGGTTTTATTTGAATGTAATGAATTTAGCCTTATGCTTGTCTTTAGTATAAGTGCGGCAGTAACATTCTCTAAATTTAGTTAATTTAGATTTCACAATTAACTATGATTTTAGAAATTTTATGCTATTATAAATTGTTAGAAATTTGGAGGTGTTACACCATTTCAAGCATCTGGTTTCATAAGTGGACCAAGAAAAACCAATGAATGTTTGTGTTACAGACCGGCCCAAAGGCCCAAATCTATAGTGTAGCCCAGCAGCGAACAGATTAGGAAGCATGATTCATTGATCATGGGGGGAGATCTGGTATCTTAACAGACCCGATCTATCCACATCGTATTGGCACCCCGAGATACTCGCCCCGGATATCGCTTGCCTCGAATATCACGCTGGGCCGGGATATCCGCCTCGGACACCTCTATAAATACAGAGGTCGACTAACCAGGTGCACACATTCTAATTCTCTACTTTACTTTCTGTCACATAGAGCACACACACCACCCCCTGGCTAAACGCCTCCAAGTATTCGTCGAACTACGTGGACTTTGATCCCTTCAAAGGGTACGTAGGCTCTAGGCTTGATACCTAGTCAAGTCCAATTAGTCCTGTTCCCTGAACAAAACATTGGCGCCAACCGTGGGAAACCTTAAATTTCTATCCCCGTGACCATCGATGGCAAATACCAGAAGCCATAGTCAAAATCATCACCCAGACCAACCGTAGGCAGAAAGCAATCCGCAGCCGAATCAAGTTCAGGCTGGACCGAGTCAACAGTACGCTTAGAGCCATCCGGAGTGTGCAAATACACCTGAGGGACACGTAATTGACACGGCAACCTCATCGCCCACTGCAGATCAGCCGTTGGAAGAAATAGTAAGGGTATGTTTGGATTGAGGGAGGGGGGAGGGAGAGGGAGGGGGAGGAAAAAAAAGGAGAGGAGGGAAATTTTTTTTTCAAAATTGAGTGTAGTGGGGCCCACAAATTTTCCCCTCCCCTCCTTTTTTTTCTCTCCCCCTCCCTCTCCCTCAATCCAAACATACCCTAAAAGAGACCCTGGCACCAGCCACACTGGCTCCAACCACTCCGGCGCCAGACGCTACGGCACCAGACGCCGACGTCCGTATATTACAAAGAACCCAGGAGTCGATGCTTCAGAGATTCAAAAATTAGGAAAAACGGGATCACCTCCAACATCAAGAAGATTTCCGCGCTATTGAGTTAATGATAGAGGAAAAACTTGAAAGCCTGCTTCGACGCGGAAACCGGAGAAGTTCCCGTAAGGGAAAAGGGGTTATGGCCTCGAATAGCAGTAGTCCACCTAGCAGCGTAGAGTTAAAACGCCGGACCCATGGCAAGACAAGGGGAGAAGTGAGAATAAGGCAAGAACGCCAACCGGCCTCGGCACTTAAGAAAACACGGTTGTCACGGATCTTGGATAAAGAGAACCGAGGCCATGAAGATAACCGAGACGATTATGAAGACCCAAACCTTGATGAAGATTAGTGTTCAGACGAACACCGTGAGGTGATTAAAACACCTCGGTCACGTGGCTCTCCATGGGAATACAAGATGAAGTATTTAGCGGGATCTGGCGGAACCCCGTTCTCTAGAGCCATGACGTGGCTCTAAAGAAACCTACTCGAAGAACTTTGATCTGGTCAATCTAACAAAATACAATGGGACCCAGGATCCGCGTAACCACCTTGAGATATTTGAGAAACTGATGTGGGTTCGGCCAATTGAGGGCCCGGTCATCTTACGACTCTTCTCGGCCACGTTGACCGGACCAGCGCATAAATGGCTGAGTTCCTTACCTGATGATTCCATTCGGAATTTTGAAGACCACAGGCATAAATTCGAGTTGCACTTCGCCACCAGTAAAAAACAGCCAAAGTCTCAGTTTGTGTTGAGTAAAGTGAAACAAAAGAAAGGCGAGACGCTACAAAAGTACTTGGACCGGTTCAGAGACACGGCAATGCAAGTACGGTTACTATCTGAAGAGGTACACGTGCATTGTCTCGTCAACGATTTGGACCCATCGACACGCTTGGCTAGAAGCCTTTGCAAGAATCGAGTATACACACTGACTGAATTCTATTCTCAGGCAAAGCAGTACCTAGATGTCGAGCAGATGGAAATCGCCAAAGCAGATGAACCTGAGAAGATCAGGAATACGTCCCCGGACACGAAGGATCGAGCGGATAAGCAGAAGACCGAGTCCGGTAGACGCAATCGAGACAATTGACCTCTTCAAGAGAGGTCAGACAATAAAGCAAAATATGACAACTACACCCCTCTGAATGTCCCCCGATCGCAGTTATGGAGGGAAGTGGCTCAGACGGACATGAAGAAAGTTGGAAGGCCGAGGCCTATCAGAAATCAATCCGCCACAAATTGGTCAAAATTTTGTGCATTCCACGATGGGCCCGGGCATACTACTGATGAATGTTACGAACTTCGGGACGCTATAGAGAAGTTTGTGAGAGAGGGGAAACTACGTCAGTACGTAATCAAAACCCAGGGGAGAACAAATGGCAAGCGGAATTATGGTGGCCGCAGTAGGGGTCCGGCCATGGACTCTAGAAAGCCGGAGAAGAAACGAAAGTCCAGTTCGGACGATGAGTTCCCTGAGGTCGAATTCCAGTGTAACGTCGTTAGTGGCGGATTCGGTGGAGGCAGAGACACGATGAGCCAACGTAAAAAGTATCTGCAATAAGTCCTAATGGTGAGAGACTCCCCCAAGTTCAAAGAGGATCCAATGAAGCTAAAGCCACCCCATTAGTGTTCACCAGCGAAGAGTTAAAGGATGTCATACCAGGCCACCAGGACGGACTGGTTATCACCGGAACCCTAGTAAATTGCCGGGTCAAACGAATCTTCGTAGATGCAGGAAGTTCGGCCGATATCATAAGCTGGGATGCCTATAAAAGGATGCACCTCGACATAGAAGACCTGAAGCCGTGTAAGACAACCCTTATCGAGTTCAATGGAGAGCGTTCTTTCCCAAAAGGTTATATAGACCTCAGAATGACGTTAGGAAGCAAGGAAGCATTTAAGTCAGAACGGGTAAGGTTCATAGTGGTAGACTTCTGATCCTCTCACAATGTAATATTGGGCAGACTGACCATACACGGTTGGGATATGCTAGTATCCACGAAGCACCAGAAGCTTAAAATGATCAACGATAAAAATAAAGTAGTAGAAGTATCTGGGGACCAGAAGGAGTCTCGGCAATGTTACTTCGAGACCCTTTGAGTTGAGAACGGAGGACCCTCGTCTCCGCCTCGGCTCGGTAGCCATGAAGTTATGGCCGACCACGATAATGACGGACGACCCTGGCGGCTAGTCAATATGGTTGAGCTCAACCTCAGAGAACCAGAAAATCCACGTTCGGAGCTGGAAGGAGAGTTAGAGGAGTTGATCCTAGGGGCGGATCCTTCGAAGACAACTAAAATCGGTGGAGATATAAACGAAGAGGTGAAAGCTCAATTGATCAAGTTCCTCAGACAGAACCAGGACGTTTTTGCTTGGACATCGGCCGAAATTCCAGGGATTGATCCACATTTTTGCTGCCACAAGCTGGCCGTATGGCCGGAGTTAAAGCCAGTCGCCCAAAAAAAGAGGAATATTGCAGCTAATAGACAGAAGGCCCAAGAGAGTTATATAGAGGAACTCCTGGCGGCTGGATTCATCAGAGAGGTACAATATACAACCTGGCTGTCTAATGTGGTTATAGTGCTCAAACCAAGCGGCAAATGGAGGGTGTGCACGGACTACACCAATCTGAATAAGGCGTGCCCGAAAGATTCCTACCCAATGCCAAATATCGATCAGTTAGTTGATAATTCGGCTGGGTACCAACTTCTGTTCTTCATGAACACCTACTCCGAATACAACCAAATCGCCATGCACCCGGACGATCAAGAGAAGACCGCCTTCATGACCGACAAGGCCAACTACTGTTACAATGTCATGCCATTTGGATTGAAGAACGCCGGAGCCACTTATCAGCGTATGATGAACTGGGTCTTTGAGGACCAGATCGGCCGGAAAGTGGAGGTGTACATAGATGACATGATCGTGAAATCGAAGCTACCAGAAGACCATGTCCAGGACATCGAACAGATGTTTGAGAAATTAAGAAGATATCAGATCAGGTTGAACCCAGCCAAATGCGTTTTCGAAGTCCCGGCCGGGAAATTCCTAGGGTTTATGTTGACAAATCGAGGAATTGAGGCTAACCCAGACAAGTGCAAGGCCGTTTTAGACATGCAAGCCCCGAGGTCGGAAAAGGAGGTTCAGCAGTTAACGGGACGGCTCGCCGCCCTGATAAGATTCTTACCCAGATCCGCGGAGAAAGCACTGCAATTCTTTAGACTATTGAAAAAGGAGACACAAGGAGGCTGGAACTTAGATTGTAAAGCCGCTTTCGAAGAGATTCAGCGATGCTTGGCAACCCCCTCGGAGCTCACAAAACCAAACCCAGGCGAAACTTTGTTCTTATACTTATCGATTGGAGACGAGGCTATGAGTGCTGCCTTGGTAAGAGAAACCGCGGCTGGACAAACACCAATCTATTTTGTGAGCAAGGCTTTAAAAAGTTCAGAACTCTAATACCAGAAGCTTGAGAAGGTGGCTTATGCCCTACTGACGACGGCAAGAAGGCTTCGGCCATATTTTCAGGGGCACCGGATCGTTGTTCGAACCAACCAACCAATCCGACAAATATTACACAAGCCGGACCTGGCGGGATGGATGACTAACTGGGCTATCGAGTTGTCTGAGTTCGATATCACGTTTGAGGCCCGACATGCGATCAAGTCACAAGCTTTAACGGATTTCATCAGAGAGTTGACCCTGGCACTGATAAACGACGAAATATGGAAGGTATATGTCGACGGGTCGTCCAATGCCAAAGGTAGCGGAGTCGGAGTCATCGTAGAAAACCCGGAGAGGGTCGCCACCGAGCATTCTCTCCAGTTGAAGTTCCCGACTTCCAATAACCAGGCCGAATACGAAGCCCTCCTGGCTGAACTGTTTCAAGCTAAAGATAACGGGGTACGGCGAGTCAAGGTGTTCACCGACTCGCAACTCGTAGCCGCGCAAATCGACCGCAGCTACCAGGCAAAAGGGCCACTATTGGCTAAGTACCTAAACAGAGCAAAAGAAGTCATGGTCGATTTTGATGAGGTGATTGTTACCCATATCCCGAGAGAAGAAAACACTAGGGCCGACATCCTCGCCAAGTTGGCAAGTACCAAAGGTCCGAGCAGCCATAGAACCATGATCCGGCAAAATCTGGCCGAGCCGAGCTGCGTCATGACTATCTCTGTGGCCACCAATTGGAGGAAGCCGATCAAGGATTATCTAGAAAGAGGCATCATCTCGACGGATTCCACTGAATCAACAAAGCTGGTCAGAGAGGCTGCTATTTACACCATGGTCGATGATCAGCTGTACAGAAAGGAATTGCATTGTCCGATGATGCGGTGCTTGGGCGAAGCCGAGGCCAAATATGTGTTGGCCGAAATACACGAAGGCGGTAACGGCCATTACATGGGGGGCAAGGCTCTTTCCAAAAAGGCCCTACGCGCCGGATACTACTGGCCGACTATGAAGTAGGACGTTATGGAAGTCGTCAAAAGGTGCGATAGCTGCTAGAAGCACGCCAAGATTATTTGGCCACTGCCAACCGAATTAAAGGGCATGCCAGCCCTTTGGCCCTTCTACAAGTGGGGCATGGACATCCTCGGACCATTCAAGCTGATACCCGGACAATTCAAATGGCTTATTGTCGCCGTAGATTATTTTACTAAGTGGATAGAAGCTGAGCCGTTAACGACGATCACCTCGACCCGAGTAATGAGGTTTTTTCGTCATAATATCACTGCTCGCTTCGGGATACCTGCCGAAGTCGTCACAGACAATGGGACCCAGTTTATGGACCATAGATTCGAGGCCTTAATGTCCAACTTAGACATTAAACAACATTTCGCCTCAGTCGAACACCCGCAATCTAATGGCCAAGCCGAGTCAGCCAACAAGATTATTCTGGACAGTCTGAAGAAATGTATTTTAAAGGCTGAGACCCATTGGACTGAACAGCTTCACAGTGTTCTATGGGGTTATAGGACGAGGGTGCAGTCCTCTACCCAGGAGACCCCATTCCAGATGACTTATGGTTGTGAAGCAATGATCCCGGTCGAAATAGGGTAGCCATCATGTAGAAAGCTCAGAGCTGGACAGGACGGACAAGCGTCAAATGACGACGTCTTGAAGACAGACTTGGATCTGATCGACGAAATTCGAGTCACGGCGCACTGCCGAGAACTTGCTGCCAAGCAACTCCTCGCTGTAAAGTATAATCGGAAGGTTCGGCCACGGTTTTTGAACCGGAGGAACCTCGTACTCTGACGGGCCGATATCGGCAATAAGAATGCCCAAGACGGAAAATTGGCAGCAAATTGGGAAGGCCCATACCGGGTCAAGGAGAAACTGGACGATGGAGCATATATTCTTGAAACCTTGGCAAGGAAGCCGATCAAGAGAACGTGGAACACCGACAAGTTAAAGATCTATTACAGCTAGGTCTCGGCTTGGTCAGACTGACACCAACGCTTACCCCTTTACTGTTTGGTTATTTCTTAATTTTCTTAGCTTAGATTATTCCATATTTTTCATTTGAATAATTTATGACTATTTGTTAGCTCTTTAGAGATGTTTTTGTTATTAATGAAGGATCCTATAGAGGAGATTCACTGATGTGCACAAATAATCGCTTAAGCATGACACCGAGGCCATTAAGCCCGGTTAAATACTTGACACCGAGGCCATTAAGCCCGGTCAAAATCCCGACACCATGGTCCTTACACCCGATCACGAATAAACCCATCTAGATGGATGACATCGGCCGTTGTACTCCGACGTGCTTAGGTTAGAGCTCGGCGAAACTGCCATACGTGGCCTTCACGACATTGATGCGTCAACGCTTGCCCGATCTAAGTAAGCGAATTGTCATCCCGACCCTGATCAGGTCAAAATGTTTGATTATTGCGTTATGAACACCTCGGTTGAACATGTCGCAATTCTCCCTTATATTGGTTACAATTTACTTTTCTGGCTAGTCAAGCTGGAACGAGGTAGTGCGGTTAAGTTAACACCCTTCGAGGTTAAAACATACAACCCTGCCCCATCCTCCCAGACGTAAGCGCTGGTCAAATAAACAGACTTATACCTACTACAGTCAATGAATTTCTAACTAAGTTGGAATTCATAATACGGCAAATGGATGATAAAATTAAGTCATTCATTGTCAGAATATTTATACAAAACAACACATACGCTGGAAATGTTCAAAAGAAAGAAGCACAGACGCCCACAAAAACAAAGTATGAAAACAACAAACTAACTAGACGGCCCGGCCTCAGGACCCCCTTTTCGGTCTCGTCTTCTTCCACCACCTCGTCTTCTTCTTCAAATTGGGACCTGCCGGCTGGAGGAGATTGGTACGGAATTAGGACTCCGTCCTCAACAAAGGTACGAAAGTCGTATCCGTCTATGTTCAGTGCCACGCCGGGGTTCAGGAAGCGAAGTTGCTCCAAAGCCTCATCAAAGCAATCCTTGGCGGTCTGCTTTAAGGACTTGGTAATCTCCAGATGCACCTATTACTCTGGGTGAGGGCCTCCTTGGCGGCTTGAAGCTCGGACATCAGAGAAGAAGCGCGTTGCTTCTGAATGGCCTTCACCGCATCCAGACTCTCACCCAGCGCTTTCTAGATCTAGGCATACTCAGAGGCCGACTTCTCTGCCCCCTCCCGGGAGATTTGATGCTCTTGCGTCGCCTTCACGGCTGCGGCCTTAGCAGCATCCCGCTCAGCCCTAGCAACATCCCGCTCTTCCTAAAGGACCCGCGCCCTGGCCTCAGACTCAGCTAGAGCCTTCTTCACTTCCTCGGCCTCCGTCAAAGTTTTTTGTTTAGCCGCCACCTCGGCCTGGGACACTTTCAGCTGTCTATTCTCCACGTCAGACGAGGAGTACTTCCCCTAACATGAAGAAGTGCCTGAAGCAGCCCAACAGATTTGCACAAGTATCGTTGAGCCTCGTGCACCACGTCCTCGCTTGGCGGAGACAGGGGCCGGCTCTCCATGATTGGCAGGGAGGAAAAAACGTGACATCCAGCTCTTCGGTCACCCCCTTCTCCCAGACGAAGCCCCGAGGAAGCACCGAAGAAGGCCTGAACAACTTGGAAGGGGGAGGCGGAGGAGGTGGAGGAGGCGGGGGAGGTGGCAGCAGCGAAGCTGATGGAATAGATGGGATGTCCATAGACACGGGCCCGTCCACAGACACGGATCCTACAACCTCTTTCCCCTTTAAAGCTTGGGAGACAACTCCGTGGGAAGGCTCTGAGGGGACAGAAGGAGAGGACCCTTGGCCATCCAAGGCCTTAGCCTTCTTCCCCTTGAACCAGGGGTGGCCCGTTTCCGAGTCTCCCGACTCGGTGAAGACGTGGCCGGATTCACCTTCGCCAGGTAGCTCAGAAGAGCCTTCATATCTTGAGCTGAAAAGACAAATAAAGGAAGTCAGGAATAAAGACAAGTTACCAGACGAAAAGGTAAAGACAGTCAATATTTCATCAAAACAGGGACCCCTACAAGTTGAGGGGATTGGCCTCGAACCAACCCCGGAAATGAAGAAGGCCGCGCTCTGGATGCCATACTCTTCCACGAAAGCATCCAACCGAGGCACGAAAGGGATCGACTCTGGCAGGAGGTCATCGCGGGAAATTTGGAAAGACGAGGGCACAGACTTATGATGATTCTCCATCCAATATAGAGGAAAGCGCCACTCTACGTTTGCGGCCTCAGCCCCATTCGAAAACCAGGGCTGTTGACCGGGCATGGCGGCAACCTTGAAGAAGGCGTTTTTAAACCACTTGAAAGAATCAGAGAAGGGCTTCATGAGTTTCCGCTTCAGATTGCAGCAGAGAGATACCAACCCTTTTAACTTATCGCTCTCTTTAGGGGAGCCGAGGGTGAAGGAGCCGAAGTAGTAGAAGAAAAGGTTGGTCGAGCAGGGAATCAGAATGGGAAGGAGCGGCACAGTTGCTCAAACGCAACAAGATAAGCCCACCCGTTCGGATGAAGTTGTGATGGGGCAAGTCTCAGGTGCAGTAGGGCCAAGATATGGAACTGGGTGAACGGGAACCGAACACCGACCCGAGTAAGGCAGTCCCGGTAAAAGAAAAAGAAGTTTGAATGACCTACTTCCCGTATCGAGAAATAGGCTCGTCATCCCCCGGGCAACGGACAACACACCCCTCCATGGCTGGAAGCTTCAAGCGCGCGATGTCGGTATCCGACATCAACTTCAATACCTCGTGTGACACCCAAGAAAATCTCCAACACAAAGCCTCAGGAGGACTGGAAGAGTCTGACTCCTCAACCTCGGTCCGTTGATTGGAGGGCAGAGATTTGGGAGCCATTAACCTATAGGCAAAATAAAAGTACGAATATTAGCAAAGCCTGAGGGAGTACTTGGCACAAATAAATTTGCAGGCGATAATGATGGCGGACTCGGATGAAAGGGGGCACTAGAAGGAAGGCCCGGAGAAGGCCTATGCCGGCAGGAGCTAAGTATGGAAGAAGCCCTGGCATCCCCACCATGCGTTATGAGAAAGGAACTTTCAGCAAGGCAATCCCAGTAGGGCCCAAAGTACCCTTTAGGATGAGGATTCGAGCTCACAAAAGGAGGACCCTCATAGAAGTTGAGCGGCTGAGCCAATAGGGCTGGATACCTGGAGATGGTTACGAAACTGATCTCGGCCTGGACTATAGTGAGAAAGGAGCAGTACATGCCGGGGTACGGGCAGGAGGAGGAGTCGGAGCTCTAGCAGAAGTAGGATGAGGCCTGACTCGTCCCGGATGACCGACCCCACCTTGGAGTAAAGTGGTTGACCTCGCCTCTTCTGGAAGTTCAGTTCCAAGAACCCAGTATGAAGCTCGTGGGAAGCGGGCGCGAAGAAGCTCTTCCTCTTCAAGTGTTAGTATTGGCCTTGGCCTAGGAAAGTTTCTACCTCTATCCATAAGGGAGGAACTAAGAACCTAAGAACTAAAGGTCTTATGACGAAATAGAAGCAAGTGATGGGATGACTACAGGATGTGTCAAAGCAAGCGGAAATGCTAGATAAACCCAGAAAATGGTCTGGAAGCTTACCCAGTAAACCAGAAAGGAGGAAATGCGAGTATATAAACGGTAAAATGCAATGATATATCGGAAAGAAGCAGAGAGTGACAAGTAGAATACCTATGCAGAGAAGGAGGAAGAAAACTTGAGCTGTTGAGGGGAAAAACGACAAAGGTTTGACAGTAAGGAATGGCACAGGAAAACCAGAGAAAAGCTGTCATATAGTGAGTACAGCGGGAAAAAGTGAAGAGCCAAATGCGAAAAACTTACTTATTAGTAAAAACAGGGCAGTGGAACGACGGGGGCAGATAGGTCTTTGAACCTAGACACGATGGGTTGCACACTGCACGACGAATATCACCTAGAGGGGGGTGAATAGGTGATCTCAAAAATTCTTTTGACGTACGATGGATAAACGATGAAAGCAGTAAGAGAGGTAAAGAGAAATGACACAGAGGAATTATACTAGTTTGGTCCAACTCTTGACCTACATCCAGTACCCAGACACTCTGGGATTTTCTACTATCACTCAAGAACAATTACACACTCTGTAACTCAGGATGATTCTTTCTCTCTTGGACTCACTCCCCCTTGCAAGTTATAATTGTACACAATCAGATACACACTCTGTACTCAAAAGTTATCCTCTCTCTAGGATACACTCCCCCTTACAAGTTGTACTCTGATTACCCAATCTCCAAGTCCCACGACTTGAGATTCTTACAATGAATGATATACACGAAAGTGAACTCTCTCACAGAGTAGATGTTGATAAACACTGAAGTACACAATATCCGAAGATATCAATGGAATGGACATAACTGTTGAATACAATAAGAGTAGAATGCATAGTGTTTTTCGGTAATTGATGAGTTCAAAACTTCAGATATATATAGTTGATCTCATGACCGTTGAGAGGCTTGACGAAATATCTATTGAGGCTCCTTAAAATGGCCGTTAGAGATGAAGCAGAAGAGTCAGAATAATCGCCGTCATTATTCCTGTAATGGTGATTATGACTGTTGAATAATCTGCGTCATTATTCCCGTAATTGTGATTATGACCGTTGAAACCCAACAAAGGAAATGAAATATTCTTGCCCAGAATGTTGCAGAGGTATGTCTGTTGTTGAGTTTCTCGAATAGGCAAGTTTAATGAATTCTTGATTGCTTTGATCGATATCCTATGTTGATCCTCATCCTATGTTGATCCTCATTCTAATAATCTGTAACTCATTAACAAATTGATTAAAAGTAATTAAGAATAGTAATGAGTAATGATTTGAGGAAATAAAATCATAATCAATTGATTTTGATTTTCTGTAGACGGTGATTTGATAATTAGAAAGATATGACTTGAGAAGGATTTGAGGAAATAAAATCATAATCAATTGATTTTGATTTTCCGTAGACGGTGATTTGATAATTAGAAAGATATGACTTGAGAAGCATGACTGGAGGCATATTAATTGACTGGAGGTAAGAATAAAACATTTGAAGATTTTGCCTTGAGTCAAAAATATGATGCCTTGAGTTATCATGACTAGAGGTAATATCTTTCTGACTAGAGGCAAATACGATATTAGTGTGAAAACAAACAACAGGATAATTTGCCTAGAGTCAATTAATAGATGTCTAGAGTTAATATGACTAGAGGTAGATAATCAATGAGTAGACTCAGTCTGAAAATATCGACGACTTGACTGGAGGCAAGAACAAAGTGACTTGAGTCAAGTTGGCTTGAGGAATAAATAAATGACTTGAGGCAATTCACGATAGTTTTAAAAGGTTAAAGAAGAAATGCCCAAAGTCATATATTTATGCCTTGAGTCATGTACCTAGAGGCATGAGTTACTTGACTGGAGGCAAAAACTAGAGCAAGGAAATAATGGATAAAAGAATGGTTTGCCTAGAGTCATGAAGAATGCCTAGAGTTATATTGCGCTACAGTGAAAGGAGTGCCTTGAGGCAAGTCATAATTGTCTAGAAGCAAATGGGAGAAGTTTAACAAAATTACAATTTTGCCATTTAAAAAAAGAAATCATTTGGAATGACTTGTGGGAGTGACTTCCATGACTTGAGGCAAAGGAGGAAGTCAGCGTAATTACAGTTTTGCCATTAAAAGTGAATTTCAATGTATTTATGATTTTGCCATTATATGTGAATTTTCCAAAACTTGCGGGAATGACTTGCAAGTGACTTGAGGCAAAACTAATTGACTAGAGGAAAGAGTGAAAGTTCAACATATTTACGATTTTGCCATCAGAGTGAAAGTTCAACATATTTACGATTTTGCCATTTCAAGTGGGATTTTGAAACATATTCCTGGAGGTAAAATATTGGATGATTAGAGGCAAACCAGAAACTCTAAAGTTTCATCTAAAATTAAGATTCAATTACATTATAATTGTTATCATCAAAACATTAAAAACCATGAGAACTAATAGGAGAATTAAATGCGCACGGAAATCGGGGCACGGATAGAAGCGACGGTTACAGACTTCCCCCAATCAAGGTGTACTAGGTGTAAAGTCGCAATCATGGCGCATACGGAAGGAATCCCGAGCGACTGACCGAATGCCAAGGGACAAAGATACGCAGATCTGAGGGCACCGCTAAGCACCTTGGACCGACCCGGGTTAAGCAACTACCCCGGACAGTTAAGGTAGAAGCAAGGCACAATGCTTCAGGACGACGTCGGGGACTAAATCCTTCAGTGTCTTGAGAAACAAGACCTTAGACCCGAAACTACCTTTACAGTCGAGGCAAATGAAAGCCGGTCCGGCAGAAGTAGAGGCCCCGGACCTCGACAGAGGCCGGGGACAATGAACACCTCGGCATTCAAGAAGCCTGAACAACAAGCTGGGGGGCATCTGTTACGGACCGGCCCAAAGGCCCAAATCTATAGTGTAGCCTAGTGGCGAACAGATTAGGAAGCATGATTCACTAATCATGGGGGGAGATCTGGTATCTTAATAGACCCGATCTATCCACATCGTATCGGCACCCCAAGATACTCGCCTCGGATATCGCTCGCCCCGGATATCACGCTGGGCCGGCATGTCCGCCTCAGACACCTCTATAAATACAGAGGTCGACTAAGCAGGTGCACACATTCTAATTCTCTACTTTACTTTCTGTCACACAGAGCTCACACACCACCCCCTGGCTAAACGCCTCCAAGTATTCATCGAACTACGTGGACTTTGATCCCTTCAAAGGGTACGTAGGCTCTAGGCTTGACACCTAGTCAAGTCCAATTAGTCCTGTTCCCTGAACAGAACAGTTTGATTTCTTACCCAAGCTGAACATTGTCATCCCAAGACCTCCATTAGACAATATGACTATTGATTGGTTAACAACAAAAGGAATGTGTATTCGCCACCTGAAACAAATCTAAACTTTATATAAGTTGTCATTATAAACAGAATTATACATGTAATAAATAGAGGGCATAGGATTAGTCATCAGCTTCTTCCCCACTATTGACGAGATGAGCAAGATCTTCCTTTTCTTTCCTCATTTGTGCTAAGAACCATTGTGAAATGTAGGAGCTAGAAAAGAGAAAGATGAAGCAGAAAATATCAAGAAGTTCCAACATGTTTTCTCATTTAAATGTAGCAATATTAAGCAGAGATGAGTGCACTGAGTACTATCCATAACAATAAAGTGGCCCACTCTTTTCTTGTGTAACTATCATCCTCAGGAGCTTTACTACTCCAAGAAATAGCAGTACTTGTAAGGGTCGAAACACTAGGTATGCTTAGGCATATTGTTATTCCAGACCATTCGTTTGCCCTTAAATGCAGGGGTATGTCCACTATTATGAATACATTTTCCAATCCATCAACTTCATTTGAATGAAAGTCATCTTTATCTAGAAACCATGATGGTCTTTCAACTCCCGGAATAATTGCAACAAAATCTTTACGAGGAAGGTATTCGGACTGCAACAAAATTAACTAAACTTTTTTTTTAAAACTCGCCAAGATACTTTCCTCATGCATTATGTATGGACTGGTTACTAAAATACTCACTTGTCTTAGATATAATAACTAATTGAGTATTTGCTTTGATCTTAAATATAACACCTCCTCAATCTATTTTATTTTCCAAATTTATAGATTTTTCCCTTAAAACTATCCCTATTGATTGCATATATGAAAAGGGGATTTTATCGATTGGGTAGTGATCAAAGAGGGTATTTTAGATAAATCAATACATATTCCTCACAAATTACTTTACTAAATTCCTTAATATCTATAAATTATATAGCTCTTATATTTACCACTGTAGAGAATAGTAAATAATAGTGAAAAATAAATTAATTTGATTTTAACAATACCAAAAGGCAGTAGAAGATATTAGTTTAAAATATTGATGTGTCGATTACAAAGAAACAGAGCATATAAAAATATATAGAAGTAAATAAACATACCTCAATATGTGAGCGAGCAATTTATTTAAATATTTAGTTCTACGTCGATCCTAAAACAAGAAAACAATTACATCATAAGGATATGGTTGTTTCAAGAAGAGGGGACAGATAAATATAGTTCATAGTTAGGCAAACACACCTCATGGTCTAGTCATGAAACCAAAATTTGCAACTTTCTATCTGATAAAGATTCCAATGAAATGAATCTCAACCTATTGCACCTATACCGCGATGGAAGATTGGGAAGTGACTTAAGCCTTTTGCAAGAATTTAGAAACAAATAGCGTAGATGAAAAAGTTTAGAGAAGCAACCAGAGGGTATATTAACGAAGTCAATACATTCCAAATTTAATGCAACTAATGATGGTAAACCGCCAAAATCATTAGGAAGTGATCCATCACTAATGCCACAGTAACTTTAGTCTAACTCTGATAATAATGATAGGTTAAGACGAAAGATGTGTCGTTAACTCCAAGTTGACATATTGACCTAGATGAGCAATATGATTGTAATTGTTTCTGTTTTGAAAGGCTCACTAATGTCATGTTCTCTCAAAGCCTCATTCTCATTCAAATTTTTAGGCAGCTTAAAGCCCTTTGAGCAATCGACAATATTGAGAGTTCTGAGAATCAACTTGTGGAAGATAACAGGATCAAGAACAAGACTCATGCTTCCAGACAGATTCAAATCTCGTAGGGCAGTCAAAAATCCAAGTGATTCAGAAAGATTGGTAAAAGTAGTATGACGTCTGGCCATTTGGATGGGCTTTTTTGAGGAAAAAAACACTTTTTTAATGCAAAAAAAAAATACTTTTTTAATTAATTTATGTTTTTAGATGATATTTTTTTGAAAAAGTAAAAGTCACAAAAAAAAACTAAAGTGTTGCTTTTTTTAAAAGCTCCAATTTAGAGCTTAAAAAATAAGCACTTAAAAAAAAGCACTTTTTTAAAAGCCAATCCAAATGGGCCAAACTCTGGCAGCACATAAACTCTACAACAAAAGTAAAGACTCAACTTTATCGAAGAACTTATTTCCAAATTTCTTGGTAGGATTTCAAGACTTGTGCACCAAAGTAAGCTCACTACAAGCAGCTTTCTCAGCTCTCCAAGTGAAGGATGAACTACAACCAAGGATGAGCACCTATCTAGAATTAACTTTTCTAAATTTGGAACTCCTGAGAAATCTGGGGTTTCAATCGAATCTTTAGAATTACTCATGTCAATAAACTTCAATTTTTTCATAAACTAATCAAAAAAAAAAAAGAAAAAGAAAATCAACCTCATAAAACAATGTACTAGACACCTATATGTAGTATAAATAAAAATGTGTGCATTATCTCACCAGTATGTAGAGATGAGAATCAGGGCCAGCTCGGCCTTGTATGGCCAAAACCTAATAGGGCCGGCCCTCCAGGGCCCGAGCTAAGAAAAACATATGTTTTTCAAAGCCCGACCCAAGAGCACTAGGGTTAGAGCCGGCCCTCCAGAGCTCGGAAGTTACTATTCCAAATTTTAACTATTTTTCCTCTGTTTTTTTTCCCAAAGAAATATAATTAGTAAATTACAACAATTAAAGTTCTAATTTATCAAATAAATGTTGTCAACATTAATATCAAAACAACATGAATCATCCAGCAAATAGGCACAGTCGCTAATTCATAATCAAAAGCAAACTATGTTCATAAATAACTCACATAAAACATAAGAAGCATACTACTAAGCGGCATTAGTACGATGACTATTGTTGTTGTCATCTTCGCCACTATCATCAATTTCAACGACATTTGATTGAGCTTTGCTTTGAGTAGGCTCTGATTTATGGATAAGAATATCATGAATTTCTTCTCCAGCATCATGAACATATCCATAATTTTTATCTACAACAAATAATAAACCAAATCATAAAATTAGAGTATAGTTATTATGTATTTGTGTATTTGTACTTAAATGGATAAATAACTCTATAACAAATACAAAATACATATAAATTAGTAAATTATCATCATATATGAATCGATGCATCTAAATAATAATAAATTAAAAGGGCCTGTAGGGCTGGCCTGAGGCCCTTCAAGGCTGGCCCTTTTAAGCCTAAGGCCCTACAAGGCCGGCCCTGCGGGCTTATTTCATTAAACTCCTCTAATTTTCAAGCCCGACCCTTAAAGGACCAGGGCTTAAAGGGTTGGCCCGATGGACTCGACTCGATTTCCCAGCTATACCAGTATGCCACTCCAAAGTTGCTCTATTTTGCTGCCATGGATTTGAATATCAGCAAGTCTATCCAATGGAGTTTCAAGTGGAAGAGATTCTAAAGAAAATGAATACCATTGAACAACTAAAATGACACAAGGAAGACATATGAGACCACTAGAATGTTCCACCACCATGGGTAAGATGAGTAATCTAGCTAAGATTACTCATCTTAAAAAAGACAATTCGGGATGTATTTTTACATTATGTGGGGTTGGATGCATAACAATAGCTTGTACAACTTTAGATCCCTAATATTAATGTCCATTGCAATAACATGAGAATGTTAACAAAGTAAAGCATAATTGCAATGTCATATTTGCTATTATTCCAATGAGATATTTAGAAAGTAAAGCTCTCATCATTATCATGTTATGTTTCAATACTTCATGAATGTCCTCTAATTTCCAATACCTACTTTGCCTGCCAGCATTACTAGGAGATTCTTGAAAAACTATATATATATATATATATATATATATATATATATATATATATATATATATATATATATCTGTGTGTTTGTAAGTGTACATACATACATATATTGTGTGCACATGCCACTAACTCAATTTTGGATCCAACTTTTGGGTTTGCTAGTTCATATATATAATTAAAAAGAAACGAACTTACCGGCTCCTAGGATCCCAACCCGACAAATACGGATAAAATTATATTTTTTTGATGTTAGCTAACAAAAGAGATAACTGAATTAATTGTGGGCATAGGATTAGAGCAAATATTAAAGATTTACAGTATTTTTTAAAATTAACTTTTATGTATTTTAATTCATTGTTTTGCATTTCTTTTATTTCTAATAAGTATTTTTTAAATATTGATTTTTATTTCTTATATATTTTATAATATATATGTATATAATATTATTTTAAATTTAATTTTTATGTCAACAGCGCAACCGAACAACACAACTGTTCTCACCGTTTGAACAAGGACATACTAGTTTTTCTGGCTCGATGTCAGGTCTGGCTTTTAAAAATATTAGACAAAAGTACAAAGAGATCAAGTTTGAATATATATTATTGTATTTGTGTTTGCTGTGATAAAATATATTAACACGTGGAACAGGATCAGTCACATTCATTATTCAACGAAAGCGGATGCTTCTTCCAAAATATTATTCCTCTCAGAAATCAGTTTGCTCTAACATTCAGAATGTGAGATGACAGGATCATATCACTACCAAGGTTCTGAAACCCAGACCGGTGACTAAACCGGTTGGGGTACTAGGTTAAAGGTCAGTAAGTCAGAACGGAGTCAAACTGGACGTGGTACTGACAAGACATATAAGATAAACAATGGAAAAGAAAGTGGGAAAATAAATTTAGAGAGATGTTGGACAATAGGAAGGGAGGAAAGGATGATTGTGACTGTCAAGTGTCAACCTCACATTCTCTCACACATATAACACACATGGCTAGACCACCTCCTTCTCCAATTCTCATTTCACCTTTTTCTCAACCACTACCATCCAAAACTCTAGATCTACTTTTATTAGTTTATCTTCGTCACTCATTACTTCCTAGCCATCTTTTTTCTCCATCTTCTTCACAACTCCTCCTAGCTCCCTCCCTGTTCCCTGAAAATGACCTTCACTGAGAAATGAGTAAGAGAGGGATTCAGAAACCATGACCTTCTTCAATAAAACCGGCAGCGACCATGACCAGATCTCCCCTTCAAGTCGTTACCCTCTCTGAGATTGCTGCCATTCTCTCCTTTCTTACCTCAATTGTCTACCTTCTTGGTTTCTTCGGCATTGGCTTTCTCCACCCCCTTTCTACTCCTTCAGATCTTGGTGACTCTACAGATCCCTCTCTCTCCCCTCCTCCTCCTCCTCCTTTCTCTTTTCTCACCGTCAGATGTTTCAATTTTAGGCGACTTTTTTTTTTAAAAAAAAACCCCCACCACTCTATGGCTCGGTCAACTCGTCTAATTCAGGCCGAGTTGACTCCGGGTGAATTGTAACACCTCAAATCCAACAACAAAATACGTAACTTAAGTATTTGAAAATATTACCAATAAGGATGCTCAACATCCAAAACATCAAAATAAAAATTTAGTTCAACTAAATCCCATATCATATTGTCAAATTAAATCCCTAAAATTTTCAATAATCAAATGGCAAATAAAATGACATGAGCTCTAGGAGCACAAATGAGCCTTCAAGGCCCATTCCATATGTGTCTTTTCTTGCTCCCTAATAGAACAATCACCTGAAAAATTGTTTATATAAAGGGTGAGACTCCACATCTCAGTAACTACTAAATGTTTCTACCGTAGCAAGCAAATCAAATACGATAAAAAGAAGTTGATTATGTATATATTTGCATGTACCATAATCCTCATACAAAAATAGTTACAAATTTAATCATCATCATGTCAGTCTTTATTTTCTTCACATCATATACTATACATTTATGCAAATATGCAACCTCCTTTATATTATCGTCCATCCTTATACCGCTGACTGGAGACATAAGCTAACACATAGTCCAACATAAACTCATCCATTTAACTGGATTATCCCAACCTCACCAGATCTTAGGATATACCCGGCCAAAGGTATAGAACTTAAGTCTGGACTATAGCTTTCCTTCTGGAACACAACTAAGGAGGTGTTATATGTCCTACAGCTCCAATGCAATCCCGGCCAAAGGAAAACATGGAAGAAGGGGCCCTGACAAGTGCAATCCACTGTGCACCGAGTGATGACATACCACATGGTAAAAGCATTGGTACAAAAAAGGCTTTTTAGATTGGATATAAATCGCCTCTTAGATCAGATCTGGAAACGGTCTCGATACAAGCGGTCTAAAAAGTTTGTTACTTTTAAGACCAAATGGGCTACCGGTCTTAAAAAATTGTTTTTGAACTGGTTAAAAAAATATTAGGTCTAAAAATTCAGACTATATAGACCTGGCATCACTTATGTTAGGTTTAAAAATTCTCACTTCTAAGACCAGTAATATTATATGACAGGTCTAAAAAGTTTGACGTTTAAGACTGGAGGTATCACACAACAGGTTTTAAAAGTTTTACTTTTAAGACTAGATATTTAACTATACACACACAACCGATCTTAAAATTCATACTTTTTAGACTGATATTAAACGCAACCGGTCTTAAAAGTCTGACTTTTTAGACCTGATATTAAACTTAACTGGTCTTAAAAGTCTTAAAATTTAGACTTTCAAGACTTGTTTCTCTCTACTACTCCATTCTATTCTAGGGTATAAGGACATGAAGTTTGGTGAAGAATACCTTTACCCTTGAGATATTGGTGAGAAATCGAAGATCACCACTGGTTCTTTGTTTCTCAGCGTAGAGGTGTTTTCGGATCTTGGTGGTAAGAGAGAGTTGGTCTATTGTCTGGTTGAATCTTGGAGGAGAGGGAGCGTAGATTGCCACTTATGCTTGTTTCTTGGCTCAAATGAGCGTCGTGTGAGGCAAATTGTAAGAGCATAGGCGAGAGATCTCATAGCGCCTTTCATGCGTCGTGCCTTGGGTCAAAGTACAAAAGGTACGAATCTTGGTGAAGAAATAATGAATAGTCATATTTCTTTAGCGTTTATCTCTGTAGCATCTCTTTCTTTAAGTGTGATGTCCAATCATGTGTAGATCTATCAGAGCGTGAATTCTAATCTTGGTTGAGATCACCTGTTGTTCTTTGTGTCTGAATGATAGACGGTTGGATTTCTTCAATGCATTTCTCTCCTAAGTCGTGGAGTCCAGGTTGGGGAAGCAATTGGATCTTGATCACAGGCTATGATACCATGTTGAAAGTGGAGCTAAATACCCAAGAGGGGGGGTGAATTGGGTATTCTCAAAATTTTTGAAAATAACTCTGTTTTGAAACAGCAAGAATAAAGATGAACAGAGTAAAGGAGAAGAGCAGCTGGACACAGAGATTTATACTAGTTCGGTCCTAACAACTTGACTTATGTCCAGTCCCCAAACTCTCTGGGATTTTCACTATCTCAAAGATTACACACTCTGTACTCAAGAGTAGTTCTCTCACTAGAACTCACTCCCCCTTACAAGTTGTAATCAATGAACTCCCAAATCACCAAGTCCCCTTGACTTGTGATTCTTTACAAATAGAAACTCTCTCTAAGAGTGAATATTGATAAACACTGAAGCTTTGTGTATCAAAAGATACAGTACAGTTGAAAACAATAAGAATAAATGAAGAACTTGAATGTACTGCATTTTCTGTAGTTGTAGTTGTTGAGAAGACTTGAATGCAGCTCTATTTATACTCAGAGTGCATTAAATGACCGTTGCTTCTTGAATTGAACAATTGGAGATGTTCTGCAATGGTTAGGAAGTGGTTTGGTCATCTTCTCTCTCTAATCTCCACTTAATCTAGTTGTGCAGAAGTCCAGAGTTGACTTCCTGAGAATTAATCCGTTGGAAAGACAATTGCTGGATGTGGAAATCATTCTTTAATTCTTTGCTAGATGTGTGCAGATGGATTACCCAAAAGGAAGCAACTTTCTGGGTTTGCATTTAATGTGCTGACGTCACTTTTTGCTTTTGCTTTAAATCTTCAATAAACATTCTCTAATTCATCTGAAACTCACTAACAAAGTGGTTAAGCATAGCTAGGAATAATAGAGAATAATTCTGGAAAGTATTAAGATCAAACAAGAAAGATTTCCAGAATCGTTAATTTTGAATTTCTGAACCAGCGCAGAAACCTCGAGGTTTGTTCTCCAAACCTCGAGTTTTGGACTTGGCTTAGAAATCTGATTTATGTCCAAAACATCAAAACTTGAGGTTTCTAACCAAAACTGGAGGTTTTCAAAACTTTAAAATGTTCAATGCTCTCGGGTTGGCAAAACTTCAGGTTTCCACCAAAACCTCGAGTTTTCTCTCAAGTATGAAAGTTTTGAAAAACTACCCCAAAAGCAAAACCTTGAGGTTTCAATTGAAACCTGGAGTTTTTCAATTCACTGAAAAGTCAGTTGCTCTCTGTTTGTCAAAACCTCGAGTTTTCTCTATAAAACTCTGAACTTTTGCGCTAAGGCAGAAACCTTGAGGTTTCAAAACTAAACTTGAGGTTTTGAAAAGTTAGAAAACATAGTTGCTCTCTTCGTGGACAAAACTCGAGGTTTGTCCCCAAACCTCGAGTTTTCACACATTGTGAAAACTTAGAGAGATTTTTGTCAAATTCCAAAACTAGAGGTTTTTCATAAAATTGGAGGTTTTGAAAAGTGGGAAAGTATAAATGTTCTCTACCTTCACAAAACTCGAGGTGCCTGTTGGAATAACTGAGTTACCGGTGCTGCATCACCCATGTGTAGGTCACGTCAAAAGGGGACCTTAAACGATTCAATAAAAGAAAAAAAAAAGAAATCCCTTCATTCTTCATATTATGTATTGAGTTACTTGGCATTAACTAAAGTATTTATCTATTGTTAAAGTCCTTTTGATTTGTGTATGTAGGGGAATAATTTAGAGGAGAATGAGATGAGGAACAAGCTTATGGTAGATAAGTTGCAATAGGTGGAAATGAGTGAAACACAAGCCCTTGAATATTTTGAGAGATGAGTGTATACACTTCACTTGTGAGGGACATTCTATTGTGATTTATCTTTGCCAAATTAATTACCTTGCTACTTGCATTTTTGGAAGGTGGAAAAAGTTTCTGAGAAAGTTTGTTTTAGTGCTTGCTTTAAAAATCTTGCTTCCATGGTTTTCATGAATTGGTTGTTTTAGAATTTAAAAATCTTGAGGACAAGATTTGATGCAAGTGTCGGGGTGTGATGACTTCCTATTTTTAATTGATTTGAGATATATTTTGATATATTTAGGAAGTCATCAATGCTAAATTAAAGAGATTTTATTATGATTTTAAGAGATATCAATCTGGATGCATTAGTGGTAGGTGTCAATTTAAAATAAAAGCTTTTGAGTTTAGGAAATAAATAATATAGGAAGTTTTCTAAAAACAAAATAAAAATTCAATTATTATTATTATGATTATAGCACTCCCTTTTCTTGTACACAATCAGGCAGCACGAGGAGCAATCATTCGATTTGTTTCCAATTTACTGCTTTGGAAACATTGGAGAATTGAAGGGGCATTATCACCGAATCAATTAGAGATCAAGCCTGCGGCCCAAGATGCAAAGTTCTATATATTGAGGAAGACTCACGGCACAACGAGGGAGGAGGCACAAAGACGCATCAGAGAAAAAAGGCGCTGGAAAAAAGAAAGCAGTAGAGACGCACAATTTGTTCTGAAAAATTGGAGCGTGAGATTTTGCTGGAGACGAAAAGAAGAAGCAGAGCATGATATCAATTCAAAAAGCAGAGTTGTTCTGAGATCTCTTTTTTCTTCTTCTTCTTCTTCTCTTTATGCTGGGATATGAATTTCTTATTTTTGTACTAGGTTTTCTTATAGCCATGTGTGACTAATTTTCTTTTCAACCTCGAGTACTATGAACTTGTTTGAGACTTAGAAATTGTTTCCACTCATTAGTTTTGCTTAATTTTAATCAGTTTATTTAATCTTGTTTTTATTATTTATTGCTTAGTGATTGGCCACCGTTAAGCATGTTTTGGGGATTTAGGATTGAACTTGACGAAGGGAATCCTAAATTGACATTGGGATTAAATAATGTGGAATTAAGTTTAAATCTAATGTGAAGTTATGTTTTAATCTAATTTGTGTATAGGATAGACATATACCTAGAGACTCTGCATAATTAAATTAGAGTGAGTCCGATTTGAATTGCATCTTAATTAATTGTGTGAGACATTGCATAATTATTTGAGGTAGGTGTATAAGTGGACCGACAGGCACTTATAAACATTAATACTCTAGATTAACTGATGAAATTAAGTTAGAATTGATGTAGTGGGAATAAAATCTAAGAAACAAACAAGGAATTAGTATCTCTAGGTTGTCCTCCTTGATATTTGAATTCTCTCTACTGTTATTGAAAACAATTCTTATTTGCTCAACTTAAATGAAAAAAAGGAAATTTGACACCTAATCACTAGTTTGATTGAGTCTCTGTGAGATGATCTTGATTTGCCACTTACTATTTTCATGACCCGTGCACTTGCGGTGCTTAGTTAAATTTTGGTAGCATTAGTCACATATCCCACCATTCATTTGCTGTTTTTGCTCAAAACTAATCGCTTCTTCTTCCTTTCGCTGGCGGCTCGTTCGCGTTTTTTTTTTCAACAGCTTATGACAAATTTTGAGGATCAATAAGGTACTCAAAATCACTTCTTTTTATTAAATTTCCTTCATGAAATTTATTATACATGATTTTATCTTTCTAATGATACTACTTTTATACTGATTAGAGAATATTTTAGGGTTAGGATTTTGGGCAAGTTTTGAGTTTTGTTAAAAGATGACTATGAGAATATAGATAATGACTAATAGTTAATTTTAATCGATTTATTTTTGTTATGAATAATATTTTTAAAATCATATTGGTCATGAAATAATTCATGCTCTTTATAGGTGATTATTACGGATTTAATTATATATGAGTTTAACAATATG
This sequence comes from Acacia crassicarpa, assembly GCA_034222035.1. Classification (NCBI taxonomy): domain Eukaryota; kingdom Viridiplantae; phylum Streptophyta; class Magnoliopsida; order Fabales; family Fabaceae; genus Acacia; species Acacia crassicarpa. Next base: position 44,655,259 of record JAWXYG010000003.1, read on the forward strand.
AAAACACGTAGAATAAGAGTCAAATGAAGTAATCTTAATTTCTGTAATAGATTTTTTTCAATTTTTTTTTTCATATATTAGAACTGTATCGTATTTCAAGTACTTTTATTTATGATGTAACATTTTTTATTTTTTGCCCCCATCAGTCAAATTCCTGAGTCCACCCCTGGCAGTAGGTGTCAAGAAGCAAGTAATTTCAAACCCTCTGATTCCTTTTCTTGTTTTCCTAGGCTATTATGATTACATTGTTGCAAAAAGATGGAACCCCTGCAATGGCATATAGCGTCGAAAGAGAATCTTCTTCCAGCTCTGATACTTTTAATTCAATGCTAAGTGATCCTTTTAAAATGGTTGAGTTATTATTCTCTGTTAGTGAAATTAATGATGTTAAATTTAAGGGACTAAATTGAAACTTCATGTAAAATCAATTTTATGGGTTATAGCATATTTTGTTATTATGACTTTTTTTTTAAGTATATAATTAATCATAATCGTCCAACAGATACGCATAGTCCACCAACTACTATATAATTAATTAATTGCCTGCCTTCTATTGATCTTTATGAATTGTCTTTTTTTTGTCAAACTTTATTAATTGTCTAACAACCCTATTGTCTCTATATTATTTGCTTACTCGACTTATATATGGACCTGAACTTGCTGAAATTTACAATCAAAGACATGATATCATTTACATTGTTTCTAGGGAGGCTCACAAAGGAATTGATTAATTTTTTTCGTAAAGAACAAAAACAGTTGTATAGAAAAAATTTCCCCAACTTGCTCAGGCTCATATTGGCTCTTATTGGTCTATATATAACTGTCTCTTGGCTCTCTATTTTGTTAGTTCTGTTACAGAGATCATCGCTAATTTTGGGAAAGCCTTGGCTGAACATGAGAAGAAATTCGGAAAAAACACAACAAAAATGCAGAATTGGAGAGATGCTTTGTTTGAAATTAGCAACTTGTCTGGCTGGGATACCAGGGGCAAGTAAGTTTTCTATTACAACAATTTGATCATAGTTTCCATATTTATTTATATTTTATATTTTTCCCATGATCTTTAATTTTGATTTAAATCGTTGACAATGATTTTTGTAGTCTTTCTTTTCCTTTCTGTAGACGTAACTGTAGCCGACAATAGTAGGAAAATAGCTTGAACTTGTATATATCCCTTCACCTGGTCGTTGTTCCTCTGAAATTTAAATCTATTCACCAACAACATACCAAGCAATTTTTTTATTTCTTTTAAAATCTTTTATTGACATATACAGATAAGGAAAGCTAACTACTATGACTAGTTACCCTAACTAGAGTTGTTAAAATATGGTTTAACTTAACCATGGTTAACTAATCTCATAACAGACTCGGTTAATGATTATATTCTAACACCCCTAATTTTCATTTATTTTTAAGAAAAAAATATTCTTTATAGCAAAAGCCCCCATAGCCCACTATGGAATTATTTTCTCTGTAATATTGAACTTACTTAATGATAAATTTCCTTTTTCATTTTGTTTACTTTATGGAGATTTAGTTGACCTTGAAATTAAAATTCCCTTTACACTTATGCACAAGATCATTTAAATGTGTGAGAGGCACTCTTTCCATTGTGACATTAAAAAATTGAATGATAATACACATTGATAATTAATAAATTGATGAAATTATATCTATCAATACAATGAAATTGTGAATAACTTTGTTTTTTGGAAAATAATCACATTTGTAATTTTAGAGGGAGGATGGATCAATTCACACACCACAAATCTCAATCCTTGTCGACTTTCTATTTTATGAAAATTGAATAACATTACCAGTTATTCTCAAAATCTATAATGTAGCTTTAGTAAATAAATAATATTCATGAAAATCTACATTTTTCATTATTATTTCTTTTAATTATAACTATAAAACTCAAATTAAACAATGTTATTATTTATTTTTTTTGGCAGGAATGAAGCAGATGTGATAAAAAATATAGTTGGAGAGGTGTGGACTTATTTAATTTCTAAATTGCCATCTTATAATGACAATCTGGTTGGGATTGACTCAAGAGTGTCTGATCTAATGCCACTCTTAGAGATTGGGTCCGATGAGGTTCCTTTTGTAGGGATATGGAGTATGGGCGATGCTGGTAAAACAACTCTTGCTAGAGTTGTTTTTGAAAAATTATCCAACATGTATGAAATGTGTTGCTTTCTTGCCAATGTTAGAGAAACTTTGCAAAGAGAAGATCGAGTCTCTGTGCAGAAAAGGATTCTTGCACATCTCAAAGCAACAAGTACAGAAATTTCTAATGATTATGAAGGAATGAAGATGATAAGAAAGCTTCTGTACGGTAAAAAGGTTCTTATTGTCCTTGATGATGTAGATAATCATAATCAATTAAAGAATTTGGTTGAAAGTCCAGATTGGTATGGTAAAGGAAGCAGAATAATTATGACAACAAGAGATAGCCATGTCCTCACCGCATTAAGAGTGAAAACAATATATGAGATGAAGATGATGAAGACAGATGAATCTCTTCAACTCTTTTGTAACAAAGCATTCTACAAAGATCAGCCTGAAGAGAATTATTCGAAATTAATTGAATCTGTGGTTGAATATGCTGGAGGTCTTCCCTTGGCACTTGAAGTTTTGGGTTCTTTTCTTTGCGGGAGAAGTAAAGCTGAGTGGATAGATGCTTTAGATAGATTGAAGCGAATTCCAGACAATAACATTAATGAAGTACTTAGAATAAGTTATGATGGGTTGAACGAGGAAGAGAAGACAATATTTTTAGATATTGCTTGTTTTTTTAAGGGTTGGAAGAAAAAGGAAGTGACTCTGCTTTTGAAAGGTTGTGATATTCACTCAAAAATTGGAATAAAGGTCTTGATTGAAAAAACTTTACTTGTTGAAACGGGAGCTTGCACGCACATTGGAGATGCATGATTTACTTCAAGAGCTGGGTAGGTATATAGTTCGTCAAGAATCTCCAAATGTTGGTGAACGTAGTAGGTTGTGGGAATTTGATGACATCAAGGAAGTATTGGAAAATAACAAGGTGAGTGTCTTATTTTCTGAATACCTCTTTTTGCTTACATAAATTTAATGTTTTTAATGTTGAAAGAGCGTGTCGGCTTATGCCTTGGTAACTACTTCAAATAAGGATTTGTCAAATACTCTTTACTTTCTTATATATCAGTCTCATGCTATTTTTCTGAAAATTACTTTTTTGTCAGGGATCTGAGAAAATACAAGCTATTGTTGTGCCGCAAAAAAATCATATTGTGAATATACATTTTGAAGCCTTTTCAAAAATGAGTAACATTAGATTACTCATCTTCAGTCTGAAGGAGTTTATGGTTAGTACAGTCAAATCACCAAGGGGATTGAAACTTTCTAGTGCATTAAAAGTTGTTCAATGGCCAAATTTTCAACTCAACGCTCTTCCACTTGAGAATCCATTGGAGAAACTCGTTCATATTGAAATGCCTAATAGCCAAATAAAGCAACTTGAGAATGGCATACAGGTGAGATTGATGCTTCATGCATCATTGTTTATCTTTAAAATAGACTTTTGCATCCATGTTTCAATGATACATTTGTGAGACTGACTCTACTATCTTTTGTTTGATCCTAGATTATGAGAAAGTTGAAATTCATCAACTTGAGAAATTCTATGAATTTGGTTGAAACTCCAGATTTCTTAGGAATACCATATTTAGAATATCTATGTCTTTCTCGATGAAAATCCCTTATCAGGGTTCACCAGTCACTTGGAAAGTTAAAAGCGCTTGCTATGGTGGAATTGGAGCTTTGTATGAATCTTGAGATTCTACCAAGAAAATTGGAAATGAATTCCTTGATGATGTTAAATCTTAGAGGGTGTGAAAAACTTGCAGTGCTCCCAGAGTTTGAGGAAGGTATGAAAAAATTATCATATCTTGATATAAGTTGAACTGCTATAACTAGACTTCCTCAATCACTTGAATCCTTGACTAGTCTTAGAGATTTGAATTTGAGCCTCTGCAAAATTCTTAATCTTGACACGTTATTGAAAGTAACATCGTTAACAAATTTATCTTTAAGAAATTGTAGCTTAAATGATGGATCGATTCCAGATGATTTTGGTAGTTTATCATCAATGGTTGCATTGGATCTAAGCTGGAACAATTTTGTTAATCTACCCTCTGGTTGCTTCTCTAGTCTTTTTCGACTTCGATTTCTCTCATTGGACTCTTGCAAAAGCCTTAAGTCATTGCCAAGGCTTCCGCCACGGTTATTTGGATTACATGCAACCTCTTGTCTCTCAATGGAAACACCTTTATCATCAGATGAACAGATATGGAATTTGGTTGCTCACTTGACCATGAGGTATGTTTGTCTTCCTATATGATCTTTCTAATGATTTGTGTATATTTTTTGTGACTAAATATACATAATGAGTGCTTTTTTATTTCAGTGTCGTGGGCGAACAAAGTATTATGTAATCTCTGATGAGGACTATGATGACGATAGGCCACTTGATGAGGTATGCTCATTTTTGTCATGTTCTCACATCTGTCCCCTTTATGGGTAGTAATTAATGTTAATAACTGTTTGGTATGTTTGCAGACAAAATGTGCTCCTCTGAGAGATTTCTTTGCAATTATTCCAGGACGCGGAATACCATCATAAGGTCAGCCTTCCCTGGAGCGTACTTGGCTACTACATTCACAGCAAGGAGTTATTGCTCATTCAAAACCCATACAAAAATGGATAACAAAAGGTAGTGGCTCATCTTCCTACTAACTACTCCTTCCATTTGTAAACTAATTATAATTGACACTTTAACTCTTTCTTTTTAAAATATATTGTCGTTTCAAGTTTTCTAGCCATTAAGAATCTACCCCCGATGAATAAAAAAAATGCTTATTAACATGAATAAATTTATTCCAGTAAAATACTACTGTTGCATTTTGGTCAAATTTAATCTCTTTGTTAGTTTTGTTAATTTGTCTGCACAACTACAGAAAAGCATTGGCAGCCATGTGCACCAGTAGTTGTGGGAACGGTGGGACGTGTGAACGATGATACTCAATGAATAAGATGGAAGTGAGATTATTGACTGATATTTCTCATTATTTTCATGATTTTATGCACAATTAACCTTTGTTGTGCTGAACTTCATCCATGCATTTTTTAGAACTTAATTACTTAATTGTTGAATTTAATTAAATCTTTAATTTCAAAATATTTTATCCTAAACATATATAGGGTTAAATACCATTTTTGCCATTAAAGTTTAGCTTAAGAAGTACTGGTCACCCGAAAGTCTTTTTGATCTAATTTTTGCCCCAAACGTTAACAAAACGAAGAAAATATGCCCCACAAGTTTTTCATATATATAGGAGCAAGTTTGCCCAGAAGTTTTTTCTTAGGAGTAATTTTGCCCTTAGAAATCTATAAAGAAGAGCAATAATTCAATGGTCAAGATCAATCGATGGGCAAATTGTTATGTTTTAAAATTTTTGGGGCAAAATGAGACCCAAAAAAATTTCTGGGTGACCAGTACTCCTTAAGCTAAACTTCTATGGCAAAAATGTTATTTAACCCAAATATATATGATATTCATGTGAAGGTGTTAAGTTGATGCTATTCTCCCACACTGTTGGATGGACTCTCATTCGGCACGATTGGATCCCTCTTCACTTTCAGATTTTTCTCCACCAGCTCTCTTCCAAAAACCAAGACCACACACTCCATTAATTCCCACCTTCTTCATTCACTCCGCTTACCGATTGTTTTAATTTATTCTCTTCAAATAATCCAATTATCGGATCCACCAAATTCTCCATCAATTGGCATCTGTTCATGATCACGTGCTCATCATCTTTCTCAACTCTACTCATGGCCCAGTCTCCAATTGGTGATTTGGTGAAGCAATTTGTGTGGCAAACCTTCCTTGACTCCTAGGAAGTGGATGAAGGCTTGAGTCCAATGCACTTGAAGGATAAGAGTCTATATTATGTGATCTTATAAATCAATTCAATTTGTGTAATTTTGATTTCTAGGTTCAGGAATTATGATTGGAAGATTGTATTGAGAGTGTTTCGTTAAATGCCTCTTTGTTGTAGCCTTGAATTATGCTGTGGTTTTCTAATATGTTAATTGCTCTACACTTTTAATTAATTTGACTTTATATGTTTACATCTTAAGTCACGGTTCTGCTTTGTATATGTGGCTAAATTAATCCTTAATTACTACAAAGGGGTTAGCTTATTAGTTTAATTTGAGTGCAAAGCGACATTAATCAGTGTATATATATGGTTATTTAAATCATTTAATTCTTTTTAAATTTATTCCTTTCTACACTAGTTACAAAGGCAACCACTATTATGCATGCTTTACTACTAGTGTTGGAAGGTAAAACTGAATATTATTTTTTCTTAGAAAAAGAATAAAAAATTTACTTTCTACTCTTTTTTATAGTATCATACAGTATCCAATTCGAGGTTCGTGACTATCCCTCCCAATACAAGTGACTCATCTAAGACTCACTTGATATAGAAGGATCTAGTGGGGCTTTACACCACTAGACCAAGTCTAAATTGGTAAATTACTTTCTACTCTTGACATAACTAATTCGTGGTATCATAGAAGTACTAGGATATAAAATGGATGGTGTGGTAATATTGGAAGGAGGTGGATTGTGGATAAACATTGAAGGAAATTAATCAGCACGCTAATTGTTAGGAGAAATAAAGAAAAAATAAAATTCAGCAACTTTAAAATGTTCTCACTAGAGAATTAGAAAGCGGTGGAAAGTAAAATGACACTCTTCATGGTTATTCTTTGCTAATTTTTTTCTTTGTAGAAAAATGTTTAGATATGCAGATCTTTAAAACTTACTACGGTCAACGTATGCTTTCGTATTTAAAAAGCAATTAAAAGGAAGTTAAGATTATACATCAATCAATGAGATCCTCACGTATAAGTAACAAGATTATTTCACAATTCTTTTAGATAAGACTTCAACAAATCACGAAAAACTTCGCTAGCTCATTCTTGATTCTCTTTGAAGAATATAGATTCTCTTTGTATGTTCACTAGTTCAGCCAATAAACTACTTTGTAATGACAAAATTGGGTCTATTTGGGTTACTGATAGAAGCGGTGGCTTAAAAATTATCTAACTTTTGTAAAAGCCCGGTAGGAAAAAAAATCATGTTATAAATATGATTTGTATTTGGATTGCTTGTTTGGCTTTTGTAGAAGTGGTTTTTTTTTCTAAAATGATAAGTGTTTGGATTATTATTTCAAAAGTTAGTTGAAGTGAAAAATGACTGAAAAAGGCATGAATTTGATTGAATTATATATATATATATATATATATATATATATATATATGTGAGATAAAAAAATTATTCAAAAAATTTATAAAAAGATAAAAAGCTTTTTTTTTTTTTTTGGTAAAGAAAAGTTAGAAGTGAAGGAAAGCTCCATGGAAAAACATAATGGGCCCCACAAATTCTCCATAATCCCTCAACACGTTTAGATTTCTTTTAATTGTTAGAATGGAGAGAGGCATTGAGGGAAAATGGATTTGAAATTGGAAGTTGCATTGATGCTTGTAGGTGAGAGGGGCGGGGAATCAGAGTCTATGGGGCCCTCTGCACACGGGCCAACGCAAACGCAGACGCAGAAGAAGCTCCAGGAGGGAGCTTTTTTTTTTTTTTTTTTTTTTTCCGGTTGGCCACCCGGTTTATTGGAGCTTCGCCCCGACTAATCCGGATCTGACCCGCGTCACGCACCTGGTTATGGTGGGAGAGTCTCCTAACCGAGGTTTTTTGCATTCACAAGGCTCAAACTTAAGACCTTTGCTTAAGCGACACAAACCGCTTACCACTTGAGCCAACTCCCATTGGTAGAGGGAGTTTTTAATTAAGAAGCTTTAAGCGTAAAAAGTCCAGTAAGATTAAAGCTGATCCAAATACACTTATAAACCCCTTCCTAAAATTTTTATATCCACATTTGCAGCAATCCATTAAGGTTAATATTCGCATCCTTTCACTCAGCTATGACATATTTTCAATTAATTAATTTGATATGTATGTATAAAAACAATATCCATATGATTAAGAATCTAATAAAAACACTAGTGTTAGCATAATGACTGCTGTTTCAATTGGAGGATCAGAATATTGTCCACGAAGCTGATTCTCCTACCTTGGTTTTGCTGGCTATGGTCCCACTCCTTGAGCAGTAACAGTTACTATTGCAACTGACATTCCTTCCTCCGGAACTACCTTTACAAATTACAAAATACGAAATTATGCTGAACCAACCAAGGAACAACAATACTAGAAAATATAAAATTGGTGACAAAAAAAATTCTGTCGCAAATTGTGTCGATTTTCGCGACAAAAACCATATCCGTTGCAAAATAGTGAAGGTTTGAGAAGTTTTGTGACGGGAGAATTGTTCCATCGCAAAAAGGCACAAAACTGACGCCTTTCTGCGACGGAAACGGGTTTCCATCGCGAAAGTAAGTATTTTTGCGATAGAAACCCGTTTCTTCACAAATCAAAGCATAAAATGCTCTAGATCCAAGTTGTTCAATTCCGTCTCGTCTCTAACTTTCTCTCCTAGTCTCTCCCGACAACTTGTCGTCTGTTCCCGCCCCAGTCTCCACCGACAGTGCACCGTCTGTTCCCGCCGTCCAATCTCTTGGCCACACTCCGTGTCCTTCTCGTGACTCTGTCAGCCCTTCTCTGCTCCACTGTCCGTCCGCCCCTCTTCGCTCCATCCTCTGTCGCCCTAGTCTCTGGAGGTAATTTCCGGTGAACATATGTTTTTTTTTCTCAGTCAACTTTTTTCTCTCATGTGCTTTGAAGAGAATAATCGATCAGTATCTACGAAATTAGACTCATTCCTACTGATTTTTTTTTAATTTAAAAGAATATGAATAATTAGATACCTTCATTATTAATTCCCTCTTTCTTACTACGAACACATTGCAGTACTCATTGCCGATCTAGATGATGCAATGATTTCGACGGATCTCACACTTATTTTTTTATAAAGTGACAATTTGAAAATGGGTTAGGATATTGTCACTACTATTTTTTCACCGTTAGATCAGAATCTTATCTACCTTTATCATTTCTTTCTCCTATTGAGATTTCGATTTAACGGTGAAAAAGTGGTAGTGACATAAAATTGGTATTAACAATATCATATCCCTTTGAAAATTATCTTTATCTTAGGTTTTATATCTATTACAATGAAGAATTATTTTTTTAAAAAAAACATATTAAAATAATGTATTCCCTCCCGCCTCATATTTAATGAACCAAACTAATTTAATATGTGAAAAATAACCACTACTACTTCACACTTTTTACGAAAGTTTGTTGAAAACAATTATCGATCCTTCTTAATTATATTGTGCTATAAATTGGATCTTTTTCCTTGAAATACCCCTGATCTAATAATGTCTAAGATTCCTTCCTAATTAATATGATCATATTAATTTATGGGAAAATCCTATATAAAGACGATTGAATTACCTAAATTCTAATTTGGGTTACTAAACTTAAAAAATTATTAATTAGGTTATGTGACATAGTTAGGGATTTAAAATTTTGGCCAAATTACCTCTATATCCCTTAATTATTCAAAAAAAGTAAAATTAGAAACAAAATAATATTGTTTATGTGCTCATAGGAACCCTAACCACAGTAAATTTGAGATTTTTTTCCTTGCCTTTGATTCTATAACAAATTATATATATATATATATATATATTTCTCCTCCCTACCATCGATAAAAACACAACCCAAAAAGAATTAGAAGACCCAAAATAATATATTTCTCCTCCCTACCATCAATCTTCGGAAGAAAAGAATTTTGGCTCGCCTAGGTGGGATACAAAGAGCGTAGGAATCTCACCTTTCCCTTTACCTGGAGCATCTCGAAGGGGGAATTCACAAGGAATTTAAAGTAGTGTGTGAACAGGAACATCTTACATGGGCTCAAAGGGCGAGGTGTGATTGGATTAAACTTGGGGATCGAAACATGGCTTATTTCCATTCTAAAGCAGCTCATCAAAGCCACCCGAAAATGATTAGAGCTCTTAAAAATGAGGATGGAGATTGGTGTGCTGATGACGATACCCTCCAAGCACAAGCGACCCAATTCTACATGGAGTTATATACTTGTGAGGGAGCACGAGCTCCTCTATATCCAACTAGGGGCCTTTTCCCCACTTTTGGGCTCACCATGACACATGCTCTCTTTACTGTCATCTCGGTAGGTGAAATCCATAAAGCTCTTTTCCAGATGAAACCTATGAAGGCACCCGGGATTGACAGGCTCCGTGCTGCTTTTTTCCAAACCTATTGGAAATCTGACCACTACAAGGTAATCGTGACAAAAGGTACTTTTTTTGTAGTGAAAGGGTGGATGGCTATCAAGGTAGACCTGGAGAAAGCATATGATCACCTAAGATGGGATTTCATTGAGGAGACTCTTTATGATGTAGGTGTTGGGATCCGTACACGCAATAGATTTAAAAATTTTACGAATCCCGTCCGGAGGATCACTCAACGACGTTTAAATCAAGGTTAGGGAACCTAAATCGTACCTTCAGTGAACTCGTCCGCGTCTCGTTCTCTTTAAACTGGTGGGCCACCTTCTCGATCAGTAGAAGTCGACTCTATGAATCGCCCTCCTCTACCGGTATCCACACGAACAATCCCAAACATGACTACGGCAGTGTGCTAGCGCCTTTCTGAGTTATGTGTCTCTCTCACTCGCTCTAGGGTTTTCTCGCGGCTTTCTAATACGCTCGACTAAAAGTCCCATAGGTTTTTCTAAACCGGATCAGCGTATTATATTCAAAATTAATCCTTATTAATTTTGAAATTCGAATTTTAAATCTGGATTAAAAATATATTAATTAAATCTATATGATAGATCTAATCTAATCTATTTATTTAATCTGAATTAAAAGCCAGATCTGAAATTCGAAATTTGACTTTAGATTAAAAATATATTAATTAAGTCTATCTCATAGATTTAATCTAATCTATTTATTTAATCCAAATTAAAAGCCTTCTGATTTAATTTATCTTTATAAATTAAATCCGAGAAATGATATCTATCTATTTAATTAAATCCGAGATACTATATCTCAATTTAAATTAAATAGATATATGATATCTTTATTCAAAAATTAAATGAGATACAATATCTCTATTTGTCTTAGATATTTAATTTATCAAATAAATTAAATACAAAAAAAATATTATATAATAATATTATAATCTCCATTAAATAATATTATTATATTATTTTCGAATTTAATATATATATATATATATATATATATATATATATATATATATATATGTATATGTATGTATATATTCACCCCAGATTAAATTCAATATTCATTAAATCTTAGATTAATCTAAGATTCTGTAACACCTCAAAAATTATTATTTGTCATAAATACAATATTTGGATAAATGACATCTATTCAAAATAGGTGAATATGTGGTCTCAAATTTTGAGGTATATTTATTCTATTTTCTAGGAAATCTTTATTTAAGATTAAGGTAACCAATGATTGAATTTTCTTAGGAATCATAAAATATCACAAAAATACAAATAATTACCAAATTGAATTAGGGTTCTTATGTGATCAAAAAGAGTAATAAAGTGTTATGAAAATACTTAAACAAATAGGAGAAACTAATAAGAATTAATAAACAACTAACTCTTCATTTAACTAAATAAGTGTGTAATTTTTCATGATTAATCAAGGGATTAATTAATGAAGACTTAAGCCTCAATCTTCATAATTTATTAAGAAACTAAATTTTCTAAAGCCCTATAATTATCAAACTAATACCTAAGTTCATATTTAGCTCATAAAAAGTCATAAAGAATTATCAAAATACTAAAACCAATTAAGAAGTAATTATCAACAAATAATGGGCAAATAAAATTGCAACAATTAGAATAGAGGCACTAAATTTAATAGCAAAATTAAATAAGCATAATTAAGGGTTTATGACCCTAATTAAGAACCAATGGCAAATAAGGATTAAGATTAGCATAAGTAGAATCTCTAAGGGCCATAATTAAGTTAGAGACCAATCATAATTTGACAACTTCACAAAACCACTTTATTAGGGATGCTAATTAAGATTAGTAATGGAAGGCTAAGATTAAATTTAATAAAGCTAAAACCAAAGGCCTTAATTTAGCCTAATAAAGCCAAATCCTTGTGAAATTGGGTTAGCCAATGATAAATCAAGAAAATGTTCTTAATCCTCATAAAATTAATTGGACCAATAAGAGATAAATACAAATTGAAGGTTTGGATTAAATCTAGTAAAGTTAAATTCTAAGGCTTAAATTAACTCTCATAAAACACAATCCATGTGAACCAAAATTAACCAATGAGAGATTTTCCTCTAAATACTATAAGATAAATAAAACACAAATTGAAAATAAATAAAGGGGGGAGGGGACGGTTTTTCTAAGCAAAAAGGAAGAAGGTAAAATTGTTTAATTAGTCAAAGACACACATGCAATATGAGTCATGAGCAAACATAAATACAATAAAGACTTTCAAGGCAAAATGGAAGAGGATAAGATGAGGTGTAAGAGAGAGAGAGAGAGTGTGTTGTGAGTGTGCGTGTGTGCAATTGTTGTGCATGTGTGTGTGTCTAGTATGAAGAAGGAAAGAGAAGTCAAGGTAATAGCAAATAGGAAAATTAGATAAATGAACAATTAGATAAATCCATAAAATTAATTCTAGACATAAGCAAATGAAAACCTATACAAACTAAATTGTATTTTGAAATCCATTAACCATAGATCAAATATAAGAAAAAATTATGAACAAGCATAATTCAAGCTTGAGAATGAGTATAACCAAAGTCATTTCCTTAACTTTTGAAAATTTCTTCCAATTAAGAAAATAGGTGTTTATGGTCTCTAAATAAAGCTAAAAACTCCAAGACTTCAAAACCAAAGAGGAAATTTGAATAAAACTTTATTAGGATCCTCAAAATATTTTTATCTAGTGAAATGCAAAGCAAAGAATAGAAAAAGAAGGAAATTGTGACTTAAGAAAGAAGCCAAGAATTGTTTAAGTCATCCATGACATCATAAACTTGTCAAAGAAGAAGGATGAGTCAAAAAAGCAATAGAAGAGGCTAGAAGGAGAGGGAGCACGGTTTTGGGGTCTAAAGGGTGAGGATTTGAGTTTCAAATTTAATCTAGATCCAATGGCCAAGGTTCAAGATGAGCTAGGTTTGAATTAATTGCAAAATTGCCACACCAAACTACTATAAGTAGGGGGTCCTTGGGTCTTCACATTCCTCACACCAAACCAAGCTTGAACAAGCTAATATAGAGAGTAAAGAGTGAGAGGGAGGAGCTTCTTGAAGGAGTAGCAAGGTTCTTGGTAAGTTCTCTAGCTCTAGCTTTAAGTTCTTTAAGTTTTAGTCTTTAAATTCTTAGATAGAAGTAGCTTAGATCTTAAATATGCTAGGATAATTTTAAATTCATGTTTTTATGGTTAAGATCAGCTTTATTTCAAAAAATTGATGAAGAAAGTATTTTTGCAAAATTTCTGGAAAAGAAACATCAAAGTAACGAAGTTCTGGCGCAATCTCATCGATTAAGCACTTGCTGAACCAGTGACGAAGATGCCCATATTTTATGTTGAAAACGTGGTTGGAAAATTTTGGGACAATTCATGGTTAAATTAGACATGTAGGGATTTTTAAATATGCCAAGAACATGTCAAAATGATTTCTGTACAGGGAGATAAAAATTCTCAAAGATGGGCTATGAATTTCTGGAAAAATTCTGGGCAGAGACTCAAAACTTAAAAACTGGGAGTGAACCGTGTAATCTGGGCAAAATATATTATTTTTCCTTGAAATTATACATCCTAAGAATTCTAGAGAATTTTACGGATCCTCGTTTCGATTTTTCTAGAATTAGTTATGATTTTTCAAAGATAGGTGAAAATCAGCCCCAAATGCTGAGCATCAGCGTTTTTTCCGAAATTTGAGGAAGAATAATTAAATAATAAATACACCAGGGGTAAAATAGTCATTTGTGGCTAGGATATCTGTTGGGATATTGGTTGTGAATTAATAGATGCGATATTACCATTATAGGGTAAACGTGATCACGGTCCGAACGACAGCATACCGATATCGCCAACAAAGGTACGGACGCGTACTGTAACACTAACTCTGATGCTTATTGTATACTTATATGTGATAGATAGTCTGAGACTCTGTTTTTGAAAAGTTGTGGATTCTGTTTTAAAAAAGTTGGGCATACACATACAGTTATATACGGGTTATAGTCATGATAACGCCGTTGAGTTTTCCTAGCGCTGAGGACACGGATGTACACCGTGGCACTGGTGAATAATGTAGACTGGATTAATGTGAATATGTGATGAGACTGGAATGACATGAATATGTGGAGACTGTGGTTGTTATTATGTGAATATCGTATGTGAATATTGTTGTATTGTCATGAATATCTGTCATACATAAGCATGAGGTTAACCGTTAACTGAGGTTCAATGGGAATTGAACCTTAGCTCTTACCATAGTCTCAGATTCTAGAGGATCCAAGACCGAGGGCAAAGATAAATAGCACGCGAGAGGACACGGGCGGAGAAGATAGTTATGAATTTTTGTATCACTGTATTAGTAAATATTCGGAGAATTGCACCACTGTAATAGCAACTAGACATACCAACAATGAAGGTTTATCAGATACTTGTAATACCCCAAATTGACAATTATTAAAAATACAATATTTTGGTTGATGGCACGTATTTTAAATAGGTGAATATGTGGTCTCAAATTCTGAGATATATTTATTCTATCTATTAGATTATTTCTCCTTAGAATTTAAGGTAGCCAATGTTTTATTTTTCTAAGTTTTGTTTTGGATCATAAAATACCATAAAAATACAAACAATACCCAAATGAAATTAGGGTTCTTTAAGGACCAAAAGACAGCAAGGAAATGTTAGGGAAATACATCTAGAAATAGGGGAAAATAATACAAATTAGTAGGCACTTAGACTTTCACTAAACAAAATGAGTAAGTAAATTTTCAGAATTAATCAAGGGATTAATTAAGAAAAACCTAAGTCTCAATTTTCATAATTTATTAAGAAACTAAATTTTGTAAAACCCTATGATTAATACCTAGCTCATATTAATTCATAAAAGGCCATAAAGAATTATCTAAACACTTGAAACAATTAAGGGGCAATTATTAATAATTAATGAGCAATTAAATTTACAATAATGGAATACTTAGACAATTCTTTGCAATTAATATTAATAGCCATTAAATAGAGTGTATTAAACTAATTAAAATTTAAAGACCAATAAAGGTTTGGGATTAGTACAAAATAAATCACCAATGGCCATAAAATACTCTAAACACCAATTATGCAATAGTCAAGAGATAATTAGGTTTTAATTAAGATGTTAATCAAACTTTAATTAAGCTTTGAAAAGTCAATAATCACAATTAACATTAAAGGTCAAGATTTAACCTTGAAAAGGTAATCCAAAGGCTCTAATTAGCTATAATAAAGTGGAATCCATGTGAAATCCAATCCACCAATAGAAGAATTTCCTTGTAGGCATGTGAGAGGAATAAAACACAAAATTATTTAAGTAACTAAATAAACACATGCTAATATGAGTCATAACTCTAAAAGATGAATCACAACCCTAAACATGAGTGAATCACCAACCTAAGCCATGAGTCACAAACCTACTAAGAGATGAGTCATGAACCAATATAAATGCATGAAGACTTCTAAGGGAAAATGGAAGAGGATAAGGTGATGCATGTGATGATGTAATTGTTGTGCATGTGTGTGTATGCTATTGGGTCTGTTTGGCATCACTTTTTTTTGAGTGTTTTAGTTCAAAAAACCCAGTAGCTTTTAAGCTACTGGAGCACCGAAAAAAAATGGAGGCAGCCTTGTTTGGACAGCCCAGTACGTTTGATGGGATTTTTCCATTAACCCAAACGTGGCCGGGCTTTTTGAACGCCCCATATCCGAGCTGCCAGGTTAACGCACTGAACCAGCAACCTTCTTCATTCTTCTTAGCTCGACCTCCAGTCCCAGCTCGACCTCCAGTCCCAAGCTCTTCCTCTTAACTCGTCAGGATCTCTCTCCCCCACTCCAGCCTTCAAACCTACCTCCTCAAAATCAAATCTTTATCTCTTTTTCGGTAGCTAGAAAGTTCTTTATCCATCAATGGCCTATGGCAGAAGCTCCTTTGTTTTCGATGGGTTCACTCTGAACCCTCTCCCATACCCTGTTCTGCTAATCTTTGCCGTGTTATTCGTCTTTCTCGGCACCAAATGGTACTTCTCCTACGAGGAAGTTGTTGAAAGCGCAGAAGAACAATTGGGTTGGGTTCTATTTGCTACCCCAGTTGTGATACTACTCTTAGCTCGGTGGATATCTTCCATAGATACTTCAGATTGGTTCTTCTTTGGTTCTTCGCCATGGGACAGACAAAGGAGGACTCATCATCTTCCATCAGAGGGAAGCTCGCCATGGGGTGTGGGTGCTCTTATTGTCGTCTTGCTCATCATGGTTCAGTACCAATCTTCCTTTCTTGAGAGCTGGTTCTTTTAGTATGATTTTGAGTTCTGCTCTGTTTGTTTGTTTTTAGAGGTTTGATTTTCTAGATAAAGTTCTAGGTGGTGGGTAGTTTGGAGAGTTTGATAGTAAATGTTTAGTAAGTGATACTTTGTTTAATTTTGTTTGTTAGAGGCTAGAAAACTTTGGATCTATGTTATAGATCTTGTGATTATCGTAAATATATGATAGAAGATGGTGTTGTATGGATCTGGTTTGATATATGAAATCTAATTTATCATAAAGGAAGCTTTGAATCCTCCGTTCAGTTTTGAAACTCACAGAAGCACCGAGAGTTTTTTTTCCCTTGTTTATTTCACCATCATCTTAATTAAGGACTTTATTAATTTGTTTATTAATTTTTTTAATAATCACTTAACTTTTTTCCAAATTAAATTTAAAATTAAAATTTTTATTATCCTAATATATACAACTAATATGTATAGTAGTACTCAATATGATTCATGCCCTTTTCAGTCATTTTCTATCTTAACTGACTTTTCAAATAATAATCCAAACACTCATCAGTTAAGAAAAAAGCTACTTCTGCAAAAAGCCACACTGACAATCCAAACACAACTCACCATTTACAACTTGACTTTTTTCCTACCGGGCTTAAAAAAAAGTCAGATAGCTTTTAAGCCACCGCTCCTACCGCCAACCCAAACAGACCCATTGTTGTGCATGTGTGTGTGTGTGTAGGAGAGAGGGAAGGAGAGATAAGTCAATCCATTAGCCAATAGGAAAATTGGACACTAAACTAATTAAATTAACTTATGAATTTTAATTTAAACACAAGCTTATGGAAACCTATACAAACTAAATTATAACTCTAAATCCACTAACTAAGTATCAAATCTAAATAGAGCACAATAACAAGCATAAATCAAGCATGAAAACAAGTATAGTCAAGGTCATTTCCTTAATTGTTGAAGATTGAAACCAATAGAGAAGATAGGCAAATTTGGTCTCAAAATGAAGCTAAGAACTTGAAGAATTCAAAACCCATGAGAAAGTGTGCATAAAACTTCATTAGGATCCCCAAATATATTTTTACCTAGAGAAAAGCTAAGCCAAAGGAGGAAGGAAGTGTAACCTAGAAGCCAAGAGATTTAGGTCATCAATGACATCATCAAGGAGGTGAGTCATAAAGCTTTGGAAGAAGCTAGAAGGGTGTGGTGTAAGGCCCAGATGAATACTCCCAAATAACCTAGATCCAATGGCCACGAATGAAGATGAAGTAGGTTAGATTTATTTACCCTTGTGCCATCCCCTTCTACTATAAATAGGGGCATTAGCATTCACAAATCCTCACACCAAACTCAAACCAAATAGGTGAGTTTAAGAGAGGAGAGAAGCAAGAAGGAGGAGGAAGTTCTTCAAGAGGTAAGCAAGCTTTTAGTTTCTAGTCTTTAGCTTTTGGTAGTTCTTTAGTTTTTAGTCTTTAAATTCTTAGGTAGAAGTAGTGTAGATCTTAGAATTCTAGAATAATTTTAAATTCATGTTTTTATGGTTAAAATCAGCTTTATTTCGAAAAATTGATGAAGAGGGTGTTTTAGCAAAATTTCCGGAAGAGAAACATCGAAGTAACGAAGTTCTAGCGAAATTTCATCGGTTCTGGAATTTCTGAATCAGTCATGAAAATGCTTATATTTTATTTTGAAAACATGGTTGGAAAATTCTGGGAAAAATTCATAATTAAAGTAGACATATAGGGATTTTTAAATATGTAAAGAACATGTCCAAATGATGTCTGTACAGGGAGATAAAAATTCTCAAACTTAGGGCTACGAATTTCTGGAAAATTCTGGGCAGATGTTCAAAACTTAAAAACTGGGAATGAACCATGTGATCTGGGCAAAAGCTATTATTTTTCCTTGAAAATAGACATCCTAAGGATTCCATGGAATTTTACGGATCCTCGTTTCGACTTTTGTAGAATTAGTTATATTTTTCAAAGTTAGGCGAAATTCTGCCCAGATTTGCACCAGCGTTTTTCACGGAATTTTGAGAAAATAAATTGGAAAATAAAAACCCCAAGGGTAAAATAGTCAGTTAGGGCTAGGATATCTATTAGAATATTGTTTGGGAATTAATAAATGTGATATTACCCCATAGGATATCTGCGCACGCATACTGATCGACGCACGTACCGTGAACACCGACAAAGGTACGTTCGCGTACTGTAACACTAGCTCTGATGCTTATTGTATGATTGTATATGATTTTTGTGCTCATCGACTAAGACTTACATACGTGGTTATGTTACATACGAGGTTATGTTCTAATTATTGTTGTAGCATACGTGGTTATGTTACATACGTTGTTATTATCTTACATACGTGGTTATGTATTTCTAATCGTACATCTGTTATGGGCTTTTGTATTGATTATCATTGTAACGTCATGAATATCTGTCATACATAACTGTAGATAAGCATGAGGTTAACCGTTACCTGGGGTTCAATGGTCATTGAAACTCAACTCCTACTATAGCGTTAGGGTCCGGAGGAACCAGGGCCAAGGACAAGGGCAAGGAGCCGGCATGAGGACGCAAACGAAGAGATTTTTATTTTTATTTTATCAAACTATATTCAGATTACTGTATCGCTGTGTGAGCAGCCAGATACTACATCAGTAAATGTTTATCAGATACTCACTCTTTTAAACTTATTCCGATGCTCTACTCTGATCAATTATTTCAAAAACGCTTTAGAAAATTGGGATGTTACAATACTCGCTCTTTTAAATTATTTCGATGCTCTACTCTGATTAAAATATTTTGAAAACGGATTTCAAAAATGAGGATGTTACAGATTCAATGAATCTAGACACATTTTCTCATGTTGGGTTATTCTTGTATACGACCTTGTAGGCCCACATGAGATTGGCAGTGGGCCAATACTGTACCAGCCTACAAGTCGCAAGCGGCCTCTAACAAGACATTACGACTACCCAATTCACATGGGAATCGATGACACGGTACAACCTATCGTACAACTATGTCACGTCCCTTTTGTCACCTGATAATTTGGTCAAGGATGAGGCACGGATAATGTCAACTTCCTGTTCTTGACCATTACTTTCTCAATTCTCGAGTAGTCTAATAAATGAAATGGAAACTCCTTTCCATCATAGTATGGCCATACATTTCTTAGACTTACTCATCGAGGGGCCCAGTATTATCTCTCTACAAATGTGAGGGACAAATTCTATCTCGACCATTCACATTCCTCCGCATGAAAACCATTGATCCCAATCCAAGCCTTTATCATCACCTGGTCAAAGGTAACTTTTGACTAGGTCAAAGACCGGTGACTTATCATATAGGAATCCATGATGATCTCATGTCATAAAGCGTTGTGACGCGGTTATACATGAGATAAGCTTATGGCTTAATCCATGTAGCTTTCTCATAGTGGGTCGGTCCAGCACCTTGTACTCTTACAAGTGCCCATGACTTTGATTCGTATCTCCATGCCTCATCAAAGTCATACTGGTCTTAATTCATCTTCGCTCCCGCGTAGATGACCGACCAGGGACATTTAGGATAATCTATACGATATATCTAGGGATACAGTTATCATTATAAACATGCGAATGAAATGATAACTTAATGGAGAACAATGATTTGCCCCTAGGGCATAATTTCCAACAGACTCCCACTTGCACTAAGTGCAATCATTAATTACTTTAATTCCCATTGCCCTAACATGACGCGCATGTTTTGCTTGTGCAAGCGGTTTAGTAAGAGCATCAGCTCCATTGTATTCTCCTGGTACTTTACATTTGTTTGTATCACCTCTTTCATTGATTTCTCTGATAATATGAAATTGCCTGAGTACATACTTGGTCCTTTGATGTGACTTAGGCTCCTTGGTCTGTGCAATAGCACTGCTATTATCACAGAACAAGACTATTGGATTTGAGATGGTAGAAACCATCCCCAGTTCAGTGATGAACTTTCTGATCCAAACGGTTTCTTGAGCTGCATCCGATGCTACTATATACTCAGCTTCTATATTGTAGAATCAGCTACAGTGCTCTACTTAGAGCTCTTCCAGCTCACTGCACTACCATTCAACAAGAATACATATCCTGATTGCGATCGTGAATCATCTTGGTCAATTTGGAAACTCGCATCTGTGTAACCTGTCACACAGAGCTCATCCTCCAAGCCACCATATACCAAGAATAAGTCCTTAGTCCTTCTTAAGTACTTAAAGATATTCTTAACAGCAGTCCAGTAACCCTCACCGGGATCTTATTGATATCTGCTGGTCATACTCAAGGCAAATGACACATCCGGTCAAGTACATAGCATGATATACATGATAGATCCAATGGCGGAGGCATATGGAATCTTACTCATGTGGTCTCTTTGATCTTGTGTACTAGGACACAGATCCTTACTGAGATGAATGCCATGAGACATGGGCATGTTACCCCTTTTAAAATCTTGCATACTGAACCTATGCAGTATCTTGTCTATGTTTGTGCTCTAACTTAGGCCTAACAGCCTCTTAAATCTATCTCTATAGATCCTAATTCCAAGGATGTAAATGGCTTCGTCCAAATCTTTCATTGAGAAAGACTTTCCTAAACAAGACTTGACACTTTGCAAGGTAGGAATGTCATTCCCAATGAATAGGATGTCATCAACATAAAGCACTAGAAATACAACTGTGCTCCCACTAACCTTCTTGTAAACACAAGGTTCATCCATATTTTGAATGAATCCAAACTCTTTGACTACTTCATCAAAACGATGATTCCAGCTCCGAGATGTCTGCTTTAATCCATAAATGGATCTTTGAAGCTTTCAAACATTACCAGAGTCCTATAGATGCACAAAACCCTCAGGTTGTGTCATGTACACATCCTCAAGAAGCTTTCTGTTAAGGAAGGCTGTTTTGACGTCCATCTGCCATATCTCATAGTCATAATATGATACAATGGCAAGAAGGATTCTGATTGATTTGGCCATTGCAATTGGGGAAAAGGTTTCATCATAGCCCACACCATGAGTTTGAGTGAATCCTTTTGCAACTAGCCGTGCCTTGAAGACATTTACTTTGCCATCCATGTCAGTTTCTCTTTGAAAACCCACTTGCACCCAATGGTTTTTATACCTTCAAGTGGATCGACTAAGGTCCATACCTTATTGTCGTACATGGATTGCATTTCAGACTTCATGACATCAAGCCATCTTTCGGAGCTTGGTCCCACCACGGCCTCTCGATAGGTAGTTGGCTCATTTTGTTCAATGAGCAAAACATCTTCCAATAATCAGAAATCCATATCTCTGAGGCTGTAGCCGTGATCTATCGGACCTTCGTAGGCCTTGTGTTACTTGAGTAAGCTCAACAACTTGTTGTGAGTCTTCTCCAGTTTCCATCTGTGGTTCCACATTGTCTCGTGACTCTGAACTTCTTCAAGGTTCACTTTACTCCCACTGGTTCGTTTAGAGATAAACTCTTTTTCCAAAAAGATACCATTTCGAATAACAAACACTTTGTGATCGGCGAGATTATAGACATAGTATCCTTTCGTTTCTTTAGGATACCCCACAAAAAGGCATTTTGAGGATCTAGATGATAATTTATCAGAGGCTTGTTGTTTAACATAAACCTCACATCCCCAAATCTTAAGAAATGACAAATTGAGTTTCTTCCCAGTCCATATCTAATATGGTGTCTTTTCAACTGCCTTTGACAGAACACGATTTAGTGTGAATGCGGCTGTTTCTAGGGCGTGGCCCTAAAAAGAAGGTGGAAGATCTATTTGACTCATCATAGATCGAACCATATCTAATAGAGTTCGATTCCTCCGTTCGGAAACACCATTCCATTGAGGTGTTCCTAGAGGAGTAAGCTGTGAGATGATCCCACAACTCCTAAGGTGGTCAATAAACTCTTGGCTCAAATATTCACCACCCCGATCAGATCGAAGTGCCTTAATTGTTTTGCCAAGTTGGTTTTGCACTTCATTTTGGAATATTTTGAACATTTCAAAAGATTCAGGCTTATGTTTCATTAGATAGATATAACCATATCTACTAAAATCGTCTATGAATGTAATGAAGTACAAATGACCTCCTCTGGCAGAAGTGTTCATTAGTCCACACACATCTGTATGTATAAGGCCCAATAAATCGGTGGCCCTTTCACTGTGCCCAATAAAAGGTGTCTTTGTCATCTTTTCCAATAAACAAGATTCACATGTATCAAATGATTCAAAATCAAATGATTCCAGAAACCCATCTTGGTGGAGTTTCGAAATGTGTTTCTCATTTATATGGCCTAGACGACAATGCCATAGGTAGGTCAGAAAAAATCATTTGACTTGATCTTTTTAGTAGTTATATCATAGATTCGTCCATTTTAGGATGTTCTTAATTTAATACATAATGACCAGCATGCAAATCTCCATGAGCATAAAAAAACATCATTATGATAAATTGAACATTTATGGTTCCTAGTAATGGAAGTATAACCTTCCTTATCCAAATAAGAAAGCGAAATAATGTTACTGCTTAAAGTAGGTACATAAAAGCAATTGTTCAAAAATAAAAAAAAAATCCCACTGGGCATCATAAGTGCCTACGGCTATAGTAGTAACTGTTGCTCGATTTCCAACTCGTAGGTCAACTTTGCCCTTCTTCAATTTTCTACTGTCCTTGAGATCCTGCACATTTGTACAAATGTCAGATCCACCTGTAGTATCTAATACCCATGTAGAGGAAGTAGAAAAGTGAATATCTATGACATAGATACCTGATTGCAACTACCCAATTTACATGGGGATCAATGACACGAAACAACCTATCGTACAACCATGTCACGTCCCTTTTGTCACGCGATAATTTGATCAAGGATGAGGCATGGATAATGTCAACTTCCTGTTCTTGACCATTACTTTCTCAATTCTCGAGTAGTCTAATAAATGAAATGGAAACTTCTTTCCATCATAGTATGGCCATACATTTCTTAGACTTACTCATCGAGGGACCCAGTATTATCTCTCTACAAATGTAAGGGACAAATTCTATCTCGACCATTCACATTCATCCGCATGAAAACCACTGATCTCGATCCAAGCCTTTATCATCACCTGGTCAAAGGTTACTTTTGACTAGGTCAAAGACCAGTGACTTATCATGTAGGAATCCATGATGATCTCAGGTCATAGGGTGCTGTGACTTGGTTATACATGAGATAAACTTATGACTTAATCCATGCAACTTTCTCATAGTGGGTCGAGCCAGCACCTTGTACTCTTACAAGTGCCCATGACTTTGATTCGTATCTTCATACCTCATTAAAGTCATACTGGTCTTAACTCATCTTCGCTCACGCGTAGATAACCGACCAGGGACATTTAGGATAATCTATAAGATACATCCAGGGATACAGTTATCATTATAAACATGCCAATGAAATGATAACTTAATGGAGAACAATGACTTGCCCCTAGGGCATAATTTCCAACAGTAGGGTGTCCACAGAAATTTATCCAGGCCATTATGACCTGTGTGTCTTCCTCAGGTATGAGAGTTGTATGGAATGGCTCCCGTCCGGAGAAATTTCAGCCATCGCAGGGTTTGTGGCAAGGTGATCCCCTCTTGCCTTACCTCTTTGTATTGTCTATGGAATGATTGTCCCAAACAATTAATAGGCAAGTGGCGGAACACCAGTGGCATCCTATCCAATTGGGTAGGGGAGGCCCACCCCTATCACACCTGTTCTTTGCTGATGATTTGGTGTTGTTTAGCTCCACCGCCGCATCTCAGGTTCATCTTATTAATGGAGTCCTAGCTAGAGGAATTTTGCGCTAGCTCAAGTCATAAAGTCAGCAGCTCAAAGACAACCATGTTTTTCTCCCCTAATATCCCCTAGAAAAAAAAATGTTCCAAAAACTTGATAGGGCAAAATTTTATAGCCTATAAACTCCGCAAGTGCACGGACCGTATCAAATAATAAAGTGATAAGAAATGTATCGTTCCCACGAGGACTTAGTATCACAAACTTCAGTTAAGCATTAATTTCACAATTTCGTTTAAGTTGAGAAAACCAAATTAAATTTAATTAAGAGAAAGGAAAAGAAAATCAAAATACATTAAAATAAACAAACTGCCACAATAACCGAACGAGCAACCTAGAGTCACAATCCCTTATTTGTTTCTTAGATTTTATCCCAATCAGCTAATCTAAAGTATTAATGTCTATAAATGCCTTCCTGTCCATTTATATACCCATCTTCATTAATTATGTAATGCCTCACATAACTAAATAAGATGCGTTTTAGATCGGGCTCACTCTAATTTGATTATGCGGAGCTTCTAGGTATATTCCTATCCTAGACGCAAATTAGATTAAAACCTAATTTCACATTAAATTTAAACCTAATTCCACATTATTCAATCCCAACTTCAATTTAGGATTCCCTCTTCCAAGTTCAACCCTGAATCCCCAAAACATGTTCAATGGTGGTCACTCAATAAGCAATAGCAATAAACACAGGATTAAATAAACTGAAATAAAATTAAGCCAAACCAATCCGTGGGAATAATTTCTAAAACCCAAACAAGTTCATAGATTCTCTAGGTTGTAAAACCTGCTAGCCACACATGGCTTTAATCAAATCCATAACAAAAAGATAAGAATTCAGGTTAAAAGAAGAAGGAGAGAGAGGAAAGAAAATTTATCTGTCGCCTCCACAATCCTTCCGTGGAGATGATGAAGAGAACCGAAACGTTTAGCCCCTACTCCTCTGCTTCCTTGTTCCTTCTCGTTCTGCGTTTCTCAAATCCTCTTTTTTCTTGTCTCTACCTCCTTATTTATAATTTAGGTCTTGGCCCATTGATTCTCCTTTTCTTATTGAAAAGATATCTTATATCTTATAATCAACTCCACCAGATCACACAATTGATTTTGTTTCTATTTTTCTTGTGTGGGACCACCGACTTTGGCTGATTACATATCCTCTTAATTGCTTTTTCTACTTCTTTCTAAATCAGCTAATATTTCCTGCAAAATATAATAGGAAATAAGTAGATTTTATATCAAAATATCTTTTTATCCTATAATGATAGTAAAGTATATAAAAGATAATTAAATAGGTATATGATATCAATAAATCCAACTAATTCTCATAAAATATACACCTATTTAATCATAAAATATATACTTATCAATACAGTAAAACCAGGAATTAGTGAGGTGCTGGGTTTTCAGTGAAAGTGGAGCCAAATACCCAAGAGGGGGGGTGAATTGGGTATTTTACAAATTTCTTGCAAAAGCTCTGTTTTCAAGTGTTAAAAACAGAGTGGAACAGAGCAAGGGAAGAATAGCTAGACACGAGAAGATTTATACTGGTTCGATCTTAACCACTTGACCTACGTCCAGTCCCCAGCCTCACTGGGATTTCCACCATATCAAAGATTACACACTCTGCACTCAAGAAGTGATTCTTTCACTAGAACTCACTCCCCCTTACAAGTTGTAATCAATGAATCCCCAAATCATCAAGTCCCCTGACTTGTGATTCCTTACAATAAATGAATATTCAGAAGTATAACTCTCTTAAAGAGCAGATATAAATGAACACTGAAGCTCTTGTATCAAAAGATACTACACAGATGGAAACTGAAAGAAATAAATGTAGACTTCAATGAATTTCGCTCTCAGTTCTTGTTCTTGTTGGCAAGAGTTGAATTCTCTTCTATTTATACTCAGTGATCAATAAATGACCGTTGCTTTTTAAATAGATCCGTTGGAGAAGTTGTCCAAGTGTTCTGAAGTGGTTCAGGGACCTTCTCTCTCTTGATTTCTCTTAATCCAGCTGACTAGATGATCAGAGTTGACTCTCTACAAATTAATCCGTTGGAGAAGAGTTTACTTGTTGCAGCAATCATTCTTTAATGCTTTGTGGTTGTGTGTAGACGGATTAGGCAAAAGAAGCAACTTTCTGGACATAGCAATAAATGCTCTGAGTTGCTTTTTGCTTTATGCTTTAACTTCTCACCAAACATTCTTTAATGCTCTGAAAACCACTAACAAATACGTTAAACATAGCAGGGAATATCAGAGAATAATATTGAAAAGGATTAAGATCAAACAATATTGATTTCTGAAATCGACAGATTCAAATTTCTGAATCAGCGTCACGAACTCGAGCTTAGTTCTTGCAGGCTCGAGTTTGGTGCTTCAGAGTACAAAATCATTTCAGTCTAAAACATGTAAACCTGAGGTTTGTATTCTAAACCTGAGGTTCGTAAGTCATTGAAGAGTCATATTGCTCTCGGGTTGAAATAAACTCGAGCTTGCTTGTTCTGAACTCGAGCATGTTTTATCCAGAGAAGAATATCGCGATTTCGAAAACTGGAGACTTTAAGTTCAAAGGACAGGCTCGAGTCTATTAGTGACAAGCTCGAGTTTAAAGCTGTTCAGGGCAAAACTTAGTTTTAGCTTGAAAGGACAAACCTGAGGTTTGTAGAGCAAACTCTAGAGTTTAAAAACATATTGAAAACTTCTTTGCTCTCTGTAAGAGTTGAACTCGAGCTTAACATACTAGGCTCGAGTTTGGCACTATTTTTGCCAAGTCTAAGTTTACTATTTCAAAGCTCAAACCTGAGGTTTATAAATTGAACTCTAAAGTTCTCTTAAGTTGAAAACGCATTTGCTCTCTAGAACTTTTAGGCTCGAGTTTGAAATATCTAGGCTCGAGTTTATCCTACTTTGAAAAATTCTGAAAGCTCTTGGCTAAAGATAGGCTCGAGTTTGAAAAGGTAGGCTCGAGTTTAAATGTCTTGTAAACTTTTCAAACTGGAAAACTTTTCTTTCAATGAAACAGTGCAAAGTCTGTAACTGTCTTGAATTTGAAAAATTTGTCCCGCCAGAGATGAACTCGAGTTTAAAAACTATAGGCTCGAGTTCGCACAAACTTTTTGAAAAGGCTTTAAGTTCAAACTTCAGGTTCAGTCTCGAGTTTGAAATTTAGACTGGCAGGTTTGTGCTCTCTGTCAAAACTAGGCTCGAGCTTGAGCATTATAGGCTCAAGTTTGTCTCAGCCAAAATGTTTTTGCTTGAAATTGACAAGTTGAAATCAGTTTACTCTTAAACAAAAACATCTCCATATTGTTTACAATTGTTAGCAATCATCAAAACTCATAGAGAACTAACATTCAATGCACAGAGGACCTTGGCAAATATCTGGGTGTGCCATTGCTCCATAAGAGGGTTAGGAGTGGCACCTGTGAGCACCTAGAAAGGAAAATTTTGAGTAAACTCTCCTTGGTGGGGCGTTTAACATTGGCTCAAGTAAATCTATCGACTATTCCTTTGTATACCATGCAAATAACTAAGTTACCTTCAAGCTTATGTCACTGCCTTGAACGCCATATCCTGAAGTTTGTGTGGGGTCGGTGTGACAACACGCGTCGACCAAGTTTAGTCAAATGGGACGATCTGTGCAATTCTAAGGCAGCTGGCGGTGCTGGTTTTAAGAAGTTGGAACAAAAGAACTGTGCTTTTCTCATGAAATTTGGCTTCGTTACATGGTCTCAGCTAAAGCTCCTGTGGGTACAAGTCTTAAAGAATACATATGGGTGGGATGAAGTTAAGGTGCCACGGATCCCAGCCCAGAGGTGTTCCTATCTATGGCGCCATCTGCTTAAAGTGTGGCCGGATGTGGTGGTAGGTACTTGGTGGGAGCTTGGGGATGGCTCATGTGTTCGCTTCTGGGCTGACAACTGGGTTTTGAAGGTGGGCCTGCTACAATTCTTGGCTTTCAAGGATCTCTCACAACATGAATTAAGCCTATCAGTTCAACATTTTGTTAACTCCGATGGTCAATGGAATTGTGACTTGTTTTGTGGTGATCTCCTAGATAATGTCTTGAGAATCATTGTCGGGTGCCCAGCCCCAGCCGCGATGGACAGGGTGGCAGCTTGCTTATGGGATCGTGAGCCTGATGGGCACTTTTCTGTGTCCCTTGCATATGATCTATTGGAGGATGTGACAGATATTGGCCATGTTATGGAATAAAAGTATGGCTCAGATATTAAGGCAAGACACTTGGGCTTGGAGGCCCATAAGGCCCAACAGTCCAAGCCCTAACCCTAAGGTACCTTCTATAAATAGTTGGCAAACCCTAAAGGTACACACGCTCTGAACTCTGCCTCTTTACAATTATGCCGCACAGAGCACACACCCCACTCCATTGGGTGAAAACCCTCCTGTTTGTGCTCTGTGATCATCTATCCTCTTGGGTATCCTATCCATGGATACCTAGGAGTAAACTACAGATCCTATATCGACATACTAGCCCACCTAGGGCTAGACACTTGTGTTCTTATGACAGAACAGGCCATAACCGCCCCTGGAGTAGGATTTGGAGGTGGGAAGGATCTCAGCGTGTTCACATGTTTTTGTGGTTGGCAGCTAGGCAGGCTCTCTTCAATAATGTGAACACCAACGGAGACACATGACCCCAGTCACGATTTGTAGACGATGTGGTGAGGCTGAGGAAGACACTGATCATGTGTTGCGACATTGCTGGTTTGCTGAGGCAGTTTGGCGCTTACTGCTTCCAATGGACCAAGGCCAACGTTTCTTCCAGAATGACTTCACCAGCTGGTTTCTTCATAACCTCAGTGCTGTAAACCCTGGTAGATTAGGTACTGGTAACTAGGCCAGCATCTTTGGTTTAACGTGTTGGAAGTTGTGGAACGCGTGGAATCAGGCCTTGTTTCAACATATTCATTCTCAACCAACAGCATTAACACAATAAGTACGATGCCTAGCTGAGTTCAATGTTCAAGCAGTGACTCGAAATGATGGGGCTCATGGTGGGTGTCGGAGGCAGGAAGTGTTGGTTGCATGGCTAAAGCCGACTGGAATGGTAGTCTCCTTAAATTGTGATGGTGAGCTGAAGAATGATGAAAGGGGTGCCGGAGCTGGGTGTTTACTAAGAAATGCTAAATGACAGTGGCTAGCGGGGTGTTATCAAAATATTGGTCAGTGTACATCCCTCCAAGCTGAGTTGTGGGGCCTTTTGCATGGCCTTGAATTGGCATGGGTTAATGGTTTTAGGGTGGTCATGATACAACTTGATTGTTTGGTGGCCCTAAACTTGGTGCGAAATGAGGAGGAGGGCTCCACCGCAAACATGATGAGCCTTGTTTGCAGGATCCGTCAATTTTTGGCCAAGGATTGGCGGCTTACATGGCACCACGTTTATTGTGAAGGTAACCAATGTGCGGATTTCCTTGTTTTTTTTGCATTGACTTTGGACATGGGCCATCATGTTCTGCCCACGCCTCCAGATGGATTGCTCTACCTCCTTCAAAATGACAGTGAGGGTGTTGGACGAGTTCGGCTCTACCTTAACAACAGTTGATCAGCTACTTTGTAAACGGAAAAGAAAATTAGGAATTAATTATAAGATAATATTAGGAAGAGATTTTCTAGAATTAGTAAAACCATATAGAATACAAGATACAAGAATAATGATAAACTTAAATCATCAAACAATTATAATACCAAAATTATCATGATGTATAAAGATATAAATATTGAATGGGATGAAAATAGAAATAAAATAGTGTTTATTTATAAAAGACATGATATAGAAAGGGAAATAGATGAAACTACGTAAAATTTAATAAATGGCATAAATCATGACTAACAACTTAAAATTATATTCATATGCCAAATTATTAAATTTCCTTCATGAAATTTGTTATACATGATTTTATCTTTCTAATGATACTACTTTTATACTAATTAGAGAATATTTTAGGGTTAGGATTTTTAGCCAGGTTTTGAATTTTGTTAAAAGATGGCTATGAGAATATAGATAATGACTAATAGTTAATTTTAATCGATTTATTTATGTTATGACCAATATTTTTAAAATCATATTGGTCATGAAATAATTCATGCTCTTTATAGGTGATTATTATGGATTTAATTATATATATAAGTTTAACAATATGAAAATACATAGAATAAGAGTCAAGTGAAGTAATCTTAACTTCTGTAATAGATTTTTTTTTTCATTTTTTTATATATTAAAACGGTATCATATTTCAAGTACTTTTATTTATGATGTAGCATTTTTTATTTTCGCCCCCCGTCAGACAAATTCCTGGGTCCGCCCTTGGCAGTAGGTGTCAAGAAGCAAGTAATTCAAACCCTTTGATTCCTTTTCTTATTTTCCTAGGCTATTAATGATATAATTACATTGTTGCAAAATGATCAAACCCGTCGAAAGAGAATCTTCTTCCAGCTCTGATACTTTTAATTCAATGCTAAGTGATCGTTTTAAAATGGTTGAGTTATTATTCTTTGTTAATTAGCTATGTTAAATTTAAGGGACTAAATTGAAACTTCATGTAAAACCAATTTTATGGGTTATAGCATATTTTGTTATTATGATTTTTTTTTTTTGAAGTATAGAATTAATCATAATGGTTCAACAGATACGCATAGTCCACTAACTACTACTCCCTTTAATCCTAATTATAAGACAATATTTAGGGGTTTATTTTGGTCCTAATTATAGCACAATATTCTAATTTTTGTCAATTTCTTCCTTAACAACCCTTATTGATACTTTTCAATAATAATTTAAAGATTAAGGAATGTGATGAATTTAAATTATGATGCAAACAAACAGCCATATCTTCTTGGTCAGACAAAATTAAAATTGATTGATTCTAACTTAAAATTTAACATTCAAATTTTACCCCTATTTAGTATACATTACATTTTATAATAATAAATAAATGGTAAAATTATAGGATATAAACAACTTTTCTTTTCTTCCTTGTAAGTTTTATATTGACCGAAGGAGTATTCATTATTATTATTATTATTAATTTACAATCGCTCCATGTTACTGAGTCAAGTGTTTTGTTATAATCGGCAACTTCTTTTTTTAATATTAATGTAAAAACAAGGAGGGAAAAAATAATATGGGGATGACGCATGTTATTTGGAGCTAGCCGCGAAACTCAGGTTGGTAAGGTGGTGGGGTGTTGAGACGAAAGGAGTCACTTTGCAGTATCCACAGCATGTCAACCAAGGGTATTTTAGGAAAATATAGATAATTAACTAATTTAACTTCACTTATTAATTTCTCCAAATTCTAGTAATTATATCCTTATAATTAGGATGGAATGAAGTACATAGCATAATATGTGCCAACTTGACGCAATGGCGCGTCCATAATTAATTAATTGCCTGCCTTCTACGGAGTAGTTCTGTATGAATTGTCTAATCTTAGTTTTGTCTCTATATCATTTGCTTACTCGACTTGTATATGGACTTGAACTTGATGAAATTTACAATCAAAGACATCATATAATTTAAATTGTTTACAGGGAGGCTCACAAAGGACTTGATTAATTTTTTCATAAAGAACAAAAACAGTGTATATATAAAGGGGATATCATTTCTGCAATTGCTGTAGAAAAAATTTTCTGCAGCAACTAAGAAACGACGTCGTTTTGTTCTCTTTCTCTCTCTCTTTTTTTTTACCCTCTCCCTCCCCAGCAAGAACAACACCGTCAGAACTCTCATGGCAAACTGACACCATTTCTTCTTTTTTTTTCCTCGATCGTCTCTTGAAGTGGTTGGGGTGTCTTGCCATGGCTCTCAGGTCCATCCCTTTGCTCTCTATCTTTCTCTTCACTAGGCGCATCTCCACCACCATCATAATTCAGAAAAAAGAGCCAGTGGGTGCCAATGCACCATCTTCACATCTTAACTTGGTCATGTTGCTTCACAATCAAGAATTTACCCATTCACCTTGTTCCAGATATATGCGCCAGGGAGCTCACACCTTCGATCTGGGATCTTCGACCGAGCTTCATCGTTCATCATTATGCTCATCCTCCTTGGAGTCGTCGGCTGTCTACTCCTTCACCACCATCACCGCCGGCGACCTACTTCCTCCACCATCCAGAAACGCATACCTGGACCTTCGACCTTGGATCTTCACCCCTTCACAGCGTCGACTCACCCTCACCTTCATCACCGCCGGCGACCTATGTCAGCCCCCACAACCTCACCCACCATCACCTTTGTCCTATTGATTTCAACGGCAAAAATCCAGAAAACCAGCAAGCGCCACGAGAGAGGACCAGAGATCTCCATTCATCAACTTCGACCATCGTTCCTCCACCACTTCCGGCGACCCTCCTCCATAGTCGTCGACCTCCACCATCCAGAAACACACAGACCAGACGCCTTCGACTCTCGGACCGACGCTATATCACTTTCACTCCATCGTCGCCGGCGGCAAACGCCATCATTCCCGTCATCACCGGCGACCATCGTTACTCCATCACCGACGGTTCCCACCGTCGCCCACCTTCACCGTGAGCTGAGGGAACGAGCGAGCACAGCGCCGACGAGACCTCTGGACCACCTTCGACCTTCACCCATTCATCTTCTTTCACTCTCAACCTCACCAACAACCTCAGTCCGCCACCTTTTTCACCGTCGTTCATCTCGCTCACACCACCACCGTCAACCACCACCTCAGTATTGGCGTGCCCCTTCTTCTCGCTTCCAGAGCCACTACTGCCGCTTTTTCTCTTCACATTTTCACTACCCACCATTATTTGCAATGTTCTGTCAGTGGGTCCGCGGGTGGATAAGGGAATTTTTTATTTTTTTGATGGGGCCCTCTTTCCTTTCAGTCTTTAATCAGTGTGTTAATTAATAAAAAATGAGAAAGAAAACCTCGCTGCAGAAATCTTATCCACGCTGAAGCAGAAATGATAATCTCATATATAAAATTTCTCCAACTTGCCTAGGCTCTTATTGGTCTATATATAACTCTCTTTTTGCTCTCTATTTGTGTTAGTTCTGTGACAGAGATCATAGCAGTGAGTAAAGGAGAAAGCAAGAGTCTGCTTTAATCGATCATTGTATATATATGCGTGTTCTAATTTCATATCCGATTGTTATGCTTTTGCTTTGGCAATTAGTGATCTGAAGATTTCGCTGGTGCAGATTGATATTTGGGCACATCCAAGAGATTGACATCTGAAATGGAACATCCTCTCGGAGGAGAATCTAGCACTTCAAACTCAACAGATGAATCAAAATGGAAATATGATGTTTTCTTGAGTTTTGCAGGAGAAGACACTCGTTTGAGGTTTACGAGTCAGTTGGATGAAGCTTTCAAAAGAAGTGGGATCAAAACGTTTCGGGATGATGTGGATCTTGAGAGAGGGAGAGACATAAGGCAAAATCTCTTTCAAGCAATTGAGGATTCTCTATGTGCAGTCGTTGTTATCTCTGAAAAGTATGCAAATTCTAAATGGTGTTTGGATGAGCTTCAAAAGATTCTTGAGTCTCGAAATACATTGCATCGACGAGTGTTTCCTATCTTCTATGATGTTGACCCAGCGGATGTGAGAAAGCAAGAAAAAAATTTTGGGAACGCCTTGGCTGAACATGAGAAAAAATTTGGAAAAGCCACAAAGAAAGTGCAGAATTGGAGAAATGTTTTGTTTGAAATTAGCAACTTGTCTGGATGGGACACCAGGGGCAAGTAAGTTTTCTTTTACACCAATTTGATCATAGTTTCCATATTTATTTATATTTTCTATTTTTCCCATGATCTTTAATTTTGATTTAAATCGTTGACAATGATTTTTGTAGTCTTTCTTTTCCTTTCTGTAGACGTAACTGTAGCCGACAATAGCAGGAAAATAGCTTGCACTTTCATATATCCCTTCACTTGGTCGTTGTTCCTCTGAAATTTAAATCTATTCACCAACAACATACCAAGTAATTCTTTTATTTCTTTTAAAATCTTTTATTGACATATACAGATAAGGAAAACTAACTACTGTGACTAGTTACCCTAACTAGAGTTGTTACCATATGGTTTAACTTAACCATGGTTAACTAATCTCATAATAGACTCGATTAATGATTATATTCTAATACTCCTAATTTTCATTTATTTTTAAGAAAAAAATATTCTTCATATCAAAAGCCCCCATAGCCCACTATGGAATTATTTTCTCCGTAATATTGAACTTACTTAATGATAAATTTTCTTTTTCATTTTGTTTACTTTATGGAGATTTAGTTGACCTTGAAATTAAAATTCCCTTTACACTTATGTACAAGATCATTTAAATGTGTGAGAGGCACTCTTTCCATTGTGAAATTGAAAAATTGAAAGGTTTTGTCATTTTGATTTGTTAACAGAAAAAGTAAATTTTGAATTATGAATTTATTAATTGAATGACAATACACATTGATATTTAATAAATTGATGAAATTATATCTATCAATAAAATGAAATTGTGAATAACTTTGTTTTTTGGAAAATAATCACATTTGTAATGTTAGAGGGAGGATGGATCAATTCACACACCACAAATCTCAATCCTTGTCGACTTTCTATTTTATGACCATTGAATAACATTACCAGTTATTCTCAAAATCTATAATGTAGCTTTAGTAAATAAATAATTTTTATGAAAAGCTACATTTTTCATTATTATTTCATTTAATTATAACTATAAAACTCAAATTAAACAATGTTATTATTTTTTTTGGCAGGAATGAAGCAGATGTGATAAAAAATATAGTTGGAGAGGTGTGGACTTATTTAATTTCTAAATTGCCATCTTATAATGACAATCTGGTTGGGATTGACTCAAGAGTGGTTGATCTGATGCCACTCTTAGACGTTGGGTCTAATGAGGTTCGTTTTGTAGGGATATGGAGTATGGGCGGTGCTGGTAAAACAACTCTTGCTAGAGTTGTTTTTGAAAAATTATCCAACATGTATGAAATGTGTTGCTTTCTTGCCAATGTTAGAGAAACTTTGCAAAGAGAAGATCGAGTCTCTGTGCAGAAAAGGATTCTTTCACATCTCAAAGCAACGGATACAGAAATTTTGGATGATTATGAAGGAAGGAAGATGATAAGAAAGCTTTTGTACGGTAAAAAGGTTCTTATTGTCCTTGATGATGTAGATAATCATAACCAATTAAAGAATTTGGTTGAAAGTCCAGATTGGTATGGTGAAGGAAGCAGAATAATTATTACAACAAGAGATAGCCATGTACTCACCGCATTAAGAGTGACAAGAATATATGAGATGAAGATGATGAAGACAGATGAATCTCTTCAACTCTTTTGTAACAAAGCATTCCACAAAGATCAGCCTGAAGAGAATTATTCGAAATTAACTGAATCTGTGGTTGAATATGCTGGAGGTCTTCCCTTGGCACTTGAAATTTTGGGTTCTTTTCTTTGCGGGAGAAGTAAAGCTGAGTGGATAGATGCTTTAGATAGATTGAAGCGAATTCCAGACAATAACATTAATGAAGTACTTAGAATAAGTTATGATGGGTTGGACGAGGAAGAGAAGACAATATTTTTAGATATTGCTTGTTTTTTTAAGGGTTGGAAGAAAAAGGAAGTGATTTTGCTCTTGAAAGGTTGTGATATTCACTCAAAAATTGGAATAAAGGTCTTGATTGAAAAAACTTTACTTGTTGAAACGGGAGCTTGCACACTACAGATGCATGATTTACTTCAAGAGCTGGGTAGGTATATAGTTCGTCAAGAATCTCCAAATGTTGGTGAACGTAGTAGGTTGTGGGAATTTGATGACATCAAGGAAGTATTGGAAAATAACAAGGTGAGTGTCTTATTTTCTGAATACCTCTTTTTGCTTACATAAATTTAATGTTTTTAATGTTGAAAGAGCATGTCAGCTTATGCCTTGGTAACTACTTCAAATAAGGATTTGTCAAATACTCTTTACTTTCTTATATATCAGTCTCATGCTATTTTTCTGGAAATTACTTTTTTGTCAGGGATCTGAGAAAATACAAGCTATTGTTGTGCCGCAAAAAAATCGTATTGTGAATATACATTCTGAAGCCTTTTCAAAAATGAGTAACATTAGATTACTCATCTTCAGTCTGAAGGAGTTTAGTACAGTCAAGTCACCAAGGGGATTGAAACTTTCTAGTGCATTAAAAGTTGTTCGATGGCCAAATTTTCAACTCAACGCTCTTCCACTTGAGAATCCATTGGAGAAACTCGTTCATATTGAAATGCCTAATAGCCAAATAAAGCAACTTGGGAATGGCATACAGGTGAGATTGATGCTTCATGCATCATTGTTTATCTTAAAAATAGACTTTTGCATCCACGTTTTATTGATACATTTGTGAGACTGACTCTACTATCTTTTGTTTGATCCTAGATTATGAGAAAGTTGAAATTCATCAACTTGAGAAATTCTATGAATTTGGTTGAAACTCCAGACTTCTCAGGAATACCATATTTAGAATATCTATGTCTTTCTCGATGCAAATCCCTTGTCAGGGTTCACCAGTCACTTGGAAAGTTAAAAGCGCTTGCTATGGTGGAATTGGAGCTTTGTATGAATCTTGAGATTCTACCAAGAAAATTGGAAACTAATTCTTTGACGATGTTAAATCTTAGAGGGTGTGAAAAACTTGCAGTGCTCCCAGAGTTTGAGGAAGGTATGAAAAAATTATCATATATTGATATAAGTTGGGCTGCTATAACTAGACTTCCTGAATCACTTGAATCCTTGACTAGTCTTAGAGATTTGAATTTGAGTCTCTGCAAAATTCTTAATCTTGATGACATGTTATTGAAAGTAACGTCGTTAACAAATTTATCTTTAAGAAATTGTGGCTTAAATGATGGATCGATTCCAGATGATTTTGGTAGTTTATCATCACTGGTTGCATTGGATCTAAGCTGGAACAATTTTGTTAATCTACCCTCTGGTTGCTTCTCTAGTCTTTTTCGACTTCGATTTCTCTCATTGGACTCTTGCAAAAGCCTTAAGTCATTGCCAAGGCTTCCGCCACGGTTATTTGGATTACATGCAACCTCTTGTCTCTCAATGGAAACACCTTTATCATCAGATGAACATATATGGAATTTGGTTGCTTCACTTGACCATGAGGTATGTTTGTCTTCCTAGCTATATGATCTTTCTAATGATTCGTGTATATTTTTTGTGACTAAATATACATAACGAGTGCTTTTTTATTTTAGTGTCGTGGGCGAACTAAGTATTATGTAATCTCTGATGAGGACTATGATGACGATAGGCCACTTGATGAGGTATGCTCATTTTTGTCATGTTCTCACATATGTTCCCTTTATGGGTTGTAATTAATGTTAATAACTGTTTGGTATGTTTGCAGACAAAAAGTGCTCCTCTGAGAGATTTCTTTGCAATTATTCCAGGACGCGGAATACCATCATGGTTTTCAATGGATACTTTGGAAATGCGATGGCATCATTGTGTGATAGAAGTGAATATACCTCGAGATTTTCGTGACAGTGAATGGTTAGGAATTGTTGTGTGCTTGCCTGTCACATTTTTCAGTAGTATGTTAAAAATTTATTGGAGTACCAAGG
Source organism: Acacia crassicarpa (assembly GCA_034222035.1). Taxonomy (NCBI): domain Eukaryota; kingdom Viridiplantae; phylum Streptophyta; class Magnoliopsida; order Fabales; family Fabaceae; genus Acacia; species Acacia crassicarpa. The sequence goes on from JAWXYG010000003.1 coordinate 44,693,412, forward strand.
CTCCAGAAGATGATGATTTTATACACAAAGAGTGGGGGCATGGTACTGCCCTCTTTTCTCGTTCTGATTGCCAGTGCATAATGGTGTTGGAATTAAATGAGGAAACATGTTGGCAACACCTAAGAGGCCATAACAATTCCCTTCACATTAAATTTGAAATTTACGGAGACCGTGACGCTGAGTTATGTGGATGTGGGTGGAGATTAATACGTAAAGAAGAAATACGACAAGCAGAGAGGTGCAATCTCAATGATTTCAACCAAGTCACCCAACCACAGCTTGCTACTCCTCATGAGGTCAGCCTTCCCTGGAGCGTACTTGGCTACTACATTCGCAGCAAGTAGTTATTGCTCATTCAAAACCCATGCAAAAATGGACAACAAAAGGTAGTGACTCATCTTCCTACTAACTCCTTCCATTGTAAACTAATTATATAATCGACACTTTAACTCTTTCTTTTTAAAATATATTGTTGTATCAAGTTTTCTAACCATTAAGAATCTACCTCCCATGAATAAAAAAATGCTTATTAACATGAATAAATTTATTCAAGTAAAATACTACTGTTTCATTTTGGTCAAATTTAATCTCTTTATTAGTTTTGTTAATTTGTCTGCACAACTACAGAAAAGCATTGGCAGCCCTGAGCACCAGTAGTTGTGGGAACGGTGGGATGTGTGAACGATGATACTTGATGAATAAGATGGAAGTGAGATTATTGACTGATATTTCTCATTATTTTCATGATTTTATGCACAATTAATCTTTGTTGTGCTGAACTTCATCCATGCATTTTTTAGAACTTAATTGTTGAATTTAATTAAATCTTTAATTTCAAAATATTTTATCCTAAACATATATAGGGTTAAATACCATTTTTGTCATTGAAATTTAGCTTAAGAAGTACTGGTCACCTGAAAGTCTTTTTGGTCTAATTTTTGCCCCAAACGTTAACAAAATAAAGAAAATATGCCCCACAAGTTTTTCATAGGAGCAAGTTTGCCCAGAAGTTTTTTCTATAAAGAAGAGCAATAATTCAATGGTCAAGATCAATCGATAGGCAAATTGTTATATTTTAAAATTTTTGGGGCAAAATGAGACCCAAAAAAATTCCCGGGTGACTAATACTCCTTAAGCTAAACTTCCATGGAAAAAATGTTATTTAACCCAAATATATATGATATTCATGTGCAGGTGTTAAGTTGACGCTATTCTCCCACACTGTCGGATGGACTCTCATTCGGCACGATCGGATCCCTCTTCACTTTCAGACTTTTCTCCACCAGCTCTCTTCCAAAAACCAAGACCACACACTCCATTAATTCCCACCTTCTTCATTCACTCCGCTTACCGATTGTTTTAATTTATTCTCTTTAAATCATCCAATTCTCGGATCCACCTAATTCTCCATTAATTGGCATCTGTTCATGATCACGTGCTCATCATCTTCCTCAACTCTACTCATGGCCCAGTCTCCAATTAATGATTTGGTGAAGCAATTTGTGTGGCAAACCTTCCTTGACTCCTAGGAAGTGGATGAAGCCTTGAGTCCAATGCACTTAAAGGATAAGAGTCTATATTATCTGGTCCTATATATAAATCAATTCAATTTGTGTAATTTTGATTTCTAGGTTCAGGAATTATGATTGGAAGATTGTATTGAGAGTTTTTAGTTAAATGCCTCTTTGTTACAGCCTTGAATTATGCTGTGGTTTTCTAACATGTTGATTGCTCTACACTTTTGATTGATTTGGCTTTATATGTTTACATCTTAGTCATGGTTCTGCTTTGTATATGAGGCTAAATTAATCCTTAATTACTACGTAGGGGTTAGCTTATTAGTTTAATTTGAGTGTAAAGAGACATTAATTAGTGTACATATATGGTTATTTGAATCATTTAATACTTTTTAAATTTATTGCTTTCTACTTACAAAGGCAACCACTATTGTGCATCCTTTACCACTAGTGCAGGAAGGTAAAACTGAATTTTTTTTTCTTAAATGAAGAATAAATAATTTACTTTCCACTCTTTTTTATAGTAATGGCCCGAAATTTAAAGATAATTACGTTATTATTGTGAAAATGAGCTCAATGTGAAGTAAATAGGTTCCTTATTATGTTACATATAAAATTCTTGTTGGCAATGGAACAAAGAGGAACTCTTGGACAAGTGTGATTTATATGTGTTGGGGTAAAAGATGAGGTTTGGGATCAAATCTTTACTGGGTTAAAGGAGCCTCTTATTTTGTTGGGAAAATTACTCATAGGTGCCAAGGAGTAGAGATAATTACAATTAGGTCCCTTGAAATCATGAAATTACTGTAAAGTCCCAAGGGACTTCTGTGTAATTATTTGTGAATGCACAATTACCAATCTGACCTTCCCTCTCTCCTTCTTCCTTCTCCTTTCTCTTTCCTCTCTCCCTTTTTCTTCTCTCTCTCCTCTCTCCTGTCTCTCTCCTCTCTCCTATCTCTCTCCGCCACGATTTCTGCCAAGAATTGATCAAGGAAGACGCACTTGGCCCTTGCGATCTCTAGCAAGACTAATCTCCGCCACGATTTCCGCCAAGAACCGAGCAAGGAAGACGCATGAAAGGCCATCGGCCTCTGCGATCTCCGTCGACCACTCCGCCACGATCTCCGCTAATCGCCACCATCGTTTTGAAGATCACCTAATGTTTTGCTTAATTTCGGGTGCCCTATGGATTTTCTTATTTCAGACCTGCTTCAAGATTTAACTACGGCTTTCATCGTTTTGCTTATTTTCGGGTGCTCTGTGGATTTTGTGATTTCAAACCTACTCCAATATTCGACCTCTGCTTCCATTTTGCTTACTCACGGTGATCACTTGACATGGCTAATGGCAAGACCACAGATTTGGCGAACTTGCCTTTCTCTCATCCCATGTTCCTTCATCCATCCTTCATCCTCTACTGTTTCTGGTTATTTTTCCAAAAGTTGTTGTAAATATATGCTTTTTCTGTTGTAAATATAGCATTTATTCTTGTAAATAGCCTCTAAACATGAGAAATGAAAAAATCCACGTTTTCAAATGTTGTGGTAAATATATGCTTTTTCTGTTGTTAATATAGCATTTGTTGTTGTAAATAGCCTCTGGACGTGAGAAATGAAAAAAATCTAAGTTTTCAAAGGTTGTTGTAAATATATCTTTTTTTTTTTGTTAATATAGCATTTGTTGTTGTAAATAGCCTCTGGACGTGTGAAATGAAAAAAATCCAAGTTTTCAAAGGTTGTTGTAAATATATGCTTTTCCTACCCGTTCGAACTTAAACAACCTTTGAAAACCTCGATTTTTTTATTTCTCACGTCCAAAGGCTATTTACAACAACAAATGCTATATTTAAAACATAAAAAGCATATATGTACAACAACTATTGAAAACCTAGATTTTTTTTATTTCTCACGTCCAGAGGCTATTTACAACAACAAATGCTATATTTAAAACAGAAAAAGCATATATGTACAACAACTATTGAAAACCTAGATTTTTTTTATTTCTCACGTCCAGAGGCTATTTACAAAAACAAATGCTATATTTACAACAGAAAAAGCATATATGTACAACAACCATTGAAAACCTGACTTTTGTTCATTTCTCACGTCCAGAGGCTATTTACAACAACAAATGCTATATTTACAACAGAAAAAACATATATTGACAACAACCATTGAAAACCTGGATTTTTTTTTTTCATTTCTCACATCCAGAGGCTACTTACAACAACAAATGCTATATTTACAACAACAAAAACATATATTGACAACAATATGTTAAATTATTCTCAAGTCCAGATATTAAGTTCAATTAGTAGGTGCAAATAGTCACTTACTCATATAACTTAATATTTTGAAATGATATTCACTTCTTAAGCTAGCCTTATATAGCTGTCAAAATTCTCAGAAGATATTGTGAATATATGCTTTTTCTGTTGTAAATATAGCATTTGTTGTTGTATATAACCTCTGGACGTGAGAAATAAAAAAATCGAGGTTTACAGCCATGAGTCAAGCGAAGGTGGTGACTCGTCGAAGATTCATGGAGTGATATCAGAGCATTCTGTGGAGAAGCCTTCGGATCCGCTAGAAAAGTTAGATCCCGAACCTTTGGCAGGAGATTTCGAGTTTCAGCTTGAAGATCCAGTCACCATGCTCCAGTATGGACCCTTACTTGTTCTTGTCGAAGGCTTCGAGGTGTTCGAGTCACTGGGTTGTGGCAAAATCACAGATCTAACTACTTTTGGCTTCGTTGGGCTGTGGGTTGAATCATTTCTAAAAGAGAGAAGAAAAAGGGAGAAAGGAGAGAGAGAGAAGGAAGAAGGAGAGAGAGAAGGTCAGATTGGTAATTGTGCACTCACAAATAATTACACAGAAGTCCCTTGGGACTTCAGAGTAATTTCATAATTTCAAGGGACCTAATTGTAATTATCTCTGCTCCTTGGGACCTGTGAGTAATTTTCCCTATTTTGTTTTACAAATACGAAATTACCATACTACTCTCCTAAAAAAAACAATAAAATAGACCATCAAATTTTCCCCCCATTTTCTCATCTTTCCCTTTAAATGCATAGAACAAACAAGGTAGCAATTTCTGGAAACTTCTCGATTCATTCAATCTTCTTCCTTATTATTGCCGTCGTCATTCTTGTTTTTCGATTTTGGTGCCCACTCATCTAGTGGTGGTTGGTTGTTGCTGTGGGGGTAGTGATTGTCGGACTCTCCTTTTCCTTCTCTGTTTCGGCATGCTTGGGGGCTTGGGAAATGGCTGAGCTTTGTGTCTCCCTTCTTCCTCTTGCTCAATTTTGGGAGAGCTTGGGTATGTCTAAAACTTCTTTCCCTAGTTGGTGTGCGTATGATATATTGAAGTTGCCCTTGATTTCCCTTTTTCCGTCTGTGTGTATGTATGGTTAGATTTGATTTAAATCTTCCCCTCAGTTCCAGCTGCTATGCACAAAAGTAGGGGGAAGGTTGAGATTCAAATGAAGCTGAAGTTAAAGTTAAGGTGTTCATCTTAGGTAATTCTTCTTTAATTCCTCTGTTATTATAAGAGGAAGGAGACATGCTTAACTTTTGGTTTTCTTTGTTTTTAATTGATTATTAGTAAAGGATGGAGTCTGGGAAGCATGGTAAATTTATATATTGATGATTGGAGTTCTTGGGCAAGAGATTTTATAAGTGAGAACTTTGATAATATTATATGAATATTATTGCACACTAGGTGTTTGTTAAAATGTTCAAGACAAGAGTTTGGTTGCATGGAGATTGTTTAAATTCTTTATTGAAGCTTAGAGAGGTATAGATGATGCTTAGATAAATTTACTTGTGTCTTGATGGTAAATTTTGAATTATTAGTAGAATCTTGGAGCATGTATGGGAGGAAGAATGGAAGATTCTCTTTTATGTTTGATTGAATTGTTATGAGGTCACTTATTAGTTGTGGTATAAGGAATGTTTGTCATGAAGTTGGAAATAAAAACTAATTCAAGGATAAAGTTTGCTTGTTCTCATATTAGCGTTTGAGATATATATAAGATGGTTGGCCGTGTTTACTGGGTTGTTGGAGGTCATTGGTCGGTGATTGAAAGAACATAACTTTAAAGTAGAATATATTAAGAGATTGGTTATGAGGTGCATGCATTCTGGTATGTAGAGCACTTGACCGTGTTCACATGATGGATTTGCTTTGAACTAAATTGAAATGTGGTGATGCTTGCGCGCACACATATATTACCATAAGGTGGAATCTTATGAAATGTGATATTGATAAATTACAGTTATTTTATATAATATATTACTGTAGTAACAATGATTTTGTTTTGGACATTAAGAGATTAAGGAGTAGACATAATTTTGAAGCTAATGAATACGAGTAAGTTGTATATTTGAGAGCGCAACAGGTAAGTAAATATCGTCGCATTATAATTTTTATTAATGATATTTTTACTGCTTATTATATCCAGTTTATCTATTACATGTTATGACATGATCTCATCGAGGAAAAACATATCTCAATTAGTTTATTATTTACTTTGATTTTGAATGTGTAAATAGTAAGAATTTATTTGCAGGAAGACTCTTGAAATTTTTACAAATAGATATGACTTTTGCTATGTGAAGTTTGTCAAATAACTTTTTATTTTAAATTCTATTATGGTTCATATATAAATCAAGAATTTTGCTTATTCGAGGTTTAAGGGATGTGGGTTTTTACTCATATTCTAAGCTGGTGTAACATCCCAATTTCCAAAAGCAGTATATATATTTTTTTTCATCAGAGTAGAGCATCAAAGCGATTGAGTAACTAATATTTATATTCAAAATGCCGTAAGTCTGGCTGATTGCAGTAGTGGTACGTTACACCGAGTGTTTTCAAAAGTAAATAACAAAAGAAGAAAGTCTTCAGCTGAGTCCCTATGCGTGCTGCTTGCCTTTCTCCTCAATCCTCGGTCCTCCCAACCCTGACATTATGTTCAGAGCTGAGGTCTAATGCACTGGACCCTAGGCAACGGTTAACCTCATATTTACAGTATATAAGTACAGCAAATGAATCACCCCTAACCAATGTAAATGTACTGCTCCTAGCGAATGCAGATGTACCACTCCCAGTGAATCAGGATATACTGCTCCCAGCGAATACAGATGTACCGCTCTCAGCGCATGCATATGTTCAGTTATTCTCTAACGACCCTATGTATTCAAACAACATACCCCAACACACATACCACAAATGTAACACATATACGCATACCATAAATATCAGAGTTAGTGTTACAGTACGCGAACGTACCTTCGTTGACGGAAAATGGTATTTTTTTGACAGCGGTACGTGATTACAGATATCCTATAAGGATGATATCATATTATCAAGGCCCAACATCATAATAGGCATTTTAGGTACAAATTACCATTTTGCCCCTAATTCTCCTAATTGGCGGAATTTCGCCAGAATTTCGTTACTTTAACTCTAATCTTCCAAAATTTTGACATATCTCCATCTCCAATATATTTTTGAAATAAATATCATATTTATCCCTAAAGCATGGTTTCTAAACTAACTTAAAGATTAATCTAGCATTTCTACTATAATTACCGAAGGAACTACCAAAACTTAAGACCAGGGACCGAAGAACTTACCCGGAACTTGCTATTTTCTCCAGACTCCTCCTTCTTTCTAAAACCTCTCTCTAAGTGACTCTAGGAATTGTGAAGAATGAAGTGAAAGGGAAGGCCTATTTATAGGCAAAAAGTATGACACTATTCATACTTTTTCAGATCGGATTTCGGCCGACGGATCTTGATTTTACACATGGCTTCATCTCCACCATCTAATCCACCTCCTTACCTCATTCTTCAAGACCATGATGTCATCAAGATGATGCCACTCCCTTACTTTATGCATTTACCCGATAAAATCTCCTGATCGGTGTTCTAATCGCGTAATCTTAGAAAATCTCAAAAATCCGGGAACACAGCCTTGAAGTTCTATTCTTCCTCTTTGGAAATATCTGAGTTAACTAAATTTTTGATCCCATTAAGGGTATTTCGTTGTCTGTTGAACATTTTCAGACATACGTTGTTGGTTACAGAAATCACTTCGGGTAATTCTACTTTCGGGACAAAAATCCACTGATTCATAATATGTCCAGTTGTTTTCTACTTAGTTCAAGGATTTCAAGTTATGATTTATTTTCCATTGGTTCTCACTTTTCTTATCTACCCTTTGTTTACAAAATATCTTTTCATCTGATCCGTTATTCGCCCCGCCGGTTACGGAAATGACTTCCGCTAACACCAACTTCTGGACAAAAATTCACTTGTTTGTAATATGTCCTGACCTAAGAAACTTTGTTCATGGTTTTCTAGATAGGATTTAATTTCTATCGGTTCTCATTTATCCAACTAGTTCTTCCACAAATATCTTAATTATATTATTATTTAATTAACAAAATATCTTGATATTATTTTTGAAAAACCCACAACCCTTTTCACACTCAAATTTCGGTTTTCTCTTCCCTTTATTATTATTATTATTTTAATTCATCTAAATTAGCTAGAAGCTTAATTAAAGCCTTAATTCCATGATTAGCAATCTTTTAGGATTTAGGGTTTTCATTTTCTTAATCTCACCAATCTTTCTTAATCTTTTCTAATTGATTAGCAAGCACACTTTATGCTAATATTAGCCATAAACACTTGATTAAAGGATTTTCCATAATCTACCTTAAATATTCTCTTGTTCAGGCTTAAATAATTAGCCATTAATTAATTAACTAATCACTTCTTAATTGTTGATAATTTTTTTAATTAGAATTAATCATTTTCTCACAACTATTTCATTGACATTGGTATTTTATGTCCCACATATTATATTAAAAATCATGGGGCAACTTATGCTCCCCAAAATTATATTTAATTTTGCCTCATTATTTTTCAAGGGAAATAATCCCAAAAATTCCTAAAATTAGAGACAACATACTTTCTAATTTTCAATAAATATTTTATTACCTCTTGGGATTTATCATAATATTTTTCAGGGCATTTCATGGCCCATAATTGCATTTAGACCCTCTAGTTTCATTAGAAATTTCCCTAGACAATAGAATAAGTATCCTATAAGGTTTTAAAACCACATATTCACCTATTTCCAAATAAGTATTATTTGCTAAAATATAATATTCCTGATAGATAATTATCCGGGTATTATAGCTGGTTAAACCCTAACTTTTAGGGTGTGACACATGCAATATCTGTTTCGGGGTTCGTGATTGTTCCTCCCAATACAAGTGACTCATCTAGGACTCACTTGATATAAAGAGATCTAGCGAGGTCTTACATCGCTAGACCAAATCTAAGTTAGTAAATATTTTTATACTCTTGACATAACTAATTCGTGGTATTGAGATATATAAACAAGAGTAACGAGAGTGGCGTGGAAATATTGGAAGGAGGTGGATAAACATTGAAGGAAATTAATCAGCACGCTAATGGTTAGGAAAAATAAAGAAAAAGGAAAATTCAGCAACTTTAAAATGTTTTCTCACTAGAGAATTAGAAAGCGGTGGAAAGTAAAATGACACTCTTCATGGTTATTCTTTGCTAACTTTTTTCTTTGTAGAAAAATGTTTAGATGTGTTGAGATCTTTAAAACTTGCTAGGGTCAACGAATGCATTCATGCTTAAAAAAACACTTAAAACGAAGTTAAGATTACACATCAACAAGATCCTCGTATATAAGTAACAAGATTATTTCACAATTCTTTTAGTTAAGAAATAAGTTGAGTTTGTGAGGAAAATGAAAGAAATTTAGAAAGCATCCCATTGTTAAGGTCGGACTTCAACAAATCACTAGCTCATATTCATGATTCTCTAAGAAGAATATAGATTCTATTTGTATGTTCACTAGTTCAGCCAATAAGCTACTTCGTAATGACAATAACCAAAAAGACCGCTGATGGAAAGAATTATAAACTTATGTTCTCCTCATCAAATTTGCATCAATACATATTTTCAATTAATTAATTTGATATGTACGTATAAAAATACTAGTGTTAGCTTAATGATTGCTGTTTTAATTGGAAGATCATAATATTGGCCACGAAGTAACGGTTACTATTGCAACTGATCACATTCCTTCCTCCACAATACCTTTACAAATTAAGAAGTACGAAATTATGCTGAACCAACCAAGGAACAATAGATTCAGAGTGATAAATATGGTCATTGATGAGGGTTTTTTTGTCTTTAGCCTTGGGGTCCACAATCAAAAATAAACCAATGATTGTGTATAGTCAACCCTAGGATCGTTCTCTCTCTCGAAGAGCCTTTTATTGAATCTTAAGTAATCTAAATGACATGCAAATGCAATTAAAACAAAGGGAAAATTGGTTTTGGATTTTTTAATTGATAAACTAAAATAAGATTGCAATTAAATTAAATACTAAACTATTATATTTTTGGTATTTTCTAATAAAATGAAATGGAGTTTGAATGTATAATGAATAAATGCTCTTGGAAATGGAAAAGTGACTATCCTAGTTCAATTAAATATAGGATTAAATCTTCACTAAGTCTAAATGAAAAACCCTAAGATACCACTTGAGTCTAATATTCCCAATTAATAGTAGCTCTTACTACTGTAACTAATTACTATTTATTGAGATATTGTTTAAAACCACTTAGTGTGTGATTAGGATTAAATTAATGCAACTTGCTTCCTCTTGATTTGAATGCGATATCACGCCACTCAATTAATCCAATTCAATCATACTATCCAACAATACCACGTAGAAAGCACAATATCATTGAATCAATAAGGAAATAAATATTTATAAATCTAATCACATAGGTTCAATCCACAAAGTTATCTAACCGGGTAAACTAAGCCTCAACAATACAAATCCATATTCCTAAAACTAGGAAATTAAAATGTAATTAGAGAAAATAAATTGAACAAATAAACTCCCCTATTTAAGCTCTAGAGCTCCAGCCACTTCAACCACTCCAAGAAGCACAATGTTTAGCCACACATAGCTTCAATTTTAACCACAGCAAGCACTCTTCCAGACCCCACGAACAAGCAAATGAATAAATCAATAGAGGAGGAAATGAGAGAGGGAAAATCTGGAATAGCGGAAAGATGATGAAGAATGGTCGCAAAGAGGAAGGAAAGAAGAAGAAAATCTGGTGGAAAGACCGACGATGGTGGGCGTGAGAGTGAGAGTGAGAGTGACGGTGTTCAACGGTGAAGAGCTGGAAATTGTGGAGAAATAAAAAGAATGCAGTGACGGGAGTGTGGGTCAAATGGAGATCTACTGGGTTGAAGAGAAGGTGTATGGCTGACGGTGATGAGGGTGGTTCTCGGCACTGGTTCTGAATCTGAAGGTGCTTGCGTCGTCGGAGATGATGGAGGGATGGAGGTTGGAGATGATGGAAGCTCGCCGGCGACCGTGGTGAAGGGTGATGTAGCCGGCGAGATGGATGGAGGAACGTGGAGGGGGGTCGTGAATGTGAAAATCGAAGGTTCAGAGATGCAGTCCAGGTCGCGGCGCTCCCTCTGTGTATTTATTCTCCCTCAGCTCGCATCTTCTCTGTTGGGTTTCTGAGTCTCGGGTCACGTCCAGCGAATTCAATGTGTCGGGTCTGCTCTTTCAATTGCTTCAGCTGACCTAATTCACAGATAGTCAAAACGCTGAGTTTCAAACAGGGACCTAAGCTCAAAGATGAAAACGTTTTTGTAGAGGGATTAAATTGCAACTTTATAATTTGGGTTCAAACTTCCATTTTCAAATTTGATTTAATTTCTTCCAGCACCTACAATTCAAACCAATTAACCTAATATCAAATATTCTCATAAAAATCAATAATTAAGAGTAATTACATTTTTTTTGACAATTTTACCCTTTTAGCCCTAATTTAATATATTTACTTTTAATCTCAATTTATTATAAGAAAAGCATTTTAAGCTCAGTAATTATGACAAAATGCATTATAAATCCCAATTTAATGATCCAAAATCATATAAAAATATGGTTTAATCAGTCATCACAATGACACAACATTACAAATTACGAAGAAGTACAAAATTACAAATAAAAAAAAACAACTGAAGTGTTATAATGACATAAATAAAGAAAATGAAACGAAAAGAAGAAACATGTCTCTGAATATTTTTCCGGTATAAAATTAATATGCATCAAAAGATTAAAACACGTGCAGTTATCAAAATGGTTGAGGAAGATTAATAGGAAATGTATTTGAAAGAAGATATGAAAATATGGAGGGATGTCCACTACCAAATTCATATTCCAAAATACTTTATTCACATCCACGCTTCACGCCGGTTTTTGAACTAGTTTTTAAGAGAGAAAAAATATTCTCCATAACAAAATATAATCCCCTATAGCCCACTATTGAATTTTTCTCTATGTAATATATGAAATCTATTAATGATAAATTTTCTTTTTCATTTTGTTTACTTTATGGAGATTTAGTTTAACTTGAAATTAGAAGTCCCTTCACACTAAAGAACAAGATCACTTAAATTTTTAAGTGGCACTCTTTCCATTGTGACATTGACAAATTGAAAGGTATGGTCATTATGATTTATATTAAGAGAAAAATCAAAATTTAAATGATGAATGAATTAACTGAATGACAGTACAAATTGATAATTAATAAGTTGATGAATTTATATTTATCAATAATAAAACAAAGTTGTGAATAATTTGATTTTTCTATTTTATAAAAATTGAATAACAATTCCCAAGTTACTCTCATAAACTCTAATGTTGCTTTAGTAAATTAACAATATTCATGAAAAGTCACATTTTTCATTACTATGTCATTTAATTACAACTATATAACTCAAGTTAAACAATGTTATTTTTTGTCGGTAGGCATCAAGCATATCTTATAAAAAATAATGTCAGGAGAGGTATGGACTGATTGAATTATGATGTTCTAATTTACCATCCTATGTGTTAGGAAAGGCGCTATGGATGTTAAAACTTCCATCAATTTGTATTAGTTGGTTTCGGTTATACTCATTATTCCATTCACCCCGATCCGTGGCTGTTTCCATTTGTTCATGATCACGTGCTCATCATCTTCCCCAACTCTGCTCATGGCCCAGTCTCCAATTGAAGCTTGGTGAAGCAATTTGGATGAAGATTTGAGTCCAATGCACTTGAAGGATAAGTCTACGCTCTAGTCTTATAAATCAATTCAATTTGTGTAATAATCTTGATTTCCACGTTTAGGCATTATGATTGGAAGATTGTATTGAGAGTGTTTGGTTAAATGGTTCCTTCTTGTAGCCTTGAATTATACTGTGGTTTTCTAACATGTTGATTGCTCTACACTTTTGATTGATTTGGCTTTATATGTTTACATCTTAAGTCATGATTTTGCTTTTGTACAAGTGGCTGAATTAGTCCTTAATTACTACATAGGTGTTAGCTTATTAGTTTAATTTGAGTGCAAAGCCACATTAAACCAATAATCAGTGTGTATACTCTTATACATCCTATAACCCTTTTATCTTTCGATAATGGTATAATAGCTATTCTCTAAAAGTTATTTTTTAAAAATCATTTTTACTTCGTAAATTCTAAAAACTATTATCTAAAAACTATTTTAACATTGTAAATCATGAAAATCATTTTTTAAAAGCTACATCCAAATCCAAATGGTTTAATTAGCATAGCTGAAATCGGTGAAAGCCCATTAATTGCAATGATGGCGTTTTGTTGGGCTCTTCGTACCTTGTGAACTCGAGTTGTAAATCTCCCGGTCAATCTAATGACTTTATCGATTGTGCTTCCTGCAATAATTCAAGACCATCAACGTCCTGAAACTTGGTCCCACCCATTACCAAATTTTCTTGAAATAATGATCAATACTACCATGAATCTTGACCCCACCCACCACATGATTATCCTTTATATTAGAAAAAGGAACGTGCATCTCACTCAGTTTACTTTGACCACCATCACAATTAATTGTCTTCATATTAGCAACAGTCCGAGACTTCCTTTGCAATCTTGGTTCCGGATTTTCCTCTATTATGGCTGGAATCTCACTTGGTTAACATGTATTCAAGAATATACAAATATTTTAAACATAGGCTACACATGACCCGAGAGGAATTATAGCTTCAGATAAATCCTACTAATTCCCTCTCTTTTTATAATAATATAAGTCAAATTAATTAATTCAGCATAACTAAAAAAGGATAGTTACTATTGTGCTCCTATTTATAACTCATTTTTAACTAAATCACACATATTAAAAAGAAGTAGTTTACTTAATTATTAAGGAGTAAATTTCTAACTTACGTTCATTTACGAATAAATATTTTTCAATTCTTTTTTATCTCTTTATTTTTATTGCTACAATTAATATAGATAAAATTGTCATAATTTCATTTACTATCCTGAAACTAGACTTATAAATATGACTAAATTTTGAAGTCAAAAAATATTTATAAAAAGAAGCAAAGTTGTAACTCATTAAATTTGCTTTAAATTGATTTTTTTTCTCAATTTTATTTATATTAAATGTGGTTTTGAAGCAATGAGAAAAATATAAGAAGCCACGTTTAAACATTAATTGCATAAACAAAATTAATAAATAACCATTAATTACTTTTTAAAGTGACTCATATTATAAAACAAATATTTTTTTTTTATATACCTTCGCTCATCCATCCATCACTTTTATCCATCCAGGAAGCCTACCTGTCGGCCTAGTCAGTGGTTATTGCTTTGTGATTTCTTAGAAAGTTCTTCGAAGTTGCATTATTATGTAATTTCACAATAAAATTTAAAAAGAAAATGCACAAGAAAGAGACGCAAGACACATTTGCTCTTATATATGGGATTTACTTTTCTCATGTTGCAGGAGAAAAACAAGATTCCTACACACACATAAAATGGTAGGACCCACATATATATATAGTGTTAATTATATATATATGTGGGTCCCACCATTTTATGTGTGTGTAGCATGAGAAAACATTTCTCCTACAACATGAGAAATGTTTTTGGGAAAATTCCGTTTAAATACCACCTGAATTTGCAAAACCCCCAGAGGACCGTCGAATTTGTAAAAAGACTCAGAGGTGACACGAACTTTTCTGGGTTTTGCAAATTCGCTAGAAAAGACCAAACTGCCCTTAATTAAACATGAAGTCAGAAAATTCTCACTCAATTCTCATTTGAAACTCAATTCGCCGCGAACTGCCCTAGCCTCTTCTCCGTCTTCATCGCCTCGACTGCCGTAGCCTCTTCTCCGTCTTCATCGCCTCGACCTTCTTCTCCGTCTTCATCGCCGCGACACTGCCCTAGCATTTTCTCCTTCTTCATCGCCGCGACCTTCTTCTCCGTCTTCATCGCCGCGACACTTGTTCTCCATCTTCACCCTGGTGACGCCGTGAATCAGCAAGTTGGGACGCAAATTGCTCCGGCCAGTAGTTCTTTCTTTGCCAAACAAAAATCATTTGAGGGCTCTTCACTATCTTCATCCAGCGGCGCTCGTTCTTCGTGGCGTTTTCAAAGGTAAATATCTCTGGATTTGAACGCCTAAATCTGTGTCAGATATTTCCTTTGTCTGGAATGAGCTTCTACATTGGTCCTTCCGTAAAGGGGCTTTTCCAATCTTTGTAGGTTCGGTTTCTTCTTTGCTCTTAGCAAGGGCATACCCTTCCCTTCTTCTAAGAGATTTGCTCGACTGCTTGTCCTTGGCTGCCCTTTATTTTGCAACTTGTAATTTGCTTGTTTTTTCCCTCCTCTGTGGGTCAGTTGGTGAGGCTTGAGTGCTTATCCATATTTTAGAATTCGTTAACATCATTGCCTTGTGCTATTGGCAGCTTGCGAATGTTAATTTTTTGGTGTCTGAGGACTCTATGGAATAATTGTTGTTATTCAATAAGGAATAATACAATTATTTGTAATATTTTTGTTTGGCTCTTTGGTGTCACTTTGTTATTATATTTTGTTTGTTTGGTTGTCTGATACTTGTCTATTAGTATTTAATTGCTCTTGTTTATGAACTCTTGTGCACTTGATACTGTCAAATATATATTCCAAACTAACTTTTAATCTAAACGAGCTTCTGCTCCCTATGCAATATCCAGAACCAAGAGTTACAATACCAGCTTGCACAAAAGAATATGCTTTTAGAAACAAAATTGTTGGATGAATCTTTGGTGAGAGTTACAATATGGCCATTTTGATTCATCAACCATCACAGATATTTATATTTTCAAATGCTCTTGTTTGTACGTATAATTGTTCACGCACACTTTTCAACTTCTCTCTTATGTACCCAAATCATGATTTTAATAGCTTAGCTTGACATCTTTAACCAATTTACCAGTAGTAAAAGATAGGTTTGCATTCTATACAACTTAGCCTAAACAAAACTTGAAGGCATTACTTCTAGGATTGAAATGTTATGATCCATGAAATGTTGAAGGCATTCGTGCATCTGTTCATTGTAGTGCTGCCTTGTGAACTATTCTTTTTGTAATCGCTTAATTTGAAGGACTATTCTAACATTCCTTTAAAAGATTTATAAAAAGGAAGATGTTAATTCTGTTCAATTTGAATTCATACTTGTACTATTTTTGCCACCCCATCCACCAATGTGGTGACAGATTACTATTGTTGTGGTTAAATTGCATATAATTAGCAATTTGAAACCTATGTTGAGATAAACTTTTCTTCCAGGATTACTTGTTTATGGCTTGACTCTGTTGCTAATTACCTCCTTCTTTTAACTTGTTCACAAAGTTTGGCATGTATCTTGCAAGCGTACATATTGCTTACTCTAGGAAAATGATGTGTATTACTTTTCTTACTCATTACTACTTTAACTATATCAAAGGACAAATCACCTACTGTTGCAACAAACTGTGCATTTGATTTATATGCTCTTACAATATTACTTTGTCCCTTATTCTTTATTTAGATACACTCAGAAATTGGTTGCATTTCAGGTTGAACCACCTTTAGTGTAGTATAAATATATGACTCTATTCTTACAGTTCCATTTGCTGAAATTTTATAAAAATATCCTCTATACTTGTCAAAACCATCATTATGCCTATTCATTATTATATCATCATAACTTTCTCAACCCCAACGTATTTTTTTCTCACAATAAACTTATAGCTTTCAAGATGCTGATTTATACAGATATTTTTTGCTGTTACATGTGGTCCATGAACTCTCCTAATTTTGTGTAATGCCATAACATTTTTTTAGGATCATCTCTCCTAATTTTGTGTCCTGTCATTTCAATTTTGCAGGTTTAGCAAAATGTACACTAATAATGCTTACTTTTTGTTTCGCAGTGAGTTTCACAAAGAGAATCAAGTTGGTGACTTTGAGGACATGAATAGGGAGTCCGCAAAGGCATGGAGGGCTTTAAGCGTCGATGAGAGGAAAGTATACTTTGATAGAGCCAAAGAAGGAAGGCCCGAGAAGAAGAAGGGCACCTCCCAAACCCCTTTTCCATCACGATGCTCATTGAACAAATTTTGCAAGCTTGTAGCATTTGTGAACTCCCAAGAAACACAAAAAAAAAAAGGTGCAGCTGTTAGGGTTTGGACAATTGCTTGAAGTTCAAAATATGAGACTGCCACGGGAAATGTTAGTCCCGTTCATGAGAGCCTATGATCCCCCAACCAATCAATTCAGAATAAGGGGGAAAACAACTACGATAGAAGCAACAGATGTGGCTCAGTTGCTTGGGGTGCCACATAGTGGGGAGGAGGTGACAACAAATGTGATGGACACAGATTCGGTATTTCTACAACTCAAAAAAGATTACGGTAAAATGAAGTATGATGACATATTGAAGTTCATCATTGAAGGCAAGTCGGGTGACGAATTTGAGATTCTATTTATGATGCACTTGTTGGGGACTTTTCTGGCGCCAACATCAAGCACAACTCCCAGTTTGCAATTGCTGAAGGTATTAGCCTCAACCAAGAAAGGATTTTTCCACTTCGACTGGGCAACATATGTTGCTCATGACCTTCGCAAAGAGGTCTCTGATTATGTGAACGCTATAAGAGGGAACAAAGATTGCAACTCTTATGTCGGGGGGTGCATATATATGTTATTGGTCAGTATTTTGATCTATTCTGTGTTAACATTTTTTTGTTATACCATTTGAATGTTGTACCTTGTTAACATTTAAATGTTGTACTTGTTGTTGTACTTATTGTTCACGGAGCGCTTCCCATTAGGAGGAAAGGCAGTTCAGCACAAAGGGAAGAGTCCAATTCAGTTTTGGACTAAGGAGAAGGTGCGGGAGCTGATTGACAAAGAGAAGAAGAGCAACATCGGGATTTTGTATGCGACAAAGGCTGGGCAGCACAAGGCTAAGAAGGACACTCCGGAAAGGAGTTTTGTGGCCTCTCTAGACCCAGTAAGTGCTTCCACATATGACATTGTCTTCATGCTTGATCATGTTAATGACCTGTGATAAATTGTGTCATATGCAGGTTTTCAAGGACTTGCATGACAAGTTGATGGGTATCATCAACGAAAACCACAAAAAGCTTGTCCTTGCTGTAGAAGATGAGCTACAAAAGGCACAAGATGATATTCGAAGGCAGCGGGAGCAGCAAGTCGGTGCGGCTGATGATGACATTAATGAAGCTGATGATAATGGCCAATTTTCTAATGGTGATGATGAGGGCCAAGAAGGTTTAGGTGACGGTCATGATGACGGCGAACCTAGTTATGACGAAGAGGCATCTGTCCGAACGCCAATTGACATAGATGAATTGAATGGGGAAAGACTTACTGGAGTTGAAGAAACCAATGAAGGACAACAATCAATTGTTCCAGACCCTGTTCAACAAGAAGATGCACCATGTAGGTCAGAGAGGCTGAAGAAGCCTAAAAACATGTCGCCTTGGACTCTGACAAAGCCAGTAAAGCGACCTAGGAAGGCAAAAGAACACAAGGATATATTCTTCGACATTATCTCCGGATCCTGCACCAAGGATGAGTGTGAAAAGTAAGTCGTAAAAAGCTTAATTTCAACTAATATTCAATATTACATGTGTTCAGTGTTCATCTACGATTGAATGAAGTAAACACTAATATTCAATATTGTATGTCAGACGTTTAGTTTGCATTAGTTAACGTATGATGTCATTGTTTCTCTTTTACAGGATTCTCTTACAAATAGACGACGAAGACATAACCCGGGAACAACTACAAACATTAGGCCGGAGGAACAAATTAAGCAACTGGGTATGTGGAAAAAATCGCTAAATTTCGACCTTATCTCGTTTTGTACCCCGCTTATCGAAGTGTTCACACATGTAGGTTATGTCTGTTGTGTGTAAGACATTGATGCAAGACATGCAATACCAGGGCGAAGTGAAGAGGCACATTTTTAGTGCTGATCATATGGTAAGTGTGCTTCTATGGACCCCAACAATATGTTTCCTGTTGACATACGTCTATATGACTTCAATATTTGTTGCTTATGCAGAATTTGTTGGCCAGAAAACCGCCAGGATGGAAAGTTGCTGAGTGGAAAGATCAACTACTGCCTGAACTAATAGGTTACAATATCGGTGATTGTGAGTTGATAATGGGACCGATATTGGTTGGCCACCACTGGTTTTGCACTGCCATTGATCCAAGAACAAAGAATTTTTATGTCTTAGATTCAATGAAGTCAAATTTCACCATTAGCATGAATGAGCCCGGTAACAAGAAGAAAACCGCACTTGCAAATCCCCAGGCAACGGCGATTAAACAAATTGTATGTTACATGTGTTCAGTGTTCATCTACGATTGACTGAAGTAAACACTTATTTAATGCATGTGTGTTTTTGCAGAGGGATCGTTTTGAACAGATCATTGAACTGGTGAAACCAAATGACAGAGCCAAGATGCGAAGATCAGAAATATGTTGGCCATCCGTTCCACAACAACCGAATTTGTGAGTGTGATGGTTTGATAGATGGTCAATGATGGTAGGTTGTAAATTTGTTAACTAGTGTTATTCTATGTTGTGTAGGCAAGACTGTGGTGTACATGTCTTGATATGGCTGCAAAATTGGAAACCCAACGAAATACTGGAGTATGGTGATGAGGAGCTGAACGAGTATAGGTCCAATCTCATGTGGTGGCTGGTCAACCATAAATTGAATAAAGCCAAAGATGCCGCATTGAGCCTCTTGAATCCTCCATCAGCCCAACTAAAGAAACGGAAGAGATGAGCATAATTGTTAAAGGCTGATTTCTTCGGTTGTTTCCATATTCAGTGCTTAGGAATGAATCCAATTTTGTTGTGCTGGATATTTGTAAATGACACAAATTTACAAGTTGTATTGGCAGGGGACTTATTTGTATCTCACAAATTTTGTTGTGCTGGATATTTGTAAATGACACAAATTTACAAGTTATATTGGCAGGGGACTTGTTTGAATCACACAAATTTTGCCCATCAGAGATTTGTAAAAAACCAAAAGAGTTTGATTATTACAAGTCCACAAGCACAATTTACAAGTCCAAAAGCGCAATTTACAAGTCCAGAAGCGTAATTTACCATTGTTTCTGAAAAAATCCATTTTTACTCTTCCATAAGAGATTTGTAAAAAAACAAAAGAGTTTGATTATTACAAGTCCACAAGCGAAATTTACAAGTCCACAAGCGCAATGTACAAGTCCATAAGCGCAATTTACCATTGTTTCTGAAAAAATCCATTTTTACTCTTCCATCAGAGATTTGTAAAAAAACAAAAGAGTTTGATTATTACAAGTCCACAAGCAAAATTTACAAGTCCACAAGCGCAATTTACAAGTACACAAGCGCAATTTACCATTGTTTCTGAAAAAATCCATTTTTACTCTTCCATCAGTGTTTTGTAAAAAACCAAGAGAATGGATTATTACAAGTCCACAAGCGCAATTTACAAGTCCAGAAGCGCAATTTACCATTGTTTCTGAAAAAATCCATTTTTACTCTTCCATCAGTGTTTTGTAAAAAACCAAGAGAATGGATTATTACAAGTCCACAAGCGAAATTTACAAGTCCACAAGCGCAATTTACAAGTCCACAAGCGCAATTTACCATTGTTTCTGAAAAAATCCATTTTTACTCTTCCATCAGTGATTTGTAAAAAAACAAAAGAGTTTGATTATTACAAGTCCACAAGCGCAATTTACAAGTCCAAAAGCGCAATTTACAAGTCCAGAAGCATAATTTACCATTGTTTCTGAAAAAATCCATTTTTACTCTTCCATCAGAGATTTGTAAAAAAACAAAAGAGTTTGATTATTACAAGTCCACAAGCGCAATTTACAAGTCCAAAAGCACAATTTACAAGTCCAGAAGCGCAATTTACCATTGTTTCTGAAAAACTCCCAATAAATGCATTATAACAAAACCTGAAGCGCAAATTACCATTCCTGAATTACAACAGATAGTCATTGACAAATCCTGACACAATATTTGATAATGATGCTTCCCATAAATGTAAGTACCATTACATAGTCTCTACCAACAGATAGTCATTTTGGTGTTAATAGTTACAAAAAGTTGTAATGGGATGACAACATTTACAAAATAAAGTAAAATGACAAGAGAACATTACGATCCACGTAATGTTTCTGTGTCATTCCCCAAAAAATGAAATGGGATCCAAGTCATTGTACATATACCAAAAGATGACTTGTATAATATTTACCCTACGACCCCAACTGATCAGCAAGTTAAGATGGGTTTGGATTTTTGCAGGTTCTTCTTGTGTGTCCTTCTTGATGGCATGAGCTACAATGGTAAATCTTCTTGTTACGAAATTGGGACTCTATCCTTTCAACTCTCGGCCTTCCAGGTGGACGACTAGTCTTGGGAGGTGCCAGGAACACTTCACTTCCTATGTCATATAGGCGGATGTCATTTGGATTTGGCATGTCTATTGTCACAACAGGAGTCATGGTTCGGCTATAAATCTTTTTTTGGGTCGTTAACGTAAGGTATTCATCAACATAATTGTACACATTACCATGAACACCCTTTATGGCTGTACACGCATGAGGACAAGGAATACCTGACATTTGCCAAGCTTTACAAGTGCACTCGCGCAAATTCAACTCAACCATTAACGCCCCACTTGCTGTACGGACCTGCACCCTTCCTCTCCCATATACCAGAACATCCATGTATTCAGCCCGTGCCACATTTTCCAGCACATGTTGTTCGATATTCGGGCCAACACCATTTTTCCACTTACTCATTGCCATGCTTGCTGCATACATCTTCTTTGCAACTTTGTTATGGTGCTCATGTATAAGCTGGGCAACATTATGATGCCTCTCCTTCACCATCCAAGCATTGAAGGACTCAGCTAGGTTTGTGGTAATTTTATCCCACAATTGAAATGGGAACTTGCTCATGGCCCATTTGTCAATATCACCATGATGTATCAACCACTTAAATGCTTCCTGATTGAAAAGCCTCATTTGTTCCATCGTAGATTCGAAGTCACAATCAAGTCTCGCATATGCAATTGCATCAAGTAACTGAAGTGCGGTTTCCCTTTGTTGCCCACATATCTTCCTCTTTCCTTTATTCAATTTAAGCATTTGGGCACTAAAGTTCTCCTTAATGTGCCTATAGCAGTATGCATGTCTCTCAGACCCGAAAACTGCACGGACAGCAGCAATAATTGCATTGTGTCGGCCGGACACAATTGTAATCTGTAACCCTCCAAGTGTCCTCCTCACCATTTCGAGGAACCATGTCCAGTCCTCAATTGTCTCTCCATGGACAATAGCAAGGGCAAACGGCGACAACTCATTGTCTGACTCGAATGCAGAAGCTGATAGGAGAGTCCCCCTATATGGTCCACTTAAGTGGCTTCCATCGATGTACAAAACGGGTCTTGCACCAAAAATGAACCCCTCTATGCAACAACCATACGCTATAAATACTCTCTCAAAGGTATTGCTCCCACTAGCCACCCATTCAGCCACAGTCTTATCATCAGTTTCCTTCAACCGATCACATATCCATGGTATCAACATGTATGTCTGTTCAGGTCTACCGTGAATTTCCTCCATGGCCTTCTCCTTTGCCCGATATGCTTGCTTATATGTCAAGTGAACACCATAATCTCTTGCCAAACTATTCTTTATATCATTCGGACGCTTGTCAGTGTGATTTCTAACCTCATCAATAATAATTGAACTTCTCAAGGCACCACTTCGAGCATGTGTCACCTGAAGATTGTCTTGTGCTGTATGATCATGCAAGTCGGTGTATCTTGTCACACATAAGAAATCATTGCTCTTCCCAATTGCCCTTGCAGTTATCCTCCATGGACAATCTTCAACCTTGCATTTAACATACACACAATCCCTTGCATTCTTCACATATGTGTACTCAAATTTGTGGGCAATACTGAACTTGTGCAGCACCTTCTTGAACTCATCAGAATGTGCAAATGTTTGATTCACTCCTATGACCAAGTCCTTCCACTTGTTAGAGTTTTGCACTGGCATCGGTGTTGGTGCGCTTTGACTTGCACACGGAAGACTCAAAAGAGGTATTCCACTGCACTCCTTGTTTGCATAATCATCACTCGCTCCGTATGACATTGGCTCCTCAATGTAAGTCATTTGCTCAGTAAGATCCACGAATTGATGAACCCTACATAGATAATGACAACTTTTGTCAAGATATTACCAACAACCCTATATGAGATAATTGTTGTTCTAACTAAACTTAGTAGGACATACCTTTCTTGATCATCCATCTCCCTTGGTGCAATATGAGTACCTGTACATCCTACATACACATGTGCACTTCTTTTATTATAAGTAAATAGATTTTCCATTTCATCATCATTAACCATGTCTACTAAGATATTCTCATCAAAGCTTAGAGTGTATTTAATGTCACCATCTATGCCAAACCAGTCTCCTATCATTACCCTCAATTCTTCAAGTTTCATCCCTTCCTTCAACGATTTTACCCTCACACTCCCACCGTTATATTTAACTTGACCTTCACCATTGGCTACGAAGTCCCCCCTATCATGGAAATAACAAATTAGTGAGTTTGAAGAAGGTGTTGCCGCCATATCTGCTACCATCTTGCATTCCAACCTGTAACAAACAACGAATATTTCATCACAATGTTTCACCAAAGTTTGTAATGATTTTCACGAATTTTACAATGGTAATTACAAGATCAAGAATGACATTAACCAAACATCATACCAGTCAATGACAACTATAATAAATATATTGTAAAGAAGGGAAGGATAATCTTAAACGGGAATATTGCAAGTCTAAATGAGTTAATTGTTAAAGTATAGCTAATGTTCATCTTTGCGTCGAGATGATGATCAATGCTAGTTACTTGTTAAACTAAATGTAATTGTTAAGGCAGATAGTATGTATCGTTCTAGATATTAGGAATCATTAGGAACTATTGTTATTATGTTGGACAATGATTATTATCAAATCCCAAGTAATGCAGCAATTATGCATATGGAGACAAAGAACTTATGCAGCAATCATTGGGTTCAAACAGTGAGTGAAATAACCCAAATGCAAAAAAATGCAAGAAATTGTAACAATAAATGCACAAACTGTATTTAATTCTTGTTGGCGCCAGAAATGCACAGACATTAATTAAATCTTGTTGGAGCCTAGAGTTAATTCTGGTTCAGCAAACATTGGGCTTCAAGATTGACCAAACGAAAAGGTGCTCTATGTGAAGGGCCTTGGATTATCAAGAATTGTGGAGATCACGTGTGATTTGTAAACTGAGTTCAACGATGGTTCATGCGGCAGTGGGTTTAACTCGTAAACTAGTTTGTATTACAAAATGGCGGCAAAAATTTCAAAATACCTCTCGTAAACTATGAAGAATGAGTTCAACAACATTCAATAAGTCCAAATCCTAACATTCAATAAGTTCAACGATGGTTCACGCGGCAGTGGGTTTAACTATGAAGAATGAGTTCAACAACATTCAATAAGTCCAAAGCAACCCATTTACATAAAATAATTACTCACAGAGCTTGGTGTAATACCCTAAAGTTCATAATCGTTATAAACATTATATTTTGGCTTAATTAAAGATCAATAAAGGTTTAATATTAGTACAGAGATCATAATTAATTTGGTCACACTGTTTAGCCTAGTAACATCTGAAACACTATACTAAGATGATAACTTGGATTAAATTATCATCCCCTAAATATTCAATATATATGGCGAAAATTCAATAATAAAGAGGCAAATCCAACTATTAAAATTAAAGCATAAAATGAACAAAAAGAAAGGAAGGAAGAAGGGGATGTTTTTAGCTTGTGGAGCAATAAACACAAATTCAGACACATGCAAAGGCTTGTGGATGAAGTTGGAACCTTCCAACTTGGAGAGCAAGTTACTTGGAGAACAAGTCACCAAGCTACTTAGTGAGCAAGTTACTTGGCGAGCAAGTTACTGGGCGGACGAGGTTACTTGGCGAGCAAGTTACTGGGCGGACGAGGTTACTTGGCGAGCAAGTTACTGGGTGGACGAGGTTACTTGGCGGACAAGTTACTTGGCAGACAAGTTACTAGGCGAACGAGGTTACTTGGCGAACAAGTTACTTGGCAAGCAAGTTACTTGGTGAGCAAGTTGTAAAACTTGGAGAGCAAGTCAGAAAGACTTGGAGAACCAGTCGGGAAGACTTAGAGAGTAAGTCGAGCAAGTCAGGAAAACTTGGAGAGCAAGTTGGGAAAACTTGGAGAGCAAGTAAGAATTGGCTAGAATGCTCTAGAAGAAGTCAACAACTTGTTGATTAAGCTAGGGTTTTCTAAACACAAATAACACCTAAGCCTTGCTTATGTCATCAAGATGACATCATAAGGATGACATCACAAGAACACATGAAGGGTGTAGATTTAAACTTCTTCATTAAGTTTAGATCTAATGGTTAGGATTTAAGAAGAGGCTTGTTGAAGAAGTTGGGAATTTTCCTATAAATAGGAGGCTTCCCCTCCTCATTTCTTCACACCATCACCACATACACCTCTAATCCTTTGATTGAGAGAGTGAGAGTGAGAGTTCTCTTGGAGCTAGAAGGAAGAAGCAAGAGTCTTCAAGAGGTAAGCTTGTTCTTAGTTTTATAGTTTTTAGTTGTTCTTAGTAGTTTTTAATATAGATGTTAGTTTAATCTAGTAAATAGGTAAAGTGATTCCCCATATTTGTTTTCAAGCCTTATTGCATCAAAAAGATGCCTGACAAGGTGGAAACATGTTGGGGAGTGACTTTTAGGATTAAGGGAATAAGTTAGAGTAAGATGAATGAAGTCTAGAATTGCTGGATTTTGGGAGTCAACTGGATAGGGGGCATTATTTTCTGTATCAAATGATCTCTAAAAATCACGAAATTTTCCAGAAATAAAGTAGACATGTAGGGCTTTCCAAATATATAAAATATGTAACGTTTTGATCTCTGGACAAGGAGATATGAATTTTTGAAGATTAGGCTATTTTTCTGGGCGAATTTCTGGGCAGAGGATGAACACGTGAAATCTGGGAGTTATTTTTGAATTCTGGGCAAAGTATGATATTTTTTATGAAAAATATACATCCTAAGGAGTCCGTAACATTTTACGGATCTTCGTTTCGATTTTTCTAGAATTAGTTATGATTTTTCGAAGTTAGGCGAAAATCTGTCCAGAATTTCTGAACCAGCGTCTTTTTAAAGAATTAAAGTTGATAAGTTGAAAAATAAACCTACCAAGGGTAAAAAGGTCATTAGTGACTAGGATACCTTCTAGAATATTACTGGTGAATTAATAAATGTGATATTACCATTACAGGATACACATGACCATACTCCGACCGACGAACATATCGATATCGCCGACTCAGGTACGGACGCGTATTGTAACACTAACTCTGATGCTTATGGTATGCTTATATGTGATGGATAGTCTGAAACTCTGCTTTGAAAATTGATCATACACATATAGCTTGATACGGGTTATAGTCGTGATAATGACGTTATGTTTTCCTAGCGCTGAGGACACGATAGGCCATCGTGGCACTGGAAGATAGTGCAGACTATAATAACATGCATATTGCAGTGGCTGTGTTATGTTATTATGTGAATATGGGAATATTGTATGTGATTATTACTGTTTTGCCATGAATATCTGTCATACATATTTGATACATAAGCATGAGGTTAACCGTTACCTGAGGTTCAATGGTAATTGAACCTCAGCTCTTATCATAGCGTCAGGGTCCGGAGGAACCAGGGCCAAGGACAAGGATAAGGAGCCAGCGCAAGGACGAAGACGAAGAAATTTTTATTTCAATTTTATTTTATTAAACAATTTTCAGACTACTGTACCGCTGTGTAAGCAGCCAGATACTACAACAGTGAAGGTTTTATCAGATACTCACTCTTTTGAAATTATTCCGATGCTCTACTCTGATGGAAAAGAAAAAAAAAATTATTCCGCTTTTGAAAATTGGGATGTTACACTTGGCGGCGGCGTGTCCACACCACGCACGTTGGCTCCGGCAGTGGGTCGATTTTCCGTCTTCAAACAGATTTATGCAATGGGAAATATCAGCACAGTGAGCGAAGCTTGCCTCTTCTTTGAGCTTGAACGGCGGCGTCAACGGCGGATCTTGGGCTCCAACGGCGGCGGGTGGGTGCTGCGCGGCGGCGCGTCCAAACGACGGACGTGGGGCTCCAGCACTTGGACGATTTTCACTCTTCCTGAATGCTATAATTCCCAAATATCAGATTTCATAAAACCTTCTCCACACATATTAAGATAAGGGCAGTTTGGTCTTTTCCAGCGAATTTGCAAAACCCAGAAAAGTCCGTGTCACCTCTGAATCTTTTTACAAATTCGACGGTCCTTTGGGGGTTTTACAAATTCAGGTGGTATTTAAACGGAATTTTTCCAATGTTTTTCCCCTTATATATATATATATATATGAGTCTACACATACACATTGCTCCATCTCTGCTTGAGTCTTTGATTATCACTTCTCTCTCTCTCTCAAGGAGTCATTGTGTCCTTCATCATCTCTTCGCCGTGCGAAGCCACTTAAGGCGGCGTCTCCCTCCATCACCTTCGTCTTTAGTAGATCGACAAAGAACGTTCTTCCTCCTTAGTCCAGATCAGGTGAGCTTGAACCTGTGATTTTCATATGTGCTTGGTCTGAATGTTTTGTTTGTGTGTTCCAATATGAATATTTCATTTGTGTTCTCCATGATTTGTTTGAGCTTGGGAAGAAGAAGGGAATAATTGGGTCTTTTCTCTCAATTAGGATTTAGGAAAATAAATTTTGTTAGTGGGTAGGAGTTGATAAATCCCGAACCAAAATCCAATTCTCCATTTGAGCAGCTGTGTCGCTCGGAGACCTATTTTGATGGAACCTGTATGACGGAGCTTCCTTGTCTGTGAACTTGCCTTCCATCTAGTCCTTCTTACTGACCTCAAATACATCCTCAAAGGTACGTACTGGGGTGTACAAAGCCAGCTACCAAATTCATACTTTGCCTCATCATTTCCTCTGAGGATATTGGGGTACTTAAATCCTCGACCCTTGTGACCTAGATGACCACATGTAGCCAAAATTCTACAACCTCTCATATCCAACTGTAACCTATATGCACATAGCTTATGTGCTCCTTTTGTTCTTATGTGTTCATACCTCTAGAGGTATGAGCATTTTTTTTTAATTTTTTTATACATTGTATTTATTTAGATTTAAATTATATGTTGTTTTAATTTCTAATATGTTTTTTACACCAGTATCTCAAATTAATTAGTTTCCATGATACTGGTGTTACAGACAAATATTTTTAAATGCAGAACTTTGAGATATTTGGTGCAAAAAACATGTCAGAAAATAGCATATAATTTAAATATACATGAATACAATATATATATATATATATATATATATATATATATATATATATATATATATATATATATATATATATTATAAAAAATATGCTCTAAGCACATAAGAAGCGTATAAATTATATGCATATAATATAGACTCAACCCAAGAAGGGTCCTTCTCATCACGCAGACACAAAAACCTATAGTCAGTGGTTCATCAAGAAGAATAAGAGTCATAATTCGAATAAAACACCTTACTAATTTTCCATCCACCACCGGCCTTTCATACATTACAATTTGCCCCACTACATCTCCAATAGTTTTGGCATTAGAAGTCTCAAATGCCTCTCATGGAAGACCATGAAATTGTATTAAAAAAGGCACAGTATCAAAATTTGTTGGTTCTTAAGCTTTTGATGATTACAATTTCAAACAAGAATTGATTAAGCAAGAACCCAAGTCTGATAATCTAATCTATTACATGTTACTCGAGCAAAGGTTGGTTCATGCCCAAGCAACATCGAGAGATAAGTATGTCAGATTGCTTCTGATAAAGATCTTGCTCGAGCAGACATGAAAAGTGTACTCAAGCAACGTTGAGAAAAGGCTCAAGTAGGAGTCTACCCGAGCAAAGCCAAATGCTTACCCAAGCAGGATCATTCTGAGCAAGTCAGGATTCTTGCTCAAGCAAGCTAAGGAGCCTGCCCAAGTAGAGTCAGATCTGTCTCAAGAAAGTGCTTGCCCAAGTATGAAATTTTTCATACTTGAGCAGCATACCCAAGCAGGCATATTTTTATACCCGAGCAACGTTGTTCTCTGTGCTTTGATTATCATTAGAAGAAGTATTGCCCAAGCACAGAATCACTCTTGCTCGAGCAGCATCGTCTATCCGTATGAAATAGAAAGCATGCCCAAGTACATATTAGTCCATGCTTGAGCATCATACTCAAGTATGATATTTTTCATACTCGGGCATCAGCGAGTAGAAGTAAATTCTTCACCTTTTCAATGTGCTTGCTCGAGCAACCCTTAATCTATGCTCAAGTAAACTAGTTCCTGATTTTCAAATCACCGTCTGTAATTTTCCGTTGAGCTTGAATCGATTAATTACTCATCTGATTACTTGTGATTAAGATTACCAAATGCTATTAACCAGTTTGTTCATGAGTTTCAGATCATTTAGATAGAAATTACTAGTGGATTTTGACTTTAACCACCTGGACAGATGAACGCATTTAATGCAGCTGCCAAAACCGTTGTATTCTCCGTAACCGATGCACTGGACGAAGTAAAGCAAAACTCTGATACACTCAATCCAGCATTTAATGAAATCTCACAACGGCTACAACAGAAAGAATGTAAGAGAATGCCAGATCGAATATTCAAACCAAGTGAGCAAATCCTCAGAAAATATTCTATCTGTCTAACGGGCATTTTGTGAAGACTCAACGGCTAGCCCTGCGCTTCAACAACGGTCATCAATGAAGATATCTATAAATAGTCGAAGCATTTATTTTACCACCTAACCGAAACACTGCGCAATTAACTCGACATTAATCTCTTCTGTGTTTCAAATTTATTGCTGAGTTTCTGTTCTTTAGTGTTCATCATTATTCAACTCGTGAGGAGTATTTAAACATTTACCTTCTTCTGATTGTAACTTAAGGTTGTGAAACCTTAAGAGTGGGTGTAAAAGATTACAACTTGTAAGGGGGAGTGGAATCCGAGTGAGTTAGGATCATCCTTTGTTTACAGAGTCTGTAATCTCTTCTGAAAGATAGTGAAATCCCAGGAGTTCTGGGGACTAGACGTAGGTCGAAGATTTAGACCGAACCAGGATAAATTGTCTTGTGTTCTACTGTTTCTTACAAGTTCTTTACTTTTGCTCATCATAGAGGAGTTTCGTTTTTCTTTAAGTCAAAGTTTTTTTTAATATCACCTATTCACCCCCCCTCTAGGTGATATTCCACCTTCAAAATTGACATCTTTAAGAACCATATTATCTTCCCAGATCTGAAGGTTTAAAAGATGACCTTGTATAGACCATGTCCTACCTTTGAGAATACGTGCGTAATCATTGGTATTATTAAACCGGAAGAGAAAGATTAGTTGACTTTGATCAAGGTCGTGCACCTCCGCTCCTTCATCCAACTCCAACTGCCACCCCTTCTTGATCATGAAGATAACTGTCGAAACATTCAAGTTTTTAGTAGTTAATATCTTTCCTACTAAGGCATCCCCTTGCTTCTTGACCTTCCTATCCAATTTCAGGACTACCTACTTTTGTTTCTTACAACCATTACTCCGCACCACCTCCATACCTTCAACCTCTCCACAAGAACACACACTCACACACTCTAAAAAACTCATAAGGGAAAAAGGAAAGAAGAATAGATGGTTGGTGTTCAAATAACACCAGCCAGAATGATTCATAGGTTGCCTCGCAGACTCTCACGGGAAGAGAAAGAACAGGCTTTCACAAGGAGCTCTCATACACACTTAGAAAACTCACAAGAAAAAGGATAGAAGAAACAGCTGGTCAGCGTTCAAATAATGCCGGCCGAAATGGCTCACAGGGAGTACAATGATTGCTCTCACGAGACGAGAGAGACAATTGTAAGCCAATGTTTTATTTTAGATCTCTATATGTATTTATTTCTAGACTAGATACTGCTGCTAGTCTGGTGTTTCTTTTGCAAGAACTTTCACTACCAAGAAGGTACAATTTAGAAGAAGTGGTTACGCAGAAGAAATGCATGTTTCTTACTTGGGATGAGAACTTCTCTTAGAAGAGTCTAAGGAGATTTAAGCCTCAAATTGTCTTTTTCCTCACTTGTTTTCTTCTCGTTTTCAAATGTTTCTTGAGCTTAATTGCCTATATGAAGAGAATAAGTGTGGGGGAGGGACATAATCTAATAGTAAAACATAGATTTCTTTTTATTTTTCACTCCCTTAGGCTTTGAGCTCTTGTCATTCCTTTGCATTTAGATTTTTTCATTGAGAACAATGCAAGATTTAAGTGTAGGTCGAGGGATTAGAATTTGGGTTTTGTGTGCTTCATTGAAAAAATGTGTCGAGGTTCACTGCAAAATTGTTCATTTTCACCCAAAAAAAAAAATCAGAAAAATTTTGGTCCAAACCACACTCTTGAATTTTTGCCACTCCTTGATTGGAAAATTGTCCAAATACTTATGGGAATTGCATATGCTTTGGTTTATTTTTAATGAATTGATTGGTTAATTGCTTAGAGTTAGCATTTGGACTAGTTGAGTTAATGCTTTTTTATTAGGCTAATGTGAATTAATCTCTGTAAATGTGCATTTGAGAGAAAACCTCTTTTTTTTTTTTTAAGGATTTTGAACCTAATTTCCATTCATTAATGTGTGTTTGCCACCTATTCTAGAGTACCTCTAAAACTTATTTCAATTCTTTTTCAAAATCACATTTTCATTTAGATTGATGAACATGATAGGGGCATTCATTTTCTAAAGTCTTCATCCCAAACAAAAACCTTATACACTAATCCATTTTTGACCCTCTTTGAGCCCTTCATATTCCAGAAACTATTATTCATTAACAAGCATTATTATGCATCCCATTGGCATTAGAAGTTTTTATTTGTATTTAATTTTAAATTGAATAGTGTTTTGCCAGAAAAGCAAAAGTTTAAGTGTGGGGAAATTGACAAATCCCTAATTTGATTATTTGGGGGTTTTTGTTATAATTATTGAGCTTAAAATGCCTTTTATGTATCAAAAAATTGGGATTAAGAATAAATATGTTGAATTAGAACCAAAAAAGGGCAAAATTGTCATAAAAATTGTAATTACTCTTTATCATTGATTTTTTTAAAAAATTTTTGATGTTGGTTTAGTTGTTTTTAATTGTAGGTGCTTGTAGAAATTGGATCAAATTTGAAAATAGAAGTTTGGACTCAAATTAAGGAAAAGTGGTTAACTTATTAAATCTATATTAAATTGAAGGGGGAAAAAAAAATTTGCCGCTATTCATAATTGTCTCACATAACTCCTCTTTGTTTGATAATTAATAACTGGCTAGGAGACTTGTATTATAAGTCAATCATTTCTTATGAAAGATTTCCTATATTTTGGAGCAAGGTGCATAACATTAATATATGTCTTCACATTGATCGAGCCCATTGAGGGGTCTCTTTTTCACATTGATTATGAATTTCAAACATTGAAAGGCATATTCTGGCAGCAAAAGTCATAAATCATAATCATGCCTCCACATCAAGGAATTTGGCGCAAAACATGGTAAGAAGGTAGTCATATAATAGGTTAATATTATTGTTAGTAGTTATAATTTAATTATATTTTGGTTTTGGTTCCTCTATTTTTAAATCATTGGCTTTAATTTGGTACCTATAGTTAATAAGGATTTGGTCTTAATTAGTTTAAATATATGGGACTAAAACCAAAATTTGTTAAATGTATAGAAACATGTCGTTAAACTCAGACTAAATCCTTATGAAACTACATAGATTAAAACAAAAAATTGATCAAAGGATTAACAATGATATTAGTTGTGATATAATATAAAACTTAAAATATTATTCTGACTGATACTATCGAGAGCACCTTTCACGGAAGAAACTAAAATAGCCCCTTTGCTTTCCATTTTAGCATAAAGCAGAGCCAATGAAAAAGAAGGTTAAATAAAGAGAATAGGCTTTGGTTCTTTCTGTTAAGTAGCAAGATAAGCACCTTTATTTTGAGAGAAAAACTTTATCTTTATTTCTGAAGAAAAATAATCTGATACATGATAATGGGTTCACCCCACATTTATATACTGTGACAAAAATACATCACAACTAACTAACAACTACAATATACAAATATACCAAAATTATCCTTTAACTATTTTACACTTTCCTCCACACGCCTCAGATCAGCATCTTCAGATCACAGCAGTAGGTGTCAAGAAGCAAGTAATTTCAAGCCCTCTGATTCCTTTTCTTGTTTTCCTAGGCTGTTACTGATATGATTACATTGTTGCAAAAAGATCAAACCCCTGCACTGGCATATAGCGTCCAAAGAGAATGTTCTTCCAGCTCTGATACTTTTAATTCAATGCTACGTGATCGTTTTAAAATGGTTGAGTTATTATTCTCTGTTACTGAAATTAGTGATGTTAAATTTAAGGGACTAAATTGAAACTTCATATAAAACCAATTTTATGGGTTATAGCATATTTTGTTATTTTGATATATATATATATATGTATTTTTTTTTTTTTGTGAAGTATATAATTAATCATAATCGTCCCACAGATACGCATAGTTCACCAACTACTATATAATTAATTAATTGCTTGCCTGCTATTTCTTTATGAATTGTGTTTTTTTGGTCAAAATTTATGAATTCTCTAACAACCCTGCTTTTGTGTTGTCTCTATATCATTTGCTTACTCGACTTATATATGGACCTGAACTCGATGAAATTTACAATCAAAGACATTATATAAAATTTCTCCAACAGAAAGCAAGAGACTGTGCTTTAATTGATCATTGTATATATATGCGTGTTTTTATTTCATATCCGATTGTTTTACTTTTGCTTTGGCAATTAGTGATCTGAAGATTTCGCCGGTGCAGATTGATATTTGGGCACATCCAAGAAATTGACATCTGAAATGGAACATCCTGTCGGAGGAGACTCTAGCACTTCAAATTCAACTGATGCATCAAATTGGAAATATGATGTTTTCTTGAGTTTTGCAGGAGAAGACACTCGCTTTAAGTTTACAAATCACTTGGATGAAGCTTTCAAAAGAAGTGGGATCAAAACATTTCGGGATGACGTAGATCTTGAGAGAGGGAGAGACATAAGCCAACATCTCTTTCAAGCAATTGAGGATTCTCTATGTGCAGTCGTCGTTATCTCTGAAAAGTATGCAAATTCTAAATGGTGTTTGGATGAGCTTCAAAAGATTCTTGAGTCTCGAAATACATTGCATCGACAAGTGTTTCCCATCTTCTATGATGTTGACCCAGCGGATGTGAGAAAGCAAAGAAAAAATTTTGGGAACGCCTTGGATGAACATGAGAAGATATTCGGAAAAGCCACAAAGAAAGTGAAGAATTGGAGAGATGCTTTGTTTGAGATTAGCAACTTGTCTGGTTGGGACACCAGGGGCAAGTAAGTTTTCTTTTACAACAATTTGATCATAGTTTCCATATTTATTTATATTTTATATTTTTCCCATGATCTTCAATTTTGATTTAAATCGTTTACAATGATATTTGTAGTCTTTCTTTTCCTTTCTGTAGACAATAGCAGGAAAATTGCATTCACATACCAAGCAATTTTTGTTTTTTTTTCCCTTTTTAAAATCTTTTATTGACATACATAATCAATTGTGTTTCATACCAAATATTGGCACCCAACTCCCTTATCCGTTGCTAACATTCCTGTCCTTCGATGTAATTATAAATTTTCTCATGCCTAACAATAATTACCAATCGACCTTCAGTGTAGTTTATTTCTATTATTTATTTGAAATTTCTATAAGTATTTCCCCTCCTACAAAGTCAGAGAGGAGCGAAGAGAGTTTGGAGAGAGCAGAGTTAACAAGGAAGGAATGAAGAAGGGTGTTTTGTATTGTTGCATGTCAGATTACATACA
Source organism: Acacia crassicarpa (assembly GCA_034222035.1). Classification (NCBI taxonomy): domain Eukaryota; kingdom Viridiplantae; phylum Streptophyta; class Magnoliopsida; order Fabales; family Fabaceae; genus Acacia; species Acacia crassicarpa. The sequence goes on from JAWXYG010000003.1 coordinate 44,728,494, forward strand.
GTGTACACGTATACATATAAGGAAAGCTAACTACTGGGACTAGTTACCCTAACTAGAGTTGTTACAATACAGTTTAACGTAACCATGATATAACTAGTCTCATAACAGACTCGGTTAGTGATTATATTCTAATAACCCTAATTTTCATTTATTTTTAAGAAAAAAATATTCTTTATAACAAAAGCCCCCATAGCCCATGATGAATTATTTTCTCTGTACTATTGAACTCACCTAATCATAAATTTTCTTTTTCATTTTGTTTACTTTATGGAGATTTAGTTGAACTTGAAATTAAAATTCCCTTTACACTTATGCACAAGATCATTTAAATGTGTGAGAGGCACTCTTTCCATTGTGACATTAGAAAATTGAAAGGTTTAGTCATTTTGATTTGTTAAGAGAAAAAGTAAATTATGAATTAATTAATTGAATGACAATACACATTGATAATTAATAATATGAAATTATGAATAACTTTATTTTTTGGAAAATAATCACACTTTTAATTTTAGAGGGAGGATGGATCAATTCACACACCACTCATCTCCATCCTTGTTGTCGACTTTCTATTTTAAGAAAATTGAATAACATTACCAGTTATTCTCAGAATCTATAATGTAGCTTTAGTAAATAAACAATATTCATGAAAAGTTACATTTTTCATTATTATTTCATTTAATTATAACTATATAACTCAAATTAAACAATGTTATTATTTTTTTGGGTAGGAATGAAGCAGATGTTATAAAAAATATAGTTGGAGAGGTGTGGACTTATTTAAGTTCTAAATTATCATCTTATAATGACAATCTGGTTGGCATTGACTCAAGAGTGGCTGATCTGATGCCATTCTTAGAGATTGGGTCCGATGAGGTTCATTTTATAGGGATATGGAGTATGGGCGGTACTGGTAAAACAACTCTTGCTAGAGTTGTGTTTGAAAAATTATCCAACATGTTTGAAATGTGTTGCTTTCTTGCCAATGTTAGAGAAACTTTGCAAACTAGAGATGGTCGAGTCTCTTTGCAGAAAAGGATACTTTCACATCTCAAAGCAACAGACAAAGAAATTCCTGATGATTATGAAGGAATGAAGATGATAAGAAAGCTTTTGTATGGTAAAAAGGTTCTTATTGTCCTTGATGATGTAGATAATTCGAATCAATTAAAGAATTTGGCTGAAAGTCCAGATTGGTTTGGTGAAGGAAGCAAAATAGTTATCACAACAAGAGATAACCATGTACTCACCGAATTAAGAGTGAAGAGAATATACGAGATGAAGATGATGAAGAAAGATGAATCTCTTCAACTCTTTTGTAATAAAGCATTCGACAAAGATCAGCATGAAGAGAATTATTCGAAATTAACTGAATCTGTAGTTAAATATGCTGGAGGTCTTCCTTTGGCGCTTGAAGTTTTGGGTTCTTTTCTTTGCGGGAGAAGTAAAGCTGAGTGGATAGATGCTTTTGATAGATTGAAGCGAATTCCAGACAATAACATTATTGAAGTACTTAGAATAAGTTATGATGGGTAGAAGGAGGAAGAAAAGACAATATTTTTAGATATTGCTTGTTTTTTTAAGGGTTGGAAGAAAAAAGAAGTGACTTTGATTTTGAAAGGTTGTGATATTCACTCAAAAATTGGAATAAAGGTCTTGATTGAAAAAAGTTTACTTGTTGAAACAGGAGCTTGCACATTAGAGATGCATGATTTACTTCAAGATCTGGGTAGGTATATAGTTCATCAAGAATCTCCATATGTTGGTGAGCGTAGCAGGTTGTGGGAATTTGATGACATCAAGGAAGTATTGGAAAATAACAAGGTGAGTGTCTTATTTTCTAAATACCTCCTTTTGCTTTGATAAACTTTATGTTTTTAATATTGAAAAAGTGTGTCAGCTTATGCCTTGGTAACTAAGGATTTGTCAAATACTCTTTACTTTGTTATATATCAATATCATGTTATTTTTTCTGGAAATGACTTTTTTGTTAGGGATCCAAGGCAATACAAGCTATTGTTATGCCAGACAAACATTATATTGATCATATTGTAAATGTTCATTCTGAAGCCTTTTCAGAAATGAGTAACATTATGTAACATCCCGCCTTTTTAAATGTGGTTTTCAAATGGGATTATCAGAGCTTTGAAGAAATTAATCAGAGTGGCATCGAAAAAGGTTTTCCTTTTAAAACAATAACTCAATCAGAGCATAAGAATAATTTTTTTCTTTAAAAGAGCGAGTATTTGATATACATTCCCTGTTGTAGAGTTTAGTTGCTGCTACAGTGGTACACTTGTTTATGATTACAATGACTCCTAATGACTTCTCTGCCCATGTCCTCTCGTGTGCTATTCATCCTTGTTCCTGTCCCGGGTTCCACCAGTATCTGAGACTATGAGCTGGGGTTCAATTCCCATTGAACCCCAGGTAACGGTTAACCTCATGCTTATGTACAGTTATGTATGACAGATATTCATGATAAAACAAAAATATTCATTTTCAATATTTCTCAAAAACACAATCATCATATATCCATATATATTTATTACAATCTGTTTGCACTCTTCACCAGTGCCACGATGGCCTATCGTGTCCTCAGCGCGCTAGGAAAACTCAGACGGCATTACCAAAACTGTAACCCGTATATAGCTGTATGTATATTCAAATAATTTTAAAGCAAAGTCACAGTCTATGAACATATCTACCATATACAAGTGTACCATAAGCATCAGAGTTAGTGTTACAGTACGCGTCCGTACCTTTGTCGGTATTCACGGCACGTTGTCGGTTGCGAAGCGATCACAGATTCCCTATGAGGGTAATATTGCATTTATTAATTCACAATCGATATCCCAATAGATATCCTAGCCTCAAATGATTATTTTAACCCTGGTGGATTTATGAATTTATTATTTCCCTTTATTATTTTGAGAAAAACGATGGTCCTTAAATCTGGGCAGAATTTTGCCTAACTTTGAAAAATCATAACTAATTCTAGAAAAATCGAAATGAGGATCCGTAAAATTCCTCGGAATCCTTAGGATGTCTAGTTTCGAAGAAAAATAATAGCCTTTGCCCAGATTCCACGGTTCATTCCCAGTTTTTAATTTTTGAACATCTGTCCAGAATTTTCCAGAAATTCGTAGCCCTAACTTTGGGAATTTTTATCTCCCTGTACAGAAATCATTTGGACATTTTCTTTACATATTTAAAAATCCCTATATGTCTACTTGAACCATAAATTTCCCCAGAATTTTTGAACCACGTTTTCAGCATAAAATATAAGCATTTTCAGGTTTGGTTCAGAAATTCCAGAATCGATGAAATTTCGCCAGAACTTCGTTACTTCGGTGTTTCTCTTCCGGAAATTTTGCTAAAACCCTATCTTCAATATTTTTTCAAAATAAACTAATTTTAACTATAAAAACATGAATTTAAAATTATTCTAAACTATTTAAGATCTAAGCTACTTCTAACTAAGAATTTAAAAGCTAGAAACTAAAGAACTTGCTTACCTCTTCTTGAACTCCTTCAAGCTTCTTCCACTCTCACTCATATTCAGATTGCTTGGTTTTGGTGTGAGTTTTGTGAAGGGCCAAGGACCCCTATTTATAGTAGAGGAGTTGGGCAAGTTTGGTAATTAATTGGATATTCCTCTTGGCAATTTTTGACCCTTGGATTTAGGGTATTTTGGAGCACAAATCCTAACCCTTCAAATTGCTTTTGAGTCACCTACATGAGTCATTACCCTAGTACATTATCCTCTTCCACCATTTATGTCTATTATCCAAAGGAATTGGCTTGCTTTCTACTAATTAGAATCCATAGAAAAGAATGTGTTTAGGTAGTCTAATGAAGTTGTTTGCTCAATTACTCATTGGTTTTGAACTCTAAGAATTTTTAGCTTCATTTTGAGACCAATTTTGCCTATCTTTCCTATTGGTTCTATTTCTCAAACAATCATGAAAATGGCTTTGGTTATACTTGTCTTCAGGCTTGATTTATGCTTGTTATGAATCTCAACTTGGTTTTCATACTTAGTTCAAGGATTTCAAGATATGATTTTATTTGTGTAGGTTTTATTAGTTTTTATCTAGAATTATTTTTATAAACCAATTTAGTTAATCTAATTATCTTTTTCCTCATTGGTCCACCTATTAACCCTTGCATCATCTTCTTCCATCACCCCTTACATCATCTTATCTAGTTAGGGTTGTGATTCATCATGTAGGTGTGTGACTCATGCAAACTTAGGATGGTGATTCATTAAGTAGAGTTGTGATTCATTCTTGTTAGGCTAATGACTCATGGTTTAGGGTAGTGATTCATGAAAGTTTAGCTTGGTGACTCACCCCTTTAGGCTTATGATTCATAGTGTATTAATATTCAATTCTTCTTCATCCATTTCTTAAAAAAACGCACCCTCCCTTATATTTTTATTTTTGAGTTTTGTTTTATAATTTTCCTACACTCATGTGGTGATTTTCCATTGGTTGATGCCTTATCTCATGGATTAAGCTTTATTAAAATCAATTAGGGCCTTAGGATAAGCTTTATGGGATTAATTCTTAGCCTTTAGATCTTAGTTGCAATTTTTGACTTTTCCACTCTTTATTAGCATTTAATTAACATCTTAATCCTAAGCTTAATTACCACTTGATTGTTGCTTATTGGCTCATGGAATGATTTATGATTGCTAACAAGTCTTTTATTGTTAACCTTAATCCCCTATTGGTTCTCAACCCTTAGTTAGTTTAATATACTTCTATTTAATGACTATAATTATTTAATTGTATTTAATTAGCTAATCATTCCATTAGTGCTAATTATTTGCCCACTAAATATTAGTAAGTATTCCTTTACTTGTTCATCAATAATATCCTAATCAAAACCTAATTGTCTCTTGATTTTTACTTTACAAGTATTTAGGGTATTTCATGACCATTGGTATTTTATTTTATACTAATCTCAAATCTCTATTGGTCATTGAATTTTAATTAGCTCAATATACCTTTAATTGGTGTTTATTAAAACTAAGTGTAAGTAATTATCTTAAACTTACCAATCCTAATCTAATTATTGCCCTTTAATTGTTTAAGTGTTTTAGATAATATTTATGGCCTTTACAAATCAAATATGAAGTAGGTGTCATTTAAGGGTTGTTTAGAAAATTTGGTCTCTTAAACAATTATAAAATTGGTGTTTAAGACCCTTGGATTAATTATGGAAATTAATACAATTATTTCAATTATTGTAAGATAATTCTTTATGGTCTTTCATGAATTAATATGAGCTAGGTATTAATTCTAGGGATTTAGAAAATTGAGTTTCTTATTAAATTATGGAATTTGGGACTTAGGTCTTCTTCAATTAATCCCTTGATTAATTATGAAAATTTACATAATTATTTAGTTTAGTGAAAACTTAGGTGTCTACTAATCCCCATTATGCTTCCCTCTTTATTTGATGTGTTTTCCTGATCCTTCCTATGGTATGTTATGATTCCAAACAAAATTCTGAAAAATACAACATTAGCTACCGTAAATTCTAAGGGCAACTAACCTAAAAGATAAAATAAATATATCTCCGCAATTTGAGACCACGTATTAACCTATTTCTAATAGGTATTATTTGCCAAAATATGACATTTATAATAAGTGAGATTTTTTAGGGTATTACACATTAGATTACTCATATTAAGTCCAAAGCACATTATGCTTAGGACTATTAGAATCAAGTCACCAAGGGGATTGAAACTTTCTAGTGCATTAAAAGTTGTTCGATGGTCAAATTTTCAACTCAACGCTCTTCCACTTGAGAATCCATTGGAGAAACTCGTTCATATTGAAATGCCTGATAGCATAATAAAGCAACTTTGGAATGGCATACATGTGAGATTGATGTTTCATACATCATTGTTTATCTTAAAAATAAACTTTTGCGTCCATGTTTTATTGATACATTAGTGAGACTGACTCTACTGTCTTTTGTTTGATCCTAGATTATGAGAAAGTTGAAATTCATCAACTTGAGAGATTCTAGGAATTTGGTTGAAACTCCCGACTTCTCAGGAATTCCATATCTAGAATATTTATGTCTTTATCAGTGCAATTCCCTTGTCAGGGTTCACCACTCATTTGGAAAGTTAAAGGCGCTTGCAAAGGTGAACTTGGAGTTTTGTGAGAATCTTGAAATTCTACCAAGAAAATTGGAAACAAATTCTTTGACGATGTTAGATCTTAGATGGTGTAAAAAACTTGCAATGCTCCCAGAGTTTGGGGAAGGTATGAAAAAATTATCATATTTTGATATAACTGGGACTGCTATAACTAGACTTCCTGAATCACTTGAATCCTTGACTACTCTTGGAGATTTGGATTTGAGTTTCTGCAAAATTTTTAATCTTGACACATTAATGAAAATAACGTCATTAACAAATTTATCTTTAAGCAATTGTGGCTTAAATGACGGATCGATTCCAGATGATTTTGGTAGTTTATCATCACTAGTTGCACTGGATCTAAGTGGTAACAATTTTGTTAATCTACCCTCTGGTTGCTTCTCTAGTCTTTTTCGACTTCGATTTCTTTCATTGGAATCTTGCGAAAGGCTTAAGTCATTGCCAAGGCTTCCACCACAGTTAATTGGATTATATGCAACCTCTTGTCACTCAATGGAAGCACCTTTACTATCAGATGAACAGATGTGGAATTTGGTTGCTTCACTTGACCATGAGGTATGTTTGTCTTCCTAGATGATCTATATAATGATTCGTGTATATTTTTTGTAACTAAATATACATAACAAAGTGCTTTTTTATTTCAGTGTCGCGGGCGAACTAAGTATTATGTAATCTCTGATGAGGACTATGATGACAATAGGCCACTCGATGAGGTATGCATGTTTGTCTCATTTTTGTCATGTTCTCACATATGTTCCCGTTATGGGTAGTAATTAATGTTAATAACGGTTTGGTATATTTGCAGATAAAATGTGCTCCTCTGAGAGATTTCTTTGCAATTATTCTAGGACACGGAATACCATCATGGTTTTCAAAGAATACTTTGGAAATGCGTAGGCATGCTTTTGTGATAAAAGTGAACATACCTCGAGATTTTCATGACAATGAATGGTTAGGAATTGTTGTATGCTTGCCTGTCACATGGAGGGTTAGTGACTTTATAATTTATTGGAGTATCAAGGCTCCAGAAGATGATGATTTTGTACACAAAGAGTGGGGTCGTACTGTCTTCTTCCCTGATTCTGATTACCAGTGCATAATGGTGTTGGAATTAAATGAGGAAACATGTTGGCAACACCAAAGAGGCCATAACAATTCCCTTCACATTAAATTTGAACTTCACGGATTCCGTGACAATGATTTCTATGGTGATAGGGTATTTATGAAGGGATGTGGGTGGAGATTAATACGTAAACAAGAGATACGAAGAGCAGAGAGGTGCAATCTCAATGATTTCAACCAAGTCACCCAACTAGAGCTTGCTACTCCTCATGAGGTTCGCCTTCCCTCGAGTGTACTTGACAAATACTTTCACAGCCGTTAGTTATTGCTCATTCAAAACCCATACAAAAATGGACAACTAAAGGTACGTAGTGACTCATCTTCCTACTAACTCCTTCCATTGTGAACTAATAATAATTGACACTTAACTCTTTCTTTTTAAAATATATTGTCGTTTCAAGTTTTCTAACCATTAAGAATCTACACCCTCATGTGCAGGTGTTAAGTTGAGGCTATTCTCCCACACTTTGGGTATTAGTGTATATAGTAGATTTAATTGTAACTGTTTTAGTTAGCTTTCTACTGTAATTAGTTGAATGTAAACAGACTCGGTTAGTTTCACTTGTTGTAACAGTTACACATTTAGTCAGATTTATTTATATTCTTGCTTCCACGGTATGTATTCAAAGCCATGAGTCTTTGACCATCCCTCTCTGAAATTTTTCCTATGCACTTTTTTTTTTTTTTTACTTTCCTCTTTCTTTCACCCGTCACTTTCACTTTCGTCATTTTCTCGAGACTCCTTTCTCTCGATTGCTCCATCCGCTTGCTTTGCCGCCCTATTGCGACGATTGCTCCCTTCGACTGCTCACAAATTTGGCTGATTGCTTTGATTCTTCCGTGGCGACAGCACCACAATCAACCGATTCTTCTTCTCTTGACGGAAACCCTAACGGTAATTCCTTTCACAATCGTCCTTTCACAATTGAATAATTGATTGATTTTTTTTTTGCCCAAAATAATTGATTGATTTGGCTTTATATGTTTACATCTTAAGTCACGGTTCTGCTTTGTATAAGCGGCTGAATTTATTCCTTAATTACTACTACATAGGGGTTAGCTTATTAGTTTAATTTGAGTGCAATTAAGCGACATTAAACCAATAGTTAGTGTATATATAGTTATTTAAATCATTTGACATTTATAAAATTTATTCCCTTCTACACTAGTTACTGGGGCAACCATCATTGTGTTTTACGTACCACTGGTGTATAGGAAGGTAAAACTGAATTTCATTTTTTCCTTTAAAAAAAAAAGAATAAATAAATTACTTTTTACACTTTACATGCCTTGGTTTCGAATCTTTTTCCTACAGCGGTTATTGGAGTCCTCTTCATGGATATTACGTACGTACCACCAGTAATATTTTATAAACCTTTCCAAATAAATAAATAAATTATGTGATGGAACTTTCCAAAGGAATAAGTCCATCAGAAATTACAAATGGACATCCATTGACAAATTCGTCAAAAAAAATTTTTTTTTTTGGTACAGAAATTCGTCAAAACTTATAACGACGGTCACCGACTCAATTCCGTCAGTAATTGTCAATAGACGTTTTTTTAGCGGAAATTCCGTCGCTATTTTTTTTTTTTTTTTGGTAGTGTTCCTTTATTGTTGTGTAGCTACTTTTAATTGGAATCTTTCTACAATATGTAATGAATCATTTATTGGAATATTGTGATTCATTTATTGTTATGTAAATTTTACGCAAAAGAAAAAAAAAACGAATAATAATAATATCAAAAGTAACTAGTCAAAAAGAAGCTATGGAGACTGCCATAAACTCGAAAAAAAAGAGGAGGGGGGGGGGGGGAGGGAACAATCTTGGCACGTAGGAAAGAAGAAAAGCAACAGCATCATAATAACTCTAAAATTGGAATCCCCTTTTCGCTCATCAATATTTCCACCATTACCAAAAGCTAAAGTTGATATAATATATTATGATATAAAAAAATGAAAGTTGTGTGTGTTTACTAGTTTAGCCAAAAGCTATTTTATAATGGCAAGAACCAAAAAGATCACGGATGATCATCCTAAGAAAGTGATCTTGAACTCAAGTTTCTCATCAAATTGGGATCAACTACAACAATCCATTATTAATGTTGAATTGATTCAGTGAGCTATCACATATTTAATTATATATAAATAATATTCATAATCAACAAGTGTTATTACACACTAGTGCCCTGTTTTTGCACCTATATTTTGTATGGTCAGTATATGTAGAACAATTTTTTTAAAAAAAAAATTAATATATTAAGATTAATACCTATATGATATTTATTATATATTTTGTTATTACATTCTCCTAAAGGGTTTTGAATCTCTACCAGCAGCACCCCATCTACTCTTATCAACTAAGACAAGCGCAGATAATAGGAAATGTTTTTACCATTTTTAATCCATGTGTAAAAAATTGTCTAAAGACTTTTTTATTGTATATTATAGAAATTTATTATAGCTGCATTTTATAAATTGCAAGCAACATGAATCATTCTCTCATGTACTTTCAGAGATGCATAGACAGCTTGTCCAATCATTCCTCTCCTTTCACCTCCCCTTAAAATTTTAATACCACCTGTTTGTACTTAAAGCCAGCATACAAGTGACCACTTGGGTTTGTCCCCATAGTAATTTTCAATAACATAAACATATTATTTACCATAGTAAACAAGTGAAAAAAGGAAAAATAAAAAGAACCAGTTATGAAATTAAACTAATGAATATACTTGGTGAGTTAAAAATAAAAAAGTATAGTATATACAACAAGGTTGTCAAACTCATGAGTTTAAGCAAACTCGTAAGAGGGCCATAAACTCGGAAACATAAACTCATATCATAAACTTGTAAGAGTTTATCTATATTAATAAATTAAAATTAAAATTATATGATACAATAATTAAAATACTAAAAATGACAACAATTTTTTTGAAAATATATTTGAAATCTAAATAACTGAAATAAAATTCATTAACATTCACAATTTATCATACTTAACATAAAAATTTGTGCAAAATTCATGTTCTAATATAAAGTTGCTAAACATAATTAAATAAAAATAATTATAAATTTAAAAAAGATCATCAAATGTTGGATTATCATTATCTCCATTGTCTTCAAATATTTCACCTTCACCATTATAATCTCCATTTATATCACCTGCATCATCATTATCATTATAAATTGCCCTAACATCATCAATGTTAAAATCAACATTAAGGTCAACACCAAATAATATATTAGCCATATTGTCATCAATTTCATAAGGTTGAAGAACCTCATCATCCTCTTCCTCTACATCGTCTCCATCTATCCTTCCTTCAGTAATTCATTCATCATTAGAATATATATCATCAAAATCATAATTGAAAGATCTACTTTTTTGCTTCCTTGTGAGTTTCAAATTTACACATGACAAATGCCAAATCATTCTTCTTCTTCTTTTTTTATGCAAACGATTTCTTTTCTTTGTATGAATCTACAAGGAAAAAAATTAAAGAAAAAAATTAAACTTCATTTTTATTTTAACATTCAAAAGCACTCCAATTATGTTCACAACCAAAAGACCTGCACACTACTACAAAATACCTAAAAGACGACCTAAATAAGACCCAAATAACGTCCTTTTTTTAAGGGACATCGGGGAGAGTGAAGTAGTTTCTGCTGTATTAGGCGACCTGAATATAAATCAGGTCGCCTCATTTGAGGCGACCTTAATTAGTTTCAGGTCGCCTCATATGAGGCGATCTTAATAGTTTAAGGTCGCCTCATATGAGGCGACCTGAAGAGCTAAAAGGTCACCTCATATGAGGCGACCTTAATAGCTTAAGGTCGCCTCATATGAGGCGACCTGAAGAGCTATGAGGCGACCTTAATTTGTCTGAAACAAATTAAGGTCGCCTCGTATTAGTTTTGAGGCGACCTGATTTTCAATTCAGGTTGCCTATTATATATTAATAGGCGACCTTACTAATATTCAGGTCGCCTTTTATATTCCACAGACAACCTAAATTCGTTTTCAGGTCGACTTATATTAGTTTTTTTAAAAAAAAAGTTTGTTCTCGCTGTTTGTTTGGCCAATTTGCTGCAAAACTGAATACTTCACAATTACAGCAAGGCAAATTCATAACTTAATTACAGCAATTTCCTACCAAATTCCTGTTTTTTTAACACCAATTACAACAAGGCAATTCATAACTCAATGGACAAGTTTTTACCATAATACTCAGCAACCATAGCAAAATTCAAACAACGTTAATGGTACATGTCCATGATGACAACAAAACTACAGTTACAATCAATCAAATTCAAGCCATTCACTCAACTCCCAGACTCAGAAACTATCCGCTGAACAAGTTACTACAACAATTTAAGTATACCATTGCAAAACAGAACCAATTTTGTAGAATATTAACAATAGAGACTAGACAGAGCTAAGTCATACCACAAGTCATACCCTAACAAGTAATAACTTGCCTATATATTCACAGTGAGCCATGTTCAAGAAGATATCTAGCCAACATGTCTCCAACCGAATCGATGTCATCCTGTGAGTACGGATCCTCAGTATGAAAAAACTGTAAATTGGAAAACAAGGTATAATTAACAACTGAAGTACCACAACAAAAAATATTATCATTTGAGGATCACGGAGCATTATGTACGTTTTGAAAGCCAGTAGTTTTTCCGGTGGAAATGATAGATTGCATCCAACTGATAATGTAGTATCCGCACTTGGTGTTCCCTGGTTGTTGATGGCACTATAAATCAAAAACAAATTGTTAAAACGAAAGCTACTGTGTCTCAGAAAAAACTTGAATTGAAACTACTTACCTTCGGATAAAACCACTTCGGTCCACCCTGATCTCGTGCTCCAGCAAGCTGTCTATATGTCCTAAGACCCCTATCATTAAAATGGAAATTAACAGACATGAAAACAATTCATCTAAAAGAAGAATTGATGATTTAGACAAAAATTTACTTACTCGGCAAACATGTTTTTGATATCCTCGGTTGGCCTGCCACTTAGGGAATCATACCAATAACATGCGGTTCTTGGCGGGGCAAACTACACACAAGGTCCAATGACCACTACAACATATACATATTAATATTAAACTAAGATAAGAAAGCAATTTATTCTTAAAAATCTTATATAGACAAAATAAAAAATACGTACCTTTCAAGTATTGGCGCTAGATAACAAGACGATTGTAGGTTGCCTATTGCTAAACCAGCATAAATGGCCCTCCTGGCTAAGATATTGCGAGCCGAAGCCGTGCTTCCAGGACATAAGAATCCAAACGAACCTATTCGACCTTCCCTTTTGCACATGTTGTGGCAGACACTATGATCGAAAGAAAATGATAGATGTTGTTGAATATATTAAATAAAAAAAGAGTACTGACATAATTAAAGGGTAAAAAAAACTTACAAGATTGCAAGTTGAAGCCACTGTATATCTAAACAGTCCATAAGCATAAACTCTGTCAAATCTTTCTTGTTAATATTGATCGAATATGTCTTGTCTGCACCGACAACGCCCGAAGGCATCTGCAAGCCTATAGAGATGATGTCCTTGTAGAGCTCTCGCAGCTGTGCTAAGTATGGAAATATGTCCGCAACTTGTTCATGCTATGAAAACATAATAAACAGATTATGAGTGGGTTAGCAATGAAAATCAAACGGCAACCTACTCATCGTCAATCAGTAATGTATTTCCTTCCATTGGAGGTGTTGTCCCCATCTCAATAAGATGATGCGGCCAAAGGATGAACGATGTGGTGGCAGCGCCTAGATCGGGAACCTCCTAATCATCAATCGGGATGGCTGTCTTTTCTTTCCCCTCTCGCACACTTTTTACAGTCACCCTACGTAGGTCTTGTGGAATTTGCATATTGTGGTGTGTGGTTTGTTCTGGGTAAACAAGACCATCGGCAACAATACGCCGGTGTGGGTCATCCAAATATAGAGTGCAAGGTTGTCCACCCTGTGGATTGTGAGAAGGCTCGCCAATAAGTACATCTGGAGAGTGGCAAGAAGGTTCACCAACAGGTACATCTGGAGCGTGAAAACTTTCTTTGCTGCTTGGGAAGGCCGGGGATTCCTGGTTTGTAGGTTGCGTATTTCCCTTCTCTTGTATCATAGCCCTCATTTCACCCCGTAGTTGTGCCATAACCTCATCTACGAGGGACGCTTGAATTTTGGCTACAAGCTGAGGGCTAGGGTTGTCATCGTCATGTGAACAACGGGAACGCCATCCAAAATATTTCGCGACACTAACTCCCCTCGGCTCCCCTCGGACAGCATCAAGGTAATCGGGCTTCTCAATCGCCGTGGACAAAATGTCCATCCGTGTACCCGGCGTGAATGAACCTTGGCTGCTCTGCTGCTCAAGCGCATCCTGTATCATAGGATTTTAAAAGATCAAGAGGTGAATTTTAAAACTGCTTTCCTATGGTTAAAAGTTTGCTGTGGTACAATTCATGGTGTTTGGCCATTGATCAGAATTGCAAGCAGTCATTGATCAAACATTAAAGCCGCCATGGCAGTGAATTGAATTGAATATGAAAAACTCAACATGTAGAAAATTCCTCACAGGATCTTATGATTAGACATCATATGAATAACAACTGATTGAGTATTTGACAGTGAATCATCAGGATGCCCCATGTATGCCATTGAAAGACAGAAATAATTAAAATGGAAGGCTTATATGTGGCACAATGGACTTGCTGCGGGTCTTAAGTTATAATCAAGCATCACCATTATCTCAGCAAAACACACTCAATACTTACCCAACTTTTTACAGAACTATCAAGGAATTGAAGCATTTTCAAATTATTTACAATATCCATGCATTGGAACCAAGCTGTGAGATTTTGAACCTACTTTTCATCTTTAGTAGCAATTTGATTTGCATTTCTTTACTCATATTTGATCCGTATTTACTAACAGAAACATTTGACCAGGTTATGAATTGAATTGATGTGCATATCTAACTTGTTAAAACCAATGAAAATCAAAGAAGGTTATAAAAAAACCAAGGGCATAAAAACCAATAAAACCAAGGGCATAAAAAAGCCTATCGTGGCAGAATAAGTTGCTAGCTAATAGTTCCAGTTCGTTGACACTAGAGCCGACGATAGGCGAAGAACCAAAGGCCCAACCAAAATCAGAGAAGAACCATGGGAAGAATTTAATACAAAATTAAAGAACCCATGTTAAATTAACCTATTAGCACTAAATCAAGGCAGGAATGTGGTGGGATTTGAGCACAAAATCAGATTAGACAAACCACAATTTTAATAAGTTCACAAACAAGGAAGCCACGGATTGGAAATTTGGAATAATGGAAGCCGTGGGAAGGTTAAACTAACCTGAAGCAACGGTTTGGATTAGCAGCAGAGTCGTGAAAAGGAAAAGCCAAGACCTCCCTGAACTTCTGGGTCCGACTCCGAGCTTGTGTGCGTCTGAGCTTCTGGAGTTCTAGGTCATGCCGAACAGCCGAAGGACGACGGAGGTGGGTGGTGGCGATAATGGAAGGAGGAAGGAGCAGAGTGAGCTTCTGGGTCCGAGCCGTGGGTGCATCCGATTGTCCGAGCTTCTGTCTCGCTAGGTCAGAAAAGAGGGAAGGAGAAGAGTGAGCCGTGTATTGATCGAGGATGGATGACGGAGAGGCAAACTGGCGAAGGCATAAAAGGATTAAATTAAAAGAAACTTCAATTAAATTTTTTTAAAAAAACGCCTATAGGCGACCTGATAATTAATCAGGTCTCCAATTTTTAAATATTGGCGACCTGAAAAATTAATCAGGTCGCCAATATTTTAAAATATCAGGTCGCTTATTTTTTAAAATAGGCGACCTGATAGTATATCAGGTCGCCTATTTTCAAATATTGGCGACTTGATATATTATCAGGTCACCAATTTTAAAAAAATAGGCGACTTGATAGTATATAAGGTTGCCTATTTTCAAATATTGGTGACCTGATATATTATCGGTCGCCAATTTTCCCATCACATGGTGCGAAAACAAAAAATTCTCCCATATTTCCCTTTGGCGCCAGATTATTTGGCAGATTTTAGACATCTTGAAACAATGTCAGGTCGCCAAAAATGAATTTTATTCCAAAAAAAATTAAATTCGATGGCGCTAGACAAAAAATTCTCATATTTCTCATGGCGGGAAGCAATTAAAGCGTCCTGAAAAACATTTAGAACGTCAAAAATTAATTTTACAAGACATTGAAGGCTCATTTTTCTTATATATAATTACAAAAATGCCATTTGCCTCATTTTTTACTACCTATTTCTAATTTAGTACGTATTTCAGGGTAGTAATATCAAATTTTTGTAGTAGTGGCTGTTAGTTCTCAATGTGTTTTGATGATTAACAACAAGTGTAAACATGTTTTGAAGTTTCCACAATCCTTTAAAAACCATCTGATAGTTGCATACTCGAGTATAGGTATGCATACTCGAGTATAGGACTGTTAAAGGATTGCTCAATTGCATTTTATAAGACAATACCGCAGTATAGGTATGTATACTGCAGTATAGGCCATCCAGAGAGCAACCAAATTTTTCAAGATAAGTCAATACCGCAGTATAGGTATGTATACTGCTGTATAGGCCATCCAGAGAGCAACCAAATTTTTCAAGATAAGTCAATACTGTAGTATAGGTATATATACTGCAGTATAGGCCATCCAGAGAGCAACCAAACTTTTCAAGGTAAGTCAATACCGCAGTATAGTGAGCTATACTCGAGTATTGGACTTACAGAGAGCAAATAAGTTTTTTCAACTTGAGTTGCATACTGCAGTATAGGTATGCATACTCGAGTATAGGCTTATACAGAGAGCTCCCAAATTTTATAACTATTGCAAACTGCAGTATAGGTTTACATACTGCAGTATTGGGCTCTTAAACTGATTTTCAACTTGACACATGTTCTTGCATAGTTCAGTATGGATTTGTATACTCCAGTATAGACAAGAGAAGACTTCACACTTTTTGAAATTAGAGTTGCATACTCGAGTATGGGACCATACAGAGAGGTCACTCAACTTGTCAAGACTTGCTTACTCCAGTATACAGATGCTTACTCCAGTATAGAGGCATTTTGAACTTAAAATTTTTCTCACAAACAGTACCATACTCGAGTACACTACTAACATACTGCAGTATAGGTCTTGTTCTTCAAACACAAGTCACGATGGTTTGCCTCTGGAAGCTGCATACTCCAGTATACCATTGGATACTGCAGTATAGAGACTTATGCACAATGCCATACTCGAGTATGGATGAACTTACTCCAGTATACAACAGTCAAAATTGATTTTTGAATTACACGAATTTGCAAATCCTTATTGTTTGACCTAATTGCCTTCATATATCATTCACTTATGTTCCCTACTATGTTTAACAAGTTTGTTAAGTGAATTACAGTTAGCACAGATGAAGATTATTGAAGGTCAAAGCCATAAAGCAAAAAGTGTACAGTGCATTAAATGCACTTCTGCAAATCAACCTACTTTCAGCTAATCCATCTGAGCACTCCTTCTAAACGTTAAAGAATGTTTACTACAACAAGTAAAGTCATATCCAACGGGCAAATTCTCAGAGGGCCACATCAGATCACATTAACACTTGGATTAGCAGAAGTTTAGAGAGAGAACAAGACCAGACTTAGTGCTAATCACCTACAACGGTTGGATTCATCAAGCAACGGTCATTTAATGTTCTCTACCTATAAATAGAGTGCATTAACTTCTTCTCAAGCTGATACACCAACTTAGAGCGAAAATTTATTGAGTTCATTTATTGTGTATAAGCTTTCATCTGTATAGTATCAATTTGATACTTGTGCTTCAGTGTTAAACTTATCTGCTCTGTGAGAGAGTCTTTTCTGTAAATCATTCATTGATTGTGAGAATCACAAGTCAGGGGACTTGGTGATTTGGGTGTATTGATTGCATCTTGTAAGGGGGAGTGAGTTCTAGAGAGAGAACTACTCTGAGTACAGAGATTGTAATCAATATTGTGAAGTTAGTGGATTGAAAATCCCAAGTGAGGCTTAGGGACTAGAGGTAGGTCAGGGAAAAGACCGAACCAGTATAAATCATCTTGTGCATTGCTTTTCTTCCCTTCTCCTCTGTTACTCCGTGTTTCTTGCTGTCCAAAACAGAGCTAATTCTTAAATTTTTAAAGATACCCAATTCACCCCCCCTCTTGGGTATCTAGCTCGAATCTTCAGTGGCAACATAAGCTAAGAATATGAATTGCAATTCTTTTAAGTTATGGACATCCATCTCTATAAAAATCTCACCATTCTGCTGGAGGTAGTTTTTTTTTCCTTAATTCTTGTGCAGTTTCACGCCCAAACATATTTCTTTTGTTATGAAAGTCAGTTAATTGAAACTCAATTTTATTAAGTTCTTCTTGGTCCCCAACTATCCTTTGCAAACAATCATATAACCCTTGTTTGATCATATTATGAGGCTTAAAATTAATGTCATAATGGAAATGAGGATTGAGGTAGTATGCCGCTACATGTAAAGGCTTATTTAGTTGAACTTCCCACCTTCCATCAATTATATTCTATATAAACTCATAACTATCACAAATCACAGTTAATAAAAAAAAAAGGGGGTCATTTCGCCCAAAAAAAAATCAAATTATAAAAAACATAAAACTTGCATAATAAAATTAAGTACAAAAATTTAATTTAATACTTGCCTTTTTTTAACACTATTAAAATTTTGTTTAATCTTTTCCTTCACACTTTCCATGGCTTCATATATAAATCTCATAGCTAGTTTCTCTTTTGAATCTACTAAGCGAAGAACTTTAACAAGAGAGGCAGTACCTTTAAGACATGTCACAATATTTTTCCACAAATTATTGTCCATAACACTTTTTGCTACTTCTTTTCCATCTTTGGTAGATGAAAATTTGCAATCCTTCCAATGTTGAGAATTAAACAAATTTACCAGGGGTGCTCTATGCTCATTAAGACAAGACAAAGTCATATATGAGTGGCAAATTGACTTGCAGCAGGCCCAATTAAATCTTTTCCATTCATGTATTTTCTTAAACGGATATTGAGTATTGATCTTGCATAAATATATATTGTGATTTTTCTAACCCTGCTAATAGTTTCCCTGTGCAATATAATTTTTTTGTCAAAGCCCTCCAACTAACATTAAGTCAATACAATGGGCTGCACATGGAGTCCAATACAAACATTTTCTTTTCTCCATTAATTTTTTCCCAGCTACTTTATAATTTGTAGCATTGTTGGTTACTATCTACACCACATTTGTTTCACCTACTTTCTCCACAACCTTGTTAAACATCTCAAATACTTCATCAGCTGTCTTAGAAATCTTAGAAGTATCTAATGAATACAAAAATATTGTCCCTTTGGGATTATTCACTAGAAAATTGCAAATTGAACGCCTTTTTCTATCAGTCCACCCATCAGACATTATGTAACAACCTGTTGTTGTCCATTCATTCTTTAATTCTAAGTTTAAATGTTTTTCTCTGATCTCATGATAAAAAGGAGGTTTAAATCCTTTACCAAATCATCCTATAACTTTACACCTCTTTGTAAATTCAGGATTTTTTATACAATTAAAAGATATAGCACTTGTATAAAAAATTTGACCTATTTGTTGACATGCCTCTTCCCTCAAATTTCTCTTAAACATATGATTAATGGTTGATTGTGTGTTGTCTACCCCTTTACTGTTATTTTTTGTATTTCTCAAGAAATTTGTCAACCCTTTCTCTGAATTTTAAGACTCAACTTGTGTATGTGTACCTTGATCATCTTCATCACCGATATCAACCCATAATTGTTTTCTTTTTAGATGAAGCACATTTTGCGTCATAAACAAGCTACAGTATTGTGGTCCTTACTTCTTTAGAAACATTGACACAAGCTTCAACATCTATTTTAGTGCATGCTAGATGACGTTTGAATCTATAAATACCTCCATTAACTATTTTTCTACAATAATTACACTTCACTTTTTTGACATTCCCATTAACATCCATCCCACGTGTAACATCCCAAATTTTGGGATTTGAAATATTTTATGGGAATTAAATTATGGAATTTGGCTTAAAATAATTATGAGAATAATTACTTGAAGTCTAGGCTTATTTTTCCCTTAATTTATTTAGAGAAAAGAATAATTCAAATAAGGAATAAATTATACCTAAAAATTTTAGGAATAATATTTTAAGGCCAAAAGAAATTTAATTAAGAAATAAAAATCCTTAAATGGAATTAAGGATTATATTTTAATATTTATTTAGTAATTACTTCAACCCATTTCCCTCCATGAAGCCCAACACGTGAGAGGCAGGAAAACAATTGCAACCCAAGACATAAAGCCAATTCATTTTATTTCCAGCCAAGACGTGTTACAGTAATATGTGGCCTTTTACCCTCGTATTGGGTTCAACTAGCGTGGGGTCGGACTTCCTCACCTCAAGGGAGGGGATTTGATCCCTGCGTTGGTCAAGGCACTAGGAAGGCTTCCTAGGGATCTAGGAAGCAGTGGAAATGCTGGCAGAGGTGGAGGCATGTGTACTCTTTGGCCATTATGCCCTTGGATTGGGCTATAAGCGCCTTGCCCTTGGACTGTGAGTGAGCTCAACCTCTTTCCTAAAATTTTTATACCCAAAAAAAAAAAAAGTGGCCTCTTCACTATTTAATTGTCATTCTCATGCAAACCAAGTCCATACACACTGGAATTATTCTTCATGCCCAACACACAGCCCGTCTAAACCTCACGGCCCATATGCTATTGGATAATCTTTTGGCCATAATGCATATCTGCTGAAACACACAGAGGCAGACCAAAACGCAACAACAGAAGGAAATCAGCAAAAGCATATAGCGCTGAACCAAATGTCTTATTTGGTTAAGCAAGCTTGTACCATGGATAAAAGTGGACTTCGTTTTTGCTACTCTCGAAATCTGCTTTCACCTAGAACCCTAATTCTTTTAGTATATATATCCCTACTCATCTTCAGTAAGCAGGGACGGAATTAGGGGGGCTAGGGGTGGCCCCCGCCCCCCTAAAATTATAGGAAAGAACCCAAATGAGGGGAGAAAATTATAGAAAAAAAACCCAAAATTTTATGAAATCACATTTCAGCCTTATAAAAGTTTCAGTTATTTCATTTTAGTCCCTTTCTAATAGAGCCGGGAAATCAGGCCGAGCCCGTCGAGCCAGCCCGTTTAAGCCCTGGTCCTGTAGGGCTCGGGCTTAAAAAATCAGCTAAAATTTTGAATTTGGCCATGTAGGGCCGGCCCTGCAGGGCCTCGAGCCTTGCAGGGCCGACCCTGTAGGGCTTCGGGCCGGCCTGTTAGGGCCATTTCACTGTAGCATTCTTTTTTTTTTTTTACTTGGCCTTTATCTATGTATGAACAGTCAAACAGAACTTGGAAGATATTTATTAGAAACTACATAAAGCACACATGTTGTACTTAAACTAAACAATATGACTTGGAATGACATTATAATAAATGATAATAAATACTTAGATTCCATAATTAATTTATTAATAAAAGCTATAGGGAAAGTAAAAATTCACAAAGATTAATTTGCAAGTCTCTACTTTAACTGTGTACAATGGTTTGTTTTTCGTTACGAATTAATGAATATGTTTATTCGTTGGATGATTTGTATTGTTTAGATATTAATGTTGATAATATTTATTTGATAGATTAGAACATTGATGGTTGCAATTTATTAATTATATTTCTCTGGAAAAAATCGGAAGAAAAATAATTAAAATTTAGAATAGTAATTTCCAGGCCCTGTAGGGCCGGCCCTGGCCCTGGTACTATTGGGCCGGGCTTTGAAAAACAGACGTTTTCCTTATCCCGGGCCCTGTAGGGCCGGCCTTGATTCCCAACTCTACTTTCTAATAACTTCATGAAGGGATTAAACTAAAAAGATTGAAATTTTTATGAGGTTTAAATGTGATTTCATAAAAATATGGGTTTGTTTCTGTAGTTTTCGCCCCTTCTAATTTCAATTGCGGGTCCCTCCCTGCTGTAAGACAGAAACGCAGAGAAAAGAGAGAGTCTGAGAAGCGAGAAAAAGAGAGAGAGCATTGGTGGTGTGTGTGTGCTCTGTTTCAACCAGCAAAAATAGAGAAGATGTTGATGGTGTGAAGCTGAGAGGAAGACGAGATTGAGAACGTGAAAGGAAGAGGGAGAGAGTTTTCGGTAGATTTCATTCTCTGCATTTGCACCCAAAAACAGGGGCTCGGGTCAGCAAAGTTCTCGACACACAGACAGGCAGGAGCTGAACGTAAGCTTTCGGAAATCTTCCTCCTAGTTTTTCTGTCATTTTCCAGCGTTAGTTTGCTGTGAGTTAAGTGTGTGTATACTAGTTTGTTATAGTTATGAGTCTGTGTTGCTGCATATAAGGAAGAAAGAGAGACAATCATAGTTATATATATATATATATATATATATATATATATGTTCATATAGCCGTTGTACTAGGAAGGAAAGTAAATAAAAAATCTTCTTATTGCTGATATGGTGCTGAGTTTAAGAACTGGAGAAGAAAACAAATATATATATATATATATATATATATATATATATATATATATATATATATATATATATATATTTGCATTTGGAGAAAAAGAAACTTACCCAAAACACATGAAAGAGAGCAGCAAACTTACTGATATAGATTTATGCTGCATTATATAAAATAGGAAGATTTGCTTGTTAGTATATATAAGATATAGCATTAAAACTCAGGAGCTTTTCTTGTATATGTTAAAAAAGAGGGGGGGGGACTGGTTCTATTTATATTGTGATAAGGCCTAGTCCATGCGTGGTGTGATTATGTTGCTATTCGTGAAAAACAATAGGATATATATTTGTAAAGCAAAAGAGAGTTGACTGATTTTATATAGACATTGTTGAACATATTGAACATAGGCCAAATTTGTATTGTATAGAATAAGAGGGCCCAACTAATATAAGACCCATTACGTTTACAGTCCATTACATGTTCAGTGATGTATATCCGTTGTGTAAATGTTAAACCCTAAATAGCAACTCATTATAAATACAAGAATAGAAAGGCTGCTCATTTTAGCGCCTTATACAGAAACTTTCTCTCTTCAATTCTTATCTTGGTATCAGAGCTACAAAGGCAAACATCCATCGCACAAGCATCCTCCAACACTGATTCATCCTCCAACACTGATTCATCCTCCAACACTGATTCTCACGTTTCTGCTGCTGCTCTGTCCAAGGGATCGTCCTCATCTTATCCTCACAGCATCAGTCAGGTTTGCTCCATCAAGCTGGATGGAACAAACTTCTTAGTGTGGCAGACACATGTCCTTCCTATCATCAAGGGTCACAAACTTGAAGGCTTCATCAATGGCACCAATGCATGTCCATCTCCATTCATTCATGAGAAAGATGCAACAAAACCCAACCCAGCATTTGAAGATTGGGTTGCAGCAGACTAGCTGCTGTTTGGCTGGTTGTTAAACACCATGAGTTTGGAGGTTTCCTCTCAAATGGTTGTTGTATCAACTGCTGCTGGACTTTGGGAAGCTGCAAAACAAGTAGCTGATGCTCAAACTAAATCCAAAGTCCTAATGTTGAAGTCTGATTTCCAAAGAACTAGAAAAGGGAATGCAAAAATGACTGAGTACCTTTCTAAGATGAAGAGTATCTCTGAATAGCTTGCTATTGCTGGCTGTCCTATCAGCTTACCAGATTTGATTATCCAGGTTCTCGCTGGTCTGGATGTTGACTATAACCCCATTGTTGTTCAACTTAGTAGAGAAGCAAGTGACCTCACCTGGATTGAATTTCAGTCTTCGATATTAACCTATGAAAGTCGAATGGAGCAACTAAATCAACTAGCTAATCTGTCAGTAAACACAAACTTTGTTAACTATACTAAGGCTGAAAGCTACTCACCACGTGGATCTTGGCGTGGTGGGAACCGAAGAGGCCGCTGGACTCAAAATAGGGGAAGACGCTCCTATTACAATGGTGGCCGTACCAATACTCAGGATGACAGACCTCTTCAGTGTCAGCTATGTGATCGTATCGATCATACTGTTGAAACTTGCTTTCATCGTTTTAAAAGAAATTTTGTCAAAAGCAACAAAAAGAAATCTAATACTGATCGTCATACCTCAGGTTCTACCTCTGATTTTGCAGCTTATTGGGCTACACCTGAAACTGTTGGCGATGATGGATGGTACCTTGATAGTAGAGCAACTTGACATGTCACCAATGATGCTACTTGCATTGAAAATCAGAGTCAGCCCATTGGTAAGATGCGTATTATTGTTGGTAATGCTGATAAAGTTAAGGTAGAAAAGATTGGTTCAACCACAGTCTCAAATATTCCTAACAAAACAGTGAAGTTGAATGATGTTCTATACACTCCTAGCATTACTAAGAATCTGCTGAGTGTTTATAAAATTGCTGATGACAATCATGCTGATGTTATTTTTAACACACATGGATTTACTGTGAAGAAACAGCAAACAGGGGAGATAATTCTAAAAGGGGTGCCAACCCAAGGAGGAATGTTTAGAGTTTCAAATAGCAAGGCAGATGGAAGCATGGACTTAGTTTTTGTGGCTGAAAAAGAAGCTGGTCACTTAGCACAATCAAATAATTTTATTTCTAGTGGGAATCTATGGCATTGTAGACTTGGTCACCCTAGTGATAGAGTGTTAAATCAAATTATTATTGATTGTAATTTGAAACTCAACACTAAGAATGATGAAATTACCTTTTGTGAACCTTGCAAGTTTGGCAAATCTCATTCTCTTCCCTTCAAACCTTCTCAATCTCATGCTTCCAAACCTCTTGAATTGATACACACTGATTTGTGGGGCCCTGCACCAACAACATCTGTAAATGGTTTTCGGTACTATGTGCTATTTCTTGATGACTATAGTCGTTACCCATGGATTTTTCTCTCAAAACAAAAAATGAAGCACTACCCATGTTTGTTCAGTTTAAAAACTTTGCAGAAAATCAGTTTGAAAGTAAAATCAAGGCTGTTCAAAGTGATTGGGGAGGAGAGTAGTTTCTAAAACTCTTCAAGATTCAGGTATACATTTTAGACACTCATGTCTACATACATCTGCTCAGAATAGTAGAGCTGAAAGAAAACATAGGCATATTGTAGAGATTGGCCTAACTCTACTTGCTCAAGCCAAAATGCCTTTGCATTATTGGTGAGAGGCTTTCAGCACAGCCATTGGTCTAATAAACCTACTGCCTACTCCCACTCTGGATGGTTTATCATCCTTTTACAAACTATTTCATACATATCCGGATTTTACAAGACTAAGGGTCTTTGGCTCAGCATGTTACCCTTGCCTAAGACCTTACAATGACCATAAGCTACAATTCAGAACCACCAAATGTGTCTTCTTAGGCTACAGTAATAACCACAAAGGGTACAAGTGCTTAAGCTCCACAGGCAGAATTTTTATATCAAGACATGTTGTATTTAATGAAAACGAGTTTCCTTTTGACACAGGGTTTATGAACAAAAGAAGAGAACCTGAAACAAAAGTTCTTCCTGGAGCTTTCTTCAAATCTGCACTCTCTCCCTCTATAATCAGTAACTCGGCAGATCCTTCAACTGAAACGTCACCTCCACGTTCTGAGTCAGTGCACAATGAGACTAATTTTGAAGAATCCATTGGTGATTCCTCTTCTCCGGAGCAGCCACAAGTTGCTGATCCAGTGGGTGATTCCTCAACAAGTCCTCATTCTCTTTCCCTTGTGCCTTTTGTGGAAGAGAGAACAGATCCTGGACATGATGCAATTCAAGAAAATCAGCAACAGGGGTTAGAGCAAAATCTACACAAAACGGTGACTAGAAGTAAGGCTAGAATCTCAAAACCCAAAACACCTTATGTAGGTGCTGTTACCACTCAAAGAAGTGCAGAGTTGATCCCATACAATGTTCAAGAAGCCCTGAAGTGCAGTAGTTGGAAGAAAGCAATGCAAGAGGAATTTGATGCTCTTATGAAAAACAAAACGTGGAATCTAGTACTTTATACAGGTCAGGGTAACCTAGTTGATTGCAAGTGGGTACTCAAGAAAAAATTCAATCCAGATGGTTCATTGCAAAAATACAAGGCTAGGCTCGTTGCAAAAGGGTTTCAACAAAGCCCTGGTATAGATTTTGGGGAAACATTCAGTCTTGTCCTCAAGTTATCTACACTCAGGTTTGTTTTATCCATTGCTGTCACTCTGAATTGGGAAATCAGACAAATGGATATAAACAATGTATTCTTAAATGGAGACCTACAGGAAGTTGTACTAATGAAACAACCAGAAGGCTTTGTTGATTCTAAGCATCCCAGCCATGTTTGTCTTCTGAATAAAGCCTTATATGGGTTAAAACAGGCTCCCAGAGCATGGTTTGAAAAGCTGAAAACAACACTGATAAGTTGGGGATTCCTACACTCAAAAAGTGACTCATCTCTTTTCTACATTAAGATGGAAAGATATGTGCTCTTTGTACTTATCTATGTGGACGACATCATTGTAACAAGGAACTGCTCAAAGCTTATAAATTTGTTCACTCAGAACCTAAATTCCCAGTTTGCACTTAAAGACCTTGGCCAACTACATTATTTCCTGGGAATAGAAGCCTACAGAGACAGGACAGGGCTTTATTTAAAGCAAGAAAGATATATTTCAGACATTCTAATCAGAAGTGGAATGCAAAACTCCTCGTCAATCCCTACTCCGATGGTGGTAAATCAACATTACTCGAAATATGATGGCAAACCACTAGCAAATCCAACTATTTACAAGTAGATAATCAGAGCTCTTCAATATTTAATAAACACAAGACCAGATATTGTCTTTGCTGTGAACAAACTGAGTCAGTTCCTCAGTGCACCAACCAACATACACTGGAAAGCACTAAAATGAGTGCTTCGGTATCTTAAAGGAACAAAAAACCTAGCTTTACATATCAAGCCAAGTAGTCATCTCACCTTGCAAGGATTCTCAGACGTTGACTGGGCTGTCTGCCCTAATGACCGACGGTCGATGGGTGGTTATTGTGTCTTCTTCGATGAGTCTCTAATCTCCTGGTCCGCAAAGAAGCAAGCAGTAGCCTCTAGATCCAGCGCTGAATCAGAGTACAGGGCACTCTCCGATCTATCTGTAGAGCTCGCTTGGATCCAATCATTCATCGGAGAGCTCGATCTACATCTCAGATCAGTCCCAATCGCCTAGTGCGATAACCTTAGCGTGGCTGCCCTAGCATCGAACCTAGTTTTCCATGCACGGACAAAACATATAGAACTCGATGTTCACTTTGTTAGAGACAGAGTACTCACTCAGAAGCTAGCTGTAAAGTATGTCCCTTCGTCGGATCAAATAGCATATCTCTTCACCAAGGCCCTCTCTCATTCGAAATTCCAAAGCTTCAGAGACAAACTTGGATTGGTCCAATTCTCCAATCTGCGTTTGAGGGGGGATGTTGAACATATTGAACATAGGCCATATCTGTATTGTATAGAATAAGAGGGCCCAACTAATATAAGGCCCATTACGTTTACAGTCCATTACATGTTCAGTGATGTATATCCGCTGTGTAAATGTAAAACCCTAAATAGCAACTCATTATAAATACAAGAATAGAAAGGCTACTCATTTTAGCGCCTTATACAGAAACTTTCTCTCTTCAATTCTTATTTGACATATATCAGGAACCCAAAAATTTTGCTGTCATATTCCACGCATATAATCAGCTAAAATGGAGCAGAGGTTTCAAATAATTTGTTTTACTATTTACTGATAACTCAAGTTTTAGAAACAAATTTTCTCTCTGCATTTGTGTGAGTTGCTACATATAAAAGAGAGAGGAAAAACTTGTGTATTCACTATATATAAAGTCACACCCACACGTTGCTGAGATATAAAGCATATATATATATATATATATATATATATATATATATATATAATGATGCCCTTGGAAAATGTTAGGAGGCCTCACGGATTTAAACATATTTGCTAGTTTTGTTTCTTTTTGGGTGGGATCAGTCAAGGGTATGTTGAGTTATGCCACTTAGCAACTTATTATTTGACTAAATCCTATAGTTGAAATGCAATGCCTTACACAGAAGTTGCTTATTATAATCATAAAATAAAATTCCAATATGTTCAATTTTTTTTTTTTTTTTGCTCGGTAAGTCTCGATTCCCTCTATCCCTTTCTTCCCAAACTTAAGATTTGAAGATTACGCTTGTGAATATTGGAATTTTCTTATCTTCAATTCGGGCCAGCATCTCAAACTGGGAATCTACCATTGATAATTTAATATAGTTACATCAAGTGTTTGAACATCACTCCAACACCGGGTTGTTTTCCCACCTGGATATAATCTGATTCTCCTCAAGTTGATTCTGCCTTAATAGGTGTGCTGTGTTCAAAGCCAGAAGCATAGTTTCGAGGATTCGGTTTCACAGAGTTTGAATCAGGGCTATGGGATTGGATGCATTTGACAGGTTTGAAGAAGTGATGATGCGATTGAAGCTTGAAATAGGTCGGTTTTGAGGCGGCGGTGGGGTTGAGCGAGATTGAGAAGAAGGAGGAAGTGAAAGAAGAGGTCATAGACATAGCTTCCATGAAGATGAGGTGCGAACTTTTAGGATGGAGCGAAAGGAAGCGAGGAGTTAATGAGCAAATGACCAATGGAAATGGAAGGGTGAAGAGCAGAGAAAGACAAGCGACCCCTGCAGCCTATTTTCGGAGGAAAATAAGAAAAAACAGTAAGATCATTATTTAAGGCAAAACGACGTCATTTAAGGCAAAGGACGGCAGCGGATTTTAACAGGTATAGGACGCAAGCCAGATCCGTATGTGTGTGTACTGTGTTAGGTTTGGTGTGTGTGTTATATTGTAATGAAAATAATAATAAATATAAAATAATAATAATAATAATAATAATAATAAACAACATTAAAGAGGGGTAATAAACAATAAAGAGAATTACTAATTAATAAAATAGATAAATAATAATATTATTTATTAGTAAAAAAGGAATTAATAATATAGGGAGTTATTAATTAATAATAAATAAAAGAGTGTTACTATTAATTAATGATAATTAAAAAGGGTATTATTAGTAAGAGCATTTTTAGGGGTAATTCATTTTTAATCCTCTAAAAATTAATTTGCGTAGTTAGTTACTTTGCGACGCAAAAAGTGACTAATGACAATGATAAATGTTTTATAAACATACCTTGACACCTCTTCTGATCCCAACACCATCGAATGAAAGTAAGGATTGAAGCTTGAGGTGGGTAACCAAGGTTATTGAACCCAGACCGGTCATTGAACCGGTCGGGGTACTAGGTTAAGGGGCAGTGGGTCAGATCGGAGTTAAACCGAAGCTAAATCAGGACTAAACCGGTAAGAAAGTAAAAATTTTAGAATTATAATATGAAATTATAAAAAAAAATTATAAATTGATTTTAATTTCCCATAAGATAATAGTTTGGGAAGTGGACCGTGATATGACTTAACAGCTGAGCTGTATTAAATCATTAGTCCTTAGACTTCATCGTAAGACGAGAAACAGGCTAGACATCGGTGGAAGAGGACTATTCTCTATAGTCATTCCATCTCTTTTGTTTGAATAAAAAAAACACTTATATTTTTTAGAGGAAGAACCGATTGCAGAATCGAGTTTCTATCAGTTCATTCTAAAGATCTCTCAAAGCTCGATTTTCAGTCCAAACTCATCATCCTTCTGTCTCTGCTCTGGCATCGTTCAGTCCGTCCAGATCTCGCCAACGACCGATCTTCTTCCTCACCCTGTAGTTTCTTTGAGATTTTGCCACCGATCCGTCCAGCTCTCGCCGCAAGAAGATTTTGGCACCGACTCTTTGTGTGTCTTGCTTTCCGATTATCTAGCCGAGCTTCCGGCACTGATCTTTCCCTCTCTCTCCTCCTTCTCCTTCTATTCTCGCAAGTTTCAGGTGATTTTAAAAAAAAACCCCCGACGAGTTGTGACCCCGGTTTCTATCATTTTCCGGACTGGCTTCATGGCCGGTTCGCCTGTTTCTAGCCTAAACCGGCAGGTCCGAGTCTGATAACACTATGGGTAACTATAATCTTGTTAGCATGTATGTATGTGTTCATGTATTTGTTGATCATGTTTGATAGATGATTTACATGTTATGTTTTTCCTAGCTATGGATTAAGGTTGCGTGTTTCATAGGGCTGCGTGTCCTTGGCCGTTAACTGCAGTTATGGTGCGACTTGTTCACTTGTAAATGCTTCTATATTTAACATGTGCTATATTATCATTTATACTTCATATCTGTTTATGAGATTAACTGTTACCCCTGGGGTTCATTCATTTGAACTCTATACCGTATTAAGGAAATAGGAAGTGGATCGGGCACGAAGGGAAAGGCGCAGCAATAAGGATTATTGTAGAAGTTTATCTTTTATTATTCAAGACTATTAGTCTAAACGTTTATCTTTTGACTTAACATTTTGGATTATTGTATTAAGATCCCCCTATAGGATAGATATCGCTCGCGAAAAATTTATCCTTACGTTTTAAATGTTTTCAAACTAAGTTATTTTATGAAGTTTTATTCCGCAATTAATTTTGTCCAAACTATTCGATGCTTGTGCGCTTATACTCTGATAACAATTAGATAAACGCGTTGTACAAGAAAGGGTGTTTACACCATGTTTCCATCCTCTATCAGATCTATTACCTGGATGGTCTTTTCTTGCAGCAATAACTTTTTTTTCAATATTTTCCTTTGCACTTGAAGACATCTTCAATTTAATATACTACCTAATTAATAAACAGTAAGAAGAAATTCTCAAATTGAGAAAAAAGAGGCAATCAAAGAAGACATCTAATATCTTAAGGTAAAAAAATAAAAAAAAATTCACCTTAGTTTATGAACTCTCAAGGACTAGTTTGTTTAAGGTAGGATCATGTTTAATAAATAAAATACTATTATAGGGATCATATTAGACAATAAGTTCTACTATCTCACTGTTGAAAAAAAAAAAAAGAATTCACAAGCAAGCTCCCAACTTTCTCATGATGTTTGTAAAAATAATTTAAAAATAAAATATTCAATGATTTAAAGGAATGAGGAGAGGTGAATGAAAGGAGGAAATCCTTACTCCTGCATGTCTGCTACTCTACTCCTTTGCGTTACAATACTCAAGGGTCAATACTCCACATTTTAACGCATAAGTCCCTACACACAAACCAAGAACAAATTTTAATAAAAAAATTGAAAAGAATGGAGCAGAAAGGCTTATAGATTAATACAAAGTGTAGACCTAAAGACTAAACCACGTGAGAGTACAACACATCAGTACATCAAGCTCCTCAGTCCTCAGATATGACGATTCACGAGAAATAAAGGCCCTGCTCAGTGTTCACATATCACAAGATAGCAAGACACTATTTCAAAAACAAAAACTCACTTTTTCTCAATTGGTTCTCTTTCTTCTACCTTCGTTCTCTCTTTTTGGTCTTCGTCTTCTATCTTTTTCTAAAAAACCAGCAAGGACAAAGGTGGTGAAGGATGAAAAACAGAAGCTGCAACTTGGGAAAGAAGGATGGTGGGCAACGGCACAAGGTCTACAATTTTAAAATAGGGTAACTTATATTTTTCTTTTTTACTTTATACTAGCTTTTGTTTCTTTTATTGGAAGATTTTTAGTTCATTGCGATCCAAATCCCTGATTTTAACTACTCATATCTCTGACTCTCTCAACTCAGTTTTGAAACGGCGAGTTTATTGAGTTTGACCGAGTCAAAACCAAGTTTGATCGAGTTTATGTATTGAATGATTCTATAAGCGAGTGAACTTGATTTCTTTAGCTAAAAACGTGAATTCGTTAAACTCGGCGAGTTAACTCACGAGTTTAACAACATTGATATACAAGCTTATAGGGAAATGGCCAAAAGAAAGAGTTGAATTCAATGTGCATGATAGGCAGTGTATTTCACTTTAATTTAAAATAATCTCATTATATTATTTCTATCTTCTTGTGATCTAAAACAATATAAGGCAAAAAATAAAAATAAAAACAAGATTACTTGAACAATTGCATCTTTCAACGTGTCTCTTTGATCAGAGACATTTTCCTGAGACAAGGTAGTTATATTGGAACCAAATCTTCAGTTGCATGTGGACTATCTTCAGAAGAGTAGAAGTCTTTATGTCATAGAAATAATTAAATATGGATTGTCACCAGAGGAACTACCTTGGCTTCAAGGATGATAAGAGAGGCAAATATCTGCAGCTTTGATCTGACTTCAAAGATGAGAGTTGCAGATATTTGCATGTCTTCAATCAACTACCAATCCGAATTCAGCAACAATGCAGATTTAATTATTTTTAAATATTTATAATTGATGTATGGATTGGGTGAGCGCTATATATAGAGTGAATATTTGTAGCGATTATTTAAATAATCACTACAAATTTGTAGAATTGTCGTGGTCAACGAATTGCTTTCCCTGGACCGTGACAAACATTGTGACGTTTCGTATTTTGTAGCGGTTATTTTTATATAACCGTGACACAATTGACTACAACAACATTCATGCCATTACGTGCCAAAGCTAGTGCCAACTTTGTAGAGACTCACCACTACAAAGTTCCCGCCACAAACATTCCCGCCATTACTCGTCAAGCTGGCACCAAGTTTGTAGCGATTTTTTTTGTTCGTACCACTACAAAGTTCATCGTAAACAAGTCCGCGCTTTGGTGTCATCACAGCCGCTACAAATTTGTTGTGGTTTTTCATAAAACCACTACAGATATGTGTATTTGTTGTGGTTTTTTGTGACCGCTACAATTAACCCGCTACAAATGATACTATGGTCCCATCTCCTAGAGCAGTAACGGTTACTATTGCAACTGACATTCCTTCCTCCATCGTAGGAACTACCATTACAAATTACGAAGTACGAAATTATGATGAACCAACCAAGGAAACAATAGAGTCAGAGTAATAAACATGGTCACCACAATGACACACCATTAAAAATTACGAAGAAGTATGAAATT
Organism: Acacia crassicarpa; assembly: GCA_034222035.1. Taxonomy (NCBI): domain Eukaryota; kingdom Viridiplantae; phylum Streptophyta; class Magnoliopsida; order Fabales; family Fabaceae; genus Acacia; species Acacia crassicarpa. The sequence continues at coordinate 44,760,940 of JAWXYG010000003.1, forward strand.
GCAAGTAAAAAAACAACAAAGTGTTATAATGACATAAATAAAGACAATGAAATGAAAGAAAGAAATAGGTCTCTGATTTTTTTCCGGTATTAAATTAATATGCATCAAAAGAATAAAACACATGCAGTTATCAAAATGGTTGAGGAAAAGTAATAGGAAATGTATTTGAAAAAATATATGAAAATATGGAGGGATGTCCACCACTAATTCATATTCCAAAGTACTATATTCACATCCATGCATCACGCGGCCTTTTGAACTAGTTTTTAAGAAAAAAAAATATATTCTCCATAACAAAATATAATCCCCTATAGCCCACTATTGAATTTTTCTCTATGTAATATATGAAGTCTATTAATGATAAATTTTATTTTTCATTTTATTTACTTTATCGAGATTTAGTTCAACTTGAAATTACAAGTCCCTTCACACTAAAGAACAAGATCACTTAAATTTTTAAGTGGCACTCTTTCCATTGTGACATTGATAAATTGAAAGGTATGGACATTATGATTTATATTGAGAGAAAAATCAAAATTTAAATGATGAATGAATTAACTGAATGACAGTACAAATTGATAATTAATAAGTTGATGAATTTATATTTATCAATAATAAAACAAAGTTGTGAATAATTTCATTTTTCTATTTTATAAAAATTGAATAACAATTACCAAGTTACTCTCATAAACTCTAATGTTGCTTTAGTAAATTAACAATATTCATGAAAAGGCACATTTTTCATTACTATCTCATTTAATTACAACAATATAACTCAAGTTAAACAATGTTATTTTTTGTCGGTAGGCATCAAGCATATATTATAAAAAATAATGTCAGGAGAGGTATGGACTGATTGAATTATGATGTTCTAATTTACCATCCTATGTGTTAGGAAAGGCGCTGTGGATGTTAAAACTTCCATCAATTTGTATTAGTTGGTTTCGGTTATACTCATTATTCCATTCCCCGATCCGTGGCTGTTTCCATTTGTTCATGATCACGTGCTCATCATCTTCCGCAACTCTACTCATGGCCCAGTCTCCAATTGAAGCTTGGTGAAGCAATTTGGATGAAGATTTGAGTCCAATGCACTTGAAGGATAAGTCGACGTTCTAGTCTTATAAATCAATTCAATTTGTGTAATAATATTGATTTCTACGTTTAGGCATTATGATTGGAAGATTGTATTGAGGGTGTTTGGTTAAATGCCTCCTTTTTGTAGCTTTGAATTATGCTGTGGTTTTCTCACATGTTGATTGCTCTACACTTTTGATTGATTTGGCTTTATATGTTTACATCTTAAGTCACTGTTCTGCTTTTGTATAAGTGGTTAAATTAGTCCTTAATTACTACATAGGTACGTGTTACCTTATTAGTTTAATTTGAGTGCAAAGCAACATTAAACCAATAATCAGTGTATATATTCTTATACGTCCTATAGCCCTTTTATCTTTCGGTAGTGGTATAATAGCTATTCTCTAAAAGTTGTTTTCTAAAAATCATTTTTACCTTATAAATCCTAAAAACTATTATCTAAAAACTATTTTTACCTCGTAAATTATAAAAATCATTTTCCAGAAACTATATCTAAACCAAGATTTTAATTGACATAGCTAAAATCGGTGAAAACCCGTTAATTGCAAGAATGGCGTTTTGTTGGGGTCTTCATAACTTGGGAACTCGAGTTGTGCATCTCCCGGTCAATTCGATGAGGTAGACTTCCACCGTACTCTAATGAGAATGGTAGTGAAAACGTAGATTTTATCTGAAAACGGAAAGAGAATAAAAAATCATAAAATGTAAAATCGTAACATAGCAAAATCGTAAAAAAATCGTTAAAACATAAAAACGTTTGGAAAATTAATAAAATCGTTTTAATAAAAAAATCGTAAAAACGTAAAATCGTAATGATAAATCTAGATTTTAACTACCATGTTAATGAGTTTATCGATTGTCCTTGCTACAGTAATTAAAGCCACTTGACATCCTGAAACTTGGGCCCACCCATTGCCAAATTGTCTTGAAATGATGATCAACACACTGAATCTCTTTTTACCAAAAAAAAAAACACGTTGAATCTCGACCCCACCCACCACATGATTGTCTTTTATATAAGAAAAAGGAACGTACATCTCACTCGGTTTACTTTGACCACCATCACAATTAATTGTCTTCATATTAGCAGCAGCAATGTTTAGCGCTAAATCCGAGACTTCTTTTGCAATCTTGGTTCCGGATTTTCCCCTATTATGGCTGGAATCACATCACAAAATCTCATTTTGAATTTGAGCGGCCTTGTCGCCCGGAGACCTATTTTGATGAAACCTGTATGACGGAGCTTCCTTGTCTGTGAACTTGGCTTCAATCTAGTCCGATCTACATCGTCGTCGATTTCTGGGCTCTGGTTCTTCAGACTTTAGGTATATTTTTTCCCTCTCTATGACTCTATTCCTCTTCAATCGAAGCTCAAGCTCAGCTTTCTGCCATTTGTGTGTTTGTTTTAGAATTTAGAAATGATAATTGCTTGTTAGGAAACTGAATAGCGAATAGCTGATGCGTTTTTAATTTATTTTCATTTTCGTATCTATTAGGAAGCTAAATAGCTGCCTTTTTGTGTGTATTTATTTCTGCGATATATGTGATTTTTGGGTCCTGTTATTTTGTAATGGTGTTGTAATGGCCTCGTTATTTTTAATGGTGTTGTGTTTGCAAATCATGGATCCCATCTGTTCTCTCAGTTTCACTGAAAGTTGTGTGTGTTTTTTTCATACACCGGAAGAATGGAAGCTCTCTGTGTAACTGAGAGAGAAATACGTGTTAGTCTCTGTTTCCTTTCTCGGGGTATCTATGTCACAAAAAAAAAAAAAAAAAAAAAAACTGGTTAGGACAAAATATAATTGTTTAATGAGAATATTCTAAAAAATGGCACGAAAATATCAAAATCCAAACTAATTTTATTTATCACATTTTATTGGTTATTTACTATATGCAATTTCCAGCTCCTATTATTTTGCAATGGTGTTGTAATGGCCCTGTTATTTTGAAGGGTGTTGTGTTTGCAATGCAAATTAAATAAACGTTTTTTATTTAATTTCATTTGCATTGACCCTGAAAAAGATCTTATATCTTGTATTGATTTATAATTGTCAGTTATTATTTATTTATTTATATTTTCAATGTTATGTCATATTATCAATATCTTTATTTTTTGGTCCAGGTTAAAATAATTTCCTAATTCTGCTACTGATGACAAAGCTTCCTTGTCTGTGAACTTGGTTTCAATCTAGTCCTCCTTACTGACCTCAAATACATGCTCAAGGTACGTACTGGGGTGTACAAAGCCAGCTACCAAATTCATATTTTGCCTCATCATTTCCTCTGAGGATATTGGGGTCCTTAAATCCTCGACCCTTGTGACCTAGATGACCACATGTAGTGAAAATTCTACAACCTCTCATATCCAACTGTAACCTAGGAGAGCCCACATTATACGAACATAGCTTATGTGCTTCTCATATACTTATACCTCTACAGGTATGAGTATATATATATTTTTTAATTTTTTATATATTATATTTATTTAAATTTAAATTATATACTGCTTTCAGACATTTTTTTTACATCTGGTATCTCAAATTAATTAGTTTCCATGATACTAGCGTTATAGACAAATATTTCTAAATGCAAAACTGGATGCTAATTAATTTGAGATATTTGGTACAAAAAACATGTCAAAAAGCGGCATATAATTTAAATATACATAAATAAAATATATAAAAAAATTAAAAAATATGCTATGAGCACATAAACTATATACATATAATGTGGACTTAACCCAAGAAGGGTCCTCTCATCACGTGGACACAAAAACCTGTAGTCAGTGGTTCGTCAAGAAGAATAAGTCATAATTCGAATAAAACTCCTTACTAATTTTCCATCCACCACTGGCCTTTTATACATTACAGTCTGCCCCATTGCATCTCCAATAGTTTTGGCATTAGAAGTCTCAAATGCCTCCAATGGAAGACCATGAAATTGTATCTAAAAAGGCACAGTATCAAGGTTGACATCTTTAAGAACCATATTGCCCTCCCAGATTCGAAGGTTTAAAAGATGACCTTGTATAGACCATGTTCTTCCTTTGAGAATACGTGAGTAATCATTGGTATTATTAAACTGGAAGAGAAAGATTTGTGGTTAAATATTCTGGAGGCCTTCCTTTGGCACTTGAAGTTTTGGGTTCTTTTCTTTGCAGGAGAAGTAAAGCTGAGTGGATAGATGCTTTTGATAGATTGAAGAGAATTCCACACAATAACATTATTGAAGTACTTAGAATAAGTTATGATAGGTTGAACGAGGAAGAAAAGACAATATTTTTAGATATTGCTTGTTTTTTTAAGGGTTGGGAGAAGAAAGAAGTGACTTTGATTTTGAAAGGTTGTGGTATTCACTCAAAAATTGGAATAAAGGTCTTGATTGAAAAAAGTTTACTTGTTGAAACACTAGCTTGCACATTAGAGATGCATGATTTACTTCAAGATCTAGGTAGGTATATAGTTCATCAAGAATCTTCAAATAATGTTGGTCAGTGTTGTAATACCCCAATTTTCTAAATCGTTTTCAAAATAGTTCGATCAGAGTGGCGCATCGAAGCAATTCAAGAAAGCGAGGAACTGATGAGTGTATTACAAAATATTAACTATGGTTGGTTATAGTAGCGGTACAGTCATCCCCATAATTCAAAATATTATACAGTAAAAAAAAAAAAAAAAAACTCCGGCCAGATTTTCACGTAGGCTGCTTACCCTTGTCGTCGACCCTCTGTCCTCCAGACCCTGAAGTTATAGTAAGGGCTAAGGTCCAATGCCCATTGGACCTCAGGTAACAGTTAACCTCATACTTATGTATGACAAAATATGTATGACAGATATTATAATATTAATCAATACACAATCACCCAGTAGATATAAGTTTAATATATCAACGGTACACATCGCATGTACAGTTATCTGAGTTAACAATACATATCACATGTAAAGTTATTTATGTCAACAGTACACATCACATGTAAAGTTGTTCATGTACACATCGCATGTACAGTTGTCATCTATCACATATATAAGCATACAATAAGCATTAGAGTTAGTGTTACAATACGCGTCTATACCTTCGTCGGTGATATCAGTACGTTCGTCGGTCGGAATGTGATCACGTGTACCCTACATTGGTAATATTGCATTTATTAATTCATAAATAATATCCCAGTAGGTATCTTAGTCACTAATGACCCTTTTTCTTTTGGTAGAATTATTTCTCAATTTATTTCCCTCATTTTCTGAAAAAACGTGGGTACAATATTGTGGGCAGATTTTTGCCTAACTTTAAAAAATCATAACTAATTCTAGAAAAATTGAAACGAGGATCCGTAAAATTCCTCAGAATCTTTAGGATGTCTACTTTTAAGTAAAAATATGCACTTTTTCCCAGATTACACAAATCACTCCCAGTTTAAAAGTTTTGAGCCTCTGCCCAGAATTTCTCCAGAAATTCGCAGTCAAACTTCAAGAATTTTTATCTCACTGTACAGAGCTAATTTTAACATGTTCTTGGCATATTTGAAAAGCCCTATATGTCTACGTTAACCATGAATTTTCCCAGAATTTTGTAACTTCATTTTCAATATAAAATATTGGCATTTTTATCACTGACTTCAGAAATTTCTTAACAGATGAAATTTCACCAGAACTTCGTTGCTTTAAAGTTTCTCTTCCAAAAATTTTTCTCTATAACCTTTCTCATCATTTTTCCGAAATAAAGCTAATTTTGACCATAAAAACATGAAAATAAAATTATTCTAGAATATTTAAGATCTAAGCTACTTCTATCTAAGAATTTAAGAATTAAAACTTAAAAAATAGAGAACTTACCCTTGAAGAACCTTGCTACTCCTTCAAGAAGCTCCTCACTCTCACTTTCTACACTCTATATCAAATTGCTCTTGCTTGTTTTGGTGTAAAGAATATGAAGACCAAAGCCCCCTATTTATAGCAAAAGGCTATGACACTTTGGTAAATATTTCAAACCTAACTCTTCTTGTGTATGAACCCTCGGATCTAAACTTAGTAAAGAAGTTTTAATATCATCCATCCATATGATTAGAAAACCCTAATTTAATCTCTAAGTTCTGCTTTTTGAAATTCAATTTATTATTTAGTTTTTATTTAAATAAAATAAGCTCTTTCTCTCTCCTTATCCAAGCCAACAATTTCCCCCTTCATCTATTCTTTGTTTTGCATTTCACTAGATGAAAATATATTTAGAGATCTTCATGAAGTTTTATTCAAATCTTCTCCTTGGTTTTGTGATATTGGAACTTATGGCTTAAATTAGAAACCTCTAATTTCCTTTTTATCATTTGGAATCAAACTTCACAAATTGAGAAAATGACTTTGCTTATAATCTATCTCAAGCTTAAATTATGCTTGTTAATAATAACTCCTTATATTTGATCTAAGATTAACGTATCTCAAGATACAATTTATTTGTATAGATTTTCCTTTACTTGTGTCTTGAACTAATTACATTGATTAATTCCCATAGTATTTATGCTCAATTTTCCTATTGGTTGTTCAATTGACTTTTCTCTCTCTCACCTACTAGACTCACATCACTCACAACATTTGCACACACACACACACACACACACTCACAACACTATCTCTCTTACACATACACACACACACTCACTCACAACTCTCTTCTCTCATTGGTCAAAACCTTTTCTCATGGATTAAGAATATTTTCTTGATTTATCATTGGCCAATTCAATTTCACAAGGATTCCACTTTATGAAATTTAATCCAAGCCCTCCATATCTAATCCTAATTAGCATCCCTAATAGAGTAGTTAAGTGTAATTGGTAAATTATGATTGGTTCCTAGCTTAATCATGGTCCTTAGAAACTTATTTATGCTAACCTTAGTCCTTCACTAGCCATTGGTTCTTAATTAAGGTAATACATCCTTAATTATACCTTTAACATATGCCACTACATTAATTATGAATTTTTTTGAAATTAATTCAATTAATGTAGATTGAATTATCCTCTAATTATTGGTAATTTCCTCTAATTGGTTTAAGTATTTTCAAGCCACTTAATTGTCTCTTATAATTAAATTAGGATTATACTTAGTTTTGGAGACTTTAGGGTATTTTATAACATTTTATGGCTCATTATGATTAAATATGAACTATGTTGTATTTATGATAATTTTGTGGTGTTTTATGATCCATAATGTAAATTAGAAAATTGGGTTTTGCCCTATTTAAATTCTAGAGAAAATTTACCCAAGAAATAAAATAAACTACAAAATTGGAGACAATATATTCTCCTATTTTTAATAGGTATTATTTGCCAAAATACAATATTTATAATGAATATAAATTTTAGGGTATTACAAGTGTAGCAGGTTGTGGGAATTTGGTGACATCAAGAAAGTATTGGATAATAACAAGGTGAGTGTCTTATTTTCTAAATATCTCTTTTTGTTTTCATAAATTTAATGTTTTTAATATTGAAAGAGCGTGTCAGCTTCTGCCTTGGTAATTACTTCAAATAAGGATTTGTCAAATGCTCTTTACTTTCTTATATATCAGTCTCATGTTATTTTTCTGGTAATGACTTTTTTTGTTAGGTATCCAAGGCAATACAAGCTATTGTTCTCCCAGATGAACATTATATTGATCATATTGTAAGTGTACATTTTGAAGCCTTTTCAAAAATGAGTAACATTAGATTACTCATCTTAACTCTGAAGAACTTTATGCTTCATACGAGTGGAGTCAAATCACCAAAGGGATTGAAACTTTCTAGTGCATTAAAAGTTGTTCAATGGTCAAAATTTAGACTCAACGCTCTTCCACTTGAGAATCCATTGGAGAAACTTGTTCATATTGAAATGCCTAAGAGTAGAATAAAGCAACTTTGGAATTGCATACAGGTGAGATTGATGCTTCATGCATCATTGTTTATGGTAAAAATAGACTTTTGCATCCATGTTTTATTGATACATTAGTGATACTGACTCTACTGTCTTTTGTTTGATCTTAGATTATGACAAAGTTGAAATTCATCGACTTGAGAGATTCTAGGAATTTGGTCGAAACTCCAGACTTCTCAGGAATTCAATATTTAGAATATTTATATCTTTATTTATGTCAATCGCTTGTCAGGGTTCACCACTCACTTGGAAAGTTAAAAGCACTTGCTAAGGTGGACTTGGAGTTTTGTAAGAATCTTGAAATTCTACCAACAAAATTGGAAACAAATTCTTTGACGATGTTAAATCTTAAATGCTGTAAAAAAACTTGCAGTGCTCCTAGAGTTTGGGGAAGGTATGAAAAAATTATCATATCTTGATATAAGTTGGATTGCTATAACTAGACTTCCTGAATCACTTGAATCCTTGACTAGTCTTGGAGATTTGAATTGGAGTCTCTGCAAAATTCTTAATCTTGACACGTTATTGAAAGTAACGTCGTTAACAAATTTATGTTTAAGAAATTGCTACTCCTCATGAGGTCAGCCTTCCCTGGAGAGTAATTAACAAATACATTATTCGCAGCCATTAGTTATTGCTCATTCAAAACCCATACAAAAATGGACAACAAAAGGTAGTGACTCATCTTCCGACTAACTCCTTCCGTTGTAAACTAATAATAATTGACACTTAACTCTTTCTTTTTAAAATACATGTCGTTTCAAGTTTTCTGGATCTACCCCTGAACATAGAAGTACTGGAATATAAACAAGAGTTATGAGAATGGCGTGGGAATATTGGAAGGAGGTGGATAAACATTGAAGGAAATTAATCAGCATGCTAATTTTAGGAAAAATAAAGAAAAAGGAAAGTTCAGCAACTTCATGATTATTCTTTGCTAATTTTTTCTTTGTAGAAAAATGTTTAGATGTGTTGAGACATTTAACACTTACTATGGTCAAGGTATGTTTTCGTGCTTAATAAAAAGCACTTAAAAGGAAGTTAAGATTACACATCAACAAGATCTAAAAAGATTATTTCATAATTCTTAGTTAAGAAATTAAATAAGTTGAATTTGTGAGGAAAATGAAAGAAATTTAGAAAGCATCCCAGTTGTTAAGGTCGGACTTCAACAAATCATCACGAAAATCTTCGCTAGCTCATTCATGATTCTCTAAGAAGAATATAGATTCTATTTGTATGTTCAATAGTTGAGCCAACAAGCTACTTTGTAATGACAATAACCAAAAAGACCGCTGATGGAAGGAATTATAAACTCATGTTCTCCTCATCAAATTTGCATCAATCCATTAAGGTTAATATTCGCGTATTTTCATTCAGCTATTACATATTTTCAATTAATTAATTTGATATGTATGTATAAAAACAATATCCATATGATTAAGAATCTAATAAAAACACTAGTGTTAGCATAATGACTGCTGTTAAAATTGGAAGATTAGAATATTGGCCACGAAGCTGATAGTGGATCTCTCCTACCTTGGTTTTGCTGGCTATGCTCCCATCTCCTAGAGCAGTAACGGTAACTATTGCAATTGACATTCCTTCCTCCACCGTAGGAACTACCTTTACAAATTACGAAGTACGAAATTAAGCTGAACCAACCAAGGAACAATAGAGTTAGAGTGATAAATATGGTTATCACAATGAGACACCATTACAAATTACAAAGAAGTATGAAATTACAATTGAAAAAACAACAGAATTGTTATAATGACATAAATAAAGAAAATGAAATGAAAGAAAGAAACAGGTCTCTGATTTTTTTTTCCCGGTATTTAATTAATATGCATCAAAAGATTAAAACACATGCAGTTACATTACATTTTGGTGCTTCCATTGATTCAACTCTTCCTATGGCGGACAATACCAGACTCCAGGAACTACAACGCGAGCAGAAGAAGACCGCCGACCTCCTCCAGCAGGCTCGTTCTCAATTTCTAGTTCACGATAGGCAACTTGACGACATTGGGCTCGCTCTGCACTCTCGCTCTCACCACATCTATGAACGCCCTCCACAGTCGTTTCGAACAGCTTTCCCCGCCGTCCCATTTCAGCTCCTCTTCGGGTACTGCTGGTGCTCCTCCGCACGTTCCTCAGCCATTTTTGAAGTTCGTTAAACTCGATTTTCCGCGCTTCGATGGCTCGGATGCTCTCAACTGGATTTTTAAGGCTGATCAATATTTTCGCTACTATGACATTTCCGATCCTCAGCGTCTGGTTATTGCCTCTGTCCACTTCGATGGGGACGTCCTCCCCTGGTTCCAGATGTTAGACAACGCCGGTCGCATTCCTCACTGGGCAGCTCTGGCCAAAGCTGTCGAATCTCAATACGGTCCGTCGCCGTTTGATTGTGCTCACTCGCAATTACTTAAACTCACTCAATAAAGTGTCGGGGGCGCTCTGGCGGACTATCACTCCCAGTTCCTCACGCTCGCGAATCGCACTGACGACCTCTCCGAGCTTGCTTTGGTCGATTGTTATCTGGGTGGTTTGAACCCTTCTCTCCGCAGCGATGTCCTTGTGCAACGTCCTTCGACCGTCCTAAGTGCCATGACATACAGCCGCCTCTTTTCGGAGACACCATCCCCTGGTCCTGCCGTTACCAAGCCTGACTACACTGCCCCTGTGCGCAGCAAACCTCCCTACTCTCCTTCCCCCAAAGCAGTGGTCCCTTACACCAACCATGCTTCCAGTCCCTCCTCTACCACTACCTCCGTCGGTAAAACCAATCTTCCCCCCTTATTACCCACGCCTTCAACTCCACCCATTAAACGCATGACTCCCGCGGAAATGCAACTTCGCCACGAAAAAGGGCTTTGTTATACTTGCGATGCCAAGTTCTCCCCGTCTCATCGTTGTCCTAATCGCTAGTTGATGATGCTCCTCTATGATGAGGACGACACCGACCCTGTGACTGCCATTCCGAGTCCGGGCAACCACCATTCACTACTAGAAAAATGGGCTTTAATGTCCTAATTTTAGCTCAATTAACGTCCCTTTTTTAAGGGATGTCTATCTAGGGGAAGTTAAAATTACGACGTCCCCATTAAATTATAGGTAGTGATAAGTGTGACTTACGGTGTCCTAAATTTAAATTTAGGACGCCATAAATCCCACTTACGACTACCAAAATTTAAATTCAGAACGCCGTAAATCACACTTATGACTACCTAAAATTTAATTCAGGACACTGTAAGTCTCACTTATAACATCCCAAATTTAAATTCAGGACGTCATAAGTGCCTAATTTTTTCAAAAAAAAAAAATACTTTTGTTTTCTTGTGTCTCTCATTTGGCCAATAACGATGACAATGACAAAGAAAAACAAAGATGAGGAAAGGTTCCTTAAGGAAACTAAAATTTGTAAATGTTCATATATAACTCTAGCAAAATAAACTTAGATTGACAAGCAAAGATCTCACCATTAAGGATAAGCAGAGAGCGTGGTGCAATAGCTGGAACTGAGGATGGTGAGTCAAACTTGGAAGCTAGACCAGAAGCAACCTTGTCCCATACCTGTTAAGGAATAGCACACTATGAAATATTACCCATCCATGCCTAGACAAAGAATAATTGGAAAAAAGCTGTTTTAAGTGTTTGTACCAATACATTGGCAATCCAGTTTTATAGTTTTGACATAGCAACAGTCATATCAATTATCAAGCCAAATAGACATTTGAAATCACCATGTCCTGATATTAACAAAAATCAACCATAATGCCTTCCATGAATTGAAGGCAGAAAGCCTAATAACATAATCCTGCTAAGCGAAAATACCATTGAATTGATAGCAGAAGACTAAGAAAAACATTAAAAATGAATATATGTCACAGCTTAGCATCAGAAAACTTTGGTGTTTGAACAAGATTCTCATGTGCGATGTGTTTATTGAAGAATTTTATAGCAATCACACTTAAACCATAACCTTCTTTCAAGACTGTACTATAACCATCAAAAGCAAAAGCAGATCTACATGTGCTTGGTATATACACCAATCCACTTCCTTGGTTAAAGTTCACTGCATTTGATGCGAAACAGCCTTATTCCAGTCATGAATTTTCCAAGCCTTATTCGATTCACTACACAGTTTTTCAAAAGTAGATGAAGCAGAGTGATAAAAGTCCAAATTCCATCATGGAATAATATGTATCGTCCACATATTAAGAAAATGAACTCTATATATGAAACAACAGAGATCTTAGATGCATGAAACTCACTACACCATAACACTGCACAAATGATGAAGTAAAACTCACAAACTGTATGATCACTTATATATGTCATGATTGAACAAAAGATGAGTATGCAGAAAGAATTATACATTGAACTGTCATCTTGTATCTTAAACAAAAAAACAAAAGAAACACAATGACAGAAGTAAGTGTAGCATACTTGGATACTTGGAACTAGTGAAGGCTCAAAAGCCATTGCCCTGACCTCTTGGGCATTTGTTCCTTCCAGCAATCTACATTTTATCCTGTCTAGACTCTGCAATCATACAAAACCAGGTATTATTGCTAGTCCTTGCTAAGTACCAAGTGAAAATCAAAGTACTGCATAAAAAGTTATCCTCATTCAAGTACCAAATAATTTGGTGGGACAAGACCAAAATGACATTTCAAATTCAAGTACCAAAGTTCCTTTTTTCCTTTTGCAGCCAATGAAAAAGTTATCCTCATATGAATGAAATCAGGGTCATATAATTAAGATGTGTTCTGTTACTGAGTTAATTTTTTTTTCGCCAGCACTCCTGGTGTTACAGGTATTACGAGATATTATCTCTATAATTACTTTATGCCTACCAGCTAGCTAGTTTTTTTTTTTTTTTGTCCCACGTTTATGGGAGTAGAGCCTAATCTTGAAAGCCTTGTACCACTGTTTATCATCATAAATTCTGGGACTCTTAGGAGAATAAGAGAGCACAGAGTTAATCAAACATTTTATTAAAGAACTGCTGATGACATCAAATTGGGCATAAATAGATTAAGAATTGGAGGTTGAAAGACCAGAGAGGATTAAATGAACATGATCACATGAGTCGTCAGTGAACTTACAAAAGCCACACAACATATCAAAACGTATGTTTATCTCGTGCAATCTATCATACAACATAGCAAAGTGTAAACGTTTAAAAACAATGGCTACTCACTGAAGGGTAGGCACAATTCGAGAAGGGTGCTTCTTTAGATCTACTGGTTCGCTAATGTGCACCAATTGTTGTGATTGTCAGTCTGCAAGAAGGAGGTTACGTCCGAAGGAGCCATTGCAGCGATTTGCTTTATGCGGTTGATATGAAAACTCAGAGGTATTCCATTCGCTAGAGTTTTGCAACTGAGATGAAAAGCAAAATAACAATGGAATAAATAGGAATCCAATGTCAATGTTATCTCAAGAACAACAATTAAATGCGGCCGGTTGATTACACCAATGGTTGAATAGTGGATATTAAATAATGACGACAGATGAACTGCAAATGCATGGAAAAAACGCATGTATGTATCGGAAAACTGGAGTTTTAAATGATACAGTTGAGGAGAATAGAATTCCACTACCACATTTGATTTCCTAGGTTAACTTACTCACGCGGATCAGTAAAGGCATTGAAATACCACGTGTTGATCAGTTGAGATTTCAACAAAGAATTGAAGAGTCGTTTAACCTGTCCAGTGAAATTAGAAGAAAGGTTGAAAAAGCCATTCAAAATTAAATGGCTCTGAACTGGCGTATATACGCCCATAGTTGAGACAGAGTTCCAAGTCAGATCCAATGGAAAGTGAGGAAATCGACATGTAGATAAATGGACCAATGGTTGAGGGGCTAGGAGGTTTAGAAGGATATATTGATGATGATTCTTCGAAGTTACTGTATTATGTAATTTCACAATAAAATTTAAAAAGAAAATGCATGAGAAAGAGGGGCAAGACACATTTGCTTGGATTGGCTCCAGTCTGCTGCATTTATCATCCGCTGCCCTCCTCTGTAACGATACGACGCTGTTTTGGCGTTAAAAAACTGAAGTTGCTCCTCTTTTTTTTTTTTAACTGTATATGTATATATATATATATATTAAGTACTGACTGTTACTAAAAAAAATACTTTAGAAAACTGAACAATATTGGAAAAATATTTCATGATCTTAAAAATATATTCTGAATATATTTTTAGTATCAATCAGAATTCTAAAATATTTTTTTAAATATCTTAAAATAATTTTTCAACATCATAAAGTATTTTTTCAGTATCAGTTAGTATCCTAAAATATCTTGTTAGTACTTTCAACATCTAAAATATTTTTTGAATATCTTAAAATAATTTTTCAACATCATAAAGTACTTTTTCAGTACCAGTTAGTATTCTGAAACATCCTGTTAGTACCGATCAGTACCCTGAAATATTTTTTTCCAAGATCCTAAAATAATTTTTGAAAATCATAAAGTATTTTTGAGTACCAGTCAATATCTTAAAATATCTTTTTAGTACCAGTCAGTATCATGGAATATTTTTTCAGGATTCTAAAATAATTTTTTAAAATTATGAAATATTTTTAAGTACCGTTTAGTATTTTAAAGTATCTTTTTAGTACCAATCAATACCTGATTTTAAAAAAGGAAAAAAGAAAAAAGGGAGCAACTTCAGTTTTTTAACGCCAAAACAGCGTCGTATCATTGCAGAGGAGGGCAGATGATAAGGTGCAGCGGACTGAAGCCAAATCCCATTTGCTTATATTGAGTCTTTGATTATCACTTCTCTCTCTCTTTCTCTCAAGGAGTCATTGTGTCCTTCATCATCTCTCTGCCGTGCAAAGCCACTTAAGGCGGTGTCTCCCTCCATCACCTCCGTCTGCAGTAGATCGACAAAGAACGTTCGCCCTCTTTGGTCCAGATCTGGTGAGCTTGAACCTGTGATTTTCATATGTGCTTGGTCTGAATGTTTTGTTTGCGTGTTCCAATATGAATATTTCATTTGTGTTCTCCATGATTTGTTTGAGCTTGGGAAGAAGGGAATAATTGGGTCTTTTCTCTCAATTAGGATTTAGGAAAATAAATTTTGTTAGTGGGTAGGAGTTGATAAATCCTGAACCAAAATCCAATTCTCCATTTGAGCAGCCGTGTCGCCCGGAGACCTATTTTGATGAAACTTGTATGACGGAGCTTCCTTGTCTGTGAACTTGGCTTCAATCTAGTCCTTCTTACTGACCTCAAATACATTCTCAAAGGTACGAACTGGGCCGTACAAAGCCAGCTACCAAATTCATACTTTGCCTCATCATTTCCTTTGAGGATATTGGGTTCCTTAAATCCTCGACCCATGTGACCTAGATGACCACATGTAGCGAAAATTCTACAACCTCTCATCCAACTGTAACCTATATGCACATAGCTTATGTGCTTATTATTTATTCATACCCCCTTTATTTTTTTTATATTATATTTATTTAGATTTAAATTATATGTTGCTTTCTGACATATTTTTTACATCTAGTATCTCAAATTAATTAGTTTCCATGATACTGGCGTTACAGACAAATATTTCTAAATGCAGAACTGGATACTATTTATTTAGATTTAAATTATATGTTGCTTTCTGACATGTTTTTTACATCTAGTATCTCAAATTAATTAGTTTCCATGATACTGGCGTTACAGACAAATATTTCTAAATGCAGAACTGGATACTAATTAATTTGAGATATTGGGTGCAAAAAACAAGTTAGAAAATAACATATAATTTAAATATACATAAATACAATATATATATTTTTTTTTCAAAAAATATGCTCATACTTCTAATAGAGGTATGAGCACATAAGAAACACATAAACTATATGTATATAATATGGACTCAACCCAGGAAGGGTCCTTCTCATCATTCGGACACAAAAATCTGTAGTTAGTGATTCATCAAGAAGAATAAGAGTCATAATTCGAGTAAAACTCCTTACTAATTTTCCATCCACCACCGGCCTTTCATACATTACAGTCTGCCCCACTGCATCTCCAATAGTTTTGGCATTAGAAGTCTCAAATGCCTCCAATGGAAGACCATGAAATTGTATCCAAAAAGGCGCAGTATCGAAGTTGACATCTTTAAGAACCATATTGTCTTCCCAGATCTGAAGGTTTAAAAGATGACCTTGTATAGACCATGTCCTACCTTTGAGAATATGTGCATAATCATCTGTATTATTAAACCGGAAGAGAAAGATTAGTTGACTTTAATCAAGGTCGTGCGCCTCCGCTCCTTCATCCAACTGCCACCCCTTCTTGATCATGAAGATCATTGTTGTAAAAATGTCGTTCCAAAACATTGGAACGGACGTTTTTACGTTTTTACGGCGAAAAATGTGTTGGATCGGTGGTTGAGACGCAATCGGAGGTGAAATGGTGGAGACGATGTTCTAGAACAGCGAAAACGGTTGAAATGGCGTGTTAGCTGTTTTGAAATTTTTTTTTAACGTCAAATCTCGTGGCTGTGGTGGAGGGTGAAGGAAGGAGAGTCGACGGTGAAGGTTGGTGGTGGTGGAAAGAGAACAAAGGGAGGCTGACGGTGGAGGTTGGAGCGAATGGCGGTGGACTGAGAACAGAGCACAGTGCTGTGGTAATGAAGTTGGAGAGAATGGAGAAGGAACGTGGCTCGCCAGCGACATTGAGAGGTGGTTGTGTCGTCGGCGAGAGGGAAGAAGAAGAAGGTCTGATGGTCTGCCGTCAGCTCTCGATCCAGGTGCTCCCCCCTTCAATGTGTCGGCGTCCCTTCTTTAATATCCCCAGATCCCTCAGCTTGCTTCACGCGTTTCTCTGTTGAGTTAGCATTTGGACTAGTTGAGTTAATGCTTATTTATTAGGCTAATGTCAATTAATCTTTGTAAATGTGCATTTGAGCGAAAACCTTTTTTTTGAAGGATTTTGAACCTAATTTCCATTCATTAATGTGTGTTTGCCACCTATTCTCGAGTACCTCAAACTTATTTCACTTCTTTTTCAAAATCTCATTTTCATTTAGATTAATGAACATGATAGGTGCATTTATTTTCTAAACCCCTTATCCCAACAAAAACCTTATACACTAATCCATTTTTTATCCTCTTTGAACCCTTCATATTCCAGAAACTCTTATTCATTAACAAGCATTATGTATGCATCCCATTGGCATTAGAAGTTTTTATTTGTATTTAATTTTAAATTGATTATTGTTTTGGCAGGAATGCAAAAGTTTAAGTGTGAGAGAATTGACAAATCCCTAATTTGTTTATTTGTGGGTTTCTGTCATAAACTCATAATTATTGAGCTTAAAATGCCTTCTTTGTGATTAATTTGATTAAGAGTAAATATGTTGAATTAGAACCCAAAAAGGGCAAAATTTTCATAGATACTCTTTATCATTGATTTTTTTAGAATTTTTGATGTTGGTTTAGTTGTTTTTAATTGTTGGTGCTTGTAGAAATTGGATCAAATATGAAGATAGAAGTTTGTACTCAAATTAGGGAAAAGTGGTTAACTTA
This sequence comes from Acacia crassicarpa, assembly GCA_034222035.1. Classification (NCBI taxonomy): domain Eukaryota; kingdom Viridiplantae; phylum Streptophyta; class Magnoliopsida; order Fabales; family Fabaceae; genus Acacia; species Acacia crassicarpa. The sequence continues at coordinate 44,778,505 of JAWXYG010000003.1, forward strand.
TTAAATATGTATTAAACTAAAATTTTTTTTGCCTCTATTCATAATTGTCTCTCACATAACTCCTCTTTGTTTTATAATTAATAACTCGCTAGGTGACTTATATTATAAGTCAATGATTTCTTATGGAAGATTTCCTACCACTCTGGTCCTATTTATAAGTCTTTTCTGACCAAACCACACATACCAAAAAAAGGTAGGTAGCTTAACGATTATGGAGGTAAATTTTCAACTTTACCCTCATTTATGAATGAGTACCTTTCAACTCTTTATTCTCTTTCTATTTTCATTGGTACAATAATATGTGCAACATAGTCACAATCTCATTTATTTGATTAAAAAGGACTTATACATGGGACCAAAATTTTTTAGTCAAAAGGAACTTATAAATAGAACCAAAGTGATATATTTTGAAGCAAGGTGTGTAACATTAATAAATGTGTTCATATTGATCAAGTCCCTGGAGGGGACTCTTTTTCACTTTTTTGGACAAAGATTATGAAGGTCGTAACACATAATATCGTTCACATTAACTTTAGCCTTTGTGTTGTTGGCATGATTAGGAATTTCAAACATTGAAAGGCATATTCTGGCAACGAAAGTCATAAATCATAATCATGCCTTCACCTCGAGGAACTTGGCTCAAAACATGGAGAGGTAGTAATAATATAATTGGTTAATATTAGGATTTATCGTTTGTCATATCATTTGACATAAGTTTATGTTAAGTCACCCCAAAATTACGTCGTTTTGGGGTTAGAGGAATTAATGAACTTTCAAAATGACGTAGTTTTGGGGTTAGGGGAATTGATGGAGGATTTTTGGTAAAATTTATATAATAAATAGAAAAACAAAAATACAAAAACATCCTTTATTAATTCTCCTTACTTTCAAAATGACGTAGTTTTGGGGTAATTTGACATAACTTTATATCAAGTGACATGACAAACGGTAAACCCTTAATATTATTGTTAGTTTTTATAATTTAATTAAATTTTAGTTTTGGTTCTTCTATTTACAAATCATTGGCTTTAATTTGGTACCTATAGTTTTATAAGGATTTGGTCTTAGTTTAAATATATGGGACTGAAACCAAAATTCGTTAAATATATAGAAATATGTTGTTAAACTCAGACTAAATCCTTATGAAACTGTATAAATTAAAACAAAAATTTGATCAAAGGATTAATCATGGTATTAATCCTAATATAATATAAAAGTTAAAATATTATTCTGAGTGATACTATCGGGAGCACCTTTCACAGAAGAAACTGAAGTAGCCCCTTTGCTTTCCATTTTAGCATAAAGCAGAGCCAATGAAAAAGAAGGTTAAATAAAGAGAATAGGCTTTGGTTCTTTCTGTTAAGTAGCAAGATAAGCACCTTGATCTTTAGTAGGTGTCAAGAAGCAAGTAATTTCAAACCCTCTGATTCCTTTTCTTGTTTTCCTAGGCTATTATGATTACATTGTTGCAAAAAGATCGAACCCCTGCAATGGCATATAGCGTCGAAAGAGAATCTTCTTCCAGCTCTCTGATACTTTTAATTCAATGCTAAGTGATCGTTTTAAAATGGTTGAGTTATTATTCTCTGTTACTGAAATTGAAATTAGCGATGTTAAATTTAAGGGACTTAATTGAAACTTCATGTAAAACCAATTTTATGGGTTATAGCATATTTTGTTATTTTGACTTTTTTTTTGAAGTATATAATTAATCATAATCGTCCAACAGATACGCATAGTCCACCAACTACTATATAATATGGGTCTGTTTGGGTTAGCGGTGGCTTAAAAGTTGTTTGACTTTTGAAAAAGCTCAGTAAAAAAAAAGTTAGGTTGTAAATGTGATTTGTGTTTGGATTGATGGTGGCAGAAGTAACTTTTTTCCAAATTAGTGTTTGGATTATTATTTAAAAAGTGAGTTGAGACGAAAAATGACTGAAAAAAGTATGAATCTTGTTGAATATTAGATATATATTAATTGTATGCATTGTGATAATTGAAGGTAAAAATTTTAATTTTAATTTAAAAAAATAAATGATAGAAATTGTTTTAAAACATAATTAAAGTAAAGAAAATAAATTAATTGTTGCGGGGCCCACATGCAATGTATTAAATTGACTGACTGGCGCATATATATACCATAAAACACAAAAGTCATAGGGCCCATACAAGAAGCAAACAACGCTCCAACGCTCACTTTCCCATCTTTTTCTCTAATAGGCGTTTTTGTTAGGAGCCCAGTGGTAAAAAAGTCACTCCAAACACCTATATATGGGCTTTTTAATTTTTTATTTAATTTTTTTTAACTGTCAACGCCACTGGACTTTTTTTCCCCTCAAAAAGCCAATTCCAAATAGGCTCATATGTGCCAACTTGATGCAATGACGCATCCATAATTAATTAATTTCCTGCCTTCTATTTCTTTATGAATTGTCTTTTTTTTGGGTCAAAATTTATGAATTGTCTAACAACCCTACTTTTGTTTTGTCTCTATATCATTTGCTTACTCGATTTATATATGGACTTGAACTTGATGAAATTTACAATCAAAGACATGATATCATTTAAATTGTTTCTAGGGAGGCTCACCAAGGAATTGATTGATTTTTTTTTTTCATAAAGAATAAAACAGTTGTATATGTAAAATTTCTCCTACTTGCTTAGGCTCTTATTGGTCAACTCTCTCTTTGCTCTCTAGTTTTGTTAGTTCTGTGACAGAGATCATAGCAGTGAGTAAAGGAGAAGGCAAGAGTCTATGCTTTAATCGATCATTGTATATATATGCGTGTTCTAATTTCATATCCGATTGTTTTACTTTTGCTTTGGCAATTAGTGATCTAAAGATTTCACTGGTACAGATTGATATTCGGGCACACCCAAGAGATTGACATCTGAAATGGAACATCCTGTCAGAGGCGAATCTAGCACTTCAAATTCAACTGATGCATCAAAATGGAAATATGATGTTTTCTTGAGTTTTGCAGGAGATGACACTCGCTTGAAGTTTACAAGTCAATTGGATGAAGCTTTCAAAAGAAGTGGGATCAAAACGTTTCTGGATGACGTAGATCTTGAGAGAGGGAGAGATATAAGCCAAAATCTATTTCAAGCAATTGAGGATTCTCTATGTGCAGTCGTTGTTCTCTCTGAAAATTATGCAAATTCTAAATGGTGTTTGAATGAGCTTCAAAAGATTCTTGAGTCTCGAAAGACATTGCAGCGACAAGTGTTTCCCATCTTCTATGATGTTGACCCAGCGGATGTGAGAAAGCAAACAAAAAGTTTTGGGAACGCCTTGGTTGAACATGAGAAGAAATTCGGAAAAAACACAACGAAAATGCAGAATTGGAGAGATGCTTTGTTTGAAATTAGCAACTTGTCTGGTTGGGACACTAGGGGCAAGTAAGTTTTCTTTTACAACAATTTAATCATAGTTTCCATATTTATTTATATTTTATATTTTTCCCATGATCTTTAATTTTGATTTAAATCCTTTACAATGATTTTTGTAGTCTTTCTTTTCCTTTCTGTAGTTAATAGCAGGAAAATAGCATGCACTTTCATATATCCCTTCCCCTGGTAGTTGCCCCTCTGAAATTTAAATCTATTCATCAACAACATACCAAGCAATTTTTTTATTTCTTTTAAAATCTTTTATTGACATATAGATAAGGAAAGCTAACTACCATGACTAGTTACCCTAACTAGTGTTGTTACAACTTAGTTTAACTTCAACATGGTATAACTAATCTTATAACAGACTCGGTTAGTGATTGTAAACTCAAGGTATCTTGGACCTTGAGTTTAGACTTCAGTAATACAAAACGTGAGGAGGACAAGGGCTTGGTCAACACATCTGCAATCTGATTGATAGATGGAATATGAGACACAAGCAGCTTATGCTGCAGCAACTTTTCTCTGACAAAGAATGAATCGAGCTCCATATGCTTTGTTTTGTGATGTAATACAAGATTTCTGTAAAGAAGAACTGTGCTTAAATTGTCACAGAGAACATGAGGCTCCTTTGTAGGTATAGGAATCTTAAGTTCAGAAAACAAACTCTGCAACCAGAGAATTTCTGTTGTAACATGAGCAAGGCTGCAATATTCAACCTCAGTGCTGGACCTGGATACAAGAGGTTGTTTCTTTGCAGCCCATGAAATAAGATTTCCACCAAATTAAAAGCAAAATCCTAAGGTTGACAGTCTGTCATCAAGGTCATTACCCCAATCTGCATCACAAAAGGCTGTGAGCTTAAGATTATCTGATTAAGTGAAGATTAAGCCATGAGACTTTGTGCCTTTTAGATACCTGAGGATCCTTTTTACTGATCTCCAATGACTAGGATTTTGCATGTATTGATAGGCTTTGATGACAATGAATGATATTTCAGGTCTAATAATTGTGATATATTGCAAGCCACCCACGATGCATCTGTAAAGTTGAGCATTAGAGAACACCATTCGATCTTGGTGACTTAATTTTTCAGAGCTAGTCATGGGAGTAACCACTCCTTTAGCATTGATCATTCCAGCTTTAGTCAGCAAATCTTTAATGTATTTTTGCTGAGACAAGGTAAAAACATGTGAGCCATGTCTTTGAACTTCAATACCAGGAAAGTAGTGAAGATCACCAAGGTCTTTCATTGCAAATTCATCATTAACCCACTGTTTAAGCTTGTCTATATAAGCAGAAGATGTGCGAGTGATGAGAATATCATCGACATAGACAAGAACATGAGTGAGTTCAGTAGAGCTTTAATTTGATGAATAAAGAGATAGGGATCACATTTACTTGAAACACATATTTTTGAAGAGCAGCAGCAAGGCGTTGAAACCAAGCTCTAGGTACTTGCTTAAGACCATAAAGACGTCTCTGCAACTTACACACCAGAGATTGATCAGGAGACTCAAATCCCGGTGCTTGAGACATGCAAACTTATTCTTCCTAGGTTCCATTTAGGAAGGTATTATTTACATCGATTTGAGATATGTTCCATGTGTGATGGAGAGCAAGATTAAGAATTGTTGGGATGGTAATAGGCTTGACAACTGGAGAGAATGTTTCATTGTAGTCAAAGCCATGGATTTGATAGAATCCTTTAACCACCAAACATGCCTTATAGTGCTTAATTGAACCATCTGGATTTTCCTGGACCCGGAGAACCCATTTGCAACTGATGATAGGTCAATGAGAAGGTGGTTTAACAAGAGTCCAGGTGGAGTTTTTGAGACGAGTTTGGTACTCTTCATTCATAGCCTTTTTCCAATGAGGAATTTGGAGAGCTTGAACATGATTAGTAGGGAAAAGTCTTGGATCTAAACCAGAGACTATAGTAGAGAAGACTTTTGGTTTAGTTATGCCATTCTTGGCACAAGTTATCATGGGGTGAAGGTGTTGAAGGGACAGGAGAAGGTGCTGCTGTAGAATCAGAAGATTTGATATGGGAGAGAATGAAGACCGAGAGGGAGATTGAAGAGGCTCAAAAGGTGAAGACAATATAAGGTGTGTGGGAGAGGAAGGACTTGGAAAAGTAGATGAAGGAGACAAATTTGATATTAAGGGAATTAGGCCAAAAGGTGTTTGAGAGTTGAGAGAGGGTGCAGTAGAGGAGGAAGTAACCTACTGTTTTAAAGGGAAAATGAGATTCATTGAATCTTACATCATGAGATATATAGATTTGACCATCATGACCCAGACATTTATAGCCAAAATATTACATGCTATAGCCTAGAAACGTATACTCAACTGACTAAAAGTGAGCTTGTGAGATTAACTATGGTGTAGGAGTGGAAAGCAAGCACAAACAAAGACACGGAGAAAAGAGTAATTGGGTGGTTTTTTGAAAAACTTGGTGAGAGGAGTTGTATTAGCCAAGGCTGAACAAGGAAGAATATTGATAACATAAGCTATTGTGAGAAATGCATCTTCCCAAAATTTGCAAGGCAAACCAGCTTGTGCAAGAAAAGAGAGGCTGGTGTCAACAATGCACCTATGCCTCCTTCCCACGACTCCCATCTGAAAATGAGCATAACGAAATGAGTATCTATGATTAATGCCAGTGGTGGCTAGATACTGATTGAAACACCGAAATTCACCTCCTCCATCAGTTTGAATATATTTTATTTGAGTGATGAGCTGATTCTTAACCATTGCTTTAAAGCAAAGAAAGATAGAAAATGTGTCAGATTTCTTCTTAATAGAATATAGCCAATAGAACCGCGAATAATGATCAACAAATGAGACAGTAAAGATTTCCATTAGTAGAGGGACAAGGAGCAGGTCTCCAAAGATCAAGGGATACTAATTCAAGTGGTCTTGTGCACACTGAAGTAGAAGTATGAGAGACCAGTTTGTCGAATTTGCCTAAGCAACAGACAGAACAAAAATCCTTATTATCATTGGAGAATTGGATTTTAAAGTGTTAGAATCCTTCTGATTGATATCTGCTATTCTTGCCTTGATTAGAGGATCGATTCTTGCTTGATTAGAGGATCTGATCTGATTCTATCTAGTTTAGGAAAGATTAGAAGATCTGATCTGATTCTATCTAGTTTAGGAAAGATTAGAGGATCTGATCTGATTCTATCTAGTTTAGGAAAGATTAGATTATTATGTCAATTAATAGGTTATTATGTCAGTTAATTGTATTTCCTATTTTCTAATGTTTCCTTGTAATGGCTAGCTTCCCAATGGCCTATATATATTGTAATCTCTTCCTATGAATAAGATAACAACAAAGAGTGTAATGATACCCTCTGATTTCTAATATGGTATCAGAGCCACGGACACTCGTCCGAGGCCAGAAACAGCGAGTGAAACAGTGAGTGACTGTGAGAAGAGAGAAACAGTGAGTGGAAGTTTTCCGGCGAGAACTCCGGTGAACGTTTTCCAGAAAATGGATTCATCCCAATCTACTCCCCTGTTTGGCTCAATTTCAGGAAAAACAACTGACTTAATTCCCATGGTTTTTATGTCTGGTACAAATTCTTCTTCTTCTTCTTCTTCTTCAACTTCTTCCACTACTATCAGTACTATAGCATCAACCAGAACCACAGAGATGCCGCCAGATTTCTCAGAAAATCACACTATGGTTATTAACCATAAGTTTAATGGTCACAATTATCTCCAGTGGTCACAAAGCGTGCTGAGGTATATTCGTGGAAAGAGAAAGGAGAAATATATCAATGGAGCAGCTCCTCAACCAGACCCCGATGACCCCAATTTTGACACATGGTTTGCTGAAAACAATCAAGTCATGACTTGGTTGTGCAATTCGATGACTGTGGAGATTAGTGAGGGATACCTACTTGCACACACGGCAAAGGAAATATGGGATGCTGCTAGAAGAACCTACTCCTCCCTTGAAAATACTGCTGCCCTAATTCACTTGAAGAGACAACTCCGGGATTTGCAACAAGGTAGTATGTCAGTGACTGACTATTATAATGCATTGTTAAAATTATGGCAACAGCAGGACCTATTTGAAGCTCATCCCTGGGAAACTCTTAAAGATGCACAATTGTACAAACAAATTGTTGAAGAAGGAAGGATACACGATTTTCTGTTAGGCCTGAATGACACTTTCGAAGAAATAAGGGGAAGAATCATGGGATTAAAGCCACTCCCTCAGCTATTTGATGTGGTTAATTTTGTACAATTCGAGGAAAGCAGGAAACTCTTAACCCGAAGCGGATCAAGTCACATGGAAAGCTCGGCACTTGCAATTCAGGGACCACATGGAGAAAGAAGAACTAATAAGTGGTGCAACCATTGTAAAAGAAGGGGCCATAACAAGGAAGAATGCTGGAAACTCCATGGAAAACCGCCCGGGGGAAGATCAAAATTCCAGAGTCATATGACCACTGCTGAACCAAAAGTGGAAATTGAAGATCGCCTGAGTCAGGAGGAATTACAGATGTTTCGTCAAATGCTTGACAAACAAAATAAGGCTAACTCTGTTCCTAGTGTGAATCTTGCACAATCAGGTAATTCTATTGTTGCCCTAAATACTGTGATGACTGGTGACGATACCTGGATTGTCGACTCTGGAGCCACAGATCATATGATCGGTAACAAATCCCTATTCCATACCCTTAAACACTGTCATGAACACCTCAAAGTTAAGGTCGCTAATGGAGTCTTCACTAGGGTTGAGGGTATTGGAACTGTTATATTATCTAATCACTTGACAATACATAACGTGCTGTTTGTACCAGAACTCACTTGTAATCTTGTGTCTGTGAGCAAGTTGACTAGTGATAAAGTATGTCGAGTAATTTTTGATAAAGGCTTATGTATGTTTCAGGATTTAAGAACGAGGAGGACGATTGGGACTTCTAGAGAATGGGATGGACTGTTCTACCTTAAAGGATCCACCTCAAAGAATAAAGATATGTGGAAGGCAAGACGAGCACTGGTTAGCTCAAATTCACAGAATAAAGATATATTGTTGTGGCACTGTCGGTCAGGCCACTCTAGTTTTGATTATATGAAACATGTGTTTCCGAGTTTATTTAATAAAAATTCTGTTCCCTTTAATTGTGAAACTTGCCAATTTGCTAAACAGACACGATCCTCATATTCTAAACAGCCCTATACTCCTTCCTCTCCATTTACATTAATTCACAGTGACATTTGGGGACCGGCCCGAGTTCCTACTCTCACTCATTCTAGGTGGTTTGTGACGTTTATCGATGATCAAACTCGAACCACATGGGTCTATCTAATGAAAAACAAATCGGATGTTGCCAGAGTCTTTCAAAAATTCTATACCTTTATACGGACTCAATTCAATACGTCCATTAAGGTACTTCGCAGTGATAATGCCAAAGAATACATGAGTACAACCTTCAAAGAGTTCCTTGATCACCAGGGAATTCATCACCAAACCTCCTGTCCCTACACCCCTCAACAAAATGGGGTAGCTGAACGGAAAAACCGTCACTTATTGGAAGTAACCCGTGCATTGCTGATGGAACGAAATGTTCCCACTGTCTTCTGGGGTGATGCCATCCTTACAGCCGCTTATCTCATAAACCGTATGCCTTCCAAAGTCCTCAACTACAACACTCCAATACAAAAGCTCCTTGAACTTTTCCCAAATTGTCCTCTCATTAATTCATTACCTCCCAAAGTGTTTGGGTGTGTTGTCTTTGTTCACAAACAGGAGGGAAACAAATTTGGTGCTAGAGCTGACAAATGTATATTTCTTGGCTACTCCTCCACCCAAAAAGGGTACAAGTGCTATTGTCCATCTTTGAAAAAGCTTATTGTTTCTCGAGATACTGTGTTCTCCGAAGATGATGCTTATTATCCTAAATTACCCATTCAGGGGGAGAATTCCAATATTGAATGGCTAATCATGAATACATCGAATTCCAACACCTCCAACACCTCCAATCCTAATTCCACCTCAAATCCACCTGACACATCTTCAATATCACCTAACCTTATAGCCTCTCTTGACACACTTACTCCCATAAATCAGCCTAATACACCCCAACCAGAACAACTCAATGAACCGGAAACACATGTTGAAATCAATACAGGGATGAATGAAGAATCACGACTCTTCCTAAAGAAAAGAAACCAGTAGGATGCAAGTGGATCTTCACTCCGAAATTTAATCCTGATGGCAGTATCAACAAATACAAGGCGAGACTTGTTGCAAAAGGGTATACCCAGACATACGGGATCGACTATCAGGAGACATTTGCGCCAGTGGTCAAGTTCAATACCATTCAAGTACTGTTATCACTTGCAGCAAACTTAGATTGGCCTCTGTATCAAATGGACGTGAAGAATGCATTCCTGAATGGCGACTTGGAAGAAGAAGTATACATGGAGATTCCAGATGGAGTTCTAGCTCCTAATAACTTTGTGTGTAAACTAAGAAAGTCATTGTATGGATTGAAACAATCTCCGAGGGCATGGTTTGGTAGATTCACCAAAGCAGTGAAAGGACTTGGGTATACTCAGGGGCGAGCAGATGACACACTGTTCACCAAACATATTAATGGCAAAGTCACCATATTGATTGTCTATGTTGATGACATAATCATTACCGGAGATGATGAAGAATCCATTGCTCAACTAAAGCGGGACTTGTCCACTGAATTCCAGATAAAGGACCTCGGACAAATGAGGTATTTCTTAGGCTTGGAGGTAGCAAGAACAAAGAAGGGCATCAATGTATCTCAGCGCAAGTATACACTAGACCTGTTACATGAGACAGGCATGTTGGGCGCTCAACCAGAAGGGACACCAATGGAAGAGGATTGTCATTTACAGATCAAGCCAAAAGGTGTTCCAATTAATTCAGAAAGATACAGAAGACTTGTGGGGAAGTTAATATATCTAACTCACACCCGTCCTAACATTAGCTATGCAGTTGGAATAGTAAGTCAATTTATGCATCAACCACAAGAAGAGCACATGGAGGCTGTATTCAGAATCTTGAGATACCTAAAACTTAATCCTGGAAAAGGAATATTCTTTAAAAAGGGTACGACCAGAAACATCGAAATCTACACTGATGCAGACCATGCAAGGGATAGAGAGACCAGGAGGTCAATCTCAGGGTACTGTACATATGTGTGGGGAAATCTGGTTACATGGAGAAGCAAGAAACAAACAGTAGTGTCACCAAGCAGTGCAGAAGCAGAACTAAGAGCTGTTAACAAAGGAGTTTGTGAAGGAATGTGGATCGTCAGATTACTGAAGGAGTTGGGAATTCAACATGAAGGACCAATGCAACTCTGGTGCGACAACAAGGCCAGCATTGAAATGGTCAAGAATCCAGTATACCATGATCGAACCAAGCATGTTGATATTGACAGGCATTTTATTAAAGAAAAGATTGAAGCAGGCATTATGACCCTATCTCACATAAGATCTGAAGAACAAATCGCAGACATTCTGACCAAACCACTAGGCCGAACGAAGTTTGAAGGATTCCGAGGCAAGCTGGGACTACTCGACATATACTCTCCAGCTTGAGGGGGAGTGTTAGAATCCTTCTGATTGATATCTGCGATTCTTGCCTTGATTAGAGGATCGATTCTTGCTTGATTAGAGGATCTGATCTGATTCTACCTAGTTTAGGAAAGATTAGATTATTATGTCAATTAATAGGTTATTATGTCAGTTAATTGTATTTCCTATTTTCTAATGTTTCCTTGTAACAGCTAGCTTTCCAATGGCCTATATATATTGTAATCTCTTCCTATGAATAAGATAACAATAGAGAGTGTAATGATACCCTCTGATTTCTAATATAAAGTTTTTCAACAACCTAGGTAAAGTTGAAAACGGAAAATGAGCCAATCTTTGATGCCATAAAGATAAAGATGGTCGTGTATGTGACACATGTAGTGCATTACAAGAAGTGGCATTATTGTCAAATGAAGAAGCAGAACAAATCAGAGAGTTATAGGAAGACTTGAGATCTATTGAAGTTGAATCCAACTGAGTTAGTGTTTGTAAACAATCCAGCTTGTTTGATGTAAGTCATCAGGCCTTCTTCTGCCCTGAAGAAGAACTTGCTGCGGATCCTGTTTGGATTTCACATAGTAGCAATTTGGATGAAATTCAAGAAAAAACATTGCTGTCTAGAGTTAGCTTAGAGACACTGAGCTGATTATGCATAATAGAAGGCACATGTAGAACATTATTTAAGGCAAGAGAACTATTTGGCACATGTGTGGGAAGATGAGTAAAACCTTGTCGAAGGATAGACAAACCTAAACCATATCCAATATGCAACTGATTAGACCCAGAGTATGGAGTGAGTGCATTAGATTGGTGGCACTAGAAGTAGCATGATGCGTTGCTCCATTGTCAACAATCTAGGTAGTGGACACCGATGGATGAGAAAAATACTCAAGAGAATAATATGCATAAGGATCACAATAACATGAATCAAACGTATTAGGACAAGCAATAGTAGTATGCAAGCGAGCTTGTGTTTGGGGTGAGTAGTAGAAAGACTGGTCAAACCTCCAATGACAATAGCCTACAGTGTGTCCATTTTTGGCGCATAGTTGGCTCGACAGCAAAGAGTGAGTACCAAAGCCACAACCTCGACCATGGAAGTTGTGTCTTCGACTATGTCGACCATAGCCACTAGTTCCATCTCCACGTTCGTTATGCGATAGAGAACAATATGCCAGTAAGTGATGCTTATTCCCAGAAGAGGTTTGAGCAAGATGAGCCATGGGTTTGACACCATCAGGGAGAACCGAGTTCAAAGAACGAGAAAGTTTGAGCTCATGAGCGATCAACAGAGATTCAATTCCACTCAATGAGAATGGTGTGCATTGAGAGTTAACCGAAGAAACCACTTAACCATATTCATCAGGAAGGCCATCAAGAATCACCTCGACTTGATCCTATTCTCCAATAGTTTAGACGATTGAGGTGAGAATATCAGCCAATGATTTGACGTAGAGAACAAATATAGAAATAGATTAGTTGTACTTCTTAGTGTTGCAAAGTTCCTTCTTGGATTGAGAGATCTTGGCACGAGCATGAGCTTGAAAGAAGTCAAGAATCTTCTTCCAAGCCGAGTATGACGTTGTGCAACCAACCCATCAAGGTAAAATCTGATCAGAGACTATCGACTGAAGCCAGGAGAAGATTAATTGATTCTTTTTGTACCAGACAAGATCGGTTGTTGACAGTTTGCCAAGTTCAAGATCTTTGGCTGTGGCAAATTGTGGTGGAGAGACACAGGACTCAAGATAATGGAACAAGCAATGTCCATGAATCGCCGACCCAATTTGCTATTTCCAGACAAGAAAATTACTCTCATTAAGCTTTGAGGATACAGAGTGATTGAATGCAACTAATTCATTGGTTTTTGCATAATCAATAATGACAAGTTTGGTCCACTGAGAACCAGAGGAGGAAATCAAAGTCATGGTTTGGTTCAAAAGAGCTCTAATGCCAAGGACAAAATCAGAGAGGAGCGAAGAGAGAGTAGGGAGTTAGGAAGGAAGATGTTTTGTATTGTTATATGTCAAATTACACAGTGGACACATCTATATACGGAAGCAGATATTCTCAGAAGCAGTTCTCTCAGAATCCCTCAGAAGCAAATCTGAGCCGTCCAAAAATGAATCTAACGGCCAGAGAGGGATCTGAAAAATTTTTACAAAAACCGTGCGCGGTAGTTTTTACCGCGCGCGGTTTTGGTATTAATGATTCTGGACCCTTAGATCAACTTTTGAACGGTCCAGATGGAGCGATACTGAGGGATACTGAGGGTTCCACTACTGAGAGAATCCGGACCGATCTATATACAAATAAGGAAAGCTAACTACTGTGACTAGTTACTCTAACTAGAGTTGTTACAACTATAGTTTAACTTAACCGTGCTATAACTAATCTTATAACAGACTCGGTTAGTGATTATATTCTAATGCCCCTTTTTAAGAAAAAAATATTCTCTATAATAAAAGCCCCCATAGCCCACTATGCAATTATTTTCTGTGTAATATTGAACTCACTTAATGATAAATTTTCTTTTTCATGTTGTTTATTTTATGGAGATTTAGTTGAACTAATTAAAATTCCCTTTACGCTTATGCACAAGATCATTTAAATGTGTGAGAGGCACTCTTCTCATTGTCACATTAAAAAATTGAAAAGTTTAGTCATTTTGATTTATTAAGAAAAAAAGTAAATTTTGAATTATGAATTAATTAATTGAATGACAGTACACATTGATAATTAATAAATTGATGAAATTATATCCATCAATAAAATAAAATCGTGAATAACTTAATTTTTTGGAAAATAATCACATTTGTAATTTTAGAGGGAGAATGGATCGATACACACACCACTTATCTCCATCCTTGTTGGTGACTTTCTATTTTATGAAAATTGAATAACATTACTAGTTCTTCTCAGAATCTACAATGTAGCTTTAGTAAATAAACAATATTCATGAAAAGTTACATTTTTCATTATTAATTCATTTAATTATAACTATATAACTCAAATTAAACAATGTTATTATTTTTTTTGGCAGGAATGAAGTAGATGTTATAAAAAATATAGTTGGAGAGGTGTGGGCTTATTTAAGTTCTAACTTACCATCTTATAATGATAATCTGGTTGGGATTGACTCAAGAGTGGCTGATCTGATGCAATTCTTAGAGATTGGGTCCAATGAGGTTCATTTTGTAGGGATATGGAGTATGGGCGGTACTGGTAAAACAACTCTTGCGAGAGTTGTTTCTGAAAAATTATCCAACATGTTTGAAATGTGTTGCTTTCTTGCCAATGTTAGAGAAACTTTGCAAATTAGAGAAGGTCGGGTCTCCTTGCAGAAAAGGATTCTTTCACATCTCAAAGCAAAGGACAAAGAAATTCCTGATGATCATAAAGGAATGAAGATTATAAGAAAGCTTTTGTATGGTAAAAAGGTTCTTATTGTCCTTGATGATGTAGATAATCCGAATCAATTAAAGAATTTGGTTGAAAGTCCAGATTGGTTTGGTGAAGGAAGCAGAATAATTATCACAACAAGAAATAGCCATGTACTCACCGCATTAAGAGTGAAAAGAATATATGAGATGAAGATGATGAAGAAAGATGAATCTCTTCAACTCTTTTGTAACAAAGCATTCCACAAAGATCAACCTGAAGAGAATTATTTGAAATTAGCTGAATCTGTGGTTAAATATTCTGGAGGTCTTCCTTTGGCACTTGAAGTTTTGGGTTCTTTTCTTTGCGGGAGAAGTAAAGCTGAGTGGATAGATGCTTTAGATAGATTGAAGCAAATTCCAGATAATGACATTATTAAAGTACTTAGAATAAGTTATGATGGGTTGAACGAGGAAGAAAAGACAATATTTTTAGATATTGCTTGTTTTTTTAAGGGTTGGGAGAAAAAAGAAGTGATTCTGATTTTGAAAGGTTGTGATATTCACTCAAAACTTGGAATAAAGGTCTTGATTGAAAAAGCTTTACTTGTTGAAACAGGAACTTGCACATTAGAGATGCATGATTTACTTCAAGATCTGGGTAGGTATATTGTTCATCAAGAATCTCAAAATATTGGTAAGCGTAGCAGGTTGTGGGAATTTGATGACATCAAGGAAGTATTGGAAAATAACATGGTGGGTGTCTTATTTTCTAAATACCTCCTTTTGCTTTCATAAATTTAATGTTTTTAATATTGAAAGAGCGTGTCGGCTTATGCCTTGGTAACTACTTCAAATAAGGATTTGTCAAATACTCTTTACTTTCTTATATATTAGTCTCATGTTGGTTTTTTGGAAATGACTTTTTTGTTAGGGATCCAAGGCAATACAAGCTATTGTTATGCCAGACAAAGATGATATTGATCATGTTGTAAATGTACATTGTAAAGCCTTTTCAAAAATGAGTAACATTAGATTACTCATCTTAAGTCCGAAGAGCTTTGTGTTTAGTATGATTAGAGTCAACTTATCAAGGGGATTGGAACTTTCTAGTTCATTAAAAGTTGTTCGATGGTCAAATTTTGAACTCAACGCTCTTCCACTTGAGAATCCATTGCAGAAACTTGTTCATATTGAAATGCCTGATAGCGGAATAATGCAACTTTGGAATGGCATACAGGTGAGATTGATGCTTCATGCATCATTGTTTATCTTAAAATTAGACTTTTGCGTCCATGTTTTATTGATACATTAGTGAGACTGACTCCATTGTGTTTTGTTTGAACCTAGATTATGAGAAAGTTGAAATTCATCAACTTGAGAGCTTCTATGAATTTGGTGGAAACTCCAGATTTCTCAGGAATTCCATATCTAGAATATTTATGTCTTTCTCGGTGCGAATCCCTTGTTAGGGTTCACCAGTCACTTGGAAAGTTAGAAGCGCGTGCTAAGGTGGACTTGGAGTCTTGTAAGAATCTTGAAATTCTACCAAGAAAATGGGAAACAAATTCTTTGATGATGTTAAATCTTAGACAGTGTGGAAAACTTGCAGTGCTCCCAGAGTTTGGGGAAGGTGTGAAAAAGTTATCATATCTTGATATAAGTTGGATTGCTACAACTAGACATCCTAAATTTGAATCCTTGACTAGTTTTGGAGATTTCAATTTGAATCTCTACGAAACTCTTAATCTTGACGAGTTATTGAAAGTAACGTCATTGACAAATTTATCTTTAAGAGATTGTTACTTAAATGACGGATCGATTCCAGATGATTTTGGTAATTTATCATCACTGGTTGCATTGGATCTAAGCGGTAACAATTTTGTTAATCTACCGTCTGGTTGCTTCTCTAGTCTTTTTCGACTTCGATTTCTTTCATTGGACTATTGCCAAAGGCTTAAGTCATTGCCAAGGCTTCCGCCACGATTAATTGGATTACATGCAACCTATTGTGACTCAATGGAACCACCTTTATCATCAGATGAACCGTTATGGGATTTGGTTGCTTCACTTGACCATGAGGTATGTTTGTCTTCTACATGATCTTTCTAATGATTCGTGTCTATTTTTTATAACTAAGTATACATAACGAGTGCTTTTTTATTTCAGTGTCGTGGGCGAACTAAGTATTTTGAAATCTCTGATGAGGATGATGATGACGATAGGCCACTTGATGAGGTATGCACGTCTGTCTCATTTTTGTCATGTTCTCACATATGTTCCCTTTATGGGTAGTAATTAATGTTAATAACTGTTTGGTATGTTTGCAGACAAAATGTGCTCCTCTGAGAGATTTCTTTGCAATTATTCCAGGACGCGGAATACCATCATGGTTTTCAAAGAATACTTCGGGATGTTTTTCGGAGGTTTGTGTGATAAAAGTGAACATACCTCCAGATTTTCGTGACAGTGAATGGTTAGGAATTGTTATATGCTTGCCTGTCATATGGGGTGATAAGTTTACAATTTGTTGGAGTACCAAGGCTCCAGAAGATGGTAATTTTATACACACAGAGTGGGGGCATCGTATTGACTTCTTTTCTGAATATGAATACCAGTGCATAATGGTGTTGGAATTAAATGAGGAAACATGTTGGCAACACCTAAGAGGCCATAACAATTCCCTTCACATTAGATTTGAATTTTACGTAGACAAATTTCTTGGTGGGGAGCCAATTATGAAGGGATGTGGGTGGAGATTAATACGTAAACAAGAGATACGAAGAGCAGAGAGGTGCAATCTCAATGATTTCAACCAAGTCACCCAACCACAGCTTGCAACTCCTCATGAGGTCAGCCTTCCCCGGAGAGTACTTAACAAATTCATTCACAGGAATTAGTTATTGCTCATTCAAAACCCATGCAAAAATGGACAACAAAAGGTAATGACTCATCTTTCCCACTAACTCCTTCCATTGCAAACTAATAATAATTGATACTTAACTCTTTATTGTTAAAATATATTGTCGTTTCAAGTTTTCTAATTGTTGAGAACTCGAGAGATAAATATTATTCTTAATCTCTTAATTAGAAAGAGTACATATAGGCCTTTATATAGGTAAACTTAGAACCAACTCTAGAATCTCATAAAATCTAATCAAATTAAAATCAATCAAACAGATTGAGATATAATAGGAAATAACCTAAAATATAATACACATATATCTAATCATAATAATAAGATAATAATCATAATCAATGCATAATATTTTCACACTAACCATTAAGAATCTACCCCCTCATGAATAAGAAATGCTTATTAACATGAATAAATTTATTCAAGTAAAATACTACTGTTGTAGTTTGGTAAAATTTAATCTCTTTATTAGCCTTTTTTTTTTTTTGATAGAATAATTAGTAATCAATTTCTTGACACATTGCTTTCGATTAAGAAGAGACTGTCATTGGCGGCCTTGTGCACCAGTAGTTGTGGGGACGGTGGGATGTGTGAACCATGATACTTGATGAATAAGATGGAAGTGAGATTATTGACTGATATTTCTCATTATTCTCATGATTTTATGCACATTTAATCTTTGTTGTGCTTAACTTCGTCTATGCATTTTTTTGAACTTAATCACTTAATTGTTGAATTTAATTGAATCTTTAATTTCAAAATATCTTATCCTAAAAATATATAGGGTTAAATATCATTTTTGCTATGGAAGTTTAGCTTAAGAAGCATTGGTCACCTAAAAGTCTTTTTGGTTTTATTTTTGCCCCAGAAGTTTTTTTTAGGAGCAAGTTTGCCCCTAAAGATTTTTTTTAGGAGCGATTTGCCCTTGGAAGTTTACAAAGAAGATCAACAATTCAACAGTCAAGATCAACGGATGGGCAAAATTGCTATATTTTTAAACTTGCTGGAGCAAAAATGATACCTAAAAAAACTTTCAGGTGACCAGTGTTCCTTAGGCTAAACTTCCATAGCAAAAATGGTATTTAATCCAAATATATATGATATTCATGTGCAGGTGTTAAGTTGACGCTATTCTCCCACATTGTCGAATGGACTCTTATTCGGCAGGATCGGATCCCTCTTCACTTTCAGATTTTTCTCCACCATATCTTCCAACCAAAAACCAAGACCACTCACTCCATTAATTCCCACCTTCTTCATTCACTTCGCTTACCGATTGTTTTAATTTTTTCTCTTCAAATCATCCAATTCTCGGATCCACCTAATTCTCCATCAATTGACATTTGTTCATGATCACGTGCTCATCATCTTCCTCAACTCTACTCATGGCCCAGTCTCCAATTGATGCTTTGGTGAAGCAATTTGTGTGGCAAACCTTCCTTGACTCCTAGGAAGTGGATGAAGGCTTGAGTCCAATGCACTATTGAAGGATAAGAGTCTATATTATCTGTTCTTATAAATCAATTCAATTTGTGTAATTTTGGTTTCTTGGTTCAGGAATTATGATTGGAAGATTGTATTGAGAGTGTTTAGTTAAATGCCTCCTTGTTGTGGCCTTAAATTATGCTGTGGTTTTATAACATGTTGATTGCTATATTGATTGATTTGGCTTTATATGTTTACATCTTAAGTCACGGTTCTGCTTTGTATAAGTGGCTGAATTAGTCTTAATTACTACATATATAGATTTTAGCTTATTAGTTTAATTTGAGTGCAGAGCGACATTATTAAATCATCTGACATTTATAAAGTTCATTCCCTTCTACAAAAGTTATAGAGGCAACCATCATTGTGCCTTGCCACTGGTGTATGGGAAGGTAAAACTGAATTTCATTTTTTCTTAAAAAAAGAATAAATAAATTACTTTCTACACTTTACATGACTTGGTTTCGAGTCTTTTTCCTACAGTAGTTATTTGGGTCCTCTTCATGGATATTCTTTACCTTTTTTATTTTTTTGTAGAAAAAATGTTAGATGAGCTAAGATCTTGAAAACTTACAAAGGCCAATATATACTTTTATGTGCAAAAAAACACTTACAAAGGAAGCAAAAACACTCACATAAGTAGTAGGATTATTTCACAGACCTTTTCAAAAAAACAAAAAATTATGTGATGGAACTTTCCGACTAACCTAATTCCATCGGTAATCTCCGACGAAATTCTGTCGAGATGTCCATCGAAGAGTGCCCCAACAGAGTTATTGTTAGACCTTTTGTGGTAGTTCCCTCGAATAAGCTATTTTATAATGGCAAGAACTAAAAGGGTCACGGATGATCATCCTAAGAAAGTGATTTTGAACTCAAGTTTCTCATCAAATTTGTATCAACTGCAACAATCCATTATTAATGTTGAATCGATTCAGTGAGCCATCACATATTTAATTATATATAAATAATATTCATAATCGACAAGTGTTATTACACACTAGTGCCCTGTTTTTGCACCTATATTTTGTATGGTCGGTGTGTGTAGAAGAATTCTTTTTAAGAAAAATAATATATAAAGGTTAATACAGACATGATATTTATTATATTTTTGTTATTACATTCTTCAAAGGTTTTGAATCTCTACCAGCAGCACCCCATCTACTCTTATCAACTAAGACAAGCGCAGATAATAGGAAATGTTTTTATCATTTTTAACCCATGTGTAAAATTGTTTAAAGACATTTTTATTGCATATTATAGAAATTTATAATAGCTGCATTTTATAAAGTGCAAGCAACATGAATCATTCCTCTCATGTACTTTTAGGGTGTGTTTGGTTTGAGGGAGGGGGAGAGAAAAAAAAAAAGGAGGGAAGAGGAAAACTTATGGGCCCCACTACACTCAATTTTTTTAAAAAAATTCCCTCCTCTCTTTTTTTTTCCCTCCCCTCCCTCAAACCAACCACACCCTTAGAGATGCATTAGACAGATTGTCCAATCATTCCTCTCCTTTCACCTCTGGCTAAAAATTATAATGCCACCTGTTTGTACTTAAAGCCAGCATACGAGTGACCTCTTGGGTTTGTCGCAATAGTAAGTTTCAATAACATAATCATATTATTTACCATAGTAAAAAAGTTTTTTTTTAAAAAAAAAAAGGAAAAATAAAAAGAACCAGTTATGAAATTAAACTAATGAATATACTTGGTGGGTTAAAAATAAAAAAGTACAGTATATACAAGCTTACAGGTAAATGGCGAAAATAAAGAGCTGAATTCAATGTGCATGAATGGAAGTGTATTTCACTTTAATTTAAAATAATCTCATTATATTATATCTTTCTTCTTGATCCGCAAAAATTAAAAATAAAGACAAAATCACTTGAACAATTCCATTTTTAAACAACTTGTCTCTTTCATCCTAGATTTTGGTGCCATGAACAAACCTTTTCTTCTGTTATAAAAATGTTTAGATGGGGGTAGACACTGGTAACCCACTAGGATCAAGGCACACCTCTATGCTCAAAGACTGTTTACAGAGGTACTTATAGATCGCTTACCAATGAGACTCTCACATTGATTAGCGAGTATCGAACCTCCTCCTTTTTGGGGTGAAGACCGACGTCTTAGCTAACTATGTCACTTCTCGTTGGCCATGACCAAACCTATTTGAATCCATTTGTGATAACCCAAGAAAAATAAAATAGAATAAAATAATACTAATAAAATAGATTGCTTGTAACATCCCAAATTTTGGGATTTGAACCTGTTTGAATCCATTTGTGCTAACCCAAGAAAAATAAAATAGAATAAAATAATACTAATAAAATAGATTGCTTATAACATCCTAAATTTTGGGATTTGAAATTTGAAATATCGAATGAGAATTAAATGTGAAAAATTTGACTCTAAATAGTTATGGGAATTAATATTGGAAATTCAGGCTTATTTTCCCCTTAATTAATTTATTTTGGGGAAAAGAATAAATCCAAGTAAGGAATAATTCAGGTCTTGAAAAAAATTATAGAATTTTTATTTTTATAGCCGGGAAGAATTAATTGAGAAAGGGGAAAAAATCCTTATATGGAATTAAGGATTAATTTCTAACATGTACCAAATATTCGCAATTAATTAAGCAAAGGTTCTAATTGCAAATGTGAGTTTTGGAAATAATCAAGTGAGATAATTTTATTAGCGGTTTCCCAATACAAGCCCATATACCCAACACCCATATAACACACACATGAGTTATCAGGCAAAGCCCATGCATTAATACAACCCAATCCCATTATGCTCAATTCGTGCAACAAAAAAAAAAAAGGTCCAGCAAAAACACTCAACCTCTTATATACTACCTAACAAATCCCATTCGGCTCATATCTATTTTAAACAATTTGTTTTATTCACTCTCACATTCATTAGCCTAAACACGTCAACTGGCGTTGTCAGAGGAGAAATACCAGCAAATCAGAATAGGCCATACTCCCTCATCAGCGTATCCCTTTTCGGTTCTCAACTATTCAAGCAACCAGTGAGCCATGCCTCTCGAGCCAAACACCAAATAACCATCAGACCCTTCTTCCTGAGACCAGTCCTCTGATTCAGTATATAAACCCATGAACTTAGTTCCTCTATTATTCTCATTACCTGTGCCAAGCCGAGAGAGACCGAGAGTAATAGGCTGAGAGAAAAAGAAGTAAGTGTGACCGAAAGAGGATTTGAGAAGGAGGAAGCTAAAAGAAATAGAGTATATCTGAGAAGAAGGAAGTTGAAGATTAATTTTTGGCATGTGTTTGAGCTCTTGGATTAGGAGCAGTGTGATAATAGTTAGCTTCGGCGAGGTAACCACTTTCCACTTATTAAGTGTATTAGTATGTTGTTTGTGAGTATTTTGTGAAATAGTTATGAATATCTTATTAGAAATTGCCTTGTGGAATCTTATGATTTGAATTGTGAAATATTTGCATATATTTATTTATGCATAAGAATTGAGAGTTTTAATATTATGGTATTTATTATGATAATTATATGAAAAGTTGAATTGGGAGGAAATGAAGTAATGTATTCCACCACGTGGTGAGGCCTCCATTGATGCATAATGGTTGGCTTTATATTGTCTCACCTGTTCAATGAGGGACTGGCCCACTAGTTCAATGAGGACGTACGACACCCCGCTAGTTCAATGAGGGGGAAAGAACCATGGTCTGGGACATGTGCTTTGAGGATTTTGGCCGTTTCTCATCACACTACCAGTGAGCTTTTAAGTAACTAGTAATATGGATATAACTTAGCCCATGGGTCTGTCGAAGGAAATAAGGCGGTTCGGATAGATTGGTGGGAGGTATCTTGGGAATCGTGTTAACGAATACTGTGATACAAAATTTCTGATATGAAATTTTTATGATGTGGATATTGGCAAATTATATATATTATTTTTTTAAAAAAAATACTATGTTATATAAATTGTTCCACATGGCACCTCACTAGCACATAATAATATTCGTAATGAGTTGGATTGATGGTTACCACATTTTTCCAGGTGATAATTCCCGTCCGAGTCCATCAGTGAAAACTTCGGAAGCTTAGACTACTCCTTCTGGCAGTAGTGCTTTCATCTTCTGGTATACGTTGGATGATTGTGTATTGCCACGTTATGGCTCATTTTGCATACTCTGATTTATTTTGTATATTTTGGCAAGCAATGAAGCATTACTTAGTCGTTGATCAACCCTTAATTTGTAATTTCGTTAAGTAAAATTGAGGACGTTTCATTGCTTGCTCTCCAAGTTTCATTGCTTGCTCTCCAAGTTATCAAGGCATATAAATAGAGGTCTTATGCAAGCCTTGTAGACACACAACCTAACTAAACCAGATCACTTCCTATCCTTAGCATTTCTCTATTTATCTTTTCCTCCTCTTCTTTTTATTTTTCTGGCTATCAACTGTGCTTCTCTTCTCTACTCAATTTTCGTCCTAGAAGCTATCAAACACGAAGACCATATAATCATAATCCTAGAAATCTTAGGTTCATGTAATCCTAATTCGTAGAAGTCTTAGGTTCATGTAATCCTAATCCCTAGAAGTCTTAGGTTAATTTCATATAAATTTTGATAGGGTAATTATGACCCTAAATATATCTTAGAGTTGTTTTATATGAAATATATTATATATAATCCGAATCTCCAGAAAGTCAAGGGTTGGCTTAATATGAAATTTTGTTTGATGCAATATATGTGTGCAATATGAGTCTTATTGAATAATTGTGGAAATTATGATCTTGATACCTAGTAACTTATGATGATTGAAATTATAGTTGGATTTGAACTTTATTCAGATAGATATTTGAATTATAATAATGAAATTGAGTTGGATCTAATATAGAATATTTCAATTATTATACTCTTGAAGAGTTTGGAAAGTTATGGTGCCATTGAGCAATTGATATATTCAATAAAGAAATTTTTTAATAAGATAATGATGACAAGATTGAATTTTCTTGATTGTGTGTGATTGTAATGAATTAATAGTAGGGGGATAGCTTTAGAATTATACCTCCTAAAGTGATGAGCATAACTTTAGGCTTTATGCCTTTGATATTTACATGATGTGAAAAGATATTACCAGTTCTTCTCAAAGTGGTGTCTGGCAAGATTTCTGGATACTAGTAACAACTTTGGGAAGAGCTGTGCACACTAGGAAGAGATGTTTTGATGATGGACAATTTGATGATTTGTGACTGGCAGGTTTTCAGATCACAGGGTAGACTGGCAGGATTTCCGAGTCTACCATGATTCTCTTCCCCACTAAACACGTTAAATGAATTCAATAAAGATAATAAATAATATTTGATTCAATCAGAATGTATATATAATGAATATTGATTGTGATATTTGATTTGATTATTATATTTAAGCTATATAAATTGTGTTTTGATTAGGATTACCAACTTTGCTGACTTTGTGTTTGCGTGATTGTGATGATCCTTCAGGGTAACAGATTTTCAGTGAAACAGGTTTCAAAGGACAAGGTTAAAAGTGGGCAATAAGAATAACGACTCAGAGATTTCTAACTAGCTCTAGAGTTTACAGAATTTTTATAAAATGCCTAAAACATTTTTCCTTTAGTTGAACTTTAGCTTTTGGTTTTATTTGAATGTAATGAATTTAGCCTTGCGCTTGTTTTTAGTACAAGTGCGGCAGTAATATTTCCTAAATTTAGTTAATTTAAATTTCACAGTTACCTATGATTTTAGAAATTTTATGCTATTATAAATTGTTAGAAATTTGGGGGTGTTACACCATTTCAGGCATCGGGTTTTATAAGTGGAACAAGAAAAACCAATGGATGTTTGATTTCTTACCCAAGCTGAACATTGTCATCTCGAGACCTCCATTAGACAATATGACTATTGATTGGTTAACAACAAAAGGAATGTGTATTCCCGACCTGAAACAAATCTAAACTTTATATGCTGTCATTATAAACAGAATTATACATGTAATTATCTCCAATGTTCTTACCCTACCTAAAGTGTATGGCTGCCCAGATCAAACGAGTTAAAGTTCCATAGGTGTTAAGATTAGTGATCAACTTCTTCTCCGCTGTTGACAAGATGAGCAAGATCTTCCTTTTCTTTCCTCATCTGTGCTAGGAACCATTATGAAATGTAGGAGCTAGAGAAGAGAAAGACGAGGAGAAAATATCAAGAAGTTCCAACAAGCTTTCTCATTTAAATGCAGCACCATTAAGCAGAGATGAGTACACTAAGTACTATCCATAACAATAAAGTGGGCCCACTCTTTGCTTGTGTAACTATCATCCTCAAGAGCTTTACTACTCCAAGAAAAAAACAGTACTTGTAAGGGTTGAAACACTTGGTATGCTTAGGCATATTGCTATTCCAGACCATTCATTTGCCCTTAAATGCAGGGGTATGTCCACTAATATGAATACATTTTCCAATCCATCAGCATCATTTGACTGAGAGTCATCTTTATTTGGAAACCATGATGGTCTTTCAACTCCCGGAATAATTGCAACAAGATCTTTTGTGAGGAAGGTATTCGGACTGCGACAAAATTAACTAAACTTTTTTTAAAACTTGCCAAGAAACTTTACTCATGCATTATGTATGGGAATGGTTAATAAAATACTCTATTGTCTTAAATATAAGAACTAATTGTATATTTGCTTTGATATTAAATATAACACCTTCTCAATCCACTTTATTTTCCAAATTTATAGATTTTCCCCTTAAAATTATACCTATTGATTACATATATGAAAAGGGGATTTCATCAATTGGGTAATAATCAAAGAGAGTATTTTAAATAAATCAATACATATTCCTAAAAAATAACTAACTTTACTAAATTCCTTAATATCTATAAATTATATAACTCTTATATTTAGAACTGTAGAGAGTAGTAAATATTAGTGAAAAATAAATTAATTTTATTTTGATAATACCAAATAGCAATAGAAGATATTAGTATGTAACATATTGATGTGTTGATTATAAAGAAATAGAGCGTATAAGAATATAGAGAAATAAGTAAACGTACCTCAACGTGCGAGCGAGCAATTTATTTAAATATTTAGTTCTACGTTAGATACTAAAACAAGAAAACAATTACATCATAAGGATATGGTTGTTTCAAGAAGATGGGGACAAATAAATATAGTTCATAGTTAGACAAACACACCTCATGGTCTAGTGATGAAATCAAAATCCACAACTATCTATCTGATAAAGATTCCAATGAATCACAACCTATTGCATCTATTCGAATTAACTGTGATGGAAGATTAGGAAGTGACTCAAGCCTTTTGCACGAATCTAGAAACAAATAGCGTAGATGAAAAAGTTTAGAGAAGCAACCAGAGGGTATATTAACGAAGTCATTACATTCCAAATTTAATGCAACTAATGATGGTAAAATGCCAAAATCATTAGGAAGTGATCCATCACTAATGCCACAATAACTTAAGTCTAACTCTGATAATAATGTTAGGTTAAGACCAAAGATGTGTCGTTACTCGTTAAGTCCAAGTTGGCATATTGACCTAGATGAGCAATATTGATTGTAGTTGTTTCTGTTTTGAAAGGCCCAATGATGTCATCTTCTCTCAAAGCCTCATTCTCATTCAAATTTTGTGGCAGCTTAAACCCCTTTGAGCAATCGACAATATTGAGAGTTCTGAGAATCAACTTGTGGAAGATAACAAGATCAAGAACAAGATTGTTAGAATTAGTAATAAACCTATAAATGGTAAATAGGGCTAGGTGTCATAATCCTATGTATTCTAGATGAGTGGTCAAGATTCCTTTGTAAATAACATTGTGTACAGATTATTCAATATAAAGGATACAGGACCAGAGGGATCAATTATCGATTTGGTCATTCAATTCCTACTCTTTTGTCCGTTTCTTTCTTGGCATCAGAGCCAAAGGTTGCTTTCTCTCCTTTTGACCTATTTTTCTAATCGGCCTTTATTCTCTTTTCCGCTGAAATGACCTCTCCTTCCCTGAACGCCTCCTCTGGTTCACACGACGCCATCTCTATTTCAAATGGCTTCAAATCGTACTCCCTTTTTCAATCTTCAAGCTAGACCTCTACGATCAAGTTGGATCGTTCTAACTATCTTGTCTGGGAATATGTGGTTTTACCCTTGATAGAGGGAAATCGACTACAGAAACATATTGATGCTGAGATCTCTGTTCCGTCTCTGACCACCGTTCTACCGGATACCACCACCATCATTCCTAATCCTGATTTTGAGGAATGGTATTCAGTAGATCGAATGCTCATGGGCTGGCTCAGGAACACCATGACGCTGGATGTTGCTACTCAGCTACTACACTGTCAGACGGCGCTCGAGCTGTGGACTGAAGCTCGTGCTCTAACGTCTGCTGTCTCCAAGTCTCGGATCATGGTCTATAGATCTGAGCTTCACAACACTCGGAAGAGTGGTCTCACAATGACCGAATACTTGTCACGCATGAAACGCACCTCAGATCACCTAGCACTGGCCGGAGCTCCCATTTCCGTTGACGAGCTAATTCTTTATACTCTGAATGGTTTAAATGGTGAGTATAACGCCGTTGTTGTTAAACTTATTGATCAAGAAGGCTTATCTTGGGTGGATGCACAATCTGCTCTGCTTGCTTTTGAGAGTAGATTAGATCAGTTAAATCATTTTTCCTCTCTCTCAATTCAACCTGCTGCTCATCTCGCTGCTAAGTCCTCTGATTTTGACCGCGGTTCTGATCGTCCTCCCACATGTGGGTCCTGGCAGGGTGGTCGTGGCAATGGCCGACGCTCTAGGGGGCGCTCGAATGGTAACTCATCTGGACGCTCATTTTGTGATCTCTGTGAAAAGCCTGGTCATAGAGCCCTTAACTGCTTCAAGCGTTTTGACAAAAATTTTCGACCTCCGTCTCATTCTATTCCTCAAGCATACTATGCCAATCCTGACATTGTTAATGATCCTGACTGGTATATGGACAGTGGCGCGAATCATCATGTTGTTGGTGATTCCTCTCAACTTGAGTCAGTGAAACCTGTTGGTAAGGCCAATTTAATTTCGTGTACCGGTTCTAAAACTCATATTCAAGGAATGGGTCTTGCCTCTCTTTCCTTTTCTGGATCTGATATAACTCTTAAAGATGTTTTACTTGTTCCAGGTATTGCTAAGAATTTGTTGAGTGTTCATCAGCTTGTGTCTCACAACCCCGTTTCAGTTTTGTTTACTAATGAAGGATGTTTTGTGAAGGACACTCAGACAGGCCGTCTTCTAATGAGAGGCACCCCAAAGGAAGGGCTCTACCCAATGAACAAAGTGGAGTTTAAAGCCAATACTGCAGAAGCATCCCTGAATGATGCAAAGTTCCTAAAATGGCATTACACTCTTGGTCACCCTAGCAATAAGATTTTGAAGCAAATATTAAACAGTTGTAATGTCAAAATTCCTGTTCATGATGATTTTGTTTGTGAAGCTTGTCAGTGTGGTAAATCAAAGAAATTACCCTTTCCCAAGTCTTTGTCTCATGCCTCCTCACCTTTTGAACTTGTTCATACTAATTTATGGGGACCCTCACCAATTCAATCTGTTCATGGTTATCGATATTATATTCTTTTTGTGGATGATTTTAGTAGATATACTTGGTTATATCCTCTAAAGCATAAGGGTGAAACAGTTACTGCCTTTAAAATTTTTCAACAAATGGTTGAAAATCAATTTCAAACCAAGATCAAATCCATACAATGTGACAATGGCACAGAATATAAACCTATTATTTCAATTGCTGAAAATTCCGGTATAATAATGAGATTTACTTGTCCCTATACCTCCTCTCAAAATGGGCATGCTGAAAGAAAACATAGACATGTTGTTGAAATGGGATTAACTCTTTTGGCTCAAGCTAAAATCCCCTTAGCCTATTGGATTGAAGCTTTTCAAACAGCAGTCTATCTCATTAATAGGCTTCCTACTCCTATCTTACAAGAAAAGTCTCCTCTAGCCTGCTTATACAAAAGAGAGCCTGATTACTCTTCTCTCAAACCTTTTGGTTGTATATGTTATCCCTGTCTAAAACCCTACAATTCTCACAAATTGGAGTACCACAGTTAGAAATGTGTATATCTTGGTCCTGCTCCAAGTCAAAAGGGCTCAAGATGTCTAAGCCCAAGTGGACGCATCTATATTTCAAGACATGTGATCTTTGACACTAGTTCCTTTCCCTTTCATATAGGCTTTCTGCATAAAATGAGCCCAACTGAAGAAGTATGTGATCCATTTCCTATTTCTATCTCTAATTCTCAATATCCAAAGCCCACTACTCTAAGCCCAAATCAACCTCCTTCCAACCTGACTCATCCTCATCTCTCATAGTGTCTCGGGATCCTTCTTCAAATTTTATTCCACAGCCCAATCACCACTCCTCAGCCCATGTGACCTCACCTAGCCCTCCCTTACATACCGAATCCTCACCAGCCCAGCCCATCTCAACCCAATCCTCAACTCCACTATCTCCACATCAGCCTTCCTCTCCGTCCATCTCCCATAATCCTCTCATCTCGGATCCTCCCCAACACAAATCACCCTCCAATTCTCTCTCTCCCGTCACGAACCCTTCTCAGCCGACATCCTCCAGTTCCTCTTCCGCTGTCTCATCCCCGACCTCTTCTCCTATTTCTGGTGGCTCCGCCTCACCTTCCTCCCTCCCCAACCTTCACCCTATGGTAACTTGGGCTAAGTCAGGTATCCATAAACCCAAATACCCCTTTATGGGTCTCCTTACAACCGAAACATACTCTCAACTTTCTCATGCCACCGAACCTCGATCCATCTCAGAGGCTCTTGCATCTCCACACTGGTTTCACGCCATGAGATCTGAATATGATGCATTGTGTCGAAATCAAACATGGGTTCTCGTACCATTCCAAGGGCAAAAATTAGTTGACTGCAAATGGGTGTTCAAAACGAAGTATAAACCTGATGGCTCCATCTTGAAACATAAGGCTCGTCTGGTAGCTAAGGGCTTTCAACAGTCCGCCGGAATTGACTATGGAGAAACTTTCAGTCCAATTGTAAAGCCTACTACCATTCGTCTCATCTTAACTCTTGCTGTCACGTTTAACTGGGAAATTAGACAGTTGGATGTCAATAATGCCTTTTTGAATGGATATCTCAAGGAAGAAGTATTTATGAGCCAACCACCGGGGTTCCAGGATCGCAGAAAACCAGATGCAGTTTGTAAATTGACCAAGGCCATTTATGGCCTTAAACAAGCACCACGAGCTTGGTTTGAGCGGCTTCGCAATACACTACTCAGTTGGGGATTTCAGAATGCCTGCAGTGATATCTCATTATTCTTCCTCAAAACCAAACATATCCTGGTATTCATTTTAATTTATGTTGATGACATACTTGTTACTGGGAACAACTCCAATTTCGTTCAGAAGTTTATTGTTCAGTTAAATGATGTATTTTCTCTCAAAGACCTTGGTCCTCTCTAGTATTTTCTGGGACTTGAAATATACAGAGATAGTCATGGGATCTTTGTTACTCAAACTAAATACATTTTGGATTTACTGAAAAAGTTCAACATGTATGATAGTGCTCCTGTTCCTACACCTATGGTCACTGGCCCCCAGTTTTCTGCTACAGATGGAAAATTAATGTCAGATCCTTCGCTGTATAGAAGGGCTATAAGTTCTTTGCAATATTTAACCACTTCTAGGCCTGATATAGCATACTCAGTCAATAAGCTCAGTCAATTTTTAGCTACACCAACTGAGGTGCACTTTCAAGGAGTGAAGAGAATTCTAAGATATCTAAAGGGTACATACCTTTATGGTCTGCATATTACACCTGTGAAGTCTCTTTGTTTGACAGCATTTACAGATGCAGATTGGGCTACAGATATTGATGATAGAAAATCCATGGGAGGTTATTGTGTATACCTCGGTGGAACACTTGTATCTTGGTGTTCCAAGAAACAAAAAGCTGTTTCCCGATCAAGTTCAGAGTCTGAATACCGGTCCTTATCTGATGGAGCTGCTAAAATTAAATGGTTAAGTTCCCTAATGACAGAAATAGGGCTCTTTGTTCGACAACCGTCTATAATCTGGTGTGATAATCTTAGTGCTCAGGCACTTGCTTCTAACCCTGTACATCATGCTAGAAGTAAACACATTGAGATAGATGTGCACTTTATTCGTGATCAAGTTATGTCTGGAGCTATTAGAGTCAGATACGTGCCTTCTTCTCACCAAATTGCAGATTGTCTTACTAAAGCTTTATCATATTCTCAATTTCACTACTTCAGAAACAAACTCGGAGTGTATCCTACACCCTCTCATTTGAGGGGGAATGTTAGAATTAGTAATAAACCTATAAATGGTAAATAGGGCTAGGTGTCATAATCCTATGTATTCTAGATGAGTGGTCAAGATTCCTTTGTAAATAACATTGTGTACAGATTATTCTATATAAAGGATACAGGACCAGAGGGATCAATTATCAATTTGGTCATTCAATTCCTACTCTTTTGTCCGTTTCTTTCTAAGACTTATGCTTCCAGACAGATTCAAATCTCGTAGGGCAGTCAAAAATCCAAGTGATTCAGAAATATTGGTTATAGCAGTATGACTTAGATTAAGTGATGATGATTTTTTCATACTTTTTCTAAACTCTGGCAGCATAGAAACTCTACAACCAAAGTAAAGACTCAACTTGTGCACCAAAGTAAGCTCACTACAACAAGCTTTCTCAGCTCTCCAAGTGAAGGATGAACTGCAACCAAGGATGAGCACCCATCTAGAATTAACTTTTCTAAATTTGGAACTCCCCAGAATTCCGGAGTTTCAACCAAATCTTTAGAATTGATCAGGTCAATAAACTTCAATTTTTTCATAAACTGATCAAACAAAAAAATAAGAAAATCAACCTTACAAAACAATGTACTAGACACCAATATGTTGTATAAATAAAAATGTGTGCATTATCTCACCAGTATGCCACTCCAAAGTTGCTTTATTTTGCTGCCATACATTTGAATATTAACAAGCCTATCCAATGGAGTTTCAAGTGGAAGAGATTCTAAAGAAAATGAATACCATTGAACAACTTTAATGGCACAAGAAAGACATATGAGACCACTAGAATGTTCCACCACCATGGGTAAGATGAGTAATCTAAGATTACTCATCTTAGAAAAGGCTTCGGGATGTATTTCTACATTATGTGTGGTTGGATGCATAGCAATAGTTTGTACAACTTGAGGGACTGTAGATGTTCTCAAGTACCAGGTTAAACTTGAGGGAGGTAGTAGATTGAAATCTCAAGTGAAGCCTGAAGACTGGACAGAGGTCATCATGGATTAGATCGAATCAAGATAAATCACAGTTTGCATCTTCTCTTCTCTAAACTCTTATATTTCCAGCATATATGATTTGAATAACTGACTATAGATTTATAATTCACTACTTCATACTTATTGTTTCACTAAGATGTGAAAAGTTTTTTAAAGTTATTAAATTTTTTATCCTACACTCAATTCACTCTGCTCTTGGATTTCACTCGGTTCTAACATAAAGGAAACCTCAGAGAAAATTGCTACCAACTCATCGGATACCCGCCCAATTTCAGAGGTAACAATGGAAAGATAAACAAAGAATCAGCAAATGGAGCGATGGACTCAACTCGTGAACCAGAGGCACAAAGAAATGTTGGCAGCACAGTGGCACCAACATTTACACAAGCACAATATGAGAAGATCTTGGAACTGCTGGAAAAAGACACTGAGACCACGGTTCATGCACTTACTGGTACAGGTCTAATTACTCCTATAACTTGTTTTGTATTGACTGATAGTTGGATATTAGACTCAGGTGCAACTATCCACATGGTACGAGACTTGAGCCTTTTAGTTGCTATAAGATAATTTACCAATTAAATCCATAAAGATCCCTGATGGCAGACGTGTAGCAGTAACTCACATAGGAAGCGTGAACATTGTAGATGAAATTTGGTTAAATGATGTCCTGCATGCTCCAGACCTAAAGTTTAACGTAATTTTTATGGTAAAATTCACCATGGAGAATAAATGCATGGCTACCTTTTTCCCTAAACTCTGTTTGATGCAGAACCTTCAGGGTGGGAAGATGAGGCTAACTGGTAAGCTTGTAACACCCCATTTTTCAAAAGCGGAATAGAATATTTTCATCATAGTAGAGCACCGGAGCAAGTGAGCAACTGATAACCATTAACTGTGGCATATCTGTTTGTTCATAAAGAACACTACATTTATCCGAGTATTATAATGGTATAAATCTAAAAATAGAAATTTTCCATTGGGTCTTGCACGTACTGCTTACTCTTGTCTTCGATCCTTGGTTCTTCGGATCCTGAAGCTATGGTAAAAGCTGAGGTCCAATACCCATCGGACCCCTGGTAACGGTTAACCTGATGCTTATGTAAAACAATATATGTATGACAGATATTCATGACATTACAGTACTCATCACATGTAAAGTTATATATGTTAATAGTACACATCACATATACAGTCATCTATGTTAACAGTACAATCACATATACAATCATCTATGTTAACATTACACATCACATATATGCATACAATAATCTTTAGAGTTAGTGTTATAGTACGTGTCCGTACCTTAGTCCGTTTGGATAGCGGTACGTTTGCCTGGTTGGTACGTCTCCTGATTTTTCCTGGATATCCTAAAATAGTATTATCGCATTATTACCTTGTAAATAATATTTTAGAAGATATTTTAGCCACTACCGACCTTTTTACCCCTGGTGGATTTGTTATTCCGATTGTATCCCTTTATTTCTTTTTTTAAAAAAACGTTGATTCAGCACTTTGGGGCATAATTTTTACTAACTTTGAAAATTCATAACTAATTCTACAAAAATCGAAACGAGAATCCGTAAAATTTCCTGGAATCCTTACTAGTCCTATTTTTGATGAAAAATACTTGTTTTTAATCAAAACTTGTGAATCATTCCCAGTTTTCATGTTTTTAGCCTCTGCCCAGAATTTTACCCAGAAAACGTAGCTTTTCTTCAAGAATTTGTATCTCTTTGTACAAAATTCAAAATGACACATTCTAGGTATATTTGAAAAGCCCTATATGTCTACTTTATTCACGAAAAATTTCATAATTAACTTTATCTTCCACATAAAATAATAGCCTCTTTATAATTGACTCCAGAAAACTTCTAATCGTAATTTTCAGCAGAATTTCACTATTTTGATCTTCAATCTTCAAGAATTTTGCTAGACCATATTTCTTATCTAATTTTCGAAATAAAGACATATTCAACCATAAAAACATGAAAATAAAACTATATTGGAATATTAAAGATCAAACTAACATTCTACTAAAAATTACAAGAACTTAAAGCTTAAAACTCAAGAACTAGAAAACCTACCCTTGAAGAACCTTACTACTCCTTCTTCCTTCCCACTAGCTCTCACTTCTCTCTACTCTCTTTAGAAAATCACCTCTTGGATTGATTTTGGTGTGAAGAATGAAAAGAACTAAGGTCTCTATTTATAGTGAATTTCCATGATTCCAAACCATTGGATCATCTTTCCTAATCAAAGGTTCATATTGCTTTGGTCTTTTTGAAGACACAAAATGTGAAGAGAAATGTTCCCATTGGTTGTTTTCAATTACAAAGGATTATGCTCCCATTGGTTGTTTTCAATTACAAAGGGTTAAGCCAATTTTTCTTGAATTTTCCATTGGTTGATTAATTGACTTCTCTCTCTCTCTCTCTCTCTCTCTTTCTCTCTCTCTCTCTCTCCAATTTGTCCCCTCATCAATGTTGAATTAGCATGTGTTCTAAAGTTTACTATAAACAATTCATTACCCCCTTTCTCAAGCCAAACAATCCGTCCCCCTTCCCTTTTGATTCTCTAATTTTGTGTTCAAGTCTCTAGTTATCCTAAGTGTGTTTGTAACTAGAAGAAAATGGTAGTTGGTTACCAACTAGGCAAAAATATATTTTAGGGGTTAATATGAAGTTTATTCAAGTCTCTTCATTAATCCCTTAATTTCAAAAATCATGGCTTCATTAGAAGTCTCTAATTGTCCCTTGATCATCTTAAAATTAAATGTATATGTTGGATAAAAAAATCATGATGATATTTTATCCCAAGCTTAATAAGTATGTTTGTTCAAGATTAACCCTTATATTAATTTAATCTATGATTAAAATCTTTCATTGATTCAATTAATCTATTAGGGATTTAATTTTTCTTGTACCTTGAATTTCCCTATTGATCAATTTTATATTTCTTGAATTAAATCAATTTATCCTATTCTTCCTACACACCCACGTCCCCCCTCCCCCTTATCTTCCTCCAATTGCATTTAAAGCCTTATCTCATCCTAAGGTACATTATCTTCTTCCATTTTTGACTTTGAAACCAACATGTGCTTTAATCTAACTAATATCTAGATTTTTATAACTCTTTCCTCTTCCTCAAGCTAGAGGAGCCGTGGCCTCTCCCCCTTCAATCACTCTTGGATATTGTGTTTTTTCCTAGCCTAATAGATAGTGCTTTGAGCTCCCTTATTGGTTCATTTTAGTTCACATGGATTAAGCCTTATTTCATGTAGCTAATTTAGACCATTAGATTTAGCTTTATGAGGTTTAATCCTAGCCCTCCACATCAAATCTTAATTTAATTAGCATCCTTAATATGAAAATTAGAAAATTTAGTCTTCCAATTAATTATGAAAATTTAATACAATTACTCTAATTATTGCAAATTTAATTATCCATTAATTGTTGACAATTTTCTCTCTAATTGGTATAAGTATTTTTATGTCATTTAATTGTCTCTTATGAATAAATTAAGACTATGCTTAATTATGATAATTTTATAATATTTTATGATCTCTAAATGAAATTAGAAAATTTAAGTCTTTGGTTTATTTAATTTTAGGAAAAAATTCCCTAAATTAAATTAAATAAGCTACTAAATTTTGAGACCACATATTCACCTATTTTTAATAGATATTTCCTATCAAAATATAGTAGTTATGCTTAGAGTATTACAAAGCTGGTTAGTGGTTTAATTATACATTCTGAGACTAGCAAACAATTATCATGCTGTTAATATCAATGTAACCCAAAATAATACTAAGAAATTGAGTCTTGATGATGAACTTTTGTGGCATAAGAGACTTGGGCATGCGCCATTCTCTATCAAGCAATATTTGGATTTTGTATCTTATGACTCATATTCTGTGTCAATAAAACATGTGACATATGCATTCAGTCAAAGCAAACAAAATTTTCCTTCTCACCTAGTTGCATCAAAACACGTAAATGCTTTGAATTAATCCACCTTGATGTTGGGGACCATATATAGGACT
This sequence comes from Acacia crassicarpa, assembly GCA_034222035.1. Taxonomy (NCBI): domain Eukaryota; kingdom Viridiplantae; phylum Streptophyta; class Magnoliopsida; order Fabales; family Fabaceae; genus Acacia; species Acacia crassicarpa. The sequence goes on from JAWXYG010000003.1 coordinate 44,814,709, forward strand.
CTAACACATCAAGGTTGTCAATACATTCTTACTATTGTACTCCCTCTGGTCCTAATTATAGGATATATTTAACAGATTTTGGGGAGATTAAGGAGAGAAGTTAAATTAGTTAATTTCACTAATTTCCCTAACATACCCTCATATAAATTGGTTAATCATGAATAGTACAACTTTTTTTTTTAATATATAGGCGATAGGAGAGGGGGGATCGAACCCAATACAAGGGGGTGGGGAGACTACTCCCAATACTACTGCACTACTAGTAGTACAGTTATGAATAGTACAACTTAACAGCACACATTATACTACTCCCCGCTGCTTGTTGGCCCAGAGATGTTTGCTTGGTTTCTTCGGTGCTTGTAGGCCCACACAGCATTTACCAGAACTATCACGTGGTGTCGCAAAAATGCAATTACAATGTGATATACTTACATGCTTACTTATTTCTATATACATATGTATATACCTGTCCAAACAATATACTTATAAATAAATTATACAAGCTTTAAGCATTTGTTAAATTATAAGAATTTTTTATTTTTTGAAAAATGAATGTATTAGATTGATAATGAAATTGTTTTTTTTTCCCTCCTTTTTTGTCAAATGATCAATTATGAAATTGTTTGTTAAAAGTATATCGAGGACAGAGTAGGCATCAATATTTTAGCTCAAAAACTGAAAATTGAATCAAATTATGGCACAAGACTTATTTTTTTAAAAAAATTGTGCAACTTACTCTTATGTGTGTTATAACTAATTTAGCTAGCACATATTATTATTGAGAAAGTATCAATAAGGGGTATTTTAGAAGAAAAAAAATTGACATAAATTAGAATATTATCCTATAATTAGGATCAAAACCAACTCCTAAATGTTATCCTATAATTAGGACTGGAGGGAGTAGATATTTTTTGCCAGCATTTCTAATGCACCATAAAAGTGAGGTTGTGACATATATTAAGAGTTTCGTCACTTGTGTTATGAAACAATTTCACACACAAATTAAGCGCATTCGTAGTGACAATGCATATGAATTTTTGAATACTGAACTAAAGTTGTTTTTACGAGAAAAGGGAAATATCCATGAAACATCATGTCCCTACAGTCGGAAACAAAATAGAGTAGTTGAGTGTAAACACAAAACTATTATGCAAATTACAGAGGTTTGCTATTACAATATGGGGTTCCTATTGTGCATTGGGGGGATGTGTGCGTATGGCTGCCCATTTAGTTAATAGGATTCCCTCTAAAGTATTTGGGTTTGAAACACCCTATGAGAGGGTATATGGAACTAAACCTGACATCTCACACCTTAAGGTATTTGGTCCCTTGGTATATTCTACAAATTGAAAGATTGTTGGCCTTGAGCAAAAACAAAAACAAAAACAAAACAAAAACAAAAAAAAATTAAAGATTGTTGGTAAATTTGAAGAGGGCCATTCCATGTGTATCTCTAGGCCACCCCGATAATACAAAAGGTTATTTGCTTCTTGACTTACACCACAGAACAATCTTTGTTAGAAAGCAAGTTAATTTTGTCGAGAATCGCTTCCCCTTCATAGACACGTTAAGTCATGAGCAAGGGGGAGTGGACAAACACCTAAAGGAAATGTTCTGGTTTGAACCAGAACAAGTGTAGGTAAGCAATAGACAATTTAATGTGCCTGAAAGTGATACTGCCGATTCTGTTCCTCAAAGATTATGCAGCAACAATGCACCAATTGAAACTGAATAGGATGAGAGGGACAATGCTGATGCACCACAAGTACCATCTCCAATCTAGTCCAATGATTACGTATGCGCTCTTTTATCCCCTGAAACAGTGCAGGTACAACAAGGAAAGTGTGCCTATCTCATTCAAGATTATATTTCATACAGTGATGTTTCATCAGATTACTTAAGTTTTCTTTGTGCTATTGATTTGGTCAATGAACCAAATGGTTATGAAAAGGCTATTAAAAATGATGAATGGATTAAAGCAATGAGGTCCGAAATGCAAGCCCTTGAAAATAATAAAAGATGAGATTTGGTCTCTTTGCCTGAAGGAAAGAAAGCTATGGGGTTAAATGGGTTTATAAAATTAAGTACAATTCAGATGGTAGCATAGATAAATATAAAGCTAGGGTAGCAGCAAAAGGTTACAATCAGAGGGAAGGGATAGATTATCGTTCTCCCTAGTTCTTAAATTGCTCACCATTTGAATTGTATTAAAGCTTGTTGCATTGTATAAATGGAATCTTTTCCATATGGATGTACATGCCGCATTTTTGCAGGGAAACTTTCATGAAGAGGTCTATATGAAAACCTCACAAGGATTTAATAAAAAAGGGAGTACTTAGTGTTCAAATTAAAGAAGTCAAATATATGACTTGAAGCAGGCTTCTAGACAATGGAACGAGAAATTGTCTGCAGCCTTGCTTAAGGAGGCTTTAAACAAAGTTTGAATGACTATTCGCTGTTTATTAAGGAATGTGATGATGATTTGGTATTGATATTAGTTTATGCATATGATTTGTTGGTAACTAGGAGTTCTGAACAAGGAATTGAACATGCTAAACAATTTTTGCACATTAATTTTAAAATAAAAGACTTAGGCCTAATGAAGTATTTTCTTAGAACTGAAGTAGCTAAATATGAAAAAGGAATAACCTTGTCTCAAAGGAAGTATTATTTAGATTTATTTTCTGAAACATGATTAAGTGGATGCAAGCCCCATGCGGTTCCTATGGCTTCAAATTTAAAACTGATGCCATATGACAAGAAGAAGAACAAGGTAACAGAACTGCTGCACAATCTAGAGAAATACAGAAAACTTGTGGGTAAGTTAACTTATTTGACAATGACCAGACCTGATATCTCATTTTCTGTGCAGACTCTCACCTAGTTCATGCAAACTCCAACCAAGACACATATGGCAGCGGCAATGGGAGTTGTTGAATACCTCAAAGGCACTCCATGAAAAGGCATAATACAGGGCGCTTAGCATGGCCGTTTCAGAAGTTATATGGACTTTGGGATTGATTAAAGATCTAAGAGTTGCTCATGACAACCCAGTGGATGTGTACTGCATGTGATAATAAGGCGGCAATCCATATAGCAGCCAACCCAGTTTTCCATGAGAGAAGCAATCATATAGAGATAGATTGTTACTTCATTAAAGAGAAGTGGCAACAGAAGATAATTGGCTTGAAACATGTTAAGTCAATCGATCTAGAGGCCGAACTATTGATAAAGGCTATTGGAGGACACACACAAAAAAGGCTTCTCAGCAAATTGGGCACTGTTGATATATACAGTCCAATTTGAGGGGGGTGTGAGAAATAGTTTAGTTAGTATTATTGAATATATTGTAGTTATTTTGTAAATAGGTAGTTAGTTGTTGGAATGTTTTGTGCATCTCAATAAGGCATCGTTCCACTTAGTATGCTCGAGATTAGGACATTATAAATACAGTGTGTGGTGCTAACAGATTATTCAATTAGTGGGTGTAATATTCCAGGTTATGTTAATAAAGGAGTATTTATTTTTTGCCCAGCTGTGTGTCCTGGTGTACATGTTACGGGGTTTCTTCAAACTTAATTTCAGAATGGTCTCTAATAAAATCATAAGTAATTTTAAGAGACCATTTCAAGGTTACGGGGTGGTTATGTCTCTAGATTTTTTTCCCCCTTTTATTTTAATGAATCTCACTTATACACTAGTGGTTGAGTTTATACATTAAGAAAGTGAAGTATCAAATCATTAAAAAAAAGTTCTGATTCTTGTTTTGATATTCTATATCTTTTGCTTCTAATGTGAAAATCATTCTTCTTCTTTTTTCCTTTTTCCAACGAAATTAATTTAAACTTATGTTCCTCAAACATCATTCCCCCCGTTATTTTTCTAAATAAGTTGCAACAACCCTTATATCCTTTGACTGCTAACCCCAATTATCCAAACCTTCATCCAAACCATGGTTTGGGTGAAGCTTCCAAAGCTCTCTTCTTATTCATATTTTTTCATTAAAGATTGTTCTTGATTTGGTAAAGATTTGACTTGTGAGGCTAAAGTGTTTGAGTATTGTGAAGTAATTCAGCAAGGGACCAGGTTCAGCAACAGACCAGAGGCTGCACATTAGTTATTTTGTCCTTTCCTTCACCATTTCATTGTTTTTAATTAATGAATATTTTATTATTATATTATTTTCATGAAGACCATGAGGGAGTGGGGAGCTTGCTTAAGATACTAGGTGAATATTTTCTTTTTGACAATGAGATATATATCAGAACCTTCTTTTATTGGTGTTTAATGTGATCCTTGTAATAGTATTTTATCTATGCTCATTAGCCTTTTAAGAAAATACACTAATGGAAAATATTTAATCAGGCCTGTTGCAACTCGATTTGCCGCTATATATATGACTTTGCCATGTCTTAATTAGCATAAAGTACTACCAGTAAATTTGTTTAATTCTCAAAATTGGAAAGATAGCAAATTTTCATATACCAAAAATGGAAAAGAAGTAGTAAAAAGTTTATGAACAATAGTTTATGAAAGAATACTGTGACATACCCTAAAGGTGCTGCTCCTCTTGTTGAAATTCTTTGCTTAGTAGATTAAGAAGAGAAGCCAACTATATTCATATATGAAACCATGGAAAGTGTGAAAGAAAATATCAAACAAAATTTTAATAGTGTTAAAAAAGGAAACTATTAAATTAAATTTTTGGTACTTAATTTTTTTTTTTTGTAGTAAAAAGTTTTGGAGGGGTTCGGCATCAGTCCCCCACCAAGGCCAGGGCACGGCCCCAAGCTCTATGGGCACTTACTGGGGACTTACGAGACCGCCTACCAAAGGAGTCCCAGTGACGGCAGAGGGGATTGAACCCATGACCCAAGGGCCTAGTCCTGAATCCCTTACCATCTATGCAAGTTTTATATTTTTTATAATTTGATTTATTTATTTATTTATTGGTTTAATGACTGCTTTTTTTATTGACTATGATTTGTGATAGTTATAAGCTTATATAGAATATAATTGATGAAGGGTGGGAAGCAATGTTGTCAAAGTCGTGAGTTTAATTAAACTCGTGACAGTGACGTAAACTCGTATCGTGAACTCGAATTGTAAACTCGTAAGAGTTTACTTTTATTATTAAATAGGTATTACTAGTATATAATTAAATAATTAAAATATAAAAATGACAATAATTTGATTTAAATATATTTTAAATCCAAATAATTAAAATTAAATCCATCAACATTCATCATGTATCATATTTAATAAAGAAATTTCTACAAAATTTCTATATAAAGTCTTTGAACATGATCAAATCAAAAAAATTAACATGAATTTAAAAGTAAGTTTAACACGGTTTTATAAGCTAAAAACGTAAAAACAGTAAACTTAGTATATAAACTCGTGAATTTAACCGAGTTTATAACTAACATGAGTTTACTACTAACTTGACTCGTTTTTACAAAGTAGAAACGTGAAAACGATAAACTTGAAAAGTCAACTCGTGAGTTTAACAACAATGGTGGGAAGCTCAATTACATAAGCTTTTACATGGAGCGTGATACTATCTCAATCCTTTTTTCCATTATAACACTAATTTTAAGTTTCAGTTGACTGACTTTCATAATGCAAGAGATATATTTGAGAGTGAAACTACACAAGTATTAAGAAAAAAAACCACCTTCAGCAGAATGATGAGATTCTTATGGAGATGGATGTCCAAAACTTAAAAGAATTGCCATTTGTATTCTTAGCTTATGTTGCAGTTCTTTTGGCTGTGAATGTAATTAGAGTGCTTTTGAGATTGCAAGATTTTTACTTTTTTTTTAAAAAAAAAATCAACGTAACTTTGTTTGATTGTTTGAATAATAATGAAGCTTTCTTTCCTTCATTTTTTTTATTCATACGAAAAAAAAAGAAAGAAACCGTTTGCATCAAAAGAAAATAAATGATTTGGCATTTGTCATATATAATTTGGAAATCACGAGGAAGCAAAAGAGTGTAGCTTTCAATTATAATTTTGATAATATATATTTTGATGAAGAATGAAATACTGAAGGAATGATAGATGGAGACGATGTGGAGGAAGATGATGATGAAGTTCTTCAACCTCATGAGATTAATGAGAATATGACTAATCAATCATTTGGTGTTGATTTTAACATTAATGATGTTAGGGCAAATTATAATGATAATGATGACGTGGCCACATGGATGATGTAAATGGAGATTATAATGGTGAGGTGAAGAATTTGAAGACAATGAAAATAATGATAATCAAACATTTGATGATCTTTGTTGAATTTATAATTATTTTTATTTAATTATGCTTAGTGACTTTATATTAGTAAGTGAATTTCGTATAAATTTTTATGTTAAGTACAATAAATTATGAATGTTAATGAATTTAATTTCAATTATTTAGATTTGAAATATATTTAAACTAATTTTTTGCTATTTTTAGTATTTTAATTATTTTATTATATAATTTTAATTATTATTTATTAATATAAGTAAAGTCTTCCAAGTTTATGTTTTACGTCAGTTTGACAACATTGTCTTGGGGACAACATTGTGGATGGGGATATAATTAGTGAAAACCACTATTAATAAAACCCAAAAAATGTTCAAAAAAATTGCTATTAGGTGGAAAGTATCAAACCCACAATTATAATATTATTTTTTCTTCTGGTCAAAACAATCTCAGTATTATTTTATTCAAAAGCATGAATAATGACAACACAGAAACTTAGTGACGATTCTTTAAAATTTTAATATTGGTTATGATTTGATTTTGACATTTATTATTCATTCTTTACATCCTTAATTATTGGTTCTTAAGATGTTTTTGCTTTTTCCATTCAAGCTTTTTTGGTCCTCTCGAATCACTGTCTGAAGTATAACTAAATTAAAGCTCTCTAAAGACACAAATTTGACTTATGAGGTCTTAAACGTCATTTTCATATAATTCGTTAAAGCACGTCGATCTGTTTGTCAGGGGAAAAACATATTATTTTATCGAAATACCCAAAAGGTATAAATATTTAACTGAAAAATAAAGATATTTTAAATGGTAAGGACACAATTTAGGAAAATTATCTCAATTTAGGATTCTGAAAAGGCAATTTACAAATAAATTATTGTGATGGTATAGACCATAGGGATCAGTCTGAAATTATATACTCTTATTTTGAAATCTAAATAAACAAAATAATAATAATTTAAAAATAACAACTTAAACTTGCTAAATAAGGACAATAACTATGTCAGTCACAACCTATTTCACAAAAACTTCTTTTTTAACATAATATCGACAATTTAACAAAATTGTTAATGAAGAGTGACATAATTGGTTAAGGCGTCAGCCCTCACCTTAAAAAGGAGGAGGTTCAATATCCACGGGACGATGTGAGGGCTTCGTTAGTAGGCGATCTATAAGTACCTCTATAAGCATTCTTTAAACCTGGAGATATACTTGACCCTGGTGGGATACCAATATCTATTTTTATCTAAACTTTTTGTATATAAAAAAAATTAACAAAATCAGCCTAACTCATGAAATGATAACAAAAATTAAGACAATAATAAGAAAATTAAATTGAAAAACTTAATTTCATGGTAGTCTCTAAAAATTTTATAGGAATTAAGTCATGGGGACTATTTTGTCTTTCGCTCATTTAAAAGCATAAAATTAAAATTAAATATTAAATAATAATTTTTATTAAATAATATTAATTAGCACAAGTTTTACTTTATCTGTTTTCGCCTTTGGCTTTTTGCCTTCTGAAGAGGGAATTCCGCCTGGCCGGTTTGTCGCAGGGTCTTCCGCTTTCACTCGCCAGTTTCTTCTTGAGTCTCACCTTAAACCTCAGTGTAGAAGCTCGATTTTCGCTCTGAATTGACTAGATATGGTGAGAAAACATGGCTGGCAACTGCCAGCTCATACATTTCAGGTAAACGGCAGTCCTCATATTTTCTACTGGGTTTTGCTGTTTTCCCCCTCATTTTCTATTTTTGCCCTTAAATTTGTTTTCTTGAGCGATCTTTTACTTGGGTTGTTAGAATCAGTGATTAAGTATTATGGGTTTTCATTCCATCTTTCTGTATAGGCTAATTCCTGTAGTTTCGTATTCTATCCTGAGTGTTACACTTTTACATCGGTATTTCGTTCTTGTTCATGCAGCATGATTGAGTTACTAATTCTATAACTGATGGCTGGGAGAGGTCAATTTTGTGAACACAGAGAGTAATGTAGGCTTGTAGGGGATTTTTCTTATAAGTTCGCATACACAGCCCTTGTTTAAATCATGCTTTTCCTAGCATTGTTTGTATTTTATGAAATTTTTTGCTGTTTGAATCTTTTTTTTTATATAATTTTTTTGAGATATTTAAGTTTTGGAATATATGAAAATTTCCTAAAATGTTTTTCTCAAGGTCTTTCCAAAATTGTCTACAGGAGATTGGTTTTGTGCATTGTATGTGTCTATGTGATTCGTATGTTTATTTCTTCTTCCCTCTTCTTCAAGAGAATGCCTGGTTTTTTAAGTTTGTTTAATTAAAATCATTCTCTTCTTTGTGAGAGTTGATCCAAGGTATAGCAGGGAAGTAGAGAATCCGTGAATTTTTCTTAAGTTTACGGGTGATAATGTACTTCTTCCTCTTCACCTCTCTTCACAAGAAGCTGTAAAGAAAATAATTGTTTTTACCATCTTACTCCTTATATGTAACTTGTGTCCGGAATGTTAAGTCATTTCCCCTCCTTTTTTCTGAGATCTAAGACCCTACGTATCACTTAACTGAATAGATTCTCATTATCTTCACAAGCTTTTCCGAGGAAGATGGATTTTCTATGTCTTGTTGGGGTTCCAATTAGTCAACTATATTGATACCTTTTTGTGGTCTCAGCAGTATATTTTTCTTGTAATCTTCTGAAGATAAGCAAGTGATTAATATGAAATTGTTTTACTGTTTAAGATAATTTAAGCAGGCCTTTGTAGTCCTTTTCTCTTCCTTGTGATAATGAGTAATGAACCAACCAAACATTTATTGGATAAACTTTATGATGAGTTGGAGTATAACACAGTTCCCTTCTGTTCTGAAAGTATTTTATCATGAATACTGATGAATCATAAGGATAGAAAGAGGCAGTGATTAAACCAGCGGAAAACCCCTTCACATGCTGTGCTTCTGGGGTAAGAGGTAAGATGATGTAGAATAGGAAGGATGCTAGTGTATTAATGTAATAAGTTTAGTTAGTCTAGGCCCAAGGTCATAGTAACATATACTCCTCTGATCCTTATATTTATCTAATTTGATTAGATTAAATAAGTTAGTCGAGTTAGTTAATTTTGCATGTATTTTTTAAAACTCCCTGCCATCTTTCCTTAATTCCCTCATTCCCTCCTCGTTTATTATTGTTGAGGGGGTATCAATAGGGGTAAATTAGGAAAATATGTACAAATATGAAAGATTTGTCTTATATTTAGAAGCAAGATCAACTCTCCAAATATGCCTTATATTAAAGACTGGAGTTTTAGTTCAGTATTTAGCTGTTACACTGAACCATATATATACTTGTACTCTGAGCATTAGTGTTCAGAATATCAAATATAACTTCAGACTTTGATACACTTTAGATATGACGATGAGTGGGAAATTGAGAGTTTACTATTCTTATTATTTTCAGTTTGTCTTTTCAATTTTGGGCAATTAGATCAGAAGACTTTAGCTAAGGAGTGCATTCCTTGGAGAAACAGTTGAAGGTTGTGGAAGATGGGAAGTTTATATCTAATGGGATCAATTCATGTTACATTCTATGTAGAGTAACTAGATGATGTTTATAGACTACATGTACAATCTGCATATCCAGTAAAAAGAAAATTATCTATTTCTTAAATCTCAATTTAGACAAGACAAAGACTTAGATTGGGATTTTCCAGCTGTTGGATAAGGTTTTTCTTCTTCTTCTTCTTCTTCTTCTTTTCCTTTCTTTTATTTTATTTGTTCTTTAAGTTTGTGGGTTTAGGGTGGAAAAAGGTGCGTAAACTCCTTTTGCACTTCTTCTAGCTTTAACAGGATTGTGATGACTTAAACTAGAATGCAACGGCAAAATTTATAATCATGTTTTTCCCTCAAAATCTCTGGTAGATGATTGACTCGCTGCTTATGTTGTTTCTTTTAAATGACTGGAGTAGGGTAGTCCTATTGGATTTTCAATGGGATTGGAAAGCACTTTTGAGTGGAGAAGTCTTGGTTGCATTCTCTCTCTCTCTGTTTTTCTTTTTGTTTGGGGGGGGGGGGATGCTTTACTCTTTTTGTATTGCTCTCTCTTCTTATAAAAAAAGTTTCTTTTCTTTCCCCCCCCCCCCCCCCCAAAAAAAAAAAAAAGGCAAAGGAAATAATGTGCTACTTTGATAGGATATCTGATCAGAAAACAACAAAGCCAAACCAACCCTTGTTGGTATATTCACGGAAAAGGAAGACAGTTGAAAAGGAAGAGGTAGTTAGGACTTTAAATAAGTCTTATTAGGAAGTTATCAAGATATGTATCTGTTCGGATAAGTATTGTTTGGTAGTTATTAGAAGTTAGTTGCAGTTAGTCTTTTGCAGTTATTTGTTTTTATATATTCTCTTAGGATGTAAACCAGAGATTATTATGAAATATATTCAAATTGTGTTTGTCTCTTGGGTCAAGAACTTCAGATTCTGGGTCTTGAAGTGTTTATCTCAGATCCTAATCTAAGGATCTATCAATTGGTATCGGAGCACTACTTTCTCTGGGCCAATTTTTGTGAGTTATGGGTCATTATCGGAAGAAACAGCAAACAACCGACCAGCCAATCATGAGCAATGAGGCAGAATCATCTAAGGAACAAGACCACCTTCAACCATCAGACGATTTGGTACAACAGATGGCGATTCTGGTTGACAAAATTCAAAACATGGATGCGGTGATAGAGGAGATGAGACAGCAAAAGCATGTTACTGAAGATCAAGAAGATAGAGAAATTAGGAGACAGATGGAGGATTATGAAGAATATGAAACCGAAAATCCATGGGGGTACAAACAGCCATACCGCAGACCATTTACTAAAATTGAATTTCCGAAATTCGAAGGAGGGGATCCCAAAGGGTGGATCATGAAGGCTGAAAAATACTTTCGATATTATCAAACTCCTGAAGACGTTAAGGTCGAAGTAGCAGCAATCAATTTGGAGGGAGATGCTTTAGATGTTTTCACACGGGTTTCTTCTAGTCGTACGATTCGTTTTTGGGAGGAGTTAATTGAGGTCTTTCAAGAAAATTTCGGTCCAACTGAATTCCAGAACCCCGATATCTACCTTTGCGATGTTAAACAAACCGGGACTGTGGAGGAATACAAGAAGGAATTCATTAAGCGATCCTCAAGAGTGCAAGGATGGCCAAAACATTGCTTGCTGGCTGTTTTCATTCATGGGTTGAAGGAAGAACTGAAGGCGGACGTTAAAATACAGAAACCACGAACGGTTTACAAAGCGGCAAGTCTGGCATTGGAGTTCGAATCCAAATTGCAGAGCCAACAGTCGACGCGTCCTCCTCAACATGGCTCGGGTTATCGGAATAATGAATGGAATTTTCATTCTCATGCAAACCGTAATGAGATGCCACGTCAGCAATATTCCACTAATTTTGCACCGAGAGATATTCAACGAACAGAATTCCACGCGCCGCTCCAAGATCGCAACGTCCCTCAAATCTCGACTGGATTTTCGGGTCATTCAAAAAATCAAATTATTTCACCGAAAAATACCATAACGGACGAGGAACGACAAAATAGGAGAGAGAAAGGTCTTTGTTATCGATGTGGGGAAAAATTCTCGCCAGGACACCGCTGTAATTCTTCAACGTTACGCATTATGGAAATTCCAGATGATCAGGAGGAAGGACAGACTTCGATTACAGAGGAAGACGACATCGAAGATGCTCAACCAGCCGAGATTACCTTACATGCTATACTTGGTCGAAACCCAGCGACAAAATCAACGATGAAGGTGATGGGCGTCTTAAAATCCAAACCTGTCCTGATTCTATTTGACAGTGGTTCTTCACACAACTTTATCGACACTTCTCTTCTTACTGAATTAAACATCAAACTGGAAATTCTGCCACCGTTTGGTGTCTAATTGGAGATGCCTCTTTGGTAAAATGTAATTCTATTGGCAAAGATTTGGAGGTTACAATTCAGAATTTGAAAATTACAGAGGACTTCTTTCCCTTTCGACTCGGCAACTTAGACATGGTTCTGGGGATCAAATGGCTCGCCTCTTTGAATACCGTGGCCACAAATTGGAACAAGTTATTTATGATTTTTCGAGTAAATGGACAGAGAGTTAAATTACAGGGAATTTCTCCAACTTCTAACAATGACATTTCACTCCGGCAATATGATGGTATGGCTATTATCAGGAAATTCAAACTACTGCAAGATAAGCTCCAAGAATTTGCTGATATTTTTTTGGAGCCACCCTGCTTACCTCCAGTCAGGGACAAATGCCACGCCATAAATCTATATCCCGGGTCCAGACTACCCAACATCAGACCTTATCGCTATCCGCATGCGCAAAAAGATGAGATAGAAAGACAGATTATCGTTTTGCTGCACAAAGGCTTCATTTAGCCGAGTATAAGTCCCTTTGCTAGCCCGGTGTTGTTGGCACCTAAAAAAGACTCTTCTTGGCGTCTATGCGTTGATTACAAGGACTTGAATAAAATAACAATTCCGGATAAGTATCTAATTCCTACCATCGATGAGCTTATTGATGAACTTCATGGGTCAGACTATTTTTCTAAGGTTGACTTATGTTCAGGATATCATCAAATTAGAGTTCACCCTCAAGACATCGCCAAAACTGCTTTTCAAACACATTCCGGGCATTATGAGTTTACTGTTATGCCATTTGGGCTGACCAATGCCCCCTCCACATTTCAAGCTATCATGAATGACTTGTTTCGGCCTTATCTTCGGAAGTTTATTTTGGTATTCTTTGATGATATACTTGTTTACAGCAAGACCTTTGAAGATCACATGGTTCATTTAGATACTGTTTTTCAACTTTTACGGTCCCATGAGTTCTATGCAAACCCGGACAAATGTGATTTCCTACAAAAGGATATTTCATTCTTAGGCCATGTTATTTTAGCCAAGGGAGTCAAAGTTGATCATGACAAAATTGTAGCAATTGACAAATGGCCTCTTCCAAAGAACATTACAGAACTACGGGGATTTCTGGGTCTTTCAAGTTACTATCGAAGATTCATTCGACATTATGGACAAATTGCAAAACCTCTTACTGATATGACTAAGAAAGACGCCTTCAGTTGGGATGCAAACTCTTTGAAAGCCTTTCAAGATCTTCAAAAAGCATTGGTAAACGCTCCGGTTTTGCAGCTACCTAATTTTTCTAAACCATTTGTTGTGGAATGTGATGCTTCGTCTATGGGCATTGGGGCTGTTTTACAACAAGAAGGGCATCCGATAGCTTTTTACAGCAAGGGTTTATCTTCATCAAAGAGAGGTGCATCGGTTTATCACCGAGAGTTATTAGCACTTGTCTATTCTTTGCAAAAGTGGCGTCATTATCTGATGGGACGCAAATTTGAGGTCCATACAGATCATTTTAGTCTCAAATATCTTCTCCAACAGCGTCTTACCACACCAGTCCAGCAGCGTTTACTGCTCAAGCTTCTTCCATTTGATTTTGAAATCATTTATAAAGCTGGTTCATCTAATCAGGTGGCTGATGCTCTGTCACAGATGCCACATTCAGGTGAATTCTTCTCCTTAGTTATCCCACATGCCTCGCTATTTGATGATCTGCCGGCATTATTGGATCAAGATCCTTATACTTCTTCTATCAAGGCTTCATTACAAGCTGATCCTAGGTCCATACCTCACTTTTCACTGGTTAATGACCGTTTATACTTCAAGGAATGACTGGTGGCGCCAGCTACTTCTACCCTCACTACTCAATTAATCACTGAATTTCATTCAACTCCTATCGGTGGTCATGGAGGGGTTTTGAAGACGCTCAAGAGACTACAACAATTCTATTTTTGGCCAACATGAAGGATGATATTACTAATTTCATCAAACAATGTGTGGCTTGTCAACGTGGCAAATATATTCCACAAGCACCAGGTGGCCTTTTGCAACCCCTCACAATTCCAAGTCACATTTGGGAAGACATTTCATTGGATTTCATCACTGGTTTACCACCTTCTCACCATTTGGAATGTATCCTGGTAGCTGTTGATTGGTTTAGCAAGTTAGCCCATTTGATGGGCATACCACGCTCCTTCATTGCCAAATCTGTTGCTTCTGTTTTTTGCAAAGAGATTGTGAGGTTGCATGGCTTTCCAAAGTCTATTGTGTCTGATCGTGATCCAATCTTTTTGAGCGCTTTTTGGAAAGAATTGTTTCGTTTGAGTGGTACAACTTTGAAAATGAGTACTTCATACCATCCTCAGACTGATGGCCAAACTGAGGTGGTTAATCGGTGCCTAGAGACTTATCTGAGATGCTTTTGTCCAGATTTCCCTAAACGTTGGTCTCAATTCCTCCATTGGGCTGAATTCTCTTACAATGCTGGTTATCATTCTTCGTCTGGTTACTCTCCCTACAAGATTGTTTATGGAAAAGACCCTCCTGCTTTGCTGCCTTTCATTGCTGGTTCCACTCGAATCAATGATTTAGAGGAATTTTTTGAGGAACGTGATGCTGTTTTGTCCATTATCCAACACAACCTAACAGCCGCACAATCTGCTATGAAGTCCCAAGCTGATGCCCATTGTCGATCTGTTTCTTTTGCTGAAAACATGGTATTTTTAAAGGTCCAGCCATATCGACAAACCTCCTTGACACATCGTCGGTTTAACAAGCTGTCTCCTCGTTATTTTGGACCATATCCAATTAAACGTCGTATAGGGGCTGTGGCATACGAACTTCAGTTACCTCCTGGGTCAAGGGTACACCCCATTTTCCATGTTTCCCTTCGCGCAGCTCATGGCTATGACAGGTCTGCTCCCTTACCTCCATTACCTATTTTTGAAGACTGGGAGCTGCTGCTTGAACCTGAAAAAGTTCTTGATTCCAAGCTGGTCGCTGATAAAGACTCATCAGATGTACACTTGCTTATTCAGTGGAAGCAACGTTCTCTTGAAGAAGCGAGCTGGGAGCCTTATGACCTCATCGCTGATCAGTTTCCACATTTTCACCTTGAGGACAAGGCTCACTTTCAAGGGGAGGGTAATGATAGGATATCTGATCAGAAAACAACAAAGCCAAACCAACCCTTGTTGGTATATTCACGGAAAAGGAAGACAGTTGAATAGGAAGAGGTAGTTAGGACTTTAAATAAGTCTTATTAGGAAGTTATCAAGATATGTATCTGTTTGGATAAGTATTGTTTGGTAGTTATTAGAAGTTAGTTGCAGTTAGTCTTTTGCAGTTATTTGTTTTTATATATTCTCTTAGGATGTAAACCAGAGATTATTATGAAATATATTCAGATTGTGTTTGTCTCTTGGGTCAAGAACTTCAGATTCTGGTTCTTGAAGTGTTTATCTCAGATCCTAATCTAAGGATCTATCATACTTTATTAAGATGAGGAAAATGTAGTGTATGTCAAAACTTAGTGGTCTGATTGGTATATTTGTGGTTTAGCTTTTTGATTAAATTGACTTCTTTTTCACAGAATTACCTGTAGTTTAACACTTGAGGAATATCAACTTATTTTTCTTAAATTGTTGGATGTACATGAATAGGTTGTGGCTATCACTGTATTCTGCTTCTTGGTGGTTGCTTTCTATGCTTTCTTTGCTCCCTTCGTCGGAGGTCGTCTTTGGGAGTACATCTTCATTGGTGTTTACTCTCCAGTGGTATGTGAATCAGCTTTATTTTTTGATACCAAACTTTAATTATATTGACTTGTCATATATGTTTTTAGTTATACTTAGTTAAAATTTTAACAAATGTGAAGAGTGATCCTGGCTTATGGCTTTTCGAAGCATGTGGGGGAGGTCTGTTTTGTTAATATTTTTGGCTACAGGAGTAAATTGATCTTGTTTGTTCAGTTATCTGGCCAATGGAAGATTTAACCTTAATGGGTGGATATTGATTATTGTGATCTAATATATTTCTCATCTGTGAAGATTAGGTGTTTGTAAATTGCACAATACTTCCATGACTTCAAATACATGACATATTTAAGGTCTGAGAATAGACATCCAATTACTACAATCCATTGGCTACTGGTGCAGATACCAGTAGTAATTTAACGCGAGGTACCTCATGGTATAAAAAGACAGTAAAAAAATCCACGTGAATAAAAATAATTTGCACCATTTTGGAATTACAGTAAAAAATCAATGTGGATAAAATTTCTCTGCAAAATTTGAAATTTGTGGTTTGGAATGAGATTCGGTGAATGAAAAGCTTAATTGCTGCATATACTTTATAAATAGAAAGGGTTAAAATTTACAGCCTCCTTTTTATTGAGGTACATATGGGAGATTCGTTGTAATTTAGCTTTAATGGATGTTCAAAAATTTAACTTTATATTCGATAATGAGCTATATATCTATCTATATATATATATATATTGGCTTTGAAGTTCACATTTGTTATCGAGGTACATAGATACCGGATTTAAAAAGAGACAGTAACAACTCTATGTGGATAAAATTGCGCTGCTATATTTTGAAACTTCACTGCTATATTTTGAAACTTCTAGGTTGGACTGAAATATCGGTAGATGCTCAAAAACTTTTTAGAAAAACAAAGGAAAGGAAACTCTGATAAAGAAACGAGAGAAAGTATCCCCACTCAACTCTTTACTAGCCAAATATTCAAGGAGAATCTGCAAAAGTCCGTAGTAACAAATCTCATATATTATTCACGAATGACCATAATTGCTAGCTTTGAGGAGGCTACCCTATTTATAAACAGAAATTACACTAAAATAATCAAATAAAATCTAGAAATAATCTCTCATCAAATATTTAAATATTTGATTCAAGATAAACTAGTTCAAATATTTAACATAAACTGATCCTAATTGAGATATCTATAAATAACATCTCTTGATTATCTGTAACAAAAATTAAATTAACAACTCAAATAAGTCAGCAGGGGTTTCCCATCAATAACCTAAATAATAGTATTAAATAGAACTTTGTATCTCTTTTTTTTTTTTTTTTTTGATACACATAGTAGGGGAGAGGGGCAGGGTTCGAACCCTGGATAAGAACTTTGTATCTCTTTTCCTATAGGTTTTTCAAGAAATATGTTCTAGTGTAAGACCTTTCTGCTATGTTGAAGAACCTGGGCTTGACCTGCCAGCTGAACAATGAACAGCCAAAGTTTCTGGATCAGTTGAATTCAGCCTCTTCAACCAGAGTTATTCAATACATGTTTGAAATATCTGCTTTAGCTTGAATTGGCCAACACAATAGTAGGTTGTATTTATCCGGTCCATAGGTTACGCCATGGTCTTAAAATTTCAACTAGAAACAACAAATTTCTAGGGAAGATTTATCCTTGAACCTCTGCCCTCTTGTTCAGATAAAATGCAAGACTACCACTAAGCTAACTTTATCCTTCTATAAGTAGTGTAATTTACTAAATGTTATGTACCAAAAAATGACAAACATTTATATCTATAATCTAAAATGTAAGAATAAATGCCTTATGAATTCATTGTATATGGATTTATTCTGTTCAGTTACAATGGGATCACAATTTGGATGTTTAGTGCGTGCTCTTTGAGTGGGACTCCCTTCTCTGTTATTTTTTGTTGGTGGTTGTAAGGTGAGGAGACGTATGATAAGGATGCTGTTGTGTATATTGGTGGTTGACTGCTATGCTACTGATGGTTACGTTTGGCACCTTCATTAATATAAGCCTGGTTTTTGGCTAATTTTTAATTTACCTATAAAAATGAGCGGTTACATCAGTGCCTCATTCTTGTCATTGACATTGCAGGCACTTGTCGTTTTTATTCTTTATATCAGATGTACTGCAATCAACCCCGCAGATCCTGGCATCATGTCTAAATTTGATCCAAATGTGGTGGAACATAAGTTCAATTCAGACCACTGTTCAGCAATGAAGCACCAACCTTCGGAAAATGATGAAATTGCTGCAGGCGAGCATTCATCTCCATCATCAACATCTAAAAGGTCTATGACTAATATGAGCAAGAAAAGCTCTATGGAGTATCCTGACAGAGAAGATATCTCGGGAGATCACAATAAGAGAAGTTCATGTAATGTAATTGGTGGGATTTTCTGTTTTTTATTTGTGCATGAAGATTGCCGGAAACAGGAAGCAGCAGCTGAGCAGCAAGGTGGTGAAGATGCTCTGTTCTGCACTTTGTGCAATGCTGAGGTTTTGCGCCTTGACTCTTTGATATTTATAGCATTATAATATTTCACTTGAGGGCTTAATTGGTATGAGGTGAGGGGAGGGAAAAATTTTTCCTGTAATTTATTGCAGCAGTAGTTTGCTTTCCTCTATTTGAAAAAATTGATTTCATCATCTATTTCTATAATTTCTTGGAACAATACATATGTTGTGCCTTTTCTTATTGCAATTTTTATAAACATAAAACATCTAAAGTTATATATATCTGCAACTAGAGGCATTTGAAGTAGTATTGGATTTTGTAACCCTAATCCCCTGTCCTAGTATTCCTTTTATCAGTTTGAATTTTTATTTTTAATATATTATATTAAATGTTTTCATGTTGCAGGTGCGGAAGTTCAGTAAACACTGTAGAAGTTGTGATAAATGTGTTGATGGCTTTGATCACCATTGTCGGGTATGTTATTGAGTGATGAGCGGGCACACACAATATGGGGAATTTTTGAGTTTTTTAATAGTCATAATTTTGTAATTTCTTTTTAACTCTGATTTTCTTGATGATGTAACATCACTGCAGTGGCTTAACAATTGTGTGGGTCACAAAAATTATGTTACTTTCATTTCTCTCATGGCCTTCAGTCTCATCTGGGTATGTATTTTATCTATCTGTACAAGTTGTTAGATCACTGAGAGTTATTTGCTTTGGTCCGTATAATCCTTAAAAAAAAAAAAAATCGTCTTGCTCTGTGTCTCAGCTTGTTATCGAAGCTGGAGTGGGTATTGCTGTTATAGTCCGCTTCTTTGTTAACAAGAGAGGCATGGAATCTGAAATTGTTGATAGACTTGGAAATGGATTCTCTCGCCCCCCATTCGCAACAGTTGTGGTATTACTTTAAATATTATGTTGTATAGCAATCCTAGCTTCACATTTTATATAGTTGAGTTTTTTGAAATAATGTTTTTATGCCAAATTTGTTATCTGTAGGCTGTATGTACTGCAGTTTCTGTCTTAGCTTGCGTGCCTCTGGGTGAGCTTTTCTTTTTCCACATGATTCTAATCAGGAAGGTAAGTGACTGTAAATCAATCCTATAAATTCTATACTAGTGGTTCATTCCTCAAGTTTCTGTTTTCCATTTCTCTGTTTCCAAGCCTGATAAATAAGATTTCTAGCATTTCACAAAATTCAAATCATCTTACTAAAAATTTTCTATTCTTGCTGTTGAATCTTCTAATTTCTGTTTACAGTTCCTGTTCTCAACCCTGGAATAGAACCTAAAATCAATTTAGTGCTGAATTATAAAGCTGTGGCATTAGTTTTAAAAAGTTATTTTGGTTGTTTTTGCTTCTTGTTTTCTTATCTACTTTTATGAGTAGCATTTCTTTTGGAAAAAGTATTTCTATTTGATATTGGGGGCCAAAAGTATAAAAAGAGACTAATACATAATCAAAGAAGGAAACAAAATTCAGGGATGTTAATATAATATCGTTTTTTTGGTAACTGAAATTTTAAAATTTACCCCAATTGAAATTTGACAATTTCTGTTAAATAAATTTTATTGTTTACTCATGACTATTGGAATTATGCTAATATGTGCTTTTTTTTCATATTGGATTAGGGTATTACAACTTATGAGTATGTAGTGGCAATGAGAGCCATGAGTGAAGCCCCTGGAGGGGCATCTGTGGATGAGGAAATGGCAAATGTAATTTACTCTCCAACGGGTTCTGCCACAACTGGAGTGAGTGGAGGAAGTTCTTTTGGTTTGCAGTATAAAGGGGCATGGTGCACCCCTCCTAGAGTATTTGTGGATTATCAGGTGCTTTTAGTTATTATTTTTTTCCTTTTTATCTGTTGCTACTAAGAAACGCAGTTTATCCTTCCTAGAGAAGTGTTTATGGCATTTTCTTTTTGGCCAACAGGTTTTTATTTTGATAGTATGGACTTGCAGCAAGGAAATATTAGTGGAGGATTATAAACTTATAATTTTTTCTTTGAAAAAAACTGCAAACTGGTGCCTTCAGAAGATCTTTTGAGAAGTGATGTCATTGGGATTTTAAACTCATGTCTTAATGAATTTTCCTGCGTTTTGGAATACATTCTTTCTGGATTCTTTTTCCCAGTTGTCCTACCAGGACTAGGAGTGGTGAACATCCAAGAAACTTGGACCAGAAATACTTATTTTCAGGCTATATATGAAAATTTGTAAAGTAATAAACTTAATGGTGTGTGATCCATGTGTGAATATACAACTCATCGAGAGATTTTTTCCTAGTATCTAAATGCTACTGATGTTATGAATTTTTTAGAACATGAATTTAATGAAAGGAATAGCATTTCATATTTTTATTTATTTGTTATCTCTTTCTAATTTATTTTCTTGGCCAAATATCTATCTAATTTATGACTTAATGAATCTTTCTTGTGTTTCTAATTTATGGGGCTCTCTTCACATGGATTTTAGGATGAGGTTGTGCCTCACTTGGAGCCTGGAATGCTACCATCAACTGTTGATCCAGACGCAGCTGGGGCTGATAGAGGGCAAAAATTGCCAAAAAGGGCTGTTCGTCTCAGCGCTTGGAGGCTTGCCAAGTTGGATTCTCAAGAAGCCATGAAAGCGGCTGCCAAAGCCAGGGCGTCTTCTTCAGTTTTACGGCCTGTTGATAATCGCCGCTTACCGGATTCAGAATTTAGCTCCAGTGGCAACATGAGCATCAGGAGTAGTTTGAGCACTGATAATGGTGCTAACAAAGAAATCAAGAATGAGCTGAGATCATCTCCAGTAAGAAATTCTGTCGCTCCTAGTCAGGGCAGTCGTGACGATTATGAGACGGGAACTCAAAGTATGAGTAGCTTCAGCAGTCCGAGCCATGTTCATGAAGCAGTTACACTTAGCCCTCTTCCCCACAGTCGTGCTCTGGGTGGTGGCTTTAGTGCAGGTACCTCAATTCCTGGCTTGACAGTTAATCCTACTTCTAGAGCCACTTTCTCAAATGTGAACAACCCACTAGCATCTAATCTACCTATGGGATTTGATGGAAGAGTGGCGCAGAGGGGGGTCAGTAATGATCCATTATTGCTTTCGGCCTCCGGCCCTTCTCTTTTGAGAGATGGAAAACGAACTTCTGTTGTCTGGGATCAAGAAGCTGGCCGATATGTATCAGTTCCTTTATTGGCCTCTGAAGCTCGAAACAATAGGTCTTCACTTCGAACAGAATTGCCTCATTTAAATGCCGAAACGAGCAATTACGGGAGAAGACCAGTGAATCCTCCACAAGACTCGTCATCGACATCATCATCTGCTCTCAGGTCTTCAGTGCAGCAATCACAGAATCTGATGTACACAGGAGACTCTATCTTTTTTGGTGGCCCTCGCTTGAGTGTCCCTGTAAGGGATAGATCAAGAAATGAAAGATCAACCGACTCAACAGAGGCCCAAGATAGCACAGCAGGTAACCTACCCCGGGACCCTAGGTACAAAAGGGATTCACACTCAAATCAACTTCCCGTGTTCATCCCTGGTGGTTTCGATCACAATTTTCCATCTGGGTCTGGCTTGAAGTAGTTTCAGATGTTAGAGATTCCACTGAATTGGACAGATCTTCAATCTCAGTGCTGTGAAGTGGAAGGTTTCGAAATCAGAAAGCTTCAATTGTGGGCAAGCTCAAGCTTCATGGTCTTGTATAACTCATGGTGGACAACATTGGACTCAAACAGTTCTAAGTGGCTTCTTGATTAGTGGATTCTGCTTCTCTGCCCTCAGCTCTCCACTAAGCCTGAATCCTCTTAATGGAATGCAGCTTACTGTAGTAGTTAATTTTTATTTATTTATTTATCTAGATACCATTGTCTTTATTTAATGTAGCATTGTCCATTCAAAACTGTTTTGTACAAGGTTATGTGTTCTCTCTTGTATTGGGTGTACAATTTTTAGTAGGTTATTTATCTCACGCCACTTGATTTAGCTCAAAGCTTGTCTTCTCAGGTGCTCATATGGCAATATAAATTGCCTTGCTTCTGACAAATGTTAAGAAAATTATCATATGAAATTCTTCATATAAAGGGAGTTTTTCGTCAAAATGTAATGATAAACATTTTTATAAGATTTGAAATATAATCTAATTTTAGAGATTTTTTTTTTGGGGGGGGGGGATAATGGTAACTTATTTTTATAATTTTAAAGAGAAATTTTCAAATAATTAATTTACTTTTTTTTTTTTTGGGTACAATAATTTAAGTTTTGACTTTCGAGTGCTCCAATTTCATCATTTGCCCCATTAAATATAGCTTAACAAGTTTTATGTGGCCAAAGTAGGTTTTGATTCAAGATTGCCTTTTGTGTAAACTTTGTTTCTATTTCAATTTTAGCTATCCAAAGGTAAAAAAAAAAAAAAAGATATTGTACAATGTTCAAATAAATAAATAATTGATAGAAAATAAAACTTGACAAATAAATAATTTTTCAAGGATTGAGATACTAAAAAAGAGTTGCTTACAATAGCAATGATGGTTACAAATATTTAAAGTAAAAAAAGTTTACTGTAAAAATAAAATATTTGTTAAAAAAAACATTGAATGATGAAATTGACTTTGAAAATGAGGCCCCAAATTATATTTATTTCCATTTTCATGTAGAATGGAAGAAGTAGATTAAGTTACAATTTTCACATTTGAATTATCACAAATCAATAATTAATTTTCAGATCTTGATTTTTATTTATTTTATGTTTATTTTTAATGTTTGATTGAGAACCAATTTACTCCCACATCTCTTCCAGCATGATGGGGAACATCTTCCATAATTTTTTCTTGCCCTTTAGGATAGTAAATCCCTGTCTTCTCATGTGGGACCCAAGTAAGGGCATTATCGTCATTACCCTCCATATGCTGCTTCTTCTTCATAGGCTCTTCCATCTCCATCTTTTTGGCTGTCCCAGTTGGAGAGTTTTTTGTGTGAAAGCTTTTCCTGATCACTGGTCTGCTTACAATTTGGAACAAAGAAGTTATATAAACATAACACAAATGGGTTATATGTGTGTGTGGATATATGTAATAATTTGGCACTATGCATATATTTTTTAACCTAATTACAAAAAATTATGTTAAATCTAAGATGAAAATAATAATAATAATAAGAAAGAACAACATTTCTCTCTTGACCATACACGTGTTGATGATTGCGTGATTAAATTATATATCAGTTTAAAAGTCAAATAAACTAGTTTAGAGGAAAAACTATAAATATAAATACTTTAAAGTAATTTTTTACTTTCATAATGTCCTCAAAAAAGTTAACTATGTCTTATATTTAGAACCAGAGAGGGTAGTATAAAAGTTATATGTATAGTTATAAAAGTTCATAGAGATTTATTGTATCGTTTTAAAGATTAAGAGGACCATTTACATAAAGTTGATAAAATTTTGTATTTCCATCGCTATATATAAAAGCATATTTATGTTAATGAGCTTGTCTCTAAATATAAGACTTATTTTAAGTTTCTTTGAATAATAAAAGTACTTTTTTCGATTTTCTCTCAATCAATTAATATATTACATACATTTTCTTTCATCTTTTTCTAATTATCAATCTCTCTCACACATTCATAAATAAGGGCATTTTTTTAAAAAAAATAATTTTCCTACATAATTATTACATTTAACTATGTTTAATTATTTTTTAGAATACCATGATTCAGTTAAAAGGCTTTTGAACAGGATGAGTATAGACAAAAAAATTAATATCAGCACATGATTTTCACATGTAATTACACAAATATATACCAACACACGTGAGTAAACATAGAACACATACGGCTATGAAAAAAAAAAGCATACGGCTATGTGTGGAAAAGATTCTTACTTGGAGATCATAGTGTTCATTGTTTGAGAAACTCTTGTCAAACTTGAAGCCATTTTCCAATATATCTATGAATATCTAGGACATGCCCATGGAAGATGTCATGTCCACGCATTTCAAAACTATTTATAGTATTGGTGAGGATAAGGTTTTATGATCGATGGGATGACGTGTTAAAGCCGTTTCACACTTCTCAATGTGGAAGTTATGGGGGCGAAATTACATTTTTACCCTTCAATAAATATATATAACAACAAGGGAAAATTACACACAGGTCCCAAGGAAAGGATATATTTACGTTTAGGTCCCGTCAATTCATGAAATTACTCTGAAGTCCCAAGGGACTTCTGTGTAATTATTTCATATGAGTAAAAGACCTTATTGCCCTTCTACTTGAATTTGTGATTTCTGAGTTCCAGAGGCGAATAACAACACAAAATGCATAAATTAACAACACAAAATGCATAAATTAACCACAACTTCTGAAGGGCAATAAAGTCTTTTACTCATATGAAATAATTACAATGAAGTCCCTTGGGACTTCAGAGTAATTTCATGAATTGACGGGACCTAAACATAAATATATCCCTTCCTTGGGACCTATGTGTAATTTTCCCTAACAACAATAATAAAATACTCCTATAATTTATGAAGTCTGGTGAATTATACCTCTTCCCCTTTCGGTCTTTAATGTAATGTAAGATCTTATTAGTAAATTTGAGTAGATTAGTGATGTTAGTGAAGTTAATTAACCTAATATAGTTTTTCTAAACATCTTAATCGTTTTATTTAATTTCCTTTGTCTCTCTTTCAGTACTTGATTATTATTGAAAAAATATCAATAAAGGTAATTTAAAAAAATTGACAAATTTAAGAAACATATCTTACATTTAAAATTAAAATCAATTCCTCAATTAAGACATACATGAAGGACTGGAAAAGTAACTGATGATAATGTGACTCTTATATTAGTACATGTCATGTAATGTACAAAACTTATTGCCTTGTTACTGGGGTCTTGCAACCCATTTGAGGTCAAATATTTTTCTTAGAAGCTATTTTAAATGTGAGGTTGTAAATTTAAATCTTGGGCAAAAAGTATAATAGATATGTGAATTATATAAAAAAGAGCTTATTCCTTGTTTTTACTTTTTCTTATTTCATATAATTTCTGAATATTCATTATCTTTTAGAGAACCGAATTATAACTTTCATGAATCATTCTGTCTTATTTTCTTTTCTCATTTATAAATATACTTATTATTAAGTCTTGAAACGTTCATGCGTATCAAATTCATTGAAAAATCTTTTACTTTCAGAAATGTATAATGTGAGGGCAGATTCAGTGTATTCATTGTCAAAGTATTAATTATTTGATCATCTCTAAGTGTTGTATCCATACATAAATCAAAGAGAAATGAAAAGAAATCTCTCTCATTACTGCCTTTTAAGATATTCTTGTACTCTTATCATGTTTATATCAACTTTAGTTTCATGGTTAAAGTACAAATTTATCCTCAATTTTTGCTAAGAAACAATGATACTTTGGATAATCTTTTGGGTTTAATGTTGCCCTAATAATTTCAAAATGTAGCAATGTTGTTTGCTAACAAATGTTAATGAGCGTTGACGATCAATATTTTTAACGGTACGGGAAAATATTGTTTTATTCAGAATAAATTTACATCTTAATCCTTAGTTCTATATAAAAGGCTATTTTTGTATTTCAATTTTTCTATCCAATCCCATTCTCAAATCTTATCATTCATCAATTTATTTTTATTTTTTTAAATTATCCGTTTCCTATCTTTGATTGCAATAATGTTATCCAACTCATACCATCCATTTATTAGGCTTTCTCATTGCTCAACTTTCAAACAAATAAGATAAGAAAGTGGCGTCTAAAAAGAAAATCCTTACTCTCATTCTAATCTTATATCTGATAACGTCAACATATATGTGGCCTATTACCCATACTAGCACATAAAATGTTGGGTTAACACTTAAGGTAGAAATCCACTCCAAAAGTATTGCAAAAATTTCTACGTAACTCATGTAAGTTTTTTTTGACCTCAGTGTTAGCCTAGAGGTACTATTAAAACGTAGTAATATTGCATCTACCGGTTAACAAAGTTAACTTTGACAATTAAAAGACACATGTCATTGCCACATGGCAATCAAAATGCCACATCATTACTATGTTTCTTCTCCCGTGTCCATCTCATCATCTCTCGACCCCTTCCTCTCTCCTCTCTTTAAACTTCATCGTCGACGCTTCCTCGTTCTTAATGCTAACATTTTCTGAAGAAGATGAATTTTTTGGAAGCTTGGATTATCTTCATAGGCTAAATTTGCATAGCAACAAGTTCTATGGTTTTATTCCTGTTCAGCTCTTCAATGCCACATGCCACTTCACTGCACTATCTTTTTGCTCTACAGTAACAACCTCTCTGGTCCTTTGCCTCCTTTGATCTGTAACATCCTGCATCTTCAAAACACCGATCTCTCCAATAACTCAATCTCGGATAATATTCCTGGGGAACTCAAGAATTCGAAGAAGTTGCAGTGACTGATTCTCGCTTGGAACAAGTTTTCTGGGGAGAGACCTAAAGGTGGGTGGTCGGAATTGGATAATCTGAGGAAGAAATTTTCATCTTCTCTCCAGAAAATATTGGCATTAAAAATGAGGAAGGGTCGGCAATGAAATTCAAAGAGAGGGAGGGAAGAGGAAGGGATTGAGAGATGATGAGACGGATAGGGGCGAAGTATAGTGATCGATGAGGCGGCATTTTGACGAGTTCAGGTCTGGTGACCGATAATTAGGTGTTTTTTATGTCCTCATACCTAGGGATGAGCATATTTTTTTAGTTTTTTTTTTTATATATATTATATTTATTTAGATTGAAATTATATACTGCTTTTCGATTTTTTTTTTTGTACCATGTATCTTAAATTAATTAGTTTTCAATTTATTGGTGTTACAGACACATATTTCTGAATGCAGGACTGGAAACTAATTAATTTGAGATACTGGATGCAAAAACAATTTCAAAAATCAGCATATAATTTCAATCTAAATAAATGCAATATATAAAAAGATTTTTAAAAAAATATTCATCCCTCTAATAGAGGCATGAGCATATAAGGAACACCTAATTATTGGGCAACTAATGTGAACCCCATTTTGACTGTCGCATGGCAGTGATATAGGTATAAAATGTGATAATTTGAAATAAAAGTTAAAAATAAATATAAATTTATTAAAAAATATATATATAACACAATGAATAGTTTAAATAAACCTATCCCCTACAAGAAGGTATATGTCTATCTTACTAAAACCAAAAATAATGAGGATGTTTCATTACAAGAAGTAACTTCAGAAGTCACTTTGATGAGGTCAGAAACTCCACCCATTAGCTTCAGCCAAGAAGCATACAATCAAAAGTTTATTAGATGTTGAAGCCATGTCAAACACATAAAAATCAGGTTTTCACAATTGATGAGGTTTTTTCAGCATCTGATGTCATCCCAAACAAATCTAAAATTAACTTTAATTTGTTAACCGGCAGTGGCAACATTACTATGTTTTAGCAGTTTTAGGACTACACTGACACCAAAAAAATTTCTAGGGCTACATTGAGATTTCTGCATACTTTCAGGTTGAATTTGCACATTAACCCTAAAATATTTTTAGCACCTATTTTCTGCGTCGAATAGAGGAGAAATTGTATGCAATAGCAATTTTGTAAATAAGAGTTGTCATCATATTGATTTCTTTGCTTTTTTAAAACAAATTGAAAAGGTGGCCAATTACACCCTAGGGGATAGAATCTCCATCTCCCGTATATAACAGGATTACTGTATAATCAATGCACCAAACGCTCATCGTATCGATTTCTTGCACTAATCAACAATATAACTAATGGAGGAAGCTATTAATTTTTAAATATCTTTAAAAAAATTTAAACTTCTTAGTTTCTACACATGTTTTTCAGAAAATCGGCATCTGTACTGGTTAATTTAGCATCAAATTGTGAATTGATATAATTTTTTATCGGCTTATTTGAACTAACATTTACAAAAGTGACTTTTAATCTGATTAGCTTCTACAAATTGAAGGTGGAATAAAATCAATGTGATTTACATTTAAATATATTTTTACAAAAAAGTTAATTTGACATAAACTTGTTTCGATGATACTTTTGGAATATATTTTGTTCACCATTGACGGATTAGGACCCAAGCCTAATGCGAGTAGGACTATTATGAAAATACATATGGAGAGATATAGATACAGAGGAGGAATTTTACCGTTATGATTTAAAATTCAAATCATGGTAAGTACCCATGTAAAATATGGGAATATACAGTGTGTAGGAGTCGGTTTTCAATACAACAATAGAAAAACTCATGTAAAAAAAAATCTCTCTCCCGATCTCTTCTCCTTTCTATGATGAATATTCCATATAACGTGATTGTGTCTATATCGATGCTTCAATCTCGTGTGGATACTTCAACGAAAAGTGTGTTGAATATGGGAATATATAGTGTGTGGGAGCCAGATTGTAGGTGTGCTTGAAATCTTTCATAGGCAATGACAAGTCCGTTTTATTAACTTCAAATACAAAGAAGAGTCAAAAGGCAGAAATTAGAAAAAAAAAAAATTTGCTTCATTAATTTTAAAGTAGCTTTTAACTTTTAACTAAAAAAGCTATTGCCCCTAAACCTATGGTAAAAATGATTTCAGGTGTAAATGATTGGCTTTTTCAGTTGAAAAGGTCTATTTTTACATAACAAACGCCATGCCAAAGAGACTCACATATAATTTGTTTAGTAAGTATTATTAATAAACTAGAAAGAGAAAGAGTAAGAAAACAAAAACAACACTCTTAGGTATTAAAATGAATTAA
Source organism: Acacia crassicarpa (assembly GCA_034222035.1). Taxonomy (NCBI): domain Eukaryota; kingdom Viridiplantae; phylum Streptophyta; class Magnoliopsida; order Fabales; family Fabaceae; genus Acacia; species Acacia crassicarpa. The sequence continues at coordinate 44,843,875 of JAWXYG010000003.1, forward strand.
GGATTCATAATGTGTTTGATTAATAAAGGGCTTAGATTTATTTAGTATCAAGAAGTATTTTTTTAAGTGCTTTCATAAATTTTAAGTATTTTGTAATGTATTCAACACTCTGAAGTATTTTCTAGACATGAATAACATCATAAATTATTTTGTGATGCAATTTTTCCCTTAAAGTATTTTTTAAGTTGATTTTTTATCACTCTTTTTTTCATATTTTCGGTACTATTCTTCCATGTTTTTGGTACTTATCTTTATTACTTGTAATAATCAGTTTTACAATTTTTGTAACAGTCATTTTAACAGACTTTTTGGGAGTTAAAAATGAAGTTGAAAATACTCCTAAAAATATTTTTAAAACAAAATAGAAATACAAAATATTTTAGGATATCGTACCCAAAAAAAAAAAAAAACTTTAGGGGTTGGATGCATTAGTCCATTAAAGATTGTTGATGCCCCCGTCAAGGATAGCTCCTCAGTGGAAGGCTTGCTACTCAGAGAAAAAGACTAAAATACAAAATACAAAAGGGACATAAGCTACGATAATAAATGAATAAATAATGCTACTTGCATTACAAACTAATACCTCCGGTCCTAATTATAAGGCATAGTTGACTTTGTTTGGAGAAATTAAGGAAGCTAAATAAGTTACTTAATCATTTTATATGTTGTGTATCTTTAGATTATATATTAGTTTATTAGTCAAACTAATTACTTTGAAGAAAAAATAAAAATAAAAATACTCTAAAGTATGTCATATTCTTAGAACTAGAGTAGTAAAAATGTAAGGTTACGTTGGTTGATCAAGATATGATCCCCCAACTTGCCATCCTTCAAACCTTCACAAAGAAATAACTTGTGCACTCTTTATATATTTTTATAAATGGACAAAATTATAATCTCACTATTCATCTTTATAAATGATTGAATTTATAATCTCATGTCTATTAAAAAAAACCTTAAAGGAGGCGCTTCATCATTGGATTAGGAGGCCTTGACTACGTCTCATCTGTCGACCTTGTTGGAAAAAGATTGAATGAGATTCAATCCGGCCCTAGTAGTTTAATTTCTCTTGAAATTAATTCTAAATTTGAGATATGAAGAAAGGTTTAGAGTCAAAAGGTTTTCATCTGACTAGGAGTTAAACAAAATATATGCATTGCAATTTTGATAAAGAATAAGTGGGAAATGATGTGGAGGTTAAATTGGGAGAGCAAGTCATTCAACAAGTAACAAAATTTAGATAATTGGGATTAATTATACAACAAGATGTTGAAATTGATAAAGATATTAATAATAGAATTCAAGTTAGGTGGTATAAATGAAGAAAAGCTATTAGAGTTATTTGTGATCGGGATGCACCTAATAAGGTGAAAAGGAAGTTCTATCGCATTGATATAAGATTAACAATGCTATATGGTTAGTAAATGATGAGCTTGGTTATATCAATAAGCATCTTCTTAAATTTAAAAGGGTCTCTCTTCTCTGTGGAGTTTCTATCTCTCTCTAGGGTTTTTCTCATTGGTGCTTTAGGTGAGTGAGTGGCGGATTTCATGCATCTTTTGTTAGTTCCCTATGTTTATTTTGATGATAACAGACAATTGTAAATAAATTGAACTTAATGATTCAAGTAAATATATTTTGTCTTAATCAAACCTTGAATCAGTAAGTGCTTTAATGTGTTTGTCAAAACTAACTTGAGTTAAGGTTGAAAGACTCGAGTCAAGTGTTTTGAAACTTCCGTCAAAATAAGTTTTAGTTTTTGACTAACTCGAGTTATTCCTATGTGAGTTTGAGTTAAGAATTTGTGAAATGTTTTTAATGAAAAGCATCAACTAGAGTTAATGATGCTAGACTCGAGTTGACCTTGTGTAGATATAAACTTGTCTTTTTAAAATCCTAAGTCCCACGTTCAATTATTCTTTTAACAATCAAAATATTACCTCAAGTTAATTTTGATTGACTCGAATGTCACTTTGAAAAATAGTCTCAAATTTATTTGTGAACATATTTGACAACTCAAGTTAAGACATTAATGACTCGAGTCACCCATTAGAATTATCACTTAATAACTTAAGTGTGCTCTTTACTCAAATCATTTTCAAATATAACTCGAAGACATCTATTGTGAAAATGATATTGACTCAAGTTAGAAATACGTGACTCCAATGACCAACTTGATGTGAGTATTTTAGACTTGAGTTATGTTTTTGCTAAGTTATCTTCTTTCTTTAACTTCTGTTTTTCAAACAAGCTTTTATGTAGAAGATAAAGTAGTGACTCAAGTGTTGAATGTTCAACTCAAGTCAGTTAGTAATTAACTCGAGCTGACTTTTTTACTTCTGTAAATCACTGTGTTCGTAAAATTAAAATCATTAACTGAGATTTCATATCTTCTTATTATCACTCATTATTATTTCTAACTATCTTTAATCAATTTATTAATGACTTTCAAAAGATTATGAGGATGATTAACACACAAATTTCAAAAAGCATTGAATATGTTAGAAGCATTAAATGATGTTGGAGAAAACGAGATGCAACCAGCAAGCATTTTTTGATTAATCAGAAAGCAATCCTTGCTATTCACATTCCACATTAAATGCTGAATCACAACGGGAAAAAGGAATGAAGGAATAACAAGTGGCATATTAATGGCAATTATTCTCAGAATCGAAACGTGTGAGTGACGAATGAACTCAACAGTCTAACGACTACATTTATCACTTACAACATTGAAGCTTCTCAACGGTCATAAATTCCAACCACCAAATATAAGCTAAAGTATTCAATTCAATTCAACCACCGGAAACATCTTACTCTCAAATGAACTTATTGCATTTACTATCTTCGGATATCTATACTTCAGTGTTTCTAAATCTACTATGTAAGAGAGTTATTTTCTAATCAACATTTCTATAAGAAACTCAATGTAGAGGGACCTTGAGAGTGAGTGTATTGATTACAACTTGTAAGGAGAGTGAATCCTAGAGAAAGGATTACTCGAGAGTTATAGAGTGTGTAATCAGTTGAAAGAGTTAGTGAAAAACCCAGAGTGTCTGGGGACTAGATGTAGGTCAAGAGTTTAGACCGAACCAATATAAATCTCTTATGTCCATTTTTCTTCCTTCACTGCTTTGTTTTATCTTTATCGTCGCGAAAAAGTTTTTAAATCACCCAATTCATCCCTCTTAGGTGATATTTCATCTTTCATCTCTCCCTCTAACTGAAGCTGGGAGGGAAGTTGTCTTGCTTGGGGCCTATTGTTTTTTAGGGTTTGGGTTTTTATTTCTATGTTCGTTGTGAAGATCGTCTGGATCTGGGTAGTGAAAATCAAGGGAAGGAGAGAAAGTTCAACCATGGAAGGGTGAGTAGAAGTGATGTGGAGGATGGAAAATCAAAGGGTATGTGTTGTAATGATGATATTATCGCAAATTTTGTTCACAAGGGGGAGGACGGTGTTGACGTGGAGGATCAATGTTGAGAGCGGCGATGGTTTTGACCTTAATCAGGTAAGTTTCTATGTCTCATGCTCAACTATTTGGCCTGGCTTGTGAGGGATCTTGGTTCTTCTTCTCAAATTTAGTGGCTTTGGGTCGAGGACTAAGAGGTGGCAACAATTGGAGTCTCTCTAGGTTAATGGATCGTTAAAGCTGGCAGCAAAGCTCTTCTCCATGCGACGTTGTTGCGTGGTAATGGTGAATCATCTCTCTTAATAGCAGATGAAGTCTCAAATAGGATACGACTGTTAAGATGGTTCTTTGAATCCCCATCCCTTGTTTCTAGCACGATGACAGATTTTTCTTCACTCCTCTAAGGCTCTAACAGCGGCGACAGTGACTCATTTGGCTTACTGACTTCAATATAGGGTTAGGGTTTGGGAGGAATTTATTGTTAGTGGTTAGGGTTATTTAGGTTGGGCCTAAACCTTTTACTTGTGTTTTATTTTGGACCTCTGCATTGTATTTTAATATAGGGTCAAAGGTCTAATTTGTCATGAAAGTTTTGCTAAGGGAGCGCCTAGCATCTGAAAATTTTTTTGGTACAAATTTGCCCCGGAAGTATGAAAAAGGTAGCAAATTCGCCCCGGAAGTATAAAAAGGGTAACAAATTTACCCCTCTGTTAATTTTGACCGTTAAGTTTGACTGAGTGTACACGTGGCATGCTACCTTATCAACCTAATAAGAGTTAAGTATCATTTTTGCCCCGAAAATTTTCACTGAGAGCAATTTTGCCCCGAAAATTTTCATTAAGGAGCAATTTTATCCTGGAAGTTTATAAAACGTATCAATTTTGCTATTCTTTCCCACATATTAAATCTGACTATTAAATCAGTCAAAGACCACACATGTCATGCCTTGAAAAGGTCGAACTTGGAGTCAGAGAAGGAGATCTTTGAGATGTTGAGCTCAAGGCGGCCAGAATTTGTGAAGCCGAACTGCTCACAGGAAGCATCACCTTGAGCTCAACATCTCAAGGATTTCCTTCTCTAACTCCAAGTTCGACCTTTTCAAGGCATGACATGTGTGGTCTTTGACTGATTTAATAGTCAGATTTAATATGTGGGAAAGAATAGCAAAATTGATACGTTTTATAAACTTCCAGGATAAAATTGCTCCTTAATGAAAATTTCCGGGGCAAAATTGCTCTCAGTGAAAATTTTCGGGGCAAAAATGATACTTAACTCTTATTCGGGTTGATGAGGTGGCATGCCACGTGTACACACGGTCAAAATTAACGGAAGGGCAAATTTGATACCTTTTTCATACTTCCGGAGCAAATTTGATACAAAAAAATCTTCCAGGTGTTGGGCGCTCCCTTAGCAAAACTTCCAAGGCAAATTAGGCCTTTAACCCTTTAATATATTGTAATAATATAGCCTATTTTTGGCAAAAGAAAAAGAAATAAAGAAAGAATGATGAGCTTTAAAGGGACAACATAAGCATAAAGTGAGAGTAGCTGAGATAAAAACGTTAAAATGGGTGTAAGGCTATATATAAAAAGAGAAGATTTATAAGGATGATATACTCGAATGAGTTAGATTGTCATCTATTGAGGAGAAAATGGTTTTTAAAAAAAATCTAAGATGGTTTGAACATGATCAAAGAAAGCTATTGAGTGTGTCATTAAAGAGGATCAACCAAGCATCTTCTAAAAAAAGGTAGAGGAAGACTAAAACGAACATCAATGATATTGCAGAGCATAATCTATTGGTTAGTAATCTATCAAAAAATCTGGTTTTCAATGGAACATAAATTATATAATGATGTCGTGTGATCCATGTAGCCAACCCAACTTAATAGGATGAAACTTTGTTATTGTTATTGTAAGCATATCTATTCTCTTATTGGAAGCAATTTTATTTAAGTTGATGTTAGGTACTAAATGTAGGTATCTTTTTTTTTTTTTTTTTTTTGGTATAATGTAGGTATCTCTTTCAACAGGGATTCAAACCTTGGTTTGCACGTAATGAGGCACTAGACTCTTCTACTAAACCCAAAACCCCCTGTTGATCCAATAGTTTAATTTATTTTCTGGGCTGACTGCCCCCATTTGTACCCAAAAAAAAAAATTCTTGAAAATTTTTTTGGCATAGCCCTCCGTTTTTTTTGGGCCTAATGGTTTAACCCAGTTTCCGAATTTTGTGAGGTGGCTTCATAATAGGCCTCACCGTAACCCATTGACATGGATGGTTTATCTAATGGAGTGTGATCGCTTCTCAGTGATGATTGTGAAGTGGATTTAACAACGTTTAAATCAGGCCATATTAACATACATTTGATTTCTCACATTAAGTTAGGATATTAGCAAATGATATGATGTGAACATGGGAACTTGTATTTGTATTTTCTACTCACCAGTTTTCCTTGAGTGGCTTTCAATTTTCCATAGACTATGAAACAAAATTAACAGCTAATAATTTATATTTTAACAAAGATAAAACAGAAAAAAAAAATATGGGCCCTTTTGAACAATTAAAAAAAAAAGGCCCTTGACTAACTAAAAAGCTAAGAGGGTATTTATTTGGGTTAACTTGCGTCTAAATAAGTATTGTTTTTACTTGTTACTTATTATGACTACCTTACATATGATATTTTGAGGAGTTGATCTTTATTTTAAACATAAAACCTATTTTTTATATTTATTAATATTTTCCTAATTTACCAATTGATGTTTCCTTAAGAATGATCAAAAAGGAAAATAAATCAGAGAATCAAGAAAAATGATAAGGATGTTTTAGAAAATATATATCATTTTAACTAATTTAATTAAGTTTCTTAATATAATTAAGGGCTAAGGGGTATTTTTGCCTTGAAAGTTTTTTTAGTAGCAATTTTACCTTAAAAGTTTTTGAAATAGAGCAATTTTACCCAGACCGTTATCCAATTTAATTTTAACCGTTAGTTGATAATATGTTGAGCTGACAGTTCCTATATCATCCACATCATTTTTGTGAAGTTACAAATTTGTGCTTGAAATTAGATAAAGTAGATGACATATGAACTTGGCGAAAATTTGTAGCTTGACAACAATGAAGTAGATGGTAATTGTCATTTTAGTATATTTAATTAAGTAATAGTTTAAATTAAACGAGATAACAATTCAAGCAAAATTACTCCTTTAACTTTATAATTAAATTAAGTAAATATATTTTAGTTAACCATTTATGTGTATAAGGGTACTTTTACTATGCTTGATGTACTAACGGCCCGTTTGGTACACGGATTTTGGCAAAGGGAAAGGGAAGATCAGTGTCTTCCCACAGGAGAAACATGTTTGGTGCGCCATTGTCCTGGAAAATGCCTTTCCCGCCAGCCTCCATCTTCCCACACATGGGGCAAAGTTGAATCCCTCCAAATTTGGCGGGATAGTGATTTCGTTCCCGGGAGAATGAAATTTGGGACAAAAAAGCCCCTATACAGTGCACTTTGGGTATTAAAAAAAGGTATTTGTGGGTTTAGGTGTACGAAGGGCGCGAACCTGAAATTGAAGATACTGGAGTTGGAGAAGCAGCTCAACTTGGACGCAGGTGCAAATACAGGTGAGTTTCGATGGGTATGAGAATTGTTTGCTGTTTTATCCATTGTTGGCGATGCCCCCTGTGCATTTGTTTACATTCGTCTCTTTCTGTGCTGATGGGTATGGAGTTGTCGATGGGTATGTGAGTTTGTAGGTTGTAGCTGAAGGTTGGTCGAATAATATGCATGTTGTGGGTTAATGGGAGTGAGGTTTTGTAATAAAAGAGAGAGGCAGCTGGTACAGGGCATCTCTGTTATAATAAATGTGGTCATTAAAATGTGCTGTGTTATATAAATGAAAGTGGTTTGTGTGTGGGTATGCGCATTTATTGTTGTTTTGTCATTTATTGTTGTTTTGTCATTTATTGTTGTTTTGTCCATTCGCTGTGGAGACTCAAGAATGAGTTCTGTTTGGTGCTTGGGCAAAATTTGTTATCTAGTTACATGTCTGAAAGCGTAGAAGAGAGGCCAAAGCCACTGTGACATTGTTCAATTGTTTAGTATATAGGTGTTTTTTTTTCCTTGCATGTACTAATAATAAAACCGTATTTGCTGACCCCTGAATTAGAAAGTTAAAATAGTTGAATTATAGAATTAATGTGATTTTATTTTAGTCATGGTGTGATGTTTGGGTGATGTTGCTATAAAAATTTTGGGGGTGGCTGAAAATGTGATATGTTTGAATGTAAATAGTGGTTGTTTGTAAAGAGGAGTAGTAGATCATAATGAAAAGGAAATGGGTTTCCACAAAAATTGTGTAGGTATGGAGCCACATTCTGAAGAGGAGATTTTTGCAATGTTGGCGGTGTGCCTAGCTTTCCTTATAGCAGTGAGGAGGTTGATTGTCATTATGATAGTGGCAGTGGGAGGAGGTAGACCAAGGCATTTACCAGATAGGTCATTTAGATTAGATTTTCATGCGAAGAGAGCAAATTTGAGGGCTATGATATATAGTAGTGACACCACTTGCTTCAACCAAATTAGGATGTACCGGGCGACGTTTGATAAATTGTGTTACATGTTAGACACAATTGGTGGGTTGAAACCAACTAAACATATGCTAGTTGACGAGCAAGTGGCAATGTTCCTTCACATCTTGGGTCATCACGTGAAGAATAGAGTAATTCAGTTCGAGTTTGGGAGTTCAGGCGAAACCATTAGTAGATACTTTAAACTGGTGCTCAATGCTACGATTAGATTGCAATCATTGCTTCTGAAGAAACCGGAGCCCATTCCGGAGGACTCAAATGACAATCGTTGGAAGTGGTTCAAGATACGTAGAATGTGTTATTGTGCAACTCACTTTTTGCTTGATGAAAATTAAACAAATTCTCCATTAACCTAACCGGTGACACTGTGGTTGTCTTTTCAGGGGTGCCTTGGTGCATTAGATGGTACTCACATAAAGGTACAAGTACCTGTGGCACACAAGGGTAGATATCGAAATAGGAAAGGAGAGGTAACAACCAATGTCCTTGGTGTATGCTCACCGGATGGCGAATTCATTTATGTCTTGCCTGGGTGGGAAGGGTCAGCTGTGGATGGGAGGGTGTTGCGGGATGCTATAAGGAGACCACACAGCTTACGAGTGCCGCAAGGTATGTGTTTACAATGGTGTAGTAAATGCTGAAATGGTGTGCTATCCCTGTTGATTCAATATTGGAAAAAACAATTTTAACGCACTTTATCCTTTTTCCAGGAAAGTACTACTTGGTTGATGCAGGGTACATGAATTGTGAGGGGTTTTTAGCGCCATACAGAGGGCAACGGTACCACCTTAATGAGTGGAGAGAAGGATACCAACCCCAAACTGCACGTGAGTGCTTCAATATGCGACATTCAGCTGCGAGGAATGTTATTGAAAGGTGCTTTGGCATACTAAAGCTGCGTTGGGCCATCCTGAGGAGCGCCTCCTATTACCCTGTGAAGATCCAGAACCGATACATCGTCGCATGTTGTTTGCTGCACAACCTTATCCGTCGAGACAATGTTGAAGACCCCCTCGATCATCATCTTCATACGTTTGAACCTGCAACAGATACAAATCTCAACACTCCCATCGTGCCTATGGAAACCACCGACTTGTGGAATAATTTTAGGGAGCATGTTGCAAATGACATGTTTCAAGCTTTTGTGACGCATAGGGACAATTGATAATGTAGTTAAAAATTAAGAGTTCCGGATTCAACATGGCCTTCTAGTACTATGAGCCAAAAACAATGCTGTGTTTTGTTTGTTTTAATTCCATTTAGTGACTTTGTTTATGGTTTTGTTCACTTGTGTTGGTTGTTGCTTTAATGGTTCATTATCGGTTGTTTCTTATTATGTCAAACATATTGTGCCTTAATTTGTTTTCTGTGTATCAGTTTGGGTGTAGATGGAGTCATCTGATCGCAGGATGAAAATGTGGTCTGCTGAGGAGGACAAAGTCCTTGTTGACTGCTTAGTCACTCTTAAGCTTGAGGCAAGATACATAGCTGATAACGGCTTCAAGAATGGGTTTGCCAATGCCCTCCAAGAGATGATGGAAGCAAAGCTGCCTGGTTGTGGTATAAAAGCCACTCCACACATTACCTCTAGGTTGAAGACCTTGAAACGACTGTGGCAAATAGCTCATAACATGGTTTATGGTCCCAACACTTCCGGATTTGGTTGGGACCCCGACACCAAATTTATTACTGCAGACCCAACGGTTTGGGATGAGTATTTGAAGGTATGTTATACTATTGATGTGTTCATCTTAGCTTAACTCACAAACTGAGATGTGTGACACAATTTTTTTTTCTCATAGGCTCATCCAAAAGCTTGTTATTTTCGTACCAAGACCTTACCCAACTTTGACGGCCTGTGCTTCGTGTGGGGAAAGGACAGGGCTGTTGGTGAAGAAGTTCAATCCCCGGTTGGGATGGAGGAAGAGGTCAATCTTGAGGATGATGGCCTACCAGAAACACCAAATACTGTCCCTGTTGATTCTGATTTCTCACCGGGCCATCCTGACATTGGTTTCACACAAATCCCTGCAACTGAAACTTCTGTGCGTCACAGGAAGAAGCGTCGACTTAACCATTCAGAAGTGATGGTTGAGGCTCTGAGAGATGCAGTGACAGCGCTTGACAAGACCATGGAGACTGTGTTTCACAAACTAGGGAATCGAATGTCCACACAACAAAGGCAAGCAGACCTTGATGCGAAGGGGGATAATCTGTTCATGGAGCTTCTTCAACTTGAGGATCTGACATTTAATGAGAGGAACTTGGCTCATATGAAGATAATAGCGTGTGACAAAGTCCTTAGCTCATTTTACAAGATGCCTCTTGAGTTTAAGACATCATGGGTGCGAACCTTGTTGTAGCAGTAAACCAACTATAGGCATATATATATATATATATATATATATATATATATATATATATATATATAGGATCTTGTATAGGCATATATATATAGCTCAGAATGGCCTTGAAACTGTCCTTTTTGTGTAGCCTGATGCAATACAGATTGTCCTAATTTCTGTAGTATTTTGTATAGCCATCTATGATGCAGGGGTGTCGTTCACTTTTTGGGACAAGTCTGGCTTTTGTATGTTTGTGCCAGCAAAGTGTACACCATGTTAACTTAGGAAATTTGCAGTTGGACATGGGATACACTTTGTGTCATTCGTCAATGTACTTGAAAATGTTTTGTGCTGCTAAGGTCTGTGCAATGTATATGCAGCAACATTGTAGAATGTTAATCATGTACAAGTTAATGAAAGTTAAAAGTACCTTTGTTACGTCCGCATTTTATGTTTCACTTTATGCAAAGTTGCTGTATGTCTTGTGTTGATATGGTCTTATTTGTACAAGGTTAGGTATCTGGTTTAGCAAAGGATGAGGTTTATGGTTTAGCACCGATGTCGCCTCTGTCAGTTTTTACGTTCGAACGCGTCCCATTTATTCCCATTTACGTTCGAACGTAATCAATACGTTCGAACGTAAATATGTCCTTCCCAGTTTCCTCTAAATTAATCACAGGAAGACATGTGGGTGATTGAGTTCGAACGTATTCTGAGTCAGCAGTTATTTCTTATGTTTTTTTTAAAATTGGGTATTTCCCCCAACTTCGCTGAAATTACAAGAAAACCATCCCCATTACTTTGCCGTGGAAGTCCGATTGTCTTCTTTGAAAAACACCTCCTCGTACAGTTACTCTGTTTTTCATTTTGCGAGTAACCAACCACCTGCAACAAATTTCTTCATCAATCAGAACCCCCAGACCTGCATTGCCCTAAAATTACCTGAGCCCTAATCCTAAAATCGCAATGGCTAGGGTGAAAATGACGACGGAGCGATTGAAGGAGATGGGAATCACAATGGAGGACGTTCGTCAGTTCAGAAAGCACAAGGCAAGCCTTCGGCACTGTGGACGACGTGGGCGTTCAAAGTACAAAACAAAAGAGGACGACTGGTATGCGGACTATGAGGCAACTGCGAAGTGGAAGAAACAGCTTGAGGCAAAGGCCACCAAACAACAAAAACAGCAAGCAAAGCGAAAGGAACCGCCAGGGGACTCCAGCAACGATACTGAATCTTCTGACTCTGATCAGGAAATGGAGGCGGGAAAAACAAGAATGAGCAAAAAACAGAGGTTACATGACATTAAGCAAGGAAAGGCAAAGGCCGTGGTTAGCGAAAGTGAAAACTCAAGCTGGGATGAGGAAGAAGACAGAGAACACGAATCAGAACAGGGGTCATCGGAATCTAAGGAGGAAGAAAATGTGAAGGCCGCAGGGGGAGGTGTCAGGGCAAAGTTGTACAAGCAACTTCGGAGGAAACAGAGGACAAATGTGGTGCCACAACCCACACCAGAGTTCAACCAACTGCAACTGGAGGACTTCGACATGCGGTACGTTGGTAGATCGTTATGTAAAATGAGTAGGATAAACCTTGACACATTTGATTCTGAGTACGATTTTGGCCTAACTGACATTCTCATGCCATTCAAGGGCATTCTAGAGTTGTCACTGCCATACAGTGAGTCAATGGTTAAGGTTTTTTATTCAAATCTAAAAATATCAAGGAAGGGAGTTGTGTATACATGTGTGCGAGGACAGACCATTGAGATCAATGAGGAAAAATTACTAGAATGGTTAGATGTTACGACATCACAAGCGAATGACACGAGTTACACTGGGGAAGAAAGTGATGCCATATTGCTTGAGGGACACACACCAGATGATGATTCTTCTCTGTGCAGACCCAAACAACTCCCAGATAGATACAGGGTGTTGCATTATCTGTATAGTAGAAATTTTGTGAATAAGGGGGGACACTACGCAACAATGAGCCCTGAGGACAAACGTGTGCTAGCTTGTTTGATAAAGGGCAAGCCTTTTAAATTGGGGAAGATAATACTTGACACCATGCTGAAGGCTGCCACTGTGCGAGACAAAAACTCATATTTGCCTTACCCCTCAGTTGTCTCTCTGATTTTGGAGAAGAACAAAATCTGGTATCTGGAACATGAACATGGTCCAATATGGAGCCCCCAATTTGGTGAAGAAGCGTTGAACCGAATGAAGATTCATGTTGCTGTGAAAGAGGTTTCATCTTCTAGCAAAGAGTGTAAACAGACTCCTCAGTCCAAACCTGAGGGTGAGAGACAAGCAACTCAACAGCCACGTGTTCATGAACCAGCATTTGAGGATACAAATGGGGACATGGCAGAAATAGTTGGGAAAATTGTGGAGGAGATGGTTCAGCCATTGAAGGATAAGTTTGAGACAATGGTTGCTCAATTGGGAAGCATCGAATCGCGAATGAGCACCATTTGTATTGAGATGGTTTTCCTGAGAGAGTTTATTCAGCTATATGCAACTGATGAGTGCAGAGAGTACGCAGCATTCAAGGCAAAGCAAAAGGCATCTGCTGCACCCGATACAGAAGCTGATAATCCAAACACTTCCACTCACAAGCACACTCCAGCAAGTTCAAAAACTTGTGACCGTGCCTCTCCACTGCTGTCCCACCACTCACAACAGATGGATGATCATCATGAAGAGGAGATGGCTGGTGGTAAGGGTCCTGTAGAAGTTTCACAGCATGATGAAGAGGTGTCTGGAGCCAAGGGTGCTGATGAACCTTCACAGCTCAATGAAGAAGACATGGCTGATGATAAGGGTGGACATGCACCTTCAAACGATGACAAGAGTCCACCGGCAGAGTCAGAAGCAGCTGTGCCTAATTCCAATGCTGAGGAAGAAGCTTCCCGCCTTCATGACAGTACACAGGCTGATGTTGCTGATGAGGAAGAGGTGCCTCACTCCACGGCAGCACAAGAACATGTGGTCCCCGATGAAGACACATCTCATCCTGCACCACAATCACCACTTCCCTCCCCCACACCAAATACTGTCCCTGTTGAAGACCATGTGCCTGACCCCAACTCACCAATTGACATTGAGGAGTATGAGCCAATCACACCTCTGTCTATTGTGCCTTTACCGGAGCCTGTAAACCCTCCTCTTGCGCCTTCGAGGACAATAGCCGCGCCTGTACCTTTGAGAGTTATCCGACCAACCAATTTTAGGTCCGGGGCAGCAGCTGAGAATTTGCCCCATATATTCTCTACTGCCACACCCTTTCCTTCTCCTCCTATGACGTCTGCTTCCCCCTTATTCATCCCAGTCAACCTCCCTGGTTCACAGGCAACATCACCAAGGCGGTCCACTAGCAAGAGGTCCCCAGCAAAGAGGAAAAAGAAGGCTTAGGAGACTTTTTATATTGTAATGTATGTTGTTTCTTTTTGTAACCAGTGGATAGGGTTTTTTGCATTTAGCCTGGTTTTTTCTGCTGTTTCAACTTTTGCTGTCATGGTGTAGGTCTGCCATATTGCGTTCGAACTGGATTGTTTCGTTTGAACGTCAGCTTTTGTGTTTTTGGGCAATTGAACTCCGACTCAGTTGTGTTGATGTTGCTGCTATGTGTTAAGTGCTATCCATTATTTTGACTTCTGTATACCAGCAATATTATTTTCGCTTGTTTAGGGTGTTTTATGTTTTGCCTCCTCATATGCTTTCATTTCTCTGAATTACCCTTTTGACTTTTCATCCAACATTGCCTTCCTTCTTTTGAAGCATTTGAGAAGGCCAAATTTGATTATGTTATTTGATTCCATCTGTCAGAACTTCTTCTCAACTAGCCATGTGCCTTGTAATCCTACATTGCCTTCCCTCTTTTGAAGCAGTTGAGAAGGCTACGTTTGATTATGTTCATTGATTCTATCTGACAAAAGTTTGCCTCAATTACCCATGTGACTTGTAATGCTACATTGCCTTCCCTGTTTTTAGGCATTTGTGAATGCCAAATTTCATTATTCGTCGCTTGAATCAGTCTCAATTGACCATTTGAGTTTTAATACACTATTGCATCAATCTGTCTTTGTTTTGCATTTGTGTGCATTATATTGGTTCAATCTCTGATCTTCTTCTTTAAGCTGACATTTACTTCACAAATATGCTGATATGGTTGTGGAATCAATCATGCTATCTTCTTCTCCATCCTCACAAGTCCACACGTTTTTTGGTTTCTGTACCACACTAACGCAACAGAGGTCATTATTGTTGTTCTGATATGGAATTATTTAATAAGTAACTTAGCCCCTAGCTGTGAAGGGTTGCCCACATGTTCTGAGTTCTGACCACTACCTCTCTGGTTTGTTTTTCAATTCAGAGCAATTGCACCCAATTTGAGAATTATACAATGAACTTTGGCCAACTGAATCCAACGAAAATTGAATTTTTCATAGTTGTTGAGAACAGTTGAAAGAGGTCATAGTTTGTTTTTCCTGTGCTTTTGCTTACTGCAGAATTGAAAGTGTCAACTTGAAACAAGTTGTAAAATGTGAGATGCCCTGACATGGTCGCAGCAAGTGATGGCTGAAAAGAGATTCTTGCATGAAAGGGTGCACTAGCATCACACATCTATTTATTTTAATCTTATGTCTGGCTGTATTAAAATCTTGAAGCCAATTTGGTTGTAAAACTTTATTCACTGTCAGTTTGCCTTTTCCTCATATCTATTCAAAGGCGTCGGTTTGAGCAAATAAAAGAAGCCATGCCTATCATTCTTGTGCTGATGAGTTATTAGGTATATTAAAAAAATCAATCAGTTCTTTTCCTGCTTTACATTGTCGGAATGCCAAATTTGATCATTCATCGCTTCAGATCATTTTTCCTTAACGAAGGAACTCCAATTCTTCATGGACTTCACACTTTTCAGGGTTTTTTTCTTTGTCTTTATTTTAATTCATTTTTCCATTCTCTACGAATGCATCAACTGGGTTCAAAGGTTTGCTATTTTTTCCATTGTTCCTTTGTCACTATTTTCGCAACCAGTTTCATCGTTATCTGTTCTCACCTTCTAATTCCAATCATGTGCGTCATACTTCTCAACATCGCGAATCCATTCATCGGTGCAATTCAATTTTGCATGCACGTCTACTTCCGTTTTCAATCTGCACATTGACACCATTTGATTTAGGGTTCATCGTTCTCCCACCGCGAAAAAACCAGAACTGAACTTCACTTTTGTTTTTTTGTTTTTTTTTAATATAGGGGCTTTTTGGGTATTTCACCTCATATTCCCATTTAACTAACCCCCAATTTTTCATACCAAACAATTCATTTTCCATCAATTTAAGTTCCCTTCCCATGTCTACCAAACAGCTCAACCTTTTTAATTTCCCTTTCAATCTTCCCTTCCATTCCTTTCCCACTTTTAAATTCCTTTCATTTCTTAAATCTTCCCCGTACCAAACGGCCCTAAAAAGTTTATTGAAAGTTACGGGAAGATATTTCAGTTACTGTATTGTACTTCTATTTTCAGGTTTCAGTGTTTTTTTGTCCTCTCTTATCATTATTTCTCCATTCCATTATTGATATTCCTGAACAGAGAGAAGAAAACAGAGCACTGTTGTGTGTTGTCCCTTAGCATTTAGTAACACATGGCCTACGAGGGTGGTGAAGCTTTGGTCTTGGACAGCGACAAACTACGTTCACTGTGCCGTGTCACTTGTCAAGATTTTTGGTGTCGACCCCACAGCGAATGAATGAAATGACGCGGGAAGAACATTTCCCCCATTTTCACTCCTCCTCCCGACGTGCCGGCCTCTTCTTCTCTTTCTTCCTGACCTTTTCTTCTTTTCATTTTCATTCTGTTTCTTCTTCTGTGTCCAAATCCCAATCACTCCATGTTTCTTCTTCTTCTTCAATCGTAGCTCAAACACAATATGGCTTCTGGCTCTGCTTTCAGATCGTCCAGAACGCATCACAGACAAGTCCCCGCTACTTACTCTCATGGATATTCTTCTTCTTCGTATGCCACTTCAAATTTGAATTCTGCTAGTGTTCATGGGCAAATCCCTCCTCAGCCTTCTCGATCTAGAACTCCTTCTGCTTCTCCCAGGCGGATTCGCGCTACTACTACTCCTTCGGATGATGATGAACAAGGTGATTCTCAGTTCATTGGAGGGATATTGTTTTAAAACCTACTTTGTATAAGTTTTGTTTTTGTTTCCTAGCATCTGCCTTTGTTTCTTTTTTGTTCTGTTCCATAATGGTATGTAGCTCCAATCCCATGCTGGGTTTGATAGACTATGGAATTTTGTTTTGGCGCAGATTTTGAACTTATTGTTTGTAATGTGATCTTTCTTGTATGGTACGGTTATCCGTTGAACCTGATGATCATTATTAGGTTATAATGGCTATAAGTATTTACTTTCTTTCTTTGTTTTTTTTTTTGGGTGTTATCTTTATGAACCTTACTATATTAATCACAATTTCTATCTTTTTTTCACTATCAGCAATGAAATATTTAAGCGCCTTTATTATTTCTGTACTGTTATATTTAAATGATAACAAAGGAGTGGGTATCGCGGAAAGAAAAGGGGCAGTGATTAAATAACAAATATGGTTCATTTGCGGGGTAAGTACATACTTACTGAGTTTGATCCTTTCTCTTGTCCTTCCTTAGATTCTCAAAGGGTTAGAGTTGCTGTGCGACTTCGTCCAAAAAACACTGATGAAATTCTCTCGGATGCTGACTTTGCTGACTGTATTGAATTGCAGCCAGAGGTAATTTTAATTACCACTAATACCAAAATCAGGCCAGCCCTGTCAACCTTGTTCAAATTGAAATTCTTCCATCCCTTCTATGATTGTCATGCATGTTTTAATAAAACAACATTCACTAAAAAAAATATTATATAGTTCAGAGCACTGGGTTTTTCATTTGAATTATTTATGATTTGTTAATATTTTGATTTGGATCCATGTAGCTGAAGCGGTTAAAGTTGAGAAAAAACAACTGGAGTTTTGAATCTTATAGATTTGATGAAGTTTTCACAGAAACTGCCTCTCAGAAGCGAGTTTATGAGGTTGTTGCCAAACCTGTAGTTGAGGTAAGTGACCATCAATATCTGTTTGAATAATTATTGATGTTTTGACTTCACTGAAGATTATGCCACAAGTTTGACTCTTGATTACTGAAAATTTTACATATGGATGCTGCTTGAAGTTGCATATTTGGAATGCTACAAAAATGTAACAATTTGCAAATTGGTTGAAAATGCATATTTGAAATTATAATTCGTCATTTGTTTTTTTGGGGCCAAAATCATTCTTCATTCTTAACTACAGTAGAAATGTTGATGTGTTCTTGCAGAGTGTATTGAGTGGATATAATGGGACAATTATGGCTTATGGTCAAACAGGTACTGGTAAAACCTACACAGTTGGAACATTGGGTAAAGGTGATGTTTCAGAGCGTGGCATTATGGTTAGAGCTGTGGAAGACATAATTGGCAACACATCTGCATCTGATAGTGTAGAGGTTTCCTATTTGCAGGTATTCAAAGTTGACCAGAAAGCTTGGCCTTTCAAGAAACATGATGGTTAAGTGAAAGAGTGTGCTAAAACTTTGGTATTTAAAGATTCATGCAATTTTAAAGCAGAGTTATGTATTCATCAGAAATTTGAATGATGTTAAGAACTTGCATAGTTTAGTTTTGATTACTGGACCATGTACTTTTGTTATAATTTTATATTGTAAATTAGCATATAATTTCTAATTGTCACAAAATTCTGTATAGTCTCCCTTATTGTTATAGAAGTTTTCTATGTGATTAAATCATGAAGAGACCTCGTATGTAGTTTAACTTTACTCTAGGCTGGAATTCCCTGGTCAATTCCTTATGTCATGCTTTGTGTTTAAATGTAGTTAAAGATGAGGAACAATCACATGAACTTGATTATTTGAGTCCTGTACACTGTTGCAATGATTTGATGAGTAAAACTTGGAAAACTCTTTTGGAGGACCCGATTAGGATAAGAGGGGGAAGGGAGTGCATAAATTGTTGGTCCAACTTTCTGGAATCTGACAGATATGACTGGCCTTGATGGAGATTTAAGCTTATTCTCTGAATAGGAGAGAAGTTTTTCTAATCTTGGCTGATACGTCCCACATCTGCCTCATTAATTAGCATTTCTTGGAAATAACTGGGATCATTGCAATAAATAAGCATATTCACAACCCATTAACTTGATGTGATACAGAGATCCATATCCTAAGGAATTAGTTTAATTTCTAGTTTCATGGACATAATGTTAGGCTTTGTGGAGGACAAGTCTTGCATAAGTGATGTGGAACAAAGGGGAAAAGAGGGGGAAGGAGAAAGAAAAGGAGGGAGGGAGAAACAGAGAAATTGGGGGGAAAGTGTGACAGAAAAATATTCTCGATATTATTCAGCAGGCAAAAAGATTTTACAATTGAGAAAACTTTAGGGTTATTTATGGATCCCTAGATGCAAGTAATAAATAGTTATATTGATTTAAACTTAATTATGATTTGGACTACTTTGAACCTAAACAAGATAGGATCAGATAGAACCTAATTCAAAATAAATGAAAAATCCCTAACTTCTAAAATAAAGATAATTACTAAACACAATAGATTTAATTAAATTGTAAACTTCTATATGTGTAGCTCAATTCTTCAATTCTCCATCAATAGGTCATTGGCATCTGAATTTTTCTCTTAGCGAAAATGATATGGATAGATGGGTTGAGTCAATTCATGGCTGCAAAAATCAGTAGTAGATTCAACAGTATTGAGTGATGAAAGAAAACGTTTCCATTGTTGAGAGTGAGGTGGTCATTGAGCGTGTCGTAACTTGTAAGTGAGATTCTTAGAGTTGTAAAAAGTATTCTTGGATTTTGACTGCATCAACTCTTCATTTTTATGATTCTCTAACAGTGTTTTAAATCTTATAGACCTAATGGTCTCCACTTTGATCCTTGTTGCCCATAATCTGTCTGTTAAATTTCCTTTTCTAGTTGTATCTACATCAGTATCAAGTACTTGGGTAGCTCTTTACTTCATTTCACATTCACTGGGTTGATTCATGTGGAGACAGCCAATTTTTGGCTCTTGCTTACTTATCTAAACATTTGGGTTGATCTTCCACAAAT
The DNA here is from genome assembly GCA_034222035.1 of Acacia crassicarpa. Classification (NCBI taxonomy): domain Eukaryota; kingdom Viridiplantae; phylum Streptophyta; class Magnoliopsida; order Fabales; family Fabaceae; genus Acacia; species Acacia crassicarpa. Next base: position 44,863,397 of record JAWXYG010000003.1, read on the forward strand.
TTGGTGTACCCAATCTGAGATGTTGCCATCCATTTTCTTTTTTTAATTGGTTTTCATTGAGGTTTCCAACAGAGGGTCTGACTCCCTGATTCTAATTCTAAGTCACTTTCACCACATCTGCTAATAAGAGCCTAAGGGTGAGGTATTTTGTTTTTAGCTAAATCTGCAGCTCTACTATTAAGTTGCTAATTTCTGTTAGTTTTTTACTACTCTTTAGTATTATCAAATTGCTATTTTGACAAACTAGATGGTTATGTTTGTTTATGATACTCTTCCTCCAGTTGTATATGGAGTCCATACATGATTTGCTTGCTCCAGAGAAAAGTAACATTTCTATACATGAAGACCCAAAGAGTGGTGAAGTGTCATTACCTGGTGTTGAAGTGGTTAAAGTTCGAGACCTTGATAGTTTCATGCAATTACTTGAACTAGGTGATGTAAATCGTCATGTAGCTAACACAAAGCTGAATACAGAATCCTCTCGGAGTCATGTGATTCTCATGGTGTGTATACAGTTATCTACTTTTCTCCTGCTCTTGTATAATTCAGGATATTTGGTCAATAGTATAACAAATTTTAATTCTGTTTCTTGTATTTGAAGGTTCAAATTCGCAGATCCATCCTTGGAAAAAAGGTAGAAGACACTACTTGTCGAGATGAAAGCATTGGAAATAACCTTTTTGTTAAAGACAACAAACCTATGATTCAGAAGAGCAAGTTGCTAATCGTGGATCTTGCAGGATCTGAAAGGATAGACAAATCTGGTTAGTCTAATTATTACTTCCTTCGGTCCTTTTTATAAGTAACAACTACCACTTTCACACAGATCAAAATGGTAGTTAAATTCAGTTAAAAGCAATAAGTATGTAATATATGCAATTTTTTTTCCAATTATACCCTTATTCATAAAGAGGGCTTAGGAGAGATAATGAGTAGAAATAAGAGTAATTTAGAAAAATGTGAAATAAGTATAATTTATTGTAGATAGATACTTAATGGCAGAATTTCCTCGTTCTCAGTGCATGTGTGATGGTAATTATTATAAATGCAAGTATTTAATGAGGGTGAAGGTGGAAAAACAAATTTTCATTTTTAGACGAAGGGGATTTGTTATTTAAAAAAAGTACCAAACCCAAGAGAGAGAATGTTACTTATAAAAAGGACCGAAGGGAGTATTATATATTATTCATGACTGAAAGAATAGTCCTGTTCAAGACAGACCTATTGCTGTGATGTGCTTGTATTATAATTTTTTTTTTCCTGATCCTTTTAAATGCTGCTTGTCATTTTTGGACAATGTGCTATCTTGATTTTTAAATTTTAATATATTTGACAAGATTTTACTTCCAGATAAAAGATTATTTCATTATCATGTGCAGTTCCTAATCCAAATGGCTTGTATGAAATATCCACTTAGACTCATTTCCTTTTGGTGTAGGAAGTGAAGGGCACTTGCTTGAAGAGGCTAAATTCATTAATCTTTCTCTCACTTCTCTTGGAAAATGCATAAATGCATTGGCTGAAAAATGCCCACATATACCAACAAGAGAGTCCAAGCTTACAAGGCTACTTCGCGATTCATTTGGAGGTCATATTCATAATTTTCTTTTCCTTTTTTGTTCCATAATCGTTCTAGCTCCCATCAGTTTATTGTTCATAAGGTTATTCTTTAAATAATTTTTACTCTTGGAAATAGGTTCTTCAAGGACTTCTCTTATTATAACAATTGGGCCTTCTGCAAAGTGCCTTGCAGAGACTTCTAGCACAGTAATGTTTGGACAACGTGTGAGTTAGTGATGATAATTTATCGTTTCTAGCCGTTATATCTTTTGCATTTTAGCCTTGCTGCCACTGCACTTTCCACATCCTCACAATTGAAGAGACCCTTTATCTTTCTCTTGCATATCTTTGTTACTATTTTATGTTATTTATTTTATTGTTTTCATTTGATTTATTTATTTATTTATTTTTAAAAAAAGCATTCTCTTTAGTCCTGGAGTGAGTTTTTCAAACTGTTTCGGTGGCGATTCAAATTTGTTTAGGATTAATTCAAATCAGAATTTATTAAGAGAATTTATTCTAATCCAAACAGTTTCAGAAGTTTAACTCAAGCAACTGACCATTCTGCTCTTGTTTAATGAAAATTTCTTGTTTTTAATTTATATGGAGAATTTATGATAAATTTAAGATCTTGGAGCCAATAAAAGAAAAAATACTTTAGGTTAAGCAAGGTGGCAATAAATTCATACTTTCTGAGCATGATTTTGGTATGACTACCAATAGAGTTTTATTATAAATGGACTGCTACCTGTTGGGGGAATCCTGGGAAGAATTTAGACCTCAAAATATGCTTTAAACTAAGCTGTTGTAATAGATTATTCTTACTTAAAATATGCACAACAATCAAGAGCTTCATAATGGGCTTTCATGTCTCATTTTGTAGTTCTTTCTAGAACACTCTGGGAGTCCATGAGCAGAATGTGATTCAATTTTAAGGATGCATGAATCCTGATTCCTAAGCACCCTAGTACAGGATTTTCATAGCAACCTGGATTTTAAATTTTTCTAATTCTTTATTATTATTATTATTATTTTCACTTTACCTTGTTCACAATCTTCATTGCCATTTGCCTGTAATTCAATATGGACATGGGTAATGTTGATATTGCATTATACCAGCTACAATGAAGAGCTAACGGTTCTCAAGGTAGATATATTTCCTTTGACTAGTTTGCATGCATAATTGCAGGCAATGAAGATTGTGAACAAGGTAAAGCTCAGAGAAGAAGTTGATTATGAAGCTTTGTGCCGTAAGCTTGAAAATCAAGTGGACTTTCTTACAGCAGAAGTTGAAAGGCAACAGAAGTTGAGAGAAAATGAGAAATATATGTTGGACAAGCAGCTCAAAGAGTGCCAAGATTCTTTAATTGAAACGAAGAAAGGTCTGCTTACAGGTTCTGAGGTAGTTGTTTCCTCCTCTTGTAGTCTATAAGGCCTTTGCGCATAGAACTCATGTCAGGCTTTAAAAGCCATGGGCTTTTCCAAGTTCCCTGTGTTTTAAGTTTCCAAGTTTCATATTAATTTGTGTCCTTTTGTAACTTTCAAATGCTGGCAGTTTCTACAAAAGGAGAACATGCATTTGAAAGGGGAGTTAAAGAACATTTTAAGCGAACTTAAAAGTCTGAAAGATCAAAATGGTTCATTGCATGAAGTGGCTACAAATTTGGAAAAGAAAAATGAGGTATATCATCTGTGAGATCGCTTTTGTTCCTTTCCTAATTCACTCTTGATCTGTGTCATTTCAGTTCCTGATGATAATAGCATTTTACAATTTAAGTACATTACATATATAAGTTTGTTATATTTGTTGAACCAAACACGATTTACAATTCTCCCTCTCCTTCTCCCTCTCTCCCCCATTTTCTCATTAGCCAATATATCTTTTTGGGGTGGGTATTGATGATGTTTATTTGACCATAAGTAGCAACAACTCCTTGAAAATTCTGCCATTCAAAAAGTACTGGCAGAAACCACTCAGATGTATGAGAGGAAAATTGCAGAGTTGATTAAGCAGATTGAAGACAAGCATTCTATTGCTGAACTCGCTGCAAAAGAACAAGAGACGATGCAAAAGCTCCTAAATGATCATCAAAAGTCAATTAAGGTTTGTAATCAATGAACTAATTACAAAAGTAGCTGATAATGTTGCTATGTATTATTATCTATATAAATGATACAAATTTTGTACCTTGTAGCTGGTAAATTTTTTGGGTTAAAGCATGTATTATGAGCCAGTGTATATATTAGGTTCTTTCATGGCTTATGATTTTTTGGAATTAGTTTCAATATTGTGTTTTCCTGTAAGTCATTTCCTTGCATAAATTTTGTTTGCAAATCTCCCATATTTCAGAACATAATGAGAACATAATTGTAACACTTTATATTTCCTTAAATTTCTTTTTATTCCTCTGTGAGAAGCAAAAAGAAATGGAGAATGCCGCATATCAAAGGGACCTGGCTGAAACCACTAGAATGCATGAGAAGCAAGTAATGGATCTAGTTAAGCAGATGGAAGATGAGCGTCAGCGATTTGAATGTGCCCAAGAACAATTAGACCTGGCAAAGGGACTCCTAAGCGATCAACAAGACTTAGCACAGGTGAACTTAGTCAATATTTTTAGAATTGGTTTATTTAGAAATCTATGTTGAGCAAATATTTATTTAATATGCTTTTCTTTTGGTACCTTACCTTTTGTTATGACAGAATGATTGAATTTTCTCTCAACTTGTCTGTCAGTTACGGAAGCACAAATGCATATTTACCACGTTTTATTTTGATGTTAGTGTTCAGTTGAATTTTGTATTTTGTAGTTAAATGTTTATCACTTTTAGTTTAGGATTACTATTGTACAGTTTTAGTGTCATTGGGATTTGGGAATTAAAATTTAGGAAGATTAGGATCCCAATGCTCGCTTTTCCTCTCATAGTTGTACTTTTCAAGACTTAGATTCAGGAAAGACAGTTGATATTGTTGAGGAGTGCGCAGTCTTATATTTCATCCATGGAGTTGATCCTACTGGCAATATAGCTTTCTTCTAGGAACATAGTGATATTATGATATCATTCATCATAGCTATATAATGCTTGGTTTTGTATTTGGCAAACAGAAGGAGTGAAACATATGTTCTGAAGTTATATATATGTTGGTTCTCTTTTAAAATTCTGAACAAAAATTTAACCCTTGTCCATCTTGTTATATTTACATTGTATTTGTACTTTTGAGCCAGAATGGTGTTAACCATGTTGCTACGTTTCTTTTATATGATTTTATTTACCTTTAGTTCACAGAAGTGATTTTTAAGTTCTTTTGTTTGTTTCAAGAACCAGAAGCAGGAAGAGATCGATGAACTTCGGGCAAGATTACAAGAAACGTCCCATTTACATGAAACTACTGCAAATGAACTCCATTTATTAAAATCAAAACATCAAGATCTATTAGAGAGGGAGGTAACTGCAAATGGATAGGTCTTCTTGAACTCTTCTGTTCTTAAACGTGTTGAATTGATTTGGAATAAGAGCAGGGACTATTGCAATCCATTTTATGAGCTTTATGACTATTTATCCTTTAATGAAAATTAAAATTTACCAGTAACTGATTCCTGAAGGTTACACTGAATGAAGAACTTCATGTTATGCGGCAAAGACTCCTGATGGAAGAGAAGCAAAGAAAAGCTGTTGAAAATGAGCTATTTAAACTTAAGAAGAATGTCTCCGAAACTGAGAATGATATGAAGGTAATTCTCTCTCTCTCTTCCTATGCATTTATTTTATTGTTGATCTTTTTTTTTTTTTTTGGCCAAATTTTTATTGTTGATCTTGAAAATCGTATTTTAATACCTTGTTATTTCTTTGAATTAGAAGTCTGTTTTGAAGGAAAATACATTGAATGAATGTTCGGAGTATGGATCCCCCATGATGTCAAACAAGATTAAACCATCAAAGGAGACAGTCTCTAGTCAGAAGTCTGCCATTGCAAAGATATGCAAAGAAGGCAAGAACTTTTCAGAATGATCACTCTGGTGCTTAATATAATTCACTTCTAACTACTACACAAGAATTAAGAAAAGTAGTTTGTATAATTAAAACGGTAAAATCTATGTATCTTAATTACTTTTAATTTTTTTACATAATCTCCCTCTACAGTTCAATTAATAAGAGCATTGTGGAAAAGAAAAATTTAATGCTGTTGACTTTTTGCAAAGTGACTTATATTTAGGACAGCAACCTTCTAGAAGGTGTCTTATTTTAAGGACTAGAGTGGTATTCCATTTGGTTTTTAACAAATAACCTATGTGTATATTCTTCGTTTATTGATTTGCATGCTCTTTGTTGAGAAAAATTCAGTGGGTTTTCAACGAATATTAGAGTTATTGAAGTCAGAGGACTCGGATACCCAAATCCAAGCTCTAAAGGTGATAGCCAATCTTGCTGCAGAAGGTACAGGACATGAAATGATGCCATTTTCCCCTTTATCTCTTGATTAGAAATAGAGATTTGTCATTGTAGCTCTTGCTGCATATGCTTTTTGACTCATTTTAGTTTTCTTTATAAGTTTTCGAGCTGATCTTTCCATGCTTGTGTTATTATACTGAAAATTTTATTTGTAAACTTGAATATTCAACAAAACAATACCTAGGTTTTGTAATGAGAAACCATTAAGAATTCATTCTGTCTGAAGGGAGGTTCTATATTGGCTTAAAGGGGAGTGATTCACGCAGGAAAAAAAAACATCTCAGTTTAAAAGCTTCTTAATCCCTGCAAGTTTCATGGTTTAAATGGCATTTAATGAATGAAATCTCTGAAACACAGTTTCGACGACTAGAGTGCTCTGCTTTCTAATATACTGACTCAATGATAGGCAGTCTCTTTGTTGCCTTGTTTCTTGCAATGTGCTTTAGAAGCTAAGTTTTTTTTCTTCTGTGGGGCACAATGACAATTTGTTGATTGTAATCATCCATATCTACAATGATAGAATTTTCCTCTTTTCCAGATATTAATCAGGAAAAAATTGTTGAAGAAGGAGGATTGGATGCATTACTTACATTAATGCAATCATCCCAAAATTCAACTATTCTTAGGGTGGCTTCTGGGGCTATTGCCAATTTGGCTATGAATGGTAATTTTCAAGATTTTTTGGTGTATTGTGTGTGGTCAACTACACTTGTTTGATTGCTAAATATATCATCATTTTCAGTTTTTGGGTTATACTCTTTCACAGTTTCATATATTAAAGTTTTTTTTTTTTTGTTGAAAAAAGCACATTTTGAGAAACAATATATGTATATCAAGCTTGCGTTTGTGTGATTGATTTCTGATTTTTTATCTTGATAAAATTGAAGAAGAAAGGACAGTGCTTATCTCCCTTCCTCCCTACAGCATATCTTATGTTCTTCATAGTACTTCTTTTTCTGGAAAGCGAAATGACATTTCTGATTGTTACTTCAGATAACTTGCTTAAGATTCTTTTTTTTTTAAAAAAAAAAAAAATGTTTGTTTTGTATGACAAAAAAATTTCGTGGACAGACTTTTTTTAAAAATCAATTTTCAATCAAGAATTTTTCTGGACATGAGAAAAGTAATTAAAAATTTTGTTTTAACTTCTTAGAACTAACAATGCTATTGCAACTCAGAATGGGCCTTCACTGAAAAAAATTTCCCATTAGAATTTTTTGAATTAAAACAAGAAAAATAAAATTTTGCTGTGGAAAATATTTTACAGGAAAAATTTCTGGTGAAATAGTTTCCGAAGAATCTTCATTTTCCTACAAAAATGGCACCAGTGAAAAGTTACATTTATGGAGAAAATTGTAATTCTAACAAGATTAGAAAAGGTTCATCTAAAGAACTGCATTGATTTAACCCCAGACATCTATAATTGATTACCATTACTTAGTGATGTTGACTTATTAGTGTACATCAATTTGAATTCAGAGCTTAGTCAAGGTTTAATAGTCAGCAAAGGAGGTGCTAGGCTTCTAGCGAAGATAGCTTCAACAGTGATTGATTCACAGACGCTAAGGATGGTTGCTGGGGCACTCGCTAATTTATGTGGAAATGGTATGCAGAAGTTGTCTTTTTTGACATTCCCCATGTGAAATTTTTACCTGACTGAGATTTTAAATACTCCCTTCATTCTTAAATGTAAGAGCTAATAGATGAGTTTGCTTTGGTCTTAAGCGTAACACTTTAATCTACTTTGTCTCTTAAATTTATATTTTTTTTTCCCTAAACTCTCCCTGTTGTTGATTGCACATATTCAAAAGTTCTCCATTAAGAGAGTAGTTTCCAATGCAAATTGTTAAAAGGGGTACTTTAGAGAAATTGACAAACATTTTTTACAAACAACTAACTTAACTAATTTTCTTAAACTCTACAAATTAGTTATCTAATTCCTACCTTTGGGACCAAAGTGAGTACTTAAATTTATAAATGTTGCACTAGATGCCATTGTAAACTCATCTTACCCTCTCAAAGTAGATAACTACCAAATCTCTCTCTTTTTCTCTCAAACACCGATAGCTTTACAAGTCTTGTATGCTTTAGTTCTGATGTAGAGTCTGTGAATGACAGAGAGGTTACATATGCTGCTGAATGACGATGGAGGCATCAAAGCACTGGTGGAAATGGTCAGGTGTGGGAATATTGAGGTCATTGCACAGGTTGCTAGGGGATTGGCTAACTTTGCTAAATGTGAATTTAGAGGAAGAGTTCAAGGTTTATGACTGATCTTAGTTTTATGGACCCAAACTATCTATTCCTTCTTTTGTTTCTGTAGTAACATCAAAGACAAATAACTTCTTTGTGTAGGACAAGCAATAGGCTGCTCTCTATTAATGCAATATGATGCTCTTTCATGGTTGATTGCCAATTCCAATACCACTTCCGCTTCAACCCGGCGACACATTGAGCTCGCTCTCTGCCATTTAGCACAAAATGGTGAGCTTCTTGCTTTATAGAACATTGCTTAGTATGGAATTTTAAGAAACTAAAATAATTGAACAAATAAGAAGTGTTAGGGACATAATGAACTTGGTCCTTCAAAAGTTTCATGTAGCAATGGTAGAGAATCATTTATTTTTGTCCTCTTTTATGGACTTATATAGGAAAATCACTTCATGGTGGTAATTGTTTCTCCACGAGTAACTTGTTTGTACTTTGAAAATGAAAAAAAAAAAAAAATCTAAATTTACCTATATTTGAAACCATGAATTACATTTTGAGAAGCAAAAAAAAAAAAAAAAGGATTTTGCGTCAAACTTTAAATAGGGTAAATCGTTAAAAAATGTAATTAATTCCCCACTTGATGAGTTATAATAAGTATCCGTCTGAGTGCCTTATAATAGACTGAAGTATCACATTACAGCGGATTTAGTGTTTAACGTCTTGGCTTCTTTGGAATATGTTTCTATAAGGACTAGTGGTTTAAGTTTTCATTTCATTTCATGTTACACCAGAATTCCAATATTGTTTTGGAAGCGGCCATTGTTAGAGTTAGAAACATTTGTTTTGAATTGAAACAGAGGACAATGTGAAGGAGTTCATTTCCAAAGGTGGAGTCAAAGAGCTGGTTCGAATATCAGTACAATCCACAAGAGAAGATATTCGAAATTATGCCCAACGAATACTTGCCTCAAATCCAATGTTTCAGGCAGAGATGAATCAACATCAGATTTATTATGCATAATACTTCTTTTGAGTCTTTAATTTAATTTTTTATTATGTATCATATTAGCATAGTCACTGATTTATTATTGCCTTGTGTTGCACTGTTCATTAGTGAGCATGATTTTTGTTTTTTCTTGGGTAAAATGCCCAGAATTTTGTACTTCGTTAGTCTTACCAAATTTCCACATCTAAAACAAAAATGCAATTATTTTCATAGATCACTCCTATTAGGTGCTTTACTTTTTTTAACAGGGTTATCAAACTTGGACCAGACCAACCGGGCCCTCCTGAAATCAATGACCTGACCATGAAGTTGGTCCGGGTAGGTCAATAAACCGGATTTTTATGTAACCCAAGGTGACCTAGTCCTACCCTAGGTGGGTTGATGGGTTTAGACCGGTCACTTTTTTTTTTTTTTTAAAAAAAAAAGATTAACAAAATTATATTCTTTTTATGGGGTAAATGGCAATAGTAATAATAATTTTTTAGCCAGCGCTTTAGTAGCGCAGTGGCATAGGAGCCAATATTAATTGGCCTTCCTCTCTCATGTCCAAGATTTGAACCCTGCCTCACCTTCCTACCATGATGTATTAAAAAAAAATAATTTTTTAAGTTAATGACTATTAGTTTAATGATTAAAGGGTTGAAGGTATAAATATCTTTTTATCATTTATCTATTTTAATAATTGTCTAGGAACAATATTTATGATTATTGATTATAGTGTTATTTGATGGTCGATTAATACTAGATTTTAGTATGTTAAAGAAATTGTAAAGAATGCTAGATAAGTATATAACTATTTTGTTATAGATTTAAGGTATTAAATTGATTTTGGATGGTCTAATACTATAATGAGGATTTAAATTATTTTTAAATTTTTTATTCCCCACCATGCTGGCCCAGGTTGATTATAAGTTAACCTACTAACTCTTGACTTACTACCTTTACTGGTTCAAAGGCCAGTCCAAGTTTGATAACCTTATTTTTTAACATAAATTTAATTATTCTTATATGTATATATTGTTATAGGTTATATAAGCATTTGTTCACACTTAAGCTGTAACGACATTGTTGGTTGGTCGACAATTAATATAAGCATTAAGATAGGAGAAAATTATTGTGAGATCTAAAGGAAGGGGTTTGATGACCAAAAATTCCAAGTAAACTTATTGTCATTGGAGTTTGTCATTCCATGCTTCTTCGTTATTATTGAGACTTTTAGGTGATTAAATATATGCAACTTTTAATGTGAGAAATTATTTGAGATATATAATAAAGTAAAAATAAATATTTTTAAAGATAACATAATTTTGGTTTAATATAATCTTCGGCCCATCAATTATACCTTCATTTTGGTTTTTGTTTTTCAAGAAAGCAAAATGGTCCAATTTTTTAGTTAATTATAGTGACAGCAAAATGGTCCAATTTTTTAGTTAATTATAGTGACAAATGTTTAAAACGAAATGAAAATTTAAGGGGCCAAAACAAGGTGAGGGTAAATTTGAGGGATTAAGGATTATATTAATCCTATAATTTTTATTATTTTAAAAATTAACTATATTTATAAAAACAATATATATATATATATATATATATATATATATATATATATATATATATATATATATAAAAGAAAAATCATTTGTCCAGTGACTGGACCTAAGAAATTTTCCTGTGAACCACTAAAACTACGTCGTTTGGTTAAGTATAGTGATTGGGTGCCTTAATTTTTTTTTTTTTAAAAAAAAAATCGCTTAGAATCATCGAATGGAGAATCAAATGGCTAGATTTCCCACTAACAATTTCTCACTTGAATAAAGACGTTTCCCATCGCATCTTCCAGACTGCCGCTAACAATTTCTCACAAAATTTGAATAAATGGCTAGGTTTTTGAATCAAATTAGTTTAGAATCATGGAGATTACGCACAAGAAAGCCGGATAAACGAAATATCTAGGAAGTTACAGCAAGCGAATCCATGACATTGAGAGAAAGAATGGAGAATCAGATTCTTTTATCTTCCATTAGCAAATGATTTCTAAATTTAGATATAAGGTTTTAATCCATTTACTGGAAGTAATTTTCTCTATAATTTCCTATTGATTCTGTCAGTTTGTATTCTTATCCTGGGATATGTTTTATTCCTATTTCTTCTTCACGATAGCGCTGGATCGGAAATTGAGTCATGGGGTTTGTTTTTTCTTTTGTTTTTTGTTTTTAATTTAAGGCACGCTTTCACTAACCCAAACAGTGTTGTTTCGATTCACAGGATAGATTGTTAGGTCCAGTCACTGGACAAATGATTTTCCCTATGTATTAATATATATATTTTTTAAAATGTACTATTTATCGATATTATAATATTCAAATTTGTATATATTGAACAACAAATATATTTTTGCCAACTAAGATATTACATAAATATAAGAATATCACGAGTGGATTCATTCTTTTATTTTATCAAAAACCTTCTCATGTGGTGGTTGGGGAATTTTACTTGTTCCATTTCATTAAAAAAAATGTTGTCATTTCTTAATTCTAAAGAGAAATTAACGAATAGTGATAAGGCTATTCCATTTTTGAATCACATATTAAATATGGAGTAAATTTTGGTAGTTTTTAGTAATATACTAATAATTATAACTAAATACTAGAGAGTAAAGAAAGAACTGAATTAGCCGACAGATGTGATTTGAGAAAGAAGAGATGAACGTGGTCACTTAACAATAATCAGAAATCCCTAATTAGGCCTCTCAACCTGATCAATAATATGTTAAAAGTGGAGGCCTAAATTTGAATTTTGGTATTTCAACTGGATTTATATAGGATTCTCCCTCATTAATATATATTTAGATATTAATATTACTATATCTTCATATTAATAAAATATTTAAAAAAATCAGGTAATCTTTTATAAATTTTATACAAAGTTAATAATAAGGAGTAACTCCCTTCGAGAATATTTTTTAATAATAAAAAATGCAGTAAATAAAAGTTTCCATGTAATTATAAAATCTACAGATATTCACATTCAAAATATAAACAAATTAAAATTTGGTATTGATTATGTAACGCTTTTTTAAGCTCTTAATATTTTTTTTAAAAAAAAAATTGTTTGAGTTTATTTTTTAGGGAAAATTCATATGAGGGTCCTTTTAACAGAAAAAATCTCAAAAAATGCTCCAAGATTTTGAAAATCCCAGAAAAGACCCCAGGGCCTTTTCTGGTATAATTTCATTAAAACGTTAGTTGTTAATGAGGCTGATATAGTTGTTAACGTGTACTGATATTGTTGTTAACGGTACTGATTTAGTTCTTAGGAAATTGTTGTTAATGAGATTGATTTAGTTGTTAATGACCTACTCATCAACAACTATATCAGTTCCTTTAACAACTAAAATTTTAATGAAATTATACTAAAAAGGCCCTGGGGCCTTTTCTGGGATTTTCAGAATCTTGGGACTTTTTTTGGGTTTTTTCTGTTAAAAGGGCCCCATATGGATTTTCCCTATTTTTAATAGGTTTTTTTTTAAAAAAAAAAAATTTTTGTTTGAGTTTAATTTTTTGTTTGTTTTAATGGACTGAAGTGAGTTTAGTTGGCACTGATCATATTAATCAGGAAAAAATTGGAGAAGTAGGGAGAAGAGCCAAGGAAGTAAAATATTTATCAATACCAAAAATTAATATATAAATTTTTAATTATGAAATTGACTTTCTCTAACTCCATCTTATCTATTTGACAATTAGTTATCTAATTTGATGATATCTCCACGTATATGTGAATTAAAAAAAATACTTATATGCAGCTCAATATTTTTATGATATTTTGTTTGGTATATACTGTATTATCTTAAAAGTTACTCAAATTAAAATAACATCTAAAATCTATAAACAATTAGATATCTCCCTCTTTTTAGGTTTTTATTATTTTAAAGGCTTAAAAATCACAAAAAAAATATAAATACTTTAAATTAATTTAATTAGCTTCATTAGTCTCCATAAAAAGGTGAATTGAGTCTTATATTTTGAACTGGAGTTAGTATAGACTAATATGTCTTTTTTAGAATTTTTATAAGCATGGATAAAAAGTAAGCTATACAAGGGGGGAAAAAAACTTAAATTAAAGTAAGAATAACAACAAGAGAATTAATCCAAAATAAGTAGTTTGACTTTTCCTGCCCAAGGACATCCTTTCCAACACTACATTTAAAAGCTACCTTAGTAAGAATTAACCTCTTCATCTTTTTCAAGTAGATAAAGGCTCTCTGTGTGATAACGAAAGAAAACACTGTTTTCCATAATACCCACTAAGAAGACATCGGTTGGACTTGCTGGATTGTACCTATAAATTTGCCCTTCTTCCATTTCTAATATAAGATCACCATTCTTTCTTGCACCTAATACATTTTCCGGACCCATCTCTATCTTCATCTCCAATGAAGAGGTTTTCGTCCATGACTCATGGTTCCCATATTGTTTCATGGTCCAAGAGTCAAAAAGGCAGTCTCTGAATTGATTATCATATTCATTTTCAATTAGAAAGAGTTGTGTAAAGAGAAGCAAGTCTCCTGTTGTTGCAACAAAATTCAAGAGACAATGACGACGTGCGTCCTTAGGAAGCAATATTTGTCCAAATATTTCACTTGACAGATCAAATGTAAGTATAACACCACCATCTATCTCATTACTATGAGCAATCCAATGAATTATACCATTGAAGTATACGTTGGGTTTGCTACGATAAATAGTACATGAATGAAGGATACTTCCATATGTATTGAGACGTTTCCATGACCATGTAGTGTATGAGAAAACCCACACTGAATCAAACTCTTCAGCCCAGGTGTAAATCGTAGGACGGCTAATAATATTTACGATCTTAAAGTTATTGCTGCTGCAATCAAAACCAAAGCCTATAATAGAGAACCTTAAATCGCAATCCATCATGAGGGGAAGCCATGTATACTTTCGAATAGTTGGGTTCCAAAGAATGAATTTGAGAGGCATGTTGCTGGCAAGACATATTAACCCATTGCTTACGCCTATCACTTCTGTACCTTTAAAATCATCGATGTTATTCTCTATTTTATGAGATAAATCGAATTGATTGTTATCCCAATGCACTGAATAGGTTACTCTGCAATATGGAAAATAAATATATTCCCTTTCAAAATTTTGCGCGCTCTCGCTACAGTAACAGGCTTTAATAAGGAGGATTTGGTTTCTCGAACCAAAAGACGAGCTGCGAAACATGAAGTCAGGGCTTGTAATGAGTCTATTCCAATCTTTGCAAACAAATAATGATTGAAACAGGGTTTGGATATGGAGTATCACGGTTGGAGGATGCGAGTTTGGCTTCCATGCTGGTCGTGCGTGATTGAAGAGTCTAAGCGACAGTTTACGGTGAGTTAACTCAAGAGTCTAAGCGACAGTTTATGGTGAGTTAATTCAAGACTACGCCATGTATATATAGACATAAAAAGATAATGTTAATAATTTAATAATATTAAAGGATATCATTTGGATTTCTGAAGCTAACTAATATATCTTTTCGGTTGGATATATTTTTAAAAAGATAGGCTTATTGAAAATATATTATTTTAAAAAATTAAGGGAGCGCTTTATCATATCACATCCTATATATATATATATATATATATTTTCAAGAACATCACATCTATCTTTTAATCCCTATCAGCCTTATATTTAATAAATAGTCTTAACCCAATCTTATTATATAATTTTCGATTTAAATTTTTATTTCTGATAAATAAAACTAACCAATACTAAAGTTTAAAGGAATCTTTTAAATTCAAACTCAAATTTAATTTTAAAATTCTTTATTTCTTTCCTAAAGGGGATATTAGTGTGTGTATGTGTACACCGACATAATATATAAAATTTTTAATAGAATTATTCCACAATTATGAAAAGAAGACATTTGTTAAAAGGGGGAAACGGCGGCGTCGGTACAGGAGCTCCAGATAGTTTATTAGAAGCAAAAAAACGGGAGAATTATGGAGAGGAAACAAAATATTTATTAATAAGATTTTAAAAATTGTAATTACTTTTGAAAATCAAAAATCAAAAATAAATTTTTAACTACGGAATTAACCTTCCGTAACTGCTAGTTATAAAGTTTGATTATATCTTTATGAAAGTATATTTTGATAAAAAGAAATATCTGTACGCGATTCCATAAATTTACGACATTCTCTCTTGTATATATTAGATTATCTTAAAAATTATTTAAATTAAAATAGCTTCTAAAATCTATAAAGAATTAGAAAATCTACCGATTATCTTAAAAATTATTTAAATTAAAATAGCTTCTAAAATCTATAAAGAATTAGAAAATCTACCTCTTTCTAGATTTTGGTTATTTTAAACTTAACAAAATCATGAAAAAAATCATATTAATAAACTATGAACGTGTTGTTAAATTAATTATTGTGGAAGAAATGTTAGTAGGGGTAATATGGGAAGAATATGACAAAAATTGTTCAAAATTTTTTTATAAAAAAAAAAGTATAATTCAGGGGTATATGACATTAATAAGTTGCAAACATTATTTACTATATAAAATGTATAAGTATATTATTAAATCATTATTGTCTTTAATTATTATTAAGAAAGTAAAGATAGGGGTATTATAGGAAAAATTTGACAAAATTTAAAACTTGCTCTTATAATTAGGACCAAAACCAATTTCAAAATTTGCTCCTATAATTATGAGTGATATATTTCTTTAAAAAATTTCGTGGAGAAAAGCTTAAATAAACCTCAATATCTAAACAAAATTTCATTCAATTTAAGCACGCTTTTGAGAAGGGAATATCACCACCAAGTAATTGAGATGTAATTAGATAAAATGTAGGGAGTTTGATCAAGATTAATTTCGTAATTAAATATTTATATTTTGATCTTTGATCTTTTAATAATTATAATTTTTAAGGTTTTTATTAATAAATATTCATTTTTCTTAATCATTTCTCCTGATTTTCTAGAAGAAAATCCCATGCTCGAAACTCCCAAGTCCAAAGGTAAAGCAGAAAGGATAAAACATGCACACACAAAAAAACCCGTAGTATCCCTCAGTAAGAATTAACCTCTTCATCTGCGATGAACGTTTTTTGTCTACCACAAAAGTAGAAATGTTTTTCCCATTACTTATTATAAATTTTAAAGAATAGATGTTTTCATATTAAATAAACACATACTTTGGTATTACAATATTATATAAGTAATAAATTATAAATATATTTTGTGTAAAATAAGTATAATTATTTTTACCTGTCAGTAAAATCATTCATGAACCAAAGGAATCTGCAGACACACACAAAATTACGAGAGGGAAAGACATTTTGTCGTGGGCATACATAAAGCAATTCCTTTGTTCAATATTTTTTGGAAAAAAAAGGAAAAAAAAATATTCTTTGTGTTTATTTGTTTTTTATTACGAATTAATGAATGTGTTTATTTGTTGAATGATTTATATTGTTTAGATATTAATGTTGATAATATTTATTTGATAAATTAGAACTTCAATTATTGCAATTTACTAATTATATTTCTTTCAAAAAAAATTGAAGGAAAAATATTAAAATTTGGAATAGTAATTTCCAAGCCTTGTAGGGCCAGCCCTGGCCCTGGTATATCGGGCCAGGCTTTGAAAAACATATGATTTCCTTACCCTACGCCCATGGTCGGCCCTATTAGGCCCTGGCCCTGTCAGGCCGGGCCGATCCTAATTCCCAGATCTAAGTGAAATAGATATCCAGCAAATCATTTCAAGTGAAAATCTGACAGATTTATTCACCAAGTCACTTCCAAGTAACAACTTTGAAAAGCTTGTTTATGACATTAGTCTTCAAAGACTCAAAAATCTTAACTGATGTTGTCAAGAAGGGGAGTTGATACATGCTATATTCTTTTTCTCTTATCTAGATTTATTCCACTAGGTTTTCTTATAAAGGTTTTTAATGAGGAAGCACTTGAAAGTATATCAATGAATGATGTACTCTTTTCTTTAAGTTTGATTTTTATCCCACTAGGTTTTTCCTAGTTAAAGTTTTTAACGAGACATATTTATAATAGATATCCAAAGGGGAGTATTATAAATATATTAATTAGATGGATGTCCATTAACTCTTGAACTCTCACATTCTGTCACATGTATAATATAAAGATGTGGGACCCACACACATAAATTCTCCCCTTCTCCAGCCGACTTGTTTTAGAGTAAGTGTTGAAAAATTGGCTTGGGGAAAGTTACATCTAATGACCAGGTGGATGGAGAAAATTACACCAAAAAGACTCATTTTCAATCATTATAAATAGGGAAGAGGATTTTCTTCTCATCTTTCTTCTCATCTTCTCTCATCAGCCCATCTGGGCCGTTGATTGAAGAGATAAGAGAAAAGTTAAAGTAATATTATGATGATTGGACGGATATGATTTAGAAATGATGATGGATAATAAGAAAAGAATTATAAAAAATAGGGCTATGTACCCATTGTAAACATAGAAAGAAATATACTAGTAAGTGAATCCTCTTTCTTCCCCTCTTCTCTCTTTCTGATTCTAAATTTCTTTCAGTGTTATAACATATTCATATTTAAAGAGACTTTTTTTTAGACTTATCAAGGTCGTTTGCCCTGATATCTAATTCTGATTCGGGTACTTCAGTTAGTAAATTCTGCTGGGATGTTTATTACAGTCAAGTATTGAAAATTGACGTTGTCTTTGTCACTGCAGACTATCAGTTTGACTATGTTTTAGATCTACTTGCATTGGTTTGTAAAGCGATAACTTTGAACATTTGAACCTGTTATCACCAGTTCGTTTGACCTGTCCTTCCTGAAAGTGCGTGTACAATTTCTCATTTTGTCATTGAAACATTTTTGTATGGTTTGTTTTGTCTGGGGTCATCAGCAGCGTGAACAAATAAAAGTTTTTTTTTAAAAAATCTAATCGTTTGGGGTGGTAATTAACTTGTGATTATTTTTAAGCTATGAATAATCAAATATGATTATTAATTGGGAGAATCCTGTATAAATCCAATTGAAATATAAAAATCCAAATTTAGGTCTACACTTCTAACAAATTATTGATGAGGTCAAGAGACTTAATTAGGAATTTTTGAATGTTATTAAAAGACTAGAATACCCTTCTATAATTAAAAAAAGAAAATTGAAGGTAGATGTAACCCTTTTTTTTATTTCAATGGTATTCAATTAAGATTTTCTATTTATTTTTGGTTAGTTAGTTTGTTTTATGATTTTTTTAAAATAAAACATACAAATATATATATATATATATATATATATATATATATATATGAGATAAGATATTATCACTACCACTTTTTCACCATTAGATCAGAATCTCATTTACTTTTATTATTTCTCTCTCCTATTGAAATTCTGATGTAACGGTGAAAAAGTGGTAGTGACATTGGTAGTGACAAAAAATGGTAGTGACAATATCCTATCCCTATATATACACATATACACAATATAAATTTTTATAAAAAGCTATAATAATAATCAAAATATAATTATTAAAATTTGTGTATATCCCATGTAATCAAAACAAATATTCTTATCGGGAAAATATATTATATAAAATAAATGGGAAAATCATTTGTCCTAGACCTAAGAAATTTTCCTGTGAACCACTAAAACTACGTCGTTTGGTTAAGTATAATGATAGGGTGCCTTAATTAAAAAAAAAAACAAAAAAAATCGCTTAGAATCATCGAATGGAGAATCAAATAGTTAGGTTTCCTACTAACAATTTCTCACAAAATTTGAATAAAGACGTTTCCCATCGCATCTTCCAGACTGCTGCTAACAAATATATATTCACATATATATTCATATATACTCACTGTTATATACTCTCTTTAAACTTTTGGATACACCGAACAATAATTTTATAAACTAATAAAAATAAAAATGGTTAAAATCAATAAATTTATCTTCAAATTCAAGTAATTTTTAATATTATCTTTATTAATTATAATAAATTTTAATATAATATTAATTATTACTCTCTCACTTTCTCTCTCTAACTACTCTTATTAAATATGAGCAACCATAAAAAAATAATAATAATGCTCTTTAAAAATAAGCAGTGTCTTATAAAAATTATTAAAAATATTTATTAGTTGGTGTTTTATAAGAAAGTCTAGAAAGAATATTATTTACCATGTATTTGTGTGCCCACGTATATGGAATTATTACAATGTCCTGTTGACCAAAAAAAAAAAATTACATTGTCCGATATTAATTCACTATAGTGGACACGTGAGAATCATACAAAGAATAAGAATGTTAGGTGGCCTGATTGTAAATTATATATATATTTTATGCTTATTCAAATAGTAAATTGTTTCAATCAGGTTAACGTACAATAATTATGTTAAATTGATTAATGAGCAATATCTATGATCATAGCAACGACAATAATTAAGTAAATAAATTAAGATGACTATTGTGGGGGATAAAGAAAAGACGACAGTTATTAGAGAAAGGGATTGCTTATTAGTCATACTCCCTCATGTCTTAAATATAAGACATAGTTAATTTTTTTAAAAAAAGATTTAGGAAACTAATTAAATTGCTTTAAAATATTTATATTTATCATTTTTTCTTTAAATTATTTTGCTTAATTTATAAATTGATATATAATCAATGAATATACGACATATAATATAATTAAGCAATCTATTTAATTTCTTTATTATGTTAGAAAAAAGTCATCCATATTTTATATTTAGAAAGGTGGGAATGAAATAATTACATATATACGAAAAGACCAAAGAGAAAAATGGGTTTGGTAAGATTGACCAGAGGCTATGAATGAAGCCATACCGGCGACTAAAAGGTTTGAGAATATTAAGTCAAACCACTTTTCTTGTTTCTTTTTCCCCACAGCTTGATATTGTATTTTTGAAAGAATATAGATGCAATGGTGTTCTTTTATAGCCTGTCTTATTTGTGTTTGATTATGACATGATCATCATTAAACATTTGATCTTTAATATAATATACAGTTTTTTTTTTGTGTAAATTAAAGAAGTTAAGTAAGAAACTTAATTATAGTATACCACTTTAATCTTATTTTAAGTTCTTTTTTATTAAAAAATTTGGTCCTATTTATAAGTTCGGTTTCAGGAAAGTAAGTGAGATTATGATAATTTTATTTATATTAATTGTACCAATGAAAATGAAAAAAAGAAGAAAGAGTTGAGAAATTTTCATTTATAAGTGAGAATAAAGTTGAAAATTTACTCCATAATCATTGAGTTAATTACCTTTTTTTAGTATATGTGATTTAGTTAAAAACAAGACCTTCGACCCGTGCGTTGCACGGAATATGTTTAACTAATAATTTTTCAATCTAAGGAACAACTATGCTAATGTAATCAATTATTAATATGAATTAATTAAACAACTTATACAAACAATGTGAACTAATGAATTCATACAATCTGGTTCATTACATTTGTGGATGTGGCATACATTGTTAGTTAGCACATGATATGCATAAGTAAAGTGTTTGATAACAAATCTGTTTGACAGAAAGAAATACATAGTAGAATGAATAGAAAAAAAAGTTAAAATGAAGAACATATGCTGAGGCAACGATTAATTAGTTTTTCAAAATGTTGAGTACAAGTGATGGCATGTACATTTTGTGTTTGTTTATCTTAATCAATGATCAATATTGTCATATTTGTGTAACGCACGGGGAAAAAGTCTTGATTCCACTATGAGGCATGATAATAGGAGTGTATTATTAAATGCATGAATGTAAAACGATTGAGAAGAATAATTGCATTGATCGATTAATACAACATGGTGAAACACAAAAAACGTACTTTGGGAACAGTCATAAGTACTTTCTTATCACACTTGGTGCATCTAAGAGTGCCATTGTCCATGTACTCAGGCTTCTTGTCACATGGACATGCATCATAAACCCATCCATATAAAGTTTCACACTTTTGAATAGTTACCTTTGTGATAACATCACACTTCTAAACATCGAACAATTGCGTTTAAATATATATCTCCATGAACATTAATTGGATAAGGTTAATATCAAGAAATGTAGGGTTATTTCTTTTTTTTTAAAAAAAAAACAAAGATATCTAAAATTTTTAATAAGTATTATTGCTTGATCTAACTTGGAAATATCAGACAACGTTAGTCATGTTCGAAAACTTAGCAACGACTCTGGTGAGTATGTGGGATAATTTGCATTTGATATTTGATTGAACAGTTGGATGGACGCAGAATCTTGATTGAGTCTGTAAAATAAATAACCGCATAAACAGTATTTTTTTCAATACATAAACTATTTAAAGTAATAAACAAACTTTTTAAAAAAATCAAGGCAACTAACCTTTCTTTTAGTAAAGATGCCTCTGGTATATTTGGGTTTAGAGTGACAACAGTTGCATTGAATGCGTTACTCAAATGACCATAATCTGTAAACATGTTTTAAATAATACAGGAATATTGTAAGTTATGATCATGTTAACAACAATAATAATGAAAAGGTTATGAGAAAAACATGTATTCCTATTTAATCTAGCAAAACGCAGAAGCACTACAATTGAGGGTTCCATGTCCTCTGTCTTTTTTTTTTTTTTTTTTGCATAAGTCTCCTCAGCACAATCACCCCAAAGAGTGACATTTACTACATTCTCACTTTGATCAAATAAAATATGAAAACAGATATTAGTATTTATAATACTTATACCAATATATGTATTAAATTTGTTTCCAATAATAAAGATATTACTTTTCATCAGGTATGCTTAAATTTAGTTTCTTGACAATGTCAGACTCCCATCTTTGATCTTGTAAACGTCCAAAAGTATGCAAAAACCCAAGTACATCTGCGATTGTTTGCATGACATGTCATAAAACAATATTATTTAAATGTAGACTTAAACATTTCAAATCAAAATATACAACATTTAAAAATAAAGTAATGTCAAAAATTTTCCAAACCTATTAACCCTGAGTCATTGATGTTTCCCTGTTGAATGTGTACAATGGATTTGAAGTTATATGCCTCTTTGGTAATGACATCATCGCATTCTTCAATGAATGTGTGTTGATGAAAGTTGAATTTGTTGATGAAAGTTGAATTTCCAGGGGTGTGAAGTAACTCTATACTTATCATCATTTTCAACAACCTCGAAGTTCTGAAAATTGTATACCATCCCTTCTTTAGGGCTTTCAATCAATAGCTTAATAAGATTTTTGTGAGTAGCCGAAACCTCAATCTTTGTTTCCTAATAAGACAGTGAATTTAAAATGCACAACAATGAAGTAAAATTCCATCATTATATAGAATATTTGCATGATGTTAGTGAGATACCATATACATGAATATGGCACAACAATTAACCATTTCGTCAGCCAATATCATGCCTATTTTCCAAATGGGGTTCACGACAGCCTTTTTCCTCACGACCCACTTTTTGATAACCTTTGCAATAACAGACCATGTATCCTTGCTATCATTGACGTTAGACAAAGATGTTTTGGTCATTTTCTAAAAGGGAAATGGAACAAATGGTTTCAACACATTATAAAAAAAACACGAACATGAAGGATAACATTAAAATGTAGTGTCTGACCAAATTTTTTAAAACAACCAAGATGTGAGAGAGAGAAGGAGTCAGACGAGCTTTTCTTTTTGTTTCATCTGTGTGATGACCAAAGCCACTAACACCTATCAATAGACATGAATTTGGTGGGAAGAATATAGCAGTGTGATATGGTTGCCAATTTGGCGCCATACGAATAATGGTGAACGAATATGTCGCAGTTAACGTGGAATATAAAGATTAGCAAAGGTAAAGTTTGTTTGTCTGAAACTATTTATTGTAAATGAAGAATGATAAGTTAGATTTGACCGGTAAAATATTTGTTAAAGTTACAACTTATATTTGACCGATAAAATATGGGGTTTATTTTTCTCATGTTGCATGAGAAAAAGAAGATTTCTACACACACATAAAATAGTGGGACCCACATATATATATAATGCTAATTATATATATATGCGAGTTCCATCATTTTATGTGTGTGGCATGAGAAAACATTTCTTCTACAACATGAGAAATGTTTTTCCCATAAAATATTTGTTAAAGTTACTTTAATTGAGTTTTAAGATAATTGTAATCTTTATATATAGATGTTGGAACGAAATGAGTCTACTGGATTGAATATGTTAGACTTTTAAAATGGTGAATTTTTGTTTATTTACAATAATATATAACAAACAGATTCAAACGGTAAACCACAACTGTATGAACACGTTGATTAAATTGTTGGTCATTTAATTCTTCAAACCATTGGAGTATACCAGGTCCTTAACCCAAGGAAACAACAGTAATACTGGTTTTAAAAATGCAATTGGTACATGCATTTAAGAATCTTGACTTCTTTGTCTTGTACCAAAAAACCATGTTAATAACCCTCTTTCACAATGAACACGTATTCGGCAAGGCATTAAAGTAATATTAATAATAACAATTCAACGTTTGAATGTATTACAACTATCTGTTAAATTATAGTTGAAGACGATAATTAAGTATGGAGGAAGGTTAAAAACGCATTCAATATCAGTTATTGTATGGCATTGAATAGAAATAAACGTTGAAGATGATTCGTACAGTATGTGGCTGATTCAAAACTCATTGAAAATCCATCTAATGTTGGAAGTAGATACCATTTGTTTGAAAAAACCACTATTAAAGACTTATATGAATCTGTAAAGACAACCCATTTACAAAACTGGGTAAGCACGTCGAGTGATAAATTAAATTGTACATGTACCCAAAGATGTAATATCCTTAAAACATATTTGAATCGTACTTGTAACATAATTCCGAAAAGACTTAATCATAGACAGAATGCTGAAAGATTAATTAAAGAGAAACACAACATCAGCAAGCTATCACATGTGTCTTCACCAAATCAACTTCTGGGAAATCCAGATCAACAAATACACGTCGTGTTGCACCAAGGACGGAGGATATCTCAACACCTAAATTAATGATAAAACAATAACCTGACAGTTATACATAAAAATATTTTACTCAGGTTGAAAAAGAACTAAATGAAACAAACCTTTCTATACTTTCCGCACGATCTTAGCATACTTGACAACAACAAACACTCCTAAGCGTCCATGCAAATTTTCTAGAACATTAAACGTGCTTTCAAGTGCTTCGCCTTGCAATATACACCTGACAATGGACATTTTCCTGCGACAATGTTGTAACAGAAAGCATAAGTGACTTGGATTATAATGCCTTATATTTTTTTTAACAAAATGGCATACAGTAACCATACAGTTTATCTTCTAGGTCGACAATCAGTGTCATTGCATATATCCCTCTGCTTTTATAATTTGCACATCGATTGTATGATTTTAGTATGCCGCAAACATCTGATTATTAGCCAACATAAATAACGATTAAAAAAGTGAACCACACATGCAAAAAATATATGAAAGATACAACCAAAATATAAAGACAAATTTCAGGAAAAAAAAAACTCACCAATCAGCATACAGTTTGTAGGAATGCCCCACCAGTTAGTATCATTTACATAATTGAGTACAAATAATCTCTTTGGAATGGAGTTGCTAAACGAAGGAGTTATTGTAAAAAAATTAGTAAGGTTAATGTGAATCAACGGATGAATTCCATCACCACCTTCGCGAACCAAGAAATGTGAAATGTCATAAACACCACCCTCAACTAGTTTCCAACAATGCTTGTCCATCAGTTCAATTGACATGACATAATCCTAACCAATATACACGTATCTTTCTCATAGGATAAGTAAATGTGTCAAACAATATTGTTGCCAAGAAATTTGTATTAGAAAAACAAATGAAATCTAGGTAAAATATATAAAAGAATGATAACTGTATCATCAAAAACAATCAGATCGACAGATTCCAGTTCCAGCAATGGACGTTTATGGATACTGGATTTTCGCTCCAAATATCTATGGACGATACGATCAACTCTGACCTTCAACATTATTTGTTTAGGACCTTCAGAAAGATTCTGCAAACTGCGTATAATGTTTATTTCCATTTCTGGAGAGAAGAGTTTTGAGTTAAGATGGTTGAAAATGTGTGGATTGATGGACAAACTAAACCAACAACGGTTCAATTTAAATAATGAGCGTGGCGTCGTATGGATCGAGCGGTAACTATGATTTGACGGTTGAAATTGTGGAAGCGCTGGCTGGTAGCAAAATCACTTAAAACACATACTGGTAAATGGAAATAGCTGTCTCAAGTGTTGTTTATGTGTTGAGGTTTCGAACCGTCGGTATCATGATATCAATAACGCATGGAAGTCGAACAGTTATATCATTTTGATTCCATCATTTGCGTAATAAAGCATGTAAGTCGAACAGTTATTTAACGCATACAAGTTAATGTATGTAACAAAAGTAGAAATTATTTGTATCAATAATGATGGAATTAGAATTGGCATTTACTCTTTATTATAATAGCACTAAAAAACGAATGACTAATATAATTACAACTACATTAACAATGAAAGATGACATTAACCTACTAAATTATGTGCATGTTATCAAAAGTTTATAGATACAATGTAATAATTGTAATAAGATTGAAAAAAAAAACATGGATTCGCAGGGTTTGTTCAGGATTTTTCCATCATTAAAAAATGTGTTGATGAGAAAAGAGACTGCTAAGAAGGTGAAGCATTCGTTGCATATGGGGAAAAATTATTAGGAATCCGTTATGACTTAGTTGGAAACCGTTAATGACATCTTTAAATTGTAAAGATGAAGCATTCATTGCATATTCGGAAAACTAAACAACCTTACATGAACTAAAACATTTATGAAGTTCCATAGACCATTACAATGAAGCGGCTGTAACAAAAAAATAACTTCAACATCCTGAAAGCTGTTAAATGTGCAGAGTATTGTTCATCCTTTAAGGGGAGACTTGCAATGATGGGCAGGATGATTCAACAACTTCATTGTCACCGGTCAAATGCGTAGCATTGAGATGGTTTACTTTGAAGCGAATGTCAACTATCGCATGGTGGACGTAATTTAAAACAGTTGCCGATATGTCGCAATGGCTGAGGAAAATAATTTCCCCATTTGCAATGTAAACGGGATAAAATTTACGAATGGAAACATTAGGAAATTAAAATTACATCAAAATAATTAACGTGACATAAAGCAAAATACTAACCAACAGTCCTAATCATCTTGACAAAGAATAAGGCAACAACAACCCCTTCATCATCTACAACATTGGCATAGCTGACTGCTGCCCAAAAAGCAGGTGACCCTCTAAAACAGCACTGAAATGGGTTTCCACTATAAAGTGTGAATGAAATTAATATTGACAATCAAATGTATATTAATAGAATTGAAAATAACAAATAAGAAGTAAAAAACAAACCGTTCATCAATGATTTCAAAAGTAAACTGAGATATGGTCTCTCCCTCATCAACTATATCTGTCAGTTGGCATACTGAAGTTACAAGGCCAAAAACATCTGGAACATAACAGCCACATAGAGAAGAGGTTTTTTTTATTATTAAAACACATTTAAAAAGTATTGCAAGACTGATATTAAAAGTAAAATGGGGGTAAAGGGTTGATACTTATAGAGTTGTTTCAAGAATTGTAGTTGCTGCTAAAGGCAGGAGGGGCTGGAACAGATGATCCGGTGTGTTGACAGCGTCCCTAACCAATACAACCTGAGTGAATGGTTGTAAAACAATTTTTAAATCTGGGTTTATGATATTTGGGCCATGTTCATCAGCAAATTGTTTTAAAACAAAACAGCATCCTGGGATAATGACTCCCATAAGTTTGCGTATGACATATTGCCTACGCAATACAGCCAGGCATAAATAACCCTACAACAAAAAGAGTAAAATAGATAATCTAAGGTTTGTAACAGTTCAAAAAGTTCCTGCCAAATGATACCATACTACACACAGGAATAACACCTTCGAATCTGACAGGAGCACATTGAAAGTCATGGGTGGATCATCCTTGGGATATGGAATATCCCTGAAGGTGTGGAGGACATTCACTGTAATCTGCCAGTCGTATTTTTTTTCCATCGAGGAATAGAAAAGAAGCAACATTACTCATGGTCATTGTATGCAAAGAGGTAAATAATTAAAAGGATTGTATACTGTTTGAGTCTTGGAACGGAGTCAGAAATTCTGAACCACTCTGGAACAAATAGCCAATGTTGCACAGTAAAGGCATCGTAAATGATGGGAAACAATTAATGCTAGTAATGATGTGGTAGCCGCTTACATGTACCAATTGCTTCATTATGGCTAATAAATACTAATGCTAATAGTCAAGAATGTGATAAGTTCGTTGAAAATGTAATAGATATAAATGCGACGATTGAACTCAGGAATGAAACAACGCACGGTTTTATGATCCAGGTTCAAAGATTGAGTGTCCACAACGAATAGTAATTGAAAAGAGTGGATGTGGAGTAAACAAATCCCTTCGACGTGCATCCGTATCTTTGTGCATGGGGAATACAAATAGTTTACTTTAAATGCGATAGTTCACATTACGCGCATGCATAAACACTACAAAATATTAGTATCTTTGTGCATGGGGAATACAATTAATTTACTTTAAATGCGATAGTCCACATTACGCGCATGCATAAACACTACAAAATAGTAGTATCTTTCTGCATGGGGAATGCAATTAATGCAATTTTTAACAATGTTTTTTTCAAAACATTTAAAAAAAAAAGCAGTTGATGTAATTTTCAACCTACTTTCTTTGTGAAAGGAATTATAGAACTTGACGAAAACCTTCAAAAAAAACGGTGAGGTATTTTTAAGGAAATTAAATACATTTACTTTATGACTACGACTTTTGAAGGAATAGATGTAATTTATTTAAAAATATTAGAAAAATTCTTTATTAACATATGAACCCGTTTTTTTGTAGTCATCAACCATCAGTTACGAAAAGTAAATTAAAACGTCACAATAAAGCAGTGTAAAATTTCACAAGTCAACTGATTCCCATTAATTTTATGAGAAATGGCCTATCAATTTTCCAATACCCGTATATTGATAAATGTTATTTAGCTTAATATAAACCGAAATAAAATTGAGCTTCAACACGACTTTAGTCTTCTAGGAAAGTGATTAATCATTACAAACTTACTTAATAATAACTAAATAAATAAATAAGATAGTTGATTGTATTGTGGTAATTAGATGTTAAATAAAATTGAAAACGTAATGTCCCATTTGATTTTAAACGGATTGAGGGAAAAAAGTCATATTATTGTACAATTTTCATAATACTTACTGTTGATATTAAGCTAACATTGTATGGTGTAAAATATGAAGATAGTTGATTGTTTTTGTGGTAATTAGATGTTAAATAATCTTAAAAAACACAATGATAATTTGCTTTTACACGGATTAAGAAAAAAAAAGTTAGTCCAATTGTTGTATGTCATTAGCATAATCATTAACATTGAATAGACATTGTATGGTGTAAAATTGTAGATTTTGATCACAGCTAAACTGTCAACAATCAACATACATAGAACATGAAGCATTCATTGTTCAATGAAAAACTAATAAACGTTGTAGTTACTACAATGGAAACAAAGTTTGATAAAGCATTACAAAAGGGAGTTTCAACTACAAACGATTTAAAAAACCACAAAGTTATAATCACTTAACGACAAATACTGATATGCATATCGGTCAATTGCTGTTAAGGAGAGACTTCATATTCATGGCGTGACCATCCAGGGATTTCATTGTCCTTAGTCAAATTTGCAGCGGAGAGACGGTTGAGTTTCAATTGAAAGTCAACTACTGCAGGATGCTTGTAATTAAAAACCGCTTCAGAAATGCCATTATGGCTACGGAAGGTGGTTTTCCCATCTGTAGTTAAAAGGGAATTTGAATAGATAAAACGGTGAAAGTAGCATCTACACAATGTAGCATTGATAGTAAAAACACTAACCACCAGTCCTAAGCATCTTCACAGAAAACAAAGCGACAACAACATCTGTCTTGTCCACAATACTTGCATAGCTATTTGAGGCCCAAAAAGCAGGGGACCTCTTATATCACATTGGAAGGGATTTGCACTACAAAAAAAGGTATAACATGAATATTGACATTTATAAATTTGAAGAACAAACAAAACAGAAGACATCATCTAACCATTCATCCATAATTTCAAACTTTAACTGGTAATTGCATTCTTCTGCCTCTGTAATTTCTGAAAGAGCATCAACACGAGTGACAAGTCCTACAACATCTGGTAGGAAAACAGGCATATAAAGAATGAGCTGAATATTGATAAAGGAATTTGTCAAAGATTTGAATATATATACAAGCAACAGTAATAAGTAGAGAAAGTATGGATAGTTATGAGACTGATCTCGACAACTGTTGTAGTAGCTAGAGGCAAGAGGGGTTGGAATATCGTAGCTGGAGTCCTTATTACTTCACTCAGAAATTTAACCTCAGTACAATTTTGGTTAATCATGAGACTGATGGTATATTTTTGGTTAATCATTCTGCTGATCATTGATTAATAAGCACACCAGACAGTCTACGTATAACCTCCCGACGTCGCAATGCAGCCAAGCAATGGTACCCCTACAATAAGGAGGGAGCATAAATAATCAATGATCAGCAGAATGATTAACCAAAAATATACCATCAAATGAGCAGCTGAATGATTAACAAACATAACACAAAAAATAAAACCTTTGAGTCTGCGAGAACAACATAAAACATAATGGGACGACGCATCTTGGTGTATGGAACATCCCAAAAGGAAGACACGACCTTTGTAGTAATGGACCACATATTTGTTTTTCCATCCAGAGAAAGAAAAGGTAATACATTACAAGTGCTCATTCTACTGTCGAAACGCTACTGAGAATCCTGGATCAATATGACAATGGGATATGAGTTTTTCAACTGAAGCTAAAATGGTTAACCTATCTGATTTAAATAGACACACCACGAACCTATGTCCAAAACCTTTGAAAATGATGGAAATAACGTAATGTAAACATTAAAGACGTTGCCGATTGCTTTGGCCAATGGCTAAACTTACCTGATAACTAAGCATTTTATTACATTGGAAAAGAGATCAGACGGTTGAAAAAAAAAAGTATAAATGAGCTGGTCCAATAGCCAATGGTTTTAGTTTGGATGTTGAAAAAATGAGTGGCGACATTAAATAACATTTGATGAGTGTGGACGTGGTTTATTTGTGATGATATCCACGTCATGACCAATCATTTTGATGGAAATGTATAGATCGGATTGACAAGTGGACCAATGAATGGATGGCTAAGAGATTTAGTAGTATATATTTGATGATTGATGTTTTATGAATAGGAACAGAGAGAGGGATGATTATGGAGATAGTTAACTCAATAATTATCATTGTTCCAAAAAAAAAAACTCAATAATTATGAATAAATTTTCAGCTTTACCTTCATTTATAAATTTATAAATGAGCATTTTTCAACTTTACCTTCATTTATAAATTTATAAATGAGCATTTTTCAACTTTTTATTCTCTTTTTATTTTCATTAGTACAATTAATATGGATAAAATTGTTACAATCTCATTTACTATCCTAAAACTGAATTTATAAATATGATCAAATTTTTTGATAAAAGAAAACTTATAAATAAAATAAAAGTGGTTGAGTAATATGGATGGTTTCGGATAGTTTTCACGGTTGTTCACTCTTTTGTATGATGTCATTGATGTTTAACGGATTTGGATTCAGTCCTCTGTGGTTGGCGTCCTCTTCCGTCCTCTGCGTAAAAATAACACTGACTCCTCTCTCTCTCTCTTTTTTTTTTCTTTAACAAATATTTCAGATACTGTAGATACTTAAAAAAAAGATACTTTGGGATACTAACTGATATTTAAAAAATATGTCATGATTTTTAAAAATTATTTTAGGGTGTTGAAAAAATATTTCAGGGTACTTACTGGTACTAGAAAAATATTTCAGGATACTGAATGAGATGCTGGCTGGTACTGATGAAAAAATACTTAATGATCTTGAAAAAATTATTTTAGACCAGTATTCTGAAATATTTTTCTAGTACCAGTGAGGCCTTTACTGCGTCGTTTCAATTGGAAAATACGCATGAGTTTGTATTAGCGACAATCGGGGCCGACTGAATTATTTTTGTATACTTGGTCAAAGATTGAATTATTTAATGCTTCAATTAAATTATTTAATGAGGAACTGATTCTGTAGCAATCACGATTAATGCCCAAATAGGAAGGTTTGAGGTTAGTCAAATTTACTGTTCTCCTTGTGATCTATAAATTTTTTTTTTACGGTGCATAAAAAAAATCTTGTTTCTAACCTTTATTTTATGTTTCTCTTCTTCTTTCCCGTGTGTCCAATATTTTGACCAATTTTTTTTTTAACTATTCCCCGTATTCCCATTTATTTCAAAATATTGGACGCATAGGGAAACAAGAAGAGAAAGATAAAATAAATGTTGCAAACAAGATTTTTTTTTTATGCACTGTAAAAAAAAAATTATAGATCATAAGGAAAACAGTGAATTTGACTAACCTCAAACCTTCCTATTTAGGCGTGAATTATGATTGCTACAGAATTAGATCCTCATTAAATAATTCAATTAAAGCATTAAATAATTCAATCTTTGACCAAGTATAACTCATGCGCATTTTCCAATTGAACCGACGCAGTAAAGGCCTCACTGCACCTAATGTTATATGCACATAGATCATATCCCTATATATATATATATATATATATATATATATATATATATATATATATATATGTTACTTTAAGCCTCTAAAAATATAAAGACTAAAGTATACTTTTAGTCCTTTACATTTATATAGGTATATTTTTAATCATATAATTCTAACGCAGTTAATTTTACTAATGGAAAATGTAAACTCAAGTAATAACGATGTAAATTTAAGTAATGACTGGGTAATTAAATACTATTAAATTAAATTTAGAATATGAGTAAATTGAAGAATATATTAAATTTATATAATTAAATGCTATTAGTCATCACTTGAGTTCATTACGTCAACGCTTTCCATTAGTAATATTAACGATGTTAGAATTTTAAGACCAAAAGTATACTCTATAAAGTTAAGGGATAAAAAATATATCTTATGTAAAACTTAAAGGATAAAAGAATACTTTAGCCAAAATATAATAACTCAATGTTAACGAGCTATGTTAAATTTTTTTAAAAAATAATCTTAAGCTAATTAATGCTCCAAAAGGTTAAAAATATAAAATGGAACATCACAAAAGTCAACCTTCTTTTTCCCCCGTACCTTCAATCAAATAAAGGTCAAACGTTAAAATCTTAATTACGTAGGTGGTGGAGGCATCAGACACCCATCTTTTTTTGGGGTCAACGTGGAGACTCCCACTTCGGCTTTTTTTTTTTTTTTTCTTTCTTCAATTTGCCACTTTTTAAATAACTATTTAAGCATCTACCCCTATTTAAAAATTATTTAAGCATCTGCCCCTGTTTAGTCGACTAAAACGCGGGCCTCAAAAAAAAAATTTTTTTGAAGTTCCCCGCGATTTAGTCAACTAAATGGGGGGTTTTTAGTAGACTAAAATGCGAGCTCAATTTTTTTCAAGATCCCCGAGATTTGGTCGACTAAACCACGGTGTTTAGTCGACTAAATCAGTCCAGAGACCTTTTGTTTTTTAATATCCACGCGATTTAGTCGACTAAGAGAGATTATAAGAGATTATAAATTATCAAATAAATTAGTATCTCCATTGATAAATTCCCCTTTCATTCTAAATAATTAAATATAAGTTTTTCAAATTTATAACATCCTACAATTTAGTATTGGTGGGCATTTATTAATAAATTAGTATCTCCATTGATGAATCTCCATTTATCGCATCCATAACGCTTACAACTGTACAGAAGGAAAGTGGCTTCACGCCCATTTGTTATTGGGTATGCGTTCAATTTAATAATAATTGGAATATTGGTGGGCATTTATTAAAAATTCAATTATGTGATTATTGCTTTCAATATTAGATGTGCCGATTTGTCAGTATTGATGCGCCCATAGAAATCAATATTTTATTTAATTATTGATTACTTCCCTGATGAATTTATTTTCATTGAAGTTTTGAATATCTTTAGTTAATAAATATATTAGATTTGATTGATATGGTAGTTAACAAATCTCCTAGTATATCTCCTTATTTTATTGAGGATTTGATGAATATTAAATTAATAAAGGGAAGATAATGTATATCTGATGTCCTTAAATTCATCAAAAGATTTTATTTGTTTTATATTTGAAAAGGATAGTATAGAGTCCTGTAGGATGTTATATATTTGAAAAACTCTAATTTAACTATTTAGAATGAAAGGGGAATTCATCAATGGAGATACTAATTTATTTGATAATTTATAATCTCCTATAATATTGTTAATATTTTAATTAGTCCACTAAATCACGTGGATATTTTTTTTTTTTTTAAAAAAAGGTCTCTGGACTGATTTAGTCACTAAACACTGTGGTTTAGTCGACTAAATGTAACCTCCCAAATTTTATTTTTTAGTAATTAAGTATTTTTAGGTATGATTTATTAAGTATTTTGAGGTTTAGAGGAGATCTATAGGTATAAAAGTTTTTATTTATATTATAAGATAAATAAATTACTTATATATTATTATTAAAATATTATTTTATTTAATATTATTATATATATATTGTTATATTAGAGAGAGTGAAGAATGGAATCGGAGAAAAAAAAAAGGAAAAGGAAAAGGTGGCGGTGCCCACCACATTTAAAAACGTGGTGGGCGGTACCACCAATTGAAATTGGGGGTGCAGAGCCCCCAATTTTTGAAAAAGGGGTGCCGCCCCCTATGACTTCGGTGGGGGATTTTTAGTATAAATACCCCCACCCCAACACACAAACACACACACACACTTTTGTTTTCTGCAGAGGAGAGTGTGAGAGAAAGAGAAGAGAGGAGGGGAGTAAGCAGGTAATTATTTGAGAGTCTTGTAGTAGCTTTTTGGTGATTATTTGGGAATTAGCAAGTAACAGGTAACTCTGAATATTCTTCCATATACTTGTGAATTGTGCATGATTGTAAATTATATTATTTTTATAGAATGAATTATGTGTATATGTATTATAATATTATTTTAATAAAAGATGAATATTACGGTTTTGTGCCCATAAAAATTACAGTTGTGTACCACGAAAATTATAGTTTTGTACCCAGCAAAAATTATGATTTTGTACCCATGAAAAATTACAGTTTTGTGCCCAAGAAAATTACAATTTTATGCCCAGCAAAAATTATGGTTTTGCCCTTAAATTTCAGAAAATGACAGTTTAGTCCCTCGAAATTCACAAAAAGTGACTGATTGGTCCGATGAGGTTTTCATGAAATGTTTGGTTTCCTTGTGATGATATTTTATATATATGGAAGTTTGTTTTAATATACTTTATTTTATTGATATAATTATCACGGCGGATGTATGTGTGATGGGTTGGAGTAAGGAGGAATTTAAATAATAAGATTTCTTTACGCCACCACTCGGTATACAGTGGATGGTACTTTTCAGGGCCCCATCTTCCATGTTTTCCTCTGGCCAGGATTGCATTGGATTTGTGGGACATGTGACACCTCCTTAGTTGTTATTTTTAAGGAGGAGAGCCATGGTCCAGATTTAAGCTCTATACCTTTGGCCGGGTGTATCTTAAGTTTTGGTGAGCTTGAAACCATCCAGTCAAATGAATGAGTTTCTATTGGACTATGTGTTAGCCTATGGCTCCAATCAGCGGTACAAGGGAGGACGGTGATATAAGGGAGGCTGCATATTGCATTGTATATTTGTATAGTTCACAATTCGACATAATGATGATTACTTTTGCAAATAATTTTGTATGAGAAATTGTGGTGTATATATATATATATATATACACACACACACACAAATATATTTGAAATCAGCCCCTGCTTTTTGTCATATATAATTTGCTTGTGTATGGTAGAAATTTTTAGTAGTTACTGAGACGTGGAATCTCATCCCATATTAACATTTTTCAGGTGAATATCCTAGTAGAGAGCAAGGAAAGGCACTTATGGAGTGAGCTTTGAAGGCTCTTTTGTACTCCTATAGTTTATGTTATGTTATTTTTATTTGCCATGAACCTAAGAATTCTGCTTTATATTAAACTCTGCAACATTTTCAGAAATTTATTTTGAATATGAATTTTATTTTAAATGGTTATGTAATTTAATGATTTGGATATTGAATATCCCTATTGAAGGTATTTCAGATATTTTGGCCAAGTTTTCGGGTGATGAATTTGAGGTGTTTCATTTTTGGTATCAGAGCTAAACATTCCATGACAATTTTGTTTTTTTTTTTCTAAAATGATTTCTTAAAACTTTTTAAAGGTCGTGGCAAATTAAAAATCATAACATGTGCTCTTCCCTTTATAGTTTTGGATTCTATTTGCCTAGTTTTCTTGTGATATTCATGATAGGAGAAGAATGGGTTAATAAAAAATATTCAAGTGATTGATAATGAGAATTTATAATTTGAGGACTGTGATTGAGATTAAATTATGTATTAGAGCAGTGTAGCAGAAGATGGAAAGTAGAAAATAGCATTTATTGGATGTTGGATTCTGTAGGCCAAAATTTCTTTTTAGGGGAGGAACATTTTTAGTGACCATTGGTGTCTAGAAAAGTGATTCAAAGACTAAGCCTCTATTTGGTGGTTATTCAATTAGTTGCCGTTGTAAAAAGTATGAAGAGACTTAGCTTCCACTAGATTTACACTTACCTAGCTAATTGATATAGTTAACAGATGACAATACCATAACAGTATACTAACATAGTTTTAGTTATACAATAAAGTTAGCAAATATATATATCTATATATAAATACAGTACGTTGTAGTATAAGCGAATGGTCAATGATCTTGTCGTCATTAGAATCTAAGGATTTTATATCAAAGGTTATAAAAAAAATGATAAATTCTTTTCTTTATAGTGAAAGAGATTATAGCTAGACAAAACTAGAATAACAAAGGATAGTCATAAACAATAAGGCTAAGAAGAAAAGGGCAATATTATTTCAAGTGAAAAGAGCAACAGTTGGTACAACCCCACCACAAACTTCGACCATCTCATGTTGAAGTTTGTTAATTTGTTCTTGAGTGATTGCTCTTGAGATGAGATCTTGATGATATATTGTCTTCCTCAGTATAGTGACTCGCCTCATAAGTTTTTGAAGCTTTTTGTAAGGCCAATCTTCTAATCCTCCTCTGCTACATATTGTCTTTATGGAATGCTTACTTAAATTTACCTGTTTACTGGTTTCTTTGAGGGTTAGATGGAAAAAATTACTAAAATCTTTTAGCGACATTGATTCTATTCTTTTGCGTTGCGCCATAGTTGCCCTATATGTGTCACTTAGTTTGAGGGCTGAGTAGTCATCTTGTAAATCATTTTCAATCCTGGGTTCTTTTCCTTTAGAAGTTATGTTTTCTGCACTGATTAGAAATGAACTACCGAGGGGCTCTTTTTGAGTTTTAGTCCATTCCAAACCAACACAGAGGGCCTCATAGTAGGCTGATAAGGGATCTGGCACCAAGACATATCCTAATGCTTTTTGATCCAAGCAATATTGTGTTAAGAAATGTTTTATTTCTTCTATATTTTTATTACTAAAATCAAACGTTTGAAAACTTTCAGCATTGGAAGAACATTTTTGTATATCTTGG
Source organism: Acacia crassicarpa (assembly GCA_034222035.1). Taxonomy (NCBI): domain Eukaryota; kingdom Viridiplantae; phylum Streptophyta; class Magnoliopsida; order Fabales; family Fabaceae; genus Acacia; species Acacia crassicarpa. Next base: position 44,900,523 of record JAWXYG010000003.1, read on the forward strand.
TGTAAGACAGCATGACATATCATACCTATTCTCCCATGAACTTCAAGCTTCTTGTAGTGAAGCCCATTGGTATGAATGATCTCACGTAAAACGTTGCAGCAACCGTAGGAAAATGGGTTAGTAGTATTAGCCAGACTGGGAGCAAGGTCCCTTGGGTGAGCAGGTTTGGTTGACTCCATGAGTTCTGCCATGTTACGACATTTCTTGACAGGTCACTTTCATGGACCTGCTTCAAATTCTTCTCTGCTAGTAACCGTAGGGATAGAATCTTGGACCCTTGAAGAAGAAGTAGGAACATGAAACGTTGAGGTAGAAGGAGGAATGTTCATTTCTAAAGGATTAGGAGGAAGTAAGGAAGAATAGGAGACTGGTACATTGTTAGACAAGTTAGCCAACATGTTAAACTGATTGTCATCTAGTAAAGCTTCAAGAAAGAAAGGGTTGTGAGAGTCAGAAACTGGAATGAAGTTGCTTGAATCGGCCATGTTTAAAGACAATGTGGAAGAATATAGAGGAAGGTAAGAACAAAGAGGAAACGAGTATGTTGAAGTTTTATGAAGCTTGAGAGAATGTGAGACATTACTCTTGCTTTCTTCAAATTATAGCTGAGCCAATAACGTCTAGATTTATTTTTTTTTAATTAAGCAGCGCCGCATCCTAATCTGTCGTTAGCTCAGAACCTGGCAGGATTTTTGATCACGCAGAACTTTGCAATGCCGCACCATAATACACCCTAATAACCCGTTAGCTCGAAGCTGTTTAGATTGTGCATGCGATACTCCGCATGGTAATCATTTATGACATTGTCCCCAAGAAATTTGACTTGAAGAATACTACCAATTCTAGATGTCAGGTCAGCATTGAATATGGTGACTTGAGAGAATCTGAAGATTTGAAATGATGATGTTTTGTTCTATTTAACTTGAAAGCATTCTTCACTCTCTGAGTATCCGGAGAACTCTATGAATTTGTCACAGATAATTCAAAGACTAAAGCTTTTGGATGAACATGTTGGAAGATTTCTGGAAAAGTATGAAAATGGTGATCCTTAGGGATGCCAAGAGGATGTTATTATTAATGTGGTAGAGATTGAGGATAGACTTGAATTCAATATGAGTTGAGATAGTATGTCTAATTCATGAAAGTATGAATAGTGTAAACCTGGTGATTTATGCTACAATATTAGTATGTTATTTGGGTATGATTAATAGTTAACTATGAGGTGAGCAAATGATGTTTAGTATATGTCTTTGTGATGTTGTGAATTGAATTCGAACCATGTGAATAGTGTTGAGGTTGTGAGAATAATATTTGAATGTTTTAGAGATTAGTTTAGGAATTGTGAATCATGATTTCAGAATGTTCTATGGGTGTTGTTAAGGAAACATGATATCTTAGCCTAGTTGATATTGAGGTTCTAAAAGTTAATTTGTAATTTGATAGTTGTCACTTTTGGGAATGTTTGAGGATGGTTTCTGAATATTATAAGCTATAAAGTATGATGATTAGGAATAGTTGAGGTTTCAGAATTAGAGTATGAACTTGAAAGTTGGTTAGGCATCCAGAGGGTTGTTACCAATTGAAATATGACATAAGAATTCGATTTGATAGTTGCATTGATTATTTAGGCGTCTGAATCGATTGAATAAATAGAGGTATTAGAATATGGTACTAATTGATTTGAATGAATTAAGGAACTAAAATGTGGTACCAACGTGTATGAGGTATTCAGAGGTTACTAACTGCTTATCTAATGTAGGAAATGATCTTAATCATAGAATATTCCCTTAGAAAGAATGGACTGAGTGTTTTATGAACGAGTTGAGTAGTATGAGTTGAAGCCTAGAGTGTATACAGAGCCGATAACCATCTAAAACAGTTGTCTGATTCCTGAGTCTGTTTGAAAAATTGAATTTTTAATTTGCCAACGCACCTGCTGTATTTCTAAATTTACTGAACCAATTTTTTTTTTTAATGAAATGTTTTCTACAGAGTTTGAGACCAATTAAAGTGGTCACTTTTGAATTATTTGTCTCTTGAAAAGGGTCCTGATGGAGCCCAGAATTCGAATTGAATTTGAACTATGTTGAAGAGGAAGCATCTGTTAGACTTGGCTATCACCCAAGAGGGGCGTTGAATTGGGTGTCTGATAAAACTTTAGATAACTTTGAAAATCTTTTCGTAACTTACTTAAAGCAGTTCATATGACAATAATAATTGTAAAGTGATATTCAGTCAATCAAACAGATATGCTAGAAATATAAGAGTATAGGGAAGAGAATATGCAAACAGCGATTTATACTGGTTCGGCCCAATCCTTGACCTACGTCCAGTCCCCAAGCTCCACTTGAGATTTTCAATCCACTGTCTCTTTGTTTAACCGGGCACAAGGGAAAGCCTTTACAAACTCACAAGTTTAGTCGGGCACTTGTGTAGCCTTTACAATCTCTTACCAAGATACTCTCCCTTACACACTGCAAGGATACAATTACACACTCTGTAAACGAAGGATGGTCCTTCTTTTCTCGGACTCCACTCCCCCTTACAAGTTGTAATTGATACACCCTCTCTTAAGGTTCCTCAACCTTAAGATTCGACTGATAATGAAATAAATGTTTATGAACTCCTCATGAGTAGATAAAGTATTAAACACTGAAGTACATAATCGATCATCTCACTCTCTACTGTAAGCTATATAAACATTGTGAAACAGAGAGTATGTAAGTTAAACGTTGGATTCATAATGTTGGTATTTTGTCATTACAAGCTCTTGTCTCTAACCCCTTCTATCTCGAAGGCTTCTCCTTTTATAGTTGATGTAGAGTATTCGACTGTTTGAGCAATTCTTCACATTTAGCATATGACCGTTGTAGGAAATAAATATAGCCGTTGGAGCTTCTGACATCATCATCTGCTTTTTGATAATCTGATGTTAATCCTTCATATAATCATCTGAAACTCATTAGCAAACTGATTAAAAGCAATTAGGAATAGTCATGAGTGATGATATGAAGAAGTGAAATCATAATCAATTAATTTAGATTTCCGAAGACGGTAATTTGAAGAACCAGAGGATGATCATGATCGAGTAAGACTGATAGTATGCTTGAGCAACTAATAGAAGAAGTACTTTGAAAGAATAGAAATCACCCTATGCTCGAGCAAGATCCCAAGCTTGCTTGGGCAAGCTTCACTTAGCGTCTAAGTTAAAAACTGTAGATTTTCGCTGTTGCTTGATCAAGTTTTGCTTGTTGCTCGAGCAAGTCGTAGATAGAGGAAAAAGCATTCAAATATCACGTTGCTGCTCGAGCAAGCTTTTTGCTCTGCTCGAGCATGGTGCTCGAGCATGGCTGATTCCTGCTCAGGCACAGGTCATCCAGAGAGTAAAGATGAAAGAAGAGTTGATGTTGCTCGAGCACATCCAACCATCTGCTCGGGCAGCATCCTTCCAACTTGTGAACTTTTGCTCTGGGCCCGATGATGCTCGGGCATCATAAATGGTCTGCTCGAGCATGGTGCTCAAGCAAGACTTCTTCTCTGCTCGGGCAAGACTCCTCAGATGTGTAATTTCCTTGCTTAGCTCGATGTTGCTCAGGTAGCCTTATAGTCTGCTCGAGCATGCTTCCCAAAGTTATACTTCTTTGCTTTGAGCTTGATAATTCTTGGGCACGCCAGTCACTTTACTCGAGTAGGCTATCTTCGAGTGTCAGGCTACTGCCTACCATGATCTCGTGCAAATATTAAACTCCATTTTCTTCCAAAAGCACAATAGCATTGGTTGTGCAAGAGCCAATTTCCAGAAATTATGTCGTCTTCAAATTAGCTCCAAATTTGGAAAACCACCCATACTTAGGAAGCTCTTTAAGTATTCTTTCTATTTAATTAAGAATTAGCTCCAAACTGGTTGTATTTCATCCATTAACATCATATGAATGAAAGTTGTTCATATCCAGCGTTTTTGCTATATTTAGAACAGACTGTCAACTTCAAAACATCATAACTTCTTCAATTGATCTTATTTTTCTGTGTTCTTGATGTTTTTGGAAATTTATTTGAGTCTAGTTTCAAATGGCGCTGGTTTCAGCTCATTTGGATTTGTCATTTGTGAGATATGCTCAAAATACCGAAGCTGGGTCCTGAATGTGGCGATGATTTTTGTGCCAACTTGTAAAAATCATAACTCTCTCATCTGAACTCCTTTGGGCATGAATTTTATATCAAAATGACGCATTGGAAGTCTAGTTTCATAAACAATTGGTTTCACCTCAATCGGACTTCTAGTTTGAGAGATATCATCAAATTATCAGAGGTCGCCAGAAATAGAGCTGAACAGAGTAGCTTAAAAATGATGTTGCTCGAGCAAGCCTCTTCTTTGTGCTCAAGCAAGAACGGATTTTGGCTAAAAAATGATGTTGTTCGAGCATGGCTCCTCTTGTTGCTCGAGCAAGGTACTGTTTAGGTGAAAAATGATGTTGCTCGAGCATGGAACCTCTTGTTGCTCGAGCAGGGAACTGTTCATGCTTCAACTTGGTTATTTTAACTCTGAATTGAGTCGTTCCAACTTCTATTTGATCATAGGAACTTGAATATTGATATTCTCATGATATTTAACAAGTTCTTCTTTCTTCAAACTCAAAGCACTGAAATTACATAAATGCCCTCCAACAAACCAGTATTCATTCGGAAGCTGGAACTTGCTTGTTTTAACTCCGAATTGAGCCGTTCCAACTTCTATTTGATCACAAAAACTTCTAGAATCAGTCTTGGAACTTGTATAATGATATTCTCATTCCATTCATCAAATTCTTCCATCTTCCATCTCCCATCTTGATCATTCTTCGTCATTTAACATGAACTCATCATTCTGCAAGTTCTACCTTCTTCAATATTTCCTCTTCTTCTTGAACTTAACATTTTCTCCAATTTCTTCTTTCTAAAATCTCTTATCTCCTTCTTGTTCTATAATTCAACTTGGACTAATCTACATTAATTATAGTAGTTAGTCAATGTAGGAGATAAATATATTATACAAACTTTTTGCTTTTAAGAATGACATCTATATAAGACATCATCAAAACTAATCATATCCAACAGCATCAAAGACTAGGAAACTGTTGTAAAAGTACTCAGTTTCTTGCTAGATGAATTTAAAATGTTTTTTTCCCCGCTATTTGAGCAATGAATTCAAAAGTGGTGTAGTTGATGATTAAAATGATATAGGAATAGAAACTGATAGAATGATTTAAAACTCTGGATTGGTTAAATAGTACTTGCTAGCTGTAGATCTAGTTGAGATGAAAGTAGTCTCAGGGCTTAGATTGAAAAAGCTCAAAAACATGATAGATGAATAAAGATTTATAAAAAATAGACTTGAATGAGTAAATCTCTAGAATTTGAGTTGCCTAAAGAATGTAAAGAACTGAAACTCGCTACGGTGGTCCTTTGAGGCGATATTAAGAATTTGACCAATAGCAAATTTCGAGGACGAAATTTAATTAACAGGGGGAGAAATGTAACATCTCAAATTTTATTTTTCAGTAATTAAGTATTTTTAGGTATGATTTATTAAGTATTTTGAGGTTTAGAGGAAATCTATAGGTATAAAAGTTTTTATTTATATTATAAGATAAATAAATTACTTATACATTATTATTACAATATTATTTTATTTAATATTATTATTATATATATATATATATATATATATATTGTTATATTAGAGAGAGTGAAGAACGGAATCGGAGAAAAAAAAAAAAGGAAAAGGAAAAGGTGGCGGTGCCCACCACATTTGAAAATGTGGTGGGCGATGCCACCAATTGAAATTGGGGGTGCAGAGCCCCCAATTTTTGAAAAAGGGGTGCCGCCCCCTATGACTTCGGTGGAGGATTTTTAGTATAAATACCCCCACCCCAACACACAAACACACACACTGTAATATCCTTGAGTAATAATAGAAATAGTAAGGATAATAATAGATTAAGATAATACTAACAGAATAATAATGATTAATAATAGAAAATAATAATAATAATAATAATAATAACAGCAGATTAAAATAATGATATAGGAAAAAAATAAATTAATTAATTAAATTAATAGTGCTGTATTGTTTCTGAGATAAGTATATATTTTATAATTAAATAAGTATAGATTCTGAGATATATTGGATTAAATGTATTAATATCTTGTACTTATTTAATTATTTTTATGTACTTATCTATCTTTTAATTAAATATAGGATAAAAGATATTATAACAGTAAATCTATTAATATCCTATTGTGCAGGAAATATCATTTGGTTTAAGAGCAACAAATTAAATTCAAGAAAAGATATAATATATTATATCATAAAAGGATATAATATATCAAATTGACTAAGGATGAAAGACTACCTGCGTAAAGAATGAAAAAAAAAAAGGAATTGGAATATGGTGTAAATAGTATTATTAGATTGGTTAAGATTAGATCCAAGATCCTAGGAGTTAGTTATATCAGATTATAATTTCAATCTTTTTTTGAATTCATCATCGGATTCAAAATATATCTAATAATTAAAACTCTACAATTTGTTTTAATTTATTTATTAGGAATAATTAAAAGGTCCAGCCCATAGCCAAAACCCTAGATTTAATTATAAATTTAGGTCGGGCCGCTTAAACCTAGAAAACACCCGATACTTTTCTCTGCCGCTATACTCTCGTTCTTCTAGGAGGTTAGCAAACACGGAGACCAGGTAATTCTAATCCCCATGAGTAGTCTTATGAAAACTTTGATAGGTAATTCTAATCCCCATGAGTAGTTTTATGAAAACTCTGATAGGTAATTCTAATCCCCATGAGTAGTTTTATGTAAAACTTTGATAGGTAATTCTAATCCTTATGAGTCTTAGGTTAATATAAAAAGGGATGATGAGTAGAAGTTCATAGGATTTAGATGATGGCCATGAGAACTTCTCATGACAACCTCATAGGAACCCATGAGTAAAAAGGGATAATGAATAGAGCCAGGAATTTAAATGATAGTCATGATGACTTCTCATGACAACCTTATAGGAACACATGAGTAAAATGGATAATGAAAAATTAAGGATTTAAATGATGATTATGAGAATTTCTCATGACAACCTTATAGGAACCTGTAGTGAGTAATTAAATTATAGTTTAAATAGGGAATTTGATTATGTGTGTATTTTAAATAATTAGACTTTACTCAGATAGGTATTTGAGTTATAATATGAGTTGAATCTTATATCAAATATTTGAATTATTATACTCTTGAATAATTTGGAAAGTCATGATGCCCTTGGGTAACCGATACATTCAATAAAGAAATTGATAATTGTGACAAGATTGAATTTCCTGATTGTGTGTGATTGTAATGAATTAATAGTGGGAGGATAGCTTGGGACGGTACCTCCCAAGTGATGAACACAACTTTTGGGCTTTATGCCACTGATGTGAACCGATGATATCCGTTCTTCCCAAAGTGGTGTCTGGCAGGGTTTCCCGGGACATTAGTAGCAACTTTGGGAAGAGGTGTGCACACTAGGAAGAGATGTTTTGATGATGGCCAATTTGATGATTTGTGACTGGCAGGGTTTCCTGGGTCACAGGATAAACTGGCAGGGTTTCTCGGGTTTACCATGGTTCTCTTCCCACTAAATAGACTGGCAGGGTTTCCCGGGTCTATCACAAATTTAATAAAGATAATGAATAACATTTGATTTGACATGTATGTATGTTATGAATATAGAAATTGATATTTGATTCAATTATTACGTATATTGGATTTGATTATATTTGATTGTGTTTTATTAGAATTACTAATAATTGCTGATGTTTGTGTTCATGGGCTGCGACGATCCTTCGGGGGAGCAGATTTTCAGTGAAACAGGTCTCAAAGTTGGGGCTGTTGGGGGCTAGCAGTGAGAAGTGAGGAAGAACAATGAATAATTCTAGCTAGTTTATATTAATGTAATAAGACAGCCTTGCACTTGTCCCAGTACAAGTGCGGCGGTAACATTCCCCAAGGTTGTTTATTTCGAATTTCATTAATTTATTTATGAAAATTATTTAAATTTTTTTGTTATTATAATTGGTAGAAATTGGGGGTGTTATACACACACACTTTCATTTTCTACAGAGGAGAGCGTGAGAGAAAGATAAGAGAGGAGGAGAGTAAGGGGGTAATTATTTGAGAGCCTTGTAGTAGCTTTTTGGTGATTATTTGAGAATTAGCGAGTAACAAGTAACTCTAAATATTCTTTCATATACTTGTAAATTATGTATGATTGTAAATTATATTATTTTTATAGAATGAATTATGTGTATATGTATTATAATATTATTTTAATAAAAGATGAATATTAAGGTTTGTGCCCAAAAAAATTACAGTTGTGTACCCACGAAAATTACAGTTTTGTACCCAGCAAAAATTACGATTTTGTACCCATGAAAAATTACAGTTTTGTGCCCAAGAAAATTACAATTTTATGCCCAGCAAAAATTATGGTTTTGCCCTTAAATTTCAGAAAATGACAGTTTAGTCCCTCGAAATTCACAAAAAGTGACTGATTGGTCCGATGAGGTTTTCATGAGATATTTGGTTTCCTTGTGATGATATTTTATATATATGGAAGTTTATTTTAATATACTTTATTTTATTGATATAATTATCACGGCGGATGTATGTGTAATGGGTTGGAGTAAGGAGGAATTTAAATAATAAGATTTCTTTACGCCACCACTCGGTATACAGTGGATGGTACTTTTCAGGGCCCCATCTTCCATGTTTTCCTCTGGCCGGGATTGCATTGGATTTGTGGGACATGTGACACCTCCTTAGTTGTTATTTTTAAGGAGGGGAGCCATGGTCTAGATTTAAGCTCTATACCTTTGGCCGGGTGTATCTTAAGTTTTGGTGAGTTTGAAACCATCCAGTCAAATGAATGAGTTTCTATTGGACTATGTGTTAGCCTATGGCTCCAGTCAGCGGTACAAGGGAGGACGGTGATATAAGGGAGGCTGCATATTGCATTGTATATTTGTATAGTTCACAATTCGACATAATGATGATTACTTTTGCAAATAATTTTGTATGAGAAATTGTGGTGTGTGTATATATATATATATATATATATATATATAGACACACAAATATATTTGAAATCAGCCCCTGCTTTTTGTTATATATAATTTGCTTGTGTATGGTAGAAATTTTCAGTAGTTACTGAGACGTGGAATCTCATCCCATATTAACATTTTTCAGGTGAATATCCTAGTAGAGAGCAAGGAAAGGCACCTATGGAGTGAGCTTTGAAGGCTTTTTTATACTCCTATAGTTTTTGTTATGTTATTTTTATTTGCCATGAACCTAAGACTTCCGCTTTATATTAAACTCTACAACATTTTCGGAAATTTATTTTGAATATGAATTTTATTTTAAATAGTTATGTAATTTAAAGATTTGGATATCGAATATCCCTATTGAAGGTATTTCAGATATTTTGGCCAAGTTTTCGGGTGATGAATTTGAGGTGTTTCACTAAATCTCGGGGATCTTGAAAAAAATTGAACCCGCGTTTTAGTCGACTAAAACCCCCCATTTGGTCGACTTAGTTGACTAAAACGCAGGGAACTTCGAAAAAAAAATTGAAGCCTGCGTTTTAGTCGACTAAATAGGGGCATTAGTCGATTAAATAGAGGCAGATGCTTAAATAGTTTCTAAACAGGGACAGATACTTAAATAGTTATTTAAAAAGGGACCAATTGAAAAAAAAGCCCTCTCACTTCCCTAAAAAGTCATTATCGTAAGAATTAAAAACTAAACCTTTTTTTTTTTTCCTCAGAAAACTAAACCATCAATCATCCATTAATTGAATTAAAGTATCAATCCATTTTTTTTTGCTCGGAAGTATCAATCCAATTTTAAAAAACCAAATGAATATGAATGATCATTTGTGCCATGCTAACGTGAAATTTTATGCGTCTTCCACTTTGCTCGTTACACAGCAAAGAAAAGAAAGACAAATATCTAATTCCTAATTCCACCATCTGTGTGTCTCCCACTTCCACCGATTAAAAGAAAAGATGAACACCTTTGCTGACATTTTTATTACTTATCTCTTACTCCCACCTTCTATTCTGTCTCTCCGCTTTCAGCTTCCTTCTTTGTTTGGCCATTTTTATGGCTTCTGCTACTATCTATCACATCCCCTCAACCTTATCTGATGGCAGTTTTCGCCGGAGGAGTAATTTCGGGTCTTCGCTGTTTAGTTCTTCCGTCATTCATTTTCCAGTTTATACTGATTTTCGCAATTCTAAGCCCAAAGGGTACTCTTCTGTGAGGTAATTTTCTATAACTATTCAGTCTTTTTGCTACTTGCTTGCTTGGTTGCCAGGAATTGATGCAATATATAGGTTAGTCTGCATTAGGTGATATCTGATGTTTTCTTAGTTGCTTCAAGCTACTGACGATGACATTAGATCAATTTCCTTGGAAAGAGATCTCTCTCTTTTTTTCTGATGAACAGAAAAAGATCGCTTTACATGTTTGTTTTGAAAAAATAATAATGATCATCTACATATTTCTAAGTACTTGTCTGAAAGCTAATATACTCTCTGTGGTTTTTGGTTTCTTAATTTTGTGATTTCTTATTTATTTATTTTGGTTCGAGGACTGCTAGTTGCCTGGGGGCTGATTCTGAAACTAAAGTGGAAATTTTCGAAAGCCTTTGCTTTTACTCTGTTTACTGGAAGATTGGAAACTAAACTGGGAAATTTCAAATGATTATCACATGATAATTTTGTTACTTATACCACAACTTTTATCCCATGTACCGTCTCACTGCTCTCAGTTTTCTACATTTGTGCCATGGTTTTGCTGAACATGTGTATTATAATAATTTAGATGTCAGTCAATTGATGCTGATGAGAAGAAGTCAAATAGAAGTCTTCTAGATAATGCAAGCAACCTACTCACCCAAATTTTGAGTGGGGGGAGCATTGGGTCCATGCCTACAGCTGAAGGTGCAGTCTCAGATCTGTTTGGTCGGCCTCTCTTTTTCTCACTATATGATTGGTTCTTGGAGGTACTTTCTACTTACCCTTTTTGTAAACATATGCCTTGAGTCAGATGCTAATTTGTTGAGTCAAATGTCTTTATTTTCCACTTTATGTTGCCCATTTCCTTTGCCCTTTTTTGCCCTTTTAATTTTGGTATTGGAAATTTTAAGGAGCCGAGTTTCAGTGACAGGCCAGCAGAAACTGTCCAACCTTTATATAGTGTTTGACTATTAGGGTTTCTAGCATTGGCTCTAGTGATTCCCCTTCTGCTACCAGCTAATCTCGTTCTAGTCTCTTTGAGTGTACTTCAGTGTTGTGGCTGGTCTGGGATATTGGAATCAGCAAAAGAGTTAATGGTTCCAACTTGAGGAATATTGTGCTAGTAAATACTTGTAAAAGATCTTGTGCTATTTAAATTAATTTTGCTCTCTATATATCTCTTCTCTTCCCCACCCCACCCCCAAAAACTCCATTTGATTTTATTTTTGTTTGAATCTGCTCAGTTCTACTTTTGTCTATCCTCTGGTAATATTGTTAAACATGGCAGCATGGAGCTGTGTATAAACTTGCGTTCGGGCCAAAAGCATTTGTTGTTGTGTCAGATCCCATAGTTGCAAGACATATTCTGCGAGAAAATGCATTTTGTTATGACAAGGTACCATCTTATTTGTAGCATTCTCCTTTTTGGTTTTTTCCCCTTTTTAAAATTTTTTGAGAAGTTGAGATCAGGCTTGAACAATTCCCATGTTTTGTTGCATCCTTAGTTGGTACTCTTTAAGGGTTGTTTGTACTATTGAATATTCTGACTGAAAGGCATGATTTTGAGTGAATTTCTCCCCCATTGCTATGTGTTCATGTGAAACCTGAAAAGGTATAATATGTTGAAGCACAAAAACATTTTATCTGATTATCTTTTTTTTTTTCTGATTTAATTTCTGATTGAACTGAATTTAATTTCCCATTAATTAGCCCCCTTTTCTTTTGGTATGCTAATTTGAGCTTGGCAACTTGCCATGAGAATATATTTTTTCTTCAATTGTGCATAATGAAAAGGCTGCTAAGCTCATTATCCTTCATTTCTGTGACAAAAGTACATCTGAGATTTGTGTGGACAATAAATCTTGAAGAATTTTCTTTGCTTCAAGAAACTGCCTGGTCAGTTCACATTGTAATTAAGAACCTTTCTGATATAAAGGCCACCTGACTGTCCTCTTTTTGTGGAGACCTGCAAATTAATGGCGTTCTGCTTGCCAAATTAATTCATGGGGTTTCAAGCTAAGTTTATACATCCTAAACCTGGAAGCTGGAGGATGCCATGTAAAAGCGGGATAAGATTCTATCCAGTTTTCACCAAAATGGATTTTTTAAGGGGGAAAATGTATAAACAAAAAGCTGCCAAACAGGGTGCAAACCTGTGACAGGATGACTTTCAGGAAAATCGAATTTCCTATTCCATTTGATTAGTTATTATGTTCTTCATATAAAACAAAAATCATTTGTAAATTATTTACTTTTATTTCTATTCTGGTTTGTGAAATAAAATAGGGAGTACTTGCTGATATCTTGGAACCAATAATGGGCAAAGGACTCATACCTGCAGACCTTGATACTTGGAAGCAAAGGAGAAGAGGTGCCCATACAGCTTTTGTCATATCTTTGTAATTTATTATTCTTTTTTGTTTTCTCTTTGATTCCACATCTCAGCTGTTGATTGAAAATTAAGGTATCTCAACATTAACTTAAGTAGGATAGCAAGATAATAGGAATTTAGTATGAAGAAAGTGATATTTTACAGGGTGAATTAGGGATCGAATGATGAAGGCTTATTGTAATGCTTATCAAGGAAGATCAATTGGTGGTTCAGCTATTTTTGTTAGCCTACTACATTGACATGCCAGCCCCACAAGAGTCAACTAAGATCCTCAAATTTGTAATGTGGCCCTCTCTCTAAATAAGTTGTCAAGTATAATTACTAAATCAGTAAATGCTACTTGGCTCTGTTGTCTTTTGTATCCAAATGGACTTCAATGTTCACTTGGGTTAACAATAATGACCTTTTACCATCTGGATAATGCTTGACATCTGTGGCTTCTATAGCTTGTTTTTCCCTCTAATAATATTGTCAATCATTTTGTGACATACCTCCCTGAGATCCTTGTGGTTTATTTTTATTAAATTTGCAGTCATTGCTCCTGGTTTTCATGCTTCATATCTGGAAGCTATGATCAAAGTATTCACATCTTGTTCAGAAAGAACAATGTCAAAGTTCAATGAACTTCTTGAAGAAGTGGAAGGCAATAATGAACAAAAGTCAATTGAATTGGATCTTGAAGCTGAGTTTTCCAGTTTAGCTCTTGATATTATTGGGCTTGGTGTTTTCAACTATGACTTTGGTTCTGTCACTAAAGAGTCTCCTGTCATAAAGGTTTGTGTAGACTATTATGCATTTCAAATACATCATCAATTTTCTTTGGTTGTAATAAAAGTCATTCATGATACTTTTGTTTTGCTTATTGTGACTTAGTTACAAATTCAATTATTTACCGTGTTTGCATTTTAGTTGGTCTTCAAAATTTAAACGGTCTGCTTACCCAAAAGTTAAAAAAAGAAAAATAAAATCAATCATCTATGGTTTTTTTTTTTTTTTTGGTGTGTGTGCGCGCGTGTGCGCCACCAATCATCTATGTATGGGTTGTTGAGGTGCATGGCAGAAGCAGTCTTATGCTTCTTTTAGTGAAGACAAGATTGTAATGGTACATTTCAAGAATATGCTTTTGGGGCCTTATTTATCTGGATTTTGTTGGGTCCCTGTCCTAGTAACACCATCATAGGTCTTGCCAAAATGTTGCTTCTAAATCTGTTTACAACCCTACGATTCTGATCATCAACCCTTCAAGGGCATCTTATGAATTACATGGTTTTTGCCCATTGAATGATTGTCTATATTTCAAAATTGTGGATCATGTTGAGAATTCTTTTAAATGCTAGCCTCTTATATTTGATAGTGTTATATCCTTCAAATATTTTTATTTTCTAAAGCCATTGATCTGGAGAGTTACTAGACCATCTAATTTAAAATGTGTTATAGGCAGTCTATGGCACCCTTTTTGAAGCTGAGCATAGATCCACTTTCTACATTCCATATTGGAAAATTCCATTGGCTAGGTGGATAGTCCCAAGGCAAAGAAAGTTTCAGAATGATCTGCAGATTATTAATAGCTGCCTTGACGGGCTTATAAAAAATGCAAAAGATAGCAGGCAGGTGAGAAAGAAATTTTGAGTTTCAATTCTTCATTGTTGTGTATGTATTTGAGATCTATATTGTTAAGTTGACACTCATGTGCTTTCGTTATGGTCTTTTGCATTCTAATACCAGTCTCTCTGCTATTGAGCCATTTTTTGTGGTCTGTCTCTGCTGCATTGATGGGAGAGTCTTTTCACGCTTATCTACACAACTTTTATCATAGAATCTTGGACCCACCACCAAATTGTTGCTGTTGAACTTCTTTTCCTTTGACCTGTATTTCCTGATTATGTGTATTTTCTTTGGCAGGAAGCAGATGTTGAGAAACTGCAACAAAGGGACTACTTAAATTTGAAGGTGCTTCTATATCTTTGTCTGAGTACCATACCTAGCAAATGTTAAACCATCTAAAAAAAATCATAGCAAATTAGGAGTTCTTTATTATCTCGATTTCATTGAACTGTTACTAAGAATGAAGCTTACAACAGGATGCAAGTCTTTTACGTTTCCTAGTTGATATGCGGGGAGCTGATGTTGATGATCGGCAGGTATTTCTCCTCCAAATTTAAATTTCAAAAATTATTATTGCCTCTTAGAAGGCTAAATATTTTTTTCATTAGATAACTAGTCACACACTTTGGTGGTCTAACTGAGTGTAATAAGAAATATGATCTTGGATGTTTCCCCAAGATTCCACTTCTACATTTTCTGTGATATATTGTGGGGTTTGATTTGGCTTTTCAAGCTCCTATGTATCTGCATGTCGAGAAAATGAGAAGACTATTTGGCCTTTTGGACTCGTATTGGTATGCTGTTATCTTTGTGGTATCATTGCGAGTCAAAATATGTCTGCTTATCTTTCCTTCTGTTCTCTTTGACAGCTGAGGGATGACTTAATGACAATGCTCATTGCCGGTCATGAGACCACAGCTGCAGTTCTGACATGGGCATGTTTCCTGCTGGCTCAAGTATGCTTTACCTTGGGCAGATGTTAGACGTTGCATATTGTTTATGATGGACTAATATAGTTGTTTCACGGCTTCTTTTCACATTAACATATTCTCTCTATAACTCATCTTGATCCATATTAACTTGCTAATTGCAGAATACTACTAAAATGGAGAAGGCTCAAGCAGAGGTTGATTCGGTGCTGGGAAATGGGAGACCAACTCTTGAATCACTTAAAAACCTGCAGTAGGTTCCAAAGTCCAATCACCTTTTTAATTAAGTGTTAAAGGTTTGATATCGATTATTTTAAACAAAAAATTCAAAAATTATGAAGCATTGATAACAATTATATTTCCCAAGAAAAAGAAAAAACAGCATATCCACATACTTGATAAAAGAATAACTGCTGTTATTCATTTATGATGTGAATTTCCTATTTATTAATATAGGGGATTTCAATAAGGGTTTCAAGTGTTAGAAAAATTGGTAATAATAATAACCTGCAGGATAGGATATAGTAGGTTCTTGCTTTCAAACATAATTGACTTCGTTTCTCTTTCTATACCTTTCAAATGTCTTAAATTGATCGGATTCTTAATTGGAAATTTATGTTTCTTATCTTCTAAGGGGTTTGTATTTGTTACAATTTATACGTCTGGACTTTGTTCCTCAAGTGAGAATTCTTATTTTTTCTATGGGTTGCCATACCATTTGAATAGTGTTTACCTTTTGGGCATGACTGAAAAAGAGGGCAAGATAGATGCAAGATGCCTAAACATGGAAGCTTCAGTATTGAGCAATTCATGCTTTTGTGCTCCCAGTACAGTTTATTTACATGTGTTGCATGCTTTCAGGTACATTAGACTTATTGTGATAGAGGCTCTTCGTTTGTACCCCCAACCTCCTTTGCTGATTAGACGTTCACTAAAGTCAGATGTGCTACCAGGTATGCTTTTTGTTGAACCCCCCATGAAAATGGGATGTCTCTGTTGTGCTGCATAAACTAATAAAAGGGAAAACAATCAAAGTTTCAAATCCAAAGCGTAGATATCAAATAATAATAATAATAATTGCAATGACTATGATCAAGTGAGCCAATATTCTGGAAGACAACTCCGGTGAAGTAGCATACAGCCAAAGCTCATATGGAAGATAATTCATATGACATGCTTTCCCCACTTAATGTCCACTTGAATATCTGAAACAGAATATGATAGAGAACAAATTGCTACCTCAAGATATTGATGGCTAAGAATTATTTATCATCAAAGTGAGAACATGTCAGACATTACTAATATGTTCCAAAAGAAGAAAAGGATTGTAGAAAGATCAGGAATCCCTTTAGAACTGGGGGAAAAAGGGAATATGCTCATGAACAGCAAATTAGTCTCTGCCGATTGACTAGGGGCCACAGCTGCCTTTACACCAAAATCAATTTCTACATTCATCTTAGACATGTTATTTTTCCCTTTCTATTTTTTTAAAAAAATTGTTCTTGAATAGTCCGTGAGGATTTTTATGTCCATTTACAGGAGGATACAAAGGAAATAAAGATAGTTATGCAATTCCTGCTGGGACTGATCTCTTCATATCTGTGAGTACAGATTTGTTGACGTCTGAAATGCAAGTTTTTTGGTTTAGTGTCCTCTCATGTTTCACAAGGACATGCGTTATTCTGTTCTGTAGATTGGAATTGTATATACTTCGATTTATCAACACCATGAAAGCCCATAGTGTAATTATTAATTAGGGATTTAAGACTTCTTGTGTTAGAGATCACAATATTGCTGATGATGGTGTAGATGCTCAAAGATTTCCTAATGCAGGTGTATAACCTCCATAGATCTCCATACTTTTGGGACTCTCCTCATGAATTTGAACCAGAGAGATTTTTGGTGCAAAGAAAGAATGAAGAAATTGAAGGATGGGCTGGCTTTGATCCATCCCGAAGTCCTGGAGCCTTGTATCCAAATGAGGTTGCTTTTCATCCCTTACTTTATTGAAGGCTTAAATCAGCATTTTTGTTATTAGGGAAGTTTCAGTTTGGTCCCTATTGAGTTCATATTGTCCTTCATACGATTACTTATCATTTAGCAAAAGCATTTTGGCCCAAATCAAATTTCTATAAGCAAGTTAAAAGCAACATCAATTCTTGTTATCACCAAAACAAAACTAACATGATAAGATTTAAAAAAAAAAAATTGTTGAAGAACATTAGAGGTTGAGACCATAGTAAAGGTTATTTTCAGTATTGTAGTCTTTTCATCATTTATGATTGATTGTAAAAGAAAATTAATAAAAGCATATCCTTCCAATATTACTTCTAACCAAATCTAATTTTAAAGCCTCAGTCCCAATTCCATACCCAGTTCGAGTCCCTTTCTCAATCCATCAAAATTCAGGTCTGCGTGCCAAACAGGACCTGAGTTTATTTAATTGCCTTATTGAAGCATGATTTATTCTGGAATGTAATTGGGCAATATGTGGATTTGATCAGATAATATCAGATTTTGCTTTCTTGCCTTTTGGTGGAGGACCTAGAAAATGTGTTGGGGACCAATTTGCTCTAATGGAGTCTACCATAGTTTTGGCTATGTTGCTGCAAAAATTTGATGTGGAATTGAAGGGAAATCCTGAATCAGTGGAACTAGTTACTGGGGCAACCATTCACACGAAAAATGGATTGTGGTGCAGACTGAGGAAGAGATCTCACTTACATCATTGACATTCTTTCTGTGAACATTATTAAAAATGTTGTATATCTTTCTGCTTTCTTATATTAGAAAAAAATGAAAACAAATACATCTGAGAGTTGCTCAATTATCTCACCATTTTGCCATTCAACATTTTTTTTTTAATGGGCAAGTACATGCATTCTGAAGTTACAAGCAAGATTGAGCCTGCAATGTCACACACAGAAGCTTTCATGTGATTAGGTTATAAAGTTATTGATTGCCATTTAACTTTTTCATGTAAAGCACAAACAAACAAAAATGGAACAATACAAAGTTCAATAGGGTGATGTTTTGCATTTACAAACCGACTAATTTTGTTCTTTTATATATATATATATATATATATATATATATATATATATATATATATATATATATATATATATATATATATATATATATATTTTTTTTTTTTTTTTTTTTTTTTTTTGTATAATGTGTGATGCCTGATATGAAGAGTTTGTGTCTTAATTACAATGAAATATATATATATATAATTAAGACACAAACTCTTCATATCAGGCATCACACATTATACTATATATATATATATATATATGCAGCAACAGTTATTAACAAAGAAAAATACTGTTGTAACTTGTGCAAAATCATCCTGCATCAAAAAGTCTAGAATTTTTTACAATTATATTCATTCTATATACAGAGGAAAAAAATGGATCTATTGGGCTTGTTATAATTTATACAATGTTTAATGGGGCCCCCATGTTAACGTTCTTCCTTTTGTTTTTCACGTGTCATGAGATCTTTGTTGCTTGAGTAAATGTAAATGGTCTAGTGACGTGGATTATTGTACCTACTTTCTTTGGATTTTCTGGAGTAGACAAATCAAAGGAAAAATGTTTAACACACAATTCAAGTGTTACAGTTGTTGTTTCTATTGTATTGAGTAGGTAGAAATTGAATATACAGTAAATAAAGCATAACAAGAATCTGTATCAATTATTAAAATAGAACATACAGATAGCATACAACTTGTCTATATAGAAAAGCTTTAAACGAACTCACAAGACTGCCGATATGGAATATAAAAATGCAGAAATCCGGGCCCAACTTTCGTTGTGTCCTTAAGACAATTTTGCTCCCTCAATACCGATGCCGAAGATTTTCTGAGCAATTGTCTCCCAAGATAGAGCGGATTATTCGTCTCCAGAAAGATGGCTCTGTCTGTCTGAAGCCCAAGTGAATCCAATGAGTCTGCTTTCGGAACGCACAGAATGTATATGCAGAATGCAGAGAGAAAGTATGTAGAAAAACGTAATTCTAATCTGTGACTAGGGCGCCCTATTTATAGACTCTGGAAAAACACGATCAGATGGACTCGTCTGTTGCTACGAACTGGTGCGTTGTGCAAACAGACGCACCAGAACGGAACGAACAGAGGCGACCCGTGTCTGTTCACGGCAAACTGGTGCGTCTCACGGACAGACACACCAGAACGGAGCGAACGGAGGCGACCCGTGTCTGTTGGCAGCGAACTGGTGCGTCTTACGAACAGACGCACCAGAACGACGCAAACGATCCGAATGGATTGCAATACGCAGCCAGCAGCCCTAGTTGAAAATCTCTGAGAGGCACAACGAAAATATTTTAACGTTGGGAAATTCAAAAAATTATTTAATAAAAAATTATTTTTTTAATCCAAAAAATTATTTAATAAAAAATTATTTTTTAATCCAAAAAATTATTTAATAAAAAATTATTTTTTTTAATTTCACACGCGTGGACCGGACCGGGCGGCGCACGCGCGTGTGTGGTGGACCAAGGGTCACCTAAGTTCTCACCTCTCCACAAAAGTGGGTTGGCCCAAGGGCCCAATTAGTAGGAGCCAAGTTGGGGCTTATATACTTTCCAACTTCTCTCCAACTAAGCAATGTGGGACTATTCTCTCTCACACACACATTCCTTCTTACTTTTTCCTCTTCTTTTCCATCCTTCTTCTTATTCATAACCCACGGGATTTTATCCTAAAATTCCAACAACAATAAGCCTTCATCATTGGATCCCTTGTAGCCATTGACAATGACAATCGGATGGATATAGGCAATCACAATTTGAATATAATAAGGGTTAAAGTGCAAAAATACACATGTGCTTTTCTCCGAGGAGCGCCCAATAGCAAGTGCTTTTTTTAGGTGCAAAAGTGCACACGTGGTTACAAATTAGATGCAAAAATACCATTTGACCATTAAATTTGACTTTGACCGTTAAGTTTGACTTTTTTTGCTGACTGGAAGATGACATGGCATTTCAAAAGTGCAAAAATACACATGTGATTTGTCAAAAAGAGTGTCCAACAACAATTTTTTAATTTAATAATTTTATTTTAATTACTACTGGGTGCTAAAAAGATATTTAGAATACTGACTTGTACTGAAAAAATACTTCATAATCTTGAAAAATTATTTTAACATCTTAAAAATATTTCAGGGTACTGACTGGTACTAAAAAGATACTTTGAAGTATTTTTTCTATACCAGTCAGTATCCTGAAAGTACTTTTTAGTACCAGTCAGTATCCTGAAATATTTTTTTCAGTATCAGTCAGTATCCTTTTAGTACCGATTAATACTTGAAATATTTTTTCAAGATCCTAAAATAATTTTTTAAGATTATAAAGTATTTTTTCTGTACTATTTAGTATCCTGAAAGTACTTTTTAGTACCAGTTAGTACCCTGAAATATTTTTTCAGTATCAGTTAGTATCCTTTTAGTGTCAGTTAATACTTAAAATATTTTTTCAAGATCCTAAAATAATTTTTCAAGATTATGAAGTATTTTTTCTGTACCAGTCAATATCTTGAAAGTACTTTTTAGTACCAGTCAGTACCTTGAAATATTTTTTTCAGTATCAGTTAGTATCCTTTTAATGCCGATCAATACTTGAGATATTTTTTTAAGATCCTAAAATAATTTTAATTGAAGTAAAATTATTAAATTAAAAAAAATAATTTGGTGTTGAGCGCTCTTTTTGACAAATCACATGTGTATTTTTGCACCTTTGAAATGCCACGTCATCGTCCAGTCAGCAAAAAAAGTCAAACTTAACGGTCAAAGTCAAACTTAACGGTCAAACAGTATTTTTGCACCTAATTTGTAACCGCATAGTCACTTTTGTACCTAAAAAAAGCACTTGCTACTGGGCACTCTTCGGGGAAAAGCATATGTGTATTTTTGCACCTTAATCCATATAATAATTAGTAATTACCCCCTATCCGTTGATAGGTATAGCTAATTATCAATTTAAGTATAGAGATTGACAACTTGACCTCTCTGAGTTGTCACTCTCTATAATTAAGTTGTTAAGTATTATACTCAAGTTGTCGACGACGCCTTATATGGGTAGTGTCATTAACAAGTTGAGTATAACTAATGACAACTTTATAATAACAATCAGCAATTGAGTATATACAGCAACAACTTAAGGAGTTTAAATTGTCAAATCTCTATATCCATATAGTTAATTGTTTTACTCAAATTGTTATTGGAATTGGCGGGTTGGTATTGGCGAGGGTCCTTGCCCTTTTTTTAAATTTGAGATTTTGGTAAAGACATTCAAATTTTAAAATCCCAAATTCTTTCTTGATGACTTCTATGTTCTTTTACTAATTTAGTTGATATTTTGAGGATTTGGTAATTTAAATGATTTTTTCCATTTTCTCTGATTTATATTATATTTATTAAATATCGACATATATTTTAAAAAAGTATTAACACTCCTTAAAATCATGAAGCATCTTGTAAAAATGACCAACAACAACTTCTAAAAGACTTTCTATAATATGAACTTGAGGGACTAGATAGTAACAAAGAATATTACATAGAATAAACTCATTGTAAATGCCAGTTGAAGAAGGTATTGATGTCATGAGCACAGTGAACTAATCATTTGACAGAGATTTTAGCCCTCTTTTTGATAGAATAAAATTACAAATTTATTCATCCAATCTTTAATATAGGACATATCTAGGGTATTAATCTTAGTCTTACATATTAGACATATTTTTTATATTTGTCAATCTTTTTCTAATTTATTCTTATTGATGCTCCCTAAATAAAATTAAGATGTAAAGAGAAAAAAGAATAAAAAATATGACTAGGGTGTTTTAAAATAGAGAAAAACACTTCTCATGTTGTAGGAGAAATGTTTTTTCATGTCACACACACATGAAATAGTGAGACCCACATATGTGGGTCTATGTGGGTCCCACTATTTCATGTGTGTATAGGAATCTTCTTCTTCTCATGCAACATGAGAAGTTTAAACCCCTTTAAAATATACATTGAAAATTATAAACTCTACTCTAACCACTCAGGGCAGAATGAGCAGAATGAACCCACAGGTTAAGGTCCAAGAGGCATTACTTTGGAGGTATTAGACAACGGCAACAATGGACGGATAGAGTATTGAAGGATGAAGAAGGAAGATGGATCTGTGGTTTCAGCTGTAATGAACCTCTATTCCACCTGCAATTGTAGAACCCCTGGGATCATTAATAGATTTCAATTGTGTTGGAACAAGGGCTTCAGAAAGATTGTTTGTAGTATTTGACTGCATTGAAGCTATTACTTTGTGTATTAGGAATTGTGACGTTGATCACTGTGTGTTTGGTTTGAAGGGAAGAGATGGAGCAAAAGGAGGGGATAGTATGTTATTTTATTTGGTTTGTTAGAAGGAAGGGAAGAAAAAATATCACTTGTTTGGTTTGAGAGGAGAGGGGAGGGTAATAATAACTAATTGACTATTTTACTCTTATACGTTACTTTATGCTTTTATAACTATAGATTGTTTAAATTAATCTACACTTGGATTTAAATTAAATTATCATAGTAATATTATTAGAGATATGATATTGTCACTATCAATTTTATGTCACTACCAAGTTACTACCACTTTTTCACCGTTAAATCAAAATCTCATCTATCTTTATCATTTTTCTCTCCTATTAAGATTTTGATCTAACAGTGAAAAAGTAGTAATGACTTGGTAGTGACAATATTCTATCCCATATTATTATATGTGTATAGAAATGATATTTTTACAGGGTATAGCAATGGAAGCTCTAGACAGAGCTACAAGACTCAAAGCTATGATAGTTAGCGGAGAAGGAAAATAATGAAACCGAAGGAGTCCTTTTATATTTTTAGTAGGGTATTATTGGAATTTCAAAAATTCATTAGGGTAAAATTGTAAACAACTTTATCTTCCCTCTAAAAACTCCTCAATTTGAGGCAACCCAAAATAAGGAAAGGGAAGAGAATTTAACCCAAAATGTTGTCATCTCTCCCACCTAAAAACTTAAACCAAATGAAAGAAAGGTGTCTCATTTTCTCAAATCAAACGCACCGTTAGGGACATTATCTAAGACACTAGATTTATTCTTAACATGGATTGGCAAGTCTAGGGGGCATAGTTATAGAGAAAATCTTCATTTGGCAGATAGGCTAGCTAAAACTTCTCATAGCCTAAAAGGAAACCTTTTTCCCCCCTTTAATTTCTTAATCAAAGCTAAGAAGATACATGTCATATTTCCTCTGGTTTAAGGTTTAAAATGGACTTGGCTTTCCTCCTATATCTCTTACCATTCTTTTTCCTCATTTTCCTTTTTCTATTGTTAAATTAAGATCTCAATGGTCTAAATTTATATATTTTTTTTACTATCTTTTTACTTAAAAATAATAATAATTTTTTTATCATATGATAAATTGGACTGTTCAGATCTTAATCTAATGATAGAAAAGGGAAAAGGAGGGAAAATGATGAGAATAGGTATATGAAAAAAACTAAATCCGTTCAAATTATAATAACCAAACTTGAGAGGGGGGTCCTTTTTTTTTAAAAAAAAATATAGGATACACTTTTATTTTTGTCTCATCATTTAATACTTTTTTTAAAATTTATCCCTAATTAATTATATGTCTCTCATCTTTTTGTCCCCACTCATTCTCTCTTCCACTCACCTCACCATCTCCATAATATATATATATATAGATATAGTTTTTAACTAAGTTATACCAATTTTTTTGAATTGGTGTAATTTAGTTATTTGCATCCTATATTTTGAATCGAAGGTAATATTAATTAAATTTTTTTATTTAATTAAATTAGATAAATATATATTTATCAAACACAGAGGAAATAACATATAATTGTTGGATCCTACGCTATAACATCTCTTATAGCATCAAAACTTATCTATGAGTATGTGATTTTTCAAATATATTTATTGAAGTTAAAATTTTGCAGGATATCATTCAATTGTTGGAATTTGGATGGAGAAAGGTTAATGTCAAAGGAGCTATCTGCTATTATCTCTGGTCTTAATTATAAGACCTAGTTGACTTTCTTTGGAGAGATTAATGAAGCTAAATAAATTACTTGGTTAAGTAGCAATTTTGCCTCGAAAGTATACCCTCATAAGCAATTTCGCCTATAAGTTTTTTTGAGTTCAATTTTGCCCTGAAAGTTTTTTTTTTGGAGCAATTTTGCCCCTCTGTTAAAAACCCTAACAGTCAACTAACGGTTGATAGTTAGGATTTTTAACGGAGGGGCAAAATTGCTCCAAACAAAAACTTCCGGGTCAACATTGCTAAAAAAAAAAAACTTTCGAGGCAAAATTGCTACTTAATCAAAAAAATGTTAAAAATGCTATTTATGATATTATATATTCTTAATTCTTATTTATATAATATCTAGAGGTTGAAACAAACCAAGCCAGTCCAGACTTCACCCTTAACAGGCCGGCCTGTTCGGCAACAAAGTGGCCTGAGCCTGGCCTGTGACCTGTTAGAGGTCATTTTTTTAACCTGAACCTAGCCTATGCCTTGTTAAGGAGGCCTATATTTTTAAAAATTTTATAATTAGGCTAACAAGCCACAAGACTTACTGAAAAATAGGTCTACTTCAAACAAGCCAAAAATAGGCTTACTTTAAAGAGGCCAAATTACATAAATCATAGAAGACAGAGATAAAAAAGGGTTACATTTTCATTAATGAGTCATTATTGCAAAATTAAATATTAAATATAAAAAAGGTTAAGTAGCATTTTTGCCTTGAAATATATGGTCAGGAGCAATTTTGCCATAGAAGTTTTTTTTAAGCAATTTTTCCCCGAAAGTTTTTTTTTGGAGGGACTCCTGGGGCAACATTGCTAAAAAAAAAAGGAGTCCCCTCTACCAAGGCCAGGGCATGGCTCCGGGCTCTATGAGCACTTACTGGGGACTTACGAGATCGCCTACCAAAGGAGTCCCAGCAGCGGTAGAGGGGATCGAACCCACGACTCAAGGGCCGAGTCCTGGATCCCTTACCACTTGAGCCAACTCGCATTGGCACTAGGTTTTATAATTATGAGTGAAGAGAATATTGGCTGTGGTATGAGGTGGGTCCTAGCTAATTGGATTAGAGGCAAATTATAAAAAGTCGGACCCAAAAAACATGGATTAATGCTGAGTGTGATGGCAAACTAGAATTTAACTCTTTCCATGTCAAAAGAAAGTTGAAGACAGCAATTGGGAATTATCTTCTTCAAGAGGTACATGGGAGATCAAATGATTAGTGATTATATATATATAGTGAAAATTTCAGTTAAATAGATTCAAAAATAAAAAATCTCAAATCAATGCCCTGAATATGGGGCCAAAATGGGATTTGAAAATATTGTCAAATTATTTTTATGCCCTCGTGTTTTTTAAAATGCTACCTTAACCCCCCCCCCCCCAAAAAAAAACCCACCAACGCCCTTATTAATTTATTTTAACAAGTTTGAATTTTTTGTAAGAAAAATGGTTGTCAATTGCTAAACTATCGTAATATAAATAAGCAATGAAGTGTAGTTGATTCCTAAACAAAAGCTACAAATTACTTGTAAGGAGTCTAATTCATTTATTTTAACAAGTTCAGAATTTAGAAAAAGTGATTGTCAATATCAACTATCAAACTATCTAACTCTCGTTGAATTACTGAATGAGTTGTTAATTGCTAATACGTTTAGTTAGTACCTATATTTATAGAGACAACAAGGTTAATTTTGGATTTTGAAGGTCCATCAATGATATTTTTTTGTTTTCTCCCTAAAGTATTCTACAATATTTTGTTGAGATGCATTAGATGGCTCAATAATTATACTCCCTTGTCCACAATATAATCACTTCCAGAAGAATAGTCTGGTATATAATGTAAGTCACTTGGAGAACAATTAATTTTTTTAAATCAATTTTATGACACATTATATTTCTCTTTCTCAGTTAAAACCTCATTTAATATGGGTAAGTTATAATTTTTTAAAATGTATGATAAATTTAATGAAGCAACTGCTATTTTTTTTTTATTATAATAAATTGATTAAAGTAACATATATTGTGAAACATAATATATGTTTTTCAAGTGTTGATACCATAGGTGGTGGGAGTGTGGGACATCTACTCCCAACTTGTGCCAAAAAATATTTCTGCCACGATGGGTGCTTGGTGAAGGGGCACTTTCTTCGACATAAAATTCAGAGGCATAAAAAGGTCATAGGCAGCGTTTTCCTTTTTCCATCTGTATACTAAATTGTCATTTTTCAAATTCAGTGCACTGATTTAGGATTATATTTTTTAAAAGGTATTTAGCTGAAAATTTACCTATTTTCCTCGGTCTTTACTTGACGATTTTACTTTTGGTTTCGTAGGACCATGGTGATGGATCCGCTGGAACCCCTGGAGATTTAGAACCGAATCGAATCCTTCAAACTTCAAAGCTTGATACTACTCCTATATTCTATCATGGATTATGAACCGTACGATTCTTGTTAAGAATTTTTTATAGTCGTATTCATGGTAGTTAAAATCTTGATTTATCACTGCGATTTTACGTTTTTACGATTTTTTTTTATTAAAATGATTTTACTAATTTTCCAAACGTTTTATGTTTTTACAATTTTTTTGCATTACGATTTTATGTTTTATGAATTTTTTTTTTTGGTACAAGGCGAGGGAAGGGGGGATTCGAACACGGGACTTGAGGGGAGATATAAGACATCTCAATACCACCAGCTCTGCCAATGCACTATTGTCCTCGGTTGTTTTATGATTTTTTATCCCTCTTCCGATTGATTTTAACTACCTTGGTTGTATCCTCATTTACGTCAAGCCATGTAATATCTCCATCAATTAATGGGCCTGTTTGGGTTTCACAGCAACACAGTTTTTCAGCCCAAAAAAACTGGTTGGACATTGGAAAAAAAAAATCTTAGTGAAAAAAAGCGTGTTTGGGTTGGCTTTTTTACTACTGAGCTTCTTACCTAACCGTCATTATTGAGCTTCTTATCCATGGTAGTGAAAACATAGATTTTACCTACAACGGAAGGAGAATGTACAAAACTTAGATTTTACTTGCGCGCGCGCGCGCACACACACACATATATAATTTAAGAAAAGTAAGGCATATGTCATCATCCATACATATACTCATTAATGCAATATTGATAACTTCTCAGTTTTAATAGATTTGAGAAATGTTTTGAGATATTTTTGAAAGTCATCAATGCTAAATTAAAAAAATTTATTGAGATTTTAAGAGATATCAATTTAAAATTTTGAATGCATTATTTAGGGAATTTCAATTTAAAATATAAATTTTAATAAAATAATAGTATTACTAATAAATAAAAACGATTTAATCACACGGGTTATAATATAACAATATAATATTCTTTTTTTTTTCTATAACCTCCAGTCTCCACTATGTGTCCCACTATCTGCTGCCACCTTCAAATCAATAAAATATAATAATAAAATATTATATCATAATCATATCATCCCGCGCACTTCTTCTTATGTATAAAATATACTAACAAAATATAAAATAAAATAATAATATTATTATAATAACATTTGTTTATCTGTACCTCCAATCTCTCTTGCTGTTGGGATGTCAACGTCTCCCAAGAAGGACAAAGGAGTCTTGGGGCCTAGAGATTAGGGATTTAGGGCAATTTGTTTTTCCTTGTTTTTTCCTTAAATGGCTTGCTTTCACGTTTTTGCGTTTTTTGCATTTTCACCCCAATTGCGTTTTTTGCCGCAACGAAACACGTTTTGCTGAAATTAAAACGTAAAAGCGGCGTTTTTAACTACCATGTTTTTACCTAAACGCCCATTAGAAAAAAAGCTCCCATATTTGGTTAATGCGCTCGAGGAGACATCCTAACTCCTAGGTACCTAAGTAAATGCTTGAAGGTACTCCCTTCAGTCCTTATTATAAGGCACCAACTAACTTTTCTCACAAACTAATAAAAACAGTTAAAGTTAAGGGTTAAGGTGCAAAAATACCAACGAACTATTTGTCCAGGTGCAGCCAACACAATGAACTCTTTTTTAGACCAAAAATACAAAAGAACTCTTGAAATGGTTAAATTAGCACAATTCACTCACACCGAAAGTGATGGCGTTAGTATCCCCTTGAAGATGTCCACGTGGTAGAATTTTATTAGAGGCGTGAGTCAACGAATTCCACGTGGCTGCCTATTGAACTGAAAGTCAATATCATCTTTCAATCCATCTCTCTCGCTTCGCTTCTCTCCTTTCACCTTCATCAGCGCCGGTGAGATTCTCCCATCACCACACTACCACCACCTCCATTCCTTCACCTTCTCAGCGTCATCGGAGAGCTCCGCTGCAATACGCGATCGAGGAGGGAAAGGCAAAAATGATTTGGAAAGCGATCCCCCACTTTATTCCCAGCGAAGAGCGCCGCCGCCTCCTGCATCACCGAACCCTAATCCGAAAATCGGGGTTAATCCAAGTGGTGGTTCGTCTGTTGTTTCAAAGAAATTTCATCGAGACATCCAGGAACGGTCAAGAAACTTATTGCGTTTCTTCATCAAGTTTTTCATCTCACCAGGTTTGAATTCACGATGCAACACCGTTCTGGGTTTTTCATCTCTGGTTGCCTTGCACAATTCTAGTAAGCTTCTTGGTGATCCGACTTTGCTTCTTGGTCACCTGATTTTGTTGTCAAATTTTGGTTTCTGCAATGTTCTGTTCATCACATGACTCTGGTTCTTGTCGCATGATTATCAGTCATCGACTGATTCTGGTTTGTTTCAACTCTACCGTCGCAAACGTTCTACTGTCGGATTCTAAGAATCTTGCTGCTCGTCGGAATTCTGGAAACGATATGCCTCTTCGATTTTTGGGTTTTGAATTGAATTGAATTGTAGTTGTTTGAATTTGTGTGTTCTGTTTTGGGTGTTAGAAATTTTTGCCTTTCCTAACTGTCATTAAAATTCCGATTGGCCACTGGTTTTGGTTCGACGGAGGTGGTAGCTAAAACTGATGGTCGGTGGCTATGTTCTCTTCCCTCTCATCTGTGATGGTCGGTAGCTGAAACTGATGAAAGAGTAGCTGTGAGAGCATCTCCGGCGATGTGAAGGCCAGCCAGCCACGTGGATTCACATTCTTATCTTTCAATCCTCTCACCAGCCACCCACGTGGACATCTTCAAGGGGATACTAACGCCGTCACTTTCGGTGTGAGTGAATTGTGCTAATTTAACCAATTCAAGAGTTCTTTTGTATTTTTGGTCCAAAAAAGAGTTCATTGTGTTGGCTGCACCTGGACAAATAGTTCGTTGGTATTTTTGCACCTTAACCCTAAAGTTAATAAAGTTACTCTACAATTTAAGTAACTTCCAATATTATCCCTACTACTTGTACTAAAATCTAATATTATATTAATTATTATTCTCACACACTACCCTCATTAATTATGGGCAGATATGGAAACAAATAATTAATGCTCATTGGGAACAAGCAAGTGCCTTATAAAAAGGACCAAATAAACTTGTTAATTGGTGCCTTATAATAAGGACCAGAGGGAGTAATTGATGACTCACTCAGCCTAATATCGGTATGACCTAGGAAGAAGAGAGATTTCACCCTACCCATAGATTGTGGGTGTACCTAACTCTTTTCCTAAAATTTATGTAGGAAAAAAAAAAAAGCTCCCATGTAGCTTTTTTGCAACCTGAGCCATGAATATTTTTGGGAGAATTGAAAAAAAAAAGAATTTTAAAATTCTAAAATTCTAAACCATAGATAATGCATTATTTGAATGTATTTTATTTTATAAACAATTTAATCCATTAAATATATTTAATTAAGGAATTTATTGTTTAGTATTATTCTTTTAACAATCATTTAACTTTGTTTTAAATTAAAATTTTTATCAAATTTATCGCAATATATATAACTAATATGTATATATAGTAATATGATTCTTTCCTTTTCAGTCATTTTTTAATTCAACTAATTTTTAAATAATAATTAAATACTTATCAATTTAAAAAAAAATCAGTTTTGTAAAAATCAAATAAACCATCTAAAAATACAGATTACATTTATAAGCTAAATATTTTTTATTAAATTTTTATAAAAGTTAAATAGCTTTTAAATCAACGTTATTATAACTTGAAAATTTAAAGCTGAATTATGATCAATATGCACTCAGATTGAGCCGGGACAGGTTTGATTAGTGGGACCCGCCTCTCTCGCTTGTCGTTTTCAGTACTTTTTGATGCTTCCTCATTTCTGAGTCACTCTTCCAGTTTCCGCTCCAGATTTTTTTTCCCGCATCGGCGCAAGTTCTCGGGATAAACCACCATGTATCGACTCTTTGATCCTCCCTCAGAAATCAGGTAACTGATTCTCGATTCTCTTTTTGATTTACAGAGCTATTTCGAGGTTCTTAGTGGATTTTCGTACGAATTTGTCTGTTTTTTTTAACCCTCTTTTTGTGGCTCCAGATATGGTGCTTTCTGGATCAGCTATGACTGAATTGAAAATATGGAAGCATGTTTAATTTCTTGCGGTTGATTTTGCTCTTAGTTTTGTGGACTTCCTATTCTTTGATCAGTTTTTCTTTTCCCAATAAATGGGATTTTCATCTATGTTCTGTTTCTTTTATAGGTTTCGTTATATTACTATTGCTCCAAAAATGATTATTTTACTCAAAAATCACCTAAATCGTCAAGTTCCTGTATGGACAGTACAGATGAGATAGGCGCTGGTGGTTGGTGCCTATCCTTTGATAGGCACCGAAACGGGTGTAATGACTGAAGAAAGGTTGGGCCAGACGATAGGAACCCAACCTCTACACAGGCATCAGGAGACACAAGGTCCATTAGGAAGAGCAGAAGGATCAAGAAGAAAACCTGGAAGTTGAGGGAAATGAGCGAATAGAGAATTATAAATAAGGACAAAAAGAATGGTTAGGGTGTGTGATGATTGGGAACATTTTCTGCCTCCTCTCTCTGGTCCCCTTTCCTCTTTTGGGACATTCTGTTACTTTCTTTCTTTCTGTGGTCCCCTCCCCTTTCCTCTTTTGGGACATTCTGTTACTTTCTTTCTGTCTGTACGCTTCTATTCTGTTATTTCAGTGTATTGCAGAGATCATTCCTGTAAAAGCTGATTTGTATCTGATATCAATCTACGTATATTTTCCTATCCTTGATTTAACTGTGTAGCCATAACAACGGGTTCCTAAAAGGTAAAATGAAACCATCAATCATTAATTAATTAATTAAAGTATCAACCCAATTTTAAAGAACCAAATGAATATGAATGACAATTGTGCCATGCTAACGTGAAATTTTATATATCTTCCACTTTGCTCGTTACACAGCAAAGAATCGAAAGTCAAATATCTAATCCCTAATGCCATCATCGGTGGGTCTCCCTCATCTGTGTGTCTCCCACTACCACCGATTAAAAGAAACGATGGACACGTTTCCTAACATTTTTATTATTTATCTCTTACTCCCTCCTTCTACACGATACACCGTCTCTCCGCTTTCAGCTTCCTTCTTGGTTTGGCCATTTTTATGGCTTCTGCTACTATCTATCACCTCCCCTCAACCTTATCTGATGGCAGGTTTCACCGGAGGAGTACTTTCGGGTCTTCGCCGTTTAGTTCTTCCGTCATTCATTTTCCAGTTTATGCTGATTTTTGCAATTCTAAGCCCAAAGGGTACTCTTCTGTGAGGTAATTTTCTATAACTATTCAGTCTTTTTGCTACTTGGTTGCTAGGAATTGATGGAATACATAGTTTATTCTGCATTAGTTGATATCTGATGTTTCTTAGGTGCTTCATGCTACTGATGATGACATTAGATCAATTTCCTGGGAAAGAGATCTCTCTCTCTTTTCTAATGGGCTGAAAGAGATCGCTTTACATGCTTTTTTTAAAAGAAAAATAATAATCATCTACATATTTCTAAGTACTTGTCTGAAAAGCTAATATACTTTCTCTGGTTTTTGTTTCTTAATTTTGTGATTTCTTATTTATTTTGGTTTGAGGACTGCTAGTTGCCTGTGGGCTGATTCTGAAACTAACATGGAAAGTTTCAAAAGCTTTTGCTGTTACTCTGTTTACTGGAAGATTGGAAACTAAACCGGGAAATTTAAAATGATTATCACATGATAATTTTGTTACTTATACCACACCTTTTATCCCATGCATCATCTCACTGCTTTCAATTTTCTACATTTGAGCCGTGGTTTTGCTGAACATGTGTAATTATAATAATTTAGATGTCAGTCAATTGATGGTGATGAGAAGAAGTCAAATAGAAGTCTTCTAGATAATGCAAGCAACCTACTCACCCAACTTTTGAGTGGGGGGAGCATTGGGTCCATGCCTACAGCTGAAGGTGCAGTCTCAGATCTGTTTGGTCGGCCTCTCTTTTTCTCACTATATGATTGGTTCTTGGAGGTACTTTCTCCTTACCCTTTTCGTAAACATTTGCCTTGAGTCTCTATTTTCCACTTTATGTTGCCCTTTTCCTTTGCCCTTTTCTGGCCTTTCAATTTTTGGTATTGGAAATTTTATGGAGCTGAGTCTCAGTGACAGGCCAGCAGAAACTGTCCAACCTTTATATAGTGTTTGACTATTAGGGTTTCTAGCATTGGCTCTAGTGATTTCCCTTCTACTACCAGCTAATCTCGTTCTAGTCTCTTTGAGTGTACTTCAGTTTGTGGCTGGTCTGGGATATTGGAATCAGCAAAACAGTTAATGGTTCCAACTTGTGGAATATTGTGCTAGTAAATACTTGTGACAGATCTTGTGCTAAATAAATTAATTTTGTTCTCTATATATCTCTGCTCTTCCCCATCCCATCCCCAGAAATTCCATTTGATTTCATTTTTGTTTGAATCTGCTCAGTTCTACTTTTGTCTATCCTCTGCTAATATTGTTAAACATGGCAGCATGGGGCTGTGTATAAACTTGCATTCGGGCCAAAAGCATTTGTTGTTGTATCAGATCCCATAGTTGCAAGACATATTCTACGAGAAAATGCATTTTGTTATGACAAGGTACCATCTTACTTGTAGCATTCTCCTTTTTGTTTTTTCCCCCTTTTTAAAATTTATTGAGAAGTTGAGATCAGGCTGGAACAATTTGCATGTTTTGTTGCATCCTTAGTTGGTACTCTTTAAGGGTTGTTTGTATTATTGAATATTATGACTGAAAGGCATGATTTTGAGTAGATTTCTCCCCCATTGCTATGTGTTCATGTGAAACCTGAACAGGTATAAAATGTTGAAGCGCAAAAACATTTTGTCTGATTGTCTATAAAGAATATTTTTTCTGATTTAATTTCTGATTGAAGCTGAATTTAATTGGCCCCCTTTTCTTTTGGTATGCTAATTTGAGCTTAGAAACTGGCCATGAGAATATATTTTTTCTTCAATTGTGCATAATGAAAAGGCTGCTAAGCTCATTAACCTTCATTTCTGTGAGAAAACTACATCTGCGATTTGTGTGGACAATAAATCTTAAGGAATTTTCTTTGCTTCAAGAAAATGCCTGGTCAGTTCACATTGTTATTAAGAACCTTTCTGATATAAAGTCCACCTGACGGTCCCTTTTCTGTGGAGACCTGCAAAATGAATGGCGTTCTGCTTGCCAAATTAATTCGTGGGGTTTCAAGCTAAGTTTATACATCCTAAACCAGGAAGCTGGAGGATGCCTTGTAAAAGCAGGATGAGATTCTATGAAGTTTTCACCAAAATGGATTTTTTAAGGGGGACAATTTATAAACAAAAAGCTGCCAAACAGGGTGCAAACCTGTGACAGGATGACTTTCGGGAGGATCAAATTTTCTATTCCACTTGATTAGTTATTATGTTCTTCATATAAAACAAAAACCATTTGGAAATTATTTACTTTTATTTCTATTTCTGGTTAATAGGGAGTACTTGCTGATATCTTGGAACCAATAATGGGCAAAGGACTCATACCTGCAGACCTTGATACTTGGAAGCAAAGGAGAAGAGGTGCCCATACAGCATTTGTCACATCTTTGTCATTTATTCTTCTTTTTTGTTTTCTCTTTGATTCCGCATCTCAGCTGTTGATTGAAAATTAAGGTACCTCAACATTAAATTTAAGTAGGATAGCAAGATAACAGGAATTTAGTATGAAGAAAGTGATATCTTAAAAGGTGAATTAAGGATCAAATGATGGAGGCTTATTGTAATGCTTATCAAGGAAGATCAATTGGTGGTTCAGCTATTTTTGTTAGCCTACAACATTGACATGCCAGCCCCAATAGAGTCAACTAAGATCCTCAAATTTGTAATGTGGCCCTCTCTCTAAATAAGTTGTCAAGTATAATTACTAAATCGGTAAATTTTACTTGGCTCTGTTGTCTTTTGTATCCAAATGGACTTCAATGTTCAATTGGGCTAACAATAATGACCTTTTACCATCTGGATAATGCTTGACATCTGTGGCTTCTATAGCTTGTTTTTCCCTCTGATAATATTGTCAACCATTTTGTGACATACCTCCCTGAGATCCTTTTGGTTTATTTTTATTAAATTTGCAGTCATTGCTCCTGGTTTTCATGCTTCATATCTGGAAGCCATGATCAAAGTATTCACAGCTTGTTCAGAAAGAACAATGTCAAAGTTCAATGAACTTCTTGAAGGAGTGGAAGGCAGAGATGAACAAAAGTCAATTGAATTGGATCTTGAAGCTGAGTTTTCCAGTTTAGCTCTTGATATTATTGGGCTTGGTGTTTTCAACTATGACTTTGGTTCTGTCACTAAAGAGTCTCCCGTCATAAAGGTTTGTGTATATTATGCATTTCAAATCGGTCATCAATTTTCTTTGGTTGTAATAAAAGGCATTCATGATGGTTTTCTACGTTTTGTTTTGCTTAATGTAACTTATTGCATATTCAATTATTTACCGTGTTTGCATTTAGTTGGTCTTCAAAATTTAAACTATCTGCTTACCCAAAGGTAAAAAAATAAAAATAAAATCAATCATATATATATATATATATATATTGGTGCCATCAATCATCTATGTATGGGTTGTTGAGATGCATCGCAGTAGTAGTCTTATGCTTATTTTAGTGAAGACAAGATTGTAATGGTACATTTGAAGAATATGCTTTTGGGGCCTTATTTATCTGGATTTTGTTGGGCCCCTCTCATAGTAACACTATCATAAGTCTTGCCAAAATGTTGCTTCTAAATCTGTCTACAACCCTACGATTCTGATCATCAACCCTTCAAGGGCATCTTATGAATTGAACTTTGTGGAATTTATGAGAGAAGTATTGTATTCCCATTGTATTGATAATTTTGTGATACAATACCTATTTATATATAAAATAGAGAGATAAAACTAAACAAATTAAAGAGTAACTAACGGAGGGAATTTAGAAGAGGAACAAGGAGAGAAATAGGGAAATAATTGAGGAGAGAATAAAGTGGAATTATAACGTAATATTCCCTCATATTCCCATACTCTCCCTCAAGTAGGATAATGGATATTAATCATGTCCAATTTGCTTATGAAACTTTCAAATGTAAATTTCTCCAATTTTTCTAGTGGAGCCACAACACTTCTTCCTCCCTACCCTGAAATTAGAAGAAGGTGGTGGATTTGACTGACATCAAGCCAATAAAGAAGGTCGATGATTACATGTTTGTTTGGAGAGAGCGGCTGCAACATGTTCGACAGGCAGTGGTTGCGACATGTTCGACGACAGCAGCTATGATGAGTTTTCTAATTATTAACGAAAGACCAGGCAGTAGTGATCATAGGGAGAGGGAATTAATGCTCAATAGTGTGATTGGACGGTGAGCCATGGTTAGAAGATTAAGGTCCCATAATTACTTGACATTCAAAGATGAAGGTCCCACAACTGTTTGAGGGTATAAACACAATTCATTTGGTTCTTATCCCGCAAATTTGACACATGACATTTTGGTCTTTAAATTTGGAAAAGTTTGGTCCCTAAGTAGCAAACAAAAAGAAGCACAATAACATGAGTGGAGACCAATAATGTGAACAGTAGGGTCAAAGTTAGCACAATCACGTGACAATCAGTGCAGTAATGTGAAACCGAGAGGAGCAGCTTGAAATTAAGATGTGAAAATCACCAATTTTCAGATGAGTGCTGCGAAATACTATAGGACATTGAGAACCACGGACGTACTGGACTGGTAACGTCGGAGCTCTTCAGATGAGTGAGTACGGGCGCTGGAGGACAACGTCGGACGAGCACTGGAGGACGGTGTCGGACGAGACAACATCGGACGAGCTCTGGAGTTGGCTCTTCGTTTCTAGTCTATGTTGAATCTGCTGCACTAAAATGATGAAGTTGCGTCACCGGGGAAGACAAAGACTTCCGGCGACTTTGAGTTTTACTCTGATCTCCTTCCCTTTTTCTATGAAACTCGCAACAGTCATGATGTCTCTCGGCTCTGTTTTTCCTTGTTCGCATATGAAATCTGGTTCCAGGAGATGAAGCTCGCGGGTGAGGAAAAGAGGTGAAGGGGAAGAACGACAGACTGGACGGAGTGACGTGAAAATGTGTGTCTCCTGGCGCGCTGTGTGTCTCGCAGCCTCTTCGACTTTGTCTCTCGATTCAGTGCTCGAAAAAACTCGTCTTAGCATTCGACGGTGGAGCATAGAGGAGAGAACTCAAGGAGATAGTGAGTCACCAGCGCCAGAAAACCAGAACGGAATTGCTAATGTTCTTCAAGGATTTGATACCATGTGGAATTTATGAGGGAAGAATTGTATTCTCATTGCATTGATAATTTTGTGATACAACACCTACTTATATATAAAATAGAGAGATAAGACTAAACAAATTAAGCAGAAAATTGAGAAGTAACTAATGGAGGGAATTTAGGAGAAGAACAAGGAGAGAAATACAGATAATTCAGGAGAGAATAAGGTGGAATCATGATATAATATTCCAACAAACTTCTATTCTTTTTCTTCTCAACTTCACCTGGCCAATCTCCACCACATGGTTTTTGCCCATTGAAAGACCGTCTATATTTCAAAATTGTGGACCATGTCGAGAATTCTCTTAAATGCTAGCCTCTTATATTTGATAGTGTTATATCCTTCAAATATTTTTAATTTTTAAAGCCATTGATCTGGAGAGTTATTATACCATCTAATTTAAAATGTGTTATAGGCAGTCTATGGCACCCTTTATGAAGCTGAGCATAGATCCACTTTCTTCATTCCATATTGGGAAATTCCATTGGCTAGGTGGATAGTCCCAAGGCAAAGAAAGTTTCAGAACGATCTGAAGATTATTAATAGCTGCCTTGATGAGCTTATAAAAAATGCGAAAGATAGCAGACAGGTAAGAGAACTTTTGAGTTTCAATTCATCATTGTTGCTATTGAACTTCTTTTCCTTTGACCTGTGTATTCCCTGATTAGCTGTATTTTCTCTGGCAGGAAGCAGATGTTGAGAAACTGCAACAAAGGGACTACTTAAATTTGAAGGTGCTTCTATATCTTTGTCCAAGTACCATACCTAGCAAATGTTAAACTATCTACAAAAAATCATTGCAAATTAGGAGTTCTTTATGTATCTCAATTTCATTGAACTGTTACTAAGAAAGAAGCTTACAACAGGATGCAAGTCTGTTGCGTTTCCTAGTTGATATGCGGGGAGCTGATGTTGACGATCAGCAGGTATTTCTCCTCCAAATTTAAATTTCAGAATTATTAATGCCTCTTAGAAGACTCAATAGTTTGTTCATTAGATAGCTAGTCAAACAGTTTGGTGGACCAACTGAGTGTACTAAGAAATCTGATCTTGCATGTTTCCCCAAGATTCCACTTCTACATTTTCTGTGATATATTGTGGGGTTTGATTTGGCTTTTCAAGCCCTCATCTATCTGTATGTTGAGAAAATGAGAAGATTATTTGGCCTTTTGGACTCGTATTGGTATGCTGTTATCTTTTTGGTATCACTGCGACTCAAAATATGTCTGCTTATCTTTCCTTCTGTTCTCTTTGACAGCTGAGGGATGACTTAATGACAATGCTCATTGCCGGTCATGAGACCACTGCTTCAGTTCTGACATGGGCATGTTTCCTGCTGGCTCAAGTATGCTTTACCTCTGGCAGATGTTAGATGTTGCATATTGTTTATGATGGACAAATTTAGTTGTTTCACGGCTTCTTTTCATACTAACATATTCTCTCTGGAACTTATCTTGATCCATATTAACTTGCTAATTGCAGAATACTACTAAAATGGAGAAGGCTCAAGCAGAGGTTGATTCGGTGCTGGGAAACCGGAGTCCAACTCTTGAATCACTTAAAAATCTGCAGTAGGTTCCAAAGTCCAATCACCTTTTCAATTAACTGTTAAAGGTTTGATATCGATTATTTTAAACAGAAAGTTCAAGAATTATGAAGAATTAATATATTTCCTAAGAAAAAGAAAAAACAGTATATCCACATACTTGATAAAAGCTTGACTGCTGTTATTCATTC
Organism: Acacia crassicarpa; assembly: GCA_034222035.1. Classification (NCBI taxonomy): domain Eukaryota; kingdom Viridiplantae; phylum Streptophyta; class Magnoliopsida; order Fabales; family Fabaceae; genus Acacia; species Acacia crassicarpa. The sequence continues at coordinate 44,939,342 of JAWXYG010000003.1, forward strand.
ATGATGTGGATTTACTATTTATTAGTATAGGGGATGTCAATAAGGGTTTCAAGTGTTGGAAGAATTGGTAATAATGATAACCTGCAGGATAGGATATGGTAGGTTCTTGCTTTCAATCATAATTGACTTCGTGTCTCTTTCTATACCTTTCAAATGTCTTAAATTGATCGGATTCTTAATTGGAAATTTATGTTTTCTTATCTTTTAAGGGGTCTGTATTTGTTACATTTTCTACATCTGGACTATGTTCTTCAAGTGAGAGTTCTTATTTTTTTATGGGTTGCCGTACCATTTGAATAATATTTACCTTTTGGGCATGACTGTAAAAAGAGGGAAAGATAGAGATGCAAGATGCCTAACCATGGAAGCTTCAGTATTGAGCAAGTCATGCTTTTTTGCTCCCAGTACAGTTTGTTAATACATCTTGCATGCTTTCAGGTACATTAGACTTATTGTGATAGAGGCTCTTCGTTTGTACCCCCAGCCTCCTTTGCTGATTAGACGTTCACTAAAGTCAGATGTTTTACCAGGTATTGCTTTTCGTTGAACCCCCCATGAAAATGGAATGTTTCTGTTTGTTGCATAAACTAAAAAAAAAAATCAAAGTTTCAAAGCCAAAGCGTAGATATCAAATAATAACTGGAATGACTATGATCAAGTGAGCCAATGTTCTGGAAGACAACTCCGGTGAAGTAGCATATAGCCTAAGCTCATATGGAAGATAATTCGTATGACATGCCCCCCCCCCCCCCCCCCCCCCCCAAAAAAAAAAAAAAAAACCAAATATCCACTTGAATATCTGAAACGGAATATGATGGAGAACAAGTTGATACCTCAAGATATTGATGGCTAAGAATTATTTATCATCAAAGTGAGAACACGTAAGACATTACTAATATGTTCCAAAAGAAGAAAAGGAGTGTAGTACTGATACTGTAGAAAGATCAGGAATCCCTTTAGAACTGGGGGAAAACAGGGAATATCCTCATGGTCAGCTCAAAACAGCAAATTAGTCTCGGCCGATTGACTAGGGGCTACAGCTCCCTTTACACCAAAATCAATTTCTACATTCATCTTAGACATGCTATTTTTCCCTTTCTATATTTTTTTAAAAAAATTGTTTTTCAATAATCCGTGAGGATGTTTATATCCATTTACAGGAGGATACAAAGGAAATAAAGATGGTTATGCAATTCCTGCTGGGACTGATCTCTTCATATCTGTGAGTAGAGATTTTTTTGACGTCTAAAATGCATGGAGTTTTTTGGTTTAGTGTCCTCTCATGTTTCACAAGGAAATGCGTTATTTTGTTCTGTAGATTAGAATTGTATGTCCTTGGTTTTGCAATATGTTTATTTCAGATATTGATGATGATGGTGTAGTTGCTCAAAGATTTCCTAATGCAGGTATATAACCTCCATAGATCTCCATACTTTTGGGACTCTCCACATGAATTTGAACCAGAGAGATTTTTGGTGCAAAGAAAGAATGAAGAAATTGAAGGATGGGCTGGCTTTGATCCATCCCGGAGTCCTGGAGCCTTGTACCCAAATGAGGTTGCTTTTAATCCCAAACTTTATTGAAGGCTTAAATCAGCATTTTTGTTATTAGGGAAGTTACAGTTTGGTCCCTATTGTTTTGATGTTGTCCTTCACGCGATTACTTATCATTTAGCAAAAGCTATTTTGGACCAAATAAAATTTATATAAGCAAGTTAAAAGCAACATCAATTCTTGTTTTCACCAGAACAAAACTAACATGATAAGAATTTTTTTTTTTTTTTGATTTGTTGAAGAACATTAGATTTTGAGACCATAGTAAAGGTTATTTTGGGTATTTTCACAATTTATTATTGATTATAAAATAAAATTAATAGAAGCATATCCTTCCAATAGTACTTCATATCAAATGTAATTTTAAAGCCTCAGTCCCACTTCCATACCCAGTTCGAATCTGTTTCTCAATCCATCAAAATTTAGGTCTGCCTGCCCAACAGGACCTGAGTTTATTTAATTGCCTTATTGATGCATGATCTATTCTGGAATGTAATTGGGCAGTATGTGCATTTGATCAGATAATATCAGATTTTGCTTTCTTGCCTTTTGGTGGAGGACCTAGAAAATGTGTTGGGGACCAATTTGCTCTCATGGAGTCTACCATAGTTCTGGCTATGTTGCTGCAAAATTTTGATGTGGAGTTGAAGGGAAATCCTGGATCAGTGGAACTAGTTACAGGGGCAACCCCCTTTCACCCAAAAGATGGATTGTGGTGCAGACTGAGGAAGAGATCTCACTTACATCAATGACATTCTCTCTGTGAACATTATTAAAAATGTTGTATATCATTCTGCTTTCTTATATTTTAAAGAATGAGAACATATACATCTGAAAGTTGCTCAATTATCTCACCATTTTGCCATTCAACATTATTTTTTAATCAAAAGGGCCAGCAATAAGCACATATAGTTTGAGGTTACAAGCATAATTGAATCTACAACTTCACACTTACACGGAAACTCTTATGTCACTAGGTTACAAAGTTATTGGTTGCCATTTAACATTTTTATGTAAAGCACAAACAAAAGTGGGAACAATACAAAGTTCAGTAGGGTGATGCTTTGTATTTACAAACCGACTAATTTTGTTGTTTTATTTTTTTAATAATGTGTGATACCTAAAATGAAGAGTATCTATTTAGGGTGTTTTAATTGCAATGGGGAAGGGGGGAAAAAAAAGCAGTAACAGTTATTAACAAAGAAAAATTTTGTTTTAAATTGTGCTAAGATCATCCTCCATTAAAAAAGTCTAGAATTTTTAAAATTCTATTCTCTATATATACTGACAAGGAAAAAAATCAGTCATTTGTTATAATTTATACCAATGTTTAATGTGGGCCTTATGTTAATATTCTTTCTTTTTTTAATTATAATAGAAAAGTTTATATGGGGTAGACACTTGTACTCCACCAGGGTCAGGGCATGTTTTCAGGTTTAAAGAGCGCTTACAAAGATACTTATAGATCATCCACTAATGAGGCCCTCACACTGACCAGCGGGAATCAAACCTCCTCTTTTTTGGGGTGAAGACTAATACTTTAGCCAACTATGTCAATTCTCGTTGGCTTATGTTAACGTTCTTCCTTTTGTTTTGTTTTGTTTTTTTTTTATAAGACTTTTGTTTTGTTTTTCTAGTGTCATGAGATCTTTGTTGCTTGAGGAAATGATCTAGTGACAATCCACATACGTGGTGTGGATTATTATACCTAGTTGCTTTGGATTTTCTGAAGAAGACAAGTCAGAGGAAAGATGCTTGGTACAATGATATTCCCTTTTTTAACTCACGAGTGAAGCGTCACAATCCAACCTCTCCTAACTTATTATAATGCCCTGTGTTTTTTTTTTTTTTGGATCAAAATTATAATGCCCTGTTTCGTTGAAGGACTTGTTACTATAAGACAAAATTTTGTAGAATGTGGTATTTATAAAACAATTCAAAAATTTTAAAAAGTATAATTAATACTCCATTAGGTGTTTTTTATTACTAACAACTATTTAAATCACACATTAAAATTTTACTTGAATTTTTTTTTGGTGAAATGTTAGTTGAAATTAGTTAAAAGAATTACATACATACATGTGTGTGTACGAGATGTATTTCTTTTTTCAATTATACCCTTTATTTATGAAAACTAGGAGTGTAGAAAGAGGTGAGAGAGAATGAGCGTGGGAAAATAAAAAAGAGACATAATTAATTAAGCGTAAAAATAAATTAAAAATATTAATCTTTTAAACAAACATATATTTTTATTTAGGACCAGCCTTATATGAGATAAAATGTTATTTATGAATTGTATCGGAGGAAGTAACTGCTTAACATATTTATCAATTTTTTTGTCGACAAAATATTTCTAATAAATGACTACAAATTTTCACCCACTTCGAAATAAATTTAAGAATATAATGAACATTAACCGAAGATAGAAGTAAGAAATATGGGAAAGTGAAGACATAAATTAGTTGAAATTATTTTTAGTGATGAATATATATAAGGGAAATGATATATTCACTGACTGGATATAAGGTTTTTTCTAGTGAGGTATATACTTACTGGAAAAAAAAAAGCATAATAAACTGAAAACAAAATCTAATAGGAATCAATTTCAAATCGAGCTTAAAAAAAATCAATATGGCCTTTACATTCAAAAGATTAAAATAAAACCTAATTCCTAAATTTAAAAATAAAATAATTTATTCTAAACAATTCTCACAATACTGCATTACTTGCCCAGCTGGTGTCAAATAATTTTGTTGAGATCAAGAGCAATATGTTCAAGCGATATGGTAGAGATCATGTTCACAGTTTACTGTACTTTGATTTTGTTGAGAGATTCCATATTGTTAAACTTATGATTCTACATCAAGGGAAGGCCATTCGGGGGCCCTGTATTAAGTGTGGACTTGGATTTGTTAACCCATTGAAGTGCGTCCAAATCTTCATTACCGAATTTCACAACTCTAGTCAAATGTGGAAATGGTTTATGTTTGTGTGAAACATGGAATGGTCGTTGATATAACCCATGAATTATGGCAAAGCATGATGGGGTCGAGGTGTAAATAGAACTCCTTTATTGGTTACCGTGATTCATTTAATTTTTAAGCCATTATTTTGACATACGTGCTGGACAATTATGGTGTAAATAGAATTTCTTTATTGGTTACCGTGATTCCTTTGATTTTTTATATGTGTTGGACGATTATAAAATCAAATGTGCTTCAAGAGTGTTAAACCAGAGAGAAAGAGAGAGAAATATGGTCTGGAAAGTGTGTTTATTTATGTATAAGAAAGACGTATTTATACAAGGATGAGGGGCCTTAGAATAATTGATGACTTTTAATCACTATTAATGGGGATTATTCCCCAATCCTTGATTTATAGGGATTCTAACATATCCCTGATTTCCTAAGATACTTTCCTAATATACACTGATTTCCTAACACTCCCCCTCAAGTTGGAGCATAGATCCAACTTGTTACAAAGATAATCCCAACACAAAAGAAATAATCCAAAATTACAAAATTCTCACACACTCCCCCTCAAGCTACCAGCAGCTTTAATACAAGTAACATAACTGTAAATAATTGCCAACCACCTCTCTGGAGGATGCAAAATTCAGCAAATTGGCATTCAAGACAAAAGAGCACTCCACGAACGTGCTGGAAGACGAAACAACCAAACATCCAGCCACTAGAAACCAGTGAACGTGCACGAAACGAAATGCCCAATGTGCTGAATTCATTCTCACAACATAACCTTCGAAACAAAGAACCGGCCTAGACACACCAGGAATGAAGGCTCGATGTTGTAGAACAAAACATGACCAGAAAATGGTCACAACTCCAAACTGAGGCTTCACAATTCTTGACAGCAAACGTCACAAACGTGACCAAACAACCACCAAACATGACCAAACAACCACATGCCATAGCCATAAGAAATAACCAAAAAACCACACAAGATAAACAATCACAAACGTGACCCAACAACCAGAAAAAGAGTCAAAAAAGGAGTCGCCGGAAGACACATAGCGTTCACCAGAATCTGGAAACATGTCGCCGGAATCTGGAAACTCTCGCCGGAAATTTCAAACAGTCACCGGAAATTTCAAAAGATCACGGGAACCAGCCGGAAATGACAAGAGGAGGCTGACATAAGAAGACTCCGACGAAACGGACTGCCCACATGCCTACACGCGCCGTCACGGAACGGCTGCTGGCCAACACGTGTATTCCACGCGCCGTCATAGAGACGTCAGACGACCACCAAATTTCATGCGAGCGCCGATCAAAGGGTGGGCATTCCAACTGGGCGGTGCGTGTTCCAAGAAAACAACAGGTACAAATTCGAACTCTCTCCTCTCCCTCTCTCTGTTTCTATTTCAGACCCAACAGAAAATAGAACCAGACACAGACGCAAACTTAGGGAACCAGGACAGAAAACTCTCGCTCTAATACCATGTTAAACCAGAGAGAAAGAGAGAGAAATATAGTCTGGAAAGTGTGTTTATTCATGTATAAGGAAGACGTATTTATACAAGGAAGAGGGGCCTCAGAATAATTAATGACTGTTAATCACTATTAATGGGGATTATTCCCCAATCCTTGATTTATAGGGATTCTAACATATCCCTGATTTCCTAAGATACTTTCCTAATATACACTGATTTCCTAACAAAGAGAAAATTGGAGATGTGGTTATAATAATCTGAAACCATTTATAACCATTTCCCATTGGGATGTTCTTCAAGCTTTAGAAGATTGTGTGTAAAGGCTTCCCAAGTCTTCACACTGTAGAGGATTTTAAGGACTATGCCGAACTTTGCTTTAAGGAATTTGGTGAGCTACACCCTTGATTGCAGTGGCATTGGAAAAGAGGGGAAGTATTTTGCCGGTCTTGCGTCTGATAATCATGATGCTATTACCTATGCTTTAAGCCACCAATTAATAAGTTGAGAAACTTCCTTAATTGAGGGAGGAAGACCTGAAGTTCAAGCAGTTGATCAAGCTCAAAGGCTCATGCCAAACTCTAGAGAACGTACTCTGCAATCAGAACTTGAACAGCTCCTTATTAGAATATTTATGGCACCACAAAATGTTGGGGGAGTTTGTAATATTCTAATTTTTACATTAGGATTTACCTATAAATAAGGGAAAAAAATAAAATAAGATTAATCAATCACGATATATGAATTTGTTGTGTAATTATCAAAATAAAGATTTATAAATATCATTTATAATAGTAGAATAAATGTAAAATAAACGTGTGGAAATAATAATTAGTTGGGAAGAAAAAATATAGAAGAAGGCAAAACGTACAGAAGAAAAAGAAAAAAAAAGAAAAGTAATAATACTAATAATAATGATTTAATTAATAATAAATTAATATTAAAAAAAAAGTATATAACTAGCTGCCACCGAATACACATACGTGGAGGGGGAATGATTACATAAAAATCCTCCGCCTCTCCCCTAATATAAATAAATGAGTGTGTGTAATAATGTGTGTGTGTGTAATAATGTGTGTGTGTGAGAGAGAGAGATTCCGGGAGAGAGCAGAAGCAGCATGAGAGGAAGAGTGAACAAGAAAAGGAGAGAAAGAAAAGAAAAGAAGAGTCTTGAAGGACAATTTGAGGTAAGTTATTTATTTTATAAGATTATTTAGGTAGTTAAATTAATTTTTGTTCACTATACTTTCTTCATAAAAGTTATTCTACGTATTTTTCTCTTTCTAATGAGGGTAATATAGTATTGATTATTGAAAATTTTGGAATTTGAATATTGGTAAAGTTTTAAGTTTTGGCAATAGAGGACCGTATATATGTTAAGCACAATTAATAAATAACTTTAATCGGCTTAAATTTGGTAGTTGGTTGTTTTGGGAATTTAAAGTTATTTTCTGTTTAAAAAGATTTTGGATAGATTGTCATATAGTATATTTTTAATGATTAAATGAAGATTTAAGCATTTAGTTGGATCATTAAAGGTATTATTAAGGGTTTAATCGGTTAGTTTTGTTAAGTCTTGAACTATATGAAACTATGGATTGGGAGTTGATATGATTTTGATTGTGTAGAGGTTTTGAGATTATTTAATAAATTGCGTTATACTTATAAAAGTTAGTATTAGGTTGAGAAATTGAGATTAGTAATATTAGATCTTTTGTATCTGAATTTATAATTTATTAGAGGCTATGTTGAGGATTGGATGGATTGACTTTGAGGTTTATAATGAATATAAATATTTAGATGAAAATTATATTGTAGGAAATTGGGTATTTTGGTTAAATTGATGATGTGGTGATATTTTGATGATCATAATTAGGGAGAAATAATTTATGAAGGAAGGAAATGAGATTTGTAATGATGATTTGAGGAATAAATAAAATTATCCAATCTTTTAAGAAAATTAAAAGAAACAATTATAGTTTAATTAATTACTTATTATTGTATTTTTGTTAATTCTATTAACGTATAATTATTTATTTTTAGAGTGGACTCAATACCTCTCAAGTTTTCTAGTGTCAAAAATTTGAAGTAACCACTTTTCACTTGTTGTACTTGCTTGTATGATGTTTATGAGTGATTTTTAATATATGAAACTACATTGGTAGTGAACTTGCCTTGTTGGATTTACTTTGAAATAATTAGTGATATTATATATTATGCAAAATGTACTTTAAATGATTTCTTGAACTGAAATAATATCCTTATCTTAATGATTATTGCGACGATTCATCATTTTTATAAATCATGTTTGGAATCTTATATATACATGTCAAGATTATGATGATATGGACTGATGATGGATGTGGAGTGATGGTTGGAGTTATTGTGTATATAATACCACGTGGTATGCCACCACTCGGTACACAGTGCATGACTTGATATTTTCAGGGCTCTTGGTATCACCCTTTTCCTTTGGCCGGGATAAGGGTCAACTCTTGGGACAGTGACACCTTTCCATATTCAAAGGAAAGGGAACCCATGGTTCAATATGAGATCTATAGCTTTGGCCGGGCTATACCTCATCATTGGTGAACTTGGTGTAAACTTTTCATAGAGACTACACCTATTATGTTATAGCCCATGGGTTCTGTCAACGGTTATAAGGATGAGGATGATAAGAATTGTCCGGGTATCGATTGTTTGCTTGGCATGTTATATACGTGATTCATGATATGAAATTTTATATAGAAATTTTATTACAAAAAATTGTGATCTAATAATTTTATAAATTTGATATCTAGTACTCATCATTTAAAAAGTTCCACTAGGCACCTCACGAACACGTATTAGCTTTTACAATGAGCTAGACTGATGGTTACAAATATTTTTCAGGTGATAGTTCTTGTATGAGTCAATCAGGGAAGTCTTCAGAAACTTAAGTTACAGTAGTGCTTCCACCTTTTTGATACATGTTGAATTTTGTATGTTGCCACATTAGGGCTTACTTGGCATATTCTTGTATATCTTGGAAATTCTGCCAAATTCTAAAGCAATGTTTTGTTCTAAAATATAGGCCTGGTAAAATACAAAGCTTAATTGTGTGTATAAAACATTTTAATAAATGATTTAATTAAGTTAATAACTAATAATTGTCCTTTAAAATGGAGGATGTTACAGAGTTCATTACCTCAGCGCTCCAAGAATTGTTATTTATATAGCTGTTATTATCAGAGTGGATCGAGGAATCAATTTCTATGCCTATGATAGTTTTATGCCAAAACTTGGCATGGTTTTTTGTAGGTTGGAATGGCTTCTAACTTTTTCTTCATCTTTTGTCAATACTTTTTCATTGGCAGCCTCTGATCATTGTATACTTACTTTACTGTCTTCTGAGAATTATTGGCTCAAATATTAAAGAATGGATACACCAGCTTTAATGTCTCAAATCAAAGAGGTCATTTATTTAATTGTGGCAAATAATAAGGTTTGAAAAGGCGGACCCGGTTACACCGAATCTGGTTAAAATTCAAGATCCGTGTAAATTTTTGAAGGCGGGCCCGATTACACCAAATCTGATTAAAATTCAAGCTCCGTGGAAATAACGGCTAAAACATGATCCATTCGAACACAGTTTAGCCGCAATAAATGGTTAAAATGTGCTTCCTTCGAGATGCGCTAAAGTCGAGATGAACTGTTAAAACGTGATCCTTTCGAACATGGTAAAGCTGCAATAAATGGTTAAAACGTGCTTCCTTTGGGATGCGCTAAAGCCGAGATGAACGGTTAAAACGTGCTCCCTTCGGGACACGGTAAAGCTAAAAATTAAAGGTTAAAACGTGATCCCTTCGGGATGCGGTAAAGCCGAAATGTGCAATATACATTTGACTCTAGCCCGGTCATTGAACATGGAACCCAGTTACACTGATTACAGTTAAAATTCGAGTTCCATATGGAGTCCGCCTTTACAATAGGGACGAAGGCGAACCTAGTTAACAAAATCTAGTTAAAATCCGGGGCCCATATAAATTTTGGAAGGCGGACTCCGGTTACACTTAATCCAATTAAAATCCAGGCTCCGTGGAAAGCACAATTGAATCTGCGCTCCTTAAGTGGACCCCAGACAAACTGAAAATTATACAGTTTTTTAACAGGGGCAACCTGGTACTCCGACGTGCGGACGTCGGAAATAAAAACATCAGAGATGGCCAGCTAACTGCAAATTGGGAAGGTCCTTACCGGGTTAAAGAGAAACTTGACAAAGGAGCGTATATATTCGAAACCCTAGAAAGGAAGCTAATCAAAAGAACATGGAACGCCAACAAACTCAGAATCTACTATAGTTAGATCTCGACCCTACATTCACAATAGGCCAAACACATCGTGTTTGAGCTCGCTCTTTGGAGCGGATTATTACTTTGCTGAAGAGTTCCCCAGTGGAAATTCAAAATGCGCATTATCGATAGCTTAAATATTACATCGAGGTCCTTAAACCCGGTCTGACATATAACCCATCTAGATAGCTGACACCAGGGCTCATAAGCCCAAGTTACTAGTTACGTGAAGTCGCTATTACAGGCCTTCGCAAATTTGATGCATCAATACTCAGTCCTGGATAAGAAGATGGATTGTCATTCGGACCCTGATCAGGTCAAAGTGTTTAAGCGTTATGTTTCAAACACCACAGCTGAACATGTGACAATTTGCCCTTATCCTGGTTATGATCCCGAACAATGGAACCGAAACTCGGTGTTACGGTTAAAATGAAAACCCTATACGGTTAAAATGAAAACCCTAACCCAGATTCCCAGGCTTCAAGTCTAGAAGAAAAAGCATATCTGCATTACTAAAGACCTTGGCTTGGTCATTCAAAAGAACTTTGAACATATTTTCGAGTTTATATAATCAACTTATTGTTGAAGTGAAGATTAACCTCGCACATGAGATCCAGGTTAAATAGTCAATGCACCCTAGAAGCCTAGAGCCCTTGACGGCCAGGCTGGGGGGGCAACAAGACAAGTGTGGCACTGTAAAGACGGTAGCGACATAAGCAAATGTAGCAACAAACAAACTTGGAAGCTCGATTCGTTCCTTTTCAGGACAATTTGAATTGGGGGAATTCAGTGTTGCAGCAAACAAACCCGGAAACCCGGATGGTTGAAGAAGAAGAGATCCTGACGATCATGAAAAGAAACAGGCGAAGTTTCAAACTTCAATTAACCCGGACTACATGTCTGGGGGCAATTCAATCAGAATACAAGTAAATCTGGGGTCCATTGAAACTCGGATAAAAATTTCATCAAAATCCAACAAGTTGTAGCAATTCGGATATGATTTTTGGGTTCAATAACAGATCCACCCGAGTAGCCCAGAGCCTTTGACTACCAGGCTGGGGGGGCAACTACTATACAGTTGTCAATGGTGTGAGAAGAACTAACGGAAGCCCTCACAAGGTTATTTGAATTTTCAAAAGCTGACTCGGTTGCTTGAACGTTGCTAGTGAAAAAGCATGTTCACCATCAACTGAGATCGAGGCAAGCGAAAACAAAGAGCTAGGGAAAGACAAATAGATTCCACCTTGGGAAAAACCTATCGCCTCAGGCAAATCGGTAGCAGAATACAAATTCATCGGAATTCGTCAAGACTTGGACAAAAGCAAATCAAGATGGAACAATTCAGATACTAAATCCAGGTTGAACAATAAATGTGCATTGGCAACCTAGAGACCTCTAAGCCCAAAAAGTAGGGTTGACGTACATGATGTGATGGTTGCATTAAATGTGCACAGAAATTGCACGCGGCTAAGCGTGGTGGTTGAAACCCTTTGCCAATCCAGGGAAGCCAGGTGTCAGTTGGCAATGATGGCGAATGCATAAGGATCTCGACCTCGAAGTCGAGAAAACTCCTTGATATTACATCGGATCCTTGAGACATTACCTCGGATCTTTGAGCAAATGACATTGATAACGGGGGTCAACATGACATAATCCGGCAATGCGCGGTAGATAAGTAAGAGGGTAAGATTCATAGCAATCTAGCCCGGATAACCTGAAGAAAGATCCCGACCTCGAAGTTAGGCAAACCGCCTCGACGTTATCTCGGATCCTGGAGACATTACCATAGATCTTTGTAGTAGACAACTTCGATAGCCGGGATCAGCACCTGGATTCAAATGCAGACAAACCATCTTGGCACTACTTAAGATCTTTGAGACAAGAACTCAGATTTTCGAAATAGGCCGCTTTGATAGCTAGGATCAATGTAATTCAACTCGGCAAAGTAAGGCCCACAATAGCAAAGCTCGGCTAGTAAATGTAACTCGGCAAAACCTACTAGGGCAAAATACATCTCGACAGCTTAAAATCTTGAACTACCGAGCTGAGGGGCAACTGTTACGGACCTGCATTAGGCCCAACACCTGGATGGCCCAATAGGAAATATATTGCATATCAGGATCTGCCTATAATAAAGGTGGATCCTATCTTATCTACAATCCAGGTATATTTAAACGTATATCTGGTAGTTAGGATATCGGGGCCTCAAATCACAAGGTCTAAGTGACTCAACCTAAGGTAAACTCTATAAATACGGAGGTCAAACCTTAAGGTAGACATGTTCTAACTCTGAACTATTTACATACAGTCACAGAGCACACACCCCACCCTTCGGCTAAACGCTTGTATGTGTCTCGAACTACGTGGATTTTGATCCCTCTACAGGGTAAGTAGGCCCTAGGCATTGCTCCTAGGTCAAGTTCGATAAATCCTGTTCTTGAACAGAATAGGATGAAATTTAAGTGAGGTGATTAGATTTGATTTTTTGTACCTTTCTATTGTTTATAAAAAATAATTTTAATGGGTAAAAAATTTAAAATCAAGATAATCTTTCAACTATCATTTTTTTAAAAAATGAAATAAATAATATTAATAACTAATATAAATAAAAATTATTAATTTTATATATTAAACCAGCTTCAACAGCGTGCGGTTTTCTCTTAATATGAGTAAATGAAAATTAAAATAAAGAAGAGATCTCGAGCGTGCACTGTAAATGAATCTGACCGTCCACCGCTACCTTTAAACATCGCACAGTCTTCTTGTAATAAATAATATTAATAAAAAATTATTCATTTAATATATTAAAATAGCTAGACTCACGTGCGATTTTCTCTTAATATAGGGAAAAAAAAGAAATGAATAAGTACATATCTATATACCACACACAGAGTAGCAATTAAATTTAAAACATGCAAACAAACCAATAATCAATTGCAACAAAAAAATTGACATAGGAAAAAATAAGTGAAAAAATATGGCACGCACACACAAGGAAAATAAATGAATAAACGCATAAGAAAATAAATTAAATACTTAGTTATAAAATAAGCAATATCAACTCTAAAAAATATAAAAAAAGGAAACAAACCAATAATTAACTACAAAATACTATTAAAGCAAAAAAAAAACTGAGATAGGATAAAAGAAATAAATAAGTATATATATATATATATATATATATATATATATACCACACACAGAGTAAACAATTAAATTTAAAACATGCAAACAAAGAATTACCACTCCAATTTAAAAGATATTTCTTACATCTATTCAATTTGCAGACAAAATCGATACAAGTCCAATGAGCAACTCTAGCTACTAGTGTAACATCCTGAATTTTGAATCTAATATCTTGAACATAAACCTATTTTGGAAAGACTAGCAGGCTCTATTTTCAGAAAGTGATAAATTTGAAATCAGTATTTTGCGGGACCCACGGCCAAAAATAATTCTCTGCAAACTTTCTCGTGAAGTTTGAAAAAAATTGGCCGCGGGACCCACTCAATAATAATTTATTATTTAAATAATATTATATTATAATAATAAAATAAAATATATTATATTATATTATTAAAATATTATTAAATTTTTTTAAAAAGAATCACGGGGGCGGCTGGAATGTCACGAGAAAGTTTCTTTTTATAATTTTGGGAAAATTACGTAAAACGACCCAGAGACAAAAATTACACTTAAAGACCCATTTTCCAACTATAAATAGACCTTCCATTTCATTTCATTCTTCACAACTTCTAAGAGCCATAGAGAGAGGTAGAGAGAGAGAGAGAGTAGAGATATTTGCTTGAGAGTTATAATAGCTGGTTGGTGATTCGGGTATTAGCAAGTAACAGGTAACTCTGAATATTCTTCCTTATACTTGTGAATTATGTATGATTATAAATTTGTTTGGTTACTATTTTGGCAAGAATATTTAGAAAATATTTATGGTTTTAAGATCTGGTGTGGGAACTTTGATTTGCAAATTTGCAGAGGTACTATTTATACATACGTTACTATTCACGTATACCGTATTTACTATTCATTTTACTATTCACGTATACCGTATTTACTATTCATTTTACTATTCACACCGTATTTACTATTCATTTTTACTATTCACGTATACATACCGTATGTACTATTTACTATTCATGTATATACCGTATTTTACTATTCACAAATACGCATAGTATTTTACTATTCACAGATACGCATAGTATTTTACTATTCATAAATACGCATATCAATGAATATAATGGTATAATAATGCATTATTTTTGAGTAAATACATTCATCATGGCGGTTGTAATGTGATGGGTGGAGTAAGGAGGGAATTGAATGATAAGAATTGTTTATGCCACCACTCGGTGCACAGTGGATGGTACTTTTCAGGGCCCCATCTTCCATGTTTTCCTCTGGCCGGGATTTCATTGGAGATGTGGGACATGTGACACCTCCTTAGTTGTTATTTTAAAGGAGGGGAGCCATAGTCCAGATTTAAGCTCTATACCTTTGGCCGGGTGTATCTTAAGTTTTGGTGAGCTTGAAACCATCCAGTCAAATGAATGAGTTTCTATTGGACTATATGTTAGCCTATGGTTCCAGTCAGCGGTATACGGTTGGAAGGGGATATAAGGGAGGCTGCATACTGCATAGTGCATTTCTGAATTATTCAATAAAGAATGATGAGTATTTTGTAAAGGCATTTGATGTGTACAACGGTATATCTAAAAATATCTGAGTATATTAAATTCACATTATATTACCTTTAATTTTTGTCATATGTAATTTGCTCGTGTAAGGTAGAAATATTCAGTAGTTACTGAGACGTGGAATCTCATCCCATATTAACATTTTTCAGGTGATTATTCTAGTAGAGAGCAAGGGAAGGCACCTATGGAGTGAGCTCTGGAAGCTCTTTTGATCTCCAATAGATTATGTTATGTTATTTTATTTGCCATGAACCTAAGACTTCCGTTTTGTATTAAACTCTGAAATATTTTCTGGAATTTATTCTGATTATGTATTACGGGTTTTATTCGAAATGGTAACATTGTAAAAGGATTTGGATATTGTTGAACTCTTTTGAAGGTATTTTCAATGTTTTGACCGAGTTTTTGGGTATTAAAATTGTGGCGTTACATTTTTGGTATCAGAGCTAAAGGTTCCATGGCAATTTTGTTTATTTTCTAAAGTGATTTCTTTAAAAAAAATTTTTTAAAAAGTTCGTGGCAAATTAAATATCATAACATGAGCACTTCCCTTTGTTAGATTTAGAATTTATTTAGCTATTTTATTTGTTTAGTGTCCTTATAGTATTAATCATAGGAGGAGATAATGGCAAGAACTCGAAGAACTAATTCAACCCCTGCCTCATCCCAAAGAGGTCTCCCTCCGCATCACGATGGTTCCCATCCTCAGGATAACAATGCCCTTTTGGCAGAATTACGAGACGTCATCTTGGAGATGAGGGAGAAAGTGAATAGACACGAGGATGAACTAGCAAAAGGAAGAGGCCAAGGTGGTAAGGAAGGAAAGGAGAAGGCTCTGGAAGTCACACCTTCTGACCATCAATCTAGGGGAGGAAGTTATTCTCGTACTGAAGATGGAGGTAGTAGCGGTTCTCATTCTCAGTATCATCCCTTACCTATTACTGAGGTTTGGGAAAAATTTCGGAAGTTTACTCCACCGATGTTCGAGGGGAAGCTAGATCCGATTGCAGCACTGGAGTGGCTGAAGCGTGTAGAAAAGATTTTCAGAGTTATCGAGATTAGCTCACAACAAAAGGTGATGGTTGCTGAACAATTGTTGCAGAAAGCAGCAGAAGAATGGTGGGAAAGCACCAAAACAAAAGGAAATGCTGAGATGACGTGGGAAGAGTTTAAGGAAAAGTTCGAAAATTATTACTTTTCCCCTTCAATCAGAATAGAGAAAGAAACTGAATTCCTCACATTCAGGCAAGGGGAATTACATGAAGACGAATTTATTACTCGCTTTTTAGAGTTGTCTAAATTCTGCGGATATTCACAGAACAACTCTAAATGGTTGAGTGCTCGATTGGTTGAAAAAGCTAGACCAGACCTAAAAACAGCTCTATCACCGTTCCTTGATGAAACAAGGGATTTTGAAGAAATATGCGACAAACTGCGCACGATAGCAAGGAACAAACGAGAAGAGGAAGCTGAGAAGATGAAGGGTTTTCAGGCCAGATCTACACACCTCATGAGACCAACGGGAGGAGTTACTAAGAAGCAGAGTCACAACTTCAGTAATGTGAATACGCGGTTTAGCCAACCATCCAGAAATCACTTTGGTGGACCATCGAGGAGTTATTTTACTGGACCCCAAAGAAGTCATTTCAGCAGACCACCGAGGAGTCAATTCAAAGGACCTCAAAGGAGTCATTTCAGTGGAGGTCAGAGTTCATATAGGGGATCCACAGCTCCTGCTGCAAGCACCGCTAACAATCAGATGTGTGCCAAGTGTGGAAGAATACACCAAGGTCCATGTGTGACGTGTTTCAACTGTGGAAAGCCAGGACACATTTCCAGATTTTGTGAGGAGGAGCCTCGAGGGGCCAAGGATGCTAGAACTGCAGTGCCAGGGAAAGTGTTTGCACTATCACATCAGGAGGCAAGTGCTTCACCAAATCTGATTAAAGGTATCCTCAAACTCCAAGGTCTTGAAGTAGAAGCCTTATTTGATTCTGGTGCCACACACTCTTTTATATCATACGACTGTGTGCCTCGATTGAATTTAAGAGTGAGTGAATTGCCTTATTATATGATTATTTCTACACCGGCGGGAGCTTCAGTAAAAACTTCTAGGGCTTGCTTAAATTGTACGATTGAGATTGATAATAGGATCTCAAATATAGACCTTGTTTGTTTACCCACGAAGGGTATCGATGTAATAATAGGAATGGATTGGTTGTCAGCTAATGACATCATCCTTGACTGCAAGAGGAAGACTATCTCTCTTGCGGATGACTCTATGAGTCATAGTAGACCACAATTGTTGTCTATAGTACAAGATGAAAAGCCTGTTCATCATGGTTGTCTTGCGTACATGGTGTTTTTCTCCATTCAAGCAGAAGTAGAGGAAGGGATAGAAGATATCGAAGTGGTAAACGAGTTTCCGGAGGTATTCCCGAAAGAAATGACAGGTTTACCCCCAGAGAGAGAAGTAGAATTTTCTATTGATCTCGTACCTGGAACGGAACCTATATCTAAAGCTCCTTACCGAATGTCTCCATCGAAACTAGCAGAATTGAAGAAGCAGATCGAAGAATTGTTAGAAAAGGGTTTTATCAGACCCAGTGTATCTCCTTGGGGATCGCCCGTACTCTTTGTGAAGAAGAAAGATGGGAGCCTGAGACTATGCATTGACTATCGCCAGTTGAATAAAGTGACTATAAAGAATAAATATCCTTTACCCAGGATCGACGATCTACTTGATCAGTTGAAGGGAGCATCCATATTCTCCAAGATCGACCTCAGATCAGGTTATCACCAACTGAGAGTCAAAGCTGAAGATGTCTCAAAAACTGCATTCAGAACTAGATATGGCCATTATGAATTTCTTGTTATGCCATTTGGGCTAACAAATGCTCCAGCAGTATTCATGGATTACATGAATAGAATTTTCCGACCATATCTAGATAAATTTGTAGTGGTTTTCATTGATGACATCCTTATCTACTCTAAGGATGAAGAAGAGCATAAAGAGCACCTTAGAATCGTGCTACAAGTGTTGAAGGAGCACAAGCTCTATGCGAAACTGTCTAAGTGCGAATTTTGGTTGAAGGAAGTAAAATTCCTAGGCCATGTCGTATCGGCTGAAGGTGTTGCAGTGGACCATACTAAAGTTGAAGCAGTTCTCCAATGGGAACGACCAAAGTCCGTGACTGAGATCAGGAGTTTTCTAGGTCTAGCTGGCTATTATAGGAGATTTATCAAGGGCTTTTCGCAAATAGCTATGCCCTTGACAAAGTTAACTAGGAAGGGTCAACCATTTGTATGGGACGAAAAGTGTGAAGCAGCTTTCCAAAATTTGAAGACTAAGTTGACTACGGCACCAGTACTTATAATTCCAGATCCTGCTCAGACCTTTACTTTGTACACAGATGCTTCCAAGAAAGGTCTTGGGTGTGTATTAATGCAAAATGGTAGGGTAGTAGCTTATGCTTCTCGACAGTTAAGGCCACATGAAGGGAATTATCCTACTCACGACTTAGAACTGGCAGCAGTAGTGTTTGCTCTGAAGATTTGGAGGCACCACCTCTACGGTTCAAAGTTCGAGGTTTATAGTGACCACAAAAGTCTAAAGTACCTGTTCGACCAAAAGGAGCTCAACATGCGACAGAGGAGATGGATGGAGTTTATCAAGGACTACGACTTCGAATTGAAGTATCATCCAGGAAAGGCGAACGTTGTAGCAGATGCCTTAAGTAGAAAGACAATCCATGTAGCCCAGATGATGATCAGAGAACATAAATTGCTCGAGGAGATACCAAGTACATCTATTGATGTAATGTCAGGTTTGGTCGCTACCATGAAAGCATTAACTATTGAAAGCACAATTTGGAAAGAGATTAAATTCGCTCAGCTCGAAGATGAGTATCTATTAAACGTGAGGGAAGATATTGAAGAAGGAAAAGAATCGAAATTTGGGATCGATAGAGATGGGATATTAAGGTATAAAGGAAAAGTGTGCATACCTAATGATGGAGAAATAAAAAAGCTCATACTAGAAGAGGCACATCGGAGTAAATACACTATCCATCCCGGAGCAACCAAGATGTATCATGATCTCAAGCGGAATTGGTGGTGGCGGGGCATGAAGAAAGATGTGACTGACTTTGTCACTTGTTGTTTGACTTGTCAGAAAGTCAAGATCGAACATCGGAAACCTCCTGGATTATTAAAAAATTTGGATATCCCAGAGTGGAAATGGGACAGCATCTCTATGGATTTCATCATGGGGCTTCCTCTAACGACATCCGGACATAATGCCATTTGGGTAATTGTCGATAGGTTAACTAAGTCAGCTCATTTTCTAGCAATTGCAGCAGAATACTCATTGGAGAGACTAGCAAAGATCTACATGAAGGAGATTGTCAGATTGCATGGGATACCGAATAGCATCGTATCTGATCGTGATCCACGATTCACTTCACGATTTTGGAAAGCATTGCAGAATGCTATGGGAACTCGGATGAGTTATAGTACCGCTTATCATCCTCAAACTGACGGGCAGACTGAGAGGACTATTCAAACTCTGGAAGACATGTTGCGGGCTTGTGCAATCGAACTAAAAGGAAGTTGGGACGATCATCTTCATCTTGCGGAGTTTGCATATAACAATAGTTATCACTCCAGCATTGAGATGGCACCTTATGAGGCTTTGTATGGAAGAAAATGTAGATCTCCTATTTGCTGGACAGAATTGAATGAGCGAATTTTAATAGGTCCAGAACTTGTGGACGAGACGACTCAAAAGATTAAGGTGATTCAACAGAAACTTCTCACTGCTCAGAGTCGACAGAAGAGTTATGCTGACAAGAGAAGACGACCGTTGGAGTTCATGGTGGGCGAACATGTATTCTTAAGAGTCACACCAATGACTGGCATTGGTAGAGCAATACGAGCAAAGAAGCTTTCACCTCGTTTTATGGGTCCTTATGAGATTTTGGAGAAAGTTGGACCGGTAGCTTACAGAATTGCATTACCTCCACAGCTTGCGAACCTTCACGATGTCTTTCATGTATCGCAACTGAAGAAATACCAACCGGATCCTTCCCACATTATAGAAGTAGAAGAGGTAGAACTCAAGGATAACATGACGTATAAAGCCGAGCCGGAGCGGATTGTTGATGCAAGGGACAAGAGATTAAGAAACAAGACCATTAGACTTGTAAAGGTCGAGTGGAAAGGAATGGTTCCCGGAGATGCTACTTGGGAAACGGAGGAGAGCATGCGACAAACCTATCCTCATTTATTTAAATAGGTTAGAATTCTTATTATAGCGAAATTTTGAGGACAAAATTTTCTTTTAGGAGGGGAGAAATGTAACATCCTGAATTTTGAATCTAATATCTTGAACATAAACCTATTTTGGAAAGACTAGCAGGCTCTATTTTCAGAAAGTGATAAATTTGAAATCAGTATTTTGCGGGACCCACGGCCAAAAATAATTCTCTGCAAACTTTCTCGTGAAGTTTGAAAAAAATTGGCCGCGGGACCCACTCAATAATAATTTATTATTTAAATAATATTATATTATAATAATAAAATAAAATATATTATATTATATTATTAAAATATTATTAAATTTTTTTAAAAAGAATCACGGGGGCGGCTGGAATGTCACGAGAAAGTTTCTTTTTATAATTTTGGGAAAATTACGTAAAACGACCCAGAGACAAAAATTACACTTAAAGACCCATTTTCCAACTATAAATAGACCTTCCATTTCATTTCATTCTTCACAACTTCTAAGAGCCATAGAGAGAGGTAGAGAGAGAGAGAGAGTAGAGATATTTGCTTGAGAGTTATAATAGCTGGTTGGTGATTCGGGTATTAGCAAGTAACAGGTAACTCTGAATATTCTTCCTTATACTTGTGAATTATGTATGATTATAAATTTGTTTGGTTACTATTTTGGCAAGAATATTTAGAAAATATTTATGGTTTTAAGATCTGGTGTGGGAACTTTGATTTGCAAATCTGCAGAGGTACTATTTATACATACGTTACTATTCACGTATACCGTATTTACTATTCATTTTACTATTCACACCGTATTTACTATTCACACCGTATTTACTATTCATTTTTACTATTCACGTATACATACCGTATGTACTATTTACTATTCATGTATATACCGTATTTTACTATTCACAAATACGCATAGTATTTTACTATTCACAGATACGCATAGTATTTTACTATTCATAAATACGCATATCAATGAATATAATGGTATAATAATGCATTATTTTTGAGTAAATACATTCATCATGGCGGTTGTAATGTGATGGGTGGAGTAAGGAGGGAATTGAATGATAAGAATTGTTTATGCCACCACTCGGTGCACAGTGGATGGTACTTTTCAGGGCCCCATCTTCCATGTTTTCCTCTGGCCGGGATTTCATTGGAGATGTGGGACATGTGACACCTCCTTAGTTGTTATTTTAAAGGAGGGGAGCCATAGTCCAGATTTAAGCTCTATACCTTTGGCCGGGTGTATCTTAAGTTTTGGTGAGCTTGAAACCATCCAGTCAAATGAATGAGTTTCTATTGGACTATATGTTAGCCTATGGTTCCAGTCAGCGGTATACGGTTGGAAGGGGATATAAGGGAGGCTGCATACTGCATAGTGCATTTCTGAATTATTCAATAAAGAATGATGAGTATTTTGTAAAGGCATTTGATGTGTACAACGGTATATCTAAAAATATCTGAGTATATTAAATTCACATTATATTACCTTTAATTTTTGTCATATGTAATTTGCTCGTGTAAGGTAGAAATATTCAGTAGTTACTGAGACGTGGAATCTCATCCCATATTAACATTTTTCAGGTGATTATTCTAGTAGAGAGCAAGGGAAGGCACCTATGGAGTGAGCTCTGGAAGCTCTTTTGATCTCCAATAGATTATGTTATGTTATTTTATTTGCCATGAACCTAAGACTTCCGTTTTGTATTAAACTCTGAAATATTTTCTGGAATTTATTCTGATTATGTATTACGGGTTTTATTCGAAATGGTAACATTGTAAAAGGATTTGGATATTGTTGAACTCTTTTGAAGGTATTTTCAATGTTTTGACCGAGTTTTTGGGTATTAAAATTGTGGCGTTACAACTAGATTCTAGCTTCTCTTAATCACCTGACAAAAATCCTGGAGTGTGATCCAAGAGGACTCAAAACAAAAGGCCCTATTTGTGCGCCTCATACCAAGATGGCAATTTATAAGCAATAAATGATGGTCTGAACCAGCGGGTTCGACATTAAACACTTGAAGATTAGGGAATTTTTCCTTCAACAAAGTATTACCCAAAGCTTTATCCAGGCGTTTCCTAATAGTGTTAGGCTCAAACCTATTGTTACACCAAGTAAAAATATCCCCATTGATGCCAAAATCATCCAATTCACAATCAGCCAGTAGACATTGAAAATTAAGAATTTTCCTCCACACTCTAGGCCTGCCCCCACTTTTTTCAGAATGTGATAAGATATCATTGAAATCTTCTAAACACACACATGGTTCATTAATGCTCCTACCTATTCTTTTCACCTCTTGCCAACATAAAATCCTCTCGTCCTCATCAAGAGGGCCATATATGAAAGAGATATAGGTAGGCGTATCAAAATCAGCAGAAGCAACTTGAGCATGAATAATATTAGCAGAGGAGTATAAAATATTTACCACTATCGCAGTAGACCACCAGATAGCCAGCCCCCCACCACGACCAACCAGATCAACTAGCCACTCTTCCTCAAGACCACAACGCTTTCTCCGCTTTCTCATGTATCTAACCTTGCCTTTTACTTAGTCTCCATTAAGAACTCAATATGAGGTTTTCTTGGAAAGCATTCTTCCTTTAAATTCCTGGCTGTCAAGGCAACCCCAAGGCCTTAACAATGACCAGCCACCAGCGTTAGGAGGAGAAGCAGAATTTCGAGAACCATTCGTTTCCTCCTTACCTTGAGTCCAACAAAGTCAATTTCATCTAAAATTGGGGAATCAGATATTGACGCAGAAGAACGTACCACGCCTCGGTTCCGGATATGGGATTTAAAGTTCCTAAAATTCCTCCGATGAGTCTTCAGTTTAGGAACCCCTAGATTATTTGTCGAAGACGAGGCTTCCTTTTTTTTTAAAAAAATACAAGACGATAGGGAGAGGGGGATTGAACCATTGTTGTGAAAACGGCGTGGCAAAACATAGAAACGCCCGTTTCTACATTTTTCCGCCGGAGAACGTGTCGCCACGATGGCTTGAACGGATCTGAGGTGGAAACGGCTTGAACGCCGTTCGGACTCGGTGGACTCGTGAAAACGTTGAGTGAACCGAGTTCACTAATATGTGTTTTGAAAAAAAAAATTCCAGAATCCCCAATTAAAACTGACCAGGAACCCTATTTTTGGGTGTGTCGGCCGTGGGTTCTTCGGTCTTCTACTCTTCTTCACTTCTTCTCTCATAGTCACGAGTCACGACGACGGCATAAGGCTTAGCATTGATGATTCGGCTATGGGCTGTTGCAAACTTGCAGATCTGCTTCTCCTTGTTCGACATCGTTCATCGTTCTTGGCGTTTGCTGGCTTCTTCTCCTTAATCGCCGACCACTGCTGCTTCTTCTTCAGTTTTCACCATCACTGCTGGAGGTTGGAGTGTTGGACGCTGGACTGGAGTGCCGCCTACCTAAATCTGATCGTCACTACTCACTACTCACTTCCTCACCCACTCACCCAAGTATGCCTATGCCCTTCCGGCCTTCCCTGATTTTATGGTTCTGTTTTATTATTTATTTACTTTTTTGCTACTTTTTTTATTTTAATTTTGCTTGCTGTGACTGCTCTGGTTAGCACAAGTTGGTACTTATTTTAATTTTGGTACTTTAACACAAGTTTAGGTCCACATTAAGATACTCAATTTGATTGATATCCTTTGTGTTTATTGAAGGTTATTGGTTTATCACTTTGTTGGTAGTCGGTACTTATTGACTATATTCCTAAATCTTAATCCTAATTCTTGTCCATGATTTAGTCTCATATAGTCATATTGAATGTCATGTTTGTTAATTTCTAAGTCTGAAATTATGAATATTTAGTTGCTTGCTGAATGACTGAATCTAAATCTGTTTGTTTGTTTATTTGAATTTTCTGAAAATTGAAAGCCTTAAATAATTAAATTAAATAGTTAAATTGAGATAATTTGTTTGAATTTTGATTAAATATAGTTTGAAATCACATGGCTTCATCAAGTGGAAATGATAGTAGTAGCACTCCGGCTTCTGCAAGTGTAAGCAACACTAGTATTGTTGTTGGGGGGAAGAGATTGAGTAAAAATGCTCCTGGAAATAAGTCAAACCCTCCATGGAAACATTGTGTTGAAGTTCCAGGAACAAAAAAGCTTAAATGCAAGTATTGTCCCAAAGTAATGTCTGCTAGAGTTTTTCGTGTGAAGCACCATTTGGTAGGAACATCTAAAGATGTTGAACCATGTATATCGGTGCCTGAGGAAATAAAAATAGAGATGTTGAATCTTCTGGTTGGAACACAACGAAAACCATCTCAAATACAAGAGGAAGCTGTCAGTGGTGGTGCTAGTGGTGCTAGTAGTGCTAGTGGTGCTACTGCCTCTGCCCCCTCTGGGTCCAATATTTTTAAGAAAAGTATATTATCCGCTCCTATAACCCTCAACACCATATTGAAGAAGAACTTGAGGGAGGAGGCATGTCTTGACATTTGCACTGCTATTTATAACAATGGAATTCCTTTCAATTTTGTGAATAGCGATGATTTCAAAAAGATGTGTAACTCAATTGCTAAGCATGGACCAGGTTTCAAGCCACCATCTTATCATGAGTGTAGAGTAAAATACTTAAAGCAAAAATATGATATGACAATGACTGTTGTTGAAAAGCATAAGGTTTTGTGGAAGAAAACTGGATGCACAGTAATGACTGATGGGTGGACTGATAAAAGAAGAAGATCAATAATTAATTTTTGTGTGCATAGCTCTATGGGAATTGTCTTTCTCAAGTCCATTGATGCATCTCACATCACCAAAACAACTGAAAAGATTTTTCAGATGATTGATGAAGTGGTGGTGGAGGTTGGTGAAGAAAACGTTGTCCAAGTTGTCATGGACAATGCTGCAAAATAAAGCTGCTGTGGCTTTGTTAATGGAGAAAAGAAAGCAAATATATTGGACACATTGTGCTGCTCACTGCATTGATTTAATGTTGGAAGATTTAGAGAAGAAAATACCCCTTCATAAAGACACAATTTTCAAGGGGAAAAAAATTACGACTTATATCTATTCAAGAGGATCTCTTATTCCAATATTGTACAGCTTCACCAATGGCAAAGATTTGATTAGACCCGCCATGACTCGCTTTGCCACATCCTGTTTGACTTTGAAATGCCTCCATGACAACAAAGATGCGGTGAAAAGAATGTTCTTGTCAGAAGAATGGAAGAAAACCCAGCATGCAAAGTCAACAGATGGGAAGCTCATTGAAAATGTAGTGATGGACAAACACTTTTGGAAAAGGGTTGAGATTTGTTTGATAGGGGCACTTCCTTTGATTGAAGTGCTTAGGTTGGTTGATTCAGATGATGCAGCAATGGGCTCCATTTATGAGGCAATGGATCGTGCCAAGGAGAAAATTCAAAATGATTTAAAAAACAAACCTTCATTGTAAGTTGTCAAACTTGTCATTTAATTTATTTAACTCAGAGTTATAGACATTTTAACTCAAAATTAATTCAATTGTTATCTTTTCTTTTCTTTTTAGTTATCAACCTATTTGGGATGTCATTGAGGCAAGATGGGAGAGGCAACTCCATAGGCCTTTGCATGCTGCAGGCTACTATCTTAACCCAAAACAACATTATTCTCCTACATTTCAAGTTGATTATGAAGTAAAGGTTGGATTATATGATTGTATACAAAGGATAGTGCCGGATAAGGCTCTTCAGAGAAAAATTGATGGGCAACTTGAGGAATTCAAGCATCGTAAAGGCCTTTTTGGGAGTTCCTTTGCTATGGATGGAGTTGAAACCAAGAGTCCAGCAGCATGGTGGGAATCTTATGGTGATGGTGTTCCAGAACTCCAAAAATTTGCTATCCGTGTGCTTAGCTTGACATGTAGTTCCTCTGGGTGTGAGCGGAATTGGAGTGCTTTTGAGATGGTATATTTTTAATATGAATTGCATTTCATTTCAAAAATATGATATTGGTTTAGTATTAAATTATTTTCTTGTATTTGTTTAGGTCCGCACAAAGAAAAGAAATCGTTTGAAGCAAAAGACAATGAATAATGTCGTTTTTGTGATGGCTAACTCAAGATTAGGCAACACAAAACATAGAGTGTCTCCTCAAATTGATTATAACTTTGATGACATTGAGTCGGATGATGAGTGGATTGTGGAACCAACATGTGAAGATATTTTAGAAGATGTTGGAGTTGGAGAAGATCAAGATCCCCTTGGCTTGGATGATCATGATCTGAATGAAGAATTGAGGAACTTGAATGATTTGGATATTCCTGAATTTCCTAGTGGGGTAGGGGATGAAGAAGATGATATTGACATTGCCTTTAACTCCGATGACTTAAATTAGAGATGTTGATCTCTTTTATAATTTTATTGCCTTGGTGTTTTGATTTTAGTATGTATTTTATGATGATTGATGACTGAGTGTTTGAACTTATATTTGTGAATTGTGATGACTTTAATGTATTTGTGTGTTTTAGTTTTATATATGTTGGATTTTTTTTTCTATAGTACGTAAAAAACTCTTACGTATCGTTTTAGGGGGAAATGAATTCTAATACCATTGCACTCTTGCTCAAAATCGAAATGCCTTTTTATATATATATATATATATATATAAATAAAAGTTTTGGAAGGGTTCGACATCAGTCCCCCACCAAGGCCAAGGCACGGCCCCAGGCTCTATGAGCACTTACTGGGGACTTACGAGATCGCCTACCAAAGGAGTCCCAGCGACGGCAGAGGGGATTGAACCCACGACCCAAGGGCCTAGTCCTGAATCCCTTACCATCTATACCAACTATCATTGGCATCGAAAGGCCTTTTTAATTGAATTCGGTGGAGAGATTTGGCAACCGATGAAATAGGTGAAAGCCCTCATCTTCACAGGGGAATTCCACCGTATAACCAAGGCCCAATACCTGCTCCTTTGATCCTTTTACCTCCACCCCATCGTGACTAATAACTGGAGAAAAGGCCTCACTGTGTTGCTGGGCTACAAGAGAATTGAGATCTGGAAAACGGGTAACCTGAACTGGTATCTCTGGGAGGTGGGCTTGGTCCAACACGGGTCCAGCATTAAGACTCAACGACATTGGGCTTTTAGACATCTTAGGTCCATTTAGACAGTACCGAGCACACGTGGAGGGCTAAGGGCATTTTGAGAGGGGGAAGGGTCCATACGCGAGTCCAATTCACTTCCATATATTTCTACAACCAGTTTAGGTCACGAGAGATAGAGTTGATCTAACAATCATATGGCGATTATCCTGGACAAGAAAAGCTCTGCGCTAGTTCCAGTTTCAAATGAAGAAGACGATCTCATTAGTAGGAGTTCCAAGAAACTTAAGAATGACGTTAAAGATAGTATGGAGGAGGAGTGGCCGAGGTTGGGCACAGGACCTGAAGAACAGAAGGAGGGGAGTAGATCCTTTTCGGATATTCTGCAAGGCATTAATCAAGCTGGAAGTTCAGCTGGAAAACCTGAGGACCAGTATGCTTTGACGAAAGACATCCTTTCTGATGACACTATATCAGACTCAGATGATGGTGATTCACAACCTTTGTGTGTGATCACTGAGGCGAAGAATAGGAATTTCCCCACTTTTACCTTCTCTGACAAGATGAAAAAATGCCTCTATAAAGCCTAGAACAATGCTGTCATTGTTAAGCTGCTTGGCAGGAATATAGGGTATAAAATTCTTCTCTCTATCCTTCAGTCTCTATGGGCTAAACGTGGTGTAATCCGTTTGATTAACATTGGAAACGGCTACTTTGTGGTTAAGCTAACCAATAGAGAGGACTATTTTCATGCTCTCACTGGAGGGCCCTGGTTGTTGTTTGACCATTATCTTACGGTAAGGCCTTGGGAGCCTAATTTTAATCCATGGAGAGCCACTATTGACAAGGTTGCGGTCTGGGTCAGAATGCCAAGGCTTTCTATGGAGTTCTATGACCGTGAGGCCCTCAGCTGGATCGGTAATAGAATAGGTGAGATAATCAAAGTGGATATGAACACCTCAGATCAATTAAGAGGGCGTTATGCGCGGATGTGTGTGTTGGTGGATTTGAGCAAACAACTGATGGCTGGGTTCACCTTAGAAGGTCAGGAATATCATGTTGAATATGAGGGCCTGCATTGGCTTTGCACCTCTTGTGGGATTTATGGTCATCATGCAGAGAACTGTAAATCTGAGAACAAAGAGGAGAGATCCACTGAGAAAGGCGGTGATGAGGAAGGAGATGTGGTAGTCTTGAAGGCTGTGAATGAACAAAAAAATAGCGAGTTTGATGTCTGGAGGGTTGTCCAAAAACCCAGGCGCAAGAAGAAAGATTCAAAAACGAAGGAAGGGGATGATCCGAAAATTACCTTCGGCTCGAGATTCAATGTGTTGGTGGCTGATGAAGAGAGAGGGGAAGTAGACGTTGGAGGGGAAAAGGTGGCGGTGGCTGCTGAGAAAGATTTGGTGGAAATGCCAAGGAAGAGTGCTGCTGTGAGACAAAAAGGGAAATCTGGGGGGAAGCATAGCCGAAAATCAAAGGGAAACCAAGAGAGAATGGAAGGAGTTGGTGAGGCTTTGAGTCAAAAGGTTCAGAGGGCTGAGAAAAGGAGCAGAGATAACGTTCTCGTGGAGGCAAATGGGGAAGCTTTGATGGGAAAGGAGCTGGAGAAAATTAATGAGGAGGGTGACGTGGTGTGGGGTGTGGCAGAGAGTAGCATGGGTGGGAGTGGACAGCTGGAATCTTCTGTTTTAAAGCTGAATAATATTTCTAACCCTACCCAACATGATGATTCTCAGCCCACTAAACCGCTGGATCCAGGCGAAATTAATCTCTGTGGGGCCCACGGCGCTAGCAGCCCTCTTGTGGGCAAGTTTTGGGCCCAATCAAGTGGATTGGAACTTGACGCTATGGACCAGGATGGTGCCTATATGGAGAGTACAGCAGCTGAATTAATGGGCCTTATTTGTGGGCCTCAGAGTAAAGAAGTTTGAAATTTGGGCTGCGATTTATCTTAATTGCATCCTTGCTATTTATTCTACATTTTGCATTTATTTGCTGCTGTATTTTAATTATATTAAACTTAAAATGTCAGTTAAAAATATTTTCTACTGGAATGTGAGGGGGGCCTGTGGACCCCACTTCATCAACAATTTAAGATTGGCCTGTGCTAAAAATTCACCTTCTCTAATCTGTATTGCAGAGACAAAATGTGAGTCCATAGATCGTCTCCGAGGTGTCACGAAGCTTGGATTTGATGGACTTGCTTGCGTTCCTAGTGTCGGGAGATCTGGGGGAATTCTGGCTACTTGGAAATCCTCATTGATTGAGGTTGATGTCCTGACTGTTGATCATCAGTTTATTCACCTCAGATGTCGTTTCCCTAGCGACCGGTGGTTCTGTGTTACGACGGTTTATGCAATTCCTGACAGCACCCATAAACATATCCTTTGGGACAATCTTCGTGGTATTGCCACTTCAATGGCGTACCCGTCGGTGGTTATTGGCGACTTTAATGATGTGGCTTGTTTGTCAGAAAGATCTGGGGGCTTGGGCGGGAATGACACTCGTTGCTCTCTTTTTTCTGACCGTATGAGAGACTGTAATCTTCTGGATATTGGGGCGGTTGGTCCTAAATTCACCTGGAAGGGACCTAGGCTCAATAACGGTAGGAGGCTCTATGAGAGATTGGATCGTGCTATTGGTAATGTTCCTTTTCTCTCGGCCTTTTCTGATTGCTCTGTTCACGTGTTGCCTCGTACTCGTTTCTCTGATCATAATCCTATTTGCCTGAAATGTGTGGATTACAATCTTACCAATGGGGGTGATAGACCGTTTAGGTTTGAGGCTATGTGGATTAGCCATGATAATTATTCGGAGTTTCTTGCCAATGCCTGGGAGGGAGGTGGTGACATTAATCTTTCTCTTGCCAATCTTCAACCTTTATTGAGTCAATGGAACAGGGATATCTTTGGTATGATCGAACAAAAAAAACAGAGGTTATTGAATAGGTTGGGTGGCATCCAAAAAGCTGCTGCGTACCCTTATTCTGACTTTCTCTGTAACTTAGAATCTGAATTGCAGGATGAGCTTGAGAAGCTCTTACGTCTGGAGGAGATCAAATGGTTCCAGAAATCTAGGAGTGAATGGATCACTAAAGGGGATAGAAACACCAGATACTATCATCTCAAAGCTAAGATGAGGAACAGGAGGAATAAGATATTGATGTTGAAGGATGATGCGGGAAACTGGGTCGATGACCCTGCTGCCCTGAAAAGGATGGTTGTTGATCATTTCAAAGCAATTTATTGTGATCGTCCTGAGGATGGTTTTGTTTTGAGTACGAGGACTACTTTTCCAACGTTGGACCCTCGGGTTAAGGCTGACCTTGCTGCGGTGCCTACTGATGCGGAGATACGTAATACGTTGTTTGCTATGGGTTCCTATAAAGCTCCTGGTATTGATGGGTTTCCTCCTTTGTTCTATAAGGCAAATTGGAACACGGTGGGTCCGGCTATTTGTGATTTTGTTGATAAAATGTTTAGAGGAGAGGGGGACTTGTCGGAGGCTAATAAAACTATTATTTCTCTAATCCCTAAAAGGGATAATGTTGAGTTGGTCACCCACTTTAGACCCATTGCACTTTGTACGGTGTAACACCTCAATTTTAATACCCAAAAACTCAGTCAAAATATTGAAAATACCTTCAAAAGAGTTCAACAATATCCAAATCCTTTTACAATGTTACCATTTCGAATAAAACCCGTAATACATAATCAGAATAAATTCCAGAAAATATTTCAGAGTTTAATACAAAATGGAAGTCTTAGGTTCATGGCAAATAAAATAACATAACATAATCTATTGGAGATCAAAAGAGCTTCCAGAGCTCACTCCATAGGTGCCTTCCCTTGCTCTCTACTAGAATAATCACCTGAAAAATGTTAATATGGGATGAGATTCCACGTCTCAGTAACTACTGAATATTTCTACCTTACACGAGCAAATTACATATGACAAAAGTAAAAGGTAATATAATGTGAATTTAATATACTCAGATATTTTTAGATATACCGTTGTACACATCAAATGCCTTTACAAAATACTCATCATTCTTTATTGAATAATTCAGAAATGCACTATGCAGTATGCAGCCTCCCTTATATCCCCTTCCAACCGTATACCGCTGACTGGAACCATAGGCTAACATATAGTCCAATAGAAACTCATTCATTTGACTGGATGGTTTCAAGCTCACCAAAACTTAAGATACACCCGGCCAAAGGTATAGAGCTTAAATCTGGACTATGGCTCCCCTCCTTTAAAATAACAACTAAGGAGGTGTCACATGTCCCACATCTCCAATGAAATCCCGGCCAGAGGAAAACATGGAAGATGGGGCCCTGAAAAGTACCATCCACTGTGCACCGAGTGGTGGCATAAACAATTCTTATCATTCAATTCCCTCCTTACTCCACCCATCACATTACAACCGCCATGATGAATGTATTTACTCAAAAATAATGCATTATTATACCATTATATACATTGATATGCGTATTTATGAATAGTAAAATACTATGCGTATCTGTGAATAGTAAAATACGGTATATACATGAATAGTAAAATGAATAGTACATACGGTATGTATACGTGAATAGTAAAAATGAATAGTAAATACGGTATACGTGAATAGTAACATGAATAGTAAATACGGTATATGTGAATAGTAAAATGAATAGTAAATACGGTATATGTGAATAGTAACGTACGTATAAATAGTACCTCTACAGATTTGCAAGTCAAAGTTCCCACACCAGATCTTAAAACCATAAATATTTTCTAAATATTCTTGCCAAAATAGTAACCAAACAAATTTATAATCATACATAATTCACAAGTATAAGGAAGAATATTCAGAGTTACCTGTTACTTGCTAATACCCGAATCACCAACCAGCTATTATAACTCTCAAGCAAATATCTCTCTACTCTCTCTCTCTCTCTCTACCTCTCTCTATGGCTCTTAGAAGTTGTGAAGAATGAAATGAAATGGAAGGTCTATTTATAGTTGGAAAATGGGTCTTTAAGTGTAATTTTCGTCTCTGGGTCGTTTTACGTAATTTTCCCAAAATTATAAAATGGAAACTTTCCCGTGACTTCTTCAGTCGCGCCCGTGAACCTTTTATTTAAAAAAAATTTAATATTATTTTAATATATATTATTTTATTATTATAATATAATATTATTTAAATAATAAATTATTATTGAGTGGGTCCCGCGGCCATTTTTTTCAAAGTTCACGAGAGTTGTGTCGGGAGAGAATTATTTTGGTTGTGGGTCCCGCATGAATAGTAAATACGTATTTAGGAATAGTAAATACCGTATTTTTAAATAGTAAATACGTATTTGTGAATAGTGAACACTATTCATATTTCACAAATTTCAAGTATTAAATACGTATTTGCGAATAACATATATATATATATATATATATTTTTTTTAAATACGTATTTGTAAATAGTAAAAACGTATACGTGAATAGTAAATACTATTCACGGGTCCCACAAAATACTGATTTCAAATTTATCACCTTCTGAAAATAGAGCCTACTAGTCTTCCCAAAATAGGTTTATGTTCAAGATATTAGATTCAAAATTCAGGATGTTACATTTCTCCCCTCCTAAAAGAAAATTTTGTCCTCAAAATTTCGCTATAATAAGAATTCTAACCTATTTAAATAAATGAGGATAGGTTTGTCGCATGCTCTCCTCCGTTTCCCAAGTAGCATCTCCGGGAGCCATTCCTTTCCACTCGACCTTTACAAGTCTAATGGTCTTGTTTCTTAATCTCTTGTCCCTTGCATCAACAATCCGCTCCGGCTCGGCTTTATACGTCATGTTATCCTTGAGTTCTACCTCTTCTACTTCTATAATGTGGGAAGGATCCGGTTGGTATTTCTTCAGTTGCGATACATGAAAGACATTGTGAAGATTCGCAAGCTGTGGAGGTAATGCAATTCTGTAAGCTACCGGTCCAACTTTCTCCAAAATCTCATAAGGACCCATAAAACGAGGTGAAAGCTTCTTTGCTCGTATTGCTCTACCAATGCCAGTCATTGGTGTGACTCTTAAGAATACATGTTCGCCCACCATGAACTCCAACGGTCGTCTTCTCTTGTCAGCATAACTCTTCTGTCGACTCTGAGCAGTGAGAAGTTTCTGTTGAATCACCTTAATCTTTTGAGTCGTCTCGTCCACAAGTTCTGGACCTATTAAAATTCGCTCATTCAATTCCGTCCAGCAAATAGGAGATCTACATTTTCTTCCATACAAAGCCTCATAAGGTGCCATCTCAATGCTGGAGTGATAACTATTGTTATATGCAAACTCCGCAAGATGAAGATGATCGTCCCAACTTCCTTTTAGTTCGATTGCACAAGCCCGCAACATGTCTTCCAGAGTTTGAATAGTCCTCTCAGTCTGCCCGTCAGTTTGAGGATGATAAGCGGTACTATAACTCATCCGAGTTCCCATAGCATTCTGCAATGCTTTCCAAAATCGTGAAGTGAATCGTGGATCACGATCAGATACTGTAACATCCTGAATTTTGAATCTAATATATTGAACATAAACCTATTTTGGGAAGACTAGTAGGCTCTATTTTTGGAAAGTGATAAATTTGAAATCAGTATTTTGTGGGCCCCGTGAATAGTATTTACTATTCACGTATACGTTTTTACTATTTACAAATACGTATTTAAAAAAAATATATATATATATATATATGTTATTCGCAAATACGTATTTAATACTTGAAATTTGTGAAATATGAATAGTGTTCACTATTCACAAATACGTATTTACTATTTAAAAATACGGTATTTACTATTCCTAAATACGTATTTACTATTCATGTGGGACCCACAACCAAAATAATTCTTCCCCGACAGAAACTCTCGTGAAGTTTGAAAAAATTTCACGCGGGACCCACGTAATAGTAATTTATAATATTATATTATTATTATATTAAAATATTATTAAAAATTTTAAGAATCATTCACGGGGGCGGCTGAAGGAGTCACGGGCATTTTCTTTTTATAATTTTGGGAAAATTACGTATAATGACCCAGAGATAAAAATTACGCTTAAGGACCCATTTTCCAACACTATAAATAGAGGCTTCATTTCTTCATTTTCTTCACACCAAACTCAGAGTACAACGATTGAGTTTAAGAGAAGAGTGAGATTTCTTAGAGTTAGAGAGAGAGTTTAGAGTAAAGTTCTTGGAGTTGAAGAGAAGGAGCAAGAACTTCAAGGGTAAGTTCTTTAGTTCTTAAGTTTTGGTAATTTGTACCTGAAATGCCTATAGAATTTTTTCTGAGTATGCTCTGTGGCTGCAGCTTAGTCTGATCTGTCACATCAGAAAAGAATTATCCTTGGACAGTAAATATTATTTACTGGCACAGTAAAAAAATATTTACCGGCACGGTAAAAATATTTTTACTGGTACTATTCACATGAATAGTGAATATCCAACATAGTTTCCGCAAATGCTGAAAATTAATGGTCACTGATAAAAATGATATTATAGGATATCCGAGGATTCCGGAGTCAGATTCAAAGGAAGTTTGGGGATACGTGAATAGTGCCGTATACATGAATAGTAATTTACTATTCACGTGGAAGGAAGGTACGGACGCGTATTGTAACACTAACTCTGATGCTTATGGTATGCTTATATGTGATAGATAGTCTAAGATATTGTTTTGAAAATTGATCATACAGAGGTACTATTTATATGTACGTTACTATTCACATATACCGTATTTACTATTTATTTTACTTTTCACGTATACTGTATTTACTATTCATAATACTATTCACGTATACATACCGTTTTTACTATTCACGTATACTGTATTTACTCTTCATTTTTACTATTCATGTATATATACCGTGTTTTACTATTCACATATACACATAGTATTTTACTATTCACAGATACGCATAGTATTTACTATTCATAAATACGCATATTGATGTATAAAACTTTATGGTATAATAATGCATTATTTTGAGTGAACATATTCATCATGGCGGTTGTATTATGATGGGTGGAGTAAGGAGGGATTTAAATGATAAGAATGATTTATGCCACCACTCGGTGCACAGTGGATGGTACTTGTTTCAGGGCCCCATCTTCCATGTTTTCCTCTGGCCGGGATTTCATTGGAGTTGTGGGACATGTGACACCTCCATAGTTGTTATTTTAAAGGAGGGGAGCCATAGTCCAGATTTAAGCTCTATACCTTTGGCCGGGTGTATCTTAAGTTTTGGTGAGCTTGAAACCATCCAGTCAAATGAATGAGTTTCTATTGGACTATATGTTAGCCTATGGTTCCAGTCAGCGGTATAAGGGAGGTGGTGATATAAGGGAGGCTGCATACTGCATAGTGCATTTTTGAATAATTCAATATTTGAAAATTGATCATACACATACATCTTAATACGGGTTATAGTCGTGATAATGCCGTTATGTTTTCCTAGCGCTGAGGACACGGATGTACACCGTGGCACTGGAAGATAGTGCAGATTGTAATAACATACATGTTGCAGTGGCCGTGTAATGTTATTATGTGAATATATGAATATTGTATGTGAATAAATGCTGTTTTACCATGGATATCTGTCATACATATTTGATACATAAGCATGAGGTTAACCGTTACCTGAGGTTCAATGGGTATTGAACCTCAGCTCTTACTGTAGCTTCAGGATTTTCGGAGTGAACAGAAACAGAAACAAGGGTAAGCAGCAGGCAGAAGGACTAGCTGGAGAAAGTCCTGTAGATATGTATAGTCTTTCGAACTCTTTGTATCAACAAACCAGTACACTACAGTGGTTGAATATCAGTTACTTTGTATTTAAAATCATTTCGTTGCTCAACTCTGGTTAAATTATTTTGAACTCTGATCAAATAATTTCGAAAATGCTTTAGAAAAGTTGGGGTGTTACATTTTGGTATCAGAGCCGACATCCTGGCACGGAGTTAACTAAGTTACTCCAAACAGTCTGATATCTAGAAAGGGGTTTTGTGGTTGGCAATCAGTTTCCTTGAATTCGTAGAGCTTTCCACAAATACACCTGCCTAGTCGGATTGTCTGAGTAGCGGAGTTAGGTTCTAAGCTTTCAAAAGTATTTTATCTGGTATGAACCCGACTCAGTTACAGTAAACCATTGGTGCCGAAGGTAGGGCCGAGTCTATGTGGATCAGCCAATCAGTCACCCTAGCACGGTGAGGCTCCCATGATAGACGCCTACCTGGCCAATCGGTTTGACTAACTAAGTTAGGCTCTAAGCCATGGTTTTAAAAGTATTTCGAAAAAAACAAGTACAAGTACTGATACAATACTGGTGTTGTGATACAAAAAGGACGTACATCCTAAGGAAAAGGGTTAGGCTCGGGAGGCCTTGATATAGAGTAGATGGCACAGAATATGGTTTCTGTTGTTAAACTTTAGGACTTTTGATATGGGAATCGGAATCTAAGTTAAATCCCCACTCAGAGTTTCAAGGGAAGTGGTACAGAGAAGTCGGTACGACTTAAGTTTTCCGGTAGACAGTAACCTACTGTTTAGGTTTCCCTTGGATAGTAACCAATCGATTTAATGTCCTTGTCAAAATAATAACTTGTTAAGGTACCCTGAGAAGAAAATCCCTACCTTGTAGAGGCCAGACACCATGCGTGCAAAGGGGCGTGGCTCCGGGGACGAAGATCTTTTGATTAAGTCCTTGACGGTGGTGATCAATTGACAGAAGAGGGAAAGTACCCAGTAATTCTGGGGAGACAGTTATGTCATACTAGTGCCTATGAGAGTTGTAGGTACCCAGTAGTAAGTATATTAATATTAGTACCAAGAATCAATAGACATTATGAAGTTAATATTGCTTAGGCGAGAGAAATCTCAGAACTATGACCCCTGTGAAAGTAGGAACCCTGAGAAAATATGAGTGAGTTTTGCCTAGGTTCCAAATACCTAAGAGATAGTTCCTTAACAGAACCATACGAAAGCTGGAAACCTCAGTAGCCACCAGGTTATGGTCTCAAGGTGGGACCAAGAACCATAGAGATGTTAGTGGCTAATAGATTCCCTATAAAGTAAGTGGCTACCCGATAGGGAAAATTGAGTTAAGAATTATGCTTGGAGCTAAATAGAAAGTGAAAGTCCACAAATAGAAAGACCCTAGATAAGATGGCAGACATAGAAACAACGGTTTATGAAACTACTAAAGGATAGGAACCTGTTAAGATTTGAGTTCTCATTATAATGATTCAAAGACGATCACTGGCGCTACTTATGGAAAGTTTAATCGGAGAAGGATACCTACGGGGAGTTCTGGTCTAGGAGGTTTACCTACAAGGATGCTAACCGGAAAAGCTGACTGGTCTGAGAAGACTGAGTGAAGCGCCGAGTAATGTGCCGTAGAGCAGAGCCACAGTGACGACGAACCGTAGAGTGGAGCCGCCGTGACAACGAACCATAAAGTAGAGTTACCAAGTGCATCGGTTCTCAAGGTATGTACATTATAATGAATCTCACATCGAATAGTTTCCTTAGAGCGAAGGTTTCAGTAATCTAGTATATTGCCATGAGTCGCTCCAGTGCTATATAGCACATATTGTGTTTATAAGCTAGCAGAAGCCCACGGTTGTTAGACAACAAATACGAGAAGTGTCCCAAAAAGTTTGTGAAACCCGAGGATAACGGGCAAAGTTTGGAATAGCCAGATGAGTTAAGTAGAACAAACTAAGCATTATACATATGGTTTGAGTAGCCAAGGAAAGAGGTCCGAATACGTGTAATTAGTGATGACCTTCTAATGTTAGTTGTCTGATTCCTAAGTAAGATTTTAAAATTGAATTTTTGAACTTGCCAATACACCTGCTGTATTAGAAATTTTGAAATTTATTTGTTCGAACATGTGGATTTTTTTTTTTTTTGAAGCTGAGTTTTCAAATGAAATGTTTTCAACAGAATTTGAGACCACAGCGATTATTATTTTGAAATGATATTGTCTTGTAAAAAAAAAGGGTTTTTGATAGAACCCAGAGTTTGAAACTGAGTTTTTAACTATGTTGTGGTAAAGTCAGTACAAAACTGGAAGGACAGAAGCTGTTGTAGATGTACACAGTCTGCTGGGTCTTGCTAGATGTTTTAAAATGTTTGAAATCGCTAGCCTTTGATAAATGTTCTCTTTGAACAAAAAGTTTTTGGAGGGATTTTGTTTGAGAAAATGGAAATCGCACCAACAGTGAACGCACCCAATCCATAACACTTTGCCGAGGGCATATGTTTTGTTTAGTACAACCTGACTGTCTATGACTGGACTGAGTTCCGCTAGATAGGGTTGCTACTTTATGTGCCAGTGTGAACACTGGGTCTCCTGAGAGAGGGGCGGAGGTTCTCCCACATTGTTGATAGTACTGTTGAGACTGGATTTGAGGATTGGGATAAGGCGCTTACTGTACCAAATGGTTAAAATGATGGTGTGTACTCTCAATTGTAAAATTTTGTGAAATAAATTAGCTCCCTCAAAGATATGTGCCGGTAATAAAAGTTTTTGAAAATGATCCGGCAGTGAAAAATGTTTTCACGAATTTGTGATGGCAGCGATTAAGTTTAAAAATGTTATAGCACTATTACTTTGTGGTATAGAGCAGATTGTGAAATGTACTGAAACCACGGAAAATTTTTCATGTTTGAAAATTTGAAAATGAGACAAGAAAATAGTTTTGGGTAGCAATGACATGATTGTCGACACTATCGTGTTGAAAAGAAAAGCAGTGTAATTGGGAATTATGGTACAGGAACAGCAACTATTAGAAAGGTTTGGAATACTGAATTAGTTAAGTCAAATAATAGCTACCGGTTATGATGTTGAGTAAGTGAAAGTAGTTTGAGGACTTGAATGGGAAAGTCTCGGATGAATTTGATGAGCAGATGCTCAAGGCAATAAGACGTAGTGTGCAAAGTATACACGGGATGATGCTCCTAGAACATAAGACCGGTGATACTTAGCACTGTGTGAAATGCTAAGTAACTATGTTTAGAATGCATCGTAAGACTAGCAAAACATTCACTGTATCAGGTAGTAATAAAGATGCCTAAGGGTTGAGGATGAATTCCTAAGTATAAAGGTTAGAATCTCCAGTGCGATGGTAATAGATTGAGCCGGAAGGCCAATATGTGTTAAGCCGATAGGCTAAATAAATCAGGCAGTGAGGCCTATGTAACCGAGTACTATGAGAATAGATCAGCAAGTCCTGTAATTTAGTACTATACCTGGGTATAAGATTGAGACATTGAATAGTAGGATGCGTGCTATTTAAGTTTGCATAAGGAAGGAATAGACTAGAGGTCTAGATAACCTTTTGATTTTATATTGTCAAATTTCGAGGACGAAATTTATTGAACGGGGGGAGAAATGTAACATCCTGAATTTTGAATCTAATATATTGAACATAAACCTATTTTGGGAAGACTAGTAGGCTCTATTTTTGGAAAGTGATAAATTTGAAATCAGTATTTTGTGGGCCCCGTGAATAGTATTTACTATTCACGTATACGTTTTTACTATTTACAAATACGTATTTAAAAAAAAATATATATATATATATATGTTATTCGCAAATACGTATTTAATACTTGAAATTTGTGAAATATGAATAGTGTTCACTATTCACAAATACGTATTTACTATTTAAAAATACGGTATTTACTATTCCTAAATACGTATTTACTATTCATGTGGGACCCACAACCAAAATAATTCTTCCCCGACAGAAACTCTCGTGAAGTTTGAAAAAATTTCACGCGGGACCCACGTAATAGTAATTTATAATATTATATTATTATTATATTAAAATATTATTAAAAATTTTAAGAATCATTCACGGGGGCGGCTGAAGGAGTCACGGGCATTTTCTTTTTATAATTTTGGGAAAATTACGTATAATGACCCAGAGATAAAAATTACGCTTAAGGACCCATTTTCCAACACTATAAATAGAGGCTTCATTTCTTCATTTTCTTCACACCAAACTCAGAGTACAACGATTGAGTTTAAGAGAAGAGTGAGATTTCTTAGAGTTAGAGAGAGAGTTTAGAGTAAAGTTCTTGGAGTTGAAGAGAAGGAGCAAGAACTTCAAGGGTAAGTTCTTTAGTTCTTAAGTTTTGGTAATTTGTACCTGAAATGCCTATAGAATTTTTTCTGAGTATGCTCTGTGGCTGCAGCTTAGTCTGATCTGTCACATCAGAAAAGAATTATCCTTGGACAGTAAATATTATTTACTGGCACAGTAAAAAAATATTTACCGGCACGGTAAAAATATTTTTACTGGTACTATTCACATGAATAGTGAATATCCAACATAGTTTCCGCAAATGCTGAAAATTAATGGTCACTGATAAAAATGATATTATAGGATATCCGAGGATTCCGGAGTCAGATTCAAAGGAAGTTTGGGGATACGTGAATAGTGCCGTATACATGAATAGTAATTTACTATTCACGTGGAAGGAAGGTACGGACGCGTATTGTAACACTAACTCTGATGCTTATGGTATGCTTATATGTGATAGATAGTCTAAGATATTGTTTTGAAAATTGATCATACAGAGGTACTATTTATATGTACGTTACTATTCACATATACCGTATTTACTATTTATTTTACTTTTCACGTATACTGTATTTACTATTCATAATACTATTCACGTATACATACCGTTTTTACTATTCACGTATACTGTATTTACTCTTCATTTTTACTATTCATGTATATATACCGTGTTTTACTATTCACATATACACATAGTATTTTACTATTCACAGATACGCATAGTATTTACTATTCATAAATACGCATATTGATGTATAAAACTTTATGGTATAATAATGCATTATTTTGAGTGAACATATTCATCATGGCGGTTGTATTATGATGGGTGGAGTAAGGAGGGATTTAAATGATAAGAATGATTTATGCCACCACTCGGTGCACAGTGGATGGTACTTGTTTCAGGGCCCCATCTTCCATGTTTTCCTCTGGCCGGGATTTCATTGGAGTTGTGGGACATGTGACACCTCCATAGTTGTTATTTTAAAGGAGGGGAGCCATAGTCCAGATTTAAGCTCTATACCTTTGGCCGGGTGTATCTTAAGTTTTGGTGAGCTTGAAACCATCCAGTCAAATGAATGAGTTTCTATTGGACTATATGTTAGCCTATGGTTCCAGTCAGCGGTATAAGGGAGGTGGTGATATAAGGGAGGCTGCATACTGCATAGTGCATTTTTGAATAATTCAATATTTGAAAATTGATCATACACATACATCTTAATACGGGTTATAGTCGTGATAATGCCGTTATGTTTTCCTAGCGCTGAGGACACGGATGTACACCGTGGCACTGGAAGATAGTGCAGATTGTAATAACATACATGTTGCAGTGGCCGTGTAATGTTATTATGTGAATATATGAATATTGTATGTGAATAAATGCTGTTTTACCATGGATATCTGTCATACATATTTGATACATAAGCATGAGGTTAACCGTTACCTGAGGTTCAATGGGTATTGAACCTCAGCTCTTACTGTAGCTTCAGGATTTTCGGAGTGAACAGAAACAGAAACAAGGGTAAGCAGCAGGCAGAAGGACTAGCTGGAGAAAGTCCTGTAGATATGTATAGTCTTTCGAACTCTTTGTATCAACAAACCAGTACACTACAGTGGTTGAATATCAGTTACTTTGTATTTAAAATCATTTCGTTGCTCAACTCTGGTTAAATTATTTTGAACTCTGATCAAATAATTTCGAAAATGCTTTAGAAAAGTTGGGGTGTTACATTTTGGTATCAGAGCCGACATCCTGGCACGGAGTTAACTAAGTTACTCCAAACAGTCTGATATCTAGAAAGGGGTTTTGTGGTTGGCAATCAGTTTCCTTGAATTCGTAGAGCTTTCCACAAATACACCTGCCTAGTCGGATTGTCTGAGTAGCGGAGTTAGGTTCTAAGCTTTCAAAAGTATTTTATCTGGTATGAACCCGACTCAGTTACAGTAAACCATTGGTGCCGAAGGTAGGGCCGAGTCTATGTGGATCAGCCAATCAGTCACCCTAGCACGGTGAGGCTCCCATGATAGACGCCTACCTGGCCAATCGGTTTGACTAACTAAGTTAGGCTCTAAGCCATGGTTTTAAAAGTATTTCGAAAAAAACAAGTACAAGTACTGATACAATACTGGTGTTGTGATACAAAAAGGACGTACATCCTAAGGAAAAGGGTTAGGCTCGGGAGGCCTTGATATAGAGTAGATGGCACAGAATATGGTTTCTGTTGTAGATCGTCGATCCTGGGTAAAGGATATTTATTCTTTATAGTCACTTTATTCAACTGGCGATAGTCAATGCATAGTCTCAGGCTCCCATCTTTCTTCTTCACAAAGAGTACGGGCGATCCCCAAGGAGATACACTGGGTCTGATAAAACCCTTTTCTAACAATTCTTCGATCTGCTTCTTCAATTCTGCTAGTTTCGATGGAGACATTCGGTAAGGAGCTTTAGATATAGGTTCCGTTCCAGGTACGAGATCAATAGAAAATTCTACTTCTCTCTCTGGGGGTAAACCTGTCATTTCTTTCGGGAATACCTCCGGAAACTCGTTTACCACTTCGATATCTTCTATCCCTTCCTCTACTTCTGCTTGAATGGAGAAAAACACCATGTACGCAAGACAACCATGATGAACAGGCTTTTCATCTTGTACTATAGACAACAATTGTGGTCTACTATGACTCATAGAGTCATCCGCAAGAGAGATAGTCTTCCTCTTGCAGTCAAGGATGATGTCATTAGCTGACAACCAATCCATTCCTATTATTACATCGATACCCTTCGTGGGTAAACAAACAAGGTCTATATTTGAGATCCTATTATCAATCTCAATCGTACAATTTAAGCAAGCCCTAGAAGTTTTTACTGAAGCTCCCGCCGGTGTAGAAATAATCATATAATAAGGCAATTCACTCACTCTTAAATTCAATCGAGGCACACAGTCGTATGATATAAAAGAGTGTGTGGCACCAGAATCAAATAAGGCTTCTACTTCAAGACCTTGGAGTTTGAGGATACCTTTAATCAGATTTGGTGAAGCACTTGCCTCCTGATGTGACAGTGCAAACACTTTCCCTGGCACTGCAGTTCTAGCATCCTTGGCCCCTCGAGGCTCCTCCTCACAAAATCTGGAAATGTGTCCTGGCTTTCCACAGTTGAAACACGTCACACATGGTCCTTGGTGTATTCTTCCACACTTGGCACACATCTGATTGTTGGCGGTGCTTGCAGCAGGAGCTGTGGATCCCCTATATGAACTCTGACCTCCACTGAAGTGACTCCT
Organism: Acacia crassicarpa; assembly: GCA_034222035.1. Taxonomy (NCBI): domain Eukaryota; kingdom Viridiplantae; phylum Streptophyta; class Magnoliopsida; order Fabales; family Fabaceae; genus Acacia; species Acacia crassicarpa. The sequence continues at coordinate 44,983,151 of JAWXYG010000003.1, forward strand.
TTGAGGTCCTTTGAATTGACTCCTCGGTGGTCTGCTGAAATGACTTCTTTGGGGTCCAGTAAAATAACTCCTCGATGGTCCACCAAAGTGATTTCTGGATGGTTGGCTAAACCGCGTATTCACATTACTGAAGTTGTGACTCTGCTTCTTAGTAACTCCTCCCGTTGGTCTCATGAGGTGTGTAGATCTGGCCTGAAAACCCTTCATCTTCTCAGCTTCCTCTTCTCGTTTGTTCCTTGCTATCGTGCGCAGTTTGTCGCATATTTCTTCAAAATCCCTTGTTTCATCAAGGAACGGTGATAGAGCTGTTTTTAGGTCTGGTCTAGCTTTTTCAACCAATCGAGCACTCAACCATTTAGAGTTGTTCTGTGAATATCCGCAGAATTTAGACAACTCTAAAAAGCGAGTAATAAATTCGTCTTCATGTAATTCCCCTTGCCTGAATGTGAGGAATTCAGTTTCTTTCTCTATTCTGATTGAAGGGGAAAAGTAATAATTTTCGAACTTTTCCTTAAACTCTTCCCACGTCATCTCAGCATTTCCTTTTGTTTTGGTGCTTTCCCACCATTCTTCAGCTGCTTTCTGCAACAATTGTTCAGCAACCATCACCTTTTGTTGTGAGCTAATCTCGATAACTCTGAAAATCTTTTCTACACGCTTCAGCCACTCCAGTGCTGCAATCGGATCTAGCTTCCCCTCGAACATCGGTGGAGTAAACTTCCGAAATTTTTCCCAAACCTCAGTAATAGGTAAGGGATGATACTGAGAATGAGAACCGCTACTACCTCCATCTTCAGTACGAGAATAACTTCCTCCCCTAGATTGATGGTCAGAAGGTGTGACTTCCAGAGCCTTCTCCTTTCCTTCCTTACCACCTTGGCCTCTTCCTTTTGCTAGTTCATCCTCGTGTCTATTCACTTTCTCTCTCATCTCCAAGATGACGTCTCGTAACTCTGCCAAAAGGGCATTGTTATCCTGAGGATAGGGACCATCTTGATGCGGAGGGAGACCTCTTTGGGATGGAGCAGGGGTTGAATTAGTTCTTCGAGTTCTTGCCATTATCTCCTCCTATGATTAATACTATAAGGACACTAAACAAATAAAAATAGCTAAATAAATTCTAAATCTAACAAAGGGAAGTGCTCATGTTATGATATTTAATTTGCCACGAACTTTTAAAAAAAATTTTAAGAAATCACTTTAGAAAATAAACAAAATTGCCATGGAACCTTTAGCTCTGATACCAAAAATGTAACACCTCAATTTTAATACCCAAAAACTCAGTCAAAATATTGAAAATACCTTCAAAAGAGTTCAACAATATCCAAATCCTTTTACAATGTTACCATTTCGAATAAAACCCGTAATACATAATCAGAATAAATTCCAGAAAATATTTCAGAGTTTAATACAAAATGGAAGTCTTAGGTTCATGGCAAATAAAATAACATAACATAATCTATTGGAGATCAAAAGAGCTTCCAGAGCTCACTCCATAGGTGCCTTCCCTTGCTCTCTACTAGAATAATCACCTGAAAAATGTTAATATGGGATGAGATTCCACGTCTCAGTAACTACTGAATATTTCTACCTTACACGAGCAAATTACATATGACAAAAGTAAAAGGTAATATAATGTGAATTTAATATACTCAGATATTTTTAGATATACCGTTGTACACATCAAATGCCTTTACAAAATACTCATCATTCTTTATTGAATAATTCAGAAATGCACTATGCAGTATGCAGCCTCCCTTATATCCCCTTCCAACCGTATACCGCTGACTGGAACCATAGGCTAACATATAGTCCAATAGAAACTCATTCATTTGACTGGATGGTTTCAAGCTCACCAAAACTTAAGATACACCCGGCCAAAGGTATAGAGCTTAAATCTGGACTATGGCTCCCCTCCTTTAAAATAACAACTAAGGAGGTGTCACATGTCCCACATCTCCAATGAAATCCCGGCCAGAGGAAAACATGGAAGATGGGGCCCTGAAAAGTACCATCCACTGTGCACCGAGTGGTGGCATAAACAATTCTTATCATTCAATTCCCTCCTTACTCCACCCATCACATTACAACCGCCATGATGAATGTATTTACTCAAAAATAATGCATTATTATACCATTATATACATTGATATGCGTATTTATGAATAGTAAAATACTATGCGTATCTGTGAATAGTAAAATACGGTATATACATGAATAGTAAAATGAATAGTACATACGGTATGTATACGTGAATAGTAAAAATGAATAGTAAATACGGTATACGTGAATAGTAACATGAATAGTAAATACGGTATATGTGAATAGTAAAATGAATAGTAAATACGGTATATGTGAATAGTAACGTACGTATAAATAGTACCTCTACAGATTTGCAAGTCAAAGTTCCCACACCAGATCTTAAAACCATAAATATTTTCTAAATATTCTTGCCAAAATAGTAACCAAACAAATTTATAATCATACATAATTCACAAGTATAAGGAAGAATATTCAGAGTTACCTGTTACTTGCTAATACCCGAATCACCAACCAGCTATTATAACTCTCAAGCAAATATCTCTCTACTCTCTCTCTCTCTCTCTACCTCTCTCTATGGCTCTTAGAAGTTGTGAAGAATGAAATGAAATGGAAGGTCTATTTATAGTTGGAAAATGGGTCTTTAAGTGTAATTTTCGTCTCTGGGTCGTTTTACGTAATTTTCCCAAAATTATAAAATGGAAACTTTCCCGTGACTTCTTCAGTCGCGCCCGTGAACCTTTTTTTTTAAAAAAATTTAATATTATTTTAATATATATTATTTTATTATTATAATATAATATTATTTAAATAATAAATTATTATTGAGTGGGTCCCGCGGCCATTTTTTTCAAAGTTCACGAGAGTTGTGTCGGGAGAGAATTATTTTGGTTGTGGGTCCCGCATGAATAGTAAATACGTATTTAGGAATAGTAAATACCGTATTTTTAAATAGTAAATACGTATTTGTGAATAGTGAACACTATTCATATTTCACAAATTTCAAGTATTAAATACGTATTTGCGAATAACATATATATATATATATTTTTTTTTTTTTAAATACGTATTTGTAAATAGTAAAAACGTATACGTGAATAGTAAATACTATTCACGGGTCCCACAAAATACTGATTTCAAATTTATCACCTTCTGAAAATAGAGCCTACTAGTCTTCCCAAAATAGGTTTATGTTCAAGATATTAGATTCAAAATTCAGGATGTTACATTTGGTACACTTCAAATGCATCACCAAACTTATTGCTTTGCGTCTAAGGGGGGTGATGAATGAGCTTGTGTCTCCTTTTCAGTCAAGCTTCATTAAAGGAAGATGTATTCAAGATAACATTGTTGTGGGACAAGAAATCCTTCATATTATGAACAACAACAGGAGCAAGAAAGGGCTAATGGCTATAAAGATCGATCTGGAAAAAGCCTATGATAGGATAAGTTGGGAGTTCCTAAAACATGTCCTTCTTGAGGTTGGTTTTGATAATGCTTTTATTGATTTAATTATTAATTGTGTATCCTCTGTTTCATACAATGTCCTCTGGAATGGTGCTAAAACTGAATTTTTCAAGCCTCTTAGGGGGCTTAGGCAGGGGGATTGTAACGCCTCATTTTCAATACCAAAATCTTGGCCAAAATATTAGTAACACCTCCAAATATAGGATATTCAACACTCAAAAACATATTTACAATATGGCCAAAGGTAGAAATCCATTTATACAGGGCCAAAATAAATCCAATAAATAAGAGTTATTTTAAAATGCGAAAGTCTTTTAGGTTCATGGCAAATAAAATAACACAACATAAACTAAAGGAGTACAGAAGAGCCTACAAAGCTCACTCCATGGGTGCATTCCCTTGATCTCTACTAAGTTATTCACCTGAAAAATGATAATATGGGGTGAGATTACACATCTCAGTAACTACTGAATATTTCCACCGCATACAAGTAAATAATGTATGACAAAAAGGCATAAACTTATTTCATAAATATAAATATATACCATACTTTCTCTTACAAAGATTATTTGTAAAAGTAGTTATCAATACAAAAAAAATAATAAAATATGACTTTATATATATAAATATATTTTTCAGAAGTTCTCATCATATGTCTTTACAAATCATTCATCAGTCTAACAAATCCTTGATCTGTTCAGAAATGCATTATGCAGTATGCAGCCTCCCTTATACCACCTCCATCCGTATACCGCTGACTGGAGCCATAGGCTAACATATAGTCCAATAGAAACTTATTCATTTGACTGAATTGTTCCAAGCTCACCAAATCTTAAGATACACCCGGCCAAAGGTATAGAGCTTAAATCTGGACTATGGCTCCCCTCCTTTAAAATAACTAAGGAGGTGTCACATGTCCCACAACTCCAATGAAATCCCGGCCAGAGGAAAACATGGAAGATGGGGCCCTGAAACAAGTACCATCCACTGTGCACCGAGTGGTGGCATAAATCATTCTTATCATTCAAATCCCTCCTTACTCCACCCATCATAATACAACCGCCATGATGAATATGTTCACTCAAAATAATGCATTATTATACCATAAAGTTTTATACATCAATATGCGTATTTATGAATAGTAAATACTATGCGTATCTGTGAATAGTAAAATACGGTATATATACATGAATAGTAAAAATGAAGAGTACATACGGTATGTATACGTGAATAGTAAATACGGTATGTATACGTGAATAGTATTATGAATAGTAAATACGGTATATGTGAATAGTAAAATGAATAGTAAATACGGTATACGTGAATAGTAAATGTGAATAGTAAATACGGTATACGTGAATAGTAAATGTGAATAGTAAATACGGTATACGTGAATAGTAAATGTGAATAGTAAATACGGTATTTTTAAATAGTAAATACGCATTTGTGAATAGTGAACACTATTCATATTTCACAAATTTCAAGTATTAAATACGTATTTGCGAATAACATATATATATATATATATTAAATACGTATTTGTAAATAGTAAAAACGTATACGTGAATAGTAAATACTATTCACGGGGCCCACAAAATACTGATTTCAAATTTATCACTTTCCAAAAATAGAGCCTACTAGTCTTCCCAAAATAGGTTTATGTTCAAGATATTAGATTCAAAATTCAGGATGTTACATTTCTCCCCTCCTAAAAGAAAATTTTGTCCTCAAAATTTCGCTATAATAAGAATTCTAACCTATTTAAATAAATGTGGATAAGCTTGTCGCATGCTCTCCTCCGTTTCCCAAGTAGCATCTCCAGGAGCCATTCCTTTACACACAACCTTTACAAGCTAATAGCCTTGTTCCTCAATTGCTTATCCCCCGCATCAACAATCCGCTCCGACTCAGCTTTATATATCATATTATCCCTAAGTCCTATCTCTTTCCCAAACATGCTCACCAAGCACACAACACAATTTTCGTTCATTCTGTACCCAAAGTAATATTCAGACACAGGATCCACTAGTTCCTTATTTGAGCGCTTGGTTACATTGGCCTCACAGGCCAGTTCATTCTTCCTTCCTGCTTATTTCATTGTATTACCACGACACTGGATATTCAGATCTTACAGCTTAAGGAGTTACCCTCAGGCCATAATAACCACAACATGATATAATCTGATTATTCTGCCAACCTTAAGATAAACTTTAGACATACAGGTCTAATGTTACCATGTTAGGCAACAAACACAATACTAGGCACATAAGTCTTATAGCCTAGAGATACCACCATACGCAAACTAACTCAACAGGTCTTACCGCCTCAAGCCTCTGCTCGTCTATCCTATACCCGTGCTTCCTCAATTCAAGTTTAAGAAAACACTCACTTACTAAATCTAGCTTTCACCAATGGCAAATAATTCAAAAACAAGTTCATTTGGCAAGATTCCACAAACTAAGTATATCCACAACAGTTTCCAACCTCTTCTAGCTTGTACACCTTCCACCACAATCATAATTTAAAAGTCAATTCTTGTTCTAATTTCGCAAGGATTCATTCCATGAGACATCATAGTTTATAAATGTCGATTACAAACTGGTCTTAAATCCTGTTGTAAATATTGCGTAAAAATTTCCAAACACAGCAAGTGCATTGGTAAGTTCAAAATTCAAATACTCAGGGACCTAGCAACTATTTTAAATAGTCACCAACTCCGAATACATTCCAGGTTCCAACTTATTCTACTCAACTCATCCATGAAACACTCAATTCATTATTTCTAAAGAAAGATTCTATTATCAAGATCATTTCCTATGCTAGTTAAGCAGTTGGCAATCTCTGAACACCTTATACATGTTGGTATCACATTTTGTTCCCTATTTCTCTCAAATCAATTAATACCATATTCTAATATCTCAATTTATTCAATCAATTCAGTCTCCTAAAGAATCAATACAACTGTTAAGTTGAACTGTTATATTACATTTCTACTAGTAGCAACCCTCTAGATCCCCTACCAACTTTCAGATTCATCATCCTATTTCTAAAACCCCGATTATTCATACTAGATTCATCATACTCCATAGCTTATATCATTTAAGAACTATCCTCAAACTTTCCCCAAAAATGATAATTGTCAAATTACAAATCAACTCTTAGAACTTCAATATCAGCAAGACAGAGATATCATGTGTCCTCAATAATATCCATAGAACATTCATGTTTCACAATTCCTAGACTAAGATCTAAAACATTCAAATATTATTCTCACAACCTCAGCATTGTTCACATGATTCGAATTCAATCCTTAGTATCTCAAAGACATATACTAAATATCATCTGTTCCTCTCATAGTTATCTATTAATCACACCCAAATAATATACTAATATTATAACATAAATCACCGGATTTCATACTTTCATAATTAGACATACTATCTTAACTCAGATTGAATTCAAGTCTATTCTCAAATATTCTCAGACATCAATAGTCAAGTTTACAATTTGATTCTTATAACCTCAACATCAACTGATAATTCGTGTTTCCCCAAAAATACCCATGATACATACTAAGATCATGATTCACAATTCCTAATCTAATTCTTGGATTATACGAAGACTATCTACAACCTCAGCAGCATTCACAAGGTTCTAATTCTACCTCAACCTGCAATATCACAAAGGCTCATTTCGTTCTTAAGTTCTATTTCAGCTTAGATTAAATTAAAGCCTATCCTCAATATTTACTATATTCATTCTAACATCTTTCTGGCATTCCTAAGGATCACCATTTCATACCTTTCCATCGATCTTCCAACATGTTTATCCAAAAACCTTAGTCTTTGAATTATCTGCGACAAATTCATAGAGTTCTTCGGATACTCAGAGAGTGAAGAATGCTCTCGGGTTAATTGGCACAACTCATCATCATTTCAAATCTTCGGATTCTCTCCGGTTCATCTAATATTATTAGAAAGTCACCCTTCCCAAGATTACTATCACCTTAGCACGCTTACGCTTAAAATCCTATTTTCAAATGTCAATTCCGACATCTTGAGTCAGCTGCACATCCAAGACAGATTTCTTAGATAAATGTGCGTATAAACGTCCAAACTTAATTTCTTGAAAACACAGCTAGCAATAAATGCCATAGCGATTTCTGTCTGCAAAGGTCTAGGAAACTGCGACCCCTAACGGTGGCTAGGGTGCACTAGGGTGCGGTGCCATAAAATTTTCCGCATAACAACAAAGTCTACATGATTCTGAGCTAACGACAGATGAGAATCCGATGCTGCTTAACAAAATATAGACGTTGCTAGCCCAGCTATAAATAGAGTAAAGAAAGAGTAAATGTTTCACGTTCTCTCAAACTTCACAAAACCTCCACATATTCATTTCCTCTCCGATCGTAACCTTCACTATAACCTTCCACATTGTCCTTAAACATGGCCGGTTCAAGTAACTCTATTCCAGTCTCCGATTCATTCAACCCTTTCTTTCTTGAAGCCTTACTTCATGACTATCAGACTAACATGTTGTCTGATTTGTCAAACAATGCATCATACCCTTATTCTTCTTTACTTCCCCAAAATCCCGTAAGTATGAACGTTCATTCATCTGCCTCAACGATTAACATTCCTACTCCTCCTCCAAGGATACAAGATTCTATTTTTACAACTACTAACAGAAAGGAATCTGAAGCAGGTCCATCAAGGCGACCTGTCCAAAGGTGTCGTAATGTGGCAGAACTTATGGAGTCTACGGTACCTTCTCAACCAAGGAATCCTGCTTCTACCTTGACTGAGACTACTAATCCATTTTCATGTGGTTGCTGCCATGTTCTACGAGAGATTATTCATACCAATGGACTTCAATACCATAAACTTGAAGTTCATGGGAGGATTGGTATGATATGCCACGCTGTCTTTCACCAGGACGTACAAGGAGGTTCTTCCAGTCCTCAAGTATTTGACTTTGGTAAGAAGAATTTAGATGATGTCAAACATTTTCTAGAAAATTATTGTTTGAATCAAAAATCTTTAGGGTATGTCCTGGTGTCGGATCCCCTATCAGCCTACTATGAGGCCCTCTGTTGGTTTGGAATGGACTAAAAATCAAAATGAACTCCCTAATAGTTCATTTCCAACCAATACAGAAAATATATCCAATAAAGGAAAAGAGCTCATGGTTGTAAATAATAATACTTCAGTCCCCATACCTAGTAATCCATACCGATCAAGAGCTGAACAAAGTATTAGAGGTGCATCAATGTCAATAAATGATCTTAGAGACTTATTCCATTTACCTCAACAAGAAGCGGCTAAACAAGTTCGTCTATGCAAAAATGTCTTAATGAAAATATGCCATAGGGAAGGAATAAGGCATTGGCCTTATGTAAAAATTCGAAGCACTATGAGGCAAATAGCTAGATTGAGACAAACAATGTCTTCTGATGGTCCTCTCTCAAGTGCAGCCGCTCAAGAAGAAATTAATAGACTTAAACTTGAGATGGTCAACGCTTGTGGTGGGATTGTACCAACTGTTGCTCTTGATGCTTGAAATAATATAGTCTAGCCTTCTTGCTAATGTTTGTAATCTCTTATTCTAGGATTCATAAGGATTCTCGAGTTTTCCTGCCAAACTCAACTTTATCTTATTAAATTCAAACTTAAGCCAGTTATTCTGTATAATCAAGACTATGCCCGTATTCTGTTATGGTATTGTCATCTGTTACTCATATAAATTAGCTAGGTAAGTGTAAATCTAGCGAAAATCTCTTCATACTTTTTACAACGGCAACTAATTGAATAACCATCAAATAGGGGCTTAGTCTTTCAATCACTTTCCTAGACACCAATAAAAATATTCATCCCCTAGAAAGTAATTTTGGGCCTACAGAATCCAATATTCAATAAATTTTCTACTTACCATCTTCCGCTACGCGGCTCTGAAATTTAATCTCAATCACATCCTCAAATCATAAATCCTCATTATCAATCACTTGAATATTTTGATTAACCCATTCTTCTCCTATCATGAATGTCACAAGAAAATTGGTAAAAAGAATCCAAAGCTATAAAGGAAAATGCACATGTTATGATATTTAATTTGCCATGACCTCAAAATTTTTATTTAGAAAACTGATAGGAAATTTACAGATTGGCCAGAACCTTTGCTCTGATACCAAAAATGTAACGCCTCATTTTCAATACCAAAATCTTGGCTAAAATATTAGTAACACCTCCAAATATAGGATATTCAACACTCAAAAACATATTTACAATATGGCCAAAGGTAGAAATCCATTTATACAGGGCCAAAATAAATCCAATAAATAAGAGTTATTTTAAAATGCGGAAGTCTTTTAAGTTCATGGCAAATAAAATAACACAACATAAACTAAAGGAGTACAGAAGAGCCTACAAAGCTCACTCCATGGGTGCATTCCCTTGATCTCTAATAAGTTATTCACCTGAAAAATGATAATATGGGGTGAGATTACACATCTCAGTAACTACTGAATATTTCCACTGCATACAAGTAAATAATGTATGACAAAAAGGCATAAACTTATTTCATAAATATAAATATATACCATACTTTCTCTTACAAAGATTATTTGTAAAAGTAGTTATCAATACAAAAAAAATAATAAAATATGACTTTATATATATAAATATATTTTTCAGAAGTTCTCATCATATGTCTTTACAAATCATTCATCAGTCTAACAAATCCTTGATCTGTTCAGAAATGCATTATGCAGTATGCAGCCTCCCTTATACCACCTCCATCCGTATACCGCTGACTGGAGCCATAGGCTAACACATAGTCCAATAGAAACTTATTCATTTGACTGAATTGTTCCAAGCTCACCAAATCTTAAGATACACCCGGCCAAAGGTATAGAGCTTAAATCTGGACTATGGCTCCCCTCCTTTAAAATAACTAAGGAGGTGTCACATGTCCCACAACTCCAATGAAATCCCGGCCAGAGGAAAACATGGAAGATGGGGCCCTGAAACAAGTACCATCCACTGTGCACCGAGTGGTGGCATAAATCATTCTTATCATTCAAATCCCTCCTTACTCCACCCATCATAATACAACCGCCATGATGAATATGTTCACTCAAAATAATGCATTATTATACCATAAAGTTTTATACATCAATATGCGTATTTATGAATAGTAAATACTATGCGTATCTGTGAATAGTAAAATACGGTATATATACATGAATAGTAAAAATGAAGAGTACATACGGTATGTATACGTGAATAGTAAATACGGTATGTATACGTGAATAGTATTATGAATAGTAAATACGGTATATGTGAATAGTAAAATGAATAGTAAATACGGTATACGTGAATAGTAAAATGAATAGTAAATACGGTATACGTGAATAGTAAATGTGAATAGTAAATACGGTATACGTGAATAGTAAATACGGTATTTTTAAATAGTAAATACGTATTTGTGAATAGTGAACACTATTCATATTTCACAAATTTCAAGTATTAAATACGTATTTGTGAATAACATATATATATATATATTTTTTAAATACGTATTTGTAAATAGTAAAAACGTATACGTGAATAGTAAATACTATTCACGGGGCTCACAAAATACTGATTTCAAATTTATCACTTTCCAAAAATAGAGCCTACTAGTCTTCCCAAAATAGGTTTATGTTCAAGATATTAGATTCAAAATTCAGGATGTTACAGGGATCCTATCTCTCCCCTTCTTTTTGTGTTGTGTATGGATAAACTGTCGCATTTGATCTGTGATTATGTTGACGATGGACAATGGAGGCCAATTTATGTTACTAAAGATGGTCCTAGTGTAACATCCTGAATTTTGAATCTAATATCTTGAACATAAACCTATTTTGGGAAGACTAGTAGGCTCTATTTTTGGAAAGTGATAAATTTGAAATCAGTATTTTGTGGGCCCCGTGAATAGTATTTACTATTCACGTATACGTTTTTACTATTTACAAATACGTATTTTAAAAAAAAAATATATATATATATGTTATTCGCAAATACGTATTTAATACTTGAAATTTGTGAAATATGAATAGTGTTCACTATTCACAAATACGTATTTACTATTTAAAAATACGGTATTTACTATTCCTAAATACGTATTTACTATTCATGCGGGACCCACAACCAAAATAATTCTCTCCCGACACAAAACTCTCGTGAAGTTTGAAAATTTTGTCAGCGGGACCCACGTAATAGTAATTTACTATTTGAATAATAATATTATATTATTATAATATAATATTATTTACTATTCATGTGGGACCCACGAAAAATTATTTCCACAGAAGAGTCACGGGAGGTTTTCTTTTTAGTTTTTAGGAAAATTACGTAAAACGACCCAGAGACTAAAATTACACTTAAGGACCCATTTTCCAACTATAAATAGACCTTCCATTTCATTTCATTCTTCACAACTTCTAAGAGCCATAGAGAGAGGTAGAGAGAGAGAGAGAGAGAGTAGAGATATTTGCTTGAGTTATAATAGCTGGTTGGTGATTCGGGTATTAGCAAGTAACAGGTAACTCTGAATATTCTTCCTTATACTTGTGAATTATGTATGATTATAAATTTGTTTGTTTACTATTTTGGCAAGAATATTTAGAAAATATTTATGGTTTTAAGATCTGGTGTGGGAACTTTGACTTGCAAATCTGTAGAGGTACTATTTATACGTACGTTACTATTCACATATACCGTATTTACTATTCATTTTACTATTCACGTATACCGTATTACTATTCATTTTTACTATTCACATATACTGTATTTACTATTCATTTTACTATTCACGTATACCGTATTTACTATTCATGTTACTATTCACGTATACCGTATTTACTATTCATGTTACTATTCACGTATACCGTATTAACTACTCATTTTACTATTCATGTATATACCGTATTTTACTATTCACAGATACGCATAGTATTTTACTATTCACAGATACGCATATCAACGTATATAATGGTATAATAATGCATTATTTTTGAGTAAATACATCATGGCGGTTGTATTGTGATGGGTGGAGTAAGGAGGGAATTGAATGATAAGAATTGTTTATGCCACCACTCGGTGCACAGTGGATGGTACTTTTCAGGGCCCCATCTTCCATGTTTTTCTCTGGCCGGGATTTCATTGGAGATGTGGGACATGTGACACCTCCTTAGTTGTTATTTTTAAGGAGGGGAGCCATAGTCCAGATTTAAGCTCTATACCTTTGGCCGGGTGTATCTTAAGTTTTGGTGAGCTTGAAACCATCCAGTCAAATGAATGAGTTTCTATTGGACTATATGTTAGCCTATGGTTCCAGTCAGCGGTATACGGTTGGAAGGGGATATAAGGGTGGCTGCATACTGCATAGTGCATTCTGAATTATTCAATAAAGAATGATGAGTATTTTATAAAGATATTTGATGTGAACTACTGTATATCTAAAAAAAATATCTGTGTATATTAAATCCATTTTTTTTTACTATCTACTATTTATGTCATATGTAATTTGCTTGGGTAAGGTAGAAATATTCAGTAGTTACTGAGACGTGAAATCTCATCCCATATTAACATTTTTCAGGTGATTATTCTAGTAGAGAGCAAGGGAAGGCACCTATGGAGTGAGCTCTGGAAGCTCTTTTGATCTCCAATAGATTATGTTATGTTATTATATTTGCCATGAACCTAAGACTTCCGTTTTGTATTAAACTCTGAAATATTTTCTGGAATTTATTCTGATTATGTATTACGGGTTTTATTCGAAATGGTAACATTGTAAAAGGATTTGGATATTGTTGAACTCATTTGAAGGTATTTTCAATATTTTGACCGAGTTTTTGGGTATTAAAATTGTGGCGTTACATTTTTGGTATCAGAGCTAAAGGTTCCATGGCAACTTTGTTTATTTTCTAAAGTGATTTCTTTAAAAAATTTTTTTAAAAAGTTCGTGGCAAATTAAATATCATAACATGATCACTTCCCTTTGTTAGATTTAGAATTTATTTAGCTATTTTTATTTGTTTAGTGTCCTTATAGTATTAATCATAGGAGGAGATAATGGCAAGAACTCGAAGAACTAATTCAACCCCTGCTCCATCCCAAAGAGGTCTCCCTCCGCATCAAGATGGTCCCTATCCTCAGGATAACAATGCCCTTTTGGCAGAGTTACGAGACGTCATCTTGGAGATGAGAGAGAAAGTGAATAGACACGAGGATGAACTAGCAAAAGGAAGAGGCCAAGGTGGTAAGGAAGGAAAGGAGAAGGCTCTGGAAGTCACACCTTCTGACCATCAATCAAGGGGAGGAAGTCATTCTCGCACTGAAGATGGAGGTAGTAGCGGTTCTCATTCTCAGTATCATCCCTTACCTATTACTGAGGTTTGGGAAAAATTTCGGAAGTTTACTCCACCAATGTTCGAGGGGAAGCTAGATCCGATTGCAGCACTGGAGTGGCTGAAGCGTGTAGAAAAGATTTTCAGAGTTATCGAGATTAGCTCACAACAAAAGGTGATGGTTGCTGAACAATTGTTGCAGAAAGCAGCTGAAGAATGGTGGGAAAGCACCAAAACAAAAAGAAATGCTGAGATGACGTGGGAAGAGTTTAAGGAAAAGTTCGAAAATTATTACTTTTCCCCTTCAATCAGAATAGAGAAAGAAACTGAATTCCTCACATTCAGGCAAGGGGAATTACATGAAGACGAATTTATTACTCGCTTTTTAGAGTTGTCTAAATTCTGCGGATATTCACAGAACAACTCTAAATGGTTGAGTGCTCGATTGGTTGAAAAAGCTAGACCAGACCTAAAAACAGCTCTATCACCGTTCCTTGATGAAACAAGGGATTTTGAAGAAATATGTGACAAACTGCGCACGATAGCAAGGAACAAACGAGAAGAGGAAGCTGAGAAGATGAAGGGTTTTCAGGCCAGATCTACACACCTCATGAGACCAACGGGAGGAGTTACTAAGAAGCAGAGTCACAACTTCAGTAATGTGAATACGCGGTTTAGCCAACCATCCAGAAATCACTTTGGTGGACCATCGAGGAGTTATTTTACTGGACCCCAAAGAAGTCATTTCAGCAGACCACCGAGGAGTCAATTCAAAGGACCTCAAAGGAGTCACTTCAGTGGAGGTCAGAGTTCATATAGGGGATCCACAGCTCCTGCTGCAAGCACCGCTAACAATCAGATGTGTGCCAAGTGTGGAAGAATACACCAAGGACCATGTGTGACGTGTTTCAACTGTGGAAAGCCAGGACACATTTCCAGATTTTGTGAGGAGGAGCCTCGAGGGGCCAAGGATGCTAGAACTGCAGTGCCAGGGAAAGTGTTTGCACTATCACATCAGGAGGCAAGTGCTTCACCAAATCTGATTAAAGGTATCCTCAAACTCCAAGGTCTTGAAGTAGAAGCCTTATTTGATTCTGGTGCCACACACTCTTTTATATCATACGACTGTGTGCCTCGATTGAATTTAAGAGTGAGTGAATTGCCTTATTATATGATTATTTCTACACCGGCGGGAGCTTCAGTAAAAACTTCTAGGGCTTGCTTAAATTGTACGATTGAGATTGATAATAGGATCTCAAATATAGACCTCGTTTGTTTACCCACGAAGGGTATCGATGTAATAATAGGAATGGATTGGTTGTCAGCTAATGACATCATCCTTGACTGCAAGAGGAAGACTATCTCTCTTGCGGATGACTCTTGGAGTCATAGTAGACCACAATTGTTGTCTATAGTACAAGATGAAAAGCCTGTTCATCATGGTTGTCTTGCGTACATGGTGTTTTTCTCCATTCAAGCAGAAGTGGAGGAAGGGATAGAGAACATTGAAGTGGTGAAAGAATTTCCGGAAGTATTTCCGAAAGAAATGACAGGTTTACCCCCAGAGAGAGAAGTAGAATTTTCTATTGATCTCGTACCTGGAACGGAACCTATCTCTAAAGCTCCTTACCGAATGTCTCCATCGGAACTAGCAGAATTGAAGAAGCAGATCGAAGAATTGTTAGAAAAGGGTTTTATCAGACCCAGTGTATCTCCTTGGGGATCGCCCGTACTCTTTGTGAAGAAGAAAGATGGGAGCCTGAGACTATGCATTGACTATCGCCAGTTGAATAAAGTGACTATAAAGAATAAATATCCTTTACCCAGGATCGACGATCTACTTGATCAGTTGAAGGGAGCATCCATATTCTCCAAGATCGACCTCAGATCAGGTTATCACCAACTTAGAGTCAAAGCTGAAGATGTCTCAAAAACTGCATTCAGAACTAGATATGGCCATTATGAATTTCTTGTTATGCCATTTGGGCTAACAAATGCTCCAGCAGTATTCATGGATTACATGAATAGAATTTTCCGACCATATCTAGATAAATTTGTAGTGGTTTTCATTGACGACATCCTTATCTACTCTAAGGATGAAGAAGAGCATAAAGAGCACCTTAGAATCGTGCTACAAGTGTTGAAGGAGCACAAGCTCTATGCGAAACTATCTAAGTGCGAATTTTGGTTGAAGGAAGTAAAATTCCTAGGCCATGTCGTATCGGCTGAAGGTGTTGCAGTGGACCATACTAAAGTTGAAGCAGTTCTCCAATGGGAACGACCAAAGTCCGTGACTGAGATCAGGAGTTTTCTAGGTCTAGCTGGCTATTATAGGAGATTTATCAAGGGCTTTTCGCAAATAGCTATGCCTTTGACAAAGTTAACTAGGAAGGGTCAACCATATGTATGGGACGAAAAGTGTAAAGCAGCTTTCCAAAATTTGAAGACTAAGTTGACTACGGCACCAGTACTTATAATTCCAGATCCTGCTCAGACCTTTACTTTGTACACAGATGCTTCCAAGAAAGGTCTTGGGTGTGTATTAATGCAAAATGGTAGGGTAGTAGCTTATGCTTCTCGACAGTTAAGGCCACATGAAGGGAATTATCCTACTCACGACTTAGAACTGGCAGCAGTAGTGTTCGCTCTGAAGATTTGGAGGCATCACCTCTACGGTTCAAAGTTCGAGGTTTATAGTGACCACAAAAGTCTGAAGTACCTGTTCGACCAAAAGGAGCTCAACATGCGACAGAGGAGATGGATGGAGTTTATCAAGGACTACGACTTCGAATTGAAGTATCATCCAGGAAAGGCGAACGTTGTAGCAGATGCCTTAAGTAGAAAGACAATCCATGTAGCCCAGATGATGATCAGAGAACATAAATTGCTCGAGGAGATACCAAGTACATCTATTGATGTAATGTCAGGTTTGGTCGCTACCATGGAGGCATTAACTATTGAAAGCACAATTTGGAAAGAGATTAAATTCGCTCAGCTCGAAGATGAGTATCTATTAAACGTGAGGGAAGATATTGAAGAAGGAAAAGAATCGAAATTTGGGATCGATAGAGATGGGATATTAAGGTATAAAGGAAAAGTGTGCATACCTAGTGATGGAGAAATAAAAAGGCTCATACTAGAGGAGGCTCATCGGAGTAAATACACTATCCATCCTGGAGCAACCAAGATGTATCATGATCTTAAGCGGAATTGGTGGTGGCGAGGCATGAAGAAAGATGTGACTGACTTTGTCACTTGTTGTTTGACTTGTCAGAAAGTCAAGATCGAACATCGGAAACCTCCTGGATTATTAAAGAATTTGGATATCCCAGAGTGGAAATGGGACAGCATCTCTATGGATTTCATCATGGGGCTTCCTCTAACGACATCCGGACATAATGCCATTTGGGTAATTGTCGATAGGTTAACTAAGTCAGCTCATTTTCTAGCAATTGCAGCAGAATACTCATTGGAGAGACTAGCAAAGATCTACATGAAGGAGATTGTCAGATTGCATGGGATACCGAATAGCATCGTATCTGATCGTGATCCACGATTCACTTCACGATTTTGGAAAGCATTGCAGAATGCTATGGGAACTCGGATGAGTTATAGTACCGCTTATCATCCTCAAACTGACGGGCAGACTGAGAGGACTATTCAAACTCTGGAAGACATGTTGCGGGCTTGTGCAATCGAACTAAAAGGAAGTTGGGACGATCATCTTCATCTTGCGGAGTTTGCATATAACAATAGTTATCACTCCAGCATTGAGATGGCACCTTATGAGGCTTTGTATGGAAGAAAATGTAGATCTCCTATTTGCTGGACGGAATTGAATGAGCGAATTTTAATAGGTCCAGAACTTGTGGACGAGACGACTCAAAAGATTAAGGTGATTCAACAGAAACTTCTCACTGCTCAGAGTCGACAGAAGAGTTATGCTGACAAGAGAAGACGACCGTTGGAGTTCATGGTGGGCGAACATGTATTCTTAAGAGTCACACCAATGACTGGCATTGGTAGAGCAATACGAGCAAAGAAGCTTTCACCTCGTTTTATGGGTCCTTATGAGATTTTGGAGAAAATTGGACCGGTAGCTTACAGAATTGCATTACCTCCACAGCTTGCGAACCTTCATGATGTCTTTCATGTATCGCAACTGAAGAAATACCAACCGGATCCTTCCCACATTATAGAAGTAGAAGAGGTAGAACTCAAAGATAACATGACGTATAAAGCCGAGCCGGAGCGGATTGTTGATGCAAGGGACAAGAGATTAAGAAACAAGACCATTAGACTTGTAAAGGTCGAATGGAAAGGAATGGCTCCCGGAGATGCTACTTGGGAAACGGAGGAGAGCATGCGACAAACCTATCCTCATTTATTTAAATAGGTTAGAATTCTTATTATAGCGAAATTTTGAGGACAAAATTTTCTTTTAGGAGGGGAGAAATGTAACATCCTGAATTTTGAATCTAATATCTTGAACATAAACCTATTTTGGGAAGACTAGTAGGCTCTATTTTTGGAAAGTGATAAATTTGAAATCAGTATTTTGTGGGCCCCGTGAATAGTATTTACTATTCACGTATACGTTTTTACTATTTACAAATACGTATTTTAAAAAAAATATATATATATATATGTTATTCGCAAATACGTATTTAATACTTGAAATTTGTGAAATATGAATAGTGTTCACTATTCACAAATACGTATTTACTATTTAAAAATACGGTATTTACTATTCCTAAATACGTATTTACTATTCATGCGGGACCCACAACCAAAATAATTCTCTCCCGACACAAAACTCTCGTGAAGTTTGAAAATTTTGTCAGCGGGACCCACGTAATAGTAATTTACTATTTGAATAATAATATTATATTATTATAATATAATATTATTTACTATTCATGTGGGACCCACGAAAAATTATTTCCACAGAAGAGTCACGGGAGGTTTTCTTTTTAGTTTTTAGGAAAATTACGTAAAACGACCCAGAGACTAAAATTACACTTAAGGACCCATTTTCCAACTATAAATAGACCTTCCATTTCATTTCATTCTTCACAACTTCTAAGAGCCATAGAGAGAGGTAGAGAGAGAGAGAGAGAGAGTAGAGATATTTGCTTGAGTTATAATAGCTGGTTGGTGATTCGGGTATTAGCAAGTAACAGGTAACTCTGAATATTCTTCCTTATACTTGTGAATTATGTATGATTATAAATTTGTTTGTTTACTATTTTGGCAAGAATATTTAGAAAATATTTATGGTTTTAAGATCTGGTGTGGGAACTTTGACTTGCAAATCTGTAGAGGTACTATTTATACGTACGTTACTATTCACATATACCGTATTTACTATTCATTTTACTATTCACGTATACCGTATTACTATTCATTTTTACTATTCACATATACTGTATTTACTATTCATTTTACTATTCACGTATACCGTATTTACTATTCATGTTACTATTCACGTATACCGTATTTACTATTCATGTTACTATTCACGTATACCGTATTAACTACTCATTTTACTATTCATGTATATACCGTATTTTACTATTCACAGATACGCATAGTATTTTACTATTCACAGATACGCATATCAACGTATATAATGGTATAATAATGCATTATTTTTGAGTAAATACATCATGGCGGTTGTATTGTGATGGGTGGAGTAAGGAGGGAATTGAATGATAAGAATTGTTTATGCCACCACTCGGTGCACAGTGGATGGTACTTTTCAGGGCCCCATCTTCCATGTTTTTCTCTGGCCGGGATTTCATTGGAGATGTGGGACATGTGACACCTCCTTAGTTGTTATTTTTAAGGAGGGGAGCCATAGTCCAGATTTAAGCTCTATACCTTTGGCCGGGTGTATCTTAAGTTTTGGTGAGCTTGAAACCATCCAGTCAAATGAATGAGTTTCTATTGGACTATATGTTAGCCTATGGTTCCAGTCAGCGGTATACGGTTGGAAGGGGATATAAGGGTGGCTGCATACTGCATAGTGCATTCTGAATTATTCAATAAAGAATGATGAGTATTTTATAAAGATATTTGATGTGAACTACTGTATATCTAAAAAAAATATCTGTGTATATTAAATCCATTTTTTTTTACTATCTACTATTTATGTCATATGTAATTTGCTTGGGTAAGGTAGAAATATTCAGTAGTTACTGAGACGTGAAATCTCATCCCATATTAACATTTTTCAGGTGATTATTCTAGTAGAGAGCAAGGGAAGGCACCTATGGAGTGAGCTCTGGAAGCTCTTTTGATCTCCAATAGATTATGTTATGTTATTATATTTGCCATGAACCTAAGACTTCCGTTTTGTATTAAACTCTGAAATATTTTCTGGAATTTATTCTGATTATGTATTACGGGTTTTATTCGAAATGGTAACATTGTAAAAGGATTTGGATATTGTTGAACTCATTTGAAGGTATTTTCAATATTTTGACCGAGTTTTTGGGTATTAAAATTGTGGCGTTACACCTAGCGTCTCGCATTTGATGTTTACAGATGATTTACTCCTGTTTGGCGTTGCTAGCGAATCTCAAGCCAATGCTATGATGGATTGTATCAACACTTTTATGGGCGCCTCGGGTGGTAAAGTTAACATTAATAAATCATCTATCTTCTTCTCTCCCAAAGTGCCTTTACAGACTAAGCTCCGAGTTAAAGAGATAACTCGGATGCACATTTCTTGTGAAATTGGAAGGTATCTGGGGTTCCCCCTTTCCCGGAATAGAAGACCGAGAGAAAAATTCCAATATGTGATTGATAGAGTCAAGGCTAAATTGAGTGGATGGAAAGCGAATACTCTTTCTATGGCTGGCAGGATTACTCTCGCTAAGTCTGTTATTGGTACCATCCCTATTTACACTATGCTGGTTGCAAGACTGCCTCAAAGTGTGTGTAGTGAAATTGAGCGTCTTCAAAGGAATTTTATTTGGGGACATGATGGTGTGAGTAGGCATTTCCATCCTATTGGCTGGGATCAAATTACGAGACCTAAGGAGTTTGGGGGATTAGGGTTGAGGAAACTTAGCTCTGTCAATCAAGCATGTGGCGCCAAGTTAGCTTGGAATCTAGTTAAAGGGGCTCAAGGTTTATGGGCTGATATCCTTTTCCATAAGTATATGATAAGAGATGAAGACTTTCTTCTTAATTTCCAGCCTGGAGACTCTAAGCTTTGGAGGTTTATTTGTGATCAGAGAGACATTGTGGATAAAGGTTCTAAGTGGATTGTTAGAAATGGTCTCATTGTTAATTTTTTCACTGATCCCTGGCTTGAACCTAGTTTGCTTCTTAAAGACTTTTGCACTAGGCCTTTGTCGGTTGAGGAGGAGAATTCTGTGGTGGCGGATTGGTGCCATGATGGCCAATGGAATATTGGGAGGATCTCGTCTGTTATTAATATTGTTGGGATGAGAAAGATTGCTGCTGTGCTTCCACCCAGAGCTGGGGCGGACCTAGATTGTTTGGTTTGGGGTCTGTCTGCTGATGGGGTGTTTTCTATTAGGAGTGCCTACTACTTTCTTGAATCCAATCCCTCTAATCTGAGGGACAAGATCTTCAAGAATATATGGAAATGGAGTGGAGCTGAGAGAATCCGTGTGTTTATGTGGAGAGTGGCTTTAAATAAATTGCCTACCAACTTATGGAGGAGCTCTTGGTCTCGCGACTCACCGTTATGCGGTATGTGTAAGGTTGGTATGGAGGATGTTTTACACATTTTACGTGATTGCACGTATGCGAAACAAATGTGGTCCTCCATGATCAAACCAAGGTACGTGGCTTCTTTCTTCTCGTTCAACCTCAGAGATTGGTTAAGTCTAAATTTGATTCAGCCGGTGGGGTTCAAAGGGGACGATGTTGGAGCTTATTTTTTGGTGTGGCTATATGGAAACTTTGGGATTGGAGGAATAAATGTATTTTTGATTGTGGTTTTTCTAAACCTCCTAACCCGGCCACTGCTATTTATACGCTTTGGTCTAGTTTTATTTCTGTTTCTGACATTGCAGATGTTTCAAGTCAACCTACTTCTCCCCAGGGGCCACACTGGGAGAAACCACCCAACGGCTGGCTAAAGCTCAATGTGGATGGGGCTAGTATGGCAACCTCAAACCATGCCGGGTGTGGTGGAGTGGTTAGGGACTGTTTGGGCAATTGGATTGTCGGATTTGCGAAGACGATTGGTGACTACCAGGCCAACTCTGCAGAGGAATGGGCTATCGTGGAAGGCTTACAGACAGTCTGGGACTTGGGATTCAGGAAGATTATTTTGGAATCCGATGCGGATTACACTGTAAATTTGTTGCTTGACAATGATTGCGTCTCTTGTAGTAATTTAATCTTGAGAGCTAGAGAATTATTAGCGCTTAATTGGCAGGTGGATGTTCGAAGTATTTCTAGGGATGCCAATAGAATTGCGGATGCCTTGGCCAAAAAGGGCATTTCCGATTCTGTCATTCTCAATGAGTGTCCTTCTAGTTTGAGGAACTGGTGTATCCAGGAAAGTTTGGGATTGATTTCCCCATTGGTGTAATCCAGTTTGTAATGTAGGCTTTGATGCCATCCTTTTTAGCAAAAAAAAAAAAAAAAAAAGTTTAGGTCACGAGAATTTCTCTTTCGATTGTATCAAAAAAAAAAAAAAAGGTCTCTTTTGCTGCCGCTAGTCTGCCGTTCCGCCGTTATTGTTTCTGCTAAACTTGCTGGATATTCCGATGGATAGCTCTGACTCTGCTCCGACATCTTTCTTCTCCTCTGGGTAAGATGGAGTTCTCTTCGATCTTGTTTTTATTTTGTTTTTATGTAACTAGTTCTGAGTCATAGTGCTACTCATTTTCTTTTATCGAAGTTCATATATCAGGAAAAAGACACGATTAGAGATACCTCTAAACAGACGAAGAGCTATTGAGATTTGTTATGATTTAGATGTATTGAAGTTCGTCGGTAATGATATCCGATTGCGAAATGCGAATATGTAGTTTTTTCCCTCCGTGAAGTTGTGACGCTCTCCTTCATTTTCACCTTCCTTTTGTTACAGACCCCTCTGCGCCGTACTTGACATTTTTGGCACATCACATTATTTTGAACATGAAAATTTAAGCCCGAATTCCTTCGCTCCAGCACCTTGACTATGTGTATGATTCTCTGAAAATATTCGCCTAATTTTTTAATGGTTGAAACGCTAAAATACTCCAATGAGCCATACAACATAGTCAAAGGATTTTGGCGGAAGTTGATTTAACACGTCCGTTTTTTTGAACGAGATCTCTCAATTATTTATCTTAGGTTAATTGCAATTTTGAATTGGGTTAATCGATCTTTGACATTTTGGATTGAAGGGACAATTTCCCTGATCTTGAACGTTTGAGGCTTTGAGCAAGTTATTTTTCATAAAATTTTCCCTTACTGTACAAAAATCTTGTTCCGCCCTCTTATGTTGTTTTGAGATTCTGGAATCAGTTGAAGTGTATAACATTTGCTGTCTATATTGTGGATTATATTAGGGTGGTTAGCTCGCTCAAGAAGGTAAAAGCAGGAAGCAGGCCTTCTGTGGAAATACATCTTCCAGATGCTGAAGTTGGAAAAGTTCGCTTGCGGTTTGCACCTGAACCTAGCGGCTATCTTCATATTGGACACGCAAAAGCAGCCTTGTTAAGCAAGTATTTTGCTGAAATATATCAAGGTGAAATTATCATCCGATTTGATGACACAAATCCTGCTAAAGAAAGCAATGAATTTGTGGACAACATTTTGGCAGATATTGATACATTAGGTATCAAATATGAAGCTATAACTAATACTTCTGATTACTTTGATGAGCTAATGAAAATGGCTGAAAAATTAATTCGTGAGGGTAAAGCTTATGTAGATGACACCCCACGAGAACAAATGCAGAAAGACAGGATGGATGGTGTAGATTCCAAATGTAGGAACAATAGTGTAGAGGAGAATCTGAAATTATGGAGGGAAATGATTGATGGAACAGAGAGAGGCCTGCAGTGCTGCATCCGTGGCAAGTTGGATATGCAGGATTTAAACAAATCACTGCGAGATCCTGTTTATTATCGATGCAATCCAGTGCCCCATCATAGGATTGGTTCCAAGTATAAAGTGTACCCAACTTATGATTTTGCGTGTCCATATGTTGATGCCAGAGAAGGTATTACTCATGCCCTCCGATCTAGTGAATACCATGATCGCAATGCTCAGTATTACCGGATTCAAGAGGACATGGGGATGAGAAGGGTTAACATTTATTAGTTCAGCCGATTAAACATGGTGTATACTCTTCTCAGTAAGCGCAAACTCCTGTGGTTTGTCCAAAATGGAAAGGTTGATGGATGGGATGATGCACGATTTCCAACTGTGCAAGGGATTGTGCGTAGAGGCTTGAAAATTGAAGCATTGATACAGTTTATTGTTGAGCAGGTACCTAAGCAGTTTTCTTTAATTCTTACTTTTGAAAAGTGAAGGCGTCATTCTCTGAAAAATTGCTTTCTCTCCCAGTCTCACTAGTGTATTCTTGTCAGTTACTCTCATCCTAAGTTGACGGTTGTTCTTCCCTGCTACAAATTGCTTTCTCTCAGTCTCACTAGTGTATTCTTGTCAATTACTCTCATCCTATGTTGACAGTGGTTCTTCCCTGCTACTTTGTAGGGCGCATCAAAAAATCTCAATCTCATGGAGTGGGACAAGCTCTGGAGCATTAATAAGAAAATAATTGACCCGGTCTGTCCCAGACATACTGCAGTCGTCACAGAGAAACGTGTTTTACTGACCCTAACTGATGGTCCTGAGAAGCCATTTGTCCGCATTACACCTAGGCACAAGAAGTACAAAGGAGCTGGAGAAAAAGCAACAACATACACTAATCAGATATGGATAGACCATGCCGATGCAGTGTCCATATCTGCAGGAGAGGAAGTGACGTTAATGGACTGGGGAAATGCTATAGTAAAGGAAATAGAGAAGGACCATGAGGGTAATGTCACACGGTTGAGTGGTGTCTTGCATCTTGAAGGATCTGTGAAGACGACAAAATTGAAACTCACTTGGCTACCTGAGATAGATGAACTAGTTAACCTCACATTGGTTGACTTTGATTATTTGATTACAAAGAAAAAGGTACGCACTTGTCCTCACTCCTCAGTAATATCGTTTATTACTTAAAGAAACAATTCTATGTTCACAGAAAAAGTTGTAAATATGTCTGGGTAGATTTTGTAGTTAAGTGTCTTCTATCTATACCATGCTATATTCATTTAATTGATTAGATTTTTTCTTTCCTGGGATGGTGTCAGATATCATCTTATGCATCCTTCCAATTATTGGAGCTTTAGTTTGACGCTTTGAATTTGGTGTATTAGCAAGTGTGAAAAAACAACTTACCCTGCTTTATTGCAGCTTGAAGAAGGGGAGGATTTCCTTGATGTTCTTAACCCCTGTACAAGGAAGGAGACTGCTGCATATGGAGACTCAAACATGAGAAATTTAAAGCGTGGAGAGATATTGCAGCTGGAGAGGAAGGGATATTTCAGGTGTGATGTGCCCTTCTTGCGTCCTTCAAAACCTATTGTGCTATATGCGATCCCTGATGGGAGGCAGCAGAAAAGTTTGAAGTAATCCTATCAACAGCCAAAGGAACGATTTACAACCTAGAGTGCTATATTTTCGCCCATTTACAACAGACAAATCTGGATTTTTATGCTGTGAATGGAGGAAAATTTTGTCTGTTAATTGAGGGAAAAAAAATCTAGGTTTTAAAATGTTGTCGGTTAAAATTTTGTAAATCCCCTCTGTAAATTTTGTTGAAATATTGCTGTTGGTTATTGTTGAGGTTATGAGTTATATAATTCATATAATAAATCAAAGTTTATAACTTCTTGATATGGTGAAGGAAATCACATTATACCATTTTACTTGCATGAATAAACAATATTTATCTTTTATGTTCACTGTAACATCCCAAAAATTAACTTAACATAACAAGTAATTAAGGGTTCATTAACAACTAAGTAATGCCCATTATTGAATTAAAATATGCAAAAGTAAATCAGAGTATGCAGTATGAGCCCTAACGTGGCATTATACAATCATCCAACATAAATCATAAAGACAAAAGTGCTACTTTTGGTGGAAGTAGTCTAAGCTTCTGGGATCTTCCCTGATGGTTCTGCACAAGAGCTATCACCTGAAAAATGTGGGTAACCATCAATCCAACTTATTACGAATACTAATGTGTGCTAGTGAGGTGCAAAGTGGGACAATTTATATATATATATATACCAAGATATTACTAATATGATTTACCAATATCCACATCACAAAATTTCATATCACAAATTATTTATTACAATTTATCATTAATACAATCCCCAAAGAGCCTCCCACCAATCCAACCGAACCGCCTTATTTCCTCCGACTAGACCCATGGGCTAAGTTACATCCATGTTACTGGTGACTCGAAAAGCTCTCTGGTCATATGATGAGGATCGGCCAAAATCCTCAGAGCACATGTCCCAGACCATGGACCTTTTCCCCTCATTGAACATGTGGGGTGTCGTATGCCCTTATTGAATTAGAGGGCCCGTCCCTTATTGAATTGTGGGACAATAGAAAGCCAACCATCATGCATTAATGGAGGCCTCACCACGTGGTGGAATAAAATACTCCATCTTCCCAATCCAACCCTTACCATAATTATCAGAGTAAATATTATGATATTAAAATGAACCATTCTTATACATGAGATAGTAGATATGATAAATATCATGATATTAAAATAAACAATTCTTATACATTAATAAGTAGATATGATAAATATCATGATATTAAAATTAACCATTCTTATACATGAGTAAATAATTATGATAAATATCATGATATTAAAATGAACAATTCTTATACATGAATAAATAAATATGATAAATATCATGATATTAAAATGATTAATTCTTATATATGAATAAATAAATATATATTCACAATTCAAATCATAAAGTTCCACAAGGCAATTTCTATTAAAATATTTACAATCATTTCACAAACACTCACAGGCAACATATCAATACCCATAAAAAGTGGAAAGTGGTTACCTCTCGCCGAAGCTAATATTATCACAGTGCTCCTAATCCAAGAGCTCAAACACACGCCAAAATCAATCTACCACAACCAATTTGCTAATCATTAATAATACTTCTAAAACTTTTCATAAAATTATAACTTATAATTTCCAAAAATTAAAATATACAAATTTTTAGTAATAAATTTTGATTGCTTGAAGTGGGCAGATTATAATGGGAATAAAAAAAAATCAGGGAGACATTTGTAATTGTTAATTATTATTTAATGACTCCATTTTCTATTTCTTATTAGGTTTGCTTTATTCTTTATTTCCGTTTTTAATAGTATTTATTATTATTGGTTTATTTTATTACTATGATTCTTCACACATACATATTTCGTTGATATATATATATTTATTGACTTTTAAATACCATTAATAACCAATAAAAATAAAGTTCATGCCACGGCTAGCATTTAATTAGGACATAGTTATTTACAAGTCTGTAATTTTGTAATTTTGTCTTGAGTTTTAATTGTGACTTAGTTATTATTTTCACTAGTATTATAATGCCCCTGCTATTAAAACTTATTCATATTTCTCTATAATTATTTTACACTTTCATAGGCCCTCCTAACATTTAAATTAGAAATTTAAATAAATTTTTTACCAATATAAAATACATTTTATTATACTATATAGATATAGGGTAAAGGATTTCTCCTGTCACTGGAGATAAAGTTATCTCCAGTGACTCCAAAACTACGTTGTTTTGGATTAATGAAAGGTTTGTTAGTAATTTCAGGTGAATTAATGAAGGGTGTTTCTGTAATTCTGTTTATTTTTTAATCATATACATTTTACCAAAACACCATTCATTAATTCACCTGAAATTACTAACAAACCCTTCATTAATCTAAAACGACGTAGTTTTGGTGTCACTGGAGATAACTCTATCTCCAGTGACAGGAGAAATCTTTTTCCCATAGATATATTTGTAAATAATATTATAAATGAAATAATATAAGAGTGGGTTAAATTAGATCCTATTATAAAGGAGTAAGTTGGATCTTTTTTTTTTTTTTTTTATGCACAATAACAAACGCAATCCGCGTTTATATATATATAATCCTAACAAAAAAAAATCCATGTTTCATACAACGCCACGATCCAACGAGTTACACACTCTCATATATAGATATATATGTACACACACACATATATATAGATATACATTAAAGCATTTGACAATAACTTTTCTTTTCTCTTTTCTCATGCACGGCGATATACACACACATGTACTACATAGTTGAGTCTTATTGCAATCTCATATATATATAACTATATACAACAACATTTTCCTGAAATATATGGCAATATTTTCCTACCTCCATATATATATATATATATATATAACATTCTACAGCAACGTTTTCTTTATATTTCTCTCACAGGTAGCAATATATATATATATTAGCAATATTAATTTATAACTAAAGACCTTCCCCTGCTTTAGTTTCATTTCGCAGAGCATTCCTAACTACATTATATCCAAGAGCTAACATTGGAAAACTAATAGAACTAGATGGAGAAAATACCAAAGACTCACTTCGGTTAGTTTTCTCGCTTGCAATTTAGTCTAGCTGACTCCTTTGCTTCTGGTACAAAATCACACAACAAACACAAGGCTGAAACTCTCTCACTCTCTCCTTCCTCGTCTCTCTCTCTCTCTCTCTCTCTCTCTCTCGGCTGGAGTTTAGAGGTGGCTTTTGCTTATGCAACAAGAACAGAAAGCACTGCTTAAATAAGGGATCATGGTGTAGTCCGAGAGAAAAAAGACGTTGCTTAGTGGAGAATGATGGACTGGAGGATAGCGTTGTGGGTCTCGGGAGTCATGGTGGAAGGATATTGTGTTCCGCTTTTCACTATCATTATCTTTTGTTAACATTCCTATTGCGTTTTGGTGAGCTGGAGATGGAATAATAATAATAATAATAATAATAATAATAATAATAATAATGGATATTGTTTAATTAATTTATTTTTTTATTTTTTTTTTTATTTAAATCCTAAAAATAAATCAGGATATTACATTTCTCCCCACCTAAATAGAATTTTGTCCCCAAAATTCCTAACAAGTCATTATGGAAGCTAATCCATATTTTAAGCTTTTATCATATATCAACAAAGTCAGGACAACACTACCAAAACAATTTGGCATGAGACACATCAAAACAAAAGATCACTATGTCACACAAATTCAAACATTGACATAACACAACCATAAATGCACTAGTTCAATCAAGACAAGTACAACTACACCCCTAAGCAAACAAGTTCGGAAAGTCTCGACGCATTCTTTCCTCTGTTTCCCAAGTTGCATCTCCGGGTGTCATACCCTTCCATAAGACTTTCACAAGTCGAATGGTTTTCTTCCTCAGTTGCTTGTCCCGGACATCTAAGATTCTCTCTGGTTTTGCTATATAAGTCAAGTTCTCTCTCAACTCGACTTCCTCAGGTTCAATGACATGAGAAGGATCTGGATGATACTTCTTCAACTGTGACACATGGAACACATCGTGCACTTGAGATAAGTGTGGAGGCAAGGCGATCCGGTAGGCAACAGGCCCAATTCGCTCCAAAATCTCATACGGCCCTATGAACCGTGGAGTCAACTTCTTTGCCTTAATAGACCTCCCAATGCCCGTCATGGGCGAAACCTTTAAGAAAACATGATCCCCCACACTAAACTCCAATGGTCTTCTCCGACGATCCGCATAACTTTTCTGTCGGCTCTGAGCTGTCAACAATTTCTGTCGTGTCGTCTCAATCTTACGTGATGTTTTATCTACCAAGTCTGGTCCAATGATGGTTCTTTCACTCAATTCGGTCCAACACAATGGCGATCTGCACTTCCGACCATACAAGGCCTCAAAAGGTGCCATTTGAATACTGGCATGGTGACTATTGTTGTATGCAAATTCTGCTAATGGCAAGTGCTCATTCCAGCTACCTGAGAACTCGATGGCGCAAGCTCTCAACATGTCCTCCAGTGTCTGAATAGTCCTCTCCGTCTGACCGTCGGTTTGAGGGTGATAAGCCGTACTATACTTCAACCTTGTCCCCATAGCTTCTTGCAGAGACTTCCAAAAGTTTGAGGTGAACCTTAGGTCTCGATCTGATATGATGCTTTCTGGCACCCCATGCAAACGAACAATTTCTTTAACGTACAAATCTGCCAACTTCTCTAAAGAGTAGTTTGACTTGATTGGCAAAAAGTGTGCTGACTTGGTCAGTCGATCTACAATCACCCAAATAGCATCATAACTGGCTCGAATGGGCGGTAAACCCATAATAAAATCCATGGAAATACTATCCCATTTCCATTTGGGAATATCCAGACTTTGAAGTAATCCTGGTGGTTTCCGATGTTCAATCTTGACCCTTTGGCATGTTAAACACTTCGAGACAAAATCAGTCACATCTTTCTTCATCTTCAGCCACCAATACTCTCGCTTTAGATCATTATACATCTTGGTGATTCCCGGATGCATGGTATACTTGCTCCGATGAGCCTCTTCTAGAATGTTTTTCTTGATTTCATCATTTTGAGGGACACAGATTCTCTTTTTGTATCTCAAAATATCAGCATCGCCAAAGTCATAATCTGGAACTGCTTCATGCTCTAGGGTTTCGCGAATCCTACCTAACCGATCATCCTCCATTTGAGCGTCTCTCAGGTCCTGATAAAATCCGTATTCACCAAGGACTGCATTTAAAGTGGCCCTTTCTTGATTTGGGACTACGTGGATATCTCTCAATCCATCTAACCAACTCTGCTCTTCCAGGCTCATGCAAAACAAGTGTACCGACTTCCGACTCAAGGCGTCTGCAACCACATTGGCCTTGCCGGGATG
This sequence comes from Acacia crassicarpa, assembly GCA_034222035.1. NCBI lineage: Eukaryota > Viridiplantae > Streptophyta > Magnoliopsida > Fabales > Fabaceae > Acacia > Acacia crassicarpa. The sequence goes on from JAWXYG010000003.1 coordinate 45,014,070, forward strand.
ATACTTCAACTCGAAGTCATAATCCTTTAGAAATTCCATCCATCGTCGCTGTCTGTGATTTAACTCCTTCTGATCTACTAAGTACTTCAAACTCTTGTGGTCACTAAATACTTCAAACTGAGCCCCATACAAGTAGTGCCTCCAAATCTTCAAGGCAAATACCACAGCTGCTAGCTCTAGGTCGTGAGTAGGGTAATTTTCCTCGTGAGGCCTCAACTGTCTTGAAGCATAGGCTATCACCTTGTTATCTTGCATCAAGACACACCCTAAACCCTTTAAAGATGCGTCTGTGTACAGAACATACGGGCGGTTAGGGTCGGGTAATGTGAGCACCGGAGCGGTAGTCAGTTTGATCTTTAACTCCTGGAAGGCTGCCTCACACTGGTCAGTCCAAAGGAACGGTCGGTCCTTCCTGGTCAGCTTTGTCAACGGCATTGCGATCTGGGAGAACCCTTTGATGAATCTTCTATAATAACCAGCTAGTCCCACAAAGCTTCTTACTTCAGTTACCGACTTTGGGGCTTCCCACTTCAACACTGCATCCACTTTACTCGGGTCAACAGCGACTCCTGCTGCAGATACCACGTGACCTAGGAATTTCACCTCTTTGAGCCAAAATTCACATTTAGACAGCTTGGCATACAATTGATGATCCCTCAATACTCGTAGTGCAATATGAAGGTGTTCTCTATGCTCTACTTCATTTTTAGAGTAGATCAAGATGTCATCAATAAACACCACAATGAACTTATCTAAGTACGGCCGAAAGATTCTATTCATGTAATCCATAAAGAAAGCTGGAGCATTAGTTAATCCGAAAGGCATCACTAGGAACTCGTAGTGCCCATATCTTGTTCGAAATGCAGTCTTAGAGATGTCCTCTGCTCGGACTCTCAACTGATGATACCCCGAACGCAAATCAATCTTGGAGAACACTGATGATCCAACTAGTTGATCTAACAAATCATCGATCCTGGGCAACGAATACTTATTCTTAACGGTCACCTTGTTCAGTTGGCGATAGTCAATACATAATCTCAGACTGCCATCTTTCTTCTTCACAAAGAGTACTGGAGATCCCCATGGAGATACACTGGGTCGAATGAATCCCTTCTCAAGCAACTCTTCAATTTGCTTCTTGAGTTCTGCCAACTCTGCCGGAGCCATTCGATACGGAGCCTTTGAAATTGGAGTTGTGCCAGGTACCAACTCAATTGAAAATTCCACTTCTCTTTCTGGAGGTAGTCCGGATATCTCTTCAGGAAACACCTCGGGATATTCTCTTACTACATCGATATGGTCGATCCCAACTTCGTTATCTACACTAACAGAAAAGAAGACTACATAGGCTTGACAGCCCTTTCGAATACACGTATCCACTTGAGCTGTCGATAACATCATAGGAACTATAGGAGTTTCTACGGATGCGGCGTTCATGGCATAAGTTGCCACTTTCTTCTTACAATGGAGTATGACATCATTGTCCACTAGCCAATTCATACCGATAATAACATCAATGCCTTTCAACGGTAAGCATACTAAATCAACAATAGAATCTCGATTTTCAAATCGAAGAGTAATGCCCACACAAGCATGTGCAGTCGTCACAATAACCCCAGCAGGGGTAGAGATTCTCATATCGTATGGCAGAATAGAGATGGAAAAATCATACTTTTTAGCGCAATCAAAAGATATAAAAGAATGTGTGGCACCGGAGTCAAACAATGCAACAATGTCATGACCTTGAAGAGAGATAATACCTCTGATAACATTAGGGAATGTTCCAGCCTCCTGCTGTGTGATGGCATACACTCTACCCGGAATAGTGGGACGACCGCTTTGGTTGGTCTGCTGTTGCTGCAGCTCTGGACAATAGCGCACTGTGTGGCCATATTGACGACACTTATAACACTGCCAACATGGGCCACCATGAGACTTCCCACACTTCGGGCAAGGACCATTAATACTTGGGGCAGACATAGCCGTCTCACGACGTGATTGTTGGCTTCCTTCAGCATGACTCTTCTGACCCTGCCTCTTCTGGAAATAACTCTGTCGCGGTCCACTCTTCTGCGCCTGACTCTTCTTACTAAAAGTCCCTGTACTTCTGGAATTGAACCCGAATGGCTTGGCTATACCACTTACAGGTTTGATAAAAGTGGAGAACTTACCCTGGTTGACACGGGGTCTTGCATCATCAATTTCACGCTTCATGCGCGCAGCCACCCTCAGATTGGTGCAAGTGTCCTCAAAACTCTTAATTGCATGCATGGACACAAAAGGCTTTAACTCTGATCTAGCCTTTATAATCAGTTGGCGCGACTTCCATTCTGGGTCATCTTGTCGTTGCAAGTAGGTCACATATCTGGACAAGTCGATGAAAGTAGCAATAAACTCGTCCTCATGCATATCCCCCTGTCGTAGGGCATAAAATGCTGTCTCCTTCTCTTGTCTCAACGCTGGAGGGAAATAATGATCGAAAAACTTTGTCTTGAACTCTCTCCAAGTTGTTCTGGAGTCATCCAGACCACCTGTGCTCTGCCACCATCTCTTGGCGCGATCCCTCAGCAGTATAATGGCCACCCTAGCCTTCTGGTATTCATTACAGACCACAGCTTGAAAAATAGTTTCCAAGCCCTCAATCCAAGCCTCAGCCTTCAGTGGATCCAAATCTCCATGAAACTTCTCAGGATTGTGACGATGGACATCCTTCCAAACCTTGTTAATTGCTAGGTCTTCAGGATTGAGTTGAAATGATGATCCTTCACCCCCACTAGTCTTCACAATTCTGTCTTGATTAGTTGAGTCACTTGGCTCAAGTCTCTGTGATACAGATATACTAGGCTCAGGTTTGTCATTATTCTTTTGTGACGGAATACCTCCTTCCTCTCTAATCTTCTTTCGAAAATCCTCCTCAAATTGTCGAAACCTTTCATCCATGACAATCATTAATGTATCTTTAAATCGATGTAATAAGGCCTCATTCTCTTGAGACATCGGTGTCTCCGGAGCATTAGGAGGTTGATTAACGGCGGTCTCAGCAGCATTTGAAGGTTGATTAACGACGGAGCGAGTCTTTCGTGTGTTCCCCATTCTCCCCACCTAAGGATGAAACCTACCCTATTAAGTGAATGATAAAGCAACACAACAGAATAACTAAACAGGGAAGGTATGTGTGAAGATTGTATATTGCCACTATATGTAATGCATGCATGATTGTTATCAGAATCATACGCTCTGATACCAAATTGTAACATCCTAAGAATTAACTTAACATAACAAGTAATTAAGGGTTCATTAACAACTAAGTAATGCCCATTATTGAATTAAAATATGCAAAAGTAAATCAGAGTATGCAGTATGAGCCCTAACGTGGCATTATACAATCATCCAACATAAATCATAAAGACAGAAGTGCTACTTTTGGTGGAAGTAGTCTAAGCTTCTGGGATCTTCCCTGATGGTTCTGCACAAGAGCTATCACCTGAAAAATGTGGGTAACCATCAATCCAACTTATTACGAATACTAATGTGTGCTAGTGAGGTGCCAAGTGGGACAATTTATATATATATATATACCAAGATATTACTAATATGATTTACCAATATCCACATCACAAAATTTCATATCACAAATTATTTATTACAATTTATCATTAATACAATCCCCAAAGAGCCTCCCACCAATCCAACCGAACCGCCTTATTTCCTCCGACTAGACCCATGGGCTAAGTTACATCCATGTTACTGGTGACTCGAAAAGCTCTCTGGTCATATGATGAGGATCGGCCAAAATCCTCAGAGCACATGTCCCAAACCATGGACTTTTTCCCCTCATTGAACATGTGGGGTGTCGTATGCCCTTATTGAATTAGAGGGCCCGTCCCTTATTGAATTGTGGGAATATAGAAAGCCAACCATCATGCATTAATGGAGGCCTCACCACGTGGTGGAATAAAATACTCCATCTTCCCAATCCAACCCTTACCATAATTATCAGAGTAAATATTATGATATTAAAATGAACCATTCTTATACATGAGATAGTAGATATGATAAATATCATGATATTAAAATAAACAATTCTTATACATTAATAAGTAGATATGATAAATATCATGATATTAAAATTAACCATTCTTATACATGAGTAAATAATTATGATAAATATCATGATATTAAAATGAACAATTCTTATACATGAATAAATAAATATGATAAATATCATGATATTAAAATGATCAATTCTTATATATGAATAAATAAATATATATTCACAATTCAAATCATAAAGTTCCACAAGGCAATTTCTATTAAAATATTTACAATCATTTCACAAACACTCACAGGCAACATATCAATACCCATAAAAAGTGGAAAGTGGTTACCTCTCGCCGAAGCTAATATTATCACAGTGCTCCTAATCCAAGAGCTCAAACACACGCCAAAATCAATCTACCACAACCAATTTGCTAATCATTAATAATACTTCTAAAACTTTTCATAAAATTATAACTTATAATTTCCAAAAATTAAAATATACAAATTTTTAGTAATAAATTTTGATTGCTTGAAGTGGGCAGATTATAATGGGAATAAAAAAAAAATCAGGGAGACATTTGTAATTGTTAATTATTATTTAATGACTCCATTTTCTATTTCTTATTAAGTTTGCTTTATTCTTTATTTCCGTTTTTAATAGTATTTATTATTATTGGTTTATTTTATTACTATGATTCTTCACACATACATATTTCGTTGATATATATATATTTATTGACTTTTAAATACCATTAATAACCAATAAAAATAAAGTTCATGCCACGGCTAGCATTTAATTAGGACATAGTTATTTACAAGTCTGTAATTTTGTAATTTTGTCTTGAGTTTTAATTGTGACTTAGTTATTATTTTCACTAGTATTATAATGCCCCTGCTATTAAAACTTATTCATATTTCTCTATAATTATTTTACACTTTCATAGGCCCTCCTAACATTTAAATTAGAAATTTAAATAAATTTTTTACCAATATAAAATACATTTTATTATACTATATAGATATATTTGTAAATAATATTATAAATGAAATAATATAAGAGTGAGTTAAATTAGATCCTATTATAAAGGAGTAAGTTGGATCATTTTTTTTTTTTTTTATGCACAATAACAAACGCAATCCGCGTTTATATATATATAATCCTAACAAAAAAAAATCCATGTTTCATACAACGCCACGATCCAACGAGTTACACACTCTCATATATAGATATATATGTACACACACATATATATAGATATACATTAAAGCATTTGACAATAACTTTTCTTTTCTCTTTTCTCATGCACGGCGATATACACACACATGTACTACATAGTTGAGTTTTATTGCAATCTCATATATATATAACTATATACAGCAACATTTTCCTGAAATATATGGCAATATTTTCCTACCTCCATATATATATATATATATATAACATTCTACAGCAACGTTTTCTTTATATTTCTCTCACAGGTAGCAATATATATATATATTAGCAATATTAATTTATAACTAAAGACCTTCCCCTGCTTTAGTTTCATTTCGCAGAGCATTCCTAACTACATTATATCCAAGAGCTAACATTGGAAAACTAATAGAACTAGATGGAGAAAATACCAAAGACTCACTTCGGTTAGTTTTCTCGCTTGCAATTTAGTCTAGCTGACTCCTTTGCTTCTGGTACAAAATCACACAACAAACACAAGGCTGAAACTCTCTCACTCTCTCCTTCCTCGTCTCTCTCTCTCTCTCTCTCTCTCTCTCTCGGCTGGAGTTTAGAGGTGGCTTTTGCTTATGCAACAAGAACAGAAAGCACTGCTTAAATAAGGGATCATGGTGTAGTCCGAGAGAAAAAAGACGTTGCTTAGTGGAGAATGATGGACTGGAGGATAGCGTTGTGGGTCTCGGGAGTCATGGTGGAAGGATATTGTGTTCCGCTTTTCACTATCATTATCTTTTGTTAACATTCCTATTGCGTTTTGGTGAGCTGGAGATGGAATAATAATAATAATAATAATAATAATAATAATGGATATTGTTTAATTAATTTATTTTTTTATTTTTTTTTCTTATTTAAATCCTAAAAATAAATCAGGATATTACATTCACCACTAGACACAAGATGATGATTGTCTCTCCGTTTGACTTGGATTGTTTATTTTGTAAATTTGCATGTTAGGGTTTATGTGGAGATTTGAGTATTTTTGGGGCAAATTTGGCGTTTGCGACCATTGGGATGTGGTAGTGAAATTTTTGGAGTTGGCTTACCTCCACTAGGGCAATTCATCCGCTACCCTTGAATGTTGTCATTTTAGTGCTAATTATACATACTGATCCTTTAAAAAAAAAATAAATAGGCACTGTCGGGTAATAAAAAGATAATTTGGGATACTGAATCGTACTGAAAAAATCTTTTATAATCTTAAAAAATTATTTAAGGATCTTAAAAAAATATTTTAAGATACAGACTGGTAGTAAAAGGATACTTCAAAATACTAATTGGTATCTAAAAAATTTATTTTTGAATCTTGAAAAAATAATTTAGATACTGACTACTACTAAAATATATTTGATGATATTTTTTTTTTGGATCCTAAAATAATTTTTTAAGATCATGAATTATTTTTTAAATACGAGTCACTATCCTGAAGTATCCTTTTGGTACCATTCTGTATCCTGAAATATTTGTTTAACATCCTAAAATATCTTTTCAAGATCATGGAGGATTTTTTCAGTACGATTCAGTATCTTAAATTATCTTTTTATTACCCGACAATGCCTGATTTTTTTTTTTAAGGGACCAGTGCGTATAATTAGCACTAAAACGACAACGTTCAGGGGCAGCGAACTCAGCGGATGAATTGCCACGGCTGAGGTAAGCCAACTCCGAAATTTTTGGGGATCGGAGTCAGTGGAGACGTGCAGTGCATGTTGGTAAATTGAGTTGCTGGTACACTGATAAGTAGATATTTTATAATTAAATAAGTATAGATTCAGAGATATATTAATTGAATTTATTAATATCTTATGCTTATTTAATTATCTTTGATATATTTATCTATTTTATAATTAAATTTAGGATAAAAGAATATTATAACAGAAAATCTATTGACATCCTAATTTTTTTTGTAGGAGATATTATTTAATCTGAGAGAATATAGGAAGGGTGCAACATTATTGGGCAAGAAATTTAATTTAAAAAAAGGGATATAGCATATCATATTATTATCAAAAAATATAATATGCTAAAAGGTGTGAAACCACGTATGGATAGATCATCAGATTTGGAAGATATATTCTAGGGTTGGGTTTCTCTCCTAATCCTTTTCTCATTATCCCTCATCATCTTTAAATCATATCCATCCAATCAATCACAATACTACTTTAACTTCTCTCTCCTCTTTCCAATCAACGGCTCAGATGCGCTAATGAGAAGAAAAGGAGAAAAATGCTAATGAGAAGATCTTCTTCCTATATTCTATCTATGAGAGAGTTGGAATAATGTGTGGGACCCACCGCAAGTTTGAAGAAGAAAATATGTCTATTTAAAGAGAGCATGCTGAGGCGCATAAGGGGGATCACGGAAGACAAAAAGAAATCAAGAATCGTAGACGTAGAGCGGATGCACAGGGAGGAGCAAGAGGAGTTTTAAGCGATCTTCATCATCTCCACAGGAAGACGGAAGGACTGTGGAGGCGACGGGGAAGCTTTCTTTCCTTGTTCTTTCTATTCTTTTAAACCTGAATTCTTGAGTTTTTTCTTTTCGTGGATTTTAGTTTAGCCATGTGTGGCTAGACTCTCTCTTTCAACCTAGAGAACCTATGAACTTGTTTGGGTTCTAGGTATTATTTCCCACTAATTAGTTTTGATTAATTTATTCAGTTTATTTAATCTTGTTTTTCTTGCTATTGCTTATTAATTGGCCACTAGTAAGCATGTTATGGGGATTTAGGATTGAACTTGGAAGATGGAATCTTAAATTGACCTTGGGATTAAATAATGTGTAATTAGGTTTAAATTTAATAAGGAATTAGGTTTAATCTAATTTGCGTCTAGGATAGGAATATACCTAGAAGCTCCGCATAATCAAATTAGGGTGGGCCCGATTTAAAACGCATCTTATTTAATTGTGTAAGGTATTACATAATTAATTAAGGTAGGTATATAAATGGACCGGAAGGCATTTATAGACATTAATACTCTAGATTAGCTGATTGGGTTAAGTCAAAATTAATTTAGTGGGGATAAAATCTAGGAAACAAATAAGGGATTAGTGACTCTAGGTTGTGCGTTCGATTAGTGTGGTAGTTTTTATTATTTTAATTTTAGTTTTAATTTCTTTTATTTTAATTAAATTCGATTTGGTTTATTCAACTTAAACGAAATTGTGAGATTAAGGCTTAACTGAAGTTGTGAGTACTAAGTCCTCGTGGGAACGATACTCTACTCATCATTTTATTACTTGATACGACCCGTATACTTGCGGTGTCCATTGGCATTAAATTTTGCCCTATCATACACTATTCTATTTCGAACTATATTGAGCATGTCTTACTTCTTTGGTTCTTAAATTGATCTGCATGCTTATGTTATGTTCCAATGGTGGTGAATTTGTTCTTATTCTTCACTCATTTGGAGTGCATACCTAGCCACAGTTATAATACCTGACGTTTGTACAGGATTTTTTTTCCTTTTCTTGGGGTTTTTTTGAAATTTTATTTGGTATATTTAATGCAACCCTCATCATTAACTAAATTCCAGGTTCATTACACTATCACCTTAATCTACATGATTTTTTAAATCCAAGCCTGTCTCTTACCACCCGTCAAAACAATCGAATATGCCATAGAGAACAAATAGCGAGCATAATTCTGGGTTCCTGGTTCTCTCATCTAAAGCTCGCTGCTGTTGCGCTTTAGGCCCAATATTTTCGCTCAAAGGGCAGGCTACTAGGGAGTCATCTCGCTGTCCAAGAATACTTAAATGAGAAGTCAGAAGTGACTTGCAAGCCAAATTTCATATAGCATATGAACGAATCAGATCTCGATGTCCTCATGAAAGTTGTATATAATTTCCGTAGATTTCAAACGAGACCAAGATCGCATCAATCGGACATCTGCAGCTCCAGTTATACTTGAAACACTACTGTTGTCTCATTTTGCATTGTTCAAGTACTACTCTATGGGTATACATGAAAAAAAGTATTTAATGCTATTTGGAAACAAGCAAGTGTTTTATAAAAAGAATCAAATATACTTGTTATTTGGTACTTTATAATAAGAATTAAAGAGAATAGTTCATTATGTTTATTTCTTAGCCCGGACTAAAATTTTTTTTCTGGTTGTACTATTGACATAGTATATACCTCATTGAAAAAAACTTTATATCCAGTCATTGACATACATAGTATATACCTCATTCTTCATTCTCTGTTAGTCGAGTAGTATTATTTATCCTCGTCTTTAGAAGGAACCCACTGTCACTCAGAAAGCCCAGCACGAGTGACCGAGGGAGCGGGTGGAGCTAGTGGGGCCAACCTGCATACTCATTTTAAATGGAAGTTATAAAATAAAAACTCAACCAATTTACCAAATGATTCCCGAGAAAAAGACAGAAAATAACTTTGGATTTGTAAGATTTTAAGTCAGGTATTTTCTAAAATTTGAGTTATGAATTAATTATCAAGTTTCATTATTATCTTTTTATTAACTCCCGACAATAAACTTGATTTTGAGATTATGCAATTTCATAGTTTTTTTTTTGTCTTTTTCCTATGATTCTTTGTAAGAAAAGGACTTTAAAAAAAATACTATCTGAACCTGGAAAGGATTGAGAGGTGATTGGGAAGAAATATAGATTTTTGAAGTTTAGCTGTTTTACTGAAATGCCCCTCAATTTTTTTCTTTTCTTTTTTTTTCTTTTTTTAAAATAAAAAGGCAAGAACACTTACTTGCTGCCAACATCGAAGTTCTGACGCCAGTGGTTAAACGCTAGTGAGGTAAAGTGGCTAACTACTTAAAGTATATGGATTATCAACTTGAGCTCCAAAATTGTTAGTATATATACCTTAGTTGCTAATTGTTATATTCAAATTGTCATCGCATATACCTGAGTTGTCATTGTGTATATCTTAATTACTAATTGTTATACTCAAGTTATTTTTGCCTATACACAAATTGTCATTATGTATACCTTAGTTACTAATTGTTATGCTCAAGTTGTCGTTGCTAACAACTCGAGTATAAGCAATGACAACTTGAGTGTCACAATCAACTACTACCCCAATTAAGCGCCATTGGCAATTTGAATGTAGGCAATTACCAACTTGGGTATAGAAATTGACAACTTGAATCCCTAAGTTGTCAATCTTATACTCAAGCTGTTAATTATTATACTTAAGTTGTCAACGACGTCTGATAGGGGTAGTGTCATTGACAAGTTGAGTGTAGTCAATAGCAACTTTAGAATAACAGTTGACAACTTAGGTATACACAGTAATAATTTGAGGAACTCAAGTTATCAATCTATATACTTATAATCAATCACTTTACTCAAATTGTCACTGGAGCTTTAGCGGTCAACCAGCAATAGGTTGGTATTGGCAAGGGTCATTCTCCTTTTTTAAAATTTGTGATTTTGGTAAAAATGCCCAAATTTTAAAATCTCGTATTCTTTCTTGATGACTGATATGTCATTTTACTAATTTAGTTGATATTTTGCCAATTCAAATGATATTTTTATATCATTTTCTCTTCTTTGTATTATTTTTATTAAATATGGACATGTATTAAAACCAATTATTAACGGTCCCTAAAATCATGAAGCATCTTGTAAAAATGACCAACAACTTCTAAAAGACTTTCTATAATATGAACTTGAGGGACTAGAGAGTAGCCTAGAATATTACATAGAAATAAATTCATTGTAAATACTAGCTGAAGAAGGTATTGATGTCATGAGCATAGTAAACTAATCAGTTGACTGATACTTTAGCTCTAAAAAAAAGACATATTACTCCCTTCGGTCTTTAATATAGGATATATATATATATAAGATGTTAATCTTGGTCTTACAGATAAGACATATTTTTCATATTTGTCATTCTTTTCTAATTTATCCTTATTGATACTTCTAAGACAATAATTAAGGTGGAAATGAAAGAAGAAAATTAAAGAATATAACTACAATAATAGAATATACACTAAAAATTGAAAATTGTACTCAATCCACTTTGTGTAAAATGAACCCACAAGTTAAGGTCCAAGAGGCATTACTTTGGAAGTCAATGGGTCGGTATTAAACAACTGCAACAATGGATGTGACTGAGTATTGAAGGACGAAGAAGGATCTATGGTTTCAACTGGAAAGTAACCTCTATATATTCCACCTGCAATTGTAGAACTCCTTGGGATTATTAATAAATAGACTGCATGCAATTGTGTTGGAAATAGGGGCTTCAGAAAGATTGTTGTAGTGTTTGACTGCATTGAAGCTATTCATTTGTGTATTAGGAATTGTGATGTTGATCACCTTTTAGGGACATTATTCAGGACTTTAGATTTATTCTTAACATGGATTGGCAAGTCTCAGTTAGGCATAGTTATAGAGATAATCTTCATTTAGCAGATAGGCTAGCAAGAACTTCCCATAGCCTAGAAGGAAACTTTTGTTTATTTGATCAAGTCCCTCTCTAGTGGAAGGGGAGGAGCTTGTTTAGATGATGTAATTTCTTATATGGTCTTTAACTCTTTATAAGAAATGTTATAAAGGTTTTAATCAAAGGAAAAAAAAAAGAATATATATGTTATACACTTATACTCCCTCACGTTCATTCTGAACCAAACTTGAGAGAAGGTCTTGTTTCTTTTTATATAGGGTTAAATATCAAATTTGCCATGGAAGTTTTCCAAATGGAGCGTCCAGCACCCGGAAGTTTTTCGGATACCAAATTTGCCCCGGAAGTATTGAAAAGGTATCAAATTTATCCAATAGTGACAGAAGTCCACGTAGATGCCACGTCATCACACGTGGCATGCCACCTTATCAATCAAATGTATCATTTTTGCCCTGGAAGTTTTCATTAAGAAGCAATTTTGCCCCGGAAGTTTTCATTGAGGAGCAATTTTGCCTCGGAAGTTTACAAAAGTAGCAATTTTGCCCTTCTTTTAAATTTAACTATTAAATCAGTCAAAGATCACACATGTCATGCCTTAAAAAGGTGGAACTTGGAGTCAGAGAAGGAAATCCTTGAGATGTTGAGCTCAAGGCAGTCAGAATTTGTGAAGCCGAACTGGTCACAGGGACTAGAGCCGGGAAATCGGACCGGGCCCATTTAAGCCCTGGCCCTGCAGGGCTCAGGCTTGAAAAATAAGCCAGAAATTTGAAGTTGGACCTACAAGGCCGACCCTGGAGGGCCTCGGGCTTAATCAGGCTGGCCCTGCAGGGCTCGCCCTTGAAAAATAAGCCAAAAATTTGAAGTTGGACCTGCAGGGTCGGCCCTGGAGGGCCTCGGGCTTAATCAAGCTGGCCCTGCAGGGCTCAGCCTTGAAAAATAAGCCATAAATTTGAAGTTGGACCTGTAGGGTCGGCCCTGGAGGGCCTCGGGCTTAATTAGGTTGACCCTGCAATTTGTATAGGCTGATCATTTGCTTAGATCATAAGTGATGCTTCCTGTGACTAGTTTGGCTTCACAAATTCTGACTATCTTGAGCTCAACATCTCAAGGATCTCCTTCTCTTACTCCAAGTTCAACTTTTTCAAGGCATGACATGTGTGGTCTTTGACTAATTTAATAGTCAAATTTAATATTGGAAGAAAGACGGGCAAAATTGCTACTTTTGTAAACTTCCGGGGCAAAATTGCTCCTGAATGAAAACTTCCAGGGCAAAAATGATACTTAACTTTTATTGGTTGATGAGGTGGCATGCCATGTGTGATGAGGTGGCATGCCACGTGGACAGTTAGTCAAACTTAACGGTCAAAATTAACGGATGGGCAAATTTGCTACCTTTTTCATACTTCCGGGGCAAATTTGCTACCTTTTTCATACTTCCGGGGCAAATTTGGTACCCAAAAAACTTCCGGGTGCTGGCCGCTCCATTTGGAAAACTTCCGTGGCAAAAATGACCTTTAACCCTTTTATATAAGATACACTTTTGTTTTTGTCTTATCATTTAATGCTTTTTAAAATTTACTCTTAATTAATTATATGTCTCTCATATCTCCTTTTTACTCATTCTCTCTCCCCAATGGCCATGTCCATAAATAAAAATGTTAGAAAAGTAAGTTATATATATATGGGGTTTACTTTTCTCATATTGTATGAGAGAAATAAGATTCCTACACACACATAAAATGGTGGGACCCACATATATATATATAATACTAGGGAAAAACATTTCTCATGTTGTAGGAGAAATGTTTTCTTATGCCACACACACATAAAATGGTGGGATCCGCATATATATATAATTAGTACTATATATATATGTGGGTCCCACCATTTTATGTGTGTGTAGGAATCTTGTTTCTCTCATGCAACATGAGAAAAGTAAATCCCATAATACTATATATATATGTGGGTCCCACAATTTTATGTATGTGTAGCATGAGAAAACATTTCTCCTACAACATGATAAATGTTTTTCCCTATATATATATATATATATATATATATATATATATCACTCTGGTCCTATTTATAAATCCTTTTTGACCAAATAAATGAGATTGTGACGATTTTGCCCACATTAATTGTACTAATGAAAATAGAAAGAGAAGAAAGAGTTGAAAGGTACCCAATCATAAATGAGGGTAAAGTTGAAAATTCACCCCATAATCATTACACTAACTATCTTTCTTTAATATGTGTGGTTTAGTTAAAAGGGACTTATAAATAGGACTAGAGTGGTATAAACCAACTTTTTGAATTGTGTAATTTAATTATTTGCATCTTATATTTTGAATAGGAGGGAAATATCAATTAACTCAAATAACTTTTTTAATCTAATTAAATGAGATAAATATGTTTATTAAGCACAGGAGGAGGGAGTAACATTTAATTGTTGGATCCTACGTTATAACGTCTCTTATCCCATCAAAACCTATCTATAAGTATGTGATTTTTCAAATACTACCTCCGGTCCTAATTATAAGACCTAGTTGATTTTTTTTGGAGAGATTAAGGAAGTTAAATAATATACTTAATCATATTATATGTTGTGTATCCTTAGATTATATATTAGTTTATTAGTCAAACTAATTAGTTTTAAAAAATAAAAATAAAAATACTCTAAAGTAATTTAAGTAGCTTTTAATTTCTAAAAAAAAAACAAAACAAAATCAACTAGGACTTATTATTATGAGCAGAAGAAATATTATTTATCAAGTTAAAAGTTTGCAGGACAGCATTCAAATGTCAAAGGTTAATGTCAAAGGAGCTATCCACTATCATATGACGGCTTCGGTATGAGCTGTCCTAATTGGATTAGAGGCATATTATAAAAAGTTGGATCCACAAACGAGGATTAATGCTGAGTGTGATGGCAAACTAGAATTTAGCTCTTCGCATGTCAAAAGAAAGTTGAAGACACCGATTAGGAATTCTCTTCTTCAAGAGGTACAGGAAGATCAAATGATTAATGATTATGTATATAGTAAAAATTTTAGTTAACTACATTCAAATAAAGAATCTCAAATCAATGCCTGGATACTCGGACCGAAGGTCACAAAGGGTCGAGATATCCTGCCTAAGGTACACACGTTCTAACTCTTACTTATATACATTCTGCCACACTGTGCACATACACCATCCCCTTTGGCGAAAGCTTGTTTAGTGCACAGTGATCCCAAGCTTTCCTGAATATCTCCTCCATAGATATTCAGGCTTAGCCTACTAATCCAAGATCAAAGCACCAGCCCTGGGCTGGACATCTTTGCTCTACACCAGAACATTGGTGCTAACCGTGGGGACGTTAAATTTTGATCCCCGTGACCACCGATGGCTAATACCAGAAGTAGCAGTCGGAACCATCAGCCTAATCAACCGCAGGCCGTGGCAGGTCAACACCACAACGTTCAAGATCAACCACAGTGCAAGGATACTCCGGAGGGCAACATTTCTAACACAGCGTCCTCCCCTCCCGTTTTCGTCAAAACGCATGGTGTAGCGACGAACGAGATCCCGACTCCAAATCCAAATGTGATCCTCTTGCAGAAAATACAGGAGTTAATGCTGAGAAGAATGGAGAACAACGAAAAGCGTAATAACCTCTAGCCTCAGGAAGATCTCAGAGTGATACAGTAGATGATGGAGGACCGGTTCAAAAAGTTCGAAACGTTGGTTTGGAAAGAGGGCCATGAAGATTTGCGTGGAAGAAAAGAAAGAACGACGAAAGACACCAGTAGTCCATCTCAGAGAGAAGAACCGAGGTCGTCGTAGCAAGATGTTGGTAGGGCAACCCAGGGGACGAGCTCAACCTTGAAAAAGCTACGCTTGGATCGCATCTCAGACGATGAAGACCGAGATACGGGGAAAGCAGTCCGGCCTAGGAACTCCCCTAGAAAGTAAAAAATGAAGTACTTGACCGACCTCAACAGAAGCCCTTTCTCTAAGGAAATTGCTAGTGCGCCATATCCGAAGAATTTTGATTTGACACACCTCCCTAAGTATGATGGGACCCAAGACCCACGCGCTCACCTCGACACGTTTGAGCTCCTCATGTTTGTTGGATTGATCAAGGGCCCAGTCATCTCCCAACTTTTTGCAGCAATGTTAACCGAACCTGCTCAGAAGTGGCTCCATACCCTACCATCCAACTCCGTGTATAACTTTGAAGACCTCGGACGCAAATTTGAGTTGAATTTCGCGACCAGTAAAAAGCAACCAAAGGAGCTATGTACTATCATATGACAGCTTCGGTATGAGGTGTCCTAATTGGATTAGAGGCATATTATAAAAAGTTGGATCCACAAACGAGGATTAATGCTGAGTGTGATGGCAAACAAGAATTTAACTCTTTCCATGTCAAAAGAAAGTGGAAGACACCGATTAGGAATTCTCTTCTTCAAGAAGTACAGGGAGATCAAATGATTAATGATTATGTATATAGTGAACATTTTAGTTAACTACATTCAAATAAAGAATCTCAAATCAATGCCTTGAATATAGGTACCACAATGGGATTTGAAAATGTTGTCAAATGACTTTTTTGCCCTTTTGTTTCTTTTAAATGCTACCTTATAGCCCCCACCTGCTATTGCTAGCGGTCTTGTACATTTACTTTAACGAGTTTGAATTTTTTGTGGGAAAAAAATGGTTGTCCGTTGCTAACCTATCATAGTAAATAGGTAATGAGGTGTAGTCAAAAGCTACAAATTAATTGTAAGGAGTCAATTTATTTATTTTAACAAGTTTGGAATTGGAAAACAAGTGCTAAATCATTATAAATCATTATGATAATCAATCAGTGAATTGTCATAAATTACTAAATGACTTGTCAATTACTATATAAGTTTAATTAGTGCCTATATTCTTATAGATAACAAGATTAATTTGAAATTTTAAAATTCAATCAAGTGGCATTTTTTTTGTTTCCTCATAAATTATTCTACAATATTTTGTTGAGATGGATTAAATTGGCTCAATAATCAAACATTGTCTGATTTATAATATAAGTCACTCGTAGAAAAAATAGTTTGGTACACAACATAGGTTATTTAGAGAGCAATTATTACTTTTGTCAATTTTATCCATATAATTAATGTTTAAATATGACTAATTTTATTTCTCTTTTTTAGTCAAACCTAATTTAATATAGGTAAAAATGTAATTTTTCTTTAATTTATGATAAATTTAATGAAATAACAACTTTTTTTTATTATGATAAATTGATTAAAGTAACTTATATTATAAAACATACTCCCTCCGGTCCTAATTATAGGAACTATTTACCAGAATTTGGAGAGATTAAGGAGAGGAGTTAAATTAGTTAATTATGATTATTTTCCAAAAATACCCCTACTTATAATTAATTAGGTTTAAATCAGTCATCTTAATGGCTTTGGGTTTTGATTTGTACAATGGCCCAAAGCCCAGTCATTCCGTTGCACCGCGATAGAAAGAAAAGGAAATGTAATAAAGGCAAGAGTGCAAGACTATAGGAGCAACTGGTGCTAGTTAATTTTCTTAATACCCTTGCTATTTCCAGGATTTATTATATTTGTTTTTTAAAAATTGTTTCATTTATTACTATCAGTACTCCCTTCATTTTATTTTTACCAATTTTTTTTTAAAAATATTTCATATTATATTTTTAATTTTTTTAAAAGAATTATTATTTTTTATGCTTTAAATTTTGAGTAAAATAATGTTTTTAGAGATATTAAAATACTCTTAGTAATGAATCCGAAGAAAATTTCATAAAATATATGATATTTTAACATATTTACTGTATTTCATAGTCTCTGTATATTGAATTAGAAGGAGTGTATTAAATACTACTTTCAGTCATAAATATAGGATTCAATTCACTTTTTTAAAAAGATTACTGAAGTTACATCAATTATTTTATTAAAAAAAAGTATAATTAAGATGTAGATGATATTAATGAATTGCAAACATTATTTATTTTATAGAATATATAGGTGTATTATTAAATTATTATTATCTTTAACTATTATGGAGAAAGTATCAATAGGGGTAGTTTGGGAAAAAATTGACAAAAGTTTAAACTTGATCTTATAATTAGGACCAAAGCCAACTTTAAAATGTGCTCCTATAATTAGGACCGGAGGGAGTAATATATATTTTTCAAGCGTCCATAGACCATAGGTGGTGGGACATCCTATAACTCCCACCTTGTGCCAAAAAATATTTCTGCCACGGTGGGTGTTTGGTGTGGTAAAGTGGCACTTTCTTCGAAATAAAATTCTGGGGCATAAAAAGGTCATAGGCAGTGTTTTCAAATCCCCTTCTCCATCTGTAACTAAATTGTCATTTTTCAAATTCAGGGCACTGATTTAGGATTTCACTTTTTTGAAGGTATTTAACTGAAAATTTAACTATTTACGTGACGATTGTACGATCATGGTGATGGATCCCGCAGTAACACCTAGAGATCCGGAATCAAATCGAATCCTTCAAACTTCAAAGCTGGATACTATATTCTATCATGGATTTGAACCGTACGATTCTTATTAAGAATTTTTTATAGTCGTATCCTCATTTACCTCGTGACGTCAAACTACGTAATATCACCATCAATTCATTATCTGTCGTGTTAACGTTATCGTAATTTGAATATTCTAAGCTGAATTATGATTAATATGCACTCGGAAGGAACCGGGACAGGTTGATTAGTCGGACCCGCCTCTCTCGCTTGTCGTTTTCAGCATTAAAGGCCGATGCTTCCTCATCTCTGAGTCACTCTTTCAGTTTCCGCTCCAGATTTTTTTGTTTTCCCGCATTCTCGCAAGCTCTCGAGATAAACCACCATGTATCGACTCTTTCGATCCTCCCTCAGATATCAGGTAACTGATTCTTGATTCTCTTTTTGATTTACAGAGCTTTTCGAGGTCCTTAGTGGATTTTTGTACGAATGTGTTTGTTTTTTAACCCTTTTTTTGTGGCTCCAAATATGGTGCTTTCTGGATCAGCTATAATTGAGTTGAAAATATGGAAGCATGTTTTATGTTCTTGTCGTTGATTTTGCTCAGGGTTTTGTGGACTTCCTATTCTTCGATCAGTTTTTCTTTTCCCAATAAATGGGATTTTTATCTATGTTATGTTTCTTTTATAGGTTTTGTGATATTACTATTGCATTTTTTCAAATTAACGAGTATTTATAGCCTGAGTTTCTATCTTTATAAAATGGGATATTAGGAAAAGGGGGCTAAAAGTGAGATACTTTTGTGCAGCGTGAGAGTTTTTATGAATGAACCTATACGCTAGAGAAACTTTTGATGTTAAATCTTCAAAATTCCACGTGCAAGGGGACTACTTTTGCAGCCTTTTTGTATTAATGACAGCGCAATGATTGAAAGTTATCGAACAGAATTAAAGCTTCTGAGAATTCCTGAATTCGCGTAAAAGTAGCCAGCCTTTTTAGCATTTGTTTATTAATTTCATTACAACTGATTGGATATTGTGTTGTTGTTTTATGGATTGTCGCAAGCATTCTTTTCTCCCTGCTGAAAAGATTTTGAAAAATATACACTTAGCTGATTGTATGGCTAAATTAAGCTTTATTTTACCTTCAGTGAATAGTTTCTTTGGCAGAAGAGGGGAAAAAGTGAGTCAGGCTCATGTTTTTCTAGATTTCTGCTATTTGTTGTCCAGTAATTCCATATGAAGGATCAAATGTATGATTTCTTGGTGTGTGTTACACATTGCCCACCAATGATCCTGTATCTTCTGTTTAATTACTTGTCTATTGATGCATATTTTTATATTTCATTTACAGCTTGCGTCAAGATATGCTGCTGCTTCCAGAAGTTTTCAGGAAAATTCTCAGGCTTGCTCATGGTCTAGATCCTATAGTGCTGAAGCATCTTTGCCAAAGGATGAAAACCGTGAAGGGTATGAAGTTAGAGCTCTCTTTCGTGTGTGCTTTTGTCTGTTGGTCATTGCTTTGTTTTGCATGTTTATGAATTGGTTTTGAACTAACGGCATGTTTTGTTGCCACTTGCCCTTGCATTAAATCAATATGGTTCTGAATATTGTTACTAATCCATTTTTCTCTTTTCCAGCGAAGTTCAAAATCTATGAAAGCATCATTTGAGCAGAGCTTTCTAGTTTCAAATGTTTTCTATTAAATTCTGAATAAGATGAGACGGAATTGTCTATACATGGCTTCACTTTGATTCTGGGCTCATGGTCTTTTCAAAATAAGTTTATTTCTCACATGCTACGGGATTGGGTGGCTGTTTTGTGTATTTTGTTTCTGATTTAATGCTTGATTATCCTCAACTATTACTCTTTATACCTTTTCCTCTTTCTAATACAACATTTTTTCCTATTCAAAAGAAGTGTATGGTTGACTGAATAAACAGTTCTTTGGTTAAGGACTACTTTTTTAGCTTCTATAATACTTTCAAATATTTCCCTGTGAACATGGCTACCATGCATGCTTCGGCTAAAATTACAATGGCTGTCATAGGTTCAAGGGTCATGATATGCTTGCTCCTTTCACTGCTGGATGGCAGTCCACTGATTTGCATCCTCTAGTTATAGAAAGATCAGAGGTGAACTTCCCCTCTTCCTGCCGAAAAATTTATTGATTATGTAAAAGACTCTATATATGGTTTCAATGGATATATGCTTCATTTGCATTTCAAAAAATGACTTGTTTCTTAATTTCATAATTCACCTGGCCAATGGAATCAGGGAAGCTACGTATATGACATCAATGGGAAAAAATATCTTGATTCACTCGCTGGTTTATGGTGCACTGCTCTAGGTATTTATGAATTCTTTGCTATATATTTATTTTCTTCTTTGCCTAATCATTGATATCTTATTGTTCCCTTTTGCCTTTCAGATTACAAACATATATCATTTATTACATGCTTTATATTTATTTTTGTATGTTTCTGGAAACTTTTGATTATGTTCTGTTCTCTGCCTATCAAACATAAACGTGTTCTATGTATCTGCTTCTTTTATTCTTAATCCAGTATCTGACTAATATTGTTGAAAAAATTAAGTAAATTTGAAATTATTACTGCCACGTGTAATAACATCTGACAAGCATGACCTAAACCATAATAAAATGCAGGTTGGCTTTTAAGTTAATGTTGTACTGAAAAATATTCCCTTACAATTGTCAATTGATTATTGATCTACTTACATGTAAACATACCAGTGTGTATTCTTTAACGTATAATAACAGTTCACTTTTATATCAATCTTATTTTGCAGGAGGAAATGAACCACGTCTTGTTGAGGCAGCAACCGCACAATTGAAGAAGTTGCCCTTTTACCACTCATTCTGGAATCGAACTACAAAACCATCTTTGGTAGTCTTTTATTCAAACTTAGTTAACCCAGACATAATTTTGCACTTGTTAACTGCACCTTAACTTTTTCCTTATTTATTTCTTTCATCTGTTCATTCCTTTTCCTGAAGAAGAAAGTATATATGTTTTAGTACTTTGAAACTTCTAGCCCCTTAACTCATATGATATGGTATCGTGCAAAGGTTGTTATGTTGTTTTAAGCTTATCCTTATCCAGTTGATACGTCTGTTAACTTTAGGTTCCATTCATTGAAGAATAATCTATTAATTAGCCCTTTCTAAAGTTCTCTCCTGATATTGAGTTATTCATTTTCTCTTTTCTTATGTAAAAACAAATTTAATCTTACAGGATCTAGCCAGGGACCTTCTAGACCTTTTCACGGCCAAAAAAATGGCAAAAGCTTTTTTTGTTAACAGTGGATCAGAAGCCAATGATACTCAGGTTTGTTAGGTCCTATGTAGAAATATAGCCATTTTAATTTCTAACATATCATTTTCTTCTTGTGATTTTAAGGTGGACAATTTGAATTATGCCTATAGTTTTTCCCATGTACTGATAGTTTAATATCTGGACATCTGTGATATCAACAATGGGACAATTCTCAACTTGTAAGATTAAGATTGTCAAAAATTAAAACAGATCGTGAAGTATGGAGGCAGAACATGACCTCTTGACAAATTCATCACTTGCCATATTGTGCATGAAAATATTCTCATCATTCTTTTTTAATTTGTTTCATTAACTAAGTTTTACTTTAATAATCATATATATCATATAATATCCAAAGCCCAATATTATCATCATAAAACTTTGCAGACCTAAAACCTAAAAGTAATTATATAACTGAATATCAGAAGCCAAAGCTAAATATGTTCTCTCAATGCAAATTTAGCTCTTTTAAATATGTTTAGTCATCTAAGTTCCGAATGAAGTCAAATTAATTGTGTTGGAAATTTGAATTAGATATTTAAAGTGGGAATCAGCATAGTAAAATGATTAGTAACTTTTTCTCAGGTTTACGTTGTTTTCCCTTGCAGGTGAAATTGGTATGGTATTATAACAATGCACTGGGAAGACCAAATAAGAAGAAATTTATAGCTCGGGCAAAATCGTATGTTTGATATTTCAACTAATGATGCTTTATGGTATCTTAAATTCATATTAGCTTATATTTCTTAACGTTTGTGTTAGGTATCATGGTTCAACATTGATATCAGCCAGTCTCTCTGGGTAGGATGAACTCAGGACTTTTTTCCCCTGATTGCATCAGTGCTTTTGTGCCAAATATTTTATTTATTTATGAAAATGAGGAGAACAGAATTTTTACCAGTCAACTGAAAAATCATATTTCAGCCTTCCAGCTTTGCATCAAAAATTTGATTTGCCTGCTCCATTCGTGCTGCACACTGATTGCCCACATTACTGGCGGTTTCATCTTCCAGGTAGTCTCTTTTATTAGGTCATGTTCTTAAACTTCTTGTATTATTCACATGTATAATGTGGCTAAATATTGTTATGCATGCTGATGCCAATCCCAGGCGAGACAGAGGAAGAGTTCTCAACCAGATTAGCTAAAAATTTGGAGGAACTAATTTTGAAAGAGGGACCAGAGACGGTAATGCTTTAAAATATCTAGAAACTGCTTTCATATTTTTTTATATTGATTGTACCATAGCGACTTAATGTTGCTTTTCTATACAGATTGCTGCATTTATTGCCGAACCTGTTATGGGTGCAGGAGGTGTAATTCCTCCGCCTGCAACCTACTTCGACAAGGTGTGTCATCAGCATCACCATGCTTTAAAGAATCATAATTTCCTTATTTTCAAGATGAATGACAAAGAAACTGCTTCTACATGTTTGTCATCTATAGTGCTGTTGTGGCTTGTGGCTTTCAGTATGCTGTTCCATGGGACATCACAATAGATAAATTGTGTATAAAAACTTTTTTATACCTCCTGCTCAAGAGAAGCAACTACTGAAAATGTTCATGAAATTCTGATTATAGACTTTCATTTTCACAAGCTCGTGAGCATACACTTTGTTGCCTGTATATTGTTCATTCGCTTGAATGGTGTGTTTGACCTTTGACATGAGTTCAAGGGCTAAAATAGAATATCAAGCTCACGTCTTTTTTAGCTCTGTATAAATTATGTATTTAATAGACACGAATGATTTAGGTCTTAGAATCTTAAACTGGCAGTGACTCAAGAAAATTTTACTTGATTTCCTGTTTAGACCATTTCATTTCTTCATAGCATCTTGAATATGGCTTTCAGATTTTGTTCAATTGCTTGAATTGTTTGTTGAAACTTTTATATTAGTACAAAGGTTAAAATGGAATACCTATTTGCGATTCACATGCTTGCTAACTCTGTAGAAGTTATATATCAGAGCCAAGAGATCCAATTGTTGTGTAGTCTTGCACCTCCCTAAATTCCGGCTAGTATAACAATTATTCATGCATTGGATTAATAAAATTATAATTGTTTTCTCACTCCCCTTGAGATCTCCTTCCTTGAAATACCACAAAATCATATTACAGGCAAGAAAGATTTCTCTGAAAGCCTGTTATTGCTTGTGCAGATTCAAGCTGTCGTAAAGAAGTATGACATTCTTTTCATTGCAGATGAGGTATTATACTATATTTGTCCATACTTCGTAAAGTGTAGTTATGAGAAAATTTGACTGCTGAACTTGCTTCTTTCATATTTCTCTTTTGAAGGTCATCTGTGCCTTTGGAAGGCTTGGGTCAATGTTTGGATGTGACAAGTACAACATTAAACCAGACATGGTGTCATTAGCTAAGGTAAACTTGAAATAGTACCCAAACACAGATTTATCTTTCTCATAATTCAGGAAGCATGATGTTTTTCAATTTTGTATTCGACTTCCAGGCACTTTCTTCTGCATACATGCCAATTGGTGCAGTTCTTGTGAGCCCAGAAGTGTCAGATGTCATACACTCACAAAGCAACAAACTTGGTATGGTGATATGCATTTATGACTACATCTTCATGTGAAGATCATTGTTGCTGACCTGTTTTTCTTATTTTAGGTACTTTTTCTCATGGCTTTACTTACTCTGGACACCCAGTGTCATGTGCAGTTGCAATCGAAGCAATAAAGATCTACAAGTGTGTTCCTATGTAGCTTGGGTCATAACTATAGGCATAGTCAATTTTCAAATATATGCAGTGTAATTAGTGATTTGCAGTATTGTATTTGAATAAATGGCTACAACTTAACAACATTATATCCATTTATGTTGATTACTGTTCAGGCTGCTGATTTTTATTAGTACTATTCTGGGTCGTTTGCAGGGAAAGAAATATGGTTGAGAAAGTGAGGAGCATTTCTCCTAAGTTCCAAGATGGTCTAAAAGCCTTCTCTGATAGTCCAATCGTTGGGGAGGTACCTCTTGTTTGCTAAGCTTCTTGCGGAGTTTAAAGGACAAAATTTACTTATTAAAAGTTCTTCAAGTTGGTGCTATCAAATTCTGTGATAAAAACATCATATGTAGTTCTTTTGCTTGTGAAAGAAAACATGTCATGATTTTATTGAAGCACTTGATAGTAAACACTTGAAGCTCTACTCAGGTTTTGTCCCTGTACAAAATGCATGACTGAGGTGTGAGAGTAACTTCTTTGGCTCTGCAGATTCGTGGAACAGGTTTGATCCTTGGGACCGAGTTCACTGACAACAAGTCGCCCAACGATCCTTTCCCTCCAGAATGGGGCAAGTTCAATTTTCCCTTTGGTTCCTCTTCTTTTCCCTTAAGATATCAAGGGGAATTACCCTTTAGGAATTCCTTGGCAAAAATGTTCATCAGTTTAGGGATGTTAATCAGACGAGCAATGATACCAAGCCATTGGTTAACCATTAGTTTAAAATTTGTGAAGCAAAAGCTTTAATGCTTGGAATTCCTAAAACGTAGTTCTCATTAAATATTTGACAGATGACTTTGCTATGTATAAATAGACTTTAAAATAAATTAAAATAGCAAATATATCTTCTCTAAGGTCATTTAGAACCACACTTTTGTGACACTGACGCATAACAAGAATAAAGCAGCTTCCTTTAAAGGTGAAGTGACAGGAAATTATTAATCCTAATATGTGAATGAGTGCCTTAGGTTAGCTTGCTGCCATTTTGTCGACTTTGGTTTATTTTCTGTTGTTGTGACAGTTTTGATCAAATAAATTATGACAGGGGTAGGTGCCTATTTCGGAGCACAGTGTGAGAAAAATGGGATGTTAGTACGTGTATCTGGGGATAACATAATGATGTCTCCGCCATTTATCATGACCCCAGAAGAAGTTGATGAGGTACCTTAAAACGTCTGAGTCTTATATATATACACACATGGTCTCTCAATTGTCTTATTTTGGCCCTTCTGTAAAGTTCTAAATCATTGGGAGAATAAATAAATTTATTATAACTAGCCAATTCACATCATTTATCTAATAGTATCTGTGCTTTTATAGACATAAGGATATTAAAATGGGTGTATCAGTGGATCTCACCACGATTGCACAATTTTAATTAGTTTCTTGTACAGTCAGCTAGTGTAATTTCCTTTGGTATTTTTCTCCTCATAATAATTCATTATATACTGTCCTATTACACTGATAATTTTTTCGTAAATGTTATCCACTGCCTACTCTTTTTCAATCATTCTTTGGAACTAAGATGTTATTTGAAGTCTGATGACCGTTTCTTGCCCCAGCTAATCAGAATCTATGGGATAGCTCTAAAAGAGACTGAAGAGAGGGTGCTGGAACTCAAGTCTCAGAGTAAGTAATGGATAAGGGATTGTTACTGATGATGATGAAAATGGCAAGGGCTTTGATGGCTTAATGTATAGAGACATATTTATTCGTTGGTGAATTAAGAGACTAATGATTTCCACCCTTAATCTCTGTTCTGTCAGCCTTTCCTGTTTTATTTTCTGTAAATGCAAATAAATTGTTTGGCTGATTCCTTCCATGGTTGAACTTATCTCATAAACTTTGTGCTTTAGTTCTTAAAACGTGCCTAGTTACTGAGGAGGGGTACTAATTCTGTTGCATTTTCTTGTTAAAATTAAACAAAACCTGACACTGTAAAGTGGCAAATCTCAATGTAGGTTATTTTAAGTATAGCGATGCTATTGGAACCAGTTTGGTCAATTATTGTTTGCCCAGCTATTAGCAAGGGGCAAATTTATCCATGATGTTTTCTCAAAGTTGTATATGATATCATAAATTTTTCTTATGTGCTACTACCTCCAGTCCTAATTTTAAAAGCTAGTTGACTTTCTTTGGAGAGATTAAGGAAGCTAAATAAGTTACTTAATCATTTCATATGTTAAATATTCTTAGATTATATATTAGTTCATTAGTCAAACTAATAAGCTTGAAGAAAAAAATAAAAATAAAAATACTTTAAAGTAATTTAATCAGCTTCCTTAATTTCTTCAAAAAAGTCAACTAGTTTTTATAATTAGGACCGGAGGGAGTAAAATATATATTAACATTTTAAAATGGGGTAAAAATAATAATACCGTTAATTTGGGTAGATGTCGTTACTTTTAAGTTTTAAGAAATCTTTTGGGCCCCACAAATATAAAGTAATGGACCATTTGTCTAAATTAGTGGTTTTGTAATTTTTGTTCTATTTTAAAAAGTTTGTATATTTTTGCACTCAATAAATTTAGGTCTTAACCCTTATGGGGCCAAGTGCAATTTTGGGAAAATAATTGTGAATAAATTTACGTCTTAATCCTTATTAGTATTCGTCCTTTTTTATGTTGCCCTAGTAACTTAGAGCTTGTTTGGATGAGCTTTTAAAAAAAAATGCTTTTTTTAAGCTCTAAATTATTTTTTTAAAAAAAAAACATTTGAGATTTTTTTTTTTTGTAACATTTGTTTTTTTTAAGAAATATCACCTAAATACATATATTTTTTTGCATTGAAAAAGTTTTTTTTTTTTTCAAACGGGCCCTTAGTTAGGTCTTATTCAGCGCCACATCATCCCTGTCAACTTAAACTAATCCTTTAATCAATGGAAGGATTTATAGTGATAACTGAACAGACAAATGAACGGTAAGGATTGAATAAAAAGGAAAAAAAAACTATAAAAACTTGATTTATAATTTGAAAAAAAAAAATTACAAGGATTGACAAACTAATTTTTTCTTTCTTATTTTTAGAATAAAGTAATAGAAGTTTTGCCCAAAAATTTAGCATCAATTGCATGTCTTCAATGTCCTCTTTTTTTTTTTTTTCATTTATAACAAATTCATTTGCAAGACTTGGAATGTTCAAATCATAATCATCTATAGGTTCTCTCACTTTAACTTCAATCAAGCTTTATTCATCATAGGCATCAACATCTAAGGCCCTATTTGTTACACAGGTTCAATGGGAAGAGAAAGGAAGATTATCAAGTTCCCTTGTTTGGTACGCTTTTTGTGTTAAATATTCCTGAAACTGAAGTTTTTGAGCCCCCAATCTTTTTCTATATGTGGGAAGATAAGATTCCACCAAAATTGGGGGATCTTAAGTTTCACGTGAACATTGACACTTTTAGACATATTTACCCCTCATAAAATATTTTTTCCTAAAATGCAAGAAAGTAGTATTAAATTCAAAGTTATGTGATAAGTTCAAACTTAGGTAATAAATTCGAACTTATACGATAAGTTCAAACTTAACGAGAGAATATTTATTAAATTCGAATCTGGCAGGAAAGTTTGAACTTGGTGGGAAATATTTTTAGACAAATTCAAACTTGGTAGGAGAATATTTTAGACAAATTCAAACTTGATAAGAGGATATATATATATATATATATATATATATATATATATATATATATATATAGTGAAAAAGTTATTTTTCCTTTTCATTTTGAATTAATTATTTTTTAAAGTAAAATAGGTATTTCCTAATTTTTTTACCAACTATGACCCCTTCATTTTCTTTCTACCAAACAACTTATCTTCCCTCTTCCCTTAAAATCTTTTCTTCCCTTCTTCAAATCTTCCTCGTACCAAACAGAGCCAAAGTTGTTTATATCTTCCCAATATTCTTATCAAAAACAGTAAAAACTTATGTTTTTATAGTTTTTACGAGGCATTTTTACCCGTTTGTACTGAGGACCGTTTTTACTTACGTTTTAATACGTAGTTTTTGCACTAGTTTTTTTATGGGTTAAGGTGCAATTTTACCAATGAACTATTGGTCCAAAAGCAGCCAACACAATAAACTTTCAACTGGACCTTAAATCCCAAACAACTATTAAAAATATAAAGTTGGCACAAATTTGTTAATTTGATGGTAACGTCCGTTAGCTCCCTTTGACTAGAATTGCTGGGTGTACTATCTCCCCATTCCACCTTCCCCTTCCCTCCTTCCCTTCTCTCTCCCCCTCTGGCTCACCTTCCAACGACTGTTAGTTCAAAACTGCCACAGTCGGAGTGGCTCCGGGCTTTGCTGCAGGCGACATCGGCATCGAAGGTGTCGATATCTTCCGTCGCTGTATTTCGCACAGAAGCCGTTTCTCACCTCGGCGGAAACACGGGTTTTACCAGAATTTCTCCTTCCTGCAACCCTGTATCCTCAGAACGACTGGATTGAGCACTAGATGGCCTCATAGAGTGCGAACTTGAAGGCCTACTTGTTTTCTTAGCTTCAATTTCAGAGTCCACCTTCTTCCAATCCACGCCCTTCTCAGCCAAAACTTCTTCCCTGGGCCTAGCTGCACCAAATGGACTCGCCCTATTCGTCTTGACGGGTTCATTAACAGGAGCATTACCTTTTGGCGGATTTAACATCAATCTGGGATGCTCCCGCTCGTTATCACGTGGTGGTCCCCTTGTCCAGCGGTCAGGCTCCACACCCAAATTGCGAAACCCAGAACTAAATCCTCCATACGATCTTCTTCCTCCACCCCATGAACCATCATTGTCGTTACGGTCTCGCATGTGTTCTTGCAGTGGACCAGAACGCCCCCCATAAGAGGAAAACCCACGACTATATGGCATTTCATCCGCAGAACGTTCTTTTGGCCCCGTAGGGAGCCAAAGCATCTCCTCAGGCGTCAGGCGCGTATAATCGGTGGTGACACCACCTCCGTCGGCAGTGGAAATACTATTAAACTCCGATAGAGTGATTTTCTTCTTTTTGGGCTTCGTATTCACAGCCTCCTTCAGGCTGGGGAAGTTCTGGGATTCTGAAGCGACTGCTGATGCCACTGCCTCGCGCTCTTCGGCCTCGGCAGCCCAAGCTCCGACACCACCCCATGGTTTAGACATTTTTGCTGAATTCGAGATCTGAAAGCGCAACAAAGTAAAGAAAGGAAAAAAACAATAATGTAAATGATTACGGGTTCTATATTGAGCTGGGGCTCCGATGATGGAGCCGGAGCAACGAGAGCATGCAAAGAAGAAGAGTTAGTAGGGAGAGACTGCTTAGGGAGGTAGGAAGGAGTGAAATGAGCCAGAAAGTAAGGCGAGATGGAACATAAGCGTCAAATAGAGTTCATGATGGGCATCGTCGGAAGGCGAGCCAGAGAGAGAGAGAAGGGAAGGAGGGAAGGGGAAGGTGGAATGGGGAGATACAATTGCCTTCCACGTGTACACCCAGCAATTCCAGTCAAACTGATGTTGGCTGCTCTTGAACCAATAGTTCACTAGTAAAATTGCACATTAAACCTTTTTTTTATAACAATGCTTATAATTTATCAGGGATATGGAAATGTATTTTGAAATTGTGCTGACATGATTGGTAGCAAATTAAAATAGAAGGTAGGCAATGGAGCTAGCATCTCTATAAAGCAGCCACTATAATGGCCCATGCAAGTAAATCTCAGGATTCCACTCTTATCGATAGGGTCTTAGACCTATTAATGCGTGCTCAGAGTTCGGTTCAACCACTTCAATGGAATCGCTCCCTTCTTCACAAGTAACATCCTCTCTCCATTGTTAATACCATTTCTAACTTGTCGCATTTGGTCAATAATAAGTCTGACCAGATGGTTTGAAATGAGAATTCATTTGGTTAAAGTCAAGGAGGGATTTGTTTTATAACGCTATTCCACCATTTGAAATTCTGAAGCAACATCATCTCGATCGATGTCTTTTGACAATTGTCTTTTTAGATGCCAAAGTGAAAAATCACTTGATCATCTCTTTGTTTAATGCCCTTATGTAAAAGCTATCTGGTTTTACAAGATAAAGTCATTCTTATATGTTATCATTCAGCGTAAAATCAATTAAAACAAGTGAAACTGAACACACAATCAAAGAGCTTGATAGAATCATGTTATATAATAAGAGTTAATTACACATGCATATATATTCTCTAAGACAAGAAGAGAGAAAATGGGCAAGAGAGGATTCTAACTAAGAGTCGGTGCCTTTGGAAGCTTTTCTTCTGGCACGCCTCTCTCTGGAACTGGGAGAGGGCTTGAAGCCACCGTTTCCGTCCTCATATTCTGAGTCGTCCAGCTCTCTGAATGATTTCTGATTCCACCGAACAAGAATCGTCATGTATTAAATGCATGAACCAAATCATCGCGCAGATCGAGAGAGAGAGAGAGAATTAGGGTTAAATTAGGTTACCTCTCGGATCTCAGCGAAACTAACGGCGTAGAAGGTGACAGCTGCGGCTGCTACAATTCCAACAATAGGGAGAGCCAATTGCATTCCATCCATTTTGGATTTTGATTTTCCCTTCTTGGCCCAATCTCTCTCTCTCTCTCTCGATCACTGTGTGATAAACTGATAAGGTTGGCATTCGCTTGGTGCTGGATTTCATAGCGTTAACCGGCAACTTGCACTTAACCTGTTCACAAGCAAGCATGTGGGGCCATACATGTATGTGTACGTTTAGGACGTAGATGGTAAATCCTTTATACTTGATCCAATTAATAGCACTTCTTCCCGTAGACCGAATGTAGGGTTAATATGACCATATGCAGTTTATTTTTTCGTTATACTATTTAATATTATTATAGTTAGGAAAAAGTATTTGGAAGAATTAGAATAAAGGACTTAAGAAAAATAATATTTATTTAGAAGGACCATAAAAATAGTAATTATTTTGAAGGATCAAAAATTAAAACATTAATATAAAGAGACTAAATTGTCCTTGGTCAAATTTCCTATATTATCTCTAATTAAATTAGAATATGTAGTGATTGTTTGAAAATGATAAATAGAGATCAAATCAAAATCTGAAATATGTAAGTTAGAGTCTCTATTGGTAACTTTTTATCTCTCTATGAAGACTGAAGAAGAAATCGTAAGTTCTTTCATCCACAAAGATCTCCCAAGCTCCTCCCCTCTATTCTATGATCTTCAAGTTCTTCTTTCTGATAATTTTTTATCTCGTTTTCCTTTAGTTCGGTTCTTGTTAAAACATTAAAATCTGATTAATCCTTGCCTCTCCTTTTTTTTTTTTTTGGGTCAAAACCTTGCCCCTTTAATATTGTATATTTTTCAAACTTTTGTTTTGAATCACTGTAGCCAATTCGCATGGTCCATCACTTTTCTTTCTTTATGTGGAAGGAAAGGTTGCCATATATTATTGTTCCAAAAAAAAAAGTTTCGCAAACATTGACATGTAGGTATTTATTTATTTTTTGTTAATTAAATATTTCATTCCAAAAAAAGGTTGCCATATATTATTATTCCAAAACGTTTTTTTTAATATTATTATTCCAAAACGTTTTTTTTTCATTTCTCACCTTTATGTAAAAATTGTAGAACCAAGGGTAATTTAATCTCTTTATATTAATATTTTAATTTTTGGTCCTTCAAAATAATTACCATTTTTATGGTCATTCTTAATAAATATTATTTTTCTTAGGTCTTTTATTATAATTCTCCCAAAGTATTTCTTCCTGGAGATAGAGTTATGTACAGTAACCCCAAAACTATGTCGTTTTAAATTAATGAAGGGTGTGTTTATAATTTCAGGTGAATTAATGAAGGGTATTTTAGTAAAATTCATATGATAGAAAAGTAAACAAAATTACGAAAACATCCTTTATTAATTCAAAACGACTAGTTTTAAAGTCACTGAAGATAAACTTATCTCCAGTGATTGGAGAAATACTTTACCCTTATAGTTATACATTTATAATATATATTAGGGAAAAGTATTTCTCTAGTCACTAAAAAAGTATTTCTTCCTGGAGATAGAGTTATCTACTGTAACCCCAAAGCTACGTCATTTTGGATTAATGAAGGGTGTGTTTGTAACTTTAGGTGAATTAATGAAGGGTGTCTCGGTAAAATTTATATTATAAAAATAAACAAAATTACAGAAACACCCTTTATTAATCCAAAACGACGTAGTTTTGGGCTCACTGGAGAAATCCTTTACCCTATATATTATTATAGTTATACATTTATAATATTTTTATGATTAAAGTACATTTTCACTTTTTAAAATTTGTATGAGAATATTATTTTAGTTCCTTAATTTTATAAACAGTATTTTCAATCTTATAATTTTAACACAGTTAATGTCATTAATGAAGAAGAATGTTGATTTCACCAATTTAATTTAAACGATTACAATAGCGCTAACAAAGCACGCTTGGATTTTAAATATCATTAGTAATAATTTTAAAACTAATTGGGAAAATTATAACGAAGGACCTAAGAAAAATAATATTTATTAAGAAGGACTTAAAAGTGGTAATTATTTTGAAGGACCATAAATTAAAATATTAAAATAAAAAGACTAAATTACCTTTAATCAGATTTCCTATCTTCTCGTTAACTAAATTTGGAATGATTTTTTCTTACATGAGAATCTAAAGTAATTGGTGGATAATAATAAATAGATATCAATTCAAATAATTCTTTTCCCAATCACTCCAGATTATTATGCTAGATAAAAGATAGGAAAGATAAAGCTTTTTATGGTTGTGGCAGAAGAAGCCTTGTGCCGTCGTGCGTTGTGTAACCGTCAACAGTGTGAGACCTGAGTTTTTTTGTGCTGAGGCAACCAAAAGTACTTGATATTCATTCAACATCACCTGTTGTTCCATTCCTAGAGAAACAGAAAATAAAGCAAAAGCCTCTTAACTCAGAAAAACCCTATCAAGGGAGAAGAACGTGGTTCGAGAAATCAAACCCCTCTTTTCTTTCACTACAACCATAAAAAAACTCTATCTTTTCTCTAACATAATAATCTGGAGTGATTCTGCAATGGAAAAAGAATTATTTAAATTGATATCAATTTATTATTGTCCATTAATTACTCTAGATTCTCGCGTAAGAAAAAATCATCCTAGATTCAGTTAACGAGAAGATAGGAAATCTGATTAAGGATAATTTAGTCTTTTTATTTTAATGTTTTAATTTCTGGTCCTTCAAAATAATTACCACTTTTATGGTCCTTCTTAATAAATATTATTTTTCTTAAGGCCTTCATTGTAATTTTCCTAAACCAATTTCGCATAACAAAAACTCATTTTTATAGTTTTTAGTTTTTTTTTTTACCAAATGCAAATATGACATGTATTTTTTTAAGGTAAAATATATTTTTTTTTAGAAAAAAAAAATCTCACAATCTAATTATCTACTCTTTTCCCAATTTAACTAATCTTAAATAATCAAGTATGGTTATATTTAAATACTTCTTCTATAAAAAAATTAAAATTAACAAACATGAACTAGGTTAAAATTAATGAACAAATAAAAATATATTTAAAATTTTTTAGTTGTATATTCATCACTTAAGTGGATGAGTCAGCATTGTGTGTGTGTGATATTAATTGTATTAAGATTATAGAATTTAAAGGATTAAAATAAAATTTCATAAAAGACTTAAATAATTAAAAGTATATTTTAATCATAAAATAAGGCTAATACAAAAAAATACGTAATTATATGTAAATTTAATATATTATAATATCATTTCTCTTTTTCTCGGAGAAAGATTGTATTTCTGTTTACACTCTTATCATAATCTAGCCCCATGAAATGCGTGGGAGATTTAAGGTAATATTTTATTATTTTTTAATTTTCTAAATCTCATTTTGTAAGGTACTCTACCTGTTCATTTTATAATATTCTTTTAACTAATTCATCAACATACCAATAAAAAAAATTTAAAACATCAAATTTTCCAAACAATTTAAGTGATTTCAATATTACCGGTTTTTTTTTTTTGTCTAAATGATATTCTTATTAACTAAACTAAATTAAACTTCAATATCATATTAATTTTTAATCTCTTTCAAACTCTTACTACATACCTTTATTAAATATATATATATATATATATATATATGAAAAGTATTTCTCCAGTCACCGGAGATATAGTTATCTCCACTAACCCCAAAACTACGTCATTTTGGATTAATGAAGGATTTGTTAGTAATTTTAGGTAAATTAATGAAGAGTGTTTTGGTAAAATATATATGATTAAAAAATAAACAAAATTACAAAAACACCCTTCATTAATCTAAAACGACGTAGTTTTGGGGTCACTAGAGATAACTCTATCTCCACTGACGGGAGAAATCCTTTACCCTATATATATATAGGGAAAATGATTTCTCCTGTCACTGGAGATAGAGTTATCTCCAGTGAGCCCAAAACTACGTCGTTTTGGATTAATGAATGGTGTGTTTATAATTTTAGGTGAATTAATGAAGGTTGTTTCCGTAATTTTGTTTATCTTTTTATCAAATGAATTTTACCGAAACATCCTTCATTAATTCACCTAAAATTACAAACACACCCTTCATTAATCCAAAACGACGTAGTTTTAGGCTCACTGGAGATAACTCTATCTCCAGTGACAGGAGAAATCATTTACCCATATATATATATATGGAAAATATTTAATACTCATTAAAATAATAAACGTAATTCTAGGCTGACCACGATGTACATGGACAAGATTAGGATTAACCATTATATATATGTATTTATATATGAAAAAATATTTAGTCCTCGTTGAAACCATGAATCAAATGTGGTATAAAAAGACTAATAACAGCTTCTAAGAGCTGCTCTAGCTATAATAGGGTTTGACATTAGGTGCACATCTTTTATATTTATTTTATATGTTCGTCTCTTCAATTTTAGGGTCACCACATTTTTTTAAATTTTATATATTTTATTGATTTAGATAAATTATATATTGCATCATGAAATATTTTTTACACTCAGTATCTCAAATTAATTAATTTTTAGTCTTACATCCAGGAATACTTTTCTTGCAAAATATGCTGAAAATCAATTAATTTGAGATACTGGATGTAAAAAATATTTTAAAATATAACATATAATTTAATCTAAGTAAATAAAATAAATATAAAAAAAATTCACTCACCCCAAAAATAAAAAGATGGGCACGCACCTAATGCGAATCTTATAATAGGGATGGGAGGGACCAGCACTACTA
Organism: Acacia crassicarpa; assembly: GCA_034222035.1. NCBI lineage: Eukaryota > Viridiplantae > Streptophyta > Magnoliopsida > Fabales > Fabaceae > Acacia > Acacia crassicarpa. The sequence goes on from JAWXYG010000003.1 coordinate 45,049,550, forward strand.
GTACTACAGTGGTATTGGGATTAATTTCCCTCCTCCCGGTCCTGCGTTCGATCCCCTCTCCCTTATCGCATTGTATAAAAAAATAATAATAATAGGGATGGGAGGGAGCACTTTGGGAAGAGCAGACACCCTGGTGAGAAAGAAATATAAGCTGACCATGATGAATGGTGGGCAATATTGGAATTAACCATCGCATACCTATATTTATATTTAAAAAAAAATTAATGCGCATTTAAACCATTGATCAATAAGTCTTATAAGAATACTAAAATTATTACTTTTAGCATCTGCCCTATGATAGGGACAAAATGGAGAACTTTGGAAAGGGTAGTTGAGAAAGAAATATAAGCTTACTATGACGAACCATTGGGCAAGATTGGAATTAAACATTACATGTGGACGACCCCTGAAAACCAAACAACCCATGGATGATTTACACCTAATGAAAGAAAAGATATGGGGTATAAATAAAGGAATAGGATATTGTTATTACCAATTTTATGTCACTACCACTTTTTCATCGTTAGATTAGAATCTCATCTACCTTTATCATTTCTCTCTCCTATTAAGATTTTAATTTAACGGTGAAAAAGTGATAGTAATTTAGTAGTGACATAAATTGGTAGTGACAATATCCTATGCCATAAATAAAAGGGTGAAGCAGAAAATTTATTTTGATGGTTTTTGCTCCGAAAATTTCAAAATGTAGCAACATTGTTATATTCTGTTAAAAAACTAACGTTGACCGTTAAAAAATTAATGTTGACTATTAACTTTTTAATGAAAATGAACAATATTATTACATTTTGAAATTTTCAGGGCAACATTGTAACAAGAAAAACTTCTAGGGTAACATTACTCTTGGGCCTTTATTTCTAAGGTGGATTTGCTACTTAACCCTAAATAAAAGGAATTTAAATTTTTTAAAAAAATAAATTAATATTCAAAGGACTAATTTGATTGATCATTGATGATGATTCTTAGTATTAAAAATGTAAATTCTCATTAAAAAAAATTCAAATATACTATCTTCTATAAGAAAATACATTCTCAATATCAATAACAAAGAAAATTTGGATATGTCCAAAAAAACAATTGTACATGGAACAAAGTTTAAAATCACCTTAATTAAATACCACAAATAGTTATTCCACCATCAAGAGACTTGATTAAATTTTTCGATGAAACTAATTTTAAATACTAATAAAATGAAAATTTATAAATAATTGAAGTAACTTTCAAAACTTGTGATTTTTTTTTTTTAAAAAAAAAAACACACACACACACACTAAAAAAAGGTTACTCATAGTTAAAATCTTTTTTTGCTCAGGCTCATTGTTAAAATCTGCTATAGTCATATTTGATTCATATACTAATAAAATGACAAGTCCACCTACCCTTGAGTTTTTAAGAAATAAATGTGTTAGATTTTCTTGAATGTTAGCTTGGCATGAGTCACAGAAATGACAGACCCCACGAGTTAGGCGAAATGGAATAGTTATAATTTCTTTCTTAAAAAAATAAAATAGTTTACTAAAACCAAAAACGATGGCTTCAACTTCATTCCACTGCTTTATTGAATTTGACAAGGCAACCCAATAACGTGCTTGCTCATCTTATTTTGAAGCTACATTGACTATTAATATGTATTTTATTTTTGTCAAATATATAAAACAAAAAAATCATTCTTTTATTGAATAATTCAATGATGTAATTAAATAATTAATTCTCCACTATTGAACTATTAATTTCTTTTTCCCATAAAAACATTCATTTCAGGCAAACTCATTTCAATCACTTCAACTATATTATGTCATATGGTAGTTATGAGCATGGCAGTGAAAACGTAGATTTTACTTAAAAACGGAATGAGAATGAAAAATCGTAAAACGTAAAATCATAACATAGTAAAATCGTAAAAACTTAAAAGCGTTTGGTAAATTAATAAAATCGTTTTAATGAAAAAAAAATCGTAAAAACGTAAAATCGCAGTGATAAATCGAGTTTTTAACTACCATGGTCATGAGTAATAATTTTTACCCTAAAAAAATTATGGAACAATGTAGCACTTCAACTTTAAAAATTGGTGTAAATGTTGTCCAATATACACTGTTATGTATTTGAACATTCATAATGCCTAACACATAACAGCTTCAGCTGATAAAAGCCATGTATGTCCAAGAAAAGGTCGCGCAAGGATATATAACACTTAAAAGTAACGGTTAACTATGTGCATCATCATGTATTGCGAGGTGGATTTTTTTTTAAAAAAAACACACAAGAATAACGGTTATAGTTAATTACTATCATTTATTTAATGACAAAAATTACGGTTCTTTTAAAACAACAATTATGTAACACTTACAAATGATTCATCTTTCCAACCTTTTATATTAGCGGAAACACAAATATAACGATTATGTCAATTAACCATAAAGTATAAAAGACAAAAACAACATTTTATAATAAACAATCATCACATAAAGTACAAATATAAACACCTTTCAAAACCTTGTTCGGTCTAACACTAAGTACTAGTTCTCCTAAAGTTAAATACTTTAGAACGAAGTATTTATATTGTTCATAGTACTTTTCTAAAAAGCATATTTTTATTTCCTCCTCATTCTCTCACTCATCATGGTCAGACGTCAAAGAACTCTTTCCATTCGCCCTCCTCCTCCTCCTCTTCCTCGTCATCCTCAGTGGTGGAACCAGAAATTTTTTTTTAACCTGTGTCAAAAAATAAACATATTGAACTACACTTTTTAGTTCTTATTATAAGGCTTTAACTAACAAGTATATTTGGTCCTTTTTATAAGATACTTACTTGTTTCTAAATAGCATTAAATATTTTTATATATACCCATAATTAAAAAGGTAGTGAGTGAGAGTAATAATTAATAAAAATTAATTATTACTCTTTTTTAAGCAAAAAAAGAGTAATAATTAATATGGTATTAGAGTTTAGTATAATTAATAGAGATAATATTGAAAATTACTTAAATTTTAGGACAAATTTAATTACTTTAATTGTTTTTATTGACTTGTAAGAATTGCTAGTTGGTTCCTTAAATAAGGACCAAAGGGAGTATTTACTAAATAATATTAAATAACCTTGAAAATACAAATAAATAATAACTGATAATTATAAATCAAAATAATATGTAAGATGATACTAACTTTTTCAGTATCTCAAACAAGAATTTTACTTTCTTTTCACAGCCCTATGAGTAATGAAACAAACATTATCTTTACAAAGAAGATAAAAAATTAGCTGGGGTCAAATTTGTGGCCAAATAAAATATCATATAGTAAATACATATATATTTTCACAAATTTTATAAGATCAGTCGGGGCCAGCTAGGGCCAAGGCCCCAGCTGGCCATGAAAGAGTTCTGCCACTGGTCATCCAATCCTCATCCTCCTCCTCCACCACTACCACCACCAACACCTTCATAAAGCTCCTCCCCCTCCTTCTCCACCACCACCTTCTCTCTTCTTCTCCCTCCTCCTCAAATGGAAGCTTTACTGCAGACGTTGGCCAACCTTGACCGCTCCATAAGGTGTCTCGTTAGACAAGTCCAAAGTCTAAATAGAAAGTTGGACCTCATCCTTCATCACAATTAGGTTGTGTATGATCACTTTCAGTCAGACCCTTCATCTCCTTCCTCAAACATCGATGATGTGTCAAACGAGGGGAAGGGGCTGGAGGAGGAGGAGGTGAAGGCGAAGGCAAAGGACAACATAGTGGTGATGAGTGAAAACCACTACTACTTTTTTATTTTTTTTATTTTGAATATTAAAAGAATTAATTGTTGGGGCAATGTAGCCCAAAAATATTTTAAAAAATGATTGTGTCTTCACGGTTATTAGTAAACAATCGTAACTAATTTAGGCATTTTACAAGGCTCTATAGCGTAACCATTTTCGTTCCAAAGGACACATTCTTCTAGATAACTTGTGAAACCCTTTCCATTTAAAAGTCCAAAAATGAACTCCATTTATCCATCCACTTCGATCTATTTCAACTTCTCATTTCCAACTTTTGACTTTTGTTCTTCATCTGTTGCATGGGAGAGCAAGGATAGATGGAGAAGTGCTTGAAGGAATTGATCACTCTCGTTTGCTCTCTAATCGAAAAGGTGGACAAATTACTAGAGAATGATATGAATTTGATAATGCAGAAGATCCTTCATCTATGTAACCTTTTATTTTCTGTTAGTACTTAGTACTATGGAGTTGACTAATCAACTTCAAAAATTATTTTTTTAAAATAATTAAATAAGTAACGATTGTGGTGTTAAAATCGTGAACCTTCGTTCAAATGTTCATTAAGGTTGTAAATTAAGAACCATTAGAAAAAGACCACCTTTCATAGCGGTTCTGATATTATAATTGTAAGTAAGTTTCGTCAATTCTTTTAATACACCTGTTATCGTGCATTTCTTCACAATCTCAAGTTATAAACTTAACGCGCTTGTTTGGTCGAACGTTACCCACCATTCTCAGAACCTCACAACTCTGGTTGACTTTTTCGGCTATTGACAGTTGTTTTCAGGCGAACCACATCCTCTGCTACTTCCTTTGAAGTTCAATCCGATAGTCACGTGAGTTGCGTTGATTGCCCTAACTCGCCTTTCATTTCGAAGCCCTAGATAGTTCGCTTTCCTTTGCGTGCTTCGTTATCCTTATTCTAATGTATGATTTCTTTTCTATATTTCATATTCTCCTTTCTGCATTTCATATTCTCCTTATTTTTGACTTTGTCTTGCCTAATAAGGTTTTGATGTTAGTCGTGCATTATGTTTTTCTGGAAAACTCATTGCTATGTTTCCTATAGCTAACTAAATGAGTTTTGTTTTCCAGTTAAATGACAAGTTCTACTTCCTGCGATATTGATAATGCCCCTAGTTCTAATAGTGCTTCTACTTCTGATATTGTTCCTAGTAATGGTATTCCCACTGGTATTGATATCTTCCCTAAGCTACCCAAGACTCTAGAAGAGGCATTCAAACGAGTGTGAGATAATGTAAGGAGGGGCTATTGTGCCTAGACTTTTGTGATCCTATCAAAGTATTTGGGGAGAAGATTTCACATAACATGGAACAATAAAAGTCAACCTCTTAAGCTATCACACTTCATCAGTTACATCAACTTAACGGTAAGTACCAACATTCCTATCACTGTGGGTAACTAGCGTAGGGTACAGGGAGTCAGGGAGATTGTGTAGGCATTATTTAGGACAATATCAGTGTAAGGTATATATGACTGCTAGTTACTTTTTATGTACTTGTAAAAAAATATTAACTTGAATTATGTGCTTTACATTATGCATATCATGTAAACAGAGATTACATCACATAATTTATCGTTAAGAAGACTAGTAATTCATTACACACATTCTGTCATGCATTGATGAAGGCTTATTTGCATAATCTTGAAGAGGCTAATGAGATAAAAGTTCCCGTGAAAGTTTAGTCCACTATCAAACTGGATGATTGGAGAGAATTTGTCATCTCACGTTGCGACCCAACATTCCAGGTAATTGTTATTCGCAATTCATAACACTTGCATGTATCTATTTAATATTAACTTTGAGTGTTGTGTTTTTCATAGAGATTAAGCCGATTGAATAGGGAGAGGAAGAACAATAAGTATTCCTAAAAGGGAGGGTGAACGAGGTATGCTCAGATTACTGAAAAGTTGGTTGCTAAGAATGGGGACGGTAGTAGACCTCCCAATCATGAACTTTGGTCAGTGGCAAGGTAAAATAAAGGTAGCTCTTATGACAATCTCAGGTGAAGGAGGTCGCCAATAAAATGGTGAGTATTAATATTAGTTCCGATTCATGAAAGTAATGTCTTCAATAAACTATCAATATTAATATTATTGTTAGAAGCACATCAAGCCATGTCCCAAGAAGTTACAACACAGGAGGTTGCCTTTTTGCGGATGAGGACATATTGGCAAAGACATTGGGGCATAACCATCCTAGTTTTCTTAGGGGTGTCGGCTTTAAATTGATGAAGACAAAATATTATGGTCATCGACAACCTCAAAGAATTGAAATAACTGGGACAAAAAGTATGAAAAGCTCTAGAAATAGTGTGATGAAATGCAGGATCAAATATGGTTTTTCACACAAAAGTTGATAAAGGAGCGTACTACAAAGCATCAAGGGGAAATGGTGGCCCAAGTACTAGAGGCAGCTGCACATTCCTCCCCCATGATTTGGTTGAGGGTATGCAACTTTATTGAACATGTATGAGACTTTTAATTAGCAAGTTATTCATTTATCATATATTTTTATTCAATTCATCTTGCATGCTTCTATATATATAGTTTTATGTTGTATCTTCTCATAGCTGTCTATACTTATTGCACTTAAAATGGTCTTGAGTGGACCAAAAAGCTCATTGATGGCATCTATAGATGCGCCTTCCAATGGCTTTGTTTGAAGGTATATATATTATTCACCAATAACTATAATATTAATAAACTGATGAAGCACACAATATAGTTTATACACACACACATACAACTGACTGACAAATTTTTCTTCTCATTTCTTTATAGTGCCCAAAGCAATCAAGACAACAACAATGATTGTGGGTATTGTGTGATGCAGTACATGGAGGACATTATCACCCATGATCCTAAAATATTGATACAACTAAAGTATATTATAGACTCAATTCATTCATATTTACATTTGGTCAGCTATATATTACAATATCTAACTTCCATCTTGTTTTATATTTGTGCACAATATTTTGATGCCTCCTGCACGATATTTAGCAACTCACAAATGGAAGAAGTTGCTGAAGAGTTAACGACATCTGTGTAATATTAATGGGAGAGTAATGATACATGTAGAATGACTATCAATTTCTAAATACTGATGATTTGTTTGTTTTACAATTTTTAGTTTTAATGGTATATACATGTGTATTTTTGTACCTTGAAAGTCACATCATCGTCCAATTAGCAAAAGAAGTTAAACTTAATGGTCAAACAATATTTTTTCATATAATTTATAACCATGTAATCACTTTAGCACATTTAAAAAAAAAACACTTGGTATTGGACACTTTTTTAGAAAAAGCATATGTGTATTTTTGCTTCTTAACCCATAATATAAATATAGGAGTAACTTTATATGTATGTGTGTGTGTATATATATATATATATGTATATATATTACTATTTTGCTTAAATAATTGACCAAAAAAGTAGTTTGATTAAAAATAATATCTCTTATTGGGGACGGTATGATTGAACGCCTGTCTGGCACGGGATCAACAAGTTGTGATCGTGAATGCTCATTCAGTCTGAAAATGAGTTGCCGGAGTTGGATTGCTTAATTGAAGGATATATATATATATATATATATATATATATATATATATATATATATAAAAGTCCTATATAATTTTTAAAATTATATTTTGTTCAATAAACATTATGGTTTTGATTTTAAATAAAAAACATATATTAATTTATAATTTTTAATATAATCTTATTTGTCCATTTATTTAGAGTTTTAGACTCAAAAGTAAGATTTATTTACAATTCAGTATGATTTTCAAAACAAAAAATGAATTATAATTTGGTCAAAACTAAAACACTTAAAAAGCAAAACAGCAGGCGGTGAAATTTAAGAAAAAGTCGGGGATAGAATGGTCACTTGATTGAGATGTGAGGAGAAAATAAACAAGTTGAATGGTTTTTGCCTTTTTGGTATGGCTGGGGCGGCCGTATGAGACCGACCAAACCGCCCTCGCGAGACATTCAAACAAAAAATGACGACCCTATGTCCTTTCTATAAACGAATCCGACACTTTCTTTATGGACCCTTTTGCCTTCTATTTATAGCTTTTTTTTTTAGTCAATAATTGATTATTATAATATATGGACATAATTTTTTTAAAAAAATATTTTTTTTGAGGAGTAATGGATTAATGTTGATTATTCTCGTTGAGACTTGGTATTGGTTATTTATGACAACATTTTGATAATCCATAAATACTAAATTCAAATTTGAATTTGTTTCTCTTCTTGTATTCTTCTATTCTATGTCCATCCATGTTATAAAGATTTGACATAGCTTTATATTAGTGTCTGTTTAGATTAGTGGTAGAAATTGTTTTTCCAACATGATTTACAGTATATAAGGTAAGTTTGTGAGAAGAATTTTGTCTCGACTTACGTGAATGTTTTTTTCCAACCCCAATTCAAACATGCCTTTAACTGTCGAGGATCTAACACAATCTGACTTCCTCCTTTACTTGAGTTTGAGGCTGGCTATAAACAAAGTCATTGAATGTGCTTGATGAGAAAACTATATCAAGCATCATGGAATCCAATATAAAAGAGTGAGCAAGACAAAAAAAAACAATTAATAAATTTGTTGAGTAGGACTTCTTTGTTAACAATTCATACATATATAACTTTGCTTGCTGATAAAACACAATGACATCATACATTCTACGTAGCCGACTGTATCTAATGAGATAGACTTGAAATGGTACATTTTATGTAGCATATATATGTTTGATTCAATGAAAAGGGAGTGGAATTTATGGAAAGGAAGAGATCATCCCTTATTTGGTTTAATTGGTGAGGATGGAGAGATTTTATAAGTAATTTAAAATTTTAATATTAACTGTAAGGAAATTATTACCTAGAAATGTTTTCATTAAAATCCTCTCCTTAAAAAACCTTTTCTAGAAGGCGTTGCCTCCCATTTCAATGCAATGGATGTATTAAATTATAGGGTTAGGGAGTAAAAATACATATATACTTTTTTAGAACAAGCACCCAACATAAGTGCTTTTTTTAGATAAAAAAGTGACTACGTGGTTACAAACTAGGTACAAAAATACCGTTTGATAATTAAGTTTGACTTTTTTTACTGACTGGACGATGACGTAACTTTCAAGATGCAAAAATACACATGTAGATTGGCTAAAAGAGCGCCAAATACTAAATACTTTTTTTAGGTGTAAAAATACCGCTTAACCGTTAGTTTGACTTTTTTTGCTGATTGGACGATAATGTTGCTTTCAAAGCAACTGTGTGGGAAAAAAAAAAACATGCTGACTGGTCGCAAGTCTGAGTTGAGAAGAATTAATATCATCATCTCTATCGCTCTATTTGCCCCTATAAAACCACTTGCCTAAAAAACACAACCTGTCCAATGTGGATATATCACCTTTCACCTTACTGAAAATGCCATTGATGACTGTTGACATATCCTCTCGAAAAATCAGAGACTTTTCCCAGACTAGCGTTCTCAATGCCGTTGTCGCCTCCAATCCATTAAAATTTACCCACCGCGATGTCGGCTAGAGTGAGTACGCATCAGATAATGCGTACCTGCTGTTGCCTTAGAAATAGCTCAGTGAAACTCATACAGCTAAAGTGGCGTGTGGATGAAAAATATATCCGCATTAAACAAGTTGTGATTTTCAAGTACAGTATTGTTACAAGGGCGTACCTGTCGTTGCCTTAGAAATAGCTTAGTGAAACTCATACAGCTAAAGTAGCGTGTGGATGAAAAATATATCCGCATTGAACATGTTGTAATTTTTAGGTACAGTGTTATTATAGAGGCGAACACAGGGATAGGGATGGTGATATTAATTTTTCCCAACTCAGACTTGCAACTAGTTGGCATGTTTTTTTCCGCATGGTTGCTTTGAAAGTCACGTCATCGTCGAGTTAACAAAAAAAATCAAACTAATAGTCAAACAGTATTTTTACACATAAAAAAAAGTACTTGGTGTTGGGTGCTCTTTTAGCCAAACCACATGTGTATTTTTACACCTTGAAAGCCACATAATCGTCCACTTTGCACATTGAAAGCCATGTCATCATCCAGTCAGCAAAAAAAGTCAAATTTAACGGTTAAATGACGTTTTTGCACTTAATTTGTTAGCACGTAGTCACTTTTATATCTAAAAAAAGTATTTGGTAGTAGACGCTCTTTAAAGAAAAACATATTTACATTTTTACACCTTAGCCATTAAATTAAATGAGTTGAGGTTGAAGGAGTTACAAGATTTACAGTAATCATGCGCTCGATCCACAAGCGTAGTTTTCAGACAACACATACAGAGAGGGAGGTGTGGTGGGAAATAAAATAATAATAATAATCCGCAAGCATAAAATAAATATTTTCATCTGTATAGATGTAAATAGTTCATACTACCTCTAGTCCATCATATACTTTGTAGTTCAGTTTTTTTGTTAGAGTAAATTTTATCTTAAGAATTAAAGGTATTATATAATAATTTAGTTGTCATATATGTTTTATTTTCAGTAATTAGTTGTCAAAGAAAGATAATTTTTGCACCTAATGGACTCTACTCGCATGCTAATAAAAAACCCATTAAGTGTGATCGGATCTAAACTCTAAAGGAGAGTTGTGCATGTGGTAAGTATAAGATCTATATATATATATATCATCCACTTTATTTATTATTATCACCACATTCTTGTGTTTTCTTGCAAATCATAATAAATTGTTTCAGACTTGTTTGAACTCTGTTAAAATAGTATTTAAAAATTAGTACAATGATAATATCATCAGTAATATAAAATACTCAATCCATAGCATGCCACTTTATTTTATTTATGATCTATTAGACTATAATAATACCTTCACTGGAATATGTTTTGTCTTCTACGCAAATAATAAATTAGACAAAATTCCTTTAGCATTTGTTAAAGCTGCTTAAAATTTCCTTGGGTTTTCATGTAATTTCAAGAAAATTTAGAAAAAGTTTGTGTAATTGATTTTTAATTTTAAGAGAGAGATATATAGATTGTGAAAATTACTACATGGGAAGTATATGTAATTCTAATCAAAATGGTAAAATAAAAATAATTTAGATTTATGCATTTTCAATAAAAATTCAGAGTTATGTATGGGTTAGTCTAATAAAGCTTTTTTTTTTTTCCAAAAATGGTAAAAATAAAGTTGGAAACCAAAGTATAATACTAGTATATATTAAAACTTTTTTTTTTTTGGCTGGAGAGTATATATTAAAACATGTTTACATTTAAATTTAAAATTTTGAAGAAGCTAAAATTTTACTGTTGATGTTGCAAGTAAACATGGCATAATTTAAAAACAATATCATGGTATTGTTTAGTTGGATATAAATGAAGATATGCTGCACTCAGATTATTAAACAAATTTAAGATATTTTTGTTCTGTTCTAAGAACACAGGGAGATTGGACTTGACTAGGTTGTCAAGCCTAGAGCCTACGTACCCTTTGAAGGGATCAAAATCCACGTAGTTCGCAATAAACTTGGAGGCGCGAAGCCAAGGGGTGGTGTGTGTGCTCTGTGTGACAGAAGGTAAATAGAGCATAGATTAGAACGTGTGCACCTGTTTAGGGTTTCCCTGTATTTATAGAGGAGTCTGGTGCGAGTATCTCCGTATTAATGAGCGATATTCGGGATTGAGAGATCAGGGGCTGATTTGTTGGGATCATGAGGAGATTCTCGGTTAATGAGATCCTCCATCAGTGGGATCTCCTATCCTTGCCCGTTATAGTGTGGATTCTGCCTTAGGCATAGTTGGGCCGAGGTTCGGACATGGGCCTATTGGGCCGGTTTGTAACAATTTTAAATAATAAATTTTACAATTTGTCAACTTAAAAATTTTAATTTTTCTGTTTTCCAAAAATCAAACTCATTAAAATTTAAATTTAATCAAAAAGAGACACTATGATTCAGGAAAAATAGCAGAAAAATAATTTTGAAGTTTTAAAATCTTAGATGAAGTATTTCCTATGAGATGAGTTTTGAATTGTATATCAATTATCTATTTGTTTTAACTTTTTAGAAGTGTTTTTATGATTTACGATATAGGTATGTGAGAAAAGTTTAGTCTTAATTTATGGAAAACAGTTTTTAAAACCATGATTTAATTGTGTCTCCCAAACAAGCACTTCTTATCATTCTCTTACCAATTCGTACAAACAAGGTTGTAACACCCCAACTTTTCTAAAGCATTTTCGAAATTATTTGACCAGAGTTCAAAATAATTTAACCAGAGTTGAGCAACGAAATGATTTTAAATACAAAGTAACTGATATTCAACAACTGTAGTGTACTGGTTTGTTGATACAAAGAGTTCGAAAGACTATACATATCTACAGGACTTTCTCCAGCAAGTCCTTCTGCCTGCTGCTTACCCTTGTTTCTGTTTCTGTTCACTCCGAAAATCCTGAAACTACAGTAAGAGCTGAGGTTCAATACCCATTGAACCTCAGGTAACGGTTAACCTCATGCTTATGTATCAAATATGTATGACAGATATTCATGTCAAAACAGCAATAATCACATACATTATTCATATATTCACATAATAACATAACACAGCCACTGCAATATGCATGTTATTATAGTCTGCACTATTCACCAGTGCCACGGTGTACATCCGTGTCCTCAGCGCTAGGAAAACATAACGGCGTTATCAAGACTATAACCCGTATCAAGTTGTATGTGTATGATTAATTTTCAAAAACAGAATTTCAGACTATCTATCACATATAAGCATACCATAAGCATCAGAGTTAAGGTTACAATACGCGTCCGTACCTTCCTTCCATGTGAATAGTAAATTACTATTCATGTATACGGCACTATTCATGTATACGGCACTATTCACGTATACGGCACTATTCACGTATCCCCAAACTTCCTTTGAATCTGACTCCGGAATCCTCGGATATCCTATAATATCATTTTTATCAGTGACCATTAATTTTCAGCATTTGCGGAAACTATGTTGGATATTCACTATTCATGTGAATAGTACCAGTAAAAATATTTTTACCGTGCCGGTAAATATTTTTTACTGTGCCAGTAAATAATATTTACTGTCCAAGGATAATTCTTTTCTGATGTGACAGATCAGACTAAGCTGCAGCCACAGAGCATACTCAGAAAAACTCTATCTGGCATTTCTACTATAATTACCAAAAGAAACTACCAAATATTAAGACTAGAGACCAAAGAACTTACCCTTGAAGTTCCTGCTCATTCTCTCCAGCTTCAAGAACTTTACTCTAAACTCTCTCTCTAACTCTAAGAATTCTCACTCTTCTCTTAAACTCAACTGTTGTTCTCTGAGTTTGGTGTGAAGAAAATGAAGAAATGAAGCCTCTATTTATAGTGAAAAAGCATGACACTATTCATACTTTATCAGGTCAGATTTTGGCCGTTGGATCTTGACTTTAAACATGGCTTCATCTCAACCGTCCAATCCATTTGCTTACGTCATCGATGACGTCATCGATGACGTCATCGATGACGTCATCATGACGATGACACTTTCTTACTCTTTTGCATTTATCCTATAAAGATTCCCTGATCGGTGTTCTAATCGCGTTATATTAGAAATTCTCAAGAATCCGGAAGCACAGCCTTGTAGTTCTATTTTTCCTCTTCAGAAATATCTGGGTCAACTAAATTTTTGATCCTATTTAGGGTATTCCGTAACCTGCCGAAGATTTTAAGTCGGACACTGACGGTTACAGAAATTACTTCGGGTGACACCATCTTCTAGACAAAAATTCACTGATTCATAATATGTGCAGTTGTTTACTACTTAGTTCAAGGATTTTGAGTTATGATTTATTTCCTACAGATTCCACTATCTGTCCTGCTTCAAAATATCGGTTCAACCTATCTCAAATAATTATTCCGCCGATTACGGAAATGACTTCGGAGATAACCCACTCTGAGATAAAAATTCACTTATTTATAATATACCCTTACTTTAAAAACCTAATTCACGGTTTATTGGAAATAATTTTATTTCTATTATTTTCCAAAGTATAAGATATTATATTATAATAATATTATTATTGAGTGGGTCCCGCGTCAAATTTTTCAAAATTTCTCCCGTGAATGTGTCGGCAGGAGGAGAATTATTTTGACGTGGGTCCCGCATGAATAGTAAATACGTATTTTCAAAAAGTGAATACGTATTTAGGAATAGTAAATACCGTATTTTTGAATAGTAAATACCGTATTTGTGAATAGTAAATACTTTTCATATTTCTCAAAATATCGATTAAATACCGTATTTATAAAAAGTGAATACGTATTTGTGAATAGTGAATACTATTCATGTACGTATTTGTGAATAGTAAACACTATTCATGTCCAATAAAATACTGATTCTAAATTCATTTTCAAAAATAGGGTCTAATAGTCCTCCGAAAATAGGCTAATTTTCTAGTCTTTAGGTCCAAAATTCAGAATGTTACAATTCTCCCCCCGTTCAATAAATTTCGTCCTCGAAATTTGACAATATAAAATCAAAAGGTTATCTAGACCTCTAATATACTTCTTCCTTATACATGCTTATCTAGCATACATCCTACTATTCAATGCTCCATTAAACTGGGAACATTTCACAAATGCTCCATTTCATTTTCTATAATTCAACCTCTTCCTTTGTACTAGCATGCCAACTAGTGATCCAGGAAAAATTCTATTTTCTGGGTTTGTCTATCACTCCAATTCTCTTAATTCTGGTACCAAGTATCATCATAGATACTATTCTCATCATCATTTCAAATCTTCGGATTCTCTCCGGTTCATCTAATATTATTAGAAAGTCACCCTTCCCAAGATTACTATTACCTTAGCACGCTTACGCTTCAAAATCCTATTTTCAAATGTCAATTCCGACATCTTGAGTCAGTTGCACATCTAAGACAGATTTCTTAGATAAATGTGCGTATAAACGTCCAAACTTATTTTCTTGAAAACACAGCTGGCAATAAATGCCATAGCGATTTCTGTCTGCAAAGGTCTAGGAAACTGCGACCCCTAACGGTGGCTAGGGTGCACTAGGGTGCGGTGCCATAAAATTTTCCGCATAACAACAAAGTCTGCACTATTCTGAGCCAACGACAGATGAGAATCCGATGCTGCTTAACAAAATCTAGACGTTGCTAGCCCAGCTATAAATCGAGTAAATGTTTCATGTTCTCTCAAACTTCACAAAATATTCATTTCCTCTCCGATCGTAATCTTCACTATAACCTTCCACATTATCCTTAAACATGGCCGGTTCAAGTAACTCTATTCCAGTCTCCGATTCATTCAACCCTTTCTTTCTTGAAGCCTTACTTCATGACTATCAGACTAACATGTTGTCTGATTTGTCAAACAATGCATCATACCCTTATTCTTCTTTATTTCCCCAAAATCCCGTAAGTATGAACGTTCATCCATCTGCCTCAACGATTAACATTCCTACTCCTCCTCCAAGGATACAAGATTCTATTTTTACAACTACTAACAGAAAGGAATCTGAAGCAGGTCCATCAAGGCGACCTGTCCAAAGGTGTCGTAATGTGGCAGAACTTATGGAGTCTACGGTACCTTCTCAACCAAGGAATCCTGCTTCTACCTTGACTGAGACTACTAATCCATTTTCATGTGGTTGCTGCCATGTTCTACGAGAGATTATTCATACCAATGGACTTCAATACCATAAACTTGAAGTTCATGGGAGGATTGGTATGATATGCCACGCTGTCTTTCACCAGGACGTACAAGGAGGTTCTTTCAGTCCTCAAGTATTTGACTTTGGTAAGAAGAATTTAGATGATGTCAAACATTTTCTAGAAAATTATTGTTTGAATCAAAAATCTTTAGGGTATGTCCTGGTGTCGGATCCCATATCAGCCTACTATGAGGCTCTCTGTGTTGGTTTGGAATGGACTAAAAATCAAAATGAACTCCCTAATAGTTCATTTCCAACCAATACAGAAAATATATCCAATAAAGGAAAAGAGCTCATGGTTGTAAATAATAATCCTTCAGTCCCCATACCTAGTAATCCATACCGATCAAGAGCTGAACAAAATATTAGAGCTGCATCAATGTCAATAGATGATCTTAGAGACTTCTTCCATTTACCTCAACAAGAAGCGGCTCAACAAGTTCGTCTATGCAAAAATGTTCTAATGAAAATATGCCATAGGGGAGGAATAAAGCATTGGCCGTATGTAAAAATTCGAAGCACTATGAAGCAAATAGCTAGATTGAGAAAAACAATGTCTTCTGATGGTCCTCTCTCAAGTGCAGCCGCTCAGGAAGAAATTAATAGACTTAAACTTGAGATAGTCGAAGCTTGCGGTGGGATTGTACCAACTGTTGTTCTTGATGCTTGAATTAATATAGTCTACTCTTCTTAGCCTTCTTGCTAATGTTTGTAATCTCTTATTCTAGGATTCATAAGGATTTTCGAGTTTTCCTGCCAAACTCAGCTTTATCTTATTAAATTCAAACTTAAGCCAGTTATTCTGTATAATCAAGACTATGTCCGCATTCTGTTATGGTATTGTCATCTGTTACTCATATAAATTAGCTAGGTAAGTGTAAATCTAGCGAAAATCTCTTCATACTTTTTACAACGGCAACAAAATGAATAACCATCAAATAGGGGCTTAGTCTTTCAATCACTTTCCTAGACACCAATAAAAATATTCATCCCCTAGAAAGTAATTTGGGCCTACAGAATCCAATATTCAATAAATTTTCTTGTCTCATTTTCAAATTTTCAAACATGAAAAATTTTCCGTGGTTTCAGTACATTTCACAATCTGCACTATACCACAAAGTAATAGTGCTATAACATTTTTAAATTTAATCGCTGCCATCACAAATTCGTGAAAACATTTTTCACTGCCGGATCATTTTCAAAAACTTTTATTACCGGCACATATCTTTGAGGGAGCTAATTTATTTCACAAAATTTTACAATTGAGAGTACACACCATTATTTTAACCATTTGGTACAGTGAGCGCCTTCTCCCAATCCCCAAATCCAGTTTTAACAGTATTATCAACAATGTGGGAGAACCTCCGCCCCTTTCTCAGGAGACCCAGTGTTCACACTGGCACATAAAGTAGCAACCCTATCTAGCGGAACTCAGTCCAGTCATAGACAGTCAGGTTGTACTAAACAAAACATATGCCCTCGGCAAAGTGTTATGGATTGGGTGCGTTCACTGTTGGTGCGATTTCCATTTTCTCAAACAAAATCCCTCCAAAAACTTTTTGTTCAAAGAGAACATTTATCAAAGGCCAGCGATTTCAAACGTTTTAAAACATCTGGCAGACCCAGCAAACTGTGTACATCTACAACAGCTTCTGTCCTTCCAGTTTTGTACTGACTTTACCACAACATAGTTGAAAACTCAGTTTCAAACTCTGGGTTCTAACAAAACCGTTTGTACAAGACAACATCATAACCATCACTGTGGTCTCAAATTCTGTTGAAAAATATTTCATTTGAAAACTCGATTTCACAAATTTGAAAGTAAACTCCGAAAATTTCAAAATAGCAGGTGCATTGGTAAGTTCAAAAATTCAAATTTTTTTTTAAAACCTTACTTAGGAATCAGACAACTAACATTAGAAGGTCATTACTAACTACATACATCCGGACCTCTGTTCTTGACTACTCAAACCATATGTATAATGTTTAGTTTGTTCTACTTAACTCATCTGGCTATTCCAAACTTTGCCCGTTATCCTCGGGTTTTACAAGCTTTTTGGGACACTTCTCGTATTTGTTGTCTAACAATATGTACTATATAGCATTGGAGTAAACCATGGTGATATACTAGATTACTTAAACCTTCACTCTGGGGAACCTATTCGATGTGAGACTCATTATAATTTACTTACCTTGAGAACTGATGCACTGGTAACTCTACTTTATGGTTCATTGTCACGGCGGCCCCACTCTACGGTTCGTCGTCACGGTGGCTCTGCTCTACGGCACATTACTCGGCGCTTCACTCAGTCTTCGCAGACCAGTCAGCTTTTCCGGTTAGCATCCTCTGTAGGTAAGCCTCCTTGATCAGAACTCCCCGTAGGTATCCTTCTCCGATTAAACTTTCCATAAGTAGCGCCAGTGATCGTCTTTGAATCATTATAATGAGAACTCAAATCTTAACAGGTTCCTATCCTTTAGTAGTTTCATAAACCGTTGTTTCTATGTCTGCCATCTTATCTAGGGTCATTCTATTTGTGGACTTTCACTTTCTATTTAGCTCCAAGCATAATTCTTAACTCAATTTTCCCTATCGGGTAGCCACTTACTTTAAAGGGAATTTATTAGCCACTAACATCTCTATGATTCTTGGTCCCACCTTGAGACCATAACCTGGTGGCTACTGAGGTTTCCAACTTTCGTATGGTTCTGTTAAGGAACTATCTCTTAGGTATTTGGAACCTAGGCAAAACTCACTCATATTTTCTAAGGGTTCCCACTCTCACAGGGGTCATAGTTCTGAGATTTCTCTCGTCTAAGCAATATTAACTTCATAATGTCTATTGATTCTTGGTACTAATATTGGTATGCTTACTACTGGGTACCTACAACTCTCATAGGCACTAGTATGACATAACTGTCTCCCCAGAATTACTGGGTACTTTCCCTTTTCTGTCAATTGATCACCATCGTCAAGGACTTAATCAAAAGATCTTCGTCCCCGGAGCCACGCCCCTTTGCACGCATGGTGTCTGGCCTCTACAAGGTAGGGATTTTCTTCTCAGGGTACCTTAACAAGTTATTATTTTGACAAGGACATTAAATCGATAGGTTACTATCCAAGGGAAACCTAAACAGTAGGTTATTATTTACCGGAAAACTTAAGTCATACCAACTTCTCTGTACTACTTCCCTTGAAACTCTGGGCAGGGATTTAACTTAGACTCCAATTCCCATATCAAAAGTCTTAAAGTTCAACAATAGAAACCATATTCTATGTCATCCTTTCTATATCAGGGTTTTAATCTCTTAACCCTTTTCCTTAGGGTGTACGTCCTTTTTGTATCACAACACCAGTATTATATCAGTACTTGTACTTGTTTTTCGAAATACTTTTAAAACCATGGCTTAGAGCCTAACTTAGTTAGTCAAACCGATTGGCCAGGTAGGCGTCTATCATGGGAGCCTCACCGTGCTAGGGTGACTGATTGGCTGATCCACATAGACTCGGCCCTACCTTCGGCACCAATGGTTTACTGTAACTGAGTCGGGTTCATACCAGATAAAACACTTTTGAAAGCTTAGAACCTAACTCCGCTACTCAGACAATCCGACTAGGCAGGTGTTTTTGTGGAAGGCTCGACGAATTCAAGGAAACTGATTGCCAACCACAAAACCCCTTTCTAGATATCGGACTGTTTGGAGTAACTTAGTTAACTCTGTGCCAGGATGTCTGCTCTGATACCAAAATGTAACACCCCAACTTTTCTAAAGCATTTTCGAAATTATTTGACCAGAGTTCAAAATAATTTAACCAGAGTTGAGCAACGAAATGATTTTAAATACAAAGTAACTGATATTCAACAACTGTAGTGTACTGGTTTGTTGATACAAAGAGTTCGAAAGACTATACATATCTACAGGACTTTCTCCAGCAAGTCCTTCTGCCTGCTGCTTACCCTTGTTTCTGTTTCTGTTCACTCCGAAAATCCTGAAACTACAGTAAGAGCTGAGGTTCAATACCCATTGAACCTCAGGTAACGGTTAACCTCATGCTTATGTATCAAATATGTATGACAGATATTCATGTCAAAACAGCAATAATCACATACATTATTCATATATTCACATAATAACATAACACAGCCACTGCAATATGCATGTTATTATAGTCTGCACTATTCACCAGTGCCACGGTGTACATCCGTGTCCTCAGCGCTAGGAAAACATAACGGCGTTATCAAGACTATAACCCGTATCAAGTTGTATGTGTATGATTAATTTTCAAAAACAGAATTTCAGACTATCTATCACATATAAGCATACCATAAGCATCAGAGTTAAGGTTACAATACGCGTCCGTACCTTCCTTCCATGTGAATAGTAAATTACTATTCATGTATACGGCACTATTCATGTATACGGCACTATTCACGTATACGGCACTATTCACGTATCCCCAAACTTCCTTTGAATCTGACTCCGGAATCCTCGGATATCCTATAATATCATTTTTATCAGTGACCATTAATTTTCAGCATTTGCGGAAACTATGTTGGATATTCACTATTCATGTGAATAGTACCAGTAAAAATATTTTTACCGTGCCGGTAAATATTTTTTACTGTGCCAGTAAATAATATTTACTGTCCAAGGATAATTCTTTTCTGATGTGACAGATCAGACTAAGCTGCAGCCACAGAGCATACTCAGAAAAACTCTATCTGGCATTTCTACTATAATTACCAAAAGAAACTACCAAATATTAAGACTAGAGACCAAAGAACTTACCCTTGAAGTTCCTGCTCATTCTCTCCAGCTTCAAGAACTTTACTCTAAACTCTCTCTCTAACTCTAAGAATTCTCACTCTTCTCTTAAACTCAACTGTTGTTCTCTGAGTTTGGTGTGAAGAAAATGAAGAAATGAAGCCTCTATTTATAGTGAAAAAGCATGACACTATTCATACTTTATCAGGTCAGATTTTGGCCGTTGGATCTTGACTTTAAACATGGCTTCATCTCAACCGTCCAATCCATTTGCTTACGTCATCGATGACGTCATCGATGACGTCATCGATGACGTCATCATGACGATGACACTTTCTTACTCTTTTGCATTTATCCTATAAAGATTCCCTGATCGGTGTTCTAATCGCGTTATATTAGAAATTCTCAAGAATCCGGAAGCACAGCCTTGTAGTTCTATTTTTCCTCTTCAGAAATATCTGGGTCAACTAAATTTTTGATCCTATTTAGGGTATTCCGTAACCTGCCGAAGATTTTAAGTCGGACACTGACGGTTACAGAAATTACTTCGGGTGACACCATCTTCTAGACAAAAATTCACTGATTCATAATATGTGCAGTTGTTTACTACTTAGTTCAAGGATTTTGAGTTATGATTTATTTCCTACAGATTCCACTATCTGTCCTGCTTCAAAATATCGGTTCAACCTATCTCAAATAATTATTCCGCCGATTACGGAAATGACTTCGGAGATAACCCACTCTGAGATAAAAATTCACTTATTTATAATATACCCTTACTTTAAAAACCTAATTCACGGTTTATTGGAAATAATTTTATTTCTATTATTTTCCAAAGTATAAGATATTATATTATAATAATATTATTATTGAGTGGGTCCCGCGTCAAATTTTTCAAAATTTCTCCCGTGAATGTGTCGGCAGGAGGAGAATTATTTTGACGTGGGTCCCGCATGAATAGTAAATACGTATTTTCAAAAAGTGAATACGTATTTAGGAATAGTAAATACCGTATTTTTGAATAGTAAATACCGTATTTGTGAATAGTAAATACTTTTCATATTTCTCAAAATATCGATTAAATACCGTATTTATAAAAAGTGAATACGTATTTGTGAATAGTGAATACTATTCATGTACGTATTTGTGAATAGTAAACACTATTCATGTCCAATAAAATACTGATTCTAAATTCATTTTCAAAAATAGGGTCTAATAGTCCTCCGAAAATAGGCTAATTTTCTAGTCTTTAGGTCCAAAATTCAGAATGTTACAGTTGACTTGAGATTTTGTAATTTTAAATTTTTATTTTCAATATTTTCATATAATTTAAGTCAATAGCTTTGACCAAATAAAAATACTTCTTTCAATCCTAAATATAAAATAAAGTTAACTTTTTTTTAGAGATTAAAGAATTTAATTAAATTAGTATTTTTATTTTTTTTAAAATTAATTAGTTTGACTAATGAACTGATATATAATTTAAGGATATATAACATATGATATGATTAAATAAGTTTTTTTTTCAAAAAAAAAAATCAATCCTCACTTAGTGCCTGTTTGGCATGGTTGTGAAAGTCAAAAAAAGTGTAGTGAACGCACGTTGGAAGGAGAAGCAAAATAAATGAGTGTTTGGTATGACTGTGAAAGTTGATGAGCACGAGGATTTGAAGTGGTTTTTTCATGAAGCCACATGAAGTTGCTTATTATCCCATTACCAAAAGTCACATCCATTTTATTATGCCCAATAACCATTTCACCGTTCAACTAATCTTTATTTACAACTTTATCTATTACTTATTATACCAATTTCATCAAATAATTTCTAGAAATTAATCATTAATACCATATAAGGATTTTCTTCTTCAATTAACTTATTTAGGCAATAAAATATCTACTTTAAAATTTCTAGACAAAAAATTATCTTCTAACTATTTTTCCTTAAATTTTCGGGAAATATGCCATAAATTCTAGAAAATAGCTTTAAAATTTATTTAAGCCAATTTTTCGTAATTAATCTCTTTATAATATTTCAAGATCACCACAATAATATTCCATAATTTTTTCCTAAATTTTTAAGACTCAAAAATAATTTTCAATAATTATCTACAACTTTTTCTTATGATAAGGTTTATATATATATATATATGGGTAAAGGATTTCTCCTGTCACTGGAGATAGAGTTATCTCCAGTGACCCCAAAACTACGTCGTTTTGGATTAATGAAGGGTTTGTTAGTAATTTCAGGTGAATTAATGAAGGGTGCTTTTGTAATTCTGTTTATTTTTTAATCATATACATTTTACCAAAACACCCTTCATTAATTCACCTGAAATTACTAACAAGCCCTTCATTAACTCAAAACAACGTAGTTTTGGGGTCACTGGAGATAACTCTATCTCCAGTGACAGGAGAAATCTTTTTCCCTATATATATATATATATATATAATTCATGTCATTTTTAGTCATTTTTCATCTCATATATCTTTTCAAAAGCTATATCAAATAAGTGTCCATAAAAAAAAAGTTGTTTTTGTCACCGTTATCCCAAACACAAATCACATAAAAAAAAAAATTCATCAAAAAAAGTTTATTAGAAAAAAAAAACTACTTCTACCACCAATATTCCAAACGGACCCTTATATTTAACCAGGGACGGTTTTCCATTTTTGTAAATTAAATGCAAAACCGGGCACAATTTGCAAGGGTGTGCAAACCGGCAGCGTTTTTCAACTCTTCAATCGGAATATGGGTGTTGCAGTGGGCCCTCATGCGTTAAAAAGTGGACCCCCTCCCTCTTTCCTTTCTCCCACAGTGTTACAAGTCATACATACAGCATACAGGGGAATCTCTCCCCCTCTCTCTACTTCGAATTCCCAATTGGCATATTCATTCCTCTTCTTGTCCTCCCTTCCTTCTTTCGTCTCTAATCTCAAGTTTCTCAAATCTTAATTTATTCTATATATTTTCTCAAGAGACCAACACGCTTTGCTTCAATCAAAAGGATTTTCACTTTCTCTCAGGTAAGAATTCACTTCCTCTTTCTTCTCTTTCAGTTTTCGCTTTTGCTTCTTATATATAGCCGCCGAGCAGCTTTGGAGCTGTGGTTTTTTTCGTTTTTGTTACCTTTATCGATTTTCTATTTGTCAGATGAATCCGGATTGAAAGTTCTGTGTGCTGTTTTGATTCTTCATGTTTTTTTAGCTGTGTTTTGGATTGTTGATCTTTAAGGCTTATTTTCAATCTTCTTGCTTTTGATTTCTTATCTGCATGTGGTTGTATGAGAGTGATTCTATGGTTTATTCTGTGCTCAGCAGCCGTTTCAATTTTCTTCTCTTTGATCGGAAATTGATCCTTCTTCAGTGTTTTGATCTCCGATGTCGTTTCCGTCTTCGCAGATTTTGATTTGTGCATTTAACTATTGATCTCTTTTTAGGCTTGATTTGAATCTTATTGCTATTAATTCTTCATTGTATATGTTCGCATGAGTGGCTCACTATCAATTTCTTTGATCAGTGATTATTCCATCTTCATTGTTTTGAATTTGATCTGTGATCGTTCCCATTTTGGTTTATCAACGGGTTAGGTGAAGTTCCATCTTCAATGAATTTCCTTTTCACTATTCAAAAATGGTTTTAAAATTCTAAAGCAGAAAAGAAGAAAAGAAGCTGAAAAAAAAGTAAAAGGCCAATTTGAATTTTCCTTTGATTTGCAGCTCCGATCAAGGTTGCACAGTCTTTCCCTTGATCGGAGATTTGTTACCTGCCAAAATTTCAGCCGTTAATCATGTAAATATTCATAAGAAAAATAAACAAATCACGGAGCTGTTTTTAATTCAATTCTTTATTGTCCTTTTTGGTGTCCGGTGTTGCTGATTTCATATAATAAATCCGTTACTTACTTTTTTTTTTTTAAAACCTGCAGTCCCGTTACAAACTCAGATCCCTCTAGATTACGGTTTATTATTTTGCCAGGTTGATTACAGCCTTTAGCTTTTTAATTGTGATGATGAGTTTCAATTTATATAAATAATCATTTTTAAGGTATTATATTCGACTATTATGCGCCGGCAGATCAGTTTCTGAAGTTAGGGTAGAAAAGTAAATTCAAGATTAGGGAAAAATAGTACACCCTCCACTCCCAAATGTAAAACATAAATGACTTTTTTGGGAGACACTAAAAAAAATTAAAAAACATAATTGACTGTTTTGGAAGACACTAGGAAAATTAAATAACATAATTGACTTTTTTGGAAGACACTAGGAAAATTAAATAAGTTATTTAATTATATTATATATGTTATGTATGCTTATATTATATATCAGTGTATTAGTTAAACTAATTAGTTTCAAGAAATATATAAATATAAATACTTTAAATTAATTTAATCAGCTTCTTTATTTTTTTTAAAAAAAATCAAATATATCTTATATTTATAATAAAGTACCCATTTGGTCCTTTATGTTTGTTTCAGGTATTCATTTAGTTCCTTAAGTTTGTAAAGTGCTCGTTTGGTCCTTGAAAGTTAACACCGTTAAACAGATTTAACAAAAAATACTAACTCAATAATTTTAAATGATGACTGTGCACTTAAATGCTGACAAAGCAAACTTGCATGTTATTTTTTAATAAATTAATATTTTAAATCCTGTAAATTAAAATTTATTCAAGCAAACTTTGGGTATATATTCTTCGTCTGAGGCATTTAAGTACACAGTCATCGTTTAAAATTTCAATTTACAGGATTTAAAATATTAATTTATTAAAAAAATATCATGTAACCTTGCTTTATCAGCATTTAAATGAACAGTCATAGTTTAAAATTGCTAAGTTAGTATTTTCCATTAAGTCTATTTAACGGTGTTAACTTTTAAGGACTAAATGGAGCACTTTATAAACTTAAGGGACTAAATAAATACCTGAAGCAAACATAAAGGATCAAACGAGTACTTTAATCTATTTATAACAGAGGAGTAACAGAGATATTCTCTAAGCCAGCCTAGCTCCAGCCCAGCCTGTCGTACCAATTCCCATTTTGAAAATTCGCATTAACCCCTACGGCCTTCCTTTTTCTCGAATCACCCTTATGTCGTTAATTTGGGCAATTAAAAATAAATAAATATGAAAAAATATATTTTTTAAAAAAAAAGAATAAATGAATAAAGTGTAAAGACAATTGTAGTTGCTGTGAGAGGGGCGCAGATGATTAAGCTAAGCTGTCCAGTCACGACACTCCACGATACACACGCTTTTGAACTTTGCGAAATATGATAAAAAAGTTTAAAAACAAAGTTTGGTGGAGTGGCTAACAATCAAAAAGTGGGCCCACCTAGACATCACTAGTAAGTAAGTGGTGATTAAGCTTATCCTACCACTTTCTTAAGATGATTTCATTTGCACCTTTGAATGTTAGATCTGATGCGGGCCCCACATTCCATCACCGATTTGAAGGTTCAGATGCAATTTGCTTCACGAAATGTCCATTTTGGAGAAAAAGGGGGAAAATAACAGGTTTAGGAAAATAGGACCAAAAGCTTTTTTTAAAGAAATTTTTTTTTTAAAAAGGAATATAATGGATTTGGATTCCCTCAATTGTCCTTTCTCAGTTGAAGGAAATTAATCATCATATTATAATCTAGTGGCGTTGAAATAAACTTTATTTTTAAAACAAAATTTTTTTAACTTCCCACTCATTACCCCATTAGATCATGATCGTTAATATCTCTCGATTGAGGATCACCTGAGAGAGAATTAATTGAGGGGATCCATATCCGGGAGAGAATTGGCTTATGTGAAAGATCAAGATGTAACGCTATTTAGGGGACCCACCAACGTGACTATTGCACATGACATCTTCACATGTGAGATCTGTATCTGAATATGTCTTTTCGGAAGTATTTATAATATAATACATTTATTTTAATCATCATGTATGTGTATAGAACTTGATAGATTTCAGGGAATATCTCTTTGTCCTCCCCGTCCTCTGTTTTGTACTGTATCTGCATTTGTTCTTAAGCAACAATTGAAAATCTTAAACTTACTTTTCAAATTATTCATTTACAACTAAAAGCATTGGAGAAGATATTTAATTATAGGATTAATAACATCTTAGTCCCTCGATTTTGGTTCCTGTAGGGGCAAAATGGTCCAGATATTTGTTGAGTTTTATGCTTAATGTTTTAAAAGAAATGAAACTTGATGGACCAAAAGCAAAATGATGATAAATTTGAGGGATCAAATATTATATTAATATATTATCAAAAGATGGTGATTCTATTGTCAAAGCCATGTCTAACAACTGGCAGCCCAAAAAAACAAAAATATTGACACATAATTACACATGTTGGACACGTATTATTAATGTGTCAGAGAGGTGTTGATCTCCAAATCAGAGACACCCCACTGCAATAATGTCTATCCATGCTCTGGAAACTGACCTTTCACAAACAATAGTAAACGCTTGCTGCCCAAGAGCATTGGTTTAAATGGCATCTCCCTTGGATTTAAGTGTCATAAGGACCTGGTTTACTTGAGTTTCAATCTTCTGACTCCCGAATTCCAAGACATCATAAATCCTCATAATAATTAGAATAATAATTCTGCTACATTTTTTCACAAGTGTTATGTTATTGATTTTGCGCTGATACTTTCTGGATCCCCCCCCCCCTTTTTTTTTTCCCTGTTGGTCTAGACAAGTTCAGCTTTTCTTTATGTTGTTCCATTTATAGTCCATAGTGATTCTGAATCAAGTATATCCACGCTATTATTATTTACTTTTCTTTCTTACAATATATCAGTTATATATTTTAATCACAGAGAAGCAGGCTAGGAAGTGAAAACAAACATGGAAGAAGAGACACAAGTCAAATCAGGAGTTACAGTGGAAAAGGTTGCGGAGACTGATAGCAATGCTGGTGACGTTAAGGTTTGATCCTCATTCCATTCGTTAGTATAAAGTTCTGACATTTAATGGAGTGACAGTAAGAATGAGCCTTTCGTAAAAAAATACTTTCCAAATTAAGGTATTATCATTATACTTTTGTTATTTTAGAAATTGTTTAAAGTTTTCATATTGCCGACTATTTTCGACTGCCATCACCCAATTTATTTAATTTAAGCTAAGTAGTTGGTGAACAAGAAAACAGAATGTAAATACTAAGATGTATTGATTACCCCTTTATATTCACATCCTCACAATGACTTTCATATTTAAAAGCACGGGAACTTTGCAAATATGCATACAGCTGGAAAGTTTATGGCATCTGTTCAACTCTTAGCTATGAAGAATGGAAAAATTAAGCTAAATATTTTGGAAAACAAAGGAATTGAATTTAAGTACTAAAAAGATATAAACATGTTTTCGTATTGACTCAACTGATTAAGCTGCATGTATTGATGAGCCAGTTAAGGCACTAGAAGTATCCAAGAAAAGTAGAAAGATTATAAATTTCTAGGCCATAATTATTTTGTTTAGAGAATTTTTTTCACTTTGAAAGAAAAATTCGATCCCTGTTGTAATACGTACTTTAGTATATGCATCTATTGTCTTGAAACTTCAGCTTTAAGAGAAGCATGATGATTATAATTTTTTTGCCATAATAATTTTATTTAAAGACTTTTTCACTCTGAAAGAATAATTTGATACCTGTTGTAATATGTACTTTAGCATATGCATCTATTATCTTGAAACTTCAGCTTAAGATTTAACTTGATATTTTTTTTTTTAAAACTTTGATTGAATCTCTACATGAGAAGTTCAAAAGATTTGCGTTGGAGAAAATTGTCATTCAGAACAAGTAAATCTGCATGCTTATTCGTTATATTCTTTTAGTGAAACTGCATGCTGCCTTAGGAGTAACTGATATAATAACTCGGTCCACAACTAAAGTGCTCAAGATTGTTGCTTTTAGCTCTTAACATATGCTTGAAATGAACTGTTGAAGTCCACATGACATTTTGTCCTCTCTTCCATGTTACATGAAGCTTGTTACAAATAGAAACGCCCATCTCTTTTTAAAGAAAAAAGAACCCAAAAATGAACGTTGAATGATTATCTATTGCAGTTTATTGTAGTCAATCATGTAATAGGCAAAGTAATCACAAACATAAGGTTGAATTTACATTGTGTCTGTTTTCTGATGATTTATAACAGGAAAAAGATATTGACTTGTCTAAAGAAACAAAAGAAGGAAAGAAAGAAGAGGAAGAGAATGCCTTAGATGGAGAATTCATAAAGGTTGAGAAGGAAGCAATAGATACAAAAGACGGTTCGCATACAGTTGAGACAGCATCCGCAGATGATGAGAAGTCCTCTACAAATGAAAGAAGCTCAAGTCATTCAAGCAGAGAATTACTAGAAGCACATGAGAAGATACATGAACTTGAGGTTGAATTACAAAGACTAGCAAAATCTTTGAAGACCTCTGAACATGAAAATGCTCAGTTGAAGGGTGAGATTGCAGTGACGAAAGAGAACTTAGAGGAAAGTGGAAAAAAATATGAGTCGCTTGAATTGAGTGACAAGAAATTGAAAGAACAGATTATTGAAGCTGAGGAGAAATATAATTTACAGCTCAGAACTCTGGAAGAGGCATTGCAAACTCAAGAGTTGAAGCAGAAAGAGCTTATTCAAGTCAAGGAAGCATTTGATAATTTGACGCTTGAGCTTGAAAGCTCCAAAAAGAGGATGGAGGAACTGCAACTTGAAGTGCAACTTTCTGGGGATGAAGCACGGAAGTTTGAGGAGCTGCATAAGCAAAGTGGTTCGCATGCTGAATCTGAAAGAAAGAGGGCTATAGAGTTTGAGAAACTTCTTGAAGAAGCCAAAGTAAGTACAACACAAATGGAAGATCAAATGACTTCCCTGCAAGAAGAATTGAAGGGGCTGTATGATAAGACAGCAGAAAATCAAAAGGTTGAAGAAGCACTAAAAACTACTGTGGCAGAACTTTCTGCTGTACAAGAGGAGTTGACACTGTCAAAATCCCAGCTATTAGACATGGAGCAGAGACTTTCTTCAAAGGAATTCCTTATAGATGAGCTGACCCAGGAATTGGACCTGAAAAAGACTTCAGAAGCTCAGTTGAGGGAAGATGCTTCAATGCTTCAAAATCTGCTTGTCTCTGCTAAAGAAGAACTGCAAGAAAAGATTTCTGAGCTGGAAAACTCAAAAACAAAGTTGCAGGAGGAAGAGAAGTCAAGGGAATCAATTGAAGCTGCACTCAAGATTACTGAAGAAAAGGTGGTGGCTGCACATGAAGAGGTGGCTAAACTAAATACTGAAAAAGATGGTCTTGAAGTAACTGTGGCCGATTTAATGAGTAATGTGAAGCAGTTTAAAGACTTGTGCACAGAGCTGGAGGAAAAACTAATGGTTTCAGAACAGAATTTTGGCAGAGTAGATTCTCTTTTGTCTCAGGCACTCTCAAACAATGCAGAGCTTGAGCAGAAGCTGAAGTCTCTGGAAGAACTCCATAAAGAGTCTGAAACTACTGCATCAACTGCTAGTCAAAGAAATGTTGAGCTTGAGGAATTTATTCAGGCTTCAAATTCTGCTGCAGAAGAGGCAAAATCACAGCTGAGGGAGATGGAAGCACGCTTCATCGCTGCAGAGCAGAAGAATGTGGAGCTTGAGCAACAAATAAATCAAGTACAACTGGAAACCAGTTGCGCTGAGAGAGAAGTGGCAGAATTTTTGGAGAAAATATCTCAGCTCAATGCTAAGTTGACGGAGGCTGAGGAAGAAAAGAATCTCCTTAGTTCCCAAATGCAGGGCTACTTGGAAAGGGTAAGTCAATTGGAATCTGATTTGAATCAATCATCTTTGCGGAGTTCCCAGCTTGAGGAGGAGCTGAAGATTGCCATGGACAAATGTACCGAGCATGAGGATCGATCAAGTATGAATCATCAACGAAGTCGCGAACTAGAAGATTTATATCAGACATCCCATTCCAAATTTGAGGATGCTAACAAAAAAGCAAGCGAGTTGGAGTTATTACTTGAAGCAGAGAAATACAGAATTCAGGAACTTGAACAGCAGATAAGCACATTGGAGCAGAAATGTAGCAACTCAGAAGCATATGCGAAGAACCACCTTGACAATGTTTCTAATTTAACAGCAGAACTTGAGGCGTTTCAAGCACGAGCTTCAAGTCTTGAGTTAGCACTGCAGACAGCTAGTGAAAAGGAAAGGCAGTTGGAAGAATCTTTGACTGCAGTGACAGATGAGAAGAAAAGGTTAGAAAATGTGTCAAATGGTCTGAATGAGAAGCTCGCTGAAACAGAAAACTTGTTGGAAGTTGTGAGGAATGAACTAAATCTCACACAAGATAAGTTGCAGAGCACGGAAAAGGACCTCAAGGTTGCTGAATCAAGAGAAAGTGAGATAATGGAGAAACTTAGAATTTCTGAAGAAAACCTTGAGGTAAAAAGCAGAGATATAGAGCAGGTTGCTTCTAGAAACTCAGAACTTGAACTGTTACATGAATCTATATCAAGAGACTCAGAAACTAGGCTCCAAGATGCTGCAGCAAAATTTAGCAGCAAGGATTCCGAGGTTCAATCCCTGCTTGAGAAAATTAAGATTTTGGAGGATCAGGTGCTTGAAGCTGCTGAAAAATCAACCTCTTTGAAGGAAGAATTAGAACATAGTTTGAACAAACTAGCTTCTTTTGAAAGCGAAAATGAAGATCTCAAGAGACAAATTACACATGTTGAGGACAAGTGTTCTCAGGCTATTTCAGAGAATGAATTATTGGTTGGAACAAATGTTCAGCTAAAGAGCAGGCTTGATGAACTTCAGGAACTATTAAACTCAGCTGTATCAGAGAAGGAAGCCACTGCTGAAGAACTGCTTTCTCATAAGAAAACTGTAGCAGAACTGAATGATTCACATGCAAAATCCTCTGAACTTCAAAGTGTGTATGAATCTCGGATCTTGGAAGTACAGTCACAGTTACAAGAGGCAATGGTGAGGCATACCGATAAAGAATCTGAAGCCAATGACTTGAGTCAGAAGTTACAAGCTCTAGAAAGCCAAATTAATTATTACAAAGAACAAGCACAGGAAGCTGTTGCGACATCTGAAACACATAAAATGGGGCTGGATGAGAGTCTTCAAAAATTAAAGCATCTCGAAACTGTTGTTGAGGAACTGCAAAACAAGTCACTCCATTATGAGAAAAAGGGTTCGGGACTAACAGAGGAAAATTCAAAGCTTAATCAGGAATTAGCTGTCTATGAATCCAAATTAAATTATTTACAGTCGAAGCTCTCTGAATCCTTAGCTGAAAAGGATGGAACATTTCAAGATCTACTCACTGCAAAGAAGGCCATTGATGATTTAACAACAAAGCATACTGCCGAATTACAAGCACTCCAGTCCCAGGTTCGGATGTAGCTATTAATAATAATTTGCCTCTATTTGTCCTTTCTGATTTATTGTTATTTGAGATCTCATTTTATTATTTTATTTGTTCCATGAAAACAAGGATAAGAACTAACAAACAATCTCTAAATGAAAATGACTTCAACTTGCAGATGTCTTCATTGACCGAGGAGAATAGCTTACTCAACGAGACAAATCAAAACTTAAAGAAGGAGCTACAGTCTCAGATATTGAAGCTTGAAGAGAAGTTGAAAGAACAAAAGGAGAAAGAAGATGCATTGAGATCCAATGTTGAGAATCTTATGACTGAGGCTGCTGAGAAACCTGTGTTGCAAAGTCGTCTGAAGGAAATTGAAGAGCAATTGGTAAAAGCTGAATCTGTCCTGAAAGAAAAGGTACTTCTAGTGCCCTTCATTCGTAAGCTCTATTTATTCCTCAGGGTCTAAATTTTGTATTTGGTGTATTCATTTTCTCAATGCAGGCAATACATATTTTGCTTCAAAAAATTATCCTAATTTTCAGATATTGATATCTAACTCTAAGAGAAAGAAGTTATTTTTTATGATGTTGATTTCCATTTTTCTAATAGAAGTTTACAACTGCACAGAAAGAGGGATCTCAGAAAGAGTCGGAAAGTGAAGCAGCCCTGAGAAATGCTCATGAACAACTTGAAGCTAAGACCAAGGAAATTTCTCTTCTACAAAAGCAAAAGGAAGAGCTGGAGCAGAAATTGCGGCAGGTTGGAAGTAAATCCTCTGAAAAGGTAATTCCGCTTTTAAAATTCCCAAGGCACATTCTAATGGCCTGTATCAGTGCTTGAACATATGAAGCTGTAGAGGAAAATAAGTTGGTGGGAAGTACCCTGAGCATCATCATATTCCCAATTCTTCCTAGACATGTTTTCTTTAAAAAAAATTGAAATTAACAATATTAACTATCATTTCAATGCCAACACAAAAGCATAAATGAAAAAAAGCTAAGACTTGAGAACCACCACTGTTCTGAGCAGTTTGTGTTGTCTGTAAATTAATCTTCACTTTCAATTGTAGGGATTTAGTGACATGTATAGATCACTTCCTCAGCTGTTCATATTGAAATATAGGATTACTAGTATTAGTCTTAAATTAATTTCTAACATCAATTGCCTATTGTCTGCCCACAACATGTTCAAACTACCTTTTCAGTAGTCTTTTAGCTAAAGGCCACTGATTGACTCTTGTATGTTTCTACAAGGTACCTTAATGCGAAAGCCTATTTGGCAATCTGGCTTGAT
Source organism: Acacia crassicarpa (assembly GCA_034222035.1). Classification (NCBI taxonomy): domain Eukaryota; kingdom Viridiplantae; phylum Streptophyta; class Magnoliopsida; order Fabales; family Fabaceae; genus Acacia; species Acacia crassicarpa. The sequence continues at coordinate 45,082,523 of JAWXYG010000003.1, forward strand.
AGCATAAAGATTTGTATTTCTTGGTAAAAGGGTAGCAAATGATTATGTAGCTTAATATCTACCCTGAGTGCGATGCTCTTTTGTCTATTCTAGAAAATATAGATAGATTTTTAAACATTTTGATTGATGTTCCAGAGTGCCGAGGAAGGTTTAGAAGTGAAATCCAGGGATATTGGATCAAGCATCTCCACTTCATCAAAAAGAAAGAGCAAGAAAAAGTCAGATGCAGCAGCATCTTCTCAAACTCTCTCTTCAGTAGAGACTCCGACCCAGGCTTCGTCTTCAACGATGAACTTCAAGTTTATCTTGGGAATAGCTCTTGTATCGGTGATTTTGGGCGTAATTCTTGGGAAACGTTACTAGCATCATCAGCAGTAATATGCATTTTGGTTTGTCAGGTGAAAAATGGTTCTTAATTTTTAATTATAATTTCTCCTTCTTTTTGGCATAAATTATCTTGTACAAGATTGAAAGCTCTGTTTGCATCAATTTGAGCTCCAGTCTTGAGAGAGTGGTCAGGGAACTAGTTTTCATTCATATCCCTTGCCTGTGTGTAAAGAAAAGAAAAATGGGGTTTGATTCATGTTTTATTATTCAAAGGTTGTACTTAGTTTGTCATTTTGAATGCATGCTTTTTCCATCAATCAATTGAATTTGCCTGAACCTCTTCTAGCTGCTCCAAGAGTAAACTTATTGATTAAGGAAGTTATCATTAATGCTTGATGGAAGTTGAAAAATTATTACAAAAATCTCTAGTTCTCAAACAAGGTTCTTTTCTCTTGATCAAAGTGTTAGTTCTCAGTTTATGTTTTGATGATAACAAAGCTTAGAAGGTGATGAGGACTTGATGATTTAAATCTCACTTGAGTTCTTTATTTCAAGACGGTCCAGTGATAAAACTTTATTTAAACTAAAACTTGAATCAGCAAGATAACTCACTTCAAGTAATCTGAGATGATCACTTGAATGACATGTAATACTCAATGATCCTTAACTTCCAGTGATTTTGCAAGTCACTAACCAAAATAATGAGAGTGATGCAAGATCACTCGAGTGGTTAAGTTAGCACTCTAGTGATCCCTTGTCACTTGTAGGATTTGTGGAAATTATGGTAGATCAATCGAGTGGATAAGAAGAGAGCTGGGGATCGCTCGCTGAGAACTTTGCAAGTCACTTGCCTACTTGAGTGAGCATGCTGTCACTCGAGTGAAAGGTGACCATTCGTGGATAAACTCCCAATCACTCATGATGGTCATGTGAATCATGACCAGTCTCACTTGAGTGCAGGTTATGCCACTTGAGTGATGACCACCAATTTGCGAGTTTAGTACAAGTCACTTGTTGATGAAATAAGAGTGTTGGCTCTGGGAGTCCACTTGAGTGAACTTCAATGTCACTTGAGTGATAGAAACCAACTTGCAGAAGCACTTAAGTCGCTGGTAGAGTTGAAACTATCTTTAAACTAACACTCGAAGTGAAGTTTTTTTAACAATCGAGTATCATACTTTTCAACAGTTCTCTTCCAGAAACCAAATTCATCAGCACTCAAGTGAGATAGCAAATGCACTCGAGTGAATGGTACACACTTGAGTGAATCTGATATCACACTCGAGTTACTGCTTCCTGCTTTATTTACAGAATGTCTCTTGAGAATTCAAATATAATGATTAACATTTGTTTAACTTCGATTACAACTCATTATACTTCTCAATGCTATTAACATTATTTGTATATGAGTTTCAAAAGTTTGAATTCATAGATTATGACCAAAACGCAAAAAGCAAATCGCTGTGTCAAACATTTATTGCATAGTAGAAATAAAGAAGAGGAAATATTGCAGAGCAGACCAAACATATTCCATTTAAAGCTTCTATTACATCGAGTATGAAAGTGACCCTACTTTAAGCAATCTCACAGCAGGTCAAATGAATATCGTTTGAAGCGTCTATTATGTGAAGATGAAAGCGACCTAATCTTAAGTAAATCTCAAAGCAAATCAAAGGGATGTCATATGAAGCGTAGTGAAAGTGACTAAACGTTGAAATCTTCCAACTACTCCAATCTGTCTCTAACGGATAGTTCGAACGCTCACAACAGTCATTAATGGCGTTCAACTTTCAACATTTAAGCATTCAATATGGAGCAACCAACCAAACATACAATTAATCTATTGCTCATAAATTATTGTGTTATAATATCTTTTGATATTTTATGTTCATCAGTGTTTACATCTCTACTCAGAGAGTTATTTACAAACGTTCTCAACTTGTAAAATCTCAAGTCAATGGGACCTTGAGTATGGTTGTTAGATTATAACTTGTAAAATATCAAAGTAGTGGGATCTTGAGTGTGGTTATTAGATTACAATTTGTAAAGGGGAGTAAGTTTTGGTGAGGATTACTCTGAATTGTGATGCCAAGACCCCATGGAATCTTGGATTGATAGTGAAAATCTTAAAGACTTTTTAAGGACTGGACGTAAGTTAGGAAATTAAGAACGAATCAGTATAATCTGTTGTGCACGCTTCAATGATATTCCTTTAACTCTCTCTCTTCGATTGAAATGTTTTTCATTCTAATTTTAAAATTTTAATATTACTCAAATTCTGACATAAAACTCTGGAGAATTATACTGGGCACAATCAAAAAATGAACTGAAGGAAAAAAGCAGGTCATCTTCTCTCTGGAAACACTGCAACAAAAAACGACCAAGCGTATAAAATTTCTGAAAACTGGCAATTTCCTTTCCTCATTAATAATTCATTTTTGTTTACATTTAAGTTGAACCATTTAAATTTTTTTCCTTGTTTTTGGTTTTCCTAGACCAGCTCTAATGATGGGGTAACGTGAGAAGTAAATAGAAATCAATACATGAAAGAAATATTATTTTTTTAACTTAATTTAATTTAATTTAATTTTTTTGGGATTGCGATGTGAAATTTGAACCGTCAAATTGGTAATCGAACAAGCAATCGAATCTTTGTTTGAATTGTAAATGAAATATTTGGAGAGAAACAGAGAAAGTAGTTGGTAATCGTAATGATTAGATGTGGACCTCATAAAATAATGATACTTTCTTATGTCACTCATTATATTTTTACTACACAGATGCATGAATGTTAGAGACCTGATGTAAGCCAAATTGTTTAATGTAAAAAAACAAAATAAAATAGATTTCATGAAAGAATTGGAAAGATTCTCTAATGCTATTTGAGAGCAAAAAGTCTTACACTGAACAAGTCTGGAGTCATCTTTTTCAGCAAACATGTCACAAAGTCTAGGGCTTGAGGGAGGTGGCAGCTAAAACCACATGTTTGTTACTTTGGTCCCTGTTTGAATCACGTTTGCTTTCTTTCATCATCTATTTTTTCATCACCTCTCATAATTTCTAAATCATGTTTATTCAATTAATCTAAAAAGTCACATCATCAAATTATACTTTTACATTTTTCTTTCATCTTCCTAATCAACAGCCCAGATGGACTAATGAAAAAATAGATTATGAGAGAATCTCCTTCCTTTTAAATTGGGTTTGAGTTCTCTTGATTTTTCTTTTTCTCATTTGCTTTTCTTTTCAAAATCTTATATCTACACTCAGATAAAAAAGATAAAAAAAAATGGATAGTTCGGATTCAATATTTTATAAATTATTATTTTAAATATAAATAAATTTAAATTGTACAAAATTAATTAATAAGATATGATAATAACAGTTTTATACAATATTAAATCTGAATAATTTATTTTTTAATTTAAAGGTGGAGATAAGATTTTGAAAAAAAGAATTATGGGGTATATCTTCCTATTGAATCACATGAGATCCTAAAATCTAAAGTCCGGCCTCTAATAATAATGGAATCAAAGGTTCCCTACCAAACCTATTCTGGGTATATTTGTCCTACTCCTATCCACCCATCTGCCTTTGCATAAACTAGAAAGAGCCTTTATCTTTTTAGGATATTCCCTTTCCCATGCACCTAATGTGCTCTCATTTTCATTATTTTGCCATTTATATATGTGTGTGTGTGTGCTTGCATTGAAGAAAAGCCTTCCCTTATCTAAGAATCTCTACCACCAAAAGTTGGAATAGCTATCTAATATCGAAGAGAAAAGAACTGTTTAGTTATGTAAGGACAAGATGTCCTAAGTTATTTCATTTAGTCCTAATTTGTCCCCTTTTAACTCCCAAAATTAGCTCCCTAATCCCTTTCTTTCATGAAGCAGCGTGTGAAGGCGGGTTGAGTTTGCCATATATATTATGTAATAATAGAAGTGAAAAGAATTTGAACAAAATCATAGAATATGTAATTCAAGGGGTTTTCATTTCAAAAGTAGAAAGTGTGGGTGAGTTTGAAAATGTAAGAGATGGAAAATCTTTTTATTATTTTAAAAATTAATTTTAATGGGATTTGCGATTAAACTATAAAAATAAATTGTATCGAACAACCATAATTTTTTTTTTTCAGTTCTTTTTTAGTATTCTAAATTAAATTTTTGAATACAATTAATTATATTACCAATTTTAATCGGTATGAGTTGTTAATTGATGCTTGAATATCAATACATGCACGCACGCACGCATAACGGCCTTTGTTAGAAGAGTTTTACTCTTCATCCTCAATACTTAGGGAAGACTAGTCTTTGCTATCAACCGAGTATATTACTTATGCCAAGAACCTTGCAATCTAGTAACATAAAAGCTCCTTTGAAAATAGATCATCGCATGTTCGATCGCTTAGAGTGTGTTTGGTTGGAGGGGAGGGTTTTTCACTATTATGGAAATTGACATATATGATGATTATTAACTGACATATATCACGATTTTGAACCGTTATTTATTTCGGACCTGTTATAATAGTTATAATATAACACTCATTATATATTAAGGTTTAGTGAGGCCATGATATGTTCATTGCTTAGATAATAATTAATGGGTACATATAAACAACTGTCGTAATATATGATAATGCATAACGGCCTCATTTTACAGCTGTTATTTATGTAGTAACATAGATAATGGTTTTATGTACGAATTGTGACTTCTTTTGAAAAAAAAAAGGGGGTCTCATGTATATAAATAACGATTTATAAATAAGAATCATGAACTTATGCATTATATAATATTTTTATTTAATAATCATGATGTATGGATATAAAACTCTTCAATTGAAAGTTTCTAAGCTAGTTGATTTCCTCTCTCTATATATATAATATAAATAACATAACAACAATACCTTTCACATCGAGTGGCTACACGATTTGACATGGATCAAGACAATTCAGGCTAGCTTTGTGAGGAGAATCAATGGCAACTGTTAATATATATAAGTGATAATGTAACTGGTAACTTAGATGTCATTGTGTCTCTTCAAAGGAATTAACCTTTGGAAAGCAAAGGACTCTGGGAAAAAACATATACCTGTATTAAAAAGGGCGAAGGGGGATATGAAAACCATTGAACTCAAGGGTTTGTATAACCCCTGCACCCTTTCTAATAGGAATATTTATTTTTTATCCTATCTTCCTTTGCTTTCCAAGATTAATTGTTGAAGAGACACAATGTATAAGTGAACACTTACATTATTATTATATATAAATCATGAGTGTGATTGATACTAGCCACAAAGCCTAAAAATCTTGATTCATCCAAATTCTATGGCTGCTCGATATTGGAAGTACTATTCTATTATATATAGAGAGACACACCAAGTAGCTTATAAACTCTCACATTGAGGAGTCTAGGATTGATCACAGTACGTTGAATTTCATACCTTTTAAGTTGGTTCCACTTGCTCAACAGAAAAACAGGAGAGGAACCTTTAGTTAAACCAATATGGGATTTTTGTTTTTTGTTTTTTTTAAAAAACATAACTTCAATCCAACCCCCACTCTATAATTCTAAAAATAGAGGGGAAAAAAAAGTAATACGAAAGAGAGGTAGGAGCCTTTATAATTTGATATGTTACATGAACTAGTTTATTTACATGTGAGTTTGTTCATGTATGACTCTTATCGGTACAATTTGTAATACCCTAAAATTCATATTTATCATAAATATTATATTTTGATAAATAGTGCCTATTAAAAATAGGTGAATATGTGGTCTCAAAATTGAGTAACATATTTATGTTAATTTAGGGAATTTTCTCTAAGAATTAAGGTAATCAAAAACCAAAATTCTCCAATTTAATTTTGGGATCATAAAATACTACAAAATTACCATATTAAAGCCTAGTCTTATATAATCATAAGAGCAATAGAATGCTATGGAGATACTAAAATTAATTAAGAGAGATTAATTAAAGTTAAAGGGCCAATTTTAAGAGTGTGATTAAGGAATAAAAATATGATAAAATTATCATGTTAAAACATGGTTTTTATGTAACCACAATTAGGAGGTAATTAAAATAATGGTATAATACCCCAAAATTCATATGTCTCTTGAATATTATAGTTTGGCCAAATAATACCTATTTAAAATAGAAAAGTATGTTGTCTCTAATTTTAGTAATTTATTTTTTTATTTTCCTTGGAATTTAAAGAGGCAAAAATCCAATTTTATTTTAGGAACAATAAATTGCCCTATGATTATTAAATTAATGCATGGTGCATAAATGACCAAAGTAAACCCAAAAGTTGTGAGAAAATAATTAAACCAATTAGAGAAAATTGCCAAAAATTAGTGGATAATTCAATCTATGTTAATTGAATTATTTCCATAAACATTCACAATTAATTTAGTGGCATATGTTAAAGGTATAATTAAGGATGTATTACCTTAATTAAGAAACAATGGCTAGTGAAGGACTAGGATTAGCATAGAAGTGATTTCTAATGATCACCTTAGAACCAATCATATTTTGACAATTACACTTAACTACGTTATTAGGGATGCTAATTAAGATTAGATACAGAGGGCTAAGATTAAATTTAATAGAGCTAAATCCAAAGACCTTAATTAAGCCTCATAAAGCCAAATCCTTGTAAAATTGAATTGACCAATGATAAATCAAGAAAATATTCTTAATCCTCATGAAATTAATTGAACCAATAAGAGATTAACATAAATTAAAGGTTTGGATTAAATCTAGTAAAGTTAAATCCTAAGGCCCTAATTAAGTATCATAAAGTGTAATCCTTGTGGAAATTTAATAACCAATGAAAGGCTTAAGTTGTGATATTGTGGGACAATTAAAACACAATATGAATAGTCAAAAACCAAGAGCAAGCCACGGTTCACTCTTGGCTATTGAATAAAAATGCAATTGTGAATATTAATCACATAATCACATGATAAAAATAGCACATGGAAGCAATTAATTCATGAAGACTTTTTGGGCAAAAGGAAATGATGAAAGAAGTAGGGGGGGTGGAGGTGAATAGGTGTTGTGCATGTGTGTGTGAACAATTGTTGTGAGTGTGTGTGTCTAGTGAGTGAGAGAGAAAAATAAACTTAATTCAATATTAATTTGAAATCCACCAATAAGATAATTCAATGAAAGATAAAACCATTGAGATAAATTTAAGACACAAGTAGATGAGAATCTATAGAAAATAAATTGTATCTTGAAGAGTCTTAATCATAAATCAAATATGAGGACTTATCTTGAACCCACATAATTTAATCTCGAGATTAAGCCTAATTAGAGTTATTTTGGCAAACTATGATGAATAAGATAGTGGATGATTAAGTTACAATAAATTAAGGCAATAACATTAAAGTTCTTAATTAACTAGATAGCATGTATAAAACCATCAATTAGGGTATTTTACCTTGACTAATAAACAAAGGACCAATGATATGACTCCAAAACATTATCTAAGCAATTAAATAAAACACAAAACAAATAAAAAGGCAAAAAGATGAAGGGAGGGCACGTGTGTTTTGAGACTTGGGGAGCAAGGGAGTATTTCAAAACACATGTTGAAAATAAGTCAAGGACTTGGTGACCAAGTTTTAACCCTTCTTGCACAAGTTTCAAACCTTGGTGTGCAAGGAAAAAAAAGTGAAGAGGAAGAGAGAGGGAGGGGGACAGATGAGAGGGTTGGAGGGTGAGGATGAGAGTTTTAATTTTTGCTTTAATCCAATGGCCAAGAATTAGGATGAATTAGGTTAAGAAAATTTACAAAAATGCCATAGTAAGTTCCTATAAATAGGCACCTTGCCTCTTCACAAAACTCACACCAAAGCAAAGCAATCTGAATATTAGAGAGGAGTGAAAGAGAGTGGAAGTAGCTTGAAAGAGTTCAAGAAGAGGTAAGCAAGTTCTTGAGTTTTGAGTTTTTAAATTCATAGATAGATATGTTTTAATCTTAAAAATGCTAGAGTAGTTTTATTTTCATGTTTTTATGGTTAAAAATAGCTTTATTTCGAAAGATTGATGAAGGAAGGGTTAGAGAAAAATTTCTGAAAGAAAAACACCGAAGTAATGAAGTTCTGGCGAAATTTGTCGAGTAGGCGATTTTTGGAGTCAGTAGTAGAAACACCATATTTTTATGTTAAAGATGATGTCAATTAATTCTGAAATTTTTCATGGTTACAGTAGACATATAGATCTTTCCAAGTATACCTAGAGGGTGTCATTTTGAATTTTGTACAAAGAGATAAAATTTTTTGAAGAAAGGCTATGTTTTCTGGGTAAATTTCTGGGCAGCGTGTGAAAACCTGGAAACTGGGAGCTGTTCTTAATTTCGGGATAAAAGATGATATTTTTTTCTCAAAAATAGATATTCTAAGGAGTCTGGGGAATTTTACGGATCCTCGTTTCGATTTTTCTAGAATTAGTTATGATTTTTCAAAGTTAGGAGAAAATCAGCCCAAATGCTGTCAAACAGCGTTTTTTCTGAAATTAAAGGGAAAATAATTGAAAAATAAATACACCAGGGGTAAAATAGTCAATTGTGGCTAGGATATCTATTAGAATATTGATTGTGAATTAATAGATGCGATATTACCCTCATAGGATATCTGAGATCGCTGTTCGACCGACAAAACGTACCGGTATCACCAACGAAGGTATAGACGCGTACTGTAACACTAACTCTGATGTTTATTGTACTTTTATATGTGATAGATGTATTCATAGATTAAGACTCCATCTTAAAGTTTTTCATATACATTCAGCTATACACGGGTTATGGTCTTGATAATGCCGTTCAGTTTTCCTAGCGCTGAGGACACGGATGTACACCGTGGCACTGGAGAATACTGCAGACTAGAGATATTGGACATATGCAGTGGCTGTGTACCGTTATCTGTTATGAGTTTTTATATTGATTATTGCTGTAATGCCATGAATATCTGTCATATATAACTGTTATATAAGCATGAGGTTAACCGTTACCTAAGGTTCAATGAGTATTGAACCTCAGCTCTTACCATAGCTTCAGGGTCTGGGGAACCGTGGACCGAAGATAGGAGTAAGCAAAGTAAACGACACGCGTAAAGACCCAACTGAGGATCCTACTTCTAGACTTGTACCGTTATGACAAATGTACTGTACACTATGAACAAATGAATACGCCACAATTAATGATATATCAGTTACTCACTCTTTTACTTACTCTGATGCTCTACTCTGATAAAGAAAAAAATTATTCTGCTTTTGAAAATTGGGGTGTTACACAACTGAACTAATTTATTCGTCACTTCCCTATTGATCTTTTTAAAGAAACTTCCGAAGATATGGATGCCTAAAAAAAAAGGATATGTCCTTTCTTGGTGATCCATATCTCCAAAAATCACACCAAAAATTATCAATGAAGCAAGAACCTTTAGTCAAAGCAATGGGTTGACAACCTCCTATAACATGGACCAAACATTCAATCAAAGCAAAAGTAGGTTTTCCAAAAAAAAAAAACATAACTTCACAAAAGCAAGTTAATATCACCTTTAATGCTTTATCACATTGTGACTTCACAAAGGCACCTCAATCGGATAAGGAGAACAAAGCACCAAAGGAATGCGACCTAGCTAAGGCTCACAAATGATGAAAAGATGAGCTAGGCCAAGAGAAAGCAACTTGCACGACAATCACTAATACAAGTGTCAAGGGATTTACTAATGCGGTTGTCACTGAGAAGTCAGACAGAGGCTTTTTATGGTGGGGTTTGATTGGATCTGTATACTATGAGTTTTAAATTTTTGAAGTAGGCCCTTGAACCTTGAATATTTTCTAAACTAGTGTGTAATGATTGGTGAATATGGAACAAAATATATTTGTTTGACTGTGGGAGGTATTTTTTCCCAAAATATAGACTTAATAATGGTAAAATAGCTTTTGGAATCACTGCAATTGGACATTTGTACAATAAGATATGAATTTTCAAAGTTAGTTGTAAATTCTGCTAGTTTGACTCTTATGCAAAAAAGAGTTTTCTAGAGGGGTAAAATGGTCAAATGAGTTTACTAAGGTGTGGAAGATTGAGGGGTTGAATCAATGCTTTACTGCCTTGTTTGCTGGTTGAACCCTGGTGGATTCGAGGATCTATTGGAATACAAAGGGCCTACTGAAGAACTTGCAGGTGGTTGATTCTACGAATTCCAAGAGAAATTTGGCGTTGTCGCCAACCTGGATTGTACATGTTGAAGTATGGATTGTTGGTGTTGTTGCCCCTGTTGTAGTTGTTCAAATAGTTAACAGACTCAGGGTTAGCAAAGCATTAAGCGTAAGAATGCTTTCCACCACAATACATACAACCTACTTGAGCGGGTTGCATTGATGAGGTGTTAACAGGGAGACTCATTGACTTGATCATATTAGTTAGTGAAGACACTTGAGCAGTATCGCATCAAGTTCATGAACTCCGGCTACTGGTCTGGAAGGAGGGAGTCAATCTGCTGGCCACTGGTGACTGTTCATAGCCATACGTTCCAAAAGCTCGTGAGCTTCATTAAAGGATTTCATCAGGAGTGAACCATTTGTAGAGGCATCAACTATTAATCATGTTTGTCTATCCAGACCTTTATAGAAGGTCACCAATTGTACCTATTCAACCAGTCCGTGTTGTGGACACTTTCTCAGTAGATCTTTGAATCTCTCCCAAGCTTCATGAGTAGATTCGCCGAGGCGCTGTCAAAAACTAGTGATTTCTTCTCTCAGCTGGGCGTTCTTAGTTGGTGGGAAGAATTTTAGAAAGAATTTGCTACCCAGGTCATTCTAGGAAGTGATCGAATGAGTAGGCAGAGTGTTCAGCCATGTTCGCGCCTTGTCCTTGAATGAGAATGGGAACAATTTGATTCTTAAGGCGTTGACTGTCACTCCTGGAATGACAAAAGTGTCACAGACCTCTATAAATGATTTAAAATGCAAATGACAATCTTCTGATAGGAGTCCGCCAAACTGTTCGGCAGAATTAAGCATCTGAAACATGACACCTTTAATTTCAAAGTGTCCTACATTAAGGTCTGGGGGTGTGATGGCCGAGTTGAGCCTAGTCAAATCTGGAACTCTAAACTTCATGATGGCTCAATCTCGAACAGCATTATGGTTCAGTTGGTGAGGGATCTGGTTATCCTTATTGAGCAAGTGTCGCTTCTCTTGATCCGGGTCTCGATTAACTTACACTTCTACCATGTGTGCAGAGTCACTCAGGCGACTCCTTCGCCTATGCTTTCTACGTCATTGGTTATAGGTTCATTTGATTTCTGGATCGTACAGCTCAAGGTCAGCAGAGAGCAAGCTATGCATACACTACATAAGGTACCTGGAAATCAGAGATAGAGAGAATGAGCTTGGTGAGGTAAAACACAACTTATCATAACGAAACTTATAATCATAAAAGATATCTTCAGTCCCCGGCAACGACGCCAAAAACTTGTTGGTCAAATTCCTTGTGGCAAATGAACCAGTTAAGCAAGTAACAAAGTGTAAGTAGAGTTATCATCCCACAATGACTGTTGATACCCAAGATGATGCCTATTTCTTGTGACAATTGTGTGTGATAAAAGTATGGTTGGTTTATTTGTTTTAGCTATTACTAATGGCAAATAAGTAAATAAATGATTGAAAGTCGGAAGGAATATATCAATTTAAAAGTAGGCTGAGTTCAGATTTCATCCTAAGTCGCATCATTCCCCCAATTTTCACGCAACACATTGCTAAAGCAATTATGCTGCACAGCTTTCACAATGTTACAGTAAAACCGCCTTTCACAACATTATTCAGCTAACCACTACTATCCTATACAAAAGCATTTGCATTCTGTAAGTACAATCCTCACTCTACTTCTCCCATATTCTTATAGCGATTTTCTAGTTTAGACTGTCAGTTTTAACCTAGGTGTTCCTATTATGAGCAATAGACCTATTCCTGTAGCCTATAATTTAAGTCGAGCCCTGTATAGGATCGCCTAGCAAACACTGTCTAACAAAGGTCTAACCTCAACTTTCGTCCGATAAGACGAGGCCACTGATCTAGCCCTTAGCGTCTGCTAACCAATTATATGTTAAATTACTGTTAAACAAACTAAATATATTAAATAAAGAACTTAGCAAACTGGGTTCATTCTACAACTTGGAAATCCATCCTCACTCAGCCAATGGAAGTTTAGTTCATGAATGATGAGGGAAACACAAAATAGAGTAATGCAGAATAGCCCATGGAAAGATTTACGAAAATAAAACAAAAGAATAAAATGGAAAAGCTCGTCAGAATGATCAACGACGTAGGGAGCATCCTGTCATGCGTTGTCTCTACATCTTCTACAGTTTGTCTTGCTCCATGGAAAAGTTGGGTCTCATCTACAGTTCTCTCGATCGGTAATTCTCTCATTCCTTTGGTGTGAATCTAGTCAGATTGGAATGGTACTAACTGCTCTAACTCTCACGACTTCAATGACTTCTTTAGGTTTAGTGAGCTTTCCTCTTAGAGTTAGGTTCTATCACACTGTACGTCTAGTGAGTTGAACCTTTCAAATCTGTTAGGTCCAAATCCCTAGATTCGGTTGATTGATTCTCTTTTAATACTGCAGGAGGATTCTTTAGATCTTTCCTTCGATTCTCCACATCTTCTGATTCAGCCTTAATCAATTCAGCCACCTTTTAGATGTCCGTCTGGATGACTCGTATTAATTTCCTGAAAACTCGTGAGGAAAGGTCAGAATAACGTAACGCATAATTCCACATCACTTATAATGGTACAGCATAGTGATTACATTGTATTGTTTGCACATATGTGAGCATACCATATGCTATAACATTATATCAGCTTCATTATGCGCTTTCACAGTAAACCATAAAGTAATCTTTTCTTATGCACATGAGCAGGATAATGATGTGGATACAACAATTTGTAGGATCTATCCTCTATGAATTCTTAGACATTTTATCAAATAAAATACAAATGATTTCAAATTCATCATTCAAAATAGTCAAAACACATAGGAAAAACGTGGCATAAATATGAATCATCAGTAGTAAAGCCACCTCCCCTGGTATTGCTCAATCATGCGATTGCAAATTTAAGTGACAAAAATATCCCTGTTAATAAATAATTTTTGGACAAAAATACCAATCCCTTCAACTCTTTTTGTTAATAAAGCACCATCACCTCCATCCTTCTACCATCTTTAGGAAGCAACCTACCATCTCCGATGCCCCACTCATTATCTTCAACCTCCCCCTCTATTCTATCCCAATTTGTCACCTCTATCTTCCTTCTCCTTCCACCCATCATCTTTGGCCTCCCTCTCCCTCTCTCTCCTCCGTGCTATCCCCATGTCATCTCCATCTTCCCCACTCCATCCAAGGACCATTAAACCCAAGACTCATAAACCATTACCGACAATTGAATGTTGGACGCTGGAGGATGAGGGAGAAGATTCAAGTAACAATAATGGAGATATTTGTTGGAAATTATGCCCTAGGGGCAAGTCATTGTACCTTAAACGTTTATGTTATTTAAAGTATTCTCATTTATTTATTATTTCATTTGCATGTTTATAGTGGTAACTATATCCCTGGATATATCTTATAGATTATCCTAAATGTCCCTAGTCAATCATCTATGTGGGAGCGAAGATGAAATAAAACTAGTATGACTTTGACGAGGTATGGAGATACGAATCAAAGTCATAGGCACTTGTAAGAGTACAAGGTGCTGGACCAACCCACTATGAGAAAGCTGTATGGATTTAATCATAAGCTTATCTCATATATAACCATGTTACAATGCCCTTTGACCTGAGATCATCATGGATTCTGTAACATCCTGAATTTTGAATCTAATATCTTGAACATAAACCTATTTTGGGAAGACTAGTAGGCTCTATTTTTGGAAAGTTATAAATTTGAAATCAGTATTTTGTGGGCCCCGTGAATAGTATTTACTATTCACGTATACGTTTTTACTATTTACAAATACGTATTTAAAAAATATATATATATATATATGTTATTCGCAAATACGTATTTAATACTTGAAATTTGTGAAATATGAATAGTGTTCACTATTCACAAATACGTATTTACTATTTAAAAATACGGTATTTACTATTCCTAAATACGTATTTACTATTCATGCGGGACCCACAACCAAAATAATTCTCTCCCGACACAAAACTCTCGTGAAGTTTGAAAATTTTGTCAGCGGGACCCACGTAATAGTAATTTACTATTTGAATAATAATATTATATTATTATTTACTATTCATGTGGGACCCACGAAAAATTATTTCCACAACCAGCCACGGGAAGAGTCACGGGAAAGTTTGTTTTTATAATTTTGGGAAAATTACGTAAAACGACCCAGAGACGAAAATTACACTTAAAGACCCATTTTCCAACTATAAATAGACCTTCCATTTCATTTCATTCTTCACAACTTCTAAGAGCCTTAGAGAGAGGTAGAGAGAGAGAGAGAGTAGAGAGATATTTGCTTGAGAGTTATAATAGCTGGTTGGTGATTCGGGTATTAGCAAGTAACAGGTAACTCTGAATATTCTTCCTTATACTTGTGAATTATGTATGATTATAAATTTGTTTGTTTACTATTTTGGCAAGAATATTTAGAAAATATTTATGGTTTTAAGATATGGTGTGGGAACTTTGACTTACAAATCTGTAGAGGTACTATTTATACGTATTTTACTATTCACGTATACCGTATTTACTATTCATTTTACTATTCACGTATACCGTATTTACTATTCATTTTACTATTCACGTATACCGTATTTACTATTCATTTACTATTCACGTATACTGTATTTACTATTCATTTTACTATTCACGTATACCGTATTTACTATTCATTTTACTATTCACGTATACCGTATTTACTATTCATTTACTATTCACGTATACTGTATTTACTATTCATTTTACTATTCACGTATACCGTATTTACTATTCATTTTACTATTCACGTATACCGTATTTACTATTCATTTTACTATTCACGTATACCGTATTTACTATTCACATTTACTATTCATTTTTACTATTCACGTATACATACCGTATGTACTATTCATGTTACTATTCACGTATACCGTATTTTACTATTCACAGATACGCATAGTATTTTACTATTCATAAATACGCATATCAATGTATATAATGGTATAATAATGCATTATTTTTGAGTAAATACATTCATCATGGCGGTTGTAATGTGATGGGTGGAGTAAGGAGGGAATTGAATGATAAGAATTGTTATGCCACCACTCGGTGCACAGTGGATGGTACTTTTCAGGGCCCCATCTCCCATGTTTTCCTCTGGCCGGGATTTCATTGGAGATGTGGGACATGTGACACCTCCTTAGTTGTTATTTTAAAGGAGGGGAGCCATAGTCCAGATTTAAGCTCTATACCTTTGGCCGGGTGTATCTTAAGTTTTGGTGAGCTTGAAACCATCCAGTCAAATGAATGAGTTTCTATTGGACTATATGTTAGCCTATGGTTCCAGTCAGCGGTATACGGTTGGAAGGGGATATAAGGGAGGCTGCATACTGCATAGTGCATTTCTGAATTATTCAATAAAGAATGATGAGTATTTTGTAAAGGCATTTGATGTGAACAACGGTATATCTAAAAAAATATCTGAGTATATTAAATTCACATTATATTACCTTTTATTTTTGTCATATGTAATTTGCTCGTGTAAGGTAGAAATATTCAGTAGTTACTGAGACGTGGAATCTCATCCCATATTAACATTTTTCAGGTGATTATTCTAGTAGAGAGCAAGGGAAGGCACCTATGGAGTGAGCTCTGGAAGCTCTTTTGATCTCCAATAGATTATGTTATGTTATTTTATTTGCCATGAACCTAAGACTTCCGTTTTGTATTAAACTCTGAAATATTTTCTGGAATTTATTCTGATTATGTATTACGGGTTTTATTCGAAATGGTAACATTGTAAAAGGATTTGGATATTGTTGAACTCTTTTGAAGGTATTTTCAATATTTTGACCGAGTTTTTGGTGATGAAAATGAGGTGTTACATTTTTGGTATCAGAGCTAAAGGTTCCATGGCAATTTTGTTTATTTTCTAAAGTGATTTCTTAAAATTTTTTTTTAAAAGTTTGTGGCAAATTAAATATCATAACATGAGCACTTCCCTTTGTTAGATTTAGAATTTATTTAGCTATTTTTATTTGTTTAGTGTCCTTATAGTATTAATCATAGGAGGAGATAATGGCAAGAACTCGAAGAACTAATTCAACCCCTGCTCCATCCCAAAGAGGTCTCCCTCCGCATCAAGATGGTCCCCATCCTCAGGATAACAATGCCCTTTTGGCAGAATTACGAGACGTCATTTTGGAGATGAGAGAGAAAGTGAATAGACACGAGGATGAACTAGCAAAAGGAAGAGGCCAAGGTGGTAAGGAAGGAAAGGAGAAGGCTCTGGAAGTCACACCTTCTGACCATCAATCAAGGGGAGGAAGTCATTCTCGCACTGAAGATGGAGGTAGTAGCGGTTCTCATTCTCAGTATCATCCCTTACCTATTACTGAGGTTTGGGAAAAATTTCGGAAGTTTACTCCACCGATGTTCGAGGGGAAGCTAGATCCGATTGCAGCACTGGAGTGGCTGAAGCGTGTAGAAAAGATTTTCAGAGTTATCGAGATTAGCTCACAACAAAAGGTGATGGTTGCTGAACAATTGTTGCAGAAAGCAGCTGAAGAATGGTGGGAAAGCACCAAAACAAAAGGAAATGCTGAGATGACGTGGGAAGAGTTTAAGGAAAAGTTCGAAAATTATTACTTTTCCCCTTCAATCAGAATAGAGAAAGAAACTGAATTCCTCACATTCAGGCAAGGGGAATTACATGAAGACGAATTTATTACTCGCTTTTTAGAGTTGTCTAAATTCTGCGGATATTCACAGAACAACTCTAAATGGTTGAGTGCTCGATTGGTTGAAAAAGCTAGACCAGACCTAAAAACAGCTCTATCACCGTTCCTTGATGAAACAAGGGATTTTGAAGAAATATGCGACAAACTGCGCACGATAGCAAGGAACAAACGAGAAGAGGAAGTTGAGAAGATGAAGGGTTTTCAGGCCAGATCTACACACCTCATGAGACCAACGGGAGGAGTTACTAAGAAGCAGAGTCACAACTTCAGTAATGTGAATACGCGGTTTAGCCAACCATCCAGAAATCACTTTGGTGGACCATCGAGGAGTTATTTTACTGGACCCCAAAGAAGTCATTTCAACAGACCACCGAGGAGTCAATTCAAAGGACCTCAAAGGAGTCACTTCAGTGGAGGTCAGAGTTCATATAGGGGATCCACAGCTCCTGTTGCAAGCACCGCCAACAATCAGATGTGTGCCAAGTGTGGAAGAATACACCAAGGACCATGTGTGACGTGTTTCAACTGTGGAAAGCCAGGACACATTTCCAGATTTTGTGAGGAGGAGCCTCGAGGAGCCAAGGATGCTAGAACTGCAGTGCCAGGGAAAGTGTTTGCACTATCACATCAGGAGGCAAGTGCTTCACCAAATCTGATTAAAGGTATCCTCAAACTCCAAGGTCTTGAAGTAGAAGCCTTATTTGATTCTGGTGCCACACACTCTTTTATATCATACGACTGTGTGCCTCGATTGAATTTAAGAGTGAGTGAATTGCCTTATTATATGATTATTTCTACACCGGCGGGAGCTTCAGTAAAAACTTCTAGGGCTTGCTTAAATTGTACGATTGAGATTGATAATAGGATCTCAAATATAGACCTTGTTTGTTTACCCACGAAGGGTATCGATGTAATAATAGGAATGGATTGGTTGTCAGCTAATGACATCATCCTTGACTGCAAGAGGAAGACTATCTCTCTTGCGGATGACTCTATGAGTCATAGTAGACCACAATTGTTGTCTATAGTACAAGATGAAAAGCCTGTTCATCATGGTTGTCTTGCGTACATGGTGTTTTTCTCCATTCAAACAGAAGTGGAGGAAGGGATAGAGAACATTGAAGTGGTGAAAGAATTTCCGGAAGTATTTCCGAAAGAAATGACAGGTTTACCCCCAGAGAGAGAAGTAGAATTTTCTATTGATCTCGTACCTGGAACAGAACCTATATCTAAAGCTCCTTACCGAATGTCTCCATCGGAACTAGCAGAATTGAAGAAGCAGATCGAAGAATTGTTAGAAAAGGGTTTTATCAGACCCAGTGTATCTCCTTGGGGATCGCCCGTACTCTTTGTGAAGAAGAAAGATGGGAGCCTGAGACTATGCATTGACTATCGCCAGTTGAATAAAGTGACTATAAAGAATAAATATCCTTTACCCAGGATCGACGATCTACTTGATCAGTTGAAGGGAGCATCCATATTCTCCAAGATCGACCTCAGATCAGGTTATCACCAACTTAGAGTCAAAGCTGAAGATGTCTCAAAAACTGCATTCAGAACTAGATATGGCCATTATGAATTTCTTGTTATGCCATTTGGGCTAACAAATGCTCCAGCAGTATTCATGGATTACATGAATAGAATTTTCCGACCATATCTAGATAAATTTGTAGTGGTTTTCATTGACGACATCCTTATCTACTCTAAGGATGAAGAAGAGCATAAAGAGCACCTTAGAATCGTGCTACAAGTGTTGAAGGAGCACAAGCTCTATGCGAAACTGTCTAAGTGCGAATTTTGGTTGAAGGAAGTAAAATTCCTAGGCCATGTCGTATCGGCTGAAGGTGTTGCAGTGGACCATACTAAAGTTGAAGCAGTTCTCCAATGGGAACGACCAAAGTCCGTGACTGAGATCAGGAGTTTTCTAGGTCTAGCTGGCTATTATAGGAGATTTATCAAGGGCTTTTCGCAGATAGCTATGCCTTTGACAAAGTTAACTAGGAAGGGTCAACCATATGTATGGGACGAAAAGTGTGAAGCAGCTTTTCAAAATTTGAAGACTAAGTTGACTACGGCACCAGTACTTATAATTCCAGATCCTGCTCAGACCTTTACTTTGTACACAGATGCTTCCAAGAAAGGTCTTGGGTGTGTATTAATGCAAAATGGTAGGGTAGTAGCTTATGCTTCTCGACAGTTAAGGCCACATGAAGGGAATTATCCTACTCACGACTTAGAACTGGCAGCAGTAGTGTTTGCTCTGAAGATTTGGAGGCACCACCTCTACGGTTCAAAGTTCGAGGTTTATAGTGACCACAAAAGTCTGAAGTACCTGTTCAACCAAAAGGAGCTCAACATGCGACAGAGGAGATGGATGGAGTTTATCAAGGACTACGACTTCGAATTGAAGTATCATCCAGGAAAAGCGAACGTTGTAGCAGATGCCTTAAGTAGAAAGACAATCCATGTAGCCCAGATGATGATCAGAGAACATAAATTGCTCGAGGAGATACCAAGTACATCTATTGATGTAATGTCAGGTTTGGTCGCTACCATGGAAGCATTAACTATTGAAAGCACAATTTGGAAAGAGATTAAATTCGCTCAGCTCGAAGATGAGTATCTATTAAACGTGAGGGAAGATATTGAAGAAGGAAAAGAATCGAAATTTGGGATCGATAGAGATGGGATATTAAGGTATAAAGGAAAAGTGTGCATACCTAATGATGGAGAAATAAAAAAGCTCATACTAGAAGAGGCACATCGGAGTAAATACACTATCCATCCCGGAGCAACCAAGATGTATCATGATCTCAAGCGGAATTGGTGGTGGCGGGGCATGAAGAAAGATGTGACTGACTTTGTCACTTGTTGTTTGACTTGTCAGAAAGTCAAGATCGAACATCGGAAACCTCCTGGATTATTAAAGAATTTGGATATCCCAGAGTGGAAATGGGACAGCATCTCTATGGATTTCATCATGGGGCTTCCTCTAACGACATCCGGACATAATGCCATTTGGGTAATTGTCGATAGGTTAACTAAGTCAGCTCATTTTCTAGCAATTGCAGCAGAATACTCATTGGAGAGACTAGCAAAGATCTACATGAAGGAGATTGTCAGATTGCATGGGATACCGAATAGCATCGTATCTGATCGTGATCCACGATTCACTTCACGATTTTGGAAAGCATTGCAGAATGCTATGGGAACTCGGATGAGTTATAGTACCGCTTATCATCCTCAAACTGACGGGCAGACTGAAAGGACTATTCAAACTCTGGAAGACATGTTGCGGGCTTGTGCAATCGAACTAAAAGGAAGTTGGGACGATCATCTTCATCTTGCGGAGTTTGCATATAACAATAGTTATCACTCCAGCATTGAGATGGCACCTTATGAGGCTTTGTATGGAAGAAAATGTAGATCTCCTATTTGCTGGACGGAATTGAATGAGCGAATTTTAATAGGTCCAGAACTTGTGGACGAGACGACTCAAAAGATTAAGGTGATTCAACAGAAACTTCTCACTGCTCAGAGTCGACAGAAGAGTTATGCTGACAAGAGAAGACGACCGTTGGAGTTCATGGTGGGCGAACATGTGTTCTTAAGAGTCACACCAATGACTGGCATTGGTAGAGCAATACGAGCAAAGAAGCTTTCACCTCGTTTTATGGGTCCTTATGAGATTTTGGAGAAAATTGGACCGGTAGCTTACAGAATTGCATTACCTCCACAGCTTGCGAACCTTCATGATGTCTTTCATGTATCGCAACTGAAGAAATACCAACCGGATCCTTCCCACATTATAGAAGTAGAAGAGGTAGAACTCAAGGATAACATGACGTATAAAGCCGAGCCGGAGCGGATTGTTGATGCAAGGGACAAGAAATTAAGAAACAAGACCATTAGACTTGTAAAGGTCGAGTGGAAAGGAATGGTTCCCGGAGATGCTACTTGGGAAACGGAGGAGAGCATGCGACAAACCTATCCTCAATTATTTAAATAGGTTAGAATTCTTATTATGGCGGAATTTTGAGGACAAAATTTTCTTTTAGGAGGGGAGAAATGTAACATCCTGAATTTTGAATCTAATATCTTGAACATAAACCTATTTTGGGAAGACTAGTAGGCTCTATTTTTGGAAAGTTATAAATTTGAAATCAGTATTTTGTGGGCCCCGTGAATAGTATTTACTATTCACGTATACGTTTTTACTATTTACAAATACGTATTTAAAAAATATATATATATATATATGTTATTCGCAAATACGTATTTAATACTTGAAATTTGTGAAATATGAATAGTGTTCACTATTCACAAATACGTATTTACTATTTAAAAATACGGTATTTACTATTCCTAAATACGTATTTACTATTCATGCGGGACCCACAACCAAAATAATTCTCTCCCGACACAAAACTCTCGTGAAGTTTGAAAATTTTGTCAGCGGGACCCACGTAATAGTAATTTACTATTTGAATAATAATATTATATTATTATTTACTATTCATGTGGGACCCACGAAAAATTATTTCCACAACCAGCCACGGGAAGAGTCACGGGAAAGTTTGTTTTTATAATTTTGGGAAAATTACGTAAAACGACCCAGAGACGAAAATTACACTTAAAGACCCATTTTCCAACTATAAATAGACCTTCCATTTCATTTCATTCTTCACAACTTCTAAGAGCCTTAGAGAGAGGTAGAGAGAGAGAGAGAGTAGAGAGATATTTGCTTGAGAGTTATAATAGCTGGTTGGTGATTCGGGTATTAGCAAGTAACAGGTAACTCTGAATATTCTTCCTTATACTTGTGAATTATGTATGATTATAAATTTGTTTGTTTACTATTTTGGCAAGAATATTTAGAAAATATTTATGGTTTTAAGATATGGTGTGGGAACTTTGACTTACAAATCTGTAGAGGTACTATTTATACGTATTTTACTATTCACGTATACCGTATTTACTATTCATTTTACTATTCACGTATACCGTATTTACTATTCATTTTACTATTCACGTATACCGTATTTACTATTCATTTACTATTCACGTATACTGTATTTACTATTCATTTTACTATTCACGTATACCGTATTTACTATTCATTTTACTATTCACGTATACCGTATTTACTATTCATTTACTATTCACGTATACTGTATTTACTATTCATTTTACTATTCACGTATACCGTATTTACTATTCATTTTACTATTCACGTATACCGTATTTACTATTCATTTTACTATTCACGTATACCGTATTTACTATTCACATTTACTATTCATTTTTACTATTCACGTATACATACCGTATGTACTATTCATGTTACTATTCACGTATACCGTATTTTACTATTCACAGATACGCATAGTATTTTACTATTCATAAATACGCATATCAATGTATATAATGGTATAATAATGCATTATTTTTGAGTAAATACATTCATCATGGCGGTTGTAATGTGATGGGTGGAGTAAGGAGGGAATTGAATGATAAGAATTGTTATGCCACCACTCGGTGCACAGTGGATGGTACTTTTCAGGGCCCCATCTCCCATGTTTTCCTCTGGCCGGGATTTCATTGGAGATGTGGGACATGTGACACCTCCTTAGTTGTTATTTTAAAGGAGGGGAGCCATAGTCCAGATTTAAGCTCTATACCTTTGGCCGGGTGTATCTTAAGTTTTGGTGAGCTTGAAACCATCCAGTCAAATGAATGAGTTTCTATTGGACTATATGTTAGCCTATGGTTCCAGTCAGCGGTATACGGTTGGAAGGGGATATAAGGGAGGCTGCATACTGCATAGTGCATTTCTGAATTATTCAATAAAGAATGATGAGTATTTTGTAAAGGCATTTGATGTGAACAACGGTATATCTAAAAAAATATCTGAGTATATTAAATTCACATTATATTACCTTTTATTTTTGTCATATGTAATTTGCTCGTGTAAGGTAGAAATATTCAGTAGTTACTGAGACGTGGAATCTCATCCCATATTAACATTTTTCAGGTGATTATTCTAGTAGAGAGCAAGGGAAGGCACCTATGGAGTGAGCTCTGGAAGCTCTTTTGATCTCCAATAGATTATGTTATGTTATTTTATTTGCCATGAACCTAAGACTTCCGTTTTGTATTAAACTCTGAAATATTTTCTGGAATTTATTCTGATTATGTATTACGGGTTTTATTCGAAATGGTAACATTGTAAAAGGATTTGGATATTGTTGAACTCTTTTGAAGGTATTTTCAATATTTTGACCGAGTTTTTGGTGATGAAAATGAGGTGTTACAGATTCCTACATGATGAGTCGCTAATCTTTGACCTAGTCAAAAGTCACCTTTGACCGGGTCATGATAAAGGCTTGGATCGAGATCAGTGGTTTTCATGCAGAGGAATGTGAATGGTCAAGATGGAATTTGTCCCCCACATTTGTAGAGAGATAATACTGGGGCCCTTGATGAGTGAGTCTGAGAAATGTATGGTCATACTACGAAGGAAAAGAGTTTCCATTATTAGAATACTCGAGAATCGAGAAAGGAATGGTCAAGAACAGAAAGTTGACATTATCCATGCCTCATCCTTGACCAAATTATCACGTGACAAAAGAGAAGTGACATGGTTGTATCCTAGGTAGCATCGTATCATCGATCCCCATATGAATTGGGTAGTCGCAATGTCTTGCTAGAGGCCGCTTGCGACTTGTGGGCTGGTACAGTATTGGCCCGCTGCCAATCTCATATGGGCTTGCAGGGTCTCACACAAGAATAGCCCAACACGAGCAATAGTGTCTAGATTCATTGAATCTTAGAAATGTCTATGATTTAATGAATACTGTTAATCTAGGGTTGATATATATATGGGGAAATCATTTGTGCAGTCACTGCACCTAAGGTTTTTTCCAGTGAATACAAAACAACGCAATTTAGTTTAATGAATATTGAAAAAAAAAACTCATTTTCTCTCTCTCTCGGCTTCACCTCTCTCTTGTGCAGAACAATTCAAATCTTGCAGCAATCAGAGAAATCAAGCAGAAATGCACAAGAAGACAGCATCACCAACGTCAGATTATAGCTTATTTCAGAGGAATCAAAGGTAGGCTCTGTGTCTACCTTATTTCAGATAATAGCTTCCTTCGTCAATTGTCATCCTTCAAAACATCAAACAAACAAAAGATGAACGACATATAAACAGAGAGATTTGCTCTCATTAATTCAGAATCAAATTCTTTGGCAAGCAAAATCTAAGTCTGGTAACATCATCTGATTTATGGTCGTTGACTTTTAAATGAGATTAAAGAAGAACGAATTCACAGAGATACCTGCATACAAGTGTCGTCCCAGTCATGGCCGAAGCGGATAACGACAACCCGTTGTTCCTCGACGAGAATAGCCTGATCAACGGCCCATCCAGAGTGAAGGTGCTGCAACAAGTACGACATTTTCTCTCCTTTCTCTCCCTCTCTGCATTTTGCAGGAGCATAATGCGTGGATTTGTGATTTGCAGGGGAAAGAAGCAAGGTCGGATTCCTGAGAATTTATATGATGGAGCCAAACAACCACGGTGAAGTGTCTAGAAACACTGAGCCTCTCTCCCATTTCTCCGAGTATCACTAGCCATTGTTCTTGCTCTGCACAAGAGAGAGGTGAAGCCGAGAGAGAGAATGAGTTTTTTTTTTTTTTCAAATGTTCATTAAACTAAACTGCGTCGTTTTGTATTCACTGGAAAAAACCTTAGGTGCAGTGACTGCACAAATGGTTTTCCTTCTATATATATATATATATATATATATATATATATATATATATATATATAATATTATAATATAATATAATTAAATTCAAAAATAATAATGAAATTATTTATAGATAATAATATTATTATGTATAGTATTTAATTTATTTGATAAATTAAATAACTATAATAAATTGAGATCTTGTATCTCAGATTTAATTTTCGAATAAAGATATAGTATCTCAGATTTAATTGAATTGAGATATGGTAAATCAGATTTAATTAAATATCATATCTCAGATTTAATTCATGAAGATCAATTAAATCTGTAGGCTCATAATTCGAATTAAATAAATATATTTGATTAAATCTGTTGGACAGATTTTAATTAATGAATTGATTTAATTCAGATTCGAATTCAAGATTAATTAGATTAATCTTGAATATTTTAATACGGCTTATTAGTGTTTTAGAAACTTTATAAATAGATATTGATTTAGTCGTATTGAGTACACGGATGAATTAGAGAAGCTGCAAGAAACTTTAGAGAAAAAAAGAGAGACGCAAGGTTTGAAGACACTAGCACGCTACTGCCCATGTTCCAATGTTGTTCATGTGGATACCGGATACCGGTAGAGGGAGGAGATTTCTACTCCTGTTTGATCGAACGAGATGTCACCACATTCAAAACGTACAACGGTGGAGACGTGCGAAGTAGAAGATGCGCACCAGACCGAATTGAACGGAACACTCAACCCCACGTATAGATACGGTTTTTCTAACGAACCTTTTCCCCACGTATAGATACGGTTTTTCTAACGAACCTTGATTTAAATGCTGTTGATAGATGCTCCAATGGGATTTGTAAAAATTTTATAATTCCGTTGCGTGTAAGGATCCCAACACTATTGATCTCATACCTGAGAGACATTGGGAGGAGAGTTGTCGCCATTGCTAGTGGAGAATTGACGTCGTCGCTGGGTCAGTGAACGGTTACCTGATAGCATGGAGAAAGCAAGAGGAAGATGGGGAAGAAAGAGACTATTTTTATGAATAATTATAAAATAAAATTAATTTAAGAAATACCTTCAAATATTAATCCATACCAAACATAATTTTAATCCTAACCCCAATCCCTATCATAGTCCATCAATATTTAGTGCTACGTAGCAAACAGGTGTTAGGCGCTCACCCTTTTAAATTATAAAAGAATATAATCCTTATGTTTTACAATATAAAGGAAAATACACTTCTTATGTTGTAAAAAAAGTATCTCCTCATGTCATGATACTTTGATTTCCGTACTTGATTTTTTTAAAAAAAAAATATATGGGTTCCACTATTTCATGTGTGTATAAGAATCTTTTTCTTCTCATGCAATATGAGAAGTTTAAACCCTCATAAATAAATAAATAAATTGTATTGTTTATGAATTGTTAAATATGCAACTTCTTATAAATTTTATATTTTGTAATGAATACATATTAATTATTTGAAAATATTTATAATACTTCCATCCTTATCAAAGAACAGATTTTACTGATTTATTTTCATGAAATATTTTCTTTTCTTCCCTTCTATTGTATTACTCTTTATTCAAACGTGTCGTTTTTTGGCCAAAGAAAAAGTTTAAACATGCCTTTTGTTTGAGATTTCTTTTCTCCCGGTCATATCCAGCCCAATGCCGATAGGTCAATTTATCTAAATTTAGGTTTTATTCTAGTGTTTTATAATTTTGATTATCTACAATTGCAAAAGTAACTAAAAATTATGTATTCACTTGGAAAAATATTATTATAAAGTGAGGTGATGAATTTTATTTTGAAAAATAAAATATATTGCTTTGTTCAATTGCATAACGGTATGATGCACTTAACAGCATGTTTGGTTCCCAGAATAGGACGGAATGTAATAAAACAAAATGTAATGACGATTACATGAATTTGTTTGCTTCGTCGTTAAGTGAAGATGATGTATACATATAAAAACATTTAGTTGGATTACATCGAACATGAGAATATAGGTGAATAATATGGCAAGAGACAAAATTGCCTCTATTTACATATATATGTATAATAGATTAAAGTATCATTTTTCAATATATACATATATATATATATATATAATAACCCTGTCCACATATATAATAATAAATTAATTACTTAATTTTATAAAGGCTAAAATCCACAAAACTTCCCTGAATTTTAGATCAGTTGCAGATAACTTCCTTGATATTCCAAAATTTAAATTAAAACTCCTTGATGTTTTAATTTTTGACATTAAGCCCCTATTATAATTTTTACGTTAAGTTACTGGCGAGAAAAATACCACGTCACATTAAAAGGAATGATGTGGTATCTTGCATGGCATCTACAAGTTAATAATTGGGATAAGGGTCTTATTTGTCATGAAAGTTTTGGCTGAGGAGCATTGGGTGGGCAGAAGTTTTTTTTGAAGCAAAATTGCCACGAAAGTTAACAAAACGTAGCAATTTTGTCCCTCCATTAATCTTAACTGTTAAGTTTAACTGAGTGCACACGTGGCATGCCACCTCATCAATCAAATAAGAGTTAAGTATCATTTTTACCCCGAAAGTCTTCACTGAAAAGCAATTTTGCCCCAAAAGTTTACAAAACGTAGCAATTTTGCCCTTTTGCCCCTCAATATTAAATTTGACTATTAAATCAGTCAAAGAACACACATGTCATACCTTGAAAAGGTCGAACTTGAAATCAGAGAGGAAGATCTTTGAGACATTGAACTTATGATCTAAACAAATGAAATACAAAATGAGAAATGAATTGTCCCAAAAATTGGTTCAGTAAGAAAAATCAATAGTGATAGTATTTATCTTTGTATAGATTGATCTAGGCCACCCATCTTGTCCCATAAGGTAAATCTATACTGCTCCTAAAAATTCCTGGGATTTTAAGTGATACTTACTAAACCAATTTTTGGGACAATTGATTATTGATTTGTCCCAAAAATTGGTTTGATCTAGATGAATCAATAATGAATTGTCCCAAAAATTAGTTCAATAAGCATTACTTAAAATCACTGGGGATTTATCTTATGGGATAGAGTGGGTGGGTGGCCTAAATCAATCTATACAAAGGTAAATACTTTCACTATTGATTTGTCTTACTGTGAACCAATTTTTGGAACAATTCATTTCTTGTTTTCAGTTTCATTTGCTTTGATCATAAGTGATGCTTTCTCTGGGTTTTGCGATAAACCTTTCAATCCTTTTAACCAGTTCGGCTTTACAAATTCTGGCCGCCTTGAGCTCAACGTCTCAAGGATCTCCCTCTCTAACTTCAAGTTCGACCTTTTCAAGGCATGACATGTGTGTTCTTTGATTGATTTCATAGTCAAATTTAATATTTGGGGATAGAAGGCCAAAATTGCTACGTTTTGTAAATTACCAGGGAAAATTTGCTCCTCAACGAAGACTTTCGGATAAAACTGATACTTAACTCTTATTTGACTGATGAGGTGGCATGCCATATGTGTACTCAGTTAAAATTAACGGAGGGACAAAATTGTTACATTTTGTTAGCTTTCGTGGCAATTTTATTCCAAAAAAAACTTCCGTCCACCAAGTGTTCCTCAACCAAAACTTTCGGGGTAAATAAGACCATATCCCTTAATAATTTTATGATAAATATATTTTTTACATAAAGCTTAAAATGTTATTTTATCATTAAAAAAGTTAAAAAAAAAAAAAAAAGAAACCCTAAACCCTTTGCTTCTCCTTGCCGTAGACTAACATGACTTTTGATCTTATTGAGAAAAAAAAAAAAAAACCAATCGACCTCCATACCAGCATCAACCACCCATAACACAACCTGCATGCTACCATCAACCACAACCTATTGTCCCTATCCAAGAAAATGCAATCTTTTGAATAAAATTAGAGATGTGAACAAAAACTAGAAATCACAGCTGATCATTGCATAACTATCCCACCCAAATCGTTTGTTCTCTAAACCAGACAACCAGAAATTAAAGTCGTAAAACCAAAAATTGAAATCGCAAAGCTGCCTTCGTGATATTGTGATTAAATCCATAGGTGATTGACTGACATCAAAATAAAACTTACCCACAAAAAAGAGTTTGAAGAATGCTATCGCTAAAGTAATTTTGCAGTACAATGGCATTAATTAGAGCAAAGCTCCCGATCGATGATAGCATAGGAGGCAGCATTGATTTTGATCCAACGATCGTGTTGAAGGCTCAGTTCGTGTTTGATCGATCAACTAGTTTGAATGAAGCATAGGGATTACGGTTTGGTTTTTACTTCTTTTTTTAAATGATAAAATAACATTTTAAGCTTTACATTTTTTTAAAAAAAGTAGTAGTATATATTTATCATAAAATTATTAATTCTATAGATGACATGTAGGATGCCACGTCAGATTAGTAAGCATACGTGCCAATTACCATTAGTGACTTAATGTCTTCATGGGAAAATTAACGGCAGGGGGCTTAATGTCAAAAATTAAAAAGTCAATGGGGTTAAATTTAAACTTTAGAACATCAAAGAGATTATCTGCAACTTGTGCAAAGCTCATGGGAGTTTTGTGTATTTTAGCCATTTTATTAATTAAAGTTTCCTTGTGCGTATGTATGTGCGCGCTTGTGCATGTGTGTGTGATAACCAATAACCCCTTATGTTTAGGTGTGTGAGACAACCAGTATAATGTACACCTTGTGTTCATGGAGTGTTTGTTATTATGTGCGTGTCAGTGCATGTGTGTATGACAACCAGTATAACGTACACCTTGAGTGTGTGTGACAACCAAGGTAATGAAAACGTAGATTTTACTTGGAAACGGGAGGAGAATGAAAAATCGTAAAACGTAAAATCGTAACATAGTAAAATCGTAAAAAAATCGTAAAAACTTAAAAACGTTTGGAAAATTAGTAAAATTGTTTCAATGAAAAAAAATTGTAAAAACGTAAAATCGCAGTGATAAAACGAGTTTTTAACTACCCTGGTGACAACCAAGATAATGTACACCTTAAGTTCATAGAGTGTTTGTATAGACAATATATAGTTGTGCGTAACCTTGAGTTCATGGAGTGTTTGTTTATTGTTAAAAAAAAAATGGAGTGTTTGTATAGACAATATAATATAAGTTTCTATAAAATTATTACATTTATTAATTATTGATAAATCTATAAGAAGATATAGACATGATTTTTTTTTTTTTGTATTTCCAATTATGATCATATATTTAAATATGAGTTCAGAAAATTAATAGAACCTTTTAATTAAGAAAAAATTTATATATATTGCCACCCTATAAATATTGTCAGCTCTGGTGATC
This sequence comes from Acacia crassicarpa, assembly GCA_034222035.1. Taxonomy (NCBI): domain Eukaryota; kingdom Viridiplantae; phylum Streptophyta; class Magnoliopsida; order Fabales; family Fabaceae; genus Acacia; species Acacia crassicarpa. The sequence continues at coordinate 45,112,912 of JAWXYG010000003.1, forward strand.
GATAATGATGAGAGGTGCAAGTAGAGATTTAGATTTAATTGTATTAAAAAAAAAAAGTAGATTTAAACCCTCTTGTCATCTCCCAAAAAAAAAATATATAATGTTTATGTATCATCAAATTAAAAATGACAATCATTGCAAATGATTAGTTGATCCGGCATACCTCACATTTTGATTATTTTAATTAATATGTTCTACATTTAAAATTAATTTTGTTTTAAACGAATAGACTTGAATACGCAACAAGCACAAAGGCTTAAAATATAAAGGGAATAGCAACAAACACTGATATGAACTTAGTCTATATGTTCAAACCTTTTAAAAATACCAACAATTAAAAATTGTTTCCCACTATTTGGTGCATCAAAAACTATATCACAACCTTCTGATAAAAAAAGAGTCATTCTAGTAAGATTTTTTTTAATATAATATGAATACTCTTACGCATTGCGAATAAATAAGGTGTCATTATAGGCGTTTCCATTTCCTATTAACATGGCCAAAATGAACTCCTGCTCCCATCATCTCTTCCAAAGTTATGTTCTAATATCTTTTTGTCATTCATCCTCTCTCTCTCTTAAAAAAAGAGAGAGAGAGAGATAATGTATCCTGAAATATAAATAAATAATTGTTTCAATGGAACCTTCTCTTCTACAGAAGATTAGTCGTTGATACACTATCAGATCAGGCCATTCCTTTTCTTTCTATTTGTTATTATCTTTATTACTATTACCAAATAAAATGACCACGTTGAAAGGAAATGGATGAACCCCTTCTTAGAAATGATTAAATCCTCAAAATGATTGCTCCAATGTATCACATAAATTCTTTAAAATGAAAGAGTCAAATAATTCTCAGTGGTGGAATAAAATATCTCTCATTTCTCCCTCGAAATTTTTTTCAAAGTAAACTTGTTATGTTGCTTTGGCCTTGATCGGTGCATTATTCTTTTGAATCCGGTAACAACGGATATCATACCTCCTAATTAATGTTCTCCTTTAGACCTTTCAACTAATCGATACGACTTCAGAGAGTGGCCTTTTGCTAAAACTCAATTAGTTTCTTGAAAACTCACTTCGAATATAAAACTTTGAGTATTTAAAGATGTTTTCGTTATTCCCAGTAATAGGGCTTGGTAAAATATCACTTCTTCCAAAGTACAACCCGTTCGTTCAGCTCGTAACAATCCAATAGTTCATTGGGTGGAAAAACATTAGACATTCCATCTTTTGAAACCGATACAATTGATGTTATTTGATGCACAATAAGTTCTATATGTCTATTGTGGATTTACGTCCCCTGGGATCAATAAACCTTTTGGATCTTATTAACCAAAGAAATACGGCCTTGCATAATAATTGGCTCAGCACCAATCAATAATACCCATGGAATGCCAAGAATTCTTGTTATATGCTCTTTCCAACCCTCAACTTTCTTTTCTAGATTCATCGATATTGAATCAACGGAACACACTTCTAATACATGTTCCACTTTTGGAAGACCCTATGTTATATCACCAGATCTCGATTTTTCATATAAAAATGTAAGTAATATAACTCATCATAAAGCATTTCCCCATAATGGATTAATGGCCATGAACAGTTGCTCCTGGAGTTGCCAAATAAAGGTTAGCCAATCTTATTACTACAAAATCCATTTGAACAATTAGAACCTGACCCAATTTTAGGTGTGGTTCATTTTTAGCTATACACACATTTTCGAAGAAAAAAATTGCCCAAGGTTAATTGTTGTACATATTTTTTTAAAACGAGAATTATGATAGAGAACATGCCAATTAAAATGGAATTGATTCAAAACGATATTACTGCATAGAATAGATTGTAAATCCTCCCATTTTCACCTATTAAATACTCCCTCTAGTTCTAATTATAGGAATGTTTTTGTAGTGCAAATTGTACTATAAAGGTGTTTCTAGAATTAGGACCGGAGATAGTAATATTTAAATACTTGAAAAGTTCCCTTTAAATTATCAAGCTGCAGATATTTAGTTATTGAGATCTGATTATGAGTTATTAAACTGTCTCTGTAACTTGCAGGGCTATTCCTAAAGGATTCCTAATTGGAATTAGAGGATCACTTTTAATTGATTCTTTTATCCAATTGTGATATGTTAAATCGTTGAATAGGGTCATTTGAAAACAATGATCCAATAACAAAATTATTAAAGATCGGCATTCCTTATTTCGATTCAACAACATACGAATAGTTATGTGATTTCAGCAAAGTGTTTGTTGAATCTTTGTCTTGAAATAAATAGAATAAAATGGATTGATATTTGTGGGATCTGACTCATTATCAATGATTAATCTTTAACCAAAGAGATCATTCCTTTTTCTGATATATGGAATATGAGATTTCACTAAGTCAATTCTTAGAAAATTTACTTACTTCAACAAAAGAAGCGTGGGTCTCTTCAATGGAAGAAATCCTTCTGTCTCGATTCCAATTGAATGCTTAGAAAATATTTCACTAAGTCCGAACTAATTAAATGATTGTATTAGAAATTCCCCGAATTGGTTTTCCATTTCCATAAAGAATATAATTGACAATTTTAAGTTCTAGATTATCCCTTTCCTGCAACAAATTAAAAGACTAATTTTTTTTAATTAAGAGGCTAATTCACGATGTATAATATTCTTGAATGTTGTCCCATCTTTAGTTTGTCACCTATATATGTTATACATTACGATATTATAAATTATCCAATCTTCCTTTTTTAATAGAAGTATAACCTATCAAATTATAGTGAAAATTAATAAGCATCCCCTATAATTTCATCTCATTTTTAATCAAGTCATTTCATTTTTTTTCTTTTTATTATGTTTTAATTTATTCAATTATAAGTATTGGTTCTTATGCTTGCTCATAATTTGTAAGATAAACAACGTTGCTAATTGATGACATGGCTCTCGCACAGCATACCCTTAGATTACTTTTAGCGGCATGCATCTAAATAAAGTCAAAATCAGTCACATCATGGATTATATATAGATGTAGGATAGTTATGAGCATAATAAATTTTTATTTTTATGATGATGATAAATATATTTTATTTCATTAGTTTATTTTTAAAATGTCATTTTGATTCTTTTGTCAAAAATCTCTGCTGTGAATTTTCAGTGAATATTGATAAATATGCATTTTTTATGATAGTGCTATGAGGACCTTCTAAATCGACGCACTCCAAAGGCGTTCTTCAAAGGCCAAAGAGCCTAAATGGCTCAGACCAAAGATTGGTACAATATTTGTACACTTGGCACACTGCCTTGTGAACTTGGTCAGTAAGATATATATTACTTATATATTTCTTGTTCTTTTTAGACTCGTCGGCAACCACCGGCGTCCAACCTATGTGGCCAATATGTCATGAAACACATGTATGATATTGTCACTGAAGAAAATACTAAATTATATGCAAAGGTAAATATTTGATGTTACATATAATTATGCACGCAAGTTAATTCAGTTTCTGGCTTAATGTTACATATGAAATATGGACGCGAGTTAATTCAGTTTCTGTCTTTGATGTTACAGATGTTTCACAGCCCTGCCCTCTTTTCGGATGCTGAACTCGAGCACATACACAATTTGTTTTGTCAATATCTGTATGACCTGATCTTAAGTGATCAGAGACAATAATTAATAATGTCATTCATTTGTAAATATTCTATAGCAACAATAATCTTCTGTAAATTTGATTATTTTTTCGAACAATTTGTAAATAATACACAGGTTCAATAGATAAATTTGTTTAATTTTTCGAACAATTTTCTTGTGTCCATTTTGGGTATCTGAAATTGGATGGTGGATATAGCTATTTAGTGCTTGAAATTTGAGGTTCAATATGCTGTAAATAAGCAAGAGTTCGTGACTTTAGGACCGTATATGGGTAAACTTCCGGTCCTAAAAGTTTTCGGTTTAAATAATATGAGACTTTTAGGACCGCATATTTTAAACTTCCGGTCCTAAAAGTATTCGGTTAAATAATATGAGTCTTTTATGACCGTATATTGTAAACTTTCGGTCCTAAAAGTATTCAACCTAAATATTGTGAGACTTTTAGGACCATATATGGGTAAACTTCCGGTCCTAAAAGTATTCGAGACTTTTAGGACCGTCTATTATTTTACTGTCCGCTCCTAATAGTCTTCCTTTAAATATGTTGACTTGCTTTTCAGACAAATCATTAATTAGTGTTCAAGGCAACCAAAGTTCTGTCGTTCTGCTCAAGCTAGGACCGTCATTGTCGTCGATTTTACCTCTCCTGATGTTGAGTAGCAACATCGTTGTCCCTTTTTCTCTGTCTCTTTTCTTTTTGTCGGAAAAAGAAAAGAGACAAAGAAAAGGACACTTTGTTTCCAATCAGGGCGAGGCAAAACCGACGACAATGACGGTCCAACCTTGAGAAGAATTGTCACTGTGTTTGTTTTTATTCGAATAAGGTAAACAATGTTTTTTGTTTTGTTGATCTGATCTTAACTGTATATTGTTGGATTTTTTAATGTGCGAGTTTTTAATGTTAATCAAACACACAAGGACAATGTTTTGTTTTCTTCCTTCTTGTCGGAAATAGAAAGAATCTTTTGTTGGATCTTAACTGTATATCGTTGGATTTTTTAATGTGCGAGTTTTTAATGTTGATCATACACACGAGGACAATGTTTTGTTTTTTCCCTCCTTGTTGGAAAAAGAAAGAATGTACTGAGAAGGACAAGGGCGATCGAAATAAAGCATGTAACAAATTTATTATAGATTTTTTAATGCTGCCCCGTGGGGGGCAACGCAGTACATGATAAAAAAAGAAAAAAAAAACATAAAAATATTTACTCCTCCCCATCATTGTCGAAGGGGAGGGAGTCGTCGAAGAGGTCGGTGACGTCGTCATCGAACGGATTGTACTCAACGTCCTAGGCGTCGAGTATCGCGTTGATCTTGTTGTTGATGGCGTTGTAGACCTGAAAAATCTGGCCCTGTCGTCGATCTATATGATTGACGCGGGCCAGGAGCTGGCGCAGCAGCTGTTTGGTGGTTGGGTTCGGAGGCAAAGGAGGAGGGTAAGGATTGTTATGCCCAGCGGGAGGAGGAAAAGGAGGACCTGGTGGTGGTGGAGAACCTTGGGGCGGTGGAGCAGCCATTGTAAAAGTGATGATGAAGAATGTAAAGAAAGTAAAGTAACAACGAGTTTAAATAGAGAACCCATCCGGAGTGAAACGTCAGAACCTTTAATGAGCAGACGCATAGTTCATCAGAATACAAGGAGACGCCTAGTTACGTTGGGAAGTTTATCTAGAAGCAGAAGAGATCCTTTGATAGAGTGTAAGGATACGACTATGCTATCGGAATTTGAAACGATGAACTTTTTTTACGAAATTAAATCTTACTTTAAAAATTAGGAAAAAATAAATGAATTTTAGGACCGGAAAATTGATAAAAGATCGGTCTTAAAGGTAATTTAATTGATTAAAAAAATAAATAATATACTTTTAGGACCGGAGAAATGATAAAAGGTCGGTCTTAAAATTAATTCATTTTAAAAAATAAATAATATTTATAAAACTCGCTCGTAAAATAGATCATTCGTCTGCTCTTTACCTTTATTAACTCCTCAGTCCTCATACCTCTCTGTCCTTAACACTACCTCGTAACTCCAAACTACCTCTAGCTCTGCCTTTATTAATAAACTCCTCATACCTCTTTGCACCAACTGCTCATCAAACTATGGTTAGATACAAGATAACCGCTCGTAGGGGTGCTCTTACTCGTGATGCTCGTCCTTCCGTCGATCGTTATATGGTGAGCCTCCTCCATCGAGAGTGCGTTCTATTGAAACAGAAGAGACTCGGGTCGTTGGACCCATTGTTATTTCCGATGATGAAGAGATTGCCGCACCCCCCTTCCAGCCTTCTGTCCATGAAGAGGTTCCTGCTCCACCTCTCCAACCAGTTGGCCCCAGCACGCCTATCGCTGACCCTCGTCCTCTTTCCTCTAACGACCTGATACAAATAAGACAGGAACTTGCTGATATCCGGTGGGAAATTAATCACTACAGAAAAATAGAGTTTTAGTGGCGACTTTCAGTGGCGACTAAAAATGTCGCCGCTGAAAGTGTGACTTTTGGCGGCGACTAGAAGGGTCGCCGCTGAAAATCAATACTTTCAGCGGCGACACTTTTAGTCGCCGCTGAAAGTCATCTTTCAGCAGCGACATACAATAGTCGCCGCTGAAAGTGACACTTTTAGTGGCGACAATTTTTGTCGCCACTGAAAGTGACACTTTCAGCGGCGACTTTCATTAGTCGCCACCAAAAGTGTGTTTCAGCGGCGACTTAATGTCGCCACTGAAAGTCTTTTTTTTTTTTTTTTAAATTTACAATAAATATATTGGTTGATGTAATTTCTTAAAAAAATAAATTAATTTTTTGGATCATTGTCACATTATTTTAATACCATGGTTATTAATATTAAATACTAAAGATTTTATTTAGGCAAAAAAAAAAAAAAGTCAAAAGCTTAAAGATGATGAGAAAGTTGAGAAGAAGAAAGCGCCTACGTCGTATGCGTTGGTATTTACGAAAGAGAAATATTTATGAAACAAACAAATGAAGCAACCCATTATGGACGTTGCAATTCTCTTTTTGATACGAAAAAGTTTTGGAGGGGTTCGACATCAGTCCCCCATTAAGGTCAGGGCACAGCCCCGGGCTCTTTGAGCACGTACTGGGGACTTACGAGATAGCTTACCAAAGGAGAGGGATCGAACACACGTCCCTTTGGGACTTGACCAAATCCCATACCATCTATGCCAACTATCTTTAGATTTTTTTTTCCAATTTGCCCCTATTTAAATAACTATTTAACGAAATGCCCCTGTTAGGAAACTATTTAAGCATCCGCCCCTGTTTAGTCGACTAAATAATCTCATTTAGTCGACTAAAACGCAGGGCCAAATTGTTTTTGAACATCCACGAGATTTAGTACACTAAACCCTCAGGTTTAGTCGACTAAACCTGTCTAGAGGCAAAATTTTTTAGAGGTCCGCGATATTTAGTCGACTAAATCAGTCCAGAGGGGTTTTTTAAAAACAACCAAATATATATATTTGGTTGTTTTTTAAAAAATACCAATTAAATTTCAAAATCTTAAATATATGATTTAATAACAGAATGAGTTGTTGTTCTGGTGAGAGGTACCACAATCGATACCTTTTCATATGGCCACATATAATTATGGAGATGGAAGGTATCAATCCCAATATTTCTCACAGGCCTAGCAAGCGCTCTACCATCTAAGCTATATCCTCTTTGGTTGAAACTTTGTCCGATAAAATATGTGACTCTAATTTAATTCACCTTAAAGTAATAAATTCTTTAACCTGCAAAACAAAATCAACTTAGGTCCGATTTAGTCCTATGATTCAGCAACATAGTCACGTACACTTATCAAAAAGATAAATTCACATTTGAAATCTATAATACTGAGGTCCCTATAAACTTTTTTTTTTAATAGATGAAATTACATTAAAAAAAGTTTTTGATATAATTTTTTTTGGGACGTGAGGGAAAATTATCTAAATTTTTTTTTGTATGCCCATGTATTTTTGGTAACAAAAAAAAATCTTTGTATGCCTTTTTTTTTTTCAGGTCTGCGCCATTTTCCCCCCCATTCCCTCGATGCGAATGTTTTGCTGAAATTTCCCTAACCTCTCACTAAACACTAATAGTCGATCGAACCCGAAATCCTCCCTCACATTGTTCGTCTTCCTCACAGAGAAATTCCCGGCCACGAGCTCCGCTATTCCCCATCTCCCCTCGCTATCGAAGTCGCTCACTTCGTCAACCTCATCCACTGACGAGGAAGACAGGTCCACATCCACATACTCTCCTGATCTCGACCACTCCGGCGTCCTCTCTCCTCAGTACCAACGTATCGACCACTAATCCACCATATTCTCTGCCTCTAAGGTCTTCATCCCTATCTTGCTGCTTGTTTTTATAAAAATTAAAGTAATTTGTTTTGCCTACTGTGACTGGGCAAACCGAACTGATTATTTTCTGTTGTTCGGTTCGTTTTTTATGCCATTCAGTTTCTCCTCGGTACTATATAATATTAATTAGTTAATTTGATTGGGTTCCTTTCCGTCCGGGAAAAATGATGTGTTTGATGTATGCTTGTGAGGGAAATTCTGAAAAGTGATTTTAATAATGCAAATTGTGTAAAATAAATTATCTATGGCATTATATATCTAGGATTTTATGGAATCATCATCCCAATGCCTACACCATTAACTACAAAAAAACTCGAAATTACCCACGGAATTGAGACGGAATTATTTCCGTGGGTAATTAGCCACGGATTACCCACAGAATTCCGTGGGCAATTAACAAAAGATTTTTTTTTCTTAAAAAAAATATTACCCACGGAATATCCCTGGGTAATTTGACGGTTTGAATTACCCACGGAATTCCGTGGCTAATCCGTGGGTGATGTTACATGTTTTTTTAAAAAATTATTGTAATCTGTATGGTTTGAACACGGGACAGGGGAGAAGATATAAAATTGCCTAACCAACTGATCTAAGAGATTTACTTTGCTTTTTTGTGAAATTTATTTTATTTTAGGTTAATAATTTGCAGTCCCTTAATCCCTAATAAAATTTGAGCCCTTATTTTCATTTCACTCAAGCGCCTCTTCCGTGCAAATTTTCTTCCTTTCCCGCGGTATGGTGCCAAAACTCAGCGCCCTAATTTCCCCTTCTCCACTCCTTCACCATCTACCCAAAACTCAGCCCTAATTCCCCTTCTCCACTCCTTCACCATCGACATATATCAGATTTCAGACTCACTCACATCGCTATTTTGCCTTAGGTTTGCAGAATCGCAGCCCTTCCCTTCGCCTGCTCAGAATCTAAGATCATATCTTCACTTCTACACTGAGCTTCCCTTCGTATTCGTCCCACAGCGCTCCGTCTCCCGTCTCCCGTCGGCCTCGTCTCCTCTCCGCCCTTCGTCGGTTCTCATCTCCGTTCTGTCAGCTGGAGCCTGGAGGTAACCCTCTGTACTACTTTGTTCTCATCTCCGTCGGTTAATCAAATTGCGTGGGTCTGTTCTTGGTAGCTGTACGAGTAGTGGCCCGCTATTGGCCTTCGCTCTATGTTCTAAATAAACTAGAATACCCATTGCTATTATAATTATAAGTTTTAAAATAAAAACAATAATTCATAACGTCATATATTTGAATTTTTGCTACCAAATGAGAGAACATTATTGCTGTGTATGAATTTAGATGGATGCTCTTGTCATGTTGAGCTCTCAGTTCAAACTTCAACTCTTTTTTTGGCCCAATGTACTTAAACTCTTTAAAAAAATAAAACAATTCAAAACAAATTAACTTGTGTACACCGTCTATATATGTTTTTACTTGTACATTAACTATCACTTTGTTGCTGATAGCATATTCAAAACAAATCTGCTTGCGACTATGAAGAAAAATATTTTTTTTTATTTTTCTTTTCCATACATAGCAGCAACAAACGAAAAAGCAATTGAACTACACATTTTCCTTCTTGAAATCCACTGCATTTGTGTCTGCTTTTTGGGGGAGAGAGCTTTGAGTAATTAGAGATTAGATAGTCTAATAATATTATTAGACTCTCTAATCTCTAATTCAATCGATTTGGTTTTTTGGCTTGTTAAGTTGATTTACATAGTTATAGTGCTCTGCTTGGTTAATTGTAGGTAGAATGTGGGGAAATAGCAAGTTATCATTCCAAGGATCCAATCCCTCTTTCATTTACTACTACTAAAAGTGGACCTTTTTTGTTATAATGGAATGAAGTTACTCTCCAGGGCTATTATATTTCTATGTCAACGCAATTATTTGTGCGTTTGTGTGTATTAATAGTTCTAACACCCATATCTGTTTCTAATGTTTTTAGAGGAGATTTGAGCATATATTCAATTAACTAGGATCCACTCTACCGCATAACTATTGAGGCACAACAGGAAATTAGATTTGACATAGATCAATTCCCATTATTTACCTGTGACTAACATGAGCTTGAAGTTTCCATCATAACTCATGAAACTTCATTGTATGGCTTTGTTCCATGCCTCTTTGATAGTATTCCAAGTAAATATAGATAGCAATGTAGCAGCTGAAAGAAGAATGGTATAATCTGACTGATTTCACTTTTCTCTCATGCTTCTTGCTCCACTTCTCTCTGATTCTCTTTCTCTTACCAATGTGTTGAATAAGTAAATACATAAGCAATTACTTGCTTCTGATGCTGCCTAGGGCTAAGTTTTTCCTTTAATTTGATCTTCTAATGATCCTGTTTGTCTCAATCTTGTCCTCTTTCATATTAGTGCTTAATCCCTCACTTTCATATACTATACTTTGTTATTTAATTATGCTTTCTTATTTGACTTTAATAATGGTTTGTTATATAAGGCTAATACTTATTCTCTTTCATATTTTCTTTCTTTTTTCTTTCTCTTTTTATTAGTCATTCTGAATTAAACTTTTCGTAAATAAACATATGATACTAAAAAGAATAAAGAGAAATTTTGTATCGCATCTTTGGCCCACTTGTAGTTGAAAGAAAAGTAGCTGTATAAGCTTTTACAAGGCGTATAAGTGGTTCCACGCATCTATGATCCTCTTCTTTTTAACAAGCATAGCCTATTTAGAATGATTAGTATATGCACAAGCCAGCTTTTAATAATCATCAACATTTACGTTCAGTCCCATTGGCATGAAGTTTTTCTGTACTTTGATTTAATTTTTTTTAAATGGAATGATTGATGAAGTGTAGAAGAATCACAAGTAAACAAAGCCTGTTTTATGGAGTAAGTTTTGTTTTGTTTTTTTTTTTGTTTTTTGACTCTATACTTGATTAGAATGAGATGGAATTCTTAAAAAAAAAAAAAAAAGTGCAAAAGCTCAGTCACATTTGCACTATCAACGGAAATCATTTGTTGACCAGCAAAATGTATACTTCTCATATTTATGTTTGATGCTATTTACTTTATCTACTTTTGTTTTTCTTTATGTTTATGTCTATAATGCATACTTTGAATAAATGTATAGTGGTGCTGAATTATTTATGTTGTTCATTACCATCAGATCTGTTCCAAATTTTCCTAATGTTTTAGCCGACAATATTACTAAATTAATTCTACAAATATATTTTGTACCATTTTACTATTGTCCGATCTATAATTTTAGTTTAATGGCTAATATATCTCATCAGGCGACTCCACAATATAGTGCAATGCACAGGGTTTTTGACAAGTTGCATTAGGAGTGAGGCTTAAAGAATACCAAAAGCAAAACAGTAATTGTGTTGAAACACTATATTGAAACACAGAAAATGAAGTACAAGAGAATGAATCAGAAGATACTGATATAAGTGATAGTGGCTCAGAAGAATCAATTGAATGAAATTATTGTTTCTTTATGGTAGCTTTATTGTCTCTTTATAATTTAAATTTACTTTCACACTTTTTCTACTTACTTAAAACTTAATTTGAATGTGGTGCATTTTTGCAGGATATGTCAGGATTAAGGAGAGGTCGGGGTAGGAAAAATATTTCCTTGAGAGGACGTGGTGACACAAATAATGAGGGTACTCCCTCTACACCTCAGTCACTTGAGGAAATGCCTGCAAACTCTGCCCCTACTCAAGCTAGTAGTGCAGGTACATTTGTTTTAGTTTTTTATAATATAAATTACTACTCTACGTCACAGTGGTTTAGGTATAAGTAAGAGATAAATTAATACTAGGAAAATGCAAGCTTGAAATTACAATAATGCAAGCTTGCTTATGCTTCCCCTCTTTTTATATATTCCTCTTAGTCTCTCTAGCTTGAAATTACAATAATGGGTATGTTGTATACTTTGAAAAAAAAAAAGCAATGCAAGCTGCCTCCCCTCTAAATTAGTTTGGTGAGTAAATGAATAAGGAAGCATTTGTTATACAAGGCAGTTTGCGGCATATTGGCATTTGGTGCTTGTTTGGGTTCTCTTGGGGAAGCTCTCACTCTCTCAAGTTAGCAGTAGCACTGTACCTTTCTCTTTTTCAAACTCTCATTCTCTGTGATTTCTTTGGCATGCGCTGTTTTTTTTTTCAGTTTTCTGGTGATTTCTGAGCTTATGAGTTTAGGATTGAAGCCCATTTGATCAGTTACGAATTTGAGTTTGATTTTCTTAGAGCTGTCCTCTGTCTCCTCTCTTTAAATTCATTTTCCGATTGGCGTTCTGCATTGTTGATTTTCTTGATTTTCTGCTAAATACCAAACTCTTTTTTTAAATCATCATCCGGAAGTAAGTTATGAACATGCTTTCAAAAAAGTCAAAACATTGGCGCTGGTTGGCTAACTACGCATAACATCATTGAATTCTGATTTTATGATCATGTTCAAGCCATCAGAAGACTGCAAACTATTCTGCAAAATATGATTTTATGATCATAATTCTCTTCATAGCAAACTATTCTACTTCACCCAAGTAATCATCAATTTCAGTTGGTGTCAATACCCTGCAAGACAATAAATTTACTATGTTAACAGATCTGAGTAGATCCATATCCATATAACTTATGGTTTTAAGTTATAGGTCCTATGAATTGAAATGTTTTCCAGGATCACGTTGTGGTACTGGATAAACTTCCCAACCCATATTTCCTTTGTGGCATTGACATTATTTTTTGATTGCTAATCAAAATGATCTACTTTTCGATTTGTTAGTTTTATTTGGACACGTTTTAGACTCAATTATATAATCTGCTCTTAATGGATGCTTGAGTCTTTAGGTTGTTGCTCAGTTTTAATTGTTTTAATTCTATCGCGTGAATAATAGGCTCCTCGAATCCTATCAAAAAAGGTAGAGGTGTGTACAAATATTGTAAAGTGGACTCGAGGACTAGATTTGGATCCAAGATACGGGTGCTATTATCAGATGACATGACAAGAGCGGTAGGTGGGGAAGCAAGAAACCTTGTCAATTATTGTGGTTATGTTGTTAGGACCACAATATCTTTTCAACATGGTGCTGAATGGAAGAACATTTATGAAGTATATAAAGATGAAATGATCTTGAAAGTAAAGGTATATACTCTTCCCAAATATTTATATATATCTTTGTTTATTAATGTTTTCATAACTTTTTTTTTTGGTTTATTTAGGACAAATTCGAACTTTCTGATGCAACCGAAGAAGAAAAGTTCAAAGAAACTATAACAATGAACTTTCAAAATGCCTTTAGAAATTGGAAGACCAAATTGCATTCACACTATAACAAATATGCTTCTGATGAGGAGAGGCGGGCTAATCCTCCTCAAACTATTAGTTCTGAAGATTGGGAGTTGTTACTAGCATATTTTCAAACTGACACATTCACGGTAGCTTTCTATCCTTTAAAATGGATCATATATTTATTTTAGTCATTAATTCTTTCTTACTAATTTTTTTGTAGAAAAAAAGTAAAACAAACAAGGGCAACCGAGGAAAACAAGTAACAAAGCATACTTGTGGTTCTCGGTCATTTGAGGAGGTTAAGTTTGCGACAGTAAGTTCAATCTCTAATCACTTTAGTTTTTGTTTTGAATCATTTTTCATTTTAAATTGTACCATGTCTCGTCTTTGTATATTATGCTTTGTAGAGGGACCCCACTACTGGACAGGCTAAACCCCCTGCCCAATTGCACATGATCCAACACACTAGGAAGAACGCAGAGGGACAGTTAGAGTGGGCAGATCCACAATCTCAGCAAATACACGTATGCGTTGTGTTTTTATGTTTTACTAACTACAATAAATTTTTTATCTCATTTGTTTCATGCTTTAATTGTAGGCTAATTTGGAAGACCTTTGCCAACAACAAGAAGACGTAGAGGTTGATTCTCGAATGACCTCTGATGAAATATTGAGAGCTGTTCGTGGTGAAAGATCAGGGTATGTAAGAGGCAAAGGGTATGGAGCAGAGCCGTTGAGGAAGAGAAATCGCTCTCAAACCAGTGATAATTCAGCTGTGGAGATCGTTCGTACCCAATTATTTGAGGAATTTGATAAAAAATTTGAGGAGCAGCGTGAAAAGATGGAAGCAGAGCGTGCAAGGCTGGAAGCAGAGCGCGTAGAAGAACGTGCAAGGCTGGAAGCAGAGCGCGCAAGGCTGGAAGCAGAGCGTGTAGAAGAACGTGCAAGGATGGAAGCAGAGCGCGCAAAAGAACGTGCACAATTTGATGAGAAGATAAAACAAATGGAGGAGAGGATTCTATCTATCTTAATGCCTCAGGGGCAAGTAACAGCTCCTACTTTATCTACTCCCAGCCTTCCAGTCCCATCAGCTGATCGGTCTTCATAGTTTTATGTTTCATGTTTCCTTCCAACGAACAACTTTTAGACTGTTTATAGAAAATTTAAATATTTCATGTTGTTAAATTTGAATATTTATGTTTGTATCATTTAATGTTAATATATCGTTAGTTTCAAGTTTTTTATGATCTTAATCAATGTGGTATAGGTTTAATTGTGGTACAATTTTTAATTTAATCAATTTGCATTTAAAAAATTAAAAAAAATTACTTTTGGTGGCGACAAATGTCGCCGCTGAAAGAACTATCAGCAGCGACATTTGTGTCGCCACTAAGAATATATATCAGCAGCAATACGTGGATGCAGCTGAAAAATTTATCAGTGGCGACTAAAGTCGCCGCTAAAAATAATATCAGCAGCGACATTTGTGTCGCCACTAAAAACATGTATCAGTAGCAATATGTGGATGCAGCTGAAAAATGTATTGGTGGCGACTAAAGTCGCCGCTAAAAATAATATCAGCGGCGACAAGGGGTCGCCGCGAAAACATGTATTAGCCGCGACATCCTGTCGCCGCTGAAAAATGTATTAGTGGCGACAATTTTGTCGCCACAAAAAATAGTATTAGTGGCGATACTTGTCGCCGCCGAAACTATGTTTTCAGTGGCGACACTCGCTGTGGTGACTTTTGGCGAACTTTCAGTGGCGACGGAATGTCGCCACTGATACTCTACTTTTAGCGGCGACACTAAAATGTCGCCACCAAAAGTATCCGCCACGGAAGTTACAGCAACGACTTTTTGTCGCCGCTGAAACAGTTTTAGCGGCGACATTTGGACTTTCAGTGGCGACTTTTGTCGCCACCAAAAGTCAAAATTTTTGTAGTGAATGCTGCTCAAGCCGATATTGCCTGGGCTTTAAAGGATAACAAGCTTTGATAATTTTCTTCTTTTTTTTATTGCAATGTGTACGGCAATATTCAAGTAATTAATAATAGCATTAATTAAAAAACATAAACTTGTCTCTTTTTAATTTTTTGTTCAAGTAATTAATAATAGCATTAATTAAGAACTATAAGCTTGTCTCTTTTTAATTTTTTGTTCAAGTAATTAATAATAGCTTTAATTAATAGCATTGATAATTTTCTGCGCTCGCCACAACCAATACTTTTTTCTTGAAAAAACTAATTGGGAATTTATTTTCTTAGTTTTCAGATAAAGTTATATATTTAGGACCGTCTACTAATAATTAATCAGTCTTAATAAAATCTACGAATGAATAATAAAAACTTAGGTCCGGAGTATTATAAAACTGCGGTCTTAAATATTTAGGACCGGACAGGATAATAATTCGGTCTTAAAAGTAATACTTAAAAATTTAATATAAAATATTTAGGACCGGATGCTTTATAATTAATCGGTCTTAAAAAATCCAAATACAAAAACATGTCTCTGTCGCGCGGAAAATTAAATTTCTCTCTCTGAATTTCTCTTGTCGCGCCGAAAGTGATAAGGAGGTTCTGTTTCCAGTGTTTGTGTGTTGCTCCATCGGTGCTTCGCGTTGCTCTCTCGACAATCACTTCCCTGTTTCTCAGCTAAACTTAAACCAAGTTGTAAGAGGTGTTTCGGTTATATAACTTCATGGTTTTCCTACTTATCGTTCTGGGTTTTTCTTGAGTGGAACGAAATCGATGAAATGCTCTTGTGGGTTTCTCTGTTGTTAATGAATTTTCTATTTTGAAGATTATATTTGCACTTGAAACCTACCCAACTGACTAACAAATGTTTTTAGGGTACTCTTGTTGTCTCCAACATTAACGTTCGTGGCGGGAGAAGAAAGACTCTTATTTGGCATTTGAATTTATATGCTACAGGTGAGTTCACAAGACCTTCATGCAAAGCATTTAATTTCCTTGTCATGCATTTATTTTGCTTCGGGAGTATTTTAGTTTGACTTCACTGTGATATTCATGACCAAAAGTGATTCTTCGTTATGCATTTATTTTGCCTTATTTTACGTATGTTAAATCTTTCCGTCCATAGGAATTCTACTATGGATCACAGTTGGATAAATGCTTTACGGATGAGCGTTGAATATCAGAATGGGGTGAGGGACTTTATTGAATTTGCTAAACAAAATGCCAATGATGATAGTGGAAAGTTTATTGCCCTTGTGTAAAATGTTTGAATGAAATGTGACTAAGTCCTAAAGTTATACGCACACATTTAATTTGTCATAGATTTTGTAAGACTTATACAGTATGGGTATGGCCTGGTGAAAAAAATACCAAGTGGGTCTCAACATGGGGAAGTGGCCTTTGATGATAATGACACGGATATGGACGATCGCATAGAGGACATTATTCGTGATGCAAGAGAAGAGGCCTTTCAACAATCACATGCATATGGTAATATGCGCAGTGATGTAGAGACCCCGCTATACCCTGGGTGTCAAAAATACCAATTGTTGAACGCTGTATTGAAATTGGTAAGCTTGAAGGCACGTCATGGATGGAGCGACAAGAGTTTTTCTTAAATGCTTGAGACTTTTAAGGACATGCTTCCAGATGATAATGTGTTGCCGCATTGATACTATGATGCTAAGAAAATACTTTGTCCACTGGGGATGGAGTACAAAAAGATCCATGCATGCCCGAATGATTGCGTATTGTATAGAAAAGAGTTTGAAGAGAAGCAGAATTGTCCGATATGTGAAACCCCAAGGTACAAGTCAAATAATGGGCCTGCAAAAGTGTTGTGGTATCTTCCAATCATACCAAGGTTCAAGCGGTTGTTTGCGAATGAAAATGATGCAAAAAATCTGCGGTGGCATGCAGATGAGAGGATTTCTGATGGAAAGCTTCGTCATCCAGCCGATTCTACTCAATGGAAGAAAATCGATCAATTATTTTCCAACTTCGGCGAAGAACCTAAGAACCTTAGGCTTGCCCTTAGCACAGATGGCATGAATCCATATGGAAGCCTTAGCAGCGTACATAGTTCATGGCCTGTACTTCTCATTATTTACAACTTATCCCCAATGTTATGCATGAAATGAAAGTACATGATGCTGTCTATGTTGATTTCGGGACCAAAACAACCCGGAAATGACATTGATGTTTACCTTCAGCCCTTGATCGAAGACTTGAAGGAGTTATGGGAAGAAGGTGTGGATGTTTTTGACTCTTTCAAGAAGGAGGTATTCAAATTGCGAGCCATGATATTCTGTACTATAAACGACTTCCCAGTATATGGTAACTTGTCAGGGTATAGTGTAAAGGGCTATAAAGCATGTCCGGTTTGTGAAGAAGGCACATGCTACCATCAACTCCAATATGGAAGAAAGATGGTTTATCTTGGACATAGGACATTTCTTAGACGGGGCCACCCATATCGTCGATTAAAAAAAGCCTTCTTTGGTGGCCAAGAATATGAACATGCTCCGGTGCCATTGATTGGGGAGCAAGTTTATGAGAAGGTAAAAAATATCAATGTCATCTTCAGCAAGACAGCCAAAAGTAGAAAAGATACAAATATATGGAAAAAGAGATCTGTATTCTTCGATCTTCCCTATTGGCGCAATCTTGATGTGAGACACTGTATCGATGTCATGCATGTGGAGAAAAGCGTATATGATAGTATTGTTGGCACGCTTCTCAACATACAAGGCAGTTCCAAGAATGGTGTGAAGGCAAGATTGGATTTGCAAGCAATGGGAATACGTGAAGAGTTACATCCAAGGCCGTATGGGACGAGAACTTATTGTCCCCCGGCTTCTCATACTTTGTCTAAGGATGAGAAACAAAGTTTTTGTGAGTGTTTACATGGCACAAAAGTTCCCTCGGGGTATTATTCAAATTTTAAGAGGCTTGTATCGATGAAGAACTTGAAATTAGTAGGCCAAAAATCGCATGATTGTCATGTCTTGATGCCACAGCTACTCCCAATAGCTATTCGAAGCATCGCCGAATATGACCTTCGGGTCGTTTTGACTAGACTTTGTGTCTTCTTCAATGCGGTTTGTGGTAAAGTTTTTGACATTGAAAAGTTGGATGAATTGGAGAATGAAGGATATCTTATCTTGTGCCCCCTTGAGAAGCTTTTTGTTCCTACATTTTTTGACATTATGGTTCATCTAATTGTCCATCTAGTGAGGGAGATAAAGTTGTGCGGCCCTATCCATTTACAGTGGATGTACCCAATTGAAAGATCTATGAAATTCCTTAAAGGGTACGTGAAGAATGCATACCGTCCAGAAGCATCGATTGTTCATAAATATGTTTCTGAAGAAGCCATAGAATTTTGTCAAAATTATTTGGCCAAAGTAAGACATATTGGGCTTCCAAAACGTCATCATGCTGAAGGGGCTAGGCGAGGGGCTTTAGTAAAGACTGTGGATCCTCATGAATTGTCACAAGTCCACTTATACATCTTGAATAATGTTGATGAAGTTCAAGCCAGCATAGCTGCACATAAAGAAGTTGTGAGGAAAGAAAATCATCGAATGACTGAACAAATGTTGATTAGGGAGCATAACAGAACTTTTGCACACTGGTTCAAACAAAAGGTCGAGGGGGAGGAATGTGTTTCTGATATCCTCAAATGGTTAGCACGTGGTCCTGAGGTTGATGTCATAAGTTGGAATTCGTATGTGATCAATGGTTATACATTTTACATGAAGTCCCTAGATGATAGGAGCACAGTCCAGAACAGTGGTGTTATGTTAGAGGCTGAATCTATGCACTTCTCCAGTTCGAAAGACAAGAGCCCTTTATTGGCAGTCATGCCATATTATGGGGTTATTGAAGAGATATGGGAGGTGGACTATATGAAAATTAGATTTCCCATTTTCAAATGCAAGTGGGTTAATGTCAATAATGGTGTTCGGATCGATCGGCTAGGATTTACATTAGTCGATGTCAATGGTAGAAGTTTTGGAGATGAACCTTTTATTATGGCTGACCAAGTGAAACAAGTGTTCTATATCACCGATCAAGAAAATAAAATGTGGTCTGTAGCTCTCCAAGGAAAGAGGGTCATTGATATTGATGAGGAAATGAATTCAAACTATGGTATTCCTGAGAGTACTCCTTTTTGAAGGGGCCTACCGAACATGAACGAAGAAGATGAAGCGGATAATGAACCCGGCATAAGAAGTGATCATCAAGAAGGGATATGGGAAGACATCACTTTATAAAAGAGTCAATTCATAAGGTAATATTCATATATATGCAGATTTCTTCGAAAACTTTAAGGCTTTAACTATATATATTATTCCTTCTATATTCATAAAATGTCTTTGACTATGAAGTTTGTTCCTTGTTTTATTTTTGTGGCAGGATCCGATCCAAAAGAACATGTTATAAAAGAGGATGTTACGTTGTTGGGTGGGAACCAGATGAAGGCATGGTGAATATTATTTTGGGCGCATGTATGTTGTATTTGTAACTTATTATATTTATAAGTAAGTTATCTTATTGTATGAATTAAATTAGGTGTTGTAGACATAGTATAATCATTAATTAAGAGGCCAAATAAATCATGGTGAATAATATTTGTATCATTTTTCCAATTCAATTTATTCAAATAATTGTTCATAGCTTGTAGCTTAAAGTATCGACTTTTATATGCTGGATTGGGTAGTGGATTTGTGTGTATATATAAGTAGCAGGAACAACAGCAGGGAAAAATTCAGAAAAATTTAGACTGGAAATAAATAAGCCAGTTTTATATGTTTAACTTTTAAGACCGGATGTAATTATATGACAGGTCTTAAAGGCCATATTAAGCCGGTCTTAAAAGTTGGTCTTTTAAGACCGTTATGTTATATTTACATGTCCGGTCTTAAATGAAAATTTTTAAGACCGGAGGTAATTATCATCCAGTCTTGAAAGTCAGTCTTTTAAGACCGCGTATAATTAGTCGTCTGGTATTAGAAGCCGCTATTTTTTAGACCGTATGTGTTTTGTCCGGTCTTAAAAGTCCGATATTTTAAGAGCGGCTTATTTTAGGCCGGTCTTAAAAGTTGAGTTTTTGGATCGAACAAAAACTATTTCATGTTCATTTAGTACAACTTTTAAGACCCAATGTTTTAAATGTCAGGTCTAAAAGATTTTCTTTAAGACCGGTTCGTGTCCGGTCTTATATGGTAGACTTTTAATACCGGCTGGAACAAGACCGGTCGTCCATCCGGTCTTACAGGCCTCTTTTGTCCAATCTTAAAAGCCTTTTTTGCACTAGTGATGCTAGGCTCCCTCTAAATATTTGTAACTTTAGATAGATAAAATCTAGAGGGATTTCATTTGGGTGATTCTTATCTTCGGCGAGCTCATCATGTTATAAGATGGAAAGTGTTGACCAGTCCTAAATCTATGGGAGGGCTTGGTTTGAAGTCGGCTGAGATTATGAATGATGCTTTCCATATAAAGTGTGGTTGAAGGTTCCAAAATGAGTGCAATGCCCTATGGGTTTGTTTTTTACAGGGTAAATACAGGGTTCAGCCAGGACATCTACATATTTTTAAAGTTGGTTGTTCAAACTTCTGGAGTGCTGTTACAATTTTTAACAATATGAAGAATGAAGTGATGGTATGGGAAATTGGTGATGGGGCTTCTATCTCCTTTTGGAAAAATAAATGTGTTTCCCCTTCTCTTTGCCTTCAAGATTATGCTTTAAGTCCTATTCCAAAGGAATTATTACAAGACTACATGATTACTAGGTTTGTTAGACAGGATGGCCAGTGGGATGTGTCATTATTACAATATTTCCTTCCTCATAATGTGATTGGTTTAATTAGAGATTTGCTTCCCCCCTTTGTAGACGATGGACCAGATCAGCCCTCTTAGCTAGTTGGTGATTCGATTAGTGTTAGTTTCAAGAGTTGCTATATGTTCTTGGCTGAATCTGACTTTCAACGGTCTGCTATTAATTGCGACATGTGGACTAAGTTATGGAAGTGGGAGGGGCCACATAGAGTAGAAATCTTTGGCTAGAAGTTATTCCATAACATACTTCCTTTTAAGACTTGAATTCAATCTTGGAATGCTAGAGATAGACTATGTCTAGTGCATCATCAGGAAGAAGAAACTAGCTTGCATGCATTTAGGGATTGTCCCTCTAGTTCGACTTCTCTAGTTTGAGTTCTTACCTGATGCTTGTTTACACTCATTTTTCATTGTGACTGGAATGAAAATTGGATGTCTTATGATAAAGAAGTTGGCCGATATTGTTGGAATGCTTTATTCCTTATCACTTGTCAGTTTACTTGGAAATGGAGGAATATGTCCATCCATAGCCCTAAGGATAGTGGCCATAGATACAGCCCACAGCCTATTCTTGAGTTTTTTGGAGGATATTAGGAGGGCACAGTCAGGGTTGGGGTTACAAGCTCTCAGCAAACTCCTAGTACTGTCAATTGGTCTCATCCTAAAGCGCCTTTAGTAAAGATGAACTTTGATAGGGCATCAAAAGGGCCTTCACAGGTGGCGGCATGTGGGGGTTTACTTCGAGATTTCTCTGGTGCATGGCTTGGTGGGTTCGTTGAATGGTTGGGCAACTATTCTGCCCTAGCAATGGAGTTGTGGGGAGTTTTGAGAGGTCTGGAGATGGCATAGGAGGCAAGTCGAAGGCATGTTGTGGTTGAAAGTGACTATCAAATAGTCATTGCATTACTTTCCAAAGAAGATATTATAGGTCATGAGTCTCATCTGGTGACTCGAATACGAGCAATTACTTGACGTCAATAGGATATAAGGTTGTGTCATGTTCTAAGGAAAAGAAATCAGTGTGCGGACTGGTTGGTTAACTTTGCTTTGTCTCATGTGGAGCTTCCTGATGGAGTTCATCTATCTGATCTTCCTCCTAAACTCTCTCGATTTCTCCTAGCTGACTTGATGGCAGTGGAGCTAGGTGTGGTTGGAGTCCTTAATCCTTTGTTTTTATTTTTCTGGTTTTTTCTTTCCCTGTATTAAAAAAAAAATTAATAGAAGATTAGGAGATTTTTTTTGGGGGGGGGGATTATAATGAAGGACCTGGAGGAAAATATATTTATTGAGAAGAACCATAAAAATTGTAATTACTTAGAAGGACTAAACATCATAATATAAATTTAAAATTACTAAATTATTCTTAGTCAAACCTCCTATATTATCTCTTGTATTCATAATTTTAAAAAAAAATGACTAAAATTAAAACTAAAAGCACCCACTATTCACATGTAATATAATAATATCTCTCTTTTTTTAATTTGTATTTTTCACCATGTTTAATACTCATATAAAATCAATATATTATTTAATTAACTATATGGTTCAAACTTATTTTTTTTAATTTTAATTTTCAACAAATTCCATATTCATATAATCAATAGAGAATTTAATTAACAAATATATCATCAAGTTTCCTTATTTATATTATCAAGTATCAATGTTAATTGATATCAATTAAGAAATTTTTATAAAAATAAAAACTGAACTCATTTTATGTTTTTTCAAGATATAATAGATTTTTTTGATTTTATTAACATTACATGAATTTTTAGCCCACATAAATTTGTTCTAAAATAAAAATAAATCATATAAAAAAATTTTGTTTAACATATATAATAAATTGTGAAATAACTTGATTTTTATTAAAATTATATAAATATATTTTTAATTAAATTTTTTGTTGATTCTAACAAATTATCATTTTGACAAAATTAAAAAGTGTGTAACTTTTTTCATAGATATCTATGTAAGTTGTGGAAAATGAAAATTTGAGAAAGTTTTTATTTAATTTAGTGAAATTTAGAATTTTTTATTGGTTCTAAAAATAGAATATGAATGTAGAAAATTTCATTAGAGGTATTTTAGTATGTTTAATTTTATATTTTTATTTTTTTTTGGACAAATTATAATTTTATATTTAGTTCTTCTAAATAATTACAATTTTTATGATCCTCCTCAATAAATATTTTTTCCTCTAAGTCCTTAATTCTAATTTTCCCTTTATTTTTTGGTGTCTACAATAAGAATAATATTTTATGAGTTAAATAACTAATTTATTCACTTTTTTTTTTAAGATTGACCTAGAAAAATTTTATGAACAAAAACTACCCTCAACTGATCTCATACCAAATATTGAAAGATATCCATACACAAAAAAAAAAGGTTTTTACAAAATATTTATGTGGATGATAATGATTATGTGATCATGATTTTGACCCCCCAAAAAAAAAAACAAAGATTTTGTGATCATGATGAATTCAATAATGAATCGTATATTTCAACCATTGAAGTCTCTATAAAGACAGACCTGAAAAGTACATCACACCTTCGAAATATTAAATATTCCCCCACAGCCTTGCAAGATCGGGGAAAAAATAATTATATCAAGAAATTCGATCTCAATAATTTTATAATTAAAGTTACTGTTAAATTTTATTCTTTATATAAGATATTAATTCGATATAAATGTAGGGTCCCAAAGTTAAGAAATATATATTAATTCGATGAGACAAAGAGAAAGCATAAATGTAGGGTCCCAAAGTTAAGAAATATATATTAATGTAATGTAAAATAATGTCAGATTGAGTACATTAAAGTAAATAATAATGTACGTCTGAGCAAAAAAAAAGTAAATAATAATGTACGAAAAAAAAATAATGGGGTGAAGAGATCAATTTAGAATAATAAAAAAATAGTAATAATAAAAAAAGGAGTGGTTGAGAGAGAAGTGAAAGAGAACAGAGGGTGTGGTATATGCTTGTTGGGAGATGAAACCAAGAGAATGGGAATGCGATGTGAGAAGGAAGACAAAAGGAATGGACAAAACAGAAGAAGGCATTTGAATTCGTAGAGGTGGGCTGTCCCTTGTTCCCTATTTTAGCCCTTCTACATAGACATTTATGGTAAAATGTCACCACTTCAAGCTAGCTAGTAATAATGTGACTCCTTTTTCATAAATGTGTGGATTCATAGCCAAAAATAAATAAATAAATAAATAAAATAAATAAATAAATGTGTGGATTTGAATTTTCATATTAATACGAACACTTTGTTAATATAGGGAATATCTTCTGTTCTTTTTATATATATATTAAAAAAAAAGTTTAGATGGGAATAGACGCTAGTACCCCACTAGGACTAGGGCATTGCCTCCAGGCTCAAAGAACGTTTATAGAGATACTTATAAATTGTCCACCAATGAGGCCCTTACATCGACCATCAGGTATCGAACCTTCTCATTTTTGGGGTGAAAGTCGACGCCTTAGCCAATTATGTCAATCCTCATTGACGGAATCTCTTATATTCTAAGAGTATGTTTGGATTGAGGGAGGGGGAGAGAAAAAAAAAGGAGGGGAGAGGAAAACTTGTGGGCCCCACTACACTCAATTTTTTTTTTTTAAAAAAATCTTTCCTCTCCTTTTTTTTCCCTCCCCCTCCCTCTCCCTCCCTCCCCCTCCCTCAATCTAAACATACCCTAAATGTAAGTGTACGTAAGACCCAATTAGTGAATTTACTTTAGTAATAAATATATGAGTCTTAAGGAAGAGACGTACTTGGTAGAGATAATCTTGAACTCTGAAACTGAATAATCAGCTGCTCTAATACCTGATAATAAGATTCAAAAAAAGTGAAAGATACCCATTAATAGTATCAAAATATGTATGATGTCAATTTTTTTATCTCCCAAATTTATGATTTTCTCCCTAAATTATTTATATTATATTGCACATATTAATCAAAAGGGTTCCATCAATTCAAAAATGATGTGTGCACTTTGCTAATAGATAATCTGTAAAGGTTGTTGTAAATGTTGTTTGAATCTTAAGGCATGTCCTGATTTCTTAATGAGTCCTAAAAACTCATCTCACCCAAAAAAAAAAAAAAAAACTTTTAAAAAAACTTTTTTTTTAAAAAAGACAAATACTCCCTAGCTCCTATCCTTGTTATAGGCATGTGAGTCTAAAAGCTCATCTCTTCAAAACTTAAAAACAAAGGGGGGAAAAAAACAAATACTCCCTAGCTAGCTCCTATTCATATCATAGGGATGTGTAACATGTTTCATAATACTACATGTTTTATCTAAAACATTAATTTTTTACCCACCTAGTGTCCCAAAGTAATTATAAAAATTCTTAACTAATTAACAAAATTCCTGACTCTTTTTTAGGATAATTTCAATATTTTACAAGAAATAACTAATTGTAGTAAACTTCATTAGTTCATGTAAAGGTGTTATAAGGTGCTTATAATAGAGGGGAAAAAATGAATAGAATGCTTTTTGAATTTATGATATTGTTGAAGAAACTATATGAACCCCGTTTTACTTGACCTAATGTACAAAAAAGAAGTGAGCTTTTATAATGGTACTAGTAGATGCCATTATCATGATAGAGTGGAGTGAGACAGACAAGCACGTCTCTTCTTTCTTGTTGTCTTCCTTCTCTCATTTTCTTATTTTTGTCATCTTTCCCACCTTCCCATTGTTGCTTCCTATGGCCAAAGAATTGGTATATTCTTCCCTCATCATTTAAACTCAATATATATATTGGATCAAGCCAGGGATTATATTCAATACAATTAAGTGTGGGTCCAAACATTGTACCAGCTAGATTAGGTTTAATGGAAGGGACTGGTATCTTATAATGTCGTAAACCAATGTTTGAATCACATCACTTGGAAAGGTATAGGTCACTTTTTGTTAGCTCGGACAATACCTTGAATATAATTATCTTCAAATGAAAATGATTACTACCTCACGCAATTAATAAAAAAGCTAGATCACTAATTTGTGTATATTAAGAAAATTAGTTAAGGTAGTTATTTATAATAAATATATATTGGTTTTCCTAAAATATCTTTTTTTAATCATGTGTATTCTAACTACCCCTTGATGGAAACTCCTTTATTATGAGCAATCAATAAGGATTATATGAAGAAAAAATGATAAATTTGAGAGACAAATTGACAAAACTTTTTATATTTAGGATCAGAGAGTGAACTCCTTATCTACTTAGATTTAGGATTCAAGGTAGTATATTAACTTTATCCTCTATTTTTTTAATTTTCTTTAATTTGGCATTAAAATATGGAATTATTATTATCACCGAATATTTTAGTTCTTTCTATCAAAAAATTGTTATTTTAATGTTTTTTTGGCATAAAGCAAATACGTTCAAAATCAAATCCACCATTCATTTTTTTTAAAAAAAAATAATAATAATCAAAGGTTTGGGTGACTTGGGTCTCAGGGGCTCACCAACACCCAAGCATGCTTCCGAGTTCAAAATCCACATATAGAAGTATTTACAGATTGCCCAATGCCCACAGATAAGATCTTCACATTAATGATATTTGAACTCACAACCTAACGGTTATGAGCCAACTCCTTTACCAACTAAACTAACTTCATTAAAATGATATACTACAAACACAAATGCAGTATATATTTTTTAAATTCTAGCATATTTATGTAAGTACTGTGCATACAAAGTTTTTAATTACTTCCTAATTAGCTTAGATAACTGAGGTTGAAAAATGAGCAAACATTTCGTAAATTATAAATAGTTTAATTTATTATTAAGTTCTTATGTTAAATATAAATGTGTGTATATATAGTTGTCTCTAAATAGTTTTGTGCTATGCACGTACAAATTTTTACAAGTTACATATTGTTCAAAATAGACATTATCAAAAAATTATTTTCAAAATAGATTAAAAGATTTATTATGAGTCATATTATTTATAAAGGAAAAAAAAATCATCTGGTTAATTTATCAGAGTTCAAGTGATATATGAAAAACATATCAACCCAATTAAAATAAAACGTAAAAGTGTAACAACCACAAAGTTTGTTCTTTTTTTTTTTTTTAACTCTAAACAAATGCACTAAACAACTCATTTTAATTAGGTATGCATAAAAATGAGAGAATGAAGGCAAAAGGAGAGATTTACATTATACATACATATTTTTCTCATGGCCAAATAATCTAAATTAGTCTGGGGAAAAAATATAATCTGAATTATTAATAAAAAATTATAGTACGGATTGGATTTCAAGTTGAAAATTGTCAAAACTCAAGTTTAAACACATCCATGCATCTATGTTCATATACAAATTTTGATAAATTACAATTTTTTATTTATTGAATAATACTCTCTTCAATACCAAGTGTGTGAGCTAATATAAGAGTTTGATTTAATTCTAAATATAAGATCTCAATTCACTTTTTTTAAAAAAAAAATTATAATTTTTCCTTTAACTACCCCTATTAACTATATATGTAAAAAGAATTTCTATTAATTAATGAAGATAGTTTTCTATGTGAATAATTAGATGGGGCATTTTAAGAAAATCAACAATTTTTTAAATATGAATAACTAATTTAACGATTTTTTAAAATTATTTATCAAACCCTAACAACACGGAGGGAGTTTTGATTATTTTATTTGCCACCAAATTCAAAGGCCGGTGTATGATAAAGACATTGATTGGCGATGAATGGCTATTGATTTGAGTAATATGTATTACACTTGTGGAAGACATTCGAATTGATAGTGATATTTATTCATAAATAAATAAATAAGAGAAAATTACTAAAAAAATCCCTCATCGAACATTCATTGCTAAATGCTACCTAAATTTTGTTTAAAGATCCATATTCCACCTATCTTCAACAAACAACAAGTACAATTATTCTTCAACTACCTGTAAAATGAAATATATTTATATACTCCTAATGTCCTATATATTGATAGGGTAGAAAAAGAGGATTTATTTTGATTTTATTTATAGGTCACATATATAATTAAATCTTTCGTATAAATGTACAAATTTACCTTTCAACCCCCTCATGGCAAAATTCATTGCCAAATGGCAATGCTACCTAAAATTTGTTTAAAAGAACCAGATGCAATCTATCTTCAGCAGATTACAAGTGCAATTATTCTTTAATTGTGTGCAATATATCATTAACTATATGCATAGCAGTGAAAGACATTTATATACTTCTCTGGTTCTCTTTATAGAGTAGCAAAGAGAATATTTATTTTGTTCTATTTATAAGTCACATAATTAAATTTTTTCACATTGGGTGACCAATTTTACTTTTTATTTATGGGTTAAGGTACAATTTTACCAATAAACTATTGGTCTAGAAGCATCCAACACAATAAACTATTAAGTGGACTAAAAATACCAAAAAAAGTTTTACTCAGGAGCGTCCAGTACAATGCCGTTAGACACAAATTAACGTCCGTTATTTAAGATGTAAATTGGCCAATAAACTTTTACCCTAGGAGCGCCCGGCATAAAATTCTAAATTTTACTAAATTAAATAATTTTTTTCTTAATTGTCATTATTCAAAACTACTTGTATAGATATCTATGGACAAAAATTACTCATTCTTTAATTTTGTCAAAATTATAATTTGCTAAAATAAACAAAATTTTTAATTAAAAAATTTAATTATATGATTTAAATAAAACTCAAGGTGTTTTATAGTTTAATTTATATGTTAAACATATATATATATATATATATATATATATATATATGATTTATTTTTAATGGATATCAATATTGATACTTAATAATATAATTCCGACAACTTGATGATATATTTTTTAATTAAATAATATATTGATTATTTGTGACTTGTTAAAAAAAAAAAAAAGATAACTTAAGAGGCTTGATGAAGGACAATTTAATAATAGATTAAGGAGCAACTTGGCCTACAAAAATTTTATTAACATTTAATGAATTTCTTAAATCACATAAATTTCTTCTAAAATAAAAATAAATCATATAATTTTTTTAACATATATAATAAACTATAAAACACCTTGAATTTTATTAAAATCATATAATTATATTTTTAATTAAAAATTTTTTTTATTTTAGAAAATTATAATTTTGACAAAATTGAAGAATAAGTAATTTTTGTCCATAGACCATAGAGATCTATACAAGTAGTTTTGAATAATGACAATTGAGAAAAAACTTATTTAATTTAGTAAAATTTAGAATTTTGTGCCTGACGCTCCTGGGGTAAAAGTTCGTTGGCTAATTTGCACCTTAGATAACGGACGTTAACTTTTGTCTAACGGCGTTGTGTTGGACGCTCCTGAGTAAAACTTTTTTTGATATTTTTGGTCCACTTAATAATTAATTGTGTTGGACAATAGTTCATTGGTAAAATTGCACCTTAACCCTTTATTTATTATTATGACATTATTTTTATAGGGTATATTGTATTAAACAAAGATATAAAGTTGAAAATTTGTTACATTTTAAGATATGGTTAATAAAGTATAAAAATTTTTTTTTGGTCTATGTGAAACATACTAAGAATTTTGACCCAAAAAAAAACATATTAAAAATAACTTATAAATAACATCAGAGTATATAATTGAATATATGTTGCACAAAATTGAGAAGAAAAAAAGAGAGATATTTTTTTAATGATAAATTTTGTAATGTAAAATTTTCCAGACATTCTTTCTAAAAAATAATAATTAATTAATGTGATTCAAGATTAAAAAACAAGAATGAAAGAGAAAAGAATGAGATAATCAAGAGGTCATTATCACTAGCTTGTATATTCCACAAGAAAATTATATATTAAACAAGACTTATCATTGTCATGGGGACATATAGGACAAACATTGACCTCTCCAAGCTTGGCACAACCAATGTCCCAAATCACAAGCATCCAAAGATGATGAAATTAGAAAATTTAATTTCCCCTCCATTAATCACTGTCATTAACCCTTTCTAATTCCTTAATCCACATTTTCACCTTAAAGAAACAAACGTAACGACACACAAAACGGAGCACTTAACGAGGATAACACCCAAAAAAAACCATCCCCTACTCTCACAACCCTTTTTGACCTCAGCTACAAAGTTATCTACCTTTCTGTCTCCATTCTTTCTTTTATCTTTTCTCTCATTTTCTTTCCCCCAAAACAACCCCTTTTTCCTTCTCACCTTGTTGTTGAATCAAGTACTCCTATGGAGGCATCAACTACTAAATGTATTTAGTCCTTTTTATAAAGTATTTACTTATTCCTCATGAATATTAATCATTTTTTCTATGTCTGCCTATAATTAATGAGGGTAGTAGATGAGAGTAATAATTAATATAAAATAGAGTTTAGTGTAATTAGTAGGGGTAATATTGGAAGTTACTTAAATAGTATAATAACTTTATTGACTATAAATGTTTTTATTGGTTTGTGAGAATTAGTAGTTGGTACTTTATAATAAGGACTAGAGGGAGTAGTCTGGAACAACGATTGGAGTATTCAAAAATAGATTTTCAATCATGATTTATGAAGTACAAAATAAGTATGTGAGAGAAGTGTTGTCTCTATTTAAGTGCATAAGCACTTATATAAGCAGATCCTCTCATGATCTTCTTTTCTCATTGTCCCTCATGAGCGACCGTTGATTAGGAAGATAAGAGAAAATTAGAGTAGTATTATAATCTTTCAAACTGATTAGACAGACATGATTTAGAGATTATGAGGGACGATGAGAAAAATTCAATCCCTCCAAAAATATGTTGGTATCAAGTTCATCAAGATCAAGATACCCCTAAACTTAAAGAAGGTGTATACACTTATAAATCCTTTCAATGGATCTTAAGTTTTGTGAGTTAGTATTGAGACATTTATAAATCCTTTTATTGAATCTCAAGGTTTGTGAGTTAGTATTGAGCTCATCAAGATAAGGATGTACCTTTTGACAGAGCGCTTAAAAATATTTTCATAGACGGTGACAAGATTTGAACTCAATCTTCTTCAAGATTTTTAACTTACAAGCCAACCCTTTGTTAACTTAACCAAATTTTTGTTTAGCTTTTTCTTCCACCAGTATTTCTCTTTCTCTTCCCTTCTGACAAACCTTCTCCTGCTGCATCACTAAACTTTCACTGTCTTTCTCTATCTCTTTTGTCCCTTTTAACCCAAAAGTTTCCTCCAAAGCTTCATATTCTCTTCCGTCTTACACGAGTTTCTCTCTCTTCCTCTCTTTCTCTCTCTCGTACTCATTCATCGATCATGCTTCAAAGCTTGGTCCCTCGATCCTCACTTTCTGAGAATCCAAACGGTAATAAATCATCCTCCATGAAAACTAAGCGCGTGGACCGTGACCTCGATGACGCCCGCGGTGACGGTGATGATCCTTCCTCGTTCAAGAGGCCCAGCTCCGGCAGGAATTTCTCCGGCGAGGCTTCTGTCTCTGGCAAGAAGACTGTGGAGGAAGGGGAGGGTCATGAGGATCAGGAGCCACCGTTGGAAGGCTCCGATTCGACGGGTCTCAGACTTCTCGGACTTTTGCTACAATGCGCCGAGTGCGTCGCTATGGACAACCTGGATGAAGCCAGTAACCTTTTACCGGAGATTGCTGAGCTGTCCTCGCCCTACGGTACGTCACCGGAACGCGTCGGCGCGTACTTTGCACACGCCCTTCAGGCGCGCGTTGTTAGCTCCTGCCTCGGAACTTACTCGCCTCTCACCACGAAATCGCACACTCTCATTCAATCCCAGAGAATCTTCAACGCCTTTCAATCCTACAACTCCGTCTCTCCTCTCGTCAAATTCTCGCACTTCACCGCCAACCAAGCCATCTTCCAGGCCCTCGACGGCGAAGATTGCGTCCACGTCATCGACCTGGACATCATGCAGGGCCTTCAATGGCCAGGATTGTTCCACATCCTCGCGTCCCGGTCGAAGAAGATCCGATCAATGAGGATCACCGGGTTCGGATCCTCCGCTGAATTGCTTGAGTCCACCGGCCGGCGACTCGCCGACTTCGCGAGCTCACTCGGCTTGCCGTTCGAATTCCACCCTGTGGAGGGCAAAATCGGGAACATAACCGAACTGAGTCAACTCGGGGTGAGGCCCAACGAGGCCGTAGTGGTCCATTGGATGCACCATTGCTTGTATGATATCACCGGAAGTGATTTGGGGACGTTGAGACTGTTGGCGCTGTTGCGGCCGAAGCTGATCACGACGGTGGAACAGGATCTGAGTCACGCCGGGAGCTTTCTCGCGAGGTTCGTGGAGGCCTTGCATTATTACAGCGCGTTGTTCGACGCGCTCGGGGACGGATTGAGTGGGGACAGCACAGAGAGGCATACGGTGGAGCAGCAGTTGTTTGGGTGCGAGATAAGGAACATTGTGGCCGTCGGTGGGCCCAAGAGGACCGGCGAAGTGAAGGTCGAGAGATGGGGCGATGAGCTGATACGGGTCGGATTCCGACCCGCGTCTCTACGGGGCAACCCGGCTGCCCAAGCGAGCCTCTTGCTGGGTATGTACCCTTGGAGAGGGTACACTCTGGTGGAAGAGAATGGGTGTCTCAAGTTGGGTTGGAAGGATCTTTGTCTTTTGACTGCTTCCGCGTGGCAGCCGTCGGATTAGATGACTTTTCTTGGATGAAATCCAAGGGTGTTGATTTGTTAGATCCTGGTAATCCAAAGGTGGTCGTGGATTTAGTGGGCAATGATGAGGAACACGTGACCATAACTCTGGTATTGCGAGGATCTCTGCTTCTTCTTCTGCCATTAGATTCTTGGAGATAGTGCAAGGGGATTCTTTTTGGGTAAATGAGTAAAATGAGAAATGATTGCAACTATGATTGTAATTTAATTTTTCTATATAAAAGTTTATGAATTCCACGATTTTTATGGTCATATATATTTTTAGGGTAAAGAATTTCTTCGATCACTAAAGATAGAGTTATCTCCAGTAACTCTAAAACTACGTCGTTTTAGATTAATGAAAGGTGTTTCTGTAATTTTGTTTATTTTTTAATCATATACATTTTACCGAAACACCCTTCAGTAATTCACCTAAAATTATTAACAAACACTTCATTAATTCAAAACGACGTAGTTTTGAAGTCACTGAAAATAAAGATATCTCGACTGAAGAAATACTTTCTCCAACTATAAACAAATGTTTTACTTTGAAAAGTATTTAAAAAGGCGTTAAGGTGTGAAAAAATAATCCTTCTAATTTTTATTATAAAGTATCAACTAACAATTCTCATAAACCAATAAAAACAGTTAAAGTCAATAAAATTAATTTACAATTTAAGTAATTTTCAATATTACCTTTACTAATTACACTAAACTTTAATATCATATTAATTATACTCTCACTTACTACCCTTATTTATTAAGGGCATACGTGGAAAAGAATAATTAATGCTTCTTGAAAACAAACAAGTGCCTTATAAAAATAACTAAATAAACCTACTAGTTGATGTCTTATAACAAAGACAAAAGAGAATAGATGAATTTTTATCACTAATGCATCTAATATCATATGCTTTTCAAAAGTACAAAATTACTCATAAACTTAAAAATTGTAGGCAAGAATATCGATAACGTTAACCTGTGTGACGTGGGTCGTTAATAATATAAGGTTTGATCAAAAAGTATGACGTGGATGCTGATGTGTATTTATTAATATCCTAGGTGGCAGTGGGTGAAAATATAAAAATAAAAGGCAAAGAGTAGAAAATTTCTTCCGCTCGGTTTTTCATTACATGAACGATGTTTCTCTTCAATCAATTTCAGACTTGGTAAAAGGAAACATGCGCCTCATCAAAAGATTCAGAAGATTCCGATCTATGAGTTCCTTTATTCCGGTTGCTATTTTGTCAGGGAGTGATAGCCATGCGCTGCCCAATATGTGACGCCTCTCTAAAGCTCAGCGCAAGGCTCTCCTTTTAACGGCAACGGCGGTTTCTTTTCCCAGAGTCCGCTCGTCACTTGTGGCATGGTTATGCTTTCGGATCTATGGCTTGCTCTTGTTCTTTGGTTCGTGTTGAAATCTGTCTCCCAGATTAATTGTTTTCTCCATCGTTTCAATCTGATTAAAGAACTGAAATAGAGAAGTACATTTGCAGGTTTCTCTACTTTCTTTCTGTTTCAGAAATTCCTGTGGAATTGAGTTGATGATGCTTTGGGAAAAGGTTTTGGCTTTCTTTAATTTAACTGCAAACTGATCATTGATTGTGTCTGTAATTTTTTTTAAATGGCAACAATAAGGGAGTTGGCTATGTTATTGGTTGTTCTGAAGACAATTTAGATTGTTTCTGATCAGGTTTTTTAAATAGCGACAATGAAAGAGAAGATGGGTTTTATTTGTTATTTCAGGGAAAATTTCTGCAAGTTCTTGGGTCTAAAATTAGAAGGGATTCAGTTTTTATGCAAGTTCTTGGGTCTGAAATTAGAAGGGATTCAGTTTTTATGAAGGTGAAGAGAGTAATAATTACAGAGAAAACCAAAGGAAATTGAAGTCAAGCAAGTTCAGTGATGATCCTCTTCTTGCTTTCATTTTTGTATCAGTGTTGCAGGAGGCTCTTTGCTTCTGTGATGGCTATCATCCATAATTGTGTCCTCATTTTCTTTCTTACACCAATAGTGATTCAGTTCTCTTTCGTAGTTTCTCATCTGTGTGTTTCTAAATGCAAGGAAGATGAAAAGATGGTTCTGATGATAAGGGATCAACGTGTTCATCCAATAGACGACTCTGTTTGGGACCCAGATAGATGCTCAGAAAAGGTGAGCTTTAGTGCATAATCGTCCTTGCTGTCACTCTGACCTGGACATCACAGTGGGCCCAACCATAATAAAAGCAACGGACGTTTGCAGAGTTAAGAATACTGTTATTTTTGTACTAATTTTTAAAATTTATAGATACTTTTACACTTTCTAAAAAAAGATATAGTCTTGTACGAAACTTTTGGTCAAAGCTGCTTATGGGCATTTTTAACCCTTAACCCTAAAAAAATACTCTACTTGTTAACTGAAATATTTTTCTAAGAACTTTGATAATTAACAACTATTACCTTCGCTCTTAATTATAAAATTAGGTTGACTTTTTTTAAAGAAATTAAGAAGCTAAATACGTTACTTAATCATATCATTTGTATGTTGTGTATCCTTAGATTAAAGTATACATTTAGTCTTTTATGTTTGCCTCTAGTATCATTTTAGTCCCTTAAGTTTGTAAAGTGCACGTTTGGTTCCTAAATGTTTACACCGTTAGTCTGACTTAACGGAAAATACTGATTTAACAGTTTTAAGCGATGACTTTGCAATTAAATGTTGATCAAGCATGCTTATATGTTAGTATTTTAATAAATTAATATTTTAAATCCTATTAGTTGAAAAAAAATTAATCTTTATGGACTATTCTGTGGTTTTTCACAATTTGGGAAGATTAAATATATATTTTTTGTCAAAGAAAATTAAATATTTTTAATTAATAGGATTTAAAATATTAATTTATTAAAATACTAACTTATAAGCATGCTTAGTCAGCATTTAATTGCACACTCATCGCTTAAAATTGTTGAGTCAGTATTTTCCGTTAAGTCAGACTAACGATGTTAGCCTTAAGGAACCAAACGTGTACTTTACAAACTTAAGGGATTAAAATGATACCAGAGGTAAATATAAAGGACCAAATGTATACTTTAGCCATTTATTTATTGGTCAAACTAATTAGTTTAAAAAAAATAAGAATACTCTAAAGTATTTTAATTAGCTTTATTAATCTCTCCAAAAAAAACCAACTTGATATTATAATTAGGACCGGATAGAGTAATAAGTAGTTTCTCCCTTGAAATTTTCTTTGATTATCTTTAATTTAATAAAAAGATACTTATGTGGAATAAAAAAACAAATTTTCCATATAATTGGGAAAGTAGGCGATCAAAAGTCAATTGTGGAAAATGCAGGTGGAAAGAAAGTCAATGTTAATTATTCGTGTAAGTTAAATTCTTTATAAGATGCATGATTGAACCATTTTTTTATAGGGAAAATTATAATAAAAGACCTAAGAAAAATAATATTTATTAAGAAGGACCATAAGCATAGTAATTATTTTGAAGGACCAAAACTTAAAACATTAAAATAAAAAGACTAAATTACCCTTGGTTCTACAATTTTTACGTAAAGGTAATAATCCCAAAAAAAAAAAAATTTACTTTTACAATTCCAAGTGGTCATACTTACTGTACATTGCCTAAGGTCTTGAAAAGAGATAACTTCATAAAAATTCATAAATTCATAGAACACAGGGGGAGGAGGTCTGGGAGATCGTTGTCAACGGAATAACCTACAGTTCCTCCACGTAGAGATAAAAAATTACTAGTAGAGACTTCAACTTACATATTCCAAATTTTGATTTGATCTCTATTTATCATTTCCAATCAAGCACTTCAAATTCTGATGTAATTAGATATAATAAAGGAAATCTGACCAAAGACAATTTAGTCTTTCTATTTTAATGTTTTAAGTTTTGGCCCTTCAAAATAATTACAATTTTTATGGTCCTTCTTAATAAATATTATTTTCATTAGGTCATTTATTATAATTTCCCCTTTTTTATATGTTAGGGGAAAAAAGCGAGGGAGGGTGTGATTCAAGAGGAAGACATTAGGGAAAATCTTATATAAAGCTGCTTGAAATAGAAAAATTCTAAATTTTAGGTTGATAAATTTAGTAAATCCCTAATTAAGTTATCAACCCAATTTAGAATTTAAAATTTAGATTAAATGACATTACTGTCATCTCATAGTCTCTTCTCTCATCTTAAAAGGGTTTCAACACTTTTTAACTTATTTTTACAATGGGTGTAAATATATATAAACATTAATATATAATAAAATAAAATATGATTAACTTAGATCAAAGAAATTTTTTGTTTTGTGGAATAATGATTAGAAATAATTCCAAAAAAAAAAGTATCAGCCCTAATATTAATTAAATGATTTCTAATTGAACATTGAGAATAAAAAATTATTTTTTGCTTGATTTTTTGTTCATTGAGGAAAAAATGTTAATATAAAAAATAATTTATTTGATATAACAAACTGCATATTAAAGATTTTCATTAATGATTTTTAAAAATAAAAGATATTTATTAACGTAAAAAAAAAATAATAACAACCTATATATCACATAAGTAAAATTGTGTGATTAATGAAAATTGATTTTTTTTATTAACAAAAAACTAATTTCAGTTCTTTCAAAAGTAAAATTTTATTCAAAATATTTAATTGATAATAGTGTTATGCTTTTTTTTTTTTTACTCAAATCATTTTTCATGAACACAAAAAATCTTTTGATTTAATATTTTATTATATAGTAATATTAATATATATGCACACTTATTAAAAGACTAAGCTAAAAAACAATTAAATTCTTTCAAGAGGAAACATGATAGAAAAGATTAGAAGAGTATAGTAAAATCAATTTACCTATATTTTAAAATCTCAAATATATTTACCAGCACTACTTGTAGTGCAGTGGTATTGAGATTCATTTCTCTTCTAGTCCTGGGTTCGATCCCCCTATCGCCTTGTATAAAAAAAAATATATCAAATTAAGTCTATAACTTAATTAGAGATTTATTAAATTTAACAACTTAATTTAGAATTTCTCTATTTTATTTAATTAGAGATTTATTAAATTTAACAACTTAATTTAAAATTTATCGATTTTATTTAACTTTATATAGGATTCTCCCAAGACATATTGGGATTGGGTTGCTTAATTTTCCCAAACACCAGCGAAGCTACGGCAGTCATTTGAAAGGTGTTATTTTTTTTTAAATATGTACAGTCATGATGTATAGGTTTGACATTACTTGATTATAGGTTTGACTTCAAACATTCATGATGTATCCTTAATTTTTTTTTTCTTTAAAAGAAAGTCTAAGAGCTTCAGCATTTCTTTTTGTCCATAATATAAGTCACCTAAATCAATTTATAGGAATTGCAAAAAGTTAGTTGTATAATTAAAGTTGTCTTAAAATTGTTTCAATTTTCATCTTTCAACGGTGACACAGCCAAAAGCTAGACTTTCTGCGGCAACTTTAATTGTCATCGTGGAAAGTGTTTTTTTTTTTTTAAAAAAAAAAAAGTGACTCCCCATCTCTTCAATTGAGAAAAATGATATATTTAAAATAAAGTCATTCATCTTATATAAAACTAGGATTTTTTTTTTTTGGATTATGTAGTAAATCCGTTCTAAAAATATACTTACTTTAAAAAAAAAATTCAGGTTTAATATTATCCAGAAGTTTTAAAATGCAGCAATATTAGCATTTTCCATTAAAACACTAACGTTAACTATTAAAAAATTGATGTTGGCCATTAATTTTTTAAGAAAAAATGACAATATTATTACGTTTTAAAATTTTATGACGGATTCGCTACTTAACTCAAAAATTTTAGAAGTGACATATGTTATTGATAAAAGAGAGAATCACTAAAAAACAAATAGTAATACCAAACCAGCGACTCATCACAACTTAAGTTTCCAAATTCAATATATTCATTTAATTATATTTTGACATTGAAAATATTTGAAAAGTCCTGATTTAATATTAATCTTCTATAAGATTGTTATTTATCATTCTCCATATACATATAGATGTGCGCACACATGTAAATAACTATATATATATATATATATATATATATATATATATATATATATATATATATATATATATATATTTTGTACAAGGCGAAGGGAGGGGGGATTCGAACAGGGGACCTGAGGGGAGATATAAGGCATCTCAATACCACCAGCTGTGTCACTGCACTGCTGTCCTCGGTGGTTATTTATATGTATATTTAATAAATCAACTCATTAAAAAAAATAGAGATACAGAAAAATATAGTATGAATTTCAAGACAACCCACATACATGGACGTTTAATATAAAATAATTTCTTTTAATTATAGAAGGATCGTTGTCATTGCACGATTTTCTCTCAACAACCGTGCTTCCAAGGATCTGAATGATATAAAACAATTCTAATTCACGATTGTAAATTCCTCATTTTCTTTTATACTTTCTCTACTCTTTATTGGAGTATAAAGCATCAACTAACAATTCTCATAAACCAATAAAAACAGTTAAAATCAATAAAGTTGTTCTCCAATTTAAGTAATTTCCAATATTATCCCTGTTAATTGCGCTAAATCTAATATTATACTCCATCTGGTCTTTATTATAAGGCACCAACTAATTTTTCTCACAAACCAATAAAAGTAATTAAAATCAATAAAGTTACCCTACAATTTAAATAACTTGTAATATTACCCCTACTAATTGCATTAAACTCTAATATTATATTAATTATTACTCTCACCCACTACCCTCATTAATTAGGGGCAGATATGAAAATAAATAATTAATGCGCCTTGGGAACAAGCAAGTGCCTTATAAAAAGGACTAAATAAATTTGATAATTGGTGTCTTATAATAAGGACCAGAGAGAGTATAATTATTACTTTTACACACTACCCTTATTAATTAGGGGCACATGTGGAAACAAATAATTAATGTTCCTTGGGAACAAGTAAGCACCTTATAAAAAGGGTCAAAAAAGTTTACTATTTGGTGCCTTATAATAAAGATAAAAAAAATACCTAAACTCTCCCTATTGGTTGCAGGTTTTTGGGATTTTTGCTAAATAACTAAAATAAAATACATTTTTTTTTAAAAAAAAATCAACACATGTTTTTTAATTAATAATTGACTTGTCCGATTTGGAATGAAGAACACATAATGGTTTTTTTTTTTTTTTTTTGTAAAAAGAGAGGTATCAACCTTTATATATTAATAAACAAGATTTCGGACCCGTGCGTTGCACGGAGTGTGTAGTTCTATTTTGTTTTAAATATGGACAACAAAGTCATAAATGTAATGACAAAGTAGTTTTATTAAGTAATAGATAAATTGTAGACCTCAAGAAAAACACAAATGAAATTACAAAAAAGATGAACTCAGATAAGAATGAAAATGAAACCATAACAATGACAGAGTCGAACAAAGTTTCCCCTTACAACTATCAATGTGGTAAAATATTTTGGAAAACTTCTCTGTATACCACATTAACTGTATTGTCAATACACTTATTGAACTCATTCAATTATCAGTATTTTTAAACCTTTGAAACTCTTTACCCTAGATAAAGCAACATAAAGTTGTCTATGTGAAAAAATTGAACTTGGTAGGTAAAGACCTACATTTGATATTGATTGTCCTTGACTCATGTTAATTTTCATGGTGAATGAAATGATGATTGGAAATTGTCTTCAAGTCATCTTGAATGGAAATTTAGATCCATATGGATTCATGTCCATCCTGTGTATCAAAATATCTTAGCCTGCGCTAGTGTCATTCAACGTCTTTGCCTTAATGACATTATTGCCTAGAACACTTTTGTCAATAGCAAACGAAGGTAGTATAACTCTCCTTGAGCATGTATACAATGACCAAGCCTTCCAATGGAAAAACCCCATTTATGATGCTTCCAAATTCTTTTTTTCATAACAAATGTAAAGTAGTTAGTGAATTGAGAATAAGTTAGAGTTCTTGCAAAAGGGTCATTCTTATTCTTTTCAAATATTCTTGCAAAAGACTCCCTTACCATTAACTTGAGAATATTTTGAATTATTCATGACAACGTTGAACAAAAGCAGTTGGTCACACATCGCACGAGATATGTAAAGTTGGCTTCTGCATGATACTGTACAACTTTTCTGCATAATACACCTTGGGAAAAGTGAGCTGCTTGAAGGATGAAATAAATTTAATTAATCTGGTAAGTTTTTTCTCATTTCAAGGAAAAAGTTGTCTAAATATAAAAAATGACAATGAATTTGTTGTCACATAATTTTGTAATAATAGTGGTAAGAATTTTTGCTAATCGATTTAACAATGGAGAACTTTTAATCAATTACGTATAATATCTTATGGATATGTAAAGTTTTTTTATAAATATATTTATTGTATGCTTTCCGTAGATATAGTTAACTTTTTTACTAAAGCAAATCAACTACACATTAATAATTTGCATATCAATGTGTTCCAGTTAAATCGAAGGACCAAACATATGTAATTGATTAGGAAAACTACAATGACTTTTCGTAAAACGAAAATTGAAAAAATATTTAAGAAGATGTTTATAATTATGACAAAATTATTACAACCGAAATTCTAGAAAAGTAAACTTCATAGCATAGTAAATCATATGCATAAGATATCAATGTCACTTCTCCTTCTTGATGTTTTTAAGAGGTTTGGTAGTGCCCAGCTTTGGTGTGCACATCTCTGCAAGGCCAAGGTCTTCACACATAATTGGAACATCAGTTGCAATAAATGATCATCCCTGATCGTTTCTGATCATCCCTGTTGTAAACAAAAAAAAAATAAATGAGAAAGAGAGATCAAGTCTCATACAATCATCTATAACCATAGTCATAAGTTTTTCATACTCAAACTCATAATTGCAGAGCAAGATAGGCCTTCCTTGGCTGGTGCATCAGCCACTGTATTCATTGTACGAGGGAAATGCTCCATCTCAACATCCCAATTCCTGAGTAGCATTTGTCTGATCTGTATGAACACCAAGCTACAATTTGGAATGTTTTTCTCTTACAGTACATTATCCATCAAAGTCTTTGCATCTGATTCCACAATCACCCTCTTATATCCTTCTTCCAAAGCTAGCCGGAGTCCCAAAAGAAGCGCCCACTCTTCTGCAGCATAAGCCTCACAATTTCCCAATAATTGCGTGAATCCTGAGATCCATAATCCTCTATTATCCCTAACCACACCTCGACAGCTAGCTTTTCCTTGAGCGGATGTCACAGTGCCATCTACATTTAATTTCGCCCATCCTAGAGGAGGGGATTCCCATCTATTAATTGTTTGAGCACTGCTAATCACAGTATCCTGATCAAGCTCTCTGTATTCACAATATCGTTTCCATAGTCTGTTAATAATCCATGTAGGATCAGTTGGCTTATGGAAATCTTCATTGAAGATATAACTATTCCACCATGACATTTGACTCCATTGCACAGAGCTATCTCTTCCCAATTCCTCATAGAGGTTCAAAGCCATCCAATCTTTAATAGAATAAGAGAAAAATATCGAAACATACCGTGGATGAACCAGAGAATTCTAGCTTGCGTATTGACAGTCACGAAATATATTTATCTCATCCTCAATTCCGGCCTGCTTCACAGTACTGGCATTGTGATGTGTTTGAAGACCACTTGCTTCTCCATTCATTCGTAGGTAGCTTGTTGTTATAAGCCAACCATAAAAGGACTCTTATCCTCTCCGCCCCCTGCCATGCCCATATTTTTGTGAAGTGCGTGTTCTTGAGCTGAGCCGCTGGTGTCTCCATGATCATGATATATAT
The DNA here is from genome assembly GCA_034222035.1 of Acacia crassicarpa. Taxonomy (NCBI): domain Eukaryota; kingdom Viridiplantae; phylum Streptophyta; class Magnoliopsida; order Fabales; family Fabaceae; genus Acacia; species Acacia crassicarpa. The sequence continues at coordinate 45,155,482 of JAWXYG010000003.1, forward strand.
AGTACGCACTTTTAACAGAATAAGAGCAAATGGAAAAACTTGGTTAGGTATTGCTTTGAAAGCCCTTGAGGTAGTGATTACCAAATGGATTTCTGTCACAGCTCTGGCTCTCTTTTTAATGGGCTTCAATTTTCTTTCCCACTTTTCCAATTCATGGCCTGTTTTTGGACTCAGACAATACCTATATGGGCCCAAATATATAGGTTGTCAATCACCATCAATCATGGATAAGCCAAAAAAATTAATTTGGGGTTGATTGGAAATATTTTGATATTATTTTAAATATATTTCTCTCTTTTTTATATGACTACGGGTTTCTTTTCGAGGTTTAGAACGTTTTCCGGAATTCAAACGTAGGTTTATCTCTTTATAATATGAGACTATTTACTATATCGACTTATTGATTCAGTGTATATATTTTTTAATTTGAACATTTGCCTCACTTTTTATAGTTCTCTTTTTTTCATTTTTTTTTTCATTTTTGTATTTTATATATAAATTACTAAGGATTAAGTATATATGGTTATAAGGTCCAATTTGTTTCCCATTTGGCCATAATAGAAGTTGCCAATATTTTTACCCATTTAATCAATATTACAGTGTATTCTTCAATAGTTTAATACCCTTGTCAACATTTTCAATATGTTTACTGGAGTTGTCATTGCTTTCATTGCTTTTGCAGCTTTAGTCGATGTGGAATCTTGTTGGGAGTCTCAAAGGAACAAGATTTTATATATATGTCTTCCTATGGATAAGATATGCACATACTTATGACTTGTATAAAACAATAATTATAATTACAATTTTATAAAAATGTTATATATATAAACTCATCCTTTTACCGGCGGAGCAAGCTGAGAAAGAAGAAACTACTTACCACATTAACCACCAACTTTATATTTTTCTGTTTCCACCTTTGCCTCGCTTTTTAAGTTTTCATTCTTTTTTCCATTAATTTTTATTTTTCATTTTTGTGTTTAATATATGGCTAAGGATGAGATTTTTTTTTTATTTTTTATTTTTTGGATATAAGGCTAAGGATGAGATATATACACACTTATGGCTGAAATGCAAAAGATCTTAAACCTTCTCATTGACCTCCCGGCTAAACAAGCCCTCTTCTTCTAGTCTATATTTTAATTTTTATTCAAAATAATTTAACCTTTTGATTCAAAATTTCAAGGGCGTTTTTTAATCATTTTCCTATTCTTTTGACAGTTTTGTTCTTTTGAGATGCTCCCAATTGTTCTATGGATTACTAAGGATTAAGTGTATATGATTATAAAGTCCAATTTGTTTCCCATTTGGCTATCACACGTATAGAAGTTGCCAATATCTTTACACATTTAGTCAATATTGCAATGTATTCTTCAACAGTTTAATACCCTTGCCAACGTTTTCAATATGTTTACCGGGTTGTCATTGTTTTCATTGCTATGGATAAGATACACACATACTTATGGCTTGTATTAAACACTAATTATAATTACAATTTTATAAAAATGTTACATATATAAACTTATTCTTTTACAGGCTGAGCAAACTGAGAAAGAAGAAACTACTTAGTACATTAACCACCATCTTTATATTTTTCTGTTTGCACCTTTGCCTCGTTTTTTAGGTTTTTATTCTTTTTTTCATTAATTTTTATTTTTCACTTTTGTCGTTTTTTAAGTTTTTATTCTTTTTTTCATTAATTTTTATTTTTCACTTTTGTGTTTAACATATAGCCATGATGATATATATACACACTTGTGGCTGAAATGGAGAAGATCCTAAACCTTCTCATTGACCTCCCGGGTAAACAAGCCCTCTTCTTCTAGCCTATATTTAAATTTTTATTCAAAATAATTTAACCTTTTGATTCAAAATTTCAAGGGCGTCTTTTAATCATTTTCCTACTCTTTTGGCAGTTTTGTTCCTTTGAGATGTTCCCAATGATGTTCTATGGTTTTTATTCTCTTTTTCATCTTTCAATTTTTCTAGTTCCTCTTTAAATACCCTATTAGTCTTAGTCCATTACATTTGTGTTGTTTTTTCCTTTTGTCTTTCTAAGTTTATTTTCTTCATTTTCTCCACTTGTGATTATCCTCTTTCCACATTTGTTTGATAACTTCATCCAATAAGTCTGCCACTAAATACATGGAGCCACGTGGGCAAATCATGTGCGTACAAAAAATCAACAATAGAAAACATGTATCTATCAAATAATGACAGAAAGTGTTCAAAAAAAATCAAATAATGACAGAAAATATTGTCCCCAAAAAAAAATATGACAGAAAAACTCAACCATCAATCCGAGAACTTTTTTTTTTTTGGCAACCTCCAATACTACTGTATCCACAAAATATATTCTCAAAATAATAAATGCAAAACAACATCATTTTAAGGGAAGAAGGTTCACATAGATCATAGATTAAATAGAGAAATTAGGATCCACCAAATAGATACAAAATAGCATTTTCTTAAAAAAAGTTAATTATGTTGTAGAATAACCCCTCGTCCTTGAATTCAACTGATGTGGGGGTCGGTCTTCCTCACCTTAAAGGAGGGGGTTCGATCCCTGCGTTAGTCAAGGCGCGGGGGGAGGCATCCTAGGGGTCTAGAAAATAGTGATAAGGCTGGTAGAGGTGGAGGTATGTGTACTATCTGGCCAGTATTTTCTGTGGATTGGGCTCCAAGTGCCCTTGGACTGTGGGTGAGTCCAACCCGTTTCCTAAAATTTACATATAAAAAAAATTTTGTAGAATAAAAAATCTAACCCATATAGGAACAGAATTCCAATTGGTTTATTCAGGTCAATGACACAAACCTATGTGTGGATTAGTGATATACAATTTTTGTCGAATTCTTACTTCATTGAGAGAATTCACGCACATGAGACATTTTCGTAGGGTAAAATCTATACCATTTAAAATAAATGTTTTAACATTTAAAGTAATTTTTTTACAATATTGATTTTGTACCATTAATGTTATTACTTATTATGGCGCAATGTGTATAATATGCACACAATAATTGTATAGAAACGGGGAGGGGGAGAGAATTCACATACTCTCAAGTCTCAAAGTCCCAACTGAGTTTGATATAAATGTTTAAACATGATATTTTGAGTTTAAATTCATATAAATGCATAAAATGCCTTTACATGAGTTATTTTTAATTAAGTTTAACTATACTTGAATCTGAATCAATAAAAACAAAAACTTTGCATATCTAATAGCTAAACATGAATTTGAGTGGTGAAAGTGTGGTTCACGTATGGTCCTATTACGGGTTGGTTTAAATGTATTTTTAAATTGCATAAAGTATACTTTTTGATGGATGTGTTTGGTTTAAATATATTTTTATCTCATATTGACTAAATTGCTCATAGAAAATTTTCAATATTTCAAAAATACACTCTTAACAAAAAAGAATATTCTTTTCAATAATAACAATTGGTCAAGATCCTTCCTCCTCTCAAACCAAACATGTTGAAAGTGTTAGAGTCCACTAAGGCTATGCTTGGATGGGAACAAAATTTGGTAGAAAAGAAAATGCAAAGAAAGAAAATGAAGAGAAGAGAAAGCTTGAAAGCAAATAATCACCCGTTCTGCTTGAATGGACAAGGGAAAATTGGGAGGGAAGAAAATGAGTAAATTCCATAATGGCTAAAATACCCCTTATTAGGTAAAATTTAAGAGGATTTTTTTTAAAAAAATAAATAAATAATTTTTTCTGAATAAATAAATTAAGAAAAATTAATCTTTTAGTCCTTATAATTTTCACTCAATTATAAGTGTATATTTTTTTAATTTGAACATTTGCCTCACTTTTTTCTAGTTCTCTTTTTTTCATTTTTTTTTCATTTTTTCATTTTTGTATTTTATATATGGATTACTAAGGATTAAGTGTATATGGTTATAAGGTCCAATTTATTTCCCATTTGGCTATAACACGTATAGAAGTTGCCAATATCTTTACACATTTAGTCAATATTGCAGTGTTAATAGTTTAATACCTAATTGCAAACGTTTTCAATATGTTTACCGGGGTTGTCATTGCTTTCATTGCTTTTATAGCTTTAGTCGATGGTGGGAATCTTGTTGGGGAGTCTCAAAGGAACAAGACGATTTATTGCTGGTGGTAGGGTTTGAACGTACGCAAGCTTATATGCAAAAGATCTTGTCTTCCCCTTAACCTTTTAGGCAAACCAACTTATTAATAAACTATTTGTCACATCAACCAACAGTTTATTAAGGGTTAAGTAGTAAATTTGTCCCGGAAGTATACCTCGAGAAGCAATTTTACTCTGGAAGTTTTTCTTATAGCAATGTTGCCCCAGAAGTTTTTTTTTTTTTTGGAGCAATTTTGCCCCTCCATTAATAACCCTAACGGTCAATCATTAGTTGACCGTTGACCGTTAACGGAAGGGCAAAATTGCTCCAAACAAAAATTTCTGGGGTAACATTGCTCCAAAAAAAACTTTCAAGGCAAAATTGCTTCTCGGTATACTTCCAGGATAAATTTGCTACTTAACCCTAAAAAATTTATATAATTTATAAAAAATTATGAAAAAATGATAATATTTTTTTTTGCCAGCTATCCAAAATAATCTAACTTAGCTACAGCAGCAAGGCTAATAAACATTTACATTTACATGCTACTTATAACTAAATTTATTTCGAATCTAATTAAATATTTCTGAAAGAGTGACATATACTTTTCTTACACAAATAAATAATTTAATCAATTTCCTTACTTTTTGTAAATTGATTAATTAGGCATTTTTTATCTTTGCCTTCACTGATTTATGTAATTCGACCTGTTTGAAGTAGACATATTTTTAGCCTGTTTGAAGTAGACCTGTTTTGCAGTGAGGCCTGTAGCCTGTTAGCCTAATTATAAAATTTTTTAAAAATATAAGCCGCTTTAACAGGGCACAGGCCAGGCTCAGACTGAAAAATTACCTCTAACAGACCACAAGTCAGGCTCAGGCCACTTTGTTGCCGAATAGGCCTGGCCTGTTAAGGTGAAGTCTGGGCTAGTCTGACTTGTTTCCACCCCTAGATATATATAAACAAGAATTAAAAATATATGATATGATAAATAACAGTTTTAACTTTTTTTGGGTAAAGCAGTAATTTTGCCCTGGAAATTTTTTTTGGGAGGAATTTTGCCTCTCCATTAACGATCAAATAATGGTCAACTAACCGTTGACTGTTAACGGAGGGGCAAAATTGTTCCAAAAAAAAAAATTTCAGGGCAACATTACTCTAAGAAAAACTTTCAGGACGAAATTACTCTTCGGGTATACTTCCAGGGCAAATTTGCTACTTAATCCGTTTATTAATCATATATATTTTTCTATTTGCACATTTGCCTCACTTTTTTAGTTTTTTTTTTCTGGTTTTTGAGGCTAAAGATTAAATATAGACACACTTATGGACTATATAATAATAATAATTATTATGATTATGATTTTATTAAAATGTTGCATGAGGTAGGTACTCATTCTTTCACACGCCGAGGGATTAGGCAAGCGTGTGATGTGAGAAGGAGAGACAAGATAGATAAATGAGACAATGGGATGGGATAAGGGTACTTAAACCTTTTCACTTAAACTTTCTTTTTTCAGTAGAATTTTTTTGTTTTCCAAGTTTAAATGATATTATTCTATGATTGTCCTAATATTTAAAAAAAAAACAAAAAAAAATGTATTGCTTACAGTGGTAGTTTTATTAATAATGTATATTTTTCTATATGCTCATTTGCCTCACTTTTTAGTTTACTTTTTTTCTTTTTCCTTAATTTTAATTTTTAATTTTCAAATTTTCTTTTTGTGGTTATATAAGATATACACATACTTATGGCTTGTATAAAACAATAATTATAATTACGACTTTATAAAAATGTTACATATATAAACTCATCCTTTTACGGCCGGAGCAAACTGGCCTCGCTTATTAAGTTTGCATTCTTTTTTCCACTAAGGATGACATACACACACACTTGTGGCTGAAATGGAGAAGATCTTAAACCTTCTCATTGACCTCCCGGGTAAATAAGTCCTCTTCTTCTAGTATATATTTTAATTTTTATTTAAAGTAGTTTAGCTTTTTGATTCAAAATTTCAAGGGTGTCTTTGAATCATTTTCCTACTCTTTTTGGCAGTTTTGTTCCTTTCAGATGCTCCCAATGATGTTATTTGGTTTTTATCCTCTTTTTCATCTTTCAATTTTTCTATTTCCTCTTTAAATACCCCATTAGTCTTATTCCATTACATTTGTGTTGTTTTTTTTTTTTTGGTCTTCCTAAATTTATTTTCTTCATTTTCTCCACTTGTGATTATGTTCTTTCCACATTTGTTTGATAACTTGATCCAATAAGTCTGGCACTAAATACATGGAGCCACGTGGGCCAATCATGTGCGTACAAAAAATCAACAATAGAAAAACATGTATCTATCAAATAATGACGGAAAATATTGTCCCAGAAGAAAAAATGACAGAAAATCTCAACCATCAATCCGAGAACTTTTTTTTTTTTTGCCAACCTCCAATACTACTGCATCCACAAAATATATTCTCAAAATAATAAATGCAAAACAACATCATTTTAAGGGAAAAAGGTTCACATAGATCATAGATTAAATAGAGAAATTAGGATCCACCATATAGATACAAAATAGCATTTTCTTAAATAAAGGTCAGGGATTGAATTATAAAAATGTTAAATTATAAGGTATAAGTTGAAGTGGGTTAAACTTTAGGAATTGAGTTAAAATACATATTTTTTTAAAAAAAATCAACACATGTTTTTTAATTAATAATTGACTTGACCGATTTGGAATGAAGAACACATAATTTTTTTCTCTTTTTTGTGGTAAAAAGAGTGGTATCGACCTTTATATATTAATATTCGAGCAAAAAAAAACCTTCATATATTAATAAATGAGAAAGAGGGTTCAAGTCTCGTATAATCATCTATAACCTTAGTCATTAAGTTTTTCATACTCAAACTCATAATTGCAGTGCAAGATAGGCCTTCCTTGGCTGGTGCATCAGCCACTGTATTCATTGTACGAGGGAAATGCTCCATCTCAACATCCCAATTCCTGAGTAGCATTTGTCTGATCTGTATGAACACCAAGCTACAATTTGGAATGTTTTTCTCCTACAGTACATTATCCATCAAAGTCTTTGCATCTGATTCCACAATCACCCTCTTATATCCTTCTTCCAAAGCTAGCCGGAGTCCCAAAAGAAGCGCCCACTCTTCTGCAGCATAAGCCTCACAATTTCCCAATAATTGCGTGAATCCTGAGATCCATAATCCTCTGTTATCCCTAACCACACCTCCACAGTTAGCTTTTCCTTGACTGGATGTCACAGTGCCATCTACATTTAATTTCGCCCATCCTAGAGGAGGGGATTCCCATCTATTAATTGTTTGAGCACTGCTAATCACAGTATCCTGATCAACCTCTCTGTACTCACAATATCGTTTCCATGGTCTGTTAATAATCCATGTAGGATCAGTTGGCTTATGGAAATCTTCATTGAAGATATAACTATCTCTTCCCAATTCCTCATAGAGGCTCAAAGCCATCCAATCTTTAATAGAATAAGAGAAAAATATCGAAACATACCGTGGATGAACCAGAGAATTCCATATCTGGCTTGCGTATTGACAGTCACGGAATATATTTATCTCATCCTCAATTCCTGCTTCACAGTACTGGCATTGTAATGTGTTTGAAGACCACTTGTGTTCGGATGTGAACAAAGTTACTCGGGCTTAAACTAGGATCAGAGCCTAGGACCTACGTACTCTTGAATAGGGATCAAAGCCCACGTAGTTCGATTATACTTCCGGCGTTTAGCCACTGAGGAGTGGGGTGTGTGCTATATGAGAATAATAGGATGAAATGGCATGTACCGTTCACCAGTGCAGAAATCTCTTATTTATAGGAGAAAGTAACCGTCCCAAGATGGGCAGTTATTACATGCATAGGCACAACCGTTGATGGTAGTTTTCATGAGGAATTGGGCTTCGGGGCCCAAGTTCTGAGGTACATAACAGCTACCCCCAGCCTGACAGCTCAGGTTTCTGGGTTGTCGGGATATATTGATTGTTGTACTTGATAAGGGATTGTCCGAGATATCCTCGCCTTGTCAGAGTTATCCATGGGCTTCATAATTTGTTTTCTTGCTGATATGGATGCTTCGCCTTACGCATCTCAGAAGTCGGGGATCAAGCATCGGAGATAGCTGCTTTAAAGGCCGACAAGAAGACGGCAGATGATCGGGTAGCTCAGGCCCAAGAGGATTTGCATGTAGCCCTGGCCAAGAAGGAGAGCTTGTCAGATGAGATCATTGCATTGCGTGACAAGCTCCACAAAGCTGAATCTAAGGTCATCCACCATTTGCAGGTCCATGAGCAAGATGTGGCTTCGCTTACGAAGTCTAAGGACGAGATCAACAAGTTAGCGTCGTCGCTAGAATCTAGCCAAGTGGCTCTTGCGCTTGCCAATGACGACGTAGCGAAGCTGAAGACGGGCGTGGTGGATGCCTTTGAGAATGCTTTGGAGCAGGCCCAGTTTCTGAACCCCGAGGTTTCTCTTGACCTTCAAAGGGCGCATGTGAATGCCTATGTTGAAGATGGGGTGTTTCACCCGGCTCTTTCTTCGGATGCTCCTTCAACTGATATGGGTCCTGAGGAGGCTGGCAGGGACCATATGCGAAAGCTTGATCCGACTTGCTTTCTTTTTTGTTTTAACTTGTAAATTGCATTGCCCGTGTTGGGCTTTAACTTGGATTTTGTAATCTGGATAACAGTTGACTTTATTAATTAGATATTACCGAGTTATTTTTATCCTCGTCAAACTGCTTTCCTTTTTTTCCGAGATTTAGGCAAATAACCGATGTGATCAAGGTCGATTAATATGCCCACGACTATTTATTTTCAGCAACTATGTTGCCGAGTTACATGATTCACGAAAATATGCGTTTGCAATGCGTCCGTGCATGTCTTTTAATATGGCCATTACGGTGATACGGTAAGCACAGATCATCCAACCCGAGTTTCGTTCACTGTTTTTCGGCGGCTTTGCCGCTATATGGTCATCTTTAAACTCATATTTGGCGGATTTTTTCGCTGGCGTTTTAATCGCTACATGATTTATGAACTAACTTGGAATTCATACATGTCTTGGTAGCTTTAAAATGATTGAATTCGGCTTTGTAGCCCCTGATTTCATTCATTGAGTGGTCATACAATATTAGGCGAGATTAAGATCCCGCAATTGAACTTCCTGAAAACAAACTTAACTGGTAACAAAATCACACATAACAAACTAAATTTAAAAGCTTTAGCAAATAACTTCAGCTATAGTAAGCCTTGAGTTTGTTAGCATTCCAGGTTCTTTTAAGCGCTTTCCCGTCTAGGGATTCCAGAGTGTAAGCGCCTTTTCCAAGTCGTTCTTTGATTCTGTAGGGGCCTTCCCAGTTGGCTGCTAGTTTCCCATCTCGGGCATTTTTGTTGCCGATATCAGCTCTTCGGAGTACTAAGTCACTTTCTTTAAACGAACGCGGATTAACCTTCCTGTTGTAATGAGCCATGATAAGCCGCTTTGTGGCCATATCCCTAAGGTGAGCTGTAGTGCGGACTTCGTCAATTAGATCCAACTCGGCCGCAATAGCCTCATTATTAGCTCGCTCCTATGTAACTTGCAATTTCCTCAAGCAGGGTTCACCAACTTCAACGAGAATCATAGCCTCGCATCCATAAGTAAGTCTAAAAGGAGTTTCCCCCGTGGATGACTGTATTGTTGTCCGACATGCCCATAACACTGAGTACAGATGCTCAACCCAACTATCCTGGGCTTCTTCCATTCACTTTTTTAATCCATTCACGATCACTTTGTTTGCTGCTTCCGCCTGCCCATTAGACTGTGGGTGTTCCACGGAAGCAAAATGATGTTTTATCTGAAAGTCAGACATCATTTTTTGAAACCCTTGGTCCGCGAACTGTGTCCCGTTGTTCGTGACTATCTCTGCTGGAATCCCAAATCGCGAGATGACATTCCGCTGGAAGAACTTCTGTGCTCTGGCTAAGGTTATTGTTGCTAGTGGTTCGGCCTCGATCCACTTGGTGAAATAATCAACTGCCATAATCAACCACTTCAATTGACCGGGTGCTGGTTTAAATGGCCCCAATAGATCCATACCCCACTTGAAAAATGGCCATGGAGCCGTGATTGCTTGCAAATCAAATGGTGGGATTCTTATGATTTTCCCGTGTTTCTGACAACTCTCACATCTCTGGACGTGGTCTTTGGCATCCTGAGCCATTGTAGGCCAATAATAACCTGCGCGAACGGCTTTCCTGGCTAGTGCCTTGGCACCCATATGCTGACCATTGATGCCCTCGTGAATTTCTGCCAAGACGTATTGAGCTCGATCTTTCCCGAGGCATTTCGCCAAAGGCGCATGCATTTCTTTCCAGTAGAGTTGGTCGTCCACCATCGTATAAGCAGCTGCCAATCTCACCAAGTTTTTAGCCTGTATTTCGTCTTCGGGGGTGATTCCTCGCTCCAGATAATCTGCAATTGGCTTTCTACAATCTTTCGAGTTTGATATTAACATTACGCAACTTGGTTCTGGTAAGTTTTGCTGGATTACTGTCCTCAAATTTCCTGGAGATTTGGTGCTTGCCAACTTTGATAGGATGTCGGCTTTGGTGTTTTCCGCCCGTGGTATGTGTGTCACCGTTACCTCATCAAATAGCGTCATGATCTCTTTAACCCTGGCTAGATATTTAGCCAACAACGGCCCTTTAACCTGATAAATTCCTTGAATTTGCGATGCCACCAGTTGAGAATCCGTCGATATATGTACCTTCTGGGCTCCGTTTTCCTTTGCTTGAGACAATCCTGCCAATAAAGCTTCATATTCGGCCTGGTTATTGGATGTCGGGAAATCAAGTCGGAGAGATAGCTCTATGGCGACACCATTCGGGTTTTCCACAATAACACCTGTGCCTCCTCCTTGTAAATTTGATGAGCCATCTACAAACACTCTCCATGGTTCTGATCTCGCTTCTTTTCCTTGAACGAAAGTCGATTCCGCCAAGAAATCGGCTAAAGTTTGTGATTTTATCGCTTGGCGAGCCTCATAAGCGATATCAAACTCGGACAACTCTATTACCCAATTTGTCATTCTTCCTGCTAGGTCCGGCTTGTGTAGGACTTGCCGAAGTGGTTGATTTGTTCGGACTATGATAGAATGGCTATGAAAATAGTGCCGAAGTCATCTTGCAGCTATTAGCAGCGCGAAAGCCATCTTTTCTAGCTTTTGGTATCTCACCTCGAGTCCTTGTAAAGCACGACTTACAAAGTACACTGGTTTCTCTAATTAGAACCGCGCTCACTGCTTCTTCTCCCACAGATAAGTATAGAATTAATTTCTCCTTAGGTTCAGGTCTTGATAGCACCGGTAGGGAAGATAAGCACTGTTTAATCCTAGTGAACGCTTCTTCACAATCTGAGTTCTTTTTTCAAGAGTTTGAAGAATGGGAGCGATTTTTCAGCCGACTTTGGCAAGAATCTTGTCAAAGCCTCCAACCTTCCAGTCAGCTGTTGAACCTCTTTCTTGCTTGTTGGAGCCTTCATCTCCAAAATCGCTTTGCACTTCTCCGGGTTGGCTTCTATGCCTCGACTGGTTATTAGGAAACCCAAAAATTTTCCGGAGGGTACCCCAAAGGCGCATTTTGCTGGGTTTAGTCGAATCCGGTGCTTCCGAACTTCTCGAATGTCTGATTCAGATCTCGGACATGACTGCTTTGTTCCCTGGATTTGACTATCATGTCATCAATGTATACCTCTACATTCTTCCCTAATTGTTCGCTGAAAACTTTTGTCATCATCCTCTGATAAGTCGCTCCTGCATTTTTCAGACCAAAAGGCATTACATTGTAACAGTAATTTGCATTATTAGTGATGAAAGCTGTTTTGTCTTGATCATCGGGATGCATTACAATTTGATTGTATCCTGAGTATGCGCCCATGAAGGATAGTAATTGGAAGCCGGATGATTGATCCACTAATTGGTCGATGTTGGGCATGGGAAATGCGTCCTTTGGGCATACTTTGTTCAAATCTTTGTAATCGACACAAACGCGCCACTTGCCATTGGGCTTTTTTACCATGACGACATTGGACAGCCATGTGGTATACTGCACCTCTCTTATAAACCCGGCATCAAGTAACTCCTTAACATGTGCGTCTAGAGCTTGTCCTCGATCTGAGCCAATCTTCCTTTTCTTCTGCGCAACTGGGACTGATCCCGGCAGAATTGCCAACTTGTGACAGCAAAACTCGGGATCAATTCCGGGAATCTCGGATGGTTTCCATGCAAACACATCCCTATTGTCTCTTAGAAACTTCTATAGCTCTGTACGAACCTCAGGTTTTAGCATCTTTCCGATTTTTGTGACTTGTTTTGGACTTTCTCCCAGGACAAAGTCCTCTACCTCTTCGCTCGACTCAGCTCTTTGCGCCTTGTCCTCTTCTCTCAGATCCAATTCGACCACATGTATCGAGCTGCTGCTAGCTTTTCCTTTGTTGGCCGACTTGCCTTCTTGAACTACTTCAAAGTAACATTTCCGCGAGTCTTTTTGATCTCCTTTGACAGTAACCACTTGGTTCTTTTTGTTGATGAACCTTAACTTCTGATGGTTAGATGATACTAATATGTTCCAATTATGAATAGTCGGTCGTCCCAATATTATGTTGTAAGGTGAAGGGAAATCAGCCACCACGAACCGAACCACTTCGGTCTTGAAAGCTTCTTCTGTTCCTAGAGTTAGCCTGAGGTTAATGAATCCATTTGGACGGGTATCCTCTCCATTGAAACCAGTCAATGTGGTCTTACATGGTTTCAAGTCTTTTGAATCTAATCTCATCCGTTTGAACGCGTCCCATAGGATTATATCTACCGCACTCCCGTTGTCCACAAATATCTTCTTAACCTGGCAACATTCTACTGTTGCTGTGATAACCAAACCATCGTAGTGTCCTGGCACCACGTCATTTAAATCATCTTGCGAAAATCCCAACAACGGCTCATTTGGCTTCTCTTTTTTGAATTTGGGGCGGTCAGTAATAGACATGACCTCCTTCAGATATTTCTTCCGTTGATTTAAAGAATCTCCTCCTCCCCCGAAGCCTCCAACGATCCCATTGCATACATATTTTGACTTGGGGAATTCATCACTACTGTCTCGTCCAGTTTTGTTACAATCTCGTCTCTTTTGTTCACCAGGTGGACTCCTGCTTTTGTTCTGTCGCATGTTCTGCCGGCCTTGAGTCTGGATGACATACCGGCATAGCTTTCCTTCAATGACAAATTTCTCAATTGCGTCCCTTAAATGCCAGAAAGCTTCTGTGGTGTGTCTGTGTTGGTCATGAAACTCGCAATATCTGGACCGATCTAACGGTTGATTGGTCCGCATTGGTCGCGGCCGTTCAACGTTTTTCATCTCCGTCAGAGAAACCTCTTTCCATATTTGAGCTTGAGGCAATCTCAACGGTGCATATCTGTCGTATCTTCCTTCTACTCTGCTTCCTCGGGGCCGATTACTCCTGTCCCGACCACGAGCGTCGCACTTACTTGAGTTGTACCGATCTTTACCTCGAGAAGGGGAGCCCTTGGTTGATTCCTTGGACGGCTAATTTATGGCTTCCATATACTCCAACTCAATGTATTGTTTCGTGCGATCTCGGAACTCGGCCAAAGTCTTAGGCCGACGCTTCATTACCGACTTCTTCAAACGTGAAGACTTGTCCAATCCTGCAATCGCACAATGGAGGTGCACCTCTTCTTTTATCCCAGGAACTTGTAAGGCTGTGCTGTTGAATCGCTCTAAATATTTCTGCAAGGTCTCCTTAGGCGTCTTCCTCACCTGATCGAGTTGAAATTCCGTTTTTGGCTGTTTCCGACTTGTTGCGAAGTGGAGTAGGAATTTATTTATCAAATCCTTCAAATCTAGAATCGAGTTGGTCGGTAAGCTATTGAACCAGATTTGTGCAGGTCCCCGCAGTGTTCCTGCGAACAGGCGTGGAATCACGGGACCCATATATCCCTTTACCATGATCTCCATTTTAAAATTCCCGACATGAATTTGTGGATCCTGGCTCCCATCATACTTTGGGAAGTCCTTTGTGTCCAGACCTTTTCGATAAGGTGCTACCATGATTTTTTCCGTGAAGGGCGTATCAACTCTCTCCCCTTCATCCGAACTCGAGTCTGAAGATTCAAAATCTTCCCTTGACAAACTTTGACCCCTAGTTGGTTCCTTGTCTTTCTTCTGAGTTTCTGTTGACGCTCGGTCCCGCCTTGTACCACCTGTTCCTTCTCGAGCTACCACGGTCAGATCTCGTCCGCTTGGGTTTCCTCGATCTAGTGTGTCTTCCTGGGGCTGTCTGGGCCCTTCATCCTGCCTTATTTCCTCATCACTTGCTTGCAACGGTTCCGCATTTTGAGGACGGGGAGTATCATACTGGCTTCGTCCATTGGCATCTCTGTCAAGCCGAGTCTCCTGGTTATCGGTCCACCTTGCATATTGTTCGAATAACTTTTTCCAGTCTGCATCCCGTCGATCCATCTCCTCCTTTAGTAATCGGGCATACTCCTTCATTTGAAGAGCATGACGATTCTCTATTCCATCTATTATGTTCAATACGGACCCAACCGTGTTTTACAGTAGACGGATATCAGGATCAATCACTTGGAATTCTGCTTGTGGACTAGTTGGGAGAATTAATGAACCCACTTGTTGTAACACGGCGTTCTCCGGGAGAGGGGAATTTGCCGTATCCGACGTTTCATTTTCGGTTTCAACGATAACTTGATCTGTATTAATGTTAGAATGGTTTTGATGTTCTGCCTGTTCCGCATGGTGTCCTGGTTGTTCTTCTGGCACTTGAGTTTGCCGAGTTGCTAAAATTCGTCCTTTTGTTTTTGCCATCGCGGTACATAGCCTGATAACCTTGTGGTCGAACCTTTTTGGTCCCCATAGTCGGCGCCAAATGTTCGGATGTGAACAAAGTTACTCGGGCTTGAACTAGGATCAGAGCCTAGGGCCTACGTACCCTTGAATAGGGATCAAAGCCCACGTAGTTCGATTATACTTCCGGCGTTTAGCCACTGAGGAGTGGGGTGTGTGCTATGTGAGAATAATAGGATGAAATGGCATGTACTGTTCACCAGTGCAGAAATCTCCTATTTATAGGAGAAAGTAACTGTCCCGAGATGGGCAGTTATTACATGCATAGGCACAACCGCTGATGGTAGTTTTCATGAGGAATTGGGCTTCGGGGCCCAAGTTCTGAGATCCATAACAACTTGCTTCTTTTTTATTTGATACAAGGCGATAGGGGGAGGGGGATCGAACCCAGGACCTAGGGGGAAATGAATGTCAATACCACTGCACTACTAGTAGTGCTAGTAGTGCTGGTGACCACTTGCTTCTCCATTCATTCGTAGGTAGCTTCTTGTTATAAGCCAACCAAAAAAGGACTCTTATCCTCTCCGCCCCCTGCCATGCCCATATTTTCGTGAAGTGCGTATTCTTGAGCTGAGCCGTTGGTGTCTCCATTTTTTTTTAATACATCAATGATAGGGGAGGGGGTAGGGTTCGAACCCTGGATATTAGGGGAGGGAGGCCAGTTAATACTAGCTCACAAGCCACTGTGCTATTAAGGCGCTGGCTAACTAGTGTCTCCATGATCATGATATAGTACGCACTTTTAACAGAATAAGAGCAAATGGAAAAACTTGGTTACAGTGGCGGAGCCAGGAATTTTACTGACGGGGGGCGAGAATTAAACCCTAACATTATTTTCCTCAAATCAATATATAAAACAAATCAGAGAGACGATGAGACTTTCCTCAAAGATACATATTAGAACGCGAGAGGCAATTAGGTTGCTTACTTGTGTTGATGGACGAACGCGAGCTTCAAAGAGTCAAAACCTTTAGGTGAAATAAGTGATTGAGGAATTGCACTGATGCAAGAGAGAAATAGGCGTATAATGACTTTCTAATTTTTAATAAATTGGAAATATATTTAGGAAGTCATTAATACTAAATTAAAGATATTTTCATAAGATTTTAAAAGATATCAATTTATGTGCATCATTTGTAGGATTTTAATTTAAAATATAAGTTTTTGATTAATTTTTGGAGATAAAAGAATAATGAATAAATAAGAATTGGAGGTTTTGAAAAGGAAAAATAAAAAATAAAATTGTTGTTTCTATTATTAATATAATATAATACATTTACAATTGATCATTCTATAGCAGCTAAAATCATCTCATTTGTAAAAGTATTATTCATGATGGTATTCTGGCCCCTTGCATATCAAAAATGTAATTCTTTAGTTTGCAAGGATTCGTGATGATGTCCTTGGATTAAACAAAAATGGGCCCACGTGAAGGCTATCCGTCGTGATGTGATTATGGTAGCCCTTGTGTGGGCCCAGACAATACCTATATGGGCCCAAATATATAGGTTGTCAATCATAATCAATCATGGATCAAGCGAAAAAAATTAATTTGGGGTTGATTGGAAATATTTTGATATTATTTTTAATATATTTCTCTCTTTTTTATATGACTAAGGGTTTCTTTTCGAGGTTTAGAACGTTTTCCGGAATTCAAACTTAGGTTTATCTCTTTATAATATGAGACTATTTATTATATCAACCAACGACTTGGACTTATTGATTAAGTGTATATTTTTTATTTAATTTGAACATTTGCCTCACTTTTTTCTAGTTCTCTTTCTTTCATATATCTTTTTTTTTTTTCATTTTTTCATTTTTGTATTTTATATATGGATTACTAAGGATTAAGTGTATATGGTTATAAGGTCCAATTTATTTCCCATTTAGCTATAACACGTATAGAAGTTGCCAATATCTTTATACATTTAGTCAATATTGCAGTGTATTCTTCATTAGTTTAATATCCTTGCCCACGTTTTCAATATGTTTACTGGAGTTGTCATTGCTTTTATTGCTTTCCTTAATTTTATTTTTAATTTTTAATTTTTTCTTTTTTGTGGTTATCTATCTTTTCCTATGGATAAGATATACAAATACTAAAAAAATAATTATAATTACGATTTTACAAAAATGTTACATATATAAACTCATTCTTTTAACGGGAGAGCAAAGTGAGAAAGAAGAAACTACTTAGCACATTAACCACCAACTTTATATTTTTCTGTTTGCATCTTTGCCTCGCTTTTTAAGTTTTTATTCTTTTTTCCATTAATTTTTACTTTTCATTTTTGTGTTTAATATATGGCTAAAGATGAGATATATACACACTTAATGGCTGAAATGCAAAAGATCTTAAAGCTTCTCATTGACCTCTGCGCTAAACAAGCCCTCTTCTTCTAACCTATATTTAAATTTTTATTCAAAATAATTTAGCCTTTTGATTCAAAATTTCAAAGGCGTCTTTTAATCATTTTCCTACCCTTTTGGCAGTTTTGTTCCTTTGAGATGCTCCTGATGTTCTTTAGTTTTTATCTTCTTTTTCATCTTTCAATTTTTCTACTTCGTCCCTAAGTTTATTTTCTTCATTTTCTCCACTTGTGATTATCCTCTTTCCACATTTGTTTGATAACTTGATCCAATAAGTCTGCCACTAAATACATGGAGCCACGTGGGCAAATCATGTGCGTACAAAAAAATCAACAATAGAAAACATGTATCTATCAAATAAGGACAGAAAGTGTTCAAAAAAAAAATCAAATAATGACAGAAAATATTGTCCCAGGAAAAAAAATGACAGAAAATCTCAACCATCAATCCGAGAATTTTTTTTTCAACCTCCAATACTACTGCATCCACAAAATATATTCTCAAAATAATAAATGCAAAACAACATCATTTTAAGGGAAAAAGGTTCACATAAATCATAGATTAAATAGAGAAATTAGGATCCACCAAATAGATACAAAATAGCATGTTCTTAAAAAAGTTAATTATGTTGTAAAATAACCCCTCGTCCTTGGGTTCAACTGGCGTGGGGTCAGTCTTCCTCACCTTAAGGGAGGGGGTTCGATCCCTGCATTGGTCAAGACGCCGAGGAAGGTATCATAGGGGTCTAAGAACCAGTGGTAACATTGGTAGAGGTGGAGACATGTGTACTCTCTGGCCAGTATTCCTTGTAGATTGGGCTCCAAGCGCCCTACCTTTGGATTGTGGGTGAGCCTAACTCCTTTCCTAAAATTTATATATATAAAAAAAATTATGTTGTAGAATAAAAAATCTAACCCCATATAGAAACAGAATTCCAATTGGTTTATTCAGGTCAATGACATAAACCTATGTATGGATTAGAGCCGTCAAAACGGGTCGGCCCGTTTAACCCTGGCCCTTTAAGGGCCGGACCTCAAAAATGAAAGAGAGAGGTGAAGTCAAGCCCTGCAGGGCCACAGGCTTTTACAGGCCGGCCCTACAGGGCATCATAATTTTTTTTTTTAATGTTGAAAAATTGAAGTGTGGGTAACCCTAAAAACACAAAATTTCATAGTTCACCATGAATTTAGACACTTTTCAGGCAACATAATTTCTTTGTCCAGACAACATTATGTTTAGATGTATGGCACTAACTTGTACAACAAAAAATCCTAAACAGCAGAATTGGGAGATTGCAATTTTGAATGCATTCTCCAAAAATCATGAGGATAGTAATCCATAAGAATTAAGAAATTCGACAAATGAGAGGAAATACTCTCTTGAAAAAAAAAATCTTTGATATATTTTCCTAACAAAATCCTGAATTGAGTTGGAATATAATGTTCATGTCTGACTCAGACAATACCTATATGGGCCCAAATATATAGGTTGTCAATCATCATCAATCATGGATCAAGCGAAAAAAATTAATTTGGGTTGATTGGAAATATTTTGATATTATTTTTAAGGGAAAAACATTTCTCATGTTGTAGGAGAAATGTTTTCTCATGCCACACACATATAAAATGGTGAGACCCACACACACACACACACATATATATATATTTGTGTGTGGGTCCCACCATTTTATGTGTGTGTAGGAATCTTTTTTCTCTCATGCAACATGAGAAAAGTAAACCCCTAGTTTTAATATATTTCTCTCTTTTTTATATGACTAAGGGTTTCTTTTCAAGGTTTAGAACGTTTTTCGGAATTCAAACTTAGGTTTATCTCTTTATAATATGAGACTATTTATTATATCAACCAACGACTTGGTCTTATTGATTAAGTGTATATTTTTTTAATTTGAACATTTGCCTCACTTTTTTCTAGTTCTCTTTTTTTCATAATTTTATTTTATTTTTCCATTTTTTCATTTTTGTATTTTATATATGGATTACTAAGGATTAAGTGTATATGGTTATAAGGTGCAATTTGTTTCCTATTTGGCTATAACACGTATAGAAGTTGCCAATATCTTTACACATTTAGTATTGCAGTGTATTCTTCAATAGTTTAATACCCTTGCCAACATTTTCAATATGTTTACCGGAGTTGTCATTGCTTTCATTGCTTTTACAACTTAGTCGATGGTGGGAATCTTGTTGGGGAGTCTCAAAGGCCGAGGCAGACCTAGGTAGTGAGTTGGGGGACAAATGCCCCCAATTATTTGGGATGTTTTTTCTAAAAAAAATAATAATGCATGTTTAAATGATTATCCACTCATAAATTAGGTGTTCACCCTTAATATATCAAGACTATACTTCGTAATGGGATAAGGGGTGAATGATTGAATAATTGTTTAGTGCCTTATATTGAAAAAGATGTATTTGATAACATTGATAATAAGACAATTATGATGAAATTCCAAAAAATAAGACTTAGAAGGATGACATTATAATTATTTTTACCATAATATACTTTTTTTATTTAAATATATGTAATTGAACTTATTGAGTACCCACCCTTCATTGTAATTTATGTAGCTGTATTAGCCTTACTTTTCTAAATAACAAGTTTGTACAATAATTACCTTTTTTATTACATTATCAGTATTCACTTGATTTCATAAATATTTTTTTGTTTTTTAATGCACTTAAACTTTTCTTTAAAAAAAAATTCGGGACACCCCCGAATCCCCCGCCAATTGTGCCCCTCTATAATTTTCTGGGTTTGCCCCTACTCGAAGAAACAAGACGATTTATTGCTGGTGGTAGGGTTTGGACGTATGCACGCTTCTTGTCTTCCCCTTAACATTTTAGGCAAACCAACCTATTAATAAACTACTTGCCTCACTTTTCTAGATTTTTTTTTGTTTTTATGTTTTTGTGGTTTATATATGGCTTAAGATATATACACAATTATGGGATTAGGCAAGCATGTGATGCGAAAAAGGAGGGACAAGATAGATAAATGAGAGAATGGGATGGGATAAGGGTATTTAAACCTTTTCACTTAAACTTTCTTTTTTCAGTAGAATTTTTGTGTTTTCTAAGTTTAAATAATATTTTTCTATGATTGTCCTAATATTAAAAAAAAACAAAAAAATGTATTGCTGGCAGTGGCAGTTTTATTAATAATGTATATTTTTCCATATGCTCATTTGCCTCACTTGTTAGTTTACTTTTTTTTCTTTTTCCTTAATTTTAAATTTTATTTTTGTGGTTATATATGTCTTCCTATGGATAAGATATACACATACTTATGGCTTGTATAAAACAATAATTATAATTACGATTTTATAAAAATGTTACATATATCCGGCGGAGCAAACTAAGAAAGAAGAAACTACTTACCACATTAACCACCAACTTTATATTTTTCTGTTTGCACTTTTGCCTCGCTTTTTAAGTTTTCATTCTTTTTTCCATTATTTTTTATTTTTGTGTTTAATATTTTGGGGTTGATTGGAAAAATTAATTTGGGGGTTGATTGGAAATATTTTGATATTATTTTTAATATATTTCTCTCTTTTTTATATGACTAAGGGTTTCTTTTCGAGGTTTAGAATGTTTTCTGGAATTCAAACTCAGGTTTATCTCTTTATAATATGAGACTTTTTTTTTTTGTAAACAATATGAGACTATTTACTATATCAATCAACGACTTGGACTTATTGATTCAGTGTATATTTTTTTGAATTTGAACATTTGCCTCACTTTTTTATAGTTCTCTTTTTTTCATAATTTTTATTTCATTTTTTCGTTTTTGTATTTTATATATGGATTACTAAGGATTAAAGTGTATATGGTTATAAAGTCCAATTTGTTTCCCATTTGGCTATCACACGTATAGAAGTTGCCAATATCTTTACACATTTAGTCAATATTACAGTGTATTCTTCAATAGTTTAATACCCTTGCCAACGTTTTCAATATGTTTACCGGGGTTGTCGTTTTCATTGCTTTATGGTTATATATGTCTTCCTATGGATAAGATATACACATACTTATGGCTTGTATTAAACACTAATTATAATTACAATTTTATAAAAATGTTACATATATGAACTTATTCTTATATTTTTCTGTTTGCACCTTTGCCTCGCTTTTTAAGTTTTTATTCTTTTTTTCATTAATTTTTATTTTTCACTTTTGTGTTTAATATATAGCCAAGGATGATATATATACACACTTGTGGCTGAAATGGAGAAGATCTTAAACCTTCTCATTGACCTCCCGGGTAAACAAGCCCTCTTCTTCTAGCCTATATTTAAATTTTTATTCAAAATAATTTAGCCTTTTGATTCAAAATTTCAAGGGTGTCTTTTAATCATTTTCCTACCCTTTTGGCAGTTTTGTTCCTTTGAGATGCTCCCAATGATGTTCTATGGTTTTTATCCTCTTTTTCATCTTTCAATTTTTCTACTTCCTCTTTAAATACCCCATTAGTCTTAGTCCATTATGTTGTTTTTTTTTGTCTTCCTAAATTTATTTTCTTCATTTTCTCCACTTGTGATTATCCTCTTTCCACATTTGTTTGATAACTTGATCCAATAAGTCTGGCACTAAATACATGGAGCCACGTGGGCAAATCATGTGCGTACAAAAAAATCAACAATAGAAAACATGTATCTATCAAATAATGACAGAAAGTGTTCAAAAAAATCAAATAATGACAGAAAATATTGTCCAAAAAAAATGACAGGAAATCTCAACCATCAATCCGAGATTTTTTTTTTTGGCAACCTCCAATACTACTCATCCACAAAATATATTCTCAAAATAATAAATGCAAAACAACATCATTTTAAGGGAAGAAGGTTCACATAGATCATAGATTAAATAGAGAAATTAGGATCCACCAAATAGATACAAAATAGCATTTTCTTAAAAAAGTTAATTATGTTTCTTAAAAAAGTTAATTATGTTGTAGAATAACCCCTTGTCCTTGGGTTCAACTGGTGTGGGGGTCAGTCTTCCTCATCTTAAAGGAGGAGGTTCAATCCCTACATTGGTCAAGATGCTGAGGGAGACATCCTAGAGGTCTAGGAAGTAGTGGTAATGCTGGTAGAGGTGGAGACATATGTACTCTCTAGCCAGTATTCCCTATAAAACCTTTGGTATAATAGGCACACAATAATTGTATAGAAACGGGGAGGGGGAGAGAATTCACATATTCTCAAGTCTCAAAGTCCCAACTGAGTTTGATATAAATGTTTAAACATGATATTTTGAGTTTAAATTCATATAAATGCATAAAATGCCTTTACATGAGTTATTTTTAATTAAGTTTAACTATACTTGAATCTGAATCAATAAAAACAAAAACTTTGCATATCTAATAGCTAAACATGAATTTGAGTGGTGAAAGTGTGGTTCACGTATGGTCCTATTAGGGGTTGGTTTAAATATATTTTTAAATTGCATAAAGTATACTTTTTGATAGATGTGTTTGGTTTAAATATATTTTTATCTCATATTGATCAAACTACTCATAGAAAATTTTCAATATTTTAAAAATACACTCTTAACAAAAAAGAATATTCTTTTCATTAATAACAATTTGGTCAAGATCATTCCTCCCCTCAAACCAAACATGCTGAAAGTGTTAGAGTCCACTAAGGCGATGCTTGGATGCAGGGGCGGAGCTAGGGAGGGGCTAGGGGTGGCCCCCGCCCCTCCTAAAATTATAGAACAGTACCCAAAGTTTTGAGAAATTGTATTTCTACCTTATAAATATTTCAATATTTTCAATTTGGTCCCTACTTAAAGGTTTGTGGAGGGACTAAAATGAACATCTTCAAATGTTTATAGTACTTAAATATAATATTATAAACACTTGGGTTTAACTCATAATTTTAGCCCCTCCTAATTTTGATTCCTGGCTCCGCCCCTGCTTGGATGGGAACAAAATTTCAGAGAAAAGAAAATGCAAAGAAAGAAAATGAAGAGAAGAGAAAGCTTGAAAGCAAATAATCACCCGTTCTGCTTGAATGGACTAGGGAAAATAGGGAGGAAAGAAAATGAGTAAATTCCATAATGGCTAAAATACCCCTTATTAGGTAAAATTTAAGAGGATTTTTTTAAAATAAATAAATAAATAATTTTTTCTAAATAAATAAATTAGGAAAAATTAATCTTTTAGTCCTTATAATTTTTACTCAATTATAACTCAGTTCCCACCCTTTTGACTTGGTGCAACACAATCTTTATAGTTTTGATTCAGTTATAACTCATTTATTCAATATTAACTCATTGTAATTCAGTCCCTATAGTTTTAGCATTTTATAATTTAATCCTTGCATTTTAAAATAAAGATGAGGGATTGAATTATAAAAATGGTAAATTATAAATTATGAGTTGTAGTGAGTTAAACTTTAGGGATGGAGTTATTCATGAACAAATTGACAGAGCCTTTGGGCACGAGAGACCTGGGGCACGAGAGACCTGTTTTGGGTGGATGCAGGGGCGGATTTTAGGGGGGGGGGGCTAGGGGTCCCCCCCGCCCCCCCCCCCCCCCAAAAAAAAAAAAAGAGAAAAGAATCAGGAAGAAGGAAACAAAATCTGAGGTAACAGGGTCGCTTAAATGGAAGAAGGTGAAGATGTTTCATATGAAAAGAAGAGAGAGAGAAAGAAGGGTTAGTTTCAGCGGGCTCGAAAGGTGACAAGGGATGGGGTAAAAGTTCTTAGGACCCACAAAAAGGCAATTGGAGTATTTTTATTGGAGAATATAAGTGAAATGAGTAAAGTGGGACCCATTGAATAAAAAGCAACGTGACTGTGGGACTCAGCTTCCCTGCTCGTCTAGAGGACGAGCAGGGAGAGCTCGTCCAGATCCAGCCGTCCAGAGCTGGATCTGGACGGCTGAGATCTGTTTTTTTTTTTCGTTTTTTTTTATATGAAAAAATTATTTTTTTAAAAAATGTTAGTTGAGAGATTATCTTTATTTTAGATCCTCTACCCATTAAAATTATTTTAGAAAAAAATATAAAAGTAAAAAAAATCAGATTTGGACCGTCCAGATCAAATCTGGACGGTCCAGAGCTCGTTCGTACGGACGAGCAGGGAGAGCTCGTCCGTAGGACGAGCTCTGAAACTGGTTCCCGTGACTGTGTCATTTTGTTTTTGTATAATTTTGAACCAAGTAAATTTTCTTATTTCTTATGCCAAACACCTCCAGGTATGTATTATTTATTGGAGTTTTTAAAATTAAACCATTTATTCTTTTAACCGGTTTAGAATTTGGATCATCAAACAATTTTTTTCATCTTGTTGTTAAAATGATTGGACTTATACTCACTTTTTCAGTTTTTACAATAACTAATGAAAGATTTTTCTGTGCTATCAAGATAATCAAGAACAAGCTTCGAAATAAAATAGAAGACTAATTTCTATGATTCTTTGATTACATAAATTGAAAAATAAATTTCTATGATAGATTTCTTTTAATTTTTTGTATATTAAGTTTCTATTGTATTTTAATAACTTTTATTTATAATATAATATTTTTTTATTTTCGCCCCCTTTATTGAAATTCCTGACTCCGTTACTGGGTGGATGCCATAACGCCATTCTTCATATAAAAGTGATAACAGTGATGAAATCCAAATATAAATCTTTACCTGCTCGTTGTTATACAATCCAAATTTTTGGACACAAGACTGATAGGGCAGGCACAAGAATCAATTTTTTTGGCTATAAATCTTTCCACTTGTTGAGAAAAATTTTGAGGGTTAGAGTTTTTTTCCTTCCTCCCACATTTTCTCGCCCATCCAAATAGGAGGAAATCTATATTGGAGTTTAATTATAGTTTGAGAGCAGATTTCCTCAGAATCTCTTTTCTTATTTTCTTTTTAGAATCCTATTTTTGCCATTGGATGAAAAAATGGACAGATCAGATTTAATATTTTTTGAAACAATTATGATAGTGTTTTATAAATTAATTTTTTTTATTAATTTTGTTTGTATTACAAGTATAAATTGTGTAGATCATGATTTAATAGTTTAAGTTTATTTTTTCATGTTCAAAATAATAGTTTTATAAAATATTAAATCTGGACCATCTATTTGTTTAAATCTAAGGGTGGAGATCAGATACTGAGAAGAAAAGGAGAGAAGAGATATTGAGAGAATCCAAACTCGGTTAAGGTTTTAGGGGTTAGTTTTGGTCCTAAAAATAAGACGTTAATTTATTTTAATTTTTAAATTAATTTACCTAATTTTAAAAACTGATGTGCAATCTATCTTATAATTATTTGATTAATTTATCCAACTTTTTTGACATACCAAAATTATCTAAATAGCTATTGTATTGAGGAACCAAGGAATATATGATAATTCTTAAGAAATAATTCCAATTTTTAATTTTTTTTAAATCATAAATATGTTTAAAATTTATTAAAAAATATTTTTAAAATAAAAAACTGAGGACCTAACAATTTAAGAAACGATGGTAAAAAAAACAATTTAAGAAGGACAAAAAAAGGAGAGTTCGAGAAATTGTGCTCACAGCTCAGTAGCCGGTGGGGTTCCAATACGTCGTCGTTTCCCCCTTCCTCCAATTCCCCCTTCTCTTTTCTTCTTAGTTCGATTCCTCCTCCGGCGGCCAATATAGCCGGAAGCATTCCTTTCGCCGGTTGAAGTTAAGGCTTCGTTATTGCTTTCAGGCTCTTTCATCTCGTTAAATCGAGGGATTCACAAACTGTTTGGCTACTCTTATTTCCGCATAGCCTCACGTTCTTATTAATTTTTAGAGTTTCAGAGAGAAAAGTTCAAATAAATGGAGTTAAGTTGTTCTGTGCTGTCAAGGTTCTCTATAGCAATTCCTTCTGTCAATTTTGCTCGACCATCATCGTTAAAAATTCCACCTCAATTCTCTTGCTTGAAGTTCAGTAACAAAGGCAAGCGGCTTCTTTTCTGCTATTCAAGTGTTTTAACTTCTTATTGCTCTCTCTCTTTTAGCGGCTAATTTGAAGTAAAATTGGCAAGTGTTGTAACTGATGGCTGATATTGAATTCCAGGCTGTAATTTATTGGTTAAACAGGCTAGAAGTTATGTGCGATATGATTGTATTTGTCAAGGATTATCGTCTCCTCATACTTCTGAAGCTGCCTCACTTCACGATGAAACTAATCAAAGTAGTGAGGAAAGGAGTGATAGTGATGATGCTCTGTGCTCGGATGACAGTCGAATGGTTAGAGTTTGCGACAAGCTTATTGATGTTTTCATGGTTGACAAGCCAACTCCAACTGATTGGAGAAGGTTGTTAGCTTTCAGCAGGGAGTGGAACAATCTTAGGCCCCACTTTTTTGCACGTTGCCAAGATAGAGCTGATGATGAGGAAGATCCAGTGATGAAGCAGAATTTGCTTCGGCTTGGAAGGAAGCTTAAAGAGGTTTATCATATAATTCTGAAATCCCCCCTTCCCTCTCTCAATAAGACTTGTTTTTGTTTTGTTTAGTATATTAATATGACTGTAGCGAATAATGAAATAATTCAGCTAAAGTGGTACTCTGGTCTTAAATGTAGAAGCTGGTTGGATGTTGGTGTTGGTCCTAAATTTAAGACCTAAGTTCAAATTGTCTCCCATTTTTACCCAAAAGAATAGTAGCAATCAAACTGCAATAGTTACAAGGAATTTGTTACACAGGGTATTTTAAGAAGATTATGTCACATTTGTTACAATTAGCTAGTTTATATAACTTCCCTAATCAACCGAAATTAGTTTAATAGCTCTTGCTGTAAGGACTAGAGGAGTACAATGTTATTCCTCTGCTCCCTTTTTATTGTCTTCTCATTCTGGTTGAATGTGAATGAGATTATGAGTATTTCACAATGCAAGTTTGGTTTTTGCTTAATTAGCTGGACAATGAGACTTGTGTAAATAACAAAATTTTCTTGGCCTTTTTTATGCTTCAAGAATTGTACCAAGAATCTAAGTAATAAGTATGATGTTTCTGGGTGCTATTACATTCAATTTATTCAGTATGTTCTTTTTTCAGATTGATGAAGATGTGCAGAGACACAATGAACTTCTTCAAGTGATCAAAGAGTCACAATCAGAAATGAGTGAAATTGTCTCCCGCCGCCGCAAAGACTTCACCAAAGAATTCTTTGAACACCTTTTCACTGTTGCACAGTCCTATTATAACAACCCAACAGAGAAAGATGGTTAGACTTAATACTTGCATGCTTCTTTATAATTTGAGTCAATCTTGATTCTTCTAACATGGTAGGTTTACATTGTCAAATCCATGTATCACTTGGTTGGATTGTGTGTTGGATAATCAGACCATACCCAGAATATCTAATTTTTCTGTCTCACTTAAGATAGAGGTGCTATTTTATGCTCAGATAAAAATTTGGTGTGCCACATGATTATATCCATTGAAACTAGAGATCTTAACTTTTTGGAAGAGAACAAGTAATATTGAACCTGTAGTTTTATTTTAATTTGACCATGATTTAGTGGCCATGAAGATATACTATTATCCAGGTTATCCCGGGTGGAATTCTGATTGCTAGCCATAGGATTTCTTCATTTATGAGTGTAGAAGAAAGTCTTGAGTCTTTTATGTTTGTGGTGACATACTACACTTCTGGATAATACTCCTAGGAAGAAGAAAAACAATTTAATATTTGATTCATTTTAGGTTCATTCATATATTTTTCTTTGTGCATCGTGTGACCAGCACTGGAAAAGCTTGGACACACTTGCTTAACTGCAGTGGAAGCGTATGATGCAGCTTCCGAGAGCATTGAAGCATTAAATGCTGCACAATTGAAATTCCAGGATATTATGAATTCTCCTTCTCTGGATGCTGCCTGCAAAAAGATAGACACTCTTGCTGAGAAGAAAGAACTGGATTCAACATTGGCATTGATGGTCACAAAAGCATGGTCAGCTGCAAAGGAGTCAAATATGATGAAAGATGAGGTAACTGATATGAGAATATGCTGTTTCCCTTTCTATGTGATGTGTCTAGCATTATAAACACATGCCAAAATGTTTTGAATACAACAACAACAACAACAAAGCCTTATCCTACTAGGTGGGGTCGGCTACATAGATCGTACAGTGTCATTGTGCTCTATTAACAACTAAATCTTTAGATAGGTTATTAGCCAAACAAACTCAGTAAATAACTTCATTGTGTTCTTTTCGTTCTTCTTGTGTTTTTGAATGATTATGACAATTATAAACTATCCCTTAGTTTTATTATTGCTGTTCTTATTATTTCTTTCCCCTAATGAAGAGGTCCTTTGGACTCGGCATTTACACTCCACATTATTGAAACAATACTTATTATTGTAAAATTTATTTAGTGAACATTCCTGAAGATATAATCATCCAAAAGTACATCCTTATTACTGCTAAGAATTATAAACATTATTGTGTAATTGTATGTTTGAGACAAGTGGGGAATGTTGCAGGCAAAAGATATATTGTATCATTTATACAAGACCGCAGTTGAAAATCTTCAGAGACAGGTGCCGAAGGAGATTCGAATAATCAAGCATGTTATTAGAATTGAGGATCCCGAGGAGAAAATGTGTGCCCTCAAAGATGCATTTACCCCTGGTGAAGATCTCGAAGGAATCAATGAGGATTTCTTATACACGTATGTATTTGAATAATGAAATATAGATTCCCCCCCCCCCCCCCCCCCCCAAAAAAAAAAAAAAAATGATGCAATAACAACTTTAGGGCATCACCTTTTTCTTTTCACTTTATATTTGTAGGACTCCTGAGAAGCTTCATACCGTGGCAAGACTTGTGGTGGACGCTTATAATTTGAGTGGAGAAGGTACACTTATGAGGGAAGCAAGGGATCTGTTGAATCCAAAGATTATCCAGAAATTGGAGGAGCTAAAGAAGTTAGTGGAAGACAACTTTATGTGAACAAAACCTGTAAATGGAGTAACTCTAAAAGCCTACTCATTTTCTAGGAATCATGAGATTCTTTAACAACTGCCAGGAAGGTGTCCAAAATCTTGGTAATCTTAGTGACAGAAATTTTGTAGAACAGAATTCGCCCAATTAGGAGCCAGGGCTCGATAATTATCATCGTGAAAGTGTTTTCTTAATTTTGATCAGTTTTCATAAGTCACATTGGTTCAGATTATTCTGGACTAGATGAACAGTTTTGGTCAGTAGGTCCTCTGTGGAGGAAGGTTTTCAAAACTTGATGTTGATACTTATCTGGTAGAGTCATCTTTACAATATATTTCAGTTGAGTTATAATGTTTTATACGTGGAATTTATTTTTATTGAATAATTACACTATTTTTTTGGTTAAAGTTTTGATCAAATTATAATAGACATGTCTTAAATATTACGGGCTTGTAAATGTGGCATCAGAAATAAGTACAGGAGCTGAAGAAGAATAAAATTTATGGAATCAATCGCCTTTCATTTCCCTTTTGGTGATTAATTACTTGTTTAGGCACTTAATAGAAATATCTGGTAAATTGGAATAGTTGTTTTCATGAAGTTAAAAATTTGATTTTTTTTTTTTTTTGGGATAAAGAAATAGAAAAATTAAAGCTATTATGATTGTGATAAGAAATAGAAAAATTAAAGCTTTTGTGGGTGGGCTGCACGAATAAACAGCGTTATAGGGATTAAAAAAAAGGGTGTAAATTAATTATTATGACACCCTACGACTTAACTTCTATTGTTTTGTTAGTAATATACAAACCGGTTGTTGCAAGCTACATTTGATCTTGGTTAATTTGGATTATTCTAGGTTTGATAATGTGGGTGTAAAGTTCTTTTCTTTTAGAAAATTTTTTTATTTAATATACAAGACTATAGTTAATCTAATCACATGAAACACCTAATCGTACTATAGTTAAGATTTAAGAATGTGAGGAAAAGCTGTAAGAATTAAAAAGCCTTCAAAGTTGAAAGTGTTTTGCCTCAAAGTGAAGAGGGAAAAAAAGATGAATTTCACTTCTATGGACGGAATTACAAAGATAAGTCTCATTCCTTTCACCTCCTTTTTTTTTTTTTACTGGGTCTAATTCAAGCATTGTTAGACCTAATTCAGAATAGCTCTTTCAAAGGTATTTTTTTTATATTTATATAGACTTAAACTTGAAACCTCATACTTAAGCAGTCAAAGCCCATTCCATTAGGACCAACACATGTTGGTTTCCTCTCACTTACTTTAGCATCAGTATGTTTTAATAGATTCAAATTAATTATTAGACAAAGGCTAATACAAAAAAATAGGTTAAGGTCTAATTTTAGCTCAAAGTATCTGAAATATTTTGGATCAATATTGTTCTAAAAGTATCAAAAAATGATCAATGCTGCCATTTGCCATTAAAAATATTAACAGTCAACATTAGTTTTTTAACAATTAATGTTAGTTTTTAACAATGAGGGTGACTTTCCTTCTTTTTTGAGAATTTTATCCAATAAAAACTTCTATATACCCACAATTTTTATGTAAAAACTTTCAATGCAAAATTAAATCTCAGCCCTGCAAAAATTGGCTTAGAATGCCATCAGTCTGATATGCCTTTGGGAAGGAACTCATGGCTAAACTGAGTCTCCCAGTTTTTCTGCAATATACTGGGATAGAGGAATTCTGATGAAGTCCAAGGTTTCATGCAAAGTAACATTACACTATATTTACTCATCCAGAGCAAAAATTTATTCCTATTATATATATATATATATATATATATATATATATAGATATAGAAATAACTTTTAGAAGACGATTACGATTTCCAAGATCGGCTATTCAAAATTCCTAGCAACATGTCTTCATATGTTATTTCATCTTCAGAAGAATTCCAAGCAATATCAACAATGTACAAGATTGGTTTTTCACATGGTAATGAAAGATTTACCAGGTCCGTGAATCTATCATACACTTACAGAGAGAGATATGTGTAACAAAGGTACCCCGGGTGAAGAAATTCAAATATACATCAATTCATTCCGGGAGAATGATGTCATCTCTTGGAATGCTTACAACTTGCAACCGATAAACTATGTACCGTCTGGTTCAACCACAAATTGCTTCTTAAAACTATTTCATCTTTGTTGATTCTTGCACAGCAAATCCAAGCAAGATTATAATGCCTAGTGTACAGGGAGGAACTCAGCATCAAAACTGGACTAGAAAAGCAAATTGCTAATTACACTCCAGAAAATTAAATAGCAAACATACTGAATGAACACCAGATCACTTACTTTTAATACAATTAAACCTCATAAGATTGTTGAACTTCTTCACCTGCACCATCAATTATCAACAGAAGGAAACTATTCCTTTTTTTAGGGGTGCAGAATAAGCAAATTGCTAACATCTTATATACTCCCTCTGGGTCTTAATATAAGACCCACTTTGTAGTTCAATTTCTTCATTAAAGTGAGTCTTATAGTAAGGATTGGAGGGAGTAGCACGTGTTGGTTCCTCTTGATCCATCAATATACATTATATACATTTTAATATGTGAATCCACTTGATTCATACAGAGTTCATGCGTATTGAAGCTCCTGTCATCCCATAAGAGTAAGATTAAGAATGCAGATAGTGAGAAGATAAAGGCTTTATATCGCACTCGATGTCCCCACATGTAGTAAGAACTGTTGCAAGGATGTAATCATCCACCTCAAAACCTTCTGCTTGCATTCTATACATGAGCTTCAAAGCCTCTCTGCAGAGCCCATTCCTTGCATAACCCATGATCATGGATTTCCAAGAAACAAGATTTCTTTCCGGCATGCTGTCGAAAATTTGAAAAGCCTCGGAAACATATCCACATTTTGCATACATATAAATTAAAGCGCTGCTCACGAACACATTGCGCAGGGCAGGCGTTTTGCTTGCATATGAGTGAATCAATCTCCCTTGCATTAGAGCTTCCAACTTTGCACAGGCTTTCAGAGCTGATGAATGAGTGAATGAATTAGGCAACACACCTTCTTCCATCATTTCCTTTAGAAACTCAAGGGCCTCGGATTCATGTCCTAACCGAGCACATCCAGAAATAATGGCGGTCCACGAAACAACATCTCTAAAAGGCATATGATGGAGAACCTTAATTGCATGAGAGTATTCTTTACATTTAGAGTAAAACCACACCAAAGTACTCCCTATATACATATTCGAGTGGATATTCCTCCTCATTATCTGTCCATGAACTTCTCTTCCAATTAGCAAATTCTTGATTGAACCACAGGCCATCAACACACTAACAACAGTCATTTTGTTAATATATACTCTCTGTCTCTTCATCGACCGAAATAGAATTATGGCCTCTTCACCAAATCCGTTTCGAGCACATCCTGAAATGATGGATGTCCAAGTAGCTGTATTTCTGATCCTCATTCCATCAAAAACTTGTTTAGAATCTGCAATTTCTCCACATTTGGAATACATATCAACTAATGATGTGCCTATATATACATCATTCTTACAAAGTTTCTTCACTATAGCACCATGTAGCTGTCTCCCCATTTTTAATGCCTTTTTCTCACCACAAGCCTTCAGTGTACTACATACAGTATATTCATTAGGAATAAACCCATTGCCTAGCATTTGTGACAACATCAAAAAGGCTTCATGCCCAAACCCTTGTTGGGAACAAGCAGTGATCATAGTTGTCCAACATATTACATCGCGCTTCAGCATCCGGTTGAATATAAGAAATGCACTTGACATGTCCCCACATTTTGCATAAAAATGAACAACTGAATTATCAACAATTAAGTTCTTCCATTTGCTTTTCAAAATAATAGCATGTATTTGTTTACCCAGCTGTAAATCCAATTTCTTACCACATAAATTCATGAGGCAGACAAACATCTTATTGTTTGCTTGAACCCCATGTTTAATGGATTCGCTAAACAACTCTAAAGCTTCATCATCCATGTTATGATTCAAATATCCATTAATCATAGCAGTCCAGGTAACTGTGTTTCTTCTGGACATTCCATCGAATACTTTGCGAGCCAGAGCTAACTTCTCCAATCTCAAATAGGAACAAATTAAATTGTTATCAACATATGTAACCGATTCTGTCAAACATTTTAACAAGACTGTGTGTACCCTTCCTACTTCTTCCATATTAACACACAACCGCAGCCATCGAGCAACTAAACGTGGATTTAAGCATTGATTTTTTTCAGCCAGATTGTCCATCTTCTTCCTGGAAGCATCATGAAAAGGATGATTGATAATATCCTGAAATTCTAACTCTGCAGCGTCTGATGCTTCAATGCATTCAGTTGCAGCATCATAAGCGTGGACAATGGACAAGCAAGTGCTCCTTGGTTTTGCCAGATCTTGTCTCAGAAAATCAAATACAAGTTAATGGAAATATAATAAAAAATTAAATAAGTTAGCAGGTTTGAACTACCCAATTAAATTGACTCATTTTTTAAAGGATGACATACATCACATGATTTCTTCTGTCAAGACTTGAGAGGGGGAAATGCTCAGGCTAACAAACAGAACACCACCAAGCTAATATATTGATGAACACTTATCTAAATAAGCCTGAGCTTCAAAAATAATTTCTTCCCCTTACAAATATAACATTTTAAGTGCAATAAATGTTACTCTGAGAGTCATCAAATTTCATTATTAGTATCTGATACACTCATTGAAAGAAGAATAGTTAACAGTCATGGTGAATTGACTTTTGGCCAAAGTTTGGTGACTCCCAGCTAAGCAAACCGGATGATACAGTTCTATCTAACGGTGAAATGTAAATCTTCAATGTTACATAAATTTGTGACACATTTCCTTCTTTCTTTCGAGAGGGTTCACTAATTGTGCAACCTTATAATCCAAAATACAGCCACAAGCGAAGCGAGTTCTAAAGATTGAGCAAACTAAAGTTGAAAAGTACTTAGCCTACCTTTGATGCTAAAGTTGAAGGAAGCAACTCGAACTGTAGAGCTCATTGGTGCAGCGAGGGAACAAGAAAAATCTCCATAAGCTTTGACAGTAGGAAACCTTGAGGGGATTGAAGAATATGATTGAATAAGCACAGTAGATAACTCCATGAGTTTTAAGTTAGCTCTATCAGGTATTATGGGTTCAAAAACGGCATATGCAGAGAAACTGAAGAACTAGCTTATGGAGAAGAAAACATCGATTCAAATGAGTGAGACGAAATGAAGATAGAGATAGAAACGAGACCGAATTAAAAATACAGAATGAAGCAACAGCGAGTCAAGGAAATTGCGATGAGGATTCCGAGTTGAAAGGAAGAAGAAAAACCCCAGTTAGTCCGTTGACACTTGGCAAGAAGAACCACAGGGTTTTCCTGGGAAAATATGGATAATAGTCGCGTTTCCCTCCAAAAAAAATCTAAATAAATGCTCTTGTTATTGCATTATGAGTAAGATATTTTTTTTTGAAAAACTCCGTCATTTCTTTTAATTTTCTCGTTTTTTTAATTATTGTTGAAAAGTATCAATAAAAATAAATTAGAAAAAGATTGATGAATATAAGAAATACTTCTTATATTTAAAATTGATACTTCTTATTACTAAAGTGTACCTATAATTAAGATCAGAGGTAGTATTAACTTTTATAAATATCTTATATCAAAGACAAAACGAAATATTATTTTTTACCCTATGATATCAGTATCATGGGAACTTTGAACCATTGACCTGGTTGAAAATGATGTTTTTTATTTTGAATTTATAAGAATTAAAATAGATAATTTGAGCAATAGAAATTGGGAAAAACACTTCTCATATTGTAGGAGAAATGTTTTAAAATGGCGGGACCCACATATATATATAATTTTTTGATTATAACCTAGTTATATAGAAGCATCGCTTAATATAAAACTCATTATGATTTTGGTCAATCTTTATAAAATTTACTTTTATTAACGCTCTTTAACAATAATCATATAAAAGAATGAAATGTGTTACGGACCGGCCCAATAGGCCCAAGTCCGGACCTCGGCCCAATGGCGCCTATAAGGGAATCCGCGCTATATTAGGAAAGGATCCGAGATCCCCTATTTATAGGATCTCATCAGTGAAGATTCTCCTACAATCATGGCACCAGCCAATCAGCCCCTGACAGCTCAATCATGGATATCCCCCATTAATAGGGAGATACGCACACCAAGCTCCTCTATAAATAGGAGGAAACCCTAAACAGGTGCACACGTTCTATCTTATGCTCTTGTTACTTTCTGCCACACAGAGCACACACCCCACTCCCCTGGCTACGTGCCTTCAAGTTTGTTACGAACTACGTGGACTTTGATCCCTTCGAGGGTACGTAGGCTCTAGGCTTGACAACCTAGTCAAGTCCAATCTCTGTGTTCTTCATACAGAACAAAATGTATTAAGGAAGATAATGAGAGTATTTTTAAAAAACCAATTAAATTAACTACTTAATTAAATTAAATAAATAGATATTACATAAAGAATTAGAGCGAGAAAGTATGTTTTTTTGACCGATAAAAATGCATCTGAGACCATTAGACGAGAGTACCCATTTTATTAGGTAAAAGAATCATTTATATCGTTTTAATTCATTTTCTGATTTTCAAAATATATGTCAATTCTTTTTTTTCATAAATGGTATAAGTCGTAACTAAAACCTTCTATATAACTGATTTTTTTTTTGACCAAATACTTATTATCATTATTGTCTCAAGAGAAATATAATCTTTTCCTATGGAAAGAACAATGCAATTCTTTAAATTATTGGAATATGTTATAAAATAAAGAGAAAATATTGACGTCTCAAATGCATACTCTAGTTCTATTTATAAATCTATTTTAACCAAATATCATATACTAAGGAGAGGTAGTTGACTCAATGATTAAGTAAATTTTTAACTTTGTCCTCATTTATGATTGAGTATTTTTCAACTATTTTTTCTCTCTATCTTCATATGTACAATTAATATAAATAAAATTGTCATAATCTTATTTATTACATGAAACTGGACTTATAAATAGGACCGATTTTTTTTTGGTTAAAATAGATTTATAAATGGGATCAGAGTGGTATATGCCCTATATACAACCTTACTATAACAATAAACTATATTTAAATATCTACAAATACCAACAACAACAAAAATTCGGATGACGATTGAGGATATCTTCAGATAATAGAGAGATATATTATCAATTCAAATATTATATTCATCTAGAATAGAAAATTTTAATTCAAAAATATTAATTTTCTGAATTTTTTTTTTAAAAAAAGTAAAAAGTAAAAGAAGGGGAAATACAAATTAAGGATGTGAATTATGGTGCAGCTCATCCTGATGATAAAGCCACAAGCCATGAAGACTAATTATTTTGGTTTATGCAAAGCAATATATTCATATCAATCGGTTAGGATTTTATCCTCTAGTGCAGAGGCACAAGAAGAAGAAGTAGGGTCCGTTACAAAAGGCCGAAATTTCTGAAATTGGTGAAGCTCTTGAAGCCTGGTGAAGTTCTTAAAGCTTCTTCAGCGACGTTATGATGTTTGCAAAACGATGATACCACTACTACAAAAAGCCAATTAACGTCCTAAATTAGAGATAATTAACATCTCTTTTTAGAAGAACGTCTCGCAAGAGATAGTTGTAAATTAAGATTTTTAGCGTCCTAAGGAATATTTAGGACACCTTAAAAAAGCGTCTTATGTTTTATTTAGGACGCCTTATGTAAGGCGTTCTAAATAAAACATAGGACGCTGCCAAAAGACAATATTAAAATTATTCAAACTAATATACATTACTACAAAAATTTGATATTAGGTAGTAACAAATGAGGCCAATGGTAATCTTGTAATTATATACAAGAAAAATGAGCCTTCAACGTCCTGAGTTATTGTTTAGGACTTCTAAAATTAATTTTTGACGACCTAAATTTTATTCAGGAAGCTTTAATTTCTTCCCGCCATGA
The DNA here is from genome assembly GCA_034222035.1 of Acacia crassicarpa. Classification (NCBI taxonomy): domain Eukaryota; kingdom Viridiplantae; phylum Streptophyta; class Magnoliopsida; order Fabales; family Fabaceae; genus Acacia; species Acacia crassicarpa. Next base: position 45,192,853 of record JAWXYG010000003.1, read on the forward strand.
GAAATATGAGAATTTTTTGTTTGGCGCCATGGTACTTAATTTTTCTTGGAATAAAAATCATTTTTGGCGACCTGATAATGTTTCAAGACGCCTAAAATCTGCCAAAAAATTGCGCCAATAGGGAGAATTTTTTGTTTGCGCGCCATGTTATGTTTGATGGGAAAATTGGCGACCTGATAAATATTTTAAGTCGCCAATTTTTAAACAAAATGGGGGCCATTTTTTAATTATGGGCCCCATTTGTTTAAAAATAGGCGACCTGAACAGCCATAAGGTCGCCTATTTTCAAAAATAGGCGACCCGATTTACATTCAGGTCGCCTTTTTTCAAAATACATGGGTTTTTTTTTTAAAAAAAAATATAATGAAAAAAGGTCCCCATTTTGTTCAAAAATAGGCGACTTGAAAAGTCGCCTATTTGTAAAAATAGGCGACCTGATTTACTTTCAGTCGCCTATTTTCAAAATACATGGGTTTCTTTTTTAAATATAATGAAAAAAGGCTCGCATTTTGTTCAAAAATAGGCGATCTGAACAGAAATCAAGTCGCCTATACTTGATTTCTGTTCAGGTCGCCTATTTTTATAAAATAGGCGACCTGAAGAAGAATCAGGTCGCATATGTTCAAAAATAGGCGACCTGATATACTATCAAGTCGCATATATTCGATTTTGGGCGACCTGAAGCCCATTCAGGTCGCCTCAAATCCCTTATTTTGTCAACCCGCGAACGTCCAACCCTTTTATTTTTGAAGTTCCCTCTTTGCTTCCCTCGTTGCCGTCAAAAACCCTCTTCATATCTACTCTATTTCCCTTATCTTCCCTCATCGCCGGCGAACCCTATCGACTCAATCGCGACAGTCCGTTATCTCCTCCATCTTCTCCTTTCTTGGCGTCTGTCTGCTATCGACTCTGTGCTTTCTCCATCCTCTCAGACTCAGTCTCTCTATCTCTCGCATAGTTACAAGGGCGCCACGGCACACGCGGCCTCATCTTCCTCCATCCGTGCTTTCTCATCTTCGCCATTGTCTTCGCTTCCGTGTTCGTGTCTCGGCGTCTGGATTCTGGCTGTTCTGATTCGCTTCTGTGGTAGGTCGTAGTAATAGAATAAATTTTATGTCAACTCGTTTAACTTTGAAAACTAGCTTCCTTGTGATTCTGTGTTGCCATATTTGAGGGAACCTTTGTTCTGGGTTGTTTTTATTGTCATCCTTTATATGAAGTGTTTGCGTAGGAAATTCTTCCATTTATATTTTAGATAAAGATATGACATTTTCTAGTTGGCTGTATGAATATATTGTGGATAGCTATTAATTGACTTTTATATGCATGTGATGAACAATGTAGCTAGATTACGCAGCAAGAGACAAAGACACCCAACAAGTCAAAAAGCACCCTGATACTTCCTACTGTAAGACATGAACTCTAATAGCTAAGTAAGAATGCTTTAATCCTGGAAAGTTATTTGAGAATTTTGAGTGTTTAGTGAACTGTGATGACAAAATGAAGTTCATGGTGGTAGTAGTAGCAGAAAAGAATCTAACACATGTCAATACATCAATTTTGGCATAGAAATTTGATTGAACTTTTGAATTGTGCAAACTAAAATCAAATTCTGGAGAGTATAGATGTTATTCTAAGACCCATAGATGTGAGTAGCATATTGCATACAACATAAAACAATGTGTGTAATATAAGGACTCCAGTTTTAAACTATATTTACGATAAGGCTCATTCGATAGCATAAATATTCATGTATTAACTCATTCGATAGCATAAAAAAACTAATTTGCTATCACAATATTTCATAAAGAAACTAATTGTCTTAATTGTTTCTTTAAGTTTGTAACATTTGTACTTCGTCTTGAGATCACTCAAACCTCTTGATCCAGTAAATTGCAAAATCTTATTATGAACTAGTTAAACACTCATTGACTCGAGTTTCTTGCTTAGAGAACTTACATTGTTCCTATTACCACTTGCAAATAAGTTTCGTGCTTGGTTCTTAATAGAACAACCATATGTTGATAATGCAGATATAGACGACAAAAGATTAAAGGAGAGTCATCTTTGTCTTTTTTGAGTACCTGCTGAGAAATCTTGGTCAAAGGTTTGAAGCAAACGGTTGCGCTCCTAAATTAGGTCAGTTGCTTTCATTTTATGCACACACATATATTGTCCTTATATGATACCTTCTTCTTGAGAGAGAACAACACTTTTGTCTTATGGCTTCATGGTTTACCATTATTGGTTTAAGTGTTTTTAATCTAGTCCGTGATTTTTTTTTGTCTTTCCTTTATTATTAGCCATATGAACTACGTGAACTTGATTAAAAAAGTGATGGCTTCATGATTTACCATTTCCATTACCATTGAAGTATATGTCGGTAGGAATAATTCCAATGTTATGTTAGTTGATGAAATTATTGGATTTATTAGTTGATATTGTTCTGAATTGCTTTAGTTAGTAAGTTTTGTTGAATTAAGCTGAAATTGGTTGTTATTGAAATTTTGGGATGTCTTACTTTTAAGGGGAAACGCTGCCGAAATTTTCTTAAAAGAAAGCATGTCGTTCTTGAAATTGCTATGAACTTGACTGTTGTTGGAAATGTCGTAGGTGGTATTAAAATGGGTCATAGTTGGATGAATGCGTTGAGAACTAGCGAAGAATATGAGAATGGGGTGAAAGAATTTATTGAATTTGCTAGAAGGAATGTGGCTACAAAAAATGGGATGTACTATTGTCCATGTGTTAATTGTTTAAATGGGGTTCGACGGGATATTGCTGATATAAGGAATCACCTAATTTTTGATGGAATAAACCTTTGATACACAACGTGGATATGGCATGGTGAGGAGGTAACACCTAATGCATCCCACAAAAATGAAGTTGAGGTAGATGATGATGGAATGGAGAGAATGATTCATGATGTTGAGGTCGAATCCTTTGCACAACCGCATGAATATGATAGCGTGCGGAGTGATGCAGAGACACCTTTGTTCCCTGGGTGTACTAAGTATACACGGTTGACTGAGACCTTAATTTGGTTAACTTAAAGGCAACTTATGGGTGGACCGATAGCAATTTCACGTCGTTGCTTGAATTGTTGTGTGATATGTTGCCAGATGATAATGTACTTCCAAATCGTATGTATGAGGCCAAGAAAATCTTATCTACGATGGGTATGGAGTATAAAAAGATACACAGTTGCCCTAATGACTGCATATTATACAGAAACGAGTACGAAGGCCTTAGTAATTGTCCGAAGTGTAAAACTTCACGATACAAAGTGAAGAAATGTAGTGTTTCTGGAGAGCAGACAACAAAAAGGCAACCTTTAAAGACATTGTGGTATCTTCCAATAATTCCACGGTTTAAGCGTCTGTTTACTAGTGAAGCAATGGCGAAGAAGTTGAGATGGCATTCTGATGAGAGAATATCCAATGGAAAATATCTTCGGCACCCGGCTGACTCTCTGCAATGGAAGAAAATAGACTAAATGTTCCCTCAATTTGGCAGTGAGCCAAGAAACCTTCGGCTGGGGCTTTGTACAGATGGCTTCAATCCGTATCAAACTCTTAACAGTACCCATAGTGCATGGCCGGTTCTCCTTGTAATATATAACTTACCTCCCTAGCTATATATGAAACGCAAGTATGTGATGCTTTCTATGATGATTTTTGGACCAAAACAGCCCGGTAACAATATCAATGTGTACTTGGCGCCTTTGGTTGAGGATTTGAAGAAGTTGTGGGAGGAAGGCATAGATGTGTTTGATGCATAAAAGAAGGAGTCCTTCAAGTTGCGTGCAATGATTTTTACTACGATCAACGACTTTCCTGCATACGGAAATTTGTCTGGGTACAGTGTGAAGGGGCATAAATCATGTCCAATATGTGAAGCTGACACAAACTTCCAACAACTAAAGCATGGAAAAAAATAGTCTACCTCGGTCACAGGAGGTTTCTTGATCGGTTCCACCCATATCGTAAGTTAAGAAAGCGTTTTAACGGCTTACTGGAGCATAGAACGTCTCCAAAGGCATTAACCGGAGAGGAAGTCTATAGTCGAGTGATGCATATCAATGTCATATTGGGTAAGCAGAAAAGGATTGCGGGTGAGAAGAATATATGGAAGAAGAGATCAATTTTCTTTGATCTTCCATATTGGCGTAGTCTTGATGTGAGACACAGTCTTGATGTGATGCATATGGAAAAAAATGTTTGTGATAGCCTTATCAGTACTCTTTTGCACATACCACGGAAGACTAAGGATGGAATTAGTGCGTGACTAGACCTGGTTGATATGGGAATAAGAGAACGGTTACATCCACGAGTAATAGAAGATGGTAAGAGGGCATACATGGAGCTAGCAGCTCATACACTATCAAAAGCGGAGAAAAAAAGTTTGTGTGGGTGTCTATATGACATTAAGGTTCCACAAGGATATTCTTTAAATTTGAGAAGGTGTGTTTCAATGGACGATTTCAAGTTAGTGGGAATGAAGTCCCATGATTATCATGTGTTGATGCAACAACTCTTACCAGTAGCTATTAGGGGCATTATGAAAGATGAAGTGCGGACCATTATAACAAAATTGTGTATTTTCTTTAATGCTATATGTAACAAAGTCATTGATATTGAAAAGTTGGATGAATTGGAAAATGAGGGTTATATTATTTTGTCCCAACTAGAGACGCATTTTCCTCCTGCATTTTTCGATATAATGGTGCACCAGATAGTGCACTTGGTAAGGGAGGTAAGGCTCTGCGGTCCAGTTTACCTAAGGTAGATGTACCCTTTCGAGCGATACATGAAGATCTTAAAAGGGTATTCTAAAAATCCTTATCGACCGGAAGCCTCAATAGTTGAGAGATATGTAGTGGAAGAGGCTATGGAGTTCTGTAAAGATTATCTATCAGAGGCGACGTTACAATCTCAGCATGATAAGGGGATAAGTAAGGGAACTCGAGGAATCAAACTGAGGAAGAAGCCTCGTGAAAAGGTGTTGCAAGCATACCTGTACATCTTGAATAATATGGAAGAAGTTCAACCATACATTGATGAACACAGAAAGAGTTTGAAGAATAAGAATCCAAGGAAGAATGACATGCAAATAGCTCATGAGCAAAAGAAGATGTTCATAAAGTGGTTCGAGGAGAAGGTATCGCACGAGACCAGAGTGTCAGATACAATCGAGTGGTTAGCCTGGGGGCCTTCTTATCAGGTCATCACTTGGACAAGTTATGATATAAACGGATATTCTTTCTGCACAAAAAACCAAGATGACAGAAGTTCTGTGCAAAACAGTGGGGTGATGGTTGAAGCTGAATCCATGCACTTTTCGAGCTCGAAAGACAAAAACCCGGTGTTAGCATCAATGGCCTATTATGGAGTTATTGAAGAAATATGGGAGATGAGCTACACCAAGTTCAAAGTTGCTTTATTTAAATGTAAGTGGGTTAACAATAATGCTGTTGTAATAGATCCTAAATTTGGATTTGTCTCAGTTGATCTTCAAAGACTTGGTCATAAAGACGAGCCATTCATTCTAGCAAGCTAGGTGAAACAAGTGTTTTATGTTACAGACCCTGCAAATAACAAAATGTCCATTGTACTTCAAGGTAAAAAAACAGACGTATGGTGAAGAATCCTTGAACCTGGACGATACACTCCCTTTCACAACAAATCCGCCTACAACACGTGAAGTAGAATTGGTAGATGATGAAGAATATGCTCCAAGAAAGGATTATTCTGAAGGAATATGAGAAACCATATAAAGTAAGATCTTAAGTTATGAAAAAGTACCTATGTTATTTTTGTACAGGTTTAACATGTTAGTTCATTTTATTCATTTGTTTATTATTTAATAATAACCCTATCTAACATTATTGATTTGTCTTTGATGAACAGGAATATGTCTAGCTCTGACGAGCCATCGGGTGATAGTGGGAATGATGTATCGATGGGGAGAAAGGGTAGAGGTAGCACACATATGGGTGCGTTAATTGCACGTCGTGAGAGCCAAAAAAAGAGGCTGCATGTGGAGTTCGATGCCAATATGAATCCAATTGGTCCAGAAGAAGGCAATTTCATTAGCTACGTAGGCTATCTGGCTCGAAGCAAAGTTCGCATTGTATTCTCTCATTGGAAGTTTGTTCCTCCTAAAACGAAGGAGTTGATCTGGGCATAACTTTTGGTATCTCACTTTCGATAGCTTCTGCATTTGTATCTTTAGTTTTATTACTTGATTTTTCTCATATCTTCTCTTTTACCTTGCAACAAACGTATGATGTGCCCAACAATAAGGCCATGTACAACCATTGGATGGTCGAGGTTCGTCTACATTGGAAAGACTTTAAGAACAAGCTCACAAAAAAGTATATTCGAGGGGCAAAGAGGGACAAGGACCCATGTCAGGACTATGATTACATTTCTCCAGAGGACTGGCGGGAGTTTGTGGCGTCACGCCAAAATCCTGAATTTCTTGTAAAATTTCTTTCATATCTTATCTTTTAGTTGAATCTATTTGACATCGAGGGCGCAGTTTTATTTGTTTTCGTGTCACAGGAAAAAAGTTAGGCCAATAGAGAGAGGCAAGCGAGAAATAAGTATCCGCATTGCATGTCTAGGGGTGGCTATAAGAAGCTTGAACAGAAGCTGATGGAAGTAGAGTTGCAGAGAATGAACGAAGCTGCGCAATCCGATCCTTCCACTGTTATCCAGGCCCCTGAGCGTCCTCCTCGCCACAAAAAATGGATAGCTGCAAGAAAGAAGGGTGACAAATACGTAAATGAAGATGTGGCTGAGGTTGCCTTCAAGATTGTAAGTAGTTAAATTAGAAGTATTAAATAGCCTCTGTTGTTTCATATTTTTAGAGTTTAGTTACTATTTATGAAAAATCCTATGATATAGGATGCGCTTGAGCAGCAGAGCAGCCAAGGTTCATTCACGTCAGGTACACGGATGGACATTTTGTTCACGGCGATTGGGAAGCCAGATTACCTTGATACTGTTCGAGCGGAGCCAAGGGGAGTTAGCGTCGCGAAATATTTTGGACGTCGTTCTACTTGTTCGCATGACGTTGACAACCCTAGCCCTCAGCTTGTACCCAAAATTCGAGCGTCCCTCGTAGATGAGGTTATGGCACAACTACGGGGTGAAATGAGGGCTATGATACAAGAGAAGGGAAATACGCAACCTACAAACCAGGAATCCCCGGCCTTCCCAAGCAGCAAAGAAAGTTGTTACGCTCCAGATGTACCTGTTGGCGAACCTTCTCATCACTCTCCAGATGTACTTATTGGTGAGCCTTCTCATACTCCACAGGGTAGACAACCATGCACTCTATATCTGGATGACCCACACCGGTGTATTGTTGCCGATGGTCTTGTTTACCCAGAACAAACCAAACACCACAATATGCAAATTCCGTAAGACCTACGTAGGGTGACTGTAAAAAGTGTGCGAGAGGGGGAAGAAAAGACAGCCATCCCGATTGATGATGAGGAGGTTCTCGATCTAGGCGCTGCCACCACATTGTTCATCCTTTGGCCGCATCATCTTATTGAGATGGGGACGACACCTCCAATGGTAGGAAATACATTACTGATTGACGATGAGTAGGTTCCCGTTTGATTTTCGTTGCTAACCCACTCATAATCTGTTTATTATGTTTTCATATCATGAACAAGCTGCGGACATATTTCCATACTTAGCACAGCTGCGAGAGCTTTACAAGGACATCATCTCTATAGGCTTGCAGATGCCTTCGGGCGTTGTTGGTGCAGACAAGACATATTCGATCAATATTGACAAGAAAGATTTGACAGAATTTATGCTTTTGGACTGTTTAGATATACAATGGCTTCAACTTGCAATTTTGTAAGTTTTTTTTAACCCTTTAATTATGTTAGTACTCTTTTTTTATTTAATATATTCAACAACATCTATCATTTTATTTCGATCATAGTGTCTGCCACGACATGTGCAAAAAGGAAGGCCAATTAGGTTCGTATGGATTCTTATGTCTTGGAAGCACGGGTTCGGCTCACAATATCTTAGCCAGGAGGGCCATTTATGCTGGTTTAGCAATGGGCGACCTACAATCGTCTTGTTATCTAGCATTAATACATGAAAGGTACGTGTTTTTTTTTGTCTATATAAGATCTTAAAGAATAAATTCCTTTCTTATCTTAGTTTAATATTAATATGTATATGTTGTAGTGGTCATTGGACCCTGTGTGTAGTTTGCCCCGTCAAGAACGCATGTTATTGGTACGATTCCCTAAGTGGCAGGCCAACTGAGGATATCAAAAACATGTTTGCCGAGTAAGTAAATTTTTGTCTAAATCATCGATTCTTCTTTTAGATGAATTGATTTCATGTCTGTTAATTTCCATTTTAATGATAGGGGTCTTAGGACATATAGACAGCTTGTTGGAGCACGAGATCAGGGTGGACCAAAGTGGTTTTATCTGAAGGTAAGTAGTTTCAATTCAAGTTTTTTCTGAGACACAATAGCTTTTGTTTTAACAATTTGTTTTTTATTTATAGTGCCATCAACAACCAGGGAACACCGAGTGCGGATACTACGTTATCAGTTGGATGCAATCTATCGTTTCCACCAGAAAAACTAATGGCTTTCAAAACGTACGTAATGCTCCGTGATCCTCAAATGATAATATTTTTTGTTGTGATACTTCAGTTGTTAATTATACCTTGTTTTCCAATTTACAGTTTTTTCATACTGAGGATTCGTACTCACAGGATGACATCGATTCGGTTCGAGACATGTTGGCTAGATATCTTCTTGAACATGGCTCACTGTGAATATATAGGCAAGTCATTACTTGTTAGGGTGATTGTCAATGTGAAACTTATTAAGTTGTGCTGGTTGTGGTATGACTTGTGATATTCTTTTAATGGAAAATATCATCTAAGTATTCTGTCTAGTCTTCATTGTTAATATTTTACAAAATTGGTTCTGTTTTGCAGTGGTATACTTAAATTGTTGTAGTAACTTGTTCAGCGGATAGTTTCTGAGTCTGGGAGTTGAGTGAATGGCTTGAATTTGATTGATTGTAACTGTAGTTTTGTTGTGAATATCCCATGGACATGTACCATTAACGTTGTTTGAATTTTGCTATGGTGGCTGAGTATTATGGTAAAAACTACTTGTCCATTGAGTTATGAATTGCCTTGTTGAAATTGGTGTTAAAAAAACAGGAATTTGGTAGGAGTATTCAGTTTGTGAAGTATTCAGTTTTACAGCAAATTGGCCAAACAAACAGCAAGAACAAACTTTTTTTCTTTTAAAAAAAAACTAATATAAGGCGACCTGAAAATCAATTCAGGTTGTGCAACATAAAAGGCGACCTGAATAGTAAGAAGGTCGCCTATTAATATATATGAATTGAAAATCAGGTCTCCTCAAAACTAATAAGAGGCGACCTTAATTAGTCTCAGGTCGCCTCATATGACGTGACCTTAAGCTATTCATGTTTAACCAATTAAACCTGATTTGAAATTTCTTTATTTTTTTTATTATGCGCCTCATATGACGCGACCTTAAGCTATTCATGTTTAACCAATTAAACCTGATTTGAAATTTCTTTATTTTTTTTATTATGCTTTAATTATTTGTTTTAATTGGTTAATTTCGTCACGTTGTCTGTGGATTTGGGAGACAAGATAATCTTGACAAGAAAAAAATGATAAAGTAGAGTGATGAGATGTGGAGACATGTTGAGATGTTTGTTGTTGTTGTTGGCTGTGGTAAGGTAAGTGAGGTGGTTGTTGGTGGTGGGCGGAGGAGAATAAGTGGAGGCCGGTGGAGACGGTATTGTGATGGTGGTGGTTGAGCAATTGAGGAGATCGCAGAGAAGCAGAATTCACAACAGGTGGTGGAGGCTTAGTAATATCTGCAGTTTCATGAAGCGATCGTGTTAGATTGCGGCTGTCTAGTAAAAATCTGGGAAGAGAGACAAAGAAATATATATAATACCTGGAGTGGTGAATGGCGTGTGAGATTGATGAAGAGCTTGTTCATAGAACAATCTGCTTAAAGGTTGCTGGGAATGAAAACAGAAGAAAGTAATTAAGGGGATTGAGGTTGCTGGGAATGAAAACAGAAGAAAGTAATTAAGGGGATTGATTTAGAAGGAAGATGAAGAATATATATAATAGTAAAGAGGGAGAGAGAGAAAAAACTTACCTGTTCTATGGTTTTTATCCTCCTTTTTTATCTTTCAATTTTTCTGCTTCCTCTTTAAATACCATTAATCTAACCCCATTACATTTGTGTTTTTTTGGTCTTCCTAAGTTTATTTTCTTTCCGATAAAAAAAAAGAGTTTATTTTCTTTATATTCTCCAATTGTGATTATCCGCTTTCCACATTTGTTTGATAACTTCTTGATACAAGAAGTCTGGCACTAAACACATGGAGCCACGTGGACAAATCATGAAAATATGCTCATAATTCGGCAAACTTATACAAAATGCTACCTATTGAATAATGACAGAAATTCTCAACCATCAATCCGGCCACCCTTTTTTTAGAAAATATATTCTCAAAATAATAAATAAGGGTTAAGCGAAAAAAAGATAACGGTTCACATAGATCCCCATAGATTAGATTGAAAAATTGGCATCCACCAAATAAATTCAAAATGACATTTTTTTTAAAAAAAATAATTATGTTGTAGATTAAAAAATCTAATCCATATGGAAACAGAATTCCTATTGGTTTATTCAGGTGAATGACACAAACCTATGCGTGGGTATAAAATTTTTGTCATCTATAATCTCATGGTTTGTTTTGAGCATTTAAAATAAATGTTTTTACATGTAGATTATTATTATTTTTTTTACAATTAATGTTATTACTTATTATAGCGCTATGTGTATAATATGCACACAATAATTGAAAAGGAACGGGGAGGGGGAGAGAATTCACATACTCTCAAGTCTCAAAGTCCCAATTGAGTTTGATATAAATGTTTAAACATGATATTTTGAGTTCAAATTCATATAAATACATAAAATGCCTTTAGATGAGTTACTTTTAATTTAATTAAGTTTAATTATACTTGAAAATGAATCAATCAGAGAGAAAAAAAAAAAAAAACTAACTTTGCATACTAATAGCTATGCATGAATTTGAGTGGCAAAAGTGTGGTTTATATATGGTCCTATTGGGGGCTAGTTTAAGAGGAACCTTATGTTGGAGTTTAATTAAGACTTTAGGGGGGTTTGTTTTAATTTGGTCCTAAAGGTATGTAAGGCATCAATTTGTTTTATTTTTTAAATTTAGTATTATTTTTAAATTAATTTACCTAATTTAGAAAGTGATGTGGAATTTAATTTATCTTATAATTAATTAATTAATTTAAATTTTTTAACGTACTAAAATTATCTAAATAGCTATTGTATTGAGGACCAAAGGAATATATGATAATTTTTAAGAAATAATTGCAATTTTAATCTTTTAAATTATAAATATGTTTAAAATGTATTTAAAAAGATGTTTAAAAGAAAAAAAAAATTGAGGACCTAACAATTTAAGAAACGAAGGTTTTAAAAAAAAACAATTTAAGAAGGAAAAAGAAAAGTAGAGATCGGGAAATTGTGCTTAGTAATAGGGATAAGCAAATCATAATCGAAACCAAAAACCGATCCGAACCAAAGGCTATTCAGGTTTTTAGTTTCGGTCTATTCGGTTTTTTATTTATAAAATAAGCTAATTCGGTTTTCGGTTCGGCATTTTTAAATTTAATTTGGTTTTAATCGAATTACAGGCCTACTTTGTGCCCTTATGCTATGAATACACTACAAGTCTACAAGGGCCACCTCAAGTCCAGATCGCCCAAGACCCACCCAATTCCTTTTATGTATTTTATAAATTCTGATAGCTGACTCTATTTGATGCTGTACTCTAACTTCGTAAAACTAGTTTTTGATGACCTTACTCTTCCAACAAAGAAGTATGCGGATATCATTATTCCCCGTGGAGGAAACAATCATGTAGCAATTGATTTGATTTAAGCTGTTCTATTTTGTTGCTGACCTTGTAAGCTTATTGTGACAAGTGATGTTCAGCATTTGGGCCTGTGTTTATGGCCAAGTTGGTGTTCCATTAATAGTTTAAGTTTTTTTTTTGTCTTTTTGCCAATAAAAGTTGGCATAGATGGTAAGGGATCCAAGATTACGCTCTTGGGTCGTGGGTTCGATTCCCTCTGTCGTCGCTGAGACTCTTTTGGTAAGCGATCTCGTAAGTCCCCAGTAAGTGCTCATAGAGCCCGGGGCCGAGCTCTGGCCTTGGTAGGGGACTGATGTCGAACCTCTCCAAAACTTTCTTATATATATAAAAAAATAGTTTAAGTTTTTTGCATTCAATAGTCAATATCCAAATTGATTCGAGCAGGAAAAAAAAAGATTGTGTTGTAAATATTCCAATATTAGTGTGAATGTCCACAACCTTTTTTCAAGAAGAGTCTTTTGGGATAAGTAAAATACAAGAGAGATTAAGATGAGGAAGATGAAGAAATACAAGAGAGAAATGGAGAGCAAGGGAGTGATTCTTCTTTCTATTGTTCTCTTCCAACCTTTGATACATGCCTACTATATATAGGCAATGAATCCTTAACACCATTACAAGAGTTACACAAAATAGTAAATCTACATAATGGTATGTTATGGAGTTTTGTAAGTTATATGAAACTCCCACCAAACCATTCATGTCATATGTTACATTGCTTTAAGTGTAGAAATCCCAAAAGACTCTTCTTGAAAAAGGTTGTGGACATTCACACCAATATTGGAATATTCATAACACTCCCCCTTGAATGTCCATTATGAATGTGCCTCATTAAAAACTTTAACTAGGAAAAACCCAGTGGGATAAAAACCTAGCCAAAGAAAAGAGTACAACATCCATTGTGTCCAATGCTGCCTCATTAAAAACCTTTCTAGGAAAACCCAGTGGGACAAAACCTAGATAAGGGAAAAAGAGTACAGCGTATATCAACTTGTCATTCTTAATTGCATCTGATTTACTCCCCCTGATGACTACATTACTTCCAATGTCTTTGTGTTGGTGACGAACTATATCTCTTGGTAATAAGCCTGATACATTAGTACCACTCTTCATCTTTTATACAGCATGATACATTAGTATTCCAATAATAGTAAAACATGGTACTTCTGGACCAAGTAGTTCTTCAACGATTAATTGTCTTTTCAACCTCTTCAGGAGTTCCAATGATGTTGATATTATCAACATAAACAACAATTATATTAAACTCATTTCTATATCCTTTAATAAAGATGCATGGACATATTGGGTCATTTTTTGTACCCTTCTTTCAACAAATATTCCTTGAAATGATTATACCACATGCGCCCTAATAGCTTCAGGCCAAAGGACTTATTTAACTTAATTGAGTATTGTGCTTAAAAACTCGAATTAGATGTTTTTTTTTAACATCTTGAATCCTTCAGGAATTCGTACTTCTGGTACATTAAATCCTTCGGAGACATATGCTTCTCTCACCACGAGTCCTTCAGGAACTTTCATATAAATATCACTTTTAAGTGAGCCAAAACAAATAAGCAGTTACAACATACAACATGCATTAAGTGCAGATCAATCTCTTCTTTTACTGCTAGGTTAATCAAATAACAACAGGTATTTGCATTCACTACTGGTGAATATATTTCTTAAAAATCAATAACAGGTCTTTGTGTAAAAACTTTTGGGCTACAAGGCTTGCCTTATATCTTATAATTTCACCCTTTTCATTTCTCTTTCATACGAAAGCCCATTTATATCCAACTGGCTTTACATCTTCAGGTGCATGGACAACAAGTCCAAAGACTTTTCGTTTCGCCAGTAATTTTAACTCTTAGTCACAGGTCCAATTCTTTCACTATTGGCACTCGATAACGGATTTTGGCTCGTGATCCTCATATCATTCATTACATCCTATGCTATATTATAAGCAAAGATGTCGTCAACGTTGACTTCATTTCGGTCCCATCGAATTCTGTCCATAACATAATTTATTGAGATCTCATACTTTTCATATATTTCAGGTACCTAGGTCTCTTCTGGGACTACAACATTCTCTTCTAGAGATATCTCTACTGGAGATAATATCTCTTCAGGAGATGGCTCTTCTGGAGCAATTAATTAACTTTTCTTAATTATTCTCAACTTGATCATCTATATTCTTAGCTCCTTTTCTCTTTTGAGGGTTTATATCTTTGAAACCGATGGACCTACCATGCTTCAGGCATACTTTCAATTCATTTATAATAGATTGTCCTTCAAGGACATTAATAGGAGCATTAGCAATTGGGACATGTGACTTTGTCACCCTTTTTTGAGTCAGTAAATGCTTCTGGCATTCAATTAACTAAATTTTGTAAATGAATTATCTTTTGAACTTCCAGTTCACATTATTTTGTACAAGGATCAAAATGAGCCAATAATAATTCATTCTAGCTAATCTGTTTACCCAACTGCTTATTTTCTCTCCCTCATGTTGGGAAAACTATATCAAACCATAGTTGACTAATCATGCAGTGTAAGTCTCCTAAATCCATTTGTTTCCTTTAGAAACATCATTCTGTTTCATTTAGAGACAAACAAGAAGAAGGATGTACTTGCACAACATTTATCCATCTATGTGCATTATGGTCGAATATTGCACATTAAAAACTTTTAAGATGGAATTAATCTGGCTACTGACCAAAAACCAATTTTCTAGAGAGAATTTTGTTGGCTTCTATAAATGCTGCAACATACAAGATCAAATATACCAACACATAAATTTTGTTCTCATAAGCATTCATCCAACTTATCTATGGAGGCTTTAATATATGATTCGTGGATCATGTAATCTGGAAATTGCGCGCTTAATTTATTCAAACACCAAACATTATTGCAAACTCTATGTTGTAATCATTTTTACAAACTTCAGGTTGCATTCTTACAAACTTCTGGCTGTAAGCTAATAATCTCACATGTAACCAGATGCATCTTTCAAATTTGTATGGTTTACATGTCATTTCAATGGGCCCATATAATAATGTTTGATATATTTCCAGAGATCCATTACCAATCATGACCAATGATATTCTCATAGTCAAATCTATTTGAGAACAAATAATACATAATATATAAACAATATGTTGGTTATTCATGAAGAATCTTCTGGTTCTTCAATGGATGTTAATACATAAGCTTATTTGCATTATACATATATATATATATATATATATATATATATATATATATATATATATATATGACTCGGATGATCAAACAAGTCATGCCAACTATAAATTTATTTAAATCAGTAAACTTTTGGTTTACTGTAATATAACTCAACCAATCATAAATTTTTCAATTTCCATAAATTATCTGACATTCATCTTGGGAGATCTATTAGACTTTGTGTGAGAAGTATATAGCTTTTCAACTTTTCAAAAATTAGCTCACACTTGTATTGTATTATAACTCAACTCACACTTGTTTTCTAACAATCACCTCCTCAAGTGTGAGTTTTGTATGTCAAAATTACTTTCAAATCCTTTAAACCTCGAAAGGAAAAAACATGTTGATTCTTCAGGAATAAACATATAATATTGCATCACTAGATGATCTAATAATATACTTCAATTTGTTTATATATACAAAATATATAGTCCACCACATATGAAAATATTCATAATTAAAATAACTTAGAATCACACATATGAAAATTCTCCAGCACAAGATTTTCATGGCAACAGATTTATAAGATGGAGTCATAATAAATGTAAATAATAATAACAACAAAAGGTAAGCTTTACATTACCTTTTGGGCTTATTTATTTCTCTTGAGCCTTGGCTTCAAAATAAAGATGGACATATTTCTCCGTGGCTCATTGCTTCTTTAATATTTTATTGGCAGCATCAGTCTTTAAATTTATACGACATAAATCTCTGCAAATTACTGTCTTCTGGACAATATTGTTCCAAGGCTACTAAAATCTTATTGTATCATACAATATTTGAAACATAAGCCTTCATGGCCATAATATTAATAATAACAAATGTCACTCTCTTATCCACCCTTCATTTTTGGTGTGAACAAGACCTATACCTCTTTCATGGGTATAGAAGACTAAAGGATCAAATATCTTATAAGTATAAATCACTGTGCGTAATAGTAAATTATTGTGCAATCACGTTTTAGTTACTGTGCGGAATAATAAATCATTGTATACAATAGTGAATTTCAGCTACTATGCAAAATAGTAAATCATATGAAATATTTAAAGATATTGTATGAGATATTAAAACCTTATAAACTATAAAATAGTGGGGATCAAAATATCACAAAATCATGAATTTTCAACATATTGCCTAATAGTTTCCCTTTTGTGATTTTCTTCAATAATATTTCTTCACTTCAAGTGATAATTTGAGCCATCATGATTACAACAATGACTATGCACAAAATTGTAGCCACAGTTACACCTTATGTCCATGACCAATTCATTCATTACTTCATTCACTTCTGGGAATGGAGTCGTGCTTATTGGATAAGATTCATGATTCTTACAACAAACACTCAGTATTTTGTTTGTCCACATGAGATCAAGAAATTAATTCAACACAACAAACCTTGCAAAACTTGAATTTGTGGCTCTTGATATTACCGGAAAGAATTATTTATCTTGGATGCTGGATGCGGAAATCCATCTGAATGCCCATGGTCTGGAAGACACAATTAAAGAAGGAAATAAAGCATCTAATCAAGATAAAGCCAAAGCCATGATTTTCCTTCGCCACCATTTACATGAAAGTTTAAAAATTGAATATTTGACAGTGAAAGACCCACTGGTTCTTTGGAAGAATATAAAAGAAAGGTATGATCACCAGAAGATGGTCATCCTCCCAAAAGCTCGTTATTGCTGGATGCATTTGCGTTTACAAGATTTTAAAACTGTGAGCGAGTATAACTCGGCCATGTTCAGAATTACTTCTCAATTAAAGTTACGTGGAGAAAAGATTACTGATGAAGATATGTTAGAGAGAACATTCTCCACATTTCATGCCTCCAATTTGCTCCTGCAGCAGCAATATCGTGAAAAAGGTTTCAAGAAATACGCTGAATTAATTTCTTGTCTCCTTGTAGCTGAACAAAACAATGAGCTTTTATTGAGAAATCATGAATCCCGTCCAACAGGTTCAACTCCATTCCCAGAAGTGAATGTAGTAAGTAATGGATATTTTAGTGGCCGAGGATCTGGACGTAAAGGTGGCTACAACCGTGGCCGTGGCCGTGGTCGTGGTGGATCAAATTCTCACCCTAAAAGGGGGAAGATTGAAAAGAACCCCAAGAGGGAAACTAGTGAGAATAAGAAGCATTCTGAAAATGTATGTTATCGTTGTGGTAGTAAAGGTCATTGGTCTCGTACCTGTCGTACGCCAAGACACTTGGTTGAACTTTATCAAGAATCACTTAAAAGTAATGGTAAAGGGTCAAAGATTGAAGTAAATCATGTTGAGAACTCCAAGTTTGAGGATGTTGATTTTACTCATTTGAATATTGATAAGGTTGAGAATTCTGAGTTTGAAGATGTTGATTCTACCCATTTGGATGTTGCTGATTTCTTAGTATAAATTATCTTTTCCTATTTGGAACTGTTTGGTTTTAGTATGTTTAAACTGTCTTATATCATATGTATTTCTTTTAATTATGTTTTTATTTATTTTCATGTATCCTTTAATGAAGAATGAATCTTATTAGCATCAATCCTGAAGATCTGTGTCTCGTTGATAGCGCAACAACCCACACTATACTAAAAAATGATAAATATTTTTCTTCCTTGGTAATGCGAGAAGCCAATGTCCAGACTATATCTGGTAATATAAATTTGATTGAAGGCTCCGAAAGAGCTAATATTTTGTTACCTGAAGGAACAAAATTATGTATTGATAATGCATTTTATTCTACCAAATCTAAGAGAAACTTGTTGAGTTTCAAAGATATCCACAGAAATGGATATCATATAGAAACAACAACTAAAAATGATCAGGAATGTCTTGCTATCACAAATATTGTTTCTGGTAGAAAATGCATGTTAGAAAGTTTTCCTGCTTTCTCTTCTGGTTTGTATTATACATTTATAAGCACAATTGAAACACATGCTATTGTAGACCAGAAGTTTACTAATATAAATCAAAAGTTTACCAATACAAACCAGCAGTTTGCCAATGTAAACCAGAAGTTTACTAATGAATTTAATGTTTGGCATGACCGGTTAGGCCATCCCGGGTCAATCATGATGCGACAAATAATTGAGAATTCATGTGGACATACCCTGAAGTGTAAACAAATACCACAATCTCATGATTTCTCATGTGATGCATGTTTCAAGGGAAAGTTAATAATTCGGCCCTCACCAAACAAAGTAGAAAGTGAATCTCTCACATTTCTAGAACGGATACAGGGAGATATTTGTGGGCCAATACACCCACCATGCGGACCATTTAGGTACTATATGGTTTTAATTGATGCATCAACTAAATGGTCGCATGTTTGCTTATTATCTTCCTGCAACCTGGCATTTGCGAGATTACTTGCTCAATTGATTAGATTGAGAGCACATTACCCTGATTATCCTATCAAGGAAATACGTCTTGATAATGCTGGTGAATTTACTTCACAAGCTTTTAATGAATATTGTATGTCCCTTGGAATAGATGTTGAACATCCTGTAGCTCATGTTCATACGCAAAATGGACTCGCGGAATCATTGATTAAACGATTGCAACTTATTGCAAGACCTTTACTTATGAGGTCTAATCTCCCAATTTCTGCTTGGGGCCATGCCATTTTGCATGCAGCAATGTTAATTCGCATCAGGCCAACTAGTTACCTAAAAGTTTCCCCCATACAAATGGTTTTTGGTCAAGAACCTAATATTTCCCATATACGAATTTTTGGATGTGCAGTATATGTGCCAGTAGCACCACCACAACGCACCAAAATGGGTCCTCAAAGAAGGATGGGAATATATGTTGGGTATGAATCTCCTTCAATCATTAAATATGTAGAACCATCTACAGGAGATTTATTTACTGCAAGATTTGCAGATTGTCATTTTGATGAATCAACTTTCCCAACATTAGGGGGAGAAAATAAGCAGTTGGGTAAAGAGATTAGTTGGAATGAATTATCATTGGCTCATTTTGATTCTCGTACAAAACAATGTGAACTGGAAGTTCAAAAGATAATTCATTTGCAAAATTTAGCTAATCGAATGCCAGAAGCATTTACTGACCCAAAGAAAGTGACAAAGTCACATGTTCCAGCTGCTAATGCTCCTATTCGAATTGATGTCCCTGAAGGGCAACCTATTATAAATGAATCTAAAGCACGCCTAAAGCGTGGCAGGCCCATCGGTTCCAAAGATAAAAATCCTCGAATGAGAAAAGGAGCTAAAAATATAGATGGTCAAGTCGAGGATAATCAAGAAAAATTGGTAGCTCCTGAAGAGTATTACCTCCAGTAGAGATATCTCCAGAAGAGAATGTTATAGTCCCAGAAGAGACCCAGGTACCTGAAATATGTGAAAATAATGAGATCTCAATAAATTATTTTATGAATGGTATCCGATGGGACCGAAATGAAGTCAACATTGACGACATCTTTGCTTATCATATAGCATATGATGTAATGAATGATAATGAGGATCATGAGCCAAAATCCATTAGCGAGTGCCAACAGCGAAAGGATTGGCCCCTATGGAAAGATGCTATTAATGCAGAATTAAATTCACTGGCAAAACGAAAAGTATTTGGACCTGTAGTCCATACACCTAAAGATGTAAAGCCAGTTGGGTACAAATGGGTTTTTGTACGAAAGAGAAATGAAAAGGGTGAAATCACAAGATATAAGGCACGTCTTGTAGCCCAAGGCTTTACACAAAGACCTGGCATTGATTTTGAAGAAACGTACTCACCGGTAGTGGATGCAACTACTTTTCGTTATTTAATTAGCTTAGCAGTAAATGAAGGACTTGATTTGCGTTTAATGGATGTCGTGACTGCCTATTTGTATGGCTCACTTGACAATGATATTTATATGAAAGTCCCTGAAGGACTCAAGGTGCCAGAAGCATCTAATTCGAATTCTCGAGAACAATACTCGATAAAGTTAAATAAGTCTTTGTATGGCTTGAAGCAATCAGGGCGCATGTGGTATAATTGTCTCAAGGAATATTTGTTGAAAGAAGGGTACAAAAATGACCCAATATGCCCATGCATTTTTATGAAAAGATCTAGAAACGAATTTGCTATAATTGCTGTTTATGTTGATGATATCAACATCATTGGAACTCCTGAAGAGCTTCAAAAGGCAATTAGTTGTTTGAAAAAAGAATTTGAAATGAAAGACTTGGGCAGAACAAAATTTTGTCTTGGACTACAGATTGAGCACCTAAAGAATGGGATCTTTGTATATCAAGAAACTTATACAAAGAAGATCTTAGAGCGATTTTATATGGATAAGTCGCATCCATTATGTACCCCAATGATTGTAAGATCTTTGCAGGTTGATAAAGACCCATTCCGACCTCAAATAATTACTGAAGAAGGTGAGGAAGAACTACTTGGTCCAGAAGTACCATATCTTAGTGCTATTGGAGCACTAATGTATCTTGCTCAACACACACGTCCTGATATATCATTTGCTGTTAATTTATTAGCAAGATATAGTTCTGCACCAACACGGAGGCATTGGAATGGAGTAAAACACATTTTTCGTTACCTCAGAGGCACCATGGACATGGGGTTATACTACTCAAATGTATCCAAGCATGAACTGATTGGTTATGCAGACGCTGGATTTTTGTCTGACCCACACGATGGTAAATCACAAACAGGCTATCTGTTTACATGTGGAGGTGCAGCTATTTCATGGCGATCTATGAAACAGACTATATCAGCCACATCATCTAACCATGCAGAAATTCTAGCAATGCATGAAGCAAGTCGAGAATGTGTGTGGTTAAGGTTAGTATTACATCATATACGAACAACTTGTCATTTATCTTCAGAAAAAAATGGTCCCAACAGTTCTATATGAGGATAATGCTGCATGTATTGCCCAACTTAAAGAAGGATATATCAAGGGCGACAGAACGAAGCATATTTCGCCAAAATTCTTCTTCACTCGTGATCTTCAAAAGGGTGGTGAAATAGATATCCAGCAAATCAGTTCAAGTAAAAATCTAGCAGATTTATTCACCAAGTCGCTTCCAGGAGCAATCTTTGAAAGACTCGTCCATGGTATTGGTCTTCGGAGACTCAAAGATCTCAACTGATGTTGTCAAGAAGGGGAGTCGATACACGCTGTACTCTTTTTCCCTTATCTAGGTTTTATCCCACTGGGTTTTCCTAGAAAGGTTTTTAATGAGGCAGCATTGGACAGTGTATCAATGGATGTTGTACTCTTTTCTTTGGCTAGGTTTTTATCCCACTGGGTTTTTCCTAGTTAAAGTTTTTAATGAGGCACATTCATAATGGACATTCAAGGGGGAGTGTTGTAAATATTCCAATATTAGTGTGAATGTCCACAACCTTTTTTCAAGAAGAGTCTTTTGGGATTTCTACACTTAAAGCTATGTAACATATAACATGAATGGTTTAGTGGGAGTTTCATATAACTTACAAAACTCCATAACATACCATTATGTAGATTTACTCTTTTGTGTAACTCTTGTAATGGTTCATTGCCTATATATAGTAGGCATGCATCAAAGGTTGAAGGAGAACAATAGAAAGAAGAATCACTCCCTCCTTGCTCTCCATTTCTCTCTTGTATTTCTTCATCTTCCTCATCTTAATCTCTCTTGTATTTTACTTAGTTTCATAACAGATTGGACATTTTAGAGCATTAACCCAAACAAGAAGGCCCACAATAAATGCAATAAATGTTACTTTGAGAGTCATCAAATTTCATTATTAGTATCTGATACACTCATTGAAAGAAGAATAGTTAACAGTCATGGTGAATTGACTTTTGGCCAAATTTTGGTGACTCCCAGCTAAGCCAACCGGATGATACAGTTCTATCTAACGGTGAAATGTAAATATTCAATGCTACATAAATTTGTGACACATTTCCTTCTTTCTTTCGAGAGGGTTCACTAATTGTGCGCCCTTATAGTCCAAAATACAGCTAAAGCAAGGGCGGAATCAGAGGGGGCTAGGGGTGGCCCCCACCCCCCTAAAATTACAGCATTTGACCTAAAAATTTAAGAAATTGTGATTTAGCGCATAAAAGTTTCAAAATTTTCATTGTAATCCCTTATTAAAAAGTCTAATGGAGGGACTGAAATGAAAATATTGAAATATTTATGAGACTAAAGTATAATTTCTTAAAATTTTGGGTCCAATTCTATAATTTTTGCCCCCTAATTTCAAATTCTAACTCCATTGGGTTCTATTATGTAATTTTCGCCCCTCCTAATTTAAAATCCTGGCTCCGTCCCTGGCTACAAGCGAAGCGAGTTCTAAAGAATGAGCAAACTTAAGTTGAAAAGTAGTTAGCCTACCTTTGATGCTAAACTTGAAGAAAGAAACTCGAACTGTAGTACTCATTGGTGCGGCGAGGGAACAAGAAAAGTCACCATAAGCTCTGACATTTATCAAGCCCGTTGAGTGATCTCCATCATATTTGAATCTCTTCTCTCCATGCCATTGATTGATGAAGCCTTGCGATCATACTCCCAAACATGCTGCCGAATTGCAATTTTGGATGTGATTTTTTTTCCCCCTCTTCCCAGTAACTAAAGGTCTGTGACTTCTGTTATCCCTTCCACCATCTATTGCTGCTTAAAATGCTCTACTTACCACAACAAGAAGTAACTCTATAGATTGTTGGCGTCATGAGCGATCTGAAAGAATAAAGAAGAGGATGATCTGAGTCATGTTCGAAAACACTGTCCTATAGAGTTATTTCGCAACCACCGGTAAAGAAGAAGCGGTACTCCCCAGGATTAAACAGATCCTTATTGATTAAATCAAGGCAGCAGAACTGGCGGAAGATAAGATAACTCAGCAAGAGATTACCAATGTTTTCTAATTCTCTCTTTTTAAATAGTGTCACAATTGGGGTATTCATAAATAATGAATCAATGCCTTGAAGAGGTGACTTTTGAACATTACACTTCTTCAGAAAGTCATGACTATCTGTTTAATTCATGAATCATGTTGCTTCATGAACCAACACAAATCCTTTAATTTATAAGAACATGACTTCTCAAAACATATCTCTTCATTTAAAAATATTCCATAATATTGGAAAGACTCTTTCTTTGACACACCCATATGCAATTTTACAACAGATAACTCCATGAGTAAGTTAGCTCTATCAGGTATTATGGGTTCAAAAATGGCATATGCAGAGAAACTGAAGAACTAGCCTATGGAGAAGAAAACATCGATTCAAATGAGTGACACGAAATGAAGATAGAGATGGAAGTGAGACTGAGTTAAAAATACAGAATGAAGCCACAGCGAGTCAAGGAAATTGCGATGAGGATTCCGAGTTGAAAGGAAGAAGAAAAACCCCAGTTGGTCCGCTGACACTTAGCAAGAAGAACCACAGGGTTTTCCTGGGAAAATGTGGATAATAGTCGCGTTTCCCTCCAAAAAAATCCAAATAAATGCTCTTTGTTATTGCATTATGAGTAAGATACTTTTTTTTTTTTTGAAAAACTTCGTCATTTCTTTTAATTTTCTTGTTTTCTTAGTTATTGTTGAAAAAATATCAATAAAAATAAATTAAAAAAAGATTGACGAATATTATTTAAAATTAATACTCTCTCTTCTTAATTATAGAACACTTTTATAGTATAAATTATATTATGAAAGTGTACCTATAATTAGGGCCGGAGGTAGTATTAACTTTTATAAATATCTTATATCAAAGACAAAATGAAATATTATTTTTTTTACCCTATGATATCAGTATCATGGGAACTTTGAACCATTGACCTTGTTGAAAATGATGTTTTTTATTTTGAATTATAAGAATTAAAATAAATAATTTGAGCAATAGAAATTTTCCTTTCGGTTATAACCTAGTTATATAGAAGCATCGCCTAATATAAAACTCATTATGATTTTGGTCAATCTTTATAAAATTTACTTTTATTAACGCTCTTTAACAATAATCATATAAAAGAATGAAATGTATTAAGGAAGATAATTAAAGTCTTTTTAGAAAACATAAACTATATTAACCAATTAAATTAACTACTTAATTAAATTAAATAAATAGATATTACATAAAGAATTAGAGTGAGGAAGTAGGTTTTTTGACCGGTAAAAATGCATCTGAGACAATTAGACGAGAGTACCCATTTTATTAGGTAAAAAAATCATTTATATCGTTTTAATTAATTTTCAAAATATATGTCAATTCTTTTTGTTTTTTTTTTCATTGGTATAAGTCGTAACTAAAACATTCTATATAACTGATTTTTTTTTTTTACCAAATACTTATTATCATTATTCTCTCAAGAGAAATATAATCTTTTCCTGCAATTCTTTAAATTATTGGAATATGTTATAAAATAAAGAGAAAATATGGAAGGTATAGAGAAAATAATCTTATTGACGTCTCAAATGCATAGTATCACCTTTTAATTCTCTTTATAAGTCTATTTTGACCAAATTTTATATACTAATGAGAGGTAGTTGACTCAATGATTATATGAGTAAATTTTCAATTTTACCCTCATTTATGATTGAGTATTTTTCAACTATTTCTTCCCTCTACCTTCATATGTACGATTAATATAAATAAAATTGTCATAATCTCATTTATTACATGAAACTAGACTTATAAATATGACAATTTTTTTTTAAAATAAGCTTATAAATAGAATCAGAGTGGTATATCCCTATATACAACCTTACCATATCAATAAACTATATTTAAATATCTACAAATACCAACAACAACAAAAATGCCACAAGCCATGAAGACTAATTATTTTGGATTATGCAAAGCAATAAATTCATATCAATGGGCGAGGATTTTATCCTCCAGTGCAAGGGCAGAAGAAGAAGCAGAGTACTAGTTACAAAAGGCCGAAATTTCGGAAATTGGTGTAGTTCTTGAAGCCTACAGTGAAGTTCTCAAAGTTGAAAAAGGCCGTTATTCTTCTTGAACGTTGCAAAGCGTCGATCCTATATAACTTTGATTACAGCACGTGTGATTTCAAGCTTCTCTTTTAAACATTTTTCTATTCTTTTTTGAGATAGTACATTGTTACTACCATTGTTTGTTACTATCACTTTACCACCGTTAGATCAGAATCTTATCTACTTTTATAATTTCTCTCCCTTATTAAGATTCTGATCTAACGGTAGAAAAGTGGTAGTAACAAAAAATGGTAGTAACAATATCTTATCACTTCTTTTTCACAGATCTATTCCTTTGAGTGGCTATTAATGATGTTCTATGGTTTTTATCCTCCTCCTCATCTTTCAATTTTTCTACCTCCTCCTTAAATACCCATTAGTCCTAGTCCATTACATTTGTGTGTTTTTTTTCCTCATAAGTTTATTTTCTTTATATTCTCCACTTGTGATTATCCTGTTTCCACATTTGTTTGATAACTTGATCCAATATGTCAGGCACAAAACACATGGAGTCAACTAGGCAAATCATGAAAACATGCTCATAATTAGGTAAAATTATAGAAAATGCTATTATATCAAATAATGACAGAAAATCTCAACCATCATTAATCCGAGCACCTTTTTTGTTTTTGGCAACCTCCAACACTACTACTGCATCCACAAAGTATATTCTCAAAATAATAAATAAGGGCTAAAGGACAGCGGTAAAAAGAAGGGAAAAAAAAAAGGATAAAGGTTCACATATTTCCCTATAGATTAGATTGAAAAATTAGCATCCACCAAATAGATTCAAAATAACATTATTTTTTTAAAAAAATAATTATGTTGTAGATTAAAAAATCTAATCCATAGGGAAACAGAATTCCAATTGGTTTATTCAGGTGAATGACACAAACCTATGTGTGGATATGCAATTTTTGTCATCTATAATCTCATGGTTTGTTTTGAGCATTTAAAATAAATGTTTTTACATGCAGATTGTTATTATTATTTTTTAACAATTAATGTTATTACTCATCATAGCGCAATGTGTATAATATGCACACAATAATTGTAAAGGAACGGGGAGGAGGAGAGAATTCACATACTCTCAAGTCTCAAAGTCCCAATTGAGTTTGATATAAATGTTTAAACATGATATTTTGAGTTTAAATTCATATAAATACATAAAATGCCTTTAGATGAATTACTTTTAATTAAGTTTAACTATACTTGAATATGAATCAATCAGAGAGAGAGAGAAAAAAAAAACTAACTTTGCATACTAATAGCTATGCATGAATTTGAGTGGCATAAGTGTGGTTTATATATGGTCCTATTAGGCGCTATTAGGGGCTAGTTTAAAGAAAATGCAATTCAGTATATTTGGGAGATACTTTATGTAACGCCTCAATTTTAACACCCAAAAACTTGGCCAAAGATACAAATTCATTTATACAGGGCCAAAATAAATCCAAAATAATATCAGAGTTTTCAAAATGCGGAAGTCTTATGGTCATGGCAAATAAAATAACATAGCATGAGCTTTCCATATGTGCCTTCCCTGATTTCCCTACTAAATCATTTACCTGAAAAAAAATGAACAAAGTAACCGTAAGATCCAAAGATCCCCGTAACCATTGGTTATTCAGAAATATACATGCAAACCAAGAACGAGAACATATTTATAAATTCACAATAATTAAAATATATGCCTTTATATAAAAACCTTTCACAAAATAGTTCTCGACTCGGTTACCAAAACTCCCTCCCAAAAAGGGTTCCAAAAACATCATAATTTATTTTCCAATAATTCACAAGAGATCTCACAATATAAAATATGTCAATGTTGAATAGATCACCCTTATTACCCGGACCACCTCTTATAACCGTTGACTGGAGCAATCTAACACATAACTCATCTCTCATCAAAACATATCCATTACACATAACATCATCATGGCTCCCCTCCTGGTAAAATCACAACCAAGGAGGCGTCATACTTAACCCGGTTAAAAGAAAAGTGATACCAAGGGCTCCAAGAATATCCAATCTCATCAAAATAACATTATTAGATTTCAAATCAAGCCTTTCATAGGCATAATAAATCCCAAAACAGTTAATAAATATACATATATATATATTTGACAAGTATATAAAAGAATAACCAAGGTTACCTCAATTCCAAGCTTATTTTACCAATACTTCAATACTCTCAATTTACTATCACCAAATAATTCAACCTCAGATCAAATCATCATTCTCCACTCCTCCTCTCTTTCTCTTATTCTCACTCTCCCACGTTCTCTCTTACTTCGGACACACACACACTAACTAAAACACACACACACACTAACTAAAACACACACACACGCCTATATATATATATATATGGGAAGGGGAAGGGATATTAATTATCCCTTCCTCGTGGGTAGCACGTCCAGCGTGCTGCCCACCCTTAATATTATTTTTTAAATATTTTATTAATATAATATAATATATATTATTATATTATTATAATATAATATTATTATATTATTATAATATAATATTATTATTCAAATAGTAAATACGTATTTATGAATAGTAAACACTATTCATGTTCCAAAAATATTGATTCAAAATTCCCATTTTCAAAAATAGGGCCTAGTAGTCCTCTAAAAATAGACTAATTTTCTAGTCTGTAGACTCAAAAATCAGGATGTTACATTTCTCCCCTCCTAAAAAAAAAAAATTTTGTCCTCAAAATTCATCATCTTCCGCTGTGCCACTCTGATAAAATATCAAACCTTATTCACAATCTAACCTTAATCACAACCTCAAACCATAAATCCTCAATAAAAATTATAGATATCACAAGGACACTAAATAAGAAAATAGCTAAATAAATTCTAAATCTAACAGGGAAGTGCAAATGTTATGATATTTAATTTGCCACGACCTCATTTTTTTAGAAAACTGTTAGGAAATCAACAAATTGGCCAGAACCTTTGCTCTGATACCAAAAATGTAACGCCTCAATTTTAACACCCAAAAACTTGGCCAAAGATACAAATTCATTTATACAGGGCCAAAATAAATCCAAAATAATATCAGAGTTTTCAAAATGCGGAAGTCTTATGGTCATGGCAAATAAAATAACATAGCATGAGCTTTCCATATGTGCCTTCCCTGATTTCCCTACTAAATCATTTACCTGAAAAAAAATGAACAAAGTAACCGTAAGATCCAAAGATCCCCGTAACCATTGGTTATTCAGAAATATACATGCAAACCAAGAACGAGAACATATTTATAAATTCACAATAATTAAAATATATGCCTTTATATAAAAACCTTTCACAAAATAGTTCTCGACTCGGTTACCAAAACTCCCTCCCAAAAAGGGTTCCAAAAACATCATAATTTATTTTCCAATAATTCACAAGAGATCTCACAATATAAAATATGTCAATGTTGAATAGATCACCCTTATTACCCGGACCACCTCTTATAACCGTTGACTGGAGCAATCTAACACATAACTCATCTCTCATCAAAACATATCCATTACACATAACATCATCATGGCTCCCCTCCTGGTAAAATCACAACCAAGGAGGCGTCATACTTAACCCGGTTAAAAGAAAAGTGATACCAAGGGCTCCAAGAATATCCAATCTCATCAAAATAACATTATTAGATTTCAAATCAAGCCTTTCATAGGCATAATAAATCCCAAAACAGTTAATAAATATACATATATATATATTTGACAAGTATATAAAAGAATAACCAAGGTTACCTCAATTCCAAGCTTATTTTACCAATACTTCAATACTCTCAATTTACTATCACCAAATAATTCAACCTCAGATCAAATCATCATTCTCCACTCCTCCTCTCTTTCTCTTATTCTCACTCTCCCACGTTCTCTCTTACTTCGGACACACACACACTAACTAAAACACACACACACACTAACTAAAACACACACACACGCCTATATATATATATATATGGGAAGGGGAAGGGATATTAATTATCCCTTCCTC
The DNA here is from genome assembly GCA_034222035.1 of Acacia crassicarpa. Lineage (NCBI taxonomy): Eukaryota > Viridiplantae > Streptophyta > Magnoliopsida > Fabales > Fabaceae > Acacia > Acacia crassicarpa. The sequence goes on from JAWXYG010000003.1 coordinate 45,222,079, forward strand.
GTGGGTAGCACGTCCAGCGTGCTGCCCACCCTTAATATTATTTTTTAAATATTTTATTAATATAATATAATATATATTATTATATTATTATAATATAATATTATTATATTATTATAATATAATATTATTATTCAAATAGTAAATACGTATTTATGAATAGTAAACACTATTCATGTTCCAAAAATATTGATTCAAAATTCCCATTTTCAAAAATAGGGCCTAGTAGTCCTCTAAAAATAGACTAATTTTCTAGTCTGTAGACTCAAAAATCAGGATGTTACACTTTATGCAATTTAGTCTTTCTACTTGTGCAGCGAAATTTTGAGGGATTGAATATTTGGGAGATACTTTTTTTTTTTAATTTTGTCCCATATCGGGGTAATTGTGTAGCTGATTTAATTGTAGTTTATCCTTATAAGAAGGTGTACCCTGTATGTAATATCTCAGGCGCCCGCTTGTGGATATTGTTCGCACATACAAGGCCTCACGGTTTTGTTTTTGACTGGGCCTAGCCCATCAAAACGCGTTCACAAGGGAAAGGTCTCCGCATCCTTATAAGGCATGCTTCGTTCGCTTGCGGTTTTGTTTCTGACTGGGCCTAGCCCATCAAAACGCGTCCACAAGGGAAAGGTCTCCGCATCCTTATAAGGCATGCTTCGTTCGCCTCACGGTTTTCTATGTGCCAAAGCGGACAATATTGATGAAGGGGTAACCAGTGCAAGTATACACTATCAATGTAATACCGGCAAGTATCCCAAGGTAATAAAATATCGTTCCCACAGGGACCAAAGTTCCAACTACCAACCCAAATCACTTTAATTTATAGTTGATGCAACCGTAAGAGTTTTTGATGAAAAATATTAAAAAACAGTAAAATCACACAGAAATTGAATTAAACTTTGTAAAATGAAATTAACAAAAGCCTAGGGTCATGTATATCATCAATAATCCATTTAAATGTTCTTCCTTTACCAAAAGCTAGATTAAGACCTAATCTTCTTTTAAGGTAGAAATTAACTACTTAACTCGTGAATTGAAGTATGTCAATCGAATTTCAGATTTTAATCTAATTGCTTATTCCTAAGTCAATTAGCCTAATCCTTAATCCTAAAGTCATGTTCCCATGCTCATTAGAATCAATTCATGCATTAAGTCCAGAATTCTTTATGATTGCATAAAGCCTATGACAAGTTCCCTTGCTAGTACCTTATGTTCTTTAATCAATTGAACCTAGAACTAACTAGCCTTTCCCAAGGTCTAATTAATCTTTCAATTCCTTAATTAGGTGATCAAACTAACCAAGGCATTAAGCATGGATTAAAGAAACATATCCAAGACAACGATTATGTAATTAAAAACAGAATTTCAATTAAACTTCATAAAGAATCCATACATGACCTTAGAAAGATACTTAGTTCATGCTAATCATGGCCAAGCAATAAAATGGTAAAAGATGAAGAACATGAAATTTAATTAAAACAACCAAAAAGGAAAGATTAAAACTAAGTCATACCAAGAAGGAGGCAAGAAACTAAAGATAAGAATTAAAGACAATACATAAAACTAAATAAGCAAAACCTATGCCTTCCATGTAGGAGGCAAGAAAATAAAGAGAAGAATTAAAGACAATACATGAAACTAAGAAAATAAAAACTAAGCCTTCCATGTAGGAGGCAATGATCAAAAAGGAAAGCAATGGAAAATAAATTGCATGAAAGTTATAAGAATAAACTAAGCCTTCCATGTAGGAGGCAAAGAACAAGAAGGAAAGAACATGAAGAGAAATCTGAAACTAAGAAAGAAAGAACCTAAAAATGGAGAGATCTTGGTCTACTCCAAGTGTGTCTTGCTCTTCACAACTCCCTTCTATTTATAGGCAGCTAGGAGCATCTCATCCATGCACTTTACAACACAAATTCGTCACTTTAGTTAGTGGCCAACTTGGAAGCATCTTTGAGTCACTTTACAGCTCCAAAACCGTGTCTTCTTTTCCTGCCCATGTTAGGCCACGAAATCATCCGAATCTGGCCATGTGATCTTCATATGAAATGTGGCCCCGGATGTCAGCTTTCCAGTCGTTCAAACGGTGCCCTATTTGGAGGTCTGTAGCTCCAGATATGGGCCAAATACCGAACGTCATTCCAGAGTCCAGTGAAAGCAGCCTGTTTCGGTTTCCAGTCCAATTTTGGCCCTCTAAACATCTGAGTTAGCTTTTGGGCTCTTCATAGGAGTTGTAGGGCTTCCTCTTAGCTTTCTGAAAATGCAAATTGGGGATCAATTGGATTTCTATAACTCAAGTTATACCCAAAATAACAAACAGTGTTTATTACCCAATTGTGAAAGAGGTGTGATTTAAGCCCAGTTTTGATCCAAATTTCAAATATAACCAAGATCAATACAAATGAAGTCTAAAAACTAATTATGAAGATGAAACTACATATTTAACTATTTTGATCCATTAAACCATGACAATGACAGAGTTTTTAGCTAATTAAAATATCATAAATTCTAAGGTTATCAAACTCCCCCAAACTTAGATCTTTGCTTGTCCTCAAGCAAATCAATTAAAGATAACAGATATAGCTTAAAAACAAGGGGATGTGCAGATCGATGTGAGTGAGGAAAATAAGATAACTCATTAGACCAAATTTTTTTTCTTTAACTTAGCATTGCAAATGGATATATCAATCAATGAAAGCACAGTTCAAAAATGAGTAATACATTATGCTTGTATCAACACTTCACTAATTTCCAGAGTAGTAGAAAGTAGAGTTATCAAGAGGAAAATAGTAAATTGGAATAACCCCTCACTTGGATATTCAATCCACTCAAACTCTCAAGTATTTTAGGGTGTGTATTTCACTCAATCAACCATCACTCTAATAACACTACCATAGGCTTGTTCATATTCTACTTCTCCACTGCTCTGTAATACATGCATAAACCAATCAAAAGGTATTTCAAAGGTTGGCTATGGTTAGGGAAGGATAATATATGGATAAGTAGCTTTAACAATGGAAAACAGAAAATATGAATCATCAGTCAAACCCAAATTGTATCTCATATAACTGTTTTCATCCTTCACTAACTCATTTCTTTCTTCTTCTTCTTCTTTTTTTTTTTTTTTTTGTTTTTTTTGTTTTTTTGTTTTTTTTTTTTGCTTTTTTTTTTTTGAGCTACCAGTACCATTACTCTTTTTTTTTTTTTTACACTAATATATTCATTATACAGATCATAACCGTCATACAATTCCAAAATTCATCAATTAAGTTCATACTTTCACCTGTAGCATACTCTGCTTTCGATTGTGAGGTAGGATATGTATGGAATGGTTATATAACAGTGGTTAATAATAAGAACAAACAAGGCCTCAGGCTCAAAAGGGTTAATCAATGGAGAATGCTAGGTGGGCTATTTGGCCAACTGGTTTATACAAGAAATAAATTGCCTTTTATCATTTCAGAATATGCATGCAATACTTGCCATCTCAAACCAGAAACAGAACAAGTTCTAGAGTGCTAAAATAGTGAGGTGCACACAGCAAAAGAATATAAGTATATGAAGCTCAATCCCTCACGGATATGGGAATCAATTACACTATCCTCAAGATCATTAACTATAAACTACTACTCCAGAAATTCAGTAACTTGTTTATTCAAACATGTGATCATACTCACTCAAGAATAGCGTATTTGATATTCACATTTTGCATTGCCAAAAACACATGATTCTTATTTTCCAATCTCACGGTATCTACTCTACCTTAGAATTCATTCATGTCATGTTTTAAAAGATTTTTTTTTTTTTTTTTGAATAAAACATCTAATACCTAATCATGAAATGAAAACACCAAACCTTATTGGGGAAAAGTATTTAAAACCTATCCTTAAAGAAAATAAATGCATGTTTCCAAACAACACCCCCAAACTTAAAACCAACATTGTCCTCAATGTTATCTAAACATGTGAGGTGAATAAGGAGTTAGAGAAAAACATAAATAAAAGGGAAAGGTTAAAGGGACTCCCCCAAACTTAGAAGACACCCAAAGCTTAATGTAAGGGCAGCCGCTAAAGGTTTGAAGCTGACAATTCTGCACAAACAGCAAACAAAATCCAAAAAACTGCAAATAGAAAATACGGAACAGCAAACCAAAGTTGTTGTTGTTTTTTTTTTTTAATGTTTTTTTTTAATGTTTTTTTTTTTTTTTTTGAAAAACAGAACCACAATCAGCAGCAAATTATATACAGACAGTAGTACACCTTGCTAAGTTTATAGTCTTTAGCAGACATGTTACCCATATTCATTTAGGGATGTTGGGGTGAATGAGAAATCTCACTCAGGTGCACATTTTGGCTCCAATAATGCTTCAATCTTTGGCCATTCACAGTGAAGGTTCTTTTGGAACTCTCCTCTTCCAATTCCACAGCTCCATAAGGGAAGACCTTTGTTACCTCAAAGTGACGTGGAGCAATCTTCTTGTCATGCCATGCTTTGGTCTTCTCTTTGTAGATTCTTGCACTTTCATAAGCATCCTTCCTAATCTCATCTAATTCATTCAACTGAAGGAGCCTATGTTCTTTAGCCACAGTGGGATCAAGATTAAGCTGTTTTATGGCCCAATATGCTTTATGTTCTAATTCAACAGGTAAGTGACAAGCCTTACCATATACTAACCTGTAGGGAGATGTTCCGAGGACGGTCTTGTAAGCTGTTCTGTAGGCCCAAAGAGCATCATCTAGCTTTATAGCCCAATCCTTCCTTGTAGGTCTTACCACTTTCTCCAAGATTCGCTTGATCTCCCTATTTGATACTTCCACTTGGCCACAGGTTTGAGGGTGGTAAGCGGTAGACACCTTGTGCTTGACCCCATATTTCACTAATAGTGTCTCAAACCATTTGTTACAAAAGTGAGAACCACCATCGCTGATTATGGCTCTTGGGGTACCAAACCTTGTGAAGATATTCTTCCTTAAAAACTTGGTCACTTGGTGTGCTTCATTGGTAGGAAGAGCCACCGCTTCAACCCACTTGGTAACATAGTCAACTGCCACCAGGATGTACTTGCAGTTGGAGGATGATGGAAAGGGCCCCATGAAGTCAATTCCCCACACATCAAATGGTTCAATTTCAAGAATACCATGTTGGGGCATCTCATTCCTCCTTGATATATTACCTGTTCTTTGACACCTGTCACAAGAAACAACAAACTCACGAGCATCATGGAATAAAGATGGCCAATAAAATCCGCTTTCTAGGACCTTGGCAGCTGTCCTAGTGCTCCCATAATGCCCCCCATAATCTGAATTATGACAATGAACAAGAATATTATTAATTTCCTCTTGTGGTACACACCTCCGAATTATTTGATCAGGACATCTCTTAAAAAGAAAAGGCTCATCCCAAAAATAGAATTTTGAATCATGCATGAGCTTTTTCTTTTGTTGAAAAGTAAAATCAGAAGGTAGAATACCACATACCAGAAAGTTAACAATGTCAGCATACCAGGGGATTGAAGTTGCAATTCTAAAGAGCTGTTCATCTGGGAAGAATCCATGCACAGGTTCCGTCTTGTCCTCATTACTACCTTCTAATCTTGACAAGTGATCAGCCACTTGATTTTCTGACCCCCTTTTGTCTCTGATTTCCAAATCAAATTCTTGTAACAAGAGGATCCACCGTATCAACCTTGGCTTAGAATCTTTCTTAGACAGCAGGTATTTAATGGCAGCATGATCTGTGTAAACAACTACCTTGGACCCCAACAGATAAGCGCGAAATTTATCAAATGCAAAAACTATAGCTAGTAATTCTTTCTCAGTTGTTGCATAATTCTTTTGAGCATTTGAAAGAGTCCTACTAGCATAGTAAATTGCATGAAAAATTTTCTCTTTTCTTTGACCTAGAACAGCCCCAATTGCAAGATCACTTGCATCACACATTAGTTCAAATGAAGCATTCCAATCAGGAGCACACATAATAGGGGCTGAAACTAGCTTGTTCTTTAGAGTCTCAAAAGCTTTCACACAATCATCATCAATTTTAAAAATTGCATCTTTTTCCAACAAATTGCACAAAGGTTTGCTAATTTTGGAAAAATCTTTTATAAAGCGCCTATAAAAACCTGCATGTCCTAGAAAACTTCTAATGGCCTTGACATTAGTGGGAATGGGCAATTTTTCAATCACTTCAATTTTTGCTTTGTCTACCTCAATTCCCCTTTTTGAAATTTTGTGGCCTAATACCACCCCTTCACGTACCATAAAATGGCATTTTTCCCAATTTAAAACCAAGTTTGTTTCTACACATCTTTGCAACACTTTTGTCAAATTTGCTAAACATGCATCAAAGGTAGAACCAAAGACAGAGAAGTCATCCATAAATACCTCCATTATGTCTTCTATAAGATCATAAAAGATTGCCATCATACACCTTTGAAACGTGGCAGGGGCATTACAAAGGCCAAAGGGCATCCTTCTAAATGCAAATGTACCATAAGGGCAGGTAAAAGTTGTCTTCTCTTGATCCTCAGGAGCAATTACTATCTGATTGTAACCTGAATAGCCATCAAGAAAACAGTAAAAATCATACCCGGCTATCCTGTCTAGCATCTGATCCAAGAATGGGAGAGGAAAATGATCTTTCCTGGTCGCCTTGTTTAACTTCCTGTAATCCATGCATACCCGCCAACCAGTCACGGTCCTTGTGGGAATCAGCTCATTGTTGCCATTTTTCACCACTGTTGTTCCTCCTTTCTTTGGAACACATTGTATTGGGCTGACCCAAGAACTATCAGATATGGGATAGATGATTCCATTATCTAACCACTTGATTATCTCCTTCTTCACCACTTCCTTCATATGGGGGTTTAGACGCCTCTGTGCTTCAATTGAAGGCTTGCTCCCTTCTTCCAAAATGATCTTGTGCATACAGTAGGAAGGGCTTATACCTTTGATGTCAGCTAGAGTCCAACCTATTGCCTTCTTGTGCTCCCTCAACACCCTCAATAATTTTTCCTTTTGAACCTGATTTAAGTCAGCTGCAATAATAACAGGATAAGAAGCATCCTCTCCTAGATAGGCATAGGAAAGGTGTGATGGAAGCTGTTTCAAATCAAGACTAGGAACATCGTTAAGAGTAGAAGGTGGTTCACTTACCTCTTTTCCTTTAACAACATGCAAGGTTTCAAAGTTTTGTTCTTGTAAAGAGGGAGAGAGATCATCTAAACAAAACTCATAATCCTTACCATCAAAGGACTCTGTCTCTTCCAATGCTGCTTGCAAAGGGTCTAAAGGAAGTGTCATTACTTTTAAATTATTAAGGCAGTTATCAAGCACATCGATTGAGAAAACATTCTCATAGTTATCAGAAAATTTAACCGCCTTAAAAACATTAAAAGTAACCTGTTGATCTTCAACCCGCATAGTCAACTCACCCTTTTTTACATCTATCAATGTTCCTCCAGTGGCTAGGAAGGGTCTTCCTAAAATGATAGGAATATCTCTGTCCTCCTCCATGTCTAAGATGATGAAATCTGCAGGCAAGATTAATTTATCAATTTTAACAAGAATGTCCTCAATTATACCTTTTGGGTATGCCAATGTTCGGTCAGCTAACTGAAGAACTGCAGATGTAGATTTGATTTCCCCAAGGCCGAGTCTCTTGAATATGGTTAGGGGCATTAAATTGATGCTAGCCCCTAAATCACAAAGGGCGTTACCCGCGAACTGATTTCCTATTGTGCAAGGGATGGTGAAGCTTCCTGGATCCTTCAACTTTGGTGGCAACTTCTTCTGCAAAACCGCACTGCACTCCTCAGTAAGTGCAACTAGTTCGTTCTCCACCAATCTCCTCTTTTTGGACAACAACTCTTTCATAAATTTTGCATAAGATGGCATATTTTCTAAAGCTTCTGCAAATGGGATGTTGATCTGCAATTTCTTGAATACATCCAGAAATCTAGAAAATTGCCTATCTTTTGGATCAAATTTCACCCGTTGAGGAAAAGGAGGTTGAACTTCTTTCTTTTTAGTTTCAACATGTTGGTGTAGTTGCTTGGTTTGACTTTCAGCCCTACTTTCACCTTGATTTTCTTCATTCGTTTGGGCTTCAATTGCCACTGGTTCAGCATCTTTCAATACTTTACCACTTCTAAGAGCAATGGCTTGACAAGTTTCCTTACCTCTAGGATCTTCAGTATTACTGGGAAGGGTACCCTGCTGCCTGACATTTAGAGAGTTGGCAATCTGTCCTACCTGTACCTCTAAATTCTTGATAGAGGCTGTATGGTTCTGTAGCATGGAGCCGGTTCTAGTCATGAATTGAGCAAGAATATCTTCAAGACTGCTCTTTTTCTCTTGTGGCTGGATTGGTGCTGCATATCCAGGAGGATTGTGGGGAAGTCGTGGCTGTTCAGATTGTTGTTGTGTACCTGCTTGATTACTCCATGAGAAATTGGGGTGATTCCTCCAACCTGGATTGTAATAGTTAGAATGCGGATTGTACTGTTGCTTATGTTGATGAGCAACATACTGCACACTCTCCTGACTTGTAGCACACTTCTCAGTAATGTGTCCTTCTCCACATAAGTCGCACCTACTTCCTTGTACATTAGCAGATGTCAACTTATTCAACTGATTAGTCATAGAAGCTACCTGAGCAGAAAGTGTTGATAAAGCATCAAGTTCGTGAATTCCTGCTGCTTTCTTAGTATTACTCCTTTCCCCGTTCCAATGATAATTGTTGTTAGCCATGTTCTCCAAAATGTTGTAGGCATCATCCACGGATTTTGCCATCAGAGCACCACCTGCAGCTGCATCGACAATGCCTCTTGTATTCCCTTGTAGCCCATTATAGAATGTATGGACTGGATACCACTCAGGAAGGCCATGATGTGGGCACTTCCTAAGTAAGTCTTTAAACCGCTCCCAGGCTTCATAGAGTGATTCACCGTCAGCTTGATGGAAAGAGGTGATGTCGTTTCTTAACTTTGCAGTTCTTGCAGGAGGGAAATACTTGCCCAAGAATTTTTTTGTCAATTCATCCCAAGTGGTGATTGCTCCAGGAGGAAGTGACTGCAACCAGACTCTTGCTTTATCTTTCAGAGAAAATGGGAAGAGCCTCAGTCTAATGGCATCATCAGTAACGCCATTAAATTTGAATGTGTCGCAAATCTCCAAGAAACTTGCCAGATGCAAATTTGGATCTTCATAGGGAAGGCCATAAAATTGCACAGCTGTTTGTACCATCTGAATAATTGCTGGCTTGATCTCGAAGTTGTTGGCCTCCACCCTTGGCTTAACAATGCTGGAAGCAATTTCACTAACCCTTGGGATAGCAAAATCTCCCACACTTCTATGATTCCCAGCTGCTTCTGCCATTGTGATCTTTTCAGGTTCGGTAGTATTTATGGATGAAGAAGCTTGTTGAACTTGTAACAAAGCTTTTTGTTCTCTTCTCAAACGCCGCAATGTCCTCTCTATTTCTTGATCAAATAAAAGATTTGCGTCTTGCATACACTTTAATCAAGAAATCAGTTCTTAAGGACCTGAAATTCAAGAAGAGAGATAGACTACTAAATTTTTTTTGTTATACTTAATTGAAATTCTGTAGAAAATGAATTTCCAAGAACTCAATTATCACACCTTAGAAAATATACAAAACACATAAATTTAAAAGTATAATAACAGGGCACACTTAATTTAATGGCTTTTTTTTTTTAAAAAAAAAAAAATAACACACAATTGAAATGAACAAGGAATAACTCAAAACGAAAAATAAAAAACTGCAATAAAACAAGCACCAATCTATAAACAAGCAAAGATAGTTGATATTGGGACAAGTTTGGTCCCCGGCAACGGCGCCAAAAACTTGATGAAGGGGTAACCAGTGCAAGTATACACTATCAATGTAATACCGGCAAGTATCCCAAGGTAATAAAATATCGTTCCCACAGGGACCAAAGTTCCAACTACCAACCCAAATCACTTTAATTTATAGTTGATGCAACCGTAAGAGTTTTTGATGAAAAATATTAAAAAACAGTAAAATCACACAGAAATTGAATTAAACTTTGTAAAATGAAATTAACAAAAGCCTAGGGTCATGTATATCATCAATAATCCATTTAAATGTTCTTCCTTTACCAAAAGCTAGATTAAGACCTAATCTTCTTTTAAGGTAGAAATTAACTACTTAACTCGTGAATTGAAGTATGTCAATCGAATTTCAGATTTTAATCTAATTGCTTATTCCTAAGTCAATTAGCCTAATCCTTAATCCTAAAGTCATGTTCCCATGCTCATTAGAATCAATTCATGCATTAAGTCCAGAATTCTTTATGATTGCATAAAGCCTATGACAAGTTCCCTTGCTAGTACCTTATGTTCTTTAATCAATTGAACCTAGAACTAACTAGCCTTTCCCAAGGTCTAATTAATCTTTCAATTCCTTAATTAGGTGATCAAACTAACCAAGGCATTAAGCATGGATTAAAGAAACATATCCAAGACAACGATTATGTAATTAAAAACAGAATTTCAATTAAACTTCATAAAGAATCCATACATGACCTTAGAAAGATACTTAGTTCATGCTAATCATGGCCAAGCAATAAAATGGTAAAAGATGAAGAACATGAAATTTAATTAAAACAACCAAAAAGGAAAGATTAAAACTAAGTCATACCAAGAAGGAGGCAAGAAACTAAAGATAAGAATTAAAGACAATACATAAAACTAAATAAGCAAAACCTATGCCTTCCATGTAGGAGGCAAGAAAATAAAGAGAAGAATTAAAGACAATACATGAAACTAAGAAAATAAAAACTAAGCCTTCCATGTAGGAGGCAATGATCAAAAAGGAAAGCAATGGAAAATAAATTGCATGAAAGTTATAAGAATAAACTAAGCCTTCCATGTAGGAGGCAAAGAACAAGAAGGAAAGAACATGAAGAGAAATCTGAAACTAAGAAAGAAAGAACCTAAAAATGGAGAGATCTTGGTCTACTCCAAGTGTGTCTTGCTCTTCACAACTCCCTTCTATTTATAGGCAGCTAGGAGCATCTCATCCATGCACTTTACAACACAAATTCGTCACTTTAGTTAGTGGCCAACTTGGAAGCATCTTTGAGTCACTTTACAGCTCCAAAACCGTGTCTTCTTTTCCTGCCCATGTTAGGCCACGAAATCATCCGAATCTGGCCATGTGATCTTCATATGAAATGTGGCCCCGGATGTCAGCTTTCCAGTCGTTCAAACGGTGCCCTATTTGGAGGTCTGTAGCTCCAGATATGGGCCAAATACCGAACGTCATTCCAGAGTCCAGTGAAAGCAGCCTGTTTCGGTTTCCAGTCCAATTTTGGCCCTCTAAACATCTGAGTTAGCTTTTGGGCTCTTCATAGGAGTTGTAGGGCTTCCTCTTAGCTTTCTGAAAATGCAAATTGGGGATCAATTGGATTTCTATAACTCAAGTTATACCCAAAATAACAAACAGTGTTTATTACCCAATTGTGAAAGAGGTGTGATTTAAGCCCAGTTTTGATCCAAATTTCAAATATAACCAAGATCAATACAAATGAAGTCTAAAAACTAATTATGAAGATGAAACTACATATTTAACTATTTTGATCCATTAAACCATGACAATGACAGAGTTTTTAGCTAATTAAAATATCATAAATTCTAAGGTTATCAAATATCCACAAGCGGTCGCCTGAGATGTTACAATTGGTATCAGAGTCAGGGCTCGGGTCAATGTGCCAACGAAGACGCTGGGCCCCAAGGGGGGTGGAGTGTAAAGTCCCACATCGATTGGGAAGGAGAACGAAGCATGCCTTATAAGGATGCAGAGACCTTTCCCTTATGGATGCGTTTTGATGGGCTAGGCTCAGTCAGAAACAAAACTGTGAGGCCTTGTGTGTGCCAAAGCGAACAATATCCACAAGCGGGCGCCTTGTGTGTGCCAAAGCGGACAATATCCACAAGCGGGCGCCTGGGAGGCCTTGTGTGTGCCAAAGCGGACAATATCCACAAGCGGGCACCTGGGATGTTGGAAGGCCTTGTGTATGCCAAAGCGGACAATATCCACAAGCAGGCACCTGGGATGTTGGAAGGCCTTGTGTGTGCCAAAGCGGACACAAGCGGGCACCTGGGATGTTGGGAGGCCTTGTGTGTGCCAAAGCGAATAATATCCACAAGCGGGCGCCTGGGATGTCCACCAGCGGGCACCTGGGAGGCCTTGTGTGTGCCAAAGCGGACAATATCCACAAGCGGGCACGGCACCTGGGATGTTGGGATATCCACTAGCAGGCGCCTGGGAGGCATTGTATGTGCCAAAGCAGACAATATCCACAAGCAGGCGCCTGGGATGTTGGGAGGCCTTGTGTGTGCCAAATATCCACAAGCGGGCGCTTGGGATGTTACACTGTAGTTGGGTTTTACAACCAGCATCGGCTTCCTTTACAACCAACATCGTCTTCCTTGTCACTTCTAACTTTAAATGTCCAGGAAGCCGATGCAGTCTCTAAAGTTACTTTTATTTCTACCTCTTCAGTGATTTTGGTTTTTAGTTTCTCTTTCATTTGGTTTGTACTGGTTTATGTGTTTTTGTTCCTCTTGTTCTTGTTCTGATTTATCTATTTCAGTTGTAATTGTTCTGGTTCATTTTATTTTAGTTGTAATTGTTATGCTTTAATGTATCTTTTGATTTGAGTATTAATATAAGTACGTTTCGACCAAAAATAATTATTGTCTCAAGAGAAATATAATCTTTTCCTATGGAAAGAACAATGCAATTCTTTAAATTATTGGAATATATTATAAAATAAAGAGAAAATATGGAAGGTATAGACAACGATCTTATTGACGACTCGAATGCATAGTACCACTCTTTAATTCTATTTATAAGTCTATTTTAACCAAATATCATATACTAAGGAGAGATAGTTGACTGAATGTGTAACACCCCCAATTTCTAACCGTTATAATAACAAAAATTTAAATGATTTTCATAAATAAATTAATAAAATTCGAAATAAACAACCTTGGGAGTGTTACCGCCGCACTTGTACTGGGATAAGTGCAAGGTTACTTATTACAAATAAGGTAAATTCAAACTTAAACAAAATATATGTGTTTTTAATTAGAACAAAATAAAGTAAAATAAACAGCTGACTGTGCTCCTCACTTCTCACTGCTAGCCCCAACCCTCGGCACCTGTTTCACTGAAATTCTGCTCCCCCGAAGGATCATCGCAGCCCATGAACACAAACATCAGCAATTGCTGGTAATTCTAATAAATCACAATCAAATATAATCAAATCCAATATACGTAGTAATTGAATCAAATATCAATTTCTATATTCATAATATACATACACGTCAAATCAAATATTATTCATTATCTTTATTAAATTCATGATAGACCCGGGAAACCCTGCCAGTCTATTTAGTGGAAAGAGAACCATGGTAAACCCGGGAAACCCTGCCAGTTTACCCTGTGACCCGGGAAACCGTGCCAGTCACAAATCATCAAATTGGCCATCATCAAAACATCTCTTCCTAGTGTGCACACCTCTTCCCAAAGTTGCTACTAGTGTCCCGGGAAACCCTGCCAGACACCACTTTGGGAAGAACGGATACTATCATTTTCACATTAGTGGCATAAAGCCCAAAAGTTGTGTTCATTACTTGGAAGGTACCGTCCCAAGCTATCCTCCCACTATTAATTCATTACAATCACACACAATCAGGAAATTCAATCTTGTCACAATTATCAATTTCTTCATTGAATATATCAATTACTCAACGGCGTCATGACTTTCCAAATTATTCAAGAGTATAATAATTCAAGTATTCGATACAAGAGCCAACACATATTATAACTCAGATACCTATCTGAGTAAAGTCTAATTATTTAAAACACACACATAATAAAATTCCTAAATTATTTCTATTATTTAATTATCTTTTTTTTTTATATATATACTTTTCTATCATTTAATTAAATGTAGGATACGGGGATACCTTGATATCAAATCTAAGCATGTCCTATTTTATTATGCAGCGGATATTATCTAAAAAATGAAAGAATATTAATTAATATAGCATCAGACACAACTAGCATAAACATTAAAATTATTGTGCCTCCTTTATTGATAAATAATGAATAGCTTCGCATGGTATGTGATCAAAATATGTAAAATATAAAATAAATAGATATATATTCTATATAATAAATAGAATACATAATAAGATTTTCTAATATAAATAATATAATAAAAAAGATATATAATATGAAATATTAATATAATTACTATAAATAGAAATCAATTATATTATATAATCTAGTTAATAATAATAAAATCAATATATTCGATGTATATTCTATATAATAAATAGAATATATAATAAAATTTTTTTAGTATAAATAATATAATAAAAAAAAGATATATAATATGAGATATTAATATAATTACTATAAATAGAAATCAATTATATTATATAATCTAATTAATAATAATAAAATCAATATACTCGATATACATTCTATATAATAAATAGAATATATAATAAGATTTTCTAATATAAATAATATAATAAAAAAAAGATATATAAAATGAGATATTAATAGAAATCGATTATATTATATAATCTAATTAATAATAATAAAATCAATATATTCTTATTATAGTTTATTACGGTACAATATATTTAATATTTTAATTACATTTTATATTTCTATTTATTCTAGCTAAAATATAGGATCATAGCTAATATCTAGGATTACTAATATCACTACCCAACAGACTCGGTAAGGTAAATTGAAATGACTCCACTACTCCCAAAAATAGTTAACCACATGCTTTTAATAATATAAAAAAAATCAGCACACAATAAACATTTAGAAAAAACTAAAAGAGGAATTGGTGCTGCAAGCTACATGTACAATTGAAAGATGTAGTTAGACGCATAAAGTGACTTTGCAAAAAGCTACTCCAAAAGAAATATATATCATTCGATTACCAAGGTCTCAAATACCAAAATCTAAAACATATGAGGATTTTATGTTAAAGGGTATGTGACTTTTGCAAAAACAAGTTATCACGCAAAGCGAGAAAAAGCAATATATGTATATTCAATTGCCAAAGCATAAAACACTCAAGGCCAAAACGCACATGATCAATACTTATGGCTAGTGAAGATCAACCAGAATTATATCCTAAGATGAAAACATCTTTCTCATAGAGGAAGACAAACATAAGATTTATGTACTGAATGAAAATCACGAGAAAGAATGAGACGACAATTTTGTGGATTTAAAAGAATCATGCTCTGTAGCAACGGATTCCTATTATTCTAGGAATTAGGATTTCCTATCAAAATTTACATAAATCTAACCTAAACCTCATGAGGATTAGAATTACCTAGTCTCCGCTTTTGCTAGCCTCCTAGAAGAACGAGAGTATAGCGGCAGAGAAAAGTATCGGGTGTTTTTCTAGGTTTAAGCGGTGACCTAAATTTATAATTAAAATCTAGGGTTTTAGCTATGGGTTGGGCTTTTTACTTATTCCCGATAAATGAATTAAAACACATGGTAGAGTTTTATTATTAAATATATTTTAAGTCCGATGATGAATTAAAAAAAATTAAAAATATAATCTGATTTAACTAACTCCTAGATTCTTGGATCTAATCTTAAATAATCTAATAATACTATTTACAAAATAATATGATTACCACACAAACAATACAATATTATTAATTTTTACTATATTATTATTATTATTACTATTTCTATTATTAATCATTATTATTTTATTAGTATTATTTTACTCTATCATTATCTTTACTATTTCTATTATTATTATTATTAATAAAAATCCGGGGTATTACAGAATGATTATAAGAGTAAATTTTCAACTTTGCCCTCATTTATGATGGAGTATTTTTTTAACTATTTCTTCTCCCTATATTCATATGTACAATTAATATAAATAAAATTGTTATAATCTCATTTATTACATGAAACTGGACTTATAAATAAGATTAATTTTTTTTGGTCAAAATAGGCTTATAAATAGGACCAGAGTGGTATATGTCTTATGTACAACTTTACCATATCAACAACAATAAAAATTCTGATGACGATGGAGGATATCTTCAAATTATAGAGAGATATAATATCAATTCAAATATTATATTCATGTAGAATAGAAAATTTAAATTCAAAAATATTAATTTTCATAATTTTTTTTAAAAAAAGTAAAAAGTAAAAGAAGTGGAAATACAAATTAAGGATGTGAATTATGGTGCAGCTCAAATCAGTTAGAAGACATCTCATCCTCCACAGGCCATGAAGACTAATTATTTTGGTTTATGCAAAGCAATATATTCATATCAATCAGTTAGGATTTTATCCTCCAGTGCAAAGGCAGAAGAAGAAGCCAGTGCAGAGGCAGAAAAAGAAGCAGAGTCCTAATTACAAAAGGCCAAAATTTCTGAAATTGGTGAAGTTCTTGAAGCCTACAGTGAAGTTCTCGAAGTTGAACAAGGTCATTATTTTTCTTCAGCCACGGTATGATGGTCGCAAAGCGGTGATCCTATATAACTTTCATTATGGTACGTGTAATTTCAAGCTCGTCTTTTCAACATTTTTCTATTTTTTTTTACAGTTATATTTCTTTGGGAGGCTAGTAATGATATTCTATGGTTTTTATCCTCCTCCTCATCTTTCAATTTTTCTACTTCCTCCTTAAATACCCATTAGTCCTATAGTCCATTACATTTGTGTGTGTGTGTTTTTTTTTTCTTCCTAAGTTTATTTTCTTTACATTCTCCACTTGTGATTATCCTCTTTCCACATTTGTTTGATAACTTAAAATTAGGCAAAATTATAGAAAATGCTATATATCAAATAATGACAGAAAATCTCAATCATCATCAATCCGAGCACCTTTTTTGTTTTTGGCAACCTCCAACACTACTGCATCCTCAAAGTATATTCTCAAAATAGGGGTTTGTTTTGGTCGTAAAGGTACGTAAGGCATCAATTTGTTTTATTTTTTAAATTTAGTATTATTTTTAAATTAATTTACCTAATTTAGAAAGTGATATGTAATTTAATTTATCTTTTAATTAATTAATTAATTTAAATTTTTTAACGTACTAAAATTATCTAAATAGCTATTGTATTGAGGACCAAAGGAATATATGATAATTTTTAAGAAATAAAAGCAATTTTAATCTTTTAAATCATAAATATGTTTAAAATTTATTTAAAAATATGTTTTAAAAAAATTGAGGACCTAACAATTTAAGAAACGAAGGTTTAAAAAAAACAATTTAAGAAGGAAAAAGAAAAGCAGAGATCGGGAAATTGTGCTTAGTAATAGGGATGAGCAAATCATAACCGAAACCGAAAACCAATCCGAACCAAAGGTTATTCGGGTTTTTAGTTTCAGTCTATTCGGTTTTTTATTATATTCATGAGCTATTTTCGGTTTGACATTTTCTAAATTTAATTCGGTTTTAACCGAATTACAGGCCTACTTGTGCCCTTATGCTATGAATACATTACAAGTCTACAAGGCCCACCTCAAGTCCAGATCACCCAAGACCCAACCCAATTCCTTTTATGTATTTTATAAATTCTGATAGCTGACTCTATTTGATGCTGTACTCTAACTTTGTAAAACCAGTTTTTGATGACCTTATTCTTCCAACAAAGAAGTATGCCGATATCATTATTCCCCGTGGAGGAAACAATCATGTAGCAATTGATTTGATTTAAGCTGTTCTATTTTGTTGCTCACCTTGTAAGCTTATTGTGACAAGTGATGTTCAGCATTTGGGCCTGTGTTTATGGCCAAGTTGGTGTTCCATTAATAGTTTAAGTTTTTTTTTTTTTTTGGGCCAATGAGAGTTGACATAGATGATAAGGGATTCAGGACTAGGCCCTTAGGTCGTAAGTTCGATCCCCTCTGTCGTCGCTGGGACTCCTTTGATAGGCGATCTCGTAAGTCCCCAGTAAGTGCTCATAGAGCCCGGAGCCGTGCCCTGACCTTAGTGGGGGACTGATGTCGAACCTCTCCAAAACTTTCTTATATACATTTTTAAAAAAAAGTTTAAGTTTTTTGCATTCAATAGTCAATATCCAAATTGATTCGAGGAGAAAAAAAGATTGGACATTTTAGAGCATTAACCTAAACAAGAAGGCCCACAATAAATGCAATAAATGTTACTCTGAGAGTCATCAAATTTCATTATTAGTATCTGATACACTCATTGAAAGAAGAATAGTTAACAGTCATGGTGAATTGACTCTTGGCCAAAGTTTGGTGACTCCCAGCTAAGCCAACCGGATGATATAGTTCTATATAACGGTGAAATGTAAATCTTCAATGCTACATAAATTTGTGACACATTTCCTTCTTTCTCTCGAGAGGGTTCACTAATTGTGCGCCCTTATAGTCCAAAATACAGCTACAAGCGAAACGAGTTCTAAAGATTGAGCAAACTTAAGTTGAAAAGTAGTTAGCCTACCTTTGATGCTAAACTTGAAGAAAGAAACTCGAACTGTAGTACTCATTGGTGCGGTGAGGGAACAAGAAAAGTCACCATAAGCTCTGACATTTATCAAGCCCGTTGAGTGATCTCCATCATATTTGAATCTCTCTTCTCTCCATGCCATTGATTGATGAAGCCTTGCGATCATACTCCCAAACATGCTGCCGAATTGCAATTTTGCATCTGATCCCCCCCTTTTCCCAGTAACTGAAGGTCTGTGACTTCTGTTATCCCTTCCACCATCTATTGCTGCTTAACATGCTCTACTTACCACAGCAAGAAGTAAGTCTATTGTTGGCGTCATGAGCGATCTGAAAGAATAAAGAAGAGGATGATCTGAGTCATGTCCGAAAACACTGTCCTATAGAGTTATTCCGCAACCACCGGTAAAGAAGAAGTGGTACTCCCTAGGATTAAACAGATCCTTCTTGATTAAATCAAGGCGACAGAACTGGCGGAAGATAAGATAACTCAGCAAGAGAATACCGATGTTTTCTAATTCTCTCTTTTTAAATGGTGTCACAATTGGGCTATTCATAAATAATGAATCAATGCCTTGAAGAGGTGACTTTTGAACATTACACTTCTTCAGAAAATCATGACTATCTGTTTAATTCATGAATCATGCTGCTTCATGAACCAACACAAATTCCTTAATTTATAAGAACATGACTTCTCAAAATATATCTCTTTATTTAAATATATTCCATAATATCAGAAAGACTCTTTCTTTGATACACCTATATGCAATATTTACAACAGATAACTCCATGAGTAAGTTAGCTCTATCAGGTATTATGGGTTCAAAAATGGCATATGCAGAGAAACTGAAGAACTAGCCTATGGAGAAGAAAACATCGATTCAAATGAGTGACACGAAATGAAGATAGAGATGGAAGCGAGACTGAATTAAAAATACAGAATGAAGCCACAGCGAGTCAAGGAAATTGCGATGAGGATTCCGAGTTGAAAGGAAGAAGAAAAACCCCAGTTGGTCCGTTGACACCTAGCAAGAAGAACCACAGGGTTTTCTTGGGAAAATGTGGATAATAGTCGCGTTTCCCTCCAAAAAAAAATCCAAATAAATGCTCTTTGTTATTGCATTATGAGTAAGATATTTTTTTTTGAAAAACTCCTCATTTCTTTTAATTTTCTCGTTTTTTTAGTTATTGTTGAGAAAATATCAATAAAAATAAATTGGAAAAAGATTGACGAATATTATTTAAAATTGATACTCTCTCTTCTTAATTATAGAACACTTTTATATTATAAATTATATTACGAAAGTGTATCTATAATTAGGGCCGGAGGTAGTATTAATTTTTATAAATATCTTATATCAAAGACAAAATGAAATATTATTTTTTTAACCCTATGATATCAGTATCATGGGAACTTTGAACCATTGACCTTGTTGAAAATGATGTTTTTTATTTTGAATTTATAAGAATTAAAATAAATAATTTGAGCAATAGAAATTTTCCTTTCGGTTATAACCTAGTTATATAGAAGCATCGCCTAATATAAAACTCATTATGATTTTGGTCAATCTTTATAAAATTTATTTTTATTAACGCTCTTTAACAATAATCATATAAAAGAATGAAATGTATTAAGGAAGATAATTAGAGTCTTTTTAGAAAACATAAACTCTATTAACCAATTAAATTAACTACTTAATTAAATCAAATAAATAGATATTACAATTAATGTTATTCCTTATTATAGCGCAATGTGTATAATATGCACACAATAATTGGAGAGGAACGGGGAGGGGGAGAGAATTGACATACTCTCAAGTCTCAAAGTCCCAATTGAGTTTGATATAAATGTTTAAACATGATATTTTGAGTTTAAATTCATATAAATACATAAAATGCCTTTACATGAGTTACTTTTAATTAAGTTTAACTATACTTGAAAATGAATCATTCAGAGAGAAAAACAAAAAACTAACTTTACATACTAATAGCTATGCATGAATTTGAGTGGCAAAAGTGTGGTTTATAAAAAAATTAGGGGCTAGTTTAGAGAAAATGCAATTTAGTATATTTGGGAGATACTTTATGCAATTTAGTCTTTCTACTTGTGGAGAGAAATTTTGAGGGATTGAATATTTTTCTTTGCCATTTGGTCCTTTATGTTTGCTTCAACTATCCATCTAGTCCCTTAAATTTGTAAAGTGCTCGTTTGGTCCTTGAAAGTTAACACCGTTAAGCAGACTTAACGGAAAATACTAACTCACCAATTTTAAATGATGACTGTGCACTTAAATGCTAACAAAACAAGCTTATATGTTATTTTTTTAATAAATTAATATTTTAAATCCTGTAAATTGAAATTTATTCAAGCAAACTTTGGGTATATGTTCTTCGTCTGAGGCATTTAAGTGCATAGTCATTGTTTAAAATTTCAATTTACAGGATTTAAAATATTAATTTATTAAAAAAGTAACATGTAAGCTTGCTTTATCAGCATTTAAGTGCACAGTCATCGTTTAAAATTGCTGAGTTAGTATTTTCCGTTAAGTTTACTTAATGATGTTAACTTTTAAGGACCAAACGAGCACTTTACAAACTTAAGGGACTAAATGGATACCTAAAACAAGCATAAAGGACCAAACAGATACTTTAGCCTTTTTCTTTTTCCTACAATTTGGAGTTTAATTAAAACTTTAGGGGTTTGTTTCGGTCCAAAGGAATATATGATAATTTTTAAGAAATCATTGCAATTTTAATCTTTTAAATTATAATAGGGTTTTCCTTATTTCCGCATACCCTCATATTCTTCTTAATTTTTAGGGTTTCATAGAGAAAATTTCAAATAAATGGAGTTGACTTGTTTGTGCTGTGGAGTTAAATTAGGTATTACATTAAGGATTCAAATCAGAAAATATGTTTTTATTCGGAGAAAAAGGCATCTGTACGACAATTACACGAGATTACCCATTTTATTAGGTTAAACAATACCATTTCTATCGTTTTATTTCATTTTCAAAATATATGTCAATTCTTTTTTTTTTTTTTTCCATAGATGGTATAAGCCGTAACTAAAAAATTTTATAACTGATATTTTTGACCAAATATTTTTTATTTTTGCCTTCTTTTTGACTAAATACTTATTTTTATCATTACTTAGGAGGAATATAATATTTTCCCAACGATATCTTCAGATAATGGAAATAATGGGGAGATATAAATATCAACATAAATATTATAATATTTGTGTTTCTTTTTTGTTGATATTTATATCTCTCGATTATCAGCACAAATTATTTCGGTTTTAGAAGGCAGAGCCCACTGGACTCAAACCCAGCTCACGAGTAATTGTTTTCCAGCCCACGAGTAACTAAACGCATAAAACCGGTTAGGGTTTCATCAGCCAGCGGGAAGTCAGAAGAAGGAGGAGATTCAATCACAGAAGGCCGAAATTCCTCCTGAAAATGGTGAAGTTCTTAAAACCAAACAAAGCCGTTATTCTTCTTCAGGGGCGCTATGCTGGTCGCAAAGCGGTGATCTTACGTAACTTCGATGACGGCACGCGTGACCGCCCCTACGGCCACTGTTTGGTCGCCGGGATCAAGAAATACCCCAGCAAGGTCATTAAGAAGGATTCGGCCAAGAAGACGGCCAAAAAATCTAGGGTTAAGGCTTTTGTTAAGCTCGTGAACTACCAGCATCTCATGCCTACTCGTTACACCCTCGATGTGGATCTCAAGGAAGTAGCGACCATTGATGCCCTTCAATCTAAGGACAAGAAGGTTACCGCCTTGAAGGAGACCAAGAAGAGATTCGAGGAGAGGTTTAAGACCGGTAAGAACAGGTGGTTCTTTACCAAGCTTAGGTTCTGAGTGTTTCTCTTTCGGAACAACGACGCCGTTTTATACTATTTTTGTTTCTGTTCTAGTTTTGTTTAAGGGAATTTTGGATAGAGATTATAGTATTATCGTTTCTTGAATTATTATTGGGTATGTTGGACTATGTACTTCTTTCTTCAGCTAAATTGATGATCATGTTGTTTCCAGTCCCTTATGTTTTATCTGACCATTTTGATCGTTTTGTGAGTATTCCTGGGTTGATAAGCATTTTCGTCTTTGATGCATCTTTTTGCGATTAAATGATTGTGCTTGGGCTGTGTTAAATTTTAATTAGCTATGATTGTCTTTCGAGGTAGTAACTGCTTAATTTAACCCATTTAATTGCATTTGATGTTGGTGGCACGATTATCAGTATATCTATTCAGCATTCGTGTTCTGTGAGGAACTGTTTTCTTTCTCATGCCTGTTAGTCTTTTTGCTGATAAATCTCCTTGGGTCATATGCTACATCCATAATTTTTTTTTTCGTTTTTCATTGGAGAGAGTTAAATTCTAAAGTCTTGGAGTCGGCTATGCCTTGGAAAAATTTTGGAAACTGAACAGACTATTTCCTGCTTTTTATCTTGTTATATTTTACACAACATTTTTCCATTTTCAATATGTTAGTTTGCTACAAATCTTGTTTGTTGTGAGTTTATTTTCTAACTATTTGAAAGCTGGAATATTTGGTATACCTTCGATGATGAGTCATGCCCCATAGGAATTTTTTTCATGCTAAATTTGTTTTACTACGCATATCGGAGAAGCCCTGATGTTATGGTAGATTTCCCTTGATTGATCACAATACACTTTAAGCTTGCATTGTAAATGCTGCTATCATTCTGTGTGGTGGCACAATATTAATCTTTCTGTTTGCTTTGTTTCTGTCATTCTCATGGAACTTGCAAGATACTCAGTTTTTTCTTAACGAATGTAGCATACATTTATGTAAATGATACTCTGTAGTAATTCATTCATCATTTGGCATTTCAGTCGCATTTGTCTGTTGTTTTCATAAATTAACTTTGTTTGCATGTTTTCTTTCTTTTCTGAGATACTTGTGCCTTGTTCGTTGCATCTTTAGAGTCTTCCTGCAATTGCTGTGTTAGCCTGCTAGCATGTGTGTGTCAGCAGCATTCATTGCTGGGTGTATTAGTTGTTCATTCATGTGAGGTTTTAGTTTTGATTTGAGGTTGATAGTTTGGTGACTCGTATTTTTGTATGTTGTGTAACCAAGATATGACTTGGGGGAAGTTAATTAATTTGTGGGATATGTGGCTGAAAGGGTGTTTTGTGATTTCTTTGCTTTCTCTTGGCTTGTGAGTAGAATTGAGGTGGAAACTGGAAACCGTTTCTATTCCTATGAGAATGACTTCTAATCAAGGTACTGAAACCCGGACCGGTGACTGAACCGGTCGGGGTACTGGGTTAACGGTTAGTGGGTCAGACCGGAGTCAATCCGGGCTAGACTAGTGAGGTATAAAAAAATTGGAAAATAATTAATTTCTCATCATACCAACCTAAATTTCACATACTATATATCATTTCAATACTTTAGATCAGTAGTAAAATAACCATATACTTCAATATTTGTGATATATTCAAATATTCAAATTAGGGAATTTTTTTTTTTTACTGGAATCGGGTTGACTCTTGTAACTTGTAACCCGGCCGGTTTACATCGGTTTCACCAGGTCAGCCTGGTTTTGCACCAAATCGGACCGGTTAGCCGGTCCCGGTCTGAACCGGCTGGTCTGGTCCGGTTTCACAAACATGGTTCTAATAGCCATGACATTAGTGCGAGTTGTTCTCTCTCAGTGGTATATTAGACCCCCATCCATTCTATATTTCTTTTCCTCCCACTGTGCTATACTAGGCAAGCGGTTTATTTTGGCACAAGATAAAAAAACTCCAATTCGTTTTGTCTATTAAATTTATGATTTTAATTTCAAAGGATCCATTGCTCATATTAAGAGAATTTCCATCAAATATCAGTTTTAATGTACATGATTAAAGGTAATATTTTTGAAAAACCAGTGTTGTAAATAAATAAATTATCTAATTTTTTTAAAATACAAAATTTAGTTGGTAGTTGGTAACAAATTAAGCAGCATGTATCAGGTCAATAACCGAAACACATTCTCTATGAGAAAATGCTCGAAGCTCAGCATCTCCGGATCGATTAAATGCAGTTGAAAATGTGAGCATGTGATGCCAAAATTTTACTCCCGGTCGGGTTGGGCATTCAGTTTGGATCTATTAATCATTAAAAATAATTTATTTCATTTAAGTTTAAAGAATTGCAAAATCTTTAAGAAATTCTCTCTCTTAACCTTGTATCTTGTTGGAGAAATAGCATGGGCACCCATACTTGTTATTTAATTATAATGTGTGATATGATCTTTTTATAATACTTATGTAACATAAAGTAACAATAACATGTGACATGATCTTTTTAAAATAATTAGATGATATTATATTTTATATCAATTTATAAGTAAGAAAGCAGTTTAGGCCAAAAAAGAAAAGAAAAGAAAATTATGAGAAATAAATGAAAAGAAATAATATTGAGAGTTAAAATTCACTCTGAAACTATATCTTATATTTAAGTTCTAAGTATAACAATTGCGATGGAAATAACAAAGCATACTCACTTGTTTCTAAAGAACGAGGATGCTGTAAGGTCATCTTAGTGAGACGTCCTTGGGAGCTGATTGTTCAATACTCCCTTTGGTTTTTATTATAAAACATCAACTAATAAGTGTATTTGATATTTTTTATAAGATACTTACTTGTTTCTAAAGAGCATTAAATATTTTTTTTTTCATGTATGTCCATAATTAACCAGGGTAGTGGGTGAGAGTAATAATTAAGATAATATTAGAGTTTAATGCAATTAGTATATGTAATATTGGAAATTATTTAAATTTTAGGACAAATTTAATGGCTTTAATTATTTTTATTGGTTTGTGAGAATTGTTAGTTGGTGCCTTATAATAAAAAGCAGAGGAGTATATTCCTGGAAGATTTAACTCTCTTGCTGATAGTCTTGCAAAAGAGGGTTTTAGCAAATCTTTGGTTTTTGAGAACTGGCCCAACTATTTGTGGTCACAGTTTTTTTTTTTTAATATAAAAAGTTTAGGAAAGTGGTTGGGTTTATCCATAATCTAAAGGCAGGATGAAATCTCCCTTCCTCTTAGATGATACCGATGTTGAGCAAGACGAGTCATTAATTACCCTTAGGCGTTAATCTAGGCAACTAGGAGTTAGGATGCGTCTCCCAACACCTTGACCAACTCTAGGATTGAACCCTCTCTCTTTGATGAGAGTGTCTAACTTCTTTACCAGTTAAACTCAAAGACGAGAGGTAGGTCACAGGTTGCTACCAAGAAACTGGGATTTTTCTCCGCGTAGTTTAATTTTCTTGTTATAGGGCTTAGCCCTCCGTTGTAAAGTAGAAAATGAAAAAATGAAACAGATATGGCCAACTGTGAAGGGAGAAGCCAGTTGTGGGCCATGACAGCCTTGAGAGGCCCATCTCAAACATCTTATTCTTGAATAATTGGATCCAACAATCAGAGAATCATATCAATGAATTTGTAAATGGTACTTCTTCTCTAAAGAGTTGATGGAAGAAGTTGCAGCAAATACTTATAGTCCTGTAAATGGTCATCCATATCTAAGATGTGAAGATGGATTGTGTCTATTCGAGGAAGCTATGGAATTTTGTTCTTAATGTACTGTTTAGGAGACAATTTTTCTCAACATCTCATCCTCATTGTGGTTTGCCTCGTATGCTTAGTTGGAGAGAAAAGTAAGAGAAAAACAGAGGGAATGCAATACTAGGACGAAAACCTTTCATAATTTTTTTTTTTTTGAAAACTATTTTTGGGGGTTATCCTTACTAGTTTTCTTTCACCTCTAATTTTCGCTCCATCCATCCAAACATTTGGTTGATGTCAAAAGAGAGATGGGGAGAAATATCTCAAGTGCTGGAATTTATTCTAGGGTGTGGCTATTTGGAAACTATGGAACAGGGGTAATAGTAATATTTTGTGAAAATTGTAACCAAGTCTCAATTAACATAATTAATCACAATAAGGCCTCTTAAAATTATTAAATTGTAGTGGAGTCTTAAGGGACCTGAAGCCAATGAGAGTTGGCATAGATGGTAAGGGATCCAGGACTAGGCCCTTGGGTCGTGAGTTCGATCCCCTCTGCCGTCGTTGGAACTCCTTTGGTAGGCGATCTTGTAAGTCCCCAATAAGTGTTCTTAGAGCCCGGGGCCGTGCCCTGGCCTTAGTGGGGGACTGATGCCGAACCCCTCCAAAACTTATCTGTAGCAAAAAAAAAAAAAATTTAAACATGAAAGTATAATTTTGCCCCAATAACAAGTTTATAGCAACCAATCATAAGTGACTACATAAAATGTTAGTTTCATGGTTCAAAGAGTAAATACAACCAATCTATTGTTGGTACTTTCTCCCTTGAATTTAACAAAATTTTTCTACTCCTTCATTATCTACAAGGTCACAGAGGTGGTTCTATCATAGAAGGTAAGTGTGAATTTCGTGGTACTTTCATTACTTTCTTTTTCATTAACTGATGCTACTCGTGCAAAAAAAAAAAAAAAAGCTACAATTGTTCTCAACTCCTTATACCTAGTGATTTTCTTTATTATCTTTATTCTAACACTACCCCACCCCACATACTGTAAATGAACTTCTTCTCCACTTAGGAATTTTCCTCCTATATGCAAGAAATATAATATATGTTTTTTTAGACGTACTTGCCATCTTTTTTGTCACATTACAGAATAATGTTGTTATTGGTATTTACATGAGCCAAATTAGCTAGCGTATTGTATTGATGACATGTTTTGAAATCATATAATAGGGGTTATAAACACATAAAACTTTTTCCATTTCATTCATCCATGTTTAAGTACACAAAAACATAACACAATCTCCCTCCATAAGAATAAAGTAGAAATCCAAACCGTCCCTCACTTGGTGAAGCAACAACATAAATCATAAAGACAACATACAATCAACAATTTTTGCATGTCTTTGGTATTTATTTATAGAACTTATGTTATTGTCATGTAATTTATTATTGGTTGCTATGTAACTTTGTCATTGGTTGCTCTAAATTTATCATTAAATGATTTAAACTTGTCATTAGGCATAATTGTACTTTCAAGTTTGGAATTTATAGCATGCAGATCTTTGGGACTTCACTGTAATTTGATGATTTTAAGGGATTTGATTATAAGTTCCCCTAATATTTTGGATCCTAATTTTGTTAAACCGCCAGAACCAGCAGGTGCTATTGCACATTGTTGGCGAAATTTCACACATGTTCATGATAGAGGATTCATATTAAATCCTACTTCAATATCTTAATTAAGAATAATAATATCAGAAAAATTTTATAACTTATCAATGGTAGCTTATTCACTTGCCAATGACTGTATTTTTGTTTGTTGTTGACAAATTATGAGATTTTTTAATATAATTTTTTTAAAAAATTGGGACTTTAATTCTTCCTCTGGTCCTTATTATAAGGCAAATCTCACAAACCAATAAAAATAGTTAAAGTCGATAAAGTTGCCCTATAATTTAAGTAACTTCCAATATTACCCTTACTAATTGTACTAAACTCTAATATTATATTATTACTCTCACCTACTACCCTTATTAATTATGGGAAGACATGGAAACAAATAATTAATGTTTATTAGGAACAAACAAGTGTCTTATAAAAAGGACCAAATAAATTTGTTAATTGGTGCCTTATAATAAAGGCCAAAGGAAATATCATTTTACCTAAAATCAATGATGGTGCAGTCACGGCTTGTGGATGAGGACACTGGATTTGTGGGTTTTCTCATTTTTTAGGGAACTGTAATGTGACTAAAGCACAAGGGTGGGGAATTTTCAAGAAAATTAATTTAGAGCACCCATCAAGCCATGTTATTTGAGTTTTAAACAAGTAATATAAAGTTATTTTTAAATATTAATTTTTCAAGCAAAACAAAATTAGTTATACAAATAATAGAATTTATTATCTATATGGTTAAATATCGCACATGTATCGTATTATATGGTTATGGGTTTATTCAGCCAAATTTTGATGGCAAAAAAAAAAAGAAGAAGAAAAGACCATGTGGCATATGAATGACTGACGGATTAAATTTTGATGGCAAAAAAAAAAAAAAGAAGAAAAGACCATGTGGCACATGAAAAAAACGTGTCCAATTTAAATTTTCTGTTAACTTTAGATAATAAATATCAAAATAAATATGATATTCATGATAGAATAGAAAATTTAAATTGAAACAAATAAAATTCTTGAAGATTTAGGTATAGAAGGCTGAAATTTTTGAGAATTGGTCACGTTCTTGAAGCCTATGGTGAAGTTCTTATCGCCGAATAAGGATGTTTTTATCCTTCAGGGACGCTATGTTGGTTACAAAGCGCCTATGGTGAAGTTCTTATCGCCGAACAAGGATGTTTTTATCCTCCAGGGACGCTATGTTGGTTACAAAGCAGTGATCCTACATATGATATTCATAATTTCAAACTCGTCTTTTAAACATTTTTCAATTCTTTTTTACAGTTCTATTTATTTGAGATGCTCCCATTGATATTCTATGGTTTTTATCCTCTTTTTCATCTTTCAATTTATCTACCCCTCTTTAAATACCCATGAGTCCTAGTCCATTACATTTATGTCGTTGTTGTTGTTTTTTTCTCTTTATATTTTCCACTTGTGATTATCAGTTCATTACATTTGTGTTGTTGTTTTTTTCTTCTTTATATTCTCTACTTTTCTCCACTTGTGATTATCCTCTTTGTATAATTGTTTGATAACTTGATCCAAGAAGTCCGGCACTACGTGGGCAAATCATGCGCGTCCTAAAAATCAACAATAATTAGGCAAAATGCTACCTATCAAATAATGACATAAAATCTCAACCATCAATCGGAGCACCCTTTTTTGGTTTTTGGCAACCTCTAATCATCCCCAAAATACATTTAAAATAATACTTTCTTAAGAAAATAATTATGTTGTAGAATAAAAAAATCGAATCCATATAGGAACAGAATTCCAATTGGTTTATTCAGGTTAATGATACAAACCTATGTGTGGATATACAATTTTCTTTTCAAATGTTTACTTAAAGAATTCACGCACATGTTTCACACATATTCATATTAAATCTTACTGTTTTTGTTGGTGTTGATTGAATATACTTCAATGTCTCAATTAAAACTAATAATATCAAAAAAATTTTATAACTTATTAATGATAGCTTATTCACTTGCCAATAACTATTCTTTTATTTGTCATTTACAAATTATGAAATTTTTTTAGTATCATTTTCCCTCAATGATGATGGTGTAGTCACGGCTTGTGGATGAGTACATTGGATTTGTGGGTTTTCTTATTTTATAGGGAACTATAGTGTGACTGAGCACAAGAGTCGAGAATTTTCAACAAAATTAATTTAGGGTACCTATCAAGTAATATAAAGTTATTTTTAAATATTAATTTTTCAAGTCAAAAAAATAGTAATACAAATGATAGAATTTGTTACGCATATAGTTAAATATCGCAAAGGTATGGTATTATATGGATGCCCAATTTTGACAGTAGAAAAAGGAAAAAGAAAAAAGAAAAAAAAAGAAAAGCCCATGTGGCACATGAACAGCTGGGATCCACCTGGCGTCCTCCCCAATTACCATCCTTTGCTATCTTCTTCACTATACTGCGTCATTTTGACGCAAAACAACACATGCTCCCCCCCCCCTCTCTCTGTTTTTTTTAATATCCAGGCTACTAAAAAAGATACTTCAGGTTATTGATGGGTACTAAAAAATACTGATGGTTATTTCATGATCTTAAAAAATTATTTTAGGATGTTAAAAAAATATTTCAAGATATTGACTGTACTAAAAAGATATTTCAGGATGCTGACTGGGGATACTGGCTGGTATTAAAAAATACTTTATGATCTTAAAAAATTATCCTAGGATCTTGAAAATACCATAGGATAATTTTTCAAACTTATAAAGTATTTTTTAGTACTAGTCAGTATCCTCAGTCAGCATCCTGTAGTATCTTTTTAGTACTAATCAGTACTTGAAATATTTTTCCAACATCATAAAATAATTTTTCAAGATCATAAAATATTTTGTAGTACCCGTTAGTATCCTGAAGTATCTTTTTTAGTAGCTTGGATATTATTATTATTATAATAAAAAAGAGGGAGCTTGTGTTGTTTTGCGTCAAAACGACGCAGCATACACTAGTGCAAAAAAGGGCTTTAAGACCGCCTCATTTAGACTGGAGAATCGACGCCCCGGTCTAAAAGGAATGACCGGTGGTAGTTCCGTAAATATAAAGAACTTTTTGGACCGGATCATTTTTTCACAGGTCTTAAATAAATTATTCAGACCAGACTAAAAAGCAACCGGTTTTAAAAATGTTATTAAGAAAATTAAAATTTCAATTATTTTATAGAGAAATCTTATACAGCCATACTTATATTTTCTACAGTCCAACATAATAAGTAAAAATTTAAATATAAAAGTCTAAAAGTTTTAAGACCGCACATATTCAACAGCCGGTTTTAAAAGTTATTCTTTAAAGATTGGACATATAATACGGCCGATACGAAATATAGAAAAAAAGTAATCAAAAAATTCATTAATTTTAAGACCGGAGGTTTATAAAGACTGATCTTAAAGGTTAACTTTTAAGACCGTCTTATAATTTGTCTAGTCGTAAAGTTAAATATTTTAAGACCGGACTTTTATTGTGGCCAGTTCCTGAAAATTAAACATTACTTTTAAGACGGACTTTAATATGACCGGTTTTGAATGTGAAATATTAAGACTGTCTCTTTTTTAATTCGGTCTTAAAAATGAAGCACCAAATATATATTTCTTCACGCGAAAGCTTTTGTTACTCTCACTGAAGAACCTCTGTTCACGTTGCGAAACCCTTCCTGTTGCATTACCTCTCTTCCTTGCCCATGTACCATCAGCCTCTGTTACTCTCTCATTTGCTCAGGCATTCCTCTCTTCCTGTCTCGAAAATGAACAGTGAAAACAATTCTATTCGTGTTCCGGGAACGCTAGTTACTAGTGTGAGTCAGAATGAACCCTCTTCATCTCACAATGAGCCTCGTAACCGCCCTGCATGCCGTGGTAGAAGAGGCACACGAATGATGGATGTAACCCTAAGTCGGACTTCTGGATCAAGGCTTGAGATTTAGTTTGATGAAAAGTTGGACCTTTCGATCCAAATAAAAGCAAATATACTAGTTTTGTTGGCTATCTAGCACGTAGCAAGGTTAGCATCTTGACAGATGAGTGGAAAAGTGTGGACTTTGGCACAGTAAAGGATCCTATTTGGGACACTATCCGGTTTACATACATTGTCCCTGACTGTCAGAAGTTGAAAGACAAGACATTGTCTTATTGTGCTGATTGGTGGAGGAAGTTTAAGACCTTTCTAGCTAATAAGTATGTTTTTGCCGAGGTTCAGCCTGACAAAATCCTTGGGACAAGTACACATTTATTGATGAACAAACTTGACAACAATATGTTCAGCTACGGACCACTCCTAAAGCTCTGGTGAGTTTATATTTAGTTTTGTTTGCCCTTTTGTTTGCTTATTAACATGTGCAGATATGTGAATGTTATTGTGTTCATCTAATCCAGTTAGTTAAATGGTTTGGTATGTGAATAGAAGTATACATTGTTGTTAGTTAGTTAGTTAGTATGTTAACTGTGTAATGGTTTCGGTGCAAGCTGTTCTTGGGCCTTAAGAGTCAAGCCTCTAACTATATATAAGAGGTTAGTCTAATATGTGTAGGAACCAGTTATGATGGATGAATGAATGAATTGACTGAGTTGGCAGCAATTCTGCAACTTCCTTTCCTTTGTTTCTCCCAATTTCTTCTACAATTCTACATCTTCCTTAAATAAAATGTTGAAACTTGATGAAGTGATTTTGACTAATGTTTGACGTTCATATTAAGTAGAAGTTCTCTAATTTCTATTTGTGACATGGCTGGAATTCATAATTGATAGTTGTTTTCAATTCTGATTCACAGAAAAGAAGGGAACAAGCACAGGAGATAGGGAGAAAGAATGATTGCCCGCATAGGGCTTCTCGCGGCAGATATGAAAAGGCCGAAAAAGATTTGATGGTGGTCAAGAGGAAGAGATTGGAAGATGAAGATGAAGCTGAATCCAATCCTTCTGCCTTAGTTGATCAGCCATCTCTAATACGTCGCAAGGAGTTGTTGTTACATATTCGGCAAAAGCCAAGCGGCGCCTACACGAGTGAACAAACTCGTCTAGTTGCTGAAAGAATTGTAAGTATCGTTATTGTTATTTTTTAGTTACTAAACATGTTTCATTACTAAGCTTCTCGCTATCTGTATTTTACACGAAGATCTTAAAAAGAAAGAAGCAGAGGGATTTTTTGTGTTGGACGGGAGGAATGACGTTCTGACCGTTGCGACCAAAAAACCGGATCACTTGGGGCGTGTAAGGGGGATTGGAGGACAGGTAGGCATAAAGCAATTCTTTGGTAAATCCAAACGCCATAAACAAAGTATGGTTACCCGGGAGGAGAGGAACAGAGCTGGCCAAATTTAGTGAGAAAGCAGCAGCTAAAGAAGCAATGTTTCAATCCTAGATGAGCCAGATGAAGGAGGAAATGAATCAAATGAGGCTACTTTTGAGCTCTCGTCTAGAGAGCAGTGTTCCCTTCACACATTCACCTGCATCTATGTAACAGAACATTAGAGAGAACTACATTGTTGGACAGTCAGAGCAACCTTGAGCTGTATGTGGAGGATCATGATAGTCATAGACGATTAGTTACAAAAGGGGCTGTCCACAACTTGGGATCAATTGTTCACCACCAACAAATGGCTGATGATGAAGTTAGAGTGTTAGTTGAAAAGGTGATTATTGATGCACCTCTCCCTCTCCCAACTAATCAGCTGAAGCTTGTGAGTGATGTCAAGGGAACTTTCATCTCTTGGCCAGTAAAGCTTGTACATGTCTCTACTCCTCCTGAAGCTTCATCTCCTCATCCTCAAGTTCCATCCCCTCGTTAAGCTCCATCCCCTCCTTAAGCTCTATCCCCTACTGCTAAGTTGACTGCCAAGGAAAAAATATCCGATATGGTGAAGAGTGGATATTTTAAAGATAAATCGTGGTCTGCCAATGAAATAGTAGGCCTCACTAATCCTCGATGGATTTATGTTGACACCGATGATGTAACATCCCTGCTGCTTCCTCGACAGGAACTTACTAATGCAATTGTTCAATTGTGGATGAAGTAAGTATCTTCTACATAATTTAAATGCATCGTTTAGACACACATACATATATACTAATTCCCTGATCGATGTCATTATTGTAGGTTCATGCATCAAGTATTGGATCAACAGGGCAGAACCAATGATTTTGGATTCTTGTGCCCAGTCTATGCAAGTACAACATCCAAGGAGGAGAGACAGGAGTATATATCAACGAGGTTGTGTGAAGTGAGAAGAAATATGTACATGTTTCCATACTTCTATAGGTACATATCACAATTCTTGTCTGCAATTCACTTAATTCTGCTACATATATCACTGATTACTTTATTGCTGTGAATTTTCAGCCGCCACTGGCAGTTGGTCCTCATGTGCATGGAGGAGCATAAAGTTATCCTCTTATGCTCCACTCACAGCGATCAAGGGACTACGTTGGTGCAAACCATCAACGAGTAAGCATGTCATTTTGATTCTCTTGTCTGAAATCTCTGCTGTGAATTTTTAGTGAACATTATTGATAAATTTGTGATTTTGATAATAGTGCCATGAGGACCTTCCAAATCTCGGTAAACAAAAAGCGTGGGTATCAGGCTACTAATCCTACATGGCACACACCAAAGGTTGGTACATATTTGGACACTGACACACTGCCTTGTGAACTTGGTCAGAAAACTATATATGCTCTTATATATCTTTCTTGTTCTTTTTAGACCCGTCGGCAACCAACGGAGTCCAACTTATGTGGCTAGTACGTCATGAAACACATATATGATATTATTATTAAAGGAAGAACTAAATTAATTGCAAAGGTAAATGCATTTGATGTTACATATTATGGCTGAATTCAGTTTCTGGCTTAATGTTACATATGAAATATGCACACAAGTTAATTTAGTTACTGTCTTTGATTTTACAGATGTTTGCCGGTCCTAATGATGAAATGGAGCACATACACAATTTGTTTTGTGAATATCTGTTTGACCTGATCTTAAAGTCAGGAGAATAATTAATGTCCTAAATTCATTTGTAAATATATGCTATAGCAACAATAATTTTTTGTAAATTTGTTTATTTTTTCGAACAATTCATTCATTTGTAAATATACATATGCAATGTGTAATTCAATAATAAATTTGTTTATTTTTTTCGAAGAATTCATTCATTCATTCAAGCTATTTAGTGCTTAAAATTTGAGGTACAGGATGTTGTAAATGAGCAATAAGAGACTAAAAAGTATTCGCGACTTTTAGGATCGCATATTTTTTAAAGATTTGGTCCTAAAAGTCCTTGTTTAATTCTAAAAATTTGGCTAGACATTTAGGACCGTATATTTGATAAAAGTCCGATCCTAAAAGCCCTCGTTTATTTAAAAAATATGGCGTGACTTTTAGGACTGTATAGTCATTATACCCCCGGTTTTAAAAGTCTTCGTGACTTTTTTTTTTTAAAATAAATGACCGGTCTTAAAAGCCCTCGTTTATTTAAAAAATAAGGCGTGACTTTTAGGACCGTATGTTTTTATAAATGATCGGTCTTAAAAGTCTTATTTCTTATGACCACTCCTAAATGTAAGTCTTCGTTTATTTTTGAAAATATTGCTTAACTTTGAGGACCGTGTATCTATTAAATGTCCGGTCTTAATAGTCTTCCTTTAAATAGAAATAACTCGCTTTTTAGACAAATCATTAGGTTTCAAGACAACCGAGGTTCTGACGTTCTTCTCAAGCTAGGTCCTTCGTGGTCGTCGTTTTTATCTCTCCTAGTTTTGAGCAGCATTATCGGTGTCCCTTTTCTTTGTATTTTTCCTTTTTGTCAGAAAAAGAAGGAAGATAATGAAAAGGACACTCTGTTTCAAATCAGGGCGAGGTAAAATTGACGACAACGATGGTCCAACCTTGAGAGGAATTGTCACTGTGTTTGTTTTTATTTGAATAAGGTAAACGATGTTTTTTGTTTTGTATGGTCTTAACTGTATTCTATGAATTTTTAATGTTGATCACACACGAGGACAATGTTTGTTTGTTTCTTTTTTGTCAGAAAAAAAAGAAGATAATGAAAAGGACAAGGTGATCGAAATAGGAAAGCAAAAAATTTATTATATTTTTTAGCAATATAGAAAAAAAAAACATTTACTCCTCTCCATCGTTGTCGGAGGGGAAGAAGTCGTCGAAGAGGTCGGAGACGTCGTCTTCTGAAGGATGGTACTTAACGTCCTGGGCGTCGAGCATCGCGGTCAGCTTGTTGTTGACAGCGTGATAGACCTGAAACAACTGGCCCAAGCGTCAGTCTATATGATTGATGCGGGCCAGAAGGTGCTGCATCATCTGGTAGAAGGACGGGTTCAAAGGCAGCAACGGAGGGTAAGGAGGTGGAAGAGGATTTATAGGAAAAGTAGGACCTGGTGGTGGTTGAGGACCTTGTGGTGGTGGTGGAGCAGCCATTACGGTAGAGGTTCTAGAAGTGATGGAGAAGAATGTGATGGAAGTAAAGTAACATCGAGTTTAAATAGAGAACCTTTCTTGAACAATGTGAAATGCCAGAAAATTTAAGGAGGAGACGCATAGTTCATCAGAATACGAGGAGACGCCTAGTTGGGAAGTTTATCCGGAAGGCAAAGAGACTTTGAATCATTCATTTGAACAGGAATACAAACTTTTAATACCTGATATTGTAAAAGATTCATTCTTAAAAACAATATTTTTTAAGAAAAAATTCTTACTATAAAAAAATTGAATTGAAAAAATAAACAACTTTTAGAACTAGATAAAAGATAGAAGGTCGGTCTTAAAAGTAATTGAATTGATTAAAATAAATAAATAATAGACTTTTAGGACCGAATATATTATAAAAGGTCGGTCTTAAAATCAATTGAATTGAAAAAAAATTAAATAACAGAATTTTAGACCGCATATTTATAAAATTCGCTCTTAAAGTAGATTCTCTTTTATGCGTCTCTCCTGCTCTTTGCCTTTATTAACTCCTCATACCTCTATGTCCTTATTAACTGCTCACTACCTTGTAACTCCACACTACGTGGCTCTCTTCCCTAATTGCTCAAACCATGGTTAGATACAAGAGAATCGCTTGTAGGGGTAGACTTACTGGTGATGCTCGTGCCTTTCGTAGATCGTTATATGGTGCGTCTCCTACAGCGAGAGTGTGTTCTATTGTGATAGAAGAGTCTCGGGTCGTTGGACCCATTGTTATTTTGGATGATGAAGAGATTGTCGCACCCCCCAGCCTTCAGACCATGAAGAGGTTCCTGCTCCCCCTCTCCAACCAGTTGGCCCCAACACGCCTATCGCTGACCCCTCTCCTCTTTCCTCTAGTGATGTACATTGTGGTTGATGCAAAGACAGGAAGTTGCTGATCTCCGACGGGAAATTAATGTTGTTCATGCCGATATCGCCAAGGCTTTAGAGGATAATAAGCTTTAGGATGTTTAGTTAGATTCTTGTTTTTGATAATTTTCTGCTTGTTTTTCTTTTGTATTTTTTCTCGTTTACGTGCATATTCAAGTAATATATGTAGTATTAAGCTTGTGTCTTTTTTTTTGTTCATATTCTCCAATAATTAAAGAAACTCCAGTTTTTCTTTAATTTTTATTCATTCAGCTGCTGCGCTTGTCAAAGCCAATCGTTATTTTTTAAAAAAAAAGACAAAAATGAGGATTTTTAGGACCGGGAGTTTTATAAAACTCTGGTTTTAAAATTAAATGAATAATAAAAATTTAGGACCGGAGTCTTTGAAAACTACGATCTTAAAAATTCAATCATATATTTAAGACCAGCTACTTTATAAATAACCGGTCTTCATAAAATCCAAAATACTAAAACATATGTCTCTGTCGCGCGGAATAAATTAAATAATAATAAAAAGTTAGGTCCGAAGTCTTCTAACTCCGGTCTTAAAAATTCAATTATATATTTAGGATCGGATACTTTATAAATAACCGGTCATAATAAATTCCAAAATATTAAAACATGTCTCTGTCGCACGGAATTATTAAATTTCCCTCTCTGAACTTCTCTTGTCACGCCGAAAGTGATTACTCAGGTTCTGTCTCCAGTGTTTGTGTGTTGCTTCGTCATTGCTTCGTGTTGCTCTCTCGACAATTACTTTCTGGTTCTTTAGCTAAACGTCTATAGGTCAAGCTGTAAGAGGTGTTTCAGTTGTATAACTTTAAGATTTTCCTGCTTATCGTTATGGGTTTTTCATGGGTTGAACAAAATCGATGAAATGTTCTTGTTGGTTTCTCTGTTGTTAATAAATATTGTATTTTGAAGATTATATTTGCACTTTAGACCTATCCAACTGACCAATAAATGTTTTTAGGGTGCTCTTGTTGTCTGCAACATCAACGTTCGTGGCAGGAGAAGAAAAACTCAGGAAACACATTTGAATTTATATGCTACAGGTGAGTCCACAAGATATTCATGCGATGCATTTAATTTCCTCGTCATGCATTTATTTTGCTTCTTGGATTCACTGTGATACATTTATGATCAAAAGTGATCCTTCGTTATGCATTTAATGGGCAAGTTTCTCCATTTTAAAAAAAAGGACATAATCGACATTGAGCATAAATATGCATTTGGTGTTGCCTTATTTTATATGCAAGTGTCAATTTTTTTGAATTACGTATGTTAAATCTTTCCGTCTATAGGAATTCTATTATGGATCACAGTTGGATAAATGTTTTATGGACGAGTGATGAATATCAGAATAGGGTGAGGGACTTTATAGAATTTGCTAAACAAAATGCCTATGATGATAGTGGGAAGTTTTATTGCCATTGTGTAAAATGTTTGAATGAGAGGCAACTAAGTCCTGAAGTTATACACACACATTTAATTTGTGAAGGATTTTGTAAGACTTATATAATATGGGTATGGCATGGTGAAAAAATACCAAGTGGGTCTCAACATGTGGAAGTGGCCTTTGATGATAATGACACGGATATGGATGATTGCATTGAGGACATTATTCATGATGTAGGAGAAGAGGCTTTTCATCAATTACATGCATATGGTAATATGTGCAGTGATGTAAAGACCCCGCTTTACCCTGAGTGTAAAAAATACCAATTGTTGAACGTTGTATTGAAATTGGTAAGCTTGAAGGCACGTTATGGATGGAGCAACAAGAGTTTTTCTGAAATGCTTAAGGCTTTTAAGGACATGCTTCCGAATGATAATGTGTTGCCGCATCAATACTATGATGGTAAGAAAATACTTTGTCCACTGGGGATGGAGTACAAAAAGATCCATGCATGCCCGAATGATTGCGTATTGTATAGAAAAGAGTTTGAAGAGAAGCAGAATTGTCCGATATGTGAAAGCCCAAGGTACAAGTCAGATAAGGGGCCTGCAAAAGTGTTGTGGTATCTTCCAATCATACCAAGGTTCAAGCGGTTGTTTGCAAATGAAAGTGATGCAAAAAATTTGAGGTGGCATGCAGATGAGAGGATTTCTGATGGAAAGCTTTGACATTCAGCCGATTCTTCTCAATGGAAGAAAATCGATCAATTATTTCCGAACTTTGGCGAAGAACCTAGGAACCTTAGGCTTACCCTTATCATGGATGACATAAATCCATATGGAAGCCTTAGCAGCATACATAGTTCATGGCCTGTACTCCTGATTATTTACAACTTATCTCTTATGTTATGTATGAAATGAAAGTACATCATGCTGTCTATGTTGATTTCGGGAGCGAAACAACCCAGAAATGACATTGATGTTTACCTTCAGCCTTTGATCGAAGACTTAAAGGAGTTGTGGGAAGAAGGTGTCGATGTTTTTGACTTTTTCAACAAGGAGGTGTTTAAAATGCGAGGCATGATATTTTGTACTATAAACAACTTTCCAGCTTATGGGAACTTGTCAGGGTATAGTATAAAAGGCCATAAAACATGTCCGGTTTGTGAAGAAGGCACATGCTACCATCAACTTCAACATGAAAGAAAGACGGTTTATCTTGGACATAGGAGATTTCTTAGACGGGGCCACCCATATCGTCAATTAAAGAAAGCCTTTTTTGGTGGCCAAGAGTATGAAGATGCTTCGATGGCATTGACTGGGGAGCAAGTTTATGAAAAGGTGAAAAATATCAATGTCATCTTCGGTAAGACTGAAAAAGAGTAGAAAAGAAATAAACATATGGAAAAAGAGATTTGTATTCTTTGATCTTCCCTATTGGTGCATTCTTGATGTGAGATACTGTATTGATGTTTGCATGTGGAGAAAAATGTATGTGATAGTATTGTTGGCACGCTTCTCAACATACAAGGTAGTTCCAAGGATGGTGTGAAGGCAAGATTGGATTTACAAGCAATGGGAATATGCGAAGACCTATATCCAAGGCCATATGGGAAGAAAACTTATTGTCTCCCGACTTCTCATACTTTGTCTAAGGATGAGAAACGAAGTTTTTGTGAGTGTTTACATGGCACCAAAGTTCCCTCGGGGTATTCTTCAGATTTTAAAAGGCTTGTATCAATGAAGGACTTGAAATTAGTAGGACAAAAGTCTCATGATTGTCACGTCTTGATGCAACAGCTACTCCCAATAGCTATTCAAGGCATCGCCGAATATGATTTTCGAGTCGTTTTAACTAGACTTTGTGTCTTCTTCAATGCGCTTTGTAGTAAAGTTTTCGAGATTGAAAAGTTGGATGAATTGGAGAATGAATTAATGATATCTTATCTTGTGCCACCTTGAGAAGCTTTTTGTTCCTACATTTTTTGACATCATGGTTCATCTCATTGTTCATCTAGTGAGGGAGATAAAGTTGTGCGGCCGTATCCATTTACGGTGGATGTACCTAATTGAAAGATTTATGAAATTCTTAAAAGGGTACGTGAAGAACGCATACCGGCCAGAAGCATCTATTGTTCAGAAATATGTTTCTGAAGAAGCCATGGAATTTTGTCAAAATTATTTTGCCAAAGTAAAATATATTGGGCTTCCAAAACGTTAGCATGCTGAAGGGGGTAGACGAGGGGCTTCAATAAAGAGTGTGGATCCTGATGAATTGTCACAAGTCCACTTATATATCTTGAATAATGTTAATGAAGTTCAAGCCAGCATAGCTGCACATAAAGAAGCTGTAAAGAAAGAAAAACATCGAATGACTGAACAAAGGTTTATTAGGGAGCATAACAGAACTTTTGCACACTGGTTCAAATAAAAGGTCGAGGGAGAGGAATGTGTTTCTGATACAATCAAATGGTTAGCATGTGGTTCTGAGGTTGATGTCATAAGTTGGAATTCGTATGTGATCAATGGTTATACATTTTACATGAAGTCCCTAGATGATACGAGCACAGTCCAGAACATTGGTGTCATGTTGGAAGTTGAATCTATGCACTTCTCCAGTTCGAAAGACAAGAGCCCTTTATTGGCAGTCATGCCATATTATGGGGTTATTGAAGAGATTTGGGAGGTGGACTATGTGAAAATTAGATTTTCCATTTTCAAATGCAAGTGGGTTAATGTCAATAATGGTGTTCAGATCGATCGACTAGGATTTACATTAGTTGATGTCAATGGTAGAAGTTTTGGAGATGAACCTTTTATCATGGTAGACCAGGCGAAACAAGTATTCTATATCACCGATCAAGAAAGTAAAATGTGGTCTGTAGCTCTCCAAGGAAAAAGGGTCACTGATATTGATGAGGAAAGTCATTCAAATTATGGTCTTCCTGAGAGTACTCTTTTTTCAAGGGGTCTATTGGATATGAACGAAGAAGATGAAGCAGATAATGAACCCGACACAAGAAATCATCAAGAAAGGATATGGGAGGATATCACTTTATAAAAGAGTCAATTCATAAGGTAATATTCATATGCAGAATTCTTTGAAAACTTTAAGGTTTTATCTATAATTATATTCTTTCTATGTTCATAAATAATGTCACTGACTATGAAGTTTGTTCTTGTTTTATTTTTGTTGCAGAATCCGATCCAAAGGGGCATGTTATAAAAGAGGATGTTACGTTGTTGGGTGGGAATCAGATGAAGGCATGGTGAATATTATATTGGGCATGTATGTTGTATTTGTAACTTATTGTATTTGTAAGTAAGTTATCTTATTGTATAAATTAACTTAGGTGTTGTAGTCATAGTATAATCATTAATTAAGAGGTCACATAACTCATGGTGAATAATATTTGTATTCTTTTTCCCAATTCAATTTATTCATAACTTGTTCATAGCTTGTAGCTTAAAGTATCGACTTTTATGTGCTAGATTGGGTGATTGATTTGTGTATATTATTATGATCAGGAAGAATAGAACAAGGAAAAAATTCGGAAAATTTAGATCGGAAATAAATACGCCGGTCTTAAAAGTTGAACTGTTAAGACCGGATGTATTTATATGTCCGGTCTTAAAGGTCAGGTGTGATATTAATCCCGGTCTTAAAAGTTGGTCTTTTAAAACCGCTTTATTTATACGTCTAGTCTAAAGTAAAATTTTTAAGACTGAACGTATTTAAAATCTAGTCTTGAAAGTCAGTCTTTTAAGACCGCCTATAATTAGTCGTCTGGTCTTAGAAGCCGCTATTTTTTAGACCGTATTTATTTTTGTCCAGTCTTAAAATTCCGATCTTTTAAGAGTGGCCTAGTTGTTGGCTGGTCTTAAAAATTGAGTTTTAGGACCGAATAAAAAATCTTTTAGGTTTATTTGGTACGAATTTTAAGACCCAATGTTTTAAATGTCCGGTCTAAAAGAATTTCTTTATGACCGGTTCAGATTCGGTCTTAAACGTTAGACTTTAAATACCGACTGGAACAAGATCGGTCGCGGGTCTGGTCTTATGATGCCTCTTTTGTCTGGTCTTAAAACCTGTTTTTGCACTAGTGATAGTGAAAAGGACGGCAGAGAATGGTAATTGACAGAGGACGCTAGCCGAATCCAAACAACTGAGGGATCAAATATATTGCAGGCAATGATAACATCATGTTCCTAAAAAGATAATATTTTTAGGCACAACATGAAAAAAAAAAAAAACGTGTCCAATTAAAATTTTCTGTTTCAATGTATAACTAGACTTGTTTTTTCTTATTCTTCCCTTTTTTTCCATTGCATGGAGATTCAAAAATTAAAATTGTAGTCAATGAATTGTAAATAACACAATCTATTAAAATTTTGATTATATATATTGATATTGGTATAATCACTTTAAATATAAAATAAGAAACAAAATAAAAAACATTTCATCTCATGCTTCTTGATCGTGGTCTGTGGACATGATCCATAACATGGTACCACATGCTTTGCCCACCAAAACTTTTTTCTGAAAAAAACAAAAACAAATTTATGTCTATTTTAAAAGTAGCTACGTCCCCATTGAAATTCTTTCAATTTTTGACATTAAATTCTTTGCCGTTAATTTAACCATTAAGTTACAAAAAAGAAATTATATTGAGAATTAAAATTCACTTTGGAACTATGTCTTATATTTATGTTCCAAGTGTAACAATTGGGATGGAAATAACAGGGCAGACTTCCTTAGCAACGAGAGGATACCGCAAGGTCATCTTAGTGAGATGTCCCTAGGAGCTGAATGTTCAATATTCCTTTTGATTTTTATCATAAGACATCAACTAATAAATGTATTTAGTCCTTTTTATAAGGTACTTGTTTGTTTTCAAAGAAAATAAAATATTTTTTTTCCACGTATGTCTATCATTAACAAGGGCAGTGGATGAGAGTAATAATTAATATGATATTAGAGTTTAGTATAATTAGTATATATAATATTGGAAATTATTTAAGTTTTAGGACAAATTTAATGACTTTAATTGTTTTTATTGGTTTGTGAGAATGATTAGTTGGTGCTTTATAATAGGGATTAGAGGAGTATATTCCTTGAAAGATTTAACTCTCTTGCTGATAATCTTGCAAAAGAGGGTTTTAGCAAATCTTTGGTTTTTGAGAACTGCCCCAACTATTTGCGGTCACAAGTTTTTTTCTTTTCTTTTTTTTTTCTAGTAAAAAATTTTAGGAAAAGGGTTGAGTTCACTAACAATCCAAGGGCAGGGCGAAATCTCCCTTCCTCTTAGGTCATACCGATGTTAGGTAGGGTGAGTTGTCTATTACTCTCAGACGTTTACCTAAACACCTAAGAATTAGGATGCCTCCCCCAGCGCTTTGACCCACTGAAAAACTGAGATTTTTTCCTGCATAATCTAATTTTCTTGTTATAGGGCTTAGCCCTCCGTTATAAAAAAAGGGGGAAAAAAAAGGAACAGATTTGGCCAACTGTGAAGTGAGAAGCCGGTTGTGGGCGATGACTCACTTGAGAGGCCCATCTCAAACATCTTATTCTTGAATAGTTGGATCCAACAATCAGAGAATCATATCAATGAATTTGTAAATGGTACTTTTTCTCTAAAGAGTTGATGGAAGAAGTTGCAGCAAATACTTACAGTCTTGTATATGAGGCTATCAAGAACTGGCAAGGATGTGAGCGTATTAGGGTGTTTATGTGGATGGCTTTTAGTAATAAGCTTCCCACAAATGCCAAGAGGCGTCTATGGTCATCCATATCTATGATGTGAAGATGGATTGTGTCTATGCAAGTAAGCTATGGAATTTTGTTCTTAATGTACTGTTTAGGAGACAATTTTTCTCAGCATCTCATCTTCATTGTGGTTTGCCTTGTATGCTTAGATGGAGAGAAAAGTAAGAGAAAAACAGGGGGAATGCAATGCTAGGATGAAAACCTTCCATAAATGGTGATTTTTTTTTTAATTTTCTTTTTATTTTTGGGGGTTATCCTTACTAGTTTTCTTTC
Source organism: Acacia crassicarpa (assembly GCA_034222035.1). NCBI lineage: Eukaryota > Viridiplantae > Streptophyta > Magnoliopsida > Fabales > Fabaceae > Acacia > Acacia crassicarpa. The sequence continues at coordinate 45,266,650 of JAWXYG010000003.1, forward strand.
ACCTCTCCATCCATCCAGACATATGGTTAATGTCAAAAGAGAGATGGGGAGAAATATCTCGGGTGCTGGAATTTATTCTAGGGTGTGGCTATTTGGAAACTATGGAACAGGGGAAATGCTAATATTTTGAAAAAATTGTGACCAAATCTCAATTAACATAACTAATCACAATCATGTCTCTTAAAATCATCAAATTGTAGTGAAGTCTTAAGGGACCTTGGTGCTATTAATTTTAAACATGAAAGTATAATTTTGCCCCAATGACAAGTTAGAGCAACCAATCATAAGTGACTACATAAAATGTTAGTTTCAATGTTCAAAGAGTAAATATAACTTACACATGTTGTTAATCTCTTGCATCATCTATTGTTGGTACTTTCTCCCTTGAATTTAACAAAATTTTTCTACTCCTTCATTATCTACAAGGTCACAAAGGTGGTTCTATCATAGAAGGTAAGTGTGAATTTCGTGGTACTTTCATTACTTTCTTTTTCAATAACTGATGCTACTCGTGAAAAAAAGAAAAAACTACTGATGCTACAATTGTTCTCAACTCCTTATACCTACTGATTTTCTCTTTATTGTCTTTATTCCAACACTACCCCACCCCACATACTGTAAATGAACTTCTTCTCCATTTAGGAATTTTCCTCCTATATGCAAGAAATATAATATATGTTTTTTAGACGTACTTGCCATCTTTTTTGTCACCTTACAAAATAATGTTGTTATTGATATTTACATGAGCAAAATTAGCGCATTATATTGATGATATGTTTTGAAATCACATAATAGGGGTTATAAACACATAAAACTTTTTCCATTTCATTCATCCATGTTTAAGCACACAAAAACATAACACAATCTCTATAAGAATAAAGCAGAAATCCAAACCGTCCCTCACTTGGTGAAGCAACAACATAAATCATAAAGACAACATACAATCAACAATTTTTGCATGTCTTTGGTATTTATTTATGGAACTTATGTTGTTGTCATGTAACTTATTATTTGTTGCTATGTAATTTTGTCATTGGTTGCTCTAAATTTAACATTGAATGATTTAAACTTGTCATTAGGCATAATTGTATTTTCACGTTTGGAATTCATAGCATCCAGACCTAGGGATGTCCAAAAAACCCGGCAGTCCAGGTGGCCCGGCCCGGTTTGACCCGACCCGGTCCAAGACCATTCACCCAGACCAGTTTGGTCTGGTCGGGCTAGACTGGACTTCGGTCTAGGGATTTAGATCCTATGGACTGGTCCGGTCTGGCCCGAAAATGTTTTTTATTTTCATTTTTTTTAAAAAAAACACTACCTATATTTTATATTATATTCTTGTTCAATGACATGTTGTTAGAGATTATTATGGGCTTAGGATTGGATTTAAGATGTTTGCATGTTTATTTATTGTCCCACAGGTGGTTCATTGATTTAATTATTGTTCTCGAACTGGCATTTTTTTTTTTAAAAAAAACAAAACTAGTCTGGACTGGTCCAGGCAGTCCTCCTGGACCTGTCTGGTGCAGCCCGAGCTGGACCAGACCAAACCTCGGGCTGGATATTCCAGCCCAAGGTCCCTCCTGGACCAGACCCCGGGTTGACCCCCAACCCGGTCTAGTCTGGTCCATGGACATGCCTATCCAGACCTTTGGGACTTCACTGTAATTTGATGATTTTAAGGGATTTGATTATAAGTTCCCCTAATATTTTGGATCCTAATTTTGTTAAACCGCCAGAACCAGCAGGTGCTATTGCACATTGTTGGCGAAATTTCACACATGTTCATGATAGAGGATTCATATTAAATCCTACTTCAATATCTTAATTAAGAATAATAATATCAAAAAAATTTTATAACTTATCAATGATAGCTTATTCACTTGCCAATGACTGTATTTTTGTTTGTCATTGACAAATTATAAGATTTTTAATATATTTTTCTTTAAAAAAAATTGGGACCTTAATACTTCATCTGATCTTTATTATAAGGTACCAACAAACAAATCTCACAAACCAATAAAAATAGTTAAAGTCTATAAAGTTGCTCTACAATTTAAATAACTTCCAATATTACTCCCTGCTAATTGCACTAAACTCTAATATTATATTATTACTCTCACCCACTACCGTTATTAATTATGAAAAGACATGGAAACAAATAATTAATGTTTATTAGGAATAAGTAAGTGTCTTATAAAAAGGACCAAATAAATTTGTTAGTTGATGCTTTATAATAAGAAGGAAAGGAAGTATCATTTTACCTAAAATCAATGATGATAGTGGTGCAGTCACGGCTTGTGGATGAGGACACTGGATTTGTGGGTTTTCTCATTTTATAGGGAACTGTAATGTGAATGAAGCACAAGGGTGGGGAATTTTCAAGAAAATTGATATAGAGCACCTATTAAACACCATGTTATTTGAGTTTTAAGCAAGTAATATAAAGTTATTTTTAAATATTAATTTTTGAAGCAAAACAAAGTTAGTAATACAAATAATAGAATTTATTATCATATGGTTAAATATCGCATATGTATCGTATTATATGGATATGGGTTTATTCAGCCAAATTCTGATGGCAAAAAAAGAAAAAAAGTCCATGTGGCACATAAATGACTGACGGATCAAATATATTGCAAACAATGATAACATCATGTTCCTAAAAAGATTATATTTCTACGTGTACAATTTAAATTTTCTGTTACTTGAGATAATAAATATCAATGTAAATATGATATTTATGATAGAATAAAAAATTTAAATTGAAACAAATAAAATTCTTGAAGACTCGTTATAGAAGGCTGAAATTTTTGAGAATTGGTCACGTTCTTGAAGCCTGTAGTGAAGTTCTTATCTCCGAACAAGGATGTTTTTATCTTTCATGTACGATATGTTGGTTACAAAGCAGTGATCCTATATATGATATTTATAATTTTAAACTCGTCTTTTAAACATTTTTTAATTCTTTTTTACAGTTCTATTTATTTGAGATGCTCCCATTGATATTCTGTGGTTTTTATCCCCTTTTTCATCTTTCAATTGGTCTACTTCCTCTTTAAATACCCATGAGTCCTAGTTCATTATATTTATGTTTTTTTTTCCTCTTTATATTTTCCACTTGTGATTATCAGTTCATTACATTTGTGGTGTTGTTTTTTTCTTCTTTATGTTCTCCACTTTTCTCCACTTGTGATTATCCTCTTTGTAGAATGGTTGATAACTTGATCCAAGAAGTCCGGCACTACGTGGGCAAATCGTGCGCGTCCTAAAAATAAACAATAGAAAATATGCTTATAAGACAAAATGCTACCTATCAAATAATGACAGAAAATCTCAACCATCAATCGGAGCACCCTTTTTTGGTTTTTGGCAACCTCCAATCATCCACAAAATATGTTAAAAATAATATTTTCTTAATAAAAAAATCGAATCCATATAGAAACAGAATTCCAATTGGTTTATTCAGGTTAATGATACAAACCTATGTGTGGATATACAATTTTCCTGGCACATGTTTCACACATGTTCATAGAGGATTCATATTAAATACTACTGTTTTTGTTGGTGTTGATTGGATATACTTCAATGTCTTAATTAAGAGTAATAATATTAGAAAAATTTTATAACTTTTAATGACAACTTATTCACTTGTCAATAACTATTCTTTCGTTTGTCATTAACAAATTATGAAACTTTTTTAGTTTCATTTTCCCTAAAAGCAATGATGGTGGTGCAGTCACGGCTTGCGGATGAGTACACTGGATTTGTGGGTTTTCTTATTTTATAGGGAACTATAGTGTGACTGAGCAGAAGAGTCGAGAATTTTCAACAAAATTAATTTAGAGTACCTATCAAGTAATATAAAGTTATTTTTAAATATTAATTTTTCAAGTCAAAAAAATAGTAATACAAATGATAGAATTTGTTAAGCATATAGTTAAATATCGCACATGTATTGTATTATATGGATATGGGTTTGTTCCCTCCAATTTTGACGGCAGAAAAAAAAGAAAAAAGAAAAAAGCCATGTGGCACATTAACAACTGTGATCCGGTTGGCGTCCTCTTCCAATTACCATTCTTTGCCGTCGTCTTCGCTATACTATGTCGTTTTGACGCAAAACAACACATGCTCCCTCTTTTTTTTTTTTTTTTAAAAATAATATCCAGGCTACTAAAAAGATACCTCTTTTTTTTTTAAAAAAAAAAATAATAATATCCAGGCTACTAAAAAGATACTTCAGGTTACTGTGGATACTAAAAAATACTAATGGTTACTTCATGATCTTAAAAAATTATTTTATGATGTTGGAAAAATATTTTAAGATACTGACTGGTACTAAAAAGATACTTTATGATGTTGACTGGGGATGACTGGTATTAAAAAATACTTTATGATCCTAAAAAATTATCCTAGGATCTTGAAAATATCTTAGGATAATTTTTCAAAATCATAAAGTATTTTTTAGTATTAGCCAGTATCCCTAGTCAGCATCCTGTAGTATCTTTTTAGTACTAATCAGTACCCTGAAATATTTTTCCAACATCATAAAATAATTTTTCAAGATCATGAAATATTTTTACAATACCCGTCAATATTATCTTTTTTAGTAGCCTGGGTATTTTTTTTTTTTAAAGAGGGAGCTTATGTTGTTTTGTGTCAAAATGAGCAGCATAGCGAAAAGGACAGAAGAGGATGGTAATGGGTAGAGGACGCCAGCCAAATCCGAACAACTGAGGGATCAAACATATTGCAGGCAATGATAACATCATGTTCCTAAAAAGATTATATTTTAGGCACAACATGAAAAAAAAAACGTGTCCAATTACAAGGTACTTATTTGTTTTCAAAGAGCATGATATATATATATATATATATATATATATATATATATATATATATATTTATATTTATATTTATATTTTCACGTATGTGTATCATTAACAAGGGCAGTGGATGTGATTAATAATTAATATGATATTAGAGTTTAGTACAATTAATATATATAATTGTTCTGGTCTAGAACACAGATGTCCAGCCTTGGCTGGTGCTTTGATCTTGGATTAGTAGGCTTAGCCTGAATATCTATGGAGGAGATATTCAGATGAGCTTGGGATCACACTAAACAAGCTTTCTCTAGAGAGGGTGGTGTGTGTACAATGTGGCAGTATATAGATAGTTCATAGTTAGAACTGTGCACCTTAGGATTAGGTCTCTGTATTTATAGAGTTTACTGTAGGCAGGATATCTCGGCCCTACGTGATCCTTAGTTCGAGTATCTAGGCAAGTATCTAGTGTAGCTATCGGTATGGATACTCCTATATTATTGTTGGATAGGATCTCCCTATATTTATAGGTTGAGCCCTGATATTTAGTATATCCTCAATTGAACCATCCCGGTGATGGGCCTTTGTATTGATCCGTAACAATAATATTAGAAATTACTTAAGTTTTAGGATAAATTTAATGACTTTAATTGTTTTTATTGGTTTGTGAGAATGATTAATTGGTGTTTTATAATAGGGACTAGAGGAGTATATTCCTTGAAAGATTTAACTCTCTTGCCGATAATCTTGCAAAAGAGGGTTTTAGCAAATCTTTGGTATTTGATAACTGCCCCAACTATTTGCAGTCACAGGTTTTTTTCTTTTTCTTTTTTTCTTCTCAAGTAAAAAATTTTAGGAAAAGGGTTGGGTTCACTTACAATCCAAGGGCAGGGTGAAATCTCCCTTCCTCCTAGGTTATACCAATGTTAGGTAGGATGAGCCGTTTATTATCCTCAGGCGTTTACCTCGACACCGAAGAGCTACGACGATGCCTCCCCCAACACCTTAACCCACTGAAAAACTGAGATTTTTTCCCGCGTAGTCTAATTTTCTTGTTATAGGGCTTAGCCCTCCGTCAAAAAAAAAAAAAAAAACAGATTTGGCCAATTGTGAAGTGAGAAGCCGGTTGTGGGCGATGACTTACTTGAGAGACCCATCTCAAACATCTTATTCTTGAATAGTTGGATCCAACAATCAGAGAATCATATCAATGAATTTGTAAATGGTACTTTTTCTCTAAAGAGTTGATGGAAGAAGTTGCAGCAAATACTTACAGTCCTGTATATGAGGCTATCAAGAACTGGCTAGGATGTGAGCGTATTAGGGTGTTTATGTGGATGGCTTTTAGTAATAAGCTTCCCACAAATGCCAAGAGGTGTCTATGGTCATCCATATCTAAGATGTGATGATGGATTGTGTCTATGCAAGGAAGCTATGGAATTTTCACTACTACAAAATACAGTTTTTGCGTCCCAAAAAGATGTCTTTTTTTAAAAAAAGGAAGTAAAAATAAAAGTGGTGATATTTTTGTAATTAAAAGTTAACTTTTGGAGTCTAAGTTTCAACCTTAGACTCCAAAAGTCTCGCGAGAGCCACTTTTGGAGTCTAAGTATGGAACTTAGACTCAAAAAATCATCACTTTTAGAGTCTAAGTTTTAAACTTGGACTCCAAAAGTCATCTCGTACAGCAGAAAAGAAGGTCACGTCGTGCAGCTGAGGGTCACATCGTGCAGCAGGGGTTCAGTGTGGGGCCCGCGTGAGACACTTTTGGAGTCTAAGTCTTAAACTTGGACTCCAAAAGTCATTCTTTTATAGTCTAAGTCTTAAACTTAGACTCCAAAAGCATGACTTTTGGAGTCCAAGTTTAAGACTTAAACTCCAAAAGTGATTTAAAAAAAGAAAAAATACGGTAAACGAAAATCCTAGCGGGAAAAAGTATCACTTTTCACGTATTTGTGAGGCCCGCGAAGACCCTTTAGGAGTCTAAATTTTACATTTAGACTCCAAAAATCATGCCTTTAGAGTCTAAGTTTTAAACTTAGACTCCAAAAGTCCTACTATCAGACTTCACGAGTTTTCCTTTTTCTTCCCCCCCCCACTTCATTTCATTTCATTTCCATCTATCTTCCTTCTCTACTCTGCACCTTCATTTTAGATGCTGCCTGAGACCTTCCGATCATCGTCGGCCCTCCTCCGTCATCACTCCTCCTTCGCCGTCCTCCCTTCACCTTTAGCGTGGTTCATGCTCGTCTTCCTCCTTGTCTTTTTTCGTCAACCATCGTTCGTCTTCCTCATCATCTTTTTCCGGAAATGCAAGCCTTTCTGTCTTATTTTACTGAAATCAAACTCAGATCTGAGCTAATGAAGGAGGATGATGGCGAAGGTGAGCAAAAACACGGATCTATAGTTTGAGTTGCTCTTGTTATTTTTCAAAAACATAAACTCAGATCTGTGCTCCTAAAGCTTTCAATGTGCTATAGATGATAGGTCCGGTGATGTTTTGTTTATTGCGTTTTGGATATTTTCTAGATTTGAAATTTCATTGTGTTCTGGATTTTCTTTTAAGATCTAAAATTTCTCAGATCTTTTTATTGCGTTCTGGATTTTTTTTTCAGACCTTAAACTCCCTAGATATGTTTATTGCGTTCTGGAGTTTTTTCGTTCTAGATTTTTTTGCAGATCTCAAACTTCTCGGATTTGTGCTTAACGCCGTCATCGTCCCCATCTAATTTATTATTTTTTTTTAAAAAAATACTTATGGAGTCTAAGAAATATTTAGACTCCGTAAGTCTCAACTTTTGGCGTCTAAGAAATATTTAGACTCCGTAAGTCTCCGCTTTTTGCGCCCCCTAGATAGACGTCCTCTCGGAAAAGGACTCCAAAAATACAAAAAATAGGATTCCGTATCCCTATTTTGTAGTAGTGTTTGTTCTTAATGTAGTGTTTAGGAGGCAATTTTTCTCAGCATCTCATCTTCATTGTGGTTTGCCTTGTATGCTAATGGAGAGAAAAGTAAGAGAAAAACAGAGGGAATGCAATGCTAGGATGAAAACCTTTCATAAATGTTTTTTTAAAAAAGAGAAAAAACTATTTTTGGGGTTATCCTTACTAGTTTTCTTTCACCTCTAATTTTCGCTCCATCCATCCAAACATATGGTTAATGTCAAAAGAGAGATGGGGAGTGGGGAGAAATATCTCGAGTGCTGGAATTTATTCTAGGGTGTGGCTATTTGGAAACTATGGAACAGGGGTAATAGTAATATTTTATGAAAATTGTAACCAAGTCTCAATTAACATAATTAATCACAATAAGGTCTCTTAAAATTATCAAATTCTAGTGAAGTCTTAAGGGACCTGGGTGCTATTAATTTTAAGCATGAAAGTATAATTTTACCTCAATGACAAGTTTAGAGCAACCAATCATAAATGACTACATAAAATGTTAGTTTCATAGTTCAAAGAGTAAATACAACTTACACATGTTGTTAATCTCTTGTGTGTTGAATTTAACAAAATTTTTCTAGTTACAAAGTCTACAAAGGTGGTTCTATCATAGAAGGTAAGTGTGAATTTCGTGAACCTTTCATTACTTTCTTTTTTAATAATTAATGCTATAATTGTTCTCAACTCCTTATACATAGTGTTTTCTTTATTGTTTTTATTCTAACACTACCCCACCCCACATATTGTAAATGAATTTCTTCTCCATTTAGGAATTTTCCTCCTATATGCAAGAAATATAATATATGTTTTTTAGAAGTACTTGCTATCTCTTCTATCACCCTGCAGAATAATGTTGTTATTGGTATTTACATGAGCAAAATTAGCAACTTTAGTGCATTGTACTGATGATATGTTTTGAAATCAGATAATAGGGGTTATAAACACATAAAGCTTTATCCATTTCATTCATCCTGGTTTAAGCACACAAAAACTTAACACAATCTCCATAAGAACAAAGCAGACATCCAATCGTCCCTCAACCTTAGTGAAGCAACATTATAAACCATAAAGACAACATACAATCAACAATTTTTGCATGTCTTGGGATTCATTTATGGAACTTATGTTGTTATCATGTAACTTATTATTGGTTGCTATGTAATTTTGTCATTGTTTGCTTTAAATCTTTTATTGGTTGCTCTAAATTTATCATTGAATGCTTTAAACTTGTCAATAGGCACAATTGTACTTTCACGTTTGGAATTTATAGCATCCAGGCCTTTGGGAATTCACTATAATTTGATGATTTTAAGGGATTTGATTATAAGTTCCCCTAATATTTTGGATCCTAATTTTGTTAAACCGTAACCCTAGAACCAGCAGTTACTATTGCACATTGTCGACGAAATTTCACACATGTTCATGATAGAGGATTCATATTAAATCCTATTGCTTCTGTTGGTATTGATTGGATATACCTCAATATCTCAATTAAGAATAATAATATCAAAAAAATTTTATAACTTATTAATGATAGCTTATTCATTTGTTAATAACTGTTCTTTTGCTTGTCATTGACGAATTATGCAATTTTTCTAGTATTTTTTTTTTTAAAAAAAATTAGGACCTTCATATCAATTTCCCTAAAATCAATGATGATGGTGCAGTCACGGCCTATGGATGAGGACATTGGATTTTGTGGGTCTTCTCATTTTATAGCGAAGTGTAATGTGACTGAATCACAAGAGCGGGGAATTTTCAAGAAAATTAATTTAGAGCACCTATCGACTACCATGTTATTTGAGTCTTAAACAAGGAATATAAAGTTATTTTAAATATTAATTTTTCAAGCGAAAAAGGCTAGTAATACAAATAATAGAATTTATTATAAGTATGTTTAAATATCGCACATGTATTATTGTATTATATGGAGATGGGTTTATTCAGCCAAATTTTAACGAAAAAAAAAAAGAAGAAAAGGCCATGTGGCACATGAACAACTAATGAATCAAATATATTGCAGACAAGGATAACATCATGATCCTAAAAAGATTATATTTTTAGGCGCAACATGAAAGACGTGTCCAATTTAAATTCTCTATTAACTTGAGATAATAAATATCAACATAAATATTATATTTATGATAGAATAGAAAATCTAAATTGAAACAAGAAGTTCTTAAATGTTGTTAATTAATTTTTTTCACCAAAAATAAAAAATAAAAATAAAGAAAGGAAAAAATAAATTAAGGACGATAATAAGCCCGCCAGCCCACAAAGAGTAATTGTTGTGGTTGATGGAAAGCAATATATTCATTTAGAATTTAATTAATTACATTTTTATTTTAGTTTATTAATTTGAAAATCCAAAACCAATTTTCTCTCATTTGCATGACATTTAGATTACTTAGGATTCAATAAAAGGCTCCTCGAGGGGATAACGATCTTAGGTTTACCTATACACAATCCTGACTAATTTTTTATTGTGTACCCCAAGGCTAGGTTTTCATCCGCCAGTGAAAAGGCAAAAGAAGAAGAAACAAACTTAGTCATAGACGAAAGATGAAACTTCTGAGAATGGTTAAGTTCTTAAAGCCTATGATGAAGTTCTTACAGCCTCCTTCAAGGATACTATGTGGGTTGCAAAGCGGGTGATCCTACATAACTTTAATGACAGTATTCATAATTTCAAGCTCGTCTTTTAAACATTTTTTAATTCTTTTTTACAGTTCTATTTATTTGAGATGCTCCTATTGATATTCTATAGTTTTTTTTCCTCCTTTTCATCCTTCAATTTGTCTACCCCTCTTTAAATACCCATGAGTACTCATCCATTACACTTGTGTTGTTGTTGTTTTTTTTTTTTTAAAAAAAAATATTCTCCACTTGTGATTATCAGTCGATTACATTTGTGTTGTTGTCTTTTTCTTTATATTCTCCACTTTTCTCCCCTTGTGATTATCCCCTTTGTACAATTGTTTGATTACTTGATACAAGAAGTCCGGCACTACGTCTACGTGGGCAAATCATGCGCGTCCTAAAAATCAACAATAATTAGACAAAATGCTACCTTTCAAATAATGACAGAAAATCTAAACCATCAGTCCCAGCACCTTTTTTGGTTTTTGGCAACTTCCAATCATCCACAAAATAGATTCAAAATAACATTTTCTTAAGATTATGTTGTAGAATAAAAAAATCGAATCCATATAGAAACAGAATTACAATTGGTTTATTCGGACTTGGCTTCTCTCCTTTTTTTTTTTTTTTGGCTCGCTCCCATTCTTTACCCCATTTATGACCGTTGGATTAAGATCTAATGGTGCATATTTAATGTTATTAATGTTTCTTTTCCTCTTATAAAAGGAAGAGAGAAAAGAAAGTGAAGGAAATAGAGAGAATGTTGGGAATGAAATATTAAATGTAGGTCGTTAGATCTTGATCCTATGGTCATAAAGGAGGTAAATGATGGAAACAAACTAGAAAAGAAAAGGAGAGAAGCCAAATCCAGCACCATGTTATTTAAGTTTTAAACAAGTAATATAAAGTTATTTTTAAATATTAATTTTTCAAGTAAAAAAAATAGTAATACAGATGATAGAATTTGTTATGCATATAGTTCTATATCGCACATGTATTGTAGTACATGAATATGGGTTTGTTCCGCCCAATTTTAACGGCTGAGAAAGAAGAAAAGGCCATGTGCCACATGAACAACTGATGGCAAAAAGATTATATTTTTTAGAGACAACATGAAAAAAAAAACGTGTACAATTTAAATTTTCTGTTTCAACGTATGATTAGACTTGTTTCTTCTTATTCTTCACTTTTTTTTCTATTGCATGGAGATTCAAAAATTAAAATTGTAGTCGATGATTCGTAAATAACACAGTCTATTAAAATTTTGATATTGGTATAATCTCTTCAAATTAAAAATAACAAAAAAATAAAAAAATTTCATCTCATGCTTCTTGAGCCATGATCCATAACATGGTACCAATTGCTTTGCCCACCAAAACATGTTTCTTAAAATTAAAAAAGAAATTACGTCTATTTTTAAAAATAGCTACGTTCCCCTTAAAAATTCTTTCAATTTTTGACATTAAACTCTCTTTCGTTAAGTTAACCATTAAGTTACTGAAAAAATTGCTACGTCATATTGATAAAGATTAAAACCAAAAAATCCCCTTGAAATTTTTTATGTTTGCAAATAACTCACTTGATATTCAAAATTTAAATTATTTATAATTATCCATTTGACGCTGTACTTTCCATTACTCACTTAACCGTAGGGATTTCATGTCAAAAATTAGAAATTAACCAAGATTAAATTTAGTTTTGAAAGGTCACGGGTTATATATACACTTAACGTAGAGTTTAGGAGAAAGGTTTATCGTTTGTCATATCATTTGACATAAGATTATGTCAAGTCATCCCAAAAGATCCTTCATTGATTCTCCTAACCCCAAAACTACGTCGTTTTGAAAGTGCATTAATTCCTCTAACCCCTAAACAATATAGTTTTGGGCAACTTGACATAACTTTATATCAAGTGACATGACAAACGATAATTCCTTAGGAGAATTATTGTAGATTTTAGCTTGTACCAAATGTGACTTTTTCCAGCACTACGCATATATATGAAAAAATAATTTCCCCCTTTATCATTTGAAGTCATATACTCGATATGATTAGTTGAAAAATAGTATCAATTGAGTTATAAATTGATGAATATAAGTTATGAATCACCCTAGAATCTCTGGAACTTGTTATTATATGCTCCTCATCAGTTATCATTAGAACTTTTTGTTAATTAAATTTCTTTTTTAAACCTCATATTAGTTCTCCCTCTTTTCAACAACTATATGGACCAGTGTCCCTTGTTAATCTTGTTAATTTATAAATTGTGAAATAACTAAATCATGGTTTGAGAAAATCATTTTTTTTAAGATAAATTTTTTCTCATATACTTATTTAATAAATCGTAAAAACACTTATTAAAAGCTAAAACAAACACTTAATTTATTAACCCTCCTCGTCGTCCTTCAATCTCTCTTTCTCTCTCTACACACTCTTGGTCACTTTCATTGAAAAACCACTATGGTAATCAATGGATAGCAATGTAGGATAGTCCTCGACATATAGTACACTTAATTAATTTCTTGCATATATAGATAATTTTATTTATTAAAGCACCAGGAAAAATAACTTAAACAAGGTCATGAGAGATTGACAAAAGCGTAAATTATGGATTGTTTATAACTTTAAGTGTTAGCAAAAAGAAAAGGTTATAACTTGAAGTGGGTTAAGTCAATTCCACTTACATTCCTACATAATTTTCCAAAAAAAAAAAAAAACAATTATTGATTTGAAGTGCATTATTCAACGAACTATTATTAGGTTACATATAACTATAGTTGTAAAAGTAATATTCCAACTTCAAGTTTTAAAAATCATATTAAAAAAACAATGTTTAGAAATACTTCTTCTCATCTAAAATATATATAGAGGCTAGATTATTTATTTTTTCCCCTAAATATAAAAGATCTCAATCTATTTTACCCCCTTTTTTTTCCTCGGTCTATCTCTATTAATCACATAATTATCTTGTCCTTCTTTTGGGTTAAGTTATATCCAACATCCTAAAATATTTTAATCAATTTTTGTACATTTGGCATCCTAAAACTTTTTCTAATATCACTCAGTATTCTAAAATAATTTTTGGTATATTTAGTATCCTAAACTATATATTAATTAGCACTAGTATCCTAAATTTAGGATACTCATTACTATTGATAAAAATACTTTAAGAAAAATTGTACTAAAAATTAATTTATTAGGATACTAAATATTACTAAAAAAATATTCGAGGATGCTGAGTGGACCAAAAACTTACTTAAGAATACTCAATACTATTAGAAAAATATTTTAGGACGCTGAGTGAACCAATAATTATTTTAAAATAGAGTAAATATCATATTTGGTCCCTAAAAAAAACACGGACCCTATTTTAGTCCCTCAAACAACGAAACCCCTTTTTAATCCTTGAAAAGGATGAATTTCCAAAAAAGGACCTCATTTTGGTCTCTCAAAAATTTCTAAAAACCCCTTTTTTAGTCCATAAAAATGTCTCATTTTAGTCTCTGAGGATGAAAAAGGGGTCCGTGTTTTTTTCGAGGGACCAAATAGGTATTTACTCTTTAAAATATATGTCAAAAATTACTTTAAAATACTGGTGCTATTGAAAGTTGAAAATTTCCTCAATATTACATATAAATTTAACCTCAAGTAAGTAGGCCATGTGATACTCCTAAATTAAAGAATGAGGCACTTTTACAAAATCACATGGGAAGGTGAAAAGTGAAGGGCAAGTCATTGACAATATTCTGGTAGCCATAAAAAAGGAATCACATTGACGACATAAGTCATCTTCCCTACTCATAAATATCTTTCACTTTCCACAATCGGAAATTACACATTTTCCATACAACTCCACGCTTATTTACACATTTTTCACATTCTCTTTTCTGCTTTTATTTCCTTCATTTTTCTTTTTCACGAACTTATGTAAATTTGAAATTTATTGGGCAATTTAAATATTTATTATTTTATTTGAATAATCATTTTTGTATATTATTTGATTGCATTTGTTTGAACTTTGAAGCATCAATGTTATGCCAATTATAGCAATTTTACCCCCTTACGATTCCAGAGTACCAAACAAAGAGAGAGAAAGACAGCCAGCCAATGGAGAGGCGACACGTAGTGAAGAATGGGGAGATTGGTTATTAATTGATCACATGGTTGCTCACATCATCATGCCCACCCTTTTCGAAGGGAAACAATCCCACATGGCACGTGACATGCATGTGAAACATGGCAAGGCATCCTTTTGGTCAGTTCTTTTCTTCAAGTTACCTGTTGGATGGAATTCATGATTTTCTATTGTAGAAAACCCGGTGGTCCAATCCAGTTTGTTTCAATTCGAGATGGTTTTGGTGGGTCTAATCCAGTCCAAATAAGTAATATAATAAAATTATATCAAACTTGACCGTATTGATTGGTCGGGCTGGACTAGATTTAAGACGAGGTGATAAAACGACCTAGTCTAGTTTGGTATGCTCTATGCAATTTTTTTTTTCTCTTTATAAATATTTTGAGATTTAGAGGTTGATTTTTTATTTTTATTTAATGTTGTTGGAGTTGTTTTAAAAGAGTTAAGATTAAGTTTTATTCATGATTGTTTATATTTTTATTACATTTAATGGTGAGGATACTATTTAATGTGATATTTTTAATATATTTAATGGTGAAATATATATATATATATATATATATATATATATATATATATATATATATATATATATATATATATTAAACTTTTTAGTGGGGGAATTTTTTAATTTTTATATTATTAGTTAATTTTTTAAATATTTGTTGGTTGTAATTATTTAATATTTAACAACATTTATGGGTGGACAGTTTGGTCAAATTAAAAAATTATAATGGCAACTGTGTCTTTTTCACTTGATTACATGATGTATGTATCATCATTCATCAATTCTAGCAGTGCAATTCTAATTACATCAAATGATGTAATGAAGATTACAAAATATAATTATCTTACATTACATAAGTCCAATCAAATGTTATAATTAGTCTGTTGCATCAGGATTCCATGTAATAATTTTCTATGGAATCAAAGTAAAGGGGCTATGAAAAGGATATCAAATGGATAGTTTAATGATATGCTTGCAACTTAGCTATTCTTGTCGTGTAATTACACAGAACAAATGCTAACTTTATATCAAAAGATTGGATTTCATCATTGTATTTTATATCTTAATCTTAGAATGGATAAGCTTAAACAATTATCTGTTTAAAGTTGGAGTATCATATTTCTAAAAGCTTCAAAACTAACTGGGGAAACCTTAATTAATCACCCCTAAATTAAGGAATATGCATGTAGTAGCTATATACATTGTTGTCAAACTCGTAAGTTGACTCTTCGAGTTTAATTTACCGTTTTTACGCTAGAAGCTTATAAAAATGAGTCGAGTCAGTGGTAAACTCGTGCTAGTTGCAAACTCAGTTAAACTCACGATTTTATACACCGAGTTTACTATTTTTACGTTCCCAGCTTACAAAACCGTGTTAACTTACTCTTAAACTCGTGTTAACTTTTTTGATTTGATCATGCTCAGGGGCTTTATATAGAAATTTTATAGAAATTTCTTTATTAAATATGATAAATAATGAATGTTGATGGATTTATTTTCAATTATTTGGATTTAAAATATATTTAAATTAAATTGTTATCATTTTTATATTTTAATTATTTAATTGTACACTAGTAATACCTATTTAATAATAAAAGTAAACTCTTATGAGTTTATAATTCGAGTTCACATACGAGTTTACGTTACTGTGACAAGTTTGTTCAAATTCATAAATTTGACAACCTTGGCTATATGATGATCTCTTTTGTGCTTTCCACCTGTAATTCTACTTTCTATTAAGGGTAATTTTGTAAACTCATGTATTTGTTTAATTGCTGACAAAGACCATGATTTTTCCATAAAATTTCAATAATGGGAATTTTCAATTGTTATTAATGTTTTTAGAGGATAAGCAATCATCATTTTACCGAAGAATTTTTTTATTTAGCAAAGGTTTGCTATAATTCACATATTTTAATAACTTCCAGTCAAGCAAAATTACAGGGATTCGCCGATTCAATACAATAAAATTATAAATTCAAATCGCATGGATGATCGTTTCTATATGTAGATTATTATTTTTAATTTGTTATTATTGAACCAACAAAAAGTTTACACGTCATCCATTAAACTCGCAACCTTATATTTAAAAAATATTTTAAAAGATGCTTTGTGTCACGAGGGACTTGAGACAAATGGACCTGACTTCTACATTTAGATTATTAGCTGACGCATTATATATTCAGTCCTTTCTGATCCCTTTCATTCATTTCCATTATAATTAAGGGTGCACATTTCATGTTTCTTCTTTATCTGTTTTTTAAGTGTTTGTCCTTCTAATTCTAATGAGAGAGATGAGGGATTTTTTAAAAAAAATAATGTATTTTTATATATATTTTATTTATTTAGATTAAATTATATGCTGCATTCTAAAAATTTTTTGCATCCAGTCTCAAGTTTATTAAATTTTAGTCTTACATTCAGAAATATTTTTCATGCAACATCAGTATCATTAAAATTAATTAATTTGAGATATTGGGTAAAAAAAAATTCAGGATCCAACATATAATTTAATCTAAATAAATAAAAAATATAGAAAAAATAAAAATAAAATAAAATGCTCTCATCTCTCTAATTAGAGGGATAAGCATCTAAAAAGTATATAAGAGAGAAGCATGGAATGTGAATTGCAAAATTAATTCCTCCTACCAATAGCACGTCTGAAATGCATTTTCCCTTTAAAACTTTATTTTTATTTTTATTTTGCCTAACATTTTTATAAATATATAATGTAATTTTTATAATGTATGTTATCTACGATGACGTCGGATGATAATGTGATCAAATGTTTGATGGGGAGATAAGCATAGAGAAGGCAAAAGCATGCAAAGTTGTAGGGTGAGAAGTCATTATTCAAAAGACCTACTTTCTCAAAATGGAAAGTTTCCCACTTTAAAAGACCAAACATTGGCAATTACATCTGATCCAAACCCACGTGACGAAAATAACCCTTTCCTATCAATTTCAAGTCTTCAACATCACACTCTTCACTTTTACTCTTGACCACATAAAAGTATACCCATAATTTTTTTTTTGGTCAAAGGAAACTTCTATTAATACTTCAAAAACAGTACAAGCTACATTACAAAGAGAAGATAACAACAGCTAAAAACAACTCAGCTGAGACACACAGAATACATAAGCTACAAGCAAAAATAGAATACACACAAATAAAAGCAAACTACAGTACACACAAATAAAATAAACAAACTACAGACAATCACCCCTCAATGGATGATCGGAAGGAGGCGCATCATGAGGAACAACATTTATCATATGGGAGTCCGAGGCTAGAATAGACAGCAAAGAAGGTATTGGTTGAAAAATCCACCCAATCGGGCACACCCCTTTATAAGCATCTGCTGCAACCAGGTCGGCTGCACGATTACCTCCTCTTGGAGTGAAGGACAACGAGAACCCAACCTTGGAACCCAACAGACAAATAATATCAAAAATAATGCTCCTACTCCTCCAATCAATCATATCCGGAGCTTTAGCAACAACACATTTGGCAAGAGAAAGACAGTCGGTTTCAAAAATGACCTTATCATGGCCAAGATCAACAGCGAGCATCAAAGCCCTCTTAAGAGCTAAAGCTTCGGTCATGAAAGCAGATATTGATTTCACCTTATCCACAAAACCCCATTTGAATCCGCCAAACTGATCCCTACAGATAACTCCAATAGCAGCGCCAGAATTATTAACCGAAAAGGCCCCATCACAGTTATACTTAAGTGTGCCCGCTAATGGAGGGGACCAGCCAACAAGATGAGAAGGATTAACCCCTCGAACCTCTGGATAGCTATGTTTTTTATCATGATTTACCCAGAAGTCAAAGTTGTTTTTCCTCGCACATTCAATGACAACAATAGGATTAGGTTCTTTATGATTAAATACCAGATCATTCCTTTGTTTCCAAATAAACCATAAAATCCAACATATTAAGGAAAGATTATGATGGTCTAAAGAAGACATACTTGAAATTTGAATCCACCAAGCATTGAAGTTCAGGATACTAGCCACATCAAGTTTAACACCAAGAGAACACCCGAACCAAACACACCTTGTCCAGGGGCAATGAAAGAATAGGTGCTCAACCGTCTCCACCGCTTCAGTACAAATTGGGCATATGCGATTCTGAGATCTCCTCCTCTTATAGAGGGCCCCATTAGTAGCAACAACATTATTTAGAATTCGCCAGATGAACTGCTGAACTCTCGGGATAACGTGGATCTTCCAAATTGACTTCCAACAAGATGAGGAAACCACTATAGAAGACCCTGCCTTGTTGCCATCAGAAAACATCTTCTCTTTAGTAACATGATACCCAGCTTTCACCGAATATACACCATTTAGAGCATTAGTCCATATCAACTTATCAGGCAAGCCATTTGATAAGATATTAATGCCATAGATAGCAGTCTTGACTTCCGAGGAGATGTACTGTTCAATGAGCGACAACTCCCATTTACCATCAACAATAAGGTCACAAACCCTACCCTTGGATATAGTAGGATTAAGGTTAGTGGGTTTATCCGGGAAGGCAACCTGTGGGACCCATATGTCATCCCAGATGCTGATAGATGCTCCATCAGCAATGTCCCAGTGCAAATCTTGCTTGAGAAAATCCCTACCCCCCAGGATGCTAGACCAACACCATGATGCTTTAGGACCTTTTACAGCTTTCATGAAACCACTTTTAGGAAAGTACACACTCTTCAGAACCCTAGCCCACAGATCTTCGAGGCGATTAAGCAATCTCCATGCCGTTTTCGCCAGAAGAGCATCATTCATGACAGATAAATCTCGAAAGCCCATCCCGCCAGTGCTTTTTGCTGTTGTCAGAGACTCCCAGGCTTTCCAATGAGTGGTACTACCAGAGACAGTACCACTCCACCAGAAATTAGCAATTAGGCTACTAATTTCTTTACAAGTCTTTACTGGGAACTTGAAGACATTCATAGGGTAGATAGGAATCG
Source organism: Acacia crassicarpa (assembly GCA_034222035.1). Taxonomy (NCBI): domain Eukaryota; kingdom Viridiplantae; phylum Streptophyta; class Magnoliopsida; order Fabales; family Fabaceae; genus Acacia; species Acacia crassicarpa. Next base: position 45,286,183 of record JAWXYG010000003.1, read on the forward strand.
CCTGTAGAACTGCTTTAATCATAACATCACGCCCCGCAAAAGAAAGGAGAGAATGTCCCCAGCCCTGAATCTTATTGGCAATGCGTTCGCGAACATAAGCCAAGGCCTGATGCTTTGTCTTTCCCCATATACTCGGAATGCCAAGATACCTACCCGGGTCCTCAGTCGCAGGAATACCAAGAGTCCTCCCCACCATATTTTTCACATCATCAGGGGTATTGGAAGAAAAGAAGATAATAGATTTATCAAGGTTGATTACCTGCCCCGAGGCAGTGCAATACAGTTTCAGAATATCAGCCAGATGGTTACAGTTGCGTTGGGAAGCACGCATATACAAAAGAGCATCATCAGCAAAGAAGCTATGTGTAAGTTCAGGGCAGCTGTGACTCAGTTTGACGCCTTTAATAAAATAATCTGTCTGACTCCTTGTAATCATGATGGATAGAACTTCTGCAACAATGATGAAAAGATATGGAGAAAGTGGATCCCCTTGCCGGATACCCCAGCTCGGGGTAAAAGAACTCACTTTCTCACCAGATAAGCAAATATTCAAACTGACAGAGCACACACATTTCATTACAAGAGAAACCCACTCAGAGCAGAAACCAAATCTCAACAGTACATTTTCAAGAAAGTTCCACTCTACCCTATCATAAGCTTTACTCATATCCATTTTAAGCGCAAATTCATACTTTCCTGTGTCTTTCTTACGACGAAGATAATGGTACACCTCATTAGCAATGATAATATTATCATGAATACACCGCCCTGGAACAAAGGCACTCTGGTTTTGTGAAATACAAGTATCAAGTAAGGGGCGCATTCTATTTGCCAGGATTTTAGAAATGATTTTGTACGAGAAATTACAGAGACCAATAGGACGGAAATGAGATACATGTTCAGGTTTATGCACTTTAGGAATAAGAGTGATATTAGTTTCATTTAAATCATTAAGCACTAAATGACCAGCAAAAAACTCTTTAACCATACCACAAACCGACTCACCAATCTCAGGCCAACAGGAATGATAAAATTTACCGGAAAACCCATCAGGTCCAGGTGCTTTGTTGCTTCCAAGACTAAAGGCAGCAGCTTTAATCTCGTCCGCAGATACTGGTGACAGGAGACTGCTGTTCATATTGGAAGAGATAGTAGGCTCAATAAAACCCAAGACAATATCCATAGAACGATTACCAGAAGTAGTGAACAACTCCTGAAAAAAGCTAGCAATATTGTTAGAAATTTCATCCTTCTCATATAACCAATTGCCTTCATCATTTCTGATACAGGAAATTCTATTCTGTTGCCTCCTCTTGATAGTAGAAATGTGAAAGAACCGTGTGTTTCTATCACCAGCGCCTAACCAATTATTCCTAGCCCGTTGCCACCAATACTGTTCTTCCCGCTCCAAAACCATATCCAGCTCCCCTTTAACCTCCATAATCCTTCTTGCAACATCTGGAGATCGGACCTCTAGTGCCAACTCAGCCAGGTGAGTCTTTAAAAGATCAATGCTTTTGCCGCTATTAGGGAATTCCTTCTTGCTCCAAGCCAATAACATATGCGTACACCTCTTCAGATTACGTACAAACTTTTCTAGCGACGAGTCTCCATGATCAGTATGATCCTGCCAACATTCCCTGATAACATCACGGAAAGACCCATGTAGTACCCATGCAGCTTCAAACCGAAAAACCCGATTATGATGACGATTTTCATGATGGAAGTTAACAAACAGCAGGTGATGGTCAGATCCAGCTGGAACAATATTAAACACCTGAAGACACGGAAATAACTCTCTCAACTGCAAATTACCCAAGGCCCTATCAATACGCTCATGGATTGTATCCGGGTCATCTCGATTGTTGCACCAGGTAAAAGTAGGACCATTGTACCCAAGATCTTCAAGATCACAATCCGCTAACAAACATTTGAAATTCAGAATCCTCCTCCAGGGGTGAGGCCGGCCACCGCTTTTCTCGTGCTGAAAAAGAATATCATTAAAATCCCCGATACACATCCATGCGTTTCCAATATTGCTACTAAAACGTCGGATCTCTTGCTAGCACAACATTCTATCCCCTTCGTCAGTGGGAGCATAGATGAAAGTGATATACGACGGGGTCGAAAACGTCTCAGACGACACACTGGTATGAATAATATTCGAGGAGGAAAAAAGAATATTCACAATAATCCCCTCCGACCACCACAACGCTAGGCCGGCACTTTTCCCAACAGGGTTAACAATCCAATCCTCATGAAAACCGCATTTTCGCCTGACTTTCCTTACCACCTTTGCCTTTTGCTTAGTTTCCATAAGGAAAACTAAGTGGGGTTTCTTCCTAGAACATTCGTCCCTTAAATTCCTAACTGTCAAGGCAACCCCCAAACCTTGACAGTTCCATGCTAGTAGATTCATGGCGCACCGGTGGTTGGTCCCATCCAACCACCAGCTGTATCAGACTGAGAAGAGTCATAATCCATGTCATGTGTATTGTCAACCTCCAACCTGCTATCAAGAAGCTCTATCTCACCAGACATAGGCAACTCGCAAGCCATACCCGATTTTTCATCAACTCCACGCAGGCGAAGATACTTCTTTACCGACTGACAATTCCTCTTACGCTCCTTCTGTAACCTCCCCGCTACACATTGGGTAGGAACTGGATCGACAATTGACTCAGAGGCCAATTTTCTGCGTTTTTTCCTTTCATCTGATGTCAAATCATCCTCGCGAGTACGCTTAAGATGAATACCTTCCAAGCTCAAAGACAAGGCCGAAATAGGAGAGAAACCACAAGGTGAACTAATTACTTTAGCCGTAGTTTCCTCATCACTAGGGTATTCCACAATGTAAGGCTGAGAAGGTTCTTGGTTGATTTTTTCCTTTCCTTTGAGCGCATTTACTCCTCCCTGTGCTCCCTTGATATTCTCCAAGGCCACCTCTGCATATATAGAAGAGTTAAAAATAATAGGAGTGCCAGATTGGAACGACATACCTGAAACGTGGCTGGTTGGGCTTGGCAAATTTGAATCCGCCAACGGTAAACGGATATTAGAAGCAAGGCACATAGGTGCTGGTCCAGGCCCATGTGAACAAGAGTTCAAAGGTGTAATTAAAGTGGATAATTGATGAGGGCCCTCTTCCATCAGTGAGCCCACAAGTTGGACTTTAAGCCCATTCGGATTATTGCAATAGCCCATATTTTCCACATCATCCTTATCCGACATTATGCACATGACTTTCCTTAGACTGTTACCGTCAATTTCATTCAACAAAGAAAGGGGAGCAGAGGGCCCACACACCAACAACTTTCCTATTTCCTTGTCTCGGTCAAACCCCTTCCCATCACCCCCGTCATCCTCTTTCATCAAAAAACAGTCCTCATCTTCGACCTTCCCAACGCCAACGTCAGTCGTTATCACGCTTTCCACCATCGGTACAGTTGCTTTCGGCTGGACATCAGAGAAAGACTGCAAAGTCGACTGCGTTGCAGGAACCAGAATAGCCGTTGAGTTTTCTGTACCGTTACCTCTACTCACGAGTTCTGAGTTCCCCTCCATGGCCGTCCGAGAAGACACATTGGCTTTCTCCTTTTCCGGCAGGGCTGGTAACCATCCCCGGCTTTTAGATGTATCAGATGTCCTTTGGATAAAAGGAACTTCACACCACGCCTCATCACAAATCCCCAAAGCTTCTTCTTTTGTTTTGACAGTCGAGGTGCTCATCCAAGCCCCGAATTCCTTCCCCGCCTCATCTCCTTGCTGATGCTCAGGGAGTTCCTTACACCGACGGCCATCGTGATCCAGCCGGCCGCACAAATGGCAGAAGCTCGTAAGCCTTTCGTACTTCACAGTAATTCAAGCGGGATCCCTGTTCTTACGTGGAATCCAAAACCCAGGTATGAGAGGGCTATCCATTCTGATAAGAGACCTAACCCTCACATAACCTCTGTCCACTCTACCTTCCCACCTCGGCTGCTCGAACATTACTGTCTTACCGACAGTATCACCCAGGATTATGGCATTGGCATTTGAAAAAACTTCAACCGGGAGGCCATGAAACTGGACCCAAAACGGTGTCTCCACAAACTTGACATCTTGAAGAACCATAAAGCTCTCCCAGACTTGAAGGTTTAAGAGGAAACCTTGCACTGACCATGGTCTTCCCTTGAGAATACGAGCAAAATCTGAGACCTTTTTAAAAAGAAAACGGAAGATAAGCTTTTCCTTATCTAGCTCATGAACCTCCAAATCCTCCTCCAGGTTCCACCCTCTTTTAATCATAGAAACTATCGCAGGAATATTCAGCTTTTTACTGGTGGATATCATACCCACCAGTGAACCGCCGTAACGCTCTGCTTCATTCTCAAAGTCTAACACCACATGATTTGATACCCTAGAGCCACTTCCCTGTCCTATTTCCATCCTATCCCACAGGACAAAGAAAACTCTTCCCAGCAAGAGACAATCTAGAGGACAGCGAAAAGAAAGATGGAGAGGAGACCACAACGAAAACAACCGAAGAAATGCAAAAAGGTTTGAAAACCAGGAAGACTCCAGAGGAGCGAGAGACTCTCACATAAGGAGAGAGGAGTGACTCAATGATGGAGGTAATAAGCAAAATTATACCCATAATTTATATAAGGGTAAAATACCATCTCTTAGCATGATATGTTATTTCTCAGTTGTACTCATCATCCTAATCTTATTTATTTTGTATACAAAGCTTGATGTTATTTCTCTTGTACTTTCAACACTTTAAACCATAAATAAGATTATAATGTTGGATGAAAATAAAAAAAATATATCAGAGATTGTTGGATACACTATAAATAATTTTAGGGTGTTAGATGCTGCTTTGTCTATTTTATAACATTAAAACTTTATGTCAATTGGATTGTTCCAAGGCTCTGTAGGGCTAGAGTATATCTTCAGTCTTAAAGAATGTTTATAGAGGTACTGATCCATACTCACGTGATGAAAATAACCCTTTCCTATCAATTTCAAGTCTTCAACATCACACTCTTCACTTTTACTCTTGACCACATAAAAGTATACCCATAATTTATATAAGGGTAAAATACCATCTCTCAGCATGATATGTTATTTCTCAGTTGTACTCATCATCCTAATCTTATTTATTTTGTATACAAAGCTTGATGTTATTTCTCTTGCACTTTCAACACTTTAAACCATAAATAAGATTATAATGTTGGATGTAAATAAAAAAATATATCAGAGATTGTTGGATACACTATAAATAATATTAGCTAGGGTGTTGGATGTTGCTTTGTCTCTTTTATACTATTAAAATTTTAGGTCAATTGGGTCGTTCCAAGGCTCTCTAGGGCTAGAGTATATCTTTAGTCTCAAAGAATATTTATAGAGTTACTTATATATCGTCTACCAACAAAACTCTCATATTAATAGTATGATTTAAACTCAAGGGTTATGAGCTAACTCTGTATCATCTGGATTTATTTTTGTTTGCTATTTTGACTTTTACATAAACACTCTCGGTGCGGCGAAGTCTGAAAAATAAGCAATATTGTTCATATAGTTTTGAGTTAACATATTGTATCAGAGTTTTTAATTTTAATCTTACATATAGTCATCTTTTTTTATTATTCATTGAACATTTTTTGGCAGAAATTATATTTTAATTTTCTCAACATTGAAAAAATAAATTCATTACTATTTTGAATGAAAATAATTAACTTGACGACATTAAGATTATGTCATAATTTTGAAAATTATAAAATTAAGTTTGGAGAGCATCGGTTTTTCTTTGAGAGTAAATGATAAATTTCTTCCGCACTAAATCCGAATCACTTTGTTCAAAAGATGAGAAGTTTGATTAACACTGAGGTTTTGAAAATTCGACCAATTAATGAATCAGTTGAGAGAATAATTCAAACTCGGGTCAGACAAGTCATCATCGAAAAACTATATTTAATTAAAAAATATATAATGTTCATATATAATATTAAAAAGAGTAATATTTAAATATAAAAATAATTAGGACACACTATTACGGATTTTTTTTTTTTAATCGATCATATATGACGAACTGTCATGCATATATGTAGGGCTATATCTGCCCCGCCTAGCTAAATAATCTTTTCGGACTATAATATATTGATGGCATATATAATGGCTCTTTGTTAATAACTATAATGTATTAGCTATAATTTCCTTATATATAGTTATTTTTATTATTTGTTCTTCTTAATTTTTTCTATTAATATTTATTATATAAGAGACAATATAATCATTGATAATACTAAGATAATAATATTAAATAAAAAACTTATATTTATAGTACTTAAAATTCAATATATGATGGATAAACATCATACAAATTAAAAGAAATAATAAATTAAACACTCTCAGAATAAAACATTATCTTATAATGTTTTGAATTCTAAAAGAAAATCAATTAATAAAAAAGTGTACAATATTCTCTAATGTATTTGTAATAAATTGTCTATATATCATGTAACACCCCAAATTCCATACTTCAAAATGTGTCAGTGACACGTGTTTTAAAACTTGACAGGGTTTGAGGTGCTACAACTCAACATAATGCGGAAGGAGAGCATGCACTAACGTTTGGATGATGAGTATTTGATATAAAATGCCCAGACATATGATGATGTCCCAACATAAGCTGATATATATAAAAATAATCCTGAAGGAATATTCATGTGATACATTAGTACAGAGCTTTGTATAATTACAATTCTTCATGACAACTATACAATCTTAAACCAAGCCTCAGGTAGACTTTGGGCAATGAACCTAACTCAGTTAATCAAACAATTTGGTTAGGTCGGTGTCTAGTGGAAGTCTCACCGAGTTCACGGTGACTGATTGACTGAACCACATAGACGAACCCTTTCTAGACACTAAATGGTTTAAAATAACTTCATTAAATCCATGCCAGGAAGAATGCTCTGTTGACGCTCTTCCGACATTTGCTTTGACCGGTGCCTCCTATCGGCTTCTCCCTTCGGTGCCTTTTCACGGCTCCATCTACCGTTGTCTTCTCTGATCCTGGTTCCTTTCCTGAACCTTAGACAAATCTGAGATTCAATCGGATTGAATATCAGGTAACAGTTAACCTCTATAGCAGATATAACAATATATGACAAATATTCATTACATTACAGCATTAATCAATACATAAGCACACATCAGATGTAAGATTAATATATCAACAGTACACATTACATGTAAAGTTATCTATGTCTGCACCTCGCCGTACTACAATGGCCTATCGTGTCTTCAGAGCTAGGAAAATTCAACGGCATTATCAAGACTATAACCCGTGTGAAGTTGAATGTATAAACAGGTGATCTAAGCCTCATAAACTTAGTCACAGTGTCTGACCCAAGACCTAGTCTTGTTCATCACTTCATGAATCAATCAATCATATATAATCATACAAGATATAGATGATTAAAGTTACTAGTACGCGAACGTACCTATCACTGTGTAACGGCCAACATGCCTGACCATTGAATCCGACCCCGGACTTCCCGGATATCCTAACATATCACCATATCACTTAGAATAATATCCTAAGAGATATTTCCACCTCTATTTACCTCTCTATCCTTGGTGGATTTGCTATTTACAATTTTGCCCTTAAATTTTATTAAAAACGTAGTGCAGTATTTTCAGCTGGGCAGATTTTTCTGTAACTTTGAAAAATCATAATTAATTCTATAAAACTTGTTTTGAGGTTCTGTAAAATTCCTCATGACCCTTGATATGCCTATTTTCAAGGAAAAATATTCCCAGATGCTATAACATCAAGAATCACTTCCAGTTTAATATTTTCTCAACACTGCCCAGATTTAATCCCAGAAAACATGGTTTAACTTCAAAAATTCATTACTCCTTGTGTAGAGCTCAAAACGCTTCATATTTTATATATTTAGGAATCCCTACATATATACTATATTCCAGTAAAATCTCATGATTTAATGACTTCATTTACAACATAAAATAATAGCCTCAATTTTCACTGTCAGCAAAAGCTTAAAACTTGGAAATTCTCCAACTTTTGTCTTAATGATCTATTAATTCTATAAATTATTTCCTAACATGTTTTCCACTCCATTTTGTGTTTTAAAAGCAATGGAGACTTCCAAACATGAAAAGGAACATTTCTAACAATTTCCTAGATTAAACTACATTTATGCTAGAAACTACTAAGAACAACTAAGAACTACTAATTATAAACTAAAGACTAGAAACTAAAAAACTAAAGACAGGATTACCTTTTGAAGCCTCTTGCTTCTCCTTCTTGCTCCACTCCTCTCTTAAATTCACCTATTAGGTTTGAGTTTGGTGTTAAGAATTGTGAAGAACCTAAGCTCCTATTTATAGTAAATTAGTGTGGCATTTTGGTAGTTAAATGGAACTTGCCTCTTCTTGCTTTTGAGCCAAAGGATCTAAACTTAGTTAAGAAGTTTTAATCTCATCCATCCATGTGATTAGAAAACTCTAACTAAATCTCTAAGTTTTGCTTTTTGAAATTCAATTTATTATTTATTTTATATTTAAATAAAATAAGCTCTTTCTCTCTAAAACTCAATTCCATCCCTCCATCACATGTGCTGACATGCCTATTGCGTTTTGGCATTTAATTGTGTTTTCTTTTGTTTTTGCTTATGCGCACGTCATTTATTAGCAAAATGCCCCAATTATGTAATTACAAATTCCAAACAAACTCATCCATGCATATATGGCGCCACTTTTGACTTTGACTTTTCAAAGCTAAGTTTAATTATTATATGATAAATACTCTCCCCTCTCTCATGGCTTGTTGGCCAAATTCTCACCATGTGTGATTAGCAGAATATCTAGATTTTTATAAGATTAGTTAGCTCTCAACTAGGCTTTGGAACTAGATGCAAATGAGATAGTTGATTACTAACTAAATAAGAGACATTTAGGTGGTAATCATAAAATTTATCCAAGTCTCTAATTGATTCATAATCTCCGAAAATTACAACCTTCCTTAGATGTCTCTAATTGTCTTTTTATCATTTTAAACTAAATTCCAAAACCTGAGAAAAAGATTTTGGAGATATCCTATACCGAGCTTAAAATACACTGGTTCATAATAAATCCTTATATTTGATCTATGATTAACGTATCTCAAGATATAATTTATTTTGTATAGATTCTCATTTACTTGTGTCTTGAATTAATTTCATTGATTTACTTAATTGATTTATGCTCAATTTTCCTATTGGTAGATCCATTGACTTTTCTCTCTCTTCTTACTAGACTCACAACACTCACAACATTTGCGCACACACACACATTCACGACTTCCTCTCTCATTGGTCAAAACCTTTTCTCATGGATTAAGCTTTATGTAGTTAATTTAGACCATTAGATTTTAGCTTTATTAAATATCACAACTTGAGCAAATCTCGGAATAGGATTCAACAAACTTAATTTCAACCTATAGTTTGGGGTGCTAAAGTTTAGGAATATGAGACGTTCAATAACCAAAAAGAAAAAAAAAAATCAGCATTTTACCTCATCGTTTTTTAGTGTTCTCTGCTTTTTCCTGCGTTTTTTCTATTTTTAAAATTTCAAACCCACGGTCATCATCATACTAAATAATATGATCCCCACGGGCGACTTTAAACATCAACTAGGGAGCTCTCGTTATATAAGAAAATAAAATGAAACCAAAAACTTAAGTGAAAAAAGTGAAAGCTTGCAGCTGTAGGAGTGTAGGGTGAAGATCTATGATAGTTGTGAAGAACAAGACTTATAGCACTAAAACAAAACTTATGGAAAAAAAAAATAGTATAAGACCTACTAGTGAAGCTTGAAAAACGTTTGAGAAGGAGTACAAAAAGTTGCATCAAATATATATTAGATTTTGGAGAATATCTTCTAGACAAAAAATGATATGATAAAAGTATTTTTTTAGAATAGATTCTGAGAAAAAAAAAGTTTTTGATAAAATGATAGTGTTTGGATATTGTTATCAGAATAGTTTTTTCATGTTCGAGTTATTAAAAATGATATTAGCTTTTGTGATAATTGCATATAAAAGATAAGGTTTTTTAATAAATATTTTTAGCATTAAATTTCATAATAAATAAAAAAATAATGTAAATTTGTGTACAAAATTAAAATTATAACCTTAGTGATTTTTATAATGGGATAGGATATTGTCACTGACATTTTTTTTATCACTACCACTTTTTCACCGTTAGATTAGAATCTTATCTATCTTTATCATTTTTCTCTTCTATTAATATTCTGATCTAATGGTGAAAAAGTGGTAATGATATTGGTAGTGACAAAAAATAATGGTGAAAATATCCTATTCCTTTTATAATATGATAAAATAGCTCAAACATCTATGTATCAACAAATTATATAGACAAATAATTTTAAATAGTAATTAATAAATTTTACATTCTAAATAGTAATTAACAGTTACTAGATTCCTTTTTAAAAGTATGGCATTACCCTTCATCCACAGAATTGAATCTGATAGGCAACATTTATCTGAGTTGCTCCCTCTGTTCCTAATTATAAGACATATTTAACTAATTTTGGAGAGATTAAGAAGTTAAATTAGTTAATTTTACTCATTTTCCTAAAAATGCCCTTATATAAATTTAAAATAACATAAATAAATGTAAATTAACAACCCTATACCACATACTTCTCAAATTTAAAATTTTCCTTTCCATACACTTTTTAATTGAAACAATGGTTTTATTAGATCCACATATATGTGTGTATATATATATATACATATAGATATACACATATGCACGCGCATATATCTACACACATATATATGAATACACAAACACATAATTATATATATATAGACACACACATATATGTATGTGTGTATTGATAGGCACACACATATATATTGATAAGCGCACACTATTGACAAGCGCGCACACACACACATATTGACAAGCACACACACACTCACATATATATGTGTGTGTGTGTCTATATATATGTGTCAATGTATATATGTGTGTATATTTGTACACACACATATAATCATCAAAAACCAAACATATTTGAGAGAATAAAATAAGGTTATTTTAAGAAAAAAAAATTGACAAAAATTAGAATGTTGCCCTATAATTAGGACCAAAACTAATTCTTAAATATTGTCTTATAATTAGAATCGGAAAGAATATATATATATATATATATATATATATATGAATGTGAAAGAAAGATTGACGGAGGAAAGAGGAAAAAAAAAAGAAAGGGAAGGATGGTAGAGGAAAGAGAAAAATGAGGAAAAATTAGTCGTTCCAAAACCATGGTTTTAGATCAAAGAATGCTCCTTCATTTTTCTCAGTGTATGGATAAACTTTCAGCAAACAATGGTTCTAAGTGTCAAAGTGTTTTTTTTTTAACCAAAAATCCAAAAAGCCTCGTATACCAGACATAAATAAGGCTTAGAATTAGAAGCATGACAAATATGGAACTCATTTAACACGTGCAAATAAGTGAATAAAATATTGAGTCTTATATATAAATTATTTAATTTAATTTTTAGTGTTCTTTTGTTGGCCCAACTGACACTATATATTTGAGCCCAAAAAAAAAAAAAAAAGAACTGACACTATATAAGATCCCTCACTGTGTCCTATCGTTTCCACTGTCTCTCTCAGGTTTTGTCTGTGAAAGGTTTTAAAAAGAAATTTAGGAGGAGGATGAAGCGAAACTGTCGTAATTCAATGTAAGCATATTTTTGTTCTGCCTTTTCGTTTCTTTAATTTGCTTTGTTGATTTTCTCATCGTCATTATATTTAATTTGTTTGAGGAACAAACGGAATTTTATTACGGAAAAAGATAAATAAATATCATTTCAACTAAAATCTTAACACTTGAAAACTATATATATAGGTCTTAAGGTTATTTTGCTTTTTTTAAAAAAAAAAAAAAAAAAAAAGCAAACGTACGGCTGCCTCCGCCCACGACCTCCCTAAATGGCCGGCTTGATCACCTAAATTCCCTTCCCTGCCGTCCCTCCCCCACCACGGAGTACGAATCCTCATTGGGATTCTACAGCTCCTATGAGGATTATACAGCTCCATCAGACTAGAAACACAATCTGCAGCGTTACCGGCCCCACAACGGCAACCTCCAAGCCGTAAATCCGAATCCTCAGGTCGTCGTTAATCACCGTCCAAGTGGAGCACAAGAACCAAAACTTGTACGAAACCCGGAAAGCCGCAAACACGACGATATTCAACAGACCACCGTCTGGGCGCCAGAGGGTGTGATGGGAATGGAGATGAGATGGACGAAGGAGATGCCCAGGTGTCGGAGGATGATGAGGATGTGGATGTGGCAGAGGGTGGTGTGTTGGGCGGGGACGACCGGAAAAGGGGAGGAGCTTGGAGGGGCACAGAGGAACATGAAGAAGACGAGGATGAAGCGGACAGTCCAGGAGAGGAGGATGAGGGCATTGTGGTAAAAGTACAAAATTTTTAAAATCCCAGATTTTTACCTTAAGACTTATATATCATTTTTAAGTGTTAACAGATTCTTCTAGAGTTTTAAAAATTTAAATGGCATTTATATGTCTTTTTCCCATTTTATTAAACTCTTTCTTATCCAAAATATAAAAGTTGATTTTTTTAGAGAGATTAATAAAGATAAATAAATTATTTAATAATATTATATTTGTATTTAATTAGATTAACTGATTCAAGGACGCCTGCCTACTTTACGACAACAGATGCGGATGAACTAGCTTAGCTGCTCGGAGAAAGGCTTTCCTGGAAGAAATATTAATTGTTAAGTTAGACAAAATAGTTTTAAAAAAATACGATAAATTTAAATATTTTAAAATAATTTAATTAATTTCCTTAATGTTATTAAATTTTCTTCTTATATTCATGAGTAAAGGGGTAGTTCGTTTGCGTGTTTGTAATTTTTAAGAATCCCACAGTAATGAGCCTTTGGACATCACACAGCAGCAGCATCCCCAATTTCTTCCCAATGGTTGCCGCCACTGCTTCATCGATGTTACAGAACTTCAGGTACTCTCTTATCTATATATAAAAGTTGGAAAATGAACTGCTGTGTATTTATAGGAAGACATATATATATTCTATATATCTTCATTATTTATTTTTGTACTGAAGCAAATAATTTGAAAATTTTGATGATTACCAGGCAAGGGTGATAATATGGTTGGGTAGCAGAGAAATGGAAGGATCAACATCAGAAACAATATCGTCATTTTGGTTGCAATCTCAAGCTTTGATGTGTGAAGGTGGAGCTCATGGAGGTCTCTCTCTCAAGAAATCTCTTCACACTTTTCTGCAGAAGAGAAAGAAAAGGACCCAAAAGATCACAACAAAGTCACAATGTGATGAATGTGAATAATAATAATAGTATTATTATTATTATCATTATTATTAGTTCAAAAAATTACTTCCCATCACCAAACCCACACAAATATTTTACCATTTTTGGTGCAAAGTTGCATCATCATTAATATTGCTGGCCCCTATGTTCATCCCCATTTCAGGAAATTCTTCATGTGCTAGCTAGTCTGCTTATTGCTACACGTTTTTTCTCTTTTAAGTTTTAACTTTCTGACTTCCTCAATTCAACTTGCTTTTTTCTTACTATAATAAGTATGTCTCTACCTATAGCTATTATCTTTTCTTCATGCCTGGCTCTTCAATCGAAAGTCAGGAAAATGAGTTTAGATCTAAGAATTGTAAGCACCAAACTCAGAATTTATAAGAGTTGATCGGTCTCAATGAAGCGAGAACCTAAACGAGTCGACTGGTTAGATTAGTGAACTGGTGAATCAGTTCTTTGGTTGGTTCAAGTAAGAGTTTCGTACAATAGTTGACAAGAATGAATTTTATATAACTTTTCTCCTTGCTTTATTGAGCCTAAAATGACATTGTATTGAGTTTAAAAAAATAGTGATTGATCCACCATATTCTTTTCCCGTTGCCAAATCAATTGCAAGAACAACTTTTTGTATCCTCCTCTCACGCTCCTCAGCATATTATTTTAAGCTCTTCCTTTTTTTTTTTTTTTTTGAATTGAAGGGATTTACACTAACAACCTGATGTTACAAACGGTAACCAGGAGTTTACATGTCACTAAACTAAAAGGCTATTAGTGTTTTTAAGCCCTTCTAATATACTATTTTCAGCTTCGCTTGTAATTCTTTATGCACCCCACATTAGATGTTGACAGAGATCTGCTAATTAAAGAGGTCAAGCAACCTATGGGGATAGCCACCGGATAAAACTATAATTAGCAATATACATTTTTCATACATTGCACAAAGTCTAATTAGCTAACCAACTGTATGTTTTTATGAACTTTGAATAATTAGATTATATATTGAGAGAGATGTATTAATGACCATGATGAACATCCCACCTAACATGCATTGGCATTCAATGTCCAAATTTTCTGAATTTAGTAATTTATGAATTGGTCCAAAATCATGCATTATAATAGTTTAGCTCCCTAAAAGTTTTATTGTTGAAAAAAAGGCTCTCTAAAAGTTTAATTAATAACACTTTTTAAAAAAAATTTAATGACAACATAGCTTTACTATTTTCAAAAATACTTTTATTTTTATTTTTTAAAGATGAATGTTTTATACATAATATGGAATTCTGAATTCATTTTTCACTTAAAGAAAATGTGATTTATTGAAGCAATGTGGTTCAAGCGAAAGGAAACACTAAGTAACCATTTGGTTTATGGAATCGGAGATAATGTAATGGATATATATATATATATATATATAGGGTTAAGTACCATTTTTGCCCCTGAAGTACGCGCCCAGGAGCAATTTTACCCTTTAAGTTTTCAAGATCGCGAAATATTTTTTTAGTACCAACCAGTATCCTGAAATATCTTTTTAGTACCTGTCAGTACCTTAAAATATTTTTTTCAACGTCCTAAAATAATTTTTTAAGATTATGAAGTATTTTTTAAACATCCTAAAATAATTTTTCAAGATCATGAAGTATTTTTTTTAGTACCAGCCAATATCCCCAGGCAATATCCTGAAATATCTTTTTAGTATCTGTCAATATCCTGAAATATTTTTTCAACGTCCTAAAATAATTTTTCAAGATCATGAAGTACCTATCAATATTTTTTCAGTACCCGTCAGTATCTTGAAATCTCTTTTTTGTATCCTTAATATTTAAACAAAAAAGAGGGATTAAGTATATTTTGCGTCAAAACGATGCAATATTAAAAAAGAGAACAACAGTGGATGGGAGGCCAAAGAGGACCTCAGCCGGATCCTGACATAACATACTATGTATGGACAATATTTCTCTTTCTCACTCTCTTTGGAATTTGTGTCTCATTTCCATTTACTTTAGCTACTAACCTGAAATATCATATTTGTAAAATAACTAATGACATTAAAAAAAATAAAAAAGGTTAAGTACCAATTTTGCCCCTGAAGTATGCGCCCAGGAGCAATTTTGCCCTTTAAGTTTTTGAAGGAGCAATCTTGCCCCTGAAGTATCAAAACGGAGCAATGTTGCCCCTCCGTTAGAAACCCTAACGGTTAACTAAGTCAACGAACGTTGACCGTTAGTTGACCTAACGGAGGGGCAACATTGCTCCGTTTTCATACTTCACGGGCAACATTGCTCCTCCGGAAACTTAAGGGGCAAAATTGCTCCTCGACACGTACTTCAGGGACAAAAATAATACTTAACCCTATATATATATATATATATGTATTTTGTTGGATTATATCGAATACGAGAATTTCTGGGAATGATATAGCAAAATAGAAAATTAAACCCTATCTACACATATATATAATATACATGTTGGGTTTATGGTAATTCTTTCAATTTGTGCATGCATGTATATATTGGGTACATAATAATTTTTTAATATTTAATGGCAGAAATATTATGCAATGTAAAAGTTTTGTTTATAGTAATTTTTGAATATTTAATCGAATATTATTTAATGGATATTTTAATATTTTTAATGGTAAAATATAAAAAAAATTTAATTTTTTTAGTCTTGGAATAGTTGAATTTTTATATTATTAATTTTTTAATATTTGATCGTTGAATTATTTAATATTTAACAATATTTATAGGTGGATACTTTGGCCAAATTAAGAAATTATAATGACAATAGTATTTTTTTTTTTCACTTGATTACCGAATGGTTGCATCTTCATTTATCAATACAATAAAATCATAAATTCAAATCGCATTGATGATTGCTTCTATAAGTATATTATTATTTTTAATTTGTCATTATTCAACCAACAAAAAATGCACACATCATACCAATACATGATTGAACTCACAACATTATAGTTAAGAAATATTTTAAAAAATATTTTAAAAGATGCATAGTGTCAATTGGGAGTTGAGACAAATGGATGTGACTTTTACATTTAGATTATTAACTTCTGAAATTATATATTCATTTCTTTCTGATCCATTTCATTCATTTCCATCCAAATTAATTCCTCCTATTTTTTATATTTTTTTGCCAACCTTTTTTTTAATATATAATTTAATTTTGATAATGTATGCATAGAGAAGGCAAAAAGATGCAAGTTGTAGGGTAAGAAGTAATTATTCAAAAGGCCTACTTCCCCAAAATGGAAAGTTTCCCACTTTAAAAGACCAAACAGTGACAATTACATCTGATCCAAACCCACGTGACGAAAGTAACCCTTTCCTATATATTTTCAGTTTTCAACATCACATTGTTCATCTTTGTAAACTTTGAGAGAAAAAATATAATTTTTATTTAATCTCTGAATCTGAAAAAGTATATATAAGCCTTTATATAGGTAAATATTGAGCTAAATCTAGAATCTCATAAAATTTAATCAAATCAAAGTAAATCAAACTAATTAAGATATAATAGGAAATATCTTAAGATAGAAATATACCTATATCTCATCATAATAATAAGATAATAATTATAATAAATGTATAATATTCTCACAACCTTCACTTTTGTTTTTTGGTCAAAGGATCACCTTCACCATTGAACATAAAGTATACCCATAATTTATATAAGCGTAACATAACATCTATCACCCTAAAGTTATTTTTCAATTATCTGTCAATTGTATCCTTCACCTCAATCTTAATTATTAAGCACACAACAACTTATGCTATTTGTCTTGCGCTTACAACACTTTAAACTATAAATAGGATTATGATGTTAGATACAACCAAAAAATATATATATATCAGAGAGTGCTGGACACACTATAAATAACATTAGAGTGTTAGATGCTACTTTGTCTTTTTTATAACGTTAAAAGTTTAGGCCAATTGGCCGGCTTGGGGCTCATTGCATATAAGTTATGAGCTAACTCTGTACCAACTAGATTCACCTTTATTGGCGACTTTACCTTTTATATAAACACTACCGCAAAGTCTGACAAATAAGCAATATTGTCCATATAGTTTTGAGTTAACATATTTTATTAGAGTTTTTAATTTTTATCTTACATATAGTCATCTTTTTTATTGTACATTGAACATTTTTGGTACAAATTATATTTTAATTTTCTCAACACTGAAAAAATAAATTCATTACTATTTGGAATGAAAAAAATTAGGGAGAATTCCAATAAAATACCATATGAATTTGCAAAACCCCCAAAAGCCCGCCGAATTTGTAAAAAGATTAAGAGGTGACAAAAAATTTTCAGGGTTATGTAAATTCGTGGAAAATGACCCTAATGCCCTTCCTTCCTCTCTTCCTCTTCCCCCTTCCTCTCTCTTTGAACTAGAACCACTTGCCGCCGCACGTTCGTTCGTCGCCGTCTACCTCTGCCGTCGTCGCCGTGGGCATTCTCTCTTTTTTTTTTCTTTCTTTCTCTTCTTCCTTCTTCCTTCTTCCTACTTCCTTCCTTCCTTCCTTCCTTCCTTCCTTTCCCTCTTCCTTCCTTCCTTCACGGTTTCTTCTTCCAATTTCTTCCAGATCATCCGATAAAAAAAAAATTATTGTTTCTCGTTTTCTCGCGTTTTCGTGTTTCAGTTTTCGTTTTCTTTTTCATCGGTGCCGGTGGCGGGTGCGGCGTCCAAGGTGAAGGGTGCGGTGTTGGCGTCGACGGCAGAGGTAGACGGCGGCAAACGAATGTGCGGCAACGAGTAGTTCTGGTTCAGAGAGAGAGGGGAAGGGGGAAGAGGAAGAGAGGAAGGAAGGGCATTAGGGTCATTTTCCACGAATTTGCATAACTCTGAAAAGCCTTTGTTACCTCTTAGTCTTTTTACAAATTCGGCGGGCTTCTGGGGGTTTTGCAAATTCATATGGTATTTTATTGGAATTCTCCCAAAAAATTAACTGGCGACATTTATAAGATTATGTTATAATTTTGAAAATTATAAAATTAATTTTAGAGAACATCGGTTTTTCTTTGAAAGCAAATGATAAATCTCTCCCGCACTAAGTCCCAATCACTTATTTAAAAGATGAGAACTTTTGTTAACACTATGGTTTTGAAAATTTTCAGCCGGTTAATATTAGTCCAGACAATAATTCAAACTCGGGTCAGACAAGTCGTGATTGAAACAATATATTTAATTAAAATATATAAAATATTTATATCTATTTAAATATGAAAATTATTAATATACACTACTACAAAAAAAGTTTTTTTTTTTTAATGACAGTAATTATTGATTATATATGACAGTTCTTAACTGTCATGCACTATATATGTTTCATGTAGCTAAATAATGGTTCCTAAAGGCAATGTATTAAGGGTATATAACGGTTCTTCGTTAATAAATGTAATATATTGGCTACGTTTTTCATTATATATAGTTATTTGTATTATTTATTTTTACTATTATTATTTATTATATAAGACACAATATAATCATCGATAATAATGTTAACAAATAAAACTTATATTATAGTACTTAAAAGAAATTAATAACTTAAACATCATACAATATAGGAGTATCTTAAAAGAAAATCAATAAAAATTTTACAATATTCTCCATTGCCTTTGTTGTAGATTGTCCCTACATCATGTATTAGTGCGTTCCAAGAGTTCCGTCACATATCCTTTAATTGCAGAAGGATGATATAAATATGAAAATAGGCCAATATAAAAACTTAAATAAATCTCAAAATACCACTTTGAAAATCATAATATAGTAAAAATTGGAAAATATAAAAAAATTGAGCAAATCTTAGAATATGATTCAACAAACTTTTTGAGGTGCTAAAGTTCAGGAACGTGAGATGCTCAATAATAAGAAAATTCAATATTTCAACCTACAGTTTGATTTCTCTCGCTTTTTTTTTTGTCTCTTATAATTTTCAAACCAACAACAATAATCATATTGGATATCGTAATCTCGATCGGTAACCTTGAGCATCAACTAGCAAGCTCTCATTATATAAAAAAAATAAAATGATACTAAAAACGTTAACTTGAAAAAAAAAATGAAAGCTTACATGAGGAAGAATCAGAAAAGGAAGGAGCTGTAGAGTGAAGATCTATGGTAGTTGTGGAGAATATATAAGACCTGCGGTGCCAAAACATATCTTATATGAAAAAAAGAGTATAAGACCAACTAGTGAAGCTCGAAAAACGTTTGAGGAGGAGTTTAAAGAGTTGTCAAATAATTTTTTTCCTTCAAAATATCGCGTTCTTATATTTGAGTTTGTTTGTTTGTTTTTTTTTTTTTTCAGAATCTCACTTTTATTTACATTAAAGAATACTTACAATTCCTTGTGAAGTCATTTTTTTTTTTCAGGATCCTGTATTCTTATATATGATGGTTATTTCGTAAGAACAATAATTTTTGTTAGTAAATACATAATGATTAATAATTACAACGGTTATATTTTCATTTTCGTGAATTTCGTCTCTCAATAGTCCATACATGAGTGTATACATATTTAATCGTTAGGTTTTAAGATTATATATTCTTATGCAACCTCTGCCGTCTTGATATATATAACCTTTATTAGCTATAACTGTTATTTATTAAACATTATATATGTGCGAATCTATAGTAGTGATATAAGTAAATAGAATATTATGTATAAACTATACATAATTCAATAAAACAAAGATACTAAGGACAAATATGATCAACTATTATTTTCTTAACTCAAAATGAAACCATATACTATTATTATTATTTCAGGCTTAGGAAGAAAAATAAATCCACTTTGACTAACCCGGCCAAAACCCTTAGGGTGTGCATGGCAACCATTTTGTTGCCTAGCACTGTTTCTGAGATGAAACAGTTTTTTTTTTTCTGATTTTGTGCTTTGGAAGAGTTCTGAGAATCAAAATTACGTTTGTTAACCCATTTTATTTTTACTCCGAAAATCAGAATTACGTTTGGCAACACATTTTTCCTCCTCTTGTTTGGGAGTTAAAAAAATAGTAAGGGAGGAAAATGAAGGATTAATGAGTTATTTTTATCATTTTGTCATTTTCTTTAATAATTAATATAATTATTATACTTTACAAATAAACTTAAATTTAAATTTTCTAAAAAAATTATTTATGTAATTTTTATATTCAAAAAATTATTTATGTGGCGATGGCGGTGGTGGTGGTGATGATGGCGATAGCGATGGCGGGGGGCGGCAGTGGTGGCGACAGCAACGGTAGTGGTGGGAGTGGTGGTGGCGGTGGTGGGGTGGTGGCGGTGGCAGTGGTGGTGGTGGCAGTGGTGGTGGCAGTGGTGGCGACGGTGGTGGCGGCTGAGGCGGGGTGGTGGTAGCAGCGATGGCGGTGGCGGGGGGCGGCGGTGGTGGGGACGGTGGCGGTGGTGGTGGCGGGAGTGGCGGGGCAGTGGTGGCGGCGGTGGTGGGGTGGTGGCGGTGGCGATGGTGGTGGCGACGGTGGTGGTGGTGGGGTGGTGGCGGCGATGGTGGTGGTGGGGTGGTGGCGGTGGCAGCTAAGGCGGTGTGGTGGTGACAGCGGCAGTGGCAGTGGAAATGGTGGTGGCAGCGGTGGTGGTGGGGCGGTGGCGGTGGTGGCGGGGCGATGGCATGGTGGCGGTGGGGTGGTGGCGGTGGCAGTGGGGTGGTGGTGGTGGTGGTGGTGGCGGCGGGGGGTGGCGACAGTGGGGGTGGCGACGGTGGGGGGCGGTGGAGCGGTGGTGTTGGGGGTGGCAACAATGGTGGTGGTGGTGAACGAGTGTAAGCTTCTGCTTCGATTGAAGAAAAAATAAATTCTTATTTTTTACCCTGAAATAGAGAAGCCAAAATTTTTAACTTTTTTTTTTTAACTTCCCAACACAAAAAATAAACTGGTTCATCCCAGGAGCAAGAAAAAAAACCGGATTTACCAAACACAATTCCCATCCATTTTTGTTCCGGGGCATAGAAATTAGAAAAAAAGTCATTCTGGGAGTGTTACAATGCACACCCTTAATAACCTCACCGAGCCGGGAATTGATTCACTGGTCCAACCAGTTGAACTGGACTGAATTTTGATTCCATGGTAAGCACTTCATCGTCCATAAATTATCAGTTATTTGAAGGGATTCCGCGTATTGTTACAAATATAAATTACAGATCATTATTGATTTGTTTATATAAAATTATGCTCTAACAAAATAAACAATAATCATTATTAATGAAAAGATCTAATCTTACATTGAATTATGAAGCTCGCCAATGGGGTTGGTACAAGTGGTAAGCGGCTTGTGTCGCTTAAGTAAAGTCTTGGGTTCGAACCTTGTAAATGCAAAAATCCCTGTTGGGAGACTCACCCACCACAACCTAGATGCACGACCTAGGTCGGATCCAGATTAGTCAGATGGGTAGACACATCACCAGGTGGACACTAAAATAAATAAGTTATATATAAAACCTCCACATTTTATACGCTTAAGCTGAATAAAATAAATAAGTTATATATATGAAAACTCCACATTTCATTTACTTTTGACCTGCTTCAATTGCAAGCCTTATTTCTTTCTTGTATATATGAATAGTTTGTAAATATTATGTTTAAACATTTATATCAAACTTGGACTTTTTTTTTTTTTTTGGGTCAAAAAACTTGGACTTTGAGACTTGAGAGTATATGATGAATTCTCTCCCCCTCTCCGTTCCTTTTCAATTATTGTGTGCATATTATATACATTGCGCCACGTCACTCTGGCTTTATTTATAAGTTTATTTTGACTAAATCTTATATATCAAGAAGAAATAGTTAACTTAATGATTATGAGATAAATTTTTAACTTTGTCCTCATTTATGATTGAGTATTTTTCAACTGTTTCTTCTCTTTCTATCTTCATGGGTATAATTAATATAGGTAAAGTTATTACTATCTCGTTTATTACATGAAACTAGGATTATAAAAAGGACCACTTTTTTTTTTGTCAAATTGAACTTATAAATAAAATCAGAATAGTAGTAAGTAATAATGTCAATTGTTCAAAATAAATATTATAAGAAATTAATTTATATATGTAAAAGCATTTATTTTAAATTCTCAAAGCAAACAATGAGATTATAGATTTTAAATTAACTAATTTAACTTCTTTCTTTAATCTCCATAAAATCGGTTAAATATGTCTTATAATTAGGACCGGAGGGAGTAGCATTTTCTCTAATTATGAGCATGTTTTCTATTGTTGATTTTTTGGACGGACAGGATTTGCCCACGTGGCTTTTAGTGCCGGACTTCTTGGATCAAGTTATCAAACAAATGTGGAAAGAGGATAATCACAAGTGGAGAATGTAAAGAAAATAAATTTTGGAAGAAATAATAGACAAGGATTACCAGGTATTTAAAGAGGAAGTAGGAAACAGAATGAAAGATGAAAAAGAGAATAAAAACTACAGAACATTATTGGGAGCATCTCAAAAGAATATAACTGTAAAAAAGAACTTACGCATCTAAGAGATAACATGAACTTGTTCCTCCAGTGACTGTATATAAGATTTTTCCAATGAGGTATATACTACATCGTTTTTGAGCAGTTCATACGCTATGTCATTGAAAAAAAAAATAGAAACAATTAAAAAAACAGAGAATTATTGTTGTGATGAATTATTGTTGTGATTCTGATTTGAAATTGCGATTAATTAATTGATAGTCTGTAGAGAATTATTGTTGCGATTCCAAATGTGATGAATTGTTGCGATGAATTATTGTTGTGATTCCGATTTGAAAATTGCAATTAATTAATTGATAATCTGTAGAGAATTATTATTGCGATTCAAAGGTGATGAATTACCAATTCTGATTTGAAATTGCAATGAATTATTGTTGTTATGGATTAACTGATAGTCTGCGGAGAATCACAGAATAGGGAATTACCAATTTCAATTTTTATCTTCCGATCCATTACCGATTTTATTTTTTAATGTAGGAATTAGGTTTTATTTTAATGTTTGAATGTGAAGGTCATACTGATTTTTTAAAGCTCCATCTGAAATTGATTCCTATTGGATTTTGTTTTCAGTTTATTCTGCTTTTTTTTTTTTCAAGTGACATAGTGCGTGAACTGG
This sequence comes from Acacia crassicarpa, assembly GCA_034222035.1. Taxonomy (NCBI): domain Eukaryota; kingdom Viridiplantae; phylum Streptophyta; class Magnoliopsida; order Fabales; family Fabaceae; genus Acacia; species Acacia crassicarpa. The sequence goes on from JAWXYG010000003.1 coordinate 45,309,722, forward strand.
TCAAAACGGCGTAGTATATACCTCACCGGAAAAAACCTTATATGCAGTCATTGGATATATCATTTCCCCATATATAAATCCATCCAAAAAACCACCTAATCATGTATACAAGAGAGAAATAAGGTTAGGATATCTTTTAGAATTCCATTTTTATTTATATTAAAGAATACTTAACAGTTCTTTATGAAGAATAGTAAAGTACTTTTTTTTTTGGGCTAATGATATATCCAATTATATTTTTTAGGATCTTCTTTTCATATATATGATATCTTCCAGAATCATATATTTATTTAATTATATTAATTAATACTTCAGGATTATTTGTGAAAAACCCTCCGTTAAATAAAACTTTTTCAAAATCTTGTCTTTTTAAATATGATGGTTATTTTGTAAGAATCGTTATTTTTGTTAGTAAATACAATACGGATGATAATTGCTTTCACGAATTTTGCCTCTTAATGGTCAATACTCAATACATGTGGTATGTATATTTTGCCTCTTAATGGTCAATACTCAATACATGTGGTATGTATATTTAACTGTTACATTTTAGCGTTATATATTCTTATATGACCTCTACCTCGACATACATAATGTTTATTCGTTGTAACCGTTATTTATTAAGCTATATATATATATATGGGTAAAACATTTCTCCAGTCATGGGAGATAAGTTATCTCTAGTGACCTCCAAAACTACGTCATTTTGTATTAATGAAGGGTATTTTGTAATTTTGTTTACTTTTTTATCATATAAATTTTACCGAAACACACTTCATTAATTCACTTAAAATTACAAATATACTTTTCATTAATTCAAAACGACGTAGTTTTAGCGTCACGAAATAAACTTATCTTGAGTGACTGGAGAAATACTTTTCTCTTTATATATATATATATATATATGAATATGTGATATAAGTAAATAGAATATTATGTTTAAACTATACACAATTCAATAAAACAAAGATACGAAGTACAAATATGATGAACTATTATTTTCTGAATTCATAATAAAACCATAAACTATTATTATCATTTTAGGTTTAGGAAGAAAAATATAATCCACTTTGACTAACCCGGCCAAAACTCTTAATAACCACATTGAGCCGGCAACTGATTCACTGGTCCAACTCCAACCAATTGATTCACATCCTCAATGGTTGCCGCCACTGCCTCATCGATGTTACAGAACTTCAGGTACTCTCTCTATCTATAGTACTACTATGAAATATAAAATTTGGAAAATGATTTCAAGGTGTCTATTTTCTTGGTAATTTAATGTATATTTTTTCTTAAATTTTATTAATAGAGTTTAGAGATACCATAAGGTTTATTAAAATTATAGATAACTGATCTTATTCTATTTTTAAGATTATTACCAGTTGTCTTCGAATTTTATTTATTGGGTAAAGGATTTCTCCAGTCACTAGAGATAAAGTTATCTCTAGTGGTTTTGGATTAATAAAGGGTGTTTTTGTAATTTGTTAATTTTTTTATCATATGAATTTTAACGAAACACCCTTCATTAATTCACCTAAAATTATAAACACACCTTTCATTAATCTAAAACGATGTAGTTTTGGGGTCACTGCAGATAACTTTATCTCTAGTAACTGAAGAAATACTTTTCTCTTATTTAAATTACAGAAACTTCTTCATCAATTTCCTTGATCAATACACACCCAAATTTTGTTAAAATATTATTCAAACTTCCCCACGATAACCCCCCCCCCCCCCAAAAGATGATCACTAAGTTTAGCAAAATACGGGACAAGATACTCTCATAATTTATTAAAATTACATAAACTTGTTACTTAATTACAACACACTCAATTCTGCTTTTTCTTTCTTTTTAAATTTGCTAAAATATTTACAATAAAAAGATGATAACTAATTTTAACAAAATTCAAGATTCAAGGTAGGACTATGTCATATATCCGGGATACCAACATCACTTAGTGGAAAATGGCTTCTTGTTGTAGTAGTATAAAATTAATAAAATCTATAGGAAGACAAATATTCTATGTATCATAATAATTTATTTTAGAAGTGAAGAAAATAATTTGAAAACTTTGATTATTATTGTAGGCAAGGGTGATAATATTAGGGCTGAACAAGTGACCCGCACCCCGCCTAATCACCCGCAACCCGTAGATATTTCCCACACCCCTTACCCGTGATGCCAAAAATGGGCGGGACACGGGTAGACCCCTGGGGCCCCGAGGTAGCCCGCCTGCCCGTTGCTCACCCCTAGATAATATGGTTGGGAAGCAGAGAAATGGAAGGATCAACGTCAGAAATAATATCATCATTTTGGTTGCAATCTCAAGCTTTGATGTGTGAAGGTGGAGCTAATGGAGGCCTCTCTCTCAAGAAATCTCTTCACACTTTTCTGCAGAAGAGAAAGAAAAGGACCCAACAGATCACAACAAAGTCACAATGTGATGACTGTGAATAATAATAATAGTATTATTATTATTAGTTCAAAAAATTACTCCCCATTCCCAAACCCGCACAAATATTTTACCATTTTTGGTGCAAAGTTGCATCATCATTAATATTGCTGGCCCCTATGTTCATCCCCATTTCATGAAATTCTTCATGTGCTAGCTAGCGCTGCTTATTGCTACACGTTTTTTCTCTTTTAAGTTTTAACTTTCTGACTTCCTCAATTCAACTTGCTGTTTTCTTACTATAATAAGTATGTCTCTACCTATAGCTATTATCTTTCAGTTCATGACGAATCATGCCTGGCTCTTCAATCAAAAGTCAGGAAAATAAGTTTAGATCTAAGAAAGAATTGTAAGCACCAAAAGAGTTTATAAGAGTCAGCCTCAATGAGGTGAGAGCCTAAGCGGATTGGCTGGTTAGACTAGTGAATCGGTGAACCAATTCTTTAGCTGGTTCAAATAAGAGTTTTTATAAGTTAACTACAATGAATTTTATATAACATTTTTCCTTTCCTTATTGAGCCTAAAATGACTTTGTATTGAGTTTTAAAAAATTGCAGTCCATCATATTATTTTCCCCTTGCCAAATCAATTGCAAGAACAACTTTTTGTATCCTCCTCTCACTCTCATGAGCATAGTAGTAAAAACGTAGATTTTACCTGAAAACGGAAGAAGAATGAAAAATCGTAAAAAGTAAAATCATAATGTAGTAAAATCGTAAAAATTTAAAAGCGTTTGAAAAATTAGTAAAATCGTTTTAATGAAAAAAAAAATCGTAAAAACGTAAAATCGCAGTGATAAATCGAGTTTTTAACTACCATGCTTATGAGCAAATGATTTTAAGCTCTTCTTCCTTAAAAAAAAAAAAAAAAAGAAGGGATATGCGCTAACAGCCTAATGTTGTTGTTATTATTATTATTATTATTATTATTATTATTATTATTTTTTGATACTGGACTAATGTTATAAATAGTAACCAAGAGTTTACATGTCACCAAACTATAAGACTATTAGCATTTTTAAGCCCATATCATATACTATTTTTGGCTTCACTTATAATTTTTTATGCACCCCACATTATTGTTGACAGAGATCTGCTAATTAAACAGGTCAAGCAACCTATGGGGATCTCACTTGCAATCACAATAACCACCGGATAAAAGGGCTCTACCAAATAAATAAACAAATAAAAATTTGGATTCCTTTTCAGTATTACAGCTCAACTCAAGATAAATGTGTTTGATTAAAAAAAAAAAGATCATTGTGTGGAATACTCTGATGACAGACTCATTAATATAATCTAAGATGTTAGGCTATAACATTTGGTAGGTATCATACGGTTACATTAGATCATGCTTCTACGAAAGCAAATAAATGTGTTGTTTGGCTTAGGTTGGCTAGTGATAAAGTTCTATCATTTAAACAAGTGGGTGGGATCTACCCAAAAGGGAATTAGCCTATCTTATCAACCAAAAGCACATGTAGTCAAAATTTAAAATGAAAGCCATCCATGGCACATAGAGTTGGACGATAATAAATGCACAAAGCAGGATCCCAAATTGTTTAGTGACATCATTTCTCTTCCCAAGTTTAAATATGGTCCACATCACATAAAGTGGTAAGATTAGAAACCTATAGCATACAATGAAGTAGAAGTTCATAATTTCTTTTTGAAGCTATTAGGGGAGCTGGCTCTAGCAAAATTTCTATCCCATTGTATGTCTGCAAAAGGATAATTAGTATTCTCTCTCTATCATCTAAATTGGTTCGCCAAATATGACTCCTTCAAATGGCTGTAAGAATCCCCCACAGGGACCAATTCCTAGAACTAACCCCAAAAATGATGACCAATCGTCCAGTATACAATATTGCCTTCTCAAGTACACGAAAGACTGATATTGCTGCATCTTCCCTTTCGTTTTACCATTGCCAGTCTATACTCAAATTTTGCAGGTGGGGAAGATTAGATCTAGGTCTACATGCATTGGCAGGAAAAGAACAGAGGCTCAATCATAACTCATCATGAGATTGGGGTTGCTCATCGACCACTTCCTTTGTTGAGCTTTCCGTGTTCTCCTCAGATTGGTCGCTTCCAGGAGCATCATGAGCTTCTGAATTTTCGTTTGCCGGTTGATCACTTTGGGGAGAACTATCTGTCGGAGAACTATCTGTTGGGGTGGTGTTTGCAGAGTCAGTGTTGTCCTTGCTCTCGGTTTCATTCTTTGTAGGCTTCTGGATTTTAGGCTTGGGTTTGGGGATTCTATTGATCCTGGCTACCTGTAAAGGTACAGAGAAAACTCAACCATAGTTGTACTAATCTTCCAAAGACGTCAAATCACGTGTCAATACCACAATCCATTCTTAGGATGTGTTTGGATTAGTTTTTGGAGAAAACTTTTGAAGAAAAAGTGAAAAAAGTGATTTTGGAAAATAGATTTTGGAGAATAGCTTCTAAAAAGGAAAAAAATTGGCCTGTCAAAAAGCACGGTTTTAATTCTCCAAACCAGGGTTTCAGGTAAAAAGGTGCTTTTGCAAAAATTTAGGATGTTTGGGTGCCTTTTGGCAAAACCATGGTTTAGGACTCAAAAAGTGCTTTTGTTGATGTTACCCAAACACACTTATAAATCATGAAAAGAGACAATACCTTGCTTTGCAGATCAAACACCTTCAGATATACTTCATCGGAAGTAAATGCTGGCTTGCTAAAAGCAGAAGTCCTTCACAAAAAAAAAAAAAAAAAAAAAAAAAAGAATTACAAAATTAGAAGTTATTGACTGGATGAGCCAAAGCTAACGTAAGAAAATTGACTTCCTCAGCAGCCCTAGAATCCAAGAGGAGAAATAATCTGTGCTATAAAAAATTAGATTAATCCAAATCTTTGAAAATGCTTTGAAGGACAAAGGAAATATGGGTACTTGAACTCAAACTGAAATGTATGCCTGAACTAGGCAGCAAGCCCACTTGGTGTTATTACCTCAAAAATAAAAGAGAAGGGTAATGCTTCTGGATTTGACAGCATTAAGTTTGAACTAGCATGTGATATACGTTTAATCATGATGATACAAACAAATGTTAATTGAAAATATTTCACATACAAACCATGTCCGGAATTTTCTAGTTTGAATGAAGGGATGCATAATGTACTACAAGAACTGAGATTATAACAAAACAATGTTAATGTTATAAAAAGTGCGAGCGTGTACATATATATGTTTACATAACTGCCATAAAATGTTATCATAATAACGCATACTCACTATTTATCAAGGAAAAGGGACTAAAAACAAAAATGTATAAAATAAGAGGGACTTACTTAGCCTGCTCAGCCTCCTTCTCGTCTAACCAATTCTTTAACGTTTCAGCATCTTTTACAACCTAGAAGCCAGAAACCAAAATATTTTAATTTCATATGCTTAAGTTCACGGAAACCAATAAGCACAATCAATATAAATAAAATACCCCATCTATATCTTCTTTTGGTAACCAAGACTTATTTGTCTTCCACTCTTGTACAATCTGTATTTGTCAGAAATCAAAATACAATAATTAGTTATATCACCATACAGCATATTGTGGAAATATCCTGCTTCAAATATGTGGCAACTGGATGGTTAATCAAGCTGGTGAACTTTCAGATCAGGCGTCCAGTTTTATCAAGAGCCTGACTTTCAATTCACACACAAGCACCAATGGAGCCTCACAAGTAACAAGAAATATGGACCTCCTTTTATTTTAAAGGGAAAAGGGTGTGCTACACGCACAGATAATAATGTAAACCTGGAGGGCAATTATTTCACTTTGCATGAGGTTAGTCAAGAGGCTATTACTTGAAAATCAATCCAACTAGAGTCAGTTTAAGTCATCATTTTTATTCCTATTTATTTTGTAATTTTCGTTTTTTAATAAGGCCATGAGCCAAGAGTCATTAATTAGTGTTTTAGGTGCCATTTAATCATGGGAAATACATTTCTCATGTTGTAGGAGAAATGTTTTCTCATGCCACACACACATAAAATGGTGGGACCTGCATATATAAATATAATTAGCACTATATATACATGTGGGTTCCACCATTTTATGTGTGTGTAGGAATCTTATTTCTCTTCTGCAACATGAGAAAAGTAAACCCCTTTAATCATTAATGGGATATTAGGATTTATTTATTATTATTAGGTGATCAATATTTCAATTTAGAAGCCCATAATATTATCCCCATGAAACAGATTGTCTTACTTTATCTAATTCTAGATTCCTACAATCATACTGTATCCATGATCCGTTTTTTCCCATTTTAAAATATCTTTAATATCCATTGAGAATTATCCATTATTATTTTCAGTAATCCAATATGCTTTCACATCCTTAAATATATCATTTTTCCTAATATCCTTCATTAATTAATCCATTATTCATTAAAACCTATGACAAAAATTAAGATTATTGAAATAATCTAATTGAGATATCCCCAGTATCTTTATTTATCCTTTAATCATATCCATTATTATCTATCCCAATATTTTTTGGGCTTTTTAGATTAAATTAATATCTTTTCCTAATATCCTTCAAAAATTAATCCATTAATTTTAAAACCTTCCACACCAATTAAGATTATTCAAATAATCTAATTGAGATATCTCCAATATTTTCATTTATCATTTAATCATATCCATCATTATCTATCCTCATATTTTTGAGCTATTAAGATTAAATTAATATTTTCAGAAGAGTCTTAGGAGTTGAGAGTTCTGGTTAGAGTCAGTCGGGTTATCAGTACCTCTTCTATGTACGCAATTTTCATATCAGTTATGGTGTTATGAATAATAATTTTCCTTTAAATAGTATATACTTGTTGGTTATGTATTCTTGATAGAATACTAAATGGCATAAGAGAGTGATCTACTCTTATGCTTGTTATACTTGGAGTTTCTTCAGCAGTGTTTCCTTTGGGTATGGGTGCTGAGTTTGGTATACTCAGTCTTTTTTCCTGGAACGGATGTTCATTGGGTTCCTAGTTTCAAGATCACTATTCTTATTTTATCAATTATCTGCTTCCGCATTTGCTAACTGATTTGTAATTTCTGGGTTTTCTAAGAAAGGTTCCTATTGGGTCCACATCCCATAGACATGCCTAATTATAGAGCATTGCTGCCTCTGGGATATAGAAAAATTAATCACTAATCACTAAAAACATTTTCAAAGCAAAACAGAGATAACTTCCAAACATCACATTACGCTAGAAGCCTTAAAAAGGCACCTGTTGCAGCTCATCATGGTATTTACGAGCATGATTAACTGCCGCTGGTCGAGATGTAAGCTCCTTCAATCTGTAACAAATGTCAAGTGGTTTAGACAAATATCAACATATATTGAGGCACAGTCAGCAAAAATCAACAAAACTAGAACCTTACTTGGAAAACAACATACCTGAAAAAAATTGGATCACCTACTGCTTTTAACATATCTAGACGCTCTTGAAACTCTGTAGCATTGGCATCTTCTCCGTCTGTATACAACCAATCTTGCACCTGACGCAATACAAGAAGTTAAAGTCAAAAATCTCATATAGAAGAAAATGAAAAAGAATTGTCCAAGGAAAAAAGGGAACCTGATCAAGCTTCTCAACAAACAATTGGCGTTCATCATCAGTAGAAACTTTTGCACAATCCTCCAAAGTCTCAATCTGGTACAAAGAGGAGCGGCATTAAAAAATTTGCATGTATAGCTAAATTGTTTCATTATTAACAAACTTCAAAAAGGTAATAAGAGTTATAGGAAGAATTCTGCCTCAAATTGATGATAAACGAGATAATCATGGGATTCTTTAATTTAAAATTTAAAATCTAACTAGATTTCTCACAGATAACTTACAAAACAAAAGTCAATGGAAGGAACAATGGTATATTAATTTAGCAAGAGATTTAAGGCAAACTTTTATCTTCTGAGGATTGCTCAGGCCTCATTATTGTAAATTCCTATTTTCCCTTCAATAACTTTTTTTTTCCTTTCCAAAGGGTACCTTGTGCTAGTCAATCTACAAAAAACTAAATAAACAGTAACAAGGTAGAGTTCAATGAAGCCAATTCCCAAGCAACCAAAACAAGTGAACTGGCATACAAAAGATGAAATTTTAGAAATGCCCCTGTATCAACCAGAACAGAAATATTAAATAAAAGGAAACCATGAACATATTTTCATCTACCAACCTTTTCCTTAGTTGCATATATATATCCTTCTAAGTCATTTTTTAATTCTGCTGTTCTTCTTCTGTCTGCATCTTTCTTGTCCAGTGCCTCTAATCTATTCTTAGCTTCAGCAAGAAACTCTTTTGAAAGAGATGTTCCAGGACCCACTAGCTTTGAATCAATCTGGGAAAAAATATGAAATTTATACAAAGGTGTTGAAATGCTAAGAGGCTCCAGATATTATTTTTAGATTATCAGCAGTGAGTTAAATGAATAACGAAGTCGGCTAGATTGTACCTTCAATGGAATCCTAAAGGTTCGCTTCCTCAGCTTTTTCTCTGTAACAGAATCAGCGGCAGGTTGCTCCTCCGCACTAGTATTTAATGTCTTACTATCCCCTCCATCAGTTTGTAGCTTTTCACTGTTTTCCTCAGAACTATTCCTACTACCAGTTTCCAATGTCAAGTTCAAAGAATCTGAAGTAGAATTCTCTATGGTCAGGTTTTTTCTAGGAACTTCCACCCACTCAGTTATTTCAATAACAGCATCTGCCCGATCCAAAGAAAGGATTCCACTTCTACTCAGAGAAAAATGTAGGTTTGCTTTTATGGGAGAGGACAAATTCCGAGACAAGTACCTACAGAATTAGTGAAAAATAGATGTTTGACAATCAAACCAAGGTTTGCAAGTTATACCTTCAAGAAGCTTAAAGCCGCAATTATATCCATAATTCATCAAGTAGTTTATTCTTACTTCTCAGTTGCAGCTGTCAAACCAGATACTTGATATCGAGCAACTTCAGGAGAGGTAATGCCAGGCGGCAAAAGATTATCACTCTCATAAGCCAATGAAACCTCAAAATCTTTGTTATGGATAATTGATCTGAACATCTGTTAAGCAGGAAATAGTAACTAAGAATTATTAACTGAGTTGGAGAGCTACTAATCACTTTGTGAGCTCTTTAATATGCTGTCACATGAAATATGAATGCAATCCTCTTTGATTTACCTTGCTAGGGACTTTTTTCATTCGTGGTACAAGTAACTGCCTAGAACTTTCATCTTTCAAAAGATCAGGGCCATTCAACTCAACCACAAATCCATACATTGAACCATCAATCATTCCAAGCTTCCGGTTCAATTTAATTCCATCGCTTAAATTTGCAGCATATAGTGATGCACCCAGAACTATAGCTTCGTCAGCATCAAGATGTCTATCAAGTTCTTTCCTCCCCAAGAACTCCTGAAGCTTAGCCTGAAATAAAAGAATGAAGACAATGGAATTTTTGGGCTCATAACTAAACACTACCAGTAAAAGTGAAGAGCTAATGCTGCGTTGACAAGGATATTTGAATAATCTGAGCTACAACAGATGTGTTCAGAACAATGTCAAAGAGATGATTAACATATAAATTTAGTCATTTTCATTCACACCGTCCCTCCATAAAATCTTCTAGCTAACAAGAGAGCTTTGCTCTTTCATTTTCTTTTCCTGTAAAATAATTAGCAGCTACCATGTGAAGGCACCAATGACAAGTTATCTGTTCAAATTAATTAAACCAAAACAGAATCCAGTACTAAAACACATTAAATGATAACAACTAACAAATTAAAATTTCTGCATGGAGTTATGGGTTACAGAGATAAACTTTTGTATTCAAAATCATAGCATACGGCAAATTTATTGTGTTGATATGATATGCTCATGTAGAGAGCTCAAAAGTTTGGGCTTATATATTAAAATAACCTCACCCTTGCCCAAATGTGCATTAATGTTACATGTGAGGGAATAATTCTAATTGACTAGTCAGGACCCATTCATCTTGCCTAGACAGCAACTGCCCACTAATTTATTCAACTAGTTAGTTAGAATAATTCTCTTACACACAACAATTACCAAAATAAGTAATAGAAAGGAATGAAATAATTCAAACCTGTAATTTGGGAACTCTTGTTGCACCTCCTAGCAACTCCACTGCATACATTTGGTCAGCTGACAAGCCTGAATTGTCAAGCAGCGCTTTCACAGGCAAAAGAGATTTTTCCCAGATATCCTCACAGAGCTCTTCAAACTTCTCACGGGTAATAGTACTCCTGGAAGGAAACAAGAATATGATTAAATACATGAACATTTAAACTGAAATATATTATACTTGAATGCCTCACCAATTTGTTATTGGTTCCATTTTGACTAATGTGTCATATGACCATATGAAAGAATTTCACTCATCACGAGTGTTTTGTGATTTTCTTAGTTAGTATTGTTTATTGTAACATCTGAAACTTTCAATGATCGGAAGCTCCTATAGCTTTGCCTCTAACATTTGATAAGAAAATTTCTTATAAGAAAATCCTAGATGAAGAAAATATATAACAGAAAAAATTAGGAGAACGTGTTGTTTGAGTATAATTGGTTTCAACCAAGAAAGTGTCCCAAGAAAGTATTCTCAATAGAAAATGTCTTCCAAGAAATATTCACTGAGAATATTTTGCATGATAGTGCCAACCATAATGTAAAAATCAGGAATACAGAGTACTAGGATACATTGTAAAACTACAGAGTAGGGTCTCCTTTTGTTTTGTTAAGCATAAGCTACCAGCTTCTGTTTGGATTAGAGATTGCAATAAAACTATTAACAGTTTAATCTCCTAAATAGAAACAGTTATTAAAACTGAGATTCATAGGAATTATTGCATGAATTTCAATAAAATTGGGATGATGAAACGTGCTGAGGAGAAACTACAGAATTAACATACCTGAAGTCTGTGTCTGCATGAAGTGACTCAACCGAAATTGGAGCAGCTGTGTTTGCACTAAGAATTTCTTTGGTTCGTTTAACCTGTTTCTTTAATTTAGCCATAGCTTTAGGATACTTTCTCACATCAAATCCATCACCAACTTGCTTATTGAATTCATTAGCAAAGTGCTCCACTAATCGCAATTCCATATCTTGACCACCCAGCGCTGGATTCCAATGGACATCCATAACCTTCATGAATTATAAGATAAGAACCATCACTACGAAATACAGGAAAATGTGATAGTGCACACATAGAGACACAAAATAAATCATAGCCATTTCATTTAATTATGTTCCAAAGATAAGAACTATGAGGTACTCAGTTGAGTTTAGAATGTATGCAATACTGGTTTAACAACAGAAAGTAAAACGTCCTCCATAATTCCATTTGCATATTTTAACACAAATAGTGGAAACCAATTTTTAAAACTTTTCATACGTGAGACATTTGAGTTATTGTAATTGTAATTGTCAACATATCAATTATAGCATCAAAATATAAAGATGTTTGATATTCTTACAACAATATATCAATCTAAAGAGGTTTTATTTTCCAGATGAAGGAATTAGTGTCACTGAAAATAATAGAGATGTAAAACCACAGGGAAAAATATGTTATCCTCCAAAATAGAGATGCCAATAGAAGACAGAGGCAGCAAGATTAAAATATGAGACAAAGCTATCCACTTTCTCTGCATGCCAGGGAAAGAAAACAACTCTCTTGAAACGACCAAAGGGAAAAAAGCAGAGTCCTATTCAATAACACAACTAAAGAAAAAATGGTCTTCAAGTTACAGGTACTTCACTCCAACCAAATACATAGAAGAACAACATAAAAGCACACTAGAACAAAACCATAGCCTTTTATTATTAACAATTTCTTTAAAGCCAGTAATGAGAAACTACTCCAAAGAGTTGGGAAACATTCTATCTCCATACTCCATCATCCCCAATTATAATATATCTTTCAAATAATAAATGCCTTGAAGATACTAACTATGTCGATAACTTCTTAGATGATAACCTACTCTTTTGATAAATTATGTTTGTTGTCATTTCCGTTATATTGATGCATGATTTGTTGCTCATGGCAAATATTAATTTTTTACTCGAAACATGCCACCAGAACTTGACTATATAATCATGTCAATGCCATAATCATCCTTGAATATAAGGGCCCATATACAAATCGTGCTGTTAGATTACCTTTAATTTATAAATACAAGTGACTTTCATCAACGATTTCACAATTTATGGGAGAACGTTTTCAAAGGGAAAAAACCATGAATCATATACAAGTGACTTCAAAGCAACATATATAAGTTGTTTAGCTAGGAAAAGGTGTATGCATCAAGTTACTTCACGAATACTGTATGATACTGTGTTGGAAACAAAACTTTGCTACGCTTACCTGAAACTGATTAACTGATACGGTCTTTCCATATTCTTTACTTGGGTACGCTGAGAAATGCACAAGTGCGGCATAGGTACTGCTTGAACCCATGTCATAGAATATGACATGCCTTGATTCATTTGAAAAGTCCTTATCAATCCCGTACTGTAATGCGGCACCAGAATGTTCATTTATCAAAGAAAGAACATTAATTCCTGCCAATTGTGCTGCCTGAAGCAATCCAGTTCGTTCAGCTTGCCCAAAGTAAGGCGGTACCGTGATTACAGCGTCTTTGATAGGAATTTTGGAATGGAATTCAGCTAAATGAGCAGCATAGGTCAAAACCATCGACACCAATTCCTCAGCAGAATACTCAGTGCCATTAGCGTCTACTATGACACTCGCAGTACCCCTCGAATCTTCCTTGATTTCAAAAGGCAAGTACATTGAATCCAAAAACTTCTTAGAGAAACTATACGGCTTTCCAATCAAGTCCCTGATCTGGGAATAGACGTTTTGAGGATACCGAGCCACCAGACCAGCTGCTTCTTCGGCTAGTAGACGATCACCCGAATTAAATGACACCAAGGCCGGAGATTTCCTCTTCGACATCTCATTGATTGCGACGGATATCGGACTCTGCCCAGGTTTCAGGTTAACGACCGCTACTTTGACCCAATCAGACCCTAGATCTACGCTAAAAACTGCGGATTGAGACGGAGAAAACAGAAGCAAAAGAACAGAAAAAAATATCCCGAGCTTCATCAGGATCGACGTCATTCTGGAATGCAATACGATTGTCGTACAATCCCAGCTTCTTCTGTGCAGCACAAACAAAATTTCAATCCAAAATTTAGCTTAAATACCGATAAAATAAATGAAAATATCCTCATTCATTCTATATTTTTCAAATCTGGATGAGAAAATGATATACCAATATTGTTCAGATCGCATTCTCAAGAAGACAATCACTGAGAAAACTCTAGGCGTTTGGTTCCCAAGAAAATTCGGAGAGAGAGAGAAGCAGTGGCTTTACCAGTAATCTCTCAAAAGGTGTAAATGGTTAAATTAATGTGGTGCTTGACTTGAACCGGAGTAGTGCTTACGTGCTACCACGGGAGTGAGGAAGGATGATGGAAATGGACCAATTAGAGAAAGCCATGTGTCATAAATTATACGTGGCGAAATATTAGATGAGGTGTGTTGTTGTGTCTACGTTGTTATAGATCCTTCGCGGACAACAAATTTAATTTAATTTAACTATTAAAAAAATGCTTAAAAGACTTATTGACCCTTCTCGCCTGGTCTATGTGCCATGGTCTATGGGCATATTGTGATATGATGGCATTGGAAAGAAAAGAAATAAATTAGTGAAATTTATTTTTAGTTTATATAAATCTTATCTTATAAATTTTAAAACCAATCAATTTCTAATTTTGAAATCAAATTCATGTAATCTTTTATCTTAACACGGACTCTGTGATGCTCAGTTAAGGATGTCATATATGATGCCACAAAGTTCAACATTATAGTATCTATGAGATAAAGAGGGTGATACTCATCTAGATTTAGCTTGATGGAGTTCACCATTTGCTCGTTTGGCTTGCCGGGAAACAACTAGATCCTGAAAAAGGAAATACCAATCCCAGCGCAGAGTACATCTCGATATGCACTCAGAGTATATCCCGGCATGGATTTGCTCAATATTATAGCAACCGTGGAATTTCAACTGAATGCAAGTTTGACACTCTTGATTCCATATCTGCCTATGAGGGATTGGCTTTTGCAACACGAACACTAAAAAACTTAATGGAGATGTTACATTTACCTCGATAAATGCAATTGATTGTCCCTCTCTTCATATTGATGAGAAACGTAATACCCCGGATTTTTATTAATAATAATAATAATAGAAATAGTAAAGATAATGATAGAGTAAAATAATACTAATAAAATAATAATGATTAATAATAGAAATAGTAGTAGTAGTAATAATAATAATAATATAGTAAAAATTAATAATATTGTATTGTTTGTGTGGTAATCATATTATTTTATAAATAGTATTATTAAATTATTTAAGATTAGATCTAAGAATCTAGGGGTTAGTTAGATCAGATTATATTTTCAATTTTTTTTAATTCATCATCGGACTTAAAATATATTTAATAATAAAACTCTACAATTTGTTTTAATTCATTTATCGGGAATAAGTAAAGAGCCCAACCCAATAGCTAAAACCCTAATATTTTAATTATAAACCTAGGTTTAGCCGTCTAAACCTAGCAACGCTCGATAGTTTTCTTCTCCGCTACCTTTCTTCTCAAATCCTCCTTTCGGACTCTCATCAAATTATTTTCTAGGAGGCTAGCAAAAACGGAGACCAGGTAATTCTAATTCCCATGAGTAGGTTAGTTTTATGTTAATTTCGATAGCTGATCCTAATTCCTGGAACAATAGGAATTAATACTGAATACGTGCACAAATACATTTTCTTGCTTTTCGATTTGCACGAATAGCCCTTTACAAAGTGGTTTGATATTGAATATGGGACCCCCTGTGTTGCATTGCCATGGGTTTTCAATTATGATGATTGAATTGAATATATATGGATTTGCCTCTTCTCGGTTTGCGTGTCGGTTTCCTTTGCAACATCATTTAACCTATTCAATGTGCATGAACATGGCCCTGTGCGTGATACTCTCATCAATTATGATATATATTATAGATAATACAATACACTATATTAACCTAGATACTAGTTGTGCGCCTGTGCAATGTTATATTATTTAATTCCTTTTTATTTCCTTCTTTATATAATATTTCTTGCACAATAAAATAAGATATGAATAGATTTTATATCAAAATATCTTTGTATCCTATATTTAATTAATTAATAGGAAAATAAATGAAAGATAATTAAATAATAGAGATAATTTAGGAGTTTATTTTGTGTGTGTTTTAAAACAATTTAACAGTGGGAGGATAGCTTTGGGATGATACCTTCCAAGTGATGAACACAACTTTTGGGCTTTATGCCACCGATGTGAAAAGATAGTATCTGTTCTTCCCAAAGTGGTGTCTGGCAGGGTTTCTTGGGATACTAGTAGCAATTTTGGGAAGAGGTGTGCACACTGGGAAGATATGTTTATGGCCAATTGATGATTGTGATTGGCAGGGTTTCCCGGGTCACAGGGTAAACTGGTAGGGTTTCCTGGGTTTACCATGGTTCTCTTCCTACTAAATAGACTGGCAGGGTTTCCCGGGTCTAAATAAATTTTAAAAGATGATGAATAATATTATTTGAGTCGATGAGAATATATAGTTATGTTGAGTATTGAAAATTGATATTTTAGATTATATAAATGTATATGATATTTCCCCTTATCATTATGTAATTATTTTATTTATTAATTAATTATTATTATTATTATTTTTCGGTATTATCCTTGTTTATTAGGATTACCAGCTTTTGCTGATATTTGTGTTCATAGGCTGTGACGATCCTTTGGGGGAGCAAATTTTCAATGAAACAGGTCTCAAAGTTGGGGCTGTTGGGAGCTAGCAGTGAGAAATGAGGAAGAACAATGAGAATGCTAGCTAGTTTTCCTTATATTATTTTACGTTTTGAGTAAACCATTTATATTTAAGTTTGGATTTATATTAATGTAATAAGGTAGCCTTGCACTTGTCCCAGTACAAGTGCGGTGGTAACACTTCCCCAAGTTGTTTATTTTGAAATTCAATAATTTTATTGGAATTTTATGCTATGAAAACTGTTAGAAATCAGGGGTGTTACAATCTGATATAACAATTTCCGTTAAAAAAATAACAGTCAGTTAATAGTAGAGGATTAATAGTAAAAAATAAAAGGTTAGTGAGTTAAATTTAAACTTTAAAATATCAGAGAATTATATGTAAAATCAATTCTGTATAACCATAATTAATGACAAAATCATTTGACCAAACATTAACATGGTCATGAAAGAGTAGTAAATATTGAACTATGTTAACCATGATAGAAAAGTTTAAAACCTAAATTCTCACAAGGGACTATTGTGGTTAAAAGAACAAAACCCTTCAATAGAAACTCAACCACACACTTGGGCTTTGGATTTCACTAAGCCTAGAATAGATATTCACTATCAAACCCAACTTTTAAATTGAATAATACTTAATCATAGAACAAAATATCCAAGTCAAACCAAGATGTGGATCTACAAATTTAAAATATAATCATAAGGCTTTTAGGCCACCCAAAATCATCAAGAGTTATCTAGTCACAGAGAAATCAAAAGTATATATATTTAATGTATCAAACCTTCAAAATAAATCAGAGTATGCATGATGAGTCATAACGTGACAATATACAATAATATAATATATACAAAAAAGATGGAACCACTACTCTTATTAGCATAAGTAGTTTAATCTTCCAGAGTCTTCTCTGATGGACCTGCACGAGAACTATCACCTAAAAAAATGTTAAATCAATGAGGTTAGACAAAAAGCTTAATCAACCAGCAAATCCATCTCATTGGGCATACGACTAAGTGCTCAGAGGTGTCAAGTGTGACAGTTAGAAGTTCATAGCATTATAACAAATATCACATGTTACATTGGAAATATTTATAGAGACTATCAAGATAATAGATTATTAGAAAAAACAAATTTACTCATGTTATTTTAGATTTTTCTATTATTTATGAAATTTTTGTGATTTGTTGAGTGTTTCTTGAGTTGAGGATGAGTAAATTTAGATGGTAGCAAAAATAAATTAATATTTGTTGTAGTGTGACAACAAGGAAAACCTTGTGGTTTGGTGGTGGTGGAGGCCTTAGAGGGTGTCTAAGGTCAGAAGCTCGAATTCTTACTCTCTCATAAGCAATATTTTCAGTGTTGTGGGAGAGAGAGGCGATCGAAACATGAAGAAGCTACAACCACCACCATCATTGTCTCACCATCACTGACCTCCATCGAACCTTTCATTGTTCTTCAAAGAGCCGTGATCGTGAATAGTGTGTGTGCCATTTGTTCGCCTTTACCTTCTTCCTTCATTCAACATCATTGTTGTTCTCTTTTCTTCTCTTTTCTCAATCAACATTTCAACAGCAAGAGAAGAGGAGGAAATTTTTTTGAAAGTGGCTTGGTGATACCTTCCTCCCTGATTGGTGTCGTGTGTACTTCAATCTTCCTAATTTATCATTCGATAAACAATTCCTGTCTCTCTACTATATGATTGTGGCATATTTAAAAGTCTAGTTACTCTTTTGTTCCTCCATGATCTCTTTTGCAAGTGGTAAGCATGAATCCTTTAATTTCCTTGATTGTGCTGCTGTTGTTGACTGATTTAAACAAACGGTTTGTTATGTGATTGAATTTAATTGACTAATGATATTTTATAGAATTTTATTTATATCTATGATAGTATGATATAGAAACAGCAATTTATCGGCATATTATTATTATTTAAGGTTAAATAAGTTTAAATTATTTTCTCATGTATTTCACTAAACTATATAAATAAGACGTTTTTCATTGGAAAATTTTGGCCTTGTATAGTATTGCAGACCTTGCACCATCAATTGAATAGTGAAGACTATCGTTGTTGACCAAGCTTATAAATATATTTTAGAACAACTGCTAGTGGATGTAAAACTAAGTTTTCATTTATATATTATCATTTGTAGCTTAAATGCTCCACGTAGACTATATGTCAGATTGTTGTCTTCCCTTGTAAATTGCGATGTATGTACATGTATATGCTATAGTAGAGCATAGCTTTGAATGTTATTATGAGTATTATTTAATATCTGTATATAAGTTTAAGGCTTAAGGAATATGAGTCCATTCACATTCCATGTCGGCCACCCCCTCCTACTCATTGGGGCCTAGCGCTTGCCCCAACAACCAAGTATAAGTCACGCACTTCAGCGCCATCCATTTTTCGGGTTAGTTAATTCGACAGGTGAGTTGTTACACACTCCTTAGGGGATTTTGACTTACATGACCACCGTCCTACTGTCTTAATCAACTAACACCCTTTGTGGGATCTAGGTTAGTGCGCAGTTGGGCACCGTAACTCAGCTTAATTTTCAAGGCGTGACAACATGGTTACATGAATATCAATTCATAATGGCATAATCTCATTATCATATTCATCACATGGGCACACAAAACCAATACACAAGAATTTATTCTTTAATCTATCTTATTTCCTCCCCGCTTATTTTCTCTAACTGAATCCATGGGCTAGCTCACCCATGTTGTAATACTTGATTTTCAATTTACCGAAAATCTGGTATTTTGAAATATGTTACCATATTATATTGGTTAACAAATGTGACATAGAGTCACATAAAATAATGGTTATTTTAAGTTCAAATTAGCCATGAAAAGATTATTAAAAAAAACACTTGATTAAATTAAGTGATAATTTAGCAAATTGGCAAATAAGCTTGCACTAATTGGGATTAGTAGCATAATTCTTCTGATTAATTAGAAACAAATTAAAAGCATCAAGGCTGATTATATAATACCCCGAAATTTGTATTTTTCCTAAATATGATATTTTGGCAAATAGGACCTATTGACAATAGGAGAATATGTTGTCTTTAATTTTGTAGTGTATTTATTTTATTTCTTGGGTAAATTTTCTTTAGGATTTAATAAGGCAAATCCAACTCTCTAAATTCAAATAGGGGTCATAAAATGCCATAAAATGTCATAAAATGATATGAAAATACCTAAATTAATTAGAGAAAATTTCCAACAACTAATAAACAATTAGACCTACATGAATTAAAATATTCACATTTAGTTTTTATATCATAAAAATAAACCATAAAAGGGAGTGAAAATGCTTAAATTGATTATGGAATATTACAAACAATTAGTGGATGATTAAGTTACAATAAATTAAGGCAATAATATTAAAGTTCTTAATTAACTAGATAGCATATATAAAACCATCAATTAGGGTGTTTTACCTTAATTAATAATTAAAGGGCCAATGATGTAGCTTCAAACCATTACCTAAGCAATTAAATAAAACACAAAACCAATAAAAAGAAAAGATGAGGGGGGGGGGGCGTATTTTTGAGTGCTTGGGGAGCAAGGAAAAGAATTCCCACACATGCTAGAACTTGTTGGAGAAGTAGGAAGCTTCCAATCCTTCATGGGCAAGTTTCAACCCTTCTTGAACAAGTTTCAAACCTTGTTGTGCAAGGAAAAAAAGATGAAGAGGAAGAGAGAGAGGGGGGGCGGTTTTTAGGAAGGAAGGGTGAGAATTTGAGCTCCAAATTTTACCTAGATCCAATGGCCACAAATGAAGATGCAGTAGGTTAGATTTATTTACCATAATTGCCATACCCTTTTACTATAAATAGGGGCATTGGCTCTTCACAAAACTCACACCAAAGCAAGCAATAGAAATCTGAAAGTAAAGTGAAGTGAGGTGGAGTGGGAAGTAGCTTGAAGGAGTTCAAGCATTGGTAAGCAAGTTCTTGAGTTTTTAAACTCATAGATAGATGTGTTTTAATCTTAGAAATGCTAGAGTAGTTTTATTTTCATGTTTTTATGATTAAAAATAGCTTTATTTCGAAAAATTGATGAAGGAAGGGTTAGAGCAAAATTTCTGGGAGAAAAACACCGAAGTAACGAAGTTTTGGCGAAATTTGTTGGGTAGGCGATTTCTGGAGTCAATAGTAGAAACACCATAATTTTATGTTGAAGATGATGTCAATTAATTCTGAAATGTTTCATGGTTAAAGTAGACATATAGAGCTTTCCAAATATACCTAGAGTGTGTCATTTTGAATTTTGTACAAAGAGATAAAAATTCTTGAAGAAAGGCTATGTTTTCTGGGTGAATTTCTGGCAACCGTATGAACACGTGAAAACTGGGAGCTGTTCTTGAATTCTAGGTAAAAGATGATATTTTTTTCTCAAAAATAGACATCCTAAGGAGTCCGAGGAATTTTATGGATCCTCGTTTCGATTTTTCTAGAATTAGTTATGATTTTTCAAAGTTAGGTGAAAATAAGCTCAAATGCTGTTAAACAGCGTTTTTTCCGAAATTAAAGGGAAAGTAATTGAAAAATAAATACACTAGGGGTAAAATAGTCATTTGTGGCTAGGATATCTATTAGAATATTGATTGTGAATTAATAGATGCGATATTACCCTCATAGGATATCTGCGATCGTGTTCCAACCGACAACGTGCCGTATTCGTCAACAAAGTTACGGACGCGTACTGTAACACTAACTCTGATGCTTATTGTACTTTTATATGTGATAGATGTATTCATAGAATAAGACTCTGTCTTAAAGTTTTTCATATACATTCAGCTATACACGGGTTATGGTCTTGATAATGCCGTTGAGTTTTCCTAGCGCTGAGGACACGGATGTACACAGTGGTACTGGTGAATAGTGTAGACTATAATAACATGCATATGCAGTGGCTGTGTTTTGTTATTATCTTTCATATGTGATTACTGTTGTAATGTCATGAATATTTGTCATATATAAATTGTTACATAAGCATGAGGTTAACCATTACCTGAGGTTCAATGGGCATTGAACCTCAATTGGCATTGAACCTCAGCTCTTCCTATAGCTTAAGGATCCGGTGTGAACAGGATCGAAGACAAGGGTAAGTAGCCGACATGAGGATGGGCTGGAGGAAGTTCTTTTGATTTGTACTTAACGTTGTAGTCATTCGAAATTTTTGTATCGCTGTGAAAGCAAACAAATACATTACAGTGGATGTTTATCAATTACTCTTCAATTTAAATACTTCCGATGCTCTACTCTGATCAAATTATTTTGAAAAAGTTTTAGAAAATTGGGATGTTACAGATTAAACTTGAAAATAATTAAGCCAAAGAGAATGAAATAAAGCTTGGCTAAATAAGCACTAATTATCATGGTTAAACTAACAAATCAATTATGCAATGAGATATGTAATTAGTGGACATATATAAACACTTGATTAAGGGAATAAATTAAGCTTCAATTAGCCCAAATGTCTAGCACGTTTAGCTGATGAAAGGAGATGGGAATCTTAATTAGTTAGAGTTGAAAAGTCAAACTTTTCAACTAACCAATTAAAAGCAATGAAATAATCAATATTTTGTAAATAAAAGCACATTAAATGGCTGTGAGAGGAGATGCATGTCGGCACACAATGAAGGGATGAGATGTGATTTCATAAAGTGTCATTTTAATCCAAAGGATGAAAGGAAAGATGAAGTGTTGGATCTCTTTGTTAATTACCACTTTGTCCATGGCATTTTTCCTATAAATAGCCATGAGCTCCTCCTCATTTCTTCACACCAAAATCAGATCAAAATGGTTGAGTTTAAGAGAACAGTGAAATTCTTGAAGCAAGGAGAAGGAGTAAAAACTTCAAGGGTAAGTTTCCTAATTTTTGGTCTCTAGTTTTTAGTTTTTAGTAAAATAGTAGTTTAATCTAGGAAATTGTTAGAAAAATATCTTTTCATTTTTGGAAGTCTCCATTGCTTTTAAAATGAAAAATGGAGTGGAAAACATGTTAGGGAAAAAATTTTGAAGTCAATGGACCAAGATTGTGAAAATTATAGAATTTTTGGTTTAAAATCCTGTGCTGGCAGTGAACAGTGAGGCTATTATTTTATGTAGCAAATGAAGTCACTAAATCATGAAATTTTACAAGAATAAAGTAGACATATAGGGCTTTCTAAATATATAAAATATGTAACGTTTTCATCTCTGGACAAGGAGATATGAATTTGTGAAGATAAGCCTTGTTTACTGGATTTAAATCTAAACAATGTTTGAAAACGCAAAACCTGGGAATAATTCTTGATATTCTAGCTTCTGGAAATATTTTTTTTCTTGAAAATATACATGTCAAGGGTCATGAGGAATTTTGGAGCACTCAAAAATGATTTTTGTATAATTAATTATGATTTTTCAAAGTTGCTGAAAATTTTGCCTAGAAAATCCAGCATTGCGTTTTTAAGGAAATGTAAAGATAGAAAGGTAAATTAAACCTTTAGGATATTATTCTAAGCAATATGATATTTATCACAATATCATATAATAATTCGACAATAATGTATAGGACATCCGGGAAGTTCGGAGTCAAATTCAAAAGGTCGGACATTTTGGCAATTACGCGGTAAAAGGTACAAACGCGTATTGTAACTTTAATCTTGGTGTGTCTTGTATGCATGTATATGATTGAATGATTCATATGAAGTCGTGGACAAGACTAGGTCTTGGGTCATGCATAATGACTAAGTTTATGGGGCTTAGGTTACCTCCTGTTTAAATACATTCAGCTTTATGCGGATTATAGTCTTGACAAAGCCGTAGGGTTGTTTTCTTAGCGCTGAGGACACGAGGAGCTGTTGTGGCACTAGTTAGTGCAAACATTGCAAACATTATATTTGCTGTGTGTTATGTATTGTTGTGCTGTTAACATTACATTTTTTGTGTGCTATGTATTGTTGTAACCTTACATTTGCTTTGTGCTAGTATGATTGATGCTGAAATGTAATGAATATCTGTCATATATTTTCATTACTTGAACATGAGGTTAACTGTTACCTAAGATTCAATGGGTATTGAATCTCAGATTTGACTAAGGTTTACGAAAGGAACCAAGATCTAAGAAGACGACATAGATAGAGTCTGGAAAAGGCACCAATGGATGGAGCTGAGAAGAGGCGTTGGTCAGAGCGGATGCCAGAAGAGGTTCATCAGAGTATAGTTTCTGGCATGAATCCGATAGAGTTATTTCAAAACCATTTGGTGCTCAAACTGTTAGTTATGATTAGTATTGATGATGTCTTATATAGATGTCATTATTAAAAGCAAAAAGATTGAGTAATATATTGAGTAATATAGTTATCTCCTACATTGACTAACTATTATGCTTAATGTAACACCCTACCGGCCTCGCCCTTTCGGGTGGCGGGTAGTGTGGTCCTTTACTTAAAAACCATTTTTAGAGTTCTTGATATTCTATTACATTAATTTCTTCCCTTTTTGAAAAAAA
Source organism: Acacia crassicarpa (assembly GCA_034222035.1). Taxonomy (NCBI): domain Eukaryota; kingdom Viridiplantae; phylum Streptophyta; class Magnoliopsida; order Fabales; family Fabaceae; genus Acacia; species Acacia crassicarpa. The sequence goes on from JAWXYG010000003.1 coordinate 45,333,600, forward strand.
ACATTTCCAGGTTAATTGAGTCGTGTATCAGAGTTTAAACAGCAAAGCACATACTAATTTGGACCAAACATACTGATAAAATAAAGTGCAGGAAGTAAAGATTTTCCCCGGTGGGATTAGTATACAGTTATCCCCAAATATTGTCCGATAGGCCAAAATACTAACCACACAGTTATCCCGGGTATCAAAAGTAAATATCTAAAACTAGCAGTCACCAACACTTAGTTCTGCTCCGCCCGCCTACCTTCACACCCCGGTACTGTCCTAGAAGCACTTCCGTTATCCTTGCAAAAATCTGGGATTCATAATCGAATCCCAGAGTAACCGTTAATCTCATAATTCATGTGTATGCAGTAAATATAAGTTACCATAATCAGGAAAAATATACCAATCATGCAGCATTCAGTAAACACGTGCAGTAATGTAAAAGCATACCACACAGATGCAACATTTACTGCGGAAGGACCAAGTCCTAATAAACGCAGGACCGCTCAACAAAGCAAGCCCCGGATCCATAGCGCTAGGAAAAACATAGTAGTCGGGCTCTGAACCCAGACCACACTGAATGCACATAAACACATGTCCCTTTTTAGGAGACACGGGTCCACAATCATGGAAAAATAGACATACAAAGTAACACAAGAAATATGAAGATTAAGGTTACTACCTATTGGCTGATCACCTTTATACACAATAAATTTTTCCTTCCGGTGCACAATTTTTCAAATAGCCTAAAATAATAATAAAATATAGATATGATTATAATTGAGATCACCACAACAAAAATTCCATAAAGTAATTTAAAATAAGCCCAATTCATATGTCCATATTTATTAAATCCCTTTCCTTATTAAGGAATTTAATATGGGCTTTATTTTCCTTATTTTTGTCCAAAAATTCTGAAATTCCAGAAATAAAGGCCTAACTTTAGAAATTCATATCTAACTCTAGAAAACTCCTTTTGGGTTTATTCCAAAGCCCATTTAACCCTTAATAACTCTAATTGCAACCAAAAATATTCTTTTGGGGCAAACATATTCGAAAATTCACTTATAGCCCAAAATACTTCTGCTGTCTGAAATAAAATCCAGGAACAGAGGTCATTTTTCAAAAAAATAATTTCTCCCAATCCAGAACTCATTTAATTAAAAATTATATACCGAAATAATCCTTGAGATGTCTACTTTCTCCTTGTAAAATTTCTTAATTTTTCAAATCCATTTACTTGGTCAAAAATCGAGTTGAACAGAGGTCACTCCACAGAAGATCCTTAAATCAGCAACCTCAACATTTCTAAACTTTCACTTGTTCTTCCAAAAATTATGATCCAAGTTCAACCTCATACAAAATCTTATTTTAAACACTTTTAAGCCATGAAAAACACCAAAATCAACTCATAACCCCATGGACACCCATCTGCACGAAAATTACTCTTTAATCACCAAAATACCATGCTTCTAACATTATGAACCTTAACTCTAAATCTTTGTTCTTTCTTTTTATTATCTTCACCATCAAATGTACATGCATGCAACCCAAATGTGCATGCATGCAACCCAAATGTACATGCATGTTCAATTAGATAGGTATTTCTTACTTCAACAACCAAAAGCAATAGGAAGAAGGTTAAAAATGGCTTACTTGATGGCTTTCCAACACCTTGACCCACTTGTTCCTTGAGTCTTCCTTCTTCAACTTTGAACTACTCTTCAAAAGATTAAGGAAGAGATGATTTTCAATGTCTTAGTCTCATTAGAAGAGGTAGAAGAGAGTGGTTTAAGGTTCCAAAGTTAAAGCACTTACCTTAGCTCCAACTTCCTTCTTCTTCTTGAGCTTCCTCTAGCTCTTCTTGCATGGAACACTTGCTCTCAATTTTCTTTCTCTCCTCAACCGTGTGTTTAGTCCAAAATGAAGGGGTGGTGGCTTTTTATAATGTCCATTACTTGTGTGTTGGCAAATTTACCTCCATGCCCTTGTTTCTCCAAATTCTTTTAGAGTTTGCTTAGGAAATCCTTCTTTTCTCCCTACCCTTCTCTCTTGATCGAATATTTGGGCTGATTGGGAGGGCAAATGGGTCTGATTTTACTTAAACAATCTGCTCAAAAATCCCATTTAATGTTTGTGTCATAACCCCCCTGATAGCCATCATTAGCTCTAAATGTTGGGCATTTAAAATGACTTCACAATTTGTCATTTCATTCCTTATATATCAGTTTTTTTCCTCTTTTCTTTCCCCCAAAACCGATGCATGAATTATGTGAGAGAGAGAGAGTAAAATTTTTATTCATTTCCCAAAGCTTCTTACAACTCCATTTGATTTGAGATGGTGGAAATTTTTTTTATATATATTTTCTTTACTTCCTCCCATGTTGCACGAAGTGAAAAGAATTTGGGGAATTGACAATCTGATTTCCCTTCTCTTCCTTCTTGATAGGCGAAATATGAGTGGAAGTGGGAAAAATTTTGATCCCATTTGTTTCCCATAGCTTGCTTATTTAAAATGAAATATTAGCATTTCCTCTCTCTTCTCCTTATTTAATTATGTTGAAGGGAAAATAAATAAATAGATAAATAACCTTGATGAGAATTCATATGCCTCATTTACTAACCCAAAACAATAGTTGCACATGAAATGGGGGGTTACACTTAATGTTGCTTAGTCCAAGTTGAATCATGCAGAATAATCAAAAAGGAGATAAGGGATTAATGGAAAGAAGAACTTGCAAAGGTTGTCAAGAAAGCAAGATGTTATCAATAGATTTTGGAGGATAACCAAGAAGAAGAGAAGAGACTAGAGAAAGATGTTATCAAAAGAACTTGCACAATATAATAGGAATATCAACATTCAAGTTCTTGTGATACTGGAAGTCTCTATGATAAGCAGAAGTTGGAATGAATCTTCATCCCTTTATGGATATTGAAGAAGGTAGTGTAAGAACCGGCTGAACCCAAGAGGGGGGTGGATTGAGTGAAGTATACAAATTTAGGAACTTTGAATATCTTTTCGTAACTTACTGAAATCAGTTTATAAAGCAATAATTAGTCATTCAAATATATATGCACATTCAAACATATATGCTGGAAATGTAAGAGATAAGGGAAGAGAATGTGCAAACTGATTTATACTGGTTCGGCCCAATCCTTGACCTACATCCAGTCCCCAAGCTTCACTTGGGATTTTCAATCCAATATCTTCTTTCAACTCAATTACACGTTCTGTACAAGAGGTAATCCTCTCACTAGGATTCACTCCCCCTTACAAACTGTAATCAACACATTGCTTGATTATACACTCTGTACTCAAAGTAATCCTCTCACTAGGATTCACTCCCTCTTACAAGTTGTAATCAACACAATGTGTTTCCCACTCAAGATCACCCAATCTTAAGTAACTCTCAAATAGATAGAATGATTACAATAAATCTTCTCTTTCAGAAGTGAATAAATGAATACTGAAGAATAATACAAATCATCTCACTCTCTAAGCTGTCTAGACATGAAAAACAGAGTGTAAATGATGTGAAAATCAGAGTATTAGCATATTGAAGATGTAAGCTTATGTCTCTGCGTTTTTCTGCTTGAATCTGTCTTCTATTTATAGGTAGAGATAAATATATGACCGTTGAGAAGATTCAATGACTGTTGGATAAAGAAATATAGTCGTTAGAAACTATCCGTTAGAACTTTTGCACAGCTTTGATGTTCTGACACAAATCTGACATTTTGAGATTTGCTTCTAATACTTCATTTTAATCATCTGAAACTCACTAAAAAATTGATTAAACATAGCTAGGAATGTTAGAGAATGATACTGGAAAGTATTGAGATCAAACAAGAAGGATTTACAAGCAAATTCGTCAGTTTTGAATTTCTGGATTTGCAATGAAACCTTGAGGTTTGTTCTCAAACCTGGAGGTTTTCGAAATAGCAGAAATGCGTTATTGTCTCTGTGTGCCAAAACCTCGAGGTTTTATCAGAAACCTCGAGGTTTCACTTTGAATATGAAACCTTGCAAAATCGCGCCAAGAGCAAACCTGGAGGTTTTCAATATAAGTGAAAAAATGTTTGCTCTCTGGATGCTAGAAAGCTAGAGGTTTCTCTGGAAACCTAGAGGTTTTCAAAGTCAGTGAAAAACGTTTGCTCTCTGGATGTCAGAAACCTGGAGGTTTTTCTGGAAACCTGGAGGTTTTCAAAATCTTTGAAAAACATTTTCTCTCTGGATGCCAGAAACCTGGAGGTTTTCTAGAAACCTGGAGGTTTTTAAAATCTTTGAAAAACGTTTGCTCTCTGGATGGCAGAAACCTGGAGGTTTTCAACCAATACTCGAGGTTTCTCTCTAATTTCAAAATTCTCAGTTTTGCGCCAAAATAGAAACCTGGAGGTTTGAGAGAAACCTGGAGGTTTTGAAAAGCTTGGAAAAATACTGCCTCGACAAACCTGGAGGTTTGTCTAGAAACCTGGAGGTTTCTCATAATTTTGAGAAACTTGAGAAAACACCCTATGAGCACAAACCTGGAGGTTTCCCATAAACCTGAAGGTTTTGCTTTGTTCAGAAAACTTGGAAAATTCTTGGCCAATTTCAAACTCAAGTTTACATGTCCAAGCTCGAGGTGAGAATCCATTGCAAGAAGAATCAGCTCCAAACTCATTGTATTATGTCCGTTATGATCCGATGAAAGAAGGCTATTCTTGACTAGCGTTTTTGCGATGTCCTGAACTGAATGTCAACTTTTGAAGGCCATATCTCCTTGGTTTGAACTCCGTTTTGGTCTGTTCAAATCTTGATGGAAAGCTATGTGAGTCTACTTTCATATGCCACTGATTTCAGCTCAATCGGATTTGCCGTTTGTGAGATACACCCAAAATACCAAAGGTGGGTCTTGACTATGACGTTGATTCTTGTGGCAACTTGTAAAAATCATAGCTCCTTGATCTGAACTCCTTTGGGCTTGAATTTCATATCAAAATGATGCATTGGGAGTCTAGTTTCATATGCCACTGGTTTCACCTTAATCAGATCTCTGGTTTGGGAGATATCATCGAATTACCAGACCTCGCCCGAGCTGAACATGAAACAGAGTAGACCAGAGTTGCTGATTAGTGCTTAAACCTCTAGGTTTTGCTAGAAACTTCGAGGTTTGCTAGTCCAGAGACACCAGAGATGATGAAGACACTCAAACCTCGAGTTTTCTCGTTTTGAACCTTATATTTGCTTGGTTTAACTCCAAATTGAACAATTCAAACTTCCATATGATCTTGGAGCCTTCTAGCATCAATATAAGCACTTGAATAATTATATTCTCATTCCATTCAACAAGTTCTTCCTTCTTTAATCCTCTTCTCTTGATCATTTCCCACAATTCAAATCTTTCTTTCTTCTCTTCTCTTGATCATTCTCTCTCATTAAATTTGGACTTATCGTTCTCTGCAAGTTCTATATCTTCTTCAATATTTCCTCTTCTTCTTGATTATTCCCAAAATACTTTGATAGCTTCTTACTTCCTTGACATTCTCTGCAATTTCTTCTTTCCACTAATCCCTTATCTCCTTCTTGATTATTCTGTATGATTCTACTTGGACTAATTTACATTAAGCATAGTAGTCAGTCAATGTAGGAGATAACTATATTACTCAATCTTTTTGGTGTTAATAATGGCATCAATATAAGACATCATCAAAACTAATCATATCTAACAGGTAGAAGCTGTAGAGAATGATGAGTCCAAGCTAAATGATGAAGAATGATCAAGAGAAGAGAAGAAAGAAAGATTTGAATTGTGGAAAATGATCAAGAGAAGAAGAAAGAAAGGAAGAACTTGCTGAAAGGAATGAATATATCATTATTCAAGTTCTAGAAGTCTCCACGATCAAATAGAAGTTGGAATGACTCAATTTAGAGTTAAAGTCAGCAAAAATCAGCTTCAGGATGAGAAAACTCGAGTTTCCTACTTCACTACAGTGATTTGCTTCTCGGATAGAAGAAAACTCGAGTTAGGGACACAAAACTTGAGTTTCATACTCAAAACTTGAGTTTCATACTCAAAACTTGAGTTTGCAGTGTTTTCAGCATTTTTGGTGTCTCTGGACTAGGAAAACTTGAGTTTCTAGCGTTGATCAGCAACTCTGTTATACTCTGTTTCACGTTCAGCATGGGCGACATCTGGTAATTTGGTAATATCTCCCAAACCAGAGATTCGATTAAGGTGAAACCAGTCGCATATGAAACTAGACTCCCAATGCATCATGTTGAAAATTCAAGCCAAAAGGAGTTCAGATCAAGGAGCTATGAATTGTTGAAGTTGACAAAAAAATCCACGCCACACAGCAAACCAAGCTTCAATGTTTTAAGTGTATCTCAAACTACAAATCCGATTGAGCTGAAATCAGTGACATATGAAAGTAGACTTAAAGGGCTTTCCATCAAGATTTGAACGAACCAAAACGGAGTTTAGACCAGGGAGATGTAACATCCTAATTTTTATATTAAGAGTTAATTATAAATAACAAAATTATAATAATAATAATTAATCATGATGCATAAATTTATTATATAATTGTTAAAATAAAGGTTTTTATATAACATATCATTTATGATAATAAAAGAATTAGTAGAATAAGGATGTAAAAAATATGAATAAAATGATATTATTGTTTTATTGTTGTTAAAAAAAAAAAGAGGCCAAAACATGTGTAAGAGAAGAAAGGTAAAAAAAAATAAATTATATAACATGGTGGCAGCACGAGCTGCCACCTGTTTCTTTGTGGGGAAGTGCACAATGGCGGTGGAAATGGAATGAATATTTCCACCGCCACTTCCCTTCTATTTAAATGGGTGTATAGTGTGTGTAGGTGTACTGTGTGTGTATTTTCCGGAACTGAGAGACGGCGAGCGTGAGGTGAGGGTGAGAGCAAGGTGAGAAGAAAGGGAAGAGAAAAGAAGAGCCTAGAAGGTACGTTATTTATTTTATAAGATTATTTAGGTAGTTAAATTAATTTCTTTTCAATAAACTTTTTTCATGAAAGTTGTTCTACGTATTTTTCTCTTTCCAATGAGGGTAAAATAGTATTGATTATTGAAGATTTTGGGATTAAAATATTGGTAAAGTTTTAAGTTTTGATAATAGAAAACCATATATATGAAGAGCATAACTAACTTTAATCGGTTTAGATTTTTGTTAATTAGTTATGGTGATATTTAAAAGAATTTAGGATTTGTGTCACATAGGATATTTTTATCGATTAAATGAGAATCTAAGCATTTATTTGGATTACTAGAAGTGTTATTAAGGGTTTAATCGGTTGGGTTTTGTTAAATCTTGAACTATATGAAATTATGAATTAGGATTTGGGATTTTAAATTAGAGTTGATATGATTTTTGATTATGTGGAGGTTTGGAGATTATTTAATAAATTGGGTTACACTTATAAAAGTTAGTATTAGGTTGAGAAATTGAGATTTGTAATATTTGATCTTTTATATTTGAATTTATAACTTATTAGATATTATATTGAGGATTTGATGGATTAAATTTGAGGTTTATAATGAATATGAATATTTAGGTGAAAATTATGTTGTAGGAAAATGGGTATTTTAGTTAAACTGGGTGATATTGTGATGATCATAATTAGTGAGAAATAGTTTATGAAGGAAGGATATAAAATTGTAACGATGATTTGAGGAATAAATAAAATTATCCAATCTTTTAAGGAAAAAATTAAATGAGATAATTATAGTTTAATTAATTACTTATTAATGTATTTTTGTTAATTCTAATAACATGTAATTATTATATATGTATTTTTAGAGTGGACTTGATCTCTCTCAAGTTTAGTTTGTGTCAAGAACTGAAGGTAACCACTTTGCATTCATTGTACTTGCTTGTATGATGGTTTGTGAGTGATTTTTAATCTATGAAAGCTATGTTTTTTATGAAGTTGCATTGTGGGATTTTTTTTGGAATGATTAGTAATACTACTTGTTGTGGAAAATGTACTTTTCATGGTTTCTTGAGCTGAAATAATATTGTTATCTTCATGATTATTGTGATGATGTATTACTGTCAAAAAACTTATTTGGAATTTCATATATTTATGCCAAGATTATGATGATGAGGAGCAGTGATGGTTGTGGAGTGATGATGGGAATTATTGTGTATATAATACCACGTGGTATGCCACCACTGAGCGCACAGTGGATGACCGGATATTGCCCTTGGTATCATCCTAATCCTTTGGCCGGGATTAGGGTCAGCCTTTGGAACAGTGGAACAGTGACACCTTAATTTCCATATTCGAAGGAAAGAGAACCAATGGTCCGATATGAGTTACGTAGTCTTGTCACAGAGACTAAACCTATTATATTACAGCCCATGGGTTCTATCAGCGGTTATAAGGGTGGGGGTGATAAGGATTGTCAGGGTATCGAACTATTGCTTGGCATGTTATATATGTGATTCGTGATATGAAATTTGATTTAGAAATTGTGATACAGAAATTGCGATCTGATGATTTAATAAATATGATATATAGTACTTTGTTATTTAAAATGTTCCACTTGGCACCTCACGAGCACGTATTAGCATTTACAATGAGCTGGATTGATGGTTACAGATATTTTCCAGGTGATAGTTCTCGTGTGAGTCAATCAGGGAAGGCTTCGGAAGCTTAAGTTACTTTTGCTAACGGTAGTGCTTCCACCTTTTTGGTACATGTTGAATTATTGTATATTGCCACATTACTAGGGCTCACTTAGCAAATTCTAGTATATTTTGGATATTCTGGGAAATTGTAAAGAAATATTTAGTTTTAAAATATGGGCCTAGTAAAATCCAAAGCTTAAATGCGCGCTTAAAATATTTTAATAAATAGTTAGGTTAAGTTAATAATTAATAAATTGTCCTTCAAATTGTAGGATGTTAAAGGAGATATGGCCTTTGAAAGTTGATGGTCAGTTCAAGAAGTTGCGAAAACACTCAACAAAGTCCAAACTTCAAGTCAAAGAGCAACCAAGGGCAAAACATCTTGCAAACTCGAGTTTGTAAATCAAAACTCGAGTTTATTGAAGGCAGAGAGCAAACTTTGGTTTTGAGAGAAAACAAAACTCGAGTTTATTAGTTGGAAACTCGAGTTTCCATCAGACAGAGAGCAGCGAACGTCAAAGCATCTTCCAAACTCGAGTTTGTGAGACCAAAACTCGAGTTTTGATCAGATAGAGAGCAATATGAAGTAAAGCAACAACCTTTAAACTCAAGTTTACAAATGAAAACTCAAGTTTACAAATGAAAACATCTCAGCTTCAGAAAATCACCGTTTCGAAAATCTTGATTCTTCTGATAAACATCCAGATGATTACACAAATGATTTATAACACTTCTTAACATCATTTATATCATTTGTGTACATGTTTCAGATGATTAAAGGCTGTTAAACTGAAGATCAAGAGTAAAGTAAATGCTGATGTCATAGCTGGTTCAGAAAACGAAGTTTTAACGGCTAGTTCCATCTGAGTCTGATGACTATATTTCTTTATCCAACAGTCATTGAATCTTCTCAACGGTTATATATTGATCTCTACCTATAAATAGAAGACAGACAAGCAGAAAAACACAGAGACACAAGCTTACATCTTCAACATGTTAATACTCTGTTCTTCACATCATTTACTCTCTGTTTTTCATGTCTAGATAGCTTAGAGAGTGAGATGATTTGTATTGTTCTTCAGTGTTCATTTATTCACTTCTGAGAGAGAAGAAGATTTATTGTAATCATTCTATCCTTCTATCTGAGAGTTACTCAAGATTGGGTGATCTTGAGTAACTCTAGACATGAAAAACAGAGAGTAAATGATGTGAAGAACAGAGTATTAACATGTTGAAGATGATTTGTATTGTTCTTCAGTGTTCATTTATTCACTTCTGAGAGAGAAGAAGATTTATTGTAATCATTCTATCCTTCTATCTGAGAGTTACTCAAGATTGGGTGATCTTGAGTGAGAAACACATTGTGTTGATTACAACTTGTAAGGGGGAGTGAATCCTAGTGAGAGGATTACTTCGAGTACAGAGTGTGTAATTAAGTGGTGTGTTGATTACAGTTTGTAAGGGGGAGTGAATCCTAGTGAGAGGATTACTTCAAGTACAGAACGTGTAATCAAGTTGAAAGAAGATAGTGGATTGAAAATCTCAAGCGGTGCTTGGGGATTGGACGTAGGTCAAGGATTGGGTCGAACCAGTATTTATTCAGTTTGCACATTCTCTTCCCTTATCTCTTATATTTCCAACATACATACATACATAGATATATATATATATATATATATATATATATATATATATATATATAATCCTTAAGATTTGATTTAACTCTTAAGGAAATATTACCTTACCATAAGCATAGGGTTTCCTTGTTAGTAACCGATCACAAGGATTCAACAAATGACTATGGTAAGTACTGCTTGTCAGACAACAAGTGATTATTCAGATACAAAGATAACTAATCTTTTAGTTTCCGGTTTTACTGGGCAACTTAGAGGTTGGTGGGATTATTATCTGTCATCTGATGAAAAATCAAACATTATTTCTTCGGTTAAGACTGAACTTGATGGGACTCCTATTCTTCACAATGGTGAGCCTATTCCAGATTCTGTTAATACTTCTTTCTAACATCCGATGTTGGACCTTGTCTGATTTCAGATGGTATAAAGATACTTTCCTATCTCGGGTACTCCAAAGGTATGATGCCAATCAAGGTTTTGGAAAGAAAAGTTTCTAGCTGGATTACCAAAATCTTTTGGTGATAAAGTTAGAGATAAACTTAGACACCATTATGATGGCAGTATACCTTACGAGAACCTGACATATGGAGAATTAATTTCTCATGTTCAGAAAACTACTTTGAAAACTTGTCAAGATGATGGAATAAAACATCATCTTGCCAAAGAAAAGAGTATAAACAAAAAAGAATTAGGTTCATTCTGCGAACAATTTGGTCTTCCTGCTTGCAAAAAAACCAAGCCTAAATCTCACAGAACTTCTCGTTTTAATCCCTCCTTTTCAAAAAATAAACGTTTTCATAATAACAGGCGTCTTTATCAAAAGGATGATATCCAACCTCCAAGAAAATACAAAAAGAATTTTCGTTCTAAACCAAAGAATGATTTTCCCAAAGATTTTCCAAAACGTGACAAAGTAACTTGTTTCAAATGTGGTAAGCGTGGTCATTATGCTAAATATTGTCGTCTTTCTAGAAAAATCAGAAACATCTAGATTGAAGAACCTCTCCTCCAGCAAATAAACAATCTTTTGATTGAAACCTTTTCTGAGTTTGAAGAATCTGATGACATAAACCAAATCCAAGATGATGATTTTTACTCAACATCTGATGATTCTGATGATTCTTCATCTTCTTCTCCTCAAATAAATGTTATCACCAAGGAACAAGACTTACTCTTAGATGTTATAAGTAAACTTCCAGATAGTGACAGAGGTACGTATCTTTCAAAATTCAAAGATGTTATCACCCAACTTTCATCCTCATCCATTCCTTCTTCTAAACTCTCAGTTTTCCATAACAAGTATGATCTGACCAAAACCTTGGACAAATTTAAACACTCCGTTAAACCGGTTACTCTTCAGGATCTCAAATCTGAGATAAACAAGCTTAAGGTTGAGATTCAAATTCTTAAACAAAGTCGGGACACCCATGAGTCTGTCCTATTGCAAATTCAAGAACTTCTTTCCCCAACCCAAAATCCTTCTGATGAGAATATTGATCGAGTTTTGGAAAATGAAAATAAGGATGATAACCCTGAACAAGAAACACCTTTTTTAAATGTAATTTCAAGAGTTTTCCTACAGAAGTTCTACATACAAGCAAAAATCATTATCAATAATGATTTTGTTATAGAACAATCTGTATTGTTTGATACTGGAGCTCAGGCAAATTGTATTTTAGAAGGCTTGGTTCCCACTAAATATTTTACGAAAACAACAGAGAGATACAGTACTGTTACAAAATCACCATGTTCTGTCCAGTACAAGCTTTCTAATGTTGTTGTTCAAAATGAAAGTTTGCGAATAGAAACTCCATTTATTCTCATGAAAGACATGGGAACACAAATCATACTTGGAGCTCCATTTGCAACACTTTTAATTCCTTGTGAGTTGACACCAGATGGTATTTCAAAACAACATTTTGGAAAAACCATTTTCTTTCCTTTTACAGAAAAACCTAAATTCAAAGAGTTAAATCCTCTTTTCCTCAAACAAAACCAAATCAATTATCATAAGGATGAAGTCTCTTTCAAGAGAATTGAACAGCAACTCCAACAACCGGTCGTCCAGCAACGAATTCAATCCTGTCTACATAAGATCCATTAACAGTCTATGCTGATCTACCGAATGCCATCTGGAATAGGAAACAACATTCAGTAGATCTTCCTTACGAACCAAATTTCTCTGAAAAACAAATTCCCACAAAAGCTTGGCCCATTCAAATGACTCAGGAACTTCTTGAAACCTGCAAAAAGGAAATTCAAGATCTTCTTGACAAAAAACTCATTCGTCCAAGTCGTAGCCCATGGTCTTGTGCTGCTTTCTACGTTAACAAAAATGCAGAAATTGAATGTGGAACACCAAGGCTTGTTATCAATTATAAACCTTTGAATGAAGCTTTGCAATGGATTCGATATCCAATTCCCAATAAGGCTGATTTACTAAAGCATTTGCATTCTGTAAAAATCTTTTCAAAATTCGATATGAAGTCGGGGTTTTGGCAAATCCAAATTTCAGAAAAGGATAGGTATAAAACTGCTTTTACTATTCCATTTGGTCAGTATGAGTAGAATGTTATGTCTTTTGGTTTGAAAAATGCTCCTTCTGAATTTCAAAGGATTATGAACGAGATCTTTAATGATCAAAGTCAATATATTATTGTCTATATTGATGACGTTTTAATCTTTTCCAATTCCTTAGATGATCATTTTAAACATGTTTCAAAATTCATTCGGATTGCAGAAAAAATGGTTTAGTGGTTTCAAAACCAAAAATTAGTCTCTTCCAAACCAAAGTCCACTTCCTTGGACATTGGATTTGTCAAGGAACCATAACTCCCATTGAGCGTGCAATTCAGTTTGCAGATAAATTTCCTGATCAAATTCTTGACAAAACTCAACTTCAAAGGTTTTTGGGATGCTTAAATTATGTTGCTGAGTTTATCCCTCAACTTAGCAATTTTGTTAAACCTCTTCATCAACATCTCAATAAAAATCCTTCTCCTTGGACTGAGGTTCATACCAAAGTCGTTGAACAAATTAAGCGACAGGTTAAAGAACTTCCATGCCTTACCCTTCCTGTCCCATCTGCTTTTAAAATTGTTCAAACAGATGCTTCTGAATTAGGATATGGAGGCATCCTAAAACAACGTTTAGATGGAAAAGAACAAATCATTTCTTTTACATCTAAACATTGGAATCCTTCTCAACAAAATTATTCTACAATCAAAAAAGAAATTTTAGCAATTGTTTTGTGTGTTTCAAAATTTCAAGCTGATCTTTTAAATCAAAGGTTTTTAATTCGCATTGATTGTAAAGCTGCAAAAGATGTTTTACAAAAAGATGTTAAAAACCTTGCATCAAAACAGATTTTTGCCCGATGGCAAGCTATTCTGAGTGTTTTTGATTTTGATATTGAATTTATCAAAGGCACTTCTAATTCTCTTCCTGATTTCCTTACCCGTGAGTTTTTATAGGGTAGACCTTAGGATTGAGAGTAAACTAACCCACAAACCCTTTCCTTCTGTCCAGATAATGCCGAGAAAGAAAAAACCTGGTGAAGATTCGAAAGATAAACAATCCCTCCAAGAAGAAGATAAATTAAGCATCTATCAAGATGCACAAAGCCCCATCTCCGAAGCAGATCTGGCAGAGATAATTAAACAATTGCTGCAGCAACAACAAACAGCTCCCCAAACACAAGGAGCATCAACCAGTCAGTCAGTTCCCCAAACACAAGGAACCCGGCAGATACGGTCACAAACAAAATCTGGGTCATCTACCCCCAAACTGGAGTCATCTACTCCAAAAGAGGCTCAAACCCAGAGACTCATTTCTGTTAAGCCTGGTAGAAGAACAATAGATTCTTATGTTAAGAAACCCCCAGTACAAACTTGGGAGGAAATATTAGCAAAAAAGGATTATAAAACCCAGGCCCTCGAGTATGATAAACTTGCTTTGTCATTAATTGCCTCTTCTTCGCAGGCAATTAGTAAAAAAGAGTATGATTCATCAAACAAAGAATTTGCTCTTCAGTTAGCCCAGAAGAGGCCACCTCAGGTATCAAAATCCTTAGTAGCCGCTTCAGCTATTAATCCTATGGATAATCCATACATCGAAAAACAAAATGTTGTATTGAGAATCCTACAGGTTGAACCTGAGTTTTTCCTTGAAACCCCAAATCAGGTAGCATTGAATGTCTTCCCTTCTGGATTTCATTTCATACCTACCAATCTCAAGAAAACAAGAGAGTTTTATGAGGTGATATTGGTTGATTCTAAGTCTATTGAGTTAACTCGATACACTTCTAAAGAAGATCAGTCATTAACCACTCATTCAACTCTCCAAATATTACAAGTTCTCACACCAACACAGTGGGGACAAAGTTTGAATAAACAAAAATTATTTTCAAAATCATATGATCCTGAAGGATATACTTACTGGGATTATTGTGACGCCTGGTATAATATTTTTTGGGATCAGAACAAAATTTTTAGACACACTTGGTTCATATATTTTAAACAAAAAACCAAGTATGATTTTCCTCAATGGTTTTTGAGATGGTGGCATGTCTTTGGACCAATATCGGAAATTTTTCCACCAGAAATCCAAAGAGCATTTGACCATTTCAAAAACAAGTTTCAAACCAATGGAGATCCTTTTCCAATTGATCTTCATTATTTTTCAAAATTATCTGTATCCTGGATTTTTTCCTGGCAATACAGATTATCTCACATGGACAGAAAATCCCCAGTTTTACCAATATTACAGAGACAACTCTTTGTACGCTGGTGGGGAAAATACAGACAAAGAAATGCAGATTGCAAAGCAGTAGATCAATGGTTCAAGGACAACCCAGAATTCCTCTGTGCCAAAGAACAAAGTCGATTTCTAAATCAAAGAATTTTGTTCAACATACTCTGGCAGCTGCATCAAATAAACAAGACTGTATTAAACAACTCAGCATTTTGCTCAAACAACTACAGCAAGATGAGGTTGAGACATCAAAGTCTGACTCAAGTGATGATGATGAAGATGAAGATTTCATTGTCAACCTTGGAGAAGACTGAGAATCTTACAACTTTTGACGGAGACTCCAAACAAGCAATGTTTCCATGTATAAAGTTGTAAAATTTCTGTATAAAACCTCTTTGTATTGCAGATAGTGTTAGAAATTTCCACTTGTAGCACCAATACACTGTAATACATAGAGCACTATGTACTGTAGCTAGTTACGAATAAACAAACAGTGCCGGTCACTTACTGGAACTGTAGCAAGACTGGCAGTACCGGTCACCAACCGGAACTGTTCAAACAGTGCTTCGAGCTAGTCTATTTAAGCAGACATCTTGGTCTGAGGTAGACAGGTTCCGAACTACTCCCTCTCTCTCTAGCCACTCCCCTCTACCTTTCCTCTGCCTTCTCTCTACATTATCTCTTCTCTTTCTTTATCTTTCTGCTATTTTCTCTTTACTTTCTGCCTTTGTAAGTTACCTTTCTCTTAAATAAACTTGTGTTTTCTTTATGATGTTGTGCATCTGCATTTCTCTTCTTCCTTTCTGATGAGATAAGACTAGCCGCGTGCCTACACCCATTCTTATCTCATCTTCTTTTTATTTCTTTCTGCACGTTTAATTCCAGTCTTTACTTTATGCTTTAAATTTCCAATTATTTTCTCTGTTTCCGATTCTCCCTTTCCCCTTTCCGATTCTCTACTTTATGCTTTGATACCAATCTACGGGAGTGACCCCGAAAGGATCGAAAAGGGGAAAGAGAGAATCGGAAACAGAGAAGTAGAGAAAATAATTGCTGGAGGAGAGGTTCTTCAATCTGGATGTTTCTGATTTTTCTAGAAAGACGACAATATTTAGCATAATGACCACGCTTACCACATTTGAAACAAGTTACTTTGTCACATTTTGGAAAATCTTTGGGAAAATCATTCTTTGGTTTAGAATGAAAATTCTTTGGAGGTTGGATATCATCCTTTTGATAAAGACGCCTGTTATTATGAAAACGTTTATTTTTTGAAAAGGAGGGATTAAAACGAGAAGTTCTGTGAGATTTAGGTTTGGGTTTTTTGCAAGCAGGAAGACCAAATTGTTCGCAGAATGAACCTAATTCTTTTCTGTTTATACTCTTTTCTTCAGCAAGCTGATGTTTTATTCCATCATCTTGACAAATTTTCAAAGCAGTTTTCTGAACATGAGAAATTAATTCTCCATATGTCAGGTTCTCGTAAGGTATACTGGCATCATAATGGTGTCTAAGTTTATCTCTAACTTTATCACCAAAAGATTTTGGTAATCCAGCTAGAAACTTTTCTTTCCAAAAACCTTGATTGGCATCATACCTTTGGAGTACTCGAGATAGGAAAGTATCTTTATACCATCTAAAATCGGACAAGGTCCGACATCGCATGTTAGAAAGAAGTTCAGAAGAGCGATCTCTCCAAATGTTCGGATAGCCAACAAAATGTTTAATTATTGAAAAAGTAAGAGTATTAACAGAATCTGGAATAGGCTCACCATTGTGAAGAATAGGAGTCCCATCAGGTTCAGTCTTAACCGAAGAAATAATGTTTGATTTTTCATCAAATGACAGATAATAATCCCACCAACCTTTAAGTTGTCCAGTAAAATCAGAAACTAAAAGATTAGTTATCTCTGTATATGAATAATCACTTGTTGTCTGATAAGCAGTACTTACCATAGTCATTTGTTGAAGAATTTGAAGGATGTTTGATTCACTCTATCCATCTATATTCCACTCATAGATGTTGTTAGAGTTGAAGGATTTGAAAGTTTGATCTTGGTGTTCTTCAGTTAAAATATCTAAAGGACTGGCCCTTGGATAATATAACTTTGAAGATTTTTGAAAAATAGGTGAAGAAGATTGTTGGTGGTTGATTTTAAAATCAGATTTTGAAGATTCAATATTAGAATTTTTCTCAAAATTCAAAACTTGTTTATCAAAAGAAGAAGCAGAAGGAGTATCAAGAACAATTCTTTGTTTTAGTTGAGTAAGGGGAGTTTGAAGATCAGTAGTAACTTGATTTTGATGTTGCAAGCTTTGGCCAATTTGCTTCATAAGATTTGTGGTATTGTTTTTTCTCTGCAAGCTTGCCTTAATTCTTGGATCAAGTTGGAAAGGTTTGAACAAAGGTTTGGTTATGGATGAAGATTGAATTGTAGGAGTAGAAGAAATTTGTTGAGAAGGGGCTTTGGCAATGTGATCTCCAATAATTTGAAGATACTGGTTGGTGTAATTGTTTTGTTCCATAAGATTTTTGATGTCTTTTGGACAAACAGGGTCTTCTGAGTTTCTAGTTTTGAAAGGAGAGGCTGTAGGAGGATTTTGTCTACTATCTATAATACCAGGAATTTGATATGACCTTTTTGGAGGAACTTCTGAAGAAATAGTTTGTCCTTCAGATGTTTTCCATTCTCTTTTGGTCATATTTATTGTTTGGTTGAATGGATATTCTATTTCTTCTTGTAAAGCATAAGCTTCAAACCAAGCAAAAAATGGAATATTCACTTCATACTTTACAAGGAAACTGTAGAACTTTTCTTGGATTTGCTTTCGCATTAATCCTTTAAAATGTTCTAAAAACCAGTTTCTTTGCAAAGTATTTGGTTCTGAGTAAAATTCCTTTTGCAAACTTTCCTTATCAATTTGAAATTGTTGTTTAAGAAAACCAATAGTTGGAGGTTCACCTAAATCCGTATAAGACAAAGAATCAACCAAATTTTGGTCATCCTCCCTTTGGTAGTTTGCATGAGGAATCGTTCTCGAATTATCAATTCCTTGCATTGAGATGTTAGAAGGTAGATTGGAAGATGGTTGTTCATCCACTGGCCGTGGTGGAGGATTATATTGTGGAGGAGCCTGTTGCTGTGGTAAAGGAGTATTATTAGCTTGTGGTGGTGGAGGTAAATGAATAACCAAAGGAAGGGACCGTTCAGAAAAACTGGAATTCCTTGGTAATTCAGAATTTGTAGATCTAAAATCTTCATATCTTGAAGACATAGATGAAGTAGAACTCCTAGGCCTGTCAAAAGCAATTCTAACAGATCCTGATTAAGTTTGAGAAATTCTATTGATTTGGGCTACAGATCTTGGAACAGCTTGGACAGCTTTATCCATAACCCAATCTTCTGGAAGGGTAACATCTTTCCACATAATAGTTTGGGGAATTGTGATATTTGTGTTTGAATGATCAGTGAGAAAGACAACAGTCTGACCGTTGTTAGGAAGATTTTTAACATTTGATGCAGAAGAGTTTGAGACCTTATATTGTACTCTATATATTAGAGTAACAGGTATAGATCCAGATTTCATGTTAAAACCATGAAGTTTAAGATTGAGTTTGAGGACATCAAGAATGTTTTTATCTTTTAAATCAACCGTTTGAT
This sequence comes from Acacia crassicarpa, assembly GCA_034222035.1. Classification (NCBI taxonomy): domain Eukaryota; kingdom Viridiplantae; phylum Streptophyta; class Magnoliopsida; order Fabales; family Fabaceae; genus Acacia; species Acacia crassicarpa. The sequence continues at coordinate 45,352,287 of JAWXYG010000003.1, forward strand.
TTGGGTAACAGTTGAAATAAACAGGTCCGTTATGAAGTCCAAACTCGGCAGCAGCCAGAAGGGAATCCGCAAAACTGTAATGTCTTTCATCCCTGAGACAGACTAGACCAGAAGCATTAAGGCCTCGTCTAACAAGGGGTTTAAGAGCAACTTGTACACAATCGATGTGTAAAAAGTAGTAATATGTTTTGTGTTTATGGATGGAACGTGGAGAGAGGAGGAAAAATTCCTCTTTCTCTGGTTGAATGGCAATGGATTCTTTGACAGTCTTGATCACATAATCAGACTTCTTCAACCATTGCCTTTTGTCAATAAAAACATCTCTGTTGTCAATGACAGGAAGAGTCCAATCATCAACAGATTGATTTATATTTTTGAAATGAATTTCTTCATCAAAAGTATTATTTGTGGAAGAATATGCTTCATCATTATTTATGGAGGGATTTGAAGTAGAGAAAGAAGATGAAGAAGAAGAAGAAGGACGTCAAGAAAAAGAACGAAAAATGGAAGACATGAAACAAAATGTAAAGTGCAGAAAAATAAAGGTACAGAAAATAAAGGCAATAAAGAGTGCAAGAGAAACAGCAAAAACAGAAAATAGCAGCGAAAGAAACAATAATCGTAAATCTCCCTTCAATTAGTATCATTACCGTTAGGTTCCATAGGGGTATATTAATTAAAAATTTACTGAGATTTATCGATCAAAATATTTGGTTGGATATTCAATAGAGTCCTTAGATCTAATGCTCCTTAAAGACAAAAAGTAAAAATGATAACGTGTTAATTTTGAACATCCGAACGTAGTCAAGTAAAACTTGTCCGTCGTTAAATCTAGACAGCTCAAAAGAACGACGTCGTTAAAGTTCCTAAGCCAGCCATAAGCCAGCACTATGTGATGAATTTAGATTTCAATGAAAATCTTATGCTCATCTACACATATGAGAGCCTATAGCGTGGGGCAAATCGCCTGCCATCCATTGGACTTATAGCCTTAGACATCCCACCAAAAAGAACTCAGCCATCATATGTAAGAAATCAAGCATAAAATTTTTTCTTGAAATTCCAGACTCTTTTTTTTTTAAAAGTTCTGGAGCACAGATCTAAAGCATATCAATGAATATAGCAACGAAATATCAAGATAGGGTAAATCAAAGTCCAGATCTTATACATCTCTACTTCCCCTTCTGTCACAATTGATCTTCACACCCATGTATATATATATGTATGAATGATTGATTATCACTTTCTAAATTATTTTTGTCATTCAAACTATTTTCAGTAAGTTGCGAAAAGATTTTCAAAGTAACTAAAATTTTATCAAACACCCAATTCACCCCCCTCTTGAGTGATAGCCAGGTCTTTCACAAACTAAGAAAGGGTCGGTCTATGTGGTTCACTCATAAATCACCGTGAAAGACGAGGAGACTTCCACTAGACTTTACCCAGCCTAACCAATGGGTTTGATTAACTATATTGAGTTTCAAGCCACAAGTCTAGTTAAGGCTTGTAATTCTACAAGTTATGTATTATTGTATCACATGAATATTCCTTTGGGAAATATTTAATTTACCAGCTTATGCCTGGTTATTTTATATCAGTTACTCATTGTCTAAACGTAAGTGCATGCTCTCTGTTCTGCATTACTCTGAACTGTAGCGCTGTATTCCTAAATACTACGTGTCAACGGACACAGTAAGTAGTATGGAATTTGGGGTGTTACACATGTGACTGGTAATTCAACTCAACAAACTCACTGATTAAGTGATATAAACCAGTCAAAATTTACATTGCACGAGACCATGGGTTCCTCCTCTTATTAGTAGGGAGCCAAGGCCCTACTAAACACAAATAGGCTAAAGGACTAACGTGTACACTAAAAACCCATCACTTTATTTTCTCCTTTTGTGTAAAAATTCACCCTTTTACTTCCTCTTTGAATAACCTCCAATCAAATCCACATCCATCATCCCCTTGTCATATCAATACTCAAGAGATATAATCACAAAAAATTGTCACATACCATTATCAATTCACAAGTTATTAAGAGAATTTTTTCAACCTCATAAATCAACACCAATTCATTAATAACTCAAACACATGTCATAATCATTCTACAACAATCACTTTACTAAAAATTAATAACTTTGAGTTATTAGAACAATCAACTTATTTGTATAAATTTAAAGCTTTGAATTAATTACTCAAAAATTACAATTTCACACTAAAATCCCAATTATTACTTTAACATTAATTAAAATATTTTTCTTAACCCAAACAATCAAGATATCAAGTCTCTTATAGAAATTTTAGCAAGGTCTCCTTTATAAATTAGACCTCCCAAAAAATTCTACAATGACCAAAAATTTCATAATAACATTAGGAGCTAAGCTCCACTATAACATATACATATACTCCAAAATACAAAGGAAGACATCTAAACTAATGATCAACTGAAGATGCAAAGTTAGTAATGCTATCTAAGACCAAAAATTTTTCAGTGAACAACGTTTCATTTACAAAAGTTAATGAAAAACAAATTAAGGTAATTTAAACAAATCTAACTTTGAATTATAACAGTATGGTAATCAACTTCAATTTCTATAATATACATAGTAAATCAAAGTACATAGTAAAACATTTGATTTATCATAATCAATTTAAATCATAATTCTCAAACCTCATCTTTCCATAGGATCTCAATAGAACGAAATAATAAGCATGGACACACAGTCCACAAGGGAAAATAACCAAGTGCAAAATAGAGGCCATGAAAACAAGCGTAGCATGAGGCCATGAAAACAAGTGTAGACATACAGTCCACGAAGTTAAGTAACCAAGCGTGGCTCAAAGCCACGAAACATGCGTAACACGAGGCTACAAAGCAAATGCATAGACAAGACCCACGAATAACAAGCGTGAAAACAAATCCCATAAATATCAAGTGAACTCGAGGGTTACGCACCAAAAGCTAACAGTACTGTTGTTAGTAACTAGCGTTCTGTATTCAGTCCTATCAAAAACATTTTCAAGCATGTTTGGGGCCAATTTATCAAAGCAATAAAAAGTTTTTCTTTTAATACCATGATAACTCACATCAAATATGGCACAATAGAATGCCCTATCATGAAAGTTCAAAAACAATATTTCAAAACTTTCCTTCAAATTCAATTTTTAGACAAAATCATTTTCAAACATAAAAACATTTCAAATTACAAGACCTTCTCAATATAAAATTTATGAAAAATATGTAAAAAATATCTGTACCATTCAAGTGCACTATGAAGCAATTGGAGAAAAATAAATAATAATGAATAAAATCATCAATCTTTACTAAGTAATATCAATAAGAAAATGAAACAAATTTGATAAACTTCTCTTCACAAAATCATGCTTGTAAATATGGTAATTAATATAAAAGTATGGCAAGTAGTAAAAATACCATTTATAAAAATTATAATAGGACGTTATTCACTCACTTGTTGCTCTTGCAAATACATGATATACCCCTACCTAGCCGCTTCACATGTATGGCCGCTCTTCAATACCCTGTTGACCCTTTCCAAAATTGTACCTTTACTAAAATCCTTTTTGGTTTGCTTTTCTATATTGTGCTCAGGCAAATGTCAAATGTATATTTGAAATTCATTTAAAGATGGGTCATTGTTAATTCTAATTATAATTAAAAATTATGATCTTCTAGACCCACTCATAAAGCTTGTATTTTTTTATTCAAATTAGTTGGTCATCTTTGACAATATTTTACCCGTATAGTATTATATATCTACCAAGGCATACTTAAATGTCTACTTTCCTCTGTAACTAGACCATAAATTCCACAAACTAGCTCTTCAAATCTCACCTAAAACTCTCATCTCATGGCTATCATTTTTGGATCTAACAGAAAATCTACCTCTATTTTTTCAAGGAACTTGAAAAAATCATAACTTAATCTAAAAAACTTTAAATGAGGTGATTCCAATTCCTATTTAAAGCTCTACAAGCCTGACTTAAAAGAGAAATAATCACTATACCAAATTATGACTATAACCTCCCAGAATTTCATAAAAAGTGCTACCACCTAAATATGAAAAACAGGATTCGCCTAGTTTTCCTAACGGACTTGGAAAATTCATAACTTTCTCTCTTGATCTCCAATTAACATGTTCTAAAACTCATTTTAAAGCTTATGAGATGTACTATTTTTTAACCAAATTTCACACACAGAGGAAATCGTTGTGCCAGTGAGGTCTTTAGGCCCCAAAAGGGTGGATTGTGAAGTCCCACGTCGATTGGAAAGGCGAATGAAGCCTACCTTAGAAGGGTGCGAAGACCTCCCTTGTAGGCGAATGAGGTCTCATTGTGTGCCAAAACAGACACATCCCAGTGCCAGTGATTTTTTGTTCCCCTCTCCAGCCGATGTACGACTTCACAATCCAACTCCCTTGGGGCTCAGTGTCCTCACTGGCACAAGACTCGAGTCCTAGCTCTCTCGTACCAGTGTTATAAGGGTCTGGATACCTCTCCCTCTCAATGCGTTTTAAAGCCGAGAGCGAGTGATGGCCCCAAAATGGACAATATTGAGAGAGAGGTGTCACATGACTAGAAAGGCGAATGAAGCATGAAGCGTGCCTTATAAAGGTGCGTAGACCTTTCCTTTGTGTTTTGATGGGCCTAAGAAAGCCCAGCCGAAAAAAACCATGAGGCCCTGTTTGCCAAAGAGGACAATATCCACAAGCGAGCGCTTGGGCTGTTACATCCTAGCGCCTCGTTCTCCCAACACCCCGCTCTCAATAAGGGATCTTTTATTCCCTTCCCTAGATGATGTGGGGCTAGTGTCCCAGCATCCTCGCTAGCATATCAACCTACATTGACCCGAGCCTGGCTCTGATACCAATTCTAAGATCCTAGTACCTCGCTCTTGATATTGTCTGCTTTGGGTTTCATCACCCCCTCACGGCTTTAAAATGCGTTGAGAGAGAGAGGTATCCAGACCGGTGTGAGACATAACACTATTGTGAAGTCCCACATTGACTGGAAAGGCGAACGAAGCGTACCTTATAAGGTGTGGGACCTTTTCCTTATGGAAGCATTTTGATGGGCCTAACGAAACCCAGCTAAAAATAAAACTGTGAGGCCTTATATGCCAAAGCGAACAATATCCACAAGAGAAGGGGTGGATTGTGAAGTCCCACATCGACTGGAAAGGCGAACGAAGCATGCCTTATATAGTGTGAAGAACTTTCCCTGGTGAACGCGTTTTAATGGGCCTAACGAAGCCCAGCTAAAAACAAAACCATGTGGCCTTGAGCCGAAAACAAAATCGTGAGGCTTTGTGAGAGTGTTTGAGCTGTTACACCACACATATCCTGACCTTTTCTCTCAACGACTTAGACATATTATGAGTTTCCTGTTATTGTAGCATTCAAGCTCAATGAAAAGTAAAAAAAGTTACAAATAGGCAAGATTTTAATCATAGTTAATAGAGGTTAGAAAACTTAACTAAGCAGTGCCTGATAGGATAGCTTCAAATGAACTTTAAATACTTTTCAGGAAAAGTGGAAATTAACTTCCAGATACATATCATATAATTAGCTATTTTGCACGATCAGGAAAAGTATTAATTAAATTTCAATAAAAGTCTAGAAATCTATCTAAGATTTAGCTACATAAGAATTCTAGAAAGCAGATGCAATTACTCTTAATTGGTTCCAAAAATTTAACTAACACTTGGTTTCAAGTAATGATGTAGATCAAGTTAGCCAAAGCATTGAGAAAACTGTACTAAAGGTATCTAAGTTCAATATTGAAGCAAGTAGCTCAACATACCTTGTGAATTTTTTCAAGAAAAACAATTTTGAGAACATATGTAATAAAGTTATGAATTAAAATTCATAAATGTTGATCATATTACCAATATACGCTTCTCATATTACACAAACAAATAACTGTCTGGAAGGTACCATACATATTGTTCTTCTTTGTAAAATACATATACTTTTTCCAATTGAATTATCTAGGTCTAGTAGTAAGCATAACTTACTTAAAAAGCATTCTAATACATCACAATCACAGGGATGGAAAAAGGGGGAAGAAAGAGAGAGAGAGAGAAAAGGATGAACCACATCACCTATGGAGAATCTTTTGTAGAGGTTTCCAGAAGCAATTCATGTTTGCATTACAGGGAATGAGGAACTTGAAAATCTTGACCTCCACTGGCAACAAATTTTGCAACTTGTGCTATAATATAGTCAAAGAGTTCCGGATTCAAAATGTTTTTAAAGTTAGTTATACCCCGCTTGAATAGCAAAAGTGAACAACAGTTCTTTGGCAACAAGAGCTTACATCAATTTAGCCAAAGCATAAAATAATCCTCCAAGGACCAACGCATAAAATAATCCTTCCTCATTCCTCTAAAAAGAGAGGGATCCACAATAAAAGCCAAACAGTTAGTATTTGATTATCTGTTCACCATTTCTGTTAAATTTAAGGAATGGAACCAAGAGAAAAGCATATTAGCAAAGCAAATTGTAAGTTCAATAGCTTTAGAAGTTGATGTGTGAGATAAACTAAAAAGTTTAGCATGTTGATGTGTGAGATAAATTGTAGTGAATATAGTGATAAAGCCCAGTAATCATAAACTCATTAGATGTCTTATTTGATATATGGCTAAGAAATAATAAATACACCAGATGCCAAACACAACCAAATTAAGCAATGTGGTATTTGTAGACGCACATGAGACCAGAGAAAAGTAAGCCTTATGTGGATCATAGGGCAAGCTCAACAATTTTGTATCTGTTAAAGTATAAACATGCTAATGATGACCCTTTTAAGTGAGCATAATATAATTTGATTACAGAATATTTCTGACACCTTTTAAGCAAGCATAATATAATTTCATTATAGAACATTTCTGGTGGCTGAATTCATGAATGATGGAATACTAAAATATTTATACATAAGATCCTTAAAAACACCAAAAACAGTACTAAAATATTTATACATGAGATGCTAAAAAACACAAAAACATAAAAAATCAGAAGGAAATGATTTGAGAAGCAGAGAAAATAGGCATTGGTTTGCTGAAGTATGATAAAAATTAGCCATGGCAGCAACAAGTGCATCATCCAGACATCCACCATAAACGTAGACGGATCAGATTGAAGCATCAAATAAAAGTACACAGAGCTTTGCATATTAGAGGAGGGGAAATCAGTCATCAGGAAAGACACATAATTAAGCGTAAGAAACCTGGAAATTAGTTCTCTCCATGAAAGAGTCCTCAGAGATTCTTACATTAGAAACAGGGGAGAATAAGATAGATCAATGTCAATTCAAGTAGAGCACTGATAAACGTTTATTATCCATACGGGAGCATGAAGATTGATCTTTATAATTATAAGTATCTTAACATATGAAGTTGGCGTTTAAACCATCACAATACTTGAGCACCAAAATAATATACAGAGGGGTGGAAATCTAGGCATAGGAATTCAGTTCAGTAAAGAAACTATGTTCATTATAGCATCAGACGGAAAAAGATATGGAATTTCCCTGAAATTGAAGATGTCATTCAGTGGGAGAAGCCATTGATTTCCTAGTTAATTAACATAGACAATCAAATCACATGACTGTTAGCGGTAGACAAGATTACTTGAAAATAAGTTTTTTTATACGGGAAACAAGTAGTCAACAAAGGTATCACTTATAGTATACAGAGAATAAACAAAAGCTAAAGCAAAGAGAACAGATAATGAAGAAATCAATCTGAATAGTATACAGAGAAAGAAGAAAGCAATCTGAATAAGATAGATCAATGTCAGTTCAAGTAGAGCACTGAGAACAGAGAAAGAAGAAAGCGAAAGGAGACGTACAAGAATATCTCAGCTCAACAATTCTTCTTCTGGGCTCTTGCTTGGAGAGCGTTTCTTCTGAATCATCAATCTAATCTCTGTACGCTCATCTGTCTTAAAGAGAATGAGGCAACGAAGCTGTGAGGGGTCGCTCCCCTTTAGCGAGTTGGAAAAAAAAATAGCCGTTGGAAATACAAATTTGGAAAGGATTTTTAACATTAAACCCGTAATAATTTCTAAAATGAAATATAGCCGTTGGAAGCAAATTGGCGTGTCACATGGATGCAGCAATCAATAGAGGAAGCAATAGTCATAAATGCGCTTAGACTTCGCCCCTGCGCAAACCTAGAAAAAATTTAGTAATAAATTTATTCCCCAAAAATTTATTTAGTATTCTCCAAAAATTACAGATTTTTACGGAATAGTAATAAATGAAGTACTAGTAAATTGGTAATAAATATGCTGAGACTTGGACCCTTCGCTACGCAAACCCAGTAACAAAATTCAAGTTTTTTAAAATTAAATTACAATATTCAGAATCTAAAATTACATATTTGTTCTGACTAGTAATGGTAATACTAATAAATGTGCTAATTTTTAGTTCTAATTTTTATTCTGGAATTTATTGTGTATTTTCATTTTATTGGTTGTTTTTTCTTTTTGCGTCTGAGGCATTTTTAATTTATGTTGATTTCAATAGAATTAGTTTCCTTTTGGGAAAAATAATAGTAAATGTGCTTAGACTACCCAAACAAAAAAAAACATATTTTAAAAAAATTAAATTACAATATTCAATTCCTAAAATTATAGGTTTTGAATGGAATGAATTGCTCTTATTTGGACCAATCCACAAATACATTGAGCGGGAGGTGAAAGCAGAGTATTAGGTCTGTAAACTATTATTCTCTGGCAAAAAAACAAGGGTTTGTAAAATTAAGCAAAACTAATAAGTGGGAATAATCTCTAAAACCCAAACAAGTTCATAAGTTCTCTAGGTTGCAAAATCAACCCAAACAAGTTCATAGGTTCTCTAGGTTGTAAAACTAACTAGCCACACATGGCTTTATTTAAATATAAAAAGGATGGAAATTCAGGTTCAAAGAATAAAGAGAGAAAAAGAGGAAAGAAAATTTCTTTGTCGCCCCCACAGTCCTTCCTTCCGTCCTTCTGTGGAGATGATGAAGAGAACTGAACGCTCAGCCTCTACTCCTCTGCTTCTTCGTTTGTTTTGTGTCTCCCGATCTTCTTCCTCCCTCTTCCTTTTTTGTCTCTGCCTCCCTATTTATAATAATTTAGGTTTTGGGTCATTGATTCTCCTTTTCTTATTGAAAAGATATCTCATATCTTGTAATTTACTCTATCAGATCACACAATTGATTTTATTTCTATTTTTCTTGCGTAAGACCACTAAATTTGACTGATATATCCTCTTAATTGCTTTTTCCACTTCATTCTAAGTCAGCTAATATTTCCTGCACAATAAAAATAAGATATGAGTAGATTTTATGTTGATTTATTCTTTGATTCCAAGTTTCATTCAATTATGGAAAAGTTCATATAAAATATAATTAAATAGGTATATAATATCAATAATTCTAATTAAATCTCATAAAATATACACCTATTTAATCATAAAATATATACTCATAAGATGTAGGTAATTTCATCAGAAGATTTATTCCGATGGATTCAATGGCCACAAGAGTAAGGGGACGTTTCACAAGAACTTGTGTGGAAGTAGACTTGTTTAAAGAGCTACTACATCCTAGAAAATAAACAAAGAATTATTGTGTATGAAGGGCTCGGTGATATCTGCGGAGTGCAAGTTTTTTGCCCACAAATCAGGCAACTATTGAAAGTCACGGACTGATAGGGTTCGAATGGGTGAAAGACAAAAACCACGGACTGCTGAAGTTTGGAAAGTAGTAGGCAAGAAAGGTGTTGCTGATAAGGAGGTGGCTGATTTAACTAATGAAACTCAAAATAGAATTTTGCTTTTGCAAGAATCTCCTCATGAGGTGATGGAAGAGGAAATTGGATGGTCAGAGATGCAATGATGCTTTGGTGGATCTAGCAGTGGACGTTGGGTGGTGGGCTTATGGACGTGGAATCTAGTTTCGAACAAGAGGAGGGATGTTACCGCTGTACAAGGAAGAGATTTGGAGCAAGGTGTTCCAAGTAGAGCCGGGAAATCGGGCCGGGCCCTTCGGGCCGGCCCTTTTAAGCCCTGGCCCTGTAGGGCTCGGGCTTGAAAAATATGCCTAAAATTTGAATTTAGCCCTGCAGGGCCGGCCCTGTAGGGCCTCGGGCTTTATCGGGCCAGCCCTGTAGGGCCTCGGGCCGGCCCTGCAGGCCCTGTTACTGTAGCATTTTCATTTTTTTAAGAAAAAAATTAGTGAAAGAGTGCCAAGAGGAAGAGGCTAGGAGGCACATATATAAATACATAATAACTATACTCTAATTTTATGATTTGGTATATTATTTGTTGCAGATAATGATTATTATGGATGTGTTCATGATGCGGGAGAAGAAATTCATAACATTTTTACTCCTGAAGCACAGCCTTCTGCTCAAAGTGAAGCACAATCAAATATCTATGAAATTGATGAGAGTGATGAAGAAGGTGACAATTGACAATGATAGTGGTATGCTTTTATATTTTATGTGAGTTATCTAATGTTGTTTAGTTTAATACTTCTTAAGTTTTATGTGAGTCAATTGTGGACAATAGTTTGTTTTTTATTACGAATTAATGAATGTGTTTATTTGTTGGATGATTTGTATTGTTTAGATATTAATGTTGATAATATTTATTTGATAGATTAGAACTTTAATGGTTGCAATTTACTAATTATATTTCTTTGGAAAAAACCTAGAAAAAAATAATTAAAATTTCGAATAGTAATTTCCAGGCCCTGTAGGGCCGGCCCTGGCCCTGATACTATCGGGCCGGGCTTTGAAAAACAGATGTTTTCCTTATCTCAGGCCCTGTAGGGCCGGCCCTGTAGGGCCCAAGCCCTGGAGGGCCAGGCCCTGTAGGGCCGGGCCGGCCCTGAATCCCAGCTCTAGTTCCAAGTGTCAATTGTTTGCAAGAGGGGACCGCGACAGGTGTTAAGGGCATTGAGGATGTATGTGTTGAATATGGAGGGTGGGGAGAAAAAGTGTCTTAGGTGTGCGCTTCACCTGTCCCTTCTCCACGATTATCATGATGTCGTTCCTCATATGGAATTGTAGGGAGCCAATACTAATTTTGGGCGCCAGTTGAGGTTTTTGACCTTAAAGTATAATACTAGTCTATTGGTGCTAGTAGAGACGAGGACTAGCAGAGAAAAGTGTTTGAGGTTGCCAAGGAAGGTTGGGTTTGATAGCCCTTTTTGTGGAGGAAGTGAGGAGTTTTTCTGAAGGGATTTGGGTCTTTTGGAAATCTCAGGATACTCAGGTCACTATTTTAAATAGACTCAGGAAATCGGGTCGAGTCCATCAAGCCGGCCCATTTAAGCCTTAGCCCATCAAGGGCCAGACGTGAAAATGGATGAGATTCTTGGAATTAGCCCTGCAAGGCCAGCCCTGAAGGGCCCTAGCTTAAACGGGCTGGCCCTCCTGTTAGGCCTTTTCAACTGTAGCGCCAAAAAATAAATACATTTATATAAAAATGATGAGAAGTGAAATTACTTTAATTTTAGTATATAATAATTGAGATAACAGAAAATAGTAAAATAATAGAAAATATTGAATTTTTTCAATTTGATTTATGAAAACATTCCTCACTTTAATTAAGATAGAAGACCAATAAGCTTAATATATATAGGGCCGAACAACTAAAATCTCTTGAAAGAATCGTAAATATTGTTTACAGTGTCTATGTTAAAATGACCATTCAACGATTAACGTCTTGTGTACGTGGAGCTAAAAACAACACCTACCACTTACTTATATTGTTGTCAATTCCATCTCGACCCATTTACATTTTTGTCCATACCTTACATTATACGGCTTGCTAAAGTTGAATGAGATATTTTTCAATTTCTATTTTTCCCCCTATTTTTAATCTTCGAGATTACGTCAACATACAAACATACCCATCGTCTTTTTGTTTATTATTTGGCCTAATCAATCAGACTTGTGAATGTATAAGGCTCAAAATAATTTCTACAATTAAATAAATAAATCAACTTTGTTCCTAATGTAATAAGCAAAGTGTAAAAGAGTAAGCAAAGCTAGTTAATTTACGTATGCTTTTAATCCTTTCTCATTTTCTATTTTTTTGTGTAATTAATCAAAATGATAACAAATTCTTGAATATAATATTATTTAAATAAAAATATCCTCGACACAAAAGAAAATAAAAACAAAGAAAAGACCCTCAATATCATATTATATATTTTTGAAATAAAAAAGGAAGAAAAATAGTTAAAATTTAGAATAGTAACTTCCAGGCCTTGGAGGGCTGGTCCTGGCTGTCACACCCCAAAATATTAAAGTGTGACTAGCTTGAAGTATAGCATTCTTACTTCATAAGCCTATTTAATTTGATTTTTTTTTTTAGTTACAATCGACAAGATCTACTTTGTTAATATAATGTCAAATGATGTTATAATATTTATCCATGAACGTATCAAAAAAATTTATCCATGAACTTTTGTGTATACAGTGAACAAATATCTCTTTAAATGTTGAGCTTTCCAAACATATTTGCAACGACCAAACCATCCCAATTCCTAAAGAATATTAAGACTTTCTCTCAATAAATACACACACGTAGTAAGGTAGTGAACATCATGTCTACAAGATTTTTGGAACAAGCTTTCTCTACAACAACAAATAAATCAAGCATTTCATAAGTGTTCCATTCCATGATTCGGATAAAGGAGTAGGCTTATTTATGCTTTTAGAACGCAAATAACTTAACAAGTGAATACAATCTTAATCATGGTAATGAAAACGTAGTTTTTACCTGAAAACGGAAGAAGAATGAAAAATAGTAAAATGTAGAATCATAATACAAAACGTAGTTTTTACCTATATATATATATAAATTAAAGAAAAGTAAGGTACTTGTCATCATCCACAGATATACTGATTAATGCAATATCAATCAAAATATCCAATATTGTCATTAATCAAACCATATTTTTTATATGATTTTACATGATTAAATTGGGATTTTTAATGCATTTTCTGGGACATTATTGCATGATTAAGTACTAAGTTGAGTTAGAGACATTTGTATTGAATTAAGCGTAATTAGGGGCAAAATGATCTTTATTTATTAATTATTCATCCAAATGATTTCTTGGACTTTTAACGTTACATTGTGTTCAATCTTGCATTGTAGGTGTTTAAGAAAAAAATGAAGATTTTTGAACGTCAGAATTAATGTTTTGAGGATTGAAGAAATTTACAAGAAAGGCCCCAACAATTTCTGGAAATTGGAAATCAATGAAGAAAAGGAGCCAGAAAACAATTACAGAAAAGGACCCAGATGTTTTTAAAATTGCAATTCTGCCCCACAAATAGTTTGAAAATTATCACTTTAGTTCCTCTCCAGAACTTTTAAAACTTTTACTTAAGTCCATTAGTGAAACTCTGCATTTTTTGCTTAAATGCTACGTTTTTAGGCTTTTACGTTTTATTGCTGCGTTTTTTTACGTTTTTACTCTGAACCCGTTTTTTCCACAACGAAACACGTTTTACTGAAAATAAAACGCAAAAACGGCGTTTTTACCGTTTAAAAACGTGTTTTTAACTACCATGGTCTTGATACAAAAATTGTTACCAAAATACTTGAACCAAATTTGTACCGACGCAAACAGGTTTATAAAATTTCATGCTATAAATGAGATAAAAGTTATCATTCAAATACATATAAAAACTAGTTGTCAAATTTAGCATAATATATGCTTGTATTTTAAAAAAATAATTTAAGAACATAATCATAAGTTTGCCACAAATAAAAATTCGATAAAGTAGTTTTTTTCTTAAATAAATAATGATGAAAACATTTTATTTTCCGAACAACTTGTCTTATCAGAGGAACCATCACAAAGCGAATAACAAGCGCGACTTGAAGGCCACGAATAACAAGGTAGCTCAAAGGCTACGAAACAAGCACAACTTGAAGCCACAAAGACAAGCATGGACACACAGTCCACGGGGGTAAATAACCAAGCGCAGCATGAAGCTACGAAACAAGCGCAGCTTGAAGCCATGAAAACAAGCGTGGACACACAGTCCACGAGGGTAAATAACCAAACGTAGCATGAAGCTACGAAACAAGTGCAACACGAAGCTACGAATAACAAGCGTAGACACACAGTGCACGAGGGTAAATAATCAAGCGTAACTCAAGGCCACAAAAACAAGCGTGAGAACGAATCTCATGACTATCAAGCGCTTTGCGTCTAGCTCTTCTTATAAGAATACTCAAAATCTTGTAAAAAAAAAAAAAGAGTCCTTTGACTTTATGAAAATTTTCTCAAGTAAAGTAAGTAAATAACTTACATAAAATATTTTTGAAACTAAATTCTCAACTTCTTTTCCTTTGAGACGTGTTAACAAGAAGCCGTATGCATTAGAAATTATTCTCTTATGATCTTCTTTTCGTATCCACAATATAATGCATAATTTATCTCGTTTATGCATTCTTCCTTCAACAATAAATATGCTAAAACTCTTCAATGATCTTTGTATAAATGGAGGAAGAATTAGTATCAACCTATTCCAAATGTTAATAGGACCATAGTCAAATATAATATTTCGAAATTCCAAAACACCATTATTAACACTAAAAAGTTTCTTCAAGCACAACCAAAATTTCACCACCTCATATAACAATGTTTCCATCCTGAATGTTTTTCAATGCATAAATCCATATTTCAAACTTTACTTGAACAATTAAACTCAACAATATCAAAGAGACACCCTTTCATGATCCGTATTTAAACATGCTACCAAATTCGTTTTAGCAAGATAAGCCATGTAATTTCCGTATCACTCTAATGCATGAATACATATAATGCCTAAAACTTTCCAACTATCAATATTAGGTATTCACTGACTTCTATACTGTATAATTCAAATAATATCAACCCAACATACCTATGGCTTCAACTTAGTTAAGTTATTTTCTCTAACATTTCATAGGACATTATGTATGCACCCCAAGTACCAACATTAGATTAAACAAATTTGACCATTAACATTCCCAACAGTTTTTATCCAACATCATCATGAAATTATAAATCTTCCAAATTTCCCTCAAAATTCCATAACAACATATATCCAATCAAGTTTTCTTTTTTACATCATTTTGTCGAACACCTTGTGCATTTCCAAGTGCAAGTTAGAACGCCATCACCATTGTCTTATATTATTAAATCAAGTAGCTTCAAATACCTTACTTAATCACGAAGTCACAAACTAAATTCTTAAGATAGTTTGAATCATAAGTAAATAAATAAATGAATCCATGCTTCTTTTACATCTTTTAAAACTAAAATTTTAGTAAAACACATGTTTAAATAAACTTCCCTCCCCAAGCTTTATCAACACAAAACTCTCCAAGTCTCATTCCTCTTTCACACAATTCATCAAACACCTTATAGGCATTCAAAATAACCCAACAAGCATGCATTTTTAATTATCAAGTTAGACATCATAAACTACCAAGCATCTACACAAATTTAGGAAAAGAGAGAGAAGGTTTGCCAATATACCACCACACCCACCCACATATATTGAGCAAGGGAAGAAGCTTTCATACATACCACCACTCCCACCCAGATATACTGAGCAGGGGAGCAAGAACCGATGGAGGGGAATCCTGAATCACACCTCAGTAGCAAAACAGGGGAGGAAAAGTCAACCCCACGAACCCACAACAGCAAGCATAACGATGGAGAGTGAAGGAAGGGGGGAAAAAAAGCAGCGACCACACAGATATGGTTAGAAGGAAGAAACTGAGCACAATACTCTCAATCCATGTAAAAATCAAACAAAAGAATGAGCAAAACACATATCTGAAGAGGGAATGACAAAAAAAATCTGATCCTCCTTTTTTTTTTTCTTTTGGTTTCACAAAAGTGCTGCTAAAATAAAATAATATTCCTAGAGATCTAAACCCATATCCCAAATTCACTAGTCAATGTGCCACCAAGCTACTAACTTAATTAATTTTTTTCCAAATTCTAAAAATATAGATACATATATATTTATAAAATATTAATTATTGATAAATCTACATATACATATTTATAATCTTTAAAAGTATTACTCATATATATAACAAATAAATCAAATATTAGTTAAAAATGAAATAACTATCTTATTTGAATTTTTTTTTTGGCCATTACACTGGCCTTGGTGCTATCGGGCCGAGCTTTGAAAAACAAGATTTTTTCCCAGCTTTAATTTTAAATAAGTCTTTTCAGTATGTTCATATGAAAGTGGATGTTTCAATTTATGGCTGTGTATGGAAGTCCTAGGGAGGAGGAACGTAAAACTTTGGGAGTGCCTGAATACTATTACAGGATCTATTTTAGATTAATGGGTGGTTGCTGGAGACTTAATGAGATTGTGGATGTGAAGGAAAAAAAGGGGGTAACGCTGCTGCCATTGGTCCATGTTGGGTTTTTCGGAACTTGATGATATTAAGGTGGTAGGCAGCTATTATACATGGATGGAGCCAAAGTGGGGTCATCTAGATCGTGTCTATAAGAAGCTTGATCGTGTTATTGCTAATGCTTCTTGGCGAATGTTCTTCGCTAAGGCAGATATGGTTAATCTTCCGCGTTATAAATTGGATCATAATCCTATGTTGCTGAGGTTGTTTAGTCCTTCAGAAGGTAAACAAGACAGAGCTTTTTGTTTCCTAGCTGATTGGATAAATCACTCTAAATTTCTGGGTCTTATGAGTTCTTAATGGATGACTTGTCTTGACCTTCCTATTATGTTAGCTCGCCTAGTCACACACCTTTGAGTTGTTGAAATAGGAGGTTTATGGTGATATTTTCCAGATGAAGAATACCTTGACCTCTGAATTGGAAGTGGTACAACAATGTGAGAGTAAAGACTCTACTATCTGGTGGTTAAAGGAGTTAGAATGCAGAAAATGTTTGAAAACTGTTATCAATGGCTAACCGAAGGGGATCGTAATAATAAATTCTATCATCTAAAAACTGTTACTAGGAGGAGTTTTAATAAAATAGCCTGACTGAAAAATGAGCATAGTATTTGAGTGGAAAATGATGATCAACTTAAGAATATGGCCCTTGCTTATTTCCAAAATTTGTTTTTAGATGGGGAACCTAGCTGTAGGTGGCTTACTTCTACCTGGCTGAGTATTCCCCATAAGATCTATTGGATGGATTGCATCGGATTCCTACCTGCGAGGAGGTGGAGATGTTTGTTTAGCATGGGAAGTTATAAAGCCCCTGGTCTTTACGAATTCCCTACAATGTTCTTCTAAAGACAATGGAGTGTGCTTCGTCATCAGATGATGAGATTGATTGTAGATGTTTGGCATAACCCTTCTCATATTCGCTTTCTAAATGTTACTTTGATTACTTTTATCCCTAAAGTGCAGGTAGTCTATGTCTCATTTTTGACCCATCTCATTATGCTCAGTCTTCTATAAACTAATCACTAAGTTGATTGTGAGGCGTTTGCAACCGGTAATGGAGATTGTTATTTCATCTTTCCAATCCAATTTTGTCCCAAACAGACAAATACATGACAACATCATTGCTTAAGAGTTGATTCACTTAATGAACAAAATGTGAGGGAGACAATTTATGGCAATTAAGGTTGATTTAGAAAAGGCGTATGATAATGTGAACTGGAATTTTTTACATAACATACTTGAGGAAGTTGGCTTTCTATGCACTACAATTGACTTGATTATGTAGGCTGTTTCCACTTCGTCCTCAATATCTTATGAAATGGGGGTACAACTTCATCGTTTTAGCCTTATAGGGGCATTTGACAGGGTATATCCCCATACTTATTTACATTAGTCATGGAAAAACTGTCTCATATTATCTCCACAGCTGTTGATGGAGGTTTTTGGACCCCTATTAAGGTGGGTCAGGGAGGCCCCCCTATTTCCCACTTGATCTTATGTTATTTGCAAAGGCAAAGTCTGATCAGTTGGAGACTGTTATGAAGTGCCTTTCTTTGTTTGAATAGATTTCAGGTCTAAAGGTCAGCATTAAGAAAACTGTCATTTATTTCTCCAAGCACATATATGAAGATTTGGTTGGTTCCTTGGCAACTAAAAGTGACTTCAAGAGAGTTAAAAATGTCGAAAGATATTTGGGGGTTTGGATGATACATGGGTGTGCAACTAAACAATGTTATTAACATATTGTGGATAAGCTATGGAGGAAGTTAGGTGGGTGGTAGTAGCAGTGTCTATCTTAGGCAAGTAGAATAATATTATCTACTATTCCTTTATTTCATATGGAACATGCTAGGCTTCCCCTAAATATATGCAATGAGATTGATAGAATTCAAAGAAATTTCCTTTGGGGTGATTCCCATCTTCGTAGAGCTCATCATGCTTTAAGTTGGAATGTGTTGACTAATCCTAAGACTATGGGGGGGCTTGGTTTAAAATCGGCTACAATTATGAATGATGCTCTCCTTATGAAGTGTGGTTGGAGGTTCCAAAACGAGCAAAAAGCCTTATGGGTTTGATTTTTACAGGGCAAGTACAAGGTATAAATTGGTAACTTACCAATCCTTAAAGCTAGTTGTTAAACGTTCTGGAGCTCTTTATGTAACATTTTTATTAATATGAAGGAAATGGGGCTTCTATTTCTTTTTGGAAAGATAAATGGGTGTCCTCTTCCATTTGTCTTCAAGATTACCTAGTGAGCCTCCTTCCCGCTGATATGCGAGATTGTGTGGTTTATAGGTTTGTTGATCAACATGGCTGATGGGATTTGCCTTTATTAAACAGCTTGCTTCCCCTGAATGTGGTTGGTTTAATTAGAGGTATCACTACCAAAAAAAAAAAAGAGTTTTTGCAACGGAAAAAATACGTCCGAAAAAAGGGTTTTTCCGTCGCAAAATTCGTTTCTGACGAAATTTGCGACGGATTTGGTCTGTCACAAAAAACCTCGTCACAATTGTGACGGAAAATCTAAAATCCGTCGCAAATTTCAAATTTTGTGACAGAAATTAATTTCCGTTTCAAAATAGCGACGGAAATCGAATCCGTCGCAAATGCCCATTTGTGACGGAAAGAAAATCCATCGCAAATGCTATTTTCGAATTTTTTTAAAAAATAATTTATTTATTTTATTTAATTTTTTTAAAAAATATTTTTCTAAAAAAATTATTTTTTAAAAAAATTTTTTCTATCTCAAATTTTAATTTGAATTGTTTTTTTGAAAATAGAAACATTTGAATATGACATTTAAACAATTTTTTAAAATATTTTTTAAAAAAAATTTTAAAATTTTTTATTCCTATCACAAATTTTGATTTTAATTGTTTTTGAAAATAAAAACATTTAAAAATATAATAATAAATATGTGTATCATAAAAATATATAATAACAATCAGAAAGAGTTTACACATCGAAAACAAAATATAATTAATATTGTTTAAAAGAAAATGTACTAAAAAGTAGTCTAAACAGCATTATCATCATCATCATTACCACCAGGAGTCGGCTCCTTACCCTTGTCTTTCATTAGGAATAGTTGAAGCTGCATTTCCTTCATCTCTGCTTGCTAACTCATCATCTCTCGTTCGTGAAGCATCTACTGCCACATCATCTCCTGTTCCTGAATCATCTGCTGCTTCATCATCTCCTGTTCTTGAGTCATCTACTGTCGTGTCTCGGTAAGCTCATTTGCTGTCTGACGTCAGAGGTGCTTTGTCTGGCTCAGCCCTGCTTTCTGACTCATCTGCGCTGCTTGCTCCTACACCAATGCCTTTATCTTTTTTATCTCATCTGCAAAATTATTAGGGAGTACGTTTATTTTTTGTACATCATTTAAATAGACTAGGGAATGAAAATTTAACAATTAATAGCAAATGTATAACGTTTACCTGCAGAAACACCTTCAGTGTTGGATGAGGAGCACTTCGTTTGCTTCAGTCGGCTCACAGAGGCACCGAACACGAAGACTCTCCCTTTCTTGTTAAATCCGCATGCAGCCTCAAAGAACAGACTCTCGTTATCGGTCCCAGTTTGCGAGTCTCTATCCTGCGACAACTTCTGAAAGTACAAGCACAAAAATACATAACAAATAAGGCATGTGAAATGAAATAAATATGGTGGTGCATGAAACAAATAATAAATGCAATAAATGTCTCACCGCTATTTGCTTTACCTTGGGTTTAATCCAGTGCCTCTCACTCCCTTCAGACTGCTGGGAATGGGTCTGCTCAAAGGTAGCCCACTCAACCGATCTTGCAGGAACTTCCCCCAACTCTACCTGCAAACACAAATGATGACCTTAATTAATTACTTCAAAGTACAAAATAATACTTAAATAGAAAATAACGTGTACTCACAATTTTTCGTTGATGCTCACTAATTGGAATGGAGCCGCCAACATATGATGGTCCTTCCATTTTGGCCCTATTTTGCTTATTTTTGTCACTTTTGATACGAAACTTCTCATCGTGGGCCCATTTTTGAATTATGCTTTCTCAATTTATAACATCTCTCAGACAACCATCGACCTTAATTAATTACTTCAAAGTACAAAACAATACTTAAATAGAAAATAACGTGTACTCACAATTTTTCGTTGATGCTCACTAATTGGAATGGAGCCGCCAACATATGATGGTCCTTCCATTTTGGCCCTATTTTGCTTATTTTTGTCACTTTTGATATGAAACTTCTCATCGTGGGCCCATTTTTGAATTATGCTTTCTCAATTTATAACATCTCTCAGACAACCATCGACCTTAATTAATTACTTCAAAGTACAAAATAATACTTAAATAGAAAATAACGTGTACTCACAATTTTTCGTTGATGCTCACTAATTGGAATGGAGCCGCCAACATATGATGGTCCTTCCATTTTGGCCCTATTTTGCTTATTTTTGTCACTTTTGATACAAAACTTCTCATCGTGGGCCCATTTTTGAATTATGCTTTCTCAATTTATAACATCTCTCAGACAACCATCGACCTTAATTAATTACTTCAAAGTACAAAACAATACTTAAATAGAAAATAACGTGTACTCACAATTTTTCGTTGATGCTCACTAATTGGAATGGAGCCGCCAACATATGATGGTCCTTCCATTTTGGCCCTATTTTGCTTATTTTTGTCACTTTTGATACGAAACTTCTCATCGTGGGCCCATTTTTGAATTATGCTTTCTCAATTTATAACATCTCTCAGACAACCATCGACCTTAATTAATTACTTCAAAGTACAAAATAATACTTAAATAGAAAATAACGTGTACTCACAATTTTTCGTTGATGCTCACTAATTGGAATGGAGCCGCCAACATATGATGGTCCTTCCATTTTGGCCCTATTTTGCTTATTTTTGTCACTTTTGATACAAAACTTCTCATCGTGGGCCCATTTTTGAATTATGCTTTCTCAATTTATAACATCTCTCAGACAACCATCGGCCTCCCTTATGGTTATAAGCTTTTTTCAGATTTTCACGATCTTCAGACAACGTCCTATACTCACGTTGCAAATCCTACGAACAATTAGTGCTCTAAATTGTAAAAGTACTTAATTTTAAAACACATAACTTACTAAGAACTCTTCAAACCAACGATCCTGATTCTGCTTAGGGATCTGTGTCCAACAGTCGCAAGGCTGATGCCAAATATTAGCATACAAACTAAGAAAATCGTAATATTACTTGTAACTTTACATTTTAATTGAAAAAATATTCATAATTTAATTGTTCAAATTATCCATCCATATGTATAACTTGTTGAGAATTTCTCACAAACAAAAAAAGAAAGAAATTTAAAATATGAAATTCATATTCTAATTATATATTTAAAATTCTATATTATATATAAGACATTCTATAATAAAATAAAAAATTTTAAATATTAATAGAAATATATATAAAAAAAGAATATACTAATTAAATATTCTAATAAATTGAAAAATGAAATAGAAATATTTATTAACATATTAGAGATTATTAAAAGATATTTCTTAAATTGACATCTTCCTCAAACTTCAGTACATAACTAGTTTAATTAAGATACATATACAATAGCAATATAATAATAGTAACTTAAAATGTTAAAATAGAATCTGATGTTCACCCACTATAAGAAAAAATTATTTCATGCATGTACACAAAATAAATAGAACATGTACACCTTAATTTTTACCACAACACAACCACACATAGAAAATTTCCTTGGAAATAAGAGGCATATGACTAATAAAGACAACAGCATTATGATTATTTTAACAAGGAAATTTCTGACATCAAAATTCATACATGCAATTGCAGTTTTAAGTTTTGAAATTTTTCTACCTAAATTTAGAATAAAGGAAGGAATATTGAATATTATACGAAGTTGTTAGGCTTACCTGAAGGTTCAGACCACAAGTGAGGAGTACTGGAGGTTGTGCGGTTAGGGAGGAGCAGAGAGCCCAATCACGAACTAGAGGTCGGAGGTTGCGAGGAATGGGGAGGACTGCCAGAGCAACAGGAAGAGGAAGAAGTAGCACTGTGGAAAAGGAGAACCGAAAGGGGGGGGGGGAACACCGACAAAGGGCCAAAATGGGGAGGGGGATTATTATTTTTTTTTTTTGGGGGGGGGGGATGATGAAGAGGGGTGGTGGGGGGGGGGGATGATGAAGAGGGTGGGGTGGGGGGGGTGTGTTTTAATTTTTTTGAAAAAATATTGGGGAGGGGGAGGGGCGGATCGGTGGCAAAATTGCCTCCGATTTGCGATGGACGGGGGTTGTGATGCGACGGATTGAATGCCTGTCATAACCCCCATCTGGGGGTTGCGACGGATAATCAATCTGTTGCAAACCCCAGCTGGGGGTTGCGACAGATAAAGACTCCGTTGGAACCGCAGTTGCGACGGATTTTCTCTTGTTGCGCTAGGGTTGCGATGGATATTATTTCCATCGCAACCCTCATCGCAACCCCCAGCTGGGGGCTGGGGGTTGCGACGATGTGTTCAACAGTTTTGCGATGGAAATATTTTTTCGTTGAAAAAAAAAATTCAATTTTTCTTTACACTTTGGAATTTGCAACGGATTTTTTTTATTCCGTAGCATTTTTTTTTTTTTGCCATGGGATTTGATTTTCATCGCAAAAATTGAATTATTTGCAATGGAAAAAATTCTGTCGCAAATTCCATCGCTGTTTGCGATTTTTCTAACTCCCTCCTTCTTCTAATGGGCCAGATCCTTTTGGTTGACTGATGTTAGTGTTAAAAGTTCCTACTTTATTTAGCCAGATCTGGATTTCAACAATGTTATTAATTGTGTGACATATGGATAAAGTTATGGAAGTGGGTAGGACCACATAGTATACAAATATTTGGTTGGAAACTATTTCATCAGAGGCGCCTCCCTTTAAGGTCATGGGCTTGGTCTGACAACGATGGTCTTTACCACTTTGTCATCAAGAAGTAGAGCCTTTAAGGTCATTTGGTTCGTGCTTTCTGATATGAGGTGCTACTTTGACCATGCGTTTAGAGTACCCTTTAAGGTGGTTCTCTTTTTTTTAGCTATGATTGGATTGAATGGGTAACGAAGAATTGGAAGAGACTCTTCCTCACTCTAGGCGGATTTCTTTCGCATGGTTATATTTATTGTCTTTTGTTGGTTTATCAGGAAATGGCGAAATGAATTTATTCGTAACACGCAAGATGTAATATTAAATATAGCCTGAGGCCAATTCTTGAGATATTGGGAGAATTAAAAACTAGAATTGCCGAGGGGGGGGGGTTTAGTGTGTAGCACAGAATCATTCTTATGTTTGTGGTCCTTTCCAGAATCTCCATTCGTTGGTCGTTGAGACTTTAAACTCTTTTAGTGTCTTTCATTTGTTTTGTTTTTCATCTTTCCATCAAACTAAAAAAAGTCAACGATGCTTGAACAAAGTTTAAATTCATCATTTATATAATGCATAAATTCGTAAATTTTAAGTAATATATGCTATCTAATTTTGGTAGGAAACCACTTGTATTTTCTATATACACATCCCATAAATTATTCTCTACACTACACTATCTCTCTTCTTCAAATCTTCAACTCTCACAAGAAGTTGTTGAACAATTAAACCCTTTGTAAGGTTGATAGAGCAACCTTTGTTGTTTCTCAAAGTTTCTCTTTCGGTAAGACAACCTTTCAGGTTTTTGATGTTTAATTCTTAGCCCAAAAAAAAACCGTGAGGCCTTGTGTACCAAAGCGGATAATATCCACAAGTGAGCGCTTAGGCTGTTACATCCTAAGGCTCCGCTCGCTCTCCAAGCACCTCACTCTCAATAAGGGATCTTTCATTCCCTTCCGAGCCTTTGTGGGCCCAACATCCTAGTGTCCTCGCTAGCACATAAACCCATATTGACCCAAGCTTGGCTCTGATACCAATTGTAACATCCTAGCGCCTCGCTCTTGATATTGTTCGTTGTGGGCCCCCTCACAGCTTTAAAACACGTTGAGAGGGAGATGTATCCAGACTGATATGGGACATAGCATTATTGTGAAGTCCCACATCGAATGCAAAGGCACACGAAGCATGCCTTATAAGGATGCAGAGACCTTTTCCTTGTGTCCGCGTTTTGATAAGCCTAATGAAGCCTAGTTGAAAACCATTTTCAAAGCCCAGCCGACAACAAAATCGTGATGCCAAAGCGGACAATATCCATAAGTGAGGGCGGTGGATTGTGAGGTCCCACATCGATTGGAAAGACGGATGAAGTATATAGTATAGAGACCTTTCCTTATGGATGCATTTTGATGGGCCTAACAAAGCCCAGCCAAAAATAAAACTGGAAGGCCTTGTGCACTTGAGCTGTTAGCTGTTACACCAAACATATCCAGGCCTTTTCTCTAAGTTCCTTAGACATATTATGAGTTTCCTGTTATTGTAGCGTTCAAGCTCAATGAAAAGTAAAAAAGTTACAGTTAGACAAGATTTAAACATGGTTAATAGAGTTTAGAAAATTAACTAAGCAGTGCTTGACATTATAGCTTAAAAAAAACTATAAATACTTTTCAGAAAAAGTGGAAATTAACTTCCATATACATACCATATAAATCAGCAATTTTGCAGAGTCTTGGAAAATATTCTAGAAAGTTGATGCAATTACTCTTGGTTCCAAAAATTTAACTAACACTTGGTTTCAAGTAATGATGCAAATCAAGTTAGCCAAAGCATTGAGGAAACATGCTTCACCAATTACCTAGTGAATTTTTTCAAGAAGATAAATTCTGAGAGCATATGTAATACGAATTAAAATTCATAAATGTTAATCATATTACGGATTTATGCTATCAATATTAATAGGTAATTGTATGGAAGATACCATACATATCTTTCTTTGTAAAATGCAGATATTTTTTCCAATTGAATTATCCATGGCTAGCAAGCATAACTTACTCAAAAAGTGTTCTAATACATCACAATCAGGGAGATAGAAAATGAAAAAGAAAAAGAAAAAGAAAAGGATGAACCGCATCACCTATGGAAAATCTTTTATAGAAGCAATTGACGTTTGCATTTTAGGGAATGAGGAACTTGAAAATCTTGACCTCCACTGGCAACAAATTTTGCAACTTGTGCTGCAATATAGTCAAGGAGTTCTTGATTCAAAATGTTTTTAAAGTTGATTATACCTCTCACACGCTTGAATAAAGCAAAAGTGAACAACAGTTCTTTGGCAACAAGTGAATAAATCAAATGTTCCCAACTTAGTAGGAATTGACACCTCAGTTGCACTCCTAACACATAGAAGTTAGTTCCTCCAAGGACCAACGTGTAAAATAATCCTTCCTCATTCCTGAAAAAGGGATCCACGATAACAGCCAAGCAATTAATATTTAATTATCTGCTGTTAAATTTAAGGAATGGAACCAAAAGAAAAGCAAATGAGCAAAACAAATAAGTTCAACTCTAAAAGCTTTAGAAGTTGATGTGTGAGATAAACTAAAAGCTTTGCATGTTGATGTGTGAGATAAATTGTAGTGAATATAGCAATGAAGCCCAATATGGCTAAGAAATAATATATACACCAGATGCCAAACACTCAACCAACTTAAGCAATGTAGTATTTTGAGACGCACATGAGACCAAAGAAAAGTAAGCCTTTTGTGGATCATAGGGCAAAGCTCAACAGCCTTGTATCTGTTAAAGCATAAACATGCTGATGATGACCCTTTTAAGTGAGCATAATATAATTTGATTACAGAATATTTCTGACACCTTTTATGCAAGCATAATATAATTTCATTATAGAGTATTTCTGGTGGCTGAATTCATGAATGATGGAATACTAAATATTTATACATGAGATGCTCAAACACACACAAAAATTAGCCATCATGGCAGCAATAAATGCATCATCTACCACAAACGTAGTTGGAACAGACTGAAGTATCAAATAAAAGTACACAAAGCTTTGCATATTTGAGGAGGGGAAATTAGTCATCAGGAAAGCCACATAATTAAGTGTAAGAAATTTGGAAATTATTTCTCTCCATGAAATAGTCCTTCGAGATTCTGACATGAGAAACAGGGGCAAACAATCTGAATAAGATAGATCAATGTCAATTCAAGTATAGCACTGATAAACGTTTATTATCCATACGGGAGCTTGAAGATTGATCTTTATAATTATAAGTATCTTAACATATGAAGTTTGCGTTTAAAGCACCACAAAACTTAATCACCAAAATACAGGGATACAGAACTTCCATGAGGGGTGGAAATCTAGGCATAGGAATTCAGTTCAGTAAAGAAACTGACGGAAAAAGATATGGAATTTCCCTGAAATTGAAGATGTCATCCAGTGGAGAAGCCATTAATTGATTGCCTACTTAATTAACATAGAGAATCAAATCACATGACTATTAGCGGTAGACAAGATTACTTGAAAATAAGTTTTTTATACGAGAAATGAGTAGTCAACGAAGATGTCGCTTATAGTATACAAAGAATAAACAAAAGCTAAAGCAAAGAGAACAGAGAATGAAGAAATCAATCTGAATAGTATACAGAGAAAGAAGAAAGCAATTTGAATAAGACAGATCAATGTCAATTCAAGTAGAGCAAGGAGAACAGAGAAAGAAGAAAGCGAAAGGAGACGTACAAGAATATCTCAGCTCTACAATTCTTCTTCTGGGCTCTTTCTTGAAGCGCGTCTCTTCCGAATCATCAATCTAACCTCTGTACGCTCATTTATCTTAAATAGAATGAGGCAACGAAGCTGAGAGGGGTTGCTCCCCTCTTCCAACGGTCATAATTTAGCGAGTTGGAAAAAAAATTAGCCGTTGGAAATAAAAATTTGGAAAGGGTTTTTAACATTAAATCTGTAATTAATTTCTAAGATAAAATATAGCCGTTGGAAGCAAACTGTCGTGTCACATGGATGCAGCAATTGATAGAGGCAGCAATTGATAGAGGCAGCAATTAGTCATAAATGCGCTTAAACTTCGCCCCTGCGCAAACCCAGAAAAGAAAAAACAATTTTTTTATTAACTAATATCCAAAAATTACAGATTTTTTCGGGATAGTAACGAATGAAGTACTAGTAAATTGGTAATAAATGTGCTGAGACCTGGTCCCTTCCCCACACAAACCCAGAAACAAAATTCAAATTTTTTAAATTAAATTACAAAATTCAGAATCTAAAATTTCATATTTGTTCTGACTAGTAATGGTAATACTAGTAAATGTGCTAATTTTTACTTCTAATTTTTATGTCTGGAATTTATTGTGTATTTTAATTTTTTGGTTGTTTTCTTTTTGCTTCCAAGGCATTTTTAATTTATGTTGATTTCAATATAATTAGTTTCTTTTTGGGAAAAAGATAATAGTAAATGTGCTTAGACTACACAAACATAGAAAAAAACATATTTTAAAAAAATTAAATTACATTATTCAAATCCTAAAATTGCAGGTTTTGAACGAAATGAATTACTCTTATTTGCACCAGTCCACAAATACACTAAGTGGGAGGGGAAAGCAGAGTGTTAGGTCTATAAATTATTCTTCGGCAGAAAAAGAAGGGTCTATAAACTATTCAAGTGGTCTACAATTTTTTTCCCTGACAGAATTAGGCAAAACATATGTTGCTCCAACTGCATTGTCAATTGTTTTCATATAATTACATGATCCATTTAATAAACTTTATATTTTGTTCGGAAAAAAAAAAAAGCAATCTCAACTTTATTTGTTCTCGTTTACATGCATTTTATTCCTACTTCTCTCATACTTTACTCTATATCTTTTGACCAAAAAAAATATTTTACTCTTTATCAATTCTCTTATTTAAAGGGGTGAAGGAGCGTTTTTGCCAATCAACTATTACGCCAGGAGCGATTTTGCCAACTAACTTTTAATGGGCCCAAAAATACCAAAGAACAATTAAATATGTAAAAAAACTACAACGCCGTCTAATGAACAGTAACGTCCGTCTGTTTGCATGCCATGCATGATTTTGAAGAGCGCCACGTGGGATTTCTAATGCCAGCTCAGTCTCCTATGTGGAAATGTGAAGGAGCGTTTTTGCCAATCAACTATTACTCCAGGAGCGATTTTGCCAACTAACTTTTAATGGGCCCAAAAATGCCAAAGAACAATTAAACATGTCAAAAAACTACAACGCCATTTAAGGAACAGTGACGTCTGTCTGTTTGCACACCACGTGGGATTTAGGTGCTCTTCACGTGGGATTTTGGCTCACTTATGTGGAAATTTCATTGCCCAGGTGGCTTTTGTGTTTTTCTTTCTTTTTTTTTTTTTGGTTGAATCCCTATATTTTTACCCAAACTGAACTTGCTTGACAGACGAACCCTTCCACAGAGGTATCCTTCGACACCCGAGAGCGAGCGAAAGCGAAGAGCCAGACGAACCCAGCCAAACTCGACGGAGAAGGCTGAATCGAAGTTACGGAAGCAGTAATATAAAGTCATAGAGTAATAATACTCTTTTAAGGGGAGAGAAGAAAGGCTAGCCGAAAAGAGAAGAGGGGCATTAAAGTCATTTTACACAGATTTTGAAATCCTAAATTGGATTGATGACTTAATTAATGATTTGTTAAATTTACCAACCTGATTTAGAATTTTTCTATTTTAAGTACCTTTATATGGGATTTTCCCGATTTAGTTTCTCCCTTACAACTTAGCTAGATAAGATAACCGGTTATATAAATTAACAAATGATATCATAATCTCTTTGTGAATATCAAAGCAGGCTAAAACTATATTAGCCCACAATACTCTAGGCTAAATCTCATATGAAAATGTTCTAGTTATGTTATTTATCTATATAATCAGCTTAGCTGACATATTTGTTTCCTATGTACAAACCCTACGATTTGTATGGAGCAGCTCCACTGGAATGTTATACTGGCCTTGTTAGGTAGTTCAAAAAAAATTTGAGGGATTGAGTAGTCAGAAGTTTAGTGAAATGAGTGAAATGTGAAAAGACGAAAAGATTAATCATCATAGCCTAATAACGATGACGAAAAGATTAGTCATCATAAAGAAGAGTAAGGATAAATGAGAGAAGGATGAGACATTTTATATCTTGTAATATATAACAAGTAAGTATATTACTGCTTCCGTAACTTCGATTCAGCCTTCTCCGTCGGGTTTGGCTGGGTTCGTCTGGCTCTTCGCTTTCGCTCGCTCTCGGGTGTCGAAGGATACCTCTATGGAAGGGTTCGTCTGTCAAGCAAGTTCGGTTTGGGTAAAAATATAGGAATTCAACCAAAAAAAAAAAAAAGAAAGAAAAACACAAAAGCCACCTGGGCAATGAAATTTCCACATAAGTGAGCCAAAATCCCACGTGGAGAGCACCTAAATCCCGCGTGGCGTGCAAACAGACGAACGTCACTGTTCCTTAAACGGCGTTGTAGTTTTTTGACATGTTTAATTGTTCTTTGGCATTTTTGAGCCCATTAAAAGTTAGTTGGCAAAATCGCTCCTGGAGTAATAGTTTAATGGCAAAAACGCTCCTTCACATTTCCACATAGGAGACTGAGCTGGCATTAGAAATCCCATGTGGCGCTCTTCAAAATCACGCGTGGCATGCAAACAGACAGACGTTACTGTTCATTAAACGGCGTTGTAGTTTTTTGACATATTTAATTGTTCTTTGGCATTTTTGGGCCCATTAAAAGTTAGTTGGCAAAATCGCTCCTGGCGTAATAGTTGATTGGCAAAAACGCTCCTTCACCCTATTTAAAGTCAACGGTTCTTGAACAGAGTTTAAATTCTTCTCTTGAAAAATATAAAAGACCAAATCATTTATATTAATAATGCTTATTCATAAATTTTAAGTAATATGCTATTTAATTTTGGTAGGAAACCACTTGTATTCTCTGTCCCATAATTCATTCCCTACACTACGCTATCCCTCTTATTCAACTCCCACAAGTCACAACAAGCTGTTGAACAATTCAAACCCTTTGTGAGGTTAACTAAGCCAACCTTTGTTGTTTCCCAAAGTTTCTCTTTTGGTAAGACAATCTTTCAGGTCTTGCACATACACCTTTTAGGTTTCGATGTTGCCTAGCCGAAAATAAAACCGTGAGGCATTGTGTGCCAAAGCGGACAATATCCACAAATGAGTGGTTGGGCTGTTACATCTTAGCACCTCACTCTCGATAAGGGATCTTTTGTTTCCTTCCGATCCCCAGTTGATGTGGGGCTAGCATCCTTACTAGCACATCAACCCACATTGACCCGATCCTGACTTTGATATGAATTGTAACATTCTAGCGCCTTGCTCTTGATATTGTTAGCTTTGGGGCTCATCACCCCCCTCACGGCTTTAAAATGTGTTGAGAGGGAAAGGTATCCAGGCTAATGGGGGACATAACATTATTGTGAAGTCCTAAAGGCGAACGAAGCATGCCTTATATGGGTACGGAGACTTTTCCCTTATGGATGCATTTTGGTGGGCCTAATGAAGCCCAACCGAAAACAAAACCGTGAAGCCTTGTATGTTAAAGCGGACAATATCCACAAGCTAGGGGTGGTTATGAAGTCTGACATCGACTGGAAAGGCAAACAAAGCATGCCTTATACAGTGCAAAGACCTTTCCCTTGATGCCTTATACAGTGCGGAGACCTTTCCCTTGTGGACGCGTTTTGATGGGCCTAACAAAGCCCAGCCAAAAACAAAACCATGAGGCATTGTGTTTGCGCTTGAGCTGTTACACCACACATATCCAGACCTTTTCTCTCAGTGCCTTAAACATATTATGAGTTTCTTGTTGTTCAAGCTCAATGAAAAGTAATATATATATATATATATATATATATATATATATATATATATATAGTTAGGCAAGAATTTAATCATGGTTAAAATTTAGCCAAATAGCCAATGTTCATGTACATAAGAAAAATTTCTAGGCCTTAACATAATAGAGGCTTTTATGATATTGATCCCTATGTTATTTTATGTGGATATTTTCCTTCTTGGGTTGTTTGTATGATTTGCATTTGATGTAACCTACATTGTTTGGGAGAGGGAGAAGGAAAAGAGTGGGTGAAAACACATGTAACTTGATTTTCCAAAACAAAATGAAATATTGAAAATTTTTCCCTCTTGTAATATGCTTAAACTGAAAATATAAATAGGTTTTCTCATATTTTTTTCTTGTGTATATTGAAGGAACACAGCTGCGTTAGATGAGAGGAATAGTGTTGCAAGGAACCCAAGTTCCTCACCTGTTAGGAAGAAGGCTAGAGGAAGCACAAAGCTTCGACCGTTGGTTGCACGTCATGAGGATTAACAGGAGAAGGTACACGTCAATTGTTGTATACAAGCATGCAACCACTCACCACGGTTAACAAATTTGGGACGATCAACGTAAGGTCAATATTACAAGTGTTTTAGAGGTGGATGAAAGGGTAGACATACAATTCCTGGCGACGAGGTTGCCCTACTTGGTCAGGAAAAAGGATTTTTCATCCTTTGCCATCAACATCTAGTTCAAATTGTGACAACACCTCCAATGGTAGGAAACACCTTACTATTAATTACTTGAATTTTTTTGACATCTTACTTATAATCTTTAATTTATGTATTGCTATGATCAAGAACAAGCGGAAAGGTTTTCCTTATTGGCACAACACCAAAATACCCACACAAAAATTAACAAGGTTGACTTGCATATGCCTTATGGGTTTTTGTGTAGACAATACTCATATGCCTATGTGCTTGATAACAAAGATATTAGAGATCAGTTCTTATCTTTGGAGGAGATAGAAATGGGATGAGTTATGTTTGCAATCAAGTGAGTTTAATTTTTATTTTTAACTTTAATTAATGGAGTGATTTTTAGGACTCTATATTCATTAAGTCATTTCTCATTTTAATTCTACGGTAGATGCTTCCATAAAATGTGTGCTCAAATGGAGACAAACACATCCTATGGATTCTTATGTCCTGGGTGTATGGCAAGGAATCAAAATAGGATGGAAGAGAGAATGAGCTATGTAGGGTATACAAACGGAGAGAATCAGTTGCTATGTTATTTGGCACCAATTGTTGACGGGCAAGTAACCTTTTTTTTTTAATATCTATTTAAGGCATACTCAGTTGGTTAAGTTAAGAAGTATCATGTTAGCCAACCTTATTTTAATCTACACACTTTATTACAGTTACCATTGGAGTATTTATATTGCTTGTCCCTTGATCAACAACATCTATTGGTTTGATTCTTTCGGTTGCAAGCCAAACAAAGAGATCAAAACCATTTTTGACACATAAGTTAATTTGTTTGTAAATCATTAGTTTCTTACTTGAAGAAATTGTTTTAATGTTTGATGCTTTTTATTCTAATGATAGCGTGCTCAAGACATATTCTATGATGGGTGGGAAGCGCAAAACTAAAGTTACTACCATGAAGTGGTACCAGACAAAAGTAAGTTGTTTAAATTCAAGTTCTTTTATTGACAATCACTTTATAATTGTCTTTATTCATTTTTACCATTTTCTTTTGATGTATAGTGCCCTTGCTAACCAGGAAAAACTAAGGAGGGTACTACGTTATACTATATATGTAAAACATCATTATTAGTGGAGTTATTTCAAATTATGAGCCTGTGATCATTTTTTTTATTCTATAATTTTTTTTTTTAATTTTTGTTCTTGTAAGTGAATTGTTAGTTATTTTATTAAATTGATTGATTTATGTTAACTTGTTCGTCAATTTTGTTACACCCATACCGGCCTCGCCCTTTCAGGTGGCTGGTTAGAGGGATTCCTTTTATTGGTTACCTCACCATCATTATTTAGTCCATTTAATACATATTAGAGTTATCACAGCAAAGCATTTGATCGGTTTGGACAACCTACTGTACTGGTAAAAGTAAAATAAACAGTAAAAGTCACTGGAGGGTTAAGGGTACAATTATCCAAAGTAGGTACCAAAATATATATACAGTCATCCCCAAAAATAAATACAAAGTACAATAGGGCATCCCCTATTCTTCACTGCACTGTCATATGCATTACCTTTCCAAAAAGGTCCTTTTATCTCAGGCACGTCCCCCTGCGTCTACAAAAGTGTCTGGAGTCCGATAATGGCCCCCAGAGTAACTGTCAATACTCAAATACCAAATGTGTAGAGAGTATATATGTAACCATGTCAGATATAAAAAAAAACATCACCAATATGCCAAACATACCACATATGCAAACAGAAACATACACATCACTGACTACCATGTGTCATCAGGCTACCTCACCAAGGCAGGCCCCGGACTTACCGGAGTCATGACTCGTAAAGCTGCCTATACCAAAATAGCCCTGGACCTATCAACCCGTACAGTCGCCAACCAAGGCCAACCTCGGATTGATCATCCTCAGCGCTAGGAACCACAAACTCTATATGCATATTTGGCAAAACCTATACCACAAGAAAACACACATGGCAAACACAAACATACAACAAAACACATAAAGATATCTGAGTAAAGCGGTTACTACCTGGTGGAGTATGTTCTGTACCGTCTTAATATTTTCCTGATCACTTTTCCAAATATTTCCTTGTCCTAAATAACACCAAAATACCTTATTTTTAGTATTTACCAAAATACCCTTACATTTATCACAAAATCTAAGCCTAGGCAGAACTTCAATGATTTTTAATAAATTCCACAAAACTAATATTTACATGAAAAAAAAGCCATTTGAACTTTTGTAATGTTTATTTTTCAGGAAAAATAATTCCAGAGACCATAAGTACATATATTTTGGCGTGTAGCCCATTTTTCACTCTCTGGTCAGATTTCCCTTGATGCTTCCAGAGCCAACTTTAACAATTTTTATCTCTTAGAAGAAAAATTCAAATAACATAAAATTATACATCAAGGTGAACCTTAGGATGTGTAATTTATCCCTGTAAAATTTCATCTTATTCCAAGTTCATTTACTATTTTTAAAATCCAGTTGAAGGTTCGCTGCCCTGAAACCCTGATTTGGCAGTAAGCTTGTTCTTAAGGATTTTTTTTTTTGGTGTTTTTGAGTTTGAAAAGTTAAACCATAGCTTAATCCCATACAAAATCATATTTTAAACACTTTGAGACCATTAAAAACACCAAAATCAGACCCCAACACCAACCCCCAACCAGTTGGACGAAAATCACAAGTTTAAGTTCCAAAGGTGCGGGTTTTTGGTGTTTACCTGAATCGGAAATTTAAATGATGATCCTTGGAGCTTGGACCTTGCTTTGGCTATGGAAAATTGGCTGGAACCTTCTCTCTTCCCTCTGAAATTTCATGCTCCTCATGGTTTAGGAGAGAGAGAGGTTTTGTCCTTTCAAATAATTACAAGAATCCAAGCAGTCTGAAATAACTGGTGTAATTCCTGTCTAGTAATTAATGAATTTCATCTGGATTTTCTTGACTTTTTCCCTAAGTATTCTAGAAAATTCCAGGGGTGTCTAGGAAGATGACATGTGGTGAAACCCCCTCCAAAATATCTAGATATTTTTGTTCTCTTGGGGAAAATTAGCTATTTTGGCCAGAAACTTTTATAAATTACAATTGTGGCCTAGAACTCATTAATTATTCTTGACTTTCCTCATGTACTTTTGACAGCCCAAAAGTACATATGTGGCACCATTTAGGGCCCTCAAATCTGCTCCAATTATTTTCTGTACAATTTCCCTGATTTATCCCCCTTTCTCCAGCATGTGGATCCCGCACTTTGACTTTTGCACTGACTTTTCTCTTCCTTTTTTCTTCATGCACGTTTTTTCATCATTATGGGGGCTAGGTGGCGCCACTTTGGGCCCACCAAATCTTCCCTCCAACTTTTCCACTGACTTTTCACTTTATCCGGTCCGATCTCCTTCTTCCAGTCCATGTGGGTCCCGTTGGTCAACAGGGTGTTTCCCTTTGTACTTTTCTTCAACTTTTTTAGATAATCTCCCCTAAATGGACATTCATGTGTGGTGCCTTCTTGACTTCCCAAAGTGGCCCCACATTTGCCCTATTCAATCTAAAGGAACCCCTAACTAGTCCCTATCGGTCCCGCTTTTTTCTATCGAGTACTCACTTGTGGGACCTGTATTTTGAGTTTGCACTTGAATATGACTAAAATCATCTGGTTTTCTCTTCTCTCTCATGGTGGACGAAATTCAATGTTAAAAGGACAAGAAATTGACTATTTTGCCCTTGTTTTTCCTCTTTTACCCTTGAAGTGACACGTGTCCCAATGTAATCAATACACTGACTCTTGCTTTTTGACGTATGACCCTCCAGTGTCTCCTTCTCTTACTATTTTCCTTTAAAACATAGAGGATCCTTATCTATCCAGGAAATGTCACACTTCCTGAACCGGGCTTAATAGTCTGCCTAACTTAGGCTTATTCTCAAGTCTCTATACTCGAAATTCAGGATATTACAAATTTGCCAACAGATTTTTGGTCATGAGGAACCCTATATAATGGAAGACATTAATGTGATAGGAGATTTTTTGGCAGGATATCTTCTACACGATATAGAAGATGTGTAGATATGGATAAATGGTTTTTTTTTTTTTTAACATAGTGTAGTGGTTTGGAAATACTTGTGGACATACTTATATTAGCTTGTGAACTTGTGCACATTCTAATATTAACCTTGTATAGAGAACTTTTGTATATATGCAAGGCGTTATAATGTGATGTCACTTTGTTTTCTTTATTCTTTGTTCTCGTTGTTTATTAAAAAAGGGCTACGGACAAGAAAAAACAAATTTCAATAATAAAAAAAAAAGCTATAGACGACTATTTTCCAAAAAAACAGTCGTTGCAAGCCTTGTAAGTCTCCTTTACAACACCTATTTTCTTAAAATAGTCGTTGTAAGTGAGACTTACAACGACCGATTAAAATAAGATTTCTTTTTCAAGACTTTTCAACGACGCTCATATACATTACCCTCTAAAAGCAGTCATCTTATGATCCTAAAAACGATGGTTAAAAGTGTCTTCTATAGTAGTGGCAGTTCCTATTTGTAGTGGTTTTGTGTTGGTTAGGAACCACTACAATTTAATTGCTACTGCTACAAATCAATTAACTACCACTACTACAAAATACACCCTTAATGTCCGTTTTTAATATACTTAGACGACTGTTTTCAAAGGGTCATGAATCTGATAGTCGTTAAAAGTTAATGATGTAACACCCCAAATTCCATATTACATACTGTGTCCAATGACACATAGTTTTAGAAAATCAACAGATTTTGAGGTGCTACAGCTTAGAGTATTGCAGAACGGAGAGCATGCACTAACATTTGGACAATGAGTATTTGATATAAAATGCCCAGGCATAAACTGGTATATTAAATATTTCCTGAAGGAAATATTCATGTGATACAATGATCTGAAATTTGTATAATTACAACTCTTACTTAGTAACTATACAATCTTACATCATGTCTTATCTATTATTGTGGCTTGGAACCCAACTCAGTCAATCAAACCTATTGGCCAAGATGGATGTTAGTCTAGTGGAAGTCTCCCCATCTTTCACGACGACTTATGACTGAACCACATAGACTGAAAGAGGAGCCAAATACCCAAGAGGGGGTGAATTGGGTATTTTACAAATTCTTGCAGATAACTCTGTTTTCTAATAGTGAAAACAGGGTAAAACAGAGTAGAAGGAGAATAGCAAGACACGAGAAGATTTATACTGGTTCGGTCTTAACCTCTTGACCTACGTCCAGTCCCCAGCCTCACTGGGATTTCCACTATGTCAAAGATTACACACTTTGCACTCAAGAAGTGATTCTCTCACTAGAACTCGCTCCCCCTTCCAAGTTGTAATCAATGATCCCAAATCACCAAGTCCCCTGACTTGTGATTCCTTACAATAAATGAATATTCAGAAGTACAACTCTTTTAAAGAGCAGATATAAATGAACACTGAAGCTCTTGTATCAAAGGATACTATACAGATGTAAACTGAAAGAATTGAATGAAACTTAATGAAATTCGCTCTCAGTTGTTATTTTTGTTGGAAAGACTTGAATGCTCTTCTATTTATACTCAGAGATCAGTAAATGACGGTTGCTTTCCAAATAGATCCATTAGAGAGGTTGCCCAAGTGATCTGGAGTGGTTTTAGGACCTTCTCTCTCTTGATTACTCTTAATCTAGTTGCCCATGTCATCATAGTTGACTTTCTGCAGATTAATCCATTGGAGAAGAGTTTACTTGTTGCAGCAATCATTCTTTATTGCTTTGTGGTTGTGTACAGACGGATTGGGCAGAAGAAGCAACTTTCTGGACATAACAATAAATGCTCTGAGTTGCTTTTTGCTTTATGCTTTAACTTCTCACCAGACATTCTTTAATGCTATGAAAACCATTAACAAATACGTTAAACATAGCAGGGAATATCAGAGAATAATATTAGAAAGGATTAAGATCAAACAACATTGATTTCTGAAATCGACAGATTCAAATTTCTGAATTAGCGTCACGAACTCGAGCTTAGTTCTTGCAGGCTCGAGTTTGGTGCTTCAAAGTACAAAATCATTTTAGTCTAAAACATGTAGACCTGAGGTTTGTATTCTAAACCTGAGGTTCTTAAGTCATTGAAGAATCACATTGCTCTCGGGTTGAAATGAACTCGAGCTTGCTTATTCTGAACTCGAGCATGTTTTATCCAGAGAAGACTATCGCAATTTTGAAAACTGGAGACTTTAAGTTCAAAGGACAGGCTCGAGCTTAAAGTTGTTCAGAGCAAAACTTAGTTTTAGCTTGAAAGGACAAACCTGAGGTTTGTAGAGCAAACTCTAGAGTTTAAAATATATTGAAAGGTTCTTTGCTCTCTGTAAGTTTTGAACTCGAGCTTAACATACTAGGCTCGAGTTTGATACTATCTTTGCCAAGTCTAAGTTTGTTCTTTCAAAGCTCAAACCTAAGGTTTATAAATTGAACTCGAGAGTTCTCTTAAGTTGAAAACTCATTTGCTCTCTGGAACTTTTAGGCTCGAGTTTGAAATATCTAGGCTCGAGTTTATCCAACTCAGAAAAACTCTTTGCTCTCTGGAACTTTTAGGCTTGAGTTTAACAACTTAAGCTCGAGTTTGTTTAACTTTGAAAAATTCTGAAAGCTCTCGGCCAAAGACAGACTCGAGTTTGTAAAGGTAGGCTCGAGTTTAAAGATCTTGTAAGCTTTCCAAACTGGAAAACTTTTGAGTCAATGAAACAGTGCAGAGTTTGGGAAAATCCCTAAGTTTGAAAAAGTTTCTTCCCTCCAGAGATGAACTCGAGTTTGCCATAACAGGCTCGAGTTCAAAGGCTTTGAAAGTTTCAAAGATTGTCTCCGGAAGTTACAAACCTGAGGTTTAAAATGTAGAGTGTCAGGTTTGAACTTGTTTTCAAAAACAGAAGCTCTCTGCCATTGGTGAACTCGAGCTTGAAAAACATAGGCTCGAGTTCAAGCAAACTTTCAAAGATACTTTAAAATCAAACTTCAGGTTCAATCTCGAGTTTGAAAGTTAGACTGGAAGGTTTATGCTCTCTGTCAAAACCAGGCTCGAGTTTGTTTCAGCCAGAATGTTTTTGCTTGAAATTAACAAGTTCAAATCTGTTTAATCTTGAACAAAAAACAACTCCATATTGTTTACAATTGTTAGTAATCATCAAAACACATAGGGAACTAACATAGACCAACCCTTCCTTAGTTTAAGGACTAATTGGTTTGAAATAACTTTATCAAATTCATGCCAAAACTAGTTTCTATTGAACTTCTTCCGACTTTCATCTCGACCAGTGACTCTTT
Organism: Acacia crassicarpa; assembly: GCA_034222035.1. NCBI lineage: Eukaryota > Viridiplantae > Streptophyta > Magnoliopsida > Fabales > Fabaceae > Acacia > Acacia crassicarpa. Next base: position 45,391,587 of record JAWXYG010000003.1, read on the forward strand.
ACGGCTCTGTCCATCGATGCCTCTTCTTGGCTCCATCCATGTCACCTTCTCAGATCTAGGTTCCTTTCCTGAACTTTTAATCAAGTTTGAGATTCAATACTCATTGAATCTCAGGTAACAGTTAACCTCATGTTCAAGTAATAACTGAAAGAATGGACTTTGATACCCAAGAGGGGGGGGTGAATTGGGTATCTATAAAATTTTAGAGACTTGGCTCTGTTTTGGGCAAGTTAAAGCAGAGGATAAATGAAGAGAGGAGTAGAGAAGCTTTGCACGGATCAATTTATACTGGTTCGGCCTTTTCTCTGACCTACATCCAGTCCCCAAGCCTCACTTGGGATTTTCAATCCACTAACTTCACAAGACTTGATTACAATCTCTGTACTCAGAGTAGTTCTCTCACTAGAACTCACTCCCCCTTACAAGATGCAATCAATACTCCCAACCACCAAGTCCCCTGACTTGTGGTTATCTCAATCAATGAATGATTACAAGAAAGACTCTCTCAAAGAGTAGATAAGATAAATACTGAAGTACAATGTATCAAAGATACAGCCTAATGAAAAGAACAACTCAGGATGATTATTTTCGAGTAGAGTAGTTGTTCATCAGATATGTCTGTTTGGCTTCAGTTCCTCAGTCATTTATAATTGTTTGAACCATTTGAACGTTAATAATCCACTGAAGCTTGTTCCCATTCGAAAATGTGACTGTTGTGAGTGTTCTTCCATGTGTAAAGGTACTGCAGAAGCTGATGGGTAATATTCTGTTGCTACTTTCCAGATTTGGGTGTTTGTAGCTTTTGCATTTGAATATTGGTGACCCATGACATTCTGTTTTTAGAATAATCACGTTTGGCTTTCTTCAGAGGTGATTGTACTGTCTGTAATGCCAACCTGTCATGCATTTAATCTTGTCTTGAAGGATAAGATAAAATAATCCAAGTTGCATAAAGTGTTGCTCCAATTGAATCTCTGTCTATTTCAAATTCTTTCTGTTATCTCATAAATAAACTTGTTAGAACAGTTCACTTACATATATAAGAGATAGATATAATGATTAGATTCAATGGGTAACTTGAAACATGAAGAAAGAATCAAATTTGACATATCAGAGTTTAAATGCGTTTTTCTGTTCTGGAGGTCTGAACTCGAGTTCATAATGTTAGGCTCGAGTTCGGCCTTTATTCATTTTGAGAATTCGGTTCTGTCAAAATCAAACTGGAGGTTTGTGTGTAAACCTGAGGTTTGTAAGAACACGAACTCGAGTTCATTAATGATGAACTCGAGTTCTCTTTACTTAGAGAACTTCAAAAAGAGTTAACATAAAACAAACTGGAGGTTTAAGACAAGTGGGCTCGAGTTTGAAACTTTTGAAAATGGCTAATTACTCTCTGGAACTTTTGAACTGGAGTTTGAGAAGCTTGGGCTCGAGTTTAGTTCTCTCTAAAATATTCTGAAGGCTCTCGGTCAAAACTAGGCTCGAGTCTGAAGAGTTTAGGCTCCAGTTTATAGACAATGTTCTGTTTTCAAGTTTAAACAAACTTGTCCTGCCAAGGATGAACTCGAGTTCATCATGACAGGCTCGAGTTCTTTAATATCTTCTTTGAACTTTTTCAAACTTGAGGTTTGAGTAGAGGTTTAGAGTTTGTAATAGGTTTTCAAAAGTTAAAAAAAAACTTTGTCAATGGCGAACTCGAGTTCATTAAATGGTAGGCTCGAGTTCACTCAAACTTTCAAGGATTTAATTTTGAACTTCAGGTTCAGTCTCAAGTTTGATCTTTGGTTTGACAAGTTTATGCTTTCTGTTAAACACAGGCTCGAGTTCATCACTCATAGGCTCGAGTTCATGCGAACTTTCAAAGGCTTAATTATAAACTTCAGGTTTAGTCTCAAGTTTGAACTTTGGTTTTGCAAGTTCACGCTTTCTGTTAAATACAGGCTCGAGTCCATCACTCATAGGCTCGAGTTCTATTTTGACAGATAGAAAAATCATGAGTTTTAAACATCCTTGACTTGTCAAATCTTTCCACTATTGTTTACAATTGTCAGTGATCATCAAAACACTCTGAGAACTAACATTCTCCCCCTTTTTGATGATGACAACACTTGTAAACAATTGATTGGGAAACTTAGTTTGAATTTATTTTGAAATTCAGCTTGTGATCAAATTGACAGAAAACATATATTAGAAGCAGAATATCAAGGATTTGTTTTGTGAAACAAAAATTTTGCAGATTATCAGAAACTTAACCAAATTATCAGAGATAAACTTTAAGACCAAAAAAAATATAACTGAAACTTCAAACTGAAAAAAAAAAATTCACATAATTCCAAAATGACTACAAAAGTTACAATCAATATTCACTCCACACTTTCTCCCCCTTTGGCATCATCAAAAGGAGGGGAAGAAGAGATAGGTTCAATTTGGACATAGGGTACTATGGCTAGTGGCTCAGCATAGGATGTGAAGGTCGAAGGTGTAGGAGCAGAAGGAGGTGTCTGTGCAGGCTGAGCGTGAGCAGGTTCTGAGTCTGGGGCAGGTACAGAGGTAGAAGCATCCGGAGACTGAGACTTTAAGATCTTGTCCATCTTATCGCTTAGGTTCATCATTGTAACCAATAAGGTGGACATAGTAGAGGTCTGTTCATTGACTTGAGTCTTCAGTGCTTCTTGTTCAACTCTGAAGGCTTCTTGAGCATCCACCAGGTTATTGTGACCCTTGTTCACTTCAGCAACTAGCTTCCCTACAGCTAGTTCAATTCCTTCTATTAGATCAGATACGGCCTTGTCCACAATTTCTTGAACTCTGACATTAAAATCAGAAGGAGGTGGAGGAGCACTCTGAGCTTCTTCAGCTCTGGACTGTGTGGCTCTGGATGTAGCTGGCTTGGACCTCTTTGGGGCTCTGGACTGATCTGAGTACTCAGGCCTGTGAGTTTGCATCAAGTTCATGATGTGCTGTCCAAATTCAGTTGGAAATTGAGGAGAGTCATTCTCAGCCAAGTGCCAAATCTTCTCATGAAATAGAATTACTGAAACCAGGCTGGCAAAGGGAATCTGGGATGACTGGCGTGAGTGAAAAGCAAATTTTGCTATTTCTTGAAAGAGCCAGTAACCTACATTCTGAGGTTGTTGGTCTAGAATGGAGGCGAAGATGTTAAAATCTTTCTTGGCAAAGTGTGTAAAGTTGCCTCCCTTCTGAAGAAGATTCCTGGAATAAATGTACCAGATGGCTCGGTTTCTCAGAGGCATGGCAGCTGGGGTGAAATTCAGTATCTCAAGGGTATTAGGAATAGGTTCATCAGGTCTGAGTAAACTAAATATAGCCTGTTGCTTATATCTGTGAGTTTCAGGCTTAGGAGGGTTTGAGATTTGTAGGATAGAGTTCAGATAGTTAGGAGTAATTGTGATTTTCTGACCTCTAACCTTTGTGACAATTCTTTCTTCTACTAAATCACCATCTGAATTTAGCACATTATCAGATTTCATGTGAAAGTAAAAGACTTTCACAAGTTTGGGACTATAGGCAGCCTTGATTGAAATTAAGGACTCAAATTGATTCATCCAGGGGCTCAAATCCAAATTACATTCTTCTTTTAGCTTAGCTAAATCTACAAAAACTATAGGACAGAATTTCTTCTTTTCATCATATTTTTTCTTGAATAAAACACCCTCTTCTGCTGTCATTCTACATGGTTCTATGTTGAAACCTTCTGGGCACCTCTTATGATTGTAAATTTCTAAAATTGCAGGTAAGGGCTGAGATACCTGAGGAGTCCCTTGTTCCTGAGATTGAGGTTCAGCTTGACCACTACCTTGACCGGGAGTGGGAACAGAGTGGATACCCGCGGTTTTCTTTCTCTTGAAGGGTTGTTTTTCCCTCAGAGGAGCAGCTGGCTGAGGGGCTTTACCTCTTCCTTGGACAGGAGGCTCAGGATCATGCCTCTTCTTCGTTCTCTCTTCTCCAATTACAACTCCTTTCGGTCTGGAAGGAGGAGTTTGAGTATTTTCGCCGTCAACTCCTCTAACGAATTTGTCAATTCCATCTTGTAGGCGGGAAGAGCGCTTTTTTGTGCGGACAGGGCGTTCAGATTGAGTTTGAGAAACAGATTGAGAAGGGTTAGGGTTTGTGTCTTTGGGATTTGTGGATTGAGAGGCCATTTTCGCAGAAAACAGAGGAAGAAGATGATGAGAAAGACGCAGAGGACTAGGGCAAACCGGAGGTGTGTGAAGAGTGAAGTGAAAAGTTTGTAACTGTAGTATATATAGAGTTCGTGATGAACTCGAGTTCACACCTTTCAGGCTCGAGTTCGTCATTAAAATTTGCTTACCTGGACTTCAAGAGTGTGCTGAGAACTCTTGAACTTCCTCGTGAACCTGAGGTTCTCACTTACGAGCTCGAGTTCAGGATGACTTTCCTCCAAGGTTGCTCTCTGTGATTTACGAACTCGAGTTCGTCACTTATGGGCTCGAGTTCGTCATGCCTGAGGTCCAGCCTTGCTCTCTGCCAAAAATGAACTTGAGGTTCATTCACTAATGAACTCGAGTTCATTCTTGTTTTTGCCTTTCACTACTTCCAGTCTCTCTCGAGCTCGAGTTCTTTCTTGTCAGGCTCGAGTTCGGTCATAACTTCAGCAAATTTGAGATAAGAGCATCCTGCATAAGACACTTCTAGATACTCCGATGCTTAAGTCAGTAATCAATCATTATCAAAACCATAACTAACATTAAAATGAGTGAGAAATACTTACAGTTCATTGGGGTTTACCATTCCCAATTCTCTTCTTATGAAATTAAATTGTTCTTTTGCAAGAGGTTTCGTGAAAATGTCTGCAAGTTGGAGATGTGTTGGGATAAACATGACTTTGACATCCTTCTTCTGAACATGATCCCTGATGAAATGATGTCTCACATCAATGTGTTTGGTTCTTGTATGTTGCACAGGATTCTTGGCCAAGCTTATTGTGCTTGTGTTGTCACATAGTATTGGAATTTCTTTCAAGTACACTCCCAAATCAGCGAGTTGTTGTTTTAACCATAACACTTGAGCACAGCAACTTGAGGCAGCCACATACTCAGCTTCAGTAGATGATACAGCAACAGTGGTTTGTTTCTTGCTGAACCATGACACAAGTGAGCCACCAAAGAATTCACATTGTCCACTTGTGCTCTTCCTATCTGTCTTGTATCCAGCATGATCTGAATCTGAATATGCTACTAAGTGTTCTGGTTGTCCTTTGGGAAACCATAAGCCAAGAGTCTTAGTATCAGCAAGATATCTAAAGATTCTTTTCACATGTTCAGCATGTGTCTCTTTTGGAGCAGATTGGAATCTTGCACACATCCCCACACTGAATTGAATGTCGGGGCGGCTTGCTGTAAGATAGAGTAATGACCCAATCATTCCTCTATACTTTGTTATGTTAAAGTCCTTGCCTTCTTCATCAGCATCCAAAGAAGTAGTTGCACTCATGGGAGTATCAGCACCATTGCATTGATCCATTCCAAACTTCTTTAAGAGATCATTCAGATACTTGGTTTGGGATATGAAAATTCCATCCTTCCTTTGCTTGATTTGCAATCCAAGAAAATAATTTAGTTCTCCCATCATTGACATTTCGAATTCTCCCTGCATTTTCTTTGCAAATTCTTCACACAGAGTATCATTAGAAGCTCCAAATATGATATCATCCACATAAATTTGTACAACTAAAATTTCATTCAATTTATTAGTTCTAATGAATAAAGTAGTGTCAGCTTTTCCTCTAACAAAGCCTTGATCAAGAAGAAATTTACTTAGACGTTCATACCAAGCTCTAGGAGCTTGTTTAAGGCCATATAAAGCTTTCTTGAGATGATAAACATGATCTGGAAATTTTTCATTTTGAAATCCAGGTGGTTGTTCAACATAAACTTCTTCTTGTATGAAACCATTTAAAAAGGCACTTTTAACATCCATTTGAAAGAGTTTTATTCCTTTAACACAAGCAAAGGCTAGAAGAACCCTTATGGCTTCCAATCTTGCCACTGGAGCATAAGTTTCTTCATAATCAATTCCTTCTTCTTGATTGTAGCCTTTGGCAACTAGTCTTGCCTTATTTCTGACTATGATTGCAGATTCATCACGTTTGTTTTTGAATACCCATTTGGTGCCAATGACCGGATGGTCTTTAGGCCTAGGTACCAAGTCCCAAACTTGATTTCTGTCAAATTGATGTAATTCCTCTTGCATAGCTATCACCCAATCATTGTCTGAAAGGGCTTCTTCTATTCTAGAGGGTTCAATGTGTGAAATAAATGCAGAGAAGGTTACTTCATTTAACGTGCTTCTTCTGGTTCTTACTCCTTGATTAATATCACCTATAACTTGATCTATAGGATGATTCCTTATATATTTCCAAGCTCTAGGCTGAGTCTGATCAGAATTTTCTAAACTGTTTTCAGGATCAGCTTCAAAAACATTTTCATAATTTTCAGAGGAAGGGGTAGTTTTTGAAAAGAATTGATTTTTGCAAATGTTTTCTTCTTCATCATCCAAAGATCTGTTAGAATCATTTTCACAAAACACAACATGTATTGATTCTTCTACAACTTTAGTTCTAGCGTTAAAAACTCTATATGCTTTGCTTCTATTAGAATAACCAATAAATATCGCTAAGTCAGCCTTAGAATCAAATTTACCAAGATTCTCTTTACCATTATGGTGCACATAGCACTTGCAACCAAAAATGTGAAGGTGGCTGAGATTTGGCTTTCTCCCTTTGTAGAGCTCATAAGGAGTCTTGTTCAACTTCTTCCTTAAGTAAGCTCTATTGGAGATATAGCATGCAGTGCTCATGGCATCAGCCCAAAATACTTGTGATGTGTTGTTTTCACTCAACATTGCTCTTGCCATCTCAGTGAGTATTCTGTTCTTTCTCTCCACAACACCATTCTGTTGTGGTGTCCTTGGTGCTGAAAAGTTGTGATCAATCCCCGTGTTGTCACAGAACTCAGCAAAGGCGTTGTTCTCAAATTCTCCACCATGGTCGGTTCGTATACCTGAAATTGAAAAACCTTTCTCGTTCTGGACCTTCTTAGCAAATACAACAAATTGATCAAATGTTTCATCTTTAGATGATAAGAAAATTGTCCATGTGAATCTAGAATAATCATCAACTATGACCAAAGTGTATAAATTTCCACCAAGACTTCTAACTCTAGCTGGTCCAACTAAGTCCATATGAAGTAATTGAAGGGGTCTGGTAGTAGAAATCTCATTCTTCGTTTTAAAGGATGATTTGGTTTGTTTTCCTTTTTGGCAAGCATCACATATCTTATCATTTTTGAAATTCAATTTTGGAATACCAATAACCAAATCCTTTTTCAGCAACTTGTCAAGTTGAGACATGTTCACATGAGCTAATCTTTTGTGCCATAACCAACTTTCATCCAAGTTACTTACAAAACATTTTTCTGACAAGGAGGTATTACTAGAGAGGTTAAGTGTATAACAATTGCCATCTCTAGGTGCTCTAAACAAGGCTTTAGTTTTCAAATTTTCTATGGGAATCAAATCCTTTTTGACAATAAAGCATTCATCAGAATCAAAGATAACTAAGTTACCCTTATCAGTGCTTTGGCTCACACTTAGGAGATTGTGACACAATCCTTCTACTAGATAGACATCCTTGATGAATGGACCATCACTACTTCCAATCTCACCAATGCCAGCAATCTTTCCTGATTGGTCTCCTCCAAAGGTGACTCTACCACCATCTTTTGGTTTAATTGTAAGGAATTTGGTTTTATCACCAGTCATGTGTCTTGAGCATCCACTATCAATATACCATTTGTTGGGTCTTGATGCTCTAAGACAAACCTGCAAATCACAATGGGATCAAGTTTTAGGTACCCAACTTTTCTTGGGTCCTTTTGGGTTAGCTTGCACCTTGAGAACATAAGTTCCTTTTGGTACCCATTTATAGTTTCCTATAGGTTTAATTTTTCCTTCCCTCTTATGAAAACAAGATGAAGTTGAATGGCCCTTCCTATTGCAATAATCACAATGTGCAAAGGGATTTGAGGAGTGAACTGTTTTTGTAAAGTAGTTCATGTAAGATTTTTGACCACTCTTCTTTTTACCTTTCTTCTTATCAGAATTTGGTTTGTAACCAATACCTGACCTATCATTTACAAATCTTTGTTGTTTCAAAATTACATTAAGCATTTCACTGCCCTTAGTAAATGTTTCAAGTGCTTTTGTAAGATGTACATTCTTCTGTTTTAATTCAGGGCATTCCTGACAAATCAAAATTTTAGAAGAAGATAGTTTTTCAATTTGTAGTTCAAGAGTGATATTTTTCTTTTTCAAAGCTAAGTATTTTTCTGCGAGTTTCTCAAATTCCTTTTGCACAAGATAATATTCATCAACAAGTTCATCATAGGAAGGTTTTGAGTCATATACCTCATCATCATCTTGTTGTTCTTGAGCTACTAGGCATATGTTTGCCTTTTCATCTTCAACCTCTTCATCCTCATCTGAAGAGCTATCACCCCATATGCTTGAAATGTATGCTTTCTTTTTATACTTGCTGAAGCTCTTTTTGTCCTTCTCTTTGTTGGTGTTGTTCAGCAAAGGACATTCAGACTTGATGTGTCCAGGCTTTTGGCACTCATAACAGATGATTGGTTTCTTTGTTTCATGACTTGAGCTTCCTTTCTGAAACCTTTTGAATCCTTGGTCTCTCTTGAAGTATTTCTTGAAGCGCCTGACCAACATACCGATTTCTTCATCTTCATCTTCCTCATCTTCTTCATTATCAGAATCTCTTGCTTCCTTGGCTGTTTTAAGAGCCAATCCCTTGCTTTTCCCATGTACCTCGTCAAGTCCTTTCTTGAACTTGATTTTTGCTTCATATTCTGAGAGGCTACCAAATAGAGCAGCCACAGAAGTCATTGATTCTCCTCTAGCTTCTTCTATTGCTGTGACTTTGGCCTCCCATTCCTTGTTGAGAACATTGAGAATTTTTCTTACTTGGACTGACTGATCATAGTCTTTACCAAGTGCAGCAAGTTGATTTATGAGATGAGTGAAGCGAAGTTGAAATTCACCAATGGATTCGCCGGGCTTCATTCTAAGGAGATCATATTCTGTCATGAGGGTGTTTACACGATTTTGCTTTACACCTGCTGTCCCTTCATGAGCAATTTCTAGTGCATCCCACATATGCTTTGCAGATGGAAGTGTGCAAATCCGGAAGTATTCTTGTTGACTTAATGCACTTTGGAGAAGTAGAACTGCCTTACTGTTGAGTGTGATGTTCCTTCGATCATTGTCATCATATTCCTCTTCAAGCTTTGGAATTCTCACACCATCTTCCATAGTTGTAGGAGTGTAATCTCCTCTTTCAAATACTCTCCATAGTCCATATTCAGTAGCCATGACAAAGACTTTGAACTTGGCTTTCCAGAATGAGTAGTGCTCTCCATTGAAACCAGGTGGTCTGTTGATAGAGGCTCCATCGGGAAGAATTCCTTCCATAATGATCCTTCTCGAGCTGTTAGACTCTCTTGAGAAGACCTGGCTTTGATACCAAATGAAAGAATGGACTTTGATACCCAAGAGGGGGGGGTGAATTGGGTATCTATAAAATTTTAGAGACTTGGCTCTGTTTTGGGCAAGTTAAAGCAGAGGATAAATGAAGAGAGGAGTAGAGAAGCTTTGCACGGATCAATTTATACTGGTTCGGCCTTTTCTCTGACCTACATCCAGTCCCCAAGCCTCACTTGGGATTTTCAATCCACTAACTTCACAAGACTTGATTACAATCTCTGTACTCAGAGTAGTTCTCTCACTAGAACTCACTCCCCCTTACAAGATGCAATCAATACTCCCAACCACCAAGTCCCCTGACTTGTGGTTATCTCAATCAATGAATGATTACAAGAAAGACTCTCTCAAAGAGTAGATAAGATAAATACTGAAGTACAATGTATCAAAGATACAGCCTAATGAAAAGAACAACTCAGGATGATTATTTTCGAGTAGAGTAGTTGTTCATCAGATATGTCTGTTTGGCTTCAGTTCCTCAGTCATTTATAATTGTTTGAACCATTTGAACGTTAATAATCCACTGAAGCTTGTTCCCATTCGAAAATGTGACTGTTGTGAGTGTTCTTCCATGTGTAAAGGTACTGCAGAAGCTGATGGGTAATATTCTGTTGCTACTTTCCAGATTTGGGTGTTTGTAGCTTTTGCATTTGAATATTGGTGACCCATGACATTCTGTTTTTAGAATAATCACGTTTGGCTTTCTTCAGAGGTGATTGTACTGTCTGTAATGCCAACCTGTCATGCATTTAATCTTGTCTTGAAGGATAAGATAAAATAATCCAAGTTGCATAAAGTGTTGCTCCAATTGAATCTCTGTCTATTTCAAATTCTTTCTGTTATCTCATAAATAAACTTGTTAGAACAGTTCACTTACATATATAAGAGATAGATATAATGATTAGATTCAATGGGTAACTTGAAACATGAAGAAAGAATCAAATTTGACATATCAGAGTTTAAATGCGTTTTTCTGTTCTGGAGGTCTGAACTCGAGTTCATAATGTTAGGCTCGAGTTCGGCCTTTATTCATTTTGAGAATTCGGTTCTGTCAAAATCAAACTGGAGGTTTGTGTGTAAACCTGAGGTTTGTAAGAACACGAACTCGAGTTCATTAATGATGAACTCGAGTTCTCTTTACTTAGAGAACTTCAAAAAGAGTTAACATAAAACAAACTGGAGGTTTAAGACAAGTGGGCTCGAGTTTGAAACTTTTGAAAATGGCTAATTACTCTCTGGAACTTTTGAACTGGAGTTTGAGAAGCTTGGGCTCGAGTTTAGTTCTCTCTAAAATATTCTGAAGGCTCTCGGTCAAAACTAGGCTCGAGTCTGAAGAGTTTAGGCTCCAGTTTATAGACAATGTTCTGTTTTCAAGTTTAAACAAACTTGTCCTGCCAAGGATGAACTCGAGTTCATCATGACAGGCTCGAGTTCTTTAATATCTTCTTTGAACTTTTTCAAACTTGAGGTTTGAGTAGAGGTTTAGAGTTTGTAATAGGTTTTCAAAAGTTAAAAAAAAACTTTGTCAATGGCGAACTCGAGTTCATTAAATGGTAGGCTCGAGTTCACTCAAACTTTCAAGGATTTAATTTTGAACTTCAGGTTCAGTCTCAAGTTTGATCTTTGGTTTGACAAGTTTATGCTTTCTGTTAAACACAGGCTCGAGTTCATCACTCATAGGCTCGAGTTCATGCGAACTTTCAAAGGCTTAATTATAAACTTCAGGTTTAGTCTCAAGTTTGAACTTTGGTTTTGCAAGTTCACGCTTTCTGTTAAATACAGGCTCGAGTCCATCACTCATAGGCTCGAGTTCTATTTTGACAGATAGAAAAATCATGAGTTTTAAACATCCTTGACTTGTCAAATCTTTCCACTATTGTTTACAATTGTCAGTGATCATCAAAACACTCTGAGAACTAACAATAACAGTATATATGATAGATATTCATTACATTTTAGCATCAACCATACATAGCACACAACAGATGTAAAGTTACAACAATACATAACACACAACAAATGTAATGTTAACAGCACAACAATACATAGCACACAACAAATGTAATGTTTGCAACATTTGTACTAACCAGTGCCACGACAGCTCCTCGTCTCCTCAGCGCTAGGAAAACAACCCTAAGGTGTTATCAACATATGACCTAAGCCCCATAACTTAGTCACGGTGCATGACCTAAGACCTAGTCTTGTCCATCACTCTATGAAGCATTCCATCATATATAAGCATACAAGACACGTCAGAATTAAAGTTACAGTACACGTACGTACCTTCCACCGTGTAATGACTTCCCGGATATCCTATAATGTTATCGTCGGATTATTTCCTTTTCCATGATATTATAATTAATATCATATTTCCTAGAATAATATTAAAAAGGATATTTTTACCTATTTTGACATTTCTACCCTTGGTGGATTTGTTATTACAAATTTGCCCTTACATTTTATTAAAAACGCAATTGTTGGATTTTCTAGACAGATTTTTCAGCAACTTCGAAAACTCATAATTAATTATACAAAAATGGAAATGAGGTTCCGTAAAATTTCTCATGACCCTTGACATGTATGCTTTCAAGGAAAAATATTCCCATAATGTAGAAAATCAATAATCATTCCCAGGTTTTGCGTTTTCGAACACTGTTCAGATTTAAATCTAGTAAACAAGGCTTATCTTCAAAAATTCATATCTCGTTGTCCAAAGATCAAAACATTACATATTTTATATATTTGGAAAGCCCTACATGTCTACTTTATTCATGTAAAATTTCATGATTTAATGATTTCATTTTCTACATAAAGTAATAGCATTAATTTCGTTGCCAGTAGAAAGCTTAAAATTTGGAAATTCTATCATTTTCACAATCTTGATCCATTGATTTCAAAACTTATTCCCTAAACATGTTTTCCACTCCATTTTTCATTTTAAAAGCAATGGAGACTTCTAAACATGAAAAGGAATATTTCTAACAATTTCCTAGATTAAACTACAATTTACTAAGAATTAAAAAGCTAAAGACTAGAGAACTAAAAGCTAGAGTTCAAGAACTTACCTTTTGAAGTTCTTACTCCTTCTCCTTGCTCCAAGAACTTCACTCTTCTCTTAAACTCAACCACTTTGATATGAATTTGGTATGAAGAATTGTGAAGAGAAGTGCTCTCTATTTATAGAGAAATTTCAAGGACACAAATGACAATAAAATGTGACCAACACTCACTTTAACCCTTGGATTAAAAGAACTTTATAAATTCAATCTCCACCTTCCATGTGCATGCCGACATGCCTCTTTGAAATGGGGTTTTTGAATTGGTTTTTTATGTAGAAACAATTCCATGGCTTAATGCTTTAATTGGTCCATTTATTTTCACAAAGATTATGCTCATTTCTTTGATTTTTCCCATTGGTTAGTTGTTATTGTTGACTTTTCAACACTAATTAGCAATTCTTAATTATCATCTTTTTTTTTTTGCTCAAGATTCTTAATTATCATCTTAATCAAGTGTTGCTCCTTAATTATATTTTGCCATTAGCTAACTCAATTACATCAAGATTTAGACTTAATTACTGGAAATATTTTTTCATTCTCTTTGGCTTAATTATTTTCAAATATAATTAGCCCTCTTTTGCTGATCCTAATTTGCCTCTAATCTTCTTGAAGAATTATTCAACTAATATCAATTAATGCAAGCTTAATTTCCAATTAGCATTTGCTAATTTGTTCTAATTTAATCAAGTGTCTTCATAAGCTTTTCTTATCTCTTTTGGTTATAAATTAGCTATCTATGTGCTATTTATATCACATTATATAGCCCACTGGTTAATTAATTCCAAAGTGAAATTTAGATGAAAATATAATAAATAGATTATAATTCTTTGAGACATTTATTTACCTTTGTATTTTGCTAATTATTTGCTAAAATACAATGTTTACATGAATTATTTATTAAAATACCTTTGTATTTTGCTAATTATTTACTAAAATACAATGTTTACATGAAAATATAATCATAATTGTTTCCATGACTACAAGAAGAAATCAATTTTTATTTTATAAAAGGAGACTTAAATAATTATATAACAAATCAATTATATTCATTTTCATATCAATTTCTCGGTAAACAATCCAAGCGTGAGGAGTACGCTGGTATTACTTTTAAAATTATATTAGTTCAACTATTTAATCTCAACCATTCATGACACCTTGAAAGCAGTGAAACAACGCTCGATCTCAAGGTTCAAATTACACTTTTCAAGATTGTTACATTTTGTACATTCATGAAATTAATGATTTTGTGAATAGGTCTTTGGTCATAAGAAATTTGCTGTCATTTATTACAAAACACCCTATTGTGATAGCCAATAGTTTTTCAATTATAAACCTAATATTTGATGAAACTTTGGGTGCACGCTGTTTTGATAGCCCATTGTTTTTCTTCAATATCAAAACCTAATATGTGTTTTGACATAGACTAGTGAATTGTTTCTCACTAAATTTTATGTACTTCGGGTTTCATCATGAAGAAATTGCTCATGAGAAATCTAATGCTAATGAAGGAAAAAGTAAATGCTAGCAGCTTCCATAGAGTATGCTTTTCCGGATAGATCAGATCAATGGAATACTAAAAGGTTTTTATTATAAAGCATCAACTATCAATAATTTTTTGTCTTTATTATAAAGCACTAACTACCTCTAACTAATTGATTTAGTAAGTTTTTGTAACATCCCAATTTTCTAAATCGTTTTTGAAATAATTGATCAGTGTAGAGCATCGTAATAAGTTTAAAAGAGAGAGTATCTGATAAACATTTACTGATGTAGTATCTGGCTGTTTACACAGTGGTACAGTAATTTGAATATTGTTTGATTAAAAAAAACGTCAAAATGAAAATCTCTCCGTTTGCGTCCTTACGTTGGCTCCTTGCCCTTGTCCTTGGCCCTGATTCCTCCGGACCGTGACACTATAGTAGGAGCTGAGGTTCAATGATCATTGAACCTCAGGTAACGATTAACCTCATGCTTATGTACAATTATGTATGACAGATATTCATGACATTACAATGATAATCAGGACAAAAGCCCAAAACAGATGTATGATTAGAAATACATAACCACGTATGTAAGATAATCACAACGTATGTAACATAGCCACGTATGCTACAACAATGATCAGAACATAACCTCATATGTAACATAACCACGTATGTAAGTCTTAGTCGATGAGCACAACCATCATATACAATCATACAATAAGCATTACGCGAACGTACCTTTGCCTGTCGAGCATGGTACGTTGTCGGTTGCAAGGTGATCATAGGTTTCCTATGAGGGTAATATTACGTTTATTAATTCATAACCAATATCCCAATAGATATCCTAGACACAAATGACTATTTTACCCCTGGTGGATTTATTAACTAATTACCTTCCTTTATTATTTTGAGAAAAACGCTGGTGCAAAATCTGGGCAGAATTTCGCCTAACTTTGAAAAATCATAAATAATTCTAGAAAAATCGAAACGAGGATCTGTAAAATTCCCCGGAATCCTTAGGATGTCTAGTTTCAAGAAAAAATAATAGACTTTGCCCAGATTCCACGGTTCATTCCCAGTTTTTAATTTTTGAACATCTGTTCAGAATTTTCCAAAAATTCGTAGCCCTCACTTTGGGAATTTTTATCTCCCTGTACAAAAAATACAAAAATCATTTGGACATGTTCTTTACATATTTAAAAATCCCTATATGTCTACTTTAACCATGAATTTTTCCAGAACTTTTCAGCCATGTTTTCAACATAAAATAATAACATTTCTATGACTGACTCAGAAATTTCAGAACCGATGAAATTTCGCCAGAACTTCGTTACTTCGGTGTTTCTCTTCCGGAAATTCTGCTAAAACTCTTTCCTCACTATTTTCCGAAATAAACCCAATTTTAAACCCAGAAAAACATAAAAACAACTATATCTAAAGAATTTAAAGATTAAACTACAAAATAACTAAAAACTTAAAAGCTAGAGCTCAAGAACTTACCTAGAACTTTGCTCTTCCTTTCTCCAAAGCTCTCACACTCACTTTCTCTCTATGTTTCAGATGTTGTTGCTTGTGAATTGGTGAGGATTGTGAAGAGCAAAGGGTCCTATTTATAGTAGAAGCTCCATGTGCAAAAAGACTCATAATACCCCTCCCTACATCATCCCTTACATCATCTTATCCTCTTCCAAAGCCTTGAAAGTCTTCTACTAGATACATGACTCATGGTTTAGGGTTATGACTCATCTCTTAACTAGGCTAATGACTCATGCTTGTTTAGGGTGATGATTCATTCATAGAGCTTGTGATTCATCATTTAGGTTAGTGACTCATACATGTTTAGATTAATGACTCATTCATGTGTAGGCTAATGACTCATTTTACATATGTATAATTAGAATTTCCGACTTCTTCCATTTTGTGTTCCACTAGATAGAAATTCATTTGGGGATCCTAATGAACTTGTATGCTCAATTTCTCATTGGTTTTGAGTTCTAGAGATTTTTAGCTTCATTTTGAGACCAATTTTACCTATCTTTTCTATTGATTCCATTTCTTAAACAATCATGAAAATGACTTTGGTTATACTTGTTTTCATACTTGATTTATGCTTGTTATGAATCTCAACTTAGTTTCCATACTTAGTTCATAGATTTCAAGATATGATTTAATTTGTATAGGTTTTCATTTGCTTATGTCTAGATTTAATTTCATGGATTAATCTAATTGTTTTAATGTCTAATTTTCTTATTGGCTAATGCTTTGACTTCTCTTTCTCACTCCTTCCACTAGACTCACAACATTTGCACACACACACATTCACAACTCCCTCTCTCATTGGTCAAAACCTTTTCTCATGGATTAAGAATATTTTCTTGATTTATCATTGGCCAATTCCATTTCACAAGGATTTAGCTTCATGGTATTTAATTAAGGCCTTAGGATTTAGCTTTATAAGGTTTAATCCTAGCCCTCCACAACTAATCCTTAATTAGCATTCCTAATAAAGTGTTTTAATGAAGTTGTCAATTTATGATTGGTTCCTAACTTGATTATGACTCTTAGAGTAGTTTATGATCATTGGTAATCCAACTGATGCTAATCCTTATTGGTTGTTGAGATTTAATTAACTTAATAATGATTACCTAATGTTAATTGTGATTATTAACTTTTTAAAGCTTAATTAAAGTTTACTTATCATCTTAATCACAAGCTTACTTGCCTCTTGATTATTACATAATTGGTGTTTAGGGTATTTTATGACCATAGGCAATCTATTTTATACTAATCTCAAACCCCTATTGGTCTTTGAATTTTAATTAGCCCAATATACTTCTAATTAATGGCTACAATTGTTTAATTGTAAATAATTAGCTAATCATCCTATTAGTGGTAATTAATTGCCCATTAAATATTAGTAATTGCCTTTTTAATTGTTCAAGTGCTTTGGTAATTTATTATGGTATTTTATGAATTAATATGAGCTAGGTATTAATTCTAGGGTTTTAGAAAATATAGTTTCTTATTTAATTATGAATTTTAAGATTTATGTCCTCTTAATTTAATCCCTTGATTAATTATAAAAATTTACATAATCATTTTGTTTAGTGAAAATTCAAGGGTCTACTAATTCCTCTTATGCTCCCATATTTATTTGATGTGTTTCCCTAATTTTTCCTTGTTTTCTTTGGATCCTGTAAAATCCCTAATTTAATTTGTGTGTTGCTTGTATTTTTATGATATTTTATGATTCCAAACAAAACTTAGAAAAATAAAACATAGCTACCTCAAAGTCTAAGGGAAAATCACCTAATAGATAAAATAAATATATCTCAAAATTTGAGACCACATATTCACCTATTTAACATAGGTGCCATCAACCAAAATATTGTATTTACGAGAAATAATAATTTTGGGGTATTACAGTTTTCCTATTATGCTCTCATTTATTGGGCCAATACTTTTTCATTGACTATTGCATTCTCAATCCACTCAGCATGTTTTTCTCCCTCTCCACATTAAGTTTGTATATTTCCAATCCAATCAGCATGTTTTTGCCCCCCTTCAAAAAAAAAAAAGTTTGTATTTCTAATTCAATCAACATGTTTCTCTTTCTTCCCCCATGGAAGTAGGGGTAAAAGTGGAAATATTAATTTAATGACTTAACTGTCATTCCTTCGTATAAGAAAAATTATAGTTGGTGCCTTCTACCTCAGGTTTAAGGCACCAACTAACTATTTTCACAACCCATTAAAAACAGTTAAAGTTAATAAAAGTGTTATACAATTTAAGTAATTTTTAATATTACCCATGCTCACTAAACTCTAATATTATATTAATTATTACTCTCATATACTACCCTTATTATTTATGGGTATATGGAAACAAATAATTAATGCTTCTTGGAAATAAATAAGTGCCTTATAAAAAGGATTGAATAAACTTGCTAGTTGGTGCCTTATAATAGACCATAGCAATAAGGATCAGAGGGAGTATATGTAAGAGGTTAGTTTGGGATTTGCATTTCGTGAGGTTGATTAAAGTTTGTTTATTTGACGGGTTTTTAACCTTTAGGTAGCAATCCTTACAATGTTGTCTGAATATATACTTAATGTTTAATCAACCATTATACATATAGTACTCAAGTGAACAATTTCTTTTAGATACATACCAGAGTTGAACTTCTAAAAAATTGGAAACATCATAGAGTACTTCAAGAAAAGAAGTGATAAAATTTTTTTGAAGTAGATGAAATGGAACGTAGAATGAATGGAAAGTCCTGATCACCAGGTCATACTAATAAGGTCATTAAAAGAGACAGTTGAAACATGAGAAATTATACAATAAATGAATGGAAATTATTTATGACTGTTCGCTAAATTGCAACTTCAACCCAAATTGGTCTTGCTAAAGAAAATGTATAGCTACATTAGAATTAACTTGTTCCAAAAATTATTTAACTAACATTTTGTTTCAAGTTACGATGCAAATCAAATTATTTAACTAGCATTTTTTTTTTTGCTCAGAAATTATTTAACTAGTATTGAGTAGGGTGTATAAACTTTTGAACAAGTCAAGTTAATAGAATAGACAGCTGTATAGAAGATACCATGCATTTTGTCTCTTATAATTTCTCGTGCATCACAATTCACAGACAAATAAAAGAATATAGAAAAATAGAGGCTCAAGGCACTTACCTCTAGCAGAATCAAAAGTGGGCTTATTATGACTTGTAGATGAATCTGAATGTCAAGTCCTTCCATATAACATGTTATTGTTCAAACTTTGATCTAAACTCAATAGGATGCCTAGGATCCTTAGACATCAAATCTGAAAGAACTAGGAGGTTATTTTTAATTTTAAGAGATAGATTAAAATTAAAAGTAGAAGATTACATTCCTATAGCAGGTTATTTTTATTTTAAGAGATAGATTAAGAAGACAAAATAATTATATTACTTCGCCGTTCATGATGTTGCATTGTGTAAAAGATATAATTGTTTAGCAGTCCTTTGGTTCTTCTTAATTTGTTTAAAAACAAAATACACTGAACAATTCATGATATATAGTCTATAAGAGTTCAAAAACATGATTTATGATGTGGGTTTGATAGTTTCCTTGTGGTGTAATAATAATAATAAACTCTAAGAGACCTTTGGGCGTATTATTGTAGCATTGAACGAGTTCAATGAAAAGTAAAAATAGTTCTAGTAAGGAAAGATTTTTTTTTTTAATTACAAAAATTAATTAACAAAACAGTTGCTGGCAGGATAACTGAAAATACCTTGGTATAAATTGAACTTTCAATTTTGGAAGAATAGTATCACCACATTTATGCAAGCTTCATCAACCATTTTGCATAGTAATTGGCAGACAATTTCTCCAAAATACATTAAAAATTAACCTAAAAAAATCTGGAAACATCATGATTTAAAGTTAACGTGGATGAAAATCCAGGTCTAAAATTTCAGCAACTAATGCAAAATCATACTAAGTTAATGGAATGTGTGATGAATGAAAGTAAGTTTAGATGAAAAAACAATGCACAGAAGGCATTGTCTTTCTACAAATATCAGCCCAAGTGCTCGCTTTGGTGGCTCACAAGGCCTCACGGTTTTGTTTTCGACTGAGCTTCGTTAGGCCCATCAAAACGCATCTATAACGGAAAGGTCTCCCACACCCTTATAAGGCATGCTTCGTTCACCTTTCCAGTCAATTTGGGAGCCCAAGTGCTCTCTTTGGTGGCACACAAGGCCTCACAGTTTTGTTTTTGCTGGGTTTCGTTAAGCCTATCAAAACACATCCATAAGACATGCTGGGTTTTGTTTTTGCTGGGTCTCCAACACCCTTATAAGGCATGCTTCACTCGCCTTTCTAGTCTCACCCCCTTGGGGTCCAGTGTCCTTGCTGGCACAACGACTTGAGCTTTGGCTTTGATACCAATATTATATCCCACATTGGTTGCGGAGGGGAACGAAAGATCCGGATTTAGACACCTCTCTCCCTCTCAACACGTTTAAAAGTTGTGAGCGGTGATGGGCCCCAAAGCGGACAATATTGAGAGCGAGGTGCTGGGATGTTTTAATTGCATTGTAAAGTCCCACATCTACTGGAAAAGCAAACGAAGCATGGAACATGCCTTATAAGGGTGCGGAGACACCTCTCTCCCTCTCGACACGTTTAAAAGCTATGAGCGGTGATGGGCCCCAAAGCGGATAATATTGAGAGCGAGGTGCTGGGATGTTTTAAATGCATTGTGAAGTCCTACATCAACTGGAAAAGCAAACGAAGCATGGAACATGCCTTTTGCGGAGACATTTCCTATATGGACGCATTTTGATGGGCCTAATGAAGCCTAGCTAAAAACAAAATAGTGAGGGTGTGCCAAAGCGGATAATATCCACAAGCGAGCGTTTAGGCTATTATTACTGTTGGAATTAAAGTCAGGGCTTGAGTCGTTGTGCCAGTACCTCTCTGGGCCCCAAGGGGGTGGATTGTGAAGTCCCATGTTGACTAGAAAGGCGAACGAAGCCTGCCTTATAAAGGTACAAAGACCTACCTTATAAGTATGAGTATAACGAAGCCCAGCCGAAAACAAAACAGGGAGGCCTCATGTCTGCCAAAACAGACACATCCTAGTGTTAGACCTCCTCTCTCAATAAGGGATCTTTTGTTTCCCTCTCCAGCTGATGTAGGACTTCACAATCCAACTCCCTTGGGGCCTAGTGTCCTTATTGGCACAACAACTTGAGCCCTAACTCTCATACCAGTGTTATAAGGGTCTGGATACCTCTCCCTCTCAACGCGTTTTAAAGCCGTGAGCGAGTGATGGGCCCCAAAACGGACAATATTGAGAGAAAGGTGCTGGGATGTTACAATTGCATTGTGAAGTCCCATATGACTAAAAAGGCGAATGAAGCATGAAGCATGCCTTTTGATGGGCCTAACAAAGCCCAGTCGAAAAAAACCATGAGGCACTGTGTGGCAAAGAGGACAATATTCACAAGCGAGCGCTTGGGTTGTTACATCCTAGCACCTTGTTCTCCTAGCACCCCGCTCTCAATAAGGGATCTTTTATTCCCTTCCCTAGTTGATGTGGGGCTAGCGTCCCAGCATCCTTGCTAGCACATCAACCTACATTGACTCGAGCCTGGTTCTGATATCAATTGTAACATCCTAGCACCTCGCTTTTGAAATTGCTTGCTTTGGGTCTCATCGCTTCACGGCTTTAAAATGCATTGAGAGAGAGAGGTATCCAAACCGATGTGAAACATAACACTATTGTGAAGTCCCATATCGACTGGAAAGGCGAACGAATCGTACCTTATAAGGTGCGGGACCTTTCCTTTGTGGAAGCATTTTGATGGGCCTAACGAAACCCAACTAAAAACAAAAACTGTGAGGCCTTATATGCCAAAGAAGACAATATCCACAAGCGAGGGGGTGGATTGTGAAGTCCCACGTCGACTAGAAAGGCGAATGAAGCATGCCTTATATAGTGTGAAGAACTTTCCCTTGTGAACGCATTTTAATGGGCCTAACAAAGCCTGGCTGAAAACAAAACCATGTGGCCTTGTGCAAGTGCTTGAGCTATTACACTACACATATCTAGGCCTTGTGCGAGTGCTTGAGCTGTTACACCACACATATCCTGACCTTTTCTCTTAGTGAAGACATATTATGATGTTCCTGTTATTGTAGCATTCAAGCTCAATGAAAAGTAAAAAAAGTTACAGTTAGGCAAGATTTTAATCATAGTTAATAGTAGTTAGAAAACTTAACTAAGTAGCGCCTGACAAGATAGCTTAAAATGAACTTTAAATATTTTTCAAGAAAAGTGGAAATTAACTTCCAGATACATACCATATAATCAGTTTGCACGGTCTGGAAAAGTATTAATTAAATTTCAATAAAAGTCTATCTAAGATTTAGCTACATTAGAATTGTAGAAAGCAGATGCAATTACTCTTAATTGGTTCCAAAAATTTAACTAACACTTGGTTTCAAGTAATGATGATGCAGATCAAGTTAGCCAAAGCATTGAGAAAACTATACTAAAGGCATCTAAGTTCAATATTGAAGCAAGTAGCTCAACATGCTTCACCAATTACCTTGTGAATTTTTTCAAGAAAAACAATTTTGAGAACATATGTTGATAAATGTTGATCATATTACTAGTATACACTATCGATATTACACTAACAGATAACTGTATGGAAGGTAAGGTACCATACATATTGTTCTTCTTTGTAAAATATAGATATTTTTTCCAATTGAATTATCCAGGTCTAGTAGCAAGCATAACTTACTTAAAAAGCTTTCTAATACATCACAATCACAGAGATAGAAAAAGAAAAAAAACAGGAAAAGGGAAAAGGATGAACCACATCACCTATGGAGAATCTTTTCTAGAGGTTTCCAGAAGCAATTGATGTTTGCATTACAGGAATGAGGAACTTGAAAATCTTGACCTCCATTGGCAATTTTGCAACTTGTGCTGTAATATAGTCAAAGAGTTCCGGATTCAAAATGTTTTTAAAATTAGTTATACCCCGCTTGAATAGCAAAAGTGAACAATAGTTCTTTGGCAACAAGAGCTTACATCAAATGCTCCCAACTTAGTAGGAATTGACACCTCAGTTGCACTCCCAACACATAGAAGTTAGTTTCTCCAAGGACCAATGCATAAAATAATCCTTCCCCATTCCTCTGAAAAGAGAGGGATCCACAATAAAAGCCAAACAGTTAGTATTTGATAATCCGCTCACCATTTTTGTTAAACTTAAGGAATGGAACAAGAGAAAAGCATATGAGCAAAGCAAATTGTAAGTTCAGTAGCTTTAGAAGTTGATGTGTGAGATAAACTAAAAAGTTTAGCATCAATTTGATATATGGCTAAGAAATAATAAATACACCAGATGACAAACACAACCAAATTAAGCAATGCGGTATCTTTAGACGCACATGAAACGAGAGAAAAGTAAGCCTTATGTGGATCATAGGGCAAGCTCAACAAGTTTGTATCTGTTAAAGCATAAACATGCTGATGATGACCCTTCTAATTGAGCATAATATAATTTGATTACACAGAATATTTCTGAGCGAGCATAATATAATTTCATTATAGAATATTTCTGGTGGCTGAATTCATCCAATACTAAAATATTTATACATGAGATCCTTAAAAACACACAAAAACATACAAAATCAGAAGGAAATGATTCGAGAAGCAGAGAAAACAGGCATTGGTTTGCTGAAGTATGATAAAAATTAGCCATGGCAGTAACAAGTGCATCATCTAGACATCCACCACAAACGTAGATGGATCAGATAGAAGCATCAAATAAAAGTACACAGAGCTTTGCATATTAGAGGAGGGGAAATCAGTCATCAGGAAAGACACATAATTAAGCGTAAGAAATCTGGAAATTAGTTCTCTCCATGAAAGAGTCCTCCGAGATTCTGACATAGAAACAGGGGAGAATAAGATAGATCAATGTCAATTCAAGTAGAGCACTGATAAATGTTTATTATCCATACGGGAGCATGAAGATTGATCTTTATAATTATAAGTATCTTAACATATGAAGTTTGCGTTTAAAGCATCACAAAAGTTAAGCACCAAAATAGTATACAGAGGGGCGGAAATCTAGGCATAGGAATTCAGTTCAGTAAAGAAACTACGTTCATTATAGCATCAGACAGAAAAAGATATGGAATTTCCCTCAAATTGAAGATGTCATCCAGTGGGAGAAGCCATTGATTTCCTAGTTAATTAACATAGAGAATCAAATCACATGACTGTTAGCGGTAGACAAGATTACTTGAAAAGGTTTTTTTATACGGTAAACAAGTAGTCAACAAAGGTATCACTTATAGTATACAGAGAATAAACAAAAGCTAAAGCAAAGAGAACAGATAATGAAGAAATCAATCTGAATAGTATACAGAGAATAAACAAAAGCTAAAGCAAAGTGAACAGATAATGAAGAAATCAATCTGAATAGTATATAGAGAAAGAAGAAAGCAAACTGAACAAGATAGATCAATGTCAGTTCAAGTAGAGCACAGAGAACAGAGAAAGAAGAAAGCAAAAGGAGACGTACAAGAATATCTCAGCTCAACAATTCTTCTTCTGGGCTCTTGCTCTGAGAGCGTTTCTTCTGAATCATCAATCTAATCTCTGTACGCTCATTTGTCTTAAATAGAATGAGGCAACGATGCTGTGAGGGGTCGCTCCCCTTTAGCGAGTTGGAAAAAAAGTAGCCGTTGGAAATACAAATTTGGAAAGGATTTTTAACACTAAACTGTAGTTAATTTCTAAAATGAATAGCCGTTGGAAGCAAATTGGCGTGTCACATAGATGCAGCAATTAATAGAGGAAGCACTAGTCATAAATGCGCTTAGACTTCGCCCCTGCGCAAACCTAGAAAAAATTTAGAAATAAATTTTTGGATTCTCCAAAAATTTATTTAGTATTCTCCAAAAATTACAGATTTTTACGGAATAGTAATAAATGAAGTACTAGTAAATTGGTAATAAAATTGCTGAGACTTGGACCCTTCGCTACGCAAACCCAGAAACAAAATTCAAGTTTTTTAAAATTAAATGACAATATTCAGAATCTAAAATTACATATTTGTTCTGACTACTAATGGTAATACTAGTAAATGTGCTAATTTTTAGTTCTAATTTTAATGTCTGGAATTTATTGTGTATTTTCATTGTATTGGTTGTTTTCTTTTTGCCTCTAAGGCATTTTAATTTATGTTTATTTCAATAGAATTAGTTTCTTTTTGGGAAAAATAATAGTAAATGTGCTTAGATTACGCAAACAGGAAAAAAAACATATTCTATAAAAATTAAATTACATTCAATTCCTAAAATTACAGGCTTTGAATGGAATGAATTGCTCTTATATATTTGGACCAATCCACAAATACATTGAGCGGGAGGTGAAAGTATAATCTGTAAACTATTATTCTCTGGCAAAAAAACAAGGTTCTGTAAACTATTCAAGTGGTCTATAATTTTTTTCACAGGCAGAATTAGGCTAAACATATTTTGCTCCAACTGCATTGTCAACTATTTTCGTATAATTACATGAACCACTTAATAAAATTTATATTTTGTTTGCAAAAAAAAACAAAAAAAAAAAAAACAAATCAATCTCAACTTTATTTGTTGAGCATATGACTTGTTCTCGTTTACATTGCATTTCATTCCTACTTCTCTCATATTTTACTCTATATCTTTTGACAAACCAATATTTTACTCTTTTATCAATTCTCTTATTTAAAGTCAAATAATAGTAATTATACTGCTAGTTGCATGCACGAGTTTTGGCTTTTCTAGGGTTTGGCTCTTCTAGGTTACCTGTCCAACCGGTGGATGGTGCTTGAGGGGGAGGTAGCGAAGGAACATTCATATGTCAGAGCAGTACGTACGGTCAATCTATGTGGGATGGAGAGTTGGAAGATGAGAACGCGGAGGAAGTTTTGGGTTTGGATGCAGAAATAACCCAGCAACAGAATGAGGAAGGTGTTATGGTTTTTTCTCTGTCAGATGGTTTCAAACAGCAAGCTTGGTATAGGTGGAGTCAAACCCTCATGATTAAACCCTTGGGAAGAAAGTTTGCATTTGATTTTATGCGTCAGCGACTGGAGGCTATTTGGGCGCGAAACTGATGAATTGCAGTCACAGATGTAGCGAATGGATTTTATTTGATTCGATTTGAATCCATGAATGACCCGAATATGGGTAAAAATGAAGGTCCATGGATGGTGCAGAATCATTACATTGCATTACAGGAGTGAAGGCCAACTTTTGACCTTGAGATTGATGAAATTAACAAAGTTAAGTTGTGAGTGAATCTGCCGGCATTCCCACCGAAGTTTGTTAAGACGAAACTGCTGTCAAATATAGGTAATTTCATCAGAAGATTTATTCCGATGGATTCAATGGCCACAAGAGTTGCAAATGGCCACAAGAGTTGCAAGGGGACGTTTCACAAGAATTTGTGTGGAAGTAGACTTATCTAAAGAGCTAGAACTGAACTACATCCTAGAAATTAAACAAAGAATTATTGTGTATGAAGGGCTCGATGTTGTGTGTGTGGAGTGCAAGTTTTTTGCACACAAATCAGGCAACTGTTCAAAGTCACAGACTGGTAGGGTTTAAATGGGTGAAAGACAAAAACCACGGACTGCTGAAGTTTGGAAAGTAGTAGGCAAGAAAGGTGTTGCTGATAAGGAGGTGACTAATTTAACTAATGAAACTCAAAAAAGAATTTTTCTTTTGCAAGAATCTCCTCATGAGGTGTTGGAAGAGGAAATTGGTCAGAGATGAATGATGCTTCGATGGATCTAGCAGTGGACGTTGGGTGGTGGGCCTATGGACGTGGAACCTAGTTTCAAACAAGAGGAGGATGTTTCTGCAATACAAGGAAGATAGTTGGAGTAAGGTGTTCCAAGTGTTAATTGTTTGCAAGAGGGGACCACGACAGGTGTTATGGGCATTAAAGATGTGTTGAATGTGAAGGGTAAGGGGGGATATCTCATACTAATAATTTGGCCTTTCCCATTGTGGGCCAAGGAAGATAGGTGAATCCATGTGTGGTTGAGGAAGCCAATACCGAGGTAATAAATGTGCAATTTATTAATGTTGATATTGGTGGTAGTAGTTGTTTGGCCAAGGCAATTGTGAGTCCAATGAAGAATGGTGATTGAAGGAAAAAAAGAGGTGGAGCCAATGCTGATCTTGGGAAAGAAGTGGAAAGGCTAAAGTAAAGGTGGGAATTAGTGGTAAAGTGTCTCAAGTGCGCGTTTCACTTGTTCCTTCTCCACGATTATCATGAGGTCGTTCCTCATATGGAATTGTAGGGAGCCAATGCTGATCTTGGGCGCCAGTTGAGGTTTTTGACCTTAAAATATAATACTAGTCTATTGGTGCTAATTGAGATGAGGACTAGTGGAGAAAAGTGTTTGAGGTTGCAAAGGAAGGTTGGGTTTGATAGATCTTTTGTGGAGGAAGTGAGGGGTTTCTCTGAAGGGATTTGGGTCCTTTGAAAGTGGATGTTTGAATTTATGGTTGTGTATGGAAGTCCTAGGGAGGAGGAATGTAAAACTCTCTAGGACTGCCTACATGCTATTGAAGGATCTATTTTAGATCAATGGGTGGTTGCTGGAGAGATTGCAGATGTGAAGGAAAAAAAGGGGTAACGGTGCTGCTATTGGTCCATGTCAGGTTTTTCGGAACCGTTTGGTAGGGTGACAACTTGATGATATTAAGGTGGTAAGGAGCTATTATACATGGATGGGCCCAAAGTGGGGTCATTTGGATCGTGTCTACAAGAAGCTTGATCGTGCTATTGCTAATGCTTCCTGGCGAATGTTCTTCGCTAAGGCAGATTGGTTAGTCTTCCGCGTTATAAATTGGATCATAATCCTATGTTGCTAAGGTTGTCTAGTCCTCCAGAAGGTAAACAGGATAGAGCTTTTCATTTCCTAGTTGATTGGATAAATCACTCTGAATTTCCTGATCTTATGAGTTCTTAATGGATGACTTGTCTTGACCTTCCTATTATATTAGCTCACCTGGTCACACCTTTGAGTCTTTGAAATAGGGAGGTTTATGGTAATATTTTCCAAATGAAGAATTCCTTGACTTCTGAATTGGAAGTGTTGCAGCAACGTGTGAGTAATGACTGTTGGGATTCGTACACGCAGCGGATTAAAAAAATTTCTTACGAATCCTTCCGAAGGATCACTCAACGACGTTTAAATCAGAGTTAAGGAAACCAAATCATACCTTGTGTTGAACTATTCCGCGTTCCGTTCCTTTGATCAGGTGGGCTACCTTCTCGAACAACACGTCCGCGTCTTGTTTCTTTGATCAGGTGGGCGATCAACACGTCCGCGTCTCGTTCTTTCGATCAGCAGAAGTCGACTCTTGGATTGGCTTCCTCTACTGGTATCCACACGAACAATCCCTAAAACACGGTTGCAGCAGCGTGCTAGCGCTTCTTGTGCGTCTCTCTCTCTCAAGTTGCTCTAGGGTTTCTCGCGGCTTTTCTGAATACGCTCAACTGAGAATCCCGTAGGTATTTCTAAACCCGATAGGCGTATTATATAACCAAAATTAATCCTTTATTAATTTTGGAAATTCGGATTTTTGAATCTGGTCAACATATCAATCACATCTATCTCATAAATGTAATTGAATATATTAAAAGCCAGATTTGGAAATCCGAGTTTTGAATTTAAATCAAATCTAAATTTAAAGCCTTTTGATTTAATTTATCATCATAAATTAAATCCAAGATATGATATCTATCTATTTAATTAAATCTGAGATACCATATCTCAATTTAATATTAAACAGATATACGATATCTTTATTCGAAATTAAATGAGATACAATATCTCTATTTGTTTCAGATATTTAATTTATCAAATAAATTAAATACTAAACAAATATCATATATAATATTATAATCTCAATTTATAATATATATATATATTAATTTCGAATTATATATATATATATATATATATATATATATATATATATAAATCCTAGATCAAATTTAGTATTCATTTAATCTCAGATTAATCTGAGATTCAATGAACCTGGACACTTTCACCCGTGTTGGATTATTCTTGTGTGCGACCCTGCAGGCCCATATGAGATTGGTAGTGGGCCAACACTGTATCAGCCCACAAGTCGCAAGCGGCCTCTAGCAAGACATTGCAACTACCCAATTCACATGGGGATCGATGACACGATACTACCTATCGTACAACCATGTCACGTCCCTTTTGTCACGCGATAATTTGGTCAAGGATGAGGCATGGATAATGTCAACTTCCTTTTCTTGACCAATGCTTTCTCGATTCTCGAGTAGTCTAATAAGTGAAATGGAAACTCCTTTCCATCACAGTATGGCCATACATTTCTTAGACTCACTCATCGAGGGGCCCAGCATTATCTCTCTACATATGTGAGGGACAAATCCCATCTTAACCACTCACATTCCTCCGCATGAAAACCACTGATCCTGATCCTAGCCTTTATCATCACCCGGTCAAAGGTGACTTTTGACTAGGTCAAAGACCAGTGACTCATCATGTAGGAATCTATGATGGTCTCAGGTCATAGGGTGTCGTGACGCGGTTATACATGAGATAAGCTTATGACTTAATCCATGCAGCTTTCTCATAGTGGGTCGGTCCAGCACCTTGTACTCTTACAAGTGCCCATGACTTTGATTCGTATCTCCATACCTCACCAAAGTCATACTGATCTTATTTCATCTTCACTCCCATGTAGATGACCGACCAGGGACATTTAGGATAATCTATAAGATTATCCAGGGATGCAGTTATCAATACGAACATGCAAACGAAAATGATAACAAAAGAGAATACTTTAAATAACTTAAATATCTAAAGTACAATGAATTGCCCCTAGGGCATAATTTCCAACAGACTCCCACTTGCACTAGGTGCAATCATTGATTACTCTAATTCTCATTGCCCTAACATGACGCTCATGTGCCGCTTGTGCAAGCGGCTTAGTGAGAGGATCTGCTACGTTGTCTTCTCCTGGTACTTTGCATATGTTTGTATCACCTCTTTCATTGATTTCTCTGATGAGATGAAAACGCCTGAGTATGTGCTTGGTCCTTTGATGTGACCTAGGCTCCTTTGTCTGTGCAATGACGCCGTTATTGTCACAGAACAAGTTTATTGGATCTGAGATGGTAGGAACCACCCCCAGTTTAGTGATGAACTTTCTGATCCAAACAGCTTCCTTAGCTGCATCCGATGCTGCTATATACTCAGCTTCCGTTGCAGAATCAGCTACAGTGCTCTGCTTAGAGCTTTTCCAACTCACCGCACCACCATTCAATAGGAACACATATCCTGATTGCGATCTTGAATCATCCTGGTCAGTTTGGAAACTCGCATCTGTGTAACCAGTCACACAGAGCTCGTCCTCCAAGCCACCATATACCAAGAATAAGTCCTTAGTCCTTCTTAAGTACTTAAGGATATTCTTGACAGCAGTCCAATGACCCTCACCGGGATCTTGTTGATATCTGCTGGTCAAACTCAAGGCAAATGACACATCCGGTCGAGTACATAACATGGCATACATGATAGATCCAATGGCAGAGGCATATGGAATCTTACTCATGCGGTCTCTTTGATCTTGTGTACTAGGACACAGATCCTTACTGAGATGAATGCCATGAGACATGGGCACGTTACCCCTTTTGGAATCCTGCATACTGAACCTATTCAGTATCTTGTCTATGTATGTGCTCTGACTTAGGCCCAACAGCCTCTTAGATCTATCTCTATAGATCCTTATCCCAAGGATATAAGTGGCTTCGCCTAAATCTTTCATTGAGAAAGACTTTCCTAACCAAGACTTGACCTTCTGCAAGGTAGGAATGTCATTCCCAATGAGTATGATGTCATCAACATAAAGCACTAGAAACACAACTATGCTCCCACTAACCTTCTTGTAAACACAAGGTTCATCCATGTTCTGAATGAAGCCAAACTCTTTGACTACTTCATCAAAACGATGATTCCAACTCCGAGATGCCTGCTTCAATCCATAAATGGATCTTTGAAGCTTACATACTTTACCAGTGTCCTTTAGACGCACAAAACCCTCAGGTTGTGTCATGTACACATCCTCAAGCAGCTTTCCGTTAAGGAAGGCCGTTTTGACGTCCATCTGCCATATCTCATAGTCATAATATGATGCAATGACAAGAAGGATTCTGATTGACTTGGCCATTGCAACTGGGGAAAAGGTCTCATCATAGTCCACACCATGAGTTTGAGTGAATCCTTTTGCAACCAGCCGTGCCTTGAAGACATTTACTTTGCCATCCATGTCGGTTTTCTCTTTGAAAACCCATTTGCACCCAACGGTTTTTACACCCTCAGGTGGATCGACTAAGGTCCATACCTTATTGTCGTACATGGATTGCATTTCAGACTTCATGGCATCAAGCCATTTTTCGGAATTAGGTCCCACTACGGCGTCTCGATAGGTTGTTGGCTCATTCTGCTCAATGAGCAAAACATCACGACTTCCAGTAATCAGAAATCCATATCTCTGAGGCTGTAGCCGTGATCTATCGGACCTTCGTTGGCCTTGTGTTACTTGAGTAGGCTCAACAACTTGTTGTAAGTCTTCTCTAGTTTCCATCTGTGGTTCTACATTGTCCTGTGACTCTCGAACTTCTTCGAGGTTCACCTTACTCCCACTGGTTCTTTTAAAGATAAACTCTTTCTCCAGAAAGATACCATTCCGAATGATAAACACTTTGTGATCGGTGGGATTGTAGACGTAGTATCCTTTAGTTTCCTTAGGATACCCCACAAAAAGGCATTTTGAGGATCTAGATGATAATTTATCAGAGGCCTGTTGTTTAACATAAGCCTCACATCCCCAAATCTTAAGAAATGACAAACTGGGTTTCTTCCCTGTCCATATCTCATATGGTGTCTTCTCAACTGCCTTTGACGGAACACGATTTAGTGTGAACGCAGCTGTTTCCAGGGCATGGCCCCAAAAGGAAGGTGGAAGGTCTGTTTGACTCATCATAGATCGAACCATATCCAGTAGAGTTCGATTCCTCCGTTCAGAAACACCATTCCATTGAGGTGTTCCTGGAGGAGTAAGTTGTGAGATAATCCCACAACTCCTAAGATGGTCAATGAACTCTTGGCTCAAATATTCACCACCTTGATCAGATCGAAGTACCTTAATTGTTTTGCCAAGTTGGTTTTGTACTTCATTCTGGAATATTTTGAACATTTCAAAAGATTCAGACTTATGCTTCATTAGATAGATATAGCCATATCTACTAAAATCGTCTATGAATGTAATGAAGTACAAATGACCTCCTCTGGCAGAGATATTCATTGGTCCACATACATCAGTATGAATGAGGCCCAATAAATCAGTGGCCCTTTCACTGTGTCCAGTAAAAGGAGCCTTTGTCATCTTGCCCAATAAACAAGACTCACATGTATCAAATGATTCAAAATCAAATGAATTCAGAAATCCATCTTGATGGAGTTTCGAAATGCGTTTCTCATTTATATGGCCTAGACGACAATGCCATAGGTAGGTTGGATTCAAGTCATTTGACTTGAACCTTTTAGTAGTTATGTCATAGATTCGTCCATTATTAGGATGTTCTAAATTTAATACATAATGACCAGCATGCAAATCTCCATGAGCATAAAAAACATCATTAAGATAAATTGAACATTTACGGTTCCCAGTAATGGAAGTGAAACCTTCCTTATCCAAATAAGAAAGTGAAATAATGTTACTACTCAAAGTAGGAACATAAAAGCAATTGTTCAAAATTAACAAAAGCCCATTGGGTAGAACTAATTCATAAGTGCCTACGACTAAAGCAGCAACTCTTGCTCGGTTTCCAACTCGTAGGTCAACTTCGCCCTTCTTCAATCTTCTACTTTCCTTGAGACCCTACACATTGGTACAAATGTGAGATCCACATGCAGTATCTAATACCCATGTAGAGGAAGTAGAAAAATGAATATCTATGACATAGATACCTGAAGCGATAGCCTCGCTATCCTTCTTGTTCTTTTTCAGACCTTCTAGATAGAGTTTGCAGTTCCTCTTCCAATGACCCGGTTCATTGCAAAAGTAGCAGACCCCATCCTTCGGAGGCTTTGCCTTCTTGGCTGCAGGCTTAGATTCAGGTTTGTTTGACTCTTTGGTCTTACCAGCTGAGCCTTTACCCCATTTCTTGCCCTTGCCTTTCTTTTTCATACCCTTTCCTTTCTGAACCATCAAAACAGTGCTAGGCTTTTTCTTAATGCTCTGCTCAGCTGTTTTAAGCATCCCATGCAGTTCAGAAATTGATTTCTCCATGTTGTTCATGTTATAGTTCATGACAAACTGGTCATAACTATCCGGGAGTGAGTTTAAGATCATATCTGTGGCTAACTCCGGAAGCATGGGAAATCCGAGCCTCTCAAGGTGATCAATGTAGCCTTTCATCTTCAAAACATGAGGGCTAACTGACGCACCTTCAGCCATCTTGCAGGAATTTAAGGCCTTCATGGTTTCATACCTTTCTTGCCTTGCTTGTTGCTGGAACATTTCCTTGAGATGAGCAATCATCTCAAAAGCCTCCACATGTTCCAGATCTCTTTGGAGCTCTGGAGCCATGGTGCCAAGCATCAAACATCCTACATCCACAGAGCCACGAGTATGCTTCGTGTAAGCATCTTTCTCAGCTCTTGGAGCATTGGCTGCAGGCTCCTCAGGAATGGGTCGATCAAGGACATATTGCTTTCCTTCCTGCTTGAGAACAATTCTCAAGTTTCTAAACCAGTCAAGAAAGTTTGTCCCATTCAGTTTTTCCTTCTCGAGGAGTGATCGCATTGATGTTGTTGCGGTGTTAGTGGTCGACATGATTCTACAATTAAAAGACATGCAAAGTCAGTTAATATTCTCCCACTAAATTAACAACCCTCATTATAATTAGTGGGCTAAGATCCATATTTAGCTTAAATTTAAGTCCGCTTTGGCAGGACGCTTAAAATAAGTTATTTAGGTAGGCAACTGCTTTGCCAATTACATCACATGTAACTCTTAGATCTTTATGGGATTCGATCATCATATGATCTGGCATGTTTAATCCCATCCAATGCCTTGAGATCCAAAACCGTTTTGATGATCTCAATTAAGTCAAGACAACAATGAATGTTGAGTATCACCATTACTCTCTTGCCTCATCAAGATTACTCAAATGCATCCACTTTGGTGGAACATACAAATGGGTGATCGAGATTTTAGCAAGTATTCATTAATTGACGGCATTGTGACTTAAGATTTTATTTTGAGGGTATTATTTCATTTGTGAACTAAATCTCCTATTATTCCTTCCTATATGAATGCAATCATTTATTGTATATCATATAAGGTCTAAACTAATCATGCAATGATCATATCAAAACATAATTAAAACTCGTGAACAATATGGCTCATCTAACCTGTAGTCCCCTCAAGCCAATGAGAGGACTTCTCTAAATAATATAAAAGAAAGTACATAATTAGAAACCTCGTTTCACATACGAGGGGAGTGAGATGAGAAGAGAATGTACATTAAGAATATTTAGAGAGAGGCATGGCACGCAGGCCATATTTAAAACTTCCAATCCTAGAGCCATCTTGTTCACCATACCCAAACAACACTTTGAAAGGTAAATTAAAACCATATTTTAATTCATACATTTATGAAATAAAATATTACTTATGATAAAATTCTCTAATTTATATCACTTTGATTTGATTACTCGCGCTACGACAATCAGCCGGTCCCTACGGCGGTCCCGCTAGCCGGTTAGCGGGCGGGGTCAAGGGGCAGCGCCCTTGCGGGGGGTGCAGTTGGCTTTGATACCACTGTTGGGATTCGTACACGCAGCGGATTAAAAAAATTTCTTACGAATCCTTCCGAAGGATCACTCAACGACGTTTAAATCAGAGTTAAGGAAACCGAATCATACCTTGTGTTGAACTATTCCGCGTTCCATTCCTTTGATCAGGTGGGCTACCTTCTCGAACAACACGTCTGCGTCTCGTTTCTTTGATCAGGTGGGCGATCAACACGTCCGCGTCTCGTTCTTTCGATCAGCAGAAGTCGACTCTTGGATCGGCTTCCTCTACTGGTATCCACACGAACAATCCCTAAAACACGGTTGCAGCAGCGTGCTAGCGCTTCTTGTGCGTCTCTCTCTCTCAAGTTGCTCTAGGGTTTCTCGCGGCTTTTCTGAATACGCTCAACTGAGAATCCCATAGGTATTTCTAAACCCGATAGGCGTATTATATAACCAAAATTAATCCTTTATTAATTTTGGAAATTTGGATTTTTGAATCTGGTCAACATATCAATCACATCTATCTCATAAATGTAATTGAATATATTAAAAGCCAGATTTGGAAATCCGAGTTTTGAATTTAAATCAAATCTAAATTTAAAGCCTTTTGATTTAATTTATCATCATAAATTAAATCCGAGATATGATATCTATCTATTTAATTAAATCTGAGATACCATATCCCAATTTAATATTAAACAGATATACGATATCTTTATTCGAAATTAAATGAGATACAATATCTCTATTTGTTTTAGATATTTAATTTATCAAATAAATTAAATACTAAACAAATATCATATATAATATTATAATCTCAATTTATAATATATATATATATTAATTTCGAATTATATATATATATATATATATATAAATCCTAGATCAAATTTAGTATTCATTTAATCTCAGATTAATCTGAGATTCAATGAACCTGGACACTTTCACCCGTGTTGGATTATTCTTGTGTGCGACCCTGCAGGCCCATATGAGATTGGCAGTGGGCCAACACTGTATCAGCCCACAAGTCGCAAGCGGCCTCTAGCAAGACATTGCAACTACCCAATTCACATGGGGATCGATGACACGATACTACCTATCGTACAACCATGTCACGTCCCTTTTGTCACGCGATAATTTGGTCAAGGATGAGGCATGGATAATGTCAACTTCCTTTTCTTGACCAATGCTTTCTCGATTCTCGAGTAGTCTAATAAGTGAAATGGAAACTCCTTTCCATCACAGTATGGCCATACATTTCTTAGACTCACTCATCGAGGGGCCCAGCATTATCTCTCTACATATGTGAGGGACAAATCCCATCTTAACCAATCACATTCCTCCGCATGAAAACCACTAATCCTGATCCTAGCCTTTATCATCACTCGGTCAAAGGTGACTTTTGACTAGGTCAAAGACCAGTGTCTCATCATGTAGGAATCTATGATGGTCTCAGGTCATAGGGCGTCGTGACGCGGTTATACATGAGATAAGCTTATGACTTAATCCATGCAGCTTTCTCATAGTGGGTCGGTCCAGCACCTTGTACTCTTACAAGTGCCCATGACTTTGATTCGTATCTCCATACCTCACCAAAGTCATACTGATCTTATTTCATCTTCACTACCGTGTAGATGACCAACCAGGGACATTTAGGATAATCTATAAGATTATCCAGGGATGCAGTTGTCAATACGAACATGCAAACGAAAATGATAACAAAAGAGAATACTTTAAATAACTTAAATATCCAAAGTACAATGAATTGCCCCTAGGGCATAATTTCCAACAATGACTTTACTATATGGTGGTTAAAGGAGTTAGAATGCAAAAATCGTTTGAATGAGATTTTAAAGCGTGGAAGAGCTATTTTGGTTCCAAAAGTCCTGTTATCAATGGCTAAACCAAAGGGGATCGTAATAATAAATTCTATCATCTAAAAACTATTACTAGGAGGAGTTTTAATAAAATAGCCCGGCTAAAAAATGAGCACAATATTTGGGTGGAAAATGATGATCAACTTAAGAATATGGCCCTTGCTTATTGCCAAAATTTGATTTTAGATGGGGAACCCAACTGTAGGTGGCTTACTTCTACCCAGCCGAGTATTCCCCATAAGATCTATTGGATGGATTGCATCGAATTCCTACTTGTGAGGTGGTTCGGAGATGTTTGTTTAGCATGGGAAGTTATAAAGCCCCTGGTCTTTACGGATTCCCTGCGATGTTCTTCCAGAGACAATGGAGTGTGCTTCGTCATCAGATTATCAGATTGATTGTAGATGTTTAGCATAACCCTAAAGTGTGCTTCGTCATCATATTCGCTTTCTAAATGCTACTTTGATTGCTTTGATCCCTAAAGTGCAGGTAGTCTATGTCTCAGTTTCGGCCCATCTCATTATGCTCAGTCTTGTACAAACTAATCACTAAGTTGATTGTGAGGCATTTGCAACCGATAATGAAGATTGTTATTTCACCTTTCCAATCCAATTTTGTCCCAAACAGACAAATACATGACAACATCATTGCTCAAGAATTGATTCACTCAATGAACAAAATGTGAGGGAGACAGTTTATGGCAATTAAGGTTGATTTAGAAAAGGCATATGATCGTGTGAACTGGAATTTTTTACATAACATGAAGTTGGCTTTCTACATACTACAGTTGACTTGATTATGCAAGCTAGTTCCATTTCGTCCTTCAAAACAAGAGGAAGAGGGTGATCCCATATTCCATTTCATAGTTTAGCCTTATATGGGCATCTGACAGGGTGATCCCCTATCCCCATACTTATTTACATTAGCTATGGAAAAACTATCTCATATTATCTCCACAGCTATTAATGGAGGTCTTTGGACCCCTATTAAGGTAGGCCATGGAGGCCCCCCTATTTCCCACTTGATGTTTACTGATGATCTTATGCTATTTGCAGAGGAAAAGTCTAATTAGTTGGAGATTGTTATGAAGTGCCTTTCTTTGTTTGAACAAATTTCAGGACTAAAGGTTGGTAAGCATTAAGAAAATTGTCATTTATTTCTCCGAGTACATTTCTGAAGATTTAGCTGGTTCTTTGGCAACTAAAAGTGGCTTCAAGAGAGTTAAAAATGTCGAAAGATATTTGGGGGCTTGGATGATACATGGGCTTGGAAGATATTTGGCAACTAAACAGTGTTATTAACATATTGTGGATAAGCTATGAAGTTAGGTCGGTGCTAGCAACAGTGTCTATCTCAACCAGGTAGAATAACTCTTGTTAAATCATATTATCTACTATTCCTTTATTTCATATGCTAGAGATTGATAGAATTCAAAGAAATTTCCTTTGGGGTGATTCCCATCTTTGTAGAGCTCATCATGCCTTTAAGTTGGAATGTGTTGACTTGGTTTAAAAGTATGGTTGGAGCTTTCAAAATGAGCAAAATGCCCTATGGGTTTGATTTTTATTACGGGGCAAGTACAAGGTATAAATTGGTAACTTACCAATCCTTAAAGCTGGTTGTTCAACATTCTGGAGCTCTTTACATAACATTTTTATTAATATGAAGGAGATGGGGCTTCTATTTCTTTTTGGAAAAATAAATGGGTGTCCTCTTCCATTTGTCTTCAAGATTACGTAGTGAGCCTCCTTCTAAAACAAAACTGTTAGGCCTTGTGTACCAAAACGTATAATATCCACAAGTAAGCGCTTAGGCTGTTACATCCTAAGGCCTCGCTCGCTCTCCCAGTGCTTTACTCTCAACAAGGGATCTTTCGTTCCCTTCC
Organism: Acacia crassicarpa; assembly: GCA_034222035.1. Classification (NCBI taxonomy): domain Eukaryota; kingdom Viridiplantae; phylum Streptophyta; class Magnoliopsida; order Fabales; family Fabaceae; genus Acacia; species Acacia crassicarpa. The sequence continues at coordinate 45,429,935 of JAWXYG010000003.1, forward strand.
CTAGCCGATATGAGGCCAATGTCCTAGTGTCCTCACTAGCACAGAAACCCACATTGACCCAAGCCTGGCTCTGATATCAATTGTAACATCTTAGCGTCTCGCTCTTGATATTGTCTGTTGTGGGCCCCCTCACAGCTTTAAAACACGTTGAGAGTGAGATGTATCCAGACCGATATGGGACATAACATTATTGTGAAGTCCCATATTGACTGGAAAGGTAAACGAAGCATGCCTTATAAGGATGCAGAGACATTTTCCTTGTGGATGTGTTTTGATGGGCCTAATGAAGCCCAGCCGAAAACAAAACCATTTTCAAAGCCCAGCCAAAAACAAGACCATGAGGCTTTGTGTGCCAAAGCGACCAATATCCACAAATGAGGGCAGTGGATTGTGAAGTCTCACATTGATTGGAAAGGCGAACGAAGCATGCCTTATACAGTACAGAGACATTTCATTATGGACACGTTTTGATGGGCCCAACGAAGCCCAGCTGAAAATAAAACTGTGAGGCCTTGTGCTAGCACTTGAGCTATTACACCACACATATCCAGGCCTTTTCTCCAAGTGCCTTAGACATATTATGAGTTTCCTGATATTGCAGTATTCAAGCTTAATGAAAAGTAAAAAAAAGTTACAGTTAGACAAGATTTTAAACATGGTTAATAGAGTTTAGAAAAATTAACTAGGCATTGCTTGACAGGATAGGTTAAAATAAACTTTAAATACTTTTCAAGAAAAGTGGAAATTAACTTCTAGATACATACCATATAAATCAACTATTTTGCATAGTCTAGAAAAATGTTCTAGAAAGCAAATGCAATTACTCTTGGTTCTAAGAATTTAACTAACACTTGGTTTCAAGTAATGATGCAAATCAAGTTAGCCAAAGCATTGAGGAAACATGCTTCACCAATTACCTAGTGAATTTTTTCAAGAAGATAAATTCTGAGAGCATATGTCATAAAGTTACGAATTAAAATTCATAAACGTTGATCATATTACGGATTTATGCTATCAATATTAATAGGTAATTGTATGGAAGATACCATATATATTTTTCTTTGTAAAATGCAGATATTTTTTCCAATTGAATTATCCATGTCTAGCAAGCATAACTTACTTAAAAAGTGTTCTAATACATCACAATCACAGAGACAGAAAATGAAGAAAAGAAAAAGAAGAGGATGAATCGCGCATGACCTATGGAAAATCTTTTGTAAAAGTTTCTAGAAGCAATTGATGTTTGCATTTTAGGGAATGAGGAACTTGAAAATCTTGACCTCCACTGGCAACAAATTTTGCAACTTGTGCTGCAATATAGTCAAAGAGTTCTTGATTCAAAATGTTTTTAAAGTTAATTATACCTCTCACACGCTTGAATAAAGCAAAAGTGAACAACAGTTCTTTGGCAACAAGAGGTTACATCAAATGTTCCCAACTTAGTAGGAATTGACACCTCAGTTGCACTCCCAACACATAGAAGTTAGTTCCTCCAAGGAAGAACGCATAAAATAATCCTTCCTCATTCCTGAAAAGAGAGGGATCCACAGTAACAGCCACACAAGTAATATTTGATTATCTGCTCACCATTTCTGTTAAATTTAAGGAATGGAACCAAAAGAAAAGCAAATAAGCAAAACAAATTTTAAGTTCAACTCTAAAAGCTTTAGAAGTTGATGTGTGAAATATGGATGTCTTATTTGAAATATGGATGTCTTAGCAATGAAGCCCAGTAATCATAAACTCATTGGATGTCTTATTTGAACTATGACTAAGAAATAATAAATACACCAGATGCCAAACACTCAACCAACTTTAAGCAATGTAGTATTTTGAGACGCACATGAGACCAAAGAAAAGTAAGCCTTATGTGAATAATAAGGCAAAGCTCAACAGCCTTGTATCTGTAAAAGCATAAACATGCTGATGATGACCCTTTCAAGTGAGCATAATATAATTTGATTACAGAATATTTCTGACACCTTATAAGCGAGCATAATATAATTTCATTATAGAATATTTCTGGTGGCTGAATTCATGAATGACGGAATACTAAATATTTATACATGAGATGCTCAAACACATACAAAAATTAGCCATGGCATGCAGCAGCAAATGCATCATCGACCACAAACGTAGTTTGAACAGACTGAAGCATACGTTTATTATCAGGAAAGCCATATAATTAAGCGTAAGAAATTTGGAAATTATTTCTCTCCATGAAATAGTCCTTCGAGATTCTGACATCAGAAACAGGGGAGAGCAATCTGAATAAGATAGATCAATGTCAATTCAAGTAGAGCACAGGCAAACGTTTATTATCCATACGGGAGCATGAAGATTGATCTTTATAATTATAAGTATCTTAACATATGAAGTTTGTGTTTAATGCATCACAAAACTTAAGCACAAAAATACAGGGATACAGAACTTCCATGAGGGGTGGAAATCTAGGCATAGGAATTCAGTTCAGTAAAGCATTAGACGGAAAAAGATATGGAATTTCCCTGAAATTGCAGATGTCATCCAGTGGGAGAAGCCATTAATTGATTGCCTACTTAATTAACATAGAGAATCAAATCACATGACTATTAGCGGTAGACAAGATTACTTGAAAATAAGTTTTTTATACGGGAAACAAGTAGTCAACGAAGATGTCGCTTATAGTATACAGAGAATAAACAAAAGCTAAAGCAAAGAGAACAGAGAATGAAGAAATCAATCTGAATAGTATACAGAGAAAGACGAAAGCAAGTTTAATAAGACAGATCAATGTCAATTCAAGTAGAGCAAAGAGAACAGGGAAAGAAGAAAGCAAAAAAGGAGACGTACAAGAATATCTCAGCTCTACAATTCTTCTTCTGGGCTCTTTCTTGAAGAGCGTCTCTTTCGAATCATCGATCTAACCTCTGTACGCTCATTTGTCTTGTATAGAATGAGGCAACGAAGCTGAGAGGGGTCGCTCCCCTCTTCCAACGGTCATATTTTAGCGAGTTGGAAATAAAAATTCGGAAAGGATTTTTAACATTAAACCCGTAATTAATTTCTAAGATGAAATATAGCCGTTGGAAGCAAACTGGAATTTATTGTGTATTTTCATTTTATTGGTTGTTTTCTTTTTGCTTCTAAGGCATTTTTTATTTATGTTGATTTCAATATAATTAGTTTCTTTTTGGGAAAAAATAATAGTAAATGTGCTTAGACTACACAAACATAGAAAAAAAAAACATATTAAAAAAAAATTAAATTACAGTATTCAAATCCTAAAATTGCAGGTTTTGAACGAAATGAATTACTCTTATTTGCACCAATCCACAAATACACTAAATGGGAGGGGAAAGCAGTGTTAGGTCTATAAACTATTCTTCGGCAAAAGAAGAAGGGTCTATAAACTATTCAAGTGGTCTACAATTTTTTTCCCCGACAGAATTAGGCTAAACATATTTTGCTCCAACTGCATTGTCAATTGTTTTCATATAATTACATGATCCATTTAATAAACTTTATATTTTGTTCAAAAAAAAAAAGCAATCTCCACTTTATTTGTTCTCGTTTACATTGCATTTTATTCCTACTTCTCTCATATTTTACTCTATATCTTTTGACAAAAAAATATTTTACTCTTTATCAATTCTCTTATTTAAAGTCAACGGTTCATGAACAAAGTTTAAATTCTTCTTTTGAAAAATATAAAAGACCAAATCATTTATATTTATAATGCATAAATTCATAAATTTTAATTAATATGCTATTTAATTTTGGTAGAAAACCACTTGTATTCTCTATCCCATAATTCATTCTTTACACTACGCTATCCCTTTTCTTCAACTCACATAAATCACAACAAGTTGTTCAATAATTCAAACCCTTTGTAAGGTTGACTAGGTGTAACATCCTCATTTTCGAAATCCGTTTTCAAAATATTTTAATCAGAGTAGAGCATCGGAATAATTTAAGAGAGCGAGTATCTGATAAACCTTCACTATTGGTGTGTCTGGTTGCTATTACAGTGGTACAATTCTCCGAATATTTACTAATACAGTGATACAATAATTCATAACTATCTCTTTTCCGCCCGTGTCCTCTCGCGTGTCATTTATCCTTGCCCTCGGTCCTAGTTCCTTCAGAGTCTGAGACTATGGTATGAGCTGAGGTTCAATTCCCATTGAACCTCAGGTAACGGTTAACCTCATGCTTATGTATCAATTATGTATGACAGATATTCATGACAATACAACAATATTCACATACGACATTCATATACTCAAGATAATAACAACCACAGTCTCCACATATCCATGTCAATCCAGTCTCACCAGTGCCACGGTGTACATTCGTGTCCTCAGCGCTAGGAAAACTTAACGGCGTTATCATGACTATAACCCGTATATAATTGTATGTGTATGCCCAACTTTTTAAAACAAAATCCACAACTTTTTAAAAATAGTGTCTCAGACTATCTATCACATATAGGTATACAATAAGCATCGAAGTTAGTGTTACAGTACGCGTCCGTACCTTTGTCGGCGATATCGGTACGCTGTCGTTCGGACTGTGATCACATTTATCCTATAATAGTAATATCACATTTATTAATTCACAAATAATATTATAGAAGGTATCCTAGTCACTAATGACATTTTTACCCTTGGTAGGATTATTTCTCAACTTATCTCCCTTAGTTCTTCAAAAAACGCTGGTCCAGAATTTTGGACAGATTTTCGCCTAACTTCAGAAAATCATAACTAATTCTAGAAAAATCGAAATGAGGATCCGTAAAATTCCATGGAATCCTTAGGATGTCTACTTTCAAGGAAAAATAATATATTTTTCCCAGATGACACAGTTCATTCCCATGTTTTAAGTTTTGAGCCTCTTCCCAGAATTTTTCAAGAAATTCGTAGCCCAACTTTGAGAATATTTATCTCTCTGTACAGAAATCATTTTGACATGTTCTTGGAATATTTAAAAAACCCTACATGTCTACTTTAACCATGAAGTTTCTCAGAATTTTCCAACCACGTTTTCATCATAAAATATAGGCATTTTCGTCACTGGTTCAGCAAGAGCTTAACCGATGAGATTTCGCCAGAACTTCGTTATATTGATGTTTCTCTTTCGGAAATTTTGCTAAAACACTCTCTTCATCAATTTTTCGAAATAAATCTGATTTTAACCATAAAACATGAATTTAAAATTATTCTAGAATATTTAAGATCTAAACTACTTCTATCTAAGAATTTAAAGACTAAAGCTAAAGAACTACAAAAGCTAAAGACTAGAAACTAAAAGCTTGCTTACCTCTTGAAGAAATTCCTCCTCCTTCTTGCTTCACTCTTCTCTTAAACTCATCTATTTGGTTTGAGTTTGGTGTGAAGAATGTGAAGACCCAAGGCCCCTATTTATAGCATTTTGGGAGGTTAACTTCCTAACAACTCTTGCTCATTTCTAGCCCTTGGATTTAGGGTAATTGGGAGCACAAATCCTAGCCCTACACCTCCCCCTTCTAGCTTCTTCTATTTTTTCATGACTCATCCTCCTTCTTTGACAAGTTTGTGATGTCATGGATGACTTACGCAATGCTTACCTCCTTCTATTCTTTGCATTTCACTAGATAAAAATATATTTGGGGATCCTAATGAAGTTGTATTCACATTTTCTCATTGGTTTTGAAATCTTGAAGTTCTTGGCTTCATTTTGAGACCATAAACACCCATTTTCTCAATTGGTATCAATCTTCAAAAGTTGAGGAAATGGCTTTGGTTATACTCATTCTCAAGCTTGAATTATGCTTGTTCATAATCTTTTCTTATATTTGATCTATGGTTAATGGATTCCAAGATACAATTTAGTTTGTATGGATTTTCATTTGTTTATGTCTAGAATTAGTTTTCTTGGATTATCCTATGTATTCAATTATCTGAATTCCTATTGGCTAATGCTTTGACTTCCCTTTCCTTATTCATACTAGACACACACACATGCACAACAGTTACATCATCACATGCATCATCTTATCCTCTTCCAATTTCTCCAAAAAGTCTTCAAATAGAGTGATGATTCATATCTAGGGTGGTGACTCATTTCATACTTAGGTTAGTGACTCATATTGCATAGGGCTATGACTCAATTGTGCATGTGGGTGTTTATCAATCAATTTCCTTCTTTTTTTTTCTTGCAACAACCGTACCCCCCTAATTTATTTTTAATTGTTTTTTCTTTATTTCTCACACAATACTTTAAAATCTCCCATTGGCTAAGCTTAGGTCACAAGGATTAAGCTTTTATCATAACTAATTGGAGCCTTTAGATAAACTTTATGAGGTTAAATCTTGACCCTTAGATCTTAGTTGCAATTGTTGACTTTTCAAAGCTTGATTAGAATTTAATTAGCATCTCAATCCAATACTTAATTGCCCCTTGATTATTGTATTATTGGTTCTTAGGATAATTTATGACCATTGATAATCCATTTTATGCTAATCTCATCCCCTTATTGGTCTTTGATTCTTAATTAGCTCAATATACTTCTAATTGATGACTACTAATAGTAATTGTAAATAATTATCTAAATATTCTATTAGTGTTAATTTAATTGCCAATTAATTGTTGATAATTGCCCTTTAATTGTTCAAGTGTTTTGATAATTCTTTATGGCCTTTTATAAGTTGAAGAGTAATTAAGTATTCATTCTTGGTTTTAGAAAATCTAGTTTCTTAATAAATTATGAATTCTGAGACTTAAGTCTTCTTTAATTAGTCCCTTGATTAATTACATAATTATTTAGTTTAGTGAAAACCTAGTTGTTTATTAATTCTTATTAATTTGTCCTATTTGTTTAAGTATTTTCCATAGCACTTTCTTTCTCTTTTTGATCATATAAGAACCCTAATTTAATTTGGTAGTTATTTGTATTTTTATGGTATTTTATGATTCCTAAGAAAATTTAATCATCAGTTACCTTAATCCTAAATAAAGATTTCTAGAAAATAGAATAAACACACCTCATAATTTGAGAACACATATTCACCTATTTTAAATAGGTGCCATCAAATAAAATATTGTATTTATAATCATCACATTTTATGATCCCTAATAGAATTTAGAAAATTGGGTTTTACCCTATTAAATTCTTGAGAAGATTTGCCCAAGAAATAAGACATCCGATAAAATTGGAGACAACATATTCTCCTATTTTTAGTAGGCATTATTTGCCAAAATAGAATATTTATAATGAGTATGAATTTTAGGGTATTACACTAAGCAACCTTTGTTGTTTTCCAAAGTTTCTCTTTTGGTAAGACAACCTTTCAGGTGTTGCACATACACATACACCTTTTAGGTTTTCATGTTGCCTAGCCGAAAACAAAATTGTGAGCCCTTGTGTGCTAAAGTGGACAATATCCACAAACGAGTGGTTGGGCTGTTACATCTTAGCACCTCACTCTCGATATGGGATCTTTCATTCCCTTTCGATCCTAGTCAATGTGGGGCCAGCATCCTTACTAGTACATCAACCAACATTGACCCGATCCTGGCTTTGATACAAATTGTAACATTCTAACGCCTTGCTCTTGATTTTATCAGCTTCGGAGCTCATCACCTCCCTCACGGCTTTAAAACGTGTTGAGAGGGAGAGGTATCCAAACTAATGGGGGACATAACATTATTGTGAAGTCCTACATCGACTGGAAAGGCAAACGAAGCATGCTTTATAAGGGTACGGAGATTTTTCCCTTATGGATGCGTTTTGATAGGCCTAATGAAGCCCGATCGAAAACAAAACCATGAAACCTTGTGTGTCAAAGTGGACAATTAATATCCACAAGCTAGGGGTGGTCATGAAGTCTGGCATCAATTGGAAAGGCAAATGAAGCATGTCTTATACAGTGTGGAGACCTTTTCCTGAGGCATTGTGCTAGCACTTGAGCTGTTACACCACATATATCCAGACCTTTTCTCTTAGTGCCTTAGACATATTATGAGTTTCCTATTGTTCAAGCGCAATGAAAAGTAATATATATATATATATATATAGTTAGGCAAGATTTTAATCATGGTTAACATTTAGCCAAATAGCCAATGTTCATTTGCATAAGAAAAATTTCTAGGCCTTAACATAACAGAGGCTTTTATATTATTGATCTCTATGTTGTTTTATGTGGATATTTTCCTTCTGGGGTTGTTTGTATAATTTGCATTTGATGTAACCTACATTGTTTGGGAGAGGGAGAAGGAAAAGAGTGGGTGAAAACACATGTAACTTGATTTTCCAAAACAGAATGAAATATTGAAATTTTTTCCCTCTTGTAATATGCTTAAACTGAAAAAATAAATAGGTTTTCTCATATATTTTTTTCTCGTGTATACTGAAGGAACATGGCTACCTTAGATGAGAGGAATAGTGGTGCAAGGAACTTAGGTTCATCACCTGTTAAGAAGAAGGCTAGAGGAAGCACAAAGCTCCAACCATTGGTTGCACGTCATGAGGATTAACAGGAAAAGGTGCACGTCAACTGTTGTATACACGCATGCAACCACTCACCATGGTCAACAAATTTGGGATGATCAACGTAAGGTCAATATTACAAGTGTTTTAGAGGGGGATGAAGGTGTAGACATCCCATTCCCCGACGACGAGGTTGGCCTACTTGGTTAGGCAAAAGGATCTTTCATCCTTTGCCATCAACATCTAGTTCGAATTGTGACAACACCTCCAATGGTAGGAAACACCTTACTATTAATTACTTGAATTTTTGACTTCTTACTTATAATCTTTAATTTATGTATTGCTATGATCAAGAACAAGTGGAAAGGATTTCCTTATTGGCACAACACCAAAATACCCTGATAGGGCAAAATTTAAAGCCTAAAAAAACTCCGCAAGTGCACGGGCCGTATCAAGTAATAAAGTGATAAGAAAGATATCGTTCCCATGAGGACTTGGTATCACAACTCTAGTTAAGCATTAATCTCACAATTTCGTTTAAGTTGAGGAAAACAAATTAAATTTAATGAAAAGAAAAGAAATTAAAACTAAAATAAAAATAAGAAAACTACCACAATAATCAAATGAGCAACCTAGAACCACTAATCCCTTATTTGTTTGCTAGATTTTATCCCCACTAAATTAACTTTGACTTAATTTAATCAGCTAATCTAGAGTATTAATGTTTATAAGTGCCTGTCGGTCCACTTATACACCTACCTCAAATAATTATGCAATGTTTCACACAACTAATTAAGGTGCAATTCGAATTGGGTTCACTCTAATTTGACTATGCAGAGCTTCTAGGTATATGTCTATCCTAGACGCAAATTAGATTAAAACCTAACTTCACGTTAATTAAATTTAAATCTAATTCCACATTATTTAATCCCAAGGTCAATTTAAGATTCCCTCTTTCAAGTCCAACCCTAAATCCCCAAAACATGCTCAATGGTGATCAGTCAATAAGCAATAACAATGAACACAGGATTAAATAAACTGAAATAAAATTAAGCAAAACTAACAAGTGGGAATAATCTCTAAAACCCAAACAAGTTCATAGGTTCTCTAGGTTGCAAAACCAACTAGCCACACATGGCTTTATTCAAATCCAAAAAGAAAAGAATTTAGGTTCAAAGAAGAAGAAGAGAGAGGAAAGAAAATTTCTCCGTCGCCTCCACAGTCCTTCCATCTTTCCGTGGAAATGATGAAGAGAATCAAAACGCTCAGCCTCTACTCCTATGCTTCTTCGTCCCTTCCTTCTCGTTCTGCATCTCCCGATCTTTCTGCTCCGTCCTCCTTTTGCTTGTCTCTGCTTCCTTATTTATAATAATTTAGATCTTGGGCCATTGATTCTCTTTTACTTATTACAAAGATATCTCATATCTTGTAATTTACTCCATCAGATCACACAATTGATTTTGTTTCTATTTTTCTTGCATGAGACCACTAAATTTGACTGATTGCATATCCTCTTATTGCCTTTTTCTACTTCATTCCAAATCAGCTAATATTTCCTGCACAATAAAAATAGGATATGAGTAGATTTTATGTCGATTTATTCTTTGATCCCAAGTTTCATTCAATTATTGGAAACGTTATAAAAGATAATTAAATAGGTATATAATATCAATAATTTCAATCAAATCTCATAAAATATACACCTATTTAATCATAAAATATATACTCATCATACCCACACAAAAATTAACAAGGTTGACTTGCATATGCCTTATGGGGTTGTGGGTAGACAGTACTCATATGCCTATGTGCTTGATAACAAAGATATTAGAGAGTTCTTATCTTTGGAGGAGATAGAGATGGGATAAGTTATGTTTGCAATCAAGTGAGTTTATTTTTTATTTTTAACTTTAATTAATGGAGTGGTTTTTAGGATTCTATATTCATTAAGTCATTTCTCATTTTAATTCTACAATAGATGCTTCCACAAAATGTGTGCTTAAATGGAGACAAACACATCCTATGGATTCTTATGTCCTAGGTGTATGGCAAGGAATCAAAATAGGATGGAAGAGAGGATGAGCTCTGTGGGGTATACAAATGGATTGAATCAGTTGTTGTGTTATCTGGCACCAATTGTTGACGGGCAAGTAACTTGTTTTTTTTTTTTTTTAAATATCTATTCAAGGCATACTCAGTTGGCTAAGTTAAGAAGTATCATGTTAGCCAACCTCATTTTAATCTATACACTTTATTACAGTTACCCTTGGAGCATCTATGTTGCTTGTCCCTTGATCAACATATGTTGCTTGTCCCTTGATCAACATATGTTGCTTGTCCCTTGATCAACAACATCTGTTGGTTTGATTCTTTAGGTCGCATGTAACATCCCGCCTTTTTAAATGTGGTTTTCAAATGGAATTATCAGAGCTTCGAAGAAATTAATCAGAGTGGCATCGAAAAAGATTTTCTTGTTAAAACAATATCTCAATCAGAGTATCTGAATAAATTTTCTCTTTAAAAGAACGAGTAACTGATATACATTCCCTGTTGTTGAGTCTGGTTGCTATTACAGTGGTACAAATCTCTGGGTATTTACGATTACAGTGACCCCTAGGTACTTCTCTGCCCGTGTCCTCTCGTGTGCTATACATCCTTGTTCTTGTCCTGGTTCCACCAGTATCTGAGACTATAAGCTGGGGTTCAATTCCCATTGAACCCTAGGTAACGGTTAACCTCATGCTTATGTACAGTTATGTATGACAGATATTCATGATAAAGCAACAATATTCATTTTCAATATTCATTTCTCAAAGATAAAAACACAACCATCATATACCCATATATATATATATACCACAACCTGTCTGCACTCTTCACCAGTGCCACGATGGCCTATTGTGTCCTCAACGCGCTAGGAAGACTCAAACGGCATTACCAAAACTGTAACCCGTATAAAGCTATATATTTAAATAATTTGCAAAGCAGAGTCATAGTTTATGAGCATATCTATCACATACAGGTGTATCATAAGCATCAGAGTTAGTGTTACAATACGCGTCCGTACCTTCGTCGGTGTTTACGGTAAGTTGTCGGTTGCGAGACGATCACAGATTCCCTAGGAGGTAATATGTCGTTTATTAATTCACAACCAATATCCCAATGTATATCCTAGCCATAAATGACTATTTTACCCCTGGTGGATTTATCAATTAATTATTTCCCTTTATTATTTTGAAAAACGCTGATCCTTACATCTGGACAGATTCTGGGCTAACTTTGAAAAATCATAACTAATTGTAGAAAAATCGAAACGAGAATCCGTAAAATTCCTAAGAATCCTTAGGATGTCTAGTTTCAAGAAAAAATAACAGTCTTTGCCCAGATTCCACAGTTCATTCCCAGGTTTTTAGTTTTGAACATCTGTCCAGAATTTTCTAGAAATTCGTAGCCCTAACTTTGGGAATTTTTATCTCCCTGTACAGAAATCATTTGGACATGTTCTTTACATATTTAAAAATCCCTATATGTCTACTTTAACCATGAATTTTCTCAGAATTTTCTAACCATGATTTCATCATAAAATATAAACATTTTCATGGCTGGTTCAGAAATTCCAGAACCGATGAAATTTCGCCAGAACTTTGTTACTTCGGTGTTTTTCTTCCGGAAAGTTTGCTAAAACTCTTTCTCCATTATTTTTTCGAAATAAAGCTAATTTTAACTATAAAAACATGAATTTAAAATTATTCTAAACTATCTAAGATCTAAGCTACTTCTAACTAAGAATTTAAAAGCTAGAAACTAAAGAACTTGCTTACCTCTTCTTGAACTCCTTCAAGCTTCTTCCACTCTCACTAATATTCAGATTGCTTGGTTTTAGTGTGAGTTTTGTGAAGGGCCAAGGACCCCTATTTATAGTAGAGGAGTTGGGCAAGTTTGGTAATTAATTGGATCTTCCTCTTGGTGAATCTTGACCATTGGATCTAGGGTATTTTTAGAGCACAAATCCTAACCCTTCAAATTGCTTTTGAGTCACCTACATGAGTCATCACCCTAGTACATTATCCTCTTCCACCATTTATGCCTATTGTCCAAAGGATTTGGCTTGCTTTCTACTAATTAGAATCCATAGAAAAGAATGTGTTTAGGTAGTCTAATGAAGTTGTTTGCTCAATTACTCATTGGTTTTGAACTTCAGGAATTTTTAGCTTCATTTTGACACCAATTTTGCCTATCTTTCCTATTGGTTCTATTTCTCAAACAATCATGAAAATGGCTTTTGTTATACTTGTCTTCATGCTTGATTTATGCTTGTTATGAATCTCAACTTGGTTTTCATACTTAGTTCAAGGATTTCAAGATATGATTTAATTTGTATAGGTTTAATTAGTTTTTATCTAGAATTATTTTTATGAACCAATTTAGTTATTCTAATTATCTTTTATCTCATTGGTCCACCTCTACTTCCTTACATCACCATCTTCCATCATCCCTTACATCATCTTATCTCATTAGGGTTGTGATTCATCATATAGGTGTGTGACTCATGAAAGTTTAGGATGATGATTCATTGGTTAGAGTGGTGATTCATGTTTAGGTTGATGATTCATCTCATATTTAGATCAATGACTCACATAGGTCTAGGTTCATGACTCAAAGGGGGTATGTGGCTTTTTTTTTTTTTGGACAATTCTTCTTCTTTCCCTTTTACCAAAAACCGCCCCCTCCCCCTTTTCTTTTATTTTTTTGAGTTTTGTATTTTAATCCTCCTATATTCATGTGGTAATTTATCATTGGTTGATTCCTTGTCTCATGGATTAAGCTTTAGAATTAATTAGGGCCTTTGGATAAACTTTATGAGATTAATTCTTGGCCTTTAGATCATAGTTGCAATTGTTGACTTTTCAACCCTTAATTAGTACCACTCTGGTCCTATTTATAAGTCCCTTTTGACCAAATCACACATACCAAGGAGAGGTAAGTAGCACAATGATTATGGGGTAAATTTTCAACTTTACCCTCATTTATGATTGGGTACCTTTTAACTTTTTCTTCTCTCTCTATTGTTATTGGTATAAATATGGGCAAAATTGTCACAACTTCATCTATTTGGTCAAAAGGGACTTATAAATAGGACCAAATTTTTTTGGTCAAAAGGGACTTATAAATAGGACCAGAGTGGTATTTGATTAACACCTTAATCCTAAGCTTAAGTACCACTTGGTTGTTGTTTATTGGTTCATGGGATGATTTATGATTGCTAACAATTCTTTTAGTGTTAGTCTTAATCCCTTGTTGGTTCTTTATTTTTAATTAGCCCACCCCTCTAATTAGTGATTGTAATTAATTAACTAAACCTTCCATTAGTGTTAATTATTTGCCCACTAAATATTGGTAAGTATTCCTTTACTTGTTCATTAATAATACCCTAATCAAAGCCTAATTGTCTCTTGATTTTTACTTTACAAGTGTTTAGGGTATTTCATGACCATTGGGGTTGTATTTTATACTAATCTCAAATCTCTATTGGTCATTGAATTTTAATTAGCTAAATATACCTTTAATTGGTGTTTATTAAAACTAAGTGTGAGTAAATTATCTTAAACATTTATCAATCCTAATTTAATTACCCTTCAAGTAGTGGTAATTGCCCTTTAATTGTTTAAGTGTTTTAGATAATATTTATGGCCCTTACAAATCAAATATGAACTAGGTATCATTTAAGGGTTGTTTAGAAAATTTGGTCTCTTAAACAATTATAAAATTGGTGCTTAAGACCCTTGGATTAATTATGAAAATTAAGACAATTATTTCAGTTATTGTAAGATAATTCTTTATGGTCTTTCATGAATTAATATGAGCTAGGTATTAATTCTAGGGTTTTAGAAAATTAAGTTTCTTATCAAATTATGGAATTTGGGACTTTAGGTCTTCTTTAATTAATCTCTGGATTAATTATAAAAATTTACATAATTATTTAGTGAAATTCTAAGTGTCTGTTAATTCCTATTATGCTCCCATTTTTATTTGATGTGTTTTCCTAATTTTCCCTGGCTTTCTTTTGGTCCTATAAAGTCCCTAATTTAATTTGGGAATTATTTGTATTTTTATGGTATTTTATGATTCCAGACAACATTTAGAAAAATGTAACACTAGCCACCATAAATTCTAAGGGCAAATAGATAAAATAAATATATCTCTCAATCTGAGACCACATATTCACCTATTTCTAATAGGTATTATTTGTCCAAATATGACATTTATAATAAGTGAGATTTTTAGGGTATTACATCGCAAGCCAAACAAAGAGATCAAAACCATTTTGGACACACAAGTTAATTTGTTTGTAAATCATTAGTTTCTTACTTGAACAAATTGTTTTAATGTCTGATGCTTTTTATTCTAATGATAGCGTGCTCAAGACATATTCTATGATGGGTGGGAAGCGCCAAACTAAAGTTACTATCATGAAGTGGTACCAGACAAAAGTAAGTTGTTTAAATTCAAGTGTTTTTACTGACAATCACTTTATAATTGTCTTTATTCATTTTTACCATTTTCTTTTGATGTATAGTGCCCTTGCTAACTAGGAAAAACTAAGGAGGGTGCTACGTTATACTATATTTATAAAACATCATTATTAGTGGAGTTATTTCAAATTATGAGCCTGTGATCATTTTTTTCATTCTCAAATTATTATTTTTGTGTTCTTGTAAGTGAATTGTTAGTTATTTTATTAAATTGATTGATTTATGTTGACTTGTTTGTCAATTTGCCAATAGAGTTTTGGTCATGAGAAACCCCATACAAAGGAAGACATTAATATGATAAGAGACTTTTTGGCGGGATATCTTCTACACGAGATAGAAGATGTGAAGATATGGATAAATGGTTTTTTTACATAGTGTAGTGGTTTAGAAATACTTGTAGACATCATTATATTAACTTGTGAACTTGTGCACATTCTTATATTAACCTTGTATAGAGAACTTTTGTTTATATGCAAGACGTTATAATGTGATTTCACTTTGTTTTCTTTATTCTTTGTTCTGGTTGTTTATTAAAAAAGGGCTACGGATAGGGAAAAAAACCAAATTTCAATTAAAAAAAGCTATAGACGAATATTTTCGAAAAAAATAGTCGTTGCAAGCCTTGTAAGTCTCCTTTACAACACCTATTTTCTTAAATAGTCATTGTAAGTCTCATTTACAAGGATTGCTTTTCAAAAAAAAAAAAGTCATTGTAAGTGAGACTTACAATGACTAATTAAAATAAGATTTCTTTTTCAAGACTTTTCAACGACACTCACATACATTACCCTCTACAAGCAGTCATTTTATGATCCTAAAAACGATGGTTAAAAGTGTCTTTTGTAGTAGTGGTGGTTCCTATTTGTAGTGGTTTTGTGTTGGTTTGTAGCGGTTAGGAACCGCTACAATTTAACTCCTACTAAAAGATGGTTTTTTCGCAATGTACTTTGGGTTTCTTGATAAAGCTAAAAATCAATTAACTACCACTACTCCAAAATACACCTTTAATGTCTGTTTTTAATATACTTAGACGACTGTTTTCAAAGGGTCGTGAATTTGATGGTCGTTAAAATTTAATGACTTACAACAACTGTTTTTAAAAGATAGTTGTTGAATTTCAACAACTGGTATTTAAATAACAGCGTTGTATGTCTTTTTTTCTCCCCCCCCCCTAAATAGCAGTGGCAAAAAAACATTATAGCAGGAAAACTGAAAAGCCAAAAAACATCCCAGCAGGAAAATTGAAAAACAACATGAAGCTTTGTCATGCTCTGCCACCACACAAGAGAACAAGAAGAGGAAGAAAATTGAAAAAGTTCCTTTCATCAACTAGGGGCATAGATACCCCAACTTTAGCAAGTGATCTTCCAAGTCCTAGAGCTAGACTCTATGCCAGAAGCTTGCCGACAGCTGCAATCCTGAAAAAAAAAACATAAAAAACCAATCGGAAAGAAAACAGAAAGCATTAAGAGCAAAACCGAAGAAAAATCAAAATCGAAATTTTGATTAAAGCCAAAAGAACCATAATATTGAAAAGAACTAGCTAAAAAAATCAAAAATCCATATCCAAATCAAAGAGCTAGCCAAAATCGACAAAACCAGAATATTGAACAATCAAGAATAAATGCGAAGTATAATCACCGGAGAAGGAGAAACAATTAAAATAAAAAAGAATTAGTCATGGATCGACGACTTCAGCGCAAATATGGAGATCTGGAGAAATGAAGCCCAAAAGGGTTTTCCAAATCCTATATAAGCGGGGCAAATCTAAATCTTGTAGGCTACTTTTACACCTCACAACAAAACTAAGAGAAGGAGACTTCCCCAGAAACGAAGAAGAAAATTTAGCGTAGTGAACATGATGTGCAAAAGTAAAACGTTCAAGACTCTTTGTGAAAGGTTGCGTTTATGATGGATTTGAGGAAGACGTCCTGCACTGTTGGGTTTTGAAGAGAAAACTTCATATTTTTATGGAAGAGAGGGAACAACAAAATGTTGAAGGAGCGAGATTAAAGTTGAAATATCTAAAAAATTCAAGTTTCAACGATTAGTTTTTGAAAAACCAATCGTTGAAACTCAAAATTAAAAATAAAATAAATTGATTCATACCAAGTTTGTGAACCTAGGATTTTGTGAAACTTTCGGTGCACATTGTTTTGCTAGGCACATTGTTTTCTTCACATTTAAACTTCAATAACTCTATAAAATGGCATGAGCTTATTTGTGTTCATACAAATCTTGCAAATTGATTCACACCAAGTTTTGTTTACCTTAGGTTTCATGAAGAAATTTCTTATGAAATCTAATGGTGATGAAGAAGTACAAAGTAGTTATGCTAGCTACTTTCAAAGGAGTTTTCCTTTCAAACGAAATCAAATCAATGGAATACCAAAAGGTATGAAATTTAAGTTTTATTTTTTTTTAGTTGTTTGATATGATTCATATAGTGCTAATCCTTTGTGTTTTTCATGGTTGATTGTTGCTGAATTTAAGCCTCAGTGAACTCGATTCTGATGTTGATGTATATAATCATATCCATTATATTCATTCTTTCTTCTGATATCAAAATCATGCCAAGGAATCATATTATATTTAAATAATTTATTAAGTTTTTTTAATCTCTCAGTAAAAAAAAAAGTCAAATGACTTTTACATGAAGGAGGGAGTATATTAATCATAGTCCACCTAGAAAATTTATCAGTAATGTAAAATTTGGGCCAAAAAGTTATTAATTCATGTAAATTGTGCAATACTAAAAGCTTCCTTCCATATATATATATATATATCCCTCTCTCGCACAGTGTCTTTTCCATATATTGGAAGTTTCTTCCTACAAACGCACCAACCGTTCCTCTTATTTCATTTCCAGTAAAACCAATAACAATAACGGCAATGTCTTTTGGTTTTCTCTTTCTGGCCGCAGTGTTTGGCTCTCGCAGATCGAAGGAATCCGCATACTGTAATACCCCAAAAATTATTATTTCTTATAAATACAATATTTTGATAAATGACACCTATGGAAAATAGGCGAATATGTGGTCTCAAATTTTGAGATATATTTATTCTATTTATTAGATTATTTCTCCTTAGAATTTAAGGTAGCCAATGTTTTACTTTTCTAAGTTTTGTTTGGGATTATAAAATACCATAAAAATATAAACAATTCCTAAACTAAATTAGGGTTCTTATAGGACCAAAAGAGAGCAAGGAAATGTTAGGGAAATACATTAATCAAATTGGGGAAAATAATAAAAATTAGTAGACACTTAGATTGTCATTAAACTAATTAATTATGTAAATTTTATAATACCCCAAGATTTGTATTCCTTTTAAACATGATATTTTGGCCGTTAGGACCTATTGAAAATAGGAGAGTATGTTGTCTCCAAAATAGTATTGTATTTAATTTATCTTTTGAATAAGTTTTCGGTAGGACTTAATAGGGTAAAATCCAACTCTCTAGATTTTATTAGGAGTCATAAAAATATTGTAAAATGCCATAAAAACACCTAAATCAATTAAATGAAATTTCCAACAATTAAATTCACACCTAAATATGTATTGACACATAATGCGTAAATTATAAAAAAATAAGTCGTAACTAAGTATGTAGAGGTTTAAAATGATTAGAGGACACTAAAAATTAATCATTGGACACCAAAAATTAATCTTAATTGAATAACATCCATAACTAACCTAATGGCAAATATCAACAAACAATTTGGAATATATTGACTAAATTCAATATTAAAGCTTAACAAGGGATCGATAATTGAAACAATTGGAATTAGTAGAATCATAATTGAGTTGTAAAACAATTAGAACACTACAAATTAAACCTAAATCAAATAATAAACAAAAAGAAATTAAATTAGGGCTTTTTACCACAACAATTTACATTGGATCATTTTTGGTAGCCTAAATCCTTGCCAAACTTTTGCCCAACATAGCAATAAAGCCCAAAACAACCCTAAAACCCAAAAATTCAGAGGGGGCACGGTTTTGGGAGCTTCATGAGGAAGGAATTGAGTTTCATCACATGTGCCAATTGGTCAAAGCTTGTAGGATACAACTTACTATTCAATTCTTGCACCCCAAGTTCTTAAGCTTCTAGGAGAAGGAAGAAGAAAGAGAAGAAGGGAGAGAGAGAGTGAATTCAGTTTTTCATGTCGATGGAGAGGATGTGATGTTTTGATGAAACCCTAGATCCAATGGGGAGAATTAGCCAAGAGTAAAGTTGCACTTATTTACAAGATTGTCCAACCTTTTCACTATAAATAGAGGCATAGGTCATTCATTTTTCTTCACACCAAGCAAAGCAACACTTGCTTCTTTGAGAGAGAGAGAGTTGAGAGAGTTGGAGGAAGAGCTTGAAGGAGTCCAAGCTTTAGGAAGTCTGCAAACGTATACCGATCGTCGTCATACCGAAATTATCAACCCAGGTACGTTCGCGTACTGTAACACTAGCTCTGATGCTTATTGTATGATTGTATATGATGATTGCGCTCATCAACTAGGACTTACATACGTGGCTATGTTGATGCTTATTGTATGATTATGGTTGTGCTCATCGACTAAGACTTACATACGTGGTTATGCTACATACGTGGTTATGTTCGAATTATTGTTGTAGCATACGTGGTTATGTTACATACGTTGTTATTATCTTACATACGTGGTTATGTATTCTGTTATGAGTTTTTGTTTTGATTATCATTATTACGTCATGAATATCTGTCATACATAACTGTACATAAGCATGAGGTTAACCATTACCTGAGGTTCAATGGTCATTGAACCTCAGCTCCTACTATAGCTTCAAGGTCCGGAGGAACCAAGGCCAGGGTCAAGGGCAAGGAGCCAGCGTAAGGATGCAAACGGAAAGATTTTCATTTTGACTTTATTTTTATCAAACTATGTTCAGATTACTGTACCGCTGTGTAAACAGTCAGATACTACATCAGTAATTGTTTATCAGATACTCACACTTTTGAAATTATTCCGATGCTCTACTCTGATCAATTATTTCAAAAACGCTTTAGAAAATTGGGATGTTACAAATTTTCATAATTAATCAAGGGAGTAATTAAAGGAGACTTAAGTCTCAAAAGTCATAATTTATTAAGTAACTAAATTTTCTAAAACCCTAGAACTAATACCTAGTTCATATTTAAGTTACAAAAGGCCATAAGAATAATCTAAACATTTGAAACAATTAAGGGGGCAATTACTAATAATTAATGGGCAATTAATTAACACTAATGGAAGGTTTAGCTAATTGTTTAGGATTAACCTTAATAATCACCAAATAGAGATGGGTTAAGCTAATTAAAATTCAAAAACCTATAAGGGCTTGTGTAATACCCCAAATTGACAATTATGGTAAATTCAATATTTTGTTTGATGGCACCTATTTAAAATAGGTGAATATGTGGTCTCAAATTTTGAGATGTATTTATTTTGTCTATTAGGTTATTTTCCCTCAGAATTTAAGGTAGCTAATATTTTATTATCTAATAAATTTTGATTGGAATCATAAAATACCATAAAAATACCAACAAATCCCAAATTAAATTAGGGATTTTATAGGATCCTAAGAAAGCAACGAAAAATTAGGAAAACACATTAAATAAATAGGGGAATATAATAGGAATTAGTAGACCCTTGAATTTTTACTAAACAAAATGATTATGTAAATTTTTATAATTAATCAAGGGATTGAATTAAGAGGATGTAAATCTCAAAATTAATAATTAAATAAGAAACTATATTTTCTAAAACCCTAGAATTAATACCTAGCTCATATTAATTCATAAAATGCCATAATAAATTACCAAAACACTTGAACAAATAAAAGAACAATTACCAACCTTGAATAAGTAATTAATTAACACTAATGGAAGGTTTAGTTAATTATTTGTAATTAGCACTAATAATCATTAACTAGAGATGGGTTAGGCTAACTAAAAGTAAAGCACCAACAAGAAATTAGGGTTAGCACCAAATGAATTGTTAACAATCATAAATCACTTCATGAACCAATAAGGCAACAATCAAGTGGTAATTAAGCATAGGATTAAGGTGTTAATCAAATGCTAATCAAGAGTTGAAAAGTCAACAATTTCAACTATAATCTAAAGGCTAAGAATTAACCTCATAAAGCTAATCCAAAGGCTCTAAAGCCTAATCCATGTGAACAAGGGACTAGCCAATGGAATATTTCCATTCAAAGACTATAAAACAACAAAACAAAACAAATATATAATGAATAGGGAGAGGGGGTGCGTTTTTTGTAGGAAAAGAAGAAGAGAAAATTGTTCAAAAAAAATCAACTCCATGCCACATACCGCTTTGAGTCATAAGACTAGACATAGATGAGTCATTGATCTAAAAATGAGATGAATCATCAACCTAAACATGAATCACCACTCTAACCAATGAATCATCATCCTAAACTTTCATGAGTCACACACCTACATGATGAATCACAACCCTAATTAGATAAGATGATGTAAGGGATGATGGAAGAAGGTGATGTAAGGAGGTAGAGGTGGAACAATGAGATAAAAGATACTTAGAATAACTAAATTGGGTTATAAAAATAATTCTAGATAAAAACTAATAAAACCTATACAAATTAAATCATATCTTGAAATCCTTGAACTAAGTATGAAAACCAAGTTGAGATTCATAACAAGCATAAATCAAGCATGAAGACAAGTATAACCAAAGCCATTTTCATGATTGTTTGAGAAATAGAACCAATAGGAAAGATAGGCAAAATTGGTGCCAAAATGATGCTAAAAATTCCTAGAGTTCAAAACCAATGAGTAATTGAGCAAACAACTTCATTAGACTACCTAAACACATTCTTTTCTATGGATTCGAATTAGTAGAAAGCAAGCCAAATCCTTTGGATAATAGACATAAATGGTGGAAGAGGATAATGTACTAGGGTAATGACTCATGTAGGTGACTCAAAAGCAATTTGAAGGGTTAGGATTTGTGCTCCAAAATACCCTAGATCCAAGGGCCAAGAATTGCTAAGAAGAAGTTCCAATTAATTACCAATCTACCCAACCCTTCTACTATAAATAGGGGTCCTTGGCTCTTCACAAAACTCACACCAAAACCAAGCAATCTGAATATTAGAGAGAGTGGAGAAGCTTGAATTGAAGGAGTTCAAGAAGAGGTAAGCAAGTTATTTAGTTTCTAGCTTTTTAAATTCTTAGTTAGAAGTAGCTTAGATCTTAAATAGTTTAGAATTAGTTTAAATTCATGTTTTTATGGTTAAAATTAGCTTTATTTCAAAAAAATAATGGATAAAGAGTTTTAGCAAAATTTCCGGAAGAGAAACACCGAAGTAACGAAGTTCTGGCGAAATTTCATCGGTTCTGGAATTTCTGAACCAGCCATGCAAATGTTTATATTTTATGATGAAATCATGGTTAGAAAATTCTGAGACAATTCATGGTTAAAGTAGACATATAGGGATTTTTAAATATGTAAAGAACATGTCCAAATGATTTCTGTACAGGGAGATAAAAATTCCCAAAGTTAGGTCTACGAATTTCTGGAAAATTCTGGACAGATGTTCAAAACTAAAAACCTGGGAATGAACCGTGGAATCTGGGAAAAATCTGATATTTTTTATTGAAACTAGACATCCTAAGGATTCTGAGGAATTTTACGGATCCTCATTTCGATTTTTCTAGAATTAGTTATGATTTTTCAAAGTTAGATGAAATTCTGCCCAGATTTAAGGACCAGCGTTTTTCTCAAAAAATAAAGGGGAAATAATACATTCATAAATCCACCAGGGGTAAAATAGTCATGTGTGGCTACGATATCTATTGGGATATTGGTTGTAAATTAATAAATGAAATATTACTTCATAAGGAATCTGTGATCGCTTCGCAACCGACGACATACCGTGAACACCGACAAAGGTACGGACGCGTACTGTAACACTAACTCTGATGCTTATTGTACACTTGTATGTGGTAGATATGCTCGTAGACTGTGACTCTGCTTGAAAATTATTTGAATATATACGGGTTACAGTCTTGGTAATGTCGTTTGAGTTTTCCTAGCGCGCTGAGGACACGATAGGCCATCGTGGCAATGGTGAAGAGTGCAGACTGGATTGATGTGAATATGTATTGATTGTATTGATATGTGGTTATGCTATACTGTCATGAAATACCTGTCATATATAACTGTTCTTAAGCATGAGGTTAACCGTTACCTGAGGTTCAATGGTAATTGAACCTCAGCTCTTACTATAGCCTCAGGTTCTGGCGGAGGCGGAGTTGCTGACAAGGGTAAGTAGCCCGCTTGAGGACTCGAACGGAGGATGGACCATCTGACGTTGTTTTTGTTGTTTCAGTTTACTTTTGAATATTTGAAGAATCGGATAACTGTATTAGTATTAGACACACCAACAATTGATGTTTATCAGTTACTCGTTTTGTTTTAAAGAAAATCTTTTCCGATGTCATTCTGATCATTTCTTCAAAGCTCTGATAATCCCATTGGAAAACGACATTTGAAAAGGCGGGTTGTTACATTTTGGTATCAGAGCAGGCATCCTGGCATGAAGTTAACTAAGTTACTCCAAACAGTCTGGTGTCTAGAAAGGGTTTTGTGGTTGACAATCAGTCCCCGTGAACTCGGCGAGCCTTCCACAAATACACCTGCCTGACTGGATTGTTTGAGTAGCAGAGTTAGGTTCTAAGCCTTCAAAAGTATTTTATCTGGTATGAACCCGACTTAATTACAGTAAACCATTGGTGCCGAAGGTAGGGCCGAGTCTATGTGGATCAGTCAATCAGTCGCTGTAAAGTCAGTGAGACTCCCATGATAGACGCCTACCTGGCCAATCGGTTTGACTAACTAAGTTAGGCTCTAAGCCATGGTTTTAAAAGGCATATTGAAAAACAAGTACAAGTACTGATATAACCTTGGTGTTGTTGTAGAGATGGACAGAGACGAACTTCCCTACGTTGACTACTATGGGTATTTTGGGAGGAGACATGTAGCACGTCAAACGGCTATTCCCGGAAACGTGAGAATTGGACTAAACCCAGAACCATACCTTCCCATTCCTGAACACCAGTTGGACCCCGACTACATGCCCAACTACCCTGAACCAGAGCACATGTCCCTTGATCCATTGCCTGTGAGGGAACCATCTCATCCTGCCCCTGATCCTATGTACGTCCCAGCCCCTGAGGAACCAATATACCACCCAGAGCCTAACTATCTTGACCCTCTGTATGACCCCATAGAGGCAGAACCTATCAACCTTGTGTACCCACTTGTACCTGCCAACCTCGACAGTGCCCTCCACTCTTCAGTGGGTGACAATTTCGACTACCCCGACATACAAGCACTTGACCTCGATTCTGATGCAAACTCTGATAACCTAGAGTATGTCTTAAATGACAACCTCACCCTGACCCAGGCCCTACATGTGGAACTCATCCACGCTAGGTTAACCACTGAAACCAACAAGGACAAATACCTCCTCTACCTAACCAAAGTCAAGGAATCCTACCTAGCAAACTCTCGCTATGTTTACCCGTACCCTTCTGGAGACTAGATCAGTCCACTCTCCACCATTTCCCTTGTACTCGTTTTTGGACGACAAAAACCAATGAGATTCTAAATGAAGGCCACATCAAGGATGTGTGCTCTTGCCTCTTCAATCTCAAGCATCTCGTATATTAGAACATGTAGACCAATAACAACAAATCCCATAACAGTCCAAGGAAGCCGTGGAAGTAGTAGCAGTTCCGTAATAGTAGTACGAAGCATAATTGTAGTTTGTGTGACCACCCCCTAAAAACCTTGAGGGATTAGGTAGTAAACAAAAGGGTTGTACTATTTATGGCTGGCATGACTTATGTGATCTATATGTGACCTATGTGGAATATTTGTGATCAATATATGTGTATGTGTGTTATGACTATGTGCCATGTTTAATCTACTTGTTCTCTAATGATATTATCTACTAACCTTCGGAAGTAGAATATGGCAACCTTACGAGGCGCTGGAGCTCCCAGAGGCCGAGGTCGAGGCCGAGGCAGAGGGAGAGGTAGGGGTAGGCAACCATGAGTAGTACCAATCCACGAACTTGATCAACACGAACCACCACCACTAGTTCAACAAGAACTTCAAGAGATGAGGAGAATAGTACAGGAACAGAGAACTCTTATCAATACGCTCCTCGCCAACAGGCAAGGAGGACAAGAGAATGAGGGACAACAGGCTGAGGGAGAGCAACAACAACATGAAGAAGAAGAAAGCAACAACGAACGAGATGATGAACATAGCAACGCATTTGAGAGGTCTGAACGATCTCAGTCACCTCCCCGACGGGAGAGAGCACTGGTGGAGTATCACCGACTCGCCAGGGAAGCTAGGGACACGCAGTATTGGGTGGCCCAATTCTATAAACTCAAACCACCTGCGTTCCGAGGGAAGCTTGACTCGGCTGAGGATTGGCTAATGCGCTTAGATAAGATCTTTGAGGTCTTAGAATGTCCAGAAAACAGGAAGGCCCAACTGGCGATTTACAAGCTAGAGGGAGACGTCGATCGATGGTGGCGAAACACCGCGGCAACCCTCTGAACCCGATACTGTCCCATCACATGGGAAAAATTTCAAGAAAAATTCAACGAGCAATACTTTCCGCCCTCAGTACAGATGATCAAGGAGTCAGAGTTCCTGCACATCCGCCAAGGTCAGGAAGAATCTTTTGACGATTACTTTGCTTGTTTCACCAACTTGTCCCAGTACTCATCACATCTGAGACGGGATAATGACGAAAGCATCTTGGCGAATATACTTGTGTACGGATTGAAGTATGAGATAAGGGAAAGGCTGGTATCGCACCAATTCCCAGAACTGATCCAAGCTGTAGAGGCATGCCGACTCATTGAACGAAACTTAAAGGAGCTTCGCAAGAGTAGAGTCTTCAACAGTAGCGGCCCCAACCGTAGCGGTTTCAACCGCAACAATCCAGCACAGAAGAGAAAGTTACCTTGGAGTAATTTCTGAGGAGGAAACAAGAGGCCATTCCAACCGAGGCAACCAAACTTCCTGAGGATGCAAACACCCCAAGCCTGTCCGAGATGCAGAAGGTTCCATCCAGGAGCAAATTGTGAAGGGAAGCCTGTGTGCTACAGGTGCCAGAAGCCAGGGCACATCAGCGCAAACTGTCCTCAAAAAGCTCTGGAGGCGAGACCGCAGAACCCGGGCCGAGTTTTTGCCCTAACCAACGAAGAAGCCAGAAAATCTCCTGAGATGATCAAAGGTAACATCTTTCTTAACGGAAACCCATTGCAGGCATTGTATGATTCGGGTGCTAGTCACTCGTTTATTTCTTACGATTGTGCAAAGCGACTAGGATTGCATGCCCATAGTTTGCCTTATGATTTATTAGTGACTACCCCACTTGGCGCGAGATCTTTAGCATATGATGCATGCCTTAACTGTATTGCGAGTGTGAACGGGCAAGACTCCAACATAGACCTTATTTGGCTACCACTCCAGGGCATCGACGTTATTCTTGGTCTTGACTGGTTAACAGCAAACAACGCGATCATTGATTGTGGTAGTAAGGAGATACTATTCTCACCACCACACGGCCAGGGCAAGATCAATGCGAGCTTGAATCTTCTCTCTAGTGCAGAAGCAGAAAGATGCATGAAACAGGGTTGTCAAGCATACATGGTGTTCTTCTCAGTCAAGGCGGACGCCGAACCATCACTTGAAGACATCCCCGTTGTGAACGAGTTCCCTGATGTATTTCCTGAAGATCTTACCAAGTTACCTCCTGAAAGGGAGGTTGAGTTCACCATCGACTTGATACCGGGCACCGGATCAATATCAAAAGCACCATATCGTATGACCCCGAACGAGATGCAAGAATTAAAGAAGCAGCTTGAAGAACTTTTGGAGAAAGGGTTTATTCGACCCAGTGTGTCACCATGGGGAGCCCCAGTACTGTTCGTGAAGAAGAAAGACGGAAGCTTGCGACTTTGTATTGACTACCGTGAGTTGAACAAAGTGACAATGAAAAACAAATACCCACTTCCCCGAATTGACGATCTACTCGATCAACTATCTGGTTCTTGTGTATTCTCTAAAATTGACCTACGCTCAGGATACCACCAGCTGCGAGTGAAAGCCAGTGATGTTCCAAAAACAGCCTTTAGAACCAGGTATGGGCATTATGAATTCTTTGTGATGCCTTTCGGGTTGACAAACGCACCTGCCGTATTCATGGATTACATGAATCGTATCTTCCGTCAATACCTGGACAAGTTTGTAGTAGTGTTCATCGACGATATCTTGATTTATTCAAAAAGCAGGGTAGAGCACGAGGAACATCCGCGACTCGTACTAGGAATACTACGTGACAAGTGACTCTTCACCAAATTAAGCAAGTGTGAATTCTGGTTACCAGAAGTGAAGTTTCTGGGCCATGTTATCTCCTGCGACGGTGTTGCAGTCGACCCCAACAAGGTGGAAGCAATCGTAGACTGGAAGAGGCCGGAATCAGTGACAGAGATATGTAGTTTTCTGGGTTTAGCAGGTTACTACCGCAGATTCATACAAAATTTCTCACGTCTTGCCTTACCACTGACAAAGCTCACACGGAAGAACCAACCGTTCGTATGGAGCGAGGACTACGAGACGAGTTTCCAAACACTGAGAGAGAAGTTGACCACAGCACCAGTATTGATCATTCTCGATCCTAGTGAAACATATGTAGTCTACAGTGACGCCAGTGGGTAGGGGTTGGGATGCGTCTTGATGCAGCAGGGTAGAGTAGTAGCTTATGCCTCTCGTCAGCTGAAACCTCGTGTATCAAACTATCCTACTCACGACTTAGAGCTTGCGGCTATCGTATTTGCTTTAAAGATATGGAGACACTATCTCTATGGTGCGACCGTGGAACTGTACTGCGACCACAAGAGTTTGAAATACCTTTTCGACCAGAAGGAACTCAACATGAGACAACGTCGTTGGATGGAGCTACTTAAAGATTACGAACTGGAGATCAAGTACCATCCGGGAAAGGCAAATGTCGTTGCTGATGCACTTAGTAGGAAGATGATACACACGGCCTACATGATGATCCAAGAGCAGAAACTACTCGAAGACTTTAGAGACCTGAACCTGTCAAATCAGATCTGCCTAAATGATAGTATATCCGATGAAGCTTATCTTGTAAGCCTCCTTGTTAGTCAAGGGGAATACGATCTGAGAGATGCAGTCGAGGAAGCACAGCGGCACGACGAATGGGCCATTGCAGCACGAGAGATGATCTCACAAGGCGAAACTTAAGACGTTGACCTGTCACCTAGTGGCTTGGTCAGGTACAAGAAGCGGATCTACATACCGAAGAATGAAGAGTTGCGACGAAAAATACTAGATGAGGCACATAAGAGTAGGTACACTCTACATCCTGGTATGGTCAAGATGTACCAGAACTTAAAATCTGAGTTTTGGTGGTCGAGGTTAAAGAAAGACGTGACCGAGTACGTGGCCAGATGTTTGACTTGTCAAAGAGTTAAGATTGAACATCAACGACCCCCTGGTTTTCTTCAAGGACTAGAAATTCCAAAGTGGAAATGGGAGAGTATTACCATGGATCTTGTTGTAGGGTTACCTAAGATCAGGGATCACGATGCGATCTGGGTGATTGTGGATCGATTAACCAAATCGGCACACTTTCTTCCAAATTAGCGTGAACTACTCACCAGAACGTTTGGCGGTGATCTATATCAAAGAAATCGTAAGACTTCATGGTGTACCCAAAAGCATTATCTCCGATCGGGACCTGCGATTCACATCCCCATTTTGGGAGGCGTTACACGAAGCATTGGGAACGAAGCTACGACCTAGTACGGCTTATCACCCCCAGACCAATGGCCAATCTGAAAGGACAATACACACGCTAGAAGATATGCTTAGAGCGTGTGTACTGGACTTCAAAGGACATTGGGACCAGCATCTACCCTTAGCTGAGTTCGCATACAACAACAGCTATCATTCAAGCATATAGATGGCACCGTTTGAAGCATTGTATGGACGGAAGTGTCGATCACCCATATGCTGGACGGAACTGTCTGAACGAGAGTTCCTCGGAATGGATTTAGTTGATAAGACTTCCAAACAAATCGCTCTGATCAAACAAAGGCTCCTAGCAGCACAGAGTAGGCAGAAAAGTTACGCCGATAAAAGGCGAAGACCGTTAGAATTTCAAGTCGGAGACCATGTGTTTCTGAAAGTATCCTCGGTAACCGGTGTCGGTAGAATGCTTAAACGGCGAAAGCTGAGTCCTCGTTACATAGGGCCATTCGAAATCTTGGCAAAACGTGGACCAGTTGCATATCAGTTCGCCTTGCCCCCGAACTTGAGTAAACTCCACGACGTCTTCCATGTTTCTCAGTTGAAGAAGTACCAACCTGACCATGATCATATCATCCAATATGAAGATGTCGAAGTGCGACATGATAATACCTTCGAGGTTTAGCCAGAGCAAATTCTCGATTACCAAGAGAAGCGGCTTCGACACAGAAGTATTTCGTTTGTGAAAGTAGCTTAGAGAGGTTTATCTCCTGCTGAGGCAACCTGGGAAACGGAAGAAGATATGAAAGAAAAGTATCCGGAGTTTATGGCTCAAAGTTTGGTTAGTGTAGAGTAAATTTCAAGGACGAAATTTTATTTAACCGGGGGGGGGGGAGAAATGTAATACCCCAAATTGACAATTATGGTAAATTCAATATTTTGTTTGATGGCACCTATTTAAAATAGGTGAATATGTGGTCTCAAATTTTGAGATGTATTTATTTTGTCTATTAGGTTATTTTCCCTTAGAATTTAAGGTAGCTAATATTTTATTATCTAATAAATTTTGATTGGAATCATAAAATACCATAAAAATACCAACAACTCCCAAATTAAATTAGGGATTTTATAGGATCCAAAGAAAGCAAGGAAAAATTAGGAAAACACATTAAATAAATAAGGGAATATAATAGGAATTAGTAGACCCTTGAATTTTTACTAAACAAAATGATTATGTAAATTTTTATAATTAATCAAGGGATTAAATTAAGAGGATGTAAATCTCAAAATTAATAATTAAATAAGAAACTATATTTTCTAAAACCCTAGAATTAATACATAGCTCATATTAATTCATAAAATGCCATAATAAATTACCAAAACACTTGAACAAATAAAAGAACAATTACCAACCTTGAATAAGTAATTAATTAACACTAATGGAAGGTTTAGTTAATTATTTGTAATTAGCACTAATAATCATTAACTAGAGATGGGTTAGGCTAACTAAAAGTAAAGCACCAACAAGAAATTAGGGTTAGCACCAAATGAATTGTTAACAATCATAAATCACTTCATGAACCAATAAGGCAACAATCAAGTGGTAATTAAGCATAGGATTAAGGTGTTAATCAAATGCTAATCAAGAGTTGAAAAGTCAACAATTTCAACTATAATCTAAAGGCTAAGAATTAACCTCATAAAGCTAATCCAAAGGCTCTAAAGCCTAATCCATGTGAACAAGGGACTAGCCAATGGAATATTTCCTTTCAAAGACTATAAAACAACAAAACAAAACAAATATATAATGAATAGGGGGAGGGGGTGCGTTTTTTGTAGGAAAAGAAGAAGAGAAAATTGTTCAAAAAAATCAACTCCATGCCACATACCCCTTTGAGTCATAAGTCTAGACATAGATGAGTCATTGATCTAAAAATGAGATGAATCATCAACCTAAACATGAATCACCACTCTAACCAATGAATCATCATCCTAAACTTTCATGAGTCACACACCTACATGATGAATCACAACCCTAATTAGATAAGATGATGTAAGGGATGATGGAAGAAGGTGATGTAAGGAGGTAGAGGTGGACCAATGAGATAAAAGATACTTAGAATAACTAAATTGGGTTATAAAAATAATTCTAGATAAAAACTAATAAAACCTATACAAATTAAATCATATCTTGAAATCCTTGAACTAAGTATGAAAACCAAGTTGAGATTCATAACAAGCATAAATCAAGCATGAAGACAAGTATAACCAAAACCATTTTCATGATTGTTTGAGAAATAGAACCAATAGGAAAGATAGGCAAAATTGGTCTCAAAATGAAGCTAAAAATTCCTAGAGTTCAAAACCAATGAGTAATTGAGCAAACAACTTCATTAGACTACCTAAACACATTCTTTTCTATGGATTCTAATTAGAAGAAAGCAGAAAGCATGCCAAATCCTTTGGATAATAGACATAAATGGTGGAAGAGGATAATGTACTAGGGTAATGACTCATGTAGGTGACTCAAAAGCAATTTGAAGGGTTAGGATTTGTGCTCCAAAATACCCTAGATCCAAGGGCCAAGAATTGCTAAGAAGAAGTTCCAATTAATTACCAATCTACCCAACCCTTCTACTATAAATAGGAGTCCTTGGCCCTTCACAAAACTCACACCAAAACCAAGCAATCTGAATATTAGAGAGAGTGGAAGAAGCTTGAAGGAGTTCAAGAAGAGGTAAGCAAGTTATTTAGTTTCTAGCTTTTTAAATTCTTAGTTAGAAGTAGCTTAGATCTTAAATAGTTTAGAATTAGTTTAAATTCATGTTTTTATGGTTAAAATTAGCTTTATTTCGGAAAAAATAATGGAGAAAGAGTTTTAGCAAAATTTCCGGAAGAGAAACACCGAAGTAACGAAGTTCTGGCGAAATTTCATCGGTTCTGGAATTTCTGAACCAGCCATGCAAATGTTTATATTTTATGATGAAATCATGGTTAGAAAATTCTGAGAAAATTCATGGTTAAAGTAGACATATAGGGCTTTTTAAATATGTAAAGAACATGTCCAAATGATTTCTTTACAGGGAGATAAAAATTCCCAAAGTTAGGGCTACGAATTTCTGGAAAATTCTGGACAGATGTTCAAAAATAAAACCTGGGAATGAACTGTGGAATCTGGGCAAAATCTGATATTTTTTTATTGAAACTAGACATCCTAAGGATTCTGAGGAATTTTACGGATCCTCATTTCGATTTTTCTAGAATTAGTTATGATTTGTCAAAGTTAGACGAAATTCTGCCTAGATTTAAGGACCAGCGTTTTTCTCAAAAAATAAAGGAGAAATAATAAATTCATAAATCCACCAGGGGTAAAATAGTCATGTGTGGCTACGATATCTATTGGGATATTGGTTGTAAATTAATAAATGAAATATTACTTCATAGGGAATCTGTCATCGCTTCGCAACCAACGACGTACCGTGAACACCGACAAAGGTACGGATGCGTACTGTAACACTAACTCTGATGCTTATTGTATACTTGTATGTGGTAGATATGCTCGTAGACTGTGACTCTGCTTGAAAATTATTTGAATATATACGGGTTACAGTCTTGGTAATGCCGTTTGAGTTTTCCTAGCGCGCTGAGGACACGATAGGCCATCGTGGCACTGGTGAAGAGTGCAGACTGGATAGATGTGAATATGTGATGATTGTATTGATATGTGGTTATGCTATACTGTCATGAAATACCTGTCATATATAACTGTTCATAAGCATGAGGTTAACCGTTACTTGAGGTTCAATGGTAATTGAACCTCAGCTCTTACTATAGCCTCAGGTTCTGGCGGAGGCGGAGTTGCTGACAAGGGTAAGCAGCCCGCTTGAGGACTCGAATGGAGGATGAACCATTTGACGTTGTTTTTGTCATTTCAGTTTACTTTTGAATATTTGAACAATTGGATAACTGTATTAGTATCAGACACATCAACAATGGATGTTTATCAGTTACTCATTTTGTTTTAAAGAAAATCTTTTCCGATGCCACTCTGATCATTTCTTCAAAGCTCTGTTAATCCCATTGGAAAACCACATTTGAAAAGGCGGGATGTTACAGCTTGAGATTAGCATTAAAGAGATTGTCAATGACCATAAAATACCCTAAACACCAATCATGCAATAGTCAAGAGACAATTAGGTTTTAATTATGATGTTAATCAAACTTTAATCAAGTTTTGAAAAGTCAATAATCTCAATTAACATTAAAGGTCAAGATTAACCCTCATAAAGCTAATCCAATGGCTCTAATTAGCTATGATAAAGTGGAATCCATGTGAAATCCAATCCACCAATAGAGGAATTCCCTTGTAGGCATGTGAGAGGAATAAAGCACAAAAATTATTTAAGTAAATAAACAAACACATATGAGTCACAACTCTAGCATTAATAACAAGAAGACTTTCAAGGCTTTTGGAAGAGGATAATGAGAGAGAAAAGGGAAGGAGGTGGAGTGTTGTGAGTGCAAATGTTGTGAGCCTAATAAGAGAAGTCAAAGCATTAGCCAATAGGAGAATTTAGGCATAAAACAATTAGGATAATTCATGAAACTAATTCTATACATAAAAAAATGGAAATTCATACAAACTAAATTGTATCTTGAAATCCATCAACTATAAATCAAATGTAAGAAGAGATTTGGAACAAGCATAATTCAAGCTTGAAAATGAGTATAACCAAAGTCATTTCCCCAAACTTTGCAAATTGATACCAAATAAGAAAGTAAATGATATTGGTCTCTAAATGAAGCTAAGAACTTCAAGAATTCAAAACCAATGAGAAAATGTACATAAAACCTCATTAGGATCCCCAAATAAATTTCTATCTAGTGGAACACAAAGTGGAAGAGGTAGGAAATTCTAAGAAGTCCAAGAAGCAATTACACATATGCAAAATGAGTCATCACTCTAGGAATGAGTCATTAGCCTATACATAAATGAGTCATTAACCTAAACATGCATGAGTCACTAATCTATGTATGAAATGAGTCATAACTCTAAGTATGAGTCATAAACCTATTGGAGGACTTTTGGTAAATTTGGGAGAGGATAGGGTGAGTCATAAAGTAATAGAAGAGCCCAGAAGAGGGAGGTGTATGGCTAAGATGAGTGCTCCCAATTACCCTAAATCCAAAGGCCACAAATGCTTAAAAGTTGTTAGGTAGTTAACTCCAAGATTTACTATAAATAGGGAGGTAGAGACTTCATATTTTCTCACCAATTCACAAACATATCAGCTGAAACATAGAAGGAGAGTGGGAGTAAGGAGAATCTTGAAGGAGTAGCAAGGTTCTTGGTAAGTTCTCTAGCTCTAGCTTTGATTTCTTTAGTTTTTAGTTTTTAAATTCTTAGATAGAAGTAGCTTAGATCTTAAATAGTCTAGAATAATTTTAAATTCATGTTTTTATAGTTAAAATCAGCTTTATTTCAAAAAATTGATGAAGAAGGGGTTTTAGCAAAATTTCCGGAAGAGAAACATCGAAGTAACGAAGTTCTGGCGAAATTTCGTCGGTTCTAGAATTTCTGAATCAGTGATGAAAATGCTTATATTTTATATTGAAAACATGGTTGAAAAATTCTAGGAAAATTCATGGTTAGAGTAGACATATAGGGATTTTTAAGTATGTAAAGAACATGTCCAAATGATTTATGTACAGTGAGATAAAAATCCTCAAAGTTAGGCTATGAAATTCTGGAAAAATGCTGGTCAGATGCTCAAAACTTTAAATCTGGGAATGAACCGTGTAATCTGGGCAAAAGCTATTATTTTCCTTCAAAATAGACATCTTGAGGATTCCATGGAATCTTAGGATCCTCGTTTCGGTTTTTCTAGAATTAGTTATGATTTTTCAAAGTTAGGAGAAAATCAGCCCCAAATGCTGAATATATATCAGCGTTTTTCCGAAATTTAAGGAAAAATAATTAAATACTAAATACACCAAGGGTAAAATAGTCATTTGTGGCTAGGATATCTATTGGGATATTGGTTGTGAATTAATAGATGCAATATTACCCTCATAGGAAACTTGGGATCGCCTCGCAACCGACAATGTACCGTGCTCGACAAGCAAAGGTACGGACGCGTACTGTAACACTAACTCTGATGCTTATTGTATACTTATATGTGATAGATAATCTGAGACTCTAATTTTGAAAAGTTGTAGACTTTGTTTTGAAAGTTGTGCATACATACAGTTATATACGGGTTATAGCCATGATAACGCTGTTGAGTTTTCCTAGCGTTGAAGACACGGATGTACACCATCGTACTAGTGAATAGTGTAGACTGGTTTGATGTGAATATGTGGTGAGACTGGAATAATATGGATATATGATGGTTGTGTTTTTATCTTTGAGAAATGAATATTGAATGTGAATATTGTTGTTTTATCATGAATATCTGTCATACATAACTGATACATAAGCTTGAGGTTAACCATTACCTGAGGTTCAATGGGAATTGAACCTTAGCTCATAGTCTTAGATTCTGGTGGAACCCGGGACAAGAACAAGGATAAATAGCACATGAGACGACATGGGCAGAGAAGATAGTTATGAGTTATTGTATTAGTAAATATTCAGAGAATTGTACCACTGTAATAGCAACCAGACTCAACAACAGAGAATGTATATTAGATACTCGCTCTTTTAAATTAATCCGATGCTCTACTCTGATTAAAATATTTTGAAAACGGATTTCGAAAATGAGGATGTTACACACCCAAGAGGATTGTCTGTTCCACATGTTCTCACACCCAAGAGGATTGCTTCCTTTGGAGATTTCCGAATTAGAATCGGTCTGCAAATGGTGGCTTAGATCAAACAAAAGATGAAAAAAACGGCGAGGTGAAGGTGAGAGAACTGCTGCATTTTGGTTTGTTGATGACGGTGGGTGAGAGAAGGGTATGATTTGCTTGGGGTTTTCAATTGGAGGGACCACTTTCCTCTTCTTCGTTTTCTGGATTTACAAGGTGTCAAGAAGAGATGCAGAAAGCTGGTAGCGAGGGTTAACTTCTTTGTCGGCAAAATCATAGAAAACGGACCGGCAGATGCTTTAGCCAATTGATCAAACGCACGGTGGTTTAGTAGTAACATATAGTATTTTTATTAATGAACACTGAAGTATTTTTTTAGATACGTCCAATACTTTAGACTATTTTGTTGTACATCCAATATCTAGAGTATTTTTTAGATATATTCAATATCTTAAATGATCTAAATTGTCAAGTATAAAATTGTAAAATAAGTATTTTAGGGTGATCGATGCCCCTCAAAAATATACTTTAGGGTGATAGATATAGTAAAAAATACTTTACAACACTTGATGCAAATGAAAAATACTTCAGTGTGCTTTATTTTAAATAAAATAGTACACAGAGAATAACACATATCTGACAACAATTGTAAAATACTACTATCCCATGAATTTTAATGTCTTCACATTTAGAAAGGAGCACGATAGTTTTAAAATTATTTACACTCAACCCCATGAGTCTTGGAAAAAGCTATGTCGTATCATTTTGAGAATCAAATAACACTTTTTAAGATCATTAAAACAGTGGTTTTGTCTATCCAGGTAGTTTATGACTTTGTGAATCTCAATCCATCGTTCTAAGGATTGAGTCGTTTGATAAAACTTTGCAAACAATTTTTTTTGATTACATGCTCCATTGTTTTTTAATCATAAACATACTGTCTGATTTAACTTTCTGTGTGTACTGTTTATCCATTATTGTCTCATGAACCCAAATTTTATTGTCAAAATCCACCAATTTCTAGAGACCATATATCAGTTAATAAAAAGGAATTGCCGATCGTCTTTTGCACTTATCGTTCACTTCCCATCATCTTTCCCTCAATTATTCATCTCGCAGCCTTTGGATTAACATCTAAGCAATTCAGATTTAATGTTTTATAAAAATATTATTTTAAAATATTTTTATTGCAATTTTAAATTATTATAATTAAAATTTTTATTGAAATTATTCAATTTTTATTGCAATTATTCAATTTTTATTTTATAAAAGGAGACTTAAATAATTTTATAACAAATCAATTATATTCATTTTCATATCAATTTCTCTGCAAACAAGCTAAGCGTGAGGAGTACGCTGGTATTGCTTTTAAAATTATATTAGTTCAACTATTTAATCTCAACCATTCATGACACCTTAAAAGCAGTAAAAATCGCTTGATCTCGAGGTTAAAATTACACTTTTCAAGATTATTAAATTGTTACATTTTGTACATTCATGAAATTAATGATTTTGTGAAGAATACCGGTCTTTGGTCATAAGAAATTTGGGTCATTTGATTAAACATTACAAAACACACTATTTAGATAGCCAATAGTTTTTCAATTATAAACCTAATATTTAATAAAACCTTGGGTGCATGCTGTTTTAATAGCCCATTGTTTTCTTCAACATCAAACTTTGACTATGTCTATAAAAGGCCATTAGCTTATATGTGTTTCGACACAGACTTATAATACCCCAAATTTGTATATCTCTTGAATATAATATTTTGGCCATTTAGGACCCATTTAAAGTAGGAGAGTATGTTGTCTCCAAAGTATTAAGTATATTTATTCTAATTCTCGAATAACTTGTCGGTAGAGCTTAATAGGGCAAAATACAACTCCCCAAAATTTTATTAGGGGTCATAAAATATTGTAAAATACCATAAAAGCCCTTAAACCAATTAAATGGAATTTTCAACCATTCAAAGAACAATTAAACTCACCATTAATGATATATTGTCACACAATGCACATATGGGCAAGATTAAGACGTAAAGGGATAGGAGGAGGCCTAAAATAATTAGAGGACACTAAAAATAATTAGTAAAAACCAAAAATTAATCTTAATTGAATTGACATGCATAATTAATTTAAAGACCAATATTTGCAAACAATTAACAATATTTTGGCTAAAATCAACAATAAAGCCTAACAAGGAATCCATAATTGCAACAATTGGACTTAGTAGGATTAAAATTTAATTGGCAATCAATAAAATCATTTCAAACTAAACCTAATTAAGCTTAATCTAATACTAAACAAGGAAGAATTAAATTAGGGCTTTTTGGCACAACAAAAACTCAAGTGGATCATTTTTGTAACCCAAACAAATTGTCCAACCACCAATAAAGCCCAAAAATCAACCCAAGACCCAAAAATCAGAGGGGGGGCACGGTTTTGATGAGGATTCAAAGGGAAGGAAGTGATTTCAACATGTGCAATTAAGTCAAAGGCTTCTAGAACACAAAACACTATTACATTCTTGCATTTCAAGTTTGTTAAACTTCTTGGAGAAGGAAGAAAAAGATGAAGGGAGAGAGAGAGAGTGAATTTCGGTTTTTTAATTAAGGGAGAGGATGTGATGTTTCAATTTTAACCTAGATCCAATGGTGGGAATTAAACAAGAGCAAAGTTGCATTTAATTACACAAATGCCCAACCTTTTTCCTATAAATAGGGACCCAAGCTCTTCACTTTTCTTCACACCAAGCAATACAACACTTGCTTATTTGAGAGAGAGTTGAGAGAGCTGAAGGGAGTTCTTGAAGGAGTTCAAGCTCTAGGTAAGAAAAGTTCTTAGTTTTTGAGTTAAATTCATAAGTAGAAGTAGCTTTAATCTTTTAAATTCTAGAATAATTTTAGTTTCATGTTTTTATAGTCTAAAATAGCTTCATTTCGAAAATATAGTGAAGAAAGAGGTTCTGCAAAATTTCCAGATCAAGAACACAGTTGTAACGAAGTTCTGGCGAAAATTCGTCGGTTAGGCGATTTCTGAACTAGTAACAGAAACACTCATATTTCATGTTTAAAATGCTATTGAAAAATTCTGAGAAAATTTATGATGAAAGTATACATATAGAGCTTTCTAAATATGTAAAGAGCACGTTGAAATGAGTTCTGTACAGAGAGAAAGAAATTCTCAAAGTTTATGTTGCGAAAATGCTGGAAATTCTGGGCAGATGATGAACACGTGAAATCTGGGAATGAGTTTTGAATTCTGGGCAAGGCCTGATATTTTTTCTGGAAAGTAGACATCCTAAGGAGTCTGGAACTTCTTACGGATCTTCGTTTCGATTTTTCTAGAATTAGTTATGATTTTTCAAAGATAGGCGAAATTCTGCCCAATATTGCCCAGCGTTTTTCCACGAATTTTGGAGAAATAAAATAATTATTTAAGTATACCAAGGATAGAATATTTAGTAGTGGCCAAAATATATTCAAGAATATTACTTACAATTAATAAACGCAATATTCCTATGATAGGACATCTGCAAACGTGTACCGATCACCGAAATACCAGAATTATCAACTCAGGTACGGACGCGTATTGTAACCTTAACTCTGATGCTTATGGTATGCTTATATGTGATAGATAGTCTGAAACTCTGTTTTGAAAATTGATCATACACATACATCTTGATACGGGTTATAGTCGTAATAATGCCGTTATGTTTTCCTAGCGCTGAGGACACGGATGTACACCGTGGCACTGGAGATAGTGCAGACTGTAATAACATGCATATTGCAGTGGCTGTGTAATGTTATTATGTGAATATATGAATATTGTATGTGATTAAATGCTGTTTTGTCATGGATATCTGTCATACATATTTGATACATAAGTATGAGGTTAACCGTTACCTGAGGTTCAATGGTAATTGAACCTCAGCTCTGACTTTAGGCCCAGGACCCTCAGGAGGTCAGACCGAAGATAAGGGTAAGCAGATAGCATGACGAAGCGGACAAGGAGATTCTGTTGAAATTTTTATTTTACCGACTTTTTGAATATTCGGATATTGTGGATGACTGTAACAGTACACAGATATATCATTATTGAATGTTATTCAGTTACTCATTTTCACGACTATTCCAGTGCTCTACTCTGATAAACCTTTTTTGAACT
This sequence comes from Acacia crassicarpa, assembly GCA_034222035.1. Taxonomy (NCBI): domain Eukaryota; kingdom Viridiplantae; phylum Streptophyta; class Magnoliopsida; order Fabales; family Fabaceae; genus Acacia; species Acacia crassicarpa. The sequence continues at coordinate 45,469,762 of JAWXYG010000003.1, forward strand.
CTGATAATTTTATTACGAAAACGCTTTAGAAAACGGGGTGTTACAGACTAGTGAATTCTTTCCACTAAATTTTATGTATTTGGGGTTTCATCATGAAGAAATTGCTCATTAGAAATCTAATAGTAATGAAGAGGAAAGCAAATGCTAGCAGCTTCCATAGAGTATGCTTTTCCAGACAGATCAGATCAATGGAATACCAAAAGTTTCTCCACCAGCTTGTCCATTTGATACTGCAGCTGCTTCTACAGAATAATATTGCGCATTTGTGGTTAGCTGGGCACGGTATAGGCACTAATTCCATCGTCACTTTTCAACTTAAATTATTTTTGTGTGCTCTTAGTTGGACATTTTATCTTTTGACCTGCTTTAATGCTTATATATATTTTATTTTTTTATAGCACATCATTTTGTAAACAAAACTTATGGTAATAAGCTCTCTCATCAAAGTTTATTTGATTATCTGGAATGGTTCCAAAGCTGAAAATCAATTAACATATTGTTTTTTCTGGTTGATTATTGCAGATTTTAAGCCCCAGTGAACAAAAATGCTTCTTTAATTTCTTCATCAGCAGCAGTACAGACGTTTGGAGCTATATGTTGGAAACGTCCTTCTATTATCTCATTGTGAACAAGCTACTAATTAACTTGAATACAAGGAACTGGAATAATTCAAATGTTCAATTTTTGCGTCGAGTTTGTTAATTGTATTGCTGACATATTAGCTAAACAGGCTCCTACTTTACACGTTAATTTTTGCTAATGAAATATGATTGAAAAGCCTAGCCAATGGAAAATATCACATATATATGAATTAACAGACTTTTATATTATGTTTCTGTTATACTCCCTCTGGTTCTTATTATATGGTATGAACTGTCAACAATTTTTTATTCTTATTATAAGGCATCAACTACATACCTCTAACTGACTGATTTATTAAGTTTTCCCATTATACTCTCATTTATGGGATCAATAATTGACTATTGTATTCTTAATCCATTCAGCATGTTTCTCTCTCTCTCTCTATATTAAATTTGTATATTTCCAATCCAATCAGCATGTTTCTCACCCCCCCCCAAAAAAAAATTAAGTTCGTATTTCCAATCCAATCAACATGTTTCTCTCTTCTCCCTCAATAAAGTAAGGGTAAAAGTGAAAATATTAATTTAATGACTTAACTGTCCTTCCTTGGCATAAGAGAAATTGCAATTGGTGTCTTCTAATAAGGACTAGAGGGAGTATATGTAAGATGTTAGTTTGGGATTTGCGTTTCATGAGTTTGATTAAAGTTTGTTTATTTGACGGGTTTTTCAACCTTTAGGTAACTCCTTAAAATGTTGTCTGTATATATACTTAATGTTTACTAACTATCAACTAAGTTTTTATATAAAAAGATTAGTTGGAAATAAGTTGTAAATTGCGTAAGGTTAATCAGTAAAAATAGTTTTGGAAGTTACAAAACTGTCATTGTTATAATTTATAACTCCTATTTACTCAGTCCAATACAAAGTGCTGTGAAAAGTGCTTGGATTTTTTTTTTTAAAAAAAGTTACTACATTAATATTTAGTGTCCATATATAATATACCATGCTGTAATTTTGATGAAAAGTGCCTTAACTTTATATCCAAATTCACTAATTTTTAGAGTCCATATATACCATGGTTAATACGTGTAAAAAAAATAAAAATAAAAAGACCATAAACTAGTTAACCATTACTAAAATAAAAAGAAATCATTCTTCAAGCAAAAGGAAGAAATCATTTTTTATATGAAAAGAAACAAAAAAAAAGTAGTTATATGATAAATCAGCTTCTTAAAATCAAGAGTAGGGACGTTGGTCATATATAGCTTTAGTTGCCTGTTCTCAACCATTCACGAGGCCTCAGAAACAATGTCATATCATCTTGAGGTTCAAATCAGACCCTGCAAAATCATTAAAGTGTAATGTTTTCTTCACTAATGTAATTGATGACTTTGCGAATATCCACCATTGATCTTAAGGAACTTAAGTCATTCTTTTTTTGTTATAAAATTTTTAGAAAGGGAGTTTGGCTCACCCATGATTTAAAGGTAGAGCGAAGTCTTCCTTCTTCCGAAGTGATACCATTATTGGGCAAAGCCATCCGTTTATTACTCTCAAGTGTTTATTTAGATACCCATGAGATGTTTACCTAGACACCCAGAAGCTAGAGCCTTGAACAACTCCAAAATTGAACTCCTTTCTTTTAATGAGAATATCCAACCCTTTTTTTGTTGAACTAAGCACTAGGGGTGGAACTTAAGCCATTTGATTAAATATATATAGAAAACACAAAAGTTTGATATAGCCCATTGTTATTAGTGGCCCATTGTTTCTTCACCTTAAAACTCATCAAACGTAAGAAGCACGCACTTTGTGTTGATGGCCTAGAGGAGTTTACCTTTGCAGAGAAATCAAATTAACAAAATGCCTTTTATCCACAAAAAAAAATTAACAAAATGCCAAAATTGTCATGACTGCCTTATTCAAATCTAGCAATCAAGAACAATAATTGATGAAAAACAGCATTTCTTTTGTCATAATCATATTCATATTAATGTTTTTGTATATAGAGTATGTTAATTACACGTGGACATATATATATATATATATACACGCACATATATACATATACAGTGGCGGAACTAGGATTTTTTGTTTGTGTCTACATAATTAGTAGGGGGGAATTTGGGGGAAGCACCTCTGATTTTTTTTTAAAAGTTTTAATTGCATTAAAAAAGTAAAAAATATATATATATCATATATGTATAAATAAGGGGGAAAAAAAAAAGAAACCTATGAGACAACCTAATGGTATGCCAATTCCATAATAACAGCCCACGTTTACATATGCAACGAAAGTTTGCCATCCGCAGCCAACAGCCACACCTTCATACATTGCGTGGCCACATTTTCCATTTGCATTAGTTTCTAAACAGTGTCGGAGTACTTTTGCTTTGCGCCAGGACAGAAGAGAAGACTGATGTGTGACTGATGAAGAAGTAATGTAGGGAATCAAAAGGAAGGAAATTACCTGATAGAACAGGCTGAATGCCATTGACGACGATGGAAAGCGCAAGGAGGGGACAAAGATCTGAGATGGCGGTGGCAACCACTTCACCTTCTGTGAAGGCATAGCTGATCACGTACATCGCGTAAAATAAGCGCACCCACAGCCACAATAACCGATACGATGAAAGATAAGATTGTCACCACCACCACAGCGAACGCCGCTGATTTTTGGTTTCTTGCTCCTAGCTCGTTGCTCACTCTCACACTGCTTCATTCTCATTCCAATATTATACTCACTTGCTATCATCGCCATCAAACTCAAAATCTTCTATCTACACTTGCAGACATGTGTAACAATGTGGCTCTGCCACTGTAGACACACAGGGGCGGACCTGGGAATCTTATTGGGACCCGGGAATCTTATTGATAGGGGTGTATATAAAAAATGTTATATCATAAATAAAAGTATTTGAAATATGATACAGATTTAATATAAAAAATTGAAAGAAATCTATTATAGAAATTAAGATTACTTCACTTGACTCTTATAGAAATCAAGACATTAGTTTTCCATTTTATTTTAAAGTCGGTTCTTGATTATCATAAAAAGCTTTTCAAAAATTCTAATCCTAAAATATTCTTTAATCAGTATAAAAGTAGTATCATTAAAAAGAAAAAAAATCATGTATAATAAATTTCATGAAGGAAATTTATTCTTTGAGCACCATATTGATTCTTAAAATTTATTATAAGTTGTTGAAAAAAAATGGCGGCTGTGAGAGGCAGGAGAGACAAAGGCGTTCTCGGAAAAGAGGAAGACAAGTGAGATTGGGGTATACTAAAGGTTGTAAGCCCCATCTTATTATTATTATTATTATTATTATTATTATTATTATTTCTTTTAATCTATGTGAAAGCAAACCAACGGGGATGGATATGGTGACTGTCACTTTATATATATATATATAGAAAAGCAAACAATCGTCGAACACTGTGTTGGGATTGATGTTTATACAGTTTTTTTCTTTTTTAATTTTAGGGGGCCGCTCGCCCCATGTACACCCCTCTATATATATATATATATAAGCTAAACAGCCTCATAATTTACACATTAATTAATTTTTGATGAAAATAATTGAAAAGCCTAACCAAATGGGTGTGTAATACTCTGTTATTATAGTACTCTCTCTGCCTCTAGTGCTAATTATAGAAACACTTTTATACTATGATTTGTATTACAAAAGTAGTTTTATAATTAGGATTGGAGGTAGTATTATTTGAGAATGCACTTTTTTTTTTTGATATGAAGAAAGTTTTGGAGGGGTTCGGCATCAGTCCCCCACCAAGGTCAGAGCACGGCCCCGGGCTCTATGAACACTTACTAGAGACTTACGAGATCGCCTACCAAAGGAGTCCCAGCGACGGCAGAGGAGATTGAACCCACGACCCAAATGCCTAATCCTGAATTCCTTACCATCTATGCCAACTCAGATTGGCTGAGAATGCACTTATTCTGGTTGTGGTGTGTAATACTCTGTTATCTTGTTATTGGGCTTTTTTTGTGGATGTAAGGGTCCGTTGAAATTAATTACGTTTTGTTTAATCTTTACGTTTTGAAGATCATAACAGCCCTAAACTATTTTGATAGCCCAATGTTGTTTCTATCAAAAGCCTAAAATATGATGAAAAACTTTTTTGCGGACACAATTTTGACCCTCATTATTATTTTCTTCTCCTTAAGATCTTATTTGTGTCAACTCCTATCTCATTGTCAAATCCACTAATTTTTATAGTCCACACTATGTTTAAATTATGAAAAAAAAAAGGAATGTCTCCATGGCTACAAGAAGAAATAATTTTCTTATATGAAATTAAGGAGACTTAAATAATTATATAATAAATCAATTATATTTATTTTCACATTAGTTTCTTTATCACAAGTTAAGCGGGAGGAGCACACTGGTATTGCTTTTAAAATTATATTACTTCAACTGTTGAATCTCAATAATTCATGACACCTCAAAAATAGCTAAATGCCGCTTGATTGTTCTTGAGGGTCACCTTATACTTTATAAGATTATTAAAATGTTATGTTTTGCCCACCCATGCAATTAATCTCAGCCTTTGATCATAAGAAATTTGATTCATTTGACTAAATATAGAGAAAATACGCTATTTTGATGGCCGATAGTTTTTCAATCATAAACATGATATCTCATGAAATTTTGGGAGCACATTGTTTTGATAGCCCATTGTTTTCTTCAACTTAAAACTTAATTACTTTTATAAAAGGCCAGAATCTAATTATTTTGCCATCACCACAGCTCCAAGCCACCTTCACTACATTTTGACATATTCGTGCCAAACTCATCCATAAACTAGAACCAGAGTTCTTAGCTACACATGCCACCTTCAAGTCCTCCCTAGCTCCCACCATTTTTCTCTCTTAATTAACGCTACCGAACAATGATTATCTGGCTTCACAATTACATTAATCTACCTAGAAGTGCCTTGTTCATGCTTTCCATTCTACGAATACCAAACCTCGTTCCTTCGGCCTGCATACTGTCTCCCATCCCAATGCATGTAATTTCCTTTCCTCCTCTGAGGAACCCCAAATGAAGTCCCTCTGCATTTTCTTCACTTCCTTACACACACCCAGCGACAATTCTACATGTTGCATAGCAAATATAGCCACTTACGAAGTAACAGATTGAATTAGAGTTAATCTCCCAGCTAGAGATAAACAATGTTTCTTCCAAGAGCACAGCCGCCCTGCACCTTATTGATTATGTACTGGAAATTATTTTTGCATGTCCTTCCATTTGTTATAAACGCTCCTAAATCTCTCCCAAGCTCATCTTTTCTTTGAACCCACAAGCCCTACATAACTCCTCTCTTTTTTCACGTGTCACATTCTTAGAGAAGTAGATGCTTGTCTTTTGTTTGTTGACCTTCTGACCCGATATTTGCTCAAACAAGTCAAGACAATCCATCATATGACAAAGCTGTCCAACCTCCGTTTCACAAAAGATCAACAAATCATCCGCAAACATCAAGTGTGAAATAGGCACTCCCTTCCTTCCTATTTACAATGGTTGCTGTTTACCACTGCCTATCTTATCCTCAATCAAATGGGACAATTTATCCATCCCTAACACAAACAAAGAAGGAGAAATAGGGTCTCTTTACCTCACACCTCTACTCCGAAAGAATACATTACCCTTGTCCCCATTCCACAACAAAGACATGCTCGCAAAACTCATGCAACAATATATAAAATTAATTATATGGTCTGGAAAGCCAATATAAAAGGTTATGTTTTGACCACTCACGCAATTAATCTCAGCCTTTGATCATAAGAAATTCGAATCATTTGACTAAATATATAGAAAATACACTATATCTTAACGGTCAATAGTTTTTCGATCATAAACATAATATCTCATAAAACTTTGGGTGCATATTGTTTTGATTAGAGGCAGAGCTAGGAATTGTAATTAGGGGGCGAAATTACATGAAACTTTTAGTCCCTCCATAAAACTTTTAGTAGAGACTAAAGTGAAATAGTGAAATTTTTATGTGGCTAAAATGTAATTTCCTGAACATCTGGGTTCTATTCTATAATTTTAGGGGCGGGGCTACCCCTTGCCCCGCTAGTTCCGCCCATGGTTTTGATAGCCCATTGTTTTCTTTAACTTAAAACTTAATACATCTATAAAAAGCCATTAGCTTAGGTGTGTTAAGACACTAGTATCATTCTTTACAACAAGCTAAGTGTTATATTACTTCAGTTATTAAATTCAACCATTATGACAACTACAAAACAACTAAATGTTGCTTGATCTTGAGGTTCAAATTATACTTTTCAATATAATGAAAGTGTTATATTTTGTTTTGATAACCATTAGTTTTTCAATCATAAACTCAATATCCAATGAAACTTTAGGCACACACAGCTTTGACAACCCATTATTTTATTCACCTTAGAGCTCAACTTCATTTACAAAAGACAATCAGCTTAGGTGTGTTTAGACACAAAATAGTCAATAGATTCTTACCAAATTTTATCTGCTTCGGGTTTCATCAATGAAGAAATTACTCATGAGAAATCTAATGGTGATAAAGAAGAAAGCGGATCTTCCATAGAATATGCTTTTTCTGATAAATCAGATCAGTAGAATACAAAAAGGCACCTGCTTCTCCGTTTGATATTGCACTTTGTTGTTAGCTTGGGACGGTATAGGCACTAATTTCATCTTCACTAAAACATCTCTTGGTATAGTAATTCCCAGAGAATCATGCTCTAACAAAGGCTGAACACCAGTAGGCGCACAAGGTAATTGAATTAAACAAAAATCATGCAGTAAACTATCATTAGCTAACCAGTCCGCAACCTTAATTGTCGAAACTTCACTTGCCAATTGTTCTGCAACACAACAGCTATGAGTCTCTGCAACGATCCCGCAGCTGGCTCACCATTTTTGATTTTTTGTATTGCTGATAACACAGCAGTTGAATCTCCTTCCACAACCAGCAACTTTACCCCCAACTCTTTCGCCATTCTCAGGCCCCATAAAACTCCCCACAACTCTGCCATACCTGATGCTCCTTTCATTGCACCATCAAAATTTAATTTTAGCCATCCAACAGGCGGTTTCTTCCACATTACCTCAACTGGTTTCTTTTCCTCTTCCCCTCAATTTTACTTCCCCCTTCCGAAGTAATTAACAGACTAAACTAGAGTTAATCTCCCAGCAAGAGATAAACATTGTTTCTTCCAAGGGCACAGCCGCTCCTGCACCTTGTTGATCATATACTGGAATTTATTTTTGCATGTCCTTCCATTTGTTATAAGTGCTCCTAAATATCTCCCAAGTTCATGTTTTCTTTGGAACCCACAAGCCCTACATAACTCCTCTTGTCTTTCACGTGTCACATCATTCTTAGAGAAGTAGATGCTTGTCTATTTGCGCCCAAACAAATCAAGACAAGTCATCATATTACAAAGCTGTCCAACCTCCGCGTCACAAAAAATCAACAAATCATCCACAAACATCAAATGTGTAATAGGCACTCCCTTCCTTCTTATTCACAATGGCTGCGACTTACCGCTACCTATCTTATCCTCAATCAAATTTGACAATTTATACATCCCCAACACAAACAGATAGGGAGAAATAGGGTCTCTTTGCCTCACACCTCCAGTCGGAATGAATACATCACCCTTGTCCCCATTCCACAACAAAGACATGCTCACAAAACTCATGCAACAATATATCAAATGAATTATATGGTTTGGAAAGCCAATTTCAGCTAAGGTTTCAACAATAAAATTCCAGTTCATTCGATCATCTGTGTAGTAGCCCAGATAAAAAATAATTAAATTAAAATAATTAATCTATTTATAATATATTGTAACTTGGCGATGAAAAAAAGTTCATAGCTTAATGGAATTGGAGATGTTGAATGTTCCTTATTTCTTGGGTTTGAATCCTCTCTTGGGAACTTAATTTTGTTTTGTCTCAATCCTATTGAAATTACTTATATGGCCTTGTGTGTGTGTGTATTTTAGAAAAAGATGAAAGACCATATTTATTTTGGGAAAATCCCTTTAAGGTCCGAAGGGACTAAAGAAAATGTCAAAAAAGTCTCACATGTCAAAAAGGTCCTAAAGAGTTGTTAAAAGCCACATATGAAGTTATTAGTCACTTAGTGTGTGTTTGGTTAGGGGGTTTCCCTACCCCTAGGGTGGGAATAGGTCAAACCCCTATCAAGCAGCCTACGACTGGCCTGTTTAGGGCCTAGTCTGGCCTGACATGTTTGTTAAAAAGGTCAGGCTAAGACTTATTTAAAGGCTTAATTAGATGTGTAAATAAGTTAGGTCTATTTTGTTAAGGCTAAGCTGCCTTTGTTACACCCCTACCGGCCTCACCCTTTCGGGTAACGGGTTAGAGGGATCCTTTTCACTTATTACCTTTCCTTTATTAATTTATCACTTTAATATATATCAGAGTATGTGCGGCAGAGCATATGATTGGTTTGGACAACCCTAATATACTAGTAAATGTACAAACAATTACATAAAGTAATCCCCGTAGGGTTAAGAGTACAATAGTCCAACATAAGTATTAGGCAATAAGTAAGTTCATGCAGTCACAAAAATATACAAAAATGAGATAAGGCATTCCCTACGTCTTCACTCTTCATCTTCATTGTTCTGATCCTCATCTTTTCCACAGTCCAACCGGCCTACCGCCTTACACCTGTATCTTTGGAACCAGTCTAGAGTTCAAAGTTGAGCCCCAGAGTTACTGTTAAACTCATATACAATATGTATGCAATGCATGTAATGCAAATCACAATCAGGAACATAAACATGGCATGTCCTCCGCAGGATCGCCTGGTTAAGACAAGCCCCCGGACTTAGCGCGCAAAGGGCCTCAGTAGTTGTAACTTCCCTGATTCCAACGTTCATTATGATGTCCATTTATGTCCTTAATCCTTTATTAAACTAATTTGTGAGCATTTATCAGAGTAAAGGCGTTAACAGATCAGAGTGAGTCACAACAGAGAGCATGCCTAATGTTTGGACGAATGAGTGGCTGATAACATATGCCCAGACATATGCTGGTTAATTTAAATTCTCGGAGGAATATAAATGTAACATCCTCATTTTCAAAATATTTGATCAGAGTTCAAAATAGTTTAATCAGAGTAGAGCATCGGAATGATTTAAAGGAGTGAGTATCTGATATATATTCCATGTGGTTGAGTCTGGGTACTTATACAGTGGTAGAAATATCCGAATACAGTATGTAAATAAAGGGAAAAGTCCTTCGCCCGTGACCTCACGCGTGCTGCCTATCCTTGCTCTTGGTCCTAGCCCCTTTGGACCCTGAAGCTATGGTAAGAGCTAAGGTTCAATTCCTATTGAACTTCAGGTAACGGTTAACCTCATGCTTATGTATCAGTTATGTATGACAGATATTCATGACAATACAACAATATTCACATACGATATTAGCATACTCAAGATAATAACCATAGTCTCCACATATTCATATCATTCCAGTATCACCATATATTCACATCAAACCAGTCTGCACTATTCACCAGTGCCATGGTGTACATCCGTGTCTTCAGCGCTAGGAAAACTCAACGGCGTTATCATTACTATAACCCGTATATAATTGTATGTGTATGCACAACTTTTAAAATAGAGTCTACAACTTTTCAAAAACAGAGTCTTAGACTATCTATCATATATAGGTATACAATAAGCATCAGAGTTAGTGTTACAGTATGCGTCCATACCTTCGTCGGCGATATCAGTATCTGAGTGCGGTCACGTGTATCCTATAATGGTAATATCGCATTTATTAATTCACTAATAATATTCTAATAGATATCCTAGCCACAAATGACTATTCTACCCCTGGTGTATTTATTTTTTAATTATTTCCCCTTTTAATTTCGAAAAAACGCTGATCAACAGCATTTGGGCTGATTTTCATCTAACTTCGTAAAATCATAACTAATTCTAGAAAAATCGAAACGAAGATCCGTAAAATTTCCCGGACTCCTCAAGATGTCTATTTTTGAGGAAAAATATCAGATTTTACCCAGAATTCAAGAACAGCTCCCAGATTTTAAGTGTTCATACGCTACCTAGAACTTTCCCAGAATTTCGTAGCTAAACTTTGAGAATTTCTTTCTCACTGTACAGAACTCATTTCAACATGCTCTTTGTGTTTTTGGAAATCCCTATATGTCTACTTTGACCATGAATTTTCCAAGAATTTTTCAACATCATTTTCAACATGAAATATAAGTATTTCTGCCACTGACTCCATAAATCGCCTAACTGACAAATTTTGCCAGAACTTCGTTACTTCGGTGCTTTTCTTCCGGAAATTTTGCTAAACCACTTTCTTCATCAATTTTTCGAAATAAAGCCATTTTTAAACTCAGAAAAACATAAAAAAAAATTATATCTAGAAGATTTAAAGATTAAACTATTCTACATTAAAAGCTACTAAGAACAACTAAAAACTATGAAACTAAGAACAAGCTTACCTCTTGTAGCTTCTTGCTCTCCTTCCTCCTTCTTGCTCCTCTTAGAAACCAACTCTTGGAGTTTGATTTGGTGTGAGGAGAATGAAGGGAAGAGCTTCATATTAATAGGAAAAATCCAACACCTTCTACAAGCTTCATCCTATCAATTTTTATCCTTTGGATCTAGCTACATTTTCAAACTCCCATCCTTACCACACATCTCTCAGAACCGCCCCCCCCCCCCTCTTCTTCTAGCCCCTTACATTTGCTTTTGAGTCATCTACATGAGTCATCCTCTTGGTACATTATCCTTTTCTATTTTTCCTAAAAGTCTTCCTATAGGTTAATGACTCACACTTTAGGGTTATGACTCATTTCATACATAGATTAGTGATTCATGTATCTTAGGTTAGTGACTCACCTTATCTTCTTCCAAATTTGCCAAGTGTCTTAGTCTTCTTATTTAAGCTATCTCTTTGTTTTTCACTAGAGAAGAATTTGTTTGGGTATCCTAATGAAGTTGTATGCTTAGTTTCTCATTGGATTTGAATTCTAGAAATTTCTAGCTTCATTTTGATACCAAATTTTGCCTATCTTCTCTATCGGTTTCAATCTTCAACAATTAAGGGAAATGGCTTTGGTTATACTTGTTTTCATGCTTGATTTATGCTTGTTCCAAATCTCTTCTTACATTTGATTCATAGTTGATGGATTTCAAGATATAATTTAGTTTGTATAGATTTTCTTTTGTTTATGTCTAGAATTAATTTCATGAATTATCCTAATTGTTTTGTGCTTAATTTTCTTATTGGAGGACACCTTGACTTTCCTCTCTTCCTTCATACTACACACACACATGCACAACAATTACATCATCACATGCATCATCTTATCCTCTTCCATTTTCCCTTAGAAGTCTTCATGCATTTATATTGGTTCATGACTCATCTTGCTTAGGGTGGTGACTCATTTATGCATAGAGTTGTGACTCACTTATGCATAGGGTTATGACTCATATGGCATGTGTGTATTTGATTTTGTTTGAACTTTTCTTTTCCCCTTTTGTTTCTCCAAAAACCGTCCCCCACCCCTTTTATTTCTTTTTAATTTGTGTTTTAATCTTCCTACAATATTTAGGAGGAAAACTCTCATTGGTTAGCTTTAGTTCACATGGATTCCACTTTATTATATTTAATTAGAACCATTGGATTAGCTTCATGAGGGCTAATCTTGGCCTTTGGTGTTAATTGACTTTTCAAAGCTTAATTAGAGTTTAATTAGCATTTTAATCAAAAGCCTAATTGTCTCTTGATTATTGCGTTATTAGTGTTTAAGGTATTTTATGACCATTGGTGATATATTTTATACTAATCTCAAACCCTTATTGGTCATTGAATTTTAATTAGCCCAATACACTTCTAATTGATGACCATTAATGTTAATTGTGAATAATTAGCTAGTTATTCTATTAGTGGTAATTTAATTGCTCATTAATTGTTGGTAATTGCACTTTTAATTGTTCAAGTGTTTTGGTAATTCTTCATGGCCCTTTATGAATTAATATAAGCTATGTATTAGTTCTAGGGTTTTAGAAAATTTGGTCTCTTAAACAATTATAAAATTGGTATTTAAGACCCCTTGTTAATTATGAAAATTAATACAATTATTCCAGGTATTGTAAATTTAATTGTTCCTTAGTTGTTAGTAATTTCTCCTAATTGGTATACGCATTTTCAGGCCATTTAATTATCTCTTATGATTGAATTAGGATTATACTTAGTTTTAGAGACTTTAGGGCATTTTATAATATTTTATGATTCATCATGTAATTTTTAAAATTGGGTTTTGCCCTATCCAAATTCTAGAGAAAATTTGCCCAAGAGATAAAATAAACTACAAAATTTGGAGACAACATATTCTCCTATTTTTAATAGGTATGATTTGCCAAATTATAATATTTTTAGTGAATATGAATTTTAGGATATTACATTTCTCCAAATTTTATTTATGTAATTCCATAACTCTTTCTTGCTCTTCTTGATCATACAAGAACTCTAATTTAATTTGGTAATTATTTGCATTTTTATGGTATTTTATGATTCCTAAGAAAATTTAATCATTGGTTACTTTAATCCTACATGGAGATTTCTAGAAAATAGAATAACCACACCTCATAATTTGAGACTACATATCTATCTATTTTAAGTAGATGTCATTTATCAAAATATTGTATTTATGAGGAATAATAATTTTTGGGGTATTACAATAAACGTGATTCAACTTAAAATTTGATAACAGTCAGGGTTAATCCCGTTGGAGGATTTTAGACATACAATGATCCGAATTGTCAGTCAAATAGTTAGCAAATATGTTCCAAAATATTTGAGTATGAAATTCGAACTTAATTAGATCCCCTCCTTCAAAGTCTTCCTCAGCTACCCTAGCTGCACAGCCTTGCTTCCTGATCCAGAGCATCTTCCTAGATCTTTAGGTGTGACTGGGATTCATTGATAAGATAAATCCCAGGGTAATGGTTAATCTCACATTTAAAGTGTAAATTATACATGACAGTTATTTCACATAGTGCAGATTAAAAGAAAACATTCACCAAACACACCGCTACCCCGACTACATAATACCCAGTACTTGCATCGTTAACGGTGAAAGCACTTGCAAGTGGTACGTGTCCCAGACACGAAACCTTAGCGCCAGGAAAAATAGGCATGCAACATTATCATATAAAACAATAATCCACATCCAGCAGAATAAAACACATAGACTCGAGCATACAAACCCAACCAAGAATCCACAATACATGAACATACGAGGCATATATGTAAAACACAAGGAATTTGAGATCAAGTTACCAATCTCAACTTCGCGAATAAATAAAATCCCCGAATATTAGAAACTCGAACTTCTTCAATGTCCTAAAGTAAGATCATCGGAATTATTATTTTCCCTTTTTAGTTGTTATTTATTAATAACACCCCTTTCTATTAAATAATAATTCCCTTTATTAATAATACCATTTTTAATAAATAATAATATTAGTTATTTAGTTATTTTATTACCTTTTTCCCTTTTCTAATAATAATAATAATAATATTTATTTATTTTATTATTACCCTAGAATTATTATTATTTTTACTATTTATTGCTATTTTCCTACAATTATTTTAAACTCTCAGAAACTATCCTAACAATTTAAATTAGGAGTTTAAAAATACTAATCATCAAATAAATTATGCTTTTAATGTTTCTCATGATTTTTCCTAAGGTATAATGTTTCTCCTATAGGTGAAACAAATGAGCTGTAGGACAACAATCAAGACTCCATGAAAGTAACAAACTCAATTCTTTAAACCGTCTCACCTAGGTTTCTGAACAAATTTAATCAATACAACTCTTAGACGTGTTCACCCAAGTTGGATCCAAGGATCTAATATTTGGAAGAGCTTCATATGAGAACCAGCTAGCATATAAGTCTGGTTTCATGTTGGAATCCACTCAAACCATGTTTTTTCATGCTTTTGGTGGTTCCCAAAGTGAAATCAAACATATTCTTAATATTAGTTTTAGCTGCCAAGCATGAATCTTGTTATTACTATTATTATTATTATTTTTAAAAAAAGAGATGTCCATTACAGAATGACTAAATTATAAATCAACCTCCTAAGAGTTTACCTTTCCCCTGCATCACACTACTTTATCTTTCTCATAAATCATTTCTCGTAGTTAAAGGTATTAAAGCATGAGATAAAATTATTACAAAATCAACTTGAGGTAATGCTATTACTTTTTAACGTTTTACGTGAAATTGCTTCTGCTCCAACATTTGCAATGACATCATAAGTTTTGTTTTGGGTTTTTCACTACAACACGTATACATATAAGCTATATGTATATACACACTTAATAACAAACCAGCTAGCAAGCTTATATGAAGCATCATATATTTGTTATATTATTTCCGTCTCTTTCTTTTGTTTATGCAATCACGTATCAGCCATTTTTCTGAGTTTTTAAATAGTAAAAACAGCAATCTATTACAGTGATATGTATATATATATATTCATTCATTAACCCTATGACGCTTTTAACGGAGACAAAAGCAGATGAAGCTCAAACACTTACCTCTGGTTTTTGGTTGCAAAAACAGAGCAAAACAGATGGGAATGATTTAGGTTTGAGTCTTCCTCTCGATCTTGGTTTCTGTCTTGGTTTCTCGGTTTCTAGTTTCCCTCTGCGTCTCTGAAGGTGAATGGTGGAAGGAAAGAATGAGAACAATAACTCACCCTCTTTGCGTCTCCCACACTCTCTCTCAGTCTTTCTCCCACTCAGCTCTCACTCTCGTACTCAACTGGGCCGAAAATGAATAAGGAGCATGGTTACGTATATATGGGAACCCTTGGACCAATCCGACAAAAAGAATGACGGACCAGAGAAGTATTACACAGCGCTGGGCTCGAGAGAGATATGGCGTTGCTGGTCACACTGTCCGAAAAGATATGCTGATGAGGAAAGGCATGGTGTGGTCTGTGTTTACGTGTTGTAGCGCGTATCATGTTAAGATCTCTCTTGCTGATCTGCTTTTGCTTAACGTGTTCAGCTGAGAGTAATATAATATAGATGGAAATGAATAATATAATGGTCTTGGTCTTCATTCCTGGACCGTGAGATGGGAACCAAAGAGCTAATGTTTTGCAGTTGCGTTTGGAATGAGAATGGGACTAAGGAGTATTTGGAGAAGTGGGATTAATGGATAAATGGGTCAAATGGTTTTGTGTCGTTGGAATGGATTATAATGGGCTTTTCTTAAAAAAAATCTATAGTATATTGTTATCATGTGTTGGCTTCTGGGTTTGCTTCTGGCTGGACTGGACTGTGGGAGTATTTACATATGCTTGGTGTCTCAATAATAAGAGGGTTCTATCCCTCTCCCCTATCACCTTGTATCAAAAATAATAAAAGGGTGTTCGTTGGTCCAATTCCATAATTATCTCTTGCACATATTTCCTACATTTTATTCTTTTTTTTGAAAAAAAAAATATTGCAAGGAACATAAATTCTTAATTTTCCAAATAATTAAATTAATTATTTGGTCAATTTCCACTGTTCATAAATTATTCCTTATTTGAATTATTATTTTCCCAAAATAAATTAAGGGAAAAATAAGCCTAACTTTTCAATAATTATTTTCAATTAATTATTTTAAGCAAAATTTCATAATTAATTTCCCTATCTTATTCAAACTTTAAAATCCTAAAATTTGGGATGTTACAGTAGTCAGGGTGGCCAACCCCAACTACCTAGCCTAAGGCCTCAGTGGACACCTATAAACACACAGTCAAATAAGCTCCACCTAGCCCACATACCTCGGGCCTCAACAGCCACCTATAAACACACAGTCACATATGCTCCACCTAGCCTACATGCCAAGGGCCTCAGTAGTACCTCTATAGGTACTACCTAGCCACTATGCCTTAGGCCTCAGCAGCACCCCTACAGGTACTACCTAGCCCGCATACCTTGGGCCTCAGCAGTAACCATAGAACATGAAGTCCCATAGATACCACCTAGCCTGCATCCACAATTATGATAACACATAACATACAAGAGCCACATAGAGTATGCAAGTTTCAATTACTACCTGGCATGCCTTGCAAATAAAAAACTCTTCCCTTGGTGCTTGGAATATGTCTCATACGTGTTAACAACCTAGATACAGCAAGATCATCATGCTTTCAGTCACATATACAAGTTTCACTTCATGTTCCATAAATTTCGCCTAACTCCAGAATTTTCCAGAATCTCTGATCCAACTTCTCAAATTTTTAATATATTCTAGAAAAATCGTATCAACATGAAATTAATGGCCTTAGAACCCTTAGCATGTATACTTTATAGGAAAAATAATTACCAAAGTCATCTGGGTTCGAAACTTGTCCTTATTCCCAAACATTAGCCACTGGTCCGAGACAGAGTCCAGGTTTTTAGGTCATTTTCAACTTAAAAGAACTCTCGGTTGGAAACTCCAAATTGAAGGTGGAATATCACCTAGAGGGGGGGTGAATAGGTGATCTCAAAAATTCTTTTAGACGTACGATTGATAAACGATGAAAGTAGTAAGAAAAGTAAAGAGAAATGACACAGAGGAATTATATTGGTTCGGTCGAACTCTTGACCTACGTTCAGTACCCAGACGCTCTGGGATTTTCTACTATCACTCAAGAACAATTACACACTCTGTAACTTAGGATGATCCTTTCTCCCTAGGACTTACTCCCCCTTACAAGTTGTAATTGTACACAATTAGATACACACTCTGTACTCGAAAGTTATCCTCTTTCTAGGATACACTCCCCCTTACAAGTTGTACTCTGATTACCCAATCTCCAAGTCCCACGACTTGAGATTCTTACAATGAATGATATACACGAATATGAACTCTCTCACAGAGCAGATGTTGATAAACACTGAAGTACAAGATATCCGAAGATATCAATGGAATGGACAGAACTGTTGAATACAGTAAGAGTAGAATGCACAGCGTTTTTTCGGTGCTTGATGAATTCAAAACTTCAGGTATATATAGTTGATTTCATGACCGTTGAGAAGTTTGAAGAAATATCCGTTGAGACTTTAAAATGGCCGTTAGAGATAAAGCAGAAGATCCGGAGTAATCGCCGTCATTTATTCCCGTAATGGTGATTATGATCGTTGAATAATCGCGGTCATTAATTCCTGTAATTGTGATTATGACCGTTGAAACCCAGCAAAGGAAATGAAATATTCTTGCCCAGAATGTTGCAGAGATAAGTTTGTCGTTGAGTTTCTCGAATAGGCAAGTTTAATGAATGTCGGATTGCCTTGATCGATATCCTGTGTTTGATCCTTATTCTAATAATCTGTAACTCATTAACAAATTGATTAAAAGCAAATAAGAATAGTAATGAGTAATGAATTGAGGAAATAGAGTCACAATCAATTGAATTTGATTTTCCGAAGACGGTGATTTGATGATTAGAAAGATGTGAATTTCAGTTAAAGAGTTGATGACTTGAGGTAATGACTCGAGGCAATTGATTTTAGAAAATCAAGTCACAGGATGAAGGTGTCTAAGACATGACTTGAGTTTGAGAAAGAATTGACTTGAGTTGATGACTTGAGGTATTCACTTGATATGCAAGAGTCAGTGACTTTCTCTTTGAAATGCACAAGTTGAAAGCTTTAACTTGATATAAGAAGTTAATGACTTGAGTTAATGATTTGAGTCATTAACTTGAGATGCAAAAGTTAAACCCGATAATTTCAAAAGAAATGAGCAAATGAAAGCTTGACTTGAGTTAATAAGTGAATGACTTGAGTTAGTGACTTAAGTCATTAACTTGATATGCAAAAAGTTAAACCCGATGTTTTCGAAATAAATGGCCAAATCAACACTTGACTTGAGTCAATAAGTGAATAACTTGAGTTACCAACTTGAGTCAATGACTTGATATTTCAAAAGTTGAACCCGATACTATCAAAGCAAAGTGGCCAAATGAAACCTTAACTTGAGTTAAAAGTAGATGACTTGATTGGGAAAAAAAAATGAAGAGGATTTGTCTAGAGTCATTTGTGCTATAGTGGAAGGAATGCTTTGAGGCAAGTCATAATTGTCTAGAGGCAAATGGTGAAAGTTTAACAAAATTACAATTTTGCCATTAAAAAAATTCATCGAGAATGACTTGCAAGAGTGACTTCCTTGACTTGAGGCAAAGGAGGAAGTCATCATAATTACAGTTTTGCCATTAGAAGTGAATTTCAAAGTAATTACGATTTTACCATTATATGTGTATTTTTCCAAAACTTGCGGGAATGACTTGCGTGAACAAATTAGATGACTTGAGGCAAAAGAAGAAGTTAGACGTAATTACGGTTTTGCCATTTTAAATGGATTTTCTGAAACATATACTTTGAGATAAAATATTGAATGACTAGAGGCAAACCACAAACTCCAAATTTTCATTTAAAATTAAGATTCAATTACATTATAATTGTTATCCCCAAAACATCAAAAACATGAGAACTAACACAAATGACACAAAATATTATATCAAAATCATCCTCAGGATGTCTAGTTTCTCCATGTAAAATTTCAAATCATTTAGACTTCATTTACTATTTTACAACCATCGATTTCCCTTCGTTGCCCAAAAACCATAAAAGCTGGCAGATTTTCGGTAGTTGGCGGAATTCAATGTGGTGAGCTTATATAGCCTTCGCCATTAATGCCATTTGAGAAGTTTGCAAACTAGCCGTTTAGACTCTTTTAATTTTCCGTTAGGCACAGATGCACTCTGTTAGTAAGTAGTGGACCGTTGCTTCATTAAATGCTTTGTCGTCGAATGTCTCATAGCAGAGGTTGACTCAAAGTATTTGCTGGAATAAGTATGCCTCGAAGGAATGTCTTTGTCTGCTACACGTTTTAATTCTATTTGCGTGCTTTGCTTCTTTTACCGTGTATTAAATGCTTCTGACACATTGAAATGCTTTATGGTGATTTAGCATTTAAACCATGTTAAACCTTTCTGAAAAATACTAATAAACTGATTAAGCTTGATTAGAAAGAGTTTAAATCAATAATATAAAACACCTAGAAGATATTCAGAGGATTAAGATTACGAGAATGAAAGCTAAAAAATATCAGCGTGCATTCTTGAGAATTAATACTTTGATTCTCGAGAATTGTATGAATAAAGTATTAAGCTAGAAGGTATATTACGCTGATACTCGAGAATCAGATATGTGTACTCGAGAATGATACGTTAAAATGATATCGTAAACACTTTGTTAAGGTATTCTCGAGAATTGTATTCCAATACTCGAGAATAACACATTAAAAATGATTTCGTAAACAACTGTGTTAAGGTATTCTCGAGAATTGCATCTTAATACTCGAGAAAAATATTTTGAGAGTTTCTTCGCAAATACTATTAATGAGGCATTTGTTGGAATTCGTAAACGCAACAGAATTATACAATTTTTACGAATCCCATGGAGGATCTATCAACAGCGTTTAAATTAAGGTTTGTTAGGAAAAACCATACATATGCGTAGGGATGAGTGTTCCGTTCAAATCGGTCTGGTGCGCATCTTTTGCTTCGTGTGTCTCAACCGTCGTACGTCTTGAACGTGGTGCAATCTTGTTTGATCAAACAGGAGCAAAAATCTCCTCCCTCTACCGACATCCACACAAACAGCACTGGAACATGGGCGGTAGCGTGCTAGCGCCTTCAAACCTTGTGTCTCTCTTTTTCTCTCTAGAGTTTATTGCAGCTTCTCTAATTCATCCGTGTCTTTAATTTGACTAAATCAATATCTATTTATAGAGTTTCTAAAACCCTAATGAGCCGTATTAAAATATTCAAAATTAATCTAATTAATCTTGAATTTGAATTAAATCAATACATTAATTAAAATTTGTCCAACAGATCTAATCAAATATATTTATTTAATTCAAATTATGAGCCTACAGATTTAATTGATCTTCATGAATTAAATTCAAAATATGATATCCTTCTATTTAATTAAATCTGAGATACCATATCTCAATTTAATTAAATTTGAGATACTACATCTTTATTCAAAAATTAAATCTGAGATACAATATCTCAATTTATTATAGTTATTTAATTTATCAAATAAATTAAATACTATACATAATAATATTATTATCTATAAATAATATCATTATTATTTTCGAATTTAGTTATAATATAATATAATATAATATAATATGATATATATATATATACATATACATATATATATCAACTCTAGATTAACAGTAGTCATTAAATCTTAGACATTTCTAAGATTCAATGAATCTGGACACTATTGCTCGTGTTGGGCTATTCTTGTGTGCGACCCTACAGGCCCACATGAGATTGGCAGCGATCCAATACTGTACCGGCCTACAAGTTGCAAGCGGCCTCTAGCAAGACATTGCGACTACACAATTCATATGGGGATTGATGATACGATGCTACTTATGATACAACCATGTTACGTCCCTTTTGTCACGCGATAATTTGGTCAAGGATGAGGGATGGATAATGTCAACTTCTTGTTCTTGACCGTTACTTTCTCGATTCTCGAGTAGTCTAATAATGGAAACTCCTTTCCTTCGTAGTATGGCCATACGTTTATCAGACTTACTCATCGAGGGGCCTAGTATTATCTCTCCACAAATGTGAGGGACAAATTCCATCTTGACCATTCACATTCTTCTGCATGAAAACCACTAATCCCAATCCAAGCCTTTATGATCACCCAGTCAAAGGTGACTTTTGACTAGGTCAAAGATCAGTGACTCATTATGTAGGAATCCATAATGATCTCAGGTCAAAGGGCGTTATGACGCGGTTGTACATGAGATAAGCTTATGACTAAATCCATGCAGCTTTCTCATAGTGGGTCGGTCCAGCACCTTGTACTCTTACAAGTGCCTATGCCTTTGATTCGTATCTCCATACCTTATTAAAGTCATACTAGTCTTATTTCATCTTCGTTCCTACGTAGATTGTAATATCCCGAATTTTGGACCCAGAAAATTGAGAATAAGCCTAAATTAGGCAGACTACTAAGCCCTGTTTGAGAAGAATCCCTTGAATGACAAGAGATAGGAAGTCTCTAGTGGGCCCAGGTTTGAAAAAGATGCAGGCCAAGGGCAAGATACCGGTGAGGTATAAAGCTAGTGTGATGAAACGGGACCCAGGGAAAATGACAGAACAAAGATTATTGACCCCTGGAAGTGTGTATGTGCCATATAGGGACAAGAAAGAGAAAGAGACACTAAAATAGGCATGTTCCAAAAAGCAAGAGATAGGATGATCATTGCACATGGACACGTGTCACCACGAAACTAAAGGAAGATAAGGCAAGGGCAAAATGGTCAATTCCTTGTCCTTTGGGCATTGAATTTCGTCCAACATGAGAGAAGAAAGAAAATTACATGATTTTATCCATACCCCAGTCCAGACACAAGACACGGGACTCACAGGCGATAAACCGATAAAAAGGGGACCGATAAGGACCAGTTAGGGGATTATTTTTGGACGGAATGAGGCAAATTTGGGGCCACCTTGGAAAGAGGGAAGGTGTTAGTTCTGATTAGTTTTGATGATGTCTTATATTGATGCCATTATCTAGAGCAAAAAGTTTTGTCATATACATTGACTAACTACCTTATTTAATATAGATTAGTTCAAGTTGAATCATGAAGAATAATCCAGAAGAAGAGAAGAGACTAAAGAAGGAATCATGAAGAATAATCCAGAAGAAGAGAAGAGACTAAAGAAGGAAGAACTTGCACAGTATAATGAGAATATCAACACTCAAGTTTTTGTGATATTGGAAGTCTCCATGATCAAGCGGAAGTTGGAGTAGCTTAATTCGGAGTCAGCAAACATCAGTGTGAATAGTAGCGTATCGTGAATAGTACCACGTATACATGAATAGTGCCAATACTGGAAAGTCTACATGATCAAACAGAAGTTCGAAAGGCTTAATTCAGTGCCAAATTAAGCTATTTGGAGCATCATCATGAATAGCAATTTCTTAGCTACAAAACCGCATATATGAATAGTGCTATACGGATCGTATACGTTTGCTGCAATGACTTGTTTGCCTCCAGGCTAGTTGCCTCGAGTCAAGAAAATAATTGCTTCAAGTCATTTACATTTATTTCTCCAAATTCATTCAGAATGGCAAAATCGTAATTCTGTAGAACTTCAGCTTCAATGGCAAAATCGTAATTTTGCTGACTTTCCAATATGGCTGCATCGACTCCAGGAACTGTTTCATGCTCTGTTTGCCTCTGGTCTGCGTTTTTCATGGGCGACATTCAATGTTTCGATGATATCTCACAAACTAGACGTTGGATTGAGGTGAAACCAATTTTGGATGAAAGTAGACTCCCAATGCGTCATTTGGAGACCAGATTCAAGTCCAAAGGAGTTCAGATGAAAGAGAAACAAATTGTGGAAGTTGGCAGTGCAATTCACGCCACACAGCAAGGCGAGCTTCAGTATTTTGGGTGTATCTCACAAAATACATATCCAATTGAGCTGAAACCAGTGGCATATGAAACTAGACTCAAAATGCGTCACACCACAATTTGACCCACTCAAAACGGAGCTCAGACCAGGGAGATATGGCCTTCGAAATTTGATACATGTGATTCTGGAATCAACTCAGAATAGCCTCGGTTTTCTGTCTATATCTCACATTATACAGAACCAAATGAAGTGAAACCAATTCCATATGATTCTATACTCAACAAGTGTTTCACAGAATTTGGAAGCAACTAAAAAGAGCTTGAAACCAAGGAGATATGAATTTTGAAATTTCTGGGTTGCTGGAACTCTGTTTTCTGGGCAGACAGTGTTCATCGGATTATAACAGTCAAAATACAAAGTATTTTGAGCTGCTTCTTTCTTCATTGGAAACAAGACATCAAGAGCTTTCCAGGGATATATCATTTGCTAATTTTAGAGCTATACACGAAGAGATATGGCTTCTGGAATTCAAGCTATGTGCTGGATCAACTATCACGAAAGTACTGTTCATCGTCTTCAAAAATCAACGCGTCCGGAAATACAGTTGCTCATGGAAAATGTCCATATGAACACCAAAATGACTTATACTACTTCTTAACATTATTTATATCATTTGTGTATAAGTTTGAAGTGATTAGAACAAAGATTGAATTCAAAACCGATTGAAGCAAAAATTCAATGGTTATTTGATGGAGAAAGCTACGGAGGTATTTGCTGGAGCAAGAAAGCCACGGTTATTTGATGAAGACAGAGTTGAAGGAATTCAGTGAAGCATATAATGGGATGAGAAAGACGAAGCAATGGCTATTTCTCAAATGGACCGAAACTTACAACGGTAATATCTCAACGGATCCGATATTCGAATGAAGGAATGTCCAACGGTCAAATAGCTCACAACGGCTCACAACTCCAACGGACATATACCCACTCTCAACAATCATATTCTAAAAACAGAAGATGGAGCTCAATGAGGAAAAGCCGTACGCAAGCTTCAACGGAAACAATTTTCAAATAGTGCCGTTACTATTCACAACGGTCAATATTTCTCCAACGGCTCATTCTACATGCTTATATAAGGAGAAGGATTCAAAATGGAAAAACACATGAGCTTACACTTTCAAAATGCCTTCTGATGTCTATCTCATATTCTCTCTATTTTCTTAGTGATCATATAATTTATTAAGAGAGTGAGATTATTTGTATTGTACTTCAGTGTTCATCTTATCACTTCTTAAAGAGAAGATTTGTTTGTAAACATTTTATCTGAGAGTTACTCAAGATTGGGTGATCTTGAGTGGGAAACACATTGTGTTGATTACAGCTTGTAAGGGGAGTGAATCCTAGGGAGAGGATTACTTCGAGTACAGAGTGTGTGATCAAGCGGTGTATCCTTACGGTGTGTAAGGGGGAGTATCTCGGTAAGAGATTTGTAAAAGGCTGCACAAGTGCCCGGCTAAACTTGTGGGATTGTAGCGGTTCTCAAGTACCCGATTAAAGCTTGAGTGAGATAGTGGATTGAAATCTCAGGAGGTGCCTGGGGACTGGATGTAGGTCATCGTGGATTGGGCCGAACCAGGATAAATCACAGTTTGCATATTCTCTTCCTTAAACTCTTATATTTCCAGCAAATATTATTTTAACATTTATTTGAATATTCAACTGTTGATTTATGAATAGTTATTTTCATACTCATTACCTTCATTAAGAGTTGAAAAGAATTTTTAAAGTTTCTAAATTTTTATCTGACACCCAATTCACCCCCCCTCTTGGGTGATAGCCAGG
This sequence comes from Acacia crassicarpa, assembly GCA_034222035.1. Taxonomy (NCBI): domain Eukaryota; kingdom Viridiplantae; phylum Streptophyta; class Magnoliopsida; order Fabales; family Fabaceae; genus Acacia; species Acacia crassicarpa. The sequence continues at coordinate 45,494,741 of JAWXYG010000003.1, forward strand.
TCTAACATTTGGTATCAGAGCAGGGCTCTTGTTTAATGGACTTAACCGTCTCAAGAGTTACAATGGCTAATTTTGGGTGTTACTTGCTTTCTGAAGGTTTTGATTATACTGTTCCACCATTTTTAAAAGATATTGATTTTTGGTTTTGGAAAGCTAGAATGACTAGTTTTATCAAAGCAACAGATTTTGATATGTGGAAAGTTTTTATAAATGATTTTGATTTCAAACCAAGAAAGGATTGGAGAGATATAGAAAAGAAAATGTTTTCACTAAACATTAGAGCAATGAAAATTTTGTATAGTGCTTTAACCGAAAATGATTTTGTAAAAATCAAATGTTGCTCTAATGCTAAAGATATCTTGGATACTCTTGATTCTATTTATACTTCTAACAATTGTGTTGAAGTTGAAAGTGTTGATAGTTCATCAGAGATTTCTAACTGCACATCTATGAGTGATGAACAAATGGAAGACGGTGAAATTAGAGAATATTTTCATGAACCAGTCAACACAAAAGAACAAGAGAAAGAGGACTCCCAAGAAGAGCTCAAGGACAATTGTGATCAATCATTATATGAAGCTCAAGTTGTACATGAGGTAAACAATTCCAATTCTTCTTGTGTAGTTAAGAAAAATGATTTTGAACATTTGCATAAAATTGTTTTTCAACCAATTACTGATTCTATTTTGAAAAACAAAAATGTTTTCAATCATGCTGGAAAATCATGTGGGAAGAATGAATGTTCAAATGAATATTATTTGAAGTTTTACTCTCATAATCAGTACAATACTTGCAAAAATGTTCATAATAAGCATCATTCTATTATTTGCAATTATTGTGGAAAATCTGGTCATATTTCTCATACATGTTATATTAGAAGAAATTATAATGTGAGAAATATATTTGTTTGGGTTCCTAAAGGACAAGTAAAATCCAATACTAACAGTCAAGGACCCAAGTATAAGTGGGTACCAAAATGTCCATCTAGTGCTATATGTGTGCAGGATAATTTGAAAATCAATGGACATAAGGGTACTGATGAGACGAAGAACAATCCAAGAGTTTCTCATGCACGTAAAAAGAGACTTACTTCAAACAGAAGAACTCTCAGAGCACCCATTGCTAGAACTACAAGGTCAAACCATGAAAAGCAATGGATACATACAAGAAGAGTATCTTCTACCTCAAGAATAAATTATCATAGAGTATCCTTCAACTACCTTAAGGAAAATAAGAAGAGGAGAATCTCTGAAATGCCAAATAGAAGACCATTGAAGTACATATCTTCTGAAAGAGCTTTGTCGATACCCATAGGAAGACACATGAAGAATCAATATGATAGAAAAAGACAGTGGGTAAGCAAAGTCAATTCTCCTAGTACCTAAGGCAAAGGTATACAACGGTAAAACCTCCTACTCTGTTATCTGAAATATTTATTGAGGTTTTATATTTTGTAACCTTAGGAATGAGCCTTGCAAATTTTTTTTAAACAAAAAATTGGTTTTTGACATCCTAAATTAATTTTTCAAAGTGTTTGCAATGTTCAATAATTTAACTCTTTAAGCATACATGATAATTTGAAAAGGAAATATTTCTTTTATCCATAAATCATGTTTAATTCACTGTGCTTAGTTGTTCTGAATTGAATATATTTATAAGAGCATGTGAATTTAATTTTAGTTCCTACAAGCTAACAATGATTGGATCCAAGTGAGGTTGGATACCAAGAAAGAAAAAGATTTATATGGTTTTGTAGGATCAAAGAAAGCTTCTCAAGAATGTAACAAAGAAAAATGATCCAACTTTTGAGAAAGCTCAACAAGCTATGCTTAATGTTGATGGTGAACGTCCGAAAAGGAATCATCTACACCAAAACCATCTTAATCAAGCAAGCTTCTACAAGGACAGGAGAAATTATGGTGATATCTAATTCTTATCTCATACTGTGATTGTATATTCATTTTTAGGTAATGAATACTTGTCCATTATTGCATTCCATTAGCAATCAATCATTTATGATTTTCAAAATATTTTTAGATTGCTAAATGGACCATAAGTGAATTTGTGCAAAACATTCTAAGATTATTTTTTTTGATACACAGTTCTATTCTTTTTAAAATTACAATTCACTCTATTTCTGGAAAAATGCATACAAATGTTTTGAAAATTATGCATATTTTGATTGCATTAAAATGATATTTCAAAATTGGAAGTTAAGTCTTTGTATATTGAATGTTAGATATGCTTCAAATCTTTCCAGTAGAGTTCTCCCTATCATTCACATATTGATCTTTGATATTCAATACGATGCTTGAACTCCTCATTCTTTATTTACAATCAAGTTAGATCTTATATCTAACAAGTTGATCACCTTTATGAGTTTCAAGCTTATTCAATTTGTGAAAATCTCATGCTTATTGGATAAATTCTTATTGGTTAAGTTATTCCAAGTATTATGAATGTTCACTAATGCATTAAATGTTAGTGCATTAACCATTATATGGAATAACTTACTAGGATAATATTATGGAACTCTAATCATTTGGATTAATAAGTTTGTACTTCATCATCTATGAATCCTAGTACTCCTTGTGTTACTCAAATACATAAGCATTTGTCTACATCCATATTTTGAGTAACTATTTCTATATATTCATATTCTTGCCTTGAATGTTATTATATTTTCAAAACTCTACTAAGGCAAGATTATCTCTTGATCAATAGCAAAGTCATTGTGCCTATATATTTCTATCATACTTAGCCCTTTTTTGGTTAATTCATTTTCCCTATGACTTTTGCTTTTGGGAAATTCTTCAACATGTTAACTTCAATGCTCAACATGTTTTCCAAATCTGAAGCATATTGATATATTCATTAAACTTATTGACTTCCACCATATTTAACATGAGCATCAATTTTTCAAACATGTTTCAAAAATGAATATTTCATTTAGGAAAATTTTGATTTTATACTGCATTATTACATTTTTGAAAGGACATTCAAGATTTAAAACAATTTGCATATTTCACTATCATTTTTTTTAAAAAAAAAAAAAAAAAATTCTGAACTAATTTATGGATAAGATTTTTTATGCTCTTTGATCAAAACTTCATGCATTTTATCAAAAACATCTCTTCTACATAAAGTGTATTTACAAATTGTCATTGAGAAATCACATTTTTGGTATCATTTAGTTGTTACCCTATTTGATTCATTGGCTTTAATTTATTTGATTGGGTAAAACTATGTTTTGATATTTGATTTTGATATACTCTTTGCTCAAATATCATATGATTTAATTTTATAAGAGCACAAGAGTTTATTATGTCTAATCCTGTGTGGACTCGATATCATTGAGTACCAAAGAACATATATTTTTGCAGGAGATCGATGACTAACATGGTCTGTTGTTGCATACAAAGAACATAGGCAAACAAAATAGACCATTTCAGTAGCTACGTTTGCAAATTTTGTGACATCACTTCTGTGAATGACAAGATTAGGCAACTCTGTGAATTGATCAACCAAAACTTCAAGGTCTTATCTAGCAAGAGGCTTAGATCAAGGTGATACAAGAGTGTACTAGCTTGATAAGAAAAGTTGTTGGCCACAGAAACTTATCCTTATGCATCAAATCTGGGAGTTCCTCAATACTGATCACATCATCAGATAATGGCCAGCCCGTGATGCACCTATGGATTACAAATGATTATGACTCAAGTAATTACGATATTACTTGAGTGAGGTATTGTATTTTGAAATAATGTTCATATTTCATAATCATTTCTATGCTCTCGCATTACTCAGCAGGCTAACTTGATTTTGTTCATTCAAATTTTATTTCACAAAGTTTAGCCTGAGAACATTTATTTTCAAAATGATCCTTATGCTTTAATCACTTTTATCATCTTAAAAAGCATAAGTAATTTCTTCATACCAATTTTAATGAACTTGAAAGTTCTTAATTCTGAGGTACCATGTTGTAAGTAAAGATATTTCCAAATCTCATAACATTTGCTGTCACATTATTATTTGGTATCATTAAAAGGAACTTCATGCATTCATTAAGGGGGAGCTTCACGTTCATATGTGTTTTATACTCTACAAGCTCTTCTCATTTATTTGAAGAAAACCCTTTTAAGCATACTCATATACAATTATTATTTGTTATTAGTTTTGATGATGAGTTAATATTATATTTTTCTTTCATTATTATTTGAAAAATATGTTTTCGAGAGGAACACTTTGATATCTGGTTGCACTAACAAATCTCTTCAGGAAAGAATATTTTTAATTTGTAGCAGGAGATTTGGTTATGTGTTACAACTTTCCTTAATACACTACAAGGAGAAATTATTAAATTAAGGAAAGATGCTTTGGGGATTAATTATTGAAGATGAGATATGCTCTACAGAAGAGATCTATGAAGGCAAAGGATGGAAGCTAAAGTACTGATCAAATTTATTCAAATGAGAAACAACTCAAGAAGCCAGTACTCTCATCTTATTCGCATCATACAAGATATTCATGATCCTTCGATTGAGCCTCTTTAAAGAACCTCATACAACAAGAAAGAAGCCTATCACTACTTCATCTTAGGGCATGGCGACTCAACCAAATATCTTACAGCAAGCAAATGGACTTCATCGATCATTCAACAATTTGCAGAATCTACATGAGCATTTCTAATCTCTATCTTTTTATATTCAGTAGACATTCTGCACATGTTTGATATGAATTTGTTTTTAACTATGAAAGTTTTAAGTTTCTTGAAAAACCTCTCCAAATTGTATTTCAAACATACCTTCATGAAACATCTTTTCTACTTGCATCAAATATTTTCAAAAGGGGGAGAGAATAGCAATTATTTCTCACGTGTTTTTCATATTTATCTCTCCACAAGTATATCTTCTTTACTTCAACTTTTTGCTAATGACAAATAAGGGGGAGAGAATGGCAAGAAAAATATGTTGCATTTAATATATTCTCATATTCATACATATTTTTCTTAAGGTATTTGCCATCATCAAAAAGGGGGAGAATGTTAGTTCTGATTAGTTTTGATGATGTCTTATATTGATGCCATTATCTAGAGCAAAAAGTTTTGTCATATACATTGACTAACTACCTTATTTAATATAGATTAGTTCAAGTTGAATCATGAAGAATAATCCAGAAGAAGAGAAGAGACTAAAGAAGGAATCATGAAGAATAATCCAGAAGAAGAGAAGAGACTAAAGAAGGAAGAACTTGCACAGTATAATGAGAATATCAACACTCAAGTTTTTGTGATATTGGAAGTCTCCATGATCAAGCGGAAGTTGGAGTAGCTTAATTCGGAGTCAGCAAACATCAGTGTGAATAGTAGCGTATCGTGAATAGTACCACGTATACATGAATAGTGCCAATACTGGAAAGTCTACATGATCAAACAGAAGTTCGAAAGGCTTAATTCAGTGCCAAATTAAGCTATTTGGAGCATCATCATGAATAGCAATTTCTTAGCTACAAAACCGCATATATGAATAGTGCTATACGGATCGTATACGTTTGCTGCAATGACTTGTTTGCCTCCAGGCTAGTTGCCTCGAGTCAAGAAAATAATTGCTTCAAGTCATTTACATTTATTTCTCCAAATTCATTCAGAATGGCAAAATCGTAATTCTGTAGAACTTCAGCTTCAATGGCAAAATCGTAATTTTGCTGACTTTCCAATATGGCTGCATCGACTCCAGGAACTGTTTCATGCTCTGTTTGCCTCTGGTCTGCGTTTTTCATGGGCGACATTCAATGTTTCGATGATATCTCACAAACTAGACGTTGGATTGAGGTGAAACCAATTTTGGATGAAAGTAGACTCCCAATGCGTCATTTGGAGACCAGATTCAAGTCCAAAGGAGTTCAGATGAAAGAGAAACAAATTGTGGAAGTTGGCAGTGCAATTCACGCCACACAGCAAGGCGAGCTTCAGTATTTTGGGTGTATCTCACAAAATACATATCCAATTGAGCTGAAACCAGTGGCATATGAAACTAGACTCAAAATGCGTCACACCACAATTTGACCCACTCAAAACGGAGCTCAGACCAGGGAGATATGGCCTTCGAAAGTTGATACATGTGATTCTGGAATCAACTCAGAATAGCCTCGGTTTTCTGTCTATATCTCACATTATACAGAACCAAATGAAGTGAAACCAATTCCATATGATTCTATACTCAACAAGTGTTTCACAGAATTTGGAAGCAACTAAAAAGAGCTTGAAACCAAGGAGATATGAATTTTGAAATTTCTGGGTTGCTGGAACTCTGTTTTCTGGGCAGACAGTGTTCATCGGATTATAACAGTCAAAATACAAAGTATTTTGAGCTGCTTCTTTCTTCATTGGAAACAAGACATCAAGAGCTTTCCAGGGATATATCATTTGCTAATTTTAGAGCTATACACGAAGAGATATGGCTTCTGGAATTCAAGCTATGTGCTGGATCAACTATCACGAAAGTACTGTTCATCGTCTTCAAAAATCAACGCGTCCGGAAATACAGTTGCTCATGGAAAATGTCCATATGAACACCAAAATGACTTATACTACTTCTTAACATTATTTATATCATTTGTGTATAAGTTTGAAGTGATTAGAACAAAGATTGAATTCAAAACCGATTGAAGCAAAAATTCAATGGTTATTTGATGGAGAAAGCTACGGAGGTATTTGCTGGAGCAAGAAAGCCACGGTTATTTGATGAAGACAGAGTTGAAGGAATTCAGTGAAGCATATAATGGGATGAGAAAGACGAAGCAATGGCTATTTCTCAAATGGACCGAAACTTACAACGGTAATATCTCAACGGATCCGATATTCGAATGAAGGAATGTCCAACGGTCAAATAGCTCACAACGGCTCACAACTCCAACGGACATATACCCACTCTCAACAATCATATTCTAAAAACAGAAGATGGAGCTCAATGAGGAAAAGCCGTACGCAAGCTTCAACGGAAACAATTTTCAAATAGTGCCGTTACTATTCACAACGGTCAATATTTCTCCAACGGCTCATTCTACATGCTTATATAAGGAGAAGGATTCAAAATGGAAAAACACATGAGCTTACACTTTCAAAATGCCTTCTGATGTCTATCTCATATTCTCTCTATTTTCTTAGTGATCATATAATTTATTAAGAGAGTGAGATTATTTGTATTGTACTTCAGTGTTCATCTTATCACTTCTTAAAGAGAAGATTTGTTTGTAAACATTTTATCTGAGAGTTACTCAAGATTGGGTGATCTTGAGTGGGAAACACATTGTGTTGATTACAGCTTGTAAGGGGAGTGAATCCTAGGGAGAGGATTACTTCGAGTACAGAGTGTGTGATCAAGCGGTGTATCCTTACGGTGTGTAAGGGGGAGTATCTCGGTAAGAGATTTGTAAAAGGCTGCACAAGTGCCCGGCTAAACTTGTGGGATTGTAGCGGTTCTCAAGTACCCGATTAAAGCTTGAGTGAGATAGTGGATTGAAATCTCAGGAGGTGCCTGGGGACTGGATGTAGGTCATCGTGGATTGGGCCGAACCAGGATAAATCACAGTTTGCATATTCTCTTCCTTAAACTCTTATATTTCCAGCAAATATTATTTTAACATTTATTTGAATATTCAACTGTTGATTTATGAATAGTTATTTTCATACTCATTACCTTCATTAAGAGTTGAAAAGAATTTTTAAAGTTTCTAAATTTTTATCTGACACCCAATTCACCCCCCCTCTTGGGTGATAGCCAGGTCTAACAGAAGGTACCACATGAGTATGCCTAGGCAGAGGAAAATGTTTGGAAAGACAGAGAAAAGTACAAGAAGACGCATTTTTGGACCCGGTGGGACCCGATAGGGGCCGGTAGACCCCGAAATTGACCGATAAAGTGGGAAATTGGAATTAATTATTGGGGATCATTTTGGTGGGACCCCTTGGACGTGTAACACTCTTTTTGGGCAGCAAAATCTGATTTCAAGACCAAAAATAAGCTTGTCTAATTCATTGAATTAACCGTGGGGCTCGCCGGTAAGTTAAGATGGTAACTTGAGTCAAGATGGAGAACTCTTATCAAATTGAAAAGTGGAATCTGACTTATGGGCAACAAAACATGCCACCTATTCCTCCCTAGAAGAATCTCAATTTGCACATGGGATAAAGCTTAAGAAAAGATAATTGAATGCCAACCAAACTAGAGATTTAATTAGTTACATGGGAACTAAATGGTCACTTTTGGGTTATTATTAAAAAGGGCTTAATCAGCCATTTCCTTCCCAAAATTTCGTGCTCCAGCTGAAGAGGAAGGAGGAGAACATCAAACATCCATAGCTCAACTCAAGCTCTCAACCACTTGCTCCACCAATCCAAAGTTCCGAAACCGGTAACTACCGACAACTTGAATCTTTCAAGCTTTAACTTTGGAATTTCGTGCTGCTGTTTGGAACCTGATTTTAGGGTTTTATTTTGAAGTTTTTGATGGTCCCAAAATGTTTAAAACATGATTTTTCGTGGGGTTAAGTCATGGTTTAAGTTTCTTAACTCAAAAACCCCAAAAACTCAAGGAAGAGGCTTGCTGCCAGCTTTCTGGATTCTGGGCAGCGAAGCTTCAAAAATGTTTTTAAAATAGTGGAGATGTTGGTTTGAGCTGAAATTTTACAGGTGAAAAGTACACATCTGGGGAATCATTTTGATATATAACTTGACATATTTTTGATGCACCGATTGAGAGATACAATTTTTCTAAGTTGGCTTTGTCTGCAACAGGGCCAAATCTGACCCAGATGTGGAAAGTGAGAAACACGACGAAATAAAAGTGCTTTCTGGGTCTTGGAATATTTTTCATAAAAAATAGACATTTCAATGGTTCAAATGGCGCTGGTTTCATGTAAAAAGGATATTTTTGGAATTTATTAAAAATCCCACAAGTTGGGTCAGAAACACTGGATTTCTGGAAAAACTAGTTTGGGCTCGGTTTTGAAGAGAAAAACGTATTGGCAATTTTGTAAATATTGAATAAGTGTGTTTTGATGATTTATAGGTCAAAGGAACCTTTGGGAAGTCAACGGGCCACTAAAATATTAAGGACAATAAATATCACACCAGGTAGTAACCGTTTTACTCAGATATCTCTATGTGTTTTGCTGTATGTTTGTGTTTGCCATGTGTATTTTTGCTCTGTATATGTTGTGCCAAATATGCATACAGTATTATGTGTTTCCTAGCGCTGAGGATGTTCAGTCCGAGGCCGGCCTTGGTTGGCGGCTGTACGGGTTGAGATATCAGTCCGGGGCTAGCCTAGAAAAGGCGGCTCTACGGGTTGTGAGTACAGTGAGTACGAGGCTTGCCTTGGTAAGGCAGCTGTACGGGTTCTTGAATTGAGATATGTGCTTTGTTGTGATATGATCTGGATGCATATATGGTATGTATTTGGCATGTTCTTATGTTTCTGATTAGCATGGTAGCTTACATACTCCTTACACATTTAGTATTTGAGTACTGACGGTTACTCTGGGGGTCGTTGTCGGACCCCAACCTCTTCTGTTGTTACAAGGAGATATGCCTGACGTGAAGAGCCCTCCTCGGAATGATAAGTGCTTATCAGTACAAACTGAAGAATAGGGGATGCCCTATCATGTTTGTGTTGGTTATACTTAGTTTTGATGATGTCTTATGTAGATGACATTCTTATAAGCAAAAAGATTGAGTAATATAATTATCTCCTACTTGGACTAACTATTGTATTTAATGTAGATTAGTCCAAGTTGAGTTATGGAAAATAAACAAGAAGGAGATAAGAGATTACAAGAAGAAGAAATTGAATCAAAGAAGATGTGAAGTCAAATGATATGGAATGATCAAGAGAAGAGAAGGAAGAAAGAGTTGAATTATCAAGAATGATCAAGAAAAGAGAAGAAAGAAAGAAGAACTTGCTAAATGGAATGAGAATATAAATATTCAAGTTCTTATATTAATGCTAGAAGGCTCCAAGATAATATAGAAGTTGCAGAAAGCCAAAACTGAAGTTCAGAAGGGCTATACCGTGGTATGCAAGTGGATACTCGAGTATCCAGAAGGCAGAGAGCACATTGCTGAGAAAAGTGACTGTATACTGCAGTATGGTATGCTATACCGCAGTATAGGATCAGACGGAGGCCAAAATTCCAAGTATGCCAAAGGCATACTGCAGTATATAAGTGATATACCGCAGTATGCAACGTGATCAGCAACTCTGTTCATGTTCAGCACGGGCGACGTCTGGTAATTCAATGATATCTCACAAACCAGAAGTCGGATTGATACGAAACCAAAAGCATTGGAAACTAGACTCCCAACACGTATTGGTGACAAAAATTAATGCCCAAAGGAGTTCAGATGAATTATTGATGAATTTTACAAGTTGACACAAACATCAGCGTTACAGTCAGGAACGGCCCTCAGTATTTTGAGTATATCTCACAAACGACAAATCCGTTTGAGCTGAAATCAGTGGCATATGAAAGTAGACTCACAGAGCTTTCCATCAAGAGTTGAATGAACCAAAACGGAGCTCGGACCAGAGAGATATGGCCCTCAGAATTTGATAGTCAGTGCAAGAAGTTGCTATACTGCAGTATAGGTCCGTATACCGCAGTATAGGGCCATACAGAAAGCAAAGATTTTTGTAATCAGGTCAATACTGCAGTATAGCTTTGTATACTGCAGTATAGGGCCATCCAGAGAGCAACTGAGTTTTTCAAAACTAGCCAATACCGCAGTATAGGTATGTATACTGCAGTATAGGGCCATCCAGAGAGCAACTAAATTTCTAAAACAAGCCAATACCGCAGTATAGCTTTGTATACTGCAGTATAGGGGCATCCAGAGAGCAACTAAATTTCTAAAACAAGCCAATACCGCAGTATAGCTTTGTATACTGCAGTATAGGGCATACAGAGAGCAACTAAATCTCTTGGTCAAGCCAATACCGCAGTATAGGTATGTATACTGCAGTATAGGACCAACCCGAGAGCAATCAAGTTTTCTCACTCAAGTAAATACCGCAGTATGGAGTTGCATACTGCAGTAAAGGCTCTCACAGAAGGCTCTCAAGTTTCATAACCATTGCATACTGCAGTATAGGTTTTCATACTGCAGTATTGGGCAATCACGGGGTCTCTTCTCTTTGACAAAAACTCGCATACTGCAGTATGTTATTTGCATACCGCAGTATAGAGCATTTCTTTCAAAATTATTTCGCGAGGTTTTTGTCTCTGGAAGTTGTTTACTGCAGTAAGCTTTGGATACTGCAGTATGCACAGTGGCATACTCCAGTATAGAGGAACATACTGCAGTATACAACGGTCAAAATTGGTTTTTGAATTACGCGAATTTGCAAATCATTATTGTTTGATCTTATTGCTTCCATAATTCATTCAATCATACTCCTAGCTATGTTTAACAAGTTTGTTAAGTGTATTTCAGCTAGAACAGATCAAGATTATTGAAGGTCAAAGCAATAAAGCAAAAAGTGAACAGTGCATTAAATGCACTTCTGCAAATCAACTTATTCTTAGCTAATCCATCTGAGCACGCCTTCTAAACGTTAAAGAATGCTTACTACAACAAGTAAAGCCATCTCCAACGGGCAAATTCTCAGAGAGCCACATCAGACTTCATTAAGACTTGGATTAGCAGAAGTTTAGAGAGAGAAGATGACCAGACTCAACACTAATCACCTACAACGGTCTGATTCATCCTCCAACGGTCTCATATCATTATCCATCTATAAGAGACACGGATTCAAGCAGAAAATCGTGGAGATACAAGTTTGCAATGCCAAAATGCTGATACTCTGCTTCTACATCATTCTCACTCTATTTTCCATTTCTAAATAGCTTAGAGAGAGAAATGAACTGTGTTTGTACTTCAGTGATTATCTATCCATTCCTTTGAGAGGAAACTTATTGTAAACACATTATCTTTCTGAGAGTAACTCAAGATTGGGTAATCTTGAGTGGGATATACATTGTGTTGACTACAACTTGTAAGGGGGAGTGAATCCTAGTGAGAGGATTACTTCGAGTACAGAGTGTGTAATCAAGCAGTGTATTGATTACAGATTGTAAGGGGGAGTGAATCCTAGAGAGAGGATTGCTTCAGTTACAGATCGTGTAATCAAGCATATTAAAGATAGTGGATTGAAAATCCCAAGTGAGGCTTGGGGACTGGACGTAGGTCAAGGATTGGGCCGAACCAGTATAAATCTGTTTGCACACTCTTCTCCCTGATCTTTTATATTTCCAGCATTCGCATTTGATTGTTTTGTCATCTGGTTTTTCAACTCACATCCTTTTGGGAAGCTAAATTTACTGAAGTGCAAAAACATTTTAAAGAAAGAGAATTTTTATACTTCACCCAATTCACCCCCCCCTCTTGGGTTCAGTCAGAACTTACATTTGGTATCAGAGCTAGGCTCTTGTTTAAAGGACTTAACCGTCTCAAGAGTTTCAATGGCTGATTTCGGGTGTTCTTCGATTTCAGAAGGCTTTGATTTTACCATTCCACCATTTTTTAAAGATATTGATTTTTGGTTTTGGAAAGCTAGAATGACTAGTTTTATCAAAGCAACTGATTTTTATATGTGGAATGTTTTTACAAATGATTTTGATTTCAAGCCAAGGAAGGATTGGACAGAAAAAGAAAAGAAATTGTTTTCATTGAACATTAGAGCAATGAAAATTTTATATAGTGCTCTAACCGAAAATGATTTTGTGAAAATCAAATGTTGCTCTAGTGCTAAAGATATATTGGATACTCTTGATTCTCTTTATGCTTCTAACAATTGTGTTGAAGTTGATTGTGTTGATAGTTCATCTGAAATTACAAGCGATGTATCCTCACTTGATGAACAATTGGAAGTGGAAAATGAAGAAGGAGAAATCATTGAATACTCCCAAAATCCAGTCAACACAAAAGAACAAGAGAAAGATGATTCCCAAGGAGAGCTCATAGAAGATCGTGATGAACCATTATCCAAAGCTCAAGACACACAAGTGGTAAACAATTCCAATTCTCCTTGTGTAGCTAAGAAAAATGTTTTTGAACAATCACATAGAATTGTTTTTCAACCATTGACTGATTCTATTTTGAGAAACAAAAATGTTTTCAATCATGCTGGAAAATCATATGGGAAGAAAGCACACACAAACATGAATCACTCGAGATTGCATCCACTAGATCCACATAATTCGTGCAAAGCTGTTCATGATAAGCATAATCCTATTATTTGCAATTATTGTGGAAAATCTGGACATATTTCTCATACATGCTATATTAGGAGAAATTCTAATATGAGAAATAAATTTATTTGGGTTGCTAAAGGACAATTACGGTCCAATGCTAATAGTCAAGGACCCAAGTATGAGTGGGTACCAAAATGTCTTTCTAGTGCTTTGTGTGTGCAGATAAATTACAAAGAGAATGGACATAAAGGTACTGAGAAGAAGAAGAATCCAAGAGTCTCTCACGAACCTAAAAGAAGATTCACATCAATTAGGAGAACTCATGGAGAAGCCATTGCTACAACCTCATCTTCAAATCAAAAGAAGCAATGGATACAAGCAAGAGGATTGTATTCTCCCTCAAGAACAAACTACCAGAGAGTACCGTACAACTATCTTGAGGAGAACAAAAACAAGAGAACATCTCAAGTATCAAAGAGAAGATACTTGAAGACTGTACCTTATGAGAAGACTTTGCAAATACCAAAGAATCAATGGGTATGCAAAGCCAATCCTCCAAGTACCTAAGGAAAGGGTACGTGTTGGTAAAACCTCCTACTCTATTATCTAAAATATTTATTGAGGTTTTACACTTTGGATAGTAGGAATGAACATTGAAAATCATTTTTGAAATTGAAAATCTACTTGATAGATTTATTTATATATATTTTGCAATGTTCAAGAGCTTAACTCTTTATGCACACATTATGAGTTGAAAAATATATCTTTCATGCATAAAGCTATGCTTAATTCATTATGCTCGATTATCTTAATTTGTTTATATTCTTAGAGCATGTAAATTTTGTTTCTACATACTAACAATTAATGGATCCGAGTAAAATTGGATACCAAGGAAGAAAAAGGATTATATAGTATTGTAGAAACAATGAGAGCTTCTCAAGAAAGCAACTGTACGTTGAGATGATCCAAATACTTGAGAAAGCTGAAGAAGCAATGCTTGATAATGATGAATGACAAAGCATAAGATACCTGCATAAATTCATCTCAGCAAGCTTCAACAAGGATAAAGGAAATTATGGTGATATCTAATCTTACCCTATGCTATGTGTATATAAAATTCATGTTCAAGTATTGAATACTTGTCCAATGATGCATTCCATTAAGCAATCAATCATTTATATTCTTTTCAAAATGTTTTCAGATTGCTAAATGGATCATAAATGAATTTGTTAGTGAATAATCAAACAAGTGAACTTGTGCATAACTTTGTTGGTTTTGTGTTTTTGAAATGCACAAGTGTAAAATCTGTTTGGATTTCAATTCACATTGTTTTAAGAAAATGCATACGCATGATTTGAAAAATGTTCATACTTTGATTGCATTCAAATAATGTTTCAAATTGGAAGTTAATATTGTATATTGAATGTTAGATATGCTTCAAATGGGTCCAATTGAGTTTTCCCTATCATTCACATATTGATCTTTAGAATTCAATGTTTTGCTTGAACTCGTATGTTTCATTCTCTAAATGGTAGGACCTTATGTCAAATAAGTGAATCATATATGAGTTTCAAGCTAATTTCCAGAAATGAATTCAGTATGTGAAAACTTATGCTTATTGAATAAATCCTTATTGGTCAAGCTATTCCAAGCATTATGAATGTTCATTAATGCATTAACCATTATATGGATTAACTTACTAGGATAATATTATGGAACTCTAATCATTTGGATTAATGAGTTTGTACTTTATTGTCTACTAATCCTAGTACTTCTTGTGTTACTCAAATACATCAGCATGTGTGTTCATCTATATTCTGAGTAACTATCTCTGCATATTCATACTCTTGCCTTGAATGTTCACATATTTCAAGACTCTATTCAAAAGGCAAGATTATCTCTTGGTCATTGGCAAAGTCATTATGCTCATATGTTTCTGTTATACTAAGCATGTCTTGATAATGCTTTACCTTCATGACTTTTGCTTTTGAGAAAATTCTTCAACATGTTAACTTCAATGTTCAACATATTCTCTAAAATCTGAAGCATTTTGATACATTCTAATATGTATTGACTTCCACCATGTTTAAAATGAGCATTGTTTTCCAAGCATGTTTCAGAAATAAATCTTTCATTCATGACAATCTTGATTTCATAATGTCTTATCACGTTTTTGAAAGAATATTCAAGATTTGAAATGATTTGCACATTTCATTATCATTCTTGGAAAATCTGAACTTTAAGTTGATAAATGCTTATCTTTATGGATAAGATTTTCTATGTACAAATTTACATGCCTTTTCAATGACATCTTTTCTGCATAAAATGTATTCACAAATTGTCATTGAGAAATAACATTTTTGGTATTATTTAGTTGTTACCCTATTCGATTCATTGGCTTGATCTTATTTGTTTGGGTAAAACTATGTTTTGATCTTTGATTGTTATACTCTTTGCTCAAAAATCATATAATTTAACTCTATAAGAGCATTAGAGTTGTCATGTCTAATGTTGTGTGGACTCAAGAATCATTGAGTACCAAAGGACACATATTTTTGCAGGAGCTAACCGAAATGTTCTGTTGAGGAATACAGAGAATATAGGCAAACAAAATAGATCATTTCAGTGGCTATATCCGCAAATTCTGTAGCATCACTTGAGTGACATTCCATCACTAGCAAGAGGCTTAAACCAAGATGATAAGGAGCATGCTGGCTTGATGACAAGCTATGAGCAGAAGCTAATCCTATACAAAGCTCATTCAGGATTTTAGCTTCTAAAATGCATTCAAAATAATGGATAATAGCTTTCTAATAATGCTTCTGTGGACTACAGAGGATTAACTTGAGTAATTACGATATTATTCAAGTGAGGTATTGTATTACGTATATACCATAATCATGCTGGGTTAACTTGATCTCATTCTATTTTAGTTCATGAAGTTTATACCAATTTCAATGAAATTAAAAGTTCTTAATTCTGAGATACCATGTTGTGAGTAAAAATTTTTCAAGACCTCATAACATTTGGTGTCACACTGTTATTTGGTATTATTAAAGGGAACTTCATTTTTTTTTTGTCAAGCATTCATCAAGGGGAGCTTCACATTCAGATGTGTTTTATACTCTATAAGCTCTTCTCTTTTATTTGAAGAAAATCCTTTTAAACATACTCATCTACTTTCATTACCTTCTATTAGTTTTGATGATGAATTAATTTCACTCTTGAAAATATCCTATATTTTCCTTTCATTATTATTTGAAAATTTCTTTTCGAAAGGAATACTTTAACATCTGGTTGCACTAACAAATCTCTTCTAGAAAGGATGTTTCTTAATTTGTAGCAGGAGATTTGGTTATGTGTTTCAACTTTGGTGATCAATCTTTGAAGTTGAGATGTGCTCTACATGGATAATCTATGAAAAAAAGAGCAAAGGATGGAAGCTGAGTACTGACCATATTTAGATGTGATAATCATCAAGAAGTAAATGACAAGAAGCCAGTACTTTCATCTTATTTGCATCATACAGGATAACCATGATCCTGCTATTGAGCCTCATCAAAGAATCTCATACGACTGCTTCATCTCAGGCCAGATCGTTCATCAATTTGCAAAACCAACATGAGCATTTCTAATCCCTATCATTTTATATTCAGTAAAAATTTTGCACATGTTTGGTATCTTCATGCTTTAACTGTGAAAGATCTAGTTTGGTATCTTTATGCTTTAACTGTGAAAGATCTAGATGCTGTGATTAGGTCTAGATGTTGTGTCTAGGTAGTTTGCATTTCATTGAGCTATTTTTGCTGTTTCTGTAGTAGCTTTTTCTGATATCAGTGATTATCAAAGTATTTATCATTTCTGATATCAGTTACTTGCTGCACATGTATGTTTCTTTCAATGAATATGAACATATCTCGCATGTGTTTCTGATTCCAATTGTGTATCTGCTGCCATTCTCTGAACTTTATATGTTGAAATGCAAAATTGGCTATTTTTCTGATAACTTAACATTGAGTCTTGAAAACCTCTCCAAATTCTCTCAAACTTGTTTTCATAAAAACATTCCCAATAGCTTCATATTTAGTATGAAAACACTTTCAATTAGGGAGAGAAAATCAGTTCTTTGACTCTTTCTAATATGGTTTCATATTTGTCTCTCTAAGGATTTCTTCTTTACCTCAACTTTTTGTTAATGACAAATAAGGGGGAGAGAATGGCAAGAAAAATATGTTGCATCTAATATATTCTCATATTCATACATATTTTTCTTAAAGTATTTGCCATCATCAAAAAGGGGGAGAATGTTGGTTATACTTAGTTTTGATGATGTCTTATGTAGATGACATTCTTATAAGCAAAAAGATTGAGTAATATAATTATCTCCTACTTGGACTAACTATTGTATTTAATGTAGATTAGTCCAAGTTGAGTTATGGAAAATAAACAAGAAGGAGATAAGAGATTACAAGAAGAAGAAATTGAATCAAAGAAGATGTGAAGTCAAATGATATGGAATGATCAAGAGAAGAGAAGGAAGAAAGAGTTGAATTATCAAGAATGATCAAGAAAAGAGAAGAAAGAAAGAAGAACTTGCTAAATGGAATGAGAATATAAATATTCAAGTTCTTATATTAATGCTAGAAGGCTCCAAGATAATATAGAAGTTGCAGAAAGCCAAAACTGAAGTTCAGAAGGGCTATACCGTGGTATGCAAGTGGATACTCGAGTATCCAGAAGGCAGAGAGCACATTGCTGAGAAAAGTGACTGTATACTGCAGTATGGTATGCTATACCGCAGTATAGGATCAGACGGAGGCCAAAATTCCAAGTATGCCAAAGGCATACTGCAGTATATAAGTGATATACCGCAGTATGCAACGTGATCAGCAACTCTGTTCATGTTCAGCATGGGCGACGTCTGGTAATTCAATGATATCTCACAAACCAGAAGTCGGATTGATACGAAACCAAAAGCATTGGAAACTAGACTCCCAACACGTATTGGTGACAAAAATTAATGCCCAAAGGAGTTCAGATGAATTATTGATGAATTTTACAAGTTGACACAAACATCAGCGTTACAGTCAGGAACGGCCCTCGGTATTTTGAGTATATCTCACAAACGACAAATCCGTTTGAGCTGAAATCAGTGGCATATGAAAGTAGACTCACAGAGCTTTCCATCAAGAGTTGAATGAACCGAAACGGAGCTCGGACCAGAGAGATATGGCCCTCAGAATTTGATAGTCAGTGCAAGAAGTTGCTATACTGCAGTATAGGTCCGTATACCGCAGTATAGGGCCATACAGAAAGCAAAGATTTTTGTAATCAGGTCAATACTGCAGTATAGCTTTGTATACTGCAGTATAGGGCCATCCAGAGAGCAACTGAGTTTTTCAAAACTAGCCAATACCGCAGTATAGGTATGTATACTGCAGTATAGGGCCATCCAGAGAGCAACTAAATTTCTAAAACAAGCCAATACCGCAGTATAGCTTTGTATACTGCAGTATAGGGGCATCCAGAGAGCAACTAAATTTCTAAAACAAGCCAATACCGCAGTATAGCTTTGTATACTGCAGTATAGGGCATACAGAGAGCAACTAAATCTCTTGGTCAAGCCAATACCGCAGTATAGGTATGTATACTGCAGTATAGGACCAACCCGAGAGCAATCAAGTTTTCTCACTCAAGTAAATACCGCAGTATGGAGTTGCATACTGCAGTAAAGGCTCTCACAGAAGGCTCTCAAGTTTCATAACCATTGCATACTGCAGTATAGGTTTTCATACTGCAGTATTGGGCAATCACGGGGTCTCTTCTCTTTGACAAAAACTCGCATACTGCAGTATGTTATTTGCATACCGCAGTATAGAGCATTTCTTTCAAAATTATTTCGCGAGGTTTTTGTCTCTGGAAGTTGTTTACTGCAGTAAGCTTTGGATACTGCAGTATGCACAGTGGCATACTCCAGTATAGAGGAACATACTGCAGTATACAACGGTCAAAATTGGTTTTTGAATTACGCGAATTTGCAAATCATTATTGTTTGATCTTATTGCTTCCATAATTCATTCAATCATACTCCTAGCTATGTTTAACAAGTTTGTTAAGTGTATTTCAGCTAGAACAGATCAAGATTATTGAAGGTCAAAGCAATAAAGCAAAAAGTGAACAGTGCATTAAATGCACTTCTGCAAATCAACTTATTCTTAGCTAATCCATCTGAGCACGCCTTCTAAACGTTAAAGAATGCTTACTACAACAAGTAAAGCCATCTCCAACGGGCAAATTCTCAGAGAGCCACATCAGACTTCATTAAGACTTGGATTAGCAGAAGTTTAGAGAGAGAAGATGACCAGACTCAACACTAATCACCTACAACGGTCTGATTCATCCTCCAACGGTCTCATATCATTATCCATCTATAAGAGACACGGATTCAAGCAGAAAATCGTGGAGATACAAGTTTGCAATGCCAAAATGCTGATACTCTGCTTCTACATCATTCTCACTCTATTTTCCATTTCTAAATAGCTTAGAGAGAGAAATGAACTGTGTTTGTACTTCAGTGATTATCTATCCATTCCTTTGAGAGGAAACTTATTGTAAACACATTATCTTTCTGAGAGTAACTCAAGATTGGGTAATCTTGAGTGGGATATACATTGTGTTGACTACAACTTGTAAGGGGGAGTGAATCCTAGTGAGAGGATTACTTCGAGTACAGAGTGTGTAATCAAGCAGTGTATTGATTACAGATTGTAAGGGGGAGTGAATCCTAGAGAGAGGATTGCTTCAGTTACAGATCGTGTAATCAAGCATATTAAAGATAGTGGATTGAAAATCCCAAGTGAGGCTTGGGGACTGGACGTAGGTCAAGGATTGGGCCGAACCAGTATAAATCTGTTTGCACACTCTTCTCCCTGATCTTTTATATTTCCAGCATTCGCATTTGATTGTTTTGTCATCTGGTTTTTCAACTCACATCCTTTTGGGAAGCTAAATTTACTGAAGTGCAAAAACATTTTAAAGAAAGAGAATTTTTATACTTCACCCAATTCACCCCCCCTCTTGGGTTCAGTCAGAACTTACAGTTTGTACATATTTTTGAGATGACGGTATGTTTTGTTTTGGTATTTATTCTGGATGACTGTACCATTAACCCTTCAAGGACTTTTATTTTTCTGTTTATTTTACTTTTACCAGTACAGTAGATAGTCTAAACCGTTTAAATGCTCTGTTGCATTCACTCTGATATAAGTTAAATGGACCAAATAACGAAGGAAAAGTAACTAAGTAAGTGAATCCCTCTAACCCGCTACCCGAAAGGGCGAGGCCGGTAGGGGTGTAACATAGATGACTGACTAGGGACATTTAGGATAATCTATGAGATATATCTAGGGATACAGTTATCACTATAAACATGCAAATGAAATGATAACTAAAGGAGAATACTTTAAATCACATAAACGTTTAAGGTACAATGACTTGCCCCTAGGGCATAATTTCCAACAGACTCCCACTTGCACTAGGTGCAATCATTAATTATTCTAATTCCCATTGCCCTAACATGACGCTCATGTGTCGCTTGTGCAAGCGGCTTAGTAAGAGGATCTACTACATTGTCTTCTCCTGGTACCTTGCATATATTTGTATCACCTCTTTCATTGATTTCTCTGATAAGATGAATCGCCTGAGTATGTGCTTGGTCCTTTGATGTGACCTAGACTCCTTGGTCTGCGCAATAACATCGCTATTGTCATAGAACAAGACTATTGGATCTAAGATGGTAGGAACCACCCCCAATTCAGTGATGAACTTTCTGATCCAAACGGCTTCCTTAGCTGCATCCGATGCTGCTATATACTCAGCTTCCGTTGCAGAATCAGCTACAGTGCTCTGCTTAGAGCTCTTCCAGCTTATCGCACCACCATTCAACATGAATACATATCCTGATTGCGATATTGAATCATCTTGGTCAGTTTGGAAACTCGCATCTGTGTAACCAGTCACACAGAGCTCATCCTCCAAGCCACCATATACCAAGAATAAGTCCTTAGTCCTTCTTAAGTACTTTAGGATATTCTTGACAGCAGTCCAGTGACTCTCACTGGGATCTTGTTAATATTTGTTGGTCATACTCAAGGCAAATGACACATCCGGTCAAGTACATAACATGACATACATGATTGATCCAATTGCGGAGGCATATGGAATCTTACTCATGTGATCTTTTTGATCTTGTGTTTTAGGACACTAATCCTTACTAAGATGAATGCCAAAAGACATGGGTATGCAACCCCTTTTAGAATCCTGCATTTTGAACCTATGCAGTATCTTGTCTATGTATGTGCTCTGACTTAGGCCTATCAGCCTCTTGGATCTATCTCTATAGATCCTGATCCTTAGGATATAAGTGGCTTTGCCTAAATCTTTCATTGAGAAAGACTTTCCTAACCAAGACTTGACGCTATGTAAGGTAGATATGTCATTCCCAATCAGTAGGATGTCATCAACGTAAAGCACTAGAAATACAACTGTGCTCCCACTAACCTTCTTGTAAACACAAGGTTCATCCATGTTTTGAATGAATCCAAACTCTTTGACTACTTCATCAAAACGATGATTCCAACTCCGAGATGCCTGCTTCAATCCATAAATGGATCTTTGAAGCTTACATACTTTACCAGAGTCCTCTGGACAAACAAAGCCCTCAGGTTGTGTCATGTACACATCCTCAAGTAGCTTTCCGTTAAGGAAGGCTATTTTGACGTCCATTTGCCATATCTCATAATCATAATATGATGCAATGGCAAGAAGGGTTCTGATTGATTTGGCCATTGCAATTGGGGAAAAGGTTTCATCATAGTCCACACCAAGAGTTTGAGTGAATCCTTTTGCAACCAGTCGTGCCTTGAAGACATTTACTTTGCCATCCATGTCTGTTTTCTCTTTAAAAACCCACTTGCACCCAATGGTTTTTACACCTTCAGGTGGATCGACTAAGGTCCATACCTTATTGTTGTACATGGATTGCATTTCAGACTTCATGGCATTAAGCCATCTTTCAGAGTTTGGTCCCACCACGGCCTCTCGATAGGCAGTTGGCTCATTCTGCTCAATAAGCAAAACATCACAACTTCCAGTAATCAAAAATCCATATCTCTGAGTCTGTAGCCGTGATCTATCGGACCTTCATGGGCCTTGTGTTACTTAAGTAGGCCTAACAATTTGTTGTGAGTCTTTTCCATTTTCCATCTGTGGTTCTATGTTGTCTTGTGATTCTCGAACTTCTTCGAGGTTCACCTTACTCCCACTGGTTCTTTTTGAGATAAACTCTTTTTCCAAAAAGATACCATTGCGGAAAACAAACACTTTGTGATCCGTGGGATTGTAGACATAGTATCCCTTAGTTTCCTTAGGATACCCCACAAAAAGGCATTTTAAGGATTTGGATGATAATTTATCAGAGGCTTGTTATTTAACATAAACCTCATATTCCCAAATTTTAAGAAATGACAAACTGGGTTTCTTCCCAGTCCATATCTCGTATGGTGTCTTTTCAATAGCCTTTGATGGAACACGATTTAGTGTGAACACAACCATTTCTAGCGCATGGCCCTAAAAAGAAGGTGGAACATCTATTTGACTCATCATAGATCGAACCATATCTAATAGAGTTCGATTCCTTCGCTCAAAAACAGCATTCCATTGAGGTGTTCCTGGAGGAGTAAGTTGTGAGATGATCTCACAACTACTAAGATGGTCAATGAACTTTTGGCTCAAATATTCACCACCCCGATCAGATCAAAGTACTTTAATTGTTTTACCAAGTTGATTTTATACTTCATTTTGGAATATTTTGAACATTTCAAAAAAATTTAGACTTATGTTTCATTAGATAGATATAGCCATATTTACTAAAATCATCTATAAATGTAATGAAGTACAAATGACCTCCTCTGGCAGAAGTATTCATTGGTCCACACACATTAGTATGTATGAGACCCAGTAAATCAGTGGCCCTCTCACTTTGCCCAGTAAAAGGTGCCTTTGTCATCTTTCCCAATAAGCAAGACTCACATGTATCAAATGATTTAAAATCAAATGAGTTAAGAAATCCATCTTGATGGAGTTTCGAAATGTGTTTCTCATTTATGTGGCCTAGACGACAATGGCACAGGTAGGTCGGATTCAAATCATTTGACTTGAACCTTTTGGTAGTTATGTCGTAGATTTGTCCATTGTTAGGATGTTCTAAATTAAGTACATAATGACCAACATGCAAATCTCCATGAGCATAAAAAACATCATCATGATAAATTGAACATTTATGGTTCCTAGTAATGGAAGTATAACCTTCCTTATCCAAATAAGAAAGTGAAATAATGTTACTACTCAAAGCAGGAACATAAAAGCAATTGTTCAAAATAAACAAAAGCCCATTGGGCAGAACTAATTCATAAGTTCCTACGACTAAAGCAGCAACTCTTGCTCGATTTCCAACTCGTAGGTCAACTTCGCCCTTCTTCAACCTTCTACTGTCCTTGACACCCTGCACATTTGTACAAATGTGAGATCCACATGCAGTATCTAATACCCATGTAGAGGAAGTAGAAAAATGAATATCTATGACATAGATACCTGAATCGATAGCCCTGCTATCCTTCTTGTTCTTTTTCAAATCTTCTTGATAGAGTTTGCAGTTCCTCTTCCAATGACCCGGTTCATTGCAAAAGTAGCAAACCCCATCCTTCGGAGGCTTTGCCTTATTGGCTGCAGGCTTAAATTTAGGCTTCTTTGACTCATTAGTCTTACCAGCTGAGCCTTTACCCCATCTTTTGCCCTTGCCTTTCTTTTTCATGCCCTTTCCTTTCTGAATCATCAAAATAGTGCTGGGCTTCTTCTTAATGCTCTGCTCAGCTGTTTTGAGCATCCCATGCAATTCAGAAATTGATTTCTCCATGTTGTTCATGTTATAGTTCATGACAAACTGGTCATAGCTATCCGGGAGTGAGTTTAAGATCATATCTGTAGCTAACTCCTGGCTAATGGGAAATCCAAGCCTTGCAAGGTGATCAATGTAGCCTTTCATCTTCAAAACATGAGGGCTAACTGATGCACCTTCAGTCATCTTGCAGGAATGTAAGGCCTTTGTGGTCTCATACCTCTCTTGCCTTGCCTGTTGCTGGAACATTTCTTTGAGATGAACAATTATCTCAAAAGCCTCCATATATTCTAGATCTCTTTGGAGCTCTGGAACCATAGAGGAAAGCATCAGGCATCCTACATCCACAGAGTCATAAACATGCTTCAAGTAAGCATCTCTCTGAGCTGTTGGAGCATCAGCTGCAGGCTCATCAGGAATGGGTTGATCAAGGACATAAACCTTTCTTTCCTGCTTGAGAACAATTCTCAAGTTTCTGAACCAGTCAAGAAAGTTTGTCCCATTAAGTTTGTCCTTCTCAAGGACAGATCGCAGTGATAGTGTGGCGACGTTACTAGTCGATATGATTCTACAATTAAAAGATATGCAAAGTTAGTTAATAATCTTCCACTGAATTAACAACCCTCATTATAATTAGTGGGCTAAGATCCATATTTGGCTTAAATTTAAGTCCGCTTTGGCAGGACGTTTAAAATTAAGTTATTTAGGTAGACAACTTCTTTGCCAATTACATCACATATAACTCAGATCTTTATGGGATTCAATCATCATATGACCGACACGTTTAATCCCATCTAATGCCTTGAGATCCAAAACCTTTTTGATAATCTCAATTAAGTCAAAACAATAATGAATATTGAGTATCACCATTACTTACTCTTGTCTCACCAAGATAACTCAAATGCATCCACTTTAGTGGAACATACAAATGGGTGATCTAGGTTTTGACAAGTATTCATTAATTGACGACATTACGACTTAAGATTTTATTTAGAGGGTATTATTTGATATGGTCTAATTAATTCTACTTATATGAATGCAATCACAATTGTATCTCATATAATCCCTAAATTAATTATGAGTGATCTAATCAAATTATAATTAAAGCTCTGAATTAATTATGAGTGATCTAATCAAATCATAATTAAAACTCTGAATTAATTATGAGTGATCTAATCAAATCATAATTAAAGCTCTAAATTAATCATGCAGTGATAAAATCAAAACATAATTTTAAAAAAAATGTGACACAACATGGCTCATCTAACCTAAAATCCTCTCAAGCCAATGAGAGGACTTCTCTAAATAATAAAAGAAAAATACATAAGGAGAAACCTCATTTCAAATACGAGGGGAGTGGGATGAGAAGAGAATGTACATCAAGACTATTTAGAGAGAGGCATGGCACGCGGGCCATATTTAAATTTACAACACTTGTAAAACTTTAGAGCCATATTGTTCACCATACCCAAACAACATTTGAAAGGTAAATCACATCATATAAATTAATTCATACACTTATGAAATAAAATATTATAATTAAATCATTGAGTTCAATATTATGATTAAATCATTGAGTTCAATATTATATTAATAATATCATGATTTAATAATATCATGAATTGAAAATGGTTTTAGTATTGTTAGGAAATATATATTAAACAAGGATTAGATTAGATACTATAGTTAAGAGTCATAAATGCTAGGGCTCATTCCTCATGTATATATAGACCCTTTCTATAAATGAATAGATATGACTTTTAGAGTATTTGGCTCCACATGGTATCACAAATCTAGGTTATATATATATATATATATATATATATATATATATATATATATATATATATATATATATATTGCTGCTCTTACTGTTTTTGTTTGGCAACACAATGTGAGAGAGAGTGCGTTAGGATTTTGTTCTTGGCCATCTTTAGCTACATGCATCATTTCATTGTGCTCAGGAGGTCCCGATCGATAGAATCCCACTGGCTGATTGTCGTTTTGCCTGCATGTGGTATTTCATGTGCCTCTTAGAGATCTACCGCTTCTTGCACGCATCGGCGTGTGACACCATTTTTAGGCAAGTTTTTCTTCCCTGTTTGCTTCTTCAGGATTGCCTCACTGAATTCAGCTGGCCCTAGGTGGTTTTGTGCTTATATCTTGTGTTTTTGTGGTATCTCTGGAATTGTTTGCTTCAGGATTCTTCATTTTTGGTGGCTTTGGACTTGTTTGGTTTAGTGGTGTCTCTGACATTGTTTGGTTTCGTGGTGCCTCACCGACTCAGTATTGCTTTGGTATCGTTGCTAGCCTTAGTTCCTTTTTTGAGTGGTTCTTCAAATATGGTCCATGGTCTTCTTCTTTCTAGCACAACCGTGGTGGTTTTTGGTTCATTCTAGTGAGGTTGGTCATTGGGTTCATTCGTTTCTTGGATTTAACATTGTTTCAAGTGCATTTTGGCTTTGTGATAAGCTTCACATTTGCGTTTGGTGCCTGAGTTTGTAGTCTTTCGTTCTACTGTATTATTGGTTTTCTACTTGGTGTTGGGTTGACGATTTGTTGGTGGCAATTTGGTATCTTTGGTGTGTTGCATTTGTTTTTTTGGCTGCTGGTTATTGCTCAGTTTTTGTATTTTTTGGTGTGGCTTCTTCTGGGTTGTTTAGTCTAATACAAGATATTGAGTGTTTGGTTGCTGTCCTCTTTGGTTTCACGGTGTTGTCATCTTTGGTGAGAGGTTTTCTACTCCCTATTTGGAATAGTGTTCTTTGCTATCAATTAAAGGCATATTGGTCTCTTTCATGGCTGGTGATCCTGCTCGAAGAGTTAGTTATAGAGCTCAACTTGCTTCTGGTAAGGATCGATGGCTGAATCTAAGTCTAGTTCTTCTTTTGCTGCTACAGGTAATATTGTTTCTAGTCTTTCTACTTCTTCCTTGAAATGGATCATCTATTCCGGTACTACTGAGCATATGACGCGTAACCACCATTTGTTTTCCTCATATGCGCCTTTTGCTAATTCCTTTAGTATAACAATTGCCAACGGTTCTTATTCTCATGTTCTCGGCTCTAGCATTGTTGCACTTACCCTGTCTATTTCCTTATCTAATGTCCGTAATGTTCTTAACCTAACATTTAATCTTTTCTCTCCTAGAAAGCTTACTCGACAATCCAACTATTTCATCACCTTGTTTCCTGACCATTGTTTGATTCAGGATCTCACAACGAAGCGAGTTATTTATAGGAGTTATGAATCTAATGGCCTTTACTTCCTTGAGGATTAGGTACCGTGTTCAGTCGCTTGCCTGGTGGTTCGTCCCTTTTTGATGTTCATTATCATTTAGGTCATGTGTCTTTGTCTTCTTTGAAGAGAATGTATCCTCAGTTCCATCATTTGTCGTCTTTAGAGTGTGAATCATGTCAATTTGCTAAACATCATTGTGTTCACTTGGCACCTTTTGAGTTAATAAATGAGCTGCACTCCCTTTGATTTAGTCCATTATGATGTTTGGGGTCCAAGTCATGTTAGGTACTTTGTTAATACCACCTGACTCAATTCAATGAAAACTCATTTTGAGTTGTTTACTAACTTTTGCAATTTCTGTGCTGAAATTAAAACTCAGTTTGGTGTATATGTCAAAACCTTACGGAGTGACAATGCTAAAGAATATTTTTTTGCTCAATTTCAAACCTCTATGCTCCAACATGACATGCTTCATCAGTCCTCCTATCTAGATATACCGGCTCAAAATGGTGTTGGTGTTGCATAACATAAGAACCGATACTTATTAGAAGTCGCTAGGGCTTTGATGTTTGAAATGAATATTCCTAAGCTTTTTTGGGCTAACGTTGTGTCTATTGCATGCTTTTTTATTAATCGTATGCCCTCTCCTGTCCTCAATAGTGCCACTACATACACAACCTTGTTTCTTATTGACCCTAAAATCTTTGGTTTTGTCTGTTTTGTTTGTGATGTGCGTTCCATTGTTACCAAACTTGATTCTAAGTCTCTTAAGTGCATCTTCCTTGGGTATTCTAAGGTTCATAAGGGTTATCGGTGCTATTCTCCCACTCTTCAGCATTATCTTATATCTACAGATGTAACATTCCATGAGTCAATCTCGTTCTTTTCTACCTCTACTCCACCTACATCTCCTGACACCACCGAAAGTCTTAATGATCTCCTGGTTTATACGGTTCGGTTATCACTAATGCAAGCATCTAACCAAGCACCTACTAACTACCATGTTTATCGAAAACGTCTTAAAGCGAGTAATGTAACCGAACAGGTTCATGACCCACTAGTGCCAGCTTCGGTGTCTGATCCGAAATTAGTTCCTTTTGCTCTTACTTCTGAACTAGCAATAGTGCCTAATATTTCTCATATTCCTAATCCTTTCGCTACTGCCTGTGAACCAAACACAGTGCTTGATACTTCTGATGACTTGCCCATTGCCTTACGCAAAGGTAAACGTACTTACACTTACCCTATTTCTTCTTTTGTTTTCTATAACCATTTGTTTCCTCCATCCTATTCCTTCATAACATCCTTAGTCTGTCTCACCATTCCCACTACTCTTCAACAAGCCTTGGCCCATCTTGGTTGGTGTGCTGTGGTGGAAGAAGAAAAGGTAGCCCTTGATAAGGCATGTAAGTACTTGGAATCTCATTGATTTACCTCTTGCCAAGAAGGCTATTGGGTATAAATAGGTATTCACGATCAAAACGAAAGCTGATGGCACCTTAGAACGTTTGAAAGCTCAACTAGTTGCCAAGGGATATGCTCAAACCAATTATTAGTTCCTCCTTATGGCCAAAAAATCCTCTGTTGGACTCTTTATTTCTACGGCAGCCAATTATGGTTGGGATCTTCATCAGTTAGATGTTAAGAATGAGTTCTTGAATGATGATCTTCTTAAGGAAGTATATAGGGAGCAACCACTTAGTTTTGTTATTTAGGGGAAGCGTGGGAAGGTATGTCATCTTCAAAAGTCTTTATATAACTTGAAGCAAAGCCCTCCTGCTTGGTTCGATGGTTTAACTCTGTGGTTAAGAAGTTTGGTATGAGTTAGAGTAAGTGTGACCATTTTGCATTTTATCAGCGGACAGATGTTGACATGATTTTCTTAGTGGTATATGTTGATGATATTGTTATTATAGGTAGATGTTATGAGAAGTAAGAAAGACATCCTTTTGACACAAACGAAATATGTTCTTGATCTGCTAAAAGAAACCGAGAAACTTGGAGCAGCACCAAGTAGCTTTCACATGATTCCTAATCCTTTTTTGGACATTGATGACAACATACCATTTGATGAGCTACTAAAGGATGTGAGAAAGAAAGTTGACCTGAAGAAGATCAATCCCTTTGCATATCCTGAGAGATACCGTAGATTGATTAGGAAATTGAACTACCTCACTATGACTCACCCAGATGTGACCTTTCCAGTTAGTGTGCTTATCCAATTCATGGCTACACCAATCGTTGCTATGTGGGAAGCTTGGGAGCATGTCTTACATTACTTGAAGTGTTCACCTAGTTGTGGTATACTCTATATGAATCATAGTCATAACAAGATTGAATGTTTTTGTGATGCAGATTATAAGAGGTCAAAGGCTATTAGAAGATCCACCACATGATATTGTGTATTTGTGGGTGGAAATTTAGTATCCTAGAGGAGAAAAAAGCAAGATGTTGTTTCTCATTCGAGTGCAGAAGCTAAGAATAGAGCCATGGCTCAGTCAATACAGGAAATTGTGTGGATTCACCAGTTAATGAAGGAGGTTGGTCGTGCCACATCATTGCCTACGAAACTATGGTGTGATAATAAAGCTACTCTACACATAGCTTCCAACTCTGTGCTTCATTAATGTATGAAACACATTGAAATTGATTGTCACTTTTATGGGATAAGATAAAGGAGAACTTTATTCCTACAAGGCATGTGCGATCTAGTGACCAATTAAGGTGATCTTTTGACTAAGGCCTTAAATGGGACTCGTGTTGACTATCTTTGTAACAAGTTGGGATTGATTAACATCTACGCTCCAACTTGAGGGGAGTGTTGACAGAGATTTGCTGTGTCTCCCAAAATAACCAAGTTCGAAAATGATTTTTGTAGAAATAGGGAACTTGGGTCGTTTCCCCAACGAACTTGCAGTGGGTTTGATTGAAAGCAACATCGAAACAGAAATAGTAAAAATTGGGGGGGGGGGGTTTGATTCAAACAGATTAAAAACGAATATAAACTGAAACAGAACGAAATATGCAGAAACAGAACAAAATATACAGGAACAGATTAAAAACGATCAACCCAACATTCAGATTCCAGAGACTTCCATCATTGAACGCAATATGAACGAACTCGCGTTTGGTTCTGGACGAACCGAAATCTTTGCGTTCGTCCAGAAAATCCCTCAACTAGACGATCGCCTAGCATTTGTTCGAACAGTGGCGTCTCACTATGCGATCGAATAGCAACACTGAAACCTAGTTCGGACTCAGTCCTTGGGATGAACCAAACTAAATATTGAATCTAATATTCAAACTATTTCCAGAAATCGAATCCGATAAGTTGAAAACAGAAATGAGTAACATTACCGATTAAGCACAAGCTCTCTAGACGAATCATGGAGTCATCAACGTTGGGTTAACCACAGAAGTTTAGCCGAACATGGCTGGGAAAAATGAAGAACAGATGAAGAACACGAAGAATGCGAAGAACATTTGAGAGAATTTCAAAACTTCTATTTTGATCCACCACAATAATAAAAACGTGAATGCCTAGTGTTGTAGCCACCATCTAACTTAAATTTAACCTAAAATGGAAATGGGCACCAATGGTTCAGCCCAAAACGAAAATAAAATAAAAGTGGGCTTTAATTACAAAATTCGAGCCCAAATAAAATCCAAAAATATACATCTGACTTCAGCTCCAAAATCGACCGCCCTCTTGTCCGAATTTGCCCTTCATGTCTTCATAACAATTGTAGCTCTCTGAATCATCTGAAATATGAGGCAAATCCGATGTCTGGTTCAAGAGTTATGGTAAAAATAGTGAAGCAATATAAAACTGGAATTTTAGTATTAAAAATGGCTAAAATATAATCAAAGGCCCAAAGCCCAAATAAGTATAAAGGCAATTTTTTATTAACTAAAGAGTCCTAAATCATTAATCAAGAGATACAAAGAAGTGTATAAAATATTCAATTATCAAGTGTTAGGAAATATATATTAATCAGGGATCAGATTAGATACTATAGTTGAGAGCCATAAATGCTAGGGCTCATTCCTCATGTATATATAGACCCCTAGCCTTCTATAAATGAATAGATATGACTTTTAGAGTATTATGCTTTATAATATGATTAGGATTATTGTTTTAGTTATCATTTTGTTAATGGTATCAGTATTATTTAATATTCATATATAAGTTTAAGGCTTAAAGAATGCGAATGCACTCATATTCCATGCCGGCCATCCCTTAATTTTCAGGGCATGACAATATGCCTTTTCAGGATCAATTTTGACAGCCAAGAAACCCTTACCTCCTTTCATTCAATTGATCATATGTGTAGCTTCTTTGGCTATGACTGTGTTATCATGGATGCTACGACCTTAAACAAAGCTGGCTTGGTATGGAGAGACCAAATTGTCCATTACATTATTCATTCTTTGAACAAGAATCTCGTAATAGCCTTATATAGGACATTACAAAATGCACTTGGTTTGAAATGTGTTGCCAATTCAAGTTTATCTATTTTTGGAACCATCACAAGAAACATTTTATTAATCTCTTCCACTATCTCAGGTTTGCTCTATACTTCCGTTATGCATTTACACACACAAACTAGTGCAAAAAGGGATTTTAAGACCGCCTCATTTAGACTGGACAATCGACTCCCCGGTCTTAAAGGTATGACCGGTGGCAGTTTTGTAAATATAAAGAACTTCTTGGACCGGATCCTTTAGCGATAGGTCTTAAATATATTATTCAGACCGCTTAACAAAACAACCGGTCTAAAAAATGTTATTAAAAAAATTGAAATATCAAAGATTATACTTTTAAGATCGGATATATATAACAGGAGGTCTTAAAGATTATACTTTTAAGACCGAACATAAATCGTGAAATAGTTTATTACTTTTAAGACTGGAGTTTAACAAAGGACGGTCTTAAAAATTAACCTTTAAGATCGTCGTTGTAGTTCATCCGGTCTTAAAAATAAAGCACCAAATATGCTTCTTCGCGTGAAACGTTACCTTACGACTTACGTTATCCCTCTGAACTCTGAAACCCCTCTTCCTGTTGTGAAACCACTCTTCCTGTTGCATTACCTCTCTTCCTCGCCCACGTACCATTAGCCTCTGTTACTCTCTCATTTGCTCAGGTGTTCCTCTCTTCCTGTCTCGAAAATGAACAGTGAAAACAATTTCATTCGTGTTCTGGGAACGCCAGTTACTGGTGTGAGTCAAAACGAACCCTCTTCATCTGCCAATGTGCCTCGTAACCGCCTTGCACGCCGTGGTAGAAGAGGCACACAAATGATGGACATAACCCTAAGTTAGACTTCTAGGTCAAGGCTCGAGATTCAGTTTGATGAAAAGTTGCGACCTTTCGGTCCTAATAAAAGCAAATATACTAGTTTTGTCGGCTATCTTGCACGCAGCAAGGTTAACATCTTGACAGATGAGTGGAAAAGTGTGGACTTTGGCAAAGTAAAGCAACGTATTTGGGACACTATCCGGCTTACATAGACTGTCCTTGACTCTGAGGAGTTGAAAGACAAGACATTGTCTTATTGTGCTGATTGGTGGAGGAAGTTTAAGACCTTTCTCGCTAACAAGTATATTTTTGCCGAGGTTCAACCTGACAAACATCCTTAGGATAGTTACACATTTATTGATAAACAAACTTGGCAACAATTTGTTCAACTACGGACCACTCCTGAAGCTCTGGTGAGTTTATATTTAGTTTTGTTTGCCATTTTGTTTGCTTATATAACCTATGTGGATATGTGAATGTTATTGTGTTCATCTAATCCTGTTAGTTAAATTGTTTGGTGTGTGAATAGAAGTATACATTTCCTGCCTTTGTCTATGCAAGTCTGATATGTAAACCCTGAAAAGGTAAAATACTAAGGAGGTAATTGTGTAATGGTTTGTCTTGCAAAGGAGGAAATGAATAGTGTTAAAAGGGGGAAACTGTATATACCCAATTGTTACTATCTAATGAGGACTGCTAATCCCACTGGATGCCTTAAAAAGGATCAAGTTTGTATTATTCATATGCATAATTCTCTTTTGTTTCTTAACCTATCTACGTAGCAGTACAAAACATAGATCCAATTTCTTCTACAATTCTACATCTTCCTTAAATAAAATGTTGAAACTTGATGAAGTGAATTTGACTAGTGTTTGAGGTTCATATCAAGCAGAAGTTCTCTAATTTCAGTTTTTGAGATGGCTGGAATTCATAATTAATAGTTGTTTTCAATTCTAATTCACAGGAAAGAAGGGAACAAGCACAGGAGATAGGGAGAAAGAATGATTGCCCACATAGGGCTTCTCGTGGCGGATATGAAAAGGCTGAAAAAGAATTGATGGCGGCCAAGCGGAAGAGATTGGAAGATGAAGCAGAATCCAATCCTTCTACGGTACATGGTCCGCCATCTCCAATACGTCGCGAGGAATTGTGGTTGCACATTCGGCAAAAGCCAAGCGGCGCCTACACGAGTGAACAAACTTGTGTAGTTGCTGAAAGAATTATAAGTATCGTTATTGTTATCTTTTAGTCACTAAACATGTTTCATTACTAAGCTTCTCGTTATCTGTACCTTACAGGAAAATCTTAAAAAGAAAGAAGCAGAGGGATCTTTTGTGTCGGACAGGAGGAGTGATGTTTTGACCGTTGCGACCAGAAAACCGGACCATGGTGAGCGTGTAAGGGGGATTGGAGGACGGGTAGGCCTGAAGGAATACTTTGGTAAATCCGCCAAACGCCATAGACAAAGTATGGTTACCCGGGAGGAGATGGAACAAACGGTGGCCAAATTAAGTAAGGAAGTAGTGGCTAAAGAAGCTTCATTGACTGCAATGTTTCATTTCCAGATGAGCCATATGAAGGAGGAAAGGAATCAGATGAGGCTGCTTTTGAGCTCTCGTTCAGAGACCAGTGTTCCCTTCACACATTCACCTGCACCTATACAGCAGAGCACTAGAGGGAGCTGCATTGTTGGACAGTCAAAGCAACCTTGTGACCTATATGTGGAGGATCGTGATAGTCCTGGACGATTATTAGTTGCAAAAGGGATTGTCCACAACTTATTGGGATCAACTGTACACCACCAACAAATGGCTGATGATGAAGTCAGAGTGTCAGTTGAAAAGGTGATCATTGATGCACCTCTCCCTCTCCCAACTGATCAGCTGAAGCTTGTGAGTGATGTCAAGGGAACCTTCATCTCTTGGCCAGTGAAGCCTGTACATGTCTCTACTCCTCCTGAAGCTTCACCCCCTCCTCCTCAAGTTCCATCCCCTCGTCATGCTCCATCCCCTCCTCAAGCTCAATCCCCTACTGCTAAGTTGACTGCCAGGGAAAAAATATCTGATATGATGAAGAGTGGATATTTTAAAGATAAATCATGGCCTGTCAATGAATTAGTAGGCGTCCCTCATCCTCTACCGGTTCAAGTTGACATCGTTGATGTTGAGTCCCTGCTGCTTCCTAGAAGTGAGCTTACTGATCCAATCCTTCAATTGTGGATGAAGTAAGTATCTTCTTCTATAAGTACATAATTTAAATGCATCGTTTAGACACACATACATATATACTAATTCCCTGATCGATGTCATTATTGTAAGTTCATTCATCAAGAATTGGTTCAAAAGGGCAGTGTAAGTGGAGCTTGATACCCAAAAGGGCGGGTGAATTGGGTATCTTTAAAAATTTAGACGATTTGCTCTGTTTTGGACAAGTAAGAATAGAGTATAACAGAGATGGAGGGAAGAGAAAGTTTGCATAAGATGATTTATCCTGGTTCGGTCTTATCCTTGACCTACATCCAGTCCCCAAGACTCACTTGGGATTTTCAGTCCACTATAACTTTCAACTGATTACAAACTCTGTACTCAAGAGTAGTTCTCTCTCTAGAACTCACTCCCCCTTACAAGTTGCAATCAATTATCCCAACCACCAAGTCCCCTGACTTGTGGTTATTACAATCAATAAATTACAACAGAAATAACTCTCTTAAAGAGTAGATAAGATAATCACTGAAGCTCACAATGTCAAAAGACAATACAGATGAAAAAATGAAAGTATTGAATGTACACTTAATGAATTTCGCTCTCAGTTCAAAAAAGTTGTTGAGAAGACTTCAATGCACTCTATTTATACTTAGAGAGCATTAATTGACCGTTCAATGATGATTCCAACCGTTGTAGGTGATTAACATTAAGTTTGGTCAGCTTCTCTATCTAATCTCCAACTAATCCAGTTGTCTGATTAATCTGAGGTGGCTCTCTAGAGTTTTGCCCGTTGGAGAAGAGTTTACTTGTTGTAGAAATCCTTCTTTACCGTTGAGAAGGCGTGTTCAGGTGGATTAACCAAAAGGAGGTTAATTTACTGAAGTGCATTTAATGCTTCAGAGCTCTTTTTGCTTTTTGGCTTTGACCTTCAATAATCTTCATCTGTGCTAACTGAAATTCACTTAACAAACTTGTTAAACATAGTTGGAAACATAAGTGAATGATGAATGGAAGCAATAAGATCAAACAGCAGTGTTTTGCAAATTCGTGTAATTTGAAAATCAGTTTTTACCGTTCAATACTTGAGTATGTTCCTCTATACTCGAGTATGTCACTGTGTACAAGTTTCAATACTGGAGTATCCAAACTGATACTTGAGTATACAGCTTCCAGAGGCAAACCATCGTGACTTAAGCTTTGAAAATCAGGGTCTATACTCGACTATGTTAGTACTATACTCGAGTATGCAACTGTTTGTATGAAAAACTTTAAGTTCAAAAGTCTCAATACTTGAGTATTCATTTCCATACTTGAGTATGCAAGTCATTGACAAAATGGATAACCTCTCTGTATGGCCAATACTCGAGTAAGCATTCCTATACTCGAGTATGTAACTCAATTTTCAAAAAGTGTGAAGTTATACCATGTCAATACTTGAGTATACAAATCAATACTTGAGTATGCAAGATCAGGTGTTAAGTTGAAAACAGTTTAAGAGCCCAATACTTGAGTATGTAAAACCTGTACTCGAGTATACAACTATTATAAAAATTTTGGGGGCTCTCTGTAAGGCCTATACTCGAGTATGTAAGTATCATACTCGAGTATGCACTCAAGTTGAAAAAGCATTTGCTCTCTGTAAGTCCAATACTCGAGTATAGCTTCCTATACTTGAGTATTGACTCAGTTTGAAAAGTTTGGATGCTATCTGGATGACCTATACTCGAGTATGTTAGTGCCCTACTCGAGTATGCACTTAAGTTCAAAACTTGATTGCTCTCTGTAACTTCAATACTCGAGTATTGCTTCCAATACTTGAGTATTGACTTGTAAAATGCATTTGAGCAATCCATTATCAATCCAATACTCGAGTATGGCTTCCTATACTCGAGTATGCAACTACCAGATGGTTTTTAAGAGATTTTGGAAACTTCAAAACATGTTT
This sequence comes from Acacia crassicarpa, assembly GCA_034222035.1. Lineage (NCBI taxonomy): Eukaryota > Viridiplantae > Streptophyta > Magnoliopsida > Fabales > Fabaceae > Acacia > Acacia crassicarpa. The sequence continues at coordinate 45,531,637 of JAWXYG010000003.1, forward strand.
ACAATTGTTGATTATCATCAAAACACATAGAGAACTAACATGCTCCTAATGATGACAACACATTGTAAACCAATTTTTCAAGAATTTGATAAAGTGATTCTTTTGAAAAGAAATTTTCTGATATTGTTCCAAAAGTTCAGCTCAATTGTTCAAGTAAAACCATAAACTTGCAAGTAACACAAAGTGTAGCAGCAGAAGACATTTGGAAATAATAAACACATTCATTCATTGATAATTAATAACACATATACATCCAATACTGATATCAGAAAGATAAAAACACTGAAAATTCACTGATATCAGAAAGTCAAAAGCAACAGATGCAAAATATACAACAAAAACACAACCATACTACAAATTCTTCCTACAAACTAACTCTACTCAAATGCTCCCTATCCCTATGCGCCCTTCTCAGCTTCTCCCCCTTTGGCATCATCAATGTGGGGAGTATCAGTAGAGAGATCAGAAGGAATATTAGAGATAGAGGGAGGTACAGGTAAGAAAATGACAGCTGGTGTGATAGGTAAAAGTACAGAGGATGTGGGAATGGGAGAGGATGGATGGAAAATCTCAGTGGAGGGGGTATCTGGAGATGGAAGTGGATCGGGTAAGATCTCTGTGGAAGGAGTGATAGGTGAGGGTAGGACAACGGTGGCTGGAGTGAATGGAGTGGATGATGAGACAGGAGATGATGAAGTGTGAGGTGGACTAGGAAAGGCGAATGAAGGTGAGGAAGGCTGGTCTTCAGGTACAGTGGATGGCTGGGCCTCAGGAATGGATGTGGATGTGGAAAGACCGGAGGTAAACCCGAAGGTGGATGAGGAGGCTCCAAGATCAAAGTGCTTGACAAGCTTGTCGACATTGTCCCGAGCTAAGGCAGCAGTAGTGAGTGTAGTAGATAGCCGGGCGTCCAAATCTATGAGCTGGTCAGAGATCTCATCTTGCTTCTTCTCGGACTGCTCCTTCAGCTTGTCCAACTGAGCAATCACCTCGTTCAGTCCCATCCTGATATCAGTGCCCAATTTGCCAAATTCAAACTGCATCTTGACAAAAAGTGAAGCAATGGCAGTATCCACAATCCCTTTGACTCTCTCGTCAAAGTCCAGTGGAGGAGGAGGAGCAGACTGTGCCTCGTGCGCAACAGACTGAGATGCACGGGCCTGTGACCTCTGAAGGGCTCTGGACTGACCGGATCCTTCAGGCTCGAAAGTGATCTTCATGAAATTGAACTGTGTCTTGCTGAAGGCTGGGATGTACTTCATTGTCTCAGGTGGCCCTACATACCAAATCCTATAATAGAATAGGATCAATGACACCAATGATGGAAATGGTATGTATGCCGTCTTCCAGGAGACGAACCTGAATTGGCTCATTTCCTTGAAGATCCATTGGCCAATGTTGATCAGGTGCTTCTTGACGAAGGCCGTGAAGAATCGGTAGTCCTTCTGTGTCAGATGAGTGAAGCTGCCTCCCTTTTGCACAAAGTTCCTTGAGTAGACGTACCAAATCACTCTGTTCAGCAGGGACATGTCAGACGGTTTGAAGCACAAGTGAGCTCTCTGATCATCCGGAATGTCCTTGCCGGGCAAAAGTGTAGAGTACACCTCCTCATTGGTGTAGGTGGGAGTGAAGGCCCGAGGAAGGTTGGTAAACTTCAGGATCCGGTTGAGGATAGCAGCAGATAAGGTGAATGAGACACCTTTGACTGTAGTAGCGACCCGCTCCTCAATCAGTGTGCCATCAGCATCCAAGATATGATCTGCCACCATATTAAAATAAAATAACTTGACCAACTCTGGATAATAGGCCGCCTCTATCGAAACAAAAGTCTCGTATGGCCCGAACCAAGGCGACAAGTCCACGTTGCACTCCTGGTAGACTTGAGCCAGATCAATTGACATTACAGCACGGAATCCCCGAGATGTGTACTGGTCTTGAACTTGGTGTTCAGGCCAGGCGGGAGAGGAACAGGAGCTATCTTGAAACCGCCGACGCCGACTTGTGTAATTTGATTTCTTCAACCGCGTTGGCTATAACCGGAGATACTTCCTCAGACTCGGTCTCCGAAATTGAACCAATGACCTCGACGGTAGATGGAGAAGAAACAACAGTAGTGGAGGCTCACTTTGATCTCGCCTTCCGATGTACAACCTTCCTCTTCCTCGTGTCTTTGCTTGGCCCGGCTGTCTTCTTCTTCTTGCTTGCCGAAGACGGAATCAAGTCTTTGGACGATGTACCCCTCTTCTTGGGGTTAGGAGACGAGGCCTCAGGAATGCTGTCGCTAACTCCCCGGATAGCTCGATCAATGCCAGTCTGTAGTCTCTGAGGAATCGACTTCATCCTCAGTGGTCTCTGAGGATGAGAAGAAGTAGGATGATCGGATGTTCCTTGTTCTTTCGACATTGTAAGGTTAAGGTTTGATCGAGAATGGGAATGGGAAGTGATTTTGAGAAGATTTAAGAGAGAAAGTTGAGGGTTTGTGACGGGTTCAGAGAGAAATCAAGAGAAGAAGAGAGAGCTCTAGGGTTTACTGGAGTATGAGCGCGAGTATGGAAGAACATCAACAGTCACTATATATATAAACGAGCACCTATACTCGAGTATCGAAACCCTATACTCGAGTATTTCATACTTTCACTAATATACTCGAGTATTGAAGGAAGTATACCAACTTGGACTTCAAAAGTGTAAGGTGAACTTTTGAAAACCCCGATACCCATACTCGAGTATCTCAATTACATACTCGAGTATTGAGATCCTTCAACTTCAGCTTTGGTCTCTGTCTGGTCCATACTCGAGTATGCCACTTACATACTTGAGTATTGAAGCTCTTTCTCTCCAGGTTGCTCTCTGCCTTATGGATACTCGAGTATCCATGTCCATACTCGAGTATAGCCCTTCTGAACTTTATTTTTGCTCTCTGCTACTTCAATACTCAAGTATTATGACCAATACTTGAGTATGTAACTTCAGAAGTCTCAAAATATCCTGCAAAAACTATGGCTATACACTCCGATGCTTAAGTTAGTAAAGATTAATCATCAAAAACATAACTAACATTAAATTGGATGAGAATTGCTTACAATTCATTGGGATTTACCATTCCCAATTCTCTCCTTATGAAGTTGAATTGTTCTTTGGCTAGAGGCTTGGTGAAGATGTCAGCAAGTTGGAGATGTGTTGGGATGAACATGACTTTGACATCTCTTTTCTGGACATGATCCCTTATGAAGTGATGCCTCACATCAATATGCTTGGTTCTTGTATGTTGTACCGGATTCTTGGCCAAGCTTATTGTGCTTGTGTTGTCACACAATATTGGGATTTCTTTGAGGTGAACTCCCAACTCAGCAAGTTGTTGTTTGAGCCACAAAACTTGTGCACAGCAACTTGATGCGGCCACATATTCAGCTTCAGTTGATGAGACAGCTACCGTTGTTTGCTTCTTACTGAACCAAGACACAAGTGAGTTGCCAAAGAACTCACATTGCCCACTTGTGCTCTTTCTATCAGTCTTGTAGCCGGCATGGTCTGAATCTGAGTATGCTACCAAATGTTCAGGTTGACCTTTGGGAAACCATAGTCCAAGAGTCTTTGTGTTTGAGAGATATCTGAATATCCTCTTCACATGTTCAGCATGGGACTCCTTTGGATAGGATTGAAACCTTGCACACATCCCAACACTGAATTGGATATCCGGGCAACTCGCTGTGAGATAGAGTAATGACCCAATCATCCCTCTATACTTCGTGATATTGAAATCCTTGCCCTCTTCATCAGCATCCAATGAAGTTGTTGTGCTCATAGGAGTGTCAGCCCCATTGCATTTGTCCATCCCAAATTTCTTCAACAAATCATTCAGATATTTGGTTTGGGAAATAAATACCCAATCTTTTCTTTGCTTGATTTGTAGCCCAAGAAAATAGTTGAGCTCTCCCATCATGGACATCTCAAACTCGCCCTGCATGATCTTTGAAAACTCCTCACACAAAGCATCATTAGTAGCACCAAATATTATATCATCAACATATATTTGGACAATTAAGATTTCATTTAACTTATTTTTCTTGATAAACAAGGTTGTGTCAGCCTTACCTCTAATAAACCCTTGATTAAGTAGGAATTGACTTAATCTTTCATACCAAGCTCTAGGAGCTTGCTTAAGACCATATCATGCTTTCTTTAGTTTATAAACATGATCCGGAAATTGATCATTTTCGAAACCTGGAGGTTGTTCAACATACACCTCCTCTTGTATAAAACCATTTAAAAATGCACTTTTCACATCCATTTGAAAAAGTTTAAAACCTTTAGTGCATGCAAAGGCTAGTAGGACTCTTATGGCCTCCAATCTTGCTACTGGAGCATAAGTTTCCTCATAGTCTATGCCTTCTTCTTGGTTGTAACCTTTTGCAACCAATCTTGCCTTGTTACGGACAATGATTGCAGACTCATCACTTTGTTCTTAAATACCCATTTTGTCCCAATAACCGGATGGTCCTTGGGTCTAGGTACTAAGTCCCAAACCTGATTTCTGTCAAATTGATGTAACTCCTCTTGCATAGCTATCACTCAATCACTGTCTAAAAGGACTTCTTCTATTTTAGAGGGTTCTATATGCGATATGAAAGCAGAAAAGGTTACTTCATTCAAAGCACTATTTCTAGTTCTTACTCCTTGGTTTACATCACCTAGAACTTGGTCTAAAGGATGATTCCTTATAAATCTCCAAGCTCTAGGCTGAGACTGATCAGGGTTTTCTAAATTGTTTTCAGGATCAGTCTTAAAAACATTTTCAGGATTTTCGGAAGATGTAGGAGTAGTTTTCGAAAAGAATTGATTTTTGAAAATGGTCTCTTCCTCATCATCCAAGGATTTATCAGATTCATTTTCACTAAACACAACATGTATAGATTCTTCTACAACCTTAGTTCTAGTATTGAAGACTCTATATGCTTTGCTTCCATTAGAATAACCTATAAATATCCCTACATCTACTTTGGAATCAAATTTACCAAGATTTTCTTTACCATTATTTTGCACATAGCACTTGCATCCAAAGATGTGTAGGTGGCTCAAATTTGGCTTCCTCCCTTTGTAGAGTTCATATGGGGTCTTGTTCAGCTTCTTCCTCAAGTAAGCTCGGTTTGATATGTAGCATGCCGTACTCATCGCGTCAGCCCAGAACACTTGTGAAGTGTTGTTCTCATTCAACATTGCTCTTGCCATCTCAGTGAGCACTCTATTCTTCCTCTCAACAACACCATTTTGTTGTGGAGTCCTTGGAGCTGAGAAGTTGTAGTCAATCCCAATATTGTCACAGAATTCAGCAAAGGCGTTGTTCTCGAATTCGCCACCATGATCAGTCCTTATTCCTGAAATTGAAAAACCTTTCTCGTTCTGGACCTTCTTGGCGAAAACAACAAACTGATCAAATGTTTCATCTTTAGATGACAGAAAAATAGTCCAACAAAATCTAGAGAAATCATCTACAATAATCAATGTATAAAGATTGCCACCAAGGCTCCTCACCCTTGCTGGACCCACAAGATCCATATGTAGCAATTGCAATGGTCTATTGGTAGATATTTCATTTTTGTTTTTGAAAGATGACTTAGTTTGTTTGCCCTTTTGGCATGCTTCACAAATAAAATCATTTTTAAAACTGAGTTTGGGAATGCCAATCACTAAGTCCTTCTTCAGCAACTTGTCAAGTTGAAACATATTGACATGAGCTAATCGCTTGTGCCATAGCCAACTTTCATTCAAGTTACTTACAAAACAATTTTCAAAGACTGAAGCATCTCTAGAGAGGTTGAGAGTATAACAATTACCATCTCTAGGTGCTCTAAACAAGGCTTTAGTTTTCAAATCATTTATAGAAACCAAATCCTTTTTAACAATAAAGCATTCATCAGAATCAAAGATAACTAAGTTACCCTTGTCGGTGCTTTGGCTCACACTTAGGAGGTTATGACACAATCCTTCTACAAGGTAGACATCTTTGATGAGAGGACCTTCATTGTTTCCTATCTCACCAATCCCAGCAATCTTTCCCGATTGATCACCTCCAAATATGACTCTACCACCATCTTTAGGCTTGATTGAAAGGAATTTGGATTTGTCTCCAGTCATATGTCTTGAGCATCCACTGTCAATGTACCATTTGTTGGGTCTTGATGCTCTAAGACATACCTGCAATTCACAAGGGATTAAGTTTTAGGTACCCATCTTTTCTTGGGTCCTTTGGGGTTAGTTTTGACCTTGGAAACATAAGTTCCTTTTGGTACCCATTGATAATTCCCTATAGGTTTAACTTTTCTTTCATTCTTATGAAAACAAGAAGAGGTAGAATGACCTTTCCTATTGCAATAGTTACAATGTGCAAAGGGATTAGAAGAATGAACATATTTTGTAAAATAGTTCATGTACGATTTTTGACCATTCTTCTTGTCAAAATCTAATTTATAACCAATGCCCGATCTATCGTTTATGAAACGCTGTTGTTTAAGAATCACATTGAGCATTTCACTTCCCTTAGTGAATTTCTCAAGTGCTTTTGTCAATTGTGAATTCTTTTTCTCCAAAATAGGGCATTTATCACAAACTAGAATTTCAGGAGAAGAAAGTCTTTCAACTTCCAATTCAAGAGTAGTGTTTTTCTTTTTCAAGGCAAAATACTTTTCAGCAAGTTTTTCAAATTCCATTTGCACAATGTTATATTCATCAAAAAGTTCATCATAGGAAGGTTTAGATTCATATACCTCATTGCTTGTATCATGTTGCTCTTCTTCTTCAGCAACTAGGCATATGTTTGCTTTTTCTTCTTCTTCTTCAGCTTCATCTTCATCAGATGAGTTGTCCCCCCATATAGCTGAGACATAAGCCTTTTTCTTGAACTTTTTGAACTTCTTCTTATCTTTCTCTTGGTTCTTCAACTGAGGGCATTCTGATTTGATGTGTCCGGGCTTCTCGCATTCGTAGCATATGATAGGCTTCTTTGATTCATAGCTGGAACTCCCCTTTTGAAACTTCTTGAAGCCTTGATCCTTTCTGTAGAACTTCTTGAAACGCCGAACCATCATCCCAATCTTTTCATCCTCATCTTCCTCATCATCGTCTGACTCCTTGCTTTCTTTGGTAGCTTTGAGGGCTATTCCTTTGTTCTTTCCATGCACTTCATCCAGACCCTTCTTGAATTTTAGCTTCGATTCATATTCAGACAAGCTTCCAAAGAGAGCAGCCACAGACGTCATTGATTCTCCTCGCGCTTCTTATATTGCTGTGACCTTGGCCTCCCATTCTTTGTTAAGAATGTTCAGAATTTTTCTTACTTGGACCGGCTGGTCGTATTCTTTCCAAGAGCCTCGAGTTGGTTGATAATATGAGTGAACCTCAGTTGAAATTCTCCAATGGACTCACCAGGCTTCATTCTAAGAAGATCATACTCTGTCATGAGAGTATTTACACGATTTTGCTTTACTCCGGCTGTACCTTCATGAGCGATTTCCAAGGCATCCCACATGGCTTTAGCAGATGGTAGAGTGCAAACTCGGAAATATTCTTGTTGACTCAGAGCGCTTTGAAGTAGAAGAACAGCCTTGCTATTCAGAGTGATATTTCTTCGATCATTGTCGTCATAGTCTTCTTCTAGCTTCAAAACCCTTACTCCATCTTGAAGAACAGTTGGCATGCAGTCACCTCTTTCGAACACTCTCCAAAGCCCATACTCAGTAGGATTTACAAAAACTTTGAACTTGGCTTTCCAGAAGGAATAATGTTCACCATTAAAGCCGGGTGGCCTATTGATAGAAGCTCCATCGAGTAGAATTCCGTCCATGTTGATCCTTCTCGAGATGTTAAGCTCTTAAGAGAAGACCTCGCTCTGATACCAAATGTAAATGGAGCTTGATACCCAAGAGGGCGAGTGAATTGGGTATCTTTAAAAATTTAGACGATTTGCTCTGTTTTAGACAAGTAAGAACAGAGTATAACAGAAATGGAGGGAAGAGAAAGTTTGCACAAGATGATTTATCCTAGTTCGGTCTCATCCTTGACCTACATCCAGTCCCCAAGCCTCACTTGGGATTTTCAATCCACTATAACTTTCAACTGATTACAAACTCTGTACTCAATAGTAGTTCTCTCTCTAGAACTCACTCCCCCTTACAAGTTGCAATCAATTATCCCAACCACCAAGTCCCCTGACTTGTGGTTATTACAATCAATAAATTACAACAGAAATAACTCTCTCAAAGAGTAGATAAGATAATCACTGAAGCTCACAATGTCAAAAGACAATACAGATGAAAAACTGAAAGTATTGAATGTACACTTAATGAATTTCGCTCTCAGTTCAAAAAAGTTGTTGAGAAGACTTCAATGCACTCTATTTATACTTAGAGAGCATTAATTGACCGTTCAATGATGATTCCAACCGTTGTAGGTGATTAACATTAAGTTTGGTCAGCTTCTCTATCTAATCTCCAACTAATCCAGTTGTCTGATTAATCTGAGGTGGCTCTCTGGAGTTTTGCCCGTTGGAGAAGAGTTTACTTGTTGTAGAAATCCTTCTTTACCGTTGAGAAGGCGTGTTTAGGTGGATTAACCAAAAGGAGGTTAATTTACTGAAGTGCATTTAATGCTTCAGAGCACTTTTTGCTTTTTGGCTTTGACCTTCAATAATCTTCATCTGTGCTAACTGAAATTCACTTAACAAACTTGTTAAACATAGCTGGAAACATAAGTGAATGATGAATGGAAGCAATAAGATCAAACAGCAGTGTTTTGCAAATTCGTGTAATTTGAAAATCAGTTTTTACCGTTCAATACTTGAGTATGTTCCTCTATACTAGAGTATGGCACTGTGTACAAGTGTCAATACTAGAGTATCCAAACTGATACTTGAGTATACAGCTTCCAGAGGCAAACCATCGTGCTTAAGCTTTGAAAATCAGGGTCTATACTCGAGTATGTTAGTACTATACTTGAGTATGCAACTGTTTGTGTGAAAAACTTTAAGTTCAAAAGTCTCAATACTTGAGTATTCATTTCCATACTTGAGTATGCAAGTCATTGACAAAATGGATAACCTCTCTGTATGGCCAATACTCGAGTAAGCATTCCTATACTCGAGTATGTAACTCAATTTTCAAAAAGTGTGAAGTTATACCATGTCAATACTTGAGTATACAAATCAATACTTGAGTATGCAAGATCAGGTGTTAAGTTGAAAACAGTTTAAGAGCCCAATACTTGAGTATGTAAAACCTGTACTCGAGTATACAACTATTATAAAAATTTTGGGGGCTCTCTGTAAGGCTGATACTCGAGTATGTAAGTATCATACTCGAGTATGCACTCAAGTTGAAAAAGCATTTGCTCTCTGTAAGTCCAATACTCGAGTATAGCTTCCTATACTTGAGTATTGACTCAGTTTGAAAAGTTTGGATGCTCTCTGGATGACCTATACTCAAGTATGTTAGTGCTATACTCGAGTATGCACTTAAGTTCAAAACTTGATTGCTCTCTGTAACTTCAATACTCGAGTATTGCTTCCAATACTTGAGTATTGACTTGTAAAATGCATTTGATCAATCCATTATCAATCCAATACTCGAGTACGACTTCCTATACTTGAGTATGCAACTACCAGATGGTTTTTAAGAGATTTTGGAAACTTCAAAACATGTTTACAATTGTTGATTATCATCAAAACACATAGAGAACTAACAGGCATGAGCAACGATTTTGGATTCTTGTGCCATGTCTATTCAAGTGCAACATCCATGCAGGAGAGACAGCAATACATATCAAAGAGGTTGTGTGAAGTGAGAAGAAAGGTGTACGTGTTTCCATACTACCACAGGTACATATCACAAATATTGACTGCAATTCACTTAATTTTGCTACATATATCACTGAGTACTTTACTGCTGTGAATTTTCAGCTACCACTGGCAGTTGGTCCTCATGTGCATGAAAGAGCATAAAGTTATCTTCTTATGCTCCACTCACAGCGAGCTAGTGCCTGCGTTGACGCAGACCATCAACGAGTAAGCATGTCATTTTGATTCTCTTGTCTGAAATCTCTGCTGTGAATTTTCAGTGAACATTATTGATAAATATGCATTTTTGATGATAGTGCCATGAGGACCTTCCAAATCGAGGTACTCAAAAGGTGTTCTTATCAGGCCAAAGAGCCTAAATGGCTCAAACCAGAGGTTGGTACAATTTGTACACTGGCACACTACCTTGTGAACTTGGTCAGTAAGATATATATGCTCTTATATATATTTCTTGTTCTTTTTAGACCCGTCGGCAACCACCGGAGTCCAACTTATGTGGCTTGTACGTCATGAAACACATGTATGATATTATCACTAAAGGAAGTACTAAATTATTTGCAAAGGTAAATATTTGATGTTATATATTATGCATGCAAGTTAATTCAATTTCTGGCTTAATGTTACATATGAAATATGCACACAAGTTAATTCAGTTTCTGCCTTTGATGTTACAGATGTTTAACTGCCCTGATCCTTTTTCTGATGATGAACTGGAGCACATACGCAATGTGTTTTGTGAATATCTGTATGACCTGATCTTAAAGTCAGGACAATAATTAATGTCCTAAATTCATTTATTAATATATCTTATAGCAACAATAATCTTCTGTAAATTTGTTTATTTTTTCGAACATTATTCATTTGTAAATATACATAGGCAATGTAAAATTCAATAAATAAATTTGTTTAATTTTTTGAACAATTTTCTTGTGTCCATTTTGGGTTTCTGAATGTATTGGATGGTGGATATAGCTATTTAGTGCTTGAAATTTGAGGTTCAGGATGTTGTAAATGAGCAAGAGTTCGCGACTTTTAGGACCGTATATTGTAAACTTCAAGTCCTAAAAGTATTCGGTCTAAATAATATGAGACTTTTAGGACCGTATATTGTAAACTTTCGATCCTAAAAGTATTCGGTCTTTAGGACCGTTGATTGAACCATATTTTTACATGAATTTACATGATTAAATTGGGATTTTTAGTGAACTTTATCATAGTTATTGAGCCTAAAAAGTCATGCTTGTGATAAATTGAGATTAAGAGTAAATACATCAAATTAGGGCTAAAAAGGGCAAAATTGTCAAAAAATGTAATTACTTTTAATCATTGATTTTTCTAAAAATATTTAATGTTGGATTAATTATTTTGGATTGTAAATGCTTAAAAAGATTAGAACAAATTTGAAAATGAAAGTTTTAATTCAAGTTTTAAAAGTTGCAGTTTAGTCCCTTGCTGAGAACTTTTATTCCTTGCAGTTTGGTCCCTGGTCAAAACTTGCGTTTTGACCAGAAACCAATGATCAGGTTCAGATGGAAATGCAAAGAAAGAAGCCAAGCCTCAATAATTAATAGAAGTCGTGAGGTGAGGTCCTGCACGTGGCTTGGCATTTGGAGTGGGCCACGAGGAATTAATAAAGAAAAGGATGAAGCCTAGTGATGCACAACACCCACGGCCCAAGAAAGAATCCAATGACCCGACAAAATTAAAGAACCAGAGGGGGAGATTAAAAATAGCGCCGTGGAGCCTCGATTGGGATATACAGACCTGGACTTGAAAACGCTGCAGCATCATCGATTTTCTTCCTTCTTCGTCACCTTCATTCTTCACCCTCACCGGCGGCTACCACCTCCACAACGGTCGCCGGCGAGCGTTCTGCCACCTCCACCACACACCATCTTTCTTCTCTTCTGTTGGTTACTCTCTTTCACTAGTGAAGAAGTGGTTGCAGATTAAATCAATGTGTGGCTGAGACTTTTGCCTCTTGGTGGTGGATATTGATTTGAGTTCCAAAGCTTCAAAGGGGAGTTTATTTGTTCAATTTATTTTCTCTAATTACATTTTAATTTCCTAGTTTTAGGAATATTAATTTGTATTTTTGAGACTTAGTTTGTCCGTTTCAAAAACTTTGTGGATTGAACCTTTGTGATTGGATTTAATTTTGTAGCTTGTTGGATTTTAATATATGTATTTCCTTATTAATTCATTGAAATTGTGCTTTCTACGTGGTATTGTTGGATAGTATGATTGATTTGAATTAATTGAGTGACGTGGTATCGCATTCAAATCAAGAGGAAGCAAGTTGCATTAATTTAATCGTAACCACACACTAAGTGGTTTTAAACAATACCTCAAGAAATAGTAGTTAGCTACAGTAGTAGGAGCTACTATTAATTGGCAATATTGGACTCAAGTGGTATCTTGGGGTTTTTCTTCTAGACTTAGTGAAAATTTACTCCCATATTTAGTGAACTATGATGGTCACTAATCCATTCCAAGAGCATTCATTCATTTTACATTTTCATACTCCATTCCATTTTATTAGAAATACCAAAAATATTAGTTTAGTATTTAATTAAATTGCATTTCTCTTTAGTTAATTAATTCAAAAAATCCAAAATCAATTTCCCCCTTATTTTAATTGCATTTGCATGTCATTTAGATTATCTAGGACTCAATAAAAGGCTCCTCGAGAAGAGAGAACGATCCTAGGTTTGCCTATACGCAATCCTTGGTAATTTTTGATTGTGGACCCCAAGGCTAACGACAAAAAGACCCTCATCAAATGGCGCCATTGCCTATATTGTAAACTTCCAGTCCTAAAAGTATTCGGTCTAAATAATATGAGACTTTTAGGACCGTATATTATTTTACTGTCCGCTCCTAATAGTCTTTCTTTAAATAGAAATGTTGACTCGCTTTTCAGACAAATCATTAGGGTTCAAGGCAACTGAGGTTCTGGCGTTCTGCTCAAGCTAGGTCCTTCATTGTAGGCGATTTTACCTCTCCTGATTTAGATTATCGGTTTCCCTTTTCTTTGTCTCTTTTCTTTTTGTCAGAAAAAGAAGGAAGATATTGAAAAGGACACTTTGTTTCAAATCAGGGCGAGGTAAAACCGATGACAACGATGGTCCAACCTTGAGAAGAATTGTCACTGTGTTTGTTTTTATTCGAATAAGGTAAACGATATTTTTTGTTTTGTTGGTCTGATCTTGACTGTATATTTTTGGATTTTTTAATGTGCGAGTTTTTAATGTTGATCATACACACGAGGACAATGTTTTGTTTTTTTTCCTTTTTGTAGGAAAAAGAAAGATGTAATGAGAAGGACAAGGCGATCGAAATAGGAAAGAAAAAAAATTATTATATTTTTTTATGCTGCCCCCTGAAAAAAAAAAACATAAAAATATTTACTCCTCCCCATCGTTGTTGGAGGGGAGGGAGTTGTCAGAGAGGTCGGAGACGTCGTCATCTAGGGGATTGTACTCAACGTCCTGGGCATCGAGTATCGCATTGATCTTGTTGTTGACAGCATTGTAGACCTGAAAAAGCTAGCCCATTCATCGATCTATATGATCGACGCGGACCAGGAGGTGGTGCATCATCTGTTTGGTGGTCGGGTCTGGAGGCAGCAGAGGAGGGTATGGATTGTTAAGTCCAGCTGGAGGAGGAAAAGGAGGACTTGGTGGTGGTGGAGGACCTTGGGGTGGTAGAGCAGCCATTGTAGAAGTGATGACGAAGAATGTAAAGAAAGTAAAGTAACAACGGGTTTAAATAGAGAACCCATCCTGAACAATGTGAAACGTCGGAAACTTTAATGAGGAGAAGCATAGTTCATCAGAATACGAGGAGACGCCTAGTTGGGAAGTTTATTTGGAAGCCGAAGAGATCCTCTGATAGAGTGTAAGGATACGACTCTGCTATCGGAATTTGAAACAATGAACTTTTAATACCGGATATTGCAAAAAGATTCGTTCTTAAAACTAATATTTTTTACGAAAAATCTAACTTTACAAAACATTGAATTGAGAAAAATAAGTGAATTTTGGGACCGGATAAATGATAAAAGGTCGGTCTTAAAAGTAATTTAATTGATTAAAAAATAAATAATATACTTTTAGGACCGGAAAAATGATAAAAGGTCGGTCTTAAAATTAATTAATTAAAAAAAATAAATAATATACTTTTAGGACCGGACATTTTTAAAGGGATAAGGAGGAATTTTACACATGTGCTTTTCCCCCAGGAGCGCCCAGCACCACGTGCTTTTTTCTGGACCAAAAATACACATGTGGTTACATTTTGGGAGCGCTTAGCACCACGGCCGTTAGTCAACTGTCAGTTAACCGATAACGCTGACGTGGACGATGATGTGGCGCTGATGTAGACTGACATGCTAACGTGGAAATTTTTTTCAAAAATTAGAATTTTTTTTTGAAAAAGTATTAAAAAAGTTCAAAAAATTAGAAAAATTTTTACTTGAATTTAATTCAAAAAAATTAGGAAAAAATTAAAATAATTATTAAAAAATTCAAAAAATTAGAAAAAATTCAAAAAATATAGGAAAAAAATTCAAAAAATTAGGAAAAAAATAAAATAATTATCAATAAATTCAAAAATTAGAAAATAATTAAAATAATTAGCAATAAATTCAAAAAATTAGGAAAAATTAAAATAATTATAAAAAAATTAAATACCCCCACTAGTGAGCCCCACCACCGGCCACCCTACCATTAGCCACCAACGGCCGCCGGCGGCGGTCGGTTGCCGAGAGTCTCCACTCGGCAGAGGCAGTCGGTTATTTTCAGAAACAGGAAAAGAATGTATTTTTAGTCTTTTATGGAATTAAATTTTCATATGAATATTTTTACTTTTCATTTATTTTATGTAGCTAATTATTTTTTTGAAAAAATGTATAGTTAAATAGGTTTAAAGTTAAAAAAATGTTAAATTTTGTGATAGAATTAATAAAGTTTAAAATTTTGCGGTTGGTCCCCACCACCGGCAACCGACTGTCGTCGCCGGCCGGCGGTGGCTGACGGTAGGATGGTCGGTGTGGGGCCCACTAGTGGGGGTATTTAATTTTTTTTATAATTATTTTAATTTTTTCCTAATTTTTTGAATTTATTGCTAATTATTTTAACTATTTTCTATTTTTTTTTTGAATTTATTGCTATTTATTTTAATTTTTTTTCCTAATTTTTTGAATTTTTTTCCTATTTTTTTCTAATTTTTTGAATTTTTTATAATTATTTTAATTTTTCCTAATTTTTTGAATTAAATTCAAATAATTTTTTATCTTTTTTCTAATTATTTGAATTGTTCCTATTTTTTTTATTAATTTTTTGAATTTTTTAATAACTTTTCAAAATGTTTCCATATTTTTTGAATTTTTTTCCACGTCAGCTGCCCCATCATCGTCCACGTCAGCGTCACGTCAACGTGTCAGTCCACATCAGCGCCATGTCATCGTCCACGTCAGCGTTAACGGTCAACTGACAGTTGACTAACGGCCGTGGTGCTGAGCGCTCTCAAAACGTAACCACATATGTATTTTTGGTCCAGAAAAAAGCACGTGGTGCTGGGCGCTTCTGGGGGAAAAACACATGTGTAAAATTGCTCCTAAACCCATATTTAAATAATATTTTAGATCGCATATTTGTAAAACTCGCTCATAAAGTAGACCATTCATCTGCTCTTTACCTTTATTAACTCCTCATACCTCTTTGTCCTTAACTCCTTATTAACTCCTCACTACCTCGTAACTCTAAACTACGTACGTGCCGCTTATTTGAGAACTGCTCTCTGCCTTTATTAATAAACTCCTCATACCTCGTTACGCCAACTGCTCAAACCATGGTTAGATATAAGAGAACCGATCGTAGGGGTGCTCTTACTCGTGATGCTCGTGCCTTCCGTAGATCGTTATATAGTGCGCCTCCTCCAGCGAGAGTGCGTTCTATTAAGACAGAAGAGTCTCAGGTCGTTGGACCCATTGTTATTTCGGATGATGAAGAGATTGCTGCACCCCCAACCTTCAGAACATGATGCGCTGATGCGAATAAGACAAGAACTTGCTAATATCCGACGGGAAGTTAATGCTGCTCACGTCGATATCGCCAAGGCTTTGAAGGATAATAAGCTTTAGGATGTATATATAGACAGATTCTTGTTCTTGATAATTTTTTGCTTGTTTTTCTTTTATATTTTTTCTTGTGTATGTGCATATTCAAGTAATATATGTAACATTAAGAACTAAGCTTGTGTCTTTTTAATTTTTTGTTCATATTCTCTAGTAATTAAAGAAATTAAACTCCAGCTTTCCTTAAATTTTTGTTCATTCAGTTGTTGCACTTGCCAAAGCCAATCTATATTTCTAGCTATATATTTAATCTATTATAAAAAAAATTTTGAGAATTTAGGACCTGAGTTTTAGGAGACTCCGGTCTTAAAAAGTTATATATATAGGACCGGCTACTTTATAATTAACTAGTCTTAATAAAATCTATGCGTGTAATAAATGAATAATAAAAAGTTAGGTCTGGAGTATTCTAAAACTCCGGTCTTAAAATTTAATTATACATTTAGGACCGGATACACGGTAAGAATTCAGTCTTAAAAGTAATTGAATTAATTGTAGACTTTTAGGACTTAAAAATTATATTAATAAAAAATATTTAGGACTGGATAGGTTATAATTAATCGATCTTAATAAAGTCCAAATATTAATAGATCTCTATCGCGCGGAAAATTAAATTTCCCTCTCAGAACTTCTCTTGTCGCGCCGAAAGATTTCATTACTCAAGTTCTGTCTCCAGTGTTTGTGTGTTGCTCTGTCGGTGCTTCGCGTTGCTCTCTCGACAATCACTTTCTGATTCCTTAGCTAAACGTATATAGACCAAGTTGTAAGACGTGTTTTGGTTATATAACTTCATGATTTTCCTGCTTATCGTTCTGGGTTTTTCATGGGTTGAACGAAATCGATGAAATGCTCTTGTGGGTTTCTCTGTTGCTAATGAATATTGTATTTTGAAGATTATATTTGCACTTTAGACCTACCCAACTGACCAACAAATGTTTTTAGGGTACTGATGCTGTCTGCAACATCAACGTTCGTGGCGGGAGAAGAAAGACTCAGGGTTCACATTTGAATTTATATGCTACAGGTGAGTCCACAAGACCTTCATGCGAAGCATTTAATTTCCTCATCATGCATTTATTTTGCGTCTTGGATTCACTGTGATATTTATGAGCATAAATATGCATTTGGTGTTGCCTTATTTTACATATGTTAAATCTTTCCGTCCATAGGAATTCTAGTATGGATCATAGTTGGATAAATGATTTACGGACGAGTGTTGAATATCAGAATGGGGTGAGGGACTTTATAGAATTTGCTAAACAAAATGGCAATGATGATAGTGGGAAGTTTTATTGCCCATGTGTAAAATGTTTGAATGAGAGGCGACTAAGTCCTGAAGTTATACACATACATTTAATTTGTGAAGGATTTTGCAAGACTTAAACAGTATGGGTATGGCATGGTGAAAAAATACCAAGTGGGTCTCAACATGGGGAAGTGGCCTTTGATGATAATGACACGAATATGGATGATCGCGTAGAGGACATTATTCGTGATGTAGGAGAAGAGGCTTTTCATCAATCACATGCATATGGTAATATGTGCGGTGATGCAGAGATCCCGTTATACACTGGGTGTAAAAAATACCAATTGTTGAACGCTGTATTGAAATTGGTAAGCTTGAAGGCACGTCATGGATGGAGCGACAAAAGTTTTTCTGAAATGCTTGAGGCTTTTAAGGACATGCTTCCTGATGATAATGTGTTGCCGCATCGGTACTATGATGCTAAGAAAATACTTTGTCCACTAGGGATGGAGTACAAAAAGATCCATGCATGCCCGAATGATTGCGTATTGTATAGAAAAGAGTTTGAAGAGAAGCAGAATTGTCCGATATGTGAAACCCCAAGGTACAAATCAAATAAGGGGCCTGCAAAAGTGTTGTGGTATCTTCCAATCATACCAAGGTTCAAGTGGTTGTTTGCGAATGAAAATGATGCAAAAAAATTTTGGTGGCATGCAGATGAGAGGATTTCTGATCGAAAGCTTCGTCATCCAGCCGATTCTTCTCAATGGAAGAAAATCGATCAATTATTTCCCAACTTCGGAGAAGAACCTAAGAACCTTAGGCTTGCCCTTAGCATGGATGACATGAATCCATATGGAAGCCTTAGTAGCATACATAGTTCATAGCCTGTACTCCTGATTATTTACAACTTATCTCCTATGTTATGCATGAAACGAAAGTACACCATGCTGTCTATGTTGATTTCTGAACCAAAACAACCCAGAAATGACATTGATGTTTACCTTGAGCCCTTGATCGAAGACTTGAAGGAGTTGTGGGAAGAAGGTGTCGACGTTTATGACTCTTTCAAGAAGGAGGTGTTTAAAATGCGAGCCATGATATTTTGTACTATCAATGACTTCCCAGCATATGGGAACTTGTCAGTGTATAGTGTAAAAGGCCATAAAGCATGTCCGGTTTGTGAGGAAGGCAAACACTACCATCAACTTCAACATGGAAGAAAGACAGTTTATCTTGGACATAGGAGATTTCTTAGACGGGGCCACCCATATCGTCGATTAAAGAAAGCCATTTTTGATGGCCAAGAGTATGAAGATGCTCTGGTGCCATTGACTGGGGAGCATCTTATCATCTAGGGACTTCGTGTAAAATGTATAACCATTGATCACATAAGAATTCCAACTTATGACATCAACCTCAGGACCACGTGCTAACCATTTGATTGTATCAGAAACACATTCCTTTCCCTTAACCTTTTGTTTGAACCAGTGTGCAAAAGTTCTGTTATGCTCCCTAATCAACCTTTGTTCAATCATTCGATGATTTTCTTTCCTTACAGCTTCTTTATGTGCAGCTATGCTAGCTTGAACTTCATCAACATTATTCAAGATATATAAGTGGACTTGTGACAATTCATCAGGATCCACACTCTTTATTAAAGCCCCTCGTCTACCCCCTTTAGCATGCTGACGTTTTGGAAGCCCAATATGTCTTACTTTGGCCAAATAATTTTGACAACATTCCATGGCTTCTTCAGAAACATATTTTTGAACAATAGATGCTTCTGGCCGGTATGCATTCTTCACGTACCCTTTTAGTAATTTTATAGATCTTTCAATTGGGTACATCCACCGTAAATGGATAGGGCCGCACAACTTTGTCTCCCTAACTAGGTGAACAATTAGATGAACCATGATATCAAAAAATGTAGGAACAAAAATCTTCTCAAGGTGGCACAAGATAAGATATCCTTCATTCACCAATTCATCCAACTTTTCAATGTCGAAAACTTTACTGCAAACCGCATTGAAGAAGACACAAAGTCTAGTCAAAACGACCCGAAGATCATATTCGGCGATGCCTCAAATAGCTATTGGGAGTAGCTGTTGCATCAAAACATGACAATCATGAGACTTTTAGCCTACTAATTTCAAGTCCTTCATATATACAAGCCTCTTAAAATTTGAAGAATACCCCGAGGGAACTTTTGTGACATGTAAACACTCACAAAATCTTCGTTTCTCATCTTTAGACAAAGTATGAGAAGCCGGGGGGCAATAAGTTCTCTTCCCATATGGCCTTGGATGTAACTCTTCGCGTATTCCCATTGCTTGCAAATCCAATCTTGCCTTCACACCATCCTTGGAACTACCTTGTATGTTGAGAAGCGTGCCAACAATACTATCACATACGTTTTTCTCCACATGCATAACATCAATACAATGTCTCACATCAAGATTGCGCCAATAGGGAAGATCGAAGAATACAGATCTCTTTTTCCATATATTTGTTTCTTTTCTACTCTTGACTGTCTTACCGAAGATGACATTGATATTTTTCCCCTTCTCGTAAACTTGCTCCCCAGTCAATGGCACCGGAGCATCTTCATACTCTTGGCCACCAAAAAAGGCTTTCTTTAATCGACGATATGGGTGGCCCCGTCTAAGAAATCTCCTATGTCCAAGATAAACCGTCTTTCTTCCATGTTGAAGTTGATGGTAGCGTGTGCCTTCCTCACAAACCGGACATGCTTTATGGCCTTTTACACTATACACTGACAAGTTCCCATATGCTGGGAAGTCATTGATAGTACAAAATATCATGGCTCGCATTTTAAACACCTCCTTCTTGAAAGAGTCATAAACGTCGACACCTTCTTCCCACAACTCCTTCAAGTCTTTGATCAAGGGCTCAAGGTAAACATCAATGTCATTTCCGGGTTGTTTTGGTTCAGAAATCAACATAGACAGCATGGAGTACTTTCGTTTCATGCATAACATAGGAGATAAGTTGTAAATAATCAGGAGTACAGGCCATGAACTATGTATGCTGATAAGGCTTCCATATGGATTCATGCCATCCGTGTTAAGGGCAAGCCTAAGGTTCCTAGGTTCTTCGCTGAAGTTGGGAAATAATTGATCGATTTTCTTCCATTGAGAAGAATCGGCTGGATGACGAAGCTTTCCATCAGAAATCCTCTCATCTGCATGCCACCACAAATTTTGCATCATTTTCATTCGCAAACAACCGCTTGAACCTTGGTATGATTGGAAGATACCACAACACTTTTGCAGGCTTCTTATTTGACTTGTACCTTAGGGTTTCACATATCGGACAATTCTGCTTCTCTTCAAACTCTTTCCTATACAATACGCAATCATTCGGGCATGCATGGATCTTTTTGTACTACATCCCCAGTGGAAAAAGTATTTTCTTAGTATCAGAGTATCGATGCGGCAACGCATTATCATCCGGAAGCATGTCCTTAAAAGCCTCAATCATTTCAGAAAAACTCTTGTCGCTCCATCCATGACGTGCCTTCAACCTTACCAATTTCAATACAGCGTTCAACAATTGGTATTTTTTACACCCAGGGTAAAGTGGGGTCTCTGCATCACTGCACATATTACCATATGCATGTAATTGATGAAAAGCCTCTTCTCCTATGTCACGAATAATGTCCTCTATGCGATCATCCATATCTGTGTCATTATCATCAAAGGTCACTTCCCCTGTTGAGACCCACTTGGTATTTTTTCACCATGCCATACCCATACTGTATAAGTCTTACAAAATGCTTCACAAATTAAATGTGTGTGTATAACTTCAGGACTTAGTCGCCTCTCATTCAAACATTTTACACAAGGGCAATAAAACTTCCCTCTATCATCATTGCCATTTTGTTTAGCAAATTCTATAAAGTCCCTCACCCCATTCTGATATTCAACACTCGTCCATAAAGCATTTATCCAACTGTGATCCATACTAGAATTCTTATGGACAGAAAGATTTAAAATACGTAAAATAAGGCAACACCAAATGCAAATTTATCCTCATAAATATCACAGTGAATCCAAGAAGCAAAATAAATCCATGACGAGGAAATTAAATGCTTCGCTTGAAGGTCTTGTGGACTCACCTGTAGCATATAAATTCAAATGCGAACCCTGAGTCTTTCTTCTCCCGCCAAGAACGTTGATGTTGCAGACAGCAACAGTACCCTAAAAACATTTGTTAGTCAGTTAGGTAGGTCTAAAGTGCAAATATAATCTTCAAAATACAATATTCATTAACAACAGAGAAACCCACAAGAGCATTTCATCGATTTCGTTCAATCCCTGAAAAACCCAGAATGATAAGCAGGAAAATCATGAAGTTATATAACCGAAACACATCTTACAGCTTGGTCTATATACGTTTAGCTAAGGAACCAGAAAGTGATTGTCAAGAGAGCAACACGAAGCATTGACAGAGCAACACAACTCCTCGCGACGTATTGGAGATGGCGGACCATGTACCGCAGAAAGATTGGATTCTGCTTCATCTTCCAATCTCTTCCGCTTGGCCGCCATCAATTCTTTTTCAGCCTTTTCATATCCTCCACGAGAAGCCCTATGCGGGCAATCATTCTTTCTCCCTATCTCCTGTGCTTGTTCCCTTCTTTCCTATGAATCAGAATTGAAAACAACTATTAATTATGAATTCCAGCCATCTCACTAACAGAAATTAGAGAACTTCTGCTTGATATGAACCTCAAACACTAGTCAAATTCACTTCATCAAGTTTCAACATTTTATTTAAGGAAGATGTAGAATTGTAGAAGAAATTGGTGAAAGTGGAGCCAAATACCCAAGAAGGGGGTGAATTGGGTATTTTACAAATTTCTTGCAAAAGCTCTGTTTTCAAGTGTTAAAAACAGAGTAGAACAAAGCAAGGGAAGAATAGCTAGACACAAGAAGATTTATACTGGTTCGGTCTTAACCACTTGACCTACGTCCAGTTCCCAGCCTCACTGGGATTTCCACTATATCAAAGATTACACACTCTGCACTCAAGAAGTGATTCTCACACTAGAACTCACTCCCCCTTACAAGTTGTAATCAATGATTCCCAAAATCACCAAGTCCCCTGACTTGTGATTCCTTACAATAAATGAATATTCAGAAGTATAACTCTCTTAAAGAGCATATATAAATGAACACTGAAACTCTTGTATCAATAGATACTACACAGATGGAAACTGAAAGAAATAAATGTAGACTTCAATGAATTACGCTCTCAGTTCTTGTTCTTGATGGAAAGACTTGAATTCTCTTCTATTTATACTCAAAGATCAATAAATGACCGTTGCTTTCCAAATAGATCCGTTGGAGAAGTTGCCCAAGTGTTCTGAAGTGGTTTTGGGACCTTCTCTCTCTTGATTACTCTTAATCCAGCTGACTAGATGATCAGAGTTGACTCTCTGCAAATTAATCCATTGGAGAAGAGTTTACTTGTTGCAGCAATCATTCTTTAATGCTTTGTGGTTGTGTGCAGACAGATTGGGCAGAAGAAGGAATTTTCTGGACATAACAATAAATGCTCTGAGTTGCTTTTTGCTTTATGCTTTAACTTCTCACCAAACATTCTTTAATGCTCTGAAAACCACTAACAAATACGTTAAACATAGCAGGGAATATCAGAGAATAATATTAGAAAGGATTAAGATCAAACAATATTGATTTCTGAAATCGACAGATTCAAATTTCTGAATCAGCGTCACGAACTCGAGCTTGGTTCTTACAGGCTCGAGTTTGATGCTTCAGAGTACAAAATCATTTCAGTCTAAAACATGTCAACTTGAGGTTTGTATTCTAAACCTGAGGTTTGTAAGTCATTGAAGAGTCATATTGCTCTCGGGTTGAAATGAACTCGAGCTTACTAATTCTGAACTCGAGTTTGTTTCATCCAGAGAAGAATATCGCGATTTTGAAAACTAGAGACTTTAAGTTTAAATGATGAATTCGACCTTATTAGTGACAGGCTCGAGTTTAAGCTGTTCAGAGCAAAACTTAGTTTTAGCTTGTAAGGACAAACCTGAGGTTTGTAGAGCATAATCTAGAGTTTAAAACATATTAAAAACTTCTTTGCTCTTTGTAAGAATTTAACTCGAGCTTAGCATACTAGGCTCGAGTTTGGCACTATTTTTGCCAAGTCTAAGTTTACTCTTTCAAAGCTCAAACCCGAGGCTTATAAATTGAACTCGAGAGTTCTCTTAAGTTGAAAACGCATTTGCTCTCTGGAAATTTTAGGCTTGAGTTTAAAAAGCTTAGGCTCGAGTTTATTTAACTTTGAAAATTTCTGAAGGCTCTAGGCCAACAATAGGCTCAAGTTTGGAAAGGTAGGCTCGAGTTTAAATGTTTTATAAACTTTTCAAACTGGAAAACTTTTCTTTCAATAAAACAGTGCAGAGTCTGTAATTGTCTTGATTTTGAAAAATTTGTCCCGCCAGAGATGAACTCGAGTTTGCCATAACAGGCTCGAGTTCATGATCTTTGTGAAAGCTTTTCTTTGAATCTTGCAAACTTGAAGTTTGAGAAAACAAGTGTCGAGTTTAAAGGTGTTTTCAAAATACAAACCTCTCTGCCATTGATGAACTCAAGTTTAAAAACTGTAGACTCGAGTTCGCACAAACTTTTGAAAAGCTTTAAGTTCAAACTTCAGGTTTAGTCTCGAGTTTGAAAGTTAGACTGGCAGGTTTGTGCTCTCTGTCAAAACCAGGCTCGAGCTTGAGCATTATAGGCTCGAGTTTGTCTCATCCAGAATGTTTTTGCTTGAAATTGACAAGTTGAAATCAGTTTACTCTTAAACAAAAACATCTCCATATTGTTTACAATTGTTAGCAATCATCAAAACTCATAGAGAACTAACAATTGGAGCTATGTTTTGTACTGCTAAGTAGATAGGTTAAGAAACAAAAGAGAATTATGCTTACAGAATAATACAAACTTGATCCTTTTTAAGGCATCCAGTGGGATCATCAGTCCTCATTAGATAGTAACAATTGGGTATATAAAGTTTCCCCCTTTTAAGACTATTCATTTCCTCCTTTGCAAGACAAACCATTACACAATTACCTCCTTAATATTTTACCTTTCCAGGGTTTACATATCAGACTTGCATAGACAAAGGCAGGAAATGTGTACTTCTATTCACACACCAAACAATTTAACTAATAGGATTAGATGAACACAATAACATTCACATATCCGCATAGGTTATATAAGCAAACAAAATGGCAAACAGAACTAAATATAAATTCACCAGAGCTTCAGGAGTAGTCCGTAGCTGAACAAATTGTTGCCAAGTTTGTTTATCAATAAATGTGTAATTGTCCTAAGGATGTTTGTCAGGCTGAACCTCGGCAAAAATATACTTGTTAGCGAGAAAGGTCTTAAACTTCCTCCACCGATCAGCATAATAAGACAATGTTTTGTATTTCAACTCATTAGAGTCAGGGACAGTGTATGTAAGCCGGATAGTGTCCCAAATAGGTTGCTTTACTTTGCCAAAGTCCATACTTTTCCACTCATCTGTCAAGATGCTAACCTTGCTGTGTGCAAGATAGCCGACAAAACTAGTATATTTGCTTTTATTAGGACCGAAAGGTCGCAACTTTTCATCAAACTGTATCTCGAGCCTTAACCCAAAAGTCCGACTTAGGATTATATCCATCATTCGTGTGCCTCTTCTACCAAGGCGTGCAGGGCGGTTATGAGGCACATTGTCAGATGAAGAGGGTTCGTTCTGACTCACACCAGTAACTGTCATTCCTGGAACACGAATGGAATCGTTTTCACCGTTCATTTTCAAGACAGGAAGAGAGGAACACCTGAGCAAATGACAGAGTAACAGAGGATAATGGTACATGGGCGAGAAAGAGAGGTAATGCAACAAGAAGAGTGGTTTCACAACAAGAAAGAGAGGTAATATATTTAAGACCCATCGCTGAAGGATCCGGTCCAAGAAGTTCTTTATATTTACAAAACTGTCACCGATCATACCTTTAAGACCGAGGAGTCGATTGTCCGGTCTAAATGAAGCGGTCTTAAAACCCCTTTCTGCACTAGTGACAGTCCAAAATAGTGGTGTTATGTTAGAGGCTGAATCTATGCACTTCTCCAGTTTGAAAGACAAGAGGCCTTTATTGGCAGTCATGCCATATTATGGGGTTATTGAAGAGATTTGGGAGGTGGACTATGTGAAAATTAGATTTCCCATTTTCAAATGCAAATGGGTTAATGTCAATAATGGTGTTCAGATCGATCGGCTAGGATTTACATTAGTCAATGTCAATGGTAGAAGTTTTGGAGACGAACCTTTTATAACGGCAGACCAGGTGAAACAAGTGTAATATATCACCGATCAAGAAAATAAAATGTGGTTTGTAGCTCTCCAAGGAAAAAGGGTCATTGATATTGATGAGGAAAGTCATTCAAATTATGGTCTTTCTGAGAGTACTCCTTTTTCTATGGGTTTACCGGACATGAACGAAGAAGATGAGGTGGATAATGAACCCGGCATAAAAAATGATCATCAAGAAGGGATATGGGAGGATATCACTTTATAAAAGAGTCAAGCCATAAGGTAATATTCATATATTCTTTTAAAACTATAAGGTCTTACCTATATTATATTCCTTCTATGTTCATAAACAATATAATGTCACTGACTATGAAGTTTGTTCTTGTTTTATTTTTGTGGTAGGATCCGATCCAAAGGGGGATGTTATAATAATTACTTAAGAGGCCGCATAACTCATGGTAAATAATAATATTTGTATTATTTTTCCCAAGTCAACTTTATTCAATAATTTGTTCATATCTTGTAGCTTAAAGTATCGACATTTAGGTGCTGGATTGGGTGGTGGATTTTTGTGTAATATAATCACGAAGAACAAAACAAGGAAAAATTCAGGAAAATTTAGACCGCAAATAAATATGCTGGTCTTAAAAGTTTAGCTTTTAAGACCGGATGTATTTATATGTCCGGTCTTAAATGTCATTTAAGAACTTAAAAGTTGGTCTTTTAAGACCGGTAAATTTTTTACATCTGGTCTAAAATAAAATTTTTAAGACCGGATTTATTTATCATCCAGTCTTGAAAGTCAGTCTTTTAAGACCGCGTATAATTAGTCGGTCTTAGAAGCCGCTAAGTTTAAGACCATATTTATTTTTGTCCGGTCTTAAAAGTCAGATCTTTTAAGAGCGGCCTAGTTATTAGTCAGTCTTAAAAGTTGAGTTTTAGGACCAAACAAAAAGTTAGTCCCAGGTTTGTTTAGTACGACTTTTAAGACCGAATATTTTAAATGTCCGGTCTAAAATAGTTTCTTTAAGACCGGTCGTAGTCCAGTCTTAAATGTAGACTTTTAATACCGGCTGGAACAAGACCGGTCGCGGGTCCGATCTTACGATGCCTCTTTTGTCCGGTCTTAAAAGCCTTTTTTGCACTAGTGACACACACTCCCCAATTAAATCCCAATATTTGTGGTAAAAGATAGCCTGGTATATCTTCCCCTGGAGCTTTAAACGGTCCCATACTAAAGAATGCCTCCTGATTTCTTCATTGGGCAGTGGTGCACCAATTCTGTTTAGTTCCTCAACCGAGACCCCCCGTTAAAAATAAAAAATAAATCCTTTCTTGGTGGTAGTATCTTATGTTCCTATCCCCTTAATCAATCCACCTACCTCTTGATTTTTGGTATAAAACAATTTCCTCCTGATTTAGAACATCCATTAATTCCTTTTGCAACCTCATTTCCAATTTAATGAATTGTTTTTCTTCAGACACTTCCACTTTTTGTTTTAAATCCTCAATGTCTTGCTTTAATGCTTTCGTCCACTGCTTAATCCTCCCAAAGACAGTTTTGTTTCAATGCTTCAACTCCTCTTGTAACCTCTTAAGGCTTCTAGAACATCCACAGCCTAACCCACTTAAACTTCTCATGTAATAGCCATGCTGTTTCAAAGCGGAACAACCTCCTTCTACTAAAATTTCTCTTTGGCTTAGTATCAATCAAGAGTGGATGATGATCCGAACAAATTTTAACTCCAACCCGAATATTTACATCTGGAAAAGATTCATGCCACTGCAGATATCACAAGCTTTGATCTAACTTCTTGTATTATCTTTCATAGTCTCTCCATCTAGCCCTTTTCATGTGAACCGGGGACCCTTCATGTCTTCATCTATCAAACCAGTGGCGGATCTTGGAGAAAATGTTTGAGGGGCCAAATGTATACTTATTAACTAATTAAAACATTTTATGATTACATGACATTTTTAAAATATTATATTAAATTTTTTTAAAAAGATTCTAAGGTTTGTCATAATTTCTTGGACTTTTGATATTAGAAGTAAAATGATAATAATTTGTTAATTATTCATACAAATTATTTCTTGGACTTTTGATACTACTTGTTCTTAATTTTGTATTGTAGGTGTTTAAGAAGAAAATTTGAGATTTTGGAGGATCAGAATGAATATTTTGAGAACTGGAAAAAGTTATAGAAAAGTCCCCGAAATTTCTAAAAATTGCAATCAATGAAGAAAAGGGACTAAGGCAAATTACAGAAAAATACCCATAGTTTTCAGAAATTATAGCACTCTCTACAAAGTTTTCAAAGATTTGTACTTTATTCCCTTTTTTTTAAAAAAAAACATTTTAAAAAAATAAAATTTTTTGTTTGGGGGGCCATGGCCCCATCTGGCCCTAATGAAGATCCGCCATTGCATCAAACCCCATTCCTCAATTTGGCTCTTGAAAGCATTGCACTTCTGCACATTAACCCTAGCCCCTAGTTTTTGCTCCCAAGGATACGCGATCTCATTAAAGTCACCAGCCACCAACTACCACCCATTTAATTGAGATGTGATCCTACTCAAATTTGTCCACAAAGTTTCTTGGCCACACTCTTGAGGATAAGCATAAACAGTAGTAAAATACCACTTATTATCCTACCCCTCACCAATACCACAATGTATATATTGCCCATGTTTTTTAATAACCCTCACCTTCAGCTCCTCGTCCTTCCACATCATCCAGATTCCTCCCGCAAAACCTTTAGCCTCCTCAATCGTACAATGCTTGAATCCCAAATTCCTCACGATTCTTCTTAATCTCCTTCCACTGACTCTCGGCTCTAACAATACTGTTAAATTCGGTCTAAAATCAGAAATTAAATTCTTTATAAAGGCTACAAAACCTTTGTTGGTAGTTCTACGACAATTCCACACCACTATCTTCATTTATATATACAGTGACGGAACTTAAAGGAAAAATTTGGAGGGGCCAAATAGTAGTGTAGGGATTCGGGGGCAGCGCCCCCGAAAATTTTTTTAAGGAAAGTTTTAAATGCATTAAAAATGAAAAGAATAAAAAAAAATATATTCATAAAATTAAGTCAATTAACTTCATCTATAAGTATAGTGTAGAATGGGTAAAAGCATAGTAAGGGATACACCACAAAAGTAAATTTCATTGATAAGCTAAAAATTTTAGGTAATTAGAATGAAATATAGAAAAGAATGACAAAATTAACATAAATCATATAATACCCTACATGAAACAAAGATTGAATTATAAGCCTAAAGATATAAAAAGAGGGGAAAATGTGAAAAAGAAGAAGAAGTTGGAGGGCCAAAATTTAATTTTACTACTTTGAAGGGGCCAAAGTTGTATTATTACATTAATACTTTTTTTAAAAAAAAAAAGTTGCACTAAAAATTTTTAAATAATTTTTTTTTTGGGGGGGCCATGGCCCCCTCTAGTCATATCTATGTTCCGTCCCTGTATATATATATATGTGTGTGTGTGTGTGTGTGTGTGTGTAAAATCAGGCATGAATAGCCCTACTCTCTTTGTCCTCCTGCTTGAACTCCTCATATATAACATCATCCCTTATATAATTCATCTCGGTCTTCCCATCAACAAACATCTTCGAGCACTCCCCATAATGCAATGTTTTGGTCTCAAAAGTGTCTGAGACTCAAAAGTTTATGGACGAAGGTCAAGAGAAGGAAGCTATTGTTGTCTCTTCAGGAAGAAAAGAGAAAATATATTGCAGAAACAGTTGAGTTCAAGAAGGAGATTGAGACTGTGAGAAAAGAGAAGTCTGGGATGGTGGAAGATCAAAGAAATGCTTGGCAATGGTCAATCCTAAATAGCCGGTTTGAACAAGGCACCGTTAATAGAAATCTCTCTTAATACTTCTTTTGCTTACTTTGAAAGATCAAATATAGTTTGAGAGGTTTTAATATGATAGTTGGACTATTTATTTGTATTGGAATGTCTGTTCTCTATTCGAGTTGGTAGCTTATTTAATGAACTATTGTAACATCCCAAATTTTGGAGTTGGGAAATTAGAAATATTATTTGGGAATTTGCTATGGAAATTAGGCCTGAATAATTATAAAGTTAGTTATTAGAATTTAAAGCCTATTTTCCTTGAATTATTGGGAAAGTTGGAAATATGAGAAGGAAATAATGATGGAAAATTTGGCCTTAATTATTATGAAGCTAGTAATTGGAATTTAAAGCATATTTTTTTTTTCCCGAAAATTAAAGAGAAATAGTCGGGAATAATTTGTGGCTTAAATATTTTAGAGATAATATTTATGGCCTAAAAGAATTAATAGAGGACAAGAGATTATAGCTCATGTGCTGGCATTTTCGGATAGTAAAGTCAGAATATTCTCTCTTGGAAATTCTGAATGATAACTTCCACACTCCACCATTTCGCAGTATATACCCACACACACTTAAATAATCCATTCAATTCCCTCACTTCGCTTTGTTATTTCCGACAGCCCATACACCATTGTCTTCTGCGTTTTCAGCTGCACCCATGCTCCATTCAGTAGTTCGTGCGCACTTGTGCATTCAGACAGACAAGCCATGCTCCACTGCCTCTGGAACTGTGCAGCGTGTTAGTGCCATACTCCACTAAGCCTGGTGCTTTCAGCAACTCTCATGCTTCACTACTTTCTTGTGTCTCTAACATGTCTGCCGCACTCCACCATTTCTCTTGAACTCTGTAGTGCGCCATATACTCCTCCATTTCCAATTCCTTTCCTTCGGCTAGAAATGGAAAACGCAGAGAGTGAGAGAGGCAGCGACACCGAGGGACAGGAAAGTTGAAGGAGAGCATGGAAGAGATGAAGAACAAGAGAGTCAGACGGAGAAGGCGTCGGAGAAAGAAGGAAACAGAGTGTGAGCTTGAGAGAGTAAGAGAGTGGAAGGAAGGCATCCCTTCGGCCTTCACTGAAAAACACAGAACAGAAGTGAGAACGTGGAGGAGAGCGAGACACAGCCGAGAACTTGCAGAAAGCGAAGAAAGAAAATAGGAATAACAACCCCGGGCTGTGTGCGTGTGTGTGTTGCTGATACATGAAGAACAAGAAGTTGAGAAAGAAAGAAGTCATAGAGACCGAGAGTGAGCAATGAAGGAAAGTTGAAAGAAAGGAGCTGAAGAACCACGCATGTTGAATTGGGTTCGAACAAGGTGAGCCGTTAAGCTTCTCTCCTTCTCATCTTTGTGAGTTTCCAACGATGGGTTCTACATTTGAAGCTTACAAGTTATGGCTAGTTTCTGCATGGGGGTACTCTATTTAAAGGAACTGAAAACAGGGAGCATTGAGTTCTAACGTGGCATGCATGGGGTATAGGCTGAAGATGGAAGCTATCGTTGCATGCAAGAGTGTCGGTCAAGGTTTGAGTTTTTGAACAAGGTAAGTTTTCCCAACCTTGTTCACTGTGTTTGAAGCTCTCGTAACATGCTTTTGATTCTGCATGTGACTCTGTTTTATGAGCATCGAAACAGAACTTGAGTGTAAGATTAAGGTTAAGGACTGAACCCATTCATCTCTGTTTTTGAAGTGCTGAAACAGAGTCAAAAGGCGTAAGTTACAGTAAAATCGTGGATGAACAGTGCATGTGTGAACAGGATTCGTATGCTGATGTCATTTGCTGGAAAACTGAATTGCAGCTGAAGCAGTGAACTTTGACCAAGGTAAAACTAGGGCAAACGAACTCTTTTGACTCTGAAATTTTTACAGGAGATAGTACACTCCTTAAGCTTTAAAATAAGCTTTGGTTCACCGAAAACGGAGGTCTACAACTCCGGTTATGATTTTTCGAAGTTGGGCCAAAATCTGGAGAAAATTCTGGTTTGCCACAGGAGCAGTCAGATGACGTGGCATTTCGTACAGGATAAACAAAATCATTAAATTGTGAAATTTTCCAGTTAAATAGTAGACACATAAAGGTTTAATTTGATAGGTAATCCGTCGAATTCCGATAAGAATCGAAGGAGATACGGATTTTTGAAGTTGACCTATTAAACTGAAATGTTTTCTGGACAGCGAAGAAAGAATGAAAATCTGGGAATGATACAGAAAGAAATAAGTCTAGTGATTAGTTGTATATGAAACTAGACTTAATTAGTGACACATAGAATTTTGAACCACCCCAATCGGAGTTTTGTAGAATTAATGATGATTTTTCAAAGTTAGGCCAAAATGCTGATAGCTTTTGCTACCATTCGAAATTAAAAAGAAATGGCCAAAGTAATGAGAATAAACTCCGAGCGTGTAAGAATGCCTATGAGGCAAAGATAAGCTATTATGTATTTGGTTCACTTGGCTCTAATAATATGGCGATGTGTTTAGGGCCATGAGAAGTCAAGAAGAAGAAGAAAGAAAATAAATGGAAGATACTTAGCTTCAAGCAATTCCGTAGATGAAAGAGAAAGTACAGCCGGAGGACATAGGCTAAGGTAGTGGACTTACCCTACTTGCGTGTATTGATTTATCTGCTTGTGTGATAATATGCATGATTGCTTTACTTGCTTGTTTAACATATTTGAATGGTTGAAGCTCTGTTTCTATTTATGCTATGGCCATGAGTATATTTTATGAAGCATTGTAGCATGCAGAAATGTCATTATGTTAACATGAGCCTATGTAAGGCAAGCATATCATACTCTAGCATTTATCTTACATGCATTGTTCGGTAATGTTTGCTACTGAGATTCCCCAGAATCTCACCCTCCACAACCAACCTTTAGGCAGGTGAGCACGACAGAGAAATGCTGCAAGGGAAGATTGCTTGAAGTTGCTGTAGAAAGTATGAGCAAAGCAGACACTCTGATAGTTGTGACAACGGCCCTGAAGAATGTTGACGCTTCCAACCGAATAATGTAGGGCCGGGTGTCTAATATTTGAGTACGTATTTTGGGAAAGCTTCCGCATATGCCAAATTATAAAGATCCAGATGGGTTTTTAGAATCGCACTAATCCGCCACCCGAAAGGGCGAGGCCGGTAGGGGCGTTACAGTAAAATGGTATCAGAGCATTCATTCGGCTTGAATGCTCTGATGAAGTGAATAGTATTTGAGATTTTGGTAATAAAATTACCTACTCTGATGAAGTGAATAGTATTTGAGATTTTGGTAATAAAATTACCTACTCTGATGAAGTGAATAGTATCTGTATCGATACTTGGATAATTCTGATTGATAAGTCAGAATTAGAATGGAAATCTTGGTTAAAGAATTATCTGCTCTTAATTGGAAGTGCAATCAGAACTTAGGTTCTGACTACTGATAGTTGATTGCATAATCATAAGAAACGGAGCATTAGTGACGTATACCTAATTGAAAAGGGTATGAGCTCTAGAGAATTTGATGCCTAGCTAACCTTTGGACTGGATCCTAAAGGAAGTCCATGATTAAGTGTGTTTAGGCGAGAGAAATCCTATAATGGATAACCCCTAGGAAGTGTCATAGAAATTTGAAACCTCTTGATTTATGGTTTGAGTGCCTTGAGGTATGAAATATGGTGATCCTTACGAATGCCATGAGAATATTAGAATGAATACAGTAAGGTTGATGAACCTAGAAGTTGAGTAGGCATCCAGAGGGTTGCTACCAGTTGAATTGATTCTTTAGGCAATTGAATTGGTTTGAATGAATTGAGGTATTTGGATATTGAATAGAATGATTTGAATGAATTGAGGTACTAGGATAGGGTACCGATTGAATTGAATGAATTAAGGCACTAGAATGCTGTGCCGATGTTTATGAGGGCTACCTATGAAGGATGCTCACCGAAGAGGTTGACCATTTAGAGTAGCGCAGTGGAAGCGTGGTGAGCAAGATTGGCAGAGAATGGACTCAAAGTCCTATGAATGGCCTAGATAGCCAATGATAGAGTCGGAAATGTGATTAGAAGAAGTAATGACCTTCTATAGCAGTTGTCTAGTTCCTGAGTTTGAAATTTTGAATTTTGAATTTGCCAATGCACCTGCAGAATTGTGAAATTTCTGAAATGATTTTTCTACATGAAATATTTTGAACAGAATTTGAGACCTGTTTTGTGGTCACTTTTGAACATATTGTTTCACAGAACGGTTCCTTGTGGAACCCAGAATTGAAATTGAATTTTTGAATTCTAGGAACTGAAGTTTTGAATAAAATGTTTCTAGTAGAATTTGAGACCAGGTTAATGGTCACTTTTGAAATGATGTTGTCTCAAAGAATGGGTTTGAACCCTGAATTGGAAATTGAATTTTGAATTATGTGGTTGTGAAAGCAGTACAGAACTGGAAAGGTCAGAAACTGTTATAAAAGTACTCAGTTTACTGGATCTTGCCAGACATGTTTAGAATGTTTTGAAACGCTTGCCATTGAAAAAGCTCACAGAACTGAGAATTGAATGAAAGAATTGTGCACAACGGAATTGAATATCTTGAATTGAGAATTGAAAGAAAGAATTGTGCACACGAGAATTGTACATTTCATTCTGAGAATGAAAGAAAATTCAACTCCGGTTAAAGCCGAGAAGTAATGCCCTAGAATGTGGGGTAACCCTGTATGCCATCACGGTTAAGCCGGGGGTGGTAATACGATGAGGGAAGTTGAATGCTATAATCTTATCGACAGTTTAAGCCAGAGTGCTTGTTCGATAAGAGAATATTATAGTTTGAAATGAAGCGACCATCATGGTCTGCAGCAGAATGAATGTATTCTCTTGAATTTGAGCTGGCAGCGATTTTGTTGTCCTTGAAAATGTGAAAGCACTACTTTTTATAAGTGCGATTTTGAAAATGTACTGCTACCACAGAATTTTGAATATTTGAATTTGAAAATCAGAATTTTGAATATGAGACAACATAGAAGCAATATTGAAAGTAATGATGTGATTTTCATTACTGATATTTTGAATTGAAAATCGTTGACGTAATTGTCTTCATTGATGTTTTGAATTGAAAAGCGGTGCATTAGGTGACTATGTTGTTACAGGAACAGAAACTGATAGAATGGTCTAGAGAATGAACTGGTTAAGCCAGATAGTACTTGATAGCCACTGAGCTAGTCAAGAGGAAGTAGTTTAAGAACTTGAATTGAAGAAGCCTAGCACTGTGTTGTTATCTAGCTTGGTAACATTAGACCAACGTGTCTAGAGTATACATGAGATTGGAAGAATAATCAGACTGTACCGTGTTGTAGTTGTGATGCCTATGGCTTGAAGGTAACTCCTTGGGCAATAAGGCAAGAGTGTCCAGCGCTGTGGTAATTGAATAAGCCGAAAGGCTAGAATGAAATAAGCTAAAAGTTGAATGAAAATGAGGTAGTGAAGCCTGAGTAACCAAGCGCTGTGAGAATGAACTAATGAGTCCTATGAATGAATGCTACACACCAGGTAGGGATGGAAACTCTTCCACATTGACCAACAAGTGCGTTGTTACCTTGGTGGTCTGTGCATGAAAGGATTAGGATATGCCACTGTACCGAAGGGTTGAAGTGGCAGCGATTAAGTTGAAAACATGATAGCACTATTACTGTTTGTATAGTGCAGGTTGTGAAACGTACCGCGATCACATAAATTTTCAATGTGGGAAATTTGAAAATGAGACAGTATAGTTGAAATGAAAAGCGGTGCAGTTAGTGATTATAATGATCTCGGAATAGAGACTGTTACAGTGGTCTAGAGATCTGAACCGAGTAGGTCAGATAGGAAATTGCCAGCGTGCTAAGCAAGAGGAAAGTGGTCTGAGAGCTTAAGTTGAAGAGGCTCAGATGATTGATGAACAAATAGAGACTCAAGGCTGTAAGACCCGATATACAAGTTGGAACAGAGCGGTGTCTCTGGGTCGTAACACTTGTGTGATTAGCATTGTGTGGAATTCTCACAAGTATGATAGCTTTGGGACCAATGTGTCCAAAGAAGTTGTGAGTCTGATAGAATTTTCGGACTGTACCAGGTGGTAGTTGAGATGCTTATCGCGGATAGGTGATTTCTTGAACACTAAGGACAGGATGAATGAAAAGGTTGAAAGATTGTTGCGTGCTTAGTGAGCATGCATAAGAAAGGAGAAGATTAAGTGTCCAAAATTATTCCCCAAAGTATGAATGTTCAAATTTCGAGGACGAAATTTTATTGAACGGGGGGAGTAATGTAACATCCCAAATTTTGGAGTTGGGAAATTAGAAATATTATTTGGGAATTTGCTATGGAAATTAGGCCTGAATAATTATAAAGTTAGTTATTAGAATTTAAAGCCTATTTTCCTTGAATTATTGGGAAAGTTGGAAATATGAGAAGGAAATAATGATGGAAAATTTGGCCTTAATTATTATGAAGCTAGTAATTGGAATTTAAAGCATATTTTTTTTTTTCCCGAAAATTAAAGAGAAATAGTCGGGAATAATTTGTGGCTTAAATATTTTAGAGATAATATTTATGGCCTAAAAGAATTAATAGAGGACAAGAGATTATAGCTCATGTGCTGGCATTTTCGGATAGTAAAGTCAGAATATTCTCTCTTGGAAATTCTGAATGATAACTTCCACACTCCACCATTTCGCAGCATATACCCACACACACTTAAATAATCCATTCAATTCCCTCACTTCGCTTTGTTATTTCCGACAGCCCATACACCATTGTCTTCTGCGTTTTCAGCTGCACCCATGCTCCATTCAGTAGTTCGTGCGCACTTGTGCATTCAGACAGACAAGCCATGCTCCACTGCCTCTGGAACTGTGCAGCGTGTTAGTGCCATACTCCACTAAGCCTGGTGCTTTCAGCAACTCTCATGCTTCACTACTTTCTTGTGTCTCTAACATGTCTGCCGCACTCCACCATTTCTCTTGAACTCTGTAGTGCGCCATATACTCCTCCATTTCCAATTCCTTTCCTTCGGCTAGAAATGGAAAACGCAGAGAGTGAGAGAGGCAGCGACACCGAGGGACAGGAAAGTTGAAGGAGAGCATGGAAGAGATGAAGAACAAGAGAGTCAGACGGAGAAGGCGTCGGAGAAAGAAGGAAACAGAGTGTGAGCTTGAGAGAGTAAGAGAGTGGAAGGAAGGCATCCCTTCGGCCTTCACTGAAAAACACAGAACAGAAGTGAGAACGTGGAGGAGAGCGAGACACAGCCGAGAACTTGCAGAAAGCGAAGAAAGAAAATAGGAATAACAACCCCGGGCTGTGTGCGTGTGTGTGTTGCTGATACATGAAGAACAAGAAGTTGAGAAAGAAAGAAGTCATAGAGACCGAGAGTGAGCAATGAAGGAAAGTTGAAAGAAAGGAGCTGAAGAACCACGCATGTTGAATTGGGTTCGAACAAGGTGAGCCGTTAAGCTTCTCTCCTTCTCATCTTTGTGAGTTTCCAACGATGGGTTCTACATTTGAAGCTTACAAGTTATGGCTAGTTTCTGCATGGGGGTACTCTATTTAAAGGAACTGAAAACAGGGAGCATTGAGTTCTAACGTGGCATGCATGGGGTATAGGCTGAAGATGGAAGCTATCGTTGCATGCAAGAGTGTCGGTCAAGGTTTGAGTTTTTGAACAAGGTAAGTTTTCCCAACCTTGTTCACTGTGTTTGAAGCTCTCGTAACATGCTTTTGATTCTGCATGTGACTCTGTTTTATGAGCATCGAAACAGAACTTGAGTGTAAGATTAAGGTTAAGGACTGAACCCATTCATCTCTGTTTTTGAAGTGCTGAAACAGAGTCAAAAGGCGTAAGTTACAGTAAAATCGTGGATGAACAGTGCATGTGTGAACAGGATTCGTATGCTGATGTCATTTGCTGGAAAACTGAATTGCAGCTGAAGCAGTGAACTTTGACCAAGGTAAAACTAGGGCAAACGAACTCTTTTGACTCTGAAATTTTTACAGGAGATAGTACACTCCTTAAGCTTTAAAATAAGCTTTGGTTCACCGAAAACGGAGGTCTACAACTCCGGTTATGATTTTTCGAAGTTGGGCCAAAATCTGGAGAAAATTCTGGTTTGCCACAGGAGCAGTCAGATGACGTGGCATTTCGTACAGGATAAACAAAATCATTAAATTGTGAAATTTTCCAGTTAAATAGTAGACACATAAAGGTTTAATTTGATAGGTAATCCGTCGAATTCCGATAAGAATCGAAGGAGATACGGATTTTTGAAGTTGACCTATTAAACTGAAATGTTTTCTGGACAGCGAAGAAAGAATGAAAATCTGGGAATGATACAGAAAGAAATAAGTCTAGTGATTAGTTGTATATGAAACTAGACTTAATTAGTGACACATAGAATTTTGAACCACCCCAATCGGAGTTTTGTAGAATTAATGATGATTTTTCAAAGTTAGGCCAAAATGCTGATAGCTTTTGCTACCATTCGAAATTAAAAAGAAATGGCCAAAGTAATGAGAATAAACTCCGAGCGTGTAAGAATGCCTATGAGGCAAAGATAAGCTATTATGTATTTGGTTCACTTGGCTCTAATAATATGGCGATGTGTTTAGGGCCATGAGAAGTCAAGAAGAAGAAGAAAGAAAATAAATGGAAGATACTTAGCTTCAAGCAATTCCGTAGATGAAAGAGAAAGTACAGCCGGAGGACATAGGCTAAGGTAGTGGACTTACCCTACTTGCGTGTATTGATTTATCTGCTTGTGTGATAATATGCATGATTGCTTTACTTGCTTGTTTAACATATTTGAATGGTTGAAGCTCTGTTTCTATTTATGCTATGGCCATGAGTATATTTTATGAAGCATTGTAGCATGCAGAAATGTCATTATGTTAACATGAGCCTATGTAAGGCAAGCATATCATACTCTAGCATTTATCTTACATGCATTGTTCGGTAATGTTTGCTACTGAGATTCCCCAGAATCTCACCCTCCACAACCAACCTTTAGGCAGGTGAGCACGACAGAGAAATGCTGCAAGGGAAGATTGCTTGAAGTTGCTGTAGAAAGTATGAGCAAAGCAGACACTCTGATAGTTGTGACAACGGCCCTGAAGAATGTTGACGCTTCCAACCGAATAATGTAGGGCCGGGTGTCTAATATTTGAGTACGTATTTTGGGAAAGCTTCCGCATATGCCAAATTATAAAGATCCAGATGGGTTTTTAGAATCGCACTAATCCGCCACCCGAAAGGGCGAGGCCGGTAGGGGCGTTACAACTATCGACTTGAACTAAATTTTCAAAGTTCATTACTTGGATGTATAAGGTTCAGTGTTTGGAAGCACATCCAAAAAAAAAAAAAAAAGTTTGTATGTTTCGAAATGTTGTTTCTACGAGAATTACATCCTTTTGATTTTATTATGATATACTTCGATAGTTCAATCACTTGATTGAGGTGTGTGGTGTATGCTAATAATATATAGAAATAAATCTCACCTGATTAAATAAGTTATATATATGCGAGGTAAATATATAACCTCAATATTTGAATCAAAATATAATGCTACTTTTGATCCTAAATATAAATATAAGTCTTAGTTGATATATATTTGAGATATTAAGGAAGCTAAATAAGTTGCTTAATTATATATTAGTTTATAATTCATACAAATTAGTTTGAAGAAAAAATAATAAATATAAATACTTTAAAGTAATTTAATTAATTTCCTTAATATCTTAAAAAAAAAAAAGTCAACTGGATCTTATATTTAGTACTAGAGTATCAAGATTTATTTATATACCTGTATCAAAATTTCAATAAAATTAGCCAAAAAAAAAAAAATCAATAAACTAAAAGCAGAATAAGGGATAACAGACGAAAGGCTATAAAGGTTCTAATCCCACCACCTGCATTCTTAAGAAAGAGGGAAAATTATGAGAATTTCAAAGACTAGGGTTATTACTAGGAAATGAAGCAAAATATAAAAAAAGTTCAACAAAATCATATTGGAGAAAGTGTCCACCACATGTTCCAATTATCTCAAATTTTTTGTTTATTAATATCAATTATCTCAAATTATGTGGGTTGGCTTGAATCATGAAATGACATGAAAAGTCAAAGACAGCTGTGAGGATTGGGTTTAGGCGCCAACGGACCTACTGGTAATAAAGATTCTTTCAGAGCTCCATAAGCTAACGCTGGATTGGTGCTGAGAGCGTGAGAGACCGATAAGGTACTTCCGAAATGTCAATGTGAGAAATAAATTAGTTCTTACGACTCGGCTGAAATACTTACGAGGCTTATTACTCATCACTACCGAACAAGAAAGGGAAAGAAGAGAAAGAAGAACTGAAACTAATGTTTGTGTTTCTGGGGTTACAAGGAGATCGAAATTCTTGAGAAAAAAGAGGTAGATTGTGTTTGGATGTTGATAATTTAACCATGACTTGTTTCTTATGTTCCTGACTTTTTTTTTTTTTCACTCATTGCTAATTGAGGACCACAAGATTTGAGAAATCTCTTCGTTATTTTCTAATATAGTTATTTTATGTTTCATAGCTGCAGGTAGATTAGAGAAGAACCAGAACCGGAGTCCCATCTTATGCTGAATTTCCTCACAAAATTATAGGTAAAGCTTTTTCAATATAATGTTCTCACCTTGTGTATTATCGTAGTTCACAGTCAGAACTTCCAAAATACGCTCACAACAATTAATTAAAAAAAAAAAAAACATGTGCAGCAGAACTGAAAACAAATAAGAAGTAGAGCATCTTTCGACACCTAATATAGAGATTTTGATTCCTTCTTTGTATTAAGACTTATAAAAATGAAAAAAAAAAATATATGGTTATCGACTAATCAAATGTTGCGTTCAACAAGATTATGAGGAAAAGCATTAAATCAAAGCGGGCAACAAAGTGAAAAATGCTGGCTGATTGCCTATTTTGTGTGTTGCTTGCCGGAGATTAGGAATTCTCTTGAAACAGAGGTAAGCTTCTGTGTTCTCCTGTTTTTCTAATTCTTGGGTTTTTTTACCTATTTCTATTTCAATATATATAATCTTTTGAGATGGAAAACAGAGAAAAGGCTTGACTTGACTTACTTATTCACTGATCAGGTCCACAAAGTCTCCTTCATACATATCTCTCATCTGGAAGGTGATGTATGTGAAAGAATACTGATACTACTTGGTGCTTCTGTTTCTTGCTGCCTTCAGATTTGGAGAAGAACCTTAACCAACCACAACGTTTGCACAATTTCCTAATTTCCATAGACAGTGGTAAACTTGTATGTGTACGTGTATGTGTTATAATTCGCTGGTCCTTATTACACTTAAAAAAAAAAAAAAATCATCCGCTCTTTCACGGAATAAATTATGACCGAGCCGTAAAGTGTGAGAACCAATAGATTAAATGGCTAAAACTTGATTTAGATTAAAATACATTGACCTTCCATCTATTTAACTTACAAATTATTTCTTTTTATGTTTAAAACCCATCCACACCTCTCTTTTAATCAATAGTTACATAACACAAAATGACGCTTCTATTTTTTTGATTCCACTTTCATTCCTTCAACATTTAGTTGACCATAAAGTCATATATTTTTGGATTAAAATAACCCTTTCTAAACAATAGACGTTTGAAAATCATTTAGGTTACCTGAAAAAATGTAATGCATATCTTTGAAATTTTTTGTTATGTAAACTTATTTATTTAGTAGTTTTTTAAAGTTTTAATGTATAAGTTGGCTAAAATATTATTTCAAACACATAAATAAAAATGACTTAATGAGATAGGGATTTAATATCCTAAGGGATAGTTTATATATATATATATATATATATATATATATATATATATATATATATATATTGCCAACAATCCTAAGGGATAAATAGTCAATAGGTCAACACAACTTGCGTTTATTGTTCTTTAAATTTTATTTACTTTAAATAACTCATACCAAAATTAATTATTTAAAGTTATTGAAAATTGAGAGAGGGAAACAATTAGGCTATGAGGGCAAGATAATATTTTTATTTTTTAATATAATTACAAATAATAAAAATTAAGATGTTTAGAATCTTTAATGGAACCCTATTAAAAATTGCACTGAAGTGTAAGTTTTGAAAACTTACGGAAAGTCTTTGTAGTTTTAGGAAAACAAAAAGAAGTACATTAGATTTTATAATAAATCTTGAGGATTAATTATGTTTTAATCGAGTCAAAATTATAGAAATATATAATTAATTTTATAATTATTATTATTAGTATTTTCTGAAAATACTTTCCTTCCTATAATTACCATATGCTCTCTTCATGTCAACCTGTTTATATGCTATCGTTATTTATTGCATAATTTGCATTAATTGTCTTTTTACAAAAACTACAAACCAAATGCTTTTAGGGGCTCAATTGAACAAGGGACACAAATGCCAAGTTTTCACAATTAAAGTTTCTCTATATAATTACATGTTCAATTAACTCAAATACCAATTATTTATTTTTTGGTCATGGCACTTTAAAGTTATATAATCACCATATATAGGTGGGTTACATTGTGATTATAGGGCAATGGATGCTGTTGTTTCTGTCGCGACTACAATACTGGAGAAGTTAGTAGATGAAGCAATACTTCAAGCTTGTTATCCTTTCCGCTTCAACAAATATGTCAAAGAGCTTGAAATAGAAAAAGAGAACCTACAATCAAAAATTCATGAGGTTCAAGATCGTGCTAAAGATGCTAAGAAGAAAACTCACAAGGTTGTCCACGAAGTTGAGAGCTGGTTGAACAAGGCAAACTCTCTGATGGCAAAAGTGGCGGATCTGCAAGAGAAAACAAAAGGAAATAAGACATCTTGTCTTAAGCTCTGTCCAAACTTGATCAATCGTCACAATCTGGCAAAGCTACTTGAAGAGAAGACTAATGACATTAAAACACACAATCAAGTTCAATTCTCTGAGTTTTCTCGACTTGCTACACTTGTAGGTATAAACTACTTTCCTTCACAAGATTTTGTGGACTTTGATAGCAGAAAGGTAGCTTATAATAGTCTTCTGAGGGCATTTAAGGATGATGGGATTCATATGATAGGATTGTATGGCATGGGCGGATCTGGGAAAACAACTTTGGTAAAAGAAGTGGGCAAAGAAGCAGAGAATTTTTTTGACAAAGTATTCTTTGTTGTTGTCTCTAACTCATTTGATGTAAGAAAAATTCAGACCAAGATTGCCAGCGGACTAAATTTGGAAATGAAAGAGGAAGAGAATCTAGAGAGAGCTCAACGCTTGTTCATGAGATTGAGCCGTGGTGAAAGGTTTTTGATTATTCTGGATGATGTATGGGAGAAGCTTGATCTTATGGATATAGGTATTCCTACTGCTAAAAATCAAATGGGTTGCACTACTCTTATAACCACACGTAAGCTTCATGTATGTGAATGGATGAGTTGTCAAGAAATAATTCCCTTGGAGGGATTAAATGAAAATGAATCATGGGACCTCTTTCAGAAGCATGCTGGCTTGTTTGATGACCTATCTAATAATTTGAAGGACATGGCACAAAATATTACAAAAGTATGTGATGGTTTACCTATTGCAATTGAAGCAGTAGCCAATACTTTGAAGACTAAACCTCATGACGAGTGGGTTGAAGCATTGAAAATATTGAGAAATCCAAGTTGGATAGATATTGAAGATGGTCTAAAAAGTACTTATGGATGTCTTCAATTAAGCTATGATAATTTAGAGAATGAAGTGGTTAAATCGCTCTTCTTATTATGTTCCATGTACCCAGAAGATTATGAAATTCCAATTGTTGAATTAACCATAATTGGACTTGGGCTTGGTCTGGTTGGAGAGATTCCCTCATATCGGGTAGGGATCCAATTGATAAATAAAGCCATAAAGAAGCTTATAGATTCTTGCTTACTACAAAAAGTTGCTAATCAAAATAGTGGAGGTGACATAAAAATGCATGACTTGGTTCGTGATGTAGCAAAATGGATTGCAAATAAGGAGAATAAGTTGATTATGGGATCATTAAAAGAGGGTGTGATAATGGAGGACCATGTGGTAAGATATTTATGGTTTGAAGAAGTTGATAAATGTCCTAGTAAGTTAAATTGTCCTAAACTTGAGTTTCTTCATATCTCCATTC
This sequence comes from Acacia crassicarpa, assembly GCA_034222035.1. NCBI lineage: Eukaryota > Viridiplantae > Streptophyta > Magnoliopsida > Fabales > Fabaceae > Acacia > Acacia crassicarpa. The sequence goes on from JAWXYG010000003.1 coordinate 45,575,255, forward strand.
ATTCAGAATCTTCCGTGACTATACCAAAAGATTTTTTCAATGGTACAAAAAATCTTAGAGTTTTAACTCTTGCAAATCCTACTTATAAAAGAGATCTAGCGCTTCAGTTGCCCATTTCACTCCACTTGATAAATAATTTGTGTTGCATGACACTATATCAGTGGGTATTAGGAGATATCTCTTTTATAGGGATCTTAGAGAGGCTTGAGTCTCTTACAATATGGGGCTGTTCTTTTGATGAATTGCCAACATGCATCATTCAACAAAAGCAATTGAGATTACTTCGTTTGTGTAATTGCAAAATTCAAAGGAATCCTTTTGAAGTAATGGGAAGATGTTCACAATTGGAAGTGTTGTATTTTTTTCATAACATTGGAAAAAACTGGGAGGACCAAAATAATAATAGTGCTAAATTTTTCAATAAAATTAGCACTACTACACTAGGAATGGAGAGTTATTGTATACAATTTGGCAATATAGGGGAAAACTGCCATACATGGGAAAACTATGTGTTCGCCAAAGATTTTGGGCATGACAAGTCTTTTGTTGCAAGAGGTTTATATATTGAAGATTTTGAGAGTTGTATTTCAATTGGAAAAAGTAAAGATATGATGAGAAGGGCAAAGACTCTTTCTTTAAGGAGAACTCCTGAAAGTTTGAAAAATATCATCCCTGACCTATGGCAATCAATAGGTGGAGGTATGAATGAGTTGACTTGTCTTGCACTTCATGATTCAGATGGGATAGAATGCGTAATAGGCCTGTTAAATCCAAGTCAAGTAGGAATCATCTCCAATTTGACTCATTTAACTCTTACAAAGGTGAAACACTTGAAAACTTTACATAGTGGTCAGCCTCCTCAAGGTCTTTTTGCTAACTTGGAGGAGCTTTATATAGATAGATGTGATTCACTTGAACATATATTGACAGAAGACGCGAAGGAAATAGTTGATGCAAATGACTATCAGAGTTACAAAAATGCATTCCCCAAATTGAAATCACTTTACATAGGCAAATGCAAGAAATTAGAATACTTAATGCCTATCTCTTTTGCAAAAAGTGTCAAACAGTTGAAAGCTTTACTCGTATTTGAAAATAATGAGTTGAGAAGCATATTTGGCCCATCTAGTGAAGATATGAATCCAAACAAGCCTCAGACAATTGAGTTCCCTGCTCTGAAACATCTTGAACTCGATAGCTTGCCAAATATCATTAGTATCTGTCCACAAAATTATCATCCAACATGGTTTTCTTTGAAATCATTCTCATTGAAGAATTGTCCACTACTATATATTAAGTCTATCATTCACTGGGTTGCATGTGGTGGATTAAGACATGAGTACAATCACTTGACTTCCGAGGTACGATTCCTTTATTTCCAATATTTTCAAATTATATAATCTATCATCTCATCAACATAAAAAATGTATATCACCATACAATTTACAATTTGTGAAGTAAACTTCCTCTTGTCATATTGCTTTATATTATTGCAACATCTACATTTATCCATATTTTCTAAGATATTAATTTGATAATTGTCTTAAACTAGGCAACACAATAATTATCTAATTCAAATTGCCCTTAAAAAAAAAACTTTTACAGGACCTACTAAAGGTGGTCATGGCCTCAGTGGAATCTTTAGAGCGTCTTGTTCTATGTAATCATGAAGTAGAAATTGTTTTTGATGTAGAACAGCTTTCTACCAACGGGCAACAAGTAAACTCAAAATTAAGTCGTCTTAGGTTCTTTGAGCTACCACAGTTGACGCATATATGGAGGGGTACCAAAAATTGTTTACTCCTTCAACATCTTAATCGTTTACTAGTAGTGAGTTGTGGAAATTTGAAACAAGTATTCCCTTCATCCATCTTGAAAAGCCTCCCACAATTGATGGAACTACACATTGAAGACTGCAAGGAGTTGGAGGAAATCATTGGAGAAGAAGATGATCAAAATGTGTCTAATTCTTCTTGTAAAATTATCTTCCCAAAACTTATTACAATTTGCATCAAATGTTGCCATAAGTTGAAATGTGTATTACCTAACACCTCTGCATGCGGAGCTATTCCAAACCTAAGGGCATTGTACATAGAAAATGCACCTGCCCTAGAGCAAGTATTTGAACATGAACAACATGACACAACTTTGGAATATGTTCTACTTTGGAACCTTCCTTCACTCACTTCAGTCGCACCATCCATTGATATGCAAACTATTAAATACATTGTTGTGAAGCAATGTCCCAAACTATCCCTCACTTCCTCTATTACTCCTCAGGAATTGCTTAAGCAAGTATCCGAAGGTACTCCATGTCTTGAATATGTTATAATAGCATCATGTGTATACATGTGTAAAGTAGTACTGTTATAATATTAATTATGTGTGTGTCTGTTTGTATATATATAGTTAGAATCTCGTTTTATAATACTTACATATTTTTTGTGAGCATGATATATATAATACCCGGCTATTCACATTTAATTCTTACTAAACAATATCTTTCCAAACTATATATGTATGAGTAGAGCTCAAATAGATTTTCTACTTGATACATTCTTCGAGTGCATAAAATTACACAACTTGTTTATAATATATCTAAATATGATATTCAAGATTCATATTTTATGTACTCTAAACAATATCAATTTTTTTTTTTCCGAAAAATGATAGAACTTACTTGCATACGATTGATAATTTAAATTTTTTTTTTTGCCATGGATAATATTATAGGTTATTTCCCTGGGAATTATAAGTTTGAGACGAGATTGAAGAATATTATCAAATCTCTAAACGATTCTAGCAAAGAAACCATGCAACGAATTAATTGCCAAGAAACTGGAGGTCAGACAAATGACCAAAAGTTGACAATCAATGCTACATCAAACTTGATAGAGGTATTCATCATTCTTTTATATAGAATCCCAATAAAATATTTTATACCATTGGTATTTGGTGTTGCTCATGCTTCAGAGACATCATTATGTACAATAGATATAGAATGCAATTGGTTCGTTCTTGTCTTGCAGAATAACAGAGAATCAGAAGATCGAAGGACGCACGAGCAGGAAATGTCAAAGGAAAAGGTAATAGCAGTTTAGGCAATTAGTTCAATTACTGTTGACTTAAAGTTACATATCTTTTGTTTTCATGTAGAGTGTTGAAGGAAGAGTAGAAGAGTGCACTACATCAAAGCATGTTCAGATAGTTACTTCATTAGCTCATTTAGAACCAGCAAGCTCAACCAAGGCTAGCCTCACTATCTTACTCTTTCACTAATATTGTCTTTGTTCTACTTGTGACATTAGTTAACTATGTTTTTTTGGGTATGGTGTCTCAGAGTGTCAATCAAATAATGCCAGCTCTAGAGATATCTACAGTAATGCCAACTTCATCTCCACAATCGCAATCAATTAGCAAGCAGTTAGGAACTAATCTTGTAGATATATCTATACATCAAACACCTTCTGATCAAGTTGTAAGTGTCCTAAACGAGAGCCTCTTAGCTTATAGAAGTTTTTACAAATAATTTCCTCCTTAAGACTAACCTGTTTGATTTTGACTATGTGTTCACTGATTTAAATATAAGGAGCTGGTGTATACAACATCAACCAATCAATTTGAATCAAAGTACCAGCAACAACAGTCACTTGCAAAAAATGAAGTTTCAAAGAAGGTAATTCCTCATGAAATTATAAATTCATAATAATGCATGTGTCTTACATATGTATGGAGCAACTCCTTCTCACTTTTTTCCCCCTTTTTGGCAACGTAGAGTATAGGACACATGAAAGGTCAAGTGCTCAAAAGAAAAACATATCAAGGGAAAATGTAGGGGGAAATTCAATTATCCACCTACTAATTCAAATATTAAATAGGTAAAACTTACAGGTTATAATTTATTTCTCTACAAGATATTAAAGGAATCTCTGAAGGTTCTCTATCATCTGAGAATGCTAAGATAATAGCCCCATCAATTGATTCAAAATTACCCACTTCTTCGACAAAATATGTTTCACATGTAAGCTTATATTTTTTTGGCGATCTCTGCACAATTCCTAGAAATTATGTACTCCTTCTATCCTCAATATAGGAGCTAATTAGAGGGTTGATCTTGGTTTTAAATATAAGACCTAAACTTAATTTGTCTCCAATAGTTATCATTTACTTGCAATCTAATCTAATTATTCCATAAATTGATATATAACCTAATGTTATAACTAGGTACTTTAGAGAGTTCAAGTCATATTTGTTATGATTAAGTAATTTATTTAGCTTCCTTAATCTACCCAAATAATTTAAATAGCTCTTAAATTAAGGATATGAGAAGTATATGTATATTGGGTTGATTGAGTGCTCATAAAGGACAAGTTGTTGGAAAAGCAGTTAAAAAGACTAGTATAAATAACTTTTATCTTCGCATAATGAAAAATATTGTTGTTGTATCATAGGACTCATATGTGTTGTTTTCCAAATCCACTAATTATTATTAGATTCAAAGTCAAATCAAGTTCAAACCAAGGAAGTCAAATGCTGAAGACTTGAAAGATGATGACCTCATCAGTATGCTTGAATCTACGGAGGATGATTATGGGGGTGAATCACCAATATTATCCGTTCCTACTGTTGCCACGACTAAAGATGAGCTTGTTGCAAAGGCCCTTGCTGACTTGGAAGACTCCTTGAAGATGCCTCTTAAGGACATATCAACCTCAGACACCAATAGTCTTCGCCTTCGAAGAGCTCTCAACTTCTTGTCTCGTCTTTCCTTTGAAGATGGAGCCCTGCCCCATGGAGTTATGGCTATAATAAAGTCTATGCACAAAGATTTGCCTAACATTTTGTCTTCTTTCAAGCAAGCATTTACTACTGTCAATAAATTTATAGTGCTTGAAGAAAGAGATAAAAGCATCAAGGACGAGCTAACTCAACGAAAGGAGGTTGCTATTGCTCTGGTCTCAAAAATGTCAGAGATTGAAAAGTTTATGAACAAATCTCAAGAAAAAGAAGCTAGGCTTAAGGAGCATATCTCTTTGTTGGAGAAACAAAGAAAAGATTGTGAAGTTGAATTGTTGTCTCTTCAAGAACAAAAGAGAAACTATATTGCAGAAACGGTTGAGTTCAAGAAGGAGATTGAGACTGTGAGAAAAGAGAAGACTGAGATGGTGGAAGATCAAAGAAATGCTCGACAACAATTGTTTCAGGTTGAGTATAAATGGTCAATCCTAAGTAGCCAGTTTGAACAAGAAACTGCTAATAGAAGTCTCTCTTAATGCTTCTTTTTCTTACTTCCAAAGACCAAATAAAATTTTAGAGGCTTTGATATAATTGTTGGACTATTTATTTATTGTGGAATGTGTGTTCTTTGTTCCAGTTGATAGCTTATTTAATGAGCTATCGACTTGAATTAAAATTTCGAAGTTCATTACTTGGACGTATAATATTCAGTGTTTGGAAGCTCATTTGAGAGTTGATGAATCTCCATAAAAACAAAAGGTTTGTATGTTTCGAAAAGTTGTTTCTACAAGAATCAAATCATAGGATTATGATAATTCGTGAGATTGAGGTGGGTGGTGTATGTTAATAATATATAGAAATAAATCTCACCTTAAATATGAATTGATTAAATAAGTTATATATACATGAACTACATTTATAAACTCAATATTAGAATCAAAATATAATGGCACCTCTCATCGTAAATATAAGACCTAATTGACTTTTTTTAACAGATTAAGAAAATTAAATAAGTTACTTAATCATATTATATATTGTATATGATTAAATTATACATCAATTCATTATTCAGACAAATTAGGTTGAAAAAAGTTATAAATATAAGTATTTTAAAGTAATTTGATTAGCTTCCTTAATTTCCCCAAAACAATTAACTAGATCTTATATTTAGTACTGAAGTATTATCATGATTTATTTATATACTTGTATCAGAATTTCAATAAAATAAAAGCAAAATAAGGGATAAGGGATAATAGACGAAAGACTAGGCTCATTCTTTTTCATTTCCCTCGGAACATTCAAACGTAATCATGATTTGTTTGTCATCGGAAATGAAAGAATTTCAAAAAAAAAAAATCAACAAAATCATATAGGAGAAAGTGTCCACCACATGTTCGAATTATCTAGAATTTTTTGTTATTAATATCACATATTAAATAAGAAATTGTATTTTTCACAGCAAGAAAACATAGAGATCGATGTAGAAATTTGTCCCCCGGGGCTTTGGGCTATGACATGATCACCATGCTCATAATCTTTCTTCTTCGTCTCAAGAATGTTGAAGTCTAAAGTTTTTTCTTCAAGCATATGTGAAAGTTTGAGATAAGTCACAATTGAATCTTCTTTTAGCACATTTGTGTTTTGCCCTTTCCCTTTCATCATATCGAAGCTCAAATGGCTCTTTATGACTTTCGGTATGTCATCAATTCTTTGAGATTCCACAGCAGCAATCACTCCTTCCTTATGAGCAGCCTCGGACAGTTGAGGAGAGGGAGTAGATATGAACACTGTTCCATGAGTAGCATTCAAGGCTCTCAGCTCCTTGAAGATTTTGAAGGGTTTCTTTGGCTGTTTCTTCACTTTAGAACCTGAGGAAGGAGACTTATCATCAATGGGTGTGTAGCTTCGTTCCACAATACGCTCACATATCTGAAGAGGTATTTCACTTCTAAGTTCATTTCCAGCTGTAACAATGACTTGACTTTCTTGCTTATCATCTAAATATCGAACAACCATGGTTTTCCATCTATGCTATCTGATTCCTCCCAAAATATGTGATTCATGAGTTTGTCTTCAAGGGAGGTGAGTTCACAGAATTTTTTTCTTATGTCCTTGTGATCCTGAGTGAGTAGCTAGTTTAAGGTGTTGTGTCCTAAAGTGATCATATGTTTCCCTTAAAGCCAATATTCTATCATCATATTTTTATATATATATATATATAGAGAAGTGAGGCAATTTCACTGTAAGTGGGAGTCACTTTGCCAAAGGAAGAAGAAGACTTCTCTTCAATGTTCACTTGCACATGCTCTCATTTTTAGGGTAGGATGGGTGCACTAGGTGTAGGTGCAAGAAATGGGCAGCAATGCTTTCATTGTTTTTAGCCTCCTAATAGTTGTAATATCCCGAATTTCCTATACTAAAATTCCTTGTGTAATATATGTATATTGTTTAGTAAATTTTGGTTGAATGTTTGATTTTCCTGACACTTAAATTTTTGAACAATTGTTAGGGTCAAAATGGAATTTTAGAGACCTTGTGACCATGAATTAATTGGTAATAAAATGCCAAATTCTAACCTCTAATTTATGACCAATTTCGGCCAAGTAGAATAAAGGAAGAATGAGACATGTTGACACACGTGACTTTGGTCCAAATGGGTAGCATTTAATGATTAATTGGGAATGAACCATTGGGTAATAGAATGCAACATGGGAGGTTCCCATATAACGCCATTTTCAGCCGAGGAGATAAGATAATGGAGAGTGAAATATTTAATTTTAAAAGAGCATGAGAAAAGTCAAAAGGAGTATATAACAAGCCTCTTATATATGTCTTGGATTTGTGCCAACTGTACATAAGGGATGAGGCATGGAAGATAAGTGAATTTGACATATTGAATCATATATGAATGTCATGTTTGGGCCAAAAAGAGGAGAGAAGAAGAATAAATAAAACTTTGTATTATATCACATGTCGAAAGTTAAAGTCCTCACCATTAATTCCTCTTGCATCCAAAATTGCCACATGTCAATTTATGAAGTGAATTGTTTTGATAAGAGGACACCAATGTATGTGAAAATAAGGCAAGAAGATGAGTCATATTGTAATACCCAAAATTTATAATTCTCATAAATGCAATATTTTGATAAATATTATCTATTTAAAATAGGTGAATATATGGTCTCAAAAATATTGTAGCTTAATTATTTGAATATTAGGGCATTTTCTCTGGCAATTAAAACTAACTAAAGGCCAATTTTCTAGTTTTCATTTAGGCATCATAAATTGTCCTATAATTATTAAAGTGATACATGGTGCATAAATGACCATGAAAAGCCAAAGAGTTGTGAGAAAATAATTAAACCAATTAGAGAAAATTGCCAACAATTAGTGGATGATTCAATCTACATTAATTGAATTAATTTCATAAACATTCATAATTAATGTAGTGGCATATGTTAAAGGTATAATTAAGGATGTATCACCATAATTAAGAACCAATGGCTAGTAAAGGACTAAGATTAGTAAAAATAAGTTTCTAAGGACCATGATTAAGCTAGGAACCAATCATAATTTGCCAATTATACTAAACTACTATATTAGGGATACTAATTAAGATTAGATATGAAGGGCTTGGATTGAATTTAATAAAGCTAAATCCTAAGGCCTTAATTAACTCTCAAAAAGTGGAATCCTTGTGGCCCAAATTTTAGCCAATGAAAGAATTTTCTTTAGGAGTTATGAGACAGTTAAAACACAAATTAAAAATAAAAGATGAAGGGAGGGGGCGGTTTTTGTGTTGGAAGAAAGAAGAAGAAAATTGTTTAAATTATACAAGATAAATAAGCACATGCAAGTAATTAATTACGAAAGAGGATAAATGTACCTTGCCATTAAGTCTCTTTATGAAGTTGAAAGAGGATAATGAGAGAGAAGAGGGAAGAGTTGTGTATGTGTATGTGTGCTAATGTTGTGAGTGTTGTGAGTCTAGTGAAAAGAGAGAGAGAAGTGTGTAATAAATTGAGTTGTGAGTTAAAAACCATTGTGAATAATTCAAGGCACAAGTAAATGAGAATCTATATAAAATAAATTGTATCTTGAGATACGTTAATCGTAGATCAAATATAAGGATTTATTATGAACCAGTGTATTTTAAGCTTGGAATAGGGTATCTCCAAAATCTTTTCCTCAACTTTTGGAATTTAATCTAAAATGATAAAAAGAAAATTAGAGACTTCTAATTAAGGCCATGAGTTTCAAAATCACAAAGCTAATGAGAAAACTTGAATAAGCTTTATAAAAACCCCTAGAAGTATTTTTGTTTCACAAACAACTAACTATGAACTTCATGTAGCAACTAAGGCACCCAAAAGTAACTAATATTTGAAGCATATAGTTAAAGAAACATGGAGGGGGGGGGGACACGGTTTTGAAGCTTGGGAAAGAGGCCAAAAATTGTTTACTAATAACCTATTGGCACATGCAAATTTAGCATTTAATTAAGGAAACAAATTGGAGAGATAAGGTATACTTTGGATGAGGGGAATTGAATGAAAATGGAAGAGGATAGCAAAGAGAGAGAGGGGGGACGGTGGAGAGAGAGAGCAATGGTGAGGATTTGTGCTTCACAAATGACCTAGATCCAATGATTCATATTCAAGAGAATTAGGTTTGAAATAATCACCAAAATGTCATTGCCTTTTGCTATAAATAGGGGCCTTGGGTCTTCATATTATTCACACCAAAACAAGCATAGCAATCTGATATAGAGAGTAGCAAGTGAGAGGGAGGAGCTTCTTGAAGGAGTTGAAGCATTGGTAAGCAAGTTCTTTAAGTTTTAGTTTTTAAATTCATAGTTAGAAGTAGCTTTGATTTTAAATATTCTAGAGTAATTTTATTTTCATGTTTTTATGGTAAAAATTGGCTTTATTTCGAAAAAAATGATGAGGAAAGGGATAGAGCAAAATTTTTAAAAGAAAAACATCAAAGTAACAAAGTTCTGGCAAAATTTCATCGGTTACCGATTTCTGAAATCAGTGATACAAATGCCAATATTTTATGTTGAAAATGAAGTTACAAAATTCTGGGAAAATTCATGGTTAAATTAGACATATAGGGCCTTTCAAATATGCATAGAAAATATTGATTTGAGCTCTGTACAGTGAGATAAAAATTCTCAAAGTTGGGCTATGAATTTCTGGAAAATTCTGGGCAGAGGCTCAAAACTTTAAAACTGGTAATGACCAAAGTAATCTGGGAAAAAGTGAGTATTTTTACTTAAAAATAAACACCCTAAGTATTTTTGTAGAATTAATCATGAATTTTCAAAGTTAGCGGAAATTCTGCCCAAACTGCTGAAAGTAGCATTTTTGTGAAATAAAGAGGATATTATTGTAATAACAAATCCACCCAGAGTAAAAAGGTCAGTAATGACTAAAGTATCTCTCAGGATTTTATTTATAAGAGAATAATGCGGAAATATTGTGATAGGATATCCGAGAGAATCCAGTAACATACCGAGCCGATAGACATACCGAAATCCGAATGGACTAAGGTACGGATGCGTATTGTAACACTAACTCTGATGCTTATTGTATGCTTATATATGTGATAGATGATAACTTTACATGTGATGTGTACTGTTAACATAGATAACTTTACATGTGATGTGTATTGTTGGCATAAAGAACTCTACATGCGATGTGTACTGTTGATATATTAAACTTACATCTACTGTGTGCTTGTGTTTTGATTAATGCTATAATGAATATCTGTCATACATATTTTGTCATACATAAGCATGAGGTTAACCATTACCTGAGGTCCAATGGACCTTGGACCTCAGCCCTTACTATAGCTTCAGGGTTTGGAGGACCAAGGGTCGACAACAAGGGTAAGCAGCCCACGTGAAGATCTGGCCGGAGTTTTTTTTTTTTTTTGGACTGTATAATATTTTGAATTAATGAATGGATGTACCATAACTATAACCAACCATGGTTAATATTTTAATACACTCATCAGTTACTTGCTCTCTTGAATTGCTCCGGTGCGCCACTCTAATCAAACTATTTTGAAAACACTTTTGAAAAATGGGGTGTTACACATATGTTTTCCCCAATAAGCCAAAGATTTCGGCCAAGGCAAGGACAATGGGAAGAAATGTGAACACATGACTAATGGAAAAGAGTGTTCGCAAGAAGAGTCAACTAAAAGCCTCCCAACTTTATTGTAATTTTCGACCAACAAGGAGAGGCAACGATTGAGAATGAAATCAATGTTTTTGACTCATACCATTTTATAAGTTAATACACAGACTTTTAGGCCCAAAGAAGAAGACAAGAGGAGAGTACAAGACACAAGATATTATGCATATGGGAAAAAAATTAAGAGAAAAAAGAAAGAGGAAGGAGGGAGTAAGTCGACCAACACTTGTGGAGGCCCAAGGGTTAGCTCTCAACCACTTTATAAGACATCTAAACCCTCCTTTCTCATTCATAAGTCGGTTAACACACTCAAGATACAAAGAAGAGAGAGCAAACCGAAAGCTTGGAAGGATGAAGGAGAGGAAAAGCCAAAGGAAGAGGTATGGTTGTACGTTATGGTTTCTATCTCTTCTAAATCTTATTCGTATGTGAACCCTAGCCTAAAAACTCTCTTGCATGGTGGATTTAGAGCCAAGGCCGAAAACCCTAGGTATTCAAGAAAGGAGGAACAGCAACAAAACACAAGAACCACGACTACAAAAAAGCATATTAACGTCCTGAATTAGAGGCAATTAACATCCTTTTTGAGAAGGACGTCTGACTAGGGGTACTTGTAAAAATAATCTATAAGGCATCCTATGCTTAATATAGGACGCCTTAAAAATGGCGTCCTATGGTTAATTGAGGACACCTTTTTTAAGGCATCCTATAGTCAATTGAGGACGCCTTTTTTAAGGCATCCTGCATTAATCATAGGACGCCTTAAAAAGGCGTCCTGAATTAACCATAGGACGCCTTTTTTAAGGCATCCTGTATTAAACCTAGGACAACTCAAAAAAGGCGTCCTGAATCAACCACAGGATGCCTTTTTATTTCCGCCAAAAACCAGGTGATTAGGGCGTATTTTGGGCATTCTGATTTGAAATCAGGACGCCAATATTGTATATAAGGCGTCCTAGACGTAAATTTAGGACGCCTTATATTAGTTTTTTTTAAAAAAAATGTCCCCTGCTATTCTTAGTGGGCATTGTAAACTGAAACCATATACAGCGATGTTAAAATACAAAAAGCACTTCCTAGTTCCTAGTTAGCACTAAACAAATCCTCAAGTATTCCACATGTAAGAAGACTTGGTACTAACCAGCAAGGATTGATGCAATAGAGTATTTCACAACGCAAGATCAGCCTTTCAAAACTTGCACTTCACAAATAAGATAGATGCAATCCAATTTGAAATCTAAACAAGTGCAGCAAAACCACTGTGATTTGTGACAACAAAACTATTTCAAATATGCAAAAATTCATGTACAGCAACAAAGTACAGTTATAAAATTCAGCAGCAAGTGACCAACTTCAGAATTTTATTTTCCAAACTTTTGTAATAACAATGATCACAACAACAGCAACAGCAAAACATAATGTACATGATGTACATATCTATATGTGACCAACAACAGCAATAACAAAACAAAGTACAGTTATAAAATTCAGCAGCAAGTGACAAAAAACTTCAAAATTTTATTTTCCAAACTTTTGTAATAACAATGATCACATGCAACAACAGCAACAGCAAAACATGATGTACATATCTATATGTGACCAACAACAGCAACAACAAAACAAAGTAGAGTTATAAAATTCAGAAGCAAGTGACCAACAACTTCAACAACAAACTATTACTTAAATTGACCAAAAATTCAACTTTCAACTCCAAGTTTCAATTCCAATATAGAACAAGGATCACAGCAACAGCAAACTCTAAATGACTGATATGATTTTCAGGGCTATTAACAAATCCGAGTTATCAATTCTGCAGAAACCAAGAGTATTAAAGGTGAACCAGGCAACACATGATGTACATATATATAAGCATTGAAGAAAATTTGCAGCCAAAGCGTCTCGAACTCTATCGATCTCTTCCTCCGAGCACAGATCCAGATTATCAAAAAGCTATGAATTGGAAAACAAGGTATAAGTTAAACCAATGAAATGATGAAATAATTAACTCAAGTAGAACAAAAAATATTATCATTTGAGAAACACAAAGTGATCACGTACGTTTAGAAACCCTGTAGTACGTCCGGTCTCAATGATGGTATGCATATAAAACATAACGTAGTATCCACACTCAGAGTTCCCTAGTTGTCGAGGGCACTATAAATCAAAAGCAAATTGTTAAAACGAATAAAGGCATATCGAAAGCTACCATTGTGTCAATGAAATAACTTAAATTGAAACTACTTACTTTCGGATAAAACCACTTCGGTCCACCCTGCTCTACTGCTCCAGAAATCGATCTAGCCACCTTGAATGCACTATCATTAAAATGGAAATTAACAGACATGAAAACAAATCATATAAATGAAGAATCAATGATTTAGACGAAAATTTACTTACTTGGCAAACATGGATTTGATTTCATCGTTTGGCCTGCCACCACTTAAGGGATCGAACCAATAGCATGCGTTCTTAGAGGGACAAATAACATACAGGGTCTAATGACCACTACAACATATACATTTTAATATTAATTAAGATAAGAAAAGAATTTATCCTTAAAAATCTTAAATAGACAAAACTAAAATACGTACCCTTGAAGTATTGGGGCTAGATAACAACGAACATATTCCTCGGCAATTGTAGCACCAACATAAAGCGTCCTTTTGGTTAACTTATTGCGAGCCTAGGTCGTATTTATTGGACTTAAGAATCCATACAAACCTGCTTGGCCTTTCTGGACGCGTATGTCGTTGCAGACACTATGATCGAAATAAAATGATAAGCGTTGTTGAGTATAGAAAACAAAAAAGATCAATGCAATAATTAAAGGGGGAAAAAATTACATTATCGCAACTTCAAGAACGACTAAATCTAAACACTCCATATGCATAAATTTGACAAGGTCTTTTTTGTCAACTGTAAAATCATATGTCTTGTCTGTGCCGACAATGCCCGGTTGCACCTTGAAGGAGAGATAGCTGATGCCCTTGTACATGTCTCGCAGTAGTGCTAAGTGTGGAAATTTGCCCGCATCTTGTTCATTCTATGAAAACATAAACAAACATATTATGAGTGAGTTACCAATGAAAAGCAAGTTCTAGTAATGTATTTCCTACCATTGGAGGTGTCGCCGCCACCATCTGAATAAGATGATTCGGCCAAAGGATGAATGATCCTATGGCCCAGCCTAAATCAGGAATCTCGTCATCTTCAATCGGGATGTCTGTTTTATCTTCCCCCTCTCGAACACATTTCACAGTCACCTTACGTAGTTCTTTTGGAATTTCAATATTATGGTGGGTGGTGTGATCCGTGTAAATAAGACCATCGGCAACAATACATCGGTGAGGAACATCCAAATAGAGAGTGCAAGGTTGTCCTCCCTGTGGAATGTGAGAAGGTTCGCCGAGATCAACATCCAGAGGGTTAAAACTCTCTTTACTGCTGGGGAAGGCCGGGGATTCACGGGTTGTATGTTCCGTATTGTCCCTCGAATCTATCATAGTTTTCACTTCAGATCGTACTTGCTGCATGATTTCGTCAAATAGTCCCGCCTGAATTTTGGCTACAAGCGGAGGACTAGGGTTGTCATCGTCATAGACTCGTGAACGCCGTCCAAAATATTTTCCGGCAGTAACTCCCCTAGGCTCCCCTTGAATGCAATCTTGGTAATCCGGCTTCCCAATCGCCGTTGACAAAATGTCCATCCGTAAACTTGGCGTAAATGAGCCTTGGGAACTCTGATCCTCAAGTGCATCCTGTAAGTGTAGCTATATATCCAAGAGGGGGGTGAATTGGATATATTAAAAATTTTCACAAATAACTATGTTTTCAACCGGTAAAAACATAGATAAACAGAGTAGAGAGAAGAGAAGCTGGACACAAAGATTTATATTGGTTCGGTCCTAACAACTTGACCTACATCCAGTCCCCAGACTCTCTAGGATTTTCCACTATCTCAAAGATTACACACTCTGTACTTTAGAAGTAGTTCTCTCACTAGAACTCACTCCCCCTTACAAGTTGTAATCAATGAACTCCCAAATCACCAAGTTCCCTTGACTTGTGATTCTTTACAATAAATGATTTATAGGAAAAAAAACTCTCTTTAAGAGCAGATATTGATAATCACTGACATTCTTTATATCAGAAGATACTATACAAGTGAAAAC
The DNA here is from genome assembly GCA_034222035.1 of Acacia crassicarpa. Classification (NCBI taxonomy): domain Eukaryota; kingdom Viridiplantae; phylum Streptophyta; class Magnoliopsida; order Fabales; family Fabaceae; genus Acacia; species Acacia crassicarpa. The sequence continues at coordinate 45,590,367 of JAWXYG010000003.1, forward strand.
TGAAGAAAATAAATGTATACTTGGATGCAATTCGTTTTCAGCTGTTCTAGTAGTTGAGAAGACTTGAATGCAACTCTATTTATAGTCAGATAGCATTAAATGACCGTTCCATATTTAATTAGACTGTTGGAGATGATCTGCAGTGGTTAGGAACAGCTTTGGTCTTCCTCTCTCTCTAATCTCCACTTAATCAAGCTGTCCAAGTGATCAGAGTTGACTTCCTCCGGATTAATCCGTTGGAGAAGCAGTTGCTTGTTGTAGAAATCATTCTTTAATGCTTTGCAACCGTGTATAGATGGATTACCCAAAAGTGTGCAACTTTTTGGGCATAGCATTTAATGAGCTGAACTGCTTTTTGCTTGTTGCTTTTTGCTTTAACCCTTCAATAAACATTCTTTAAACCATCTGAAATTCACTAATAAAGTCATTAAACATAGCTAGGAATATCAGAGAATAATATTGCAGAGTATTAAGATCAAAAAAGAATGTTTTCCAAAATCGACAGATTTGAATTTCTGAATCAACGATGTAAACTCGAGTTTGGTTCTTGCAGGCTCGAGTTTGAAGCTTTAGTATGTAAAAGCGTTTCAAGTTCAAAACTTCTAAACTGGAGGTTTGCAATCAAAACCTGAGGTTTGCAATCAAAACCTGAGGTTTTCAATACTCTGAAAAGCTACAATGCTCTCGGGTTGATCTGAACTCGAGGTTGCATATCTAACCTCGAGTTCCCTCCATCCAGAGAGGAGTGTCGCGATTTTGAGATCTGGAGTAGTTTAGATTAAGACACAAACTCGAGTCTATTAGTGGATAGGCTCGAGTTTGACACTGTTATAGTCAAAACTTAGTTTTAGTTTTCAAAAGGTAAACCGGAGGTTTTGGTGTAAACTCTAGAGTTTTTCTCATGTTGAAAAATGTCTTGCTCTCTGTAAGGTTTAAACTCAAGTTCACAAAGTTAACCTCGAGTTTGTCCAACTTTGAAAAACTTTAAATGTTCTTGGCCTGAAGTAAACTGGAGGTTTATGAAATCAGTCTCGAGTTTACTTTGGTTGAAAATCCTTGAAAGCTCTCTGTAAGAACCGGCTATCACCCAAGAGGAGGGAGAATTGGGTGTCTGATAAAACTGTAGGAACTTTGAAAAACCTTTCGCAACATATTAAAAGAAATTTGAATGAAAATAATAATTGATAAAGCAATAGTCAGTCATTCAAACATGTATGGACATTCAGATATATATGCTGGAAATATAAGAGTTTAGGGAAGAGAATATGCAAACTGAGATTTATACTGGTTCGGCCCAATCCTTGACCTACGTCCAGTCCCCAAACTCCACTTGAGATTTTCAATCCACTATCCTCTTATTTAATCCGGGCACAAGAGAAGCCTTTACAATCCCACAAGTTCACCCAGGAACTTGTGAAGCCAAATCTCTCACCGAGATACTCCCCCTCACACAATGCAAGGTTACAATCTGTTTCCCTCTCAAGATTACCCAATCTTGAGTAACTCTCAAATAAACCGATAGAATATTTCTAATGAATCTTCTCTCTCAGAAGTGAATAAGATAAACACTGAAGAGCATTACAAATAATTTCACTCTCTATGCTAAGCTATGTAAACATTGAAAACATAGAGTAAATAATAAGAAAAACAGAGTATGAGCATTTTGAAGATGTGGGCTTGTGTCTTTGCGTTTTTCTACTTGAATCTGTCTTCTATTTATAGGTAGAGATCAATATATAACCATTGAGAAGATTCAATGACTGTTGGATAAAGAAATATAGTCATTAGACTCAGATGGAACTAGCCGTTAGAACTTCGCTTTCTGAATCAGCTATGACATCAGCATTTACTTTACTCTTGATCTTCAGTTTAACAGCCTTTGATCATCTGAAACATGTACACAAATGATATAAATGATGTTCGGAAGTAGTATAAGTCATTTGGGTAATCATCTGGATGTTTATCAGAAAAATCATGATTTCAAAACGGTGATTTTCTGAAGTAGAGGTGTAAACTCGAGTTTGCATTTAATAGACTCGAGTTTCCTTGTGTTTTTGAAAGATGGATTTCTCTCTGCCTGAGCCAAACTCGAGTTTGTAACTTATAGGCTCGAGTTTGATATCCTTTCAGCTTAGAAGATGGTTTTGATTGAAGGCAAATTCGAATTGGGAACTTGGAAAACCAGCAAACTCGAGTTTGCAACTTATAGACTCAAGTTTGGATGTTCTTTTGGACCTGGTTGCTCTCTATCTGAGCTAAACTCAAGTTTGTTCACTTATAGGCTCAAGTTTGGCTTTATCCAAATGTTCATTTCTTCCCTGGAGCTCTCGAGCTCGAGTTTGTGACTAATAAACTCGAGTTTGCAAGTTGTACTGTGACTTGGTTGCTTCTAACTTGGCCTGACTCGAGTTTACAACTTCATCAACTTTTGAAGGCCATATCTCCCTGTTCTGAACTCCGTTTTGGTCCGTTCAAATCTTGATGAAAAGCCCTTTGAGTCTCTTTTCATATGCCACCTATTTCAGCTCAATTTGATTTGTAGATTGTGAGTTACACTAAAAAAATTGAAGCTTGGTTTTCTGTGTGGCGTGGATTCTTCTATCAACTTCCACAATTCATAGCTCCTTAATCTGAACTCTTTTGGGCTTGCATTTTATATCCCAATGACGCATTGGAAGTCTAGTTTCATACAAAATTGGTTTCACATCAATCGAATCTCTGGTTTGGGAGATATCATCAAATTACTGGACGTTGCCCGTGCTGAACGTGAAACAAAGTAGAACTGAAGTGCTGAGTACCGCTGCAAACTCAAGTTTGCAACTTATAAACTCGAGTTTGCTTAGTCCAGAGACACCAGAAATGCTAAAGACACTTATTGGCTCGAATTTGTGATTCCTGTGTCGAGTTTGAAGTCCTAAACTGGAGTTTGGGGTCCTGAACTCGAGTTTGTTCATGTTAAAGAAGCAAAATACTGCAACAAGGTGGTAAACTCGAGTTTAATACTTGGAGACTCGAGTTTGCTCATCCAGAACCTCATTTTTGCTTGTTTTAACTCAGAATTGAGTCATTCCAACTTCCATATGATCTTGAAGGCTTCAACTTCAACATAAGAACTTGAATAATTATATCTTCATTCCATTTAGCAAGTTCTTCCTTCTTCCATCTCCCAACTTGATCATTCTTTATCATTTAACTTGGGCTCTTTATTCTTTGCAGCTTCTACCTGTTAGTTCCTATGTGTTTGATGATGACTAACATTGTTGCATTTGATGAAATACTTGAAATCAATCTTGAGATCTTTGAAAATGTTTTTGAAACTTAGCAACTCAAGTTAATTGATTACAACTCAAGTTCTGGGACTTAAAGAATTTTCACAAAACTTATAACTCAAGTTGGAAATCATAACTCAAGTTAAAAATTATTTTTCAAGGCATCGTAACTCGAGTTATTACTTATCAACTCAAGTTATTGACTGTACTTTGCAATCCCAGAAAGCTTCTCACGATTCAAAATTTTCTGAAACTGAAGTAACTCGAGTTATTTTCAACAACTCGAGTTACTCCTGTAGCGTTTGCTCTCGGCCTGAATTTTTCTTTAACATAACTCGAGTTATTACTATGCAACTCGAGTTATGCCAAAACGCAAATACTCTCTGTCTGAATTTAAGTTTAATATAACTCTAGTTATTACTGTGCAACACGAGTTATGAAAGTGCAATTGCTCTCTGTATGGTTTAAATTTAAGAATAACTCGAGTTAATTAATATAACTCGAGTTGGCCTTTCCTTCCGAAAATTCTTGAACATGAAAATAACTCGAGTTGGTACTGTGCAACCCGAGTTACTCATATCAGATTTTAAAATTCAGTATTTTTGAGATCTGGAACTCAGTGATTATGCAATGGGTACTTGATATTATTGATCCTTATCATTTCTAATCTTTATTAATCATGTTTCCAGTGTGTGTTAGACAGGATTAACAGGCTTAAACTTCAAAATGTCAAAAAGCGAATTTCTGTCAGAAGCATTTAATGCGAAGCTCAGAACATTCACCAATTCGGCAAGAAACCATCTGAGCAAGCGAAAAGCAATCTGGCTATTTTTCAGACAACATTCCTAATGAGCTCCAACGGACAATTTGAATAAAGAATGTCAACGGAGAATAACGGACGAATGTCAGAGACATACGAAGAGACAAAGCCACGGAAATATCAATGGTCACATTCATTACTCACAACGGCTCATTAATCTCTTCACAACGGTCATTAAATGAAGGCATCTATAAATACAAGAAGCATTCAAGTCTCCACCTACCGAAACTCTGCGCATTCAATTAGCGAACAACTTCATTTACTATTTCGACAAGGAATTAATATCTTCTGATATTCCAATCTTCAGTGTTTACTTATCTACTCTTCTAGAGAGTTCTTCATTGATTATCATTTATTGTAAGAATCTCAAAGTATTGGGACTTTGAGATTGGGTTATCTGATTACAACTTGTAAGGGGGAGTAAGTTCTAGTGTGAGAGAATTACTCCGAGAGTACAGAGTGTGTAATCATTCGAGTTAGTGAAATCCCGGAGAGTCTGGGGACTGGACGTAGGTCAAGGATTTAGACCGAACCAGTATAAATTTCCTGTGTTCATTCTTCCTCAACTCTGCTCTGTTTACCTCTGTTCTTGTAGTGCGCTAGCAGAGCAACAATAACGAGAAAATTTACTATCCCCAATTCACCCCCCCTTTTGGTGATAATCCGTCTTTCATTTGGTATCAGAGCAAGGTCTTCTCTAAAGGGATTAACGTCTCGAGAAGGATCAGTATGGACGGAATTCTACCCGACGGAGCTTCAATCAACAGACCACCAGGTTTCAATGGTGAACACTATTCTTTCTGGAAAGCAAAGTTCAAGGTCTTTGTGAATGCCACAGAATATGGGCTATGGAGAGTGTTTGAAAGAGAAAATTATGAGCCCTCAACCGTAGAAGATGGTGTAAGAGTTCCCAAACTAGAAGAGGAATACGACGACAATGATAGAAGAAATGTCACACTGAATAGTAAGGCTGTTCTTCTACTTCAAAGCGCTCTGAGTCAACAAGAATATTTCCGTGTCTGCACTCTACCATCTGCTAAAGCCATGTGGGATGCATTGGAGATTGCTCATGAGGGTACAGCTGGACTAAAGCAGAATCGTGTCAATACTCTCATGACAGAATATGATCTCATGCGCATGAAACCTGGAGAATCAATTGGTGAATTTCAATTGAGATTTACACATTTGATTAATCAATTGGCTGCATTGGGAAAGGAATATGATCAAACGGTTCAAGTGAGGAAGATTCTAAATATCCTCAACAAGGATTGGGAAGCGAAGGTCACAGCCATTGAGGAAGCTAGAGGAGATTCAATGGCGTCAGTAGCTGCCCTTTTTGGAAGTCTTTCAGAGTATGAGGCCAAGCTCAAGTTCAAGAAGGGACTTGATGAGGTTCACAGCAAAAACAAAGGCATTGCTCTCAAGGCTGCAAAAGATACTAAAGAATCAGATGAGGAAGATGAAGATGAGGATGAAGAGATAGGCATGATGGTCTGGCGATTCAAGAAATTCTACAAGAGGGACCAAGGGTTCAAAAAGCTCTACAAGGGTAGTTCAAGCTATGAAGCAAAGAAACTGATTATATGCTATGAGTGTGAAAAACCTGGACACATTAAGTCTGAATGCCCTCAGCTGCAGAATAAGGACAAGGAAAAGAAGAAGTTCAACAAATTCAAGAAGAAAGCCTATGTCTCTGCTATCTGGGGTGATAGCTCATCTGACGAAGAAGATGAAAATGAAGAGGAGAAAGCAAACATTTGTTTGGTTGCAGAAGAGGAAGAACAATCTGCCAACAATGATGAGGTATACGATTCAAAACCATCTTATGATGAGTTATTTGCTGAATACATTGTTGTGCAAACAGAATATGAAAAACTTGCTGAAAAGTATCTTACAATGAAAAGGAAGAATACATTTCTTGAATTGCAAGTTGAAAAATTTTCTTCCTCTGAAATGCTTGTTTGTGATGAATGCCCTGATCTGAAGGAAAAGAATATACATCTGACAAAGGCACTTGAGAAATTCACTAGAGGTAGTGAAATGCTCAATGTCATTTTAAAACAACAAAGATTTACAAATGACAGATCAGGAATTGGTTACAAACCTGACTTCGATAAGAAGAAAGGTAAAAAGAAGAATGGTGAAAAATCTTACATGAATTATTTTACGAAATCAGTCCATTCATCAAACCCTTTTGCACATTGTAATTATTGTAATAGAAAGGGTCATTCTACTTCCTCATGTTTTCATAAGAAAGAAAGAAAAGTCAAACCATCTGGTAATTATCAATGGGTACCAAAGGGAACCTATGTTCCTAAGGTACAATCTAACCCCAAAGGACCCAAGAAAAGATGGGTACCTAAGACATGATTTGTTGGATTTTGCAGGTATGTCTAAGAGCATCAAAACCAAACAAATGGTATATTGACAGTGGGTGCTCTAGACACATGACGGGAGATCAATCCAAATTTGTCACAATCAAACCCAAGGATGGTGGCAAGGTGACCTTTGGTGGAAATCAATCTTGGAAGATTGCTGGAATTGGTGAAATTGAAAACAATGAAGGACCACTCATCAAAGACATCTACCTTGTAGAAGGACTTTGCCACAATCTCCTCAGTGTAAGTCAAAGCACTGACAAAGGTAACTTAGTTATCTTTGATTCTGAAGAGTGTTTGATTGTGAAAAAGGATTTTCTTCCTTTAGAAAATTTAAAGTCAAAAGCTTTGTTTAGGGCTCCTAGAGATGGAAATTGTTACAATCTAAACTTCTCTAGTTCAGGCTCTGTTTTTGAAAATTGTTTTGTAAGTAATTTGGATGAGTTGGCTATGGCACAAGCGATTAGCTCATGTCAGTATGCTTCAACTTGACAAATTACTGAAAAAGGATTTGGTAATTGGCATTCCTAAATTAAGTTTCAAAAATGACATGGTCTGTGATGCTTGTCAAAAAGGAAAACAAACCAAATCTTCTTTTAAAGCAAAAAATGAGATTTCAACAAATAGACCTCTTCAATTACTTCATATGGATCTAGTTGGACCAGCTAGAGTAAAAAGTCTTGATGGAAATCTATACACTTTGGTCATAGTTGATGATTATTCTAGATTTGCATGGAAATATTTCTGTCTTCCAAAGATGAAACGTTTGATTAGTTTGTTGTATTTGCCAAGAAGGTCCAAAACGAGAAAGGTCTCTCTATTTCAGGAATTAGAACTGATCATGGAGAAGAATTCGACAATAATCTATTTGCTGAACTTTGTGACAACATGGGGATAGACCACAACTTCTCAGCCCCAAGGACTCCTCAACAGAATGGTGTTGTAGAAAGGAAGAATCGAGTCCTCACCGAGATGGCAAGAGCTATGCTGAATGAGAACAATACCTCCCAAGTATTTTGGGCTGATGCAATGAGCACTGCTTGCTACATCTCAAATCGGGCGTATCTTCGAAAGAAGTTGAACAAGACTCCCTATGAACTGTACAAAGAAAGGAAGCCTAACCTGAGTCATCTACATGTGTTTGGATGTAAGTGCTTCATCCACAACAATAGTAAGGATAACTTGGGAAAGTTTGATCCCAAGGCTGATCAAGGTATATTCTTGGGTTATTCAAATAGGAGTAAAGTTTATAGGGTCTTTAATACTCGAACTCATGTTGTTGAAGAGTCTATGCATGTTGTGTTCTGTGAATCCAAATCTGATAAACCTATGGATGATGATGAAGAAAATGTTTTCAAAACTCAATTCTTTTCAAAAACTACTCCTGCTTCCATTGAAAATCCTGAAAATGTTTTTGAAGCTAATCTTGAAAATCCAGATCAATCTCAACCTAGAGCTTGGAAATTTATAAGAAATCATCCTTTAGACCAAGTTATAGGTGATGTGAATCAAGGAGTAAGAACTAGAAATAGTGCTTTGAATAAGGTTACTTTTTCTGCATTCATTTCACACATAGAACCCTCTAAAATAGATGAAGCCCTTTCAGATAATGATTGGGTGATAGCTATGCAAGAGGAGTTACATCAATTTGATAGAAATCAAGTTTGAGATTTGGTACCTAGGCCTAAAGATCATCCGGTCATTGGCACAAATGGGTATTCAAAAACAAACGAGATGAGTCAGCGATCATTGTCCGTAACAAGGCAAGATTGGTTGCCAAAGGCTATAATCAAGAAGAAGGAATTGATTATGAAGAAACTTATGCTCCAGTGGCAAGATTGGAAGCCATAAGAGTTCTTCTAGCCTTTGCATGTGCTAAAGGATTTAAGCCTTTCCAAATGGATGTTAAAAGTGCATTTTTGAATGGTTTTATTCAAGAGGAGGTTTATGTTGAACAACCTCCTGGTTTTGAAAGTGAACATCATCCTAATCATGTTTATCGACTTAAGAAAGCTTTATATGGTCTTAAGCAAGCTCTTAGAGCTTGGTATGAAAGATTAAGTCAATTTCTTCTTAATCAAGGGTTTATCAAAGGAAAAGCTGACACAACCTTGTTTATAAAAAGGAATAAGCTAAATGAAATCTTAGTCGTGCAAATTTATGTTGATGATATAATTTTTGGAGCTACTAATGATGCTTTATGTAAGGATTTTGCAAAAAGTATGCAGGGAGAATTTGAGATGTCCATGATGGGAGAACTCAACTATTTCCTTGGTCTGCAAATCAAGCAAAGGAAGGATGGGATTTTCATATCTCAGACCAAATATCTCAATGATTTGCTAAAGAAGTTTGGGATGGATAAATGCAATGGAGCTGACACTCCTATGAGTTCAACTGCTTCTTTGGATGCTGATGAAGAGGACAAAGATTTCAACATCACAAAATATAGAGGAATGATAGGATCATTGCTCTATCTAACGGTAAGTCGCCCGGACATCCAATTCAGTGTTGGGATGTGTGCTCGGTTCCAATCCGCTCCCAAAGAATCACATGCTGAACATGTGAAGAGGATTTTCAGATATCTATCTGACACTAAGCTACTTGGATTATGGTTTCCCAAAGGCCAACCAGAACATTTGGTGGCATACTCAGATTCAGACCATGCCGGCTACAAGACTGATAGAAAAAGCACAAGTGGCCAATGTGAGTTCTTTGGCAACTCACTTGTGTCTTAGTTCAGCAAGAAACAAACCAGTGTGGCTGTCTCATCAACTGAAGCTGAGTATGTGGCTGCATCAAGTTGTTGTGCTCAAGTTTTATGGCTCAAGCAACAACTTGCTGATCTGGGAGTGAACTTGAAGGAGATCCCAATCTTGTGTGACAATACAAGTACAATAAGCTTGGCAAAGAATCCAGTTCAACACACAAGAACCAAGCATATTGATGTGCGGCACAATTTAATACGAGATCATGTGTAAAAGAGAGATGTCAAAGTAATGTTCATCCCAACTCACCTTCAACTTGCTGATATTTTCACCAAACCATTGGCCAATGAACAATTCAGTTTTATCATAAGAGAATTGGGAATGGTAAATCCCAATGAGTTGTAAGTTTTCTCAAACCAATGTTAGTTATATGTTTTTGATGATATGGTGACTAACTTAAGCTTCAGTGTGTCTATACATTGTGTTGCAGGTGTATTCTTACATATATCAGTGAATGGTATGCTTCTATGAATATTCAGTGTTGCTTTTAAAATTCTCACTGATATAACTCGAGTTATATCAGGATAAATCGAGTTGGGTTTCTCGTGGTATGTTTTCTGAGAAGTTGAAAATTATCGAAATAACTCGAGTTACTCAAAGCAACTCGAGTTACCTCGTCTGTCAGAGAGTTTCTCCTTTCTGCAACTCAGTCTAACTCGAGTTATTTAAACATAACTCGAGTTGCAGATTAGACAGAGACGAAATTGGGAATTTGACAACTCGAGTTACTACTAAGCAACTCGAGTTGTCCCGTCTGCTATATAAATCTGTCACTGCCGTTCCTCATTCCTCACGACTCTCTTGCCCTAACTCGAGGTTCCCTTCCTTCTGATTCTTCTCTGTCTCTACTGATTCCTCTCTTCCTCACTCCAAATTCCTCTAGATGGCACCCAAAACTGCGAAAAACCTTAAAGCTCAGAAGGATTCCACCTCTGATTACAAACCCACTGATTCCTCAACTCCACCGGCGCTAGCTCGTCCTGCAAGAAAGAGGAAACCATCCTCTAAACTTCAGAGCTTGCCGGTTGAAGAACCTCCGGTGAAAAAGCCCAGAAAGTTGAAGATTCAAGAGCCACTAGAAGTTCCTCCCACCAAACCTACTGACCCAGTTGCTGCCACTCGCAGAGACAAGGAACCTCTGGTAGCCCCATTGAAGAAGAAAAAGAAGGTCCAAATTCCAGTGTCTCAGGATTCTGGCTCGAAGGCACCAGCAGCTGGAAAAGCAATAGCTTCTGGCTCCAACGCACCTAGTGGCTCACAGTCTGCTGCTCCTAATCCTGAGGTATCTTCCAAATCCAAATATGTCTTCAAGCCACCTAACCTTGTGAGACCCCCTAGCTCTGAGTTTCTTTGTTGTCCTACCCCTATGGACCAAGATCAAATGTTGAGTTTCAAAAAGAACTATCAGACTAGAACTTTTTTCCCTACTGTATATGTTGATTTGGCTAAACTTAAGGAGGAGTGTAACCTTGACTTGACTCCCTGGTTAGAGCAGTTCAGAAACCTTCTGTCCATAAACACAGCTTATTGTCCCTCATTAGTTAAACACTTTTACCATAACATGAAGATGGCAAATGTGGTGGATAAGAAAGGGAATTTAATTGAGGATAAGTGTATTACATCTGTCAGAGGCAAAGCAATCACCATTTCAGCTGACATAATCAACTCCCTCCTCTTCATTGAGAATCCTCCAGAGGTGCCCCACATTAAGTATGAAAAAGAAAAATTCTTCAAGACCCTCTTACCTGACAAACCTTATGAGGGAGAGCTCAAGTTATCACCAGCTGATATGTCACCCACTTTTAGAGCTTTGTGGCACATCTATTCTAGAAATTTGGTTCAGAAGAGTAAGAACTTCACTCACTTCAACTCCACTGACTATGGCCTATTTGCCTCTCTTATCAACAAAGTACCTTTCAACATAGGCCATTGGGTTTACCAAGAGATGAAGAGATTTGTCTTTCAGTCTGGATCCTCTGCACAGATAGCCTTCCCCAACCTTGTGTCACTGATTTTGTACACAAACAAGATTTGGTATCTTGACATCACTGAAAAGGAGGTTAAGCCACAGATGTTTGGACAAACTCACCTGAATTATATGAATATTACTTTCCTAGAAGGTTCAGGGCAATCCAGAGCTCCTTCCAGATCAAGAGCTTCTGTCTCCAAACCTCTTCCAGCTGAATCCTCTCTGGCCCTTCTGAATCTCAACCTACACCACATTCTTCTAACTTGTCTGCTGAAATCAAGGGCATTATTGCCAAGGCTATGAAAGAAACTTTTGGCACTCTCCAAACAACTCTGACAGCTCAGTACTATGAACTTTCAAATAAAATTGAGTCAGAAGTTGGGAAGTTAGTCTCTTCAGTTACTTCCACTGAGTCCAAGGTTGACAAGTTGAGCAAGACAGTTGTCTCCACTGAAGAAAAGATTGACTATCTTAGGGAAAAGGTTGAGGATGTCATAGGACACTTTGATGATTTGTCTCATCGATTTGAGAGCATGCATGTTCTATATCAACTATTGGTTACCAAATTTGACAAGCTCCTCAAGTCTCACACCTTCTCTGGTCCATCTGGCATTGTTCCCTCTCCCAGTCACTCTCCCACTCATTCACCACTTCACATTTCACCCCATATCTCCCCTCAAAAATCTCCTCCTCCTACCTCCTCATATCAGCCTACATCCACTCCTGTCCTCTCTCCTTCCCTCCTTTCACCATCCCAGTCTGATAACACACCCATATTGCCAACCCCTCCATTTCCTGCTCCCTTCATAGCATCTGCACCCCCGACTGTCCCTTTTCCTTCTCCTCCTGAATATGCCAATCAGCCCTCATCATCCTCCGGAGACACAGCTGATCTCTTTGATGAACACTCTTCAGGTGTTTCTGGTTCCTCTCCTTCATCTCCCCAGACTACCGTACCTTGACCTTCCCCTCCTACTCCACCATCTCTCTCTCTCTCTCACACTCTATTCACCCTTGCCTATTCTTCAAGCTCTACGTGCTTCCCTGGCCTCTGATCCTCCCATTTTGCCTGATGACAAAGGGGGAGAGAAAGAGAAAGAGACAGAGCAAGAGAAAGAGCAACAGCAGAAGAAATGAAGAGATGGAGAAAGAAATGAAGAGATAGAGTCTAGTCTTAGGGGCTAACATAGGACAGATGTTTTGTAGCTTTTAGCTTTTGTGTAGCCTCTAGTTTTAGCTACTGCTACTCTTTATGTGTTTCTTATTTTGAAAGTCTTATGCTTGATCTCTGTTGTGTTGTTGCAACTTCATGTGATTATTGGCTTTTGAATGAATGAGTTTTGTGTAGTTTCTAATATTTCTGATATTTGAGCTCTATTTAAAGTTTCGTACAAAATGATCTCTTTCTCAAACTTACAAGTGTTGTCATCATCAAAAAGGGGGAGAATGTTAGTTCCTATGTGTTTTGATGATGACTAACATTGTTGCATTTGATGAAATACTTGAAATCAATCTTGAGATCTTTGAAAATGTTTTCGAAACTTAGCAACTCAAGTTAATTGATTACAACTCAAGTTATGGGACTTAAAGAATTTTCACAAAACTTATAACTCAAGTTGGAAATCATAACTCAAGTTAAAAATTATTTTTCAAGGCATCATAACTCGAGTAATCACTTATCAACTCGAGTTATGGATTGTACTTTGCAATCCTAGAAAGCTTCTCACGATTCAAAATTTTCTGAAATTGAAGTAACTCGAGTTATTTTCAACAACTCGAGTTACTCCTGTAGCGTTTGCTCTCTACCTGAATTTTTCTTTAACATAACTCGAGTTATTACTATGCAACTCGAGTTATGCCAAAACGCAAATACTCTCTGTCTGAATTTAAGTTTAATATAACTCTAGTTATTACTGTGCAACACGAGTTATGAAAGTGCAATTGCTCTATGTATGGTTTAAATTTAAGAATAACTCGAGTTAATTAATATAACTCGAGTTGGCCTTTCCTTCCAAAAATTCTTGAACATGAAAATAACTTGAGTTGGTACTGTGCAACCCGAGTTACTCATATCAGATTTTAAAATTTAGTATTTTCGAGATCTGGAACTCAATGATTATGCAATGGGTACTTGATATTATTGATCCTTATCATCTCTAATCTTTATTAATCATGTTTCCAGTGTGTGTTAGACAGGATTAACAGGCTTAAACTTCAAAATGTCAAAAAGTGAATTTCTGTCAGAAGCATTTAATGCAAAGCTCAGAACATTCACCAATTCAGCAAGAAACCATCTGAGCAAGCGAAAAGCAATCCGGCTATTTTTCAGACAACATTCCTAATGAGCTCCAACAGACAATTTGAATAAAGAATGTCAACGGAGAATAACGGACGAATGTCAGAGACATACGAAGAGACAAAGCCATGGAAATATCAACGGTCACATTCATTACTCACAATGGCTCATTAATCTCTTCACAACGGTCATTAAATGAAGGCATCTATAAATACAAGAAGCATTCAAGTCTCCACCTACCGAAACTCTGTGCATTCAATTAGCGAACAACTTCATTTACTATTTCGACAAGGAATTAATATCTTCTGATATTCCAATCTTCAGTGTTTACTTATCTACTCTTCTAGAGAGTTCTTCATTGATTATCATTTATTGTAAGAATCTCAAAGTATTGGGACTTTGAGATTGGGTTATCTGATTACAACTTGTAAGGGGGAGTAAGTTCTAGTGTGAGAGAATTACTCCGAGAGTACAGAGTGTGTAATCATTCGAGTTAGTGAAATCCCGGAGAGTCTGGGGACTGGACGTAGGTCAAGGATTTAGACCGAACCAGTATAAATTTTCTGTGTTCATTCTTCCTCAACTCTACTCTGTTTACCTCTGTTCTTGTAGTGCGCTAGCAGAGCAACAATCACGAGAAAATTTTTTATCCCCAATTCACCCCCCCTCTTGGTGATAATCCGTCTTTCACTACCTTCTTCAATATCCATAAAGTGATGAAGCTTCATTCCAACTTTTGCTTATCATAGAGACTTCCAGTATCACAAGAACTTGAATGTTGATATTCCTATTATATTATGCAAGTTCTTTTGATAACATCTTTCTTTAGTCTCTTCTCTTCTTCTTGGTTATCTTCCAAAATCTATTGATAACATCTTGCTTCCTTGACAACCTCTGCAAGTTCTTCTTTCCATTAATCTCCTTTCTTGATCAATCTCCATTATTAAACTTTGCATCTACATTAAATATAAGAATTATTTAAAGTAGAAGATAAATGTAGTATGCAACCTTTTTGCTCTTAAGAATGACATCTATATAAGACATCATCAAAACTAATCGTATATAACATTCTCCCCCTTTTTGATGATGGCAAATACAGTTTAGAAAAATATGTATGAACATGAAAATACATTAGATGTGCAACAATGCAACATATTTTTCTTGCAATTCTCTCCCCCTTATTTGTCATTAGCAAAAAGTTGAAGTAAGGAAGAAATGTTTTAAAGAGAGAAATAGATTAGAAAGAGTCAAAGAACTGATTTTCTCTCCCAAATTGGAATTGATTTTCTCTCCCCTTATTTGTCATAAATATCATGCAATTTGGAATGTTTTTATGAAAACAAATTTGAAAGAATTTGGAGAGGTTTTCAAGAAATCTTTCACACTTAAAACATATAGATACCAAGCATGTGCAAAATTTCTAATGAGTATAAAAAGGTAAAGTTTAGAAATGCTCATGTTGGTTTTGCAAATTGATGAGTGATCGATGAAGTCCATTTGCTTGCTGTATGAAATTTGGTTGTGTTGTCGTGGCCTCAGATGAAGTAGTCGTGTGAGATTCTTTGAAGAGGCTCAATAGCAAGATCATGAATATCCTGTATGATAGGAAGAAAGTACTGGCTTCTTGTAGATTATCGCATTTGAATGAATATGATCAGTACTTGGCTTCCATCCTTTGCTTTTTCTTCATAGGTCATCCATGTAGAGCACATCTCAGCTTCAATGATTAACCGCCTAGGCATCTTTCCTTAATTTAATAGTTTTTTGTTGGCTTTGTCGATTCATTCATCAATCGTCGTCACTTCTTCCGGTTTCAAGACTTCACAATTTATAGGTTATTTTATTTCGACCGTTGCGAGCATTCGACCGTTGAGCTATTCTTCCAATTTAAAATATGACCGTTGGATGTCTGTTGGAAGTAACCGTTGGAGCTTCTAACGTAATCATTTGCTTTTTGTAATCTGTTGTTAATCCTTCATATAATCATCTGAAACTCATTAGTAAACTGATTAAAAGCAATTAGGAATAGTCATGAGGGATGATATGAAGAAATGAAATCACAATCAATTAATTTAGATTTCCGGAGACGGTAATTTGAAGAAACCGAGGATGATCATGCTCGAGCATCCTTGCTTGTATGCTCGGGCAACCAAGGTGTAAATACGTTGTAGAAGGTGATCAGCGTCTTGTGCTCAGGCAACAAGCTATGCTTGCTCGGGCAATATTCTGACTCACTCTCGCCATTGCTCAGGCAACCCAGAAAGCATGCTTGGGCAAAAGACAATCAGAGGCGGAAACATATAGATTGGTGATGCTGCTCGAGCATGACTTTTCCCTTGCTCGAGCACAGGTCACTCAAGAGCGAAATAATACAAAGGTGGTTGGTGATGCCCGAGCATACTCTTTCCTTTATCGAGCATGGTGCTCGAGCATGCCATTTTCATGCTTGGGCAAGCGTCTTTCAGAGATAGAGAATGAAAAGTCGATCGATGTTACTCAGGCACATTTTACCTTTGCTCGAGCATGCTGCTCGAGCAAGCCTTTATCTCTACTCGAGCAAGACTCCTCAGATGTGCAATTTCCTTGCTCAACTCGATGTTGCTCGAGCAAGCCTCATAGTCTGCTCGAGCATGCTCCCCAAAATTGTACTTCTTTGCACTGAGCTTGATGATTCTCGGGCACGCCAGTCACTTTACTCGAGTAGGCTATCTTCGAGTGTCAAGCTACTGCCTACCATGATCTCATGCAAATATCAAACTCCATTGACTTCCAAAAGCACAATAGCATTGGTTGTTCAAGAGCCAATTTCCAGAAATTATGTCGTCTTCAAATTAGCTCCAAATTTGGCAAACCACCCATGCTTAGGAAGCTCTTTAAGTATTCTTTCTATTTCAATAAGGATCAGCTCCAAACTGGTTGTATTTCATCCATTAACATCATATGAATGGAAGTTGTTCATATCCAGCGTTTTTTACAGCAACCAGAATAGACTTTCAACTTCAAAACATCATAACTTCTTCATTGGTCTTATTTTTCTGTGTTCTTGATGTTTCTGAAACGGTATTTGAGTCTAGTTTCAAATGGCACTGGTTTTAGCTCAATCCGATTTGTCGTTTGTGAGATACACTCAAAATAACGAAGCTTGGTCTGGTCTGTGACGTTGATTTTTGTTGCAACTTGGAAAACTCATATATCTCTCATCTAAACTTCTTTGGACTTGAATTTTATATCCAAATGGCGCATTGGGAGTCTAACTTCATACAAAATTGGTTTCACCTCAATTGGACTTCTATTTTGAGAGATATCAACGAATTACCAGAGGTCGCCAGAAATAGAGCTGAACAGAGTAGCTGAAGAACAATGTTGCTCGAGCAAGCACAGGTTTCTTGCTCGAGCAAAGTCGTTTTTCATGCGAGAATAAGAGCTAAAACTGCTGAAAAACGTTGTTGCTTGAGCATGGAATTATTTATGCTCGAGCAAGCTATTTTTCATGCTCGAGCAAGGACTTTTTCATGCTTGAACTTGCTTGTTTTAACTTCGAATTGAGCCGTTCCAACTCCTATTTGATCGTGGAGACTTCCAGAATTGATCTAAAAATGTGTATAATGATTTTCTCATTCCATTCAACAAGTTCTTCTTTCTTTCTTCTTCTCTTGATCATTTTCAATAACTCAACTCTTTCTTTCTTCTCTTCTCTTGATCATTCTTTATCATCTGACTTCACATCTTCTTTGATTCAATTTCTTTCTCTAATTCAATACTTCTTTATCATTCTTCTTCTTGATCACTCTTCATAAATAAACTTCACATCTTTGATTCTACATTAAATATAAGAATTAGTCAATGTATATTATACTATCTTTTTGCTCTTAATAATGGCCTCTATATAAGACATCATCAAAACAAATCATATCTAACATAAAAACCATTGGGTGCAAGTGAGTTTTTAAAGAGAAAATTGACATGGATGGCAAAGTAAATGTCTTCAAGGCACAACTGGTTGCAAAAGGATTCACTCAAACTCATGGTGTAAACTATGATGAAACCTTTTCCTCAGTTGCAAAGGCCAAATCAATCAGAATCCTTCTTATCATTGCATCATATTATGACTATGAGATATGGTAGATGGACGTCAAAATAGCCTTCCTTAACGGAAAGCTGCTTGAGGATGTGTACATGACACAACCTGAGGGCTTTGTATGTCTAGAGGACTCTGGTAAAATATGTAAGCTTCAAATATCCATTTATGGATTGAAGCAGGCATCTCGGAGTTCGAATCATCGTTTTGATGAAGTAGTCAAAGAGTTTGGATTCATTCAAAACATGGATGAACCTTGTGTTTACAAGAAGGTTAGTGGGAGCACAGTTATATTTCTAGTGCTTTACGTTGACGACATCCTACTGATTGGGAATGACATACCTACCTTACAGATCGTCAAGTCTTGGTTAGGAAAGTCTTTCTCAATGAAAGATTTTGGCGAAGCCACTTATATCCTAGGGATCAGGATCTATAGAGATAGATCCAAGAGGCTGATAGGCCTAAGTCAAAGCACTTACATAGACAAGATACTGCATAGGTTCAAAATGTAGGATTCTAAAAGGGGTTGCATACTCATGTCTTTTGGCATTTATCTTAGTAAGGATCAGTGTCCTAAAACACAAAATCAAAGAGATCACATGAGTAAGATTCCATATGCCTCCACCATTGGATCAATCATGTATGCCATGTTATGTACTCAACTGGATGTGTCTTTTGCCTTGAGTATGACCAACAGATATTAACAAGATTCCGGTGAGGGTCACTGGGCTGCTGTCAAGAATATCCTAAAATACATAAGAATGACTAAGGACTTATTCTTGGTATATGGTGGCTTGGAGGATGAGCTCTGTGTAACTAGTTACACAGATGCAAGTTTCCAAACTGACTAAGATGATTCAAGATCGCAATCAAGATATGTATTCCTATTGAATGGTGGTGCGATAAGCTGGAAGAGCTCTAAGTAGAGCACTGTAGCTGATTCTTCAATGGAAGCTGAGTATATAGCAACTCGGATGCAACTAAGGAAGTCGTTTGGATCAGAAAGTTCATCACTAAATTGGGGGTGGTTCCTACTATCTCAAATCCAATAGTCTTGTTCTGTGACAATAGCGGCGTTATTGCGCAGACCAAGGAGCCTAGGTCACATGAAAGGACCAAGCACATACTCAAACCATTTCATCTTATCAGAGAAATCAATGAAAGAGGTGATACAAACATATGCAACGTACGAGGAGAAGACAATGTAGTAGATCCTCTTACTAAGTCGCTTGCACAAACGACACATAAGCATCATGTTAGGGCAATGGGAATTAAAGTAATTAATGATTGCACCTAGTGCAAGTGGGAGTCTGTTGGAAATTATGCCTTAGGGGCAAGTCATTTTACCTTAAACGTTTATGTTATTTAAAGTATTCTCCTTTAGTTATCATTTCATTTGCATGTTTATAGTGATAACTGTATCCTTGGATATGTCTTATAGATTATCCTAAATGTCCCTAGTTAGTCATCTACGTGGGAGCAAAGATGAAATAAGACTAGTATGACTTTGATGAGGTACGGAGATATGAATCAAAGGCATAGGCACTTGTAAGAGTACAAGGTGCTGGACCGACTCACTATGAGAAAGCTGCATGGATTTAGTCATAAGCTTATCTCATGTATAACCGCGTCACAATGCCCTTTGACCTGAGATCATTATGGATTCCTACATGATGAGTCACTGATCTTTGACCTAGTCAAAAGTCACCTTTGACCGGGTGATGATAAAGGGTTGGATTGGGATCAGTGGTTTTCATGCAGAGGAATGTGAATGGTCAAGACGGAATATGTCCCTCACATTTGTAAAGAGATAATACTAGGCCCCTTAATGAGTGAGTCTAAGAAATGTATGGCCATACTACGAAGGAAAGGAGTTTCCATTATTAGACTACTCGAGAATTGAGAAAGTTATGGTCAAGAACAGGAAGTTGACATTATCCATGCCTCATCCTTGACCAAATTATCGCATGACAAAAGGGACGTGACATGGTTGTATCATAAGTAGAATCGTATCATCAATCCCCATATGAATTAGGTAGTCGCAATGTCTTGCTAGAGGCTGCTTGCGACTTGTGGGCTAGTACCGCTGCCAATCTCATGTGGGCCTGCAAGGTCGCACACAAGAATAGCCCAACACAAGCAATAGTGTCCATACTCATTGAATCTTAGAACTGTCTAAGATTTAATGAATATTGTTAATCTAGGGTTTATATATATATCATATTATATTATATTATATTATAATTAAATTTGAAAACAATAATGATATTATTTATAGATAATAATATTATTATGTATAGTATTTAATTTATTTGATAAATTTAATAACTATAATAAATTGAAATATTGTATCTCAGATTTAATTTTCGACTAAAGATATAGTATCTTAAATTTAATTAAATTGAGATATGGGATCTCAATTTCAATTAAATAGAAGGATATCATATCTCAAATTTAATTCATGAAGATCAATTCAATCTGTAGGCTCATAATTCGAATTAAATAAATATTTTTGATTAGATCTATTGGACAGATTTTAATTAATGTATTGATTTAATTCAGATTTGAATTCAAGACTAATTAGATTAATCTTGAATATTTTAATACGGCTCATTAGGGTTTTAGAAACTCTATAAATAGATATTGATCTAGTTGTATCAAACACAAGGATGAATTAGAGAAGCCGCAAGAAACTCTAGAGAGAAAAAGAGAGACACAAGATTTGAAGGCGCTAGCACGCTACTGCCCATGTTCCAGTGCTGTTTGTGTGGATACCGGTAGAGGGAGGAGATTTCTGCTCCTGTTTGATCGAACAAGATGGCACCACGTTCAAGACGTACGATGGTTGAGACGCATGGAGCAGAAGATGCGTACCAGACCGAATTGAACGAAACACTCAACCCCACGCATAGGTACGGTTTTTCCTAACGAACCTTGATTTAAATGCCATTGATAGATCCTCCGATGGGGTTCGTAAAAATTTTATAATTTCACTGCATGTACGAATCCCAACACACTGGTCTAGGGTTCACTGATTTTCATGCGGTATGTCTTACTTGTCTATAGTAGTTTATGTCTGGAGATGTATCTCCATTCATCACTACAACACCACAAAAGGGTTATACTAGTACTCTTTTTCAAAATATGCTCCAAGGTTTAAAAAGGCTTAGAACCTAACTCCGTTAATCAAACAATTTGGCCAGGCCAATGTGTTTGCGGAAGTCTCGCCGAATTCATGGGGACTGATTGACAACTACAAAACCCTTTCTAGACACCAAATTGTTTGAAGTAACTGTTGGGATCCGCACACGCAGCGGATTAAAATTTCTTACGAATCCCTTCCGAAGGATCACTCAACGACGTTTAAATCAAGGTTAGGGAAACCGAATCATACCTTATATTGAACTCGTCCGTGTTCCGTTCTCTTTGATCAGGTGGGCTACCTTCTCGATCAACACGTCCGCGTCTCGTTCTCTTGATCAGGTGGGCGATCTACACGTCCACGTCTCGTTCTTTTGATCAGCAGAAGTCGACTCTTAGAATCGGCCTCCTCTACTGGTATCCACACGAACAATCCCCAAACACGGTTGCGGCAGCATGCTAGCGCTTCTTGTGCGTCTCTCTCAATCTGCTCTAGGGTTTCTCGCAGCTTTCTAATACGCTCAACCAAAAGTCCGTAGGTTTATTTCTAAACCCGATAGGCGTATTATATAATCAAAATTAATCCTTATTAATTTTGGAAACTCGAATTCCGAATCTGGACAATATATCAATCAAATCTATCTCATAAATGTAATCAAATATATTAAAAGCCAGATTTGAAATCCGAATCTTGAATTTAGATCAAATCTAAATTTAAAGCCTTTTGATTTAATTTATCATTATAAATTAAATCCGAGATATGATATCTATCCATTTAATTAAATCTGAGATACCATTTCTCAATTTTATATTAAACAGATACATGATATCTTTATTCGAAATTAAATGAGATACAATATCTCTATTTGTTTCAGATATTTAATTTATCAAATAAATTAAATACTAAACAAATATCATATATAATATTATAATCTCTATTTATAATATATATATTAATTTCGAAATATATATATATATATATATATATATAAATCCTAGATCAAATTTAGTATTCATTTAATCTCAGATTAATCTGAGATTCAATGAATCTGGACACTTTTACCCGTGTTGGATTATTCTTGTGTGCGACCCTGCAGGCCCATATGAGATTGGCAGTGGGCCAACATTGTATCAACCCACAAGTCGCAAGCGGCCTCTAGCAAGACATTGCGACTACCCAATTCACATGGGGATCGATGACACGATACTACCTATCGTACAACCATGTCACGTCCCTTTTGTCACACGATAATTTGGTCAAGGATGAGGCATGGATAATATCAACTTCATTTTCTTGACCATTGCTTTCTCGATTCTCGAGTAGTCTAATAAGTGAAATGGAAACTCTTTTCCATCACAGTATGGCCATACATTTCTTAGACTCACTCATCGAGGGGCCCAGCATTATCTCTCTACATATGTGAGGGACAAATCCCATCTTGACCACTCACATTCCTTCGCATGAAAACCACTGATCCCGATCCGAGCCTTTATCATCACCCGGTCAAAGGTGACTTTTGACTAGGTCAAAGACCAGTGACTCATCATGTAGGAATCTATGATGGTCTCAGGTCATAGGGCGTCGTGACGCGGTTATACATGAGATAAGCTTATGACTTAATCCATGCAGCTTTCTCATAGTGGGTCGGTCCAGCACCTTGTACTCTTACAAGTGCCCATGACTTTGATTCATATCTCCATACCTCATCAAAGTCATACTGGTCTTATTTCATCTTCACTCCTGTGTAGATGACCGACCAGGGACATTTAGGATAATCTATAAGATTATCCAGGGATGTAGTTATCAATACGAACATGCAAACGAAAATGATAACAAATGAGAATACTTTAAATAACTTAAATATCCAAAGTACAATGAATTGCCCCTAGGGCATAATTTCCAACAGTAACATAGTTAAATCCGTGCCAGAATGAATACTCTAATACCATAAAGTGTCTCCGTGGCGTCCATACGCCGTGGCAACATAAGATACCTTAGCCGCTAGTTTTACGCACCACCTCATGGCTCAGGGTACGCTTCACACACCCCCAATGCAACCAAGTCCCTCATTCGGAGAACGCCTGGCCATGTCGGGGTAAGAGCCAATCCTTCGCCACAGATCAGACTGTGAGAACCCCCAATCATGGTTAATGTTAACTAGCTCTGATACCATAAAGTGTAACACCCCATTTTCAAAAGCGGAATAATTTTTTTTTCCAATCAGAGTAGAGCATCAGAGCAAGTAAAAGAGTGAGTAATTGATAACCATTAACTGTGGCGTATCTGTTTGTTCATAAAGAACGATACATTTATCCAAGTATTGTCATTATAATGGAACAAATCTAAAAATAGAAATCTTCTGTCGGGTCTCGCACGTGCTGCTTACTCTTGTCTTCGGTCCTCGGTTCTTCGAACCCTGAAGCTATAGTAAGAGCTGAGATTCAATGACCATTGAATCTCAAGTAACGGTTAACCTCATACTTATGTAATAGTTTATGTATGATAGATATTCATGATATTACAGCAGTAATCACATATGAAAGGTAATAGCAGAACACAACCACTGCATATGTATGTTATTATAGTTTGCACTATTCACCAGTGCCACGATGGCCTATCGTGTACTCAGTGCTAGAAAAACTTAACAGCATTATCAAAATCATAACCCGTGTATAGCTGTATGTATAATGAAAACTTTAAGACAGAGTCTTAGTCTATGAATACATCTATCACATATAAGTATACAATAAGCATCAGAGTTAGTGTTACAGTACGCGTCCGTACCTTAGTCCATTAGGATAGCGGTACGGTTGCTTGGTCGATATGTCTCCCGATTTTCCCAGATATCCTATAATAGTATTATCGCATTATTACCTCGTAAATAATATCTTAGGAGATATTCTAGCCACTACCGGACTTTTTACCCCTGGTGGATTTTATTATTCCAATTATATCCCTTTTATTTCTTAAAAATGCTGATTCCAGCATTTTGGGCAGAATTTTTGTTAAATTTGAAAATTCATAACTAATTCTAAAAAAATCGAAACGAGGATCCGTAAAATTATTTGGAATCCTTAGGCTGTCTATGTTTGAGGAAAAATACTAAGTTTGACCCAGAACTTAAGAAAAATTCCGAGTTTTCACGTGTTCATACCTTGCCCAGAAAAACATAGCCTTTATTCAAGAATTTTTATCTTCTTGCACAAAATTTAAAATGATATTTTCTAGGCAGTTTTGAAAACCCCTATATGTCTACTTTAACCATGAATTTTCCCAAAATTTTATAACTCTATTTTCAACATAAAATATTGGCATTTTTATCACTGATTTCAGAAACTTCTACTCGATGAATTTTCGCCAAAGCTTCGCTACTTTGATCATAATCTTCCAAAAATTTTGCTAAAACACCATCTTCATCAATTTTTTGAATTAAAACTACTTTTAACCATAAAAACATGATAACAAGAATATATTGGAAGATTAAAGATCAAAACAACATTTAAGCTATAAACTCAAAGTTAAAGCTTAAGAACTAGAGAACTTACCCTTGAAGAACTTCTTCCTCCTTCTTGCTCCTCACTTTCTCTCTACTCTTGCTCTCTAAAACTCACCTATTTTGGTTGAGTTTGGTGTGAAGAATGATGAAACCTAAGTCCTCTATTTATAAGAAAATGGTATGGCAACTTTGGTAATTTTCTCTTAAACCTAACTCATCTTGTATTTTGGCCTTTGGATCTAATTTCCTTTACAAGAGTTAATCTCAACCCTTCATGTGTTTAGAAAACCCTAACTTAACCAACAAGTTTAGAAACTTAACCTCTAAGTTTTGCTTTTTGAGAATTAATTTACTTTATAGTATTAATTATCTCTCTTGTACACACACATACTCACATACACACTCACAGATACACACACACACACACACAAAAACCATCCCCCCTCCCCCCTTTACTCTTCTTCAACCTTCTCATAATCTCTTGACTTTAATTACCTTTCCCATGTGCAATTATACCATATGGGCTTATTAAAATATAAACTAATTCATTCTTCTTCTTTAAGTTTTCTTTTCCCTTTCTCTTTCCCATCTCTTTCCCATGTGCAAGAAGACTGGGGATGATTTTTGTGATTCATTTATGACATTAGTTAGTTTCTAAATGTCCTTTGAAACTAGATGCAAATTGATAGTTGGTTACCAACTAAACAAGAATATATTTGGGTGTTAATTATAAAGTTTATCTAAGTTTCTCATTAGCCCTTAATTTTCAAAAATCATGGCCTTCATTAGATGTCTCTAATTGCCCTTTTATCATTTAAAATTTAATTCCCAAAAATTGAGGAAAAAAATTTTGGAGATAACTTATTCCAAGCTTAAAATATGCTTGTTCATAATAAATCCTTATATTTGATCTATGATTATCGTATCTCAGGATACAATTTATTTTGTATAGATTCTCATTTACTTGTGTCTTGAATTAATCCCAATGATTTTTAACTCACAACTCAATTAATTACACATTTTTCTCTCTCCTTCACTAGGCTCACAACTCTTACACACCTTACATACTACACACACACACACTCACAACTCCTTCCTTTTTTTCTCTCATTATCCTCTTCCAAAGCAATTAAAACCTTATCACAAGTACTCTTAGCCATTTGCCAATTTGTCTCCCCTATTAATGACTTGCATGTGATTAAATTAGCATTGTGTGTGTTTGATTATTACTAAACAATTCCTCTCTTCTCCAACCAGCCACAAATTCCCCCCCCCCTCCTTATTTTTTTGAAGTTAAATTTGTGTTTTATTTGTCTCACAAAATCAAGGAGGAAGGCCTCTCATTTGTTCATTTTTTGTTCACAAGGATTTAACTTTATGAAGTTAAATTAGGGTCTTAGGATTTAGCTTTATTAATTTCAATCCAAGCCTTTGATTTATGTTGGAAATATCCTACTACTATTGATGATATTTATCTTATATCCCCTGTGTTCTTAATTATATGATTGTTTAATCCTTTGATCCATCTCCTTCACGAAATTCGCCCCTTACAAGAAATTAGGGAGGATTTAATTACTCTTTGGCCAATTATTACTAACAAGGTGTTTTTAATATTTATTTGGCTTATTTGATTGGTTACAATATTAATCATGTTCAATAGAAACCACTTCTATGCTAATCTTAGTCCTTCACTAGCAATTGGTTCTAATTAATTGATTAAGACTATTTCCTTGATTTATTATTGGCCAATTTAATTACACAACGATTAAGATTAATTGTTTAAGTTGGATAACATCAAAATGATATTCATCCCAAGCTTAATATGTGTTTTTGTGGCATAAATTTAATGAACATTAGGTATTTTATTCCCTTTAATATCTATTTATTTTCATTGTCATCTACCTCTTGTATTTTGGCTAAAATATACCCCTAATAGGTAGTTACATGTGTTTGCCACTAATTTTAATTATTGCAAGCTTATTTGTCCATTTATTGCCACTAATTTGCTTTAATATAATTAAGTGGTTTCATAACCTTTGGTTATAAATTAATCACCAGTTTATGTGTTATTTTCTTGCCTTATGATCATTCAAAACAGTTGTTATTTTATGTGATTTAATATGACATTTTACAATCTCCAATATGTAGGTTTGAAATTAACTATTAGTTAATTAATCCCAAAGTGAAATTTATATGAAAATATAATCAATTATAACAAATTCACTTTTGTATTTTATTTGCTAGGATATAATATTCATATGAGTTATTAGGGTATTTTATGATCCCTAATTGAAGATTAGAAAATTTAGGCTTTTGATCTTTTTGATTCTAAGAGAAAATTTCCTAACTTAATTTAAATACGCTACTTAAATTTTGAGACCACATATTTACCTATTTCCTATAGGTATTATTTATCAAATTATAGTAATTATGAGAAATATGAATTTTTAGGGTATTACATGGCACCTTGAAAATAGCAACTAAATGTCACTTGATTGTTCTTGAGGTTCACATTATACTTTATAAGATTATTAAAATGTTATGTTTTGTCCACCCATGCAGTTAATCTCAACCTTTGATCATAAGAAATTCGAATCATTTGACTAAATATAGAGAAAATACATTTATTTTTTTGTGTTGTTTGATATGAAATATAAGTTTTACTCCCTCTCTGAGAGTCTTTTCCATATATCTGAAGTATCTTCCTACATTTGACCAAAAAAGAAGTATCTTCCTACAAACACACCAACCGTTCCTCTTATTTATTCCCATTAAAACCAATAACAATAACGGAATTGTATTTTAATTTTCTCTTTCTAGTCGCCGTGTGGTCTTCTTTCGCAGATCGACATGTTCTCTCACCCAAGAGGATTGCCTCCGAACACCGTGAGGTGAAGGTGAGAGAACTGCTGCATTTTGGTTTGCTGATGACGGTGGGTGAGAGAGAAGAGTATGATTTGCTTGGGGTTTTCAACTGGAGCGACCACTTTCCTCTTCTGCGTTTTCTGGATTTACAAGAAGAGATGTGGAAAGCAGGTGGCTAGAGTTAACATCTTCGTCGGCAAAATCATAGAAAACGGACCAGCATATTAAATAAGCCAATTGATCAAACGCACGGTAGTGGATATAGTACCTCTGAAGTATTTGTATTCTTTTGCTGCACCTTTTTTTTCTTTTCAGGTGCATACAATATCTTAAATTATGTAAATGTTAAGTGCAAAATTGCACAAAAAGTAATTTGGTGTGATGGATGCCCTTATAAAATACTTTGGACACTTGATGCACGTCAAAATGCATCAGGTGCTTTGTTTTAAATACAATATTAAACAGAGAATAACACACATCTGACCACAATTGTAAAATATTACTATCCCATGAATTTTAATGGCTTTACGGAGTACGATAGTTTTAAAATTATTTTATTTCAATTATTTACACACAATCTCATGAGACTTAGAAAAGGCTATATGTGCGTATCATTTTGAGAATCAAATCACACTTTTTAATATCATTAAAACAGTGGTCTCGTCTACCCAGGTAGTTAATGGCTTGGTGAATCTTAATCCATCGTTATAAGGATTTGAGTCATTTGATAAAACTTTGCAAACTTTTTTTTTTTTTAGTTGGTCCATTGTTTTTTTATCATAAACCTAATGTCTCATTTAAGTTTCTGTGTGTACTGTTTATCCATTATTGTCTCAACCCAAATTTTATTGTCAAAATCCACCAATTTCTAGAGACTATATATCTCTCAACCGTCCAAGAGACCTCAAAAAGAGCTATTTCCTGTATGACCCACTCATAAAATTGATGGCTCTTTTTGAATCACAACCATTAATTATTATAAGGCACTAGTGTAAAAAAGAGCTTTAAGACTGCCTCATTTAGACCGAACTATAGAGAATCAAGTCTTAAAAGTATGACCGATAGCAGTTTCGTAAATATAAATAACTTTTTGGTATGACCGGTGGCACTTTCGTAAATATGTAGAACACTTTTAAGATCGGATTATAAAAGATCCGGTCTTAAAAGTATGACCGGTGGCAATTTCGTAAATATATAGAATGCTTTTAAGACCGGACTATAAAATATGCGGTCTTAAAAGTATGACCGGTGGCAATTTCGTAAATATTGTGAGAAGACGCCGATGAGTCCGAGAATGCGATGATTTATTCCTTCACTTAATTAGAATTATATACAGATGCTAATAAATAAATAATCTTCTGACCTGGGCAGTTCATATAATCTAGGGATTACAATCAGGAATATAATTATGAAATTCAAAAAACTATGATTTGCTAACTTAATTCCTAAAATCTCTCTAACAACTTAATTAAGATGATTACAATTAGAAATATAATTACGAAATTCAAAAAATCATAATCTGCTCATTTAATTCCTAAAATCTCTTTAACAATTGAATTAAGATAATTGCACAATATAATCGTATATGCTAACTAATTAAATTTGAATTTCCAACAAATATATAAAACACTTTTAAGACCGAATGTTTGTAAAAATATGTCTTAAAAGTTTATTTTTAAGACCGGATCCTTTATAATCCGGTCTTAAAAGTATATTTTTAAGACCTGACCCTTTATAGTTCGGTCTTAAAAGTATTGTTAGTTCTCAATGTGTTTTGATGATTAACAACAAGTGAAAAATATGTTTTGAAGTTTCCAAGATTCTTTGAAAATCATCTAAGAGTTGCTTACCGCAGTATGGGATGGCATACTGCAGTAAAGGGTCTTCCAGAAAGTCAATACTGCAGTATAAGGTGATATACCGCAGTATAGGACTTACACAAGATCATCAAATTGATGAAGTTAAGTCAATACTGCAGTATGTTAGTTACATACCGTAGTATTGGACTCCCAGTGAAAGGCCATACCGCAGTATAGGATGTCATACTGCAGTATAGGGCCAACCCGAGAGCAACCGTATTTTCAAAGTAAGTCCATACCGCAGTATAGCTATGTATACTGCAGTATAGGGACTTCCAGAGAGAAACCGCGTTTTTCAAAACAAGCCCATACCGCAGTATAGCCTTGTATACTGCAGTATAGGGGCATCCAGAGAGCAATTAAAATTCTAAGTCAAGCCAATACCGCAGTATAGGTATGTATACTGCAGTATAGGGCCAACCCGAGAGCTATCAAATTTTCTCACCCAAGTCCTTACCGCAGTATGGAGTTGGATACTGCAGTAAAGGCTCTCACAGTAAGCTCTCTAAGTTTATAACTATTGCATACTGCAGTATAGGTTTTCATACTGCAGTATTGGGCAATCACGGGCTCTCTTCTCTTTAACAAAAACTCGCATACTGCAGTATGTTATTTTCATACCGCAGTATAGAGAATTTCTTTCAAAAATATTTCGCGAGGTTTTTGTCTCTGGAAGTCGTTTACTGCAGTAAGCTTTGGATACTGCAGTATGCACAGTGGCATACTCCAGTATAGAGGAACATACTGCAGTATACAACGGTCAAAATTGGTTTTTGAATTACGCGAATTTGCAAATCATTATTGTTTGATCTTATTGCTTCCATAATTCATTCAATCATACTCCTAGCTATGTTTAACAAGTTTTTTGAGTGAATTTCAGTAAGATCAGATGAAGATTATTGGAGGTCAAAGCAATAAAGCAAAAAGTGAACAGTGCATTAAATGCACTTCTGCAAATCAACCTATTCTTAGCTAATCCATCTGAGCACGCCTTCTAAACGTTAAAGAATGCTTACTACAACAAGTAAAGACATCTCCAACGGGCAAATTCTCAGAGAGTCACATCAGACTTCATTAAGACTTGGATTAGCAGAAATTTAGAAAGAGAAGATGACCAGAACCCAAGCTAATCACTTCCAACGGTTGGAATCATCTTACAACGGTCATTTAATGTTCTCTGCCTATAAATAGAGAGCATTAACTTCTTCTCAAGCTGATACAACTACTTAGAGCGAAAATTTATTGAGTCATTTATTGTATCAAGCTTTCATCTGTATTGTACCATTTTGATACTTAGTTCGTCAGTGTTTATCCTATCTGCTCTGTAAGAGAGTCAAATACTTGTAAATCATTTATTAATTGAGATAACTACAAGTCAGGGGACTTGGTAGTTGGGGTGTATTGATTACAACTTGTAAGGGGGAGTGTGTTCTAGTGAGAGAACAACTCTTAGTACAGAGTGTGTAATCAATATTTGATTATAGTGGATTGAAAATCCCAGGTGAGGCTTGGGGACTGGATGTAGGTCAGAGAAAGGACCGAACCAGTATAAATCACATTGTGTAAAGCTTTCCTTCCCTACTCCTCTGTTAGCCTCTGTTTTCATTAGTCAAAAACAGAGCTCAATCCTTAATTTTTAAAGATACCCAATTCACCCCCCCTCTTGGGTATTTAGCTCCACTCTTCAAGTATGACCGGTTGCAATTCGTAAATATATAAAACACTTTTAAGACCGGAATAGTTCGGTCTTAAAAGTGTTTTATATATTTACGAATTGCAATCGGTCATATTTTTAAGACCGGACTATAAAGGATCTGGTCTTAAAAATATACTTTTAAGACCTATTTTACAAACATCCGATCTTAAAAGTGTTTTTTTTAAAAAAAAAACTAAATCCGCTAAACTCGTTAAGTCCGTGAGCGTGCTTGTCTTCTTGGTGATATAACATTTGCTTAGTTATAGATTCAACAAGTGTACTAAGAGCCTAACGAGTCAAATCCTCAGCAAGAATGACATCATCTCCTCTAATCTACTCGCAATCTTCGTAAGTCATCCTAAGAGCCACACAATCAAATCCTTGGCAATGTTGGCAGTGAGATGCTTCGAGGGTTTAGCGATGGCATCAACTCCAATCCTTAGCAACGGTGCAAGCGTACTGCTTCGAGGATTCTAGATGACGGCGGCTCCTTCCTCTTCGATCTATGGCTCCTCCCACACCATCTTTGCACAGATCTGGCTTAAAATCAAACCCAGATCTCTTCTTGCTTAAGTTTGTTTCCTCCTACCTTGACCGCTCCTGCTCAGATCTGGACTTTGATTTTGGTTGCTTGAAGCTTTGCCAGCATCGACAAGAGGATCCTGCTCAGATTTGGTTGCTTTAAGTTTGTGATTTTTTTGTAGATCTGGACTTCAATTTCACTTCTGATTTTATATTGATTCAAATTCGATTTCCATGGTGAATGATTTCTATTTCTTGTTATATTTTCTTATTTCTTGACTTTGTATTCATCTTTTTTGTTTTTCTTGTTGGTGTTACTTTCAATCTTCTCTTCTTTTTTGTTTTTCTTATTGGTGTTGCTTCCAACCTTCTCTTGGTTCTCCGTCACTGATGATGGAGAAACATTCAAAATGTCACCAGATTTGGTGATTTGGGACTGATTGTTTCATTTGGGTTTTTTCTTTTTTTTTTAAATTATTTTGAAACACTTTTAAGACCGAATATTTCAAAAGTTCGGTCTAAATTTTTAAGACCGGTTGTTCATCCGGTCTTAAAAGTTACACTTTTAAAACCGCCTGGAACAAGACCGGTCGCAGATCCGGTCTTACATACCTCTTTCGTCTGGTCTTAAAGCCCTTTTTTATACTAGTGAGAGATTTGAGTCATTTGATAAAATTTGAAAAAGACGATATTGATGGCAAAATGTTTTTCTATAAAAACCTAAAATATGATGAAACATTTTGTGCACTCTATTTTGAAAGCTGATTACTTTGTTCACCTCAAAATCTTATTGCTATAGCATTACATCTCACATTTCATTGCCAAAATCCACTAATATGACTAGTACAAAGACTTTTAAAACTAGACAAAAAGTGCCATCTAAGATTGGATCTAGAATCGGTCTCGATAGAGGCCGTTTTAAAAGTATGTTACTTTTAAAACCGGCTGCATGACCGGTTTTAAAAAATACTTTTTAGACCAGACCTTTAAAATATGAGGTCTTAAAAGTCGAACTTTTAAAATAATAGATATTAAAAGTCCATTTCTATTTAAAAACAAAAAAGAAAAAGAAAAAGAAGGGACTTTTAACACTAGTTGTGAAAACATATCCGGTCTTAAAAGTCGCTTACTATCACAAAAAAGGGACTTTCAAGACCAGTCCAGTCTTAAAAGTCTCTTTTTACCATACACCAAAAAAAAAGGGGGGGGGGGGACTTCTAAGACTAATTGTGAAAATAAATCCAATCTTAAAAGTCCCTTTCTATCAAAAAAAAAAAAAGAAAGAAAAAAGCCAGCATAAATCTATGGAAAGAAAGAATCTAATAAAAACTCCCTATTATGCTCCTGTGTCAGCTGCTAATCTCAGAAAGAATGAAGTCTAATTGCTCATGGAAGAGAGACAGCTTATTAAACAAACACAACGCAAATGCAAAATAGAGGCAATGAGATACATTATTGGACAATGTTCTGGAACCCAGACTGGACCGACCGGACCAGACTGGACCGGCCGTATCAGACCGGAAACCGGTGAACCAGCCGGACAACCGGTCCGAGTTAAGAGGAAACCCGGGTTTTCGAGTTGGCCCGGGTCAACTCGGCCTAAACCGGCCGAGTTGACCGAGTCACAATTTTTTTAAAAAAATAAAAAATTCGACTGAAGAGAGGAGGACGGATGTCGACGTTAAGAGAGAGATGGAGAGAGAGAATAGACAGCAATGTCGACGGAGGTGTAGATCCATCCATGGCGGCAAGTTTCGTCGGTGTTCGTTGACGACGGTACCTCAAAATTGCCACAAAAGGTGAAGAACATGAGCAGATCAAAGATTTAATTTATCTGAGTTTCATCGATGATTTGTAAAAGAAATCTTTTACTGGTGGTGTAAAGATTTGTTTGGGTTGCCATTTTCACCTTTTAGCAGATCCAAGAAGAAGAAGAAGCAGATCAAGCATTCCGAGATGGTGGAGGAGAAAAGCATGGTAGGGTGAGAGAGAGTTAAGAAGAAGAAATGAAGCGTCTTTTTTTGCTCGGGGAAGAAATGAAGCGTTGGAGAATGGGATTTGATTTCAAAATGAAATTGGAGAGATATTGAGGCGTTGATGTTGACTTTGCTTGCTGAGAGTTCGGCCATGATGTGATAGGGGTTGTACATTTAATTAATTGGCACCCGTGAAAAAAGGAGATTCAATATAAGGATGTTTTGCAAGTCCCACAAGACCTGAGTTATCTTCTTTTTAAAAAAAAAATCAATATAATTTTAAACATCCTCCCATATTTATATAAAATATTTTTTCTTATTAAAATATACATATTTTTACCTAT
Organism: Acacia crassicarpa; assembly: GCA_034222035.1. Lineage (NCBI taxonomy): Eukaryota > Viridiplantae > Streptophyta > Magnoliopsida > Fabales > Fabaceae > Acacia > Acacia crassicarpa. Next base: position 45,623,842 of record JAWXYG010000003.1, read on the forward strand.
TTTAATAAAATTATATTTTTTAATTAATACCAGTTTGACTTCGGTCTGACTCCGATCTAACCCACTAATCCTTAACCCACTACCCTACCGATTCAATGACCGATTCGTTTTCAGAACCTAGAACCTTGTTATTGGATGAAGTAAGAGAAGAGATGAAGCATCAGAACTTGGAAAAGAAGTCGTAAATGAGATTGCTGGTGTCTTTTGACGCTTCTTGATTGTTAAAGTGAGCCAATCCCTCTTGCACAAATACCTTCTCCAAACCGGGCACGACCTTTTTGAATCCACCACCATGAATATAATCTTTCATCCCACTATACACCAGGTATGAATCTCCCGCTATGAATCTTACCGGAACTTTCTCGCTGATTCCTACTCCAGTCCACAGTGAGGTCAGCTCCCAGTTCCTGCAATTTCACCCAAACAGGCCATGAATTTCTTGACACACTCCTGTGAAACAAAGCATTCATGTTAAAAGAACCATACAAGTCGAGATTTCTGTAGTAGTTCAAGCAGCCAGCGAAGGCAATTTTGTCGAATTTGGAAACATAATATGCAACATCTTCTTGGGTGAGCCTGTATATCAATTAAAGTTGCCAAGCTGGAGAAGCTAAAAATATGAAGTAATGTTGAAGATGGAGCAGAAAAAGAGACAAAAGAAGTAAAAATAAGACAGATCGAAGAAGACAAAGCAAAAGTTACGAACCCGGAGAAAAGCTAGAACCAAAACAAGAGACAATGAGAGCATAGGAGCAATTTTTGCGGCGTGAGAAAAATTATGAACGAAGTCCTTAAGATGAGGTTGAAGAGAGTGTTACAAGGTGGAAGAAAGGTTCAAAAAGTGAAATTCAAATTTTAGCGTGGGAAAAGAAAAGATTCATCGTTTAGACTTTTTAGTCTAGATTTTTTAAATATCCAGTCTTAAAATTTTTTTATTTTAATATTTATAAAACTCTTACTGATCATACTTTTTAGACCGGATTTTTAAAATACGAGGTCTTAAAAATATTATTTTTGAGATCTCATATTTTAAAACTCCAATCTAAAAAGTTCTTTATATATTTATGAAACTACTACCGGTCATAGTTTTTCAACCTAATCCTTTATAATCTGGTCTAAAAGTTCTTTATATATTTATAGAACTGCCACTTATCATACTTTTAGACCTATTAATCCTCTATAATTTATCGAAAAGTTCTTTATATATTTACAGAAATATTAATAGTCATACTTTTTAGGCCTAATCCTCTATAATCCACTCTAAAAAGTGTTTTTTATATATTTACGGAATTGCCACCGGTCATACTTTTTAGACCTATTCTCTATAATCCGATTTAAAAGTTTATTATATTTACGAAATTGTCAACGGTCATATTTTTTAAACCCGATCCTTAATACTCCAGTCTAAAAAGGAGGTGATCTTAAAACCTTTTTTTACACTAGCATATTTATAATCCACATCATGTTTAAACTATCAAAAGAAGAATCATAATTGTTTCCATGACTACAAGAAGAAATCATTTTTTATTATATGAAAGGAGACTTAAATAATTATATAACAAATCGACTATATTTATTTTCATATCCATTTCTTTAGAAACAAGCTAAGCGTGAGGAGTACCCTGGTATTACTTTTAAAATTATATTACTTCAACTATTTAATCTTAACCATTCATGACACCTTGAAAATAGCTAAACATCGCTTGATCTCGAGGTTGAAATTACACTTTTCAAGATTATTAAATTGTTACATTCAGTACATTCATGAAATTAATGATTTTGTGAATATCAATCTTTGGTCATAAGAAATTTGTGTCATTTGATCAAACATTACAAAACACACTATTTTGATAGCCCATAGTTTTTCAGTTATAAACATATTATTTGATGAAATTTTGGGCGTACACTGTTTTGATAGCCCATTATTTTCTTCAACTTAAGACTTTGACTACATCTACAAAAGGCCATTAGCTTATATATTTAGACACAAACTAGTGGATTGTTTCTCACTAAATTCTATGTACTTGGGGTTTCATCATGAAGAAATTGCTCATGAGAAATATAATGGTGATCAAGAAGAAAGTAAATGCTAGCAGCTTCCATAGAGTATGCTTTTCCAGACAGATCAGATCAATGGAATACCAAAAGGTTCTCCACCAGCTTCTCCGTTTGATACTGCAGCTGCTTCTACAGAAATATATTGCGCATTTGTGGTTAGCTGGGAACGGTATAGGCACTAATTTCATCTTCACTTTTCAACTTAAATTATTTTTCTGTGCTCTTAGTTAGACATTTTAGTTTTTGACCTGCTTTATTGCTTATATGTTTTTTATTTTTTTATAGCACATAATTTTGTAAACAACACTTGTGGTAATAAGCTCTCTTATCAGAGTTTTTTTTATTATGTGGAATGGTTCCAAAGCTGAAAATCAATTAACATATTGGTTTTTCTGGTTGATTATTGCGGATTTTAAGCCTCAGTCAACAAAAATGCTTCTATAATTTCTTCACCAGAAGCCACCATAGACGTTTGGAACTATATGTTGGAACCGTCCTTCTATCATCTCATTGTGAACAAGCTACTAATTGACTTGATTACAAGGAACTGGAAATTGTATTGCTAATACATATTAGATAAACAGGCTCCTACTTTACACGTTAATTTTTGCTAGTGAAATATGATTGAAAAGCCTAGCCAATGGGAAATATCACATATATATATATATATATATATGAAAGAACGAACTTTTATATTCTGTTTCTGTTATACTCCCTCTGATCTTTATTATAAGGTACCAAGTATCAACAATTTTTAGTCCTTATTATAAGGCACCAATTGCCTCTAACCGACTGATTTATTGGGTTTTTCCCATTATTCCCTCATTTATTGGGCCAATATTTTTCATTGATTATTGCATTCTCAATCCATTCAACATGTTTCTCTTTCTCCCCACATTAATTTTGTATATTTTCATTCTAATCAACATGTTTCTCTCTCCTCCCCAATAAATTCGTATTTACAATTCAATCAGCATATTTTTCTCTCTTCCCCATTAAGTTTGTATTTTCAATCCAATCAACATGTTTCTCTCTCTCCCTCCAATAAAGTAGGGGTAAAGATGAAAATATTTATCAACTAAATACTAATTTAATGACTTAACTACTTTCCAAGAGAAATCGGAGTTCATGCCTTATAATAAGAACCGGAGAGTAATTGTAAGAGGTTAGTTTGGGAATTGCGTTGCCAGAGGTTGATTAAAGTTTGTTTATTTAGGTAACAATCCTAAAATGTTGTCTGAATATATACTTAATGTTTACTAACTATCAACTAAGTTTTTATATCAAAAGATTAGTTGGAAATAAGTTGTAAATTGCGTAAGGTTAATCAGTAAAAATAGTTTTGGGATTTACAAAACTGTCATTGCTATAATTTACAACTCATATATACTCAGTCAAATTCAAACACTGCTGTGGAAAGTGCTTTGATTATTTTGGATTCAATGAGTTACTACATTAATATTTTGTGTCCATATATATCATGCTGTAATTTTGATGAAAATTGCCGTAACTTTATATCAAAATTCAGTAATTTTTAGAATCCATATATACCATGGTTAACTTACGTAAAAAAAAGACTACAAACTAGTTAACCATGACTAAAATAAAAAGAAATCATTCTTCAAGCAAAAGAAAGAAATTATTTTTGTATGAAAAGAAACAAAAATAAGTAGTTATATGATAAAGCAGTTTCTTAAAATCATGCGTAGGGAGTACGTTGGTCATATGTAACTTTAGTCGTCTATTCTCAACCATTCATGAAGCCTCGGAAACGATGTCATATAATCTTGAGGTTCAAATCACGCTCTGCAAAATTATTAAAGTGTCATGTTTTCTTCACTAATGTAATTGATGACTTTGCGAATATCAACCATTGATCTTAAGGAACTTAAGTGATTCTTTTTTGTTATAAAATTCTTAGGAAATGGATTGAGCTCACCCATTATCTAAAGGCAGAGCGAAGTCCCTATTCCCTCTAAGTGATGCCAACGTTGGACATGACGAGCCGTCTATTACCATCAGACGTTTATCTAGGAGTTATGATGCCTCCCCTAGCACCTTGACTAACTCTAGATTCGAACCTCCTGTCTTTGATGAGAGTTTCGACCTCTTTACTAATTGAACCAAGGACGAGGAGTGGAACTTAAATAAGTCTTTTTTTATATATATATAAAAGTTTAGGTGGGGTTGACACTAGTACCTCACTAGGGTCAGGGCATGCCTCTAGGCTCAGAGAGTGTTTACAGATCGCCCACCAACGAGGCCCTTACATCGACCAGCGGGTCGAATCTCCTCCCTTTTGGGGTGAAGGCGGATGCTTTAGCCAACTGTGTCACTCCTCATTTACAGAACTTACGTCCTTTTTTTTTTTTGGTTGCCCACCCGGTTCATCGGAGCTTCTCCCCGATTAATTTGAATCTGACTCACATCACGCACCTAGCTATGGTGGGAGAATCTCCCAGCAGGAGTTTTTGGCATTCACAAGGCTCAAACCCGAGACCTTGCTTAAGTGATATAAGCCGCTTACCACTTGAGTCAACCCCCGTTGATAGAATTTAAGTCTTTTATATATATATATATATATATAATTTTTAGGGAAGGAATTGAGCTCACCCACAGTCCAAGAGCAAGGCGCTTGAAGCCTAGTTCACAGGGGATACTAGCCAGAGAGTACACATGTCTCCCCCAGTGCCTTGACCAATGCAGGGATCGAACCCCCTCCCTTAAGGTGAGAAAGACTGACCCTTACACCAGTTGAACCCAAAGACGAGGGTAGAACTTAAGTCTTTTGATTAAACATAGAAAACACAAAATTTTGATAGCCCCTTGTTATTAATGGCCCATTGTTTCTTCACCTTAAAACTCATCAAACGTGAGAAGTACGCACTTTGTGTTGATGGCCTAGAGGAGTTTACGCTTTCAGAGAAATCAAATTAACAAAATGCCAAAATTGTCGCAATTGTTTCTTCACCTTAAAACTCATCAAATGTAAGAAGTATACGCACTTTGTGTTGATGGCCCAGAGGAGTTTACGTTTTCTCAGAAATCAAATTAACAAAATGCCAAAATTGTCACGACTTCCTTCAAATCTAGCAGACAAGAACAATAGTTGATGAACAACAGCGTTTCTTTCGTCATAATTATATTCATATTAATGTTTCTGTATATATTTTGCTAATTATGCGCTAATATATATATTTATCTATATATATATATATAAGCTAAACAGCATCATAATTTACACATCAATTAATTTTTTATGAAAAGAATTGAAAAGGCTAACCAAATCGGAACTATCATTTAAGAATGCACTTATTCTGGTTGTGGTGTCTAATAGTACCCTATTATCTTTTCATTGGGCTTTTTTTGTGGATGTAAGGGTCTGGTGAAATTAATTAAGTCTTAATCTTTTCGGGTAGATCATAGCAGCCCTGAACTGTTTTGATTGCCCAATGTTGTTTCTATCAAAAGCCTAAAATATGATGAAAAACTTTTTGTGCACACTATTTTGACCCCTCATTATTACTTTCTCATCCTGAAGATCTTATGTGTCAACTCATATCTCATTGTCAAATCTACTAATTTTTTGTCTACACTATGTTTAAATTATGAAAAAAAAAGATTGTCTCCACGGTTACAAGAAGAAAACACTTTCTTATATAAAAGGAGACAAATAATTATCTAATAAATCAATTATATTTATTTTCATATCAGTTTCTTTATTACAAGTTAAGCATGAGGAGGACATTGGTATTGCTTTTAAAATTATATTACTTCAACTGTTGAATGTCAACCATTCATGACATCTCAAAAATAGCTAAATGTCACTTGATTGTTCTTGAGGTTCACACTATACTTTATAAGATTATTAAAATGTTATGTTTTGTCTACCCATACAATTAATCTTAGTCTTTGATTGTAAGAAATTCGAATCATTTGACTAAATATAGAGAAATACACTATTTTAATGGCCAACAATTTTTCGATCATAAACATAATACATAAAATTTTGGGTGTATGCTGCTTTGATAGCCCATTGTTTTCTTCAACTTAAAACTTAATTACTTCTATAAAAGGCTATTAGCTCACAAACTAGTATCATTTTCTTTACAAACAAGCTATGTGTAAGGAGTATGCTAGTGTTGCTTTTAAAATTATATTACTTTAGCTATTAAATCTCAACCATTCATTCATGACAACTAAAAAACAAGTAAATGTCTCTTGAACTTGAGGTTCAAATTATACTTTTCAATATTATGAAAGTGTTACATTTTGTTTTGATGGGCTATAGTTTTTCAATCATAAACTGATGAAACTTTGGAACACAATGCTTTGACAGCTCATTTGTTTTAATTTCACCTTAGAACTTAACTTCATTTCCAAAAGACAATTAGCTAATTAGGTGTGTTTAGACACAAAATAGTAAATTGATTCTTACCAAATTTTATCTGCTTGGGTTTTCATCAATGAAGAAATTGCTCATGAGAAATCTAATGGTGATAAAGAAGAAAGCAAATCTTCAATTATCTAATCACATTCCCCCAGGCTTTTACACGGTGTCGGATCTTAGCTTGCAGTTTCAATAGGTCCTGTTCAGCCAAATAATCTTTTCGATACATGAACTCCCATTTGCCCCCTCTCCTTAACCATATCAGCAACTCTACATTCAGAGAGAAACTCCCCAGGTTTATTCACAGCTTTTTCAAGTAAGCAAGAATTCCCATCAAGCCATAAATCCTTCCAGAATCTAATTATTTTGCCATCACTGCAGCTCCAAGCCACTTGATTCACTACATTTGGACATATTCGTGCCAACCTCTTCCATAAGCTAGAATCAGAGTTCTCAGCTACACATGCCACCTTCAAGTCCTCCCTCTCACCATATTTCTCTCTTAATTAACACTACCGAACAATGATTATCTGGCTTCACAATTACATTCCAAGCCTATCTACCTAGAAGTATCTGTTCATGCTTTCCATTCTAGGAATACCAAAACTCTCGTTCCTTCGGCCTGCATACTGTCTCCCATCCCAATGCATGTAATTTCCTTTCCTCCTCTGAGGAACCCCAGATAAAGTCCCTCTGCATCTTCTGCACTTCCTTACACACACCCAGCGATAATTCTACATGTTGCATAGAAAATATAGCCACTTACGAAGTAACAGACTGAATTAGAGTTAATCTCCCAGCTAGAGATGCTTCTTCCAAGAGCACAGCCGCTCCTGCACCTTTTTGATTATATATATACTGGGATTTATTTTTGCATGTCCTTTCATTTGTTATAAATGCTCCCAAATATCTCGCAAGTTCATCTTTTCTTTGAACCCACAAGCCCTACATAACTCCTCTTTCCTTTCACGTGTCACATTCTTAGAGAAATAGATGCTTGTCTTTTGTTTGTTGACCTTCTGACCCGATATTTGCCCAAACAAGTCAAGACAATCCATCATATTACAAAGCTGTCCAACCTCTGCTTCACAAAGGATCAACAAATCATCCGCAAACATCAACTGTGAAATAGGCACTCCCTTCCTTCCTTCCTATTCACAGTGGCTGCCACTTACCCCTACCTATCTTATTCTCAATCAAATGGGACAAACAGAGAGGGAGAAATAGGGTCTCTTTGCCTCACACCTTCAGTCGGAAAGAATACATCACCTTTGTCCCATTCCACAGCAAAGACGTGCTCACAGAACTCATGCAACAATATATCAAATGAATTATATGGTTCGGAAAGCCAATTTCAGCTAAGGTTTCTACAATAAAATTCCAGCTCATAGCCCAGAAGAAAAAAAAAACCTATATTATAATAAAAATAATTAATATATTTATTATTTATTGTAACTTACTGACAAAAAGAAGTTTATAGCTTAATGGAATTGATGGAGATGGTTGAATGTTCTTTGTGTCATGGGTTTGAATAAATTCTTGGGAAATTGTTGATTTTATTTTGTCTCAATCCTATGGAAATTACTTAGATGCCCTTCTGTGTTATATATATATATATATATATATATATATGTATGTGTGTGTGTTTTAGAAAAAAATGAAGGACCAGATTTTTTTTCAGCGTTTTATACGCTTCTGCAGGCCCAGAGGATCTTCGAGATAGACCATAGAAGCTTAGCGATCTAAAGCTCCAGCCGGCCTCCTTCACGCATCTCTGTTACTTCACCCTTTCTTGCCGTTGTCGTCCATCCACTGCCATATATCCCTCCGTTGCTGTTCGTCGGCCGTCTGATCGTCCGTCGACACCTCCGTTTCTGCTCAAAATCGCAGAAACCATTTGTTCCCTCTTTTATTGTGTGTCTTACTGATTTCTTGTTCGATTTTCGATTGCATTGAGAGTAGTTCGTTCAGATTCCTCTTCCTCTCCTTGCTGGACATGTTTTTGGGTAGAATTCAGACCTTGCTCTGTTTTATTGATTCTTCATCTTCCTCTCGTATTTTTCTGTCCTGGGTTGGTGCATATGGTTGCGATTCTCTTTCTTCTTGTCATCAGTATGTTCATTTTGAGATGGAGCTACTGAGGTTTCAAGCGATGGTTGTTCGGCATCACTAGGTTCATCTTCTTCCTCCACTGTTTCAAGTCGCTAAGTGGGCGTGTAGAGTAAGTTTAGCCTTCACTCTTTCTCCTGCTTCTATTTCTGTCGTGCTTGTGAGTGAGGAAAGATTTGAAGTTCTAATTTAGTAAAATATTGAAACAGGGGGAAGTAATGTCGGATTGGTGGTTTTTTAAAAAAAATTTTGGTTGTTGAGAAGGATGCACAACGTGGGTTTCTTTTTTTAAAAGTGAAATCTTGTTAATGGATTGAATTTAAGATACTTGTGATACTATTAAGATGTTGAAACTATTTGGTTAATCATATGAGATGACAAATATTGTTTAATAACTTTATCTTTAAGAATGCACACAAGCTATTTGTTAAAAGGTTTGGGAAATAAAGTGTATAAATGTACCGGAAAATTTATATGGGGCTCTTTTAACAGAAAAAATCCTATAAAAGGCTCATAAATTTTGAAAATCCCAAAAAAGGCCTCAAGACCTTTTTTGGTATAAATTTACTAAAACGTTAATAATTAAATCAGTATTTTTAATAATTAAATCAATACCTATTAACAACTAAATTAGACACATTAACAACAATATTTTAACAACTAAATCAGTCACATTAACAATTATATCAGCTCCGTTAACAACTAACATTTTAATGAATTTATACTAGAAAAGGCCCTAGGGTCTTTTTTAGGATTTTCAAAATCTTTGGACCTTTTTTAGAATTTTTTTCTATTGAAAGGCCCTGATATGCATTTTCCCTAAATGTACATGATTTTCATGTTTTATTATAGGGATGAGGGCAGTTCTTTCTTTATAATTATATTTAAGATAATTATTGACTAAGAATCATATATATGAAGTTTAAGTGTATTTCAAAGCAGAGCTGGTAATAGGAATTGAGTTGGGTTATTGTTGGGGTGATAATTAAAGTATTAGTCTGAAGTGGTAAATGAAATTTGGAAATCTTGTAGCTTCATTAATATGAATATGGTTTCATTGATTGAATTTGAAGGTATTCCTAAATAGAAGCTTTAGGTTAAAGTCTTTATCCACATTTTTCTAAACCGTAGAGATCTTGGATTTTGCTTGTATTTGTTGGGTTGTTGGAGATAAATGTTAAGCAATAGATGTGGCTGAGGTTTGTTAACAAGGACTATTATGAGCGGGATGCCATTAACTGCCATAGAGGAATTTCTTTTATTATTATTATTATTATATAATTAATAAATATTTTATTAATTCTATAAAGTTTATGAGAACAGGGAATAACAACAGTGTTGCTTGGGCATTAGGGATTTAACAAGCGAAAGAGGCTTAGGGGGAGTAAGTTAAATGTATATGAAATCATAGCAGGTGAGTTAACAACATCCAATTATAATTTTTATAAATAATATTTTTACTAGTTGTGTCGTATTTTTATGTTAATTACCATATTTATAAGTATGATTTTATGAAAGAAAGTTTATTATATGTGTTTCATTTTCTTATTGATATTACATGAAAAAAGATTAATGATCTTATTCATCATTATTTATTTTTCTCCAATTGCTTCATAGTATAATTCATTATTATGCACCGAAATGATAAGGATTTGAGATATTTTCTTATAAATTTCATATTGAAATGATGATCTTGCATTTTTGAAAGTTTATACGCTAGAATTTGTTATTTGAACAAGAATTTGAAAGGATTAAATACAGAACATTGGTTACTAATATCAGTAATGTTAGTCTTTAATGTATAATGGTTAAATTCGAGTTCGCTTGATTTTCGAGCGCATAATACTCACGCTTGATATTCATGGGATTAGTTCTCATGCTTCTTATTTGTGGGTTTTGTAGTGGTGTTTGTTTTGTGGTTTTGAGCCACGCTTGTTTAATTATCCTTGTTGATTGTATGTTCATACTTGTTTTCATGGTTTCCATGATATGTTTGGTTATTTTCCCTTGTAGTCCTGTGGGTCCACGTTCGTTACCCATTCTGTAGAACTCCTATGGATATATGAGATTTGATGTTTTAAAATGATTTTGTTAAATAAAATGATTTATTACATCTGAAGTTCTTATACTTGTCATGGAATAGCCATGCTGCTTCAAAGCAGAACGACCTCCTTCTACTAAAATTTCTCTCTGGCTTAGTATGAATCAAGAGTGGATTGTGATCCGAACAAATTCAAACTCCAACCCGAATATTAACATCTGAAAAGGATTCTTGCCACTGCAGATTACACGAGCGTCGATCTAACTTCTTGAATAATTTTTCATATTCTCTCCATCTAGCCCCTTTCATGTGAAAGGGGGACCCTTCATCTCTACATCCATCAAACCCCATTCCTCAATATGGCTCTTGGACACTCTCTCGAGGACAAGCATAAATAGCAGTAAAATACCACTTACTATCTTGCCCCTTACCAATGCAACAATGTATATATTGCTCATGGTTTTTTTAATAACCCTCAACTTCAGCTCATCATCCTTCCTCATCATCCAATTCCTCCCGCAAAACCTTTAGCTTTCTCAATCGCACAATACTTGAATCCCAAATTCCTCACGATTCTTCTTACTCTCCTTCCATTGACTCTGGCTCTACCAACACTTGTAAATCTGGTCTAAAATAAGAAATCAAGTTCTTTACAGAGGCAACAAAACCCTTGTTGGCAGCTCCACGACAATTTTACACCACTACTATCTTCATTTATAACAAAATATAAGACCTGAACAGCCCTACTCCCTTCGGCATCCTACCTCAACTCCTCATAAATAACATCATCCCTTATATCATTCATCTCAGTCATCTCAGTCTTCCCATCAACAAACATCTTCGAGCACTCCCTATAATGCACTGCAACTTCAACCTCCTCACAAGGCAACCTTAACCCCTGTAACCTTCTTGTCATTATGCCACGAGAAGAATTCATTGCTCCCTGGATCAGACTGTTCATATCCTTTACCTTTTATCTTCATTGCACTTCCTTTAGCAATTAGCACCATCATTGTAAGGTTTTCTTTCCCCACCTTCCCCCTGAATGACCCTTGAACCTGTGCCTCCCCACAAGGCAACTTTTCCGGCCCCCTTAGCTTGTTAAAGATATCAGCTAATGGTTCCCCTTTACTCAGGTCAACTTCCTCATTCCCTAACACTGAACTTGTCATTGGCATTCATATTTCCCATATCAGTTCTATTGCGTCTTTGACGCCATGGTCTCTGCACTACTTTCCGATGGTGCACACTATTTGCGTGGCTCATTGTTTTAGTTGTTCAATCTCAACCATTCATAAGTCCCAAAAACTGCTATGTGTCGCATGATCTCAAGGTTCAAATTTCACTTTTAAAGATTATTATAATGTTACGTTTTGTCCATTTATGCAATAATGTCTTTGTGGATCTCAACCGTTCATCAATGGAATTTGATTCATGTCATCAAACTTGGAAAATACACTTTTTTTTTTTATACATATGCGATAGGGGATGGGGGGGATCGAACCCAGTACAAGAGGGTGGGGAAACTACTCTCAATACCACTGTACTACTAGTAGTGCCAGTAAAATACACTATTTTTAAAGCCTATTGTTTTTTTTTTAATCATAAACATAGCATCTGATGAAACTTTCGGCCCACGGCCCACACTATTCTGGCATCCTTCTATTTTAGTTGTTCAATCTTAACCTTTCAGAAAACCTCAAAACTAGCAATTAGTCGCATGATCTCCATGTTCAAGTCATACTTTGTCTAATTATGTAATTAATGACTTTCTGAATCTCAACTGTTCATCCAAGTAATTTTTTTGATATAAATCATCCAAGTAATTTGAATCATTTGACAAACTTAAAAAGCACACAATTTTAATATTGAGTTAAAAGAGCAAAATCGCCAATGAACTATTAGGCCAGAGCATCTGGCACAGTTAAATTTTAAAGGTACCAATAATACTAACGAATAATTGAAATTGTAAAAAAATCACAATCCGTCAGTTGCTATAGTAACTTCGGTTTATGACCTCTTCTTCTCTGATATGCTCGTTCTCTTCAGATTCGTACTCCGTCTCTTCTACCGATCATTTTCCACAGCCATGGGGTTGCTTCTTCGGTTGCTTCAGCATCAGAGACGATCGCCGCCTCCCTACTTCCCAGCTTGTTGCCGATCATTCTCGTTCCAAATCCAATGTAATGTTCTACAACTTTGTTTCATAACTCCAAAAATTGTCGACATGGCTTGGCCTTTTCTGTCTTTATTTCGTAATCTCAATTTCGTGTTGTGTGTTTGCTAAAGAAGGCGGAGGAGTTTTTCTTGATAGCATTGTGATTTTCTTTTTTGTGCCATTGAAAGAATTGCGAAACAATCGAATTTGTGGAGAGTTTTTATTTATTTGTGTATTGGATATTCATTTATTGTTACTGATTTTAAAGTAGAATGCTGTCGTATCTCGAAATCATCTCTCTTCTTTATTTGTATCCGAAGGTATCTCTATTCTCATTGTTTTCTATTTCATTGTTGTTGTAATCACCTTTCTGGACCTTTTTCAGCATCCTTACTGTTTTTTTTTTCTATAAAAAACTTTTCTTAAGGGAAAGATTCTCCAAACGATGAGAGGGTAAAAGTAGGTTTGGGATCTCAGACGGATGACAAGGCATAAAGGGAAGTTACTGTAGTAACTGACAGATTGTGATTTTTTTACAATTTTAATTGTTTATTAATATTATTGGTACCTTTAAAACTTAATTGTGCCAGATGCTCCTAGCCTAATAGTTAGTTAGTGATTTTGCTCCTTAACCCTTAAATATTCCATGTATTGTTTTTCTATCGTAAACCTAATTTATTGAAACTTTCGACGCAATGTTTTGAAAACCTACTCTCTTTTTTTTTCCTTCTACAGGGTATCCTCACAACCAGTAGCCATGAGACTAATCTCCCACCCCGGGTCAGCGCACAAAGCGATAAAGGGCTAGCCACGGGATGTTTTCCATTCACAAGAGTTGGGGATTGAACCCCCAACCACTTACTTAAAGGACGAGATGTTGAACCATCACGCCCACCCGTCATAGTTGAAAACCTACTCTTTTTGATTGGGCTTCAGAGGGCAATTTTATCAATCCTATTAAGTCATGGAAGAAGACCAATAAAAGAACTTATTTAATTTTTAAGTCGAATTAGGATCAGAAAGTTTCTATCTTTAAGGGGTGAGTTGTACTTAATTAGTTTTTTTTTAAAAAAAAAAATTGGTAATACGAATTTCTATTGCAAGTATTGTTACTTGTGAGTTTCTATTATGGACGGTGAGGTTATAAGAGTTTGATAATCTCTCGTGAAGCGTTTTAATCTAGAGACAAGTTTCTTTAGCATTTTAGCTGGTCAATTATATATATATGGGGTTTAAACTTCTCATGTTCCATGAGAAGAAAAAGATTCCTACACACACATGAAATAGTAGAACCTATATATATATATATATATAAAATGCTAACTATATATATGTGGGTCCCACTATTTTATATGTGTAACATGAGAAAACACTTCTCCTACAACATGAGAAGTGTTTTTTTCTTATATATATATATTGAGTTTTATCATATAATTCGGGCATCAGTTTTAGTTGGTTACTCTCAACCATTCATAAGACCATAAAAACTATTATATGTTGAATGATCTCTGGGTTCAAATCAGACTTTTCAATATTCTTGAAGTTTTACGTTTTGCTCACTTATGCAATTAATGACTTTGTCAATCTTAGCCTCTCATAAAAGAAATTTGATTTATTTGATCAAACTTAGAAAATACACTATTTTGATAACCCATTATTTTTCTATTATAGTGTTTTAGTTGTTTAATCTCAACCATTCATAAGAGCTCAAAAATTGTTATATATATGTCACAAGATCTCAAGGGTCAAATCACACCTTCAAGATTATTAAAAAAAATTTGTCAAAAAGGATTATTAAAATCTAAATGTAAGGTTTTGTTAGCGTACGTTAAAAAAAATGTAATGTTTTGTCCATTTATACAATTAATAACTGTGTAAATCCCAACCATTTGTGAAAGAAATTTGAGTTATTTAATTATGGGTTTTATGTTTCTCATGCAGTAGAAGAAGAAACCTTCTTATGCAACGACTGAAACGGTGTCGTTTTGCATTAAACCCTATTTTAATACCTTTCTTCTTTCTGGGTGTTCTTCGCTTCACCGATTGCCGAATCCGAATCTGAGCGATTGCCGAATCCGAGTCTTGCAGCAGATGCGACGATGTTCTTCCACTCTGGAAACGATTGCTGAAATAGAAGGGTATGAGCAATGAATAGAAGGGTATGATGCGATGATGTTCTTCCACTCTGGAAACGATTGTCGAAATAGAAGGGTATGAGCAATGAATAGAAGGGTATGATGTGATGATGTTCTTCCACTCTGGAAACGATTGTCGAAATAGAAGGGTATTCACTCACCTGAAACTGCTATTTCTAAATCATGGTTTATGTGCCTCAGATATTGAATTTGAGATTCGTTGTTTGTGCCGATTTTTGGTTGTAGTTTAAGCACTCTAAAGTTAATTGTAAGAAAGGTTATTTTTATTTTTCAATTTGCTTCCCTCTTGCATTGCCATTCCTGCCATAATCTGTTTTGTGGTTGAATTTGTTATAGTATGTCGATATCTACTGCGTAAATTAATCTTTGTTTTTATTTCATCCCAAACTGAATTAGTGCTGAACTTGAAACTAAAGAGGAGCTTTGAGTGTGGGAGACATGTCAAAATTGGGAACACTAGTGTGAATAATATCCATCGCCGCATAGCCAATTCAATATTTGCCGATCAGCGAAGAACACCCAGAAGGAAGAAAAGTATTAAAACAGGTTTAATGCAAAAACGACGCCGTTTCAGTCGTTGCATAAGAAGGCTTCTTCTCCTGCTGCATGAGAAACATAAAACCCTTAAATTAAACTTATAAATTACATTATTTTGCTATCCCATTGTTTCTCTATGCATGACAAACCTAATATCATATGAGACTTTTGTCTCACTGTTTTGATAGTCCACTGTCTTCATTTTTTTAATCTTAGTCATTCATAAAACCTGGGAAACAGTTACATATCACATGATCTCAGATCTCAATGTTCAAATCACCTTTCAAGATTTTAAAAATTTTAAATTTTTGTCCACTAATTCAATTTAAGAATCATCAATCTCAGCCATTCTTTAATTGTAAAGAATTTGGGCCATTTGATCAAACTTAGAAAACACGCTATTCTGTTAGCCCATTGTTTTAGTCTTTTTAATCTTAGCCATTCATTAAATCTTGGAAACAGTTACATATCGTATAATCTCAATGTTTAGATCACACTTTTCAAGATTTTAAAAATTTTAAATTGTTGTCCACTAATTTAATTTAAGAATCGTCAATCACAGCCATTCTTTGTAAAGAATTATTTGAGCCATTTGATCAAACTTAAAAAACACGCTACTCTTGTTAGCCCTTTTTTTTTTTAATCATAAACCTAGGATTTTGTGAAACTTTCGGTGCACGTTGTTTTACTAGGCACATTGTTTTCTTCACCTTTAAACTTAAGAAGGTCTATAAAATGGGATGAGCTTATTTGAGTTCACACAAAATCTTGCAAATTGATTCTTACCAAGTTTTATTTGCGTTGAGTTCCATGAAGAAATTGCTTATGAAATCTAATGGTGATGAAGAAGAAGTAGCTATTTTCAAAGGAGTTTACCTTTTCAATGAAATCAGATCAATAGAATACCAAAAGGTATAAAATTTTAAGTTTTTTTTTTTTTGGTTGTTTGATATGAAATATAAGTTTTACTCTCTCTCTCTGAGTCTTTTCCATATATCTGGAAATATCTTCCTACAAAAACACACCAACCGTTCCTGATCTTATTTCATTCCCATTAAAACCAATAACAATAACGGAATTGCCTTTTAATTTTCTCTTTGTGGCCGCCGTGGTCGGTGGTTGGCTTTCCCAGATCGACATGTTCTCTCACCCAAGAGGACTGCCTCCGAACACGGTGAGGTGAAGGTGAGAGAACTACTGCATTTTGGTTTGCTGATAACGGGCGGTGAGAGAAGGGTATGATTTGCTTGGGGTTTTCAACTGGAGCGACCACTTTCCTCTTCTGCGATTTCTGGATTTACACGAAGAGATGTAGAAAACAGGTGGCGAGAGTTAACATCGTCAGCAAAATCATAGAAAACGGACCGGCATATGCTATAGCCAATTGATCAAACGCACGGTGGTGGATATAGTACCTGAAGTATTTTTTTGACGCACCTATATTTTTCAAGTGTGTTCAATACTATAAGCTCTTTCTTTCTTTCTTTTTTAAAAAAGGCACATGCAATACTCTAGAATATTTTTCAGGTGTATTCAATATCTTAAAAATTATGTAAATTGTTAAGTATTAAATTGCGCAAAAAGTAATTTAGGGTGATGTATACCCATAAAAAAATATTTTGGGGATAGTATACATCATAAAATACTTTAGGGGGCGAAGGAGCAAAAATGCACACCAAGTTTGCCTATGGGAGCGTCCAGCACCACCAAGTTTTAAAAGGAGCAAAAGTGCACACAAGGTTAGCTTTTTAGGAGCAAAAGTGACACAATCAGTTAGTTGGGGGAAACTCTGTTAACCTGGTGTTAAGTTTTGCCACATGTGCATGTGAAATGCTGACAGGGAAATAATTTTTTTTTTTGTTTAATTAAAAAAGCACAGCACGCTGAAATCGGAAGAAAACTGAATCCAATCAAAGGTACGCTTTCAACTTGAGGGGATGGTATCACAGGAAATACGCAGGAACAGTGTATGAATTAATTAGATAGGCAAAAGGAAATGACCAAAACTCAGAAAATGCGACTAAAAAAAAAAACACTAACAGTTAATATTCAAGGCTCGGCTTCATATAATCCCAGGAAAAGAAAATCTCCCTTACAGCACCAGAACAACGCTTTCAACCCCAATGGGAATCACCTGAATTTCATACAATTTGCTGGATTCACAGTTTAAATAAAACTTATCACCGTTCTCGCAAAGCTTTTTGTGTATGAAATATCAGAGAGTAAAACAAGGTCGGGGATGAACTTGAGAACCAAAAAAAAATTGGGGAGAAAAGTAGCCAGAAACAGAGGGGTGAGAGAAGGAGGAACGTGAGGGGGGTGGACCTTCTCGAGGGTGTCGAAGACGGATCTGTTTCTGATGTCCCTGGCCTTGAGGCGGGCACGAGAAATGCCTAGCTGGCGAAGCAAAGCGAAGCGGCGAGTGGCGGTCGGAGGGAGAAGCGACCTCCTCTTGACTAAAGCGGAGCCATGGGAAGGGCTGCGGCAGTGAGATTCGGCGATGGAGAATCGGCGCTTAGATTTGATTTTGGGGGAAGGGGAACAAGTTAAGCAGATTTCCAGAGGATTTGATCAGAAGATTTCTTAAACAGCAGGGGAGGTGGCTGCGGCTGCAGGAGCAAGAGCGGTCATTGTGGATGAGGAGGAGGGGAGTGGAATAGTGGCGGTGGGTATGACAGTCGAAGATGATGAACTAGGAGAAAATTAGGGTTCTTATTTTCCCAGGTTCGGTGTTTATGGTTTTTTTTTAAAATTATTTACTTTCCACTCAATTCAGTTAGCATTTTCTCTGCTTAGTTGGCTTCTTGTCAGTCCTATTCAGCATCTACATCCTCACTCCTTCCACACTGACGTTGGCCGTCTGGTCAACTAACTGATTGTGTCACTTTTGCTCCCAAAAAGCTAATCTTGTGTGCACTTTTGTTCCATTTAAAACTTGGTGGTGCTGGACGCTCCCACAGGCAAACTTGGTGTGCATTTTTGCTCCTTCGCCCTACTTTAGGACACTTGATGCACATAAAAAATAAATACAATATTAAACAGAGAATAACACATATCTGACAACAATTGTAAAATACTACTATCCCATGAATTTTAATGTCTTTATATTTAGAAATTTAAGGGAGTACGATAGTTTTAAAATTATTTTATTTCAATTATTTACACTCAACCTCGTGAGACTGAGAAAAAGCTATACGTCGTATCGTTTTGAGAATCAAATCACGCTTTTTAATATCATTAAAACAGTGGTTTCGTCTACCCAGGTAGTTAATGGCTTTGTGAATCTTTTTTTGCTCAAAATGGCTTTGTGAATCTCAATCCATCGTTATTAGGATTTTGAGTCATTTGATAAAACTTTGCAAACTTTTTTTTTATTATTATTATTAGATGGTCCATTGTTTTTTAATCATAAGCCTAATGTCTGATCTAACCTTCTGTGTGTACTGTTTATCCATTATTGTCTCATCATCTAACTAAATCCTTATCTAATTTGAAAATGCTACTGTCCCAACCCAAATTTTATTGTCAGAATCCACCAATTTCTAGGGACGTGGCTTGTATCCTTTGTGGATACTGTCCGCTGCGCACAAACGCCACCGTTTTCATTGTTTTTCCTGCAAAACACACACACCTGGTTCCTTTAAAAAAAAAAAAAAAAAATCAGAACCTACTAGGTAGTAAAAAGATAATTCATAATATTGAATGATACCGAAAAAAAATCTTCATGATCTTGAAAAATTATTTCAGGATATTGAAAAAATTATTTCAGGATACTGGTTGCTACTAAAAGAATACTGACTTGTACTGAAAATTAATTTATGGTCTCTAAAAATTATTTTGAGATCTTGAAAAAATATTTCAGGTAAAAATGCTACTAAAAATATAGTTTATGATATTTTTTCAACATCTTTAAATAATTTTTGGAGACCATAAATTATTTTTGCAGTACCAGTCAGTATCCTTTTAATAGCCGCCAATACCCTGAAATAAATTTTCAAGATCCTGAAATAATTTTTCAAGATCATGAAGATTTTTTTTTTGGGTATCATTCAATATTATGAATTATCTTTTTACTACCCAGTAGGTTTTTTTTTTTTTTTTTAAAGGAACCAGGTGTGTGTGTTTTGCAGGAAAAACAATGAAAACGGTGGCGTTTGTGCGCAGCGGACGGCAGCGGACAGTATCCACAAAGGATACAAGCTAGGTCCAATTTCTAGAGACTATATATAATTAGTTTGATCTCAACCGTTCAAGAGACCTCAAAAACAGCTATGTGTTGTATGATCTTGAGGTTGAATAAACTTTTCAAGATTTTCTTAATAAAGTTAATCCTTTTGCCCACTCATAAAATTGACGGCTCTTTTTGTATCACAACTAGAGTTGGGAATCAGGGCCGGCCCGACAGGGCCGGCCCGACAGGGCCTAAGACAAGGAAAACATCTGTTTTTCAAAACCCGGCCCGATAGTACCAGGGCCGGCCCTACAGGCCCTGGAAATTACTATTCCAAATTTTAACTATTTTTCTTTGGGGTTTTTTCCAAAGAAATATAATTAGTAAATTGCAACCATTAAAGTTCTAATCTATCAAATAAATATTATCAACATTAATATCTAAATAATATAAATCATCCAACAAATAAACACATTCATTAATTCGTAATAAAAAAACAAACCAGGTGCGATAGCCAGATAAAGGGATAATGACTTTCAGAGAAAAATATCTATTGTTGAACTAATTATGTACATCTGTAAAAATACCTTCGAAGCGATTACAAAGCAATGGCAGTCGATAGTACGATAGCTAGCAACTGCCGACAGTGAGTAGCAACAGGAGAAACCGAGTGAGGGAGGAGGCTAATATGATTGAGTGAGTGACTGAGCGGTACTAGTGGGTGAGCTTGCGAATCTGAGATTCAGATTTTTTAAGGAAACACAAGCAATAAAGACTAAAGAGACTGAGATAGCGAAATAGATATGAAATTAGGGTTAATCAGTTAAGTGCCTCCTAGCCTCTTTCTCTTGGCACTCTTTGACTATTTTTTTTTTTTTTCAAAAAAAATGCTACAGTAACAGGGCCTAACGGGCCGGCCCTGCAGGGCCAATTTCAAATTTTGGGCATATTTTTCAAGCCCGAGCCCCTCAGGGCCAGGGCTTAATAGGGCCTACCCGACAGACCCGGCCCGATTTCCCGGCTCTAATCACAACCATTAATTATTATGAGGGATTTGAGTCATTTGATAAAATTTGAAAAATACACAATTTTGAAGTCAAAATGTTTTTCTATAAAAAAACCTAAAATATGATGAAACATTCTGTGCACTCTATTTTGAAAGCTGATTACTTTGTTCACCTCAAAGTCTTATTGCCATAGCATTACATCTTTTATTGCCAAAATCCACTGATATCATTTGTACGGAAAAAAGACTTTTAAAACTAACAAAAAACGCCATTTAAGATTGGATTTGGAATAGGTCTTGATACAGACGGTTTTAAAATAAAGTCTCTTACTTTTAAGACTGGATTGGCGACCAATCTTAAAAATACTTCTTGACCAAACCTATAAAATATAAGGTTTTAAAAGTCCGACTTTATAGACTAGACTTTTAAAATAGAAGGTTTTAAAAGTTTCTTTCTATCACAAAAAAAAAAAGGTAAAAGTGCAATTTTACACATGAAGTTTGCCCTAAGGAATGCCCAGTACCACGAAGTTTTCTGGAGCAAAAGTACACACGAAGCTACGTTTTGAGAGCAAAAATGCCACGGGCAGTTAGTTGACCGTTAACTTAGATGGAACGTTGACGTAGCGCTGATTTGGACTGACAATTTGATTTGGACGCTGACGTGGACGCTGATGGAAAGTAAATTAAAAAAAAAAAAACTAAAGTACCCCTCCCGCGCCGGCGGGCCCCACCACCGGCCAGCCGGCCGCTAATCGTCAGTGGGGTGGCTGGTGGTGGGGCCCACCGGCAGGGGGTACTTTTTTTATTTACTTTTCATCAGCGTCCATGTCAACGCCACATCGCGTTCCATTTAAGTTGACGGTCAACTAACGCCTATGGTATTTTTGCTCCCAAAACGTAACTTCGTGTGTACTTTTGCTCCAGAAAAAACTTCATGGTGCTGGACGCTCCTTAAGGAAAACTTCATGGGTAAAATTATATCTTTACCCAAAAAAAAGAAAGGACTTTTTATATCACAAAAAGAAAAAGGGACTTTTAAGACCGGTTGTAAAAACATATCCGGTCTTAAAAGTCCATTTCTATCACAAAAAAGAGATTTTTAAGACCCGCGTTGTGAAAACACATCTAGTCTTAAAAGTCTATTTTTATCAAAAAAGAAAAGGAACTTTTAAGGAAAAAGGACTTTTAAGACGACCGGTCTTAACCGTCTCTTAAAAAAAAAAAAAAAAGGGCAATTACAGCGTAAATCTAGGAAATCTACGGAAAGAAAGAATCTAATAGAAACTCCCTATTATGCTCCTATGTCAGCTGCTAATCTCAGAAAGAATGGAAGTCTAACTGCTCATGGAAGAGCGACAGCTTATTAAACAAACACAAGGCAAATGCAAAATAGAGGCGATGAGATACATTATTGGATGAAGTAAGGGATGAGATGAAGCATCAGAACTTGGAAAAGAGGTCGTAAATGAGATTGATGGTGTCTTTTAATTTGCCGCTTCTTGATTGTTAAAGTGAGCCACTCCCTCTTGCACAAATACCTTCTCCAAACCGGGCACCACCTTTTTGAATCCACCACCATGAATATAATCTTTCATCCCACCATACACCAGGTATGAATCTCCCGCTATGAATCTTACCGGAACTTTCTCGCTGATTCCTACTCCAGTCCACATTGAGGTCAGCTCCAGTTCCAACAATGTCACCCAAACAAGCCATGAATTTCTTGACACACTCCTGTGAAAAAACGCATTCATGTTAAAAGCAACATACAAGTCGAGATTTCTGTAGTAGTTCAAACCGCCAGTGAAGCCATTTTTGTCAAATTTGGAAACATAATATGCAACATCTTCTTGGATGAGCCTGTGGATCTAATAAAAGAGAAATTAAAGTTGCGAACCCGAAGAAGCTAGAAATCTGAAGTAATGTTAAAGATGGATCGAGCAGAAAAAGAGACAAAAGAAGTAAAAATAAAACAGATCGAAGAAGACAAAGCAAAAATTGCAAATCTGAAGGAAAGCTAGAACCAAAACAAGAGACAATGAGAGCATAGGAGGTGAGAGCAATTTTCGCAGCATCAGAAAAATTATGAACGAGGTCCTTCAGATGAGGTTGAAGAAAGTGTTAAGTGAGATTTACAAGGTGGAAGAGAGGTATTTTACCACGAAAAAAGAGAAGATTCATCTTTTAAACTTTTTAGACCGAATTTTTCAAATCTCCGGTCTTAAAAGTAGATTTTTTAGACTAAACTTTTTAAATATCCGGTCTTAAAATTTTTTTATTTTTATATTTATAAAATTATCATCGATCATACCTTTTAGACCAGACTTTTAAAATATCTTACTTTTGAAACCTCATATTTTAAAAGTTTGGTCTAAAAAATTATTTATATATTTACGGAACTACCACTGGTTATACTTTTTAGACCTAATCCTCTATAATCCGGTCTAAAAAGTTCTTTATATACTTATAGAACTGCCACTGGTCATACTTTTTAAACCTAATCTTCTATAATCTGGTCTAAAAAGTTCTTCATATATTTACGGAATTGCCACTGATCATACTTTTTATATCTAATCCTCTATAATCAGGTTTAAAAAGTTCTTTATATATTTACCTAACTGTCACCAGTTATACTTTTTAGATCTAAACCTTTATAATCCGATCTAAAAGTTCTTTAATTATATTTATGAAACTGCCACCGATCATACTTTTTAAACTTGACCCTTAATACTTCGATCTAAACGAGACGATTTTAAAATCGTTTTTTATACTAGTGTATTTATAGTCCACATCATGTTTAAACTATGAAAAGAAGAATCATAGTTGTTTCCATGACTACAAGAAGAAATCATTTTTTTATTATATGAAAGGAGACTTAAATAATTATATAACAAATCAGCTATATTTGTTTTCATATCAATTTCTTTACAAACAAGCTAAGCATGAAGAGTACGCACGTATTACTTTTAAAATTATATTACTTCAATTATTTAATCTCAACCATTCATGACACCTTGAAAACAGCTAAATATTACTTGATCTTGAGGTTCAAATTACACTTTTCAAGATTATGAAATTATTACATTATGTACATTCATGAAATTAATGATTTTGTGGATCTCAGTCTTTGGTCATAAGAATTGTGTCATTTGACTAAACATTACAAAACACACTATTTTCCCAGCTTATAGTGTTTTAGTTGTTTAATCTCAAACCATTCATAAGAACTCAAAAATTGCTATATATATGTCACATGATCTCAAGGGTCAAAGCACACTTTCAAGATTATTAAAAAAATTTGTCAAAAAGGATTATTAAAATCTAAATGTAATGTTTTATTAGCGTTAAAAAAATGTAATGTTTTGTCCATTTATACAATTAATAACTGTGTAAATCCCAACCATTTGTGAAAGAAATTTGAGTTATTTAATTAAACTTAGAAATGACATTATTTTGCTATCCCATTGTTTCTCTATGCATGACAAACCTAATATCAGATGAGACTTTTGTCTCACTGTTTTGATAGTCCATTGTTTTAATTTTTTTTATCTTAGTCATTCATAAAACCTGGGAAACAGTTACATATCGCATGATCTCAATGTTCAAATCACTTTTCAAGATTTTAAAAGTTTTAAATTTTTGTCCACTAATTCAATTTAAGAATCATCAATCTCAACCATTTTTTGTAAAGAATTTGGGCCATTTGATCAAACTTAGAAAGCACGCTACTCTGTTAGCCCATTGTTTTAGTCTTTTTAATCTTAGCCATTCATTAAACCTTGGAAACAATTACGTATAGTATAATCTCAATGTTCAGAACACACTTTTCAAGATTTTATAAATTTTAAATTTTTGTCCACTAATTCAATTTAAGTATCGTCAATCTCAGCCGTTATTTGTAAAGAATTATTTGAGCCATTTGATCAAACTTAAAAAACACGCTACTCTGTTAGCCCATTGTTTTTTTGTTTAATCATAAACCTAGGATTTTGTGACACTTTCGGTGCACGTTGTTTTGCTAGGCACATTGTTTTCTTCACCTTTAAACTTAAGAAGGTCTATAAAATGGGATGAGCTTATTTGTGTTCACACAAAATCTTGCAAATTGATTCTTACCAAGTTTTATTTGCGTTGAGTTCCATGAAGAAATTGCTTATGAAATCTAATGGTGTTGAAGAAGAAGTAGCTACTCTCAAAGGAGTTTACCTTTTCAATGAAATCAGATCAATAGAATACCAAAAGGTATAAAATTTAAGTTTTTTTTTTTTTTGGTTGTTTGATATGAAATATAAGTTTTACTCTCTCTCTCTCTGAGTCTTTTCCATATATCTGGAAGTATCTTCCTACAAAAACACACCAACCGTTCCTCTTATTTCATTACCATTAAAACCAATAACAATAACGGAATTGCCTTTTAATTTTCTCTTTGTGGTCGTTGGTTGGCTTTCGCAGATCGACATGTTCTCTCACCCAAGAGGATTGCCTCCGAACACGGTGAGGTGAAGGTGAGAGAACTACTGCATTTTGGTTTGCTGATGACGAGCGGTGAGAGAAGGGAATGATTTGCTTGGGGTTTTCAACTGGAGCGACCACTTTCCTCTTTTCTGGATTTACACGAAGAGATGTAGAAAACAGGTGGCGAGAGTTAACATCGTCAGCAAAATCATAGAAAACGGACCGGCATATGCTATAGCCAATTGATCAAACGCACGGTGGTGGATATAGTACCTGAAGTATTTTTTTGACGCACCTATATTTTTCAAGTGTGTTCAATACTATAAGCTCTTTCTTTCTTTCTTTTTTTAAAAAAGGCACATGCAATACTCTAGAATATTTTTCAGGTGTATTCAATATCTTAAATTATGTAAATTGTTAAGTATAAAATTGCGCAAAAAGCAAAAAGTAATTTAGGGTGATGAATACCCATAAAAAAAATATTTCAGGGAGGTATACATCATAAAATATTTTAGGACACTTGATATAAATAAAAAATAAATACAATATTAACCAGAGAATATATCTGACAACAATTGTAAAATACTACTATCCCATGAATTTTTATGTCTTTACATTTAGAAATTAAGGGAGTATGATAGTTTTAAAATTATTTTATTTCAATTATTTACACTCAACCTCGTGAGACTTAGAAAAAGCTATATCACTCTGATCCTATTTATAAGTCCAGTTTGACCAAATCTCACATACCAATAAAAGGTAGGTCTCTCAATGATTATGGAAATAATTTCCAACTTTACCCTCATTTATGAATGGGTACCTTTTAAAATTTATTGCTGACCCTTTTTTATCTTTTTCTTTCTCCAACATGGCAAGCCAATTTCTCTCATCATCATTACTATAGGCAAAATTATCACAATCTCATTTATTTGATCAAAATGGACTTATAAAAAAGACCAAATTTTTTGGTCAAACTAGGATCAGATTGGTACGCCGTATCGTTTTGATATATAAAAAAAAAACCAACTGAGTCTTTTATTTAGGATTATGTTAGTATTATTTTATTTAGTGAGATAAACTTCTTCTTCATATTTTTTTTTTGGCACATGCAAAGATATATTTCTTTATGTGAAAGCTTCCAGCATATGGGCAGATTCATTGTGGGAAGATGCATGGATAAGATCTCAATTCTATACTTTGTCCCGTCAGAATTTTGTCCACAAATTGCATATAAGATAACTCACATCATAAGCTTCAATGATTTGGTGAAACTGTACCCCACATCATAAGCTGGATTCTTAAAATCTTACAACGATACTTTACAAAAGAAGAACAGATTTTTTTTTTTTTTTTTTTTTGTTTGGGATCAATTCTAGAAATATTCCATTGCAGCATCAGTACTCAGAAAAACACGCAAAGATAATCCAACTTAAACTCACGACACGCAAACAGGAAGCCAGGAGAATTAAACATACAAACTAAACAATAACTAGAGCCAATCCACAAAGGAGTGAGCTACTGCTAAGGAAGACAGAAAAAGATCAGATCAATCAGGCTCCATGTTTCTGGGCTGAGAGGCACATTGCATTTGATGACATCCAAGGTTCTTTCTATCTAAGAAGAAGAACAAATGGAGAGACTGAGAGAAAAAGAAGAAGAACAATAAACTGTGAAATAAGGAGAAATTGAGAGATGATGGAGACTGAAAGCCGGAGGGAATGAGGGGGGGGGGGGGGGGGGGGGGCATTAAAAAGATATGCTTGTCTTGGAAGATCCAAAAGATCTCGAAATTGAATCCAAAAAAAAAAAGTTCCATAAAAAAATTTTAAACATTTTTTTTTTGGGGGGCCATGGCCCTCCCTTATCATTGAAAAGATCCGCCAATGAAAACAGTGGTTTCGTCTACCCACGTAGTTAATGGCTTTGTGAATCTCAATCCATCGTTAAAAGGATTTTTGAGTCCATTGTTAGATGGTCCATTGTTTTTTAAATCATAAACCTAATGTCTGATTTAACCTTCTGTGTGTACTGTTTATCCATTATTGTCTCATCATCTTACTAAATCCTTATCTAATTTGAAAATGCTACTGTCCCAACCCAAATTTTATTGTCAGAATCCACCAATTTCTAGAGACTATATATAATTAGTTTAATCTCAACCGTTCAAGAGACCTCAAAAGCAGCTATGTGCTGTATGATCTTGAGGTTGAATAAACTTTTCAAGACTTTATTAATAAAGTTAATCCTTTTGCCCACTCATAAAATTGACGGCTCTTTTTGTATCACAACCATTAATTATTATGAGGGATTTGAGTCATTTGATAAAATTTGAAAAATACACAATTTTGATGTCAAAATGTTTTTCTATAAAAAAACCTAAAATATGATGAAACATTCTGTGCACTCCATTTTGAAAGCTGATTACTTTGTTCACCTCAAAATCTTATTGCCATAGCATTACATCTCACATTTTATTGCCAAAATCCACTAATATCATTAGTACCAAAAAGACTTTTAAAAGTAAAAAAGAAAAACGTCATTTAAGATCGGATTTGAAACAGGTCTCGATGCAGGCGATCTTAAAAGTCTTAAGACTGGATGCGCGATCAGTCTTAAAAATACTTTTAGACTGAACCTCTAAAATATAAGGTCTTAAAAGTCGGACTTTTAAGGCTGGACTTTTAAAATAGAAGGTTTTAAAAGTTCCTTTCTATCACCAAAAAAAAAAAAAGAAGGGACTTTTAATATCACAAAAAAAAGGACTTTTAAGACCGGTTATAAAAACATATCCTGTCTTAAAAGTCCAATTCTATCACAAAAAAGAGATTTTTAAAGATGGAGTATAAAAAGAGACAAAAGAAGTAAAAATAAAACAGATCGAAGAAGACAAAGCAAAATTTACGAATCTCAAGGAAAACTAGAACCAAAACAAGAGACAATGAGAGCACAGGAGGTGAGAGCAATTTTCGCGGCATCAGAAAAATTATGAACGAGGTCCTTAAGATGAGGTTGAAGAAAGTGTTAAGCGAGATTTACAAGGTGGAAGAGATGTTCAAAGAGTGGAATTCAAATTTCGGCACGGGAAAAGAGAAGATTCATCTTTTAAATTTTTTAGACCGGATTTTTCAAATAACCGATCTTAAAAGTAGATTTTTTAAACCAGACTTTTTAAATATCCGGTCTTAAAAGTTTTTTTATTTTTATATTTATAAAATTGTCACCGATCATACCTTTTAGACCAGACTTTTAAAATATTTTACTTTTGAGACCTCATATTTTAAAAATCCAGTCTAAAAAGTTCTTTATATATTCACGGAACTGCACCGGTTATATTTTTTAGACCTAATCCTCTATAATCCGGTCTAAAAAGTTATTTATATATTTATGGAACTGCCACCGGTTATATTTTTTAGACTTAATCCCTATAATCTGGTCTAAAAAGTCTCTATATATTTACGAAATTGTCACTGGTCATACTTTTTAGATTTAATCCTCTATAATCAGGTCTAAATTTTTTTTTATATATTTACGGAATTGCCACCGGTCATAATTTTTAGACCTAATCCTCTATAATTCGATCTAAAAGTTCTTTATATTTATGAAACTGCTACCGATCATACTTTTTAAACTTGATCCTTAATACTTCGATTTAAACGAGGCGATCTTAAAATCCTTTTTTGTACTAGTGTATTTATAGTCCACATCATGTTTAAACTATGAAAAGAAGAATCATAATTGGTTCCATGACTACAAAAAGAAATCATTTTTTTATTATATGGAAGGAGACTTAAATAATTATATAACAAATCAGCTATATATATTTGTTTTCATATCAATTTCTTTACAAACAAGCTAAGCATGAAGAATACGCTCGTATTACTTTAAAAATTACTATTTAATCTCAACCATTCATGACACCTTGAAAACAGCTAAACATTGCTTGATCTCGAGGTTCAAATTACACTTTTCAAGATTATTAAATTGTTACATTCTATACATTCATGAAATTAATGATTTTGTGAATCTCAGTCTTTGGTCATAAGAAATTTGTGTCATTTGACTAAACATTACAAAACACACTATTTTGATAGTCAATAGTTTTTCAGTTATAAACATAATATTTGATAAAACTTTGGGCGCACACTGTTTTGAAAGCCCATTGTTTTCTTCAACTTAAGACTTTGACTACATCTATAAAAGGCCATTAGCTTATGTGTTTAGACACAAATTAGTGAATTGTTTCTCACTAAATTTTATGTACTTGGGGTTTCATCATGAAGAAATTGCTCATGAGAAATCTAATGGTGATGAAAAAGAAAGTAATTGCTAGCAGCTTCCATAGAGTATGCTTTTCTAGACAGATCAGATCAATGGAATACCAAAAGGTTCTCCACCAACTTCTTCGTTTGATACTGCAGCTGCTTCAACAGAAAATTATTGCGCATTTGTGGTTAGCTGGCCACGGCATAGACACTAATTTCATCTTCACTTTTCAAAATTATTTTTGTGTGCTCTTAGTTAGACATTTTAGCTTTTGACCTTCTTTAATGCTTATATATTTTTTATTTTATTTTTTATAGCACATCATTTTGTAAACAACCCTTGTGGTAATAAGCTCTCCTATCAAAGTTTATTTGATTGTGTGGAATTTTTTCCCAAACCTGAAAATCAATTAACTACATATTGTTCTTTTCCTGGTTGATTATTGCACACTACAAAAATACCGGTCATTTGCCGCGGTTAATTTGCAGCGGCTAAAAAAAACCGTTACAAATGAATATTTTGGCGCGCATTTGTCACAGTTTTAAGCGAAACCGCCACAAATTAGTAATGGAAGCATTGGCGCCAAATGGTGACCATTTTGCTTCGATTTTTGTAGCGGTGACACAAAACCAAACCGCCACAAATATGGCGCCATCCTTGGCGCGTTATGGCGCGAAGTTTGTTGCGGCTATTTCCTAGCAGTTTTATCAAAATAACCGCTACTAAGGTTCAAAAGGACATAATTTTGTCACGGTGAGAGTAAACCGACACCTTAACTGTGACCAAGTGTCAAGATTTGTAACGGTTTCTGCTGTAATTGCTACAACATGTATTCAAAATGACACAGTTTTGTCACGGTGAGAAGAAACTGACACCTTGACTGCGTCCAAATGTTAGAATATGTAGCGGTCAAGGCTAAAACCGCTACAACCTTTATTCTATAAGTAGGCGTCCCTACAACAACTATAAACATTCAAAAATATTCTAAATCAAGATTGTCGCTGAAAGAGCATTCTTTGTTTGGTTGTCGAAGACATGCATATATCTGCAGTGCTGATCTCGGGAGATGAGAGCTGCAGATATTTGCCTCCCTTCTCATCATTCAAGCCAAGGATGTTCTTTCAGTGAAAATTCAGATTTAGTTATTCCATTGACTTGAATACTTCTCCTCTTCTGAAGATTGTCCAACATACCATCGGAGATTGGGTCCAATATAGACATCAATCTCTTTGGGAAATATCTCTGATCAAAATGAATCAGTGAGTTTTTCTAGGGAGATTGGTGGCTATACTGAATCCGAACCTTCACCGGCATGTTGGACAATTTTCAATAAACTTGTTATTATTAACCTCACTCTTTTAGGGAAATTAAAGAAAATAATTGGGAATATTTTTATTGTAATAAAGAAAAAATCTAAACTAATTAGTTTGATAAACTAATTAGTTTGGATTTTTTTAAAAAAAATATATCAAATTTGTAACGGTTTCTTTAAAACCGTTACAGAATTTAAAAGGTTATTCATTTTGTAGCGGTTTTGTAACCGCTACAAATGTTCACGAAGAACGAGGCATACTTGTCGCGGTGGAGGTGGCATTTTTGCTCTAAACCATTACAGAATTTCAAAGGTCATGTTTTTCGTAGCGGTTGAGAAACCGCTACAAATGTCCATGAAGAATGAGGCACATTCGTCGCGGTTTTTTGTGATGACCGCTACTAAGTGCAGCGGTTTTTATACTTCCCTTTTCACTTTTGAAATTTACGCGCGCTTTTTAGTTACTGTTCACCTCTCAATTTCAACTTTTACCTTTCACCATTATGGTTTCTAACGACAAGGGAAAAGAGAAAGTAGTCGAACCCCTAAGAAGGCCTATCAAGGGTAGTAGTAGTAGAGGTAGGAGAGGGCGTGGGCCTCTAAATATTCCCCTTCAACCCCTTCAGGTAAATATCCCTCTTCAACCCCCTCAAGTTGGGAATGAGTTTGACGAACTCTTTGCAAATGACCCAATCTCACACCCAGAGACCCTAGAGACCGTAGGTGGAGGACGAGGCGCAAGTCTGTTGTTTGACGACATCTTCAATGATGAAGAAGATGATGAGGGGATCCGGATTGAGATTCCCATAGCGGAAGCGGAGCGGTTTCTCGACCAGGAGAACGAGCGGGACCAAGGGAACCCTCGACCATCGTCTTCTTGTTCCACCGGATTTGCGGTGGATGTCGAAGGTAAGTATAAGTATTTTATTGGCGAAAAATAAAAGTTAAATTCCTAACGTGTAATGATTGTTTATCTAAATACAATACAACAATTTTGTTATAATTGTGCAAATCCACATGGGAACGTTAGCAGGAGGACGCTGGACGTTTACACGCTCAGTCAGAAGGACAACGTCTACCGTGTGATAGTCCCCTAGAATGTGGACACGGACCAGCCGATCGACAGCGGTGATCACCTGTTGAACCAATTCCTGTCACAATTTGGCGGGAATTGGGTATGGTTCCCGATCTTTTTCCATGATTGGAAAAAGGTCCCAAAGGAGAACAAGGAGAAGCCGTTTGAGGACGTTGTACAGGTAAGTTATGTTGTGGAATTAAATTTTACACGTTAGTAGTTTTAAATTGTATAAATTGTGGTTATTTTAGTTATTTATTTCTTAAATAATTATTACTTAATTACTAATTATTTTATGATATAGAAAAAGTTTAAACTGCGAGCTGAGGCGAAGAGGTATGTAAAGATGAAAATGGGAGAAGGGTGGAAGAGTCGGAGGGGTCGTCTCTATGACCAGAAGAATGGAGATGGGACTATGCCTCTGCAGCAACCGATAGAGAATGTCCCATATGGCGTGGAGGCAAATGACTGGGCAGCTTTTGTCCAATATAGGAGGAATGCAGAAGGACATGTACGTTTTTTAATTAATCATAGTTTTGTTTTTTAATTAATCATGAGGGTATTGTATAGTTTAAAATTTGTTTTAATTAATCATGACGCGCACGAGAAGACACTGTTCAACTTGCGTGCGGCGTTGATGTGGACTATCAGTGACTTCCCTGGACTACGAAATTATCCGGGTGGAATGTGCATACCGGCCTTGCGTGTCTGGCTTGCAATTTTGACTCTGACTCAGTGCGCCTTCCCCACAGTCGTAAGTGGTGCTTCATGGGTCATCGGAGGTTTCTCGATGGTACACACAGGTTTAGATTGCAGCACAATCGTTTCAATAGGCAACAGGAAAGAAGAGGACCTCCTCGGAATTTATCCGGTGCAGATATCATAGAGCAAATTGTGGATGTTGAATTTGAGTATGGGAAAAAAGACGACCCAGCAAAGGCTGGGACAAAGACGGCCAGGGCTTTTGGTTCTGCGACTTAGCAATGGCGGAAGATAAGTGTCTTCTTCGCTCTTCCGTATTGGAAAGCTAATTTGCTCCGACACAGTCTGGATGTCATGCACATTGAAAAGAATGTGTGCGAAAATGTCTTGTACACGATTATGAACGAACCAAGCAAGTCAAAAGATCATCTTCAAGCGAGGAAAGATTTACGGGAGATGGGGGTTCGTGCAGACGCGTGGCCAGATGAGCATGACAGATTTCAACCGGCAAAATTCACCCTGACAAAACCGAATAAGGAAATCTTCCTCCCCACTTTGAAGAAAATAAAAGTTCCTGACGGGTATTCAAGCAACATTTCATGATGTGTAGACGTATAGGCTCAAAAGGTTACTGGGCTGAAGAGTCATGACTCACATGTGCTTATGCAGCAGTTACTTCCGCTGGCCATAAAAAATACACTGCCTCTCGATGTGTCGATCGTTTTGGTCGAGCTTTGTACTTTCTTTTGGAAGTTGTGTTCCAAGGTGTTGATCGTGGAGGAGCTCGACCAGCTGCAACAGCAAATCATTCTTACGCTGTGCCATTTGGAGATGATCTTTCCTCCTTCATTTTTCACGGTCATGGTTCACCTGACAGTACACCTTGTTCACGAAACAAGGCTTTCTGGCCCGGTTCACTACTGATGGATGTATCCTGTTGAGAGGTACTCTTTTAAAATTAATTACTTCAGCATTACATTACTTCCTAGTCGCATGTTTAAACATTGATGTATCGACATTTTTCCTCATTACTTTATAGGTTCCTTGGGAAACTGAAATCTTACGTGAGGAATAAGGCGTGGCCTAAAGGTTCAATAGCAGAAGGTTATATTGGGGATGAGGTCTTGTATTTTTGTTCCAGGTACTTTGATGACATTGAGACGTCATTCAATAGACTGCCTCGTGTGGACGATTGTCCAGAGCCAGAGCCAGAGCCATCAGCTTCAGAGTTGTTATTGCCTCGTGTTGGTAAACCAATTGACGGACGTGAGAACTTCAAACTCACGGCACTTGAGAAGTTTCAAGTACATAGACATGTCTTGATCAATTGTACTAAAGTTGAACCGTACCTTCAGTAAGGATTGCACACACACACACACACACATATATATATATATATATATGTTATCCTATATGTTTCTTTATATTTTATAGGCACATTTCTTGCTCGTCATCACATGTTTAATTGCAGGGAATTCAGGAGTCATGTGAAGCGTCAGCTGAGGATCCGTACACAGACATCCTCCGAAATTGATAGAAAGGTCCACAGAGAATTCCAGGGTTGGTTTAGGAGGAGAATAATGAATGACCACAACCCCCCCAACCAGAATTCAGAGCTCTCGCACTCGGCCCGCTTGACCACGCCCAAAGATTTACGGCATACAATGTCAATGGCTTCAAGTTTTGCACAGTTTCACGAGATCAGGGATTGCTGACCCAAAAATTGGGTGTATACGGCATGTTTGGGACGAGGAGTTATGCGAGCAGCAGTGACAGGAACATGCAGTTCGGTGACGTCCCGTATTATGGAAAGCTACTTGATGTGGTCAGGATAACTTACCAAGGCCTTTTCTATGTGACGCTGTTCAAGTGTTTGTGGGCGAATACGACAACGTCCCGAGGACTCACGACCGATGACTTAGGCATCACATCCGTGAATTTCTCCCAGCCTATTCACACTGGTCAATTTGAAGATGACGAGCCATATATTCTTGCCTCAGAGACCCATCAGGTTTATTACGTCGCCGATGAGAGGCACAAGGATTGGAATATGGTGATTCATTTAAAGCCTTGGGACCTTTACGACATGGGCGATGGTGAGAACGTCGCCTACGATTGTGAGCAGCTCCAGCCCGCCAGTTTCGAAAACTTCTTCCCAGACGGCGATGACACTTTACCTATAGTTTGGTACGTTTTTTAATATTCGCAACATGAAATATAAAAATATCACTTCACAAAATTTTTCTATGTCTTATTCTATATTAACTCACACGTAACTTTTTATACAAACTTCCTTTGTTGGAAGGCTGACGAAGATTGAGAAGAAAAATTATCCCTACTCTTTATTTTACTTTTATTTTTCAAAAAAAAACAAAAAAGATTTTTGTCGCGGTTTAGAACCGCTATTAAACATCAAAACCACCACTACTAAAATAAACCGCTACAAAACGTCAAAAAAACCGCTACTAATCTCAACCGCTACAAAAACCGCAACCACAACCGCTACAAATCGATACGCTGAGATCAAAATAAATACCCCCACCAAATCACATTCAATATGCTTCCGTTCTGATTTCTACACACGTTTTCTCTCCATCTTCTTTCATATTTTTACGTTTTCTCAGCGAGACAAAGTGTTTGAATTGGGTAAGTGTCACTCAGCTTGATCATATCTAGTGATTATCGAAATATTTGTTTTTTCTTCTACCCTCTTGATATTAACTTCTTTTATTTCACAGGTACATTTTTTTTAATTTTTAACTTCTTTTCTACTTTTACATACTTATTCATCGATCTATTTTCTCACACTTTTGTTTTATAATTCATTTTATTTTAACTAACTCATAAATTATTATACTTAGATATTCTCATTGTTTTCCATATCTATACTACCTTATACAATCAAATATCATTTTAATATCATTTATTTTCAGTAAAAATATAAATGAGTAATAATTTAACATTTTTTAATTACAATAAAAATTGTTAAATATTTTATTTTTAAAAAAATTTCACCAATTTGTAGCGGTTACAAAACCGCTACAAATACCAAAATAACAACACGTGCTAAAACTACTTTTAAAACAAATCACGTGAATTTTTGTAGCGGTTTCTAAACCGCCACAAATATAAAATAAAAAATGGCACCAAAACTTTTTGTAAAAATATTGGCGGGAATTATTTGTGGCGGTTACAAATATTATGGCGGTAAACTTTTTTCAGAAATTTGGACAATTTAGTAACAGTTATATAACCGCGACAAATGTAAAATAAAAAATGGCACCAAAACTTTTTTCATTTTGTAATGGTTTGTTTACCGCGACAATTGTGTATATAAGTTGTCAGCTTAGCCTTATATAGTGGCGGTCAGCTTTAACCGCTACAGTTACAGTAGCGGTTTATATGCATGTAGTAGCGGTTTTTTTTTAACTGCTACAAACAGTTTTGTTTCAGTGATTTTCGTTGCGGTTTGACTAACCGCGACAAATGTCATTAGTCGCGCCAAGAACCGCTACAAATAGGCGATTTTGACCGCTACAAATAGCCGGTTTTTTTGTAGTGGCACATTTTATGCCCCAGTGAACAAAAATGCTTCTTTAATTTCTTCATCAGCAGGCAGCACAGATGTTTGGAACTATATGTTGGAACTTGGAACTGTGTTTCTATTATCTCATTGTGAACAAGCTACTAATTAACTTGATTACAACGAACTGGAAAAATTCAAATGTTCAATTTTTGTGTAGTGTTTGTTAATTGTATTGCTGATATATATTAGCTAAACAGGTTCCTACTTTACACGTTGATTTTTGCCAGTGAAATGATTGTAAAGCCTAGCCAATGGAAAATATCACATATATATGAAAAAAGGAACTTTGGGTGCAGACTGCTTTGACAGCCCATTATTTTATTCACCTCAGAACTTAACTTCATTTGCAAAATACAATTAGTTTAGTTGTGTTTAGACACAAAATAGTAAATTGATTCTTACCAAATTTATCTGCTTGGGGTTTCTTCAATGAAGAAATTGCTCACGAGAAATCTAATGGCCAGAGAAGAAAGCAAATCTTCTATAATATGCTTTTTCTGATAAATCAGATCAATAGAATACCTAAAGGCACCTACTTCTCTGTTTGATATTGCGCACATTTGTTGCTACCTTGGGAAGGTATTGGCACTAATTTCATCTTCACTTTTCGACTTTAACTGTGTTTCTTTTTTAATTTTTTTTTGGTAAAATGGGGAATCCCCTGTCAATCTTATTCCACTAAAACATCTATTGGTATAGTAATTCAATTCCCAGAGAATCATGCTCTAACAAAGGCTGAACACCAGCAGGTGCACAAGGTAATTGAATTAAACAAAAATCTTGCAGCAAACTATCATTAGCTAACCAGTCCACAACCTTAATTGTTAACTTCCCTGTAAGTATGTCGAAACTTTACTTGCCAATTGATCTGCAACACATCAGCTATGAGTCTCTGCAACGATCCCGCAGCCGGCTCACCATTTTTCATTTTATGTAATGCTAATAACACAGCACTTGAATCTCCTTCCAAAACCAGCAACTTCACCCCCAACTACTCTTTCGCCATTCTCAGGCCCCATACAACTCCCCATAGCTCTGCCATACTCGATGCTCCTATCATTGCACCATCAAAATTTAATTTTAGCCATCCAACAGGTGGCTTCTTTCACATAACCTCAACTGTTTTCTTTTCCTTCCCCACAATTCTCATGATTCTCTATTTCCCACACATACCGCTTTATAATTATCTCAGGGTACACTGGAAAATTAAATCCTTCTTCAAACAGCACCTTATTTCTCCAGTGCCATTGCCACCAACAAGTGACCACCATTGTCTCAGATTTAATGAAAAGAAATCTTCCCCAAACAACTCACCTCCCACAGCCATCCAGACCTCCTTCGCCTTTCCACAATAATCACGTATTGCATGTAAACATGCAGGGAAGCTCCCCATCAATTTTGCTCTTCTAGCAGCAGTTAATAATCTATCATGTACAGAGAGCCATAATAGGATTTGAACTCGTCTTGGACCCTTCCATTTCAAAATCCTTCTCCAAATACCATCAGCAACCACATGCCCACCTCCATCCAATTCTCTGTACGTATCAGCCACACAGTACCTGGAGCAATCATAAGATACATGAACTCCGATTCCCCCCTCCCATTAACCATATCAGCGACTCTACATTCAGAGAGCGATTCCCCAGGTTTATTCACAGCTTTTTCAAGCAAGCAAGAATTCCAACAAGCCACAAAACCTTCCAGAATCTAATTATTTTGCCATCACCACAGCTTCAAGCCACCTGATTCACTACTTTTGGCTATATTCGTGCCAAACACTTCCTATAAGCTAGAATCAGAGTTCTTAGCTACACATGCCACCTTCAAGTCCTCCCTCCCACCATATTTCTCTCTTAATTAACACTACCGAACAAAGATTATCTGGCTTCACAATTACATTCCAGGCCAATCTACCTAGAAGTGCCTTGTTCATGCTTTCCATTCTACGAATACCAAACTCGTTCCTTCGGCCTGCATACTGTCTCCCATCCCAATGCATGTACAGTAATATCCTTTCCTACTCTGAGGAACCCCAAATGAAGTCCCTCTGCATCTTCTCCACTTCCTTACACACCCAGCGGTAAAATTCTACATGTTGCATGGCAAATATAGCCACTAGCGAAGTAACAGACTAAACTAGAGTTAATCTCCCAGCTAGAGATAAAAATTGTTTCTTCCAAGAGCACAGCTGCTCTGCACCTTATGGATTATATACAGGAACTTTTTTTTTTTTTTCTACTTGTCCATCCATTTGTTATAGATGCTCCTAAATATTTCCCAAGCTCATATTTTTCTTTGGAACCCACAAGCCCTACATAACTCCTCGCCTTTCACGTGTCACATTCTTAGAGAAGTAGATGCTTGTCTTTTGTTTGTTGACCTTCTGACCCGATATTTGCCCAAACAAGTCAAGATAATCCATCATATTACAAAGCTGTACCACCTCCGCTTCACAAAAGATCAACCAATCATCAGCAAACATCAAGTGTGAAATAGCACTCCCTTCCGCCTTCCTATTCGCAATGGTTGCCACTTTCCACTACCTATCTTATCCATCCCCAGTATAAACAGATAGGGAAAAATTTCACCCTTGTCCCCATCCCACATCAGAGACATGCTCTTAGAACTCATGCAACAATATGTCAAATGAATTATATGGTCTGGAAAGCCAATTTCAGCTAAGGTTTCCACAATAAAATTCCGGTTCATTCGATCATACATATAGTTGGCCAGAAAAAAATAATAAAAAAATAAAATTATAATAAAAATAATTAATATATTTATTATTTATTGTAACTTGGCGACAAAAAGAAACTTGTAGCTTAATACAATTGGAGACGGTAAAATTTTCCTTGTTTTTTGGTTTGAATCCTCTCTTGGGAAATTGTTCATTTTATTCTGTCTCAATCCTATGAAAATTACTTAAATGCCTTTATTATATATATATATATATATATATATAGAAAAAGATGAAGGACCAGATATTTTTTCCAGCGTTTTATACGCTTCTGCAAGACCAGAGGAGCTTCGAGATGTACCAGAGAAGCTTCGCGATCTAAAGCTCCAGCCGGCCTCCTTCACGCATCTCTGTTACTCCGCCCTTCCTTGCCGTTGTCGTCCGCCCACCGCCATATGTCCGTACGTTGCTGTTCGTCGGGCGTCTGATCGTCCGTCGGCACCTCCGTTTTCTGTTCAAAATCGCAGAAACCATTTGTTCCCTATTTTATTCTGTGTCTTGCTGATTTCCTGTTCGATTTTCACGTGGATTTAGAGTAGTTCGTTCAGATTCTTCTTCCTCTCCTTGCTGGACATATTTTTGGGAAGAATTCAGACCTTGTTCTGTTTCATTGATTCCTCATCTTCCTCTTGTATTTTCTGTCATGGGTTACGTTGGTGCATATGGTTGTGATTCTCTTTCTTCTTGTCATCGGTGTGTGATCATTTTGAGATGGAGATTTCCCCACACTCACACTTAGACCTTTGTACTCCTGAATAAAGTCAATCAAGTACCAAATTCTAAGTTCAAACACTAATGCATTTGAAAGATGAGCAATTTCATAATTAAAAAAGCAATGAATTAATTAATCAAATTCTTCAAGTCAACACCAGTGATATTCAAGAGATGTAAAGGAATTAGCTCAACTCACAATATTAGAACAAAGCACAAGAGGACTCTCAAAATATTAGTGTTTCACTCATCTCACTTCATTGATTGGGATAATTTCACTCTAACTCACTTAATCAACACCTTACCATAGGCGTGTAACAACTCTACATCTCCACTATTAATAGCAATTAATGAAATGAATCAAGAGGACTTTTAAGGGTTGTAATGTTGGATGAAGGCTAGATGGAATGAATTAATTAGAAAATGAATAGGTGATTTGCAAGTCAAAGTTAACGAGAAAGTTTATAGCATCTAAATAACTTTACAACTTTTACCAATTCTTTTGAAAATCATAAACAAATGCCTTCTTGATTTTTTTTTTTTTGCTTTTATTTTGATCTACCAAATACTTTTTCTTCTTCTTTTTTTTTTT
Organism: Acacia crassicarpa; assembly: GCA_034222035.1. Lineage (NCBI taxonomy): Eukaryota > Viridiplantae > Streptophyta > Magnoliopsida > Fabales > Fabaceae > Acacia > Acacia crassicarpa. The sequence goes on from JAWXYG010000003.1 coordinate 45,663,904, forward strand.
CAAACTATGCTCGCTTTCTTTCTTTTTTTTTCTTTTCTTTTTTCACATACATGGCATTTCAAATTTTATTGGCAATTCTCTTTTGATTTTTTTTTTTTAAAAAATACTATGATCACTATGAGTAATTGAAGAATGGAGCTAGATACCCAAGAGGGGGGGTGAATTGGGTATCTTTAAAAACTTACAGATAAAACTCTGTTTTTGACAAACCAAAACAGGGTAAGACAGAGGAGTAGGGAAGAAGAAGCTTTGCACAATCGATTTATACTGGTTCGGTCCTTTCTCTGACCTACATCCAGTCCCCAAGCCTCACTTGGGATTTTCAATCCACTATATTCAACTATTGATTACACACTCTGTACTAAGAGTTGTTCTCTCACTAGAACACACTCCCCCTTACAAGTTGTAATCAATACACCCAACTACCAAGTCCCCTGACTTGTAGTTATCACAATTGATAAATGTTTTATAGAAAATACTCTCTCACAGAGCAGATAGAATGAACACTGAAGCACAAGTATCAAATTGATACTATACAGATGAAAGCTAATACACAATAAATGAACTCAATAAATTTTCGCTCTAAGTTGGTGTATCAGCTTGAGAAGGAGTTAATGAACTCTATTTATAGGTAGAGAACATTAAATGACCGTTGCTTGATGAATCCAACCGTTGTAGGTGATTAACTTGGGTTCTGGTCATCTTCTCTTTCTAACCTTCAGCTAATCCAAGGTTAATTTGATCTGATGTGGCTCTCTGAGGATTTGCCCGTTGGAAATGACTTTGCTTGTTGTAGTAAGCATTCTTTAACGTTTATCAGGCGTGCTCAGATGGATTAGCTGAAAGTAGGTTGATTTGCAGAAGTGCATTAAATGCACTGTACACTTTTAGCTTTTTAGCTTTGACCTTCAATAATCTTCATCTGATCTTACTGAAATTCACTCAACAAACTTGTTAATCATAGCTAGGAATATGATTGAATGAATTATGGAAGCAATAAGAACAAACAACAGTGATTTGCAAATTCGTGTAATTCAAAAATCAGATTTTACCGTTGGCTACTCAAGTAAGTTCTTCTATACTCGAGTATGGCACTGTGTGTAAGTGTCCATACTGCAGTATCCAAAGGTATACTGGAGTATGCAACTTCCAGAGGCAAACCATCGTGACTTGTGTTTGAAAAATCAAGACCTATACTCGAGTATGTAAGTGTGTACTCGAGTATAGCACTGTGTGTGTGAAAAATTTTAAGTTCAAAATGCCTCTATACTGGAGTATGCATGTGTATACTGGAGTATGCAACTTGACAAATTGAGTGACCTCTCTGTGTGGTCCCATACTCGAGTATGCAATCCCTTACTCGAGTATGCAACACTATTTTCAAAATATGTGAAGTCTTTCATTTGTCCTTACTGGAGTATACAAATCCATACTGAAGTATACATGATCAGGTGTCAAGTTGAAAACAAGTTTAAGAGCCCAATACTCGAGTATGCAAACCTTTACTCGAGTATGCATCAGTTATGAAATTTTGAGAGCTCTCTGTATAAGCATATACTCAAGTATACATATTTATACTCGAGTATGCACTCAATCTTTAAAAAGACAGGTTTGCTCTCTGTAAGTCCTATACTCGAGTATGCATACCTATACTCGAGTATGCAACCCATTTTGAAAACCATTTGCTCTCTGTAAGTTCAATACTCGAGTATGGCTCTCCATACTGCAGTATTGACTTACCTTGAAAAGTTTGGTTGCTCTCTGGATGACCTATACTCGAGTATGCATTCTCATACTCGAGTATGCATCACATTTTGAAAACTTGATTGCTCTCTGGAACTTCAATACTCGAGTATGGCTCCCCATACTGCAGTTTTGACTTATAAAATTCAATTTGAGCAATCCTTCAACAGTCCTATACTCGAGTATGCATACCTATACTCGAGTATGCAACTGTCAAACTGTTTTTAACTGATTTTGGAAACTTCAAAACATGTTTACACTTGTTGTTAATCATCAAAACACATTGAGAACTAACAGTGATGACATGCATATAACATACGAAAGGCTCAAAGGGGTAAGCAAAGGGTAGATGAATGTAGGCTTGTGTTTGGATAAAAATGGTTTAGAATTGAATGCCTCTTTCATTTTCATCACAATAACGCAAATACTGTTTCGAAAAAGAGTTGAAACAAGTACTAGAAGGTGAAAAACCAAGTGAACATGCACACATGAAAAGAATTTAAGGCTCAAATATCCTTCCAACAAGGTTTTTCTCCCATGTTCATTCCAACAAAATCAATTGTATGGTAAGCTAATCTCAAAACATCATCTTAACTATTCCAAGTGCTAACCTTACCAAGCACGACCAATCAAAACATTGCAATAAGTTCAAACAATGCTCAACTTTTAAATGCACTAATGATCTATAAACATCTCCTTTTTTTTCAAAATAAGAAGTAAGCAAAAATCCAATTGTGGGTTTATTTCTCTTCCCATTCACTTGAAAAACAAGACATGGTTTTCTAAAGTTGCCAAAACACTAGATCTCATGAAAGCTCAAAGAATTTCTCACAAATTATATACTTCCAAAGTGGCAAATGCAACCCTTTACCACTTAGGACATACATTAATGCAAGTCATTCTTGAAAAATTTTCTAGTTGTAAGCATTTTCTCATTTAAAAACAACCAATTAATTGGGATTCAAAATGTATTTCTCTCCCCCACACTTAATCAACACATTGTCCTCAATGTGAAAAATCACTCTAAATAGAATGATAAACAAGTTGAAATTCAATGGACAATGGTAATTAAGTAGGGTAGTGGCCAAAAAGATCCAAAGCATACATAGGGGGTTCTTATTCTTCTTACTAAATTAAATTACGTCTACTTTTCTACTAGATTATGTCCCTCCCCCACACTTATCTTCCTCACACAACAATTAAGCCCAAAAAATCATATAAATTAGGAAGAAAATAAGTGAGGAAAGAGACAACCTGGGTTAGAGGATCTTAAATTGCTTGAAGGAGAAGTTCTCATCCCGAATGAGAATCATGCATTTGTCTTCGAAAAATTCTTCTCCCGCATTGATTTTCCTTGGTGGAGGTGGCTCAGGATCAATCGAGGGAGGCCCAAGAATGTACGGTGGATGTTGGTTCCATCGATGACCTTTCCAAGAATGTGCTTGTAAAGAAGACAAACAACCAGCAGTATCCCATCCAAAAATAGAAACATGAAGAGATTTCAAGTGAATTAAAGATACTTTAGGAATCCAACTCTCCAAGTAACTATCACATCCAAGGAAATCAATGCTACTCCCATCAGAAGGAGTCAAACAAGCAGTTCTATTTTGAAGATTTTCTTGTGTTTGCAAAAGGGAAGGTGCGGAATCCAACTTAGTGTTAGGGTACACCACATCTACATTGCAATCACAAGAGATGGAAGGCAAAAGAGTGGAAGAAGAAAGAGAATTTTTCAAATTGTAACCACCCAAAACTTTTGAATTTTCAAAAGAATCATTTTTTTTGTCTATATCGGGTGGCAAATCACAAGAAAGAATCATATGGAAAGATCCATTTTCATTTGTAATATCATCAGTCAAAACAATTGAATCTTCCCTTACGAAGCTATCATGCAATTCATTGGAATCAAAAGAAATTTCTTTTTCAAGGCTATGGTCTTTTTCACTCAAATCAATCACATTATCATCCATGCAAGATTCAACCTTTTCACAATTAACATGCTTACTATCATCAATAGTACTAAAGGGTGCATTATGATCAAGGATGGAATAAACCACTTCATTAAATGCTTTCTTTTGAAAATCAACAAGTAAGTGACATTTTTCATGATAACAGTCTACACATATTCGATATTCCGCACAAGAACATGAAAATGTTTCAGTTAGTTCATCACAAACATCCCTAGTACTATGAAATGAAGCATTTCCAACAGTTAAAGCATTACCTAAAGAAGTAGAAGCACAATCATTAACAAGTACAATCAAATCACTACTACTAGAGCTAATGGTTTGAGCAATTACATTTTCAAACATTTGAGGGGATTCAACAATAATTTCTTCATCCTCCTCATCATCACTCAAATCATGAATTGCTTCACTAATTAAAGTAGTAGGAGAGTCTACTTCGATTAAGATAGGATCATTACCAAATGGTAGAAAAGACTCTTCAATGCTCTTTTGTACTTGCTTCACTTCTTGTGCTTGTGTGGGAATAAGTAACGAAGGATTGGAAATTTCCACTTGTGAAGTGGCATTTAGGTGTTGCTCTTCGGTTTTCCCATCATTATTGGAGGTACATGACCATGGAACTCCTTCTTCTCCTTCGGTTTTTATCCACAGCACATGGTGAACAAAATTCTTAATGAATTTTTCAATGCCCTCCATTTCCTCTTCCATTTCCTCAGAAAAGCCACAAGGAAGAGCCTCTTTGAGATTGAATAAAAATTGATGCCGAACATTTACTTGGTCATACATTCTTCTTAAGGTAAGAGTTTGAGCGTCCATATATGGCAAGGTGAGGAAGGCATCAAGTCCGGAAGGTTGAGGAGTGGAGGGTTGTGATGGATGTTCCTGGCATAGTGGAGTGGGTGGCTCATATGGAAGTGTATGTGGTGGGCAAGTCTCTTGTAAGGTATGGGGCATTGAAAACTCTTGTGCAGGCCACTCCTTTGCTTTCTCCAACTTCTCATTGCTTTCTTCTAGTTGCTCCACTTCTGGTGTATGTGTGAACATGGGAAGAGGGTTTTCGTGGAAATTAGTCTTCAAAACTTGTGATTGCTGAGTGAGACGCTCAATTTCCTTTTCCATTCTTTCATTCTCTTTCTCTTGATGTTTCATTCGTCTCATTATAGAGTCCATTTAATGGTCAAAGTTGGTCTTGCGTGACCGCTCCTCATCTATAGTCTGATTCACTTGATTTTGCAATTTTCCAAGGACTTCACGAATGGTAGGTTTTTTGTTTGGCACATATGGTTGAGAATGAGGTTCAGAAGGTGGCTCAAATGGGTTTAGGAATTCATGAGATGGATGACATGGTCTGGAAGTGGGATTGAATGAAGGTGGAGGTTCATGATATGACATGTGGTTGTATGGTGGAGAAGGCTCATCGTATGATCTATACGGTGGGTGTGGTGGGCAATTAGGTTGGAATGGAGGTTGGTGATAAGGTTCATGGTATGGGTGGTGGAATGGACCATGACATTCTTGACCAATTAGATTCTCACCTTGAATTCCCAAGTTAGCTTGAAGAGCCCGTATTGTTTGTTGAATGGAATCGATGCTTTGAGAGATAGACTCTTCCCTTCTGGTTGAATCTCCTACAAAAGAGTGGGATTGAAAGAGTGAATCTTGAACACCATTAAACCAAGCCATGAAAGTTCAATCAATTAATTCCCAATGAATCACAAGATGACTATCTAACTATAAAAATTAAGAGAGAAAAAAATAAACTAAGAAAATGCAAATGCAAAAGAAAAAGAAAAAGAGATTTCAAAATAAAATAAAAATGCAAGTATGCTATGAGTTAACTTGGAGACATGGTGAATTCAAACAAATAAGCTCATCATCATATCAATTTTAATGTTAATACACCACACAGAAGCTACCAAGTTAAAACAATGCAAAAATGCAATGAATGCTATGCAATCTTCCTAAATGCAAAAATCCAAAAAATATGTGCAATGAAAAATGCAAAATGCAAAACTATCAAGCTTCACACAAGAAACCCCTTGTCAAAAGTGAATTTGACAATTAGATTACCTAGGGAGCCAATTACTTAGCTCCCCGGCAACGGCGCCATTTGATGAGGGCCTTTTTGTCTTTAGCCTTGGGGTTCACAATCAAAAATAAACCAAGGATTGCGTATAGGTAAACCGAGGATTGTTCTCTCTTCTCAAGAAGCCTTTTATTGAATCCTAAGTAATCTAAATGTCATGCAAATGCAATTAAAACAAGGGGAAATTTGTTTTGGATTTTTCAGTTGATAAACTAAAATAAGTTTGCAATTAAATTAAATGCTAAACTAATATTTTTGGTATTTTTAATGAAATGTATGAATGATTGCCCTTGGAATGGAGTAGTGACTATCATAGTTCAATTAAATGTAGGAGTAAATTTTCACTAAGTCTAGATGAAAAACTCCAAGATAACACTTTAGTTCAATATTCCCAATTAATAGTAGCTCCTACTAACGTAGCTAACTACTACCTCTTGAGATAATGTTTAAAATCACTTAGTGTGTGATTAGAATTAAATTAATGTAGCTTGCTTCCTCTTGATAAGAGTGCGATAACACGCCACTCAATTAATCCAATTCAATCATACTATCTAACAATAACACGTAGAAACCATAATTTCACTGAATCAATAAGGAAATTCAAATTTATAAATCCAACAAACCACAAAATTCAATCCAATCACATAGGTTCAATCCACAAATTTTTCCAAACGGACAAACTAAGTCTCAAAACAAAATACAAAATAATATTCCTAAAACTAGGAAATTAAAATGCAATAGAAAAAATAAATTGAACAAAATAAACTCCCCTAATTTTTTAGCTTTGGAACTCAGGCCATTTTCCACCCCAAGAAGCAAAAAATCTTAGCCACACATTGCTTCAATGTTAGCCAGCCTCATGAGCACAACCACCATCGCTGGTTGAAGAGAAGGAGGGATGTGAATCTTTATGCAATTCGTGAGGGAGTTGGGAACGGTGGTGGTGGCTGATCGAAGGTCTGGAGGTTCGACTCTTGCTGCAATGGTGGAGAGAGAGAGAGAGTGGAAGGTGATGAAGGTGACTGGATGGTGAAGGAGGCGAAACTCGCCGGCGGACTTGGTGGGGGACGTTGCCGCCGGCGAGAGGAGGAAGGAAGATCGAGGGAAGGTCGAAGGTGATGATCTGTGTGTGTCGTTCTCTCCGTTCCTTTCTTTTTTTTAAAAGAAAACGTTCAGTGCTTCTTGATTCCCCGCTTGAGTGATTCTTGCGATCGATTCTGCAAAATCAATGATTCTGATATATCTTCAGCATAATCCGGATTTTGGCTCTTATTTCGCTAATTCTGTTTTGATCCTAATATCTGGCAGTTAAGGCGTGAAGATTCTGCCACGTTTTTTTTTCCTTAGCTGCCGCGTCCTTTGTCGGGATTCTCCAGCTGCTAAAATGAATCAGAAGAAAAAAAACCTAATGAATTCTTTTGATAAAAAACGCACAGCTTTTCAATGAGGGACCTAAGTGAAAATTATAAAAGTTCTGAAATAGGGACTAAACTGAAACTTCTAAAACTTGAATTAAGATTTTCATTTTCCAATTTTATCTAATCTTTTAGGCATCTACAATTTTAACCAATTAACCTAATATCAAATATTCTCATGAAAATCAATAATTAAGAGTAATTACATTTTTTGACAATTTTGCCTCTTTTAGCCCTAATTTAACATATTTATTCTTAATATCAATTTATCATAAGAAATACATTTAAAGTTCAATAACTATGAGAAAACACATTAAAAATCCTTATTTAATTACCAAAAATCATGTAAAAATATGGTTAAATCAATGGAGCTACTGAGGTTTCAAGGGATGGTTTTTTGGCATTGGCATCACTAGGTTCTTCTTCTTCCTTTCCTATTCAAGTCGCTAAGTGGGCGTGTAGAGTAAGTTTAGCCTTCACTCTTTCTCCTGCTTCTATTTCTATTGTACGTGTGAGGTGATGAAAGGTTTGAAGTTCTAATTTAGTAAAAAATGGAAACAGGAAGTAATGTTGGATTGGTGGTTTTTTTTTAATAAAAACAAAAAACTTTGGTTGTTGAGAGGGATGCAGAACGTGGGTTGCCTTTTATTAAAAGTCAAATCTTGTTTCAACGAAAAAAAAAAGTTCAAATCTTGTTAATGAATTGAATTTAAGATACCTTGTGATATACTATTATGATGTTGAAACTATTTGGTTAATCATATGAGATGAAATTTATTGTTTTATAACTTTATCTTTAAGAATGTATACATTGTGTTTGTTAAAAGGTTTGGAAGGAAGTCACAACCAAGTGAGTAGCTAATGGCGATTTAAGTTAGATGGAATATTAAAGTGTATAAATTTATATGATTTTCATGTTTTATTATAGGGATGAGGGGAGTTCTTTATTCATAATTATGTTTAATATAATTATGGACTAAGAATCATATATGAAGTTTAAGTGTATTTCAAAGGAGTGCTGATAATAGGAATTGAGTTGGATTGTTGTTCGGGTGATGAAGTATGAGTTTGAGGTGGTAAATGACATATGGAAATCTTGTACTTCATTAATATGCACATGATTTCATTGATTGAATTTGAAGGTATTTTCAAATACGAGCTTTAGGTTAAAGTCTTTCTCCATATTTTTCTAAACCGTAAAGATTTTGGATTTTGCTTGTATTTGTTGGGTTGTTGGAGATTATTGTTAAGAAGTCTATAGATGTAATGGCTCGGGGAAAAAAATGAATAAAATAGTTATATTTTATTATATTATTATAAGCTAATTATTTATTTACTATTTGGTATAGCCGGATGTCAAGGTGAAACATGAGCTTAATGTTATTGAGGATGGTCAAAGGCTCTCAGATTTTGGGTTCAAATCCTCATTAAGACAAGGGTGATTTTTATTTTTGGGTTAGCCTCAGCGAAAATTACCAAGATACCCTTATCTGTTAAAAAAAAAAAAGAAAGAACAATAGAACATCAAATATTTTCCTCGCTACCCGAATTGCATCGTGAAACAGGGTGAGAGCAGAGGCTTCATGAAACCCCAGCCTCCTTTATCCATCTCTGTTCCTTCATCCGTTCCGTCCATGTGCTGCCACCACCGTCTGTTCTCAACCGTTTGTCAGTTCGACCGTCGGCATCCCGTTCTGTGCACCAAATCGCAGACGTTGTTCTTCCTCCTTGCTGACTATGTGTCCAAAATTCTGCAATGCCTTCTCCTTCTTTTGTTTGGTAATGTGTTGTTGTGACTGGATGTGTGGAAATCTTCAAAATCTTTGTTTGATATGTGTTTTTGAGGTATATCCAAAGTGACTCCTTTTTCTTCTTTTTCTTTTTTAGAATGCTGCGATTTTTTTTTCCTTTGTGGCAGAGTACTTTCTTTTTCCTTTTTGTTTGGTCATGTGGACGGATTTGAAATTCTAATTGGTGTTAGATTTGGGCTCTATCAGGTTTTGGTGTTTAAATAAAGTTGAAATATTGCTATAATGTAAGAGAATTGGGGCTGGATGTTATAAGCAGTGGGAAGGAACTGAATTGCTGAATGTATTTGGAATATAAATATATGTTTGTATGCGTGAAGAGTTCTGTGGATTTGAACAACACTTTAAAGCTTAAATTTGATTATTCTTAGCTATGAAATATAGATTATTTAGAGAGAAATGCTCAGATATTTAAATGGGAAAAACTATGTAAATGTTTATAAGCTCATTAGGTAGGGGCTCATGTGCTATTCCTATATGTATTAAGCAGAATATTGCTCCCAAGTTATTGAATGAAAGTGAAGGTTAAGTATTGTTTTCAAAACTGAAACTCCAGAATGAGATAAGGAAGATTATAATGTTTGGTAGTCACAAGCTAAATGTTAGGGAATGTAATTTAGGGAACTTTGTTATCTTTGTAAATTGGAATGTATGTTAATTGTTGTATAAGCTATGATGGGGTGGATATGAAGTATTTGAATTGAATGTGGAAATAGAAAATTTTATGGAAAGCTATAATTGATGGATTTATTTAGGTGTTAGGCGGAGGAGTGAATAATTTGGAAATCGACTAGTTGGAGAAAGAGACTTGGCATAAACCTTACAGATGAGTGAATAACGTCCCAATTAATTTATGAAAAAGTTTTTCCTTGATCTCAATATGGGGTTTTTAATAGATTCACATGTATTTTAATATAATGCTTCTCTTAATCTTAATTATTGTGTCATTTGAAGTATTTTAGTTATTCTAGTTTGTTTTTGAAAAAAAGTTGTATTTATTAAAATTCCTTGTATCTTAATTATAATATTTGAATCTTTAACTTAGTTAGTGAAATATTTGATAAATGCATTTTAAGCCTGGATACGGTGAAAGAATTTTCCAAATGGAAGATATGACAGATTATGAACAAAGACTGTTTGTGTTTGGAATTTGGCAATGTATAGCTTTGAGAAATTATTTGCAAACCTTTATGCTGGAGCATTTTATTACGAAGTATTTGATATGAGCTATTGTTATCTTGACACAAAGGAAATTTTCATTGCTTTTGATAAATTGACCCCAAGCGTGATTGAAATTTTTTTGAGAGGATTGAATACAGAATGCAGGTTACTAACAGTAGTACTGTTAGTCCTTGGTGCACCATGGTTAACCTCGAGCTCGCTTGATATTCATGGGATTCGTTCTCACGTTTGTTATTCGTGGGTCTAGTATTTGCGCCTGTTTTGTGGCCTCAAGCTGGGCTTGGTTGGTTGTTTACCCTCGTGGACTGTGTGTTCATGCTTGTCATTCGTTCTGAAGAAGTCCTAAGATTAGACGATAGTTAAGATTTACCGTTTTAAATTGATGTTGTCAAACAAAGTGATTTATTATGCATCTTGAGTTATTTAATTGGTGATCATATAGAGTTCTATTTTTATTCATGATTATGTGATATAGGAATTGTAATTTATTGCCATTTTTTTTTTATCGGAAGATAAAAATGTTTAAATTATTTTCTTCTGTATTTTATCAAATTCTATAAATGAGACGTTATTCACCAAAAAAAATTGTTTTGATTCAGAGAGCATTGCTGACCCTATACCTCTTGCCAAGTAGTGAAGAGCCTTCTCAATAATTTAAAGTTCACTGGCTCTTTTTTTTTTTTTTGGTGTGTGCTGCTATTTGATGTAGTCATAAATTTAGACTTTTGTATTATTACTATAGCTAGATGCTCCACGTAGTCTATAGGCAGGATCTTTTTCTTTGTTTTGTTTAGAACTTATGTGTATGCATATATAATGGTGGAGTAGAGCACCAAATGTCATTTTCACAGTTCAAATCATTTTAGAATATGTAGATATAAATTAGAGGTATGATAGTTTGTTTAAGTAGTCTTAAGACTCAAAGAATGTGAGTTTTCCTCACATTCCATGCCAGTCACTCCGCTGGTTTTCAGGACGTGACAATAGAAGTGGCTGAGGTTTGTTAAGAAGGACTATTATGAGTGAATGCCATTAACTGCCATAGAGGAATTTTTTTTTCTATTAAATGAATTTTATTAATTCTATAGAGTTTATGAGAAAAGGGAATAACAACAGTGTTGCTTCAGCATTAGGGAATTAATGAGCGAAAGAGGCTAAGTGGGAGTAAGTTAAATATATTTAGAAATATAGCAGGTAAGTGAATAGCGTCCCATTATAATTTTTATAAATGATATTATTTTTAGTTGTTGTTGCATTTAAATGTTAATTATCATATTTATAAATATGATTTTGTGAAGGAAAGTATATCATATTTGTTTCATTTTTTTATTGATTATTACATGAGTAAAGATTGATAATTTTATTCGTTATTATTTATTTTCTCCAATTGCTTCATAGTATAATTCACGATGATGCACTAAAATGATTAGGAGACTTTTGAGATAGTTTTTATAAATCTCATATGGAAATGATCTTGCATTTTTTAAAGTTCATATGCTAGAATTTGTTATTTGAAAAAGAATTGGAGAGGACTAAATATAGAACAGGGTTACTAATAGCAATATTGTTAGTCTTTGGTGTACCATTGTTAACTTTGAGCTTGCTTGCCTTTCGTGGGCATTGTACTCACACTTGATATTCATGGGATTAGTACTCATACTTATTATTCGTGGGTTTTGAACTCACAGTTGTTTCATGGTTTTAAGCCGTGGTTAGTTACTTACCCTTATAGACTGTGTTCATGCTTGTTTTTGTGGCCTCTATACCTCGCTTGGTTATTTTTCCTCGTGGGCTGTGTCTACACTTGTTACTTGTTCTGTAGAAGTCCTACAAATATATGAGATTTAATGTTGTAAACTGATTTTGTTAAACAAAACGATTTATTATATAGTTGGATTTATTTAATTGATGACCTTTTATAGAATTTTATTTATTACGTACTTCTCATGTAATAGTCATGCTGCTTCAAAGCAGAAAGACCTCCTTCTACTAAAATTTCTCTCTGGCTTAGTATCAACCAAGAGCAGACGGGGATCCGAACAAATTCTAACTCCAACCCGAATATTTACATCTGGAAAGGATTCATGCCATTATACATTACACAAGCTTCGGTCTAACTTCTTGTATAATCTTCAATATTCTTTCCACCTAGCCCCTTTCATGTGAACCGAGGACCCTTCATCTCTCCATCCATCAAACACCATTCCTCAATATGGCTCTTGGACACTCTTGAGGACAAGCATAAATAGCAGTAAAATACCACTTATTATCTTTCCCCACCAATGCAACAATGTATATCTTTCTCATGTTTTTTTAATAACCCTCAACTTTAGCTCATCGTCCTTCCACATCATCCAAATTCCTCCCGCAAAACTTTTAGTGTTATAAATCTACTGGCCTCGCCCTTTTGGATGACGGGTAGTGTAGTCCTTTACTCAAATAAAAAACTATTTTCTTATATTGTTTTTAAAATTCATTTCCTAGGTTAATTACGCTGTGAATTATATAAGCAGCAGAGTACACTAATTTGGACAAAGCATACTGATAAAATAAATTGATGTAAGTAAAGGTTTCTCCGGTAGGATTAGTATATAGTTATCCCGAATAAAGTGCCCAACGAACAAAATAATTATTGTACAGTTATCCGGGTAACCAAAATAAAGTCACTCCCAACTTAGTTTTGCTCCACACGCTTACATTCGTCACCCAACACTGACCTAGAAGCACTCCAGGAATCTTTGCAAAAGCATGGGATTCATTATTGAATCCCAGAGTAATCATTAATCTCATATAACATGTGTATGCAATGCATGTATGTCACCATAATCAGGAAAATAAGCATAAATCACACAACATTCAGTGAATACGTGCAATAATATAAAAGCATACCACACAAATGCAACATTTACTGTAGAAGGACCAAGTCCTAATAAACAAACACAAGATTTCTCCACAAAGCAAGCCTTGGATCTACAACGCTAGGAAAAATCACAGTGGTTGGGCCTTAAACCTGTACCACATTGAATGCATATACAAACGCATGTCTCTCACGAGACACGGATCCACAATCATGAAAAAATCAAACATACAAATAACACAAGATATATGAAGATTAAGGTTACTATCTGTTGGTTGACCACTCTTATAAATAATAATTTCCTTTCTTGGTACACAATTTCTCAAATAGCTCTAAAATAATAATAAAATATAAATATAATTAATTTCCTTCTCTAAAAAAATATTTTCTGTTTTCGACATAGAATAAACCCTTTTTTTAAGTGTCCATATTTATTATATTCATTTTCTCATTAAGGGATTAAATATGGGCTTAAATTCTTTTCATTTTCGTCCAAATTATGAAATTTGCATAAATAAAGGCCCAACTTCAAAAATTCATAACTGATTCTAAAAAACCCTTTTGGGTTGGTTCCAAAGCCCAATTCAACCAAAAATACTAGTTTGGTCCAGCCATATTCGAAAATCCCTTTACAGCCTAAAACACCTCTCCTGTCCGAAATAAAATCTAGAAACAGAGGCTATTTTTTCAAAATTTTATTTCTCCTAATCCAAAAATCATAAAATTACAAATAATATACAAAAATAATCCTTGAGATGTCTAATTTCTCCTTGTAAAATTTCATAATTTTTTCAGTCCATTTACTAGGTCAAAAATCGAGTTGAACCCAACTAACTCCATAGAAATTCCATAAATCAGCAACCCAACATTTTTCAACTTCCATTTATACTTCTAAAAATTATGATCCAAGTTCAACCTTATAAAAATCTCATTTTAAACATTTTAAAACCATCAAAAACACCAAAATCAACTCACATCCTCATGAAAATTTAGCTGCATGAAATTCCTTAATTAATCAACAAAATACCAACTTCCATTCTAGCTTTGTATCATTCATATACTAAGTTTAATCTACCATTTAAGACCATGAAACTTTACTTTGAACCTTTGTTCCTACTTTTCATTAGCTATTCAACCAAATATACATGCATGTTCAAGGAGAAAAATATTTTTCTAGTAGAAATGTTCGAAATGGCTTACTTGATAGCTTCCCAACACCTTTGACCCACTTACTCCTTGAGCCTCCCTTCTTCAATTTTGAACTACACCTCAAAAGACCAGGGGAAAGATGATCTTTAATGTCTTAACCACATTAGAAGAGGTTGAAGAGAGTGGATTAAGGTTCCAAGGCCAAACACTTACCTTAGCTTCAACTTCCTTCTTCTGCTTGAGCTTCCTCTTGCTCCTTTGCTTGGAACCACTTGCTCTCACTCTTCCTTCTCTCTTCAACCGAATAGGCAGCTCAAAAATGGGGAAGTGTTGGCCTTATAAAATGCTCATTGCTTGTGTGTTGGTGAATTATCTACATGCCCTTGTTTTCTCCCTATTTTTCTAAAGTTTTCTTTTGAAATTTTTCTTTTCTCCCTACCCTTCTCTTGATCGACATTTTGGGCTGATTGGGAGAGAAAAATAAGTCTTGATTTTGGCTTGGATAATCTGCTCAAAATCCGCATTTAATGCTCGGGTTATTTCCCCTTTGCTAGCCATCATTAGCTTTAGGTATTAGGCACTTAAAATGGCTTCATCAATGTCATTTCATCCTTCATTTTATTATTATTTTTTCTCTTTCTTCTCCTCCCTCCTTGTTGCACAAAAATGAGAAAGGAAATGAAAAAAAAAATCTGATTTCCATTTTCCAATGGTTCTTACACACTCTAATGATGATGCTCTTGGTGATATGATTGATGGAGACCTTTTGTCATTAGCCTTAGGGTCTACAATCAACAATTAATCAAGGATTACGTATAGGCAAACCTAGGATCGTTCTCTCTTCTCGAGGAGCCTTTTATTGAATCCTAAGCAATCTGGATGTCATGCAAATGCAATGAAAACAAGGGGGTTGATTTTGGATTTTTAAATTAATAAACTAAAATAGAAATGTAATTTAATTAAATGCTAACTATTATTTTTTTGGTATTTTTATAAAATGGAATGGAAATATAGGTAATGGATACTCTTGGTAATGAAGAAGTGACTATCCTTGCTCAAAAATTATGGGAGTTAAAAATCATTAAGTCTTAATTAGAAAAACCTCAAGATAACACTTAAGTCTAATATTCTCAATTCATAGCAGCTTGTACGATCGCAGCTAACTACTATCTCTCAAGAAATTGTTTAAAACCACTTAATGTGTAATTAAGATTGGAAAATGTAAATATGAGTCTTCTTAAAATTAAGTACCAATCGGTCCCTCAAATGCACAAATCAACCACACTAATTAGACGATATCACACTAATCAACATAGTCTCATTGCAACCACAAAGAAATTCAAATACATGTAATCTTCATACTACAAATCCAATATCAATCACAAATACCAAATCAATAGAGACAATAATCATTAATCTCAGTTCCAGAATCATACACAATAATCCCTATCTAGGCAATCAAATATATAATTCTAGACTATGGAATGATAGCAAAAACTCCCCTATGAAGCTTTGGAACTCAAGTCAATCTCCACCACCAAGAAGGAAAATGATTAGCTACACATTAAGCTCCTTTCTGTCACCAAGGAACATTAAAAATGCAGCTAGCATGAGAATCGAAGTTGGAGGTGGTGACGATGGGTGTGTGGTCAACGATGGTGTGAGGTGAACGGTGGTTGAGAAGGGTTGCTCGCCGGCGACAGGAGGAGGAAATGGCGTCGCCGGCGAGAGGGATGAAGGATGGAAGAAGGTTTGGAGGTGTCGATGATTCCAGGTTCGTGGTTCAGCGATGAAGTTCTCGCGGCACTCTCTTCTGGTTTAATATTCAGCGTTTTCTCTCAGTTCCTCGGGTCAGTGTGTCGGGTGCTCCATCAATTGCCTTCAACTGATGAGTCATGACCTAATTCATTTAATGCAAAACGGTGTGTTTTATCCATTAAATGTGTCGGATCTTTTTGTTCTTTTTCCCAGCTCCACGGGTTTGCTCTCAGGTTCACGGGTCTGCAAAAACAAATGCTGAATGAATCAGATTCCTAATTATTAAATGGCCCAAAACGCATAGTTTAGCTGCAGGGACCAAAGTGAAAACTTTAAAACTTCTGCAGTAGGGACCAAATTGCAAACTTTATAACTTGAATTAAAACTTTCATTTTCAAATTTGATTTAATCTTTTCAACCTCCTACAATTTAAACCAATTAATCTAACATTAAATATTCTTATAAAAGTTAATAATTAAGAGTAATTACATTTTTTTTGACAATTTTACCCTTTTAGCCCTAATTTAAAGTATTTACTCTTAATATCAATTTATTACAAGAAAGACATTTAAAGCTCAACAACTGAGATAAAATACATCAAGAATCCCAATTTAATTATGAAAATTCATATAAAATATGGTTTAATCAATGATAGCATATTATATATATATTTTATTTTTTTTCTTCTCTTTCTCTTGCAATTTTTGAAAATGGAGAGGGATGAAGAGATTATATGTCTCATCACATATCTCTTGTATTTATGAAGAGGAAATCATGTGCTACATGATGTCATAAAATTTCAAATCTTCAAAATAATAGCTTCTAGAAAATCCATTTTTGATGAGTAAATTTTTGCTTCAACCTCCCCTCTTTCTATATGAATTGGGCCCTCTCTTTTGAGCTCCAAAAATTGTCCTTCCTATTTAGCCCAATAGTCCTAAATCCTTGGTTAAGTCCATGACAATATCTTGGGTATTTTTGGAATTTTATATATTTTTATCCAATTCTTCCCTTTCTATTCTTTTGGCGCAATACTCAAGGGCAAAATGGGAAATAAAATATGTTTTGACCTCCATTATCATCTCCTATATTAATTTGTCTATAGGAAAATGATAATTTACCAATTTCCAAACTACCATTCCACATCCTTTTTCCTTTAGTTAATTATTCATGTTGATAGAAAAACAAATGAATGAATAAATAAATAAATAAATATCCTTGACTATAACCCTGATGAAAATCCATATATTTCATTTAGTATTCCAATACATTAGTTGCATGAAAAATGGGGTTGTTACATTTAGCCTCCTCAATCGCACAATGCCTGAATCCCAAATTCCTCAAAATTCTTCTTACCCTCCTTCCACTGACTCACTATTAAATCAAGTCTAAAATCAAAAATCAAGTTCTTTATAGAGGCCACAAAACCCTTGTTCGTAGCTCCACGGCAATTCCACGCTACTGTTTTTATTTATAACAAAAAATCAAGCTTGAACAGCCTTCTTCGGCATCTTGCTTCAACTCCTCATGTATAACCTCATCCCTTATATCATTCATCTCAGTCTTCCCATCAATAAACATCTTCGAGCACTCCCCATCATGCACAGCATCTTCAGCCTCCTTTCCACACCTTTTAACCCCTTTAACCTTCTTTATCATTATGCCATGAGAAGAATTCATTGTGCCTGGATTAGACTATTCATATCCTTTACCTTTTATCTTCATTGCACTTCTTTTAGCACCATCATCGTAAGGTTTTTTCCTAACCTTCCCCCTGAATGATCGTTGAACCTGTGCCTCCCCACAAGGCAACTTCTCCGGCCCCCTTAGCTTGTTAGAGATATCATCTATTGCGTCTTTGACGATGCCATGGTCTATGCACTACTTTTCGATGGTGCACACTGTTTTCGTAGCTCACTGTTTTAGTTGTTCAATCTCAACCATTCATAAGTCCTCAAAAATTGCTATGTGTTGCATGATCTCAAGGTTCAAATTACACTTTTTAAGATTATCATAATGTTATGTTTTGTCCAGCTTTGTGAATCTCATCCGTTCATCAAGGGAATTTGAGTCATGTGATGAAACTTGGAAAATACACTATTTTGATAGCCTATCGTTTTTTTTAATCATAAACATAACATCTGATAAAACTTTCGGCGCCCCACACTATTCTGACATCCCACTGTTTTAGCTGTTCAATCTCAACATTTCAATTGTGTGCTTGATTAATTATCCTTAAACAAAAGACATTTGATTGGGATAATTTTGTTATTATAAAGGAGCTTAGATATAAGGAATTTAGACTAGACCTTCAATTTAAACATGTAGGATTAAGTTTCCTAACTTATGCTTTTAAGATAGACATATATCTATTGGCCCTACATAGTCTTATTAGGCTTGCACTTTAAAAAAATCCAATTAAGTACTAATCACTTAAAATTAGGGTTTAACATAATTGGAATGTCTTTTAGTGAATTGAAAGATACTCTAAGGTAAATAAGAATCCTCGACTAGCAAATATAACTTTAAAGGAAATTAAATGGAGAAATTAGACACTAAGAAATAACCAAAGCTATAATAATCTAAGTCACAGCTTAAGATCTAGAATATCTCTTATCCTTATTATTACTTATAGTTAGATTTATTGTTTTCTTTCTTTTCTTTTAGTTAGCTTTTATCCAAATTGTGTACACTCAACTTAAGTGAAAGTGTGAAGTCATTGCTGAATTGTATTGTTAGTACCAACTCCTGTGGGAACAACATCTTACTCATTATTTATTACTTGATATGGCACGTACACTTATGGAGTCTTAGACTCTATATTTTGCTCCTATCAAATTTTTAGCATGGTTGCCGGGGACTTAAGGCAATTGGTGATTAGTATTAGAAACTTATAGTAGTTTTAGTTTGAGTAATTTTTTAAATTAGTTTTTGGTGTTAGATTTGTTTGTTTTGCTGGTACTTTGGTATATGACTCATAGATCAAAAGCTACTAAAACACCGCATAAAACAAGGAATCTCCAAGAGCTTTTGAAAGCTAAAATGTCTTAGAACCAAGAAGAGGAAGTAATACAGACTAAAACTAAAGAAATGGTTGAGGATGAAATTGATCATTTATTTATCAACGATTTTATGGGAAATGCAATCTCAAGGATATTAATCAGGAAGTACGGTGCTTGAGTTTCAAGCCAACAATTTTGGAATCAAGAAGAGCCGTGGTCACAATCTAGAGAAGTGGATCTTGCTTTAAATCTTTAGTACTTAGTTGACTCCTGAATCTAAATCATAATTAAATGTTGTCACTAATGGAGGAATTACAAAGCAACTGGTGAATCATGTTTGGAAATGTCTAGATGACTTATTAACTGACTTTATACATAATAACAATGAAAGAAGGTCCATGAAGTCAGTTGATAAAGCTATTAGAGGCCCTTCTTCACAGTTGATGGCAATGTTAAATACAATCAACAAGAGGTTTGATCACTTCGAAGTTGAAGTAAACTGATCTAATGGTAGACACATGGAAGTGAATGCTATTCATGCCCCTTGTGATTAATGTGGAAATGACCATGATAATGGACAATGCCTCTTATCTCAATAGATGGAGTTAGTAAACTATGCAAGAAACTATCATGGCAATGACAAGAACAATCTATACTCAAACAGCTACAATTCTGGGTGGTCTAAAAATCTCAACCTCTCTTGGAAATATAATGCAGCTCTTAATGAAGCATCAACCTCTAATGCAAAACAAGTGTCACCTTCTAGGTTCTATCAATTGGAAAAGGAAGTCATTCCTACCCAAGAGTTTAAACTTGATCCTAAGTGCTCTTTAATTGAAGACTTACAAGCTGAGATATCATTGCCTCTAAATCAGGTTTCGACTCTTGGCTATGAATGACTTCCTTTTCCAATTGATATAACCTATGAGATGACACTTGTTTTGTATTAGAGGTTGATGCTTCATTAAGAGTTGTACCATATTTCCAAGAGACGTTGGGATTTTTACGCCACCCAGAATTATAGGTGTTTTGAGTATAGATTGTTTTGGTTATTGAGACGGTGGTTTCCTGCATAGTTCACTAGCTCCATCTATTGAAATATGAGGCATTGTCCATTATCATGGCCATTTCCACAGTACTCACAAGGAGCATTAATAACATTTACTCCCATGGGTCTACCATTATCATGGCCAATTTCGTAGTGATACCTCTACCATGGCATACGTGGTACCTCAGTTGCTAATTTACTCACCGCCTCACGGCTTGTGCAATCAGCTATATAAAAAGAATCCTTTTCTATATGATATTTTCAAATTAAGAAAATGAAAGGAAAATATGATATTAACTCATCATCAAAACTAATAAAACAAAGTGAATGCTGATGAGCAAAATTTCTTCAAATAAAGGAGATGAGCTCGTAAGATATAAAACACATATAAATGTGAAGCTCCCCCTTAATGAATGCATGAGCTAACAATATGAAACTCCCTTTAATGATACCAAGTATGAAGAAATCACTTATACTTTTATGATGATAAAAATGTTTAAAGTATAAGGATCATTTTAAAATTGAGTTTGCTCAGGCTAAATTTCATAAAATAAGTTGGAGTGAATGAAATCAAATTAGCCATGATTATGATTTATGCATGTTACAATACCTCACTCAAGTAATATCGTAATTACTTGAGTCATAATCCTCAATTGTCCATTGATGCATCACTGGCTAGAAATACCTCACATCAAGTATGTCTTGAGAACACTTGAATCCCAATAGTTGAACTTGGATTCTTGGAGCATTGAGATTAAGGTTTCTGCTTTCAAAAATTTGTCCATCAGCGTGACATGCTCGAGTAGACATAAATGGATGCTCGAGCATCGTTCCTCATTCCTCTTTCACACGACACGTTGTTGCTCAGGCAGGCTGTCAGGCGTGCTCGAGCAGCGACCTTCATTCTTTCACGAACAAGGTTGGCATCCCGTTGTTGCTCGAGCATGGTGCATAGCGTGCTCGAGTAAGGATCTTTGTCCCCCCCCCCCAAATTTTTTTTGTTACTTGAGCAGGATTGGAGGGTGTGCTCGAGCAGGGTTCCTTAACTTAACTTCTTTATCATACTTTTCGTGTGGTTGCTCGAGCAGAGATTGTTGGTATGCTCAAGCACCAATCTCTCTGTTATCCAACTATGAAACAGAGGATCCTACAAAACAAATATATGCTTTTTGGTACCCAATGTTTCTTGGGTCCACATAAGATTAGACATAACAACTTTTATGCTCTTATATACTCCCTCTGGTCCTTATTATAAGGCACTAACTAGTAAGTTTATTTGGTTCTTTTTATAAGGCACTTGCTTTTTCCCAATGAGCATTAATTATTTGTTTCCATGTCTGTCCCTAATTAATGAGGGTAATGAGTGAGAGTAATAATTAATATAATATTAGAGTTTAGTGCAATTAGTAGGGGTAATATTGGAAATTACTTAAATTGTAGGGCGACTTTATTGACTTTAACTACTTTTATTGGTTTGTGAGAAAAATTAGTTGGTGCCTTATAATAAGGACTAGAGGGAGTAACTAAATCATATGATATTTGAGCAAAGAGTATATCACAATCAGCAAAAATGGTATCCATTCGATTCATGACATTGAACATACAGGTCAACGAATAAATGATGCCATGAAAGATAATTTTTTAATTATAATTTGTAAATACACTCTATGTAGAAAACATGCCATTGATAATAATGCATGTAGGTTTGATCAAAGAGTATAGAAAATCTAATCCATAAAGATAAGCATTTATCAACTAATATTTTATGAACGAGATCAAATTTTTCAAGAATAAAGTATTCAAAATATTTCAAATCTCAAATGTTCTTTCAAACATTGATAATGTATTATGAAATTGAAATTTTAATGTATGAAAGATTCATTTTTGAAATACGTTTAAGATCAATGCACATACTAAATATGATGGAAGTCAGCTTGTTAAAGAACATGTCAGAGTGCTTCAATTTTTGGAGAACAAATTAACATTGAAGTTAATATGTAGAGGAATTTTCCCAAAAGCAAAAGTCATAAGAGAAAACGAATTAGCCAAATAGGCTAAGAAGGATAGAAATATTTATGCCTAATGACTTTGCTTTGACTACGAGATAATCTTGCCTCTAAAATTGAATCTAGAAATATATGAATAATCAAGGCAAGAATAAGAATATACAGATATTGTTACTCAAAATATGGATGAAAACAAATGCTGATGAATTTGAGTAACAAAGAGACTACTAGGATCATGGATAAGAAAACATATACTCATTAGTCCAAATGACAAAAGTTTCAGAAAGTCATCCTAGTAAGTTATTCTACTAATGGTTAGTGCATTGATATTCAATGCACTAATGAACATTTTTAAATCTTGGAATAACCCAACCAACTAAGAATTTATGCATAAAGCATAACAGATTCACAAATTGAATTCTTTTCTTGAAGATAAACTTGAAATTCACATATGATCAACTTGTTAAACACGAGATCCTACTAGTCAGAGAATAAAGAATGAGGAGTTCAAGTATCACATTAAATACCAAGGATCAATATGTGAATGACGAGGAAAACTCGATTGGACAAATTTGAAGCATATTTGACATTCAACATTCAAAAAGTTGACTTCCGATTTTGAAATTCTATTTGAATGCAATCAAAGCATGAATATTTTTCAAAGGTATTTGTATGCAATTTTACAAAACAGAATGAGTTGACATCCAAATAGATTTTAGAATTGTGGATTTCTGGAACACAAACTTAGAAAGTTATGCACAAATTCACTTATGGTCCATTTAGCAATCTGAAAACGTTTTGAAAACCATAAATGATTGATTGCTAATGAAATGTAATAATGGACAAGTATTCATTACCAAAAAAAAAAATGTAATCACAGTATGGGGTAAGAGTTAGATATCACCGTAATTCCTCTTGTCCTTGTTGAAGCTTGCTTAGTTGAGATAGATCAATGTAGATAACTTCTTTTCAAACGTTCACCATCAACATCAACCAATGCTTCTTTTACTTCCTCAAGAGTCGAATTGTTTCTCTATATAGTAGCCCTCCTGAGAAGCTTTTTTCTTTGATCCTAGAGAGACATATAAGTCTTTTTCTCTCTTGGTATCCAATCTTGCTTGGATCCAATCATTGTTAGCGTGAAGGAATAAAGATCATATGCTTTTAAGAATATAATCAGTTCAGAACAACTGAGCACAAAGAATTAAGCATGACTTTATAAAAGAAATAATTTCTTTTCAAAATATCATGTCTACATAAAGAATTAAACTTTTTGAATATTGCAATCCCTTTATGAATAAATCTGGCAAATGGATTTTCAAGAGATAAGAAAGAAATCAATTTCAAAATAGTTTTCAATGCTCATTCATAATATCCAAAGCATAAAACCTCAATAATTATTACTGATAATAGTGTAGGAGGTTTTACCATTGTATACCTTTTACCTTGGCACTTGGAGAATCCACTTTGCTTACCCACTGCCTCTTCTTTATATGTCTTTCCATGGGTGTATGCAAAGCCCTCTCAGAAAATATAGACTTCCAGAGTCTTTGGTTTGAAACTTGAGAGGATCTTCTTCATCGTACCTTTATGCCCATTGCTTTTCAAATCATCCTACACATATAGAGCACTAGATGGACATTTTTGTACCCACTTATACTTGGGTCCTTGAGTGTTAGTAGTGGACCCCACTTGTCCTTTTGGAACCCAAACATATTTGTTTCTCACATCAAAACTTTTCTTGATATAGCATGCGTAAGAGATATGGTCAGACTTTCCACAATAATTGCAAACAATAAAATGATGCTTATTATGAACTATTTTGCAAGAACTGTGCTGGTCAAGGGAATTCAATACCAAATGACCCATATTTGTATATCCTTTCTTCCCATATGATTTTCCAGCAAGATTGAAAACATTTTTGCTTTTCAAAACAGAATTAGTGATTGGTTGGAAAACAATTTTATGCAATTGTTCGAAGTCATTTTTCTTAACCACACAAGAAGAATTGGAATTGTTTACCAGAACAACATCTTGAGCTTCAGATAAAGATTCATCATAATCGTGTTTCATTAGCTCTTCTCGGGAATCCTTATCCTCTTGTTCTTTCGTGTTGACTAGATCATAGAAGTGTTCTCTGATTTCACCTTCCTCATTCTCCACTTCCAATTGTTCATCAATTGTGGATACACAGCTTATAGTCTCAGATGAACTGTCAACACTTTTAACTTCAACATGTTTGTTAGAGGCATATATAAAATCAAGAGTATCCCAGATTTCTTTAGCAGTAGAGCAAAACTTGATTTTCTCAAAATCATTTTCGGTTAAAGCACAACGAAGGATTTTCATAGCTTTAATGTTCAATGAAAAAGTTTTCTTTTCCTTTTCTGTCCAATCCTTTCTTGGTTTGAAATCAAAGACATTTATAAAAACATTCCACATATCAAAATCAAAACATTTTATAAATGATGTCATTCTAGCTTACCAAAATCAAAAGTCAATATCTTTGAAAAATGGTGGAACAGTATAATCGAAACCTTCCGAAAACAAGCAACACCCAAAATCAGTCATTTATAACTCTTGACACTGTTAAGTCCTTTAAACAAGAGCCCCGCTCTGATACCAAATGAGATTCTAGCTGAACCCAAGAGGGGGGTGAATTGGGTGAAGATTAAAAACTTGAAACTTTGAAAATCTTTTCGCGTCTTATAAATCAACAATTAGATATTCAAATAAACAAATACTGGAAATATGAGAGATAAGAGAAGAGAATATGCAAACTGTAATTTATATTGGTTCGGCCCAATCCTTGACCTACGTCCAGTCCCCAAGCTCCGCTTGAGATTTCCAATCCACTATCCTCTTGTTTAACCGGGCACAAGAGAAAGCCTTTACAACCTCACAAGTTTAGTCAGGCACTTGTGTAGCCTTTACAATCTCTTGGTAAGATACTCCCTCTTACACACTGTAAGGATACAATTACACACTCTGTAAACAAAGGATTGTCCTCTCACTCTCGGACTCAACTCCCCCTTACAGGTTGTAATTGATACACCCCCACTTAAGGTTCCTTAACCTTAAGATTTAATATCTGAATGAAAGAAATAAGAATTAATAACTCCTCACGAGTAGATAGAAGATGAACACTGAAGTACAAAATCAATCATCACACTCTCTACTGAAAACTATATAAACATTGTGAAACAGAGAGTATGAAATTTAATCGTTGGATTCATAATGTCGGCATTTCGTCATTGCAAGCTTTAGTCTCTAACACCTTCTATCTTGAAGGCTTCTCCTTTTATAGTTGATGTAGAGTATTCGACCGTTTGAGCAATTCTTCGCATTTAGCATATGACCATTGGAGGAAATAAATATAGCCGTTGGAGCTTCTGACATCATCATCTGCTTTTTGATAATCTGATGTTAATCCTTCACATAATCATCTGAAACTCATTAGCAAACTGATTAAAAGCAATTAGGAATAGTCATGAGTGATGATATGAAGAAGTGAAATCATAATCAATTAATTTAGATTTCCGAAGACGGTAATTTGAAGAAACAGAGATGTTATTGCTCGAGCAACAATCCATGCTTGCTCGAGCAAGCTTGTCTTGATTATTCAGAAAAGTGTTCTCTGTCGCTGATGCTCGAGCATGCAAATATCTTTGCTCGAGCATGGTTCCATCATGCTTGGGCAAGCCTTCGCTTGAATCAGATAAAAGCACCTCAGTATTGTTGATGCTCGAGCAATGTTCAAACTATGCTCGAGCAAGAGGTAGACAGAGGCGAGGATTGTGAATCCAGTGATGTTGCTCGGGTAGCCTTTTTCCTCTGCTCGAGCATGCCTTTCACTCTTCTCGGGCATGCTTCAGACCAAGGCTTGAACGAACTTCAATCATCGCTGATGCTCGAGCATATCAGATATTGTGCTTGGGCAACGCTGAGACAGAGAGCAAAATAGGTTCAGATACATGGTTGCTCGGGCAACCTTTTTCTTCTGCTCGAGCAAGCTTTTTTTCTCTGCTCGAGCATGCCTCCTCCACTTTGCCATTTTAATGCTTTTCACGTTGATGCTCAGGCACGTCAGTTATGCTGCTCGAGCATGGATGGAGCAATTGTGAAATTATGCTTGGGCATCATGTTCTTTCCTCAAGTAATCATCTTCGAATGTCAAATTGCTTGCTACCATGGTCTTGTGCAAATATCAGACTTTCAAGAAGCAATTACATTGACAGCAATTTCCAGTGAGCATAACGTCTTCGGTGTAAACCCAAATATAGTAAATCATCCCATCTCAGAAAGCTCTTCAAATGTTCTTTCTAATTCAATAAGAATCAGCTCCAAACTATTTGTATTTCGTCCATTAACATCAGATGAATGGAGGTTGATCTTATCCAACGTTTTTCCAGAATCCAGAACAGACAGTCAACTTCAAAATATCATAACTTCTTCAATTGATCCTCTTTTTCTGTGTTCTTGATGTTTTTGAAAAGGTATTTGAGTCTAGTTTCAAATGGCGCTAGTTTCATCTCAATCCGATTTGTCGTTTGTAAGATATGCTCAAAATACGGAAGCTGGGTCTGGACTGTGACGTTGCTTTTTGTGGTAACTTGTAAAATTCATAGATAATTCATCTGAACTGCGTTGGGCATGAATTTTTGTCACAAATACGTGTTGGGAGTCTAGTTTCCAATTCCACTGGTTTCATGTCAATCCGATTCCTGGTTTGAGAGATATCATCGAATTACTGAAGGTCGCCAGAAACAAAGCTGAACAGAAGTTGATGGAACTACCTTGCTCGAGCAAGGATTTTCTCTTGCTCGAGCAAGCATTTTTCCTGCTCAAGCAAGGACGGATTTTGAGCAAAAATGGGCTGGAAATGGACCTTGCTCGAGCATGACTTTGTTGTGCTCGAGCAAGGTACTGTGCATGCCTAAAAAAGAGCTGAAATTACACAAATGCCCCAAAACAAATTGATATTCTTCCGGAAGCTTGAATTTGCTCATTTTAACTCCGAATTGACCCGTTCCAACTTCTATTTGATCACAGAGACTTGAATATTGATATTTTCATGATAATTAACAAATTCTTCTTTCTTCAAACTCTATTTTTGATCAAACTTCATTGTATTAAACTTTGTATCTACATTAAATATAATAATTAGTCAAAGTATAAGATAAATGTAGTATACAAACTTTTTGCTCTAAATAATGACATCAATATAAGACATCATCAAAACTAATCAGAATTAACATATTTTCCCTTGCTAGTATCTACGTTTAGACAAGGCAAGAAATATAAATGGGAATGTTATCCTTTTAATGCTTCCATTGGGTCTAAAATGAAAGCTTGTGTAGGGTGAAGGTGAGGGTGTGAATTTAAAAGCATTGGAATCAAAATTGTGCAAAACCTCAAATCTGCCTTGAGTTAGTTTTGCGAGACAGTCAGATTGTGTCGAGTATTTGACTAGGAAATATGATTTTTCAAAGTTACAACACAAATTCTGGAAATAGGCCGAAATGTGCGAAAATGACAGAAACAATGAAGTCATGGACATAACCTAAGTTTAGTAATTCCATGTTTAGTTATAATATATTAGATAACATTTGAAATGTCAAGGGTTGAGATTAGTATTGACCATTGTCCATAACTTATTCATATAGGAACCCGTAATTCACAGAACACGCGAGGTTCACAAAATTTACTTGGATAAAGCAAAAGGTAGTAACTCTAATCTCACATACTCTGTATAGCTGTCTATGACTGTTTGAATCTAATATATGATTGCCCTGTCCCGTATGGGACCAGCACCACTCGTGGCTCGATTGAGCGGAAGGGCTGACCATGGAGTACCTTCCCAGTGGTTAGAGCTAGGCGTAGCGCCTAATGGACCGGTGGTTCTTAGGTGGCTATCCCAGTTGCATTCGGGCGACTTGGGCACTTCCGATTGAGAACACCGGTGGATTCCGGATAGGACTCTTGGTAGCTCCCAATCGAATATTCCTTGTTGGGTGTCCCAATTGAGAACTCCAACGTACGGGAGGACTCTCGATACATGCCAATTTGTTATATCTAATGCTAGGGGTTGTGTGGTGTGTATTTATATGTTGTGTGGACTATTTATTCTGATAATCCTTCATATGCTATTTATACTTTGTCTGTGAGATTAACATGTTACTCTAGGGTTCAAATTGAATCCCAGATGTCTCTAAGGGGATAGGTTCCGGACATGGTCAAAGTAGCAGAAATATCTTCAAAGGAAAGGCTATGATTATGGAGTAATGGTGGTTGCTGTTTAGATATTAGATATAGCTGTAGTGCTTATAGTAGTTTTATTTCAGTTGGCTTTAGGTTGTATTGTATATGTAGACACCGATGACACTTTGGATCACTATATTTAGAGCTCTGTGAATTATTCCTGAACAAATCCAAGAATGTATATTATTATCAGTTTACTATTCTATACCTGTGTTGCTCACTGTATATCGCTGTTTTACTCTGATAAATGTCGTAATTACAAGGGATATGACAGTAAAGGCGTTAGAAGCAAAGGTGAAGGAGCAAGGAGAGATGATTACTGAGATGCGGGCAATTCTCCAGTCCCTATTGAAGGACAAGGGTACGGGGTTGCCTCCTGGTAGTGATGACGATATCGGTGGTAATCCTGATCAGATTGTTGCAGTTTAGACTTTCCGTTAGTTCATTTTGGTCAAAATATTATAAGTTGTAATATTTTGTTTTTCCTATGTAAACTCTTATGATTGTTACAATTTATCTTTATAATATACAAGCCTTTTTATTTTCTAATTTTTAATATTTTTTTATGTAATTACTTTATTTTATAAAACTTTTTTATATTTTTTTAAAAATTAATTGGAATTTGCGAGGGAACAACCTTTCCCTCGCAAAATTTTGAAGTTTGTGAGGGAATACTTTTCCCTCGCAAAATCCAAAATTTTGCGAGGGAACACACTTCTCTCGCAAAATTTGAAAATTTTGCGATGGAACATTTTTCCCTCGCAAAATTTGAAATTTTTGCGAGGGAAAGATTTTCCCTCTAAAATTTCAAGATTTGCGAGGGAAATGTGTTCCCTCGCAAATTCTGATTTTGCAAGAGAAAGAAGCATTTTTGCGACAGAAAAGTGGTTTGTGATGGCGATTTTTGTGACAGAACTTTTTCCGCCGTAAATCAGTTTTACGATGGAAAATGGTTTTTTTGCGATGGAATTTTTCCGCCACAAAAAACTGTTTTTTTTTTGTAGTGTAATATAATATTCAATGGCGCACATTGTTTTCATAGCTCATTGTTTTAGTTGTTCAATCTCAATCATTCATAAGTCCATAAAAACTGCTATAGATCGCATACTATTTTGATAGCCCACTGTTTTAGTCATTTAATCTTAGCCATTCATAACACCTCGGAAACAGCTACATGCATATGACATGATCTTGTTGAAATCACACTTTTCAAGATTTTGAAAATTTTACATTTTTGTCCACTAATTCAATGTAAGATTTCGTAAATCTCAACCGTTCCTTGTAAAGAATTTGAGTCATTCGATCAAACTTAGAAAACACGCTACTCTGTTAGCCCATTGTTTTCTTTAACCATAAACCTAGAATTTTGTGAAAGCACGTTGTTTTGCTAGGCACATTGTTTTCTTCACCTTTAAACTTAACTAACTCTATAAAATGGCATGAGCTTATTTGTGTTGATACAAAATCTTGCAAATTGATTCTCACCAAGTTTTATTTGCCTTGGGTTTCGTGAAGAAATTGCTCATGAAATCTCATGGTGATGAAGAATTAGAAAGTACTTATGTTAGCTACTTTCAAAGGAGTTTGCCTTTTCAATGAAATCAGATCAATGGAATACCAAAAGGTATGGAATTTAAGTTTTATTTTTTTGGGTTGTTTGATATGATTCATATAGTGCTAATCCTTAGTGTTTTTCATGGTTGATTGTTGCTGAATTTAAGGCTCAGTGGAATGGATTCTGATGTTGGTGTATATAATCATATCCATTCTTTCTTTCTTTGATATCAAAATCATGCCACAGAATCATAAACTTCTTTAGTCTTAAAAAAAAAAAAGTAAAATGACTTTTATATGAAGGAGGGACTATATTAATCATATTCCACCTAGAAAATTTATCAGTAATACAAAATTTAGGCCAAAGAGTGATTAATTCATGTAAATTGTGCATGTACTAAAAGCTTCCTTCCATATCTCTCTCTCACAAATTTTCTCTCACTCTCTCTCTCTCTGAGTCTTTTCCATATCTCTGAAGCTTTTTCCTTCAAATAAACCCACCGTTCCTCTTTTTTCATTTCGAGTAAACCGATCACTAACGGAAATGTCTTTTAGTTTTCTCTTTCTGGCCGCCGTGTTCGGCTTTCGCAGATCGACCCTCAAGGAATAATCCGCATACGAGCTTCTGTTCCACATGTTCTCTCACCCAAATGATGAATACATTTGGGAAAATTTACAAATTCGGTGATGCTCGTGATGATGGTGGGCATGAGTTGGAGGAGTTAGTGAGAGAAGGGTACGATTTGCTTGGGGTTTTCAAGAAGAGATGCAGAAAGCTGGTGGCAAGAATTAACGTCTTCGTCGAGAATCATAGAAGAACACAGGACGTAAAGGCTCGAAAATGTACTAAACATGTATGTATATGTATATATTCAGCATTATTTAAGCTTGTGCAGTTGTGCCAGACTTTTGAAGAAGATGGACATTTTTTATCTGTTCACACAAGACAATGCGTCCAGAATCCAACAATAATATGCCATGGTTCAGTTCTTGCTCAGGCTTCTCTCTTAGACATCGCCTTTTATTGATTACATTTTAATGTTCACGTTTGTTAAAGAGACATGTTACGTTGTAATAATTCTCCAATGACGTTACATTGGAGAATTTGAGTCTGTTTATGGTGTAAAAAGCTTAAGAAACTTGATGTTCAATGTGCCAGCATAGAATTTTTTAACCTGGACAGAAGAAGTTGCATCAGATCGATATTTCTGGTTCAGAGTTCTCGGTTTTGATGTTTCAGAAGATGATTACTCATCAGACCCAAAGGGGAATTTGGGGTGCCCAATGCCTCTTAAATTTTCCCAACTTCTCAAATGATTTTTTATCATTAGATTCTACATAACTTTGAGTAACATTTTGATATATCATGTGCAAAAAATATGCAGTTTTCAATTTTGTATGATTTTTTAAAGGAAAAAAAGGAAAAAGAAAAGAAAAACACTAAAATTGTTTATGGATGAAGAGCCCACAATGTATTTGATGAAAATTTTAAGAGAAATGAATCTGTATTTTCACGAAATTCATTTAAACTACAAATTACACAACTCAGGGATATATAATACATCACGGTTGTATTGAAGGTTGAAGCAATCCATATATTTAAGCATATTCAGCTTTTAGATGAGTATGAACTAACCAGTAGCTATATCCACAATGTTTATCGGTGTGCAATGACTGGACACTTTGAGAACGAAATGGTCAAATCAAAAACTTACAGATCAACATCTCTCTTTTGGATCCAATAATGTAAAGACAAAACCACTTTGCTCTTTTGGTTTTGTGATCAGAATCAATCATGAGTTTTTGAGTTCTTTTTCATATTACTTTTGCTTTTATCTCTCTTGTGTATATCGTTCTCATTGACTTGGAAAAAGCATATAAACGTGTGCCAAGAGATGTACTTTGAAAAGCTTTAGAAAAGAGGGGGTTCATGTTGCATATATCAAAGCCAGTAAAGACATGTATGAGGGAATAACAACCAGTGTAAGAACATCTAGAGATAACACAAAAGACTTTCTTATAAGGATTGCCTTACATCAAAGATCAACTTTGAACCCTTATTTGTTTAACCTTGTGGTAAACATTCTAATTGAACCTATTAAAGAGGAGATTCCTAACTGCATATTTTTTTGCTGATGATATAATTTTGTTGGTTGAATACAGGAAGCAAACGGGGCAAAAGAAGAGCAGCTTTTGTAGGTACTGATTTGGAGCAGCATCTACAAAATTTTGGGTAGTGTTTTGATATACCACAATCGTACCCAGAACTCTTTTGGCAATACAAATGGTGTGCTTGGGCGGGTTAGGCAAGGTCGATGAAGTGTCGCCTCTGATTTATACCCAGATTTGTCCATAAATATACCATTTCGTGCTTTAATTTGGTCCACACTAGAATTGACAAATAACATGGTTAAACCATTTTGTACATACTTGTACCTTTTCTCAATTTTAAATTTGATACCTGTATTTGTTCCTTTTATTAAATTTTTTAACTTTGCTTTGTTAGTACTGTCAGCCACTATAAAGTTGCTAACTTAGCAAAGTCATAAGTGCTAATGGTGCTAACTGAAAGTTTATTAATAATTTAATAAGGAAAAAATAAAGTATATGTATCAAATTAAAAAATTAAGGAAAGGCATAGATCTTTAAAAAATAGTCATAACCCCTTTCCCAAAAAAAAAAAAGAAGAAGAAGAAGGAAACATTCTTCCCCTGAAGCAAACTATATATACTTGATTATATAATAATTTAGTTATATTTATGTTCATATCATCAGTTTCCTTGTATATAGGGTAAGGACCACGCTAGTATTGCTTTCAAAATGTTACCGCTTTACAAGTTGAAACCATTCATGAGAAATTGAAACAGTTCAATGTTGTATCATCTGGAAGTTCAAATTACCTTCTTTTTTTTTTCAAAATTATCAAAATGTTACATTTGTCTATTCACACAATTGATAACTTTGTGAATATCATTTATTCATTGTAAGAAAATAAGCAGATTTGATTAATAGTAGAAATCACACTATTTTGATAGCCCAGAATTGTTTTTTCTATTATAAACCTAACATTTTGATGAAACTTTCACACACTATTTTGCCGGTCGCCCGTTGCCGGCCGCCGGTGGTCGCCGGTCGCCAGCCGCCGGCGGCAGAGGTGGTGGCTGCTGGTGGTGGGGCCCGCCGCCGAGGGGGTATTTATTTTTATTTTTTAATTATTTACAACTAAGAGTAAAATGATCATTTCGTGCGAATTTGCATATCCCCCAAAAGTCCTTGCCACCTCTCAGTCTTTTTACAAATTCGATGGACTTCTGGGGTTTTATAAATTCATTTAGTATTTATTTGGAATTTTTCCTTTAAAAAATTTGAGTCATTTAATTAAATATAGAAAACATATTATTTTTGTAGCACATATTGGGTTTTTTTAATTATAAACCTAATATTTGTCATATCTTTGGTAAGGATCACACTAGTAATGCTTTCATAATAAATTATATTACTTTATTGGTTAATCCCAACTGTTCATTATACTTAAATAATAGATATTTGCCACGTTATGATCACAAGGTTCAAATCACTCTTTTTAATATCACTAAAATAGTACATTTTATCACTCATATCATTGATGCCTCTGCGAATCTCGATCATTCATTGGATATGGATTTGAGTGATTTAATGAAATTTTCAAATCAAATTCTTTTGAGGTAGCCCACTACTTTTTAGTTAAGCGCCTAATATATATATGTGATGAGTCTTACGGCGCACACTGTTTTGAGCCCGTTGTTTCTTTTTGGTCTTTCTTTTTCTATTTTCCTTTTGGGAAAATCCATCTCAGGGCTCAAACTAACCCAAAAAAAAAGTTAAAAAAGGTTTTAAAAAAGTCACATGTAAGAAAAAAGCCCCAGATCTTTTTCTGGTATTATTTCATATAACGTTAGTTGTTAACGTCTACTGATATAGTTATTAAAGGGTACTAATTTAGTTGTTAATGTTACTGATTTAGTTGTTAGAATATTGTTGTTAATGTTACGATTTAGTTGTTAATATTATGCTGATATAGTTGTTAATTCGACCGATTTAGTTGTTAACGTTTATGAAATAATACCAAAAAAAGTTTTGAGGCCTTTTTTTTTTTTGGTATAAAAAAGTTTTGGATGGGTTCGGCATCAGTCCCCCACCAAGGCCAGGGCACGGCCCCGGGCTCTATGAGCACTTACTGGGGACTTACGAGATCGCCTACCAAAGGAGTCCCAGCGACGGCAGAAGGGATCGAACCCATGACCTAAGGGCCTAGTCCTGGATCCCTTACCATCTATATCAACTCATATTGACGATGCCTTTTTTGATATATGACTTTTTCTTGAGCAATTTTTTAACATTTTTTTGCTAATTTGGGTCTAGGATAGATTTTCCCTTTCCCTTTTCAGCTAGAGTCCATTGTTTTCTTCACCTTATTCACACTTATTTGTCTCTATAAAGTGCAATTAGCTTGTGTGTTTAGACACAAACTTACACAGATAATTACCAAATTTTATTTTCTCTAGATTTCATGAAACTTTTCATGAAATTAAATTGTGATGATTTGCATTTTTAGATCACATCAATGGAATACCAAAACGTATTAAGATTGAGCTTTTTCTGAGTTGTTTGATGTAACTAATATTCTTTCAATTTTAAATTAATTGGTTTTATCTTATCTTTGCCTTTTAAAAAAGGGCTTAACATTTCTACAGTTGTGGCAGAAAAAGAATTTTGCAGCAAGATAAAACGGCATCGTTTCTTCTACTTTTCTATAAAACTTAAGACACTAAAAAGCTCGCCGCCTACACTGAAGAACAGAGGAGAAACATAGAGAGCGAGGGAGAGAGGATCTAAGCGGATGACGCGGGGGAAGCAGAAGATCGAGGCACAGAGAAGAAGTGCTGAGAAGAATCAGAAACCGAAGGGGTTGCAGCTTGAGGCCCAAGCCGTAAGGCTAAAAGTTGTCTGTCCCATCTGCAAGGTCCAACTTAAAAATCAAAACCAACTTATGGATCATTATGGCTCCAAACATATGAAGGAAAAACCTCCTTCAGTGTCCAGCTGAATTACTACATAGTCTTTGGAGCATATCCTACTATAACTGCTTTGCTATGTGTGCTTCCCATGCTCATGTATCAGTCTGTGTATTTTGAACCAGATTACGCGACGTCGTTTTGTCATTTTTCTGCAGTAAATGCAGAAATGATTTCCCCTTTAAAAAAAGCTCCAGGATTATTTTTATCTCAGAAGTACTTTC
Source organism: Acacia crassicarpa (assembly GCA_034222035.1). Lineage (NCBI taxonomy): Eukaryota > Viridiplantae > Streptophyta > Magnoliopsida > Fabales > Fabaceae > Acacia > Acacia crassicarpa. The sequence continues at coordinate 45,699,018 of JAWXYG010000003.1, forward strand.
AAAGAAGTCATGACTTCGGTATATATCTTCATTTTTGTTTGGTTAATCAATGCCCTTTTGAAAGTCTAAAAAGCAAAGCAATGCTTCCCCAACCATTAAAAATGTTAATTTAATTTAACTCTTAAATTTTGTTTGACAGCCACATCATTCAAAAGGGAACGTAACGTTCTCATGTAACTCGCGGCATTGGGCCACCAGAACTTACAACGGGGATTTCATTCTCGTGATGTGGCGAGAAATAAAGCAGAGAATTGATATTGACAAGCATATAAGAAGGTAGCTGATTCACCCGCAGCTATATATTACAGAAATCAAAACAGTAATAACATGTTAATTTGGAACCATCATTGTATTATCCGATTGTGTACGAGGGATTTAGTGAAGAAACCACCCTTCGTATCATGTCGTATTGCAAGCAACTGGAATATTCATTCTGATTTTTTTTGCATAGAGTTTCTAAATTGTGCTCATACAGTTTCTAAGTTTTGTTTATTTAATCACTCACCATTTGACATTAAGGGGTGGTTAATTTTCTCCAAGCCTCACATATAGTTTCTCCAATTCTCTTAGTTGAGCTTCATTGCAATGAAAAGGAGTACGCTGTAGTGAAAATGTTACTGTCACAAACTATTTTTCATGGTCAAAATCTACCAATTTCTAAATAAACTTAAGGGTATAAAATTGTACATCTGCTTTATTCCGAGGAGCACCCAACATCAAGTACTTTTTTTAAGTGTAAAAGTGCACACATGGTTACAAATTAAGTATAAGAATATTGTTTAACTGTTAAGTTTGACTTTTTTGGCTGACAGGACAATTCCAGGGATTTCAATAATTCAAAAATACACATGTGATTTAGCCAAAAGAGCATCCAACACCAATTTCTTTTTTTTTTAATTTAATAATTTCATTTCAATTAAAGGAAAATTATTTTTTTTCTTTAGGTATAATTCCTGGAATGCCAAATTTTTTCTTTTGATTTATCATTTTGGGAAGGAGGATTTATTCCATGGGTAAAAACAGTAAAAAAATTATTTCCATAATTTATTTTTATTTTTTTAAAATCCTTATTAAATTTTCTAATTAATAATTGATAAATGAGTATTTATGCATTTGAAAGAAAAAATTTGGTCTCCCAAGAATTATACCTAGAGAAATAATAATTTTTCTTTAATTGAAATAAAATTATTAAATTAAAAAGAGAACTTGGTATTAGGCGCTCTTTTGGCCAAACCACATGCATATTTTTGCACCTCTAAAAGCCACGTCATTGTCCCGTCAACAAAAAAAAAAGCCAAACGTAACTGTCAAAGTCAAACTTAACGATCAAACGGTATTTTCGCTCCTAATTTGCAACCATGTGCGCACTTTTACACTTAAAAAAGCACTTGGTGTTGAGTGCTCTTCAAGGTAAAACACATGTATATTTTTGCACCTTAACCCTAAAGTCAATATCATGGATTCCAAAATTTAAAAAAAACAAAAAAAAAGGGTTAAGTAGTAAATTTGCCCCGGAAGTATACCCCGAGGAGCAATTTTGCCCTGGAAGTTTTTCTTGGAGCAATGTTGCCCCGGAAGTTTTTTTTTGGAGCAATTTGGCCCCTCCATTAATAACCCCAACGGTTGACCGTTGACCGTTAATTGACCGTTAACAGAGGGGCAAAATTGCTCTAAACAAAAACTTTCGGGGTAACATTGCTCCAAAAAAAACTTCTAGGGCAAAATTGCTCCTCTGGGTATACTTCCAAGGCAAATTTACTACTTAACCCTAAAAAAATTTATATAACTCATAAAAAATTATTTTAAAAAATGATAATCTAATTTTTTGCCAGCTATCCAAAATAATCTAACTTAGCTACAACAGTAGGGCTGATAAAAATTTACATTTACATGCTACTTATAACTAGATTTATTTCGAATCTAATATAAATATTTCTGGAAGAGTGACATATACTTTTCTTACACAAATAAATGATGGGATAAGGGTCTTAAATGCCATGGAAGTTTTCGCTCAGGAGCACTGGTAAGACGGAAGTTTTTTTTGGGACCAAAAATGCCATGGAAGTTCATAGGAAGTATCAATTTTGTCCCGGAAGTATCATTTTTGCCACGAAAGTTTTCGCTGAGGAGCAATTTCGCCCTGGAAGTTTTCATTAATGAGCAATTTTGCCCCGGAAGTTTACAAAACGTAGCAATTTTTTGCCCCTCTGTCCCCAAATATTAAATTTGACTACTAAATCAGTCAAAGACCACACATGTCATGCCTTGAAAAGGTCGAACTTGGAGTCAAAGAAGGAGATCCTTCAGATGTTGAACTCAAGGCAGCCAGAATTTGTGAAGCCAAACTGATCAAAGGGACTGAAAGGTTTGTCACAAAATGCAAATGAAACGCAAAACGAGAAATGAATTGTTCAAAAAATTAGTTCAGTAAAACAAATGAATAGTGATAATATTTACATTTGTATAGACTGATCATTTTCTTATATCATAAGTAATGCTTCCTTTGGGTTTTGTGACAGTCGACCTTTCAGTCCCTTTAACCTGTTCGGCTTCACAAATTTTGGCCGCCTTGAGTTCAACATCTCAAGGATCTCCTTCTCTGGCTCCAAGTTTAACCTTTTCAAGGCATCACATGTGTGGTCTTTGACTTATTTAATAGTCAAATTTAATATTTGGGGATAGAAGGGCAAAATTGCTCCTTAATGAAAACTTTCAGAGCGAAATTGCTCCTTAGTGAAAACTTCCGGGGCAAAATTGCCCCTCAGCGAAAACTTCTGTGGCATTTTTGGTCCAAAAAAAACTTCCGTCTTACCAGTGCTCTTGAATGAAAACTTCCATGGCATTTAAGACCCTTATCCCTTATTTAATCAATTTTCTTACTTTTTGTAAATTGATTAATTGGGCCTTTTTATCTCTGCCTTCGCTGATTTATGTAATTCGGCCTATTTAAAGTAGGCCTATTTTTAGCCTGTTTGAAGTAGACCTATTTTACAGTGAGGCTTGTAGCCTGTTAGCCTAATTATAAAATTCTTAAAAATATAGGCTGCCTTAACAGGATACAAGCCAAGCTCAAACTAAAAAAATAGCCTCTAACAGGCTACAATCCAGGCTCAGGCCACTTTGTTGCCGAACAAGCCTGGCCTGTTAAGGGTGAAGTCTAGGCTGGCCTGTTTTTACCCCTAGATATTATATAAATAAGAATTAAAAAAATATAATATCATAAATAACAGTTTTAACATTTTTTTGGATTAAGTAACAATTTTTCCATGAATTTTTTTTTTGAATAATTTTGCCCCGGAAGTTTTTTTTGAAGCAATTTTACCCCTCAGTTAACGGTCAACAGTCAACTAAACGTTGACCGTTAAGGAGGGGCAAAATTGCTCCAATAAAAAACTTTCAGGGCAACATTGCTCCAAAAAAAACTTCCAGGGCAAAATTGCTCTTCGGGGTATACTTCCAAGGCAAATTTGCACAGTGGGACGCTATTGTTCGGACATATTCTAGGCGATCGTCTAGTCGAGAGATTTTCTAGGCGAATGCGGAGATCTTGGTTTGTTCAGAGCCAAACGTGGGTTATTTATATTTCGTTCAATGATGGAAGTTTCTGGAATCTGAATGTTGGGTTGATCAATTTTAATATGTTTCTTCTCGTTTTCTTATATTTTATTTTATCTTTGCTTCATTTAAATTGCATTTCTATTTTGGTTTATTAATTTAAAAATCCAAAACCCAATCCCTCTTGTTTTCATTGCATTTGCATGACATTTAGATTACTTAGGATGCAATAAAAGGCTCCTCGAAAAGAGAGAACGATCCTAGGTTTGTCTATACACAAAATATAGAGAACAAGAGCAAGAGATATTCAAAAGAGAGAAATTCTCATTCAGTTTCTTCAATGTACATTTGTGAGGGGTAGGGGACTATTTATAGTAGTTGAAGAGTTGGGAAGTTTTATGTAGCTTCTACCTACTCACCACCGGCCATGAATGTAGTGGTTGACTACCCACTCTTTACCATAACAGTAGTAGGAATCTTAATGCCCATAATAGGTCATCCACATAATATATTTGTAACAGGTTTTTTATTTTAGTTTTTCTTTTTCCTCCTTGCTCTCTTTCACTTTCCCGTAATATGAAGAGTGAAGATTAGGTCCGGCCCACAAATATAGAATCTAAAAATTTGGAGTCCAATTTTTTTAAAATTTTGAATACGTCACTATTTCCAGAGCAGGATAATAAGATATATATAAATTCCAAAATTTATTTTTTAACAAAGTAGCATCATCCGTGCTTTTCATTCAACAGACGATAATTTTTTTAAAAAATAAATTATAAGTTTTGATTTAAATAATTGTAAATTTCAGAGGTTCAATTATAAATATCATAAAAAATATTTAAATTTCAAATGATGCAACTGCCAGTTTTTCATTTGTCTGAATTATATGTACAACGTTTTTAGAAATTTACTAATAACTTTTATATTATTTTACCACATAATTACTATTAATTTAATATTTTATACTTTTTGACAGAAATTTAATGTTTTATACTTAAGTATGACAGAGTCAATCTCTCTAAACATATAAGTTTTTAATATCAGAGTTCTCTTTGAAATCCTTTTGAAATTGATTTTTGGGTTTTTTTCGTGCTTGTCATTCAATAGACGATAATTTTTTTTTAAGAAATAAATTATAAGTTTTGATTTAAATAATTGTAAATTTCAGAGGTTCGATTATAAATATCATATAAAATATTTAAATTTCAAATGATGCAACTGCCAGTTTTTCATTTGTCTGAATTATATGTACAACGTTTTTAGAAATTTACTAATAACTTTTATAAAATTATTTTACCACATAATTATTATTAATTTAATATTTTATACTTTTTGACAGAAATTTAATATTTTATACTTAAGTATGACAGAGTCAATCTTTCTAAACAAATTTATTTGCAGCATAAGCAGCAGAAATTATGCGGCCAAAGCTTGACATTTTGATAATGAAACCAATATGTGTGTATTGTGTGGGGTTTATGTTGTTTAGAAGTTTTTTCAAAAGATAAAATTCTTCTCATATATATATTTTATACGTTGTAAAATTACTTTCAAAAAATTAATCAAAACACATTAGTCTCAATGGTTGATGGCAACAATATTTTAAATTAAAAAGTAAGACATATCTAAAATATATCATAAAAATATAATATTATCTATCCTTAATTAAGATCCACTTTATACCCTAAAGTGGATCATATATTAAAGGTAGGAGAGTGTACTGTGATTTCTAAACAAATATTAAGTCTCACATGAAGATACAAAACCTCAAATCTAACTATTGTTAGCTTTGAAGTCGAGGTGGTTTTGGATTTGCAATCTTAATTGTAGAAGAGACTTAAGACAATATAATGCAACATCTATAATTTAATTACCCCATCATCTTCAAGTTTAAAATATACAATATTTTAAATGGTGGGTTTCATTTATTTATACTAGCTAGCGATGACTCATTGAATTTGAATCATCTGTTATTAGGATGATTTTGAGCTATCTAATATGAAACTTTTAAAGCACCCGGTTTTGATCATGTTAATTATGATTAGTTTTGATGATGTCTTATATAGATGTCATTATTAAAAGCAAAAAGATTGAGTAATATAGTTATCTCCTACATTGACTAACTGCTGTATTTAATATAGATTAATCCAAGTTGAATTATAGAGATTAATTAAGAAGGAGATATTGAATGTATCCCAAAAAAAAAAAGGAGGAGATATTGAAGAAGGAAGAACCTGTAGAGAATGATGAATCTAAGCTAAATGGTAAAGAATGATCAAGATGGGAGATGGAAGAAGGAAGAACTTGATTATTGGAATGAGAATATTATTATATAAGTTCCAAGAATGATTCTAAAAGTCTCCATGATCAAATGAAAGTTGGAATGACTCAGTTCGAAGTTAAAATAAGCAAAAACGAGCTTCAGGATGATCTAACCCAAGTCAAGCAATCATAACTCGAGCCAAGCAAGTTGCTACAATGTTTTTGGGCTTCTAGACTGGTATAACTCGAGTCATGTATGAGTAACTCGAGTTAAAATGTGTTTTTAGTGTTTCTAGATAGGAGTAACTCAAGTTAACACTAATAACTCGAGTTGACAGTGCTTTTTCAGCACCTCTGTTTTACTCTGTTTCACATTTCAGCTGGCGAGGTCTGGTATTTCGATGATATCTCTCAAATCAAGAATCAGATTGACATGAAACCAGTGGCATATGAAACTAGACTCCCAATGCGTCATTTTGATATAAAATTCAAGCCCAAAGGAGTTCAAATCAATGAGCTATAAATTGTGGAAGTTGACACTACAATTCACGCCACAAAGCAGATATAGCTTTGGTATTTTGAGTGTATCTCACAATCTACAAATCCAATTGAGTTGAAATTGGTGCCATATGAAAGAAGACTCAAAATGATTTCCATAAAGATTTGAACCAGCCAAAACGAAGTTTAGACCATGGAGATATGACCTTCAAAAGTTGATACTCAAGATTCTAGATTCAGTTCAGCATAGAAACGACTTTCTGGATATAGCTCACACTGTGTACAACCAAATGAAATGAAACCAATTTCATATGAATCTAGACTCAACAAGTGTTTCATAGAATTTGGAAGCAGCCAATTTTGATGAGCTTTTAACTCGAGTCAGACAAGATAACTCAAGTCACCATTCAGACAGAAAGCAACCAGAAGCTTGGAGGCAAAGGCAACTCGAGTCATTATGAGCAACTCGAGTCATCCATAGTTCAATTGCTTCTGTGTAAAACGAAAATGACATTTTAACTCGAGTCATTTACAAAACAACTCGAGTCATCCGAAGACAAAAAGGAATCAGATCTTTGGCACACAAAGATAACTCGAGTCACAACTACCAACTCGAGTCACGCGAACACACCAAGAGCAATGTGCACAAAAATGACTCAAGACATGAAATACAACTCGAGTCAAGATGAGACAAATAGCATCTGGAGAAAGATATAACTCGAGTCAACAGGTTGTAACTTGAGTCAGAGGTGTCTTCCAAGTGTAGAGCTCAAATTCGCCGTGTCTGAAATCTTGGATTCTCATCAAAAACATCCAGATGAATTCCAAAAGTACTTATACTACTTCTTAAAATTATTTATATCATTTGTGTATGAGTTTCAGGTGATTAAAGTTTGAGATAACATCAAACTTGACAGAAATCAAAATCTGTTAAAGGCATGAAGATGAAGGTTGCTGCAGATTTCAGAAATGGCAGAGAAGATCGAATTCAACAAGGAACTTGAAGAAACGAAGTTGAATACTCAACTATAATGTTCTTCAATGAATTAAAATGCTCAATTTGTTCATCGGCTTCAAATGCTATGACTTGAATATGTTAGTTCCCAGTGTGTTTTGATAATTACTAACAATTGTAAACAATATTGATAAGGTTTGACAAAGTTAAGAATAATTTAAACTTGTATTTTTCAATCTGTCAAAACCAAACTCGAGCCTGTTAGTGTTGAACTCGAGCCTGAATTTGACAGAGAGCACAAACTTGTCAAGTTGATTTCCAAACTCGAGACTGAACCTGAAGTTTAAAATTAAACTTTTGAAAAGTTCACATGAACTCGAGCCTACTAAGGTCAAACTCGAGTTCATTCTTTCCAGAGAGTTTTTGAACTTTGAAAAACATGTTAAACCCTACACTTGCTTTCTTCAAACCTCAAGTTTGAAAGGACCCAAAGAAAGTTATAAGAGAATGAACTCGAGCCTGTCATGGCAAACTCGAGTTCATCTCTGGCGGGATAAGTTTTCCAAACTTGTAAGTATTTTCAAAGCCTGCACTGTCCCATTGAAAGAAAAGTTTCCAGTTTGAAAAGTTTTTTTTTTTAACAGTTTGAACTCGAGCCTAAAAGTTACCGAGAGCTTTCAAACTTTTCCAAAACATTTGAACTCGAGCCTAAAAAGTTTGAACTCGAGCCTAAAAGTTACCGAGAGCTTTCAAACTTTTTCAAAACATTTGAACTCGAGCCTAAACAGTTTGAACTCGAGCCTAAAAGTTACCAAGAGCAAAAACTTCTCGAAATGTTTTGAACTCAAGGGTTTGCTTTGCAAACCTCAGGTTTGTTCTTTCAAGCTGAAACCAAGTTTGCTCAAAATTGTTTCGAACTCGAGCCTGACATTAATGAACTCGAGTTCATTTCAACCCGAGAGCATTTCAGTTTTTCAAATTCATGAGAACCTCAGGTTTAGAAGACAAACCTCAGGTTCACATCTTCTGAACTCACATAAGTTTGAACACTGAAGCAACGAACTCGAGCCTGTAAGAACTGAACTCGAGTTCGTGTCGCAGGTTCAGGAAATTTGAATTTGGGCATTTCAGAAATCAATGTTATTTGATCCCATCTTCCTTCAATATTATTCTCTGATATTCCCTGCTATGTTTAACGTATTTGTTAGTGGATTACAGAGCATTAAAGAATGTTTGGTGAGAGGTTAGAGCATAAAGCAAAAAGCAACTCAGAGCAATTATTGCAAAGCACAAAAGTTACTCCTTCTACCCAAATCCTTCTGCACACGCTTACAAAGTATTTAAGGATGTTAGCTGAAACAAGAAAACCCCTCTCCAACGGATTAATTCACAGAAAGTCAGTCTTGATGACTTGGCCAACTAGATTAAGAGAAAACAAGAGAGAGAAGACCCCAAAACCACTTCAGAACACTTGGGCAACTTCTCCAACGGTCTGATTCAAGCTACAACGGTCATTTAATGTTCTCTAGCTATAAATAGAGTTCATTAACATCTTCACAAAAAAATACAAGAACTCAGAGCGAAAATTTACTAAGTTCATTGTGTATTAGCTTTCACTTGTAAAGTATCATACTTGATACAAGCACTTCAGTGTTTATCATATCTACTCTGTAAGAGAGTCAAACACTTGTAAATCATTTATTGATTGAGATAACTACAAGTCAGGGGACTTGGTAGTTAGGGTGTATTGATTACAACTTGTAAGGGGGAGTGTGTTCTAGTGAGAGAACAACTCTTAGTACAGAGTGTGTAATCATTATTGATTAAGTGGATTGAAAATCCCAAGTGAGGCTTGGGGACTGGATGTAGTTCAGAGAAAGGACCGAACCAGTATAAATTGCCTGTGTCAAGCTTTTCTTCCTACCTCCTCTGTTCTGCTCTGTTTTGAGTGTTTAAATACAGAGCAAGTGTTGAAAATTTTAAAGATACCCAATTCACCCCCCCTCTTGGGTATCAAGCTCCAACTTTCATTTGGTATCAGAGCAAGGTCTTCTCAGAAGAGCTTAACCAATCGAGAAGGATCACTATGGAAGGAATTCTTCCAGATGGAGCTTCAATCAACAGACCTCCCGGTTTCGACGGCGAACACTACTCTTTCTGGAAAGCCAAATTTCGTGTGTTTGTGATGGCAACAGAATATGGTCTATGGAGAGTCTTTGAGACTGGAGACTATGTTCCAGTCAAGGTAGAAGGAGGCATCACTGTTCCCAAGACAGAAGCTGAGTTCGATGATGATGATAAGAAGAACATCACTCTCAATAGCAAGGCTATCCTGATGCTTCAGAGTGCTCTTAGTCAAAAGGAGTACTTTCGTATCTGTAATTTGTCAACGGCTAAGGAAATGTGGAAGGCGCTGGAAATAGCTTATGAAGGAACCTCTGGAATCAAGGAGAATCGCATCAACATTCTAACCACTGAGTATGACCTGTTGCGGATGAAGCAAGGCGAGAGCATTGGAGAATTTCAGTTGAGATACACTCATCTGACCAATCAGCTAGCGGCCTTAGGAAAGCTTTTCGATCAAGGAGCTCAAGTGAGGAAAATCCTCAATATTCTGACAAAGGATTGGGAAGCAAAAGTTACCGCCATTGAAGAAGCTTGTGGAGAGTCAATGACTTCAGTTGCCGCATTGTTTGGTAGCTTATCTGAGTACGAGAGCAAACTGAAGTTCAAGAAGGAATTAGAAGATGTCAATGGTGGCAACAATTGCAACAAGGGAGTGGCTCTCAATGTGGAAAAGAATGAGGAAGATGAAGACGAGGATGAAGAAATTGGCATGATGGTCCGGAGATTCAAAAAATTCTATAAAAGAGATCAAGGCTTCAAGAGATTTCAGAAGGGAAATTCAAGCTATGAATCAAAGAAGCCGGTTATCTGCTACGAATGCGAAAAGCCCGGACACATCAAAGCGGAATGCCCTCAGCTGAAAAATCAAGAAAAAGAGAAGAAGAAATTCAAGAAATACAAGAAGAAGGCATACGTGTCAGCTATATGGGGAGACAGCTCATCGGATGAGAATGAAGCTGAAGAGGATGATGGTGAGAAAGCCAATATATGCCTAGTTGCCGAAGAAGAAGAGCAATCTAGTGAAACAAATGAGGTATATGAATCTCTTCCTTCCTATGATGAACTGTTTGCTGAATACAATGTGGTTCAAAAGGAATTTGAAAAATTAGCAGACAAGTACATGAGTTTAAAAGGGAAACATTCTTTTCTTGAATTACGTGTTGAAAATCTTACTTCTCCTGAATCTCTAGCCTGTGACGAATGCTCTATTTTGGAGAAAAAGAATTTGTAATTAACAAAAGCTCTTGAGAAGTTCACTAAGGGAAGTGAAATGCTCAATGTGATTCTAAAACAACAACGTTTTATAAATGATAGATCGGGCATTGGTTATAGGCCAGACTTTGACAAAAAGAAAGGAAAGAAAAAGAATGGTCAAAAATCTTATATGAATTATTTTACGAAATCTGTTCATTCTTCAAATCCTTTTGCTCATTGCAATTACTGTAATAGGAAGGGACATTCTACTTCATCTTGTTTTCATCAAAAAGAAAGAAAAGCTAAACCTGTAGGAAATTATGTTTGGGTACCAAAAGGAACATATGTTCCCAAGGTACATGCTAACCCCAAAGGACCCAAGAAAAGATGGGTACCTAAAACATGATCTCTTGTGATCTGCAGGTATGTCTTAGAGCATCAAGGCCAAACAAGTGGTACATTGATAGTGGATGCTCAAGGCACATGACTGGAGACAAATCAAAGTTTTTATCAATAAAACCAAAAGTTGGAGGTAGAGTCACATTTGGAGGTGATCAATCCGGGAAAATCGCTGGCATTGGTGAGATAGGTAGCAACGAAGGCCCACTCATCAAAGATGTCTACCTTGTAGAGGGATTGTGTCACAACCTCTTAAGTGTGAGCCAAAGCACCGATAAGGGTAATTTGGTAATATTTGACTCTGATGAATGTTTTATTGTTAAAAAGGATTTGATCTCCATAAATGATCTGAAAAATAAAGCTTTATTTAGAGCACCTAGAGATGGAAACTGTTATACTTTGAACCTTTCTAGCAATGCTTCTGTTTCTGAAAATTGTTTTGTAAGTAACCTGAATGAGAGTTGGCTATGGCATAAGCGATTAGCTCATGTCAATATGTTTCAACTTGACAAGTTGCTGAAAAAGGATTTGGTCATTGGCATTCCTAAGTTAAATTTCAAAAATGATATGATCTGTGATGCTTGCCAAAAAGGAAAACAAACCAAATCCTCTTTTAAAGCGAAAAATGAGATTTCAACCAATAGACCTCTTCAACTTCTTCACATGGATTTAGTTGGACCAGCTAGAGTGAAAAGTCTTGGTGGAAATTTATACACTTTAGTCATTGTTGATGATTTTTCTAGATTTACTTGGACAATATTTTTATCTTCTAAAGATGAAACCTATGATCAGTTTGTTTCCTTTGCCAAGAAGGTCCAAAACGAGAAAGGGTTCTCAATTTCAGGAATACGGACTGATCATGGTGGAGAGTTCGAAAATCATGCCTTTGCTGATTTCTGCGATAGTATGGGAATTGACCACAACTTCTCAGCGCCTAGAACTCCTCAACAAAATGGAGTAGTAGAGAGAAAGAACAGAGTATTCACTGAGATGGCTAGAGCAATGCTGAACGAATACAACACTTCCCAAGTATTTTGGGCGGATGCCATGAGTACGGCCTGTTACATCTCCAACAGAGCCTATGTGAAAAAGAAGCTGAACAAGACCCCGTATGAACTCTACAAAGGGAGAAAGCCGAACCTCAGTCATCTTCATGTCTTCGGGTGCAAGTGCTATGTGCAAAATAACGGTAAAGACAATCTTGGTAAATTTGATCTCAAGGCTGATTTAGCTATATTTATTGGTTATTCTCATAGAAGTAAGGCATATAGAGTCTTTAATACTAGAACTAAGATTGTAGAAGAATCTATACATGTTGTGTTCAGTGAAAATGACTCTGATAAATCCTTGGATGATGAGGAAGAGACAATTTTCAAAAACCAATTCTTTTCGAAAACTACTCCTTCTCAATCTGAAAATACTGAAAATGTTTTTGAGGCTGATCCTGAAAACAATTTAGAAAACCCTGATCAGTCTCAACCTAGAGCTTGGAAATATATAAGGAATCATCCCTTAGACCAAGTTATAGGTGATGTGAACTAAGGAGTAAGGACTAGAAATAGTACTTTAAATGAGGTTACATTTGCTGCATTCATTTCACACATTGAACCCTCTAAAATAGAAGAAGCCCTTTCAGATAATGATTGGGTGATAGCTATGCAAGAGGAGTTGCATCAATTTGACAGAAATCAAGTTTGGGATTTGGTACCTAGGCCTAAAGATCATCCGGTCATTGGCACTAAATGGGTATTCAAAAACAAATGAGATGAGTCAGCAATCATTGTCCGAAATAAGGCAAGATTGGTAGCCAAAGGCTATAATCAGGAAGAAGGAATTGATTATGAAGAAACTTATGCTCCAATGGCAAGATTGGAAGCCATAAGAGTTCTTCTAGCCTTTGCTTGTGTGAAAGGGTTCAAACTTTTTCAAATGGATGTCAAAAGTGCATTTTTGAATGGTTTTATTCAAGAGGAGGTATATGTTGAACAACCTCCAGGCTTTGAAAATGAACATTTTCCAGATCATGTTTTCAAATTAAAGAAAGCACTTTATGGCCTTAAGCAAGCTCCTAGAGCTTGGTATGAAAGATTGAGTCAATTCTTACTCAATCAAGGATTTATCAGAGGCAAAGCTGATACAACACTTTTCATTAAGAAAAACAAATTGAATGAAATCTTAATTGTTCAAATTTATGTTGATGACATCATTTTCGGTGCTACTAATGACTCCTTGTGTGAGGAATTTTCCAAGACTATGCAGGGTGAATTTGAAATGTCAATGATGGGTGAGCTTAACTACTTCCTTGGACTGCAAATCAAGCAACGAAAAGATGGGATATTCATATCCCAAACCAAGTATTTAAATGATTTGCTGAAGAAATTTGGGATGGACAAGTGCAATGGAGCTGACACACCAATGAGCACAACCACTTCCTTGGATGCTGATGAAGAGGGCAAGGACTTCAACATCACCAAGTATAGAGGAATGATCGGATCATTACTCTATCTCACAGCAAGTCGCCCAGACATCCAATTCAGCGTTGGGATGTGTGCTCAGTTCCAATCCGCACCTAAAGAGTCACATTCTGAACAAGTGAAGAGGATATTCAGATATCTCTCTGATACAAAGACTCTTGGACTGTGGTTTCCCAAAGGACAGCCGGAGCACTTGGTGGCATATTCGGATTCGGACCATGCTGGTTACAAGACGGATAGAAAGAGTACAAGTGGTCAATGTGAGTTCTTTGGCAACTCACTTGTCTCTTGGTTCAGCAAGAAACAAACAACTGTGGCTGTTTCTTCCACAAAAGCTGAATATGTAGCTGCATCAAGTTGCTGTGCTCAAGTGTTATGGTTGAAGCAACAACTTGCTGATCTTGGTGTGCACTTGAAGGAGATCCCAATATTGTGTGACAATACAAGCACAATAAGCTTGGCCAAGAATCCGGTGCAACATACAAGAACCAAGCATATTGATGTGAGACATCACTTCATTCGGGATCATGTGCAGAAGAGAGATGTCAAAGTGATGTTCATTCCAACTCATCTTCAATTGGCAGACATTTTCACCAAGCCTCTAGCCAAGGAGCCATTCACTTTCATAAGGAGAGAATTGGGAATGGTAAATCCCAATGAGTTGTAAGTTTACTCTTAACCCAATGTTAGTTTAAGGTTTTGATGATTATTTGTTACTAACTTAAGCATCGGAGCTTCTAGATATGTTTTATGCAGGACGTTTCTATCTAACATCTGCTAAAAACTGAAATGAACTCGAGCCTGTGAATGATGAACTCGAGCTCGAGGAAGGCAGATAAGGGGTGAAAAGCAAAAGGGAGAGTGAACTCGAGTTCATTAGTAAATGAACCTCAGGTTCATTTTTGGCAGAGAGCAACCCTGGACCAAATAAGAAATGAACTCGAGCCTACACTTGATGACCTCGAGTTCGAAAGTCACAGAGAGCAACCCTGCTAAAACATCAACCTGAACTCGAGTTCATAAGTGACAACCTCGAGTTCGAAGGGAAGTTCAAGAGTTCACAGTACACTCTTGAAGTCCAGGTAAGTGGATTTTAATGACGAACTCGAGCCCACGAGTTGTGAACTCGAGTTCATCGCGGTCTATATATATTTAACAGTTGCAAACTTTTCACTCCACCTCACTCTCAACTCCGGTTTGCCCTAATCTTCCTCATTCTCTTCATCTTCTCCACTCTCTGTTTCTGGCGAAAATGTCTCCCAAAAAGAATCCCACCGAAAAACCTAACCCTAATCCCTCTCAAACATCCTCTCAAGCTCAATCTGAGCGTCCTGTCCGAACAAAGACTCGATCCACTCGTTTGCGGCATGGAATTGACAAATTTGTCAGAGGAGTACAAGGAGAGAACCCAGATTTGGTATCTACTCGGACTAAAGCGCTTGTAATCAGAGAAGAAAGGTCAAAGAAAAGGCATGATCCAGAGCCTCCGGTTCCAGGGAAAGGAAAAGCACCCCAACCCACTGCTCCATTGAGAGAGAAGCAACCTTTCAAGAGGAAGAAGACAGCCGGTATCTCCTCTGTTCCTACTCCTGGCCAAGGAAGTGGACAAGCACAGACTCAACCCCAAGCTCATCCTCAACAACATCAGCAGGATCAAGGTGGTCCTCAGGTATCACAGACACTTCCTGCTCTGTTAGACATTTATAATCATAAGAAGTGTCCAGCTGGTTTCAATGAAAATCCTTGTAGGATGACCCCTGAGGAGGGCACTCAGTTAAGGAAGAGGTTTGATGAAAAGAGAAAATTTTGTCCGATTGTATCTGTTGATATGGATAAGATCAAAGAAGAACGTAGTTTAGACTTGAGGCCTTGGTTGAAGCCCTTTGAGTCTTTAATATCCATCAAGACACCTTACAGTCCCAAGCTTGTCAAAGTATTTTATTTTCATATGAGGTCTGCTAATATTTTAGACTCAGAAGGGGATTTAGTGGAAGAAAGGATAGTTACTAAAGTCAGAGGGCAAGAAATTACCATTACTCCAGCTTATCTCAATTCCATTCTGCAAATTGTTAATCCACCTAGACCTGAGACTCACCGATATAGCCAACAAACCACTTTTAGTCTGCTTAGGCCAAATGAGACTGTTCCTGAGGGATTGGAGATCCTTAACTTCACACCTGCTGCAATGCCCCCTAGGAACTGGGCAATTTGGTACATTTACACAAGAAATTGAAAGAGAAGGAAATCACCAAGAGGGGGGGTGAATTGGGGATTTCAAAATTCTTTTCGGTTCACCCACACAACAGAAAATATTAAGGCAAAGTGGAGATAGAGTAGAGAAGCTTGACACAGATGATTTATCCTGGTTCGGTCTAATCCTTGACCTACATCCAGTCCCCAGCACCTCTGGGATTTTCCACTATCACTCAAGAACAATTACACACTCAGTACTCAGGATGATCCTCTCCCTAGGACTCACTCCCCCTTACAAGTTGTAATTGCATACAACAGATGCACACTCTGTAACCAAAGGATGCTCCTCTCCCTAGGACACACTCCCCCTTACAAGTTGCACTCTGTAATCAGATACACCCTCTGTAAACGCAGGATGTTCCTCTCCCTAGGACACACTCCCCCTTACAAGTTGTACTCTGATTTTCCCAATCTCCAAGTCCCACTTGACTTGAGATTATTACAATGAGTGAATTACAGTGATATAGACTCTTTCTAAGAGCAGATAAGGTTACACACTGAAGCTCTATGTATCAAAGATACAAACAAATGTATATACAGAGAAAGAATGAATATTTTCGTGCAAGCTTTCTGTAGTTGTCTTCTCTCTCTTGTTTCTTCAAATCTTCAGCTATTTATGGTAGTTTGAAGCTTGTGGACGTTAGGTAACCGTTGGAGCTTCTTCCCATTTGAAAAACTAGCTGTTGCAAGTGTTTCTCCATGTGTAAAGTTGCTGCAGAAGCTGTTGAGCGAATATGCTGTCACCACTTTCAGATTTGCACGTTTTTCACTTTCTTGCAGCTGAATGATGAGGCCCATACTATCTTGTTTGTTGATTCAACTTTATTCAGAGGAGCCTAAGTTGTCTGCAAGGTATGCTGAATGTTTATCACGCCAGGCTGTGGTCCATTCCCTTTTGTCTTGAAGGATATAATATTATATTGCAAGTTGCACAAGCTATCCCTTCATTTGATTCTCTGTCATGGGCTTGATATTTGAATATTGAATCTGTTGAAGCTTTTGTCCGTTGGAGCATTTCACCATTGAATATTCGAATCCTGTTGCAGAACATTTCAATTGAGCATTGATTCAAGTTGCTAGTTCAAATCTGCCTTCTTTTGCCATTTCTGGAAATTCTGAATCACACTTTGATTTCTGTCAAGTTTGATGTAATCCCAAACTTTAATCACAAATAAAGTGGTTAAACAACTCTAGGAACATTAGAGATTGATCATGGGAAGTATTGAGATCAAACAAGAAGATATTGCAAATTCATCAGATTTGAAATTCTGAATTAGCGTCGCGAACTCCAGTTCAGTTCTTGCAGGCTCGAGTTCGTTGCTTCAGTGTTCAATAATATGTAAGTTCAAAAAGTGTAAACCTGAGGTTTGTTTTCTAAACCTGAGGTTCTCAAGTGTTTGAAAAGCCAAGTTGCTCTCGGGATAAAATGAACCTGAGGTTCACAATCTAAACCTGAGGTTCGCAACTCATTGAAAAGTTACATTGCTCTCTGTCTGAAATGAACTCGAGTTCGTTCACTTATAGGCTCGAGTTTGGCTTTTCCCAAATGTTCATTTCCTCTCTGGAACTCGTGAACTCGAGTTTGCTACTTATAGGCTCGAGTTTGGATGTTTTCCAGCACCTGGTTGCTCTCTGTCTGAGCTAAACTCGAGTTCGTTCACTTATAGGCTCGAGTTCGGCTTTTCCCAAATGTTCATTTCTTCTCTGGAACTCTCGAACTCGAGTTTGTGACTGATGAACTCGAGTTTGGTTGCTTCTGACTTGGACTGGCTTGAGTTTGCAACTTTATCAAATTTGAAAGGTCATATCTCCCTGGTCCGAACTCCGTTTTGGTCCATTCAAAGCTTGATGGAAAGCTCTGTGTGTCTAGTTTCCAATGGCACTGATTTGAGCTCAATTGGATTTGTATTTTGTGAGATATACCCAAAATACTGAAGCTTGGTCTGGACAGTGACGTTGATTTTTGATCCAAATTGTAAAATTCATAGATAATTCATCTGAACTCCTTTAGACATGAATTTGTGTCAGAAGTACGTGTTGGATGTCTAGTTTCCAATGCTTTTGGTTTCGTATCAATCCGATCTCTGGTTTGTGAGATATCATCGAATTACCAGACCTCGCCCGAGCTGAACGTGAAACAGAGTGGAGCTGAAGTGCTGATGACCACTGTGAACTCGAGTTCACACTTACAGGCTCGAGTTTGCCTAGTCCAGAAACACCAGAAATGCTGAAAACACTTATGGGCTCGAGTTTGTTCTTATAGGCTCGAGTTTGCCTAGTCCAGAGACACCAGAAATGCTGAAAACACTTATAGGCTCGAGTTTGCCCATCTAGAACCTCATTCTTGCTTGTTTTAACTCTGAATTGAATCATTCCAACTTCCAAATGATCTTGGAGGCTTCTAGCATCAATATAAGAACTTGGATCATAAAATCTTCATTCCATATATCAAGTTCTTCATTATTTGGTCTCTTCTCTTCTTCCTTTCAATTCTTATCTCCTCTTTGATCAACCTCTATAATTCAACTTGGATTAATCTACATTAAATACAACAATTTGTCAATGTAGGAGATAATTATATTACTCAATCTTTTTGCTTATAAGAATGACATCTATATAAGACATCATCAAAACTAATCAAAACTAACATTCTCCCCCTTTTTGATGATGGCAAATACTATAGGAAAAATGTGGATGAACATGAAAATATAACAATGCAACATATTTTTCTTGCCATTCTCTCCCCCTTATTTGTCATTAGCAAAAAGTTGAAGTAAAGAGGAAATATTTGAAAAGAGAAACTGTGAAACCAAATGAGAATTAGTCAAAGAACTGATTTTCTCTTCTCGATTTGAAATTGTTTTCATTATGAGTATAAAATCAGATTGGAATGTTTCTTATGAATTAGTCAAGGATGAACTCGAGTTCGCCATGACAGGCTCGAGTTCATACTCTTAAAATCTTCTTTGAACTCTTTCAAACTTGAGGTTTGAGTAGAAGTTTGGAGTTTGAAATAGGTTTTCAAAAGTAAAAAAAAAAATCCTCTGGCAATGGTGAACTCGAGTTCGCCCTTGGTAGGCTCGAGTTCACTCAAACTTTCAAAGGTTTAATTTTGAACTTGAGGTTCAGTATCGAGTTTGGGCTTTGGCTTGACAAGTTTATGCTCACTGTCAAATCCAGGCTCGAGTTTAATCCTGTTAGGCTCGAGTTTGGTTATAACAGATTGAAAATCACAAGTTTTAACCATCCTTGGCTTGCCAAATCATTCCATTATTGTTTAAGATACCAAAATTTAGAGAGGTTTTCAAGACATCTTTCACAATTAAAGCATAGAGATACCAAGCATGTGCAAAAATTTCTACTGAATATAAAGAGAGAGAGTTTAGAAATGCTCATGTTGGTTCTGCAAGCTGATGAATGATCAAAGAAGTCTATTTGCTTGCTACATGAAGTTTGACTGTGTCGCCATGGTCTGAGATGAAGTAGTGGAATGCTCTCTTCCTTGTTGTGTGAGATTCTTTGAAGAAGATCAATAACAGGATCATGAATATCCTGTATAATGTAAATAGGATGAAAGTACTTGCTTCTTGAAGACTATTGCATCTGAATATGATTAGCACTCAGCTTCCATCCTTTGCTTTTTCTTCAAAGGTCATCTATGTAGAGCATATCTCAGCTTCAATGGTTGATCTCTAAAGTTGCAGCTCATAACAAAATCTCCTTATATGAATTGAAAACTTTCTTTGCAAAAGATTTGTTAGTGCAAGCCAAATATCAAAGTATCCCTTTCTATAAGATAGTTTCAAATAACAATGAAAGGAAAATATGATATTAACTCATCATCAAAACTAATGAGAGATAGTAAATACAGATGAGTATGCTTAAAAGAGTTTTCTTCAAATAAAAGAGAAGAGCTTATAGAGTATAAAACAACCATGAATGTGAAGCTCCCCCTTAATGAATGCATGACTAAAAAGTGAACTTCTCTTTAATGATACCAAATAATAATGTCATACCAAATGTTATTTCTCAATGACAATTTGTGAATACACTTTATGTAGAGAAGATGTCATTGAAAGATGCATGTAAGTTTGTGCATAGAAAATCTTATCTATAAAGATAAGCATTTATCATTTTAAACTTCAGATTTTTCAAGAAAGATCATGAAATATGCAAGGTGTTTCAAATCTTGAATGGTCTTTAAAAAAAAAATGATGACACATTATGAAATCAAAAAAATTTTTATTCATGAAAGATTTTTGAAACATGTTTGAAAAACAATGCTCATTTGAAACATGGTGGAAGTCAATAGGTTTAATGAATATATCAACATGCTTCAGATTTAGAGAACATATTGAACATTGAGGTTAACATATGGAAGAATTTTCTGCAAAGCAACAGTCATAAGAGCATTATCAAGATATTCTTAACACAACATATATATGCAAAATGACTTTGCCATGACCAAGAGATAATCTTGCTTCTTAGATGAAAGTCTTGAAAGTATGACAACAATCAAGGCAAGATTATGAATATACATAGATAGTTACTCAAAATATGGATGGAATTAAATTTGATGTATTTGAGTAACACTAAGAGTACTAGGATTCATGGACGATGAAGCACAATTTCTTTAGTCCAGATGACTAAAGTTTCAAAATATCATCCTAGTAAGTTATTCCATATAATGGTTAATACACATAATGCATTAATGAACATTCATAATGCTTTGGAATAAGGTTTTATGCAATAAGCATAAGTTTTCACAAATTGAGTTCTTTTCTGGAAATAAGCTTGAAGCTCATATACGATTAACTTGTTAGACATGAGGTCCAACTAGTTGGAGAATGAAGCTAGAGAGTTCAAGCAAAACATTGAATTTTAAAGATCAATATGTGAAAGATAATGAAAACTCAATTAGAGAAATTTGAAGCATGTTCAATATTCAGTAACAATATTAACTTCCAATTTGAAACATCATTGAAATGTAATCAAAGTATGGATATGTTTTCAAAACATTTGTATGCATCTTCATAAAACAGAGTGAATTGAAATTTAAACAAATTTTAGACTTGTGCATTTCAAAAATATAAAATCAATAAAGTTATACACAAATTTACTTGTTTGATTATCAAAAATTCACTAACAAACTGAATAATCATAGTTAGAAATATGAGTGAATGATGATGTGAAGTATATAGATCATACATGAAGTTTTTGGAAATTCGAGCAAGATGATTTCAAAAACATGGTTGACTCAAACTTGAGTTTAGAAAGACAAAACAGAGTTTGGTAAGGCAAATGGGAGTTTGGAAAAACAAACTGGAAGTTCATGAAGGTAGTCTCAAGTTTGCTTATTTTTAAAACATTAAATGCTCTTGACCAAGTGTAAACTCTTTGAAAATTTTCTCTGGAGGTCCAAACCTGAGGTTTAGAAACTTTAGTCTCAAGTTTAGGATGTAAACTGGTGAATTTTGCCTTCTGTATGGACCAAACCGGAGGTTTACGTAGTAAACCTGAAGTTTGTAAAATTTGTACAGGACCAAACTGGAGGTTTGCGTAGAGAACTTGAGGTTTGTAAATTTTCTTCAGGACCAAACCTGAGGTTTGCATTTTAGGCTCGAGTTTAGACTTCTATTGAGCAACCATCGGGTTTTCAGTTTGAAATATACTTTGAGCAAAACCACAAACTCGAGTTTGTAAGTGACGAACTCGAGTTTGACACTGTTTATGTCAAAAATCAGTTTAAGCTCTTAAAAGACAAATTGGAGGTTCCCAGTGCAAACCGGAGGTTTTCTCAAGTTCAAAAAATATTTTGCTCTCTGTAAAGGCATGAACTCGAGTTTAGAAACTTGAACTCGAGTTCTCTCAAATTAGAAAAACTCTTGGAAACTTTTGGCCTAAAGCAAACTGGAGGTTCATGGAAACAGTCTCAAGTTTATGAAAATCTCATTTGAAAAACTGGAGATTGGCTTTTGAAATTGAATAACTTTCAAAACCTTTTAACTTAACATAAACCGATAATGAATTACATATAATCATAGTATGAGACAAGGATTAGATATCACCAAAATTCCTCTTTTCCTCATAGAAGCTTGCTTGGTAGAGATGGATTGATGTAGATAACTCATTTTCCAAATTTCACCATCAACATCAAGTTTGGCTTGTGCTTCCTCAAGACTTAAATCATTATCTATCTTGCATTCTTGAGAGGCTTTCCCTGATCCTACAAAACTATATAAATCTTTTCTTTTCTTGGTGTCCAACCTTACTTGGATCCAATCAATGTTAGCTTGTAGGACCAAAATTCACATGCTCTAATAATACAACCAGATTATGATAATTAAGCATAATGGATTAAACACAAATTCATGCATGAAAGATGTATTAATTATATTTTTAAAGTTCATAATGTATGCATGAGAACAAATAAGCTAATGAATATTGCAAGCTATATATAAATCTATAGATTCTTAAACTATGCATATTGTTTGCAATGTTCATTCCTACCATCCAATGTGTAAAACCTCAATAGGTGTTCTAGAAAACATAGTAGGAGGTTTTACCATTGTGTACCTTTTACCTTAGGTACTTGAAAGATTGACTTTGCATACCCATTGTCTTTTTGGTGTTTGCAAAGTCTTCATAAATGATGTAGGCTTCAAGTATCTTCTGTTTGATACTTGAGAAACTCTCTTCTTCTTGTTCTCCTCAAGATAATTGAGTGGTACTCTCTGATAAATTGTTCTTGAGGTGGAGTATGCACTTCTACTTTGCCCCTTTTCTGCAACATGTGCTTTGGTGGTTGTTCCTTTTGATACATGAGAGATTTTCTGGTTCTTGGCTTCTTTATGTCCATTCTTTTTTGAATCAATCTGCACAAACATAGCAATAGATGGACATTTTGGTACCCTTTTGTTTTTGGGTCCTTCTGGATTAGTTTGGCCCTTAGGGAAAACATAAGTTCCCTTTGGTACCCACTGATAATTTCCAACAGGTTTATTTTTCCTATCTTTCTTATGGAAGCATGATGAAGTATTATGACCTTTACGGTTACAATAGTTGCAATGACCAAAAGGATTTGAGGTGTGAACAGATTTTTGAAAATAATTCAAGTAAGATTTCTGTCCATGTTTCTTCTTCCCTTTCTTCTTATCAAAATCTGGTTTATAACCGATTCCTGATTTGTCATTTGTGACTCTTTGCTGTTTTAAAATCACTTTGAGCATTTCACTACCTCTAGTGAACTTCTCAAGAATTTTTGTAAGATGTAAAACTCTTTTCTCCAAGATACAGCAATTGTCACAAACCTTTTCACAAACATTTTCTGAAATATTTTCAGAAGTGTTTTCAGAAATGTTTTCACAAGTAGATACAGAAATGTTTTTAGAAGTAGAAACAGAAGAAGAAACATTCTGAACTTGTTCTTTCAACAATTTAATTTTCTTCTTGGATGCAATGAACTCTTTAACAAGTTTTTCATATTCAGTATATAGTTCATTGTATTCAGAAAATAATTCATCATAGGAAGGTTCAGTATCATTTACCTCATTGTTGCTTTCAGATTGTTCTTCAGCAACTAGACAAAGATTTGCCACTTCTTCCTCATCACTTTCTTTATAGACTATTTCAAGAGCTTCCCACATGGCTTTGGCTGATGGCAAATTACAAATTCGAAAAAACTCTTGTTGACTAAGAGCACTTTGCAGCACATGGATTGCCTTCATGTTGAGAGTCACTTGCCATTTGTCTTTTTCATTGTACTCTTCTTCAAGCTTGGGAACTCTTACTCCATCTTCTATGTCAGATGGTTCATAATTTCCTTTTTCAAATACTCTCCACAAACCATATTCAGATGCCATCACGTAGACTCTGAACTTTGCCTTCCAATAAGAGTAATATTCTCCATTGAAACCTGGTGGTCTGTTGATTGAGGCTCCTTCCGGTAGAATTCCTTCCATAGGATCTTTGATCTAGGATGTTAATCCTTCAAATAGATAACCAAAGCTCTGATACCAAATGAAAGAGAAGGAAATCACCAAGAGGGGGGGTGAATTGGGGATTTCAAAATTCTTTTCGGTTCACCCACACAACAGAAAATATTAAGGCAAAGTGGAGATAGAGTAGAGAAGCTTGACACAGATGATTTATCCTGGTTCGGTCTAATCCTTGACCTACATCCAGTCCCCAGCACCTCTGGGATTTTCCACTATCACTCAAGAACAATTACACACTCAGTACTCAGGATGATCCTCTCCCTAGGACTCACTCCCCCTTACAAGTTGTAATTGCATACAACAGATGCACACTCTGTAACCAAAGGATGCTCCTCTCCCTAGGACACACTCCCCCTTACAAGTTGCACTCTGTAATCAGATACACCCTCTGTAAACGCAGGATGTTCCTCTCCCTAGGACACACTCCCCCTTACAAGTTGTTGATGAAGGGGTAACCAGTGCAAGTATACACTATCAATGTAATACCGGCAAGTATCCCAAGGTAATAAAATATCGTTCCCACAGGGACCAAAGTTCCAACTACCAACCCAAATCACTTTAATTTATAGTTGATGTAACCGAAAGAGTTTTTGATGAAAATATTAAAAGACAGTAAAATCACACAGAAATTGAATTAAACTTTGTAAAATGAAATTAACAAAAGCCTAGGGTCATGTATATCATCAATAATCCATTTAAATGTTCTTCCTTTACCAAAAGCTAGATTAAGACCTAATCTTCTTTTAAGGTAGAAATTAACTACTTAACCGTTGAATTGGAGTATGTCAATCGAATTTCATATTTTAATCTAATTGCTTATTCCTAAGTCAATTAGCTTAATCCTTAATCCTAAAGTCATGTTCCCATGCTCATTAGAATTAATTCTTGCATTAAGCCCAGAATTCTTTATGATTGCATAAAGCCTATGCCAAGTTCCCTTGCTAGTACCTTATGTTCTTTAATCAATTGAACCTAGAATTAACTAGCCTTTCCCAAGGTCTAATTAATCTTTCAATTCCTTAATTAGATGATCAAACCAACCAAGGCATTAAGCGTGGGTTAAAGAAACATATCCAAGACAAACATTATGCAATTAGAAACAGAATTTCAATTAAACTTCATAAAGAATCCATACATGACCTTAGAAAGATACTTAGTTCATGCTAATCATGACCAAGCATAAAAATGGTAAAAGATGAAGAACATGAAATTAATAAAACAACCAAAAAGGAAAGATTACAACTAAGCCATACCAAGAAGGAGGCAAGAAATACAAAAGAAAAACAATACATAAAACAAAAGATTAGAACTAAGCCATACCAAGTAGGAGGCAAGAAACTAAAGACAAGAATTAAAGACAATACATAAAACTAAATAAGCAAAACTAAAGCCTTCCATGTAGGAGGCAAGAAATAAAAGAAGGCAGATAGAATGGGAGAGATCATGGTCTCTCCAAGGTGTGTCTACATCTTCTAAACATCCTTGTATTTATAGAAAACATGGGAGAACTATTGAGCCACAATTCTTGACTTTTGTGCTCCAAAAACGCGTCCGAATTACAGCCTGGTTTACACCAAGATTTCGGTGGCTTTCGGTGAATTTTTCTTCATATGAATTGTAGCCCCGGATGTCAGCTTTCCAGTCGTTCAAACAGGACCTCATTTGGATATCCGTAGCTCCAGTTATGGGCCAAACACTGCATGTTGGTCCAGAGTCCGTCACAGCACATTGTTTTGTATTCCAAGCCCATTTTGGTCCTCTAAACGTCTGATTTAGCTTCTGGGCTTTTCATAGAAGTTGTAGGTATGTCTCTTAGCTTTCCTAAAATATAAAGTTTGGATCAATTGGAGGTCTAGAACGTAAGTTATGATCAAAATACCGAACAGTGTTCATTACCCAATTGAAAAAGAGATGTGATTTGAGCCCAGTTTTGATCCAAATTTCAAATATGACCAAGATTAATGCAAATGAAGTCTAAAAACTCATTATGCAGATGAAAACACATATTTAACAAATTGTTCCATTAAAGCATGATAATGACAGAGTTTATAGCTTCTTTTTGCATTTAAAATAATATGAATTCAATGATTATCAAACTCCCCCACACTTAGCCTTTTGCACTCCTGGGCAAAATCTAAAGCAAGAAAACTAATCTTTTTTTTTTTTTTTTAAACAGTTGCCAGTAATGTAAAAATTGAACAAGGGATAGAAAGCTTCAAAAGATTGATAAATCAAAACTAAAATTCTTTTATCTCCAATCACAATTATGGCAATTTCAATCAATGACGCTAATTACATAAGATGGTCTTTCAAATGATGCGCTCAATCAATCAACCTCTCAAGTGTATTTTTCAAGTGTTTATGGTATATAAGTGTATCGCTCAAATTCTACCCAAGAAAATTGTTCTACCATAAGCTTGCTCATTTTCTACGTCTCCACTACTCATAACACATATAGGCACAAATCAAGAGAGCTTGTTATTACAGGTTGTAACGGGGTTAGGATGAAGGTAGGTAAAAGTATGGAATGAGAGGCTAAGCACCAAAGAAATTAAATCGAGCACTGATTAACACAATCATTCTATGTATGAAAACTTTCATTTAACTCAAATACCTCCTTTCTTTCTTTGTTTTTTTTTTCTTCTTCTTTTACACCTTTTTTTTTCTTTTTGTTCTTTTTTGTTTTTTTTTTTGTTTTTTTTTTTAAACTATACTATATATATAATCTCAATGGAAAAATCAAATATCTTCCCCCCACACTTAAACTGTTGCACTCCTGAGCAACCCCCACACTTAAACACCAAACCAAGGTAAACCAATGCTCAATAATTTTTCACGGTGCGGAGTAAAATGGTTTTACGCTTAGGCTTGTAATGTGGCTTAGAACAGAATGGACAAAAAGGCACAAAGGGGTTACCAAAGGAATAATAATGCATGGGAAAGGCTATTTGGCCAAAGTGGGGAAAACAAAAGGAAACAAAAACAAGCTTCCATCATACCTATGCACATAAGTGAAAATGTAGTTTCAAAAAGAAAAGGAGCAAGTTCTAGAGAACGCAAATCATGAGCAGATGCACACATGAAAGAAAGAATGGCAAAAGATGAATTCCATTCATGCAAGCTCAAAATCTCACAGGGTCAATACCATCTTATATAATCAACATCACCAATTCAACAACCAAGACATGGAATCGAAGAGTCTAGAATTGCAAACCAAATAGAATGATCCATCAAAACCAAAATGTTCAAGTTCATAATATGTAGCAATCATAGAAAAAGAGAATGTATTGTTCTTATTCTATTTAATAAACTACATTATTTCTACTTTTTCTACTGGATTGTGTCCCTCCCCCACACTTATCTTCCTCGAACAACAATTAAGCCCAAGAAAATCATATGAATTAAGAAGAAAATAAGTGAGGAAAGAGACAACCTGGGTTAGAGGATCTTAAGTCGCTTGAAGGAGAAGTTCTCATCCTTGATGAGAATCATGCATTTGTCATTAAAAACATCTTCTCCCATATTTAATTTCCTTAGTGGAGGTGGTTTAGGATCCATTGGAAGAGGTCTAAGAATGTATGGTGGATGTTGGTTCCATCGAGGACCTTTCCAAGAATGTGCCTGTAAAGAAGACAAGCAACCAGCAGTATCCCATCCAAAAATAGAAACATGGAGAAGTTTCAAGTGAATTAAAGGCATGTTAAGTTCCAAACTCTCCAAGTAACTATCACAACCAAGGAAATCAATGATACTCCCATCAGTAGGAGTCAAGGAACCAATTATATTTTGAAAATTCTCTTGTGGTTGCAAAATGGAAGGTATGGAATCCAACTTAGTGTTGGAGTATACCACATCATTGTCACAATCACAAGAGATGGAAGGAAAAAGATTGAAAGAAGGAAGAGGAATTTTGAAATTGTCACCACTCGGAATGTGTGAAGATTTAAAACAATTATCTTGTTTTTCTAAATCAGGTGGCAAATCACAAGGATGTACTTGTTGGAAAGATTCATCAACATGTAGGATTTTATCAATCAAAATTTCAGAATCTTCATTACCAACAAGACTACAAGGAGGTAATCCAATGGGAATTTCGTGCATTTGACATTCTAGGCTATGATTGTTCTCACTTACATCAACAATAGAATCCATGATCAATGTAGAATCGCTACCAAAATCACCATTTAATGCATCATTAATTTCAATGCAAATAGGACACTGTTCATTATTAGAACATGCACAATTGTCAGTGTCACTCATTGATGCAAACTCGGGATAATCAGCATACCATTCAGCAAGAACATCATCAACAACATTGGCATCCATGCTTGATTCAATCTTTTCAAAATTGTCATACATTGGTAGATCATGATTATCGTACAACCAAGCCATGAAAGTTCAATGCAATTAATTCCCAATGGGTCACAAGATAACTTTCAATTAATGAAGAAGGTTTTTTTTTCTTTTTTTTTTTTGTAAAATAACACACAATTGAAATGAACAAGGAATAACTCAAAACGAAAAATTAAAAACTGCAATAAAACAAGCACCAATCTATAAACAAGCAAAGATAGTTGATATTGGGACAAATTTGGTCCCCGGCAACGGCGCCAAAAACTTGATGAAGGGGTAACCAGTGCAAGTATACACTATCAATGTAATACCGGCAAGTATCCCAAGGTAATAAAATATCGTTCCCACAGGGACCAAAGTTCCAACTACCAACCCAAATCACTTTAATTTATAGTTGATGTAACCGAAAGAGTTTTTGATGAAAATATTAAAAGACAGTAAAATCACACAGAAATTGAATTAAACTTTGTAAAATGAAATTAACAAAAGCCTAGGGTCATGTATATCATCAATAATCCATTTAAATGTTCTTCCTTTACCAAAAGCTAGATTAAGACCTAATCTTCTTTTAAGGTAGAAATTAACTACTTAACCGTTGAATTGGAGTATGTCAATCGAATTTCATATTTTAATCTAATTGCTTATTCCTAAGTCAATTAGCTTAATCCTTAATCCTAAAGTCATGTTCCCATGCTCATTAGAATTAATTCTTGCATTAAGCCCAGAATTCTTTATGATTGCATAAAGCCTATGCCAAGTTCCCTTGCTAGTACCTTATGTTCTTTAATCAATTGAACCTAGAATTAACTAGCCTTTCCCAAGGTCTAATTAATCTTTCAATTCCTTAATTAGATGATCAAACCAACCAAGGCATTAAGCGTGGGTTAAAGAAACATATCCAAGACAAACATTATGCAATTAGAAACAGAATTTCAATTAAACTTCATAAAGAATCCATACATGACCTTAGAAAGATACTTAGTTCATGCTAATCATGACCAAGCATAAAAATGGTAAAAGATGAAGAACATGAAATTAATAAAACAACCAAAAAGGAAAGATTACAACTAAGCCATACCAAGAAGGAGGCAAGAAATACAAAAGAAAAACAATACATAAAACAAAAGATTAGAACTAAGCCATACCAAGTAGGAGGCAAGAAACTAAAGACAAGAATTAAAGACAATACATAAAACTAAATAAGCAAAACTAAAGCCTTCCATGTAGGAGGCAAGAAATAAAAGAAGGCAGATAGAATGGGAGAGATCATGGTCTCTCCAAGGTGTGTCTACATCTTCTAAACATCCTTGTATTTATAGAAAACATGGGAGAACTATTGAGCCACAATTCTTGACTTTTGTGCTCCAAAAACGCGTCCGAATTACAGCCTGGTTTACACCAAGATTTCGGTGGCTTTCGGTGAATTTGTCTTCATATGAATTGTAGCCCCGGATGTCAGCTTTCCAGTCGTTCAAACAGGACCTCATTTGGATATCCGTAGCTCCAGTTATGGGCCAAACACTGCATGTTGGTCCAGAGTCCGTCACAGCACATTGTTTTGTATTCCAAGCCCATTTTGGTCCTCTAAACGTCTGATTTAGCTTCTGGGCTTTTCATAGAAGTTGTAGGTATGTCTCTTAGCTTTCCTAAAATATAAAGTTTGGATCAATTGGAGGTCTAGAACGTAAGTTATGATCAAAATACCGAACAGTGTTCATTACCCAATTGAAAAAGAGATGTGATTTGAGCCCAGTTTTGATCCAAATTTCAAATATGACCAAGATTAATGCAAATGAAGTCTAAAAACTCATTATGCAGATGAAAACACATATTTAACAAATTGTTCCATTAAAGCATGATAATGACAGAGTTTATAGCTTCTTTTTGCATTTAAAATAATATGAATTCAATGATTATCAGTTGTACTCTGATTTTCCCAATCTCCAAGTCCCACTTGACTTGAGATTATTACAATGAGTGAATTACAGTGATATAGACTCTTTCTAAGAGCAGATAAGGTTACACACTGAAGCTCTATGTATCAAAGATACAAACAAATGTATATACAGAGAAAGAATGAATATTTTCGTGCAAGCTTTCTGTAGTTGTCTTCTCTCTCTTGTTTCTTCAAATCTTCAGCTATTTATGGTAGTTTGAAGCTTGTGGACGTTAGGTAACCGTTGGAGCTTCTTCCCATTTGAAAAACTAGCTGTTGCAAGTGTTTCTCCATGTGTAAAGTTGCTGCAGAAGCTGTTGAGCGAATATGCTGTCACCACTTTCAGATTTGCACGTTTTTCACTTTCTTGCAGCTGAATGATGAGGCACATACTATCTTGTTTGTTGATTCAACTTTATTCAGAGGAGCCTAAGTTGTCTGCAAGGTATGCTGAATGTTTATCACGCCAGGCTGTGGTCCATTCCCTTTTGTCTTGAAGGATATAATATTATATTGCAAGTTGCACAAGCTATCCCTTCATTTGATTCTCTGTCATGGGCTTGATATTTGAATATTGAATCTGTTGAAGCTTTTGTCCGTTGGAGCATTTCACCATTGAATATTCGAATCCTGTTGCAGAACATTTCAATTGAGCATTGATTCAAGTTGCTAGTTCAAATCTGCCT
Organism: Acacia crassicarpa; assembly: GCA_034222035.1. NCBI lineage: Eukaryota > Viridiplantae > Streptophyta > Magnoliopsida > Fabales > Fabaceae > Acacia > Acacia crassicarpa. Next base: position 45,729,707 of record JAWXYG010000003.1, read on the forward strand.
TCTTTTGCCATTTCTGGAAATTCTGAATCACACTTTGATTTCTGTCAAGTTTGATGTAATCCCAAACTTTAATCACAAATAAAGTGGTTAAACAACTCTAGGAACATTAGAGATTGATCATGGGAAGTATTGAGATCAAACAAGAAGATATTGCAAATTCATCAGATTTGAAATTCTGAATTAGCGTCGCGAACTCCAGTTCAGTTCTTGCAGGCTCGAGTTCGTTGCTTCAGTGTTCAATAATATGTAAGTTCAAAAAGTGTAAACCTGAGGTTTGTTTTCTAAACCTGAGGTTCTCAAGTGTTTGAAAAGCCAAGTTGCTCTCGGGATAAAATGAACCTGAGGTTCACAATCTAAACCTGAGGTTCGCAACTCATTGAAAAGTTACATTGCTCTCTGTCTGAAATGAACTCGAGTTCGTTCACTTATAGGCTCGAGTTTGGCTTTTCCCAAATGTTCATTTCCTCTCTGGAACTCGTGAACTCGAGTTTGCTACTTATAGGCTCGAGTTTGGATGTTTTCCAGCACCTGGTTGCTCTCTGTCTGAGCTAAACTCGAGTTCGTTCACTTATAGGCTCGAGTTCGGCTTTTCCCAAATGTTCATTTCTTCTCTGGAACTCTCGAACTCGAGTTTGTGACTGATGAACTCGAGTTTGGTTGCTTCTGACTTGGACTGGCTTGAGTTTGCAACTTTATCAACTTTGAAAGGTCATATCTCCCTGGTCCGAACTCCGTTTTGGTCCATTCAAAGCTTGATGGAAAGCTCTGTGTGTCTAGTTTCCAATGGCACTGATTTGAGCTCAATTGGATTTGTATTTTGTGAGATATACCCAAAATACTGAAGCTTGGTCTGGACAGTGACGTTGATTTTTTATCCAAATTGTAAAATTCATAGATAATTCATCTGAACTCCTTTAGACATGAATTTGTGTCAGAAGTACGTGTTGGATGTCTAGTTTCCAATGCTTTTGGTTTCGTATCAATCCGATCTCTGGTTTGTGAGATATCATCGAATTACCAGACCTCGCCCGAGCTGAACGTGAAACAGAGTGGAGCTGAAGTGCTGATGACCACTGTGAACTCGAGTTCACACTTACAGGCTCGAGTTTGCCTAGTCCAGAAACACCAGAAATGCTGAAAACACTTATGGGCTCGAGTTTGTTCTTATAGGCTCGAGTTTGCCTAGTCCAGAGACACCAGAAATGCTGAAAACACTTATAGGCTCGAGTTTGCCCATCTAGAACCTCATTCTTGCTTGTTTTAACTCTGAATTGAATCATTCCAACGTCCAAATGATCTTGGAGGCTTCTAGCATCAATATAAGAACTTGGATCATAAAATCTTCATTCCATATATCAAGTTCTTCATTATTTGGTCTCTTCTCTTCTTCCTTTCAATTCTTATCTCCTCTTTGATCAACCTCTATAATTCAACTTGGATTAATCTACATTAAATACAACAATTTGTCAATGTAGGAGATAATTATATTACTCAATCTTTTTGCTTATAAGAATGACATCTATATAAGACATCATCAAAACTAATCAAAACTAACAGAAATCTGCTGCAGAAAGGAGGAAACTTCACTCATTTTGCCAAGAAGGACTTCAATATATTTGCTTCTATCTTGGACAAACAGCCTCAGAATGTGGGATATTGGCTTTTTCAAGAAATGGCTAAATTTGCCTTTCACTCTAGACTGTCCTCACAAATACCCTTCCCAAGCTTGGTCTCAGTCATCCTTCATCACGAGAAGATTTGGTATTTGGCTGAGAATGATCCTCCTCAGTATCCTATTGAGTTTGGACAACACATCATGAATCTCATGAGAGTGGATGAACCCCAGGGATCTGACCAGTCAAGAGCTCCTAAGAGATCCAGACAAGCAAGGTCCAAAGCCACACAGTCCAGAGCTGAGGAAGCTCAGAGTGCTCCTCCTCCATCTAATTTTGATACAAGGGTACAAGCAATTGTAGACAAAGCTGTGTCTGATTTGGTTGAGGGAATAGAACTGGTTGTTGGGAAGTTGGTTGCTGAGGTCAATAAAGGCCACAGTGATTTGGTGGACATCCAAGAGGGCTTCAGAGTAGAACAAGAAGCTTTGAAGAATCAGATTAATGACCAAGCTTCCACTATGTCTACATTACTGGTCACTATGATGAGCCTAGGTGATAAAATGGACAAGATCTTGAAGGCTCAACCATCAGAAGCCTCTACTTCCATGCCTGCCCCTCAAACCTCAACTATGCCTGACCCTGAGCCTGCTTCTCTTATTGCTGAACCTCTTCCTGAACCTCAGACTGCACCTCCAGTTCCTATCTCTGTACCTGCATCTTCCACATCTGAACCACAGTCTCAGCCTGATATCCAGCCTGCATCATCCCCTCCTTTTGCTGATGACAAAGGGGGAGAGAGTGTGGAGTGATTTGTGAATATTTCTAGTTGTTTATAATTGTGTATTTTGAGCTGTCTGTGCATTTTGAAATTTCTGTTGGAACTTCTGTGTGTATTTTTGCAACTCTAAGTTATATGAAATTTCAGTTGCATATGTCTATCTATGAATTGATTGTGCTTCTGCTGTGGTTCTGTTTTGTCTCTGATAATTTACACAATTCTCTGATAACTTACAAACGCTTTTCGCAAACTGAATTTCAAAGAGAGTTTCAAAATCAAATCAATTGTTTACAAATGTTGTCATCATCAAAAAGGGGGAGAATGTTAGTTCCCAGTGTGTTTTGATGATTACTAACAATTGTAAACAATATTGATAAGGTTTGACAAAGTTAAGAATAATTTAAACTTGTATTTTTCAATCTGTCAAAACCAAACTCGAGCCTGTTAGTGTTGAACTCGAGCCTGAATTTGATAGAGAGCACAAACTTGTCAAGTTGATTTCCAAACTCGAGACTGAACCTGAAGTTTAAAATTAAACTTTTGAAAAGTTCACATGAACTCGAGCCTACTAAGGTCAAACTCGAGTTCATTCTTTCCAGAGAGTTTTTGAACTTTGAAAAACATGTTAAACCCTACACTTGCTTTCTTCAAACCTCAAGTTTGAAAGGACCCAAAGAAAGTTATAAGAGAATGAACTCGAGCATGTCATGGCAAACTCGAGTTCATCTCTGGCGGGATAAGTTTTCCAAACTTGTAAGTATTTTCAAAGCCTGCACTGTTCCATTGAAAGAAAAGTTTCCAGTTTGAAAAGTTTTTTTTTTAAACAGTTTGAACTCGAGCCTAAAAAGTTTGAACTCGAGCCTAAAAGTTACCGAGAGCTTTCAAACTTTTCCAATACATTTGAACTCGAGCCTAAAAAGTTTGAACCCGAGCCTAAAAGTTACCGAGAGCTTTCAAACTTTTTCAAAACATTTGAACTCGAGCCTAAACAGTTTGAACTCAAGCCTAAAAGTTACCAAGAGCAAAAACTTCTCGAAATGTTTTGAACTCAAGGGTTTGCTTTGCAAACCTCAGGTTTGTTCTTTCAAGCTGAAACCAAGTTTGCTCAAAATTGTTTCGAACTCGAGCCTGACATTAATGAACTCGAGTTCATTTCAACCCGAGAGCATTTCAGTTTTTCAAATTCATGAGAACCTCAGGTTTAGAAGACAAACCTCAGGTTCACATCTTCTGAACTCACATAAGTTTGAACACTGAAGCAACGAACTCGAGCCTGTAAGAACTGAACTCGAGTTCGTGTCGCAGGTTCAGGAAATTTGAATTTGGGCATTTCAGAAATCAATGTTATTTGATCCCATCTTCCTTCAATATTATTCTCTGATATTCCCTGCTATGTTTAACGTATTTGTTAGTGGATTACAGAGCATTAAAGAATGTTTGGTGAGAGGTTAGAGCATAAAGCAAAAAGCAACTCAGAGCAATTATTGCAAAGCACAAAAGTTACTCCTTCTACCCAAATCCTTCTGCACACGCTTACAAAGTATTTAAGGATGTTAGCTGAAACAAGAAAACCCCTCTCCAACGGATTAATTCGCAGAAAGTCAGTCTTGATGACTTGGCCAACTAGATTAGGAGAAAACAAGAGAGAGAAGACCCCAAAACCACTTCAGAACACTTGGGCAACTTCTCCAACGGTCTGATTCAAGCTACAACGGTCATTTAATGTTCTCTAGCTATAAATAGAGTTCATTAACATCTTCACAAAAAAATACAAGAACTCAGAGCGAAAATTTACTAAGTTCATTGTGTATTAGCTTTCACTTGTAAAGTATCATACTTGATACAAGCACTTCAGTGTTTATCATATCTACTCTGTAAGAGAGTCAAACACTTGTAAATCATTTATTGATTGAGATAACTACAAGTCAGGGGACTTGGTAGTTAGGGTGTATTGATTACAACTTGTAAGGGGGAGTGTGTTCTAGTGAGAGAACAACTCTTAGTACAGAGTGTGTAATCATTATTGATTAAGTGGATTGAAAATCCCAAGTGAGGCTTGGGGACTGGATGTAGGTCAGAGAAAGGACCGAACCAGTATAAATTGCCTGTGTCAAGCTTTTCTTCCTACCTCCTCTGTTCTGCTCTGTTTTGAGTGTTTAAATACAGAGCAAGTGTTGAAAATTTTAAAGATACCCAATTCACCCCCTCTTGGGTATCAAGCTCCAACTTTCAGAATATCCCAACGGTAATATTCCAATGGTAATATTTTCCAACGGTCATATACGCTCACAACGGTCATATTCAAAATCTGGAAGAATTGCTCAATGATCTTCATTAGCTATAAAAGAAAAAGCATTCAAACAACAAAGTGGTAGACGAGAGCTTACACTGTCGAAATGCCTGAATCCAACGATTAACTCATATACTCTCTATTTCACAATGTTTATATAGTTTTCTGTAGAGAGTGTGATGATAGATTATATACTTCAGTAATTATTATTAATCTACTCTGTGAGAGAGTCTATACACTTATTTCATTATCTGTTTTGTGATCAAATCTCAAGGTTGTGGAACCTTTGAGTGTGGGTGTACAGTTACAACTTGTAAGGGGGAGTAAGTCCTAGTGTGAAAGGATCATCCTGAGTACAAAGCGTGTAATTGTATCCTTATAGTGTGTAAGGGGAGTATCTCGGTAAGAGATTGTAAAGGCTGCACAAATGCCCGACTAAACTTGTGAGGTTGTAAAGGCTTTTTCTCTAAGGAGACAGTGGATTGAAAATCTCAAGTGGAGCTTGGGAACTGGACGTAGGTCAATGATTGGGCCGAGCCAGTATAAATCTCAGTTTGCATATTCACTTCCCTAAACTCTTACATTTTCGACATATATGTTTGAATGACTGACTACTGTTTTATAAACTATTTCTATCATTCGAACTACTTTCAGTAAGTTGCAAAAAAGATTTTCAAAGTTATCTAAAGTTTTATCAAACACCCAATTCACCCCCCTCTTGAGTGATAGCCAAGTCTTTCAGATCGCCCATTTTATTTATCTATGCTAGTTGGAGATAACGCTCAATGAATTTGAGTTGTCTATTTTAAACATTTTGAGCAGTCCATAATTTCAATGTCCCATTATTTTAAAGCATATTTTGTTGGGGGCTTGCTATTTTTATCCACCAAAAACCTAATTGTTAGAGCACAATGATTTGACAAGCCATGGTTTTATCTTTCCAGATATGCCTTATCTCTTGTCTATAAAATGAATTTTATCAACCTAAATGTGTTGAGACATAGATTTGCAAATCAATCTTCATCTTCAAATTTTATCTTCCCTAGCTTTTATGAAAAAGTCACCCATGGAATCCTACACCAATGAAGATGATGGTGACGCTCCAAACACCGCTACTTCAAGCCTTTGCTTTCCTAGAAAAATCAAATCAATGGGATACCAAATGGTATTAAATTCAAACTTTTCCTCTTGTCTATTTGATATTATTGAAATTTCAAGTTATTCAACCAGTGAAGGTTTAATTTATATTGTTTTCTTTTCATGCCCATCGATCAAAATTATCAATAATTCCTATAAATAAGGTGGCAAAGTTCTTGAAAATGAGGAGGTTTGTAGGAATTTTTTCGTTTGAAGATTTTTTTCCTTCCACGGGGAAAGTAGTAGCCAAAATTTTCATAAAGATGGGATGAGATGTACATCTCATTGTGAACTGTGGTGTGGAAGCTCCATTATAATCCATTATAAATAGGAGGTTGTGGATTGGATCCGCTTACTTCAAATTGCTAGTGTCTACTCCTTATAAACTAAACCCAAGTTGTTAATGAAGAAGGCTTATTGAATCTGATCCCCATGCGAATCCCAAGAATTTTATGGTTGGGATGGGAAACACCCAAAAAAAAACAGAGGATACTGCATACAGAAACCAACAGTTACTACCTTTGGTCATATGAGAGTCAAAAATTTGAATTGTCTATTTTTTTTATAAAAGCCAGACAAAAATTGTCTAAACAATTAATGAGTTTTTTTCTTCACTTTTGTTCCTCTTCTTTTTCCCATCGCTACTACAAATTCACCAATATTTTATGGTTAAAGAGGATATTGTAAAGGGTTAAGAGCGAATTGGCCAATAAACTATTAGCTCAGGAGCGCTCAGAACAAACAACTATTAAATAGACCGTAAATACTAATAAACTTTTTAAAATATGAAGGTAGCACAAAACCGTTAACTTATCATTAATATCCGTTAGTTTCCATTCAATCCCGCATTGAGTAATTACAGAGCATCCGGAAATTTCGCCTGCAAAATCGATTATTATGAGAGATTAAAGGTGAAAGAATCTCTAGTTTAAGAGAAAATCAATGGGAAAATCAATGAGTAGTGCTTGGACACAGATCTGCGCGATCTACGGAATGGACCAGTGGAAGACCCTAATCTTCCTCTTATGTCAAGCATTTCTCTTCTCAATCCTTTCTATACTTTACCTCCAATACTTCAACCCTATATGTGCCTTCTTTGAGTGATTACTCTCCATCGCCGCCGTGCCTAGCGGCTCCACTAGAGATTGGGATCTGTTCATCAAATCGGGATCTATTCGGTGTATGAAGCTGAGGAGTGGACTACTTTGAAAGGTCTCCAGCTGACTTGGGACCTGGGATTTTGTTGAGTAATTGTTGAATCTAATGCAAAAGATCTAGTTGTAGCTCTAAATGATGAGGGAGCTCAGTATAAAGGTGATCTTATATGCTAGCAGATCTGGAGGCTCGCAAAGAGGAACTGGGAATTAAAGTTTCATTTTGTGCTCAGGGAAGGAAATATGGTTTCTGATATCTTGGCTAAGAGAGGAATTGCCGCCTCTTTTTTTCTTGATTACTGCCCAGAATTTTTGCAATCTTTAATTTCGCAAGAGAAACTGGGATTTGATTCCTGTGTATAATTTCTTTTAGTTTCGTTTCAATCTACTTCATCTGAAAAAAAAAAGGTTAAAATTGGGGATGAGGATCCAAAGAAGGAGAAGGTTCAGGTTATGTTCGAGAGAACAGGGAAGAAGACGTGACGAATTCATCCACGGTTTTGTGGAAGAAGACGAGCACAAATTGTTTCCTACATGTTTGTTTGGACTTGCTAATACAAATTCATCCATTGCTTAATGGACGTTAATGATAAATTAACGGTTTTGTGCTACTTTCATATTTTAAAAAGTTTATTGGTGTTTACGGTCCATTTAATAGTTGTTTGTGCTGGGCACTCTTGGGCTAATAGTTTATTGGCCAATTCGCTCCTTAACGCTATTGTAAAATATAAAAAGGAGAAGATAATGTAAAGTAAATACTTTACGGTTGTTAAGATAAATGTGAAATATTTCACGGTTATGAGACAACCGTAAAATATAATATATTTTACCCTTTTTTTTAAAGAACCATCAAGTAATTGAATATTATATTTAACAGTTTGTAATTGAAACTGTCAAATATTTACCATAAAATATTAAAAGGCATCAAACTTAATTCAGGACTGGAGGGAGTATAATAAATCGTGAAATAGTATTAGTCACGCCTATTTTGTGGCAAGATCATTCCATTACGAGTTAGTCTAGCCAGATAAAAAGAAGAGACCCTAGCTCAAGTGTGTGGAGAGTGGATCCTGGATTTTTGCCTAAACTATTGTTCTGTTTGGTGAACATATGTAATTGGACTTGACTCCTGTGTTTTTCGCAGATTACTCACGTTGGTGTTTGGCTCTAGGATCTCCTTGGAGGCTGCCTCGTGTGATTTGGCGGTCTCTGAAGGGGAGGACGCTGTATCGGAAACATTGCCCTCCGGGGTGTTCTGACGTAGTTGCTGACTATGAGCATGACGTTGGCTTGTTTCAGCCTCTTGGTGGTTAGACTGATGATTCTGATTGCTACTTCTGGTATTAGCCATCGGTGGTCATGAGAATCGTAATTTGACGTCCCCACGGTCGGTGCCAATGTTCTGTTTGGTGAACAGATGTAATTGGACTTGACTAGGAGCCAAGCCTAGAGCCTACGAACCCAACGAGGGATCAAAGTTCATGTCTGCCAGCCTGTGTTTGATCCTTGATTTGTCCTAGTTCTTTGATAAGCTACTTGGCGTCTGAGTTGAAGTTCATAGGATAGAGGCATTCATATAACGCTCATTGCTCCCATACACAAACCATTTGTCATCATCTCCACATTGCCAACCCCTTGAGCCATACGAGTATGCTATAGCAGAACAGGTTAGGTAAGTAAGCTGAAAAAGACTGTGAAAAAGTTGCTACAGCAGAGTGTGTTCATGTTTTGCGTAAAAAAAAAAAGAAAAAGAAAAAGAAGAAGGAAAGAACCCAAGAAAAAGAGGCTTGGAATAAAGGAAAAGCATGAAGAATAAAGTTCAAGTAGGAACACTCGGCTGAAGCCAACAGAAGCAAAAAGAAATAACCTGCCCGAGCTGCTATAGCATCCACCATCCTTTCTTACCTCACAACACTAAGCCATCCTCACATCACAACCCAAAAAGTCCTTTTGATGAATGAATACTCAGATGCTGGGGAGTAATCTTAGAACTCTGACAAGGCTATGGATCTTCCAGGTCCGCTGGACAAGAGAGAAATCAGAATCCCTTGGGTGAGCGAGTGCAAACACTTAAACCTGAGAGCCCCTTGAGACTTCCGCATTGGAACAACACCACGCTGATGAGCGGTTGGCACTGGGCAGTGGGATTGCCGAAGAGGGAATGGAAACTGAAAGTAGGCGTGCAAGCAAAGTTATATGGGCAGGAGTACTACGGCTATGAGCTTTTGTTCGCTTTATCTTGTTTTTGCCCGAGAGTGCAAAAAGCTAAGTGTGGGGGTATTTGATGAGCACAAATAATACCAAATTTTCCTTGTATTTCATGACTCAATTGGATGGTAAAAATGAGCTTAACCATGATTGAATCAAGCAAAAAGGCATGTATTCATGATATAGGGACTAAGAGATAGAAATCATCTGCATGTGCCAATGACGACGTAATTCGCAAGGTTTTTGAAGAAAACTGTGTAGCAGAGTTGATACGATGCTATAGCATTTTGACAGCAGACTGAAGGGCAATAAAAGGCACACGAATGCTATAGTAAAGTAGAGGATGCAATGCTATGCGGCCAATATTCTGACTATTTTATCTAGATGATTTCAGGAATTAAAGAAAAGGGCGATATTGACAGATAGATTGCTGACGTGTCAGAATAGAAGATGCGGAGGATCAGAACTGAAAGATTTGGAAGAATCCCGCAGAATCTGCAGAGGCAATCTAATCTAATCAGACGATACTGAAGATCCCAACAGAATAGGAAACTCGCTACAACTTGCGCCGCACGGAAGCCCAATTATAAAAGGTAGCCGAGTAAACCCTAAAGGAGTCGGAGAACCCTAGACAGAATTCTATCTTCGGCAGACTCACGAGAAGAGTGAGAAAGATCACAGAGCACGCTATTTTCAGGACAACCCAGCATCCTTCCCTATAGTGCGACGGAGAGAAGACGACGTGGAGTAGTAACGTGACAGGACTTCTTCCACGCCCTCGGAACTCTGATCAAGCTTTCTGTTTTTCTTTTCTTTTATGTTTCAATCATGAGTCATTCTGTTAATGTTTGTTTTCCATCTTCCTCGTCAGTCATGAACTGATTTTTATATGGCTGGACGAGGATGAATCTTTAAGTGTCGAATGAACCTAGTTGCATTTTTAATTCAATAAATTTGGTTTGCGTATCGGTGTTTTAATTACTAGTCGGTTAACGGAAGTTAAGGGCTAGATCAGTGGCTTCACTTAATGGCAAGAAGTGGAGTTAGACCTCCGAGAAACAGGCGCTTGCTAGGCGGCCCGTGCACGGCATGACCTATATTGTAGACTTCAGGAATGGGTTTATCTCTCACAACCATAACACCCTGTGCATAGCAAAGATCTACACTAGAAAGTTGCCATAGGAATATGGAAGGAGTATAGATAGTAGTATCCTACGTATCGGACGCGAAAGCTTCGGTAGACTATAGAAGTGGGTTAACCAAATAGCTTTGTGAATAGCAGCTATGCTATAGCAATTGCTGAAGCTGTATAGTATAGATGTCGTAGCATTGTGTAGAGCAACTGGAGGATTAACGCACTTAAGGGTGACTCTGAATCCAGCCTAACCTATTACTGATATCTTCTCGCATTTATCGTTATTTTTGTTTACTTTGCTAGTAGCGTAGTTACCACAACCTCCCGACCAAATTTAATTTATTTTCTGTTTCACAACTATCAGAGCAATCGAGTGTCATTTCTTGGTATCTCAGTCTCTGTGGGACGATACTCTACTTTCACTTTATTACTTGTTCGACTGGTTCACTTGCCATAAGGGAATTTGACCAACACCGACGCCGACTGACGTTTCCCTGCCAAAGTCGATTTCCTCCTGTGTCTGCCACGGCTCAAGCGCTCTGACTTTCCACTAATGGACGAGCTACTATTGTCCGAAATCGCCTTTTCTTTTCCTTTAAGAGATTTTCCTTGAGCGCCGTTCTACAACAGGTTCTCAAATTGTTGGAATCGGTCGTCCATCATTTGCTGGAAGTTGTCAAATTTTCCAGATTGGTCATCAGTCAAATGATGGAGAATTCTGAGGTCTTCTTCTCGCTGGAGATGGTCCCGCTTTTCCTTGTTCTCGAACCTCATAAGCATCGACTCCTATGTTTTTTGCAGATTACTCACGTTGGCGTTCGGCTCCGGGATCTCCTTGGAGGCTGCCTCGTGTGATTTGGCGGTCTCTGAAGGGGAGGACGCTATATTGGAAACATTGCCCTCCAGGGTGTTCTGACGTAGTAGCTAACTATGAGCATGACTTGGCTTGTTTCAGCCTCTTGGTGGTTAGACTGATGATTCCGATTGCTACTTCTGATATTAGCCATCAGTGGTCACGGGAATCGTAATTTAACGTCCCCATGGTCGGTGCCAATGTTTTGTTTGGTGAACAAGTGTAATTGGACTTGACTAGGAGCCAAGCCTAGAGCCTATGTACCCAACGAGGAATCAAAGTCCACGTAGTTCAAGACACACAACGGCGATTGCCAGAGGAGTGTGGTGTGTGCTCTATGTGACAAAAAGTAAATAGAGATAAGTTAAGAATGTGTGCACCTTAAAGGATGCCCCCTGTTTATATAGGGTTTACCGTGGTGGGAATCTTGATATGTCGTGATCTCTCCCGCAAGTATTTAGGAAGGATACTCTTATATCACTCAGGGATTGGATATTCCGTTGATATTGGATACTCCTAGATTATAGGAGAGCGCCGATACCCAATATCCCATTAATGGGCCTTACTAGCATTGGGCCGTTACTTCGGTCCGTAACACTACCAATTAATCGAAACACAATGGACTTTTATTAATGAATAAAGTCAATATACAAATTGTGCAAACTTGCTTTATATAGACCCACAATCAAGAATACACACTAAAAAAAAATTGTTTTGTAGTGGTTAAAATTGTATATTTATAATGGTTTACAAACAACATTAGTAACGGTTTAAAAAATCAATGCAAAATACATTGGAACAAATGGATTAGTAGTGGTTTTTTAGAACTACTACTCAAATAACATAATCGCTACTGGTAGTAGTTTTAAATAACCACTATAAGATGCACATCTAGATGACACATTATATGAGAATCTAAAACCACTACAAATATTAGTGGGAAATTTTAGTCGAATTTAGCATGACATGACGTGAAAGAAAAATTGAAAATTTGGGGACAAAATTGTAGCGGTTCTAAAAACCGCTACTAAATACATCCAAGAATTTTAAAAATGGGTGTCAAAATATTAATATTTGATAAAATTTAAAAAATTGCGCTAAATATTTGATCGGAATTTGAATTTAAATGTGTAGCGGTTTTAAAACCGCTACAAAATATTACAAATAAAAAAAAACAAAATCATCATTTGAGTCAATTGTTATAATATTATGTTAAATGTTTTATTATTTAAGTAACAATTTAAATGATAGTGGTTAATATTTGAGAAAAAATGATTAAATTAGGTTAGATAAATATAAATATTATGTAGGTTTAATATTAAGAATGTATAGGTTTGAGCAAAAAAATATTAAGAATGTATAGGTAATAAGGACTTATTATGTTGTTGACTATATGATATTTGATTATGGAAAGTATGTTGATGATTATAGAAGGAATGTTAAGAAAAAATCGTTAAATTTCTAGAGAATAAGAAAAAATAATTAGTATCAGTATTCTAATAAGGAAAAAAAACGTTGAAATCAAATATTCAAAATAAAATTTACCATATTTAATAAGCTTGTTCAACTCTTTAGCTCTTCAAAAAACATGTATAGATGAGAGAAAACAAAAGAGAAGAGGGTGTGAAGAAATGTAGGAGTATTTGAAATGAGTTGTGATGGAACTTGTGTAACTCTTGCTGTAACAGTTAATATGACATATTTTATAGTAGTTTATGTGATAGTTTTTGTAATGGTTTCATATTTGTAGTTGTTTTGACTTTTTTTTTTGTAACGGTTATAAAACTATTATAAATATTCGTTTGCATTTTAAAAATATATATCTATAAATTGAGGTTTATAAAAATAAAAGTAAATTTGTTTAATCATTCTTTGTTGTTATCTCTACAAAAAATGTGCAGAGAAAATATTAGTGGTGAGTTTAATATTTTTTACAAAAATTAAATTTAAATAAGTGATAATAAAGCGTAACTTATAATAACGCATTGAACTATAGGTAAATTGTCATCGTCTTCAGGGAAAACGTTTTCGAAATTGACCGACTAGAATGACTCACTCTCGTGGCTATATTATCACCATCACCCATGTCGTAAAAGGTCTCGAGTATTTAAATGAACCATCATATTCCAATCCATGTGCCTCTCATCTTCGACATAATAAACTTGGTGTGCGTCTGGGGAAAGAATATATGGCTCTTAATCTCCAAATTAAGCAGTGTGAATTAGCCGGGAGGAATTTACTGATGTGATACCTAAGTTATCCGCTATGAGTCCTTAAAAAGTTATCGTATTTGCTTATAAACACTAGAACAATGTCACAATAAAACGTCCATAGTAATTTATCTCTATCCGAAATTGTAATAATTTCAGTTATTATAAAATAATTAAAAATAATTATCAATGTTTTATCAAAATTATAATAATAGAGGAAAGATGAAATAAAAGAGTTAACTTTACTAATCTCAAATGCCTAACTCTGTAAATGCTTAAGCAGAACCTCAGAGATGTAGCAAAATCTTCTAGAGGGTGTGAGAGAAATGAATTTGCGAAAACTGGTTAAATGAGGGGTGATAGTACGTTTAAAGAGTTGACATTTGTAGTGGTTTTATATAAAAACGCTACAAGTGTTGATATTTGTAGCAGTTTTATAAAAACCGCTACTTCAGCCGTTACAAATCAATAAACTCTACTTCATCCAATGTGGAATTTTATAGTGGTTCCATATAACTGTTACAAATGTGTAAACCATCTACATTCTGTAACAAGTATACATGAAAATCACCATAAATGTGTAGACTCTTTGCATTCTGTAGCGGTTCTTGTCATATAAATTACTACAAATGAACCGGTGCCAAGCTGGCACCACATATTTAGTGGTTTGTATAAATAAATAGCAACAAATTTGGCGTCATCTTGGCACCATATTTTGTAGGCTTTTTTTTTCTTTTTTTTTTTTTTGTGAAGACAGCTACAAATGTTCACTAATCAGCGTGCCAAGTGGCGCGAGTCATACAGTTACAAATTTGTAGTGGTTTTAGAGTAAATTGCTACAAACTAACCGTTATCACTTGACTTTTTTTTTTTTTTTTGAAGTGACACGCTACCCATACAAATAATACTATTTAAAGAATACCAAAAATATATCCCCTATTCCCCTATAACATATATTCTGACCACTTATACACCCCTCACTTGTCCATTAAAGTCATCCATGGGGATTCTTTGAATTTTCGAAAATAAAGACAATGAGACAAACCTACTTTTGTGTGTTCTATACGTGCAATATTAACTCCTATTCAAGCTTATGTTCTCGACCTAGTTATCACTTGGGTGTTCTATACTTTTGCGTGTTCTATACGTGGAATATTAACTCCTATTCAAACTCATGTTATTGATCTAGTTATCACTTAAGTTTGATAATTCATCATTTTTTTTTATTAGATTAAGTTAGTTGTGTTTAATATTTGAAGACTAAAAAATATATTTTATAAACTTAAGGGATTTATAAACTTAAGGGATTAAAAGAGAACTTAATACAAAAATAAAGAACTTAACGCATACTTTAGTCTTAAATATATTAACAAAAAATACAAGAAATATAAACAATAATAACATGAATAGAATAATATATCTCAAATTTCATAGAAAGAAAAAAGGTTCTCCTATCTTCTCCTTTCCATGCAACTCGTTATCTTATTTTAAATAAAAACAAAATATATTTTTTTGTTTTAACACTTTTTAAAATTCTCCATTTAATATTTCAATATTGATTTAAAGCTATCCAATTTCTGAAATTTTTTGACTCAAAACAAGTCCATCTTTATATTTTCAAATTTGATTAAAAAAAAACTTAATTCATAAAATTAATTAACTCAATATATTATGAAAATTAAATTGTTTTGAATCAAATATGAGGAATTGAGTAGATAATAAAACAAAAGGTTAAAAGAGATAGCTAAGAGTTATATGTATATGTGTGTGTGCCCCCTTATAAAGTTATGAAATTTCATAAGTTAATATCTCAATTTTCATAAGTGTACATGTGAATTTTGACAAGTTTTTATATATGTATATTTTTACAACTGCATGAGCCTATTTTAACAACTAGATCTTGTTCTTATTAAACCACCAGCATGTTGGATTTCATCTCTTCCGCCATTTAAAAACTCCCCCTCCGCCCATAATATATATATATATATATATATATATATATATATATATATATATATATATATATATAAACAACCATAATAGATTCTTCTCCGATGTACTAGTCATCTTTCATAACAATTTGCAACATACATTTTGTATTAACAACAATAACAATCATATTAACAACCACAACGTGCAAGTATTAACAACACTTTTTTTTTATCTCATATCAGCTTTTTGTATGGGGGCAAAATGGCTTTTAGAGAATAGTTTTTGGGATTTACGAAATAAAATAGTTTTTTCATAATAGTTTTTTTTTGCAGAATAATTATAAAAAAAAATCATTTTGATAAAATGATAGTGTTTGGATATTATTATCAGAATAGCTTTTTCATGCTCAAATTACAAAAAATGACATTAGCTCTAGTGATAATTGCATATAAATGATCATGTTTTATTTTAAAGATTTTTTAACATTTAATCTCATAATAAATACTAAAACTTACATAAATTTGTGTACAAAATTAAAATATTTCAGAGTACTGACTGTATTAAAAAAATATTTTACGGTACTGAAAAAATACTTCATGATCTTGAAAATTTATTTTAGAATCTCAAAAAAATATTTGGTACTGACGAACTTGAAAAAAATATTTCAGGGTACTAACTGATACTAAGAAAAATATTTCAAGTACTGATTGATACTGAAAAAATACTTCATAATCTTGAAAATTTATTTTAGGATCTTGAAAAGATATTTCAAGGTACTGCCTAATCTTGAAAAAAAAATTCAGGGTACTAAATAGATACTTAAGGCTATTGACTGGTACTAGAAAATACTTCATGATCTTAAAAAGTTATTTTAGGATCTTAAGAAATATTTCACGGTATTGGATGACCTTAGGAAAATTTTTCAGGGTACTAATGGGTATTAAAAAAATGATACTGACCAGTATTGAAAAAATATTGATGATGACAGAAGAGAGAGAAAAATATTTAAAAAAAATAGTTTTTTTTCAAAAGCTAGGTTTTGGCCCGCCCCATAACCTAAATTTTGTTACAAAATAGTTTCTAAACATTTTTCTACTGTTTGACAAACGTCTGTTAAAATCTAGATTTTATTTTGTTAGCAAAACCTAAGTTTTGTTTTCGTAGGCTGTTAATTGAACTTCGTTTTGCAAGGTCAGGCCATGCATTGGAATCTTTTATTATCCCCAGAATTTTCGTGAAAAGACTGAAGATGAAATAGAAAAAGTCGTTGAGCCAAAAAAAAAAAAAAACACGAAATAGAAAAAATGATTTTGTAAATAGGGTTAAGGTGTAATTTTACCAATGAACTATTGGTTCAGAAGCGTCTAACACAATTAACTATTAAGTGGATCAAAAATACCAAAAAAGAGTTTTACTCAGGAGCGTCCAGCACAACGCCGTTAGACAAAAGTTAACGTCCGTTATCTAAGGTGCAGATTGGCCAACGAACTTTTACCGTACGAGCGCCCGACACAAAATTCTAAATTTTACTAAATTAAATAAGTTTTTTTTCAATTGTCATTATTAAAAACTAATTGTATTATCTATGGACAAAAATTACTTATTCTTCAATTTTGTCAAAATTATAATTTTCTAAAATAAACAAAATTTTAAATTAAAAATATAATTATATGATTTAAATAAAACTCAAAGTGTTTTATATTTTATTATATATGTTAAACAAAAAAAAATATATGATTTATTTTTATTTTAGAAGAAATTTATGCGATTTAAAAATTCATTTAATGTTAATAAAATTTTCGTAGGCTAAGTTGCTCTTTAACCCATTAAAATTGCTCTTTAACCTATTATTAAATTGTCTTCATCAAGCCTCTCAAGTTATCTTTTTTTTTTTTTTGGTCAACAAGTCACAAAAATCAATAGATCATTTAATTAACAAACATATCATCAAATTGTCGGATTTATATTATTAAGTATCAATATTGATATCCATTAAAAATAAATCATATATATATTTATATATATATTGTTTAACATATAAATAAAACTATAAAACACCTTGAGTTTTATTTAAGTCATATAATTAAATTTTTTTAATTAAAAATTTTGTTTATTTTAGCAAATTATAATTTTGACAAAATTAAAAAATGAGTAATTTTTGTCCATATATATTTATACAAGTAGTTTTCAATAATGACAATTGAGAAAAAAAAAATTATTTAATTTAGTAAGATTTAGAATTTTGTGCTGGGCGCTCATGAGTAAAACTTTTTTGTGCCGGACGCTCCTGAGGTAAAAGTTTGTTGGCCAATTTGCACCTTAGATAACGGACGTTAATTTTTGTCTAACGGCATTGTGCTGGACACTCCTGAGTAAAAATTTTTTGGTATTTTTGGTCCACTTAATAGTTAATTGTGTTAAACGCTCTTAGACCAATAATTTATTGGTAAAATTACACTTTAGCCCTTGTAAATATAAAAGACACAAACATCTCTAACATCAAAGAATAATGAGAAATAGCCTTCTGTCCTTGCTATAAATATATTTAGAGAATTTATTTTTATTTTAAATATAAAACATAATTTCACGGTTATTAATTTTTTCCTAATTTATTCGCTCAAAAAAATTAAAGAAGAAAAGAAATAGAGGAAGTAAAGAAGATGACTATAGTGTTTTACAAAATACATGTCAGATAAACTAACTCAAATAACTTTATTAATTTAATTATATTAGATAGATATATATCTTATATTAAGGATTTGAGAAATATTACGTATGTCTTACTTTTTATTCAAAGAGCAATCATCTTCCACTCCACTGCTGACTATCACTATGATCTTATTTATAAGTCCAGTTTAATCAAATCTCATATACCAAAGAGAGAGATATATATCTTAATCTTATTTATTTAGTTAAATTAGACTTATAAATAAAACTAAATTTTTGATCAAACTAAATTTATAAATACGGGCAGAAATCATAAACGAGTTTTTCGCTTGGCCTAATATTCTGACCAAAAAAAATTCTGAAAGACTATAATTTTCCAGCGAGTTTGTTTTATGCTTGTTTCTTGTTTTTTATTTGGTAGTCGTACGTTTGTTTTTTTGGAATCTGATTCTCAAGCTTTGATCTTTACCAAAATCATGGCCCTTGTTTCTTAACCACGAGAAAACCATAATCCTTGTGCTTGAATGCTATTGGTTCGTTTTGTGTTCCCTCGGGTTTCCCCGTCTACCCCACTATGGGAATGGGTCCTCGTTGATCAAGATAAGTCTAAAAGTAATGACAAAAATATTCAATTTATTTTCTTCCATATTTATTAGTTTTTTCATATTAATTTATGTAACTTATAAAAGTTACTCCGTATATACATTTTATTGTTATTTTGAGGTATTTTATGGAAATTATTTCTCATTAATTATAATTTATTAATCAATCTCATTTTCTAGATCTAGCTGAAATTTTTTTTATAATAGCTCATGTCTTAAATGAAAGTGGAGCCAAATACCCCAGAAGGGGGTGAATTTGGTATTTTAAAAATTCTTGCAAACAACTCTGTTTTCTAATAATAAAAACAGGGCAGAACAGAGTAAGAGGAGAATAGCAAGACACAAGAGAATTTATATTGGTTCGGTCCTAATCACTGATCTACGTTCAGTCCCCAGACTCTCTGGGATTTCCACTATATCAAGGATTACACACTCTGCACTTAAGAAGTGATTCTCTCTCTAGAACTCACTCCCCCTTACAAGTTGTAATCAATGAATCCCACAATCACCAAGTCCCCTTGACTTGTGATTCCTTACAATAAATGATAATCTGAAATAAACTCTCTTAAAGAGCAGATATAAATGAACACTGAAGCTCTTGTATCAAAAGATACTATACAGATGAAAAACTGAAGAGAATAAATGAAAACTTGAATGCAATTTACTCTCAATTGTTGTGGTTGTTGGAAAGACTTGAATGCAGCTCTATTTATACTCTGAAATCATTAAATGACCGTTGCTTTCCAAATAGATCCGTTGGATTGTGTGAGAGTTTAGATGAGTCTACGATGCTGAACTCTATGAGAGCTCAGAGAAATCGATAATGCAAAACTCGGAGAAGTCGTGTGAGGTCAGAAATGTATAAGTGTATAGCTCTATTGATTCAACAATGTTTTCCTAAAGCCATTTTAAATAAGGGTATTTTAAAAAAATAAGTATAATTAACTAATTTAACTATTATCCTAAATATCTTCAAAACACATAGAGAACTAACATTCTCCCTCTTTTTGATGATGACAATACTTGTAAACCAAGATTTCAAGAGTTTAACAGAATTTGCATTTTAAAATGTTTTTGTATTTGACAGTTCTTTAATCTTCAAAATACTTGGTCATTTTGAAAGAGATCTTGCACATGAAAATTTTAAACAAACAAGGCGTTTAGGCACAAACTCTAATTGTCAAAGATAGGCAATAGAAGCATATAAGCAGTGAAGCAAAAACTCATCAAGAGTAAAATATTATCTACAAGTAACTCACACAAAACATAACAAGCTTACTACTAAGCAACGTGAATATGATGACTATCATTTTCATCTTTTTTACCACTATTATCAATTTCAAATATATTTGATCATGTTTCACTTCGAGTAGTAGGCTCTACTTCATAGGTAAAAATGTCAAAAATATCTTCTCCCACATCATGAATATATCCATAATCTTTATCTGTAACAAATAATAAACCAAATCATGAAATTAAAGTATAATTATTATGTATTTGTAATTAAATGGATAACTAAATCTATAACAAATACAAAATACATATAAATTAAAGGGTATAGTCACTCACCTCAGACACTCTTGGTCTCAGTCACCTGGTTAAGTCAAGTTAACGAAATTTAAAAAAAAAATAAATTAAAAGGGCTTGAAGGGCCTGTCCTTTTAAGCTCGCGACCTTACAAAACCAACTTCATTTAAAAGTTCTAATTTAGAGCCCGGCCTTGAAGGGTTTAAATGGGCCTTGCTCAACGGGTTCAGCCCAATTTTTCGGCTCTGATTTTTGTCCTCCAAAATTAGGTAAGGGTTGTGGTTGCACTTAATTCTTAGAATTAGGTTGAATGTGAGTTAGGATTATGAAGTGCTTGAACTTAAGTGAGTTAATGTGGTCCAAAAGAAAATAGGCAAAGTTTGAAACTTATTGATTTACATCATCACTTAAATATTCAAATAAACAAAACTAGAATTATACGTCTAAATAAAATAAATAAGAACTATTTAAGATTCATAATTATTAAAAAAGAGATTTTATTTTCGCTCATCTATTACACTTCAACCTTCTAATATTTAAATGTGGAAATAAAAAATACTTTCTCTGATTTTTATTATAGTCACTAACTAGTAAGTATATTTGATATAAGACACTTGTTTATTTTTAAGAAATGTTAATTATTTTTTTTTCTATGTATACTTATAATTAATAAACATATTGAAAAATATTAGAAATATAGCCGTCTTTAAATAGGTGAGAATAATAATTAATATAATATTAGAGTTTAGTGTAATTAATAGAAATAATATTAAAAATTACTTATATTTTAAGACAACTATAATAACTTAAACTGTTTTTATTAATTTATGAGAATTATTAATTTATGTTTTATTATAATGACATCAGGAAGTAAAAAGGAATAGAGGAAGTGGGAGGGACCCACAAACTCTCATCATGTTGGTTCTCGATGTACGAGGCCACAGGGGCAATATCTATTCCCAACAATCTCGCCAACATCCACCGACCCACCAAATGAATGGATTAATTAAGAGCTCAGCGTACCGCGTGAGGAGGACGCTATGGCTTTTGTCCTTTTGGGATATTATAAAAGGTTCAAGTCAAGTGGCGGCCAAATCTTCCACCTGAGTGGCGGCCAAATAGGACCATTGATAATGATATAAGTATATAATAAGTGTAATATAACAAAAAATAATTATGAGTAATAATATCCAAGAGCTGGTTGGAAAAAAAAAATGAAAGTGGCAATTCCTTTTTTTATTGGATTAAGGAGCAAATTTACCAATAAACTATTAGTCCAGGAGCACCCAACATAATAAACTCTTATCTGGACCTTAAATACCAACCAATTCTTTAAAATGTTAATTGAGCATAAATTCGTTAACGTCTGTAATTGCACCTGAGAAAGATAAAATGAAATTGAGCATATCATCCATGTTCATCGACCCAAAATCCTTTCCAGAACTTCCCATAGTATTCACGAAAGAAAAGAAAATGAAGAGAAATAGATACAGTGTTTCCTTCTCCATGGTCACATTGGATTTGTTTGAAAATTCCGAAAAAAAGGAACTTTTTAGGGCAAATATGGTTGAAGTTCCGAGGAGCCAATGGAGTAAAAAATGAGAAGGAATTGCGTGAAAATTTTGAATCGAAATGAAGGAGAAAGAGAGAAGAGAGAGGGTGAGTGAGAGAAACTTGTGAGTTGAAGTTCAGAAACACAAGACTAGAGCAACAAGCAAATCGATGAAGGCAAAATCTGAAGGAAACAGAATCAGAATCCCATCCAAGCTTACACCGGCACAAATCTAAATAAGTAAATACTCCATCTCAATTCCATAATCAAGCTAAATAAAAGAAAGAAACAGATTTAGAAATAAGTAAATACTCCCTCTCAATTCCACAATCAAGCTAAATAAATGAAAGAAGCAGATTCAGAAATCTAAAGTTTCCATGTTCAAAAGCACAATTAGACTAAATCCACACGCAATAATCCACAATCAGAATCAAAATGGTGGAAAATGCTATTGAGCTAGGTGTCCCTAACTATAAACATAGTGTTGTTTGGCGGTCTCGAGTTTCATCGGAACAGATTGATGAAACTTACTAGATCTGCCCTTCACTCACGCGAATGGACCAAAAGCAGAGGAAAGAGAAGTAGATCTTTCGACCGTCTCGTGTTCGAGTTTCATTGGAGCAGATCGAGCTTCACCGGTGCTTTAGTGGCTCTCCACTGTTGTTTGGGCTCACCTCCATTACCAGATTCAGTAGTGAGAGTATTTACTAACTTCTGAGAGTCTTCTCGTCGGTAGAGTATCGCTTCCTCCTCCGCCAACAGTACACAGAAGCAAAAATGCCAACAACAACAATAGCACATACCACAGACTCAAGATAGATCAAAGGAGAGAAGATGAAGAAGAAGGTGTTTCTGGTGAAGAGGAAGGAGGATCTGGTGAAGAAAAGGAAGAAGAGGATGAAGAAGACGGAAGTGAATGAATGAGAAAGGGAGAGAGATGAAGTTAGATGGACATTAGTTTCACCGTCATTCATTGTGCTCAATTAACATTTTAAATAGTTGGTTGGTATTTAAGGTCCAGATAAGAGTTTATTGTGTTGGGTGCTCCTGGTCAATAATTTATTAGTAAATTTGCTCCTTAATCATTTCTTATTCTTAGGCAAAGGTTATCGAGAGTGGTTTGGTAGAAGAAACCCTTCTCTTATATGTCCCGCGTTTTAAGTTTCATAGTACGTATAAGAAATCTTGAAAATTTCTCTGGTTCTAAGACACCAACAGCCAATAGCATTAAATTTCTATTTTGTACAAATGCCTTTATCAATTTGTAGAGAAAGATGGTATAAAAAAGAGAGTAAAAAAATAAAGGTAATTAAAATAGTTGCTTTTAATTAGAGGGTAGTATTGGAAAGTAGTGATAGTTTTTGAAAGAAAAAGAATTTTGAATAAAGTATTTTTTTAAAAAAATGAGTTGTGAATTCCTATCCGTCAAGTTTCGTCATTCCTTTATCAACCATAAATAATAAATCTGATTTAAGTTTTTACAATTTAAAAATATTTTATGTCTTTTTTTTCCCCCCCATTTTTGCTTTTAATTATTTTTTAATATTTACAGTTAAAAATATCTTCTGTGACATGAGGGAGTAACTTTGAAATTAGAATCCACTTCTCTCCCTCATCATCATCACCATTATCATCATCACCCATTAACAAGTCTGGTATACTACTATGATCCTATTTATAAGTCCAATTTAACCAAAAAAAATTGGTTCTATTTTTATGTTCAGTTTAACTAAATAAATGTGATTGTTACAAATTTACCCTTATTAATTAAACCCATAAATTAATAATGGATTAAGATGCAATTTTACTAATGAACTATTGGTTTAGGAGCATCCAACACAATTAACTATTAAATGGACCAAAATACCAAAAAAAAAAAAGTTTTACTCAGGAGCGTCCAGCACAACGCTGTTAGACAAAAGTTAACATCCGTTATCTAAGGTACAGATTGACCAACGAATTTTTACCCAAGGAGCGCCCAGCACAAAAAAGTTTTACTCAGGAGCGCACAGCACAAAATTCTAAATTTTACTAAATTAAATAATTTTTTTCCGCAATTGTCGTTATTGAAAACTACTTGTATAAATATATATGGACAAAAATTACTCATTCTTCAATTTTGTTAAAATTATAATTTACTAAAATAAACAAAATTTTTAATTAAAAAATTTAATTATATGATTTAAATAAAACTCAAGGTGTTTTATAGTTTAATTTATATGTTAAACAATATATATATATATATATATATATATATATATATATATATATATATGATTTATTTTTAATGGATATCAATATTGATACTTAATAATATAAATCTGGTAATTTGATGATATATTTGTTAATTAAATGATCTATTGATTATTTGTGACTTGTTGACAAAAAAAAAAAGATAACTTAAGAGGCTTAATGAAGAACAATTTAATAATAGGTTAAAGAGCAATTTTAATGGGTTAAGGAACAACTTGGCCTACGAAAATTTTATTAACATTAAATGAATTTTGTAAATCACATAAATTTCTTATAAAATAAAAATAAATCATATATTTTTTTGTTTAACATATATAATATACTATAAACCACTTTGAGTTTTATTTAAATCATATAATTATATTTTTAATTTAAAATTTTGTTTATTTTAGAAAACTATAATTTTGACAAAATTGAAGAATAAGTAATTTTTGTCCATAGATAATACAAGTAGTTTTGAATAATGACAATTGAGAAAAAACTTATTTAATTTAGTAAAATTTAGAATTTTGTACTGGACGCTCCTGGGGTAAAAGTTCGTTGGCCATTCTGCACTTTAGATAACGAACGTTAACTTTTGTCTAACGGTGTTATGTTGGACACTCCTGAGTAAAACCTTTTTTAGTATTTTTAGTTTATTTAATAGTTAATTGTATTAGATGTTTTTAAATTAATAGTTCATTAGTAAAATTACACCTTAACCAGTTGATAATTCATCTTCCAACAAGTCTCTTCTTTTTCTTGCTCCAATGAGTGGACTTAGCTCTTGAAACACCCCTCTTTCATCGTGTACACATTGCTTTTTCATCCATTAATTTATTCCATTGAAAACCACACCCATTAATTTATTCCATTGTCTCTCTCCCCCTAATTTTTCATTTCTCATGCATTCATAATGACATGACCTTATTTATACATAAGAAAAAATAAAGGTAAAGTTAAAAATTTGCTCAATAATTATTAAGATGCTTACCTCTTTTTAATATGTAAGATTTAGTTAAATTGAACTTATAAATAAGATCAAAGTGATATATATACATACAGGAATTGGCTTGCATCTGCTACATTGTAGCATTCGAACTGCATCATTTTCACGCAAAAACTATGCAGCTTTGACCCCCCTTTTTTCCTTTTTAATAAATATTTTAGAGTACTGATTAGTACTAAAAATGTACTTTAGAATATTGACTGGTATTGAAAAATACTTTATGATCTTGAAAAAATGTTTTAGGATCTTAAAAAAATATCATTAAGTATATTTTTTTGTACCAATTAGTACCCTAAAATAATTTTAGGATACAAATTGGTACTATAAAAATACTCTAAAAATATTTTTTCCAAGATCATGAAATGTTTTTCCATCACTGATTAGTATTCTGAAGTATCTTTTTAGTACTAGTTAGTATGCTGATCGTAAAATAATTTTTCAAGATAGTATTTTTTCAGTATTAGTTAATATCCTAAAAATATTTTAGGGTACTGATTAGTACTAAAAATATACTTTAGGATATTTTTTAAAATTCTAAAATAATTTTTTAAGATGATAAAGTATTTTTTCAGTATCGATTAGTAACATGAAGTATCAAATACCGTGGGTAACCTGAAATGTTTATTAAAAAAAAAAGAAACGGTCAAAGCTGCACAGTTTTTACATCATCAAAACGACGCAGCTCCAATGGAGCGGACATAAGCTTGCATCCCTAAATCATAAGGTCCCAAGTAAATCGGTTTATGAAAAAACTCCATTAACAAAAACTCCTATATTTCGTGGACGGCGATCAGATGTGTTACACACTGGAAGCACTGCCAATGGAAAAGAAGGTTAAATAAGGAGGACAGGATTTGGTTCTTTCGTCTACATCTCTCGTCTATTGCAGTGATCGGCATCTTCAGATCACAGCAGTGACTGTGGAGAAGAAAGCAAGATCTCTTCATCAACTTTCGTAACAGTATTGATCACTATATATAACGAATTTTATAAATCTGCACAAAAATTTTCCTTTATTTTACCCTGCAGGTTTGAATTTCATACCTCTGACTCCTTTTCTTCTTTACTGATATGGTTATGTTGTTGCAGATAACTCTCTGAACCCCTGCAATGGCATATAGTGTCGGAGGAGAATCATCTTCCGGCTCTGATACTTTTAATTCAACTCCACAATGGGACTATGACGTTTTCTTGAGTTTTGCAGGGAAAGACACTCGCTTGAATTTTACCGGTCACTTATATGAAGCTTTCATTAGAAGTGGCATCAGATGTTTTAGGGATGATGTAGATCTTCCGAAAGGAGAGGACATAAAGGATCTCTTTCGTGCAATTCAGGATTCTCTCTGTGCAGTTCTTGTCATCTCTCAAAATTTATGCAAAATCTACATGGTGTTTGGATGAGCTTCAAAAAATTCTTGAATCTCGAAAGAAATTGGGTCGAAAGGTTTTTCCCATATTCTATAATGTTAATCCAGCTGATGTAAGAGAGCAACGAGGAAGTTTTAGGGAAGTCTTGGCTGAACTTGAAAAGAAATTCAAAGAAACTACAACAAAAGTGCAGAGTTGGAGAACTGCTTTGTCAAAAATTGGCGGCTTGTCTGGCTGGGTCACCAAGGACAAGTAAATTTTCTTTTACACTCACTTAATCATATTTTCCATATTTATCTAACTTTATAGTTTTGTCATGATCGATAATTTTGATTTAAATCAGTCATAATTATGTTCATAGTTTTCCTTTTAGTCAATAATTGGAAAATCAATAACTGGAAAATCTCGCATCCATTTGAAAAGAAATGAGAATAAACCATTACTAATTCATATATAAGTATATAACATATTCATTCAAAATTGGGTCACACTCATTCATTGAAGCATATCCATTATGGATGTGCTGGTTATGCTAATTTTAATTTATTTTCGATAGCTTAATTATAAATTATAAGTAGTACTCGTTTAGATATGTTTAAATTGTATGCAATGTCTATTATTAAACTTTATAGCTTATTTAATATGTTCATATATTATCAAGATTCATGAGAGTCAATAATTTTTTCTTTGAGCTGACTCAACTTATCTTTAAGTATGCTAAAATTATAATTTTTATATGGGAAAATCTCATATAAAGTTATCTAAAATAAGAAAATTTTAAATTAGGTTAGGAAATTTAACAAATCTTCATTAACCTAATTTAGATTTCATATGGTTAGTAAAATGACTTTTGTACCTTCTCTTTTTTTTTTTTCCTCTTTCCTCTTAAAAGAGTTTTATTTTATGACTTTAATTTATTACTTTATATATCAATATCATTTAATCGATTACATGATTTTTAGTTGATAAATCAATTAATTGATATTAAAGAGATAGAAAATAAATAAATGAGATTTTTTTTAAAATAATGTATTTATTTTTATCAAGTGAGACAAAAAATAAAAATTAAAAAAAGGAAAGAATAACACATACCAACTTCAATTTCTAAAAAGTCAATTAAAGTAAAAGTTGCTTTTACCAACATTAATCTAAATATGAATGATTTTCCTTGACTCCATGAGTGAGTTTTTTTAAAAATAGTTTAGTTAAGATTTCAATTTTTTAGCTTTTCCATTTGTTAACATAAATAATTATTAAGATTAATTATTTGTTTCTAATTAGAGGCGTGTAAATTTGATAAACTTCTAAAGATATTTTGGATAAAAAGATATCAAATGCATTTAAAATTTCATAGAAATGTTTTATATATTGAAATATAAAACTATCCAAAAAAAAAAACTTAGAAACAAATATAGTAAAACATGTACTCAATATATCTATTAAAAAATATTTTTATAATGACATATATCATATTTTGTGAAAAAATTTGTTCATGTTAATAAAATTAACTCATTGTTTAAAATATTCTACAAACGATTATGTTTAATATATTTTCTTGAACGAAAAAGAAATTGACTATCATGGTTTATATATACGATAGTTAATTAAATTAAATTATAGATGAATCATATTTTGCTTTATTAAATATTAATGTCTATGAACACACACGGAATTTAAGTTGACTGTCATGGTTTTTATTTGGGAAAATTTCAATAAATACCATCTGAATTTGCAAAACCCCTAGAAGTCCGTTGAATTTGTAAAAAGATTGAGAGGTACAAAGAACTTATGAGAGATGTGCAAATCGGGTCAAATTACTATTTTGCCCTTAGTTTTAAATAAATAAATAAAATAAAATCCCCTCCCACTCCCATCGCCGGCCGCCGCCACCACCGCCGCCAGCTGGCCACCACCACCGTGGTTGGCCGGCGGTGGTGGCCGGCGGTGGGTGGCCGGTGGTGGGGGTGGGGTTTTTTCTTTTCTTTTATTTATTTAAAACTATGGGCAAAAGGGTAATTTGACACGAATTTGCATATCCCTCATATGTCTTTAGTACTTCTAAGTCTTTTACAAATTCAACAGACTTCTGGGGGTTTTGCAAATTCAAAAAGTATTTATTTAGAATTTTTCCTTTTTATTTTAAGTTTATATGGAATTTTTTCGAATTTTATTTAAACACCATAACACATTTAATTGACTTCCATGTGATCATAAAAAATTCAAATTTCTTTTGAAATCTTCTATGACAATAATTGTGCTCCATAAGCCTTAGTAGCGTAATGGCATGAGAGTTTGGCTCTCCTCCTTCATGTCCAGGGTTCGAACTGCCCCCCTCTTTACTATATGTATAAAAAAAAATAATTGTGCTCTATAACTAAAATACCACAAAATTTGGCACCCAACTCCGTAATGTGCCTAACAATAATTATCAGTTGTCATTCATGTAAGTTTTTCTAATTTATTTTAAATTTCGATAATCATTTCCCCTAAGTTTCAGTTATTTTAAAGAAAAATATCTTTTCTATGTTATTTTGCCTACCCCTCAATAATCTCATATAAAGGTAAAGATTTGAGAGATAAAATAAACCTTTTTACCCTTACTCTCACCCACTCCTCCCACCCGATCACATTTGCGTCATGCACAGCGGGAACTACTGGCATTAGAGCCTAGAGTGATCTGAACCATGGATGTGATGGGAACTGTTTGGAAGTTAAAGGAAGAAGCAAAATTATCTTAAAATATTTTAATTATAATTAAAACATGGGAAGAAAAAGTCGAGATCTATGATGTAAAAGGGACTGTAAATCATTGAGACATCTTGCCCTAAATGAATTTCAGGCCTATTACACTGTTGGTTTCAATTTTGTGATGTTGAGTTCGTTTCGTTCCTCTTTTGCTCTGTTGCCTCTGGTTGTTTTTCCTTCTGAAAATTCCTTATCGAGACCATTCCTTTCCTCCGACCATCCCATCAGAGTCTCGTTCCTGTTTGTTATCCTTCCGTGTTCTGCTGTTCGTTATTCTGTGATTTTTTTGCTCTTTTTCCGTTGTCAGGGCAATTGCAATTTCTTCCCCAATTTGATTAATTCCATCAATCAACCTGCTGCAATTAATCATTTTTGCATAGGAGGGTTAACAATGGACGGGGTTAGGTTTATGTTTAGCTCAGATTGTTTGAATTTTGTTGAAAAGAGATCACGACATATTGATAACGAATGAAAGACGCATGTTTTATTGTTTATCGCTAAGGTGTGGTGTGGATATTTCATTGTGTTTGTTCATGGTAGAGAGAGAAAGGGAGGGAGGTAGTAGATAGAGGAAGGGGTAACAAGTTTTATTTTATCTCTCAAATCTATACCGTTAGATGAGATTATAATTTAACGGTATTAAGATAGGTAAGTAAAAGTAGGTAAAATAAGAGTAAGCAGAATAACCGATCCCCTTTTCTATAATGAAACCCCATATTTCCCACTATTTAATTATTTTCTCTGGAATATATGAAGTCTCTTAATGATAATTTTGTTTTTTTGTTTTATTTTCTTTTCATATATTTTTTTTAAAAAACTTTATGCAGATTTTGTTTTACTTGAATTTAAAAGTCCCTTTATACTTGTGCCTAAGATCATTTTAATTTGTGAGAAGCATATTAGGGTGTGCATGGTAACACTCTCAGAATGACTTTTTTCCTAATTTCTGTGCCCCGGAACAAAAATGGATGGGAATTGTGTTTGGTAAATCTGGTTTTTTTTCTTACTCCCGGGATGAACCTGTTTATTTTTTGTGCTGGGGAGTAAAAAAAAAAAGCTAAAAATTTTGGTTTCTCTATTCTAGGGCAAAAAATCAAAATTTATTTTTCCCTTTATCGAAGCAGAAATTTACCCTCGTTCACCACCACCACTGTCGTTGCCACCCCCAACACCACCACCGCCGCCGTCACCACCACCGCCGCCGCCGCCGCCACCACCACCGCCGCCGCCACCACCACCACCGCCCCACTACCACCACTACCACCACTATCACCACCGCCCCACCACAGCCACCACCACCACCACCACCCCACCACAGCCACCACCACCGTCGCCGCCGCCGCCGCCACCACCACCACCACCACCAGCGCCGCCGCCGCCGCCACCACCACCACCCTTCGGCGTCGCCACCACCACCGCCACCCGCTACCGCCTCCGCCACCACCACCACTGCCATCGCCACATAAATATTTTTTGAATATAAAAATTACATAAATAATTTTTTTAGGAAATTTAAATTTATTTGTAAAGTATAATAATTATATCAATTATTAAAGAAAAGGATAAAATGGTAAAAATAACTCATTAATCCTTCATCTTCCTCCCTTACTATTTTTTTTAACTCCCAAACAAGAGGAAGAAAAATGTGTTACCAAACGTAATTCTAATTCTCAGAGTAAAAATAAAATGGGTTAACAAACGTAATTCTGATTCTCAAAACTCTTCCAAAGCACAGAATTAGAAAAAACTGTTTCATCTCAAAAACAGTGCTGGGCAATAAAATGGTTGCCATGCACACTCTTAATGTGACAGCGGAAAACTGAAAAGTATTCATTTTGTTTTTTCTAGAGAAAAATCAAATTTTGAACGATGATTGGATTAACTGAATGAGTGTACACATTGATATTAAATATGTTGATGAATTTGTATCCATCAATAAAATGAACTTGTGAATAAGTTGATTGTTTTTTGGTAGAATGATCACGTTTTTAATTTTAATGGATTGATGGATCAATTCTGCTCTGGCTTAAATATTCACATTCACTTATTTCCATTCCTGTTCTCGACTTTATATTCTTATAAAAATTTAATAACAATTCCCAGTTTTATATATATATATATATATATAGTGTAGCTTTAGTAAACAATAATAAAATTTTCATGAGAATTACATTTTTAATGTTCGTTTTATTCTTTAGTAAACAATAATTCAATTTTTATGAGAATTACATTTTTCATGTTCGTTTTATTTTATAATAACTATATATATATATATATATAACACATGCTAACAATGATTTTTTTTGGTAGGCATGAAGCAGATCTTATAAAAGATATAGTTGGAGTTGTATGGAGATTTTTAGGTACTAAATTACCATCTTTTGATGACAATTTAGTTGGAATTGAGTCAAAAGTGGCTGTCGTGATTCCATTCTTGGAGATTGGGTTAGATGACAAACGTTTTGTAGGAATATTAGGTATGGATGGTGTGGGTAAAACAACTCTTGCTAGAGTTGTTTTTGAAAAACTGTCACACAAGTTTGAAATTTGCTGTTTTCTTGAAGGAGTTAAAAATGCTTTGCCTGAAGGTCTAGTCCATTTGCAAAAAAGTCTTCTTTCTCATCTCCATATAAAAGACTTGGAAATATATGATAGTTATAAAGGAATGCAGATGATAAGAACTCGCCTCAGTGAGAAAAAGGTCCTCCTTGTCCTTGACGACATAAATGATAGGAGGCAATTAAGGAATTTGGCTGGAAGTCCAGATTGGTTTGGTAAAGGAAGCAGAATAATTATCACAACAAGATACAAAAAAGTGCTCACTTTACTTAAAGTGGAAAGAATATATGAGATGAAAACCATGAAGAATGATACTTTTAATTCAACTGTTCAATGGGAATATGACGTTTTCTTGAGTTTTGCAGGGAAAGAGACTCGCTTGAATTTCACAGGTCACTTATATGAAGCTCTCATTAGAAGTGGCATAAGATGTTTTAGGGATGATGTAGATCTTCCGAAAGGGGAAGACATAAATGATCTCTTTCGTGAAATTCAGAATTCTCTCTGTGCAGTTCTTGTCATCTCTCAAAATTATGCAAAATCCGCATGGTGTTTGGATGGGCTTCAAAAAATTCTTGAATCTCGAAAGAAATTGGGTGGAAGGATTTTTCCCATATTCTATAATGTTAATCCAGCTGATGTAAGAGAGCAACGAGGAAGTTTTGGGGAAGCCTTGGCTAAACTTGAAAAGAAATTCAAAGAAAATACTACCAAAGTGCAGAGTTGGAGAACTGCTTTGTCAAAAATTGGTGACTTGTCTAGCTGGGTCATTAAGGATGAGTAAGTTTTCTTTTACAACCATTTAATCATATTTTTCATATTTATTTAACTTCATAGTTTTGTCATGATCTATAATTTTGGTTTAAATCGGTCATAATCATCTTCATAGTCTTCCTTTTAAGACAATAACTGGAAAATCTCGCATCCATGTGAAAAGAAATGAGAATCAACCATTAGTAATTCAAATGTAATATATTCATTGAACGGTAAAAATTGGTCATTTTCATCCATTGAAGCATATCCATTATGGATGCGCATGATATATTAATTTTAATTTCTTTTCAATAACTTAATTATAATGTATAAGTAGTATTGGTTTAGATATGTTTAAATTAGATGCAATGTATATTATCGAACAACGTTTATTCTATATTTAGAATTGGAGGGAGTATTAACCTTTGTAGCTTATTTAACATTTTCATATATTATCAAGATTCATGAGATTCAATAATTTTTTCATTTACTTGACTCAATTTATTTTTAAGTATCATAAATTATATTTTTTTATGTGAAATCTTATATAAAGCTATTTAAAAGAGGAAAAATTCTAAATTAGGTTAATTATCATAGATTAAATGATTTTTGATGTAGGTAAATTATAGATGAATCATATTTTGTTTTATTAAATATTAATGTATGTGCACATTGAAAAGCATTAGTTACAGAGTAATAAAACTCCCTGCTGCATAAACTCACACACAGACAAAGATATATGATTTATTGAAAAACATAAGTTATTAACTATTGAGTAATAAAACTCTTTAGGGAAAATGTCATTTAAATACCATATGAAATTTTAAAACTCGAAAATGTCCATTAAAATTTGTAAAAGACAAAAAAGTGACAGATTAAATTGGGATTTTAACATGTTGATGGATATACCAGTATGTCCTTTCTTTCTCTCTCCTCTCCTTCTTGCCACCTCCTCTTCGTGCACCATGTCCAACCTCTCTTCCTCTTCTTTTTTGCCTCCTTCTCTTCTTGTCGCTATGTTCGAGCTCTCTGTCTCTCTCTCCTCTCCCTCTCTTCTTCCTCCTCTTTTGGTCACCATGTTTCAGCTCTCTTCTCTTGACGGTGGTGTTGTTGGTCGTTATGGCTGAGTGGTAGTTGTCCCTAGTGAGGAAAAGAGGTGAAGGTGGAGGAAGGTTGAAATTGGTGTTTTTGGAGGAAGCCAGGAGGTTGAGAAAGAAGAAAGTGAACAATAAAAAGAAAGAGGTTGAGGAAGAAGATGATGAACATTAAATAATGAGTTTGACAAATTTCATAATGGGAATAATAAGTTCAGCAATGGGTTGAACAAGTACATTCATCAGATGGAAAACATGTCATTCTGGTGAAAACAAAATCTTAGTACTATGAAAAAAGTCGTAATAGGAATAACAAGTTCATTAATGGGAATAACAAGTTTAGTAATGGGTTTAACAAGTGCATTCATTAGATGGAAAACATGTCACTGGTGAAAACAAAATATGAACTTGTGACACCCCTTACTGAACTTGTTATTCCCATTACAACTTTTGTTCATAGTGCTCAGATTTTGTTTTCACCAAAATGACATGTTTTCCACCTGACGAATGCACTTGTTAAACCCATTTTTGCACTTGTTATTTCCATTAATGAACTTGTTATTCTAGTCATGAAAAACTCATTATTTACTGTTCATTATCTTCTTCCTCAGCCTCCTTATTTCCTCCAAAAACACTAATTTTAACCTTCCTCCACCTTCACCTCTTTTCCTCGCTAGGGACAACTATTACTCGGCCATAACTACCAACAACACCATCGGGGGGAGAGAGAGAGAGAGAGAGAGAGAGGACATGGCGATATGATGAGGAGGAGGCAGAGAGGGATAGGAGAGAGAAAGACGAAGAGAGGTCGGACATGGCGTGAGAAGAGGACACTACTACAGAAAAGCTCTTTTATGTCCTTTTTTTTTGGGACGCCTATTTGGGAGACATAGAAAGTGAAGGCTTATGGCGTCCCAAATTTTTTGGGACACCTTATTGCTTTTTTTCTTTCTTTTTTAAAAAATCCCCAAAACCAGGTTCAAGAGGCTTGCCGTGGAACAAAAACCTTTGGTAGCCATAGAAATTGCCAGTGACCATTATAGAAATCGCTAGTAACCATGGAGGAAGATGATTACAAGAACTAGAATCACCATAAGTAAGAAGCCGAAGACCAAATCAAGCAAAGAAATCACCAGAAACTAAAATCAAACCAAATAAAAAAGGAAAGAAACTAAAACACCGTGAGTGCAGATCGCGTTCAAGTCCAATGTCCTTCGCTGTTGCAGATCTCACAGGGAGTAGAAGTAAAAAAGGAGATCTGAATCTTGTCGTCGCAAATCGCAGATCGCGTTCATCGTTCGCCGTCGACTTCACCTTCAATGTTTGTCATCACCGTGACAAAGACAACCAAAGCCAACCCTGAACCCAAATCCTGTCAGTGAGTCGGTGTGAATGTGTGGCCGGGTGTGAATTGAGAGCTGAGTGAAGATGGGGAAAGGTGAGTGAAGACGAGAATGGTTGATGTGTGAGTGTGAAGGGTGTGTGGGTGATGGGAATGGGTGTCTTAGTGGGTGTGAAGAGAGAGACCATCAAGAGAATTGCGATTTCAAAACTACTTAGGCGTCCTAAATAGAATTTAGGACCCCAAAAACACTTCTTTTCCGCTAGTGTTGTCAAATTCTCCTTCTTTTGGTGTCTCTATTTTTTTATTAGGATGCCTAAAGTCCACTTTAGAAGTTCTAAATTTAAAATTACGACGGCACATGTCCCTAATATGGCAAATTTCCTTTAAATAATTATAAAAATGTTATCGTCTTTATATTTTATTTACTTCCCTTCTAAAAAATGGACGTCTTTTAGGGAATTGAAATCAATTTTTTGTAGTAGTGGGAGGAGGTAGAGAGGGAGAGGACAGAGAAAGAGAAAAAAGCGGACATAATGGTAAATTTATCGACATTTTAAAATATCAATTTGTTCCTTATCACATTTATATCCTTTACAAATTTTAACAAACATTTTGGAGTTGTAGAATTTCTTATGGTATTTAAATGACATTCTCCCAACTTTTTAAAGACGATAGAGAAGAGGGTTTTAAACTCACTATCTACATTTTAAAATCCTAAGTTGGGTTAATGACTCAATTAAGAATTTATTGATTTTATCAATTTGATTTAGAATTTTCTTATTTTAAGTAGTTTTATATAGGATGTCTGTGAATTTTATTAAAGCTCCAGAACACATTTAATTGACTTCCATCTAATCATAAAAGTTCAAATTTCTTTTGAAATCTGCAATGACGTAATCAATATTTGTGCTCCTCAGCTAAAATACCGCAACATAAGGCACCCAACTCCCTAATGGTCCCTTGCTATAACATTATAGTCCCTCAATAATATAATTACAAATTTAATTGTGCCTAACAATAATTTTCAGTCATCCTTCAGTGTACGTTTTTGTAATTTATTTTAAATCCGATAACTATTTCCCCTAAGTTTCAGTTGTTTTAAAGAAAAATATATTTTCTATATTGGAATCCCATATTTCCCACTATTTAATTATTTTCTCTTTAATATATCAAGTCTCTTAATGATAAATTTTTTCTTGTTTTTTTTTTTTCATTTTTTTAACTTTATGGAGATTTATTTTACTTGAAATTAAAAGTCCCTTTATACTTGTGCATAAGATCATTTTAATTTGTGAGAAACATATTAGTGTGACATCGAAAACTGAAAGGTATTCATTTTGTTTGTTAAGAGAAAAATCAAATTTTGAATGATGAATGGGTTAACTGAATGACAGTACACTTTGATATTTAATATGTTGATGAATTTGTATCCATCAATAAAACAAAATTGTGCATAAGTTTTTTTTTTTTGGTAGAATGATCACGTTTTTAATTTTAATTGGCCAATGGATCAATTCTGCTCTGACTTGCTTAACAATTCACATTGCGCTTATTCCCATTCATGTTCTCGACTTTATATTCTTATGAAAATTTAATGACAATTCCCAGTTATATGAAAAAAATAGTGTAACTTTAGTAAACAATAATACGATTTTCATGAAAATCACATTTTACATTTTCATTTTATTTTATCATAACTATACATATATAACACTCATGCTAACAACGATTCTTTTGGTAGGCATGAAGCAGATCTTATAAAAAATATAGTTGGAGATGTATGGAGTTTTTTAAGTACTAAATTACCATCTTTTGATGACAATTTGGTTGGAATTCACTCAGAAGTGGCTGATGTGATCCCATTCTTGGAGATTGGGTCAGATGACAAACGTTTTGTAGGGATATGGGGTATGGGTGGTGTGGGTAAAACAACTCTGGCTAAAGTTGTTTTTGAAAAACTATCATACAAGTTTGAAATTTGCTGTTTTCTTGAAAATGTTAAAGATGCTTTGCCTAAAAAAGGTTTGCTCTGTTTGCAAAAAAGTCTTCTTTCTCGTCTACAAATAGAAGAAGTCTTAATATTTGATAGTTATGAAGGGATGCAAAAGATAAGAGAGTTCCTCTGCAATAAAAAAGTTCTTCTTGTCCTTGACAACATAGATGATATGAGCCAATTAAAGGATTTGGCTGAAAGTCCAGATTGGTTTGGTGAAGGAAGCAGAATAATTATCACAACAAGAGATAGCCACTTGCTCACCTCATTTGGAGTGGAAAGAATATATCAGATGAAAACCATGAATGATGATGAATCTCTTCAAATCTTTTCAAAATATGCGTTCAAAAAAAATCATCCTGAAGAGAAGTATTTGGAGTATTCTAAGTCTGTGATTAAATGTGCGGGAGGCCTTCCATTGGCTCTTCAAAATTTGGGTGCTTATCTATGTGGGAGAAGGGAAGAAGCTGTGTGGAGAGATGCTTTAGATAAATTGAAGCAAATCAATCCTTATAAAAATATTCTTCAAGTACTTAAACTAAGTTATGATGGATTAGATGAGAAAGAAC
This sequence comes from Acacia crassicarpa, assembly GCA_034222035.1. NCBI lineage: Eukaryota > Viridiplantae > Streptophyta > Magnoliopsida > Fabales > Fabaceae > Acacia > Acacia crassicarpa. The sequence goes on from JAWXYG010000003.1 coordinate 45,767,035, forward strand.
AGATAATATTTTTAGATATTGTTTGTCTTTTCAAGCGTTGGAAGAAAGAAGAAGTGACCCAAATTTTGAAAGCTTGTGATCTTAATCCTGTAATTGGAATAAAAGTGTTGATTGAAAAAACTTTACTAGTTGAAATTGAAGGTGGCAAATTAGATATGCATGATTTATATGAAGACCTGGGGCGGTATATAATTCAACAAAAATCCCCCAATAACAGATTGCGGAAGTTTGGGGAAATTAAGGATGTATTGGAAAATAACAAGGTGAGTGCCTTTTTTTTAAGTATCTCATTTTGTTGACATTTTTAATGTTTTTAATATTTACTTCTTTATCATTCTCATGTTCTTTTTTATGGAAAATGACATTTTTTATTAGGGATATGGTGAAATAGAAGCTATTGTTCTGGATAACTATTATGACGAAGAAAAAATAAGAGTACATCCTGAAGCTTTTTCAAAAATGACTAGACTTAGATTACTCCTCTTAAACTGTGAACCCAACGTACCAGCAGGATTGAAGAAACTTTCTAGTGCATTAAAATTTGTCCGATGGCCACGTTTTCCGTTGGAAACTTTTCCACTTCCATTGGATGAGGTTGGTGCTTATTTATCTTAAAAATGTATTTACATATCCATGTTTTATTAATTCATTGTTTAGTGAGATTGATCATTCTACAATTTTTGTTTTGACTAGTCCATGAATCACTTGAAGTTTATCAATCTGAGTGAATCTCCCAATTTTACTGAAACTCCAGACTTCTCAAATGTTCAATCTCTAGGACATTTATGTCTTTCTAGATGCGCATCCCTTGTCAAGGTTCATGATTCACTTGGAGTGTTGAAAGAACTTTTTGAGGTTGACTTGCGTGGTTGTGAAAATCTTAACAGCCTACCAAGTAAATTGGAAACAAATTCTTTGAGAAAGTTAGATCTCGGTGGGTGTAAAAATCTTGAAAAGCTCCCAGAGTTTGGGAAAGGTATGAAGAAATTATCATATCTTGATGCGAGTCACACTGCAATAACTACACTTCCTGAATCACTTGGATCCTTGACTAGTCTTAGATGGTTAGATCTAAGGGCGACTGGTTTAATAAATCTACCCACTGATTGCTTCTCTGGTCTTTTTGAACTTGTCTTTCTTTCATTGGAGGGTTGCAAATGGCTTGTGTCATTGCCAAGGCTTCCTCCACAGCTAATTCGTTTAGAAACAAACGGTTGTTATTCAATGAAACGTTCATTAGATGAACAATTGTTGAATTTGGTGACTTCACTTGACCATGAGGTATGTTGGTCATCCTTCATTCCTTCTAATGATTTATTTGTACTATTTTTTTAAAATTACATATGTATTACTTGACTAAATTTTTTTTTCAGTGCCGTGGGCAAACTAAATATTTAATCTCTGATGAAGAAGAAAATATGCCATTCCCTTCTGAGAAATATCATGATTTGCCATTCAAGTTGAAGGACGTTGAGGTTTGTGTCTCAATTTTGTGTCGTTTTCTCACACGTATATGCTCCCTTTATTGGATAATTGATGTTGACAACAGTTTGGTATGTATGCAGCCAGAATATAACCTCAGAAATTTCTTTGCAATCATTCCATCAGGAGACCAAATACCATCATGGTTTGATCCAAACATAAAATATTATGATGAAGAAAGATATGAATGTAAGATAGAAGTGGACGTACCTCCAAATTTTCGTGCTAGTAAATGGTCGGGAATTGTTGTATGCTTGCATTTAAAAGGGCGTGATGGTTTGATTAGTTGGAGTAGTAAAGCTCCAGAAGATGATAAATATAATAGTTGGGCAGAGTGGTTACATCGTATTTGGAGTTTACGTGAACTTGATGGCCTCTGCGTTATGGTGTTGGAATTTAATCAGAAAACCTGTTGGCAATTCCTTAGAGATGATAACAATTCCCTTCAGATCCGACTTTTTTCTCGCGATAAGCATGGAGACGTGGGATATTACATATATGGTAACTTTCCCAAAGCACCTTATATATTGGGATATGGGTGGAGAGTGATATGTAAAGAAGATATACAAAACTGGTGCCATCCAAATCGTTTCAACCAATTCATCCAACCCGAACATGCTCCTCCTTCTGAGGTCAGGATTCCCTCGAGACTACTTCGTAGAGTCCTTGGGTATAGATCACTATATGATTATGGTTATTCATCACTAAATGAGTATGATTATTCATCACTATATGATGATGATTATTCGTCACTATATGATGATGGTTATTCATCAGGTTCGTCAACTTGTCTGGATGTTATAGAAGGTTTGATCAATTTAGGTCCTTAAATAAGGAGCTAGAATGTTGACTGATTTTTTTCATTATTTCATGATTTTGTACACTTAATATTAGGTTATAAGTTTAGTCACATTTATTACCTCACGTCTGCTTGTTTACAGTCCTATAAATCTTAAAAAGAAGGATTAAGCATCAAAACCACTCCACAACTGATTTTAATCCGCCACATTTGAATATATTTGTTAGAGCAAGACTTCTCAAGATACATTTATTAGAAAGAATGAATGAATTTGTAATAGGTTGGAGGAAAGTGACAATCTTAAATAAGGAGTGGCAAAATGGAGAGATGAATGCTAAAATAAAACGTTGAAATCCTGAAAATCCTGGCAAACCAACCACCCGCCCCATTTTATATATATATATATATATATAGATAATGCTTTTGTTTTGTCCTCTTACTATAGTCTTGAGCTTCTCCACTAGTGAATCATGTCATCATTGATTATATATCAACTTAGCTTCTCCCTCCAAATGCACCCATTAATCAATACTCTTAATTAAGGAAGTGATAATATAATATACTAAAGCCTCAATTATTTAGCAGTAATCATATTGAAAGTGGTTGGTCACAAATATATATATATAAAGTGGCCTCTTTTTTCTTCTTTTTGGATAAAGATCATCGAGAGCAACATTTGAGGATGAAACTAAAGTAGGCTTTGGCTTCTCACTTTAGAATTATTCATATTTTTTAGAAAATAATCCTCTCATTTTCTTCTTTCTCCTTTTTGTCTCAGTATCTCATCTTCATGCATACATTAGAAAATGGATATTAAAAAGTGCACATTCCTAATTTAATATTATATAAAATCATTATTACAATGTTTTCTAAATGATTTTTTTTTTTATCTGTATTACCATCATCATTATTTAGATTAGATTTTACTGTTTAGGTTTATTTATTTATGTTAATAATAATAGTTTTTATAAAATATCACAATTTAAACCACTAAATTTTTTAATCTAATGATATTTTGAGAAGAAACTGAGAAAGAGGAAAAATGAAAGAACATAAACCTATATTTTCCATATTTATTTATTTATATTTTATATTTTTGCGTCATATATTTTGATTTCGATGGTTTGTATTGATTTCTATAGTCTTTTTCTTCTTGTAGAAATATTTGTAGCCGACAAAAATAGGAAAATAGCATGTGTCAAGCAAAAATGACACTATTGTTAATAAAGCCACATATCTAATACTACATTCAGTCCTAATTACAAGATATATTTAACTGATTTTGAAAGAATTAAGAATATGAGTTAAATTAGTTAATTTTACTTATTTTCCTAAAATGCCCTTATTTAAAATTTGCACTTAAATTACCTTGCTGACTTCACATAATCCCTCATTTACATCTGAACTGTGCTTTATATTATAAATAAACGACTTACATTTTAGCTTAAGCTTCATAATTTCATATATCACCATCCTATGACTTATTCCATAATTCATGTATCAATTTAGAACCATCACTACTAATTTTTTTTGTTTTTATATTGCCCGCACCTCAATTAAATTAACCTTACGGCTCTTCAACGTTCAACAGAGAATTTGAGTAAAAAAGGAAAGTAGAATCTCTCACTTAATAGAAGCGTGCTATTAAATTAATTATTGTGGAGTAAGATTAGTAGGGTTGATATGATGAAAATATAATAAAAATTGCTGAAAATTATTTTATTAAAAACAAAGCAGTAGAATTAAGGTTCTCCATGGCTGAGGCATTGAAATTGTTTGGAGATGATGTTTCCATGAGTAGCAGTGGCGGAATCCATTAATCTTCTGTAGCAAGAGGCAATGCCATAAATTTAGGGCTTCAATAGGTAGTTTTTGCTCTTCCATTTCTTTATTTCTACATTGTATTTGTGATTTCTAGGTCTTAGTACACTACAAAAAAACCCTTGTTTTGCAGTGGAACTTTTCCTTCGTAAAACAAGCATTTTCCGTTGTAAAATTGGTTTGCGATGAAATTTACAGTAGAAAAGTATCCGTTGCAAAAATTGCCCTCACAAATTCTGAAATTTGTGAGGGATGAATTTCCCCTCACAAATTTCAGGATTTGCGAGGGAAATGCTTTTCCCTCACAAATTTCAATTTATTTGTAAAAAATATAAAAAATTAAAAATTACATAAAAAAATAAAAATTAAAAAATAAAAAAGACTCGTATATTATAAAAATAAATTGTAACAATCATAAGAGTTTACATAGCGAAAGCAAAATATTACAAATTACAATATTGTGACCAAAATGAACTAAAAAAAAAAAAAAATCTAAACAACAGTAGTCTGGTCATCTTCATCACCAGTATCATCATCACCACTAGGAGGTAACCTCATACCATGGACTGGAGAAGTGGCCGCATGAATACATGAATCTTTGCTCTATTATTTTCCAAAAGGTATATAGACCTCCTTTATCTTTCAAAAGTACGCTACCATTTAGTGCTTCTAAGGTCATGCTACCATTTAGTACCGTTAACTTGGTCAGTCAAGAGACTAAAGCCACTAGCAATACATGGTCTAGGAAAACGAGTTACAGCTTACCAAAGAAAATAATATCACCTAGGAAATTTAAAGTTATCCCTAGATCCTAAATATACACTTGATAGATGCCTGCTTTCAATTATAATTTAATCAGAAAATAACATGCCCCTCTGCAAAATCTTGTTGTCATGATTAGAAATCCTTGATAAGACCAAAAATCTATCAAATTATTGAGCAAATAGACAAAAATTATTTCATAGAACGAACACTTGCTTGACCAATCAGATTGAACTTCAACCACTAAGATCAGCCTGACCATTTTTCTTCTGTCCTACTCCTTAAACATCACTATCTTCCTTACTAACAAAAACTTCAAGATTTCCCAACTTAATATTTCACCCAAATAAACTGAAATGAACAAGATTCTCCCCCATATTAGCGTTATTCACAAACTTAGGGATTACTTAGAGAGGAGTACAATTTTTAAAACTGTATAGTTCTCTATAAGTAACATAGAGAGTGGATATTTACGGTCAAAACTACTAACTACAAGATCATTCATTTGAAATACTCACTTGGGTAGACCACTAGATTTAATCATGCAGATAAACACCAAATGCACTCCAAGGAATCAAGATGTCATATCCTGGGCAATATCTTGAGACAACCAAATCACCAAACATTTATACTTAATTGGTTCTCAGAAACTATTTTCATTGAGGGTGTGCATGGTAACACTCCCAGAATGACTCTTTTCTTAATTTCTGTGCCCCGAAACAAAAATGGATGAGAATTATGTTTGATAAATCCAGTTCTTTTTTTTGCTTCCGGGATGAATCGGTTTATTTTTTGTGCTGGGGAGTAAAAAAAAGAAGCTAAAAATTTTGGCTTCTCTATTACAGGGCAAAAAATCAGAATTTATTTTTCCCTCAATCGAAGCAGAAATTTACCCTCGTTCACTACCACTACCGCCATTGCCACCCCCAACACCACCGACACCGCCACCACCCCACCCCCACCGCCGCCGCCACCACCACCACCACCGCCCCGTCACCACCACCACCACCACCTCACCGCCGCCACCACCGCGACCACCCCACCACCTCCACCGCCATCGCCGTCACCACATAAATAATTTTTTAAATATAAAAATTACATAAATAATTTTTTTAGGAAATTTAAATTTAAGTTTATTTGTAAAGTATACTAATTATATTAATTATTAAAGAAAAAGGACAAAATGGTAAAAATAACTCATTTATCCTTCATCTTCCTCCCTTACTATTTTTTTAACTCCCAAACAAAGGGAGGAAAAATGTGTTACCAAATGTTATTCTGATTCTCGGAGTAAAAATAAAATGGGTTAACAAATATAATTCTGATTTTCAGAACTTTTCTAAAGCACAGAATCAGAAAAAATTGTTTCATCTCAAAAACAGTGTTGGGCAACAGAATAGTTGTCATGGACACCTGAGAGTAACTTCAAATGTCCTCTAGGAAGAAAGAAAAGATTTTGGCTTTATCAATAGCAAACTAGGTCCAGTAGCATCAATATATCCATATAGTAGTAAATAAGTGATAACCATTCACAACACACAAGACATGATCCTACAAATCAACATTCTAAAAGCAATCAATATAACCAGGTCAAACAACACAATACTCGATACCAGGTAAATTTTTATTTTATTAATCTCCAACAGAAATTATATCAGCCTTCAACATGGAATAGAGTGGTTAAGCGAAGTGGTGACTTACATCAACATGCCCTTTCTTAGCAACGTTAGACCAATTCTTCACAGCAACACTAGTCCTCCAATCAAAATCTTCGGTCATTGTTGTCTGGGGATTGTGATCAGGAGCCCAGAAACATGCCATGTAATCTCCAGCCTCCACTACCACAAATGCGAACTGCCTTGTCGTAACTTGCTCCTCATAGTGATAATTTTTCCCAACGGAAGAAGTTACCTACTTATTAAGACATTAAAAAAAAAAGAAAAATTAAATTCAGCAAGAAAGAACATGATTGGAATAACTGGGTATGAAGAATCGAGGATTTTCCAACGGATACCCTGACGGTGACTTTGTGAGAATCGGGCAAGGGAAAGCCTTCGTTCGGATTGACGACGCTGTACTTGCCGACTGTCATGAAATTGCTCTTTATGTCTTCGGAGATGCATTTGGTGTGACCAGATTGAAGCTCGAATCTTAGGGATTCAATTAAAGGCAAGAACAAGGGAGAAGAAGGGGGCGGATCTGAAGGAAGAGCAGCGTATCGAGGTGGAGGACAGTGGTTCTGATGACCGGACTCGCGCCGGAACCAAGGGAGAAGAAGAGCACGAGCGACGGCGGATCTGAGGCGGACCGACGGAGAGGAAAAGCACGAGAACAGCGGATCTGAGGCAAAATAAAGCCGGACCGAACTGCCTAAGGTTAAAACTTCAAAGTCTGACTTTTTTGTGAGGGAACACTCTTATCTGTCACAAAAATAAGTAATTTTGCTAGTTTCCTAGCAAAAGGGGGTATTTGGCCGCCATTTTTCTCTGGTAAAAATCAACTTTTTACGAGGGAATCATAGTTCCCTCGCAAATTAACCAAAATTTGTGGCGGAAATAACGTCCATCGTAAATTTCATTGCAATTATTGCATTTTCTAATAGTAGTATGAATTTTATGATGTTGGATTGATTTATTTTGTTGTAATTAGAGATTAGATGTAGCTTGAACATTTGTTAGATATTTGACATTGTGTTTAATTAGCTTAGTTATCATTTCTTTATACTGGTTAGTCATTGAATTGATGATTTTGTGAACATTTTGCGCTAATTTCAATGTGGCTTGTTTAGTGGATCAATAGTGTCTTGTATTTGCATTGGTTTATAATATATGAATTTATTTATTGTGTTTAGCAATGTGTTTTACAAGTATTATTCTTTATTTTTCGTGAGTGACCATTGTTAAATTAGGATTTGTTCTGTAGTAGAACATAAGTGTCTAGCCCAACAAGGCTAGGAATCGTTAATGTAGGATCAATGTGCCCTCTCAAGATGCTTATAAGTTAAATACCTAAGAGGGGAAGATTACTCGATGATATCTATGGGAGAGATATCAGCGATTGGTCTCAGATCATTGTGCTACACTGGGGTGGCGTTTCGCTAGAGGGGTGGTGTGTGTGCACAGTGAAGCTGAATAGTAAATAATGTAATAGAAAATATAGAGAGTACACCTAGCGGGTAACCTCATATTTATAGGGATTAGCTAGGGTTTCTCTCCTCGTCATAGTGAATCCATTACTTAGGCATAATGCACCTCCCACGTTCTGCAAATGCCTGCTCCACTACTTGTACGGTTCAGAATCATAAGCATGATAAGAAAGGTGGCTCACCTATTACCTGAACACAAAGGATTCCGTAGCAAATACTCTCATTGGGCCGCATATCCATTAGGCCCAATATATGGGTCCATAACAGTTGTCCCCAAGCTCGGTACTTCAGGTCTCTGTTGTGCCGAGCTTTATAAATTAACTAACCTCGACTTTTTGACTGAGTTCCTTAACATGGTTTCTCTAACTTTTTCAGCTTTTGCAATGTCGGAAATTTGCACTGGTAACTGCTACCACGATCATAACTGACATAACAAGTTTCCTTCTCTTTTACAAACCAGCTTTCATGATTTCCAAGATTCATGAGAACAAATGGACTTTGGTCATAAGATCGGTGTTATGAGCTCCAGCCACGTGCACCTCGATCATAACAACTTCGGCCCATACGACCGGCGTTATGAGCTCCAACAATGTGTACTTCGGTCATTACCGGACTTATGAACTCCAACCACGAGTTACCCCCAATCGAGGTCATCATGAAAGCCTTTCGTCGTACGAATAGGCACAGTTCTTTGAGGATAACGTTGGCTGATCGCCTACTCACCTTAGGGTATGGAACCGTTTTCCCTCTCTACTATTCACGCGCATTAAATATTTATGCCTCGATTACCAAAGCATTTATTACTTTCGACGTTTTCGCTTCCCAATTAAGGATAAATGTTAATTAATTCTGGCGTTTCTATATGTCGTGCGCACTTTGGGATGCCTATAAAATCCTTCAAAAGAACCCTAGAATGAAAGGTTTAGCTACTCATGTTCAAATACAAAGAGATTCTAAGTAAAGAAAATGAATACATGAAGAAACTAGGAAGAAAAGAGGAAGAACCAAGGTGAAAATCCCAAAATCTCTCTTGAGAAGAGCACCCAAGCCTCCAAGATTGTCTAAATCTCTCCCCCAAGCTCTTCCCTTGTGTTCCCACTTGTTTCCTTAGGTCAAGAGTGTGTTTTTTGGCCCTTCCCTTTAGGTTAAATAGGGTTTTTCTGTTTCTGAAATGTAAAACGTGCAGCTGTACTTTCTGCATTTTTTTACGACTGGCTGCGGCCAGTTGTGACTTTCCGCCGCCACTACTTGCTGCGGCCAGTTGTACAGGTTCTTCTAACTTTGAACTGCTTCACCTCCTTTATTTCTTTCCTTGTTTCTTGGTTCTTATAGAGCTTCAAAACTTATCTCCATCTTCCTACAAAAGAGGAAGCAATTATCAATTCTCATTTGAATCATAAACTCTATAATAACAAGAATTTCTTTGATTTTTGCCTTATACTTTGATATGCACATTTTTCTCTATAACTTCATTTCTATGCACATTTTGAACCAAAAATAGGTAAAAAGAGAGAGAAAATATGATGAAATGTTGTCAATTTCTAAGAGTTAACATATACCGGAGGCTGGCCTTCCCCAACTTCTCTAACCAACACGGCACTCACTGCCTCCTCTCCTACGGACAAATATAGAATCAAGCTCTCCCCAGGTTTTGGCCTCGATAATACCGGTGGAGAAGACAAGCATTGCTTTATCTTCGTAAACGCTGCATCACATTCTTGGTTCCACCCACTCGGAGCTTCTTTCTTTAACAATTTAAAAAACGGGAGAGAATTTTCAGCTAACTTAGGTAGAAATCGAGTTATTGCTGCTAACTTGCCAGTTAGTTGTTGAACCTCCTTCTTGGTTCGCGGAGCTTGCATGCCCAACACGGCTTGACACTTGTCCGGGTTGATCTCTATTCCTCTATGTGTTAACAGAAAACCTAAGAATTTTCCCACTGGGACCCTGAAAGCACATTTTGCCGGGTTCAAACGAATTTGGTTCGCGGTGCTTGCATGCCCAACATGGCTTGTTGCTTGCAAAGACTTGACGATCATATCGTCTGTGTAGACTTCGACATTCTTCCCCAACTGATCTTCAAATACCCGATTCATCATTTGTTGATAAGTAGCCCAAGCATTCTTTAGACCAAAAGGCATAACATTATAACAGTAATTAGCCCTATCCGTGATGAAAGCAGTCTTTTCTTGATCATCCGGGTGCATTGCTGTTTGATTGTATTCGGAATAAGCATCCATGAAAGATAGTAATTTAAACCTGGACGAGTTATCTACTAGCTGGTCTATATTTGGCATAGGGAAAGAATCTTTTGGGCACACCTTATTCAAATCCTTATAATCGGTACAAACCCTTCATTTACCATTCAGTTTCTTAACCATCACGACGTTTGACAACCATGTAGTGTATTGTACCTCCCGGATGAAACCGGTTGACAACAATTCTTCCACATGAGCTTCTAAAGCTTTTCTTAGGTCATCACTGATTTTTCTTTTCTTCTGGGATACTGGTGTTGATCTAGGACAAATTGCCAGTTTATGACAGCAAAATTCAGGGTCTACCCCAGTAATGTCTGAAGGCTGCCAAGCAAAAACATCCTTGTTATTCTGCAAAAATTCCTCAAGCTCCGCCCGAACCTCGGGATCCAATACCTTACCGATTTTAGTAACTTGCCCAGGCTCAACGCCTAACACGAGGTCCACCAATTCACCACTCGGCTCTGACTTTCTCATCTTCTCTTCCTCACGCAAATCCAACTCTACCGAGTTAACCGACTTTCCTTTTAAATCGTCTTTGAACGAGGCCTCCTTATCTTTACAAGAAGTTGTCTTCAAGTCATTCTTAGTGTCCCTCACCGTGTTAAAATAGCATTGCCGAGATTCCTTTTGGTCACCTTTTACCGTGACAACTTGGTTCTTCTTATTTATTAACTTCAACTTCTGGTGCTTTGAAGACACCAGCATGTCCCAATCATAAATGGTCGGTCACCCCAAGATTATGTTATATGGTGAAGGAAAATCAGCCACTATAAATCTAACTCGGTCTGACTTGAAATCTTCCCTCGCTTCCAGTGTCAGCTTCAAATCTATGTACCCCTTCGGACGGGTATCTTGTCCGTTGAATCCGGTCAGAGTCGTCCGACATGGCTTCAAGTCTTAAGGGTCAAGCCTCATCCGCTTGAATGCGTCCCATAGGATAATGTTGACCGCACTGCCATTGTCAATAAAAATCTTCTTGACATAGCAATTCACCACTGTTCCGGTGATTACCAAACCGTCATGATGATCTGGAGACACGTCCTCCAAGTCTTGCTTTGTAAAACTAAGCATTGGGGATTCCGGCTTTGAGAAATGTTTCTTAAACTCCAGATGGTCTCTAATGGAAAGTACTTCCCTCAGGTACTTCTTTCGCTGGCTTGTGGAATCTCCTCCTCCCTTGAAACCTTCGCTAATAACATTGCAATCAAACTTGGAGTCGAGGAATTTGTCATCGCTAATATCAGCCTTCTTATTCCGGCCCCATCTCTTCTTTTTTGAAGGCGAGCTCTTGCTTCGGTCCTCCTGCCGCTTATTATTTCACCGTCCCTGCTTGACTAACGTACCTGCGGAGTTTTCCTTCACGAACAAACTTTTCGATTGCATCCCTCAAATCCCAACAACTATCCGTAGTGTGACCATGCTGGTCGTGAAATTCACAATACCGAGTTCTATCTAAAGTAGCCTCTCTCCTCATGGACCGGGGTCTCTCGACCTTCTTCATCTTGGTCGCCGACACCTCCTTCCAGATTTGTGCCTGGGAAACCTCCAACTGGGTATACCGGTCAAATCTTCCTCCTGGCTTCCCCCCTTTAAGCCTACTATTCATGCCACGTCCATGGGAATCTTGTCGACGCCCATTATGTTGTTCTTTGCCTCTAGGCGGAGGACTTCTACCCCTCTCTTTGGGCACCTGACTTAGCATCTCCATCTGCTCGAGCTCTAAATAAGTTTTAGCCTTATCCCGAAATTCAGCCAAGGTTTTAGGATGCTTCTTCAACACGGACTTCTTCAAACGGGATGCATCACTAAGGCCGGCTATGATGCAATGGAGATGTACCTCTTCTTTCAAACCGGGTACTTGAAGAGCCGTATCTTTGAAACGTGCTAGATACTTCTGCAAGGTCTCCCCAGGTAGCTGTTTCACCTGGTTTAGCTGAAACTCGGTCTTTAGCTGCTTCCTACTTGTGGCAAAGTTGAGCAAGAATTTCTGCTCTAGAGACTTCATATCATTGATAGATCGCAAAGGCAGAGAGTGGAACCAATCCTGAGCTGGCCCCCTTAGGGTTCCTGCAAATAAATGGGGAATAACATGCGCCACAATCCCTTTAACCCCGATCTACATCTTGAAGTTATTCACATGGTTAAGCGGGTCCTGGCTTCCATCATATTTGGGCAGCTCTCTCGAGTCTAGACCTTTAGGATAAGCATCAGCCATGATCTCGTCTAAAAATTGGCTTAGAACATTTTCCCTGCCATGCTCCACTCTATCAGTCTTGGGCACGCTGCTCGATGGAGGTGTCATATCATTCTTACTATGGTCCAGGTTCTCGGCCAGTTGCTTCCTCTTCGCTCGAACCAAGTCGGCATTCACAGCTTGGTGAATATTCATGTTAACTTCAGTGGCCGTGGTGTCACTAACACGGCTGGGTTTACTAACTCCTTGGCCGACATTCGGAACCGGATGTTCCAACATCCTGACTCGCTCTTCTAACCTCAAAATCTTTCTAGTCTCTCCTTCAAGAACCCTATCTCGGTTTCTGGAAGCCATAACCTCCTCCTCATGATCTTCATTGGGTTCCTTTATCTCGGTGTGAACCGACATTGAAACCACTGCGCGACTTGGGCCTACATCGTCACATCCTGAATTCCGATTATGCTTTTCTCTCAGTACAATACATTCTTCCAACGCCTGCAGCATCCGCCTTTGCTCTTCTTGCAACCAAATGGCATTCTAATGCTCCATATCCTCCCGGATGAGCTGGATATCTTCTTCTCTTATAAGAAATAGACGGGTCTCTATGTTATCCATACGCTGAGCCAAAGAACTCACTGACTTGTGCAACAACTTTGTATCAGGATGCTTAAGCTGAAACTCTAGAGAAGGGGGAGGAGAATCTTGTTGTACCGCCTGTTGCTCCCGTAGGATACCCCGGCTAGGATGAGGGGAATTTGTCGTGTCCTCAGTCTCATCCTCTACCCCCATAACCTTACGGCAAGGGTCAGGAGCAACAAAATCTGAATATTGGACCGTTTGCTCTACACGCTGCTGCTGTGGTTGTTCCTCCAGTAACCGATCTTGTCAAAGTGCCTAACTATGACTTCGAGTGCTTGTCGCCATCCTCAGTGGTTGTTACTGGCCTTTTGTGGCTTGGGAATCAAAATTTACAGTCCCCATAGTCGGCACCAATGTTCTGCAGTAGAACATAAGTGTCTAGCCCAACAAGGCTAAGAATCGTTAATGTAGGATCAATGTGCCCTCTCAGGATGCTTATAAGTTAAATACCTAAGAGGGGAAGATTACTCGATGATATCTATGGGAGAGATATTAGCTATTGGTCTCAGATCACTGTGCTATACTAGGGTGGCATTTCACCAGAGGGGTGGTGTGTGTGCACAGTAAGGCTGAATAGTAAATAATGTAATAGAGAATGTAGAGAGTGCACCTGGCGGGTAACCTCCTATTTATAGGGATTACCTAGGGCTTCTCTCCTCGTCATAATGAATCCATTACTCAGGCATAATGCGCCTCCCAGGTTCTGCAAATGCCTGCTCCACTACCTGTACGATTCTTAATCATAGGCACGATAAGAAAGGTGGCTCACCTATTACTTGAACACGAAGGATTCTGTAGCAAATACTCTCATTGGGCCGCATATCCATTAGGCTCAATATATGGGTCCATAACAAGATTAATGAGAAAATAAAGTGATATTTGAACCCCCCAAGGCAACTAAAGGGAGTCTTCAAATTGGCGTCGTTGCTAGGGAGCTAAAAAATTAGTTATTTCAATAAGATTCATATCATTTTCAGTCATTTTTATCTCAATTTACTGTTCAAATAATAATCCAAACAAGTTTCAGTTTAAACAAAGTTACTTCTACCATCGTAATGCAAACACAAATCACATTTACATTATGATTTTTATCCTATCTTAAGTTTGCAAAAGTCAGATTGAAACAAAAACACTTTTACCACTACTAATTCAAACAGGCCCTAGAATATTAAAGAATTTGGTAGAAAATCAAAATTGGTTTGGTAAAGGAAGCAGGATAATTATCACAACAACATATCAAAGGAAGCAGAATAATTATCAGATATTGTTAAGTGCTCACCTTGTCTAGAGTAGCTAAGCAAAGAATATATGAGATAAAAACCATGAAGAACGATGAATCTCTTTAACTCTTCTCCAACAAAACTTTCAACAAAGATGATCCTGATGACAAATAGATGAAGTTATTTGAATCTGTGGTTAAATATGCAGGAGGTCTTCCTTTGGCACTTGAAGTTTTAGGTTCTTTTTTTTTTTTTTTTTGGTTGCCAAACTAGAGTGAAACTATTCTAATGAGGTGAGATAAGTTAAACACTAATATTTTGAGAGTTCTCTTGTGCTTCATTCTAATATTTTGGGTTGTATAGTTAGCTAATTTCTTTGCATTGTTTGACTATGACTAGTATTGACTTCATAAATATGATTAGTTAATCCATTGATGATTTGGAATTAGAAAATTGTAGTTAATTTTCTTTGTTTAGGAGTACAAAGGTCTAAGTGTGGAGGAATTGATTGAATTGTATTTCTATATGATTCTTGATGATTAATTTGGGGCTTTTAATGCATTTTCTATGACATTATTGCATGATTAAACACTAATTTTAGTTAGGGACATTTGTATTGAATTAAATGTAATTAGGGGGAACATAGTCATAATTTGTCAATTATTCATGCAAATGATTTTTTGACTTTTGATGCTATTCGGTGCTTAATTTTGCATTGTAGGTGCTTAAGAAAAAAATTGGAGATTTTTTAAAATGTCAATTGGGCCAAAATAAAATTTTTTTAGGATAGGGAAAATTACGGAAAAGTTTCGTATAGTTTCTTGAAATTGCAAATCAGTGAAGAAAAGGACCAAATAAAATTACATAAAAGTACCCATATATTTTGGAAATCAAAGTTCTGCGTCACCAACATTTTTAAAAGGTTTACATAATTACCTACACCAACTTTTATATATTTTCAGATTGGTCCTTGGTCAAAACACAACCCATTAGGTTCTTTCTCCTCATGATAGAATATACAAGGAGGCATTTTTCGGAGTGGGACGCTGCGAGCTGAAAGTGAGATCTTCCTTCATCCTCGACTCACTTCCTCACCGGCGATCACTTCCACCCTCATTATCACCGGCGAGGTCACCTAACATCTCACTCTTACCAAGCCGACCAACATCGCTGTCATCAGAGGAAGTTCAACCATGATTTACAGAGAAGTTTGAAGAAGCTGTGACAATGATAGGGTGAGAGAGGGAAAACCGTTTGGAACCATGCATCGTCACTACCAGACCACCAACATCGTTCATTCCTTTAATTCCCGACTATTGCAGCTCTATCAGAATACCACCAGCACCACCTCCGGCAAATCCTCCACTGTTTTCATAGCACCAGCGGTCTTCATAGAAGATAAGAGAGACTCAGAGTCGAGCAGCTGCACGAAGGGGAAAAAAACAAACCAGAGCTGTGGAGATGCAGAGTTGAGTGTCACTCTCTTACACCACCACCTTTACCGGAGATCACTGCTTGGTTCCTTGAAAAACCTTCCACTTTCTTTGGTGACTTCCTTCCTTTTCTCCATGGTCATCAGAACTTTGTCGTCATTCCTTTGTGGTTTTAGTTTCAGACCACAGTGCTGGCATGTCTTTGGGAAGAGAAAGTGTTGGAATCTCACCAGAAACGCGGAAGTGTATCGTACCACGCGATAAGGAAAAGTTAAAACCTTCATCGTTTTGATTACCTGGATCTGAAGCAGCGATCTGAAAGCTTCTCCACGAACAGTCCTCGTATCTGAAGAGCGATATGAAAGCCTGTCCACGAACAGTCCTCGTCCGCACTATGATCGATCTTCCAGACTATCTCTCGAGGGGGATAGGATGATTGTGTGGGAAACCGTTCAGATGATGAACGTCTGCCTCTAGGGTTTGTTTCTGATGAGAGCCTCCTTATGCGTCTTTTACTCTCAAGTAGGTGAAAGTAGGCTTATTTGCTACTACACCCAAGACCTAACCCTAAACCACATGGGCTATAGAGTTCTTGGGCTGTAGTCTCAATTAAGCCTTATTGGGCTTAAGTGACCAAAGAGCACATTAACCCAACAATCTCCCACTTGCTCTTTAAGATACAAACTTGAGTTCGTTAACCCAAGACCATGTTGCCCATAAGCCATCATCATCTAATTATATACCTTATCCCTTGTTTCGAGCTAGCCTAGGGATCTACCATTTGTCATTTATCAAGGCTCATGATAATCTACAGAAGATTATCTAGTTTGGTGCTATTCTACTAAAAGCCCAAACGTGATCTCCAAGAATAATGACACTTATAACAAGAATATGCATTACCCCTTTATAGAATGTCTATAATTGATTGACTAGTTTTCTGTAACCCAATCAATTATTTATTTCCTTGACTTTAACAGTTTCTCTAATGGATTACATGCACTGGCCAGTGTCTTAAATATCCAAGTACCGAAGCATATCAAGGGGACATTTCCTATAAATTCCATGTTGTTGATCTCATAAACACCGATAACCAAATGGTCTCAATCCCAAAATACCGAGTTATTGGCCGTTATATAGATCAAACCTCACCCGTTGGTAAATCAAAGAATGAAAACCATTCGTTTACCTATTTAAAATAAACTCAGGATTAAGAGTAACTACATGACTATAGTTATCTGGAGATTTGATTCCTTATGACAGAAAGAACAGCCTTAATCAAATCTCTCCTTGATCCATTCAATGTAAGTATTAACTCACACCAATATTTCATAGTGATTTGGACAAAACCATTTCATAAAATATTGCAGCCTAAATAAAGTGCCCAACTTAATTTAATAGCTGTGAACCAATTCATCAATTGTGAGAACTTATGACCATGTCCTCTATGATTAATTTAATAGCTGTGAACCAATTCATCAATTGTGAGAACTTATGACCATGTCCTCTATGAACGTATCCATATGATCATATACTCCACAATTGATCCGGACCTTAGAGTTTGTAAATAGTGTGCGAAATAAATGAAAACCACCTCATTTATTAACATTCAGAAAAAAATGCAATGTCATAATGTCTTGCTCAAAAGGCACAAAATAACAAAGTGAAACAACAACTACCTAAAGCTATAGCAAATCTGGAATCCTCCTAAGACCCATAGATGAAACATGCCTCTCGAACACACATTCAGGCAAACTCTTAGTAGAAGGGTCAGCAAGGTTCTCGTCTGATTCCTTTGCAGCCTCAGAAGCAGCTACATACTCAGCCTCATTGGCAGAGTCAGCCACACATGATTGTTTTACACTTTTCCAACAAATGGCACCGCCATTAAGAGTGTACACATATCCCGAGGTGAACTTACTTGGGTCAATATCTCCTTGGAAATCTGAGTTCGTATAACCAATGGTTTCAAGTCTCCCACTTGAATAGACCAACATATAATCTCTCGTTCTCCATAGGTACTTGAGTATATGTTTAACCGCTACCCAGTGTTCCTCTCCAGGATCAGATTGGTACCGGCTTACTACTCCCACTGTATAGCAGATATCTGGTCTGGTACATAGCATAGCATACATGAGACTACCTACTGCTGAAGCATAAGGTATCCTACTCATGCGTTCTCTCTGCTCAAGAGTTTTAGGAGATTGCTTCTTAGAGAGATGAATCCCATGCCTGAAGGGTATAATTCCCCTCTTGGAATTCTCCATGCTAAACCTGGCAAGTATTTTGTCAATGTACTTAGCCTGGGATAATGCCAAAACACTATTCTTCTGGTCTCGCAAGAGTTTAATACCAAGAATATAATTGGCTTCCCCCAGGTCCTTCATATCAAAATGCTTGCTCAGCCAGGTTTTTTATGCCTAACAATACCTCTGTATCATTTCCGATAAGGAGTATATCATCCACATAAAATACCAGAAAAGATACCGCATTACCTTGGATCCTTTTATACACACACGGCTCATCAGGACTTTTCTCAAAACCATAAGACTCAATGGCTTGATCAAATCTGATGTTCCATGATTTTGACGCTTGCTTAAGTCCATAAATGGACCTTTGCAACTTGCATACCACTTATTCTTGCCCTTTGGCTATAAACCCTTTTGGTTGCTGCATATAGATTTCCTCTTCCAAATTTCCATTTAGAAAAGCAGTTTTGACATCCATTTGCCAAATCTCATAATCAAGATTTGCTGCAACAGCTAAGAGAATCCGGATGGACTTGAGCATGGCAACCGGCGAAAAAGTTTCATCATAATCCACACCTTCCTTTTGGGAGTACCCTTTCGCCACCAATCTAGCTTTGAAGGTTTCAACCTTCCCGTCCAATCCTCTCTTTCTCTTGTAAATCCACTTACACCCAATGGATCTTACCCCTTTAGGTGCATCTACAAGAGACCAAACTGAGTTAAAATATATAGAATCCATTTCACGATTCATAGCCTCAAGCCATTCCTGAGCATCAACATCTCCTAGTGCTTCGTCATAACTCATGGAATCACCATCTTCATCAATGATGACATCCTGATTTGACTCACCCAACAAGAGATATCTTGCAGGTTTATGAATCAATCTCCCACTACGACTTTGTCGCACTTGATGTTGTGCATCTACAGGGGGTCCACATTTTATGGGTTAACAATTTCTAGATGAGGACCCTCACTAAGTGGATTAACCAATTCATGATTTTGTTCTTTATTAAGTTCATCATCATGTTGAACTTCATCATTATGCTGAACTTCAGGTTCTGTCTCTAGTTCCTGTGTATGTTCAGGTACATTTTCCCCTCTTTGAATAACCACAGGAACAAAAGCTGGAACCCCTTGAGGTTGTGGTGAAACTTGATCTGAGACTAGCTCATCAAGAATAACCTTACTCCTTGGCTTATAATTTGTCATATAGTCATCCTCTAAGAAAGTTGCGTGAGTGCTCACTATGACCTTCTGTTCTTTTGGACTATAAAACAACCAACCTCTGGTTCCTTTAGGATAACCTACAAACATGCATACTTTAGTACGCGAGTCCATCTTATCTGGTTTCTATTTCAAGACATGTGCCGGAGCACCCTAAATTCGAATATGATTCATGGTGGACTTACACCCTTTCCACAATTCTATTGGTGTCTTTGAAACCGACTTGGATGGAGCTAAGTTCAATAGATACATAGCTGTTTCTAAGGCATATCTCCAGAATGAATCAGAAAGAGATGAATAA
The DNA here is from genome assembly GCA_034222035.1 of Acacia crassicarpa. Classification (NCBI taxonomy): domain Eukaryota; kingdom Viridiplantae; phylum Streptophyta; class Magnoliopsida; order Fabales; family Fabaceae; genus Acacia; species Acacia crassicarpa. The sequence continues at coordinate 45,786,559 of JAWXYG010000003.1, forward strand.
CTGAGCATATATCTTGTCATTTCTAAAAGGGTTCTATTTCTCCTTTCAGCAACTCCATTTTGCTGGGGTGTCCTTGGAGAAGATAATTGTGAAGCTATCCCCTCTTTGGTCAAGTAAGACCTGAACTCACCAGATAAGTATTCACCCCTTCGATCAGATCAAAGAGTCTTAATTTGAACACCTAGATGCTTTTCTGCCTTAGCCTTGAACTCTTGGAATTTTCCAAAAGCTTCAGACTTGTGACGCATCAGATACACATGTCCAAATCTAGAGTAATCATCAGTAAATGTGATGAAATACTGATACCCACCTCTGGCTTGGACATTTATTGGTCCACATACATCAGTATGTACCAATTCCAGCTGAAGTGTGGCACATTTTCCCTTGGCCTTGAAAGATCTCTTGGTCATTTTACCCTCTAAACAGGATTCATATACTGGTATCGGTTCAAAGTTCGGGATTTCAAAATCCCACTTTTGACTAAACCTTGTATCCTGTTAGAGTTAATATGACCCAATCTCAAATGTCAAAGATAAGTTTCATTGGAAACTTTTCTTTTCTTTGATGAATTAATATGCTCAACATCTTTTAATTCAACATGATTAACTTCATAGGGAATAGGACTAAGGAAATAAAGACCATTAAACTTTACACCAGAACAAATAAAAGAAGATGAACTTCTTATTGAATTGAGGAATTAAACTGAACTGTCAAACTATGTTTATCCAAACAACTAACAGAAATTAAATTCCTTTTAAAATCTGGAATAAATAAACAGTTTTCTAAAACCAAAGTCCTGCAATTATCAAAAGATAAAATAACTTGTCCAACTGCTAGTACAGACACAAACTCCCCAGTTCCAAGCTTCAAATCTCTTTGTCCTTTACTTACAGGCAAGCTATGTTTGAACCACTGCAAAGAGTAACAAACATGGTTAGTGGCTCCTGAATCAACGATCCATTTATCATCGTGATTCTCCACTAAACAAGCCTCAATCACATGTAAATTGCCCATACCTGGTTTATTCATACGTGGGCAATTTTTCTTCCAATGCCCCTTTTGTCCGCACTTGAAGCACTTACCTTTTGGCTGCTTCACTGCAACTGTTTTGGCAACTGGAGTACCTGATTTCTTCCTTTTTCTTGTTCTTGTTCTTGTTCTTTCCCTTGGGTTTCCCCTTAAGTTTCACAAAACTTTTACCAGCAAAAAATGCACTTCCCTGCTTGACTAGAGACTGTTCAGCACTCTCAAGCTCGTGCATCAGTTGAGTGAGGTCAAGATTCATCTTGTTCATATTATAATTCATCTTGAATTGATTGAAGTGCTCAGGTAGTGATTGTAAGAGAAGGTCAACTTTTACTTCTTGTTCAAACTTGATACCATGGTCATCAGCCTTCTTGAAGTTCGCTATCATTGTTAGACAATGATCCCGCACACTTCCTCCAAACATCACTGTCTTGGTGACTGAATTCAGTGCATTTTGCCTAGCAGAGCTGCTAGGCGTAGCAAACATGTCATCAAGAGTCTGGAGCATTATTGCTCCACTCTCAATCATGCTCACTTGCTCCTGAAGGTGATTGGAGAGACTGGCCAAAATGTAGCAGCGAACTGACACATTCGCCTTCTCCCATCTATCCTTCTCCTGCTGAAATCGAGTCCAAATTGCATCAGACGCATCTGCAGCAGGCTGCGCTGGCATAATGATGAGGACATAGGAGGCGGCATGACCAAGGCAACAAACTTGGAGGAAATACAAGGTCTTGGTGCGAAATTCCATTCCTAGTTGATCCGATCATCCGTTCCTATCGGGATTCACATCACATAGGGGCAGTAAGAACAAAGTTGAGCTTTTCATATTGAAGAACAATATCCAAATTAGTTTTCCATTGTTTGTAGTTTGTATCATCCATAGGTTTTTGGCTCAAGATTGTAGCTAAAGGATTGAATGAAGACATTTTTCTGAAAATAAGGAAAAGTACACTAATTACAAACTATAATTAACAACAAACAGATATAGCGCTAGTAGATTCTAATAACTACTATTCGTTTATTGTTTAACAATCCATTAATTATCTTTGCAAGACTTACGATGGGCAAGATTCTTGTAAAACTAATATTGTTAATTTGGGCCTTCAGTTCCATTGCCAGAGCCTCGATGGGAGGGTTAACAATTTTACCAAAGTTGAATGTATTTAACTATTGTTTACTTTCAAAATTATCTTTAGTGTCTAAGTGTTGCCGACGATGGGCCGTACAAAACTTTACTAAAATTTTGAAAATATTAGGGTTTAATCTAGCGAAATCCGATTATCCTTATCAGATGGGGCTTCAGCGATAACCATTTCACTAATAAACCCACAATTGGAGCCCGTAGGTTTTAAAATTAAATGCTTAATTTAAAACCTTCACCCATTTAATATTTTAAATTTAGAATTTTCAATTTCCAAGAATTTGTTCAATTTAGAGTAAATTATTATGTATCTAAAATCTAGTCATGATTAGCAGAGTGTGCGTCACATGACCATTTTAAATAACCCACAAATTACTCCAAAAGGTTCAATTCTCTTAGGAAATTACCTGGATTATTTGTCTAGATTTTAATTCCACAATTATTATTCTAGATTTTAATTTAAAATCATAATAATTGATAATTAATATTTAGATTCTAATCCCACAATTAATTAATCCAATTATTATTCTAGATCATAATAATTGATAATTAATGTCTCGATTCCAATTCCACAATTAATTAATCCAATTATTATTCTAGATTTTAATTTAAAATCATAATAATTGATAATTAATGTCTAGATTCTAATCCCACAATTAATTAATGCAATTATTATTCTAGATTTTAATTTAAAATCATAATAATTGATAATTAATGTATAGATTCTAATCCCACAATTAATTAATCCAATTATTATTCTAGATTTTAATTTAAAATCATAATAATTGATAATTAATGTCTAAATTCTAATCCCACAATTAATTAATCCAATTATTATTCTAGATTTTAATTTAAAATCATAATAATTGATAATTAATGTGTAGATTTTAATTTTGCAATCAATTAATCCAATTATTATTCTAGATTTTAAAACTTAAAATCATAATAATTGATAATTAATGTAGTGGGCAATCTAAATAATCTCGCATAATAACTATCATGCTAGTCGATTCAAGGCATAATAGCTACTATGCAATTATGACATGTGATTATGCAACAATATGGCATCTTCCTATTCTATATGACATGTTATTTACAAATATCATGTTAATCGCATATATAATTCATACAACTTAACAAAGGCATTAAATAATTAAAAAAATAACTTTAATCCATGGCTTTCCTAAAAGAAAAATAAGAATAAAAAATTACAACTTTGGAATTCCTCTTTTGTCCAGCCCATAGTATCTGTCTTTAGCCCCTTTAGGGTATCTATGGGCCCAAAAGCCCAAATACCCATACTTTAGCTAGAAACCCTAGGACACACAAGAGGAACCCTAGCCGTCACTCCTGCCAACGCCTTCAGCCGAAGTCATCTCATCTTCTTCGCAATTTCTTGATCTCCAACTTTTACAGAATTTCAAAAAATACATAGAAATTCCAAAATAAAATTAAAAACAGCAAGGAGGAAACGTAATCATATGGGATTAGCCTCTTTGTTACAAATCAAGAAATACACGAGAAAATCTAACCATGGATTAAAGCGATTAACCGATTGAAATTAAAACTAATACCAAATATGAATTATAAACGAATAGCTACCATGAAATAAATAACAAATATAGAAAAATATGCCATATTTTTGAAAAGAATCACATGAAATATAAATTAATATCAAAACTCGGTTCTTTTCCTCATCGCTCTTGGCTCTGATACCAATTGTTGGAATCTCACCAGAAACGTGGAAGCGTATCGTACCACGCGATAAGAAAAAGTTAAAACCTTCATCGTTTTGATTACCTGGATCTGAAGCAACGATCTGAAAGCTTCTCCACGAACAGTCCTCGTATCTGAAGAGCGATCTGAAAGCCTGTCCACGAACAGTCCTCGTCCGCACTACGATCGATCTTCCAGACTATCTCTTGAGGGGGATAGGATGATTGTATGGGCAACCGTTCAAATGATGAACGTCTGCCTCTAGGGTTTGTTTCTGATGAGAGCCTCCTTATGCGTCTTTTACTCTCAAGTAGGTGAAAGTAGGTTTATATGCTACTACACCCAAGACCTAACCCTAAACCACATGGGCTATAGAGTTCTTGGGCTGTAGTCTCAATTAAGCCTTATTGGGCTTAAGTGACCAAAGAGTACATTAACCCAACAGAAAGAACAGTACCACTGAAGCTTTTCAATGGGTTTCAAATTTGTTTGTGCAATTGAAATGACTTGTGGTAAAATGGTGGGCTAATTCCTTTGCTTCTTGGTGATGAGGATTTATGCTTTAGCTTAATGCACTATATAGTTGATTTTTTTTTCCCATCATTCCATTCTCTAGAGTTATATATTTTGATTGCCTAGTTTTAGGAATTATCGTGTATGATTCTGAAACTGGAATTAATGTTATTTGTCTTTGTTAGGTTGATATTTGTAATTGAGATTAGATTTTGTAGATTGAAAATTATATACGTTTGAATTTCTTCATGTATATAAGAGTCACATAACTCCCCAAATTTATGGCTTGAATGTAAAGCCATTTACAGAGTTTAACATCGTATTGGATCTAAGTGGTAATGATTTTGTTAATCCACCCACTGGTTGCTTCTCTAGTCTTTCTTGACTTGTCTTTCTTTCATTGGATTGTTGCAAAAGGCTCAAGTCATTGCCAAGGCTTCCACCATAGTTAATTTGATTAAATGCAATGCGTTGTAATTCAATGGAACCTTTATTAGATATACAATTATGGAATTTGGTTGCTGCACTTGACCAAGAGTTATGTGTGTCTTCCTAACATCTATCTAATGATTTATGTGTATTTGTTTTAACTACATATATAACACGACCAGTTTCATAACTTAGTATCGTGGACGAACCAAATATGTGATATATGAGAAATATGATGTTATCTCACTAGAGTGTAAACACGTTGAGGTATCTAATTTTTGTGTCTCTCTCACATATATGCTCCTTTCGTCTGTAATTGATATTGTTATAAACAGTGTAGTCTGTTGTTTGCAGTTAGGTAAAAATGTGTTCTCCTAAGAGAATTTTGTGCCATTATTCGAGGAAACGAAAGACCATAAAGGTTTCGAAATAAATGAGATTTTTTTTTTGGGGGGGGGGGGGGGGGGGGAGGGAGTAATTTGACACAACCCTAGTTTATTTGGGGTCAAATAACTATTCATTAAGAATTAAAATGCAATATAGTGCAACCGTTATTTTATCAAGGAGTCTTTATATTTTGAGTTCCCTAGATTGGACTAAGTGTTAAAAATATGGTTAGAATTGAGGTTTTGAAATTGGCTTTCTCTAAATTAAAATTCATAAAAATAAGTTATTTGTACTCTTTTTTAGTATTTTTGAAAATAATGAAGAAATATTTAAGTCGAAAGTGAAGATATAAATGATAAATACTTTTGGTAATGAAGAAATTGACTATCTTTATTCAAAAAGTTTGGAAGTTAAAATTCATTAAATCTTAATAAAAATTGTAAGATAGCACTTGAGTCTAATATTTTCAATTAATAGTAATTCATACAAACATAGTTAACCACTGCCTCTTGAGATATTGTTTAAAATCATTTAATATGTAATTAAAATTGGAATAATGCAACATGAGTCTTCTTGAAATTTGAATACTAAATAGTCTCTTAAAGATTCAAATCAATCACATTAAATAGACAATAACACGCTAATTAATATAATCTCATTGCAACCAAGATTGTTAAACTCGCAAGTTTAAGTAAACTCGTGACAATGACCTAAACTCGAATTGTATACTTGTAAGAGCTTACTTTCACTATTAAATAGGTATTAATAGTGTATAATAAATAATTTAAATATAAAAAATGACAACAATTTGATTTAAATATATTTTACATCCAAATAATTGAAATAAAATCCATCTGTAACGTCCCAGGATTTAACTTAACATAATGACTAATTAAGGGTTGATCAACCACTAAGTAATGTTTCATCGCTTGCCAAAATATACAAAATGTAAATCAGAGTATGCAAAATGAGCTCTAATGTGGCAATATACAATCATCCAATGTATACCAAAAGAGGGAAGCACTACTGTTAGAAGAAGTAGCCTAAGTTTCTGAAGTTGTTCCTAACGGACCCGGACGGAAACTATCACCTGGAAAAATATGGTAACCATCAATCCAACTCATTACGAATACTAATATGTGCTAGTGAGGTGCCATGCGAAACAATTTATATATCAAAGTATTTTAAATAAAATAATATAAATAATTTGCCAATATCCATATCACAAAATTTTATATCAGAAATTATATATCACAGTTTTCATTAACCCAATTCTCAAGATACCTCCCACCAATCCAACCGAACCACCTTGTTTCCTCCGACTAGACCCATGGGCTAAGTTACATCCATATTACTGGTTACTCAAAAGCTCACTGGTTGTGTGATGAGGACCGACCAAAATCCTCAAAGCATATGTCCCAAACCATGGGTCTTCCCCCCTCATTGAACCATTGGGGTGTTGTACGCCCTCATTGAACTAGTGGGCCAGTTCCTCATTGAACAGGTGAGACAATATAAAGCCAACCATCATGCATCAATGGAGGCATCACCACGTGGTGGAATATAATATTTCATTTTCTCCCAATTCAACCCTTCCCATAATTATCATAATAAATATCATAATCTCAAAACTCGCAATTTTTATACATAAATAAATATGTATAAATTCACAATTCAAATCATAAGGTTCCACAAGGCAATTTTTATTAAAATATTCATAATGATTTCACAAAATACTCAACCAACATATCAATACACATAACAAATGGAAAGTGGTTATCTCTCACTGTAGCTAACTATTATTACACTGCTCCTAATCCAAGAGCTCAAACACATGCCAAAAATCAATCTACCACAACCAATTTACTAATTAACCATTAATAACTCTTCTAGAAATCTACATAATTAAAAGTATACAAATTATTATAAATAGTTACAAATTTTTTTTCTAGAAACCATTGTAACTACTAATTCTCCTTTCTATTTATTATTAAAAAAAATACCCCTTTCTATTTATTATTAATTAATAATCCCCCTTTATTATTCATTAATAATTCCCCTTTTCTATTTATTATTTATTCCTCTTTTAATAATACTAATATTATTTATAACTATTTATTTATTTATTTTATTTATTATTATTATTATTATTTTACTATTTATTATTATTTCTCTTCAATTAATTTAAACTCCCAGATGCTACTCTAACACTTTAAATTAGGAGTTTAATAAAAACTAATCATTATATAAATCATACTTCAATGCATCATATTTAATGTTTCTCATGATTTTTCAATATATGTATATATATACACCTGATGATAAAACCTCAAGTACTATGATGTATCAGTTACTATACATCACCACCTCTATGTTACATCTATATTTCCTTCCACGTGATACATGTTTACTACTTACCTTAACACTCATACTCTAGTTCTTATGCCTCACAGAGACATTTTTGTGACTTTTATAACACGTACGCAACAGCACACATTTACCTAAAACCGCTTTCACAAACAACACACATTTTTCCACTACTATTTTCACTTACTATCACACATGCATGAAAATACTTCTTTAAATTTATCACATTACACTTCTAGCGCTGATCTTCTCATAACAATGGCACTCCTCTTCTTATACAAGCTTTAACCTATGCCGAGTCACTCTCTATTCTCCACTAATGCTTCAAATTTACTTAACTTGGAAAGATTTTCCAGATTTAAAGGAAACACTCCAACCATTCAAAGCTCACTATTTTCCTGTCTAGATCAAAATGAAGTAATATAATAGTCACCCCAAACAACCTTGGCTGAGACTTACATACACCTAAATCATCTTTTTTTTTTTTTAAAATTTTATTTTCCTTAATGGTTCCATAGTATACAGAATCCTCTTTAAGCCTATTGGAATTATTATTTTTAGCAAAAAGATTCATTTCTTCTTCTTCTTCTTTCAGCTGTAGCTAATGTTATTCAAAACCCAAACAGCAGAAACCAACGTGAAAAATGCAGCAGCTAGATAGGAAGAGGTTCAAAATTTCACCTTAACCGAAAGCCAAGCTTGCATGTGTTTAGACTCCTTTTCTCTTCTTTTTGACAACCCAAACACCTTCTTGTTTTTGGTGAGTTTATGTAGAGGAAGAAATTGCAGTAAACTCTCTCTTTTTCTTCATTTCTTCCATACTCTCGTTCTCGATCTCATCTCCAACGTTCTCACTCTCTCCTTCTCGTTCACTCAGTTTCCTTGTTCTAAAACAGGGCACACACGCAGCTCCAATTCTTACTTTCTTACTTCCAGACTCTCTTTCACTCCAACTCCATCTCGGTTAAGGCAACGTGAGTGAGGGAAAGTTTCAGGACTAAAGGCTATATATATATTTATGCTAACGTCTGGTCCGTGAAGGGAGAGGGGAGTGGACCGAAGGTTATTTAGCTCTGGGCTCAAGACGCATGGCGAAGGGATGGCGTGCTGCTGGAATGGTGTGCCTGCTGCCTCTGATCCCTCTGCGATTTCGTAACGGCGCTTGATCTGATTTTACGTGTTTTGAGTGATAAGAATGTGGGAAGGCTGAATTAATTGATACATGGAATACTACCACGTGCTGGTCTGAATATTAGGGGTAATGGGCTAAATGGTTTAGTGAGGAATGGATGTTGAGGCTTTAAGTGTTAAGTTATATGGGCTTGTTGCTTTTGTGCGTTGGGCTGATGGAAAGGAATGAAGAAATGGATTAAATAAATAATAGATGAATATTGTGCTTAGAGTCTTTGAGTAACTAATAAAATATTACATTAAGGGGATTTACCAAAAAAAAAAAAAATTACATTAAGGGGGAAGAAATTACTGACGCATAATAGCACTAACGTTAGCCCTCCCCCCCCCCCTATTAGGCCATTAACTTCCAATAATTATTTTAGATCATAATTTATCACTTTCAAATATTCTGTGACTTTATTCTTTTCTCAATTTATTTATTTTGGCCATAAAATATCATTCTCTAAAATATTCTGGCTAATAATTATTCCCAACTAGATTGCCTTAAATTCCAATAATTAATTTCATAATTATTTTAGGGAAAATTCCATAATTTAATTTTTATAAAATATTTCAATTTGAAATCCCAAAATTTAGGATGTTACACCATCAATATTCAAATTTATCACATCTAACAAAGAAATTTCTATAATACTTACATATAAAGCCGTTGAGCATGATCATATAAAAAAGGTATCACAAGTTTAAGGGTGGGTTAACATAGTTTTGTAAGTTTGAAACGTAAAAACGGTAAACTCGGTGTATAAACTTCTAAGTTTAATCGTGTTTACTTCAGTCACAAGTTTACTAGTGACTCGACTCGATTTGGTAAACTAGAATCGTAAAAACGATAAACTCAGAGAGTTAACTCGCTAATTTGACAACAATGATTGCAACCACAAAGAAATTCAATCATATATATTTTTCAAAGTACAAGATTTAATCCTAATCACAAAATCAAACTAAGAGATAATTTATCAATCTCAATTACAGAATCATATACCATAATTCTTAAAACTAGAAAATCCAAATATACAATCTAGGGTTGTCCAAAAAAACTCGAGGTCTGGTTGGTCTGGTCCGTCTCGGTCTGACCTGACCCAGTCTAGGATTAAAAAAGATTGGTCCAAGACAATTTGACCAGCTGGAGCGGACCAAACTGCTCGGGTTGGATTGGACTTCGGTCCAGGGGTTTAGACCCCCGAACTAGTCCGGTCTGACCCGAAGTCTTTTTGTAATACCCAAAATTTGAATTTCTCCTAAATATGATATTTTGACAATAAGTATCTATTTAAAATAGGAAAGCATGTTGTCTCTAATTTTAGTAATTTATTTGATTATTTTCCTTAGAAATTAAAAGAGGCAAAAATCCAATACTATTTTAGGGATCATAAGTTGCTCTATGATTATTAAATAAATGCATGGTGCATAAATGGCTATAGAAAATCAAAAAGTTATAAGAAAATAATTAAACCAATTAAAGAAAATTGCCAACAATTAGTAGATAATTAAATCAACATTAATTAGATTAATTTCTTAAAATTTCATAATTAATTTAACAACATGTTTTAAATTGGGATGTGTGACTCTAATTAAAAACCAATGGCTAATGAAGGGCTAAGATTAACATAAAGATGATTACTAATGATCATAATTAATATAGTAGCCAATCAAATAAATTCAATAACACCTAAAACACCATTTTTAGGATTAATGACCAAAGATTAAGCTAATTAAAGACTAAACCTAAGTGAAAATTCAAGAGGCAACAAAGGCTTGTGTGTGGATTATTTTGGACCATGAAAATAAAGTTGTGAGTGATGTGTGTCTAGTGGAGGAGTGAGGAATTTATTTAAATGCAATAATTGTAAAGTTAGGCTTTTTGACCAAACTAAAAAATAAAAAATTACCAGATTAAAGCAGATTGGAAACATTTTACTAAAATAATGCTGTTTGTGGCGTTTGACAGTCTCACGGAATTCATGGCGTTGGACAGGTTCACGCCACTAACACATACTGACAAAATATGTGTCAGTGGCGGACAAACAATTCACGCCAGCAATGGCGTAAACCACATTCACGCCATTGTGGCGTGAAAAAGGTGGAATTAGACCCACTCAAGTGGGTCTGATTCCATACATATATTAAAAAAAATAAATAAATTAATATTAAATATAATAATAATAATAATAATAATAATATATACTAATAATAAATTATAAAAAAGGTGGAATAATTTAAAACTCTACTTCATTTAATTTGATGTCAAAAGAAAGAAAGTATGGAACTAAAATAACTCATTAAGAACGCCTTTTAAAAGATTACTCGATACAATTTGGTTATAACAACAGTTCTCAATACAGGGGATCTATATACGCGGTAAAAAATTAGATCCCTTGTATTGAGAACTGTTGTTATAACCAAATTGTATCGAGTAATCTTTTAAAAGGTGTTCTTAATGAGTTATTTCAGTTCCATACTTTCTTTCTTTTGACTTCAAATTAAATGAAATAGAGTTTTAAATCATTCCACCTTTTTTATAATTTTTTTTTTATTATTATTATTATTATTATTATAATATTTAATATTAATTTAAATTTTTTTTTTATATATGTATGGAATCAGACCCACTTGAGTGGGTCTGAATCCACCTTTTTCACGCCACAATGGCGTGAATGTGGTTCACGCTATTGCTGGCGTGAATTCTTTATCCGCCACTGACACATATTTTGTCATATGTGTTAGTGGCGTGAACCTGTTCAGCGCCATGAATCCCGTGAGACAGTCAAACGCCACAAACAACATTACTTTGGTAAAATGTTTCCAATCTGCTTTAATCTGGTAATTTTTTATTTTGGTCAAAAAGCCTGTAAAGTTAACCAATGGAGTAATTAAAATGGCCTTGTTGGCACAATGAGGATCAAGGGTTGGAGTGATTAGAGTTAATTGGCCTTGTTGGTACATTGTGGATCAAGGGTTCCATAGGTGATATTTGCCTAATTAAACACTAATTCTCATCATAAATTCATAAATCAATTGAATCAATCAATTATTATCAAAAAGACAATTAAGGAATAATTTTAATCCTAGGTTAAGTACAAGCATTAATCCAAGACAAGAACACAAATTTGGCTTAGGATGAATTATCATCTTAATGGTTACCTAACAAATACAATAAATTCTAAAATGATGAAGGGGTAATTAAATACTTCTAATTAAGCCATGATGGTCAAGAATCACAAAACTAATTAAGGAATTGGATTAGACTCCAAACTAAACCCTAAGAGCATTTTGCTTAATTGCTAACCAATCACCAAAGTCATTTAGTTACAAATATACTTAGAGTAACTAGGGAATTAAAGCACCAAGTTGGAAATGCATGAAGGTAGAGAGGCCACCAAGGCTTGCTAGAGAATGCATGAAGGGGGAGAAGCCACCAATGCCATTCTTGGAGTCAAGAGTTTTTCACACATGAAGATTAGATTTGAAAAATTTACCAAAGTTGCCATAGCCTTTTACTATAAATAGGCACCTTGGGTCTTCACATTCTTCACACCAAAACAAGCATAGCAAAGCTAATATAGAGAGTAGCAAGTGAGAGTGAGGAGCTTCTTGAAGGAGTTGAAGCATTGGTAAGTTCTCTAGCTCTAGCTTTTAAGTTCTTCAAGTTTTAGTCTTAAATTCATAGTTAGAAGTAGCTTGGATTTTAAATATGCTAGAATAATTTTAATATCATATTTTTATAGTTAAAACTAGTGATATTTCGAAAATAAGATGAGCCATATAGTATAGCAAAATTTTTGGGAGTTGAAAAGCAAAGTAGCGAAGTTTTGGCGAAAATTCATTGGTTAGGAATTTCTGAAAACAGTAGCAAAAATGTCACACTTTTATAATGAAGATGAGATTATAAAATTCTGAAAATATTCATGGTTAAAGTAGACATATAGGGCTTTTCAAATATACAAGATCATGTTAAAATGAGCTCTGTACAGTGAGATAAAAATTCTCAAAGTTGGGCTACGAATTTCTGGAAAAAATCTGGGCAGAGGCTCAAAACTTTAAAACTGGGAATGACTCAATGAATCTGGGAAAAAAAAGTACTTTTACTTAAAAACATACATCCTAAGGAGTTCGGGGAATTTTACGGATCCTCGTTTCGATTTTTCTAGAATTAGTTATGATTTTTCAAAGTTATCAAAAATTCTGCCCTGAAATGCTGAAGTAGCTTTTTTAATAAAATGTAAGGGTAAAAGTGGAATAATAAATCCTCCAAGGGTAGAAAGGTAAATTAAATCTTTAGGATATTATTCTAAGCAATATGATATTTATCAAATATCATATAATAATCCGACAATAATGTATACGATATTCGGGAAGTTCGGAGTCGGATTCAAAAGGTCGGGTGTCTTGCCACTTACACAGTGAAAGGTACGTTCGTATACTAGTAACTTTAATCGTCTATATCTTGTATAATCATATATGATTGAATGACTCATGAAGTGATGGACAAGACTAGGTCTTGGGTCATGCACTGCGACTAAGTTTATGGGGCTTAGATCACCTGTTTATATACTTTCAGCTTTATACGGGTTATAGTCTTAATAATGTTGTTGAGTTTTCCTAGCGCTGAGGACACGAGGAGCCGTCGTGGCACTGGTTAGTGCAAACGTTGCAAAATTTACATGTGCTGTGTGCTATGTATTGTTGTGCTGTTGACATTACATCTGCTGTGTGCTTATATATTGTCGTAACCTTACATCTGCTGTGTGCTATGTATGGTTGATGCTGGTATGTAATGAATATCTGTCATATATTGTTATATCTACTATAGAAGTTAACTGTTACCTGAGATTCAATCCGATTGAATCTCAGCCTTGACTAATAGTTTAGGAAAGGAACCAGAGCCGAAAAGAGGCACCGAAGGATGGAGCCGTTAAGAGGCACTGGTCGAGACGAGAGTCGGAAGAAGTTTAACAGAGACTAGTTCTGGCATGGATCTAATAAAGTTATTTCAAAACCGTTTGGTGTCTAGAAAGGGTTCGTCTATGTGGTTCAGTCAATCAGTCGCCGTGAACTCGGTGAAACTTCCACTAAACACTAACCTGGCCAAATTGTTTGATTAACTAAGTTAGGTTCGTTGCCCCAAGTTTAGCTACGACTTGGTTGAAGATTGTATAGTTACCATAAAGATTTGTAATTATACAAAGCTCTATACTAATGTATCACATGAATTATTCCTCCGGGAAAATTGTTAATATATCAGCTTATGTCAGGGCATCGGCATATGTCCGGGCCTTTTGTATCAGTTACTCATTGTCCAAATGTCAGTACATGCTCTCCGTTTCTGCATTACTCTGAGTAGTAGCACCTCAAACTCTGTCAATTTTTCTTAAAACTAAGTGTCAATAGACACGATTTCAAGTATGGAATTTGGGGTGTTACATAAATCACCACTACATTGAGCAGTTTACTAGAGTCTGGACATCCTAATATGGTTTTTAATTTATAGAAATCACTTTTCATTATGTCACTTTTTATTATTTTGAGAAGTCAGGTTAGAGCTAAAATATTGCATCCTAAGAAGGAAAAAAAAAAAGAAAAAATTGAAAAAAAATAGGCAGTCCTGCCAGTCCGGTCTGGTCTAGCCCGAGATTGGGCTGGTACCAGATCGGACCAGACATCGGGTGATTTTTTTAGCCCGAGGTCATATTGGGCTAGACCTTAGGTTGGCCTCCAACCCGGTCTGGTTCGGTCCTTAGACATTCCTAATACAATCTGATAGAATTTGAATGATAGAAAAGCTCCCTATATAATCTATAGAATCGATTGAGCTCAAGCAGAAATACTCAGCAAGAAGGAAGTGACTTAGCCCACAACATATCAGCAAATCGTTCAAATCTCAGGACACCCATGGAATGAATCTCATTGACTAAGAGAAGATGAGTAAAGGTGATGTGCAGTGGTGATGGAGGTGAAATTTGATGTTTAATTTTGCCTATTACTTCACTTCCATGCAAAGTTTCATGAGGATGAAAACAAAAATTTTGTTTAATCGTTGCAGAAACCCGTAACTCCTTACGGTCCTAATGAATTATTAACCTTAACTCATTACACTAATTAGTTATTAATTATTAATCCGTAACTCTTTACGGTACTCAGGAGAATTCATAACGATTTATAATATTCATGAGCTTCAGGATTACTCATTAAAACAACTATTGGCGTTTAGGATAATTTGATAAAGCGATTATTGGAGATTACGATTACCTTAGATCACTCGAAGACTTCAAGGTTGTTGATGTCCTCTAATGTTGATCCACACGGTTATCCCCTGATTGCAATGAGAACTCCTTCTCTTGAAACCTCCCACTCCTTGGATGCTTGCTAGGCGAAGACAAGAATGAGTTTTGGTTTCCTTGGGGGGTTTTTTTTTTTTTTAATCTTTTCAAGAAGATGATGGTTTCTTAGGATTAGGTTAAAGATAAGATGAACAAGGTTGGAACCTTACTCTTTTATGAATGGTGCCTTTTCCTCTCTAAACCTTTGGTAAAGACCTAAATTTAGAGAGCATAAGGATGATCAAAAAATGTCCAGCCCTCCCCCTTTTATAGCTTTGGTGGGCCGAAAATTCCTAACCCTAATTGCCTTAGGAATTTTCAGCTTATGCACTAAGAAAGGGGTATTGGGTAACAAGTCTACTACTTGTCAACCAAGTCACATTAAATTCACATCTTGATTGATTGATTGAATTTAATATGATGAATCATATTCATATCTTGAATTGAAAAATCCAAATCATATTCAGCTTATGCACTAAGAAAGGGGTATTGGGTAACAAGATGATGGATCACATTTATTTCCTTTTTTCTTTCAAAAAAGGTCCATAAAAAGTGCACATAAAAAATCAACACTTTATAAGAGTCTAACCCTAATTTAAGTGCTCACAAGAAAGACCCAATCCAAACTTTAATTGGAAAATCCAAATCATAATGAATTAAATTCATATCTTGATTAATTGAATAATAATTTAAGAAGATGGATCACATTCATCTCTTAAACTAAAATTCAAAATCATTCTTAAATCAATCCTCATTTATTATTTCTCCTATCTTCATCCAATCATTATTGGATCTTTATATATATATATATATATAGATAATTCAGAATTATCTTTTATAACCTAACCTCTTGAATTTAAGTTCAAATTTAAAATTCAAAATTTGAAATCCAAACTCAACTTGGCCTAAGACCCCGTTGGGTCTTCCAACATATTTGAGCCATTTTGTGGAAAATCTGATTTCCCACTGGGGACACCATATATGACGCCATTTTCTCCTCATAGTGTTTGGAGTCTCATTCCAACCCAATTACACCTTTACTCTTGATAAAACCCAATAACAATTATTGGCCCAAGTTTGCTAAATTTAAACAATCGGGAATAACCTTTTGTGTGTGACCCATTAGGCCCAATTAGTCACTGACATAAATAAACTTGGACCAATTAAAAATCCCTTTAACAGGCCCAATTTATTTAATGACCTCATAAGACACTAGCAATGCTCTGCGGCCCCAGAATTAATTGAGTTGATCAAGTGATCTACCTTTCATATTTGGATACCGTGCAGGCATTATCCCTCACACCATCATTCACATTTAGTCTAGAGCAAAGATATAGTATCATCTCTCTTAATTGATTAAATATAGCTATTTCACAGAACTAGGAATCTTCTTATATTAACTCTATAATGGATCATGACTCTTCATGATCACTTGCTGTGCGCACAGTCTCTCGAGTTAATTAGAAGTTATCCAAGCTCTACCAGTCTTGTGAATGACTAATCCCTTGTAGGGGACTGTAAGTTCTCTCTGCATGTCCATCTATACTCATGTATTCGAGTTACACCTAAGACTACACCGTTCTCCCCCATTTTAGGTGGATAGAGTTGTACAGTCAAAGTATAACCCTAGGACATAGTGTTCGATGACATCCTTAAATCCAGGACGATCCATACTACCAAACAATTAGAGACTTTACATATCCAATGATACTCTCTACAATGAATCGGTGTGGAGTCTCTCGGCGGGTCTGTTCGGTACTATCTGTTCTCTAACAGATCTACCCATGACATCAGCTAAGGCATCTCTATGCCTGTATTCCATGAGGTCCCTACCTTGTATCTTTATACAAGTAGATGATGTCATACTAGTCTTATTGAAATCATCAATGCCCTTTCTTGGTGATTCAAGACTAGGAACAAGTTTTAGGTAATAGACATACAGTGTTTTTGAATCCTCATGATCATGATCTCTATCATTGATCCTTTAGATTAACACATATTCTATTCATAGGACTTTTATCTTCAAACACATATTTACTTTAAAATAAAAGTGAGACATAAATATGATAAAGATAAAATATGCTCATAATGAAAAACTACAACATAGAAAAAGGTGTTGATCTGTCCTTACGGATTGTCTCCAGGACACCTAAATACTAACAAAATCGACGGTGGAGATGGCGTAGAGGAAGGTGAAAGTGGATGGAGGAAGACTGAGGTGGTGGTTGTAGGACAAAGGAGGGTCGAACGAAGATGGAGATGGGAAAAAGGAGGGAAGGATGACGGTGAAAGCAATTTCCAGTGGGAATGGCGGCGGACTGAAAACAGCTAGGCAGTGGTGTGGTATGTGATGTCCTTCGATGGCGAGAGATTCTGGCGAGATGACAATAGAGAATGAAGTCAGTGGTGGTGTGGATGAGCAGCTCCGGTGGTGATAGTTTGTAACGGTGAATGCGACAGGCTGAAGGTGGAAGAACAGTAGTGACGGTGGAGCAAGAGATCAACGGTGGTGGTGGTTGTAGTCGGTGGTCAGATCTTCTCCATCAATCATGAAGCTTCGTTGCACCTCCTTTGTGTGAAGTCTCACTCCAGCTCCAAGCTCTCTCTCCAATGGTGCTTCCCCATGATGAAGAAGGCACTAACAGAGGTGAGATCGGAGGAGAAATAGTGGTGGTGGCAAGATGTAGCTTCCTCCTCCTCGATTGATATATATATATCTTTCTCTCTACTGGTTTTCACTCTCGCGGCGCTGTCAGCTCTCTCTGGTGTCTGAAACTTCCCGTGCCGCGCTGCTACTCTATAGAAGACAAAGTCCCTGATCAAATCTCGATTTGACCAGGGGCTAAGTGAAATTTATAGTTTTTGAGGAGGGACTAAAGTGAAAATATTTTGAACATTTTAGGGATGACTATAATTACAGAAACATATGGGTAATTTTTTGAAATTTGTTAGCTCCTGTATTTTGATTATTACAATTTCTGAGTTATTGAATTAAGTAATTTGTGTTTGAAATGAGAATTGTTCAATATGTGTTTGATAGACTGCTAAAAATGTTTCAGGGTAGCTTGCTCGAGCAGAGCATATAGTCATGCTTGAGCAACATCGGGCTTAGGCAAAATCCTTTGAATTGGAATACCATGCTCGAGCATAATGTATAGGACTGCTCGAGCATCATCGAGTAATGGCACTATGAACACTTTGGAGTCTTGCTCGAGCAGGAGTTTCAGCATGCTCGAGCTACATCAATCTAAGCAAAGAAATAGCAAGGTAAAGTAGTTATACTCGAGCAAGGTAAGAAAGCATACTTGACCACCATGCTCGAGCAGGCATAAAGGGTTGCTCGAGCAAAGTCGAACAACTTGTCTTCTCATTTCTGTATGACCTTTGCCCGAGCAAGCTATGGTGGTTTGCTTGAGCATTGGCGAAAAGCTTGCTCGAGCATGGGATTTTGCTTTCTCGAGCAACGATGATAAACTCTGTTTATCAAAAGCCTTCAGAAACTATTACCTGAGCATGCCTCTGTGCTTTGCCCGAGCATTGACGGAAGTGGCTAATCTTCAAACTAGCTTGCCCAAGCAGACTTGATCTCTTGCTCCAGCAATAGGTGAATCACTCTTTAAAAATTGCTTCTTCACATTTTATGCCTGAGCACATTCCTTGTCCATGCTAGAGCAAAGTTACCTCTGTTCTTGAAATCTCTAACTCCGTAAAGCTTAAATCATTCTATGTCAATTCATTTCTTCATGCTATTACTCATTACCTCTTCTAAACATTTTTAATGAGTTTGCTAATGAGTTTCAGATGCCTTTGTCATGGATTAACTGAAAAATTACATAAAGCAAATTATGTGTCAGGAGCATTAAATGCAGCTACCGAAACCGGTGTAATCTCTGTAACAAAAAGACAAATAGAATAAGAAATGGAAATGAATTGCTTAGTGGATAAAACAATACCACTGTGCATCGTCCTTTATATATTGCAAAGTGTATAACATAATATTGTTACAAAGTGATCCTAGCCATACACGTGGTATATGAGAGGATTTACACAACTAGCACATCTATACACAATTCTAACAATTAATTACAAAATGTTGATTAGCTATTAGTCCTAACATTCCCTCTCAAACGAGAGGGTGTGGGACACACACCAAGTTTGTTTCTAAAATAAGAAAATTGAGAATGCGATAAAGCCTTAGTGAAACAATTAGCCACTTGATAAGATGAAGGCACATAGTGAACTTTAATGAAACCAGACAAAACTTGATCTCTGATGAAATGAACATCTATATCAATATGTTTACTTCGAGCATGATGAACGGGATTTGATGCTAGAGCTTGAGCACTGAGATTATCACACCAAATTATTGAAGGCTGTCTAACAAAAAGACCAATTTCTATCATAAGAGAATATAACCATTTGAGCTCAGCAGAAACATCAGACAAGGATCTATACTCTGATTCAGAACTAGATCTAGAAACTACTCTTTGTTTCTTTGACACCATGACACAAGTGTTCCACCCAGACATACACAATAGCCACCCATGGACTTTCTATCATCAAGGTTAGTGGCCTAGTCTGCATCTGTGAAAGCTATTAATCGAGGAGACCCTACAGGCTTAATATGTAAGCCATAGTGAATTGTACCCTTTAGAAATCTTAGGATTCTCTTAACACCTTGAAAGTGTACATCAGTAGGTTGAGAAAGAAATTGACTAAGCTTATTAACAGAGTAAGCTATATCAGGTCTAGATGATGTCAAATATTGCAAAGAGCCAACTGGTCGTCTATACAGAAAAGGATCAGTCATTAAGGTTCCATCTGTAGCTGAAAAATATCTACCGGTAACCATAGGTGTAGGTACAAGAGCACAATCATCCATATGAAACCGTTTTAATAAGTCTAGAATATATTTGGTTTGGGTAACATAGAATCCATAGGAATCTCTGTAAATCACCATGCCCAGAAAATAATAGATAGGGCCCAAATCTTTAAGAGAGAAAACTTCATTCAACTTAGTAATAAATCTCTGAACATAATTGGAATTATTCCTAATAATCAGAATATCATCAACATAGACGAGAATAAAAACCATGATTTGATTATGTCTGAGGAAAAATAGAGAGACATCACTGCAAGCATTTTTAAAACCCCAACTGACCAACGTTTTTCGAAGTCTATCAAACCAGGCCCGTGGAACCTGTTTGAGACCATAAATAGTCTTCGCAAGACGACATATATATTGAGGTTTAGCAGCATCTTTAAACCCAGGTGGATGAGTCATAAAAACCTCTTCTTGCAAGTAGCCATTCAAGAAAGCATTGTTAACATCTAATTGTCAGACAACCCAACCAAATTTAACAGCAAGAGTGAGAACTAACCGAATGGTTGTAGGTTTCACAACAGGACTGTAAGTTTCACCATAGTCGATGCCAGCAGACTGTTGAAACCCTTTGGCTACAAGTCTAGCTATGTGATTTAAGATGGAGCCATCAGCTTTAAACTTGGTCTTAAAAATCCATCGACAGTCAACAAGTTTCTGGCCTTGATAAGGAACAAGCACCCAAGTGTGATTTTTACAGAGAGCCTTCTACTCAAGTTTCATAGTAGCCAACCAGTGAGGGGAAGCCAAAGCTTCAGAGACAGGTGTAGGTTTGGAGGCATGAGAAATGGAGGTGGGAGGTTCAGATTGAAAAAGCCCAACGAAAGGGTACCGAGCTTTGAAAATACCTGATTTGGATCTTGTGATCATAGGATGAAGGTTGGAAGAAGGTGAAAGAGGAGGACTATCAGATCTAGAGGAAGAGACCGAGGTGAGCTAGGGAGAGGAAGAGGAAGAGGGTGAGGTGGGACCAGGGGAAGTGTGCTTAGGAAGGAGAGGACGATGGGGTGAAGTGGGTGGAGTAGTGGAAGGGGAGGTGGATTCAGGATTAGGTGGGAAAGAATTGGGTGGATGACATAAGGGAGGAGTGGGCTCGGGATGGGGTGGGGAAATAATGGGAAGATGAGTAGATGAAGTAAAAGTGGGCCGGGGAGGAGACGTATGGTGATGGAGAATGGGCTGAGAGGAAAGTGGAAGAGGAGATGGAGTGGTGGGCTTGGTATTAATAATTGGGCTGAACTCATGCATGGAACTAGAAACATTGTCTGAAAAAGATGAGAATTGTTGGACATCACATGGGCCTATGTTAGACATAAGACCACTATGGTGGGGAAAAGATGTTGGATAAAAAATCACATGACGCGAGATATAGATACATCCAGTTGGGCTTAAGCATTTTGAGCCTTTTTGACTGGATGCTGGGCCTAAGTAAGTACACTTCTGACTATGATATTCAAGCTTGTGAGAGTTGTATGGCTTCAAGCATGGATAACATGTACATTCAAAGGGTTGTAGAGATGCATAATCAGGATGCTTCTTAAACAAATGAAAAAGAGGTGACTTGCCATGTAAAATTGGAGTAGGGAGTCAATTAATTAAGTATACAGCCATTTGAAATGCCTCAGTCCAGTAAATAGAAGAAACCTTGGATTGGGCTAAGAGAGTTAGGTCCATTTCAACTATATGACGATGTTTCCTTTCGGCCTGACCATTTTGAGAAGAAGTATAAGGACATGTAAGCCTCATAATAATACCAAAATTCTCAGCAATAGGAAAAAGAGGTTTGTACTCTGTACCATTATCACACTGAATCGACTTAATCTTAGTTTGAAATTGAGTCACCACCATATTATGAAAGTGTTTAAAGGCAATAATTGTATCACCTTTATTCTTGAGAGGATATAATCAGGTATAACGACTAAAATCATCAATAAAGTGAACATAATAGCAATAATTATGAATAGACTGTATAGGAGAAGGACCCCACAAATCAGTATGAACAAGCTCAAATGGAGAAGAGGCATGAGACAAAGACTTAGAAAATGGTAATTTTTTAGATTTTCCATATTGACAAGCTTCAACACAAAATTGTCACTAAGTTTAATTTTGACATTACAAAGATTGAGAACTTGCTGTAAAATCTTATTACTTGGATGACCAAGTTTGTAATGCCAAGACAAAAAAGATTCATCAGTCACAGGAGCCACAACCATATTTGCTTGAACAGAAGGTGCTACTTTACTCATCGGATACAGCCCGTGCTTTGGTGTTCCTATCATCAGAGGAAAGCCTGTCTTTGTGTCATTCACAACACACCCCTTATTACTGAACAAAACAGTGACAGGATTATCCGAAACAAGTTTATGAACACTCAACAAATTTTTAGTAACATGAGGCACATAGAGAACATCAGTCAGACGAATAGCAGATTCATAACAATTAATAGAGGAAGAACCAACACCTCTTATGTGGGCTTTAGAACCAGTGCAAGAGACAAGATGAGAAGAGGACTTACCCACTGGTTTCACAGAGTCCAGGTGAGAAGAGTCAGCAGTGACATGGTGATTAGAACCACTATCCATATACCAATCATCATCATCAAACAACGAAGAGTCAACATGATACGCCTGAGGTGGAGTATGAGTTGGAGGTCAAAAGGATTTATCAAAACACTTGAAGCAATTTGCAACACGATGATCGAGGCGTTCACATAGATCACAAAAGGGTCGACCACTGGAGGAAGAAGGACCTCCACGAGACCGTGAAGAGCAACCACTACGACCACCCCGCCAGGAACCACAAGTGGGAGGTCGAGCAAAATAAGAGTCAGAATCAGCGGTTTTAGATGCAAAGTGAGCAGAGGGTTGTATAGAGAGGGTAGAAAAGTGATTGAGTTGCTCGATTCGAGTCTCAAAAGCTAACAATGCAGACTAAGCATCTACCCAAGTAAGACCCACCTGATCAACAAGCTTCACAACAATGGCATTATAGTCGGCATCTAGTCCATTGAGGGTATGAAGAATGAGCTCGTCGGTGGAGATCGGAGCACTGGCGAGAGCCAACTGATTGGAAATATTCTTCATCCGAACGAGATATTTAGTCATAGTCATACCATTCTTGCGGGTATGGTATAACTCAGATCGATAAACCATGAGTCTCGACTTGGAGACGGCAGATCTGAGAGCATGAGCTTTATGTCAGATTTCGAAGGCTGTGCGACAGTTAAGTAGCTGGGTGGCGATGTCCTGAGTCATCGTGTTGCGGATCCAGCCAATGAGCATCTTGTCAATCAAAAACCACTAATCAAAGTCAGGATTGGGTACAGCCTCGGCGGTGTTGGGAAGAACCACTGTCATCGGAGGAACAGGGGCATTAGCATTGAGATGGGACTGGAGCCGATTGCGTTCAATGAGAGGTAAGACAATGGAAGCTCAGACGAGATAGTTTGTGCGATCCAACTTGATCGACGAGGTTTGGCTAGAAGACAGAAAAAGGGAGTATGATTTGCGAACAGCAGACGAGATAGTCGAAGAAGAGGAGCTACCCGAGCTGAAAGAAGAAGCAGAGGAGTTTGACCTAGCGGCTCTGATACCAAGAAAGACAAATAGGACAAGAAATGGAAATGAATTGCTCAATGTATAAAACAATACCATTGTGCATCGTCCTTTATATATTGCAAAGTGTATAACATAATATTGTTACAAAGTGATCCTAGCCATACACATGGTATATGAGAGGATTTACACAACTAGCACATCTATACACAATTCTAACAATTAATTACAAAATGCTGATTAGCTATAAGTCCTAACAATAACCAATACTCTGATCAAGGTAAAGCTTTCACTAATATTCTGACTGCTCATTAAGTGCTATTTCACAACAGGCAAAACAAAAGGAATGAAGAGAATGTTGTTACTGCAAATCCACCTGGAATATTCAAACAGCGAAAATCTTAATAGAAGCTTCATCTCTTTAACGGATACATTCAATACTCTCAACGGCTATTCTTCAAACTTCATCAACGACCATTAATTTACAACATCTATAAATAGCCGAAGCATTGAATTCGCCAACTACCAAAACGTTGTGCATTCAATTCGAACTTATTACAATTTGCTGTTTCAACTGTTTATTAATATCTTTAGATAAATTGCACTTCAGTGATTAATATTTATCTACTCGTGAGGAGTTATTTAAATACTTATTTCCTTTACGATTTATATCTTAAGGTTGTGAAACCTTAAGAGTGGGTGTACAATTATAGCTTGTAAGGGGAAGTGAGTCCTAGTGAGAAAATCATCCGAGTACAGTGTAATTATCTTTGAAGGATAGTGAAATCCCAAGTGTTCTGAGGACTGGACGTAGGTCAGAGCTTTTAGACCGAATCAGTATAAATTGCCTTGTGTCCATTTTATTTTTCCTGTTTTGTTTCTTTACTTTTGTTTTACTCTATCTAGTGTGAATCTGTGAATATACTACAAAAAGAATTTGTGGTCCCTTTCTTCATTGATTTGCAATTTTCCAAGAATCATAAGGACCTTTTCTGTAATTTTTTCCAGTCCTCAAATGTTAATTATGACCCTCCAAAATCTCAAATTTTCTTCTTAAACACCTACAATGTAAGATTAAGCACAATGTAGCATCAAAAATCCAAGAAATCATTTGCGTGAATAATTAACAAATTATGACCATTTTATTCCTAATTACACTTAATTCAATATAGATATCCCTAACTCAAATTAGTGCTTAATCATGTAATAATGTCCCAAAAATGTATTAAAAATGCTAATTACACTGCAAAATAACCGGCTATTTGTAGCGGTGAAAATAGCACATTTGTAGCGGCTTGGCACGACTAACGACATTTGTCACGGTCAGCCAAACCGCAACGAAAATCACCGAAACAAAACAATTTGTAGCAGTTAAAAAAAAAATGCTACTACATGCACATAAACCGCTACTGTAACTATAGCGGTTAAAGCTAACTGCCACTATATAAGGCTAAGCTGACAACTTATATACACAATTGTCGCGGTAAAAAAACCGTTACAAAATAAAAAAAGTTTTGGCGCCATTTTTTCTTTTACATTTGTCGCAGTTATATAACCGTTACTAAATTGTCCAAATATCTGAAAAAAAGTTTACCGCCATAATATTTGTAGCGGTTGATAACCGTCACAAATAATTCCTGCCAATATTTTTACAAAGAGTTTTGGCGCCATTTTTTATTTATATTTGTGGCGGTTTGGAAACCGCTACAAAAATTCACGTGATTTATTTAAAAAGTAGTTTTAGCATGTGTTGTTATTTTGGTATTTGTAGCGGTTTTGTAACCGCTACAAATTGGTGAAATTTTTTTTAAAAATAAAATATTTAACAATTCTTATAGTATTAAAAAATGTTAAATTATTTCTCATCTATATTTTTACTGAAAATAAATGATATTAAAATATGATATTTGATTGTATAAGGTAGTATAGATATGGAAAACAATGAGAATATCTAAGTATAATAACAATAATTTATGAGTTAGTTAAAATAAAATGAATTATAAAACAAAAGTATAAGAAAGTGGATTGATGAATAAGTATGTGAAAGTAGAAAAGAAGTTGAAAATTGAAAAAATGTACCTGTAAAATAAAAGAAGTTAATATCAAGAAAGAAGAAGAAAAACAAATATTTCGATAATCATTAGATGTGATCAAGCTGAGTGACACTTACCCGATTCAAACACTTTGCCTCGCTGAGAAAACGTAAAAATATGAGGGAAGATGGAGAGAAAATGTGTGTAGAAATCAAAATGGAAGCATATTGAATGTGATTTGGTGGGAGTATTTATTTTGATCTCAGCGTATCACTTTGTAGCGGTTGTGGTTGCGGTTTTTGTAACGGTTTATATTAGTAGCGGTTTTTTTGATGTTTTGTAGCAGTTTATTTTAGTAGTGGTGTATTTGATGTTTTGTAGCGGTTTTAAACCGCGTCAAAAAACTTTTTTTGGTTTTTTTTAATAAAAGTAAAATGAAGAGTAGGGATAATTTTTCTTCTCAATCTTCGTCAGCCTCCCTACAAAAAAAGTTTGTATAAAAAGTTACATGTGAGTTAATATAGAATAAGACATAGAAAAATTTTGTGAAGTGATATTTTTATATTTCATGTTGCGAATATTAAAAAATGTACCGAACCATAGGTAAAGTGTCATCGCCATCTGGGAAGAAGTTTTCGAAACTGGCGGGCTGGAGCGGCTCACAATCGTAGGCGACGTTCTCACTATCGCCCATGTCGTAAAGGTCCCGAGGCTTTAAGTGAACCACCATATTCCAATCCCTGTGCCTCTCATCGGCGACGTAATAAACCTGATGGGCCTCTGAGGCAAGAATATACGGCTCATCATCTTCAGATTGACCAATGTGAATAGGCCGGGAGAAATTCACGGATGTGATGCCTAAGTCATCGGTCGTGAGTCCCCGGGACGTTGTCGTATTCGCCCACAAACACTTGAACAGCGTCACAGAGAAAAGGCCTTGGTAAGTTATCCTGACCACATCAAGCAGCTTTCCATAATACAGGACGTCACCGAACTGCGTGTTTCCGTCACTGCTGCTCGCATAACTCCTCGTCCCAAACGTGCCGTATACACCCAAGTTTTGGGTCAGCAATCCCTGATCTCGTGAAACCATGCAAAACTTGAAGCTATTGACATTGTATGCCATAAACCTTTGGGCATGGTCAAACGGGCCAAGTGCGAGAGCTCTAAATTTTGGTGAGTAGGGGTTGTGGTCATTCATTATTCTCCTCCTAAACCAACCCTGGAATTCTCTGTGGACCTTTCTATCAATTTCAGAGGATGTCTGTGTATGGATCCTCAGCTGACGCTTCACATGACTCCTGAATTCCCTTCAATTAAACATGTGATGACGAGCAAGAAATGTGCCTATAAAATGTAAGGAAACATATAGGATAACATATATATATGTGTGCAATCCTTACTGAAGGTACGGTTCAACTTTAGTACAATTGATCAAGACATGTCTATGTGCTTGAAACTTCTCAAGTGCCGTGAGTTTGAAGTTCTCATGTCCGCCAATTGGTTTACCAACACGAGGGAATAACAACTCTGAAGCTGATGGCTCGGGCTCTGGCTCAGGACAATCGTCCACACGAGGCAATCTGTTGAATGACGTCTCAATGTCATCAAAGTACCTTGAACAAAAATACAAGACCTCATCCCCAATATAACTTTCTGCTATTGAACCTTCAAGCGACGCCTTATTCCTCACATAAGATTTCAGTTTCCCAAGGAACCTATAAAGTAATGAGGAAAAATGTCGATACATCAATGGTTAAACATGGGACTAGGAAGTAATGTAATGCTGAAGTAATTAATTTTAAAAGAGTACCTCTCAATAGGATACATCCATCGGTAGTGAACCGGGCCAGAAAGCTTTGTTTCGTGCACAAGGTGTACTGTCAGGTGAACCATGATTGTGAAAAATGAAGGAGGAAAGATCATCTCCAAATGGCACAGCGTAAGAATGATTTGCTGTTGCAGCTGGTCGAGCTCCTCCACGATCAACACCTTGGAACACAACTTTTGGAAGAAAGTACAAAGCTTGACCAAAACGATCGACACATCGAGAGGCAGTGTATTTTTTATGGCCACCGGAAGTAACTGCTGCATAAGCACATATGAGTCATGACTCTTCAGCCCAGTAACCTTTCGAGCCTGCACGTCCACACATCGTGAAATGTTGCTTGAATACCCGTCAGGAACTTTTATTTTCTTCAAAGTGGCAAGGAAGATTTCCTTATTCGGTTTTGTCAGGGTGAATTTTGCCGGTTGAAATCTGTCATGCTCATCCGGCCACTCGTCTGCACGAACCCCCATCTCCCGTAAATCTTTCCTCGCTTGAAGATGATCTTTTGACTTGCTTGGTTCGTTCATAATCGTGTACAAGACATTGTCGCACACATTCTTTTCAATGTGCATGACATCCAGACTGTGTCGGAGCAAATTATCTTTCCAATACGGAAGAGCGAAGAAGACGCTTATCTTCCGCCATTGCTGGGTCGCAGAACCAGAAGCCCTGGTAGTCTTTGTCCTGGCCTTTGATGGGTCCTCTTTTTTACCATACTCAAATTCAACATCCACAATTTGCTCTATGATATCTGCATCGGATAAATTCTGAGGAGGTCCTCTTCTTTCCTGTTGCCCATTGAAATGATTGCGCTGCAACCTAAACCTGTGTGTACCATCGAGAAACCTCCGATGACCCATAAAGCACCACTTACGACTGTGGGGAAGGCGCACTGAGTCAGAGTCAAAATTGCAAGCCGGATACGCAAGGCTGGTATGCACATTCCACCCGGATAATGTTCCTAGTCTAGGGAAGTCACTGATAGTCCACATCAACACCGCATGCAAGTTGAACAGTGTCTTCTTGTGCGCGTCATATGTCTCGATGCCTACATTCCACAACTCCACCAACTCATTGATAAGCGGTTGTAGATACACATCGATTTCATTTCCCGATGCCTTTTTGCCTGGAATGATCATGGACATAATGAAGGAGCTCTGTTTCATACACATCCAAGGGGGCAAGTTGTAAGGTATCAAAACAACTGGCCATATACTATAACTTGTGCTAAGATTACCAAACGGATTAAAACCATCGGTCGCCAAAGCAAGACAAACATTTCTAGGGTCCACCGTGAAATCAGGAAAGTCTGAGTCGAACGCTTTCCATGCTTCACCATCACGTGGATGTCTGAGTTTACCATCTTCGTTCTTATCGGCTTCATGCCACCTCATATGCTCACTGTCTTAGACGACATAAACAATCTTTGTAAGCGAGATTTTAAAGGAAAATACCTTAGAATCTTTCCCTTCTGAACTGTCCTGAACCTCGAAGTGTGACACTTCTTACAAGTCTCCCTCCGAGTGTCCTCCCCCCAATAAAGCATGCAGTCGTTGGGGCAGGCATTGATTTTTTCGTAGTTCAATCCTAATCTGTTGATTATCTTCTTGGCCTCGTAGAAGGTTGTGGGAATGTCAACGTCAAGGAAAGCATCTCGTAATAATTCCAGCAGCATCGACATCACCTTATCAGTGATCCCACACATGCACTTGATATGGTACAATTTGATCAGAAAGGATAATTTTGAGTATTTCTGACAACCTTGATACAACGACTGAAAAATTCCCGAGCTGCTTCATTCCTGTAGAAAACTGGTTGAGGACCTTGCACTTCTACCGTGAAGTTGTCGTCTTGAACACCAAAAGCGTCGCTAACAGCTTCATTAACCGGATCATCTTGATCTAGTTGATTTCCTACTTGTGAGGTTTGAGGAAGATGATCCCCATATCTCATACCACGTTTCTCACCATGAATACCCCAAAATGTATATGCTTCTGGGAAAGGCTTATTAAGAAGATGTTCAATAGCACCTTCTCGTGTTTGCCACTTCTTAAACTTGCATCTACAACAAGGACACACAATCTTGCCATTAATGCTAGCGTGAGAGAAGGCGAAATCTAAGAAATTTTTCAATCTCGTTAAATATACAGGAGAATTGCGCGACATCTTGATCCATGACTTATCCATCTATAGCAAACAAAGCTAGGAAAGTATACAAATGTGGAGACAATGTTTAATAAATTTGATCACAGCACTTGAGATCTTTAAATGCAATCTGGGACACTTTGTAGCGGTTCAAAACCGCGACTCTTTTACAATTAAAATTTGTAGCGGTTATGAAACAGCTACCAATTTGAATTGTAAAATAGTCGCGGTTTAATAACCGCTACAAATTTGAATTGAAAATCCTGTCGTAAATTAGTCGCGGTTATGAAACCGCTACGTCAACCGGTACCAAATGATGACGGTTTTAAAATTTTGGTGGATATTTTTTACTTTGAAATTCAAATTTGTAGCAGTTCCCTCTTAAAACCGTGACAAATATATTATTTAATAAAATTTGTAGCGGTTTTAGATTGTAAACCGCTACAAAATTTATAATCATATCTTTTTAATCACAAATTATAAACTCCGTTTATTATTTAATAAAATTTAAATTTAAAAAAGCTAATGAAAAAAAAGATAACAAATATTTAAATTTAAAAAAATAGTCAACAAACATTCGAGGAGCACAAAATGAATTACTGAAGAAAATAATAACTAACTATCAGGAGCTCGATGATCAGGTCCTGTCTCAGGGGCGACGTGGGCTCGACCAGAGGTAACATCGTCCTCGTCTTCACCAGCATTAGGTTCTGGACGAGGAGGCGGGGGAGGCAGGTGAGCCGGGGGGGAATCCTCGAAGATGAACGGAGGGGGAGGCTCGGGAGATGGAAACCGTCTGTTCGGCAGCAACTCTGTCAAGGCCCTGGCAAATGACTGCCAGCTATGCCTCTGAGTAGCGAACCAACTATTGAGACTCTCCTGCATGCGCCTAGTCCTGGCCTCATTCCTGGCCCTCTCTGTAGCAACCTTCTCGGCAACCTTCTCGTCAAGCTGCTTGGCAACCTGCGCTGCAACTTTCTCGGCAATCATCATATCAACCACATCAGGTGGTGGCATGCTCGAGCCGGAGGTCCCGGTGTCAGAGGAGGAGGCCTTGCCGTACACCATGCTAGGCCTGGTGCTTAGCCCAAAGCCCCTAACACGGCCAGGATGATCGACTAGGCCCACAGCAGCTTTCAATGTGGCCGTAGGATCAATAGAACCCTGTGACTCCGGGGTCTGCGACGCTCGCAACTCCTGCTGGCTCTGCTCAATCCGGGCCTGACGCACATATTTCATAAAACATTAATCAATCAATTTAATTTAATTTAAATATACAACATTAACCATATAATTAGTTTTGTATAACTTACTATTATCTCCTCTGCTGCCTCAAAGATCGGCGTCCCATCACAGTGCCTATAGGTGCGTGTATACAACTCCCCATAGTCCGTCTGACGGTTCTCCTCCCGAGCCTTCTCTTGCTAAAAGAATATAAACTTTGTTATGTCTAAAACAAAACAATAGTAATTTAACCTGCAATTAACTTAAGTTTTAACATACCATCTCACTATACGTCACAACAAACGTCTTGGATCCTCCCGTGTGATTGATCCTTTGAGCTGCCCTGCTTCTGGTGTTCCTATGCGATAGAGCCTGCAAAATAAATGAGTTGTTTATGCAATTAAGGTAAAATATAGGTGTAGTTAATTAAAACAAATTTTAAACTATACAATACCCTCATGATTAATTAAAAAAAAACTATGATTAATTAAAAAACATACATGTCCATCTGCACTCCTTCTATATTGGACAAAAGCTACCCAGTCATTTGCCTCTACGCCGTCTGGGACGTTCTCTATCAGTTGCTGCAGAGGCATAGTCCCATCTCCATTCTTCTGGTCGTAGAAACGACCCCTCCGGCTCTTCCACGCTTCTCCCATTTTCATCTTTACATACCTCTTCGCCTTGGCTCGCAGTTTAAACTTTTTCTATATCATAAAATAATTAGTAATTAAGTAATAATTATTTAAGAAATACATAACTAAATTAACCACAATTTATACAACTTAAAACTATTAACATGTAAAATTTAATTGCACAACATAACTTACCTGCACAACGTCCTCAAACGCCTTCTCCTTGTTGTCCTTCGGGACCTTTTTCCAATTGTGGAAATAGATCGAGAGCCATACCCAATTCCCGCCAAGTTGTGACAGGAATCGGTTCAACAGGTGACCACCGCTGCCGATCGGCTGGTCCGTGTCCACGTTCCAAGGGACTATCACGCGGTAGACATTGTCCTCCTGACGTTCCCATGTGGATCTGCACAATTATAACAAAATTGTTGTATTGTATTTAGATAAATAATCATTACATGTTAGGAATTTAAATTTTATTTTTCGCTAATAAAATACTTATACTTATCTTCGACATCCACCGCAAATCCGGTGGAACGAGAGTCGGGGGTTCCCTTGGTCCCGCTCGTTATCCTAGTCGAGAAACCGCTCCGCTTCCGCTATGGGAATCTCAATCTGGATCCCCTCATCATCTTCATCATTGAAGATGTTGTCAAACGACAGACTTGCACCTTGTCCTCCACCTACAGTCTCTAAGGTCTCTGGGTGTGGGATTGGGTCATTTGTAAAGAGTTCGTCAAACTCGTTCCCAACCTGAGGGGACTAAAGGGGGATATTTACCTGAGGGGGTTTAAGGGGGATATTTAGATGCCCACGCCCTCTCCTAGCTCTACTACTACCACCCCTGAGAGGCCTTTTTGGGGGGTTCAACTACTTTCTCTTTTCCCTTGTCGTTAGAAACCATGATGGTGAAAGGTAAAAGTTGAAATTGAGAGGTGAATGGTAACTAAAAAAGCGCGCGTGAATTTCAAAAGTGAAAAGCAAAGTATAAAAACCGCTGCACTTCGTAGCGGTTATCCCAAACAACCGTCACAAAAATAATGAATTTTGTAACGGTTACCACAAAACCGCCACCTCCGCCGCAATGAATGTGCCTCGTTCTTCGTGGAAATTAAACCGCTACAAAAAACATGACTTTTGAAATTCTGTAACGGTTTAGAGAAAAACCGCCACCTCAACCGTGACAATGGTGCCTCGTTCTTCGTTATTTTGAAACTCTGTAACGATTTTAAAGAAACCGCTACAAATTTAATATTTTTTTTTAAAAAAATCCAAACTAATTAGTTTGGATTTTTTCTTTATTACAATAAAAACATTTCCAATTATTTTCATTAATTTCCCTAAAAGAGCTAAGGTTAATAATAACAAGTTTATTGAAAATTGGATTTAGTATAGCCACCAATCTCCCCAGAAAAACTCGCTAACTCATTTTGATTAGAGATATTTCCCAGTGAGACTGGTGGCTATATTGGACCCAATCTCCGATGGTATGTTGGACAATCTTCAGAAGAGGAGACGTCTTCAAGTGAATGGAATAACTAAATCTGGGTTTTCACTAAAAGAACATTCTCGGCTTGAATGATGAGAAGGGAGGCAAATATCTGCATCTCTTATCTCATCCACCGACAACAAAGCAGAGAATGTTCATTTAGCGATCACTACTAGAAAAATCACAAACAGCGACGGAATTAGTGACGGAAAAAATTCCGTTGCAAATTCAAGGAAATTAGCGACGAAAAAAAAATCCGTCGCTAATTCCTCAAATTAGCGACGGATTTTAAATCCGTCGCTAAACTTAGCGATAGAAAATGAATCCGTCGCGAAAATTAGCGACGGATTAAAATTCCGTCGCTAACAGGCGGCCAAAAAGGCCGCCAGGTCCGCAGTTTAGCGACGGATTACGGATTCTGAATCCGTCGCTAACTGGCGGCAACAAAAGGCCGTCAATCCGCCTTTTAGCGACGGATTCCGTCGCTAAGAGGCAGCCATAAGGCTGCAAAAAAGTCAGCTTTTTAGCGACAAAATTTGTATTCGTCGCTAAAAAGCTGATTGCTTTTTGCGACGAAATTGTATTCCGTCGTAAAAACAAAAAAATTTGCGACGGAAGCAAAAAAAGTTGCGATGGAATTGGATTCCGTCGCAAAAAGCAAAAAAAGCAAACTTTTGAAATAAACCACCCTCAGCTCACAAACCGCAGCACCTTCCACTCGACCCTCAGCTCCGATCCACCGCCCCCAGCTCGTTGCCCACCGCACTGCCGCCCCCAGCTCCCCTCCGACCCCAGCTGCCCCGCGTCCCACCCCCGAGCTCCCCTAAGCCCCCAGCTCCCCCAGTCCCGCAGCTCCAGCCGCCCCTCATCTCCCGCCGTCCCAGAGCTCCCCTCCCCCGGCCCATAGCTCCGCCGCCGGCGACAGCCCCCCACCCCCTAGCTGTCCCACCGCCCACCCCACAGCTACTCCCCTCTCCCCCAGCTGCCCCGACGGTAAGCTGCTTTATTTATTTATTTATTTATTTGTTTATTATGAAAAATTATTATAGATAAAAATTGAAAAAGTTGGTCATATTTTTTGCTCATGAATAAATAGGTTTCGACACTCGTCGCCGGTGCTCTTCTCTGCCTTCCGACCACCCTCTCCTTCCGGTAAGCTCCCTTTCATTTTTTTTCACCTCATTTTTTGTTATGAGAAATTATTTTAGATAAAAATTAAAAACATTAGTCATATTTATTGCTCATGAATAAATAGGTTATGATTTAACTTTATTGTTTATTTAGGATATAATTATCTTATAAATATAACTAAAAAAGTATACATGAAAAAAAAAATACCAATTGCATTTTAAAATTTGAATTCAATGGTTTTTTTATTAAAATAATGTGTAAATTGTTAAATTTCATACTAAATACTTATTATGTTGTAGGCCGTAAAAATGATTTAAGATTTTGAATTTTAAATGATATTTTATTTCTTTTTTAAATAAAAATATACATGAATGACATTAATGGTATATAAATGATATTGGTGTGATAATATTATGATTATTTATTAGTTGGTAATGATACATAAATCTAGAAATATTGAATAGTGTTCAAATTAGATAAGTGAAGTGTTGAGAAATAATATTTAGGGACAAGGCAATAATTTTTTTAAAAAAATATTCCATTTCAATTTTTTATTTGAATCTATCTTTAACAAGTTATACAATAAAGATCGATAATTTAAAAAACAAAATTATAAATATTGTTTAGATAAATAGGTAATTATAAATACAAAAGATAAAGTTGATTTTGCAGATTATATAAATTTTATTAAGTCTTATATAATCTTTATATGTTAGAAAATCCAAAATACTTATAGTATTCTATTTTTTGTTTGCCCCCTCCACAAGCATGTCCCCATGTTCTGGTGTGCTATCCTCATTCTCTGGTTGCTTGCTGGGATATGTTCTTTGTTCAATGCATGTGTTTGTTTTCCACTTTCTTGATTAAGTGGCAATTGGTTGGCATAAGTGGCTAGTTGTATTGGCTCCTTATAATTATATTTGTGGCAAATTGAGATGTTAATTAGGCTAGTAACTGAACTAGCTAGGAAGTATGGAAGGCAATCACGATAGGAGTTGGATGTACAATCGTCTAACTGGAAGAGAACTAAATCCAGCATTCTTGGCGGGTTTGAACGAGTTCATCAAATTTGCTTTGGCGCATTCAAATAATTCAAGTAGGGAGATCAGGTATCCGTGTGCCAAATGTAAGTGTTTAAGGTTTAAAAATCCGAGCAAGGTCAAAATTCATTTGTGTCAAAATGGATTCATGAAGGATTATGAGTGTTGGAAATGTCATGGCGAAGTCCGACAGATATCGAGTGGTTATTATGGGGACAATAGTCATCGAGAAAACCTTAATGCGTATGGGCAGTTTGTTATGGATGCCGCGGGACCATCCATCGGAAGATATTTTGATCCCGTTAATCATGCCGAATCGTCATACATGGGAGAGGAGACCGGTACACATACTCAACCATCATACATGGGAGAGGATCCTCATCCGGACGCCGATAGGTTCTATAAAATACTTCAAGAAGCGCAACGTCCACTATGGGAAGGATGCGAACACTTTGAAAGTAGTGAATATTCATCGCTTTCGGCTACCCTAGCAACACTAAGCTTGAAGACTGATCACCATATAAGTGAGAGGAACTACAACGAAATGATGCAGATCATAAGCAAAGTTGTTCCCAAAGACAATAATTTGCCGAAGGATTTTTACCAAGCAAAAAAAAAAGTGAAAGAGCTTGGGCTTGGATGTGAAAAAAATCCATTGCTGCCCTAGAAGATGTATGTTGTATTACAAGGATGATGCTGAGCTGATCAATTGTAAATTCTGTGGACATGACAGATATAAAGTTGTGAGGAAAGGAACGAAAATGACCCGTCAAGTGTTAAGCAAGATGCACTACTTTCCTCTGGTGCCCAGACTTCAGAGATTGTACGCATCAGAACAAACAGCTGCTCACATGAGATGGCACCGGGAGCATCACAGGGATGAAAATTTTGTGACGCATCCATCCGATGCCGAAGCCTGGCGTAAATTTGACGAGGCGAATCCTTTCTTTGCTATGGATCCCCGTAATGTCCGTCTTGGTCTATGCTCGGATGGGTTTGCTCCTTTTGATAAATCGGGCAGAAATTATTCCTGTTGGCCTGTCATTGTGACACCGTACAACCTCCCACCTTCTATGTGCATGAGAAGGGAGTTTTTGTTCCTCAACGCGTTAATCCCTAGGCCATCCAACCCCAAAAAGAAGATAGATGTGTACCTCAGGCCTTTGATAGACGAGTTGAAGATGTTGTGGAGTGAAGGGGTTCTAACGTATGATATATCATTGAGTCAGAATTTCACAATGTGTGCTGCCTTAATGTGGACGATAAATGATTTCCCTGCATATGGGATGTTGAGTGGCTGGCAAACGTCGGGAAAGCTTGCATGCTCGGTATGTCTTGAACAGAACATGGGTTTTAGCTTGGAACACAGTCACAAAGTCTGTTGGTTTGACAGGCACCGACGATTCCTACCCCCCGACCATCCGTATAGGACAAATAGAAAAGACTTCATGCGTAATGTGGTTGAACGAGCAGATCAACCTCGTCGTTTAAGTGGCCAAGAAATATGGGATAGGGTCAAGTATATTCAAAGTGTCGAAGAGGGTGCTGCTTCCAACGAACCTGAGGGATATGGTGTTGATCATCATTGGAACAAACGCAGCATCCTCTGGGAACTACCATATTGGAAAGATCAATTGTTAAGACACAACCTGTATGTCATGCATATTGAGAGCAATGTGTTTTGCAATATTTTGTACACCGTGATGGACACGAAAGGCAAGACGAAGGACACAATCAATGCTAGACGGGACATAGAAGCGATTTGTAGAAGGCCTGCTTTGCATTTGGTGCAGGATGGCAGGGGACGCATTTCCAAACCTAGAGCACCGTACACATTAAACAAACAGCAGAATTTGGAATTGTTGCAATGGGTTGAAGATCTGAAACTCCCGGACGATTATGCGTCAAACCTGAAAAGACGTGTCAACTTGCACGAGGGGAAGTTATTCAGGATGAAGAGTCATGATTGTCATGTTTTTTTCCAGAGATTGTTGCCGTGGGCCTTCAAAGCATTACCGAACCACATATGGTCTATTCTAACAGAATTTTCCAGGTTCTTTAGAGAAATTTGTGCTTATGAGCTTAATGTGGAAAACTTACGGCACCTAGAGGCGAGCATGCCAATAACACTATGCAAGTTAGAGATCGTGTTTCCTCCTAGCATGTTTGACTCAATTGAACATTTACCTGTTCACTTGGCCTACGAAGCAAGAGTAGGAGGTCCCCAACAATATAGGTGGATGTATCCGTTTGAGAGGTAATATATATATTTCTTTCGTGCACTTTAGTTTATAAATACCCTCTAATTGTCCATTATAGGTTTTTACGCACTCTTAAACAAAAAATCAAAAATCCAACCCACGTTGAAGGATCTATCGCTGAAGCGTATCTAGTCGAAGAGGCCACAAAATTGCGTCATACTATTATCCCCCTGAAATGACATCAACATGGAGATGGGTACCTCGCAATGATGATGGCGGTAATACGAGCGAACAAAAATCAATATTTGATTTTCCAGGCCGAGTCGTGGGAAAACGTTGGAGATCAACTCTTGAAGCAAGAGATAAGCGAGTAGCGGAGTGGTACACTCTAAACAACTGTGAAGAGGCCGCCCCATACTTAAAGTAAGATTTGTTTTCTTTTCACTGTTACGGTAAGTATTATAGTATTAACTTCATTTTTTTTGTTGCAGTCATTTTTCTAATTTGGTCCGATCGGAAAATCCTGAAATGTCAGAATCCCAAGTTGATCAATTCACGAACTCTAAGTTCCCAAAATGGTTTCGCTCCTACTTCTTGGAACATCCAGAAGATCCCAATAAAGTGGCATGGAGTTTATCTTATGGAGCTGCAATTAGTGTTACCCGGTGCAACAAATATATAATCAACGGGTATCGATTTTCAACTGTTGAAGCGAACGTAGGTGCACAATGTTGCAATTATGGTGTATGTTGTCGAGGTGACCAAATTGACGGGGTGGAGAGTGACTACTATGGGAAGTTAATCGACATAATTCAGCTGAGTTACTAGTGGGACAAGGTGGTGACACTTTTTAAATGTGAGTGGTTTGATAACAGTCCGCGTGGGACAAAAGTGGACAAACATGGAAATATTGAGATCCACTGGACAAGGAGATATACGGTTGGTTATGACCCATTCATCCTGGCGCAACAGGCGGAACAAGTTTACTATATAGAATACCCCACATCCCGCCAAGGGTGGGTGGGAGTTATTAAAACCAAAGCACGGAATATTATACCTCAGTCGAAAGAGTCGGAAGCAAATGACGGCTTGAAGGAACCGTTCCAGGCTGATGCGGAACATGTACTGCCTATAAACATTGCCGACGACGATGTACCAAGCAATCTGTTTGATTCTGCTGCAAACTTAGAGTTGATTCCTATCCAAGTTGACAGTGAGGAATCAGACGATGAGACAGAAGTGATTTACTCTAATAGCGAATCTAAGTTCGACAACTATGAGACTCCAGAGGAAGCCGTGCAAGCAGATGTCGAAGAACTTGAATCATCCGATTGATTTGTGTTAGTTCTTTGTTTATCACAATTTGTTATACTACATACTCCGTAATTGCGCTACTGTCATATTAAGTAATAAATATCTTATTTTTATGTATATTTTCACATAATGTTTGTAAGTGTTCAGAGAAGGAGCATCCAGCTAGAGGACGTTCAGATGGTGGACGTGGTCGTGGTCGATCCCAACCTCGTCCTGTCAGAGGTAGGGGAACGTCATCTGCTCCCTTCGTAGGCATGGGGGGGGAGGCGCTTCCCCAGAGGTTTCACCATATGAGACGTCATCCTCACCATCAATTTATTTGTCCACTTCACTGTCACTGTATATGTCCTCGTCTCCGTCTTCCTCCAGTGATCCACAGCAAGGGGGACACCAGGTTTACTTTACCATTTCTGATTGATTTACATATGTGTAGTTTTATTTAACCATCTATGTACAAACTCTTCAATAATTCACATTCCTTCATTCAGCACATTCCGTCGCCTCATAGCCAGGTCGACGAAGAAGGTAGTTCCTCTGATACACTTGTATGGGGAGCGAAAGATCCTGCGATGGGGAAGCTTTGGATCCGTCCTGACGGCACCGAGGGGTGAGTCATACAAAGTTACTAATAACGCTACGATTTTTAACCTTTAGTTTGTATGCTCATATTTGCATCATATCCTCTGTCTACAGATTTGACCCTTATCCCCCGGTGGCTAATATCTTGTCAACCCAAATATTCCGTAATTTCAATGAGCCTTGGGGCACGTGGAAAGCCATTCCTAAGGACACTCAGAATAGATGGTTTGACGAGTTTTTGGTAAGTTAAGTGATTTATAGTTATTAATTTCTTATCCAAATACAAATTGATCAAGTATTTTTAACATTTGGAGCACTAATTGTTCATTATTGATTTTCAGAGTAAGTTTATGACGTTGCCTGAACATCATAAAGGTCTGAGAAAAGCTTTTAACCATAAGGGAAGCAAGTGGTTGTCTGGGAGATTTCATAAATTGAGAAAGGGTACAGGCAAGCAAGATTGGATTGACCTTGAGACTGCAAGCCTATTACTTTCACAGTGGGCGAACGATGAGAAATTTAATAATAGAAGTTAGAAAAGTAAGGAGAATAGGGCCAAGCAGGTGGGACCTTCATATGCTGGCGGGTCCATTCCGCTGAGTGAGCATTGTCGAAAAATTGTGAGTACACGTTATTTTCTATTAAAGTATTCAATGTTTTGTACCTTGAAACAATTTGTTAACGATTTTTCATGTGTTTGCAGGCACAGTCTGGGGATGTTCCACCAGAAGATGTTGAGTGGCGTGCCTTTAAGAAGACCCATACCCAGCAGACTGAAGGGGGTGAGAAGATATGGATTAACGCCAGGTCGAAGCAAGTGGCGGTGAGGCATTTATATTGCATTGATTCTTTGTTTCGGACACCAACATGTTTATTTCATTTCACATGGCTTTTTTTGTGATGTCTTTTTTTGTTTATAGGACACCTATCTGAGGCTAACACAAGAGAGAGACTCGCAGAGTGGAACCCAGCCCTCATCCTCTCAGTCCGATAACGAGACTCTATTCTTACAGGCTACGGGTGGATTTAACAGCAAAGGTAGAGTCTTCGGGTTAGGTTCCTATGCCAGCCGACTTAGGGAATCAAAGCGCTCCACATCCAGCAGTGAAGCTGTTTCTGCAGGTAAACGTAATACATTTGATATTGATTGTTACATTTTCATTCTCTAATCCATTTAAATGCAGTGCAAAAAAGATAATTATATTTCCAAATTTTTTGGCAGATGAGTTGAAGAAGATGAAGACAATTATGGAGTCGCAAGCAGTTGAGCTGAGTGAGACAAAGCAACAACAAATGGAGACAGCCAATGAGCTCCACCAGACACAGGAGATGGTTAGATAGATGCAGCGTCAAATCATGGCCCTAATGAAAGACAAGGGTCCGATGCCGCCTCCTGAAGGTGATCCTGCTGCTGATGATGATGATGAGGATGCTGCTGTTTAGATTACTTTCTTAGTACATCTCTATTGAAACACTATATTTATATTGTATTTTATACTCTGTCATACGAAGATTTGGTATGTATGTTAAAAAACTGTTTTTAAATATTTTAATATATAATTTTTAAACAAAATTAAAAATTAAAATAAATTTTAAAAGAATAATGGAAAAGAATATAATTAATTTTAAAAGAATATAATTTTCAAAGAAAATTAAAACAAAGAAATAAAAATTAATTAAAATAAAAAATATATAATTTTTTTAAAAAAAAATTAATTAAATTTGCGACGGATTCTGAATCCGTCGCAAATTTTAAGTTTGTGAATTTTGCGACGGATTCAAATTCCGTCGCAAATTTGAATTTTGCGACGGATTTTAAATCCATCGCAAAATTCAAATTTGCGACGGAATATTAATCCGTCAGATTCCGTCGCAATTAGCGACGGAATTAAAATCCGTCGCAATTAGCGACGGAATCTGAAATTCCGTTGCAATTGCGACTACTTTTTTGCGACGGAAAAAATCCGTCGCAAATTCGTTTTGCGACGGAAATTCAGGTTTTAGCGACAGATTTTTTCCGTCGCAAAAACCTTTTTTTCTTGTAGTGGATAATCCTGACTTAGCATATTTTTGAATATTTAAAGTTGTTGTACTGACGCCTATTTATAGAATAAATTTTGTAGCGGTTACAACTTAAACCGCTACAAATTGTAACATTTAGACGCGGTCAAGGTGTCAGTTTCTTCTCAATGTGACAAAACTGTGTCGTTTCAAATACATGTTGTAGCAGTTACAGCAGAAACCGTTACAAATCTTAACATTTGGACGCGGTTAAGGTGTCAGTTTCTTCTCACTATGACAAAGTTGTGTCCTTTTGAATTGTTGTAGCGGTTATTTCGACAAAACCGCTACGAAATAACTGCAACAAACTTCGCGCCATAATGCGCCAAGGCTGGCGCCATATTTGTGGCGGTTTGATTTTGTGTCACCGCTACAAAAATTGAAGCAAAATGGTCACCATTTGGCGCCAATGCTTCCGTGACTAATTTGTGGCGGTTTGGCTGAAAACCGTGACAAATGCACGTCAAAATGTTCATTTGTAACGGTTTATTTTAACTGCTACAAATTAACCGAGGCAAATGACCGGTTTTTTTATAGTGTTAATTATGAAAAATCATATAAAAATATGGTTCAATCAAGAAGAGTGTTATGTAAAAAAAAGATAATTGAGTAGTAGTGCAATCTCAATCATTTCAACCAACTCACCCAACTCCAACTTGCTTCACCTCATGAGATCAAGCTAATTCCCAGGTGAAGGATACATTGCTCATTCAAGGATAAAGGTAAATAAGTAAAATGCCATTGTAGTTTGGTAAAATTTAAGATATTTTATTTTAATTAGCTTTGTTAATTTGACTGCACCTGCTTGTTGCAATGACAATGGAAAAAGTGTGATTAGCCATTGATATTTCATAAATAAGAAGTGAGATTATTGAGTGATATTTCTCATTATTTTCATTATTTTATACACTCAATCTTAGGCTTTAGAACGTTAAATTGGTTAAATTCAGTTAGTTGTGCTTAATTTTGTCCATGGGTTCTTTTGTTTTTTTTTGTTTTTTAGGAATTTAAACACTTAATTGTTGAATTTAATTTAATTTTTAATTTTTATTATTTTAATCTAATTTATGGTATCACATTGTTACAACTTCATTTGCAGGTTTCAATATCTTTTTTCTTATTTTTACTGCGTAATAACTGTTGCCCTGTATCCCATAGAACATTTTAATTATTAAAGTAATGAATATCATTTTGAATTTTTCAAAAAAAAAAAAAAACTTCATTTGCAGGTTTGGTTGCCGTCATTCCCTCTTTCACTTACCGATTATAGTATCAATTCATTTACTTCCATCCATCAATTACATTACTCAGTTTCGGTTTCACTTACTCCATTTGTGTGGCTATCCTACCTTGACTCCTAGCTAGGAGGTGGATAAAGGATAGGTCTATTATCTGGTCTTATAACTCCATTCAAATTGGTTCATGAGTTTGATTTTTAGGCTTAGGAATTATTATTGGAAGATTATACTGAGAGTGTTTGGTTAAAGGCTTATTTGTTGTAAGCTTGAATTAAACCTTGATCATTATTTACATTGCTGTACTTTTCTACTATGTTGGCTTCTACAATTTAATTCAATTTTAGATAAATCAAACCTCTGTTTTTCGCTTGTCCTTTATTGCCATAATTGAGTTAGAGTAACTCAATTATGAAGCTCCAAAACCTTCAATTTATATAAGCCCTCCTGCTGAACACCACACCTCTCCAGTTTCCAACTTTGAAAGGCAATAGGATCCAACTTTCATAAGTACATAATTACAAATTGAAGTCAGCACATATATAAAACTATAAGACTTGGCTAAACAAATTAGATAAATTGATTGGATGTCGATATCAAATAGCAATAGAAGATTTTGGTATATTACATATTGACATACCTATTACAAAGAAACAAAGCATAAAAAAATACCGAGAAATAGACACACCTCAATGTGCGTGAGCAATTTAGTCGCTTATTTAGTTATTTACGTTGATACTAAAACGAAAAATAAAAATAAAAATACTGTATATCATAAGGTTAAGGTTATTTCAAGAAGAGGAGGAGGAGGACAAATAAATATAGCTCATAGTTAGACAAACATACTTCGTGGTCTAGTGATGAAACCAGATTATTCCATAACTGTCTATATGTATGTATATATAAATACAAATCTGTGAATCATCTCACGGGTAAGCAATTCCAAAGTTGCTATACTTTGCTCCCACGCATTTGAATATCAGTAGAATTTCAAGGGGGAGAGATTCTAAAGAAAATGAAGACCATCAAACAACTTTTATCGCACAACCAAGATATCTGAGACTACTAGACCATGCTTGATTCTGTATTTATTTTTAGGAAGAATTATTCTTTTGATCATTGAAGTATTGACTTATTTATAACTCAGTCTCCAAAGTTTAACCCATTATGTATAATTCAGTTCTTGAAATTTTTACTCATCTGAAATTAAATCCCTAATCTTTCTATCATTTGTAATTTTCTCCTTATCATCCATGAGTCAGCACTGAATTATCCCATGCGGCAAAAAATATTAATAGTACTGTTAAAATTAGCTCATGTGGCTTCCAAATCAAACTTCGATTTTACATTAAATAAAGGCACTTTAAGACCAGTTCGTCTAGAACCTTTTAAAAATTGAGAACAAAAACTTTGAAACTCTAATATCTGAAACTCGTCTAAATTTCATGTGTTTGGGAATGAAGTAAAGAAGGATCAAAGAAGGACAAAGAAGAAACATACAAGCAAGAGAGGGACCTACATACTAATTACTTTCATGCATGCAAACACATCATATGGTCGGCTCCCCACTTGCGAGCCCACACCATTATCATTATGCTTTTCTGCTTTACTCTATTCACTTTATACTCTTTTAATTTGTTTGTACTTACTATTTATAAGTCACTCTTTTAAATACGTTTCACTTAAGAAAAAACTTAAATCTCATTTCCTCTTTTAGAACTTTGCAATGTTATCCCGAATTAATATATATTATTGTATCTTAAGAATATAAAGTCTGCACAATAACAAATGAATAAAGGAGTAGTCTTCAGCTTCTTTGCTTTGTAAGTAGTGCCTGTTTGGTTTAACTTATTTTTAGCTTAAAAGCTACTTATAAGTATAAGCTAGGCCAAACAATATTTTACAAAAGCTCTTATAATTATAAGAACTTATTTCATAATGAAGAAAAAAGAGTTTAAAAATAAGTTCCTATGAAGAACTTATTTTTAAGCTCTTTT
Source organism: Acacia crassicarpa (assembly GCA_034222035.1). Classification (NCBI taxonomy): domain Eukaryota; kingdom Viridiplantae; phylum Streptophyta; class Magnoliopsida; order Fabales; family Fabaceae; genus Acacia; species Acacia crassicarpa. The sequence goes on from JAWXYG010000003.1 coordinate 45,831,003, forward strand.
TTTATAAGCTCTTTTTTTAAAAAAAAAAAAAGAAGAAAAAAAAAACTGAAATCTTTCGATCGAATACTACTGCCACCGTCACTACCGCCGCCAACGCTAACGCCACCACCACCACCAACACCACCGCCGTCGCCACCTCCGCCACCGCCACCGCCGCCCCCCCCCCCCACCACCATCGCCGCCACCATTGCCACCGCCGCCGCCACCACCACCCGCCACCACCACACCATTGCTGCCACCACCACTGCCACCGCTGCCGCCACATCCACTGCCACTGCCGCCACATCCACTGCCACCACCACTACCACCACCCTATTATAATATACCTTTTATGATAATTTTTATAAGAAAAAGTACTTATGACAAAAATTTTGTCAAACAGCTTATTTTTTATTTCAGCTTTTAAGCTAAAAAATTTATATAATCACCAAACAGCTTTTTGCTTTTTTTTTAAAAGCTCTTTTTTTTAGCTTTAGCGTATATCAATTTAGCTTCTAAAAACACACACAATTAATCCTTCTAAGAACTTAGCTCACAACGTGAGGATCCAGTTTGCCCTGTTTTTTTTTTTGGGATTACATGCTTGTGATTCGTTGGAATCTTTCTCAATATGCTTTCATTACTTGTTTCCTTTATTGTTGTGTAGCTACTTTTAATTGGAATCTTTCTACAACAAGTAATGAATCATTTATTGGAATATTGTGATTCTTGTGTAGACTTTATGCAAAAAAACAAAGGAATAATAATATCAAAAGTAGCTAGTCAAAAGGAAGCTGTAGAAAAATTGCCATAAACTTGGAAAAGGGGGGAAAAAATTAACAACAACACCAATCTTGGCACATCGGGGAAAAAAAGCAGCAACATCATAATAACTCTGAAATTGGAATCTCGTTTTTCGCTCTTCAATATTTCCACCATTACCAAAACCTAAAGTTGGTATAATATATTTCACTATAAATAAATGAAAGTTGCATGTGTCTACTAGTTCAGTCAAAAGCTATTTCATAATGGTAAGAACTAAAAGGGCACGGATGATCATCCTAAGAAAGTGATTTTGAACTCAAGTTTCTCATCAAATTTGTATCAAATGCAACAATCCATTATTAATGTCGAATCGATTCAGTGAGCTATCACATATTTAATTATATATAAATGGTATTCATAATCGACTAGTGTTCCAATATATCTCAGACTAGCTAGTGCCGCTTGGAATGTGAGGTGTCTTTGTAGGAATCTCATCAGAAAAGTGGAAGCGTATCGTACCACGCGATATAGGAAAAGTTAAAACCTTCATCGTTTTGATTACCTGGAAAGATGCAGCGATCTGAAGACCTGTCCATGAACAGTCGTAGTCTGCTCTATGATCGATCTTCCAGACTATCTCTCGAGGGGATAGGATGGTTGTGTGGGCAATCGTTCAGATGATGAACGTCTGCCTCTAGGGTTTGTTTTTTATGAAAGCCTCCTTATTCTTATTATCTTTTTACAAGCAGGTGAAAGTGAGTTTATATACTACTACATCCAAGACCTAACCCTAATCCACATAGGCCATAGAGTTCTTGGGCTGTAGTCTCATTTAAGCCTTATTGGGCTAAAGTGGCTAAAGAGCATATTAACCCAACAATCTCCCACTTACTCTTTAAGATACAAACTTGAGTTCGTAAACCCAAGACCATGTAGCCCATAAGCCATCACCATCTCATAATATACCCCATCCCTTGTCTCGAGCTAGCCTGGGGATCTACCATTTGTCATTCATCAAGGCTCATGATAATCTACAGAAGATTATCTAGTTCGGTGCTACTCCACTAAAAGCCCGAACGTGATCTCCAAGAATAATGACACTTATAACAAGAATATGTATTACCCCTGTATAGAATGTCTATAATTTGATTGACTAATTTTTTGTAACCCAATCAATTATTTATTCCCTTGACTTTAAAAGTTTCTCTAATGGATTACATGCATTGGCCAGTGTCTTAAATATCCAGGTAACGAAACATATCAAGGGGACATTTCCTATAAATTCCATGTTGTTTATCTCATAAACACCGATAACCAAATAGTCTCAATCCCAAAATACTGTTATTGGCCGTCATATAGATCAAACCTCACCCATTGGTAAATCAAAGAATGAAAACTATTTGACTGCCTATTTAAAATAAACTCAGGATTAAGAGTAACTACATGACCATAGTTATCTGGAGATTTGATTCCTTATGACAGAAAGAACAACCTTAATCAAATCTCTTATTGATCCATTCAATGTAAGTATTAACTCACACCAATATTTTATAATGATTCGGACAAAACCATTTCATAAAATATTGTAGCCTAAATAAAGTGCCCAACTTAATTTAATAGCTGTGAACCAATTCATCAATTGTGAGAACCTATGACCATGTCCTCTATGAACGTATTTATATGATCATATACTCCACAATTGATCCGGACCTTAGAGTTTGTAAATAGTGTGCGAAATAAATGAAAAACATCTCATTTATTAACATTCAGAAAAAAAAAATGCTATGTCATAATGTCTTGTTCAAAAAGCACAAAATGACAAAGTAAAATAACAATTACCTAAAGCTATAGCAAATCTGGAATCCTCCTAAGACCCATAGATGAAACATGCCTCTCAAACACACGTTCAGGAAAACTCATAGTAAAAGGGTTAGCAAGGTTCTCGTCTGATGCTATCTTTGCTACCATTGTATCTCATCTTTTAATTATTTCTCGGATCAAGTGGTACTTCCTCTCTATGTGTTTTTGTCTCTTGTGACACCTTGGTTCCTTGGATTGTGCTACTACCCCACTGTTGTCACAGTAAAGTGTGATAGGACAATTAACACCTGGTATCACCTGAAGGTCCATTAGGAACTTCTTTAACCATGCAGCTTCCTTTGTAGCCTCAAAAGCAGCTACATACTTAGCCTCTGTGGCAGAGTCAGCCACACATGATTGTTTTACACTTCTCCAACAAATGGCACCGCCATTAAGGGTGTACACATATCCCAAGGTGGACTTACTTGAGTCAATATCTCCTTGGAAATCTGAGTTCGTATAACCAATGGTTTCAAGACTCCCACTCGAATAGACCAACATATAATCTCTCGTTCTCCGTAGGTACTTGAGTATATGTTTAACCGCTACCCAGTGTTGCTCTCCAGGATTAGATAGGTACCGGCTTACTACTCCCACTGCATAGCAGATATCTAGTCTGGTACATAGCATAGCATACATGAGACTACCTACTGCTGAAGCATAAGGTATCCTACTCATGTGTTCTCTCTACTTAGGAGTTTTAAGGGATTGCTTCTTAGAGAGATGAATCCCATGCCTGAAGGGTATAATTCCCCTCTTGGAATTCTTCATGCTGAACCTGGCAAGTATTTTGTCAATGTATTTAGCCTGGGATAATGCCAAAACCCTATTCTTCCAGTCTCGCAAGAGTTTAATACTAAGAATATAATTGGCTTCCCCTAGGTCTTTCATATCAAAATGCTTGCTCAGCCAGGTTTTTATGCCCAACAATACCTCTGTATCATTTCCGATAAGGAGTATATCATCCACATAAAGTACCAGAAAAGACACCGCATTACCTTGGATTCTTTTATACACACACGGCTGATCAGGACTTTTTTCAAAACCATAAGACTCAATGGCTTCATCAAATCTGATGTTCCATGATTTGGACGCTTGCTTAAGTCCATAAATGGACCTTTGCAACTTGTATACCATTTCTTCTTGCCCTTTGGCTATAAACCCTTTTAGTTGCTGCATATAGATTTCCTCTTCCAAATTTCCATTTAGAAAAGCAGTTTTGACATCCATTTACCAAATTCCATAATCAAGATTTGCTGCAACAGCTAAGAGAATCTGGATGGACTTGAGCATGGCAATCGGCGAAAAGGTTTCTTCATAATCCACACCTTCTTTTTGGGAGTACCCTTTCGCCACCAATCTAGCTTTGAAGGTTTCAACCTTCCCATCCGATCCTCTCTTTCTCTTGTAAATCCACTTACACCCAATGGGTCTTACCCCTTCAGGTGCACCTACAAGAGACCATACTGAGTTGGAATACATAGAATCCATTTCACGATTCATAGCCTCAAGCCATTCCTGAGCATCAACATCTCCTAGTGCTTCGTCATAACTCGTGGGATCATCATCTTCTTCAATGATGACATCCTGATTTGACTCACCCAACAAGAGATATCTTGCAGGTTTACGAATCAATCTCCCACTACGACTTTGTTGCACTTGATGTTGTGCATCTACAGGGGGTCCACATTTTGTGGGTTAACAATTTCTAGATGAGGACCCTCATTAAGTGGATTAACCAATTCTTGATTTTGTTCTTCATTAAGTTCATCATCATGCTGAACTTCTGGTTCTGTCTCTGGTTCCTATGTATGTTCAGGTACATTTTCCCCTTTTTGAACAACCATAGGAATAAAAGTTGGAATCGCCTGAGGTTAAGGTGAAACTTGATCTGAGACTAGCTCATCAAGAATAACCGTATTCCTTGGCTTATAATTTGTCATATAGTCCTCCTCTAAGAAAGTCGTGTGAGTGCTCACTATGACCTTCTTTTCTTTTGGACTATAAAACAACCAACCTCTGGTTCCTTTAGGATAGCCTATAAACATGCATACTTCAGTACGCGAGTCCATCTTATCTGGTTTTTGTTTCAAGACATGTGCCAGAGCACCCCAAATCTGAATATGATTCATGGTGGGCTTACACCCTTTCCACAATTCTATTGGTGTCTTTGAAACCGACTTGGACGGAGCTAAGTTCAATAGATACATAGCTGTTTCTAAGGCATATCCCCAGAATGAATCAGAAAGAGATGAATAACTCAGCATAGATCTTGTCATTTCTAAAAGGATTCTATTCCTCCTTTCAGCAACTCCATTCTACTGGGGTGTCCTTGGAGAAAATAATTGTGAAACTATCCCCTCTTTGGTCAGGTAAGACCTGAACTCTCCAGATAGGTATTCACCCCCTTGATCAGATCGAAGAGTCTTAATTTGAACACCAAGATACTTTTCTGCCTCAGCCTTGAACTCTTGGAATTTTCCAAAAGCTTCAGACTTGTGACGCATCAAGTACACATGTCCAAATCTAGAGTAATCATCAGTAAATGTGATGAAATACTGATACCCACCTCTGGCTTGGACATTTATCGGTCCACATACATCAGTATGTACCAATTCTAGCTGAAGTGTGGCACGTTTTCCCTTGGCCTTGAAAGATCTCTTGGTCATTTTACCCTCTAAACAAGATTCACATACTGGTATCGGTTCAAAGTTCAGGGATTTTAAAATCCCACTTTTGACCAAACCTTGTATTCTGTTAGAGTTAATATGACCCAATCTCAAATGCCAAAAATAAGTTTCATTTGAAACTTTTCTTTTCTTTGATGAATTAATATGCTCAACATCCTTTAATTCAACATGATTAACTTCACAGGGAACAGGATTAAGGAAATAAAGACCATTAAACTTTACACCAGAACAAATAAAAGAAGATGAACTTCTTATTGAAACTGAGGAATTAAACTGAACTGTCAAACCATGTTTATCCAAACAACTAACAGAAATTAAATTTCTCTTAAAATTTGGAATAAATAAACAGTCTTTTAAAACCAAAGTTTTGCAATTATCAAAACATGAAATAACTTGTCCCACTGCTAGTGCAGACACAAGCTCCCCATTTCCAAACTTCAAATCTCTTTGTCCTTTTCTTACAGGCAAGCTATGTTTGAACCACTGCAAAGAGTAACAAACATGGTTAGTGGCTCCTGAATCAATGATCCATTTATCATTGTGATTCTCCACTAAACAAGCCTCAATCACATGCAAATTACCCATACCTGGTTTATTCATACGTGGGCAATTTTTCTTCTAATGCCCTTTTTGTCCGCACTTGAAGCACTTGCCTTTTGGCTGCTTCATTGCAACTATTTTGGCAACTGGAGTACCTGATTTCTTCTTTTTCTTATTCTTGTTCTTTCCCTTGGGTTTCCCCTTAGGTTTCACAGAACTTTCACCAGTAAAAAATGCACTTCCCTACTTGACTAGAGACTGCTCAGCACTCTCAAGCTCGTGCATCAGTTGAGTGAGGTCAAGATTCATCTTGTTCATATTATAATTCATCTTGAATTGATTGAAGTACTTAGACAGTGATTGTAAGAGAAAGTCAACTTTTACTTCTTGTTCAAACTTGATACCATGGTCATCAGCCTTCTTGAAGTTCGCTATCATTGTTAGACAATGATCCCACACACCTCCTCCAGACATCACTGTCTTGGTGACTGAATTCAGCGCATTTTGCCTAGCAGAGCTGCTAGGCGTAGCAAACATGCCATCAAGAGTCTAGAGCATTGTTGCTCCACTCTCAATCATGCTCACTTGCTCCTGAAGGTGATTGGTGAGATTGGCCAAAATGTAGCAGCAAACCGACACATTTGCCTTCTCCCATCTTTCCTTCTCCTGCTGAAATCGAGTCTGAATTGCATCAGACGCATCTGCAGCAGGCTGCGCTGGCATAGGGGTAGTGAGAACAAAGTTGAGCTTTTCATATTGAAGAACAATATCCAAATTAGTTTTCCATTGTTTATAGTTTGTACCATTCATAGGTTTTTGGCTCAAGATTGTAGCTAAAGGATTGAATGAAGACATTTTTCTAAAAATAAGGAAAAACACACTAATTACAAACTATAATTAACAACAAACAGATATAGCACTAGTAGATTCTAATAACTACTATTCGTTTATTGTTTAACAATCCATTAGTTATCTTTACAAGACTTATGATGGGCAAGATTCTTGTAAAACTAATATTGTTAATTTGGGCCTTCAGTTCCATTGCTAGAGCCTCGATGGGAGGGTTAACAATTTTACCGAAGTTGAATGTATTTAACCATTGTTTACTTTCAAAATTATCTTTAGTGTCTAAGTGTTGCCAACGATGGGCCGTGCAAAACTTTACTAAAATTTTGAAAATATTAGGGTTTAATCTAGCGAAATCCGATTATCCTTATCCGATGGGGCTTCAGCGATAACCATTTCACTAATAAACCCACAATTGGGGCCCATAGGTTTTAAAATTAAATGCTTAATTTAAAACCTTCACCCATTAAATATTTTAAATTTAGAATTTTCAATTTCCAAGAATTCGTTCAATTTAATGTATATTTTGTCTGAGATCAGCAACTATAATTGAAATCATTAGGTATCTAAAATCTAGTCATGATTGGCAGAGTATGCGTCACATGACCATTTTAAATAACCCACAAATTACTCTCAAAAATACAATTCTCTTAGGAAATTTCCTGGATTATTTGTCTAGATTTTAATTCCACAATTAATTAATCCAATTATTATTCTAGATTTTAATTTAAAATCATAATAATTGATACTTAGTTTAGTGGATAACCTAAATAATCTCGTAGAATAACTATCATACTAGTCGATTCAAAGCATAATAGCTACTGTGCTATTATGACATGTGATTATGCAACAATATGACATCTTCCTATTCTATATGGCATGTTATTACAAACATCATGTTAATCGCAGATATAATTCATACAATAAAAGCATTAAATAATTAAAAAAATAACTTTAATCCATGGCTTTCCTATAAAATTAAAAAATAAAAATTAACAACTTTGGAATTCTTCTTTCGTCCAGCCCATAATATCTATCTCAAACCCCTTTAGGGTATCTATGGGCCCAAAAGCCCAAAGACCCAATCCTTGGCTAGAAACCCTAAGACATAAAAGAGGAACCCTAGCCACTACTTTGCTCGTATTTCCGTCCTCTTTCCATTCATATATGGATCGTCCAAATCCGAGGTCCAGAGGTCCATGAAAGGTGTTTGACAGTGTTGAATGCTCATCTTCTTCACAGTTTCTTGATCTCCAACTTTTACAGAAATTCGAAAAATACATAGAAATTCCAAAAAAGAATAAAAACAGCAAGGAGGGAACCTAATCATATGAGATTAGCCTCCTTGTTACAAATCAAGAAATACATGAGAAAATCTAACCATGGATTAGAGCGATTAACTGATTGAAATTAAAACTAATACCAAATATGAATTATAAACGAATAACTACAATGAAATAAATAACAAATATAGAAAAAGATGTCATATTTTCAACAAATAATATTCGAAAAGAATCACATGAAATATAAATTAATATCAAAATTCGGTTTTTTTCCTCATCGCGATTGGCTCTAATGCCAATTGTAGGAATCTCATCAGAAACGCAGAAGTGTATCGTACCACGCGATATAGGAAAAGTTAAAACCTTCATCGTTTTGATTACCTAGAAAGATCTGAAGGCCTGTCCACGAACAGTCGTATTCCACTCTATGATCGATCTTCCAGACTATCTCTCGAGGGGGATAGGATGGTTGTGTGGGCAACCGTTCAGATGATGAACGTCTGCCTTTAGGGTTTGTTTCTGATGAAAGCCTCCTTATTCTTATTATCTTTTTACAAGCAGGTAAAAGTGGGTTTATATACTACTACATCCAAGACCTAACCCTAATCCACATAGGCCATAGAGTTCTTTGGCTGTAGTCTCATTTAAGCCTTATTGGGCTTAAGTGGCTAAAGAACACATTAACCCAACAGTCTTTAAATATTTAAGAATTGTAAATTATTTGGTCATTATCTTTAGTTTTGGTTGACCCCTGTATTTCTTTTGTAACAAGCATTTATAGTTCACTCAAATAAAGTGTAGTTTCTGGTTGCTGCATATTTAATGTGTTCTTGGACTACTTTGCTATGAGAAAAGAAGAAAATAACGAAGACATTTGTTGAGTAAGATGTTACAATCACTCATCAACAATGTTCTCACATCATAGTAAGATGTTTTTTTGTTGCAATTTTCGAGTTAAGTAATAAGTTGGATTTGGGATGAACCAACCGAGGAACAAAACAACCAGAGTGTTAAATATGCATCGTTATCACAATGACATGCCTTTAAGATAAGGTATATAGCACATACAATGCTTGCTTGAATTCAAGATCCATAGGACTTTGAAAGCACCAGCCTCTGCTTCTGTTAACTTGTTGAAATCGATGATTGGCGTTGCCCAACTCTTAATTGCATCTTATTTGGGAGCACAAGGAATTTCTATGCATTGATGTTTTCTTGGATGCATTTGTCCGAATAGTAACTAAATATAAGAAGTATATAGACAGATATGACTTGGAAACGAAAAGGAAAAATAAATTAAAACTGGATCCGCCTGAAGACAAATATAAGAATTATATAGATAAAAGGCTGAAGAGATCTACCTGCCATTTTTTATGAGTTTTTGTTGAATATATATTATGCTATTTGTGGTTCCAAATGATAAAATATAATAATGCGTGAAACAATAATAGTGACACTTATTATTTGTGAATGTAATATTCTCAAAAGTGGAAATATGCTTCTTCCAAAATATTCCTCTTCCAAATCAATTTGCTCTAACATCCATAATCTTCAATGGCAGGATCATATTACTAGCCACTAGCCAAGCAAAAACAAGAATAAATATTCCAGATCTAAAGTAATATAGAATGAATGATGCAGATCTCCGGAGCCGGAGTTGGTATGGAAGTTTCCTGATTGCAATGCAGGAGCTGATGATCTTCGATGGGTACCTCCAGGACTAGCCGCATCGGAGTTAGATCCGAAGTTGGTGAGCATTGGCTTAGCGACAGAATCCGAGGGATAATGACACAGAAAATGGAGTTGTGGGGGTATGACCATTTGGCAGATACAGAGGAGTTGGAAAATAAGGAGGGTCCAACGATTGAGTTAGATCAAAGCCTGTGAGCTGTTTTTGCACCTATATTCTGTATGGTCGGTATATATAGACGATTTTTTTTAATATATATATATATATATATATATATATATATATATATATATATATAATTTAATACACACATGATATTTATTACTACCTCCATTCGATTCTAATTATAAGAGCTAGTTGACTTTCTTTGAAGATATTAAAGAAGCTAAATAAGTTACTTAATCATCTTATATGTTAAATATTCTTAGATTATATATTATTTTATTAATCAAACTAATAAGTTTGAAGAAAAAAAGAAAAAGAAAAATATTTTAAAGTAATTTAATTAGTTTCTTTAATCTCTCAAAAAAAGTCAACCAGCTCTTATAATTAGGACCAGAGAGAGTATATATTTTTGTTATTACATTCTTTTAAGGTTTGGAATCTCTACCAGCAGCACCCCATCTATTTTTATCAACTATGACAAGCGCAGATAATAGGAAATGTTTTTACCATTTTTAATCCATGTGTAAAAATTGTCTAGAGACATTTTTATTGTATATTATAGAAATTTATAATGATATCTGCATTTTATAAATTGCAAGCAACATGAATCTTTCCTCTCATGTACTTTGAGAGATGCATAGACAAATTGTCCAATCATTCCTCTCCTTTTACCGCCCCTGAAAATTATAATGGGAAAATTACACACAGGTCCCAAGGAAGGGATATATTTACGTTTAGGTCCCGTCAATTCATGAAATTACTCTGAAGTCCCAAGGGACTTCATTGTAAATATTTCATATGAGTAAAAGACTTTATTGCCCTTCAGAAGTTGTGGTTAATTTATGCATTTTGTGTTGTTAATTTATGCATTTTGTGTTGTTATTCGCCTCTGGAACTCAGAAATCACAGATTCAAGGTTTTCAGAAGTTGTGGTTAATTTATACATTTTGTGTTGTTAATTTATGTATTTTGTGTTGTTAATCGCCTCTATAACTCAGAAATCACATATTCAAGGTTTTCAGAAGTTGTAGTTAATTTATCCATTTTGTGTTGTTAATTTATGCATTTTGTGTTGTTAATCGCCTCTACAACTCAGAAATCACAAATTCAAGGTTTTCAGAAGTTGTGGTTAATTTATACATTTTGTGTTGTTAATTTATGCATTTTGTGTTGTTATTCGCCTCTGGAACTCAGAAATCACAAATTCAAGTAGAAGGGCAATAAGGTCTTTTACTCATATGAAATAATTACACAGAAGTCCCTTGGGACTTCAGAGTAATTTCATGAATTGACGGGACCTAAACGTAAATATATCCCTTCCTTGGGACCTGTGTGTAATTTTCCCTATTATAATACCACCTGTTTGTACTTAAAGCCAGCATACAACTGACCTCTTGGGTTTGTCCCAATAGTAAACAAGTAAAAAAGGAAAATAATAAGAACCAGTTATGAAATTAAACTAATGAATATACTTAGTGAGTTAAAAATAAAAAAAGTGCAGGATCTCTAATACTTATACAGAAGCTTACAGGGGAATGACGAAAAGAAAGAGCTAAATTCAATCTGCATAATTGGAAGTGAATCCATTTCAAGCGTCAAGTTTTATAAGTGGACCAAGAAAAACCAATGGATGTTTGATTTCTTACCCAAGCTGAACATTGCCATCCCGAGACCTCCATTAGACAATATGACTATTGATTGGTTAACAACAGAAGGCGTGTATATTCCCCACCTGAAACAAACCTGAACTTTATATAAGCTGTCGTTATGAACAGAAATATACATGCAAATATGCAACAATCTCCAATGTTCTTACCTTACCTAGAGTGTATGGCTGCCCAACTCAAACCAGTTAAAGTTCCATAGGACTTTGGATTAGTGATCAGCTTCTTCCCCACTGTTGAGATGACGCGCAAGATCTTCATTTTCTTTCCTCATATGTGCTAGGAACCATTGTTAAATGTAGGAGCCATAGAAGAGAAAGATGAAGGAGAAAATATCAAGAAGCTCCAAAACCTTCAATTTAGGTAAGTCATCCAGCTACGAACACCTCCCCTGTTTCAAATTTTGAAAGAGAGATCCAAATTTCATGCATAATTGCAAGTTTAAATTAGTGCATGAAACTATACGATTTGGATAAACAACATTAGATAATTAAAAGAGATGATAATCATTATTATTTATTACCTATATTCTCTTATTGTTCTTAACAATGCCGAGGAGGAAGGCAGAGCTCAGATGTGTCGACCTCTGCTTCGCTTGAGTTGCTGAAATCATTGATGTTGCATCACTTTTCCATGTCTTGTTTACACAACACACGCCATCCCCAAGCCCTTATTCCAAGATTCCCATAATCAAAAAGTTTAATGTGAAGGGAATTGTTATGACCTCTTAGATGTTGCTAACATGTTTTCTCATTTAAATGCAGCACCATTTGGCAGAGATGAGTACACTGAGTACTATCCATAAAAATAAGGTGGGTCCACTCTCTGCTTGTGTAACTATTATCCTCAGGAGCTTTACTACTCCAAGAAATAGCAGTTCTCGAAAGGGCCCACTTTCCTCGCGCATTAGGTATGGGAATGGTTAATAAAATGCTCCCTCCAATGCAGATCTTTGAAGGCTGGATGTGGGGGTGTGTTGCGTGAGTGGAATGGGCAGTGGCTTGCTGGTTTTTCGAAAAATATTGGTTCCTGCAATGCCTGGTCGGCAGAGGAATGGGCTATCTTTGAGGGATTGAAACTGGCTTGGGATTTGGGGTATAAAAGGATTATGCTTGAATCTGATGACAGTGGCCTTGTCCAGCGGCTTCTTTGTGGTGATTCTTCTTCTGCTAGCTTGCTGTTTCTGCAGATCAGGGAGCTGTTAGATAGAGATTTGGTGGTTGATCTTGGTTATATCCAGCGTGATTGTAATCGCATTGCTGATGCTTTGGTCAAAATGGGGTTATCCAAATCTGCTATTATGGGAGATTGTCCAATGTATTTGAGGGCTTGGGTAAATCAGGACTGTTTGGGAATTAATTTTCCTGTGTATTAATTTTCTGTCATTTATGTTTACTTCCATGGCTTTCTAAGCCTTCATTATTATCAAAGAAAATGCTCCCTCCAGTTGTAAATACAAGTACTAGTTGTGTATTTGTTTTGATCCAAAATATAACATCTTAATCTATTTTATTTTCTAAACTTTTAGATTTTCCCTTAAACTATCTTTATTGATTGCATATATGTAAAAAATGATTTCACCAATCGAGTAATGATTAAATGGGACATTTTAGATAAATCAATACATAAGGGTTTGCTTTTCTTATGTTGTAGGAGAGAAACAAGATTCCTACACACACATAAAATAGTAGAACCCACATATATATAGTGCTAATTATATATATATGCGGGTCCCATCATTTTATGTGGGTGTGGCATGAGAAAACATTTCTCCTACAACATGAGAAATGTTTTTCCCCAATACATATGCATTACAAATAACTAACTTAACTAATTTAATTAATATCCATGAATTTATTTAGCTCTTATATTAAGTATTGTAGATTAATTTGATATTGATGATATCAAATAGCATTAGAAGATTTTGGTATGTAACATATTGATGTATTGATAACAAAGAAACAGAGCACATAAGAATATAGAGAAATAAATAAATATACCTTAATCTGTGCGAGCAATTTATTTACATATTTAGACCTACATCGATACTAAAACAAGAAAAACTTACTCCCTTCGGTCCTAATTATAGGGACTATTTACCAGAATTTAGAGAGATTAAGGAGAGAAGTTAAATTAGTTAATTATAACTATTTTCTGAAAATACCCCTACTTCTAGTGCTGAGCGAGTTTTTTCTGCAATGACTTTTGTTAAGGATAAGTTACGCAATTGGATAAGTGATGATTGGTTTAACTCATGCATGCTAACTTATGTTAAATGAGATATGTTTGATAAGATTGATGATAAAGATATAATGTAATATTTTCAAGGAATGAAGAATCGAATAATGATTTTGTAATCGTTTTGTTGTAATAGCTTAGTTGACTCTTGATTATTCTTTTTTTATATTAAGTTGAAGTTTTCTTTTCTTTTCTTGTTTATATTCTTTTATTTTTTAATACATTTAAAACTCCTGAATGGCCCCCACTTATTGTGCAAACACAAATTAAAAATTCTGGCTCCACCACTGATCTAAAGGAAGGTTTATGGGAGAAGAGGGTAGTTGGGACGGAGGGTGCCTTTAGACGATTGTATATGAATCAAGCAAGAGAAACAAGATTGGATGAGAATCGAGAAGGAAGAGCTGAAAAAGTTTGGGAGACGAAAAGTTAAAAAAGTTGGGAGACGAGAGTGTCGTGGGTGGGTGAGAGATTTGGAGAAAATAATGAAAAAGAGACGAGAGGAGGTTCGAACTGGGGACCTCTTGGTGTGTAATGTTATAACCAACCACACCACCTAGACAAATTACAATAAGAATCCCTCCAAATATATCTATATTCTTAAATTTTGTGTTCGCACTTGCCCACATAGACACAAGTGTGGCTCCGCCACTGGTGAGCTTTGAACTCAAACTCCTACTTTCCACTCACCATGTTTCTATAAAGTTTGGCAGAGGTTCCATTTGACTAAATCTAATGTTTAAATTCATAACTCATAAAAGCATGAGTCTTTCCAAAACTTCTGTGATTGACATTTGACTGTAGTTGATTTACATATTTTAAGGCAAAGCAAATTCTATTGCCATGACTGATGTATGCAGTAGGCATATGTGCTAATAAATCATGTTTGTATCTAATTCAATGTCATGCAACCTCATCTTTTGACATTTCTGCTTACGATGGCTTGACATTATTCTTCATATAAATTTAGGTGCATCGGGCTATAACAAAGGATGGCATGCATGTTGCCATGAAATTCAGTACCCTGGTGTTGCAGATAGCATTGAGAGTGACATTGAGAGTGTGAAACTACTTTTAGATTATTGTTTCTGCTTGTGAAACTTGCACTTTGTTGGATTTCATTATAGTGAACCTGATTTCATTTTAACAGCATATTTTCTTACTACATGTTAATATCAGAGTGTAAATGACACTTTTTAATGTGCCACGCTGTCATTTCTTTCTTTCATTTTGATGAGATGGTTTAATAAGTACTAAATATGCTTTTTATGCATCCCAAACCCAAGTTTTGCTTGACCAAGTGATGATGATTTTACTTCCATATTATTTCACCTCTCTCTAATTATGTGCAAAAGATATTTGATCTAAAAGTTTTATGCTATTAGCTTGACTTTGAACTTGAGTTAATTTTCCCTTCTTACAGGAATTACCATTGACAAAGTAGCATCACTGGATCAAGAAACTCCTTATTATTTATTTGTTTTTCGATTTATTCTGGTATCCAAACCCCCCCCCCCCCAAAAAAAAAAAAAAAAAAAATTCCTCATACTTCTGTGCATACATAGGCCATGGTTGACAATAATGAACTGCGCTGTAACATTAGTCCCTGGAGCTCATAGATCTGGGCGTAGAAAATCTGACGTTTATGTGCTGTTATATCTATGATGAATTTTGATTTAGCTATTGAGTTCAGGTGTTCTACAAAACAAGTAAACATATATTCCTATTTAACAGTAATGAACTGCACTGTAACATTAATCTGCTTTTGATAAGTTGAATATGAAATTAAGTATTACCTTTACGGTTGGTTAATCACTAATTTTTGTTTTGTGACTATTTAAGTATTATTTGATTTTATGATTTAATTATTTACTTTTTCTTCCAGAGATGCAAAATATATTATGTCTTTGAATCTCTCTCTATGCACATTAACTCAATGACAGAGCTTCTAACACCCCCTCCCCCCCCCCCCCCCCCAAAAAAAAAAAAGAAAGAAAAATTGTCCCAAAAATTTAGTGAAAATTAAATTTTTTAAAATTATTTTTTAATATGTATTTGGTTAAAAAATTTATACATTTGTCTCAAAAAGTTATACATTTGGCCTCCCAAATATTTTTTTTCCTTTTTAATTAGTTCATGAGTATATATTTGGCTCCCCAAATATTTATCTTAAGCTCCGTCCCTTGAACTCATCCAAATTTCTTATTTTATTTGAATGGTGATTTTGCCATGCTGCTATTCATTATATTCTTATTATCATTAATTTCCTAAGGTTTGACCTATATAGTGTTGCACTATTTGTAGGGTTTTGCTGTACCAAATGAATCTCAGAATAAGGTTGTAGGCTTCACTTTCCACGGGGAACTAGCACAGCTTAGGCATGAAGATGTTGCTATTGCTGCTATCACTAGCTATACAAATACATCAAATCCTAGTGTAATGCTTGGAGCTGCACTGGTTGCAAAGAAAGCTTAGGCACGGAGATGTTATTATATGGTCTTTTGAACTTTGTGGAATACAAAGTTTTAATTTATTCATTCTATAGCTATTTGGTATATAACTTAATTATGATTTCTGTGCTTTTTAGTTCATTTTGTTGGCAACATTATTATTTATATTTTATTTTGTTTATGTATAATTTTTTATGATTGCTACTGTATATATTTCTTCATACACAATTTTTTTTAAATACAGTATTTAGTGTTGTTTATTTCATAATATTTCTTTTATTTGAGTGATAGTGTGGAAGAGCACTAATAATCATAATATTTTTTTTATTTATTTGAGTGGTTGCTTTGGAAGAGCCATAATAATTATAATACTAATAATTATAATATTTTTTTTATTTATTTGAGTAGTTACTGTGCAAGAGCCCTAATAATTATTAATTTTTTTTTGTTCTAATTCCTCAATTTGCGATGGAATTTTTTTCAATCCCAAATCCTTTGCGACGGAAAAGGAATTCTGTCGCAAAATTTCAAATTTGCGACGGAATAGGAATTCCGTTGCAAATATCCACTTTTGCGACGGAAATTTGTTTTTGTCGCAAATTTCACATTTTGCAAAGGAAAACATTCTCCGTCGCAAACATTTTTTGTGTGACGGACATAAATCTGTTGCAAACCAATTTTGTGACGGAAAATCTCTGTTTTGGGATAGATTTTTGTCCATTGCAAAAACAAGTTTTTTTGTAGTGTGATTCAATTAAAGAATCGTCAATCTCTGTCATTCTTTGCAAAAAATTTGAGCCATTTGATCAAACTTAGAAAATACGCTACTCTACTAGCCCATTGTTTTTTTTTTTTTTTTATATAAACCTAGGATTTTGTGAAACTTTAGATGCATGTTGTTTTGCTAGGCGCATTGTTTTCTTCACCTTTAAACTTAACTAACTCTATAACTATAAAATGGCATGAGCGTATTTGTGTTCATACAAAATCTTGCAAATTGATTCTTACAAAGTTTTATCTGCCTTGGGTTTCATGAAGAAAATTCTTATGAAATCTAATGGTGATGAAGAAGTAAAAATTACTTGTGCTAGCTATTTTCAAAAGAGTTTTGCTTTTCTTCAAAACTTCAAAACTTCAAAACTTTCTATGTTAAGTTGAAGTAAAAATTAATTGAATATTATTTTTCTATGTTAAGTTGAAGTTTTCTTTTCTTTTATTATTTATATTTTTTTTGTTTTTTAATGTATTTAAAACTTTCTTTTAAAAAAAAAATTTTCGGAGGCGCTACCCTCAAACCCTCGAAATCCACCATTAATTGTGCACCCACAAACATTAATTTTTGGCTCCGCCACATTGGAATACCAAAAGGTATGAAATTTAAGTTTCTTTTTTTTTGTTTTTGAGTTGTTTGATATGATTCATAGTTGTGCTGATTTTAAGCGTCAAAGACTGGATTTTGATATTGATGAATATAATAATATCCATTCTTTCTTTCTTTTGATATCAAAATATTATATTATATTAACGTAATTTATTTGACTTGTTTAATCTCCCTAAAGCAAAAGTCAAATGACTTTTGTACGAAGGAGGAGTATATATTAATCATATTCCACCTAAAAAATTTACCGGTAATATAAAATTTGGGCCAAAGAGTGATTCATTCATGTAAATTGTGCATATACTAAAAGTTTCATTCCACTAACATGTGGTTGGTTTAGTGGAATGTGGTGCTGGATTCCCTTAAGAGGTTTAGGACTCGAGCTACGGTAAAACCACTCGTAATCCGTCTTGTATGAAGTTACCACTGTTGGAAGAGTCATCCTTACCACTGCAAAATTCGGAGTGGTTGCATACTTGTCACCATTTTTTCTACCAAAAAAAAAAAAGCTTCATTCCTTCCATCTCTCTCTCTCTTAAATTCTCTCACTCTCACTCTCTCTCTCTGACAGAGTCTTTTCCATATCTCCCAAGTTTCTTCCTACAAACACACCAACCGTTCCTCTTATTTCATTTCCAGTGAAACCAACAACAATAACGGAAATTTCTTTTGGTTTTCTCTTTCTGGCCGCAGTGTTCGGCGTTCGCAGATCGACCCATCAAAGAATCCGCATACGAGCTTCTGTTCCACATGTTCTCTCACCCAAGAGGATTGCCTCCTTTGTAGATTTCCGAATTAGAATCGGTCTGCAAATGGTGGCTGAGATCAAACAAAAGATGAAAAAAACGGCGAGGTGAAGGTGAGATAATTGCTACATTTTGGTTCGTTGAACAACGTGATGGTCGTGATTACGGTGGGTGACAGAAGGGTATAATTAGCTTGGTGTTTTCAACTGGAGCGACCACTTTCCTATTCTGCGTTTTATGGATTTACAAGGTGTCAAGAAGAGATGTAGAAACCTGGTGGCGAGAGTTAACATCTTAGTCGGCAAAGTCATAGAAGACGTTATAGAGTATTAATCTTGTCACTCTCCATTAATGAATTATGTTTTAGTGAATAAAGATTAAAATGTATTAACTTTATATTCTGATATGATTGTTATAACTTCTGATCTCTTGTCATTTTAATTTTTTAGCCATAACTGTTGAGGATTTAATTATCTACTTGTGACATTGACGGTGGATTCCTGGTGAACATATGCAAAAGTGGAAATGGCGAAATGCAATGACTTATAAGGCGAAACCTGATCGATGGCAAAACGGACCACCATATGCTATAGCCATTTGATCAAACTCACGGTGGACTTCATCCATATACCCTCATGGAGCATATAACCTTACAATCTCTTGCTAGTTTTGGACACTTAAAGTTTTTGATCTTGGGTTTAAAACTCTGACCGTCCCATTCTCAAGTTTCCAGTGATAGCACACTTATAAGAATTGTGGATATAGGTATTGGTTAGCTTATACACATATAAAAGCATATGCTTGAATATATATATATATATATATATATATATATATATATATATATATATATTCAATAGCTTCAATCTATGACAAAAAATTTCGAATTTTACTACGGAAAAAATCCGTAGCAAAATCATTTTGCTACGGATTTTTTCCGTAGCAAAATTCCTCGTAACAATTTGCGACGGAAGTGGAAAATCCGTCGCAATTTGAGACGGAAATTCCAATCTGTCGCAATTTGCTACGGAAAAAAAATCCGTAGCAAATTTGCTACGGAAAAAATTCCGTAGCAAATTTGCTACGGAATTTTTTCCGTAGCAAATTCTCAATTTTGATAAGGAAAAATATTCCGTAGCAAACTTGAAATTTTGCTACGGAATTTTTTTCCGTAGCAAATTTCCCCATATTTGATAGTTTGCTACAGAAACAAATTTCGTAGCAAAACTAATAATTATTTTAAAAATATATATATTTTTTAATTTTAAAAAAGTGAGTATAAAAAGGAGTGATTCATTGATATAATAATAATTATAAGGAGTTCACATTAAGAGTAATATAACAAATACCAAATACTAAAAAGTAGTCTAACAATGTTACAAACAGCAAATTCTAAAAAGTAGTCTAAACAGCAGCATTGTAATCATCATCATCATCACCAGCATGGTCATCATCACCAGGAGCCGACCCCGAACCCTTGTTCATTAGGGACTTGAGTTGAAGCTGCATCTGCCTCATCATCTCCTCTTGCATCTGCCTCATCTGCTCCTGCATCATTTCTCGTTCCTTAGTCATCCGCTCCTCCATCATCTCTTGTTCCTGAATCATCATCTGCCTCATCTTCTCTTGCTCTTCAAGCATCTGTTCCTGTTCCTGAGTCATCTGTGCTGTCAAAGTCTTCATCTTCATCATCTCATCTGCAAAAACAATATGAAGTACATTTATTATTTGGACTTCATTTGAATGGACAAGAGAATGGAAATTATCAATATCAAATACGTTTACCTGGAGAAACATCTTCAATGCCAGATGAGAAGCGCTTTGTTGGCTTCAGTCGGCTAGCAGAGGCACCGTATCCAAAGACTCTCCCTTTCTTGTTAAATCCGCCTGTAGCCTCAAAGAACAGACTCTCGTTATCGGACTGAGAGGATGAGGGGTCAGTCTAACACTGTGAGTCTCTCCTGCGACAGCTTCATAAAGTTTTCCTACAAGTACAAAAATACATAACAAATAAGACATGTAAAGTGAAATAAAACAAGTAATAAAGGCAATAAATGTCTAACCGCTACTTGGTGGGCCCTTGAGTTAATCCATTCCCTCTCACTTCCTTCAGACTGCCGGGAATGGGTCCGCTCAAAGGTAGCCCAACCTATTGACTCTGGAGGAACCCCAGTCTCTGCCTGCAAACGCAAATGATCATCATAGTTAATTACTTCAAAGTACAAAATATTGAATACCTAAATAGAAAATAACGTGTACTTACAATTTTCTGTCTCCACTCAGTCATTGGAACGGAGCCGCCAACATATGACGGTCCTTCCATTTTGGCCCTATTTTCCTTATTTTTCGCACTTTTATTTTGAAACTTTTCATTGGTGGCCCAATTGTCAAATAATTCGTCTGCAGTCTCCTGTGGAAGCCAATTTTGCCTGCCTCTTGCCTCTCTCAATGAATAAAGCTTTTGAGACAACCATCGGGCTGCCCTGGCGTTATAAGCTTTTCTCAGACGTTCACGATGTTCAGGCAACGACATATGCCTCTCTTGAAAATCAACAACGAACAATTAGTGCTACAATTTTTAAAAGTACTTAATTAATAACCATAAACAAATAACTTACCATAAACTCATCGAACCAAGCATTTTGATTGTCCTTAGGAATCGCTGTCCAGCTAGTCCAAGCTTGATTGTAATTACGGAATAATTGGTCCGAGATGAAAGCCCCCACCGGATTATGAGGCACAATGCTGAAGACAGAGGACATCATGCAAATATTATTAGCATACAAACCAATTAGAGAAGGGATTTGTAATATTACTGGTAACTTGGCATGACTTACTAGTCGCCGTCAGGATAGATCCAAAGCATCCTTGTCGAAGGATCTGTTGTGCCCCAGATTGGTGTATTGGAGGAACTACCTTCTTCCCCGACGTGGCTCTGAGGCGACGGAGTGTGCTAAGCAAGGAATGTGAAATATTAAAGATGTTTGTATATAGATGGTTTCATGAAACTAAACATATGTAAATCAATCAGAATTGGGCTAGTAAACCTGTTGTCCCATTTGCTGCGGATCAGTGGAGGTAGACAGTGACGACGACGTATACAGCGACGGTGAAGATGACAAATAACCCGACGGTGACGATGACATATTAAACGGTGGTACCTCTGGGGCACCGCCCCGCCCTCTGCCTACAGAAGGGGCAGATGGCGTTGCCTTACCCCCTCTGATAGGATGGGGACGGGATCGACCACCACGACGTCCACTACCTGAACATCCTCCTGGATGCTCCATCTCTGAACACTTATAGACATTAGGTCAAAGAATAAAAAAATAAAATAAAAAGATATTTAGGTTTATTACAGTAGTGAAGTAACAAAGTATGTAGTATAACAGATCGTCATAAACAAAGAACTAACAAATCTCAACCGGACGATTCCTGTTCATCGACATCTGCTTGCACGTCTTCCTCTGAAGTCTCATAGTCGTCGAACTCAGATTCACTGTCAGTGTAAATCAATTCTGCCTCATCGTCTGATTCCTCATCGTCAATTTGTATAGGAATCAATTCTAAATCCGCAACAGAATCAAAGAGATTGCTTGGTACTTCATTGTCTTCGATGTTTATGGGCAGTAGATGTTCCACATCAGCTTGGAACGGTTCAGCCATACCGTCATTTGATTCCGACTCTTTCCACTTCGGTATAATATTTCGTGCTTTGGTTTTAATAACCCCCCTCCACCCTTGGCGGGATGTGGGGTATGATGTATAGTAAACTTGTTCTGCCTGTTGAGCAAGGATGAATGGGTCATAACCAACCGCATATCTCCTTGTCCATGGATCTCAATATTTCCATGCTTGTCCATTTTTGTCCCACGCGGACTGTTATCAAACCACTCACATTTAAAAAGGGTCACCACCTTGTCCCACGGATAACTCAACAAAATTATGTCACGTAACTTCCCGTAGTAGACAGTCTCCACCCCGTCAACTTGGTCACCCTGACAACATACACCGTAATTGCAACATTGTGTACCTGCATTCGTGTCAACAGTTGAAAACCGATACCCATTGATTATATATTTGTTGCATCGAGTAACACTAATTGGAGCTCCATAAGATAAACTCCACGCAACTTCATTGCGATCTGATCGATTTTTCGCGAAATAGGTTCGAAACCATTTTGGAAACTCAGAGTTCGTAAATTGATCAACCTGGGACACCGACAATGAAGGATTTTCCGATCGGACCCAATTAGAAAAGTAACTGTAAAAAAAATGAAGTTAATACTTTAATACTTACCGTAATAGTAAAAAGGAAAAACAAAAATCTTACTTTAAGTACTCGGCGACTTCTTCACAGTTGTTTAGAATGTACCAATCCGCTACTTGCTTATCTCTTCCGTCAAGAGTTGATTTCCAATGTTTTCCCACGACTCGCCCTGGATAATTAAATATTGATTTTTGATCCCTTGTATCACCGGCATCGTTGCGAGGTACCCTTCTCCATCTCGACATCATTTCAGGGGGATGATAGTATGACGCAAATTTAGCGGCCTCTTCGACTAGATATGCTTCAGCGATAGATCCTTCAACGTGGGTTGGATTTTTGATCTTGTGCTTAAGTGTGCGTAAAAACCTACAATAGGATATCATAGGGTATTTATAAACTAAAGTACCATGTCGGTCAATTAATAACTAAAGTGAAAGAAATATATATTACTTCTCAAACGGATACATCCATCTATATTGTTGCGGGCCTCCTACCTTTGCTTCGTAAGCCAAGTGAACGGGCAAATGTTCCATTGAGTCAAAAAAGGTAGGAGGAAACACCATCTCTAACTTGCATAGTGTTATGGGCATAATCGCCTCCAGGTGTCGTAACTTTTCAACATTAAGCTCTGAAGCACAAATTTCTCTAAAGAACATGGAAAAGTTCGTTAGAATAGACCATATTTCCTTTAGTAATGCTTTGAAGGCCCAAGGCAACAATCTCTGGAAAAAAACATGACAATCATGATTCTTCATCCCGAAGAACTTCCCCTCGTGCATGTTGACACATCTTTTCAAGTTTGACGCATAACCGTCCGGGAGTTTCAAATCTTTAACCCATTGCAACAATTCTAAATTCTGCTCTTTGTTGAATGTGTACGGCGCTCTAGGTTTGGAAATCCGTCTCGTACCATTCTCCACCAAATGCAAAGCAGGCCTTCTGCAAATCTCTTCTATGTCCAGTCTTGCGTTGACTGTATCCTTCATCTTGCCCTTGGTGTCCATCACGGTGTACAGAATATTGCAAAACACATTCCGCTCAATATGCATGACATCGAGGTTGTGTCTTAACAGTTGATCTTTCCAATATGGTAGTTCCCAGAAGATGCTGCGTTTGTTCCAATGATGATCAATGCCATATCCCTCAGGTTCGCTGGAAGCAGCCCCCTCTTCGACACTTGGAATGTACTTGACCCTATCCCATATTTCTTGGCCACTTAAACGACGAGGTTGATATGCTCGTTCAACAACATTCCGTGTGAAGTCTTTTCTATTTCTCCTGTACGGATGATCGGGGGGTAGGAATCGCCAATGCCTGTCAAACCAACAGACCTTGTGACTGTGTTCCAAGCTATAACCCGTATTCTGTTCAAGACAAATCGGGCATGCAAGCTTTCCCGACGTTTGCCAACCACTCAACATCCCATATACAGGGAAATCATTTATCGTCCACATTAAGGCAGCCCGCATGGTGAAATTCTAACTTAATGATATATCATACGTAAGAACCCCTTCACTCCACAACATCTTCAACTCATCTATCAAAGGCCTGAGGTACACATCTATCTTCTTTTTTGGGTTGGATAGCCCAGGGATTAACGCGTTAAGGGAAAAAAACTCTCTTCTCATGCACATAGAAGGTGGGAGGTTGTACGGTGTCACAATGACAGGCCAACAGGAATAATTCCTGCCCGTTTTATCAAAAGGAGCGAACCCATCCAAACATTGACCAAGACGGACATTACGGGGATCCATAACAAAGAAAGGATTCGCCTCGTCAAATTTACGCCAAGCTTCAGCATCCGAAGGATGCGTCACAAAGTTTTCATCTCTGTGATGTTCCCGATGCTATCTCATGTGAGCAGCTGTTTGTTCTGATGCATACAATCTCTGAAGTTTGGGCACCAGAGGAAAGTAGTGCATCTTGCTTAAAACTTGACGGGTCATTTTCCTTCCTTTCCTCACAACTTTATATCTGTCATGTCCACAGAATCTACAATTGGTCAGCTCAGCATCATCCTTGTAATACAACATACAACCCCTAAGGCAGTAATGAATTTTTTCACATCCAAGCCCAAGCTCTTTCACCTTTTTTTTTGCTTGGTAAAAATCCTTGGGCAAATTATTGTCTTTGGGAACAACCTTGCTTATGATCTGCATCATTTTGTTGTAATTCCTCTCACTCATATGGTGATCAGTCTTCAAGCTTAGTGTTGCTAGGGTAGCCGATAGCGATGAATATTCACTATTTTCAAAGTGTTCACAACCTTCCCATAACAGACGTTGCACTTCTTGAAGCATTTTATAGAACCTATTGGCTTCCGGATGAGGATCCTCTCCCATGTATGATGGTTGAGCATGTGTATTGGTCTCCTCTCCCATGTATGACGATTCAACATGAGTAATAGGATCGAAATATCGGCCGATCAACGGTCCCGCAGCGTCCATAACAACTGCTCATATTGATTAAGGTTGTCTCGATGACTACCGTCCCCGTAATAACCACTAGGTGTTGGTGTCTGTCGGACTTCGCCATGACATTCCCAATACTCATAATCCTTCATGAATCCCTTTTTACACAAATGGATTTTGACCTCCTCAAAATCTTCAAATCTTATACACCTACATTTGACACACGGACACCTGATCTCCCTACTTGAATTAGTTGAAT
This sequence comes from Acacia crassicarpa, assembly GCA_034222035.1. Taxonomy (NCBI): domain Eukaryota; kingdom Viridiplantae; phylum Streptophyta; class Magnoliopsida; order Fabales; family Fabaceae; genus Acacia; species Acacia crassicarpa. The sequence goes on from JAWXYG010000003.1 coordinate 45,856,236, forward strand.
GTGCCAGAGCAAAATTGATGAACTCTTGCAAACTCGCCAAGAATGCTTGAGTTAGTTCTCTTCTCTCAGTTAGGCGATTGTACATCCAACTTCTATCATGGTTGCCTTCCATATTTCCTAGCTAGTTCAGTTACTAACTTAATTAACATATCAACATGCCACAAATATATAAAAGTGGTCAATTCAACAGAATAAGTATTTAGTATAAAATTTATCAATTTACAAATTATTTTAATAAAAAAAACCATTTATTTGAAATTTTAAAGTGCAATTGGTATTTTTTTCCATGTATATTTTTTTAGTAATATTTATAAGATATTTTTAAAAAGAATTCTTAAGCGAATAATTTTTATTGCTATTTTTACTAATGTTTATAAGATATTTTTAAAATTTATCCTTTTTTTTCAATTTTCATTTTTACGCCTTCTAATGTTTATTGCTATCTTTTGCTACTTTTTTCATTTAAGTGTGAGTTTATGTTACAAATTTACCTTTCCAAACAAAAATTATTAAATTTACAAATATTTAATATTGAAAATACTAGAAATGCCTTGAAAGTACAAACTTTCTATATATCTTAAAAAATATATATACTTTCACCTAACATAAAAAGTCCTAGATAAATTAATATCCTATACATTTGGGAATATTTTATTTTAAAGGGAACAAAAAATATTTAAACAAAGTAAACTAATTAAAATAAAATATTATTACCAACATAGGGTTGGTTTAGCGGTGTAAGGTTTTGATAATTCCTTTGAGTCTCGAGTTCGAATTTCAGATGAATCACTTATGTTAGGAGAGGCAGGGGTAGTTACAATCTTCAAACCAAATAGAGGATCATAATATTAAAAAGTGAAAAACAAAATACTATTGAATGCTGTGATTTTAAGAATTATTATATAATAAAAATTGATGTCAACTTAACTTAAAATAATTTTTTGTAAAAAAACAAAAATGGAAATGAAAAAACTTTACTTAAAATAATTCTATACGTTTAATAACTGTGTTTACGTGTAAAATTTACTTTTTAATTTATTTTCGTCCCAAAAAACAATGCAAGATTAAAAAATTCAAAATCATTAAAACCCAATAATTAAAAAAAAATCATGGAATCTCCTACACACTATAAGTATAATCCAAATTAATAAACACATTGAGTATCAAGATCTTTATGTAATTAATACAATCAGCCAGAGAAGAAACTAAAAAAAAAAACCAATCTAAACTCATGTAATTGATAATCTTCTGCCAACATACATATCTCCACTATGTACAATAATAACCAGTAATGAACAATATCATAATTTTAACACACAATTTATTCATTATACAAAAGAGACTAGTCAAAAAAATAATGCAACATTAATACTCTCATTAATAAACAATATCATAATTTTACTACACTTTCATTATAAAAAAGAGACTATAAAAAATTAATGCAACATTAATATTATCACTAATACTCACAAATCAACATTAATAACCAATAACAAATAATTTAATCAACATTAAAGAAATAACACAAAATATTAAAAAAGATGTGTTCTGCAGAAATTTCACTCAAGAGAACCAGTAATATTTTTGACATAATTTTATTACAAATAAAAATAATACTCAAGAAAATAATAAATAAATAAAAAAATCTTTCCACGCCAGAAAAAAGAAAAAAGAGAGCAAGCTTACTTGGAATAGAGGTGCAGACGGTAGTAACTAGTAAGGGAAGAGGAAGAGGAGACACCGCCGGAAAATCACTGACCGGAGCACAGGGAGACACCACCGGAAAATGGGAGATAAATGTGTTTATGGGTGTCCAATATTTTTTTTTAAAAAAAAAACAGATGGCCAGCGTTAAAAAAAAAAAAGAACAAACCTGACGACCTGAAGCTGGCGGATGAGGACCTGTAAATGGGTGGGGGCTGGAGCTGCAGCTGAGGGGCCTGGGTTGGGGAGCTGAAGGGGCGAGGGGAGCTAGGTCCGGCGGGGGGAGGTGGGTTGGGGAGCTGAGGGGGTGGGGGGAGCTCGGGGGAAGCTGAGAGGAGGGTGAGCTGGGGGCCGACCGGAGGAGGAGCTAAGGGTGGGGTCGGAGCTGGGGGCGGCGATTCAAGCTGAGGGGAGAGCTTCGTGGTGAAAAGGGCGGCGAAAATGGCGAATACGAGGTGGAGGGGGTGCTTAAAATGACTTTTGCGACGGAAATGATTTCCGTCGCAAAAAGAAATGCTTTTTACGACAGACAACTTTTCCGTCGCAAAAAAAATTTTGCTTTTTGTGACGGAAAATCTTTTCCGTCACAAAAAGCATTTCCTTTTGCGACAGAAAATATTTCCGTCGCAAAAGGGAGCGGACGGCAGCCCTTAAGGCCACCGTTTTGCGACGGACATCTAGGCCCGTCGCAAATACTTGAGACGGAATCTCCGTCTGTCGTAAGTGGGGTGAAAATGGCGGCCTTCTTGGCCGCCATTTTGCGACGGATGCGACGGACTATATGTCCGTCGCAAATGTTTGCCACGGATTGACTATCTGTAGCAAAAATTTGCGACGGACTGACTTTCCGTCGCAAATTTGCGACGGATTTGATATTCCGTCGCAAACTCCGTCGCAAATTTTTTTATTTTGCGACGGATTTATGATTCCGTCGCAAAATTCCTTAGTTTTGCGACGAAATCAAATCCGTCGCAAAATCTGTCACTATTCCACGTTTTTCTAGCTGTGTTATTTAGTACACAGTTACCAAAACTCTGTTTCTCCACTATCCCATTTTTACAATGGCATATTGTGCTCTGGATCATTTCATTTGGTATCCAATACTCTGTTAAGAATCTGTCAACTTGCACGTGGTAATTATTTTGTCTTGTCAATATTATATACTCTCTCCGTCCCTAAATATAAGCTTCAAATAACCGATTTGCACTTATAAAATAAATAGTTAAAATTAGTTAAAAGTAATAAATATGTATTTTTTTTTCTAACTATACCCTTATTTGTAAAGAGGATGAGTGAGAGAGAGTTAGAGGGATGATAAATGCAACAAATACAGTCAATAGGTAAAGTTGGGAACAAACACAATAAATGCTTTGACAAAACAAAAATGAAACTTATATTTAAGAACAAGTCCATTCACAAATTTTAAGCTTATGTTTAGAGACAGAGGGACTAATCAATACATAAGAGCATTTCATCCATAGTCATTGGAATTAAAATAAAAAATAAAGAGCAACCTGAACAAGACTTCTACTAGGCGGGAGGAGAGTTAGATAGATTTACCCCTGCAAGTGGATAGACTGGTTTTAGAATTTTAATCTGTGACCTCTAAATCATATGGGAACAACCTTTACTTTTTTTCCAAGCCTTACCTTCATTTGAATTAAAATAGGAGTGTGAAAACAAGAAAAGGAAGTCTATGGTGAAAGACAATTGAGGTTCATAATTTCAGTATTAACTATACAAGATTTGAGTGTATGTATGCCCAATCCTCCAATTGTCAATCCCAGCCAATTGTTTTCATAATAAACTAATATAATATTCAATGACGCACCTTGTTTTCATAGCTCATTGTTTTAGTTGTTCAATCTTAACCATTCATAAGTCCTTAATTAAAAACTGCTATAGATCGCACACTATTTTGATAGCCCACTGTTTTAGTCGTTTAATCTTAGCCATTCATAACACCTCGAAAACAGCTACATACATATCGCATGATCTCGTTGAAATCACACTTTTCAAGATTTTGAAAATTTTACATTTTTGTCCACTAATTCAATTTAAGATTTCGTAAATCTCAACTGTTCCTTGTAAAGAATTTGAGCCATTCGATCAAACTTAGAAAACACGCTACTCTATTAGCCCATTGTTTTCTTTAACCATAAACCTAGAATTTTGTGAAACTTTCGGAGCACGTTGTTTTGCTAGGCACATTGTTTTCTTCACCGTTAAACTTAACTAACTCTATAAAATGGCATGAGCTTATTTGTCTTCATACAAAATCTTGCAAATTGATTCTCGCCAAGTTTTATTTGCCTTGGGTTTCGTGAAGAAATTGCTCATGAAATCTCATGGTGATGAAAAAGTAGAAAGTACTTATGTTAGCTTCTTTCAAAGGAGTTTGCCTTTTCAATGAAATCAAATCAATGGAATACCAAAAGGTATGAAATTTAAGTTTTATTTTTTTGGGTTGTTTGATATGATCCATATAGTGCTAATCCTTAGTGTTTTTCATGGTTGATTGTTGCTGAATTTAAGGCTCAGTGGAATGGATTCTGATGTTGGTGTATATAATCATATCCATTCTTTCTTTCTTTGATATCAAAATCATGCCACAGAATCATAAACTTCTTTAGTCTTTAAAAAAAAAAAAGTAAAATGACTTTTATATGAAGGAGGGACTATATTAATCATATTCCACCTAGAAAATTTATCAGTAATACAAAATTTAGGCCAAAGAGTGATTAATTCATGTAAATTGTGCATGTACTAAAAACTTCCTTCCATATCTCTCTCTCTCAAATTCTCTCTCGCTCTCTCTCTCTCTCTCTGAGTCTTTTCCATATCTCTGAAGTTTTTTCCTTCAAATAAACCCACCGTTCCTCTTTTTTCATTTCGAGTAAACCGATCACTGATGGAAATGTCTTTTAGTTTTCTCTTTCTAGCCACTGTGTTCAACTTTTGCAGATCGACCCTCAAGGAGTAGACCACATACGAGCTTTTGTTCCACATGTTCCCTCACCCAAATGATGAATACATTTGGGAAGATTTACGAGTTCGATAATGCTCGTGATAATGGTGGGCATGAGTTGGAGGAGTTAGTGAGAGAAGGGTACGATTTGCTTGGGGTTTTTAAGAAGAGATGCAGAAAGCTGATGGCAAGAATTAACATCTTCGTCGAAAATCATAGAAGAACACAGGACGTAAAGGCTCGAAAATGTACTAAACATGTGTTAGTATGAGTAATTAGTAGTCTTGTATTAGTGGAGTAGTCTTGTATTCTTGTATTAGTTGTATATTGTTGAATGAACTTGAGCCTATATAAGGCAGAGAGAGTCACTGTATATGAGACTTAATAGTAATGAATAAGATACATTTCTTGAGTTTAACATGGTACTAGAGCCAGGTTCATGGTTCAATAATTCGGTTCAAGTCACCCGACCCGGTTGGTTCTTGAATTATAGCATCGGAAGAAGCGTTTCTTCCGTTAGTTATTCTTCTCTGCTGTCTTTAACGAGTGAGAAATCGGCGAAGAGGAGCTACTCTGGGATTTCAGAGGTCTCGACGTGACTCTGAATTGCGGGATCATGTTCAGATCGGTTTCGATGTGGGGATTTGTTTGGTTGGAGGTTAGTGGTCACGACAGTGAAAGATCCCACTTCTCTGGTTCGCAGTTCACGCGGTCACGGCGGTGCAAGATCAATCTTGATCTTTTTTCCTTCTAGTGTTCAGATGGTAAGACTGAAGGTTTCATTCGCGGGTTAGTCATCCGAAGATTTGTGTGGTGTTCAGACGATCGCGACACCACTATTCTCAGCGGGTTTCTCCATTATTTTTCAAGCAGAGTTTCGCAAGTACGATAGAGATTTCGAGAACTTTGCAAAGCGACTTTCTTCTCCTCAATATGCGTTCAAGAATTGACGGTGGTTTACGATTCTTCTATCGATCGCAAGTTAGTGTTCCGACGGTGAAAGTTCAAAACCAATCGTGGATTTAGCCGGAAGATCTTCTCTCTTTCCAGTTATCCGACTGTAAATTGGGGGTTTCGATCTTGGTTTTGTCTCGAGGAGAAGTTAGAAGCGCTTGGCATGACTGTTCTTGGTAAAGGTCTCGGTGCAATTCTGTGCGATTCAAAAGTTAGCAGTTCTCAAGTTTGAGGTCTCGGCGGGTTTCGCCAGAAGATCGTGACTATTCTTGGTTCTTGGTGTAAATCTTGACTGTGATTCAGAGGTCTCCTCAGTGATTCCTTGATTCTAAGTGGCGGGTTTCACCGGTAGATCGTGGCTCTATTCTCGTTGTCATGGTCAATGGAATTCTGGGAAGTGCAACAGATTGGAAGTTTGCTGCAGAGCAATTTGTTAAAGATCGCTACTGTTCTTGGTGACTCCGTTCTCGGTGAGTGACTGTTCTTGGTGACTATTCTCGATGATTTTGAGGATAAAGGAAGAGACTCCAAGAATTCATGACCCTCTGCAGCTACCAGACTTTATATTGATCACATGTGAATTTTAATTTGCTTCAGACGGCCATTTTGAATCCATTACAACCACGGTCTCAAGTACAACCCTATTATGCAAATTCCTTGAATTATAACTTGTTCCTTGATCAAATACGGGAATGCATTACTGGTATTTTGCTGGTCATGCTACATTCCGATTCATCACTATCTAGTTGAGGACTAGTCACTCTACTTCAATCTCTTTGAACACAGCGGATGTGCGATAGAGGTTTGCGGTTTGATTTGAGGTTTCGAGAACACAGCGGTGCTCCAATGGTAAACTTGGAGGTTTCAAGAATCGACGGTTTCATGGTTCTTATTTCGATCATGGGTTAGTGCTTTCCAGATCAGTTTTGATCTTGGGTTACGCGATAGTTCTCGATGGCTCTATTTTTTCATTCTTTGCTGAGTTCCCTCTCCGGCGCACCATCCTTAGGGTTTAAGACTCCTGCAAAACACTTGGTGCCCGTGAATCTCATTGTCAAAGTGGATTTGATAGATTTGGAATCTTGGGTATCCGCCTCTGTAATCTCTTCTCCGCCACGCAGACCATTTCTTTTCTCTCTGTATCCCGCCATTGAAGCTTCACTGTAAGATCGATGTGAGGTAGCTTGAGGAATGAAAGACAATATCACACCTCTCTAGTCAGATTTTCATTATAGCATATGTACCAGAGAGTTTGTTGCGGACATCACCAAGTTCCTTCTTGATCTGTCTTACAAAGAAGTGAACAGTTTTAAGGTAGAGAAATGCGAAAATAAGCAAGGATGTTGGTGGAAATTTGTTCAATGAAATAAATATGGAATTACAGGAAGCTAAAATACCTCTACAGAGATGGAGGTTTGGGAACTGGCTTGATGGTATTCATTCTACCATTAGACTTGTGTTTGAGGAACTTGAAGTGCCCCTGTTAATGGACCTACAATTAGTGGATCCAGTAATTGTTTGTGGTTGAAGGCTATTATTAATGTTGGATTTTATCTTAGCTATGGTCTTCCTGTCATTTGGCAAATGTTATTGGATGCCAATAGTTTTCAACCCCCGTGGACTATTTGCTTAATTCCAAATAGATAGTTTTTATTCAAGACATTTATGCAGTCATTGTATGAAGATTGCAAGTTAGGTCCAAATAGCCCTAACTTGAGGGGGAGTGTTAGTATGAGTAATTAGTAGTCTTGTATTAGTGGAGTTGTCTTGTATTCTTGTATTAGTTGTATATTGTTGAATGGACTTGAGCCTATATAAGGCAGAGAGAGTCACTGTATATGAGACTTAATAGTAATGAATAAGATACATTTCTTGAGTTTCACAACATGTATGTATGTGTATATATTCAGCATTATTTAAGCTTGTGCAGTTGTGCCAAACTTTTGAAGAAAATGCACATTTTTTATCTGTTCACGCAAGACAATGCCTCAAGAATCCAACAATAATATGCCATGGTTCAGTTCTTGCTCAGGCTTCTCTCACTTAGACATCACCTTTTATTAATTACATTTTAATGTTCATGTTTGTTGAAGAGACATGTTATGTTGTAACAATTCTCCAGTGATGCTACATTGGAGAATTTGAGTCTGTTTATGGTGCAAAAAGCTTAAGAAACTTGATGTTCAATGTGCCAGCATAGAATTTTTTAACTTGCACAGAAGTTGTTGTTGGGTTAATGTGCTCTTTAGTCACTTAAGCCCAATAAGGCTTAATTGAGACTACAGCCCAAGAACTCTATGGCCCATGTGGTTTAGGGTTAGGTCTTGGGTGTAGTAGCACATAATCCTACTTTCACCTACTTGAGAGTAGCAGACGCATAAGGAGGCTCTCATCAGAAACAAACCCTAGAGGCAGACGTTCATCATCTGAACGGTTGCCCACACAACCATCCTATTCCCCTCGAGAAATAGTCTGGAAGATCGATCATAGAGCGGACGAGGACTGTTCATGGAGAGGCTTTCAGATTGCTCTTCAGATACGAGGACTGTTCATGGAAAAGCTTTCAGATCGCTGCTTCAGATCGCTGCATCTTTCCAGGTAATCAAAACGATGAAGGTTTTGACTTTTCCTATATCGTGTGGTACGATACGCTTCCGCGTTTCTGGTGAGATTCCTACAATTGGCATCAGAGCCAAGAGCGATGAGGAAAAGAACCGAGTTTTGATTTTAATTTATATTTCATGTGATTCTTTTCGAAAATGATTTTTTGAAAATATGGCATCTTTTTCTATATTTGTTATTTATTTCATGGTAATTATTCGTTTATAATTCATATTTGGTATTAGTTTTAATTTCAATCGGTTAATCGCTTTAATCCATGGTTAGATTCTCTCGTGTATTTCTTGATTTGTAACAAGGAGGCTAATCCCATATGATTAGGTTTCCTCCTTGCTGTTTTTATTCTTTTTTGGAAATTCTATGTATTTTTTGAATTTCTGTAAAAGTTGGAGATCAAGAAACTGCGAAGAAGATGAGATGACTTGGGCTGAAGACGTTGGCAGGAGTGACGGCTAGGGTTCCTCTTGTGTGTCCTAGAGTTTCTAGCTAAAGTATGGGTATTTGGGCTTTTGGGCCCATAGATACCCTAAAGGGGCCAGAGGCAGATACTATGGGCTGGACAAAAGAGGAATTCCAAAGTTGTAAATTTTTTTTATTCTTATTTTTTTTAGGAAAGCCATGGATTAAAGTTATTTGTTTTTTTATTTTTTTGATCAAAAGTTATTTTTTTAATTACTTAATGCCTTTGTTAAATTATATGAATTATATTTGCGATTAACATGATGTTGGTAAATAACATGTCATATAGAATAGGAAGATGCCATATTGTTGCATAATCACATGTCATAATTGCATAGTAGCTATTATGCCTTGAATCGACTAGTATGATAGTTATTATGCGAGATTATTTAGATTGCCCACTAAATTAATTATCAATTATTATGATTTTAAATTAAAATCTAGAATAATAATTGGATTAATTAATTGTGGGATTAGAATCTAGACATTAATTATCAATTATTATGATTTTAAATTAAAACCTGGAATAATAATTGCATTAATTAATTGTGGGATTAGAATCTAGACATTAATTATCAATTATTATGATTTTAAATTAAAATCTAGAATAATAATTGCATTAATTAATTGTGGGATTAGAGTCTAAACATTAATTATCAATTATTATGATTTTAAATTAAAATCTAGAATAATAATTGGATTAATTAATTGTGGAATTAAAATCTAGACATTAATTATCAATTATTATGATTTTAAATTAAAATCTAGAATAATAATTGTGGAATTAAAATCTAGACAAATAATCCAGGAAATTTCCAAATATTGGTGTGAGTTAATACTTATATTGAATGGATCAAGGAGAGATTTGATTAAGGCTGTTCTTTCTGTCATAAGGAATCAAATCTCCAGATAACTATAGTCATGTAGTTACTCTTAATCCTGAGTTTATTTTAAATAGGTAGTCGAATGGTTTTCATTCTTTGATTTACCAACGGGTGAGGTTTGATCTATATGACGGCCAATAACTCAGTATTTTGGGATTGAGACCATTTGGTTATCGGTGTTTATGAGATCAACAACATAGAATTTATAGGAAATGTTCCCTTGATATGTTTCGGTACTTGGATATTTAAGACACTAAGCAGTGCATGTAATCCATTAGAGAAACTGTTAAAGTCAAGGGAATAAATAATTGATTGGGTTACAGAAAACTAGTCAATCAATTATAGACATTCTATAAAGGGGTAATGCATATTCTTGTTATAAGTGTCATTATTCTTGGAGATCACGTTTGGGCTTTTAGTGGAATAGCACCAAACTAGATAATCTTCTGTAGATTATCATGTGCCTTGAAGAATGACAAATGGTAGATCCCCAGGCTAGCTTGAAACAAGGGATAGGGTATATAATCAGATGATGATGGCTTATGGGCTACATGGTCTTGGGTTTACGAACTCAAGTTTGTATCTTAAAGAGCAAGTGGGAGATTGTTGGGTTAATGTGCGCTTTAGTCACTTAAGCCCAATAAGGCTTAATTGAGACTACAGCCCAAGAACTCTATGACCCATGTGGTTTAGGGTTAGGTCTTGGGTGTAGTAACATATAATCCTACTTTCACCTGCTTGAGAGTAACAGAAGCATAAGGAGGCTCTCATCAGAAACAAACCCTAGAGGCAGACGTTCATCATCTGAACGGTTGCCCACACAACCATCCTATTCCCCTCGAGAGATAGTCTGGAAAATCGATCATAGAGCGGACGAGGACTGTTCGTGGAGAGGCTTTCAGATCGCTCTTCAGATACGAGGACTGTTCGTGGAAAAGCTTTCAGATCGCTGCTTCAGATCATTGCATCTTTCCAGGTAATCAAAACGATTAAGGTTTTGACTTTTCCTATATCGCATGGTACGATACGCTTCCACATTTCTGGTGAGATTCCTACAGTTGTTGCATCATATTGATGTTTCTGGTTCAGAGTTGTCAGTTTTGATATTTCAAAAGATGATTACTCATCAAACCCAAAGGGGAATTTGGGGTGCCCAATGCCTCTTAAATTTTCCCAAATTCTCAAATGTTTTTTTATCATTAGATTCTACATAAATTGAGTAACATTTTGATATATCATATGCAAAAAATATGCAGTTTTCAATTTTGTATGATTTTGTAGAGGAAGAAAAGAACTCTAAAATTGTTTATGGTTGAAGATCCCACGCTATATTTGATGAAAATTTTAAGAGAAATGAATTTGTATTTTCACAAAATTCACTTAAACTACAAATTATACAACTCAGGGATATATAATACATCACGGATTATATTGAAGGTTGAAGCAATCAATATATTTAGGCATATTCGGCTTTTAGATGAGTATGAGCTAACCAGTAGCTATATCCACAATGCTTACCAATGTGCAATCACTGGACACTTTGAGAACCTAATGGTCAAATCTAAAACTTAGAGACTATTGGATTTTTATTTAAATCCCATGGGTTATGAATAAGAAACTACGTCGGTTCACCACTACCAATCGCATCGATTCGCTAAAGGGACTCCATTATTTGATCGTTTCATCGTCTATTAATAGACGTGCGTATGATATAAAAATTAACTTGTTTTTCTATTAGTACACTCTCATACATAGTGGCGGACCCAGAAAATTTATTGGAGGGGGGGCATCATTGGTGGAGGATTTGGGGGTCAAAACAATTTTTTAAAACAAAATTTTAAATGCATTAAAAAAAGCAAAAGAATATAAAGGGAAAAACAAGGCCAAATATATTACAATAAAAAAAATTTACAATGTCATTCTTCTAAGCCTAATTTTTTATAATTCTATCATAATTGATTCATTATCAATGCTATCAAATACAACTTTTTCAATATAAGGCATTAGGCAATCATTCAACCTTTTATCTCCTATTCTATTATGAAGTGTAGTCTTGATGTATTTCATAGCTGAAAATGTTCTTTCCACAGATGCAGTTACTACAAGCAAAGTTAATGCTAACTTCACTCATAAATGAATCATGACCACTTCTTCCATCACCATGCTCACGATTAAATAGATAACAATGCAAGCAAAATACAACATCTTTTGATTCACTATATTTCAACCAAGTGCCAAACTCATTGTACCATTGAAGATTAAATCTACGCATTTTACGCCCAATTAAGGATTGAGGAAAGTTGTCAAATTTTGGTTGACAAGGACCATTCGTTAGATAAATTCTTCGAATTATTTCCCTTTCTTGAGCACTCTTCGCAACTATCATAATAGGAAGTCTTTTACCCGGATCAGGAACATACAAATTCGGTGGACCTTCTATTGTTGGTTTGTTCTGACTTGAGGGAGTAGCACACTCATCTTGAGTTAAATCAATAAATGAAGATTCCAATCGAGAACGTTTAGTTCCACTAGCACTTGACTTTGTAAAAAAAAAAAACTAAATATCTTTCCATCCTAAAAAATGGCAAACAACAAAAATGAATCAAATCGATCCTAAACACAATTAACTAACCAACACAATGAAATGATAATTAATCCACAATTTGAAATCTTCACAACATCATCAATTCAATAACTAACCAACACAATGAAATGATAATTAAGCTAATTAAACACAATGTAATATTTAACAAAGATTCAAGCAGATCCAATCTCTAAATGCATCAAAATAAATCAGTCAAACATTATAAAATTCATCCTAAAACATAAGAATATCCAATTCCAAATGCATCAAAATAAATCAAGGCAGAAATGTGTTGATAGTTAAGATTTTGTTCTGTTTTATTCTGCTTAAATTATGTGCAGTTGATAGTTAAGTAGAAGTTGAGATTAGATTAGATTGTGTATGGTTATATGTAAGTTGCCTTGAGCATACCTTCATGTTTCCTGGAGAAACTTATAAGCAGCTTAAGGATTACATGCTACATCGTCATCGCTGGTCCCTTGAATCCCAATGCTCTATACTACTACCATTTGGGGGATTCCTCCCAAGTAAACAACTTCACCACTCCTCCCCCCCAATTCCCCATCAAATTTGCTCTTAAGGAGACAACGTACGTTGAACTCGGATTTCATCAAAGTTCTTTATCATATTTCGACAGTCTTGTGAGTTTTTACTGATTTTTTTCCCTTGTGCACAAGTGTTATATGTTTATAGATTGTGCCATACTAATTACACAAATTCATTTCTTAGCGATATTTCTATCTTGAAAGTATTTTCCCTAACAGAGATCAACATCTCTGTTTTGGATCCAAGAATGTAAAGACAAAACCACTTTGTTCTTTTGGTTTTGTGATCAAAATCAATCATGAGTTTGAGTTCTTTTTTATTTTACTTTTGCTTTTATCTCTCTTGTGCATATAGTTTTCATTGACAAGGAAAAAGCATATGAACGTTTGTCGAGAGGGGTACTTTGAAAAGCTTCAGAAAAGAGGGGGTTCATGTTCCATATATCAAAGTCAGTGAGGACATGTATGAGGGAATAACAACTAGTGTTAGAACATCTAAAGATGACACAAAAGACTTTCTTACAAGGATTGCCCTACATGAAGGATCAACTTTAAATCCTTATTTGTTTAACCTTGTGATAGACATCCTAATTGAGCCTATTAAAAAGGAGATTCCTAACTGTGTATTTTTTTGCTGATGATATAATTTTGTTGGTTGAATACAGGAAGCGAACGGGGCAAAAGAAGAGCAGCTTTTCTAGGTACTGATCTGGAGCAGCATCTACAAGATTTTTGGTCGTGTTTTGATAAACCAAAATCATACCCAGAACTCTTTTGGCAATACAAATGGTGTGCTTGGACGGGTTAGGCAAGGTCGATGAAGTGTCACCTCTAATTAATACCCAGATTTGTCCGTAAATATACCATATCGTGCTTTGGTCCTGACTAGATTTGACAAATAACATGGTTAAACCATTTTGTACATACTTGTACCTTTTCACAATTTTAAATTTGATATCTGTATTTTTTCCTTTTATTAAATTTTTTAACTTTCCTTTGTTAGTACTGTCAGCTACTATAAAGTTGCTAACTTAGCAAAGTCATAAGGGCTAATGGTGCTAACTGAAAGTTTATCAATAATTTAAGGAAAAAATAAAGTATATGTATCAAATTAAAAATTAAGGAAAAGCATAGATCTTTACAAAATAGTCATAACTCGTTTCCAAACTAACACATATAATCAAGAATTCGAGGGTTTATTGTGTGACATGGTTAGAGAGACAATAAATGCAACAAATATAGTTAATAGATAAAGTTGAGGGGGAAAAACACAATATATACTTTGACAAAACAAAAATGATACTTATATTTTAGAATAAGCCCATTCACAAATTTGAAGCTTATATTTAGAGATAAAAGGATTAATCAATACACAAGAGCATTTCATCCGTAGTCATTGGAATTAAAATAGAAAATAAAGGGCAGCCTGCACAAAACTTTCACTAGGCGGGAGGAGGGTCAAATAGATTTACCCTCTCAAGTGGATAAACTAGTTTTAGTATTTTAATCTGTGACCTCTATATCATCTGGGAGCAAACTTTACCTTTTTTCCAAGCCTTACCGTCATTTGAATTAAAATAGGAGTGTGAAAACTGAAAACAAGAAAAGGAAGTCTATGGTGAAAGACAATTAAGGTTCATAATTTCAGTATTAACTATACAAGATTCGAGTGTATGTATGCCCAATCTTCCAATTGTCAATCCTAGCCAATTATTTTCATAATAAACTAATATAATATTCAATGGCGTTCATTGTTTTCATAGCTCATTGTTTTCATTGTTCAATCTCAACCATTCATAAGTCCTTAAAAACTGCTATAGATCGCACACTGTTTTGATAGCCCATTGTTTTAGTTGTTTAATCTTAGCCATTCATAAAACCTCGAAAACAGCTACATACATATCGCATGATCTCGTTGAAATCACACTTTTCAAGATTTTGAAAATTTTACATTTTTGTCCACTAATTCAATGTAAGATTTCGTAAATCGCAACCGTTCCTTGTAAAGAATTTGAGCTATTCGATCAAACTTAGAAAACACGCTACTCTGTTAGCCCATTGTTTTCTTTAACCATAAACCTAGAATTTTGGAAACTTTCGAAGCACGTTGTTTTACTAGGCACATTGTTTTCTTCACCTTTAAACTTAACTAACTCTATAAAATGGCATGAGTTTATTTGTGTTCATACAAAATCTTGCAAATTGATTCTCACCAAGTTTTATTTGCCTTGGGTTTCGGGAAGAAATTGCTCATGACATCTCAAGGTTATGAAGAAGTAGAAAGTACTTATGTTAGCTACTTTCAATGGAGTTTGCCTTTTCAATGAAATCAGATCAACGGAATACCAAAAGGTATGAAATTTAAGTTTTATTTTTTTGGGTTTGTTACGGACCGGCCCAGAAGGCCCATAACCAGACCACGGCCCAACCATGCCTAAGGCAGAATCAGCGCCATAATGAGAAAAGGTATGGAATCCCACTAATCTAGGATCCCATTAATCGGGAATCTCACCTAATCGTGATCCCGAGATATCAGCCCCTGATATCTCAGCCCCGGATATCGCTCATTAACCCGAGGATACTCGCACCAGACTCCTCTATAAATACAAGGAAACCCTAATAAGGTGCACACATTCTAACCTATGCTCTATTTACTTCCTGTCACACAGAGCACACACACCACCCCCCTGGCCTCACGCCTCCAAGTATATTGCGAACTACGTGGACTTTGATCTCCTCAAAGGGTACGTAGGCTCTAGGCTTGACAACCTAGTCAAGTCCAATTGATCTGTGTTCTTAGGAGAGAACATTGGCGTCGTCCGTGGGGAAAGGTAAACTTCCATCCCCGTGACCACAATGGCAAACACTAGAAGCTACAGCAGGAATCCACCACTGTAGGGCGGCGGAGCACCGCCACCGGACCAAACTCCAGCCAGGCCAAGCCAGCCACAGGATCCACCGCAATGCGAGAACACCCCTGACGGTCATGTCACTAACACGGCCACTTCCCCCTCTGCGGATGTTCCACCGCTGTTGGAAACGCTCGGGGAGATTCCTACCCAGGACGCTCTGGCATTAGAAGCCGACGTCCGGATCCTGCGGAGAACGCAAGAATCGCTTCTGCAGAGGCTCGAGGACAAGGAAAGGCGGGATCAGTTGCAGCGACAAGCGGACCACCAAGCCTTCGCACAGATGATAAGGGAGGAACTCCAGAACCATCACTCACAACGTGATTGGAGAGAGCTTCGCATTGAGAAACACCCGGCCACGAACAGCAGCCACTCGTCCAGTAGCCCGCAACCAAGGACCGGGCGGAGAAGCGCTAGCAGGCCAAGCAGGAGGACGAATACGGAAAGGGGTCAGCCACCGCCTTCAGAAAGTCATGATGACACAGAAGGCCGAGATGGTTCCATAAACCGCAGCGGCCGAAGCAGAAGAGGAGCTCGAGACCGAGAAGAGCGCCGAGAGGCCAACAGGGCCCGCCGGACACCCCATCAGAGATCACCTCGCCACGGGTCTCCCCGTCATGACTCCCCTCGCCATGGATCACCCCGAGCATACAGAAGAAAGTTTCTTACGGGATCCGGCAGGTCCCCATTCTCGAGGGCAGTGGTGTCGGCCCCTTATCCCAAAGACTTCGACTTGGCCGACCTTCTGAAGTACGACGGAACCCAGGATCCGCGTAACCATCTCGACATTTTTGACAAATTAATGTGGGTCCGATCCATCGATGGCCCAGTCATCCAACGCCTCTTTGCGGCTACGTTGACCGGAATGGCGCACAAGTGGTTAAGCTCCCTTCCAGAAAATTCTGTCAGAAGCTTCGAGGGCCTCGGCCGGAAGTTCGAACCGCACTTCGCCACGAGCAAAAAGCATCTGAAGTCCCAGTTCACGCTTAGCAAGGTGAAACAAAAGAAGGGCGAGTCGCTGCAGAAGAAGTCCATGTGCACTGCCTGATTAATAGGCTTGACCCATCGTCACGTCTGGCCAGAAGCCTATGCAAGAACCGAGTCTGCACCCTGACTGAGTTCTACACCCAAGCGAGGAAATACTTGGATGTGGAACAGATGGAAGCGGCAAACGCAGACGAACCTGACAAGGTAAGACATAGCTCTCCCGATTATAAAGAACGGCCAAGCAAGCCAAAGGCCGAGTCCCGTAGCCGGAACAGGGATAGCAGGACCAAACCCGACCGAGCCGACTCCAAGGAAAAATACGACAGCTACACCCCCTTGAATGTCCCTCGGTCGCAGGTGTGGAAAGAGGTAGCCCAGGCCGAGATGAGACGGGTCGACAAACCAAGGCTGATTAGGGGCCGCTCCAACACAAACCGCACAAAGTTTTGCACGTTTCACAATTGCCACGGATACACCACTAACGAATGTTGCGACCTCTGTGATGCAATTGAAAAATTTATAAGAGAAGGGAAGCTGCGTTAGTATGTCATCAAGACCTAGGGAAGGACGAGCGGCAAGCGCAACGACCGCAGCCGCACTAGAAGTCCGCCCCGGGAGACCCGAAAGCCAGAGAAGAAACAGAAGACCGCCTCGGACGACGAGTTTCCCGACGTAGATTTCCAGTGCAACGTCGTTAGTGGAGGTTTTGGAGGGGGAGGCGACACAGTAAGTCAGCGGAAGAAATACCTCCGCGAGGTCCTAACCGTCCGAGATCTACCCAAATTCAAGGACGATCCCACCAAGCCGAAGCCGCCCCCCTTGACCTTCACCAACGAAGAACTCAAGGACGTCATCCCCGGTCACCTGGACGGACTAGTAATAACCAGAACCTTGGTGAATTGCCGTGTTAAGAGGATCTTTGTGGACGCCAGAAGTTCGGCCGATATCATAAGCTGGGACGCCTATAAAAGGATGCACCTCGACAAAGAGGACCTCAAGCCGTGCAAGACCACCCTGGTCGGATTCAACGGCGAACAATCCTTCCCAAAAGGTTATGTTGACCTCCGGTTAACCCTCGGGACCAAGGAAGCCTTCAAATCTGAATGCGTGAGATTCATAGTCGCCGACTTCCGGTCCCCATACAACATCATCCTAGGCCGGCCAACAATTCATAACTGGGATATACTGGTGTCCACCAAGCACCAGAAATTAAAGATGGTCAATGACAAAAACCAGATAGTCGTGGTATCCGGAGACCAAAAGGAGTCACGGCAATGCTACTTTGAAGCTCTCCAGGTCGAGGAAGGAGGACCCTCATCTCCACCTCGGCTCGGATCCAACGAGTCAATAGCCGACACAGACGACGACAAACACCCCCGGCATCCGATCAACATGGTAGAGCTCGACCTCCGCGAGCAGGAAAACCAGAGGCCCGAACCGGAAGGGGAACTTGAGGAGATAACACTAGGGACGGACCCGTCCAAGACCGCCAAAATCGGCCGAGACATGAGGGACGACCAGAAAACTGAGATGATCTGTTTCCTCAGACAGAACCAAGACATTTTTGCCTGGACCTCGGCCGAGATACCTGGCATTGATCCCCACTTCTGTTGCCACAAGCTCGGCATGTGGCCGGGATCAAGACCAGTGGCACAGAAGAAGAGGAATATCGCTGACAACAGACAGAAGGCCCTTGAGAGCCATGTCGAGGAGCTCCTAGAGGCCGGTTTCATCCGAGAAGTGCAATACACCACCTGGCTCTCAAACGTAGTCATGGTACTCAAACCCAGCGGCAAATGGAGAGTATGTGTCGACTACACGAACCTCAACAAGGCGTTCCCAAAGGACTCCTTCCCGATGCCCAATATCGATCAACTCGTGGACAACTTGTCCGGGTACCAGCTCCTCTCCTTCATGGACGCCTACTCCGGATACAATCAGATTGCCATGCATCCGGCAGACCAAGAGAAAACTGCTTTCATGACGAACAAAGCAAACTACAT
This sequence comes from Acacia crassicarpa, assembly GCA_034222035.1. Lineage (NCBI taxonomy): Eukaryota > Viridiplantae > Streptophyta > Magnoliopsida > Fabales > Fabaceae > Acacia > Acacia crassicarpa. Next base: position 45,874,852 of record JAWXYG010000003.1, read on the forward strand.
CTACAACGTCATGCCATTCGGGTTGAAGAATGCCGGAGCCACCTACCAAAGGATGACGAACCGGGTGTTCGAAGACCAGATCGGGCGCAACATAGAAGTTTATATAGACGACATGATCGTCAAGTCGAAACCACCAGAAGACCACATCCGGGACCTAGAACAGACGTTTCAGAAGCTAAGAAGACATCGAATCAGGTTGAACCCGGCCAAATGTGCCTTTGGAGTTCCGGCTGGAAAGTTCTTGGGCTTCATGTTGACCAACCGAGGAATCGAAGCCAACCCGGACAAATGCAAGGCCGTCCTTGAAATGCAGCCCCCGAGGACTAAGAAGGAGGTACAGCAGCTAACCGGCCGGCTGGCGGCCCTGATAAGGTTCTTACCAAAGTCGGCCGAGAAAGCCCTACCTCTCTTCAAACTACTAAAGAAAGAAACCCGAGGCGGCTGGAATCCAGAGTGCGACGCCGCCTTCGCAGAGATCAAGCGATGTTTGGCAACCCCGTCGGTGCTAACTAAACCAGACCCGGGGGACACCTTGTTCCCATACCTCTCGATCGGCAAAGAAGCCGTCAGCGCTGCCGTGGTCAGAGAAGCCGAGGCCGAACAGATGCCAATATACTTCATTAGCAAGGCATTACAGAGCTCCGAACTCTGGTACTAGAAGCTTGAGAAAGTGGCCTTCACCTTGCTTACCGAGGCAAGACGGCTCCGGCCTTACTTTCAAGGACATCGGATAGTGGTGCGCACCAGCCAGCCGATCCGGCAGATCCTCTATAAGCCAAACTTAGCCGGAAGGATGACCAACTGGGCCATTGAGTTGTCAGAGTTTGACATAGCATTCGAGGCCCGGCAGGCGATCAAGTCACAAGCACTGGCGGATTTCATCAGGGAGCTCACCCCGGCAGTAACAAGCGACGGGACTTGGAAGGTATATGTAGATGGATCATCTAACACTAAAGGCAGCGGTGCAGGAGTCATCGTGGAAAGCCCCCAGGGGGTCGCTACCGAGCACTCTCTCCAACTAAAGTTCCCAACCTCCAATAACCAAGCCGAGTACGAGGCTCTGCTGGCCGGACTGCTCCAGGAAAAAGACAACGGCGCCCGCCGAGTAAAGGTTTTAACCAACTCGCAGCTCGTCGCCGCACAGATTGACGACAGCTATCAAGCAAAAGGCCCTCTTATGGCGAAGTACCTAAACCGCGCCAAAGAGCTCATGGCCGAGTTCGAAGAAGTCACCGTCTCCCATATCCCAAGAGAGGAGAACGCCAGAGCTGACATCCTCTCCAAACTAGCAAGCACTAAGGGACCGGACAATCACAGGACTGTGATCCAGCAAAACCTGACCGAGCCGAGCTGTGTCATAACCATCTCGGCAGGGCTTGACTGGAGGAAGCCGATAGAAGACTACATTGAAAGGGGAATTATCCCTACCGACTCGACCGATACCAAGAAGCTGATCAGAGAAGCCGCTCTCTACGTAATAGTCGATGATCAACTCTATAGAAAGGGACTGCACTGCCCGATGATGCGCTGTCTCGGCGAGACCGAGGCAAAATACGTGTTGGCCGAACTACACGAAGGCAGCAATGGCCACCACATGGGGGGCAAGGCCCTCGCCAGAAAAGCACTACGCGCCGGCTACTATTGGCCTACCATGAAGCATGACGCCATGGAAAAACCCAAGACATGCGATAGCTGTCAGAAACACGCCAGGATCATATGGCCACCGCCCACAGAGTTGAAAGGAATGCCAACCCCCTGGCCCTTCTACAAATGGGGCATGGACATCCACGGACCATTTCGACCGGCGCAGGGGCAATGCAGATGGCTCATTGTCGCAGTAGACTACTTCACCAAGTGGATCGAGGCAGAACCACTGGCGACAATAACCTCAGCCAGAGTGATGAAATTTTTCCGGCACAACATCGTCTCCCGCTTCGGCATACCAGTCGAGGTCGTCACGGGCAATGGCACCCAGTTCATGGACCACTGATTCCAGGCGTTAATGTCCGACCTAGACATCAAACAGCACTTCTTGTCCGTGGAGCACCCGCAGTCGATTGGCCAGGCCGAAGCCGCCAACAAAGTCATCCTAGACGAACTGAAGAGGCGGATGTTGCAAGCCGACACCAGCTGGACCGAGCAGCTCCACAGCGTTCTTTGGGGATACCGGACGAGCGTGCAGTCTTCGACCCAAGAAACCCCGTACAGGCTAACCTACGGATGCGAAGCAATGATGCCGGTCAAAATCGGGCAGCCATCTTGGAGAAAGGTTAGAGCCAGACAAGAAGGGCAGGAGTCGAACGATGACGCCTTAAAGACAAACTTGGACCTCATAGACGAAATTCGAGTCACAGCGCACTGCCGGGAATTAGCTGCCAAGCAGCTACTCACGGCTAAGTACAAAAGAAAGGTTCGACCCCGGTCATTTAACCGCGGGAACCTCGTGCTCCGGCGGGCCGACATAGGCAACAAGAATGCCAAGGACGGGAAGCTGGCGGCAAACTGGGAAGGCCCCTACCGGATCAAAGAGAAGCTTGATGGAGGGGCATACATCCTTGAAACCCTGGCACGGAAGCCGGTCAAAAGAACATGGAACGCCGACAAGCAAAAGATCTACTACAGCTAGATCCCACCTCGGCACCGTTTATTTTCCTTCGTTTAGACTTTGTTTATCTCATTGATTCAATGTTCAAGTTATGTCGTTTTCTAATCTTGTTTCTTTGTAAAGCCCCTTAGGGCTATTTTCTATCAATAAAGGACCTCATTGAAGAGATTCATGAATGTGCACAAATATCCGCTTAAGTGTGAGGCTGAGGCGATGAAGCCCGGTCAAAATCACGAAGGCTGAGGCGGTAAAGCCCGGTCAAGAAACCGAAAGCCGAGGCCTGTAAGCCCGGCACCGGCAAACGGCTCCGAGGTCATGCACCCGGCCAAAAGCTAAAAACATCTAGATGTACGAAAACCGGCCGTTGTACTCTGACAGGCATTGGTTAGAGCTCGGCGACGGCGCCATACGTGGCCCTTCGCGAAATTGACGCGTCAACGCTCGCCCGACTAAGCAAGCAGACTACCAGGCCGACCCTGATCAGGTCAAAATGTCTGACTAGAGGCAAACGAAGCCTCAGATGGACATATGGTGGTCAAGTTCTTACGTCGATAAAACGTAATCCGACTAAGTGAAAGTTGGAGTCCGATTGATGGAAAGTTGGACCAAGGCAGCGAGGTTAGTTATACCTGCCGAGGTTGAAACAAGACAACCTTGCCCCAACCTCCCACACGCTAAGTGTGGTAGAGTAAAAAACGGCTTGTACGCATGCAGCCGACTCACACCCAAAAATGGGCAAAAGGATGATAGAATCATTCTTTGTCTAAGTAATAAAAACGGCCTGTACACATACAGCCAACACGTATCCATGCCAAGGCAAAAGGATGACAAAAAAGTAAATCATTCATTGCCTAAGTTGTTTGACCAAGCTTATAATTACAAAAAATTAAGATAAAAGGATGATGAAAACGTAGATCATTCATTATCTGAGAAAGTTAATACAAAATGGCCCGGAGGCCAGAATTTTTCTTGAAAAAATAACAAGGGCACACACGCCCCAAACAAACATTAAAGCCTAGGTGGACGGTACGGCTTCAGGCTCCTCCTCCTCGGCAGCGTCCGCCTCAACACCGTCGACAGGGGACTCATACAGGATCAGATTCCCGTCCTGAACAAAGGAACGGTAATCATACCCGTCAACATTAAGATCGGCACCGGGGTTGAAGTACCGGATCTGGGCCAAGGCCTGCTTGAAGCACTCCTCGGCAGTCTGCAACAAGGCGTCGGAGACCTCCTGGCGAACCGCCTTCTCCGCGGAAAGGGCCTTCTCAAGCGCCTCCTTCTCGTCAGCCAGGGAGGCCCGCTGCTGCTGAAGGACCCCTATTGCAGCCAAGCCCTCCGACATCCCCTTCTGCGCTCGGCCACACTCCTCAGTTGATCTCTCAACACGGGCCCGGGAGAGCTGGAGCTCCTGGTCAACCTTCACCGCCGTGGCCTTGGCAGCGTCTTGCTCCGACCTGGCCTCGTCCCGTTCAGCCCAGGCCACGACAAGCTCCTCCTCAGCAGACTTGGCCCACGCCTCAACAGCGGCCAACTCCTTCCCGAGCTCCCCAGCGGACACGCCCTTAGCCTCTGCCGCGGCCATACCACTCTTCAGCTCCGCCTAGGCCGCTCTCAGCCTGCGGTACTCGGCATCAGCTAAGGCGTACTGCTCCCGTACTAATATCAGAGCTTGGACGTACCCCACCGACCTGCATAATTCCTTCTAAGCCACGTGTAATTGATCCAAGGCCGGCGGAGACAAAGGCCGGCTGTCCATAAAATGCCGGGGAGGAAGGAAAGCAATGTCCACCTCCGGAGCCAGCCCCTTGTCCCACAAAAAGCCACGGGGGAAAACTAAAGACGGACCCGTCGACGGAGGAGGAGGAGGGGGAGATGGCGGGGACGAGGGCAGACCCGGCGGTGAACTAGAGGACACCTCAGAGAGGGGTGCGGCCTCGACCTCCTCAACGCCGACCGCGACTTCTTGTTAGTTCTCAATGTGTTTTGATGATTAATAACAAGTGTAAACATGTTTTGAAGTTTCCAAGATTCTTTAAAAACCATCTGATAGTTGCATACTGCAGTATGGGTCTGTATACTGCAGTAAAGGGTCATCCAGAAAGCAATAATTTTTCAAAGTTAAGTCAATACCGCAGTATAGGGTGTTATACCGCAGTATTGGACTTCCAGTGAACAATCAAATTTTTCAAGTTAAGGCAATACCGCAGTATAGGGTGCTATACCGCAGTATTGGACTTCTAGAGAACAATCAAATTTTCCAAGTTAAGGCAATACCGCAGTATAGGGTGCTATACCGCAGTATTGGACTTCCAGAGAACAATCAAATTTTTCAAGTTAAGGCAATACCTCAGTATAGGGTGCTATACCGCAGTATTGGACTTCCAGAGAGCAACCGAGTTTTTCAAAACAAGCCAATACCGCAGTATAGGTATGTATACTGCAGTATAGGGCCATCCAGAGAGCAACTAAATTTCTAAGTCAAGTCATACCGCAGTATAGGTATGTATACTGCAGTATAGGGCCATCCAGAGAGCAACTAAATTTCTAAGTCAAGTCAATACCACAGTATAGGTATGTATACTGCAGTATAGGGCCATCCAGAGAGCAACCAAGTTTTTCAAGGCAAGTCAATACCGCAGTATGGGTATGTATACTGCAGTATAGGCTTATACAGAGAGCTCCCAAATTTTTTAACTATCGCATACTGCAGTATAGGTTTGCATACTGCAGTATTGGACTCTTAAACTGATTCTCAATTTGTCAAGAACTCGCTTACTGCAGTATGCTACTTACATACCGCAGTATAGGTCATGACTTTCAAACACAAATCACGATGTTTTGCCTCTGGAAGCTGCATACCGCAGTATGACTTTGGATACTGCAGTATGGACACTTATACACAGTGTCATACTCCAGTATAGAGGAACTTACCGCAATATACAACGGTCAAAACTGATTTTTGAATTACGCGAATTTGCAAATCATTATTGTTTGATCTTGTTGCTTCCATAATTCATTCACTTATGAACCCAGCTATGTTTAACAAGTTTGTTAAGTGAATTTCAGCAAGCACAGATGAAGATCAATGAAGGTCAAAGCCATAAAGCAAAAAGTGTACAGTGCATTAAATGCACTTCTGCAAATCAACCTATTTTCAGCTAATCCATCTGAGCACGCCTTCTAAACATTAAAGAATGCTTACTACAACAAGCAAAGTCATCTCCAACGGGCAAATTCTCAGAGGGCCACATCAGATCACATTAACATTTGGATTAGCAGAAGTTTAGAGAGAGAAGAAGACCAGACTTAGTGCTAATCACCTACAACGGTTGGATTCATCAAGCAACGGTCATTTAATGTTCTCTACCTATAAATAGAGTGCATTAACTTCTTCTCAGGCTGATACACCAACTGAGAGCGAAAATTTATTAAGTTCATTTATTGTGTTCAGCTTTCATCTGTAATAGTGTCTTTAATACATTTGTTCTTCAGTGCTTAGTATATCCACTCTGTGAGAGAGTTATTTCTTGTAAATCATTCATTGATTGTGATAACCACAAGTCAGGGGACTTGGTGGTTAGGGTGTACTGGTTACAACTTGTAAGGGGGAGTGTGTTCTAGTGAGAGAACAACTCTTAGTCCAGAGTTTGTAATCATTTGTTGATTATAGTGGATTGAAAATCCCAAGTGAGGCTTGGGGACTGGATGTAGGTCAGAGAAAGGACCGAACCAGTATAAATCATCTGTGTCAAGCTTCTTCTTCCCTTCTTCTCTGTCTTACCCTGTTTTGGTGTATTAAAAACAGAGTTGTCTTTTAAATTTTTAAAAGATACCCAATTCACCCCCCTCTTGGGTATCAAGCTCCAACTTTCACTTCTTTCCCCTTAGAAGCTGGGGACTCGACAATAGCCTCCCGCCTCTCCAGAGCCGGGGTTTCCACCGCCTGGGTAGGCTTGGCGACGGAAGCAGAAGAAGGACCCTGGCCGACGGAACCTTTCGATCTCTTCGGAGCCTCGGCCCCAGGAGCACCGGCATCGACAGAAGCACCCCGCTTCTTCGGGCGACTCGGCGAAGCAGTGGCAGCGTTCGCTAGCCGAACATACAGCGGCAGGGCATTCATGGTTCTAGCTAAAAAGAAAGAAAGACGAAACAAGTTAGGAAGTCTGAATGAGGAATCCAAAATGAGAAGCAAAAACACAAGACTAGCTAAATATCCTACAAGTAGGGGGCTCCGGCTGCGAACCAGGCCCGATAATAAAAAAAGGCCGCGGTCTGGACCCCGTATTTCTCCACAAAGGCGGCCAGCCTGGGGACGGAAGGGACAGTCTCAGGCAAGAGGTCGTCCTCATCAACTAAGTAGGACGTCGGCAACTTGGCGTAATGCCCCTTATCCCAATAAAGGGGGAACCTCCACTCCACACCCGGACCCTCAGCCCCCTTCAAAAACCAGGGCTGATGGTCAGGTTTGGCCGTCACCTTGAAGAAGGCATTCTTGAAACACTTGAAGGAATCTGAAAAGGCCCCCATTAGCTTCCTATCCGACCCGTTCCGGAGCGAGACCAGTCCCTTGAGTTTATCACCCTCCCTGGGCGAACCAGGGGTGAAAAGGCTGAAGTAGTAGAAGAATAGGTTGGCTGTGCAAGGGATGGGAATCAGAAATGAGGCACACAACTTCTCGAAGGCCACCAGGTAGGCCCAGCCATTCAGATGAAACTGTTAGGGCGCAAGGCTCAGGTAGGTCAGGGCTGACATCCCTTGACCTACGAAAAGGGGAAACGAACTTTATCCGGGTATACACATCCCGGTAGAAGTAAAAGAAGTTAGAAGACCCTTCTTCTCGGACGGAGCAAACTGGCTCCTCCTCCCCCGCAGGAATGTACGCGGATCCCTCTAACTCGGGCAGTTGCAGCCGGGCAACATCAGCCTCGGACATAAGAGACCGGATCTTCAACATCTCATGCGAGACCCAGTCGAATTGCCGACACAAGGCCTCTGGCGGACTAGAAGAGTCCGAACCCTCGGGCTCAGAACGTTGCTTGGAAGGCCGGGATTTAGGAGCCATTACACCTAAAGGCAAGTAAACAAAGCCAGAATCAGTAAAAGAGCGTGAATACCTGGCGCTACAACAGCGGTAGATGAAAACAACTGCGGCCTCGAACGAGCAAGAGCACTGGAAGGGACGTCGAAGGAAGGCCGATGCCGACAGGAACTGAGTATGGAAGAGGCCCTGGCGTCACCACCACGGGCTATCAGGGTAGAACTTTCCGCGAGACAGTCCCATCAAGGACCGAGATACCCTTCCGGAAAAGGTGTCTGGCAAACAGAAGAAGGGCCCTCATAAAAGTTGAGGGGTCGAGCCATCAGCACCGGGGATCCAGATCCGGATGAGAAGCCTACCCCGGCCCCACCGGGTGACTCGATAGGAAGAGCGTGCGCCAGTGGCCGGAAGGGACAGGAAAAACGTGAAACCGGAACCCTAGCTGAAGCCGGGCGAGCCCTGGCTCGCCCCGGACGAATGGCGCCACCTCGACGCAAAGGAGCCAGAACCCCCGCGGCAAGCGGTTCACCCTCAAGAACCCAGTAAGTGGCCCGTGGGAGACGCGCTCGAAGGAACATTTCCTCTTCCCGCGTCAATGACGCCCTCGGTCCAGGAAAATTTCTGCCCCTTACCATAATTAGAAGCCTAAGGCACTAAAGGCTAGTATTTAAGGGAATATTGGGACGAATTTTGGGAGGATAAACCCAGAAAGTTTGAAGGAACCCCGAAGGGACGACGACACAAACGATAATCACAGAAAGTAAACGGTAAAATGAAGAGAAATACCGAACAAAAGTGCAAGGAAATGGCGAGAATACCTGGACAAGTAGAATGAAAGAGACTGGGATGCTGGAAAACGGTGAAAGTTTCGAACAAGGAAGAATCCTCTCTGCGAATTCTAAAGAAAACAGAAATGGGAACTGGAGAATAAATGAGTAGAAAAGTGAAAGCGAAGGAAGGAGGGAGTTATTTAAACCAAGTCGCGAAGCGCCAAGGGCAAAACAGACCATCTACACCTAGGGGCAATGGGATTGATACAACACGACGTCAGCGCATTAAATGCGCGAACATCGGGACACGGAAGGGGGCGGCGATTGCAGACCATCGCCACTCAGGGCCTGACATCTGTAAACCCGCAATGATGGCGTGTGGGGGGGAATCCCGAAGCGCATAAAGAATGCCAAAAGGCATGAAAGGTAGGGCCGAAGTAGCTGGGGGCATTTTGAGACCGAGACGGATTGAATTACCGCCCCAGCGTGATGGACCCGGCGTCCTCGGCAGGTCACCCGGGCAAAGGCACCATAAGTCGTCCCCGGACCTAGAGCCGACTTAATGGCCGCGGTACCCGCAGGCCGGTCCAGCCAAAGGGAAATGCCTCGGCCAGAACGATGGTCGAAGGCAATATACACCTCGGCCGTCCAGCAGCCTGGACAATCGAGCTGGGGGGAAACTGTTACGGACTGGCCCAGAAGGCCCATAACCAGACCACGGCCCAACCATGCCTAAGGCAAAATCAGCGCCATAATGGGAAAAGGTATGGAATCCCACTAATCTAGGATCCCATTAATCTGGAATCTCCCCCAATCGTGATCCCGAGATATCAGCCCCTGATATCTCGGCCCCGGATATCGATCATTAACCCGAGGATACTCGCACCAGACTCCTCTATAATTACAAGGAAACCCTAATAAGGTGCACACGTTCTAACCTATGCTCTATTTACTTCCTGTCACACAGAGCACACACACCACCCCCTGGCCTCACGCCTCCAAGTATATTGCGAACTACGTGGACTTTGATCCCCTCAAAGGGTACGTAGGCTCTAGGCTTGACAACATAGTCAAGTCCAATTGATCTATGTTCTTAGGACAGAACAGGGTTGTTTGATATGATTCATATAGTGCTAATCCTTAGTGTTTTTCATGGTTGATTGTTGCTGAATTTAAGGCCCAGTGGAATGGATTCTGATGTTGGTGTATATAATCATATCCATCCTTTCTTTCTTTGATATCAAAATCATGCCACAGAATCATAAACTTCTTTAATCTTTAAAAAAAAATGACTTTTATATGAAGGAGGGACTATATTAATCACATTCCACCTAGAAAATTTATCAGTAATACAAAATTTAGGCCAAAGAGTGATTGATTCATGTAAATTGTGCATGTACTAAAAGCTTCCTTCCATATCTCTCTCTCACAAATTTTCTCTCACTCTCTCTCTCTGAGTCTTTTCCATATCTCTGAAGCTTTTTCCTTCAAATAAACCCACCATTCCTCTTTTTTCATTTCGAGTAAACCGATCACTAACGGAAATGTCTTATAGTTTTCTCTTTCTGGCCACCGTGTTCGGCTTTCGCAGATCGACCCTCAAGGAGTAGTCCGCATACGAGCTTCTATTCCACATGTTCCCTCACCCAAATGATGAATACATTTGGGAAAATTTACAAATTCGGTGATGCTCGTGATGATGGTGGGCATGAGTTGGAGGAGTTAGTGAGAGAAGGGTACGATTTGCTTGGGGTTTTCAAGAAGAGATGCAGAAAGCTGGTGGCAAGAATTAACGTCTTCGTCGAGAATCATAGAAGAACACAAGACGTAAAGGCTCGAAAATGTACTAAACATGTATGTATATGTATATATTCAGCATTATTTTAGCTTGTGCAGTTGTGCCAGACTTTTGAAGAAGATGGACATTTTTTATCTGTTCACACAAGACAATGCCTCCAGAATCCAACAATAATATGCCATGGTTCAGTTCTTGCTCAGGCTTCTCTCTTAGACATCGCCTTTTATTGATTACATTTTAATGTTCATGTTTGTTGAAGAGACATGTTACATTGTAATAATTCTCCAATGACTTTACATTGGAGAATTTGAGTCTGTTTACAGTGTAAAAAGCTTAAGAAACTTGAAGTTCAATGTGCCAGCATAGAATATTTTAACCTGGACAGAAGAAGTTGCATCAGATCGATTTTCTGGTTCAAAGTTGTCGGTTTTGATGTTTCAGAAGATGATTACTCATCAGACCCAAAGGGGAATTTGGGGTGCAAAAAATATGCAGTAACATTTTGATATATCATGTGCAAAAAATATGCAGTTTTTAATTTTGTATGATTTTTTAAAGGAAAAAAAGAAAAAAGAAAAGAAAAACACTAAAATTGTTTATGGATGAAGAGCCAACGATGTATTTGATGAAAATTTTAAGAGAAATGAATCTGTATTTTCACGAAATTCACTTAAACTACAAATTACACAACTCAGGGATATATAATACATCACGGTTATATTGAAGGTTGAAGCAATCGATATATTTAAGCATATTCAGCTTTTAGATGAGTATGAGCTAACCAGTAGGTATATCCACAATGCTTACCGGTGTACAATCTCTGGACACTTTGAGAACCAAATGGTCAAATGTAAAGCTTAGAGATCAATATCTCTGTTTTGGATCCAATAATGTAAAGACAAAACCACTTCGTTCTTTTGGTTTTGTGATCAGAATCAACATGAGTTTTTGAGTTCTTTTTCATTTTACTTTTGCTTTTATCTCTCTTGTGCATATAGTTTTCATTGACTTGAAAAAAGCATGTGAACGGTGCCAAGAGATGTACTTTAAAAAGCTTTAGAAAAGACGGGGTTCATGTTACATATATCAAAGCCAGTGAAGACATGTATGAGGGAATAACAACCAGTATTAGAACATCTAAAGATAACACAAAAGACTTTCTTATAAGGATTCCCTGACATCAAAGATCAACTTTGAACCCTTATTTGTTTAACCTTGTGGTAAACATTCTAATTGAACCTATTAAAGAGGAGATTCCTGACTGCATATTTTTTTGCTGATGTATAATTTTGTTGGTTAAATACAGCAAGCAAACGGGGCAAAAGAAGAGCAGCTTTTGTAGGTACTGATTTGGAGCAGCATCTACAAAATTTTGGGTAGTGTTTTGATATACCACAATCGTACCCAAAACTCTTTTGGCAGTACAAATGGTTGCTTGGGTGGGTTAGGCAAGGTCGATAAAGTGTCACCTCTGATTTATACCCAGATTTGTCCATAAATATACCATTTCGTGCTTTGGTCCACACTAGAATTGACAAATAACATGGTTAAACCATTTTGTACATACTTGTACCTTTTCTCAATTTTAAATTTGATACCTGTATTTGTTCCTTTTATTAAATTTTTTAACTTTATTGTTAGTACTGTCAGCCACTATAAAGTAGCTAACTGAGCAAAGTCATAAGGGCTAATGGTGCTAACTGAAAGTTTATTAATAATTTAATAAGGAAAAAATAAAGTATATGTATCGAATTAAAAAAATTAAGGAAAGGCATAGATCTTTAAAAAATAGTCATAACTCCCCCCCCCCCCCCCCCCAAAAAAAAAAAGAAGAAGGAAACATTCTTCCTCTGAAGCAAACAACTATATATACTTGATTATTATATAATAATTTAGTTATATTTACGTTCATATCATCAGTTTCCTTGTATATAGGGTAAGGACCACGCTAGTATTGCTTTCAAAATTGTACCGCTTTACAAGTTGAAACCATTCATGAGAAATTGAAACAGTTCAATGTTGTATCATCTGGATTTTTTTTTTTTTTAAACAGCATCTGGAAGTTCAAATTACCTTCTTCTTTTTTTCAAAATTATCAAAATGTTACATTTGTCTATTCACACAATTGATAACTTTGTGAATATCATTTATTCATTGTAAGAAAATAAGGAGATTTGATTAATAGTAGAAATCACACTATTTTGATAGCCCAGAATTGTTTTTTCTATTATAAACCTAACATTTTGATGAAACTTTCACACACTATTTTGATGACCACTGTTTTTGTTGTTTAATCTCAACTATTTGTGAGACCTTGAAAGCAATTATATGGGTTGCATGATCCGTTTAAACAAAACTTTTAAACATTATAGAAATATTAGGTTTTTTCCACTTATGCAGTTAAGAACTACCAATCTCAGCCTTTCATCACAAAGATTCTGAGTCTTTTGATTAAACTTGAAAAGTAAACATATTTTCATAGTCCCTTTGTTTTTAATTTCTATCATAAATCTAATATATGATCAAACTACTTTGAAAGCCCACTATTTTGGTTGTTTATTCTCAACTATTCTTGAGACCCTAAAAATAGTTATGTTTGCATGATCTCGATGTTCATATCACACTTTTCAATATTATTAAGATTTTACGTTTTGCCCTCTTATACAATTAATTATTTTTATCTCATTCATTCATTTAAAAAATTTGAGTCATTTGATTAAATATAGAAAACATATTATTTTTGTAGCACATATTGGTTTTTTAATTATAAACCTAATATTTGTCATATCTTTGATAAAGATCACACTAGTAATGCTTTCATAACAAATTATATTACTTTATTGGTTAATCCTAACTGTTCATTATACTTAAATAATAGATATTTGCCACGTTATGATCACAAGGTTCAAATCACACTTTTTAATATCACTAAAATAGTACGTTTTATCACTCATATCATTGATGCCTTTGCGAAATCTCAAATATTCATTATACTCCCTCGCTCTAGTCTTTATTATGAGGCACCAATTAAAAATTCTCACAAACTAATAAAAGTAGTTAAAGTTAATAAAGCTGTCTTACAATTTAAGTAACTTCCAATATTACCCATACTAATTGCATTAAACTCTAATATTGTATTATTTATTACTCTCATCCACTATCCTTAATAATTATGAGCACACATGGAAAAAAAATAATTAATGCTCTTTGGAAACAAGTAAATGCCTGATAAAAAAGACCAAATACACTTATTAGTTAGTGCCTTATAATAAAGAGCATTAGAGTATTGAATATGGATTTGAGTGATTTTTTTTTTTTTTGGTACAAGGCGAAGGGAGGGGGGATTCGAACACGGGACCTGAGGAGAGATATAAAACATCTCAATACCACCAGCTGTGCCACTGCACTGCTGTCCTTGCTGATTTGAGTGATTTAATGACATTTTCAAATCAAATTCTATTGAGGTAGCCCATTAATTTTTAGTTATGCAACTAATATATATGTGATGAATCTTAGCCAATGTGAGTTGACATAGATGGTAAGGGATCCAGGACTAGGCCTTTGGGTCGTGGGTTCGATCCCCTCTGCCGTCGCTGGGACTCCTTTGGTAGGCGATCTCGTAAATCCCAGTAAGTACTCATAGAGCCCAAGGCCATGCCCTGGCCTTGGTGAGGGACTGATGCCGAACCCATCTAAAACTTTTTTATATAAAAAAAAAAGTGATGAATCTTAGGGCGCCCACTGTTTTGAGCCCATTGTTTCTTTCTTTTTCTTCTCTTTTCTTTTTTGTTCATTTTTTGCCAGAGCCCATTGTTTTCTTCACCTTAACAGTTATTTGTCCCTATAAAATTTCATTAGCTGCCAAAGAGGGGTGGCACAGTTAGCTAAGGCGTCGGTCTTCACCTCAAAAAGGAAGAGGTTTGATACCCACTAATCGATGTGAGGGCCTCATTAGTGAGCGATCTGTAAGAATCTTTGTAAGCGCTCTTTGAACCTGTTACGGACCGGCCCCATAGGCCCATGTCCGGACCCCGGCCCAACTAAGTCTGCACCAAGATCCCCACTATAATAGGAAATAGTACGGAATCCCGCCAACAGGGGAAACCTATTAATAAGGGATCTCCAACAATCATGGGATAAGCCAATCAGATCTTAACGGCTCAATCACAGATATGGCTCATTAAGGCAAGGATACGCGCACCACACTCTCCTATAAATAGGAGGAAACCCTAAACAAGTGCACACGTTCTATCTTATGCTCTTGTTACTTTCTGCCACACAGAGCACACACCCCACTCCCCTGGCTACGTGCCTTCAAGTGTGTCACGAACTACGTGGACTTTGATCCCTTCGAGGGTACGTAGGCTCTAGGCTTGACAACCTAGTCAAGTCCAATCTCTGTGTTCTTCATACAGAACATTGGCGCCGTCCGTGGGGACTGTAAACTTCAATCCCCGTGACTACTAAGGGTGAGCACTAGAAGCCACAGTAGAAATCCCCAACCGGTGGGAGGAGACCCACAAGCCAGCCGCCCGCCGCCAGGCCAGCCGCCGGCACCACCTCGGAGAGGAAACACCCCAGAAGGACAAGTTACAGATACGGTGACTTCCTCCCCTGACAGGGAACAGCCGCTCCATGAGGAGCAGCCGCAGCAGGAAGACCGACGACCACAAGGAGCACTCGCGCCGTCTCCAACGCGTAATGTCCGGGCAGTCGATGCCGACGTCCGCATGATGCGGAGGACTCAGGAATCGTTCATGTGGCGCCTGGAGAACAAGGAAAAACACGATGACCTGCAGAGGCGGGCTGACTTCGAAGCTATCGGAAAGATGATCCAAGAAGCGCTCGAGAAGGACCGCCGCGAGAGAGGCCGCCACAGGGGCCACGGTCATACAAGGAGAGCCTCGGCAGGCGACAGCAGCTCCTCGAGCAACTCTGAGCCGAGGAACCCACGCCGCGACGACGGCGAACCGAGGCGGAGCCCGATTGCAGGCCACGGCAGACCGCGGTCCCCGGGAGACAGAGAAAACCACGGTGTCGGTCCTAACCGCACCAATCGGCATGAAAGGGAATACCGAGATCGAGAAGAAACCCGTGCCGAGGAAAGAACTCCCCGGCCTCGCCACGGATCGCCTCGGGAATATCGTGTGACGTACTTATCAGAGACGGGAAGATCCCCGTTCTCGAGGGAGGCGGCAACAGCCCGTTTCCCAAAATGCTTTGATTTAACCAGCCTGCCGAAGTACGATGGGAGCCAAGACCCCCGAAACCAATTGGTTACCTTTGAGAAGCTCATGTGGGTCCGACAGATCAGCGGCCCGGTCATTCAGCGCCTTTTTGCGGCTACTCTGGACGGGCCGGCGCATAGGTGGCTGACGTCTCTTCCGGACGACTCTATCCGAGACTATGAAGACCTCGGACGAAAATTCGAGCTGCACTTCGCCACCAGCAAAAAGCAGCCAAAGACTACGTTCACCTTGAGCAAAGTGCGTCAGAAGAAGGGTGAGGCCTTGCAGAAGTATCTGGATCGGTTCCGCGACGTGGCCATGCAAGTACGATCATTGCCAGAGGATGTCCACGTACACTGCCTGGTCAATGGACTGGACCCATCATCTCGGCTGGCTCGTCATCTGTGCAAGAACCCAGCGTACACCTTGACCGAATTCTATACTGAGGCGAAGAAGTACCTGGAAATGGAACAGATGGAGGCAGCCAATGCCGATGAACCCGAACGGACGAGGAAGAGCCCGCCTGGCGACGAGGAACGCCCAAGAGGGACGAAGACCGACCTGAGACGGTGCAGCCGGGACAGCCGGACAAAGCCCGACCGGGCCGACCAGAAGACCAAGTACGACAGTTACACCCCGTTGAACGTCCCTCGGTCCCAGGTATGGAAGGAGGTAGCACAGACCGAGATGAAGCGGGTGGACAGGCCAAAGCCGATCAGAGGACGCTCCAACACGGACCGTTCCAAGTTCTGCAAGTTCCACGACTGCAATGGCCACACGACCGACGAGTGCTATGACCTCCGCGACGCAATCGAGAAGTTTGTGAGGGATGGGAAACTGCGTCAGTACGTGATCAAGACTCAGGGAAGGACGAACGGGAAACGCAACGACCGCGCCCGCTCCAGAAGTCCGCCCAAGGAATCCCGAACCCCGGGAAAAAAGCAGAAGGCCGCCTCGGACGACGAATTTCCCGACGTCGATTTTCAGTGCAACGTCGTCAGCGGAGGATTCGGTGGAGGAGGAGACACCGTAAGCCAGCGGAAGAAGTATCTCCGCGAAGTACTGACCGTCCGAGAACCCCCTAAGTTTAAGGAAGACTCAAGGAGACCTCGGCCGCCCACCCTGACCTTCACTGATGAAGAGCTGGAAGACGTCATACCCGGACACCTGGACGGACTGGTAATTACTGGAACTCTAATAAATTGTCGAGTTAAGAGGATCTTTGTGGATGCAGGGAGTTCGGCCGACATTATAAGTTGGGACGCCTACAAGAGGATGCACCTCGACAAAGAGGACCTCAAGCCGTGCAAGACCACCCTGGTCGGCTTCAATGGGGAGCAGTCCTTCCCAAAAGGCTACATCGACCTTCGGTTAACTCTTGGCACCAAGGAAGCCTTCAAATCGGAACGGGTACGATTCGTAGTCGCCGACTTCCGGTCCCCGTACAACATCATTCTGGGCCGACCCACGATCCACAACTGGGATATACTAGTATCCACGAAGCATCAGAAGCTGAAGATGATCAATAGTAAGAACCAGATAGTCGTGGTATCCGGGGACCAGAAAGAGTCAAGGCAGTGCTACTTCGAAGCTCTCCGTGTCGAGGAAAGAGGACCCTCGTCCAAACCCTGGCTCGGATCCAACGAGCAAGTAGCCGAAGCCGGCTCTGGCGAGCTCCCGCGGCGGCAAGTCAACATGGTGGAGCTCGACCTCCGAGAGCTTGACAATCCGAGGCCCGAGCCGGAGGGAGAATTGGAAGAAATTACGCTAGGCGAAGACCCGTCCAGGACCGCCAAAATAGGCCGGGATATGAAGGACGGCCTAAAGGCTCTCATCATCCGATTCCTAAGGCGGAACCAAGACGTCTTCGCATGGACCTCGGCCGAAATACCGGGCATCGACCCCCACTTCTGCTGTCACAAACTCGACATATGGCCGGGATCGAGACCAGTGGCACAGAAGAAGAGGAACATTGCGGACAACAGGCAGAAGGCCTTGGAAGATCACATAGAAGAGCTCCTTGCGGCCGGTTTCATCAGGGAGGTGCAGTACACCACCTGGCTCTCCAACGTAGTCATGGTCCTCAAACCCAGCGGCAAATGGAGAGTATGTGTCGACTACACCAGCCTCAACAAGGCCTGCGCGAAGGACTCGTACCCGATGCCAAACATTGATAAACTGGTGGACAACTCGGCCGGATACCACCTTCTCTCCTTCATGGATGCCTACTCCGGTTATAACCAGATCGCCATGCATCCGGACGACCAAGAGAAGACCGCCTTTATGACTGATAAGGCGAATTACTGCTACAACGTCATGCCCTTCGGACTCAAGAATGCCGGGGCAACCTACCAGAGGATGATGAACCGGGTTTTTGAGGATCAGATCGGGCGCAACATAGAGGTCTACATAGACGACATGATCGTCAAGTCGAAACTCCCAGAAGACCACATCCGGGACCTAGAACAGACGTTTGAAAAGTTAAGAAGACATCGAATCAGGTTGAACCCGGCCAAATGTGCCTTCGGAGTCCCGGCTGGGAAATTCCTAGGCTTCATGCTGACAAACCGAGGAATCGAAGCCAACCCGGACAAGTGTAAGGCCGTGCTCGACATGCAGCGCCCGAGAACAAAGAAGGAGGTACAGCAGCTAACAGGCCGACTAGCCGCCCTGACGCGGTTTCTACCAAAATCGGCCGAGAAAGCCCTACCTCTCTTCAAGTTGCTCAAGAAGGAGACCCGAGACGGCTGGAACCCAGACTGCGATGCCGCCTTCTCAGACATTAAGCAATGCTTGGCAACCCCGCCCGTACTCACAAAGCCGGACCCCGGAGAGACCTTATTCCTCTACCTCTCAGTCGGCAACGAAGCCGTGAGTGCCGCCCTAGTAAAGGAGTCCGAGACCGGGCAAAAGCCGATATACTTCGTCAGCAAGGCACTACAGAACTCTGAACTACGGTATCAGAAACTGGAAAAAGTGGCTTTCTCCCTCCTTACCGCGGCACGCCGACTCCGGCCCTACTTCCAGGGACACCGGATTGTGGTCCGCACCAGCCAGCCGATCAGACAGGTTCTCCACAAACCCGACCTAGCCGAGAGAATGACCAACTAGGCCATAGAACTCTCCGAGTTCGATATCACGTTCGAAGCCCGCCAGGCAATCAAGTCCCAAGCGCTTGCGGACTTCATCCGAGAACTCACACCGGCCACTACAGACGATGGGATTTGGAAGGTCTATGTGGATGGCTCATCCAACGCGAAGGGCAGCGGCGTGGGAGTCATCGTAGAAAGCCCACAGGGGGTAGCCACCGAACATTCTCTGCAATTGAAGTTCCAGACCTCCAATAACCAGGCCGAGTACGAGGCCCTTTTGGCCGGACTGCTTCAGGCCAAGGATAATGGCGCCCAGCGAGTAAAGGTTTTAACCGACTCACAGCTCGTCGCGGCTCAGGTAGACGGCACCTATCAGGCAAAAGGCCCACTAATGGCTAAGTACCTGACCAAAGCCAAAGAACTCATGGCCGAGTTCGAAGAGGTCACAGTTTCTCATATACCCAGAGAAGAGAACGCTCGAGCTGACATCCTCTCCAAGCTCGCCAGTACGAAGGGGCCGGATAACCATAGGACCGTGATCCAGCAGAATCTGACCGAGCCGAGTTGTATCATGGCCATCTCGGCCGAGGCCGATTGGAGGAAGCCAATTGAAGACTACCTCGAGAGGGGAATTATCCCAATAGACCCGACCGAAGCCAAGAAGCTGATCCGGGAAGCCGCCCTCTACGCCATGATGGACGACCAACTATACAGGAGAGGACTCCATTGTCCAATGATGCGATGCCTCGGAGACTCCGAAGCTAAATATGTGCTGGCCGAGCTACACGAAGGCGCTGACGGCCACCACATGGGGGGCAAGGCACTCGCCCGGAAAGCGTTACGCGCCGGCTACTACTGGCCCACTATGAGTCAGGACGCCATGGAGAAGGCCAAGACATGCGACAGTTGCCAGAAGCATGCCAGGATCATATGGCCACCACCCTCAGAACTGAAAGGAATGCCGGCCCCCTGGCCCTTCTACAAGTGGGGCATGGACATCCTCGGACCATTTAGGCCGGCACAAGGGCAATGTAGATGGCTCATCGTCGCAGTTGACTACTTCACTAAGTGGATCGAAGCAGAGCCACTCGCCACAATAACCTCGGCCAGAGTGATGAAGTTCTTCAGGCACAACATCGTCTCTCGTTTCGGGATACCTGCCGAGGTCGTCACGGACAATGGGACCCAATTCATGGACCATCGGTTCCAAGCACTAATGTCCAACCTGGACATTAAGCAGCACTTCTCGTCCGTAGAACACCCCCAGACCAATGGCCAGGCGGAAGCCGCCAACAAAATCGTCCTGGACGGACTAAAGAGGCGAATGTTGCAGGCCGAGACCAGCTGGACCGAGCAGCTCCACAGCGTCCTCTGGGGATACCGCACGAGCATACAGTCTTCGACCCAAGAAACCCCGTACAGGCTAACCTATGGATGCGAGGTGATGATCCCGGTTGAAATCGGACAGCCATCCTGGAGAAAGGTGAGAGCCAGACAAGAGGGGCAGGGATCGAATGACGACGCCCTGAAGACTGACTTGGACCTCATTGATGAAATCCGGGTTACGGCGCACTGCCGGGAACTAGCCGCCAAGCAGCTACTCGCGGCTAAGTACAACAGAAAGGTCCGACCCCGGTCTTTCAACCGAGGCAACCTAGTACTCCGACGGGCCGACATAGGCAACAAGAATGCCAAGGACGGGAAGCTGGCGGAAAACTGGGAGGGGCCCTACCGGATTAAGGAAAAGCTCGACGGAGGAGCATATATCCTCGAGACTTTGGCACGAAAGCCAATCAAAAGGACATGGAATGCCGACAAGCTGAAGATCTATTATAGCTAGACTCTTCCCCGGCTGTATTTGTTAGCTTTGCGTTTGTTCCTTTCTACACATTTGTTTTCCTTTCGTTTTGAGTCCAAGTTATGCCATTTCTGATTATGATGTTTTGTAAGGCCCCGTAGGGTTATCTCTTTTCATCAATAAAGGATCCCACTGAGGATATTTACAAATATGCACAAAGCTCAAGCATGAAGCCCGAGCTGCTTAGCTCGGCCAAAAGCAATAAGGCCGATGCAATGAATCCCGGCCAAGGAACCGAAAGCCGTGGCTATTAAGCCCGGCGCCGGTAGAAGGCCCCGGGGCCATAAACCCGGCCAGAACCAAAAACATCTAGATGAACGAAAACCGACCGTCGTACTCCGACAGGCATTGGTTAGAGCTCGGCGAAGGAATCGAACACTGCCCTTTGCGAAATTGACGCGTCAACGCTCACCCAGCTAAGCAAGCGGCCCGCCATGCCAACCCTGATCAGGTCAAAATGTCCGACTCCAGGCAGACGAAGCCCCGGTTAGACACGTGGTAGCCCCGCCCTTACGCCGGTACAACTTGATCCAACTAAATGAAAGTTGGAGCTCGGCTATTTGAAAGCCGGGCCAAGGCAGTATGGTTAGTTATGCCTGACGAGGCTGAAACAAGACAACCTTGCCCCAACCTCCCACGCACTAAGTGTGGTAGAGAAACAACGGCCTGCACATATGCAGCCGACAAACACTAACAAACACTAAAACTGGGCAAAAGAATGATAAAATTATCCATTGCCTAAGTTACCTACACGGCCCGTACTCACACGGCCGACCAACGCTTAAGCTTAGGCGAAAGGATGACGTCAGAAAACAAACCACTCATGGCCTAAGGTGGCCAAACAAGCTCAGAAGTGTCGAAAAAGGATGATACAAATGTAAATCGTTCATTGTCAAATCTAGACAAAAGGGACGGTAAAAACTAAAACAGGGACGGACTGCGGCACAAGGCAAGAAAAATATTGTCATTAATTGTCCAAGTCTATACAAGAATGGCACCAAGGCCAGGATCATTCAAAGTTACAAGGGCACCAACGCCCCAAAAATCACAACAAAAACAAAAACGAAGCTACAGTTGGGAGTCAGGTCCGACGTCGGCGTTCTTCAGGCCCTCAGTATCGGCGGCATCTTCCACCTCATCCTCGGCAAGATCCTCGGCAACTGACGGCTCAAAAGGAAGGAAGGACCCGTCTTCCTGCACAAAGTCGCGATGGTCGTATCCATCTACCTTGAGCTCGGCCCCAGGATTGAAGTGCCGGATTTGGAGTAAAGCCTGTTTAAAGCATGCCTCGGCGGTCTGCACCAGGGCGTCAGAAAGCTCCCGGGAAGTCTCCTTCTCTACCAAGACGGCCTTCTCGAGCGCCTCCTTCTCGGCGGCCAGAGTAGCAAGCTGCTCCTCCAAAACCTTGGCCGCAGCCAGGCTTTCAGACATCCCTTGTCGCGCCCGAGCATACTCCTCGGCCACTGAGTCAGCACGCTCCCGAGACAGCTGAAGCTCTCGGTCAGCCTCCACCGCCGAGGCCTTGGCGGCATCCCGTTCCGCCCTGGCCGCATCCCGCTCAGCCTTAGCCTCAGTCAGCTCAGTCTTAGCCGCACCCAGCCCGACCCGGGCCTCATCACGCTTCGCCCAGGCCGCAATTAGCTCGTCCTCAGAGGAACTGGCCCTCGCTCTGGCGTCGGCCAGTTCCTTCTTCAGTTCCGCAGCAGCCGCAGCCTGGGGCTTCAGCTCGGCCTCCACTTTCTTCAGCCTAACAACCTCGCCCTCCGCCCGAGCATAAAGGTTCCGGTCCATCCTCAAAGCCTAAAGATAGCCCACTGACTTAATAAGCTCCTTCTGGGCCACCTGTAGGCAGTCCTCGGCATCAGGGGATAAAGGGCGGCCGCCCTCCAGAAAGTGCCGAGGCGGTAGGAAAGCCACGTCAACCTCTGGGACCACCCCGTTGTCCCACAAAAAGCTGCGGGGGAGAACCGAGGAGGGCCCTGTTGGCAAAGGTGGAGGAGGGGGAAGGTGCACCGGGGAAGACGATGGTGACGGTGAGCCGGCAGGAGAAAACAGCCGGTCAATCTCCTCATCAGTTATGACAAGGTCCTTCCCCTTGGGACTCGGAGAAACGGCGATAATTTCTCCTCGCTCAGAAGCTGAGGGGGGACCAGCAGCAGCAGTGACCTCCTGACTCCCCAGAGCTGGAATCTCCACCACAGGGGCCGACTTGGGAGCCATGGCCAAAGAAGGACCCTCGGCAGCAGGACCCTTCGTCTTCTTCGGAGCCGGCGCAGCAGAAGTACCGGCATCAGCAGCAACCGCCCGCTTCTTTTGGCGACTGGCCGGCGCAGCAGACCTCGCTAAACGAGCATATAGCGGCAGGGCGTCCATAGTCCTAGCTGCAAACAAAGGCAAACAGAGTAGGTCAGAATCCTTAAATTCAACAGACCAATACTGAAACAAAAACAATACGCTGCTAAAAACCCTACAGGCAGGAGACAGCGGCTCGGCAGATATATAGAAGCCAGCCGGCTGCACACCATACTCGGCCACCAAAGCCTCAATCCAGGGCACTGCAGAAGCTGATTCCGGAAGAAGACTTTTGCGCGGCACTTGAAAGGACAAGGCCTTGGCTTTATAGTGGTCCTCCTCCCAGTACAAAGGGAAGCGACCGCCCCCTTCCAGGAACCAGGGCTCCTCCCCTGGTACGGCCTCAACCTCGAAGAACGCCCCCTTGAAACGTTTAAAGGAATCGGAGAAGGGCGTCATCAGCTTGCGCTCCGGATTGAGCCGAAGGGACACCAACCCCCTCAGCTTGTCACCCCCCTTCGGCGAGCTAGGGGTAAAGGGCCCGAAGAAATAAAAGAAAAGGTTGGCCGAGCAAGCTAGGGGAGGCGAGAAGTGGCTACAGAGCCTCTCGAAGGCCACAAGATAGGCCCACCCGTTCGGATGGAGTTGGGACGGGGCCAGGTGAAGGTGCCGCAAGGCCTCCATTTGGAAGGAGGAAAAAGGAAGGGAAACTTGGACCCGCGTCAGATAATCGCGGTAGAAGAAGAAATAGTCCAGTTCATCCTCGGACCTTGCCGCGCAGTTAGGCTCACCGTCCGCCGGACACCGTAGGACACACCCAGGCATGGCCGGGATCTCCAACCGGGCGATGTCCGCGTCAGACATCGTTGACTGGGTCTTGAGCACTTCGTATGACACCCAGCGATACGCCCGACACAAGGCTTCAGGCGGACCGGAGGAGTCCGAACCCTCTGGCTCAGCACGGGACTTAGAAGGCCGAGACTTTGGAGCCATAAATAAGCCTATACGAAAATAAACAGAGCTAGTATTAGTAAAGAGCAGAAATACCTGGCACAGACACAGTAGCAGGCAAAAATGGTTCCGGACTCGGACGAACGAGGGAGTGAGAAGGGACAGCCGGGGCAGACCAATGCCGGCAAGACCCGAGAATGGAAGAAGCCTCGGCCTCGCGATCCATAAGCGCTGAAGCTTCCACCAGGCAGTCCCAACAAGGGCCGGAGTAACCTTCTGGAGCGGACGTCTGGCGAACGGCGGAAGGGCCCTCGTAAAAATTAACGGGCTGAGCCATCACTACCGGGACTCTCGAACCGGAAGAGGAGCCTATCCAAGCCCCACCGGGCAACTCGAGAGGAGGAGCGCGCACTAACGGCCGGAAAGGACGAGGAGGAAGTGGGACCGAAACCCTTCCTGAAGCCGGACGAGTACTGGCTCGCCCCGGACGAATAGCGCCCCCACGACGCAGTGGAGCCAAAATTCCCGAAGCAGGTGGCTCACCCCCAAGAACCAAGTAAGTAGCCCGCGGGAGGCGCGCACGAAGGAGCATTTCCTCCTCCCGCGTCAATGACGCCCCGGAACCGGGAATATTTCTACCCCTCACCATGGACAGAAACCCAAAGCACTAAGGACAGTGTTTAAGGTAATGGTGGGACGAATTTCAGGTATACTGATTCTAAAGAAACCCAGAAAACCCCAGAAAGCGGGAAGAACGATGACGCAAACGTCGACCAACGAGAATAAACGGTAAAAGAAAAGGAAATACCGAACAAAATGACAGAAAAGTGACACAATACCTGTTCTGTAAAAGAGGAAGGAACTAGAATGCTGGAAGACGGCGAAAGTTCCGGGCAAAAAAGAATCCCTCTGAAGCTCTAGAGAAACCAGAGAGTAATCTGAGCAAGAAAATGTAATAGCGGGAAAAATGGAAAAGAAGCACTAAGAGGGCTATTTAAACCGAAATCCCAATACAAGAAGGGTACGACGGTATTTTCCCGTACAGACGTGACGAGTTTGGCACAGCACGACGCCAGCACAATAAATGCGCATTAGCCTCGGGAAACGAAAAGGCGGGGCAGTTGCAGACCCCCTCCACTAAGGGTCTGACAGCTGTGAAGCTGCAATAATGACTCACGCGGGGGGAAAACCGAAGCGTACGGAGAATCCCAAAAGGCAAAAGAACACTTGGAGACCCGGGGAGGATAAAAACCACCCGACATAAACGAACACGACGTTCTGGGCAGGACGAGTGCATTATGAGCCGACCACTTCCCTATGCTAGATAGATGGCCACGGCCGACAAGAGCCGACCTGGTCCAGGCGATGGTCCTCGGCCATGCAAAGGGCCGGGGGCAAAAAGCACCTCGGCCGTTCAGGAGCCCAAACGACCAAGCTGGGGGGCAACTGTTACAGACCGGCCCCATAGGCCCAAGTCCGAACCCCGGCCCAACTAAGTCTGCACCAAGATCCCCACTATAATAGGAAATAGTACGGAATCCCGCCAACAGGGGAAACCTATTAATAAGGGATCTCCAACAATCATGGGATGAGCCAATCAGATCTTAACGGCTCAATCACAGATATGGCTCATTAAGGCAAGGATACGCGCACCACACTCTCCTATAAATAGGAGGAAACCCTAAACAGGTGCACACGTTCTATCTTATGCTCTTGTTACTTTCTGCCACACAGAGCACACACCCCACTCCCCTGGCTACGTGCCTTCAAGTGTGTCACGAACTACGTGGACTTTGATCCCTTTGAGGGTACGTAGGCTCTAGGCTTGACAACCTAGTCAAGTCCAATCTCTGTGTTCTTCATACAGAACAGAACCTGAAGGCGTGCCTTGACCTTGATGGGTTACCGGTATCTAACCCTACCTAAACTTTCATATATCCACCCAAAAAAAAAATGCCATTAGCTTTTGTGTGTTTTGACACAAACTTAAAAATTGATAATTACCAAATTTTATTCGCTCTAGATTTCATGAAAATTTTCATGAATTTACATGGTGATGAAAAAAGGAATTGAACTAGCAGCTTCCACTCGGATTTGCAATTTTAGATCGCATCAATGGAATACCAAAAGGTATTAAGATTCAGCTTTTTCTGAGTTGTTCGATATAATTCATATTCTTTCAATTTTAAATTTATTGGCTTTATCTTATCTTTGCCTTTCAAACAAAAGGCTCCAGGATTATTTTTGTTTCAGAAGTATTTTTGAAGGAGTCATAACTCATAAGTATATCTCCGAAAGTTTTGTTTGGCTCATCAATGCCCCTTTGAAAGTCTAAGAAACAAAGCAATGTTGCCCTTAAAAATGATAATTTTAAGTCTTAAATTTTATTTGACAGCCACATCATTCAAAAGGGAAGGTAACATTCTCATGTAACTCCTGGCATTACCAGAACTTACAATGGCGATTTCATTCTCGTAATGTGGCCAGAAAGAAATCAGATATTGACAAGCATATAAGAAGTTTGCTGATTCACCAGCAGCTATATATTACAGAAATTAAAACAGTAATCACATGTTCATTTGGAACCATCAACGTATTATCCGATTGTGTACGAGGGATTTAGTGAAGAAACCACCCTTGTTGTCATGTCGTATTGCAAGAAACTGGAATATCCATTCTGATTTTTTTTTTTTTTTTTAGTTTCTAAATTGTGCTCATATATTAGCTAAACAGGCTGATAGTTTCCAGGTTAAGTTTTGTGTATTTAATCACTCACCATTTTACATTAAGGGGTGGTTAATTTTCTCCAAGCCTCACATATATATTTTCTCCATTTCTTAGTTGAGCTTCATTGCAATGAATAGGGGTTTGCTGTCGTGAAAATGTTGTTCATTGTCAAAATCTACCAATTTCTAAATAAAGTCTATATCATGGATTCCAAAAAAAAAAAAAAAAAACCTCCAAATTAATTATGTAGTCTAAGTACGTTATCAGTTTAAGAGAGAGAGAGAGAGATAATACTTCACTGGTTTCCATAACTAAAAATAGAAAACATTTTTCATTTGATCAAGAGAAATCTATAATTGATTATGCAATGAATGCATCAGGCATTAAATCCCAGGTAAATGAAAATTCTTCCGTAAGAGGGAGGTTACAGGTCTAATCCCACTTCTAACTTGAGGTTGTTAATTTCTGCCCATTTAATTAAAAGGAAAAAAAAAAGAAAAATTATGGAATGAATTAAATTATATTTATGTTCAATTTATTTTCTTTACATCTAGGATAAAAATCATGCTACTATTGCTTTTAAAATTACATTATTTTGATCTCAACTGTTCATGAGAACCCGAGCCAGGAAATAGTTGTATGCTACATCATCTCGAGGTTCATCTCACACTTTTCAAAATATGAAAACGGCATATTTTGCCTACATATGCAAATGATGGCTATGAAGCTATGTGGCTCTCAACCATTCATCCAAAAGAAATTAAGGGTCGTTTGGTATGAGGAAATTTGAGGAGGGAAAAGAAGGGAAGAAAAGGGAAGATTTTGAAAGATGAGGAAAGATGGTTTGAGAGAAAATGAATTGTTTGGTAGGAAGAAAATGGAGGGATAGTAGTTAGTAAATAATCAAGAAATGTCTATTTTACCTTCAAAAGTAATTAATTCAAAATTTTTTTAAAAAAAAATTGCTAAAATATTATCTTATCAGGTTCAAACTTGTGTAAAAAAAATTCTTACCAAGTTCAAATTTGAGGGGTAAATTTGTTAAAAATGTGAATAGTAACGTGGAAACTTGAGATTCCACCAATTTTGGTGGTATTTGATCTTTTCACATATAAAAGAAGATTAGTGAGCTCAGGGTGGGCCTAGTCGCCTAGGAACCTAGCTTCCCAAGAAGATTGGTCCAAAATGCGTACCAAATGGAGAAACCTTTTAATTTTCCTTTCCTTTCCCAGAGATTTCGTGTACCAAACCGACCCTAAGTCATAACACCCCATTTTTCGAAAGCGGAATAATGTGTTTTCATCAGAGTAGAGCATCGGAGCAAGTAAAAAAGTGAGTAACTGATAAACTGTATACAAGATAATGACTTCGATGCATCCGGTTGGTTATAATAACGGTACATTTATCCGAGTATATTAAATTCTAACTACGTAGAAATATAGATGTGTCTCCAAAATAAGTCTCCAGCCGGTCCTCAAGCGTGCTGCTTACCCTTTTCTTCGGTCCTTAGTCCTCCAGACCCTGAAATTATGGTAAAAGCTGAAGTCCGATGCCTACGGACTTGAGGTAACGGTTAACCTCATGCTTAAGTAATACAGTATATGTATGACAGATATTCATGACATTATAGCATTAATCAACACATAAGCACACAGCAGATGTAAGATTAATATATCAACAATACACAGCACATGTAAAGTTATCTAAGTTAATAGTACATATCACATGTAAAGTTATCTATGTCTGCACCTCACCGTGCCACGATGGCTTATCGTGTCCTCAGCGCTAGGAAAACAATCCTACGATATTATCAAAATCATAACCCGTATATAAAGCTGAATGTATATGTAGTGATATAAGCCCCATAAACTTAGTCACAGTACATGTCCAAGACAGAGTCCCGTCCATGACTTTATGAAAGTATCTATCACATATATAAGCATACAATAAGCATCAGAGTTAGTATTACAGTACGCGTCCGTACCTTAATCCGTGATAGCTGTACGCTTGACTGTTTGGTACGTCCTCTGATATTCCCAGATATCCTATAACAGTATTATCGCACTACTACCTAGTAAATAATACCTTAAAAGATATTTTAGCCACTACCGACCTTTTTACCCCGGGTGGATTTGTTATTCCAATTATATCCTCTTTATTTCACAAAAACGTTACTTTCAACATTTCGGGCAAAATTTCCGCTAACTTTGAAAATTCATAATTAATTCTACAAAAATCGAAACGAGAATTTGTAAAATTCCCTAGAATCCTTAGGATATCTAATTTTGAGGAAAAATGTTAATTTTTACCCAGAATTTAAGAACAATTCCCAGTTTTCAAGTTTTCATACTCTGCCCAGAAAATTTCCCAGAAAACGTAGCCTTTCTTCAAGAATTTTTATCTCCTTGCACAAAATTCAAAATGACACACTCTAGGTATATTTGGAAAGCTCTATATGTATACTTTAACCATGAAAAATTTCAGAATTAATTAACTTCATATTCAACATAAAATTATGGCATTTTTACTATTGACTTCAGAAATCCTCTAACTGAAAAAATTTCGCCAAAACTTTGTTACTTTGTTTTTCAACCTCCAGAAATTTTGCTGTACAATATTTTTCATCTAATTTTAGAATTACCAACATTTTTAACTATAAAAACATGATAACAAAACAATTTTAGAAATTCAAAGATCAAAGCATAATTTATCTATGAATTTAAGAACTAAAACTTCAAAAACTTACTTGCTATTGCTTCAATTCCTTCAAGAAGCTTCCAACTCTCTCCTACTCCTCTCTATATTCAGATTGCTACTTGATTTTTGGTGTGAAAAAATGAAGAACCTAAGGTGCCTATTTATAGTAAAACATTATGGCAACTTTGGTAAATTTTTCAAACCTACATCTTCTTACATTTCAACCATTGGATTTAGGTTAATTATGAAGCTCTAATCCTCACCCTTCCTTCTTCAAATCCGTCCCCCACTCTCTCCTTCCCATCCTCTTCCATTTTAAAAGCAAATCCTATCCAAAGTACACTTATCCTCTTCCATTGTTGATTATTAAACCACCATGTGTTTTTATTCACATAATATCTAGATATTAACCAAAAGCTTCCTCCTTCTCCAAGCATGAAACCGTGGCCTCTCCCCCTTCATCCATTCTTGAATTGTGTTCTTTTTTTGTTCCTAACCTAATAGATAGTGTATGAATGATTCTTATTGGTTTAATTTAGCTCACATGGATTAAGCCTTATTTCATGTAGCTAATTTAGGCCATTAAATTTAGCTTTATGAGATTAAATCTTGGCTCTTCATTTGTGTAGTAAAATCCTACTTACTATCTTATATCACATGTGCTCTTTATCTTATATTATTGTTTAATCTTTTGCTCCTTTATTATTATGAATTTTGCCCCACTCATTAACCTTAGGAGATGATAATTTAATCCAAGTTATAATTCCTAGTACATTAGGCATAATTTGTAAAAGCATGGTTGGTTTTTAGATTAATTATGGAAATTAATGCAACTGTTTTAATTAATGTAAATTTAATTTTCCATTAATTGTTGGTAATTCCCTTTAATCGGTTTAGGTATTTTCTCAACACTTTATGTCTTTTATGATTAAATATGAACTATGTACTAATCTCTTACTTATAGGATATTTTATGATCCCTAAATGAAAATTAGAAAATTGGATTTTGCCTCACTAAATTCTAAAGAAAGTTTGCCCAAGAAATAAAATAAATAAACTACAAAATTAGAGACAACATATTCTCTTATTTTTTTAATAGGTATTATTCGCCAAAATATAATATTTAGGAGAAATATAAATTTTCGGATAGAAACTTTGAAAACAAACCGGTTTTATAGTACGTACGTCTTTAGTTTGTCCTGTCATAAACCTAATTTCGTATGAAAGTTTTGGTTCACATTGTTTTGAGAGCGGGCCCATTTAAATTATATTACCTCCGGTCCTAATTATAGGAATAATTTTGTAGTGTAATTTGTACTACGATAATGTTCCTATAATTAGGACCGGAGGGAGTATTATTTTGTTGTTTGATCTCAACTAGTTATGAGACTTACAGCGAGAAAACAGTTGCACGTTACATCACCTCAAGGTTCAGCTCACATTTTGAATACGTGTGTGTACAAAAATGGTATACGTTTTATACAAAATGGTACATTTTGTTCACTGACGCAATGGATGGCTTTGTGAATTTTAATCATTCATACTAAAGAATTTAAGTCATTTGATGAAACTTGGAGAGCATACTCTTTCTATATTCTTCAATTCTTCCCATCAAAAACCAAACCTCGTATGAAACTTAGTGGGCACAATGTCTTGAAAGTGCATTGTTTGCTTTACAATAAAACTTATCTGTATTCATAAAAGTGTTAAGATCCAATTTTACCAACAAATTTTTTTCTAAGAGGTGTTTGGCACAAATAATTTTTGGAATGGGAAAAAAATACCAATAAACAATTTAAAATATGCAAATTTACCAAAACCTTTAAATTTCCCCAGGGTTTTCTTTTCTTATAATTAAAAATTCTTTGATCAAAGTTAATAGTTTTGATGAATGTTCACCCTTTTAAGTTGTTTATTAATGTTTTTGCCCCTTTCGAAACTTATTTGTGTCAGACTCCTCTTAAGAAAAACTTTGTTAATAATATTGCAACTTAACCAATTATAAAATGCCCTGGACTAATGTGAGTTTAAATACAAACTTGTAAACTGATCCAAATTTCTTGTTAAAATGACTTTTATGTGAACATCTATTGCTCCACATTTTTTGTCTGGTTTACACACACAAAATTTATTAAAATTGGGTAGATAATGTTGGCCTCTAACTTGAATTAATCTCAACAACAGATAATGGCGACCAAGTGCACAGAAATCAAGGTTATACGCTATGTTAGAGTTGAAGGCACAAAATCAACTTGATTACCCAGATATGGCATACACAATTACACAGAGATTTATGAGCAAATGACATAATACACAATTACATAGATTTATGAGCAAAAGCAAAACTTGATGAATCCAAATCAACCGTCACGTGAATTTATTTAACGAGCCAGAATGACTGAACTCCAAAGGCCCTTGTTTTACGTCTTAACCCACATTTTATTGTCAAAATCCAAGGATTTTTAGAGTTGATATCATGGTTGCCTAACTTCAAGGTAGGTTATGTTACGAACCAAAAAGTCAAAAGACCATAGTCCACCAACGTACCCTTAATTCTTAGTATCATTAATAATCAATTTCCCCTCAAGAATCATCCATCCCTGTCCAATTCTTTCTTTCTTTTTCCAGAATTATTATCATTAATTACCAGATGTTTTACCAATATAGAGTTGATCTAACGATATAAAAACCCGTTAAATCCCTTTGTATCTCATATTTGAGTCTCAGAAGAGATACATGTATTGAGAAAGATAGTAAGTTTTCAAGTATTTGATGTCAGTACGAATTTAAAGCAACAATGGGATAAAAAAAAAAAAAAAAAAACCAAAGTCAACAAGCTGAAATGGGGTTAAAAGTAAGACCTTCTGATTGTTTTTTGTGCATATTACCTATACACAACAGAGTCGTCCATCTAACATCAACCTCCTCTTTTTTTCACAGAGACAATTTGCAAAGGCAATGCAAATTGAAATGGAACACAATTAAGCTGCAAAAGTTGGCAAACTCAAATGCCACAAAATGAACAAAACAGAGCATTCCAGAGATGCTGGGGAATCAAAATTCTGATCTACGATGAAATAAACTTCAAAAGATGAACGGGGAAAGCACAACTTTATACACAGTGTCAGATTCGGGTAATGTTACAAGGTCAATCAGAGAATTCCATTTGACATAAGGACGAGTGCTTAGAGTATTTACGGAGTGGGCCTAAATGCAACATAGGTGAAATAAATAAAGAGTGACCTTGACCTTATCCAGATAAGGAGCCATATTTTTGCTTTGCAATAGGCCGAAAGAAAAACATTCATCAATAGCACTATTCTTTAAGAATCTTTAAAAAATGGCATTTTCAACCGACCAAGGAGTCATGATGAGATGAATGATGATTGTGTTCTTGTATGGATATGGGTTTCTACATTAGTCCAATAATTTCATTCATAGACATATTACAGAAAACTGCATCATCACCATAATTAGTTAAAACAAACAAAGTTGTGCTTCTAATGTTTTCTCTTTTTTCTTAGAGAGAATCTGAAATTTACTGAAACAACATAATTCCTAGCATCATCTTAAAAAGCAGTGGACTACGGGGGAAAAAGACTCAAATCTGATGCATAAATAATGAATATTGTACTTGAATCAGGTAGTTCGAATTCTATAGGTGCACCTGCCAACAAATGATTACTTACCAGTCTGCCACAAATCAAATCAAGAATCAATTTTTTTGCCAAAACAGCTTGAAGTTAACAATTGAACTAGCCAAGTTGACTGATTCAGTTACATGTGTAAGCTGGCCTAAGTTATGATACAACCTCTATACCTTTCATATAAGGAAAAATGAAGACGGAAAAATGAAGACAGAAAAATAATGGCACCTATTCTTCTTAAAGGAAAAAGATTCAGTATGAATCATATCAGAACTGGGTGTATGTATGTTCAACCCTCCAACTTAACTTACCCTTATTTATGCCACCTATTTTTGTTAAAGTAAAAAAACTCAGTATGTATGCAAACTCTGCCAGTGCATTTGTAAAAGAAGCCGTCAAAGTTAATTTTAATGGTGTTGACCTGCGGTTTTCTCCATTGATAGCCAGTTTTAGATTCCACCAGGAATTATGGATGCAGCAAACAGGGCATTAGCGTCCCAGTATTCACTAATACTCTGGTTGGCCAGATCAATAGCAACTTGGGGTTAGGCTCTACCATCTCAAAGACCATTTTACATCTCACTTTCCAAATAAACCAGCACAAAGTGGCTACATATGCCTTGCCAAATTCCCAACAAACAAAGTCAACAAGAAAAAGCCACTCCATCTAAATCTCAATAGATTGGATTTTATATGGGTCTATTAAGTATTAACAAGCCAATTGGGCAATCAAACCAGGTCATATGAGCCCAACCCCATAATAAAAAGAGATGTTCTAATGTTTTATCATCCTCACCACATATAGGACATAATGGAGGCTGGTGCTTTATTCAGTATGCGCCAGAACTAAACTCTTAATTTTTGGAAGCACATTCAGCTTCCAAACTGTTTGCCAGAACTTTGAGTTTAGAGATACTGAAGTGGAAGCACGCCAGCACGGACAGGTATTCTTTCTTCCTCCTTAGCTTGTAACACTGCTCTATACCCCAATCTAGCATTATATATTCCATCCTTGGCAGCTGTCCAAATTAAATTGTCATTTCTGCCTGCATGAGAGAGAGGAATATTCTGTATAACTGACAAATTCTGTGGGTCAATGGCACCTAAGAGAAGGTTTATATTCCAACTGCGATCATTAATATGTTCTGCAACCACCATCTCATGATTTGTCATAGCTCCATCTCTCATTCGCTGCAACAATGTCCATTCAAAGGATCCAAGGATCCTTCCTCAGTTCGGAGAACTGTATATCATAAAACAGCAAACAGTCAATCCTCTTTACTCCTCGGCATCATCAGATAGAACAGATTGCTCAAAGTCAGAATCCATAATAACGCCATCCATAATATGTATAACAAGCCTACCCTTTCTAACATCTGTGATTTGTGATCGAATCCTGTTCACAAATAGCATTCTGTTGATGTCTTTTGTGATGTATAATTGGAAGCCAGATAGAGAATCATAGGACACCAGCTCACCAAGAGGTACATCAACTGAAGATAGCTCCCGAGGGACAGCTGAAAATCCCAATATACGAGTGAGAATTGCATAGGTGTCGTTAAATTTCTCTGTTACCAAGCTTCCATTTACAGATAAATGTAAATCGTGCTTGAAAGCTTCCTCTGAGGGAATAAAAATTGTAAAGGCAAGATCTTGAGGCAACATTTCAACCATCATTTCTCCAAATTTATCTAATTTGAAATTCTGAGGCACTTTCTTGGATTTGAATGTTGGATGGTAAATCCCCATTTCCCTATTTCTAGGCAACGCCTCTGGAAGCTCAAGAACAGTAACGATCACAATCAAAAGGCAACTAACACACACCAGCATGCCCACAAGAGCAATTGGATGCTTCAAGACCAGCCTCCTACTCATTTTCCTTAATAAGCCCAGTATGTTGCTAGCTTTATGGATGCAATTTTCCTCAATTTTCAGAACATAGGAAAATGATAATCTAGAATCTAAGCTTCAAATGTCAAAGTTGAAGATCAGTGGGGCTAATTTTTAGCCAAATCACACTTGAATCGTAACTTTGATGTCAAGGATGATCAAACATGAGAAATCCGAATTAAAAAGTCAAGGATCCGGACTCAGAAATCGAGACTGCCTTAATACGTGAAAAGGAAAAAGAGACCTCATGAGTCCCTTTAGATTCTGGATTGATTGAACCTACAGCATCAGAAGAATCAGCTTGCCAGAGAAACAGTAGTCATCCGAGCCATAGAATTACCTCTGATCTTCTTACCACATCAGCAACTTTCAGCAGGTGAAACGTCTGCGTTTGACTCTGGAGGAAAATAAACTTTCAGCAAGACCCAAGTTGAGTTATTTCCCTCCAAAAATTTCCCCTCTCTTGGCGCTATTTTAGAGAAAGAAATATCAGAGTCAAAAAAATCTCTCATCTCTGTTGACTCTATTTTCAGTCTTTGGAATCAGAAATTGTTCAGCGGTAGTAGAAAAATTTCAGGTATAAAATAAGGATTCACAAAATCAAACTAATATGATTGGATTGCAATCATAGCTCCAATTGAACAACCCCAATGCCCCAATTTGAGCCAACAAGCATCTATATATCGATTCAAGAAAAACTCAAAGCTCCAACCAAATTGAATCAAAGAAACAGAAGATCAACTGTATAGAAAATTTTACCGAGAGGAAGAGAAGCAAGATGACGAGTGGAAGGACATTTCAAAACTTAAAGCACGAAGTAGATCTGTACTCGTTGGCAACACAATCTGCTTCCTGCTTCCCGCTCCCGTTGCTTTCTTCGCTGTGAATGGGCGGCGAAAAAGATGGGTCTTTTCCACCTTGCTCTCTTTCGCTTTCCCTAAATTGGGTACGGCCAAAAAAATAGAATCTGAAAATTTGGAGTCAAATTTTTTCTAAAATTTGAAATTTTGAATACATAACTATTTCTAGAACAAAATAATAAGAAGATTAAACTCTTCCTATATGGTCTAGAAGGGCTTTCAAAAAGCTAATCAAAACACATTAGTCTCAATGGTTGATGGCAACAATATATTAAATTAAAACGTAAAACATCTATAATATATTATAAAAAATACAAAACTATCTATAAGATGTATTTTATACCCTAAACTGGATCTTATTTTAAAGACATGAATACCACTGTTATTTCTAAACAAATATCAAGTCTCACATGAAAATACAAAACCTCAAATCTTACTACTGTTAGCTTTGAAGTCCAGGTGGCGTTGGATTCGCAATTTAATTGTAGAAGAGACTTAGAAAATATAATGCAACATCTATAATTTAATTACCCCTTCATCTTCAAGTTTAAAAATACAATATTTCAAGCATAATCAAACGGTGGGTTTCATTTATTTATGCTGGCTAGCTAGTGATGACTCATTGAAATTTGAACCATATGTTATAAAGGATGATTTTGAGCTATCCAATATGAAACTTCTAAAGTACCCCTTTTGATAGTATAATACCCTACTAATATTCTGATAATTATCAAAATATTATTCCAAAACTTGTTGGGCAATAATTATAAGCAACCAAAAATAGTATAACATATTGATATATCGTACGTGATTATGACAATAACTCTCATAAAGTTGTATAAGTTCTTTACAACTTCTAAAAGTACTATTACAAAAAT
This sequence comes from Acacia crassicarpa, assembly GCA_034222035.1. Taxonomy (NCBI): domain Eukaryota; kingdom Viridiplantae; phylum Streptophyta; class Magnoliopsida; order Fabales; family Fabaceae; genus Acacia; species Acacia crassicarpa. Next base: position 45,911,185 of record JAWXYG010000003.1, read on the forward strand.
TATTACAGACAACTAATAGTTGCCCTTGCCTATCCACCATTTGGCCTCCTATTGCTCTCTTTGTTGGAGGAAATATGGAGTGTGTATGTAACTTCATGAAGGCACTTTAACATATGTCAAGATCACTTAATTCCTTGCCTTTCCCTTGTGTTCGCTTGGCAAAAATCCAAGGGTTTAGGCAAGAAGCTTCTTAGTTACACCTTTGACTATTAGGATATGTTACATGTGCATCAATTTTTTCTCTTCCCTTCTTCTCTTTTCTTTTTGGCCAAATATGACACATGGCACTAAGTTAAGCAAAAAGAAGCCATTGTTGACATTTTGACCCTTAAGTATACTTAGGAAAGAAAAATCCCAATAACCTTCTTTATTTCATTTTGGACAAAATTATGGTCCAAATAGTCAATGGAATGCCCCATGTCAAATATTTTTATGTTAACATATATCCAAAATTTAAAGTTTCAGGAAAATCAAATATTCAGCCAAAATTTCACGGTTCCAATCAAGATATTATAAATCTCTCATTGTTTTGAAGTAAATTGTTTTCATTCAAAGTACACAATTTCACTTCTCTAAACCTTATATGTCTTCTTGATTTTTTTTAATTTTTTTTTTTTAAAAGCCTTATATGTCTTGCATATACTGCAGGCAACTTATTCACTTCACACCTTGAAATTTAATGACATGATGCATTTTATTAATTATGCTAGCTGGTAATGACGCTCAATGAATTTGGACCGTTCATTTTAAATATCTTGAGGAGTCCATAATTTCAATAACCCATTGTTTTAAAGTATATTATGTTGGCGGCCTGCTGTTTTTATCCCCAAAAACCTAATCGTTGATAAAACTTCTAGAGCACGCTAATTTGACAACCCATAGTTTTTTCTTTCCATATATGCCTTATCTATAAAAGGAAATTTTTTAACCTAGATGTGTTGAGTCACAGAATTGCAAATCAATCTTCATCAAATTTCATCTTCAAATTTTATCTTCCCTGCCTTTTATGAAGAAATCACCCTTGGAATCCAACACAAATAATGAAGACGATGGTGATGATCCAAATACTGCTACTACAAGCGTTTGTTTTCCAAGAAACATCAAATCAATGGGATACCAAATGGTGTTAAATTCAAACTTTTCCTCTTAGCTATTTGATATTATTGAAATTTCAAGTTATTCAAACAGTGAAGGTTTATTTTGTTTTCTTTTCATGCCCATCAAAATTATCAATAATTCCTATAAATAAGGTGGCAAACTTCTTGAAAATTGAGGATGTTTGCAGGAATTTTTTCATTTGAAGATTTTTTTTCTTGCCACAGGAAAAGTAGTAGCCAAAATTTTCATAAAAATGGGATGAGATCAGAGGCAGAACTAGTGGGTAGGGTTGGCCGCCGCCCTCTAAAATTTAAGGGGAAAAAATATTGGAGGTAAAAGTAGTGAAGCTTGGTTGGAAGAAAGTCACAAAGATAACATTTCGTGGAAAAGGAAACCAAGAACCAGGATCTCCTTCTCCTGCTGATTTGGTTTTTGTACAGGAAGACAAACCTCACAAGATTTTCAAAAGGGTAGGGAATGATTTGTTGAACCCAAAAGATATCACTTTTTGAGGCTCTCACTGGGAAAACAATCAAAGTTACAACGTAGGATGGAAGAGAAATTGAAGTTTCTATGACAGAAGTTGTGAAACCAGACACTGAGATGGTGGTCCAAGATGAAGGCATGCCCTCGGCAAGCAATCCAGGCAACAAAGGAAACATGAAAATTAAGTTTGATATCATCTTTCCATCTTCATTGCAGCTTACTGCATCACAAAGGGATGAACTCAAAAAGATCTTGAGTGAAGTTGACGATTAATTTGTTTTCTGTGCTATGCTATGAAAATAATTAAGAATAGGCTTCAAAATAAAACGTAAGACCAATTTCGTGATGATTCTTTGATTACATACATTGAAAAAAAAAATTGTTTTAAGTTTTAGCACATATTCAATTATAGGTGGGTTTAACAATATGAAAACACGGAGAATAAAAATCAAGTGAAGTGATCTTAATTTCTGTAATAGATTTCTTTTAATTTTTTTATATATTAAGTTTGTATTGTATTTGAAGTACTTTTATTTATAATATAATATTTTTTATTTTTCCTCTCATTAAAATTCCTGAGTCCACTAGTAGATGAAATGTAGATTTTATTGTGAAATGTGACATGGAAGCTCCATTGTAAGTTGGACGTTGTGGATTGGATCCGCTAACTTCAAATTGCTAGTGTCTACTCCTTATAATTAAACTAAACCCAAGTTGTTACTTAAGAAGGCAAACTGAATCTGATCCCCTATGCGAACCCAAGAATTTTATGGTTGGGATTGGGAAACGCCTAAAAATTTCTAGACAGATGCACTCTTCCCCTTTTTTGAAAAAAAGATGATACTAAATACAGAAACCAACAGTTACTCCCTTTGGTCCTTTGCCTCAAAGTCAAAAATTTGAACTGCCTCAGTCTTTTTTTTATAAGAGCCGACAAAAGTTATTTAAACATTTAATGAGTTTTTTTCTTTCACTTTTGCTCCTCTTCTTTTTCCCATCACTGCTACAGATTCGCCAATATTTGATGCTCAATATTTTATGGTTAAAGAGGATATTGTAAAATATAAAAAGACGGAGATTTTACAGTTGTAAAGATAAACTGTGAAATACTTCACTGCTGTGAGACAACCATTAAACCGTCAGAAAAAATTTAAAGGCATTAAACTTAATTACTCTTGCTTGTGCTTCAGCATCAACCTCTCTCCCTCTCCCGTTCAAATTGTAATAACCAAAAACATCACTTGGCAGGCGAAAGGAAGGAACGTGATGATCATCTCCAACGGACTCGTCGTCCTTGTCCCAAGTCAGTTCTAAGAAATCGAGTTCTTATTGGCTAACCCCACGTTGAAAAGCGAAAGTAATACAACGTTGGAAGGTGTCTGAGAATTCCGAGGACTTTGAGAACTTGAGAGAGAACTTGCCTATAAGGGGTTCTTGGTAGTTTTCAAGGAACCTATTGATGAAGTTATCGAAAGCAATTTTCTGAGAACGTTTGGTTTATGGTGGGGAATCGTCATCATCCTCAGGATTTACGAAGAATGATTTGTTGAAGTCTATGTTGGTGGTTGAACGCCAGGCATGAAGCCAACGTGTGTGTATATATATATATATATATAGGCACACACATGTATATCAGTATATATACATATATACCTCTTTATAAAATTCCTTCACCACCAAATTATTACTATTAATTTAATATTTTATTCTTTTTTGACATATATTTATTATTTTATACTACAAAATCAATCTTTCTAAAGAAGAAATTAAATTTATTTGCAGGAAATGCTGCAAATATTATGCGCCAAAGCTTGACATTTTGGTAAAGAAACTAATTTATATATATATATATATATATATATATATATATATATATATATATATATAGGCACACACATGTATATATACATATATACCTCTTTAAATATATACATGAATGTATTTATGTATATATATATAGGGGTTTACTTTTCTCATGTTGCATGAGAGAAACAAGATTCCTACACACACATAAAATGGTGGGACCCACATATATATATAGTGCTAATTATATATATATACGGGTCCCACCTTTTTATGTGTGTGTGGCATGAGATAACAATTCTCCTGCAACATGAGAAACTTTTTTCCCATATATATATGTGGGGGTTTACACTTCTCATGTTGCATTAGAAGAAGAAGATTCCTACGCACACATGAAATAGTATGACCTACATATATATATATATATAATGCTAATTATATGTATATGTGTGTCCTACCATTTTATATGTGTGTGATATGAGAAAACACTTCTCCTACAACATAAGAAGTATTTTTCCCATATATGGGAGTGTATGTGTTTGTTGCTTTTTGTTTTTCAAGAAGTACTTTCCCATAAATTGAGTTAAACCTCGTGTGTGGCTGAGTGTGTGTGTGAGGGATTTTGTGGGTGGGGTGAGTGTAGGTGGGTGGGTGGGGTTTTTTTTTGGCATGTTTGTGTTGCATGGGGTTGTGGGCTTATGTGTGTTTGGTGAGTGGGCGTGTGTGGCTGTGTACTTTTTTTTTTTTTGGGGGGGGTACTTTTTTTTTTGGGGGGGGGGGGTTGTGCACCGTCGCGTGTGCGTGTGCTTTTTGTTTTTTGTTTTTAATAAATCAAATCAATTTTCTTTTCATATATTTATCTTATATTAAATTAAAAAGTAAGACATCTAACATCTCTAATATATTATATATAAAACATAATGTTATCTTTTGTCTTTAATATAATATCCACTTTAATTTTACACTAAAGTGGATATTATATTAAAAGATAGAGGGAATACTATGATTTCAAAAAAAAAACAAACAAACAACAACATAAGTAATATTTGCAATCTTAATTTTAGAAGAGTCTTGGACAACATCTATGACTTAAATACCTCATCATCTTCAAGTTTTAAAATAAAACATTTCAAGCTTAATGAAATGGTGCGTTTTGTTTATCTATGGTAGCTAGCTAGTAATGAGTCAATGAATTTGAACCATATGTTATAAGGGATGATTTTGAGCTATATATCTTATATGAAACATCCAAAGCTCCCGGTTTTGATCGCACAATGTTTTGAAGTAAAATGTTTTTTATTGTGCATTTTATTTATTTATGCTAGCTGGTAATGACGTTCAATGAATTTGGACCGTACGTTTTAAACATTTTGAGCAGTTCATAATTTCAATAGCTCATTGTTTTAAAGCATATTATATTGGCGGCTTATTGTTTTTATCCCCGAAAACCTAATCGTTGATGAAACTTCTAGAGCACACTGATTTGACAACCCATAGTTTTATCTTTCCATATATGCCTTATCTTTTTTCTATAAAATAAAATTTATTAACCTAGATGTGTTGAGACACAGCCTTCCAAATCAATCTTCATCAAATTTCATCTTCAAATTTTATCTTCCTAGCTGTTATGAAGAAATCACCCATGGAATCCAACACCAATGAAGATGATGGTGATTATCCAAACCAGTGCTACTACAAGCTTTTGCTTTACTAGAAAGATCAAATCAATGGGATACCAAAAGGTATAAAATTCAAACTTTTCCCTTTTGCTATTTGATATGATTGAAATTTCAATTTATCCAAATAGTGAACGGTTATTTTGTCTTCTTTGCATTCTTCCCATCAAAATTATCAATAATTCCTATAAATAAGGTGGCAAAATTCTTGAAAATTGAGGATGTTTGTAAAAACTTTTTCGTTTGAAGTTTTTTTTTTCCCCTTCCATGGGAGGTTGAGGATTGGATCCGCTAACTTCAAGCCGCCATTGTCTATTCCTTAGAAGCTAAACTCAATTTGTTACTGTAAAAGGCATACTCAAAGTGATCCCTTATGAATCTCTAGAATTTGATGGTTGTGATTGGGAAACACCAAAATATTTATGAACAGATGCTCTCTTCCCCTTTTTTTAAAAAAGAAATGGAAAAAAGAAAGAGGATTTGCATAAAGAAACCAATAGTTACTCCCTTCTATCCCTTTCACAAAAATCCAAAATTTGAATTGCCTTAGTCCTTTAAAAAAGCCCAATAAAAATTGTCTAAATATTTAATGAGTGTTTTTATTTTCACTTTTGCCCCTCGTCGTCACTACTCCAGATTCGTCAATATTTGACGCTCAATATTTTATGGTAAAAGAGAATCCTGGATATGGCTCTTCATCAAAGTTCTTTTCCTAATGAAACAAACTTTGATGAAGATTTGTTCAATTTGAGAAAAAATCATCCATCAAATGCCACCCTGCCTGAAGTTTTCTTCAATTTTCGTTAGAATGAACCGAAATTACAAAATCCGTGGGTTGATTCGGATTTCATACTTTGTTAAAAAGTGTTTTTAGATTTTGTTTTGAAATGTTTCTAACACATATATAACCATATCTAATATATCTTCCTTGTGTGTTTCTTCAGTCATCACCTTCCTGTGATTTCTGCAGTGCAAGCTTATATCAAAAACAGAGATCACGGTGAGTGTTTGATGATTGATGCCTCTGAGAACGAAAGGAAATTCTCGCCACTCTTCAAGAACGAAGCTACGCGCAGGGTTTATAGATTTTTCTACAGAATGAAAATATGATACTCTATATATATATATATAATAGCCAATATGAGTTTAGTTTAGTAAAATTTTATTCTATATACATGTGGATGAAATTAATCCCACTCAATAATATTTGCGTATAACTGTTTTTTTTTTTTGGGTAAAGGCGTATAACTGTATTTATATATGTTGATGAATGCAAAGTTCACAACGTTTATTAGCCCAAATATAAGAAGTAGGTGTTGTATTTTTAAAATTGGAGGTTAAATATAATTCATATTACTGGTTGTAATTTTTTTTATAATCAATGATAGTTTGTTAGCTACAAAAGTATTGGTTTTTCTGCATGATTTATTTATGTAAATTGGTATTTATATTGGTAAATTCAATAAATTTCTAATTAAGTTATCGACTAAATCTAGAATTTCAAAATTTAGATCAAATGATGTTACTGCCCTCTCATAGTCTCCTCTCTCGTCTTAAAAGGGTTTCAATACTTTTTAATTTATTTTTACAATAAGTGTAAATATATATAAACATTAATATCTAATTAAAAAAAATATAATTAACTTAAATCAAATAATTTTTTGTGTGTGGAAGAATGATCAGGAATAATTCCAAAAAAAAGGTATCAACTCCAATATTAATTAAATGTTTTCTAGTTGAACATTAGAATAAAAAAAATTATTTTTTATTTGATTTTTTGTGCATTGAGAAAAAATGTTAATATAAACAATAAATTGTTTGATATTTCAAACTACATATTAAAGATTTTTATTAATGATTTTTTAAAGGAAAAGATATTTATGAACGCAAAACAAAGGGAAAAATCTCATATAAAGTTACTTAAAAGGGAGAAATTCTAAATTAAGTTGTTAAACCCAACAATTCCCTAATTAAGTTATAGACTCAATTTAGGATTTTAAAATATAGGTAAATTGACTTAAATATACTTTCCTAATCTTTTCTACTATCTTTCCTCTTTAAAGAATTTAATTGCTCTTTAACTTTGTCTTTTAATAAGTGTGCACATACATTAACATTAATACATAATAAAATAAAATATGATTCATTTAAATTAAAGGAGTTTTTGTATTCAAAAAGAATGATTTATTGATTTGAGTGAAAAAAATGCATAACACTGTTATCAATTAAATGCTTTTATTAAATATTTTGAATAAAATTTTATTTTTGAAAGAACTCAAATTAGTTTTTTGTCATTTAAGGGAAAAGAAATCAATCTTCATTAATCATACAATTTTACTTATGTGATATATAGGTTGTTTTTTTTTTAAACGTTAATAAATATCTTTTATTTAAAAAAATCATTAATGAAAATCTTTGATATGCAGTTTGCTATATCAAGTTATTTTTTATATTAACATTTTTTCTCAATGAACAAAAAATCAAGTAAAAAATAATTTTTTTATTCTGATGTTCAACTAGAAAACATTTAATTAATATTGGGACTGATACTTTTTTTTGGAATTATTCTTGATCATTCTTCCACACACAAAAAATTATTTGATCTAAGTTAATCATATTTTATTTTATTATATATTAATGTTTATATATATTTACACCTATTGCAAAAATAAGTTAAAAAGTATTGAACCCTTTTTAAGAGAAGAAATGAGACTATAAAAGCACAGTAACGTCATTTAATCTAAATTTTAAAATTTTTAATTGGGTCGATAACTTAATTAAGGATTTATTGAATTTACAACCTAATTTAGACTTTTCCTATTTTAAGCAGCTTTTTATAAGATTTTCGCATTTATATTCATATGACGAAAATATATTTTGTTTTCTTAAAAAACACTCTTACTCACCTGTTATTAACAAATAATCATCAAATATTATGATGATATTTGACCGTTATTTACCAAGAACTGTAAGATATTCTTTGAATATGTTACGGTTATAACAAAAGAACCTAAAAATATTTCTCAGATTATTTTACGGAAGCAACCCTAAAATATTAAAATTTAACGCTTATATATTTTAAGGTTCAAAACCATAAAATATAACATTTTCTACAGTAGTGCATACTGCATTCTTTGTCTCACTTTCTATCATTATATTATTACTCTATTTTTCTCTTTTACCTGCCCTCTTATTAATAAGAGCATACTTAGAAAAAGAAGTTTATTTTTAATTGATTTTAACTATTTTCTTAAACCACGTACTTTGGTTATTGGGCTCTTATAAATAAAATGAGAGAGGGATTTTTTTTAAAAAAAAAGCCAAGGGGCTTCAATACACTACCAAAGGATAGGCACCAACTACTTGTCCCATCTGGACTTTCCAAATTTTATATTTTTTAGGATTTTTTTTAACGAAAAAAAAATATTTTTAAAAAAAGTATTAATAAAAAGATTATTTTTATTTTAATTCTATACTTAGTAAAATAATTTATTTTTTTAAAAAATAAAAGTAAAAAATATATAAAATCTAGACCATTCAGATTTCGTCTAGACCGTCCAAATGGGACGAGCAGATGGTGCCTATCCAAAGATAGGCATCACAACCGATTCCTAATTTCGAACCCTATGAACTGTGCTTCCGTAGTATTATATTAATGTTTCAAAGGCATATGACCCCTATGAAAAGTGTTTTTGGAGTATTATATGTTAGTTCTTGATATTTTGATGATAACAAATACTAAGGTTTTTTATTCAGAAAGCATTGCCCAAGTATGAAGTATGCCTGAGCAGAAGCCTATCCGTGCTCGAGCATGCTCCGTCTAACAGTGTATTAAGTTGTGTGCAGAAGCTTGCTCAAGCATTAGATTAGTATTTGCTCAAGCAGCCTACTCGAGCAAGGTATTCTCTATGCATGAGCATGGTCAAGCAAGAATGAAGAAAACTCTCTGTCAAACTGCTGCTCGAGCAACAGGTAAGTAATGCTCGAGCATGGTGCCCGAGCGGAGGTAAATGTATGCTTAAGCACTATTGATGATGCCTTACTCTTTCTCACTGCTTACATGATTCTCGAGCAAGGTTTATATGTTGCCCAAGCATGGTGCTCAAGCAGAACCATCAGCTTGCTCGAGCAGTCACAACCTTGCATATTATCTGCTCTCTGTCTAATGTATTCTCGAGCATAGTCTAAGAGCTGCTTGAGCATGCTTCTTGAGCAAAGTAAATCCAATGCTCGGGCATACATGTTTCCTTTCTCTATTTCTTCTCTATCTAACTATTACTCAAGCAAGTTCTCAGGTCTACTCAAGCAACTTGCTCAAGCATGACATAAATACTGCTTAAGCACCAGCAACAATCTCTTCATATCAGTAAGATATTCGATGTTCTCGAGCAAAAGGAATTCAGTGCCTAAGCACGGTGCTCAAACATGGGCTCGATACTGCTCGAGCATGAGCAACCTTCACTGCAGCAAAGTGTATTTATTCATATCTGCTCGAGCAACCAAAACCATCTACTCGAGCATGGTTCATCGTCTTTCAAAACTTAAAATAATCATTGAAATCATTATTTTAAGCTATCGCTCTTAACATTATTCAAGTTTCATTTAAGTTGTTTCTAATCTTCTTTATGAATGATTTGCAATGATATAAAATTGTTCAAATTAAGATTAGCCAAAAAGCCGTTCACTGTGTCAGAAGCATTAAATGCTTATTCGAAAAGCAGAGCCACAATCGAAATGAGATTTTTTAGCAGTCAAAGACATTCCTTCGAGGTATACTTAGTCCAACTATTATTCTGAGTCAACCTTTGCACAAGTACAATCGACAACAAAGCATTTAATGAAGCAACGTTTGAATGAGCTCAACGTAAATCGTCTGTGTCTAACGGAAGTTTGAAGACACTCAATGGTCACATTCAAAGCTTCGCAACGGCATTAATAGTAGTTGCTATAAAAGCTCACCACATTCAATTCTGCCACCTACTGAAACGCTGTGCATTCAATTCGAACTTATTGCCATATATTGTTTCATCTACTTCATTAATATCTTCGAATATCTTGTACTTCAATATTTATCTTTTATCTACTCATAAGGAGTTTCTAAACACTTATTTGCACTACTACAAAAGATGGTTTTTACATCTTTAAAAAAATCCTTATTTTTAAAAATGAAGTAAAATGTAAAAAGCGGTGGCATTTTTGTAATAATATGGACGAAATTTGATATATTAGACATCCTATTAATTTTTAGGACGTCAAAAGTGTACTTATAGGATGCTAAAGAAGGGAAATTTTGACTCCTTAGGCGGTAAATGAATTATTTGGCGCTAAAAATATATGTTTTAGCGTCTTAGAAATATATTTAGACGCCAAAAGAATTCTTCATTTTCCCTACTCGCGTGCTTCGTCTTCACATTACCCACGTGCTTCGTCTTCACATTCTCTACTTTCTTCGAATCCCTTGCCTCTGGTCACTTGTGTCGTCTCTCACTCCGCCGATTCCGCCACTGCTCCACCGTCGACCTCTCCACCGTAGCTCCTCCAATCTCCGTCCTCTCTCTCACCGTCCTCCTTGCCTCCTCTCGTACGCTGTTGGACCTCCTGTGCTCTCGAATCCTAGCTTATTCGACCCCTCCGGTTGATCCCTCCTCCTTGTTCTTCTTCACCTCCGAACAAGTAAGTCCGTCTCCTATTCTCAAAATGTCTGCCCTCGTTCATGGTACAAAAATTGCTTTACGACTCTTGTTTGTTATTTGTTGGGTAAACTTTAAACCCTAAAAACTGAGTTAGGTTCTTTGTGAAAAGGTCTTAACAACTAATAATTACTCTTCGTAGAAATAAAATAGTAAGGAAAGTGCATACCATCTTCAACATCTTTAAGCTGATAATAGTGAGCGACTATCTCCAACAACCACTCTGCCTTTAGCTTCGTGACCTGCAATTTTGATAAGTGGCTTCAGCTATTAATAAATATTATCAGGTCAACATAGAAAGGAAAGTGTATACCATCTTCACTAGTGCAGTATTTAGCAACTTAATCTTTCTCTTGCATTGTCCTATGTCTACACAAACGCACTGTGCCTTTTCTGTGTTACCTTTCAACAAAACTGCAAAAGGAATCAGTTGCTGCATTTCGAGCTTGTCTCAGTCAAACTCTTATACTCAATTAAGTTAGGTAATCTTTTAATCCTTCAACTAAAAGCCACCTCTTGTGTTTACCTGGAAGATTATTTCAAATTTGCATTAATGCTTTCAATGTTGTGTTGTGGAAATTACAAGAGAATTAGTACATAGTTTGATTGAAAACAGTGGAGATCAAACTTTGGTCCATACTGGACAATAAATCATTTTTAATCTGCTGGTATAGAAATTACTTCAATTTTACTTGTTGCTTTCTTGTATCTTGCAAAATTATATTTTCATGCCTTGTAAAATTATATTTTCTTTATACGGAGTTGCAGTGCGTTGGACTAGCCTTCATCTACTACTTTGCAATAGTTTGTCATATAGACTATTAATGCAGCAATATCTGCTTCCAAGACTCAAGTTAGTAGCTTTTCTCCCAATGTTCCTAATGTAGCATCTCCTCAGAATCCTGGACTTAAGCGTGGTCCTAATGGAACGACTTTTGTATCATCTAGGACTCCAAATTTAGACAGTAATTTCCTCTCTTTCCCGCTTTCCTCAAATCATCTAGAATACATGAATCAGTTAAATTTCTTTATGTGATTCATGTGTAGTCTCTGCTTATGGAACTTTTTTTTTTCCTTTTCTTTTTTAGTAGAAATTTTAATACAGGAATTGTGGTGACAAATGATGGAAATGCTATCTTGCGTGAATTAGATCTTGCTCACCCAGCTACTAAGGCATAATTTACAAGGGCAAAAAATAAGAGGTATTTTGCAAAACTCATGGATCTTTGTGCTGGTGTAGATTGTAGAACTGTCTTCTTATCCTGCATCAGTATATCTGTGAAATATACAATTTAAGAAGATTTATTATGTGGGGGTGAAAAGTTTGTGTTTCATTTTTGTAGGGTGTGTCAGGGTATGTATATGCTTGACATATAGCTTCAATACTTGTTATTGAGTAATGCTAATTCATAGATCATAAAAGTCAATCATGTTGATACTGGTCATTTTTATTACTCCACAGCAATTTAGAGCTTCCTTAAAACTTTCTCAAGATATGATATCAATAGTGTTTGTTGGTAATCAACTCTACTTGCCTTATATTTATCTTTTGTCTTGTATATTTTTCTATGGTCGATCAAAATATTGTGTAACTGATTGGGTAACATTTTTGGTCTGTGTCGGTAGTGGTTGGAACTTACGATGCATGGATTCAGGCAATATGCATCATTTTGTCGGGGCTGATTATATTCTTCATGTATAAGTTGGGGCCATGCTCAACATGGAGAACTGGGATATGGACCTAATGCACAGAAGTATGTGTATGATTCCTTGTTGTTAGTGTGTTGTCTAATTTCTTTTTTTTTTTTTTTAACTAATTTTCTTTAGTGACTATTATGCCCAGCTAGTTTGTTTGCTTGAATTATAAGTAGCATAAGTGTGTAAAATCTATTTCTATTGTGCCTGTATTTGATAACTTGGGTAACTTATTGTTAAAATGCTATAATAAAACTTATGTTTAGATCTGTAACAAGTTTGATTCTAGCATTTCCTTCTATCTCTTTTCCTACCTTTTGATTTACCCTTACCGTAGCTTTTAAGCGTTTTCTATATTTTTTATGGTTTCGAATCATGATCTGTGATGGCTCTCAGATCTGTTTTTCTTTTTTTCTTTTTTTAAATAAAAAAATGGGCTTACGACGTCTAATTTTACTAGTTAGACGCATTAAGTTTGCCGTAAGACTTACGGCATCTAATTTCTAAAATTAGATGCCTTAAGTTCTCACTTAAAGCGTCCTATTTCTATAATGAGACGCCTTAAGTATATTTTTGAAGTGCATTTATGCCATACTTACGGCGTCTAATTATTAAAATTAGACACCATAAGTTGTACCTACTACGCCCTCCACATAGGCGTCCACAGAAAAAAAGACGTTGAATGTACAAAAAAATCGGACGTCGTAGCCTTGTTTTGTAGTGTTGATTTGTAAAATCTTAATATTGTGAAACCTTAAGTGTGAGTGTACCATTATAACTTATAAGGGGAAGTGAGTCCAAGTGTGAAAGGATCACCTTAAGTTACAGAGTGTGTAATTATATTCATGTTCAAAGAGTTAGTGGAAATCACAAGGTGTGCTTGGGGATTGGACGTAGGTCGAAGTGTTAGACCGAACCAATATAAATTACTCTGTTTCTATTATTTCCCTTCTCTGTCTCTGTTTTTTACTTGCGCTCGTGTATGATATGTGAAAAGTTTTTTAGACCATCTATTTACCGCCTCTAGGTAATATTTCATTTTCATTATATTGATCTTTTAGAACCATTTGACCTCTAGGAACATTGTTTGTTAAAAAAAAAAAAAAAGCCTGTAAGCGAGCTTTTTTTTTTTTTTTTGAAAATATGACTTGGTAGAACAATATTCAGTTATATATATATATATATATATATATATATATATATATATATATATATTGTAAAAGAGACTTAGACGATGCAACATCCATGATTTAATTACCTCATCATCTTCAAGTTTAAATATACAATATTTCAAGCTTAATCACACGGTGGGTTTCGTTTATTGATGATAGCTAGTGATGACTCAATGATTTCGAGCTATTAAATACGAAACTTCTAAAGCACCCGGTTTTGATAGCACATTTTTTGAAGTAAATTGTTTTAATTGTTTATTATATTGAAACTTTCAAAGTACACGATTTCACCTCTCTACTATAAACCTTATGTGTGTTGCATATACCAAGGGCAACCTATTCACTGCACATATCTTTGAATTTAATGACACGTTACATTTTATTTATTTATACTAGCTGGAGATGACACTTTATGTATTTGAGCCGTCTATTTTAAACATTTTGAGCAATCCAACCATAATTTCAATAGCCCATTGTTTTAAAACATGGTACGTTGGCGGCCCGTTATTTTTATAAATTGAAAACCTAATCGTTGATGAAACTTCTAGAGCACACTAATTTGACAACCCACGGTATTATCTTTTCATATATGCCTTATCTCTCATCTATAAAATAAATTTTATTAACCTAAATGTGCTGAGGCAGAGACTTGCAGATCAGTCTTCATCAAATTTCATCTTCAAATTTTATCTTCCCTTGATTTTATGAAGAAATCACCCATGGAATCCAATACCAATGAAGGAGATGGTGATGATCCAAACATTGCTGCTACAATCGTTTGCTGTCCTAGAAAAATCAAATCAATGGGATACCAAAAGGTATAAAATTCAAACTTTTCCTCTTTTCTATTTGATATGACTGAAATTTCAATTTATCCAAATAGTGAAGAGTTATTTTGTTTTCTTCGCATTCCCATCAAAATTATCAATAATTCCTATAATTAAGGTATGTGAGATATAACAGGGCTTGGCATCTTGGTTGACCCAAGCAATTGGAGGGTCAAATTCTTGAAAACTGAGGATTTTTGTAGGAATTATTTCGTTTGATGATAATTTTTTCTTCCAAGGGAAAAGTAGTAGCCAAAATTTTCTTAAAAATTGGGATGAGATGTAGATCTTATTGTGAAATATGGTGTTGAAGCTCCATTGTATGTACGAGATTGTGGATTTGATCCACTAACTTCAAATCGCCAGTGTTTACTACTTAGAAACTAAACTCAAGTTGTTACTTAACAAGGCATACTCTAAGTGATCCCTTGTGAATCCCCAGAATTTAATGGTTGGGATTAGGAAACACCAAAACATTTCTGGACAGATGCACTCTTCTTCTTTTTTGAGGGGGGGAAAAAAGAAGATAATGCACAAAGAAACCAACAGTTATCCCTTTATTCATTTATATATGAGTTTGATAAAAGTTGTTTAAATATTAATGAGTTTTTTTTTTTTTTTTTCATTTTTCCTCCTCATCTTTTTCCCATCACTACTGCAGTGATTCGTTGAAGTCTATGTTGCTGGTTGAAACGCCGGGCATGAAGAGAGAATGGATGTTCTGGCTACTTCCTTGATGGGAAGTAAAGAGACAATGCTGAAGAGAAGTGACTCTGGCAATAAACTCAACATGGCCATTGCAACACAACACTTTGGAGAATGTTTGTGAGGGAATGATATTTTGAGGGTTTTTATAGAATGAAGGATCATAATTACAATGAAAAGGTGTCTATATATGATTGTTCGCAATCTTTGAACCAAACGTTATATCTTTGATTCATTGCTTAGCTTCTGGGTTACCTCAAAGATGGTAGCGAAGTTTATGGTCTTTAGGTTTCTCTGCTCATATATATATATATATATATATATATATATATTTGATTTATGGGTTCTTTATTTTTCTTGATTTTTCAATTTATTTGATCATTTGTTGCTTCATGATGGAGTCCAAGATATGGAAAAAATCAACCAAGAATTTATGACTTCTGGGCTAACTTGCCCCCATCGAAAAACTTACTGGTGCCCACAGCTTTTTTGTGAAAACTTTCAAGGCAAAAATGTTCTTTAGTGGGGAAAAAAAAAGAGGTGATGTGGATGCTATGTGGACATGGCAACTCAGTATAACCAATCAACTAATAGTTCATCGTTTGGATTTGTTAGGGCAAGGAAATATTGCCACATTTTTTTAAACTTTTGAGGCAAAACTGCCCCATTGAGAACTTCCTGATGTCTAATGCCCATTAGTGGAATCTTGACATTTTTCCTCTTTAATACAAAGATATTCTAAAAATATGAATATAACTAAGCAAGAAACTGAATACATATATGGAAGAAAGATGACAAAGAATAATAACTAATCAGGATACAAATAAATGAGAAATAGTGTATATCAGAAGGCTTAACGCAAAGAATTTTTTTTTAAAAAAATGAAGTGTATTTGTGTGTAAAATACTAAAGCTAACAACATCGATTTCTAATATATATTGTGGCATCTCAATAAATAATTTTCACAATATATTATTTTGATTTTTTCCTTTGTTACTAAAACAAAGGCCAACCTTTTTCCCTTTATCTTTGAGTTTTTAATTAAAAATATTAATAGGTGGCCAAGCCGATTAGTAGTTTTTAATTAAAAATATTAATAGGTGGCCAAGACGATTAGTACTTCACCTCCAACCCACCTTGGTGGGGTCATGCTGGTGTTATTTCAACACACCAAGATGTGGGAAGCATCAACTCACCCCATCTAGCCTTCGGGTGAGCCCGTATTCCCAACTCTAGCATCATTCGTACTCTTCACTCACCAGATGATCTAGATCTTCTAACTATAGAGAAAATTTACCCAATAAATAATTGGGTGAATGACAAGTATTTTCTAAAAAAGAAAATTGAAAGACAATTGATTGTTAAATATTTTTTTTTTGTTTTTAAATCAGAAATTTTGATTTTAATAATTGTAAATTTCAGAGGTTCAATTATAAATATCAAATAAAATATTTAAATTAAATTTCACATGCTGCAACTGTTACGGTTATAACTAAAGAACCTTAAAATATTTCTCAGATTATTTTACGGAAGCAGCCCTAACATATTAAAGTTTAACGCTTACATACTTTACGGTTCAAAATCGAAAAATATAATATTTTGTACTAGTGCATACTGCATTCTTTTTCCGACTTTCTATCATTATATTATTATTCTATTTCTCTCTCATCTGCCCTCTTATAATAAGGGTCTTATTAATAAAAGCATACTTAAAAACTCTTAACCAAAAAAAGCATACTTAAAAAAAGAAGTTTATTTCATATATACTTATTATTTTTAATAATTTTTAACTATTTTTTTAAAACGTAACTTCAGTTATTGGAGTTTTATAAATAGGATGAGAGGGATTATAAAAAAAGCAAGGGGCTTCAATACACTAACAAAGAATAGACACCAACTACTCGTCACATTTGGACGTTCTAGATTATATATATTTTTTAGAGATGTTTTTTGAATGATTTTTTTTTTGTGAAAAAGTATTAATTAAGATATTATTTTTATTTTAGATTTTATACTTAGTAAAAATAATTTATTTTAAAAAATAAAACGTAAAAATATAAATTCTGGATGGTCCAGATGGGACCAGTGTTTCCATTGTATTATATTAATATTTTAGAGGCATATGACCCCTATGAAAAAAGTGTTGTTGGAGTATTATATTGATATTTTGGAGCCATTTGACCCGTGGGAACAGTGTTTTTGGAGAGAAGCCGGTAAGCGAGTCATTTTTTGAAAATATGACTTGGGGGAACAATATTCAGTTATATATAGATTGTAAAAGAGACTTAGACGATGCAACGTCTATGATTTAATTGCCTCATTATCTTCAAGTTTAAAAATGCAATATTTCAAGCTTAATCAAACGGTTATTTATGCTTGCTAGCTAGTGATGACTCATTGAATTTGAACCATATCCATCATAAGGATGATTTCGAGCTATCAAATATGAAACTTCCAAAGTACCCGGTTTTAATGGCACATTATTTTGAAGTAAATTGTTTTCATTGCATATTATTATATTATATTGAAACTTTCAAAGTAAACAATTTCACCTCTCTAATATAAACCTTATCAGTCGTGCATATACCACGTGCAACCTATTCACCACACATATCTTTGAATTTAATGACATGATACATTTTATTTATTTATACTACCTAGAGGTAACAGTCAATGGATCTAACATCTAAGCCGTCTATTTTAAACATTTTGATCAGTCCATAATTTCAATAGCCCATTGTTTTAAAACATATTACGTTGGCGGCCCGTTGTTTTTATCCATTGAAACCCTAATAGTTGATGAAACTTCTAGAGTACACTGATTTGACACGGTTTTATCTTTCTATATATGCCTTATCTCTCATCTATAAAATAAATTTTATTAACCTAGATGTGCTGAGACACAGACTTGCAGATCAATCTTCATCAAATTTCGTCTTCAAATTTTATCTTCGCCAGCTTTTATGAAGAAATCACCCATGGAATCCAACACCAATGAAGATGATGGTGATGATCCAAACATTGCTACTACAAGCGTTTGTTGTCCCAGAAAAATCAAATCAATTGGATACCAAAAGGTATAAAATTCAAACTCTTCCTCTTAGCTATTTGATATGATAGAAATTTCAATTTATCCAAATAGTGAAGGGTTATTTTCTTTGCATTCCCATCAAAATTATCAATAGTTCCTATAAATAAGAAGGCAAAATTCTTGAAAATTGAGGATGTTTGTACGAACTATTTCGCTTGAAGATTTTTTTTATTTTTATTTTTTCCTTCCACAAAAAAATTAGTAGCCAAAATTTTCTTAAAGATGGGAAGAGATGTAGATCTTATTGTGAAATGTGGTGTTGAAGCTCCATTGTATGTAGGAGAATGTGGATTTGATCCACCAACTTCAAATCGCCACTGTCTACTCCTTAGAAACTAAACCCAAGTTGGTACTTAACAAGGCATACTCAAAGTGATCCCCTATAAATCCCTAGAATTTTATGGTTGGGATTGGGAAACACCAAAACATTTTTAGACAGATACACTCTTCGTCTTTTTTGATAAAAAGAGGATTCTGCAGAGAGAAACCAATAGTTATTCCCTCCGGTCCTAGTTATAAAAGTCTAAAATTTGACTTGTCTTAGTCTTTTTTTATAAGATCTTGGTAAAAGTTGTCTAAACATTTAATGATTTTTTTTTCTCTCCTCATCTTTTTCCCATCACTACTACAATGATGATTCGTTGAAGTCTATGTTGGTGGTTGAATGCCAAGCATGATGGCTACTTCCTTAATGGGAGGTAAAGAGACGATAGTGAAGAGAAGTGACTCTGGCAATAAACTCAACATGTCCATGGCAACACAACACAATGGAAAATGTTTATGATGGAATGATATTTTGAGGGTTTTTATAGAATGAAGGATCATAATGACAACGAAAAGGTGTCTATATATGATTGTTCGCAATCTTTGAACCAAACGTTATATATTTGATTCAATGCTTAGCTTCTGGTTGCCTCAAAGATGGTAGCGAAGTTCATGGTCTACAGGTTTCTCTGCTCATATATATACATGTGTTTTGATTTATGGCTTCTTTATTTTTCTTTATTTTTAAATTTATTTGATCATTTGTTGCTTCATGATGGAGTCCTAGACATTAAAGAAATCAACCAAGAAATTATGACTTCCAGGGCGTTATTGCCCCCCTCAAAAATCTTATTAGTGCCCATAGCTCTTTTGGGGAAACTTCATGAGTAAAAATGCTTTTTAACCCAAAAATAGGTAATGTTGATGTCATGTAGGCATGCCAACTTGGCATAATCAGTCAACTAGAAGTTGACTGTTTGGATTTGTCAGGACAGGGTAGGGTAATATTGCCACATTTTTTAAGCTTTCGAGGCAAAACTGCCCCCTTCATAACTTCCTAGTGCCTAATACCTATTAGTAGAAGCTTTCCAAGCATTTTTGTCATATTCTAAAATTATGAATACGACTAAACAAGAAAATGAATACATAGAAGAAAGATGACAAAGAATAATAACTAATCATGATACAAATAAATGAGAAATAATGTATATCAGAAGGCTTAATACAATGAATAAAAAAAAATGAAGAGTGTATTTGTTTGTAAAATACTAAAATTAAACATCACGACTTTGCTAACATCAATTTCTAATATTTATTGTGGCATCTCAATAAATAATTTTCCCAATATATTATTTTGATTTTTTTCCTTTGCTAGGATTAAGGCCAACCTTTTTCCCTTTGTCTTTAACTTTTTAATTAAAAATATTTACAAGCGGGCAAACCCTCCAACCCACCTTGGTGGGGGTTGGGCTGCTGTTTTTTCAGCCCTCCAAGATGCAGGCTACACCAACCTACCCCATCTAGCTTGTAGGCAAGTCTGTATTCCAAACTAATCCTTTGGGCTTTTCACTCACCGTACCAGACGATCTAGACCTTCTAACTTTAGCGGAAATTTGCCCAATAAATAATTGGGTCAATGACAATCATTTTCTAAAAAAGAAAATTAAAAGACAATTGAGTGTCCAATAATTTTAAAAAAAATTATAATTTTTTATTTTAATAATTGTAAACTTCAAAGGTTCAATTATAAATATCAAATAAAATATCAAATAAAATATTTAAAATTCATTTCAAATTATGCAACTGTTAGTTTTTCATTAGGTCAAAATAATATTTACAACTTTTTTTTAATGGAAATTTACTAATAAATTTTATGAAATTATTTTACCACCAGATTATTATTAATTTAATATTTTATACTTTTTGACTGACACGCCATTTTACCACCAGATTATTCATTTCAAATGGGAATTTTGCTATCATTTGTATGGAACTTTCTGCATAAAAGTAGCTGGCAGTCAAAAATCAACTTTTGAAGTTACTGGTTGAAGAAGTTGGATTGTCTTTTTTTTCTTTTTTTTGGAACCAAACTGAAACTATAAAAGTTAGTGTATTAGGCTATAAGCATTGTTTCTTGGAAATATTTTGCTTGAGCTGTTGATTTGCATTTCATCATCGCTAGCTCTGATTTTTTTTTTTTTTTTTTCCTGCTATTATGCAGCAAGCTGACTTAAATCTAATCTGAATTTCCACTTTTCTTGCTGGTACATATGGTCCTTACATTTGAAACATGTGACCTAAGCTATAAGTATGTGGTTTTGTTTAGTGTCAGTTGTAAGCTCATAAATTTCCATACATGTGTTTGCCCCTAAATCTGATTGCTGCATTTACCATTCTTCTGCAGTTAATCTTGTTCTCTGTGAGTCCTCACTCTTGAGAAAATTTAATCTCATAAGTTCTACCTTCTGGTTTAACTTCATTTCATGTGAATTTCATATTGAACATATTGCTGAAATTTTCACTCGAGTTGCGAAGTGATACTTGTTAAGCATGATTCTTGAAATTCCAGTCTTTGATTCCATTTCATAATTCTGGAAGTTTTATTGGGCTGCTGAATCATTGGTCTTGAACTATAAAAGTCTGATGCAAATGAACTTGGTTCTGTAGTTAGTCCAAGTCTGCTGTGGTTGTTGATTGATACCAAGATTTCGGTTATAGCAAGGAATTTGGTGTTGAAAGACAAATTGTATTCCCTTGCTACTGGAAATTGCGCATTTCTTTTTTAAAAAAAATTTGGCTGCACTCTCTTTGCTGAAACTCTGGTTATGTGACTCAAGCTTCCAATATTCCTTGCTATCCCAATTTGCTGTGTTTTACTGTGTCAGATGCACTTATTCCCACCCTGGTTTGGTGATTGCATATTTTTGCACTGAGAAAAAAAAAAAAACACTCCTTTGTTAAAAAGTGTTTTTAGATTTTGTTTTGAAATGTTTCTAACACACATATAACCATATCTAATATATCTTCCTTCTGTGTTTCTTCAGTCACCTTCCTGTGACTTCTGCAGTGCAAGCTGAGGCGGAATCAGGAGGTTAGGGTTGGCCGCTACAATATTGAAGAAATTAAGGACCGTCTTGGGAAGTGAACAGTCAACGTGCACGCTACATGTAATTGGTGAGAAAGTGGTGTGTTTCGATATCCCTGAGGATTTTGACGTGGAAGCTATACAAAATATTGAAGACATAAAGGACCGTCTTAGGAAGTGGCGCATACAAAGAAGACAACAACACTCGAAGATGAACGATTCGGAAAATATTACACACACACACACACATAAACAGTCAACGTTGTCTGTTTTCATGATCTTTAAATGAGGACAACAATTGTTACAACGTTATTCAGTATCTATTATTTTTTCAGTATTACTGCCACTTGGCCTCAACGCAGACGTGTCGGTCCATCCCGGAAGTTCTGAACTTTACCTTATATGGACCTAAACACAAGAGAAATGCTAGTGACATTGCTTCAACAAGCCAGGTGATACATATAACTTCTTGGTTTTATCATATATACTCTTTTGGTTCTATTTATAAGGCTGAGAAAATGTTTTATTTATCCTATTTATGATATAATATTTCTTATTTTCACTCCCATCATTAAAATTGTTGGGTCCGCCACAGAGTGCAAGCTCATATCAAAAACAGAGATCCCAGTGAGTGTTTGATGATTGATACCTCTGAGAACTCCACTGGAGGCTGAGGAACAAATTCAACAGAAGGAAATTCTCGTCACTCTTCAAGAACGAAGCTAGGCGCAGGATTTATAGATTTTTCTACAGAATGAAAAATTGATACTCTATATATATTTATATATATATAGCTAACATGAGTTTGGTTTTGTAAAATTTTATTCTATATTTGGATGAAATTAATCCCAGCCAATAATATTTGCGTATAACTGTATTTATATATGTTGGTGAATGCAAAGTTCATAACGTTTATTAGCCCAAATGTAAGAAGTTGGTGTTGTCTTTTTTGAATTGGAGGTTAAATATAATTCATATTAGTGGTTGTAATTTTTTTTATAATCAATAACAATTTATTAGTTGCAAAAGTATTGGGTTTTTTTTTTTTGCATGATTTATTTATGTCAATTGGTATTTATATTCATATGACGCAAATATATTTTGTTTTCTTAAAAAACACCCTACTCAACAGTTATTAACAAATAATCATCAAATATTATGAGGATATTTTACCGTTATTTACCCAGAACCTTAACATAGTCAAAGAGAATATGTTACGGTTATAACTAAAGAACCTTAAAATATTTCTCAGATTATCTTACGGAAGCAACCCTAAAATACTAAAATTTAACGCTTATGGTTTAAAACCGTAAAATATAACATTTTCTGTGGTAGTACATACTGCATTCTCTTTCTGACTTTCTATCATTATATTATTACTTTATTTCTCTCTTCTTTTCTTCCTTCTTATTAATAAAAGCATATTTAAAATAAGAAGTTTATTTCAGATATACTTATTATTTTAAACTAATTTTAACTACTTTCTTAAATCATGTACTTCAGTTGTTCGGCTTTTATAAATAGGACGAGATTATAACAAAACCAAAGGGCTTTAATACACTACCAAAGAATAAGCACCAAGTTCTCATCTCGTCTAAATGATCCAAATTTTATATTTTTTTAATAGATGTTTTATAAATAAAAAAATAAAAAAAGTATTAATTAAGATATTATTTTTATTTTAGATTCTATATTTAGTAAAATAATTTATTTTAAAAAATTTAGAATATAAAATCGACACCGTCCAGATGGAAATGGGACGAGGAGAGATAGACATCATGATTGGTTCCTAGTTTCAAGCCCTGAACAGTGTTTCCGCAGTATTATATTGATATTTTAGAGGCATATGACCCCTATGAAAAGTGTTTTTGGAGTATTATATTGATATTCTGGAGCCATTTGACCCCTAGGAACAGTGTTTTTGGAGAGAAGCCCGTAAGCGCGAGCCATTTTTTGAAAATATGACTTGGTATAATAGTATTCAGTTATATATAGATTGTAAAAGAGACTTTTAATTTAGACGATGCAACATCTATGATTTAATTACCTCATCATCTTCAAGCTTAAATATACAATATTTCAAGCTTATTCACACGGTGGGTTTCGTTTATTTATGCTAGCTAGCTAGTGATGACTCAATGAATTTGAACCATATCTATTATAAGGATGATTTCAAGCTGTCAAATATGAAACTTCCAAAGCACCCAGTTTTGATAGCACATTATTTTGAAGTAAATTTTTTTAATTGCTTTATTATATTGAAACTTTCAAAGTACACAATTTCACCTCTCTACTATAAATCTTATATGTCTTGCATGTACCACGGGCAACCTATTCACTACACATATCCTTGAATATAATGATGAGATACATTTTATTTATTTATAATAGCTGGAGATGACACTCAATAGATCTAAGCTATCTATTTTAAACATTTTGAGCAATTTATAATTTCAATAGCCCATTGTTTTAAAACAAATTACGTTGGCGACCTGTTGTTTTTATCCGCTAAAAACCTAATCGTTGATGAAACTTCTAAAGCACACTGATTCGGCGGCCCGTTGTTTTTATCCACTAAAAACCTAATCATTGATGAAACTTCTAGAGCACACTAATCTGACAACCTATGGTTTTATCTTTCCATATATGCCTTATCTCTCATCTATAAAATAAATTTTATTAACCTAGATCTGTTGAGACACAAACTTGCAGATCAATCTTCATCAAATTTCGTCTGCAAATTTTATCTTCCCTAGCTTTTATATATGAAGAAATCACCCATGGAATCCAACACCAATGAAGATCATGGTGATGATCCAGACATTTCTACTACAAGCATTTGCTGTCCTAGAAAAATCAAATCAATGGGATACCAAAAGGTATAAAAATCAAACTTTTCCTAGCTATTTGATATGATTGAAATTTCAATTTATCCAAATAGTGAAGGGTTATTTTGTTTTCTTTGCATTCCCATCAGAATTTTGAATAATTCCTATAAATAAGGTGGCAAAATTCTTGAAAATTGAGTATGTTTGTAGGAACTATTTCGTTTGAAGATATTTTTTTTCTTCCAAGGGAAAAGTAGTAGCCAAAATTTTCTTAAAAATCGGGATGAGATGTAGATCTTATTGTGAAATGTGGTATTGAAGCTCCATTGTATATAGGAGATTGTGGATTTGATCCACTACTTCAAATCGCCAGTGTTTACTCCTTAGAAACCAAACCCAAGTTGTTACTTAACAAGGCATACTCAAAGAGATCCCTTGTGAATCCCCAGAATTTAATGGTTGAGATTGGGAAACACCAAAACATTTCTGGATGCACTCTTCTTTTTTTTCAATTAAAAAAAAAGAAAAACAAAAAGAAGGATAAAGCAAAAAGAAACCAACAGTTACTCCCTCCAGTCATTTATATAAGAGTTCGAAATTTGAATCGCCTTAGTTTTTTTTATGAGTTCGACAAAAGTTGTTTAAACATTTAAATGAGTTTTCTTTTTCATTTTTTTCTCCTCATATTTTTCCCATCACTACTACAGTGATTCGTTGAAATCTATGTTGGTGGTTGAATGCCGGGCATGAAGAGAAGAGAAGTGATTCTGGCAATAAACTCAACATGGCCATTGCAACACAAGACTATGGAGAATGTTTGTGAGGGAATGATATTTTGAGGGTTTTTATAGAATGAAGGATCATAATGACAATGAAAAGGTGTCTATATATGATTGTTCCCAATCTTTGAACCAAACGTTACATCTTTGATTCATTGCTTAGCTTCTGGGTTGCCTCAAAGATGGTAGCGAAGTTATGGTCTATAGGTTTCTCTGCTCATATATATATGTGTGTGTTTT
This sequence comes from Acacia crassicarpa, assembly GCA_034222035.1. NCBI lineage: Eukaryota > Viridiplantae > Streptophyta > Magnoliopsida > Fabales > Fabaceae > Acacia > Acacia crassicarpa. The sequence goes on from JAWXYG010000003.1 coordinate 45,936,624, forward strand.
GATTTATGGGTTCTTTCTTTTCTTAGATTTTTCAATTTATTTGATCATTTGTTGCTTCATGATGGAGTCCTAGTTATCAAAAAGATCAACTAAGAATTTATGACTTCTAGGGCATTATTACCCCCCTTGAAAAACTTATTGGTGCCCACAACTCTTTTGTGAAAACTTCTAGGGCAAAAATATTGTTCTTTGGTCCAAAAAATGCGACGTGGATGCCATCTAGACATGCCAACTCAATATAATCGGTCAACTAATAATTCATTGTCTGGATCTGTTAGGGTAGGGCAATATTACCACACTTTTTAAACTTTTGAGGCAAAATTGTCTCATCGAAAACTTCCTGGTGCCTAATGCCCATTAGTGGAATCTTGACATTTTCTCCCTATAAGATATTCTAAAAATATGAATACAACTAAATAAGAAAATTAATGCATAGAAGAAAGATGACAAGGAATAATAACTAATCAGGATACAAATAAATGAGAAATTGTGTATATCAGAAGGCTTAACACAAAGAATTAAAAAAAAATGAAGAGTGTATTTGTGAGTGAAATACTAAAATTAAGCATCATGTCTTCGCTAACATCAATTTCTAATAATATTGTGGCATCTCAATAAATAATTTTCACAATATATTTTTTTGATTTTTTTCCTCTGTCGCTAAAACAAGATATACTAGTATTAAGGCCAACCTTTTCCCCTTTATCTTCAAGTTTTTAATTAAAAATATTAATAGGCGGTCGGGCCGATGAGCTACTGCTCCAACCCACCTTGGTGAGGTCAGGCTGGTGTAATTTCAACATGCCAAGATGTGGGCAGCACCAACCCGCCCCATCTAACCTGCAAGCAAGCCCGTATTCCTCACTCTAGCGTCATTCGTGCTCTTCACGCACCAGACAATCTAGATCTACTAATTGTAGAGGAAATTTACCCAATAAATAATTGAGTGAATGATAAGTATTTTCTATTAAGAAAAAAAAAAGATTGAAAGACAATTGAGTGTCCAATAAATTTTAAAAAATAAAAATAAAAATATTGATTTTAATAATTGTAAATTTCAAAGGTTCAATTATAAATATCAAATAAAATATTTAAATTTAATTTCACATGATGCAACTGTTAGTTTTTCACTAGGTCATAAAAAATGTCATTTTTCTTAAATGTCTAAATTATACTTACAACTTTTTTTTTTTTTGGGAAATCTACTAATAAATTTTATGAAATTATTTTACCACCAAATTATTATTAATTTAGTATTTTATACTTTTTGACTGACAAGCCATGCCGTGGGAGCTACTAAATAAAACTAGACTAACTATGCATTATAATGATGCTAACTCAGGTCGATCTAGTTGAGGGGTCGATTATTTAGTCCCTAGCTAAGTAAGATTAATTAACAAATTAAACAAATAGTATAATGAACAATACTAAGCTAAGGTACTTTTTTTAGGTTTTTCTAAGTTTAATTAATGAAATGAAGTGTTGTGAAATGTGAATATGGACTTCCCTGATGAGTGAATCTACTAGCTATCCTTGCTCCAATTAAACCGAGTCTAATTCCTTTGTTAAACTATTTGTGAGATGAGACCTTCTCCAAACAACTCTTCAAATTAGCTAAACCCACCAAGACACCTAGCTTGAGTTTGGCCCTAAACATGTATTAAATCTTGTAGGAGGCATTCTCTACTCAAAATGACAATTGATAAAGACCTAGCCGGCCAAACAAGAGTTTCAAACACCCAGAGTGGTAGAACAAGGCTAATAGCAGGCTAATAATTCATTCTACCACATCAGTAAAGTTCAAAATGTAATACAAATTTCAGTCTCAACATACAAAACCGAAAACACAACTTAATACAATCACATATCATAATCCCTGCACACCCGGGTTTAACAGTCTATAACCATACAAAGTGACACTGAAGTTAAGGTAGAAGAAACTCCCTATAAGCACAAAGAACTCCAGCTAGCTTCATCAATCACCATGGGTTAGCGAATCAGCCACTAATGACTACACAAACAGCTTCACCGAAGCTTGAAGAACGCTTGGCCATGGCAGCAATGAAGAGGATAGAGTGGAGAAAAAGAATGATGGAAGACTTCGAGTTTGGAATGGAGATAGTGATGACCGGCAGTTGATAGGAATATACAACAGTAGCGCCCTTTGTTGGTTTACTCAAGAAAGAAGCACGTGAACAAGAATATTTAAAATATAATAGCTATGCTTTTTTCCTGTTCTGTTTTGAGGAAGTTATCCTTAGGTAGTTATGTTTTAGGTAGTTAAGTATATCTTATGTTAGTTCTCTATGTGTTTTGATGATAATCAACAATTTTAAACATGTTTTGAAGTTTCCACATTTGCTAAAAACCATCTGTCAATTGGAAAAATCATCTGTCAATTGGAAACTCGAGTATTGAAATGGATACTCGAGTATTGACTTGACAGTGAATTGCTCAAATCCATTTTTACAAAGCAATACTCAAGTATTGGAAGTAATACTCGAGTATTGGAGTTCCAGAGAGCTATCAAGTTTTCACCTTGAGTAAATACTCGAGTATGGCATTTGAATACTCGAGTATTGGACTTACAGAGAGCAATCAAGTTTTCACCTCGAATGAATACTCGAGTATGGCATTTGAATACTCGAGTATTGGTCTTACAGAGAGCCTTCAAACTTTTATAACTTATGCAAACTCGAGTATAGGTTTACATACTCGAGTATTGAGCTTTTACAAAGTTTTTCAACTGAACACCTGTTTATGAATACTCAAGTATTCACTTGAATACTCAAGTATTGTAGTGGAAAAACTACACAATTTTTGAAATTGAATCAATACTCGAGTATTGATCTGCAAACTCGAGTATTGGGCATACAGAGAGGTTATCCACTTGTCAATGATTTGAATACTCAAGTATTGGAATGAATACTCAAGTATTAAGTTTTTGAACTTAAACTAATTATCTCACTAAAGTTTCAAAACTCGAGTATAGACTTATATACTCGAGTATTGACATTGGTTTTCAAAGTTCAAGTCACGATGGTTTGTCTCTGGAAGAAGCATACTCGAGTATCAGCTTAGATACTCCAGTATTGATTCAAGTACACAGTGACAAACTCGAGTATTGAAGAACATACTCGAGTATTGGGCGCTGAAACTGATTTTCAAATCTGACGAATTTGCGAAACATTCTCTTTTGATCTTAATGCTTCCATTAATCATTCATATATGTTCCTAGCTATGTTTAACCACTTTGCTAAGTGAGTTTCAGTTGACTTAGAAGAATATTAATGAAGGTCAAGGCAAAAAGCATAAAGTGTTCAGAGCATTAAATGCACTTCAGAAAATTAGCCTCCTTTTGGTTAATCCAACTGAGCACGCCTACAGAACGGTAAAGAATGCTTTCTACAACAAGTAAACTCTTCTCAACGGGCAAATCCACAGAGAGCCACCTCAAAGCAAATATACATCTGGATTAAGTGGAGATTAGAGAGAGAAGCTGACCAAAGCTATCACTAATCACCTCCAACGGTTTGATTCATCTTACAACGGTCATTTAATGCTCTCTAAGTATAAATAGAGTGCATTCAAGGCTTCTCAACAACTAAGAACATCTGAAAACGCTCAAGCATTCAATAGTCTCAACTACCTTCTGTTCTCAGTTGTAAATTGTCTTTTGACATTGTGAGCTTCAGTGATTATCACTATCTACTCTTTGAGAGAGTTTTAATTGTTCATTGATTATTGATTGTAAAGAACCACAAGTCAGGGGACTTGGTGGTTGGGATCTTTGATTACAACTTGTAAGAGGGAGTGAGTTCTAGTGAGAGAACTACTCTTGAGTGCAAAGTGTGTAATCATCGATATAGTGGAAAATCCCCGAGTGTCTGGGGACTGGACGTAGGTCAAGTTGATAAGACCGAACCAGGATAAATTCTTGTGTGCAAGCTTTTCTTCCCTTACCTCTGATTTACCCTGTTTTCCTTAGTTCAAAACAGAGCATTTTTCGAAAATTTAAGTATACCCAATTCACCCCCCTCTTGGGTATCCAGCTCCACTTTCATCTTATCCTTTAGGAAGTTATAGGGAAGTTGTTAGAAGTTATCCTAACCTGTTTACATTCTATCTATATATCTCATGTAAGACATTAACAGTATTATGAATGAAATTATATGTGTTGTATTCGGTCAAGAACTGAGATTCTTTGTTCTTGAATTAATTGGTGATTGATCTAGATTCTGGATTCATCAATTTTGGTATTAGAGCGTTTCTTTCTCTGGGCCAATTAGTGTGTGATATGGGCAATAATAGGAAGAAAACACAGTCCAATGTTTCTGCTAACCTTAATCAAGAGGCAGAATCCTCAAAATCCCCAGAAATTGAATTACCCTCTTCAGCCCCAGACAATGTGACGCAGCAATTAAACTTCATTGTATCCAAATTGTTAAGTTTGGATGCAGAGATGAAGGAAGTGCAAAAAAAGAAGGAACCAATCGTTATATTGGAGCAGGAGGAGAAGGAAAGAAGTGATAAAATGCAAGAACGGGTTGAAGATTTTGAAGGTGACATACCCTGGTGGAGCAAGAGGCCAAGCAATCTCCCTCATTCCAAAGTTGAATTCCCAAAACTCGAGACTGGTGACCTGAGAGGCTGGATTATGAAGGCAGAAAAGTACTTTAGATACTACCAAACTCCTGAAGATCTGAAAGTAGATGTGGCTGCAATGTATCTAGAAGGAGAGGCTCTGGATGTATTCACATGGGTTTCTTCAAGCCGAACCATATGCTATTGGGAGGAATTGACTCAGATCTTCCAAGAGCAATTTGGACCAGCAGAATTTCAGAACCCTGACATTTATTTGTGCGATGTGAAGCAAACGGGAACTGTTGAGAAGTACCGTAAAGAGTTCGTGCATCGTTCATCTGGAGTGCAAAATTGGCCTGAGCACTGCCTCTTAGCGGTTTTTATCAACGGGTTGAAGGGAAATCTAAAATCTGATGTGAAAATTCAAAAACCAAGGACTGTTTACAAAGCCACAAGTCTTGCGCTGGAATTTGAAGCCAAATACGCTCCACAAAATTCTCATATGAAGGCGCAACAATTTAAGGATTCACAATTTAATTCAAATTGGCAGAATTCGCGATATCAGGGCACACAAAATAACTAGGCAATTAATAATTCCTCCAATTCGGCCAATAATTGGGGAATTAATAATTCTATTAATCTGGCTAACTTCAATCCTAACAAACCGTTGCTACCATCGGCATCTCCACAAAATCAGGGGGGTGTGACGTCAGTTGGAATTTCTGAAACAGAACATCAAAATCGACGCAACAAAGGATTATGTTATCGTTGTGAGGCCCCTTTCTCGCCTGGTCATCGTTGCAACGCATATTCCTTAAAAATCATGGAAATACCCGACGATAGTGAAGAAACGACGATAGAGGAAGATGATACAAGTCAAGAGACATTTGCAGAAATTTCACTACATGCTTTTCTCGGGAAAAAGTCACAAACCACTATGAAAGTCTGGGGTACACTGAAATCGAAGAAGGTGCTGATTCTGATTGACTCAGGCTCAACACACAATTTCGTTTCTAATGAGTTGGTGTCAGAATTATCATTGAAACTAAACATGTTTCCTCCCTTAAGAGTCCAAATCAGTGATGGCTCTATGAAGGCTTGCAATGTTATTTGCAGAAACCTCACTATTACAGTGCAGAGCTTAACCATTATTGAAGAGTTCTTTCCTTTTAAACTTGGCAGTGTAGACATGGTCTTGAGCATCAAGTGGCTGGCTTCTTTGAACACTGTAGCGGCTAATTGGCAACAATTGTTTATGATTTTCTGGGTAGATGGTAAAAGATATAGACTTCAAGGATTACCTCCATCATCTTCTCAGATTTCTCTATGTAGATATGATGGTATGGAGATTGTACGTCGATTCAAAATCCTGCAAGATTTACAACAACAGTTTGTTAATATTTTCCTTGAACCACAATTCCTTCCCCCTGTTCGAAACAGAAGCCATTATATCCATCTACATCCAGGCGCCTCTCCCCCTAACATTCGGCCATATAGATACCCACATTCTCAAAAAACTGAAATTGAAAACCAAGTTGCTACATTACTTCAGAAAGGTTTCATCCGCCCTAGTGTAAGCCCTTTTGTAAGTCTTATTCTGTTAGTTCCAAAAAGGAACTCTACTTGGCGTCTTTGTATAGATTATAGAGAGCTGAATAAAATCACTGTGCCAGACAAATACCCTATTCCTACGGTCAATGAATTGATTGATGAGCTTCATGGAACTAAATATTTCTCAAAAATTGATCTTCGTTCTGGGTATCACCAAATTCGAGTTGCTCCTATGGATATACCAAAGACAGCTTTTAGAACTCATTCAAGCCACTATGAGTTTATAGTCATGCCGTTCGGCCTCACAAATGCTCCATCTACTTTTCAAGCCATCATGAATGACTTGTTTCGACCATATCTCCGGAAATTCATATTGGTGTTCTTTGATGATATCTTGGTTTATAATAAGGATTTTCAAGATCATATCACTCATTTAAATATCATCTTCCAGTTATTACGTTTGAATGAGTTTTACGTAAATCCTGAGAAATGTGACTTTCTCCAGATCGATATTTCATTTTTGGGACATAACATTTCTTCTCAAGAAGTGGTGGCTGACCCTGACAAAATCTCTGCTATTGAGAAATGGCCCTTACCCAAAAACCTTTTTGAATTACGTGGCTTTTTGGGTCTTACAGGCTACTACCGTAGGTTTATCAGAAATTATGGTCAAATTGCCAAGCCTTTAACTGATATGACCAAAAAAGATGGTTTTAAATGGGATGATCATTCATTGATAGCGTTCCAAGACTTGCAGAAAGCATTAGTTCAAGCCCCGGTACTACAGTTACCTTACTTTTCCAAGAAGTTTGTTGTTGAATGCGATGCTTCTTCTTCTGGTATTGGTGCTGTTTTACATCAAGATGGACATCCAATTGCATTTTACAGCAAAGGTTTGTCTCATTCAAAGCAGAACAACTTGGTTTATCATAAAGAATTGTTAGCCTTGGTTTCTTCTTTACAAAAGTGGTGTCATTATCTTCTTGGGCGCAAATTTGAGGTTCATACTGATCATTTTAGCCTTAAATATCTCTTGGAGCAGCGCATAACAACTCCGGCCCAACAACGATTGATATTGAAGCTTCTCCCATTTGATTTTCAGAATATATACAAGACCGGATCTTCTAATAAGGCTGCTGATGCTTTATCACGAATTCCTCATTCTAGTGATTTCTTCTCTTTGGTGATTCCCCACGCTAACTTATTTCAGGATTTGCCATTCCTTTTGGATCAAGATCAAAATACCTCAGCTATTAAGGCATCTCTCAAATCTGCGCCTCAATCAGTTCCTCATTTTACTCTTAATGGTGAACTTTTATACTACAAGGAAAGATTAGTCATCCCTGCTGCATCTGCTCTTTCTACTGCATTGATCAAAGAGGTTCATTCGACTCATATAGGAGGTCATGGTGGGATCCTCAAAACACTTAAACGCCTGCAGCAATTTTACTATTGGCAGCATATGAAAGAGGAAGTTGCCAATTACATTCAGAGTTGTTTAGCTTGTCAACGTGGTAAGTAATACCTTAAGCGCCAGGTGGTCTTTTACAGCCCTTACCTATCCCAGCACATATTTGGGAAGATATTTCTATGGATTTCATCACTGATTTACCTCCTCATGGTTGGGAATGTATCTTTGTGGTTGTGGATCGTTTTAGTAAAGCAGCGCATTTTATGGGTATGCCACAAACTTTTTCTGCAAAATTTGTGGCATCTATTTTCTGCAAAGAGGTAGTTCGTTTGCATGGATTTCTTAAGTCCATTGTGTTAGATCGAGATCCTATATTTCTGAGTGCTTTTTGGCAAGAATTATTTCGCTTGAGTGGCACTACCCTCAAATGAGCACTTCTTACCATCCTCAAACCGATGGTCAAACTGAAGTCGTAAACTGGTGTTTGGAGACGTACTTACGATGTGTTTGTCAAGACTTTCCTAAACGCTGGAGTCAATTTTTGCATTGGGCTGAATTCTCCTACAATTCAGGATTCCATTCATCAACTGGTTTCAGTCCTTTTCAGGTTATATATGGTAAAACACCTCCTTCTTTGCTGCCTTATGTATCTGAGGGCACCCGTATCAAGGATTTGGCTAATCACTTTGAAGAAAGGGATGCTGTTATAAATCTGATTAAATCTAATCTGGCTACTGCTCAATCACAGATGAAGACATATGCAGATTCTCATCGCAGGGATATCAGTTTTGCAATAGGTGACTTGGTGTTCCTCAAACTCCAGCCATACAGACAAAAATCCCTTTCTAATTGCAAATACCATAAGCTGTCACCAAGATATTTTGGCCCCTGTCCAATTAAGAGCAAAATCGGATCTATTGCATACGAACTCACTACCACCAGAATCTAAAGCTCATCCTATTTTCCATGTCTCACTCTTACGTCCGACTCATGGCTATGTACCTTCTACACCTCTACCTCCTCTTCCTATTTCGGATGATTGGGAGTTACTATTAGAGCCTGCACAAGTTCTGGATTCTAAAGTACTCACTACAGATTCTTCCAAAGAAATTCATCTGCTTATTCAATGGAAGAACCGCCCTTCTGAAGAAGCTAGTTGGGAGCCATATGATCTGATTGCTTCCCAATTTCCTCAATTCAGCCTTGAGGACAAGGCTCATTTTGAAGGGGAGGGTAATGATAGGAATATACAACAGTAGCGCCCTTTGTTAGTTTACTCAAGAAAGAAGCACGTGAACAAGAATATTTAAAATATACTCCCTCCGGTCCTTATTATAAGGCACCAACTAGCAAGTTTTTTTGATCCTTTTTATAAGGTACTTGTTTGTTCCCAATGATCATTAATTATTTGTTTACATGTTTGCCCATAATTAATGAGGGTAGTGTGTGAGAGTAAAAATTAATATAATATTAGAGTTTAGTATAATTAGTAGGGATAATATTGGAAGTTACTTAAATTGTAGGGAAACTTTATTGACTTTAACTGTTTTTATTGGTTTGTGAGAAAAGTTAGTTGGTGCCTTATAATAAGAACCGGAGAGAGTAGTAGTTATGCTTTTTGCTTGTTCTGTTTTGAAGAAGTTATCCTTAGGTAGTTATGTTTTAGGTAGTTAAGTATATCTTATCCTTTAGGAAGTTATAAGGAAGTTATTAGGAGTTATCCTAACCTGTTTACATTCTATCTATATATCTCATGTAAGACATTAACAGTATTATAAATGAAATTATATGTGTTGCATTCGGTCAAGAACTAAGATTCTTTGTTCTTGAATCAATTGGTGATTGATCTAGATTCTGGATTCATCAGTAGTGGAGGTGGAGAATCCGGAGATGGTTGAAGCAGAAAGAGATGGTGGTGGCGTGCGTCTTTTGCATTGGTCCTTAAGTATCATTTCTGAAATCCAGGTCCTCAACTGTCATTAATTCTGGTACTTGACAATCATTTGCCCTTTTTAGCTTTTCATTCCAATTTCTCCCAAGTGGTCTACAGTGCAATTTAAGATAAGGTAATATCCTCTATCTCAAAAATCAATTAATTTATGAGCAATCACAAACATAAGACATTTTTACCCTTTTATGCAATTTAAATTAAGGTGTAACATTTAAGGGCAAAATGATAAATTAGTTATCATTAAAAATCTCCCCTCCCATCAAGTATCATTAAAAATCATTCCCTTTCCTTCCCCTTTGACCAAACCAAACAAAATAATCCCTTATCCTTTCCTTCCATCCTCTCCCTTCAAACCAAACAGACCCTAAGATTTTCCTTGGTTTGTATGAAACATACTGAGGACCTGATGAGTATATATGTAACATGTTTTCTTGAACTATGCATCGTTGAATATGTAAAGCTCATTTTCAATAGATGCTAAGAAAATCAAAGCAAAGAAAAGTCTAACAGTAAAGATGAGGAAGATGAGGAGAAGCTGGTTAATCTATAGTACAAGTCAACATGTATGCGTAAATATTTCATCAATTTATTGTCTCAATAGTTGAAGCTAACAATATATAGAGATGAAAAAGCAAAAGATCTCTAATATATCATGATAATATTAGAATAAGGATTCACAACAAATATAGGCCTAGAAATAACTAGACAAAAAACACAAATCTACCTAACAGTTGGGGCGCTAGTTAGGCATATCAAGTTATCAGCTACTGAAATTTCTTGGAACAGATATTTGTAAATACATCTTCAACTACTTTCATTTCCCTCTAGTCTTCACAAAGAAATTGCCCATAAAATCTGATGCTGATGAAGGAGAAGATGACGATATTACTACCATAGATGTAAATGTTCCTCAATTACCACAATACACAACACCTCTTACTGAAGATTTGCTCTTCCAAATCGTTGTGATAGTTCTTTTTGTCTTGGTTCGGCTTTCCTCTTCAGGACTTCACATCAGGTCTGCAATCAACATTGAGAATCTCTATAATGTTAGTTCACTCAATTCTCAAAGGCTATAAAATAAAGTTTTGTTCATTAACTGATCAAGTGAACTGATTTGTTGATCTAAAATGAATACTAATCCTAAAGGAAAGGATGTTACATGCTCACTCAAAAATTGTGTTTAAAAGTACTCCCTCCAGTCCTTAATATCAGACATATTTAGGAAATTAAACCTGATGCTAAGTATAAAACATATTTTTCATATTTGTCAATTTTTTCTTAATTTACCCTTATTGATGCTCCCTTAACAATAATCAAGAAGAACAGGAAAAGAAGAAATTAAAGAAGATGATTAAGGTGTTTTAGATAATACAAGCTATATTAACTAATTTAATTAACTTCTTTAATTTAATCAAATTAGGTAAATAAGTCTTATATTAAGAACTGAAGGGAGTAATATCTTAAGAGGTAATAACATGACTTGACTTGACTTGACTTGACGATACGTGTTGTGAATCAAATGCAGAATAGAGCATAAAATATATATCATACTAACATCAATGTTCAATCTTTCAAATCAAATGAACATCATACCCTAAGTTCTTTCATGTAAGTTGTTCTGGTATCTCTATAGAGACTTATCATGAGATGAGTAAATATGCCCAATTTGTAATGTCAGATTCTAACTAAAAATTCGGCGAATAGAACATGACGCCAGCAATAGCTAAGCTTCAGAGGTAAGAGAAGCCTTTCATGAGTTATGCAACATACAATAAAAGGAAGAAAGAGAAGGGAGAAGATAAAACTTGTAACTCACATTGGTGAGGACAGTTTTTTCGGGGCCTCCAAGAAAACAATCTTGCAATTTACTGATGGCGGCAGCATAACAGTGAAACCATCCTTACTCTCATCAAAATTGGTTGGTCCACTACAAAAATGTTGCTGAGTTCCCAAAGCTTCGTGACCTTCTGCTAGATTTTGAGCATTTCATCTGCCCAGAGGCTACAAACAAGCCGTCCTTCATGGGAGAACACCAAGTTAGCTGAAGCCTTTTGATTCCTGAGAGCTGAAGAAAATATAGTTACTCGACGTAATTTGAATTGAAATAAATTATATCTGTTGACTAAGCGAAAAAACTAACTGAAGTTTTTAATTTCCCCCAATAGAAAAATTGCAGGTGTAAAATGAAATGGATCACATCAAAATTATGCTGATATGGTGGCTCGCAAACCCAAAGACCACAAAATGAACAAACAAAGCATTCCAGAGATGTAGGTGAATCAAAATTCTGATCCACACTGAAATAAACTCAGCAAAAGGCTCAAAAATTCCCTCTACCATTTCCAGGAGTGATGAAACAAACAATCCCAACGACTGCCAAAGAGCTAACTATGGATTATATGTGTTCAGGAATGACCACCTAGGAGGCTGCTTGTCAACTGCTAGTTCCTCATTTCACAATTTGTGCACGTCATCTTTGTGTGGGGGCCATGCTAATCTTCTCTGTATCATTCCTCTTTCTTTATTCATAGCCTTTCTAGGTTAGCTAACAACCTGCAAAAGTCATGGCACCTTATGAAGCAATCCAAAATTTGGTTAAGGAATATTTTATCTCAACAGAAACTTATTTTGATTAGATATAGACAAATGAAACAACAAATCACCTTGGATATTTACCTAGCACCTCAACTGAGCTGATGAAAAATCTATAGGGCCTAAAGTTCTGTTGGAATTGAGGATGCAAAACAGTTGACATGTGTAGCAACTCGGTAAAAGCTCTAAACTCATGACTGCAAAAGAGCAATCAAGAAATCACCCTTCTATCATCATTTTAAAGAAGATGAGGAAGATTCTGATGAGGAACTACTCTATTACACGTGAACATGTGTTTAGAAAATCCAATGCTTGCACTAAATGACTAGCCGTACATCATACAGGTGTGGAGTTTTCTAAGACAGTTGACAACCTCCCTTAGAATGTAGAATTCGTCATCTAACATGTACATTGAGCTCAATGCTCCCAGCATGTAACTTATTCCCTTGTATAACTTAACGTCATAGACTCATAGCCTTTGTTTCCACAAGAAATAAACAATAAATCATCTGTTATTGTCATTACGTTAGTTTATTACAATTCATGTGTTATAATAGTATAGGATGCATTTTCATAAGCATATGCTAATTCCTTTTTCCACAAACACACACACCCAAAAAAAAGAGTTTAATAAGGTAAAAGATTGCATAAAGTTAGAAGTTTTGAAATCCTCAAACAAAGAAAACAAAGCAAAAGAACTCATATATAAAAACTAATCGGTAATAGAGGGAGTGCTCTCCAATCCTTCAAAGAATAGTGAATCCCTTAAAACAATCATAGACAGAGAAGCTTAGTGTTAGGACCACTTTTCAATACCTAGGAAGATACATGATAATGGAAAGGGGCACCTTTTGTTGGTTAGGACTATGATTTGCTAATTCGGACAAAGCAATAGAGAAGTAGGGCGACTATAGGGTTGCTATGGTCTAGGCCTATGAGAAGAGGGCTTTGTGAGTCACTTTTGGGGTCTTTAAATTCTCATACTGATCCAGAGAAAAGGGGGACAAGAATTTGAAATTGGTCTTGGCCCTATGGGGAGTGTCATTACTCTCGAAAGATTGGCGGCTTGTTGGTTTGTGCTAGAGTATGTCCTGCAGTGAGAGTTGTATCTTTATGTGTGTTTTGTAGCTTTGGTTCACATATGTTCAGTTTCAAAAGTTTCTAATTGTTACTTTAATTGTTGTTCATGTAACTCAGTCTTAGTAATGTATTAAATCAACTTATCCCTTGTAACCTGGTTTAGTTTTGGCAGCAATATTATTACCAGTTTCAAGCTTTATTTCTAGTTATAGTCTTTAGCTATATTTGGGTGAGGGTCCTAACACTTAGAAAAGCCATAATAATCAATATGTTAATTTGATGATAATATTCCCTAAATTGAGAATTTACCTGTCAAGTTTCCATGTATGGTTAGTGGAGATAAAATGATCTGGATATCAACCACTGACTTGTTGAGTAGCAAACTCAATTGTTGTAGCAAATATAACAGCCTTTTATATTTTCCCCCAATTGCATAGCGGCAAAAAACTCAAATGATTATACCTGATTTAACATGACCGGTCAAGAAACAGTCTGCTCTACAAATGTCTTCAGGATATTAAGAAACAAGATATATTTATAGTACCCAAATATTCGTTCCCCTTAATCCAAGCAGGGTCAAAAACCTCCCTTCTGAGATTAAATGTCTTTCATACTTCTATATAAATATGGGTTCTTCTAAAAGATACACACATACGCACCCAGAGACACACAATTAGAAGAGGTCATACTGATAACTACTATTCAAGTGCAATAAATAAACTAAATAGCATTCTTAAAAATATTTAAGTGTTCTGGGAGAACTTATATGCGCTAATCACACTCAAATTCTTTTCAATGATCTGCTTACTAAAAGCTAGTCTTTTTAACAGGGTTGAATGGAAGCATCATTCATCAATTTATATGCAGAAATCCATTTTAAAAAAACTGCACAGTGCATATATTTCAGTAATTTATACTAACGTCAAGCTCAATATTAAACATAAAGAACTTAGACATGCTGGAACATAAAAATTATGTACCTTTTTTAATTCAGCAAGAACAACATAAAATGGAACCACATGACCTAAGGTAGCTCCAATTCCATGACTGAAACCCTCATGTCTGTCATGAAGCCAAATCTCAACCATAGCTTCAGCTCTGAGATTGCCATTGCAAAAAAAAACATAAATAAAAAATAATAATAATAAAATAGCCCATATAAATTTTCAATGGAAGAGAATATCATTATTAGATGACATAGTGAATGGGAATTACACATCTCAAGAGTACACTGCATTATCAATTGCAACCAGTGGATCACTCTAATCAAGTAACCTTTGTGTGCTTTTCCGCCTCTTCAAGATCCCATCCATTAGCTTGATATAGGCATATTTGTTTACATTAACCTCCTTCTGTTCTGATTCATGAAATAATTTCATTGCCTCTATGTACTTCCCTTGAGTACACAAATCACTTATAAGATCTGAGTACATTTTACTACAAGAATCAGGCTCTTGGGAAGTATCAAGAATTTTTTCATCTTGCTCTATCCCTTTAAGTTTTGACATGAAAGACTCTGCTTCCTCAGTTCTACCAGCATTAATAAGTGCCCCAGCCATAACACTATAAGAATAATGATCAGGCCCCAATCCTTTTTCTTTCATCTCAGTAAAAAGATCAAATGCATCATCAAGCCTTCCCACTTTGCAAAGGGAAGATATCAATGTGTTATATGTAACTGTATCAACCAACTTCCCTTTAGAGATCCATGTGTCAAAAAGTTTAAGAGCCTTCTCAAGCATGCCCTCCCTGCAAAGTCCACGAAGAAGAATGTTACATGTAAAGATGTCTGGCCTGAAAGAATTCTCAACCATCCTGTTGTGGAATTGAAATGCTTTATCCACCATTTTCTCCCAACAATAACCAAGAATAATTATGTTGTATGTAATTTCATCAGGAAACAAGCCCCTCTCTAGCAGCTCATTCAATTTCTCTACCGCTTGATCCGTTTTTCCATACATGCAAAAACCTTTAATTAATGTGTTATAGGTGACAATGCTAGGGATGATGCCTTTCTTCTTCATCTCATCCCAGAGATTCAAGGCTCTTTCTGTTTTTTCATCCTTAAAGTATCCCATGATTAGAGTGCCATAGGTTACTTCATCAAGAATATAGCCTCGCTTCCTAGCCTTCATAGTTAACTCATATGCCTCTTCAAGCTTCTTCTCCACACACAAAGCATGTAATACAGTATTAAGTGTAACAGTATCAGTCTTCATTCCCTTTGATAACATTTCATTCATCATCCTAAATGCTTCTCCAAACTTTCCAGCTTTACAAAAACCACTAATCATAGTATTATAAGTGAAAGAGTCTGGAGAAAACCCTCTTTCTACCATATTCATGAAAGTCTTCTTTGCTTCATCGATCTTACCTTCCTTAAAGAACCACTTAATCATTATGTTGTGAGTCACTCCATTTGGCTGGACCCCTTTTACTCTCATTTCTTCAATTAACTTAAATCCTCCTTCACTGCCTCGCCACTCAAAACAACCATCAACCAACGTATTATAAGTAACAACATCAGGTATCAATTTCAAATTCTCCATCTCATCTCGAAGCCTAATAGCCTCATCAATCTTACCTTCAACACAAAAACCCCTTATCATTGTGTTGTAAGTAAAAACATCTGGCAACATATTATTCTGTGTCATCAACTCAAGAACCCGGGCAGCTTCCTTTATACATTTTGATCTACAATATCCATGGATCAAAATGTTGTATGTGTTTCTATTTGGCACTAAGCCAATTTCTTGCATGTCTTGCAAAATTTCCCGAACCTTCTGTAGCTGACCTCTTATACAAAGTGCATTCAAAATGGTATTATAAGTGACATTATCAGGGGAACATCCAAATTTACTCATCAGATTCTTTAGATGAACAGCTGACTTGAATTTATTATCCGCACAATATCCATATATCATTATGTTAAACATGTTGGTATTGGGTTTCACCCCAAGTTTAATAGCATCCTTAAAGACTCCTCTGGACAAAAAAATAGAATGTGAAGATGGGTATCTTACCAGCGCATTGATAAGTGTATTGCAAGTTAGCAAATTTGGCCTATACCCAAGATGCTTCATCTTGTAGAAAATGTTAAGAGCAAGGTGGGGATAGCCAGCTTGAACATAAGCTCCAATGGAGGTATCTAGCAAGGCTTTAGTGTTTCTAGGAAGGTAACGATTTGGGTGAAGAATGGAGGTGTGGAGTAAATGGTGGCGATCAGACGTGATGAAGGACACAAGAAGAGACTTGGCATCACTGAACATGCTGCGGCTGAAGAGATGAGGGAGAAGTGTGAGGAGAGGCTGTGGGCTCTTGGAAACGGTAGCAGGTGCATGAATATGAAGCCACTTGAAGAAGGAGATGAGAGTAGCAGGGTAAGAAGTGAGAGGCTTGGAGGAGAGAACAGAGAGGAGCAGTGTGTGATTGTGGAGGTGGGGAATGTAAGGTTTGAGGTGGTGGAATTGGATCTGACTGGAGGTGAGGATAGTGGTTATGGCTTGAAGTAGACCATGATGCTCTGGTAAAAGAGTGCTCATGTTTCTTCACTTAAACTACTTTGTGTTCAGATTGCCAGCTGCCCCGTCCTCTACTGTAATGAAAACTTAGCTTGTGAGTTACTAGGAATGAAACTATCAAGTCTAATGAGTGTAGCAATATGATTATCATTCAACATAACTCAAACTCCCACATATTAATTTGTGCATCATTTCATTCCTAGCAGGTGCAAATCAAACTCTAATTGTACAAAAGTCAGCACAAGCAAAGATCATTTCCAACAATTCGTCAAGCAGCATCAGCACGTCACACTACTCAAAATTTCATATTTCCTACCAGCCCTGTCTTTTCACATATTAAGGCCAATGCATTGAATAATTTTATTATGCAACTAAGTGGTCACAATAGGAATAATTTCTTATGAGTTCAAAATAAAAGATGTCAGCACTAATAACTTTTGAGACTGCATTCAAAAGTATTGGACAGCAATCAACAAAAACTTAAAAATGAGCAATGTAGCTAACATTCCTTTTGGGAAAAGAAATGGTGTTTGTTTCAGAAATTACATGCAGGAGGCACACTGCACACGTGTTAAGAGACTTGGTGCATTATAGACTTTGCATATTGTATATCACATTAAGAATGAAAAAGAAAACAAAAGGCACCTTCTTTGTTTAGGCCACGCAATGCTATCAAAATGACAGATAAGAGGCACAAATGCTCCACCAAGTTGTCCCACAGAATGAAGCATAACCAAATCAATGGAGAAGAGAACTTTACAAACATATGAAAAAATTCGGAGAGAAGAGAGAAACAAGGACATTACAGAAGGACCCGTAAAGGGCATTCCCTTTCTCAGCGAAATTATTAAACATCCCCCTTCCCAGCCATCTTCTTTAATTCTTAAGGAAGAACTATATATAATCAAATTCTAAATCTTCTATATAGGTATTTCATAATCAAATCACGTCTAAAACTAAAGCAATAACTAAGGTATTTTCTGTCATACCCCAAAAGTTAGGGTCTAACCGGCCTAGAATATGAGCAAAAACCCACATCCCTTAAACCTCTAATAAGCAAAATTCCTAATTCATAGATGAACCATAATACAATTCAAAATATAAAGTTATTAGATAAAATTCACCTAGCAAAAATCATATCTATCTGTAAGAATTTCAACAAATTCTCCCAGCAAATAAGATCTCATGGAAATTCTACATAATAAAAATACTCACATTACAACAATATTCAACAATCGTACAACAATAGCTGCTCTGCTCACTACTAACATATATGCAATATACAATGAAGGCAAGGACCCTAACTATAGTTTACGTGGAGCACCTAGAATAAGCTTCACAAAATCTAGTACATAATTTAAATTTTACATTGAAATGAGGATTGTCCAAGATCACGCTTCTACTTCAATTCAAAATATAAGCCCCTCAATATGAGGAGTACAAGCTCAACCATTATCTAAGAACTAAATATTTTTCGATTAATAACGTCCCATTAATAAAAATAACTAAAATACTGAAAGAAATAAATTGATTGGATGAATGTCTATAATAAAGAGATGACGATTAATTTCAACTTCCATTTATGAAATCATAACCATAAATCTCTTTATGTAAAAGATTAATAATAAGCACAATTGAAGCTGAATAGAAGATTATTAAATGAATAATACCAAGTACATAATAAAACAATTTGTCATTCAGAATCAGTTTAAGAATAAATCTCAAATTCTATCTAATCATAGGACTTCAACAAAACGGAAAACATGAACACACAATCCACATGGGAAAATAAGCAAGCATAGCTCAAGGCTATGAACATAATGGTGGACACATAGTCCATGAGGTAAATAACCAAGCAAGCACAGCACAAGGACACTAAACAAGCACAGGTACAAGACCTACAAATAACAAGCTTGAGAACGAATCCCACGAATATCAAGCGTGAGTACGGTGTGGTTAACCATGATGCACCAAGGACTAACAATACTACTGTTAGTAATCAGCGTTCTGTATTTAATCCCTCATGAAAACATTTTCAAACATGTGTGGGATCAGCTTAACTTTATAAATGAAAAGAGCTTCTAATAATGAAATCTCATGAGAAGCAGTTCACAATCAAGGATCCCAACATGAAGGTCTATGAATACTATCTCAAATGCTACTTTTAAGCATGCACAAAATCTATATCATACATATAATTTCTTTTCAACACAATCCAACATATTTTTCATTTGAAAAATCCTTCCACCATCTCCATGCATGACTCAGTGTTCAAATACTTTGCAAAGTCATATATTCAAATATTCAATTTAATCTTGACATACAAGGTTGATCAATTGTGGAATAAATTTAATTTCCTTTCAACTTTCATATGTAAATGTTCATCGAAACAAACGAGAAAAGACAAATAATGTTAAATATAGATTCTTTTTATTTACTCAATTCAATATCGATGAGAAGCTGAGATAATTCTAATAAACTTTCATTGGAAAAATCATAGTCAGGAAATGCTATAATAAAATTAAAATATAACAAGTAGTAAAAATATCATTTATAAGAATTATAATAGGACATTATTCACTCACATCTTACGCTTCCAAATATATGACATGCCCCTACCCAGCTGCTTTTGCATAGATGTTCACTCTTTCATCCCCTAATACCCAAAGTAATGTCACTGTTATTTACCTTTACTTAAACTCCGAAACTTACCAAAACCCATTTAATACAAATCGTTTACCACTTGTAACTAGCTCATAACTATTGCAGTTAATGTCCAAGCATCAATCTCACACATTCTAGCATATAAGTTATATACATTCCAAATACTAGCACAAGAGCATGCAACTTAATTCTCAAATTATAAGTCAAGTATTTTCAATTTATTCCTTGGCTTCATTATCAACTTCATTACTAATATCAATTGTTTCTTATGCCAATCAACAAACAATCTCAACAACAACATGATACATCTCAATCCTCAATTTGTAACAATTCAAAATAAAAGAAAAACTTGAGCTTTAAACTTCTTTTAATAGATAATAAAGTCACAAGTTCAAATAGCAATTAATTTTACTACTACTAACTATTAAACCCAATATTTTAAATTTGAAAGAACATATACTACTTTTACCTTTTATTCCATACATATTTCAAGATTCAATTTAGAAACCAACACAACATCTACATACATCTCTACAACTTCAACAAAGAATTTTTTTTTTTTTTTTTAAAACAATATAATCAAACCCAATTTTCTCTTATGCATTTCAACAAACATCTTGTGTGCATTTCAAATTTAAGACATAAAACATCATCATGAGCCATCAATCTCCAAATATACAATCAGGCCGGAAAGAAAGAGAAATTTGAACACTTTAACTCAGCCACACAAATGATAAAATGAGGAGGAACATTTTGAGCTTACCCCACCCGGATTGACATCAATCGAAATTCTATGGCAGCAAATTACACAAATACCACGAATACAGAATCCCACCATAATCTACATAGCTATCATCAATAAAATTCTGGGTCCCTTTCGAATGTAACATAACTAACTTTCCAGATGATTTACCAGCTAAGATGTAATTTCCGGGAAGTACCTTAATGAATGAACGGTGGCGAAACTTGGTGTTGTCATAGTCAACATTTTTATTCGTGCAGGGAAGTCTCTTCGACATGCCCGATCCAATCATTGAGCTGAGCTCGGCTTCAGTGATTCAGCAAATCAACCCTGAAGCTTTCGGAAATGGACCAAAACCTGAAGGGAAGAATTTTCGGTGCAAGATTCTCACTGCAGACGCGGACAAACAACAATGAGAAGGGAAAAAAAAGTATCAACACGAAAAGGAACAGAGGAGGAGAGGAAACTCAGCGCGAAGAGGAAGCATCAAAGGAAGGAAAGGTGAGACATTGGCAGCCCCATCATCAGTGATGGAAGGATGAAGAATGTTGATTGAGCTTCTCAAGGTTTTGGAGGTTCGAGAGCTTTCTTCCCCTTTTCATAGAGTGAGACAGAGCAAGACGGAGAACGGAGCCTCGGAACGTCGTCGGACGCCGTGAGAGTGAGACAAAGCAAGACGGAGCCACGGACGGACTCACGGAGGCCCAGGAGTTAGAACGTCGCCAGGTTCACGGAGACACAGAGTCATAGACGGCAAACATGAGACGCAGACAGCCAGAGATGCCGTCGCTGAGTGTCGGCCGTCGAGTGAGAGCGAGTGCCACCGGCCACCAAGACGGCGAGACGACGTGTGAGAGTTAGTGAAGGGCTGATCTGAGCGGCAAGACTCGAGAGAGAACTCAATCTGCGACTATGAGGCAGTGAAGTGAATGAAAGTTGAGAGCGATGCTGAGGGTTTTCACGGATTCGGATTGTCTCATTCCCCCATTTCTCATTCTTTCTCACAGTTTGACCATCCATTTTTTCACTTAAAACCTAGGGAAATTAACCAAAATAATAATTTTTTAAAAAAAATTTATCAATCTGAAGCACTGTTCAAACTATTTACTAAAGTAATGCTGATGTGACAATGATGTCAGAAAGTACGACACCACTAGTAGCGTCGTCCCGTCTGACGTGACTAGTGGCGTCGTATCGCGTAACTCCACCGTGTCAATTTTTTTTTTTAATAAATATTGAATTAGAGCTTGTGATTGGACCCTGTGCACGCCACGTCAGTGGCGGCATGGGACCCCCCTGCGCTACCGGTGGCATGAACCCTAGTTTGGAAAATAGTTTGGGATGTGTTTTAATCTGGTAAATATTTTTTTTTTTATTTTAGTCAAAATCCCTAAAACCTATTTAAAACTCTCATTTTTTATTGTCTCTCACCGTCTAATTTTGGGACTTAGCTTCTGTCTTTTTCTTTTACCGTCCGCTCCCATCCATTACCTCCTTTATAATCATTGGATCAAGATCCAATGATTCACATTTAATGCTATTAATATTTATAAAAGGAGAAAAAAATATTAATAGCATTAAATGTGGATCATTGGATCTTGATCCAATGGTCATAAAGGAGGTAAAGGATGAGGGCGGATGGTAAAAGAAAAGGACAGAAGCCAAGTCCCTAATTTTGACCATCCATTTTTTTTTTACTTAAAACCCATTTAAAACTCTCTGAAAAATGCTTCTCACTCTGAAACTCCCGTAGCACCATTGTTGTCAAACTCGCGAGTTGACTTTCCGAGTTTACCGTCTTTACGTTTCTACCTTACTAAATCGAGTCAAGTTTCTAGCAAACTCGTGTCAACTGTAAACTCATATAAACTCACGAGTTTACAGACCGAATTTACCGTTTTTACGTTTGTATCTTACAAAATTGTGTTAATTTTTTTTCAATTTTGTCATCCTCAACAACTTTATATATGAATTTTGTAGAAATTTCTTTATTAGGTATAATAAATTATGAATGTTGATATATTTAATTTTAATTATTTGGATTTAAAATATATTTAAATCAAATTTTTGTTATTTTTATATTATAATTATTTAATTATACACTGTTAATACATGTTTAATGATAAAAGTAAACTCTTACGAGTTTACCGATTCGAGTTTACGATACGAGTTTACATCATTGTTACGAGTTTGCATAGAATCGTGAGTTTGACAACCTTGCGTAGCACATTGTTCGACAATTTGGTGGGAAAGCTAAAGAGTAAAGGTGAGATTCAAATAACTTTTTTCCATAAAAAAATTACATTTTTTAGATGAGTTCATAGCTAATGGTGGAACTAGAAGCAAAATCATGGGCAAAGAAGTTGAGATTTGAGACAAGAACCACTGGCAACTGAATGCTATATATTTACAGTGTTATTTTGCTGAATGAATCTAGCTGTCAAAAGAAACCAAGTTTTGATCAATACTAAACTAAATAAACATTGGCCAAAATATATACTTAATTAAATCTGCGGCAACATTTTTTTTTTGGATGGATATGATCATAACTCATAAAAATCACTGATTCGAACTTGGGGGAGCTTCGTCTTTGAAGGAACAGAAAATTCATAAGCTTTTTTGATACTGAATTCATAAGCTATTTGTTTTTAGGTTTTGTATCTCGTATTGGACCGGGTTTGTTTTTTATTTTCCAGATTCTAACCCGGCACATTACTGTTCAAAATATATACTTAATTAAATCTGCAGTAACAAATTTTTTTTTTTTTTTTTAATGAACATGATCAGAACTCAAAGTCACCGATTCGAACTTGGGGGACATAACAGATGAGAGAAATGTACTATGACCAACAAATCTCAGGCTCTGTGGCAACATATTTTTTAATATTACTATTATAAAGGGGAAGTTCTTCTATAATAAATCATTAGTTGATTGAAAAAGTTGCCTTTTTGTCAAAGAAGAAAACAACAATGGCAGATGGTGGGGGAGTGCTCATCGAAGCAGAAGATGATAAACGGTGAGTTCTTTGGCAGAGTGGTGTTTTCATTTTTTGTTTACATGTAATACTTGCCAACTGAACATTCTTGCCACACTACACTTCTGGAGTGAGGCTTTATCACTTAATATTTGATTGTTAGGCTTCCATTCTCGGAGAGTGAGTGAAATTGTTTTTATCACTCCATGCTGATACTTCAAAGGACAATTCAATATAGCTTGATCATAGACAACTTCTACCATTAATCAGCAGATAAATCAGCGTCATTTTGTTTAATATGGCAGCAATTAGTTGCTTTTTTATTTTGATAGCTTGATAGAAACTTCTAGTATTGTAAAGATGACAACTATCTAGAATTCCAAAGATACATATAAAATTTCCATATTATTAGTGTACAAACTAGCAGAAAAGTTCCACTGTTGAAGTTATGCAAAAAACTCTACAACTTTCAATTTGCATTGATTGTGTCAAGTTGAAGCTTATAAAAGCAAGGATATACACAAATAGCCTGCAAGATTTAACTTACAAACCATCCAGCAAAAAAAATAAAAATAAAAAAATTGCATCCATAATTCCTATTCTACAAGTTCTCCAAATGCAGCTAGTTAAGGTAATCCTTGATTGTACAATGGGTTACATATTTGATACTATAAGAATAACCATAACGTGTACATGATATAAGAATTTTCTCTTCCTGCATGATCTTCTGACAATTTTCATAATACATAAAGTCATCAAGCAAAGATGTCTTCAAATTATGATTTTTGAATATCTTCAGCATTTCCAAACCTTTTTTGTACATTATCTGCACATAAACAAACACATCTTTCAGTCAAAGTAATGACAAATAACATGGTAGAACATATAAAAATCTCCTATGCATATCAAGTTCAAATAAAACCATGGTACAACTGAAGACAAAAGCATGAAACAAGCAGAGAAAAAAGATGTCTAAGAGTCACATAAATTGCACCCAAATTAGGAATGAATTATAGAATATTTTTTGGGTTGTCTTCTTTCCATAATATGAACAACTGCTGAAACAAAATATATCAACCTTTAAGTTGAACACAATCAAATATGACAAACAGTCGTAAGTTTACTGATAGAATTTTCAAGCACTTGAAGATTTCAAAACACTACTCCAGTCACAGGTAATAATCCTTCATCAAATAGATGCCAAATAGCACCATGAAGTAACAGTAAAATATTGAAACAAACTTCACATGGGGTAAAACAAAACTTGAGATCAGACCCAGACAGGTTCAGCAAACCTACAAAAGTCCATATCTTGATTTAAGTCAACTGGGCCTACCATCTCTGCAACATCAAAGAATTGTCCACTGGCATTAACCTGCATGAAAAAAATAATCATCACTAAGCATGGAAAGGAAGAGTTTGCTCACTGAAGGAAGCTAGAAAGGTCACATATATTCATAAACTAACAATCTATCTGCCTCTACTATTATTCATAATCGACTATAGTTCAAAAGAAAACACAACAAGTTAAGTCCGGAGGCAGAGCAATCTATCTGTCTGGAATCAGAACAAGTTAATGTAACATTCAATTTGCTAAGATCCTAACGCTGTCAAATGCCCAAGAAAAGAATAGCTCAGCGAAGTGAATCATGTAGAAAAACTAATAAAAACGCCCACTGCATTTTCAAATTTCAACTATCAAGATGCCAACAACAACAAATTGAATTCATCATTTCTCTTCCAATTAATTCATAAAGGGGGAAATTAAACCTATTCCCCAAATTTATAGAAGTCTACCGGCAAGCAACCAAGAGGGAATGCACCGAAAATCGTTGGAACAAACTCAATCGTTGCAAGGCATACACCGAAAATCACTGATCAAACTCAAAATCGTTGCAGGGCATAGACTCAAAATCGTTCTGATTAAATACGGTCTATTTTTTTCACAAGAAGGAGAAGGACACAAGTACCAGAGGACGTTGTCGATGCCGTCGATGCCAACAACTCTGACGATGAATAATATGGGTAAGATTGTTCACAATCACATTTATTTGGTTAAAAATGACTTATAAATATGACCAAATTTTTTGATAAAATGGACTTGTAAATATGACGAAAGTGGTATTTATTTAAGGGATTGTAAATTATTGGATCATTACATTTTCATAGCACGGAACAACGGAACACGATAAATCAGCCACAAGACAAGTCAACCCATAGAACCAAAAAAAAAAAAACACTTGGAAAACCCCAAACTAGAATGGATGTCGATCAAAACACAGAAGCACACAAAAGGAATAGATGAGCATTATTGTTAGCAAAAAGATTCAATGTTTAAGCATAAAAGTGAGTTAGATGCTAGCTACTTATTCAAGTTTTCTCACGGAAACCTCAGTTGCTGACAGTGGAAAGAACCACTGCGTAATTTAAAATTCACCACGCATACATTTCTTACAGACGGACCGTAGGAGTGCAAGATAGCTACCGAATGGGTCCAAATAGAAAAAGAAGACGCCACAACCCTTGAATCTGAGAGCTCCAAATACTACAAGAAAAGTTGAAGAAAAAAGAAGAGGAAAAGTGGAAGGGAAGACTTACCTGGTGATGAAGACGATCGAAACAGGGAAGCAATGTCGAAGAAGGGACTGATTTAATGCCGTCGCTTGAAGTCAGAGGTGAAGAAGAACATGGAGGGGGTGCCGGCTGCAGTCAAATGAGCTAGATTGTCGAATGGTGGAGGCTGAGGAGGAGGATGATTCTCTCCTCATCTTTCTTCTCATTTTTTCTCGTCAATCTCTCTTGGCCGTTGATTGGGAAGATGAGCAAGAGGGAGAGCAGATACTCTCAGTATCTGCTCTCTCCTCATCCCTCAGTATCCCTTAATCCCGGCCCTTCAATATTTGATCCAACCGTGTAGAAAAGGACACCTCATACTTTTAAAAATACCGCATGCGGTAACAATTACCGCATGCGGTAAATATG
This sequence comes from Acacia crassicarpa, assembly GCA_034222035.1. Lineage (NCBI taxonomy): Eukaryota > Viridiplantae > Streptophyta > Magnoliopsida > Fabales > Fabaceae > Acacia > Acacia crassicarpa. The sequence goes on from JAWXYG010000003.1 coordinate 45,962,680, forward strand.
AAATTTTGAAATTCTCTCTCTAGGCAGTTGAATCAAAAATTGGACGGTCGAGATTGAGATATTGAGAGATACTGAGGTGGATGATTCTAAGACAATCCGGACCCGAGCAAGAAGTTAACATAATATTGTAATTGATTGGACGGATATGATTTAAAGATGATGAGGGATGATGAAAAAAATGATAATGAGAGAAACTCAACCGAAAGGCTAAGTAGATTTTGGGGTAGATGGTCAAGTATTTTGGTGGAAGGGAAATCTAGTGTGTGTGTGTGTGTTTTTTTTAACCTTAGGTGTGTAAAAAGTGTGCTCATCGTTATACATTTTTTTAAGGGTAAAAATATATATGATCATTTAAAATTATAACAAAAACACGAAGGGTTCATTAAAATAGGATAATATTTCTTCCTAATTGGTTAATGACTCATACAAAAAAAATTATAATTTTATGTTGCTTTTAAGAAAAAATTGATTGATCATTTTGTTTTGGTTTCCTTTTAAAAAAAATTATGATGTTTTCTTTCCTTAAAAACAAAATAAAATTTGAATTTTTTCTATAAGGATTAAAATGATATGAATTGTTATATATTCATTAGACAGAGTTCAAATGACGTTATAATATTAGAGTGTGTAAGTATTTCTCAACATCCCTTACTCTTATAGTGGGGTCCATATTATTTTTCTAAAAGTATGAAATGCCTCCAAACTCAAAAATAGTAAAGGTGCAAAAATACCTATAATTTTTTTACTCAAAATACGTCAAGTACCATATTCTTTTTAGATGTAAAAATACCTATAAACATTTAAGATGGAGATGAAAGTATCAAAATACCCCTATATAAAAAAAACTCACATGGAGAATATATTTTATAAAAATTATTTCTCATGTATTTGTTGGGTACTGGATGTCAAGTTTGGAGTTTGGATCTAATTCTTTATTTCACTTTTGTTTGGTTAAAACATTTTGAATCTCACTTAGTTCAATGATTTGATTCACTTTTAAATTAAGTCAATTTCCTATCCGACCACTTTAATTATTTTTTTGACAACTGATTGTATGTTCGTCCATTATTATTTTTTTATTGTTTTATACTTTGCACCTAAAATGTAATTTTTAAGAAATTTAGAAAAAAAAATGAAATAAATTATTTAAGCGTGTTAATTCTAAGTTAATTTCTTAAAAAAAATAAGAAAAATCAAATAGAAAATTTAATAGCATGTACTATATATTGCATAATATACATTATCACGTCCAATTATTATTGTTAAATTTATAAGTGGACTCAATGAATTTACTATTTTTATATTTTTAGTTTACAAAAACGTGTCGATCATCGATGTTAAACTCATGATAATGGTAAATTCAATTCAATTCATAAGTTTACATGCAGAGTTTAACCTTTTTATGTTTCAAGTTTATAAAATCGTATTAATTAACTCTTTCACTCATTTTATAACTTCTTCAATTAATAATGCACAATGGCTTTATCTATGAATATTATGAAGTTTTCTTTGTTGAGTATGATGAATGATGATGGATTTAATTTCAATTATTTGGATTTAAAATAAATTTAAATGAAATTGTTGTCTATTTAATTATACACTTTTAATATTTATTTATTGATAAAAATAAACTCTTACAAGTTTATGATAGAGTTAATATTATTGTCATAAGTATGCTTCGTAAGTTTGACAACCTTAGGTTCAATGACAAAATTATAATGTCTAATTACTTTTAGAGGTAAAATTAGAAATTTATTAAATTTAAAGAATTAACACATTTAATATTTTTCTAAGTGTTAATAAAACATGTCAGAAGTAACTTAAAAATAAGAGTAGGTGAGTGGATAACAATAATTTGCTTATTAATATAGATTGATGGATAAAATTTCACGTTATGTTCATAACAATAACATAGAATTTGAATCATTAGATAGATAAGTTTTTTGGGTTAAGTAGCAAATCCACCCTGGAAATATAGGCCCAAGAGCAATATTGCACTGTAAATTTTTTTTGTCTCAATGTTGCCCTGAAAGTTTCAAAATGTAGCAATGTTGCCCTATTCCGCTAAAAAACTAATGTTAACCATCAAAAATTGACGTTAATCATTAACTTTTTAACGGAAATGAGCAACATTATTACGTTTTAAAACTTCCAGAGCAACATAGAGATAAGAAAAACTTTCAGGGTAATATTGCTCCTAAGCGAAAACTTCTGAAGTAAATTTGTTACTTAACCCAAGTTTTTTTAATAAGTTGGGAGTATTTTAGTTGTTTCATACTCATTTTGAATGTTCATGAGTATTTTTACATCTTCGAAAAGCATATGGTGTTTGAGTAAGAGTTTACAGTTATGTTTTTCATTCCTGTCAAACTCATGAGTTGATTTTCTGAATTAACCACTTTTACGTTTCTATCTTACAAAATTCTTTGTTTTGAGTGCTTATGGGTACTTTTGTACTTAGAAAAAAGTTTATCATGCTGAGCACACTTTTGCTATAATTTGTTGTGGATATTTTTGCACCCTAGCCTTTTTTCATTAATCTTGTGTCCTATGTAACATACGAAAAATTAATGAAAATGAGTAAGAAAAAATAAAAAATAACATTAAAAAAATAGTCAACCACACTCAAAATATTTGTTGTAGCTTTACTATTTGTAATATGGTTATTAAAACCACGGTTGTTAAACCCGGATCGGATTGGAAATCAGCGAACCGGCCATGAAACTGGTCTGGTCTATCATAGAAGCCAGGGTCAATTTTTTTAAACGTCAATTGAAGCTCCCCATTTGGCAACTCCGACATGGAAAGAGAGAGAGAGATGCACAGAGAGAGACCAGAGAAAGGCCACCAGATATCGAGAAACCGCCAGTGAGATCGACGAGGAGGAAGACTAGAGTGATTGCTACTTCTTTCCCCTCAGAAACCGCTGGAGATCGACGAGGAGGAAGGCCATCGAATATCAATGATGGCATATGGTCGAGCTGCTAATCAATGGCAGATAACCGATGAGACCAAAGAACAGACAGGTAGAGAAAAGAGGGAGCGAGACCAATGAAGGCTATGATCGACGGCAACGAAAATATATATATTTGTTTTTGGGATTGTTTGCTTGATTTTGTAATTAAATAAAGGGTTAAATGCTATTTTTGTAATGAAAGTTTAGCTTAAGGAGCATTGGGCACCAGGAAGGATTTTTGGTCTTATTTTTATCCCGAAAGTTTAAAAACATGGCAATCTTGCCTATCATTGATCTTGACCATTGAATTGTTGCTCTTCTTTGTAAACTTCCAGGGGCAAAATTGCTCCTAAAAAAACTTCCGGTGGAAATTTGCTCATAGAAAAAACTTTTAGGACATATTTGCTCCATTTTGTTAACATCCGGGGCAAAAATGAGACAAAAAATTTTGGATAACCAATGCTCCTTAGGCTAAACTTCCATGACAAAAATGGTATTTAACCTTGAAATAAATATATATGTTAACTTTACAACTAATACATGTAATATAAATTATAAATATTTATTTAGATAATCACTAATACAAATATAAAAGTGAGTTGATGAGTGTCTAATTTGCAATCATCTAGATTCATATTTTCAACCTATTGTTTTTTTTTTAAAAAAAAAAGATAAGACCATTACACCAAAAAAGGACCCAATTATTATTAAATTAAGAAAATGGTTAATGAGCAATTTGGTCAACAAACTTTTACTTCAGGAGCGCCCAACACAAATAACTTTTAAGTAGATCAAAAATAACAAAAAACTTTTAAAAATATGCAGTCAGCACAAAAATCTTTTAAAAATGTAAAGTAAGCACAATGCATTTAGAAAAAAATAACGTCTGTTATCTAAGGTATAGATTGGCTAACGAACTTTTATTCTAAGAGCGCCCAACACAAAAAAGTCCATGTGCAATCCACCCAAAATCCGAATGTTGCAAATCCTTGCTCGGACCCTCCAACCATGTGCATTAAGGTTAGAATGAATGAATGCAACAACAAAAATCTACTCGTTATGTTTGTGATTTTTTTGTTGCATCCACTTTTCTTAACCCTAATGCATATGGTTGAGGAATCTGGGTAAGGATTTGCAACAGTTGGATTTTGCGTGGATTGCATATGAATTTGCTCGGGCAAGTTCGAAAATTGATCATCCTTACTCAAAATGAAATCTGCTTGTTATATTTAGAATTTTTGTTGTTGCATTTGCTCTTTCTAACCCCAATGCACATGCTTAGGGGTCCCGGCAAGGATTTTCAGCAGTTGGATTTTTGGGTGGATTGCACATGGACTTTTTTGTGTTGGGTGCTCCTACAGTAAAACTTTTTTGTGCTGAACGCTTCTAGAGTAAAAGCTTGTTAGCTAATCTGCACTTTAGATAACTGACATTATTTTTTTTCTAACGACATTGTGTTTATCTTACATTGTTAAAAGTTTTTTATGCTGACTGCATATTGTTAAAAGTTTTTAGCATTTTTGGTTCACTTAAAACTTGTTTATGCTAAGCGATCAATTTCCATTTTTGTTTCTTTGCCTTCAAGAGATGCATCAATATTTCTTGTCAATTTCCTTTTTTGTTTCTTTAGAAAAATTATATTAACGTTTGTGGGCGTCGAGTATCGCGGTCAGCTTGTTGTTGAAATAGAAATAGAAATAGAAAAACATGTAGAAATTGAAATAAAAATCTTATTTATTATATTTTTTTTATTTACATAAAAATATCTAATTCTCCCCATCGTTGTCGGAGGGGAGGGAGTCGTCGAAGAGGTCGAACACGTCATCATTAGAAAGACGGTACTCAACGTCATGGGCGTCAAGTACCGCGGTCACCTTGTTGTTGATGGCATGATAGACCTGAAACAGTTGGCCCAAGCGTCGGTCTATATGATCGACGTGGCCTAGGAGGTGCTGCATCATCTGGTAGAATGACGGGTTCGGAGGCAACGGAGGAGGGTACGGATTGTGAAGACCAGTAGGACGAGGAAAAGGAGGACCTGGTGGTGGCGGAGCAACCATTACGGTGGTGGAGTGATCTAACCATATTTTTACATGATTTTTGGTAATTAGTTGGGGATTTTTAATGTGTTTTCTCATAATTATTGAGCTTAAAATGATGTTCTTATGATAAATTGAGATTGAGAGTAAATACATTAATTTAGGGTTTAAAAGGGCAAAATTGTCTAAAAAATGTAATTACTCTTAATTATTGATTTTTATGAGAATATTTAATGTTAGATTAATTGGTTTAAATTGTAGGAGGTTGAAAAGATTAAATCAAATTTGAAAATGAAAGTTTTAATTCAAGTTTTAAACTTTTCAGTTTAGTCCCTATTTCAGAACTTTCATAATTTTCGATTAGGTCCCTGTGGGTTAAACTTTGCGTTTTGGGCCATTGAACAATTAGGGTTGTTGATCCATTTTGATTCATTGAATGTGATAAATCAGAACACGCAGGAGAATGATGATTCATGAACGAGCGCGGCAAAAGAAAAAGAACGGGGACACAAGAATTGAAGGGAACCTGAGGGAGAGCGCCGCGAACAATTCTTGGAGGGAGGATTCATTATGGAGTGGAGGACAGGTGCCGCGAACGAAAAAAAAGAAAGAAAGGATCCAGCGCCGCGAAAGGGAAGAGAACAAATACGCAAGAATTGATTGAGGGTTGTTTCTTGGTGATGGAGATTGGCTTGAGTTCCAAAGCTTCAAAGGGGAGTTATTGTATTCATTCTATTAGTCTAGATTTATACATTTAGGTTGCCTAGTTTTAGGGATTATTGTGTATAAATTCTGGAACTGAGATTAATGTTTATTGTCTTTGTTAGATTGATAATTGTGATTGATTTTGGATTTTGCAATGTGAAGATTATATTTGCTTTAATTTCTTGTGGTTGCAATGAGATTAAATTAATTAGCGTGTTATTGTCTAGTTAATTTAGTTGATTTGTGCCCTTTGAGGGACTGTTATGTACTCAATTTTAAGAAGACTCGTATTGCATTATTCCAATTTTAATTGCACGTCAAGTGGTTTTTAACAATTTCTCAAGAGGTAGTGGTTAGCTATGTTTGTAGGAGCTACTATTAATTGAGAATATTGGACTCAAGTGTTATCTTGGGGGTTTTTCATAAAGACTTGATGAATTTTAACTCCCATAATCTTTTTGAACAAGGATAGCCATTTCTTTATCACCAAGAGCACCATCATCCATATTTTAATTCCATATCATTTAATTTACTCATTCACCAATTTTATAAAAATACCAAAAATATTAGTTTAGCATTTAATTTAATTGCATTCTTATTTTAGTTAATTAATTGAAAAATCCAAAACCTATTTTTCCCCTTGTTTTAATTGTATCCATTTAGATTACTTAGGACTCAATAAAAGGCTCCTCGAGAAGAGAGAACGATCCTTGGTTTGCTTATACGCAATCCTTGGTTTATTTTTTATTGTGGACCCCAAGGCTAAAGACAAAAAGGCCCCCATCATGGAGGTTGTAGAAGTAATGGAGAAGAATGTGAAGAAAGTAAAGTAACAACGGGTTTAAATAGAGAACCGATCCTAAACAATGTGAAACGCCGAAAACTTTAACGAGGAGCTGCATAGTTTCTCAGAATACGAGAAGACGCCTAGTTGGAAAGTTTATGTGGAAGCCGAAGAGACTCTGAATCTATTCATTGAACAGAGTGTAAGGATACGCTTAACTTTTAATACCTGATATTTTAAAAGATCCGTTCTTAAAAGTAATAGTTTTTAAAAAATTAAAAATAAAAATAGATTTAAAAAAAATGAATTTTAGGACCAGATACAAGATAAAAGGTCGGTGCTAAAAGTAATTGAATTGATTGAAAAAAAATAAATAATAGAAGTTTATGATCGGATATATTATAAAAGGTAGATCTTAAAAGTATTTTAGGACCGGATATGTATAAAAGGTAGGTTTTAAAAGTAATTGAATTCAAAAAAGACTTTTACGACCAGATATTTATAAAATACGCTCTTAAAGTAGAAAATCACCAAAATTCATCATCAATTGCGTATCTCTCCTGCTCTCTGCCCTTATATTAACTCCTCACACTACCTCTCTATCCTTATTAACTCCTCACTGTCTCCTAACTCCTCACCAGTAATTAAATAAGCTTATTAATTCTCCAGTTTTCCTTTATTTTATTCATTCAGTTGTTGCTGCACTCGCCAAAGCCAATCCTCTTTTTTTTTTTTTTTTTGGTTTGGTTAATAAATAGACCGTTAGGATCGGATACGTTATAAGTAATTGGTATAAAAATTATTTGACTTTTAGGACCGAATGTTTTATAAATCTTCGGTCTAAACATTAATAAAAATTTAGGACCAAAGTCTTCTAAACCTCCAGTCTTAAAAATTAAATTAATAAAATTCTTATCTTTAGGACCGGATACGTTATAATTTATCGGTCTTAATAAAATCCAAAATACTAAAAGATGTCTCTGTCGCGCGTAAAATTAAATTTCCCTTTCTGAACTTCTCTTGTCGTGCTGAAAGTGATTACTCAGGTTCTGTCTCCAGTGTTTGTGTGTTGCTTCGTCGCTGCTTCGCGTCGCACTCTCGACAATCACTTTTTGGTTCCTTATTAAATGTCTATAGACCAAGCTGTAAGAGGTGTTTCGGTTATATAACTTTATGATTTTCCTACTTAACGTTCTGGGTTTTTCATGGGTTTAACGAAATCGATGAAATGTTCTTGTGGGTTCCTCTGTTGTTAATGAATATTGTATTTTGAAGATTATATTTGCACTTTAGATCAACCTAACTGACCAACAAGTGTTTTTAGGTTACTCTTGTTATCTGCAACATTAACGTTCGTGGCCGGAGAAGAAAGACTCAGCAAACGCATTTGAATTAATATGCTACAAGTGAGTCCACAAGACCTTCATGCGATGCATTTAATTTCCTCGTCATGCATTTATTTTGCTTATTGGATTCACTGTGATACATTTATAACCAAAAGTGATTCTTCGTTATGCATTTAATGGGCAAGTTTCTCTGAAAAAAAAAGACCTAACCGACATTGTGTATAAATATGCATTTTGAGTTGACTTATTTTATATTCAAGTTTCAAATTTTTCGGATTATGTATGTTAAACAAAATGAGGCGAGGGAATTTATAGAATTTCCTAAACAAAATGCCCATAATGATAGTGGGAAGTTTTATTGCCATTGTGTAAAATGTTTGAATGAGAAGCGACTAAGTCCTAAAGTTATACACACACATTTAATTTGTGAATGATATTTTAAAACTTATACAGTATGGGTATGGCATGGTGAAAAAATGCCAAGTGGGTCTCAACATGGGGAAGTGGCCTTTGATGATAATGACACGGATATGGATGATCGCATATAGGACATTATTCGTGATGTAGGAGAAGAGACATTTTATCAATTACATGCATATGGTAATGTGTGCAGTGATGCAAAGACTCCGCTATACCCTGGGTGTAAAAAATACCAATTGTTGAACGCTGTATTGAAATTGATAAGCTTGAAGGCACATCATGGATGGAGCGACAACAGTTTTTCTGAAATGCTTGAGGCTTTTAAGGACATGCTTCTGAATGATAATGTGTTGCCGTATCGATATATACTATGATATTCCTTCTATATATGTTGTTAAACAATGTCATTGACGATGAAGTTTGTTATTGTTTTATTTTTGTGGCAGGATCAGATCCAAAGAGGCATGTTATAAAAGAGAATGTGTTTATGTTGTTGGGTAGAAATCAGATAAGGCATGGTGAATATATTATATTTGGCATGTATGTTGATTTACGTGCTGTATTTGTAACTCAACTCATTGTATTTGCAAGTAAGTTATCTTATTGTATAAATTAATTTAGGTGTTGTAGTCATAGTATAATAATTAATTAAGATGCCACATAACTCATGGTGAATGATATTTCTATTCTTTATCCCAATTCAATTTATTCATAATTATTCATAGTTTGTAGTTTAAAGTATCGACTTTTATGTGCTGGATTGGGTGGTTTAGGGTTTAGGAAGAACAGGGAAAAAATTTGGGAAAATTTAGACCGGAATAAATACGCCGGTCTTAAATGATCAATTGTTAAAGACCAAATTTATTTTTGTCCGGTGTTAAAATTTCGATCCTTTTAAGAGCAGCCAAGTTTTTGTCTGATCTTAAAAGTTGGGTTTTAGGACCGAACAAAAAATATTTCATGTTTATTTAGTATGACTTTTAAGATCTAATGTTTTAAATGTACAGTCTAAAAGATTTCCTTTAAGATCGGTTCGTGTTCGATCTTAAATGTTAGACTTTTAATACTGCCTGGAAGAAGATCGGCCCCGAGTCCAGTCTTATAGTGCCTCTTTTGTCCGGTCTTAAAAGCCTTTTTTGCACTAGTGTTATTAGTGCCCCTTGTTATTGTTGGTAGTTGGGACTAATATTGGACCTGTTTGGGTTGGCGATAGGAGCGGTGGCTTAAAAGCTATTTGACTTTAAAAAAAGCTCGGTAGGAAAAAAGTCAAGTTATAGATAATGATTTGTGTTTGGATTCATGGTGGCAAAAGTGGCGGGGCCCACATCAAAAAACTGAGAGCTTTTTAGAAAAAGCTAGATTCTGGAGCTTTTTCTTTAACTGACTTTTTGAGCTTTTTTGACTTAAAGTTAAGCCAATGCAATGGGCAATCCAAACAGGCAGTTGTCTTTTTCCTTAACTGTGTGAGCATTAGCTTTTAAGCTACTGCATTTTTTTTTTTTTGCCTTTAACGCTCAAATTTAAGTGAATCCAAACAGGCTCAATGTTGTTAACGCCCGCTGATACAAATGATTGATATGACTGATACAAATGACTGATATTGTTGATACAAATGCCTGATATTGCTGATACAAATACTTGATTTACTTGTCCATTCTTTTGGTGTTCTCATTCTATAAACAAAGATTAAAACATAAGACAAAATTTAATGGACTTATCCATTCTTTTGTTGTTCTCATTCTATGAACAAATATAAAAAAAATAAGCAAAATTTTGATGTTGTCATTGAATAAAAATTGTGAAGTTACCATCAGTAGACAATTTACAAAAGAATAAATGGTGAATGTCATTTTCAGGAATACAAATTTGTGATAAATACATATTTGTGATCAACTACAATGTGTCCTAACAAGTATGCCCCCTAATGTCTATTATTCTGTTTGTGGTAGTTCTCAATCAAAAACAACACTTTAGATTGTAGATAGAGAGAAAGATTGGAAGAAGCTCAGTCTTGTCCTCCTTTTCCTCTCCTTAGTTTCAACTAGGGAAAACTGTCAGGGATGGGAAAGAAAAGCCTCCTTGAGGTTGCCTCCCTACATAGAAAAGTAATAAATCCATGACACCTCCATACTAGAACACAATTTCATGAACAAAGTTCAGAAATTAATGATCATGCACAATCTCATAAGAATGTAATTTAGATTTCTCAATTCAGAATCATATTTTATGCTCAAATTAACAAATAAGAGAGGTATCCATCAATGCAAAACAATGTCAGAATTCCCAATTTACATTTCCAATCAGATTTTCAGCAATGCAAAAAAGTTGAGCACAGCAGTGCGCTTGCAGCAAATTTTTCACTTTGCCAAAATTTGATTAAAATCATAATTGCATTGAAATAATAGTGACAACAGTTGTTTCAAGAAATTTCAAACACCAAATAGACTTATCCTGAACAAGAAGAGTCAAAGGAAAAAGAAAGAAAGAAATAAAATACCAAGAATACACCAAATCTATAGAGACAACAAATCAGTAGAATTTGTAAATGGCGCTACTGGATTTGTAAATACCGTTGCAAGTTTTGTAAATAGTGTATTTTTTTTTTTCACTCAGAGGCATTAAAGAGGGAAAAAGGTAAACTTGAAAAAAGTTATAAATGACGTTACTAAATTTTGTAAATGGCGTTACTAATTTTGTGATAATGTTTTTTTTTTAAAAAAAAAAACATTTCACTCAGAGACATTAAAGAGGAAAAAATGAAAATTTGAAAAAAAGTTGTAAATGTCATTACTAAAGTTGTAAATAGCGTTACTAATTTTGTGATAGAGCATTTTTTTTCCCACTCAGAGGCATTAAAGAGGAAAAAAAGTTGTAAATGACGTTACTAAATTTTTAAATACCGTTGCAAGTTTTGTAAATAGTACATTTTTTTTTTCACTCAGAGGCATTAAAGAGGAAAAAAGGTAAACTTAAAAAAAAGTTGTAAATGACGTTACTTAATTTGTAAATGGCGTTACTGGATTTGTAAACACCGTTGCAAGTTTTGTAAATAGTGCATGTTTTTTTGTTTTTCACTTAGAGGCATTAAAGAGAAAAAAAAGGTAAACTTAAAAAAAATTGTAAATGGCGTTACTAAATTTGTAAATGATGTTACTGGATTTGTAAATACCGTCATAAATTTTGTAAATACCGTTGAAAAAAATGTTAAGAAGAATATATACATTTGTTAATATATATATATATATATATCAAAAGAACTTGGCTCTATGGATGTATGGGGGATTGGGGGTTCGAATCTCACCCCCCACAATTTCAATGAATACATATTTGTTTTTTTTTTAAAAAAAAACCCTAAACCCCCCCCCCCCCCAAAAAAAAGAAAGAAAGAAAGAAACCCCACCCCCTCACCAGTGGCCGCTAGCCGACGCCCAACCAGCGACAGCACTTCGGAAAGGATATTTTTATTTTTATTTTATTTATTTAAAACTAAAGGCAAAAGCATAATTTCATCCGAATTTGCATATCCCTCATAGGTCCTTGGTACCTCTCAGTCTTTTTACAAATTTGAGAGACTTCTGGTGGTTTTGCAAATTCATATGGTATTTATTTGTCATTTTCCCTAGAAGTTTTTATAAAATAAGCAGGTTTGGTAGATTGTTTTTACTATTAAATTGATCTTTTATGTACTTAAATCTCCATAATTTGAATAGACCATAATTTGTTTCTTAAAAAAAAAAAAAACTCTTTTCACATTTGTTTCCTCAATCTGAAACTTGATTTGAGTGGTTTAATGAAATTGCGGCGCATACTGTTTTAATATAGAACATGGTTTTGAAAACCCACGATTTTGACAGCACATTGTTTCCTCATTTTGAAACCTAATTTGAATGGTTTAGGGAAACTGCGGCGCACATTGTTTTAATATAGAACATGGTTTTGAAAGCCCATGATTTTGACGGCACATTGTTTTCTCATTTTGAAACTTGATTTGAGTGGTTTAGTGAAACTACAGAGCATATTATTCTAATATGGAACCTGGTTTTGAAAGCCCACGATTTTGATGGCACATTGTTTCCTTAATTTGAAATCTGATTTGAGTGGTTTAATGAAACTGCGCGCACATTGTTCTAATATTGAACATGGTTTTGAAAGCCCATGAGTTTGACAAAACATTGTTTCCTCATTTTGAAACTTGATTTGAGTAGTTTAGTGAAACTGTGGCGCACATTGTTTTGATACAAAACATGGTTTTGAAAGCCCAAGATTTCGACGGCACATTGTTTCCTCATTTTGAAACCTAATTTGAGTTGTTTAATGAAACTGCGGCGCACATTGTTTTACTATATAACATGGTTTTGAAAGGCCACTGTTTTGACGGCACGACCCGATCTCCCCATCTATAAAATGCCATTATCTTCTATTTATCAAGACAGACTAGTATAAATGTATCTTCATAATATTTTATTTGTCCTAGTTTTCATGAAGGAATCAGTAATGAAATTTGATGCTGACGAAGAAGAAGATGACGATGAGACCAACACAAGGCTTTCGTGTTAAAGTGAAATCAGATCAATGGTATACCAAAAGGTATTAACCATTTACTCTCTTGTTATCAGTTGTTTTATATGATTTATATTCCATTCAACTCAAGTCAATAGAAATTTGATTTGTCTGAGGCTGATGCTTCTCTAACAGAACTGGAGAGGGCCAAGGAGCAAATACGGATAAAGTCAGAGAACGACTATCAGACACTGGAGGATCCAGATCAATCATCAACAAGGTAGCCGACTACATCATATCCGGGCAGTTCCAAAGGTCAACCAAAAGAGAAAAGAGGGAAAACATGAAATTAGAAGTGTTATCCCATATAGAACCACCCTATCCAGATTCATATGAAGCTTGATCTATATGCAATGTTGTAACATTTACTAATTCCACACTATGTCAATAAAATTTGTATTTTATTTGTTGATATTTATTTGTAGATAGAAACACATGGTTGGTGATAGGTTTTTTTGGGGTGATATTTGGTGTTGGTTTTTTAGTAATGCACAAAGAGTGTACTTCACAAACAAAATGATACGCTAGCTAGCCAAGTGTGCTTTAGAGATGTCACCTGAATTTCACTTGGTTTTTTAAAGATGATTTTCATTTATTTATTTCTCCTAATGTAAAGTAGTTTTTACTACTTTCTTCTTTATATATATATAAAAAAAGAGTATACTTCACAAACAATGGAGTCTAATCTCCCCTGATAATGTGAGGGTAAAAGGTATATATGTTCCCCTCGATTCGTGGTTAAGTATTGAAGTGTTTCATTTAAGTTTTAGGTGCGTGTAAATATATGAAGTCCACTAACCACCCCATAAAAAGCCTAGTTTGTTGGTCACTCACATCCTTGTGATATCACACTCACACAAACTTTGCCAGTAATATAGGTAATGTGAGTCGTAAATGTTTTTCCACACAACTACAAATATGGGGTGTGAATTGCAAATAATTGACATTAATCTATAGGATTTGAGTGTCTAATTTGCAATGGTATAAATTCCTATTTACAACTTATTTAATTAATAAAACATTTTAAAAACCATATTATTCCTCACACCCTCTGCCATCATAGTAGCTCTTGTCTTTTTAGAGTTTGTTTGAATTGGCGGTGAAAATACATGTCACTACTACAAAAATTGCTTTTACACTAGATAAAAATCGCTTTTTAGACTGATTCTAAATTCGGTTTTGATACATGCAGTTCTAAAAGTCTATTATATTTTAGATCGATTGAGTAATCGGTCTTTAAAACTATTATTTAGACCAAACTTATAAAATGACTTTTAAGACTGGTTTTTTAAACATTCAGTCTCAAAAGTAAGTTGACAAAAAATAAAAAAATCTCCCCTTTCCCAGCAAAGCTATAACCACTATCAGAACAAATCGGACAACACAGCTTGTCATTAACGTGGTGCGATTTGGATAAAACCCAGAGATAAATGAATCCGACAGATGTCTGTGCGAAAAATTATACCTTTAGATGAAACCCATAAGTAAATGAATCCCAATAGAATAACTTCAAGATTTTTTAATTATGCCTTATAACTCACCGTAGAATAATCAAATGGGATGTATCTAGCAAGTTTAGAAACAGGAGTACTTCGTAAACAGAAGTGAGGAAGCTCTTTTTCTATTTTCAGCACCTCGATATGCATTGCGAAAGAGATATGGTAATGAACTTCCAGACCCAGACCTCCTGACTTAACCTCGGACCCTGAAAGCTTATAAGCAAAACCTTCCACTCACCTCGATGCGAGCTTATCAATGTGTTTTACAGCAATTAACTGAAGCAATAATCGGTTAGACTGGATGTGGATACTGAAATATATGCTAAAAATCCATCTAGGACAAAAAAAAAAAAAAAAGGTTAGCTGAACACCAACCTTCGAGTCGAACAATATCACATTGATATCTATTGATAGAAACTCCGATACGATGCCGTTCACCGGAAGGGTATACCAGATCTTGAACCTGCTAAATTTCTGATCAACTTTGAGGATAATCCCGTCTTTGCAATGACCTTCGCACAAGAGACTGAACTGAAGATTTTCCGACCGCGAATTTCACGATATTTCCACTCAGCGTTCTCGCTGAATGCGAAAATCCCAAATAAATAAAAGACGAAAACTCAAAAGTGAGAACCAACAAATGCAATTAACATAAACGAGTTGAGAGTGCGAAATGTATTACAGATCAAAAGATCCGAATCGGAGGAGAATTGAAGACTCGAAAATGGGAGTTGGGGCGCATAACGGGGATGATCGGAGTGACGGGTGGATCAGAGGAATCGAACTTACGGAGCTTGCTGAGGCCGGTGTCGGGAGTGGGTCCAGCGATTCGTCCCAGAGCTTGTGAAGAAAACCCATTGATTCGTTTCTTCACTTGAGAACTCGTCGTCTCTACGGTTCCCAGATTCGTAGTGGCGGAAGATCCATCGTCTTTTTCTCCAGCTTCACAATAATCAGGAAAAAAATTTCGTAACGGTGGAAATTCAGAGAGCATTCCAAGAGAATTTCTAAGAGGTTTGCGAGCAAAATTTAATTTTCGGCTAAAGATTAATCTTTTAGACCAGATATTCTTAATGACACCTTTTAGGGTCTGTTTGGTTTGAGGGGATCAAGGGGAGGGGAGGAGGATGGAGGGATTTTAGCCCCCTCCCCTCGTTTGGCTGATGACATTTTTTAGGAGGGGAGGGGAAATTTTTTAAAATTTTCCCCCCTCTTCCCTCAAAAACTTCACCCCTAAATCAGACGGATTCGGAAGGATTATTAAAATGGGTGTGTGAGTGGACAAAAATGTCCCTAGTCTTTTGTTGTTATTCCCAAAACACCCTGAATCCTATAAATATGAGGAGACGATATCGATGCAGCTCACAACCAAGAGAGTATATTCTCTTTCTTCCTCGCGTCCTCGAACTCTCGAGCTTGTTTCTTCGGTCTTAACTTTGTCTCGAAATTTCCACAATTTATTTCCGCTACCTACTGGTTTTGCTTGCTTTTGGGCTTGCTCGAGAAATTACTATTACTATTACTTTTAACTTTGAACTAATTTTTTTCTTTTTTGGTCGGACATTTTTTTAAAAGCGCAGCATAGCAAAACAGCCCGAGTTGAATTGGCATCATCCTTATTGTAGCGTATAAATCATTATTGACATTCTACTCTGTATAAATCATTATAGAGTAAAGTGTTGGATTGGGGTGTGTAAATTGGAAACTGAAGCTTTCTTCCTCTGGTATAGCTTATTATGTGTGGTTATTACCCCCTGAGTCTTATTGCTTACCGTTGGACTTCTTATTAGGATGAGATGTCCCCTCCTTGAAATATGTAGATTATTATGACTCTTCAAAGACTCGGGTAAGATGAAATTTCCAATTAAAGTGCAGATTCCTTATCCATTAATTTGTCAAAATTATGGTATCATATGCATACCCTTACTTAGCTTGGTGGTTGATTTGTATAGCTTGATAAAATATTGTCTTGATTTTCATTATATACATATATATGTTTTAAATGTTAATTTTTATTTTAGGGTATAAAAATGTTATTTATAATTAAATGTTACAATACATTTAATAAAATTTGAAAAAAAAGCACTTATAATATAAGTAAAGTTGTACGTGTGAAGATAATTTTTCTCCCCTCCCCTTCTAAATCAAATAAGGTAACATTAAACCCCTCTTCCAATATAAAGGTAAAATTGTCAATGTTCAAAAAAAATTCCCTCCCCTCCCCTCCCCTCCTAAACCAAACAAGGTAACATTAAAATCCCTCCCCTCTGCTTCTTTCTGATCAATCCAAACAAGGTAATATTAAAATCCTTCTCTTTCTCTCCCTTCCCCTCCCCTCCATTAAAATCCCCCCTTCCCCTCCCCTCCGTTGAACCAAACAGACCCTTAAAGTTTATATTTTTTGACCAAAAATTTTTAACAATGGGTCTAAAAAATTATAATAATATTCTTATTATTTTTTAGACCGTTTATTATCACTAGTGTAAAAAAAAGGCTTTTAAGACCACCTCATTTAGAACGGATTATCGACGGCCCGGTCTTAAAAGTATGACCGGTGGCAGTTTTGTAAATATAAAGAACTTTAAAGATATGACCGGTGGCAGTTTTGTAAATATAAAGAACTTTTTGGACTGAATCGTTTACCAATGGGTCTTAAATATATTATTAAGACCGCTTAGAAAAACGACCGGTCTTAAAAATGTTATTAAAAAAATTGAAATATAAAAATTCTTTATAGAGAAATCTCGAACAGGCCGACTTATTTTTTCTACAGTCCAAAATAATAAGGAAAAAATTAAATAAAACTTTTAAGACCGGATATATATAACAGAAGGTCTTAAAGATTATACTTTTAAGCCGAACATAAATCGCGTCCGGTAGTAATACTTTTAAGACCGGAGTTTAAAAAAAGGACGGTCTTAAAACTTAACCTTTAAGACCGTCGTTGTTGTTCATCCGGTCTTAAAAATAAACCGCCAAATATATCTTCGCGCAAAACGTTACCTTAAGACTTACGTTGTACCTCTGAACTCTGAAACCCCTCTTGTTGTTGTGAAGCCACTCTTCCTGTTGCATTACTACTCTTCCTCGCCCACGTACCAGTAGCCTCTCTTACTCTCTCAGTTGCTCAGGCATTCCTCTCTTACTGTCTCGAAAATGAACAGTGAAGACAATACCATTCGTGTTCCCGGATCGTTAGTTAATGCTGTGGGTCAGAACGAACCCTCCTCCACTGACAATGTGCCTCCTAACCGCCCTGCACGTCGTGGTAGAAGAGGCACACGAATGATGGATGTATCTCTAAGTCAGACTTCTGGGTCAAGGCTCGAGATTCAGTTCGATGAAAAGTTGCGGCCTTTCGGTCCTAATAAAAACAAATATAATAGTTTTGTTGGGTATCTTGCACACAGCAAGGTTAGCATCTTGGAAGATGAGTGGAAAAGTGTTGACTTTGACAAAGTAAAGTAACCTATTTGGGACGCTATCCGGCTTACATACACTGTCCCTGACTCTGAGGAGTTGAAAGTCAAGACATTGTCTTATTGTGCTGATCGGTGGAGGAAGTTTAAGACCTCTCTCACTAACACGTATATTTTTTACGAGGTTGCGCCTGCCAAACAGCCTTGGGAACAGTACACATTTATTGATGAACGAATTTGGCAACAATTTGTTCTGCTGCGGACCACTCCTAAAGCTCTGGTGAGTCTATATTTAGTTTTGTTTGCTTATGTAACCTGTGAGCTTATATTTGTTCATCTAATCCTGTTAGTTAAATTATATTGTTTGGTGTGTGAATAGAAGTATACATTTCCTGCCTTTGTCTATGCAAGTCTGATATGTAAACCCTGAAAAGGTAAAATACTAAGGAGGTAATTGTGTAAGGGTTTGTCTTGCAAAGGAGGAAACAAATAGTCTTAAAAGGGGGAAACTTTATATACCCAATTGTTACTATCTAATGTGGACGTACTGATGATCCCACTGGATGCCTTAAAAAGGATCAAGTTTGTATTATTCTATAAGCATAATCCTCTTTTGTTTCTTGTTCTATCTACCTAGCAGTACAGAACATAACTCTTTTGTAAGCATAATTCTCTTTTGTTTCTTAACCTATCTACATCTTCGTTAAATAATAAAATGTTGAAACTTGATCAAGTGAATTTGACTAGTGTTTGAGGTTCATATTAAGCAGAAGTTCTCTAATTTCTGTTAGTGAGATGGCTGGAATTCATAATTAATAGTTGTTTTCAATTCTGATTCACAGCAAAGAAGGACAAAAGCACAGGAGATAGAGAGAAAGAATGATTGCCCGCATAGGGCTTCTCGCGGTGGATATGAAAGGGCTGAAAAGGAATTGATGGCGACCAAGCGGAAGAGATTGGAAGATGAAGCAGAATCCAATCCTGAGGCGGTACATGGTCCGCCATCTCCAATACGTCGCGAAGATTTGTGGTAGCACATTCGGCAAAAGCCAAGCGGCTGCTACATGAGTGAACAAACTCGTGTAGTTGCTGAAAAAATTGTAAGTATCGTTATTGTTGTTATTTTTTAGTTACTAAACATGATTCATTACTAAGCTTCTCGTTATCTGTACCTTACAGGAAGATCTTAAGAAGAAAGAGGCAGAGGGATCTTTCGTGTCATCTGGTAGGAGTGATGTTCTCACTGTTGCCACCGGAAAACCGGACCACAGTGGGCATGTAAGGGGGGTTGGAGGACAAGTAGGCCTGAAGGTATTCTTTGGTTCATCCGCCAAACGCCATAGGAAAGAGGTGGTTACCCGGGAGGAGATGCAACAGACAGTGGCCAAAATAAATGAGGAATCAGCGGCTAAAGAAGCAAAGTATCAATCTAATATTAGCCAGTTGAGGGAGGAATTGAATCAGGTGAAGCTGCTTTTGAGCTCACGTCCAGAGACCAGTGTTCCCTTCACACACTCACCTGCAACTGTGCAACAGAGCACTCGAGGGAGCTGCATTGTTGGACAGTCAGAGCAACCTTGTGACCTTTATGTGGATGATCCTGATCATCATGATAGACTACTATTGGTTGCAAAAGGGACTGTCCACAACTTATTGGAATCAACTGTACACCACCAACAAATGTCTGACGATGAAGTCAGAGTGTCAGTTGAAAAGATGATCATTGATGCACCTCTCCCTCTCCCAACTGATGAGCTGAAGATTGTGAGTGATGTCAAGGGAACCTTCATCTCTTGGCCAGTGAAGTTTGTACATGTCTGTACTCCTCCCCAAGCTTCAACCCCTCGTCCTCAAGTTCCATCCCCTCATCGAGCTCCATTCCCTCGTTAGACTCAATCCCCTCCTCAGGCTCAATCCCCTACTGCTAACATTAATTTACTAAACTTTAATATTAATTTATTTTTTTAAATATGGAATCAGACCCACAAATTGAGTGGGTTTGATTCATGAAGGTCACGCCACTTGGTGGCGTGACTAACACTTTTGTGTCAGTGGCGTGAACCCCATTTACACCACTAGTGGTGTGAACTGCCCTTACGTCACCAACTGCATTACTTTGATAAAATGTTTCTAATTTGGTTTAATTAGGTAAATTTTTTTTTTGGGGAAAAAAAAATCTTATTTTGGTGCTTTTCCCGAACATCTTACCTTCAACCTTTCACAAGTTTGAATATGCGTCTCGTTGAGAAATCTGCTGCAAAATGGAAAATACTCATCGCCATCTTGCTCCGTCTTGTTGGGGTTTGCCTCCGTCATGGTTGATGCACCGCACGTCTCTTTCCGTTCAACGGAGATGCAGAGTTCATTGGTTCACTTCAGATCTCTCTCTCACACCCTCTTCAAACTTTAGTTTTCAGATCTCTATCACCTTCTTCCCGATCTTCATTCTTCAGATCTCACAATCTTCGGACACACCTTCTTCTTCCTCCATCTACCATTCGGATTTTTTTTTAAAAGAAAAAATCAGTTTTACTCCGACTCGACCAACTCGGCCGGTTCAAGTCGAGTTGACCAAGTTGAGTCCGGGTCAACTTGGGACCCCAATTTTATATCTAACCTAGACCGATTTTTCGTCCGGTTTACTAGTTTTTGGTCTGAACCAGCAGGTCTGGTCCGGGTTTCAGAACCTTGGTTGAGACAAGACTTATTTTGGATATGTTACAATATTGCGTGAATTCTTTTGGTTTGGTGAAAGATGGGGACAAAAAAAATAAAAAAATAAAGAAGTAGGTGAACATACGGAGTAATCAAACTGATGAAGATTGAAGCCTTTCACTCAAGTTTGGGAAGCGCGAAAATATGTAAAATCCCCTAACTACTCAAGTAAAAGGACTAAATTTGTTTTTGTGAATAAGTTGTTAGCTTGATTTTGTAATTAAATAAATATATATGTTAACTTTGCAAGTAATATAGGTAATATAAATTATAAATATTTATTTAGATAATGACTAATACAAATATAAAAGTGAGTTGATGAGTGTCTAATTTGCAATCATCTAGATTCATATTTTCAACCTATTGTTTTTTTTTTAAGGACCATTACACCAAAAAAGGACCAAATTATTATTAAATTAAGAAAATAATAATTAATTACATGAACAGTACATTGATTATATTTTTATTTATTTTAATTTTTTTTGAATATATAGCCTATTATCTTAAATTGTTTTACCTGAATGCTCTATGGTTTTTTTTTCCCTATAAACATTAGCAACCGTACAAAAAAAACACTATGTTATATCCTTATCGAGCAGTCGTCGAAGCTCTATATTAGAAGATGAAAGGATGTGCAGTCCAAGCATAGCTGATAAGCTTGTTTTCGCAAGATGATCTGCGACTGTATTCGCCCCGCACCCAATATGTGCCACTTCCACAGACCAGTCCTTTCGAAGTAAACAATGTATTTCCGCAATGAGATTGCGATCCTCATGTAAATCATTTAGCTCACTCTATATAAGCTCTACGGCCTTAGCAGCGTTAGATTCCAAGATGATCTGCCTATATCCCATATCCCATGCCAGTTTAAGGCCATGTAAGCATCCCCAAAGCTCGGCATATAAGCTATCTCCTTCCACCCCTTTGAAAAGAAATCCCTGCAAAAAGTTGCTGTGCTCATCTCAGAAAACACCTCCACTAGCTAATCCAGCGCTTGAGTGAGAGAAAGCCCCATCGGTGTTTAACTTTACCCATCCTGGTGGTGGAGGTGTCCACTTTGCTTCATGAACGCTAGCGAGTTGCTGCCCTTGGAATGTTGCACCAAGACATACCCGAGCAACTTGTATGCTATCTCTTAAGGCAGTAACGCTGTTTTGGATGTTGTTGTTTGAGACCTGTTTCATCTTCATTTTTATCCTGGGTCGTTGGGCATTTATCCTTCTTGTGTCCATACTTCCCACACGTGAAACATACTTGGTGAAGACCCTCGTAGACTATTGGATGCTCCTCCCCAAACACCTTGTAGGATGGTAGTAACGGTTTCTACGGATCAATCTCAACACAAATCCGGGCGAAGCCTCCTTTATCATAGATAGACGTGGATCGATATACTTTAATCATTCTTCCAATCATATTCCCGATTCTCCGCAAGGATTCCACATCGTAAAACTCGAATGGTACGTCAGGTAGGCGAACCCAGGCAGCAACGTGACACTGAATGTCAGCCTTCCAGGGGTTAAAATTCGGACGCCACCGTTGGACAATGAGATAGTGATCATCAATCATCCAAGGGCCTTCCTGAAAGGCGTAATCCCTATCCTCCTTTCTTGAGAACGAGACAATTATAATACCCCAAGATTTGTATTCCTTTTAAACATGATATTTTGGCCATTAGGACTTATTGAAAATAGGAGAGTATGTTGTCTCCAAAATAGTATTGTATTTAATCTATCTCTTGAATAAGTTTTCGGTAGGACTTAATAGGGCAAAATCCAACTCCCTAAATTTTGTTAGGGGTCATAAAATATTGTAAAATGCCACAAAAACCCCTAAATCAATTAAATGAATTTTCAACAATTCAAGAACAATTAAATCCACACTTAAGGATATATTGTCTTATAATTCCTATATTGTCAAAAATAAGACGTAAAGGAGTAGGAAGAGGTTTAAAATGATTAGAGGACACTAAAAATACTTAGTGAACACCAAAAATTAATCTTAATTGAATTAACATTCATAATTAATCTAATGGCAAATATCAACAAACAATTTGGAATATATTGGCTAAATTCAATATTAAAGCTTAACAAGGGATCGATAATTGAAACAATTGAAATTAGTAGAATCATAATTGAGTTGTAAAAAAATTAGAACACTACAAATTAAACCTAATTAAGCTAAATCAAATAATAAACAAAAAGAAATTAAATCAGGGCTTTTTACCACAACAATTTACATTGGATCATTTTTGGTAGCCCAAATCCTTGCCAAACCTTTGCCCAACATAGCAATAAAGCCCAAAACAATCCTAAAACCCAAAAATTCAGAGGGAGCACGTTTTTGTATAGCTTCAAGAGGAAGGAATTGATTTTCAAACATGTGCCAAATGGGTCAAAGCTTGTAGGATACAAAACACTATTGCATACTTGCACTTCAAGTTGTTTTTGGCTTCTAGGAGAAGGAAGAAGAAAGAGAAGAAGGGAGAGAGAGAGAGAGGGCAGATGAGAGGGAGAGTGGTGAGGATTTGAAGTTGCAAAATTGCCCTAGATCCAATGGTGGAAAATTGACAAGAGGGAAGTTGCTTTTATTTACCAAATTACCTTGAGAAATTCCTATAAATAGGGCCTTTGGGCATTCACTTTTCCTCACACCAAGCAAAGCAACACTTGCTTATTTGAGAGAGAGTTGAGAGAGTTGGAGGAAGAGCTTGAAGGAGTCCAAGCTTTAGGTAAGCAAAGTTCTTTAGTTTTGAGTTTATATTCATAGATAGAAGTAGTTTTAATCTTTAAAATTCTAGAATAATTTTAGTTTCATGTTTTTATAGTTAAAAATAGCTTCATTTCGAAAATTTAGTGGAGGAAGTAGTTCTGCAAAATTTCCAGGTTAAGAACATTGTAGTAACGAAGTTCTGGCGAAAATTCGTCGGTTAGGCGATTTCTGAACAAGTCACAGAAAAACGCATATTTTATGTTGAAAATTCTATTGAAAAATTCTGAGAAAATTCATGATGAAAGTAGACATATAGAGCTTTCCAAATCTGTAAATAACATGTTGAAATGAGCTTTGTACAATGAGAAATAAATTCTCAAAGTTTATGTTGCGAAAATGCTGGAATTTCTGGGCAGAGGATGAACACGTGAAATCTGGGAATGATTTTTGAATTCTGGGCAAGGACTGATATTTTTTCTGGAAAATAGACATCCTAAGGAGTCCGGAACTTTTTACGGATCTTCGTTTCGATTTTTCTAGAATTAGTTATGAATTTCCAAAGATAGGAGAATTTCTGCCCAATAATTCCAGCGGTTTTTCAATAAATTATGAGAAAATAAAATAATGGTTTAATATACCAAGGGTAGAATAGTCAATAGTGGCAAAAATATCTTTTATAATATTATCTTTAAATTAATAGGACGATATTGCTCTGATAGGCTGTCCGAAAGAACGCAGACCGATCAATTACGTACCGAGACTATCGACTCAGGTACGGACGCGTACTGTAACACTAACTCTGATGCTTATTGTATGCTTATATGTGATAGATAGTCTGAAACTCTGTTTTGAAAATTGATCATACACATACAACTTGATACGGGTTATGGTTTTGATAATGCCGTTATGTTTTCCTAGCGCTGAGGACACGATAGGCCATCGTGGCACTGGAGATAGTGCAGACTATAATAACATGCATTTTGCAGTGGCTGTGTTATGTTATTATCTGAATATGAGAATATCGTATGTGATTATTATTGCTGTTTTGCCATGGATATCTGTCATACATATTTGATACATAAGCATGAGGTTAACCGTTACCTGAGGTTCAATGGTAATTGAACCTCAGCTCTTAACATAGCGTCAGGGTCTGGAGGAACCAGGACCAAGGACAAGGATAAGGAGCCAGCGCAAGGACGAAGACAGAGAAATTTTTATTTCAACGTTATTTGTTGAACTATTTTCAGACTACTGTACCGCTGTGTAAGCAGCCAGATGCTACATCAGTAAATGTTTATTAGATACTCAAAATTTTGAAATTTATCCCGATGCTCTACTCTGATCAATTATTTCAAAAACTTTCTACTTTGGTTTAAATATTGTGAAAACGGATTTCAAAAATGAGGATGTTACAACAATATAGTAGCCATTACTCAATGGGATTAACTTGAGCGGATCCTTGGGGCGCCACATGCGGTTGATACGATTCCGGATGATGTACGTAGGAAAGCTTGCACCCATTACTTTGAGGATGAGTGAGTTCATCTAGGGAAGGCACCAAGCAGCGTATTCCTCAGCTGAGAATTTTAATACCCCAGGTCTACCCTCCTCCGGTCCTTCTTCTTGAGCAACATCCTCCTCAGTCTCCTCCCTATCATCCCTGATCTCCTTTTCATTCATGCAATTAAAATAGTCCTTCCAACCACGAATGATGTCATCCTGTTCAGAGTGTTCCATTAGAAAGCCAGCACACCCTGGAGCCAACAACTTGCCCCGATAAGATAGGCGTTGTGAGCCATTTGCCAGTTTTGCATTGGGACCCCCTGGATGATCTTCACCAACCCACTTATCTGCCATCTTCTGCCCAAAAGTAAAGCCTAAGCCACTCTTTTCTTTGTCCTTTCCTCCATCTCCTTCACCGTCCCCTTCAACAGTTCCCTCCTTCCCGCCGGTTGCAGTTCGCCGACGACTTGCATTCGCTCTCTTCTCACTCGCTCTTTTCTCACTCATTCTCTTTTCCTCACAGTTTAATGCTCTATGGTTTTTAAAATAAGATATATAAAGAAAAGTTTATTCATAAAAATTTTCTTTAGTAACTTATCTTGTCATCATATTTATGTATTGATGGTTGACTATTCACTTGATATTATATGCAAAATAAAATTTTTATCAAATTTGAGTCCAACCAAATAGTAATAAAATGCTTTCATTTCTCAAATACCATATATACTTTGAGAAATATGTATTTAAAATTAATTCATTGGCCGCGTTCACTGATCCATAGATACTTTACTTAAAGAATACAGTACTCTAACTACTATTCTGTTTTGCCTAAATTACACAGGTTTCTCTTCTATTTTAAAAAATAACACTTAAATCCAAATCATTAACTTTATCAAGAATATTCAAAAAAAATTTTAAAATTTATATTTTAGTTGAAATTTATATAAAAAAATAAATTTATTTACTAATTTATCCTTAATGCTATATCCAAAACTTTAATTGACATCTTGTAAAAATCACAAACTTTTAAAAAATTAAGTAAGTTTTTTAAATGTTTGTAGAAAAAAATTATATAAAATTATAAATTTAAATGGCTTAAACAATCTATCAAACCTATATAGTTTATTATATTTGATAGAAAAAAATGTGTTTGACATATATTTTTATTCATTTAAGAAACTAAAAATTAAAAAAAAAATCAATAAATGTGGTGAAAATTAAAATTAATTATAAATTTTATAATATCAAAATTAATACATTTTTAACATATTAAAAAGTTAAAAATTCTATTAGAATTAAAATTTGGTGGTATAAATGTTTTTAGCCCCCGTGTGTGTGTTTAAATAGTTATAATGTTAAAGAGGGGAATTTTGGTAAAACAAAAGTCTAAAAGTAAAACTTAATAGTCAATTAATGGTTTGAGATGGTGGAAATCGAATATCAAAATATAAAAAATATTTGTGTAGCATACATTTTAATTTCAATAAGTCTATATTGGTTTTTTAAAATAAAGGGATGTATGAGTAATTAAAGTAAAACATGGGGATAGTTAGAGTATTTTACTCTTAAATGCTGTAAGTTTTTCTTTATGATGAGGAATATTTTATTCATGAAAAATTTCTTTAGCAAATTATTTATTCAAATATTAAAATCCGTATATTCTTGTCTTGATCATCTAATACACGGTTTAATTTATTTCATATTCAAAATTGTGATAAAAAACATATGTGCCACCATAAAAAATACGTCAAATCTTTTTAATCCAATCTCAATTGATCAAATATATAAATGTGGGATCAAAATTCGCCTTTGCTTACCTATTTTTCCTTCACTACCGATGACATATGCAATATTCAGGTACTAAGTCAATGGCTCAAAATGTTATAGAAATAGGAAAATACAAGAGATGAAATGGAATGGATAAGAGGGAATTGGAGAGAAAGAAGAAGTGACATCTTAATCATTTGGATGCTTCCAATCACTTTATGCCATGGTTTGTAAAACCGGACTGGACTGGTCGGTTCATATTGGGAACCGGCCGTGAAACCGGTCCGGTTTACAAAACCGGACTGACCCGATGAACCCGGGTTGACCCGGTGAAACCGATGTAAACCAGCCGGGTTACAAGGATCAACCCGGTTCCAGTTACTTTTATTATTATTTTTTTAAAGGCAATCTAATTTGAATATCTGCATATGTCACAAGTATTGAAGTATATGGTTATTTTACTACTGATCTAAAGTATTGAAATAATATATAGTATGTAAAATTTAGGTTGGTGTGATGAGAAATTATTTATTTTCCAATTTTTTTATACCTCACCGATCTAGTCTAGGATAACTCCGGACTGACTCCGATCTGACCCATAAACCCTTAACCTAGTAACACGACCGGTTCAGTCACCGGTCCGAGTTTCAGAACCTTGCTTTATACAACGCCACTATTTATAAGCTACAACTTGTTGAATTCTATCCAAGAGTTATAACAAAGATTAAACTTATTTTGGAGTTTGTGTATTAAATATTAATCATGAAAAACTCCCAAGAAGCCACTCATGTGGGAAGCAGATTTTCTCCTTCTCCCCTTCCCTCAGAATCCCTCAGTATCCCATCTGGACCGTTCAAATCTTGATCCAACGGTCCAGATTAAAAAAAAAAAGTTTTTGCTTTTGTCTTTTTTCGAAAAAGACAAAAGCAAAAACTTTTTTTTTTTAATCTGGACCGTTGGATCAAGATTTGAACGGTCCAGATGGGATACTGAGGGATTCTGAGAGGAAAGGACAATGAGAGAATCCGGATCCCACTCATGTGGTAGGTTACATATGTTTAAGTGTAGAACTCCAAAAGACAAATGTTGAAAGATAATAGATATCCACACTAAATATTGAAATATTTATAACACAAAATAAATATTTGTTGCAGACTCATAGAAGTTTTTATAAAATAATTATAAGAAGGTTTGATAGATCGTTTTTATTATTAAATTGATCTTTTATGCCCTAATTAAATCTCCATAATTTGAATAGACCATAATTTGTTTCTTAAAATAAAAAATAAACTCTTTTCACATTTGTTTCCTCAATCTGAAACTTGATTTGAGTGGTTTAATGAAATTGCGGCGCACATTGTTTTAATATAGAACATGGTTTTGAAAGCCCATGATTTTAACAACACATTTTTCCTCATTTTGAAACCTGATTTGAGTGGTTTAGTGAAACTGCGGCGCACATGGTTTTAATATAAAACATGGTTTTGAAAGGCTACGATTTTGATAGCACATTGTTTACTCATTTTGAAACCTGATTTGAGTGGTTTAGTGAAACTGCAGCGCACATTGTTTTAATATAGAGCATGGTTTTGAAAGCCCGCGATTTTAACAGCACATTGTTTACTCATTTTGAAACTTGATTTGAGTGGTTTAGTGAAATTGCGGCGCACATTATTTTAATATAGAGCATGGTTTTGAAAGCCCACGATTTTGATGGCACATTGTTTTCTCGTTTTGAAACTTGATTTGAATGGTTTAATGAAACTGCAGCGCACATTATTTTACTATATAACATGGTTTTGAAAGCCCATTGTTGTGACGGCATGCTATTTCCTCAACCCGAAACCGTATCTCCTCATCTATCCGTATCTCCTCATCTATAAAATGCCATTATCTTATATGTATCAAGACATAGATTAGTATATATGTATCTTCATAATATTTTATTTGTCGTAGTTTTCATTAAAGAATCAGTAATGAAATTTGATGCTGGCGAAGAAGAAAAAGAAGAAGATGACGATGAGACCAACACAAGACTTTCGTGTTAAAAAGAAATCAGATCAATGAGATACCAAGAGGTACTAACCATTTACTCTTTTGTTATGAATTGTTTTATATGATTTATATTTCATTCAACTCAAGTCAATAGAAATTTGATCTGTCTGAGGCTGATGCTTCTCTAACAGAACTGGAAAGGGCCAAGGAGCAAATACGGATAAAGTCAAGGAACGGCTATTGGATAATGGAGGATCCAAATCAATCAACAAGGTAGCCGACTACATCATATCCGGGCAGTTCCAAAGGTCTACAAAAAGAGAAGAGGGGGAACATGAAATTAGGAGTGTAATCCCATATAGAACCACCCTATCCAGATTCATATTAGCTTGATCTATATGCAATGTTGTAACATTTACTAACCCCACACATGGCTGGTGTTGGGTTTTGTGTGTGTGTGTGGTGATATTTGGGGTTGGTTTTTCAGTAAAGCACAAAGAGTATACTTCACAAACAAACTGATACGCTAGCTAGCCAAGTGTGTTTTAGAGATGTCACCTGAATTTCACTTGGTTTTTTTAGACGATTTTCATTTGTTTACTTCTCCTAATGTAAAGTAGTTTTTACTACTTTCTTCTTTATATATAAAAAAAAGAGTATACTTCACAGACAATAGAGTCTAATCTCCCCTGATATACTGAGGGTAAAAGGTATATATATTCCCCTCGATTCATGGTTAAGTATTGATGTAACATCCCGCCTTTTTAAATGTGGTTTTCAAACGGGATTATCAGAGCTTCGAAGAAATTAATCAGAGTGGTATCGAAAAAGATTTTCTTGTTAAAACAATATCTCAATCAGAGTATCAGAATAAATTTTTTCTTTAAAAGAGTGAGTAACTGATATACATTCCCTGTTGTTGAGTCTGGTTGCTATTACAGTGGTACAAATCTCTGGGTATTTACGATTGCAGTGACCCCTAGGTACTTCTCTGCCCGTGTCCTTTCGTGTGCTATTCATCCTTGTCCTTGTCCTGGTTCCACCAGTATCTGAGACTATAAGCTGGGGTTCAATTCCCATTGAACCCCAGGTAACGGTTAACCTCATGCTTATGTACAGTTATGTATGACAGATATTCATGATAAAGCAACAATATTCATTTTCAATATTCATTTCTCAAAGATAAAAACACAACCATCATATACCCATATATATATATACCACAACCTGTCTGCACTCTTCACCAGTGCCACGATGGCCTATCGTGTCCTCAGCACGCTAGGAAGACTCAAACGACATTACCAAAACTGTAACCCGTATAAAGCTATATATTTAAATAATTTGCAAAGCAGAGTCATAGTTTATGAGCATATCTATCACATACAGGTGTACCATAAGTATAAGAGTTAGTGTTACAATACGCGTCCGTACCTTCGTCGGGGTTCACGGTAAGTTGTTGGTTGCGACACGATCACAGATTCCCTAGGAGGTAATATGTCGCTTATTAATTCACAACCAATATCCCAATATATATCCTAATCATAAATGACTATTTTACCCCTGGTGGATTTATCAATTAATTATTTCCCTTTATTATTTTGAAAAACGCTGATCCTTACATCTGGACAGATTCTGGGCTAACTTTGAAAAATCATAACTAATTGTAGAAAAATCGAAACGAGGACCCGTAAAATTCCTAAGAATCCTTAGGATGGTGATTCATTAAGTAGAGTTGTGATTCATTCTTGTTAGGCTAATGACTCATGGTTTAGGGTAGTGATTCATGAAAGTTTAGCTTGGTGACTCACCCCTTTAGGCTTATGATTCATAGTGTATTAATATTCAATTCTTCTTCATCCATTTCTTTAAAAAAAACGCACCCTCCCTTATATTTTTATTTTTGAGTTTTGTTTTATAATTTTCCTACACTCATGTGGTAATTTCCCATTGGTTGATGCCTTATCTCATGGATTAAGCTTTATTGAAATCAATTAGGGCCTTAGGATAAGCTTTATGGGATTAATTTCTAGCCTTTAGATCATAGTTGCAATTGTTGACTTTTCAACTCTTGATTAGTATTTGATTAACAACTTACTCCTAAGCTTAATTATCTCTTGATTGTTGTTTATTGGTTCTTGCAATAATTGTGTTTGTTAATAATTCATTTAGTGCTAATCCCAATCTCTTATTGGTTCTTTACTTTTAACTGGCCTAACCTTCCTCTAATTGGTGATTTTTAATGCCAATTGTAGATAATTAACTAAACCTTCCATTAGTGTTAATTAATTGTCCATTACCTATTGGTAATTATTCCTTTACTTGTTCATTAATAATATCCCAATCAAAGCCTAATTGTCTCTTGATTTTTACTTTACAAATGTTTAGGGTATTTCATGACCATTGGTGTTTTATTCTATACTAATCTCAAGTCTCTATTGGTCATTGAATTTTAATTAGCTCATTATACTTTTAATTGGTGTTTATTAAAACTAAGTGTGAGTAATTGTTTTAAACACTTATCAATCCTAGTTTAATTACCCTTCAAGTAGTGGTAGTTGCCCTTTAATTGTTTAAGTGTTTTAGATAATATTTATGACCTTTACAAACCAAATATGAACTAGGTATTATTTAAGGGTTGTTTAAGAAAATTGAGTCTCTTATTAAATTATGGAATTTGGGACTTAGACCTTCTTTAATTAATCCTTTGATTAATTATGAAAATTTACATAATTATTTTGTTAAAAGAAACTGTAAGGGTCTACTGATTCCTCTTATGCTCCCCTATTTATTTGATGTGTTTTCTTAATTTTTCCTTGTTTTCTTTGGATCCTATAAAATCCCTAATTTAATTTGGGAGTTGTTGGCATTTTTATGATCCTAAACAAAACTTAGAAAAATGAAACATAGCTACCTTAAATCCTAAAGGAAAATCACCCAATAGATAAATATATCTCCACAATTTGAGACCTCATATTCACCTATTTCTAATAGGTATTATTTGTCAAAATATGACATTTATAATAAGTGAGATTTTTAGGGTATTACAATTGAAGTGTTTCATTTAAGTTTAGGTGCGTGTAAAATATATCAAGTCCCCTAACCACCCATAAAAAGTCTGGAGGAGATCCTCTCACTATTTCAATCTCTCATAATCCCTCATTATCCCATATGAACAGTTGATTAAGGAGATGAATCAATCTGGACTATTGATTGAGAAGATAAGAAAAAAGTTAAAGGAGTAATAACTTTGATAATGTGGCTCATTTTTTACCTTTCAAATTTATAATTGGATAGACATGATTTAGAAATTATGAAGGGATGATGAGAAAAGAAATAATGAGAGAAACCAAACCCCTAAAAAGTTTAGTTTGTTGGTGACTCAACCTTGTGATATCACACTCACAAACTTTGGCAGTGAGGTCATGTGAGTTGTAATTGTTTTTCCAGACAACGACAAATATGGGGTGTGAATAATAATTGATATTAATCTAGTGTCTAATTTGCAATGGTCTAAATTCCTATTTACAACTTGTTTAATTAATAAAATATTTTAAAATCATATTATTAGTAAATTGATCTTATGGGATCTAATTAATTTTCCTTAGTTTGTAAAAACCATAATTATATTCTAGAAATGAAAAATTAAAATCTTTTCACATGAAATAATAGAATAACTAATTACATGAGCAATATAATAAATTGATTAGATCTGTGTTTGATTTTCTTTGAATATATAGCATAAAAATCCCCTAGGTGTAACTTTGGAAAAAGTTGTCATTTCTTTGACCGCATAGTGTTTTCCCAATCATAGCCTATCATAAACTCATGATTAATTTTTTTCCAAATCTTTATGGGCAAAGCATGTCACTATTGTTGAATCCTCTCAATCATATATACTTGACAGTTGGTATATTATTTTGAGAGAGTAACAATCAAATCCTCTATATTGACGTTTTATCTAATTCAAAATTGTAATAAAAAGCATATATCATACCTTCACAAACCATAGGTCAAAATCTAAATTGATAAAATGAATATGGAATGCACAAGATGCTACTAAAACTCAAAATTTTTCCTTCACTACTACTCTCTGTGTTATGGACTCATATTTTGGGCCCAGTTAGCATGCAGCCCAACAAGAGCACTTGGAAAACGCAAATTAGGTGAAACGCTAATCACCCTGTAATCTCGACACTAATCACGGATAATACAAGCAGTGGAGTAGGCATACATAGGTAGTGGTAGTGGAGTAGGCATTTGGACAAGGAGAACGCACACAGCACAAGGGCTAAAATCCTAAAAATAATCCATATAAATAGGAGATTAACCTCACAGGTGTACATATTCTATTTATATCTTTTTTACTATTCAATTTCACAGTGCATACACACCATCCCCTTTAGCTAACCGTCATTATCGTGTAACACAGTGATCTTTTAATGTTCTTTGGTGTCTTCCTCATAGACATCGTAGAACCTATATACTCTCTCTGGTGTTGACTCACACACATCTCGAAGAGTACACCTGATCCCATATAAATCATTCACTAACCCCCTTGAAGTTAGACATCTGTATTTTTACTACAGAACAATATGTAATTGTCTAATTGAGATATTAGGATTAAAATTTTTTTTTCATGCCAAATTACGATAGGTTATTGGGTAAGGGACAAAAACACTTATAAACTTTTTTTGTATGGCCTAACACCATAAAAAAAAAAGTGCTCATGCATTTTCTAAAGAAGGGGCAAAAATGCCAATCTTCGATCCCTTGTACAAACTTCCATTTTATGGGCAGATCGTTATAAAGATTTCGTGAATAAATCTTGGATTCCATTTGTCAGTTTCTGTTGCTTCCCACTACAAAAAAAAAAAAAAAACCAGTTTTTGCGACGGAGAAATTCCGTCACAAAAAAGGGTTTTTCCGTTGCAAAATGCATTTGTGACGGAATTTGCGACGGATGAGTCGCAAAAAACCTTGTCACAATTGCGACGGAATATCAAAAATCCGTCGCAAATTTTGAATTTTGCGACGGAAAATAAATTCTGTCGCAAATTTCAGGAATTTGCAACGGATTTATATTCTGTTGCAAAATTTTTAAATTTGCGATGGATTTGAATTCCGTCGCAAAATTTTGAAATTTGCGACAGAATTCAAATCCGTCGCAAATTCCTGGAATTTGCGACGGAATTCATTTCCATCGCAAAATGATGAATTTTGCGACGGATTTTTTTTCCGTCGCAAATTTCTGAAATTTGCGACGGATTTGAATTTTGTCGCAAAATTCTGAAATTTGTGACGGAATTCAAATCCATCGTAAATTTCATTTCATTTAAAAAAAATATAAAAATTATTAAAAAATATAAAAATTACATAAAAAATTATTTAAAAAATTATAAAAATTATGAAATAAAAAAAAACTTGTATATCATAAAAATGTATAGTAACAATCATCAAAACTTTACATAGGGAAAACAAAATATAAATAATAATGTTGTGAACAATATGTATAAAAAATAGTTTAAACAACAGCAGTATGGTCATCATCAATTTCTTTTATTTGAGTTCTCTGGCATCTTAATTTCTTCTAACCATCTATATTCATTTTTTTCCTCTTCCCCAACTTCATTTTCTCCATCTGCAACGTTAACACCACCAATTAAAAACAAATCAAAACTAAAGAATGTATAAGACTTTCTTAGTGACTATCCAGAACATACAAACCAGTTAGCACTAGATACAAACTTGAACTTTATAAGTTCCCAAAGAAACAAAAATTTCCTTGAATCAAATAAGTGATATAGTTTCGATATATTTCTCCTTGCAATTTCTTATTTTTTGCATAAACTAGGGTTTACTTGCCATACCTCAACAATATTATCAGGAAATTGCTCTCATGTAAATTGAACAAAGTACTCAACATAAGCAGCAATTTGCTCAAAACTTGGAATTAAAAAAGTAAGAAAAACAGCCTATCAGTTGACCATTATAGTTTCGCTAAAATAAAATTTATTTTAGTAGAACTAAGGTTACACTTTTGGTGCACAGATATACAAGAGTATCTTCACAAGAGGTCAGTTTCCTAAGGGAGAAAAATTAACAGTTATAATACACATGCTCACATACATATGCATATGTTAACCCTATCATGTATTCGATAATGGCACTTACTTGGGGTACTTAATTGGCAGCACAACAGCCTCCTTCAGTAAAAGTTTGGCATTCTCTAACCCCTTGATACTTTCCCACTTAACATCCGAGCTCCCACAAATAATATCCCTACAGATGGTATGATGTGAGATGTTATGCATAAATGCAAATAAATCTTGAAAGAGGGAGTGGGAAGAGAAAATTTACCTGCATAAACTCTCACCTAAAGCACGCATATCAGCTTTTTGAAAAGGTGGAAGTAAGGGCTTTTGCCTGAAAATGTCAAGTAATACTAATCAGTAGAGGAATTGAATGCTAGCATCCATAGTACCTCAAGTAACATGAAAGGTGATACTCTCAATAGTAATAGTCATGATGAAAGACCAAAGGTTCGTATTAGCTTATTATTATGCTGTAACATGAATTAAGCGCATTAATTAACGGACGAAGCTTAACTTCCAAACCAGGAAAGACTAGCAGGTGGTACTGAATTCGTCGGCCATTTTCTGAGATGAAGGAGAAACACAAAGCAACAGAGAACAACAGGTCAGGGACGAGAGATAAAATTTCACCGAAAGGTATTAACAGACGAAGCTTAACTTCCATCGTGCTCTCCGTCGATTGCTCTCGCCTCACCAAGATCAGCCACCAAATAGGGCTCCCAAGCTGAGATCGAAGTGAAGAAAGGGCGTTGGGTATTGTGGGGTTAACCTAAAAAACCCACGGGATAGGTGATTTGCGACGGATTTTTTTTTCATCGCAAATTGGAGGGCTTTTTCCCACTAGATTTTAGAGTTTTGCGACGGAAATGAAATCCGTCGCAAAATTTTGCGACGGATTTTTTCCCATCGCAAATTGGAGGGCTTTTTCCTGCAAGATTTTAGAGTTTTGCGACGGAAACGAAATCCGTCGCAAAATTTTGAGACGGATTTGTTTTTCTGCAAATTTCTCGAGCTGGTGTGCAATCTTATCATTTTCTCTACTATATATTTCTTCTGAAGGACCACAAATTCTAGGTAGCAATGGCCAATTAATTTTGCAATCAAGGACTTTTATCCAATTACCTCTACTAAATTATCCTAAGTAGCTTTTAGTTATTAGTTAAGATGATTAATCTTCCCTAAATACTTTTTGAAGATTCTTGAATCCTTAACTATTTCCCCTTAATTTTGCAAGAAATTACCTTAATCTTGGATAAAATGCCCATAAAATAATATTAAACATATAATTTCCATTTATATGGCATCCAACCATTTTTATATATTCCAGTTAAGTTTAAACTAATTTCCCCTATTTTATATTCAATTATTTTGTAACATCCCAATTTTCAAAAGCGGAATAAATTTTTTTTTCTTTTCCATCAGAGTAGAGCATCGGAATAATTTCAAAAGAGTGAGTATCTGATAAAACCTTCACTGTTGTAGTATCTGGCTGCTTACACAGTGGTACAGTAGTCTGAAAATTGTTTAATAAAATAACGTTGAAATAAAAATTTCTTCGTCTTCGTCCTTGCGCTGGCTCCTTATCCTTGTCCTTGGCCCTGGTTCCTCTGGACCCTGACGCTATGATAAGAGCTGAGGTTCAATTACCATTGAACCTCAGGTAACGGTTAACCTCATGCTTATGTATCAAATATGTATGACAGATATCCATGGTAAAACAGCATTTAATCACATACAATATTCATATATTCACATAATAACATTACACGGCCACTGCAACATGTATGTTATTACAGTCTGCACTATCTCCAGTGCCACGGTGTACATCCGTGTCCTCAGCGCTAGGAAAACATAACGGCATTATCACGACTATAACCCGTATCAAGATGTATGTGTATGATCAATTTTCAAAACAGGATTTCAGACTATCTATCACATATAAGTATACCATAAGCATCAGAGTTAGTGTTACAATACGCGTCCGTACCTGAGTTGATAATTCCGGTATGTCGGCGATCGGTGTCACACCCGACATTCGTATACTGACATCTCACCCAAGTAAGACACCACGAATGTCAAATTCTCTTCATATATTGAGATTCATCAGAGTAATAATGCACAGCTTAGGAAGAAAAGGGGTTCTGGCATAGTAATACTGATAAGATGGTCTGAGTACATATTTAGAATCCATAAAAAGGTTCTTACGGATATTACAAACTTAAACATAGTCTAATACAAAACATAGATAACCAACAGCAGTTCTTGTTCCGACTCAGCATCATCAATTACTGGTATCCACCGCCTTGCCTTGAGAGCCACGCCTATTGTACCATTCATATCCTGAACTTTCGGGAATGTCTGGGATTCAAACGAATCCCAGTAGTAACGTTAATCACTGACATAAAATGCATGCACAGAATATGATAGACAACCAATTGCAATAATTCACATTCAAGTTCAAATTCAATTCAATTGAACACCATTCAGATTCAATATTCAATTCAAAAGCATTTCGGTACAATTCATTCAAGTGCACATTCATTCAAATTCAAAATCAATTCAAGTGCACATTCATACAGATTCAAATTCATTCAAAGGACCTACGGGTCCATTCCCTCAGCGCTGGGTATTCAAATGGGCAACAACCCTTCTTTCACAAATGTACCGAATTCCCTTATCGAACAAGCACTCTGGCTTATACTGTCGATAAGGTTAGGTGTTCAAAAATTCAAGTATCACAATGGTTCAAACATGCATATAAAGACATACAGGGTATGTGAGAGAAAAGTTACTACCTGGATGTCTTCACAACTTCTTATTCTCACCCGAGTTCTTCTTGCTCTGATTACCGTTTGGCCAAGGCAAGGATCCAAACCCTATAATATTTTAAGATGGGTCATTACTTAATTTAATCTTAATAGCAATATTAAGATTACACTTACTAGACCGACCCATAATGCTTATCCTTTGTACTTTAGTTGGTTATCGTACATTATGAGTTCTATATTCTTCCCACAATTAGATATCTAGCCTTTCAAGTCTTATTCAAAAATTCCAAGTTAAGGCTAGCTATTATTTGCTCAAAACGTGCTTAATTTCAGACTTGACAGAAATTCAGTTCTCAATTCTCTAGGAACTTAGAAAAATCACATCTCGGTCTACAAAACTCGGAATCAAGTGGTTCAAATTCCTAATCAAAGTTCTGTAAGTCTATTTTAAAATAAAAATAGTCCACTGGTCAAAACATAACTGAGTTATTCCCAAAATTTCGTTTTGTAGAGACAACTTCAGTCTGCAAAACTGGACTTTCAGAATTTTATGTCCAACTTTAAAAATTCACAACTTGGTCTAGGAAGATCCGATTGAGGTGATTCAAATTTCTATCTGTCACTAATTAAGTCTAGTTTCATATACAAATAATCACTAGACTTATTTCTTGCTGTATAATTCCCAGATTTCCATTCTTTCTTCGCTGTCCAGAAAAGCATTTCAGTTTAATAGGTCAACTTCAAAAATTCGTATCTCCTTGGATACAACTCTGATTAAGGCTTATGACCTATCAAATGAAACCTTGGTATGTCTACTTTAATACTGGAAAATATCATGTCAAGAGTCCATCATTTACTTTTCCAAAAGGGAACACGAAAAAGACTATCCATTACTGGAAAATGACATTCTCCAGTTTTCGTCTTCTAACTTTGGAAATTTATAACATTCATTGTACACATCGGATTTGGGTGTTCTTTAG
Organism: Acacia crassicarpa; assembly: GCA_034222035.1. Classification (NCBI taxonomy): domain Eukaryota; kingdom Viridiplantae; phylum Streptophyta; class Magnoliopsida; order Fabales; family Fabaceae; genus Acacia; species Acacia crassicarpa. Next base: position 46,000,937 of record JAWXYG010000003.1, read on the forward strand.
CTCATGTTAAAGCTTATGATGTGTACTAATTACCCACAAAATTTCAGGGTCAAAGGAGGTCATTTACCCTGGTTTCACCTTGTTCAAGGATCATTGCTTCAGCTGAAAGTTCAGTTTCCAGCAAATGCTGATGATGCTACATTAACTCATACACTGTTCATCCACGATTTCACTGTAGCTAACGCCTTTTTGGCTCTGTTTCTGCACTCCGAAAACAGAACAATCAACGTATATGCAGAAACAATAACTCCACGGTTCAGCAACCACCAAACAGAACCACATGACCTATGCATACTCTTATCCATCCTATATATTCTTAACCATTTAACAAACTAATTTACTTCTAATGGTTCATGTGGCTATTTGAAATTTTCTTACGTAGGAAACAGATTAAAACCTCCTCTATTTCAGTTCCATAAATAGAGATCCCACATGCAGAAACTAACCATAACTTCTAAGCTTTCAATGCATAACCCATCGTTGGATTTGCAAAACCAGAAAGAACGAAGCTTGAAGACTCACCTTGGACATCTCAGAAACTTATATGTCACGTTCAGACCTTCACTTATCTTCAGCATCTCTGATTTTCCTTCTTCGATGCTCAATCACGTACTCCGCCCTCTGTACTATCAGTTCTCAGTTCCCAGCTCTCGGTACTTCTTTCTTAAACTCACTCTCCTTCTGCGTTTCTCTGTTTGTGGCCGAAGAGGATAGATGAGGGAATGTGGTTTACATGAAAATAAGAAATGGTTAGTGGTGTATGCGTCTGCCTAGTTTGCAGAATAAATTAATCAATAATATAATAATGATAGTGGGCAGATGTGGAATAAGGAAAGGAATCCATGAGAGAATCAATTGGGATAGTTAGTGATTAAATAAAATAAAGGTTATGGGGCATGAGTGCGTATGGTCTTGCCGTTGAAGATTCAGAGCTAGAAATTTGTGCTTCATTAGAGAAAAGCAACGGTGGTACATGTGTGCTCAAAATAACGGGATGTTACATTTCTCCCCCCGTAAAAGAAATTTCGCCCTCGAAATTTGACATGTATTTTGCGATAAAATCAGGATATTGATCCTTCATCTCTTCCTCTAGTTCCCATGTTGCTTCCTCAGGAGATGTTCCCTTCCACAGTACCTTCACATTTGGGATACTTCTATGTCTGAGCCGTTTCACTTTACGGTCAATGATTCGTTCTGGCTCGACAGCACAAGTATAGTCATCTTGTACATCAACATCCTCGTACTCGATCACATGATCACGATCTGGTTGGTACTTCTTTAATTGAGATACGTGGAAGACATTATGAAGCCTGCTCAGGTTGGGAGGTAATGCTATTTGATACGCCACCGGTCCAAGCCTAGCCAAGATTTCAAACGAACCGATGTAGCGAGGACTGAGCTTCTTCCTTTTGGTCGCTCTACCGATTCCAGTGACAGGAGATACTTTTAAAAACACATGATCTCCCACTTCAAATTCTAGAGGTCTTCTCCTTTTATCGGCATAACTCTTCTGTCTACTCTGAGCCGTAAGGAGTCTCTTTTTGATGACTTTGATCTTCTCCGCCGTCTGGTCAACTAAGTCCGTCCCGTACAGTCTTCTTCTAGACAGTTCTGTCAGACACAAGGGTGATTGGCACTTCCTGCCATGCAATGCTTCATATGGAGCCATTTGAATGCTCGCATGATAACTATTGTTATAAGCAAATTCTGCCAATGGAAGATAGCGATCACAATTTCCCTTAAAATCCAATACACACGCTCTTAACATATTTTCTAGCGTCTGTATGGTTCTTTCTGATTGTCCATCCGTCTGAGGATGATAGGCTGTACTATATCCCAATTTCGTACTTATGGCTCGTTGTAGAGCTCTCCAAAATCGAGAGGTAAAACGAGGGTCTCTGTCAGAAACAATACTCTTAGGCGTTCCATGGAGTCTGGTTATCTCTTTTATATAATTTCCGCTAACTTCTCAATAGAATAATTGGTACTGATGGGAATAAAATGTGCCGACTTTGTAAGACGGTCAACAATTACCCAGATCGCATCTATCTTTCTGATTCTGGGTAATCCCACCACAAAATCCATGGTAACGTTTTCCCACTTCCATTCAGGAATTTCTAAACTTTGAAGGAGCCCTGGTGGTCGTTTATGTTTGATTTTGACTTTTTGGCAAGTAAGACATCTAGCAACGTATTTAGTCACGTCACTTTTCAGTCCCGGCCACCAAAACTCAGACTTCAAATTTTGGTACATCTTGATCACTCCTGGATGGATAGTGTACTTAGTTTTGTGTGCTCCATCCAGAATTTTAAGCCTCAAATCAAGCTCTGCCGATACATATATGCGCTCTTTGTATCTAACTAGTCCACTCGGTGAGAGATTAAAATCTTGGGTTTTGCCCTGCATAATCTTCCCTCGAATGGACTCCGCTAGTTCATCATGCATCTGCGCTTCTTTAATTTTGGCTCTCAGATCACTTTCTCCTCGACTAACGTTGAGGCTAGCAAGAAGTACTTTTTTTGATACATTCCTGCTCAGAAACACTTGGTTTGACAGGTTCAAATCTCGAAATTCTTCTAGTAATTTACGTTCCTGTACCATCATCAATGCCACCTGCACCGCCTTTCTACTCAGAGCATCTACAACGACATTAGCCTTTCCCGGATGATATTTGATTTCAAGATTGTAATCTTTCAGCAACTCCATCCATCTACGCTGTCTCATATTCAATTCTTTCTGATCATAAAGATACTTGAGACTCTTGTGGTCACAGTACAATTCAACAGTGGTACCATACAGGTAGTGCCGCCATATCTTCAAAGCAAACACAATCGCTGCGAGTTCCAAATCATGAGTGGGATAATTCAATTCATGAGGCTTCAGCTGTCGAGAGGCATACGCCACTACTCTGCCCTGCTGCATCAGGACACATCCCAATCCTTGCTTACTAGCATCACTGTATACCATGTAGGTCATACTAGGATTTGGGATAATCAACACTGGCACAGATGTCAATCTTTCTTTCAGCTGCCTGAAGCTCTCTTCACAACGTTCGTCCCACACAAATGATTGGTTCTTTCTTGTGAGCTTTGTCAATGACAAGGCAATTCGAGAAAAATTCAATATAAACCTGCGATAGTAACTAGCAAGACCCAGAAAACTACGTATTTCTGTTACAGTTTCCGGTCTCTTCCAATTCAGTACTGCTTCCACTTTACTAGGATCAACAGAAACCCCGTCTTGTGAGATAACATGGCCAAGAAATCTGACTTCTGTAAGCCAAAACTCACATTTACTCAATTTGGCGTAGAGTTGCTTCTCCTTCAAAATACTCAACACAATTCTCAAATGATTCTCATGTTCTGCCATACTTTTCGAGTATATTAAAATGTCGTCGATAAAGACTACTACAAACTGATCTAGATATTGGCAAAAGATTCGGTTCATGTAGTCCATAAACACGGCAGGTGCATTGGTCAAACCGAACGGCATTACTAAAAATTCATAATGCCCATATCTGATTCTAAAGGCTGTTTTTGGAATATCCTCAGCTCTTACTCGAAGCTGATGGTAACCCGATCGTAAATCAATCTTACAACCTTTTCATTCACTTTGTACCCGGTGTGTAGTATTCATTCATAAGACTCATTAGTCCATTCTCACAGCACTTGGTTACTCAGGCTTCACTGCCTGATACATTCTGGCCTTTCGGCTTATTTCATTCTAGCCTTTCGACTAATTTCATTCAAGTACCATAGCGTTGGATATTCTTGCCTTATAGCCCAAGGAATTACCCTCAAGCCATAGGTATCACAACTACAACTCGGTACAATCTGATTGTTCTTCCAACCTCATGTATACTCTAGACACATTGGTCTAATGTTACCAAGCTAGATAACAACACAGTGCTAGGCTTCTTCAATTCAAGTTCTTAAACTACTTCCTCTTGACTAGCTCAGTGGCTATCAAGTACTATCTGGCTTAACCAGTTCATTCTCTAGACCATTCTATCAGTTTCTGTTCCTGTAACAACATAGTCACTCAATGCACCGCTTTTCAATTCAAAACATCAACGAAGACAATTACGTCAACGATTTTCAATTCAAAATATCAGTAATGATAATCACATCATTACTTTCAATACTGCTTCTATGTTGTCTCATATTCAAAATTCTGATTTTCAAATTCAAATATTCAAAATTCTGTGGTAGCAGTACATTTTCAAAATCGCACTATAAAAAGTGGTGCTTTCACATTTTCAAGAAAAACATAATTGCTGCCAGCTCAAATTCAAGAAAAATACATTCATTCTGCTGCAGACCATGATGGTCCCTTCATTTCAAACTGTAACATTCTCTTGACAATGTACCACACCCGGCCTAGACCGCCGTAGCATTCAGGGTTACCCCAAATTCTAGGGCACTACCTCCCGGATTAACCGGCGACAAGATTACAGCATTCAAATTCCCTCATCGTATTACCACCCCCGACTTAACCGTGATGGCATACAGGGTTACCCCACATTCTAGGGCATTACTTCTCGGCTTTAACCGGAGTTGAATTTTCTTTCATTCTCAGAATGAAATGTACAATTCTCGTGTGCACAATTCTTTCTTTCAATTCTCAATTCAAGATATTCAATTCCGTTGTGCACAATTCTTTCATTCAATTCTCAATTCAGTGAGCTTTTTCAATGGCAAGCGTTCAAAAACATTCTAAACATGTCTGGCAAGATCCAGCAAACTGAGTACTTTTATAACAGTTTCTGACCTTTCCAGTTCTGTACTGCTTTCACAACCACATAATTCAAAATTTACTTTCAAATTCAGGGTTCAAACCCATTCTTTGAGACAACATCATTTCAAAAGTGACCATTACCTTGGTCTCAAATTCTACTAGAAACATTTCATTCAAAACTTCAGTTCAAAAATTCAAAAATTCAATTTCAATCCTGGGTTCCACAAAGATCCCTTCTGTAAAACAATATGTTCAAGTGACCACAAAACAGGTCTCAAATTCTGTTCAAAATATTTCATGTAGAAAAATCATTTCAAAAATTTCACAATTCTGCAGGTGCATTGGCAAGTTCAAAATTCAAAATTCCAAACTCAGGAACTAGACAACGACTATAGAAGGTCATTACTTCTTTCTAATCACATTTCCGACTCTATCATTGTCTATCTAAGCCATTCATAGGACATTCAGTCCATTCTACCACTATCGTGCTTACCACGATTCCACTGCGCAACAAGTCTACCCTTTCGATGAGTATCCTTCGTAGATAGCCCTCATACACATCGACACAACATTCTAGTGCCTTAATTCATTCAATTCAATCGGTACCCTATTCTAGTACCTCAATTCATTCAAATCAATATCCCAATACCTCAATTCATTCAGATCATTCTATTCAATATCCTAATACCTCAATTTGTTCAAATCAATTCAATTGCCTAAAGAATCAATTTAACTGTTATCTGATTCTTAGGTCATGATTCAATTGGTAGCAACCTTCTGGATGTCTACTCAACTTCTAGGTTCATCAACCTTACCGTATTCATTCTAGTATTCTCATGGCATCCGTAAGGATCTCCATATTTCATACCTCAAGGCACTCAAACCATAAATCAAGAGGTTTCAAATTTCTATGACACTTCCTAGGGGTTATCCATTATGGGATTTCTCTCGCCTAAGCACATTTAGTCATGGACTTCCATTAGGATCCAGTCCAAAGGTTAGCTAGGCATCAAATTCTCTAGAGCTCATACCCTTTTCGATTAGGTATACGTCACTAATGTTCCGTTTCTTATGATTATGAAATCAACTATCAGTAGTCAGAACCTAAGTTCTGATTGCACTTCCAAATTAAGAGCAGATAATTCTTTAACCAAGATTTCCATTCTAATTCTGACTTATCAATCAGAATTATTCAAGTATCGATACAGATACTATTCGCTTCATCAGAGTATACTAGCCAATTGCCAGAATCTCTACTCTTGTACATGCTCTTGTTGTGGCTGTCTTTGAACCTGTTCTTGCCTTTGAGGTCTACCTCTACCTCTGCTTCCGCCTCTGCCTCTACCTCTACCAATACCTCCTTGAATATTGGCCATCTTGACTTTTCACGATTAAGAAAAGATCTTGTCAATATCGCAATATTGACATAGGATCGAAACATGTCAATTCACAAATACTCAGCTGTGCTATCCTATCATATCACTAAGACCATATCAGTATACTATTCTGATATTGCCAGAACCGCGCTCTGATACCACGAATGTCACACCCGACATTCGTATACTGACATCTCACCCAAGTAAGACACCACGAATGTCAAATTCTCTTCATATATTGAGATTCATCAGAGTAATAATGCACAGCTTAGGAAGAAAAGGGGTTCTGGCATAGTAATACTGATAAGATGGTCTGAGTACATATTTAGAATCCATAAAAAGGTTCTTACGGATATTACAAACTTAAACATAGTCTAATACAAAACATAGATAACCAACAGCAGTTCTTGTTCCGACTCAGCATCATCAATTACTGGTATCCACCGCCTTGCCTTGAGAGCCACGCCTATTGTACCATTCATATCCTGAACTTTCGGGAATGTCTGGGATTCAAACGAATCCCAGTAGTAACGTTAATCACTGACATAAAATGCATGCACAGAATATGATAGACAACCAATTGCAATAATTCACATTCAAGTTCAAATTCAATTCAATTGAACACCATTCAGATTCAATATTCAATTCAAAAGCATTTCGGTACAATTCATTCAAGTGCACATTCATTCAAATTCAAAATCAATTCAAGTGCACATTCATACAGATTCAAATTCATTCAAAGGACCTACGGGTCCATTCCCTCAGCGCTGGGTATTCAAATGGGCAACAACCCTTCTTTCACAAATGTACCGAATTCCCTTATCGAACAAGCACTCTGGCTTATACTGTCGATAAGGTTAGGTGTTCAAAAATTCAAGTATCACAATGGTTCAAACATGCATATAAAGACATACAGGGTATGTGAGAGAAAAGTTACTACCTGGATGTCTTCACAACTTCTTATTCTCACCCGAGTTCTTCTTGCTCTGATTACCGTTTGGCCAAGGCAAGGATCCAAACCCTATAATATTTTAAGATGGGTCATTACTTAATTTAATCTTAATAGCAATATTAAGATTACACTTACTAGACCGACCCATAATGCTTATCCTTTGTACTTTAGTTGGTTATCGTACATTATGAGTTCTATATTCTTCCCACAATTAGATATCTAGCCTTTCAAGTCTTATTCAAAAATTCCAAGTTAAGGCTAGCTATTATTTGCTCAAAACGTGCTTAATTTCAGACTTGACAGAAATTCAGTTCTCAATTCTCTAGGAACTTAGAAAAATCACATCTCGGTCTACAAAACTCGGAATCAAGTGGTTCAAATTCCTAATCAAAGTTCTGTAAGTCTATTTTAAAATAAAAATAGTCCACTGGTCAAAACATAACTGAGTTATTCCCAAAATTTCGTTTTGTAGAGACAACTTCAGTCTGCAAAACTGGACTTTCAGAATTTTATGTCCAACTTTAAAAATTCACAACTTGGTCTAGGAAGATCCGATTGAGGTGATTCAAATTTCTATCTGTCACTAATTAAGTCTAGTTTCATATACAAATAATCACTAGACTTATTTCTTGCTGTATAATTCCCAGATTTCCATTCTTTCTTCGCTGTCCAGAAAAGCATTTCAGTTTAATAGGTCAACTTCAAAAATTCGTATCTCCTTGGATACAACTCTGATTAAGGCTTATGACCTATCAAATGAAACCTTGGTATGTCTACTTTAATACTGGAAAATATCATGTCAAGAGTCCATCATTTACTTTTCCAAAAGGGAACACGAAAAAGACTGTCCATTACTGGAAAATGACATTCTCCAGTTTTCGTCTTCTAACTTTGGAAATTTATAACATTCATTGTACACATCGGATTTGGGTGTTCTTTAGCTCATGTTAAAGCTTATGATGTGTACTAATTACCCACAAAATTTCAGGGTCAAAGGAGGTCATTTACCCTGGTTTCACCTTGTTCAAGGATCATTGCTTCAGCTGAAAGTTCAGTTTCCAGCAAATGCTGATGATGCTACATTAACTCATGCACTGTTCATCCACGATTTCACTGTAGCTAACGCCTTTTTGGCTCTGTTTCTGCACTCCGAAAACAGAACAATCAACGTATATGCAGAAACAATAACTCCACGGTTCAGCAACCACCAAACAGAACCACATGACCTATGCATACTCTTATCCATCCTATATATTCTTAACCATTTAACAAACTAATTTACTTCTAATGGTTCATGTGGCTATTTGAAATTTTCTTACGTAGGAAACAGATTAAAACCTCCTCTATTTCAGTTCCATAAATAGAGATCCCACATGCAGAAACTAACCATAACTTCTAAGCTTTCAATGCATAACCCATCGTTGGATTTGCAAAACCAGAAAGAACGAAGCTTGAAGACTCACCTTGGACATCTCAGAAACTTATATGTCACGTTCAGACCTTCACTTATCTTCAGCATCTCTGATTTTCCTTCTTCGATGCTCAATCACGTACTCCGCCCTCTGTACTATCAGTTCTCAGTTCCCAGCTCTCGGTACTTCTTTCTTAAACTCACTCTCCTTCTGCGTTTCTCTGTTTGTGGCCGAAGAGGATAGATGAGGGAATGTGGTTTACATGAAAATAAGAAATGGTTAGTGGTGTATGCGTCTGCCTAGTTTGCAGAATAAATTAATCAATAATATAATAATGATAGTGGGCAGATGTGGAATAAGGAAAGGAATCCATGAGAGAATCAATTGGGATAGTTAGTGATTAAATAAAATAAAGGTTATGGGGCATGAGTGCGTATGGTCTTGCCGTTGAAGATTCAGAGCTAGAAATTTGTGCTTCATTAGAGAAAAGCAACGGTGGTACATGTGTGCTCAAAATAACGGGATGTTACAATCGGTATATGTTTGCAAGTGTCCTATAATAGGAATATTGCGCAATTAATTGTAAATAATATTCTTGAATATATTTTGGCCACTATTGAATATTCTACCCTTGGCACACTAAACCATTATTTTATCTCTTCAAAATTCGTGGAAAAACGCTGGACAATATTGGGCAGAATTTCGCCTATCTTTGAAAAATCATAACTAATTCTAGAAAAATCGAAACGAAGATCCGTAAAAAGTTCCGGACTCCTTAGGATGTCTAGTTTTCAGAAAAAATATCAGACTTTGCCCAGAATTCAAAAATAACTCCCATATTTCATGTGTTCATCCTCTGCCCAGAAATTCGCCCAGAAAAATAGCCTAATCTTCAAAAATTCATATCTCCTTGTCCAGAGATCAAAACATTACATATTTTATATATTTGGAAAGCCCTACATGTCTACTTTATTTCTGGAAAATTTCGTGATTTTTAAAGATCATTTGATACAGAAAATAATTCCCCCTATCCAGTTGACTCCCAAAATCCAGCAATTCTAGACTTCTTTCATCTTACTCTAACTTGTTCCCTTAATCCTAAAAGTCACTCCCCAACATGTTTCCACCTTGTCAGGCATCTTTTTGATGCAATAAGGCTTGAAAACAAATATGGGGAATTACTTTACCTATTTACTAAATTAAACTAACATCTATATTAAAAACTACTAAGAACAACTAAAAACTATAAAACTAAGAACATGCTTACCTCTTGAAGATCATTGCTACCTCTCATCCTTCTTGCTTCCTTCTCTCTACTCTCTTTCTCTCTAAAACTCATTTGAGTTTGGTGTGAAGAATGAAGAGGGATTTGCTTCCTATTTATAGCCTACAAGCAACTTCTCTAACAAGCCACTCCTCTTCTCTCTCCCTTCAACTTTTTCATTCTTCTTCAAGAAGTTTAGACAACTTGCTCATGAAGTTTTGGCTACTTGCTCACCAAGTTGGAAGGTTCTAACTTCATCCATAAGCCTCCACAAGTGTTTGACTTAATATCTCATTGATTTAATCATCCTAAAAACCCACCCATGTGCTCATGCGCCACTTTTTGTGACCATAGGAGCTGATCACATTATTCTTCAATTAGCATCCAATTGAAGTGTTAAAATGCCTCATTAATTATATGCTTTATGGTTTATTGATTTATTAGTTAACCATGGCCATTATTGTTTTAATTAACAAGCTCAAATATACTATCTTTGGCCTATAATTTTGAAAATAAGACATCCTAAAACGATGCCTTTAACACATGTTATCAAATTAATTATGAAAGTTTATGAACTTAATTCAATTAACGTAGATTTAATTATCTACTACTTATTGGCAATTTTCTTTAATTGGATTAATTATTTTTTCACAACTTTTGGGTTCACTTTGGTTATTAATGCACCATGCATTAATTTAATAATCATAGGGCAACTTATGGTCCCTAAAATAAAATTGCATTTTTGCCTCTTTAAATTCCAAGGAAAATAAACAAATATATTACTAAAATTAGAGACAACATACTTTCCTATTTTAAATAGGTATTATTTGGCCAAACTATAATATTCAAGAGACATATGAATTTTGGGGTATTATACCATTATTTTAATTAGTGCAAATTTAATTGTCTCCTAATCGTGGTTAATTCCCTTTAATTAATTCAAGTAGTTTCATAACACTTCCTTGATTATTTTAGTTACATAAGAACCATGTTTTAATATGATCATTTTATCATATTTATGTTCCTTAATCATACTCTTAAAATTGGCCTTTCAACTTTAATTAATCTCTCTTAATTAATTTTAGTATCTCCATAGCATTTTATTGCTCTTATGATTATATAAGACTAGGCTTTAATATGGTACTTTTGTGGTATTTTATGATCCCAAAATAAAATTAGAGAATTTGGTTTTTGATTACCTTAATTCTCAGAGAAAATTCCCTAAATTAACATAAATATGTTACTCAATTTTGAGACCACATATTCACCTATTTTTAATAGACATTATTTGCCAAAATATAACATTTATAATGATTTTGAATTTTAGGGTATTACATATTTGAGGCCTCTTTGTATTTTTGATAATTGAATTTGGCTAATTATCATTTAATTAACCAAAATTTTAATAATTCTTTAAAATTTCTTTTTGAGGTAATTTCCTTATACCTCAGTTAAGGGCTTTTTTTCCTATTTGCCACTTTTTAAATAATTAATTATCTATTTGCTACTCTTTTCAAAATATTTTTCAATGTGCCACATTTAGTCGACTAAATCTTGGTTTAATCGACTAAAAATCGGGGAACTTTTTATTTTTTGAATGTCCCAGACATTTAGTCGACTAACCCAAGTGAGTTAGTCGACTAAATGTCAACCAGGTTTTTTTTAAAAAAACCCTGACATTTAGTCGACTAACCGGTAGAGGGGTTTCTTAAAAACCCCCAATGACGGCTTAATGGAACCCTAATCAAATAAATTGCTCCCCAAACATCTACTAATATCCACACGAATAATTCCCGAAAGATAATCTCCATTATAATATTAATACAAAACAAATATATACACTGATATCGGATTATAATATTAAATATAATATTTGTTTTGTATTTAATTTATTTGATAAATTAAATATCTAAAACAAATAGAGATATTATATCTCATTTAATTTTTGAATAAAGATATCGGATATCTATTTAATTTAAATTGAGATATAGTATCTCAGATTTAATTAAATAGATAGATATCATTTCTCGAATTTAATTTATAGAGATAAATTAAATCTGAAGGCTTTTAATTTGGATTAAATAAATATACCAGATTAAATCTATTAGATAGATTTAATTAATATATTTTAATTCAAATTCAAAATTAGAATTTTATATCTGACTTTTAATACGGTTAAATAAATATATCAGATTAAATCTATTGGATAGATTTGATTTATATGTTTTAATCTAGATCTAAAATTTGAATTTCAAAAATTAATGATGATGAATTTTATATAATACGCTGAACGGGTTTAGAAAAACCTACAAGACTTTTAGTCGAGCGTATTACAGAAATCCGCTAGAAAACCCTAGAGTGAAATTGAGAGAGACGCAATATTCAGAAGGCTCTAGCACGCTACCGCAATCGGGTTCGAGAATTATTCGTGTGTATACCGGTAGAGGAAGCCAATTCTAAGAGTCGACTTCTACTAATCAAGAAGATAGCCCACCAGTTCAAAGAGAATGAGACGCAGACCGTTTCAGCGCCGGAGGTAAAATTCGGTTTCTTAACTTTGATTTAAACGCACCTGAGTGATCCTTGCGACGGGATTCGTAAGAAATTTTAATCCGCAGCGTGTACGGATCCCAACACGATTTAGTCGGAAAACAGAGGGGGAAAGGTTTGGGGAGCAATTTAGTTGATTAGGGTTCCATTAAGCCGCCATTGGGGGTTTTTTTAAAACCCCTCTATCGGTTAGTCGACTAAATGTCAGGGTTTTAAAAAAAACCCTGATCGATATTTAGTCGACTAACCCAAGTGGGTTAGTCGACTAAATATTGGGGGCATTTAAAAAAAAAATCAACCTCTCGCGATTTAGTCGACTAAATATTGGTTTAGTTGACTAAATGTGGCACATTGGGAAATATTTTGAAAAGAGTGGCAAAATGGTAATTAATTATTTAAAAAGTGGCAAATAGAAAAAAAAAGCCTCAGCTAAGCCTAAATATATCCAAGGGAATTATTTTACACCTTATCTCTTCAGCGACTTTTCTTGAAGTTGAGGGCATAATTTCTAAAATTACCATTACGTGCTTGTGATTTTCATAAATTACGCTTTCACCCAAACTTGTGACGCTACATATGCGAATGCGATGTTGCCGTAACAAATATACTATTTTATTTGGCCTTCAACTATTTTTTTTTTTGATACGGGAAAGTTTTGGAGAGTTCGGCCTCAGTCCCCCTAGCAAGGCTAGGGCACGGCCCCGGGCTCTATGAGCACTTACTGGGGACTTATGAGATCGCCTACCAAAGGAGTCCCAGCGACAGCAAAGGGGATCGAAGCCACGACCCAAGGGCCTAGTCCTGGATCCCTTACCATCTATACCAACTCACATTGGCTTCAACTAATTTTTAATTACTCATTTAACAAGCTCTGTCCATCATTCTATCTTTTAGGGCACTTTTAGGACTTTTGTCCAACTAGCTTAATCGCCTACTTATTTCAAGCTATCTTTAAAACTGAATGTTAGTTGACCATTAGGGTTTTTAACGGAGGAGTAACATAGCTACGTTTTGAAACTTTAGGGGCAAAATTGCTACTTTTTTTGGGAGCAATTTTGCCCCTGAAGTTTAAAAACATAGCAATGTTTCTCCTCCGTTAAAAACCCTAACATTGACCGTTAATTGACCGCTAGGACAGTTAACAGAGGGGTAACGTTGCTACGTTTTTAAACTTTAGGGACAATATTGCTACGCCGAAAACTTCAAGAGCAAAATTGCTCTTGGGCGCAAACTTTAAGGGCAAAATTGGACCTTAATCCTAAAAAGTTTTTTAAAATTAAATAATCATTTAAAAATGACAATATGAGGCCCACAAAACGGAGGTTTGTACCAACTAATAGAGGTGGGCATTTTTGACTCTTTATGAGAAATTCGTTAGAAGTTTTGCATCTTAGTATAATTTATGTTGATAAGTGTACATATGAAAAAAGTTTATGGTTTTTTTCCCCCTCTAATTCCTTTTGTTAAATATATATTACATATAGCTAAAAAATTCAAATTGATGAACTAAAATTTGAGAGTAAAAAACCATAGCATAAATTCAAATGTTGGAAATAATTTTTTTTGTTTGTTGGAGATTGATTTTTCCAATCAAAATCAATGTTGTCAGTCAAATCAACACGTTTATGTTTCCTTTTTTATTTATATTTTTAATAAGCTTTGGTTGTTCGATTTTGACGCCTATGCCATTAACACATTTTGTTTTTTCTCGTAATAACATTTGTAAGAAGCAAGAAATCATTCCTCATAGCAAACATACTTTATCTCAGTCATCAAACCAAAAAATAAATAATTGGAAATGATGACCTACTATTAGGTAATATAAGTTGTAAATACTTATTCAAATAAATGAGTGTGGGTTGCAAATAATTGGAAATTATATATAAATTTTGAATTTGTCTAGTTCGCAATGTTCTAAATTTAGAGGTTTAATTTAAGGGACAAAAATGTCTATGAACTTGTTCTAAATATGTACTAAACACTATAAACTTTATTTGGATTTAAAACTACCTATAAATGTTATAAATGGGGCAAAAATACACCACAGTTAATTGATGGTGCTACTTTAAAAAAAAAAAAAAAAATCTGTGGTACCACTGATATCCCTCAGTTGAGCCCTTAAGTCACATTATCAGTCATCTCCGTCTCTCCTCTTCGATCTAACCTTCTCCCTTGTCTCTGTCACCCTCTCTCTCTTTCTTTCACTTTTAGCTTCACTACCTTTCGAAAAAGAAGAAATTTGCAAACACTAGATGGTTAGATGTCGTGGCTGGTCGCTTACAACAACCCCACTCATATGCATGTGTATGCATTTGCATGAAAAGAAAGAAAGAGAGACAAAAATAAATGTCGACCTTTTGGCCTTTCTGCAGCAATCTTCTCCTTGAGCATAGCTACAGTAGATGCCAGCGAAATGCGTAAGGATCCGATATCCGATCTTCCACTGATATTCAAATCTATGCTAAGTGAGGTGCATACGTTTAAAATTAGTACCCAAATTTCAATCAGGATTACCTCCAATATATACGAGGATAGATGTGTTTATGAAAAATATTATTCAATTGATATTTGTGACCCAATTAATTTTCCTTAATATGTAGACCTTTCTTAAAAAATTAAGGTTTTTTTTTTCGGGTTCCAACGAAGGAATATATGATACGCCGTCTCGAACTTGGAACCCCCAAAACATTCAAAGAAGATGATCCAGAAAGCGCGTTGAGGGAAACTAGTAAATATAAGAGTTAGTAGAAGGGTTTGCTTTGGTCTACATAAATGTAAGAACACTTCAGTCCATTTTATTTCTCAAATTTTTAGTTTTGTCCTTCAACTAATATCTTTTTTGATTGCACATATATTTAGGATATTTTATATTAAGGGAATAGTTTCCAATGCAAACGATAAAAAAGGATTTTAAAGAAACCAATATACATTTTTTTTTCATATAACTAACTCCTTAATATGTGTTAAGACGTAGACTTGTGTAGATGGGTCTTCATTAATTTTATTTGTTCTAATCTTCAAGAAGAAAGAACCCATGAAAATTGATGCCGATTAATATTCCTATCAATTCGAATAATTTGGGTCATGATTAGTGCGTCTGTCAGATTTGGGAGCTGGTGATTTTCTACGTCCTACTCCTAGTTGATTGCACGAGTTTTATGTGGTGGCTGATGAAGCCTGCTTTTGTCGCTAAAGCAGTCAATTAAACTAGGTCCTAATTAATTATGCAATATAGGGTCAACCTAGGTCATTTTCCCAAGGAGCAAGTTGTGGGTTTTTCTTTAGGTTGAATTTAGGTGATGAAAAATGCAATAAAAGGGACCTAAACTAGAATGTAAAATGCTACTACCTAAATGAAATTAAACTAACTAAAAATGCTGATGCAATTGACTCTAAAACCTAAATGAGAATGAAACTAATCTATATGAATTTGAATGCAATTTTTGGGGGGTTTTTGTTATGAGAGAAAAATTAAAATCCTAAGAAGAAAATTGATTGAAATCAAATCAAATGACAAAGATCTAGTTCAGTTATGAGGAATAAGGGGACAACTTAGGAATTGCATGGAGTTAACTTTCTTAGCCTAAACCAATTAATTAGACCAAAGGAAGATTAATGAATTTAATCACCTAATTGAACACGGGAAACCCTCTAGCTCAATAACACCAATTCCATTAGAAAACTCATAATGAAATAAGCGGTGGTTAATTAAACTCATTAAAAAGCAATCACAAAATAGTTTTGAAAATCTTGTTTGCAATTATCCAATTGAACAACTAGATAATTTATCAACCCAATTAAACAATTAAGATGATAAACCAAATTGACAATTAAATTAATAACGAAAACTCAATTAATAATTCAATTGACAATCAAAAGGTTGCAAACAAAACTCCAACAATTGTCTCACACATAAAAACTTCAAATTATCAATCCAATCCAAAAGAAATATGTTTTCAATCTAAAACTAGATTGTTCTCAATTAACACAACTTAAAACCCTTTAAAACTAAAGAACCTCAAGTTTGAATTAAGACGGTAAAAAGAAAGACACTCCCTTGTGGTCTACAAGTGTAAGTTCATAGGCTCTAGCTTTCTCCATGCTCCTCCCAAGTTGCCTCCAAGTGTTTACACTGCCATGAAAATATTCTCCTCACCAAGCTTCAAGCAATTCGTCGTAGGCATGAGGAAATCTTGAGAAGAATTGATGAAATCAATCACCTCGCGGTCACCACGTATTCACTGGAGAGAAATGTGAGCCAAGGTATTTGATGGATAGGTGGAGGTGGGCCCGTGGTTGATTGATGATGAATGAATGGGAGAATTGATGAATCAATTCTCCTTCCTCAGCGTTCCTGTTCCGCGTGCGTGTATATTCTGCAGCTCTGTCGGCTCTCAATGAGAGCGTGAATTCTTTTTGCAGCTGTTAGGTTAATTTTATAGGAGAAAGAGAGGGTTTTTGGGTATCAATTTGAGCCAATTAAAATTCCAAAAGCCCAATAAAATTCCACCATTAGATCTTCTTTTAGCTTCCAAGGTTAATTCTGCATCGTAGGATCTTCCAATATCCTTTTCTTATCCTGCAAGAATTAAATAAAATCGTGATCTATCATTTATTTAGAAATATTATTCAATCACAAGATCTCAATTAGAATATTGATAATTTAAGTCCAATAATCTCATAATTAATTCTGATTTATATTATTTCCTAAAATAAACTAACAATCCAATTATTGTCTAATAAATCCAAATTAGCCTAAAATAGTCCCCAAAATAAATGAATAAGGCGGGATAAAATATATTAAATTGGGATTTATCAGTGGCCTATCGTTGCAGGTACTCGATGAGTTGCTTCCAATGTTGGTGGCCTGGTGGGTGATGGTTTTGGGCGATAATATTCCAACATAGATTTTTAATTGTGTTGTTTTAACAGAATAAATGTACATTTTATGGTTAAAAATTGTGTTAGGTTTTCAGGATCATACAATAACAAAAGCCCTTTTTGTTTTTTGTTTTTTTCTAAATAGAGAGGCAGACACTGACATCATGAGGTTATAATAAGTGGGATCAAATTTGTGATCCCTCAATTATATAAGAGAGTCTTGATACTTTTAGACTACAATAATGTTGACGGGGACCATTTCCTTTTCTATTTCCACTTCTTACATTTCCATTTCCATTAAAAAAAAAAAAACTTTTCCAAAACACCAAACGGGCCTTAAAAATTGTGTTAATTGCTTTATAGGCACAAAATTGTTGTTCATCTCTAGCTATTTTGCTGTCGGTGGGAGACTGTTGGCTGCAGTTCGAGCTATTAAGACCGATGGTTCTCTCACAGAACTGGAGAAGGCCAAGAAATATCAATAGCTCATAAGCGGAAAGGTTGTGTTGGAGGCAGACAAAGTTGAAGTAAAGATTGACTTTATGTTTGGAACGACCTATAAGGTTTGAATGTATAATTCGCAATGGTTTAAATTTATATTTCAACTTATTATTATTATTATTATTTTAAAAAATGATGATATGATTACAAATTGGTCTATTGTGACCTAATTAATTCTTAATTTGTACCATAATAATTTTTTAAAAATAAAAATTTAAACTCTTTTCACATACTCTCAATTACTTGCACTTTTTTTGGGGGGGGGGGGGGGGGTTGGTTCCATAAAAGGAATAATTTACAATGCAAATAATTAAAAGGGAAACTAACACGTATTCATTACAAATAAAAACTTAACCAAACTTTTTTAATATCTATAAATTAGTTTTCAAGCTGCTACATGTAGGATTAGAGTGAGTACAAGAAGGGATTTGGCGTTGGTCCTATACCCCTTACCATCCTTTTCCCTCCTTTTCTTTTTTCTACCATTGGATTAAGATCTCAACGATCTAGATTTACCATCATTTTTTATCATCTTTTCCCCTCCTTTTCTCTTATAATAATATTTTTATCATATAGTAAATCTGAACTGTTTAGATCTTAATCCAATAGTAGAAGAAGGGAAAATGATCGTAAAAAGTATAGGACCAAAGCCAAGTCCATAAGAGGAAAGACTAATTATTACATGGATAATAAATTGATTAGATTTATTTTTAATTTTACTTCAATATATAGCCTAAAAAGCACATAGGCATTGCAAAAAATTATTTTAGTTACTCAATCTTAGCCGTTCACAGAATATAATAGAGATATGCATATCATATCTCGAGGCGAGCTGTTTGTTGCAAGGAAATTTGAGTGCTTCAATCCTTGCCGTACATAAAATATAACAGACATATACATATCACGTCTCGAGGTGAGGTGTTCATTGTAAGGAAATTTAGGTGGTTTAATGAAACTTGTGCCGCACATTGTTTTACTAGAACATGGTTTTGATAGTCCACTGTTTTCATGGCACATTGTTTTCTTAACCTGAAACCTAATTTTTCTCATCTATAAAACATCATTAGCTTGTGTGTATCAATGCATAAATTTGTGTAGATGTATCTTCACCATATTTTATATTTCCAAGTTTTTATGAAGAAATCACCTATGAAGTTTGATGTTGATGAAGAAGATGATCATGCCATTAGCATAAGACATTGCTGTTAATAAGAAATCAGATCAATGAAATACCAAAAAAGGTATTAAATCTTGCCTTTTTGTTATCATTTGTTTGATATGATTTACAATATTCCGATCCTTTGAATTGAAATCATATGGGTTTTATGTGGTGGCCAACATTGGCCGGCCGGTGATGAGTTGTGCTAGTTTTAGGAGATGGAGATCAATCCCACCCACTTTTCCTACGTTGAGTCCTAATATATAAAATATTATGTCCAATCTCTCTGTTAATCCATGTTTGTTCTAAATTGCCATTGTCTCGTGGTCCCCTCTAGTTAAGTTTCTTTATGGGCAAAACAAGCTACTATTGCTTGACAATTGGTATAAATATTATTTTGGAAGAGTTACAACCAATTTAGTCCCCCTATAAGAGACTTAGTGTCAATTTCCTAATTGTTGTTCATCGTTACTTTTGCCAACACTTCAGTGGGATGGGAATGTCCAAGTTGTTGCACCCTTCTCTCCAATTTGCATCAGGTGGCTCTTTGGCTGTGATTCGATTCTCTGACAGAACTTGAGAAGGCCAAGAAACGCCAGCAGCTTACGAGCAGAAAGGCCGGTCAGAAAGAAGATGAAGCTAGACCAAACAATAGGGCAAGCTGAAGGAAGTGGGGAAGATAATATTGTCCTTTTATAGTTTAAAATCAATTTAATTGGTATGTGTGTCTAAAAAACAATTAATCAATTTTTGCAATATTTTCTCCTAAGGTGCTAATTAAGTCTCTTTAGTGGCATCTTTCTGTGCCAATTAGTTAATAAGAAGTTATAAAAGATCATCTAGATTAAATCCATATTTCTTCCCACATCCAAATAGGGAAAAGCTTTTTTCCCTAATACTTTTGTTTTTCTCCCTAATTTTTTCCTACCCAAACCAAGAGTTAATGATTTTGCTATTTCTTAAAGTTAATAAATTTATTTACTTTTAAAAATTGTCATTTAATATATAATAAGTGATGTGTATATAGATACTAAGTGAAGTCTTAGCTTATTGGAGATGCCACTCGCACACTTTGGAGCAGGTCCATAAACTCCGGCACAGCTTGGTAGATTGGGTAAGGGCGGCAAGGGCAGAGTCATAGTGAAGGCGATATTACTGTTGAGGATCTCTTTGGCTCAATCTCGCCCTCACTTGATTCAATTTCAACCTTCTGAAGTGCATTAAGATTGACATCCGATAATTACACGAGAACTCTCATATAAATTGCTTCGTAAATTATGAATACTAAGATTTTTTTTTTAATCAATTGTTATATATCGACTATGATTATCCACTTGATATTGTTTGTCAAAATTAAAAGTTTGATGAAATTAGAGTCTAATCATGCTGTAATAAAATAGTACATCAAAAAACTGTAATAAAATACTCTCATTTTCTCAAATGTCGTATATCTTTTATTTAAAAAAATATTCAATAAATAAGGGGAAAAATTAGAATTGTAAATTTTATAATATCAAAATTAATAATTTTTAACATACTAGAAATTAAAAAATTCTATTAAAATTTAAATTTGGTGGTATAAATTTTTTTAGCCCATGTGTGTATGTGTTTATTTTAAAATAGTTCTAATTTTAAAGAAAGGCATTTTGATAAAACAAAAGTCTAAAAGTTAAACTTAACGGTCAACTAATGGTTTGGGTAGATAGAAATAAAATATCAAAATATAAGGGATATATGTTTATCATACATTTTAATTTTAAAGAAAGTCTATATGGATTTTTAAAATAATGGAATGTCTAAGTAATTAAGACAAAACATAGGGATAATTAGGTTATTTTACTCTTAAATGCTGTACGTTTTTCTTTATCTCTGAGGAATATTTTATTCATGAAAATTTTCTTTAGCGAATTAGTTATTCAAATATTAAAATTCGTATATTCTTGTCTTGATCATCTAATACACGATTTAATTTATTTCAAATTCAAAATTGTGATAAAAAAACATATGTGCCAGTGTGCCACCATAAAAAATACGTCAAATCTTTTTAATCAAATCTCAATTGATCAAATATATAAATGTGGGATCAAAACTCCTCCTTTGCTTACCTATTTTTCCTTCACTGCCGATGTGATATGCAATATTCAGGTATTAATATTATTGCGATAAGGTCTTATTTTATTTTATTTTTTTATACCCAAATTAAATAAGTTTTGTCACAGTAATTGTTTAAATTAGTGAATGGATGCGTTCCATAAAATTAAGTCAAGAATAAGCTCAAAATGCTATAAAAATAGGAAAATACAAGAGATGAAATGAAATGAAAGGGATGAAGAGAGATAAGATGGATTTGGAGAGAAAGAGGAAGCAATATCTTATTTATTTGGATGCTCCTAATTGTAATTTGGAGGATGTGTATTAATCATGAAAAACTCCCAAGAAGCCATTCATGTGGTAGACATCCACACTGAATATTCGAATATTTATCACACACAAATAATATTTGTTGTAGACTCACCGAGGTTTTATAAAATAATAATAAGCAGATTTGGTCAATCGTTTTTTTATTTACTAAATTGATCTTTTGTGGCCTAATTAAATCTCCATAATTTGAGTAGACAAATAATTAGTTTATAAAAAATAAATTTTTTTTAACTCTTTTCACATATAATCCCTTTTAACCAAAATGTAAGAGTTAGTAACTGGCATATATTGGTTATAAATATAAGATTTTAATCCATTTTATCTCCTAAATTTTTATCTTTTTTTTTTCTAAAAAACCTCTCAAAGAACTAACTTACATAATTTTTTTTTTAATATCTACAAAATAGTTATTTTACTTCTGTATTTAGACCATGAGAGAATGCAAGAAAAGAATAATCAATTACATTGACACTAAAATGATTAGATTTAAGCTTGATTTTCCTTTAATATTAGCCTAAAAACACACAGGTGTCACTTTGGAAAAAAAATCATTTCAATTACTCAATCCTTGTTGTTCACAAAATACTCCCTTAGTCCTTAATATAAAATATATTTGAGAAGTTGATCTTAGTTTTAAACATAAGACATAGCTTTCATTATTATTAATGTTTTTCTAATTTACTCCTATTGATGCTCCCTCAATCATAATCAAGGAGGAGAAGGAATGAAGAAATTAGAGAAGATGAGTAGGCTGTTTTAGAAAATACATATCATACTAATTTAACCAACTTCCTTAATCTAATTAAATTAGGTAAATATGTCTTATATTAAGGATTGAAGGAGTATAATAGACATGTAATACCCTAAAATTTTTACTTAGCTTGACCACTATATTTTAATAGTAAATACCTATTGAAAATAGGTGAATTTGTGGTCTCAAAGTTTTGTAGTTTAATTTAGGGAATTTTCTCTTTGAATTAAATAAACTAAAGACCCAAAATTTCTAATCTTTATTAACAGATCATAAAATACCCTAAAATTATATTACAACATAGTTCATATTTAATCATGAAGAGCCATAAAATATTATAAAAATACCTAAATCAATTAAAGGAAATTACCAACAACTAATAGACAATTAAATTTACAATAATTGTATTAATTTTCATAATTAATCAAAAGTTAAATTAAAAAAAATCATAATTAGGGATATTCTAACTTAATTAAAATCAAGGAACCGATGAGGGTTCAATATTAGCATAAAGTGAGTTTCTAATAATCATAATTAATATAGAAACCAATCACACTTGGATAAATATGCTTAATAACATCTAAAATATTATATTAGGGATATAACCAAGATTAATGTATCATTCCCTAATTCAATAGTGGAAGGGCAAATTTCACCCTAATACAAGGAAGAAAATTAGAAAATTTTTATGAATATTATATTTGTGGATGTCCATATCTCCAATTAGTTCCTAATCTCTCATAGTTTCCTATTTCTCATCCATCAATCCCTATGATTGTGGAATCACATTAATTGTAGATTTGAGAGTTGTGCCTATAAATAGAAGGCATATGTTATGTATTGATACACATCAGAATACATTGGAATAAGAATTACATTCCTCTTTCTCTCTTCTCTATTCTCTTGTTCTTATTCTCTATCTCTTATCTCAAACATATCGTTATATTCATAACACGTTACACGTTATCAGCACGAAAAGCTCGAACGAAGGTCTGATCGCTTCTTTAGCACTTTCAGCCTACCTTCTCTAATTCATGTTTCTTTTATCTATCTGGGATAATCTGAGCCACTATATGGAATTAAAGAGATACTTTTACCGATTGTTCATAACATCGGGTTCCATGGCTAAGATTGGAGATTATTATTGTTTTTATATATTATTTTGATTTCATTTACGAGTTATTTTATATTTTGTTATTATTTTTAATTTGACTCCTACATGGACGGTTCTACCTCCTACATGGTAGTCTAAATTTAAGCTTTCTTCTTTTTATTTATTTATTTATTTATTATTATTGTTTTAATTTGACTCCTACATGGACGGTTCTACCTCCTACATGGAAGTCTAGATTTAAGTTTTCTTTTTCATGGCCAGAAGCCATACGCCTCTAATTTCTTATTATGAAATTATATGACCAGAAGTCATATCACTTTAATTTCTTATTTTTTGGCTAGAAGCCATATAAATTTAAATTCTCATTATGAGTACTAAATGGCCGGAAGCCATAAAGTTTTAATTTTTATATCTTTAATTTTTATTGTTTTTTTTAATTCTTTGATTCATTGTTATATGACCAGGTGTCTTATATATAATTTTTATTTATCCTGAAGATAAATGGCTGGAAGCCATATTGATTTAATTTCTCTTGAAACAAATATGCCAGAAGCCATAGTCTTTTTATCTCTATTTTGAGATTATATGACCATAAGTCATATACATTTTGACTTTGATATAATATAGCCAGAAGTCATATTCCTTTTATTTCTATTTTTATATTATATGGCTAGAAGCCATACTCATTTAATTCCCTATTATATGACCTGAAGTCATATTCTTTTTCATCTTTTATTTTATTGAATGAAACATTTATTTAATTTTTATATATCTTGAAGATAAAAGGCCAGAAGCCATATAATTCTAAATCCTCATCATTGGCCCGAAGCCATAAAGTTTTGATATTATATGGCCAGAAGTCATATAGCTTTCATCCTCTTATTGTATGGCTGGAAGCCATATTGATTTAATTTCTCATGGCACAAATTCGCCTGAAGTAAAGTTTCTCATGACACATAAAGTGATAATTTGGCCTGAAGCCATAAGACAAATTGAAGTAAAGCTAGATTCATGATTTTTATATGCCACAATTTGTATGAAGGCTTCAAAATTGAATATTTGGCATTAAAAGATCCCGTTGTTCTTTAGAATAAATTAAAGGGATTGTATAACCACTAGAAGATGGTTATTCTTCTAAAAGTTCGTTATAAATGAATATTATAGAAAACACATGTTATTGTAAACCAGAAGTTTACACATAATAATACAAACTAGAAGTTTGTCAATGCAAATCAAATGTTTGCCAATGTAAACTAGAAGTTTACTGTCAATGAGATATCAAAAAGGCATTGAGCTGCAAAGAAATATGTCCATATTTATTTTAAAGCCAAGGCCCAAGAGAAATGAATAAGCCCAGAAGGTAACATGATGCTTACTTTTTGTTATTATTGTTATTTTTATTTATGTGATCATATATCATAAATTTGTTTCTAAGAGAATTTTTCTGATGTAAAATTTTCACACATGTAATTCTAAATCTGTGTGATTTTAAGTTATTTTGATTATAAATATCTTCATATGAGGTGAACTGTATGTATTTTGCATATATGAGTAAATTGAAGTATATTATTAATGAGTAATAAAATTATCTAGTGATATAATATCATATGTTTGTTCCTGAAGAATCAACATAGATTTTTATTTTGAGCTTTAAAGGGTTTTTAAAGTGATTTTGAAATACATATATAAAGAAATTATGTTTATATGACTCACACTTGAGGGGGAGGTTGTTGGATTACAAGTGTGAGTTAGAATACATGTGTGAGCTAATTTTTGAAAAGTTATATACTTCTCAGACAAAGTTTAATAGATCTCCCAAAATGGATGTCAAAATATTGAAATGTTTATTATTTGTTGAGACAAATATTACAGTAAACCAGAAGTTTACTAATTCAAAGAAATTGATTGTTGGCATGACTTGTTTGATCATCCAAGTCATATAATAGAAATAAAATTACGTATTGACATCCATTGAAGAACCAGAAGATTCTTCATGAATAACCAGCATATTATTTATGAATTATGTGCTGCTTGTTCTCAAAGCAAATTGTGTATGAGACTATCATTGATCATGATTACTACTGGATTTCAGTATTTCTGGAAATAGATCAAATAGAATTACATGGGCCCATTGAAATAGCATGTAAACCATATAAACTTGAAAGATGCATCTATGAGATGGTTACATGCGAGATTATTATCTTGCAACTTGAAGTTTGTAAGAATATTTGCAACCCGAAGTTTGCAATAATGTTTGATGAATTAAGTGCACAATTTCCAGATTATACGATCAAGAAATCATGAATTAAAGCCTCCATAAATAGCTAGATCAATTCTTATGAGAACAAAATTTTATGTTGGTATATTTGATCTTACATATTGCAGCACTTATATAAGCCAACAAAATTCTCCCAGTAAAATTGGCTCTTGGTCAGTAGCCAGACAAATTCCATCTTAAAAGGGTTGAATGTGCAATGATTATTAATCCACCACAATGCACATAGATGGATTTAGAGAGAAAGTTGAGATAAAAGTTATATGAAGATCTCCTTTTTAATTGTTTGTTTCTAGAAGAAACAAAATGATGTTTCTAAAGGAAACACATGGAGACTTATATTAGTCAATTGATATTTGACATAGTTTTCTCAACATGAGGGGGAGAAATTGAATAGCTGGAAAAGAGAATAAGTGGAATGCATTATAGCAAAGTATATATCCTCGAATAAAGATGTATGAACTAGAAGTCCATCAGGTTATGCATTCATGATATATTTGCCAGATAGAATCACTGACCTAAATGAGATTTATTAAATCTCATATTCTAGCTAAAAATGCTCCAATTAGTAACATGCCTGAAGCATGAGTAACTATTCGGTTCCAAATATAAACGTTATGGATAGATTGGAGTAATAATTAAGATGATCATATTAAGGAGGTAGATACTCCAGAAGAGTATCAAGACATAACTTATTGCAAAACCTAAAGAGAGGTTCAGGTACCTGAGTAATATTGATATTGTTATGTCGAATTGGAAAAATAGAACCGAAAAGATAAAGTTGTTGACAACAATTTTGGTGATGATATCACGTGATCAAATGAGGATATTATATAAAAATTATTGGCCAAGAGGATAAGTGAAATTGAGAATGACGCAAATATAATCATACTATGGTAGTTATGGACCTGAAGTCCAAATTGGGATATATGATTTTGTGGTGGATACAATAAATCTGGCAGTTTATGAATGATAAATTATGCGTCTATTAGATATCGTTATATAGCATATGCGTATGGCTCACAAGTCCTTGAAGGACTTAATGTACTAGAAGCACAAATCCCTAAAGGATTCAAGGTGCCAGAAGCACATGTCCCTGAAGGGCTCAAGATTCCAGAAGCATCTAATTCAAAGTTCTCGAGAACAATACTTAATAAGTTTTGTATGACTTAAAGCTATCAGAGCATGTATGATATAATCGTTTTAATGAATATCTGTTGATATGCTTCTAAATATATCTTATAAGAATGCTTAGAAATCATGTTAGTATTATTATGATTTTGCTAGAAATATTTAGTTCTTGCAGGTACACAATAGAATGTTTGATGACCAAGAAGAAGATATGCTCAAAAGTCATTGAAAGTAATGTAGTCATCAGGGGGATCAAATCTAGTGTAATTAAGAGAGGGAGATGATACACGCTGTACTCTTTTTCCCTTATCTAGGTTTTGTCCCACTGGGTTTTCCTAGAAAGGTTTTTAATGAGGCAGCATTAGAAAATGTATCAATGGATGATGTACTCTTTTCTTTGGCTAGGTTTTTATCCCACTGAGTTTTCCTAGTTAAAGTTTTTAACGAGGCACATTCATAATGGACATCCAAGGGGGAGTGTTATGAATATTATATTTGTGGATGTCCATATCTCCAATTATTTCCTAATCTCTCATAGTTTCCTATTTCTCATCCATCAATCCCTATGATTGTGGAATCACATTAATTGTAGATTTGAGAGTTGTGCCTATAAATATAAGGCATATGTTATGTATTGATACACATCAGAATACACTGGAATAAGAATTACACTCCTCTTTCTCTCTTCTCTATTCTCTATCTCTTATCTCAAACATATCGTTATATTCATAACATAATAATCTCACAAGAGCACATTTTTTATAGTGAAGGGTGAGGATTAAAACTTCTTGATTAAGTTTAGATCTAATGGTTCTAATAAATCACCTAATTGAACTAAATCCATGTGAATTTAGATGAGCCAATGAGAAATCAAAGAATTAAGTTAAATCCATGTGATAATAAAAGAACCAATAGGAAGCTTAGCTTTTCATTTATTAGACTCACAAGAAACACAATTTAAGAGCTAAGGGAAGAGGGGAAGGCACGGATATGTTGCTTGGAGAAGGAGGAGGAAAATTGTTTAATATTAATCTAAGCTAGCACATGGGATAAAAGAATTAATTGCATGAAAGAGGTTATGGTACTTGTGATAAGGTCTTAATGACCTTTGGAAGAGGATAATGAGAGAGAGTGAAGGGGGAGTTGTGAGTGTGTGTGTGTGTGTGTAGTGTGTAGGTGTGTAAGAGTTGTGAGTGTTGTGAGCCTAGTGAAGGAGAGAGAAAAGTGTGTAATTAATTGAGTTGTGAGTTAAAAACCATTGGGATTAATTCAAGACACAAGTAAATGAGAATCTATACAAAATAAATTGTATCTTGATATATGTTAATCATAGATCAAATATAAGGATTTATTATGAACCAGCATATTTCAAGCTTGGAATCAATAGGCTATCTCCAAAATCTTTTCCTCAATTTTTGGAATTAACCTTAAAATAAGTAAAAGGTTGGTTAAGACCTCAGTCAAAATTTTGAGATTAATGAATTGAAGAAGAAAAACTTGAATAAACTTCAAATTAAACCCTAAAAGCATTTTTGCTTAGTTGATAACCAACTATCAATTTCATCTAGTTACAAACAAACTTAGAGTAACTAGGAATTAAAGCACAAAATTGGAGAAAATATGATGAGAGGTGGCATTTTTTTTGACTTGAAGAAGGAGGCAAGAATTGTTTATATTAAACTTAAAAACACATGCAACTAAACATTGATGAGGGGATGAAATTAAATCATTATTTATTAGTGTAGAAAAGTCCACTAAGTGGTGCATGCATGGAGGATTTTGAATGAAATTCATTATTAAAATATCATGGTATATTAAATCAACATTGAATAAATAAGGTAATTAGTTAATAAAAACTACAATAAATGGCTATGGGGGGAGTGGGATGTCGGTACGCACATATTGGAAGAGGTTGAAGTCTCAATAAAGCGTAAAGCATAAAGCATAAAGTATGAGTGAGAAATCAAATATTCCAAACTCTCCAATTTGAGAATTTGACTATATATTAAATTGGAACATTCATTAATTAGCTAATTGGTTGGGTATGTCGACCAAAAGCATGAGGGGCCAAGATGAAGTTTCATAAAGCTCTTTTAATCCAAGGGTTCATACACAAGATGAATTAGGTTTGAAAGATTCACCAAATTTCCATGACAAATTGCTATAAATAGGGGGCTTTGGCCTTCACAAAACTCACACCAAAACAAGCAAGAAGCATATGAAAATAGAGTGAAAGTGAGAGTTAGTGGGAAACAAGAAGGAGTAGCAAGGTTTTTCAAGGGTAAGTTCTCTAGTTCTTAAGCTTTAGCTTTTAGTTTATAGCTTAGATATTGTTTTGATCTTTAATCTTCCAATATATTTTTGTTATCATGTTTTTATGGTTAAAAGTAGTTTTAATTCGAAAAATTGATAAAGATTTGTTATAGCAAAATTTTTGGAAGATTATGATTAAAGTAGTGAAGCTCTGCTGAAAATTCATCGGTTAGAAGTTTCTGAAAATCAGTGATAAAAACGCCAATATTTCATGTTGAAAATGAAGTTATAAAATTCTGGAAAAAGTCATGGTTAAAGTAGACATATAAGGCTTTTCTAATATACCTAGAACGTAAATTGAGCTATGTACAGTGAGATAAAAATTCCCAAAGTTGGGCTACGAATTTCTGGAAAATTCTGGGCAGAGGCTCAAAACTTTAAAATTGGGAATGACTCAAGTAATCTAGACAAAAATGAGTATTTCTACTTAAAAATAGATATCCTAAGGATTCTGAGGAATTTTACGGATCCTCGTTTCGATTTTTGTAGAATTAGTTATGATTTTTTAAAGTTAGACGAAAAATCTACCCAAAATACTGTATCAGCGTTTTTTTGGAAAAATAAGGGAAATAAGTTGAAAAATAATTCCACCAAGAGTAAAATAGTCATTTGTGACTAAGATATCTATTAGGATATTATTTGTGAATTAATAAATGCGATATTACCATTATAGGATATACGTGATCACATTACGACCGACGAACGTACCGATATCACCAACGAAGGTACGGACGCGTATTGTAACACTAACTCTGATGCTTATTGTATGCTTATATGTGATAGATACTTTCATAAGGTCATGGACGGGACTTGTCTTGGGTCACGCACCGTGACTAAGTTTGTGCGGCTTAGATAACTACTTATACATTCAGCTTTATGCACGGGTTATGGTTTTGATAATGTCGTTACAGTTTTCCTAGCGCTGAGGACACGATAGGCCATCGTGGCACGGGTGGTGTAGACTAGAGATAACAGACATAGGTATTGGCTGTGTACTGTTATCCAGACAAAATATACAACTGTTATGAGCTTTTATATTGATTATTGTTGTAATGTCATGAATATCTGTCATACATATATTGTTTACATAAGCATGATGTTAACTGTTACTTGTGGTCTGACGGGTATTGGACCTCAGCTCTTACCATAACTTCAGGGTCTGAGGAACCGAGGACTAAAGGCAGGGGTAAGCAGAGTCAACATCACGTGTAAAGACCCGACTGAAGATCTTATTTTTAGCCTTGTACCGTTATAACATTATTCAGATAAATGTACTCTACATTATGAACAGACGGACATGACACAGTTAATAATATATCAGTTACTCACTCTTTTACTTGCTCCGATGCTCTACTCTGATGAAAAAAAAAATTATTCCGCTTTTGAAAATTAGGGTGTTACAAGACATCTACCAATAATATCTCTAGGTGAGCCATTTGTCCTAAGGAAATTTAAGTGGTTTAAAGAAACTTCAGGCACACATTGTTTTACCAGAAGATGGTTTTGAAGGCCTATTGTTTTGACGGCATATTGTTTCCTTAATTTGAAACCTGATTTGAGTGGTTTAATAAAACTGAAACGATATTGTTTAGATCATGGTTTTGAAAGCTCACTGTTTTGAAGGGACATTGTTTCTTGAATCTAAAACCTTACTTAAGTGGATTAATGATAATACGGATCCACATTGTTTTAATATATAACATGGTTTTGAGAGCCCACTGCTGTGATGACACATTGTTTCCTCAATCTAAAACATGATTTGATGATTTGAGTGGTTTAATAAAACTGCGGGACACATTGTTTTAATAAAAAAAATGGTTTTGAAAGTCCACAATTTTGATGGCACATTGTTTCCTCATTTTGAAACCTGATTTAAATGGTTTAATGAAATTACGACGTACATTGTTTTAATATAGGACATGGTTTTGAAAGCCTACGATTTTGACGGCATATTATTTCCTCATTTTGAAACTTGATTTGAGTGGTTTAATGAAACTGCGGCGCACATTGTTTTAATATAGAACATGGTTTTGAAAGCCCACGATTTTGACAGCACATTGTTTCCTCAACCTAAAACCCGATCTCCTCATCTATAAAATGCCATTATCTTATATGCATCAAGACATAGACTAGTATAAATGTATCTTCATCATATATTATTTGTCCCAGTTTTCATGAAAGAATCAGGCATGAAATTTGATGCCGAAGAAGAAGAAGACGATGAGTCTAACACAAGGCTTTGGTGTTAAAAAGAAATCATATCAATGATATACCAAAAGGTATCAACCTTTTACTCTTGTATTAATTGTTTGATATGATTTATATTCCATTCAACTCAAGTCAATAGAAATTTCATGTGCCTGAGGCTGATGCTTCTCTAACAGAACTGGAGAGGGCCAAGGAGCAGATACGGATAAAATCAAGGAAAGGCTATCGGAGAATGGAGGATACAAAGACGACAATGTGGCTCAAAGCTAACTTACAGTAAATTTCTTCATCATCGAACCCTAAGTTCTAATTTGTACTCCCAGATTGTTTTTTAATCAAGATACACTGTCCTTCGTGATTGATTCTTTTGAAATAGATTTAAATGGAATTAACTTTGAATTCATAAGATTAAGTTCTGATTTCATTGAATATATATTGTTCTTATGATAATACAAAACATGTTACATATGTTGTGCCTATGATTAACATTTGCTGTGTGTCATTTTTCAGTACCATCGTCTCTTTGGTTCGTCCTTAGCATCAAGATCAATCAACAAGGTAGCCAACTATACATCATATCCGAGTCAGTTCCAAAGGTCAACCAAAAGAGAAAAGAGGGGAAACATGAAATTAGAATTGTTATGCCATATAGAACCACCGTATCCAGATTCATATATAGCTTGATCTACATGCAATGTTG
Source organism: Acacia crassicarpa (assembly GCA_034222035.1). Classification (NCBI taxonomy): domain Eukaryota; kingdom Viridiplantae; phylum Streptophyta; class Magnoliopsida; order Fabales; family Fabaceae; genus Acacia; species Acacia crassicarpa. The sequence goes on from JAWXYG010000003.1 coordinate 46,032,682, forward strand.
TAACATTTACTAATTCCACATTATGTCAAGCAAATTTGTATTTGATTTGTTGATGTTTATTTGTAGATAGGAACACATGGCTGGAATTGGGTTTGTTTGGTGATATTTGGTGTTGGTTTTTTTAGTAAGGAACAAAGAGTATACTTCACATACAAACTGATACACTAGCTAGCCAAGTGTGCTCTAGAGATGTCACCTGAATTTCAATTGGTTTTTTTAAGATGATTTTCATTTGTTTATTTCTCCTAATGTAAAGTAGTTTTTACCACTTTCTTCTTTATATATAAAAAAGAGAGTATACTTCAGAAACAATAGAGTCTAGTCTCCCCTGATATACTGAGGGTAAAAGGTATATATATTCCCCTCGATTCATGGTTAAGTATTATAATGATGTTTCATTGAAGTTTAGGTGCGTGCACTACAAGAAAATGTAAAATTTGCGACGGAATTTGAGAGGGAAAAAAATTCCGTCGCAAATTTAGGTAAATTTACGAGGGAAAAGAATTTCCCTCGCAAAATGGGCATATTTTGCGAGGGACAAGATTTTCCCTCGCAAAATGGTCAATTTTGCGAGGGAAAGGGAAAATCTTGTCCCTCGCAAAATTGACAGAAATTGGGGGAAAATTCCCACCAATTTCTCCCCCATTTTGCGAGGGAACAATCTTTCCCTCGCAAAATGGAAGCTTTTTGCGAGGGAAAAAATCTTCCCTCGCAAAAAAATGCCCATTTTGCAAGGGAAAGGTTGCTCCCTCGCAAAATGGACGAAAATTGGGGGGAAAATTCCTGTCAATTTCCCCCCATTTTGCGAGGGAACAATTTTTCCCTCGCAACGTGGAAGCTTTTTGCGAGGGAAAAAAATCTTCCCTCGCAAAAAAATGCCCATTTTGCGAGGGAAAGGTTGTTCCCTCGCAAAATGGACGAAAGTAGATGAAAATTTTTCCTTATTTTTGCGAGGGAGCTGAATTTCCCTCGCAAAAATGTCATATTTTGCGAGGGAGGAATATTTCCCTCGCAAAAGGTCCCCAATTTTGCAAGGGAACTAGGTTTCCCTCGCAAAATAAGAACTTTTGAGAGGGAATATTTGTTCCCTCGCAAAATAATATATATATAAAAAAACCCTAAATCCCCGGGTGTTTTCATCCGACCCATGGTTTCCTTCTTCTTCCTCTCCCGAACCATTAGAGGTTTCTTCTCCTCCGACACTCTTCCTCCACAATCGCCCCTTTCCCCTCACCTCCGTCACTCCTTTACGTGGTTTTGCGAAAAATCTCCTTGGTGGGTCAGTTCTTGGTGCTCCTGATTCTGATAAAAACACAACACTGGCATGCACAGCAAAAATTGCAGTTGTGTCCCTGTTCTACCGAACTTCCAGTGTAAGATCTCGGCCCCATTTTTTCTCTTTTCAATGGTATTGTTTCGTCTTCTGTCTTCTGATTGTATGGTTGCTTCAGCTCTAATAAGACACAAAAAGGGGACGCATCTCTCTCTCTGTGAGGCTCTTTTTCTTTGGGTGGTGGGTGAGGCAATGCATTTAGTTGCTTGTTTCTTCATCAACTTGAAAAATGGGTCCTGAGATTATATGTCGGGAATGACGCGGAGAGTGATCTTTGGGACTTGTAAGGCATATTGCTTCATGTGGGGTTGAGAGATTCATCCCTATCAGGCAAAAAGTCATGATCTTGCTTCATTATTTTACTAGATTGCTGAGATATATTCTGGTAGATTCCTCAGATTTCATCTCAGTTTTTGTTTTATAATAATAACATTGCAAGTAGTCCATGTTTCATTGTTTATTACTACTGATATTAAAAATAACCCCATGTTCCTGATCTTGCTCACCCAACCCATGCCACCAGTTCTACTCCGTGTGTTGTGACTTGTTGTTAAACTAAACGATATAAAATTGAATGTGTTTTTGAAACTAATTGTTGTTAAATAGAAGATAAATTATGTATGTTTTTTAAAATAAAAACCAATACTTTGTCCCCCTAATTAAACTATCGTCTGACGTTGGGTCTTAACCTGATAATTTTTTGTACCATCGAGTTGTTACTGTAGGTTATGAAAGTGGCCAGATCAGAGCTCCTACCAGCTAATCCAGATATTTTAAAAGGCGTCAATATGTATATATCTGACACAGAAATTCATAATTCCTGCTGAATGTTAGTTGCATGTTGTTCCATTCATGAATCTTTTAAAGTGCATCTATATACTTTCAAGGTAAAAAATGTAGTCAAGTGTTGAAAGGAAGCGAGTTTTAGACATGGCCTTGGCAAAATAATGTTGTATCTGTAAAGTATGTGCTAAATAAACTGTGTTGATCGAGCTGAAATTCGATTGTTATGTCTTTTGATTTCTGTTGTCTTTCTTAAATAATTGTTCTTTTCATTTTGCTCGGATTATGGAGGGATGTGGTCTGGTGGGAAAAGGCGAAGGAGGGAGGAAGGGTGAAAAAGTTGCCTGTTGACCTCCTTGATCTATATTACTTGTCTTAGCTTTATAACTTTACGGTTTTGCTTGTACAGTCTACTTAAATTGCTTTTTATTCATGCTGGATTCAGCCTAATAATTGAGTGAAACTGTACAAGTTTTGTTTCATTAATTATATAATTAACTTGAAACAAGATAATGCAAATGTGATTTTTGACTGGTACATTTACTTTTGTACTCAGAAAAGTTTCCTTAACTGTTCAAGCAATATCAATTAAAATTTGAGTAAAACTGATATGTCCTGGATATGTAATGGTCTGTACTTAAAAAGTTACATGTCATGTCTTTAAATCTGATTTGTGTCTTTCAATTATTTGACTTGTTTTTAGAGAGTGTAATTTGATCTGGTGCCACATTAGGAATTTGCTTGAAGTTGACATTTGCTATTCGAGTCAGAAATTACTGCGTGAATTGTGATGTTATTGGTTTGGGATGGGGAACTATGTATAAGTTAATGCTTGCCAAGAAAAAAGAACTTGTAATTTTGCTATCATGAATGAAAATGTGTTGACACTTGTGAAAAACTTATTTTCTCAGGAATGGGAACCAAAGTGCATAACCTACCAGGATATTACTCAATGAGGGATCTGAATGAGGAATCAAGTAGTTGTGGTTGGCCCCTATTTTATGGGGACAAAACACTGTCTAATGGGCAGTATTATAATAATTATCTGTCAAGTGCTTCTGCAGATGCATGTTTAACATATGATAGGGATGTTGTGAAGCAGACTATGATTGAGCATGAGACCGTATTCATGAAGTTTTGAAACTATACTGGTTGTTTTGCAACATTGGCATATTGTTTGATGTCATTTACCTGGTCTGCTATCTACCTTCCCCCAATTGTTTCATGTTCCACTTCTTTTTGTTTTTTGTTGTTCAAGTTGTTTGAGGACCATATTTTTTTTCCCTCCTTCTCTGTATGATAACATGATCATTTCTTTTATAGAAGTTACGATTACTAAAAGAAAGAATTGATATACCTGGAATGATTTGATGTTAAAATTTAAGTTCTGGTTTTATTTCTACTTTTTTACTGTTTGTATTCCTTTCTAGTTTCAATTGAAGATTCATAACTGTTGAAGGATCTATTGCATCAGTTCGAGCAAGGAGAGATGATTATTGAGATAAGAGCACTTCTCCAAGTCCATATTGAAGAACAAGGATACAGGGTTGCCTCCTGGTGGTGATGACGATACCGGTGGTGTTCCTAACCAGCTGCAGTTGAGACTTTTTTTTTTTTTTTGGGTTCATTTTGGTCGAAACATTATAATTTGTAATATTTTGTTTTTGCTATGTAAACTCCTATGATTGTTATAATTTATTTTTATGATATACAAGTTTTTTTATTTTCTAATTTATATATTTTTTGTGTATTTTTTTCCTGATTTTTATATATTTTTTTAAAAAATAAATTGAAATTTGCGAGGGAAAATGATTCCCTCGCAAAATCCACGATTTTTGCGAGGGAAAAGTTTCCCTCGCAAAATCACGATTTTGCGAGGGAAACTTTTCCCTCACAAAACTGTGGATTTTGCGAGGGAATCATTTCCCTCCCAAAAATCGTGGATTTTGTGAGGGAATCATTTTCCCTTGCAAATATCCAGGATTTGCGAGGGAAAACTTTTCCCTCGCAAATTCCAAAATTTACGAGGGAAAAATCATTTTTGCGACGGAAATTTTGTTTGCGAGGGCGATTTTTGCGACGGAATATTTTCCGCCGCAAATTCCGTCGCAAAATCAGTTTTGCGACGGAAAATGGTTTTTTTGCGAGGGAATTTTTCCGCCGCAAAAAACAGTTTTTTTTGTAGTGGTGTAAATATATAAAGCCCCCTAACCACCTATAAAAAGTCTAGTTTGTTGGTCACTCAACCTTGTGATATCACACTCACATAAACTTTGCCAGTAATATAGGTAATGTGAGCTGTAAATGTTTTTCCAGACAACTACAGATATGGGGTGTGAATAATAATCGATATTAATCTATAAGATTTGAATGTCTAATTTGCAATGGTCTAAATTCCTATTTACAACTTATTTAATTAATAAAATATTTTAATATCATATTATTAGTAAATTGATCTTATGGGATCTAATTAATTTTCCTTAATTGGTAAAAACCATAATTATATTCTAGAAATAAAAAATTAAAATCTTTTCACATGAAATAATATAATAACTAATTACAGGAGCAATAAATTGATTAGATCTGTGTTTGATTTGCTTTGAATATATAGCATAAAAAGCCCCCAGTTGTAACTTTGGTAAAATTTACGTCATTTATTCACCCCCAACCGTTCACAGAATATAACCGACATATGCATATCATATCTTAATTAAGTCATCTGTCGTACGAAAATTTGAGTGATTTGATAAAGGGTTAAATACCAAATTTACCCTGGAAGTTTTGATAAGGGGGCGTTCAGCACCCGGAAGTTTTTTTGGTACCAAATTTGCCCCGGAAGTATTCAAAAGGTACCAAATTTCTCCAAACGTGACGGAAGTCCACGTAGATCGTTAAAATGTGAGTGGCATGCCACCTCAGCACACGTGGCATGCCACCTCATCAATAAAAAAGTATAATTTTTGCCCCGAAAGTTTTCATTAAGGAGCAATTTTGCCCTGGAAGTTTTCATTTAGGAGCAATTTTGCCCCGTAAGTTTACAAAAGTAGCAATTTTGCCCTTCTTTCTCCCAATATTAAATTTTACTATTAAATCAGTCAAAGACCACACATGTCACGCCTTGAAAAAGTCAAACTTGGAGTCAGAGAAGGAAATCTTTGAGATGTTAAGCTCAAGGCGGCCAGAATTTGTGATAATATTTACGTTTGTATAGACTGATCATTTGCTTAGATCATAAGTGATGCTTCCTGTGACCAGTTCGGCTTCCTGTGATTTCTAGATTATTATATTAATGTGATTTCTATATTATTATATATAAATTCTTTTTTTTTCTATTGTGATTTCTAGATTATTATATGAAAATTTTGAAACTTTCCATATATATAGAAATAGAAACAGATAGACTAGAAATGACATCTCTTATCTCAATGACACCAAAGAAAGGGATATTAAATGAATGGAATTAGTATATGGATGGACTATGTAACATCCCGCCTTTTTAAATATGGTTTTCAAATGGGATTATCAGAGCTTCGAAGAAATTAATCAGAGTGGCATCGGAAAAGATTTTCTTTTTAAAACAATATCTCAATCAGAGCATCAGAATAAATTTTTTTCTTTAAAAGAGCGAGTAACTGATATACATTCCCTGTTGTTGAGTCTGGTTGCTATTACAGTGGTACAAATTTCTGGATATTTACGATTACAACGTCCCCTAGGTACTTCTCTGCCTGTGCCTTCTCGTGTGCTATTCATCCTTGTTCTTGTCCCGGTTCCACCAGTATCTGAGACTATGAGCTGGGGTTCAATTCCCATTGAACCCCAGGTAACGGTTAACCTCATGCTTATGTACAGTTATGTATGACAGATATTCATGATGAAACGACAATATCCATATTCAATATAAAAACATAACCATCATATATCCATATTATTCCATATTCATATCAAACCAGTCTGCACTCTTCACCAGTGCCACGATGGCCTATCGTGTCCTCAGCGCGCTAGGAAAACTCAAACGGCATTACCAAAACTGTAACCCGTATATAGCTGTATATATGTTCAAATAATAATTTGTAAAGCAGATTCACAGTTTATGAGCATATCTACCACATACAAGTGTACCATAAGCATCAGAGTTAGTGTTACAGTACGCGTCCGTACCTTCGTTGGCGATATCGGTACGCTGTCGCTCGGACCGTGATCACGTTTACCCTATAATGGTAATATCGTACTTATTAATTCACCAATAATACTCTAGAAGGTATCCTAGTCACTAATGACCCTTGGTAGGAATATTTTTTTTAAACATATCACATTTAATCCTCAAAAACGCTGGTCCATTATTTTGGACAGATTTTCGCCTAACTTCAGAAAATCATAACTAATTACAGAAAAATCGAAACGAGGATCCGTAAAATTTCCTGGAATCCTCAGGACGTCTACTTTCAAGGAAAAATAATAGTTTTTGCCCAGATCACACGGTTCATTCCCAGTTTTTAAGTTTTGAGCCTCTGCCCAGAATTTTTCCAGAAATTCGTAGCCTATCTTTGAAGATTTTTATCTCACTGTACAGAAATCATTTGGACATGATCTTTACATATTTAGAAAGCCCTATATGTCTAGTTTGACCATGAATTTTCCCAGAATTTTTCAACATCATTTTCAACATGAAATATAAGCATTTTTATGACTGACCCAGAAATTCCAGAACCGATGAAATTTCGCCAGAATTTCGTTACTTCGGTGTTTCTCTTCCGGAAATTTTGCTAAAACCTCTTCTTCATCAATTTTTAGAAATAAATCTGATTTTAACCATAAAAACATGAATCTAAAATTATTCTATAATATTTAAGATCTAACCTACTTCTATCTAAGAATTTAAAAACTAAAACTAAAGAACTAAAAACTAAAACTAAAGACAAGCTTACCTCTTGAAGCTCCTTGCTCTCCTTCCTCCTTCTTGCTCCTCTTAGAAATCAACTCTTGGAGTTTGATTTGGTGTGAGGAGAATGAAGAGCAAAGCTTCCTATTTATAGGGGAAATGCAACACCTCTTACAAACTTCATCCTACCAATTCTTGGCCTTTGGATCTAGCTAAATTTTCAAACTCCCATCCTCACCATACACATACCCAAAACTGCCCCCCTCTCTTCTTCTAGCTTCTTCCATTAGCTTTTGAGTCATCTTCATGAGTCATCAAGTTAGTACCTTATCTTCTTCCATTCTTCTCAAAAGTCCTCTACTAGGTTAGTGATTCACACTTTAGAGTTATGACTCATTTCACATGTAGCTTGGTGACTCATGTAGGTTAGATTGGTGACTCACCTTATCCCCTCTTAAAATTGCCAAGTGTCCTAGTCTTTTTATTTAAGCTAACTCTTTGTTGTTCACTAGAGAGGAATTTGTTTAGGTATCCTAATGAAGTTGTATGTTCAATTGCTCATTGGGTTTGAATTCTAGACATTTTTAGCTTCATTTTGAGACCAATTTTGCCTATCTTCTCTATTGGTATTATTTTCCACAGTTAATGGAAATAGCTTTGGTTATACTCATCTTCAAGCTTGATTTATGCTTGTTAACAATCACAACTTAGTTTTAATACTTAGTTCATGGATTTCAAGATATGATTTATTTTGTATAGGTTTCTATTTACTTATGTCTAGAATTAGTTTCATGAATTATCCTAATTATGCAATTAACTAAATCCTTATTGGCTAACAAGTTGACTTCCCTTTCCCTCTTCATACTAGACACACACATGTGCACAACAATAGCATACACACACATGCACAACAATGACATCATCACATGCATCATCTTATCCTCTTCCAATTTCAACAAGTCTTCATGCATTTATGGAATTTCATGACTCACCCTTTGTAGATTGATGACTCAAGGCTTAGATTCATGACTCTTTCATATCTAGGTTTGTGACTCATTGTTTTAGACTCTTGACTCAATTTCCCTTTTCCTAATTATGCACTATCTAATTTCTCATTGGTCCTCATCTTGACTTTCTCTCTTGGACTCACAACATTAGCATGCACAACACTCCTTTAATTTGTGTTAATCTCTTATTGGTCCAATTAATTTTATGAGGATTAAAAACATTTTCTTGATTTATCATTGGCTAATCCAATTTCACAAGGATTAAGCTCTATAATTTATTTAAGCCCTTAGATTGGCTTTATGTGGTTAAATCTTGACCCTTAGATCATAGTTGATTTTATTGACTTTTCAAAGCTTGATTAGGATTTAATTATCATCTTAATCCAATACTTAATTGCCCCTTGATTATTGTATTATTGACTTTTAGGGTAGTTTAAGATTATTGTTAATCTATTTTATGCTAATCTCATCCCCTATTGGTCTTTGATTCTTAATTAGCTTAACACATCCTTAATTGATGACAATTAGTATTAATTGTAAATAATTAGCTAAATATTCCCTTAGTGTAATTTTAATTGTTCATTAAGTGTTGGTAATTACCTTTTAATCGTTCAAGTGTTTTGATAATTCTTTATGGCATTTTATGAATTAGATATGAACTAAGTATTAGTTCTAGGGTTTTGGAAATTTGGTCTCTTAAACATTTATAAAATTGGTGTTTAAAACCCTTTGATTAATTATGAAAATTAATACAATTATTCCAATTATTGCAAATTAAATTGTCCCTTAGTTGTTAGTAATTTCTCTTATGATTAAATCAGGATTACTCTTAGTTTTAGAGACTTTAGGGCATTTTATAATGTTTTATGATCTTTCATGTAATTTTTAAAATTGGGTTTTGCCCTATTTAAATTATAGAGAAAATTTGCCCAACATATTCTCCTATTTTTAATAGGTATTACTTGCCAAAATATACTATTTTTAATGAATATGAATTTTAGGATATTCCATTCCTCCAATTTTATTCATGTATTTTCATAACTCTTTCTTGCTCTTTTTGATCATGCAAGAACCCTAATTTAATTTGGTAATTGTTTGTATTTTTATGATATTTTATGATTCCTAATAAAATTCAATCATTGGTCACCTTAATCCTAAATAAGGATTTCCTAGAAAATAGATTAAATGTACCTCAAAATTTGAGACCACATATTCACCTATTTTAAATAGGGGTCATTTATCAAAATATTGTATTTATGAGAAATAACAATTTTTGGGGTATTACATTTCTCCCCCCGTTAAATAAAATTTCGTCCTCGAAATTTGCTCTATTCTGACTAGCCCTTGAACCATAAATTCTGGAAACTTGAAACTTACCCTATACTAGTCAATCTCTGAAACATACACTCTAGATATCCAATCCATCGAAACACTTCTATGTTAAATTTGTTTCTCTCGGTGACCGAGTATTCGCTCTAACTCAACTAAAAAGGTGTTGTCACATCTTACTCTGACATTCTCATACCACAAATATTTTCGTGGCGCCCATATACTGTGGTAACATAAGATACCTCATACTCAACGACACTATCGCGGTCTGGTTGGTATAACTGAGAAAACATGGGAAATGTTATCAAGATTATTCAGGTTTGGGGGTAAGGCTTTCTGGTATGCGACTGGTTCACGTTTAACTAAGATTTCGAACGGTTTTAAGTAATGTGGCTAATTCTTCGCCCCCTTAGCGTTCGACTGACATTGGTTACTGGGGATAGCTTTAGAAATATATATATGATCGTCGACTTCGAACTCTAGAGGTCTTCTCCTTTCGTCAACGTAGCTCTTCTATCTGCTTCGTGCTGTTTAGGAGTTGTCTTTTAAACAAAGTGATTTGTTCGGAGGTCTGGCCAACCAGAACAAGCAATTCCTGCTCAGATAAGGGTGATTGACACGTTCGCCCTTGACATTCGATCGTATAAACTCAAAAAACTCTAGACATCTAGTCTTACGATGCATGCTTACTTAGCACGTACTCTAACATTCAAAAACTAATCTCCATCATTTTGTACCCAGGTTTAGTATTACACACAGGAGCTACTTGTGCTTGGTTACGCAGGCCTCACTGCCTGACTCATTCAGCCTCTTGGCTTAACACATATTGGCCCTCCGGCTCAATTCGTTATTACAGTATTAGGAATTTTAGACTTAATACCTAGGAGATTATCCTTAGGTTTTAGGTATTTCAAACTACTACCTGGTACAATAAGCGTTTTACCAGACTCAAGTTGTACTACACTCATTCTATTCATGATATCAATCCGCTTTTTACACAGTGCTAAGTACCACTGTCTTATGGCCTAGGGACGCTTGTCCTATGCATACTTGCACACATAAATCTTAAGCATCTGCTTGTTTATTTTATTTGAACCTTTTTCCCAGTCAAGTTCTCAGGCTATATTAGAAACTTAATTATCCCTTAGATCTCTAAGGTTTTCACTAGTGCCTATATAAGAATTGTTTTCTGCTTTTGCAACGGCAAACCTTTTCTTTGCTAAGGTAATCCCTATGCCAAATCTTTAAAATAACATGAGGATCTTATATTCTTAATATCAAAAGTGGGGAGACGTTACCAGACAGAGTAACCAAAAAATGGTTTCAACGAAATCCAGAACAACTTTTAAGTGTCATTTAGTTCCTATGAAATTTTATATGCTACTACAAATTTCATGTCTAATACTCACTACAAGAGCATAACAGAAGCATATGTCATAAAACAATATTCAATTCCAGTTACCACAACTTCAATCAAATTCATGTTTCATATATCCAAAATCTAATGGTGTGGATAGAAATATAGCACAAAGTGTTTGTATAGTGATGCATTAAAGTAGGTTTTGTGAAGTCTCAACAACGACAATACCAATTCTTAGTTAATCTAGATTACTAGAGTATGCACTTAAAGTTTCATATTTAAAATCTCATCTCTTAACATCCAGGCATCTAGATACCCTTCAAAACTTTTGAGTCAAAAAGGTCATGTTACTCTTAAAGGCATTCATCCAAAATTCCAAAGTAAAACAAGGATGTATGATTATTTCATTATGATAGAGTGACAAGGAATCTTAATTCCAGCGGATCAAGTGCATCATGTAATACAGGGTTGTAATGCATGCCACATCATTCTACCATGTGTTGTTTTAACATTCTAAAAATCAGTTTATCTACCAAGTTTCCTTTAACTCTAACATGCATTATTCAAAGCTAGTACTGTTTTGTCATATCAATGACTAATAATCAGGCTTACAACATGAAAGATCAAAAACAATGGATGATCAGGAATTTTGAAAAAGATGATTCCTATAATATCGATTGGTTCAAATTTCACAAAGTGTGATAACAAAAGTTTGCAGACTGGTATTGCACATAATTAAAATAGAACTTACTATAGTATACTATCAGCCACTTCCATGAATTTACTTCGTTAAAGATTTTCTGGTATACTGAAGTAACATTTCCGAACTCACATTTTTCTAACATAACAAGGCAGGTAACATAACCAAAATATATGAGTTATGGTATCATCTAGATATGCAAACTTTTTCCTATAATAGGTTAATACAACAACACTTAGATTTTTCATTTCTTATAATAGTGGCCTAGCGGCCTAGCAGGTTCAAGTGTGATATTCCGCATAAGGTTAATTCTCACAAAATCCTATACAGGTGTCATAATTCAGAATTCTCACAGCTAAATGATTGGAAAAATAATTTGATGCACAGGATTCAATGAAGTACCGTAACTATGCACATTTAGCAATATTTGAACTTTTAATAGCATAAAATTCAGAAGACTCACTTTGTAGAACATAGCTTTATACTTAGTTTGGAAAATTCAAGTGAAACATTCAGGTTAGATTTCCAAGTGACTAGATAGTTGGACAACATGGTTTCTATGAATTGGATCTGGTTGGGAATTTTCGGAAATAGAACTAATGCATAAACATATGTATACAGAGATTTGGAAAATATTTAGAAGTAGTAATTCATACAAGTTTCGTGTCGCAACAAACTCCAAGTAGACATTCCTAATGAAAATTTCATCTTTCATCCAACATGTTCAACATTGATCACAGAAGTAGCATCACAAAGGGAAATTTTTTTCTTATGTCTTAATTCACCTCCTTTAATATGGATTTCAAAAATCAGGAAAAAGTAAGTTGTTTTTATTCTTAGCACCGTAAAGCAAAGGAATCTTTTTAATTTGTAAAACGATAGTAAGACAGCATAAATGTCCATGGTTGGCAACTAGGTTAGAAAATGTGGTAGAACAAGGAAACTGGGGGGTGATTGTAATGGAATTCGGTTTTCAAATAAGAAAAATAATTTTACTCAAAAGGTGGAACAACTTTTTTTTAAAATAAATGCATGTGGTGAACTATAAAACTTTTCTTTCTCTATCATTTCAAACAAACTTAAAAGAACATACAATGAAGAGATTATTGCAAAATATTTTTTTTTAGTGTCAACTAGAGAATATCAAAGAATGATTTAAGTATATAGATTCTTTTAACATTTCCTTAATGATGGTTTCAATCAAGAAGTACCAATCAACCATATCACAATCTAGAGACTTTTTCATGCTTTGAGTGAAATTTAAGAAATAGGATGTACTACCTTCAATCATGTACAGGGCATTGCTGGATTTATTTGAACGATGCATAATGGTGTCAAAATCCTATTCAATGGCACATATATCTTCACAACAAATGAAGAAAGGTATTTTTGAGTTTTGACAAGGTATATCCAAAACATTACAAAGCTAGCAGGCGTATAAGGAAAACCACAATTCAATATCATATACCACATAAACCCCACTTTCCCTTATGTGCTTTCAGGTTTTTATTTAATCATTGGTATGGATGTCAATGGGTTAACAAAGCCTAACTATTTTCTAGACTTGTCATCTACTAATACGTTTTTCTTCCTTGAGTTCATACTTCATAAAGAGTCTTTCAAGACTAGCTATTCTGTCCCTCATCATTCAGATATCCTGTACTAACTACGACGACAAATTAGCCTAGAGGGGTAGAGCAAAGATGGACCACCTATACGGCCCTCAATGATGCCTTGATTATGATTATGCCCGGGTTCATAACGATAATCAAGACCCCAATGACAACATTGCTCTGGGTACTGAAATTGGTTCTATTTGTTTATTTCTACTACTGCATCTATCTCTATCTCTACCTTTGAGGAACTCTAGTCCCTTATAAGCATTGGAAGGAAGCAGCAACCATCACCTATTTGCAAACTTATCTATAATACTGCATAATACTCAACTATCTATCAATATTTCCTTAGCTTCCCTTGACTGGTACTCGGTTCATATTTCGTTTTTTGATTATTCGTTATCTAAGGACTAGCCTTTGGAGATAATATCGAAAGGCGAGTTTATTCGCCTTTTCTATCTAGGCATGGTTTCATAAGGGAACTCACGCTCAGAGTCATTCATAAGAGGATTTACTCTCAGGGTCGTTTTGATAGCTAGAAATATTCATTGTTGCCGATATCAGATGTATGACCCGATACTATAAGTTTCTCTGGTTCAGAAAGTATACTAGCCGTTAAATCGAGGTAGCACACAGGATCAGGGTTGTGTACAGGTTTTGTATCTTGACTATGACGGGAGTACGTTCAAAGATTCGTGATTACGAACATTAGTGCAGGTGTTCTCTATCCAACAATACACCAGGGTTATATCAGTACTCATTTCCAAAGTATGCTTTGAGGCAATGGCTTAGAGCCTAACTTAGTTAATCAAACCGATTGGCCAGGTAGGCGTCTATCATGGGAGTCTCACCGACTTTACGGCGACTGATTGACTGATCCACATAGACTCGGCCCTACCTTCGGCACCAATGGTTTACTGTAACTGAGTCGGGTTCATACCAGATAAAATACTTTTAAAGGCTGAGAACCTAACTCTGCTACACAAACAATCCGGCCAGGCAGGTGTATTTATGGAAGGCTCGCCGAATTCACGGGGACTGATTGCCAACCACAAAACCCTTTCTAGACACCAGACTGTTTGGAGTAACTTAGTTAACTTCATGCCAGGATGCCTGCTCTGATACCAAAATGTAACATCCCGCCTTTTTAAATATGGTTTTCAAATGGGATTATCAGAGCTTCGAAGAAATTAATCAGAGTGGCATCGGAAAAGATTTTCTTTTTAAAACAATATCTCAATCAGAGCATCAGAATAAATTTTTTTCTTTAAAAGAGCGAGTAACTGATATACATTCCCTGTTGTTGAGTCTGGTTGCTATTACAGTGGTACAAATTTCTGGATATTTACGATTACAACGTCCCCTAGGTACTTCTCTGCCTGTGCCTTCTCGTGTGCTATTCATCCTTGTTCTTGTCCCGGTTCCACCAGTATCTGAGACTATGAGCTGGGGTTCAATTCCCATTGAACCCCAGGTAACGGTTAACCTCATGCTTATGTACAGTTATGTATGACAGATATTCATGATGAAACGACAATATCCATATTCAATATAAAAACATAACCATCATATATCCATATTATTCCATATTCATATCAAACCAGTCTGCACTCTTCACCAGTGCCACGATGGCCTATCGTGTCCTCAGCGCGCTAGGAAAACTCAAACGGCATTACCAAAACTGTAACCCGTATATAGCTGTATATATGTTCAAATAATAATTTGTAAAGCAGATTCACAGTTTATGAGCATATCTACCACATACAAGTGTACCATAAGCATCAGAGTTAGTGTTACAGTACGCGTCCGTACCTTCGTTGGCGATATCGGTACGCTGTCGCTCGGACCGTGATCACGTTTACCCTATAATGGTAATATCGTACTTATTAATTCACCAATAATACTCTAGAAGGTATCCTAGTCACTAATGACCCTTGGTAGGAATATTTTTTTTAAACATATCACATTTAATCCTCAAAAACGCTGGTCCATTATTTTGGACAGATTTTCGCCTAACTTCAGAAAATCATAACTAATTACAGAAAAATCGAAACGAGGATCCGTAAAATTTCCTGGAATCCTCAGGACGTCTACTTTCAAGGAAAAATAATAGTTTTTGCCCAGATCACACGGTTCATTCCCAGTTTTTAAGTTTTGAGCCTCTGCCCAGAATTTTTCCAGAAATTCGTAGCCTATCTTTGAAGATTTTTATCTCACTGTACAGAAATCATTTGGACATGATCTTTACATATTTAGAAAGCCCTATATGTCTAGTTTGACCATGAATTTTCCCAGAATTTTTCAACATCATTTTCAACATGAAATATAAGCATTTTTATGACTGACCCAGAAATTCCAAAACCGATGAAATTTCGCCAGAATTTCGTTACTTCGGTGTTTCTCTTCCGGAAATTTTGCTAAAACCTCTTCTTCATCAATTTTTAGAAATAAATCTGATTTTAACCATAAAAACATGAATCTAAAATTATTCTATAATATTTAAGATCTAACCTACTTCTATCTAAGAATTTAAAAACTAAAACTAAAGAACTAAAAACTAAAACTAAAGACAAGCTTACCTCTTGAAGCTCCTTGCTCTCCTTCCTCCTTCTTGCTCCTCTTAGAAATCAACTCTTGGAGTTTGATTTGGTGTGAGGAGAATGAAGAGCAAAGCTTCCTATTTATAGGGGAAATGCAACACCTCTTACAAACTTCATCCTACCAATTCTTGGCCTTTGGATCTAGCTAAATTTTCAAACTCCCATCCTCACCATACACATACCCAAAACTGCCCCCCTCTCTTCTTCTAGCTTCTTCCATTAGCTTTTGAGTCATCTTCATGAGTCATCAAGTTAGTACCTTATCTTCTTCCATTCTTCTCAAAAGTCCTCTACTAGGTTAGTGATTCACACTTTAGAGTTATGACTCATTTCACATGTAGCTTGGTGACTCATGTAGGTTAGATTGGTGACTCACCTTATCCCCTCTTAAAATTGCCAAGTGTCCTAGTCTTTTTATTTAAGCTAACTCTTTGTTGTTCACTAGAGAGGAATTTGTTTAGGTATCCTAATGAAGTTGTATGTTCAATTGCTCATTGGGTTTGAATTCTAGACATTTTTAGCTTCATTTTGAGACCAATTTTGCCTATCTTCTCTATTGGTATTATTTTCCACAATTAATGGAAATAGCTTTGGTTATACTCATCTTCAAGCTTGATTTATGCTTGTTAACAATCACAACTTAGTTTTAATACTTAGTTCATGGATTTCAAGATATGATTTATTTTGTATAGGTTTCCATTTACTTATGTCTAGAATTAGTTTCATGAATTATCCTAATTATGCAATTAACTAAATCCTTATTGGCTAACAAGTTGACTTCCCTTTCCCTCTTCATACTAGACACACACATGTGCACAACAATAGCATACACACACATGCACAACAATGACATCATCACATGCATCATCTTATCCTCTTCCAATTTCAACAAGTCTTCATGCATTTATGGAATTTCATGACTCACCCTTTGTAGATTGATGACTCAAGGCTTAGATTCATGACTCTTTCATATCTAGGTTTGTGACTCATTGTTTTAGACTCTTGACTCAATTTCCCTTTCCCTAATTATGCACTATCTAATTTCTCATTGGTCCTCATCTTGACTTTCTCTCTTGGACTCACAACATTAGCATGCACAACACTCCTTTAATTTGTGTTAATCTCTTATTGGTCCAATTAATTTTATGAGGATTAAAAACATTTTCTTGATTTATCATTGGCTAATCCAATTTCACAAGGATTAAGCTCTATAATTTATTTAAGCCCTTAGATTGGCTTTATGTGGTTAAATCTTGACCCTTAGATCATAGTTGATTTTATTGACTTTTCAAAGCTTGATTAGGATTTAATTATCATCTTAATCCAATACTTAATTGCCCCTTGATTATTGTATTATTGACTTTTAGGGTAGTTTAAGATTATTGTTAATCTATTTTATGCTAATCTCATCCCCTATTGGTCTTTGATTCTTAATTAGCTTAACACATCCTTAATTGATGACAATTAGTATTAATTGTAAATAATTAGCTAAATATTCCCTTAGTGTAATTTTAATTGTTCATTAAGTGTTGGTAATTACCTTTTAATCGTTCAAGTGTTTTGATAATTCTTTATGGCATTTTATGAATTAGATATGAACTAAGTATTAGTTCTAGGGTTTTGGAAATTTGGTCTCTTAAACATTTATAAAATTGGTGTTTAAAACCCTTTGATTAATTATGAAAATTAATACAATTATTCCAATTATTGCAAATTAAATTGTCCCTTAGTTGTTAGTAATTTCTCTTATGATTAAATCAGGATTACTCTTAGTTTTAGAGACTTTAGGGCATTTTATAATGTTTTATGATCTTTCATGTAATTTTTAAAATTGGGTTTTGCCCTATTTAAATTATAGAGAAAATTTGCCCAACATATTCTCCTATTTTTAATAGGTATTACTTGCCAAAATATACTATTTTTAATGAATATGAATTTTAGGATATTCCATTCCTCCAATTTTATTCATGTATTTTCATAACTCTTTCTTGCTCTTTTTGATCATGCAAGAACCCTAATTTAATTTGGTAATTGTTTGTATTTTTATGATATTTTATGATTCCTAATAAAATTCAATCATTGGTCACCTTAATCCTAAATAAGGATTTCCTAGAAAATAGATTAAATGTACCTCAAAATTTGAGACCACATATTCACCTATTTTAAATAGGGGTCATTTATCAAAATATTGTATTTATGAGAAATAACAATTTTTGGGGTATTACAGACTATAATGAAATAAAGCCACTTTGAGGTTCCCTATGAACTGAGGCATGGAACGGAGCCACTACGAAGAAGTTCCGTGAGTTACGAAGGAAGCTTCGAGCTCATATTGGTCATGGGTTGAGAACGGGAATTGAACTCTATGAGATCTAATTTGTCGTTGTTCCTCAGTAGCTCAGTGGTAGAGCGGTCGGCTGTTAACTGACTGGTCGTAGGTTCGAATCCTACTTGGGGAGATTTGATTCATTCCGAATTTTTTAATTCGGAAAGAAAGGGTTCACTTTGATCATTAAGAGTAGGTAACCCGTTCCCCGTGTCTTTGTTTCTATTGCATTCTATCTCATCGTATCCCATTCTGTTCTGCGATATTTGAGAATCGCCGTCAATACCTTGGTGTAGGTCTGGGATACTCCTTTGTTCCACAGTCCGGGGCTATTTAAACTAACCAATTAAGAATTCTTAGATGTACTAGTACTAGTAAGTGCATCTTTGATGCAGTCATCAATTCTCCCGAGAGGCCACAATTACCGCGAGCAATCATATTAATGACGAGGAAGGCATTTTTGCTATGCTACTAATACTTTACTTGCTCTGCTATTCTGCCCAAGCCTAGCTGAGGAAGAATTATGAGGCGTAAAACAAAAAAAGATATGTGGAAAAAGGCATACTATATTTATTATGCCCTTTTCCGCATATCTTTTTTGCTTTCTTTTTAAACAGTAAGGTAGCCACGTGCTCTAATCCTCTGAGCTACAGGCCCCACCCCGTCTCCACTGAAATGATCAGTCTATACAAACGTAAATATTATCACAAATTATGGCTGCCTTGAGCTCAACATCTCAAGGATCTCCTTCTCTGATTCCAAGTTCGATCTTTTCAAAGCATGATATGTGTGGTCTTTGACTGATTTAATAGTAAAATTTAATATTGGGAGAAAGAAGGGCAAAATTGTTACTTTTGTAAACTTCCGGGGCAAAATTGTTCCTCAATGAAAACTTCCGGGGCAAAATTGCTCCTTAATGAAAACTTCCAGGGCAAAAATGATACTTTTTGATTGATGAGGTGGTATGCCACGTGTGCTGAGGTGGCATGCCACGTGTACACTCAGTTAAACTTAACGGTTAAAATTAACGAAGGGGCAAATTTGGTACCTTTTGAATACTTCCTGGGCAAATTTTGTACCAAAAAAACTTCCGGGTGCTGAGCGCCCTTTTATCAAAACTTCCAGGGTAAATTTGGTATTTAACCCTTTGATAAAACTCGTGTGTTATTTTAGTATCACATGGTTTTGAAAACCCATTATTTTGGGCAATGTATATACTTGACAGTTGGTATATTATTTTGGGAGAGTAACAATCAAGTCCTCCTATATTATGTTTTATCTAATAATACACAATTTAATTTATTTGAAATTCAAAATTGCAATAAAAAGCATATATGAACATTCATGAACAATAGGTCAAAATCTAATCGATAAAATGAATATGGTATGCACAAGATGCTACCAAAACTCAAATTTTTCCTTCACTACTACCCTGTATGTAATTGAGATATTAGTATTAATATTATTGCAATAGACTTTTTTTCAATTTTTCATGGGACAAAAACAGTGATAGACTTTTTTCATATGTGCACCTAACACCATAAAAAAAAAGTGCTCATCAATTTTCCAGAGTAGGGGCAAAAATGCCCTTCTCCGATCCGTTGTACAAAATTCCATTTTATGGGCAGATCGTTATGAAGATTTCGTGAATAAATCTTGGATTCCATTTGTCAGGTTCTGTTGCTTCGTTGATTTTTTCAGCGGTTTCTTCCCATCTTCTATTTCTTTCAAAGAGGCAGTGAAGAAATAGCTTTTTTGCTGATACTTTTGAAACAGACGAGGCTATGGGCAAGAACGTATTAATTGGAAAAGGAGATGTAGAAAGAATAGATTTTATTTTCGTTCCTTCAACTCTTCATGTGCTATAAGAGGTAAATCTGTTGCTCTTTGGAGCTGGTGTGTGTGTGTGTGTTTTATTTTTTATTTTTTTAAAAATTTTTCCTGTACTTTTGCGTAAACACGATGAGTGAAACCGTGATGGATGCTGAAATCGTAAGTTGGAGCCGCTGTAGTTCATATTGTGATGGTTGCAAATGATAACAGAAAGCACGCAATACCAGAAGAGGAAGAGTGTAACATCCGTCTTTTTGGCGCTCTTAGTGTGCATCCGAAAGCGCTATGGTTCAGGTGAACTTATCAAACAGTAGACATAAATGGCATAGTCAGTTATTGAGGGGCGAGATTTAAAGAATCCCAATAGCAAACAATTACCATTCAAGTAATCAAGTTATACTTCTTATAATAAAAGAAAGTAATCAAGTTATACTTCAGGATTGAACTTATCTACAAATAGCATTCCTAAAATTTACAGGCAATGAAGAACAAACACAAAAATAGAATCGCCAATTATGGCCATGACACAATTCAAAAAGAGAACATTTAACATGTTCGAGATCAAATAGTGATTCAACTCATGGCAAACTAATAAGCATAACAGGACATCGAAACTTTATATACAAGAAATTAAAGATGCTATCTTTAAACTTTACTTACTTTCTCTTGCTCTTAATTCTTCCATGCTAAAAGCATTATTGTCCAAGCTTCCAATTCAACTTCCATAATGTCCAATGGCCCTAGTGAACACCACATATCAATTACAAAGCTTATTAGGACCATCGAAACAATAGACATGTCAAAACTGCTCTGACTTGTCACTTGGACCTCAACTTTGCTTCGATTCCATAGGCTTAAAAATTAACCTAACATGCTTCTCCCCCATAATTTTTCATGTAGATTTAATTTTTACGCTCAAATGAATCAAATGCAATCTCCTTCCCCTTCAATTACTAAAAATAGTGGCATAGGGGCTATTACACCAAAAATTCCATTGTAGTGTCAAAAGCTTCCAAACTTGGTTTCTCACTTATACGCTGCACAATTTTTAAGTTTAAACCAGAAGCATCAAAATCATCAAATTCCAATTTTCTATTTATTCCCTGTTCCATAAACTACCAAAATTCTAACTCTAACCACTTCCTTAATCATGATTTGGTTTAAAATCAAGTTTTCTATTCTTTCTTAGAAATTTTGACAGCATCTCCCTTTAAATATCTTACTTCCAACAATTGCAAAATCTCAAGAATCACCCAATCGAATATCAACAACAACAACCCATCAAGAAGCAACACTTACCTTAGCTCCAAGCAAGGACGGACCTTGGTGTACCCCAAAAAAAAAAAAAAAAAAAAATTGATCCAAATTTCTAATACAAATTGGATTCTTTTACACGTTTGGCCCAAAAATTTATATATTTGGCTCCTCAAATATTTTTTCTTAAAAATTAGTTAATGAGTTTATATTTGGGTCCCAAAAAATTCTTCCAAGGTCCGTCCCTGGCTCCAAGCTTGATTCTTTGTAATCTCTTCTTTTGAAACATTAGACCTCCAGATTCCTCTCTTGATAAACACATAATAAAAAGAGATTATTAGAGGCCAAAATTGGGTTCGCATACAAGAATTTTAGCTAAAGCAGAAGTTTAGGCCTTCAACTTACCTATAACAACCTGCGCTTCCTAAGTTTTCCTTCTTCTCTTCCTCTTCCATTTTTTAAGTTTCGACACAATGTCTCTTTTTAATGCTTCAGCCGAGACTTCGAGGAGAAATGAGAGCTAGCTTTTTAATGAGAACATGCTTAACTCAATTCTGAAATCCACCGCCTCTTAAATATTATTATTTTATGTCTTTTTCTTTAATCAAATGGCCTAGAATTCGTCGTCCAATTCCCCATGCTCCGGATCATGCCCCTATGTACTTTGTGGAAGATTTTGGATTGTCCTTTCCGAAACGAAATTAGGCAATTTGTGGATAAATCCTCATTTAAAAAATTAATTAAAAAATAGGACTTAGAGAAAAGAGTAAAATCTTAAAGTAGAAATAAGTAACCACATAAAACCTTGATAAAATAAGGATCTACGATTTCATCCTTTCTATCCATTAGTTCCCTCGCTAGCATCCACTCTCTCACATTCTCCATCTTTGCTACTTCACCTTCACAAACCCTATATCTCGCCCAAGCAAACTTAAGCTAGGGAGCATATAAAGTGTAATACCCCAAATTGACAATTACGATAAATTCAATATTTTGCTTAATGGCACTTATTTAAAATAGGTGAATATGTGGTCTCAAATTTTGAGATATATTTATTTTATTTATTAGGTTATTTTCCCTTAGAATTAAGGTAGCTAATGTTTATTTTTCTAGATTTTGATTGGAATCATAAAATACCATAAAAATACAAACAATTCCCAAATTCAATTAGGGATTTTATAGGACCAAAAGAAAGCAAGGAAAAATTAGGAAAACACATCAAATAAATAGTGGAGCATAATAAGAATTAGTAGACACTTAGGTTTTCACTAAATAAAATAATTATGTAAATTTTTATAATTAATCAAAGGATTAAATTGGGAGGACTTAACTCTCAAAATTCATAATTAAATAAGAGACTAAATTTTCTAAAACCCTAAAAACAATACCTAGCTCATATTAAGTTATAAAATGCCATAATAAATGCCCAAAACACTTGAACAAATAAAAGAACAATTACCAACATTGAATAAGTAATTAATTAGCACTAATGGAAGGTTTAGCTAATTATTTACAATTAGCACTAATAATCACCAAGTGGAGATGTGTTAGGCTAACTAAAAGTAAAGAACCAACAAGGGACCAAGATTAACACTAAAAGATTTGTTAGCAATCATAAATCACTCCATGAACCAATAAACAACAAGTAAGGGATAATTAAGCCTAGGATTAAGATGTTAATCAAATGCTAATCAAGAGTTGAAAAGTCAATAATTACAACTATGATCTAAAGGCCAAGAATTAATCTCATAAAGCTTATCCAAAGGCCCTAATTAATTCTAATAAAGCATAATCCATGAGATAAGACAACAACCAATGGTAAAATTCCCTAATACTTGATATAACTAAAACATAAAAATAAAAAAGAAATATAAAGGGGAGGGGGCGGTTTTTGGCATGGGAAAAGAAGAAGAATTGTCCAAAAAAAAAAAATGCCACATACCCCCTTTGAGTCATAAATCTAGACCTATGTGAGTCATGGATCTAAATAAATATGAGATGAATCATCAACCTAAACATGAATCACCACTCTAACCAATGAATCATCATCCTAAACTTTTATGAGCCACACACCTACATGATGAATCACAACCCTAACTAGATAAGATGATGTAAGGGGTGATGGAAGAAGATAATGCAAGGGTTAATAGGTGGACCAATGAGGAAAAAGATAATTAGATTAACTAAATTGGTTTATAAAAATAATTCTAGATATAAACTAATAAAACCTATACAAATTAAATCATATCTTGAAATCCATGAACTAAGTATGGAAACCAAGTTGAGATTCATAACAAGCATAAATCAAACATGAAGACAAGTATAACCAAAGTCATTTTCATGATTGTCTGAGAAATGTAATCAATAGGAAAGGCAGACAAAATTGGTCTCAAAATGAAGCTAAAAATTTGTAGAGTTCAAAACCAATGAGCAATTGAGCAAACAACTTCATTAGGATTCTCAAATGAATTTTTCACCAAAAATGAACCAAGGATAATTAGCTTAGACAAAAATTAAAACACTTTGGATAATAGACATAAATGGTGGAAGAGGATAATGTACTAGGGTAATGACTCGTGTAGGTGACTCAAAAGCAATTGGAAGGGCTAGGATTTGTGCTCCCAAAACACCCTAGATCTAAGGGTCAAGAATTGCTAAGAGGAAGTTCCAATTAATTACCAAACTTGTCCAACCCTTCTACTATAAATAGGGGTCCTTGGCTCTTCACAAAACTCACACCAAAACCAAGGAATCTGAATATTAGTGAGAGTGGAAGAAGCTTGAAGGAGTTCAAGAAGAGGTAAGCAAGTTCTTTAGTTTCTAGCTTTTAAATTCTTAGTTATAAGTAGCTTAGATCTTAAATAGTTTAGAATACTTTTAAATTCATGTTTTTATGATTAAAATCAGTTTTATTTCGAAAATATAATGAAGAAAGAGTTTTAGCAAAATTTCTGGAAGAGAAACACTGAAGTAACGAAGTTCTGGCGAAATTTCATCGGTTCTAGAATTTCTGAACCAGACATGAAAACGCTTATATTTTATGCTGAAATCATGATTAGAAAATTCTGAGAAAATTCATGGTTAAATTAGACATATAGGAATTTTTAAATATGTAAAGAACATGTCCAAATGATTTTTCTACCAAGAGATAAAAATTTCCAAAGTTAGGGCTACGAATTTCTGGAAAATTCTGGACAGATCTTCAAGAATTAAAAACTGGGAATGAACCGTGGAATATGGGCAAGGGCTATTATTTTTTCTTGAAACTAGACATCCTAAGGATTCTGAGGAA
Organism: Acacia crassicarpa; assembly: GCA_034222035.1. Lineage (NCBI taxonomy): Eukaryota > Viridiplantae > Streptophyta > Magnoliopsida > Fabales > Fabaceae > Acacia > Acacia crassicarpa. The sequence continues at coordinate 46,056,997 of JAWXYG010000003.1, forward strand.
TTTTACAGATCCTCATTTTGATTTTTCTATAATTAGTTATGATTTTTCAAAGTTAGGCAAAATTCTGCCCAGATTTGCACCAGCGTTTTTCTCAAAATAATAAAGGAGAATAATTAATTAATAAATCCACCAGGGGTAAGATAGTCATTTGTGGCTAGGATATCTATTGGGAGATTGGTTGTGAACTAATAAATGCAATATTAGCCTCATAGGAAACCTGAGAACGCTTCGCAAACGACAACGTACCTTGAACACCGACGAAGGTACAGACGTGTATTGTAACACTAACTCTGATGCTTATTGTACACTTGTATGTGATAGATATGCTCATAAACTGTGACTTTGCTTGAAAAGTATTTGAACATATATGGGTTACAGTCTTGGTAATGCCGTTTGGGTTTTCCGAGTGCGTTGAGGACACGATAGGCCATCGTGGCACTGGTGAAGAGTGCAGACTGGATTGGTGTGAATATGTGATGATTGAATTGATATATGGTTATGCTATACTGTCATGAAATATCTGTCATACATAACTGTTCATAAGCATGAGGTTAACCGTTACTTGAGGTTCAATGGGAATTGAACCTTAGCTCTTACCATAGCTTCAGGTTCTGGCGGAGGTAGAGTTGCTGACAAGGGTAAGCAGCCCGCGTGAGGACTTGGACGGGGGATTGTACTTCTGACGTTGTTTTGTCTTTTCAATTTAATTTTAAATACTTGAATATCCGGATGACTGTATTAGTATCAGACACACCAACAATGGATGTTTATCAGTTACTCGTTCTGTTTTAAAAAGAAAACTTTTTCCGATGCCACTCTGATTATTTTCTCAACGTTCTGATAATCCTTTTGAAAACCACATTTTAAAAAGACGGGTTGTTACATAAAGTACATCTCATCTTATGTAATTCATACATGCTCATCCCTCTAATGAGAGGCTCATCCCTCTAATGAGAGGGATGAGGGATGAGACATTTTTTTTATATATTTTATTTATTTAAATTTAAATTATATATTGCTTTGTGGAATATTTTTTGCATCCAGTATCTCAAATTAATTAGTTTTCAGAATATTGGTATTGCAAGAGAAACATTTTTGAATGCAGGATTGTAAACTAATTGATTTGAGATACTTAATGCAAAAAAAAAAAAAAAATCAGAAAACAATATATAATTTAAATCTAAATAAATAAAATAAAAATATGTGCTCATAATGTGAACCCCTTCAACAATGAACAATGGTAACTCCGACAACAAATGATAGAAACCTCCATCTTGCACCGATCTCGTCTCCTGCCACTGCACCTGCCTTCTTCACTCCCCTATTTCTTTGATCCTACCTTCGTTCCTCCCTCCTTTGCCTTCTTAGTTGAAAACAAAAATCAAATTTCATAAAGAAAAATAATAGACCTTGTGTATTCGTAGGCCATGACAGATTTGGTGGTGGAGGGAGATGAAGAAGTCAATGAAGGTGAACCATGCATTGCATATTGGTATAATAGAATGTGAACCACGAATTATAATTGACATTCCACAAATTGCAAATGACTTTTCGTGAATTAAAACTGAGTTTCTATGATGTGCAAAATTAAGTAAAAATGTAAGTGACATTTCATAAAATGCAAATGACCTTTCACGATGTGAAAATTAAGTTTGTGTATAAATGCAAATATCCTTTCATAAATTGCAAATGACTTTCCATAAATTGTAACTGAACTCTCAGGAATTGCAACTGAGTTTTAATGGTGTGCAAATTAAGTTAAAATGCAAGTGACTTTTTGCAAATTACAAATGACCATCCATGAATTGTAAATGATAAATTAAGTTAGAGTGCGTATGCAAATGAACTCCATGAATTGCAATTGAGCTTTTGTGATGTGCAATTTTGTCATTTTCTTTATTGTATATTTCTCCTAAAGGACCAAATTCTAGGTATTAATGGAGAATTAATTTTACAATCTAGGGCTTTTATCCAGTTATCTCTACTAAATTATTCTAAGTAGCTTTTAGTTATTAGTTAATATGATTAAGCTTCCTTAAATAATTTTTGAAGATTCTTGAATCGTTAACTATTTCCCCGTAATTTTGCAAGAAATTACCTTAATCTTGGATAAAATGCCCATAAAATAATATTAAACATAAAATTTCCATTTAAATGGCATCAAACCATTTCATATATTAAGTTTAAAATAATTTCCCTATTTTTTATTCATTATTTGAGGCCTCCTTGTATTTTGCATAATTAAATTTGGCTAATTATAACTTAATTAACCAAAATTCTAATAATTCTTTAAAATTTCTTTTTGAGGTAATTTTCTAGAAATTGTTTTAAATATATCCAAGGGAATTATTTTAACCTTATCTCTTTAGTGACTTTTCTAGAAATTCAGGGCATAATTTCCAAAATTACCATTATGTACTCATAATTTTCATAAATTACGTTTTCACCCGAACTTGGGACGGTAGATATGCCATGTTACCTTAACAAGTCTACTTTTCTATTTGGCCTTCAACTAATTTTCAATTACTCATTTAACAACCCTTGTGCATCATTCTATCTTTTACTTATTTCAAGCTCATTAATTTGAGATATGACAGAGAGTGGGGGAAGAGAGGGAGAATGTTTTTTTCTTTTTTACAAATAAATAAATAAATAATCATTTAAAAATAACAATATAGGGCCCACAACACGGAGGTTTGTACCAAGCAACGGAAGCGGGCATTTTTGCCTCATTTTGAGGAATTCATTAGAAGTTTTTGCATCTTAGTATAGTTTATGGTGCTATGTGCAAATATGAGAAAAGTCTATGGGTTTCTTTGCCTCTTATTCCTTCTATTAAAGATATATTACATTCAGAGAAAAAAAAAAAAGATATATTTCATATAACTGAAGAAGAGTTGCACTATTTCTTGATGAAATCAAATTTGAGAGTAAAAATCATAGCATAAATTCAAATGCTGGAAACAAATATATATATATATATTTTTTGGTTGAAAATTGATTTTTCCAATCAAAATCATTGTTGTCAGTCAGATCAACAACTTTGTCCTCTGTAACGCGTTTATGTTTCCTTTTTTATTTATTTTTTTAATAAGCTTCGGTTGTTATTTCTACGAATTCGATTTTGAAGCCTACGCCACTAACAAATTTCGTTTTTTCTCCTAAAAACATTTTTTTAAAAAAAGTGTTTTGCACTAACAATAATATCAAGGGAAAATGACAGTCAGGTCCCAAAAAACATATAAAATATCAAAAAAATCCCAACCCAAAATCACATATAAAAAAAGTCCCTATGGATTTATTTTGATATTATTTCATAACTCCTACAACCATAACTAACCATTACCTCTTAAGATATTGTTTAAAACTACTTAATGTGTAATTGAAACTGGAGTGAGATGTAACATGAGGTTTCTTGAATTTAAGTACTAACCAACTCCTCAAAGGTACAAATTAACCATATTAATTAAACAATATCATGCTAATTAACATAAACTCATTGCAATCATAAAGAAATTCAAATATGAATCTTTTTCACACTATAAAATCCAATTTCAAATACAATTATCAAACCAACAGAGATAATTAACATGAATCTCAGTTCCAAAATTATATACAATAATTCCTAAAACTAGGCAATCTCAATATATAATTCTAAACTAATAGGATCATAGAAAAACTCCCTATGAAGTCCATTGAGCTCAAGTACAAATCTCCACCAATTAGCCTCTCATAGCTATTGGATAACCCCACACAATCTGCCAAGGGATTGAAAGCTTCAGCCACAATTAGCCATCAGATTATCAACTATCTTCTTCACACAAGAAAATCACTGCCATGGAATACCACCATAAAATAAATTTATGATGAAGCAGGGAGATTATAGGTGACAACAGCAAAGAAATAGAGGAAACCACGGTGACAATTTTGAATAAAGAGAGGAAGAAGGCTGATCCTCTGTAATCTCTTTGCTAGAGCTCGATTTGGAAGGAAGAGGTGACGGTGATGCTTGTTGGGAAAGTGGAGGTGGAAATGTGATGGTGATGGTGATCGACGATAGATGGAGAGGAAGGCCGACAGTGACTTTTGATGATGAAGGTCCGATTGGTTCATGGTGCTGCTTGATCTGTTCTTCTCTCTTTAGGTTGCCGGTGTTAATGGTGTGGTGGTGAGGTTGGAGGTCAGGTTGTGGAGGTCGTCAGTGACGGTGGAGGTAACGACGAAGGTCACTGATGACTATGGAGGCAACTATCTTCTCCAATGCTCGCTTTAACACATTCAATTGCATAGTAAGCTAATCACAAAACATCTACTTAATTATTTTTAGTGCTAACCTTATAAATACAATTAATGAAAACATTGCAATCAATTATAATCATGCTCAAGTCTTAAAAAGCACTAATAATGTAGAAACTTTCTTTCTCAAAACAAAGAGTAAGCAGAAATCTAATTGTGAGTTCATTTCTCTTCCCGTTCACTTGAAAAGCAAAACATGGTTTTAAAAAGTTGTCAAAACACTAGATCTCATGAAAGCTCAAAGAATTTCCCTCAAATCACATTTCTAAAGTGGCAAATGCGAATCTTTATCACTTAGGATATGCAATAGAGCGAGTCATTCTTTTAAACAAAAATTGTTTAAGGCGTTTTCTCACTTAAAAACAACCAATTAATAGGATTTAAAATGTATTCCCTCCCAACACTTAATCAACACATTGTCCTTAATGTTTGTAAAACCACTCTAAAGAGAATGATAACTAGTTGAGATTTAAGGCACAATGGTAATTAAGTAGGGTATTGGCCAAAAAAATTGCAAAGCATATATAGGGGATTCTTATTATACTAACTAAACTATATTATTTCTACTTTTTCTACTGGATTGCGTCTCTCCCCACACTTATCTTCCTCATACAACAATTAAGCCCAAGTAATTAAAGGAATTAGGAAGAAAATAAGTGAGAAAAGAGACAACCTTTGTTAGAATATCTTGAGTCGTTTGAAGGAGAAGTTTTCATTCTCGATGAGAATCATGAATTTGTTCTTTTAACATCTTCTCTCACATTGAATTTTCTTGGTAGAGGTGGCTTAGGATCAATTGGGAGAGGTCCAAGAATGTACGGTGGATGTTGGTTCCATCGACAACCTTTCCAAGACTGTTCGTGCAAATAAGACAAGCAAATAGCAGTATCCCATCCAAAAATAGAAACATGGAGAGATTTCAAGTAAACTAAATGCATGTTGAGTTCTAAATTCTCCAAGTAACTATCACATCCAAGGAAATCAATTACACTCTCATCAGTAGGAGTGAGAAAAATTGTTATATTGTGAAAATTATCTTGTACTTGCAAAGTGGAAAGTGCAGAATTCAACTTAATGTTGAAGCACACCACATAATCATTGTAAACACAAGAGATGGAAGGAAAAAGAGTAGAATAAGGAAGATAATTTTTCAAATTAAATTGTCACCACCCGAGACTTTTGAAATTGCAAAAGAATCATTTTCCTTGTCTATATCGGGTGGCAAATCACAAGAAAGAATAATATGGAAAGATTTAGTTTCATTTATAATATCATCAAGCAAAACAATTGAATCTTCCTTTATTAAACTATCATACAATTCATGGGATTCAAGAGAAATATCTTTTTCTATTTTATGGTTTGTCACACTCACATCAACCACACTTGCATCCATGAAAGAGTCAACATGTTTGCAATTGTCATGCTTATTATCATCAATAGTACAAGAGGGTGCATTATGATCAATGGTAGAATTAACCATTTCACTAAATGCTTTCTTTTGAAAATCAACAAGCTAAGTAAGTGGCATTTTTCGTGATAACAATCTACACTTATTTGATATTCCTCATAAGAGCATGAAAATATATCATTCAATTTATCACAATCATCCTTAGTACTATAAAGAGAAGCATTTTCAACAATTGAAGTATCACATAAAGAAGTAGGAGCACACACATCAACAAGTATAATCGAATCACTACTACTATAGCTAATGGGTTGAGCAATTACATTTTCAAACATTTGAGGGGATTCAACAATGATTTCCTCATGCACCTCATCATCACTCAAATTATGAATTGCTTCATTAGTTAAAGTAGTAGGGGAGTCTACTTCTATATGGGATAGAATAATTACCAAATGGTAGACTTATAATGTTGGATGAAGGCTAGATGAAATGAATTAATGAGAAAAATAAATAGTTGATATGTAAGTCAAAGTTAATGACCAAGTTTATAGGATCTAAATAACTTTATAAACTTTTTCCAAATTTTTTGAAAATTCATGAACAAATGCCTTCTTGTTATTTATTTTTTTAAAAAATTTTATCTACAAAACACTTTCCTTTTGTTTTTTCTACTTCTTTTTCATTCTTTTCCATATATATGGCATTTCATTTTTTTTTTAATTGGCAATTCACTTTTGATTTTTAGAATACTATAAACACTATAGGTAATGACATTGCATACAAAATAAGAATGACTCAAAAGTGGTAAGCAAATGGTAGATGAATGTAGGTTTATGTTTGGGTGAAAATGGTTTTAAATTGATTGTTTAAGCCTTCAAAATTCAGTGAAAACGTCAAGTCACCTTAAGGTGAATTGGATGTAAAAAAGAACCATACCAAAAGAAAACCAGTACAGAGAAGAGAAACTTTAAACTATGAAGATATATACACATTAAGATTATGGCGACTGCATTCCATAAGCACGCATATATCATTCAGTGCACGGTCTACAGCTGACTGGTCTGCACTAAGAAAACAGATAAGGCATGATTTTGAAACACATATGTCAAGGACTCATGCAGAAAATGATATGATTCCTCAATAAAGAAGCAAAAAAGTTGTTAAGAGAATTAGTACGTAGTTCATGATCGGCATTGTCATGGAACTGATTATATACAATTTTTATAATATAATTTTGAAGCTTGGATTCTTTCCTCTCTTTTATGTGATGATCACTTCTCTTAGGTGATTATCTGGCGCATGCATCTTGCTTATTGTTAATGGAAGCTCTAAACTAGAATTAGAGGGAATGAACATAGATTTTATTTATGAAAACTGTTGGCTTTCCCGTGACTCATTGTTAGTGACTCGCCAAAATGCATTACCTAAATTTATGGGCTTTGGGATGTCAGAGGATCAGAGTCATCTGGACTATGGAGAAATTTAGTTGCATGGTTCATTTCACCTAATGCAAAGCGTTAAGAACCCATCAAATTGGTGTTTTAATTGAATACTCTGTTTTAGCCCTTATATAGTTTAGTTCCTTAATGTTTATAGCCCCTAAGATGTATTTTTTGTTGAAACAAAATACCACATTATGGAATTTGAACTATTTTTATTTTAACTTTGCCTGTTTTTGGCCCTTTATAGCTAGCTTGATTGTTCATGAGAGTCAATAATTTATTAATTCAATGTCAAAAATCGGTCATATTTGTTAATTGAAGCTTATCCATTATGGATGTGCTGGTTATGTTAATTTTAATTGAAACAAAAATGAAGGATTACGGATTAAATATGTTAGAGTAAATACTTAATCTAGTCCCTGACAAAAAATGTGATCCCCATTTTGGTCCCTTACAAAAAAAAGGTCCTTTTTAGTCAATAAAAAAAACGAATAAGGGTCGATTAGCTGACATTTTGATTCCTCACAAATTTCGAAAAAGTCCTTTTTAGACCATAAAAAAGGACGAATAAGGGTTGATTTTTTTGTGAGGGACTAAAATAGGTTCGTGTTTTTTGTCAGGGATTAGAAAAGGTATTTACTCAATAAGTTATCATAAGCATAATTTTTTAGATCAATCTTTGTTGCCATCCCTACAAAAAAAAGTGTGGAGAAAATGTTACTTGTGAGTTTAATATGTTTAAACACAAATTAAACTTAAATTAAATATTATTTCATAAAGTGTATCTTAAAAAACACATAGAATTATAGGTAAATTATCATCTCCATCTAGGAAGAAGTTTTCGAAACTGGCGGGTTGATTGGCTCACTCTTATAGGCGATGTTATCACCATCGCTCACATTGTAAAGGTCTTGAGGCTCTAAGTGAATTACCATATTTCAATCCTTATACCTCTCGTCCATGATATAATAAATCTGATGTACCTCTGAGGCAAGAATATATATATATATATAGGTTCAAAGTTTTGAGCGGTTTTCAGTATAATTGCTACAAATGATGAAACTTTATTGCGGTTTGTGCCTTTGTTTTCTTAAACTGCGACAAATGTTGTATCTCTTTGAATTTTGTAACGGTTATTGTCCTAGAATTGTGACAAATATAATTGTCACAATGTTCGCGTCATTACGCATGTAGCAGTTTATTTCCTATAAACACTACAAAGTTCCCGCCATAAACCTTTGCGCCATTATACGCCAAGCTGGTGCTAACTTTGTAGTAGTTTATTTCTTATAATAGCTACAAAGTTCGTTACAAACAAACTCACATTTTGGCACGAGTGTTGCCGTTACAAATTTGTAGCGGTTTTAGTGTAAACTGCTACAAAATCTGATATTTGTAATAGTATTTATACACCGTTATATATGAACGACTACAAAGTATCGTGTTTTTGTAGTGATCTTCATATCACAACCGTAAGCATAGAGAAGAAAGCATGATCGCTTCAACAACTTGCGTAATTATATTGACATGGATATTACAAAATAGTTGGATTAATTAAAAAAATTGAATCTTACAAAAAGAAATGGGGTAAATTACTCTCATGCAAACATATCATGTGTTGGTTCTGGATTTATGAGCCCACATGGGACAATCTCCATTCCCGTAAATCCCACCAACAACTCAGCGACCCACTTGCTCTATTATGCTTCAGCTTCTCCACTAATGCATAATTAATGCTTAATACCATCACGGGAATATTTAAAATTAGAAAATTGAATTATTCAGATTTAATATTTTATAAAATTATATTATTATTAAAATATTACACGATGATGACTTTCGAGCAAGAAATTAATCATTTAGAAATGTCGAGTGTGATACATCCACAGATGAGGTGTTTTTTTTTTAAAAAAAAAAACATTTTTAATATGTGAGATGCAAGTTGGCCCCAGACACGTATATACACACCCCATTATTCTACATACAAGTGGGGAAGTAAACAATGCCAATATGACATAGCATATCATCGGAATATTCGACTTGTTAAAAATTTAAATACCTCCTCCCATTATTATTATAAGCATATAATAATAACATTTCGAAACCAATAACGTTAGTTAAAATTAGTTATTTATGGTAAGATAACAAAATTACCCTCAGTGAAAGTTATTAGTTAGAGGGGTTTGGCTTATTAGTCAGACAATTTTATAGTTTTCCACCAGTTGTTGATAGAGAGTTACTTAATTAATTTGAATAGATTATGTACCTATGGTACTCCACCGGGTTAAATGCTTTTTCAGATATCATTTTCGTCCATTTTCTTTAAGAACAATTTACATATATTTTAGGTCTTATTTTTTGTAAATTTTATCAGGTTCATTTCCTTGAGCGAAGTGGGCCTAATGATAAGCGAATGAAAAAATTGGAATCAAAATTTAAAAATAAATCAAAGGCAAGTTGTTATACCAAGCAACAAGCAATCTCGAGTTGGCTGAGTGATTAACTTGACGTATATTAAATAGTTAGAAGTAGAAATAGAAGATTAAACGAGTACGTCGCAGGCAGTTCAAACTAATTTTTCCAAATTAAACAATAATCACTCGTCTGCAAAATTATCTACACAAACGATTAACGAACCTCTGATGTATTGTAAGCAGAGATTATTGAGAGAATGAAGCTTACAAAAAGTGTCAAATATAATTAGGGCTATTAACAGAAGGGCAAAATTGTTACGTTTTTAGACTTCCGAGACAACATTGAGACAAAAAAACACTTCTAGGGCAAAATTGCTCTTGGGCTATACTTCCGAGACAAAATTATTATTGAACCCAAAAAAAGTGAAAAAGTTATGTAGACAATCCACTTCAGTATAATGGGGCCATGGTTGTTAACGGAAGGGTAATATTACTACGTTTTTAGACTTCTAAGGCAATATTGCTAAAAAAAAAAAAAAAGACTTCCAGGGCAAAATTGCTCCGGGGCGTGTATTTTTCGGGGCATTGCTACTTAACCCTTCATTTTTTTTTCTTTTCAAAAAGGTTGTTTCTATTATATTTTACCATATATTAATATTGCATGATGATGATTTACAAAAGTCAAGTAACGTAACATATAAACTCACCAATTAAAAGTTATTACGTGCAATATATATATTTAAAAATAGCTGTTTCTGTTACATTTTACCATATATTAATATTGGATCAATATGATTTACAAAGTTTAGTAACGTAACATATAAATCACCAATTAAAAGTTATTACGTGCAATTTATAAAAAAAGGCTTTATGGTCATAAGATTCAGAGCTAAAGGAAGATAACAGAAACGACGTGCAATTTATTAAAAAACAAAAGTTTTATGGTCATAAGATTCAGAGGAGCTAAAGGAAGATGACAGAAAGGTTAGACTAATTGGAGTGGGAAAGAAAAGGAGAAATAAGGAAGATGACAGCAACAAAGATAGAAAGGGCACGGAAACTTGTTTCATGGAAGCAGCTAAAGCTTTTCATTGGTTTGGCAGTGGAAAGCTGAAACCAGAAATGAGATGAATTTGCCTTCTTAGGGAAAGAGCCAAACCACTTACCAAACAAGCCTAAAAGGGCTCTCCCCACCCTCCTCACAGCTCTTTTTCCTCCCTATCAAACATCGCCATAGGCAGTGGCAATAATGGTAATAAGTGCGTCAACTTTTTAAAGTCATAACTCATAGCTGTACACGTAAACACACCCATGATGGCATGGATGATGACCTTATGATGATAGGACATATACCACGATGAACTTTGAGACCCTACGAGATGTTGAGCTGGCATGATGATAACATGACTGCTGACTAGCTACAATTATTTCTCCATGTAGTATTACTAGCAATGCACCACGTCACATGTACATTGCTAGTAAAGCTTTCAAAATGCGCTGTATCACATAAATCAACCCATTAAACCCTATTTTTATTTTTGGCCCTGGCCCAAAACAGCCCTTATTCCTCTTGAGTTATGATAAGGTCAACCCTATTTTTTTTTAATCAAAACCTAATATTAAATAAGCCATCTTCCTATCAAAGGTTAAGGAGTCAATTGAGCATCTCAGCCGCGGGATTCCACGGCTCCATTTTTGAGGGATTGATAATGAACTATTTCCAGTTTAGGTTGCTACTATATAATAAAAAATATTGATGAAAATACAAATTCAAAGAATCAACAATAATCAACAAAAAACTATATCGAAATATATATTTACATCATGCGTTGATTAAATAATTAATATTAAATAATTTCTTAATTAATACATACTATATATGACGGTGGCAGCTTACCTGCAGGCAAGCATTAAAAAAATAAAGAAACAAAGTAGTAACAATTAAACAAAAGAGTTTTTTTATAAAAATTATATATATCAGCAACGAAGTCAAGAGAAGCTGAGCCAAACCCTCATGTTTCGTAATGCTGGCTGCGTTTAGGCCTCAGCCACATGCATTGATATCCCCCCCGGGGGGGGGGGGGGGGGGCGGCGATTAACCCGGCAGTTCTAATTAGGTCTGACTTTTATTAATGTTTAATATTGTTTACATATAATTTAAACGAATATGACATGTATTATTATTATTTATAAATTATAAATAATACTGAGAGTCACGAGCTCCACGTGTAGCTCCGGCTAAATGGTAAAGAAGACTCCTTCCTCACTCAAATGGAACCAACCCCGCCGCACCGCCATGTTTGAAAGAATAACAAATCGGAATCAGCATTGAGGCTCATAGTGATTGTTTTAAATAACAAATTGTTTTTAGAAAAATTGAAGGTTAATTTCTGGGTTTTGTATGTTCCTCATTTAAACTTGCAAATATTTGCGGAGACTTTTTTTTTGGCCAAGCGATGGGACGTGTTCTTCATGTGATTGACATCAGAAGGATTTGGATCAAGCTTAGAAGCTTAGAAATGGTCATGTTTATCAAAGTGATTTTTGGCCTGTATGTTGGCCCTAACCCTTCGATTATATAATTTTTTGGCCTGTGAGCTTTTTGGCCTTAGCCCACGCGAGCTAGAGGCTAACGGGTCGGGGTGGCCCGTTTTTATTGCTCTATTGGCAAGTGAGATTTTGACAGCTCAAGTGCTCCTATCCCACGTGTCACTCCTCCCCACTCTATTATTTTAATGATATAATTAGAAATATGTCCTCCTTCTCTCATCCTCCTCCTGCAACACTTTTCAGGGAAGTCTCCCTCTCTCTACATTACCACCAGGCCCCTCCTCCCATAGTCCCATCTCTCTTTCCCCCACCGCCACAACACTCTCTCTTTCTCACCGGCATACCACTGTTCTTAAACCCAAACCCAAGTTGTTATACAAAGCAACAACCAATCTCGAGTTGGCAGAGCATTAACTTGACGTATATTAAATACTTAGGAATAGAAATAGAAAATTCAACCCTTCATGCTTGAGCTCAACTAACAAAGGGTCGGACACTCTCACCAAAGGGAAGGGATTTGATTCTAAAGTTGATCAAGGCACTGGGGGGAGGCATCTTAACTCTTAGGTGTCTAGGTAAACGCCTGAGGGTAATAGACAGCTCACTGTGCTCAATATCAGTATGACCTAGGAGGAAGGGAGATTTCGCCCTACCCTTAGATCGTAGGTGAACCCAACACATTTCCTAAAATTTTGTTATATATATATATATAAGAAATAGAAAATTCATAATGTCGTTTTTCACCCAATAATAAATTCAAGATTGAAAGAAAAAGCTTTTGAAAATTTTTTTCCTCAAAGGACAAAAAAAGTTTTTGAAATTGACGATATAATGACAATATATTTAATATTAAAAAAATATACTCCTTCTGGTTCTAATTATAAGACATAATTAATCGATTTTAGAGGGATTAAGGATAGAGGTTAAATTAGTTTATTTTACTTATTTTCCTAAAATGTTTTTATATAAATTTTGTACTTCCACTATCTAATTGATTTCATGAAATCCCTCATTTATATCGATAGTGGTATTTTAGGAAGAAATTGACAAAAATTAGAATGTTGTCTTATAATTAAGACCAAAACAAACTGTTAAATGTTATCTTATAATTAGAATCAGAGGGAATAATATAAAGTGGAGGCAACTGCTGAAATTACAAGAAAAATAAAGAGACATCAGCGACTTTCCCGGAAGAAGCGTATAATAGCTCTTGAGAACATCTCCAGTTTTTAATATAATGAATATCACACAAGGGAAACAGCTGCTATATAATAGCTCTTGAGAACATCTCCAGTTTTCACCATTACCAAAAGCTAAAGCTAGAGTCAGTACAAAGTCCTAGTAAATCATCTTTTAGCAGTGAGTCGTGATTGTGGAGAAGAGAGATCGCTTGAACAACTTTCGTAAGACAGTATTGGTTATGGACTCATGGTATAACGAGTTTTATATAGATCTGCACAATTTTTCTTTTCTTTATTATTGTTTTGTCTACTTGTTTTAATTTCATACCTCTTATTATTTTCCATGTCTTTGCCCATTACACAGGGGATGTAACGAAAGGAACGAAGCCCTAAAACGGCAAATAATGTCCGGAGGAGAATCTTCTTCTACCTCTAACACTCTTCATTCAACTCCTCCATGGAAATATGATGTTTTCTTGAGTTTTGCAGGACAAGACACTCGCTTGAATTTCACAAGTCACTTGTATGAAGCTTTCATTAGAAGTGGCATCAAGTGTTTTAGGGATGATCTAGATCTTCCGAAAGGGGAAGACTTAAATTATCTATTTCAAGCAATTGAGGATTCCCTCTGTGTAGTTCTTGTCATCTCTAAAAATTACGTAAAATCGAAATGGTGTTTGGATGAGCTTCAAAAAATTCTTGAATCTCAAAATAGATTGAGTCAAAAGGTTTTTCCCATCTTCTATAATGTTAATCCAACTGATGTAAGAGGCCAACGAGAAAGTCTTGGGGAAGCCTTTGCTGAACTTGGAGAGAAATTCAAAGAATATCCAACCAAAGTGCAAAATTGGAGAACAGCTTTGTCAAATATTGGCAACGTGTCTGGATGGGTCACTAGGGACGAGTAAGTTTTCTTTAACAACCATTTAATCATATTTTCCATATTTATTTAACTTTATCTTTCTTTTCATGATCTATAATTTTGATTTAAATCGGTCATAATCATTTTCATAGTCTTCCTTATAGACAATAACTGGAATATCTCGCATCTAGTTGAACAGAAATGAGAATCTACCATTAATAACTTATATATAATAAATCCATTCAACGTCTAAAATCGGTCATATTCGTTGATTGAAGCATATCCCTTATGACTGTGTTCATATGCTAATTCCGGAGATCGTTTGGATATTTTTAGAATATATGCAATGTCAATTATTAACCTTTATATAGCTTATTTAATATTTTTCATATATTATCAAGATTCATAACTCATGAGAGTCAATAATTTTTTTCTTTACCCTCACTCAATTTATTTTCAAGTACCATAAAATTATAGTAATTTTTACGGGAAAATCCCATCTGAGGCTATCTAAAATGGAAAAATTCTAAATTAAGTTGGTAAATTCAATAAATTTTTAAATCAATCATCAACCCAATTTAAGATGTTAAAATATTAGTAAAATGACTTTAGTATCGTCTCCTCTCTTCTCTTCTCTCTTAAAAGAGTTTTAAGCAAACCAAAGCAACTTGGCTCAGTTAGACTGTAGCTGGGGTCCCTTAAGCATCTAGTCAAGGGTTTGATCTCTGGCGGTGTGTATGGAGAAGGTTACTTGGCCAGCACCAATATTTCTTCGGAATGACTACGGTGCGAAGGAGGATTAGTCTCTGTTGTTGGCAGAAGACACCCCCTGATTTCTATAAAGGAATTAAAAAAAAAAAGAGTTTTAAGCTATAGATATCAACATTAATATAAAATAAAATAAAATTCCCTAAATCAAAGGTTTTGTGTGTGTTGTAAAACGATCATCAAGAATAATTCAATGGAAAAAAACGAAAGCATAACAAATTCCATAATCGATTAAATGATTTGTAGTTGAAAAATCTATTAATTGATATTAAAGATACAGAAAATTGATAAATCAGAGATTTTTTTTTTAAATAATGTATTTATTTTTATCAAGTGAGACTAAACAAAAAAAAAGAAAAAGAAAAGGAAAGTTTGCAAAAGTCAATTATAGTAATTTAGACGAATTCTGAATGATTTTCCTTGACCCACATGTGAGTGTTTCAAAAATAGTTTAGTTAAGATTTCAATTTTTAAATTTTTCCATTCTTTAATATAAAAAATTATTGACATTAATTATTTGTTTCTAATTAGAGGTGTGTAAATTTGATATACTTCTTAAGATATTTGGGATATAAAGATATTAAATGCGCTTAAAATTTATAAAATGTTTTATATATTGAAATGTAGAACTATCCAAATAAACTTGAAACAATTATAGTACTAGTGAAACATATACTTAATGTAACACCCCGTTTTATAAAGCGTTTTCGTAATAAAATTATCAAAGTTCAAAAAGGGTTTATCAGAGTAAAGCACCGGAATAGTCGTGAAAATGAGTAACTGAATAACATTCAATAATGATATATCTGTGTACTGTTACAGTCATCCACAATATCCGAATATTCAAAAAGTCGGTAAAATAAAAATTTCAACAGAATCTCCTCGTCCGCTCCGTCATGCTATCTGCTTACCCTTATCTTCGGTCTGACCTCCTGAGGGTCCTGAGCCTAAAGTCAGAGCTGAGGTTCAATTACCATTGAACCTCAGGTAACGGTTAACCTCATGCTTATGTATCAAATATGTATGACAGATATCCATGGCAAAACAGCATTTAATCACATACAATATTCATATATTCACATAATAACATTACACAGCCACTGCAATATGTATGTTATTACAGTCTGCACTATCTCCAGTGCCACGGTGTACATCCGTGTCCTCAGCGCTAGGAAAACATAACGGCATTATCACGACTATAACCCGTATCAAGATGTATGTGTATGATCAATTTTCAAAAACAATATTTCAGACTATCTATCACATATAAGCATACCATAAGCATCAGAGTTAAGGTTACAATACGCGTCCGTACCTGAGTTGATAATTCTGGTATTTCGGTGATCGGTACACGTTTGCAGATGTCCTATCATAGGAATATTGCGTTTATTAATTGTAAGTAATATTCTTGAATATATTTTGGCCAGTACTAAATATTCTATCCTTGGTATACTTAAATAATTATTTTATTTCTCCAAAATTCGTGGAAAAACGCTGGGCAATATTGGGCAGAATTTCGCCTATCTTTGAAAAATCATAACTAATTCTAGAAAAATCGAAACGAAGATCCGTAAGAAGTTCCAAACTCCTTAGGATGTCTACTTTCCAGAAAAAATATCAGGCCTTGCCCAGAATTCAAAAATCATTCCCAGATTTCACGTGTTCATCATCTGCCCAGAATTTCCAGCATTTTCGCAACATAAACTTTGAGAATTTCTTTCTCTCTGTACAGAGATCATTTCAACATGCTCCTTACATATTTAAAAACCTCTGCATGTCTACTTTCATCATGAATTTTCTCAGAATTTTTCAATAGCATTTTCAACATGAAATATGAGTGTTTCTGTTACTAGTTCAGAAATCGCCTAACCGACGAATTTTCGCCAGAACTTCGTTACTACTTGTTCTTGACCTGGGAATTTTTGCAGAACTACTTTCTTCACTGAATTTTCAAAATGAAGCTATTTTAAACTATAAAAACATGAAACTAAAATTATTCTAGAATTTTAAAGATTAAAACTACTTCTACCTATGAATTTAAACTCAAAAACTAAGAACTTTTCTTACCTAGAGCTTGAACTCCTTCAAGACTTCCCTTCAGCTCTCTCAACTCTCTCTCAAGTAAGCAAATGTTGTATTGCTTGGTGTGAAGAAAAGTGAAGAGCTTGGGTCCCTATTTATAGGAAAAAGGTTGGGCAATTTAGTAATAAAATGCAACTTTGCTCTTGTCAATTAAACACCATTGGATCTAGGGCTTCATTGACAAATTAAATCCTCACCACACACACACTCATCTGCCCACTCTCTCTCTCTCCCCTCTTCTCTTTCTTCTTCCTTCTCCTTGAAGCTAAGACAAACTTGCATTTTAAGCCATAAATAGTGTTTTGTTTTCTAGAAGCTTTGACAATTTTTGACACATGTGTTTGAAACTCAATTCCTTCCCTTTGAAGCCTTCAAAACCGAAATTCCTCTGGTCCTTAGGGTTGGGTTGTTGTTTTGGGCTTTATTGGTGGTTTGGGCAATTGTTTGGGTTACCAAAAATGATCCAATTGAGTTTTTGTTGTGCCAAAAAGCCCTAAATTAATTTCTTCTTGTTTATTATTAGATTAAGCTTAATTAAGTTTAATTTGAAATGATTTTATTGACTACCAATTAAATTTTGATCCTACTAAGTCCAATTGTTACAATTGTGGATCCCTTGTTAGGCTTTATTGTTGAATTTAGCCAAAATATTACAATTTGTTTATAAATATTTATCATTGAATTAATTATGCATGTTAATTCAATTAGGATTAATTTTTGATGTTTACTAATTATTTTTAGTGTTCTCTAATTAATTTAGACCTCCTCCTATCCCTTTATGGCTTAATTTTGCCAATATGTGAATTACATGACATTATGTCACTAATTGTGAGTTTAATTGTTCTTAAATTGTTGGAAATTCCATTTAATTAGTTTAGGGGTTTTTAGGGTATTTCCTAATATTTTATGACTCCTAATAAAAATTTAGGGAGTTGAATTTTGCCCTATTAAGTCCTACCGACAAGTTATTCAAGAATTAGAATAATTATACTTGCTAATTTGGAGACAACATACTCTCCTATTTTAAATGGGTCCTAAATGGCCAAAATATTATATTCAAGAGATATACAAATTTGGGGTATTATATTTCTCCCCCCGTTAAATAAAATTTCGCCCTCGAAATTTACTCCATACTAACTAAACATTGAGCCATGAACTCCGGATATCTTTCTTTCATATCTTCTTCTGTTTCCCAAGTTGCCTCGCTAGGAGATAAACCCTTCCAGACCACCTTCACAATAGGAATATTTCTGTGTCGAAGCCGTTTCTCCTAGTAATCGAGAATTCGCTCCGGCTCGACCTCAAAAGTGTTATCATGTCGCACCTCGACATCCTCATACTGAATAACATGGTCATGGTCAGGTAGGTATTTCTTCAACTGGGAAACATGGAAAACATCATGGAGTTTACTCAAGTTCGGGGGTAAGGCTAATTGGTACGCAACTGGCCCTCGTTTGGCCAGGATTTCAAACGGTCCTACATATCGCGGACTCAACTTTTTCCTTTTCAGCGTTCTACCGACACCAGTGACTGGTGATAGTTTCAGAAACACATGGTCTCCGACTTCAAATTCTAACGGTCTTCTCCTCTTATCAGCATAGCTCTTCTGTCTGCTTTGTGCTGTTAGGAGCCTCTGCTTGATTAGTGCGATTTGTTCGGAAGTTTTGTCAACTAAATCTGTCCCGATGAATTCTCGTTCCGACAGTTCTGTCCAGCATATAGGCGATCGGCACTTTCATCCGTACAATGCCTCAAATGGAGCCATCTGTATGCTCGAATGGTAACTGTTGTTGTAAGCGAACTCGACTAGCGGTAGATGTTCGTCCCAATGGCCTTTGAAGTCCAACACACACGCTCTAAGCATATCTTCTAGCGTTTGTATTGTCCTTTCAGATTGACCATCGGTCTGCGGGTGATAAGCCGTACTAGGCCTTAGCTTAGTTCCCATCTGTGCATGCAAAGCCTCCCAGAAACGGGATGTAAATCGCGGGTCCCGATCAGAGACAATGCTCTTAGGTACGCCATGAAGTCTCACGATCTCTTTGATATAAATCCTCGCCAATTGTTCTGGTGAGTAATTAATACTAATGGGGAGAAAGTGTGCCGACTTAGTCAATCGGTCCACAATCACCCAAATCGCGTCGTGATGTCTAATCTTGGGTAAACCTACCACTAGGTCCATGGTAATGTTTTCCCATTTCCACTCTGGAATCTCTAGTCCTTGAAGAAGACCAGGGGGTCGTTGATGTTCAATCTTAATTTTCTGACAGGTTAAGCATCTACCCACGTACTCGGTTACGTCTTTCTTCAGCCTGGGCCACCAAAACTCAGATTTCAGGTTCCGGTACATCTTCACCATTCCTGGATGTAGAGTATATTTACTCTTATGAGCCTCGTCTAGAATCTTCTGTCGTAATTCACCATCCTTTGGAATGTAGATCCGCTTCTTGTACCTGACCAAGCCGCTAGGCGATAGGTCATGGTCTTGAGTCTCTCCTCGTGAGATCATCTCCCGAGCTGCTATAGCCCATTCGTCGTGCTTTTGAGCTTCCTCGACCGCATCTCTTAGATCGTACTCTCCTTGACTAACAAGGAGACTTGCAAGATACACGTCATCGGGCGCGTAGTGCCTCATGCAAATCTGATTAGACAGGTTTAGGTCTCTGAAATCTTCAAGTAGTCTCCGCTCTTGAATCATCATGTATGCTGTATGCACCGTTTTTCTACTGAGCGCATCTGCTACGATGTTTGCTTTTCCGGGATGATACTTGATCTCCAGGTCGTAATCTTTCAGTAAGTCCATCCAGCGACGTTGTCTCATGTTGAGCTCTTTCTGATCAAACAGGTATTTCAGGCTCTTGTGGTCGCAGTATAACTCTACGATTGCACCATAGAGGTAATGCCTCCATATCTTTAACGCGAATACAATGGCTGCAAGCTCTAAGTCATGCGTAGGATAGTTCGACTCGTGAGGCTTCAACTGACGAGAGGCATAAGCTACAACTCTGCCCTGTTGCATCAGGACACATCCCAATCCCTGCCCACTGGCATCACTATAGACCATATAAGTCTCATCTGGATTTGGGATGGTCAACATTGGTGCTGTAGTTAACCTCTCCCTCAGTATCTGAAAACTCGACTCACAGTCTGCGTCCCACACAAAAGGTTGATTCTTCCTCGTAAGCTTTGTCAATGGTAAGGCAAGACGTGAGAAATTCTGAATGAATCTGCGGTAGTATCCCGCTAGACCCAAAAAGCTGCGTATTTCCGTCACGGTCTCTGGTCTCTTCCAGTCCAGAACTGCTTCCACCTTGCTAGGATCAACGGCAACTCCATCGCGAGATATGACATGGCCCAGAAATTTCACTTCTGGCAGCCAGAATTCACATTTGCTTAACTTGGCAAAAAGTTGCTTGTCACGTAGTATCCCTAACACGAGTCGCAGATGTTCCTCGTGCTCCTCTCTGCTTTTCGAGTAGACCAAGATATCGTCGATGAATACTACCACGAACTTATCTAGATGCTGGCGAAAGATCCGATTCATGTAATCCATGAATACGGCAGGTGCATTAGTCAATCCGAAAGGCATCACAAGGAATTCGTAATGCCCATATCTGGTTCTGAAGGCTGTCTTTGGAACATCACTGGCTTTTACTCGAAGCTGATGGTATCCTGATCGCAGATCGATCTTGGAGAATACACAGGAACCAGATAATTGATCAAGTAGATCATCAATGCGGGGAAGGGGGTATTTGTTCTTGACAGTTACTTTGTTCAACTCACGGTAGTCGATACAAAGTCGAAGGCTTCCGTCTTTCTTCTTTACGAACAATACGGGGGCTCCCCATGGTGACACGCTGGGTCGGATAAACCCTTTCTCTAATAATTCTTCAAGTTGCTTCTTCAGCTCCTGCATCTCGTTCGGCGCCATTCGGTATGGTGCTTTTGATATTGATCCTGTGCCAGGCATTAACTCAATGGCGAACTCAACTTCCCTTTCAGGAGGTAACTCAGTGAGATCCTCTGGAAACACATCAGGGAATTCGTTAACGACCGGAATGTCTTGGAGTGAGGGTTCAGCTTCCGCTTTGACAGAGAAAAACACCATGTATGCTTGGCACCCATGCTGTATGCATTTTTCTGCTTCTGTAATGGAGATATAACTCAGACTCCCATCAACCTTGCTCCGGTTGCGCGGGGGTGCAAATGATATCTGTTTACTTCCAAAGTCGATTATCGCGTTGTTAGCCGTCAACCAGTCGAGACCGAGAATGATGTCGATGCCACTGAGTGGTAGCCGGATAAGATCTATGTTTGAATCTCGTCCATTTACACTCGCAACACAGTTAAGACATGCGTCAGATGCTAAGGATTTCGCACCTAGTGGTGTAGCTACTAACAGATCATAAGGTAGTCTATGAGCATGCATTCCTAATCGCTCAGCGCAATTATATGAAATAAACGAGTGACTAGCACCCGAATCATACAATGCTTGGAGTAGGTTTCCATTAAGAGAAATGGTACCTTTGATCATATCGGGAGATCTTCTGGCTTCTTCATTCGTAAGAGCGAAAACCCGACCTGGGTTTTGCGGCCTCGCCTCCAGCGCTTTTTGAGGGCAATTTGTGCTGATGTGTCCCGGCTTCTGGCACTTGTAGCACACCAACTTTCCTTCACAGTTGGTCCCCTGGTGATACCTTCCGCACTTCAGGCATGCTCTGGATGTCTGCATCCTTGAAAAGTTCTGCTGCCCCGGTTGGAACGGCCTTTTATTCCCATTACGGGAATTTCCCCAACTCGTCTTCCGCTTCTGCGAGGAGTTTCCACGGTTAAAACCGCCACGGCTGGGACCACTGCTATGGAAGGCTCTGGTCTTCCTAAGCTCCTTCAGATTCCGCTCAATCAATCGACAGGCCTCTACGGCCTGAATCAGCTCGGAGAATTTTTGTGACACTAGCATCTCCCTTATCTCATACTTCAACCCGTAAATCAGTAGGTTCGCCATGCTGCCCTCATCTTCATTTCGCCTGAAGTGGGTTGAGTATCGAGACAAGTTAGTGAAACGGGCATAGTAATCATCAAAAGACTCTTCTTGCCCTTGCCGAATGTGCAAAAACTCGGACTCCTTCATCATCTGAACAGAGGGTGGGAAATATTGTTCATTGAATTTCTCCTTGAATTTCTCCCATGTAATGGGGCAGTAACGTGCTCGCAGTGTTGCTGCAGTGCTCTTCCACCAACGGTCCGCATCTCCTTCCAGCTTGTAAATTGCAAGTTGTGCCTTTCTGTCTTCAGGACATTCCAAGACCTCAAAGATCTTGTCCAAGCGCATCAACCAGTCTTCTGCTGAGTCAAGTTTACCTCGGAAGGCTGGGGGTTTCAGTTTGCAGAATTGTGTTACCCAGTATTGGGTGTTCTCGACCATTCTGTTTGGTCGTTGAAGCTCTGCCATCGCTCTCTCCTGCCGGGGATGTGGTTGGGATCGGTAGGATCCTTCAGATGCATGGCTCCGTTCGTCATTCTGATTGTCACGATTCTCTCCTTCTTCGGTATTTTGTTGCTCTTCTTCATCAGCTTGTCGTTCCCTGCTTTGTTCTTCATTTTGTCCTCCCTGCCGGTTAGCAAGGAGTGTCTCAATGAGGACCCTTTGTTCTTGGACGATACGCCTCATTTCCTGGATCTCATCACGAATAGGTGGTGGTGGTGGTTCCTGCTGATTTAGTTCATGTATAGGTACGGTTCGTGCTTGTCTACCCCGACCTCTGCCTCGGCCTCTACCTCGGCCTCGGCCTCGGGGAGCTCCAGCTCCTCTTAAGGTTGCCATTAGTCTAATTTTTGACGAATAATAGATAGATCATTAGAGAAAGACAAGATAAAGATAAAACATCATATCATATATATATTGAATATTTTACAAAGTCAAGATGCAATTTTATCATCATAGGTTCTTCATTACAGTCTTACTAAGTACTCTAATCTTATTTCCTAAGGGTGAACTAGGATCAACAACTATTCCTACTAGTCTAACTTCTAATTAGTCTTACTACTTCTACGAGTCCGTCTACTAATTAGTCTTAATACTATGCGTCATAATCTTCCACCGCTTTCTTGGACTGTTGCTGGGTTCTGACCTTCTTCCTCCGGTTCACATAGCCCGATGCACCCAATTCCTGATCTGCCCCAGGCTAAGGTAGACCTCTTCAATTGGACCTCCGTCAAGTAGTTCATTTGTCTTCCGTATCCAATAGTTGGTTCGGGGGAAGTGATGAAGAGTGGATCTGATCCATTCTTCCGGAGTGTAGGGGTCGTTAAGGGGCATGGTCATATCATAAATCTCCCTGACACGGGTTAGGAAACGTAGGTAATGCTCTTGAATGGTTTCCCCGTAGCAGCCTGCCATCAAGAATCCCTCATACAGCGTCTCAGTCAGCTCGCGGTTGCCATCAAGTACATACCGCAGGTTCTCCGGGTCGGCGTGCTCAGCTATGTTGTCGACGGGTTCATCCTCTAAGTCAGCAAGCTCAATGAAGTCGTAGTCAGAGTCAGCATCCTCATCCACCAGGTCCGCTACATTAACGTAGTCGAAGTTATCCCCAACAGAGGAATGGTGTGAGCCTGCTGGGGCATTAGGAGCTGGTAGAACATTCAAGGGTATAGCCGGGATGGGATTTGGGTCGTACAGGTTATCGGGGTACTCCGGGCCTGGGTGATACTCAGGCTCTGGGTCGT
Source organism: Acacia crassicarpa (assembly GCA_034222035.1). NCBI lineage: Eukaryota > Viridiplantae > Streptophyta > Magnoliopsida > Fabales > Fabaceae > Acacia > Acacia crassicarpa. The sequence continues at coordinate 46,080,726 of JAWXYG010000003.1, forward strand.
GCAGGTGCTCTACAGGAAACAACGGATTGTAAGGTAATCCCAAGGGATTAGCAGGGGCATGAGGTGCTGGCACGTGCTGGGGTGCCGGTGCGGGCGGAGGGTATACGGGTTCCGGGTTCAACCTTCGGCCCACCATCTGCGGGGTCACGCTCTTCCGTGCCACGCGTCTCATACGTCCGTATCGGTAAACGAAATCGGCTCTCTGATGGTTAATCGGTGGTCTTGCCATCTCCCTGCAACATGTACACCGAAGTTACATCAGTACTCTTTTCAGGATAAAAACTACGGCTTAGAGCTCGACTCAGTTAATCAACCGATTGGCCAGGTAAGTGTCTATCATGGGGGTCTCACCAACTCTATGGCGACTGCTTGACCGATCCACATAGACTAGCCTTGCCTTCGGCACCAATGGTTTCTTATAACTGAGTCAAGTTCCAGCCGGAAAATACTTTTTGAAAACTCCAAACCTAACTCTGTTACTCAAACAGTCTGGCCAGGCCGGTGTATTTATGGAAGGCTCGCCGAATTCACGGGGACTGATTGCCAACCACAAAACCCTTTCTAGACACCAAACTGTCTGGAGTAACATAGTTAACTTTGGGCCAGAATGTCTGCTCTGATACCAAAAATGTAACACCCCGTTTTATAAAGCGTTTTCGTAATAAAATTATCAGAGTTCAAAAAGGGTTTATCAGAGTAGAGCACCGGAATAGTCGTGAAAATGAGTAACTGAATAACATTCAATAATGATATATCTGTGTACTGTTACAGTCATCCACAATATCCGAATATTCAAAAAGTCGGTAAAATAAAAATTTCAACAGAATCTCCTCGTCCGCTCCGTCATGCTATCTGCTTACCCTTATCTTCGGTCTGACCTCCTGAGGGTCCTGAGCCTAAAGTCAGAGCTGAGGTTCAATTACCATTGAACCTCAGGTAACGGTTAACCTCATGCTTATGTATCAAATATGTATGACAGATATCCATGGCAAAACAGCATTTAATCACATACAATATTCATATATTCACATAATAACATTACACAGCCACTGCAATATGTATGTTATTACAGTCTGCACTATCTCCAGTGCCACGGTGTACATCCGTGTCCTCAGCGCTAGGAAAACATAACGGCATTATCACGACTATAACCCGTATCAAGATGTATGTGTATGATCAATTTTCAAAAACAATATTTCAGACTATCTATCACATATAAGCATACCATAAGCATCAGAGTTAAGGTTACAATACGCGTCCGTACCTGAGTTGATAATTCTGGTATTTCGGTGATCGGTACACGTTTGCAGATGTCCTATCATAGGAATATTGCGTTTATTAATTGTAAGTAATATTCTTGAATATATTTTGGCCACTACTAAATATTCTATCCTTGGTATACTTAAATAATTATTTTATTTCTCCAAAATTCGTGGAAAAACGCTGGGCAATATTGGGCAGAATTTCGCCTATCTTTGAAAAATCATAACTAATTCTAGAAAAATCGAAACGAAGATCCGTAAGAAGTTCCAGACTCCTTAGGATGTCTACTTTCCAGAAAAAATATCAGGCCTTGCCCAGAATTCAAAAATCATTCCCAGATTTCACGTGTTCATCATCTGCCCAGAATTTCCAGCATTTTCGCAACATAAACTTTGAGAATTGCTTTCTCTCTGTACAGAGATCATTTCAACATGCTCTTTACATATTTAAAAACCTCTACATGTCTACTTTCATCATGAATTTTCTCAGAATTTTTCAATAGCATTTTCAACATGAAATATGAGTGTTTCTGTTACTAGTTCAGAAATCGCCTAACCGACGAATTTTCGCCAGAACTTCGTTACTACTTGTTCTTGACCTGGGAATTTTTGCAGAACTACTTTCTTCACTGAATTTTCAAAATGAAGCTATTTTAAACTATAAAAACATGAAACTCAAATTATTCTAGAATTTTAAAGATTAAAACTACTTCTACCTATGAATTTAAACTCAAAAACTAAGAACTTTTCTTACCTAGAGCTTGAACTCCTTCAAGACTTCCCTTCAGCTCTCTCAACTCTCTCTCAAGTAAGCAAATGTTGTATTGCTTGGTGTGAAGAAAAGTGAAGAGCTTGGGTCCCTATTTATAGGAAAAAGGTTGGGCAATTTGGTAATAAAATGCAACTTTGCTCTTGTCAATTAAACACCATTGGATCTAGGGCTTCATTGACAAATTAAATCCTCACCACACACACACTCATCTGCCCACTCTCTCTCTCTCCCCTCTTCTCTTTCTTCTTCCTTCTCCTTGAAGCTAAGACAAACTTGCATTTTAAGCCATAAATAGTGTTTTGTTTTCTAGAAGCTTTGACAATTTTTGACACATGTGTTTGAAACTCAATTCCTTCCCTTTGAAGCCTTCAAAACCGAAATTCCTCTGGTCCTTAGGGTTGGGTTGTTGTTTTGGGCTTTATTGGTGGTTTGGGCAATTGTTTGGGTTACCAAAAATGATCCAATTGAGTTTTTGTTGTGCCAAAAAGCCCTAAATTAATTTCTTCTTGTTTATTATTAGATTAAGCTTAATTAAGTTTAATTTGAAATGATTTTATTGACTACCAATTAAATTTTGATCCTACTAAGTCCAATTGTTACAATTGTGGATCCCTTGTTAGGCTTTATTGTTGAATTTAGCCAAAATATTACAATTTGTTTATAAATATTTATCATTGAATTAATTATGCATGTTAATTCAATTAGGATTAATTTTTGATGTTTACTAATTATTTTTAGTGTTCTCTAATTAATTTAGACCTCCTCCTATCCCTTTATGGCTTAATTTTGCCAATATGTGAATTACATGACATTATGTCACTAATTGTGAGTTTAATTGTTCTTAAATTGTTGGAAATTCCATTTAATTAGTTTAGGGGTTTTTAGGGTATTTCCTAATATTTTATGACTCCTAATAAAAATTTAGGGAGTTGAATTTTGCCCTATTAAGTCCTACCGACAAGTTATTCAAGAATTAGAATAATTATACTTGCTAATTTGGAGACAACATACTCTCCTATTTTAAATGGGTCCTAAATGGCCAAAATATTATATTCAAGAGATATACAAATTTGGGGTATTATACTTAATATATATCTATTATAAAATATTTTTATAATGACATATTATATTTTTTGATTTTTTTTTCATGTTAATAAAATGATATCCTTGTTTAAAAACATTCTTCAAACGAGTATATTTAATATATTTTCTTGAACTAAAGAAAATTAACTATCATGGTTTATACGATAGTTATTTAAGTAAATTATAAATGAATCATATCTTGCTTTATTGCATATTAACGTGTGAGTATATATATTTAGTGAAAAGCATAAGTTATAGAGTAATAAAACTCTATATACATACATACATATCTAAAACATAAGTTATAGAGTAGTATAACTCTTTAAAGAGGATAGAGGAGAGGTTTTTAAACTCATTGCCTACATTTTGAAATCCTGGGTTAATGACTCACTGATTTATTGAATTTATCGTTCTGACTTGGAATTTTTTATTTATTCTAAGTAGTTTTATATGGGATCTTTCCTAATTTTTGACTTTATGGAGATGTTTTAATTGAAATTAAAAGTCCCTTTATCCATAAGATCATTTTAATTTGTTTGAAACATATTTAATGTGCCAGTAGAAAACTGAAAGGTATTCTTTTGTTTTGTTAAGAGAAAAATCCAATTTTGATTGATGAATGGGTTATCTGAATGACAGCACACATTGATATTTAATATGTTGATGAATTTTTGTATCCATCAATAAAACAAAATTTTGAATACGTTGATTTTTTTTTTCGGTAGAATGATCACGTTTTTAATTTGGTTAAAGTATAGTTTTGATCCTTTAAATTTGTATCAGGTATCATTTTAATCTCTTAAGTTTACACCAGGTGTCATTTTAATCACTTAAGATTGTAAAGTATAGTTTTAATCCTTTAGTGTAAATACCATTGACTTTTATTAACGGAAAATGCCGAGTCAGCAGTTAAATGCTAACAAAAGATGTTTTTGTTTTTTAATTAGTTAGTATAATGGTTATTTATATTTTAAAATTACATTACAGAAAGACAAAATAATAATAGTAATAATAATAATAATAATAATAATAATAATAATAATAATAATAATAATAATAATAATAATAATAATAATAATATGTGCCTTGTCCTCTCGTGCGCCATTGTTTGATAATGGTATCTCCCTCCATCATCGAAGTAACGCTTCCAGATGTTAAGGCAGGTGGCAGCGGCTAGCTAAGCCTATAGGAACTTCTCTATCAAATTGCTGATTTGAGAGATGCAAACGATACCATTCTCGTTTCTCCCACACCAAAAACTTACCTGCCAATTATAAGGGGGACATATACGTGTTTGTTTGGTAACTCTCAAAACCTAGATTTTGTCATAAGTTTGTCAAATACTTTTCTAAAAGCTATTCTATATCAAATTTAGGTTTTGCAAAAATTTGCCAAACACCATACATCATACCAAATGTTTTGTTTCCTCTCAGAAATCAATATCCAAGCCTTCGATTTTCTCCTTTATTATTTCCTCTCACTTCGTAATCTCTCTGCTCAAAATAATTCACAAACTTCCATTACTTTTGACTCCTTCCTCTCAGTTCCTAATCTCTCTGCTCAAAATAATTCACAAACCTTCATTACTTTTGACCCATTCTCGATTTGCAAAGAGTAAGAGAGGGATAGAGAAAAAAAGCTCGAAATTTAAACGTAATTGTGGAGACACCATTAACAAGGGTGGAGGAGAAGGGAGCGAGGAAGACGCAAATGTTTTTATCTTAATTTAATTTGATTTTAAAATATGGAAAGATTATTATACTAAATTTGCTTCTTCCAAAATTATACTAAATAGTTGAAAACACATCTTTTCAGTAGTTATTGGCTGAGTCAGCATTTTTTGTGATGACGGTGTTTTTTTTTTTTTGGTCAAAAATGACGGTGTTAATACTAAAGGACTAAAACTATATTTTATAAATTTAAGGAACTAAAATGATATCTGATGCTAATTTAAAGGACTAAAAGTATACTTTATTTTTTAATTTTAATGGGTTGATGGATTTCTGCTCTGACTTGCTCAACAATTCACATTCCACTTATATCCAGTCTTGTTCTCAACTATATATCCTTATGAAAATTTGATAACAATTCCCAGTTATATATAAAAACATAGTGTAGCTGTAGTAAATAATAAATATAATTTTCATGAAAATCACATTTTTCATTTTATTTTATCATAACAATTTATATATCATGCTGACAATGATGTTTTTGGTAGGAACGAAGCAGATCTTATAAAAAATATAGTTGGAGATGTATGGAGTTTTTTAAGTACTAAATTACCATCTTTGGTTGACAATTTGGTTGGAATTGACTCTAAAATGGCTGATGTGATTCCATTCTTGCAGATTGGGTTGGATGACAAACGTTTTGTAGGGATATGGGGTATGGGCGGTGTGGGTAAAACAACTCTGGCTAGAGTTGTTTCTGAAAAGCTATCAGACAAGTTTGAAATTTGCTGTTTTCTTGAAAAGGTTAAAGATGCTTTGCCTAAAGGTCTAGTCTCTTTACAAAAAAGTCTTCTTTCTCATCTCCGATTAAAAGAGTTGGAAATATTTGATAGCTATGAAGGAATGCGAATGATAAGAAAACTCCTTTGCAATAAACAAGTTCTTCTTGTCCTCGACGACATAGATGATACGAGCCAATTAAAGAATTTGGGAGAAAGTCCAGAGTGGTTTGGTAAAGGAAGCAGAATAATTATCACAACAAGAGATAGCCACTTGCTCACCTCATTTGGAGTGGAAAGAATATATAAGATGAACACCATGAATGATGATGAATCTCTTCAAATCTTTTCAAAAAAAGCATTCAACAAAAATCATCCTGAAGAGAAGTATTTGGAGTATTCCAAATGTGTGGTTAAATATGCTGGAGGCCTTCCGCTGGCACTTGAAGCTTTGGGTTCTTATTTTTGTGGGAGAAGTGGGGAAGCTATGTGGAGAGATGCTTTAGAAAAATTGAAGCAAATTAATCCTCACAAAGATATTCTTGAAGTCCTTAAAATAAGTTATGATGGATTAGATGATAAAGAACAAACAATATTTTTAGATATTGTTTGTTTTTTTAGGCGATGGAAGAAGGAGAAAGTGACTCGAATTTTGAAAGCTTGTGATCTTAATCCTATAATTGGAATAGAGGTCTTGATTGAAAAAACCTTACTAGTTGAAACTGTACATGGCAGATTGGATGTGCATGATTTATATGAAGAGTTGGGTTGGCATATAATTCAACAAAAGTCTCCCTATAGCAGATTACGGAAGTTTTGGGAAATTAAGGATGTACTGGAAAATAACAAGGTCAGTGTGTTATATTCTAAGTATCTCATTTTGTTGACATACCTTTAATGTTTTTTATATTCTTTTCTTCTTCATCATTCTCGTGCTATTTTTATGGACAATGACATTTTTGTTTTATTAGGGATCTGGTGAAATAGAAGCTATTGTCTTGGAAAATGAGTATACGAATAGAGATGAAATAGAAGTACATCCTGAAGCCTTTTCAAAGATGAGTAGACTTAGATTACTCCTCTTAAATTGTGTAACCAAAGTACCAACGGGATTGAAGAAACTTTTTGGTGCATTAAAATTTATCGAATGGCCATCATTTCCTTTGGAAGCTCTTCCACTTCCATTGGATGAACTTGTTCATATAGAGATGCGACGTAGCAACTTAAAACAACTTTGGAATGGCAAAAAGGTGAGGTTGATGCTTATTTATTTTAAAAATAATCCATGTTTTATTGATTCATTGTTTAGTGAGATTGATTGTTCTACAATCTTTTGTTTGACTAGTGCATGAATCACTTGAAGTTTATTGACTTGAGGGAATCTTCCAATTTGACTGAAACTCCAGATTTCTCAAATGTTCAATCTCTAGAACATTTATGTCTTTATCATTGTGTATCCCTTGTCAAGGTTCATGAATCACTTGGAGCGTTGAAAGAGCTTGTTGAGGTGGACTTGCACAATTGTTTTAATCTGAACACCCTACCAAGTAAGTTGGAAGCAAATTCTTTGAGAACATTAGATCTTGGTGGATGTAAAAATGTTAAAAAGCTCCCAGAGTTTGGGGAAGGTATGAAGAACTTATCATATCTTGATGTGAGTCACACTACTATAATTGGACTTCCTGAATCATTTGGATCATTGACTGGTCTCAGGAAGTTAAATCTAAGTGCAACTTGTTTGGTAAATCTACCCACTGATTGCTTCTCTAGTCTTTTTGGACTTTCCGATCTTTTATTGGAGTGTTGCGAATCACTTTTGTCATTACCAAGGCTTCCACCACGGCTATTTTTTTTAGATGTAGACGGTTGTTATTCAATGACACATTCATTATATGAACAGTTGTGGAATTTGGTGACATCACTTGACCATGAGGTAACTAATGGTGGGTACGATCTGAGAAAATTCAGTGCAGTCCTGCCAGCAGGAGGCAAAATACCATCATGCTTTGATCCAAATATAAAATATTATGATTGGTTTGAACGACGTAGTTGTGTGATAGAAGTGGACGTACCTCCAAATTTTCGTGCTTGTAAATGGTCGGGAATTGTTGTATGCTTGCTTTTGAATGGGAGTGCACTTAGGATTGTTTTTAGTAGTAAAGCTCCAGAAGATGATAAATATAATGGAGCTATGGGGTCACGTATTGTTTCGAGATTCAAGTATGGTGGTGTCCTCTTTGTGGCGGTGTTGGAATTTAATCAGGAAACTTGTTGGCAACACCTAAGGGGCAATAACAATTCCCTTCACATCCATCTTTCTTGTGACTACATAGGGGTCCCCCTATACGATGTAAACATTTTGCACATATGGGGATGTGGGTGGAGAGTGATATGTAAAGAAGATATACAAAAGTGGTGCCATGCCAATTATTTCAACCAATTCACCCAACCCTAACATGCTCCTCCTTCTGGTGAGTTTGACTTTCCCTTCCAATGATGTATGCAAGTTCGTGGGTGGTGAAAGATGATTTTAGTTATTTATCAGCTTTGTCAGTGATAAATCCCAATTTTCATATATTTTATCCCATCTGATTCATTTATTTTGGGGACTATTTTTAGCTAATTTGGATTTATTAGATAATATTTGGACTAATAGCCAATTTTAGGAAATAATATAAATCAGAATTATGAGATTATTGGGCTTAAATTATTAATATTCTGATTGATATATTGTGATTGAATAATATTTTTAAATATATGATAGATCATGATTTTATTTATTCCTTGTAGGACAAGGAAAAGCATGTTAGAAGATCCTACGATATGCAGAATTGACCTTGAAGCTAAAAAAAGATCTAAATATGGTGGAATTTTGTTATGCTTCTTAAATTTTAATAGGTTCAAGTTAATACACTCAAAATTCTACCCTCCTTTTATAAAAAGGCCTAGCAGCTAAGAGAAGAGGCACCCTCTTTTTGAGAGCCGCACATTCACGCAGAGAGACGCTGCAGCTGGAGCTATTAATTTCCATCCTCATATCCATTGGATTATCATATATCTATTGGATTCCTTTCTTCTCTCACGAACAGCACGCAATGCGTCAATATTTCCCTCACATCCAATTAATTCCATCTTCATAAATCATTCTACATGGCCGTGAGTTGCAAAACATTTGAAGAAGGAAGTGTTTCCATGGCAGCTTAAGGTTCTTTGGGAGGCAACTTGGGATGAGTATGGAGGAAGTTAGAGCCTAGAATTTACACTTGAAGATCATAAGGGGGTGTCTTTCTTTTTATCTTTTTAATTCAAACTTAAGGTTATTTAGTTTTAAAGAATTTCGAATTGTAATAATTGAGAACAATGTAGTTTTAGATTGTAAACTTATTTCTTTTGGATTGGATTGATAATTTGAAATTTTTATGCTTATTGTTGGATTCTTGTTTGCAACCTTTGGATTATCAATTGAATTAATAATTGAGTTTTCGTTATTAATTTAATTGTCAATTGGGTTTATTGATTTAATTGTTTAATTGAGTTGATAAATTGTCTAATTGTTTAATTGGATAATTGTAAACAAGATCCCAAAATTATTTAGAAATTAATTGTGATTGTTTTAATGAGTTTAATTAACTAGCACTCATTTCATTATGAGTTTTCTAGTAGATTAGGTGTTATTGAACTTAAGGGTTTCTCATGTTTCAATTAGTTAATTAAATTCATTAATTTCAATCTTTCACTAATCTCCCTTTGATTTAATTAATTAGTTTGGGCTAAGAAAGTTAACTTCATGTAAATCCTAAGTTGTCCCCTTTACTGTACTTGAAGTAAATCTTGTGTCTTTTCTAATTTGATTTTCTTAATAGTTAGTTAATTTCTTTTCTTCGGATTTTAATTATTCTCTCATCATCACAAAACCCCCTTAATTTGCATATGCATCTAGATTAGTTCCATTCTCATATAGATTTTAGAGTCATTTTCATTTTACATTTAGTTAGTTTAGTTTCGTTTTATTGCATTTTTCATAACCTAAATTCAACCTAAAGAAAAGCACACTCCTTGGGAGAATGATCTAGGTTGACCCTAAACTGCATAATTAATTAGGACCTAGTTTAATTGATTGCTTTAACGACAAAAGCAGCGTATCAGTAGCTTGTTTGTAATTTCAAAATCACAATTCGAGCTTTTAATACCGGTTGTTGTAAGTACGGTATAGAAAGTGTGATCAATGGTATTTTCTTAAATAAGGAGCGAGACTATTGACTAATTTTTTGTCATTATTTCATGACAGCGAGACTATTGACTAATTTTTTGTCATTATTTCATGATTTTGTACGCTTAGACTTTTTGTATTATTATTAATACTAGATGCTCTAAGTAGTCTATAGGTAGGATTCTACCTCCTTTTTGTTGTATGGAACGCATAAATATTCTATATTATAGTATTATGAATTAGCATCTATATATAAGTTTAAGGCTTAAGGAATGTGAGTCCTCTCATATTCTGTGCCGGACACCCCTTTAGATTTTCAAGGCGTGACATTTTATTTAATGTTTCTCATGGTTTCCTCCAAAACCTTTGATAAATATTAATGTCATATACAATATGCTTAATATATATAACAACTGTAATACCCTAAAATTCTTATTTATCAAAAGTACTAATTTTGAAAAATAATACATAGTAAATAAAGGAGAATATGTTGTCTCTAAATTTTGGTAGATTATTAATTAGATTTTAGGCAATTTTTCCTTGGAATTAAATAAACCAAAGATTAAATTTAGGATCATAAAATACGATATAATTATCATATTAAATATAATACCCCAAGATTTGTATTCCTTTTAAACATGATACTTTGGCCATTAGGACTTATTGAAAATAGGAGAGTATGTTGTCTCCAAAATAGTATTGTATTTAATCTATCTCTTGAATAAGTTTTCGGTAGGACTTAATAGGGCAAAATCCAATTCCCTAAATTTTGTTAGGGGTCATAAAATATTGTAAAATGCCACAAAAACCCCTAAATCAATTAAATGAATTTTCAACAATTCAAGAACAATTAAATCCACACTTAAGGATATATTGTCTTATAATTCCTATATTGTCAAAAATAAGACGTAAAGGAGTAGGAAGAGGTTTAAAATGATTAGAGGACACTAAAAATAATTAGTGAACACCAAAAATTAATCTTAATTGAATTAACATTCATAATTAATCTAATGGCAAATGTCAACAAACAATTTGGAATATATTGGCTAAATTCAATATTAAAGCTTAACAAGGGATCGATAATTGAAACAATTGGAATTAGTAGAATCATAATTGAGTTGTAAAACAATTAGAACACTACAAATTAAACCTAATTAAGCTAAATCAAATAATAAACAAAAAGAAATTAAATTAGGGCTTTTTACCATAACAATTTACATTGGATCATTTTTGGTAGCCCAAATCCTTGCCAAACCTTTGCCCAACATAGCAATAAAGCCCAAAACAACCCTAAAACCCAAAAATTCAGAGGGGGCACGTTTTTGTATAGCATCAAGAGGAAGGAATTGATTTTCAAACATGTGCCAAATGGGTCAAAGCTTGTAGGATACAAAACACTATTACATACTTGCACCTCAAGTTGTTTTTGGCTTCTAGGAGAAGGAAGAAGAAAGAGAAGAAGGGAGAGAGAGAGAGAGGGCAGATGAGTGTGTGTGTGGTGAGGATTTATAGTTTCTATGAAGCCCTAGATCCAATGGTGAATATTAGCCAAGAGTGAAGTTGCAATTAATTACACAATTGCCCAACCTTTTCACTATAAATAGAGGCATAGATCATTCACTTTTCTTCACACCAAGCAAAGCATCATCTGCTTATTTGAGAGAGAGTTGAGAGAGTTGGAGGAAGAGCTTGAAGGAGTTCAAGCTTTAGGTAAGCAAAGTTCTTAGTTTTGAGTTTATATTCATAGGTAGAAGTAGTTTTAATCTTTAAAATTCTAGAATAATTTTAGTTTCATGTTTTTATAGTTTAAAATAGCTTCATTTCGAAAATTTAGTGAAGGGAGTAGTTCTGCAAAATTCCCAAGTTATGAACACGGTAGTAACGAAGTTCTGGCGAAAATTCGTCGGTTAGGCGATTTCTGAACAAGTCACAGAAAAACGCATATTTTATGTTGAAAATTCTATTGAAAGATTCTGAGAAAATTCATGATGAAAGTAGACATATAGAGCTTTCCAAATCTGTAAATAACATGTTGAAATGAGCTCTGTACAATGAGAAAGAAATTCTCAAAGTTTATGTTGCGAAAATGCTGGAATTTCTGGGCAGAGGATGAACACGTGAAATCTGGGAATGATTTTTGAATTCTGGGCAAGACCTGATATTTTTTCTGGAAAATAGACATCCTAAGGAGTCTGGAACTTTTTACGGATCTTCGTTTCGATTTTTCTAGAATTAGTTATGATTTTTCAAAGATAGGCGAAATTCTGCCCAATATTGTCCAGCGTTTTTCCACGAATTTTGAAGAAATAAAATAATGGTTTAATATACCAAGGGTAGAATATTCAGTAGTGGCCAACAGTATCTTTTAAGATATTATTCTTTAAATTAAAAGGACGATATTGCTATGATAGGCTGACCGAAAGAACGCTGCCCGATCAATTACATACGAAATTATCAATCCAGGTACGTTCGCGTACCGTAACACTAACTCTGATGCTTATGATATGCTTATATTTGTGATAGATGATTGTACATGTGATGTGTACTGTTAACATAAATGTTTGTACATGCGATGTGTGCTGATGACAGATAATTGTACATGTGATGTGTACTGATAACACAGGTGGTTGTACATGTGATGTGTACTGATATCATAGATGATTGTACATGCGATGTGTACGTAGATGACTTTACATGTGATATGTATTGTTGCTTGTTGCTGAATGAATATCTGTCATACATATCTTGTCATACATAAGCATGAGGTTAACCGTTACCTGAGGTTCAATGGTAATTGAACCTCAGCTCCTAATATAGCTTCAGGGTCTGGAAGACCGAGGGCCGACGACAGGAGTAAGCAGCTCGTGTGAAGATCTGGCTGGAGTGTTTTTGTTTTTGATTATATAATATTTTGAATTATTGGGATGAATGTACCACTACTATAACCAACCATGGTTAATATTTTTATACAATCATCAGTTACTCGCTCTTTTAAACTTATTCTGATGCTCTACTCTGATCAATTATTTCGAAAACGTTTTAGAAAACGGGGTGTTACATTAAATCATGGTTCCTATATAATTAAAATAAGCCAGAAAATGTTGTGAAGATACTTAAACAAATTAAGGGAAAAATTAATGGGCAATTAAAATTTCATTAATTAAAATGATTAAGAAATTTTTCAAAATTAATCAAGAGGCAAATAAAAGAGCATCAATTAGGATATTTTAGCTTAATTAAAAATCAAAGGCTAATAAAAGTTCAAGATTAGCATAAGACATAATTAATCTAAGAACAAATCACTTTATGATAAATATACCTAATAGGCATGTTAAACACTACATTAGGGATGCTAATTAGGATTAAAAATAAAAGGCCAAGATTAAATCTCATGAAGCTAAATCCAAGGGTTCTAATTAATTACATAATTAAACTAAATCCATGTGAAATTTTATGGACCAATGAGGAAGCTTTAAACACCATCTATTAGACTAAAGCAAGCACAATTCTTGAGCCATGAAGGGGAGGGGGCACAGTTTTGCTTGTGGGAAAAGAAGGAGCACAATTGTTTATAATATAGAATCTAACACATGGTGTGTTACAACAACACAGTTAGGTTTCCCACTATTCCTAACTACAGATGTATATATATCAGTATGCTCAAACACATCTTGGAAGACTCTTTACTCAGATTAACAACCTCATTTTTCCATAGAATTTTAAAACTAAAAATACTATAAATTATCCCTGCATTTTGATTTGCCGGAAAAGGCCATTCTCATTTATAAAAACAAATACAATAGGAAGAGAAAATAGGCCTTGGAAGGTGCTACTTCACCATCCTATCAAATTTAAGATTCTAACTTGGAGCCTAGCTTGCATGCTTTATTAGTCAAAACAAGCATTAGTTCTTACAGGTTGCATGCATTCATTCCAACGTCATATATATGTGTATATAAGGTATACAGCAAGTTTTCTCTTTGCTATATATGCAGCATTTATATATATACACTTAAGTCTTCATTCTCTTTTCATTTTCCATCAATAACACAGGTCCATAGTTTCAGCCTCAACAACTTTAGATGCCCTGGCCCTTTTTACTAAGTCTGAAATTTGTATCTAGTAAACCTTGGTTTCCTTTCTTTCTTTTCCAAAACAACGATTTTATATATATATATATATATATATAAAAGTATATATATATATATATATATATATTGGAACCAACATATTATTTCTTTTTATATATAGTGCTTCTTGATCATTTATATGCATGACAGCAAACAAAGTTTTTCATTCCTCTTTATGCAGTACTATATATATGGTTCAGCTTCATTTTGTTTTGTTCTCTAAGGTTCACATGTAGCTTCATACACACACACACACACAAGATTTCCTACAACTTACTACACAAAGACTTGCGTTGGAACAGGAGGAAAAGAAGTTTAAAACTTACCTCTGTTTCCGGAATTAAATACAGAGCAAGAACAATGGATGAAGCCTCCCTCTCTCTCTCGGATTCCTTCACTCTCATGCTTACTCTCTCTTGTTCTCATACTTTGTTCCATTTTCTGTTTAGGTCAATGGGAAGGAATAAGAGTCCAGAAGCAACGGTTTTATAGAGGTTTAAAGGTATGGTCTGAGAAACATACACAGAGCATAGCCGATGGAGAAGAAGAATGACCAAGAGGTATTCATTGTGGGACTCGAGAGACGAGAGGTATGGTGGTTCTGTGTTTGCGTGTACTGTTGAGAGGGGCAAGGGTTGATTATCTTTTGCTAATAATCTCCCTACAAAACCTTGATCTTCGCTGACTCTGTTTCTTGGCGTTAACGTGTTTAAGTTGCTTTTGTTTGTTTGTTTGTTTTTTTTAACCTTTTCTTTTCTTGCTGGCTCTGCTCTCTTTTTTTTTTTTTTTTTTTCTCGAAGCTCTGCTCTATTCGCTGACCGAAATGGTATAGCATTTGAGGGAGTATATGGGCTTGCACCTAAAAGCTTATGGACCAAAGGTTAAATGAATTGGGCTGATGTATTATGTAATCAAATAGCAAGCTTTATATATTAGTTTAAGCACCAAGGACAGCAGTGTAGTGGCACAGCTGGTGGTATTGAGATGCCTTATATCTCCTCTCAGGTCCTGTGTTCGAATCCCCCCTCCCCTCGCCTTGTACCAAAAAAAAAAATTATTAGCTTAATCTATAGTTCTTTTTACCAAAAAAAAAAAAAGCTATAGTTCTTTGTACGTGTAGCCTTATGACCAAATACACACATACAACTTTACTTTAACATGTAGCTTTTGCTATGTTGCTAACGTATTGGGCTCAACAACTTTGCAATACTTCCTTAATTTTATTTTTAAATATTACAAGGGAGACAATCACTAGTGCAGAAAAGGCTTTTAAGACTGGACAAAACAGGTTCGTAAGACCGGACGGAGGGCCGGTCTTGTTCCAGCCGGTATTAAAAGTCTACATATAAGACCGGATCAAAAAGTCTACATATTTTAGACCGAACATTTAAAACAATCGGTCTTAAAATTTGTACTAAATGAACATGAAATAGTTTGATTTGGTCGGTCCAAAAACTCAACTTTTAAGACCGGCCTAAAATAGGCCGCTCTTAAAAATATCGGACTTTTAAGACCGGACAAAAATAAATACGGTCTTAAACTTAGTGACTTCTAAGACCGACTAATCATACGCGGTCTTAAAAGACTGAGTTTTAAGACCGGATGATAATTACGTCCGGTCTTAAAAATCTTCCTTTAAAATCGGACATCTAAATATAACATAACGGTCTTAAAAAGGGCAACTTTTAAGATCGGCTTAATATGACCTTTAAGACCTGTCATATAATTACATCCGATCTTAAAAGTTAAACGTATAAGACCAGCTTATTTATTTCCAATCTAAATTTTCCCGAATTTTTCCCTGCTGTTGTTCCTGCTACTATATATATACACAAATCCACTACCCAATCCAGCACATAAAAGTCGATACTTTAAGCTACAAACTATGAACAATTATTTGAATAAATTGAATTGGAAAAATGATACAAATATTATTCACCATGAGTTATTTGGCCTCTTAATTAATCTACAACACTTAAGTTAATTCATACAATAAGATAACTTACTTACAAATACAATAAGTTACAAATACAACATAGATGCGCCCAAAATAATATTCACCATGCCTTCATCTGATTCCCACCCAACAACGTAACATCCTCTTTTATAACATGATTGGATCCTGCCACAAAAATAAAACAAGGAACAAACTTCATAGTCAAAGACATTTTATGAACATAGAAGGAATAATATATATAGTTAAAGCCTTAAAGTAGTCAAATAAATCTGCATATATATGAACATTACCTTATGAATTGACTCTTTTATAAAGTGATATCTTCCCATATCCCTTCTTGATGATCACTTCTTATGCTGGGTTCATTATCTGCTTCATCTTCTTCGTTCATGTCCAGTAGACTCCTTGAAAAAGGTGTACTCTCAGGAATACCATAATTTGAATTTTCCTCATCAATATCAATGACCCTCTTTCCTTGGAGAGCTACAAACCACATTTTATTTTCTTGATCGGTGATATAGAACACTTGTTGCGCCTGGTCTGCCATAAGAAAAGGTTCATTTCCAAAACTTCTACCATTGACATCGGCTAATGTAAATCCTAGCCGATCGATCCGAACACCATTATTGACATTAACCCATTTGCATTTGAAAATGAGAAATCTAATTTTCACATAGTCCACCTCCCATATCTCTTCAATTACCCCATAATATGGCATGACTGCCAATAAAAGGCTCTTGTCTTTCGAACTGGAGAAGTGCATAGATTCAGCCTCTAACATAACACCACTGTTCTGGACTGTACTCCTATCATCTAGGGACTTCGTGTAAAATGTATAATCATTGATCACATACGAATTCCAACTTATGACATCAACCTCAAGACCACGTGCTAACCATTTGAGGATATCAGAAACACATTCCTCCCCCTCGACCTTTCGTTTGAACCAGTGTGCAAAAGTTCTGTTATGCTCCTTAATCAACCTTTGTTCAGTCATTTGAGGATTTTCTTTCCTCACAGCTTCTTTATGTGCAGCTATGCTGGCTTGAACTTCATCAACATTATTCAAGATGTATAAGTGGACTTGTGACAATTCATCAAGATCCACAGTCTTTACTGAAGCCCCTCGCCTACCCCCTCCAGCATGATGACGTTTTGGAAGCCCAATATGTATTACTTTGGCCAAATAATTTTGACAAAATTCCATGGCTTCTTCAGAAACATATTTTTGAACAATCGATGCTTCTGGACGGTATGCATTCTTCACGTATCCTTTAAGGAATTTCATAGATCTTTCAATTGGGTACATCCACCGTAAATGGATAGGGCCGCACAACTTTATCTCCCTCACTACATGAACAATTAGATGAACCATGATGTCAAAAAATGTAGGAACAAAAAGCTTCCAAGGTGGCACAAGATAAGATGTCCTTCATTCTCCAATTCATCCAACTTTTCAATGTTGAAAACTTTAGAACAAACCGCATTGAAGAAGACACAAAGTCTAGTCAAAACAACCCGAAGGTCATATTTAGCGATGCCTCGAATAGCTATTGGGAGTAGCTGTTGCATCAAGACATGACAATCATGCGATTTTTAGCCTACTAATTTCAAGTCTTTCATCGATACAAGCCTCTTAAAGTTTGAAGAATACCCCGATGGAACTTTTGTGCCATGTAAACACTCACTAAAACTACGTTTCTCATCCTTAGACAAAGTATGAGAAGCCGGGGGACAATAAGTTCTCGTCCCATACGGCCTTGGATGTAGCTCTTCACGTATTCCCATTGCTTGCAAATCCAATCTTGCCTTCACACCATCCTTGGAACTGCCTTGTATGTTGAAAAGCGTGCCAACAATGCTATCACATACGTTTTTCTCCACATGCATGACATCGATACAGTGTCTCACATCAAGATTGCGCCAATAAGGAAGATCAAAGAATACAGATCTCTTTTTCCATATATTTGTATCTTTTCTACTGTTGGCTGTCTTGTCGAAGATGACATTGCTATTTTTCACCTTCTCATAAACTTGCTCCCCAGTCAATGGCACTAGAGCATCTTCATATTCTTGGCCACCAAAGAAGGCTTTCTTTAATCGACGATATGGGTGGCCCCGTCTAAGAAATCTCCTATGTCCAAGGTAAACCGTCTTTCTTCCATGTTGGAGTTGATGGTAGCATGTGCCTTTTTCACAAACCGGACATGCTTTATGGCCCTTTACAATATACCCTGACAAGTTACTATATGCTGGGAAGTCGTTTATAGTACAGAATATCATGGCTCGCAATTTGAATAACTCCTTCTTGAAAGAGTGAAAAACATCCACACCTTCTTCCCATAACTCCTTCAAGTCTTTGTTCAAGGGCTGAAGGTAAACATCAATGTCATTTCTGGGTTGTTTTGGTCCCGAAATCAACATAGACAGCATGATGTACTTTCTCTTCATGCATAACATAGGAGATAAGTTGTAAATAATGAGGAGTACAGGCCATGAACTATGTACACTGCTAAGGCTTCCATATGGATTCATGCCATCCGTGCTAAGGGCAAGCCTAAGGTTCCTAGGTTCTTCGCCGAAGTTGGGAAATAATTGATCGATTTTCTTCCATTGAGCAGAATCGGCTGGATGACGAAGCTTTCCATCAGAAATCCTCTCATCTGCATGCCACCGCAAATGTTTTGCATCATTTTCATTCACAAACAACCGCTTGAACATTGGTATAATTGGAAGATACCACAACACTTTTGCAGACCCCTTATTTCCATCAGAAATCCTCTCATTCTGCTTCTCTTCAAACTCTTTTCTATACAATACGCAGTCATTCGGGCATGCATGGATCTTTTTGTACTCCATCCCCAGTGGACAAAGTATTTTCTTAGCATCATAGTATCGATGCGGCCACACATTATCATCCGAAAGCATGTCTTTAAAAGCCTCAAGCATTTCCGAAAAACTCTTGTCGCTCCATCCATGACGTGCCTTCAAGCTTACCAATTTCAAAACAGCGTTCAACAATTGGTATTTTTGACACCCTGGGTATAGCGGGGTCTTCGCATCACTGCACATATTACCATATGCATGTGATTGTTGAAAGGCCTCTTCTCCTACATCACGAATAATGTCCTCTATGCGATCGTCCATATCCGTGTCATTCTCATCAAAGGTCACTTCCCCATGTTGAGACCTACTTGGTATTCTTTCACCATGCCATACCCATACTGTATAGGTCTTACAAAATCCATGACAGATTAAATGTGTGTGTATAACTTCAGGACTTAGTCGCCTCTCATTCAAACATTTTACACAAGGGCAATAAAACTTCTCACTATCATCATTGGCATTTTGTTTAGCAAATTCAGTAAAGTCCCTCACCCCATTCTGATATTCAACGCTCGTCCGTAAAGCATTTATCCAACTGTGATCCATAGTAGAATTCCTATGGACGGAAAGATTTAACATACGTATAATAAGGCAAAATAAATGCATAACGAAGAATCACTTTTGGTCATGAATATCACAGTGAAGCCAAACTAAAATACTCCTGAAGCAAAATAAATGCATGACGAGGAAATTTAAATGCTTCGCATGAAGGTCTTGTGGACTCACCTGTAGCATATAAATTCAAATGCCAAATAAGAGTCTTTCTTCTCCCGCCACGGACGTTGATGTTGGAGACAGCAAGAGTACCCTAAAAACATTTGTTGGTTAGTTGGGTAGGTCTCAAGTGCAAATATAATCTTTAGAATAGAATATTCATTAACAACAGAGAAGCACACAAGAGCATTTCATCGATTTCGTTCAACTCAAGAAAAACCCAGAACGATAAGTAGGAAAACCATGAAGTTATATAACCGAAACACCTTTTACAGCTTGGTCTAAGTTTAGCTGAGGAATGAGGAAGTGATTGTCGAGAGAGCAACGTGAAGCACCGACGGAGCAACACACAACCATGGGAGATAGAACCTCCTCAGTAATCACTTTCAGCGCGACAAGAGAAATTCAGAGAGGGAAATTTAATTTTCTGCGCGACAGAGACATGGTTTTATGTTTGGATTTTTTAAGACCGATTAATTATAAAGCATCCGGTCCTAAATATTTTATATGAAATTTTTAAGTGTTACTTTTAAGACCGAATTCTTATCCTGTCCAGTCCTAAATATTTAAGACCGCAGTTTTATAATACTTCGGACCTAAGTTAATTTTCCAGAGAAAAGAGTATTGACTTTAAGCCTTTGGCGAGCGCAGAAAATTATCAATGCTATTAATTAATGCTACTATTAGTTACTTGAAGAAAAAATTAAAAGAGACAAGGTTATAGTTCTTAATTAATGCTATTCTTAATTAATGCTACTATTAATTACTTGAACAAAAAATTAAAAAGAGACAAGCTTATGGTTCTTAATTAATGCTATTATTAATTACTTGAACAAAAAATTAAAAAGAGACAAGCTTATGGTTCTTAATTAATGCTATTATTAATTACTTGAATATTGCCGTACACATTCCCAAAAAAAAAAAGCAGAAAATTATCAAAGCTTGTTATCCTTCAAAGCCCAGGCAATATCGGCTTGAGCAGCATTAATTTCCCGCCGGATATCAGCAAGTTCCCGTCTTATTCGTATCAGGTCATTAGAGGAAAGAGGACGAGGGTCAGCGGTAGGCGCGCTGGGGCCAACTGGTTGGAGAGGTGGAGCAGGAACCTCTTCATGGTCGGAAGGCTGGAGGGGGGTGCGGCAATGTCTTCAACATCAAAAATAACAATGGGTCCAACGACCTAAGACTCTTCTGTTTCAATCGAACGCACTCTCGATGGAGGAGGCGCACCATATAACGATCGACGGAAGGCATGAGCATCATGAGTAAGAGCACCCCTACGAGCGGTTATTTTGTATCTAACCATGGTTTGAGCAGTACGTTGGCGCAAAGAGGTATGAGGCTTTTATTAATAAAGGCAGAGCTAGAGGTAGTTTGGAGTTACGAGGTAGTGCGGAGTTAATAAGGAGTGTTAATGACAGAGAGGTAAAGACCAGACGAATGGTCTACACTTTACGAGCGAGTTTTATAAATATTATTTAACTTTTAAGATGAATTAATATTAAGACCGACCTTTTATCATTTCTCCGGTCCTAAAAGTATATTATTTATTTTTTTAACTGAATTAATTTTAAAACCGACCTTTTATCACTTCTCCGGTCCTATAAGTATATTATTTATTTTTTTAGTCAATTAAATTACTTTTAAGACCGATCTTTTATCAGTTTTCCGGTCCTAAAATTCATTTATTCAAGATTTAATTTCCTAAAAAAAGTTCATTGTTTCAAATTCCGATAGCAGAGTCGTATCCTTACAATCTATTAGAGGATCTCTTCGGCTTCCAGATAAACTTCCCAACGTAACTAGGCATCTCCTCGTATTCTGATGAACTATGCGTCTGCTCATTAAAGGTTCCGACGTTTCACTCCGGACAGGTTCTCTATTTAAAGCCGTTATTACTTTACTTTCTTCACATTCTTTATCATCACTTCTACAATGGCTGCTCCACCGCCCCAAGGTCCTCCACCACCACCAGGTCCTCCTTTTCCTCTTCCCGCTGGGCATAACAATCCTTACCCTCCTCCTCTGCCTCCAAACCCGACCACCAAACAGCTGCTGCGCCACCTCCTCGCCTGCGTCGATCATATAGATCGACGACAGGGCCAGCTTTTTCAGGTCTACCACGCCGTCAACAATAAAATCAATGTGATACTCAACGCCCACGATGTTGAGTACAATCCGTTCGATGACGACGTCACCGACCCCTCCGACGACTCCCTCCCCTCCGACAACAATGGGGAGGAGTAAATATTTTTCTGTTTTTTTTAAATCATGTACTCCGCTGCCCCCCATGGGGCAGCATTAAAAAATATATAAATTTGTTACTTTTCTATTTTGATCGCCTTTATCCTTCTGATCAGTACATTCTTTCTTTTTCCGACAAGGAGGAAAAAAACAAAACATTGTCCTCGTGTGTATGATCAACATTAAAAACTCGCACATTAAAATATCCAACAATATACAGTTAAGATCAGACCAACAAAACAAAAAGAACGTTTACCTTATTCGAATAAAAACAAACAGTGACAATTCTTCTCAAGGTTGGACCATCGTTGTCCTCAGTGTTACCTTGCCTGATTAGAAACAAAGTGTCCTTTTCAATATCTCTCATCTTTTTCCGACAAAAAGAAAAGGGACAAAGAAAAGGGAAACCGATAATCTAAATCTGGAGAGGTAACATCGACTACAATGAGGGACCTAGCTTGATCAGAACGCTAGAACCTCGGTTGCCTTGAACCCTAATTAATTTGTCCAAAAAGCGAATTAACTCTATTTAAAGGAAGACTATTAGAAGCGGACGAAAAAAGAAGATATGGTCCTAAAAGTTTCGAATACTTTTAGGACCGTCATTTTAAAACATACGGTCCTAAATGTCTCACCAATATTTTGTCAATACTTTTAGGACCGGAAGTATACAACATGCGGTCCTAAAAGTCTCATACTATTTAACCGAAAACTTTTAGGACCGGAAGTTTACCCATATTCGGTCCTAAAGTCGCAAACTCGCTACATCATCCTGAACCTCAAATTTCAAGCGCACTAAATAGCTATATCCACCATCCAATTTCAGATACCCCAAAATGGACACAAGAAAATTGTTCGAAAAATTAAACAAATTTATCTATTGAATTTTACATTGCCTGTGTATTATTTACAAATTGATTGAAAAAATAATCAAATTTTACAGAATATTTACAAATGAATAACATCATTAATTATTGTCCCTGATCACTACTTAAGATCAGGTCATACAGATACTGACAAAACAAATCGCGTATGTGCTCGAGTTTAGCATCCGAAAAGGGGACAGGGCATTGAAACATCTGTAACATCAAAGACAGAAACTGAATTAACTTGCGTCCATATTTTAGATATAACATTAAGCCAGAAACTGAATTAACTTGCGTGCATAATATGTAACATCAAATATTTACCTTTGCATATAATTTAGTATTTCCTTTAGTGACAATATCATACATGTGTTTCATGATGTATTGGCCACATAGGTTGGATGCCTGTGGTTGCCGACGAGTCTAATTAAAAAGAACAAGAAATATATAAGTAATATATATCTTATGACCAAGTTCACAAGGCAGTTGACAAGTTTATCAATATTATATTGTACCAACATCTGGTCTGAGCCATTTAGGCACTTTGGCCTGAGGAGGACGCCTTTGGAGTGTGTCGATTTGGAAGGTCCTTATGGTACTATCATCAAAAATGCATATTTATCAATGTTCACTGAAAATTCACAACAGAGATTTCTAACAAGAGAATCAAAATGACATGCTTACTCGTTGATGGTCTGCGTCAACGTAGGCACTGGCGGGCTGTGAGTGGAGCATAAGAAGATAACTTTATTTTCTTCCATGCACATGATGACCAACTGCCAGTGGCGGCTGAAAATTCACAGCAGTAAATCTCACTCAGTGATATATATATGTAGCTGAATTAAGTGAATTGTAGACAAGATTTGTGATATGTACCTGTGGAAGAATGGCAACAAGTACACATTTCTTCTCACATTACACAACCTCCTTGATATGTACTCTTGTCTTTGCTCCATGGTTGTTTGACTCATATACTGTGGGCACAAGAATCCAAAATCAACGCTCCTGCCCTCATTCTCCAATTCTTGATGCAAGAACCTACAATAATTATATCGATAAGGGAATTAGTATATATATGTATGTGTGTCTAAACGATGCATTTAAATTATGTACTCATAGAAGAACATACTTACTTTATCCAAATTTGAATAATTGCATCAGTAAGCTCCTGTCGAGGAAGCAGCAGGGAGTCAATATCAACGGTATCAACTTGGACTAGTAGGGGATTTGCGACGCCTACTACTTCATTGACAGGCCTCGATTTACTTTTAAAACCTCCACTTTTCACCATATCGGTTATTTTTTCGCGGCCAGTCAACTTAGCAGTAGGGGATTGAGCCTGAGAAGGAGGGGATTGAGCCTGACGAGGGGATTGAGTCTGAGGAGGGGGTGGAACTTGAGGACAAGGAATTGAAGCTTGGGGAGGAGTACAGACATGTACAAGCTTCACTGGCCAAGAGATGAAGGTTCCCTTGACATCACTCACAATCTTCAGCTCATCAGTTGGGAGAGGGGGAGGTGCATCAATGATCATCTTTTCAACTAACACTCTAACTTCATCATCAGACATTTGTTGGTGGTGTACAGTTGATCCCAATAAGTTGTGGATATTCCCTTTTGCAACCAATAGTAGTCTATCATGATGATCAGGATCATCCACATAAAGGTCACAAGGTTGCTCTAACTGTCCAACAATGCAGCTCCCTCGAGTGCTCTGCTGCACAGTTGCAGGTGAGTGCGTGAAGGGAACATTGGTCTATGGACGTGAGCTCAAAAGTAGCTTCACCTGATTCAATTCCTCCCTCAACTAGCTAATATCAAATTGATACTTTGCTTCTTTAGCTGCTGATTCCTCATTTATTTTGGCCACTGTCTGTTGCATCTCCTCCCGGGTAACCACCTCTTTCCTATGGCGTTTGGCGGATGAACTAAAGAATACCTTCAGGCCTACCCGTCCTCCAACCCCCCTTACACGCCCACTGCGGTCCGGTTTTCCAATGGCAACAGTGAGAACATCACTCCTACCGGACGACACGAAAGATCCCTCTGCCTCTTTCTTCTTAAGATCTTCCTGTAAGGTATAGATAACAAGAAGCTTAGTAATGAATCATGTTTAGTAACTAAAAAATAACAACAATAACGATACTTACAATTTTTTCAGCAACTATACGAGTTTGTTCACTCGTGTAGGAGCCGCTTGGCTTTTGCCGAATGTGCAACCACAAATCCTCGCGACGTATTGGAGATGGCGGACCATGTACTGCCTCAGGATTGGATTCTGCTTCATCTTCCAATCTCTTCCACTTGGCCGCCATCAATTCCTTTTCAGCCCTTTCATATCCGCCGCGAGAAGCCCTATGCGGGCAATCATTCTTTCTCCCTATCTCCTGTGCTTTTGCCCTTCTTTGCTGTGAATCAGAATTGAAAACAACTATTAATTATGAATTCCAGCCATCTCACTAACAGAAATTAGAGAACTTCTACTTGATATGAACCTCAAACACTAGTCAAATTCACTTGATCAAGTTTCAACATTTTATTATTTAAGGAAGATGTAGATAGGTTAAGAAATAAAAGAGAATTATGCTTACAAAAGAGCTATGTTTTGTACTGCTAGGTAGATAGAATAAGAAACAAAAGAGGATTATGCTTACAGAATAATACAAACTTGATCCTTTTTAAGGCATCCAGTGGGATCATCAGTACGTCCACATTAGATAGTAACAATTGGGTATATAAAGTTTCCCCCTTTTAAGACTACTCATTTCCTCCTTTGCAAGACAAACCATTACACAATTACCTCCTTAGTATTTTACCTTTTTAGGGTTTACATATCAGACTTGCATAGACAAAGGCAGGAAAGGTATACTTCTATTCACACACCAAACAATATAATTTAACTAACAGGATTAGATGAACAAATATAAGCTCACAGGTTACATAAGCAAACAAAACTAAATATAGACTCACCAGAGCTTCAGGAGTGGTCCGCAACAGAACAAATTGTTGCCAAATTCGTTCATCAATAAATGTGTACTGTTCCCAAGGCTGTTTGGCAGGCGCAACCTTGTAAAAAATATATGTGTTAGCGAGAGAGGTCTTAAACTTCCTCCACCGATCAGCACAATAAGACAATGTCTTGACTTTCAACTCCTCAGAGTCAGGGACAGTGTATGTAAGCTGGATAGTGTCCCAAATAGGTTGCTTTACTTTGTCAAAGTCAACACTTTTCCACTCATCTTCCAAGATGCTAACCTTGCTGCGTGCAAGATACCCAACAAAACTATTATATTTGTTTTTATTAGGACCGAAAGGCCGCAACTTTTCATCGAACTGAATCTCGAGCCTTGACCTAGAAGTCTGACTTAGAGATACATCCATCATTCGTGTGCCTCTTCTACCACGGCGTGCAGGGCAGTTAGGAGGCACATTGCCAGTGGAGGAGGGTTCGTTCTGACCCACACCATTAACTGGCGATCTCGGAACACGAATGGTATCGTCTTCACCGTTCATTTTCGAGATAGTAAGAGAGGAATGCCTGAGCAACTAAGAGAGTAAGAAAGGCTACTGGTACATGGGCGAGGAAGAATGATAATGCAACAGGAAGAGTGGCTTCACAACAATAAGAGGGGTTTCAGAGTTCAGAGGTACAACGTAAGTCTTAAGGTAACGTTTCGCGCGAAGATATATTTGGCGGTTTATTTTTAAGACCGGATGAACAACAACGACGGTCTTAAAGGTTAAGTTTTAAGACCGTCCTTTTTTTAAACTCCGGTCTTAAAAGTATTACTACCGGGCGCGATTTATGTTCGGCTTAAAAGTATAATCTTTAAGACCTCCTGTTATATATATCCGGTCTTAAAAGTTTTATTTAATATTTTCCTTATTATTTTGGACCGTAGAAAAAATAAGTCGGCCTATTCGAGATTTCTCTATAAAGAATTTTTATATTTCAATTTTTTTAATAACATTTTTAAGACCGATCGTTTTTCTAAGCGGTCTGAATAATATATTTAAGACCCATTGGTAAACGATTTGGTCCAAGAAGTTCTTTATATTTACAAAACTGCCACCAGTCATACCTTTAAAGTTCTTTATATTTACAAAATTGCCACCGGTCATACCTTTAAGACCGGCCGTCGATAGTCCGCTCTAAATGAGGCGGTCTTAAAAGCCTTTTTTGCACTAGTGAATTTCCAATGTTTTCTTTAATAATTAATTTAATTTCTTAGCCAAATTTGACCATTTGACTCTCATATGTGATTTTTTTCCCCCTAAAATTTTAGGCATAATTAATTCCTTATTTGAATTATTCCTTTCCCAAAATCAATTAGGGAAAAATAAGCCTAAATTACAATAATCAACTTCATAATTATTTTAAAATTTCAAATCCCAAAATTTGGGATGTTACATTAGGTTTTCAGGATCATACAATAACAAAAGCCCTTTTTGCTTTTTCTTTTTTTATTAGAGAGGCTGACATTGACATCATGAGGTTATAAGTGGGATTAAACCTATAATCTCTCACTTATATAAGAGAGTTTTCATACTTTTAGACTACAAGATTGTTGACGGAGACCATTTCCTTTTCTATTTCCACTACTTACATTTTCATTTCCATAAAAAACTTTTCCAAAACACCAAACGGGCCTTGAAAATTGTGTCAATTGCTTTATAGGCAAAAAGTTGTTGTTCATCTCTAGCTATTTTGCTTTCAGTGGGAGACTGTTGGCTGCAGTTCGAGCTATTGAGACAGATGGTTTTCTCACGGAATCGGAGAAGGCCAAGAAATATCAATAGCTCATAAGTGGAAAGGCTTTGTTGGAGGCAGACAAAGTAGAAGTATTTGAGAGAAAATTAGAGAGAAAAGAAAACTAGAACTATTGAGATCGATGATTAACCCCATGTTTGGTGTAATACCCTAAAATTCATATTCATTATAAATATTATATTTTAGCAAATAATACCTATTTAAAATAGGTGAATATGTGGTCTCAAAAATATTGTAAATCCTAATCTACTTAAAACTTCCATGGCATTTAAGACCCTTATCCCTTTTTTTTTTATTCCATTCATTCCATTCATCAGCCCAAACTCGATTCAAACCTATCCTGATGGCAAAAAAACAAACAAAAATTATATAATAATAGTAATAGTAATAATTAAAACTTAAACCTAAATCTTTTCCTTTTTTTTTTCTTTATCTACCTTATATCATTAAAATTTATTTATTCTTTTATATAAGCCTAAATATTTCTATTTAATTAAAATTGAGATATTTGTAATAAAAACCCTAAATAATGTACCAAATTGATATCTTGTCAAAATCTCCAATAAATCCCTTTAATTTAGCATTGATGACTCCCCAAATATATTAAAATATGTCTCAAATCTACTAAAAATGGGAAGTCATCAGTTTCTATAAAAGGAATAATTTACAATGCAAATAATTAATTAAAAGGGAAACTAACACATATTCATTACAAATAAAAACTTAACCTAATTTTTTAAATATCTACAAATTAGTTATCAAGCTCCTATATGTAGGCAGGGACGGACCTACATGGGGGGTTAGGGGTGGCCCCAGCCCCCCCTAAAATTACAGAAATTAATCCAAAAATTTTAGGAAATTATATTTTGACCTCATAAAACTTCAAATTTTTCCACTTTAGTCCCATTAAAAGCATCAGAGGGACTCAAATGAAAATATTGAAACATTTATAGGGCTGAATGTAATTTTATGAACACTTAGGTTCTATTCTATAATTCCCCCCTAATTTTAATTCTTGGTTCCTCCCTTGCATGTAGGACTAGAGGGAGTACAAGAAAAGACTAATTATTACATGGACAATAAATTGATTAGATTTATTTTTAATTTTACTTCAATATATAGCCTAAAAAGCATGTAGGCGTTGCAAAAAAATTATTTTAGTTACTCAATCTTAGCCGTTTATAGAATATAATAGAGATATGCATATCATATCTCGAGGGACCTGTTTGTTGCAAGGAAATTTGAGTGCTTCAATCCTAGCCGTTCATACTTGAGGCAAGCCGTCCATTGTAAGAAAATTTGAGTGGTTTAATGAAATTTGCGCCGCACATTGTTTTACTAGAACATGGTTTTGATAGTCCATTGTTTTCATGGCACATTGTTTTCTCAACCTGAAACCTAATTTCTCTCATCTATAAAACATCATTGGCTTATGTGTATCAATGCATAAATTTGTGTAGATTTATCTTCACCATATTTTATATTTCCACGTTTCTATGAAGAAATCACCTATGAAGTTTCATGTCGATGAAGAAGATGATCATGCTATTGACATAAGACATTGCTGTTAATAAGAAATCAGATCAATGAAATACCAAAAAAAGTATTGAATCTTGCCTTTTTGTTATCATTTGTTTGATATGATTTACTATATATTCCGTGTAACACCCCAAATCCCATACTCCAAGTCGTATCTACTGACACTTAGTTTTAGAAAAATTGACAGGGTTTGAGGTGCTACCACTTAGAGTAATACGGAAACGGAGAGCATGCAATAACGTTTGGACGATGAGTGACTGATATAAAATGCCCAGACATATGCTGATGTCCCAACATAAGCTGATATATTGAAAATTTCCCGAAAGAATATTCATGTGATACATTAGTACAGAGCTTTGTATAATTACAATTTTTCATGATAACTATATAATCTTAAACCAGCCTTAGGTAGACTTGGGGCAATGAACCTAACTCAGTTAATCAAACAATTTGGCCATGTCGGTGTCTATTGGAAGTCTCACCGAGTTCACGGTGACTGATTGACTAAACCACATAGACGAACCCTTTCTAGACACCAAATGGTTTGAAATAACTTCGTTAAATCTATGTTAGAAAGAATGCCCTGTTGACGTTCTTTCGGCATTTGTTTTGATCGGTGCCTCCTATCGGCTTCTTCCTTCGGTGCCTTTTCACGGCTCCATCTACTCTTGCCTTCTCTGATCCTGGTTCCTTTCCTAAACCTTAGACAAATCTAAAATTCAATCAAATTAAATCTCAGGTAATAGTTAACCTCTATAGCAGATATAACAATATATGACAGATATTCATGAAATTACAACAGTAATCACATATGAAAGATAATAACAGAACACATCCACTGCCTATAAATGTTATTATGGTCTACACTATTCACCAGTGCCACGACAGCCCATCGTATCCGCAGTGCTAGGAAAACTCAACGGCATTATCAAGACTATAACCCGTATAAAGCTAAATGTATAAATAGGTGATCTAAGCCCCATAAACTTAATCACAGTGCATAACCCAAGACCTAGTCTTGTCCATCACTTCATGAATCAATTAATCATATATAATCATACAAGATATAGACGATTAAAGTTACTAGTACGCGAACGTACCTTTCACAGTGTAACGGCCAACATGTCCGACCATTGATTCCAACCCCAAACTTCCCGGATATCCTAACATATCACCATATCACTTAGAATAATATCCTAAGAGATATTTCCACCTATATTTACCTCTCTACCCTTGGTAGATTTGCTATTTACAATTTTACCCTTACATTTTATTAAAAACACAGTGCAGTATTTTCAGGGCAGATTTTTCCGTAACTTTGAAAAATCATAATTAATACTACAAAAATCGTTTTGAGGTTCTGTAAAATTCCTCATGACCCTTGATATGTCTATTTTCAAGGAAAAATATTCTCAGAAGCTAGAACATTAAGAATCATTCCCAATTTAATATTTTCTCAACACTGCCCGGATTTAATCCTAGAAAACATGGTTTAACTTCAAAAATCCATTAATCCTTGTCTAGAACTCAAAACGCTTCATATTTTATATATTTAGAAAGACCTACATGTCTACTATATTCCAGTAAAATCTCATGATCTAATGACTTCATTTACAACATAAAATAATAGCCTCAATTTTCGCTGCCAGCAAAATCTTAAAACTTGGAAATTCTACAACTTTTGTCTTAATGATCTATTGATTCTATAAATTATTCCCTAACATGTTTTCCACTCCATTTTGCGTTTTAAATGCAATGGATACTTCCAAACATGAAAGGGAATTTCCCTGATTATTTCCTAGATCAAACTACTATTTTATTAAAAACTTAAAAAGAACTAAAGACTAGAAAACAAAAAGCAAGCTTACCTCTTGAAGAACCTTGCTACTCCTCCTTCCTTCTTGCTTCACTCTTCTCTTAAAATCACCTATTTGGTTTGAGTTTGGTGTGAAGAATTCAAGAGGAGAACCCTCCTATTTATAGGCAAAGTTCAAAGTCTCATCTTTTATCCTTAACCATTGGATCGAAACTTAGTTAAGAAGTTTTAATCTCTTCCTCTCTTTGTCCCTTCTTCAACAAGTTTTCCTACTTCTTTGACAAGTTAATGATGTCATTGATGACTTTTATTTATGACTCCATGTGCTAATTATCCCATGTGCCTCTTATCTCAATTAAAATACATTAACCAAAACTTCTTCCTCCTTCCTCAAGCTAGCCAACCGTATACCCTTCCCTTTTAGCCATTTAGGTTGCTTTTTAATTGCCAATTCTTGATATTCAATTTCATCCAAAACTCCTTCGTGAATGATGAGCCACCTTTATTGACCTTTCAACTATAAGATGCAATGATTAATTCATTTAAAATCATTAGCTTAATTAGGAGTATCTGATTGCCTTTTTATCATTTTAGAATTAATTCCAAAAATTAAGGAAAAGATTTTGAAGATAACCTATTCCAAGCTTAAAATATGCTTGTTCATAATAAATCCTTATATTTGATCTATGATTAACGTATCTTAAGATACAATTTATTTTGTATAGATTCTCATTTACTTATGTCTTGAATTAATTCCATTGATTGATTTAATTGATTTATGCTCAATTTTCCTATTGGTGGATTCATTGACTTTTTTCTCTCACACACACTAGACTCACAATCTCACACACACACTTTTCTCTCTCTTTCACTAGACACACCCACTCTCACAACTCTTTTTACTAGACACACACACACTCACAACTCTTTTCTCTTTCCATTTTATCCTCTTCCAAAGCCTCCAAAGTCTTTCACAAGTACCCTTATCCTCTTCCAAACTTTATGACTAGCATGTGATTAAATTAAGCATGTGCGTGTTTGGTATTTAAACAATTTTTCCTCCCCTTTTTCAGCATAAAAACCGTCCCCCTCCCCTTATTTTTTATTTTTCAATTTGTCTATTAATTGCTTCACAAACTCAAGAAAATATCTTATTGGTGGATTTTACTTCACAAGGATTTCACTTTATAAAATTGATTTAAGCCTTTAGATTTAGCTTTATGAGGTTTAATCTTAGCCCACCATGACTAATCTTTAATTAGAAGATTTGGTCCTCTAATAGATTATGAAAATTGGTGCTTAAGTCTTCATTAATTAGTCCTTTGATTAATTATGAAGATGCACATAATTACTTAGTTTAGTGAAGACTTAATTGATCATTATTCTTCATTAATTTCTCTTTGTTTTTCTGATTATCCAAGAATCATAATTTAACATGGTAATTATTTTGTATTTTATGATCTTGTAAATGTAGCCTAAAATTAGCCTTTGATTGTTGGTAAATTTTATCTCTAATTGGTATAAGTATTTTTATGTCATTTAATTGTCTCTTATGTATAAATTAAGACTATGCTTAATTATGATAATTTTATGCTATTTTATGATCCCTAATTTGAAACCTTAAAATTTAATTTTAAACCTAACACTTGGTTTGTTCCATATCAAGGGAAAACTGCCCACAATTATAGAAAATAAACTACAAAATTAGAGACAACATATTCTCATATTTTCAATAGGTATTATTTACCAAAATATTGTATTTAAGATAAATGATGATTTTTCGGGTATTACATTCTGATCCTTTAAATTGAAATCATATGGGTTTTATGTGGTGGCCAACATTGGCCGGCCGGTGATGAGTTGTGAGTAGTTTTAGGAGATGAAGATCAATCTCACCTACTTTTCCTACGTTGAGTCCTAATATATAAAATATTATCTTCAATTCTCTATTAATCCATGTTTGTTCTAAATTGCCATTATCTCGTGGTCCCCTCTAGTTAAATTTCTTTATGGGCAAAACATGCTACTATTGCTTGACAATTGGTATAAATATTATTTCGGAAAAGTTGCAACCAATTAAGTCCCCCTATAAGAGACTTATTTGTCTCAAAATTGTTAGTATTTAGGTGTTCTAGAGACAATATGTAAGAACAAATCAATGTGTTTTTCTACGTTGTAGTATTTCATTATTAATAAATGAGCATTTTTATCTTTATCATATTTATATCTCACTTTTATTTTAAAGTAGGGTGAAGTTGCAATTTTACCAACAAACTATTAAGGAAAGAGCATCTGGCACAATTAACTATTTAGGGTACCTTAAATACAAATGAACAATTAAAAGAGGGCAAATAACACAATTCCGTTAGAGCTCAACAAATGGCGTTAGGAGGAAAGCTAGGGTATACACACGTGTCAATGGGGAAAAGAGGAGGAAAGCTGGGGTATAAACACGTGTCAATGGGGAAAAGGAAAAAGAAGAAAGATGGTGGTTAAAGCTCCTCTATACCTATCCCTTCGCCTCTCTCCTTCCTCTCCAGCGACTCTTTACCTTCATCACTGCCGATGAGATTCTCAATGTCGCTGAAGAGCTCTGCTGCAATAGTGGAATACGCGATCAAGGAGGTGAAGGCGATAGCGATATGAAAGCGAGGGAATGTCGGAGGAATCGCTTCTATGGGACATCCTCATCATTGTCGACGGCAGAGAGGGAAAATGCTGTGATTATGAAGAGAAAGAACGACATAGTGAGTGCCAAAATTACAGGTTCTAGTTCAAACCCTTGAGAAGGTTTCCTATCCCATTCAACATCACCTTTCTAGTTTCATCATTTGTGAACACTAATTCTTTTGTTTATCCCAAAGACATCCATAAGGTTCGCTGTCCGCCGTTCTTGTCACCTTGCAACTTTGAATTCCAAAATTTTTGCTTTTCGCTTTGTCATAGAGAGCTTGATTGTGTGGCTTTGAGTTGGAATTTGTGTGTTCTGCTTTTGATGTTAGAAACTTTTGTCTTTCCTGTTTATGGCTTTGTCATCACCATGTTCTGATTTTGTGTTCACATCCTTATTCGAGCTTTTTTTTTTGTCTGGAAATGGATATGCCCATATCTGAACAGAGGAAGGAATCTGTGATGGCGAAGAATAGGGAATGACTGGCGGCTATAATGGGTAAATGCTAGAGAGGGAGGTGGTGGTGAGAATTCCCCGGAAACCTAGAACTCGTAGTGCTGCTTCTGTCTCTGACCGTCACGTTCTGGTGAAAGGGAAGGTCGATGGAATGAAGAAATGATGGTGGTGGAAGGGTGGTCGAAGGTCTTGGTTCCTCTCAGTTCACGTCTCTCCTTTCTTTCTTCATGTTATCGGAATTAATGGAGTTAAGAGCTCAAATCGCCGGCGACAGAGGTGGGTGTCGGTGATGATGGAGGAATGGAGAATGATCGTAGCCACACTCGTATCAGAAAGCAAATGAAAAAACTGAAAGGACTAATTAATCAATTAATCAGCCACATGATGATTGCACAACAGCTAAACATCCGTTATCTCATCAATGTAACGGTGTTGTGTTATTTGCCCTCTTTTAATTGTTCCTTTGTATTTAAGGTACCCAAAATAGTTATATAATACCCCAAATTTGTATATCTCTTGAATATAATATTTTGGCCATTTAGGACCCATTTAAAGTAGGAGAGTATGTTGTCTCCAAAGTATTAAGTATATTTATTCTAATTCTCGAATAACTTGTCGGTAGAGCTTAATAGGGCAAAATACAACTCCCCAAAATTTTATTAGGGGTCATAAAATATTGTAAAATACCATAAAAGCCCTTAAACCAATTAAATGGAATTTTCAACAATTCAAAGAACAATTAAACTCACCATTAATGATATATTGTCACACAATGCACATATGGGCAAGATTAAGACGTAAAGGGATAGGAGGAGGCCTAAAATAATTAGAGGACACTAAAAATAATTAGTAAACACCAAAAATTAATCTTAATTGAATTGACATGCATAATTAATTTAAAGACCAATATTTGCAAACAATTAACAATATTTTGGCTAAATTCAACAATAAAGCCTAACAAGGAATCCATAATTGTAACAATTGAACTTAGTAGGATCAAAATTT
The DNA here is from genome assembly GCA_034222035.1 of Acacia crassicarpa. Lineage (NCBI taxonomy): Eukaryota > Viridiplantae > Streptophyta > Magnoliopsida > Fabales > Fabaceae > Acacia > Acacia crassicarpa. The sequence goes on from JAWXYG010000003.1 coordinate 46,115,557, forward strand.
AATTGGTAATCAATAAGATCATTTCAAACTAAACCTAATTAAGCTTAGTCTAATAATAAGCAAGAAAGAATTAAATTAGGGCTTTTTGGCACAACAAAAACTCAAGTGGATCATTTTTGGAACCCAAACAAATTGTCCAACCACCAATAAAGCCCAAAACAACAACCCAACCCTAAGGACCAGAGGAATTTCGGTTTTGAAGGCTTCAAAGGGAAGGAATTGAGTTTCAAACACATGTGTCAAAAATTGTCAAAGCTTCTAGAAAACAAAACACTATTTATGGCTTAAAATGCAAGTTTGTCTTAGCTTCAAGGAGAAGGAAGAAGAAAGAGAAGAGGGGAGAGAGAGAGAGAGGGCAGATGAGTGTGTGTGTGGTGAGGATTTAATTTGTCAATGAAGCCCTAGATCCAATGGTGTTTAATGGACAAGAGCAAAGTTGCATTTTATTACCAAATTGCCCAACCTTTTTCCTATAAATAGGGACCCAAGCTCTTCACTTTTCTTCACACCAAGCAATACAACACTTGCTTATTTGAGAGAGAGTTGAGAGAGCTGAAGGGAGATCTTGAAGGAGTTCAAGCTCTAGGTAAGAAAAGTTCTTAGTTTTTGAGTTAAATTCATAGGTAGAAGTAGCTTTAATCTTTTAAATTCTAGAATAATTTTATTTTCATGTTTTTATAGTCTAAAATAGCTTCATTTCGAAAATTTAGTGAAGAAAGTAGTTCTGCAAAATTTCTAGATCAAGAACACGGTTGTAACGAAGTTCTGGCGAAAATTCGTCGGTTAGGCGATTTCTGAACTAGTAACAGAAACACTCATATTTCATGTTTAAACTGCTATTGAAAAATTCTGAGAAAATTCATGATGAAAGTAGACATGTAGAGGTTTTTAAATATGTAAAGAGCATGTTGAAATGATCTCTGTACAGTGAGAAAGAAATTCTCAAAGTTTATGTTGCGAAAATGCTGGAAATTCTGGGCAGAGGATGAGCACGTGAAATCTGGGAATGATTTTTGAATTCTGGGCAAGGCCTGATATTTTTTTTGGAAAATAGACATCCTAAGGAGTCCAGAACTTTTTACGGATCTTCGTTTCGATTTTTCTAGAATTAGTTGTGATTTTTCAAAGATAGGCGAAATTCTGCCCAATATTGCCCAGCGTTTTTCCACGAATTTTGGAGAAATAAAATAATGATTTAAGTATACCAAGGATAGAATATTTAGTAGTGGCCAAAATATATTCAAGAATATTATTTACAATTAATAACGTAATATTCCTATGATAGGACGTCTGCAAACGTGTACCGATCACCGACATACCGGAATTATTAACTCAGGTACGGACGCGTATTGTAACCTTAACTCTGATGCTTATGGTATGCTTATATGTAATAGATAGTCTGAAATATTGTTTTTGAAAATTGATCATACACATACATCTTGATACGGGTTATAGTCGTGATAATGCCGTTATGTTTTCCTAGCGCTGAGGACACGGATGTACACCGTGGCACTGGAGATAGTGCAGACTGTAATAACATACATATTGCAGTGGCTGTGTAATGTTATTATGTGAATATATGAATATTGTATGTGATTAAATGCTGTTTTGCCATGGATATCTGTCATACATATTTGATACATAAGCATGAGGTTAACCGTTACCTGAGGTTCAATGGTAATTGAACCTCAGCTCTGACTTTAGGCCCAGGACCCTCAGGAGGTCAGACCGAAGATAAGGGTAAGCAGATAGCATGACGGAGCGGACGAGGAGATTCTGTTGAAATTTTTATTTTACCGACTTTTTGAATATTCGGATATTGTGGATGACTGTAACAGTACACAGATAAATCATTATTGAATGTTATTCAGTTACTCATTTTCACGACTATTCCGGTGCTCTACTCTGATAAACCCTTTTTGAACTCTGATAATTTTATTTCGAAAACGCTTTAGAAAACGGGGTGTTACAAGTTAATTGTGCCAAATGCTTTTTCCCTAATAGTTTGTTGGTAAAATTTGCACCTTCACCCTTTAAAGTAAATGTGTTTGAAGAAAAAAGCCCTATGAATAGAATATGTGTTAATCTTGAGAATCAATGATGGAGATCAAGATCATGAGGACTCGAGAATACTATATATCTATTACCTAAAACTTGTTCCTAGTCTTGAATCACCAAGAAAGGGCATTGATAATCTCAATAAGACTAGTACGACATTATCTACTTGTATAGAGATACAAGGTAGGGGCCTCATGGGGATGTCGTGGGTAGATCTGTTAGAGAACAGATAGTACTGGATAGACCCGCCGAGAGACTCCGCAAAGATTCATTGTAGGGAGTATCATTGGATATGTAAAGTCTCTCATCATTTGGTAGTGCAGATCGTCTTAGATTCAAAGATGTCATCGAACACTATGTCCTAGGGTTATACTTTAGTTATACAACTCTATCCGCCAGAAAATGGGGAGAAGAAAGCACTCTTGGGTGTAACTCCAATACATGAGTATAGATGGACATACTGAAACGACTCACTGTCCCCTAGAAGGGATTAGCCATTCACAAGACCGGTAGAGCTTGGATAGCTTCTAATTAACTCGAGAGTCTGTGCGCACAACAAGTGATCATGAAGAGTGATGATCCGTTATAGAGCTAACATAAGAAAATTCATAATTCTGTGAATTAGCTACATTTAACAATTAAGAGAGATGATACTCTACCTTTGCTATCGACTAAATGTGAATGATGATGTGAGGGATGATGCCTGCACGGTATCCAAACATGAGAGGTAGATCACTTGATTAACTTAATTAGTTTTGGGGCCACAGAGCATTGTTAGTGTCTTATGAGGTCATTCCATAAATTGGGCCTGTTAAAGGGGTTTTTAATTGGTCCAAGTTTATTTGTGTCAATGACTAATTGGGCCTAATAGGTCACACACAAAGGTTATTCCTGATTGTTTAAAATTAGCAAACTTGGGCCAATAATTGTTATTGGGTTTTATTAAGAGTAAATGTGTAATTAGGTTGGAGTGGGACTCTAAATCCAATAAGGAGAAAATGACGTCACATATGGTGTCCCGAATGGGAAATCAATTTTTCCACAAAAGAGTCCAAATGTGTTGAAAGACCCAACAGGGTCTTAGGCTAAGTTGAATTTGGAATTGGAATTTTGAATTTAAGTTTAAAATTTAAATTTGAATTATAATTCAAAAGGTTAGGCTATAAAAAATAATTCTGAATTATCAAATATATATATATATATATAAAGATCCTATAACGATTGGATGAAGACAGGAAAAATAATAAATGAGGATTGATTTAAAAAATGATTTTGGATTTTAGTTTAAGAGATAAATGTAACACCCCAATTTTTTAAAGCGTTTTCAAAATAGTTCGATCATAGTAGAGCATCGGAATAATTTAAAGGAGGAGTATTTGATAAACTTTCACTGTCAGTGTATCTGGTTGCTTTAAATAGCGGTACAATTATCCGAATAATTAAAAGTATGTTCATACATATCCAAAAAGAAATTCTCCGGCCGGGTGCTCACTGATGCTGGTTATCTTTGTCCTCGGCCCTGATGCCTCCGGATCCTGAGGCTATAGAAAGAGCTGAGGTTTGTTAGTTCTCTATGGTTTTGATGATGACTGACAATTGCAAACCCAAAGTAAAGTTTTGTCTTGGTAAGTTGAAAAACTTAATGTCAAGACAAAACTCGAGTTTTGGGATTGACAGAGAATTGCACTTATTCATAAAAATGGCAAAACTCAAGTTTCCATGAGGAAATTCGAGTTTTGGACCTTACAGAGAGCACTTGTTTTTCACCTTAAGACAAAACTCGAGTTTCAGTTTGAAAACTCGAGTTTTGGTCATATAAAGAGTTTCCAATTTTTAAATCCAATTTTGCGCTAAAACCTCATAAACTCAACATTACTTTAAGCTTTCCAAAGTTTTCTCTGAGCTAAGAGAAAACTTGAGTTTTGGTTTCAAAACTCGAGTTTTTGACTTGATAAAGAATTCTCAACGTTTTACACGGGTTTTGAAAACTGAAGAGTGAGCTGGCTTAGAATTTTCAAAGTTTTCATTTAAAAATGAAAACTCGAGTTTCAGCCAGACAGAGAGGTTTCAATGTTTTCAACATTTTCACTCTTAAAGTGAAAACTCGAGTTTTGATTTCAAAACTCGAGTTTTGACCAGGCAAAGAGGTCTGAACTTTTCCTAGTTTTCATATTCAAATGAAAACTCGAGTTTTGATTAAACCGAGAGCCCTGGAACTTTTCTCAACATTTTCACATTAAAGTGGAAACTCGAGTTTCACTTTGGAAACTCAAGTTTTGATAAAACAGAGAGCTTAAGATTTTTCAACACCTTGAAAACCCAAGTTTCGTTTTAACAACTCAAGTTTTGATGTTTTTGACTTCCACGTGCTATTTTCATTAAAAGTCCAAAACTCGAGTTTTGGTTTGGAAACTCGAGTTTTCAGTTTCACTTAAACACTGGTCCAAAAGCTCAAAACATGACTTTGCTTTCTGGAAGAAGAAAACTCAAGTCTAGAGTTTAAAACTCAAGTTTGGTCTTAAGTGCACAGTTGAAAACTCTAGTTTTGGTGAACAAACTCGAGTTTCCATCGCTAAGTTTGAAAATTGAATTTCACGATTTTGCAAATGCTTCTTATTTGATCCCAATACTTTCCAATATTAATCTTCTATATTCCCATCTATGTTTAACCATTTTGTTAGTGAGTTTCAGATGATTTCGAAGATGTTTATTGAAGGTTTAAAGCAAAAGCAAAAGGTGATATCAAAACATTAAATGCTAAACCCAGAAAGTTGCACATTTCTGGCTAATCCATCTGCACACGCCTACAAAGAATTAAAGAATGATTTCTACTTCCAGCAGCAACTACTCCAACGGATTTATTTGCAGAAAGTCACTCTGAAACATTGCCCAGCTGGATTAAGTGGAAATTAGAGAGAGAAGTTGCCTAAACCACTTCCTAACCTTGTCACAACTTCTCCAACGGATCTATTGGGAAAGCAATGGTCATTTAACGATATCTGAGTATAAATAGAAGAGCATTCAAGTCTTTCCAACAACCACAACAACTGAAAATGCATAAGCATTCAAATTCTTCAACTACCTTTCTGTTTTCACTTGTATTCTGTCTTTTGACATTAAGCTTCAGTATTTATCATTATCTGCTCTTAGAGAGAGTTTCTGATTGTAAATCATTTATTGTAAAGAGCCACAAGTCAGAGAACTTGGTGGTTGGGTTCATTGATTGCAACTTGTAAGGGGGAGTAAGTTCTAGTGAGAGAATTACTCCTGAGTACAGAGTGTGTAATCAATTGAGATAGTGAAAATCCCAGAGAGTTTGGGGACTGGATGTAGGTCAAGTTGTTAGGACCGAACCAGTATAAATCTCTTTGTCCAGCTTCTCTATCCCTTACTCTGTTTACCCTTGTTTTTATTGTGTTAAAACAGAGCTTAAGTCGAAAAATTTTCAGAATACCCAATTCACCCCCTCTTGGGTATTTAAGCTCCATTTACAAGGTTCAATACCCATTGAACCTCAGGTAACGGTTAACCTCATGCTTATGTAACAGTTATGTATGACAGATATTCATGACATTACAACAATAATCACTTAATAACATAACACAACCACTGCATATGAATGTTATTATGGTTTGCACTATTCATCAGTGCCACGATGGCCTATCGTGTCCTCAGCGCTAGGAAAACTCAACGGCATTATCAAAACCATAACCCGTGTATAGCTGAATGTATAGGAAAAAATTTAAGACAGAGTCTTAGTCTATGAATACATCTATCACATATAAAGGTACAATAAGCATCAGAGTTAGTGTTACAATACGTGTCCGTACCTTCGTTGATGATATCGGTACGTTGTTGGTCTGTATGTGATCACATTTATCCTATAATGGTAATATCGCATTTATTAATTCACAAATAATATCCTAGTAGATATCTTAGTCACAAATGACCATTTTTCTCTTGGTGGAATTATTTTTCAACTTATTTCCCTTATTGTTTGAAAAAAAACGTTGTAATACCCTAAAAATCCTATTTAGCATAACCACTAAATGATACCTATTAAAGTAGGTGAATGTGTGGTCTCAAAGATATTATAGTTTATCTAGTTTAAAATTAGAGAATTTTCTCCTAGAGTTAAATCAACCAAAGCAACTCAAATATTCTAAGTTCATTTAGGGATCATAAAATACCCTATAATTTTCATATTGAAGCATAGTTCATATTTAAATTTTAAAGGGGCATAAAATGTTATTAATCTCAAGCAAATTAGAGGAAAGTGTCAATAATTGATTGGACAAATAATTGTACATTAATTAAAGTAATTGCATTGATTTTTGCAATTAATTATTGAATCCTTTTAGGAACCATAAAATATCATAAAATGCAAATTAAATTATGGTTCACATGGAATTAAAAGGACCAATAAGGAACTATGGAGAATACTTAAACAAGATAGGAGAAAAATAATAAATAGTTAGGTATTCATTAAATTAAATAATTGTGCCAAATCTTTATTAATAATCAAGGAATGGATTAAGCATCATTAACTTATTAAGACGTGAAATTTACTAAAATACCCTTAATTAACACACTAATGCATAAAATCATAATTGACTTATAGAAAGCCCTAAAGAGTTATCATCACACTGATCCCAATTAAGGGGTGAATAATAACAAGTAATGAGCAATTGAAATTACAACAATGAAGACACTAAATTTAACTAAATTAAAATAGGCATAATTAAAGATGTATAATTCAAATTAAAAGCCAATGGCTAATCAAGAGTTGTTTAAATTTCTAAGGACTATAATTAAATTGGAGTTCCTAAAATAGTATAAAACATCATGAAAATACCATAAAAGCCCTTAAACCAATTAAATGGAATTTCCAACAATTTAAGAACAATTAAACTCACAATTAGTGATATATTGTCATGTAATTTACATATTGGCAAAGTTAAGCCATAAAGGGATAGGAAGAGGTCTAAAATAATTAGAGGACACTAAAAATAATTAGTAAACATCAAAAATTAATCCTAATTGAATTAACATGCATAATTAATTTAATGATAAATATTTATAAACAAATGGCAATATTTTGGCTAAATTCAACAATAAAGCCTAACAAGGGATCCATAATTGTAACAATTGGACTTAGTAGGATCAAAATTTAATTGGTAATCAATGAAATCATTTCAAACTAAACTTAATTAAGCTTAATCTAATAATAAACAAGGAAGAATTAAATTAGGGCTTTTTGGCACAACAAAAACTCATTGGATCATTTTTGGTAACCCAAACAAATTGCCAAACCACCAATAAAGCCCAAAACATCAACCCAACCTAAAGGACCAGAGGAATTTCGGTTTTTAGAGCTTCAAAGGGAAGGAATTGAGTTTTCAACACATGTGTCAAATTAGTCAAAGGCTTGTAGAACACAAATCACTATTCATGGCTTAAAGTGCAAGTTTGCTTGAGCTTCTTGGAGAAGGAAAAAGAAAGAGAAGAGGGGAGAGAGAGAGGGATTTCAGCTGGAGCAATTGAGTGGTGAGGATGTGAGATTTCAACTTTAACCTAGATCCAATGGTGTTTAATTGACAAGAGCAAAGTTGCATTTTATTACCAAATTGCCCAACCTTTTTCCTATAAATAGGGACCCAAGCTCTTCACTTTTCTTCACACCAAGCAATACAACACTTGCTTATTTGAGAGAGAGTTGAGAGAGAGCTGAAGGGAAGTCTTGAAGGAGTTCAAGCTCTAGGTAATAAAAGTTCTTAGTTTTTGAGTTTTAAATTCATAGGTAGAAGTAGTTTTAATCTTTAAAATTCTAGAATAATTTTAGTTTCATGTTTTTATAGATTAAATAGCTTCATTTCGAAAATATAGTGAAGGTAGTAGTTCTGCAAAAATTCCCAGGTCAAGAACAATGTAGTAACGAAGTTCTGGCGAAAATTCGTCGGTTAGGCGATTTCTGAACTAGTAACAGAAACACTCATATTTCATGTTGAAAATGCTATTGAAAAATTCTGAGAAAATTCATGATGAAAGTAGACGTATAGAGCTTTTTAAATATGTAAAGAACATGTTGAAATGATCTCTGTACAGTGAGAAAGAAATTCACAAAGTTTAGGCTACGAAAATGCTCGAAATTCTGGGCAGAGGATGAATGCGTGAAATCTGGGAATGATTTTTAAATTCTGGGCAAAGTCTGGTATTTTTACTGGAAAATAGACATCCTAAGGAGTCCGGAACATTTTACAGATCTTCGTTTCGATTTTTCTAGAATTAGTTATGAATTTTCAAAGATAGGCGAATTTCTGCCCAATAATTCCAGCGGTTTTTCAATAAATTATGAGAAAATAAAATAATGGTTTAAAATACCAAGGGTAGAATAGTCAATAGTGGCCAAAATATCTTTTAGAATATTATCTTTAAATTAATAGGACGATATTGCTCTGATAGGCTGTCCGAAAGAACGCAGATCGATCCATTACGTACCGAGACTATCGACTCAGATACGGACGCGTACTGTAACACTAACTCTGATGCTTATGGTATGCTTATATGTGATAGATAGTCTGAAACTCTATTTTGAAAATTGATCATACACATACAACTTGATACGGGTTATGGTTTTGATAATGCCGTTAAGTTTTCCTAGCGCTGAGGACACGATAGGCCGTCGTGCCACTGGAGATAGTGCAGACTGTAATAACATACATGTTGCAGTGGCCGTGTAATGTTATTACGTGAATATATGAATATTGTATGTGACTAAATGCTGTTTTGCCATGGATATCTGTCATACATATTTGATACATAAGCATGAGGTTAACCGTTACCTGAGGTTCAATGGTAATTGAACCTCAGCTCTTAACATAGCATCAGGGTCCGGAGGAACCAGGACCAAGGACAAGGATAAGGAGCCAGCACAAGGACGAAGACAGAGAAATTTTTATTTCAGCGTTATCTTGTTGTACTATTTTCAAACTACTGTACCGCTGTGTAAGCAACCAAATACTACAACAGTGAAGGTTTTTATCAGATACTCGCTCTTTTAAAATTATTCCGATGCTCTACTCTGATCAAATAGTTCGAAAACGTTTTAGAAAATTGGGATGTTACAAACGTTGGTTCAACATTTTGGGCAGATTTTTCGCCTAACTTTGAAAAATCATAACTAATTCTACAAAAATCGAAACAAGGATCTGTAAAATTCCTCGGAATCCTTAGGATGTCTAATTTTAAGTAAAAATATTCATCTTTTCCCAGATTCCCTGAGTTATTCCCAGTTTTAAATTTTTGAGCCTCTGTACAAAATTTTTCCAGAAATTTGTAGCCCAACTTTGAGAATTTTTATCTCACTTTACAGAGCTCAATTTAACACGTTCTAGGAATATTTGAAAATCCCTATATGTCTAGTTTAACCATGAACTTTCCCAAAATTTTGTAACTTCATTTTCAACATGAAATATTGGTGTTTTTATCACTGATTTTTAGAAACTTCTAACCGATGAATTTTCGCCAGAGCTTCGCTACTTTGATCATAATCTTCCAAAAATTTTGATATACAATATTGTCCATCTAATTTTCAAAATAAAAATTTTTAACTATAAAAACATGAAAAAAAAACTATATTGGAAGATTAAAGATCAAACACTGTTTATCTATGAATTTAAAAGCTAGAACTCAAGAACTAGATAACTTACCCTTGAAGCTCCTCTTCCTTCTTCCTTCCCACTAGCTCTCACTTCTCTCTACTCTCTTTAGAAAATCACCTCTTGGGGTTGATTTTGGTGTGAAGAATGAAGAGGCTCAAGGTCTCAATTTATAGGGAAAAATTGAGGACACAAATGGCAATTAAATTTGCCCAAAACTTACCTTATCCATTGGATGGAAAATCACTTTTTGAAACTCAATCTCAACCTCACACAACAAGCTGGTCGACATCCCCTTTTTATTCAGCATTTAATATGCATTTTTTAATTGCCAATGCCTTAGATCATTTAATATTAACTTTTATCCAAAAACTTCTCCATGGTTGCCGACATACACATGCATCTATCAGCAAAATATCTCACTTATTTTATAATTAATCTTACAAAAAAACTTCCCATGAGCAAGACGCAAATGTTGAGTTTTCTAGGTTGATTCATCTTAATTAAGAGTTCAAACATTTGGCTAATAATCCTCCCCTCTGTCCTTCATCCATTTTGCATTAAATGAGCCCATGTGCTTGCTTATCCACTTCCATTCTTTCATTCATTATCCTATCCTCTTCCACTATTTAATTATCTCATGTGCACTTAAATCTAATTATAATAACTTAATTTATTAAATAATCCTTTATCCTCTTATCTTGATCCTTCACCCTTGGATCAATTTGTGCTTGTTTCAAAATAGATCCTCACCATTTATTCATTGCTTAGTTTTCCCATTGGTCCAATTAATTTTTTGAGGATTAAGCTCAATTCTTTGATTTATCATTGGCTCATCCCAATTCATTTGGATTTAGGTTAATTATAGGTTTAATTAGAACCATTGGATTCCACTTGTGTTTGTTTAAATTCAATCTTCACCCTTAATTACATTTGCTCTTAATTAATTGATTAATTAACTAATCATGAGAATTAGTGTTTAATTAGGCAAATATTATTTCACCCTTATTGGCTTAATTAGAAATCTCTAATTTCCTTCTTATCATTTTAAATTTAATTCCAAAAATTGAGGAAAAGATTTTGGTGATAACCTATTCCAAGCTTAAAATATGCTTGTTCATAATAACTCCTTATATTTAATTTATGATTAACGTATTTCAAAATACAATTTATTTTGTATAAATTCTCATTTACTTGTGTCTTGAATTACTCCCAATGGTTTAATTCACAACTTAATTAATTACACACTTTTCTCTCTCTTATACTAGGCTCACACCACTCACAACTTTTATACTGCACACACACACACAACACCTCTTTCTCTTTCCAATTTATCCTCTTCCATGGTCATTAAGTCTCTTAATTAAAAGTACATTATCCTCTTCCATAATTTATGACTTAAATTACACCATGTGTTTGACTCAATTACCTCATTGATTTAATCATCCTAAAAAAAAAAACCACCCATGTGCTCGTGCGCCACTTTTTGTGACCATGGGGGCTGATCACATCATTCTTCAATTAGCATCCAATTGAAGTGTTAAAATGCCTCATTAATTATATGCTTTATGGTTAATTGATTAATTAGTTAATTAACAAGCTTAATTACATTATCTTTGACCCACAATTTTGAAAATAAGACATCCCTAAAATGATGCCTTTTAATCTTGTCTCCTGATTAAGTTGAAGAATTACACAAATATTCTAATTAGTGTAAGTTTAATTGCCCATTAATTATTTGTTAATTCCCTTTAATTGATTTAATTACTTTCATAACATTTTCTTGCTCCTTTTGATGATACAAGAACTATAGTTTAATATGGTAATTTTTATGGTATTTTATGATCCCTAATTGGAAATTAGAAAATTTAGTCTTTAGCTGTTTTAATTCCAAGAGAAATTTCCCTAATATTAAATAAATAAGCTACTAAATTTTGAGACCACATATTCACCTATTTTCAATAGGTATTTATTATCAAAATATAGTGGTTAAGCTAAGTAGGAATTTTTAGGGTATTACAATAAATGTGATGCATTATCTTAAAATTATTATTCAATCAATCAAGATATGAATTTAATTCGTTATGATTTGGATTTTCCAATTCAAGTTTGGATTGGGTCTTTCTTGTGAGTACTTAAATTAGGGTTAGGCTTTTATAAAGTGCTAATTTTTTGTGTGCCCTTTTCATGGACCTTTTTTTGAGGGGAAAAGAAAAGGAAATAAATGTGATCCATTATCTTAAATCAATCCAAAAATCAAGATATGAATTTGATTCATCATATTAAATTCAATCAATCAATCAAGATATGAATTTAATGTGACTTGGTTGACAAGTAGTGGACTTATTACCTAAAACTCCTTTCTTAGTGCATAAGCTAAAAATTCCTAAGACAATTAGGACTATGAATTTTTGGCACACCAAGGCTATAAAAAGGGGAGAGTTGGACCTTTTTTCAAACATCCTTATACTCTCTAAATTTCAGTTTTTATCAAGGGTTTAGAAAGGAAAAGGCACCATTCATACAAGGGTAAAGTTCCAACCTTGTTCATCCTATCTTTAACCTAATCATAAGAAACCACCATCTTCTTGAAAAGATAAAAACCCAAGGAAACCAAAACTCAACATTGTCTTCACCCGATTGCAATGAGAACTCCTTCTCTTGAAACCTCCTACTCCTTAGATGCTTGTTGGGCGAAGACAAGGTTAAGTTTTGGTTTCCTTGGGTTTTTATCTTTTCAAGAAGGTGGTGATTTCTTGGAATTAGGTTAAAGATAGGATGAACAAGGTTGATACCCTTTTATGGATGGTGCCTTTTCCCCTCTAAACCTTTATTATCAATTTGCTAATTGTTGTTCATCGTTACTTTTGCCAACACTTCAGTGGGATGGGAATGCCCAAGTTGTTGTTGTAATACCCTAAAAATCTCACTTATTATAAATGTCATATTTTGACAAATAATACCTATTAGAAATAGGTGAATATGAGGTCTCAAATTGTGGAGATATATTTATTTTATCTATTAGGTGATTTTCCCTTAGAATTTAAGGTAGCTATGTTTCATTTTTCTAAATTTTGTTTGGAATCATAAAATACCATAAAAATACAAATAATTCCCAAATTAGATTAGGGTTCTTATAGGACCAAGAGGGAGCAAGGAAGTGCTAGGGAAAAATACATTAATCAAATTGGGGAAAATAATAAAAACTTGGAACTTCACTAAACTAAATAATTATGTAAATTTTCATAATTAATCAAGGGAATAATTAAAGGAGACTTAAGTCTCAAAACTCATAATTTATTAAGTAACTAATTTTCTAAAACCCTAGAACTAATACCTAGCACATACAAAGTAATAAAATGCCATAATAAATTACCAAAGCACTTGAACAAATAAAAGACTAATTACCAACATTTAATAGGCAATTAGTTAATACTAATGGAAGGGTTAGTTAATTATTTAGAAGCACTAATTAGAGGGATGATTGGCTAATTAAAAGTAAAGAACCAACAAGGGATTAAGATTAATACTAAAAGAATTGTTAGCAATCATAAATCATTTCATGAACCAATAAGACAACAATCAAGAGATAATTAAGCTTAGGATTAAGATGTTAATCAAATGCTAATCAAGAGTTGAAAAGTCAACAATTGCAACTATGATCTAAAGGCTAAGAATTAATCCTATAAAGCTAATCCAAAGGCCCTAATTAATTCTAATAAAGCTTAATCCATGAGATAAGGCAATAACCAATGAGATTTTTCCTTCCAACTATTATAAAACAAGAAAAACAAATTAAAACTAATTTAAGGGGGGTGGGGGACTTTTTTTGCAAGAGGAGGAGAGGAAAAATTGACCAAAAATCAACTCCATGCCACATACCCCTTTGAGTCATGAATCTAGACCTATGTGAGTCATGGATCTAAAAATGAGATGAATCATCAACCTAAACATGAATCACCACTCTAACCAATGAATCATCATCCTAAACTTTCATGAGTCACACACCTACATGATGAATCACAACCCTAATTAGATAAGATGATGTAAGGGATGATGGAAGAAGGTGATGTAAGGAAGTAGAGGTGGACCAATGAGATAAAGGATAATTAGAATAACTAAATTGGGTTATAAAAATAATTCTAGATAAAAACTAATAAAACCTATACAAATTAAATCATATCTTGAAATCCATGAACTAAGTATAAAAACCAAGTTGAGATTCATAACAAGCATAAATCTAGCATTAAGACAAGTATAACCAAAGTCATTTTCATGATTGTTTGAGAAATAGAACCAATAGGAAAGATAGGCAAAATTGGTCTCAAAATGAAGCTAAAAATTCCTAGAGTTCAAAACCAATGAGTAATTGAGCAAACAACTTCATTAGACTACCTAAACACATTCTTTTCTATGGATTTTAATTAGTAGAAAGCAAGCCAAATCCTTTGGATAATAGACATAAATGGTGGAAGAGGATAATGTACTAGGGTAATGACTCATGTAGGTGACTCAAAAGCAATTTGAAAGGTTAGGATTTGTGCTCCAAAATACCCTAAATCCAAGGGTCAAGAATTGCCAAGAGGGAGTTTCAATTAATTACCAAACTTGCCCAACCCTTCTACTATAAATAGGGGTCCTTGGCCCTTCACAAACTCACACCAAAACCAAGCAATCTGAATATTAGAGAGAGTGGAAGAAGCTTGAAGGAGTTCAAGAAGAGGTAAGCAAGTTCTTTAGTTTTTAGCTTTTAAATTCTTAGTTAGAAGTAGCTTAGATCTTAAATAGTTTAGAATAATTTTAAATTCATGTTTTTATAGTCAAAATTGGTTTTATTTCGAAAAAGTAGTGAAGAAAGGGTTTTAGCAAAATTTCCGGAAGAGAAACACCGAAGTAACGAAGTTCTAGCGAAATTTCATCGGTTCTGAAATTTCTGAGTCAGTCATAGAAAAGCTATTATTTTATGTTGAAAACATGGCTGAAAAATTCTGGAAAAATTCGTGGTGAAAGTAGGCACATAGGGATTTTTAAATATGTAAAGAACATGTCCAAATGATTTATTTACAGGGAGATAACAATTCCCAAAGTTACGGCTACGAATTTCTGGAAAATTCTGGACAGATGTTCAAAACTAAAAACCTGGGAATGAACCGTGGAATCTGGGAAAATACTGTTATTTTGTATTGAAACTAGACATCCTAAGGATTCTTAGGAATTCTACGGATCCTCGTTTTGATTTTTCTACAATTAGTTATGGTTTTTCAAAGTTAGCCCAAAATCTGTCCAGATGTAAGGATCAGCGTTTTTTTTCAAAATAATTAATTTATAAATCCACCAGGGGTAAAATAGTCATTTGTGGCTATAATATCTATTGGGATATTGGTTGTGAATTAATAAACGAGATATTACCCTCATAGGAAACCTGTGATCACCTTGCAACCGACAACGTACCGTGCTCGACAGGCAAAGGTACGGACGCGTATTGTAACACTAACTCTGATGCTTATGGTACACTTGTATGTGATAGATATGCTCATAGATAGACTGTGACTCTGCCTTAAAAATTATTTGAATATAAATATAGCTATATACGGGTTACAGTTTTGGTAATGCCGTTTGAGTCTTCCTAGCGCACTGAGGACACGATAGGCCATCGTGGCACTGGTGAAGAGTGCAGACAGGTTGTGGTATATATATATATATATATATATATATATATATGGGTATATGATGGTTGTGTTTTTATCTTTGAGAAATGAATATTGAAAATGAATATTGTTGCTTTATCATGAATATCTGTCATACATAACTGTACATAAGCATGAGGTTAACCGTTATCTGGGGTTCAATGGGAATCGAACCCCAGCTTATAGTCTCAGATACTGGTGGAACCGGGACAAGAACAAGGATGAATAGCACACGAGAGGGCACAGGCAGAGAAGTACCTAGGGGTCACTGTAATCATAAATATTCAGAGATCTGTACCACTGTAATAGCAACCAGACTCAACAACAGGGAATGTATATCAGTTACTCGCCCTTTTAAAGAAAAGTTTATTCTGATGCTCTGATTGAGATATTGTTTTAAAAAGAAAATCTTTTCCAATGCCACTCTGATTAATTTTTTCGAAGCTCTGATAATCTCATTTGAAAACAACATTTAAAAAGACGGGATGTTACAGTTGTACCCTTCTCTCCAATTTGCCTCAGGTGGCTCTTTGGCGGCTGCGATTCGGTTCTCCAACAGAACTTGAGAAGGCCAAGAAACGCTAGGAGCTAACGAGCAGAAAGGCAGGTTAGAAAGAAGTTGAAGCTACAGCAAACAATAAGGTAAGCTGCAGGAAGTGGGCAAGATAATATTGTCTTTTATATTTTAAAATCAATTTAATTGGTATGTGTGTCTAAAAAAATTTCATCCATTTTTGCAGTATTTTCTCCTAAGGTGCTAATTAAGTCTCTTAAGTAGCATCTTTCTGTGCCAATTAGTTAATAAGGAGTTATAAAAGATCATCTAGATTAAATCCATATTTCTTCCCACATCCAAATAGGGAAAAGCTTTTTTCCCTAATACTTTTGTTTTTCTCCCTAATTTTTTTCCACCCAAACCAAGAGTTAATGATTTTGCTATTTCTTAAAGCTAATAAATTTATTTACTTTTAAAATTTGTCATTTAATATATAATAAGTGATGTGTACTTAGATACTAAGTGAAGTCTTAGCTTATTGGAGATGCCACTTTGGAGCAGGTCCATAAACGCAAGGACAGCTTGGTGGAGTGGGAAATGGCGGCAAGGGCAGAGGCAAGATGAAGCCAATTTTAATGTTGAATTAAAATTGCTGAAGATAATGACACGAGAACTCTCATATAAATTGCTTCGTAAATTATGAATACTGAGATTTTTTTTCCTCAATTGTATTGTAATATCCTAAAAATCCTATTTAGTATAATCATTATCTTTTTTAGAAAATACCTATTAAAAATAGGAGAATATGCAGTCTCAAAAATTTAATAACTTATTTAATTTAATTTAGGGAATTTTCTCCTAGAATTAAAACAAAGACCTAAATTTTCTAATTTCATTTAGGAATCATAAAATACCCTAAAATTACCATATTACAACATAGTTTTTATTTAATTATAGAGAAGCATAAAATGTTATGAAAATACCTAAATCAATTAAAGGAAATTACCAACAAATAAGTGACAATTAAATTTACATTAATTAAAATAATTTTATAAATCTTCATAATGAATCTAGTGGCAATTAAAAGTCATCAACTAGGGATATTTTAACTTAATGAAGAATTAAGGGCCAATTTTTAAGGATCATAAATATGATATAAACAACATATTAAGCCATAGTTCTCATGTGATCAAATGAGCAAGAAAATACTATGGAAACACTTAAGCTAATTAATGGGAATTAGCAACAATAAATGAACAATTTAGGTTGCACTATTTGGGATTAGTTGCAAAATAATCAAGAGGCAAAATAAAAGTATTAAATGAGGGTGAAATAATACTTGCCTAATTAAGCACTAATTTTCATGATTAGTTAATAAATCAATTAATTAATATCAAAGGCAATCAAGGGAGAAGATTTAATCTAAACAAACACAATGAAATCCAATGGTTGTAATTAAACCAATAATTAACCTTAATCCTTGTGAAATTGGATTGGCCAATGATAAATCAAGAAAATATTCTTAATTCTCATGAAATTAATTGGACCAATGAGAAATTAGCATAAATAGAAGGCCAAGATTAAACCTCATAAAGCTAAATCCTAAGGCCTTAATTAACCCTTATAAAGTGAATCCTTGTGAAGTAAAAATCAACCAATGAGAGTTTTTCTTCTAGATGATTGTGAGGTAATTGAAACACCAAATTGAAGAGCAAGGAGGGAGTATACACGGTTTCACCAAGGGAAAAAGCAAGAAGAGTTGAATTGTTTAAAACATACACACACATAGTAATTAAAAGCACATGGGAGCATTAAGTGAGGGAACAAATGGAAGAGGATAAGAGTACTTTGGATAGAGGAATTTATGAAGTGTGGAAGAGGATAAATTGGAGAGAGAAAGGAGTTGTGAGTGTATGTGTCTAGTAGAAAGAGTTGTGAGTGTGTGTGTGTCTAGTAAAAGGAGTTGTGAGTGTGTGTGTGTCTAGTATGAGAGAGAGAGAAAAGTCCATTGAACAACCAATAGGAAAATTGAGCATATGTGAATTAAATTAATCAATGGAAATAATTCAAGATACAAGTAAATGAGAATCTACACAAAATAAATTATAACATGAAATATGTTAATCATAGATCAAATATAAGGACTTATTATGAACCAGTGTATTTTAATCTTGGGATAGGTTATCTCCAAAGTTTTTTTCTCAACTTCTGAGATTAATCCAAAAATGATTAAAGGGCTAGTAAAGACTCCTAACAAAGCCATGATTCTGAGATTAGAGTATTAAAGAGGAAAACTTGAATAAACTACAAGAAACCCTTAATTAATTACATAAAAGAGCTTAATCCATGAGATAAGTGGTGAACCAATAAGAAACCTTGATTGGCATTTGTGTGAGACAAATGAAACACAAAAATAATATGAAATTAAGGGGGGAGGACGGTTTGTGTGTGTATAAGAAATAAGTAAGTTTAATTAAATCAATTTGAAATCCACCAATAGGAAAAATCAAGAGAAATGTTTTTTTAATTAAATTGAAACTTCTTCATTAAGTATGGATCTAATGGTTAAGATTAAAACTTTTTAACTAAGTTTAGATCCCATGGTTCTAATTGAAGAAGAGGTAGGTTTGAAAGAATTACCAAAATTGTCATAGCATTTTACTATAAATAGGCACCTTGGGTCTTCACATTTCTCACACCCAAACAAGCTTAGAAATCTGAATATAGAGAGTGGAAGTTAGAGTGAAGAGCCTTGGAGAAGGAGGAGCAAAGTTCTTGGTAAGTTCTCTAGCTCTAGCTTTAAGTTCTTTAAGTTTTAGTTTTTAAATTCAAAGTTAGAAATAGCTTTGATCTTAAATATTCTAGAGTAATTTTATTTTCATATTTTTATGGTCAAAATTAGATTTATTTCTAAAAAAATGATGAGTAAAGTTATAGAGAAAATTTTTTGGAAGAGAAACATCAAAGTAACGAAGTTCTGGCGAAATTTCATCGGTTAGAAATTTCTGAAATCAGTGATAAAAATGCCGATATTTTATGTTGAAAATGAAGTTGAAAAATTCAGCGAAAATTCATGGTTAAATAAGACATATAGGGCTTTTCAAATATACCAAGAACATGTTAAAATGAGTTCTGTACAGTGAGATAAAAATTTTCAAAGTTGGGCTACGAATTTCTAGAAAAATTCTGGGCAGAGGCTCAAAACTTTAAAACTGGGAGTGACTCGTGTAATCTAGGCAACAGTGAGTATTTTTACCTGAAAATAGACATCCTAAGGATTCCGAGGAATTTTACGGATCCTTGTTTTGATTTCTCTAGAATTAGTTATGATTTTTTAAAGTTAGCAAAAATTCTTCCCTGAAATGCTGAATCAGTGTTTTTTGAAAAATAAAGGGATATAATTGGAATAACAATTCCACCAGGGGCAAAAAAGCCAGTAATGGCTAGAATATCTCCTAAGATATTATTTACAGGGTAATAATGCGATAATACTATTATAGGATATCCAGGAAAATCGGGAGACGTACCGACCAGGCAAGCGTACTGCTATCCGAACAGACTAAGGTACGGACGCGTACTGTAACACTAACTCTGATGCTTATTGTATGATTATATGTGATAGATGCATTCATAGACTAAGACTCTGCCTTAAAGGTTTTCATACACATTCAGCTATACACGGGTTATGGTTCTGATAATACCGTTAAGTTTTCCTAGCGTTGAGAACACGATAGGCCATCGTGGCACGAGTGGTGCAGACTAGGGATAACGGACATAGGCAGTGGCTGTGTACCGTTATCCAGACAATTGATACATCTATTATGGGCTTTTATACTGATTTTTGTTGTGATGCCATGAATATTTGTCATACATATAATGTTTACATAACCATGAGGTTAACCATTACCTGGGGTCCGATGGATGTTGGACCGCAGCTCTTACCATAGCTTCAGGGTTCGGGAACCGTGGACTGAAGACAGGAGTAAGCAAAATAAGCAGCATGCGTAGAGACCCGACTGAAGATCCTATTTCTAAACTTGTACCATTAGGACAAATGTACTGTACATTATGAATAGACGGATACGCCACAGTTAATGATATATCAGTTACTCACTCTTTTACTTGTTTCAATGCTCTACTCTGATTAAAAAAAAATATATTCTACTTTTGAAAATTGGGGTATTACAGTTATAGATCGACTATGATTATCCACTTGACATTGTTTGTCAAAATTAAAAGTTTGATCAAATTAGAGTCCAATTATGTTGTAATAAAATAGTACATCGAAAAATTGTAATAAAATACTTTCATTTTCTCAAATGTCGTATATCTTTTATTTAGTTCAATTAGGTAATCAACTATAAATAACCGGGAGCAACGTAATTAGAATATTTTTTTGTGGATTGAAATACACTTTTAGTAACTAAGAGTTATAGACTATTTGATATAGTTTCATGCAATTGAGGAGAGATGTTATACACTAAGAAGTAATCAAAGCTATAATGATATGAATCGCTATAATGATATGGCGCATTTTTATAAATTTTTTGGCGCATTTAGATTTTAGACATCCTAAATAATAATTTAGGACTCCAAAAAAGTTTTTTTGGCGTCCTACATCTTAAAGCAGGACACCCAAAATCTGCCTGACTCTTGTTTCTTTTTTATTTTTTTCCCTGCTCCATTATATTATTAATATCCTTTCACCTTCCTCATTAATCGTCCCTCTCTCTCTCTCTCACACGCATCATCACCATCGCTCTCCCTCAGTCGTCATCGTTCGCCGTCATCGTCAATGTTGTAATACCCTAAAATTTATAATTCTCGTAAATATCATTTTTGGGCAAATAATACCTATTTAAAATAGGAGAATATATTGTCTCCAATTTTGTAGTTTATTTTATTTCTTAGTCAAATTTTCTCTAGAATTTAAATAGGGCAAAACTCAATTTTCTAAATTACATTATAGATCATAAAACACCATAAAATTATCATAAATACAACAAAGTTCATATTTAATCTTAAAGAGCCATAAAATGTTATAAAATACCCTAAAGTCTCTAAAACTAAGTAGAATCCTAATTGAATCATAAGAGACAATTAAATGACTTGAAAATACTTATACCAAGTTAGGGGAAATTATCAACAACTAAGGAACAATTAAATATACAACAATTGGAATAATTATATTAATTTTCATAATTAATCAATAAGAGACTAAATTTTCTAATAACCTATAATTAATACCAAGTTCATATTTAATTAATAGAAGGCCATAAAGAATTATCACACACTTGGAACAATTAAGGGGCAATTACTAACAATTAATGAGCAATTAAATTTACACTAATAGAATACTTGGATAATTATTTACAATTAATATTAAGTAGTCATCAATTAGAGGTGTATTACCCTAATTAAAGACCAATGGCCAATAGAGGTTAAGTTTAACATTGAAAAGTCTCTAAAAGCCATAATTAAGTTGGGAACCAATAATAATTTGACAACTTCACTAAAACACTTTATCAGGAATGCTAATTAAGGATTAAATATGGAGGGCTAGGATTAAACCTTATAAAGCTAAATCCCAAGGCCTTAATTAAATACCATAAAGCTAAATCCTTATGAAATTGAATTAGCCAATGATAAATCAAGAAAATATTCTTAATCCATGAGAAAAGGTTTTGACCAATGAGAGAGGGAGTTGTGAATGTGTGTGTGTGCAAATGTTGTGAGTGTTGTGAGTCTAGTGGAAGGAGTGAGAAAGAGAAGTCAAAGCATTAGCCAATAAGAAAATTAGACATTAAACAATTAGATTAATCCATGAAATTAACTCTAGACATAAGCAAATGAAAATCTATACAAACTAAATTGTATCTTGAAATCCATTAACCAATGACCAAATGTAAGAAGAGATTAGGAACAAGCATAATTCAAGCTTGAAAATGAGTATAACCAAAGTCATTTGCCCCAAACTTTGCAAATTGATACCAAATGAGAAAGTAAGTGATATTGGTCTCTAAATGAAGCTAAGAATGTAACACCCCTTGATATATCAATTATTATCAGAGTTGCAGCGCACAGCCTAATGAGCATAGTCATTCTAACATAGTAATACTGATATTAAATTCTGATTACATAACAAAATCCACATAAGGCTATACAAATAAATTTCTAGTCTCTAAAATAGGCTAATAAAAATAACCTATAGCATTTCTCGGTCCGTCCCAGCATCACTATTCAACAGTGAGTACCGCCTTGCCTTGTGAGCCACGTTCTCTAAACTGAACAATCCACAGGTAGCAACAAATACTGGGACCCCGAAGGTTCCCAGAGTAACATGTTAATCTTACATTCTAAGCATAGGTCAGTATATGACAGATAACCATCACATATACATTCAGCACATACAGCACAAACAATTCATACAGTACATATTTATACATATTGAATGGTACATACAATCATATAAAGACATACAAAGAATGCAAGATTAGAGTTACTACCTGATAGCCTTTCCAAATCCTGATCCGGTTCTCTATCCTCTGGTCATCTCAGATAAATACCGAATCCTATAATTAAATATTCATGGTTGGCAAGTTACTACTTGTCCAAATTCTCTATTTCTCTTATTTCCAAATAAACTCCATAATCTGGCAGAATTTCCAATTAACTTTGAAAATTCATATTTAATTGCACAAAACTCCAATTAAGGTGATTCCAAAAGTCACGTGTTCCTTATTAAATCTATTTTCAGAGGAAAAATAGATTCAACTTCAAATATACGCACACTGTTCCCAGAATTTCCGTTCATCTCAACTGTTCCAGAAAAACGTCCAGATTTAACACTTAACTTGAAAAATCCATATCTGGAGTTCTAGGTGTCCAAATCAGGTGGTTCAAAAATCCATGAACTCCTCATTAAGTCTAGTTTCTAGGAAAATTGGTTTCAACATTTAATCATACTCCAATAATTCCCAGATTTCAAAAATGTCAACACTGTTCAGAAGATGTTTCAGAAAACGTCACAGATTTCATACTTGACTTCAAAAATTCATAACTCCCTGAATATAAATCCAAATAAGGCTTGTGACCTATCAAATTAAAGCTTGATAAGTCTACTTTTATTCTGGAAATTTTCACAGAAAAACTCAAATGTTTACTATTTTAAAAATGAATCCGAAATTCACTGTTCATTTCTGGAAACCAGCGTTTTTCAGTGTTCAACTTCTAACTTTGATAAATTATAACTAATTCTATAGAACTCCGATTAAGGTGATTCAAAATTCTATTTGAAGTTCTGTAAGTCTAGTTTATGGGAAAAATATTCGTCAAGCCAATTAATGGCTGTGTAATTCTCAGAAATTCCAAAAGTGAACGTTGCTTGATTCTAAGAACAGGATTTTCCCACATTTTCTAATCAAACTTAGAAAAATCATAACTAGAGTTCTAGACGTCGGATTAATACGTTCTAGCACCCATTTGAAAGCTCAAGAAGTGTAATTTCAACTTACCAAATTTCATGGTCAAAGGAAAATCATTTTCCTGATCAAAACCTCGAATGAATCTGACTAACTTCACAGATTTTCTGGAAGTGACACTGCTTCCTTCTTCGATGACTCTTTCTCTTCAACTCACTCTCTTTAATTTTTCTGTCATTCCTTTTCTTTTCTTTGTGTCGTGCAGACCAAATGAAAGCAAATGATGTGTTGATGATTGCTTTAATTAGACAAATGAGGGAACATGTGAATAAGAGAGGAGCCAGCCGAAAAAAGATAGAAAATGAAGAAGTGGAGCATTCACGTGGACATTGAGAAATGGGGATGAAGTGTTTATCCTTTGTGCCAAATGATGGAGCATTTTTTAAACATTCTTGTTCCACCCGTGAGAGAACAAGAAAGAGTGGATGTGAGAGGTAATATTTGAATAATTGAAATAATGGAAATGGAAGGAGTGGCCGAATGAGATAGAAGGGAGGTAGGCGTGGGGCATACATGTTGGCCACTTTTCAATGAGTGGTATGAGTGACCCCTTAGGATAATTAAAAATTAAAGTATGCATGTGAACAAATAGAAGAGAAATGCATACGTTGGTCTCCAAACAAACAAGTGTGAATGGTATTCCATGCTTTCAAATAACATAATTGGGAGTGTTTCATGAATAATTATATATTCTATGGTCCACTATCTTAATCACATTCACAACATGAACCTCTCTCGTGATTAGTTGCAAGCATAAATATATTGAAATTAAATCCTTAATACCTTAATTTGTCTTTCTCAATTAGCTTCTAAAAGCCATAAAATATTGGCTCTAAAATTTCTAAACCAATATTTATTCTCCAACTATTTTCCACTTTCAAAGATATGGCCTAGTAGTCTTCCAAAAATAGACTAATGTTCAAGACTTTAGGCCCAAAAATTCGGGATATTACAAAGAACTTCAAGAATTCAAAACCAATGAGAAAATGTACATACAACTTCATTAGGATCCCCAAATGAATTTCTATCTAGTGGAACACAAAATAGAAGAAGTAGGAAATTCTAATTTAAAGAAACAATTATACATATGCAAAATGAGTCATCACTCTAAGAGATGAGTCATTAACCTAACATGCATGAGTCATTAACCTAAACATGGATGAGTCATTAGCCTAACAAGAGTGAGTCACCAACCTATTTAAGAAATGAGTCACAACCCTAACTATGAGTCATAAATCTATTGGATGACTTTTGGGAAAATTGGAAGAGGATATGGTACTTTGGATAGAAAATGGAAGAGGATAGGGAGAGAGAAAGGGGGAGCACGGCTTTGGGGTCTAAAGGGTGAGGATTTGAGCTTCAAATTTAACCTAGATCTAATGGCCAAGGTTCAAGATGAGCTAGGTTTGAATTAATTGCAAAATTGCCACACCAAACTACTATAAATAGGGGCTTTGGTTCTTCACTTTTCCTCACACCAAAACAAGCTTAGCAAAGCAATATAGAGAGTGAAAGTGAGAGTGAGGAGTCTTGAAGAAATAAGGAGCAAGGTTCTTGGTAAGTTCTCTATCTCTAGCTTTGAGTTCTTTAGTTTTTAGCTTTTAAATTCTTAGATAGAAGTAGCTTAGATCTTAAATAGTTTAGAATAATTTAAAATTCATGTTTTTATGGTTAAAATCAGCTTTATTTCGAAAAATTGATTAAGAAGGGGTTTTAGCAAAATTTACGGAAGAGAAACATCAAAGTAACGAAGTTTTGGCGAAATTTCATCGGTTAGGAGATTTCTGAATTAGTGATAAAAATGCCTATATTTTATGTTGAAAACATGGTTGGAAAATTCTAGGAAAATTCGTGGTTAAAGTAGACATATAGGGCTTTTTAAATATATAAAGAACATGTCCAGATGATTTCTGTACAGTGAGATACAAATTCTCAAAGTCAGGCTATGAAATTCTGGAAAAATGCTGGGCAGATACTCAAAACTTAAAATCTGGGAATGAACCGTGCAATCTGGGTAAAATCTATTATTTTTCCTTGAAAGTAGACATCCTGATTATTCTAGGAAATTTTACGGATCCTCGTTTTTATTTTTCTAGAATTAGTTATGATTTTCTGAAGTTAGGCAAAAATCTGCCCAAAACCTTGAACCAGCGTTTTTTCAGAAAATGAGGGTAATAAGTTGAGAAATAATCCTACCAAGGGTAAAAAGGTCATTAGTGACTAGGATATCTCCTAGAATATTATTTATGAATTAATAAATACGAAATTACCATTATAGGATATACGTGATCATACTGACCGACATACGTACCGCGATTCCCGACGAAGATACGTTCGCGTACTGTAACACTAACTCTGATGCTTATAATATGCTTATATGTGGTAGATAACTTTACATCTACTGTATGTGCTGGGATACATCTGCTGTGTGCTTATGAGATACATCTGCTGTGTGCTGGGATACATCTGCTGTGTGCGGTTGGAATACATCTAATGTGTGCTTATGTATAGATTATTGTTGTAACGCCGTGAATATCTGTCATATACTGTCATAGATAAGCATGAAGTTAACTGTTACCTGAGGTTCAATGGTCATTGAACCTCAGCTCCTGCTATAGCCTCAGGGTCTGGAGGAACCAGGGCCAAGGACAAGGATAAGGAGCCAGCGTGAGGACGCAGACGGAGAGATTTTTATTTTGACTTTATTTTATCAAATTATTTTCAGACTACTGTACCGCTGTGTAAGAAGCCAGATACTACATCAGTAAATGTTTATCAGATACTCACACTTTTGAAGTTATTCCGATGTTCTACTCTGACCAATTATTTCAAAAACGCTTTAGAAAATTGGGATGTTACAAATGCCAATGTCTCCTCCTTTGCACCACACTGCAGCCACGCCGAAGCTCCTCCTCTGTTGTCCACCAAGCTTGAGTGTCGCAAAAAGATAACACAGCTGCAAGTTCAGATCGACAAACCAGAGCTCCTCCTTCTTTGTTTCTTCCGGCGACCTTGGTTCTAGTTTGCTCGTCGCTCATCGCAAGTCTTCAGGTTCTAGATCTGTTGTTCTTCTTAGATCTGGAATTTTATTCCTTTTTCATGATTTTTCCTATTTATTAATTAACATAAAGCTATTTCCTCAACTCAGAGAGACAAGTTAAATCAGACCATGGCTAGGTCCGAGAGAGAAGATGATGTTCCTCGATTCAAGTCCCCATCTTCGCGCCTTATCCTTATGTAGCAGAAGAAACCTCCAGCTGTACGTTAGAGTCATCCCCTTCAAAACTTATGAGTTTCGTGTCTCTTTTTTATGTACTACTGCGTTTGAAGGCTTGAGCTTAGTGCCTTAGTTTTCTGCTTTGATCTTAGATTTCGATTTCTTGTTTTGTCTTCTTCTTCTGGCTAAAATTTGTGTGGTGGCTCTTTCTTGTTTCTGATTTTGTCTTTGATTTAGTTGGTCAAGCTAAGTCCTCTCTTTCATACTTCTCCCTTTCTTCCGGGTAGCTTGGATCTATTTTGTTCGCCTTTGGGTTTTGTTTTTTGTTTTCAAAATAATAATAATAATAATAATAATAATAAGGCGTCCTGAATGAGGCGCCCTGAAACTCATTCAGGACGCCTTAAAGTTAAAATTTTTAACTTCCCCTAACCAACGTCTTTTTAAAAAAAGACATTAATTTGGTTTTATTTAGGACGTTTTTTGGGTTTTTTGTAGTAGTGATCATCTAAGTTTTGAATGTCGAATTTGTAATGTTCTAAATTAATATTCACAAAACTTATTTTTCAAATATACAAAATGCATTTGAGATGATAATTGTGATCCTTTGGTCTACTTCTTTCTTACATGTCTGAACTTTTTCAGTTGATAAGGAACAAGTTAGGTCACCATTCTGTTTTATTATGCGTGTGATTCAATGCTTATACCTTATAGACCTTTGGAGATCTATGCTTAACTAGTTTAATTGTGATGCATTGACTAGTTATATTTTCATGTGGCCAATGTTTACGGTGTTAAACTTCTATGATAGCAGGTTTTACCAATATTCCCTCGACTTGTTGATCTTCCACTGGAAAAGTTCCAAATGGCTCTTTGTAATACCCTAAAAATCCTATTTAGCATAACCACTAAATGATACCTATAAAATAGATGAATATGTGGTCTCAAAGATATTATAGCTTATCTAATTTAAATTAGGAAATTTCCTCCTAGAATCAAATGAACCAAGAAGACTCAAATATTCAAATTTTATTTAGGAACCATAAAATATCATAAAATACAAATAATTACCGTATTAAGTTATGGTTTACATGGAATTAAAAAGAGCAATGAGGTATTATAAAAAAAATACTTAAACAAAATAGGGGAAAATAATAAAAATCGATGAACAACTAGGTGTTCGATAAATTAAATAATTGTGCTAGACCTTTATAAATAATCAAGGAATTAATTAAGCATCATCTAATTTATTAAGAGACTAAATTTACTAAAATACCCTTAATTAACACACTAATGTTTAAAATCATAATTAATTCATAAAAAGCCCTAAAGAGCTGTCATCACACTGAGCCCAATTAAGGGGCGATTAGTAACAATTAATGAGCAATTGAAATTACAACAAAGAAGACACTAAATTTAACTAAATTAAAATTAGGCATAAATAAAGATGTATAATTCCAAATTAAAAGCCAATGGCTAATTAAGAGTTGTCTAAATGAATTTCTAAGGACTATAATTAAATTGGGGTTCCTAAAATAATATAAAATATCATGAAAATATCTAAAACAACTATAGGGAATTTCTAACAAGTGAAGAGCAATTAAATCTATATTTAAAAAGATATTGACATGTAATTCTTATATTTTCAAAAATAAGCCGTAAAAGTATATGAAGAGGCTTAAAATAATTAGAGGAGACTAAAAATAATTAGTAAACACCAAAAATTAATCTTAATTGAATTAACATGCATAATTAATTTAATGATAAATAATTACAAGCAATTTGCAATATTTTGGCTAAATTCAATAATAAAGCCTAACAAGGGATCAATAATTGTAACAATTGGATTTAGTAGGATCATAATTGAGTTGGTAAACAATAAAATTATTACAAACTAAATCTAATTAAGCTAAATCAAATAAAAAACAAGAAGAAATTAAATTAGGGTTTTTTGTCACAACAAAAACATCATTGGACCATTTTTGTAACCCAAACAATTGCCCTAATTACCAATAAAGCCCAAAACAAACATGAAACCCAAAAATTCAGAGGAAGGCACAGTTTTGAGGAGTTTCAAGAGGAAGAAATTGAATTTCAATACATGTGTTAAGTTGGTCAAAAGCTTGTAGCATACAAAACACTATTCATGGCTTAAAGTGCAAGTTATTTAGCTTCTTGAGGAAGGAAGAAGAAAGAGAAGAAGGGAGAGAGAGAGAGAGGTCAGATGAGGGGGAGTGAGTGGTGAGGATGTGATGTTTTGATTAAAACCTAGATCCAATGGTTGCAATTAGCCAAGAGGGAAGTTGTAAAAAATTACACAATTACCATAGAGGATTCCTATAAATAGGGGCTTGGGGCATTCATTTTTCTTCACACCAAGCAAAGCAACACTTGCTTATTTGAGAGAGAATTGAGAGAGTTGAAGGAAGGCTTGAAGGAGTCCAAGCTTTAGGTAAGCAAAATTCTTTAGTTTTGAGTTTAAATTCATAGGTAGAAGTAGTTTTAATCTTTAAAATTCTAAAATAATTTTAATTTCATGTTTTTATAGTTAAAAATATCTTTATTTCGAAGAATTAGTGAAGAAAGTGGTTTTGCAAAATTTCCGGGTTAAAAACACGGTAGTAACAAAGTTCTGGCGAAAATTCGTCGGTTAGGCGATTTTTGAACGAGTCACAGAAAAGTACTGTTTTCATGTTGAAAATGTTATTGAAAAATTCTGAGAAAATTCATGGTTAAATTAGACATATAGGGATTTCCAAATATGTAAAGAACATGTTGAAATGTGTAATACCCTAAAAATCCTATTTAGCATAACCACTAAATAATACCTATTTAAGTATGTGAATATGTGGTCTCAAAGATATTATAGTTCATCTAGTTTAAAATTAGAGAATTTTCTCCTAGAGTTAAATAAACCAAAACAAATACTCTAAATTCATTTAGGGATCATAAAATACCCTATAAATTTTCATATTGGAAGCATAGTTCATATTTAAATTTTAAAGGGGCATAAAATGTTATTGAAATATCAAACAAATTAGAGGAAAGTGTCAATAATTGATTGGACAAATAATTGTACATTAATTAAAGTAATTGCATTAATTTTTGCAATTAATTATTGAATCCTCTTAGGAACCATAAAATATCATAAAATGCAAGTAATTACCAAATTAAATTATGGTTCACATGGAATTAAAAGGACCAGTAAGGAACTATGGAGAATACCTAAACAAGATAGGAGAAAAATAATAAATCGTTAGGTATTCATTAAATTAAATAATTGTGCCAAATCTTTATAAATAATCAAGGAATTAATTAAGCATCATTAACTTATTAAGAGACTAAATTTACTAAAATAACCTTAATCAACACACTAATGCATAAAATCATAATAAATTCATAAGAAGCCTTAAAGATCTATCATCACACTGAGCCCAATTAAGGGACGAATAATAACAATTAATGAGCAATTGAAATGACAACAATGAAGACACTAAATTTAACTAAATTAAAATAGGCATAATTAAAGATGTATAATTCCAATTAAAAGCCAATGGCTAATTAAGAGTTGTTTAAAAGAATTTCTAAGGATTATAATTAAATTAGGGTCCCCAAAATATTATAAAATATCATGAAAATACCTAAAACAATTATAGGGAATTTCCAACAAGTAAAGAACGATTAAATCTATATTTAAAAAGATATTAACATTTAATTCTTATATTTTCAAGAATAAGTCATAAAGGAGTATGAAAAGGTTTAAAGTAATTAGGGAATGCTAAAGAATAATTATTGGGCACCTAAATTAATATTAATTGGATTAACATTCATAATTAATCTAATGGCAAATATTAAAAAGCAATTTGGAATATTTTGGCTTAATTACATATTTGAGCCTATCAAGGGTCCAATATTTGTAACAAGTGGAATTTGAGATATTATAATTGAGTTGGTAATCAATTAAATTATTGCAACTAAACTTAATTAAGCTAAATCAAATAGCAAACAAAGGAATTTAATTAAGAGCATTTTATCATAATTAGTCATCAAAGGACCAATGTTTTGGCCCCAAATTATTATCTAGGTTAGTAATTAAAGCCCAAAGCAAACAAGCAAAGAAAAAAAAAAAAGAGGGAGCTGATGGGAGGGCCACGGTTTTGGAGAGAATTGGAGGCCAAGGGAATTGATTAATCACATGTTGAAATAGTCAACAACTTCACCAAGAAGTAGAAGCTTCCAAGCTTCAAGAGTAAGCTTCCTTTACTTCTTGAAGAAGGAGAAGAAAAAGAGTGAAGAGGAAGGAAGAGAGGAGGGAGTGGTGAGGATGAATGGGGCAAACCTTCATCTTGATCCAATGGCCAAAAATTGATAAGGAGTAGCTTGTTGAAGGTGTTGGAATTTTCCTATAAATAGGAGGCTTCCCCTCCTCATTTCTTCACACCATCACCACATACACTTCTAATCCTTTGATTAAGAGAGTGAGAGTGAGAGTTCTCTTGGAGCTAGAAGGAAGAAGCAAGGGTCTTCAAGAGGTAAGCTTGTTCTTAGTTTTATAGTTTTTAGTTGTTCTTAGTAGTTTTTAATATAGATGTTAGTTTAATCTAGTAAATAGGTAAAGTAATTCCCCATATTTGTTTTCAAGCCTTATTGCATCAAAAAGATGCCTGACAAGGTGGAAACATGTTGGGGAGTGACTTTTAGGATTAAGGGAACAAGTTAGAGTAAGATGAAAGAAGTCTAGAATTGCTGGATTTTGGGAGTCAACTGGATAGGGGGAATTATTTTCTGTATCAAATGATCTTTAAAAATCACGAAATTTTCCAGAAATAAATTAGACATGTAGGGCTTTCCAAATATATAAAATATGTAATGTTTTGATCTCTGGACAAGGAGATATGAATTTTTGAAGATTAGGCTATTTTTCTGGGCGAAATTCTGGGCAGAGGATGAACACGTGAAATCTGGGAGTTATTTTTGAAATCTGGGCAGAGTCTGCTATTTTTTCTGGAAAATATAAATCCTAAGGAGTCCGGAACATTTTACGGATCTTCGTTTCAATTTTTCTATAATTAGTTATGATTTTTCGAAGTTAGACGGAAATCAGCCCTAAATGCTGATAATCAGCGTTTTTATCCGAAAATTCAAAGGAAATAATGGAACAATAAATACACCAAGGGTAGAATAGCCAATTGTGGATAAGATATCTTTTAGTATATTATTTGTGAGTTAATAAACGCGATATTACCCTTATAGGAAGTCTGCAATCGTTTTCTGATCGACGTCATACCGAAACTACTAATTCAGGTACGGACGCGTACTGTAACACTAACTCTGATGCTTATGGTATGCTTATATGTGATAGATAGTCTGAAACCCTGTTTTGAAAAATTGATCATACACATACATCTTGATACGGGTTATAGTCGTGATAATGCCGTTATGTTTTCCTAGTGCTGAGGACACGGATGTACACCGTGGCACTGGAGATAGTGCAGACTGTAATAACATACATGTTGCAGTGGCCGTGTAATGTTATTATGTGAATATATGAATATTGTATGTGATTAAATGCTGTTTTGCCATGGATATCTGTCATACATATTTGATACATAAGCATGAGGTTAACCGTTACCTGAGGTTCAATGGTAATTGAACCTCAGCTCTTAACATAGCGTCAGGGACGGGAGGAACCAGGACCAAGGACAAGGATAAGGAGCCAGCACAAGGACGAAGACAGAGAAATTTTTATTTCAACGTTATTTGTTGAACTAGTTTCAGACTACTGTACCGCTGTGTAAGCAGCCAGATGCTACATCAGTAAATGTTTATCAGATAGTCAAAATTTTGAAATTATTCCGATGCTCTACTCTGATCAATTATTTCAAAAACGCTTCTACTCTGGTTTAAATATTGTGAAAACAGATTTCAAAAATGAGGATGTTACAAAATGAGCTCTGTACAGTGAGAAAGAAATTCTCAAAGTTTATGCTGCGAAAATGCTGGAAATTCTGGGCAGAGGATGAATACGTGAAATCTGGAAATGATTTTTAAATTCTGGGAAAAGTCTGATATTTTTTCTGGAAAATAGACATCCTAAGGAGTCCGGAACATTTTACAGATCTTCGTTTAGATTTTTCTAGAATTAGTTATGATTTTTCAAAGATAGGCGAAATTCTGCCCAACAATTTCCAGCGTTCTTCAACCAATTTTGAGAAAATAAAATGATAATCTAGTGTACCAAGGGTAAAATAGTCAATAGTGGCCAAAATATCTTTTAGGATATTATTTTTAAATTAATAGGACGATATTGCTATGATAGGTTGTCCGAAAGAACGCAGACCGATCAATTACGTACCGAGATCACCGACTCAGGTACGGACACGTACTGTAACACTAACTCTGATGCTTATTGTATGCTTATATGTGATAGATAGTCTGAAACTCTGTTTTGAAAATTGATCATACACATACAACCTGATACGTGTTATAGTTTTAATAATGCCGTTATGTTTTCCTAGCGCTGAGGACACGATAGGCCATCGTGGTATTGGAGATAGTGCAAACTACAATAACATGCATATTGCAGTGGCTGTGTTATGTTATTATCTGAATATGAGAATATTGTATGTGATTATTGCTATTTTGCCATGGATATCTGTCATATATATTGGATACATAAGCATGAGGTTAACCATTACCTGAGGTTCAATGGTAATTGAACCTCAGCTCAAAGTCTCAGATTCTGGAGGAACCAGGACCGAGGGCAAGGATAGATAGCGCACGAGAAGACACGGGCAGCGAAGATAGCAACGAATTTTTGTATCACTATATTAGTAAAAATTCAGAGCTTTGTACCCCTGTAATAGCAACAAGACACACCAACAGTGAAGGTTTATCAGATACTCGCTCTTTTAAATTTATTCCGGTGCTTTACTCTGATTAAAATATTTTGAAAACGGATTTCAAAAATGAGGACGTTACACTCTTGCTCAAGTACTATAGGTATATCCAAAGGCCTTTGACGCTTGTTCTGGGTTGCATACGCATCTTGGGGCTGTTATGGTATTTTGAATTATTACAGCAGGATTTTTTATGAGCAAAAGCTGAAATTTGTAAATATAACCAGACTGCTGCAGTTTAGACTTTTTTCTAGTTCATTTTGGTCAAAATATTATAATTTGTAATATTTTGTTTTTGCTATGTAAACTCTTATGATTGTTACAATTTATTCTTATGATATATAAGTTTTTTTTATTTTCTAATTTTTATGTAATTATTTTATTTTTTCTGATTTTTTATATATTTTTTTAAAAAAATTAATTGGATTTTGCGAGGGAAAATCCTTTCCCTCGCAAAATCTTCAATTTTGTATTTGCTCTTTGCAACATTATTTTATATATATATATATTTTTTTTTTGTTTTCTCAATGTAAACTCTTTATAATTGTTATTATATCCATGGTACACTACTTTTTGTATTCACTTTTCTAAAATTAAAAAAAAATATTTTTTAAAAAAATTTATTAGTTTTGCTATGGAAAATAATTTCCGTAGGAAACTGGAGAATTTGCTACGGAATTTGTTTTCGTAGAAAATTTTTAAATCTGGGAAAATTTGCTACGGAAAAAAATTCTGTAGCAAAATTTTGAGTTTGCTACAGAAAAAAATTCCGTAGCAAAATTTCGAGTTTGCTACGGAAAAAAATTCCGTAGCAACATTTCGAATTTGCTACGGAAACGAATTCTATAGCAATTTGCTACGGAAAATATTTCCGTAGCAAATTGCTACGGAATTTTTTTTCTAGCAAATTGCGACGGAAATGGAAAATCCATCGCAAATTGCGACGGATTTTCCATTTCCGTCGCAATTTGCTACACGAGATTTTGCTACGGAAAAAATCCGTAGCAAATCCATTTTGCTACGGGAAAAAAATTTGCTACGGATTTTTTCCGTAGTAAAATTTGATTTTTCTTGTAGTGAGCTAATTATTATTGAATTGACCTTTTTTTTTCTTTTGGACAAGAGAAGGCAAGCAAAGCTTGAGATGATGGGAAGAGGGCTAGATCATGAAAACTAGCCCTCAATACATCTAGAAACAGAAAAGAAGAAACTAACTAAAACAGACCAATTGGTCTTTACAAAATGCATCTAAACATCCCCTCGGAACGGACGGAACAAGAATGACATCAGTGTCATCAGCATTTTCATGCGCGTGCCTGGCCATATAATCGGTGCAAAGAATGTTTTCCCTCGAGGTGTAGTGGAGTTCCACACTCACAGCAGGTCTCTAGCTTCACAAATAATTCCGCTAAGTGGGTGGTCGGCATGATAGTCCCTCATCAATATGTTGATGGCATCCATCGAGTCCGAGTAGAGAGCTGCATTCTGAAAGCCCATATGATATCCTAGCTTCAAGCCTGTCACAATAGCGTATATCTCTGCTTCAACAATGTTACGGAGACCGAAAGCTTTGTGAAATCCCATCAGCCAACGGCCATAAGAATCCCTCATGACACCCCCACAAGCTGCCTGAAACTGGGAGCGCACAAAGGCATCCACATCAATTCGGATCACGTTTTCTTTAGGAGGAGTCCAGGTCTTCTCGACAACCCTGCCAAGATGAAAAATCTGATGGGTTAGTGATTGATTAACTACACTTTCCATAAGAAGGTAGTTACAGGTATGGAGCATCTCCTTGATATCCGTGGTTTCGCCTTGGAAAAGGAACTTGCATCTAGACGTCCATAGAATCCAACACACCAAGCTAAAGGTTTTCTGCCATGAAGAGCTTTGGAATCGCCCTTTTCCAGGATTGTGAGTGGCATTCCAATTGAGCCAAGCCTGCAAATTTCCTGCAAAAAATCTAGATAAACGATGAGGCATCAAAATCTGTTCCCACAACTCTTTCGCTTTATGACAATCCCTAATAACATGGATCACATTTTCCTCACAATTACACTGAAAGGGGCAGGTGTTATCATCCGAGATCCCTCTTTTGGCCCGTAGAGAATTTGTAACCAAACGCTCATGACCAACCTGCCACATAAACGTTTTAATTTTCTCAGGAATTTGCCACTTCCACAGATGAGACCAGAATGTATTTGTAGTATGCTGGTTATGAGCAGAAAGATAGTTGTAAGCTGATTTAACAGTAAAGCATCCATCTTTGGCAGCCCTCCAAGTGAAAGATGTTAGTTCTCAGAGTGTTTTGATGATCACTGACAATTGTAAACAATAGTGGAAAGATTTGACAAGTCAAGGATGTTTAAAACTCATGATTTTTCTATCTGTCAAAATCAAACTCGAGCCTATGAGTGATGAACTCGAGCCTGTATTTAACAGAAAGCATGAACTTGCAAAACCAAAGTTCAAACTTGAGACTAAACCTGAAGTTTATAATTAAGCCTTTGAAAGTTCGCATGAACTCGAGCCTATAACTGTTGAACTCGAGCCTATGTTTAACAGAAAGCATAAACCTGTCAAACCAAAGATCAAACTTGAGACTGAACCTGAAGTTCAAAATTAAATCCTTGAAAGTTTGAGTGAACTCGAGCCTACCATTTAATGAACTCGAGTTCGCCATTGACAAAGTTTTTTTTTTTTTTTTAAACTTTTGAAAACCTATTACAAACTCTAAACCTCTACTCAAACCTCAAGTTTGAAAAAGTTCAAAGAAGATATTAAGTAAAAGAACTCGAGCCTGTCATGATGAACTCGAGTTCATCCTTGGCAGGACAAGTTTGTTTAAACTTGAAAACAGAACATTGTCCTTAAACTGGAGCCTAAACTCTTCAGACTCGAGCCTAGTTTTGACCGAGAGCCTTCAGAATATTTTAGAGAGAACTAAACTCGAGCCCAAGCTTCTCAAACTCCAGTTCAAAAGTTCCAGAGAGTAATTAGCCATTTTCAAAAGTTTCAAACTCGAGCCCACTTGTCTTAAACCTCCAGTTTGTTTTATGTTAACCCTTTTTGAAGTTCTCTAAGAAAAGAGAACTCGAGTTCATCATTAATGAACTCGAGTTCGTGTTCTTACAAACCTCAGGTTTACACACAAACCTCCAGTTTGATTTTGACAGAACCGAATTCTCAAAATGAATAAAGGCCGAACTCGAGCCTAACATTATGAACTCGAGTTCAGACCTCCAGAACAGAAAAACGCATTTAAACTCTGATATGTCAAATTTGATTCTTTCTTCATGTTTCAAATTACCCATTGAATCTAATCATTATATCTATCTCTTATATATGTAAGTGATCTGTTCTAACAAGTTTATTTATGAGATAACAGAAAGAATTTGAATTAGATAGAGATTCAATTGGAGCAACACTTTATGCAACTTGGATTATTTTATCTTATCCTTCAAGACAAGATTAAATGAAGTCCAGGTTGGCATTACAGACAGTACAATCACCTCTGAAGAAAGCCAAACGTGATTATTCTAAAAACAGAATGTCATGGGCCACCAATATTCAAATGCAAAAGCTACAAACACCCAAATCTGGAAAGTAGCAACAAAATATTACCCATCAGCTTCTGCAGTACCTTTACACATGGAAGAACACTCACAACAGTCACATTTTCGAATGGGAACAAGCTTCAGTGGATTAATAACGTTCAAATGGTTCAAACAATTATAAATGACTGAGGAACTGAAGCCAAAGAGACACAACCAATGAACAACTACTCTACTCGAAAATAATCATCCTGAGTTGTTCTTTTCATTAGGCTGTATCTTTGATACATTGTACTTCAGTATTTATCTTATCTACTCTTTGAGAGAGTCTTTCTTGTAATCATTCATTGATTGAGATACCCACAAGTCAGGGGACTTGGTGGTTGGGAGTATTGATTGCATCTTGTAAGGGGGAGTGAGTTCTAGTGAGAGAACTACTCTGAGTACAGAGATTGTAATCAAGTCTTGTGAAGTTAGTGGATTGAAAATCCCAAGTGAGGCTTGGGGACTGGATGTAGGTCAGAGAAAAGGCCGAACCAGTATAAATTGATCCGTGCAAAGCTTCTCTACTCCTCTCTTCATTTATCCTCTGCTTTAACTTACCCAAAACAGAGCCAAGTCTTTAAAATTTTATTGATACCCAATTCACCCCCCCTCTTGGGTATCAAGGTCCATTCTTTCATTTGGTATCAGAGCAAGGTCTTCTCAAGAGAGTCTAACAGCTCGAGAAGGATCATTATGGAAGGAATTCTTCCCGATGGAGCCTCTATCAACAGACCACCTGGTTTCAATGGAGAGCACTACTCATTCTGGAAAGCCAAGTTCAAAGTCTTTGTCATGGC
This sequence comes from Acacia crassicarpa, assembly GCA_034222035.1. NCBI lineage: Eukaryota > Viridiplantae > Streptophyta > Magnoliopsida > Fabales > Fabaceae > Acacia > Acacia crassicarpa. The sequence goes on from JAWXYG010000003.1 coordinate 46,153,449, forward strand.
TACTGAATATGGACTATGGAGAGTATTTGAAAGAGGAGATTACACTCCTACAACTATGGAAGATGGTGTGAGAATTCCAAAGCTTGAAGAGGAATATGATGACAATGATCGAAGGAACATCACACTCAACAGTAAGGCAGTTCTACTTCTCCAAAGTGCATTAAGTCAACAAGAATACTTCCGGATTTGCACACTTCCATCTGCAAAGCATATGTGGGATGCACTAGAAATTGCTCATGAAGGGACAGCAGGTGTAAAGCAAAATCGTGTAAACACCCTCATGACAGAATATGATCTCCTTAGAATGAAGTCCGGCGAATCCATTGGTGAATTTCAACTTCGTTTCACTCATCTCATAAATCAACTTGCTGCACTTGGTAAAGACTATGATCAGTCAATCCAAGTAAGAAAAATTCTCAATGTTCTCAACAAGGAATGGGAGGCCAAAGTCACAGCAATAGAAGAAGCTAGAGGAGAATCAATGACTTCTGTGGCTGCTCTATTTGGTAGCCTCTCAGAATATGAAGCAAAAATAAAGTTCAAGAAAGGACTTGACGAGGTACATGGAAAAAGCAAGGGATTGGCTCTTAAAACAGCCAAGGAAGCAAGAGATTCTGATAATGAAGAAAATGAGGAAGATGAAGATGAAGAAATCGGTATGTTGGTCAGGCGCTTCAAGAAATACTTCAAGAGAGACCAAGGATTCAAAAGGTTTCAGAAAGGAAGCTCAAGTCATGAAACAAAGAAACCAATCATCTGTTATGAGTGCCAAAAGCCTGGACACATCAAGTCTGAATGTCCTTTGCTGAACAACACCAACAAAGAGAAGGACAAAAAGAGCTTCAGCAAGTATAAAAAGAAAGCATACATTTCAAGCATATGGGGTGATAGCTCTTCAGATGAGGATGAAGAGGATGAAGATGGAAAAGCAAACATATGCCTAGTAGCTCAAGAACAACAAGATGATGATGAGGTATATGACTCAAAACCTTCCTATGATGAACTTGTTGATGAATATTATCTTGTGCAAAAGGAATTTGAGAAACTCGCAGAAAAATACTTAGCTTTGAAAAGGAAAAATATCACTCTTGAACTACAAATTGAAAAACTATCTTCTTCTAAAATTTTGATTTGTCAGGAATGCCCTGAATTAAAACAGAAGAATGTACATCTTACAAAAGCACTTGAAACATTTACTAAAGGCAGTGAAATGCTTAATGTAATTTTGAAACAACAAAGATTTGTAAATGATAGGTCAGGTATCGGTTACAAACCAAATTCTGATAAGAAGAAAGGTAAAAAGAAGAGTGGTCAAAAATCTTACATGAACTACTTTACAAAAACAGTTCACTCCTCAAATCCCTTTGCACATTGTGATTATTGCAATAGGAAGGGCCATTCAACTTCATCTTGTTTTCATAAGAGGGAAGGAAAAATTAAACCTATAGGAAACTATAAATGGGTACCAAAAGGAACTTATGTTCTCAAGGTGCAAGCTAACCCAAAAGGACCCAAGAAAAGTTGGGTACCTAAAACTTGATCCCATTGTGATTTGCAGGTTTGTCTTAGAGCATCAAGACCCAACAAATGGTATATTGATAGTGGATGCTCAAGACACATGACTGGTGATAAAACCAAATTCCTTACAATTAAACCAAAAGATGGTGGTAGAGTCACCTTTGGAGGAGACCAATCAGGAAAGATTGCTGGCATTGGTGAGATTGGAAGTAGTGATGGTCCACTCATCAAGGATGTCTATCTAGTAGAAGGATTGTGTCACAATCTCCTAAGTGTGAGCCAAAGCACTGATAAGGGTAACTTAGTTATCTTTGATTCTGATGAATGCTTTATTGTCAAAAAGGATTTGATTCCCATAGAAAATTTAAAAACTAAAGCCTTGTTTAGAGCACCTAGAGATGGCAATTGTTATACACTTAACCTCTCTAGTAATACCTCCGTGTCAGAAAAATGTTTTGTAAGTAACTTGGATGAAAGTTGGTTATGGCACAAAAGATTAGCTCATGTGAACATGTCTCAACTTGACAAGTTGCTGAAAAAGGATTTGGTTATTGGTATTCCAAAATTGAATTTCAAAAATGATAAGATATGTGATGCTTGCCAAAAAGGAAAACAAACCAAATCATCCTTTAAAACGAAGAATGAGATTTCTACTACCAGACCCCTTCAATTACTTCATATGGACTTAGTTGGACCAGCTAGAGTTAGAAGTCTTGGTGGAAATTTATACACTTTGGTCATAGTTGATGATTATTCTAGATTCACATGGACAATTTTCTTATCATCTAAAGATGAAACATTTGATCAATTTATTGTATTTGCCAAGAAGGTCCAGAACGAGAAAGGTTTCTCAATTTCAGGTATACGAACCGACCATGGTGGAGAATTTGAGAACAACGCCTTTGCTGAGTTCTGTGACAACACGGGGATTGATCACAACTTTTCAGCACCAAGGACACCACAACAGAATGGTGTTGTGGAGAGAAAGAACAGAATACTCACTGAGATGGCAAGAGCAATGTTGAGTGAAAACAACACATCACAAGTATTTTGGGCTGATGCCATGAGCACTGCATGCTATATCTCCAATAGAGCTTACTTAAGGAAGAAGTTGAACAAGACTCCTTATGAGCTCTACAAAGGGAGAAAGCCAAATCTCAGTCACCTTCACATTTTTGGTTGCAAGTGCTATGTGCACCATAATGGTAAAGAGAATCTTGGTAAATTTGATTCTAAGGCTGACTTAGCAATATTTATTGGTTATTCTAATAGAAGCAAAGCATATAGAGTTTTTAACGCTAGAACTAAAGTTGTAGAAGAATCAATACATGTTGTGTTTTGTGAAAATGATTCTAACAGATCCTTGGATGATGAAGAAGAAAACATTTGCAAAAATCAATTCTTTTCAAAAACTACCCCTTCCTTTGAAAATTCTGAAAATGTTTTTGAAGCTGATCCTGAAAACAGTTTAGAAAATCCGGATCAGACTCAGCCTAGAGCTTGGAAATATATAAGGAATCATCCTTTAGACCAAGTTATAGGTGATATTAATCAAGGAGTAAGAACCAGAAGAAGCACGTTAAATGAAGTAACCTTCTCTGCATTTATTTCACACATTGAACCCTCTAGAATAGAAGAAGCCCTTTCAGACAATGATTGGGTGATAGCTATGCAAGAGGAATTACATCAATTTGACAGAAATCAAGTTTGGGACTTGGTACCTAGGCCTAAAGACCATCCGGTCATTGGCACCAAATGGGTATTCAAAAACAAACGTGATGAATCTGCAATCATAGTCAGAAATAAGGCAAGACTAGTTGCCAAAGGCTACAATCAAGAAGAAGGAATTGATTATGAAGAAACTTATGCTCCAGTGGCAAGATTGGAAGCCATAAGGGTTCTTCTAGCCTTTGCTTGTGTTAAAGGAATAAAACTCTTTCAAATGGATGTTAAAAGTGCCTTTTTAAATGGTTTCATACAAGAAGAAGTTTATGTTGAACAACCACCTGGTTTTCGAAATGAAAATTATCCAGATCATGTTTTTCGTCTCAAGAAAGCTTTATATGGTCTTAAGCAAGCTCCTAGAGCTTGGTATGAGCGATTAAGCAAATTTCTTCTTGATCAAGATTTCGTTAGAGGGAAAGCTGATACAACTCTTTTTATTAAAACTAATAAGCTAAATGAAATTTTAGTTGTTCAAATTTATGTGGATGATATCATATTTGGAGCTTCTAATGATACTCTGTGTGAAGAATTTGCAAAGAAAATGCAGGGAGAATTTGAAATGTCAATGATGGGAGAACTAAATTATTTTCTTGGATTGCAAATCAAGCAAAGGAAAGATGGAATCTTCATATCCCAAACCAAGTATCTGAATGATCTCTTAAAGAAGTTTGGAATGGATCAATGCAATGGTGCTGATACTCCCATGAGTGCAACTACTTCTTTGGATGCTGATGAAGAAGGCAAGGACTTTAACATAACAAAGTATAGAGGAATGATTGGGTCATTACTCTATCTTACAGCAAGCCGCCCCGACATTCAATTCAGTGTGGGGATGTGTGCAAGATTCCAATCTGCTCCAAAAGAGACACATGCTGAACATGTGAAAAGAATCTTTAGATATCTTGCTGATACTAAGACTCTTGGCTTATGGTTTCCCAAAGGACAACCAGAACACTTAGTAGCATATTCAGATTCAGATCATGCTGGATACAAGACAGATAGGAAGAGCACAAGTGGACAATGTGAATTCTTTGGTGGCTCACTTGTGTCATGGTTCAGCAAGAAACAAACCACTGTTGCTGTATCATCTACTGAAGCTGAGTATGTGGCTGCCTCAAGTTGCTGTGCTCAAGTGTTATGGTTAAAACAACAACTCGCTGATTTGGGAGTGTACTTGAAAGAAATTCCAATACTATGTGACAACACAAGCACAATAAGCTTGGCCAAGAATCCTGTGCAACATACAAGAACCAAACACATTGATGTGAGACATCATTTCATCAGGGATCATGTTCAGAAGAAGGATGTCAAAGTCATGTTTATCCCAACACATCTCCAACTTGCAGACATTTTCACAAAACCTCTTGCAAAAGAACAATTTAATTTCATAAGAAGAGAATTGGGAATGGTAAACCCCAATGAACTGTAAGTATTTCTCACTCATTTTAATGTTAGTTATGGTTTTGATAATGATTACTGACTTAAGCATCGGAGTATCTAGAAGTGTCTTATGCAGGATGCTCTTATCTCAAATTTGCTGAAGTTATGACCGAACTCGAGCCTGACAAGAAAGAACTCGAGCTCGAGAGAGACTGGAAGTAGTGAAAGGCAAAAACAAGAATGAACTCGAGTTCATTAGTGAATGAACCTCAAGTTCATTTTTGGCAGAGAGCAAGGCTGGATCTCAGGCATGACGAACTCGAGCCCATAAGTGACGAACTCGAGTTCGTAAATCACAGAGAGCAACCTTGGAGGAAAGTCATCCTGAACTCGAGCTCGTAAGTGAGAACCTCAGGTTCACGAGGAAGTTCAAGAGTTCTCAGCACACTCTTGAAGTCCAGGTAAGCAAATTTTAATGACGAACTCGAGCCTGAAAGGTGTGAACTCGAGTTCATCACGAACTCTATATATACTACAGTTACAAACTCTTCACCTCACTCTTCACACACCTCCGGTTTGCCCTAGTCCTCTGCGTCTTTCTCATCATCTTCTTCCTCTGTTTTCTGCGAAAATGGCCTCTCAATCCACAAATCCCAAAGACATAAACCCTAACCCTTCTCAATCTGTTTCTCAAACTCAATCTGAACGCCCTGTCCGTACAAAAAAGCGCTCTTCCCGCCTACAAGATGGAATTGACAAATTCGTTAGAGGAGTTGACGGCGAAAATACTCAAACTCCTCCTTCCAGACCGAAAGGAGTTGTAATTGGAGAAGAGAGAACGAAGAAAAGGCATGATCCCGAGCCTCCTGTCCAAGGAAGAGGTAAAGCCCCTCAGCCAGCTGCTCCTCTAAGGGAAAAACAACCCTTCAAGAGAAAGAAAACCGCGGGTATCCACTCTGTTCCCACTCCCGGTCAAGGTAGTGGTCAAGCTGAACCTCAATCTCAGGAACAAGGGACTCCTCAGGTATCTCAGCCCTTACCTGCAATTTTAGAAATTTACAAGCATAAGAGGTGCCCAGAAGGTTTCAACATAGAACCATGTAGAATGACAGCAGAAGAGGGTGTTTTATTCAAGAAAAAATATGATGAAAAGAAGAAATTCTGTCCTATAGTCTTTGTAGATTTAGCTAAGCTAAAAGAAGAATGTAATTTGGATTTGAGCCCCTGGATGAATCAATTTGAGTCCTTAATTTCAATCAAGGCTGCCTATAGTCCCAAACTTGTGAAGCTCAATGTCTGTGTTCATTTGTTTTTGCTTTGTCTCGTTCAGCTCAACTGCTTACGACTCGATAATTGTCTTCATCCTCATCAACTCATTTGCCAAAAAATTAGGAAATATAATTATCTTTTCTGCACTGCATTTAAATGAACCAGATAATGAAAATGTTACAATCAATATCAAATGTATTACGTTTACCTGCAGAAACACCTTCGCTACTGTTGGATGTGGAGCGCTTTGATTCCCTAAGTCGGCTGGCATAGGAACCTAACCTGAAGACTCTACCTTTACTGTTAAATCCACCCGTAGCCTGTAAGAATAGAGTCTCGTTATCGGACTGAGAGGATGAGGGTTGGGTTCCACTCTGCGAGTCTCTCTCCTGAGTCAGCCTCAGATAGTTGCCCTATAAACAAAAAAAGACATCACAAAAAAAGCCGATGTGAAATGAAATAAACATGTATTAATTATAAATAAATAAATAAATTTAAAAGAAAAATCAAGGGGGGCACTTGCCCCCTATCCAACACTTGGGTCCGGCCATATATGTATATATATATATATATATATCTTCCTACATGTTTTTGCTTATTTCATCATAAAGTTAGCTATTTATAACTAATATTAAATGTATTTTGATTATTAATTTTTGAGCTTTTGTCGTCTAGTTGTTAATCAAATGTAAGGAATCCTCGGATGGTTTCTACTCACAGCTATATGATGACGATGTCTCGATTGAGTGGTTTATATTTATTTCAACAATACCCTTTTTTTAATTTTTTTTAAAACACTAATTATAGTAAATACGAGATGCAGAATTTTCGTAATATAGTAATATAGTAATTAGGAAGAGTATTTTTTTTTTAATAACTTTTAGGAAGGGTGGTATTTCAACTTATCAAGTTTAACAAAACTGACAAATCCTTTTCTTGCAATTAATTTGATTCTCGGATAGTGTCTCAAGAGTCTAGATACATCGAACCGATATAATTATTAATTAATAAGATTAAGATATGTTAGAAAATCAATATTAAATCTTTTATTGATAATTTAAAATTAATTAGTTAAAAGTATAATTAATTATAGATAATACTTATTATCAATACATAAAAAGTATTTAGTATAAAATTTTACAATTTACAAATTATTTTAATAAATAAACCATTGAATTCAAATTTTAAAATGCAATTGGTATTTATTTTTCATGTATACTTTTTTAGTTATATTTATAAGATAATTATAAATATAAATATACATAATAATTCCACCAACTATTTATTCGGAAGTGTTATTCAAACCAACATTTCAGACCACAAAATATATATATATATATATATATATATATATATATATATATATACATATATTAAAAAATCAATTATCACCCCTATGCGCCTAAGCTATGATTATCAAAAAATTATTGGATAAATTGGAATATAATATTTATTATTTAACGATAACAAGAGACAAATAATTATAATAGTTATTATTTAATTTAAAAAAAAGGAAAGGGAGCTTACCGGAAAACATAATAATTAATTTGGTGAACATAATAATTAATTTGGTGAAAAAAAAAGACCTTTAAAGTGAACATAATAATTAATTTGGTGAAAAAAAATAACAAAATAAAGGAAACTTACCGGATGAAGAGGGTAGCCGGACAGCAGATAAGAGCAACGGTGACTAGAGAACGGCGACTTTGGAGACCTATTTATTCATAAGCAAAAAATATGAGCAATTTTTTTTCAATGTTTATCTAAACTTATTTCTCAAAAAAAAAAATTAAAGTGATTAAAAAAAAAAACCAAAGTCTTACCTGTGGGGGAGGGGGAGTGCAGCAGCCGGTGGGGTGGGAGCTGAGGGATTGGGAGCTGAGGGTGAAAGACGGAATATCACCAAGAGGGGGGGGTGAATTGGGGATATAAAAATTTTCTTCTTTAAAATACTCTGTTTAAGCACACAGAGAACAGAGTTGAACAGAGAAAGGATAAAGAAGAATGAACACACAGACTTTATACTGGTTCGGTCTAAATCCTCGACCTACGTCCAGTCCCCAGACTCTCCGGGATTTCACTATCTCAAATGATTACACACTCTGTACTCTCGGAGTAATTCTCTCACTCTAGAACTTACTCCCCCTTACAAGTTGTAATCAATCAACCCAATCTCAAAGTCCCAATACTTTGAGATTCTTACAATAAGTGATAATCAAAGATGAACTCTCTCAAAGAGTGAATGAATAAACACTGAAGATCAAAATATCTGAAGATATTGAATTCTTAGTCGAAACAATAAATGAAGTAGCTTTCTAATTGAATGCGCAGAGTTTCGGTCGTTGGAGACTTCAATGCTTCTCGTATTTATAGATTAGATGCTTGCAATTAATGACCGTTGAGAAGTGATTAATGAGCCGTTGTGAATAATGAATGTGACCGTTGTAATTCGAGGCTTCGTCTCTTCGTATGTTTCCGACATCGTCCGTTATTCTCCGTTGACATTCCAAATTCAAATTGTCCGTTGGAATACTTTAGGAATGTCTTCTGAAAAGTAGCCGGCTTGTCTTTTGCTTGCTCAGATGGTTTCTTGCCGAATTGGTGATTGTTCTGAATATCGCATTAAATGTTTCTGACAAAAAGTGCTTTATGATAATCCGGAGGTTTAACCTTGTTAATCCTGTCTAAAACACACTGGAAAGATGATTAATAGTGATTAGAAATGATAAGAAACAATAACATCAAATACCCATTGCATAATCATTGAGTTCCAGAATTCGAGAAAGCTGATTTTCAAAATCTGATATGCATAACTCGAGTTGCATAGTAATAACTCGAGTTATGTTTAAGTTTAGATTTTCTGAAAAACGAAGGTCAACTCAAGTTGCACAGTACCAACTCAAGTTGCACAGTACCAACTCGAGTTGTACAGTCATAACTCGAGTTGTGTTAAGTTTAATTTCAAACAGAAAGCATTTACGTTTGGTATAACTCGAGTTGCACAGTAATAACTCGAGTTGGGTTAAATAAAAGTTCAACCCGAGAGCAAATGCTACAGGAGTAACTCGAGTTAAGATTAAAATAACTCGAGTTGTAACTGTTCACAAATTTTTGATTTCGCGAGAAGCTTTCTGATCTGCAAGGTACAGTTCATAACTCGAGTTCTTAAGTGGTAACTCGAGTTATGGTACTTTGAGAAATGATTTTTAACTTGAGTTGTGATTCTTCAACTTGAGTTATGAGTTTTGTGAAAATTCTTTAAGTCCTATAACTTGAGTTGAAATCAACTAACTTGAGTTACTATCTTCAAAAACATTTTCAAAGATCTTAAACATTGATTTCAAAGATTTCATTAATTTCAACAATTGTTAGTCATCATCAAAACATATAGAAACTAACATTCTCCCCCTTTTTGATGATGACAACACTTGTAATTTTGAGAAAGAGATCATTTTGTAAGATCATTAGTTAAAAACTCAAATATCAGAAATATCAGAAGGCTGGGCAAATTCTCATTCATTGAAAAGAAGCAATACCCACATGAAGTTCATGAAACATCAAAGTCTAGCAACTGAAGGCTACACAAAAAGAACTCATAGTCATCACATAAAATCTAAAACATAGAACTAATGAGACTAAGTTTCATTGCTGCTTCTTTGGTTGATTTTCTGACTCTTTCTCTTTCTCATTCTCTCCCCCTTTGTCATCAGGCAAAATGAGAGGATCAGAGGCCAGGGAAGCAGGTAGGGCCTGAAGAACTGGCAGAGGTGAGACACCTGATGAATGTTCATCAAAAAGGTCAGCAGTGTTATCTGAGGATGATGAAGGGTGAGAAGCATACTCGGGAGGAGTGGGAAAAGGCACAGTGGGTGGTGCAGAAGCTATAAAGGGAGCAGATAATGGAAGAGAGGACAGTGTAGGAGTGACATCAGGATGAGATGAGGTAAGATGAGTAGGTGACAAAACAGGAGTGGATGTAGGCTGATGTGAAGATGAATGATGTGGAGATTGTTGAGGAGAGGCATGTGGTGAAAGGAGATGTGGAGAGTGAATGGGAGAGTGGCTGGGAGGAGGAACAACTCCAGATGGACCAGGAACAGCTTGTGACTTGAGCAACTTGTCAAACTTGGCATCTAACCATTGGTAAAGGTCATGCATGCTCTCAAAGCGATGAGATAAATCATCAAAGTGTCCTAACACAGCATCAACCTTCTCATCCAGAGAATCAACCTTGTCTTTAGTAGAGGCAGTCACTTTGCTCAACTTGTCAACTTTAGATTCGGTGGAAGTAACTGAAGAAACCAACTTCCCAATCTCAGATTCAAGCTTATCAGACAATTCATAGTACTGAGCCGTGAGAGTGGTCTGAAGAGTCCCAAAAGTCTCTTGCATTGCTTTGGCTATGATCCCCTTGATCTCAGCAGACAAGATAGAAGATTGTGGTGGAGGTTGAGACTCAGAGGGGCCAGGAGAGGATTCAGCTGGAAGAGGTTTGGAGACAGAAGCTCTTGATCTTGAGGGAGCTCTGGATTGACCTGAACCTTCTTGGAAAGAAATGTTCATGTAATTCAGGTGAGTTTTTCCAAACATCTGTGGCTTGACTTCTTTCTCAGTGATATCCAAATACCAAATCTTATTGGTGTACAGAATCAATGAGACAAGATTGGGGAAGGGAATTTGTGCAGAGGCTCCAGATTGAAATGCGAATCTCTTCATCTCTTGAAATACCCAATGGCCTATGTTGAAAGGCACTTTGTTGATCAGAGAAGCAAAGAGGCCATAATCAGTGGAGTTGAAATGAGTGAAGTTCTTACTCTTTTGCACCAAGCTTCTGGAATAGATATACCACAGAGCCCTGAAGATAGGTGACATATCAGCTGGTGACAGCTTGAGTTCTCCCTCATAAGTCTTGTCAGGCAGTAGGGTCTTGAAGAACTTTTCCTTCTCATATTTGATGTTTGGCACCTCTGGAGGATTCTCAATAAACAGAAGGGAGTTGATAATATCAGCAGAAATAGTGATGGCCTTGCCTCTGACAGATGTAGTAATCTTATCCTCAATTAAGTTCCCTTTCTTATCTACCACACTTGCCATTTTCATGTTGTGGTAAAAGTGTTTGACCAAGGATGGAGAATAGGCAGTGTTGATAGCCAAAAGATTCCTAAATTGTTCTAGCCAAGGAGATAGATCCAAATTACATTCTTCCTTCAACTTAGGTAGATCAACATACACAGTAGGGCAAAAGGTTCTAGTTTGAAAGTTCTTTTTGAAACTCAGCATTTGTTGATCATTCATAGGAGTAGGGGAACAGATAAACTCAGAGCTTGGTGGTCTCACAAGATTAGGGGGCTTGAAAATATACCTAGACTGGGTAGATGCCTCAGGAGCAACAGACTGAGAACCACTTGGTGCTTTTGATGCAGAACCCTGAGCCATTTGAACCTTCTTTTTCTTCTTCAGTGGAGCTACCAGAGGCTCTTTATCTCTGCGAGTGGCAGCGGCTGGGTCAATAGACTTGGGAGGAGGAACGGCCGGAGGTTCCTGGATGGTTAATTTCTTGGGTTTCTTCACCGGAGGCTCATCGAACGGCGAGCTTTGAAGCTTTGAAGGTGGTTTCCTCTTCCTTGCGGGACGAGTTAACGCCGGTGGAGTAGATGAATTAGTGGGTTCATACTCTGAGGTGGAATCCTTCTGATCCTTAGGGTTTTTCACAGATTTGGGGGCCATTTGAAGTGATTTGTCGAGAGGGAGAGAGAGATCAGAGAAAAATTAGCAAAGACAGAGAGAGTTCGGGAGAATGACGAAAACCTCGAGTTAGGGCAAGCCAGTCGTGAGGAATGAGGAACGGCTGAGTTTGGTTTAAATAGAGACCGACACAACTCGAGTTGTTTAGTGGCAACTCGAGTTGTAAATAACTCAATTTCTTCTCTGTCTGACCTCCAACTCGAGTTATGCTAAATAACTCGAGTTATGTCGTGGATCAGTGAAATCTGTTTGCTGACAGATCAGACAACTCGAGTTTATTAATGTAACTCGAGTTATTTCGATAATTTTGAAAATCTCAGCAATGAAAGAAAGCAGATCAACTCAAGTTATTTTGATATAACTCGAGTTATATCAGTGAACAATTTTAAGAACAAAGCAGAAAGTCACAGAAGCATCATATTTACTGAGATAAGCAAGAACCCACCTGCAAAATAATGTATAAACACTCCGAAGCTTAAGTTAGTCACCATATCATCAAAAACATATAACTAACATTGGTTTGAGAAAACTTACAACTCATTGGGATTTACCATTCCCAATTCTCTTCTGATAAAGTTGAATTGTTCTTTGGCCAATGGTTTGGTGAAAATATCAGCAAGTTGAAGGTGAGTTGGGATGAACATTACTTTAACATCTCTCTTTTGCACATGATCCCGTATGAAATGATGTCGCACATCAATATGCTTAGTTCTTGTGTGTTGAACTGGATTCTTAGCCAAGCTGATTGTACTTGTATTGTCACACAAGATTGGGATCTCCTTCAAGTTCACTCCCAAATCAGCAAGTTGTTGTTTGAGCCATAAAATTTGAGCACAACAACTTGATGCAGCTACATATTCAGCTTCGGTTGATGACACGGCCACAGTTGTTTGCTTTTTGCTGAACCATGACACGAGTGAGTTGCCGAAGAATTCGCATTGGCCACTCGTGCTTTTTCTATCCGTCTTGTAGCCAGCATGATCCGAATCCGAGTATGCTACCAAATGTTCTGGTTGCCCTTTAGGAAACCATAATCCAAGAAGCTTAGTGTCAGATAGATATCTGAAAATCCTCTTGACATGTTCAGCATGTGATTCTTTGGGAGCGGATTGGAATCGAGCACACATCCCAACACTGAATTGGATGTCCGGGCGACTTGCGGTTAGATAGAGCAATGATCCAATCATTCCTCTATATTTAGTGATGTTGAAATCTTTGCCTTCTTCATCAGCATCCAAAGAAGCAGTTGAGCTCATAGGAGTATCGGCTCCATTGCATTTATCCATTCCAAACTTCTTTAATAAATCATTGAGATACTTGGTCTGGGATATGAAGATTCCATCCTTCCTTTGCTTGATTTGCAGACCAAGGAAATAGTTTAGTTCTCCCATCATGGACATCTCGAATTCTCCCTGCATACTCTTTGCAAAATCCTCACATAAAGCATCATTAGTAGCTCCAAAAATTATATCATCAACATATATCTGTACAATTAAAATCTCATTTAATTTATTTTTCTTGATAAACAATGTTGTATCAGCCTTTCCTCTAATAAATCCTTGATTGAGTAAGAATTGACTCAATCTTTCATACCAAGCTCTAGGAGCTTGCTTAAGACCATACAAGGCTTTCTTAAGTCTAAAAACACGATCCGGAAATTGATCATTTTCAAAACCTGGAGGTTGTTCAACATACACCTCCTCTTGAATGAAGCCATTTAGAAATGCACTTTTAACATCCATTTGATAGAGTTTAAAACCTTTTGTGCATGCAAATGCTAGAAGAACTCTTATTGCTTCCAATCTAGCTACTGGAGCATAAGTCTCTTCATAGTCAATTCCTTCTTCTTGATTGTAACCTTTGGCCACTAATCTAGCCTTGTTACGCACAATGATGGCTGACTCATCACGTTTGTTCTTGAATACCCATTTTGTCCCAATTACCGGATGGTCTTTGGGTCTAGGCACCAAGTCCCAAACTTTATTTCTATCAAATTGATGTAGCTCCTCTTGCATAGCTATCACCCAATCATTGTCTGAAAGGGCTTCTTCTATTTTAGAGGGTTCTATATGCGATATGAATGCAGAAAAGGTTACTTCATTCAAAGTACTATTTCTAGTTCTTACTCCTTGATTCACATCACCTATAACTTGGTCCAAAGGATGATTCCTTATAAATCTCCAAGCTCTAGGCTGAGACTGATCAGGATTTTCTAGATTGATTTCAGGATCAGCCTCAAAAACATTTTCAGAACTTTCAGATTGAGAGGGAGTAGTTTTCGAAAAGAATTGGTTTTTGAAAATGGTCTCTTCCTCATCATCCAAGGATTTATCAGAATCATTTTCACTGAACACAACATGTATAGATTCTTCTACTATCTTAGTTCTAGTGTTAAAGACCCTATAGGCTTTACTTCTATTAGAATAACCAATAAAGATAGCTAAATCAGCTTTGGAGTCGAATTTACCAAGATTGTCTTTACCATTATTGTGCACATAGCACTTACAACCGAAGACATGTAGGTGGCTGAGGTTTGGCTTTCTCCCTTTGTAGAGTTCGTACGGAGTCTTACTCAGCTTCTTTCTCAAGTAGGCTCTGTTGGAGATGTAGCACGCCGTACTCATTGCATCAGCCCAAAACACTTGTGAAGTGTTGTACTCGTTCAACATTGATCTTGCCATCTCAGTGAGTACTCTATTCTTTCTCTCCACAACACCATTTTGTTGTGGTGTTCTTGGTGCTGAGAAATTGTGATTGATCCCCATATTGTCACAGAACTCAGCAAAGGCATTGTTTTCAAACTCTCCACCATGATCGGTCCTTATACCTGAAATTGAGAAACCTTTCTCGTTCTGGACCTTCTTGGCAAAGGCAACAAATTTATCATACGTTTCATCTTTAGATGATAGAAATATTGTCCAAGAAAATCTAGTATAATCATCAACTATGACCAAAGTGTAAAGATTTCCACCAAGACTTTTTACTCTAGCTGGTCCAACTAGATCCATATGAAGTAATTGAAGGGGTCTATTAGTTGAAATCTCATTTTTCGCTTTAAAAGAGGATTTGGTTTGTTTTCCCTTTTGACAAGCATCACAAATCAAGTCATTTTTGAAATTCAATTTAGGAATACCAATTATCAAATCCTTTTTCAATAACTTATCAAGTTGGAACATATTAACATGAGCTAATCGCTTATGCCATAACCAACTCTCATTTAAGTTGCTAACAAAACAATTTTCAGAAACAGAGGCAGTGCTAGAGAAGTTAAGTGTATAACAATTTCCATCTCTAGGTGCTCTAAATAAAGCTTTAGTTTTCAAATCATCAATGGAGATCAAATCTTTTCTAACAATCAAGCATTCATTTGAATCAAAGATAACTAAGTTACCCTTGTCGGTGCTTTGGCTCACACTTAGGAGGTTGTGACACAATCCTTCTACTAGATAGACGTCTTTGATGAGGGGACCTTCATTGTTGCCTATCTCACCAATCCCAGCAATTTTTCCCGATTGGTCTCCTCCAAATGTGACTCTACCACCATCCTTTGGCTTGATTGAAAGAAATTTAGATTCATCTCCTGTCATGTGTCTTGAGCACCCACTATCAATATACCACTTGTTGGGCCTTGATGCTCTAAGACAAACCTGCAATTCACAAGGGATCAAGTTTTAGGTACCCATCTTTTCTTGGGTCCTTTGGTGTTAGCTTTGACCTTGGGAACATAAGTTCCTTTCGGTACCCATTGATAATTACCAGATGGTTTGACTCTTCTTTCTTTCTTATGAAAACATGAAGAAGTAGAATGACCCTTTCTGTTACAATAATTACAATGTGCAAAAGGATTTGAGGAATGGACAGTTTTCGTAAAATAGTTCATGTAAGATTTTTCACCATTCTTCTTTTTGCCTTTCTTCTTATCAAAGTCAGGTTTGTAACCAATTCCTGATCTATCATTGATGAATCTTTGTTGTTTTAAAATCACATTGAGCATTTCACTACCTCTAGTGAACTTCTCAAGTGCCTTTGTCAAATGTAAATTCTTTTCCTTCAAACCAGGGCACTCACCACAAACAAGCATTTCAGAGGAAGATAGTTTTTCAACTTGCAATTCAAGAGTTACATTCTTCTTTTTCAAAGTAAGATATTTTTCAGCAAGCTTTTCGTATTCTGATTGCACAACAATGTATTCAGCAAATAACTCATCATAAGATGGTTTTGATTCATATACCTCATCATTGTTGGCAGATTGTTCTTCCTCTTCTGCAACCAGACAAATGTTGGCTTTCTCTTCTTCATTTTCATCTTCTTCGTCAGATGAACTATCACCCCAGATAGCAGAGACATAGGCTTTCTTTTTGAATTTGTTGAACTTCTTCTTTTCCTTGTCCTTGTTCTGCAGCTGAGGGCATTCAGATCGGATGTGCCCGGGTTTCTCACACTCGTAGCAGATAATTGGTTTCTTTGCTTCATAGCTTGAACTACCATTGTGGAATTTTTTGAAACCTTGGTCCCTCTTGTAAAATTTCTTGAATCGTCGGACCATCATGCCTATCTCTTCATCCTCATCTTCATCTTCTTCATCTGATTCTTTAGTATCTCTTGCAGCCTTAAGAGCAATACCTTTGTTGCGATTGTTGCCACTGTTGACATCTTCCAAATCCTTTTTGAACTTCAATTTACTCTCGTACTCAGATAAACTACCAAACAAGGCAGCAACTGAAGTCATCGACTCTCCACGAGCCTCCTCGATAGCAGTAACTTTAGCTTCCCAATCTTTTGTCAAAATATTGAGAATTTTTCTTACTTGAGGCCCTTGATCATAAATCTTCCCTAAGGCTGCCAGTTGATTTGTCAAATGAGTGTATCTAAGCTGAAATTCGGCAATGCTCTCTCCTTGCTTCATCCGTAGCAGATCATACTCAGTAGTTAGTATGTTGATGCGGTTCTCTTTGATTCCAAAGGTTCCTTCATACGCTATCTCCAGAGCCTTCCACATCTCTTTTGTAGTTGACAGGTTACAGATTCGAAAGTACTCCTTTTGACTGAGAGCACTTTGAAGCATTAAAATAGCTTTACTATTGAGGGTGATGTTCTTCTTATCATCATCGTCGAATTCAGCTTCAGTCTTTGGAACGGGAATACCTCCTTCAGTTTTGACTGGTACATAGTCTCCAGTCTCAAATACTCTCCACAGCCCGTATTCAGTAGCCATCACGAACACCCGAAATTTTGCTTTCCAAAAAGAATAGTGTTCACCATTGAATCCAGGAGGTCTGTTGATTGAGGCACCGTCAGGTAATATTCCTTCCATGATCTATCTCGGGAGGTTAGTCCCAACTGAGAAACCAATGCTCTGATACCAAATGAAAGACGGAATATCACCAAGAGGGGGGGTGAATTGGGGATATAAAAATTTTCTTCTTTAAAATACTCTGTTTAAGCACACAGAGAACAGAGTTGAACAGAGAAAGGATAAAGAAGAATGAACACACAGACTTTATACTGGTTCGGTCTAAATCCTCGACCTACGTCCAGTCCCCAGACTCTCCGGGATTTCACTATCTCAAATGATTACACACTCTGTACTCTCGGAGTAATTCTCTCACTCTAGAACTTACTCCCCCTTACAAGTTGTAATCAATCAACCCAATCTCAAAGTCCCAATACTTTGAGATTCTTACAATAAGTGATAATCAAAGATGAACTCTCTCAAAGAGTGAATGAATAAACACTGAAGATCAAAATATCTGAAGATATTGAATTCTTAGTCGAAACAATAAATGAAGTAGCTTTCTAATTGAATGCGCAGAGTTTCGGTCGTTGGAGACTTCAATGCTTCTCGTATTTATAGACGCTTGCAATTAATGACCGTTGAGAAGTGATTAATGAGCCGTTGTGAATAATGAATGTGACCGTTGTAATTCGAGGCTTCGTCTCTTCGTATGTTTCCGACATCGTCCGTTATTCTCCGTTGACATTCCAAATTCAAATTGTCCGTTGGAATACTTTAGGAATGTCTTCTGAAAAGTAGCCGGCTTGTCTTTTGCTTGCTCAGATGGTTTCTTGCCGAATTGGTGATTGTTCTGAATATCGCATTAAATGTTTCTGACAAAAAGTGCTTTATGATAATCCGGAGGTTTAACCTTGTTAATCCTGTCTAAAACACACTGGAAAGATGATTAATAGTGATTAGAAATGATAAGAAACAATAACATCAAATACCCATTGCATAATCATTGAGTTCCAGAATTCGAGAAAGCTGATTTTCAAAATCTGATATGCATAACTCGAGTTATGTTTAAGTTTAGATTTTCTGAAAAACGAAGGTCAACTCAAGTTGCACAGTACCAACTCAAGTTGCACAGTACCAACTCGAGTTGTACAGTCATAACTCGAGTTGTGTTAAGTTTAATTTCAAACAGAAAGCATTTACGTTTGGTATAACTCGAGTTGCATAGTAATAACTCGAGTTGGGTTAAATAAAAGTTCAACCCGAGAGCAAATGCTACAGGAGTAACTCGAGTTAAGATTAAAATAACTCGAGTTGTAACTGTTCACAAATTTTTGATTTCGCGAGAAGCTTTCTGATCTGCAAGGTACAGTTCATAACTCGAGTTCTTAAGTGGTAACTCGAGTTATGGTACTTTGAGAAATGATTTTTAACTTGAGTTGTGATTCTTGAACTTGAGTTATGAGTTTTGTGAAAATTCTTTAAGTCCTATAACTTGAGTTGAAATCAACTAACTTGAGTTACTATCTTCAAAAACATTTTCAAAGATCTTAAACATTGATTTCATTAATTTCAACAATTGTTAGTCATCATCAAAACATATAGAAACTAACAGAGGGTCAGGGCGTTAGGGTGGGGGCGGTGGAGCTGAGGGGGACCGGTCAGGTGGGGGACGGCGGAGCTGTCGGGTGGAGGCGATCTGGGGGTCGCGGGGAGCTGGGGGACAGCGAGCTGGGGGCGAGCTGAGGGGTGGGGTAGAGGGGAGCTGGGGGCGGGCGAGCTGGGGGCCAGTTGCCGGCGGCGGCGAGCTGTGGGGGAGCTGTCGGCGGCGAGCTGTGGGCTGGGGGAGCTGAGAGTTCGAGCTGTGGGAGAGAAGTGCGAATTAATGAGGAAGATGATGTTTTTTTATTAATTTTTAGCGACGGAATTTGAATTGCGTCGCTAAAAAGCAAGTTGCTTTTTAGCGACGGAGTTTGAATTCCGTCGCTAAAAGCAAGTTGCTTTTTAGCGACGGAATCTAAATTCCGTCGCTAAAAAGCTGCAGATGGCAGCTTTTTGCTGCCAGCTAGCGACGGAATATGATTCCGTCACTAACTCGTCGCTAAATGAAAAAAACTGGCGGCCAAAGTTAGCAACGGAATCAGATTCCGTCGCTAAATCAAAAAAACTGGCGGTCTTTTTGGCAGCCAGTTAGCGACGGATAAATCCGTCGCAGTTTGCGACGGATTCAATATCCGTCGCTAAGTTTAGCGACGGATTTTGAATCCGTCGCTAAGTTCCCCGTTTAGCGACGGAATTAATATTCCGTTGCTAAATACCGTGAATTTGCGACGGAATATTTTCCGTCGCAAATTCCGTCGCTAAAACACATTTTTTTAGTAGTGACCACCGCCTTCCAGACCGAGGAGGAATTCCTTTTTTTAGACACCATAGGCATACTAGAATGGCCACAATTATACTTAGACCAGAGGCATTTAACCCATAGAGAATCTTTCTTTCTTCATCAAAAGGTTCCAACAGAGCTTCATAATAAATGCTCTATTCTGACGATGAAGATTTTTGATTCCAAGACCTCCCTGTTTCTTGGTGTTCATTACTTTGTCCCAAGCAATAAGATGCATCTTTTTCACATCATCATCCTCAGACCAGAGGAAATTCCTTGAGATCTTATGAAGCTCATTGATTGTACAAATAGGGAGAAGGGTTGACTGCATTTGATAGCTGGGCAAGGAGGATAGGACCGACTTAATGAGCACAGTGCGACCAGCCATAGTTAAAAACTTGCTTTTCCACGTGGATAGCCTTTCTCTTGTTTTTTGGACAATATGATGGTACGTATCTTTGGTAACCCTCTTAGAAATTATCGGCACCCCCAAATATTTTCCTAGATCATGAGTAATTCCAATGCCAAGAAGCTGACTTAATTCAAGGGCACGATTAAAATTGACACTTTTCGAGCAAAACATACGAGATTTAGCAAGGTTAATTCTATGGCCCGAGACCTCACAGAAGCTTTTCATGACATTGCGAATCTCTATCATTTGGCGGGCAGAAGCTTCAACAAATAGAATAAGGTCGTCAGCAAAGAACAAGTGGGAAATGGCAGGACTGCCTCTCTTGAAAGTGAACGGCTTCCACCGCCGAGTCTCACACTCTGCTTTGATCAAGTGTCCCAACCTCTCCATGCATAAAACAAAGATGTATGGGCTTAGGGGGTCGCCTTGTCTTACACCCCTGGAAGGAGTAAAGTATGAGCCTCCATCACCATTCCAGAGAACCGACAAAGAGGATGTGGAGAGACAAGCCATGATGAGCTCAATTAGATTATTTTCAAGCCTTAAACAAGAAAGAGTATCTCTTATAAAACCCCAGTCAAGTCTGTCAAAGGCTTTTTCCATATCAATTTTGATGGCGACAAAACCTTTTTTCCTCCTCATCTTTGTCATGGAGTGGATGATTTCCTGCACAATGATGATGTTATCACAGCTGTATCTGTTAGCAATAAAGCTACATTGCTCAGGGCTTATAAGTTGATCCATAACCCCTTTAAATCTATTGGCTAGAATCTTAGTGATGGCTTTGAAGCTAACATTACATAAAGATATTGGCCTGAAATCCTTTAAGGTAGCAGGTTGATCAACTTTAGGGATAAGGACAATCTTAGATTTGTTAATAGAGGACATGGCAGAAGGATTGGAGAAGCATTCCTCAATAAAACCACAAATTTTATCCCCAACCTCATTCCACTGATTCTGGAAAAAGTGCACTTGAAGACCATCGGGGCCAGGGGCCTTGAAAGCACCCATGTCAAAAATTGCATCTTTTATTTCCAATCTTGTAACGTTCTTTGAAAGCATGCTCATCACATTTGAATCAATTATGGGAAAATTAGAGCACCACCCGTCAGGATTCTTCACGCTTGGATCGCGAGTATAAAGCTTGGAGAAAAAGTCATGAGCCATATTCTTTAGAATATTATGATCATCAATCCAGTCCCCTGATTCATTCTGGATGGCTCCAATACGCTATTTCTTCCTTCTAGTTATAGTTGATGCATGAAAAAACCTTGTATTCCTGTCCCCACCTTGAAGCCAGTTACACTTGGATTTTTGGAACCAAAAGATCTCATCTTGTGTAGCTAACTTGTGATAATCAGCCCAAAGTTTTTTTTCCAGCTTAAACAACCCAGTTCGAAGATTCAATCTCCGACATCTATCAATCCCCTCAAGACGACGAATAATTTGTTTTTTCCTGCTAGAGAAATTACCAACTCGATTATTGTCCCAGTCCAGAGAGGTAGATTGAAACTTCTGAAGACCATGAAGCCAATTTGAATCCCACCAAGCATTTTTGACAATATCAATGAAATCATTTTCCAAAGTCCAAGCCACTTGATAAGAGAAGGACCTCTGATGACGAGGGAAAGGGGCCACAGGATTATTATTAACAATGACGACTTTGTGATCAGATTTGAATTTAAGACCATGACGGACAGTGAAAGCAGGAAAACTATTAATCCAGGCAAAATTTGAGAAAACCCAATCCAGCCTCTCTTTCAAGCCCCACTTTTCCCAGGTGAATCTTTCGCCCATAACCTCTGATTCAATGAGCCCAGAATCCTCAATACAATCTCTGAACTGATGAATGGAAGCCCACTGAGGAACAGCACCACCCAACTTATCATTAGGTGATAAATAAGCATTAAAATCCCCCAAAACAAGCCAAGGAGAAGAAGAAGATGCAGCAAGAAAATGGAGGGAGTTCCAAAGAGCATTCCTGCCAAATAAAGTAGTTTCCCCATAAACAACAGTGAGGAGGCTAATATTATTACTTGCAAGGTCCCTGACCTGGCAGTGAAGCAACTGAGTTGAAGAAGTAAGGTAAGTAATATCAAAAGAATCCGCATTCCATAAAAGCCAAATACCCCCAGCAAACCCCGTGGCTTCAACCCTCAACCAGTGACTAAAACCAAGCTTCCGACACACCTTATCTGCCCTAGTACCACTTATACGAGGTTCCATAAGACAGAAAATGTTAACACAATATTTACTAACAATATCTTTAACATATATGGGGAAAGGCCGGCTACCGACTCCCCTACAATTCCATGATGCAACAATCATTAAAATAAACAAAAATTCAAAAACAGGGTGGAGGTACTTACCTAAGGCTCCCAGGCTCACCTTCATGCTGCTTACCGAGATGAGACTGAGGCACATATGAATCAGTGTCTTGTAAGAAATCTGGAGCTACATCCTCATTAGGATCCCATTGGTCCGAGGGAATTGGAACAGAGAGTTGAGAAGGATCATGAAGCGGCCCTGGAGGTGAATTGGTAGAACTATTCTTCCCATTTTTGTCACCAGAACCTTGTTGAGCCTTATTAATGATATTGCCCTAAACAACATTGTGAGTTCGATATTCCTTGGATGACTTATCTCTGGATTTCTTGGAGACTATGTGCGAAATAGCATCATTTGATGCCACAACTAAATTAGTTTGATCTAGCTGAGCTTTAACGAAATTCTCTTGGCCCATCTTAGCTTTTCCCTGAGCAATTGAGAGGCCCACTTGCGCTTTAGATAAATCAACATTGCCCAATTTTGTTTTGTTTAAATGCTCTTCATTTAAGCCCGCATTGCCCAATTTTGTTTTGTTTAAATGCTCTTCATTTAAGCCCACATGTGCCGCTGGAGTTGCATGTGGTTGGCGCTGGCCCAATGGATTGGATTCATTTGATTGGTATGGTTTATCCATCTGATTCAATTGAATATTAGGCACAACGGTAGGTCCCACCCTTTCACTCTCCTTTACCCTATAAACCGACTTAATTCTTGGCCCCAAATCAACCTTTTCGCCGAGATTGTTTCCAGCTGACACTAGATCTCTCCTTCTTCCTTGCAACACCGAGATTGCCATCTCAGCTCCATCTTTTCCATTAAATGCTTGTACGAGTTGAACAGTGCTGTCATCACGATTTCCGTCACCGTGTTTCACCAAAACATTACCCTCAGTTAGATGAGCCTCCTCTTGTAGATCTGCTATAGCTGCATAGCGTGATTTCTGGCTGTACGAAAGTGATTTCGCGATCTTGGCTCCATTGACCGAGGGTTGCCGTTGCTTCCCGAAATCCTGCCGTTGAGGATGCTGGGTTCGTTTCGGCCTTCGACTGACCAACATCCACAGTGCAAAAGCTTCCTCCGCCGTCAACACTCTTGAGTCTTTGCCTGGAAGCAATCTAGTGGCTTGCTGAGATGGTTGAGTCGAGTGATTTTGCATTTGTTTAATGTCCGATGAAGAGCACTTAAAAGTGCAATTCTCACGTCGATGTCCAGCTCGTCCACAAGCAAACATATGGAGGTGAGCCCTTCATATTCAACATTGAAAATTGATCCGGCAATAATAACTTTTGGGATTAATTTCTTCTGAAGATCAAGCTTGTAACATCCCAATTTTCTAAAACATTTTCGAACTATTTGATCAGAGTAGAGCATCAGAATAATTTCAAAAGAGCGAGTATCTGATAAAAACCTTCACTGTTGTAGTATTTGGTTGCTTACACAGCGGTACAGTAGTTTGAAAATAGTACAACAAGATAATGCTGAAATAAAAATTTCTCTGTCTTCGTCCTTGCGCTGGCTCCTTATCCTCGTCCTTGGTCCTGGTTCCTCCGGACCCTGACGTTATGTTAAGAGCTGAGGTTCAATTACCATTGAACCTCAGGTAACGGTTAACCTCATGCTTATGTATCAAATATGTATGACAGATATCCATGGCAAAACAGCATACAATATTCATATATTCACATAATAACATTACACGGCCACTGCAACATGTATGTTATTACAGTCTGCACTATCTCCAGTGCCACGGTGTACATCCGTGTCCTCAGCGCTAGGAAAACATAACGACATTATCATGACTATAACCCGTATCAAGATGTATGTGTATGATCAATTTTTCAAAACAGGGTTTCAGACTATCTATCACATATAAGCATACAATAAGCATCAGAGTTAGTGTTACAGTACGCGTCCGTACCTGAGTCGATAGTCTCGGTACGTAATTGATCGGTCTGCGTTCTTTCGGACAGCCTATCAGAGCAATATCGTCCTATTAATTTAAAGATAATATTCTAAAAGATATTTTGGCCACTATTGACTATTCTGCCCTTAGTACATTAAACCATTATTTTATTTTCTCACAATTTATTGAAAAACCGCTGGAATTTAGGGGCAGAATTTCGCCTATCTTTGGAAATTCATAACTAATTCTAGAAAATCGAAACGAAGATCCGTAAAATGTTCCGGACTCCTTAGGATGTCTATTTTCTAGAAAAAATATCAGACCTTGCCCAGAATTCAAAAATAATTCCCAGATTTCACGTGTTCATCCTCTGCCCATAAATTCCAGCATTTTCGCAACATAAACTTTGTGAATTTCTTTCTCAGTGTACAGAGCTCATTTCAACATGTTATTTACAGATTTGGAAAGCTCTATATGTCTACTTTAACCATGAATTTTCTCAGAATTTTTTAACAACATTTTCTACATAAAATATGCGTTTTTCTGTGACTTGTTCAGAAATCGCCTAACCGACGAATTTTCGCCAGAACTTCGTTACTACAGTGTTCTTAACCTGGAAATTTTGCAGAACTACTTCCTTCACTAAATTTTCGAAATGAAGCTATTTTTAACTATAAAAACATGAAACTAAAATTATTCTAGGATTTTAAAGATTAAAACTACTTCTACCTATGAATTTAAAACTCAAAACTAAAGAACTTTGCTTACCTAAAGCTTGGACTCCTTCAAGCTCTTCCTCCAACTCTCTCAACTCTCTCTCAAATAAGCAAGTGTTGCTTTGCTTGGTGTGAGGAAAATGAGTGAACTTGGCCCTCTATTTATAGTGAAAAGGTTGGGCAATCTTGTAAATAAATGCAACTTTACTCTTGGCTAATTCTCACCATTGGATCTAGGTTTTAATTGAATTATTCCATCCTCACCACACACACACTCATCTGCCCTCTCTCTCTCTCTCCCTTCTTCTCTTTCTTCTTCCTTCTCCTAGAAGCCAAAAACAACTTGAGGTGCAAGTATGCAATAGTGGTTTGTATCCAAGAAGCTACCATTTGGCACATGTGATGAAAAATCAACTCTTCCCCTTGAAGCTTCACCCAAAACCGTGCCCCATCTGTTTTTCCCCTTTTTGAATTGTTTTTGGGTTGGTTTGGGCTTTATTGGTGGTTTGGGCAAAGGTTTGGGTTGCCAAAAATGGTCTAATGAGTTTTTGTTGTGCCAAAAAGCCCTAAATTAATTTCTTCTTGCTTATTATTAGATTAAGCTTAATTAGGTTTAGTTTGAAATGATTTTATTGATTACCAATTCCATCATGATCCTACTAAGTCCAATTGTTACAATTATGGATCCCTTGTTAGGCTTTATTGTTGAATTTAGCCAAAATAATTTGAATTGTTTGTTAATATTTGCCATTAGGTTAGTTATGAATGTCCATTCAATTAAGATGTATTTTTGATACCCAATGATTAATTTTTAGTGTTCTCTAATTGTTTTAAATCCCTTGCTACTCCTTTACGGCTTAATTTCGTCAATATGTGAATTATATGACAATATACCCCTAAGTGTGAATTTAATCGTTCTTGAATTGTTGGAAATTTCATTTAATTGGTTTAGGGGTTTCTAGGACAGTTTACAATATTTTATGACCCCTAATAAAATTTAGGGAGTTGAATTTTGCCCTATTAAATCCTACCGACAACTTAAGAAGTAGAATAAATACACTACTATTTTGGAGACAACATACTTTCCTATTTTCATGATATCTTATATTATTTTAGGAACCCCAATTTAATTATAGTCCTTAGAAATTCATTTAAACAACTCTTAATTAGTCGTTGACTTTTAATTGGAATTATACATCTTTAATTTAAATTTAGTGTCTTCATTGTTGTAATTTCAATTGCTCATTAATTGGTATTATTCACCCCTTAATACGTTAATAATGCTTAATCAATTCCTTGATAAAAATTTAGCACAATTATTTAATTTAATGAATACCTTTATTATTTTTCTCCTATCTTGTTTAAGTATTCTCCATAGTTCCTTATTAGTCCTTTTAATTCCATGTGAACCATATTTTAATTTGGTAATTACTTGCATTTTATGATATTTTATGGTTCCTAAGAGGATTCAATAATTAATTGCAAAAATTAATGCAATTACTTTAATTAATGTACAATTATTTGTCCAATCAATTATTGACACTTTCCTCTAATTTGTTTGATATTTCAATAACATTTCATGCCCCTTTAAAATTTAAATATAAACTATGCTTCAATATGAAAATTATAGGGTATTTTATGATCCCTAAATGAACTTAGAGTATTTGAGTTGTTTGGGTTTATTTAACTCTAGGAGAAAATTCTATAATTTTAAACTAGATGAACTATAATATCTTTGAGACCACATATTCACCTACTTTAATAGGTATCATTTAGTGGTTATGCTAAATAGGATTTTTAGGGTATTACAAAGCTCCACGCAGATTCTGACAAATCTTCCCCTCTGAATTTTAGGATTTTGGTCATGACAATCCTGAAGAGTATTTAGGTCCACCTTCAAAGTTCGTCCAATACGGTCCCCAATCCTTGAGATACAGTGCCTGTTATAACAATGTAATGGGACATCAGGAATGCGTACCCAGGTCGCCACACGACCCAGTGGGTTATGATAGGGGTTGAAGTACGGAGTCCACCTTTGAATCAATACACAATATCCCCTGATTACCCAAGGTCCCTCGAACATAACTTTCTTATACTGAGATCTCCATAGTTCTTGGTCAAGGAATCTGATGACAAAGTAGTTGTTAGGAACATCAATTAGCTCGAAATTAGAAAATCCCCATAGCTTGCTCAGTAGATCCTTTAATACAAATAGATTAAACCTCCTTCCAAGGACAGTGAGAATGAGAGCAAAATTCCAAGGCTCACACCATTCATTATATTCTTCTTCAGTGCATGGTGCAACCAGATATAGTTCCTTGAGCTTCTTCATTTCAGCAGAGTCTTCAGGTACCTTCCAGCTTATGTCTTTATCATTTACAAATAAATCATCTTCCTCCATAATGTGTTCACTGTGAGCTACACCATTGAACCCCAGTAAGGAAGCACGATAGGAGGGGAACTTCTTCCCTGCAACCTCTGTTTTCTTCATTTGATCAACTTGTGACTCTGTTTCATTTTCAGTCATCACGTCATCCATAATAGCCTGCGGGGTTTCCACCCATTTAGTCTTCTTTTTCCGATCATCTTGCCCCTCAGCAGGTGGGCGATCAGGTGGAAGCTTGCGCTGACCAGCATCCGTGAGAGAGAGCGTTTCAGAGGAATCCATCAAATCTTCTTCCTATAAAGAGGAATCCCCTCTCCACTTTTTTTTGCTCAGACACAATAGTGCGCTCTTGAATTGACCTTTTTGTGACTTAATTAGTTCTCCTTACTTAGTATCTACCATAATTATTCTCGAAAAAAAAAAACTCTTTTGATATATATGAAAAGAATAATTAATTATATAAACAATAAATGAATTAGATTTATGTTTGATTTTTCTTGAATATATATAGCCTAAAAAACGCACAAGTATTCTAAAGTAATTTCAGTTATTCAATCATAGCCGTCCACAAAATATAACAGGCATATTCACATCATATCTTGAAATGAGCCGTGTATTGTGGGAAAATTTGAATAGTTTAATTAAATTTCTGTGAACATTGTTTTACTAGAATATATATATATATATATATATATATATATATATATATTATACTCGTAGTAGGGGAGGGTGGCAGGGTTCGAACCTTGAACATGGGGGAGGAGAGGCAAGCTCCCATGCCACTACGCTACTAAGACGCTGGCTTATTTTACTAGAATATTGTTTTCAAACTCCTGACGCACATTGTTTTAGTAGAAGAGAGTTTTGAAAGCCCACTCTTTTGACGGCTCACTATTTTCTCAACCTCAACCTAGTTTCTCATCTATAAAATGCTTGTAACTTTTATGCATCAAGACATAAACTTCTATAGATGTATGTTCATCATATTTTATTCCTCCTATATTTTGAGAAGAAATCGCCTCCTAGATTTTGATACCTTTGAAAAAGAAGGCGACGGTTACATAAGGCTTTGCTGTTAAAAAGAAATCAAATCAACGAGATCCCAAAAAAAGTATTGACTTAAAATAAGGTAAATTATAAGGACATGCAAATATTATATAATATTGTTGTAAATATTATATATAGGAGAATCACTTCCTACCTTTCCTTTTCTTTAATGGTAGGAATTGCTGCAAAGGCTTGGCTTCATGAAGTTTTCCGTCAGAAGGCCAAGCAAAATTCTATTATATAATATATTTTTTAAGATATTAATATAAAATGTTTTTGAGACATTTACTTGTCTCAAATGTAAGAGGGGACAACTTCTTAGAGTCCAATCAAATTGTAATAAAATACTTCCATTCTCAAATGCCTTGTATCATTATAAACTTTAAAAGATAAAATTAAACCACAGGTACTTATAATTTATATCAATTTTGAAAGTCTTTACAATTTATTTAGTTTGAATTGGACCCTTATTTTTTGATTTTTTTTTTACCTGATTTTTTTATCACTTCGCATTCATCCTTGAATGTCAAATTTGTTACTTTTAATGTATATTATTTCATGGACTTTATGAAATTAAATTTCCTTCCTTTTTCAACATTTGTTTTAACGCTCATACATTTCTATAAATAATTAAATAAAAAAGGACAAATTTAATTACAAAAATGGACCATAGGACTTGATTTAAATTAAGGTAAATTATAAGGACGTGTAAATTAATTTTTCCATTGAAAATTAGTACATTTGCTATTTTTTTGAACACTAGTACATTTGCTATTCACATATCAATAAATGTTTTAGTGACAGATGCTATATGTTTTTCTTTAATAATTGTAAAACATATAGGAAAAAATTTTGAGAGTTTTACGCATTAGCCTCTCGATCGTGCAACCTTCAACGGTGGCCAGTCGTCAGATAATAAGTCTTGTTAGGGTAAGAGCCAACATTTCGTCCACACTCTCATATAGTGAGAATCTTCGATCATGTTTCCGAGTTTATAGCCCTCATGTTCAACTGGCTCTGATACCATATATATTTTGAGAATTATATATTTAAAATTAATGGCGTTCATAGATTGATGGATGCTTTACTTAAATGCTGTATGTTTTTCTTTAATGAGGTCTATGGTGGAAAATTTATTGATGAAAACTTTCTTAAGAAAATTATATATTCAAAATTCATGTATTGATTATCTAATACACAATTTAACTTATTTCAAATTCAGAATTGTGATTTTTAAAAAAATATATACTTATCTGGGATCAAAACTGCTCCTTTTCTTACACATTTTTCATTCACTACTGATCTTCAATATTCAGGTATTAAAATTATTACAATAAGGTTTTGTTCAAATTTTTTTTTATGCCCAAATTAAATAAGTTTCGTTACTGTATTATATTGTTTAATTAGTGAATCGATGCCTTCCATAAAATTGATCAAATCAAGAATAAGGTCAAAATTAAAAAAGTTGCTCAGACTCAAAGAAGTTTTTACAAAATAATTATAAGCAGGTTTGGTCGATCGTTTTTATTAATTAATTCTTTTATGCCTAATTAATTCTGTTAATCAAACTCTGAGGTTTGAACCTAAAGGTAAGAGTTATTAGTAAAGCAGCTTGCATTGTTCCTAATAGTCAGATTAAATACACTTTATCTTCCAAATTTTTAATTTCCTCCCAAAATCTCTCATAAATAGATAACTTATCTAATTTGTTTTAATACATACAAATTAATTATCTAGCTTCTACATTTAGAACTTGAGAGAATGCAAGGAAAGAATATTTAATTACACTGACAATAAAATGATTATATTTATGTTTAAATTTTCCTCGAATATATAGCCTAAAAAACACAAAGGTGTTGTTACTTTAGGAAATAGTTATTTCAATTATTATTTTTTGACTGGAATTTTAATTATTCAATCCTAGCCGTTCATAAAATATAAAAGACATCTACATATCACATCTCGAGGCGAGCCGTCCATTGTAGGGAAATTTAAATGGTTTAATGAAACTTGTGCCGAACATTGTTTTACGAGAACATGGTTTTGATAGCCCATTGTTTTCATGGCAAATTGTTTTCTCAACCTGAAACCTCATTTTCTCATCTATAAAATGCCATTAGCTTATATGTATCAAGACATAGACTTGTGTAAATGTTTCTTCATCATATTTTACCTGCCCTGGCTTTCTTGAAGAAATCACCCATGAAATTTGATGCCGAAGAAGAAGAAGATGACGATATGAGTAACGCAAAGCCTTGCTGTTAAAAAGAAATCAAATCAATGGAATACCAAAAAGGTATTAAATTCTTGCACTTGTTTTTTCAATTGTTTGATATGATTTTATATTCCATTCAATTCAAGTTAATAGAAAATGCATGTGACCAAGGCTGATGCTTCTCTAACAGAAATGGAGAGGGCTGACAAGTTTCGCAACTGATGAGCGGAAAGGTACAAGGAAAAAAGTCTAAAGATAATCGCATTGAGTCGTTATCTGCTCATTCTGAATCATTGATCCATTTGTAGTCCTTGATGGTGTCCCATGTTAAGAAGCACTTTGATGTATTTATGTTCCATACACGAAAAGAAAATACTGTGTGTATGAATCCCATATAGAACCATTGTATCCGGATTCATACCTTGAACTACATGCAATGTTGTAACATTCACTAATTCCACACTATGTGAAGCAAATTTGTATTTGATTCGTTGATATTAATTAATTTGTAGATAGAAACACATGGCTTGTGTTAGTTTGGGTGATACTTGGTGTTGGTTTTTTGTTCTGAGTATTGAAGGTTTTTTTAAAATAAAAAATAAAAAAAAGTTTAGGCACGTACAAATATATCAAGTCCCTAACCTCCTATAAAATGTAACACTCTAAATTCTTTACTACTTATTATGTCCATTGACATGTAGTATTAGGAATATCAACATAATTGATGGTACGACAGGACAGATCAGAGTATTTCGCAACAGAGAGCATGCATTAACATTTAGACAATAAGTAATTGATATTATATGTCCAGATACATATTGGTAAATTCAAATTCCCGAAGGAAACCCCGCTAGACCTATGGTTGTAGTTCACACAGATCATGTTGTCATTAAATATTTGTCAAAACAAATTTAATGGGGATAATATTTAAAACCCAAATAAATTTATAGGTCCTCTAGGTTGAAAAGAAAAATTAGCTACATATCGTTAGATTAAAATCCATATTAAAGAGATGAAACTTAGAATAAAAAATAAGAGAAAGAATAAAGAAGAGATGGCACAACTACCGTGGAGCTTCTTTTTTTTGATACAGCTGTGGAGCTTCTTTATTGCTCTAGGTTGTTGCTCCACGAGTTGATGCCGATGCTGATCCGTTCTCTCTCTGTTCTCGTTTTGTGCCTCGTGGGGTAAAGAGTGTAATACCCAAAAAAAAAAAAAATCCTATTTAGCATAACCACTAAATGATACCTATTAAAGTAGGTGAATATGTGGTCTCAAAGATATTATAGTTTATCTAGTTTAAAATTAGAGAATTTTCTGCTAGAGTTAAATAAACCAAAACAACTCAAATATTCTAAGTTCATTTAGGGATCATAAAATACCCTATAATTTTCATATTGAAGCATAGTTCATATTTAAATTTTAAAGGGACATAAAATGTTATTGAAATATCAAACAAATTAGAAGAAAGTGTCAATAATTGATTGGACAAAGTAATTGCATTAATTTTTGCAATTAATTATTGAATCCTCTTAGGAACCATAAAATATCATAAAATGCAAGTAATTACCAAATTAAATTATGGTTTACATGGAATTAAGAGGACCAATGAGGAACTATGGAGAATACTTAAACAAGATAGGAGAAAAATAATAAATAATTAGGTATTCATTAAATTAAATAATTGTGCCAAATCTTTATTACTAATCAAGGAATTGATTAAGCATCATTAACTTATTAAGAGGTGAAATTTACTAAAATACCCTTAATTAACACACTAATGCATAAAATCATAAATGACTCATAGAAAGCCCTAAAGAGTTATCATCACACTGAGACCAATTAAGGGGTGAATAATAACAATTAATGAGCAATTGAAATTACAACAATAAAGACACTAAATTTAACTAAATTAAAATAGGCATAATTAAAGATGTATAATTCCGACTAAAAGCCAATGGCTAATCAAGAGTTATTTAAATGAATTTCTAAGGACTATAATTAAATTGGAGTTCCTAAAATAGTATAAAACATCATGAAAATACCTAAAACAATTATAGGGAATTTCCAACAAGTAAAGAACAATTAAATCTATATTTAAAAAGATATCAACATTTAATTCTTATATTTTCAAGAATAAGTCATAAAGGAGTTTGAAAAGGTTTAAAGTCATTAGGAAATGCTAAAGAATAATTATTGGGCACCTAAATTAATATTAATTGGATTAACATTCATAATTAATCTAATGGCAAATATTAAAAAGCAATTTGGAATATTTTGGCTTAATTACATATTTGAGCCTAACAAGGGTCCAATATTTGTAACAAGTGGAATTTGAGAGATTATAATTGAGTTGGTAATCAATTAAATTATTGCAACTAAACTTAATTAAGCTAAATCAAATAGCAAACAAAGGGATTTAATTAAGAGCATTTTATCATAATTAGTCATCAAAGGACCAATGTTTTGGCCCCAAATTATTATCTAGGTTAGTAATTAAAGCCCAAAGCAAACAAACAAAGAAAAAAAAAAAGGGGAGCTGATGGGAGGGCCACGGTTTTGGAGTGAATTGGGAGGCCAAGAAATTGATTAATCACATGTTGAAATAGTCAACAACTTCACCAAGAAGTAGAAGCTTCTAAGCTTCAAGAGTAAGCTTTCTCAACTTCTTGAAGAAGGAGAACAACTTGTTGAAGAAGGTTAGATCCAATGAGTGAGATTAAAACTTCTTAGTTAAGTAGGATCCAATGGCCAACAATTGTCAAGAGAAAGTTGCAATTATTTACAAAATTACCAAGCTCTCTTCCTATAAATAGGAGGCTTCCCCTCCTCATTTCTTCACACCATCACCACATACACCTCTAATCCTTTGATTAAGAGAGTGAGAGTGAGAGTTCTCTTGGAGCTAGAAGGAAGAAGCAAGAGTCTTCAAGAGGTAAGCTTGTTCTTAGTTTTATAGTTTTTAGTTGTTCTTAGTAGTTTTTAATATAGATGTTAGTTTAATCTAGTAAATAGGTAAAGTAATTCCCCATATTTGTTTTCAAGCCTTATTGCATCAAAAAGATGCCTGACAAGGTGGAAACATGTTGGGGAGTGACTTTTAGGATTAAGGGAACAAGTTAGAGTAAGATGAAAGAAGTCTAGAATTGCTGGATTTTGGGAGTCAACTGGATAGGGGGAATTATTTTCTGTATCAAATGATCTTTAAAAATCACGAAATTTTCCAGAAATAAAGTAGACATGTAGGGCTTTCCAAATATATAAAATATGTAATGTTTTGATCTCTGGACAAGGAGATATGAATTTTTGAAGATTAGGCTATTTTTCTGGGCGAAATTCTGGGCAGAGGATGAATACGCGAAATCTGGGAGTTATTTTTGAAATCTGGGCAGAGTCTGATATTTTTTCTGGAAAGTAGACATCCTAAGGAGTCCGGAACATTTTACGGATCTTCGTTTCGATTTTTCTATAATTAGTTATAATTTTTCAAAGTTAGGCGAAATTCTGCCGAATATACTCCAGCGTCCTTCAACGAATTTTGAGGAAATAAAATGATAAACTAGTGTACCAAGGATAAAATAGTCAACGAATATCTTTTAGGATATTATTTTAAATTAATAGGACGATATTACTATGATAGGCTATCCGGAAGAACGCAGACTGGCCGAC
The DNA here is from genome assembly GCA_034222035.1 of Acacia crassicarpa. Lineage (NCBI taxonomy): Eukaryota > Viridiplantae > Streptophyta > Magnoliopsida > Fabales > Fabaceae > Acacia > Acacia crassicarpa. The sequence goes on from JAWXYG010000003.1 coordinate 46,187,378, forward strand.
TACGTACCGAGATCACCGACTCAGGTACGGACGCGTACTGTAACACTAACTCTGATGCTTATTGTATGCTTATATGTGATAGATAGTCTGAAACTCTGTTTTTGAAAATTGATCATACACATACAACTTGATACGGGTTATAGTTTTGATAATGCCGTTATGTTTTCCTAGCGCTGAGGACACGATAGGCCATCGTGGCACTGGAGATAGTGCAGACTATAATAACATGCATATTGCAGTGGCTGTGTTATGTTATTATCTGAATATGAGAATATTGTATGTGATTATTGTTGTTTTGCCATGGATATCTGTCATACATATTTGATACATAAGCATGAGGTTAACCGTTACCTGAGGTTCAATGGTAATTGAACCTCAGCTCTTAGCATAGCGTCAGGGTCTGGAGGAACCAGGACTAAGGACAAGGATAAGGAGCCAGCGCAAGGACGAAGACAGAGAAATTTTTATTTCAACGTTATTTTGTTGAACTATTTTCAGACTACTGTACCGCTGTGTAAGCAGCCAGATACTACATCAGTAAATGTTTATCAGATACTCAAAATTTTTAAATTATTCCGATGCTCTACTCTGATTATTTCAAAAACGCTTCTACTCTGGTTTAACTATTGTGAAAACGGATTTCAAAAATGAGGATGTTACATTTTGGTATCAGAGCAGACATTCTGGCCCGAAGTTAACTAAGTTACTACTAGACAGTTTGGTGTCTAGAAAGGGGTTTTGTGGTTGGCAATCAATCCCCGTGAATTCGGCGAGCCTTCCACAAATACACCGGCTTGGCCAGACTGTTTGAGTAACGGAGTTAGGTTCGGAGTTTTTCAAAAAGTATTTTCTGGCAAGAACCCGACTCAGTTACCGTAAATCATTGGTGCCGAAGGTAGGGCCGAGTCTATGTGGATCAGTCAATCAGTCGCCGTAAAGTCGGTGAGACTCCCATGATAGACGCCTACCTGGCCAATCGGTTTGACTAACTAAGTTAGGCTCTAGGCCATTGCCTTAGAGCATATTTTGAAAAAGAGTACTGATATAACCTTGGTGTGGTGCAGTAAGTGATGAACGTAAATGAACGAGTGAGATATACAGTGCGGAGGGCTGTCCAGAAGAAATTAACAGCGATAGGCAACCCTAGGCTAGTGTACCACCCTCTGTCGGTGCACCACTCTAAAATAGGGCTGGTATATCCATCGCCTGTATCTGCATTGAAATTGGGCTCCGATAATTCTGATAATCCTGATAATTTTGATAATCTCCAGTGTTTACTCGACCTTAATTCCATTCTAACCCAGAGCTTATATGTGGAGCTAGGCTACGCCGGATGAAACTCCGAGACCAATAAAGATAAGTACATGCAGTATTTGACTCATGTAGGGGAACTCATGACACGTATTTCCGTACCCATCCCTGAGTAGACCATGAATCCTTGAACGTATACCATCCTGAGCATGTATACGACCATGAACCTGTACACAACCTTGATTCTGTGTACTACCTCGAATCAAAGGCTAGTCTTAAATAACGAGTAGTTGAAGAACGAAATATGAACCTAGTACCAGTCAATGGAAGCTAAGGAAATATTGATAATCGAACATAGTTGAGTGTTATGAAGTATGTGACGTAGCAGCTACAGTAATGTACATATGTTTGTGATAGGTGCAGATTGCTGCTTCGTTCCGATGTTTTTAAGGGACTAGAGTTTCCCAAAGGTAGAGATAGAAATCGACACAGTGGGAGAAACAAACAACCACAAATAGAACCAATTTCAGTACCCAGAGCAATGTTTCATTGGGGTCTTGATTATCGTTATGAACCCGGGCATAATCATAATCAAGGCATCATTGAGGGCCGTATAGGTGGTCCATCTTGCTCTACCCCTGTAGGCTAGTTCGTCTTCATAGATAGTACAAGATATCTTAATGATAAGAGACGGATTAACTAAAGACTCTTTATGGAGTATGTACTCAAGGAAGAAAAAATGTTAGCAGACTAATGCCTAAATATATGTTAGGAGACAAGCCCCGAAAATAGTTAATTTTCTCGAAATCCATACTGATGTTTAAATAAAGAAATTAGAAAATACATAAGATGAGAAGTGAGGTTTATGTGGAATGTGATTTTTGGATATGATTAATTATGTTTCTAAAAGTTTTAGATATGTCTTAGTAAATCTCTTTCTTTATGTGGTAACAAAAGATATGCCTTGTTTTGACAATCGTTTGTATTACTGAAATTTGTGATAAAATAAGTAATGCCTTTTATGAACTCTCTTCTATTGTTGGGACCATTTATTGGCCATAATTGCAAGAAGTACATTTTATTAGTACTCAAAACATGGAAAAATCTCGAGATTATGACATGTTGGGTTGGTAGCTTTTATTGAAACAATCATTATTAGAGAAAGGTTAAAAGAATCTATATATAATTAGATTTTTATCTGATATTCTCTAAATTGATATTAAAAATCTTTTGCGATCATCTCTTCATCGTATGTTCTTTGTATGTTCGTTTTAAATGGTGGAGAAAGAAAATTTTTATAGTTTATGTTATACAACTTATGCTATTCATCTTGTTGAATAATTATATTTCTAAAGATTGTTCCACCTATTAAGTGGAATTACTTATTTTCCAGCTTAAAAAAAACAATATAAATAATAATAATAATAATAATATCTGAATATGTTAAAAGGTTGAATATTGCGAAATGTGCATAGTTGTCGTACTTCATAAAATTATTTTAGCTAGCTATAAGAACTCTAAATGGTGACACTTGCGTAGGGTATTGGTAGGAACTAATCGTATGTTGGAAATAATACTTAAATAATTAGTTGAAAATCTAAATGTTTGTGTTAACTTATTCAAAAAAAGAGTTTGTATGTCTAATGATGCTATGACTTGTACATCCTTGAAATATTACGTGCCTCATTTATTTTTATTGGGAAATCTGAGTTCGGCAATTTACTTTAAAATCTTTAACTAATTACATGCAGGAAATTGGTTTGTGCTATAATAAGTTCCATTATGTATGTGCATCATCACTCTTTGAATTTCTAATATCATGCTTTATGAAATTTGGACAAATAGTTGTAGTTGATATCATTTTTCTCAAAATACCAGGTCGACCACTATTTTTGGTAATCTCTATTGATGTAAACTTGATGTTAGTCATTGATATGTTAAACAAAATTAGCTTCAAATGGTGTATGCTAGAATTAGATGAAATCTGATGAATAAACTGGTTGTGGCAAATAAAAACGACACTTGGTGAAATTTTGTGGCATGCAGTGCATAGGAAACTTGTCTTAAAATACGTTGTATTGAAATAAAGATTTCTTATCACTTTATTATAATAAGATAACCATGCATTATATGTATCCTTGTTCCATATTGAACTTATGATGAACGCCTTCAAGTTGACATAAACTATTTGACTTTGCAATTTTGCATTTATCTGTTGCACTTATAGAAACAGAAACCATAAGGATTAGCTTCCTGGATTTTAACCCAAAGAAATGAAGTTTTAAACATGAACTTTTGAGTATACACTTTAGTGAGTTTTGAGCATCTAACTAAATTGAGAATTAGCATGTTATTGTTGATACTCCTGGAACCCTACTATAAAGTGCACCACTATACAAATACTGTTGAGCTAAATTTTTGCCAAACTAATAGATTCTAGACATATAAAACATAAATTGGAATGTGTTAGTTATAGTAGTAATTGAAGACAAATTTTGTCTTCCCATATCATCTACATCTGTTGTGCTCTTATGATAGATAATAAACATGAAATTTGTGATAGCATGTGAATTTCATAGAAACTAAATAGTACTTACAAGCTGTTAGGATTTTGTTGAAACTATTTCTCGGTTGATCTGTACGTTGATTTCTCCTCACTTCTGATAAAAATGTTGAGAATATAAAATCCTCATTGTATGTTGAGAAATTGGCATAGTGTCTGCCTTAGCAAAGAAAAGATTTACCGTTGCAATCAAGAATTCTTATTTTTGTATAGAAACTAGTAAAACCCTAGATACCTAAGGAATTATTGAGTTCCTAATATAGCCGGAGAACTTGACTGGGAAAAAGGTTCAGATAAAATAGTCGAGCAATTGCTCAAAGATCTAGGTGTATAAATATGCATAGGGCTGTGTCTCTAGGCCTTAAGACAGTGTTACTTAGCATTGTGTAAAATACGAATTGATATCGTGACTTTAGACTTGTATGTCTACAGTATGTTTTGCGTTCGGCAAAACATTTATTGTACCAGGTAGTAGTTGAAATACCTTAAGCCTAGGGATAATCTCCTAGGTATTAAGGCTAAAATCCCTAGTGTTGTAAGAATGGATTGAGCCAGGAGGCCAATATATGCTAAGCCAAGAGGCTAGATGGTCAGGCAGTAAGGCCTGTGTAACCAAGTACGATGGGGATGGACGAGAAGGTCCTATGTCTGGATACTATACCTGGGTACAAAAATAAAATTATTATATTAGAGTGCGTGCTAAGCGAGCATGCATAGTAAAGGAATAGACTAGATGTCTAAAGTTTTCTGAATTTACACGATCAAATGTCAAGGGTGAACGTGTCGGTCACCCTTATCTAAGCAGAAGTTACTTGAACCGGATCTGATTGATCAGACCTCCACTATGATCAAAAGACAGCCCTAAGCAACCCGAAGCAGACAGAAGAGCTACATTGACGAAAGGAGAAGACCTCTAGAGTTCTTAATCGACGATCATATGTTTCTAAAGCTATCCCCAGTAACCATTGTTAGTTGAACGCTACAGGGGCAAAGATTTAGTCCGCGTTATTAAAGACCATTCGAAATCCTTGTTAAACGTGAACCAGTCTCTTATCAGATAGACATACTCCTAAACCTGAATGACCTTGATAGCATTTTCCATATTTTCTCAATTATACCTCGACCTTATCCTAGAATACGAGATACCACAGGCACCACAGAAACATTTCATACAAGGATGTCAAGGTACGACCTGACAATACCTTTGTAATTAAACCGGAGCAAATTTTCGGTCACCAAGAGAAACGGCTTAAACGTAAAGGTGATCCAACTGAGTGAATATCCAGAGTGTATGGTCTGAAGTCTAAATAGTGTAGTGTAAGTTTCCAGAAGTTGTGATTCAGAGTCTAGTACATAGTATAGAGCAAATTTCGAGGACGATATTTTATTTAACAAGGGGAGAAATGTAATACCAAAAAAAAAAACAATCCTATTTAGCATAACCACTAAATGATACCTATTAAAGTAGGTGAATATGTGGTCTCAAAGATATTATAGTTTATCTAGTTTAAAATTAGAGAATTTTCTGCTAGAGTTAAATAAACCAAAACAACTCAAATATTCTAAGTTCATTTAGGGATCATAAAATACCCTATAATTTTCATATTGAAGCATAGTTCATATTTAAATTTTAAAGGGACATAAAATGTTATTGAAATATCAAACAAATTAGAAGAAAGTGTCAATAATTGATTGGACAAAGTAATTGCATTAATTTTTGCATTTAATTATTGAATCCTCTTAGGAACCATAAAATATCATAAAATGCAAGTAATTACCAAATTAAATTATGGTTCACATGGAATTAAAAGGACCAATGAGGAACTATGGAGAATACTTAAACAAGATAGGAGAAAAATAATAAATAGTTAGGTATTCATTAAATTAAATAATTGTGCCAAATCTTTATTACTAATCAAGGAATTGATTAAGCATCATTAACTTATTAAGAGGTGAAATTTACTAAAATACCCTTAATTAACACACTAATGCATAAAATCATAAATGACTCATAGAAAGCCCTAAAGAGTTATCATCACACTGAGATCAATTAAGGGGTGAATAATAACAATTAATGAGCAATTGAAATTACAACAATAAAGACACTAAATTTAACTAAATTAAAATAGGCATAATTAAAGATGTATAATTCCGATTAAAAGCCAATGGCTAATCAAGAGTTATTTAAATGAATTTCTAAGGACTATAATTAAATTGGAGTTCCTAAAATAGTATAAAACATCATGAAAATACCTAAAACAATTATAGGGAATTTCCAACAAGTAAAGAACAATTAAATCTATATTTAAAAAGATATTAACATTTAATTCTTATATTTTCAAGAATAAGTCATAAAGGAGTATGAAAAGGTTTAAAGTCATTAGGAAATGCTAAAGAATAATTATTGGGCACCTAAATTAATATTAATTGGATTAACATTCATAATTAATCTAATGGCAAATATTAAAAAGCAATTTGGAATATTTTGGCTTAATTACATATTTGAGCCTAACAAGGGTCCAATATTTGTAACAAGTGGAATTTGAGAGATTATAATTGAGTTGGTAATCAATTAAATTATTGCAACTAAACTTAATTAAGCTAAATCAAATAGCAAACAAAGGGATTTAATTAAGAGCATTTTATCATAATTAGTCATCAAAGGACCAATGTTTTGGCCCCAAATTATTATCTAGGTTAGTAATTAAAGCCCAAAGCAAACAAACAAAGAAAAAAAAAAGGGGAGCTGATGGGAGGGCCACGGTTTTGGAGTGAATTGGGAGGCTAAGAAATTGATTAATCACATGTTGAAATAGTCAACAACTTCACCAAGAAGTAGAAGCTTCTAAGCTTCAAGAGTAAGCTTTCTCAACTTCTTGAAGAAGGAGAACAACTTGTTGAAGAAGGTTAGATCCAATGAGTGAGATTAAAACTTCTTAGTTAAGTAGGATCCAATGGCCAACAATTGTCAAGAGAAAGTTGCAATTATTTACAAAATTACCAAGCTCTCTTCCTATAAATAGGAGGCTTCCCCTCCTCATTTCTTCACACCATCACCACATATGTAACACCCCGTTTTCTAAAGCGTATTCGAAGTAAAATTATCAGAGTTCAAAAAGGGTTTATCAGAGTAGAGCATCGGAAGGGTCGTGAAAATGAGTAACTGAATAACATTCAATAATGATGTATCTGTGTACTGTTACAGTCATCCAAAATATCCGAATAAATCAAAAGACGGTAAAATAAAAATTTCAACAGAATTTCCTCGTCTGCTCCGTCACGCTATCTGCTTACCCTTCTCTTCGGTTTGACCTCCTGAGGGTCCTGGGCCTAAAGTCAGAGCTGAGGTTCAATTACCATTAAACCTCAGGTAACGGTTAACCTCATGCTTATGTATCAAATATGTATGACAGATATCCATGGCAAAACAGCATTTAATCACATGCAATATTTATATATTCACATAATAACATTACACGGCCACTGCAACATGTATGTTATTACAGTCTGCACTATCTCCAGTGCCACGGTGTACATCCGTGTCCTCAGCGCTAGGAAAACATAACGGCATTATCACGACTATAACCCGTATCAAGATGTATGTGTATGATCAATTTTTCAAAACAGGGTTTTAGACTATCTATCACATATAAGCATACCATAAGCATCAGAGTTAGTGTTACAATACGCGTCCGTACCTGAGTTGATAATTCCGGTATGTCGGCGATCGGTATACGTTTGCAAGTGTCCTATAATAGGAATATTGCGTTATTAATTGTAAATAATATTCTTGAATATATTTTGGCCACTATTGAATATTTCTAACCTTGGTACACTAAACCATTATTTTATTTCTTCAAAATTCGTGGAAAAACGCTGGACAATATTGGGCAGAATTTCGCCTATCTTTGAAAAATCATAACTAATTCTAGAAAAATCGAAACGAAGATCCGTAAAAAGTTCCGGACTCCTTAGGATGTCTATTTTCCAGAAAAAAAATCATGCCTTGCCCAGAATTCAAAAATCATTCTCAGATTTCACGTGTTCATCCTCTGCCCAGAATTTCTAGCATTTTCGCAACATAAACTTTGAGAATTTCTTTCTCACTGTACAGAGATCATTTCAACATGTTCTTTACATATTTAAAAAGCTCTACATGTCTACTTTCATCATGAATTTTCTTAGAATTTTTCAATAGCATTTTCAACATGAAATATGAGTATTTCTGTTACTGGTTCAGAAATCGCCTAACCGACGAATTTTCGCCAGAACTTCGTTACAACAGTGTTCTTGACCTGGGAATTTTTGCAGAACCACCTCCTTCACTATATTTTCGAAATGAAGCTATTTTGAACTATAAAAACATGAAACTAAAATTATTCTAGAATTTTAAAGATTAAAACTACTTCTACCTATGAATTTAAAACTCAAAACTAAGAACTTTGCTTACCTAGAGCTTGATCTCCTTCAAGCCTTCCCTTCAGCTCTCTCAACTCTCTCTCAAATAAGCAGATGGTGTATTGCTTGGTGTGAAGAAAAGTGAAGAGCTTTGGTCCCTATTTATAGGAAAAAGGTTGGGCAATTTGGTAATAAAATGCAACTTTGCTCTTGGTAATTATCCACCATTGGATCTAGGTTTAAGTTGAAATCTCACATCTTCACCACTCATTGCCTCAGCCGAAATCTCCCTCTCTCTCTCCCTTCACCTTTTTCTTTCCTTCTCCAAGAAGCTTAAACAACTTGAAGTGCAAGAATGGAATAGTGCTTTGTGATCTAGAAGCTTTGACTAGTTGCACATGCTGAAAATCACTCTCTTCCCCTAGAAGCCTCCCAAAAACCGAAATTCACTCTGGTCCTTAGGGTTGGGTTGTTGTTTTGGGCTTTTTTGGTGGTTTGGGCAATTGCTTGGGTTAGCCAAAAATGATCCAATTGAGTTTTTGTTGTGCCAAAAAGCCCTAAATTAATTTCTTCTTGTTTATTATCAGGTTAAGCTTAATTAGGTTTAATTTGAAATGGTTTTATTGATTACCAAATCAATTATGATCCTACTAAGTCCAATTGTTAAAATTATGGATCCCTTGTTAGGCTTTATTGTTGAATTTAGCCAAAATATTGCAAATTGCTTGTAAATATTTATCATTAAATTAATTATGCATGTTAATTCAATCAAGATTAATTTTGATGTTTACTGATTATTTTTAGTGTCCTCTAATTATTTTAGACCTCTTCCTATCCCTTTATGGCTTAATTTTGCCAATATGTGAATTATATGACAATTTATCACTAATTGTGAGTTTAATTGTTCTTAAATTGTTGGGAACTCCATTCAATTGGTTTAGGGGTTTTTATAGCATTTACAATATTTAATGATCCCTAATAAAAATTTAGGGAGTTGAATTTTTTGCCCTATTAAGTCCTACCGATAAGTTATTCAAGAATTAGAATAAACATACTTACTAATTTGGAGACAACATACTCCCCTATTTTAAATGGGTCCTAAATGGCCAAAATATTATATTCAAGAGATATACAAATTTTGGGGTATTATAACATACACCTCTAATCCTTTGATTAAGAGAGTGAGAGTGAGAGTTCTCTTGGAGCTAGAAGGAAGAAGCAAGAGTCTTCAAGAGGTAAGCTTGTTCTTAGTTTTATAGTTTTTAGTTGTTCTTAGTAGTTTTTAATATAGATGTTAGTTTAATCTAGTAAATAGGTAAAGTAATTCCCCATATTTGTTTTCAAGCCTTATTGCATCAAAAAGATGCCTGACAAGGTGGAAACATGTTGGGGAGTGACTTCTAGGATTAAGGGAACAAGTTAGAGTAAGATGAAAGAAGTCTAGAATTGTTGGATTTTGGGAGTCAACTGGATAGGGGGAATTATTTTCTGTATCAAATGATCTTTAAAAATCACGAAATTTTCCAGAAATAAAGTAGACATGTAGGGCTTTCCAAATATATAAAATATGTAATGTTTTGATCTCTGGAAAAGGAGATATGAATTTTTGAAGATTAGGCTATTTTTCTGGGCGAAATTCTGGGCAGAGGATGAATACGCGAAATCTGGGAGTTATTTTTGAAATCTGGGCAGAGTCTGATATTTTGTCTGGAAAGTAGACATCTTAAGGAGTCCGGAACATTTTACGGATCTTCGTTTCGATTTTTCTATAATTAGTTATGATTTTTCGAAGTTAGGCGAAATTCTGCCGAATATACTCCAGCGTCCTTCAACGAATTTTGAGGAAATAAAATGATAAACTAGTGTACCAAGGGTAAAAAAGTCAACGAATATCTTTTAGGATATTATTTTAAATTAATAGGACGATATTACTATGATAGGCTATCCGGAAGAACGCAGACCGACCGACTACGTACCGAGATCACCGACTCAGGTACGGACGCGTACTGTAACACTAACTCTGATGCTTATTGTATGCTTATATGTGATAGATAGTCTGAAACTCTGTTTTTGAAAATTGATCATACACATACAACTTGATACGGGTTATGGTTTTGATAATGCCGTTATGTTTTCCTAGCGCTGAGGACACGATAGGCCATTGTGGCACTGGAGATAGTGCAGACTATAATAACATGCATATTGCAGTGGCTGTGTTATGTTATTATCTGAATATGAGAATATTGTATGTGATTATTGTTGTTTTGCCATGGATATCTGTCATACATATTTGATACATAAGCATGAGGTTAACCGTTACCTGAGGTTCAATGGTAATTGAACCTCAGCTCTTACCATAGCGTCAGGGTCTGGAGGAACCAGGACCAAGGACAAGGATAAGGAGCCAGCGCAAGGACGAAGACAGAGAAATTTTTATTTCAACGTTATTTTGTTGAACTATTTTCAGACTACTGTACCGCTGTGTAAGCAGCCAGATACTACATCAGTAAATGTTTATCAGATACTCAAAATTTTTAAATTATTCCGATGCTCTACTCTGATTATTTCAAAAACGCTTCTACTCTGGTTTAAATATTGTGAAAACAGATTTCAAAAATGAGGATGTTACAAAGAGAGATAACTCAAGTGCCAAAACTAATCATTTAAGATACAAACTTTGTATTTTTTTTTTTTTTTAAAAAGTTAGCAGGCTACAAAAAGAGACAAGCATTGTGCCTTTATCTTTCAGAAGACATTCCCCATAAGCAGGTGGAAAAAAATTACACACACGAAAAAAGAATATTGATGGATCCATGACGAAGAAATGCATTTATCATGCCCACTCAACTACTGTGGACACCCCAGTACATGAACTGGCCTTCAAGATTGATATCTAGGTATGCAGGATCTAGTATTTCCCTTGTATTTTGGTGAATACTTAGCAAAATAAGAAGGTGAATTTGTATCTCAAGAATTATAATCTATTGATTATTTTTCGATCTGAATTTCACTTCGAAATTAATTGACAAATTGTTAAATATGTGATTACATTTAGTGGTTATAAAATGTGACATATAAATCACATAAAAATAATGGTTATTTTCAAAACAAAAGAGAGAAGAAAAGGGAATAAATGGCACTTAGCCAAATTGTTATCTATTTACACCAATCTCTTGGAACATGAAACTACACTAATTGAGATTAAAGGCAAACATTTGTAACTACCTAATATGGCTATATTTCTGCCTAAAGACAAGAGGTAGAAGACAATAAAAATAGTAGTTGTCAAAGGGAATAAAACATATAATATTTAATGCATGATATCTGAAAATCATGAGATTTTCCAGAATAAAATTATACATATAGAGCTTTATTTTGATACATAATATGTAATTTTTAGAGCTCTATACAAAGAACAAATGATTTTTGAATTTGGACCACATTTCTGGAAGTTTAATCTAAACAATAGAGGTTGTGCATGGATTTTCCCTGATCAAATGATGTCTAAAAATCCTTAACTTTTTCAGAAATTTATTAGACAAAAATCGCTTTTGTTTGATGTATCACAAGAAATTTTTAGAGTTTTGTATTTTTGGACATGTGATTGGTACAATGGTGAAAGAAAATAAAACTGGGAATGATTTAGATTTTTATGACTTCTGTAAATATTTTTCCATGAAAATAGGCATATCAAATGTCATTTAGGCTTTGGATTCACATCATTTTTATCTTTGTGCATTTAATTATAATTTTTAAAGTTACTAAAAAATCCTATCAGAAAAGCTAGAAATTCGAATTTTGAGGAAAAGTAAGATTAATAATTGGATAACTTATCCACTAAGGGGAAAAAAGTAAAAAGATGTGAAAATAACCCTTTGAATATTATTCTGAGTCATATGATATTTATTATAATATCATATAAAATATGAAAAAGGAAATAATACGATGATAATATTATAGGATATCTGAGAAGCCCGTGATCAATTTCAAAAGACAAGTGTACAACTAATTACGCAAAGCAAGGTACGATTAACGTACAGTAACCCTAATCTCCTATGCCTTGTGTGCCTTTATAAGCTTGTTGGATTCATGATTATGGTTTCATGGACAAGATTAAGTCTTGGGCTATGCATATTCATGACTAACAATGGGCCTTAGGCCATGTATTTGTTTACATTCAGCTAGCTGTCAATTATTATTTGGGAGAATTCAAATTAATTACCATTTGAATTTGTAAGACCCTCTCCCGAATTTGTAAAAAGACTGAGAGGTATCAAGGATCTATGAGGGATATATAAATTCGGGTGAAATGCGAGAATGAAACCGTGAGTTTCTTAAACCCTAGATCTGGAGATGAGAGTGAGCCTTGAGTTAGTGAGAGAATGGGACTGAATAATATTGATACACTGACCAAGTCGCGAGGGAGAGAGTGCTAGCGTGATCGCCGGCCGTAGAGATTTCTGTCCCAACTTGCTGCTACACACAATTGAAATGCAGAGCAACTTTGAGTGCGAGTCTGAAGCAAATCGATCGATAGCCTGAAATTGACTTCCTTGATGAGTACAGTGATCGACTGGAGGCCGGAGATATTTCCATCCAAAGTCGGCGATTGATAGTGATGAAGATAAAGAACACGCGCGAAGGCAAGCCAGGTTCGAATGAGTGAATGAAAGTGATTTCTTATTCCTCCTGCCATTGTGTTACTTAAGGGCAGTTTCATCTTCTTACCCGAAATTGTATATCCCTTATTGTCCCACATCCATTCTCAGTCTTTTAAGAATTTTAATGGGCTTATGGGGGTTTAGCAAATTCAACTATATTTAAATGTAATTTTTGCTAAAATTTATTACCTTTAATTTATAGAATTTCATGGAATTTATGAAATTTCCTTCATTTCAACGTTATTTTAACACTCGTGCATTTATATAAATAACTAAACAATAAAATCCAAATTTAAATAAATAAACTATAGAGACTTGGTTAAAATTAAGATAAGTTATATAAGGACCTATAAGTTCATGTTTGCTTCAGAAATTAGTGAATTTTCTGTTCATATATGGATAAATGATTTACCTGAATGCTATATGTTTTTTAAATAATATATGGGAAAAATATTTCTCATGTTGTAGGAGAAATGTTTTCTCATGCCACACACACATAAAATGGTGGGACCCGCATATATATATAATTAACACTACATATATGTGGTTACCACCATTTTATGTGTGTATAGGAACCTTGTTTTTTCATACAACATGAGAAAAGTAAATCCAATAATATATATGAGGAAACATTTATTCATAAAAATTTTCTTTTAATTTCAAAAGTCATTGTCATCATATTAATGTATTGATGATTGACTAAATTTGGAGCAAAAAAGATGATTGACTAATCACTTGATGTTATATGCAAAATAAAATTTTGATCAAATTTAAGTCCAACCAAATAGTAATAAAATGTTTTCATTTCTCAAATACCATTTATACTTTAATTTGAGAATTATATATTTAAAATTAATTAATCTCCCATGTTCACAGATCAATAGATGCTTTATTCAAAGAGTAAAATAATATAATCATCATTCTGTTTTACCTTAATTACACAAAGATCCTCTATATTTTAAAAACATACACTTAGTCCAACCCATTAACTCCATTAAGAATATTCTAAGAAATTTTAAAAATATATATTTTAATTAAGATTTATATTAAAAATAAATTTATTTACTAATTTATCCTTAATACTAAATCCAAAATTTTAATTGACAGATGTAAATATCATAAACTTTTAAGAATTTCAGTAAGTTTTTTTAAATGTTTGTAGAAAAAATAATATGAAATTATAAATTTAAATGACTTATACAATCTCTCAAACCTATATATTTTATTATATTTGATAAAAAAAATGTGTTAGATGTATATTTTAATTCATTTAAGAAACTAAAAATAAAAAAATTCAATAAATATGGTGAAAATTTAAAATTACAAATTTTATAATATCAAAATTAATAAATTTTTAACATATTAGAAATTTAAAAATTCAATTAGAATTAAAATTTGGTGGTATAAATTTTTTTTAGCCCATGTGGGTGTGTGTATATATATTTTTTTTCTTCAAATAGTTCTAATGTTAAAGAGGGGTATTTTGGTAAAGCAAAAGTCTAAAAGTGAAACTTAATGGTCAATTAATGGTTTGAATGGATGGAAATAGAATAATATTCATTTTAAGGCAAAACATAGGGAAATAGAATAATAGGTCTAATGTTAAAGAGGGATATTTGTATAATATTCATTTTAATTTTAAGGAATGTCTATATATATTTTTAAAATAAAGGAATGCCTGAGTAATTAAGGCAAAACATAAGGGTAATTAGAGTATTTTACTCTTAAATGCATAAGTTTTTCTTTATCTATGAGGAATATTTTATTCATGAAAACTTTCTATAGAAAATTGTTTTTTCAAATATTAAAATTCGTATATTTTTTTATAATACACGATTTAATTTATTTCAAATTCAAAATTGTGATAAAAAAACATATGTGACATCGTAAAAAAATATGTCAAAAATTTTTAATCAAATTTCAATTGATCAAATATATAAATGTGGGATCAAAACTAATACACTATTTTTCATTCACTAGTACCGATGTGATTTGCAATATTCAGGTATTAATATTATTGCTATAAGGTCTTTTTACAAATTTTCTTATACCCAAATTAAATAAGTACAGAATTAGTGAATAATGGATGCCTACCATAAAATTGATAAGTCAAGAATAATCTCAAAATGTTATAAAAATATGAAAATATAAGAGATGAATACAAGGCCTTAATTACTCGAAAATTTATAATAGTTCGGTCTAACCTCTTGATCTACGTCCAGTCCCCTCACATTCTGAGATTTAACTATCTCAATTGATTACACACTCTGTAACTCTAGAGTAATTCTCTCACTAGAACTTATTTCCCTTTACAAAAATATTACCTCAATGAATATTATTTAAAATAAAGGATACAAAAATGATTCAATATGTCCACTCCTTTTTTATGAAAAGATCTAGAAATGAATAATTGATGTTCATATTGATAATATCAACATCACTGGAACTCCTGAAGAGCTTCAAAGGCAATTAATTGTTTGAAGAACTACTTAGTCCAAAAGTACCATATTTTAGTGATATTGGAGCACTAATGTATCCTGCTTATTAGCAAAATATAGCTCTTCACCAACACGAAGACAATGGAAGTAATGTTGTCATCAGGGGAGTCATATTGATGTTGTCAAAAGGGTGAGTCGATACACGTTGTACTCTTTTTCTCTTATCTAGGTTTTGTCCCACAGGGTTTCCCTGGAAAGGTTTTTAATGAGGTATCATTAGATAGTGTATTGATGGATGATGTACTCTTTTCTTTGGCTAGATTTTTATCCCACTGGGTTTTTCCTAGTTAAAGATTTTAATGAGGCACATTCATAATGGACATTCAAAAGGGAATGTTATGAATATATTAAATTATGTGGATAACCCATTATAGGCATTAAGGTCGTCCACTATGTTTACAGTGGGGAGTGGGTAGGTCGCCCACTACGTTTATGGTGGGGAGTGGAAAGAAGCTACATAAAACTTCCGTACTTTCCAACCATTATAAATACTCTCCTTCCCCCCCCCCCCCCAAACACACACACACACACAAATGTACACCGAAGAAATCGAGTGAGAATTTGTCTTTCTTGAATTTCTTGTGCTCTTGTTCTTTATCTTTTACTTCTTCTATATCTTTATTTTTATAACACCGGCATAATTTTTCCATCGGTATGGTACATTTATTGAGGGAATTCGCACGGTAATTATTCATGGAAAAAAGTCGATCGATAATTCGATGTTTTTTGTTGTGTATGGATGAAGGGTATTGCCATTAAAAATTGGCCATGAGCTAAAAGGATATATATGTAGAGGAGGGAGACAAAGAGGATGTTGATGATGACTACTCCTTCATCATATTAATCAACGTGTCGAAATCCTTAGATAATAATTAATGACAAACAAAAAATCAAAGAAAATGAGAGGGTTGTGCAACCATTGCAACTAGCATAAAACCCCCACAATGATATTCTGATGAATAAAGCTACTAGAACCCAAAATGCTTTTTAATGTGTGGGATAATTGTTAACTTAAAAGCAATTACATTTTTGCGCCACTTTGAAAACTTCATGTACCTGTATTTGCACCATTTTCTTATCTTAGATGTTTTCTAAAAAGTCAATGTTCTTAGTTGACTTAATAGCCATGATATTTTTACACTATTTTAAAAACTTGATAGGTACTTTTGTATCCTAGAAATTTTTTTGGTGTTTGACGCACATTATTGGGTAAAAGCTTATGGATAGATTTGCAACTTTACCCTAAACTTAAAATATAATTCAGATTTAAAATTAAACATTGATATATATATATATATATATATAGGGGAAATCATATGTCCTGTCACTGGACATAACATTGTGTCCTGTGAGCTCTTAACGACATGGTTTCGGTGGCTGGCTTGAGATTACGAAATTGAAATAACGGTGTTTCTCTTTGCAGCTCTGCATAAATGAAAAAGAACGGCTTACTTTCTTCAAAGGCTTGGAGTCTCCCACCTTTTCATCATCCTCTTCTGGTACTATCGCTGTCAATTATGAGGTACGCCAGTCAGAAGCTTGATTCCCCACCTCTTTGGGTGCCCCAGTTTCACTTCTGTTAGAAAATTCTGTGTGTGTTTTAATGGCAAAAGTATCCTTCTACATCACTTCTCTGATTTTATATATATGTGAACCCCAATTTCTCTCATGGGACAAGGTTTTTCTTAGTAAATTTATTCTTGTGAGATTGGAATAGATGAAAATTGAATTCCATATTCTGTTAGATTTATGTACCTTACGTTAGTTCACTCCTATCCTAACTCTTCCAGTTTTATTTGGGTTTCATGATCTAGATTTTATAAACCTGAATTTTTTTTTTTCTCAGAGTGAACCTGTTGTTTCACTTCTATTTGGGCAGTAAGTGCTTTTTGTTCAGAGCAAGTATTCTGATCTCTTGGATTGTTTAACTTGTTGGTCCACACTGCATCAGCGCAGGCAGCAAGTTTACTGCTGGTAGATCCCATTTGTAATACCCTAAAAATCCTATTTAGCATAACCACTAAATGATACCTATTAAAATAGGTGAATATGTGGTCTCAAAGATATTATAGTTCATCTAGTTTAAAATTATAGAATTTTCTCCTAGAGTTAAATAAACCAAAACAACTCAAATACTCTAAGTTCATTTAGGGATCATAAAATACCCTATAAATTTTCATATTGAAGCATAGCTCATATTTAAATTTTAAAGGGGCATAAAGTGTTATTGAAATATCAAACAAATTAGAGGAATGTATCAATAATTGATTGGACAAATAATTGTACATTAATTAAAGTAATTGCATTAATTTTTGCAATTAATTATTGAATCCTCTTAGGAACCATAAAATATCATAAAATGCAAGTAATTACCAAATTAAATTATGGTTCACATGGAATTAAAAGGACCAATAAGGAACTATGGAGAATACTTAAACAAGATAGGAGAAAAATAATAAATAGTTAGGTATTCATTAAATTGAATAATTGTGCCAAATCTTTATCAAGGAATTGATTAAGCATTATTAACGTATTAAGGGGTGAATAATAACAATTAATGAGCAATTGAAATTACAACAATGAAGACACTAAATTTAAATTAAATTAGGCATAAATAAAGATGTATAATTCCAATTAAAAGTCAACGACTAATTAAGAGTTGTTTAAATGAATTTCTAAGGACTATAATTAAATTGGGGTTCCTAAAATAATATAAGATATCATGAAAATAGGAAAGTATGTTGTCTCTAAAATAGTAGTGTATTTATTCTACTTCTTGAATAAGTTGTCGGTAGGATTTAATAGGGCAAAATTCAACTCCCTAAATTTTATTAGGGTCATAAAATATTGTAAAATGTCCTAGAAACCCCTAAACCAATTAAATGGAATTTCCAACAATTTAAGAACAATTAAACTCACAATTAGTGATATATTGTCATATAATTCACATATTGGCAAAATTAAGCCGTAAAGGGGTAGGAAGAGGTCTAAAATAATTAGAGGACACTAAAAATAATTAGTAAACATCAAAAATTAATCTTAATTGAATTAACATGCATAATTAATTTAATGATAATTATTTACAAGCAATTTGCAATATTTTGTCTAAAATCAACAATAAAGCCTAACAAGGGATCCATAATTTTAACAATTGGACTTAGTAGGATCATAATTGATTTGGTAATCAATAAAATCATTTCAAACTAAACCTAATTAAGCTTAACCTAATAATAAACAAGAAGAAATTAATTTAGGGCTTTTTGGCACAACAAAAACTCATTGGATCATTTTTGGTAGTCCAAACTTTTGCCCAACCAAGCAATAAAGCCCAAAACAAACCTAGAACCCAAAAATTCAGAGGGGGCACGGTTTTGGGAGCTTCATGAGGAAGGAATTGAGTTTCATCACATGTGCCAATTGGTCAAAGCTTGTAGGATACAACTTACTATTCAATTCTTGCACTTCAAGTTGTTTTAGCTTCTAGGAGAAGGAAGAAGAAAGAGAAGAAGGGAGAGAGAGAGAGAGGGCAGATGAGAGGGAGAGTGGTGAGGATTTGAAGTTGCAAAATTGCCCTAGATCCAATGGTGGAAAATTGACAAGAGGGAAGTTGCTTTTATTTACCAAATTACCTTGAGAAATTCCTATAAATAGGGCCTTTGGGCATTCACTTTTCCTCACACCAAGAAAAGCAACACTTGCTTATTTGAGAGAGAGTTGAGAGAGTTGGAGGAAGAGCTTGAAGGAGTCCAAGCTTTAGGTAAGCAAAGTTCTTTAGTTTTGAGTTTATATTCATGGATAGAAGTAGTTTTAATCTTTAAAATTCTAGAATAAATTTAGTTTCATGTTTTTATAGTTAAAAATAGCTTCATTTTGAAAATTTAGTGAAGGAAGTAGTTCTGCAAAATTTCCAGGTTAAGAACACTGTAGTAACGAAGTTCTGGCGAAAATTCGTCGGTTAGGCGATTTCTGAACGGGTCACAGAAAAACGCATATTTCATGTTGAAAATGTTATTGAAAAATTCTGAGAAAATTCATGATGAAAGTAGGCATATAGAGCTTTCCAAATCTGTAAATAACATGTTGAAATGAGCTCTGTACAGTGAGAAAGAAATTCTCAAAGTTTATGTTGCGAAAATGCTGGAAATTCTGGGCAGAGGATGAACACGTGAAATCTGGGAATGATTTTTGAATTCTGGGCAAGGCCTGATATTTTTTCTGGAAAATAGACATCCTAAGGAGTCTGGAACTTTTTACGGATCTTCGTTTCGATTTTTCTAGAATTAGTTATGATTTTTCAAAGATAGGCGAAATTCTGTCCAACATTGTCCAGCGTTTTTCCACGAATTTTGAAGAAATAAAATAATGGGTTAGTGTACCAAGGGTAGAATATTCAATAGTGGCCAAAATATATTCAAGAATATTATTTACAATTAATAACGCAATATTCCTATTATAGGACACTTGCAAACGTATACTGATCGCCGACATACCGGAATTATCAACTCAGGTACGGACGCGTACTGTAACACTAACTGTGATAGATAGTCTGAAACTCTGTTTTTGAAAATTGATCATACACATACAACTTGATACGGGTTATGGTTTTGATAATGCCGTTATGTTTTCCTAGCGCTGAGGACACGGATGTACACCGTGGCACTGGAGATAGTGCAGACTGTAATAACATACATGTTGCAGTGGCCGTGTAATGTTATTATGTGAATATATGAATATTGTATGTGATTAAATGCTGTTTTGCCATGGATATCTGTCATACATATTTGATACATAAGCATGAGGTTAACCGTTACCTGAGGTTCAATGGTAATTGAACCTCAGCTCTTAACATAGCGTCAGGGACGGGAGGAACCAGGACCAAGGACAAGGATAAGGAGCCAGCGCGAGGACGAAGACGGAGAAATTTTTATTTCAACGTTATTTTGTTGAACTATTTTCAGACTACTGTACCGCTGTGTAAGCAGCCAGATGCTACATCAGTAAATGTTTATCAGATACTCAAAATTTTGAAATTATTCTGATGCTCTACTCTGATCAATTATTTCAAAAACGCTTCTACTCTGGTTTAAATATTGTGAAAACGGATTTCAAAAATGAGGATGTTACACCATTGTGTAAGTATCTATTTCTATGCTTAATTCATGCTGTTGAATCACGAACTATGGAATCACAAAAAGTTTGTAGCCCAACAATTTAAATCTGAAGCCAAAGCAATTATGAGCCGTTCTTTTTCATTTATGCAGAGCTGTGAAGAGGAAACAAAGCAGTAATGAGTGCACACCGTTATTTCAATTTTGTAATCTCAAGGCAGCCATGGAAACGATGTCGTTAAGAGTTCACAGGACACAATGTTATGTCTGGTGACAGGACATATGATTTCCCCATATATATATATTTTATAAGAAAATTTAGGTGAGTTGGAGGCTCACCAAGGTTAGCACATGCCTCCAAGGTAAAAGAGCATTTATATATAAAGGTATTTACAGATGCCCATGAACAAGGTCCCCATATCGATGGGATTTGAACCTACAACGTTATGGATATGAGTCAACCACTTTACCAACTGGGTCAACATTTATGGATTATACATTGATATATTCTATTGAATATTGATGCTATAACAATCCCAAAAGAAAAAGGGAAATGTGTTCTAATTATATGCTTATATATATATGGTAATAAGAGGGTGATAGTTTGACCATATGAATCTTGTTCCTATGTGCATGTTACTCTCTCCAAATACATGAATATGTATAAGTTGAGAGGATTCAATTTAATTAATAGCTCCCTCTTCTACAAATCATCAAATCATTAATGTACCTAGCGATACGAATGCTGGTAGTGTTTATATGTTTGTATATAAATCACACCATCCATTAAAAATATTAAATAATTTTAGTGGTTATAGTTTCATCGAATTTTGATTTTAGTCTAGCATCTTCAAATTGTTAGTTTTAAATTATGGAAGCAAGATTCTGAAGAAAAACATGATAAAGAGAATCCTGAGAGAATATACTTCCACAATTTTAATTTAGATAACTCTTAAACATATTTCCATGTGCATGAGAGAGAATATTATAAAAATGTTAAGGTCATGTTTTTTTTTTTAAAATCAAGATGTACATAGAGATATCATTACATTTGATAACTAATGGTCAGATAGTTGAGATGGGCTTAGAAAAAATGTAGGAAGTTTGATCAGAGTTAATTTCATAATCAAAACTTTATATTTTAATTTTGGGTCCTTGAAAATATTTATAATTCTTAAGATCCTTAAATACTTCTTTTCCTTTGTCACTATCCTTAATTCTCCAAGGAAAAAAAAAAAGGATTAAAGGGCCTAAATCAATTTTAAATTGTTTTACGAGTAAGGGGGGGAAAAACTGCAATCATTGATATAAGATCTAGTTTATAGTTTAAATTAAACTATAGACTAGATCTTACATTAAGCATTTGAGGTAATATTTCTTCCAAAGGCCATTGAACTATTGGTGGTTGGGGTAGCAAGGATCCCCTCAACGAATTATATTTGATTTTTAAAATCAATAATCTATTTTTTTTTTGCCCACAAAATTAATAATCTATTACTCATCGATCGGAAAAAATTAATAATCTATTGTTAGACGACATTACTTACATATACATATCACAAACTACAATTAGATCCCACATGATATATAATATGTTCATGTTCAATGCTTCTGAAAATACATCGTTCATTTTAATTGTGCAGCGTATTATTCACGATATTCATAATTTAAGAAAATGAACATATTGTACAATTATTTGTATGTGTTTCTCCATTTCTTTGGCAAAAATTTATATATATGGTGCGGCTTGAAATATCTTTTGTTTTTCAATTGAAGGGGTTAGTACAAATGACCTGATGCTAGGTTATAAAGGGTATAGGTTTGCATTTTTAATTAATACACACTATCGAATATTCATAGAGGTTTAGGTATATGATAGGTTTGCATTTTTAATCAATATGAGGATTGTACTTCTTTTTTCTGGTGTCAGAGGCCTGAAGTTCACAAATGAAACAACTCCTGATTTTGTATTGAATCTTTTTAGTTATTTAAGTATTTGTTGGGTTTATCTTGCTTATAGATCGACACATCAATTTAACAGGACTTACCTCAATTTTATACATATACCTTCAATTCAATTTCCAACTAATAAATGTGGGACTCATAATATGTTCTAATTTATTCATCCTTTAATATATTCTTACATCATCCATGAGTAGTAACACAGTCAAGTAACAGACACACAGGAGGAAGAAGATTATTCAGACCAGATAACAAAACAGGACGCGATTACTTGTTTTATTATATAAGTGTGGCAATTGGGAACAGAATTGCCATTGATAGAGATATATAATTAAGCATCATTTTTAGAAGATGGAAGGGACTAGTCATTGTTGGATTTGGAAGAGTGAAGCCACTGAACGAAGTTGCGAAGAGTATGATTGTCAGGACGATAATGGCCTTGGATGAAGGTGAACAAATCAGACCACTTGAAATCAGGGTACTGCCTCTCCTCTTTTTCTCCGAGTAACTCCTCAGGTGGTTTTACAGTTTTGTCCTTGTTTGGAATAATACAGTACGCCAATGATCTCCTTTCTTTCTCCCTGCTCACCAATGCCCTATGCAGACAACTCTTGTATTTTCCATTTGTCAACGCCTAATAACAAGTATCACAACATATATTCGGTCATTCATTCATTCATATATATATATATTAGAATTAAGAAACGGAGGTTAAGTCGTTAACTTTGTTTGAAAATAAATGAATTTTTAATTTTGTCCATATTTAAATGGAAAATTTTCATACTTGTATTACATTCACTCGTGTAGTTCATGATTTTAAGGGTGATATTAGAAAAACTTAATTAATATCCCATCGAGTTATAATAAAGGCAATTCATTTTTTCTTAGATGGTAGCTTGTAATTAGGGGTTCAGTTTCAATGCTCATCATCTTTGGATTGTCCAAAATTTATTTAGGTGGTTTAGATTTAATGTTTTAACTTCTTATATTTTTTCTAAAAAAATTATTTTAATGTGAACAAAGCCTATATGAAGATAACATTTTAACCATCATTTTAATTAAAAAAAATTTCATTTAAAAATAATTTGTTGAAAATTTTAAATATTGAAACTACATTTGGACTGTGTAGATCTCACACCATAACGATAATGAGTACTATGGTGTTCATCAATGCTATGATTACCGAAGCTGGTTCTAGAGACAATGACCAGAGAAAGTATAATAGGTACGTACTTGGAAAGTGTCGCCGATGTTGATAACAAAGGCCTCAGGGCGGGGGGTAACAGCGAGCCACTTGTTGTCGATCGAGACTTCGAGGCCACCGACCTGATCTTGATGAAGAATGGTGACACCGGTAGGGTCACTGTGAGGACCAGAGCCCAAGGTGAGGTTAGAGAAGTCGCATCGAGGGTAAAAGTTGCATTTCATAATGCCTCCTCCGTTTTTGAAATATTCCTTAAAGTATAACCTTCCCACTCCCAAACTCATAGCCAATACCTCCATTATCACTTCAGACAGTCCCTTCATCGCATCACAGTACCTCTGATATACCTCCCTGTAATAATTGATAATAACGCTTGATTAGATTAATGTTTGCAAAAGTAGCGACTTTGCTTTTATTCTTACTGTTAAAAGTTTACTAGTGTAATATAATTTAATTTATTTTTGGATATAATGTTATAAAAATATACAAGGTACTAAAAATCAGATTGGTTAAAAAACTAGTCAAAGTAATGACTTAAATAAACGCTTTCAAAATTACATTATCAGAATTTCATTATGTACCTACCCAGTATGTTTATCAAGTTTGTCTCCGAAGGCAGACTTGAACTGCTCAACGATGTGAGAATCAGAACCCTGGTTGCTATACTCACAATCGTAAGCCTCTTTCCATTGCAAGTTTGTTGACCACCTAACAGCATGACCACCAGAATAGCCTTGAAAACTACAAAGTTGCCTTTTTGCTTTAAGCTTCACATCAACAGGCAGACCAAAGATGGAACTCATCTCATCGTAAGCCGCCTCAATCACAAGTGGGTTGACGCCATGGTTGGTCACTTGGAAGAATCCGTGCTTCACGCAGGCCTTTTTCACGAGCTCGCAAGCCCTAGCCATGGCTTCCTTGTCGCCTTTCGCAAAGTCGTTCAGGTCTATCAGTGGCTCGTTCAGGTCCTCGTTCGCCGCCTCCGTCAAGTAATCCGACGACCACACGAACTCGCTCGGCGTCTCTTTCTGTTTCAGAAAGCTTGTGTCGAAGACCATCATTCCATTCTCGTATTTTTCTTGTCTCCATTGCCATTGTTGCTCACCCTAAGCGTTTTCTTTCTAATGTTTGTTTGCGTGAGATTGTGATGAGTTTGGGAGGCTCCTTTATATACACCCAACCCCCTCCTTCTGTTGTTGACTACTAGGTGCAATGAAACAGAATTAATTTCTATAATGTTTTATGTATTTGCCATTAATTAGTTTCAACTGAATGAGGAGAGTCTTAAATTCTTTTGAATATAGAATATCTGAATTGATTGGCTAATTGTACCTTGAATATGGTCATTAATAAGAAATCTGCAATTATTATTTGCTTTATATATTCTAAAAAAATCTCAAAATCTTGAAATTCATGAACCATCTCAATTTCATTAATGAATCATATTAATACACCCAACGAACTGATCAATAACATCAAATTTATCCTACTAAATGTTGTGGCTCTTAAATCATTGGTCCACTGTGTCATCCCACATGGATAAATCTTACACGGTGATTGGACTACATTTTCTGTCAACCACTTTTGCCATTTTCATTTATTATTTAACATTCGTTCCTACCTGGCGTGTATCAACATTAATTCACAAGCTTATTCGATTGGGCCTAGCTTCTATGTGGTTGGGGACTGACCGCGTATTGCTCTCCAATTCCCCACATATACGTTTCTGCTTGGGCCTAAGTTCCGAAGGACAATTAAACCCATTTAATTCATTTTGACTTCGTTCTTCAATTATGCATGTTCCCTATGCGTCATTGTATATTCCCATGCATCTTTGTTGTAGATTTCCGATGTCCCGTGCAATATCAGTTGTTCTATTTAAACCATATGGAGGTCTTCTTCGGTTCACGGCTGGCAATCTCCAACTCACCAGGAACAGCAGCCTGTATTGCTGTTGAAGATGTCATCGTCGAGAACTTTTTTCACCGAAATTCCACCTTGTCGAGTTGTTTCCTTCCTTTAGTGTGACTGCAGGAGCAACAACTAGTCGATTTGTGTTAAAATTATCGCTCATTTCTGGGATGTTCCAAAGATGAGGGCTCATCGCCAGATGACGTATAATGCTGTTTTGGCAGATGCAGAGGTAATATATCGTTTTGCATGTCTATTTCTTATGCAATTTGTAACTTCTTTTTAAAAGCAAAAGTACATATACATATTGTCTCTGCATTTGTAATTAAATGAATCTAACTATAATCACACAAACTTCATTGAAACAGGGATATATTGCACTAGCCGTTATTCGGAGGAGGGACATTATCCGCAAATTTTCTGGAGTCCTCATCCCTGGACTTTGTTTCATTTTAAGGAGTTTTAATTTTGAACGTGGACCAAATATAATCAATCCTGATATAAAGATTGTGGTAGACAACTTGAGTCAAGTCGAACTTGTGAGGAACATCATTATAACACCCGAAACTATATTCCAACCGTTGCTTACTTTTGCTGCAACTACCTTCACTGAAACTACTACATTGATAAGTAAGACATCTCCCACACACCTCTTCATTCATACGTGTTTTGGTTGTCCTTGCTAATGGCTAACAAGTAACTATTTTGCAGATGTGGTTGGCCTTCTAACATCAGTCTATCCCATGTCTGACATTGTTGTTGATGGTGAGACGGAAAACCAGTTCAATTTCGAGTTGATAGACGAGAGGTGTGAATGCTCTTCCCATTTTTCATGTTTTTAATCTTCACCGTTATGTTGTTGACACTTTCTTTTCCTCTGTTTTGATAGTGGAAATGCTTTCTATTGCTGTTTTAGAGGAGCTTCTACATTTTGGGATCTAAATAGTTATTCGGTTGTAGATGACAAAGATGATGTTGTTGTAGCTTTGTTGTGGGTGAAGATGCGAAGGCTCAGCGGTTTGTATTTAATTATTTTCAAAGTTGGTTCTTCAAACAACTCTTTCTAACTTTTGTATTCTTTTATTGTAGATGGGGACATAGTTTTTTCAAGCTTCTCTAATTTATCAAAGGCCCATTTCAACTACGATCATCCTACGGTTTATGATTTCCGTTACAAGCTAAGTCGTTCCGATGCTCAGGACGTCGTGGATAGTCCTAATTCTTCCCCAGCTTAGCAGGACCGGTGTTGATTTGCTGATGATCGGAACTACCATTTCCTGTTGTTTTAGTTTTTCATTTTTCGCCTTTTAGTGGTTTCTGATTTGGTTCAACCTAGGGATGTTGTTAGTGTGCAGTTTTGGTAAGTTTTTGGTAGACACTCGCTGGTGACTGTTTGTAGTCTAAAAAGTCATCATGCTGCATTGTATGTTTTGTTTTGTCTTAATTAAATTAAATATTTACTTAGCTGTTATTTTAGTAGTGTACACCATGAGATAATTGAGTAGCGTATTTTTCTTATTTTTCGAAAGTGTTGGTAGAACATTAATTCAACCAATGAAAGAATAAAGGTTCCACCGTTACGACTTCCACCAAAAGACGCTACCTAACGTCCCCTTTTTCGAGCGTATCCTACCACTTGAATCGATGTGGCCATTTAAATGACAGTAAATGCACTACCGCCAGTTTTTAATAGAGCAGATAAATACGTTTGCTTGTGGAAAACTCACATCATATCCTCTAAAACTGACAATTTTTTAGAAGCCAATCCGGTTCTTCCTACACAATGGATTCCTCTTTGCAAACTGTAACATGTGGATTTTCAGACTCCATCTTAATGGTGAGAGTTGATCACATAATCCAGAGATTTGTTCAACGATCTTCCACTTTCGGTGGACGGCCCACTCTTGATCTTGATTCTGTAGACCTCATCGTCTTTAATGACTCGGTCAGTCTTTTAAAGTCTTTCACAAGTAACGGTTGTTTCTTGAACCCTTTTTTTTCCATATATTAAGGTGTGAAGATATCTGTTTGTTTGCCAGATGAATACACGTATGATGGTTAGGATTACATTTGTGGAGTTGATGGATAGGCACTACTAGAAGATCGTTGAAGGTGGTTGTTATGAGATTTCAAAGTTCATAGTGAAAGAGGAAGGCAAAGGTGTTAATCCGTTTATGCACATCGTCATTAACCGCAGTTCCACAATCTCTCCTGTTTTGAATCATCAAATTCCTGAACGTCTTTTTATGTTGAATTTGGTTGACGATGTCCTGTAGTGGCATGGTCAAAGTAACCCATCTTTCATTGGTATGTTTTCTGATATTCTGGCAATTCCAAATGTCTGTGGCATTTTTCTGATTTAACTTTGTTGTCTGTTTTCAGATGTATGTGGCATTTTACGATCCTGCTACCGTTCTGCTAATTATAAGATTAAGGGTGTTTATACAATGTGTTTGATGTTGGAGTTGGAAGACTTTAGGTATGAATGACTTTTCATCCCCTATAATTTTTGCAACACCACTTCTTCACCCGTCTTTTCTAACACACGTCAATACTTCACACTTGCAGGAAGAGGTATGTTATCAGATGTATCCTGCATGGGAATGCTTTGGCAAATGCAGAAGTGCTGCTGCAATCTGTAAAGCAGGGTTGTACTCCATTTGTCGTTCTTCAGTATGTCGAGATTAGGCAGAGCATTGAAGGAGGTCAGTTTAAGATTAATCCATTGGATGTTTTATTAAATTCATTTTAAAAATGCTGAATATTTTTTTTGTTTTTTCCACTTTCCACAGGTGTTGAGTTGGAATCCTTTTACAGAGCTTCCCATGTGCATGTCGATCCTGATTTTCCGGAGGTTGCAGAAGCGAAGAGAAGAGTGATGAATGTTTGAATGTGTTTAGGTTTAGCATGACTTAGGAATCTGTGATTGTTATGTTAAGTTTTTTTGGATAGTTCCTTTTGTTTCATTTTGTTGGATGGTACAGTGGTTTCGGACAAATCCTTATGTAATGATGTTATCATTTTCATTTCTCTTAATTAAAAGCGATTATGCATGCAACTAATACGCTTTTCATATATACCATAATATATGACATTTATGTACGCTGTTATGAATTGAAGAGTGTAAATGTCGTTTTTCTCTCTTACTGTTAGTGAAAGTAATGGGTGTTTCAATTTAATCATAAACCGTCGACATCGTTTCAACTTCCAGTGTGCTTGACATCTTGTAATGTCAAAATACTATATAGCGTACACTATATTTTCGTGTGTTCGTAATTGTTCTCCTTGCAAGTGTACGAGTTTCGCAAGTAATAAAGTGATTAGTAAAGTATCGTTACCACGAGGATTTGTTTAACAAATTGGTCAAGCAAGAGGCTTAGTGAATTCAATCAAGTTGAGCTAGAACAAAGTTTTGAGTTGACATGAGAATTTTTAAAGACTATTTCTAAAGCTTAAAATTGATAAAGGCAAATGACTTTTGACTTCAAAAATAATGGAGCCTAGGATTCTTCTTCTCCTTTTGCATTTCATAAAACTTGGTTAACTTCCTCTCTACTAGCATTTTCAATACATATATGTGTTAGTCTAGGGTTCAAAAAACACTTGAAACGCTCTCTCAAGTCAAAATCAAGTTTCTCTTCTCATTAAAATGCACAATCTCTTGCTACAATTAGTGAGAATCAATATCTAAGCAACAACCCTAATGTGACAATGCAAGGTTAGTAAATATATCTCTATTTTACCAACAAACCATCCATTGATCAAGTAAACTTCAAGACAAGCATGATTTCAATCAAGTTCTACACCTAGATTAGCTCTCTCGAGTCAAAACCCAAGTGAATAAATCGTCTAAATGGAGGCCAATCACTTAGAAGCATTAAGCCTAGGTTGAAATCAACACATATATATATTTATCTACTAAAAGAGAGGAATATTCAAGTATTAATCCATACAAAGGGGTAAAAGAACCCTAGAATGAAAGGTTTAGCTACTCATGTTCAATTACAAAGAGATTCTAAGCAAAGAAACTGAATACATGAAGAAACTAGGAAGAAAAGAGGAGAAAAGAGGAAGAACCAAGGTGAAATCCCTAAAATCTCTCTTAGTTTGAACACCCAAGCCTCCAAGATTGTCCAAATCTTTCTCCCAAGCTCTTTCCTTGTGTGCCCACTTGTTTCCTTAGATCAAGAGTGTGTTTTTCAGCCCTTCCCTTTGGGTTAAATAGGGTTTTTCTGTTTCTGAAATGAAAAAATGCGCAGCTGTACTTTCAGCACTTTTTCACGACTTTTTGCGGCCAGTTGTCGACTGGCCGCGGCTAGTGACACAGAGAGCTACTTGCTGCGGCCAGTTGTCAACTTGCTGCGGCCAGTTGTACAGGTTCTTCTAATTCTGCACTGCTTCACATCCTTTCTTTCTTTCCTTGTTTCTTGGTTCTTATAGAGCTTCAAAACTTGTCTCCACCTTTCTACAAAAGAGGAAGGAATTATCAATTCTCAATTGAATCACAAACTCTATAGGATATAACAAGAATTTCTTTGATATTTGCCTTATACTTTGATATGCACATTTTCCTCTATAACTTCATTTTTATGCACATTTTGAACCAAAAATAGATAAAAGGAGAGGGAAAATGTGCTGGAATGTTGTCAATTTCTAGGAGTTAACACACTCCCAAACTTAAATATTTGCTTGTCCTCAAGCAAAAACATGTATCTTCACTAAATTTCTTTAGTATCTGTCATTGATGCATGAATAAATTTGTCCTTATCTACTGCTCAAAGAGTTATACAAAACAGGAAATCAACTAAATATGCACAAATGAACACTTCATAGATTTAAAACATGCTTTTCAAGAATTTCCAAATGTGATTGTGTGAATGGAGTTGACATGTACTCCTTTTGCTCTTGCTAAAGTTAAAAGCAACAATTCAAATCATATAACTATATTCAAACAATCAATTCCATCATTCTCTAATTTCTTCCTCTTTTCTTCTAATTCACTTCACTTGACTTAAAGATCAAAGGGACTTTTCAGCTTGTAATGGGGCTAGGGTTTAAGGTTCTCAAAAGAAAAGGTAAAAGATAATCAACAAATACTTTAAGATAGATGATAACCACTTAAGGGGTTTCTTCATTTTCTCATTAAACACACTCCCTCAAACTTGAACCAAATTGATCTTTTCCATATCAAGCCTTCTTGGACTTTTTTTTTTTTGAATCAATTTTATATATATATATATATATATACTTTTTTTGTTTTTTTTAAATATATACACTTTCTTTTTTTTTTGTCTTGATTTCTATACATTATGAACCCTTTTACTTTCTACATTCCTTTCTAATCATTTGACACTCTACTCATCACTATATTCCACAACCCCAATAAATTATCATCAATCTCAAAGCAAAGGAATCATGGTTTTTCACATTGACTAAGGTCGGTAGATGTTAGGTCTTTCAAAAAGAATCTATAATTGGTTTTTCAATTAGGTTCAAAATAAGGGTTCAAAAGGGAATAGAATCAATTAGGTAGGCTTGAAAGGCTCAATCGCATTTTATGAAGTGCCCTAATCTTTTCTTTAAATCTTATGAAATAAATCAAAAGTTTTGAAGAAGTCCAAAGATTATTTTGAAATTAACAATTTGAAACAAAGGCATATAACTTAATTTGCCACAAAGCCCTTCAACAAGAACATTCAGAATAAAGTTAACTCCAATAGTGCTTTCTTAGTTTGAAAATTCCTAAATAACATGATTCATCACTATAATACATCCATCAATGCATATTAAACAAAATTTCCTAAAAAACATAAAAGATTGAGCAGTAATTTCTATCATTGGATCATTCAAGCAACTTTGACAAATACCTAGAATTTCAGTTCCTTTTAATATTCTTCACAAACAAAAATTTAAGCATGAGAAATTTCAAACATTCCAACAATTTTCCTTCAAAAACTGTTCAAAATTTTACTGTGCACTCATCAAAGTATCAAAAATTTTCAGAATTGCAGCAAACCTTCACCCCCAAACTTAAAACAAACAATGTCCTCATTGTCAACTAAAAGAATGGGAAAGCAAAGAAGTAGCACCTATACTTTATTCAGCTCACATCCACAGCATTTACAAACTAACAACTATGCCTTCAGTGGACTAGCCACAACATTTTCAAAATTGCTTCTATTACT
This sequence comes from Acacia crassicarpa, assembly GCA_034222035.1. Lineage (NCBI taxonomy): Eukaryota > Viridiplantae > Streptophyta > Magnoliopsida > Fabales > Fabaceae > Acacia > Acacia crassicarpa. Next base: position 46,219,119 of record JAWXYG010000003.1, read on the forward strand.
AGCTATTAGTAGCTAGGATATTAACAAACACAACAGACAATTTATGGAAACAGAAAATTATCTAAACCACTCAAACTAGCCATCAGTAGCTAGGAAAGTCAGATTCACATGCTAACAAGAGTGTCAAATAGCAGTGGCCATCAATAACCATCAAGAATCAGAATCAGATATCCACATCAGAAAGCTATCAGCAGCATAATCTAACCCAGAGGAAGGCACCCGCTATTAATCATTAACAACACAAGATTGGCACAATAAAGAAGAAATCCATCAATGAAAATTGCAGCACAATCTAAGTAGAAACCCTGCAGTTGGATTTCACAAACCTATGCAAAAGTCTAAATAAAACAAACAAAAACACAAAAACAATAAAGCACACTCAACAACAAACACATAAAACAGAAAGGAATCTATTCAACCTATCCTAAAAAGAAAAGAAAAGAAAAGATCCCCCCAACTTATTATGAAGCTAATACCAAGCAGCCAATCAACATTCCAAGCCTACACCTACTCCTCACTGCCTCTCAGAACTACTAATTTAGCTCAATGATGTCACTCTACAATATTTGGCTGAAAACTTTTTGAAAATTTGGCACAACTCGATTTTTACAAGCATGAAGTACCCGTTTCTTTACAATGGAAGTCACTAACCAAAGTTTTTCATGCAGCAAAAATGGAGTTAAACTCTTTTCATTTGAAATCACTAACCAAAGTTTTTGTGGAGCATGTGAAAGTGCTTAATGAACCATTCAAGCTAAGAACATTGTGGACAATGCATCAAAATGCACCAGCAATCCCAAAACCCATTCTCACAAGCAATTATCAGTATGACAAGATGCTTCTCCTCAAATCGCCATTCAAATTCAAGCCTATATGCCAATATGCTGCATAACAATTCAGAGCATTTCGTATAAAGAAAAATTCCAAAAGCTACATTGTGTATTCAGACTTCCACAATGATTATAGGTTAAAGACGTGCTGCAACCTATAAGCTAGCTCATCTCAATGCTTTCTCTATCGAAACCAAAACTGTCTACTAGTATTCCAAACCTATTCTTATTCCTCACTGCCTCTTAGCCCCACAAGTGATCTTAGATTAGTTTTCAAAATCAATGGAATAATATAATCACTAGTAGCAAATGCTTGTTCAAGGAAATTCAAAAATTGGTCAAAGAATGCAAGAATTTTAGAACTTGTTCAATTGAGTCAAGCACAATGTGAAAATCATGCAGCTAACCAAGGACACGTTCAGCAAGCACTAGCTCACCACTGCACAAAATCTTTTCCACAGATGAAAATAGGCAGAGACTTACTCAAAGATTCTGCCAAATGATTCTACAATATTAATTTTAGCTGGTGTATGCAGGCAATGTTCACAAAAATTCAAGTCAGTTTCCAAGAGTTGAGCATGCATTAAGTGTGCCAATGGATCAAAAATATTATTACCACTCAATTTTATGCACAAAAGGAATCAAATTTGGAAAAAGATTTCAGAGCAAGTGGCAGTAAATGGACTTGCAATTTACAAAATCTAAGCTCGGTAAATTTCTCCAAATAACAACAAATGTCCTTGAAAGCAATTTGTCACTCTTAAGGCAGCATAAACAAAACTGATGATAGATTATGGCAATTGAAGAATCACAGCAACTCAACCACCAAGTTTGACACAAAGAAAATGAAGTTCTCAAGAAATTGCAGCAACAATCAGATTGTTGCTATAACATGCTAAAGAACAGTCACAATTCCAAAGAACAACAAGTTTCCTCAAATGCTTTCATTACAGAGAGACTATAGCAAACAGTATAATAGGCTAATCCTCAAATCAGTACTCATTAGTTCAAGCCTAAACTAGCATTATGAATCAAAATCACAACCATTGCAACCTTACTCATGTTTTCCCTAAAAATAGAAAAAAAATAATAAAAAAAATAACCAAAAAAAAAAAGAAAACCAAAATAACCCAAGGGAAAAGAGATTATGTATACCTCTGTGATAAAGAACTAGAGCAGAACAAATATAGAGGCAAGACAAACCTGCAGAAATGGGGGTGCAAACCGCGACTTTGGGAACAACGACAACATATTTGGTTGGGTGGAAAAAGGTGATGGCTTGCGAGCAGGGGTGGTTCGAGACGCATGGTGAGAGGAAGAGAAGAGCACGGATATGGTTCGTGGCTTGAGAGTTTGCTGCAAGATATAGAGACAGAGGAAAGATGTGATGCAGAATGCGATTCAGAGAGAGCGCCGTCGGTGGACGGAGGTGGAAGAAGGGTGACAGTGACTAACGCAGATTAAGCGCAAGAGCGTCGGAGGAAGATGAAGAGTGGAGGTCCACGGTGAGAGACGATGAAGTTTGATGGTGGGGTGACACGATGACGGAAGAGTTTGTGAACATAGGGAAGAGTCGCAGTGAATGGGGAGGAGTAGAGGCTGCGACTGTGGGAACCGGAGAAGGAAAGGCCAGCAACGATGAAGAACGAGGTTGACGGTGGAAGAGTGTAGGAGGAGGTGGCGATATGGATGAGGGCGACGATGCGGAAGGAAGGAAGGAAGGAAGGAAAATGAAGATGACGGACTGCAGGAGGAGTATGAGGAGATTAGAGCGATCGAATGGGGAACACAAAGGAGAATAGGGATTCAGAAGGAGGAGCTACGGGTTGGGATCTGGAGATACAATGAGAATGGGGGGATGGAAGAGGTTAGGGTTTTGGGAATTGATAAGGGAAATTACAATTAGGATTAGGGTTTTGAAATTGGGGATGAATGTGGTCCTGATTGAGGGCTCAATTCATTTGGGTAAAATGGGTATTGCATGAATTAATGAAGGGCAAAGTGGGAAAAATGAAAAAAGAATTTTTTTTTTCAATTAACTTTTTTTTATTAATTTTTTTAATTTTATTTTTTTAATTTAATTGTTTTTTTTCGTTTTTTTTAAAGGAGCACTGGCTACAGCCAGTGCAACACTTTCCGCGGAAAGTGAACACAGAGAGCACTTGCTTCAACTGGCCACGGAAAGTGAACACAGAGAGCACTGGCCACGGCCAGTTGAAAATTGGCCACGGAAAGTGAACATAGAGAGCTCTGGCCACTGCCAGTTTCGCTGTCAAAAACAAAACAAAATCAGCAAACACTAGTGCAAAAAAGGGCTTTAAGATCGGACGAAATAGGTATGTAAGACCGGATCTGCGACCGGTCTTGTTCCAGGCGGTCTTAAAAGTTACACTTCTAAGACCGGATGAACCGAACTTTTGAAATATTCGGTCTTAAAAGTGTTTCAAAATAATAATTAAAAAAAACCCAAATGAAACAATCGGTCCTAAATCACTAGATCTGGTAACATTTTGAATGTTCCTCCATCATCAGTGACAGAGAACCAAGAGAAGGTTGGAAGCAACACCAATAAGAAAAACAAAAAAGAAGAGAAGATTGAAAGCAACACCAACAAGAAAAACAAAAAAGATGAATACAAAGTCCAGAAATAAGAAAATATAACAAGAAATATAAATTATTTACCATGGAAATCGAATTTGAATCAATATAAAATCATAAGTGAAATTGAAGTCCAGATCTACAAAAAAATCACAAACTTAAAGCAACCAAATCTGAGCAAGATCCTCTTGTCGATGCTGGCAAAGCTTCAAGCTACCAAAATCAAAGTCCAATCTGAGCAGGAGTAGTCAAGGTAGGAGGAAACAAACTTAAGCAAGAAGAGATCTGGGTTTGGTTTTAAGTCAGATTTGTGCAAAGATGGTGTGGGAGGAGCCATAGATCGAAGAGGAAGGAGCCGCCGTCATCCAGAATCCTCGAAGCCTTGCGCCGTTGCTGATGATTGGAGTTGATGCCATCGCTAAACTCTCGAAGCATCTCACTGCCAACGTTGCCAAGGATTTGATTGTGTGGCTCTTAGGATGACTTACGAAGATTGCGAGTAGATTAGAGGAAGAAGATGTCATTCTTGCTGAGGATTTGACTCGTTAGGCTCTTGGTACACTTGTTGAATCTATAACTAAGCAAATGTTATATCACCAAGAAGACAAGCACGCTCACGGACTTAACGAGTTTAGTGAATTTAGTTTTTTTTCTTAAAACACTTTCAAGACCGGATGTTTGTAAAATAGGTCTTAAAAGTATTTTTAAGACCGGATCCTTTACAGTCCGGTCTTAAAAATATGACCGATTGCAATTCATAAATATATAAAACACTTTTAAGACTGGACCTTTTATAGTCCGGTCTTAAAAGTGTTTTATATATTTACGAATTGCAACCGGTCATACTTTTAAGACCGGACTATAAAGGGTCCGGTCTTAAAAATAAACTTTTAAGACCTATTTTTACAAACATCCGGTCTTAAAAGTGTTTTATATATTTGTTGGAAATTCAAATTTAATTAGTTAGCATATACGATTATATTGTGCAATTATCTTAATTCAGTTGTGAGAGAGATTTTAGGAATTAAATGAGCAGATCATGGCTTTTTGAATTTCGTAATTATATTCCTGATTATAATCATCTTAATTAAGTTGTTAGAGAGATTTTAGGAATTAAGTTAGCAGATCATGATTTTTTGAATTTCATAATTATATTCCTGATTGTAATCACTAGATTATAGGAACTGTCTAGGTCAGAAGATTATTTATTTATTAGCATCTGTATATAATTCCAATTAAGTGAAGGAATAAATCATCGCATTCTTGGACTCATCGGCGTCTTCTCCCAACATTTACGAAATTGCCACCGGTCATACTTTTAAGACCGCATATTTTATAGTCCGATCTTAAAAGTGTTCTATATATTTACGAAAGTGCCACCGGTCATACCAAAAAGTTCTTTATATTTATGAAACTGCCACCGGTCATACTTTTAAGACCTGATTCTCTATAGTCCGGTCTAAATGAGGCGGTCTTAAAGCTCTTTTTTGCACTAGTGAAAATTGCAAAACACAAGGAACATTCCCAAATACCACAAGAATCACCCAAGAAGCTTTATACCAATATTTATCACCCAAATTACTCAAGATGAAGCATTTTAAGCCATCCAAACCCATAAGGGCACACATATACACATATGCATAGGAAATACCGCAACACATCAAATTTGAGCACTCAAGTCATGGTCACAACTGAATTTCACATAGAAAATCAACCAAATAATCACAATAATCACAGTATTACTCAAAATTGACTAGTCATCATAAATTCACCCCAGAATCATGTATGTTTGAGCTTAGAGTCAAATGAACTTCCCTCAAAAGCATTTCCTTTGTAGCTCATGAATCCTTCTTCTTTCATAAATACTCCTCTCAGCTGCAACAATCCAATTCCAAGTTGGGTATCCTTTTCTTCCTACACAACAAAAGATCAAACATAAATCTATTAACAAGACACACACACAAATTGAAAAGATTTAGTTTAGAACTTGGGTTGCCTCCCAAGAAGCATTTAGTTTATAGTCTTTAGCTTGACTTTTCATGGTAGTCACTTCTCATTGACTAAGTAGATAGTGGACACAAGCCTGTCCACATCTCCACCCCAATAATGCTTCAATCGTTGACCATTAACCTTGAATCTTTCACCTTTCTCATTTTCCAACTCCACTTCACTAAATTTAGATGCTTGAACCACAGTAAATGGACCAAACCATCGGGATTTTAGCTTTCCCAGAAATAACCTCAACTTGGAATTATAGAGGAGAATACTTTGACCAGGTTCAAAACTCTTGGGTATGATTTTGCTGTCATGATCCCGCTTGGTCTTCTCCTTGTATACCCTTGCATTCTCATAGGCATTTAGGCAAAATTCATCTAACTCATTGAGTTGAAGTAGCCTCTTCTTCCTCACAGCTTTAGGATCAAAATTTAGCTTTTTGATAGCCCAATAAGCTCCATGCTCCAATTCCATAGGTAAGAGGCGTGCTTTCCCAAAATACGCATGCTTGAGATGAGAAGGTAATGGCTTCAACTCTAGAATCAGAGGAACTTCAATAGAAGGCTTCAATGGAGTATTTAAGGCATCAGACACCTTCAGTGGTTCAAAAGTCCTCGGTCTAGAATGAGGAACTGGGTCAAAATGAAAGATTTCTTCAACAAGATCTTCATCAAACTTCTCAAAGCTCTTCTCACCAATCAAGAATGCCCCTAAAGGGTCTTTGACCATAGAAGCATATGATTCTTGAGGAATAACTTCATCTAATATATCTACAAAAGAACATTGAGTTGAATTGCCATGAAATTTCAAGCCCTCTTGCATGTTGAATATCACTTGCTCATCATCAACCCTCAAAGTGACCTCACCCTTCTCTACATCAATGAGAGTCCTTGCAGTGGCTAAGAATGGACACCCAAGGATTAGAGGAATTTTCCAATCAATTTCACAATCAAGCACTATAAAATCAATGGGGAAGATAAACTTGTCAACTTTAACTAGGACATCTTCAATGATTCCTCTAGGTTTAGAAATGTTGCGATCGGCCAAGAGAAGAGTTACCGTAGTAGGTCTTGGCTCTCCCAAGCCCAATTGGTTGAAAACAGCTAGAGGCATCAAGTTAATACTTGCACCCAAATCACAAAGAGCTTTACCCTTAAAATTTGTCCCAATGTTGCAAGGGATGTAGAAGCTTCCTGGATCTTTAAGCTTAGCAGGTAACTTCCTTTGAATCACCACACTACACTCTTCGAATAAGGCCACAGTCTCAAATTCATTGAATCGCCGCTTCTTAGACAAAACATCTTTAAGAAACTTAGCATATTTAGGCATGCTCTCCAAAGTTTCGGCAAAAGGAATATTCATATGGAGTTGTTTGAACATGTTCACAAACTTTTTGAACTGAACATCTTCCTCTTTCTTCTTGAATCTTTGAGGAAAAGGTAGTGGTGGCATAAAAGTAGGAGCGGTTGGCTTTCACTTTTTCTCATCATTCATCTCTTGCTCTACCTTCTTTTGTTTGCCAAAATCTTGCAAACGTTCTTCAATTTGCTTTCTCTTCTTAGTGACATCTTCTTCCATTGCACTTTCTTCATCAATATTAACAATCACTTGATCATCATGCTTTGGTAGAGGAGTACTTGAGCTAGGCACATCCGATAGCACTTTTCTGCTTCTCAAGTTAATGGCTTTGCACTCCTCTTGTCCAACTTGTTTTGGATTAGGAATGGTATCACTAGGAATACTGCTCTTTGACATAGCATTCATTTGTGTTGCTAATTGCCCTATTTGAACTTCAAGATTTTTAATTGCTGTTTCATGGAGAGAAAAAGTAGCCTTAGAATATTCCACTTCCGACAAGATTCGAGCTAGCATCTTGTCCATTTTAGACTCCTCTTCCTTAATAGGAAGCTGCCTTGATTGCATTTGAAAACTGGGTGGAATAGGCTTAGTACCAGATGTAGAGCCATGTGCTTGATTTAAAGTGTTACCTTGACTCCAAGAAAAATTGGGATGAGTTCTCCAAGCACTATTGTAGGTTTGTGAATAAGGGTTGCCTTGAGGATGTTGAAACTTACCCATGTAGTTGACAGATTCAGTGGCCATGTAAAGAGGACAATAGTCAGGCATATGGACATCATGACATTGATCACATACAATTGGTGTGGCATGAATAGAATGCATACCTTGAGAGGTTCTCTTTTGCATTTGAGACTCTAGCACATCAAAACGCTTATTCAAAGCGGATAAAAGAGTTACAATTTGTGAGGAAGAGTCTTCTTTTGCATTAGGCATGGTTTGGTTGGTCCTCCTATCATTGCCTTGAGTATTGTTTGCAAACAATTGATCCAACAATCGAATCACCTCATTCACAGGAACATTCCGGTATCCTCCATTGGTCATAGAATCAACCATTGCTTTAGATTGAGGATTAAGTCGAGTACAAAAGATTTGGACTACAACCCATTTGTCCACCCCATGATTAGGGCATTGCTTCATTAACATCTTGTATGTCTCCCTAGCAGCATAGAGATGCTCATCTGGATGTTGTCTAAAGCTTAGAAATTCTTCCCTAGCTTCCACAAATTTGTCATCAGAAAAGAATCGAACTCTAAACTTAGCCCAAGATCAGCCCAAGAATTGATAGATCCTTCTGGAAGATTGTTGAACCAATCCCTAGCCTTGCCTTGTAAAGAGAGAGGGAATAAACGTAGTCTCAAAACATCTTCAGAAACTCCATTATGTTTGAAAGAATCACACACTTCCAAGAAGTACATCAAGTACTTGTTGGCATCTTCATTGTAGAGACCGTGGAACATCCCATGCATTTGAAGCAATGTTATCATAATAGGCTTGATCTCAAAGGTACATACTTGTATTTCCGGCATCCAAATGCAAGATTGAAGACCTTGCATATTCTGACTAGCAAAGTCATTGACAGTAGCTCTATCATATTCATCGTCTGCCATGGTTTCAGATGCAGATTCAATCGCTTCGTCAATGAGAGGCACTTCGTCCAGTACCACTACAAATCCATCCAGATGCAAGTTTTGCATATACTGAGATGGTACCTACAAGAGAAACAAGCAAGAGCGAATATCAAACTAAAACAAAAAATCAAAAAGGAAAGAGAGAAAGAGAAATTGTAAACCTAACTAAAAGCTCAAGCGAAATTTACTAACACAAGCTTAAGGTTGACCAAAGGATTTGTTTGCACAAATCCCCGGCAGCGGCACCAAGAACTTGTTCACCTCGTAAGTGTACGAGTTTCGCAAGTAATAAAGTGATTAGTAAAGTATCGTTCCCACGAGGATTTGTTTAACAAATTGGTTAAGCAAGAGGCTTAGTGAATTCAATCAAGTTGAGCTAGAACAAAGTTTTGAGTTGGCATGAGAATTTTTAAAGACTATTTCTAAAGCTTAAAATTGATAAAGGCAAATGACTTTTGACTTCAAAAATAATGGAGCCTAGGATTCTTCTTCCCCTTTTGCATTTCATAAAACTTGGTTAACTTCCTCTCTACTAGCATTTTCAATACATATATGTGTTAGTCTAGGGTTCAAAAAACACTTGAAACACTCTCTCAAGTCAAAATCAAGTTTCTCTTCTCATTAAAATGCACAATCTCTTGCTACAATTCGTGAGAATCAATATTTAAGCAACAACCCTAATGTGACAATGCAAGGTTAGTAAATATATCTCTATTTTACCAACAAACCATCCAATTATCAAGTAAGCTTCAAGACAAGCATGATTTCAATCAAGTTCTACACCTAGATTAGCTCTCTCGAGTCAAAACCCAAGTGAATAAATCGTCTAAATGGAGGCCAATCACTTAGAAGCATTAAGCCTAGGTTGAAATCAACACATATATATATTTATCTACTAAAAGAGAGGAATATTCAAGTATTAATCCATACAAAGGGGTAAAAGAACCCTAGAATGAAAGGTTTAGCTACTCATGTTCAAATACAAAGAGATTCTAAGCAAAGAAACTGAATACATGAAGAAACTAAGAAAAGAGGAGAAAAGAGGAAGAACCAAGGTGAAATCCCCAAAATCTCTCTTAGGTTGTGTAATATCTCAAAATTTGCTTTGGTAAATTCCATGTATGATGTATTTGTATTTGGAGAAAAGAAATAGTGAAGTCTTGAAGAAACGTCAATGTTACCAAATTTCGCTAAAACCAAAAATTTTGAGATACATGTTGGCACAAAGTAAGATACTTGTGTCTAACATCCAATTAATTTATTTGGGCAAATATTTTCGACCAAAATGGAATTTATAAAGGTGGATATAAATGGAATTATATAAGGTGAAATTTGGCCCAAATAATTATAAAAGCCATTATTTGGAATTTAGGGCTTATTTTCCCAAAAATTTAAGGAGAAGCCGTAAGGGATAATTTTGGCCTAGATGTTTTAGAGACAATATTCTATAGTCTAGAGAAGCTAATTAAGGAAGAAAATGCATTATAAGAAATTAAGGATTAACTGCTAACACCTACTCAATATTTGCAACTATATGAGTAAAGAAGTAAGTTGCAAATAAAAGTCTTATAGAGGATCAAGTAAGGTCATTTTAATATCCAATATTTCCCTTATCATTTGACTAAAGTTGGATTACATTTAGTGAAGCCCATTAAATAACCATTCAAGTTTCGAACAGCAAAACAATTAGAAGTGAGACTAATGATATTTTGGTAATAATTGGGAAGTTAATGTCCTAGTATTATCTCCATGTTATAGCCGACTTTGACCTTTTTAATATCCATCAAATCCTGCGTCCATTTGCTTCGCCCGAGATCATCTAATTAAGGTACATTGATGCCCTTTCTGAAAGAGGAGCTTTATACCTAAGAGGGCGGGTGAATTGGGTATATTTAAAAATTTTCGAAACTAGTTCTGTTTTTGGTCACTCAGAACAGGGCACAATAGAGAGGATAAGGAGAAGAAGGTAAACACAATGCAATTTATACTGGTTCGGTCCTTTCCTGACCTACATCCAGTCCCCAAGCCTCACTTGGGATTTTCAATCCACTAACTCAACAATATTGATTACACACTCTGTACTAAGAGTTGTTCTCTCACTAGAACACACTCCCCCTTACAAGTTGTAATCAATACACCCCAACTACCAAGTCCCCTGACTTGTAGTTATCACAATCGATAAATGATTTCACAAGTGAAAACTCTCTCAAAGAGTAGATAGAATAAGCACTGAAGTACAAAGTATCAAATTGATACTATTACAGATAAAAGCTGAACACAATAAATGACACTTAATAAATTTTCGCTCTCAGTTGGTGTATCAGCTTGTGAAGAAGTTAATGCTCTCTATTTATAGGTAGAGAACATTAAATGACCGTTGTAGGATGATTCCAACCGTTGGAAGTGATTAGCTTGGGTTCTGGTCATCTTCTCTCTCTAAACTTCTGCTAATCCAAGACTTTGATGAAGTCTGATGTGGCTCTCTGAGGATTTGCCCGTTGGAGATAACTTTACTTGTTGTAGTAAGTATACTTTAACGTTTAGAAGGCGTGCTCAGATGGATTAGCTGAGAATAGGTTGATTTGCAGAAGTGCATTTAATGCACTGTACACTTTTTGCTTTATGGCTTTGACCTTCATTGATCTTCATCTGTGATTGCTGAAATTCACTCAACAAACTTGTTAAACATAGCTAGGAATATGATTGAATGAATTATGGAAGCAATAAGATCAAACAATAATGATTTGCAAATTCGTGTAATTCAAAAATCAGTTTTGACCGTTGTATACTGTGGTATGTTCCTCTATACTGGAGTATGCCACTGTGCATACTGCAGTATCCAAAGGCTTACTGTAGTAAGCAACTTCCAGAGACAAAAACATCGTGAATTGATTTTGAAAGATATGCTCTATACTGCGGTATGCAACTAACATACTGCAGTATGCGAGTTTTTGTCAAAGTTGAGAGTCCCCGTGATTGCCCAATACTGCAGTATGAAAAACCTATACTGCAGTATGCAATGGTTATGAAATTTGAGAGCCTTTACTGCAGTATGCAACTCCATACTGCGGTATTTGCTTGAGTGAGAAAACTTGATTGCTCTCGGGTTGGTCCTATACTGCAGTATACATACCTATACTGCGGTATTGGCTAGTTTTGAAAAACTCAGTTGCTCTCTGGATGGCCCTATACTGCAGTATATAAAGCTATACTGCGGTATTGGCATGATTTGAAAAACACGGTTGCTCTCTGGAAGTCCAATACCGCGGTATGTAACTAACATACTGCAGTATTGACTTTACATCATCAATTTGATGACCTTCTGTAAGTCCAATACTGCGGTAAAGAAACCTATATTGCAGTATTGACTTTACTTCAAAAAATGGATTGTTCTCTGGAAGTCCAATACTGCGGTATGTCATCCTATACTGCAGTATTGACTTAACATCAAAAATTTGATGACCTTCTGTAGGTCCAATACTGCGGTAAAGAAACCTATACTGCAGTATTGATTAATCCCGAAAGAATATTGCCTTTCTGGAAGACTCTATACTGCAGTATGCAAACCCATACTGCGGTAAGCAACTAACAGATGATTTTCAAAGGTTCTTGGAAACTTCAAAACATGTTTTACACTTGTTGTTAATCATCAAAACACATTGAGAACTAACACTTTCCATTCCATACATTCGGTCAAAGTAAAGCAAAGAAGACATTGGATTAGAACTAATGGTATCATTGTAAATAATGAAAGTTTAATGTCCAAGAATTTCCCTTTCTTCCAACCGCCAAAGCTGATCATCAATATTTAATATTTACACTCCTTTATCCATTTTGAGTCGGCCAACCAACACGAAAAGAGAGAGAAGCTCCGCAAATACAAAAATGGCGTAGGGAGTTATTAGAGGAGAGAGAAACGAACCCTAAGTGAAATCACCTATAAAATCACCTCCAATCCAAAAACTTCCTTCACAAACATTGTTCTATACATCAAAAGCTTCAATCCTACGGTTTCAGTTTTCTCATAGGAGGAGTTTCAAGCGATCGGGTTAGTTGAGTTGCTGCCGAAATTCCAAACCCACCATATATTTGTGATATGGTAAGCGTAAGCTTCATTTTAAACCGATTGGTTTGAAATTTGGATGACTTTTTGAATAATTTGTAAAATCCTATATTTTGATACAACTAAGGTTCTTAGAGCATCATGGTGATTTATTCATGAATATGTGATTATACGATGATTTGGGAGCATATGAACCTAGATTGGCAAATAAATTGTGAATTTGGAGAAACTGTTATATTTGGACTTTAATGTTAGTCTGAACAGGGCATGGTTAAGTAATGGTATTTCGGTCATTTTGATGGTTCCATTGTGTTCAAAATGCAAAATTGTGTACGGTAGAGGTTCGGTAGAAATTTTGGAAGCTCCGGGATTGAATTATACCGAAACCTTGAAAATTTGTTCGAAAAATCCTGTGCGGACAGAAATGTCGTGGAACCTTTTTTGGGTAGTAAATGATATCTCATCACCATGAAATTTTACCATATTAAAGCAGACGTAATAAGGATTAATTTGATAGGTAACGAGTATTTTTCTGAATTATGTGCTAAGAGAAATAAATGTTTCAAAATAGCCCTTGAAAACTGGAAATGTTTCGGACAGCAGTGGCATTTTTGGCCCATCGTTAGATTTTCGTCTTGGTCTGGCCCAAATGAGTTTTTTTTTTTCCAAATAGACATAATAAGGGTCAATTGAGATTTTGAACCATCCCAAAAGGAGTTTTCTAGATTTAATTATAAATTTTCAAAGATCAGTCAGTGGTTGCTGGAATTCTGAAAATGATAAAAATAGAGGGAATATAAGCTCATAGTAGATTCCTTAATAAGAAAAGGAATTTAGTAAATATGGACACATGAATTGGGCTTATTTTAAATTATCAAAAGAGAATATTTATTGAGGTGTATTTAATCATAATTATATTTTATTATTATAGGTCTAATTGTGATATCTTGTGCTGGGGGAATTATTTTTATCTATAGACGGCTGTCAGGTAGTAACCCTAATCTTCATATACTCTGTGTGACTTGTGTATGTATGTTTTTCCATGTAAATTGCATACATTCAGTTATCATTCATTTTCCAAGCGCTATGGAACCGGAACATGCTGTGTGCATTAAGGGCTTTGCTGTGTGTTGTGCCCAGTGGTCTGTGCTGTGTGCTATTAGGACCACTGCAGTCTGTGCTGTGTGCTATTAGGACTGCTAGTTCCGGATTTGGCTATGTGCCTTGATACTGAATTTTATGTGGTATTTGTTTATTTATGGTTTTTCTTACATGTATTGTTATACATTTTATATGAGATTAACGGTTATTTTGGGATTCAATTTTGGATCCCAGTTCCTTTTAAGCCTACTGGCAGTTCATCGAGACCAGAGCAGGGAGACAAAAGTAAGGCTCCAGAGCTGGAGTAGTGTAGAGGTGGATGTTGGTGACGGTTATTTTTGGATATTTATTTTGGTTACCGGATGATTTTAGTATTTTATTTTGACATGTGTAGACATCATTATCCGGATGACTGTATATTTCGATCCTTCCGGGGAAAAATTTATCCTTCCGTATTTTTATCAATATATTTTTGTCCAAACCGGTGTGTGTGCTCTGCTACCTATACTCTGATATGCGTCGTAAATTAACCGGGGAAATATAAGCTAATATTAAATGAAAGTAAAGGTTTACACTTCCCGCCACCCGAAAGGGCGAGACCGATAGGTGTGTTACAGGTTGAGCACCCAAGCCTCCAAGATTATCCAAATCTTTCTCCCAAGTTCTTTCCTCGTGTGCCCACTTGTTTCCTTAGGTCAAAAGTGTGTTTTTCGGCCCTTCCCTTTGGGTTAAATAGGGTTTTTCTGTTTCTGAAATGAAAAAACGTGCAGCTGTACTTTTAGCACTTTTTCACGACTGGCCGCGGCCAGTGACATAGAGAGCTACTTGCTGCGGCCAGTTGTACAAGTTCTTCTAATTTTGCACTGCTTCACATCCTTTCTTTTTTTCCTTGTTTCTTGGTTCTTGTAGCTTCAAAACTTGTCTCCATCTTCCTAAAAAAGAGGAAGGAATTATCAATTCTCAATTGAATCACAAACTCTATAGGATATAACAAGAATTTCTTTGATATTTGCCTTATACTTTGATATGCACATTTTCCTCTATAACTTCATTTTCATGCACATTTTGAACCAAAAATAGATAAAATGAGAGGGAAAATGTGCTGGAATGTTGTCAATTTCTAAGAGTTAATAGTAATATTTCCAGTTTGTAGGGTTTTGACTGTAAACATATTTCCACGTCTGAGACGAAAAAGTTTTGGAATGATAAGTAAATATAACTACTCACCACCCACTAGCATTTAAATCCATCAAACCGAAGATTCTCTAAGCTTAGGCGAAGGAACAGAGGTTCGTGTAATGGAAGTGAAACTAGACTTAATGCAGGACATGGTTGTAGCTGAATCCGGACGCGAAGCACTAAGCACGCTCTGCAACTTTGGGTTTTTGGGCATTTTAATTGTGTTGTTTTAAGCTTTAAGCCACCTAGACGTTGACCAAGGAAAAAAAAAAAGGCCATCTGGACTTCACGTGGCAATATTCATAAACAAAGGTTATAGAGAACTGACGGTGTTGTGATAATTTAACAATTTCAATTGTTTATTGGCATTATTAGTCCCCTTAAAACTTTTTTGTGCCAAATGCTCCTAGCCTAATAGTTGATTGGTAAATTTGCTCCTTAACCCTTAAATAAATTTGTCCCAGTGATGAAAAATTGTATTGTCAACTCATAAAATTGTAAGAGCTTACTTTTATCACTAAATATGTATTAATAGTGTACAGTTAAATAATTAAACATAAAAAATGACAATGGTTTATTTAAATATGTTTTAAATCCAAATAATTAAAATTAAATTCATCAACATTCATTGTTTATCATACTCAACAAAGAGTTTTTTTATAAAATTTATATATAAAGCTACTGGGCATGAATAAATCAAAAAAGTTAACACGAATTTAAAAGTGAGTTACTATAATTTTGTAAGTTAGAAACATACAAATGGTAAACTCAGTGTGTGAACTGTGCCTTTCACAAAATTTATAACTATTACGAGTTTAATGGGAATGGTTTTTTGGGAGAATGACTAAAAAAGAACATTGAGATTACAAAATCTCAAATTAGGTCTTATATTGACTCCCGTTTGGTAAGCCAAGACCATAGATATAACCCTTAGCGTCCGTTAATCGGCTATGATTTAAAAAACTATTAAACAAACTGACTTTATTAAAATAAAAACTAACAAACTAGGTTCATTCTACAACTTAGGAATTCATCCTCACTCAGCCAAAGAAAATTTAGTTCATGACTGATGAGGGACAAATGAAGCAGGATAATACAGAACAGCCCATGGCAGAATGAAATAACAAACTTAAAACAGGAAAGCTTGTCAGAAGGTTGACCATGTAACAGGCCTCCTGTCACGCGAAATCTCTACATCTTCTATGATCCGACTTGCTCCAGGGAGGAATTCGGTTTGGTCTAGTGTCCGCTCGGTCGGTTGTCTCATTCCTTCAATGTGAGTTTAGTTGGATCTGAATTGTCTTGACTGCTTGACTCTTACGACTTCAACTCTTTAGGTGTTGTCGAGCTTTACTTTTATAGGTAGGTCTTCTTGTGCGTACGTCTAGATTCAGTTGATTGATTCTTCTTTTAATATTACAGGATTAATTAAATCATTCTTTCAATTCTTCGCATCTTCTTTATTCAGCTAGAGTCAATCACCGTCTTTACGTTCGTTTAGATGACCTGTCTTAATATCTTGAAAACTCGTGAGGAAAGGTTAGAATAACTTAGTGCATAATTCTGCATCATTTACGATACTATCACTATTGGAAAATAGTGTATTTGTGACGGACTTTTGTGATGGAAAAAAATTCCATCGCAAATACAAGTGTTTGGGACAGATTGAGACAATCCATCACAAAAAGATGGAATTTTGCGGCGGACTTTTCATATCTTTTTTGCAGTGGACAGCAAAGTCCACCACAAAATCATATCTTTTTTGGCAGCATAACTCGCCCTTCCCTCACTGCTGATCGGGTCGAACCTGCATTAGTTGCGTTCGATGGCCGTGAATGTTGTTGGTCGCTTTGCTTTCCTCATGCAGCCTACATGTGAAATATCGTCTCATCTACGTATTGCTTCTAGTTAAAACGCATTTTCCTGGTGAATGGAATGGGTTGCCCTTTTTTTTTTTTAATCCACAATTTGTTCTTTTTATTTTACACCCTTCGTGTCAGTACAGGGAGTCGTATAACTTCCATGAAAATGTATTTTGTAGTTATTTCATTCATCCAGTGACGCAGGTTTCCCTTTACGTCAAAGCAAGCATTCTTGGTTTTTTTTTTAAAAAAAAAAAATTGTCCCATAAATAGTGCATTCAGCGGAAAAATAAAGACGTTGATGGTAGAGTTTCATATGTAAAATAGTGCATGATGTGTACTCCTTGCTGGGCATTGCTCTATTGAAGTTGGAAAGCAATACATAAAAGTATAGGGTCAAATCTTATTATTATTATTTTTAAATGGAAAAAAATCATCTTTTAAAAAGATGTTAGTTAAAAGATTATTTTTATTTTAGATTCTCTACTTATTGAAATTATTTTTTACAAAACAAGTCCAAAAAAAAATTTTCAGATCTGGACAATATATATTAAATGTTTATTTTAATTTAAGGCATAGAAATGTTATTTATAATTGAACGTTATCATACATTTAATAAAGTTTAGTAAAAATCACTTATGTTAAGTTGTTCATGTGAAAATAATTTCTCTACCCTTTTGAACAAAACAAAGTAACATTAAAATCACTCTTATAACATAAGGGTAAAGTTGTCAACATAAAAAATTTCCCTCCCCTCCCTTCCTGAAGCAAATAATAAGGTAACATTAAAATCTCTCTCCTTCCTCTTTCTGATCAATCCAAACAGTGTAATATTAAAATCCCTCTTATCCCCTCTCCTCCATTAAAATCCCCCTCCCCTCCCCTCCCCTCCATTGAACCAAGTGATCTTTTCCATGCTGATGATCGAAATAACAGCTTCTTTTTGTACAATGCTTTTCGGCTCAACAAACGTAAATAAGTTTTTTGCCGCATACATATGGCAAGCATAACTTGAAGTTGATCCAATGGATCAGGTACTACTACTTGAAGGAACCTCCTCCTCAGCATAATTCATGTCCATCCAAAACTCAGATTGACACCACTCTTGCACCTAAGAGATGAAAATTACTTTAGGAACTTCAGCGTGAGCCTCCCTTGCAAGCTTATCCATACATACTAATATTTCCCTAGCAGCATGACGTATCTCCACAGACCTCTCAGCATATAAAAGCTGTCTAGTTTTTTCAATCAATATCCTGTAAGGATGACTGTCATCACTATCCCTGAGTAGAGTGTTGACAGCTTCAAGCGAATCTGATAACACTTGTATTTCGTTCAGGTTCATGCATTTACAGACTTGAAGACCTGTTTTGATTGCCAAAATTTCGGCCATCGTTACCAAGTAAAGTTCAAGTGACTTTTTCAAATCTATAACCCATTGTCCTCTATCATTTCTCATGAGTCCGCTGCATGCGGCCTGATTTCCAGTTTTAACTGAGGCAGCAAACGTAAATAATGGTCTACCGGATTCCGGGTGCGGGTCCAGGAGTGGGCGGAACGTGAATATTTCGTTTGATATGAACTGTTGGAGCATTGGGGTACGGACACCCTGCACAATCATCAAATAACATAATCTAATCACAAAATTAAAGCAGATGCCTGCTCCCAATTTTAAATATAACAAACCAAGTTAGCTTGTCGTAGTTGTTCCATTTTTTTCAACTTTAATTTTGCCGCACATTCATTCAGTTTATACAAAGAGTTATATTTGAGAACTCACGTTTTATAAATTTTATAATATAATTAAACAAGCATTTTCAACTCTTATATACTCATATTATTTTGAATGATTGAAGCCTTATTAAATTGATATATTTACCTACTAAAGATCTCAAAGATGTGTACATACATGTATTAAATTATCGTCTGCTTATATTTGAAACTAATATAAAACCAATATTGAAAGTGTAAATTCCTAAACTTGATCCTTTGTCGAAATGAAAAGAAAAGTATGCTAGAAGACATAAAAAGACATTTTTTTAACAAAATTTTAATATCAGACAAAAATATTAAATGAGAAAATTTAATAGAAAAGAGAAAAAAAAAACTTTTAGGGTGCTTATTGCTGTTCAGAAAATATTTTAAGGGTAAAATTACATCAAAAATTATATTAGTTTATTACTTACATCAAAAAACTTTTAGTGTACTAAGAAAATACTCTAAGGCTGAAATTATATTAAAAATTAATTTAAAATGTTGAGTGCTCCAGAAAAATATATTTAGGAGGTTGAAATCAACTTAACCCTAAATTAAATAAGTAAAATTTAATTAAAGTTTAGAAAGTTGAAAAGATATATAAAAAAAGATGAACATTAATGAAGGAAATAAGTGAAAAGATATAGTAAATCAAATTTCAGATGTTAACTAATCTTAACTGCTGTCTTCTTAACATGTAAGTCAGGAAATTTTCTTCTATATATTTATAGACTATAGTAGCCAGAGATTGGAGGGAGTATATGCAGGAAAAATATATGTCCAACTAATATTTGCACTTGGAAATTCACACCAAAAAAGTTGTTATTTTGTTACTCTCTACCCTCCTGTCTTAGATATAAAAAATAATTAATTAATTCACATAAATTAAAAATATTAAGTAAATTAGTTCTACATGAGAAAATGTATACTTTTCTTAAAATACTAGTTTTTATTACTTACATTGAACAAATAACGACATAGTATTCATATCCTCTTATTCCAACTGTACCACACTATTTAACCTCTAAAGTTTCATGACCAAGATTGCACCAAATAATAGCCTAAGATGTTGAATGCTATTGAGAAAACACTTTAAACCTTAATTTGGATGGAAAAAGAATATAAAGGAAGAATAGTATAAGAGGAAAAAAAATTATTTTTTGAAGTTTTCCATTATTGTATTCTTTCCATTGTGTTTCCCTCCCTTTTGTGTTTCCCTCGTGTGCACTAGGGGAAAAAAAAATTAAGGACAATATTGCACAAAAGATTACTTCAGGATGTTGAGTGTTGCCAAGAAAATATTTTTCTGAGCAACATTATACCAAAAATAATTGTAGAATACTAAATACTGTTGAAAAAATATTTTAGATCAGAGTAGTAAATGTAACTTAACCGTCTAATTTACTCCTTCATATAGTATACACTTTTGTGCATTTTACTTTGGGCCTTTGACTATAATAACCTATCCATGTTCACTGCTCCTAGATCAAAATACTCCTAGTTAATAATTAATTTTTTTAATAGTGAAAATTAAATGCTCAATTCTCACTTTAGTAAAAAGTCATGACTACAGATCAAGGCATCTCATTAAATGTTAGCGATAAATGTAAACAAGAATTTGACCCATTAATACGAATAAATAAGTTTAAAAAATGTGGTATATTTAGGTGTGAAGGGAGTATGTATGATTTGTTCATAAAATTTGTCTCATAATTACGGACAGATTGAATTTTGAGGGATTATTTTGAAATAAAAATGAAAAGATAAGTAATTAAGTAGAATACAATGAAAGTGACATACTTGGTACTTGTGTAGTTCCAATGTTGGAAGGAGATTTTGACTCGTTGAGCTACTGCTATTTTCAAAATCACCTCTGCATATTACACGCCATCCTAACTTGATTGAAACTTTTGCATCCAGTTTCCCAGTACAGCCATCAAATCTCAAGGGAATCTGACTGTACTTGCTTAATTGTAGCTTTTGGCTGAGTTCCTCTCTTTGTTTCCAAAACAAGATCCATAGGTGACTTGACAGTATTTCTTTCTCATATGCATGCTCCTTCAATGGAGCCACCAACACGGGACTCCCTTGTAGGGCGAGTAGGGGATTATTTAAAGTCAACTCATACACTAGATCCTTTGCAGCAAAATCAAACCACCACTTAGGCGAAATTAATTTTTTTTTGCTGGGATCAGTAGAATAAAATTTACCATCGAGCACAATGCACAACCCAATTCCTAACATTTCTTCGCAAGGAGGGATGTCTATCATCACACAAGCTTCACCTTTGACATCCAGACAAAGATCAATTTGATTCTCAAACCATGAAGGTATTTCACTCCCTGCAATAGTCATTGAGAAAGTTTCATTTCCCCTCAGCTTTTCCGCCTAAACCCAAAAGAACTCACGTATCAAGTTATATAGTATATATTATTTAACGACACATAGAATACTAGAACGACATACAGATATATGTGTGTGTGTACCTGATCAATTGAAGCAAAGAGATGCAATAATTGTTCATCTGTCACTGTTTCCAATGAAGCACACTCTCCTGCATCCATTAACCTTAAACTTGGAGGAGCCTGTGGCAACGACCGAAGTTCTGAACAAGAATTCAACCAAAGAAGTTGTAGATTCCAAAGATGAGATATGCAGCCAGCAGGTAGATTCTTCAACTTGTTTCCGCTTAGATCTAATGAATACAATGATGACAAGCCACTGAAGTCATTTGGAATGGATCTCTCATCAATATTGCGGTAGCTTAAATCTAATTCTCTTAGTGATGTCATCCTCAAAATTGAAGCAGGCAATGTTAAGCCCTTATGAATTGAATGCCTCCAAAACATCAAGCTCCAAGACCTGGACGTTGACCTTTTGCACCCACCAAGTAACAATTTCTTGACTTTTTTTAAACCACCAAGGGAATAAGGTACTTCTGTTATGTCGGTCTCACTTGCGTCAAGCTCCTCCAAGGCTTCCAATTCATTAAACTTTTCTGGCAATCCAGCAAATTTTGAGCAGCAAGATATATCAATATCTCTAAGACCTTTCAAATTGAGAATGCTTTGAGGAACGGCGACAAGATTTTTGCAACCCCTTAATTTCAAAGCTTTGAGACCGGTTAATAAACCAAGTGACTCAGGAAGTTTCACTAAACCTGTCTCTTTAGCATTCAGCGTTTCTACATTTTTCATACTTTCCCCAAATTCTGGGAGACGTTTTACTTGAGTGCACCCACAAAGAATTAATTGTTTCAGAGCAGTCATTTCCAATTTTTCTGGACAAAGGGCTCTAAGTTTTTTGCAACCTTTCAAATTCAACACTTGAAGCTTTTAGTGTTGTCCAATCGAAGCATGAAGGTAAACAAGATCTGAACAATCTTCAAGTTCTAATCTCTCCAAATTTGGAAGTTCAGAGAAAATAGGAGTTTTAATCAAGTTCTTGGAATAACTCAAGTCCAAAAACTTCAGATTCTTCGAGCACTAGTCAAACAAATATACGAGAATCAGTGGAAAAATAAAGTGTCCTGACTATATAATCAATTACGTACACTATATATCCATAACATCAAAGCATATCCGTAAGGTATCGTACCAGGCTTTCATCCCAAAGTTTCTTTAATTTGCTATGATGCATTTTAAGATCAACGAGTTTATGCAGTCGGGTTCTAGAAGGAAGAGAGTCTAAGGCATAATTTGTCCAGTGAAGTACTTTCAAAGCAGGAGAAAGACATTGGAGGCCATGACCAAGGTTGAAATCACTTGATGATACCATGAATAATCTGAGGTTATGCAATGTTGAAAAGGCTTGAGGATGCCAACGTGTCTCACAAGGTGTGGATGAAACCACACCTTGTGTTTCTTTCGTGCCCTGATAAACAATATT
Organism: Acacia crassicarpa; assembly: GCA_034222035.1. Lineage (NCBI taxonomy): Eukaryota > Viridiplantae > Streptophyta > Magnoliopsida > Fabales > Fabaceae > Acacia > Acacia crassicarpa. Next base: position 46,241,377 of record JAWXYG010000003.1, read on the forward strand.
AGCAACATCATTTGAAGATTAACAATATTAGCAACAAGGAAAATATATCAAAATTAACTAACAATAAAATAATCAGATATAAGTTAAATTAATACAAGAAAGAGATAACATCAATACTCACCAAATTGTTTTCCATAACTTCATCAATATCCTCCTTAGTCCACAATCTACTACGATTTCCAACATTGTTTGAAGATTTATCTACAACAATTTTCCTACCCATTTGTTCTAGCAAATCATGCATCCCTAAAGAACTGCTATATTCCTTTAGCAAAGACTTTTCATGAAGCATTGTTATTCCAAGTTTTGCATTAAGACCACAACTTTCCAATATTTGTATTATTTCTTCTTTTCTCCTGCCGTTTAATAAACAAGCAATATCTAAAAATATTGTTTGTTCCATATCAGTTAACGCATCAAAACTTATTTGAAGTATCCCAAAAATATCTTTATGTGGATCTTTCTTCAACATATCCAAAGCTTCTTCCCATTCTAGCACACTACTTCTACCACCAAAAAAGGAACCTAAAACAGAGAGAGCTAAAGGAAGGCCTCTAGCATAATCACAAACACTTTTAGAGATGATGCACAGCTTCCAAAGATCCTCCTTAGCTACATTTCTTCGAAGTGCTTTCTGCCAAAAGAGTTGAAGGGATTCATCTTGGTCCATAGATTTAACCTCATATACATATACTTTATGTGCTCTACGCAACAAGCCTGAATTCGTAGTTGTTATGATCACCCTACTTCCAGAACCAAACCAATGGGGGCTATTAGCCAAATTTTCTAAATGACTTGTATGGCTAACATCATCAAGGATAAGTAAAACTTTTTTATCCCTAAAACGGTTTGGGATTATTTTCTTCCGCTCTTCTATGTCTTCAATTTCCATGCTTCTAATTTTGAGATGCGAAAGAAGTTTACTTTGTAAGTGAACCTCACCATCTCTTTCTGAAGTTGCCCTAACATTGTGAAGAAAGCATTTGATTTCAAATTGGCTGCGATATTTGTCAAAAACAGCCCTTGCAATTGTTGTCTTACCCACACCAGATGAGCCCCATATTCCTACAAATCGAACATCATTCAGACCCATCTCCAAGAGAGGCTCCAGCTGCTTTACTTTTTTGTCAATTCCAATTAGTTCTTCACTATTATAAGCTGGCAGTCTGGAACGTAATTTGGTCCACAGCTCCTCAATCACCATTTCAATAAGTTCTGCTTCAGGCCTATAAGTTAAAAACAACATATGGATGATCATTGATATATTGTATACAAATCCCAGGAAAAAAATAACTTTTAATTCAATCTGTAATTATAATATTTGTTACTTCAATGTCTGCAATTATTAACATTCTTTTTCTTTTGGATTATCATCACATTGAAACAATTTTAATCTAGACAGTCAAGACATGCAATTCTTACTCCATCTTGTTAATTTTACGAGAGTTCTTTAATTTTAGTTGCGAAGTGCTTAGTTTGAAGACAAAAAGTTTTGAATATAACAAAAAAAATTAACCATAAAAATTTAAAGTTTTAATTTATTAGAATTATTAATATCCTAACTGAAAAAAGACCTAGCAGTATAAAGTTATTGATTTCACAATACCCGAATATGACTAATAGTATCAATGTCAACTAATGTATTAAAAAAGGGATATGCAATACCGTTTTTTCTATAAAGTTTAAAGGTATTAAATGTTCATTTACGAAATAATGGTAAACAGGAAGAGGAAGGAACAACTGTGTGTAAACAATAAAAGGTTTTCATGACACTTGTAATATGAAGTATATAACTCGGTATTAAGACTAAAATGTTCATTTTAATTTGAGTAAATACCCTATTTGGTCCCTAAAAAAAAACACGGACCCCTTTTTCGTCCCTAGGGATTAAAATAGAACATTTTTATGGACTAAAAAGGGGTTTTTGGAAATTTACGAGGAATCAAAATGTTCACCAATCAATCCTTATTCGTCCTTTTCAAGGACTAAAAAGGGGTTTTCTTTATTTGAGGGACCAAAATGGGGTCTGTGTTTTTTTTCAAGGACCAAATAAGGTATTTACTCTTTTAATTATTAAACTTGTTTACCTTTAAAATAAGAAAACATACATGTCAAACGTATTCCGATAACTAATTATGTTCCTAGCACCTAGCAAGATATATGTTATACGTATAAAATATATCTTGCATAATTTTACCCACTAAGAGAGCAACTTACCGTCTCCGGCAATCCCAACCAGACAAGTTAGCGACTCTCTTGAGAGAATTTCTCCAACTTTCAATGACATTATTGTCCCTTCCAAGCTTTCGATGCCGATTAAATGCTTTAGCAAAACTTCTTCTTTGATGGCGTACATGAGATGGATCTACCTCATAAAATATGGGAAAAACTTGTTGACACAAATTATCTCTTGAGTAAAGAATATGTTGGAGTTCATCTAGACACCACGAAGAAGAGGCATAATTTTTAGAGAGAACAACAATTGCAAAATGAGAGTCCTCAATTGCTTGTAGGAGTTCTTTTGAAATAACTTCTCCTCTCTCAAGCTCTTTATCATCTGTAAAAACACTGAATCCACTCCTTGTTAACGCGTGATACAAGTGATTTGTGAAGCCGTAACGAGTGTCTTCACCCCTAAAACTCAAGAAAATGTCATACTTGTAGGTTCTCAACGTTGAATTGGAGTTGGAAGAACTTGAGGTAGATGCTTCTTGGTCACATGCCATCAATATTATTTGAGCCAATTACAACCACCAATTGTATATGACGACGTCCTACTACAGCTAAACCATATCATTAGCTCTTAAAAAAATGAGATGACCAGAATGTAGAAAAGTGAAGTGTATAAGATACTAACTTGGACATACAACTATAAGTTAAGTTTTTAAACTCTAATGCTTAATATATACAAGGTTCATACAACCAAATACACACACAGACACAAGGTTCAAGTGTTTACCTTCCTGATGGTGGTATTAGATGGTTGAAAGTAGAATTTTCTTGCAATTAAGTTTCTGGTAATTTCTCTCTGTTTCTTTTTATATCTTCCTCTTTTGTTCTTCTTCTTCTTTTCCTCTGTCTTTTTCTGCAATGAGGGAAGAGAGCTAAAGTCTCTACTTATTTGGGAGAGTGAAGAGGGCGATTGGCGGAAAATATAATGTGTGGATGAGATAGGCTTATTAAATATTAAACCATAATATGGATTCTTTTTATAGTTTTTTAAGGTAGGCTCCACATTATCACGTGTGTTTGGCAGATAGTGAAACGAAAGGAATAGTAAAAGAAAGTGTCCTCATTCTTCATTCCATGCTCCTTCCCTCATGACTTGACTTGTATAACCACATTTTTTTCCATATAATATGTCATTAGCGACGTATGAAATTAATGAGATTTGTCAAGCAATAACGACGTACAGAAGAGGGGAAAAAGATGTGTATATGGAGTAGAAGCAAAGCGATAATTGCTATTATTGACTCCTTAAAAATATATGTGAGATAAGTTACTTCAAACTATAACCTCTTTTTTGAATAAATATTAAAGGGTTTAGGGGCAAAAATACACATGTAATTTGCCCCAGGGAGCACCCAACACCACGTGATTTAAACTGGACCAAAAATACACATGTGATTACGTTTTGGAAGCGCTCAGCACTACGGCCGTTAGTCAACTGTTAATTTAGATGGAAATAAACAGTAACTCGGGTAAAATTACACTTTTGCCCCTAGTTTTAGGTGAAATTAAACTTTTGCCCTTAGTTTTAAATATTAATTACACTTTTGCCCTTGTTTTAAATATTTAAAAAAATTAAAATATCTTCGCCGGTGGGCCCCACCGTCAGCCACCACCACCGGCCGCCGCCGGCGACCACCACCGCCGGCAAGGGTGTAACATCCCAATTTTCTAAAACGTTTTCGAACTATTTGATCAGAGTAGAGCATCGGAATAATTTCAAAAGAGCGAGTATCTGATAAAAACCTTCACTGTTGTAGTATTTGGTTGCTTACACAGCGGTACAGTAGTTTGAAAATAGTACAACAAGATAACGCTGAAATAAAAATTTCTCTATCTTCGTCCTTGCGCTAGCTCCTTATCCTTGTCCTTGGTCCTGGTTCCTCCGGACCCTGACGCTATGTTAAGAACTGAGGTTCAATTACCATTGAACCTCAGGTAACGGTTAACCTCATGCTTATGTATCAAATATGTATGACAGATATCCATGGCAAAACAGCATTTAATCACATACAATATTCATATATTCACGTAATAACATTACACGGCCACTGCAACATGTATGTTATTACAGTCTGCACTATCTCCAGTGCCACGACGGCCTATCGTGTCCTCAGCGCTAGGAAAACTTAACGGCATTATCAAAACCATAACCCGTATCAAGTTGTATGTGTATGATCAATTTTTAAAACAGAGTTTCAGACTATCTATCACATATAAGCATACAATATGCATCAGAGTTAGTGTTACAGTACGCGTCCGTACCTGAATCGGTAGTTCGGTACGAAATCGGTTGGTCAGCGTTCTTCCGGTCAGCCTATCATAGCCATATTGTTCTATTAATTTAAAGATAATATCCTAAAATATATTTTGGCCACTACTGACTACTCTACCCTTGATACATTAAACCATCATTTTATTTCCTCAAAATTCGTTGAAAAACGCTGGACAATATTGGGCAGAATTTCGTCTATCTTTGAAAAATCATAACTAATTATAGAAAAATCGAAACGAAGATCCGTTAAAAGTTCTGGACTCCTTAGGATGTCTATTTTCCAGAAAAAATATCAGGCTTTTCCCAGATTTCAAAACTCATTCCCAGATTTCACGTGTTCATCCTCTGCCCAGAATTTCCAGCATTTTCGCAACATAAACTTTGAGAATTTCTTTCTCACTGTACAGAGCTCATTTCAACATGTTCTTTACATATTTAAAAATCTCTATATGTCTATTTTGATCATGAATTTTATCAGAATTTTTCAATATCATTTTCAACATGAAATATGAGTGTTTCTGTTACTAGTTCAGAAATCGCCTAACCGACGAATTTTCGCCAGAACTTCGTTGCTACAGTGTTCTTGACCTGGGAATTTTGCAGAACTACTTCCTTCACTAAATTTTCGAAATGAAGCTATTTTAAACTATAAAAACATGAAACTAAAATTATTCTAGAATTTTAAAGATTAAAACTACTTCTACCTATGAATTTAAAACTCAAAACTAAGAACTTTGCTTACCTAAAGCTTGATCTTCTTCAAGCCTTCCTTCAGCTCTCTCTCAACTCTCTCTCAATAAGCAAGTGTTGTATTGCTTGGTGTGAAGAAAAGTGAAGAGCTTGGGTCCCTATTTATAGGAAAAAGGTTGGGCAATTTGGTAATAAAATTCAACTTTGCTCTTGTCAATTATCCACCATTGGATCTAGGGCTTTATTGAAAAATTAAATCCTCACCATACACACACTCATCTGCCCTCTCTCTCTCTCTCCTCTCTTCTCTTTCTTCTTCCTTCTCCAAGAAGCTCAAGCAAACTTGCACTTTAAGCCATGAATAGTGATTTGTGTTCTACAAGCTTTGACCAATTTTGACACATGTGTTTGAAACTCAATTCCTTCCCTTTGAAGCTCTAAAAACCGAAATTCCTCTGGTCCTTTAGGTTGGGTTGATGTTTTGGGCTTTATTGGTGGTTTGGCAATTTGTTTGGGTTACCAAAAATGATCCAATGAGTTTTTGTTGTGCCAAAAAGCCCTAAATTAATTTCTTCTTGTTTATTATTAGGTTAAGCTTAATTAGGTTTAATTTGAAATGATTTCATTGATTACCAATTAAATTTTGATCCTACTAAGTCCAATTGTTATAATTATGGACCCCTTGTTAGGCTTTATTGTTGAAATTAGCCAAAATATTGCAATTTGTTTGTAAATATTTATCATTAAATTAATTATGCATGTTAATTCAATTAGGATTAATTTTTGATGTTTACTAATTGTTTTTAGTGTCCTCTAATTATTTTAGACCTCCTCCTATCCTTTTATGGCTTAACTTTGCCAATATGTGAATTATATGACAATATATCACTAATTGTGAGTTTAATTGTTCTTTGAATTGTTGGAAATTCTATTTAATTGGTTTAAGGGCTTTTATGGTATTTTACAATATTTTATGACCCCTAATAAAAATTTAGGGAGTTGTATTTTGCCCCATTAAGTTCTACCGACAAGTTATTCGAGAATTAGAATAAATATACTTACTAATTTGGAGATAACATACTCTCCTATTTTAAATGGGTCCTAAATGGCCAAAATATTATATTCAAGAGATATACAAATTTTGGGGTATTATAATCAATTCCTTGATGAAGATTGGGCATAGTTATTTAATTTAATGAATACCTAACTATTTATTATTTTTCTCCTATCTTGTTTAAGTATTCTCCATAGTTCCTTATTGGTCCTTTTAATTCCATGTGAACCATATTTTAATTTGGTAATTACTTGGATTTTATGATATTTTATGGTTCCTAAGAGGATTCAATAATTAATTGCAAAAATTAATGCAATTACTTTAATTAATGTACAATTATTTGTCCAATCAATTATTGACACATTTCTCTAATTTGTTTGATATTTCAATAACATTTTATGCCCCTTTAAAATTTAAATATGAACTATGCTTCAATATGAAAATTATAGGGTATTTTATGATCCCTAAATGAACTTAGAATATTTGAGTTGCTTTGGTTTATTTAACTCTAGGAGAAAATTCTCTAATTTTAAACTAGATAAACTATAATATCTTTGAGACCACATATTCACCTACTTTAATAGGTATTATTTAGTGGTTATGCTAAATAGGATTTTTAGGGTATTACATTTCTCCCCCCGTTAAATAAAATTTCATCCTCGAAATTTGCTCAATACTATGTACTAGACTTTGAACCACAACTTCTGGAAACTTACCCTACACTAATTAGACTTTCAGGCCATACACTCTGGATATTCACTTAGTTGGATCCTCTTTACGTTTAAGCCGTTTCTCTTGGTGACCGAGAATTTGCTCCGGTTTAATTACAAAGGTATTGTCAGGTCGTACCTTGACATCCTTGTATGAAATGTTTCTGTGGTGCCTATGATATCTCGTATTCTAGGATAAGGTCGAGGTATAATTGAGAAAACATGGAAAATGTTATCAAGATCATTCAGGTTCGGGAGTGTGTCTATCTGGTAAAAGACTGGTTCACGTTTAACAGGGTTTTCGAATGGTCTTTAATAACGCGGACTAAATCTTTGCCCCTGTAGCATTTGACTGACACTGGTTACTGGGAATAGCTTTAAAAACATATGATCGTCGATTTCGAACTCTTAGAGGTCTCCTTCTTTCGTCAACGTAGCTCTTCTGTCTGCTTTGTGTTGCTTAGGAGTTGTCTTTTGATCACAGTGGAGGTCTGATCAATCAGATCCGGTTCAAGTAACTTCTGCTTAGATAAGGGTGACCGATACGTTCACCCTTGACATTTGATCGTATAAATTCAGAAAACTTTAGACAACTAGTCTATTCCTTTACTATGCGTGCTTGCTTAGCACGTACTCCAATATTCAAATAATAATTTTATTTATTTTTGTACCCAGGTATAGTATCCAGACACAGGACCCTTTTCGTCCATCCCCAACTTACTTGGTTACACAGGCCTTACTGCCTGACCATCTAGCCTCTTGGCTTAATACGTATTGGCCTTCTGGCTCAATCCATTATCACAACAATAGGGATTTTAGCCTTAATACCTAGGAGATTATCCCTAGGCTTAAGGTATTTCAACTACTACCTGGTACAATAAATGTTTTGCCGAACGCAAAACATACTGTGGACATACAAGTCTAAAGTCACGATATCAATTCGCATTTTACACAGTCCTAAGTAAAACTGTCTTAAGGCCTAGGGACACAGCCCTATGCATATTTATACACCTAGATCTTTAAGCAATTGCTCGACTATTTTATCTGAACCTTTTTCCCAGTCAAGCTCTCAGGCTATATTAGAGACTCAATAATTCCTTAGGTATCTAGGGTTTTACTAGTTCCTATACAAAAACAAAAATTCTTGATTGCAATGGTAAATCTTTTCTTCGCTAAGGCAGACACTACGCCAAATTCCTAACATACAATGAGGATTTTACATTCTCAATATTTTTATCAGGAGTAAGGAGAAATCAATGTACAGATCAACCGAGAAATAGTTTCAACAAAATCCAAACAGCTTGTAAGTATTATTTAGTTTCTATGGAATTCACATGCTATCACAAATTTCATGTTTATTATCTATCATAAGGGCACAACAGATGTAGATGATATGGGAAGACAAAATTCGTCTTCAATTACTACTATCACTAACACATTCCAATTTATGTTTTATATGTCTAGAATCTATTAGTTTGGCCAAAAATTTAGCTCAATAGTATTTGTATAGTGGTGCACTTTATAGTAGGGTTCCAGGAGTATCAATAATAACATGCTAATTCTCAATTTAGATAGATGCTCAAAATTCACTAAAGTGTATACTCAAAAGTTCATGTTTAAAACTTCATTTCTTTGGGTTAAAATCCAGGAAGCTAATCCTTATGGTTTTTGTTTCTATAGGTGCAACAGATCAATGCAAAATTGCCAAGTCAAATAGTTTATGTCAACTTGAAGGCGTTCATCATAAATTCAATATGGAACAAGGATACATATAATGCATGGTACCTTATTATAAAGTGATAAGAAATCTTCATTTCAATACAACGTATTTCAAGACAAAGTTCCTATGCATTGCATGCCGCAAAATTTCACCAAGTGTCATTTTTATTTGCCAAAACCAGTTTATTTATTAAATTTCGTCCAATTCTATCATACACCATTTGAAGCTAATTTTGTTTAACATATTAATGACTAACATCAAGTTTACATCAATAGAGATTACCAAAAATAATAGTGGTCGACCTGGTATTTTGAGAAAAACAATATCAACTACAATTATTTGTCCAAATTTCATAAAGTGTGATAGCAGAAATTCAAAGAGTGTTGATGCACATACATAGTAGAACTTAATATAGCATAAGCCAATTTCATGAATTTAATTAGTTAAAGATTTTAAAGTAAATTTCCGAACTCAGATTTCTTAATAAAAATAAATGAGGCACATAATATTTCAAGGATGTACAAGTCATAGCATCATTAGACATACAAACTCTTTTTAGAATAGGTTAACATAAACATTTAGATTTTCAACTAATTATTTAAGTATTATTTCCAACATAAGATTAGTTCCTACCAATACCCTACGCAAGTGTCACCATTTAGAATTCTTATAGCTAGCTGGTTGAAACTAAAATAATTTTATGCACAAGTATTAAGGTGGTATGTCAACTATGCATATTTCACAATATTTACTCTTTTAACATATTCAGAATTATTATTATTATTATATGTTTTATTTATATTTTATTTTATTTATTATTATTATTATTATTATTATTATTTAAAGAAGGAAAAATAAATAATTTCACTTAATAGGTGAAACAATTTTTAGAAATATAGTTATTCAACAAGATGAATAGCATAAGTTGTACTATAAAAATTTTCTTCCTCCACCGTTTAAAACGAACTTAGAAGAATATACAAAGATCATACAAGGAAGAGATGATCGCAAAAGATTTTCAATGTCAATTTAGAGAATATAAAGATCTAATTATATCTAGATTCTTTTAACCTTTCTCTAATAATGATGGTTTCAATAAAAGCTACCAACCCAACATGCCATAATCTAGAGATTTTTCCGTGTTTTGAGTACTAATATAATGCACTTCTTGCAATTATGACCAATAGATGGTCCCAACAATATAAGTGAGTTCATAAAAGGCATTACTTATTTTATCACAAATTTCAGTGATACGAACAAGGCATATCTTAGTAACCACATAAAGAAAGAGATTTACTAAGACATATCTAAAACTTTTAGAAACATAATTAATCATATTAGGAAATCCAAAAATCACATTCCACATAAACCTCACTTCCCATCTTATGTATTTCTAGTTTCTTTATTTAAACATCAGTATGGATTTCGAGAAATTAACTATTTTCTGGACTTGTCTCCTATCATATATTTAGGCATTAGTCTGCTAACACTTTTTTTTTCTTCCTTGAGTGCATACTCCATAAAGAGTCTTTAGTTAATCCGTCTCTCATCATTAAGATATCTTGTACTATCTATGAAGACAAACTAGCCTACAGGGGTAGAGCAAGATGGACCACCTATACGGCCCTCAATGATGCCTTGATTATGATTATGCCCGGGTTCATAACGATAATCAAGACCCCAATGAAACATTGCTCTGGGTACTGAAATTGGTTCTATTTGTGGTTGTTTGTTTCTCCCACTGTATCGATTTCTATCTCTACCTTTGGGAAACTCTAGTCCCTTATGAAGCAGCAATCTGCATCTATAACAAACATATGTATATTGTATTACTGTAGTTGCTACGTCACAATACTTCATAATACCCAACTATTCATCAATTTTTCCTTAGCTTCCCTTGACTGGTACTAGGTTCATGTTTCGTTACGTTCTTTGATTACTCGTTATCTAAGGACAACCTTTGGAGACAATATAGAAAGGTGTGGAAACTGGCTGTACGTTCTCCGTCTAAGAGTTCATTCGTCTTTTCTATCCATGAATGATTTCGTAAGAGGACTCACTCTCAGAGTTATCCTGATAGCCTAGAAGCAGTAAATGTTCACGATTGTCATCAATGGATGAATGATCTGATCCTATCGACCTCTCTGGTTTAGAAGGTACACTAGCGATTGGTTCAAGGTAGTACACTAGATCAAGGTTGTGTACAGGTTCAGGATCGTATACTTGCTCAGGATGGTATACGTTCAAGGATTCATGGTCTACTCAGGGATGGGTACGGAAATATGTGTCATGAGTTCCCCTACATGAGTCAAATACTGCATGTACTTATCTTTATTGATCTCGGAGTTTCATCCGGTGTAGCCCAGCTCCACATATAAGCTCTGGGTTAGAATGGAATTAAGGTCTAGTACAAACTGGAGATTATCAGAATTATCAGGATTATCAGAATTATCAGAATTATTAGAATTATTGGAGCCTAATTTTAATGCAGATACAGGCGATGGATATACCAGCCCTATTTTAGAGTGGTGCACCGACAGAGGGTGGTACACTAGCCTAGGGTTGCCTATCGCTGTTAATTTCTTCTGGGCAGCCCTCCGCACCGTATATCTCACTCGTTCATCACTTACCACACCAAGGTTATATCAGTACTCTTTTTCAAGATATGCTCTAAGGCAATGGCCTAGAGCCTAACTTAGTTAGTCAAACCGATTGGCCAGGTAGGCGTCTATCATGGGAGTCTCACCGACTTTACGGCGACTGATTGACTGATCCACATAGACTCGGCCCTACCTTCGGCACCAATGGTTTACTGTAACTGAGTCGGGTTCTTGCCAGAAAAATACTTTTTGAAAAACTCCGAACCTAACTCCGTTACTCAAACAGTCTGGCCAGGCCGGTGTATTTGTGGAAGGCTCGCCGAATTCACGGGGACTGATTGCCAACCACAAAACCCTTTCTAGACACCAAACTGTCTGGTAGTAACTTAGTTAACTTCGGGCCAGAATGTCTGCTCTGATACCAAAATGTAACATCCCAATTTTCTAAAACGTTTTCGAACTATTTGATCAGAGTAGAGCATCGGAATAATTTCAAAAGAGCGAGTATCTGATAAAAACCTTCACTGTTGTAGTATTTGGTTGCTTACACAGCGGTACAGTAGTTTGAAAATAGTACAACAAGATAACGCTGAAATAAAAATTTCTCTATCTTCGTCCTTGCGCTAGCTCCTTATCCTTGTCCTTGGTCCTGGTTCCTCCGGACCCTGACGCTATGTTAAGAACTGAGGTTCAATTACCATTGAACCTCAGGTAACGGTTAACCTCATGCTTATGTATCAAATATGTATGACAGATATCCATGGCAAAACAGCATTTAATCACATACAATATTCATATATTCACGTAATAACATTACACGGCCACTGCAACATGTATGTTATTACAGTCTGCACTATCTCCAGTGCCACGACGGCCTATCGTGTCCTCAGCGCTAGGAAAACTTAACGGCATTATCAAAACCATAACCCGTATCAAGTTGTATGTGTATGATCAATTTTTAAAACAGAGTTTCAGACTATCTATCACATATAAGCATACAATAAGCATCAGAGTTAGTGTTACAGTACGCGTCCGTACCTGAATCGGTAGTTCGGTACGAAATTGGTTGGTCAGCGTTCTTCCGGTCAGCCTATCATAGCCATATTGTTCTATTAATTTAAAGATAATATCCTAAAATATATTTTGGCCACTACTGACTACTCTACCCTTGATACATTAAACCATCATTTTATTTCCTCAAAATTCGTTGAAAAACGCTGGACAATATTGGGCAGAATTTCGTCTATCTTTGAAAAATCATAACTAATTATAGAAAAATCGAAACGAAGATCCGTTAAAAGTTCTGGACTCCTTAGGATGTCTATTTTCCAGAAAAAATATCAGGCTTTTCCCAGATTTCAAAAATCATTCCCAGATTTCACGTGTTCATCCTCTGCCCAGAATTTCCAGCATTTTCGCAACATAAACTTTGAGAATTGCTTTCTCACTGTACAGAGCTCATTTCAACATGTTCTTTACATATTTAAAAATCTCTATATGTCTAGTTTCATCATGAATTTTATCAGAATTTTTCAATATCATTTTCAACATGAAATATGAGTGTTTCTGTTACTAGTTCAGAAATCGCCTAACCGACGAATTTTCGCCAGAACTTCGTTGCTACAGTGTTCTTGACCTGGGAATTTTGCAGAACTACTTCCTTCACTAAATTTTCGAAATGAAGCTATTTTAAACTATAAAAACATGAAACTAAAATTATTCTAGAATTTTAAAGATTAAAACTACTTCTACCTATGAATTTAAAACTCAAAACTAAGAACTTTGCTTACCTAAAGCTTGATCTTCTTCAAGCCTCCCTTCAGCTCTCTCTCAACTCTCTCTCAATAAGCAAGTGTTGTATTGCTTGGTGTGAAGAAAAGTGAAGAGCTTGGGTCCCTATTTATAGGAAAAAGGTTGGGCAATTTGGTAATAAAATTCAACTTTGCTCTTGTCAATTATCCACCATTGGATCTAGGGCTTTATTGAAAAATTAAATCCTCACCATACACACACTCATCTGCCCTCTCTCTCTCTCTCCTCTCTTCTCTTTCTTCTTCCTTCTCCAAGAAGCTCAAGCAAACTTGCACTTTAAGCCATGAATAGTGATTTGTGTTCTACAAGCTTTGACCAATTTTGACACATGTGTTTGAAACTCAATTCCTTCCCTTTGAAGCTCTAAAAACCGAAATTCCTCTGGTCCTTTAGGTTGGGTTGATGTTTTGGGCTTTATTGGTGGTTTGGCAATTTGTTTGGGTTACCAAAAATGATCCAATGAGTTTTTGTTGTGCCAAAAAGCCCTAAATTAATTTCTTCTTGTTTATTATTAGGTTAAGCTTAATTAGGTTTAATTTGAAATGATTTCATTGATTACCAATTAAATTTTGATCCTACTAAGTCCAATTGTTATAATTATGGACCCCTTGTTAGGCTTTATTGTTGAAATTAGCCAAAATATTGCAATTTGTTTGTAAATATTTATCATTAAATTAATTATGCATGTTAATTCAATTAGGATTAATTTTTGATGTTTACTAATTGTTTTTAGTGTCCTCTAATTATTTTAGACCTCCTCCTATCCTTTTATGGCTTAACTTTGCCAATATGTGAATTATATGACAATATATCACTAATTGTGAGTTTAATTGTTCTTTGAATTGTTGGAAATTCTATTTAATTGGTTTAAGGGCTTTTATGGTATTTTACAATATTTTATGACCCCTAATAAAAATTTAGGGAGTTGTATTTTGCCCCATTAAGTTCTACCGACAAGTTATTCGAGAATTAGAATAAATATACTTACTAATTTGGAGATAACATACTCTCCTATTTTAAATGGGTCCTAAATGGCCAAAATATTATATTCAAGAGATATACAAATTTTGGGGTATTATAATCAATTCCTTGATGAAGATTGGGCATAGTTATTTAATTTAATGAATACCTAACTATTTATTATTTTTTTCCTATCTTGTTTAAGTATTCTCCATAGTTCTTTATTGGTCCTTTTAATTCCATGTGAACCATATTTTAATTTGGTAATTACTTGGATTTTATGATATTTTATGGTTCCTAAGAGGATTCAATAATTAATTGCAAAAATTAATGCAATTACTTTAATTAATGTACAATTATTTGTCCAATCAATTATTGACACATTTCTCTAATTTGTTTGATATTTCAATAACATTTTATGCCCCTTTAAAATTTAAATATGAACTATGCTTCAATATGAAAATTATAGGGTATTTTATGATCCCTAAATGAACTTAGAATATTTGAGTTGCTTTGGTTTATTTAACTCTAGGAGAAAATTCTCTAATTTTAAACTAGATAAACTATAATATCTTTGAGACCACATATTCACCTACTTTAATAGGTATTATTTAGTGGTTATGCTAAATAGGATTTTTAGGGTATTACAAAGGGAGGTTGCCGGCGGCGGCCGGTGGTGGTGGTGGCCAACGGTGGGGCCCACCGGCAGAGATATTTTAATTTTTTAAATATTTAAAACTATGGGCAAAAGTGTAATTAATATTTAAAACTAGGGACAAAAATGTAATTTCACCTAAGTTACTGTTCATTTCCATCCAAATTAATAGTTGACTAACGGTCATGGTGCTGGACACTCCCAAAACGTAATCACATGTGTATTTTTGGTCCAGTTTAAATTACGTGATGTTGGGCGCTCCATGGGGCAAATTACATGTATATTTTTGCCCCTAAACCCAATATAAAATACATACGTATATCAGACATCACTATAAGCATATGTCTATTTAATCTTGAAATAAAGGTTTTCATTTATTTATTTATTTCTAAGAATCATACTCCCTCCCTATATAGATCTTTATTTTTGGAATTGGTTTGTTCCTTTTTATAAGACACTATCTGGGGTTGGCTGACCATTATTATATGCCTTTTTTACCAATGTTACGCCTAATTCATTCTATCTATACACTATCTATCAATATTATGTTTCTCATTGTTACTCTCTCTCATTTACCCACTTACTAATAAGGACATATTTGGAAAAACATGTATATTTTCTATATATTTATTACATGTAATTAATTTTAATTATTTTCTTAAATAATACAATTCAGTTAATAAAATCTTATAAATAAGAACGGGATACTGTATTAACAACAATACATATTGGTGATTTAGAACGTGAGTAATATATTCCCAAAAAAATAAAATAATGTGAGCAATATGATCATTATTGATTATTAATATAGTAATAAACCTGAAGGGCAATTCAATGTAATACTCACTGGCCAAAGAATTCAAAGTAAAGCATTTTTTTTTATTTGATTAAGGGTTTAATTTCCCTTTTCAAGACCTAGAGGACAAAGAGTTTTCCTCTTTTCTAACAAGTCCATTTCTTGAGATTTGAATTTGTATTCTTTTCCTTATGGGATAAGGTTCCTTATCATTTCAACCAATGTAATGCATTATTTTATTTTATCTCAAATATTTATGCTATTTTTTTTTCTACATATTCTTAAAGCTAATTGATTATTGATTTGTTATTATTTATCAATAAATTTTCTTTACATAATAATAATTGAATTTGACATCAGCTAATAATAAATAAACATATTTATTAAAATATTCTACAAACTGAATTCGAATTTATTTAAAATTATAAATTATTAATTTGAAATAATAGATAACATTACAGAATTTATAATATATTTTTAAATTACGATCTGAGGTAGAAAAGTCACGACATCGGCTATGTTTGTAAGTAATTGCCAGCACCACAACCGTCAACGTTACAACTTGCAACTTTAAAATCAAAATCATTCTAGATCGACTCTTGCATATGTCCGAAGACTTGGAATAATGAATGTGAAACTAAGAAAATAACAACTTCTAACTATAACTTATTTTCTATGCTCATTGTTCCTTCCATGCTCCTTATCACCAAAGACAAGTCAGACTGGCCTAAAGACTTGTAGTCTTCTCTGAATTGTTTTATGATTTTTTCCCTTCTATGGAGATATTTCTCCAAATTACAAACTACGTATGTATTAATAAATAATAATTGATGGACCAAAGTTACCTCTTGAATTATTGAAAGTTAATTTATTTTATAAAAATGATTTAAGCCTTTTCGGGAAAAAAAATTAAGGATAATCTTATAAAGCAAATAAGGGACCTGTGAAGAAATTTATTAGCCCCAATCTAATTGTTATCTTCTTAGATGTCCAGCGCATACCATGCACGCAGCAACAACAAAAAGAATTTGGGTTTTTTCCCCTATTTACCACTTTTTAAATAACTAATTATCATTTTGTCACTAAACCCAAGAGGCTCAGAGTGTTCTGTCGAGTTGTCAGCTATGGAGCCTCTTGGGTTTTACCCAAAAGATTAAATTCTTTTTCCTTTTTCCTTTATTTTAATTTAATGGGCCTTGTCATATTCTCCTCTTTTAGTCCATCGTTTCTTTCGAAAACCCATCCCTTCGTCCAACCATGTATATAATGAAGGGCAACTGATCGCCAACGGTAGGGTGGTCACTGACGGGGGTATTTTAATTTCTTTCTAATTATTTTAATTTTTTGAATTTTTTCCAAATTTTTTTCTATTTATTTTAATATTTTTTCTAATTATTTTAATTTTTTCCTAATTATTTTAAATTCTTCCTCATTTTTTGAATTTTTTTTCAAATTTTTTTAATTTTTTCTAATTATTTTAATTTTTCCTCATTTTTTGATTTTTTTCCGATTTTTTTTCAAATTATTTTAATTTTTTTAAAATTTCTTTCTAATTATTTTAATTTTTTGATTTCTTTTCTAATTATTTTACTATTTATTCTAATTATTTTGATTTTTTTAATTTTTTTATAATTATTTTAATTTTTTCCTCATTTTTTTTTAAATTTTTTCTATTTTTTTCGAATTTTTTATTTTTATTTTTAATTTTTCCCTAATTTTTTTTATTTTTTTAGTTCCACGTCAACGACCGCGTCAACGTCCATGTCAGCGTGTCAGTCCAAGTCAACGCCACGACAGTGTTCCATCCAAGTTGATGGTCAACTAACGGTTGACTAACGGCCGTGGTGTTGGGCACTCCCAAAATGTAACTTCGTGTGTACTTTTGCTCTTCAAAAAACTTCATGGTGCTGGCCACTCCTGGTGGAAAACTTCGTGTGTAAAATCACTCCTTCGCTCTATTTAAAAATATGATTTGTGTGAAGGAATATTTGTTGATAGTATATGAGTAAAGATGACGATTTTATTCATTATTATATATTTTCTTCCAATTGTTTTAAAGCATAATTTATGATTATGCAATTAAATGGAAATGAGACTTTTGAGATATTTTCATAAATTTTATATTGAAATAATCTTGGATTTTGGAAAGTTTATAAGCTAGACTTTATTATTTGAAATGGAATGTTTTTACATGAGTTTTTAATGTTTAAAAAGGATTATATCGGCAGATTGAATTTGATGGTAAATTTTGCAATGTTGTTTGTGAAACTTCATACTGGGGGATTTGATTATAAAGTATGAGATAAAGTGGTTATTATCTTGAAGGAAGTATTTCTATTACTTTGAAATGGAATGTTTTTACATGAGTTTTTAATGTTTAAAAAGGATTATATCGGCAGATTGAATTTGATGGTAAATTTTGCAATGTTGTTTGTGAAACTTCATACTGGGGGATTTGATTATAAAGTATGAGATAAAGTGGTTATTATCTTGAAGGAAGTATTTCTATTACTTTGAAATGGAATGTTTTTACATGAGTTTTTAATGTTTAAAAAGGATTATATCGGCAGATTGAATTTGATGGTAAATTTTGCAATGTTGTTTGTGAAACTTCATACTGGGGGATTTGATTATAAAGTATGAGATAAAGTGGTTATTATCTTGAAGGAAGTATTTCTATTACTTTGAAATGGAATGTTTTTACATGAGTTTTTAATGTTTAAAAAGGATTATATCGGCAGATTGAATTTGATGGTAAATTTTGCAATGTTGTTTGTGAAACTTCATACTGGGGGATTTGATTATAAAGTATGAGATAAAGTGGTTATTATCTTGAAGGAAGTATTTCTATTACTTTGATAAATTGACCCCAAGCATGTTTGAAATGTTTTGGAGAGGACTGAATATAGAACGCTGGTTACTAATAGCAGTACTGTTAGTCCTTGGTGCACCATAGTTAACCTCGAGCTCACTTGATATTCATGGAATTTGTTCTTATGCTTGTTTCATGGACTATGTGTCCATGCTTGTTTCATGGCCTTGAGTTATGCTTGGTTAGTTTACCCTCATGGACAGTGTGTTCATGCTTGTTTCATGGCCTTAAGTCATGCTTGGTTATTTACCCTCGTGGACTGTGTGGCTACGCTTGTCATCTGTTGTGTAAGAAGTTCTATGGAAAGATAATGTTTAAGAATTATGTTTTAAATTGATTATATGAAATCAAAGATTTTATTATGTACATGAAAGAATTATATGGTTTACATTGATTATATTAAATCAAAGGTTTTATTTTGTACATGAAATTATCTTATTAACGATATTTATATAGAATTCTATTTTTATTCTTGAATATATGGTTTAGAAATTGAGATTTATTAATATATTGTTATTGTTAAAATAGAAAGATGTTTAAATTATTTTACTTTTGCAATTTATTAAATTGTAATAATGGGACGTTATTCACCGAAAAAATTTGTTTGGTTCAGACGATATTGCTGATCCTGTGTCTCCTACCGAGCGGTGAAGAGCCTTCTTAATGCATTAAAACATACAGTCTCATTTTGGAGTGCTACTAGTTGATGTAATTATAAACCTAGACTTTTTGTATTATTATTTATACTAGATGCTCCATGTAGATTGTAGTCTATAGGTAGAATCCTACCTCCTTTTTGTTGTATGGAACGCATGAATATTTTATATTATAGTATTATAAT
The DNA here is from genome assembly GCA_034222035.1 of Acacia crassicarpa. NCBI lineage: Eukaryota > Viridiplantae > Streptophyta > Magnoliopsida > Fabales > Fabaceae > Acacia > Acacia crassicarpa. Next base: position 46,260,591 of record JAWXYG010000003.1, read on the forward strand.
TACTAATTAACATCTGTATATAAGTTTAAGGCTTAAGGAATGTGAGTCCTCTCATATTCCGTGCCTCATATTCCGTGCCGGTCACCCTTTAGGTTTTCAGGGCGTGACATTTTATTTAATGTTTCTCATGGTTTCCTCCAAAACCTTTAATAAATATTAATGTCATGTACAATATGCTTAATATACATAACAACTGTAATACCCTAAAATTCTTATTTATCATAAGTACTAATTTTGAAAAATAATACATAGTAAATTGTAATACCCCAAATTAACAATTATCATAAATCCAATATTTTGTTTGATGGCACCTATTTAAAATAGGTGAATATGTGGTCTCAAATTTTGAGATATATTTATTTTATCTATTAGGTTATTTTCCCTTAGAATTTAAGGTAGCTAATGATTATTCTTCTAAATTTTGTATGGAATCATAAAATACCCTAAAAATACAAACAATTCCTTAGATTTTCACTAAACAACATAATTATGTAAATTTTCATAATTAATCAAGGGATTAACTAAAGAAGATTTAAGTCTCAAAATTATAATTTATTAAGGAACTAAATTATCTAAAACCCTAGAATTAATACCTAGCTCATATTAATTCATAAAGGGTCATAAAGAATTACCAAAACACTTGAAATAATTAAGGGGCAACTACTAATAATTAATGAGAAATTAAATTTACACTAATGGGATATTTAGAGAATTATTTACATTTAATATTAATAATCATCAATTAAAGGTGTATTAAGCTAATTAAAAATCTAAGACCAATAAGGGGCTAGGATTAGCATAAGATGAGTTATCAACAATCATAAATTACTCTAAACACCAATAATGCAATAATCAAGAGACAATTAAGCAATTGATTAAGATGTTAATCAAGTTTTGAAAAGTCAATAAACTTAACTAATATCAAGGGCCAAGATTTTACCACATAAAGTTAAATCCTAAGGCCTTAATTAAATACCATAAAACTAAATCCTTGTAAAATGGAATTGGCCAATGATAAATCAAGAAAATATTCTTAATCCATGAGAAAATGTTTTGACCAATGAGAGAGGGAGTTGTGAATGTGTGTGTGTGCAAATGTTGTGAGTGATGTTGTGAGTCTAGTGGAAGGAGTGAGAAAGAGAAGTCAAAGCATTACCCAATAAGAAAATTAGACATTAAAGCAATTAGACTAATCCATGAAATTAAATCTAGACATAAGCAAATGAAAACCTATACAAATTAAATCATATCTTAAAATCTATGAACTAAGTATGGAAACTAAGTTGAGATTCATAAAAAGCATAAATCAAGCATAAAAATAAGTATAACCAAAGTCATTTTCATGATTGTTTAAGAAATGGAATTAATAGAAAAGATAGGCAAAATTGGTCTCAAAATGAAGCTAAAAATCTCTAGAACTCAAAACCAATGAGAAATTGAGCATACAAGCTCATTAGGATCCCCAAATGAATTTCTATCTAGTGGAACACAAAATGGAAGAAGTAGGAAATTCTAATTATACATATGTAAAATGAGTCATCACTCTAGAAATGAGTCATTAGCCTACACATGAATGAGTCATTAATCTAAACATGTATAAGTCACTAACCTAAATGATGAATCACAAGCTCTATGAATGAATCATCACCCTAAACAAGCATGAGTCATTAGCCTAGTTAAGAGATGAGTCACAACCCTAAACCATGAGTCATGTATCTAGTAGAAGACTTTCAAGGCTTTGGAAGAGGATAAGATGATGTAAGGGATGATGTAGGGAGGGGTATTGTGAGTCTTTTTGCACATGGAGCTTCTACTATAAATAGGACCCTTTGCTCTTTACAATCCTCACCAATTCACAAGCAACAACATCTCAAACATAGAGAGAAAGTGAGTGTGAGAGCTTTGGAGAAAGGAAGAGCAAAGTTCTAGGGAGTCTGTGATCGCTTCGCAACCGACAACATACCGTGAACACCGACGAAGGTACAGACGCGTATTGTAACACTAACTCTGATGCTTATGATATACTTATATATGTGATAGATGATAACCGTACATGCGAAGTGTACATAAACAACCTTACATGTGAAGTGTATTGTTGACATAAACGACTTTACATGTGAAGTGTATTGTCAATTTGGATAACTGTACATGCAAAGTGTACCATCAATATATTAAATTTACATCTATTGCGTGATTGTGTGCTGCTTAATGTGATAATATTTGTCATACATATTTTGTCATATATAAGCATGAGGTTAACCGTTACCTAAAATTCAATGGTAATTGAACCTCAGCTCCTACTATAGCTTCAGGATCCGGAGGAACCAGGGCCACGGTCAAGGGCAAGGAGCTAGCGTAAGGACGCAAACGGAGAGATTTTTATTTTGACTTTATTTTATCAAACTATATTAAGATTACTGTACCACTGTGTAAACAGCCAGATACTACATCAGTAAATGTTTATTAGATACTCGCTCTTTTAAACTTATTCCGATGCGCCACTCTGATCAATGATTTCAAAAACGCTTTAGAAATTGGGATGTTACATAAATAAAGGAGAATATGTTGTCTCTAAATTTTGGTAGATTATTAATTAGATTTTAGGCAATTTTTCCTTGGAATTAAATAAACCAAAGATTAAATTTAAAACCACATACATTTAATGATCATAAAATACAACATAATTATCGTATTAAATCATGGTACCTATATAATTAAAATAAGCAAGAAAATGTTGTGAAGATACTTAAACAAATTAAGGAAAATTAACGAAAATTAATGGGCAATTAAGCTTTCATTAATTAAAATGATTAAGAAATTTTTCAAAATTAATCAAGAGGCAAATAAAAGAGCATCAGTTAGGATATTTTAGCTTAATTAAAAATCAAGGGCTAATAAGAGTTCAAGATTAGCATAAAATGAATTTCTTATGCTCATAATTAATCTAAGAACAAATCACTTTATGATAAATATACCTAATAGGCATGTTAAACACTACATTAGGGATGCTAATTAGGATTAAAAATAAAAGGCCAAGGTTAAATCTCATGAAACTAAATCCAAGGGTTCTAATTAATTACATAATTAAACTAATTTAAATCCATGTGAAATTTTATGGACCAATGAGGAAGCTTTAAACACCATTTATTAGACTAAAAGAAGCACAATTCTTGAGCCATGAAGGGGAGGGGGGCACAGTTTTGCTTGTGGGAAAAGAAGGAGCACAATTGTTTATAATATATAATCCAACACATGGGGTATAACAACAACACAGTTAGGTTTCCCACTATTCCTAACTACAGATGCATATATATCAGTATGCTCAAACACATCTTGGAAGACTCTTTACTCGGATTAACAACCTCATTTTTCCGTAGAATTTTAAAACTAAAAATACTATAAATTATCCATGCATTTTGATTTGCCGGAAAAGGCCATTCTCATTTATAAAAACAAATACAATAGGAAGAGAAAATAGGCCTTGGAAGGTGCTACTTCACCATCCTATCAAATTTAAGATTCTAACTTGGAGCCTAGCTTGCATGCTTTATTAGTCAAAACAAGCATTAGTTCTTACAGGTTGCATGCATTCATTCCAACGTCATATTACAGGTTGCAAGCATTAGTTCTTACGCTATATATGCATCATTTATATATACACACTTAAGTCTTCATTCTCTTTTTCATTTTCCATCAATAACACAGGTCCATAGTTTCAGCCTCCACAACTTTAGATGCCCCTTTTTACTAAGTCTGAAATTTGTATCTAGTAAACCATGGTTTCCTTTCTTTCTTTTCCAAAACAACGATTATATATATATATATATAACGCTGATATATATATATATATATTGGAACCAACATATATGTTTAGCAATGTATTAGTTTCCTGTACCATGACTTTTACTTCAATTTCCTTTCTTTTCTTCTTTTTATATATAGTGCTTCTTGATCATTTATATGCATGACAGCAAACAAAGTTTTTCATTCCTCTTTATGCAGTACTATATATATGGTTCAGCTTCATTTTGTTTTGTTCTCTAAGGTTCACATGTAGCTTCATATATATATATATATATAGATACACACACAAGATTTCCTACAACTTACTACACAAAGACTTGCGTTGGAACAGGAGGAAAAGAAGTTTAAAACTTATCTCTGTTTCCGGAATTAAATACAGAGCAAGAACAACGGATGAAGCCTCCCTCCCTCTCTGTCGGATTCCTTCACTCTCGTGCTTACTCTCTCTTGTTCTCAAACTTTGTTCTGTTTTCTGTTTAGGTCAATGGGAAGGAATAAGAGTCCAGGAGCAACGGTTTTATAGAGGTTTAAAGGTATGGTCTGAGAAACATACACAGAGCATAGCCAATGGAGAAGAAGAGTGACGAAGAGGTATTCATTGTGGGACTCGAGAGGTATGGAGGTTCTACGTTTGCGTGTACTGTTGAGAGTGACATGGGTTGATTATCTTTTGCTAATAATCTCCCTACAAAACCTTGATCTTCACTGACTCTGTTTCTTGGCGTTAACATGTTCAAGTTGCTTGTGTTTCTTTCTTTTTTTTTTTCCCCCTTTTTTTCTTGCTGGCTCTGCTCTATTCGCTGACCGAAATGGTATGGCATTTGAGGGAGTATATCATGTATATGGGCTTGCATCTAAATGCTTATGGACCAAAGGTTAAATGAATTGGGCTGATGTATTATGTAATCAAATAGCAAGCTTTATATATTAGCTCAAGCTATAGTTCTTTGTACATGTAGCCTTATGACCAAATACACACATACAACTTTACTTTAACATGTAGCTTTTGCTATGTTGCTAACGTATTGGGCTCAAATTATATCCTTCTCAACCCTTAATCAACACAAAATATATCCTTGACTTATGTATATAGGTTCTATTAAAATTTACCCTTTGCAATACTTCCTTAATTTTATTTTTAAATATTACAAGGAAGACAATTTCCAATGTTTTTTTTAATAATTAATTTAATTTCTTAGCCAAATTTGACCGTTTGACTCTCATATGTGATTTTTTTTCCCCCCTAAAATTTTAGGCATAATTAATTCCTTATTTGAATTATTTCTTTCCCAAAATCAATTAGGGAGAAATAAGCCTAAATTACAATAATCAACTTCATAATTATTTTAAAATTCTAAATCCCAAAATTTGGGATGTTACATTAAGTTTTCAGGATCATACAATAACAAAAGCCCTTTTTGCTTTTTTTTTTTTTTTAAATTAGAGAGGCTGACACTGACGTCATGAGGTTATAATAAGTGGGATCAAACCTGTGATCTCTCACTTATATAAGAGAGTTTTCATACTTTTAGACTCCAAGACTGTTGACGGAGACCATTTCCTTTTCTATTTCCACTACTTACATTTTCATCTCTAGCTATTTTGCTTTCAGCGGGAGACTGTTGGCCGCAGTTCGAGCTATTGAGACAGATGGTTTTCTCACGGAACCGGAGAAGGCCAAGAAATATCAATAGCTCATAAGCGGAAAGGCTGTGTTGGAGGCAGACAAAGTTGAAGTATTAGAGAGAAAATTAGAGAGAAAAGAAAACTAGAATTATTGAGACCGATGATTAACCCTAACTAAAACTAAGGGAAAACTTCAAAAATATAGTTTTTTTTTTACCATTTTTGAAAAGTTTTCATTTCTAGTATTCCTTCTCCTGTTTTCCTTTCACTTTTCTCTTTATCTAAACATATCTTAAAGGCGAGGGAAGGCAAAATTTATCAAGCTCAAGTGTCACACCCCTTCGGTATACCGACATTCGCAAGAGTAAATATGCACAGCTTAAAGGATAAACTAGTTCCAGCATAGTAATACTGATATTGAAGTCTGGTACATAATCGAAATTCATAAAAAGATTCGTACAGAATTTAACAAGTACATAATATTTCAAACACAATGAGGGAAAATAAATCAGATCTCTGCTCCATCAAGCACCGTCAGTTATCCATATCCACCGCCTTATCACGTGAGCCACGACCGCTGTTAGGTTTCCGTCCTGAACTTTGGGGATTGTCTGGGATTCAAGTGAATCCCAGTAGTAACGTTAATCACTCACATAAGATGCATGCACAGTACATGGTAGACAACCAGTTGCAATAAATATAATTCACAATAATTTTCAAGTACAAAATTCAAATATGCAGTTCAACAATATTCAAGAACCTACCGGTTCATACGCACAGTACTGGATAATTCAAATATTCAAATGGGCTTTCACCCTTCTGCATAAAAATTCACTTATCGGAGTACCACCCCCGGCCTCAACCGTGATGGCATCCAGGGTTACCCCACATTCAAGGGCACTACCTCCCAGCTTATACCGGCGATAAGGTTAGAAATTCACAATTCAAATATCACAATGGTACGTACATGCATATAAAGGCACACAGAGTATGTGAGAGAAAAGTTACTACCTCAACTCCGAATAGCTAAAAGAAATTCACCGGTGCTCGAACCACTTGACAGTCAACTCCTAAAATAGTATCATTATAAATATTAATCTTCACTATAATCCATTTCTTCCAAAATATCCAACAGGGTTCTTTTTATCATTTAGAATCCTTGTGACCCTTTAAACGATAAATCACCCATTTAAAATTCTTATTGCAACAATTTTCGGATTAAATCCTTTTCTGTCCAGAATTTTCATTAACTTTGAAAATTCATAACTATTTGTACAAAGCTCCAAATGATGTGCTTCCAAAACCTAAATGTCCTTTGGTGAGTCTATTTTCATCGAAAAAATATTCTCAACAGCCATAAAATTATAAATCGTTCCCAGTTTAAATAAACAACTTCGCTGACCAGCTTGAACTTCCAGTATTTTAGGCCAGATTGTAAAATCCATAACTCCTTGTACAGAGCTCTAAAAATTACATATTATATATCAAAAGAAAGCTCTGGATGTCTACTTCAAATCTGGAAAATTTCATGATTTTTAGACATCATTAACTTGACCAAAAACCATGTTAAATTCGACTGCCTTCCAAATCTGGCAGTTTTGGTAACGTCTATAATTTAATTCTTTTGATTCTAAAAATCATTTCCAACCTTATTCTTACTCCATTGTTCGTGGTAAACACTTTGGTAATCTTAAAATCATCAAAAATCCTTACGGTTTTACCACTTCTTAATTGACCCAAAATAATAACCAACTTCACAAAGTAACATAAGACAAGTTAAAGCCTTACTTACTTGTTTTACTCCTTGGACTTTAGTAGCTTCTCCTTTCTTTTGCTTCTAAAACGAGCAGCCTTCTCTATCAAATTTAATATAAGAAGGTATCTCTCACTGTGGAAGCTCTCACACTCTCACTATTCCTCTCGGCGGAAGTGTGTCAGGTGCACACTTGTATATGATTATCATGAAGAGCAGAGGCTACTCTCGTATCCGAATAAATAAAGCCATAACCACCATCCTTATAATATTCAATCAATTAAAAAGTAGGAACATGTGTCGTATATGTATAATTAAAACGGATAATGGGGTCTTCAGAGCACTTATGAATTTTTGTTGCCAAGCAAGTAAAATAATGAGAAGTGTTGTCGGCATGGTAGGACTAAATGGAATGGCAGATAGTATAAAGAGGATTTTGGATAATGTTAATCTTGCCCACCAATAATTTATGAATCACCCGTGATACATATGCATTCGTCCGGATTTGGGAATGAGGAATAAGTGGGATCAACCTTTTTGACCATTTGTTTCTATAATTGAAGTAATTGATTAATAAAGCACATGGGTTCCAAAATGGTAATGACTAATCCGTAAGTAGAGGCGACAAAATTAATGGAGTAGGTTCTGGGGTATATTAGAATAATATGTGTGGAAAAGGGAATGACAAATGTGATAGTGTGTGTGTGTGTCGGCATAAGAGAATTGAAAATTGAATCATATGGATATCACCGTAATACAAATAATTATAGGTGGTGTCACGGATGAAATGGTGATAGTGGTAGACAAGAGGAAACATTTGGACCCACAAAAATAAAATGGGAAGAGAAGAAATAATATGTGTGATATTCACGGATGTCACAGTTCTTCCCCCGTAAAAGAAATTTCGTCCCCGAAATTTGCTTCGTCCCTTGTGTACCGAGCCATAAACTCGGGATAATGATTCTTCATGTCTTCTTCCGTTTCCCAGGTTGCTTCTTCAGGAGATAATCCCTTCCAGACCACTTTCACCATCCGAATACTTTTATTTCTGAGCTGCTTCTGAAGTCGGTCAATGATTCGCTCAGGCTCCACCGCATATGTATGGTTATCTTGTACATCAACATCTTCGTACTCGATAACATGTTCAGGGTCTGGTATGTACTTCTTCAACTGTGATACATGAAAAACATTATGAAGTCTACTCAGATTTGGGGGTAATGCTATTTGGTATGCCACTGATCCAAATTTTGCCAAGATCTGAAATGGACCAATGTAACGAGGACTTAGTTTTTTCCTCTTGATCGCTCTTCCAATTCCAGTTACTGGTGATACCTTCAGGAACACATGATCTCCAACTTCAAATTCTAGAGGTCTTCTCCGTTTGTCAGCATAACTTTTTTGTCGACTTTGTGCTGCTAGGAGCCTCTTTCTTATAAGCTTGATATGTTCTGATGTTTTATCCACATAATCTGTTCCATGCAGTTTTCTCTCAGACAATTCTGTCCAACACAAGGGTGATTGACACTTCCTTCCATACAGTGCTTCATACGGAGCCATTTGAATGCTTGCATGATAGCTGTTGTTGTAAGCAAATTCAGCCAGTGGAAGGTTACGGTCCCAATTACCCTTAAATTCCAACGCACATGCCCTTAACATGTCTTCCAGCGTCTGTATAGTTCTTTCCGACTGTCCATCTGTCTGAGGATGATAAGCCGTACTATATCTCACTTTTGTACCCATGGCTTTTTGTAAAGCTTTCCAAAATCGAGAAGTAAAACGAGGATCTCTATCGGAGATAATAATCTTTGGTACACCATGAAGTCTTACTATCTCTTTTACATAAATTTCTGCCAACTTTGCAGGAGAATAGTTGACACCAATGGAAAGAAAATGTGCCGACTTGGTGAGACGATCAACAATTACCCAGATCGCATCATGATTCCTGATCCTGGGTAATCCCACCACTAGATCCATCGTAACGCTTTCCCATTTCCATTCAGGAATCTCCAAACTTTGAAGAAGTCCTGGTGGTCGCTTGTGTTCAATTTTAACCTTTTGACAAGTAAGACAACGGGTTACGTATTTAGTCACGTCACTCTTCAGTCCTGGCCACCAAAATTCAGACTTCAAATTATGGTACATCTTGACCACCCCTGGATGAAGAGTATACTTGCTTTTGTGCGCCTCATCCAATATCTTTAGTCTCAACTCAGGTTTCGGTGGTACATAAATACGCTTCCTGAATCTGATTAGTCCACTTGGAGAAAGATCAAAATCCTGAGCTTCTCCACGTGAGATCTTTTCTCGAATGGAGCTTGCTAGTTCGTCTTGCCTTTGAGCTTCTACAATTTCTGCTCGTAGATCACTTTCCCCTTGACTAACACTAAGGTTAGCAAGTATCACTTCTTTGCGCCTTCTCGAGTTTAAAATTACCTGATTTAACAAATTCAAATCTCGAAAATTTCCTAGCAAATTCCGTTCTTGAACCATCATATATGCTACCTGCACTGCCTTTCTACTCAGAGCATCTGCAACAACATTAGCTTTTCCTGGGTGATATTTGATTTCCAAGTTGAAATCTTTCAACAACTCCATCCATCTACGCTGTCTCATATTCAATTCTTTCTGATCAAAAAGATACTTGAGACTTTTGTGGTCGCAGTATAATTCAACATTAGTACCGTACAGATAATGCCGCCATATCTTCAAAGCAAACACAATTGCTGCAAGTTCCAAGTCATGAGTGGGATAATTCAATTCATGAGGTTTCAGCTGTCGAGAGGCATACGCCACCACTCTGCCCTGCTGCATCAGGACACATCCCAATCCTTGCTTACTAGCATCACTATAAACCACATAGGTTTTACCGGGATCTGGGATAATCAAAACTGGTGCGGACGTCAATTTCTCTTTCAGCAGCTTAAAGCTTTCTTCACAACGCTCATCCCACACGAATGACTGGTTCTTTTTTGTAAGCTTTGTCAATGGCAAGGCAATTCGGGAAAAATTCCATATAAATCGTCGGTAATAACCAGCAAGACCCAGAAAACTGCGTACTTCAGTCACAGTCTCTGGCCTCTTCCAATTCAGTACTGCTTCCACTTTACTGGGATCTACAGAGACCCCTTCTTGTGAGATGACATGGCCAAGAAATCTAACTTCTTGAAGCCAAAACTCACACTTGCTCAACTTAGCGTAGAGTCGCTTGTTTTTCAAAATATTCAACACGATCCTCAGATGATTCTCATGCTCTTCGCTGCTCTTTGAGTAGATTAGGATGTCATCGATAAAGACTACCACAAACTGATCTAGATATTGACGGAAGATTCGGTTCATGTAGTCCATAAACACTGCAGGTGCATTGGTCAAACCGAACGGCATTACTAAAAATTCATAATGTCCGTATCTGGTTCTAAAAGCTGTCTTTGGAACATCTTCAGCTTTTACTCGTAGTTGATGATAACCCGAACGCAAATCGATTTTCGAAAATACGCTAGAACCAGCTAACTGATCAAGCAAATCATCTATTCTGGGGAGAGGATACTTATTCTTGACGGTCACCTTGTTTAATTCTCGATAATCGATACACAATCTCAGGCTCCCGTCTTTCTTCTTTACAAATAACACTGGAGCTCCCCATGGTGAAACACTGGGTCGTATAAACCCTTTCTCTAGCAATTCTTCAATTTGTTTCTTCAGCTCCGCCATCTCGTTAGGTGCCATTCGATATGGTGCTTTAGATATTGGTCCAGCTCCAGGCATAATTTCGATGCCGAATTCTACTTCTCTTTCCGGAGGTAATCCACTGATGTCTTCCGGAAATACCTCAGGAAATTCATTCACGACTGGAATATTTTCAAGTGCAGTCCCAGTTTCTGTTTGTACTGAGAAAAACACAACATACCCTTGGCAACCCTTTCTCAAACACTTCTCAGCCTCATCTACTGAGAGGAAATTCATATTTACATCTTTACTAATATCTCTCTGCGGATTTGGATATACAATCCTTTTATTTCCGCAGTCTAACAGCACATTATTTGCTGTCAACCAATTTAAACCAAGTATAACATCTATACGATGAAGTGGCAAACATATCAAATCTACCACAGAATCATGGCCGTCCACATTTACAATGCAATTCAAACAGACATCAGCAGTCAAAGATTTAACACCAAGTGGTGTCGTCACAACAAGATCATAAGGCAGTTTGTGGATAACCAATCTTAGCCGACTAACACAATCGTATGATATAAAAGAATGACTAGCACCCGTATCAAACAATGTTTGTAATGTATTTCCATGAAGAAGAATGGTACCTTGAATCATCTCCGGAGACTTTCTAGCCTCCTCATGCGTCATAGCAAATATTCTTCCAAAATTCTGTGGCCTCCTCTCTGTGGCACGCTGTGGGCAATCCGAGCTATAGTGACCCGTCTTGCGACAATTATAACAAATGATCTGCCCGCTACAATTCCTGCCTTGATGGAATTTACCGCATTGAGGACATGGTCTAGGCTCTGCTGGCTTTTGATTGATACGTTCGCTAGACTGAACAGGTTTCTTATTACTTCCTTGGAATTTGGTCCCTGCCCCTTTTCTTTTCTGGGAAGAATTCCTTCGGCTGGACTCACCTTGATTCGTAGTAACCTCAGGCAGCTGCAAATCCCTTAGATTCCTCTCCACCATCCTGCATTCCTCAATTGCAAGACTAAATTTTTGGAATTTACGGGAGACCAGCTCTTTTCTCAGTTCATATTTTAATCCCCTAATCAACCTTCCTGACTTCCACTTCTCGTCATTACTAATTTTCAAAGTTGAAGAGTAACGAGCTAGTCGGTTGAAACGACTCAGATATTCATTAAAGGACTCTTCTTTACCCTGTTGTATAGCCAGGAATTCTAACTCCTTCTCGTCCCTAGTGGATTCAGGAAAATACTCTTCATCGAACTTATCTTTGAAAATTTCCCAGGTGATGGGGACATTCTGAGCCCGCAGAATTAATTCCGTGTTCTTCCACCATCGATCAGCATCACCTTCCAATTTGTAGATTGCCAATTCAACTTTCCTTTCTGTAGGGCACCGCATTACTCGAAAAATCTTCTCCAATCTAAGCACCCAATTCTCAGCTACTTGGGGATCAAAACTCCCGCGAAAAACTGGTGGTTGATGCTTACAGAATTTGGTGATCCAATACTGTTCATCCTCCTCCAGTTGCATCCTGTCAGCTACAGGTTCATTCTGCTGAATCTCGGGTTGAGTGGATCTTTCCCCTTCCGCAGTTGCAGCTCGCTGTCCACCCTCGTTCTGCCTAGCCTTTACTTCACGCATTTCCTCCTGTAGTTTATTTATCATCTCCATCATTTGTTGCACATAGTGAAGAGGATCTTGTTCTGGTATATTCTCCTCTTGTGCCCGCTCTTGTTCATGTGATTGTTCTCGCTCCTGTTCTTGTTCATTTGGCCGCTCTTGAGCCTGCACTTGCTTACGTGGTCTGCCTCTACCACGACCTCTGCCTCTGCCTCTGCTACTGCTACCTCCTCGAACATTCACCATAATGTCTTTTCACTATTCAAGTGCATATTCTTGTAAATATCAATTTAACTCAAAATCCTCAAATAATGACATACACATGCCATTCTATATATACCACTACACACTTCTATCTATCCAAGACTTTATCAGTATACTATCCTGACATTGCCGGAACCAGGCTCTGATACCACGAATGTCACACCCCTTCGGTATACCGACATTCGCAAGAGTAAATATGCACAGCTTAAAGGATAAACTAGTTCCAGCATAGTAATACTGATATTGAAGTCTGGTACATAATCGAAATTCATAAAAAGATTCGTACAGAATTTAACAAGTACATAATATTTCAAACACAATGAGGGAAAATAAATCAGATCTCTGCTCCATCAAGCACCGTCAGTTATCCATATCCACCGCCTTATCACGTGAGCCACGACCGCTGTTAGGTTTCCGTCCTGAACTTTGGGGATTGTCTGGGATTCAAGTGAATCCCAGTAGTAACGTTAATCACTCACATAAGATGCATGCACAGTACATGGTAGACAACCAGTTGCAATAAATATAATTCACAATAATTTTCAAGTACAAAATTCAAATATGCAGTTCAACAATATTCAAGAACCTACCGGTTCATACGCACAGTACTGGATAATTCAAATATTCAAATGGGCTTTCACCCTTCTGCATAAAAATTCACTTATCGGAGTACCACCCCCGGCCTCAACCGTGATGGCATCCAGGGTTACCCCACATTCAAGGGCACTACCTCCCAGCTTATACCGGCGATAAGGTTAGAAATTCACAATTCAAATATCACAATGGTACGTACATGCATATAAAGGCACACAGAGTATGTGAGAGAAAAGTTACTACCTCAACTCCGAATAGCTAAAAGAAATTCACCGGTGCTCGAACCACTTGACAGTCAACTCCTAAAATAGTATCATTATAAATATTAATCTTCACTATAATCCATTTCTTCCAAAATATCCAACAGGGTTCTTTTTATCATTTAGAATCCTTGTGACCCTTTAAACGATAAATCACCCATTTAAAATTCTTATTGCAACAATTTTCGGATTAAATCCTTTTCTGTCCAGAATTTTCATTAACTTTGAAAATTCATAACTATTTGTACAAAGCTCCAAATGATGTGCTTCCAAAACCTAAATGTCCTTTGGTGAGTCTATTTTCATCGAAAAAATATTCTCAACAGCCATAAAATTATAAATCGTTCCCAGTTTAAATAAACAACTTCGCTGACCAGCTTGAACTTCCAGTATTTTAGGCCAGATTGTAAAATCCATAACTCCTTGTACAGAGCTCTAAAAATTACATATTATATATCAAAAGAAAGCTCTGGATGTCTACTTCAAATCTGGAAAATTTCATGATTTTTAGACATCATTAACTTGACCAAAAACCATGTTAAATTCGACTGCCTTCCAAATCTGGCAGTTTTGGTAACGTCTATAATTTAATTCTTTTGATTCTAAAAATCATTTCCAACCTTATTCTTACTCCATTGTTCGTGGTAAACACTTTGGTAATCTTAAAATCATCAAAAATCCTTACGGTTTTACCACTTCTTAATTGACCCAAAATAATAACCAACTTCACAAAGTAACATAAGACAAGTTAAAGCCTTACTTACTTGTTTTACTCCTTGGACTTTAGTAGCTTCTCCTTTCTTTTGCTTCTAAAACGAGCAGCCTTCTCTATCAAATTTAATATAAGAAGGTATCTCTCACTGTGGAAGCTCTCACACTCTCACTATTCCTCTCGGCGGAAGTGTGTCAGGTGCACACTTGTATATGATTATCATGAAGAGCAGAGGCTACTCTCGTATCCGAATAAATAAAGCCATAACCACCATCCTTATAATATTCAATCAATTAAAAAGTAGGAACATGTGTCGTATATGTATAATTAAAACGGATAATGGGGTCTTCAGAGCACTTATGAATTTTTGTTGCCAAGCAAGTAAAATAATGAGAAGTGTTGTCGGCATGGTAGGACTAAATGGAATGGCAGATAGTATAAAGAGGATTTTGGATAATGTTAATCTTGCCCACCAATAATTTATGAATCACCCGTGATACATATGCATTCGTCCGGATTTGGGAATGAGGAATAAGTGGGATCAACCTTTTTGACCATTTGTTTCTATAATTGAAGTAATTGATTAATAAAGCACATGGGTTCCAAAATGGTAATGACTAATCCGTAAGTAGAGGCGACAAAATTAATGGAGTAGGTTCTGGGGTATATTAGAATAATATGTGTGGAAAAGGGAATGACAAATGTGATAGTGTGTGTGTGTGTCGGCATAAGAGAATTGAAAATTGAATCATATGGATATCACCGTAATACAAATAATTATAGGTGGTGTCACGGATGAAATGGTGATAGTGGTAGACAAGAGGAAACATTTGGACCCACAAAAATAAAATGGGAAGAGAAGAAATAATATGTGTGATATTCACGGATGTCACATCAAGGGTCATCCAATCTCAATCTATTGATGAAATCATAAATTGGATCTACATGAGAACGCGGGATAAGGTACCCTAATCATAAATTGTAAATAGTGCAACTTGTTTGGATTTTTTTAAATATACATTCACGATGACTATTCGCTTGATATTGTACATTTAAATTAAAAGTTTGATCAAATTTGAATCCAAATAATAATACTTCATTTCTCAAATGCCATATGTTTTTCTTGTCTTATTTATAAATCACTTCAATATAATATGTTTAACTGTAATTGAGAAAAACATTAAATGTCATTAATTTTGCCTTATAATTTAGCAAATTTTCAAATTTACTCTTATTTAATATACAATACACACCATACCATGAGAATAAAGTCTAAATAATAATAAATAAATATTAAAATTGTACGACTTAATGCAAACTTAAAAGGCCAAGTATATATTTTAGTCTTATCGCAATAAGTCTTTTAACAACAATTTTGTGTGTGTCTGTGTGTGTGTGGGTGGGTAACTCACAATAAGTTTTGCTAAGTATAATATTGGTCAATTAGCGGATCCATGCTTTCGCTCAAAGTTCTTATTATTATTATTGTTGTTGTTGATATTGGTCAATTACCGGATCCATGCTTTCGCTCAAAGTTCTTATTTAACTGTCCACATATTTTAATTAGAAGCAGGCTTCCTCAATTTACACCTCTTGTCGTCGTCGTCGTCGTCCACAAATTTTAATTAGAAGCAGGCTTCCTCAATTTACACGGCTTCCTCAATTTACACCTCTTCTTGTTTTTTGTTTTAGAAGCAGGCTTCCTCAATTTGCACCTCTTCTTGCTTCCTCAATTTACACCTCTTCTTGTTTTTTGTTTTTTTGTTTTTTTTTCTCAAGGGGCAAAATTGTTTTGTTTTGGTTACTTTCAGAGTAGAATTACTTTTTTTTTTCCTCAAGGGGCAAAATTGCTTTTATTTTGGTTACTTTCAAAGTAAAATTACTTTTTGAAAAACTTTCAGATACCCATGCTTCTGAGTGGTTACTTTTGGGTAAAATTACACCTTAACCCTTCTTTTATAGTTGTTAGTTCAAAATGACATCAATTTTGTAGTATACTCTCTTTGCTCTTTATTATAAGACATTAACTAACAATTCTCAGAAACCAATAAAAACAGTTAAAATCATTAAATTTGTTCTAAAATTTAAGTAATTTTCAATATTACCTCTACTAATTGTATAAAACTCTAATATTATATTAATTATTCCTCTTACCCATTACTCTTCTTGACTATGGGCATACATGGAAAAAAATATTGATACTCTTTGGATACAAGCAAGTCCTTTATAAAAAACACCAAATACACTTATGTTGATGCTTTATAATAAAAATCAGAGGGAGTATTTTATATTTGATTGTTTTGTAAAAATTACTCTTATTTGCAATAAATTTGTATTAAATAGTCAACGTTTTAAAATGACATTTTGTAGAAAAAAAGAAATTATTCTTCCAAGCAAACATATGTAGGAGTCATCAAACTGAAAATCAAATACATGGAAATGACTAATTAATATGGGTGATATAAGTCGTAAATACTTATTCAAATAATTACAAATATGGGGAGTGATTGTTGCAAATAATTGGAACGACCTATAAGGTTTGAATGTATAATTCGAAATGGTTTAAATTTATATTTCAACTCATTTTTCGGGGAAAAAAAAAGGACCATATGATTACAAAATTGGTCTATTTAGATCTAATTAATTCTTAATTTGTACCATAATAATTTTCTAAAAATAAAAATCTAAAGTCTTTTCACATACTCTCAATTACTTGCACTCTTTTTTTTTTTGGGGGGGGGGGGGGGAGTTTCCATAAAAGGAATAATTTACAATGAAAATAATTAATTAGAAGAGAAACTAACACATATTCATTACAAATAAAAACTTAACATAGTTTTTTTAATATCTACGAATTAGTTATCAAGCTCCTACATGTAGGACTAGAGGGAGTACAAGAAAAGACTAATTATTACATGGACAATAAATTGATTAGATTTATTTTTAATTTTACTTCAATATATAGCCTAAAAAGCATGTAGGCGTTGCAAAAAAATTATTTTAGTTACTCAATCTTAGCCGTTTATAGAATATAATAGAGATATGCATATCATATCTCGAGGCAACCTGTTTCTTGCAAGGAAATTTGAGTGCTTCAATCCTAGCCGTTCATACTCGAGGCAAGCCGCCCATTGTAAGAAAATTTGAGTGGTTTAATGAAACTTGCACCGCACATTATTTTACTAGAACATGGTTTTAATAGTCCATTGTTTTCATGACACATTGTTTTCTCAACTTGAAACCTAATTTCTCTCATCTATAAAACATCATTGGCTTATGTGTATCAATACATAAATTTGTGTAGATTTATCTTCACCATATTTTATATTTCCAAGTTTCTATGAAGAAATCACCTATGAAGTTTGATGTCGATGAAGAAGATGATCATGCCATTGACATAAGACATTTCTGTTAATAAGAAATTAGATCAATGAAATACCAAAAAAAGGAATTGAATCTTGCCTTTTTGTTATCATTTGTTTGATACGATTTACTATATTCCGATCCTTTAAATTGAAATCATATGGGTTTTATGTGGTGGCCAACATTGGCTGGCCGGTGGTGAGTTGTGAGTAGTTTTAGGAGATGAAGATCAATCTCACCTACTTTTCCTACGTTGAGTCCTAATATATAAAATATTATCTTCAATTCTCTATTAATCCATGTTTGTTGCCATTATCTCGTGGTCCCCTCTAGTTAAATTTCTTTATGGGCAAAACATGCTACTATTGCCTGACAATTGGTATATTTATTATTTTGGAGAAGTTACAACCAATTAAGTCATCCTATAAGAGACTTATTTGTCTCAAAATTGTGAGTATTTAGGTGTCCTAGAGACAATCTATAAGAACATATCAGTGTCTTTTTCTACGTTATAGTATTTCATTATTAATAAATGAGCATTTTTATCTTTATCATATTTATATCTCACTTTTATTTTAAAGTGAATATGTGTTTGAAGATAAAAGCTCTAGGAATAGAATATATGTTAATCTTGAGGATCAATGATAGAGATCAAGATCATGAGGACTCAAGAATACTATATATCTATTACCTAAAACTTGTTCCTAGTCTTGAATCACCAAGAAAGGACATTGATAATCTCAATAAGACTAATACGATATCATCTACTTGTATAGAGATACAAGGTAGGGGCCTCATGGCGATGTCGTGGGTAGATCTGAGAGACTCCACAAAGATTCATTGTAGAGAGTATCATTGGATATGTAAAATCTCTCATCGTTTGGTAGTGCAAATCATCTTGGACTTAAAGATGTCATCGAACACTATGTCCTAGGATTATACTTTAATTATACAATTCTATTCGCTAGAAAATGGGGAGAACAATGTACTCTTGGGTGTAACTCCAATACATGAGTATAGATGGACATACTGAAAGGACTCATAGTCCCCCTACAAGGGATTAGCCATTCACAAGACCTATAAAGCTTGGATAGCTTCTAATTAACTTGAGAGTCTGTGCGTACAACAAGTGATCATAAAGAGTGATGATCCGTTATAGAGCTAATATAAGAAAATTCCTAGTTCTGTGAATTAGCTACATTTAGTCAATTAAGAGAGATGATACTCTATCTTTACTATCGACTAAATGTGAATGATGATGTGAGGGATGATACCTGCACGGTATCTAAACATGAAAGGTAGATCACTTGATCAACTCAATTAGTTTTTGGGCCATAGAGCATTGTTAGTGTCTCATGAGATCATTAAATAAATTGGGCCTGTTAAAGGGTTTTTAATTGGTCCAAGTTTATTTGTGTCAGTGACTAATTGGGCCTAATGGGTCACACACAAAGGTTATTCCTGATTGTTTAAAATTAGCAAACTTGGGTCAATAATTGTTATTGGGCTTTATCAAGAGTAAATATGTAATTGGGTTGGAGTTGGACTCTAAATCCAATGAGGAGAAAATGGCGTCATATATGTTGTCTCCAATAGAAAATCAGTTTCTCCACAAAAAGACCCAAATGTGTTGGAAGACCTAACAGGGTCTTAGGCCAAGTTGAATTTGGAATTAGAATTTTGAATTTAAGTTTAAAATTTAAATTTGAATTATAATTCAAAAGGTTAGGCTATAAAAGATAATTCTAAATTATCTAATATATATATATGTAACATCCCAAAATTTTGGAGTTGGGAAATTAGAAATATTGTTTGGGAATTTGCTATGGAAATTTGGCCTGAATAATTATAAAGTCAGTTTTTAGAACTTAGGGCCTATGTTCCTTGAATTTTTGGGAAAACAATTTTTGAAGTTAATGGCCTAGAATAATTTTTGGAATTTATTTGGTACTAGTGCCAAATATTAAGGAAGGGGTAAATGATAATTTAAATACCCTAAAAATTAAAATGAATTTGGGCCAATGCAAGTGCAATTGGGTGAACTAGTGCGTGCTCCATCAAGTCATTGAAGGCATGATCATTAAATCTCCATCAGCCCATGCACATGCATGCAGAACCAATTGGGCCATTTATTCATCAATCACAACCCAACATCAAATTACAATTTCTAGCCCATTTCACCTCAGCTCCAAAACGCAGCAGTAGGCACCCAAATATATTAAATCAGCCCATACTCCTTTGATTACGCCAACAGCACCATACTCCTCTGAACAAATCTCAGCAAGTCCAACATGCCATGCCCGACAAGAATTTTCACGCCAATCCCCTCATCTTCTACCACATCACTCCCTACATGCACCAAATATTAAATTTGGACAGCTCTTCACCACATGCATCAGCAGCCCATACTCCACTAAGTTCTCGAACTCAGCAGCATGTGTACTCCCTCATCTATTCATTCGGCCCAACACCAGAAAACACCAAGAATGTGTGATGGAGATAATGAAGCCGAGGAAGTGTTATGGTTCTTTCCTACACAGAAACAAAGTGCAAACAGAGGGAGAGTTGCGACCAAGAGCACCGGGGGAAAAGAAAACTGAACGAAAGAAAGATGAAAGGAAAGCTGAAGGAAACCAACTAGCCAGCCCTCATTCTCCATATTTCCTACAGCTAAACATTTGCAGAAAACAAAGGAGAATTTTGAAGTTTTGAACCACGCATGCAAGCTTTTGGATTCAAACAAGTGAAGGTGCTAAAAAGAATAAGAGAAGTTAAAGAAGGAACAGAGACTAAGCAACTGAAGAACCATATATGCAAACTTGGGGTTCGATTAAGGTGAGTTTTTGAATCTCTTCCTTCTAACTTCAACTAATCCTACACTTTAGTTTCTGCTGTGTGGATTAAAGCAATAACCGAGAATGATATTTCCTTGTTCTTGGGCCACAAAACAGTGAGCATTGAGGTCTAACATGCATGCTTGAGGTTCTAAAGTCGCTAAAGTTGAAGCTTAACGTACATGCATGTGATATTGGGTTCTAATTAATTGCTGATAGACCATGGCTTGCTGTTTCGAGGTATGAATAGCTGAACCAAGTGCTTGCTATTTCTAAGTATAAAGCCTTGGATTCTCTGGAATCAAGGAGCATCGAATGATTATGATTCTGTTTTTGGTAATGACCATAAATACCATTTGGAGCTGCATGCACGTTGATTGTTCTGTTTTTTTTGAGTGCAGAAACAGAGCCAAAAAGTCATTAGCTACAGTGAAATCGTGGATGAACAGTGCATGTGTGAACAGGATTTGTATGCTGATGTCATTTGCTGAAAACTGAAATTCAGCTGAAGCAGTGAACTTTGACCAAGGTAAAACTAGGGCAAGCGAACTCTTTTGACTCTGAAATTTTTACAGGAGATAGTACACTCCTTAAGCTTTAAAATAAGCTTTGGTTCACCGAAAACGGAGGTCTACAACTCCGGTTATGATTTTTCGAAGTTGGGCCAAAATCTGGAGAAAATTCTGGTTTGCCACAGGAGCAGTCAGATGATGTGGCATTTCGGGATGACCAAACAAAATCATTAAATTGTGAAATTTTCCAGTTAAATAGTAGACTCAGAGAGGCTTAATTTGATAGGTAATCCGTCGAATTCCGATAAGAATCGAAGGAGATACGGATTTTTGAAGTTGACCTATTAAACTGAAATGTTTTCTGGACAGCGAAGAAAGAATGAAAATCTGGGAATGATACAGAAAGAAATAAGTCTAGTGATTAGTTGTATATGAAACTAGACTTAATTAATGACAAATAGAAATTTGAATCACCCCAATCGGAGTCCTATATAATTAATGATGATTTTTCGAAATTAGGCCAAAATGCTGATAGCTTTTGCTACCATTCGAAATTAAAAAGAAATGGCCAAAGTAATGAGAATAAACTCCGAGCGTGTAAGAATGCCTATGAGGCAAAGATAAGCCATCATGTATTCGGTTTACTTGGCTCTAATAATATGACGTCGTGTTTAGGGCCATGAGAAGTCAAGACGAAGAAGAAAGAAAATAAATGGATGATACTTAGCTTCAAGCAACTCCGTAGATGAAAGAGAAAGTACAGCCGGAGGACATAGGCTAAGGTAGTGGACTTACCCTACTTGCGTGTATTGATTTATCTGCTTGTGTGATAATATGCATGATTGCTTTACTTGCTTGTTTAACATATTTGAATGGTTGAAGCTCTGTTTCTATTTATGCTATGGCCATGAGTATATTTTATGAAGCATTGTAGCATGCAGAAATGTCATTATGTTAACATGAGCCTATGTAAGGCAAGCATATCATACACTAGCATTTATCTTACATGCATTGTTCGGTAATGTTTGCTACTGAGATTCCCCAGAATCTCACCCTCCACAACCAACCTTTAGGCAGGTGAGCACGACAGAGAAATGCTGCAAGGGAAGATTGCTTGAAGTTGCTGTAGAAAGTATGAGCAAAGCAGACACTCTGATAGTTGTGACAACGGCCCTGAAGAATGTTGACGCTTCCAACCGAATAATGTAGGGCCGGGTGTCTAATATTTGAGTACGTGTTTTGGGAAAGCTTCCGCATATGCCAAATCGAAAAGATCCAGATGGGTTTTTAGAATCGCACTAATCCGCCACCCGAAAGGGCGAGGCCGGTAGGGGCGTTACAGTAAAATGGTATCAGAGCATTCATTCGGCTTGAATGCTCTGATGAAGTGAATAGTATTTGAGATTTTGGTAATAAAATTACCTACTCTGATGAAGTGAATAGTATCTGTATCGATACTTGGATAATTCTGATTGATAAGTCAGAATTAGAATGGAAATCTTGGTTAAAGAATTATCTGCTCTTAATTTGGAAGTGCAATCAGAACTTAGGTTCTGACTACTGATAGTTGATTGCATAATCATAAGAAACGGAGCATTAGTGACGTATACCTAATCGAAAAGGGTATGAGCTCTAGAGAATTTGATGCCTAGCTAACCTTTGGACTGGATCCTAATGGAAGTCCATGACTAAATGTGCTTAGGCGAGAGAAATCCCATAATGGATAACCCTAGGAAGTGTCATAGAAATTTGAAACCTCTTGATTTATGGTTTGAGTGCCTTGAGGTATGAAATATGGAGATCCTTACGGATTCCATGAGAATAGTAGAATGAATACGATAAGGTTGATGAACCTAGAACTCGAGTAGGCATCCAGAGGGTTACCACCAGTTAAATTGATTCTTTAGGCAATTGAATTGATTTAAACAAATTGAGGTATTAGGATATTAAATAGAATGATCTGAATGAATTGAGGTATTGGGGTATTGATTTGAATGAATTGAGGTACTAGAATAGGGTACCGATTGAATTGAATGAATTAAGGCACTAGAATGTTGTGTTGAAGTATATGAGGGCTACCTACGAAGGATACTCATTGAAAGGGTAGACTTGTTGCGCAGTGGAATCGTGGTGAGCACGATAGTGATAGAATGGACTGAATGTCCTATGAATGGCTTAGATAGCCAATGATATAGTCGGAAATGTGATTAGAAGAAGTAATGACCTTCTATAGCAGTTGTCTAGTTCCTGAGTTTGAAATTTTGAATTTGCCAATGCACCTGCAGAATTGTGAAATTTCTGAAATGAATTTTCTACATGAAATATTTTGAACAGAATTTGAGACCTGTTTTGTGGTCACTTGAACATATTGTTTCACAGAAGGGCTCCTTGTGGAACCCAGAATTGGAATTGAATTTTTGAATTTTCGAACTGAAGTTTTGAATAAAATGTTTCTAGTAGAATTTGAGACCAAGGTAATGGTCACTTTTGAAATGATGTTGTCTCAAAGAATGGGTTTGAACCCTGAACTTGAAACTGAATTTTGAATTATGTGGTTGTGAAAGCAGTACAGAACTGGAAAGGTCAGAAACTGTTGTAAAAGTACTCAGTTTACTGGATCTTGCCAGACATGTTTAGAATGTTTTTGAAACGCTTGCCATTGAAAAAGCTCACAGAACTGAGAATTGAATGAAAGAATTGTGCACAACGGAATTGAATATCTTGAATTGAGAATTGAAAGAAAGAATTGTGCACACGAGAATTGTACATTTCATTCTGAGAATGAAAGAAAATTCAACTCCAGTTAAAGCCGAGAAGTAATGCCCTAGAATGTGGGGTAACCCTTGTATGCCATCACGGTTAAGCCGGGGGTTGGTAATACGATGAGGGAATTTGAATGCTGTAATCTTGTCGCCGGTCAATCCGGGAGGTAGTGCCCTAGAATTTGGGGTAACCCTGAATGCCACGGCGGTTTAGGCCGGGTGTGGTACTTCGGCAAGAGAATATTACAGTTTGAAATGAAGCGACCATCATGGTCTGCAGCAGAATGAATGTATTCTCTTGAATTTGAGCTGGCAGCGATTTTGTTTTCCTTGAAAATGTGAAAGCACTACTTTTTATAGTGCGATTTTGAAAATGTACTGCTACCACAGAATTTTGAATATGTGAATTTGAAAATCAGAATTTTGAATATGAGACAACATAGAAGCAATATTGAAAGTAATGATGTGATTATCATTACTGATATTTTGAATTGAAAATCGTTGACGTAATTGTCTTCATTGATGTTTTGAATTGAAAAGCGGTGCATTAGGTGATTATGTTGTTACAGGAACAGAAACTGATAGAATGGTCTAGAGAATGAACTGGTTAAGCCAGATAGTACTTGATAGCCACTGAGCTAGTCAAGAGGAAGTAGTTTAAGAACTTGAATTGAAGAAGCCTAGCACTGTGTTGTTATCTAGCTTGGTAACATTAGACCAACGTGTCTAGAGTATACATGAGATTGGAAGAATAATCAGACTGTACCGTGTTGTAGTTGTGATGCCTATGGCTTGAAGGTAACTCCTTGGGCAATAAGGCAAGAGTGTCCAGCGCTGTGGTAATTGAATAAGCCGAAAGGCTAGAATGAAATAAGCTAAAAAGTTGAATGAAAATGAGGCAGTGAAGCCTGAGTAACCAAGCGCTGTGAGAATGGACTAATGAGTCCTATGAATGAATGCTACACACCAGGTAGGGATGGAAACTCTTCCACATTGACCAACAAGTGCGTTGTTACCTTGGTGGTCTGTGCATGAAAGGATTAGGATATGCCACTGTACCGAAGGGTTGAAGTGGCAGCGATTAAGTTGAAAACATGATAGCACTATTACTGTTTGTATAGTGCAGGTTGTGAAACGTACCGCGATCACATAAATTTTCAATGTGGGAAATTTGAAAATGAGACAGTACAGTTGAAATGAAAAGCGGTGCAGTTAGTGATTATAATGATCTCGGAATAGAGACTGTTACAGTGGTCTAGAGATCTGAACCGAGTAGGTCAAATAGGAAATTGCCAGCGTGCTAAGCAAGAGGAAAGTGGTCTGAGAGCTTAAGTTGAAGAGGCTCAGATGATCGTTGAACAAATAGAGGCTCAAGGCTTTAAGACCCGATGTGCAAGATGGCACAGGGCGGTGTCCCTGGGTCATAACACCTGTGTGATTAGTACTGTGTGGAATGCTCACAAGTATGATAACTTTGGGACCAATGTGTCCAAAGAAGTTGTGAGTCTGGCAGAACACTCAGTCTGTGCTGGTGGTAGTTGATATGCCAATGGCATAAAGGTGGTTTTATGGGCATTAAAGCCAGAATATCCAGTGCTACAACATTGGAATGAACTAGAAGATAGATTGAAACGGGCAGAGAAGCCTGGGTAACCAAGTGCTTAGAGAATGGACTAATGGGTCTTGTATAGTTGAGAACTATACCTGGGTGCAGAATGGATAAGAATGTGGTATGATGATTTGTGTGCTCTGTAAGCATGCATAAGAAAGGAATAGACTAGACATCTAAAATAATTCCCCGAAGGTATAAGTTCAAATTTCGAGGACGAAATTTAAATAACGGGGGGAGAAATGTAACATCCCAAAATTTTGGAGTTGGGAAATTAGAAATATTGTTTGGGAATTTGCTATGGAAATTTGGCCTGAATAATTATAAAGTCAGTTTTTAGAACTTAGGGCCTATGTTCCTTGAATTTTTGGGAAAACAATTTTTGAAGTTAATGGCCTAGAATAATTTTTGGAATTTATTTGGTACTAGTGCCAAATATTAAGGAAGGGGTAAATGATAATTTAAATACCCTAAAAATTAAAATGAATTTGGGCCAATGCAAGTGCAATTGGGTGAACTAGTGCGTGCTCCATCAAGTCATTGAAGGCATGATCATTAAATCTCCATCAGCCCATGCACATGCATGCAGAACCAATTGGGCCATTTATTCATCAATCACAACCCAACATCAAATTACAATTTCTAGCCCATTTCACCTCAGCTCCAAAACGCAGCAGTAGGCACCCAAATATATTAAATCAGCCCATACTCCTTTGATTACGCCAACAGCACCATACTCCTCTGAACAAATCTCAGCAAGTCCAACATGCCATGCCCGACAAGAATTTTCACGCCAATCCCCTCATCTTCTACCACATCACTCCCTACATGCACCAAATATTAAATTTGGACAGCTCTTCACCACATGCATCAGCAGCCCATACTCCACTAAGTTCTCGAACTCAGCAGCATGTGTACTCCCTCATCTATTCATTCGGCCCAACACCAGAAAACACCAAGAATGTGTGATGGAGATAATGAAGCCGAGGAAGTGTTATGGTTCTTTCCTACACAGAAACAAAGTGCAAACAGAGGGAGAGTTGCGACCAAGAGCACCGGGGGAAAAGAAAACTGAACGAAAGAAAGATGAAAGGAAAGCTGAAGGAAACCAACTAGCCAGCCCTCATTCTCCATATTTCCTACAGCTAAACATTTGCAGAAAACAAAGGAGAATTTTGAAGTTTTGAACCACGCATGCAAGCTTTTGGATTCAAACAAGTGAAGGTGCTAAAAAGAATAAGAGAAGTTAAAGAAGGAACAGAGACTAAGCAACTGAAGAACCATATATGCAAACTTGGGGTTCGATTAAGGTGAGTTTTTGAATCTCTTCCTTCTAACTTCAACTAATCCTACACTTTAGTTTCTGCTGTGTGGATTAAAGCAATAACCGAGAATGATATTTCCTTGTTCTTGGGCCACAAAACAGTGAGCATTGAGGTCTAACATGCATGCTTGAGGTTCTAAAGTCGCTAAAGTTGAAGCTTAACGTACATGCATGTGATATTGGGTTCTAATTAATTGCTGATAGACCATGGCTTGCTGTTTCGAGGTATGAATAGCTGAACCAAGTGCTTGCTATTTCTAAGTATAAAGCCTTGGATTCTCTGGAATCAAGGAGCATCGAATGATTATGATTCTGTTTTTGGTAATGACCATAAATACCATTTGGAGCTGCATGCACGTTGATTGTTCTGTTTTTTTTGAGTGCAGAAACAGAGCCAAAAAGTCATTAGCTACAGTGAAATCGTGGATGAACAGTGCATGTGTGAACAGGATTTGTATGCTGATGTCATTTGCTGAAAACTGAAATTCAGCTGAAGCAGTGAACTTTGACCAAGGTAAAACTAGGGCAAGCGAACTCTTTTGACTCTGAAATTTTTACAGGAGATAGTACACTCCTTAAGCTTTAAAATAAGCTTTGGTTCACCGAAAACGGAGGTCTACAACTCCGGTTATGATTTTTCGAAGTTGGGCCAAAATCTGGAGAAAATTCTGGTTTGCCACAGGAGCAGTCAGATGATGTGGCATTTCGGGATGACCAAACAAAATCATTAAATTGTGAAATTTTCCAGTTAAATAGTAGACTCAGAGAGGCTTAATTTGATAGGTAATCCGTCGAATTCCGATAAGAATCGAAGGAGATACGGATTTTTGAAGTTGACCTATTAAACTGAAATGTTTTCTGGACAGCGAAGAAAGAATGAAAATCTGGGAATGATACAGAAAGAAATAAGTCTAGTGATTAGTTGTATATGAAACTAGACTTAATTAATGACAAATAGAAATTTGAATCACCCCAATCGGAGTCCTATATAATTAATGATGATTTTTCGAAATTAGGCCAAAATGCTGATAGCTTTTGCTACCATTCGAAATTAAAAAGAAATGGCCAAAGTAATGAGAATAAACTCCGAGCGTGTAAGAATGCCTATGAGGCAAAGATAAGCCATCATGTATTCGGTTTACTTGGCTCTAATAATATGACGTCGTGTTTAGGGCCATGAGAAGTCAAGACGAAGAAGAAAGAAAATAAATGGATGATACTTAGCTTCAAGCAACTCCGTAGATGAAAGAGAAAGTACAGCCGGAGGACATAGGCTAAGGTAGTGGACTTAC
The DNA here is from genome assembly GCA_034222035.1 of Acacia crassicarpa. Taxonomy (NCBI): domain Eukaryota; kingdom Viridiplantae; phylum Streptophyta; class Magnoliopsida; order Fabales; family Fabaceae; genus Acacia; species Acacia crassicarpa. Next base: position 46,288,607 of record JAWXYG010000003.1, read on the forward strand.
CCTACTTGCGTGTATTGATTTATCTGCTTGTGTGATAATATGCATGATTGCTTTACTTGCTTGTTTAACATATTTGAATGGTTGAAGCTCTGTTTCTATTTATGCTATGGCCATGAGTATATTTTATGAAGCATTGTAGCATGCAGAAATGTCATTATGTTAACATGAGCCTATGTAAGGCAAGCATATCATACACTAGCATTTATCTTACATGCATTGTTCGGTAATGTTTGCTACTGAGATTCCCCAGAATCTCACCCTCCACAACCAACCTTTAGGCAGGTGAGCACGACAGAGAAATGCTGCAAGGGAAGATTGCTTGAAGTTGCTGTAGAAAGTATGAGCAAAGCAGACACTCTGATAGTTGTGACAACGGCCCTGAAGAATGTTGACGCTTCCAACCGAATAATGTAGGGCCGGGTGTCTAATATTTGAGTACGTGTTTTGGGAAAGCTTCCGCATATGCCAAATCGAAAAGATCCAGATGGGTTTTTAGAATCGCACTAATCCGCCACCCGAAAGGGCGAGGCCGGTAGGGGCGTTACAGTATATATATATATATATATATATAAATATATATAAAGATCCAATAATAATTGGATGAAGACAGGAAAAATAATAAATGAGGATTGATTTAAAAAATGATTTTGGATTTTAGTTTAAGAGATAAATGTGATGCATAATCTTAAAATTTTTATTCAATCAATCAAGATATGAATTTAATTCATTATGATTTGGATTTTCCAATTCAAATTTGGATTGGGTCTTGTGAGTACTAAAATTAGGGTTAGACTCTTATAAAGTGCTAATTTTTTGTATGCCCTTTTTATGGACCTTTTTTGAGGGGAAAAAAAGGAAATAAATGTGATTCATTATCTTAAATCAATCCAACAATCAAAATATGAATTTGATTCATCATATTAAATTCAATCAATCAATCAAGATATGAATTTAATATGATTTGGTTAACCAGTAGTGGACTTATCACCCAAAACCCCTTTCTTAGCGCATAAGCTGAAAATTCCTAAGGCAATTAGGACTAGAAATTTTTGGCCCACCAAGGCTATAAAAAGGGGAGGGTTGGACCTTTTTTCAAATATCTTCATGCTCTCTAAATTTCAGTCTTTATCAAAGGTTTAGCAAGGAAAAGGCACCATCCATAAAAGGGTAAAGTTCCAACCTTGTTCATCCTATCTTTAACCTAATCATAGGAAACCACCATCTTCTTGAAAAGATAAAAACCCAAGGAAACCAAAACTCAACCTTGTCTTCACCCGATTGCAATAAGAACTCCTTCTCTTGAAACCTCTCACTCCTTGGATGCTTGCTAGGCTAAGACAAGGTTGAGTTTTGTGAGAGGTTTCAAGAGAAGGAGTTCTCATTGCAATCGGGTGAAGACAAGGTTGATTTTTGGTTTCCTTAGGTTTTCATCTTTTCAAGAAGGTGGTGATTTCTTGGAATTAGGTTAAAGATAGGATGAATAAGGTTGATACACCTTTATGGATGGTGCCCTTTCCCCTCTAAACCTTTATTGTTAATTTTCTAATTGTTGTTCATCGTTACTTTTGCCAACACTTCAGTGGGATGGGAATGCCCAAGTTGTTGTACTCTTCTCTCCAATTTGCCTCAGGTGGCTCTTTGGCGACTGCGATTCGATTCTCCAACAGAACTTGAGAAGGCCAAGAAACGCCAGGAGCTTACGAGCAGAAAGGCAGGTTAGAAAGAAGTTGAAGCTAGAGCAAACAATAAGGTAAGCTGCAGGAAGTGGGCAAGATAATATTGTCTTTTATATTTTAAAATCAATTTAATTGGTATGTGTGTCTAAAAAAATTTCATCCATTTTTGCAATATTTTCTCCTCTAAGGTGCTAATTAAGTCTCTTAAGTAGCATCTTTCTGTGCCAATTAGTTAATAAGGAGTTAAAATCCATATTTCTTCCCACATCCAAATAGGGAAAAGCTTTTTTCCCTAATACTGTTGTTTTTCTCCCTAATTTTTTTCCACCGAAACCAAGAGTTAATGATTTTGCTATTTCTTAAAGCTAATAAATCTATTTACTTTTAAAAATTGTCATTCAATATATAATAAGTGATGTGTATATAGATACTAAGTGAAGTCTTAGCTTATTGGAGATGCCACTTTGGAGCAGGTCCATAAACGCAAGGACAGCTTGGTGGAGTGGGAAATGGCGGCAAGGGCAGAGGCAGGATGAAGCCAATTTTAATGTTGAATTAAAATTGCTGAAAATAATGACACGAGAACTCTCATATAAATTGATTCGTAAATTATGAATACTAAGATTTTTTTCCCTCAATTGTTATAGATCGACTATGATTATCCACTTGATATTGTTTGTCAAAATTAAAAGTTTGATCAAATTAGAGTCCAATCATGTTGTAATAAAATAGTACATCAAAAAATTGTAATAAAAACCAGCGGATGTTGGTTCAAGTGGAAGGGACTTAGGCCCCTTAAGCAAAGGTCTCGAGTTCGAGTCTCGAGACCTTGTGGATGCAGAAAACTCCCCTGGGAGAGGTCCCCACGTATGCGCCGGACTAGGCAAGGTGAAACTCTGGTGAACCAAGTACAATAGCCAAAAAAAAAAAAAATTGTAATAAAATACTTTCATTTTCTCAAATGTCGTATATCTTTTATTTAGTTCAATTAGGTAATCAACTATAAATAACCGGGAGCAACGTAATTAGAATATCTTTTTGTGGATTGAAAGACACTTTTAGGTAACTAAGAGTTATAGACTATTTCATATAGTTTCATGCAATTGAGGAGAGATGTTATACACTAAGAAGTAATCAAAGCTATAATGATATGAATCGCTACCTAAGTAGTTTAGACTCACCCCTGGCATTAACCGTAGCATAGATTTGCATTTTTCTTATTAAAAAAATCTAATTAGGATTGAATTTTCATTTTATAATGGTTCTCTCATTTTGTCTTGCTTAAATTAAGGGAAACTGTAAAATTGATTGTCAACTGGTTGTTGGTACCTAGTCCTCGTGAGAATGACACTTTCATTTTTTTTTTTTTGTGAATCCTGATTATGACACTCTAGTCACTGTTTCTTACTTAATACGCCTTGTGTGGAGAACCATAGCTATAGATTTTTGTGCTTTTCATACGGAAATGGGAGCATGCACAAATATGCTTCCAAAACTCCCCGTTGCTTGCACATTTTTTCTACTGCGAATCTACGTACAGTTGAGATTTCAATACTATATATTGCTATAAGTTGTTTTCAGAAATATTTTTGGCAATTGCAAATATGAAATGTGACTTTGCAAATAATTGAAAATATCTACTACTACAAAAATTGGATATTACTTCCCCAAAAAGCGTTCTTAATATATATAAATAAAAAAAAAGAAGTAAAAAGTGAACATACTAGTGGCATTCTCATAATAATTTGCTTATTTTTTAGCCTTTAGAACGCCTAAAATTTATTTTTGGCGTTTTAAACTTGTTTTAGGACGCCTAAAATTAATTATTCCCCGCAATTTAATGCATTTTTAGAAATTTGTTGGCGCTTTAGGATTTTAGGAGTCCTAAATAATAATTTAGGACTCCAAAAGAAAATTTTTGGCGCCTTAGGATTTTAGGAGTCCTAAATTATTTAGGACTCCAAAACAAAATTTTTAGCGCATTTTTAGAAATTTTTTGATGCCTTTAGATTTTAGATGTCCTGAATAATAATTTAGGACTTCAAAAAAAAATTTTGGCGTCCTACATCTTAAATCAAGACTCACAAAATCTGCCCGACTCTTGTTTCTTTTTTATTTTTTTCCCTACTCCATTATATTATTAATATCCTTTCACCTTCCTCAATAATCGTCCCTCTCTCTCTCTCTCGCACGCATCATCACCATCGCTCTCCCTCAGTCGTCGTCGCTCACCGTCGCTGTCAACGCCAACATCTCCTCCTTTGCACCACGTTGCAGCCACACCGAAGCTCCTCCTTCGTTGTCCACCAAGCTTGAGCGCCGCAAAAAGATAACACAGCCGCAAGCTCAGATCGACAAACCAGAGCTCCTCCTCCTCTGTTTCTTCCGGCGACCTTGGTTTTGTTTTACTCGTCGCTCATCGCAAGTCTTCAGGTTCTAGATCTGTTGTTCTTCTTAGATCTGGAATTTTATTCTTTTTTCACAATTTTTCCTATTTATTAATTAACATAAAGTTATTTCCTCAACTCAGAGAGACAAGTTAAATCAGACCTTGGCTAGGTCCGAGAGAGAAGATTCTATTCCTCGATTCAAGTCCCCATCTTCGCACCTTATCCTTATCTAGTAGAAGAAACCTCCAGCTGTACATTAGAGTCATCCCCTTCAAAACTTATGAGTTTCGTGTCTCTTTTTTATGTACTACTGCGTTTGAGGGCTTGAGCTTAGTGCCTTAGTTTTCTGCTTTGATCTTAGATTTCGATTTCTTGTTTTGTTTTCTTCTTCTGGCTAAAATTTGTGTGGTGGCTCTTTCTTGTTTCTGATTTTGTCTTTGATTTAGCTGGTCAAGCTAAGTCATCTCTTTCATACTTCTCCCTTTCTTCCTTCGACTTTGGGTTTTGGTTTTTTTTTTCATAATAATAATAATAATAATAAGGTGTCCTGAATGAGTTTCAGGCTCATTCAGGACGCCTTAAAGTTAAAATTTTTAACTTCTCCTTGACCAACGTCCTTTTAAAAAAGGACGTTAATTGGGTTTTTTGTAGTAGTGATCATATAAGTTTTGAATGTCGAATTTGTAATGGTCTAAATTAATATTCACAAAACTTATTATTTTTTTAAACAACATTTTAAGAGCTAATTATTATTGAATTGACCTTTTTGTGACCTAATTAATTCTCCTTACTTAGTATATACCATAATTATTCTCTGGAAAAAAAAAATTAAACTCTTTTGATATATATGAAAAGAATAATTAATTATATAAACAATAAATCAATTCGATTTATTCTGATTTTTCTTGAATATATATAGCCTAAAAAAGGCACAAGTATTCTAAAGTAATTTCAGTTATTCAATCATAGCCGTCCACAAAATATAACAGGCATATTCACATCATATCTTGAAATGAGCAGTCTATTATGGGAAAATTTGAATAGTTTAATTAAATTTCTGCTCAACATTGTTTTACTAGAATATATATATATATATATATATATATATATATATATATATATTATATCCATAGTAGGGGAGGGTGGCAGAGTTCGAACCTTGAACATGGGGGAGAGAAGCCAAACTCCCATACCACTGCGCTACTAAGGCGCTGGCTTGTTTTACTAGAATATTGTTTTCAAACTCTTGACGCACATTATTTTAGTAGAAGAGAGTTTTGAAAGCCCACTCTTTTGACGGCTGACTGTTTTCTCAACCTCAACCTAGTTTTACCAGTGGGAGTTAGCTCAAGTGGAAGGGACTTGGGCCGCTTAAGCAGGGGTCTCGAGTTCGAATCCTTATGGATGTAGAAAATTCCCCTGGGAGAGGGTCCTTATGTATGTAGAAAACTCCCCTGGGAGAGGTCCCCGCATATGCGCCCGACAGAACCTCGATCCAGACTAGACAGGGCAAAGCTCTGATGAACCGGGTGCAATAGCAAAAAAAAAAAAAAAAACCTCAACCTAGTTTCTCATCTATAAAATGCTTGTAACTTTTATGCATCAAGACATAGACTTCTATAGATGTATGTTCATCATATTCTATTCCTCTTAGAATTTGGGAAGAAATCGCCTCCTTGATTTTGATACCTTTGAAAAAGAAGGCGACGGTTACATTAGGCTTTGCTGTTAAAAAGAAATGAAATCAACGAGATCCCAGAAAAAGTATTGACTTAAAATCAGGTAAATTATAAGGACATGTAAATATTATATAATATTATTGTAAATATTATATATAGGAGAATTCCTACCTTTCCTTTTCTTTAATGGTAGGAATTGCTGCAAAGGCTTGGCTTCAAGAAGTTTTCCGTCAGAAGGCCAAGCAAAATTCTATTATATAATATATTTTTTAAGATATTAATATAAAATGTTTTTGAGACATTTACTTGTCTCAAATGTAAGAGGGGACAACTTCTTAGAGTCCAATCAAATTGTAATAAAATACTTCCATTCTCAAATGCCCTGTATCATTATAAACTTTAAAAGATAAAATTAAACCACAGGTACTTATAATTTATATCAATTTTGTAAGACTTTACAATTTATTTAGTTTGAATTGGACCCTTATTTTTTGATTTTTTTTATCACTTCGCATTCATCCTTGAATGTCAAATTTGTTACTTTTAGTGTATATTATTTCATGGACTTTATGAAATTAAATTTCCTTCCTTTTTCAACATTTGTTTTAACGCTCGTACATTTATATAAATAATTAAATAAAAAAGGACAAATTTAATTACAAAAATGGACCATAGGACTTGATTTAAATTAAGGTAAATTATAAGGACGTGTAAATTAATTTTTCCATTGAAAATTAGTACATTTGCTATTCACACATCAATAAATGTTTTAGCGACAGATGCTATATGTTTTTCTTTAATAATTGTAAAACATATAGGAAAAAATTTTGAGAGTTTTACGCATTAACCTCTCAATCGTGCAACCTTCAACAGTGGCTAGTCGTCAGATAATAGGTGATGTTATTGTTAGGGTAAGAGCCAACATTTCGTCCACACTCTTATATAGTGAGAATCCCTGATCATGTGTAATACCCTAAAATTCATAATCATTATAGATATTACATTTTGGCAAATAATGCCTATTAAAAATAGGTGAATATGTGGTCTCAAAATTGAGTAACATATTTATGTTAACTTAGGGAATTTTCTCTAAGAATTAAGGTAGTTAAAAACCAAATTCTCTAATTTTACTTTGAGATCATAATATATCTTAGAATTCATATATTTTAACCTCTAGATCTTATAAAATCATTTATAAGTTATAGAAGGTTATAAAAGTGATCAAAATAATTAGAGAATAGTAAAATGAGTTGAAAGACAATTAAATTTATATGAATGGAATTAATTGCATAATTATTCATAATTAATCTTAAAATACCTGTATGACTTGTGAATACTCAAAATCAATTAGATAAAATTATCTATAATTAAATTAGTGGTTATAAATGTCATAAAATGCCATAAAAATCCCTAAATTAATTAGAGAAAATTTCTAATGACTAATAAACAATTAAACCTACATGAATTAAAATATTCACATTTAGTTTTTATATTGTTAAAAATAAACCATAAAAGGGTGTGAAAATGCCTAAATTAATTATGGAACATTACAAACAATTAGTGGATGGTTGGGCTACAATAAATTAAGGCAATAATATTAAAGTTCTTAATTAGCTAGATAGCATATATAAAACCATCAATTAGGGTGTTTTACCTTAATTAGTAATTAAAAGGCCAATCATGTAGCTTCAAAAGGTTACCTAAATAAATAAATAAATCACAAAACAAACCAAAAAGAAAAGATGAAGGGGGGAGGCGTATGAATTGGAGCCTTGGAGAGGAAGTATTTTTTTCAACACATGTTGAAACTCGTGGGAGAAGTGGAAGCTTCCAATTCTTGTTGAGCAAGTATCAATGCTTCATGAACAAGCTTCAAAACTTGGTGTGCAAGGAAAACAAAAGTGAAGAGGAAGAGAGAGGGAGGTGCACGGATGAGAGGGTTGGAGAGTGAGGATTGAAGTTACAAAATTCACTTTGATCCATTGGCCATAAAACAAGATGAAGTAAGTTGAAAATAATTACCACAATTGCCATAGTAAAATCATATAAATAGGCACCTTGGCCTTCATTATTTCTCACACCAAGAGCAAAGCAACATCTGAATATTGAGAGGAGTGAAAGAGGGTTAGAAGAAGCTTGAAGGAGTTCAAGCATTAGGTAAGCAAGTTTTTGAGTTTTGAGTCTTAAATTCTTAGTTATTTAGTAGTTTGATCTTTAGATCTTCTAGATATAGTTGTTTTTATGTTCTTCTGAGTTTAAAAATTGTTTTGTTTCAAAAAATTGATGAAAAAAGTGGTTTAGCAAGGTTCTTGGTGGAAGAACACCGAAATAACAAAGTTCTAGCGAAATTCGTCGGTTAGGCGATTTCTGAGTTAGTAACAGAAAAGCTTATAGTTCATGTTGAAAATGTTGTTGAAAAATTCTGACAAAATTCATGGCTAAATTAGACATATAGGGATTTTCAAATATGTAAAGAACATGTTGAAATGAGCTCTGTACAGTGAGAAAGAAATTCTCAAAGTTTATGTTGCGAAAATGCTGGAAATTCTGGGCAGAGAATGAACATGTGAAATATGGGAGTTATTTTTGAATTCTGGGAAAAGTCTGATATTTTTTCTAAAAATTAGACATCCTAAGGAGTCCGGAACATTTTACGGATCTTTGTTTTGATTTTTCTAGAATTAGTTATGATTTTTCGAAGTTAGGCAAAATTCTGCCGAATATATTCCAGCGTCCTTCAACGAATTTTGAAGAAATAAAATGATAAACTAGTGTACCAAGGGTGAAATAGTCAATAGTGACCAAAATATCTTTTAGGATATTATTCTTAAATTAATAGGATGATGTTACTATGATAGGCTATCCGAAAGAACGCAGACCGACCAACTACGTACCGAGATCACCGATGCGTTCGCGTAATGCTTATTATATGCTTATATGTGATAGATAACTTTACATTTGCTATGTGCTTATGTACGGTTGGGATACATCTGCTGTGTGCTTATGTCTTGATACGGGTTATGGTCTTGATAACGCCGTTAAGTTTTCCTAGCGTTGAGGACACAGATGTACACCGTGGCACTGGTGAATAGTGCAGACTATAATAACATGCATATTGTAGTGGCTGTGTTATGTTATTATGTTGAATATGAGATATATCTGTTTTGTGCTGTTGGAGTACATCTGCTGTGTGCTTATGTACTATTGGGATACATATGCTATGTGCTTATGTATGGATTATTGTCATGAATATCTGTCATATATACTATCATATATAAGCATGAGATTAACCGTTACCTGAGGTTCAATGGCCATTGAACCTCAGCTCCTACTATAGCTTCAGGGTTTGGAAGACCGAGGGCCAAGGACAAGGGTAAGGAGCCAGCGTGAGGACGCAGACGGAGAGAATTTTATTTGACTTTATACTTTCGAACTATATTCAGACTATTGTACCACTGTGTAAGCAGCTAGATACCACAACACTGAATGTTTTATCAGATACTCGCCTTTTTGAAATTATTTCGATGCTCTACTTTGATGGAAAAAGAAAAAAAAAATTATTCTGCTTTTAAAAATTGGGGTGTTACATCATGTTTCTGAGTTTATAGCCCTCATGTTCAACTGGCTTTGATACTATATATATTTTGAGAATTATATATTTAAAATTAATGGTGTTCATAGATTGATGGATGCTTTACTTAAATGCTGTATGTTTTTCTTTAATGAGGTCTATGGTGGAAAATTTATTGATGAAAACTTTCTTAAGAAAATTATATATTCAAAATTCATGTATTCTTGTCTTGATTATCTAATACACAATTTAACTTATTTCAAATTCAGAATTGTGATAAAAATATATATATACTTATCTGGGATCAAAACTGCTCCTTTTCTTACACATTTTTCATTCACTACTGATCTTCAATATTCAGGTATTAAAATTATTACAATAAGGTTGTAACATCCCACTATTTTATCTCCTCTGTACCGTGGCTTTTCTTCAATGAAGAATGATTTCTCATTCATTAGCTAACCCAAATGAATCACCCACGGATTCCCTTCTTCATTCCACTATTCCTTAATCAATAGTTCTGCAGTGCACTTTCAGATGGCATCTAAGCATGCATGAGTAGTGGGAACAGTAGAGTCATCTCTCTCTCTTTATTTTAATTAAATTAATCCAATTTGCAGAACACAGACACACTTAAATAATCGGTTTAATCCCCTCACTTTGCTTTGTTATTTCCGACAGCCCATACACCACTGTCTGGTGTATTCAATATCCATACTCCACTGCTTCTTTTTAAATTCATCTCGGTCAAGACGAAAGCTGAATTACATTTTTCAATCCTCAGATTCCATTTAGCTAATGCAGAAGGGAATTATGCAGACTCATGCGCCACAACCGGCTTGTTTATTCTATTACTTGACAGCTCCTCCATTCTCCAAAACGAAAGCACACTTGTCCCATGCAAGACATTCCACTCCTTCAAGTTCATTCATTCATGATGACAGCGCACTTGCTCTCTTCTCTAGCTGATTACATATACAATACTCACAACCTCCCTCACTCTTGCACACGGTTATACCCACATTCTTGCAATATCCCGTGCACTTTCCATCAGTTAGAAACAGAAAATGCAGAAGTTAGAGAATCAGTGAGTGAGAGACCGTGAATGTGAGGGAGCACCGGAGAAGAAGAATTAGAGACAGAGAAAGCAAAGGAAGAGTCACATGCAAACTGGAGTTTCAGACAAGGTAAGTCATGAACCTGAATTTTCTACGTTGAAGCTCAGGTGATAAGTTTTTGGATCTGCATGTGATGCTCTGTTACAAGAAAGCTTGGACAGAGAAAGTTTGGTATGTCTCTAAATATGCTTCTTGCGTCAAAATTCCAGATTCTTGTCATAGCATCACACAAACCACCGGGAAGTAATTAGGCATTGACGTTGAAGATAAAAGAAGGACCACCGAGGCAATCAAGTTTTAATAACGACCAAGGTGAGCTTTGTATCTCTTCTACACGTTGGTTTTATGATTCAAGCTTTAGAAGTCAAACTTTGGGTTCTGCATGCATGCTCTGATTTAAATGCCAAAAACAGAGTGTTTAAAAGCTTCTGGTTGCATGTGTTTGGTTTCAAAAGGTTAATACTTGAAGTCGAACGTTACATGCACATGCTAAGTATTTGTTAACTGGTTATTGATGATATGAGAGTTGCTGTTTCGAAAGAAATGCACTTGTACACAAAGAACAAAGGTTTTACATGATTCCACATGTTTTATGGTTCTGTTAGGGTGCATCAACTGAACCTAAAATATTTATTTACAAGTGTTAGAACCAAGTTTAAGAATTAGAAGGCTTAAGGAAGCCAAAAATGAATTGTTGAACGTAAAGAAGAAGTTGCTGCAAATCTGGAAATTGGAATTGTTCTGCTGGATCAGCGATTTTGCAGCAAGGAAAAATCATATTAAATGACCTCTGATGATCATGAAATTTTGCGTACACTTAGTACACATAATGAGGTTTAATATGAGTCAAAGAACACCTGAATAGGAGGTGTATACAAGAAGTTACAAAATTTCTAAGGCAGATAGGATATCTGAACGAAAATGGTTTTCAGAATGGAACAGTGGTTTTCGAGCAAGTAGAAACTAGAGCAAATGAACTTATTTAAAGATGAAATTTTGTGGACATATAGTCCACATGACAATGTTTACATCAAGCTTTGAATCACTTTAAAAGGAGGTCTGTAGCTCAAGATATGATTTTTCAAAGTTGTGCTAAAATCTGTGACATTTTCGGTATGACTCTGGAGTAACCAAAATGACGAAGCATTTCGGACCCAGTGAAACTTTGAGTTTTTATTTGAAATTTTTACAGCAGAAAGTACACTCCTTAAGCTTTAAAACAAGCTTTGGTTCACCCAAATCGGAGGTCTACATCTCCGGTTATGATTTTTAGAAGTTGAGCCAAAAATCTGTTGTCCAGAATGAGTCAGTGATACTCATCGTAAAAACTGTATTAATTCTGACATTAAATTGGGTGGTAATAATTTTCCCTGTGATCTAGACTAACAGGAGTTTAAGTAGAAATTTGAACCACCTCAATCGGAGCTTCCTAGACCAAGTTGTGAATTTTTAAAGTCGGACATAAAATTCTGGAAATTCAGTTTGGCAGACTGAAGTTGTCTTTACAAATCGAAATTCTGGGAATGACTCAGTTATGTTTTTACCAGTGGATTATTTTTACTAGACAATAGACTTAAAGAGCTTCGATTAGGAACTTGAACCACCTGATTCCGAGTTTTCTAGACCGAGTTATGATTTTTCAAAGATTGATCAGAAAATCTGAAGAATATAGAATAACCAACTGAAGAGAATAAAAAGGATAAGCATTATGGGTCGGTTTAGTAAGCGTAATCTTAATATTGCTATTAAGATTAAAATGAGTAATGACCCATCTTAAAATATTATAGGATTCGGATCCTTGCCTTGGCCAAACGATAATCAGTATAAGAAGAATTCGGGTGAGAATAAGAAGTCGTGAAGACATCCAGGTAGTAACTTTTCTCTCACATACCCTGTATGCCTTTATATGTATGTTTGAACCATTGTGATACTTGAATTTTTGAACACCTAACTTTATCGACAGTATAAGCCAGAGTGCTTGTTCGATAAGGGAATTCGGTACATTTGTGAAAGAAGGGTTGATGCCCATTTGAATACCCAGCGCTGAGGGAATGGACCCGTAGGTCCTTTGAATGAATTTGAATGAACTTGAATTTGAATGTATGTGCACTTGAATGAATTTTGAATCTGAATGAATGTGCACTTGAATGAATTGTACCGAAATGCTTTTGAATTGAATATTGAATTTGAATGGTGTTCAATTGAATTGAATTTGAACTTGAATGTGAATTATTGCAATTGGTTGTCTATCATATTCTGTGCATGCATTTTATGTGAGTGATTAACGTTACTACTGGGATTCGTTTGAATCCCAGACATCCCCGAAAGTTCAGGACATGAAAGGTACAATAGGCGTGACTCTCAAGGCAAGGCAGTGGATACCGATAATTGATGATGCTGAGTCGGACCAAGAACTGCTGTTGGTTATCTATGTTTTGTATTAGACTATGTTTAAGTTTGTAATATCCGTAAGAACCTTTTTATGGATTTCAAGTATGTACTCAGACCTTGTTATCAGTATTACTATGCCAGAACCCCTTTTCTTCCTAAGCTGTGCATTATTACTCTGATGAATCTCAATATATGAAGAGAATTTGACATTCGTGGTGTCTTACTTGGGTGAGATGTCAGTATACGAATGTCGGGTGTGACATTCGTGGTATCAGAGCCAGGTTCTGGCAATATCAGAATAGTATACTGATATGGTCTTAGTGATATGATAGGATAGCACAGCTGAGTATTTGTGAATTGACATGTTTCGATCCTATGTCAATATTGCGATATTGACAAGATCTTTTCTTAATCGTGAAAAAGTCAAAATGGCCAGCATTCGTGGAGGTACTGATAGAGGTAGAGGTAGAGGTAGAGGCGGAAGCAGAGGTAGAGGTAGACCTCGAAGGCAGGAACAAGTTCAAAGACAGCCACAACATGAGCATGTACAAGAGTAGAGATTCTGGCAATTGGCTAGTATACTCTGATGAAGCGAATAGTATCTGTATCGATACTTGAATAATTCTGATTAATAAGTCAGAATTAGAATGGAAACTTTGGCAAAAGAGTTATCTGCTCTTAATTTTGAAATGCAATCAGAACTTAGGTTTTGACTACTGATATTTGATTGCATAACCACAAGAAACGGAGCATTAGTGATGTATATTTAATCGAAAAAGATATGAGCTTTAGAGAATTTGATGCCTAGCTAACCTTTGGACTGGATCCTAAAGGAAGTCCATGATTAAGTGTGTTTAGGCGAGAGAAATCCTATAATGGATAAGCCCTAGGAAGTGTCATAGAAATTTGAAACCTCTTGATTTATGGTTTGAGTGCCTTGAGGTATGAAATATGGAGATCCTTACGGATTCTATAAGAATATTAGAATGAATACGATAAGGTTGATGAACCTAGAACTTGAGTAGGCATTCAGTGGGTTGCCACCAGTTAAATTGATTCTTTAGGCAATTGAATTGATTTGAACAAATTGAGGTATTAGGATATTGAATAGAATGATCTGAATGAATTGAGGTATTGGGATATTGATTTGAATGAATTGAGGTACTAGAATAGGGTACCGATTGAATTGAATGAATTAAGGCACTAGAATGTTGTGTCAATGTGTATGAGGGCTATCTACGAAGGATACTCATCGAAAGGGTAGACTTGTTGCGCAGTGGAATCGTGGTGAGCACGGTAGTGATAGAATGGACTGAATGTCCCATGAATGGCTTAGATAGACAATGATAGAGTCGGAAATGTGATTAGAAAGAAGTAATGACCTTCTATAGTAGTTGTCTAGTTCCTGAGTTTGGAATTTTGAATTTTGAACTTGCCAATGCACCTGCAGAATTGTGAAATTTTTGAAATGATTTTTCTACATGAAATATTTTGAACAGAATTTGAGACCTGTTTTGTGGTCACTTGAACATATTGTTTCACAGAAGGGATCTTTGTAGAACCCAGGATTGAAATTGAATTTTTGAATTTTCGAACTGAAGTTTTGAATAAAATGTTTCTAGTAGAATTTGAGACCAAGGTAATGGTCACTTTTGAAATGATGTTGTCTCAAAGAATGGGTTTGAACCCTGAACTTGAAACTGAATTTTGAATCATGTGGTTGTGAAAGCAGTACAGAACTGGAAAGGTCAGAAACTGTTGTAAAAGTACTCAGTTTACTGGATCTTGCCAGACATGTTTAGAATGTTTTTAAACGCTTGCCATTGAAAAAGCTCACTGAATTGAGAATTGAATGAAAGAATTGTGCACAACGGAATTGAATATCTTGAATTGAGAATTGAAAGAAAGAATTGTGCACACGAGAATTGTACATTTCATTCTGAGAATGAAAGAAAATTCAACTCCGGTTAAAGCCGAGAAGTAATGCCCTAGAATGTGGGGTAACCCTGTATGCCATCACGGTTAAGCCGGGGGTGGTAATACGATGAGGGAATTTGAATGCTGTAATCTTGTCGCCGGTTAATCCGGGAGGTAGTGCCCTAGAATTTGGGGTAACCCTGAATGCTACGGCGGTCTAGGCCGGGTGTGGTACATTGGCAAGAGAATATTACAGTTTGAAATGAAGCGACCATCATGGTCTGCAGCAGAATGAATGTATTTTTCTTGAATTTGAGCTGGCAGCAATTATGTTTTTTCTTGAAAATGTGAAAGCACCACTTTTTATAGTGCGATTTTGAAAATGTACTGCTACCACAGAATTTTGAATATTTGGATTTGAAAATCAGAATTTTGAATATGAGACAACATAGAAGCAATATTGAAAGTAATGATGTGATTATCATTACTGATATTTTGAATTGAAAATCGTTGACGTAATTGTCTTCGTTGATGTTTTGAATTGAAAAGCGGTGCATTGAGTGACTATGTTGTTACAGGAACAGAAACTGATAGAATGGTCTAGAGAATGAACTGGTTAAGCCAGATAGTACTTGATAGCCACTGAGCTAGTCAAGAGGAAGTAGTTTAAGAACTTGAATTGAAGAAGCCTAGCACTGTGTTGTTATCTAGCTTGGTAACATTAGACCAACGTGTCTAGAGTATACATGAGGTTGGAAGAACAATCAGATTGTACCGAGTTGTAGTTGTGATACCTATGGCTTGAGGGTAATTCCTTGGGCTATAAGGCAAGAATATCCAACGCTATGGTACTTGAATGAAATTAGTCGAAAGGCTAGAATGAAATAAGCCGAAAGGCCAGAATGTATCAGGCAGTGAAGCCTGAGTAACCAAGCGCTGTGAGAATGGACTAATGAGTCTTATGAATGAATACTACACACCGGGTACAAAGTGAATGAAAAGGTTGCAAGATTGATTTACGATCGGGTTACCATCAGCTTCGAGTAAGAGCTGAGGATATTCCAAAAACAGCCTTTAGAATCAGATATGGGCATTATGAATTTTTAGTAATGCCGTTCGGTTTGACCAATGCACCTGCCGTGTTTATGGACTACATGAACCGAATCTTTTGCCAATATCTAGATCAGTTTGTAGTAGTCTTTATCAACGACATTTTAATATACTCGAAAAGTATGGCAGAACATGAGAATCATTTGAGAATTGTGTTGAGTATTTTGAAGGAGAAGCAACTCTACGCCAAATTGAGTAAATGTGAGTTTTGGCTTACAGAAGTCAGATTTCTTGGCCATGTTATCTCACAAGACGGGGTTTCTGTTGATCCTAGTAAAGTGGAAGCAGTACTGAATTGGAAGAGACCGGAAACTGTAACAGAAATATGTAGTTTTCTGGGTCTTGCTGGTTACTATCGCCGGTTCATATTGAACTTTTCTTGAATTGCCTTGCCATTGACAAAGCTCACAAGAAAGAACCAATCATTTGTGTGGGACGAACGTTGTGAAGAGAGCTTCAGGCAGCTGAAAGAAAGATTGACGTCTACGCCAGTGTTGATTATCCCAAAACCTAGTATGACCTACATGGTATACAGTGATGCTAGTAAGCAAGGATTGGGATGTATCCTGATGCAGCAGGGCAGAGTAGTGGCGTATGCCTCTCGACAGCTGAAGCCTCATGAATTGAATTATCCCACTCATGATTTGGAACTCGCAGCGATTGTGTTTGCTTTGAAGAGATGGCGGCACTACCTGTATGGTACCACTGTTGAATTGTACTGTGACCACAAGAGTCTCAAGTATCTTTATGATCAGCAAGAATTGAATATGAGACAGCGTAAATGGATGGATTTGCTGAAAGATTACAATCTTGAGATCAAATATCATCCAGGAAAGGCTAATGTCTTCGTAGATGCTTTAAGTAGAAAGGCGGTGCTGGTTGCATTGATGATAATACAGGAACCTAGATTACTAGAAGAATTTCAAGATTTGAATCTGTCAAACCAAGTGTTTCTGAGCAGGAGTGCATCAAACAAAGTACTTCTTGCTAGCCTCAACATTAGTCGAGGAGGAAGTGATCTGAGAGCCGAAATTAAAGAAGCTTAGATGCATGATGAACTAGCGGAGTCCATTCGAGGAAAGATTTTGAAGGGCAAAACTCAAGATTTTAACCTCTCACCGAGTGGACTAGTTAGATACAAAGAGCGCATATATGTATCGGCAGAGCCTGATTTGAGGCTTAAAATTCTGGATGGAGCACACAAAACTAAGTACACTATCCATCCAGGAGTGATCAAGATGTACCAAAATTTGAAGTCTGAGTTTTGGTGGCCGGGACTGAAAAGTGACGTGACTAAATACGTTGCTAGATGTCTTACTTGCCAAAAAGTCAAAATCAAACATAAACGACCACCAGGGCTCCTTCAAAGTTTAGAAATTCCTGAATGGAAGTGGGAAAACATTACCATGGATTTTGTGGTGGGATTGCCCAGAATCAGAAAGATAGATTCGATCTGGGTAATTGTCGACCACCTTACAAAGTCGGCACATTTTATTCCCATCAGTACCAACTATTCTATTGAGAAGTTAGCCGAAATCTATATCAAAGAGATAATCAGACTCCATGGAACGCCTAAAAGTATTGTTTCTGACAGAGACTCTCGTTTTACCTCCCGATTTTGGAAAGCACTACAACGAGCCCTGGGTACGAAATTGAGTTATAGTACGGCCTATCATCCTCAGACGGATGGACAATCAGAAAGAACCATACAGACGCTAGAAGATATGTTAAGAGCGTGTGTATTAGATTTTAAGGGAAGTTGGGATCGCTATCTTCCATTGGCAGAATTTGCTTATAACAATAGCTATCATGCGAGCATTCAGATGGCTCCATATGAAGCATTGTATGGAAGGAAGTGCCAATCACCCTTGTGTCTGACAGAACTGTTTGGAAGAAAATTGTACGGAACGGACTTAGTTGACCAGACGGCGGAGAAGATCAAAGTCATCAGAAAGAGACTCCTTACAGCTCAGAGTAGACAGAAGAGTTATGCCGACAAAAGGATAAGACCTCTAGAATTTGAGGTTGGAGATCATGTGTTTTTAAAAGTATCTCCTGTCACTGGAATCGATAGAGCGATCAAAAGGAAGAAGCTCAGTCCTCGCTACATCGGTCCGTTTGAAATCTTGACTAGACTTGGACCAGTGGCGTATCAAATAGCATTACCTCTAAACCTGAGCAGACTTCATAATGTCTTCCATGTATCTCAATTAAAGAAGTACCAACCAGATCATGGACATGTGATTGAGTACGAAGATGTTGACATACGAGAAGACTATACTTATGCTGTCGAGCCAGAACGAATCATTGATCGTGAAGTGAGACGGCTCAGACATAGAAGTATCGCAACGGTGAAGGTACTGTGGAAGGGAACATCTCCTGAGGAAGCAACCTGGGAACTAGAGGAAGAGATGAAGGAGCAATATCCTGATTTCATGGCCAAATATATGTCAAATTTCGAGGACGAAATTTCTTTTACGGGGGGAGAATTGTAACATCCCACTATTTTATCTCCTCTGTACCGTGGCTTTTCTTCAATGAAGAATGATTTCTCATTCATTAGCTAACCCAAATGAATCACCCACGGATTCCCTTCTTCATTCCACTATTCCTTAATCAATAGTTCTGCAGTGCACTTTCAGATGGCATCTAAGCATGCATGAGTAGTGGGAACAGTAGAGTCATCTCTCTCTCTTTATTTTAATTAAATTAATCCAATTTGCAGAACACAGACACACTTAAATAATCGGTTTAATCCCCTCACTTTGCTTTGTTATTTCCGACAGCCCATACACCACTGTCTGGTGTATTCAATATCCATACTCCACTGCTTCTTTTTAAATTCATCTCGGTCAAGACGAAAGCTGAATTACATTTTTCAATCCTCAGATTCCATTTAGCTAATGCAGAAGGGAATTATGCAGACTCATGCGCCACAACCGGCTTGTTTATTCTATTACTTGACAGCTCCTCCATTCTCCAAAACGAAAGCACACTTGTCCCATGCAAGACATTCCACTCCTTCAAGTTCATTCATTCATGATGACAGCGCACTTGCTCTCTTCTCTAGCTGATTACATATACAATACTCACAACCTCCCTCACTCTTGCACACGGTTATACCCACATTCTTGCAATATCCCGTGCACTTTCCATCAGTTAGAAACAGAAAATGCAGAAGTTAGAGAATCAGTGAGTGAGAGACCGTGAATGTGAGGGAGCACCGGAGAAGAAGAATTAGAGACAGAGAAAGCAAAGGAAGAGTCACATGCAAACTGGAGTTTCAGACAAGGTAAGTCATGAACCTGAATTTTCTACGTTGAAGCTCAGGTGATAAGTTTTTGGATCTGCATGTGATGCTCTGTTACAAGAAAGCTTGGACAGAGAAAGTTTGGTATGTCTCTAAATATGCTTCTTGCGTCAAAATTCCAGATTCTTGTCATAGCATCACACAAACCACCGGGAAGTAATTAGGCATTGACGTTGAAGATAAAAGAAGGACCACCGAGGCAATCAAGTTTTAATAACGACCAAGGTGAGCTTTGTATCTCTTCTACACGTTGGTTTTATGATTCAAGCTTTAGAAGTCAAACTTTGGGTTCTGCATGCATGCTCTGATTTAAATGCCAAAAACAGAGTGTTTAAAAGCTTCTGGTTGCATGTGTTTGGTTTCAAAAGGTTAATACTTGAAGTCGAACGTTACATGCACATGCTAAGTATTTGTTAACTGGTTATTGATGATATGAGAGTTGCTGTTTCGAAAGAAATGCACTTGTACACAAAGAACAAAGGTTTTACATGATTCCACATGTTTTATGGTTCTGTTAGGGTGCATCAACTGAACCTAAAATATTTATTTACAAGTGTTAGAACCAAGTTTAAGAATTAGAAGGCTTAAGGAAGCCAAAAATGAATTGTTGAACGTAAAGAAGAAGTTGCTGCAAATCTGGAAATTGGAATTGTTCTGCTGGATCAGCGATTTTGCAGCAAGGAAAAATCATATTAAATGACCTCTGATGATCATGAAATTTTGCGTACACTTAGTACACATAATGAGGTTTAATATGAGTCAAAGAACACCTGAATAGGAGGTGTATACAAGAAGTTACAAAATTTCTAAGGCAGATAGGATATCTGAACGAAAATGGTTTTCAGAATGGAACAGTGGTTTTCGAGCAAGTAGAAACTAGAGCAAATGAACTTATTTAAAGATGAAATTTTGTGGACATATAGTCCACATGACAATGTTTACATCAAGCTTTGAATCACTTTAAAAGGAGGTCTGTAGCTCAAGATATGATTTTTCAAAGTTGTGCTAAAATCTGTGACATTTTCGGTATGACTCTGGAGTAACCAAAATGACGAAGCATTTCGGACCCAGTGAAACTTTGAGTTTTTATTTGAAATTTTTACAGCAGAAAGTACACTCCTTAAGCTTTAAAACAAGCTTTGGTTCACCCAAATCGGAGGTCTACATCTCCGGTTATGATTTTTAGAAGTTGAGCCAAAAATCTGTTGTCCAGAATGAGTCAGTGATACTCATCGTAAAAACTGTATTAATTCTGACATTAAATTGGGTGGTAATAATTTTCCCTGTGATCTAGACTAACAGGAGTTTAAGTAGAAATTTGAACCACCTCAATCGGAGCTTCCTAGACCAAGTTGTGAATTTTTAAAGTCGGACATAAAATTCTGGAAATTCAGTTTGGCAGACTGAAGTTGTCTTTACAAATCGAAATTCTGGGAATGACTCAGTTATGTTTTTACCAGTGGATTATTTTTACTAGACAATAGACTTAAAGAGCTTCGATTAGGAACTTGAACCACCTGATTCCGAGTTTTCTAGACCGAGTTATGATTTTTCAAAGATTGATCAGAAAATCTGAAGAATATAGAATAACCAATTGAAGAGAATAAAAAGGATAAGCATTATGGGTCGGTTTAGTAAGCGTAATCTTAATATTGCTATTAAGATTAAAATGAGTAATGACCCATCTTAAAATATTATAGGATTCGGATCCTTGCCTTGGCCAAACGATAATCAGTATAAGAAGAATTCGGGTGAGAATAAGAAGTCGTGAAGACATCCAGGTAGTAACTTTTCTCTCACATACCCTGTATGCCTTTATATGTATGTTTGAACCATTGTGATACTTGAATTTTTGAACACCTAACTTTATCGACAGTATAAGCCAGAGTGCTTGTTCGATAAGGGAATTCGGTACATTTGTGAAAGAAGGGTTGATGCCCATTTGAATACCCAGCGCTGAGGGAATGGACCCGTAGGTCCTTTGAATGAATTTGAATGAACTTGAATTTGAATGTATGTGCACTTGAATGAATTTTGAATCTGAATGAATGTGCACTTGAATGAATTGTACCGAAATGCTTTTGAATTGAATATTGAATTTGAATGGTGTTCAATTGAATTGAATTTGAACTTGAATGTGAATTATTGCAATTGGTTGTCTATCATATTCTGTGCATGCATTTTATGTGAGTGATTAACGTTACTACTGGGATTCGTTTGAATCCCAGACATCCCCGAAAGTTCAGGACATGAAAGGTACAATAGGCGTGACTCTCAAGGCAAGGCAGTGGATACCGATAATTGATGATGCTGAGTCGGACCAAGAACTGCTGTTGGTTATCTATGTTTTGTATTAGACTATGTTTAAGTTTGTAATATCCGTAAGAACCTTTTTATGGATTTCAAGTATGTACTCAGACCTTGTTATCAGTATTACTATGCCAGAACCCCTTTTCTTCCTAAGCTGTGCATTATTACTCTGATGAATCTCAATATATGAAGAGAATTTGACATTCGTGGTGTCTTACTTGGGTGAGATGTCAGTATACGAATGTCGGGTGTGACAAAGGTTTTGTTCAATTTTTTTTTTCTATGCCCAAATTAAATAAGTTTCGTTACTGTATTATATTGTTTAATTAGTGAATCGATGCCTTCCATAAAATTGATCAAATCCAGAATAAGGTCAAAATTAAAAATGTTGCTCAGACTCAAAGAAGTTTTTACAAAATAATTATAAGCAGGTTTGGTCGATCGTTTTTATTAATTAGTTCTTTTATGCCTAATTAATTCTGTTAATCAAACTCTGAGGTTTGAACCTAAAGGTAAGAGTTATTAGTAAAGCAGCTTGCATTGTTCCTAATAGTAAGATTAAATACACTTTATCTTCCAAATTTTTAATTTCCCCCCAAAATCTCTCACAAATAGATAACTTATCTAATTTGTTTTAATACATACATATTAATTATCTAGCTTCTACATTTAGAACTTGAGAGAATGCAAGGAAAGAATATTTAACTACACTGAAAATAAATTGATTATATTTATGTTTAAATTTTCCTCGAATATATAGCCTAAAAAACAAAAAGGTGTTGTTACTTTAGGAAATAGTTATTTCAATTATTATTTTTTGACTGGAATTTTAATTATTCAATCCTAGCCGTTCATAAAATATAAAAGACATCTACATATCACATCTCGAGGCGAGCCGTCCATTGTTGGGAAATTTGAATAGTTTAATGAAACTTGCGCCGAACATTGTTTTATGAGAACATGGTTTTGATAGCCCATTGTTTTCATGGCAAATTGTTTTCTCAACCTGAAACCTCATTTTCTCATCTATAAAATGCCATTAGCTTATATGTATCAATTAAGACATAGACTTGTGTAAATGTTTCTTCATCATATTTTACCTGCCCTGGCTTTCTTGAAGAAATCACCCATGAAATTTGATGCCGAAGAAGAAGAAGATGACGATATGACTAACGCAAAGCCTTGCTGTTAAAAAGAAATCAAATCAATGGAATACCAAAAAGGTATTAAATTCTTACACTTTTTTTTTTTAATCAATTGTTTGATATGATTTATATTCCATTAAATTCAAGTTAATAGAAAATGCATGTGACTAAGGCTGATGCTTCTCTAACAGAAATGGAGAGGGCTGACAAGTTTCGCAACTGATGAGCGGAAAGGTACAAGGAAAAAGTTCTAAAGATAATCGTATTGAGCCGTTATCTGCTCATTCTGAATCATTGATCCATTTGTAGTCCTTGATGGTGTCCCATGTTAAGAAGCACTTTGATGTATTTATGTTCCATACACGAAAAGAAAATACTGTGTGTATGAATCCCATATATAACCATTGTATCCGGATTCATACCTTGAACTACATGCAATGTTGTAATATTCACTAATTCCACACTATGTGAAGCAAATTTGTATTTGATTCGTTGATATTAATTAATTTGTAGATAGAAACACATGGCTTGTGTTGGTTTGTGGTGATACTTGGTGTTGGTTTTTTGTTCTGAGTATTGAAGGGTTTAAAAAAAAAAAAAAGTTTAGGCACGTGCAAATATATCAAGTCCCTAACCTTCTATAAAATGTAACACTCTAAATTCTTTACTACTTATTATGTCCATTGACATGTAGTATTAGGAATATCAACATAATTGATGGTACGACAGATCAAAGTATTTCGCAATAGAGAGCATATATTAACATTTAGACAATGAGTAATTGATATTATATGTCCAGATACATACTGGTAAATTCAAATTTCCGGAGGAATATTCAGTTGATATAATTATATAGACTAAAACCCCGCTAGACCTATGGTTCTAGTTCACATAGATCATGCTGTCATTAAATATTTGTCAAAACTAATTTAGTGGAGATAATATTTAGAACCCAAACAAATTTATAGATCCTATAGGTTAAAAAGAAAAATTATTTACACATGGTTAGATTAAAAATCCGTAATAAAGAGATGAAACTCATAATTAAGAAATAAGAGAAAGAATAAAGAAGAGATGGCACAACTACTGTGGAGCTTCTTTATTGCTCTTGGTTGTTGCTCCACCAGTTGATGCCGATGCTGATCCATTCTCTGTTCTCGTTTTGTGTCTCGTGCGGTCTTTGATTCTTTTTTTTTCTTTTTTTTTAAATTTTTCTCTCTCAATGACTTGGGCCGTGGGAAGTATATCTTGATTCCTTTATTTTCACACCTGATTCACACCTGATTCTAAATTTTCCTCATTTGATTCAAATATATATATGTAATCTATCCCTTTTGACTCCATGTGCGAGGATTGTTTTTATCTTTTTAGCATATGGGGTCCACGTCTTTATTCCTTTAATTTGACTTATGGCTACAAGCTCCATTTGCTTTTTTTCTCTTCTCTTTCATATAATATCTCATGTATAATAAAAATAGGATATAAATAAATTTTATGTTGAATTATCCTTTGATCTTATATTTAATTCCATGATAGAAAATTATATAAAAGATAATTGAATAGGTATATAATATTAATAAATCCAACTAATTATATCATAAAATTTACATTTATTTAATTATAAAATATATACTTATTACAGCAGTACTGAATTTTAACAACTCACATTATTTGATCTCACAAAGGAAAACTCTTGAGTATTACTCTCAGCCAAAGAAATTCATGAGAGCATATTTATGATAATGATAACTGCAGCAGTCCAAACAAGAGGTTTGATTCTGATGAGAGCAAATCACAATACTAAAAGAAACACTAGTGCAAAAAAGGCTTTTAAGACCGGACAAAACAGGCTCGTAAGAGTGGACGGACGGCCGGTCTTGTTCCAGCCGGTATTAAAAGTCTACATATAAGACCGGGCAATGATCCGGCCTTAAAAGTCTACATATTTTAGACCGGACATTTAAAACATTCGGTCTTAAAATTTGTACTAAATGAACATGAAATAGTTTGATTTGGTCGGTCCAAAAACTCAACTTTTAAGACCGGCCTAAAATTAGTCCGCTCTTAAAATATCGGACTTTTAAGACCGGACAAAAATAAATACGGTCTTAAAGTTAGCGACTTCTAAGACCGACTAATCATACGCGGTCTTAAAAGACTGACTTTTAAGACCGGATGATAATTACATCCGGTCTTAAAAATTTTCCTTTAAGAACGGACGTCTAAATATAACATAACGGTCTTAAAAAGGCCAACTTTTAAGATAGGCTTAATATGACCTTTAAGACCTGTCATATAATTACATCCGGTCTTAAAAGTCAAACGTATAAGATCGGCTTATTTATTTCCAATCTAAATTTTCCCGAATTTTTCCCTGCTGTTGTTCCTGCTACTATATACACAAATCCACTACCCAATCCAGCGCATAAAAGTCGATACTTTAAGCTACAAGCTATGAACAATTATTTGAATAAATTGAATTGGAAAAATGATACAAATATTATTCACCATGAGTTATTTGGCCTCTTAATTAATCTACAACACCAAAGTTAATTCATACATCCAATAAGATAACTTACTTACAAATACGATAAGTTACAAATACAACATAGATGCGCCCAAAATAATATTCACCATGCCTTCATCATCTGATTCCCATGCCACCCAACAACGTAACATCCTCTTTTATAACATGATCAGATCCTACCACAAAAATAAAACAAGGAACAAACTTCATAGTCAAAGACATTTTATGAACATAGAAGGAACAATATATATAGTTAAAGCCTTAAAGTAGTCAAATAAATCTGCATATATATGAATATTACCTTATGAATTGACTCTTTTATAAAGTGATATCTTCCCATATCCTTTCTTGATGATCACTTCTTATGCCGAGTTCATTATCCGCTTCATCTTCTTCGTTTATGTCCGGTAGACCCCTTGAAAAAGGTGTACTCTCAGGAATATCATAATTTGAATTTTCCCCATCAATATCAATGACCCTCTTTCCTTGGAGAGCTACAGACCACATTTTATTTTCTTGATCGGGTGATATAGAACACTTGTTGCGCCTGGTCTGCCATAATAAAAGATTCATCTCCAAAACTTCTACCATTGACATCGACTAATGTAAATCCTAGCCGATCGATCCGAACACCATTATTGACATCAACCCACTTGCATTTGAAAATGGGAAATCTAATTTTCACATAGTCCACCTCCCATATCTCTTCAATAACCCCATAATATGGCATGACTGCCAATAAAGGGCCCTTGTCTTTCGAACTGGAGAAGTGCATAGATTCAGCCTCTAATATAACACCACTGTTCTGGACTGTGCTCCTATCATCTAGGGACTTC
This sequence comes from Acacia crassicarpa, assembly GCA_034222035.1. Classification (NCBI taxonomy): domain Eukaryota; kingdom Viridiplantae; phylum Streptophyta; class Magnoliopsida; order Fabales; family Fabaceae; genus Acacia; species Acacia crassicarpa. The sequence goes on from JAWXYG010000003.1 coordinate 46,314,587, forward strand.
GTGTAAAATGTATAACCATTGATCACATACGAATTCCAACTTATGACATCAACCTCAGGACCACGTGCTAACCATTTGAGGATATCAGAAACACATTCCTCCCCCTCGACCTTTTGTTTGAACTAGTGTGCAAAAGTTCTGTTATGCTCCCTAATCAACCTTTGTTCAGTCATTCGAGGATTTTCTTTCCTCACAGCTTCTTTATGTGTAGCTATGCTGGCTTGAACTTCATCAACATTATTCAAGATATATAAGTGGACTTGTGACAATTCATCAGGATCCACAGTCTTTACTGAAGCCCCTCGCCTACCCCCTCCAGCATGATGATGTTTTGGAAGCCCAATATGTCTTACTTTGGCCAAATAATTTTGACAAAATTCCATGGCTTCTTCAGAAACATATTTCTGAACAATCGATGCTTCTGGACGGTATGCATTCTTCACGTACCTTTTAAGGAATTTCATATGTCTTGTCGCTCCATCCATGACGTGCCTTCAAGCTTACCAATTTCAATATAGCGTTCAACAATTGGTATCTTTGACACCCTGGGTATAGCGGGTGTTGGTTATGATTAGTTTTGATGATGTCTTATATAGATGCCATTCTTAATAGCAAAAAGATTGAGTAATATTGTTATCTCCTATATTGACTACATGCTATATTGAATGTAGATTATTTGAAGTTAAATTAAGAAGAATAATCAAGAAGGAGATAAGAGATGGAAGAAAGAAAGCATTTGCAAAAGTTGAAATGAAGCTTCATCATGTTCTGAATGTTGAAGAAGGCAGAAGTTGCAAATAATGATGAGCCCAAGTTAATTGATGAAGAATGATCAAGTTGGGAGATGGAAGAAGGAATTTAATGAAGAGATCATTGTTCAAGTTCTTATATTGATGCTAGAAGTCTCCAAGGTCATATGGAAGTTGGAATGGCTCAATTCAGAGTTAAATCAAGCAAATATGAGGTCCAGGACGAGTAAACTCGAGGTTTGGGCATAAACCTCGAGGTTTGAGTGTCTTCAGCACTTTTGGTGTCACTGGACCAGCCAACCTCGAGGTTGCAAGTGCAAACTCGAGGTTGCAAGTGCCAACCTCGAGGTTGTAGTCACAACCTCAAGGTTTCAGCACTATCAGCAACTCTGGTGCACTCTGTTCCACGTTCAGCTTCTGGCGACCTTCAGTAAATTGATGATATCTCTCAAACCAGGAATCGGATTGACACGAAACCAAAAGCATTGGAAACTAAACATCCAACACGTATTTCGGACAAACATTCAAGCCCAAAGGAGTTCATATGAATTATTGATGAATTTTACAAGTTGACACAAATATCAGCGTCACAGTCAGGAACAGCCTTTAGTATTTTGAGTATATCTCACAAACGGCAAATCCGATTGGACTGAAATCAGTGGCATATGAAAGTAGACTCACATAGCTTTCCAAAAAGACTTGAACGGACCAAAACGGATTTCAAACCAGGGAGATATGGCTTTTGGAAGTTGACAATCAGTTCAGGACGACGCGAAAAGGGCTGATCAAGAACAGCCTTCATTCATCCGATCTTAATGGACATAATACAATGACTTTGGAGCTGATTCTTCTTGCATTGGATTCTTACATCGAGCTTGGACATGTACAGTTGAGTTTGAGGTTGGGTATTCTGTTTTAAACTTGAGATTTCATGAAAATACTTTGAACCTCGAGTATGGAGTTTCAACCTCGAGTATTATGGCTTACAGAGAGCAAATTGGTTGTCAAAGTATTGACAACCTCGAGGTCAAGTTTGCAACCTCGAGGTTGAGGCTTGTTTTCAAGAACTGAACTTTGCAATTTCAGAAGCAAACCTCGAGTATGGATTTCCAACCTCGAGGTTATCGGGCTCCAGAGGAAAAATGCTCTTTCAACCAAGTTTCCAACCTCGAGGTTACTGTTTCAACCTCAAGGTTGTGAGTTTCTAAAACCAGTACTTGCCTGAAACCTTCAGGCTAACCTCGAGGTTGGCCTCAAGGTTTGTGACCGTTGGTGCAATTTCAAATTTAGGAAATCTGCAATACCTTCTTGTTTGATCTCAATGCTTTCCATGATTATTCTATATTGATTCTAGATATGTTTAACCATCTTTCTAGTGAGTTTCAGATAGATTAACGAAGGTTCATTGAAGGATTAGAGCAAAAAGCAAAAAACTGTCAGAACAATAAATGCACAGCCCAGATAGTTGCTTCCTTTGGTTAATCCACTTGTACACGTCTGCAAAAGGCTAAAAGGAAGATTACTACAACAAGCAAAGTCTTCCCCAACGGGCAAATCCACAGAAAGCCACCTCAGATCAATTATACAACTGGATTAGTTGGAGATTAGAGAAAGAAGCTGACCAAACTTAAAGATAATCAGCTACAACGGTCTGATTGATTCTTCAACGGTCATAAACGGTCACAGACTCTTCTCTACCTATAAAAGACATGGATTGAAGCAGAAAAACGGAGAGACACATGATTACCATGGAAAAATGCTGATGCTCTGCTTCTACATCATTCTCACTCTGTTTTCCATATCTAAATAGCTTAGAGAGTGAAATGAATTGTATCTGAACTTCAGTGATCATTTATTCATTCCTTTGAGAGGAAATTCACTGTAAACACATTATCCTTCTGAGAGAAACTCAAGATTGGGTAATCTTGAGTGGGTTATACATTGTGTTGATTACAACTTGTAAGGGGGAGTGAATCCTAGTGAGAGGATTACTTCGAGTACGAAGTGTGTGATCAAGCAGTGTATCCTTACGGTGTGTAAGGGGGAGTATCTCAGTAAGAGATTTGTAAAAGGCTGCACAAGTGCCCGACTAAACTTGTGGGATTGTAGCGGTTCTCAAGTACCCGACTAAAGCTTGAGTGAGATAGTGGATTGAAAATCCCAAGTGAGGCTTGGGGACTGGACGTAGGTCAAGGAGGGCCGAACCAGTATAAATCTGTTTGCAAGCTCTTCCTCCTTATCTCTTACAATTCCAGCATTTACATTTGAGTATTTACCAATTGTTTGTGATCTTATTTTTATTACTCAAAGATGAAAACACTGAATTGCGAAAACGTTTTAAAGAGTGGAAATTTTTATACTTCACCCAATTCACCCCCCCTCTTGGGTGATAGCCGGAACTTACATTTGGTATCAGAGCTAGGCTCTTGTTTAAAGGACTTAACCGTCTCAAGAGTTTTAATGGCTGATTTTGGGTGTTCCTCACTTTCAGAAGGCTTTGATTATACAATTCCACCGGTTCTCAAAGATATTGATTTTTGGTTTTGGAAAGCTAGAATGACTAGTTTTATCAAAGCAACTGATTTTGATATGTGGAATGTTTTTGTAAATGTCTTTGATTTTAAACCAAGAAAGGATTGGACAGAAAAAGAAAAGAAATGGTTTTCATTGAACATTAGAGCAATGAAAATTTTGTATGGTGCTTTAACTGAAAATGATTTTGTGAAAATCAAATATTGCTCTAGTGCTAAAGAAATATGGGATACTCTTGATTCTCTTTATGCTTCTAACAATTGTGTTGAAGTTTGTAGTGTTGATAGTTCATCTGAAATTACAAGCGATGTATCCTCACTTGATGAACAATTGGAAGTGGAGAATGAAGAAGGAGAAATCATCGAATACTTCCAAAATCCAGTCAACACAAAAGAACAAGAGAAAGAAGATTCCCAAGGAGAGCTCATGGAAGATCATGATGAATCATTATCTAAAGCTCAAGATGCACAAGTGGTAAACAACTCCAATTCTTCTTATGTATATAAGAAAAATGTTTTTGAACAATCACATAGAATTGTTTTTCAACCATTGACTGATTCTATTTTGAAAAACAAAAATGTTTTCAATCATGCTGGAAACTCATATAGGAAGAAAGAATTCACAAACATGAGTCACTTGAGATTGCATCCACTAGAACCACATAATTCTTGCAAAGTTGTTCATAATAAACATAATTCTATTATTTGCAATTATTGTGGAAAATCTGGACATATTTCTCATACATGCTATATTAGGAGAAATTCTAATGTGAGAAATAAATTTATTTGGGTTGCTAAAGGACAATCAAGGTCCAATACTAACAATCAAGGACCCAAGTATAAGTGGGTACCGAAATGTCCATCTAGTACTCCATGTGTGCAGGATGATTTGAATATCAATGGACATCAAGGTCAAAAGAAGAGGAAGAAGAAGCCAAGAGTTCCTCATGCACCAAAGAAGGAGATCATAGAATCTATATCAAGCAAGAGAACTCCTATGGCACCCATTGCTGAACCTACAAGTCTTCAACATCAAAAGAAGCAAAGGGTACAAGCTAGAGAAGTATATCTTCCCTCAAGAACAAACTACCAAAGAGTACCATACAACTACCTTGAGGAGAACAAAAAGAAGGGAACCTCTCAAGTGTCAAGGAGAAGATACTTGAAGATCGTACCTTATATGAAGACTTTGCAGACACCAAAGAGTCAATGGGTATGCAAAGCCAATCCTCCAAGTACCTAAGGAAAGGGTGCATGTTGGTAAAACCTCCTACTCTATTATCTAGAATATTTATTGAGGTTTTACACATTGGATAGTAGGAATGAACATTGAAAATTATCTTTGAAATTGAAAATCTACTCGACAGATTTATTTATATATATATTTTGCAATGTTCAAGAGCTTAACACTTTATGCATACATGATGATTTGAAAAGAAATTATTTCTTTTATGCATAAATTCATGATTAATTCATTGTGTTCAATTATTTTGAATTGAATATATTCATAAGAGCATGTGAATTTTGGTTCCTACAAGATAACGATGATTGGATCCAAGTAAGATTGGATACCAAGAAAGAAAAAGATTTATAAAGTTTTGTAGGATGCAAGAAAGCTTCTCAAGAATGCAACATAGAGAAATGATTCAAGTCTTGAGAAAGCTCAACAAGCTATGCTTGATGTTGATGGTGAACAACTGAAGAAGGAGTTATCTACACCAAACCATCTCAACCAAGCAAGCTTCTATGAGGACAAGAGGAATTATGGTGATATCCAACCTTATCCTATACTGTGCTTATGTGAAATTCATATTTGGATAATGAATACCTGTCTATTTTTGCATTCCTTTAGCAATCAATCATTTATATTTTTCAAAATGTTTTCAGATTGCTAAATGGACATAAATGAATTTGTTAGTGAATTTTTGATGATCAAACAAGTGAGCTTGTGCATAACTTTGTTAATTTTATATTTTTGAAATGCCATTGCGTGTAAAATCTGTTTGGATTTCAACTCACATTGTTTTAAGAAAATGTATACAAATGTTTTGAGAACATATTTATACTTTGATTACATTCAAATGATGTTTCAAATTGGAAGTTAATATTGTTACTGAATGTTGAATATGCTTCAAACTTCTCTAATTGAGTTTTCATTATCTTTCACATATTGATCCTTAGAATTCAATGTTTTGCTTGAACTCTTATGTTTCGTTCTCTAAATGGTAGGACCTTATGTCAAATAAGTGAATCATATATGAGTTTCAAGCTAATTTCCAGAAATGAATTCAGTATGTGAAAACTTATGCTTGTTGCATAAAACCTTATTGATTAAGCTATTCCAAATATTATGAATGTTCATTAATGCATCATGTGCATTAATCATTAAATGGATTAACTTTCTAGGATAATTCTTTGGAACTTTAGTCATTTGGACTAAAGGATCTATGTTTCATAGCCCATGAATCCTAATATTGCTTGTGTTACTCAAATATATAAGCAGTTGTCTACATCCGTGTTTTGAGTAACTATTTCCCTATGTTCATAACTCTTGCCTTGAATGTTCCTATATTTTTAAGACTCTAATCTCTAAGGCAAGATTATCTCTTGGTCAATAGCAAAGTCATTAAGCTTATATATGTTGTGCTAAGCATGTCTTGACAATGCTTTACTTTCATGACTTTGGCTTTTCAGAAAATTCTTCAACATGTTAACTTCAATGTTCAACATGTTTTCTAAAACTGAAGCATATTGATATATTCATTAAACCTATTGACTTCCATCATATTTATAATGACCACTGTTTTCAAACATGTTTCAAAAATCTTTCATGTATAAAAAGTACTGATTTCATAATGTGTCATCACATTTTTGAAAGATCATTCAAGATTTGAAATACTTTGCATATTTCACTATCTTTCTTGAAAAATTTGAACTTCAAATTGATAAATGCTTATCATTATAGATAAGGTTTTCTATACTCATCAATGACATCTTTTCTGCATCTAGTGTATTCACAAAATTGTCATTGAGAAATAACATTTTTGGTATCATTTAGTTGTTACCCTATTCAATTAATTGGCTTGATCTTGTTTGGGTAAAACTATATTTTGATCTTTGATTGTTATACTTCTTGCTCATACGTCATATGGTTTAATCCTATAAGAGTGTAAGAGTTGTCATGTCTAATCTTGTGTGGACTCAAGAATCATTGAGTACCAAAGAACATTCATTTTATTGCAGGTGTTGGTTTTGCTGTCAAAGGCAGAACCTCGAGGTTGAGAAGCCAACCTCGAGGTTGACGGGGTGTCAAACAAAATCTCAAGGTTCCTGAAGGGTGGAACCTCGAGTTTTGTGGCAGACAGAGAAGACATCTCATCCAAACAGACAGTGGAACCTCGAGGTTCTAGAGGTAAACTCGAGGTTGGAGCGTCTAAGATGCATTCAGAACAACTGATGGTTATAGTGACTCTTCATCTTGAAGCTTAGTCACATCTGGGAGAGCTTCAGTATTGATCACATTATCAGATAAAAGCTAGCCCGTGATGCATCTATGGACTACAAATGATTATGACTCAAGTAATTACGACATTACTTGAGTGAGGTATTGTATTTTGCAATAATATTCATATATCATAATCATTTCTCTGTTTTCATATTACTCTTCAGGCTAACTTGATTTTATTCACTCAAATTTTTCATGAAGTTTAGCCTAAGCAAATCATTTTTAAAATGATCCTTATGCTTTAAAAATCTTTTATCATCATAAAAAGCATAAGTGATTTGATTATACCAATTTCGATTCTGAGGTACCATGTTGAGAGCAAAGATATTTTCAAACCTCATAACATTTGGTGTCTCATTATTATTTGGCATCATGAAAGGGAACTTCACTTTTTAGCCATGCATTCATTAAGGGGGAGCTTCATATTCACATGTGTTTGATATTTTAAAAACTCATTTCCTTTACTTGAAGAAATTTTTTTTGGGCATACTCATATGCATTCATTATCTTTTGTTAGTTTTGATGATGAGTTAATATCATATTTTCCTTTCATTAGCTTTATTTTAAAAATATCACATAAAAAAGGATACTTTGATTTTTAACTTGCACTAACAAATCTTTTGGAAAGAATGCTTTCAATTTGTAGCAGGAGATTTGGTTATGTTACAACTTTCCTTAATGCAATGCAAGGAGAATATCTTAATTTGAGGAAAGATGTCTTCACACTCAAAGGATGGAGAACATCTCTTGAAGCCAGTTGAGATATGCTTTACATAAGAGTTCAATGAAGAAAAGGCAAAGGATGGAAGCTGATTACTGTCATAATCATTCAGATGAGATAATTCTCAAGAAGTCAGTGGTTTCATCTTCACCTCTCAAAGGATATTCATGATACTTCTATTGAACATACTTCAGATGATCTCATACAAAGCAAGCAAATGGACTTCACAGATCGTTCATCAATTTGCAAAACCAACATGAGCATTTCTAAACTCTATCTTTTTATATTCAGTAGAAATTTTGCACATGTTTGGTATCTATATGTTTTAAATGTGAAAGATGTCTTGAAAACCTCTCCAAATTTCCTCAATTTCCTTCAAATGTGTTTTCTTAAAAACATTCCAAATTACATTATATTTAGAATGAAAAGCACTTTCAATCGGGGAGAGAAAATCAGTTTTGTAACACCCCAATTTCCATACCACTTATTGTGTTCATAAACACATAATACTGAGGAATACGGTATTGTCAAATCAGAGTAATGCGGATGATAGAGCATACATTATCATTTGGATAATGAGTATCCGATACAATGCCCAAACTTAAGCTGACATACTAAAAATCTCGAACGAATATTCTTTCCAGAACTAGTCTTTCTTCCGAACTTCGTTCTGTCTGGTGACATTTCACGTACTTCCTTGAATAGTTCCTTCTTTCATCTAGCTTCTCTTCTTGAAGCTTTTGCCAAATCTAAGATTCAATACACATTGAATCTCAGGTAACAGATAACCTTATTTGCAAATATGAAATGTAAATGCAGTATAACACATGTAAAAGCATAGAATAATTTACAGTAAACAAGTCGCACCGTAACCGCAGTTAACGGCCAAGGACCTCAGCCCTTTAGGACACGCAGCCCTATGAGACCGCAGCCTCAAATCCATAGCTAGGAAATAAACATGTAAATCATCTAGCAAACATGTTCAGTCATACATGATTACATACATACATGCTAATAAGAGTTAATGTTACTGTACGCGAACGTACCTTCCTTCCACGTGAATAGTAGTTTACTATTCATGTATACGTCACTATTCATGAATAGTAATATGCCCGTCCTTTGAATCCGACTCCAAACTTCCCGGACATCCTAACATATTACCGTATCACTTAGAATAATGCTCTAAGGGTTATTTATATCAGCATTGACCATTTTACCCTTACATTTCTTCAAAAACGGAATTTCCAGCATTTTGCCCAGATTTTTCTCTAACTTTGAAAAATCATAATTAATTCTACAAAACTCCGAATGAGGTGCTGTAAAATTCCACATAACCCTTGATATGTCTATTTTCAAGGAAAAATAACGGCTTTAACTCGAAATTCATGAGTCATTCCCAGATTTTCCGTTTCCAAACACTGCTCAGATTTAAATCCAGTAAACAAAGCTTAACTTCAAAAATTATGATCTCCTTGTCCAGAGCTCAAAACGTTACAAATTATATATCAACGGAAAGCCCTAGATGTCTACTTTATATCTGGAAAATTTCATAATTTTATCACATGCCGTTTATTCCCAGATTTTAAAAATGTGAATATTGTCCAGAAAAACATCTCAAAATAACACTGTCTTATAAGGTGACAGAAAATTCTTATGAAAACTCTTATTTTCCAGTAAGCTTTTGATCTTCAAAAATAACATTAATCCGCTGAAATAAAGATAAGAGAGAGAGTAAAATCCTTACCTAAGCCCAAAAATCAGTTGCATTAAATCTTCTTGTCTTCACCGAATACTCTCCCAATTTCTATTATTCTCTCATACTCTCTTGGTATCTCCACTATTCTTTTCCTCTTCACTATTCTTCTCTTTCTCTTTTGGACGACACACATATAGAAATGGGGAGGTGTGCATGTCCTCTATATATAGGCCAAGAGTGAAGAAGGGAGGTGGAGTATACGTAGTCAATTTGGTGAAGTTTGGTGTGTTTGGTGGAAGGTAGGGAGTATATGTGTACAAATTTTGCTACCATTTTAAGAGAAGTAAAAAGATGGAAAGATGTTGATGTGCTTCCTGTCATCATTAACCAAAAATAGATACCGAATGGGTGTGTGTGTGTATCCATTAAAAAAAATAAATAAATAAGTGCATAATAAAGCTTACGTGCATGCTGTCAAAAATTATTTAATGCACATACATGCTTATTCATACTTCCATTCTCCACTTCGTACATCACCTACTCTTCACCAAATTTGCAATTCTTACGACATAAATATTCACACTTTAAATCCTCATTTCACACTTTACTCACCCTCCTCCAAATTTTCAAATCCTACGTGCACAATCAAATACCATTTCATACTTCAACCACTTTATACTCATTTACCAATATCCAACTACCATTTAATATTTATTTGCAAATATTAAATAAGTATTGGAAATTAAATCCTTAATTCCAATAATTACTCATATAGCCCTTCAGACCAAATTTCATAATGTATACGTGAATAGTAAATACGTACATATGAATAGTAAATTACTATTCATAGTCTCAAAATATACTGATCCCAAATTTGTCACATTTAAATACTGGGTCTAGTAGTCTTCCAAATATAGACTAATTTCCAAATCTTTAGACCCAAAATTCGGGATATTACATTTCTCCCCCCGTTCAATAAATTTCGTCCTCGAAATTTGAACGTACAACCTGAGAGAAAACACCTTAGACTTTCAGTCTATTCTTCCATATGCATGCTTACTATTCACGTAACACAATCATTCATCCTATCCCAGTATGTAGTTTTCAAATATATACTCTCTGGTCCATTCTCCAAGTGCTTGGTTACACAGGCATCACAACCTGATACATTTTGCCTCTCAGCTTATCTCATTCTAGCCTTCCGGCTCATTCAATTATCACAGCACTGGATATTCTAACCTTACTACTTAGGGAATCACCCTCTGCCATAGGCATCTCAACTGCAACTTTGTACAATTTGAATATTTTGCCAGTCTCAAAATATACTTTAGACACACTGGTTTAATGTCACCATGCTAAGCAACATATACCATACTTGGCATATAGGTCTTACAACCCAGGGACTCTGCCCCATGCAAACTTGCATACCAAATCTTACTGTCTTAAGCCTTTACTCATCTGTTTCATCTGAGCTTCTTTCATTCAAGCTCTCAAAGTAATGTAGCTAACCACTACTATCTGACCCATCTGGTTTAAATTCTCTATTAGTTTCTGTTCCTATATCTTAAACTCCAACTACACCGCTTTTCTTTTCAATACAATAGCATCAACAATCATGTCATTGCTACCAAAAACTATTTTGTTGTCTCGTTTTCAAATTTTCACACATTGAAAATTTTCCGTGGTCTCAGTACATTTCACAATCCGCACTAAACCAAAAAGTAATAGTGCTATCACATTTTCAAACATAATTGCTGTCCACAAAAATTAGTGAAAACACATTCGCTGCTGGTTCGATTTCAAAAGAACTTTACTACCGACACACATTTATGAGTAGGATTATTCTTTTCACAAATTCAACATTTGAAAGCTCTCGTCACCACTTCAACCTTTCGGTATAGCAGCATATCGCAATCCTTTCATACACAAACCACCGCAGTGGTAATGCACTTGTTGGTCAATGTGGGAAAATTTCCGTCCCCCCCATAAGAGACCCAGTGTCTGCACTGGCACATTAATGGGCCACCCCACCAGAATCCCTCCTCGGGAAAAAGGACAATGTCCAGGAGCCCTGCTCCAAACGTCTGCATGGGTCCCAACCAAACAAGGCAAAACACACGCCCCCTCCAAGGCGAAACTTCTCAGATTGGATGCATACACTACTGGTGCGAAAATAAGCTTTTCAAAAACTAATCCCCTCGAAAGAACTTTCAATAATGGCCAGCAATTTCAAACATTATAAAACATCTGGTAAGATCCAATAAACCGTGTACATCTACAACAGTTTTCGAACTCTTCCAATTTTTGCGTACTGCCTTTACCACAACATATTTGAAAACTCAATTTCAAATTTTAGGTTCTAACAAAACCCTTTTTTATGAGACAACATGTTTCACAAATCAACCATTCAAACTGGTCTCAAATTTTGTTGAATAACATTTCATTCGAAAACTCAATTTCGAAAGTTCACAAGTTCAAATTTCAACAAAATCAGCGGGTGTATTGGCAAGTTTAAGAATTCAACCTTTAAACATATCCAGGAACCAGACAACTAATTTCTTAGATGGTCAACACTAACAAACCTTATCCTTGGCTACACAAACCATTCATATACATTGGTACTACATTCTAGTAGCTCATTTTATTTTGGTCGATTCACACACCTATTGAATCACTCATCAATAAAGTTTGATTCTTAGATCAAAATTCAGTTGGTGGCAACCTTCTGGATACCCAAACAATTCTTAGGCTCACCAATCCATTTTTGAAATCTCGACCATACTCAATACACATGCTAGAATTATCAAGATTCATAGCTTACAACAATCAAATATTATCCTCAGATATTCCCAAAATAACAATCATCAAATTCACAATTTGACTTTTAGAACCTCAATATCAACTGAGCTAAGAAATCATATTGCCTATTGTACATATTAGGACTGTGATTCACAATTCTTAATCTGATCCTCAAAACATACAAAGGCTCTTCTCACAATGTCAATATTATCACAAAGTTCTAATACTACCTCAAAAGTAGTCATTAGTCACATTTCAACTTAGACCATATTCAAATATATCCTCAATTATACGAATTCATATCAGCATTTTCTTAGCATCCCTAAAGATCACCAATTTTTCTCTCTACAAGGTACTCGACCTTTAATCAAAAAGTTTCAAATTTCAAACTCTGTCAACAATCACCTTATCCGAGATTACTATCGCCTTAGCACGCTTACACTCAGAATCCCATTTTCAAATGTCTGTCCCGACATCTCAAAACAGCTGCATACCTAAATCGGATTTCCTGGAGATTTGGTCATTAAGTAATCACCATGTGACGTATAAACGTCCAAACCTAATTTCCTTGAGACATGACTAACAATAAATGTTGTGTCGATTACCGCCTGCACCAAAATTCAAAAAGGTTTCGACCTATAAGGGCGGTTAGGGTGCATTAGGTTGTATTAGGGTGCGGTGCCATAAAATTTCCGCATAACAACAAAGTCTGCACAATTATGAGCCAGCGACAGATGAGGATCCAATGCTGCTTAGCAAAATCTAGACGTTACTAGCCCAGCTATAAACCGAGTAAAGCAAGAGTAATTGTTTCACATTCTCTCAGGCTTCACATCCTCTCAAGCTTCACATCAACATACATATTTCCTCTCCGATCGTAACTTTCCCTATATTCTTCCACATTATCTTTATACATGGCCGGTTCAAGCAACTTCATTCCAGTTTCCGATTCATACAACCCTTTCTTTCTTGAAACTTTACTTCATGACTATCAGACTAACATGTTGTCTGACTTGTCAAACAATGTATCATACCCTTATTCTTCTTTACTTCCCCAAAATCCCGTAAGTGTGAACGTTCATTCATCTGCCCCAATGATTAACGTTCCTACTCCTCCTCCAAGGATACAAGATTGGACTTCTAAATTTGGAGTAGATAATTTCCATAATTTTCACTCTTGTCACTCAGAATTATCTAAGAATTAGTTACTATTCACTATTCACTCGAGCATACTAGCCAAATGCCAGAATCTCGGCTCTGATACCAAAAATTGTAACACCCCAATTTCCATACCACTTATTGTGTTCATAAACACATAATACTGAGGAATACGGTATTGTCAAATCAGAGTAATGCGGATGATAGAGCATACATTATCATTTGGATAATGAGTATCCGATACAATGCCCAAACTTAAGCTGACATACTAAAAATCTCGAACGAATATTCTTTCCAGAACTAGTCTTTCTTCCGAACTTCGTTCTGTCTGGTGACATTTCACGTACTTCCTTGAATAGTTCCTTCTTTCATCTAGCTTCTCTTCTTGAAGCTTTTGCCAAATCTAAGATTCAATACACATTGAATCTCAGGTAACAGATAACCTTATTTGCAAATATGAAATGTAAATGCAGTATAACACATGTAAAAGCATAGAATAATTTACAGTAAACAAGTCGCACCGTAACCGCAGTTAACGGCCAAGGACCTCAGCCCTTTAGGACACGCAGCCCTATGAGACCGCAGCCTCAAATCCATAGCTAGGAAATAAACATGTAAATCATCTAGCAAACATGTTCAGTCATACATGATTACATACATACATGCTAATAAGAGTTAATGTTACTGTACGCGAACGTACCTTCCTTCCACGTGAATAGTAGTTTACTATTCATGTATACGTCACTATTCATGAATAGTAATATGCCCGTCCTTTGAATCCGACTCCAAACTTCCCGGACATCCTAACATATTACCGTATCACTTAGAATAATGCTCTAAGGGTTATTTATATCAGCATTGACCATTTTACCCTTACATTTCTTCAAAAACGGAATTTCCAGCATTTTGCCCAGATTTTTCTCTAACTTTGAAAAATCATAATTAATTCTACAAAACTCCGAATGAGGTGCTGTAAAATTCCACATAACCCTTGATATGTCTATTTTCAAGGAAAAATAACGGCTTTAACTCGAAATTCATGAGTCATTCCCAGATTTTCCGTTTCCAAACACTGCTCAGATTTAAATCCAGTAAACAAAGCTTAACTTCAAAAATTATGATCTCCTTGTCCAGAGCTCAAAACGTTACAAATTATATATCAACGGAAAGCCCTAGATGTCTACTTTATATCTGGAAAATTTCATAATTTTATCACATGCCGTTTATTCCCAGATTTTAAAAATGTGAATATTGTCCAGAAAAACATCTCAAAATAACACTGTCTTATAAGGTGACAGAAAATTCTTATGAAAACTCTTATTTTCCAGTAAGCTTTTGATCTTCAAAAATAACATTAATCCGCTGAAATAAAGATAAGAGAGAGAGTAAAATCCTTACCTAAGCCCAAAAATCAGTTGCATTAAATCTTCTTGTCTTCACCGAATACTCTCCCAATTTCTATTATTCTCTCATACTCTCTTGGTATCTCCACTATTCTTTTCCTCTTCACTATTCTTCTCTTTCTCTTTTGGACGACACACATATAGAAATGGGGAGGTGTGCATGTCCTCTATATATAGGCCAAGAGTGAAGAAGGGAGGTGGAGTATACGTAGTCAATTTGGTGAAGTTTGGTGTGTTTGGTGGAAGGTAGGGAGTATATGTGTACAAATTTTGCTACCATTTTAAGAGAAGTAAAAAGATGGAAAGATGTTGATGTGCTTCCTGTCATCATTAACCAAAAATAGATACCGAATGGGTGTGTGTGTGTATCCATTAAAAAAAATAAATAAATAAGTGCATAATAAAGCTTACGTGCATGCTGTCAAAAATTATTTAATGCACATACATGCTTATTCATACTTCCATTCTCCACTTCGTACATCACCTACTCTTCACCAAATTTGCAATTCTTACGACATAAATATTCACACTTTAAATCCTCATTTCACACTTTACTCACCCTCCTCCAAATTTTCAAATCCTACGTGCACAATCAAATACCATTTCATACTTCAACCACTTTATACTCATTTACCAATATCCAACTACCATTTAATATTTATTTGCAAATATTAAATAAGTATTGGAAATTAAATCCTTAATTCCAATAATTACTCATATAGCCCTTCAGACCAAATTTCATAATGTATACGTGAATAGTAAATACGTACATATGAATAGTAAATTACTATTCATAGTCTCAAAATATACTGATCCCAAATTTGTCACATTTAAATACTGGGTCTAGTAGTCTTCCAAATATAGACTAATTTCCAAATCTTTAGACCCAAAATTCGGGATATTACAAGTTTCTTTGACTCTTTTAACATGCATAAGGTGCATAGGTTCTAGGTGTTGTGTCTCATTGCATTTCATTGTATTTTGCTGATTTTGTAGTAATTGGTTCTGATATCAGTGATTATCAGAGTATTTATCCTCTCTGATATCAGTTCTGTGTTTATGAAGTTTGTTCATTGAATACATTTCTAGTTGTTTATATGTTTATCTACTGTCATCCTCTGATCAACTTGTGTTGAAATGCAAAATTAGTCGTTCTCTGATAACTTCAATTCAACTTTTTGCTAATGACAAATAAGGGGGAGAGAATGGCAAGAAAAATATGTTGTATCTAATGTATTCTTACATTCATACATATTTCTCTTAAGGTATTTGCCATCATCAAAAAGGGGGAGAATGTTGGTTATGATTAGTTTTGATGATGTCTTATATAGATGCCATTCTTAATAGCAAAAAGATTGAGTAATATTGTTATCTCCTATATTGACTACATGCTATATTGAATGTAGATTATTTGAAGTTAAATTAAGAAGAATAATCAAGAAGGAGATAAGAGATGGAAGAAAGAAAGCATTTGCAAAAGTTGAAATGAAGCTTCATCATGTTCTGAATGTTGAAGAAGGCAGAAGTTGCAAATAATGATGAGCCCAAGTTAATTGATGAAGAATGATCAAGTTGGGAGATGGAAGAAGGAATTTAATGAAGAGATCATTGTTCAAGTTCTTATATTGATGCTAGAAGTCTCCAAGGTCATATGGAAGTTGGAATGGCTCAATTCAGAGTTAAATCAAGCAAATATGAGGTCCAGGACGAGTAAACTCGAGGTTTGGGCATAAACCTCGAGGTTTGAGTGTCTTCAGCACTTTTGGTGTCACTGGACCAGCCAACCTCGAGGTTGCAAGTGCAAACTCGAGGTTGCAAGTGCCAACCTCGAGGTTGTAGTCACAACCTCAAGGTTTCAGCACTATCAGCAACTCTGGTGCACTCTGTTCCATGTTCAGCTTCTGGCGACCTTCAGTAAATTGATGATATCTCTCAAACCAGGAATCGGATTGACACGAAACCAAAAGCATTGGAAACTAAACATCCAACACGTATTTCGGACAAACATTCAAGCCCAAAGGTGTTCATATGAATTATTGATGAATTTTACAAGTTGACACAAATATCAGCGTCACAGTCAGGAACAGCCTTTAGTATTTTGAGTATATCTCACAAACGGCAAATCCGATTGGACTGAAATCAGTGGCATATGAAAGTAGACTCACATAGCTTTCCAAAAAGACTTGAACGGACCAAAACGGATTTCAAACCAGGGAGATATGGCTTTTGGAAGTTGACAATCAGTTCAGGACGACGCGAAAAGGGCTGATCAAGAACAGCCTTCATTCATCCGATCTTAATGGACATAATACAATGACTTTGGAGCTGATTCTTCTTGCATTGGATTCTTACATCGAGCTTGGACATGTACAATTGAGTTTGAGGTTGGGTATTCTGTTTTAAACTTGAGATTTCATGAAAATACTTTGAACCTCGAGTATGGAGTTTCAACCTCGAGTATTATGGCTTACAGAGAGCAAATTGGTTGTCAAAGTATTGACAACCTCGAGGTCAAGTTTGCAACCTCGAGGTTGAGGCTTGTTTTCAAGAACTGAACTTTGCAATTTCAGAAGCAAACCTCGAGTATGGATTTCCAACCTCGAGGTTATCGGGCTCCAGAGGAAAAATGCTCTTTCAACCAAGTTTCCAACCTCGAGGTTACTGTTTCAACCTCAAGGTTGTGAGTTTCTAAAACCAGTACTTGCCTGAAACCTTCAGGCTAACCTCGAGGTTGGCCTCAAGGTTTGTGACCGTTGGTGCAATTTCAAATTTAGGAAATCTGCAATACCTTCTTGTTTGATCTCAATGCTTTCCATGATTATTCTATATTGATTCTAGATATGTTTAACCATCTTTCTAGTGAGTTTCAGATAGATTAACGAAGGTTCATTGAAGGATTAGAGCAAAAAGCAAAAAACTGTCAGAACAATAAATGCACAGCCCAGATAGTTGCTTCCTTTGGTTAATCCACTTGTACACGTCTGCAAAAGGCTAAAAGGAAGATTACTACAACAAGCAAAGTCTTCCCCAACGGGCAAATCCACAGAAAGCCACCTCAGATCAATTATACAACTGGATTAGTTGGAGATTAGAGAAAGAAGCTGACCAAACTTAAAGATAATCAGCTACAACGGTCTGATTGATTCTTCAACGGTCATAAACGGTCACAGACTCTTCTCTACCTATAAAAGACATGGATTGAAGCAGAAAAACGGAGAGACACATGATTACCATGGAAAAATGCTGATGCTCTGCTTCTACATCATTCTCACTCTGTTTTCCATATCTAAATAGCTTAGAGAGTGAAATGAATTGTATCTGAACTTCAGTGATCATTTATTCATTCCTTTGAGAGGAAATTCACTGTAAACACATTATCCTTCTGAGAGAAACTCAAGATTGGGTAATCTTGAGTGGGTTATACATTGTGTTGATTACAACTTGTAAGGGGGAGTGAATCCTAGTGAGAGGATTACTTCGAGTACGAAGTGTGTGATCAAGCAGTGTATCCTTACGGTGTGTAAGGGGGAGTATCTCAGTAAGAGATTTGTAAAAGGCTGCACAAGTGCCCGACTAAACTTGTGGGATTGTAGCGGTTCTCAAGTACCCGACTAAAGCTTGAGTGAGATAGTGGATTGAAAATCCCAAGTGAGGCTTGGGGACTGGACGTAGGTCAAGGAGGGCCGAACCAGTATAAATCTGTTTGCAAGCTCTTCCTCCTTATCTCTTACAATTCCAGCATTTACATTTGAGTATTTACCAATTGTTTGTGATCTTATTTTTATTACTCAAAGATGAAAACACTGAATTGCGAAAACGTTTTAAAGAGTGGAAATTTTTATACTTCACCCAATTCACCCCCCCTCTTGGGTGATAGCCGGAACTTACAGCGGGGTCTCCGCATCACTGCATATATTACCATATGCATGTTATTGTTGAAAGGCCTTTTCTCCTACATCACGAATAATGTCCTCTATGTGATCGTCCATATCCGTGTCATTATCATCAAAGGTCACTTCCCCATGTTGAGACCCACTTGGTATTTTTTCACCATGCCATACCCATACTGTATAGGTCTTACAAAATCCATGACAGATTAAATGTGTGTGTATAACTTTAGGACTTAGTCGCCTCTCATTCAAACATTTTACACAAGGGTAATAAAACTTCCCACTATCATCATTGGCATTTTGTTTAGCAAATTCAATAAAGTCCCTCACCCCATTCTGATATTCAACGCTCGTTCGTAAAGCATTTATCCAACTGTGATCCATAGTAGAATTCCTATGGACGGAAAGATCTAACATACGTATAATAAGGCAAAATAAATGCATAACGAAGAATCACTTTTGGTCATGAATATCACAGTGAAGCCAAACTAAAATACTCCCGAAGCAAAATAAATGCATGACGAGGAAATTTAAATGCTTCGCATGAAGGTCTTGTGGACTCACCTGTAGCATATAAATTCAAATGCCAAATAAGAGTCTTTCTTCTCCCGCCACGAACGTTGATGTTGGAGACAGCAAGAGTACCCTAAAAACATTTGTTGGTCAGTTGGGTAGGTCTCAAGTGCAAATATAATCTTTAGAATAGAATATTCATTAACAACAGAGAAGCACACAAGAGCATTTCATCGATTTCGTTCAACTCAAGAAAAACCCAGAACGATAAGTAGGCAAACCATGAAGTTATATAACCGAAACACCTCTTACAGCTTGGTTTAAGTTTAGCTGAGAAACGAGGAAGTGATTGTCGAGAGAGCAACGCGAAGCACCGACGGAGCAACACACAACCACGGGAGACAGAACCTCCTCAGTAATCACTTTCGGTGAGACAAGAGAAATTCAGAGAGGGAAATTTCATTTTCCGCGCGACAGAGATATGGTTTTATGTTTGGATTTTTTAAGACCGATTAATTATAAAGCATCCGGTCCTAAATATTTTATATTAAATTTTTAAGTGTTACCTTTAAGACCGAATTCTTATCCTATCCGGTTCTATATATTTAAGACCGCAGTTTTATAATACTCCGGACCTAAGTTAATTTTCCAGAGAAAAGAGTATTGACTTTGAGCCTTTGGCGAGCGCAGAAAATTATCAATGCTATTAATTAATGCTACTATTAATTACTTGAAGAAAAAATTAAAAAGAGACAAGGTTATAGTTATTAATTAATGCTATTCTTAATTAATGCTACTATTAATTACATTAACAAAAAATTAAAAAGAGACAAGCTTATGGTTCTTAATTAATGATATTCTTAAATAATGCTATTATTAATTACTTGAACAAAAAATTAAAAAGAGACAAGCTTATGGTTCTTAATTAATGCTATTATTAATTACTTGAATATTGCGGTACACATTGCCAAAAAAAACAGAAAATTATCAAAGCTTGTTATCCTTCAAAGCCCAAGCAATATCGGCTTGAGCAGCATTAATTTTCCGCCAGATATTAGCAAGTTCCCGTCTTATTCGTATCAAGTCGTTAGAAGAAAGACGACGAGGGTCAGCGGTCGGCGCGCTGGGGCCAACTGGTTGGAGAGGTGGAGCAGGAACCTCTTCATGGTCGGAAGGCTGGAGGGGGGGTGCGGCAATGTCTTCATCATCAGAAATAACAATGGGTCCAACGACCCGAGACTCTTCTGTTTCAATCGAACGCACTCTCGATGGAGGAGGCGCACCGTATAATGATCGACGGAAGGCACGAGCATCACGAGTAAGAGCACCCCTACGAGCGGTTATCTTGTATCTAACCATGGTTTGAGCAGTACGTTGGCGCAAAGAGGTATGAGGTGTTTATTAATAAAGGCAGAGCTAGAGGTAGTTTGGAGTTACGAGGTAGTGCGGAGTTAATAAGGAGTGTTAAGGACAGAGAGGTAAAGAGCAAACGAATGGTCTACACTTTACGAGCGAGTTTTATAAATATTATTTTTTTTAAAGATGAATTAATATTAAGACCGACCTTTTATAATTTCTCCGGTCCCAAAAGTATATTATTTATTTTTTAACTGAATTAATTTTAAGACCAACCTTTTATCACTTCTCCGGTCCTATAAGTATATTATTTATTTACTCAATTAAATTACTTTTAAGACCAATCTTTTATCAGTTTTCCGATCCTAAAATTCATTTATTCAAGATTTAAATTTCCTAAAAAAAGTTCATCGTTTCAAATTCCGATAGCAGAGTCGTATCCTTACACTCTATCAGATCTCTTCGGCTTCCAGATAAACTTCCAACATAACTAGACGTCTCCTCGTATTCTGATGAACTATGCATCTGCTCATTAAAGGTTCCGACGTTTCACTCCGGATGGGTTCTCTATTTAAAGCTGTTGTTACTTTACTTTCTTCACATTCTTCATCATCACTTCCATAATGGCTGCTCCACCGCCCTAAGGTCCTCCACCACCACCAGGTCCTCCTTTTCCTCCTCCCGCTGGGCATAACAATCCTTACCCTCCTCCTCTGCCTCCGAACCCGACCACCAAACAGCTGCTGCGCCACCTCCTGGCCCGCGTCGATCATATAGATCGACGACAGGGCCAGCTTTTTCAGGTCTATCACGCCGTCAACAACAAGATCAACGCGATACTCGACGCCCACGACGTTGAGTACAATCCGTTAGATGACGACGTCGCCGACCCCTCCGACGACTCCCTCCCCTCCGACAACGATGGGGAGGAGTAAATATTTTTCTGTTTTTTTAAAAAAAAAAATCATGTACTCCGCTGCCCCCCATGGGGCAACATTAAAAAATATATAATAAATTTGTTACTTTCCTATTTCGATCACCTTTATCCTTCTGATCAGTACATTCTTTCTTTTTCCGACAAGGAGGAAAAAAACAAAACATTGTCCTCGTGTGATCAACATTAAAAACTCGCACATTAAAATATCCAACAATATACAGTTAAGATCAGACCAACAAAACAAAAAGAACGTTTACCGTATTCGAATAAAAACAAACAGTGACAATTCTTCTCAAGGTTGGACCATCATTGTCCTCGGTGTTACCTCGCCAAATTAGAAACAAAGTGTCCTTTTCAATATCTCTCATCTTTTTCCGACAAAAAGAAAAGGGACAAAGAAAAGGGAAACCGATAATCTAAATCTGGAGAGGTAACATCGACTACAATGAGGGACCTAGCTTGATCAGAACGCCAGAACCTCGGTTGCCTTGAACCCTAATTAATTTGTCCGAAAAGCGAATCAACTTTATTTAAAGGAAGACTATTAGAAGCGGACGGAAAAAGGAGATACGGTCCTAAAAGTGTCGAATACTTTTAGGACCGTCATTTTAAAACATACGGTCCTAAATGAACTCTAATTAATTTGTCCGAAAAGCGAATCAACTCTATTTAAAGGAAGACTATTAGGAGCAGATGGAAAAAGGAGATACGGTCCTAAAAGTGTCGAATACTTTTAGGACCGTCATTTTAAAACATACGGTTCTAAATGTCTCACCAATATTTTGTCAATACTTTTAGGACCGGAAGTATTTCAACATGCGGTCCTAAAAGTCTCATATTATTTAACCGAAAAATTTTAGGACCGGAAGTTTACCCATATTCGGTCCTAAAGTCACGAACTCGCTATATCATCCTGAACCTCAAATTTCAAGCGCACTAAATAGCTATATCCACCATCCAATTTCAGATACCCCAAAATGGAAACAAGAAAATTGTTCGAAAAATTAAACAAATTTATCTATTCAATTTTACATTGTCTGTGTATTATTTAAAAATTGATCGAAAAAATAATCAAATTTTACAGAATATTTACAAATGAATAACATCATTAATTATTGTCCCTGATCACTACTTAAGATCAGGTCATACAGATATTGACAAAACAATTAGCATATGTGCTTGAGTTCAGCATCCGAGAAGGGGGCAGGGCATTGAAACATCTGTAACATCAAAGACACAAACTGAATTAATAACTTGCGCCCATATTTAAGATGTAATTCATTAAGCCAGAAACTGAATTAACTTACGTGCATAATATGTAACATCAAATATTTACCTTTGCAAATAATTTAGTTTCTCCTTTAGTGAAAATATCATACATGTGTTTCATGATGTATTGGCCACATAGGTTGGACTCATGTGGTTGCTAACGAGTCTAAAAAGAAAAAGAAATATATAAGTAATATATATCTTATGACTAAGTTCACAAGGCAGTTGACAAGTACCAATATTATATTGTACCAACCTCTGGTCTGAGCCATTTAGGCTCTTTGGCCTTTGAAGGACACTTTTGGAGTGCATCGATTTGGAAGGTCCTCATGGCACTATCATCAAAAATGCATATTTATCAATTCACTGAAAATTCACAGCAGAGATTTCTGACAAGAGAATCAAAATGACATGCTTACTCGTTGATGGTCTAGACCAACGTGGGCACTGGCATGCTGTGAGTGGAGCATAAGAAGATAGCTTTAATTTCTTCCATGCACATGATGACCAACTGCCAATGGCGGCTGAAAATTCACAGCAGTAAAGTATACTAAGTGATATATGTAGGCATGTAGCAGAATTAAGTGACTTGTAGCCAAGATTTGTGATATGTACCTGTGGAAGAATGGCAACAAGTACACCTTTCTTCTCACATTACACAACCTCCTTGATATGTACTCTTGTCTTTGCACCATGGTTGTTTGACTCATATACTATGGGCACAAGAATCCAAAATCGTCCAACCTGCCCTCATTCCCCAATTCTTGATGCAAGAACCTACAATAATTACATCGATCAAGGAATTAGTATATATATGTATGTGTGTCTAAACGATGCATTTAAATTATGTACCATAGAAGAACATACTTACTTCATCCAAATTTGAATAATTGCATCAGTAAGCTCCTGTCAAGGAACCAGCAGGGAGTCAATATCAGAGTCAACTTGGACTGGTAGGGGAATTGTGTCGCCTACTACTTCATTGACAGGCCACGATTTAGTTTTAAAACATCCACTTTTCACCATATCGGTTATTTTTTCGCGACCAATCAACTTAGCAGTAGGGGATTGAGCCTGAGGGGAAGGGGATTGAGCCTGAGGCGGAGGGGATTGAGCTCTACGAGGGGATGGAACTTGAGGACGAGGGGTTGAAGCTTGGGGAGGAGTACAGACATATACAAGCTTCACTGGCCAAGAGATGAAGGTTCCCTTGACATCACTCACAATCTTCATCTCATCAGTTGGGAGAGGGAGAGGGAGAGGTGCATCAATGATCACCTTTTCAATTGACACTCTGACTTCATCATCAGACATTTGTTGGTGGTGTACAGTTGATCCCGAAAAGTTGTGGACAGTCCCTTTTGCAACCAATAGTAGTCTACCATGATCCTCCACATAAAGGTCTATCATGATCCTCCACATAAAGGTCACAAGGTTACTCTAACTGTCCAATAATGTAGCTCCCTCGAGTGCTCTGTTGCACAGTTGCAGGTGAGTGTGTGAAGGGAACACTGGTCTCTGGACGTGAGCTCAAAAGCAGCTTCACCTGATTCAGTTCCTCCCTCAACTGGCTAATATCAGATTGATACTTTGCTTCTTTAGCCGCTGATTCCTCATTTATTTTGGCCACTATCTGTTGCATCTCCTTCCGGGTAATCACCTCTTTCCTATGGCGTTTGGCGGATGAACCAAAGAATATCTTCAAGCCTACCTGTCCTCCAACCCCCCTTACATGCCCACCATGGTCCGGTTTTCCGGTGGCAACAGTGAGAAGATCACTCCTACCGGACGACACGAAAGATCTCTCTGCCTCTTTCTTCTTAAGATCTTCCTGTAAGGTACAGATAACGAGAAGCTTAGTAATGAATCATGTTTAGTAACTAAAAAATAACAACAATAACGATACTTACAATTTTTTCAGCAACTACACGAGTTTGTTCACTCATGTAGGAGCCGCTTGGCTTTCGCCGAATGTGCAACCACAAATCCTCGCGACGTATTGGAGATGGCGGACCATGTACCGCCTCAGGATTGGATTCTGCTTCATCTTCCAATCTCTTCCGCTTGGCCGCCATTAATTCCTTTTCAGCCCTTTCATATCCGCCACGAGAAGCCCTATGCGGGCAATCATTCTTTCTCCCTATCTCCTGTGCTTTTGCCCTTCTTTGCTGTGAATTAGAATTGAAAACAACTATTAATTATGAATTCCAGTCATCTCACTAACAGAAATTAGAGAACTTCTGCTTGATATGAACCTTAAACACTAGTCAAATTCACTTGATCAAGTTTCAACATTTTATTATTTAAGGAAGATGTAGATAGGTTAAGAAACAAAAGAGAATTATGCTTACAAAAGAGATATGTTTTGTACTGCTAGGTAGATAGAACAAGAAACAAAAGAGGATTATGCTTACAGAATAATACAAACTTCATCCTTTTTAAGGCATCCAGTGGGATCATCAGTACGTCCACATTAAATAGTAACAATTGGGTATATAAAGTTTCCTCCTTTTAAGACTATTCATTTCCTCCTTTGCAAGACAAACCATTACATAATTACCTCCTTAGTATTTTACCTTTTCAGGGTTTACATATCAGACTTGCATAGACAAAGGCAGGAAATGTATACTTCTATTCACACACCAAACAATATAATTTAACTAACAGGATTAGATGAACAAATATAAGCTCACAGGTTACATAAGCAAACAAAACTAAATATAGACTCACCAGAGCGTCAGGAGTGGTCCGCAGCAGAACAAATTATTTCCAAATTCGTTCATCAATAAATGTGTACTGTTCCCAAGGCCGTTTGGCAGGCACAACCTCGTAAAAAATATACGTGTTAGCGAGAGAGGTCTTAAACTTCCTCCACCGATCAGCACAATAAGACAATGTCTTGACTTTCAACTCCTCAGAGTCGGGACAGTGTATGTAAGCCTGATAGTGTCCCAAATAGGTTGCTTTACTTTGTCAAAGTCAACACTTTTCCACTCATCTTCCAAGATGTTAACCTTGTTGCGTGCAAGATACCCGACAAAACTATTATATTTGTTTTTATTAGGACCGAAAGGCCGCAACTTTTCATCGAACTGAATCTCGAGCCTTGACCCAGAAGTCCGACTTAGAGATACATCCATCATTCATGTACCTCTTCTACCATGGCGTGCAGGGCGGTTAGGAGGCACATTGTCAGTGGAGGAGGGTTCGTTCTGACCCACACCATTAACTAGCGATCCCGAAACACGAATGGTATCGTCTTCACTGTTCATTTTCGAGACAGTAAGAGAGGAATGCTTGAGCAACTAAGAGAGTAAGAGAGGCTACTGGTACGTGGGCGAGGAAGAGTGGTAATGCAACAGGAAGAGTGGAGTGGCTTCACAACAATAAAAGGGGTTTCAGAGTTCAGAGGTACAATGTAAGTCTTAAGGTAACGTTTTGCGCGAAGATATATTTGGCGGTTTATTTTTAAGACCGGATGAACAACAACGACGGTCTTAAAGGTTAAGTTTTAAGACCGTCCATATTTTAAACTCCGGTCTTAAAAGTATTACTACCGGGCGCGATTTATGTTCAGCTTAAAAGTATAATCTTTAAGACCTCCTGTTATATATATCCGGTCTTAAAAGTTTTATTTAATTTTTTCCTTATTATTTTGGACCGTAGAAAAAATAAGTCAACCTGTTCGAGATTTCTCTATAAAGAATTTTTAGATTTCAATTTTTTTAATAACATTTTTAAGATCGGTCGTTTTTCTAAGCGGTCTAAATAATATATTTAAGAGCCATTGATAAACGATTCGGTCCAAGAAGTTCTTTATATTTACAAAACTGCCATCGGTCATACCTTTAAAGTTCTTTATATTTACAAAACTGCCACCGGTCATACCTTTAAGACCGGGCCGTCGATAGTCCACTCTAAATGAGGCGATCTTAAAAGCCTTTTCATATGTACTTGTGATAATGAATTCAAACCTAAAAAATCCAGTAACAAGAGTTAAACTACAATAGCCATCACTCATGCCAACTGGCGTAAAGAGAGATAACTCAAGTGCCAAAACTGATCATTTAAGATACAAACTTTGCATCAAAAAAAAAAAAAAAGGTTAGCAGGCTACAAAAAGAGACAAGCATTGTGCCTTTATCTTCCAGAATACATTTCCCATAAGCAGGTAGAAAAAAATTACACACACGAAAAAAGAATATTGATGGATCCATGACGAAGAAATGCATTTATCATGCCCACTCAACTACTGTGGACACCCCAATACATGAACTGGCCTTCAAGAGTGATACCTAGGTATGCAGGATCTAGTATTTCCCTTGTATTTTGGTGAATACTTAGGAAAATAAGAAGGTGAATATGTATCTCAAGAATTATAATCTATTGATTATTTTTCAATCCGAATTTCACTTCGAAATTAATTGACAAATTGTTAAATATGTGATTACATTTAGTGGCTATAAAATGTGTAATACCCTAAAAATCCTATTTAGCATAACCACTAAATGATACCTAATAACATAGGTGAATATGTGGTCTCAAAGATATTATAACTTATCTAATTTAAATTAGGAAATTTCCTCCTATAATCAAATGAACCAAGAAGACTCAAATATTCAAATTTCATTTAGGAACCATAAAATATCATAAAATACAAATAATTACCGTATTAAGTTATGGTTTACATGGAATTAGAAAGAGCAATGAGGTACTACAAAAAATACTAAAACAAAATAGGGGAAATAATAAAAATCGATGAACAACTAAGTGTTCAATAAATTAAATAATTGTGCTAGACCTTTATAAATAATCAAGGAATTAATTAAGCATCATCTAATTTATTAAGAGACTAAATTTACTAAAATACCCTTAATTAACACACTAATGCTTAAAATCATAATTAATTCATAAAAAGCCCTAAAGAGCTGTCATCACACTGAGCCCAATTAAGGGGCGATTAGTAACAATTAGTGAGCAATTGAAATTACAACAAAGAAGACACTAAATTTAACTAAATTAAATTATGCATAAATGAAGATGTATAATTCCAAATTAAAAGCCAATGGCTAATTAAGAGTTGTCTAAATGAATTTCTAAGGATTATAATTAAATTGGGGTTCCTAAAATGGTATAAGATATCATGAAAATAGGAAAGTATGTTGTCTCCAAAATAGTAGTGTATTTATTCTACTTCTTGAATACTTAATAGGGCAAAATCCAATTCTCTAAATTTTAATTAGGAGTCATAAAATATTATAAAATGCCATAAAAACACCTAAATTAATTAACTAAGATTTCCAACAATTCAAGAACAATTAAATTCACACTTAAGGATATATTGTCATATAATTCACATATTGACAAAATTAAGCTGTAAAGGAGTAGGAAGAGGTTTAAAATAATTAGTAAACACTAAAAATTAATCATTGACCATCAAAATTAATCTTAATTGAATTAACATGCATAGTTAATTCAATGTTAAATATTTAGAAGCAAATTGCAATATTTTGGCTAAATTCAATAATAAAGCCTAACAAGGGATCAATAATTGTAACAATTGGACTTGGTAGGATCATAATTGAATTGGTAATCAATAAAATCATTACAAACTAAACCTAATTAAGCTAAATTAAATAGTAAACAAGAAGAAATTAAATTAGGGCTTTTTGACACAACAAAAACATCATTGGATCATTTTTGAGGTCCAAACTTTTGCCCAACCAACCAATAAAGCCCAAAAACAATCAAAAACCCAAAAATCTGAAGCGGGGCACGGTTTTGGGAGAAGCTTCAAGGGGAAGGAGTTGCTTTTTGTGTCACATGGTCAAATGGTAGCTTGTAGGATACAAGTTACTATTGCATACTTGCACTTCAAGTTGTTTAGCTTCTAGGAGAAGGAAGAAGAAAGAGAATAAAGGAGAGAGAGAGAGAGAGAGAGGGCAGATGAGTGTGTGTATGGTGAGGATGTAGTGTTTTGAGGGAACCCTAGATCCAATGGTGGAAAGTTGTCAAGAGTGAAGTTGCAATTAATTACACAATTGCCCAACCTTTTCACTATAAATAGAGGCATAGGTCATTCACTTTTCTTCACACCAAGAAAAGCATCATCTGCTTATTTGAGAGAGAGTTGAGAGAGTTGGAGGAAGAGCTTGAAGGAGTCCAAGCTTTAGGTAAGCAAAGTTCTTGGTTTTGAGTTTTAAAGTCATAGGTAGAAGTAGTTTTAATCTTTAAAATTCTAGAATAATTTTAGTTTCATGTTTCTATAGTTAAAAATAGCCTTGTTTGGAAAATTTAGTGAAGAAATTGGTTCTGCAAAATTTCCGGGTTAAGAACACGGTAGTAACGAAGTTCTGGCGAAAATTCGTCGGTTAGGCGATTTCTCAACAAGTCACAGAAAAACGCATATTTTATGTTGAAAATGCTATTGAAAAATTCTGATAAAATTCATGATGAAATTAGACATATAGAGCTTTCCAAATCTGTAAATAACATGTTGAAATGAGCTCTGTACAGTGAGAAAGAAATTCACAAAGTTTATGCTGCGAAAATGCTGGAAATTCTGGGCAGAGGATGAATACGTGAAATCTGGGAATGAGTTTTAAATTCTGGGAAAATTTTGGTATTTTTACTGGAAAATAGACGTCCTAAGGAGTCCGGAACATTTTACGGATCTTCGTTTCGATTTTTCTAGAATTAGTTATGATTTTTCAAAGATAGGCGAAATTCTGCGCAATATTGTCCAGCGTTTTTCAACGAATTTTGAGGAAATAAAATGATGGTTTAATGTATCGAGGGTAGAGTAGTCAGTAGTGGCCAAAATATATTTTAGGATATTATTTACAAATTAATAACGCAATATTCCTAATATAGGAAGTCTGCAAACGTATACCGATCGTCGTCATACCGGAATTATCAATCCAGGTACGGACGCGTACTGTAACACTAACTCTGATGCTTATTGTATGCTTATATGTGATAGATAGTCTGAAACTCTGTTTTGAAAATTGATCATACACATACAGCTTGATACGGGTTATAGTCGTGATAACGCCGTTATGTTTTCCTAGCGCGGAGGACACGATAGGCCATCATGGCACTGGAAGATAGTGCAGACTATAATAACATGCATATTGCAGTGGCTGTGTTATGTTATTATTTGAATATGAGAATATTGTATGTGATTATTGCTGTTTTGACATGGATATCTGTCTTGCATATTTGATACATAAGTATGAGGTTAACCGTTACCTGAGGTTCAATGGTAATTGAACCTCAGCTCTTAACATAGCGTTAGGGTCCGGAGGAACCAGGGCCAAGGACAAGGATAAGGGGCCAGCGCGAGGACGAAGACTGAGAAATTTTTATTTCAATGTTATTTTGTTGAACTATTTTCAGACTACTGTACCACTGTGTAAGCAGCCAGATACTACATCAGTAAATGTTTATCAGATACTCACACTTTTGAAATTATTCTGATGCTCTACTCTGATCAGTTATTTCAAAAACTCTTCAGAAAATTGGGATGTTACAAAATGTGACATAAAAATCACATAAAAATAATGGTTATTTCCAAAACAAAAGAGAGAAGAAAAGAGAATAAATGGCGCATAGCCAAATTGTTATCTATTTACAACAATCTCTTGGAACATGAAACTCCACTAATTGAGATTAAGGGCAAACATTTGTAATTACCTAATAGGGCTATATTTTTGCCTAAAGACAAGAGGTAGAAGACAATAAAAATAGTAGTTGTCAAAGGGAATAAAACATATAATATTTAAGGGAATAACATTTTTGCTTTTATTGTAGAAATGTTATTCTGCAGCAACCCAGAAACGGTGCCGTTTCTGCCCTCTTTTTTTTTTTTTTTGGCCTCCACTTAATTCTTTGTTCAGCAATTCCTTAACCCTTCGTTCCAACTGCTTGGCCTTCGAACTCCTCCCGATCAAAGGCATCGCTTCCTTCACAATGTCCATAGCAGATTCAAAAAACGAAAGATTCCCTGAGACCAGAAACCCATCCAAGATGGATGATGTAGAGCATGGTTTTGCTGGCATAGCATTCACCCTTTTTTGCATTTGCTTGGAATTTCCTCTTCAGATTCCTGATTTTGTTCACTAATTGCTTCTTAGATACATCAGCATGGATCTTATTCTTCATGTATTCATGAAACAATGTTAGCTCAGAGCATGGGTCAACACCTCTCTTTGAATGGTCATCCATCAAGCCCTTTAGGATCGCTATCTCATCATCCCCATTCTAAAGGCGTTGAGCACCAAACTCCTTTTTAACATCTTCATCTTGACTTTCCCATACCTTCTTGTTTTTAGACTCTTTCTTCTCCGTGTTGCTCCCATTAGCGCACTTTGAGCCTCTGGCAACGACAATCGTTGCTGGCATAGGAGCCGAATTGTTGCTGACTGCATCCTTAAGAGCATTCAAGGGGTCATTGGTTGGCTTTAATTGGGAGGAGTTCGAAGGCCAAGCAGTTGGAACAAAGTGTTAAGGAATTGCAGAAGGAAGAATTAAGTGGGGGCCAAACAAAAAAAAAAGAAAAAAGAAAAAAAGAAAGGAGCAAAACCGACACCGTTTCCAGGTTGTTGCAGAATAACATTTCTGCAGTAAATGCAGAAATGTTATTCCCAATATTTAATGCATTTTATGCTAAAATTGCATATGTCAAGTAAGGGATAAATATCTAGTTGACTATCATCCAACTTGTGCATGTGTCCAAGTTGAGAAAAACAATAAAGATCTCCTTGAGGGGCCGATATTTTCAAATTAGCTAGGGGCCAAGGAAGACATAATAGGGCTTGATGAATAATGCCCTTGATAAGATAACAAACCAACTACACAATGACATTTAGCATTAAGTGACACTTAAGCCCTGATTTGAATTATAAAATCACATCATCAACTTGACCAAGAAAGTCATAATTTTTGGCTTGCACATGGGAGTGATACGAAGCCAAGTTGTTCAAGATAAGAGCACATGCAATTAGAGCCAAAATATTCTAGAAACTTCTGGAACATTCTTGAGTTATGGAGCAAATGAGACCATAGGGAATTGACATGTCACAAAGCCATCCAAGGGCTAAAAATGGGGACGAGGATGTTGACCAAGATTAAGGGAAGAGAGGAAAGATGAAAAGCTTGGTGGTTAAGCTAACCAAAGAGGATATTTTGCAAGGGTAAAGCGGTAATTTGACTTGTGGGGTGTAATATCCCAAATATTGGGACAAGGAATTTAGAAATAAGACTGAGATAAATAGGCTTCTAAGCTAGTAAAAGTTCAAGGTCTTAAGCTTTTTATGAGGAAAAGCTTAAGATAATTATTATAAATATCATGGACTTTGAATTTTGGAAAAAATATGAAATGATATTTTAATGATATAGAAATATTTTAAGGAAATTTATTATAAAAATTTGGCCTAAAATAATTATAGAAATTGTCAAAGTAATATCCTCCATTTACTTTGTGTTTTACTGTGGGTAGTTGAATCATGGAACACTACCTATTATTTTATTTGAAAGTATGGGAAGCATGGAACACCTTTCACCTTGTTGATTCATGGGACACCGACGTATGCATTTCTCTTCTATTTGTTCACATGCATACTCTATTCCTTAATTATCTTAAGGCGACACACCCACACACCACTCATTGAAAAAGTGGCCAACATGGATAACCCACACTCACACCCCTTTATTCTTATTCGGTCACTCCTTCCACTCGCATTATCTCAATTATACATTATATCTCGCACACTCCCTCTTATTCACTCACGGATTGCACAAGAATGCTCACACTTCATTTGGCCGAAACAAGCAAAGAAGTGAGAGAGGGAGATGAATGCAGAAGAGGAAGAGAGCACAGATGAGAGTGAGAGCCGAGAGGAAGAGACCGTTTGAGAAGCATCGGTCAACATGTACAACACCGCTATTTCCGAAAATTCAATAAGGCAATCAGGTTTATGCAACGTTTTGTCTAAACAAATGACTTCCTATGAATGTTAGATTTGGTAAGAAGAAAGTACGCTTCTTAATCTTTCAAATGAGTGCTAGAACGTATTAATTCGACGTCAAGAACTCCGGTTATGAATTTCCAAAGTTTGGTTATAAAAACTGGAAAATCCTATTTCCAGATTTAAGTGGCATTCCTTTTTCAAATTTCTGGGATTTATACAGCCATTAATTGGTTTATTGGTTTTTCCCCCTGAAACTAGACTTATAGAGCTTCAAACAGAAATTTGAAACACCCCAATCGGAGTTCTATAGAATTCATTATGATTTTTCAAAGTTAGAAGTTGAACACTGAAAAATGCTGGTTTTCAGAAATGAACAGTGATTTTCGTATTCACTTTTGAAGTGATAAATGTTTGAGTTTTTCCATGAAACTTTCCAGAATGATAGTAGACATATCAAGATTTAATTTGATAGGTCACAAACCTCATTTGGATTTGTATTCAGGGAAATATGAATTTTTGAAGTTAAGTATGAAATCTGGAGTGTTTTCTGAAACGTTTTCTGACTAGTGCTTACGTTTTTGAAATCTGGGAATGAATGGATTAAGATAAAATATTGAAACCAATTTTCCTAGGAACTAGACTAAACAAGGAGTTTATGGGTTTTTGAACCACCTGATTTGGAGACCTAGAACTCCAGATTTGTATTTTAAAAATTAGACCATGAATCTGAAAGTTTTTCTGGAACAGTTAAGATGAATGAAAATTCTCGGAACAATATGTGTCTATTTGTTAGTGGAAGTATTTTTACCTGAAAATAGACTTAATAATGAACACGTGATTTTTGGAAGCACATCATTTAGAGTTTTGTGTAATTAAATATGAATTTTCAAAGTTAATTGAAAATTCTGCCAGTTTATAGAGTTTATTCGGAAATAAGTAAAATACAAAATTTGGATAAATAATAACTCTGCTGTCCATGAATATTTAAATATAGGAGTCGATATTTATCCGGGACAACCAAATGATTGAGAACTAGATCAGGAATTGAAAAGATCACAAGGTAGTAATGTTTCTCTCACATACTAAATGTTTGCCTTTACATGTATGTATTTATCGTTGTATATATATATATATATATATATATAATGTTTGAATGTTCTGAATGTCGAATGTGTTGAATGAATTGTATGTATAATTGATGGTTGACTTGCATGTACTGTGTATATATTTTATGTGAGCAATGATTAACATTACTACTGAGATTCATTTGAATCCCAGAATATTTTTGAATTAGTTAATTTTGCAGCTTGTATAAGAAGATTGAAGAACAAAGGAGATGAAAACGGATGAGTACATGATGGATAAAGATTTTTACTTCCATCAGATTTATACTTTGATGTATATTTATACATATTAGTGAATAGTAACATATACGTGAATAGTGTCGTATACGTGAACAGTAAAATTATATATATATATATATATATATATATATATATATATATATAAACACTTCCATGTACGCAATTAAAAATGGTGTATCTAAGGCGGGTGTTACATGGGGCCCACAAGCAGTTTGTCATCCACTTATTTAAGCACATGGTCCCCCTTGCATGCTACTCAAAATTGAAACACAAATATGATCTTTGAGAGTGAGAGGCACGAAATTAGCAAAAAAAAAAAAAAAGAGAGAGAGAGAGAGAGAGAAGCACGAAATTGAGAATGAGAGAGAAAAGGGAAGAGTGTAACATTATTAGAATTTAAAATTGAAAATAAATAAATAAATAATAACAATATTTTTATTTTTTAAAAAAAGAGAGATTAATTTTTTTAAAAAAAAACAAGAAAGAAAAGAGAAAAAAAATTATATATGTATAATTGTGTGGCAGGTACACTGCCACACCTAAATGGTGTGGCAATGTCCTGCCACTAACGTGGCATGGAGGAAGTAGTATTATCAACAACAAAAAATCCCTCAGTTACCGCCTTAATCCACCGCCTTAATTAATTGCCTATATATATATATATAATTGTGTGTGTGTTTAATGGAGAAAAAAAGTGTGTGTGCGCGCAAGTGATCCGAAAAGTGAGTGATGGAGAGAGAGAGAGACGACGGAATTGAAGGAGAAGAGAGAAAAATGAGTTTATTTAAGGTATATTATTCATTTTATAAGATCATTTATGTAGTTAAATTAATTTCTTTTCAATAAACTTTCTTCATGAGAGTTGTTATACCTAATTTTCTCTTTCTAATAAAGGTAAGATAGTATTCATTATTGAAAATTTTGGGATTAGGATATTGGTAAAGTTTTGGATTTTGATAATAGAAAACTATATATATGAAGAGTATTATAAATAAATAGCTTTAATCGGTTTAGATTTATTAATTTGTTTCTATGGGAATTTAGTTATTTTCTATCTAAATGAATTTAGATTTGTGTTATATAGGATATTTTTACCGATTAAATGAAAATCTAAGCATTTATTTGGATTAATAGAAATATTATTTAAGGTTTAATCGGTTGGTTTTGTTAAATCTTGAATCAGATGAAATTATGATTTGAGATTTGAGATTTTTAAATTAGAGTCGATATAATTTTGAGTATGTGGAGGTCTAGAGATTGTTTAATAAATTAGGTTTTAATTATAAAAGCCAGTATTAGGTTAAAAATTAAGGAATAGATAAATTATCATTTTTAGGAAAACTAAAGAGAAATAATAGCTTAATCAATTATTTAACTATGAAATGAATGATTATTGTTAATTCTATTAACTTACAATTATATATTTATTTTTAAGGGAATTGATTTCTCTCATGGTTAGTGTTGTGTCAAGAATCTGAGATAACCACTTTTCCAATTTTTCTTGTATACTTGTTGAGGTGATTATAAATGTATACTTATATATTTAAATGATATAGATATATTATAGTTTGTTACCTCTGAAAATGTATGTATATGAGATATTTATTTGAAGATAAATTTTAATTAAGTGGGCATAATTTGTTTATAATGTTATGATTAAAATTGTTTATTTTGTAATTATGAAAGTTTATACACGATGTTAATTATCAAACATAACTGTAAATTGTTGATGTTGGAAATTGTAATATTTCACTGCATATTGAGGTGTTTTAGATGGAGATGAGATATGATGGTAGGAGATTGATTTTATACCACGTGGTATTGCCACCATTGATCGCACAGTAGTTGACCGGATATTGCCCTTGATATCATCCTAATCCTTTGGCCGGGATTAGGGTCAACCCTTGGGACGGTGACACTTTTCTATCTTTGAAAGAAAGGGAACCTATGGTCCGGTACGAGTTTTGTAGCCTTTGGCCGAGCTACACCACATCATTGGTGAGCTTGGAATAATCTCGTCAAAGAGAATAAACCTATTATATTATAGCTCATGGGTTCTGTCAGCGATTATAAGGAGGGTTGAGGGAGTTATATGCATATTGAATAATTTTGATTTTTTTTTTTTTTGGTTACAAAATGGACTGATCAACCCAGATCAGTAAGGTCGGCAACAAAGTCTGATACTACCGCCTCCCTTAGCATCCTCGCTGAGAAGAGGGCGTAAATCATCCGATGGATCCTACAAACTATGGTACCCTGGTCCCAGGCTCAAAGCATATGTAGCTAGCATGTCCGCACATCGATTGCCCTCTCTCTAGGTGTGAGTTACCGTGACTCGCCAATCCTGTCCCATGAGACGTTGAATTTTCTGCGCAAGACTCATATGCGCCCTTGGACCTCCATCACTTTGTACAAGAGTAGCGCCACCAAGCAATCAACCTGCACCAGAACATCTTGACAGAGATTTGCCGTATCTTCCAAAATAACCAGATTAGAAAAGGATTTGCAGTATAATGTAACCTGGGTCGTTTCCCCGATGAATTCACAGCAGGTTTAATTGACAACAACAGCAAAATAGAAACAGTAAAAATGGGGGTTTTGTTGATTCAAACAGATTAAAAAAGAAATTAAACAGAAACAGAACGAAATGCAGAAACAGATTGGATTAAACAGAAACAGATAAAAAATGATTAACCCAATATTTAGATTCCAGAAACTTCTATCATTGAACGAAGTAAGAACGAACTCGCGTTTGGTTCTGGATGAACGAAATCTTTGCGTTCATCTAGAAATTCCCTCAACTAGACGATCGCCTAGCATCTGTCCAAATAGTGTCGTCTCACTATGTGATCGCACAGTAAGGCTTCAAACCTAGTTCGAACTCAGTCCTTGGGATGAACCAAACCGAATATTAAAACTAATATTCGAACTATTTTCAGAAATCGGATCCGATAAGATGAAAACAGAAATGAGTAACGTTACCGATTAAGCACGAGCTCTCTGGATGAATCATGGAATCATCAACGTTGGGTTAATCACAAACGTTTAGCCGAACATAACTGGAAAAAACGAAGAACAGACGAAGAACGCGAAGAACATTTCAGAGAATTTGAAAGCTTCTATTTTGATCCACCAAAGTGTAAAAACGTATGGAATTGTGTTTGTGGTTGCTGCATGACCTAAATAAAACCTAAAAAAGGGAAAATGGGCTTTAATTAAAAGTGGGCTTTAATTACAAAATTCGAGCCCAAATAAAATTCAGAAATTAACATCGACTTCGGATCCAAAATTGACCGTCCTCTTGTCCGAATTTGCCCTTCATGTCTTATAACAATTGTAGCTCTCTGAATCATCTGAAATATGAGACAAAAATGAGGCAAATCCGATGTCTGGTTCAAGAGTTATGGTAAAAATAGTGAAGCAATGTAAAACTGGAACTTTACTACTAAAAATGGCTAGAATAAAATCAAAGGCCCAAAGCCCAAATAGATATAAAAGCCATTATTTATTAGCTAAAGAGTCCTAAATTATTAATCAAGAGACAAAAAGTAGTGTATGAAATATTCAATTATCACGTCTCTGAAACTCAAGGCCCACGCCAGCTCCAAGCCATCCATCAACGCCCAAAGCTCAGACTGGAGGGAAGTACACGCCTCGATGTGCCGACAGCAACCAGCAATCCACGTGCCTTCATGATCCTGCAACAAACACCCTGCTCCAGCCAGCAAAGACTCCCTCTTCCAGGACCCATCACAATTAAGAGAAACTGCAGGGGGTGAAGGCTTGAGCCAATAAATCATCCTCTCCTCCCTCGGTCTCCCAATCCCCTTTACACTACAGACCCACATTCCAGCCTAGTGACTGAATTCTACGAGTATCAATGCCTCTCGAACAAGCTGACTAGGTTGACTAGACTTATTCTCGAAAATCGCCGTATTCCACGCCTTCCACAGTAGCTAGCATACTAAGCCGAACAAACTCGACCACCTTGCCTAACTTCCACCATACCGTCGTTGGTTGGATAAATTCTGCAGCAACCACTCCCTGAAAGGAAGTGATGCAGACGGTGTACCCTGGGAAGGCGCCAACAAGAGGCTCCAAACTTCCTTTGCTAACTTGCAGTACCTTAGGACATGATCGATATTCTCCACCCCCATACCACACCTGCTGCATAGGTCCGTCTGGGTCATATGGCGTCTCCGTTGTTCCGCATTCGTAAGAAGGCCTTGCCGAGCAGCCAGCCAGAGGAAAATTACTCAGAGTTATTGATTTTACGAATAGATGATTGGCCCGCTTAACTATCTTGTAATCATTCCCTGTATACTTGTTAAATTGGATATGTGGTTACTGAGTCTTTGTGACTTACCCCGTTATCATTTATTTTTCAGACGAGAATTTAGGCACTGATACTAAGGAGAAGAAGGCATCCGAGACTTGATCAGAGTTATTAATCTTGTATGTCTCTTTTGTTACATGAGCATAATCTGATGTATATTGCCAAACTTTAGGACCTTTTTGGTACGTTGCATATCTTGATCACTCTGCTGCATACTAGAACTTATATTATGAACATAGCCTGTTGATATAAAATTTAAGGTGGTAATTATTTATTTTGGGCAGAATTAAATATGTTTAGGTATAAAATAATTATTTAAATGGTAATTTTGGAAGGATGTTACAAAGAGCAAAGCTTCAAAGCACTTAAATATGTGTTTCAGATTTTTATGGATCACATAACAAGATCAAAGTAATTTGTGTTTCAATTTGTAGAATTCCTCCTTCCTTCTTGTTATGTGATCGTTCTTTTGCTCATGATTTTTCCTTAACCTCTAACTTTAGTAAGAGCCCTTTTTCATGATGATTTTCATACTGGAGTTGGAAGTTAGAAGGAAGGAGGAATTCTACAAACACAAAAGTTGACAAGTTGGTAAGATCTTAGCTCAACTTGTGGTATTTTACCTTTAAAGCCTAAACTAGTTGGATTAAGTTTGTCTTGGAATATGGAGGCATGGAACCCTAAGGGGACATGTTGTCCAAAATGACAAGAACAAGATTCAATAGCACCAAAGTATAAAAGATTAAATTTGGAAGCAAACCTATGGTTGAAATCATGATTTTATGTGAAAAATGATTTTCTTTGTTTTTAGCCAAGGATTTGGCCTAAGCAAGAAAATGGTAAAGCAAAATTATTTCCATGATTTTAAGGTCACCAAGAGATTTAAAATAAAAAATGGAGTGAAAGCATGGTGGAAAATGATTTTTGGAATCAAAATATCAAAGTAGTGAAAGTTGAGAAAAAACTACCAGCTTTGAGTTCATTGGAGTTTTGAGCCAAAAAAAAAAAGTTCATTGGAGTCAGTTGCCTGTGAAAAGTATTTGACCAAGTAAATGATATCTGAAAATCACGAGACTTTCCAGAATAAAATTATACATATAGAGCTTTATTTTGATACATAATATGTAATTTTTAGAGCTCTGTACAAAGAGCAAATGATTTTTGAATTTGGACCACATTTCTGGAAGTTTAATCTAAACAATAGAGGTTGTGCATGGATTTTTCCTGATCAAATGATGTCTAAAAATCCTTAACTTTTTCAGAAATTTATTAGACAAAAATCGCATTTGTTTGATGTATCACAAGAAATTTTTAGAGTTTTGTATTTTTGGACATGTGATTGGTACAATGGTGAAAGAAAATAAAACTGGGAATGATTTAGATTTTTATGACTTCTGTAAATATTTTTCCATGAAAATAGGCATATCAAAGGTCATTTAGGCTTTGGAATCACATCATTTTTATCTTTGTGCATTTAATTATGATTTTTCAAAGTTACTAAAAAGTCCTATCAGAAAAGCTAGAAATTCGAATTTTGAGAAAAAGTAAGATTAAAAATTGGATAACTTATTCATTAAGGGGAAAAAAGTAAAAAGATGTGAAAATAACCCTTTGAATATTATTCTGAGTCATATGATATTTATTATAATATCATAAAAAATATGAAAAAGGAAATAATACGATGATAATATTATAGGATATCCGAGAAGCCCGTGATCAGTTTCAAAAGACAAGTATACTACTAATTACGCAAAGCAAGGTACGATTAAC
Organism: Acacia crassicarpa; assembly: GCA_034222035.1. Taxonomy (NCBI): domain Eukaryota; kingdom Viridiplantae; phylum Streptophyta; class Magnoliopsida; order Fabales; family Fabaceae; genus Acacia; species Acacia crassicarpa. The sequence continues at coordinate 46,354,555 of JAWXYG010000003.1, forward strand.
ATACAGTAACCCTAATCTCCTATGTCTTGTGTGCCTTTATAAGCTTGTTGGATTCATGATTGTGGTTTCATGGATAAGACTAAGTCTTGGGCCATGCATACGCACGACTAACACTGGGCCTTAGGTCATGTATTTGTTTACATTCAGCTAGCTGTCAATTATTATTTGAGAAAATTTAAATTAAATACCATTTGAATTAGTAAAACCCTCATAAGTCTCCCGAATTTGTAAAAAGACTGAGGTACTAAGGATCTATGAAGGATATACAAATTCGGGTGAAATGCGAGAATGAAACCGTGAGTTTTTTAAACCCTAGATCTGGAGATGAGAGTGAGCCTCGAGTTAGTGAGAGAATGGGACTGAATAATGTTGATACACTGACCAAGTCACGAGGGAGAGAGTGCTAGCGTGATCGTTGGCCGTAGAGATTTCTGTCCCAACTTGCTGCTACACACAATTGAAATGCAGAGCAACTTCGAGTGCGAGTCTGAAGCAAATCAATCGATAGCCTGAAATTGACTTCCTTGATGAGTACAGTGATTGACTGGAGGCCGGAGATATTTCCATCCAAAGTCGGCGATTGACAGTGATGAAGATGAAGAACACGCGCGAAGGCAAGCCAGGTTCGAATGAGTGAATGAAAGTGATTTCTTATTCCTCCTGCCATTGTGTTACTTAAGGGCAGTTTCATCTTCTAACCTGAAATTTTATATCCCTCATTGTCCCACATCCATTCTCAGTCTTTTAAGGATTTCAATGGGTTTATGGGAGTTTAGCAAATTCAACTGATATTTAAATGTTCAGTAGCAAAAAAAAAAAAACTGATATTTAAATGTAATTTTTGCTAAAATTTATTACTTTTAATTTATAGAATTTCATGGAATTTATGAAATTTCCTTCATTGCAACGTTATTTTAACACCCGTACATTTATATAAATAACTAAACAATAAAATCCAAATTTAAATAAATAAACTATAGAGACTTGGTTAAAATTAAGATAAGTTATAAGGACCTATAAGTTAATGTTTGCTTTAGAAATTAGTGAATTTTCTGTTCATATATGGATAAATGATTTACCTGAATGCTATATGTTTTTTTAAATAATATTTATGAGGAAACATTTATTCATAAAAATTTTCTTTTAATTTCTAAAGTCATTGTCATCATCAGTGGCGGAGCCACATTGGGGCATTTGTCTGCAAGTGCAGACATAAAATATTTAGAATAAATATGTATTTTGAAGAAACTTCACATAAAGGAAGACCGGTGGCTTAGTGGTAGAGTATTTTCCCTCCCACGCTCCAATCCCCAGTTCGATTCCGCTGGTGTATCATTCTTGGCTATTGCAATTCTTTTTTTTAATCAGAACTTTGCACTTGCAATTCGCTTGTCATATGCTTTTTTTTTTTTTGCCTTATTATTCTTTTTTCACAGGGAAAAAATTACAACCCCACTATTTCCCTTTTTTATGTATTTTAAAAAATTATAAATTAAATACATTTGTCATATATAATTTCACTCTTAAGTATAAATAAATCCTAAAAGTAAGAATTAGGATATTACAAAAGTTGTTTATAAATTAAATACATTTGTCATATATAATTTCACTCTTAAGTATAAATAAATCCTAAAAGTAAGAATTAGGATATTACAAAAGTCGTTGAGCTCATAGAGATATCAGTTTTGTTGCAGTGATCCATTCTATATTTCTCAAGAAGCTTTCGTAGGTATTTGGTTTGAGAAATAAATATTTCATTCTTCTTTTGCTTGATTTGAAGTCCTAAAAAGAAATTTAATTCTCCTATTGTAGACATTTCAAACTTACCTTGCATGATTTTAGAGAACTCTTGACACACTTATGTTAAACGTTGGTAAGATTGATGATGATGCAATATTTTCAAGGACTGAAGAACCGAAGAATATTTTTGTAATCGTTCTATTGTAATAGCTTAGTTGACTCTTAATTATAATTTTTTTTATGTTAAGTTGAACTTTTCTTTTTTTTTTCTTATTTATATTCTTTTATTTTTTGATACATTTAAAACTTTCCCTAAAAAAAATAGAAAAATTGTGTCGACATAAATAAAAAAATCTGGCTCCGCCACTGGTCATCATAATAATGTATTGATGATTGACTAATCACTTGATGTTATATGCAAAATAAAATTTTGATCAAATTTAAGTCCAACCAAATAGTAATAAAATGCTTTCATTTCTCAAATGCCATTTATACTTTAATTTGAGAATTATATATTTAAAATTAATTAATCTCCCGTGTTCACAGATCAATAGATGCTTTATTTAAAGAGTAAAATAATCTAATCATCATTCTGTTTTACCTTAATTACACAAAGATATCTCTATATTTTAAAAACATACACTTAAGTCCAACCCATTAACTCCATTAAGAATATTCTAAGAAATTTTAAAAATATATATTTTAATTGAGATTTATATTAAAAATAAATTTATTTACTAATTTATCCTTAATACTAAATCCAAAATTTTAATTGACATATGTAAATATCATAAACTTTTAAGAATTTCAGTAGGCTTTTTTTAAATGTTTGTAGAAAAAAAATATGAAATTATAAATTCAAATGATTTATACAATCTCTCAAACCTATATATTTTATTATATTTGATAACAAAAAATGTGGGTGTGTGTATATTTTTTTTATAAATTTTATAATATCAGAATTAATAAATTTTTAACATATTAGAAATTTAAAAATTCAATTAGAATTAAAATTTGGTGGTATGAATTTTTTTAGCCCATGTGGGTGTGTGTATTTTTTTTTTTCAAATAGTTCCAATGTTAAAGAGGGGTATTTTGGTAAAGCAAAAGTCTAAAAGTGAAACTTAATGGTCAACTAATGGTTTAAATGGATAGAAATAGAATATCAAAGCATAAGGGATATTTGTATAATATTCATTTTTGTTACGGACCGGCCCAATAGGCCCAAGTCCAGACCCCGGCCCAACAGCGCCTATAGGGGATCCGCGCTATATTTGGAAAGGATCCGAGATCCCCTATATTTAGGAACTCATTAATAGGAGATCCTCCTACAATCATGGCACCAGCCAATCAGCCCTCAAGGGCTCAATCATGGATATCGCCCATCAATAGGAAGATACGGGCACCAAGCTCCTCTATAAATGGGAGGAAACCCTAAACAGGTGCACACGTTCTATCTTATGCTCTTGTTACTTTCTGCCACACAGAGCACACACCCCACTCCCCTGGCTACGTGCCTTTAAGTTTGTTGCGAACTACGTGGACTTTGATCCCTTCAAGGGTACGTAGGCTCTAGGCTTGACACCCTAGTCAAGTCCAATCTCTGTGTTCTTCATACAGAACATTGGCGCCGTCTGTGGGGACCGTAAACTTCAATCCCCGTGACTACTAATGGTGAGCACTAGAAGCCACAGCAGAAATCCCCAACTGGTGGGAGGAGACCCACAAGCCAGCCGCCCGCCGCCAGGCCAGCCGCCGGCACCACCTCGGAGAAGAAACACCCCAGAAGGACATGTTACTGATACGGTGACTTCCTCCCCGGACAGGGAACAGCCGCTCCATGAGGAGCAGCCGCGGCATGAAGACCGGCATCCGGAAGAAGCACTCGCGCCATCTCCAACGCGTGATGTCCGGGCAGTTGATGCCGACGTCCGCATGATGAGGAGGACTCAGGAATCGTTCATGCGGCGCCTGGAGAACAAGGAAAAACACGATGACCTGCAGAGGCGGGCTGACTTCGAAGCTATCGGAAAGATGATCCAAGAAGCACTCGAGAATGACCGCCGCGTGAGAGGCCGCCATAGGGGTCGCGGTCATGTAAGGAGAACCTCGGCAGGCGACAGCAGCTCCTCGAGCAACTCTGAGCCGAGGAACCCACGCCGCGACGACGGCGAACCGAGGCAGCGCCCGATTGCAGACCACGGCGGATCACGGTCCCCGGGAGACAGAGGAAACCACGGTGCCGGTCCTAACCGCACCAATCGGCATGAAAGGGAATACCGTGATCGAGAAGAAACCCGCGCCGAGGAAAGAACTCCCCGGCCTCGCCACGGATCGCCTCGGGAATATCGTATGACGTACCTATCAGAGGCGGGGAGATCCCCGTTCTCGAGGGAGGCGGCAACAGCCCGTTTCCCAAAACGCTTTGATTTAAGCAGCCTGCCGAAATACGATGGGAGCCAAGACCCCCGGAACCACTTGGTTACCTTTGAGAAGCTCATGTGGGTCCGACAGATCAGCGGTCCGGTCATTCAGCGCCTTTTTGCGGCTACTCTGGACGGGCCGGCACACAGGTGGCTGACGTCTCTTCCGGACAACTCTATCCGAGACTATGAAGACCTCGGACGAAAATTCGAGCTGCACTTCGCCACCAGCAAAAAGCAGCCGAAGACTACGTTCACCTTGAGCAAAGTACGTCAGAAGAAGGGTGAGGCCTTGCAGAAGTATCTGGATTGGTTCCGAGACGTGGCCATGCAAGTACGGTCATTGCCCGAGGATGTCCACGTACACTGCCTGGTCAATGGACTGGACCCAGCATCCCGGCTGGCTCGTCACCTATGCAAGAACCCATCGTACACCTTGACTGAATTCTATACCAAGGCGAAGAAGTACCTGGAAATGGAGCAGATGGAGGCGGCCAATGCCGATGAACCTGAACGAACTAGGAAGAGCCCGCCTAGCGACGAGGAACGCCCAAGAAGGACGAAGACCGACCCGAGACAGCGCAGCCGGGACAGCCGGACAAAGTCTGACTGAGCCGACCAGAAGACCAAGTACGACAGTTACACCCCGCTGAACATCCCTCGGTCCCAGGTATGGAAGGAGGTAGCCCAGACCGAGATGAAGCGGGTGGACAGGCCAAAGCCGATCAGAGGACGCTCCAACACGGACCGTTCCAAGTTCTGCAAGTTCCACGACTGCAACGGCCACACCACCGACGAGTGCTATGACCTCCGTGACGCAATCGAGAAGTTCGTAAGGGATGGGAAACTGCGTCAGTACATGATCAAGACTCAGGGAAGGACGAACGGGAAACGCAACGACCGCGCCCGCTCCAGAAGTCCGGCCAAGGAATCCCGAACTCCGGGGAAAAAGCAGAAGGCGGCCTCGGACGACGAATTTCCCGACGTCGATTTCCAGTGTAACGTCGTCAGCGGAGGATTTGGGGGAGGAGGAGACACAATAAGCCAGCGAAAGAAGTATCTCCGCGAAGTATTGACCGTCCGAGACCCCCCTAAATTCAAGGAAGACCCAAAGAAGCCTCGGCCCCCTGCCCTAACCTTCACCGAGGAAGAGTTGGAAGACGTCATACCCGGACATCTGGACGGGCTGGTAATCACCGGAACCCTGATAAACTGTCGTGTTAAAAGAATTTTTGTGGATGCAGGAAGTTCAGCGGACATCATAAGCTGGGATGCCTACAAAAGGATGCACCTCGACAAAGAGGACCTTAAGCCTTGCAAAACCACCTTGGTGGGTTTCATTGGCGAGCAATCCTTCCCAAAAGGCAACATCGACCTCCGGTTAACTCTGGGCACCAAAGAAGCCTTCAAATCGGAGCGGGTACGATTCGTAGTCGCTGATTTCCGGTCCCCTTACAACATCATCCTGGGTCGGCCAACGATCCACAACTGGGATATACTAGTATCCACCAAGCACCAGAAGCTGAAGATGGTCAATAATAAAAACCAGATAGTTGTGGTCTCTGGAGACCAGAAAGAGTCGAGGCAATGCTACTACGAAGCTCTCCGGGTCGAGGAAGGAGGACCAATGTCTCCACCCCGGCTCGGATTTAATGAGCGAGTAGCCGAAGCCGGCCCGGGTGAGCGCCCGCGGCAGCAAGTCAACATGGTCGAGTTGGACCTCCGGGAGCTGGACAATCCAAGGCCCGAACCAGAAGGAGAGCTGGAGGAGATAATACTAGGCGAGGACCCATCCAAAACTGCCAAAATTGGCCGTGATATGGACCACGGCCTGAGGGACCTCATGATACGCTTTTTAAGGCAGAACCGTGACGTCTTCGCATGGACCTCGGCCGAAGTGCCCGGCATTGACCCCCACTTCTGCTGTCACAAGCTCGGCATATGGCCGGGATCTAGACCCGTGGCACAGAAGAAGAGGAACATCGCGGACAATAGGCAGAAGGCCCTGGAGGACCACATTGAGGAACTCCTAGCGGCCGGCTTCATTCGAGAGGTACAATACACCACTTGGCTCTCCAACGTAGTCATGGTCCTCAAGCCCAGTGGCAAATGGAGAGTGTGCGTCGATTACTCCAACCTCAACAAAGCCTGTCCTAAGGATTCCTACCCGATGCCCAACATAAATAAGCTCGTGGACAACTCGGCCGGGTACCAACTCCTCTCCTTCATGGATGCCTACTCCGGCTATAACCAGATCGCCATGCATCCCGAGGACCAGGAAAAGACCGCCTTTATAACTGATAAGGCGAATTATTGCTACAACGTCATGCCCTTTGGACTGAAGAATGCCGGGGCCACCTACCAAAGGATGATGAACCGAGTTTTCGAGGATCAGATCGGGCGTAACATAGAAGTCTACATAGACGACATGATCGTCAAGTCAAAACTCCCAGAAGATCACATCCGGGACCTAGAACAGACGTTTGAGAAGTTAAGAAGACATCGAATCAGATTGAACCCGGCCAAGTGTGCCTTCGGGGTCCCAGCAGAGAAATTCCTAGGCTTCATGTTAACGAACCGAGGGATAGAGGCCAACCCGGACAAATGCAAAGCCGTGCTCGACATGCAGCCCCCGGGGTCTAAAAAGGAGGTACAGCAGCTGACGGGCCGACTAGCCGCATTGACGCGCTTCTTGCCGAAGTCGGCGGAGAAAGCCCTACCTCTTTTCAAGCTGCTAAAGAAAGAAACCCGAGGCGGATGGAGCCCGGACTGTGACGCAGCATTCGAAGAAATTAAGAGATGTTTGGCATCCCCTCCAGTGCTCACGAAGCCGGACCCAGGAGAGACCTTATTCCTCTACCTATCAATCGGCAATGAAGCCGTGAGCGCCGCCCTAGTAAGGGAGTCCGAGGCAGGACAGACACCAATATACTTCACCAGCAGGGCCTTGCAAAGCTCTGAAATCAGGTACCAGAAGCTGGAGAAGGTAGCTTTTGCTCTACTCACAGCCGCAAGAAGACTCCGGTCGTATTTCCAGGGACACCGGATTGTCGTACGAACCAGCCAGCCGATCCGGCAAATTCTGCATAAGCCGGACCTGGCAGGGAGGATGACCAATTGGGCCATAGAGCTATCAGAGTTTGACATCGTTTTCGAAGCCCGGCAGGCGATCAAGTCCCAGGCACTCGCAGACTTCATTAGGGAACTCACCCCGGCCATAGTTAGTGACGGGACGTGGAAGGTCTATGTGGATGGATCATCCAACGCAAAGGGCAGCGGTGCAGGAGTCATCGTGGAAAGCCCACAGGGAGTAGCCACCGAACACTCTCTTCAGTTAGAATTCCAGACTTCTAATAACCAGGCCGAATATGAGGCCCTACTGGCCGGACTACTCCAGGCAAAGGATAATGGCGCCCAGCGAGTAAAGGTCTTAACCGACTCGCAGCTCGTCGCGGCTCAGATAAACGGCACCTACCAGGCGAAGGGCCCGCTCATGGCAAAGTACCTAAATAAAGCCAAAGAGCTGATGGCCGACTTCGAGGAGGTCACAGTGTCCCATATCCCAAGAGAGGAGAACGCAAGAGCCGACATCCTCTCTAAGTTGGCAAGCACTAAGGGGCCGGACAACCATAGGACCGTGATACAACAGAACCTGGCCGAGCCTAGCTGCATCATGGCCATTTTTGGAGGGGCCGACTGGAGAAAGCCTATTGAAGACTACCTCGAGAGGGGAATTATCCCCACCGACCCGACAGACGCAAAAAAGTTGATCAGAGAAGCCGCCCTCTATGCTATGGTCAATGACCAACTATACAGGAAGGGACTCCATTGCCCAATGATGCGATGCCTTGGAGATTCCGAAGCCAAATATGTGCTGGCCGAGCTACAAGAAGGCGCTAACGGCCACCACATGGGGGGCAAGGCATTAGCCCGGAAAGCGTTGCACGCCGGCTACTACTGGCCCACTATGAGTCAGGACGCCATGGAGAAGGCCAAGACATGCGACAGTTGCCAGAAGCACGCCAGGGTCATATGGCCACCACCCTCTGAACTTAAAGGAATGCCAGCCCCATGGCCCTTCTACAAGTGGGGCATGGACATCCTCGGACCATTTAGGCCGGCACAAGGGCAGTGTAGATGGCTCATCGTCGCAGTCGACTACTTCACTAAATGGATCGAAGCAGAGCCACTCGCCACAATAACGTCGGCCAGAGTGATGAAATTCTTCAGGCACAACATCGTCTCTCGTTTCGGCATACCAGCCGAGGTCGTCACGGACAATGGGACCCAATTCATGGACCATCGTTTCCAGGCACTAATGTCCGACTTGGACATTAAGCAGCACTTCTCGTCCGTCGAACACCCCCAGACCAATGGCCAGGCTGAAGCCGCCAACAAAGTCGCCCTGGATGGACTAAAGAGGCGAATGTTGCAAGCCGAGACCAACTGGACCGAACAGCTCCACAGTGTCCTCTGGGGATACCGCATGAGCGTACAGTCTTCGACTCAAGAAACCCCGTACAGGCTGACCTATGGATGTGAGGCAATGATCCCGGTTGAAATCGGACAGCCATCCTGGAGAAAGGTGAGAGCCGGGCAAGAGGGGCAGGGATCGAATGACGACGCCTTGAAGACTGACTTGGACCTCATTGATGAAATCCGGGTTACAGCGCACTGCCGGGAACTAGCCGCCAAGCAGCTGCTCGCGGCTAAGTACAACAGAAAGGTCAGACCCCGGTCTTTCAACCGAGGCAACCTAGTACTCCGACGGGCCGACATAGGCAACAAGAATGCCAAGGACGGGAAGCTGGCGGCAAACTGGGAAGGGCCCTACCGGATTAAGGAAAAGCTCGACGGAGGAGCATACATCCTCGAGACTTTGGCACGAAAGCCAATCAAAGGACATGGAATGCCGACAAGCTAAAGATCTACTATAGCTAGACTCTTTTTCGGCAGTGTTTGTCTGCTTTTACGATTCTTCCTTTCCTCGCATTTGTTTTCCTTGCGTTTTGAATCCAAGTTGTGTCATTTCTGATTGTGATGCTTTGTAAAGCCCCGTAGGGCTATTTCTTTTCATCAATAAAAGATCCCACTGAGGATATTTACAAATATGCGCAAAGCTTAAGCATGAAGCCTGAGCCACTTAGCTCGGCCAAGAGCAGCAAGGCCGAGGCAATGAAGCCCGGCCAAGGAATCGAAAGCCGGGGTTACTAACCCCGGCACCGGTAGACGGCTCCGAGGTGACAAACCCGGCCAGAATCAAAAACATCTAGATATACGAAAACCGGCCGTCCTACCCCGACAGGCATTGGTTAGAGCTCGGCAAAGGAATCGAACGCGGCCCTTTGCGAAATTGACGCGTCAACGCTCGCCCGGCTAAGCAAGCGGCCTGCCATGCCGACCCTGATCAGGTCAAAATGTCCGACTCCAGGCAGACGAAGCCTCGGTTAGACACGTGGTAGTCCCGCCCTTACGCCGGTACAACTTGATCCAACTAGAAGAAAGTTGGAGCTCGGCTACTTGTAAGCCGGGCCGAGGCAGTACGGTTAGTTATGCCTGACGAGGCTGAAACAAGACAACCTTGCCCCAATCTCCCACACCCCAAGTGTGGTAGAGAAACAACGCCTGTACATATGCAGCCGACAAACGATAAAGCTTGGGCAAAAGAATGATAAAATTATCCATTGCCTAAGTTACCCACACGGCCAACCGACTCTTAAGCTCAAGCAAAAGGATGGCAGAATCCATTGTCTAGAGCATCCAGACGGCTTGCAACAATGCAGCCGAAGGAACACCCAAACTTAGACAAAAGAGAGATAAGCCCACCCATTGTCTAAATTATCTAAACACGGCCGACGGACGAAAAAGGATGATACAAAGGTAAATCGTTCATTGTCAAATCCAGACAAAAGTGACGGAAAGAATTAAACCGAGTACAGATCGCAGCACAAGGCAAGAAAAATATTGTCATCAATTGTTCAGGTCTGTACAAAAACGGCACAACGGCCGGGATCATTCAAAGTTACAAGGGTTCCAACACCCCAAGAAATACAAATAGCAAAAATAAAAGCTAAGGCGGGGAGCCCGACCCAGCATCAGCTTCCTCTTCCGGCCCGGCCACGGCAGTACCCTCCACGGCCTCCTCATCAGGGTCCTCGGCGGTTTGGGGCTCGAATGGGAGGAAAGATCCATCGTCCTTGACAAAGGCACGATGATCATATCCTTCCACTCGAAGCTCAACCCCGGGGTTGAGGTACCGGATCTGGAGTAAGGCTTGCTTAAAGCAGGCCTCGGCAGTCTGCACCAGGGCGTCCGTAAGCTCCTGGGAGGTCACCTTCTCAGCAGCAAGGGCTGCCTGAGCAGCCTCTTCATCCCTGGCCAAAGCAGCCAGCCGCGCCTCTAAAGCCTTGACCGCAGCCAGGCTCTCGGACCTCTCCTTCAAGGCCCGGGTGCACTCCACGGCGACCGATTCGGCATGCTCCTGGGACAGTCGCAGCTCCCGATCTGCCCGGACCGCCGCAGCCTTCGCGGCATCCAGCTCCGCCCGAACCCCCTCCAGTTCCGCGAGGGCCGCATCCCGCGCCGCCCGGCCTTTGGCCAGCTCCTCTCCGGCCGACCTAGCCTTGGCCTCCGCCACCTCAAGCTCCTCCTGCAGGTCGCCAGCAGATGCGGCATTGGCCTCCGCAGCCGATAAACTCTTGGCCAACTCCTCGACCTGTGCCCGCAGCCTCTGGGCATCAGCATGGGAACGGGCATAGTGCTCCCGGACCAGGATAAAGGCTTGGTTATATCCCACCGCCCGGCAAAGCTCTGCCTGGTTCCTGTGCAGCTCTTCCAGGGCCGGTCAAGTCAGGGCAGCGCAGCCAATAAAGTGTCGGGGAGGGAGGAAGGCGGTGGAAACCTCAGGAACTACCCCATCGTGCCAAAGACGGCCACGGGCGAGAAGAGACTTCGGCAGCGGTGGTGGCGGAAGCGAGGATGACGAAGGCAGATCTGGCAGAGATGGGGGATCATCGGCGAAGAACTCAGCCTCAACCTCCTCATTGGAAATCGGGGCCTCTTGCCCCTCAGAACCCTGCAAACCAGGCACCGGGCTTGGGTCCACAGCAGCGACTTCCCGGCCCTCAAGCACCGGAGACCCCACCAAGGAAGCAGCCTGCGAAGCCGAGGGGGAAGAGGGGCCATCAGCAGCAGGGCCTTTGACCTTCTTAGGAGCCGAGGCATAAGGAGCACCGGCAGTGGAAGAAGCCGACCGCTTCTTGGGGCGACTCGAAGGCGCGGCGGCCGCCCTTGATAAACGAGCGTATAGCGGCAGATCATCCATAGCACTAGCTGCAAACAGACAGAAGCAAAGTAGATCAGAATCCACCGATTCATAAGAACAATATTGAAACAAAAACAAACACAACTACTAATGACCCTACAGGAGGAAGGCGGCGGCTCGGCGGAAATATAGAAGCCAGCCGGCTGTACACCGTACTCGGCCACCAGGGCCTCGAGCCGTGGCAAAGCAGAAACCGATTCCGGCACTAGGTCTTCGAACGGAACCTGGTAGGAGATGGCCTTAGCCTTGTAATGACCTTCCCCCCAATACAGCGGGAACCGACCACCATCCTCTAAGAACCATGGCCGCTCCCCCGGGACGGTCTCGATCTTGAAGAAAGCCCCCTTAAACCGTTTGAAGGAGTCGGAAAAGGGCGTCATCAAGTGACGGTCCGGGTTGATCCGCAGGGATACCATGCCCCTCAGATTGTCACCCCTCGCAGACGAACTAGGGGTAAAAGGTCCGAAGAAGTGGAAAAAGAGGTTGGCGGTACAGGGGATGGGGAGCGGAAAATGGCCGCATAACCGCTCGAAGGCGACTAGGTATCCCCAACCGTTCGGATGAAGTTGTGTCGGGGCGAGACGAAGATGCCGCAACGCCTCCATCTGGAAGGGGGTGAAAGGAAGAGAAACTCGGACCCGAGTCAAGTAGTCCCGGTAAAAGAAGAAAAAGTCCGGCTGACCCTCGGTCCGAGCCGCACATACAGGCTCCTCAGGCCCCGGACGCCTAAGGACGCATCCGGGCATGGCCAGGACCTCCAGCCGTGCTATGTCTACCTCCGACATCAACGACGTTGTTGCCAGCACGTCGTGCGATACCCAGCCGTATCGGCGAATCAGGGCTTCGGATGGACTGGAAGAGTCCAGGCCACCGGCCTCCGAGCGCTTTTTAGAAGATCCCGACTTGGGAGCCATAAATAAGCCTATACGAAAATAAACAAAGCCAGTATTAGCAAAGAAGCAGAAATACCTGGTACAGGCATAACAGCAGGTACTAATGACGACCGACTCGGACGAATGGGGTCACGAGAAGAAACAACCGGGGCAGACCAATGCCGACAGGAGCCTAGAATGGATGAAGCCACGGTATCCCCATCTCCTGCCATTAACACGGAAGCCTCCGCCAGGCAGTCCCAACAGGGGCCCACGTAACCCTCGGGAGCTGACGACTGGCAAGCAGTAGAGGGACCCTCGTAAAAATTCAGCGGTCGAGCCATCACCACCGGGGATTGGGAACTGGAAGAGGAACCCACCAGGGCCCCACCAGGCGATTCTTGAGGAAGAGCGGTTGCAAGCGCCCGGAAGGGTGAGCGTGGAATTGAAACAGAAACCCTTCCCGAGGACGGGCGAGCCCCACCTCGCCCCAGGCGCACGGCGCCACCTCGGCGCGAAAGATCCAGGATTCCCGAAGCAAGTGGTTCACCCCCAAAAACCCAGTAAGTAGCCCGCAGGAGACGCGCACGAAGGAGCATTTCCTCCTCCAGCGTCAATGAAGCTGCAGAACCAGGAATACCTCTACCCCTCACCATGGTCAGAAACCTAAAGCGCTAAGAACAGTGTTTAAGGAAACGATGGGACGAATTTCGGGTACACTGATTCTAAAGAAACCCAGGAAACCCGGAAGGAGGGAAGAGCGATGACGCAAACGTCAATCAACGAAGAATAAACGGTAAAAGAAAAGGAAATACCGAACAAAATGACAGAAAAGTGGCACAATACCTGTTATGTGAAAGAGGAAGGAACTAGAACGCTAGAAGACGGCGAAAGTTCCGGGCACAAAGAATCCCCTCTGAAGCTCTAGAGAAACCAGAGAGTAATCTGAGCGAGAAAATGTAATAGCGGGAAAAGTGGAAAAGAAGCACAGAGAAGGTTATTTAAACCGAAATCCTAACACAAGAAGGGTACAACGGTATTTTCCCATGCAGACGTGTTGAGATTGGCGCAGCACGACGCCAGCGCAATAAATGCGCATTGGCCTCGAGAAACGAAAAGGCGTGACGGTTGCAGACTCCCTCCACTAAGGGTCTGACAGCTGTAAAACCACAGTGACGGTTCACGTAGGGGGAAAACCGAAGCGTACGAAGAATCCCAAAAGGCAAGAGAACGCTTGGGGACCCGGACAGGATAAAAACCGCCCGGACATAAGCAAACCCGACGTTCTGGGCAGGACGAGAACCGATTGAGCCGACCACAGTCCCAAGCCGAGCTAAGGGCCACGGCATCCGAAAGCAGACCCAGTCCGAGCAAGAGGACCTCGGCCATAACGGGCCCGGGGCACTAAGCATCTCGGCCGTCCAGAAGCCTGAATGACCAAGCTGGGGGGCAACTGTTACGGACCGGCCCAATAGGCCCAAGTCCAGACCCCGGCCCAACAGCGCCTATAGGGGATCCGCGCTATATTTGGAAAGGATCCGAGATCCCCTATATTTAGGAACTCATTAATAGGAGATCCTCCTACAATCATGGCACCAGCCAATCAGCCCTCAAGGGCTCAATCATGGATATCGCCCATCAATAGGAAGATACGGGCACCAAGCTCCTCTATAAATGGGAGGAAACCCTAAACAGGTGCACACGTTCTATCTTATGCTCTTGTTACTTTCTGCCACACAGAGCACACACCCCACTCCCCTGGCTACGTGCCTTCAAGTTTGTTGCGAACTACGTGGACTTTGATCCCTTCGAGGGTACGTAGGCTCTAGGCTTGACACCCTAGTCAAGTCCAATCTCTGTGTTCTTCATACAGAACAATTTTAATTTTAAGGAAGGTCTATATGTATTTTTAAAATAAAGGAATACCTGAGTAATTAAGGCAAAACATAGGGGTAATTAGAGTATTTTACTCTTAAATGCATAACTTTTTCTTTATCTATGAGGAATATTTTATTCATGAAAAATTTTCTTTAGAAAATTGTTTTTTCAAATATTAAAATTCTTATATTTTTTTTTTCTAATACACGATTTAATTTATTTCAAATTCAAAATTGTGATAAAAAAACATGTGACACCGTAAAAAAATATGTCAAAAATTGTTAATCAAATTTCAATTGATCAAATATATAAATGTGGGATCAAAACTAATACACTATTTTTCGTTCACTAGTACAGATGTGATATGCACTATTCAGGTATTAATATTACTGCTATAAGGTCTTTTTACAAATTTTTTTATACCCAAATTAAATGAGTACAGAATTAGTGAATGGATGCCTCCCATAAAATTGATTAGTCAAGAATAATCTCAAAATGTTATAAAAATAGAAAAATATATATAAGAGATGAATACAAGGCCTTAATTACTTGAAAATTTATACTCGTTCAGTCCAACCTCTTGACCTACGTCCAGTCCTCTCACATTCTGAGATTTCACTATCTCAATTTATTATACACTCTATTACTCTAGAGTAATTCTCTCACTAGAACTTACTTACCCTTACAAAAATATTACCTCAGTGAATATTATTTGAAATAAGGATATAAAAATGATTCAATATGCCCATGCCTTTTTTATGAAAAGATCTAGAAATGAATAATTGATGTTCATGTTGATGATATCAACATCACTGGAACTCCTGAAGAGCTTCAAAAGACAATTAATTGTTCGAAGAACTACTTAGTCAAAAAGTACCATATTTTAGTGATATTGGAGCATTATGTATCCTGCTTATTAGCAAAATATAGCTCTTCACCAACACGAAAACAATGGAAGTAATGTTGTCATCAGGGGAGTATTACTGATGTTGTTAAAATGGGGAGTCGATACACATTGTACTCTTTTTCCCTTATCTAGGTTTTGTCCCACAGGGTTTCCCTGAAAAGGTTTTTAATGAGGTATCATTGGATAGTGTATTGATGGATGATGTACTCTTTTCTTTGACTAGATTTTTATTCCACTAGGTTTAACCTAGTTAAAGATTTTAATGAGGTACATTCATAATGGACATCCAAGAGGGAATGTTATGAATATATTAAATTATGTGGATGACCCATTATAGGCATTAAGGTCGTCCACTAAGTTTACAGTGGGGTGTGGGTAGGTCGCCCACTACGTTTATGGTGGGGAGTGGGTAGAAGCTACATAAAACTTCCATACTCTCCTTCCCCCCCCCCCCTCCTCCCTCCCCACACACACACACACAAATGTACACCGAAGAAATCGAGTGAGAATTTGTCTTTCTTGAATTTGTCGTGCTCTTATTCTCTATCTTTTACTTTTTCTATATCTTTATTTTTATAACACCGGCATAATTTTCCCATCGGTACATTTATTGAGGGAATTCGCACGGTAATTATTCATGGAAAAATGTCGGTCGATAATTCGATATTTTTTGTTGTGTATGGATGAAGGGTATTGCCATTAAAAATTGGCCATGAGCTAAAAGGATATACATGTAGAGGAGGGAAACAAAAAGGATGTTGATGATGACTCATCCTTCATCATATTAATCAACGTGTCGAAATCCTTAGATAATAGTTAATGACAAAGAAAAAATCAAAGAAAATGAGAGGGTTGTGCAACCATTGCAACTAGCATAAAACCCCACAATGATATTCTGATGAATAAAGCCACTAGAACCCAAAATGCTTTTTAACGTCAGGGATAATTGTTAACTTAAAAGCAATTACATTTTTACTTCATGTACCTGTATTTGTACCATTTTCTTATCTTACATGTTTTCTAAAAAGTCAACGTTCTTAGTTGACTTAATAGCCTTGATATTTTTACACTATTTTAAAAACTTGATAGGTACTTTTGTATCCTAGAAATTTTTTTGGTGTTTGACACACATTATTGGGTAAAAGCTTATGGATAGATTTGCAACTTTACCCTAAACTTAAAATATAATTCATATTTAAAATTAAACATTGATATATATATATATATATATATATATATATATATATATATATATATATATATATATATATATATATTGTATAAGAAAATTTAGGTGAGTTGGAGGCTCACCAAGGTTAGCACATGCCTCCAAGGTAAAAGAGCATTTATATATAGAGATATTTACAGATGCCCATGAACAAGGTCCCCATATCGGTGGGATTTGAACCTGCAACGTTATGGATATGAGTCAACCACTTTACCAACTGGGTCAACATTTATGGACTATACATTGATATATTCTATTGATGCTATAACAATCCCAAAAGAAAAAGGGAAATGTGTTCTAATATATATATATATATATGGTAATAAGAGGGTGATAGTTTGACCATAAGAATCTTATTCCTATGTGCATGTTACTCTCTCCAAATACATGAATATGTATAAGTTGAGAGGATTCAATTTAATTAATAGCTCCCTCTTCTACAAATCATCAAATCATTAATGTACCTAGCGATATGAATGCTGGTAGTGCTTATATGTTTGTATATAAATCACACCATCCATTAAAAATATTAAATAATTTTAGTGGTTATAGTTTCATCGAATTTTGATTTTGGTCTATGCATCTTCAAATTGTTAGTTTCAAATTATGGAAGCAAGATTCTGAGGAAAAACATGATAAAGAGAATCCTGAGAGAATATACTTCCACAATTTTAATTTAGATAACTTTTAAACATATTTCCATGTGCATGAGAGAGAATATTATAAAAATGTTAAGGTGCATACATGTTTTTTTTAAAAAAAAATCAAGATGTACATGGAGATATCATTACATTTGATAACTAATGGTCAGATAGTTGAGATGGGCTTACAGAAAATGTAGGAAGTTTGATTAGGGTTAATTTCATAATCAAAACTTTATATTTTAATTTTGGGTCCTTGAAAATATTTATAATTCTTAAGATCCTTAAATACTTATTTTCTTTTGTCACTATCCTTAATTCTCCCAAAAAAAAAGGATTAAAGGGCCTAAATCAATTTTAAATTGTTTTACGAGTAAGGAAAAAAAGAACAAAAAACAAAAAAACCTACAATCATTGATATAAGATCTAGTTTATAGTTTAAATTAAACTATAGACTAGATCTTACATTAAGCATTTGAGGTAATATTTCTTCCAAAGGCCATTGAACTATGGGTAGTTGGGGTAGCAAGGATCCCCTCAACGAATTATATTTGATTTTTAAAATCAATAATCTATTTTTTTTTTTGCCCGCAAAATTAATAATCTATTGTTAGACAACATTACTTACATATACATATCACAAACTACAATTAGATCCCACATGATATACAATATGTTCATGTTCAATGCTTCTGAAAATACATCGTTCATTTTAATTGTGCAGCGTATTATTCACGATATTGATAATTTAAGAAAATGAACATATTGTACAATTATTTGTATGTGTTTCTCCATTTCTTTGGCAAAAATTTATATATATGGTGCGGCTTGAAATATCTTTTGTTTTTCAATTGAAGGGGTTAGTACAAATGACCCGATGCTAGGTTATAAAGGGCATAGGTTTGCATTTTTAATTAATACACACTATCGAATATTCATAGAGGTTTAGGTATATGATAGGTTTGCATTTTTAATCAATATGAGGATTGTACTTCTTTTTTCTGGTGTCAGAGGCCTGAAGTTCACAAATGAAACAACTCCTGATTTCGTATTGAATCTTTTTAGTTATTTAAGTATTTGTTGGGTTTATCTTGCTTATATATCGACACATCAATTTAACAGGACTTACCTCAATTTTATACATATACCTTCAATTCAATTTCCAACTAATAAATGTAGGACTCATATATAATATGTTCTAATTTATTCATCCTTTAATATATTCTTACATCATCCATGAGTAGTAACACAGTCAAGTAACAGACACACAGGAGGAAGAAGATTATTCAGACCAGATAACAAAACAGGACGCGATTACTTGTTTTATTATATAAGTGTGGCAATTGGGAACAGAATTGCCATTGATAGAGATATATAATTAAGCATCATTTTTAGAAGATGGAAGGGACTAGTCATTGTTGGATTTGGAAGAGTGAAGCCACTGAACGAAGTTGTGAAGAGTATGATTGTCAGGACGATAATGGCCTTGGATGAAGGTGAACAAATCAGACCACTTGAAATCAGGGTACTGCCTCTCCTCTTTTTCTCCGAGTAACTCCTCAGGTGGTTTTACAGTTTTGTCCTTGTTTGGAATAATAAAGTACGCCAATGATCTCCTTTCTTTCTCCCTGCTCACCAATGCCCTATGCAGACAACTCTTGTATTTCCCATTTGTCAACGCCTAATAACAAGAATCACAACATATATTCGGTCATTCATTCATATATATATATATATATATATATTAGAATTAAGAAACGGTGGTTAAGTCGTTAACTTTGTTTGAAAATAAATGAATTTTTAATTTTGTCCATATTTAAATGGAAAATTTTCATACCTATATTACATTCACTCGTGTAGTTCATGATTTTAAGGGTGATATTAGAAAAACTTAATTAATATCCCATCAAGTGAGTTATAATAAAGGCAATTCATTTTTTCTTAGATGGTAGCTCGTAATTAGGTGTTCAGTTTCAATGCTCATCATCTTTGGATTGTCCAAAATTTATTTAGGTGGTTTAAATTTAATGTTTTAACTTCTTATATTTTTTCTAAAAAAATTATTTTAATGTGAACAAAGCCTATATGAAGATAACATTTTAACCATCATTTTAATTAAAAAGAAATTTTTTCATTTAAAAATAATTTGTTGAAAATTTTAAATATTGAAACTACATTTGGACTGTGCAGATCT
This sequence comes from Acacia crassicarpa, assembly GCA_034222035.1. Taxonomy (NCBI): domain Eukaryota; kingdom Viridiplantae; phylum Streptophyta; class Magnoliopsida; order Fabales; family Fabaceae; genus Acacia; species Acacia crassicarpa. Next base: position 46,373,762 of record JAWXYG010000003.1, read on the forward strand.
CACACCATAACGATAATGAGTACTGTGGTGTTCATCAATGCTATGATTACCGAAGCTGGTTCTAGAAACAATGACCAGAGAAAGTATAATAGGTACGTACCTGGAAAGTGTCGCCGATGTTGATAACAAAGGCCTCAGGGCGGGGGGTAACAGCGAGCCACTTGTTGTCGATCGAGACTTCGAGGCCACCGACCTGATCTTGATGAAGAATGGTGACACCGGTAGGGTCACTGTGAGGACCAGAGCCCAAGGTGAGGTTAGAGAAGTCACATCGAGGGTAAAAGTTGCATTTCATAATGCCTCCTCCGTTTTTGAAATATTCCTTAAAGTATAACCTTCCCACTCCCAAACTCATAGCCAATACCTCCATTATCACTTCAGATAGTCCCTTCATCGCATCACAGTACCTCTGATATACCTCCCTGTAATAATTGATAATAAGGCTTGATTAGATTAATGTTTGCAAAAGTAGCGACTTTGCTTTTATTCTTACTGTTAAAAGTTAACTAGTGTAATATAATTTAATTTATTTTTGGATATAATGTTATAAAAATATACAAGGTACTAAAAATCAGATTGGTTAAAAAACTAGTCAAAGTAATGACTTAAATAAACGCTTTCAGAATTACATTATCAGAATTTCATTATGTACGTACCCAGTATGTTTATCAAGTTTGTCTCCGAAGGCAGACTTAAACTGCTCAACGATGTGAGAATCAGAACCCTGGTTGCTATACTCACAATCGTAAGCCTCTTTCCATTGCAAGTTTGTTGACCACCTAACAGCATGACCACCAGAATAGCCCTGAAGACTATAAAGTTGCCTTTTTGCTTTAAGTTTCACATCAACAGGCAGACCAAAGATGGAACTCATCTCATTGTAAGCCGCCTCAATCAGAAGTGGGTCGACGCCATGGTTGGTCACTTGGAAGAATCCGTGCTTCACGCAGGCCTTTTTCACGAGCTCGCAAGCCCTAGCCATGGCTTCCTTGTCGCCTTTCGCAAAGTCGTTCAGGTCTATCAGTGGCTCGTTCAGGTCCTCGTTCGCCGCCTCCGTCAAGTAATCCGACGACCACACGAACTCGCTCGGCGTCTTTTTCTGTTTCAGAAAGCTTGTGTCGAAGACCATCATTCCATTCTCGTATTTTCTTGTCTCCATTGCCATTGTTGCTCACCCTAAGCGTTTTCTTTCTAATGTTTGTTTGCGTGAGATTGTGATGAGTTTGGGAGGCTCCTTTATATACACCCAACCCCCTCCTTCTGTTGTTGACTACTAGGTGCAATGAAACAGAATTAATTTCTATAATGTTTTATGTATTTGCCATTAATTAGTTTCAACTGAATGAGGAGAGTCTTAAATTCTTTTGAATATAGAATATCTGAATTGATTGGCTAATTGTACATTGAATATGGTCATGAATAAGAAATATGCAATTATTATTTGCTTTATATATTCTAAAAAAATCTCAAAATCTTGAAATTCATGAACCATCTCAATTTCATTCATGAATCATATTAATACACCCAACGAACTGATCAACAACATTAATATCTATAAAGAAAAAAAAAAAGTTTCACCGTCTTTAATAAATTAAACATTGAATATGGTCATTGTTCTCCTCATTGTTATTAAACTCACGAGTTGACTTTTCGATTTTACTATTTTTACGTTTCTGGTTTACAAAATTAAGTCCAGTCACTGGTAATTTTGTGACTACTGTAAACTTGGTTGAACTCACGAGTTTATATGCCGAGTTTACTGTTTTTATGTTTCTAGCTAACAAAACGTCATTAACTCGCCTTTAAAATCGTATTAATTTCTTCTATTTGATAGTGCTTAATGGCTTTATATATAAATTTTATAAAAATTTATTTATTATATATGATAAATTATGAATGTAGAGGTATTTAATTTCAATTATTTGGATTTAAACATATTTAAATCAAACTATGATATTTTTTATATTTTAATTATTTAATTATATACTATTAATACCGATTGAATGGTGAAAGTAAACTCTTACGAGTTTACAATTCAAGTTCACGATGCGAGTTTATGTCACTATCACGAGTTTGTTTCTTAAACTCGCAAGTTTGACAACCGTGATTAAGAGAATAACACAAAAAAAACATAATAAATGAAATGTATCTATGATACTATGACACATAATGAACCCTAATAAGGCTTTGGTAATTAGAGGCCACCGAACAACAAAAGCTAAGGATCATTGTTGTCAAACTCGCGAGTTGACTCTCCGAGTTTACCGTCTTTACATTTCTACCTTACTAAATCGAGTCAAGTCTCTAGCAAACTCGTGTCAAACTATAAACTCATATTAATTCACGAATTTACAGACCAAATTTACCGTTTTTACATTTGTAGCTTACAAAATTGTGTTAATTTTTTTCAATTTTGTCATCCTCAACAACTTTATATATGAATTTTATAGAAATTTCTTTATTAGGTATAATAAATTATGAATGTTGATATATTTAATTTTAATTATCTGGATTTAAAATATATTTAAATCAAATTGTTGTTATTTTTATATTATAATTATTTAATTATACATTGTTAATACATGTTTAATGATAAAAGTAAACTCTTACGAGTTTATCGATTCGAGTTTACGATACGAGTTTACATCATTGTCACGAGTTTGCATAGACTCGTGAGTTTGACAACCTTGCTAAGGATCATTTATATGATACAATAACAAGGTTGTTAAACATACAAATTACGAATTTAAATAAAGGGTTAAAGATCAAATTCACCAACTAACTATTAAGTTAGGAGCATCTGACACAAAAAAGTTTTAAGGGGACCAATAATACCAACAAACAATTGAAATTGTTAAATTATCACAACACCTTTAGTTCTCTGTAACCTCCATTTATAAAGATTGCCACATGAAGTCCAAATGGCTTTGTTTTTTTTCTTTCTTTCTTGGTCAACGTCCAGGTGGCTTAAAGCTAAAACACGGTTAAAACGCCCAAAAACCCAAAGTTGTGGCATGTGCTTCGACATCAAGTGCGTTCAGGTAGATGATCACAAGAAGGCTCTGTTTTATGATTAGATTTGAAAAATCACTCAATGGAATATGAAATATTCATTGACTGATTATTATTTTCTTTTGGTTCTTCGTTGTTTATTCCGCTGACTGTTGAAGGAGTCAAAAAGTAGTGAATCTCTGATTCTCGCTACAGAAGTGTCTTGCATGATGAAAATCTCTGTTTTTTTTTTTTTCCAACACAAGGGTGCCCGGTCCCCACTGGCAAGAGCAAATCATTCACAAAGTTGAAATCTTGGGAAATTATCAGATCGAGTTAGTGAAAAGGAAGATTTTAGATAATAAACACACATGATTTCATATTTCGCATAAACTCACCACTGAGGACAAATTCATTTTAATTTGAAAAACACAAGGCTAATTCACAGAGTTCTAAACTGAATGATAATGTAAACATAATCGATTTACTTGACGGGGATACAAGTTCGAAAGATCCTAGAAACGGGGAAAGAGATCAATCAAAAATCATAATGGGCTCTCGCATAGGGACTGCATTTCAAATTGCGGAAAGGGTTGCAGCGGAAATAAAATATTACCTCTCAGAGAGCAGAGAATTGGGGACTTGGACTTGGAGGAAAAAGTGAACCAAGATTCTCTAAGCTTAGGCGAAGGAACAGAGGTTCGTGTAATGGAAGTGAAACTAGACTTAATGCAGGACATGGTTGTAGCTGAATCCGGATACGAAGTACTAAGCACGCTCTGCAACTCTTGGTTTTTGGGCATTTTAACCGTGTTGTTTTAAGCTTAAAGCCACACGTTGACCAAGAAAAAAAAAAGCCATCTGGACTTCACGTGGCAATCTTCATAAACAGAGGTTATAGAGAACTGACGGTGTTGTGATAATTTAACCATTTCAATTGTTTATTGGTATTATTGGTCCCTTTAAAACTTTTTTGTGCCAGATGCCCCTAGCCTAATAGTTGGTTGGTGAATTTTCTCCTTAACCCTTAAATAAATTTGTGTCAATGATAAAAAATTGTATTGTAAACTGGTAAAATTGTAAGAGCTCACTTTTATTACTAAATATGTATTAATAGTGTACAGTTAAATAATTAAACATAAAAAATGACAATGATTTATTTTAAATATATTTTAAATCCAAATAATTGAAATTAAATCCATCAACATTCATAATTTATCATACTCAACAAAGAGTTTTTTATAAAATTTATATATAAAGCCACTGGGCATGAATAAATCGAAAAAGTTAACACGAGTTTTAAAGTGAGTTACTATGATTTTGTAAGTTAGAAACATACAAATGGTAAACTCAGTGTGTGAACTGTGGCTTTCACAAAGTTTACAGCTATTACTAGTTTAATGGGAATGGTTTTTTTGGGAGAATGACTAAAAAAGAACATTGAGATTACAAAATCTCAAATTAGGTCTTATATTGACTCCCGTTCGGTAAGCCAAGACCACAGAGATAACCCTTAGCGTCCGCTAATCGGCTATGAATTAAAAAACTGTTAAACAAATTGACTTTATTTAAATAAAAACTAGCAAACTAGGTTAAATCTACAACTTAGGAATTCTTCCTTACTCAGCTAAAGGAAATTTAGTTCATGACTGATGAGGGACAAACGAAGCAGGATAATACAGAACAGCCCATGGCAAAATGAAATAACAAACTTAAAACAAGAAAGCTTGTCGAAAGGTTGACCGTGTAACAGGCCTCCTGTCACGCGACGTCTCTACATCTTCTATGATCCGACTTGCTCCAGGGAGGAATTCGGTTTGGTCTAGTGTCCTCTCGGTCAGTCGTCTCTTTCATTCCTTCAATGTGAGTTTAGTTGGATCGAAATTGTCTTGACTGCTTGACTCTCACAACTTCAACTCTTTAGGTGTTGTCGCGCTTTACTTTTATAAGTAGGTCTTCTTGTGCGTACGTCTAGTGAGTTGGGCCTTCCAAATCTGTCAAGTCCAAGATCCTAGATTTGGTTGATTGATTTTTCTTTTAATATTACAAGATTAATTAAATCTTTCTTTCAATTCTTCGCGTCTTCTTTATTCAGCTAGAGTCAATCACCGTCTTTATGTGCGTTTGGATGACCTGTCTTAAGATCTTGAAAACTCGTGATGAAAGGTTAGAATAACTTAGTGCATAATTCTGCATCATTTATGATGCTATCACCACTGGAAAATAGTGTATTTGCAACGGACTTTTGTGACAGAAAAAAATTCCATCGCAAATACAGGTGTTTGGGACGGATTGAGACAATCCATTGCAAAAAGATGGAATTTTGTGGCGAATCATATCTTTTTTGCAGCGAACAACAAAGTCTGCCACAAAAACGCGTAGGAGGGGATCCATTGCCCCCATTTTGCTGCGGGGTTTTTGAGTTCGCAGCAAAAAGGAAAGATTTTGCGGCGGACATCTTACTCCGCCGCAAAAACGAGCTGGAAAGCGGCGATGTTGCCGGTCTTTTGCGGCGAAATTATGTGTTTGCCGCCAATTCTTTTAATGTTGCGGCAGACATATTGTTCCGCCGCAAAAATGCGGTGGAGTTGGGCTATGTTGCCCCCTTTTTGCGGCGGAATATATTTTCTGCCGCAAAGTTCCATCAGTGTGCGATGGATTGATTTGTTCACCGCAAATTTTAGTGATTTTGCCGCAAATATCTTTAACTCTAACTATTCACTTTCATTTGACGCCAGCCGCTCGTGTCTTCACGCCTGCCGCTCGTCTGTTCTTGCTCTCCACCACTCGTGTCTCCTCCCCTCCTCGGCTCGTCTCTTCTCTCCTTGTCCGGTCACTGCTCGTGCTCTGCCCTCGTGCTTCCAGCGCCGCCCCTCCGTGTCCATTCACGTGCAAGTCTCAATCCAGTTCACCGTCGTTCTTGGTCATTTTCTAGCCCTTTCTACACTGAGTCGTTGCATCCTTCTTCTTCAGGTATGGTGGTTAAGATTTTGTTGCACTTTTGTATAATTTTATATGTTTGTGGTTGTCTTGAATGTGAAGGGAAAATTGGTTTTAGATGATTGTATGATTGTTTGCATAGTTTACCAGAATCGAATTTGGTGAGTAGATCATTGATTTAGCAGGTACTAACTACTGGTTAATAATTAATGTAAAATCAAAATATGCGAAATGGTTGGTGGATTTGACTGGGTATGTGTAGGGCTAAGCATTCGGTGTTCGATGAAAACCGAACAACCGAATTTAAGGTATTTTGATGACCAAACCGAAACCAAACAACCGAAATGACCGAAACCCAACAACCGGATAATTTCGGTTCGATTTTTAGTGTAGTTCGGTTATTTAACTTTTTCCTACTACAAGCCCGTCCAATGCGAAAAAAAACTACACCCAAGTAAAAATTCTAACATCAAAAAAAATTAAATTAAGTGAGCACACACAGATTAGCAGATTAGAAAGGATTATTACAAAAAATAGCAAGAAAATCAACGGCCAATGCAGATCAAAAAGATGAAGAAGAGGTACAATTAGCATATTAGAAAGATGAAGAAGAAGAAGAGGAAGGAGAGAAGAGCGATTGAGTGAGCACACCTAGAGCCAGAGACTTGCTGAGAGAGAGAAGACGGAGCTAAACTTAAAAATGCAAGCCAAGCACTCATCGGGAGGATCAGAGATGAAATCAAGGACGGAATCGGTGACCTCTTGACGTGAAACGTCACAGTCATCGGCGAGCACCGGAGAAACTAGGGCCATTGATCTAGTCTTGGAGCGGGAGCCATGAGAATTTGGGGACGCTGCCTGGCCCATCCATGGCGATATCTGGAACAAACGGTCGATATGGGCAGCCAGAGTCTCAGCGGAGCTCGGCGGAGTGAAAAGTAGAGGCGATGTTGCCAAGAGAAGAGGAATAGATGATTAGCTAACTGAGGAATGGAGGAAGGTATTTGTCGGGAGACTGGAGGAAGGTTGGAGGAAAGGGATTAGGTTAAAGATTTGAGGACTGAAGTGGACTTGGGCCGAATAAATAATGAAATGGGCCTGGAGTCTTTAATTTTTTTGTGTAAAGATGAAACAAGGCTGATATTATTTAAGAGAAAAAAATATAAAATATTGATAATTTCGGTTTTTCGGTTTTAACCGAATTTTTTTTAGAAAAACCGCACCGAAACCGAATAACCGAAATAAGAAGAATAAAAAACCGAAAAAACCGAAAAACCGAACCGAGAAAACCGAATTAGGTTCGGTTCGATTTTCGGTTTCGGTTTGATTTTGCTCACCCCTAGGTATGTGTGCTATACTTTTCTAATATCATCAGCGAGTGTACGAAACTTGATTCGCCATAGAATGAATAGAAATAAACGTGTTGATGCATGATCTAAGGCTTATAATTATTTCTCTACCCACAATTTGAAGTAGGAAAATTTTTAGGCGAAGATTGCTCTTTTACAATTGATTTCTTTGCAATAACAATTTGATGATGCTTGCCTGCTTCGAGATGTAATATATTGTAACAAGCGTCAAAGTTATTGCCTGCTTCGAGTAGTATAATGAAAGTTGGACCAAAAAAAAAAGTAGTATAATGAAAGTCACATACTTTGCAAGAATCCTTTCCCAAAATATGCGCGCCTCGCAAGAGTTGCGATTGCGACATTCAAGATGGAAAATCTTTCCCCAAGAAAAATTTTCAATCTAAAATAAATCAGGATCTATTAGAATTATATGATTATTTTTCTTCCCAGTTTCGAAATTGATGAACTTCGTGAACCCAAAAAGATAAATTAATCAGACATTTTTAAAGGGCTAAAGGGCTGCTTTAGGAAGTTATCAGATATAGGCAATTTTGTTCAGTAAACAAGAGCTTGGCCCATATTCTTGGGCTTTGGCCCAAATCCATTCAGGCCCTTCAATTTGTCCACTGCTTATTTCTGCCCAATAGCCATACCTTCCATACGTTAACTTCATTGCAATATTCCCTTAGTAGCAAGTTTTGGATTCTTAAAAAGTTTTTTAAATTGTTTATAATATATAATATCGATGCAAATAATACGGCCAATACCTTAATTAGTATCACCATAACTCAAATTCGTAAGAGGAACATTTATAGAGTAAGGCAATTAATTAATAATATACACTAGCTCTTATAAAGTCACTTGCATTTTGAATGAAGATGCACGGCTTCCATATTTGACAAATGGAAGAATATATAAATTATTGCTCACATTTTATGATAAAAAAGAGTCTCATAACATGCACCAAAATCCTTCAGTATAAATCTATATCTATAGTAATTAAATAGAATGACATAATTTAAATAATCACACTTTTATTAGCCATAACAAAAATGTTCAATATTCTTCTTTTTTTTTTTTGGGACAAAAGTAAAATTATCTTGATAGATGGGTTTTTTTTTTTTTTGTAATTCACTTTAATATAATGAATGTTTAATTATTGATGGTGATGCCTTGTCTTGTTCACGTGTTATAGTGATCACTATTATCCGTCGCGCCTCCTTCTCCTTTCCTCCTTGGTTCGTTGGCCTTCCTCCTCCTCCTCCTCAAGATCTCTGGTCCTTCACCTCCACGTCACATTTTCCGGCCAGGTAACGTCCTCTCTCTTCCTCTCCTGTTATAGATTTGCCTAATGCTTGTGAGTTCAATCTATGTTGGGTTTCTCATATCCTAGTTTTTCAGTTCACTTAGTTTCATTTCTCCATGATTTAGTCTTGTTTGTTGCATTTGGCTGATGGTTGATTCTACATAGAGATAGAGATATTACTGTATAAGATATTTAGCAATATGAACAAAAGTATTATATTTGTGCAAATATATTATATTAATTATTTCTTTTTTCAAACCTATAAGTCATGTTAAAAAAAAAAAGAATAAATCTAGAAATACAATTTTATATAATGATAATTTGTTGAGAATACAATTATAGATGTTATTTGTACCAACAGTTTTTGGGTTAAGGTGCACTAAACAACTTGAAATATTTGCTTAGATGTTAAGTGATGTAATTTTGCCCTCTAAAACAATAAAGGTGGAGTAAATTCACCCTCACATTAACATACTCTTTTTTAACTATAAAGGTGGAGTAATATGTCCCCTTTTCTTGTGTACTTTATCATTCTTTCTTTGCCCTTCCACAAGCATGTCCCCATCTTCTAATATACTATCCTCATTCTCTGGTTGCTTGCTGAAATCTGTTCACTGCATGTGTTTGTTTACCACTTTCTTGATTAAGTGGCAATTGGTTGGTATAAAAGGCCAGTTTGTATTTGCCACTTAAAGCTAGTAGCTAAATTACTTAGTATTACTGTGTTTGTTCCAAAAGTCTTCGTGCAGGGTTGGGTTGTGCAAGTATGGAAGGTGATCGTGATAGGAGTTGGATGTACAATCGTCTAACTCAAGTATTCTTAGACGGTTTGGAAGAGTTCATCCAATTTGCTTTGGAGAACGCACCTAATTCAAGTACCTCGATCAGTTGTCCGTGTATGAAACGTAGGTGTTTGCAATTTCAAGATGTGATCACGGTCAATATTCATTTGTGTAAAAAAGGATTTATGACAAATTATGAATGTGAGGAATATCATGGGGAAGTCCGACAGACACTGAGTGGTTATTACGAGGACACTATGCATCGAGACAACCTTAATCAATATGAACAATTGGTTATGGATGCCGCAGGACCATCGATCGGTCAATATTTTGATCCTGTTACTCATGCTGAACCGTCATACATGGGAGAGGAGACTGGTGCACATACTCAACCATCATACATGGGAGAGGATCCTAATCCGGAAGCCGACAGGTTCTATAAAATGCTTCAAGATGCGCAGCGTCCACTATGGAAGGTTGCGAACACATTGAAAGTAGTGAATATTCATCACTTGCCGCTACCCTAGCAACACTAAGCTTGAAGTGATGCAAATCATGAGTAAGGTAGTTCCCAGTGACAATAATTTGCCCAAAGATCTTTACCAAGCAAAGAAAAAGGTGAAAGAGCTTGGCCTTAGATGTGAAAAAATCCATTACTGCCCAAGAGGATGTATGCTCTATTACAAGGATGATGCTGAGCGAACTACTTGTAAATTCTGTAGCCATGACAGGTACAAAACTGTGAGGAATGGAAAGAAAATGACCTTTCAAGCAATAAGCAAGATGTGGTACTTTTCTCTTGTGCCCAGACTTCATAGATTGTATTCATCACCACAAACAGCTAATCACATGAGATGGCATCGGGAGCATCGTAGGGATGAAAAATTTGTGACACATCCATCTAATGCTGAAGCTTGGCGTAAATTTGACAAGACGAATCCTTTGTTTGCTATGGATCCTTGTAATGTTCGTCTTGGTTTATGTTCGGATGGGTTCGCTCCTTTCAACTAGACAGGCAGGAATTATTCTTGTTGGCCTGTGATTGTGACACCGTACAATCTCCCACCTTCCATGTGCATGAGAAGAGAGTTTTTGTTCCTCAATGCATTAATCGCTAGGCCATCCAACCCGAAAAAGAAAATAGATGTATATCTTAGGCCTTTGATAGACGAGTTGAAGATGTTGTGGAGTGAAGGGGTTCTTACGCACGATATATCATTAAGCCAGAATTTCACCATGCGGGTTGCCTTAATGTGGACGATAAATGATTTCCTTGCCTATGGGATGTTGAGTGACTAGCAAACGTCGGGGAAGCTTGCATGTCCAGTATGTCTCGAACGGAATATGGGTTTTACCTTGCAATACAGTTATAAGCTCTGTTGGTTTGACAGACACCGGTGATTCTTTCCTATTGTTCATCCGCTTAGGAATAATAAAAAAGACTTCTAGCGGAATAAGGTTGAACGGTCAGATAAACCTCATCGTTAAAGTGGCCAAGAAATATGGGAAAGGGTGAAGGACATTTGAAGTGTAGAAGAGGGAGCTGCATCTAGTGAACCTGAGGGATATGGCGTTCAACATCATTGGAACAAACGCAGCATCTTTTGGGAGCTACCATATTGGAAAGATCAATTCTTAAGACACAACCTTGATGTCATGCATATTAAGAGGAATGTGTTTTGCAATATTCTGCACACCATAATGGACACCAAGGACAAGATGAAGGATACAGTCAACACAAGACGTGACATAGAACAAATTTGCAAAAGGTCTTCTTTGTATTTGGTGAAGAATGCTGCAAGGCCAGACTTCTAAACCTAGAGCGCCTTACACATTAAGCAAAGAGCAGAATTTACAATTGTTGCGATGGGTTAAAGATGTGAAACTCCTGGACAGTTATACATCAAACTTCTCAAGATGTGTCGATCTTCACGAGGGGAAGTTTGTTGGGATGAAGAGTCATGATTGTCATGTTTTTTTTCAGAGATTGTTGTCGGGGGCCTTCAAAGCACTACCTAAGCATGTATGGACTATTCTGACAGAATTTTCCATGTTCTTTAGAGAAATTTGTGCTTCTAAGCTTAATGTTGATAAATTATGGCAGCTGGAGGAAAGCGTATTGATAATGCTATGTAAGTTAGAGATGGTGTTTCCTCCTAGTTTCTTTGACTCCATGGAACATTTGCCGGTTCACTTGGCCTGCGAAGCAAGGGTAGGCGGTCCACAACAATATAGGTGGATATATCCGTTTGAAAGGTAATATAGATATTTCTTCTATCTATGTTTAATAGAAACACATTGTCCTATTGTTTATAAATACCATGTGATTGTCCATTGTAGGTTTTTACACACACTTAAGAAGAAGATGAAAAACCCAAGGTATGTTGAAGGATCTATCGCTGAAGCGTATCTAATCGAAGACGCCACTAAATTTTCTGTTTACTACTACCCCCTGAAGTTATATCAAGATGGAAAAGGGTACCTCGTAACGATAATGGAGGTGAACTGAGTGGTCATATATCAATATTTAATTATCCTGGCCGAGTTGTGAGAAAACATTGGAGTTCAACTCTGGAAGGAAGGGATAAGAAAGTTGCGGAGTGGTACATTCTAAACAACTGTGAAGAGGCCACCCAGTATTTAAAGTAAGATTTCCTATTTTGTTATTATTATGGTAAGTATTAAAGTATTAATTTCATTTTTTTTAATTACAGTCACTTCTCTAATTGTGTCCGATCAACAAATCATTTGATGTCAGATTCTGATGTTGAGCAATTCATGAAAGCTGAGTTTCCTAATTGGTTACAATCCTACTTCGAGAAAAATCCATCAAATCCCAATGAAGTTGCATGGAGTTTATCTTATGGAGCTTCAATTAATGTTATGCGACGCAAAAAATATATAATTAATGGGTATCGGTTTTCAACTATTGAAGCGAACACAAATACACTGTGTTGCAATTACGGTGTATGTTGTCGAGGTGGCCAAGTTAACGAGGTCGAGGGCGACTACTACGGTTAGATAGTTGACATAATTCAGTTGTATTACCAGTGGGACAAGTCGGTGACTCTATTTAAATGTTTGTAGTTTGATAACACTCCGCGTAAGACTAAAGTGGACAAATATGGAAATGTTGAGATCAACTCGTCAAGGAGATATACAGTTAGTTATGGCCCCTTCATTCTTGCTCAACAGGTGGAACAAGTTTATTATACATCATACCCCTCATCTCGCCAAGGGTAGATATGAGTTATCAAAACCAAAGCACGAAATATTACACCTAAGTCGAAAGAGTCAGACAAAGATGACGATATACCTGAACCGTTCCAAGCTGATGTGGAACATGTACTTGACTTCAGTATGGATGAGGACGATCTGCCAAGCAATCTCTTTGATTCCACTGCGGAGTTAGAATTGATTCCTATACATGTTGAGGACAATGAGGAATCAGACGATGAGCCAGAAGAGATTTACTCTGATAGTGAACCTGAATTCGACGACTATGAGACGCTGGAGGAAAGTGGGCAAGAAGAGATAGAAGAACAAGAATCATCCGATTGATTTGTGTTAGTTTTATTGTTTACGTCAATTTATTATAATAGATACTATGTTATTTCACTATTGAGATATTAAGTATATTTCTTATTTGAATATATAATTTGACATAATGTTTATAAGTGTTTAGAGATGGAGCAGTCCGCAGGGACCTTCAAGTAGTGGTGGTGGTGGTGGTGGTAGAGCTCGGCCTCGTCCTATCAGAGGGGGTAGGGCGACATCATCTGCCCCCACTGGAGGCAGGGGCTTCAGTCTTCCCCAGAGCTGCCACCACTAAATATGTCCTCTTCACCGTCTACTGGCAACTCCATTTTGGGCAGTACAGGTGTGCCTGTCACCCTGACTTATCCATAGCAAGAGGCAGAGCAGGTTTAGTTTAAGATTTATGATTGATTTACATATATTTTGTTTTCTTTAAGCATTTATGTACTAACAGTTTCAATACTTTTGCCTTAAGCACACTGCGTCACCTCAGAGTCAGGTCGGGGACGCTAGTTCCTCGGATGCACCGATCTGGGGAACGATTGATCCTACGACTGGATTGATGTGGATCCGTCCTATCGGCACCACTGAGTATGTCTTGTGATGTTACTCGTAATGTTATTATGTTTTACCTTTAGTTTGTATGAAAATCTTTACAACATTTCCAATGTCTTCAGGTTTGATCCTTATACTAAGGTGGCCGATTTCATCGGGGATCAAATATTCTGTAATTTCACTCACCCTTGGGCCAAATGGACAGAGATTCCTCTAGAATATCGAAATGCTTGGTTTAATGATTTCTTGGTAAGTTATATGATTTATGGTTATTTTATTCTAGTCGGAGCACTAGTCTTTTATTATTGATTTTCAGACAAAGTTTAGGTGGTTGCCCGAGGATAAGGACAATTTAAAAAAAGCTTATAACTTCAAGGGAAGCAAGTGGTTGACTGATAAGTTAAAAAGGCAAGCGAGCAAAATAAATTAAACAGGGCCAAGATGCAAGGACCGTCATATGCTGGCGGCTCCATTCCATATAGCGATCATGTCAGGAAAATTGTACGTATACGTTATTTTCTATTTCAGCATTCAATATTTTATACTTTTGAGGTAAGTAATTAACGGTCATCATTTGTGTTTGTAAGCAGCGTCCGGGGAAGTTCCTGCAGCATCTATTGATTGGGCTGCCTTTGAGCGGACTCATTCCCAGGAAACTGAAGGTGGGAGGCGTTGGATTAACGCCAAGTCCCAGAAATTCGCGGTGAGAAACTAATTACATTTATTATTTGTTTCACACAGTAAAATATTTATTTCATTTTACATGTCTTATTTGTCATGTATTTTTGTACTTGTAGGAAAGCTTTCAGCAGCTGTTGCAGCAGAGAGACTCGCAAATTGAGAACGACCCGACATCCTCTCAATCTGATAACACAAGTATCTTCATTGAGGCTACAGGCGGATTTGACAAAAAAAGGGAGAGTCTTCAGGATGGGTGCATCTGCCAGTAGATTGAAGCCATCTATGAAGCGCTCATCGAGCCATGTTGGAGGTGTTTCTACAGGTAAATGTAATACTTTTGTTATCAGTTGTTACATACATTTTATTTCCTTATCCATTTAAATGAAGTACAAATACATAAACTGACATCATAATTAATGTTGGTTTTGTAGATGATAAGAGGGTGAAGGCGTTAGAACAGGTGGTAAGTCAGCAAGCAGATCAGCTGAATGAGCAATGAGAGATGATTAGGGAGATGCAGGAACTACTCCAGTCCCTATTGCAAGGTAGGGGTACACGGTCGCCTTGTGATGATGACCATACTGGTGGTGGTGGTGATCGTACTAGTGGTGGTGATGATCGTACTAGTGGTGGTGATGATCATATTGGTGGTGGTGGTGCTAACCAGCCTACTGTTTAGACTCTCTTTTCTTTTGTTTATTTCGGTCGCAATATTGTTATTTATATTTACTGTGTAAGTCTTATGATTGATATAATATACTTTTATGATATGTCTTTTTCATTTCATAATTTTTTATACATTTTTTCCTTTTTTCAGATTTTTAATTTTTTTAAATTAAAATGAATTTTGCAATAGAAATTTACAATATTTTTATGATATGTCTTTTTAATTTTGTAATTTTTTTATATATTTTTTTCTATTTTTTCGAATTCTTTTAAATTAAAATGGATTTTCCAGCAGAATTTTACAATATATTTTTATGATATGTCTTTTTTATTCCGTATTTTTGTATATATATTTTTTCTATTCTTTTCAAAATTTTTATTTTTTAAATTAAAATGAATTTGCGGCAGAAATTGTGTCCGCCGCAAATAGTTAGTGGCGAAATAAGAATTCCACCGCAAACGTGAAAATTTGCGGCGGACTATTGTTCCACCGCAAATATTCAAATTTGCGGTGGAATTCATAATCCGCCGTAAAATTTGAAAATTTGCGGTGGAACATGCTTCACCGCAAAATTTTCAAATTTGCGGCAGAATGTAAATTTTCAAGTTTGCGGCGGAATTGTTTTTCCACCGCAGATTATGAATTTGCGACGGATCTTTAAAATTCTGCCGCAAATTTTCGTTTGTGAGGACCGATTTTGCGATAGACGTTTTTCTGCCACAAATTCCGCTGTAGACCTATTTTGCGACGGAAATTGTCCGCCGCAAAACAGAGTTTTTTTAGCAGTGTATAGCATAACAATCGCATTGTATTTTTCATGTAGATGTGGGCATACAATATGCTATAGCATTGTATCAGCTTCATTATGTGTTTTCACGGTGAAACCATAAAGTGGTCCTTTTCTAATGCACATGAGAAGGATAACGATATGAATGCAACACTATGTAAGATCTATCCTCTATTTCCCTATGTACATGAATTTGTAGATATTCTATCAAATAGCATACATTAAAGCTCAGATTTATCATTCAAACTAGTCAAAACACATAGGGAAAACATGGCATAAATATTACTCATCACTCACCAAGAGCATCCTCATCCTCCCTTGCTTCTTCATCTGTGGTGCCTTCACCCAAGTACTCAGTTGGAGCAACCTCAGCCCCCCTTGCTTCTTCAGCTTTGGTGTAGTCATCCACGTCCTCATCATGATGGTCATAACTTGTCGGGGAGTGATACAAGGATTGTGGTGATTCCCTTACAATCTCATGAGATCAATATCATGTAGCACTACTAAATTTGCAGCTATCATTTTAAAGTTTATTAATTATTTAAGTCATAAGGGTGACATGAGTTTTTAAATTTAAATTGGACTCTTTATTTATAAGGGTTAAGGAGCAAATCCACCCCAAAAATATTCAAAAAATATCAATGATGCTGTGATAGTTTTTGTGGTTTCAATGTCTTCCTAAAAGTTTCAAAATATAGCAATGTTTCCTTTTTTAATGGCTAATTAACGTTGACTGTTAAAAGGAAAAGATTGACTAAAGAATACATAGTTGTTAAGGGATGTGGCAATGGTGTGGTAAAAATCTAACGTGTACAATCTTATATGTTTGCCACTGAAGCTCTTTGTTAGTTCTCTATGTGTTTTGATGATAACTGACAATTGTAAATCCAAAAGATTGTTATTGATTCAAGCCAAAGTGTTTTATTGTGAAAGATAACTTTGTTCAATAACAATGCATCTCTCTGTGCTGATATGACTCGAGTCAGAGTCTTAAAACTCAAGTCATACCTCTCTATGTCAAAAGCCAAATGATATTTGAATGAAGTGACTCGAGTTAAGGTCATATAACTCAAGTTATAGTTTTGCAAAATCAATTTGTGAAAAGCTTTTGACTCGAGTCAAGCATGAGTGACTCAACTCAGATGTCTCAACTTTCTCAATAAATATTCATTGTTCAAAGATGACTCGAGTCAGTTGTTTAATGACTCGAGTCATGGCCTGTTTGCAAGTTTCTCCAAGTTCAAACCCATCAACTTTTTGAGAAACTGATATGACTCGAGTCAAATATGATTTAACTCGAGTCAAGCGAGTTATAGAGAGCTCTAAATGAATTTTTTTGAAAAAGATGACTCAATTATCTCTCTGTGCTGATATGACTAGAGTCAGAGTCTTATAACTCGAGCCATACCTCTCTGTGTCAAAAGTCAATTGATCTTTGAACGAAGTGACTTGAGTCAAGGTCATATGACTTGACTTACAATTTTGCAAAATCAATTTGTGAAAAGCTTTTGACTCGAGTCAAGCATGTGTGACTCGACTCAGATGTCTCAACTTTTTCAATAAATATTCATTGTTCAAAGATGACTCGAGTTAGTTATTTAATGACTTGAGTCATGGCCTGTTTGCAAGTTTCTCCAAGTTCAAACCCATCAGCTTTTTGAGAAATTGATATGACTCAAGTCAAACATGATTTAACTCGAGTCAAGCGAGTTATAGAGAGCTCCAAATGAATTTTTTTGAAAAGGATGACTCGATTTAAGTCAATATAACTCGAATCAAGTTATTTCTAAAACTCTTCTCTGATTTGAAAAAGAATCAGTGGCTCGAGTCAAATAAGTATGACTCGAGTCAAGCAACTCGAGACAACAATAGATGACTAGAGTCAGTATTCTCAGTTTTTGAAATCCTGGTTCTCGTAATCTATAAATCTTTAATTATACTTTGGGTACTACATATTATTCATTAATGTTATTCCTAACAAAGTTTAATTAGTTTGCTAATGAGTTTCAGATAAGTTTAAGATGGTTTACACATCAAAGTACTCTAAAGCAATTTTGTGTCAAAGGTGCATTAAATGCTTAGTAGAGATGAAGCACGAAAGTGGAAATTGATCTTCTGAGCAACCATAAAGTATTACAGCCATTTCCATTCAACATTCTAACTGAGTCTCAATGGACAAATGGAATGAAGAATGTCAACGACGAATAGCGGCTAACGTCAGAAGAATACGAAGAGATGGAGTGATGAGTACTATTTATGCCATGTTTTTCCTATGTTGTGTGACTATTTTGTGAGTTGAATATGAGTCTAAAAGCAAGTTATTTGAGCAATTGTGGCATAATTCACCCATATAGGGAAATATAGGGTACATCTCATAAGTTACAATGAATGCATAAATATTCTGTACATGTGCATAAAAAGAAGGCAAGCTTAAGAGCTTATTATGAACGCACATAGCACTGCTGATACAATGCTATAGCATTGGGTCAGTGTTGGTCGATTTCCTTGATGGCAAGTGAACCAGTCGAACAAGTAATAAAGTGTAAATAGAGTATCGTCCTATAGAGACTAAGATACCAAGAAGTGACGCTCGATAGCTTTGATAGTTGTGCAAATAGAAAGTAAATATAATGAGTTTGAGAGGTTTTTGTAGTTATGCTAATAACAAAAGTAAACAGAATATCATAGTTTGAAGAAGATATCAGTAGAAGTTAGGCTGAACTCGGAATCACCCTTAAATGCATCAATCCCCCAGTTGCTCTACCCATTGCTATAGCATCCATGCTGCACAGCGTCCGCAATGCTACAGCATAGCTACTAACTACAATGCTATTCGGTTAACCCACCACTATAATCTATCGAACCTTCTGCGTCCGATATGTATGATACTAACTATACTCCTTCCATATTCCTATGGCAACTTTCTAGTTATATCTGCATTACATACAGTGTGTCATGGTTATGAGAGGTAGACCCTGTTCTGTTCTAAGAACACAGATATATTGGACTTGACTAGGTGGTCAAGCTTAGAGCCTACGTACCCTCGAAGGGGTCAAAGTCCACGTAGTTCGTAACAAACTTGAAGGCACGTAGCCAGGGGAGTAGGGTGTGTGCTCTGTGTGGAAGAAAGTAACAAGAGCATAAGATAGAACGTGTGCACCTGTTTAGGGTTTCCTTCTATTTATAGAGGGGTTTGGTGCGCGTATCTCTGCCTTAATGAGCAATATCTTAGATTGAGCTGATTGGCTGGTGCCATGATTGTCGGAGAATCTCTATTAATAAGATCCTATATTTGTGGGATCTCGGATCCCTTCCATTTCTGGCGTGGATTCTATCCCTAGCGGGATTGGGCCGAGGTCCGGACCTGGGCCTGTTGGGCCGGACTGTAACAGTTGCCCCCCAGCTTGGTTGTTCAGGCTTCTGGACGGCCAAGGTGCTTATTGCCCTCGGTCCCTTGTATGGCCGAGGTCCTTCGCCTAGACCAGGTCGGCTCTTGGCTGCCGTGACCTCTGCCCGGCCCGGGGAAGTGGTCGGCTTATAATGCCCTCGTTCTGCCTAGATCGCTGAGTCCATCTTGCCCGAGCGGTTACTCGCCCTTCTCGAGTTCCCAATGGCCTCGGTTTCTCACCCTTTGCCTTTTGGGATTCTCCGGACGCTTTGGGATTTGCTCCTTGCGTGCCATTATTGCGTGCTGACAGCCGTCGAGCTTTCATTGGGTGCGTTCTGCAACCGCCGTGTCTTTTCGTCTTTCGAGGTGAGTGTGCATTTATTGCGCTGGCGTCGTGCTGCGTCAATCCCGTGGCGTCTTTGCGGGAATAGACCGTTGTGCCCCTGTGTTGGCTTTTAAATAGCCTTCTTTCTGTTCATTTGCACTTTTTCCCGCTACTTCACTCTGTTGTCCAGAAACTTCTCTGATTTCGCTAGAGCTTGAGTGGGGATTCCTCTTTTCTTGAGATTTTCGCCGTCTTCCAGCGTTCTGGTTTCTTCTATTTTACTTACACAGGTATTGCGCTTGTTCCCTTGTGCATTCATTCGGTAGTTTTCCGTATTTTTCCGTTTGTACTAGGAATCGCTGTCTCTGTTTCTGTTCTTCTGGGTTTTTCTGGGTTTCCGTTAGCGTCACTGTACCCAAAGTTCTTCCCAAATCTCCCTCAAACACCAGTTCCTAAAACCGTAGGTCTTTGATGATGGCGGGAGGTAGAGACATTCCGCGACCGCAGGCGTCGTTGACGCCGGAGGAGGAAATGCTCCTCCGTGCGCGTCTTCCTGGTATGACCTACTAGGTTCTTGGGGGTGAGCCTCCTGCTACGAGGATCCTGGATCCTTTACGCCGGGGTGGCGCCTCGCGCCAGCTCGTCCGTCTTCGGGAAGGGTTTCTATTCCCATTCCACGTCATCCCTCCCGGCCGCTTGCCCGGCCTCTTCCTCTTGAGTCGCCTGGTGGGACCTGGGTTGGCTCCTCTTCCAGTTTCGAGGCCCCAGTGGTGATGGCTCGTCCCCTGAATTTTTACGAGGGTCCTTCTGCCGCACGCCAGACGCCCGCCCCAGAGGGTTATACCGGCCCCTGCTGGGACTGCCTGGCGGAAGCTTCCGTATTGATGGCGGGTGATGGAGATGCCGAGGCTTCGTCTATTCTGGGCTCCTGCCGGCATTGGTCTGCCCCGGCTATTCCTTCTCGTGCTTCCCTTCGTCCGAGTCCACGGCCTTTTTTGCCTTCTGTTATGCCTGTGCCAGGTACTTCTGCTTCTTTGCTAATATTGACTTTGTTTATTTTCATATAGGCTTATTTATGGCTCCAAAGTCTGGATCGTCTAAAAAGCCATCGGAGGCCGGTGGTTCGGACTCTTCCAGTCCACCCGAAGCCTTGGTTCGTCGGTACGCCTGGGTATCGCACAATGTGCTGGCTACGCCGTCGCTGATGTCTGAGGCGGATCTGGTCCATTTGAAGTTGTCGGCCATGCCTGGGTGCGTGCTTAGGTGTGCGGAGCCGGAGGAGCCTGTCTGCACGGCCCAGTCTGAGGGTCGGCCGGACTTTTTCTTCTTCTTCCGGGACTATTTGTCGTGGGTCCAAATTTCTTTCCCTTTCTCCCCCTTCCAAATGGAGGCGTTGCGGCATCTTCGCCTTGCCCCGTCCCAGCTCCATCCGAATGGGTGGGCTTATCTGGTAGCCTTCGAGAGGCTTTGTGGCCATTTCTCGCCCCCTTTAGATTGCTCGGCCAACCTTTTCTTTTACTATTTCGGGCCTTTCACACCCAGCTCGCCGAAGGGAGGCGATAAGCGGAGGGGGTTGGTATCCCTTCGCATTAATCCGGAACGCCAACTGATGACGCCCTTCTCGGATTCCTTCAAACGCTTTAAGGGATCGTTTTTTAAGGTTGAGGCCGTGCCAGGGGAGCTGCCCTTGTTTTTGGAAGGGGGCGGTCGTTTCCCTCTGTACTGGGAGGAGGGTCATTACAAGGCCAAGACCCTGTCCTTTCAAGTTCCGCGCACCAACCTCCTGCCGGAATCAGCTTCTGCAGTGGCCCGGATTGAGGCCTTGGTGGCCGAGTACGATGTGCAAGCGGCTGGCTTCTACATATCCGCCGAGCCGCTGCCTTCTTCCTGTAGGATTTTTAGCAGTTGTGTTTGTTTTTGCTTCAGTGTTGGTCTTTTGAATTGGTGGATTCTGACTTACTCAGTTTGTCTTTGTTTGCAGCTAGGACTATGGATGGTCTGCTGTTGTACGCTCGCCTGTCCAGAGCGGCCGCTGCACCTTCGAGTCACCAAAAGAAACGGGCGGCTTCTTCTGCTGCCGATGCTCCAGCTGCTTCAGCTTCTAAGAAGGCTAAGGGTCCTGCTGCTGACGGCCCTTCTTCCGCCATGGATCCGCCAGCCGTTCCCGTGGTGGAGGCTCCAGCTCTGGAGGGCCAGGAGTTTGCTGCTGTTGGTCCTACCCCGGCGCCTGAGTCCCAGGTTTCTGAGGGGCGAGAGGCCTCGATTTCTGATGAGGAGATTGAGGTTGAGTTTTTCGTCGATGAGCCTTCTGCCTCCCTGCCGGATCTGCCTTCCTCTTCGTCGCGTCCGCCTCCGCCGCTCCCGAAGTCTCTTCTCCCTCGTGGCCGTCTGTGGCGCGATGGGGTAGTTCCTGAGGTCTCTACCACTTTCCTGCCTCCCCGACACTTCACTGGCTGCGCCGCACTGACTCGGCCGGCCCTGGATGAGCTGCACAGGAACCAGGCAGAGCTTTGCCGGGCAGTGGGATACAATCAAGCCTTGATTCTGGTCCAGGAGCAATATGCTCGTTCCCACGCTGACGTCCAGCGGCTGCGGGCGCAGGTCGAGGAGTTGGCCAAGGGTTTGTCGGCGGCAGAGGCCAAGGCCGCGTCTGCTGGGGACCTGAAGGAGGAGCTGGAGGTGGCGGAGACCAAGGCTAGGTCGGCAGAGGAGGAGCTCGCCAAGGTTGAGGCCGAGCGGGATGCTGCCCTGGGGGAGCTGGATGGGGTCCGGGCGGAACTGGCTGCCGCTCGGATGGAACGGGATGCCGCGAAGGCTGCGGCTGTAACAGCTGACCAAGGGCTTCACCTCGCCCGAGTGGAGGCCGATAGGGTTGGTGAGGAGCATGCCCGGGCTCTGAAGGAGGGGACCGAAAGCCAGGCTGCGGTCAAGGCGTTGGAGGAGCGGTTGGCTATCCTGGCCGGGGAGAAGAAGGCGGTGGAAGAAGCCCTTGCTGCAGAGAAGGTGACTTCCCAGGAGCTTACTGATACCCTGGTGCAGACTGCCGAGGCATGCTTTAAGCTGGCCCTGCTCCAGATCCGGCATTTCAATCCTGGGGTCGAACTTCAGGTGGGGGGTACGATCATCGTGCCTTTGTGCAGGAAGACGGGTCCTTCCTTCCTTTTGATCCGCCAACTGCCGAGGATCTTGCCGAGGGCGAGGAGGAAGATGCCGCCGACACTGAAGGCCTTGAGGCGGAGAATGCCGACATCGGACCTGACTCCCAGTCCTAGCTTCGTTTTTGTTTTTGTTGTAAGTTTTGGGGCGTTGGTGCCCTTGTAACTTTGAATGATTCTAGCCTTGGTGCCATTCTTGTGCAAACTTTAACAATTGATGCCGATAGTTTTTCTGTCTTTACTGTGGTGAATGATTTTGATTTTTATCGTCCCTTCTGTCTTTATTTGACAATGAACGATTTAAATTCGCTTCATCCTTCTTCTGCGCGTCCGAGCTTGCGTAGCTACCTGGGGCCGAAGGTGGTCTATTTTCTGCCATCATTCCGTGGCCTTGGTTTGTGTATGCGTTGGCCACGTGGATGCTTTTAAACAATGGATGACTTACACCTCTGTCGTCCTTTTGTCTAAGCTCAAGTGTTGGTCGGCCGTATGGGTGCGGGCCGTAGGCACTCTACCACATTTGCTGTGTGGGAGGTTGGGGCAAGGTTGTCTTGTTTCAGCCTCGTCAGGCATAACTAACCGTACTGCCTCGGTCCAGCTTTCAAGTAGCCGGATTCCAACTTTCACCTAGTCGGATTACTTTTGAACCGACGTAAGGGATAGACTACCACGTGTCTAACTGAGGCTTCGCTCGCCTGGAATCAGACATTTTGACCTGATCAGGGTCGGCATGATAGTCCACTTGCTTAGTCGGACGAGCGTTGACGCGTCAATTTCGCGAAAGGCCATGTATGGCGCCTTCGCCGAGCTCTAACCAATGCCTGTCGGAGTACAACGGCCGGTTTTCGTACATCTAGATGTTTTTTGATTTGGGCCGGGTTTGTGACCTCGGGGCTTTTTACCGATGTCGGGCTAAAAAGCCTCGGCTTTCAGTTTCTCGGCCGGGCTTCTTTGCCTCGGTCTGTTTGTTATTGGCCGAGCTTCATGGCTTCGGGTTCATGCTTTAAGCTTTGTGCGCATTCGTAAATCCCCTCAGTGGGATCTTTTATTGATAGAAAGAAATAGCCCTACGGGGCTTTACAAAGCATCGTAATTAGAAATGACATAACTTGGACTTTAAACGAAAAGAAAACATATGTAGGAAAAGGGAAAATTGCTAAGTAAACAAACACTGCCAAGGAAGGATCTAGTTGTAGTAGATCTTCAGCTTGTCGGCATTCCACGTCCTTTTGATTGGCTTTCTTGCCAAAGTCTCGAGGGTATATGCTCCTCCGTCGAGCTTTTCCTTAATCCGGTAGGGCCCTTCCCAGTTTGCCGCCAGCTTCCCGTCCTTGGCATTCTTGTTGCCTATGTCCGCCCGTCGGAGTACTAGGTTGCCTCGGTTGAAAGACCGGGGCCGGACCTTTCTGTTGTACTTAGCCGCGAGTAGTTGCTTGGCGGCTAGGTCCCGGCAGTGCGCCGTAACCTGGATTTCATCAATGAGGTCCAAGTCAGTCTTCAAGGCGTCGTCGTTCGATTCCTGCCCCTCCTGTCTGGCTCTGACCTTTCTCCAGGATGGCTGTCTGATTTCAATCGGGATCATTGCCTCACATCCATAGGTTAGCCTGTACGAGGTTTCTTGAGTCGAAGACTGTACGCTTGTGAGATATTCCCACAGGACGCTGTGGAGCTGCTCGGTCCAACTGGTCTCGGCCTGCAACATCCGCCTCTTGAGTCCGTCCAGGACTACTTTGTTGGCGGCTTCGGCCTGGCCGTTTGTCTGGGGATGTTCCACGGATGAAAAGTGCTGCTTGATGTCCAGGTTGAACATTAGCGCTTGGAAACGATGGTCCATGAATTGGGTGCCATTGTCCGTGACGACCTCAGCTGGTATCCCGAAACGAGATACAATGTTGTGCCTGAAGAATTTCATCACTCTGGCCGAGGTTATTGTGGCGAGTGGCTCTGCTTCGATCCACTTAGTGAAGTAATCAACTGCGACGATGAGCCATCTACATTGCCCTTGTGCCGGCCTAAATGGTCCGAGGATGTCCATGCCCCACTTGTAGAAGGGCCAGGGGGTTGGCATTCCTTTCAACTCTGTGGGTGGCGGCCATATTATCCTTGCATGCTTTTGACAACTGTCGCATGTCTTGGCTTTTTCCATGGCGTCATGACTCATAGTGGGCCAGTAATAGCCGGCGTGTAATGCTTTCCGGGCGAGTGCCTTGTCCCCCATGTGGTGACCGTTGGCGCCTTCGTGTAGCTCGGCCAGCATGTATTTTGCTTCAGAGTCTCCAAGGCAACGCATCAGGGGGCAATGGAGTCCCTTCCTGTATAGTTGGTCGTCCACCATGGCGTAGAGGGTGGCTTCACGGATCAGCTTCTTTGCCTCGGTCGGGTCGGTTGGGATAATTCCCCTCTCTAGGTAGTCTTCAATTGGCTTCCTCCAATCGGCCCCGGCCGAGATGGCCATGATACAGCTCGGCTCGGTCAGATTCTGCTGGATCACGGTCCTATGGTTATCCGGCCCCTTCGTGCTGGCGAGCTTAGAGAGGATGTCAGCCCGAGCGTTCTCCTCTCTGGGTATATGGGAAACTGTGACCTCTTCGAACTCGGCCATGAGTTCTTTGGCTTTGTTCAGGTATTTTGCCATTAGTGGGCCTTTTGCCTGATAGGTGCCGTCTATCTGAGCCGCGACGAGCTGCGAGTCGGTTAAAACCTTTACTCGCTGGGCGCCATTATCCTTGGCCTGAAGCAGTCCGGCCAAAAGGGCCTCGTACTCGGCCTGGTTATTGGAGGTCTGGAACTTCAACTGCAGAGAATGTTCAGTGGCGACCCCCTGTGGGCTTTCTACGATAACTCCCGCACCGCTACCCTTTGCGTTGGATGAGCCATCAACATAGACCTTCCACATCCCATCATCTGTGGTGGCCGGTGTGAGTTCTCGGATGAAGTCCGCAAGCGCTTGGGACTTAATTGCCTGGCGGGCTTCGAACGTGATGTCAAACTCGGAGAGTTCTATGGCCCAGTTGGTCATTCTCCCGGCTAAGTCGAGTTTGTGGAGAACCTGTCTGATCGGCTGGCTGGTTCGGACCACGATCCGGTGTCCCTGGAAGTAGGGCCGGAGTCTGCGTGCCGCGGTAAGCAGGGAGAAAGCCACCTTTTCCAGCTTCTGATACCGGAGTTCAGAGCTTTGTAGTGCCTTGCTGATGAAGTATATCGGCTTTTGTCCCGCCTCGGACTCCTTTACTAGGGCGGTGCTTACAGCTTCGTTGCCGATTGATAGGTAGAAGAATAAGGTTTCTCCGGGGTCTGGCTTTGTGAGTACCGGCGGGGTTGCCAAACATTTCTTAATTTCTGAGAAGGCGGCATCGCAGTCCGGGTTCCAACCGCCTCGGGTCTCCTTCTTAAGCAATTTGAAGAGAGGTAGGGCTTTCTCGGCCGACTTTGGTAGAAAACGCGTCAGGGCGGCTAGTCGGCCTGTTAGCTGCTGTACCTCCTTCTTGGTTCTTGGGCGCTGCATGTCGAGTACGGCCTTACACTTGTCCGGGTTGGCTTCGATCCCTCGGTTTGTCAGCATGAAGCCTAGGAATTTCCCAGCCGGGACTCCGAAGGCACATTTGGCCGGGTTCAACCTGATTCGATGTCTTCTTAACTTTTCAAACGTCTGTTCTAGGTCCCGGATGTGGTCTTCTGGAAGTCTCGACTTGACGATCATGTCGTCTATGTAGACTTCTATGTTGCGCCCGATCTGATCCTCAAAAACTCGGTTCATCATCCTCTAGTAGGTTGCCCCGGCATTCTTGAGTCCGAAAGGCATGACGTTGTAGCAGTAATTTGCCTTATCAGTCATAAAGGCGGTCTTCTCTTGGTCGTCCGGATGCATGGCGATCTGGTTATAACCGGAGTAGGCATCCATGAAGGAGAGGAGGTGGTATCCGGCCGAGTTGTCCACCAGTTTATCAATGTTTGGCATCGGGTACGAGTCCTTTGGGTAGGCCTTGTTGAGGCTGGTGTAGTCGACACCTACTCTCCATTTGCCGCTGGATTTGAGGACCATGACTAAGTTGGAGAGCCAGGTGGCATACTGCACCTCCCGGATGAAACCGGCCTCTAGGAGTTCTTTAACGTGATCCTCCAAGGCCTTTTGCCTATTATCTACGATGTTCCTCTTCTTCTGGGCCACGGGTCTTGACCCCGGCCATATGCCGAGCTTGTGGCAGCAGAAGTGGGGGTCGATGCCAGGTACCTCGGCCGCGGTCCATGCGAAGAAGTCTTGGTTTTGCCTTAAGAAGCGGATCATGAGAGTTTTTAGGCCGTCCTCCATATCTCTGCCTATTTTCACGGTCTTGGACGGGTCTTCGCCTAGCACTATTTCTTCCAATGCTCCTTCCGGCTCGGGCCTCGGATTGTCAAGCTCTCGGAGGTCGAGCTCCACCATGTTGACTTGCTGCCGCGGGCGCTCACCAAAGCCGGCTTCGACTACTTGCTCATTGTATCCGAGCCGGGGTGGAGACGAGGGTCCTCCTTCCTCGACACGGAGAGCTTCGAAGTAGCACTGCCTGGACTCTTTCTGGTCTCCGGACACCACGACTATCTGGTTCTTACTATTGATCATCTTCAGCTTCTGATGCTTCGTGGATACCAGTATATCCCAGTTGTGGATCGTGGGTCGGCCCAGAATGATGTTGTAAGGGGACCGGAAGTCGGCGACTACGAATCGTACCCGTTCCAATTTGAAGGCTTCCTTGGTGCCAAGAGTTAACCGGAGGTCGATGTAACCTTTTGGGAAGGACTGCTCGCCATTGAAGCTGACCAGGGTGGTCTTGCACGGCTTGAGGTCCTCTTTGTCGAGGTGCATCCTCTTGTAGGCATCCCAGCTTATGATGTCAGCCGAACTTCCTGCATCCACAAAAATTCTTTTAACGCGGCAATTGACCAAAGTTCCGGTGATTACCAATCCGTCTACGTGTCCAGGTATGACATCTTCCAGCTCTTCATCGGTGAACGTCAGGGTAGGCGGCCGAGGCTTCCTTGAGTCTTCCTTAAACTTAGGGGGGTCTCGGATGGTGAGTACTTCGCGGAGATATTTCTTCCGCTGGCTTACGGTGTCTCCTCCTCCACCGAATCCTCCGCTGACGACGTTGCACTGGAAATCGACGTCGGGGAATTCGTCGTCCGAGGCCGCCTTCTGCTTTTTTCCCGGATTTCGGGCTTCCTTGGGCGAACTTCTGGAGCGGGCGCAGTCGTTGCGTTTCCCATTCGTCCTTCCCTGAGTCTTGATCACGTACTGACGCAGTTTCCCATCCCTCACAAACTTCTCGATTGCGTCGCGGAGGTCATAGCATTCGTCGGTCGTGTGGTCGTTGCAGTCGTGGAACTTGCAGAACTTGGAACGGTCTGTGTTGGAGCATCCTCTGATCGGCTTTGGCCTGTCCACCCGCTTCATCTCGGTCTGGGCTACCTCCTTCCATACCTAGGACCGAGGGACGTTCAACGGGGTGTAACTGTCGTACTTGGTCTTCTGGTCGCCCCGGTCGGGCTTTGTTCGGTTGTCCCGGCTGCGTCGTCTCGGGTCGGTCTTCGTCCTTCTTGGGCATTCCTCATCGCCAGGCGGGCTTTTCCTAGTCCGTTCGGGTTCATCGGCATTGGCTGCCTCCATCTGCTCCATTTCCAGGTACTTCTTCGCCTCGGTATAGAATTCGGTCAAGGTGTATGCTGGGTTTTTGCACAGGTGACGTGCCAGCCGAGATGATGGGTCCAGTCCATTGACCAGGCAGTGTATGTGGACATCCTCGGGCAATGACCGTACTTGCATGGCCACGTCGCGGAACCGATCCAGATACTTCTGCAAGGCCTCACCTTTCATCTGACGCACTTTGCTCAAGGTGAACGTAGTCTTTGGCTGCTTTTTGCTGGTGGCGAAGTGCAGCTCGAATTTTCTTCCGAGGTCTTCGTAGTCCCGGATAGAGTTGTCCAGAAGAGACGTCAGCCACCTGTGCGCCGGCCCGTCCAGAGTAGCCGCAAAAAGACGCTGAATGACCGGGCCGCTGATCTGTCGGACCCACATGAGCTTCTCAAAGGTAACCAAGTGGTTCTGGGGGTCTTGGCTTCCATCGTACTTCGGCAGGCTAGTTAAATCAAAGCGCTTTGGGAACCGGGCTGTTGCCGCCTCCCTCGAGAACGGGGATCTTCCAGTCTCCGATAATTACATCACACGATATTCCCGAGGCGATCCGTGGCGAGGCCGGGGAGTTCTCTCCTCCGCACTGGTTTCTTCTCGATCTCGGTATTCCCTTGCATGCCGATCAGTGCGGTTAGGACCGACGCCGTGGTTTTCTCTTTCTCCCGGGGACCGTGGTCTGCCCCGGTCTGCACTCGGGCGCCGCCTCGGTTCGCCGTTGTCGCGGCGTGGGTTCCTCGGCTCAGAGTTGCTCGAGGAGCTGCTGTCGCCTGCCGAGGCTCTCCTTATATGACCGTGACCCCTGGGGCGGCCTCTCTCGCAGCGGTCCTTCTCGAGCGCTTCTTGGATCATCTTTCCGATAGCTTCAAAGTCAGCCCGCCTCTGCAGGTCATCGTGTTTTTCCTTGTTCTCCAGGCGCCGCAGGAACGATTCCTGTGTCCTTCGCATCATGCGGACGTCGGCGTCAACTGCCCGGACATCACGCGTTGGAGACGGCACGAGTGCTCCTTGTGGTCGCCGGTCTTCCTGCTACGGCTGCTCCTCATGGAGTGGCTGTTCCCTCTCAGGGGAGGAAGTCACCATGTCAGTAACATGTCCTTCTGGGGTGTTTCCTCTCCGAGGTGGTGCCGGCGGCTGGCTTTTGGGTCTCCTCCCACCGGTTGGGGATTTCTGCTGTGGCTTCTAGTGCTCACCATTAGTAGTCACGGGGTTTGAAGTTTACGGGCCCCACGGTGGGTGCCAATGTTCTGTTCTAAGAACACAGATATATTGGACTTGACTAAGTGGTCAAGCCTAGAGCCTACGTACCCTCGAAGGGATCAAAGTCCACGTAGTTCGTAACAAACTTGAAGGCACGTAGCCAGGGGAGTGGGGTGTGTGCTCTGTGTGGAAGAAAGTAACAAGAGCATAAGATAGAACGTGTGCACCTGTTTAGGGTTTCCTTCTATTTATAGAGAGGTTTGGTGCGCGTATCTCTGCCTTAATGAGCAATATCTTAGATTGAGCTGATTGGTTGGTGCCATGATTGTCGGAGAATCTCTATTAATAAGATCCTATATTTGTGGGATCTCGGATCCCTTCCTATTCTGGCGTGGATTCTATCCCTAGCGGGATTGGGCCGAGGTTCGGACCTGGGCCTGTTGGGCCGGTCCGTAACAGACCCATTCCTAAAGCCTAAAATAATAGGTCAAGCCTTACACCGACTGTCTAGCAAACACTGTTTCTCATAGGTCTAACCTCGACTCCTTGCTAGTAAGCCGAGGCCACAAATCTAGCCCTTAGCTTCCGCTAACCGACTAGTAATTAATTTACTGATAAGCAAACCGAATCTATTAAATTAAGAACTTGCAACTGGGTTCATTTAACACTTAAGAATTCATCCTCGTTCAGCCATAGGTAAATTAGTTCATGACTAACGAGGGAAACACAAAACAGATAGTAACAAAATGACCCATGATCTAAATACTAAAAATAAAGAAGAAAATAGAAAGCTTGACGAAGTTTCGACGGCGTGGAAGAAGCCCTGTCACGTCACCACTCCACGTCTTCTTCTCTCCGTCGTACTGCAGGGAAGGATGCTGGGTTGTCCTGGAATTCTCGTGCCTTGTGAAATCTCTCACTCTTCTTTTGAGTCTGCCGAATGTGGAATCTCGTTCTAAGCTCTGTGCGACTCTCCTCTTAAGGTTGTCTTGCTGTTCCCTTTTATAATAAGCTTTTCTTGCGGCGCAAGTTCCAGCGAGCTGGGCTTTCCAAATCTGTTGAGGTCCATCGAATCTTCCGTCCTTGGTAGATTGATCCTGATGATCCTGTGGGATTCTTCAAATCTTTCAGTTTTGATCCTCCTCATCTTCTATTTTATTACGTCAACAATCTACCTGTCACTCTCGACTTCTTTATTCCTGAAATCATCTAGATAAAAAGGTCAGAAAATATGCCGCATAACATTGCATCCTTTAAGTTGCTATAGCTTTTGTGATGTCTTTTATTACACTACGAGTTGCTATCAGAATGCTATAGCATAGTATCAGCTTTGCTATACGTTCTTTCTTAAAAACCATGTAAATCACTCCTTTCTTAGCACATGTTTAGGATGTAAATGGTTTCTATCCTTCAGTTCCCTATATCATGAATATATGCCTTTTTGCTTGGATTGTTTGTAGTTAAGCTTATATTTGTGCTCATCAGTCATGAAATATAGAGAAAACATGGCATAATTTGTGCTCATCAGTCAGCCACATCAAGCTGCAATATAATGCAACTCATACGCTATAGCAAAGTAAAGGAAGCAATGCTATGTGTCGTATGCTTTAACTTTTCCTTGAGTCTTTTTCAAGAATTAAGTGCAGGTTGGTGACGGACATTAGTTCACAATTAGATTGTCAACAGATTGGAATAGAAAATGCGGAGGATCAAAGATTTAGATTTGGAGAATCCCGCAAAATTAGCAGAAGCAATCTATCGAATTTGGAAAGTTAAATCAGTTGGACCTGACAGATTTGGAAAGGCCCAGAGCATTGAACTTACACCGCAAGTAAACCTAACTATAAAAGGAAAAGATGGTTAACCCTAAAGGCGATCGAAGTCATGAAGAGCCATAGAACATTCTTATTCGGCCAGGCTCGAAAGAAGAGTGTTAGTTATGATTAGTTTTGATGATGTCTTATATAAATGCCATTATCTAGAGCAAAAAGCTTGCATACTACATTTATTTTCTACTTTGATTAATCCTCATATATAAATGTAGATATGAAGTTTAAACAATGAAGAATGATCAAGAGAGGAGATTGAAGAAAGGAGAATATCAATATGAAAGTCTCTATGATCAATGGAAGTTGAATTGGCGGAGTTCAAACAGGCCACAAATGCATTCCTGAAGCAATACTAGAGTACCACAACTTAATACTCGAGTATGATACTTAGACAGCTCCAGTTCAGGCAAAAATCCCGTCAATACTCGAGTATTACAATTCAATACTTGAGTATGACACTAATACTCGAGTAGAGTACTTCAATACTCGAGTAATAGCGTGTTCTCCAGCTACTCTGTTCAAATCTGTTTTGCGTCTCAACTGGCGACCTCTAGTAATTCGATGATATCTCCCAAACCAGGAATAGGATTGATATGAAACCAGTGGCATATGAAACTAGACTCCCAATGCGTCATTTTGATATAAAATGCAAGTCCAAATCAGTCCAAATGAGAGAGCTATGATTTTTGTAATTTTCCACAAGAATCAACGTCACAATCCAGACTCACCTTCGGTAATTTGAGTGTATCTCACAAACGGCAGATCCAAATGAGTTGAAACTAGTGCCATTGGAAACTGGACTCAAATACCTTTTCAAAAACATCAAGAACATAGAAAACTAAGATCAATAGAAGGATATATGATGTTTTGAAGTTGACAGACTGTTCTGGATGCTGCAAAAACGCTGGATAAGAACAACCTTCATTCATCTGATGTTAATGGATGAAATACAACTAGTTTGGAGCTGATTCTTATTGAACTGGAAAGAAGATTTAAAGAGCTTACTTAGATCGAGTGGTTTGCCAAATTTGGAGTTATATCAAAGACATTATGTTCACTGGAAATTGCCCGTTGTATTGCCAATACTACTGCATCTTTGAAAGTCTAAAATCTGCACAACAACATAGTATATGACAGCTAGCAGTTTGACATTTGAAGATCATACTCGAGAATGTCACTTACATACTCGAGTAATGTCGAGATAGAGCCAACACTGAGGAATCAAAATGATGATACTCAAGTATATCACAAGTAATACTCGAGTAGCAGCAAGTCAGAGGCAATGTTGAATTAATCAATGTAATAATACTCGAGTATCTTCAAATCTATACTCGAGTAATGTTGAAATCTCGATTTGCACTGGAAGCACAATACTCAACAACTGATACATTCTTATACATGGACAGATGGTGCTGGACAGAACTACTACATATCAGAATTCATCTACTCGAATAACCTCATTCTAAAGCTTCTGGTTTGAATTGCTGAGACAATACTCGAGTATTGGATATAGCATACTCAAGTATGGATTAATTGTTGAATGTCATTTGTTCTCTGGATGTGTAATACTCGAGTATTAGAATTGGGCTACTTAAGTAATATCAAGGAATGAGGTTCTGTGAAGTGCATCTACATGGATACTTGAGTACTCAGGAAGAATACTCTAGTATTATCTATCAACTGGTGCAATTCTTCTTTGCAACATTGTTCTAATGTTTTTGATTATTCAATTAATTCTTCGTCTACATCACTCAATATTATTTATGATATTACTAATTATCTTCTTGAGTGATTTTCAGATGTTCAACCAATGTTTGAATTTTGATGAGTTATCAAGCAGCAAAAGTTACGTGAAACAGAGACAACGCGTTGAATCCAATTAAGGCGAAATAGGCGCGAATGCTTAAATGCTCACAACGGACATATTCAAACAGACAAATTCAAATCCTACGACGGTCTTCATTCTACAACTACTATAAATACTCAAAGGATTGAATTCATCTAGAGGAACACAAAGACACGAGCTTACATCTTCATTATGGCAATACGCTGATATTCAATTACACTCTATTCTCAATGCTTACATAGTTTACCGTAAATAGTAAGATGATCGATTATGTACTTCAGTGTTTATTTATTCACTTCTAAGAGAGAGAAGATTTATCTATAAACATTCTATCTGAGAGTTACTCAAGATTGAGTGATCTTGAGTGGGATACACGTTGTGTTGATGATTACAGCTTGTAAGGGGAGTAAATCCTAGTGAGAGGATTACTTCGAGTACAGAGTGTGTAATCAAGCAAGTGTATTGAATACAGTTTGTAAGGGGAGTGAATTCTAGTAGAGGATTACTTCGAGTACAGAACGTGTAA
Source organism: Acacia crassicarpa (assembly GCA_034222035.1). Classification (NCBI taxonomy): domain Eukaryota; kingdom Viridiplantae; phylum Streptophyta; class Magnoliopsida; order Fabales; family Fabaceae; genus Acacia; species Acacia crassicarpa. Next base: position 46,407,291 of record JAWXYG010000003.1, read on the forward strand.
TCAAGTTGAAAGCAAATAGTGGATTGAAAATCTCAAGTGAAACTTGGGGACTGGACGTAGGCCAAGGATTGGGATGAACTAATATAAATCACAGTTTGCATATTCTCTTTCCTTATCTTTAACATTTCTAGTATATGCTTATTTGAATATCTAACTGTCGATTTAAAAGTTGCAAAAAGATTTTCAAAGCTCCTAAAGTTTTATTAGACACCCAATTCACCCCCCCCTCTTGGTGATAGTCAGGTCTAACAAAGAGGAAGAGAAGCACTAAGCACGAGAACTCTAAGAGAACCCAATTCCTTCCTTGTAGTAAGATGAAGACAAGAAGGCGTGGAGTTGTCAAGTGATAGGCCTCTCCTGCGCCGTCAAAACCTCTATCAAGCTTTCTGTTTTTCTTTTCTTAATTTTAGTTAATCTTTTGTCATGGGCTATTCTTCTTGTCATTCTCTCCCCCTATTTGATATCAACAAAAAGTTTGAAGTATAAAGAAGAAACTCCTGGAAAGGTAAATATGAAGACGAATTAGATTGATTGTCCCTCCCTTAATCAAAAAGGAATATGTCAAGAAAGCAAATTTTTTCTCTTCTATTTGAAAGTATTTTCATTTTTAATGTGATGCAAGTAAAAGAAGTTTTCATGAAAACAAGTTTGAAAGAATTTGGAGAGGTTTTCAAGAAATTAAACTTTCATAATTAAAGCAAATTGATGCCAAAGATGTAAAAGATATTCTCAAAATATAAAGAGATAAGGTTCATAAATTCTCATGTAGATTCGACAAAATGATGAATGATCTATGAACTCCATTTTCTTGCTTTCTTATTGTGTGAAATCTGTGACCTCGTGCTCTGAAGTGTGTTCACTTGTATTAAGAAAGATGATGTTGCTTTAAATGTTGTAGCCTATATATTTCTCTTGATTGATTATCAAAGCATCTTTCCTCAAATTTGATAGTTTCTTCTTGTATTGAGGAATGATTTCGCATAGAATAAATTCTCCTGCCTAAAGTTGAAAACATTCTTGCAAGGAGAATGGTTAGTATAATCAAGTATCAAAAATTTCCTTTCTGTACCATATTTTTCAAGTTAAGATCATGGATATAAAATATAAGAGTAACTCATCATCAAAACTAATCGAAAGATAACGAATGCAGATGAGTATGCTTAAAAGGCTCTCTTAAAAAAAATAAAGGAAATGAACTTTTAAGATATAAAACATATGTGAATGTGAACCTCCCCCTTAATGAATGCATGACTAAAAAATGTGAAACTCTCCTTTAATGATACCAAATGTTATAGGGTTTGGATACCCTCAAATGGACATAACATGGTACCTCAGAAGCCATTTTTAGGAAGCCTTCTGCATGTTTTATGCATCAGCCTTTCAACTGTGCAACCAACAATGGTGGCTTCATTCTCATGAAGTGAGAACCCCCGATCATGATTCGGACAATTTATAGCTAGCCCTCTTATCAAAGTACATCAGAGTTAAAAACTTTCCCTCACTCAAGTACTACTCGATTCATAATCCTCTGTCGTCCAATGATGCATTGCTAGCTAGTCACTGAGATCTATGTTGAGGATCTCTAACGATGGATGTGCAGGATCTACATAAGGATGAGTTTCTATGGTCAACACTCCAAATGCATCTCAGGAGCATGAATCCAAAATGATCCTTGAATAGGATCTCAAAAAAAATTATTCTTTGTTTTTTTGGCATGAGAAGAGGGGATCCTTCAAAACAAATATATATGCTCTTTGGTACCCAACTTCTCTGGGGTCCACTTAGTATTAGTCATAATAACTCTTATTCTACCTCTTACATAATTGAAACATATTATATTTGAACAAAGAGTATATTAAACTAACAAAGACCATAATTATAATGTTATCCAATGAATTCATGTCATTGAACATGAAGGACAACAAATAAAGTATACTAAGAATGTAATTACTCAATGACAATTTGTAAATACACTTTATGCGGAAAAGATGTCATTGATAAGAATTTCATGTAATGCATGAATAAGATTAAAAATGATAATGAAATATGCAATTCTTTTTAAATCTCAAATGTTCTTTAAAACCATGCTAATGTATTATGAGATTGAGATTTTGTGTGTATGAAAACTCAAACATGTTCAAAATCACTGCTCATTCTAAACATGATGGAAGTCAACATATTAAAAAATATATGAGAATGCTTCAATTTTGCACAACATGTCGAACATTAAAGTTAACATGTTAAAGAATTTTCCCAAGAGCAAATGTAATAAGGGTAAAGCATTGTGAAATGTTCTTAGTACAATAGAAATATATGAGCACAATGACTTTTCTATTGACCAAGAGATAATTGTCACGCCTCGAAACCTGAAGGGGTGACCGGCACAAAATATGAGAGGATTCATATTCCTAAAGCCCTTGTCCCAAAATTTGGGATGTTATAATAATTTTGCCTCTTTCAATTGAGTCAAGAAATATAAGAATATTCAAAGCAAGAATTTGAATACAAGGCCTTAATTACTCGAAAATGAATGAAGACAATTGTTAATGAATTTGAGCAACAAGATGAGTACAAGGATTTATGGATGAAGAAGCACATATTCATTAGTCCAAATGAATAGAGTTCCAGGATATTATCCTAGTGAGTTATTCCACTATAATGGTTCATTCATTAACACTCATTGCATTAATAATAATATTTGGAATAACATGGTCAATAAAGGATGTATGCATTAAGTATAAGACTTTTACAAATTGAATTCTTTTCTAGGAAATAAACATGAAAGTCATTAATGATCAACTTGTTAGACATGAGGTCTAACTAGTTAAAGAATGAGACTAAGGAGTTCAACCATTACATTTGAAAGTGGAATATCACCTAAGGGGGGTGAATAGGTGACTAAAAAAATCTTTTCAGTTAAGCTCTCAAGAATACAAAGACAAAGATAGAGAGGAAATGAACATAGGAGATTATACTGGTTCGGTCTAATTCCACGATCTACGTCCAGTCCCCAAGCACCTTGGGATTTTTCACTATCTTAAAGACTGTTACAGTTACACACTTAGTACTCGGATGATCCACTCGCACTAGAACTCACTCCCCCTTACAAGCTATAATTGTACACCCACACTTAAGGTTCCACAACCTTCAGATTTGACTAAAGAATAATAAATTGATAGGTGTTTAACTCTCTCACAGAGTAGATTAAATGATGAACATTGAAGTACAATGAAAATATCCGAAGATATTTAGCTCGGTTAATGAAACAATAAACGTAGTTGAGTTGAATTGATTACACAATATTTCGGTAGTTGGCAAATTCAAAGCTTCAGGTATTTATAGTTGTTGGCATTTATGACCGTTGAAGCTTGAAAAATTCTGTTGAGACTCTTTAGAAGTCCGTTGGAGATGAAGCGTGAAAGGCCTAAATAATTGTCGTCATAGATATTCTTTAATTCGTTTGTTCCTACAATTATGACCATTGAAATGCACAGCAAAAGGGATGCTTTCCCAAAATGTCTTTCGAATGCTCAGAAGTATGTCTGTTGGTTTAGTGTCTCAAATAGGTAAGCACATTAAATGCTCTCTGACACGTCAGATTACTTTATCCAAAAACAAGATTAATCCACTTTCTAATCATCTAAAACTTATTAACAAATTGATTGAATGCAGTTAAGAACAATAAGGATAGATGATATGAAGAGTCTGAAACATACTTAGAGATTCAAAGAATGTCGTTATAAAGTTTCAAAAACAGAGACATATTGACTCGAGTCAAATGAACACTGGCTCAAGTCAATCCATCGTTCAAAGCATAGAAAAGATTGACAAAACATAGTCTGACTCGAGGCAGCAATATTCTTGCTCAAGTCTTGGATTAGGCTCGAGTTACAAGAACCATGACTCGAGTAAGAATCAATTGAACATTCAAAAGCACTAAAGGATTAACTCGAGGTAGATTAACGTGGCTCGGGTCAACTTCTAGACTCAAGGTGGGTAATCAAGGTTCAGGTCAATCGTGAAGGAAAATAGTTCAAGAATTGAAAGACAAGACTCTGGCTCGAGGCATTAAGTAGAGGCTCAAGTCAAACTTAATTTTTAAATATAACAGTCAATATTCAGGCTAGAGTCAACACACAGTGGCTCGAGTCAATAGGGACAACTGTAATTCCTCTTGTTCTTGTAGAGGCTTGCTTGATTTTGTTTGAATAATGTCAATTTTCCTTCTTTGCTCTTTCTGAAAGTGGAGCTAATCACCAAGAGGGGGTGAATTGGGGATTTGAAAATTCTTTTCTAAATGCTCTGTTTTTTAACACTAAAATAGGGCTAAGCGGAGTTTAAGAAAAGAAAGCAAGACACAAGGAATTTATACTAGTTCGGTCCAACCTCTTGACCTACGTTTTGTCCCCACACACTTTGGGATTTCACTATCTCAATTGATTACACACTGTAATTCTATAGTAATTCTCTCACTAGAACTTACTCCCCCTTACAAGTTGCAATCAATATCCCAATCTCCAAGTCCCACGACTTAAGATTCTTACAATAAAATGATTTTCAATAAATGAACTTTCTCTAAGAGTGGATATGAATGATCACTGAAGTACAAATGTATTAAAAGATACTTTACACAAGAAAATTCAAAGAGTAGTTGGAAACTTGAATTATAAATGACGAACAAATAAATGTCGTTGTTGCCAGGGACATTTGTGTTTATTAGCTCCTTTTTGTCTATGGATTGTCCTTGGTGGACTAATGGGACAAGTGGTAGATTTGAGAACGAAAATGATTATACAAATTCTTTTTATGGCACTTGTACTTGCGAAGCGCCATTTGAGTACATTTGTTGTGATTATTATGAAGATCATCACGTGAGAGAGCAATATGCCGTGTCTCAACCTTGGATTATATGGAGTATAATTTTACTACGGCTCATATTGATATTCATGATAATACTTTTAGCCTTGGATGGAACCATAACCAACCATTGTCTTGGGATTCTAATTATTCTTTTCCTTCATATGTGTCACATCCTCATATATCACCCAATTCTCATGTAGATGAAATTAACCCATTAATGAGGAGGAGCTTTTACAACAAAGGATTTGTTTTTACGTCTTCTAGCTAGATAGTCAAAATGAATTCATGAGAATTATTCAAAGAGAGAAAATTAATGATCAAGCCTGATGAGGGTCTTTTTGTCTTTAGCCTTGGGGTCCAAAATCAAAAAAATTACCAAGGATTGTGTATAGGCAAACCTAGGATCGTTCTCTCTTCTCGAGGAGCCTTTTATTGAGTCCTAGATAATCTAAATGACATGCAAATGTAATTAAAACAAGGGGAAATTGGTTTTGGATTTTTCAATTGATAAACTAAAATAAAATAGCAATAAAATTAAATGCTAAACTAATGTTTTTGGTATTTCTTAATAAAATGGAATGAAGTATGAAATGTATGAATGAATGCTCTCAGAAATGGATTAGTGACTATCATAGTTCAATTAAATTTAGGAGTAAATTTTCACTAAGTCTAAATGAAAAATCTCAAGATACCACTTGAGTCCAATATTCTCAATTAATAGTAGCTCCTACTACCGTAGCTAACTACTATTTCTTGAGATATTGTTTAAAACCACTTAGTGTGTGATTAGGATTAAATTAATGCAACTTGCTTTCTCTTGATTTGAATGCGATACCACGTCACTCAATTGAATCAATCATACTATCTAACAATACCACGTAGAGAGCATAATTTCACTAAATTAATAAGGAAATACATATATAAAAATCCAACAAGCTACAAAATTAAATCTAATCACAAAGGTTCAATCCACAAAGTTATCCAACCGGCTAAACTAAGTCTCAACAATACAAATTAATATTCCTAAAACTAGGATATTAAAATGTAAACAGAGAAAATAGATTGAACAAAATAAACTCTCCTTTGAAGTTTTGAAACTCAAGCACTTAATCCATCTCCAAGAAGCAAAAATCAGCCACTGCCAATCATCAAATCAGCTCCTCCAAAATTAAGTTTCAGCCACAACAAGGGTGAATAAAGGGTGAAGGTGAAGAAAGGTGTGTGAGGTCGATGATGGAGCTGGGCGTGAGGTTCTACAGATTCAATGATAATGGAGGCTCTCTCACGGTGGATGGGAGTCTAGGAAGGAAGAAGAAGATCGCTGGTGATAAAGGGACGGTGGAAGAGTGGGTGGCTGAAGGAAGGAGGTCGATGCAATGGTGGATGACGGTGGTGAAGGAGAGAGAGCGAGGGTCTGAGGTCGTGAGTCTCTGGGCTAAGTCGATGGTGGATGGGAGTCTAGGAAGGAAGAAGAAGATTAAATTTTGATTTAATCTTTTCAACCTCCTACAATTTAAACTACTTAATCTAACATCAAATATTCTCATAAAAATCAATAATTAATAGTAATTACATTTTTTTTGAAAATTTTGCCCTTTTTAGCCCTAATTTAATGTATTTACTCTTAATCTTAATTTATCACAAGAAAGGCATTTAAGGCTCAATAACTATGATAAAGTCCATTAAAAATCCCAATTTAATCATGTAAATTCATATAAAAATATGGTACAATCAAAGCCTAAAATGGAGCAGTTCAAGTTGATGAAGTGCCTTCCAATCTTGAGTCTTTGAAGCAAAAAGGAGTTTTTAATGATATATCAAAATATTCTTCTATCAAAAATGAGATCTCAAGTGAACAATTGACCATGGGGAGTGAGAAAATGTCAATACTAGTTTGTGATGATGTAGGGGGTGATTGTGAGCTGCAAATTCATGAAGGAGAGAATAATATTGAGTGTCTAAAAGTGGTTCTAATTGTGGAGCCTAATCCATGTGATTTTGATGTTGAGGTTAATGTGAAGGTCCCAAGAGCCATTATTAATCCTCCTATTGAAGTTTTGACTCTTACTAATGAGAGTCAAATAGATTTTGTAGGGTGTTCAAAATTCTTAGAAGCTATCACTTTTGTTTGTATGGATATGCTTGTTGTGTCTTCTTTGAATTTAATGAATGTTTGTACTTTGAAATTGCTGATGATTGATGAAGACATGTAATTAATGTGAGGTTAATGTGGAGGTCCCAAGAGTTGTTATTGATCCTCCTATTGAAGTTTTGACTCACTAATGAGGGTCAAATGGATTTGTAGGGTCTTCAAAATTCTTAGAAGGCCCTCCTTTTGTTTGTATGGATATGTAAATTTAGTGAATATTTGTACTTTGAAATTGCTGATGATTGATGAAGACATGTAACTAATGTGAATGAGCACCTTTTCTGTTTGAAACAGTGTTACTTGAAAAGAAATGAAGATGAGGTGGTCATGGTGTTTAACACTTATGATTAGATATTCTTATTGCAAAGTCTAGCTGAAAACTACAAACTTAGCACTTCTTGAGAGACAACCAAGTTCTTAACTCAAACTTCTGAATTTCTTTGGTTTTTGTGTCTTTTGGTAGATTTGTGGTTGGTCTTTCTTTTTAGGTACAAGAGTTATGTTCCCATGGAATACTTCAAGATGAGGGGAAAAAAAACGAAAAAAAAAATGTCTCTGGTGCCTAGGCACTTTGGGAGAGTGCCGTGACATTTTTATCAGTTCAGCATTACAGTTTGCCCAAGTGCCATGGCACTACCATAAGGATTGCTACAAACAACCTCTCCGGTGCAGTGACACTTTTCCCAAATGCCCTGGTACTGCTATCACTGATGGAATGGCTATTGACATCATCTCGAGTGCCATGTCACTTTGGCTAGGGTGCCATAGCACTTCTATCATAACCTAATAAGATTCTCTTTGCTTAGTTCCTATCATTGGACGACTGTATATTGACTTGCTTGTCACCTTGCACCTGTACTCATGCTTGTTGCTAGATGAATTTTTCTTGCCGCTAACAGGATTACATATTCTGCACATCCTTTGGATCTGACTGCACCACCTTATTGAACATGTCACAGGACTGTTGTTTCTTTCCCTCTTTCTCTCACCTTTTAATTTTAGTGTCACTTACCTTTGTACGCCTGCATCACATTGAGGACATTGAAAGTTAAATGTGGTGGGAGGAGTATGACTGCTTTTGTTTTTGTGGTGTTTGTCCTCTATGCAATTGGGGGGAAAAAAACTACTTATATTAGTCTATTTCTTAGGATGGAACTTAACTTTGAGCCCTCCTCATCTTAAAGAACCAAAATATTAAAATAGAAAAGAAGGCTTCAACTAAGCCTTTGGCCTTGATCTTTTATACAAATTTTGAGATAGACTATGAGAATAGGGTTAGTTTGTAGTAAGATAAAAAACGGATTAGTTTATGACTATTTTGATACCTAATTGCTTTAGAAACTCAGATGATAACCTATGTTGACGGTAACATCCCCAATTTTCATGTAAATTAATTAATGGAATACAAGAATTTTTCACCAAGTATTAGTCGACGGTATTTAATTTTTCCAACGGGATAAATTAATTATTAGGAAAATAATGCGGAATTATTTCAAATGTGGTTAATAAATTTGGTTATAGATAATTTGAGGTAAGTAAAGTCAAGAAGGCAAAAATATATTTTCCCTCATTATTCTTATATTTTTGTCCAATAAAAGGAGGAGAAAAATTTTGATAAAAAAATTAGTAGAGTTTCGATATAAGTCTAATTCCCTTTGAAAGGTGGATATTGGATCAGACTTAATTAATTAAGAGGGAAAGTTGATAGAAGAGCACACATTATTTTTACTCCATTATTTCCTATCACTTGATGTGAGAGAGAATAGATGAAAAGGAAAAATAATAATAATAATAATAAAATATATTACCTCCTGCTCTTTCAAAAATCGCACAGAACAAAGAAGTATGATGAGACAATTTATACTTAATAAATGGGGAGAGGAGGCCAGGAGGGTGTGGGTGAATGGAATAAGAGAATAAACATAAAATATTCCTTAATAAATCTCCATCGTATGAAAGAAGTAAAAGGGAATATTAATTGTTTTTACTTTCAATCCCTTAAAACCGCCGGATCATAGAGAAAAGAATGATTTGATGGGTATGACCATAGCCATTTAATGGAAGAAGCTGGACAAGTTGTACGAGTAGGGGAGACAATACCAAATATAATATTATACCCCTTTAGAAATCCTTGGACGTGGGATGGAGCAAAAGAAAGAAAAAAGAAAAGAAAAGAAATTATTAGTTACCACCCCATTAAATCGCCGGCTGAGAGAAAGTGGGAATGAAATGACAATTAACATTTAATGAAGGAAGTAGTAGTGATCACGTGGAGAAAGGCAAATGGAAATAAAAACAAATATAATATAATAAATCCTTCTCCCATGCTCCTCAAGACGCAGGACGAGGAAACTGAATTTTCTCCAGAGTTTCCTAAACCATCGGCCGAGAGAGAAGGTGAGATCAGAGGGGGAAAAAAAGAGTAAAATAAAATAATATATTCCCTTAGATTTTTCTGGAATGATGAAGAACGACCTAGGGGCTAAGTGAACCGACTTTGGAGATTTATTTAAAGGGAATCAACTCCTCCGTTTTTTTTTTTGTGGCGGTCAGACGCATTGAGAAGAAGAGGAAGAAGTAATTGAAGGTTATGAAGAAGACACAAGGTGAGCCATACAACACGTCTCAGAGGAAGGTAAGGACTTTGAATACTTATTCCACCTTCTTCTATCTTTGTTTTGGAAGTTAAAACTCCTTCCTTATTCTGTGAAGGTGAAGGACGAAAAGAAGGAAGAAGAGACATTGAGAATCAAGTTTCCATTTGGAGGAATTCTAAGATCAAGTAAGTCATAGTTTTAACTACTTTATAAATTCATGATTGCTAAGTTGAAGATGGAAATTCCCTGCCTATGCGTTATTGAGAATGAGTCTGAATATGAATGGAATTGATGAATGAAGAATCAAACTGGTAGAAGGATTATCCTGATATAAGAGAAATTTGTTGATGAAAATGAAAGTTGGGTTAAGTGATTTTAGAGGATGATTTCGGCCAGCTTTATGAACATGGGAAGACTAATTTTCGTTGGTGTTTTAATGCCTTCAAAGGGTCCAAAAATAAGATTTTAGTATAAGATTGAGAAATTTTTATTAGATTGAAGAAGGTCTATTTTTTTAAGTCAACAAACAGATATGCTAACAAGGAGTTATTTATATTTTGATTATTTAGGAGCCACTTTGACTTTCGCGTATTGGGGGAAAAATTATACTGATAATTGTGGTCAACTGCCAGGTAGTAACCTTAATCCTCATGTGTTCTGTGTTTCTTTGTATGTTTGTTTTTCCATGATTGTGGACCCGTGTCTCCTGAAAAGGGACATGCGTTTGTGTGCATTCAATATGGTCTGGGTTCAGAGCCTGACTACTGTTTCTTTCCTAGCGCTGTGGATCCGGGGCTTGCTTTGTTGAGCAGTCCTGCATTTGTTTCTGGGACATGTAGTCCTTCCGCAGTTAACACGGTATACTTGGTATGTTGTATTTGTGTTACTACGCGGTTGTTACTGAATGCTATTATTTGGTATTTTCCTAATTATGGTTATATACATACACTGTTTATGCATTACATATGAGATGAATGGTTACTCTGGGATTCATTTATGAATCCTAGATTTTTGTAAAGCTTCAGGAAGTACTACGAGAGCTGTTTCTGGAGAGAAGGGTAAGACTGTTGGGCAGGAGTAGGTGGAGTTGTTGGTGGCAGAAGAAGTTTATTTTGTGCTTTATTTTGAGATGGATGACTGTATATTATTTTGGCCTTTTTGGGCGGTAGTGGATGACTGTATATCTGACCCTCCGGAGATTATATTTTGCTACTTACTTTTGATTATACCAGTATTGTCTGATATCCAACCGGGAATGCTCTGCTGCGATAAAACTCTGATTCATGTAAATAAATAATAATTAAATGATATATGGTAATTATTAAAAGGAATCCCTCTATCCGTCACCCGGAAGGGCGAGGCCAGTAGGGGTGTTACATTGACTAAGTAAAGCATTTGTCTTGAAAAATAATTCGGGTATTGGGGAAAAAAAACAAACAGATAGAGAGAGAGAGAGAGAGAGAGAGAGAGAGAGAGAGAGAGAGAGAGAGAGAGAGAGAGAGAGAGAGAGAGTAAAAGATACAATTCCATTGGCTTTGAACTTAGTAAGTAGAGTACTTATCACTAATGTTGGCATTCACATCAAACGGTAAAGTTATAAAGAGCTATGAGTTGGGTGAAAACTTTTTGGAGCATTAGTTGGAGTACCTGAGTAATCGGTGCTTCATCACCTATATAGAGTGTTGCATCAAATGAAGACCTACAACAGTCCAAGATGGCAAAAAGAAAGATGAAAAAAAGAAGGAGCAAAATAAGGTGAATCAATTTGCTACCTGAGGATCCAAATAATGTTAACTGGCAAGCTTAGTCGAGTAGGGCATTTGAATTTTTTTTAGAGTTGAGTAGCTTAATAGTCCTCTACTAATGTTGTTGCTGCACTTGTCACTTGCTAATCCTCTCGTTATAGTTAAGTTAATGGATCTTACAGTTGGTTAACGCTATTGGCTAAGTGATCTGTTCTTATAAGACACTAAAAAGAATAGATTTTGATAGCAAGAACTAAGTGTGGGGGTGTGTTTCTCTATGTTTATTAACATTCGTTATATATATATAATTTTCCAGTGCTATTTAAGTTCATTATTAACGTTCAGATCAAGCAAAGAGGTTGCTAACTTCATATTCTCTGAATTTGTTCCTATGTTGAACCTAAAGAGAAAACATTGAACCTAAAGAGAAAACAAGTGAGACAAGAAATTAGAGTTGTCATAATAACTGGGAATATTGGATTTATTAAACACAATATTCAGTAGATTTATCGAAAATAAATGAAAATTCAAGAACTCCATTAATTTGTAGGTTAAAAATACGGTGCCTAAGATGACTTCAAAAGTTGAAGGACAATAAATCCAAGCTAGATGGCATCCCTGAATAGAAGAGCGAGCTGAAAACACAATGAATTCCTTTAATAAAGCAAAAAGATGTAATTGCAGTCCTACTAAAATTGTTATGATAGTACCTCTGATCCTAATTATAAAACCAAATTTGTAATACAATTTGTATTATAAACTTAGTCTTATAATTAGAACCGGAGGGAGTACTTTATCGTGATTTACATGTACAAACATATGAGGAGCAATCGAGGCTGATTCTTGTCCAACAAGGTCAGAGAAGGCGAGGAATGACAACTCATGAGTCGAAACGATGGGTAGAAGGAAGACAAAGGGGGAGCCATGAATAAGGGCATGGGAAATATAGTGTTTATTATCAGAATCTTCATGTTCAAGCTCACGCTCATTCTGCCTAGATTCAATTTCAATCTATTGATGAAATCCTAAAGTGGATTAGGATTGATGTATGATAATTACTTGAGAACTCAAGATAAATTATGCTATTCTTAACTTGTGAATAGTGTGACTTCTTGTCCTTTTTATAAATATATATATTGATCAAGTTATCCCCTTGATATTGTACATCAAAATTAAAAGTTTGATCTAATTAGAGTCCAATCAAATTGTAATAAAATACTTTCATTCCTCAAAGGCCATATATACTATGAGAATTATATATTTAAAAATGGGAAAATTAATCCACATATCTTTATAACTTATAGGGTTAAGAGGCTTAAATGCCTTGTAAGTTTTCGTGTATGAGCTTGGGGCACTTGAAAGTTTTTGAGAGGATAAATATGCCCCAAAAGTGTAAAAAGTATGGCAATATCACCCTTTCATTAACAAGCTCTAACGATTAATATTTGTTGACCAAATATCTAAAGGTGACATGTTTACATCCACCTCATCTTTCCTTTTCCACATCAAACTTTTGAGTAGGAAAAAATAATTTTTTTAAAAAAAAACTCAAATCCTCTTTTGCTATCAATCTACTCAAATACATTATCTCTGAAATACTTATGTATATTTCAGAGAGATTTGCTATAATTAAATAATTTATTTAAGTTTTTTAATCTCTCAAAATTAGTCTACTGATGTTAAAAGTATAAGGGATTAATTGATTAGTTAGTTATTGGGGCCTAGTCTATATATATATATATATAGGGTTTTAATTATTGAAATTAAAGTGTTGCTTATGGAGTCCTCACCTAGAGAGTGAGTTAACTTGATCTCTTTCCAATAAGTGGTTAACTTAGTTTCCTTTTCTAGAGATAACTATGAGGCTTACTCATTGTGAGAGCATGGTGCTCTTTTGTAATAATACATTATTCATCTTTATTCTTCTTCAATTATATTTGTTAACATGGTATCAAAGTTTTGCTGCCCAATCTTCCTTCTTGGTTAAACGTTGCGCCTTGTTCATTGTCTTGGAAAGAAGCCCTAGTTTATAAGATATTTTTGGATCAGTCTTGAACCCAATCCAGAAATAACATAAAGGAACGGGAAAATTACGCACAGGTCCCAAGGATGACAAAAAAATACAATTAGGTCCCTTAATAAGGACTTCTGTGTAAGTATTTGTGAATGCAGAATTACCATTTTAGACAAAGAAGAAACACGCCTAAATCACTAAATCAGTCTATCATCTCCCTCTCAACTGATTCGACCGAGCCCTTCGACATTCGATCGAGCCCTTCGATGCCGTTCCCCCGTGAGACCTGCATCTCTCATTGTGAGTCACATGACCGCAAGTGAAGACGTTAAATTTTAGGGTTTTTTTTCCTCGATCTTGTCCCCCATCCCGTCTGCAGTCTTCTTCATTCACCTACGTTCTCCACCATCTCACACACACACGAGTTGCCGAACCAGGTATTCCTTCCTATCTCAATCCTCATATTTCATTTTCCATTTTCCCATTCTTCTCCAATTCTTGGGCTTCTGTTGAATCATGTTTGGGATGGTTTTTAAAATCCAAAGATTGAACCTTTTTCAGTTATTTTTCGAGTTTTGTTCTTGCTGAATGTGTGTCTCCAAGAGCCATTTCTGTATTTTCAGTTCTTGTTGAGCATTCGTCTAAGCATTTGTTTTCTTGGTTTCTTACTATTGTCGAACAGGCATTGGTGAATCTTTATTCCTTGAAATTTGATTGGGATGGTCATGGACGAGACTCATGTCGCTTCTTGATGCAGAACCTAAGGTTCTTGTAGAATACGCTGTCCAGAACAATTAGAGTAAGTACTCATGTGAATTTGGGCTGTTGCTGGATTTTTTATTTTTTTTTTTTTTTGATGAAATGGGGCTTAATTTTTAGTTCTTGCATTTCCATGAACAATATTGTTGGAATTTCAACTTCTCATGGTTTTAAGTTTGCAACTTATTCCGTTTCCTTTTCTTTTTTGATGTTTCAATTCTCTTCTTCTGGTTTAAATATGACAAATCTAAATGGGATGCTTTCTAGAGTATATACTAGGTAGCTAGTTATGCAGTTGCCATGAGTTCCGAGCGTAATGTTCCTTTTTTGGGTGGGTCGAGGTTTAAGGGCTTTAAAGGGATATGACTAGACATTCCTAATTGTTATTGCTTTTATAAATAGTTTTGGAGCTTCAAAGGGATTTGACTAGACATTCCTAATTGTCACTTGTTTGCTCCACTTTTTCAATTTTCTGCTCCTTCACTGTATCATCTGATGTCTCTTTAGTTGTCACAGACTCACCTACAAGTTCTTTCTCAGTCACCATGTCCTTGCTCTTCTCTTCTCTCGGCTTTTCCTCCCCTGCATCAGACATAAGCTCTTTTTCAGTCACCACGTCCTTTCTTTTCTCCTCTGCCTTTGAATCCTCCTCTTGGCTTTTCCCCCACTATATCAGATACTATCTCTTTCTCAGTCTCAATTTCCTTGTCTTTTATCTCACCTTCTGACAATTCTTTTGGCTTTGCCTCTACTTGGAGAGACCCAAGTTCTAGTTTCTCACATACTATTTGCCAAAGGAAGACAAATTCCTGACCAAGTCAATTGGGCCAAAGTGAATTTGCAACGTGATACATAAGAATTTTTGGTTCATTGTTGAGCATCAGTTTCTAATTTTTGGTTCATTGTACGTGACATTTCACATTTCAGGGATTCTTGTGGTGTCCATGTTCTATCATGGTCACAGGGATGGGATGGCTCTCCCCTAGACGAAGAAGGCTATACTATGACTAATTTGTCTCGTGAGCAACTACGGCAGATAAAGCTTGAATGCTTACGGTGGCTTGTAACGCATAAGAAAAACATACATGCGTCAAAGCTGCTGTCCCAACTGGCAGGCAACCAACAGTCGAAGAAGAAGAAGAAGAAGAAGAAGAAGAAGAAGAAATAGAGCTGTAGATTTATTGTAAAGTAGTTGACAGTATTGGCTTTCATATGACCTTATTTTGCCAATGTATATAATTGGAACTGAATGTACAAACTTTGCCCAACCTTAGAGTAAATACTGATTATTTTTTGACTGACCTTAGAGCCAAATGTTCAATATAGCAACAAGAAATGCTATATGCATGAATGGTATTAAGATTGTTTTACTTACTGCCACTTTGTGCAAGAAATTAAATCTTTGATTTTGAATTTGAGTGCTGTTGGCGGTTCTTCATTATTCTAAATTGACATTCAGTTGCATAAATATATTTGCTACACATTCTTCAAAATGTTAAGGATGTTATTTTGCTATTGTGCCTCAATGGTTGCTTGCTTGCCTAACCTTGGTGAATTCCTCCAGTTTAGCAAGTATTAGTACCTCAAATTTGAATTTGACTTGTCCCCGTTCATGCTAAATCAGGGCCTAAAAGGTTTTCATCAATTTGGAGCTAATGCCTTAGCTTAGGGTTTTGATTTGTTTTCATTGGTAAACTCATTGGAATTTTGGTAGAAATTCACTTATACATTGAGTTGAGCTTGCTGGAACTTAAATGCTATATTTACAACAACAACCTTTGAAAACCTGGAATTTGTTACTTCTGACTTCCAGAGACTATTTATAACAACAAATGCTATATTAATAACAGCAAAACATATATATTAACGACAACTTTTGAAAACTTGGATTTTTCCATCTATCACGTCAAGGCTATTTATAACAACAAATGCTATATTAACAACAAAAAAAGCATATATTAACAACAACTTTTGAAAACCTGGATTTTTTTCATCTTTCACATCCAGAGGCTATTTATAACAACAAATGCTATATTAACAACAGAAAAAGCATATATTAACAACAACCTTTGAAAACCTGGAATTTGTTATTTCGGACTTCCAGAGGCTATTTACAACAACAAATGTTATATTAACAACAGAAAAAAACATATATTAACAACAACCTTTGAATACCTAGAATTTGTTATTTCTGACTTCCAAAGGCTATTTACAATAACAAATTTTATATTGACAACAGAAAAAACATATATTAACAACAACTTTTGAAACCTAAAATTTGTTATTTCTGACTTTCAGAGGGTATTTACAACAAAAAATGCTATATTAACAACAGAAAAAGCCTATTTTAACAACAACTTTTGAAAACCTGGAATTTGTTATTTCTGACTTCCAAAAGCTATTTACAACAACAAATGCTATATTAACAACAGAAAAAGCATATTTTAACAATAACTTTTGAAAACCTGGAATTTGTTATTTCTGACTTTCAGAGGCTATTTACAACAACAAATGCTATATTAACAACAAAAAAAGCCTATTTTAACAACAACTTTTGAAAACCTGAAATTTGTTATTTCTAACTTCCAGAGGGTATTTACAACAACAAATGACATATTAACAACAGGAAAAGTCTATTTTAACAACGACCTTTGAAAACCTGGAATTTATTATTTCTGACTTTCAGAGGCTATTTACAACAACAAATGCTATATTTACAACAGAAAAAGCATATATTTACAACAACCTTTGAAAACTTTTGCAGATTCCCCAATTTGAAACTGTATGAATCACAACCTCCATTTGAACTTGCCCTTCCCGACTCACCTACCTCGCTTCTACTCAACCCCACTAACGCACTCTTCTTATTCTTGTCCGACTCCCCTAAATTCCCTCCCAAATTTCCCGTACCCGCATTGCCACGAAACACACCGGAGTGGTCAATTGCAGGAGTTACCGACACCACCTGCTTCTCATTCACACAACCCATTGATCAGCGTCACTAGCCACCGCCGTGCAGAAGCATATGATCAGCAACAACGTTCAAACAAGAATCTGAGTTCCGCCTAAATCCGTTCAGAATCTGAAACTACCACCTCCAGACTGAAGTCCAACTGATTTAGAAATTGCAGAGTAAGATTACAACAGTAGAAGAAGGAGAGAGGAAAGAGAGAAGAAAAAAGGAGAGAGGAGAGAAACAGGAGAGGAGTAGAAGAAGGAGAGAGGAAAGAGAGAAACAAAAGGGAGAGAGGAGAGAGACAAGAGAGAGGGAAGGTCAAAATGGTAATTTTACATTCACAAATAATTACAACCAAGTCCCTTGGGACTTCTGTGTAATTTCATGATTTCAAGGGAATTTATTGTGATTAATTCCCTTCCTTGGGACCTGTGTAATATCCCGAATGTTGGATCCGGAAAATTGAGAATAAGTCTAAATTAGGCAGACTACTAAGCCCGATTCGGGAAGAATCTCTAGAATGATAAGAGTCTCTGATGGGCGCGGGTTTGTAAAGATGTGGGCCCAGGACAAGATACTTGTGAGGTATAATGCCAATGTGATGAAGCGGCGCCCGGGGAATATGGCAAAACACTACATAAACTAAAGGGGCACTTTTGGGGATATTCTAAAAAGTTTGATCAGCCATTTTCTTTCCCCACATTTTGTGCTCCAGCTGAAGAGGAAGGAGAAGATCATCAAGTTTTCCATAGCTCAACTCAAGCTCTCAACCATTTGCTCCACCAATCCAAAGTTCCGAAATAAGTAACTACCGACAACTAATCTTTAAAGCTTTACCTTTGGATTTTTTTGTGTTGCTTGTTGAGGCTTGGTTTTGAGGTCTGATTTTGGAGTTTTTGATTGTCCCAAAGTGTTTTAAGCGTGATTTTGTATGGGGTTAAGCTATGGTTAATGTTTCCGAACTTGAAAACATTGAAAACTCTAGAAGAAGCTTGCTGCCAGTGCTTTGGGATTCTGGGCAGTGAAGCTTTAAAAATGTTTTTAGAACAGTGTAGATTTCGGGTTGAGCTGAAATTTTACAGGTGGAAAGTAGACATCTGGGGCATCATTTTGATATGTAATTTGATATATTTTCGATGCACCGATTGAGAGATAAAAATTTTCTAAGCTAGATCTGTGTGCATCAGGGCGAAAATTGACCCAGGTGTGAAAAGTGAGCACCACGCCAAAATATAAGTGCTTTCTGGGTCTGGAAATATTTTTCATGAAAAATAGACATTTCAATGGTTCAAATGGCACTGGTTTCATGTAAAAATGATTTTTTTGGAATTTATTAAAAATCCCACAAGTTGGACCAAAATCACTGGATCTCTAGAACTTGTGGCTTGGGCTCGGATTTTGGAAAAAAAAATGTGAATTCAAATGTCCAGCTGACCGTACAGCTCAACCGAGCTCAAGTTTTTCTTGTTGAAAATTGATTGGTTGAAGTGAAAATGATTAGAGAACCAGAACCTTTAATCTCCTTGAATCCCGGTCAGCCAATTCGGTTGGATTGTAACTAAATGGCAAAGGGTAAAATTAAAGAAATTCAAGGCTGGATATTAACTTCTTTTGTTAAACCGACATGCCAAATGATTTAATCATATGAACACATTTCCATTTAGCAAAATTCGGACAAACTTTCAGAGAGCACACCGAAAGGATATAAGAGTAAGAGTGACTGCAGAAAATTCCAAAACGCACCGAAAAGGAAATAAAGGTGGGAGTGACCGAGACATCTTGCTGCATGAAGAATTGAAGAATTGGGTATATACCGAATTGCTTATGATTTCAGGGAACTGAAAACAAGGTAAGTTACTAATGCTATTGTTCAACTCGTGTGAAATTTTAGTAGGCATATGAAATCCTGAAATTTGGTTTTAGTTAAGAAGAATTAGAAGCTGGAAAAAAAAATTATTATAAATTGAAGCTCAGGAATTTGGTACAAAGAACTAGGTATGGAGTTGTATGTGGAATGAATGTTTTACTATGTTCTTTTGTTGAAATGTCACCGAATGGAAGAAAACAAAACGGATTTTTGTCATACAACCAAGTTGTTTTGTTGTTTAATAAAGGAGGAAAGAAATGTTTGGTTATAAATATACTCATGGTGTTTTGCCATCTACTTTAAGGAGAATCTCGGTTGTGATAGTATAAACATAAGTTTTTGGTAGACAAATTTTGAAGAGACCCATATAGTAATTAGTGTTAATTGAATACAAGTTATGGTCTCTTCCTTGCCTTATACCTCGGTCAGCATGATTGTCCATGGAAGAGTTGGGTGTTGGTAAAATTAATGACCTTATGGTGTTCAAAAATGGAAAGATATATTTGTAGGTTAAGCACGGTTTTGAGAAAAATCAAGATAGTAAAGTGATAGCATTTTTGTAACACTAAGTAAGTGTACTTTTAATGGTTGATAGGTTTAAGGAAACCTTGGGAAGTCTACAGGGCTACTAAATATTAAGGACGATAATTATCACAACAGGTAGTAACCGCTTTACCCAAATATCTCTATGTGTTTTGTTGTATGTTTGTATCTGCCATGTATATTTTTCCTTGTATATGTTTGTGCCAAATATGCATACAGTATTATGTGATACCTAGCGCTAGGGACATTCAGTCCGAGGCCAATTTCGGTTGATGGCTGTACAGGTTGAGTTATCAGTCCGGGGCTAGCCTAGAAAGGGCAGCTCTATGGGTTGTGAGTCCAATGAGTCCAAGGCTTGCCTTGGTTGGCAGCTGTACGGATTCTTGGATTGTGATATATGCTTTGCTGTGGTATGATCTGGATGCATTTTTGGTGTGTATTTGGCATGCTCTTATGTTTTCTGATTAGCATGGTAGCTTACATACTCTTTACACATTTAGTATTTGAGTACTGACGGTTACTCTGGGGGCCGTTATTGGACCCCAGCCTCTTCGGTTGTCACAAGGAGACATGCCTGATGTGAAGAGCCCTCCTCGGAATGAGAAGTGTTGTCAGTACAGACTGAAGAATAGGGAATGCCCTATCATGTTTGTACATATACTTGTGATGTCGGTATATTTTGTTTAGTATTTGTTCTGGATGACTGTACCCTTAACCCTTCGGGGACTCATATTTTTCTGTTTATTTTACCTTTACCAGTACAGTAAATAGTCTAAACTAGTTAAATGCTCTGTTGCGCTCACTCTGATATAAGTTAAATGGATTAAATAACGAAGGAAAGGTAACTAAGTAAGTGAATCCCTCTAACCCGCCACCCGAAAGGGCGAGGCCGGTAGGGGTGTAACAACCTAAGCATAATTTTCCCTAAAGGAAATCCAACCGTTGATTTGCCAAGCACGGGGAAGATTCAAGATTCTCGCTCTGTCCCGATTCGTGAGACACATTCTCGCCGCTTCTTTCTTCAAAGATTCTCAACGGCATTGCCGTGTTCTTGCTTTTTGATGAAATATTCAACGCCATCATTGTTGGTTGGTTCTGCGGCGTTGCCTTCCTGCCTCTGCAGTGGATGCCTCTAGTCCAGCAGCAGAGCACCATCCTCACCATCAATGGAGCCCTAGCATTTCAACCTTAAGCTCCATCGATTGCTACTCTCCTCATCACTCCAAGATCGCCTCTTGATTTTTCCGATGGAGTTCACTTGCAAGAATGCTAGAGTTATGTCTCCGATGAAACAATCATATGGGCATGCTCAAAACTTCTGGAGAATTTCAATCCCAATGTGTCTTGTCATAGCTTCTGTCTATCCCAAAAGTCCCAGACCTCTATTCAAATGGAGTGATCAAAAGTGGTGGCATTGGTCTGAGTTTTCAACATCGGCCACTTTATTCCGGTCTTGGAATTCCTTGACCTGCAGGGAGTACAAGCTGAGATAAAGAAACTGCACAAGAGACTACTGTGGACACTTCTATATACCTAAGGCTGAAATCACGGATTAATTAGTGGTCCTATATGTTTTGGTGTTACTTGATTTCTTGGATAGATATATTTCTTTGGCACTTATGCATAAGCTTCACAGAGATGAAATTATTGCAGCATGTTGCCACCCAATGTTATGTTGAGAGGATTTTTCTTCTTAGCCTAGTTTTGTGAAATATGAGTTTAATATCTCAAAATGTTGACCTAAACAAAGAGGTCAAGAAGACCAAAGAGGGGAGACCAGTGAGCTTACACATCTGGAAGAGGTTGAAGGTGGAATTGATCCAGAGAACTCAAAGGAAATCTTTTATTTTGAAGAGCAAGCCTAGATATAACCCAGCTTGTTTCTAATACTTACTAATATTCTCGCACTGGCTGAGGCAGCAACAAGAGTGCTGGAGTTGAGTATTATCCATATATAATGTGGATATTGAAGATCATAAGTCAGATGTCTATGGTGGTTTCTTCGACTTTTCCTGTATGTTGGAGACCAAGGTTGACCAAAAAAAAATGATGCCATTTCCAACGTTTTTTTTTATGGATGGTGACACTTCAAATTGTTAGAGAGGAAAAAGTATATGATGAATATTATAGATAGATAGAGATACTGTAAGGAAGAATCCAAGTTTTGGGCAGCCCTTTATAGCAACAATACTTCTACTACCAGCAAGAGCACAAAAGAAGTCGGGATGCTGCTATGATCATTTATTATGAAGATGAGGTCTCAATATACATCTGAGGAAGCCAGGATATTATCAGCTCGAAGTCAATTTGGACGCTGAATCTGTTATCAATTCTGCTTTGGACCAGACTAGGAAATAGCAGAGATCCCATTTCTCTCATAAGCAATTTTCTGCCCATCTGTCATAAGTGTTAGTTCTCTATGTGTTTTGATGATAATCAACAATTGTAAACATGTTTTGAAGTTTTTGCATTTGCTAAAAATCAACTGTCAAATGGAAACTCGAGTATTGGTATGGATACTCAAGTATTGACTTGACAGAGAGTTGCTCAAATTCATCTTGACAAAGCAATACTCAAGTATTGGAAGCAATACTCGAGTATTGGACTTGCAGAGAGCACTCAAGTTTTTCACCTTGAGTCAATACTCAAGTATTGGAAGCAATACTCGAGTATTGGACTTACAGAGAACAATCAAATTTTTCACCTTGAGTCAATACTCAAGTATTGGAAACAATACTCGAGTATTGAACATACAGAGAACTTTCAAACTTTCACATTTTATGAAAACTCGAGTATTGGTTTTACATACTCAAGTATTGGACTTTCACAAAGTTTTTTTCAAATCAACATCTGTTTATGAATACTCAAGTATTCATTTGAAAACTCAAGTATTGACATGAAAAAACTCCACAAAATTTTCAAGTGAATGAATACTCGAGTATTGGTTTTGGAAACTCGAGTATTAAGCATACAAAGAGCTTATCCACTTGTCAATGATTTGAATACTCAAGTAATGAAAAGAATACTAAGTATTGAGGTTTTGAACTTGAACTTATTTCTCACTAAAAAGTTCAAAACTCGAGTATGGACATGCATACTCGAGTATTGTCCTCATCTTTCAAAGTTCAAGTCACGATGGTTCCTCCCTGGAAGAAGCATACTCGAGTATCAGTATGGATACTCAAGTATTGACTTAAGTACACAGTGACATACTCGAGTATTGATGAACATACTCGAGTATTGAGCGCTGAAATTGAAAATCAAATCTGACGAATTTGTGAAACACTCTCTTTTGATCTTAATACTTCCATTTATCATTCTTATATATTCTTAGCTATGTTTAACCACTTTGCTAAGTGAGTTTCAGATGATTTAAAGGATGATTAATGAAGGTCAAGGCAAAAAGCATAAAGTGGTTCAGTTCATTAAATGCACTGTTCAAAAAGTTGCACAAACTTGGCTAATCCTTCTGCACACGTTTACAAAGCATTAAAGAATGTTTTATACATCAAGAAACTTCATTTCCAACGGACCAATTTGCAGAGGAACAAATCAGAATACTTAGCCAGCTGGATTAAGCTAAGTATAGAGAGAGAAGATAACTAAAACTCTTGCTAATCACTTGAAGTCTTCTCTCAACGGTAATATTGAAGATGCAACGGTCAATTAATGCTTCCTGAGTATAAATAGGATTGCATTCAAGGCTCTTCAACAACAACAACATCTAAAAACGAACAAGCATTCAAGTTTCACAACTACCTTCAGTTTTCACTTGTATTTTGTCTTTTGACAATATAAGCTTCAGTGTTTATCATCATCTACTCTTAGAGAGAGTTTTATCTGTTTATTGATTATTGATTGTAAAGAACCACATGTCAGGGGACTTGGTGGTTGGGTTCATTGATTACAACTTGTAAGGGGGAGTGAGTTCTAGTGAGAAAATCACTTCTTGAGTGCAGAGTGTGTAATCATTGATACAGTGAAAATCCCAAAGTGTCTGGGAATTGGATGTAGATCAAGTTGATAAGACCGAACCAGTATAAATTCTTGTGTCCAAGCTTTCTCTTCCTTATCTCTGT
This sequence comes from Acacia crassicarpa, assembly GCA_034222035.1. Lineage (NCBI taxonomy): Eukaryota > Viridiplantae > Streptophyta > Magnoliopsida > Fabales > Fabaceae > Acacia > Acacia crassicarpa. The sequence goes on from JAWXYG010000003.1 coordinate 46,430,860, forward strand.
TAACCCCTGTTTTCATAGTTTAAAAACAGAGCACTTAAGCAAAAATTTGATAATACCCAATTCACCCCCATCTTGGGTATTTAGCTCCATTTACAATAAGCTCTCAATCTTAGCCATCCATTCAATCTAACTGCCCAGATAACACCACGTCATCCAATCATTCAGTCATCCAGCCTTTAATTCGGCCAAAAAAAACCACACAAAAGTCGATTGAGAGCGACCTATCACGGTCTTAGACAAAATCCACCCAATACCGTGCCGGCCTTAGCTTGATCACTCCCACGATCTTGGCTAAGTCAGCGGAACCCTCACAAGTAGGCAAAGAGCACAAGAACAAAGAGAACTTTTTAGAGAGAGAAGCTCTGGAACACAAGTAGCTTGTATTGCTTTCAATAGTTACAAATGAAGGTGGCACCTCCTATTTATAGGCATCCACCTCCTCAATGAACGGCTGTGATTCAATTCATCCGACGGTGGAGATCGGTTCTCCAGAACCTTCTCCCAAAATATCTAGATATTTACACTTTACATGAGATTTCTAGAATTCTCTACACATTTCTACATCTATGTACAAGTATCTACAGGATTTTGGAGTTCTCTAGAAACCTCCTTTGGAGTGTTGATAGGGCAAAATTTTAAGCCTAAAAAAACTCCGCAAATGCACGGGCCGTATCAAGTAATAAAGTGATGAGAAAAGTATCGTTCCCACGAGGACTTAGTATCACAACCTTTAGTTAAGCATTGATTTCACAATTTCATTTAAGTTGAGAAAACCAAATTAATTTTAATTAAGATAAAAGAAATTAAAACTAAAATAAAAAATAAGAAAATTACCACAATAATCAAATGAGCAACCGAGAGTCACTAATCCCTTATTTGATTCTTAGATTTTATCCCCACTAAATTAACTTTGACTTAATCTAATCAGCTAATCTAGAGTATTAATGTTTATAAGTGCCTGTCGGTCCACTTATACACCTACCTCAAATAATTATGCAATGCCTCACATAATTAATTAAGATGCAATTCAAATCGGGCTCACTCTCATTTGATTATGCGGAGCTTCTAGGTATATGTCTATCCTAGACGCAAATTAGATAAAAACCTAACTTCACATTAAATTTAAATCTAATTCCACATTATTTAATCCCAAGGTCAATTTAAGATTCCCTTCGTCAAGTTCAATCCTAAATCCCCAAAACATGCTTAACAGTGGCCAATCACTAAGCAATAAATAATAAAAACAAGATTAAATAAACTGATTAAAATTAAACAAAACTAATGAGTGGGAACAATTTCTAAAACCCAAACAAGTTCATAGATTCTCTAGGTTGCAAAACCAACTAACCACACATGGCTTTATTCAAATCCATAAAAAAGACGAAAATTCAGGTTCAAAGAAGAAGGAGAGAGAGGAAAGAAAGATTCTTCGTCGCCTCCACAGTCCTTCCGTCCTTTCGTGGAGATGATGAAGAGAACTAAAACGCTCAGCCTCTACTCCTCTGCTTCTTTGTTCCTTCTCGTTATGTGTCTCCTTATTTTTCTGCTCCTCTTTTGCTTCCTCTTCCTCCTTATTTATAATTTAGGTCTTGGGTCACTGATTCTCTTTTTCTTATTACAAAGATATCTCATATCTTGTAATTTACTCCAGCAGATCACATAATTGATTTTATTTCTATTTTTCTTGCGGGGACTATCAAGTTTGGCTGATTGCATATCCTCTTATTGCCTTTTCTACTTCATTCCAAATCAGCTAATTGAAACGCTCATCCTCTACTTCTCTGCTTCTTTGTTCCTTCTCGTTATGTGTCTCCTTGATCTGCCTTCGTCCTCCGTCCTCATTTATAATTAAGGTCTTGCGTCATTGATTCTCCTTTTCTTATTAAAAAGATATCTCATATCTTGTAATTTACTCCGTCAGATCACGCAAATTGATTTTGTTTCTATTTTTCTTACGTGAGACCACTGAATTTGACTGATTGCATATCCTCTTATTGCCTTTTCTACTTCATCCCAAATCAGCTAATATTTCCTGCACAATAAAAATAGGATATGAGTAGATTTTATGTTGATTTATTCTTTGATCCCAAGTTTGATGCAATTATGGAAACATTCATAAAAGATCATTAAATAGGTATATAATATCAATAATTCCAATTAAATCTCATAAATATACACCTATTTAATCATAAAATATATACTCATCAAGTGTCTTGTGCACAAAATATCTTGTGTTCCCTGCAGTGCATGACACTTTCCCCCACCTAATCTGGTGACGTCCTCGTCACTGACTTGCCTTTGTACCGGTGTAGGTGGTCTTCAAATTGCCAAAGATCTTACTGAGGTTCCCATGTGGCTTTGCTCTCTGGCAATCCTTTCCATTTGATTAAGTATTGGGTACTTGGTGGCACCCCTAGTCGTCGCACAACTCGATCAGCCAGCACCTCTTCTATCTCTCGATCGAATGACTTAGTCATGGTTGGAGGTGCTCTCGTCGGGATGGCTCAAGCAGGATCATCCTTGTCTTAATGGAACGGCTTAAGCATACTAACATGGAAGACAGGATGAATCTTCATGTTTGGGGGAAGGTCCAGCTTGTAGGAAACCTTTCCTACTTTCCCCACTATCTTATATGGGCCTACATATTTGCAGATGAGGCCCTTGTGCACCTTTTAGAACACTTTAAATTGTTGAGGAAGAAGCTTTACCATTACCATGTCTCCCTCTTGGTATTCAGAAGCGCGCCTCTTCCTATCTGCAGACTTTTTCATCCGCTTGGCCGCCTTGACAAGAAAGGATCTCGTTACCTCGGCTTGTTCCTGCCAAGATTTGGCCATGTGGTAGGCCCCTGGACTCTTGCCCTTGTAGGTGGTGGCAAGGGCATGAGGAGTGAGTGGTTGTTGTCCCATCACCACTTCAAAGGGACTGCTTCTTGTTGCCTCACTCTTTTGTAAGTTATAAGAGAATTGAGCCACATCGAGAAGCTTGGCCCAATCCTTTTGATTGACGCTTACAAAGTGCCGCAAGTAGCATTCCAACAAAGAATTCACCCTTTCTGTTTGTCCATCGGTCTGAGGGTGAAAACTGGTGGAGAAATGTAGCTCAGTGCCCAGGAGCTTGAACAACTCGGTCCACAATTTTTCAGTAAAGCGAGGGTCACGGTCGCTAATGATTGTCTTAGGTAGTCCCCAATACTTCACCACATTCTTAAAGAAGAGTCTGGCCGCCTCTTCTGCTGTACAATCCGTAAGGGCAGCTATGAATGTTGCATACTTTGAAAATCGGTCTACTACCACCATGATAGAGCGGCACCCTTCGGACTTTGGCAAAGCTAAAATGAAGTCCATGGAAACACTTTCCCATGGTTGCCCTGGTATAGGGAGAGGCTCCAACAATCCTACAAATTGTTGGTTTACTATCTTTGTCTTGTTGGCATACAAGACAAGTCTTCATATAAAGTTCCACCTCATCCCTCATCTGCGGCCAGTAATAAGCTGCTTCCAATAAGGCGAGTGTGCATCTTTGTCCTGGATGATCGGCCCACTTGGAGTGATGACACTCCTTAATGAGCTCCTTTCGCAAGTTATCCCATTTCGGAACAAAGACTCGTCTTCCAACAGTATAGAGAAGGCCATCCTCTAACCAAAACCTCTTGGTTTTCCCTTCCTTGGCCATCTCTACTAGTTGTTGAGCAACGGGATCATGGCTCATACCTTCAACAATTTTTGTGATCAAGTCGCCCTTGGCTTGACTCATCGATGCCAACTCTACTTTTCGGCTCAATGCATCTGCCACTACATTAGCCATGCCAGATTTGTACTCCATCGCATAGTCAAACTCAACTAGGAAGTCTTGCCAACGAGCTTGCTTGGGTGTCAACTTCTTTTGAGATTGGAAATATCTCGTAGCCACATTATCAGTCTTGATCACAAACTTGGATCCCAACAAATAATGCCTCCAAGTGCGCAAGCAATGCACTACAACTGTCATCTCCTTCTCTTGGACCGTATAACGCCGCTCGGCATCATTGAGCTTGTGACTCTCAAATGCTATTGGATGCCTTTCTTGCATTAGTACCCCTCCAATAGCAAAGTCAGAAGCATCTGTGTGAACTTCAAAAGTCTTGGAGAAATCCGGGAGAGCTAGTGTTAGTTCTCAAAGTGTTTTGATGATTAACAACAAGCATACACGTGTGTTGAAGTATTTCAAAATCAGTTAGAAATTGCTTAACAGTTGTTTACTCGAGTAAAGGTAAGCTTACTCCAGTAAAGGACTGTTGTAGGATTGCTCAAGTTCGTTTTGGCAAGTCTTTACTCCAGTAAAGTAGCTTTACTCCAGTAAAGGACTTACCGAGAGCAATCCAAGTTTTTGAAGTTGTTGCTTACTCCAGTAAAGTAGCTTTACTCCAGTAAAGGACTTACCGAGAGCAATCCAAGTTTTTGAAGTTGTTGCTTACTCCAGTAAAGCTAAGTTTACTCCAGTAAAGGCCATCCAGAGAGCAACCAAGTTTTTCAAAGTTCAGTCTTTACTCCAGTAAGAAACTACTTACTCCAGTAAAGAACCTCGAGAAAGTAAAATGAATTTTTTTTTTTTTTGAGCTTAAGTTGCTTACTCGAGTAAAGCGTTGCTTACTCCAGTAAAGGACTTACAGAAGCAAATCAATTTTTCAAAGTGATTGCTTACTCAAGTAAAGGTTCGTTTACTCCAGTAAAGACTTAGAGTAACCTCTCTTCTTTTGAAGAACAAAGTCACTTACTCGAGTAAAGGTTAGTCTACTCGAGTAAAGCCCATACAGAAAGGTTACTAATTTGTCTAAGTCTGGCTTACTCCAGTAAACAAATCCTTACTCCAGTAAAAAGGCATTTCGAACTTAAAACGTTTTCACATGAATAGTGCCTTACTCGAGTAAAGTACTAACTTACTCGAGTAAAGCTCTTGGATTTCAAACTCAAGTCTCGATGGTTTATCTCTGGGAAGAGTCTACTCTAGTAAACTTTGGTTACTCCAGTAAAGACACTTTTGCACAGTGCCTTACTCGAGTAAAGAGGAACTTACTCGAGTAACCAACGGTAGCTTTTGGTTTTTGAATTTCACGAATTCACAAATCACTGTTGTTTGATCTAATTGCTTTCATATATCACTCACTCATGTTCCCAGATATGTTTAACAAATTTGTTGAGTGTCTTTCAGTTAGCACAGATCAAGATTATTGAAGATTAGTGAGATAAAGCAAAAAGTGAACAGTGCATTTAATGCATTTCTGAAATCTCACCTACTTTCAGCTAATCCACCTGAGCACGCCTAATGAACGTTAAAAAAAGCTTACTATATCAAGTAAAGTCAATTTCAACGGGCAAAAACTCAGAGGGCCACATCAGACATCATTAAGACTTGGATTAGCAGAAGTTTAGAGAGAGAAGATGACCAGAACTTAAGCAAATCACTTCCAACGGTTGGAATCATCTCACAACGGTCATTTAATGTTCTCTACCTATAAATAGAGAGCATTAACTTCATCTCCAGCTGATACACCTACTCTGAGCGAAAAATCTACTAAGTTCATTCATTGTGTATTAGCTTTCACTTGTACTGTATCATTTTGATACTTAGAGCTTCAGTATTCATCTATATACTCTTGAGAGAGTTTTCATCTGTAAAATCATTTATTGATTGAGAGAATCACAAGTCAGGGGACTTGGTGATTGTGGGTGTATTGATTACAACTTGTAAGGGGGAGTGTGTTCTAGTGAGAGAACAGCTCTTAGTACAGAGTGTGTAATCAATATTGTTGAGTTAGTGGATTGAAAATCCCAAGTGAGGCTTGGGGACTGGATGTAGGTCAGAGAAAGGACCGAACCAGTATAAATCGTTGTGTGCAAAGCTCTTCTTTCTATCTCCTCTGTTCTGCCCTGTTCTGAGAGTGTAAAAACAGAACCAGTTTGCGAAAATTTTTAATATACCCAATTCACCCCCCCTCTTGGGTATAAAGCTCCTCTTTCATTTGGTATCAGAGCAAGGTCTTCTCAGAAGAGTTTAACCACTCGAGAAGGATCACTATGGAAGGAATCCTTCCAGATGGAGCTTCAATCAACAGACCTCCCGGTTTCGATGGCGAACACTACTCTTTCTGGAAAGCAAAATTTTGTGTGTTCGTGATGGCTACAGAATATGGATTGTGGAGAGTATTTGAAACTGGAGATTATATACCAGTTAAGGTTGAAGGAGGCATCACTGTTCCAAAGACCGAAGCTGAGTTCAACGATGATGATAAGAAGAATATCACTCTCAATAGCAAGGCCATCCTTATGCTTCAGAGTGCTCTTAGCCAAAAGGAGTACTTTCGCATCTGCAATCTGTCAACAGCTAAGGAGATGTGGAAAGCACTAGAGATTGCATATGAAGGAACTTCCGGAATCAAGGAGAACCGGATTAATATCCTAACCACTGAATATGACTTGTTGCGGATGAAGCAAGGGGAAAGTATTGGAGAGTTTCAGCTCAGGTATACCCATTTGACAAATCAACTGGCTGCTCTAGGGAAGATCTTTGATCAAGGGTCTCAAGTAAGAAAGATTCTTAATATTCTGACCAAAGATTGGGAAGCAAAGGTCACAGCTATCGAAGAGGCTCGTGGAGAGTCGATGACGTCAGTTGCAGCCTTGTTCGGTAGCTTATCTGAATATGAGAGCAAGTTGAAGTTCAAGAAGGAATTAGAAGATGTCAATGGTAGCAACAATCGCAACAAGGGAGTGGCTCTGAATGTGGAAAAGGATGAGGAAGATGAAGATGAGGATGAAGAAATTGGCATGATGGTCCGGAGATTCAAAAAGTTCTATAAGAGAGATCAAGGCTTCAAGAAGTTTCAGAAGGGAAATTCGAGCTATGAATCAAAGAAGCCTGTCATATGTTATGAATGCGAAAAGCCCGGACACATCAAGGCAGAATGTCCTCAGCTGAAAAATCAAGAGAAAGAAAAGAAGAAATTTAAGAAATACAAGAAGAAGGCATATGTGTCAGCCATATGGGGAAATAGCTCATCGGATGAGGATGAAGCTGAAGAGGATGAAAGTGAAAAAGCCAACATATGCCTGGTTGCTGAGGAGGAAGAGCAACCCAATGAAAGCAATGAGGTATATAATTCAAAACCTTCCTATGATGAATTATTTACCGAATACCTCAATGTGCAAAATGAGTTTGAAAAGTTAGCAGATAAATATCTGAACTTGAAAAGAAAAAATACCACTCTTAAGCTACAAGTTCAAAACTTTTCATCTTCTGAAATTCTGATATGTGAAGAGTGTCCTGATTTGAAACAAAAGAATTTACACTTGACCAAGGCACTCGAGAGATTTACAAAAGGAAGCGAAATGCTTGATGTGATTTTAAAACAACAACGTTTTGTAAATGATAGATCGGGCATTGGTTATAGACCAGACTTTGACAAGAAGAAAGGCAAGAAAAAGAATGGACAAAAATCTTATATGAATTATTTTACTAAATCTGTTCATTCATCAAATCCTTTTGCACATTGCAATTACTGTAATAGGAAGGGACATTCTACTTCATCTTGCTTTCATCGAAAAGAAAGAAAAACTAAACCTGTAGGAAATTATATCTGGGTACCAAAAGGAACATATGTTCCCAAGGTACATGCTAACCCAAAAGGACCCAAGAAAAGATGGGTACCTAAGACTTGATCTTCTATGAAATGCAGGTTTGTCTTAGAGCATCGAGACCTAACAAGTGGTATATCGATAGTGGATGCTCAAGGCACATGACTGGAGACAAATCCAAATTTTTATCAATAAAGCCAAAAGATGGAGGTAGAGTCACATTTGGAGGTGATCAATCGGGCAAAATCGCTGGTATTGGTGAGATAGGCAACAATGAAGGCCCACTCATCAAAGACGTCTACCTGGTAGAGGGATTGTGTCACAACCTCCTAAGTGTGAGCCAAAGCACTGATAAGGGTAATTTGGTAATATTTGATTCTGATGAATGCTTTATTGTTAAAAAGGATTTGGTCTTGATAAATGGTTTGAAAAATAAAGCTTTATTTAGAGCACCTAGAGATGGAAATTGTTATACTTTGAACCTCTCTAGTAATGCTTCTGTTTCTGAAAATTGTTTTGTGAGCAATTTGAATGAGAGTTGGCTTTGGCACAAGCGATTAGCTCATGTCAATATGTATCAACTTGACAAATTGTTGAAAAAGGATTTGGTCATTGGTATTCCCAAATTGAATTTCAAAAATGATATGATTTGTGATGCATGTCAAAAGGGAAAACAAACCAAATCATCTTTTAAAAACAAAAATGAGATTTCAACCACTAGATCACTTCAACTTCTTCACATGGACCTAGTTGGACCAGCTAGAGTCAAAAGTCTTGGTGGAAACTTATATACCTTGGTCATTGTTGATGATTTTTCTAGATTTACTTGGACTATATTCTTATCTTCAAAAGATGAAACCTATGATCAGTTTGTTTCTTTTGCCAAGAAGGTCCAAAACGAGAAAGGTCTTACCATTTCAGGAATAAGGACTGATCATGGAGGAGAATTCGAGAATAATGCATTTGCTGAGTTCTGTGATAGTATGGGGATCAACCATAATTTCTCGGCACCAAGAACACCACAACAGAATGGTGTTGTGGAGAGAAAGAATCGAGTGCTCACGGAGATGGCCCGGGCAATGCTGAACGAATACAACACTTCACAAGTGTTTTGGGCTGACGCGATGAGTACGGCGTGCTACATCTCCAACCGAGCCTATTTGAGAAAGAAGATGAACAAAACACCATACGAACTCTACAAAGGAAGAAAGCCGAACCTCAGTCATCTTCATGTCTTCGGTTGCAAGTGCTATGTGCACAATAATGGTAAAGATAATCTTGGTAAATTCGATCCTAAATCTGATTTAGCTATCTTTATCGGTTATTCAAATAGAAGTAAGGCATATAGAGTGTTCAATACTAGAACTAAAATTGTTGAAGAATCTGTACATGTTGTATTTTGTGAGTCTGAATCTGATAAATCCCTTGATGATGAAGAAGAGACTATTTTCAAAAACAAATTCTTTTCGAAAAATGTTCCTACTCCTTCTGAAAATTCTGAAAATATTTTTGAGGCTGATCCAGAAAATAATCTTGAAAATCCTGATCAGTCCCAACCTAGAGCTTGGAGATTTATAAGGAACCATCCTTTAGACCAAGTTATAGGTGACGTAAACCAAGGAGTTAGGACCAGAAATAGTACTTTAAATGAGGTCACATTTTCTGCATTCATTTCACATATTGAGCCTTCTAAGATAGAAGAAGCCCTTTCTGACAATGATTGGGTGATTGCTATGCAAGAAGAGCTACATCAATTTGATAGAAATCAAGTTTGGGACTTGGTACCTAGACCCAAAGACCATCCGGTAATTGGGACAAAATGGGTATTCAAGAACAAACGTGATGAGTCTGCTATTATTGTGCGTAACAAGGCTAGATTAGTGGCCAAAGGTTACAATCAAGAAGAAGGAATAGACTATGAAGAGACTTATGCTCCAGTAGCTAGATTGGAGGCAATAAGAGTTCTTCTAGCATTTGCATGCACAAAAGGTTTTAAACTCTATCAAATGGATGTTAAAAGTGCATTCTTAAATGGTTTCATTCAAGAAGAGGTATATGTGGAACAACCTCCGGGTTTTGAAAATGAACATTATCCTGATCATGTTTTTAAACTCAAGAAAGCTTTATATGGTCTCAAGCAAGCTCCTAGAGCTTGGTATGAAAGATTGAGTCAATTCTTACTTAATCAAGGGTTTATTAGAGGAAAGGCAGATACAACTTTGTTCATTAAGAAAAACAAATTGAATGAAATCTTAGTTGTTCAAATCTATGTTGATGATATTATTTTTGGTGCTACTAATGACTCCTTGTGTGAGGAATTCTCTAAGACTATGCAGGGTGAATTTGAGATGTCAATGATGGGAGAACTTAACTATTTTCTTGGGCTGCAAATCAAGCAACGTAAAGATGGGATCTTTATCTCCCAAACCAAATATCTGAATGATTTGCTCAAGAAATTTGGAATGGACAAGTGCAATGGAGCTGATACACCAATGAGCACAACCACTTCATTGGATGCTGATGAAGAGGGCAAGGATTTCAACATCACCAAGTATAGAGGAATGATCGGATCATTGCTCTATCTCACTGCAAGTCGCCCGGACATCCAATTCAGTGTTGGGATGTGTGCACGGTTCCAATCCGCACCCAAAGAGTCACATGCTGAACATGTCAAGAGGATATTCAGATATCTTTCTGATACGAAGACTCTTGGACTATGGTTTCCCAAAGGTCAGCCGGAGCATTTGGTGGCATATTCGGATTCGGATCATGCTGGCTACAAAACGGACAGAAAGAGCACAAGTGGTCAATGTGAATTCTTTGGTAATTCACTTGTGTCTTGGTTTAGCAAGAAGCAAACAACCGTGGCCGTATCATCAACCGAAGCTGAATATGTAGCTGCCTCAAGTTGCTGTGCTCAAGTGCTGTGGTTGAAGCAACAACTTGCTGATCTTGGAGTGCACTTGAAGGAGATCCCAATATTGTGTGACAATACTAGCACAATAAGCTTGGCCAAGAATCCGGTGCAACATACAAGGACCAAGCATATTGATGTGAGACATCATTTCATTCGGGATCATGTGCAGAAGAGAGATGTGAAAGTCATGTTCATTCCAACCCATCTCCAATTGGCGGACATATTCACCAAGCCTCTAGCCAAAGAGCAATTTACCTTCATAAGGAGAGAATTGGGAATGGTAAATCCCAATGAGTTGTAAGTTTTGCTCTTACCCAATGTTAGTTTATGTTTTTGATGATTAATCCCTACTAACTTAAGCATCGGAGTGTTTAGCAATTGTTTTTGCAGGATTTCCTGATGTGTAAGAGGTTGCTTACTTGAGTATAGGAAATCGTACTTGAGTAAAGAAGTAGCAGAAAGCCAATTCTGATGTTCAGATGAGCTTTACTCGAGTAGGTAAGTGTGTACTCGAGTAAACAAGAGGCAGAGAGCTCATGGCTGAAAAAGAGGACTGCTCTACTCGAGTAAGGAATTCTTTACTCGAGTAAGGGCATCGGGGTTCTTCAAAAATTCACATTACATTTTTGAAGTCCAGGTCAGTATACTTGCATCTTTACTCGAGTAGGTAAATGAAAGTATGCTTTACTCGAGTAAGCTAGAACTCTACTCGAGTAAAGGGGTTTGTCTATATATTCACTGAAGCGATGTGATTTTTCATACTCGCCTCTTTACTCAAGTAGAACCCTAGAGTTGCTTCTTTCTATCTTCCTCTCCCTCTGAAACCGTCACTTCCCTCCATCGAATTTCTTTGAAACTTTCTTGAAACTTCCTCCAAATCATTCCTCTTCTCAAACTCATCGAAACCCTAAACTCAGAGATGTCGAAGGAAGCATCTCAATCCTCACATCCGGTGCCTTCAAATCCTCCTCGTGCTCCTAGGACCAAGTCTGTCCCCAAGAAACTGCAGAGAGGGATCGACACTTCTATTCCCGGCGTTAGAGTGGTGATTCCAACGGTTGCAAAGTCTCTAAATCCCAAGAAGAGGCCAGCTTCATCGAAACACCCATTGCCTTCTCCAGCTACAAAGAAGAAAAAGGGTGGTGAACCAAGCGAGAAAAAGGGAAAGAAGAAGGCGTTTGAGAACAAAAGAAGATCAAAGAATCCTTCTACCGTTATTTCCTCTTCTACTGATGAAGCCACTGTTTCGACTTCGGAGCACGAACAAAATCAAGAGCAAGAGGAAGTATCTCCATATGTGACTGATGCCGTGGAGAAGTTTAAAATTACCAAGGATCCACCAGAAGGCTTCAAGGTTGCACCTGTTCCTCTTCCTCCCGGTGTCAATGCTAAATTCAGGGAGATATACGCTAGTCGTGGCTTCTGTGCCATTGTCTCAATCAACTTGGAACAACTCTACAGAGAGTGCCACGTTGACTTGTCACCATGGTTCGAGCCATATGAGTCCTTCGTGTCCATTGGAGGTGCATATTTTCCAGAGTTGGTTAAGCTATTCTATTTCAACATGAAGACCAACCACATTATGGACTTGGATGGTCAATTAGTCGAGGAAAGGATTACAACTTCAGTGAGAGGAATTGAGTTTACAATATCAGCCGCCATTATCAACAAGATCCTGAATGTAGCTGATCCTCCCGAGGCTTCCACTCCACGATACTCCAATGAAGAAGTATATAGAACTCTTATGACTGATCAAGAAGTCCCAGATGATCAGAGAGTTCGTCTGTCTTTCAAGTCAGCAGACATGCCCAAGCTACACAGAGTTATCTGGCACATATATGCAAGAAACTTCGTGCAGAAAGGAGGGAGCTATACGCACTTCACTCAGAAGGACTATAGGTTCTTTACCGCCTTTATTAAGAAGCATCCATTTAACCTTGGGCAGTGGATATTCAAGGAAATTAGCTCGTTCAAGTTTTCATCCAGGAAGAATGCCTACATGCCCTTTGCCCCTTTGATCTCTGTGATAATGTTCTATCACAAAATCTTGTTTGTGGGTCCTCCAGAGCAAATGAAGTATATCCTACCATTTGGGAAGACCACATTGAAGATGATGAAGATCAAATTTGGCCCAGAAGCATCTGGTGAGTCTCAGGCTCCTCAGAGGACACAGACTCAGGCCTCACAGCCTGTCACTCATGAGGCTCAGTCTGCTCCACCACCATTGCCATCTGACTTTGATGAGAGGATCCGAGCTATTGTGGATGCTGCCCTGGTTTCACACCGAGCAATGATGAAGACAGAGTTTGATCTGATTCGGGCTGACATTAAGTTGGGAGTCATGGATGTGATCGTGGCTCAGACAGAGGTCCTGTCAAATCTGGCCAAGGTGAAAGAAGATCTTGATGACCAAGGGGTCAATTTGGCCTCATCCATGTCTGTCACCTTAGCAGCCGCCTCTGATGCCAGGGATAAGGCACAGCAGCTTCTCCAGCACTTCGGGCTTGGTGGTTCTTCCTCTTCTTCTGCTACATTTGGATTCACCACGGATCCATCTTCATCCACACCGGCTCCGGAGTTCCAGCCATCCATACCTATCTCTCAGCCTTCCACAACCTCACCCGAACCTCACTTTTCTCCACCACCCTCACCCACCTTCTCATTTCCCAGTCCACCTCCTAGCCCACCTCACACCACATCTTCCCCAGTCACCCCTACCACAGAGATCCTTCCTGATCCACTTCCATCTCCACCCACTCCTACCACTGAAGTATTCCCCACACCTTCCCCATATGCCCATCTCTCATTTGGTCATCCTTCTCTATATGATCCCTCCTTGAACCCCAATTTTGGTCCAACAAGAGCCATTGTCCCCTACTCTCCTCCACTGGTTGTGCTTGACCCCAAGTATCTTGATGATGACAAAGGGGGAGAAGGAGAGAAAGATGATGACGCTTAGGGATCTAGGAGTGTGATTAGTTAATTTACTTTAGCATGTTTGTTGATTTGTAGGATAATGTCCTTTTTAACTTTGCTTTGCTGATATCAGTGATTATTAGAGTATTTATCCTTTTCTGATATCAGTTAGATGCTACACATGTATGCTTTCTTAGATGAATATGAATATATTTTGCATGAGTTTATGAGTTCAATTATATATCTGCTGCTATTCTCTGATGTCCATGTTTAAAAATGCAAATTGGATGTATTTCTGATAATTCAACTCTGATATTTTGAAAACTTCAATCTGAAAGCTATACATCTTTCTAAATCTTTAAAAAGAATGTTTATGAGTGTTGTCATCATCAAAAAGGGGGAGAATGTTAGTTCTCAAAGTGTTTTGATGATTAACAACAAGCATACACGTGTGTTGAAGTATTTCAAAATCAGTTAGAAATTGCTTAACAGTTGTTTACTCGAGTAAAGGTAAGCTTACTCCAGTAAAGGACTGTTGTAGGATTGCTCAAGTTCGTTTTGGCAAGTCTTTACTCCAGTAAAGTAGCTTTACTCCAGTAAAGGACTTACCGAGAGCAATCCAAGTTTTTGAAGTTGTTGCTTACTCCAGTAAAGTAGCTTTACTCCAGTAAAGGACTTACCGAGAGCAATCCAAGTTTTTGAAGTTGTTGCTTACTCCAGTAAAGCTAAGTTTACTCCAGTAAAGGCCATCCAGAGAGCAACCAAGTTTTTCAAAGTTCAGTCTTTACTCCAGTAAGAAACTACTTACTCCAGTAAAGAACCTCGAGAAAGTAAAATGAATTTTTTTTTTTTTGAGCTTAAGTTGCTTACTCGAGTAAAGCGTTGCTTACTCCAGTAAAGGACTTACAGAAGCAAATCAATTTTTCAAAGTGATTGCTTACTCAAGTAAAGGTTCGTTTACTCCAGTAAAAACTTAGAGTAACCTCTCTTCTTTTGAAGAACAAAGTCACTTACTCGAGTAAAGGTTAGTCTACTCGAGTAAAGCCCATACAGAAAGGTTACTAATTTGTCTAAGTCTGGCTTACTCCAGTAAACAAATCCTTACTCCAGTAAAAAGGCATTTCGAACTTAAAACGTTTTCACATGAATAGTGCCTTACTCGAGTAAAGTACTAACTTACTCGAGTAAAGCTCTTGGATTTCAAACTCAAGTCTCGATGGTTTATCTCTGGGAAGAGTCTACTCTAGTAAACTTTGGTTACTCCAGTAAAGACACTTTTGCACAGTGCCTTACTCGAGTAAAGAGGAACTTACTCGAGTAACCAACGGTAGCTTTTGGTTTTTGAATTTCACGAATTCACAAATCACTGTTGTTTGATCTAATTGCTTTCATATATCACTCACTCATGTTCCCAGATATGTTTAACAAATTTGTTGAGTGTCTTTCAGTTAGCACAGATCAAGATTATTGAAGATTAGTGAGATAAAGCAAAAAGTGAACAGTGCATTTAATGCATTTCTGAAATCTCACCTACTTTCAGCTAATCCACCTGAGCACGCCTAATGAACGTTAAAAAAAGCTTACTATATCAAGTAAAGTCAATTTCAACGGGCAAAAACTCAGAGGGCCACATCAGACATCATTAAGACTTGGATTAGCAGAAGTTTAGAGAGAGAAGATGACCAGAACTTAAGCAAATCACTTCCAACGGTTGGAATCATCTCACAACGGTCATTTAATGTTCTCTACCTATAAATAGAGAGCATTAACTTCATCTCCAGCTGATACACCTACTCTGAGCGAAAAATCTACTAAGTTCATTCATTGTGTATTAGCTTTCACTTGTACTGTATCATTTTGATACTTAGAGCTTCAGTATTCATCTATCTACTCTTGAGAGAGTTTTCATCTGTAAAATCATTTATTGATTGAGAGAATCACAAGTCAGGGGACTTGGTGATTGTGGGTGTATTGATTACAACTTGTAAGGGGGAGTGTGTTCTAGTGAGAGAACAGCTCTTAGTACAGAGTGTGTAATCAATATTGTTGAGTTAGTGGATTGAAAATCCCAAGTGAGGCTTGGGGACTGGATGTAGGTCAGAGAAAGGACCGAACCAGTATAAATCGTTGTGTGCAAAGCTCTTCTTTCTATCTCCTCTGTTCTGCCCTGTTCTGAGAGTGTAAAAACAGAACCAGTTTGCGAAAATTTTTAATATACCCAATTCACCCCCCCTCTTGGGTATAAAGCTCCTCTTTCAGCTAGTACAGGTTCCTCCATTACTGCTGCCTTCAAGTCTTCAAAGGCATCATGGCACTCTTGAGTCCAGTCCCAGGGCTTGTTTTTCTTCAACAAGTCTGTCAAAGGGGATGCCCTGGTAGCGTAGCCCTTTATAAACTGCCTGTAGTAATTCACCAACCCAAGAAAAGATCGTACCTCAGATACTCGGGTGGGTGGCTCTCATTCCTCAATAGCACGAATCTTCTCCTTCTCCATCATAAGGGTCCCTTCGCGAATGATGTGTCCAAGGAAGTGCACCTCCTCCTTGGCAAAAGAACATTTCTCCTTCTTAACATATAGCTCGTTCTCGCGCAAAGTCTGGAACACATCCCGCAAGTGTTCTACATAGGTTTCCAAGGTATCACTGTAGATGACTATATCATCCAAGTATACCACCACGAACCGGTCGATAAAAGGATGAAAGATCTCATTCATCAATGTGCAAAATGTCGTCGGTGTATTGGTTAGTCCAAAAGGCATGACCAACCACTCAAAGGACCCGTACCTCGTCACACAAGCGGTCTTGGGTTCATCTCCTTCGGCAATGCAAATTTGATGGTACCTCAACCTCAAGTCTAACTTGGAGAAGTACTTTGCCTTGCCCAATATGTCAAACAAGTCTGCTATTAAGGGAATAGGATACTTGTTCTTGATAGTTACCTTATTAAGGGCCCGATAGTCGATGCATAGTCGTAACGATCCATCGTGCTTGCGTTGGAACAAGACAGGTGCCCCATAAGGTCCTTTGGAAGGCTGTATATGCCCAGCATCAAGCAATCCCTTCAATTGCCTCATTAGCTCTTCTAACTCAGGCGGTGCCATGCGATAAGGTGTCATGGAGGGTGGACGTGCTCCCAGTTCCAACTCGATCTTATGGTCCACCTCCCGTCTAGGTGGCAACCTCTTAGGAAGTTCGAGCGGCATGATGTCCTCGTTTTCCTTAAGGACGTTCTGACCAGGCTGCACATGTTTAGCCTTCAAGGCATTCAAGAGCCTAAGAGATCCTATCTGAGAACTTGTCCCTTCCTCTTTGGGTACATCTTGCTCTTCAACAATGGCTGACAAGGTACCGAGCTTGGGACAATTGCTCATGCGATGTGGCCCTTTGCACACAAAGCAGCTGATTGTGTAGTTCTTCTTCTTCTTCTTCTCCTCATATTAATTCTTGTGGAAGGATTTGGTAGGTCCTCCCTTGGTAGTCCCCTTGCCTTTATCTCCCCCACCTTTTCCTTGATTAGGTTTGGAAGACTCACCTTTCTCTTCCCTTTGGTACTCGGTAAGGCTTTCGACAATGGCAATGGCTTCATCCACATTCGTCACACCACGCCTTTGGAGCTCATTTTTAGCCCAGTTCTGAAGACCGTCTATGAAGTAGAACAATGTTTCTTCACCGGTCAAGTTGGGGATTTGCAATATGAGGGTAGTGAAATCCCTTACATAGTCAGTAATCGTGGTCTTGTGTTTGAGTTCCCTCAACTTCTTTCGAGCCTCATAGACCACATTCTCAGGATAGAACTGCTTCTTCAACTCTTTCTTAAAATCTTCCCATGTTGCAATAGTGCAAAGGCCGTTATCCATATCTGTATGCTTCCTACGTCACCATAACATAGCAGTAAGGAATAAGGAAGTAGTGTGTACCTTGTCCGTGTTGTTGGCCAAGTTCATGCTTTCAGCATATCGCTCCATTTGCCATAAGAAGTTCTCGACCTCTTTGGCATCACGGACACCTTTGAATTCTTTCGGCTTAGGGAGGTCCAGCCTTACCTCCCTCGCTCCACTGGTCCCATCTCCCAATGGAGTTCTAGCTTGACTCTTCAAGGAAGCCTTAAGAGAGTTGAGCTGATCCTGCATGGCAGTAATGGAATCTATTACCTTAGCCTCGAGTCGCCTCATAGACTCAGCTTGTTCCTCCTCGACATTGAGGTGCAAATCAAGATCCGACCTCACATTGTCCAATTGCTCTAGGGTGTGACTTTCAAGAGTAGCAAAGTCACCTTCTACTTTGTCCACCCTAGCGACCACCTCTTGCAAGGCCTCCTCCAAAGCCTCCACCTTTACTATCAAGGTGACAACATCCGTGGCTTAGCGAGACTTGCTCGTGCCTCGAACCTTCTTAGGTTGGTGAGAAGGTTGAGTCTCCCTACCCCTCTCTTCTCCAGTAACCACAATGTCCTCAGTTGTGCCCGACATCGTTGCCTACACAATAGCTCCCACGAACCACGCTCAAAGCTTCGAACCAAGGCTCTGATACCACATTGTCATGGTCTTAGACAAAATCCACCCAAAACCGTGCCGTCCTTAGCTTGATCACTCCCACGATCTTGACTAAGTCAGCCGAACCCTCACAAGTAGGCAAAGAGCACAAGAACAAAGAGAACTTTTTAGAGAGAGAAACACTTAGAGAGAGAAGCTCTGGAAAACAAGTAGCTTGTATTGCTTTCGATGGTTACAAATGAGGGTGGCACCTCCTATTTATAGACATCCACCTCCTCAATGAACGGCTGTGATTCAATTCATCCGACGATGGAGATCGGTTCTCCAAAACCTTCTCCCAGAATATCTAGATACTCACACTTTACATGAGAGTTTTAGAATTCTCTACACATTTCTACATCTATGTACAAGTATCTACAGGATTCTAGAGTTCTAGAAACCTCCTTTGGAGTGTCTTGTACACAAAATATTTTGCGTTCCCTGCAGTGCGTGACAGACCGCTGAAGCAAATTCATACGTCAGAGAAAACATGACCGAATCACTCTCTCCGACACCTGAGCAACCCTTACCGGAATGCGATGATTCGCATTTTGTTGCTACTGCTGCAAAAAGTGTGTGTTCATGGAGACGAATCCTGAGGGCCCGGACATTCTTTGCCGCGAGTTCAAGCATAGGCTCATCGAATCGATTCCTTCAATGTCCTTGGCTCTGCTCTCCACGTCTTTGGCTATGGAGTTTATACTGGTGAGGGCATTGGAGTACACTCTCAAGTATTGGCTCAAATCCTTCTCTAGAGATCAATTCAAGTTGGAAGGTCGGACCGCTCAGCTGAACGAATCTACGTGAATTTTGAATTTTGTTGTTGTCATGCTCAATTTGGTTCATTTTCTCGATCAGATTGTGTTGCTTAGGTGTTGATGGTGTCTGGTCTTGTTTTTAGTTTCGTCAGATTTAAATGGCGATGCTTTACATTCGAGTGTTGGATTGCTGCCTGCTCTGAATGTTGCGACGGCAAAAGTGAGGAAACTGGAGATAGGTTGGTCTTTTTGTTTTTCAATTCCTGGTTTTTGGATAGGTTGGTCTTTGTAAATTCATGCTAACCTGGTAAAGCTTGATTTTTGGATAGGTTGGTCTTTCCCAAGCGAGAAGGCTAGCCCAAGGTGAAGTCATTAGAATACACTCATCAAGTCCTTTCCCTGTTCAAATTGACGGAGAGCCATTTATCAAACAATCCGGCTGCATAGAAATATCTCATCTTGGGCAGGTATGACATGCTTTCAAGTTATATAAACAATTTTATTTTAATATTCTTTGACCTTATGTGTGCTCGTGTTTACTTTTATATGCACAATTTTCCGCTATTAAGTTTGATAAGCACTAAACTGACTGCTGCTGCATCAATCAAATTTAGTGCACATTCATATATTGGGTTGGAAATCGTGAACTTCATCCAGTGTTGTTTTGACATCAGAAAAATTTTGCGTGGTCACTTTCATGTCGTATGATTGATCTGATTTACAAGGGGATATTCTGTTTGTCCCTCCTGCAATGTGTTAATGTTGAGATAGGAATTGTTCTAATCAAGCTCACACCCTTGTGTTTATTTGATATCAACATTTGATGTAAATGTAAACAATTAAAAAATGCACATTATGCTGGCATATGCTAATTGGGTCGATATGCTTGATCTACTAATGACACGAGTTCTGCATTCCCCAATGCCTTCATCATCTAACTAAACTAAACCTTTTCCCAATCCCTTCTTAGAGAAATCATGCTTGAAATATATTGCAGGCTCTTAGCGGGCTAGAAGCTTGAATGCCCTATTAAGCCAGAGCTATGACTTAATTATACTTTATCTAAATTTCTCCTCAGAGATGCATCATGCTTAGTTTTAAAATAGTTCATTGTTTTCTTTGGGCTTTGGCTCCGTTGGATTACCAAAGGAGGAACTTCATAAAAAGTGGGGAAACCGAAAGAAGGGGAAAAAAAATCATTGTTATAAACAATTTCACCAAATGCAGATGCTTGATTCTGTGTTGTTTGGATTTGTCATGTTTAGATGTTCATGTTGAGGAGGAAGGACTTCATAGGATGAGCCTAGAGGGCACGCTGCAGCAATAATGACAGATGTCATATTGGACGCTGAGTGTAAGGGCATTATTAATGCATATCAGAAGAAAGTTCTCCTCCAGCAGATGGCCAAAGATAGAGAGGTAAAGCTTGTAATGGAGGCAAACAAGAAAAAGTTATTGTTTCCTCTTCCCCACGAAGTTTCTCACCGGCTAAAAACAATTTGTTTGCCAAGTAAAAGAACTACAGAGTTTAATATGCATAATTTCTTCTTTTTGCATATCTGGTCTTTGTTATGTATAGTTATTTAATCTTTCCTAGTAGGGTATTAGTATTATAGTGAACAATAGCCAACCAGTTTAGTATACAGTTTCTGATTGCTGCCATACTAAATAAAATAGAGTTTTCTATCATATTGAACAATAGCCATCTTTACTATACAAAAGGAAATCAAACTCTCAAGAAAATTAGAGATATTTCATATTTTCATGGATGTATTTTGTTTGAGCTGAGTATCAAAAAAAGGTTCAACTATACTAACGGGATGAACTGTTGGAAATTGAATTGTTATTTTAGGTATTAGCTTGGAATTGACTAGGTGAACTATAGAAGATGGACCTTCGCCTACTTGGAATTGACTAAACATTGTTGAAGCTATTACAGAAGATGGACCTTCACCTAATAAGCAGAAAGAAGACAGAAGAGCAGTCTTAATGCTAGTATAGAGTCATAAAAACAATTCTTATGCAATATTTTTTTTTATATAAGAGAGTTTATTAGGTAATAACAATTTTATTTAGCATCTTGATGTAATATACATATTGATTTGAAAAAAGTTAACAATTTTGTGCTTATTTCTATCTTTGTTTTTTTGTACCTGAAACTCTTCTTCAATTACTTCCAATGATGGCATTGAACAATCTAAAGCCTATAAATCATCACAAAGAAAAAGTATAAATATTATTAACATGAAAAGGCATTATTAAAAAATTGTCTAATTGATACTACCCCACTAACAAAACAAAACATAAAGGACATATATTAAAACCTGCAAAATAATGTCATGCAACACACAAAATATAAAATTATGTGAAAAAGGAAGTAAAAAACAAAACAAAAAACAAAAAAAAAATCATCAAAACAAAAAATATATTTCTACATATATTGATTTTTTATATATAATAATAATCTACATATACTGATCCTATTCCTGAGGCTCATTTTATAGTAATATATAAAGCTTTGCCATGTATTGATATACTCTCTGAGATATTGGGGTGGAAAGAATAGTGTAATAAAAACAATTTCACTCTCAAGGATTGAAGCCTAATAGTCAAATATTAAGTGACAAAGCATCAATCCAAAAGTACAATGTGGCAAGTTGTTGGCTGAGAAATGTCTAGGTGGCAAATATCATGTGAAAAAAAAAGGTGGAAAAATCACTCTGCCAAAAATCATCTTTTGTCATCTTCTTCTCCTCCGATGAGTACTCCCCCAGCATCTTCCATATCTTCCATTGATGTTTTCTTCTCTAACAAAAAGCCCACACTTCTTCAATCAACTAATGATTCATTATAGCAGAGAAAATAATAACTTCCCCCTCATTCATCAACAAAATCAAAACACAGTGTTTCTAGAAAATTATCCTCGAGCCTTATGCCTGTGAGCTAGTTAATAGAATTGTTGATATTGCTGTTCCTACAGATAACCTCCTAGGAAGACAGATTAAAGCCTTCATTTCTAGAGATTGGCTTGTTCATATCTGTTATATTCCGTGGCATTTCAACAGAATATTGGACACGCTTTCTAAATTAGGCCTGTCTAAATCAGATATTTTAAGCGCTTGCTTTTTGTATTTGAGTTGATCAAGAGTCTTTTCGAATTCTTTCCCCTATTAATATTAATCTGGTTTTACTGTAATGTACTCTGCCTTTTAACCATCTTATATCAAAAAAAAAAAAGTTCGAAACACAGTGGAATAGTAAAACAACAAACTGATTCTCTAAAATTATACCCCTTCAAAAGCTCTCTCTTTCCCATGTCTTTGCTTCCAGTTCCAGCATTAGCTATGAAATTATCCAAAAGATGTAATATTTTTATGGGGAAAAGGTTATTTGATCTTACCTTTACCTTCTTTGTCTTTCCCACCAAATTGCACACAAACGTCCGAGCAGAGATGCCTTGCCAAAATCAGAAGAGCAGGGAGTTTAAAATGAGGTTTAAGAAAGTAAAATGGATGGTTAGGATTAAATGAAATGGAGGGCTAGGATGAGCGTGGAAGAGATGGGCAGAAAATTGGTTAATGAGAGAATCCTCTCCCCACGCCAAGCGCCTCGTAGCGGATGGTACTAGGGCCAGCCTTAGGAGCTGACCTTCCCCCTTGTCCAGGGTTCGAGCCCTACCTCCCCCTCCCCCCACTAGCTGTATCAAAAAAAAAAGAAAAAAGAATCCTCTCCCCACAAATTGAAGCGTGTTAGAGAGAATCTACAAGTTGATTTGGAGAAGGATGAATTGAAGAAATCTTTTGTATTATTTTTGTGAATTGAAAACTGATCAATTTTATTCACCTTATCCTCTTTTTTTTTTTTGTTTAAGTTGAGCATCTTATTAAGTAGTGTTCAATTTGAAGGGCGTGTTAAAAATATAAAGGATTAGTTGATTAGTTAGTTAGAAAATTACGGCGTAGTCTATATATATATATATATATATATATATATATATATATATATATATATATATATAAGTTCCTACTATTGAAATTAGAGTGTTGGATATAGAGTCCTCACTTAAAAGGAATTAACTTGATCTTCCTCCAAAAGAGAGTTAACTTGGTCTCCTTATAAGTTTTAGAAATAACCATAAGAATTACTCATTGTAAGAGCATGTTACTCTTTTATAATAATACATGATTCTTCATCTAGATTCTTCTTCAATTACATTTGTTAATAAATGAGTTTTGTACTAAATACATTGTAATATTTTTTTAATTTATATATACTATTAAAATGTGAAATTCCTGAAGTATCCTCCTCCCAAAAAACTTATTTCCTACCTAAATCCATCTCCCACCATCATTGATCCATCGGAAATCCATTCACCAAGCATTCACTGCCAGCAAAAATCAATCATCTAGAATTCGAAAATCAGTTAGTAGACGAGTATATGTATACCTAAAACCCAGCTCTTAATTCAAAAGCAGGTGGTAGATTCTAGATCTGGATATTGCCGTGAAGGATGGGGTTTTAGGTGGCATTGACGGCAGGATTGTTGGAGCTGGGAACGACGAGAAATTGAATCTGGCAAAAATGATTAAAGAACTCAACTTTCTGATTGTTAATTGATATGGTATAATATGTTGATCAACCAACAATTGTTAATTGATATGATAAGCGGTCCTACTCCCCCGTAAGAAGGGTAACAGAAGTTGAAACCCAGAAAATATACTTGTTGGAAGAGGAAAAAATCTT
Organism: Acacia crassicarpa; assembly: GCA_034222035.1. Lineage (NCBI taxonomy): Eukaryota > Viridiplantae > Streptophyta > Magnoliopsida > Fabales > Fabaceae > Acacia > Acacia crassicarpa. The sequence goes on from JAWXYG010000003.1 coordinate 46,454,338, forward strand.
TTACGCTCTAAGTTTCTAAAAAGGAAATGATTAGTCAAATAAAATAAAATAAAACTGTGTATGCTTACACATACGTCAAAAATTGTGTCTCATGACAGAAAAACTTCATGGTTAAAATTATAGATTCACCTTAATATATACACACACATACATATACATATGTACGGATGTTTGTTTGTATGTATCGTGCTGAGTTTTTATTATGTTGTTTTTTCATCAATATATTCAATATATATTTTAAAATTTATATTAAAAAAATCATACTATTCAGGATAATCATTTACGCAACCCTCGAACTTCTATTATTTCTTGCAATACATGGGCCACCTCAATACATTACGAGTAAAAATATAAAGGCTTACCATAATTTCCTCAAGTTTGTTTTTATTTTAATTTTAATCCCTCGCATTTTAAATAAGAGGTTTTGATCCCTCGGGGCCAAAATGGTCCCAATTTTTCTTTAATTATATAGAGGCCAGTGTTTTAAAAGAAATAAAACTTGAAAGCCTAAAACCTCTTAATTAAAACTTAAGAAACTAAAATCAAAATAAGGGCAAACTTTAACAACTAAAGATTATATTAACCCAAAGATAAAAGAGTACAACAAAGTTAACTGCCAGTAATGATCTACAAGAGTACAAAAGAATATTTCCATAAATCCGTCCCTATATCTATTATATAATCACTAACTTTCTAGAATTTCTATTGACTCATTAACAGAGAATATGATAGTGAATAATATTTATTATATGAAGAAGTCATAAAATGATGTTCTTGATTTTTTTTTACATTATGCTCAACTTTTTCTTCAAAATTAAAATTTAAAATGTGATAATTTTAATTTATAAATGTTTCTCTTCTTCTTCTTCTTTTTTTCAAATTTTAAGTTGCTGACGAGCTTAACTTTACTTTACCTCCATCTCATGCTCATTCTCATATCATATCTATTGATACATTTCCATTTCTATTAATTATCCGGTCCTTTGACAAATATGAATGTAAAAACGCTTCAATACAATTTAAGGTGAAGGACATTTGCACCATAATCAGTCTTAATTAAGATGATGGAAGAAATAATATGGATGTCGTTCGAGATGATAAATTTCAAATTAGCTCGGAAGACAAAGGAAATCAATATTATTTCTATTAAACAATGATGGCTTTTTCATTATTTTGATTAGTAATCTTATATAACATTTTTACTTTAAGTTTATACCTTAACTAGAGTCATTAATATTAAAGCCTTCAATTATATGGCATGTTGGGAGCAATGATGAAATGAATATGTTTTCTAAGAAATTTGATATAGATTCAAATGAGTTGATGAATATTTTATTCAGGAAGGTTTAATGTTTAGATGGGAGAAGTAGGATATGCTTCTATTTTGTAAATTGTAATTGTTCCATTGCCAAGTGGAAAGGAAAATGGACAAAGCACTACTCAATTAGGCAGAAATAATGAAAATAAACAAAATGATATTACCTCTCGTCCTAAGTTTAAGACTTAGTTAATATTTTTTGAAAGATTAAAGAAACTAAATAAATTACTTTAGAGTAATTATATTTATAGTTTTTTCTTCAAACTAAATTGCATAACTTATAAACTAATTTATAATCAAATAATACATAACATATATTTAAATTAAATAATTTATTTAACTTATTTAATATCTCAAAAAAAAAAGTCAGTTGGATTTTATATTTAAAACTGAAAGGAGTATCAAACTAGAAAATAGCCCTATTACTGCATATCTCATAGGGTTAAGTATCATTTTAAACCCCAAAGTTTTCACTAAGGAGCAATGGGTATCCAGAATGTTTTTAGGAGCAATTTTACCGCCGAAAGTTTACAAAGCATTGCAATTTTTCCCTCCATTAATTTTGACCTTAAGTTTAACTAATATGCTCACGTGACACCCAATGCTTGCCACCCATCAATCAAAATAGGTATAAGTATCATTTTTACCTCGGATGTTTACAAAATGTAGCAATTTTATCTTGTCTTCCCCCAATGTTAAATTAGACTGTTAAATCAGTCAAACAACACACATGTCATGCCACCTCGTCATCAACATCTCTGAGAGGCAAAAAGAAATGAATATTGAAAGAGATCAAATCCTTATTGAGGGAATTCAGTAGATTCAAATCCTTAAGAACTACAACGACAAGCATAAAGAAATGAATATGGAAAGAGATCAATCTCGTCTTGTTGAATGAATCATCGCTATTGAGGGAATTAAAGGTATAAACAGACTCAACAAGATCGGACTGAAAAACGCAAGAAATCTCGTCTTGTTTAAGTTGTTGAACGATGCAGGGCCAGGAATCAAGGGTGTAGAGGAAGAAGCCAACCTTGGAAAGGTCGAGCTTTGAGTCAAAGAGGAAGATCCTTGAGACGTTGAGTTTAAGGAAGCCAAAATTTTTGAAGCCGAACTAGTTAAAGGGACTAAAAGGTCTATTGCAAAACCCAAAAGAAACATCACTTATGATCTAAGCAAATGAAACATAAAACGAGATATATATTGTCCTGAAAATTGGTTCAGTAAAACAAAGCAATAGTAATAGTATTTACTATTGTATAGATTAATCTATGTCACCCCCCCCCCCCATGTTGCGAACCACGACAATAGTAGGTAATTTCTTGAAGAAATGGTTGGAGAGACTAGTGTTTCAATTGAGACAAATCTTTTATCTATACATGGTTCCCAATTGAAAAACTACATCATATTGGGCTCTATGACGTGAATGATGAGGTGGTATGATATATGTGTTGTTTGACTGATTTAACAGTCTAATTTAACATTGAGGGACGACATGGCAAAATTGCTACGTTTTGTAAATTTTTGAGGTAAAATTGCTCCTAAAAAACCTTCCGAATACCCACTACTCCTCAACAAAAACTTTTGGGGGAAAAATGATTCTTAACCCTCTTTTAATTGATGAGGTGGCAAGCATTGGGTATCACATATGCATATCAGTTAAACTTAACAGTCAAAATTAACAAAGAGGTAAAATTTGTTAGTTCCCTATGTGTTTTTATGATTACTAACAATTGTAAACAATGAAAAGATGTTTTTGAATAAGATAAGTGTTTGTTAAAACTTGTCAATTTCAAGCAAAAACACTTTGTCTGCGACAAACTCGAGCCTAGAATTAGCAACCTCGAGTTTGCCACTGACAGAAGAGGTAAACTCACCAGTTTGAACTCTGAACTCAAGACTGGACCCTTGAAATGAACTTGAGAGTTTTCCAAAGTTTTCTCTAACTTTGAGTAAACTGGAGGTTATCTTAGCAATCTCAAGTTTGCTAGAGGCAGAGAGCATTTTGACTTAAAAACAATTTTAAACTCGAGACCTCCACTTATAAACCTCAAGTTTGCAACCTACAGAGAAAATCTTTAAGAGTTTTCAAATCTTGTAAACTCGAGTTTGCCTCTGACGAGAAGAATTTTCAAATTAAGAGATTTTCACAAACTCTACACTATTTCATTTTGAGTAAAGTTTTCCACTGTTTTGAAAATCTCAAGAGTTTACAAAACTTGTAAACTCGAGGTTGCAGATGCAAACTCGAGTTTACACTTGGCAGAGAGTTTTCAAGATTTTTAACCAAAAGTAAACTCGAGACTAATTTCATAAACCTCCAGTTTACTTCAGGCCAAGAGCGTTCAGAGTTTTCTTGAGTAAGCCAAACTCGAGGTTAACTTTGTGAACTCGTGTTTAAATCTTATAGAGAGCAATGCACCTTTTCAACATGAGAAAACTCTAGAATTTGCATTGAAAACCTCAGGTTTGCCTTTTGAAAACTAAAACTAAGTTTTGGCCTAAACAGTGTCAAACTCGAGCTTGTCTACTAATAGACTCAAGTTTGTGTCTTAATCAAAACTACTCCAGAGCTCAAAATCGCGATACTCCTCTCTGGATGGAGGAAACTCGAGGTTAGATATGCAACCTCGAGTTTAGATCAACCAGAGAGCATTGAAGTTTTTCAGAGTATTGAAAACCTTAGGTTTTGATTGTAAACCTCCAGTTTAGCTGTTTTTGAACTTGAAACGCTTTTACAAACTAAAGCTTCAAACTCGAGTTCATATGAACCAAACTCGAGTTTACAACGCTGATTCAGAAATTCAAATCTGACGAATTTGGAAAACCTTCTTGTTTGATCTTAATACTTTCCAGTATTATTCTCTTATATTCCTAGCTATGTTTAACCACTTTTTTAGTGAGTTTCAGATGGATTAGAGAATGTTTATTGAAGGGTTAAAGCAAAAGCAAAAAAGCAACGTCGCTCATTAAATGTTATGCCCAGAAAGTTGCACACTTTTGGGTAATCCATCTGCACACGGTTGCAAAGCATTAAAAAATGATTTCTACAACAAGCAATTGCTTCTCCAACAGATTAATCCAGAGGAAGTCAACTCTGAACACTTGGACAGTTGGATTAAGTGGAGAGTAGAGAGAGAAGAAGACCAAAACTGCTTCTAACCATTGTAGATCATCTCCAACGGTCTAATTAAAGATGCAACGGTCATTTAATGCTATCTGAGTATAAATAGAGTTGCATTCAAGTCTTCTCAATAACCAGAACAGCTGAAAACGAAAATCATTCAAGTCTTGCATTTATTTCTCCAGTTTTCAACTGTATTGTATCTTTTGATACTTTGAACTTCAGTATTCGTTATTATCCACTCTGTGAGATAGTTTATCTTTGAAAATCATTTATTGTAAAGAATCACAAGTCAATAGGACTTGGTGATTTGGGAGTTCATTGATTACAACTTGTAAGGGGGAGTGAGTTCTAGAGAGAGAACTACTTCTTGAGTGCAGAGTGTGTCATCATTGATATAGTGAAAATCCTAGAGAGTCTGGGGACTGGATGTAGGTCAAGTTGTTAGGACCGAACCAGTATAAATCTGTGTGTCCAGCTGCTCTTCCCTTTACTCTATTCACCTCTGTTTTTATTGTCTCAAAACAGAGTTATTTTCGAAAATTTTGAGACTACCCAATTCACTTCCCCTTCTTGAGTATTTAGCTTCACTTACAAAATTGCTACATTTTGTAAACTTTCGAAGCAAAATTACTACTAAAAAAACTTCCAGATACCCATTGCTCCGCGACAAAAACTTTCAAGGCAAATGTGATATTTAACCCTATCTCATATTCAAATAACCAATATTCACAGAGCTAAATTGGTGCCCCTTTGCAGCTATCCTTCCTATTCATGTGCTTCAATCTGCCTTTCTGGTTTTCTTATGCTATTTATCTGATTAGTATTGCCTTCTCGTCTTGGCCCATAGATTGGGCCAAAGATGACGCTGCTGAAACGGGGGGCAATTGATTCCCAGGGTCCAGAACGCCCTTGCTGATGGCATAGCAAAGGAAGGATTGAAGAGTCCTTCTATTTTGAGTACTTGTCCACGTGATTTGTGGAGTGTGCTTTCTCATGAGTGTATGGGACTTGTTCCCCAACTTAGTTTATCTAATATATAGTGGCTGTTAGCCTCTTTTCTACCCAAAAAAAAACGATATAACATACTCCTCAATCTTTAATATAAAACATATTTATTTAATTTGATGAAATTAAGGAAATTAGTTGAATTAGTTAATATGACATATTATCTTCTAAAACACCCTAGTCATCTTCCTTATTTCATTCATCATCTTTTCTCCTAACTTATTGTTGAGGAGCATCAATATGAGTAAATTAGAAAAAGATTGACAAATATAAATATTTTATTTTATTTTTATTATCAATATCAACGTTTTAAATATATCTTATGTTAACAACGTATGAGTAATATTTATTTGGGAGAATTACACACAGGTCCCAATGAGCAGACATAATTACGCATAGGTCCCTTCAAATGACAAAATTACACAGGACTTCTACGTAATTATTTGTGAAAGTAAAATTACTAATTTAACATTCTTCTTCCTTCTCCTATCTCTCTCCTCTCTCCATTTTCTTCTTTTTCGACAAACACACCAGATCAAGCTTGCACCACCAAAAGAGGAAGAAATTGAGAAATACTAAACTAGAAATCTACAACATCCACCTAACTCCAGCAAACATACCTGAAGAACAAATTTTATGGGAAAAATCCGAAGTTTCCAAGACAAAAAGCCAGCCGAGAATTATCTCCAGTCACAACACTGAAATTCACCACTACAGAAGAAAGAGCAGTTTAGGCTCTTGTTCACATCTGAAAGTGAGAATACCTAGGGGTTTCTAGAGCTCTCTTTTCAGCGGAGAAGAAACCAGTGTCCAACAGAATTTTTTTTTTTTCTTTTTTTCAATTCAGAGGTCCAGAGGCGATTTACAACAAGAAATTCTATATTTACAACAAAAAATTCCTATTTTAACAACAACTTTTGAAAACCTGGATTTTTTCAATTCTGAGGTCCAAAGGCGATTTACAACAAGAAATTTTATATTTACAACATCCAATTCCTATTTTAACAACAACTTTTGAAAACTTGGATTTTTTTCAATTCTGAGATCCAGAGGCCATTTACAACAATAAATTCTACATTTACAACAACAAATTCCTATTTTAACAACAACTTTTGAAAACCTGAATTTTTTCAATTCTGAAGTCCAGAGGCCATTTACAACAAGAAATTTTATATTTACAACAACAAATTCCTATTTTAACAACAACTTTTGAAAAGCTAGATTTTTTCAATCAGAAACCAATAAAACAGAGTAGTCCCTCTATTATTCCTCTGTTACCTTCCCAAAAAACAGAGTACCATGTCATTAACCCTACCCAATAGCATGAAACCCCAACTTCAATAATTTGCTGTTGTAAATATAGAATTTCTTGTTGTAAATGGCCTCTAGATCTCAGAAATGATAAAATCCACGCTTTTCAAAACTTGTTGTTAAAATAGGAATTTTCTATTGTAAATATAGAATTTCTTGTTGTAAATGGCCTCTGGACCTCAGAATTGAAAAAATCCAAGTTTTCAAAAGTTGTTGTTAAAATAAGAATTTGCTGTTGTAAATATAGAATTTCTTGTTGTAAATCACCTCTGGACCTCAGAATTGAAAAAATCTAAGTTTTCAAAAGATGTTGTCAAAATAGGAATTTGCTGCTGTAAATATAGAATTTCTTGTTGTAAATCGCCTCTAGACCTCAGAATTGAAAAAATCCAGGTTTTCAAAAGTTATTGTTAAAATAGGAATTTGTTGTTGTAAATATAGAATTTCTTGTTGTAAATCGCCTCTGGACCTCAGAATTGAAAAATGCCAAAAAAAAATTCTGCTAGACACTAGTTTTCTTCTCCGCTGAAAAGAGAGCTCTAGAAACCCCTAAGTATTCTCACTTTCAGATGCGAACAAGAGCCTGAACTGCTTTCTTCTATAGTGGTGAATTTCAATGTTATGACTAGAGATAATTCTCGACTGGCTTTTTGTCTCGAAAACTTCAGATTTTTCCCAGAAAATTTGTTCTTCAGGTATGTTTGCTGGAGGTAGGTGGATGTTGCAGATTTCTAGTTTAGTATTTCTCAATTTCTTCCTCTTTTGGTGGTGCAAGCTTGATCTGGTGTGTTTATCGAAAGAGAAGAAAATAGAGAGAGGAGAGAGATAAGAGAAGGAAGAAGAAGGTTAGATTAGTAATTTTACTTTCACAAATAATTACACAGATGTCCCTTGGGACTTCTGTGTAATTTTATCATTTGAAGGGACCTGTGTGTAATTCTCCCTATTTATTTTCATCCTGGCACACATAATATTTTATATTACTACTACAGTCCTAGATCATTTTTACGTGGGTTTTCATAAGAAATTTGATGCAGAGAATACTACTGAATTTACAAATATTATTAAAGAAGAAATTCAATTTGAGGGAGGTAAAAGTCTTTGCCGGTAGAAAATGTTTAATTTACTAAATATTAAATTTACTTTTTTAAAAACATTTTTTATTTACTTGATTACGGTTAAATTGTTAAAATATTTGCTAGTGTTGGCACTTTAATGGTTATCACATCGAATTTAGAGCTAGCGGATCACCCTAAAACATATATATTATTCTCAAAGCCAAAATATTTCAAAAGACGTTTTACCAGAAACGATTCATCATTCTTGGACAGATGCATGCACAGTTGGACAGCGCAATTTGTTTCGACATGTGGTTTTTTCTTTTTTTGGCTATACACAGGGAGCATTGTCAGGTACTAACACGGACACTCCTTTTGAACATTGATTCGACATTTTATAAAAGACTAGCCCCCTTCTGCTAAATTCAATTTAGGTTGGTCTTGACTCTATTTTAATGTTACACATGATGAAATCTTGAAGTGGATTAGGATTAACATATGATAATTACACGAGAAGCCGATAAATTACAGTGTTCATGATTTATGATATTAACAAGTGGACATTTATGATATTATTTTCCTCAATTGGGACATTTGTTTCATTTTCCTAATTTTTTTTCAATAAAAATCATGTCCACAATCTAAACTCTAAAGTTCATGAGAACTCTACATGATTCAAATTTATTACTCTTTCGTCTTTAATATAAAATATATTTAAAGATATGATCGTAATCCTAAATATAAGACATTTATCATAATTGTTAATATGTTCCTAATTTATCCATATCGATATTCCCTCAATAATAATCAAATAAGAAAAGGAATGAGAAAATTAATAAAAATTACTAAGGTGTTTAAAAAATAGGTAGATAAGTCTTTTATTAAGGGCCAGAAAAAGTATTATCTAGGGGGGAAAACTGTTGAACTTGTTAAAGCGTGAGCAAGCGTGAATTGGTTATACAATGGCGCATTACACTATATGTCATAAGCTCCATTAAAGTAACTAAGTAACCTGACTATGCCTCTTGAAATACATGAATCATTATATGTTGATCAATAAAACCTACTACTCCTCCGACTCTAAATATAAGACAAAGTTTGTAAACCAGAGGTAGTAATATTTAACATAAATTTTTGTAATATCCTCAGCACTGTAACAACTTGTCCCACCAATAAACAAGCTTTGACCTGTTAATATAGATTTTGTGCTGAGACTGGGATTGGTTATGCCTTTTTATATGTGGTGAGGAAAGGGCCTTGTCCTTAAAAGAGCTACCATCTCTTTTGCAGCTAGAAGGAGATTTTTCTCCAAAGGCTGTACGCAAGGGAAAATATAGTCTAATGAGACCCAAAAATCTTGTAACCAAATGCCAATGCAATTCATGATGCTTCATCACATTTAATACCCTATCCATTTTTTGTTTTTTTTTCTGTGATGAAAGTGGCAATGAAGTATCTTGAAAAGTCAGATCCAAATTCTGTGAAGTTTCATATAAGTTTGAGCATAATTTTTTCCTCACCATCTCAATCCTTCACTTGTACGGTATTGGCTTTGGTTCAACTTTGGCAGTGGGGGATTGAAATGGGGAACTTATTTACATTTTTGTTTGAGGATCACAATATCACCAGTTATAACTGCCACAACTTACCAGAATTAACGCTTTTATCACCTTAAGCATCTAATATCAAATTGAGTCACATATTTTCCGAGTATTTTCTGAGTTACTGACCTAAAATCAAGTAGTTTTACTTTCAGAACAGCCACCTAACTGATTTTAATACAGGATGTACATGTTGTGTTTTCAATAGGCGAATAAACTAAAAGGATAATGTGACCCAAAAATGATTAAAATAAGTTAGAACAGTAATTACCTCTCATTACATGAGTTTTGCAAGACTTCACATTCTGCTATTTTTACTAGAAAAACAGCCAATGCTTTTTTTTGGGTGCAGCAGAAGGAACATCTGCAAAGTCAAATGTAAGATTAGGAGAAAAGAGCTTCCTTCCATTGAATATATTGAGCCAAATTCGTAAAGCCAAGCGCTAAAACAAATAGCTGATAGGCTTAGTACCTGCAGTTGCGTACAATGAATTATAATGCACTTCACTCCAAAAGCTTAGCCAAAGTTCTACAGTTTCCACAGAAAAACAAAATTATGATAATCCTGAATAACCTCATTAAAGGAATCCAAATAAAAATTAAAGGAAATAAATCAAATGACTACAAAAAACATTGACCTCAACATTGAGAAACAGAAAGGGAATGCAAGTCTCAGGTTCTTCAAAGATGTAGCTATGAAGCACATCCCTTCCCTCTATCCATATTCCATACCCAATAACTTAAATCACAATTAAGACAATAACAAGGGTTTTGGTTCCTGTAATTTCAAATCATGGTTTTTGCCCCTATAGTTTCCTCCATCTAATTACATATTGGGAAACACCCAAATCCCAGTTTTAAAAGTTCTTTTCTGCAAGCTGAGACAAAAATCTTCTTACATACTTACCTTGTAAATCTTAAAAATTATTCTTCAAAAGCTAATTCAAATATGCACTAAAACTCACTAAACCCAAAAACAATTGCTAGAGTGAAGATAAGATTCTTGAACCAAATTACTTGATAAAATTGTGAGTGAGACAGAGTCCAAGTAGAGAAAACTAAGTTGTTAAACCCAAAAAACACACTTACAATACTTGCCTTTAGTGGAGTTATTGTCAGTGGGACGTATCTCAATATAGCAAGTGTCTCTAAAAGAAGTGACCAAACAAATTTTGGCACCAAACTGTACAAAACACACAAGTAGTTAGAAGTCACTTGTGAGAATATGGGAAATATTAAATAAATAAGAGTAGAAATGGAAAAAGGAAAAAATAAAAGGGGCAGAATACCATGTTAAGACTCAAGACAACCTTTTTGACACTGATGTCAGAGCAATTGATGAAATTGTGTTTACAAGGTTAGCAAGAAACTGACCCAGAAGCACACCTAATGCAGAATTTAGTCTACAAGTGTGGGTATCATCTTTTGTTAAATCATATTCAATTGGTAAAAAAGTAAGCAACAAGATCTGAATCTTTTTTTATCCGATATATAGTATCTGAGTCTTTTTTCAACAAATGCAAACTCAAAATTCTGTTAGTTCATATGGGAAGGAGCTAATATGCTAGGAATCAGGCCATGAAATAGAAAGGAGAGAAAGGGCCCCTTGACTGAAGCCTGTGTTAATAGGAAGCAAGAATTACAGGCAGTGAAGAAGGCTTAAAATTCCTTTGCAATTTTAAGTAATCTTAACGGTGAAAGATAAAGGAATCTTAGGGTCCCACAGATTTATGCAACTCCTGAACTCCTTCCAAGTCTAAATTATTACTTTAACAGAGAAAGACAAAAAGGATCATTTGAATACAGGTCAGCATTGCTCAACACGATTTACCTCACTTCTAACAAGTGAAGAAATATCTTATTATGCACATAGAGAATCTGATAGCAATACTAATCGCTATGGATTAGTTTACTCTAGGAAGAATAAACGTATTAAAATAGATTAGGAATTAATTGAATTTATTAAGTCTATTTAATTATCTTTTCGTATTTATCGAGTCTGTTTCGAGTATCTTTTATTATCTTTATTATTATTTTTAGGAAATATGTGATCTATCTCAACTAGATAGATTTAGTTGTTAGGATTTAGATTTATTGATTATCTTTTTGAATTTCATAGAGTCACTCTCTGTAAACCTAATTCTATTTATTGGCTCTTAGCCTATGAATAAAGGCATCGAATATTCTAACTCTTGGAGATTCTCCTAGGCTGTTTTTAGAGATTGGTCAGATACTTACCTCTCCCTAAAACAGAGTATTATTGTTCTTTCTTAAGTTCCAGAGTTATCAATATAATCTGAAACTTATCAGAATCTTTGTTACAGAATAGGTTTGTCATAACATGGATAACAAGCAGTACTGATGTTTAATGTCCAACTCAGGTGTAGACAGCCAGACAAATTGAGAAGTAATTTACCCCTCCTACTTTCTCAATAAAAGTATTATTTATAAACATAATCAATATGTACGCAGATTCATATATAAATAGTTTTTTTTTTCTAGATTTTAGTATTTAGAATGGGCAGATATGTGATAACATTTATGGACCAGTATGACAAGTTAGCTCAAGAGAAGATTAACACTAGACTACTTACTCTGTCTGCAGCTGCTTGTAGAGTTACATGATCTCCCCACTCACCAGATCTATATGCAAATAATATACAAATATCAAATTAGCACTCATCCTCAGTATTACATGGTCTCTAATTTAGCAGGGGGGAAAACAAAATTGATCACAACTGATTTCTAACTTTTTCATCTTCTTCAGGTAGCTTTTATACTTCATTGGTACATAACCTTCATATAACTTTCTGAAATGCTTTAGCTGAAGAAACAAGAGAAAGAAAAATTAAAAAGGAGAATATCAATATGGAATTAGACAGAAGAAGACACCTCCCCACACAAACAAATTTCAATTAAGACCATCCATTTTGCTGACACAAAGGAAGATAAACAAGGGAGGAGGGGCATTGAAGGAGAAGGAAAGCTTCATCTACAAGATGTACTCCCTCCGATCCTTTCTATGAGGACCTATTAACTACTTTACAATAATAAATCAAGATACACAGTTATCACAACAGCAACTTATAGAAGGAAACTATCTCCTATGGATTATTCTCTAATTCATATATTATCATGTTTTGACTTAACAAAGATTCAAATAACCACCAAAGTGAATGCACTAGAAGAGTATGCCCCATTGGGGAAAAAAAATGCTATTCCATACCTGCTTAATAACCTGCCTCCTTACATGTTTGTGATACTCAGGATTGCGAAATAACTGATCTGCTAATGCTCGAAACTGTCCCATAATATTTCATAGAAGATATTTAATATGATTATAATTAAAGCACCCAACAAAGGTACAAACAAAAGCCCATGTATTAAAAAGCTAGAAGAAGTTTGAAACCTGGCAATTCCCATCACCCTCCATTTGTAGTTCTGCTAAATCATACGTGACTAACCTAGAGAAATTGATGGAACATAATCATGAAATAAATAAAAAATACCAAGTACACAGAATCAATTAAACATCACTGTTTTATTAAAAGAACCAGACCCCTTCACAATTTTTAACCTCATATTTTGAACCAGAAGGAGTGTTATTCAAGCAATATTAATGATAACTATACATCAAAGAAGCATATACAACCTTTGAGACAGCCTCCCATGATCTAATGTCGCATCATTCACATCAGGAATCTCTCCATTAACCCGAGGAGTGTGCTGTCAACACATTTGAATTAGTGTTCTGGCCCAAAACAGGAAACAGCGTACAATTGCAGAAAATACATTTATTTACAAGGGTTAGAGCAGTAAGTTGATATAGGTAGATTAATTACAGTGAAAAGATTGACAGTGACAGCCTTATATACAGCAAAACAGTATAACATTAAAAGGATTTCAGAACGTTAGCTCAATACTAATAGATCTCACATTTTAAAATTCCAATCAGGTTCTAAATTTACATAAAACATGTTACTGAATGGTATTCAAAACAATTAGGTTAGGATGAAAATCCAAATGGTGTTCAAAGCATTGGTTGCAAATCCCTACAACAGCTGACTTGCATTCAAATCCAAAACTTGCCAACAGTCCACAACCATGAGAGATGGTTATAGATGAATTTGACATGAATAATACATATATAAGCACGTAAAAAAAAAATGCAACTCTAACAAATTAAGTCCAAATCCCAGTTAAATGTTTAGGAAGTTATCGATGAAGGAGCAAAACTAGCAGTCAATATACAACCCCATATGCAGCTTGCCAAAAACTACAAGCAAAATAAAATTAATCATTTTCAGATTCTTCAAGGTTTTGGTCACGCAATGGAACAGGAAAAGTCTAGCAGTTAATACCTTTACTGCTATAAGACAACAGGTTTTTTTCTTTTGACTTAGACACAAGGCTGTGCTAGTATTTTCCAAGTAAACTCAGTTATTGCAAAGAAAACACACCTACTGTTAAATATGAAGAAGAAGAAAAAAAGCAAACTACATAGCCAAATTTTAGTAAGTCAAAACCTCATTTGAGAATTTCCTCCTTTTTTCATGAAGATGTGGTAACCATAGGTTCCTAGAATATGGATGTCGTGTGGAAATGTTGAAGTGACAGTAAAGTTGGAGATGATGACCAAATTATTAGAAATTTTCACACAGATGAGGGCTGGTTTAATCATGGAGACCTATGTTTTTTAATGCGAAGGATCCTATGCAGGAATTCCAATCATTTCATTTCATGGCCAACTGGAAAATGAAAAACAGAAGCTTCTCTGAAGACTACTAAATTTGCAGTTATTAAATGCATTCTGTTCAAGGAGAATGCTAGAATTTTATCATATATCTCCAGGTAAGTTAATTTTGTCTCTCCCTCTATCAATCCAGAAGCCCCAAAAACTTCGACATCCATAGCAGAGACAGTAGCATTGGTTTTCTTGATTAAAGCTCTAGAAATGCAGCCACTCCTGGATATCATTTTTTATCCCCATTAAATTCTAAATAAACAGTGTTGAATATATAGACTCAGAATCCACACTCATCCTGTCCTTTTTAAAAAAATAGCGGAACTGGCATGACATCTTTATCACTAAATTAGTATGATGACCTAAGATAAAAAAGAACCCTAAAACATTCAGATTAGAAGGTGAACTTATAAGTCCTTGGATACCAAACGTATTTACCAGGTGCTTGTAAGACAGAAGAAGCATGATTAGAGTTAAAGAAAAGGTTTCAAAACAATTGACTCCAAATGTTTTCATTATGCTTCCACATTCTGCAAGTGTCCCACCCCACCCCAAACAAACAAAACAAAACAAAATTGCCAGTGCCTTTAATTGGGTTTCATTAGCCCACTCTATTCTATACCATGATTTTATTGTTTATTGATTTTTTATATAAATATATAATACATAATTTGACAAGAAGTCCAGTATAGTCAAACCAATATATAAATTAACATTACTCATTGGTCCCTCTCCCAGCAAATAAATTTGTTCAACTGGTAATAAAAGGAAAATCCCTCCAGACCATGTTCGAGATTATCCATTTTTATGAATTTTATCCAAGGAAGATAGTAACAGATAAAAGTGCTTGCCCGATGCATCTGACCGCATAAGAAGTGCATTTATTACATAAATTTCTTACCCATAATAATCAAGAAGATTATGATTGAGTCCCCAGTCTTGAGGAACACATTAGCACAAAGAAAACCATCTTACTACAATATTTTCTCAAAGAAAATTGACCGCTACTAGTTTTACATAAAATCAGCTTTGAATTTGTAGTCAAATTGAAATTAAGTGTAACAGCATTTGCAGATATGGAACCCAATTAAGCATACTATTAAGAACCCAATACTTCGTTCCCAAGAAGGCAAGGATGCGTAAATATCATACCGGAATAGAATCCAAATGGGATAGCCTTTTCCCAAGCCTATTGTCAGCTTGTGAATTTTCCTTTTGGGCTAATATGCTTGCAAGGGTGTGGTCTTCCTCCGTATCCTGAAAACTACTATTCAAACTAGAACTCGAGCTCGCACTTTCAATCCTTTGGGCTTCAGCCATAGTAACTCGTAATCAACTTAACAAATAACCTGCATATCAATATGCCAATAATTTAAAGTGATGAACATCAAAATACTCGAATAAACTTGAAAACGACAAAAATAGTAACAAAACAAAAATATCCCTTCGTGTATAATACAACTTGCAACAGAACAAGAAATTGATCAAATGAAAAGTCCGAAAAAGCCCCAACCGAGAAGAAAATGAAAAACGCAAACAAAAGCAACCCCCACACGCACCGCGAAAGCTGAAAAGACCGAATTTGACAGTAAAATTGAAGGCAGAATCCTCTATACAATAGCGAAAACAACAGAGTTGTTCAAAAAGTGTGATCAAACAAATGATTACCTAATTCAGGGCCAAGTGAAACAGTAGAAGACGGATGCCAAACAGAGAAAGA
The DNA here is from genome assembly GCA_034222035.1 of Acacia crassicarpa. Classification (NCBI taxonomy): domain Eukaryota; kingdom Viridiplantae; phylum Streptophyta; class Magnoliopsida; order Fabales; family Fabaceae; genus Acacia; species Acacia crassicarpa. The sequence goes on from JAWXYG010000003.1 coordinate 46,470,222, forward strand.
GTCGCGAATGGACGCGAGAGAGAGAGGGATAAGCAGAGAACGAGTCTTTGAGAAAGATGCAGAAGAATGGTAAAGAAAGAAGAGGTTTGAATATGTATAAGAAGAAGGAATGAAGTTACCTAGAAGCCAAGAAAAAGGATTAAAGGTTGCTGAAGATATATCAGAGACAGGAAACCGTCGAGCAAGAGGACGAGTGCGCAAGGACTTTTACGACCCGGGTTGATTCAACTGTCAACCCCGTTTGCTTTTATTATTCTTATTCCTGTTTTTTATAATAAAATATTACTAAATTATATGTAAAGATAATAAATAAATGACTAAAGTATACTTTTAGTCCTTTAAGTTTATATAAGGTATACTCTTAGTCCCTTAACTTTATAAAGTATACTTTTAGTGCTCTAATTCTAACACCGTTAGTTTTATTAACGGAAAATACAAACTCAAATGATAACGATGTAAACTTAAGTGATGACTGTATAATTAAATATTATCAAACTTAAATTTAAAATATGGATAAATTGAAGAATATATAAAATTTGTGTAATTAAATGTTATTAATTATCACTTAAGCTAGCTACATCAGCGTTTTTCGTTAATAACATTAACGATGTTAGAATTTTAGGACCAAAATTATACCTTATAAAGTTAAGGGACCAATAGTATGCCTTATGTAAAACTTAAAGGACTAAAAATATACTTTAGCCTAAATAAATAATAAAAATATGATTTATTTTAAAAACGACGTTATTTTAAATGAGAAAAATCTTTATGAATATGAGCTTTGTTATGACTTATGAAACTCTCCAGTTGAGTTGACTATACAGAAATTTATTTATTCAATATGATGAATTACAATATTTATGGATTTAATTTTAATTACTTCTATTTAAAATATATCTAATTAAAATTTTTATTATTTTATTATTTATTATCAATACCTATTTATTCATAAAAGTAAACTCTTTTTAATCCAAGTTTGCTTTTAAACTTAGACAATTTTAAAAACGTGAGAGAATGAGCAATTAATATAATTATTGCGATCAAACCAACCAATCATTAATGATTCATGAATAAAAAATGCTGATCTGGTATATTTATAAAGCAAAGAAAGAATGTATTTGTTGTCATATTTATAAAGCACATCATTAATTTTTTTTTTTACACGAATATAAAATTTTATCATTTATTTATTATTGTGTAAATAGTTATTTTCTTGGAGAGGGTATAGTTAATAGGAATAAATTTATAAAGTTAAATTTTTTAAGATAGAGTTAATGAAATTTAATATTTTTCTTACTCTATATAAAATATGTTGTAAGTGCTTATAATTAATAAATGTGTTTTTTAACTAATTTTACCCTCAATTAATTTCATACATTTCATTAATTAAAATGTTGACTCATTCTCTTTATATTTTCACATCATCTTTCTCACATACATTACTTGTCATAATTTTCCTCGTTATTACTCTATGTAAATAAAGGTATATTTAAAAAATATATATTTTGTAGTTGGCCAAAAAAAAATATTTTATACGTATTTATTACTTTTATATAATTTAAATTTAATAGGAGTAAACTTTTATTTCTTAGAAAATGTATCTATTAAATAAGGGTAAAGCTAAAATGTATTATATTTAAGAGAAAGTTAGTTAGTGAGATTTGTGGTTTTCTCGATCATGGGTAAACATGCTGAGAATATCACTTATACATGAGAAGAGCATATTAATATTAATGCTGATACACTAAAATACATTTGAACCGTCAATTAATTTCATCGAGTAAGAAAGTTATGTTTTGACCCCCAAAAAAAAAAAATGTTATGTTTATTTCGTCGCATTCAGAAATCATTTGTCCTTATATACATAGGGTTAGCTTGTAAATTTGTCTCAGAAGTTTTTACCCAGAAGTAATGTTACTTTAAAAGTTTATTTAGGTTTAATGTTACTCTAAAAGTTTCAAAACGTAATAATTTTGCATCAAACCGCTAAAAAACCAATATTTACAGTTAACTTTTTTAACAGTATAAAGCAAAATTTTTATATTTTAAAATTTTTAAGGTAACATGGAACCTAAATAAACCTCTGGGGTAACATTATTCCTCAGTTAAAACTTTCAGAACAAATTTATACTTTAAACTTATATATATATATATATATATATATATATATATATATATATATATATATATTGTTTTGAGGAAATATCAATAAGGTCTCAAGGAAGAGAAAAAATAGCAAAAAAGTTCTAACCTCAAATCCCCTATAAAAAAAAAAATCTCGTTGTCAAAATGGTTTTTTATGTTATGAAAACAGCTTTTCTTGTTTTTAAAATTTCCTTATAAAAATATTGTTATCAAAATGATTTTTCGTGTTATCAAAATAGTTTTTTCTGTTGTCAAAAAATTTTCATGTTCTAAAATTCTACACGCAAGAAGAAAACTCGGAAAATTTTTGACAACAGGAAAAGTTATTTTGACAACACGAAAAACCATTTTGACAATGATATTCTCATAAAAAAATTTTGATAACATGAAAAGCCATTTTAATAACAAGACTTTCTTGATGTTGAAATTCCATAAATAATAAGGATTTAGGGTTGAAACTTTTTTTATAGGGGAGTTGGGATTGTGACTTTTTGATATTTTTCTCTTCTTTAACACGTCACTGGTATTTTCCCTATTGTTATCTATAATCTAAATCTAAAGTCAAAAGGAAACGTGGATATTTGACGGAACAGTCAACAGTGTGACACCAGCATGGATGTGGTGTTTTGTTAATAAAAATAAGAATTTTTAAACACTAAAAATCTCATATATATTACTCCATATAACTACATTACAGTTATTGTAACAGAGTATTTTATTATTGTTTGGAAAAAAATTATTATCCCCCCCCCCCCCCAAAAAAAAAAAACGCGCACACATATATTATTTTTAATTATTTTTTATTTTTGGAATATTACACCTCCGGTCTCATTTTCGTGGCAAAGGCAAAAAGAATGTGTGTGACTGAAAATTGAAAGGACGGCTAGGTTAAAAATGGGAGACGTCCACGTTACACAGTCAAAATAACCATGGTGGAGTGCAGATGGACAAATAGTGGGAGCCAATAAGTCAAAATAAATGGTTACAAATTTAACATCAATAGCATTTTAGGACCCATTTAGATGAGCTTTTAAAAAAAGTACTTTTTTTAAAGTGTTTTTTTTTAAGTTTTAAATTGGAGTTTTTAAAAAAGCAGCACTTTAGTTTTTTTTTTTGTGACTTTTGCTTTTTTTAAAAAAATATCATCTAAACACATAAATTAATTTAAAAAGTATTTTTTTGTATTAAAAAAGTGCTTTTTTCTCAAAAAAAAAAAAACCCATCCAAATAGACCCTTAGTGTCATTTGAAAATCATCTAAAGAATTTTCTCTCCCAAAATTTGTTTATGATGTCAGTAACTATTTTTTAAAAAAGAAAAAGGGCATTTTTTTTCTTCTCTACCCTCATTTTATTTGGTCAAAAGTTTAACCATACGGTCAACATAAAAGAATTTAACGAAAGTGGTATTTTAGGGCCCTTTTAGAATCATCATAGGTATTTTTAGGGCTCAAGTTCAGAGTGACTTGGAATAATCTTGGTTCACACCAAAAATAATAGTACTACTCAGGTTTTTAATATAAGACATATTTAGAGAGTTCACATTGATCCTAAAATATAAAACATAGTTTTTCATATTTGTTGATATTTTCCTAATCTGTCCTCGTCAATGCTCTCTAAACATCAATTAAGGAGGAGAGGGAATGAAAGAGTTGGGGAAGATAACTAGAATGTTTTAGAAAATACCTATCATAATAACTAACTCGAATAACTCTCTCAATATAATTAAATTAGGTAAAGAAGTAAGACCATATGAGTGCACAATATTAAACAAAGGACAAACAATTGTGTATTCATATTAATAATATAATAATAATAATGTTAGGACTTATAAATAAGATTAATAAAATACTTACTCCTGCTCCCACAGGTAAATAGCAACGATCAAAGGTATATTGCTATTTTTTTTCCTGACTTTCTTGAAGTTATTAATATGCTAATAAGGAATAGTGGTGTTGATCACCCTTTTTAAGTTGAGATTAAAGAAACACGAGATCTCATGTATAAGAGTTGGACCATTAAACTATTCCCCTGTTACAAACAAAGAAGCTATAGAACGTGCAAACATACTAGTGAAGGAAGCTCATGGGGTCGGGAGTCTAAGTGCCGTCCCTAATGTTAACAGTCATTATATGATGCAGCAATATATTTGCCTTTGTCATGAAGAAAAAAGCATATTGCTATATTGAAGTTTGATATACCGCAAGGCGCAGTCAATTTTTTATCTATTTTTTCTTTTATTAAAAAGATTGGGTTAAAGGATAAATTTGCCCTTGAAGTTATCGTTAAGAAACAATGTTGCTCGAAAAGTTTTTTTAGGTTCAATGTGACCCCAGAAATTTAGAAACGCAACAATGTTACAACTGTTGGGTTAATGTGCTTTTTAGTCACTTAAGCCCAATAAGGCTTAATTGAGACTACAGCCCAAGAACTCTATGGCCATGTGGTTTAGGGTTAAGTCTTGAGTGTAGTAGCATATAATCCTACTTTCACCTACTTGAGAGAAACAGACGCATAAGAAGGCTCTCATCAGAAACAAACCCTAGAGGCAGACGTTCATCATCTGAACGGTTGCCCACACAACTATCCTATCCCCCTCAAGAGATAGTCTGGAAGATCGATCATAGAGCGGACGAGGACTGTTCGTGGACAGGCTTTCAGATCACTCTTCAGATACGATGACTGTTCGTGGAGAGGCTTTTAGATCGCTGCATCTTTCCAGGTAATCAAAACGATGAAGGTTTTAACTTTTCCTATATCGCGTGGTACGATACGCTTCCGCGTTTCTGGTGAGATTCCAACAATTGGCATCAGAACCAAGAGCGATGAGGAAAAGAACCGAATTTTGATATTAATTTATATTTCATGTAATTCTTTTCGAAAATATGGCATCTTTTTTTATATTTATTATTTATTTCATGATAGCTATTCGTTTATAATTCATATTTGGTATTAGTTTTAATTTCAATCGGTTAATCGCTTTAATCCATGGTTAGATTTTCTCGTATATCTCTTGATTTGTAACAAGGAGGTTAATCCCATATGATTAGGTTACCTCCTTGCTGTTTTTAATTTTATTTTGGAATTTCTATGTATTTTTTGAAATTCTGTAAAAGTTGGAGATCAAGAAACTGCGAAGAAGATGAGATGACTTCGGCTGAAGGCGTTGGCAGGAGTGACGGCTAGGGTTCCTCTTGTGTGTCCTAGGGTTTCTAGCTAAAGTATGGGTATTTGGGCTTTTGGGCCCATAAATACCCTAAAGGGGCTAGAGACAGATACTATGGGCTGGACAAAAGAGAAATTCTAAAGTTGTAATTTTTTTTATTCTTATTTTTTTAGGAAAACCATGGATTAAAGTTATTTGTTTAATTATTTAATGCTTTTGTTAAATTGTATTAATTATATTTGCGATTAACATGATGTTGGTAAATAACATGTCATATAGAATAGGAAGGTGCCATATTGTTGCATAATCACATGTCATAATTGTATAGTAGCTATTATGTCTTAAATCGACTAGTATGATAGTTATTATGCGAGATTATTTAGATTGCCCACTACATTAATTATCAATTATTATGATTTTAAATTAAAATCTAGAATAATAATTGGATTAATTGATTGTGGAATTAAAATCTACACATTAATTATCAATTATTATGATTTTAAGTTTTAAAGTCTAGAATAATAATTGGATTGATTGATTGTGGAATTAAAATCTACACATTAATTATCAAATTATTATGATTTTTAAATTAAAATCTAAAATAATAATTGGATTAATTGATTGTGGAATTAAAATCTACACATTAATTTTCAATTATTATGATTTTAAGTTTTAAAGTCTACAATAATAATTGGATTGATTGATTGTGGAATTAAAATCTACACATTAATTATCAATTATTATGATTTTAAGTTTTAAAGTCTACAATAATAATTGGATTGATTGTTTGTGGAATTAAAATCTACACATTAATTATCAATTATTATGATTTTAAGTTTTAAAGTCTAGAATAATGATTGGATTGATTGATTGTGGAATTAAAATCTACACATTAATTATCAAATTATTATGATTTTAAATTAAAATCTAGAATAATAATTAGATTAATTGATTGTGTAATTAGAATCTAGCCATTAATTGTCAATTATTATGATTTTAAATTAAAATCTAGAATAATAATTGAATTAATTGATTGTGGAATTAAAATCTACACATTAATTATCAATTATTATGATTTTAAATTAAAATCTAGAATAATAATTGGATTAATTAATTGTGGGATTAGCATCTAGACATTAATTATCAATTATTATAATTTTAAATTAAAATCTAGAATAATAATTGTAGAATTAAAATCTAGACAAATAATCCAGGAAATTTCCTAAGAGAACTGTACCTTTTGGAGTAGTTTGTGGATTATTTAAAATAGTCATGTGACGCACACTCTACAAGATCATGACTAGTTTTTAGATACCTAATAATTTACTCTAAATTGAACAAATTCTTGGAAATTGAAAATTCTAAATTTAAAATATTGAATGGGTGAAGGTTTTAAATTAAGTATTTAATTTTAAAACCTACGGGCCCCAATTGTGGGTTTATTAGTGAAATGGTTATCGCTGAAGCCCCATCGGATAAGGATAATCGGATTTCACTAGATTAAACCTTAATATTTTCAAAATTTTAGTACAGTTTTGTACGGCCCATCGTCGGCAATACTTAGACACTAAAGATAATTTTGAAAGTAAACAATGGTTAAATATATTCAACTTTGGTAAAATTGTTAACCCTCCCATCGAGGCTCTGGCAATGGAACTGAAGGCCCAAATTAACAATATTAGTTTTACAAGAATCTTACCCATCGTAAGCCTTGTAAAGATAACTAATGGATTGTTAAACAATAAACGAATAGTAGTTATTAGAATCTACTAGCACTATATCTGTTTGTTGTTAATTATAGTTTGTAATTAGTGTGCTTTTCCTTATTTTCAAAAAAATGTCTTCATTCAATCCTTTAGCTATAATCTTGAGCCAAAAACCTATGGCTGGTACAAACTACAAACAATGGAAAACTAATTTGGATATTGTTCTTCAATATGAAAAGCTCAACTTTGTTCTCACTACCCCTATGCCAGCGCACCTGCTGCAAACGCGTTTGATGCAATTCGGACTCGATTTCAGCAGGAGAAGGAAAGATAGGAGAAGGCGAATGTGTCAGTTCGCTGCTACATTTTGGCCAGTCTCGCCAATCACCTTCAAGAGCAAGTGAGCATGATTGAGAGTGGAGCAACAATGCTCCAGACTCTTGATGGCATGTTTGCTAACAACTCTGCTAGGCAAAATGCGCTGAATTCAGTCACCAAGACAGTGATGTCTGGAGGAAGTGTGCGGGATCATTGTCTAACAATGATAGCGGACTTCAAGAAGGCTGATGACCATGGTAATTTACATGTGATTAAGGCTTGTTTAGTGGAGAATCACGATGATAAGTGGATCGTTGATTCAAGAGCCACTAACCATGTTTGTTACTCTTTGCAGTGGTTCAAAAATAGCTTGCCTATAAGTAAAGGACAAAGAGATTTGAAGCTTAGAACTGGGGAGCTTGTGTCTGCACTAGCAATGGGACAAGTTATTTTATCTTTTGATAATTGCAGGACTTTGGTCTTAGAAGACTGTTTATTTATTCCAGATTTTAAGAGGAATTTAATTTCTGTTAGTTGTTTGGATAAACATAGTTAGACAGTTCAGTTTAATTCCTCAGTTTCAATAAGAAGTTCATCTTCTTTTATTTGTTCTGGTGTAAAGTTTAATGGTCTTTATTTCCTTAATCATGTTCCCTGTGAAGTTAATCATGTTGAATTAAAAGATGTTGAGCATATTAATTCATCAAAAAAAAGAAAAGTTTCCAATGAAACTTATCTTTGACATTTGAGATTGGGTCACATTAACTCTAACAGGATACAAGGTTTGGTCAAAAGTGGGATTTTGAAATCCCTGAACTTTGAACCGATACCAGTATATGAATTCTGTTTAGAGGGTAAAATGACCAAGAGATCTTTCAAGGCCAAGGGAAAATGTGCCACACTTCAGCTGGAATAGGTACATATTGATGTATGTGGACCAATAAATGTCCAAGCTAGAGGCGGGTATCAGTATTTCATCACATTTATTGATGATTACTCTAGATTTGGACATGTGTATCTGATGCGTCACAAGTCTGAAGCTTTTGGAAAATTCCAAGAGTTCAAGGCTGAGGCAGAAAGCATCTAGGTGTTTAAATTAAGACTCTTCAATCTAATCGAGGGGGTGAATACCTATCTGGAGAGTTCAGGTCTTACCTGACCAAAGAGGGGATAGTTTCACAATTATCTTCTCTAAGGACACCCCAGCAGAATGGAGTTGCTGAAAGGAGAAATAGAACCCTTTTAGAAATGACAAGATCTATGCTCAGTTATTCATCTCTTTCTGATTCATTCTGGGGATATGCCTTAGAAACAGCTATGTATCTATTGAACCTAGCTCCGTCCAAGTCGGTTTCAGAGACACCAATAGAATTGTGGAAAGGGTGTATGCCCACTATGAACCATATTCGGATTCGGGGTGCTCCGGCACATGTCTGGCAACAGAAACCAGATAAGATGGACTCGCGTACTGAAGTATGCATATTTATAGGCTATCCTAACGGAACCAGAGGTTGGTTGTTTTATAGTCCAAAAGAAAAGAAGGTCATAGTGAGCACTCACGCGACTTTCTTAGAGGAGGACTATATGACAAATTATAAGCCAAGGAGTAAGATTATTCTTAATGAGCTAATCTCAGATCAAGTTTCACCACAACCTCAAGGGGTTCCAGCTTTTGTTCCTGTGGTTGTTCAAAGAGAGGAAAATGTACCTGAACATACACAGGAACCAGAGACAGAACCAGAAGTTCAGCATAATGATGAAGTTCAACATGATGATGAACTTAATGAAGAACAAAATCATGAATTAGTTAATCCACTTAATGAGGGTCCTCATCTAGAAACTGTTAACCCACAAAATGTGGACCCCCTGTAGATGCACAACATCAAGTGCGACGAAGTCATAGTGGGAGATTGATTCGTAAACCTACAAGATATCTCTTGTTGGGTGAGTCAAATCAGGATGTCATCATTAATGAAGATGGTGATCCCACGAGTTGTGACAAAGCACTAGGAGATGTTGATGCTCAGGAATGGCTTGAGGCTATGAATCGTGAAATAGATTCTATGTATTCCAACACAGTTTGGTCTCTTGTAGATGCACCTAAAGGGGTAAAACCCATTGGGTGTAAGTGGATTTATAAGAGAAAGAGAGGATCAGACGGGAAGGTTGAAACCTTCAAAGCTAGATTGGTGGCGAAAGAGTACTCCCAAAAGGAAGGTGTGGATTATGATGAAACTTTTTAGTCGGTTGCCATACTCAAGTCCATCCGGATTCTCTTAGCTATTGCAGTAAATCTTGATTATGAGATTTGGCAAATGGATGTCAAAACTGCTTTTCTAAATGGAAATTTGGAAGAGGAAATCTATATGCAACAACCAAAAGGGTTTATAGCCAAAGGACAAAAAGAAATGGTATGCGAGTTGCAAAGGTCCATTTATGGACTTAAACAAGCGTCCAAATCATAGAACATCAGATTTGATCAAGCCATTGAGTCTTATGGTTTTGAGAAAAGTCCTGATGAACCGTGTGTGTATAAAAGGATCCAAGGTAATGTGGTATCTTTTTTGGTACTTTATGTAGATGATATACTCCTTATCGGAAATGATACAGAGGTATTGTTAGGCATAAAAAAACTGGCTGAGCAAGCATTTTGATATGAAGGACCTGGGGGAAGCCAATTATATTCTTGGTATTAAACTCTTGCGAGACCAGAAGAATAGGGTTTTGGCATTATCCCAGGCTAAGTACATTGACAAAATACTTGCTAGGTTTAGCGTGGAGAATTCCAAGAGGGGAATTATACCCTTCAGGCATGGGATTCATCTCTCTAAGAAGCAATCTCCTAAAACTCCTGAGCAGAGAGAACGTATGAGTAGGATACCTTATGCTTCAGTAGTAGGTAATCTCATGTATGCTATGCTATGTACCAGACCAGATATCTGCTATGCAGTGGGAGTAGTAAGCCGGTACCAATCTGATCCTGGAAAGGAACACTGGGTAGCGGTTAAACATATACTCAAGTACCTACGGAGAACGAGAGATTATATGTTGGTCTATTCAAGTGGGAGTCTTGAAACCATTGGTTATACGGACTCAGATATCCAAGGAGATATTGACTCAAGTAAGTTCACCTCGGGATGTGTGTACACTCTTAATGGCGGTGCCATTTGTTGGAGAAGTGTAAAACAATCATGTGTGGCTGACTCTGCCAATGAGGCTGAGTATGTAGCTGCTTCTGAGGCTGCAAAGGAATCAGACGAGAACCTTGCTGACCCTTCTACTAAGAGTTTGCCTGAACGTGTGTTCGAGAGGCATGTTTCATCTATGGGTCTTAGGAGGATTCCAGATTTGCTATAGCTTTAGGTAGTTGTTATTTCACTTTGTTATTTTGTGCCTTTTGAGCAAGATATTATGACATTGCATTTTTTTCTGAATGTTAATAAATGAGGTGTTTTTCATTTATTTCACACACTATTTACAAACTATAAGGTCCGGATCAATTGTGGAGTATATAATCATATGGATACGTTCATAGAGGACATGGTCTTAAGTTCTCACAATTGATGAATTGGTTCACAGCTATTAAATTAAGTTGGGCACTTTATTTAGGTTGCAATATTTTATGAAATGGTTTTGTCCGCATCATTATGAAATATTGGTGTGAGTTAATACTTACATTGAATTGATCAAGGAGAGATTTGATTAAGGTTGTTCTTTCTGTCATAAGGAATCAAATCTCCAGATAACTATAGTTATGTAGTTACTCTTAATCCTGAGTTTATTTTAAATAGGTAGTCGAATGGTTTTCATTCTTTGATTTATCAACGGGTGAGGTTTGATCTATATGACGGCCAATAACTCGGTATTTTGGGATTGAGACGATTTGGTTATCGGTGTTTATGAGATCAACAACATGGAATTTATAGGAAATGTCCCCTTGATATGTTTCGGTACTTGGATATTTAAGACACTGGCCAGTGCATGTAATCCATTAGAGAAACTGTTAAAGTCAAGAGAATAAATAATTGATTGGGTTACAGAAAACTAGTCAATCAATTATAGACATTCTATAAAGGGGTAATGCATATTCTTGTTATAAGTGTCATTATTCTTGGAGATCACGTTTGGGCTTTTAGTGGAATAGCACCAAACTAGATAATCTTCTGTAGATTATCATGAGCCTTGATGAATGACAAATGGTAGATCCCCAGGCTAGCTCGAAACAAGGGATAGGGTATATAATCAGATGATGATGGCTCATGGGTTACATGGTCTTGGGTTTACGAATTCAAGTTTGTATCTTACAGAGCAAGTAGGAGATTGTTGGGTTAATGTGCTCTTTAGTCACTTAAGCTCAATAAGGCTTAATTGAGACTACAGCCCAAGAACTCTATGGCCCATGTGGTTTAGGGTTAAGTCTTGGGTGTAGTAGCATATAATCCTACTTTCACCTGCTTGAGAGGAACAGACGCATAAGGAGGCTCTCATTAGAAACAAACCCTAGAGGCAGACGTTCATCATTTGAACGGTTGCCCACACAGCCATCCTATCCCCCTCGAGAGATAGTCTGGAAGATCGATCATAGAGCGGACGAGGACTGTTCGTGGACAGACTTTCAGATCGCTCTTCAGATACGAGGACTGTTCGTGGAGAGGCTTTCAGATCGCTGCATCTTTCCAGGTAATCAAAACGATGAAAGTTTTAACTTTTCCTATATCGCGTGGTACAATACGCTTCCGCGTTTCTGGTGTGATTCCAACAACAACCATACTGTTAAAAAACAAACGTTGATCGTTAAAAAATTAACATTAAGAAAAAATTATAATAAAGGACCTAAGAAAAATAATATTTATTAAGAAGGACCATAAAAATGGTAATTATTTTGAAGGACCAAAACTTAAAACATTAAAATAAAAAGACTAAATTGCCTTTGGTTCTACAATTTTTGCGTAAAGGTAAGAAATCCAAAAAAAACGTTTTACTTTTACAGCTCCAAGTCTTCGTGCTTACTGTACATTGCCTCAAGTCTTAAAAAGAGATAAATTCATAAAAATTCATAAATTCATAGAACACAGAGGGAGGAGGGTTGGGAGATCTTTGTCAACGGAATAACCTACGGTTCCTTCATGGAGAGATAAAAAATTACCAGTAGAGACTCTAACTTACATATTCCAGATTCTGGTTTGATCTCTATTTATCATTTTCAATCAATCACTTCAGATTCTAATTTAATTAAATATAATATAGGAAATCTAACCAAGGGTAATTTAGTCTTTCTATTTTAATTTTTTAATTTTTTTGTCCTTCAACATAAGGGGTTTACTTTTCTCATGTTGCATGAGAGAAACAAGATTCCTACACACACATAAAATGGTGGGACCCATACACACACACACATATATATATATAGTGCTAATTATATATATATATATATATATATATATATATATATATATATATATGCGAGTCCCACCATTTTATGTGTGTGTGGTATGAGAAAACATTTCTCCTACAACATGAGAAATGTTTTTCCCTCAAAATAATTACCATTTTTATGGTCCTTCTTAATAAATATTATTTTTCTTAGGTCCTTTATTATAATTTTCCCTACCATTAATGGTTAATTTTTTTAATGAAAAATAGCAAAATTGCTTCATTTTAACATTTTCGGAGCAATATTAAACCTAAAAAAACTTTCAGAATAACATTGCCCTTTAGTAAAAACTTTCGAGGCAATGTTGTCCTGGAAGTTTTTTATTAGATTTAATGTTACCTCAGAAGTTCCAAAACATAGCAATGTTGCCTCATACCATCAAAAATTAACATTGACGGTTAACTTTGTAAGGAAAATAGCAAAGCTTCATTTTAACACTTCTAAGGCAATATTAAATCCTAAAAAACTTATGGGGCAAATTTATATCTAAACCCCAAAAGATTAAGTCTCATGTTTGTATTTTTATAAAATTAAATCCCATAATTATCATATCCTCAAAGTTGAAGAAAGAAAAGAATGATCTTTGAATAAAAGTTTACCAAGTTTATTTTTCGTTTCCTTTAACCCGAGTTTTTTTTTTCAAGGATCCATCATCCTATTATGATCAATATCTCTATCATGAGTAGCAAGCATGTGGATCATATATGAGATCAACTGTGATTGTGATTATAATGATATTTTTGCGGAAAATGAAGGTGATAAATTGTTTCTCAAGATGCCATATATGGTGAAAAGAAGCTCTTGGCAGGTCATCAACAGAGAAAATAGTGAAAGAAGGCAATGACAGACGGGTTAGGGGCATTTGTGGAACTTTATTTTTAAAATCTTTCCAGAGTATTATCCATTTTCCTAAATTTGTTTTAAGAATATAAGAAATATTAAAGAACATCAGGGGATATATATGGCATCTGAGGTCCCTATACATATGTGTGTTTGGGAATAATCCACTAAAAAGCTTTTTTTTTTTTTCCTTATAAAACTATGGTTTGGATTTAGGGTAGCCAAATAAGTGAAAAACCTAATTTAAAATCATAGTTTGAGCCCTTGAAACCATGATTTCAAAAATATGCTTGTTTTTTTTTTTCACTTTTTCCAGTTTTTTTTTTCCAGAAAAGTTATTTGAACCATCCAAATACTCTTATTAAAATCAATTCTGCTAAGAATCTATTTTCTAAAATTACTTTTGACACTTTTTCTAAGAAACCGTTTTCCAAAAGTTAATCTAAATAAACTCTAAAATGGCATTATGATTGTCATTTGTTCTTTTGTTTTTATCTTCAAACTCCAACGCAAGCTCCCTTTGATTATCTTCATCCATGCAATTGAATTCAAAACATGTCAAGGGACTCCTCTACCAATTTTTTTCAAGGAATTTGGAAAGAGAAAAACTCTCAATATAAATTCAACAACTATTTCACCTCACTTCCCCTCCCAAATATAGATTTGACTACTTCAAATTAGGTCTTAACCGTATAAAACTTCTAATATGACATGGGTGTAAAAGCTATCATACATTCGATCTAGGGTTTTTAAAGGTATGCATGATAACACTCTCAGAATAAGTTTTTCTTTAATTTATATTCCGGGGAATAAAAATGGATAACGATTGTGTTTGGTAAATTCGATTTTTTTTGTTCTCGGGATGAACCGATTTATTCTTTGTGTTGGGGAATAGTGTTGGGGAATAAAAAACAAAAAGCAGAAAATTTCTGCGTCTCTCCCGCAAGGCACAAAATCAAAATAATTTTTTCTCAAAAAATCGAAATCATTTTTTCTAAAAAAAAAAAACTAGACTCCTTCCAAACTTCGACAAAATCAAAAAAAACTAGACTCCTTATGGATCATTCATCGGTGACATTCTCTTCCTCTTCCACTTTTCTCTCGATTCCCTGTTACTCGCTGGATTTAACTCTTCGAATTATTCACACCCTTTTCCATATCTCCAACCTCATCGCTTCTTCCAAAAAAAGTTTGAGAAATCTTGTCGATTTAGCTTACTCATCTTTTTCCATGCATCACTGCTCTTGAATTTTCATTGATCTATGTGTGCTGAATTGCTAAAAGATCTTTCAAGAACTTGCTGGGGTTAGGGTTCGAAGATTGGGTTTTCACCCTATAATTGTGTTGCTGTGGTTGAAATTTTTGGATCAATTCGATTGGTGGGACTTTTGTAATCTCTCTTGGATTTAAGAAATTTGAAAACAAAAATTAAAAATTTAGGGTTTAAGGTTTATCTTTGTTTGTCTAGTGAACTCAATATGCAATCTGTCAAGATCATATTATTGTATCTCCAACACCGACTCGAACTAGGTTCTCACCCAGACCGAAGAACTCGCCAGGATGGGGTGCAAACAAGGGGGCATGAACGTAATTTTGATTCTTAAAATTCTTCTAAAGCACAAAATCAGAAAAAAAAAAAAAATTGTTTCACCTCAGAAACAGTGCTAGGGAATAGAATGGTTGCCATACACACCCTAAGTATTTGACTTACCGCTATTCAATAGCTTTGTTTTGATTCAATTTTTTTAAATTATGAGGCCAGACATTTTTAAATTATATAAATTTCATTAATCGGAATTTCTTCTATTATCTCTATTATTTAATTAAATCTTAAAGAAAAAGTAGAAACTATATATATCTATTTTTCAAATTATGAGGCCAGACATTTTTAAATTATATAAATTTCATTAATCGGAATTTCTTCTATTATCTCTATTATTTAATTAAATCCTAAAGAAAAAATAGAAACTATATATATCCATTTTTCAAATTATGAGGCCAGACATTTTTAAATTATATAAATTTCATTAATCGGAATTTCTTCTATTATCTCTATTATTTAATCAAATCCTAAAGAAAAAATAGAAACTATATATATCCATTAACAAAACTAGTTCTGTTTCATAGTAAAACACATAAAAGATTGCTTTAAAACTAGTTATAATATTGCTGCTTCATGAAAAAATTATGTTTAAAAGATATTCATATATACCGATGTAATACTTTTATGTCCAAAATACTACTTTAAGCCCACGGAAGGTTTTAAAAAACTAATGAAATTCTTATAAAATATTAAAAGTTAAAAAATATTATTATTTTTTTACTCAAAGGAAAAAATATATTATTTAAAGTATGCTTTTTGTAACGAAAATTGTTACCCTTGTATTAGCTTTCCAACTGTAATATTTTTAAAGTAAAACACATTAAACATCCCCTATTTTATCTAAATTATAGAAACATCATCTTTATTTTAAAAACATCTATAGACATTTCTTAAAATTAAAATATATGTTATATATATCCTCCTTATACATTTGATATTTTATTTTCATCTTATCAACTATTAGTTGACTATTAATCTTTTATTTTGAACAAAATGCCCCATTTAACATGAGAATATACATTTTTATTTTCCAAAAGGGAACGTTTTAGAGACCCAAAAAATAATTCTGATACATGTTATCTAACTTTTCAATATATTACAAAATTTATAATTTTAAATTTTTTGTTATATTTATTGAAACTTATTTAACTAGGGATCATTAGTAATGAGGAAGAGTAATTAGTAAATAAAAGTTATTTTAATATAAATTTATATTTAAAAAATATATTTTAGAATATTTTTAACGAAATTAAAAGCTTAGATTTAAGTGCATGTTTTTAAAATAAAGGGAAAGTTTAGGTAATTAAAGCCAAAACGTAAGGGATGTTTGAGTATTTTACACATATTTTTAATTGCAAATTATTATTTCTTTTTTCGTTTCGAGGATCGAAATTAATATAAAATATTAAAACACTGTGACAAGCCTCATTGTCATGCCAAAACGGTGTTTGATATTCACATATGTACGCACACATATAATATATTTTTTATGCAAATATGAATAATGATCCAGAATACTTGTTCAATCTAACGAAAAGTTAAAACTTTCAATAAATTTAGGGAAAATTACAGTCAAGTCCCAAAAACCATAAAAATAACAAAAAAGTCCCAATAGAAATTCACATATCTGTTAGTTCTTAATGTGTTTTTTATGATAATTGACAATTGTAAACATAAATTGTAGTTTGTCTTGGTAAGTTGGAAAACTTACTGTCAAATGCAAAACTCGAGTTTTTGACTTGACAGAGAGTAGCTCAATTTTCATGAACTAAAGATAACTCCAATTTGTATAGGTATTTTGTCTCAGCCATTTCCAAATCCTGAACAAGTATGTTGCTTAAGGAAAATGGAGCAAACTCCAACCAATCATGCTGGATCATTTTCCTTGCCGCTTTTGCTGCTAGCCAATCTGCAGCATTATTCCCGCACCGAGCCACAAGTGACAACGACACACCACCTACTAAATCTAGTAAGCCAAAGACCCCCTGTACCAAGTCCCAGCACTCCCATTCGCAACCAGCCAGAGACCTATTCATTAAAGCCTTGTACAATACCTCACAATCAGTCTCAATGATCACCGTCGGCACATGAAATCTACGCCTCAACAAAAGAGCTTCCTGCACAGCCAAACATTCAGCCTTGAAACCGTTTTTAAATCCGTCGCAAATCGTGGCAATTGCGACGGAAATTTTGGAATCCGTCGCAATTGCCACTCGTTTTTTACGACGGATGGAATCCATCGCAAAATCATTTTGCGACGGATTTTCATGGTTTTGCGACGGATTTTTTCCGTCGCAAAAACCGTTTTTTCCAGCAGTGCTAATATAAAAAAATTGAAAGAAACATATTACAAAAATTAAGTTTATTTCACTTAACTCTTACTCTTCGTGTTTTCATATTGTTAAACTCATCTATAATTGAATCCGTGCTAAAGCTCAAAACAATTTCTTTTTCAATGTATGTAATCAAAGAATCATCAAAAAATTGGTCTTCTATTCTATTTCGAAGTCTATTCTTGATTATCTTCATAGCAAAGAAAAATCATTCAGTAATTGCTATAGAAACTGGAAGAGTGAATACAAGTCTAATCACTCTATCAAAAAGAAGGTAAATGGTGAATTTTTTAGTTCTTGTCAGTCTTTGACATAATTCAGATGTAGTTAATAAATTATTAAAATATGGATGTTTAGGAATGTCAAGCTCAAAATATTGTAACTCTATTTTCAAATGTAATTTTTCCTATTCTGTAAAATCTTTAGAATAAAATTTATCAACAAGTTACTGGAGATAGGTGGATAGGTGGATTGGGAATGGAGAATTGGCTGGTTTCTGGGAGGATAGGTGGATTGAGGGCTGCGGGAAGCTACTGGAGAAGTGTGTGGGGCAGTTACCTATGGAGGAAAAAGGAGCTAAGGTGAGGGAGATGGTCGATGCTAAGGGCGAATGGGATATGGGGAAAATAGGGAGGTGGTTGAATAAAGAGGATAGGGGGCTCTTACTGTCAGTACCTCCGCCAAAACCAAATTATGGTGTAGATACTCTCTGCTGGGGAAGGAAGAGAAAGAACACATACGAAGTGGCTGATATGTACCATTTCTTAAGAAATGAGGAGAATACTGGAGGTCATGAGTGGAACGGGTTGTGGCGATGGAAGGGACCAAAAAGAGTCCAAATTTTCCTTTGGCTGGCTATGCATAGCAGGTTACTTACGGGGGAGCGAATAACTAAGCAGGATTTTGGGAGGAAGCTCAGATTGTTACTACTGCAATGAGTCTGAAAGTTTAATGCACATATTGCGTGATTGCAACACTGCCTGGACATTATGGCAGGAGTTCAATTACTGTATTGCTGGATCTGGTTTTCTGTGTTTGCAGGGTAGAGAATGGCTGAGATGGAACCTGACTCATGGCAACGAAGAGTGGAGGCTTGTGTTTGGGGTTACCTGCTAGCTATTGTGGAGCTGGCAGAACCGTTGTATGTTTCAAGAAGGATATGTCATTCCAGAGGAGAGAGCCAGAGTTGTATACTGGTATGTGAAGGAAATTAAAACTGCGCGTGTAAAGTTTGGGGTGGATAGAGGAGTAAGGAAGGAGATTGCTGTCAGATGGAAACCTCCCAATGATGGTTGGGTGAAAATAAATATAGATGGTGTATCAAAAGGTGTGAGAAAAACTACTGGATGTGGTGGATTAATCAGGGGTTCCATGGGTGAGTGGTTATGTGGTTTTTCCCGCAAGCTAGGAGCGTGTTCTGCTCTCAGATCAGAATTGTGGGCGGTATTATACAGATTAGAGCTAGCGTTGCAATTTCAGTTTGAGATGGTTGTTGTGGAGTTGAACTCAGTGGAGGTAGTACGCCTATTGAATGCATTGTAGCGTGATGCAGAACTAGAATTTAGCTTACTGGTGCGAATTAATAATACTGTCAGTAGATTTAAAGATGCTTTTTGTGCATATTTTTAGGGAAGGCAATAGCTGTGCAGATACTATAGCAAATTATAGTCTGAATCAGGAGGAGACTAGCGTGGTTTTTGTTAAGCCCCCTCTGTTTGTAAATCACTGTTTAGTTAGAGATAGTATGGGTGTAGCTTACCCAAGATTCGTCTTTGATACAGGAATAAAATTGGGCTAAGGCCCCGTATTGTTACCCAAAAAAAAAAAAAAATCAACAAGTTTGCAAATATTATCACTATTAAATGACTTGTACCTATTTTTTGATCTAAAACCATGCTTAAAGCAAGTAATTCAACAATATTATCGTTGAACTTGCTATTTAATTATTTAATTCTTACCATTGTTAAACTGTAGCAAATGCAAAACAAGTAAATTTGGGATATATCTATATTAAAGGTGTGGACCCCACACTTCTTCACTTTTTCTTCAAATATATGACAGCAAATGAACCTTACGTCTTTTTTGTAACATCTCATTCCTTTCCTAATATCTCATGCCTTTCCTATCATACCTTACGATTTTAAGTAACTTATTTTTTTTATTTTTTTTTTCTTTTTAGGGGCAGGGGCCACCCCTAGTGAGCTCTTGAACTACTAGTTTTATCCTCATCTTTCATCTTCTTCGTCTTCACTTGAAGATGAATCTGTGGCCTCAGGATCATTATAAATAATCCGTAGTTTTCTAGACATAACTGGCTCATTTACCTGAGGCTTTTTCTTTACCATTTTGAGGAAATTTATATGGTTCCTAGGTTTTTTGACTTTTTTTCATAGGATTTGTCATTTGAGCAAAATTAAATTTGCCCCATAAAAACGAAAACCCCTCAAGATATACTCAGTCACAGAACTCTTGAATAATTAAAAAATTGCTATGGAAAACAGAAGCTTCTGAAAATTTAGTTCCCCTAAGAAGATGACAGCATTTAAGAATCATTGTATGTGACAGTCACCAACTACTTCAGAACAAGTCCTGCAAAAAAACAAACACAGATACAGAAATCTTCAGAACGGAAATAGCATTGAAGGTTTAAGAATTCATTATAACAACAACCCACCTTTTTGGCCTCAAACGCATGGAGACAGTGGGATTAACCAAATTCAAGCCCTGCCTTACAGAGCAGAGATGAAACAGATAAATCCCAGAACTGCAAGGAAACATAAATTCCTCTATTTAGAATCGTTTGAAAAGCCTATCAAGAACATTGTTCCTTCAACGTCAAAATTCCTAACTGAATCTCTTTCTACAGGAATCTCTTTCGGCTCCCTGTTTTAGTTCTCAAACAAATCGATATACTAAATGACACAGATATATATATATATATAGAGGGTAAAAAACAGGGATCTATGGCTACGATGTAACCTACAAGAAATTATAATTACTGCATACACAGTTATATGGCTACTAGTTTTTATCGATCTGCACAACAATGACGCAGACCGATTCTGAGGATGGCTTAAGAACAGAAGTATGAATGAAGGAGTAGACGGACGTTGCCCACACCCTAAAGCCTTTTTGCTAATTTAACATTTTAAAAAGTTATTTTTTATTTAAAGTCCAATTAAGAGTTTATTGTGTTGGGTGCTCTTCAACTAATAGTTTATTGATAAAATTGCTTCTCAACCCTAAATTCAACCACGTAACTATTTCATCCTCATTTTCCCTCCCAAGTATAGATTTGAGACCGTATAAAACTTCTAATATGACATGTGAGTAAAAGCTATCATACATTGGATCTAGAGTTTTGAAGTATTTGACTTTAGCATGGTCATAAGATCCGTAAAGTTAACCGCTATTCACCCCATCAATCAATATAATAAAACTTGATTCAGTTCGCTTTATTTTGATTCAATTTTTTTAAATTATGAGGCCAGACATTTTTAAATTATATAAATTTCATTTATCTGAATTTCTTCTATTATCTCTATTGTTTAATCAAATCCTAAAGAAAAAAATAGCAACTATATATATCAAGAAAACTAGTTCTGTTTCATAGCAAAGCACATAAAAGATTGCTTTAATACTTCAGTATCATGCCAGTAATATTTCAAACAAAATAAGCATGACATTGCTGCTTCATGCAAAAATCATGTCTAAAAGATATTCGTATATACCGATATAATACTTTTATGTCCAAAATACTCCTTTAAGCCTACGAAAGGTTTTAAAAAACTAATGAAATTCTTATAAAATTTTAAAAGTTAAAAAATACATTATTTAAAGTATGCTTTTTGTAACGAAAATTGTTACCCTTGTATTAGCTCTCCAAATGTAATATTTTTGAAGTAAAACACATTAAACATCCCCTATTTTATCTAAATTATAGAAACATCATCTTTATTTTAAAAACATCTATAGATATTTCTTAAAATTAAAATGTATGTTATATATATCCTCCTTATACATTTGATATTTTATTTTCATCTCATCAACTATTAGTTGACGGTTAATCTTTTATTTTGAACAAAATACCCCATTTAACATGAGAATATACATTTTTATTTTCCAAAAAGGAACGTTTTATAGACCCAAAAAATTATTCTAATACATGTTATCTAACTTTTCAATATATTACAAAATTTATAATTTTAAATTTTTAGTTAGATTTATTGAAACTTATTTAACTAGGGATCATTAGTAATGAGGAAGAGTAATTAGTAAATAAAATTTATTTTAATATAAATTTATATTTAAAAAATATATTTTAGAATATTTTTAACCGAAATTAATAGCTTAGATTTAAGTGTATGTTTTTAAAATAAAGGGAAAGTTTAGGTAATTAAAGCCAAAACGTAAGGGATGTTTGAGTATTTTACACATATTTTTAATTGCAAATTATTATTATTATTTTTTTAGATTTTAGTAGATGAAAAACTATCTTTCATTTCGAGGATCGAAATTAATATAAAATAGGCTAAAATATACTTTTAGTCATTTAACTTCTACATAAGGCATACTTTTGGTTACTTAACTTTATAAAATATACTTTTAGTCCTAAAAATCTAACACCGTTAATGTTTCTAACAGAAAATGTTGATGCAGCCAAGTCAAGAGATGATTAATAGTATTTAATTACACAAATTTTATAATTCTTCAGTTTACCCATATTTTAAATTTAAGATTAGTAGCATTTAATTACACGATCATCACTTAAGTTTACATCGTTATCATTTGAGTTTGCATTTTCCGTTAGCAAAATTAACGGTGTTAGAATTATAGGACTAAAAATATAATTTATAAAGTTAATGGACCAAAAATATACCCTATATAAACTTAAAAGATTAAAAGTATATTTTAGCCTATAAAATATTAAAACACTGTGACAAGCCTCATTGTCATGCGGTGCCAAAACGGTGTTTGATATTCACATATGTACGCACACATATAATATATTTTTTATGCAAATATGAATAATGATCGGGAATTCTTGTTCAATCCAACGAAAAGTTAAAACTTTCAATAAATTTAGGGAAAATTACAGTCAAGTCTAAAAACCATAAAAATAGCCAAAAAAAAAAGTCCCAATAAAAATTCACATATATGTTAGTTCTTAATGTGTTTTTTATGATAACTGACAATCATAAACATAAGTTGTAGTTTATCTTTGGTAAGTTGAAAAACTTACTGTCAAATGCAAAACTCGAGTTTTATGTTCAAAACTCGAGTTTTTGACTTAACAGAGAGTAGCTCAATTTTCATAAACTAAAAATAACTCCAGTTTGTATAGGCAAACTCAAGTTTTGGTCTTACAGAAAGCAATTTTCACATTTAGACAAACTCCAGTTTTCATAGAAAACTCTAGTTTTCACCATATAGAGAAGAGACTCTACAATATTTTCTGAAGAAAACAAAAATCCAGTTTTCAATTGGAAACTCGAGTTTTGGGCATACAGAGAGCCTCTGATGTTTTAAGCATAAGAAAACTCCAGTTTTAATATAAAACTCTAGTTTACACTTAACCAAGAGTCTTTCTAAATTTTTCAAAGTTTTGAGAAAAATCGAGTTTACATATGGAAACTCGAGTTTAGGCTTGACAGAGAGCTTACATATTTTTAGCTACTATGCGAAAACTCCAGTTTATTTAGAAAACCTCAGTTTTCACTTGAATAGAGTTTTCAAAGGTTTTCATCTTTAAATGAAAACTCAAGTTTATATTTGGAAACTCGAGTTTTGGCCAAACCGAGAGCTTTGCTCATTTCAGTATTTTTGAAAACTTCAGTTTTGAATTCTTGGACTTAAACATATTTTTCACTATAAAAGTCCAAAACTCGAGTTTGTCATTAATAAACTTGAGTTTTGCTCGTGTGCTAAAATATGCTTCAACGATAAAATTGCAACGTTTGTCTCTAGAAGAAGAAAACTCGAGTTTTAGTTGGAAACTTCAGTTTTGTCTTCTGAGCATAGTTACAAACTCCAGTTTTGAAAAACAAACTCGAGTTTGTGTCGCAGAGTTTGAAAATCAAATTGTTTGAATTTGTGAAATCTTCCCGTTTGATCTTAATACTTCTTATCATCACTTATTATTATTTCTAGATATATTTAATTAGTTTGCTAAAGAGTTTCAGGTGGTTCAAAGAAGTTTAAATGAAGATTTGAACAAAAGGAAAAAATGATGTCAGCCCATTAAATGCAAAGTTCGAAAAACTTGCATTCTTTTGGACAATCATTATACACACGTTGCAAAGGGATTAATACTTTCTCTCCACATCCAGTAGCTGCTCTTCCAACGGATTAAAAGTCAAAAAGTCAAACACAAACATTTGTGCAATTAGATTAAGCAAAGAGTAGAGAGAGAATAAAATCTAAGCTCATCCTAATCCTTCCTGAATGTCTCCAACGATTACATTAAGGATTTCAACAGTCACTTAATGCTCTCTTGGTATAAATAGAGCAGCATTCAATTCTCCTCAACAACCAATCTGCTGAAAACGAATTGCATTCAAGTTTACCAACTACTCTTTCAGTTTTCACTTGTAAAGTATCTTTTGATATATTGATCTTCAGTGTTTATCTTTATCTACTCTTAGAGAGAGTTCATTTATTGTAAATTATTTATTATGAGTATCTCAAGTCTAGGGACTTAGAGATTAGGTTATTGATTGCAACTTGTAAGGGGGAGAAAGTTCTAGTGAGGGAATTACTCTTGAGTTACAGAGTGTGTAATCAATTGATATAGTAAAATCCCAGAATGTCTAGGGACTGGACGTAGGTCAAGTGGTTGGACCGAACCAGTATAAATTCCTTGTGTCTTGTTCTCCTTCCCTTCTCTGTTATACCTTGTTTTAGTGTTTAAAAACAGAGCCTTAGAAAAGAATTTTTAAAATCCCCAATTCATCCCCTTAGTGATTTGCTCCACTTTCAATATCAAAAAAGTTCTTATTATTTGTATGGAAACAAAATCCAGGTTTTTAAATTTTGTTGCAAGTATGGCATTTTCTGATGTAAATATGACTTTTTCTATTGTAAATAGCCAGATTTTAAATTTTATTGTAAATATAGCACTTCCTGTTGTAAATATAGCATTTTTCTGTTGTAAATGACCTCTGTATGTTTAGGGACTTAAGTTTGAAACAAAATCCAGGTGTTTAAATGTTGTTGTAAATATGACACTTTCTGTTGTAAATATGACTTTTTCTGTTGTAAATAGTTAGGTTTTTAAATTTTGTTGTAAATATAGCACTTTCTGTTGTAAATAAGACATTTCCTATTGTTAATACAAATAATATCAAAAAAGTCCCTAAGAACTTTTGTGTAATTTGGTGATTTTAAGGAACCTCATTATGTTTATTTCTAGTCCTTGGGACCTGCACGTAATTTTCTCATAAATTTATTGTATACCCTTTGAATTATATTTTTTTTAGTGAAAATTGTTAACCTTTATAGGGTAGAGTTTTTTTCAAGATTTTTCAGTTATTCTAACTTGAGACTCTTTGCTCGGACGATGAAAACTCATTTCATGCTTGTTGTGGCTAAAATTGTGTAAACAATATAGCTTATATACTATTGTTTCTTAATTTGATTAACGGTATCACAGGACCATTTTGAACTTAACTAATATATTTTGAAATTTAGAATGCAAATAGTTTTCATCTCTTTCAACAAGTGTACCTCATGAAATTTAAACTTATGTTACTATCGTAACCATTTGAACCATATAATATTCCCTCTGGTCCTTATTTTAAGACATAACTAATAAGTGTATTTAGTTCTTTTTATAAGGTACTTTTTTGTTTCCAAGGACCATTAATTGTTTTTTTTTCCATGTATGTCCATCATTAATAGGGGTAGTGAGTGAAAATAATAATAATAATAATATAATATTAGAATTTAGTGTAACTAGTAGGGGTAATATTAGAAATTACTTAAATTTTAGGATAATTTTATTGACTTTAACTGTTTTTATTGGTTTGTGTGATTTGTTAATTGATACCTTATGATAAGTACTAAAGGAAGTAATATATACGTTAGTTATAAATAATATTAGCCTATATCAAACTTCAAAGATCAAACAATATATTAAAAGGATGTCTACCCGGTTTTTCTTAAAAAAATTAATCTTTTGGTTTTTATAATTTTAACTCAATTATAACTCATTTTCTATATTTTAACTTGTTATAACTTAATCCATATAGTTTTAACTTGTTTACAACTCGGTCTTTATAGTTTAATCATTTTATACTTTAATCCTTATGTTTTATTATAAAAGTTAGAGAATAAATTATAAAATACTTGAAACTATATAGGGACTAAACTACAGTAGATTAAACTTGAGGGACTGAGTCACAACTAAGCTAAAATTATAGAGACTGAGTTGCAACAGGTCAAAATATATATACTGAGTTACAACTAGACCAAAATTATACAGACTAAAAGATTAATTTCCTCGAGACAATACTGTCTAATAAATGTAGAGAGTTTTCACTTCGCTCACTTATATTTATAATTTAGTTAATATACCATTCCAGTCATTAATATAAGGCATCTCCTACAAGAATTTTACAGTCCTAAATATAAATAATTATACAAAAATTAATAGCATTGGAATTTATTCCCACAAATGTCCTTATTAACTAGAGGTAGAGAGAGATGTATTGAATTTAATTGGTGAATAGTTTTGGAAAGTAGTAATAGTTTTTTTTTTTTTTACTATTTTAATCATACACACTACTTTTAACTGGTTTACTTAATTCTAGTGAAGTAGTTAGATATGTACTATATTGAGGATCAAAAGTGGTAGAGGCTTTTAAACATCTAAAAATTACTTCCATAAACATATTTTACGACAAACCAATCGCTTTATATATTGAGAGGTTACTTAATGATCCATCATATATTCATTGGGTAAGCTTACAGTCGATTAATAATCATCATAATGTCTATAGCTTGCCGACATGGCACTCCCTCCTACATGCAGAGGCGGACCGAGGTTATAGCTTGCCCCCTTAAATTTGAGATTTTCTTAAGAAAAATAAAAAAATTTAATACATATATGAATGATTGCGCATCCTTAAATTAAATGTCTATCCTTAATTCATCAAGACTGCACTTCGTAATCAAATGGGGATGAATGATTGAATGATTGTTTAGTGTCTTATATTGAAAAAGATGTATTTGATAGCATTGATGAGATTATGATGGAATTCCAAAAAATAAGGCCTCAAATGATGAGATTGTAATTACTTTTATTGTAATATACTTTTGTTATTAAAATATATATATTTGAACTTATTAAGTGCTCACCCTTCATTGTAATTTATGTAACTGCATTTTTAACAGCACTTAGCCTGCTTTTCTAAACGATAGATTTGTAAAATAATTGTTTCTCTTATTACATCATCAGTGTTCACTTGATTTCATGAATATTTTTTTGATTTTCTTTTCTTTTCTTGTTTATATTCTTTTGTTTTTTTAATGTATTTAAAACTTTCTTTTAAAAAAATTTTTGGGGGCAACCCGAATCCTCTCACCAATGGTGCCCCTCTTCAGTAATTTTCTGGGTCAGCCCCTAGCTACATGGCACAGTGGCTACACAACTCTATACCTATATATACTCCCTTTGATTCTTATTATAAAGCGTCAACTAGTAATTATATTTGCTGATTTTTACAAGACGCTTGTTTGTTTCCAAAAAGCATTAATTATTTTTTCCATGTATGCCCATAAATAAAAAGGGTAGTGGGTGAGAATAATAATTAATATAATATTAAAGTTTAATGCAATTAATAGGAGCAATATTGAAAGTTATTTAAATTATAGGACAACTTTATTGATTTTAACTGTTTTTATTGATTTATGAGCATTATTAGCTAGTGCCTTATACTACCTCCGGTCCTAATTATAAGATCTAGTTGACTTTCTTTGAAGATGTTAAGGAAGTTAAATAAATTACTTAATCATTTCATATGTTGTATATCCTTAGAATATATATTAGTTAAACTAATTAGTTTGAAAAAAAAATAAAAATAAAATTACTCTAAAGTACTACTTCCAATCCTAATTATAAGAGCTAGTTGACTTTTTTTGAAGAGATTATAGAAGCTAAATAAGTTACTTAATTATTTTATTTTTGTGTATCCTTAAATTATATATTAGTTTATTAGTCAAACTAATTAATTTGAAAGAAAAAATAAAAATATTCTAAAGTAATTTAATTAGCTTCCTTAACCTTTCCAAAAAAGTCAACTAGTTCTTATAATTAGGATCGGAGGAAGTAATTTAATTAGCTTCCTTAATCTCTCCAAAAAAAAAGTCAACTAAATCTTATAATTAGGACCAGAAGGAGTAATAAGAATCAAAAGGGGTATATATATTGGTTTGTTCACCATCGATAAATATAACTAGAAGATTTGCATGAGTTGGTTTTCGTAACAACGGGATGACAATGAAAAAGGTCCTTAACCTCATTTTCGTCTACTTCCAACACATGGCTAATTTATAATAATCATACCTCTAATCCACAATTTGTTAGCTCCAAGACAAAATTACTGTCATTTGAAAAAAAAAAACAAAAACAAAAACAAAATAGTAATGGTGAAAGAGGCGTCCGGGGAAAAATCACAAGATACATACATGGAGAGCTTTCTAAGTTACTCTATAAAAAATGTTGGAGTTCGCAGCAAGGTCGGTGGGGCAAATTGGATCTGTTACACATGTAAAAGATGTAAGGCGATCCTCTCCTAATCCTTTTTTTTTTTTTTTCCCTCTCATCAATCTAACTGTGTTATTGATTAAGAAAATGAGAAAAAAAAATTAAAGTAGTTTTGTATTGATCAATATAACTTTAAGATTACAAGGGATAAAAAAGAAAAGATGAGGAGAGGAACCCAACCCTATAAAAGATGGTGAACTCAACAATTAAGTGTACTATTTTTCTTTGTGGAGTGCACATAGATAAACAAAGGTTTACAGTGTTTTAATAATAAGGTTAAGTACAGAGTCCCAGGATGGGGAAGTGTGAAGAGAGTTTGGGATGGTGATGACCTTGGTTTCAAATCTTGTATACCCTATTGGTCTCTCACGTCCTGTCCTAGATATAAAACATTATTAAAACATGATTAACCTTTTTTTAGAAAGATTAAGGAAACTAAATAAGTTAATTAATTATATCATATGTTGTGCATATTTAGATTATATATCAGTTTATTAGTCAATCTAATTTGTTTAGATAGAAAAATATAAATATAAATACTGTAAAGTAATTTAATTATCTTCTTTAGTCTTTATAAAAAAAATTCAAATTTATTTTATATTTAGGATTATTTTAGGTATGGCTCAAGTGGCTAATAGCTAGCCACTTGATTGAGTGACACTCTATACTTTTATACGTAATTCTATACTCAAATAAAGCTTCATGATGCTAGGGGTCTATAAGGAAAATATTTTAAAAGTAGATTGCTACTTTTAAACCATTACAAAATATCTAACTAATGTAGAGAGTTGCTCTCACTCATAATTTAGTTAATATACATGCTGCTTTTTAGACATCTCAAAAGTTACCTATCAAATATTTTAAAACAAATTGTTTAATTTGTTCTCATATTTTTAACTTTTCATAGTACTTTTATTTTTAAAAGTAATGAAGATAAATCAATATTCTGAATGAGTCATCTTTTTTTTTTTTTTTGGCTCAGAGTCTGAATGAGTCATCTCAAAATTCACTTCTAAATATGAAAAGCACTTCAAATCCCGACATAAGCTTTCACAAACTATTAGATTGTGTATTCAAATTCTGATAGGAACCTTAATTTGGTAAACAAACTACTAGCTCTATAAGTATTCTTTAAGGGTATGTTCCGTTTGGGGCTTGAATACTCAACTCACATAGATTTTTTTTATTTAAATTTAAAAGGGTTAATGCAATCTATAATTCCTTAAATTTATCTTTTTAATTCTTTAAGTTTTGAATTATGATCCTCAAATTTTATTCCGTATGGTTTATAAAAATTAAAAAAAATATATTGATCTTTATAATTTAATAAAAATTTACCATTTTGCTTTAAGAGAGTAAAAACCATAGCTTAAAAAACTTTAAGAGGCCAAAATGAGGTGAAACCACAGTTAACCCCTATTTTTTAAAAAAAAAAAAAGAGTTGGATACTCAACTCACAATGACTTTTTTTATTTAAATTTAAAAGGGTTAATGCAATCTATAATTCCTTAAATTTATCTTATTAATTCTTTAAGTTTTGAATTATGATCCTCAAATTTTATTCCGTATGGTTTATAAAAATTTTAAAAAAAAAAACATTGATCTTTATAATTTAATAAAAACTTACCATTTTGCTTTAAGAGAGTAAAAACCATAGCTTAAATAAGAGGCCAAAATGAGGTGAAACCACAGTTAACCCCTATTCAAAAAAAAAAAAAAAAAAAAAAGAGTTAGTTTTGCGATCATTAATCTAAACAATTTCGAAAGTAGGTGTGGCAAGTGGTGGGCGGGTAGTTCATCACACTTCGATAAGTCCGCTCGTTGACATCTTCCTTTCTCTATCACCAGCACACCGCGAAACCAGAAAGGAAGAGCGTCATCAACCTTCTCTTCTGCAAGCGGTGGTGAGTGTGGCCACTCAATCTGCGCTTAAAAATTCTCAGATCTACCAAGTTACTACGCCACTGCAATCTAATTCCCACAACATTTGCTTTTCTTCACGTTCTGAGATATTGAATTGAACTCGAAAAGTAAGTGAATCATGTTCTCCGTTAGGCCCATTTTCCGTGCACACCAAAGACCCTTCTTTTCTCTGTTGTTTCATTCTTCCTATACTTCCTCTGCCGCTGCAATTCAAGCTGAGAGGACTATCAGAGAAGGCTCCAGAAATGATTGGGCCCGAGAGGAAGTAAAATCCGTCTACGACTCTCCCGTACTCGATCTTCTTTTCCATGGAGTAAGCTTCACATTTGATTTTCGTGCTGGTTTTTCCCCTTATAAGGCTTCATTGGGTTTATGAATTTGAAAACACTAATAGATAATTCTTCTTTTGGTGAGTCTGAGTTGAGGTTGCTTTATATCAATTACCCTTCAGACTGAGGCAAATTTAAACATTTTCTATCTGATTCAAGAAAAATGATATGTGGAGGAGAGTTTTTGAAAGACTACAAATTGACGGCAAACTCTTACTGTATTGAACTTTTGTCCTGATGCTCATCCGTCTTGACTGCTAACTGGTATTGATCACCGATTGCTAGCATTTTACTGAAGCTACTACTCCTATGCTTTATCAGGCTCAAGTTCACAGACATGCTCATAACTTCAGGGAAGTACAACAGTGTACTCTCCTCTCTATTAAAACAGGCGGGTGCAGTGAGGACTGTTCATATTGTCCTCAATCATCAAGGTATGACACGGGACTAAAAGCCCAACGGCTAATGAACAAGGAGGCTGTTCTAGAAGCTGCAAAGAAGGTAAAATGTTATTTGGTTTGCACCTTGCTAATTGCAGCACATTTCCGATATCCGGTTCTTCAATTGCACTCGTTTATATCTTTCTATCTGCCTTAAGTTCTTGCTTTAAAATCACTCGCTCTTCCATACCTTTTGCAATCAAAATTTTTTGTTAACTTCGATTTATGTCATTGTTGGTGTTCCTTCATCCTTTCTTTCTGTCGCTGCTCATTGCTGAACTGAAGTCATCAATCTAGATTTGAGATTGCTAGAAAATTGTGAATTACTTTTATATGGGTCTGAGGACACGCGAAAGGTCATGTTGGGTAGGAAAATATTTTTTCTGTTTAAGTCAAGTGAGAAAGGCTTGAAAAACTCTTGGTATATTTAGAATCTGTTTATTTAATCTCTTAGTATACTTCTCAGCCCTCTAAACTTCTTGTGTTTAAAATACTCTGAAAATGGAGTATATCTACAATATACACTGCTAGAAGTAAAGATGAGTTACAAAACCATCTGAAGATAAGTGACTTTGTGTCTTCATAACTAAACCAGATAGTAGAATAATACAAAGATATTACCATCATTTCCTTGCCCTTAAACTCAACTTGTTACTCCAGATTACTCATGTATTTTGGTGGCGTTTCTTGAGTTACATGTAGATGATTTTTCCTTTCTTGGCAGGCAAAAGAGGCTGGTAGCACACGCTTTTGTATGGGTGCTGCATGGAGGGACACGATAGGAAGAAAGACCAACTTCAATAATATCCTTGAATATGTGAAAGAAATAAGGTAATTGAGTGTTACATTATCAAGTGTCTAAATCAATAAGAAATAGGTCCATTGTGTTATGGAATATAAATAGGAATTCAAATGTTAGTTAGTTGGTTAGATGGTTATGTCTAGTGAATTAGCCTAGAAGTTAGCCGTTAGGGAAAGGATACAAGTGAGGGTATGTCCATACAAATACCCCACTATTGCCATTGCAATTCAGTTCTTTTCTGTCTCTAAGTGTGAATGCAAGGAATTATTCAGAATTCCTCTTTTCTCTCTAACTCTGTTTTCTCTCAAATCCTCTCTTCTTTCACTTTCACCTAAATACTATAACACATTGTGTCTAAACTGATCGTTAAGTCTTCTTCCTGCTCTGTATGTTAGTACAAAGTGGAGTTTTGATGGTAAAAAAATGTGATAGAAAAATGATGACAAGGCTGTGTGCGCTTCTAGAGATATAGTCACCCACATGACTGGTATAGTTGTTTGCTGGGTACATTGGTTTGGAGTTAGGATTATATGGGGACTAACTCAGTGCTTGATTGTCTGGAAAAAAGACTTGTGTCAACAAACAGAAATTTACTGATGCCAGCAGGGCAATGTTATTCAGATAGTGGTTACTATGTGCATTGCAGGGGAGTATCATTATGTTAAATATGTATAAGATTGTTTTCTATCCACCAAAATGGATTCACTCCATATCCTTAGTGTATGGATCATGTCTAAATTCATAGTTGTTGATGTCTCAACATGCAACATTGCTATAGGGTCTCTTGAGGCCATGGCACTTGGAACTCAATGTGGTTCACATTATTATGCTATTCAAAATTAATGTAAGAGACAAGTAAAATTACATTAGGAGTGTGAGTGCCTGTACACATGCATATGAAAGCTAAGATGGGGTGGGAGTTGTTTATTGCAAAGCATCCAAAGGTTTCTTTATGAATCCTGTTGTTTCTAAAAACAAAAGCATTATGGTTGGTAAACCATCAGCTTGATTACTTCTACTAATCCACTCTCATATCAGCTGAATTAAATTGAATTAATATTTGAGATTGTTAGGACGTGGCGGATAAGCTATTGTGCAAGTGCATATTGGAATCACATTCTTGCAGTTAAGTCCCTATTATGGCCTGGAGTTCTTTTAAACCCTTGCTAATAACCAATGACTAATGATGTGTGAGCTCATGCATAGCATGCTATTTTCTAAAATTTTTTGAACACTAGGGGTGCACCCTAGCTACTTTACCCTATGGCCCAATTCTAACTTACATGGAGGTAAGAGGAAAGAAACATTACAAGGATAATAGAATTTAGAGGCCGAGAGAAGGAAGTGAAGCCTTGAAATCAGAGAAGGGGAAAGAGACAGAACAACACTGGATGAATTACGTGACTGGGTTATACATTTAGAGGTTAAAATTCCCTAGGCCCCCTTGATATTAATCGGATAGCATGCGTTGTTGCAGTGCACAAAACAATTGCCAGCACACAAACTATGGTCCAATTAGGTGAAAAATGTATACTTATCAAACTTTTAAGCAGACCAGCATTTCCTTGCAATTTTGAATAGTTTGAACCTTGAGTTTAAAGGATTCAAATAGTGACTTAACTCTAGAGTTTGACAATGGTCAGAGAAATTCCTTCAAATGATGTCCACCAGAAGAGATGAACTTTGTAGTTCTGCTCCTTGGTATTATAAGCAATCTATCTAAATTGCTTAGATGCTATGAACGCTAATCTGGACTTACTTTTAGGAACAGTTTGGTACTCAGCACAAGATGGAATAGGGAGGAAATTAGAACCAAAAATTAATTTCATAAATGCCATATCTCTTTTACGCCCCTAAACTTCTTGTTTGGTAGTGCTTAGGGAGTGATTAGTCAAGGAAAATTTCTTTAGTTTAGATCTTATTTAACTTATTGTTATTAGTTTACCTGTAGAAATTAGGTTATTTTATGATTAGAACCTTCCCTCAGAAGTCAAAAGTTAGCCATTGAAGTGGGAGAAATAATCCACTTAAGTTTCCCACAGACCACTTATTCTTTTGTTTTTTTGTTTTTTTTTGGGGCCTGACTAGAGTGCTCACACTACTCAATGGGCAACAACGGCATCCCATACTAACTTGATTTCCATTAATTGGTCATCCATGGAGAGTCGAAGTCTTGAGTGCTACACTATGGGACACTTCACTAAACTTCACCAACTTACTCAAGTGGGGTGCAAAAGCCTCTCCTGAAATTCACCAACTTACTCAAGTTGGGTGTAAAACCCTCTCCTGAAAGCTGGCTGTTTAAGGTAGAAGAATCAACCCACTTAATCATCCCATAAAATATTTCATACTATTTAATTGGGACCTGGGCATACCATCCTATATTGTTTTCATTTTATTTTTTAGAGTTAGTTTCCATTGTTAACTCCTTTTTTTTCAACAGTATAAATAATGGAGAGCAAGGACTGTGAAGTTTTGCATCGTGTGAATTTGGAATATTTTACAGCTCTGATGGTTCTTCTTCATTTTACTTTTGGGCTGTGTAAATTATAATTTCTCACATGTGTAGTGAAGTAAATCTTAGTCAAAATACAAAATGATGACACTTATTCCAGGGATATGGGAATGGAGGTCTGCTGTACCCTTGGTATGCTGGAGAAAGAGCAAGCTGTTGAACTCAAGAAGGCAGGGCTTACCGCCTATAATCATAATCTTGATACTTCAAGGGAATATTATCCAAACATCATCACAACAAGGACTTATGATGAACGCCTGAAAACACTTGAGTTTGTTCGTGATGCAGGGATTAATGTTTGTTCAGGTAATGCCTAATAACTTTGGATACAATTAATGTGGTTTGGTTGCAGAGGAATGGCCTCATCTTCAATGGCATATCTTCGTCTTTATATGTGTCATGTTATAGAATTGTGCATATGGCTTCCCTTTGTAGATCACTCGATGGGAAGTTTATTTAGATTTTATATTTTAATTGTTAATCTTATTATTTGTCATTAAAATAATAAAACTTCTAATTTTTATGATAGGGACTCAATATATATATATATATATATATATATATATATATATATATATGTATGTATGTATGTATGTATGTATATAGTAGTAAGATGTTTAACCTGAGGAATGAAAATGATGAACAATTGAGTTTTCTTTACAGGAGGAATAATAGGGCTTGGAGAAGCAGAGGAGGACCGCATAGGTTTGTTACATACATTGGCAACTCTCCCCACTCATCCTGAAAGTGTTCCTATCAATGCACTTATTGCAGTGAAGGGCACCCCACTTGAGGAGCAGAAGGTGAATTTAATAATTTATTTATTGACTTATTAAACTACAACAATGCGGGGGAAAAAAAAAGGAAAAAAAAAAGCACTCACTATTTTAACAATAACTGAGGCATTTTATCAATGGAGCTTAATCTATAGTGATGCTATTCAATAGTTTTTTTCTAGCTGCACTGATGCGAATTTGGAATCTTCTATTATGAAACCTTTATTAGATAGAGAGATACCTTGTAAGTTTTCTGGGCTTCGGAGCCTTTGAAATCAACTTAGAAATGTTTACATATGCTTTACTTTCAATAAAAACCAAGGTAAAGCATCAGAGTTAGCTCAATCATTAAGGTTATGTTTGGATGGGAGACAATGGAGAAGGGAAAGTTTCATTGAAATCTCTCCATTATCTGAATTCTGAAAACTGTTTAATGAAAGGATGATTATGGAGGATTTTCAACTAACCCTCCAAATACATCCAGAACTCTACTTTATAATTACGAGTCACCCTAGTTTAGCGGATATTAAAGGAGAAAGCTTCTCCAATCAAGCGGAAGGGAAACATGGATCTCTTCCCCTCCACTTTCTCATGATACTGGCCCTTCCCTTCTCCTCGTAACTGCTAAAACATAAGGTAAGTTCAGGAGTTGGAAAGGGAAGAAACCCAAAGAAAATGGAATAGAAGACATAAGAGGTAAGTGAATGCTTAAATTGATAATTTCACTTCCCCTTGTTTAGGGGAATTTTCTTCTTCAAAATCTCCTTTTTGGGGAGAGCTGGATAGAAGAACGAGTAGTTTAAAATTGTGTGTCTTTCGGTCCAAGTATAGCCTTTTTGGGCAAGGGAGTATCCATATTCTTTTAAGCCATACTTGGATTGGTGTTACCATCAAAAGATGCTCTAAACTCAAACTTCCCCTTGAGAATCTGCTAACAAATGTACGTTTCTATTTTTGGTTTCAGCCTGTTGAGATATGGGAGATGATTCGCATGATTGCAACGGCACGTATCATTATGCCAAAAGCAATGGTGAGGTTGTCAGCAGGAAGAGTTCGGTTCTCCATGCCTGAGCAAGCACTGTGTTTTCTTGCTGGCGCTAATTCTATATTCACTGGAGAAAAGCTTCTCACTACACCTAACAATGATTTTGATGCTGATCAACTCATGTTCAAAGTGCTCGGACTCACTCCCAAAGCTCCAAACTTTCATGAAGAAGAAGCCAGTGAAACAGATGGTTGTAAGGAAGCTGTCTCCTCCTAGTTAAGTTTATGGACAATCTAGAAGCACGGATACAAACATAAGTAGGGGTAAAGTTTAATTTTGTCTCGGAAATTTCCAAATATAAGTAGGGATCAATTTTTCCGTAGAAGTGATGAAAAATGAGCAAAGTTGTCCTAGCCATTAAAAAACTGATGTTAACCGTTAAAAGACTAACATTGATTGTTAGCATTTTAATGGCCTAAAAACTTCCAGAAAAGTTAGTTGCTGACAAAAAGATTTCGAGATAAAATTGAACTTTAACCCTATAAAATATTCCTAACACTTCCAATTGTGGTGCTTATCAATTCTTGTCTAGTGTTTGGATTGGGTAGTAAGAAAGAAATTCTTCTCTGAAGCATTTAAATTTGTAATCATTAGAAAAAGCAGGCTCTTGTTTGGATTGTAAGAAAGCAGATTTCTTCCTAGTCAAATTAGCTGATGATTAAACCGTACACCTTAAAATGCATTGGATTCTCTTTGTCTGTGTTGTCTTATTTCTTTTTGAAGGCTTTTTTCGGGTCAATATATCTTGAAGGTGCAGCTGAAATCGGATATCAGCATGATTAAAAGCACATGCTGGTTCCTAGTAATAATGTTGGCATGGGATGTGGCGAGTAGGTTTTTTTTTTTTTTTTGTTGAAATGACCAAAAAAAAAACACTACTTTAAGATTCGTTTGCTCTAAATAATTTTTTTAAATTTTCATTATTTAACTGAAAAATCAAACCAAAAGTAAAGTGAAAGAAAGGGAGAAATTGTGCCCAAATCCCCCATCAAAAAATTTTTTTGGTGCAAAGGATCTAAATAAGAGTACTAATACTCAACTTAGCTCTAGCGACATCACAAATCAATATTCGAATCTCTGTTAGGAAAGATTCCACTTGTAACAATACCCTTGGTGCATAAAACTTTATCTAGTCCTTCTTGCTAATAAAATTTTCAATGGGAGGCTTTACTCAAATTTTCCCCCAAAAAAAAAAACCAAGAATTTTTTTTCGCTTTTAATGAATTGTTGGCAGCTGGCCTTTTGTTTCACTGAAAGGGGAAAAAAGAATCGTTGGCCTTTCTCTCAAGATATAAAAGGGCACGTTGGTGACTTCAAAAAAAATAAAAATGCACATTTACGAATATTAATATTTAAAGATTAGGGTAATTTTTACTAAAATTTTTTAATAGAGAGCCTTTTTCCATTTTTTCCCCTATTACCGCTAATATTTATTT
This sequence comes from Acacia crassicarpa, assembly GCA_034222035.1. Classification (NCBI taxonomy): domain Eukaryota; kingdom Viridiplantae; phylum Streptophyta; class Magnoliopsida; order Fabales; family Fabaceae; genus Acacia; species Acacia crassicarpa. Next base: position 46,507,796 of record JAWXYG010000003.1, read on the forward strand.
CAATGGTGACGTCATTGTATACGTGAGCAGGGGATGTCAGGACGACGAGGTTAGTGGGACTTTATTAAAAATAAAAAAATTTGGGCGGTAAAAGAACACAACAAAGCAAAGCAAATCAAATCAAATAGAGAGAGACAAGGAAGTAGTAGTAATTGAGAGGGGGTCAAAGCAAAAGCTTCAAAGTGAACATTAAAAAGTGAAATGAATTGTGAGACGAAAAAATACAGGGAAAATTACGTTCAGATCTTAAGGATCAGAAATAATCACATAGAAGTCTTTAGGGTCTTTTTTGATATTATTTGTATAAAAACAAAATCCTAATTTTTAAATTTTGTTGTAAATATGACATTTCCTATAGTAAATATGTCTTTTTCTGTTGTAAATGACCAGATTTTAAATTTTATTATAAATATAGCATTTCTGATTATAAATATGACTTTTTCTGTTGTAAATGACCTCTGTACGTTTAGGGACTTGAATTTAAAACAAAATACAGGTGTTTAAAATATTGTTGTAAATATAGCACTTTCGGTTGTAAATGTGACTTTTTCTGTTGTAAATGGTCAGGTATTTAAATGTTGTTGTAAATATGGCACTTTCTATTGTAAATATGGCATTCCCTGTTGTTAATACAAATAATATCAAAAAAGCTCCTAAGAACTTATGTATAATTTAGTAATTTTAAAGGACCTAATTGTAATTATTTATGGTCCTTGAGACCTGCACATAATTTTCCCAAAAATCAAAAAGTAAAATGAATTGTAAGAGTAAGTAGCCAATTGGTCGCCACTGAGTCACTGACTCGCTTGGGTGTAGCTATCAGCATCATAATCATCCTCTCACTGTTATCGCCGCCCTCCTTTTTTGGTTCTCTTTCTCAGTCATCATCATATCACAATCTTTGTCTCCTTCCCCAGTTTCTCATTATTGGTCCTTTTGATTTTTCATGACCCTCTTTTTCTTTCTCTTCTTTAAACTTGTTTGAATATCATGTATGCTCAAACTCAATTTCACAAATTTAATTTCTCAATTTTTTTCTCATTAAATATTTGCTTGGCTACTTTATATCTATTCATAATTTTTAATCTCATCTTGTTTTACATTTTTTTTCCATTAAGAGATACTACCTCCAGTCCTCATTATAAGAGCTAGTTAACTTTCTTTGGAGAGATTAAGGAAACTAAATAAGTTACTTAATCATTTCATATGTTGTATATCCTTAGATTATATATTCGTTTATTAGTTAAACTAATTAGTTTGAAGAAAAAATAAAAATAAAAAACTCAAATAATTTAATTAGTTTCCTTAATCTTTCCAAAAAAAGTCAACTAACTCTTATAATTAGGGCCGAAAGGAGTAAAATGAAAGGAGAAAAAAAAACGGAATAATAAATATAGAACTAAATTGAAGGGGCAAACATATCCATTGTCCCCAAAGCTTCAATTTTTTTTTTCAAGTATTTAATTTAATTATTTTTCTAAAAGGATGGATTCCTTTATCAATTATCACACATTCAAGTTAAATTACCACTTATTTTTTCATGAATTACTATATAGTCTTGAGGACATGATTTAATCACCCCCATAATTAAATTACCGTTTATTTTTCAATCTCAAGTTCCAATATAGAAAATAACAATAGGTTTATACCACTTATTTGTCATTGAGACTTTTTGATGATATCGTAGTTTTTATCCCTTTTTACCTAAACTCTAGGCCATTCCAACCGGCCTGACATCAAGGACGGAATTAGGGGGGGCTAGGGGTGGCCCCCGCCCCCCCTAAAATTATATAAAAAAATTTAAAATTGAAATTAAGAGGGGAGAAAATTACAAAAAACAACCCAAAATTTTATGAAATAACATTTTAGCCTTATAAAGTTTTAGTATTTTCACTTTAGTCCCCCTCTATATAGTTTTATGGAGGGAGTAAACTAAAAATTGAAACTTTTTATGAGGCATAAATGTGATTTTCTAAAACTATGGGTTCATTTCTATAATTTTTGCCCCTCCTAATTTCAATTGCTGGGTCCGTCCCTGCCTGACATAATGATTGTTGGCTCCTAAAAAAGTGTCATATTGGAAAAACACCTGCTTCTATCAAAACCATGATTTTAATTAGTTTTACAATGTAAACAAAACATATTCTGAAGAACAAACACTTCAATGTGTTTAGGCCAAAAGAAAACTTTCAGAAAGGCATATATTAATAATGAATCTCCAAGCTTAAAGGTCACTGAACACTCCTAATTGCTTTTGTTTACAAACAAACGATCTCAACTAATACAGGAGATCAATTCCCTTTGAAATAATTGTCCAGTAAAAAAGAACACCAATGTAAACAACAAAGCAAGAATTATATAAATGAAGACAACATTAGGTCAAAGAATAGACAACCTCCCTTTGTACAGAGATATTAATATGAAACGAATTCTGATTTACAGGGCTATATGAATATATATATATATGCATGATATAATTTATATATATATACTTATAGCATCTGTACCCTCCTATCCACATTTATAGGATGAATATGAAGCAGCAAGCAATGCTGCCCCAATGCCTGAACCATCTTCAGTGATTTTAAGGATTACGTGCTTTGCAACATCTTCCCCCAATATATCATTCAACCCTTCGTGCAAATACTCCCTAAATAATGTATAGCTAGTATACAAACCTCCTTCTATTGCCACAACTGACCTTTTGATTTTCGAGTCACTTTTGCTCCGGAAACCAGTGATGCCACCACTTCCATCCCTACCAATCTTCTTCAAGATGCCAATGATGCCTGCAGCTGCTAAACGAGCAGCTCTACGGGTTACGATGTCACAAACCTTCACCACGACTTTCCTTAACTTAAGCGGAACATAGGGAATCTGAAACAGTCCAGTCCAACCCAATAAATGATCATCAGTCTTTGAAGCAAGTCGCTCATTTTTTTATCATAAGGAGATGTTTTTACCTCAAGGATGTCCCCAAGGATTCTTGCCACTTCTCTCAAGTCAGGGGAATCATCCTCATGCATGGCAGCCATCATAGGAGTCCTGAAATAGCATGAAGATACAGTTGAGACTTGAATCTAGATAAGAGATATTATGAGAGAAGAATTGACCACAGAACATTTAGATGGCAAAATATTTGGCTTTCATATATCACCTCAGCCTAAGCCAACGGTTAAAATACAAATCCTTTGCCCATTTACATCCTTAGCTCACAAGTTTTTCACACAACATTATGATAAGACCATACCCACAAAAACAAAGTGTGTTTCACTCAAGCCATACAGCAACTATGATCACAAAAACAAACAAGATAATGCTTAAAATGAAAAACAGAGGAAAACTAATAGGGGTCTATATGCATGCAGCCAATGGTAGACACATCATATCCAAACCCATACAAACTTCACTAGCTAAGGGGAACTAATAGAAGGGTCTTGTTGATTAGATCATAGAATCTATTAATTACAACAATTGATTAACACAAAGGTGCGTCATTGAGATATAGCACAAACCTCAAAATGAAAGGCATTGAAAGCTTGGAAGAAACTGGCCCAAACATATTTGATTCTAGTAATATCCTGAGGATAATCCTCCTCACAATATCACCAAGATACATTCCTGATATCATTTTCTCAAAACCCTGCACCAAAATCTCCAAAATTTTAGTCATGTTACTTGACAAAACAAGGTAATAAAAAAGCAAGAATCTAACCTGGTCATTCGGATTGGGGCTCTCCGCATCTAAATCAATGTCATAAGAAGTTCTCGGCAAGTGGGAAGACCAAAAATTTCCCCATTCCATATTGACAACCTAAGAAACCAACAGAAGGAGTTTAAACAAAAAAAAAAAAGAAAGAAAAAAACAACACCACCACCATGAAATAATGATGAATTATGCTATCAAAAATTCCCAGAAAAGAAAAAAAGTGTTACCATGCAACCAGATGTTGTAAGAAGACCCTGACACTTGATTAGAGCATCTGCACGTTCCACATAACAGGCATTTGTACCAGTGCCAATTATAATTGCAGCAACAGTATCCACATCATGATAATGTCCAAGTGCCAATGTCCCCACAGTATCATTAACCTATTTCAAATGAACATAATAACATGTCAACAAAGTATACAATACAATGAACATTTAGTATGAACATAAACAATGCACTGCTAGAGAGCCTAGATCTGCCCACCCGCTTATGGTAAGATTGGACAAATCACACTTGCGGGTAGATTTAATAAGAATTAATTTTACATAATTTTGAGCACAAGCTTTTCCCCAGATAAAATTATTCTTGCCAAGAAATAAAGGTATTTGCATTTCCATCTAAATTCAAAACAGAGGCACGTTAGGATATATTACTCCATATTTTGACCAGCATTTACACAGATACCATTTGTCAAATTTTCACTACACATCCTCTAATTCAAGAAGTAAATGCATAAAATGACTTCAACAGATATAATTATTTTAACACATTGTCAATTTTATTCTTCTAGGGCAACCACAATTACTACCACAAAAATTTGATAATACTGTCTAAAGAATCACAACCAGATGTGTCCACAGGCAACAGCTAAAATCAAATAAGTGCAAATTGTACTTTTAGAGACCCAAATATTAACTAAAATTGCCTAAAGTAGTTCTTTCTCCTTGTTGGATTTACCAAGTTTAAAAAAATCTAGGCCAAAGCTGACATGCAAAAGGTCTTCTGAGTCCCTTGAAAGAAAGATACCAAAGACATCTTACTACAAAAGCAATAGAAACATGACCCACAATAGTTGGCTCAGGCTGTACTTATTCCTTCGTTTTTTAGCAATAACTTTTTTTGGAGGAGGGGGATAACTTAGTTGATCAATTTTATTGACTCAGACGTTTATAACAAATGACTCTTTCAAGCCATTTTTTTATAACTATATTGAATATTTCTTTCTGTTCTTCTCCAAGAGGCGTCAATTTCTGCTTTAGAGGGTAAAAAAGAAAACCATAATGCACAAATTACATGGTGATAACCTCTTTGCATAACATGAAAGATGTCTGAATCAGAGTAACCAGATATCCCATAAAAATCAAAGCTTCCAAGCCACATAAAGAAGGAAATCAGGTTCAGAGCTAATACTAATTACTTCGAACATGGATAAACATGTTCCATATTAGTTAATCAAATTGACACTCATTGTCTTGTATGTATCTGAATCTCGTACCAAAAAAAAAAAAACTAATAACCACGTCTATAGAAAATATGGTTTCATGTGTATCATTGAGATCTCTAGGGGAAAAAATATGGGGGAACAAACCAGCAAAACTCAGAGCAGCAGCACAAATGGTAAAAGAGCTAACAGCTCACAATTACCTATAAGAAAAAACATATTGGCTGTTCTAGAATAAAATTTATTAAATATTCTAATGCTTTCAAGACAGTATTAATTGAGAAATCACAGAGAACCAGGATTTCAGTTTTGAAAACATAAATTGAGTGATAATTTTTGCACAATAAAAATATTTCCTTACCAGGGCAGCAACCTTCACATCTAAGCCTCTTCGTGTTAATGCTTCTTGTAAACATTCAGCCACATCTCGTCCTACCTGACAAGTGACAACAACCAGATATCTCGCTTAATAGTTCACATCCCTCACTAAGATGCAACTTTGATATCTATTTCAATACCATTGGAGACTAAGAAATAGAGATGAGAAATTAACCATAGCACTATTTAACATGGTTCAGATACACAGAAGCCTTCTGTCCAGACTACATCAAATACAACTTAATGGGAGGAGAGGGGGAAAAAAATTAACTGCCACCACTAAACAAATTTGTTTACCTTAAGCTAAAAGCCAATAAGAATAAAAATTCAATCAAAATCCTATATCCACCCGACTGCAGATCAATCATTTTGGTACACAACATGCAGAAACACCACCTAATTCACTGATCCAGTCTTACTATGTGCCTCGAAACAAGAATTACAGTTTTTCATAAAGATAAATATAAAGCATTTAGCATAGAAAATACTCAAAATTCCAGACTAACCATATCCACAATGGAAAATCCTTTGGTCCATTTTATTAAAATGCCTGAGCAAACAGACATTTGTTTCACTGGATAAGAAAAGGTAAATCCAAGTTCCCTTCCTCTGCCCATTGAAAACTCAGAACCATCTTCTTTGTCAATAAATTCTTGTAATGAAGAAGCAATGAAATCAAAGAGGTCCTGCAAACAGTAAAATCAATCAACATATTTGCATTCCAAAAAGAGAAAATGACAGAGGACAATTTTAGGGTGCAATTATACTCACCTCACTTGTGCTGGTCATCAGGTGTTGGGGGATAGGTTGTCTTTCTACTTCATGTTCCAGAAAAGGAGGTCGTTGACCACCTAAATGGACCCGCAAAACCCTAAAATATGTTCCCCCAAGATCTAGTGCATAATATGTTCCTCTTTCAGTCCTGATAGAACAAAAATATGTGTATCACTCCTGTATCTAACCCATACAGTTATCCAAGGCACAAGTATGGTCGTACGGACAAATCTATATAACAGCATGGCTTCATAATCATAATCGAAGGTATGCTCAAGCATGTCAATACCTAGTGCCACACAGAAATGCCATACCTTATCAAAGTAGATGGCTGGGTAATTGCAACCTACTTGCTCATAACAGCATCTCCACAGACTCCACAGGGAAATCTAGTCCCAGTAATGCCCAGAAAAGGTCTTAATGATATTATACAATAATAACCTATAGATTCTACAAACCATTCCTAAAACCTGTCAACAGTATTTTACTCTGATGCATTAAAAGGATTCATTAATTCTAATCTTCAATTTCCAAATGGTTAATTACAGAATCATTTATCCCATAATAAAAGTTAATTACTGTTGTTAAAGAGAAAATTCCAAATCTGTTTATGTCACGCATCGCTATCAACTAAAAGAAGGATCTCTCAGGGATTAAACAAATGGGTGACTAGTGACTACAGAAATGGACGTCATATAAATATGAAAGCCCCAACGTAAACAAGGCAATGTGAAGCAATAAAACAGATTAACCAACAAAAGACACAAACAATCGTCAATGTAATTATAATAATTCCCGCACATTAATAACTGTGAAATACCCCCAATAAGAGCGGAAACAGAATACCGGGAAAAAAAAATCTGGATTAATGTAAACAGACTATCAACAGAAAATATGAACATTAAAAGCATATAAATTTAACCCACTCCAGAAAAAGAGAAAGCTTGGGAAAGACGGAAAGAAATGCCAGAACCATAGCATTAAATTTAACTAATTAAGGGAAATTGAAAGCATTCTCTTCCAACAGTAACACAGGGACCAAACCCACAACTATTTCCAATCGAAGAAGGGACATTTTCTCAAATGCCGATCAAAAACATGATAAAATCGTGAAAGAAAATGGCAATGCCTCTCAATGACACGATGAGCCGATTAGGAAGCAAAAAGACTGGCCGGCGAATCGAATGATTACCCGTTAGGAAGATTATCAACGTAAGTGAGGAGCATTTTGAGTTTCGAACCACCTTCGGATGCCAACCCAGCGTGCATCTCCACTGCCATGGCATCCACCACCTGCTTCAGCCTCGCCACCGTAGTATCACATCCTTCCTCTAGTTCTCTCAACACTCCCACCACTTTACTCCACTTCCTCCTGCTCCTCACTCTTCGCCCCACCACAACCGCCGCCACGGCACATGCCGTCACCGCAACACTCACCGCCACACCAAGAACCACTCTTCCCATATCCCCCCGATCAATCAGATAAACTTCATACGTCGCCGCTTCCCAACTCTCCTTCGATTGTTAACCGCAATGAAACGTCGCCGTTTGAACATGCACGCAGTCGGCTGAACACTCTGCTTCACCACCTTACGAAAGAGGAACAATATTTCAACGATAGGACTGCTCTTCCGAAAAACTCAAGCTTCTCACCGTCTCCGACGATGAGACAGTGATTCTCCGGCGACTATTGCCGGAAAAGTGAGAGACAGAGAGGGGGGGAGAGAGTTACACACAAAGACACAAACACAGCGGCTACGCACTATTTGGGGAATTAGGATATGTTGGAAGGAGGACTACTACTAGTAAGGAAACCTATAAGGTGGACCCCCCAATGACTATTTTGCCCTCAGGTTTCAATAAAATTACGGATCCGTCACAGTATCTCTACGATTTTTTTTTTAACCGTTTCATATGACAGATTTGAGGTCAACTTTGACTTGTGCTTCTCCTTTTCCATTCTCTATTCTTTTTTCCGGTTCCTTTCAAAATCATTTATATTACTTATTTGCCATTAGCAATGCTTGATATCACAATTTTGCCATTTAATTTTTTTGAAAAAATATATACTATCTGAATTCTGAAGAGAACCAGATTAATGAAAAATGTAATTAATTATTTTGTCTTAATAACAATTGCTGCCCCGATGGGAGGAAATATAGCAAGGTTTTTTTGTCTTCATTGGGGTTATTACATATTCCTGTTTTACTTTATATAGATATTATATTAAAATATCTCTTGCTGGGCAAAAAAATATTACTATTATCTCTTGTGTTACTATTATTTCTTTTGTCCATACACAATAAATGTAAAAATTTACATAAAAGGTATTATTTCCATAATGATGTGTTCAATTTTCATTCTTATCTTTTTTATCTACTTTTAATTACGATATGTTTTTAGGTAACAAATCTTATCTGAAAATATAGGTCCAGAAGCAAAAATTAACTAATTATACCAATTCAACTAATACCCCCCTCCTATCAATTTTATAGGATCTCTTGTTTTTCAATTGGTTTGTTGCATGATAAAACCATGGTTTTTAAAATCCTTTTCAACATGTTAAGATAAAACTTCCTTTACATACTTTCATATATCGTAAAAGAAATTTTTCAGAAGTTAATAATCCAAACATGTACATTTGTTCTAACAAACAAAATTGGTTTAGTCATTTTTATGCCAGTTCAGCTAATACTCCCTTGTATCATTTCTATAAGATCTCTAATTAATTTTATCAAGACTACTATTTTATCATACTACTATTTTATCAAGACTGATGCATTTTAACTAATTTTATCCCTAATTAATTTTATTCTCAACCCTCATCTATTTTTCATATATAGAGGGTGAGCATTGGTATAGCAATAATGTTACTGTCATGTAGCCTGATGGTCACAGGTTCAGACGTTTATCCCTCTCTAAAACCCATATAGTAAGAGCCTTATACACTTGGTCGCCATTTTTATCCATAACTAATTTTGTTCTCAACCCTCATCTATTTTTCATACATGCTCTTTTATCCTTTTTTCTTATTATTATTTCTCTCTCTTACTGTTCTGGTGCAGAACACAATTGTCCAGTCTCAAAGGACTGGTAGATGATCAATATAGGATCTACTGGTTCTCAAGGATATGTGAATACCCAAAGTAGATTACCCACTGCTATCTTACGTCGAGATAACACCAGGTAACCGGAGATCACTGTGCAACACAAGTATGGCGAATCGCCAGAGGGGTGGGTTGTGTGCACAGTAAGACTGAATGTAAATAATCAATTGAGAATTGAGAGATTGCACTTGGTGAATGTTCTTCTATTTATAGAGGTCACCTAAGGTTTCAACCTACTGGTTGTGCGTCCGTTCCCCCGCCATACTCGTCTTCATGATCTGCGCTGTGTTTACTCCATTACTTGCATTACCTTAGATTATGGGCACGATCATGGGATGATTGGCGTTTTACTAGATTGATGACGATTATGTCATAAAATACCCTTGCTGGACCTCGACTCTGCTAAGCTCATTACTCGGGTCCATAACACTTACTTATTCCATTTAGAAGCAAGGGCATGCTTTAAAAAAAATAAAAATGTTTCCTGCTTCTTTTTTTAATACAAATTTCTTGCATATTTTTTATTTTTATTAATTTTATTGGGAGTATTAGATTATTTCCTATTGAAAAAGTTATCATTGGATGTTTATAATAAATGCAATATCCTTTTTGTTAGATATATTATATAAATCAGTAAATTTGAGATATCAATGAATAACAATGGATTATTTCCTTATTAAAGATTTCATATGATTAATAAAAACAAAACTTTTTTGGTATATATAGAAATTTATATCAGTAAATTTGTCGAATCATCGAATTAATTGTCTCGTATATTTTAGATTGGATTTATTTTGTAATACAATTTATTAGAGATGATATTTCCTATTTCTGTGTGTGTCAAAATGGGGAATTAAAAAAAAAACCTTTTGAGTATTCAGATCAAATATGAAATATAAATGGGAATCAATTGAACCTGTTAATTTAAGGCAAAAAAACGGAAATGTTAATATGTATCTTATTATTTGGCGTATATCATTAATTCAATTTAAAGCTTGTATAATAATACACTTGGTATTCACAAGATGTTTGAGAAACAAGTTCAACCGGAAATTATTAAAAAATCAGCAAATTCACCATAATCATTAATAAACTAATGTTGGCTCAAAAAATTAATATTGACCGTTAACATCTAACTACAAGAGGATGAAATTGCTCCTCGAAAAACTTTCAAAAACTCAGCTCCTAAGTTTTTTTTATATTATAATCTGGTATCAAATTCAGAATTTGTGGTTACCTCTTTTAATACAAGCAACTCCTCTGAGACTTAAACTTAAAATTCAAAGAGATATCATCGCTAAACCAACTCTATTTTAGTAGCTTCTAAGTAGTTACTTCAAGGCGAAATTGCATCTTAACTTTTTTTTTAATTATTATTCATACATCAATCAATTTTTCAATTTTTGTAATGCTTTTATATATTCATTTTTTATTTAGAAACTACAGTGATGACTGACTAGCAGTATACTATCTCATTACAATTATACTAGTGTTTGGAAACTTTCTAAAATCTACTTTTTGTGCAAGTCAAGACTAAACTCTTCTCATATACTTATCTTAGCTTCCACAAAACCTAGGTTTTGGAAAGTTTCCAAACACTAACTCCTGATCTTTCACTCTTCCTCAAATGGAGTATAAGACACTGAACAACTAATTCTCAAAAATAAAAAAATGTAATTAAAATCAGTTTGGATTAATAATTACATTAAAAATATAAATTGATGTTTAGAAATACCCTCATTTAATAAAAACGATTGGAGGGAGTATGGGCCAGCCACACGGAAATAATTAATTAAGTACAATAATGACTGAAATTAAGTACAATAATGACAAAAAAAAAAAAGTTTATCATAACTACGGTTAAGCAGTAGTTGAAACATCACAGTAAATATTCTTAATTAAGATATGCAATTATTATAATTACTTAAATTAATACCCGAAAAGGGTTTGTTCCGTGGTTCGCCTTCCCCCACGTTGTTGTTGTGGTACCAAGCTGTTGATGAATAAATAAATAATTATAAAAAAGGGAAAGAGAAAGGGTGAAGTGGGGAAATAGAGTGACAAGTTGCACGAAACCGTACATAAAATGATAAGAAGAAGGCCCAGAAAGGAAAAGATGGAGAGGGGTAAGATAGTAATTTCGTGAGGGGGTTAGGGATTGGCTGTTTTACCCTTGGTTATGGAGCCATGGGAATGGGTAGGTGGAGGAATGTAAATTATTTATTTATTTTTTATAAGAAAAATAAAACACAGAAGGTAATGGGGTGGCATACATAAATAAATATACTAAGAATTTAAAAAATATATGTATAAATAATGAGATAAAAATATTTAAAAAAATAAGGAAGGGGCAGAAGGGAAAGGAGGGTATTGGGAGAAGAAGGTACAGTGCCAGCTGGGATGAGCTAGATCCAGCTGTGATGCTCTGCTCAACAAAAACGAAGCCCACCACTACTCTCTTCACCGTACTTCACTTTTTTCTCGTCCTACACAACCCTACAACTCTCTATTAGACCATGGCTCTATTGTTTTTTTTAATGTAGTATCTCTTCATGAGGCTTGAGATTTGAATTTTTTTTTTTTTCCAATTATTCAATACAACATGTGATTATTTGATCAAGATCTCAATTGTTTATATTTATCATTATTTTTTTACCATCATTTTTTTTATAATATGATAAATTTGGATTGTTAAGATTTTAATCTAACTATTAAAAAACAGAAGGATTAAGTATTATTTTTGCCACTGAAGTACACGCCTAGAAGCAATTTTGCCCCTTAACTTTCAGCGGAGCAATGTTACCCCTGAAGTATCAAAAAGGAGCAATGTTGTCTCTCCGTTAGAAACCCTAACATTGACCGTCAGTTGACCGTTAGGATTTCTAATGGAGGGGCAACATTGCTCCATTTTAACACTTCAGGAGTAATATTGCTCTACCGAAAACTTAAAGAGTAAAATTGCTTCTGAGCGCATACTTCAGAGACAAAAATGATATTTAACCCAAAAAAAAAAAAAGAATGAAAATTGGTATAGGGGGAAACACAAATAGTTAGATGCATTTTAAATTATTACTGTACCAAGCAATTTGGACCAATCATGCAAGAGGATACAAAATTTACAGAGATACTACACACAGAAAATATAAGTTGAGTTGTTCAAATGTGAGATGGTATTGGAATTATTCTTCGTACTCCTTTTATTTTTTATATAAAATTTATTTAGCTAATTTGATTATATGAGTTCATTAATATGACATATTTTTTTTATTTTAAAACACTTTAACTATTATCTTTCATTCCCATGCCTCTCGTTTACTTGATTTTTGTCTTGGGCTTAGTAGTAACTGGGTTGTTTTGGAGAAAGATAATAAATATATTTTTATTTAAAACTAAAATTAACTCGCATTTAAGTCTGATCATAGGAATACCTAATAAATTTAAAGGATAATTTTATCAAATTTTGTATAAAACAAGTAATACTATATGATAATGAATATTAAGTTTTACAATGATGACATGGGCAAACAATTGGGGTAGTAGTAGATAGATGAGAATGTTAAGATATATAGATATATGCATGGACGGAGCTTTTTAATGACTAGTGGGGGCCATGACTTCCCCCCCCCCAAAAAAGGTCATAAATATTTAATGAAAATTAGATTATTTTTATAGATTTAACCCAAAATTTTATATATTTGTCCCAAAAATATATATATTTGGCCCCCTCAAATATTTTTTCCTTTTTAATTAGTTAATAAGTATATATTTGATCACCTCTAATATTTATGTGAAGCTCCGTCACTAGATATATGATCATATAAGAAAATAAAAGATTTGCCATGAACATATCTATGAGGAAGAGTTGGCATGACATTTACTTTAACAAAATGTTTGAATGTGTTTCCATATGTAAAAAAAAAAAGATCCTTGGAAGCATCAGACATCAATGAGGAAATAGATTAGACACTTTACAGTCGTTTGAAAAAGAAGTAATGGTAGAACAAAAAAAATGGTTAAAATAATATTTAGTCACTTAAATTTATTATTATTTTAGTTTTAGTCTCAGAAATTATAAATCATAGGTTTTAATCCTTAAAAGAAAGACTGAAAAAAGTTTTGTCCCATGTTATAATTTTTATATTCTTTAAATACAATGTCATTTAAGAAAACAACACTTTCCATTTGATATATAATTTTTAGTATGTTATACTTTTTTTTAAAAAAAAAATACATGTTCGAATTATTATTATGTGATTTTTAAAGTGAGAAAACTCCAAAAAAAAAACCCCCTTCAAAATATTAAAATCCCATATTAATTTTGTTTCTTATAATAATTTAGGTATTAACTACACTTAATTAGTAATTTACAACTCATTTTTGTAGAAAATCAATAATTTGATATTTTCAAATTTTGAAGGTACTTTTCTGAAAATTTTCCTTTTGGTATTTTTATTTTTAGATTTTTTATTTTAAAAAGATATGGTCAAGTAATTATTTTTAAGTATTTTATCTTATGTGTTTTAAAAAATTACTTAAGATTATTAGTCAATATTGGTTTTTAAATGATATGGTATGTGTTACGGACCGGCCCAAAAGGCCCATATCCAAGCCACGGCCCAATCATGCCTAAGGCAGAATCAGCATCATAATGGGCAAGGATATGGGATCCCAGTATCCCACCAATTTAGGATCTCATCAATCAAGGATCTCCCCCAATCGTGATTACAAGATATCAGCCCCTGATATCTCGATCCCGAATATCGCTCATTAATCCAGGGATATTCGCACCAGACTCCTCTACAAATACAAGGAAACCCTAAACAGGTGCACACGTTCTAATCTATGTTCTCTTTACTTCCTGTCACACAGAGCACACACACCACCCCCTGGCTTCACACCTTTACGTATACTACGAACTACGTGAACTTTGATCCCTTCAAAGGGTACGTAAGCTCTAGGCTTGACAACCTAGTCAAGTCCAATCTCTCTGTGTTCTTAAGACAGAACAGTATGTAATAACAAAAATATTAAAATTATGATCAGAACAGCATATTGGCAACCAAAACATGAAACATAAAGATCCTCTATTTAAATTTTCACAGATCATGGAGTTGATGTGCACCTAACCCAAAAATTCAGGGATTTTATGTATTTTAACATTATTCATCATGTAACTAGTTGTAAGCACAAATAGCAATCTTAACTGCTGTTTACAATGATAATAGCTGCAAGGGTTGAACATCCAAAATACAATACTTTTTTTTTTTAATACACATAGTAGGGGAAGGGGGCAGGGTTCAAAACCTGGACATAGAGGGAAAAGGATTTCCTCATTGTCAACTCTCTCATTATCTTTCACAGGCTGATCCTGACCATTGAAATCTTGATCCAAGGGTCTAGAATGATTTTTAGAAAAACCGCGTGCGGTTTTTCTAAAATTCATTCTAGACCCTTGAATCAAGATTTTAACAGCCAAGATTTGCTGATGATGAGGGACGGGTAAAAAGATGATGATGAGAGGATCCGAACTCAACATGGGGGAGGGGAGCTAAGTTCCCATGCCATTGCACTACTAAGGCGCTGGCAAAATACAATAATTCTCTAATCCTTAATATAAGATATATTTATCCAATTTAATTAGATTAAGGATAATTTTTTTTAAAACACTCTAATCATATTTTTTAAAATTCTCTTCTTGATTTTCCTACTTGATTATGATTAATGGAGCCATAATCAGTGAGAAGACTTGACATTATGACACAACAAAAATAATAAGTATCATATATATGTTATAGCCGTTGCAACATAGTAAATATTTGGATGGTGTGATTGTCCCATGAAGCATGAACACTGAGAAGACATGACATTATGACACAACAAAAGTTGGGAGTGGCTGAGATTTAAAGGAAGGGCAATGTTGGGAGACAAAATAATACGATGAAAGCTTCTTCGATTCCTATATTCAATCAAAGCGTGATTACTTGTTTAAATGCTACACACACACACACCTAATCCCAACATTATTATTTCAGGCTTTTTTGTCAGATCCCCTCAATCATTATTATGCTTTAATCAAACCCCAGTTTGCAGCGCCATAGTTAGTTGACTTGTCCAACTATTCCTATTTGTAGTACCAATTGAGCTTGCTTTATTTTTTTTATTTTTCATAATACTAGAATCAGATTGTGAGCAGTGACACTACAACATCTTCAACAAAAATTCTTATGGCCCATTTGGATAGGTTTTTAAGAAAATGTTTTTTAAGTACTTATTTTTTAAGCTCTAAATTGGAGCTTTTAAAAAAAGCAGCATTTTGGCTTTTTTTTTTTATGACTTTTCCTTTTTTTTAAAAAAAAATATCATCTAAAAACATATATTAATTAAAAAGGCATTTTTTTGCATTAAAAAAGTGCTTTTTTTTTTCCTTAAAAAAGTCCATCCAAATGAGCCTTTACTCTCTATCAATGTTCGCCTTTTAAATGAGAGAAAGAGATTGATCAAATAGACAAAAATTCTCATCCATGTTATAAGAGTATCTGGCGGTTAAATGATCAACAATAATTATAGACTCTCTATATAACTGTGAGTGACCACTGACCACAACTTGCCAATCGATCTTTAGCCAATCTCTATAAAACTAAGGCTTTCAATATTATTTAAGGTAAACCAAGTCTGCTCCACTCGAACTAATAATTATACGTGGTGTTATGTTAATTAATTAATTTAAATGATTTTTTAGAATTTTATTGGGAAAAAGACATATGAATACTATTTCAATTACTAAAAACCCCAAAAGTTCAATTACTAAAAACCCCAAAAGTCTGTTAGTACTTGTAAATTTCAGAGAGGTGACAAGAGATCAAATTAAAATTTTAAAGTGTTTGTAATTTTATCATTGATGAGTATATATTTTATGATTAAATAGGTGTATATTTTATGAGATTTAATTGGAATTATTGATATTATATACCTATTTAATTATCTTTTAAGAACGTTTCCATAATTAAATGAAACTTGGGATCAAATAATTAATCGACATAAAATCTAATCATATCCTATTTTTATTGTGCAGGAAATATTAGCTGATTTGGAAAGAAGTAGAAAAGGCAATAAGAGGATATGCAATCAGCCAAACTTAATGGCTCCCTGTAAGAAAATAGAAACAAAATCAATTGTTTGATCTGATGGAGTAAATTACAAGATATGAGATATCTTTTTAATAAGAAAAGGAGAATCAATGACCCAAGATCTAAATTATTATAAATAAGGAAGCAGAGAGAAGCAACACCAGGACGGAGCAGAAAGATCGGGAGACACAGAACAAGAAGGAACAGAGGAGTAGAGGCTGAGCGTTTCGGTTCTCTTCATCATTTCCACGGAAGGACGAAAGGACTGTGGAGGCGACGAAGAAATTTTCTTTCCTCTCTCTTCTTCTTCTTCTTTGAACCTGAATTTTCATCTTTTTTGTGGATTTGAATAAAGCCATGTGTGGCTAATTTTCTTTTGCAACCTAGAGAATCTATGAATTTGTTTGGGTTTTAGAGATTATTCCCACTTGTTAGTTTTGCTTAATTTTATTTCAGTTTATTTAATCATGTGTTCATTGTTAATGCTTATTGATTGATCACCATTGAGCATGTTTTGGGGATTTAGGGTTGGACTTGAAAGAGAGAATCCTAAATTGACCTTGGGAATAAATAATGTGGAATTGGGTTAAAATTTAATTAACGTGAAGTTAGGTTTTAATCTAATTTGCGTCTAGGATAGATATATACCTAGAAGCTCCGCATAGTCAAATTAGAGTGAGCCCGATTTGAATTGCACCTTAATTAATTGTGTGAGACATTGCATAATTATTTAAGGTTTGTGTATAAGTGGACCGACATGCACTTATAAACATTAATACTCTAGATTAGCTGATTAAATTTAGTCAAAGTTAATTTAGTGGGGATAAAATCTAAGAATCAAATAAGGGATTAGTGACTCTAGGTTGCTCATTTGATTATTGTGGTAGTTTTCTTATTTTTATTTTAGTTTTGATTTTTTTCTTTATCTTAATTAAATTCAATTTGTTTTACTCAACTTAAACGAAATTGTGAAATTAATGCTTAACTAAAAGTTGTGATACTAAGTCCTCGTGGGAACGATACTTTTCTTATCACTTTATTACTTGATACGGCCCGTGCACTTGTGGAGTTTTTTAGGCTTAAAGTTTTGCCACGTCCCTCAATTTTTTAAATAAAAAAAGAAAAGGGCACATCGAGAAAGCATCTGGCGACTAAATGATCAGCAATAATTATGATCTCTCTATAATGGTGTGTGACAACAACTTGATAGTCTCTATAAAAAAAAGGTATCCTAATATCATCGACAATGTCTTTGAAAAGATGATGTGGATCACATCTTAAGCTTGCGTTTTCATCCTCATTGTCTTGTGCTATGGTTTGGATTTTGTCGTTTTGAAATATTGAGTTATTACTGGTAAGCAAAATTTTTGCTTTAATTTATGGAAAAAAAAATGCAAATCTGATGTAATTTTACCTTATTTTTAATTAAATTCTTGTAATTTTTTATTGGATTCTTATAATTTTCTTAATTAAGTCCATTGTTATTACCCCATAAGTTTACAAACCATGGCAATATTGCTTTACTATTTAAGTATGCTAATTTTGACTGTTAAACGAATTTGTTTGATTTTATACACTACCAAACCACTGCCAACTTATGCTACAAAAGTTTTGATTTGTCATTAAAACACCCATCACATTGCAAGATAGATTTATTATTAATAAGAAACGCAACACCATTTTATAGTGATCATTTAATTTGAAGTTGCAACTTATACTACAAAGTTATTGATTTGTCATTATTAGTGATTCTTCATTACCAAAAAAAAAAAAAGCCGGATTATTCATGAAAATTACTCACGGAATTCCTTCAGTAATTGAAATTATCAACGGAATTCTGCCTGCAATTGAATTTCTAATGGAAAACTTTCGTCGCAACAAAATCATGGTAGAAGACATTACCTACGAAATTCCGTAGGTAATTCCCAACAGAATTTTTTCCGTCGATAATTCCATCCCCGATCCCAAGTGTTTTTGTAGTGCCTACTGAAAAATGTTGTCATTTGTTTATTAAGTATATTGGCTAATTAATTGCATATGAACTGTAATAAACAAAACTGATTTAAAATTTTGATATTTTCTAGGATTTTTTTTTTGAATTTTCCCAATTATATAACTGGGTCTTTTTTTTAAAAAAAATTAATTTCAATGTTTTTATCACTTTTAAACTCCAAATAAAAAAATGTATCCTTGTTTTACTTTTTTTCATTTTATTTTTAATTAGATATAAGTTAGTTTAAACATGCACATAGCATACACAAATATAGCTACCACATTCGAGTTTTATATCTCATTTAAAATATAATAGGTGGCGTTGTTATTGGGACTTCTTACCATTGGCATTGACATCAACAATGACCTAAAAAAAAAAAAAAAAAAAGACTTGCCTTTGGCGGACATTTTTTTCCCCACACCAGGCACTTGACAAATGTTCAATTCTATAAAGTTTATATTATAATATTCATTTTTTTTAGGTTATTTTTAAGTTTATGCATTAAAAATAATAAAGATGATGCATAAATTTAAAAATTACTCTCTGGCCTTATTAAAAACTATAGAACGTTGCACGTTATGCATATGATTAATAATTAATAATTAATAATTAGAAATTAATAATGAGCGATAGACTCAGACTAGTATGCAAGTGGATCCATGCATGATGCTTTGATGCTGAGGAATCTTGAAATTAAGAAAACGTTTCTTAAAGGAAAACGACATTGCTCTGAGATGACAAATAATGCTATTTAAGGACCTTATATTTTAAAAGACGAATGACAATTAGGGATCCAAATATTAATTTAATACTCATTGTCAAACTTACAAGTTTAAGCAAATTTGTAATAGTGAGATAAACTCGTATCATAAACTCGAATTGTAAACTCGTAAAAGTTTATTTTTACCTTTAAATAGATATTTATAGTGTATAATTAAATAATTAAAATATAAAATAACAATAATTTGGTTTAAATATTTTAAAAAAATCTATATTATTAAAATTAAATCCATCAATATTCATAATTTATTATATTTAATAAATAAATTTCTTTAAAATTTATATTTAAAGCTGTTGAACTGGAAACGTAAAAACGGTAACATTGGAATATTAATTTGTGAGTTTAACCGAGTTTACAACGATCATAAATTTATTAGTGATTCGACTCGATTTTGTATGCTAAAAACGCTAAGTTCGAAAAATTAACTCATAAGTTTGATAACAATATTCGTAATAGTTGAGTCGAATAATTTCTTTTTCAAAAAAATATATATGTGTTCATTTACACTGTTCCCAACCTAGAGTCTCAAATAAATTAAGCATTTAAGTTTCAAATATTACTCTCAGTCTGTTATTTCGTGAATAAATATTTATAGATCATTTCCTTAAAAAAAAAATCACTGGAAACTTAAACTTTATTAATTTGATCTCCTTTTCTTTTATTTAAAAAAAAAAAAAAAAGCCAAGTCTTTGGTCGGTGAAAGATTTGGTGGGACTAAAATATCCATGCTTGGCTGGACCTGAGCCATGAGTCCCATCAGTTTTTAAGTTGTCCACCCATTTTTTGTTTTTTTATCAACTAAGTTCATAAGTGTAATTTTAGGAATTTCGGGTTCTAAAGCGTTATTTTCACTTTTTTATTAATCCTCTCAAGATTCAGGTCAAAAGATAAAAAAAGAAAAATCCTCTCAAGATCGTGAAGCATCAATGCATCATTTTCCTTTTTCTTCCCCCGGCATCTTTTCAACTTTACCGATGATTTACTGCATCACATTTAATTTACATTTTCTTAAAAATTACAGTTAGATTATTTCTATGTATGATGTGTGTATCCCCGGACTCTGTCTATTTTTTTTTTTTTTTTCGGAAGCACGTTTCACGTTAATTACTTAATTTTCTTCCAACGTAAAAAACCCCCCAAAAAATAATCAGCATTAAATTATTATTTTTTCCAGATAGCATTAAATTATAATTTAAAAATTGATTGATATAGATTATCAATGTTTGTTTTGGCCGAGTATAGATTATCAATGTTTAATAAAATGCAAGATTATCAATGCATTCACTTCTGGGTATTTTTTGTGTGTGCAAAACTTATGGATTTTTTTAGCCATGTTTTTTATACTACCAGGCCTATGGCCCTAAAAGTGAGTTGGGCCTAGCTCTTTCAACAAGGCCCATTATTAAGCTACTGCTTCTTTTAATTTTAATTTTAATTTTTTTGTTTGTTCAAAACTGCTTCTTTTAATAGAGAGCCGTATGCTAACTAATTCAATATAAAATATAAAATGAATACAGAGCCATTTAGTTCATAAGATAAGAGAATGACTTTGTTTCAACTCTACATAAAGATTTTGCTCTTGAGGGACAGGACAATTAAGACCTACAGATATATAGTCTTAACAAAATTAAATACATGAGAAAATAAAATGATACGAAAAAACATTGAGGACTGCAATGGTGATTACTTAGAAATTGATTGTGTGGATTTATCTGGAGTTAATGGACTTAGTGCATGTTTGGCAAACCACAAAATCATGGTTTCAGAAGTCTTTTTCAGCAAGTCGAGATAAAACTCTCATTACATACTTACCTCAAAAACCATAAAAACTATTTTCAAAAGCTTATCTAAATATGTACTTAAAAAAGGTTTGCAAATGGACTAGTGTTTTCCTTAGTTGGTCGCCAAGCTGACAGAGCTGCGAATTATTTCGCTAATGTTTGAATTGTTGGAATCTCACCAGAAACGCGGAAGCGTATCGTACCACGCGATAAGGAAAAGTTAAAACCTTCATCGTTTTGATTACCTGGAAAGATGTAGCGATCTGAAGCAGCGATCTGAAAGCCTCTCCACGAACAGTCCTCGTCCGCTCTATGATCAATGTTCCAGACTATCTCTCGAGGGGGATAGGATGGTTGTGTGAGCAACCGTTCAGATGATAAACGTCTGCCTCTAGGGTTTGTTTCTGATGAGAGCCTCCTTATGCGTCTGTTACTCTCAAGCAGGTGAAAGTAGGATTATATGCTACTACACCCAAGACCTAACCCTAAACCACATGGGCCATAGAGTTCTTGGGCTGTAGTCTCAATTAAGCCTTATTGGGCTTAAGTGACTAAAGAGCACATTAACCCAACAATCTCCCACTTGCTCTTTAAGATACAAACTTGAGTTCGTAAACCCAAGACCATGTAGCCCATAAGCCATCATCATTTGATTATATACCCTATCCCTTGTTTCGAGCTAGCTTGGGGATCTACCATTTGTCATTCATCAAGGCTCATGATAATCTACAGAAGATTATCTAGTTTGGTGCTATTCCACTAAAAGCCCAAACGTGATCTCCAAGAATAATGACACTTATAACAAGAATATGCATTACCCCTTTATAGAATGTCTATAATTGATTGACTAGTTTTCTGTAACCCAATCAATTATTTATTCCCTTGACTTTAACAGTTTCTCTAATGGATTACATGTACTGGCCAGTGTCTTAAATATCCAAGTACCGAAACATATCAAGGGGACATTTCCTATAAATTCCATGTTGTTGATCTCATAAAGACCGATAACCAAATGGTTTCAATCCCAAAATATCGAGTTATTGGCCGTCATATAGATCAAACCTCACTCGTTGGTAAATCAAAGAATGAAAACCATTCGACTACCTATTTAAAATAAACTTAGGATTAAGAGTAACTACATGACTATAGTTATCTGGAGATTTGATTCCTTATGACAGAAAGAACAACCTTAATCAAATCTCTCCTTGATCAATTCAATGTAAGTATTAACTCACACCAATATTTCATAATGATTCGGACAAAACCATTTCATAAAATATTGTAGCCTAAATAAAGTGCCCAACTTATTTTAATAGCTGTGAACCAAATTCATCAATTGTGAGAACTTATGACCATGTCCTCTATGAACGTATCCATATGATCATATACTCCACAATTGATCCGGACCTTAGAGTTTGTAAATAGTGTGCGAAATAAATGAAAAACACCTCATTTATTAACATTCAGAAAAAAAAATGCAATGTCATAGTGTCTTGCTCAAAAGGCACAAAATAACAAAGTGAAATAACAACTACCTAAAGCTATAGCAAATCTGGAATCCTCCTAAGACCCATAGATGAAACATGCCTCTCGAACACACGTTCAGGCAAACTCTTAGTAGAAGGGTCAGCAAGGTTCTCGTCTGATTCCTTTGCAGGCTCAGAAGCAGCTACATACTCAGCCTCATTGGCAGAGTTAGCCACACATGATTGTTTTACACTTCTCCAACAAATGGCACCACCATTAAGAGTGTACACATATCCCGAGGTGAACTTACTTGAGTCAATATCTCCTTGGAAATCTGAGTCCGTATAACCAATGGTTTCAAGACTCCCACTCGAATAGACCAACATATAATCTCTCGTTCTCTGTAGGTACTTGAGTATATGTTTAACCGCTACCCAGTGTTCTTCTCCAGGATCAGATTGGTACCGGCTTACTACTCCCACTGCATAACAGATATCTAGTCTGGTACATAGCATAGCATACATGAGACTACCTATTGCTGAAGCATAAGGTATCCTACTCATGCGTTCTCTTTGCTCAGGAGTTTTAGGAGATTGCTTCTTAGAGAGATAAATCCCATGCCTGCAGGGTATAATTCCCCTCTCGGAATTCTCTATGCTAAACCTGGCAAGTATTTTGTCAATGTATTTAGCTTGAGATAATGCCAAAACCCTATTCTTCTGGTCTAGCAAGAGTTTAATACCAAGAATATAATTGGCTTCCCCCAGGTCCTTCATATCAAAATACTTGCTCAACCAGGTTTCTATGCCTAACAATACCTCTGTATCATTTCCGATAAGGAGTATATCATCAACATAAAATACCAGAAAAGATACCGCATTACCTTGGATCCTTTTATACACACACGGCTCATCAGGACTTTTCTCAAAACCATAAGACTCAATGGCTTGATCAAATCTGATGTTCCATGATCTGGACGCTTGCTTAAGTCCATAAATGGACCTTTGCAACTTGCATACCATTTCTTCTTGCCCTTTGGCTATAAACCCTTTTGGTTGCTGTATATAGATTTCCTCTTCCAAATTTCCATTTAGAAAAGCAGTTTTGACATCCATTTGCCAAATCTCATAATCAAGATTTGCTGCAACAACTAAGAGAATCCGGATGGACTTGAGCATGGCAACCGGCGAAAAAGTTTCATCATAATCCACACCTTCCTTTTGGGAGTATCCTTTCGCCACCAATCTAGCTTTGAAGGTTTCAATCTTCCCGTCTGATCCTCTCTTTCTCTTGTAAATCCACTTACACCCAATGGGTCTTACCCTTTTAGGTGCATCTACAAGAGACCAAATTGAGTTGGAATACATAGAATCCATTTTACGATTCATAGCCTCAAGCCATTCCTGAGCATCAACATCTCCTAGTGCTTCGTCATAACTCGTGGGATCACCATCTTCATCAATGATGACATCCTGATTTGACTCACTCAACAAGAGATATCTTGCAGGTTTACGAATTAATCTCCCACTACGACTTTGTCGCACTTGATGCTATATGAGGACCCTCATTAAGTGGATTAACCAATCCATGATTTTGTTTTTCATTAAGTTCATCATCATTTTGAACTTCATTATTATGCTGAATTTCTGGTTCTGTCTCTGGTTCCTGTGTATGTTCAGGTACATTTTCCCCTCTTTGATCTACCACAGGAACAAAAGCTGGAACCCCTTGAGGTTGTGGTGAAACTTGATCTGAGACTAGCTCATCAAGAATAACCTTACTCCATGGCTTATAATTTGTCATATAGTCCTCCTCTAAGAAAGTCGCGTGAGTGCTCATTATGACCTTCTTTTCTTTTGGACTATAAAACGACCAACCTCTGGTTCCTTTAGGATAGCCTATAAACATGCATACTTTAGTACGCGAGTCCATCTTATCTGGTTTCTGTTGCAAGACATGTGCCGGGGCACCCCAAATCCGAATATGATTCAAGGTGGGCTTACACCATTTCCACAATTCTATTGATGTCTTTGAAACTGACTTGGACGGAGCTAAGTTCAATAGATACATAGTTGTTTCTAAGGCATATCCCCAGAATGAATCAGAAAGAGATGAGTAACTGAGCATAGATCTTGTCATTTCTAAAAGGGTTCTATTTCTCCTTTCAGCAGCTCCGTTCTACTGGGGTGTCCCTGAAGCAGACAGCTGTGAAACTATCCCCTCTTTGGTCAGGTAAGACCTAAACTCTCCAGATAGGTATTCACCCCCTCGATCAGATCGAAGAGTCTTAATTTGAACACCTAGATGCTTTTCTGCCTCAGCCTTGAACTCTTGGAATTTTCCAAAAGCTTCAGACTTGTGACGCATCAGATATACATGTCCAAATCTAGAGTAATCATCAGTAAATGTGATGAAATACTGATACCCGCATTTGGCTTGGACATTTATTGGTCCATATACATCAGTATGTATCAATTCCAGCTGAAGTGTGGCACGTTTTCCCTTGGCCTTGAAAGATCTCTTGGTCATTTTACCCTCTAAACAGAATTCACATACTGGTATCGGTTCAAAATTCAGGGATTTCAAAATCCCACTTTTGACCAAACCTTGTATCCTGTTAGAGTTAATATGACCCAATCTCAAATGCCAAAGATAAGTTTCATTGGAAACTTTTCTTTTCTTTGATGAATTAATATGCTCAACATCTTTTAATTCAACATGATTAACTTCAAGTGGAACATGATTAAGGAAATAAAGACCATTAAGCTTTACACCAGAACAAATAAAAGAAGATGAACTTCTTATTGACACTGAGGAATTAAACTGAACTGTCAAACCATGTTTATCCAAACAACTAACAGAAATTAAATTCCTCTTAAAATCTGGAATAAATAAACAGTCTTCTAAAACCAAAGTCCTGCAATTATCAAAATATAAAATAACTTGTCCCACTGCTAGTGCAGACACAAGCTCCCCAGTTCCAAGCTTCAAATCTCTTTGTCCTTTACTTACAGGCAAGCTATGTTTGAACCACTGCAAAGAGTAACAAACATGGTTAGTGGCTCTTGAATCAACGATCCATTTATCATCGTGATTCTCCACTAAACAAGCCTTAATCACATGTAAATTACCATGGTCATCATCCTTCTTGAAGTTCGCTATCATTGTTAGACAATGATCCCGCACACTCCCTCCAGACATCACTGTCTTGGTGACTGAATTCAGCGCATTTTGCCTAGCAGAGTTGCTAGCAAACATGCAATCAAGAGTCTGGAGCATTGTTGCTCCACTCTCAATCATGCTCACTTGCTCTTGAAGGTGATTGGCGAGACTGGCCAAAATGTAGCGGCGAATTGACACATTCACCTTCTCCCATCTTTCCTTCTCCTGCTGAAATCGAGTCCGAATTGCATCAAATGCGTCTGCAGCAGGTGCGCTGGCATAGGGGTAGTGAGAACAAAGTTGAGCTTTTCATATTGAAGAACAATATCCAAATTAGTTTTCCATTGTTTGTAGTTTGTACTATCTATAGGTTTTTGGCTCAAGATTATAGCTAAAGGATTGAATGAAGACATTTTTCTGAAAATAAGTAAAAGCACACTAATTACAAACTATAATTAACAACAAACAGATATAGCGCTAGTAGATTCTAATAACTGCTATTTGTTTATTGTTTAACAATCCATTAGTTATCTTTACAAGGCTTACGATGGGCAAGATTCTTGTAAAACTAATATTGTTAATTTGGGCCTTCAATTCCATTGCCAGAGCCTCGATGGGAGGGTTAACAATTTTACCAAAGTTGAATGTATTTAACCATTATTTATTTTCAAAATTATCTTTAGTGTCTATATATTGCCGACGATGGGCCGTACAAAACTTTACTAAAATTTTGAAAATATTAAGGTTTAATCTAGCGAAATCCGATTATCCTTATCCGATGGGGCTTCAGCGATAACCATTTCACTAATAAACCCACAATTAGGGCCCGTAGGTTTTAAAATTAAATACTTCATTTAAAACCTTCACCCATTCAATATTTTAAATTTAGAATTTTCAATTTCCAAGAATTTGTTCAATTTAGAGTAAATTATTAGGTATCTAAAAACTAGTCATGATCTGGCAAAGTGTGCGTCACATGACCATTTTAAATAACCCACAAACTACTCCAAAAGGTACAATTCTCTTAGAAAATTTCCTGGATTATTTGTCTAGATTTTAATTCCACAATTATTATTCTAGATTTTAATTTAAAATCATAGCAATTGATAATTAATGTCTAGATTCTAATCCCACAATTAATTAATCCAATTATTATTCTAGATTTTAATTTAAAATCATAGCAATTGATAATTAATGTCTAGATTCTAATCCCACAATTAATTAATCCAATTATTATTCTAGATTTTAATTTAAAATCATAGCAATTGATAATTAATGTCTAGATTCTAATCCCACAATTAATTAATCCAATTATTATTCTAGATTTTAATTTAAAATCATAGCAATTGATAATTAATGTCTAGATTCTAATCCCACAATTAATTAATCCAATTATTATTATAGATTTTAATTTAAAATCATAATAATTGATAATTAATGTGTAGATTTTAATTCCACAATCAATTAATCCAATTATTATTCTAGATTTTAATTTAAAATCATAATAATTGATAATTAATGTGTAGATTTTAATTCCACAATCAATTAATCCAATTATTATTCTAGATTTTAATTTAAAATCATAATAATTTGATAATTAATATGTAGATTTTAATTCCACAATCAATCAATCCAATTATTATTCTAGACTTTAAAACTTAAAATCATAATAATTGATAATTAATGTGTAGTGTTTAATTCCACAATCAATTAATCCAATTATTATTCTAGATTTTAATTTAAAATCATAATAATTGATAATTAATGTAGTGGGAAATCTAAATAATCTCGCATAATAACTATCATACTAGTCGATTCAAGACATAATAGCTACTATGTAATTATGACATGTGATTATGCAACAATATGGCACCTTCCTATTCTATATGACATGTTATTTACCAACATCATGTTAATCGCAAATATAATTCATACAATTTAACAAAGGCATTAAATAATTAAACAAATAACTTTAATCCATGGTTTTCCTAAAAAAAAAAATAAGAATAAAAAAATTACAACTTTGGAATTCCTCTTTTGTCCAGCCCATAATATCTGTCTCTAGTCCCTTTAGGGTATCTATGGGCCCAAAAGCCCAAATACCCATACTTTAGCTAGAAACCCTAGGACACACAAGAGGAACCCTAGCCGTCACTCCTGCCAACGCCTTCAGCCGAAGTCATCTCATCTTCTTTGCAGTTTCTTGATCTCCAACTTTTACAGAATTTCGAAAAATACATAGAAATTCCAAAATAAAATTAAAAATAGCAAGGAGGAAACCTAATCATATGTGATTAGCCTCCTTGTTACAAATCAATAAATACACGAGAAAATCTAACCATGGATTAAAGCGATTCACCGATTGAAATTAAAACTAATACCAAATATGAATTATAAACGAATAGCTACCATGAAATAAATAACAAATATAGAAAAAGATGCCATATTTTCGAAAAGAATCACATGAAATATAAATTAATATCAAAACTCGGTTCTTTTCCTCATCGCTCTTGGCTTTGATGCCAATTGTTGGAATCTCACAAAAAACGTGGAAGCGTATCGTACCACGCGATAAGGAAAAGTTAAAACCTTCATCGTTTTGATTACATGGAAAGATGCAGCGATCTGAAAGCCTCTCCACGAACAGTCCTCGTATCTGAAGAGCGATCTGAAAGCCTCTCCACGAACAGTCCTCGTCCGCTCTATGATCGATGTTCTAGACTATCTCTCGAGGGGGATAGGATGGTTGTGTGGGCAACCGTTCAGATGATGAACGTCTGCCTTTAGGGTTTGTTTCTGATGAGAGCTTCCTTATGCGTCTGTTACTCTCAAGCAGGTGAAAGTAGGATTATATGCTACTACACCCAAGACCTAACCCTAAACCACATGGGCCATAGAGTTCTTGGGTTGTAGTCTCAATTAAGCCTTATTGGGCTTAAGTGACTAAAGAGCACATTAACCCAACAGTTTGAATGTCATGCATTGTTTGTTTTGATTGTTTTCTTTCTTTTATAGTGTTGTTGTATTTTTTGTTTCTTTGGTGAATTTCTTGTGTGTTAAGTCATATTCTTAGGTTTTTTCTGTGACTTTTATTTGAATTCAACTATTAGTGAGTGTGCTCTCTATTTTTTGTGATTAACAAAATTGACTCTTTCAGCATTTTAAAAAAAAATGCAATGATGATCATCATCGATATGTTTGGTTTGTTATGAGCAAGATGTTGAGAAATTACACTTTTAGTTAGTCAGATTACAAAAGATCCAAAATGTCCCTCAAACCAAAAAAAAAAAAAAAACTCTCTATCCCCAATCATCTTCTTACTCAACTCCCAAAACATCAGTGCAATACAAAACAAATAAGCAAGTTTAAAAAACAGTTGGGTTAAATAGCAATTTTGCTTCTGAAATACACGCCCAAAAGCAATTTTGTCTTAGAAGTTTTTTCTTTTTGTGTTTCAATGTTGCCTTGGAAATCTAAAAACGTAACAATGTTGCTTCTTCATTAACAGCCCTAATAGTCAAACGTTGATTGACCCATTATATTGACGTGGATTGTCTAAGTGGCATATTTGTCACTTTTTAAGCAGCAATTTTGCCTTGGAATTTTTTTTGTCTCAATGTTGCCCTGGAAGTCTAAAAATGTACGTAGCAATTTGTTGCCATCTGTTAATAGCCCTAACGGTCAAACATTAGTTGACCTCATTATGTTAATGCGGATTGTCTGTGTGGCATTTGTTGGGATTCGTACACGCAGCGGATTAAAAATTTCTTACGAATCCTTCGAAGGATCACTCAACGACGTTTAAATCAGAGTTAAGGAAACCGAATCATACCTTTGTTGAACTAGTCCGCGTTCCGTTCCTTTGATCAGGTGGGCTACCTTCTCGAACAACACGTCCGCGTCTCGTTCCTTTGATCAGGTGGGCGATCAACACGTCCGCGTCTTGTTCTTTCGATCAGCAGAAGTCGACTCTTGGATCGGCTTCCTCTACTGGTATCCACACGAACAATCCCCTAAACGGTTGCGGCAGCGTGCTAGCGCTTCTTGTGCGTCTCTCTCTCTCAAATTGCTCTAGGGTTTCTCGCGGCTTTTCTCAATACGCTCGACTGAAAATCCCGTAGGTTTTTCTAAACCCGATAGGCGTATTATATAACCAAAATTAATCCTTTATTAATTTTGGAAATTCGGATTTTGAATCTGGTCAGCATATCAATCACATCTATCTCATAAATGTAATTGAATATACTAAAAGCCAGATTTGGAAATTCGAATTTTTAAATTTAAATCAAATCTAAATTTAAAGCCTTTTGATTTAATTTATCATCATAAATTAAATCCGAGATATGATATCTATCTATTTAATTAAATCTGAGATACCATATCTCAATTTAATATTAAACAGATATACGATATCTTTATTCGAAATTAAATGAGATACAATATCTCTATTTGTTTCAGATATTTAATTTATCAAATAAATTAAATACTAAACAAATATCATATATAATATTATAATCTCAATTTATAATATATATATTAATTTCGAATTATATATATATATATATATATATATATATATATATATATATATAAATCCTAGATCAAATTTAGTATTCATTTAATCTCAGATTAATCTGAGATTCAATGAACCTGGACACCTTCACCCGTGTTGGATTATTCTTGTGTGCGACCCTGCAGGCCCATATGAGATTGGCAGTGGGCCAACACTGTATCAGCCCACAAGTCGCAAGCGGCCTCTAGCAAGACATTGCAACTACCCAATTCACATGGGGATCGATGACACGATACTACCTATCGTACAACCATGTCACGTCCCTTTTGTCACGCGATAATTCGGTCAAGGATGAGGCATGGATAATGTCAACTTCCTTTTCTTGACCAATGCTTTCTCGATTCTCGAGTAGTCTAATAAGTGAAATGGAAACTCCTTTCCATCATAGTATGGCCATACATTTCTTAGACTCACTCATCGAGGGGCCCAGCATTATCTCTCTACATATGTGAGGGACAAATCCCATCTTGACCACTCACATTCCTCCGCATGAAAACCACTGATCCTGGTCCTAGCCTTTATCATCACCCGGTCAAAGGTGACTTTTGACTAGGTCAAAGACCAGTACTCATCATGTAGGAATCTATGATGGTCTCAGGTCATAGGGCGTCGTGACGCGGTTATACATGAGATAAGCTTATGACTTAATCCATGCAGCTTTCTCATAGTGGGTCGGTCCAGCACCTTGTACTCTTACAAGTGCCCATGACTTTGATTCGTATCTCCATACCTCATCAAAGTCATACTGATCTTATTTCATCTTCACTCCCGTGTAGATGACCGACCAGGGACTTTTAGGATAATCTATAAGATTATCCAGGGATGCAGTTATCAATACGAACATGCAAACGAAAATGATAACAAAAGAGAATACTTTAAATAACTTAAATATCCAAAGTACAATGAATTGCCCCTAGGGCATAATTTCCAACAGCATTTTTGTCACTTTTTTTTATAAAAAAAAATCTGATTTACAAGTCAAATTTATAAAATACTACATTCGATTCTAATCAT
The DNA here is from genome assembly GCA_034222035.1 of Acacia crassicarpa. Lineage (NCBI taxonomy): Eukaryota > Viridiplantae > Streptophyta > Magnoliopsida > Fabales > Fabaceae > Acacia > Acacia crassicarpa. The sequence goes on from JAWXYG010000003.1 coordinate 46,539,106, forward strand.
AAGACCAAATTGACATTTTCGAAAAGATTGAGGGAACTAATTAAATTGCTCCAGAATATTTTTATTTTTTTCTCCAAACTAATTAGTTTGACTAATAAATTAATATATAATTTAAAGATACATAACATATGATATGATTAAATAACTTATTTAGCTTCCTTAATCTTTCCAAAAAATGTCAATCCGGTCTCACAATTAGGAGCGGAGGCAGTATGATTAAGTAACTTATTTAGTTTTCTTAATTTCTTCAAAAAAAAAAAAAGTTGATCCAGTCTTATAATTATAATCATGACAGGAGGAAGTAAGGGTAACAATTAATTTTTTTTTCTAAAAAATAAAAATACCCTACTCCTTCTTCCCCCATAGTGTCCTACATTACAGGCATTCCCCAATCAAATAATAATCACCCGCCTACGGAATTTGTCCAAAAAAAATGTTTTGAACATATCAAAAAAAAAAAGAACGAATTTGTCCGAACAGAAAATCAAACGAGTACGTCACAGGTAGTTGGAACGAATTTTTTCAAACAATAATCACTCACCTGCGGAATTATCCATGTGAACAATTAATGAACATTTGGTGCACTGTAAGTAGAGATGGCTGAGAAAATAAAGCTTACAAAAAGTGTCAATATAATTAATTAGGGCTGTTAAAGGAGGGGGAAAATTACTACGTTTTTAGACTTCCGGAGCAACATTGAGACAAAAAAAATCTTCTAAGGCAAAATTGCTCCTTAGTGTGTATTTCTGAGACAAAATTGCTAGTTTGAGCAGTAGAGTCACAATATCAAATTGAGAGGGAAGAAGTACATAAATCAAGTTCTAAGTGCGGGTTCAAACTGTACTGTAGGAAAAAATAAACTAATCTTCCATATAGATCCTAAACCACATAAATGCGAAAATCTTGAGCATGATAAAATACAAATATAAACTTATGGAGAAGACAGATTCAGATGAAATCATTCATAGAAAACAAATATGAGAGGGATACATTCAAAGCTTTGAATGTTGATGGTGAGGGATGATGATGTTGGTAATGGAATGAGGGGGACAAGTGTTTGGAAACACTTCAAAACCTACCTTTTGCGCAAGTTGAGACAAAATTTTTCTCACATACTTACCTTAACTTGCACAAAATCTAGGTTTTGGAAGGTTTCCAAATGCTAATGGGCATTACCAAGTTTTTAGTAATCATTATTATGCTATAATGATAAACCCATTGTCAAACTAAAAACAACTAAACATAGGTTTTTTTTAGTAAAGCAATCCTGATTACTATAAAGAGGTTAAACTGAATTACGTTTGAGTGTCTTGTTTTGTTTTTAGGCCAAAAGAACCCATTGAATATATAATTGGTCCTTTATTGAAGAGTGAAGTTTGGGGAAGTTTGGTCCTTTTTTAAAATCTAGGTTTTGAAAGGTTTCCAAACGTTAATGGGCATTACCAAGTTTTTGGTAATCATTATTATGCTATAATGATAAACCCATTGTCAAACTAAAAACAACAAAACACAGTTTTTTTTTTTTTAGTAAAGCAATCCTGATTACTATAAAGAGGTTAAACTGAATTATGTTTGAGTGACTTGTTTTGTTTTTAGGCCAAAGGAACCCATTGAATATATAATTGGTCCTCTATTATTATTATTTTTGCTCAGAATAATTGGTCCTTTATTGAAGAGTGAAGTTTGGGGAAGTTTGGTCCTTTTTTAAAATCTAGGTTTAGGAAGGTTTCCAAACGATAATGGGCATTACCAAGTTTTTGGTAATCATTATTATGCTATAATGATAAACCCCATTTTCAAACTAAAAACAACAAAACACAGTTTTTTTTTTTAGTAAAGCAATCCTTTTTTTTTGTTACAAAAAAAGTTTTGGAGGGGTTCGGCATCAGTCTCCCACCAAGGCCAGGGCACGGCCCCGGGCTCTATGAGCACTTACTGGGGACTTACGAGATCGCCTACCAAAGGAGTCCCAGCGACGGTAGAGGGGATCGAACCCACGACCCAAAGGCTTAGTCCTGAATCCCTTACCATCTATGCCAACTCTCATTGGCTAGTAAAGCAATCCTGATTACTACAAAGAGGTTAAATTGAATTACGTTTGAGTGTCTTGTTTTGTTTTTAGGCCGAAATAATCCATTAAATATATAATTGGTCCTTTATTGAAGAGTGAAGTTTGGGGATGTTTTTTTAACCTAGTCCCATGAATTTGAACTTGGGCCATTTTAAGCGGTATTTATCGGCCAAGCTCTTCACGGGCCCAAATTAAAATTCAAATACAAGAAAAAAAAAGATAATAAAATATCATTTGAATTTGAAAATTTTAAATTAGTCTTGTTTTGTACAATAATATAGGCATTGACTAGACTTGAATAGAAATTGACTACTCATATTAGTAGAAAATAACTGATTTGAGATTTTAAAGTTCAAGTGATATTTTCTTATATTTTTCCCTCAAATATAACTATATAAGTATTTATTTGAATTTCAAATAAAATTTAACTTATTTTACTTTTGAAGAATCATATGCTTCTTCCGATCTTTAATATAAGACATATTTAAAGAGTTGATAAAATGAGAGGAATAAAAAAAATAACTAAGGTATTTTAGGGTTTAGGGTTTTTTCATTTTGGACATTTTGTTTGAGAAAATGAGGGAATTAAGGAAAATTTAAGTGTTTTAGAAAATACATAATATATTAACTAACTTCCTTAATCAAATTAAATTAGGTAAATATGTCTTATATTAAGGACCAAAGCGGGTTTATTTAGTTTTATATACTTAAGATTAGGGTGAGCAAAATCCAACTGAAACCAATTCATTTTGGATTTGATTTTTATACACTTGATGTTTAGTTGTTAGAAAAAAAAATTGGTTAAAACCAAAAGGCTGAAATTAATAGTAGAATGTACATCATTACTTAAGATACTTATTTTTAATAAAACTAAAATGTATACACTTTTTTGTATTATCATTAATCTATAATAAAATTTGATATTAATATTTTAAAATATAGTACAACTTTTGATTATGATTAAATTGAATAAAAACGCATTAACCATGTAAGAGTGAATTCGTCCCGTTGGTTTTCCTCCATGTAGTATGTAAGAGCCCCTCCGGCAGGGCGTTGGCACACAAAGGAACCAAAACGACACCGTTTGCTGACTGCCTCTGTTTGGTCGTAGCCTAAAATCAATTCCTGAAACCAGCATATCTTTCACATCTCCCGTTCTCGTTACTGATCTCGCAGGGGAAGAAGACGACGACGAAGAGGGTGGCTTGACCCGAACAAAAATCGGCGAGATGAGTAGGAACGATTCTAAGTACTTCTCCACCACCAAGAAGGGTGAAATTCCTGAGCTTAAAGAGGAGCTCAATTCCCAGTACAAGGTTTCTCTCTGCATTTTCTCATTTCTACGATTTTTCCGATCCATCGTGTCGGCCGTTAATTCCTTGTTCTCAAGTCGCAGATCCCTTGCGATTTTCAGTTCTGGGTTGTTGTTCTGTTATATCGAGCCCTGTCATTTCTGGATCCACGTTGAAATACTTCGTATTATTGTAATACTTGGTGTTTCATGAATGATCTGGTTATTTTTCTTTGATCTCTCTACGATCCTATTTGGGTTGCTTACGGTTTTTTATTGAGTGTTTTGTTTGTCGGTTGAGAATGAGTTGGATTTGAAGTAAGTTGCACGTTCAAGTTAGTCAAGCTCGATTCTTTGTTATAAATATCGTGGGCATGGTCGACTGGTAACCAATATGCTACTAAGATCCAGATTTAGATGAATTTGATTTAGACACAACTCTCAAGATATGTTTTAGGCTCGCCAAATTTATTGCTTCACCTGCCCCTGTAATGCTTTCTCACCAATGGAAGGCATTGATACATTTGTTTGTGTTTTTTGGAGAATTTCTACGACTAGCCCTTCGTTTAAGGGAAGTTAGATTTTAGGACTCAAATGCGAGCTTTGGGATTTGCTTGTTTTATGGGTCTTCTCTTTGTTGCATTTTTAGTATGTTATGCTGGCCCCGCTTACTGCTAGTTGACATTGTAAATTGGAAAGCGTGTGAACCTTAACATTTCTGACATGTTTTGCAGGATAAAAGGAAAGATGCTGTTAAAAAAGTGATTGCTGCTATGACTGTCGGGAAGGATGTTTCATCATTGTTTACAGATGTGGTAAATTGCATGCAAACAGAAAATTTGGAGTTAAAAAAGCTGGTCTACTTATATCTGATTAATTATGCAAAAAGTCAGCCTGACCTAGCAATACTTGCAGTGAATACATTCGTGAAGGTAAATCCTGGAATGACCAATGTTTCCTATTTTGTTCCTCATGATTGTTAACTGTTGGTTATGGTGTTATGCTTAGTTATCAATTACCCCATTCCTTTATGAGCTTTGCATGCAACTTTGGTTCCTAAGTTTAAAAGCTAAGCATGCACGTATTGATTCTGCAATTCTACTGCAATGTATCCCGTTTCCCCAAGAATCATGCTTCTACACAGTGTACACTGTTAGTTAAAACAGCAAGTTGAGTTAAAGGTTCCAAGGTAATGTACCAAAAGGGGTCTTTGCCTATTCATGACTCAGTCAAGTTTCCTTTAGTTAGGACCTTTTCTTTGTTTCTTAAATCTATATGTTCATTCTTTTTTCAATCATTATCTTGGGGGTCATTCAATGGTCACTTTTAGTCATCCTTCACCATATCTTTTTTCCCTTATTTTCTTCTATCTTAATTTTTACTCATGCAAGGAACTTTTTCCCATACTTTAGCACCTCTGGCTTCAAGGCACTGCCGCCATTCTTGGAGGAAAGGAAAAGGAAAGGGGGAAGGGAATCTTAGTAGAGGATGCTCTTTTGATTTTTGAGATAGTGACTCCTTTGCTTTGGGGTATTTGAATCAATTTTAGCCCGCTTTATAGACTCTGAATTTTAATCTGAAATCACAAATTATAGCTCTTGAATTGAGTTGAATTTTTCGCACCCGTCCCCCTGTTAGAATTAATCTGTAGCTGTGAACTTATATCTTCTTTTATTTTATTGATCAATGTTTCACAGGATTCCCAAGATCCAAATCCTCTAATTCGTGCTTTGGCTGTGCGGACAATGGGATGCATACGTGTTGATAAAATTACTGAGTATCTGTGTGATCCCCTTCAAAGATGCCTAAAAGTAATTTCAGTGTGCTGTATACTTTTTCAATGTTCTGCTATGTTTTCATATAATGTTGATAACAATTCAGATTTTCTCTCTCTCGTTTTAACCCCATACTTTGATATTATAATTTAACAGGATGATGATCCTTATGTCCGTAAGACAGCAGCTATTTGTGTTGCCAAACTTTATGATATTAATGCAGAGTTAGTTGAGGATCGAGGTTTCTTGGAATCCTTGAAGGATTTGATATCTGATAATAATCCGATGGTTGTGGCCAATGCTGTTGCAGCACTCGCTGAAATACAGGAAAATAGTAGTAAACCCATATTTGAGATCACTAGCCACACACTCTCCAAGCTCCTCACTGCTTTAAATGAATGTACTGAGTAAGTTCTGCTCTTATAGTTTTTATCTAATTGCAAATAGGAGTTCTTTTTCTATGAGTTTTAATGCAACTTCTCAGCATTTTGGCTTCATAGGGGAACAGTACTCTTAATTTATAACCATTATGCTTTTTTAATTATATATTAGTACATTTTCCATAGGGTATTAGATTATAGTTAACCTTCTTATGAATTTACATGCTTAGAATTTATAGGTCTTTTATATTTGCATTGTCAGGCTTCTACTTCTTATGGAATAACCCATTTGGACAACTTTGTTGTGTTGTTAAGTCACTTGAGCTTGTTGTTTTCTTTTAAATTTTCCATACATGAGGATTTCTTCCTGCCCCCATGGATGATGTGTAATGATGAATGCGACAGCAACTAAATATTGGTTCGATTATCTGACACAACTCGTTTTTACTTGACATGCTAGGTGGGGCCAAGTTTTCATATTGGATGCTCTTTCGCGATACAAGGCAGCTGATGCTCGTGAGGCGGAGAACATAGTAGAACGGGTTACCCCACGGTTGCAGCATGCCAATTGTGCAGTTGTACTATCAGCTGTGAAGGTGATTTTTTTCTGTAACTTGTTATTTTGTTGCTATGTGTTGATGCTGATATCTCAGAGTTTACATTTTTTGCTGTTTGCTAAGTGAAGCTAAGTACTTTGCAGATGATCCTTCAACAAATGGAGCTTATCTCCAGTACTGATGTGGTTCGGAATCTTTGCAAAAAGATGGCTCCCCCTCTTGTGACTCTACTGTCTGCAGAACCTGAGATACAATATGTTGCCCTGCGAAACATCAATCTCATAGTACAAAGAAGACCAACAATTCTTGCTCATGAAATAAAGGTGATTTAAACATCATATTCTAAACTCACCACTTCTTCAGACCCTTGGACTTGACTCCATTATGGAGGTTTTTTTTTAAAAAAAGATTTGATCAAGGGTTTCCCCTTTCATTATGGAGTTTTTATTCTATTTGCAGGTGTTTTTCTGCAAGTACAATGACCCAATCTATGTGAAAATGGAGAAGTTAGAAATTATGATTAAACTTGCTTCAGACCGAAATATAGATCAGGTAAACTTGACATGGTGGTGTTGTCAGTTCATATTTTTCCTTTCTTCTTCCTTCTGGTTTTGGTAAATCTTTATTTCCTTGGTTAAGCCATTTAATTCTGTAGAACATTTTTTCCATGTGAAGTCTTTGGACTTTGCAGCTTCACACCATCTAATATATCTACCATGGGATTAGTTTTGATATGTTTTGCCCTTTCCCTTGAAATGCCTGCAGGTTTTATTGGAATTTAAGGAATATGCTACAGAAGTCGATGTAGATTTTGTTAGAAAGGCTGTTCGAGCAATTGGTCGTTGTGCCATCAAATTAGAGAGAGCAGCTGAACGATGCATTAGTGTTTTGCTTGAGTTGATTAAGATAAAAGTAAATTATGTGGTTCAAGAGGCAATCATTGTCATCAAAGATATCTTTAGAAGATACCCTAATACGTAATGCTATGTTTGTTTTTCTGCATTTATCTAGAATAGAAGTTTGCACGGTTGGTGATTACTGATTACTTTTTTATTTCAATCATTGATCTTCCTTTCAGATATGAGTCCATTATTGCAACACTTTGTGAGAGCTTGGATACCTTGGATGAGCCAGAGGCCAAGGTACTACTTCCCCTGCAATCTCTATCATTTTTATGGTTCATCATTAGGCATGCTTATCTCCTTATCCCCTGTCTTGTGTATACAGGCATCGATGATTTGGATAATTGGTGAATATGCAGAAAGAATTGACAATGCTGATGAGCTTCTGGAAAGTTTTTTGGAAACTTTCCCAGAAGAGCCTGCACAAGTCCAATTACAATTGCTGACTGCTACTGTTAAACTTTTCCTTAAGAAGCCAACTGAGGGTCCTCAGCATATGATTCAGGTTCTGCCTAATATAATGCATGTGTTTGCAAAAACTGTTTTCCCCCATCTTAAACTGAATGTTTTTCCACCCCCTGTTTCATCTTCATGGCTTCTCGTCACAGATATAGGCTATTTTCCGTGTATAGATATGTGCCTGTATTCTTTTTGTTACTATAGTATTATCTGAAAGAAAGATCTTGACATTATGTCAGAGGTGCATCTTTGAGATTATATCTGGAAGAACTGCCAGAAGAATTTGATCTAGAAAAAAATATGGCATTGTTCATTTATTCTTAAAATAAGATATTAATTCTTACAAACAAGATAGATTCAGGCATATGAAGAGCAGATCTTTAAGATTTCATCTAAAACAACTGCTAGAAGAATGAAATCTAAAAGGCAAACGTGTCTTGATCTTAGTCAAGATCAAAGTGTTGTCTTTGTGGTAATAAAGTAAAAAAGAAAAAAGGCTCTTTGTTTTTCCCAGTATAAATGTTGTTTGTACATCTCCAAATCTTACCATGCTAACCTTTGGTCAAAAAAATCCTACCGTGCCAACTTTCACTTAAATGTTCACAATTCACAGGTTGTTTTGAACAATGCAACTGTGGAGACAGATAATCCTGATTTGCGAGATCGTGCATACATATATTGGCGTCTCCTATCAACTGATCCTGAGGTTTGATTTCTTGAATTTGAAAATTAATATCTTGCTTTGGGTTTTCGCTTATCTGCATCCACTTAGTTGATATGATTCTTTTCCAAATAATGAGATGATAAAATCTCAAGAGTTGCAGTCTGAATGTGCTTCCTAACTGAGATAAAGGAGTAGGGGGCCTGGCATTAATTGATAATGAAAGAGGGAGTCAATTCTTTACATCAGACTGATCCAAAACATGCATGGCCCTTGCACTTGATTGGAACTGAGATGCACTGTCTTAGATGGCGTCATGTTCTGGTCTGGTTGACCACAAGACAATTGTTTGACCAGATGTAAAATTCCTCACGTGCTTATCTAATTCTTTTAAAGCCTGAGGATACTGTACACACATCTCCTAAGTCCTAAGGCTTAAGGCATCATAAGAGTTCTGCATTGCCTAAGATTCCACTCAGAAAAAATGACCACCCCATCAATCCAATTCCCAAACTTTCTAAAAAATAATCCTTTTATGTTCAAAACCATAGCAAATGACATTAATTTCTCAAAAACACTTGTATTGAATCAGGATCTTGTTACCACTCAAACCCCTGAACAGTTGGAGTTTACTTATAGGGAAGCTACAGCTTGTTAGCTGGTGGCTCCTTGTGGAGAACTTATTTTTTTTGTCATTCAGTCCTGTTTAATTTGCATAGTATGCTGCTAAAATTGACAATTGATATAGCAGTGTTCTCACACTTTGCAATTGATGGACTTCTCTTCCTCAGGCAGCTAAGGATGTTGTGTTAGCTGAGAAACCTGTGATAACTGATGATTCAAACCAGCTTGATTCTTCTCTTCTTGATGAACTTCTGGCCAACATTGCTACACTGTCTTCTGTTTATCACAAGCCCCCAGATGCATTTGTAACCCGTGTGGTCTCTTCAGCCCAAAGAACTGAAGATGAAGACTATGCTGAGGGAAGTGAAGTGGGATATTCTGAGTCACATCCTTCTGATGGCCCTGTTTCACCATCTGCTGCCAGGCAAGCACCTGCATCTTCTGCTCCTGTGGCAACTTCTCCTCCAGCTGCACCTGTGCCAGATTTACTTGGTGATTTGATAGGCATGGATAACAATTCCATCGTACCTCTTGATCAACCTGTTACTCCTACTGGGTAAGAGATAAAAGAGATCATTGTGTTTAATGATTTGGATTATTTTGAAGTCAATTGTCCACTATATGCTTTTCATTTTACTCATGGCGTGCACTTCTTATGTGATTAAAGAGTCCTTGTAATTCTGTTGCAAGTTATAAAATACTTGATATTGTGATCGATTAGCTATTTAAAACTGGTAATTTTTAAATATCAAAGTATTACTCTTGAAGATGGAAAAGAGAAGACAATAAAATATCAGTGCCCCAGAAATTTCTTAAACCTTCATGGCTTACTCTGCTTGTTATGAAATCAAACTTAACTTGGTCCTCTGTGCTGATTGCAGGCCTCCATTGCCTGTTTTGCTACCTGCTTCAACTGGTCAAGGTTTACAAATCAGTGCACAGCTGACAAGAAGGGATGGACAAGTATTTTACAGTTTGCTGTTTGAGAACAACTCTCAGATTCCACTTGATGGATTTATGATACAATTCAACAAGAACACATTTGGTCTCGCAGCTGCAGGACCCCTTCAGGTTTCTGATGTTAATGGTTTTACCTTTTAACTTGGAGTGGGATGTGTCCATCACTTTAAGTTCCAATAGATTTTCACCAAAGCGAAAGTTCTAATAAATGGCTTATTTTCTATCAGGTTCCACTGTTGCAACCTGGAACATCTGCAAGGACACTATTACCTATGGTCATGTTCCAGAACATGTCCCAAGGTCCTCCTAGCTCACTTCTGCAGGTTGCTGTCAAAAACAATCAACAACCTGTGTGGTATTTTAATGATAAAATGTCCCTGCACACATTCTTTACTGAGGATGGAAAAATGGAACGTGCTACTTTTCTAGAGGTATAGTTGTTTCAATTTTCCCCCCTTAAATATCATGTTTCCATTTAAGAAAATCATTGCAAGCTGCCTTGTTAGCCTCAGGTTCCATGCAATATATGTGCTTAAGATCTAATAAGCTATATAACTAATGTGTTGAATTTCCAATTTGTTCCCTTGGATAATTTATTATAACTATGAGTCAGACGAATTCCATTAAAGTAGACAGTTAGATGAAGTGTCCTTAAGGTCGCCTAAGCACTATTGCCGTAATATTGAAGGGGAGAATCGAACAATATGAGTTCCAATGATTTTGACTTGCATGTATAAATAGAAAACTGATCACGAAATCTGATGCAGACATGGAGATCCCTTCCGGATTCAAATGAGGTTTCCAAGGACTTCCCCAACCTAGTGATTGGCAGTGTGGAAGCAACTCTGGAACATCTGGCTGCATCAAACTTGTTCTTTATCGCAAAACGCAAGAATGCAAACCAGGATGTCTTTTACTTCTCAACAGAAATCCCCAGAGGCATGCCATTCTTGATTGAACTCACCACAGTGGTTGGTAATCCTGGTGTGAAATGTGCAGCCAAGACTCCCAACCCTGAAATGTCAGGTCTTCTCTTCGAGGCCATCGAGACTCTTCTCCGGGGTTGATTCTTTTTTCATTCATATACTTTTTCCTTTTCGAATTTAGATTTTGTGTTTATATGTTGTTTTTCTTAGCACCTGCAATAGATACGTTAAGCTGGTGTGTTGTAACTTCTCTATTCTTAAAGAATCACCCAGTGAGTGACTTTCTCTGCTGCCCCAACCTGTATCGCCATTTTGTCAAATTGGGGAGTTTGAGAACCAAAATATTGTTTGTAGTCTTTGTGGCAGTGTTTTGATACAGGTTCGATGGCTGTAAGCTTTTTTGTTTTCTTTGTATAATGATTACTTGGTGCTGTTAGTATCTTGCATTTTCACTTGTATTGTTGTTCTATACAACTCTATTTTAATTTTAATACTACTAAATTGGCATAGGAAACATTGTGCAACTTTGCTTTAAGCGACATATTGGCCTGATCTTAATTATTAAATGTATGGATGAAAGTGAAACACTATGGCCTATCATGAATTATTATCCCAGCAATGATCTCCTTAGCATTTGCCTCCTATTGTTTATTTATTTTTTAAAAAAATAAAAAGAAATGCATGACCCTAGATGTATGCTTGCTTAACCCGACTACCAAATTGTTAAGGGCAACCTGGAAAAGTTCATGATTTCATGGGTGAACTCTTTTAATATATATATTTTTTAAAATTATGTCTTCCATGAATTCTCTTTTTGGCCAGATTCTATAAAACTTAACGGCGCCGTTTTGGCTAAAAAAATTGAAGCTACAGTTTATTTTTTCAAAAAATATTTAAGGTATCTGACTGATATTAAAAAGACACTTCAGAATATTCAAGTGTACTGAAAAAATATTTCATGATCTTGAAAAATTATTTTAGGATTCTGAAAAAATATTTTAAGATACTTACGAGTACTAAAAGATACTTGAAAATACTTATTGGACTGAAAATAATACTTTATATCTTAAAAAGTTATTTTAGGATTTTGAAAAAATATTTTAGAGTACTGATTGGTTAAAAAGATATTTAAGATACTGATTAGTGCTAAAAAAAAATACTTTATGATCTTGAAAAATTATTTTAGGATTCTGAAAAAATATTTTAGATTGATTAGTACTAAAAATATACTTCAGAATATTTTTTTCAAGATCCTAAAATAATTTTTTAAGATCATAAATTATTTTTTAGTACTGTTTAGTATTTTAAATTTTTTTTTTTTTACCACAGTCAATATCCTTATACTCCAAAACGGTGCAGTTCAGAACCAAAACGGTGCAGTTTATACGCAGGGGGCGGCAACAGATGGGAGTAGCAAAGGAACAAAACCGGACTCAACGTAACCCGGATTCCCTCTTTTTCTTTTAGAATTCCATCTGGACCGTCTAAATCTTGATTATAAATCTTGATCAAACGGTTCAGATTTAATTTTACTTTTTTTTACTTTTGTCTTTTTCAAAAAAGACAAAACTCTATTTTTTTTAAAAAAAATCTGGACCGTTGGACAGTCCAGATGAGATTCTGAGAGAAACGGAGGGAGAGAGAAAAGGAGGAAATCCTCTCCCCAACATAACCCGGATTCCATTGCAGTGTGAGAGCGACAAGCTGTTACAATTTCTAGAGCGACGCGAATCACGCGATGTAATCTTCTTTTTGACCAGATTTATTTATTTAATTTGATAAAATTAAGGAAACAAAATAAATTACTTAATTTAAACATGTCATATAATCTGTTTAAAATATCTTTATAACATTAAATTATATATAAATTTATAAATTAGATAAATTAGTTTTAAAAAATAATAAATAAAATGTTTTTTTTTAAAATTTAGAATTAAACTTTATCTGTGTAACGTTAAATTATATACTAATTTATAAGTTAGATAAATGAGTTTTAAAAAATAATAAATATTTATATAATAAATAAAACGAAAAAAAGTTTTAAATTTAAAATTAAACTTTATCATCAAATCAAGTTCAAATTAAGTCCTACATTAGGGCTGGAAGAGCATTACGTCAATTTAAGTAATTGCCTTAAAGAGTAAAAAGCACAAAATTTTAAAAAAAATAAAATTAGAATCTAGGAAAATAGGAAAAATCTAAAAAAAAAAAAACCATTTGAATTTCAAAATCTCAAATAGGCGATTTCCTAATAAAATAAATTTTGAATTGCTTTATTGTTCATATTAATTGGATTATTATTATTATCAACAAGATTTTGAAATTCAAGTAATATTTTCTCTTATTTTTCCTAGAATCTATGAAGGTTACCACTTTAGCATAATAGAAATTAAGAAAACTTAAAAAAGATTTTATATCCCAATGAGTCGCATTTGAAACTTCCCTAACCGAGGACAGCAGTGCAGTGGCACAGCTGGTGGTATTGAGATGCTTTATATCTCCCCTTAGGTCCCATGTTCGAATCCCCCTCCCCTCGCCTTGTACAAAAAAAAAAAAAAGAACATTTTCTCGAGACAAAAAGACTTCTAAAACATATTTTTTTGAGTTTGAATATGTATTTGAATTCATGATCCAACTGAGACAAGCCTGAAAGCATTTAAGACCAAAATAAGAGCGCTATTAGAAGAAGCCTTCCTCCATAGGAAATGCTGAACATAATACTCCCTCCGTTCCTAATTATAAAAGCTAATTGATTTTTTTTGGAGAGATTAATGAAGTTAATTAAATTAATTTAAAATATTTTTATTTTTTCTTCAAACTTATTAGTTTAACTAATAAATTAATATAATCTAAGAATATTTAACTTATGAAATGATTAAGTAACTTATTTAGCTTCCTTAATCTCTCCAAAGAAAGTTAACTAGCTTTTATAATTAGGACCGGAGGTAGTAATAACCTTCAAAACAAATCGTGCTTTACAAAAAAACTTGCCTCCTTTGTTTATTTTTTTTGCAGTATAATAATCCACCCTTCTTCATTTATATGTAAAGAATTACTGCTGGATGACAAAGTAATACTCTCACCAAGACATAGTTGATTTTTGTGTGGAGAGATTAAGGAAGATAAAGAAATGACTTAATTATAATACAGAATGTATATCATTGAATTATATGTTACTACCTCAGGTCGTAATTATAAGACTGGGTTGACTTATTTTTTTGGAGAGATTAAAGAAGCTAAATAAGTTACTTAATCATTTCATATATTGTGTATCCTTAAAGTATATATTAGTTTATCAATCAAACTAATTAGTTTGGAGAAAAAAATACTTTAAAGTAATTTAATTAGCTTCCTTAATTTCATCAAAAAGGTCAATTTGGTCTTATAATTAGGACCGAGCAATAGTTTCTAAGTCACACAAATTAGTTTGAAGGAAAAAAAATACTCCCTCCGATCCTAATTATAAGAGCTAGTTGACTTTTTTGGAGAGATTAAGGAAGCTAACTAAATTATTTGAAAGTATTTTTATTTTTTTCTTCAAACTTATTAGTTTGACTAATAAACTAATATATAATCTATGAATATTTAACATATGAAATGATTAAGTAACTTATTTAGCTTCCTTAATTTCTCCAAAGAAAATCAACTAGCTCTTATAATTAGGACCGGAGGTAGTAAATAAAAATACCCTGAATCAATTTATTTAGCTTCCTTAAATTTTTCAAAAAAGTCAATTAGGCCTTATATTTAAAATAGAGGTAGTAACATATTTCTTTTCCTCTAAATAATACTAGTATATTTAACTAGGATTTAAAATATTTAATAATTCACGGGTCGGGTTACATACCAACCATGAAAGCTCTGTAACCCGCCCGGCTCAGGAAACTCGTTGATTTCTAATTTTCTATTTGTACGATCATGAGAACATGAATCAGAGTTCGGACTTCGGAGTAATACTCCAAAGGCAAGTTGGCGAAAAAAAGAAAGAAAAAAAATTCCAAAAGCAGACTCTGAGTTTGACGCCAACGCTCTTGGCAAAAAATGGAGGCGCTGAGGAACGGATTTTCGGTGTTAGAACTGGATGCCGATGATAGTAAAGTGACCGTCAACTCTGTTGCTCCTGCAGCCACTGGGAGCACTAGCGCTTCAGGTTTCTCCCACTGTCAAATTTTTCACTGATTTTGTATAACCTACTTCATTTTCACTTCTTTCTTGAAATCCCCGCTGGCACTTGCTTTTGGATTCGACTGTGAGTATTTTGGAGACAACCCAATATGTTTTCTTGATGACTTTATGCTGATGAAGTTGGTTGAAAATTGGGAAGCAATTAATATATGTTATTCTTAAAGAAATCAGAAAGATAGTGGGTTCTTTTAGATTGCTGGTGACTTGGTGTTAGTTGTTTGCTAAGTTATCGAATGCATTAGGTAATGCCAATTTGGCTTGAAGGAAATAGGTTTACTATTGACTGACATACTTTTGGGCTTGTTAGTGTATGTGAATATTTGTTACGGTTGAAAGATTCGTGTGCTTGAGTAAATTGAGCTTCATAATTATAGTAAACAAGGCAATTGCTGGCCAGTGGGATTGCATGTGTTGATTATGAACTGATGGTCGGAATGCAGTTTAAGATCGTGTTAAATAGTCATTGATTGTTAGCCTAAGGCCTATGGTTATTTGTTTGTTGTTTTTAAGTTTTACGTAACAGAATTAAGAACCTAAGTTAAGAGATGAAGGGACTGCATGTGTTTACTGTGGCTTCAGAGGCTGTATTTATAGATTTTCAAGACCAGGGTCAATTCAGATTTTGAAATTCCACTGATCCATCAATTATTCTTGGGTATCCTCTGTTGGTTTAATTATGGCAATAGTCTGTTATTATGTCATTTAATATTATTGTTTTTTGGTAACTATTTCCTACTATTATTATGAAGTCGCTCATACCATACCGATATCCGCTATAGTCATTTGGTAATTCTCCATGTTGTTACTATACTATATTGTCTTAAAAGTTCATGAGCAAATAATTCTTAGTTGAAAAACATTAGTGTTTTCTTTCCTTCATTGGACACACAACCAACTAACATACACTTTCTTGAGGCAGGTAGATGTGAGAAACAAAACCAACAAAACATAGTGCCTCCTTCAAATGAATACAAGCTGCCTCTTGTTTGGATTGACTTGGAAATGACGGGTAAGCATGTGGGATATGCTTATATATACTTAAGTAAACATTTTTCCTTTTCTACTTCTCTCTTTCTGTTTGGTTGGTGTATTTTACAAACCTCTAGCGCTGCAAAATTATAAAGTTTTTATACCAGAAAAGCATGGTACTTCTCATTGTAATACTTTTGTGTTATATTAGTAAAATTCAATGACATGGGTCAACATCTATGTGGAATTATAATGAACACAAAGGATCCTCCTTCTTGGAAATTAAATCTGTTGAGAGCAAAAAGACATTAGAAATATCTTCTGTTATGGTGGCTTATTGTTAGCTTGTTCTGTCTTTTCATTTAATACTAGAAATTGGTTGCTGTGGTGTTAACAAATTCAAGATTTTTTTTTTCCCTCCTGGTGATTTAGATACACAGCAAGAGATATTAATTCTTTAGGATCTAAAGTTGTTTTTCTTAATAAAGATAGCTTTACATGCACTCAGCAAGGACATGATGCCCTAGAATGAATCAACACTTTATTGAGATGTTGCCTCGGCTGGAGCATGGCATTGTCATGTCAGCACTTTATTGCACAAGGACTATCTCAATACCTTTAAATGTATATATCATAAGAGAGTTGACTGACTAATAGCATAAAAAAGGGCAGGATAAGATAAGATCTTACCAGTCTCCAAACCTATACCTAGAAAAGAAATGCATAACCAAGTAATCAACTATCATTTTGAGCTGGCTGGCTAGAGAAATCTAATTATGCCTCATGTTAGTTGAACAGCACAAACGAATTTGTGTAAATGATAGAATTCTCCAACTCTGATTTTATTTAAGACTGTGATTAGAGTCTTTTCTGCTAAATAGTGAAGAGAAAGGCCAGTTGTTACAATATTAGAACTAGAATCATGCTATAAAATAGAAAAATAAAGATAAAAAATGATAGTCTTTACAGAGATCAGGACCTCCTCCAATGGCCTTCTCCAGATGTTGCTGAGGGCCCTAGCCTTCTACTGGCTGCTTTATCTCAAGTATTCTCTATTTTTTCCCTGCACCACCTTGCTTCTCATGCTTGTATGGGCCTACATATTCTATCTCCTTGCGTAAGACATGACCCCTTCTCATTGTGCCTTTTTATCCCAAAATAAAAGACATGATCACTTCTAGAGCTTCCTTGGTAGTTGGGTGTTCTTTCCTCATAAAACTTAAATGCTGCCACACAAGCTATTGGTTCCATCAAATTGAAGCTTATAATCCATATGGATGTCTTCAATGTCCACAAACAGTATATGCTGCCAAAATCCTGGTCTTTCCGTCCTTCACCTTATCTCTTTAAAGTGCAATTAGATATGCTTCCAATTTCTTAGCACACACCCTGCATTCAAATGATGCCAAACGTTTGTATTCATGAAACTGGCTGAGATTAATTTTTCTCGGTTCTTTACTGAATCATGATAGTGGGAAAAGGCTTGTTATGGTTATTGTTGTTTATGCCTTTATGGTAGTCTATAAATACGGCTTTGAGGCAACAAACCTACCCAACTAGCCTAGATCTTTGGAGCTCGTTATAAGTAACATATTGAAATCTAAATCTAATTCTATGAAATTTGAATTAGAACAGAAAAACACTCAAACAACTTGTATATAACATGATACATAAAGTATGTAAGAAAAAATAGACAACAGAA
Organism: Acacia crassicarpa; assembly: GCA_034222035.1. Taxonomy (NCBI): domain Eukaryota; kingdom Viridiplantae; phylum Streptophyta; class Magnoliopsida; order Fabales; family Fabaceae; genus Acacia; species Acacia crassicarpa. The sequence continues at coordinate 46,556,568 of JAWXYG010000003.1, forward strand.
AGATAGGAAGGTGGAGAGGATCTTGGAAATACCACTAGTGTTGTGATTTCCAGCAATTCAAACATTTCAAGCTGCAGTTTGATCTAAACAAAAGTGGGTAGTGATAGAGACCAGGGAATAAACACAATAATACCACTGAGTAATGCAGATTCTGATTAATATTCCCTCTGGTCCTTATTATGAGACACTAACTAACAATTCTCACAAATAAATAAAAACAGTTAAAGTCATTAAATTTGTCATAAAATTTAAGTAATTTCCAATATTACCCCTACTAATTGCATTAAACTCTAATATCATATTAATTATTACTCTTACCCCCCACCCTTATTAATTAATAATTAGGGGTGCACATGGGCAAAATATTTAATGCTCTTTGGAAACAAGCAAGTGCCTTATAGAAAGGATCAAATAGCTTGTTAGTCAATGCCTTATAATAAGGACCAGAGGGAGTAATATAGAAACCTTCCTTCTCAATGGGAGGAGGAAGTTACAACCTGAACAATATCTCAAAATACAAACCTAGCAATTTAAGGGGCCAGCACTCTCCTCATCATTCACTCTCTACTCAAAACATGATGTCCTCCCCTCAAAATATCTAACGGCTAAGTAGTCATTTCAGAAGGAACAAAATGCTCGCACAAGATCCAACATAAACATGCTACAAAATACAAGCCTACAATGACTAAAGTAAACTAGGTCTGCTAATATCACCAAAATAGCAATAAGTTGAAAGTCAACTTTCGGGTCACCAAAAGCATCTTTGCCTTATGCGTGTTTCTGGCTGATCCTCCTTTTGTAGATATGTTTGACTAGATCAGCTCTATCAGGTTGTCAGCTTTAAACTATGAATCTGAGCACATATATACATTCATCTTTAGCCTTATTTGATCTCTTCCTGTCTAATTGTTTTTATTGTATATAAGTTTTCATTTTGTATATTCTGCCTGTCAGAATATTCTTTGAATTCACTGCCTTTCTTTGTTCTGTCTTTCCTGTATCACGATATAAAAGTTAGAAACCCACTTCTGAAACATGGTTGAGGACCCTCTCCTTGCTGGCATAATTTTCAAAGGAACTATCATATTTACCTAGTATTGTTTTGTTGCCAGTGGTATTATTATCTGTCTTCAACTTAAGTTAAGATATAGCCTGATAATACTCTTTTTGTTGTCCAATCCTTTTGTACCTGCATAGGCTTGAATGTTGAAGTGGATCGCATACTGGAGATTGCTTGTATTATAACAGATGGGAATTTAACCAAAACATTAGAGGTATCTTTGTTACTTGATCGTGCATGGTATGCCTATGTTGGTTTTTCTAACTCTACTTATTTGACCACTGCATTTTTCATGAGAATTCGCTCGCTTTTGGTTCCAGCCACTAATTTTCTTGACTTTAACTTCCCTGTCTTCTGAAAATCTCTGTAAGAAAAAGTTGCTTAATTCATAATTTAAGAGATTGCATATTATCTCTGATTTTTCAAATGACGTTTGTTAGTTTGACATTAATTGCATGGCTTATTATAATAAGGTGCAATTAATATCAAATAAACAAGGCTTGAACTTGTAATCTTATCCTTCACCATCTAGAAGGGGTAAATAATGGTGCCATTAGACCTAATGGTAATCTAATTGATAGAATCCATAGATGTTATCTTCTTTTGAGGAATGACTGAAACCTTTTTTCTTTTTGTAAATCTGTCATGGAGAGACATGAAGTAGTAGTCAGTTTAAATCATGCGTTTTTGTTATGTATAAGTAAAGACCTATTCCTTGATGGATGATCATGTTGGAACATATTCAAGAATGACAAATATCTGCCAATTTAGGGTCCTGATTTGGTCATCCGTCAAACTAAGGAGTGTTTGGATAAGATGGGAGAATGGTGTCAGAGTCATCATGCAGCCAGTGGTAAGTTCTTCATGCCATATCTGGTTCCTTAATATTTCCTCCCCCCTCCAGTTTTTCTTTTGCTAAATATGCTTGATGATTTCTACTAATGATTTTTACCATTTATTAAGGGTTAACTAAGAAGGTCCTGCAAAGTACTATTAGTGAGCGAGAAGCTGAAAAGCAGGTTTGTAGTTACTGTACTGTACTATACCCTGTAATTTGCTATCTTTTCATGAAAACATATTCCCTTGTAATATTGAATGGAAATTATATTTCCATGTATAGCCAATCATCCATCAGGGGATTGTCAGGTCCCTTAACATTTCTTTCTGGCATTATTGCATACAAGTATGGAGTTCATGTTATTATTTGAAGGGCATAGTGCACAAGGCTCCCACTAGATGGGGTCTAATAGAGAGGCTGTTTTTAGGATTTAAACCTATGACCTCCAAGTCACATGAAGGCAACCTAACAGTTGTGGCAAGGCTCACCCTCCATTATTTGAAGGGCAAATTATCTTTTATTTGCCAATAATTAATTCATACAATTTTTTTAGTAGATAAAATGCTGGTGAACATGCAGTGCAAATGGTTGTGCCTTGGGTGGTCCGCATTGTGATTGAACCTAAAAACTTTATCTGGATTAAACGAAGCTTCACTTAGAAGTAAATTTCAAGCCATATTGTGGACTTAAATTCCAATTTCTTGCTCAAATTGAGGGAATAATTGATATACGGAAAAAATAAATTCTGCACTTATCCAAGGTCCATTAAAGTGGCCATTTATAAAACGTTACTTGCTGGCATTTATAATCTCATATATTAAGCCAATTATATTTGTGCCAAGTCTTACGGGGTTGTTGCTCGTATTTCTATTATTGGTGATAGACTTGTTACATTAACAGCATCAGAAAAGCCATTTCCTTTTTCTTATTAATTTATTTACTTAGAAGATCACATTTAAATTTCCACTTAATGTTATTTTTTCAATTGCAACAATCAATTCTCTTTTCCAATTTTTCCTTTTTAACTTATCATGAAAATTTGTGATATCTTGGAATATTGCAGGTTATTGAATTTGTGAAAACAAATGTTGGTTCATATACACCTCATCTAGCAGGAAATTCGATATATGTGGATCTTCTCTTTCTAAAGGTATTCTGTTTCTGACATTTTTTAAATAAATGGTAATTGTTTTGGGCGGATGGTATTGTTTTAATATAATGGTATTAGATAATCCATAATTATAATAATTATATATATAGGATTATTCTGTGTATAAAAATCATGCATTTTACTGGGGAAAATATGTTATGGAGTGTTTGGATCACTGGCTGCAGTCCTATGATGCCAAGAATTATTTCTAGCACTGCCATGTATAGTACTTCCCCACACATTTTGACATAAAAGAAATAACTTATTGAACTCTTTCCTCCAACTCAGTCATGACTCTTTTGGTATGATGGTTTAATATAAAGTTGTTAGACAGCTCCCATTTTCCTACTGTTCTTTTGTTTTGCTGTTCTTTCTACTGTTTTTACTTGATCTCTTTGTGCAGAAATATATGCCAGAATTAGCTGCTCTCTTCTCTCACGTGCTTGTTGATGTTAGTAGTGTTAAAGCACTCTGTGTTCGCTGGTATCCCAAGGGTGAGGATTTATATTACTTTTATAAAGAATGGATTTTTTATTTTTTTTTGGAAACAGCTGGTAACGTTGGTTAAACTTCTAATTCCGTCTCTTGCCAAAATTGATTAAAATCGTTATACCTCTCTTGTATATGTGACTACATTATTTGCTGGACTGATCTGTGTTATGAATATGGTTATTTTTCTTTTTAGGTTTAGACTTGCAGTTATAGTATTTTTGTTCGACCTAATTTAACACTGAAGCATTTAAAATTTTCTACTTTTGTTACTAGAAACTCAAAGTTAATCAGAAGGATTTTTTATTTTTATTTTTATTTTATTTTGCATATTTTGATACATTTGCTTGTGAGCTCTTCTATAAAGGCATACCATTCACATGCAGATCAGAGGAAAGCACCTACAAAGGAAAACAAACACAGAGCCTTGGATGATATCAGAGAAAGCATTGAGGAACTGAGGTACTACAAGGCAAACATTTTCAAACCCAGGACTAAAAAGTGATACAAATTTGCCTATAAGAATTGGTGCTTCATGAGTTTTAATGGGAAGGCATACAATGCAAGTGTCAATATGGTCACCATCAGTTATTATGAAAAAATTAAGCACTAAGGTCCAGTGTGGTATCGGACATTACTGTAAACAATATAACTTGTTAATTTTTTATATAATTTATAGATGAATATTAGAGCAATATTATTTTCTTGAATTACTTGTACTATATATATATATATATATATATATAACTATAACTATAACATTTATGCTTAATGTTGTACTCCTTTCATCGCTAAATACGTAGTTGTCTAAAACATACATTTATCTTTTAACTTTTTCAAATTTGCTCATAATTAAATAGGGGTTGATTTGAAAAGATTGTAAAGTTGATCTAGCCAAATGAAATTTCGTTAGATCCCTCTGGGTTTTAACTCGAAGTCTAAATCGGATATAAGATGGTAATATTAAAAAATGTTTTGAAAAGATCATTTGTCAAGAGTGGGGGATAAATTACTAAAGGTGAGTATTTTCTAAAATATCATGAAATTTGGAACTGCCTACTATATTTAGAAACAAAAACAGAAAAAAGTTACGTACAAAGAGGTAGTGATATTAACGTGAGTCCTCACGTGCTTCGATAAAATGTCAAATAATTAATTTTCTGATTATTAATATAAAATATATTTATCTAATTTGGTTAAATTGAAAAAATTAGTTGAGTTAATTAATATGACATATATTTTCCAAAATACTTTAATTATCTTTTTTAATTCCCTCATATCCTCTTCTCATTAATACGGTTAAATTAGGAAAACATTGATAAATATGAAAACTATACACTATCTCCGGCCCTATTATAAGACCATGATGATTTTTTAGAGAGATTAAGGAAGCTAAATAAGTTACTTCATCATATCATATGTTGTGTAACATTATATTATAGATTAGTTTATTAGTCAAACTAATTAGTTTGAAAAAAATACAAATACAAATACTCTAAAGTAATTTAATCAGCTTCCTTAATTTCTCCAAAATCAACTTAGTCTTATAATTAGGACTTGAGGGAGTATTACATTTAGGACAAAAACCAACTCTCAAATATGTCCTATATTAAGGATCAGATGGAGTATTAATATTGATATTCATAATCTAAAAATAATATGACTTATTATATATGGATATTTATAAATAAAATAAAGGGTTAAGTAGCAAATTTTCATTGGGAGTACACGCCCAGGAGTAATTTTACCGTGAAAATTTTTCTTGGCTCAATGTTGCCCTAGAAGTTTAAAAACGTAGTAATCTTTCCCTTTTTCCGTTAAGAAGTTAACAGTTAATGTCACTTTTTTAAGGGTTAAGGTGCAGATTTACTAACCAAGTATTACCCGAGGAGCGTCTGGCACAAATAACAATTGAGAGGACCAAAATTGCCAATAAACAATTAAAAAGTGAAAAAAAAAACGTCAAATAACGTTAGCGCCTTAGTAGCACAGTGGCATGGGAGCTTAGCTCCCCTCCCCTATGTCCAGGGTTCGAACCCTACCCTCTCCCCTACTATGTGTATCAAAAAAAAAAAAAACGCCAAATAACTATTAAAAAAAACAACTACCACAATTAACTATTAAAATATAAGGCACTGGCGTAGGACGGTGGCAGAGACATTGGAGGAAAAAGCGGTTAAGCCTTATTGTAGGATAAGGCAAACACCAACAGAGATGGGACCCATAGGAGCAAGCATTGTGGCAGCAGCGGTTGCTGCTTGTGGCATCGGAGGATGGAACTAGGGTGCAAAGTGCGTGCCGGTCGAAAGCTGTGGATTGCTGGATGAGTTCAAGAGGGTGAGTGGAACACCCAGCAATAATGGAAGCTTTGGAGACGCCGACATCGCCAACACTGTGACAGTCAATGGAAGACGGAGACACCAATGTTAGTTCTCAGTGTGTTTTGATGATTACTAACAATTATAAACAATATTGAAAAAGTTTTGACAAAGTTTAGGATGTTTTAAACTTGTAATTTTCTATCTGTCAAAACCAAACTCGAGCCTGGATTTGACAGAGAGCACAAACTTGTCAAACCATTCTCCAAACTCGAGACTGAACTTGAAGTTTAAAATCAAACCTTTGAGAAGTTCACATGAACTCGAGCCTACTGATGTTAAACTCGAGTTCATCTTTGCCAGAGAGTTTTGAACTTTGAAAACATGTTTTAAACTCTATACTTGCTCTCTTCAAACCTCAAGTTTGAAAGTTCTCAAAGAAAATTTTAAGAGTATGAACTCGAGCCTGTCATGGCAAACTCGAATTCATCTCTGGCGGGACAAGTTGTTTCAAACTTGAAGATATTTTCAAACTCTGCACTGTTCCATTGAAAGAAAAGTTTTTCAGTTTGAAAAGTTCACTAATGCTCAAGCTTGAGCCTAGCATCTTCAAACTCGAGCTTAGTTTTGGCCGAGAGCTTTTAGAGTTTTTTTAAAGAGAAGCAAACTCGAGCATAAGTGTTTTAAACTCGAGCCTAAAAGTTCCCGAGAGCAAAGAACTGTTTTTAAGCTATTTAAACTCGAGCCTAAAAGTTCCCGAGAGCAAAGAACTGTTTTTAAGCTATTTAAACTCGAGCCTGAGACTCTCAAACTCGAGCCTAAAAGTTCCAGAGAGCAAAGGATTTTTCAAGAACTTTGAACTCGAGTTTGTGCATTTCAAACCTCAGGTTTGCTCTTTCAAGTTAAAATTAAGGTTTGTTCAGAAAAGCTTCGAACTCAAGTTCACCACTTACAAACTCGAGTTCATCACTTAAACTCAATGCCTTTCTGTTTTCAAAATCGTGACACTCGTCTCTAGATAAACCAAACTCGAGTTCATGACTGGCAAACTCGAGTTCATTTTAACCCGAGAGCATTTTGGTGTTTCAATAACTTAAGAACCTCAGGTTTAGAATACAAACCTCAGGTTTACACTTTTTGAACTTATATATTTTTGAACACTGAAGCAACGAACTCGAGCCTGCATGAACCAAACTCGAGTTCGTGACGCTGGTTCAGAAATTTGAATTTGGACATTTCAGAAATCAACATTATTTGAACCTAATCTCTTCCAATATTATTCTCTGATATTCCTTGCTATGTTTAACGTCTTTATTAATGGATTTCAGAGCATTAAAAAATGTTTGGTGAGAGATTAGAGCATAAAGCAAAAAGTAACTCAGAGCATTTATTGCAAAGCTCAGAAAGTTACTCCTTCTGCCCAAATCCTTCTGTACACGCTCACAAAGCATTTAAGGATGATTGCTGAAAACAAGAAAACTCCTCTCCAACGGATTAATTCGCTGAAAGTCAACTATGATGACTTGGCCAACTGGATTAGGAGGAAACAAGAAAGAGAAGACCCCAAAACCACTTCAGAACACTTGGGCAACTTCTCCAACGGATCTATTTGGAAAGCAACGGTCATTAATTGATCTCTGAGTATAAATAGAAGAGCATTCAAGTCTTTCCAACAACGAAGACAACTGAGAGCGAAATTTGATCAAGAGTTCATTCATAACTTTCAGTTCTTCATCTGTATTGTCACTTTGACATTCTGTACTTCAGTATTCAACTTATCCACTCTTTGAGAGAGTTATTACTGTATTCATTCATTGATCGTAATAACCATAAGTCAGGGGACTTGGTGGTTGGGTGTATTGATTACATCTTGTAAGGGGGAGTGAGTTCTATAGAGAGAACTACTTTGAGTACAGAGGTTGTAATAAGTTTTTGTGAAGTTAGTGGATTGAAAATCCCAAGTGAGGCTTGGGGACTGGATGTAGGTCGGAGAAAGGACCGAACCAGTATAAATTGCATTGTGTCAAGCTCTCCTTCCCTACTCCTCTGTTAGCCTTTGTTTTTGTTGTTCAAAACAGAGCTCAGACTTTAAATTTTTGAAGATACCCAATTCACCCCCTCTTGGGTATCAAGCTCCTACTTTCAACCAAGACAGTGACGAGGTAATAGTTTGTTCAAGGTATAGTTAAAAACGCGTTTTAAATCGGAAAAAACGCGTTTTTACGTTTTAATCTCAGCCAAACGTGTAACGTTGCAGGAAAAAACGGAGTTAGAGTGAAATCGGTGAAAACGCTGACTTACAACGTAAAATCGCAAAATCGCGTCGTTTTTTAATAAAGCGAACAGAGTTTTTCATTTGCATCATTTGATGCATTTCTAATGGTGGAAAAAGAAACTTCAGATCCAGAGACAGAGGTAAGAGGAAAGAGGAACAATAAATCATATCAAAATTCAGAAACGTGAAGAAAATCACAGGAAAAAGGATGATTCAACTGAATCGCACCTCCACCTGGTTCTTCGATGATCACTGCCGTCAGAATCTGTGCCTCCCTTGTGGCTGTGAAGACAAAGCTTGCTGGTGGCCTGTGGTGGTGAATAACGCTGCCGGTGAAAGAGGAAGAAGAAGGTTGAAGGTCTGGAGTCCCACGGCGTAATTGCTCATTGCTCTGTTTTGTCGCTCACTCACTCCTCACTGTGTGTTTCCAAAAGCCGCCTCCCCATCTCTAATTTGTGGCTGGTTCTTTTCTTTATATTAGGTGTTTAGGTCTTCTTCCAATTCAATTCGTGGGCCCGCTTCCATTCAGTTGAAACAATCTTCTTCCAATTCAATTTGTGGGCCCCCTTCCATTCAATTCAATTGAAACAACAATCTGATTTTTAGTGCGTGGCTGTGTTATCACCTATAAGAATCAATATTATATAATAATAATATATCTACTTCCTACACTCAAACTCTTATTTTAAATTATATCTAGAGATTGATTTCTTTTAAAATCTCAATAAAATCTCTTGAAATTAGTAATAATATTTTCTAAAATATATCAAAATATATCTCAAATTTCTTTAAATTAGTAATATATATATATATATATATATGCAGGTAAAATCTCCGTTTTGTATTACGATTTTACGTTTTACGATTTTTCATTCTCCCCCCGTTTTCAGGTAAAATCTACGTTTTCACTACCTTGAGTTTGTTGGCGAATCTGCACCAAATTGTGTTTTTTTTTCCTTTTCATTTTTTAATTGTTGATTGGCAATTTTGATCCCCTCAATTGTTATTTGTGCCAGACGCTACTCGGGTAATAGTTGGTTGGCAAATCTGTACCTTAACCCTTTTTTTAATGGTCAACGTTAGTTTTTTAACGAAAAAGGGCAAGATTGCTACATTTTTAAACTTCTAGGGAGCCAAAAAAATCTTTCAGGATAAAATTGCTCCTGAGCGTGTACTTTCGGGACAAATTTGCTACATAACTGTAAAATAAATTATACCACTCTGGTCCTATTTATAAGTCCAGTTTGACCAAATCTCATATACCAAGGAAATGTAAGTATCTTAATGATTATGGAACAAATTTTCAACTTTACCCTCATTTATGAATGAGTACCTTTTAAAATTTGTTGTCAAATCTCTCTCATCTTTTTCTCTTTCCAACATGGTTAGCCAATTTCTCTCATCATCATTACTATGGGCAAAATTGTCACAATCTCATTTATTTGGTCAAAATGGACTTATAAAAAGGACCATATTTTTTGGTCAAAATGGACTTATAAATAGGATCAGAGTGGTACTAGTTTTTTACCGAACAATATTTTTTTTCTCTAATTTTATTAGGATAACAAAAAAAAAAAGAAGGAAAAAGAAGGGAAGAAACGTGGTTTCGGTTCGGTTCACTAAGGTTTGACAGTTTGGTGAGAAAAATTTCAAACTCGAGCGTCGAGGCTGGTGCGCCTTATGATCTGAGTTCTCACATTATTTCCATTTGCAATTTTACATAATCAACAACCAAATCAGAACGCCTCGTTCCCCCATTTTCTGTGTCCATGTCTATATGATTTCTCTTCTCGAGGTGACCGATTTTTCTCTTCTCAACCTGGGCTGAGTTCAGTCCTATAGGAAGCTCACTTTATTTGCTCATGATTAGTGCTGCATGCTTGATAAGGTGCTGTTGATAAAGAGCTTGGCCGGAAAGTCATGGTGAGTTCTTGAAGGAAGCGAATGTGCTTAGGTTGTTTTATTTTGATAATTTATCGAGGTAGATTATCGACTTGAATTTTTGCTTGATCAGAATTTCCTAGCTGGTGCTTTCAAACCGCCATGTCAAATTTCAATCTCGTTGGCTGATGGAGGAACTCGCAAGAAGGTATTGATATTATTTCGTTATGATTTTTTTAGCTGAACCTCTAGCATTGTGATTTGTGAGGTTTCTTTAGACATTCAGATCAATAGGTAAAAGGCCTCATTAACAATAATTCTTAAAGACGAAGTTCCTCACTTGTTAGTCTTCTGGGGCCTAAATCACCTAATTTGAGTTCTCTTCACTTGCACTTCTGATGGCGAGAAATTGATGTCATTCTCTACAAATAAATAAATAAGAAAGAATTGACATCGTCTTCTGGACGCAATGGATAATTTAAGTCCTTGCTCTTGGGCAAATCTCCTGAGACATGTCATCACAGGCTAGGGATATCTTCCCTATAATGTAACTTCAAGTTCTCTATGCCTCCAAATCCTGGCTCGTATATGTAAGAGGCCTTGATGTGATCAACACATCACAAGAAAATAATATTGAATGCTGTCTGCGTATTGCCTAATTGACATAATAAGATATATGAACCAGGCTAAATTACATAGCTTGAAAGCCAGTGACTACGATTCCTCTAACTTCTCTATCTTTAGGTTTTTCTTTTTTCTCCCCATTCTTTGTAGTCTTTTTCTTTTGTTGCACCTGTTTCTATTTTTTTTTCTTATTTCTATTAAGTGAGAAGTGTTTTTAGCTTCCAAACTATAGGATATGATTATATATCTTCCATTTTTGTTAAAAAATTGTAAGAAATTCAAATTATAATTTCCATTTTCTCGCCATTCTGATATTTTAGGTTCCCCTAAGGAGGGAAAATGGCCAGTCAGTCATGGTTCCTCTCTTTCACAGTCAGGAGAATATAGTTGGAGAGGTACCTTGCATGCCATTCTCAAAAATTTTGCTTTTCTTCCACCCATATTTAGTGCTTGGTGGAATTTGTTTGGGTGAATGTGGCAATTGGAACTCATTTGATTTGACTGTGGCTGCAGCTTATTATAGAACCTTTGTATGGGAAGAAGATGGAACATAATGGTGTTAAAATTGAGCTCCTTGGTCAAATAGGTGTGCTTTCTTTTATTTCTCTGGAGTATAGTAATCTATACTTTGAATAAGCATTTTCATGGATTTCAACTAGTTTGCCTTTGTTTTTAAATTTAATGAAATTAGTAAGTTGTTTAGGCTTGATCTGAATCTTTTGTATTCTGAACTAGTGTTGAACTACATACAATATTACTTTCAAAATGTTTAATTCTTGAATTTTAATTTCTGTACTGGAGTTTTTTTTTTTGAATGTATTCTAGAATCCTTCCTTGATGTTGGCCTCTAACTTAGACTTAACTTTAGTACTTTCTATTATCTTGTATTTATTATGACGCTTCATTTCTCTCACGTGCAGAGTTGTATTTTGACAGAGGCAACTTTTATGATTTTACATCACTTGGTAAGTTGAAGCTTTTATGGTTTAGATCTTTTCCTTCTTCCCTCTTTAGGGTAGACTTGCAAGCATTATATTCCTTTTCTTCTCTTATCTCTCCTACCCCTCTGCTAGGGACCAACATTATCCGTTTTACCTTTTACTGTTTACAATTTGTATGATTATTCCACACAATCTTTAATTGCAGTACGTGAGCTTGATGTTCCTGGGGAATTATATGAAAGGAAAACGTATCCTTTCGAGTTCTCTACTGTTGAGATGCCATATGAATCATACAATGGAGTCAACATAAGACTTAGGTAATAAATTTATCCAACTTTGATAATGATGAATTTCTTTTTTTTAAATTTTTTTTTTTTTTGGTGATGATGATGAATTTCTTGTAAATCTTATTCTCTCATTTTCTCCTTGTTTCCTTCATGGTGCCATAACTTTGTCTTCTTGGCACAAAACAATAATGTCCTATCGAGGGAGTGCATGATAGCTATTTTATTTTGTATGGATGTCTGATATGGGCTTGTTGGAGAAGTTATAGAGATCCCAATGCAAGATTGCAAGTGAAGTAATTTTAATCAAGCTCTGACTGTTCCTTTATATTCTTATGTGTGAATGTTACTCCTAACTAAATACTGTGTTACTTGATCCTATAATGTTCCTTTTGCAATCAAATATGAGTCCACTTCAATTTATTAAGATTTTTGACACGGGGACAATTTGCTGCATGCATAACAGGGTGGATGAGCCCTATGGCAATACATAATCTTGAGCATTTCTATTGCTTTATAACATAAAATCTAGTAAATATGAGAAACTGGACAATATAAACACGTTCTGCTTAATTGGTTTATCTTATGGCAGTCAGAAATAAGAGGTGAATTAAACTATGCTTTCCCTCATAATTATGACAGAAACTAGCAAGGTTCAAACTCCCGACTACTTGATGAATTATACTACGACAACATTTCAAAAGAACCACTTCACCGGAATGCTCTAGTCATTAAGCAATAATTAATTTTGTGACTAATGTCTGGGTGCACATAATTGGCTGTACATTTCTACTGTTAGTTGACAAAGCTAATTTCTCGTCTTTCAGGTTTTGTGATACTTTAAAAGGCCAATTTATTGAACCTTTCATTCTTATATGATTAGATAAAACATTCTAAACTTTGATGGGACTGAGCTAGATTTTTATAGAGCAATAGATTTGATCCTAAATCATAAATTAAGCTAAAGTTTGGATGACCAGCTGCAAAATCACAGTTTATTAAAGCTCCTCATTCTTTGCTCATCAACTTTTCTGTAACTCATTGGCTAAACTTGTAGCTCATTGTTTGGTCTTCTTTTCTTTGTCTTGCCAAACAAAACAAAAAGGAAGAGACAATCTTAATGCATCTAATACTTCAGGGGTTAGGGGGTTCAAGAAGTTGTCATATTACAGTTCTTAAAACAAGCAAAGGTTAAAGAGATGAACCCTTTTTTGGCAAAACATGCAGGTATGTTTTGAAGGTGACAATTAGTCGAAATTTTGTCAGCAACATTGTGGAGTACCTGGATTTTGTGGTAAGCAGTTTTGTGCCTGTATGTACTGGAGAAATTTGCTTTATGACCAGAATTGGCATAGTCCTTCCTATATAATTGTCTCATTTATTCTCATGGATTTAATTGCTTTACTTGAATTTATTTGTGATGTCTTTTATTTGAATCATCTATGTTTATATATTAATAGCATCTTTAGTAAACTGCACTATTTATAAGCCATAACAATGCGGCTTGCTCCTTATGCTTTTTGCTATTCATGGACCTTAAATCTAGCTGTCAAAAGAAACAACAGTACAGGCTATGATTGCCTAATACCATGATTGTACTTCCTGCAATTTTATCATCTATATTGGAGTTATGCAGAGCTATCAATGTCCTGTATCCTGCTTCATTCTTCTATGACAAGATTATATATTCTGTTGTTGGAGTGATTACAATTGAAGTTTTTTTTCCTTTTTCCAGATGTGTGTTTTCTGATTATTGCAGAAAAAGTGTATGACAAGTAACCCTCTTTTTACTTTGATTCTTCATCAGGTTCGCAATTACAATCCAGCTCCAGCAATCAATAATAGCATTAAGGTTAGGATAAATAAATTATCTATTCATGTATATCTTTGGTAGTCAAATTTTATACACATTTAACAATGTAAGATTTTTTTTTTTATTTGAGTAGTAACAATGTGAGATTTTTACTTATGCTTAAAATTAACAGCGAACTAGGAGTCTGGCCAAGAAATGAAACTGTGAACTGGGAAGTATTTTTGCCCATGGCCTGAAACTGCTTGAATTGGCATTTTCAACTACGCATTTTCAATTACGCTGAATGTATTCTGCTTGTCTTAGAACTCCTTGAAATTAGTCGCAACTTATCTTTTAGGTCTCTTTGTCCAAAACAAGTCCATCCCTTTGCATGATAAGACTTTGAGAATGCATCATAAATTATGGTTTGGGTGCTTTCTCGGAATGATCTGTTAATGCTATCTTTATATATATATATAATCCTCTTGGACGAATATCTATTTTCTTCGTCCTAACCTTTCATTGGAGGGAATTTGTGGACAGTGCTGTGGCTTTGTGTTTTTTCTGAGTTATAAACTTATAATTAAAGCATGAGTTAATATATTTGATGTACTCTGGGAGAAAAATGCTATTTCTTAATATCTTTTTCATCATTTTGATGTTTCATTCAGATGGAAGTAGGAATTGAAGATTGCTTGCACATAGAGTTTGAATACAGTAAAAGCAAGTAAGAATTAATTAACTCATCCTAAATAGCATGTTTCAATGTTTTCGTGATGCTAAGTTAGAGGTGACTCCGATTTTTTGTTATTCAAAAAATGACAGGTACCATCTGAAGGACGTCATCATTGGCAAAATATATTTTCTCCTGGTGCGAATCAAAATTAAAAACATGGAGCTAGAGATAAGGCGTAGAGAGTCAACTGGGTCAGGGACCAATACTTATGTCGAAACCGAGACCCTTGCAAAATTTGAGTTGATGGATGGTGTTCCTGTCCGAGGTAAGCATATTTACACTTAATAGTTTTTCCATATAAAGTACTAATATTCATATTTGATTGATATGCACGATGCTTGTGATGAAGAACATGAACCTAGGTTTTGATATCTGTCCACCACTACTTATCATGTGATTTGCTTATATGGACAAGACACATGCTTGTTACCTTATGTTGAACCTTCGTTTTCTGAAGAAATAAGGACGACAAGAATTGCATATCTGACCCTTGATCATGAAAGTTCTGATAATATGTCAAGAAGTTTAGAGGCCCACCACTTACTACTTGTATAAAAAGTAAAAACTTAATTTAGCTGAATAACATGAAACATTTAATCTAATCTTGAAAATTTGATGCTTATCTTGTTTAAAAATAAAATTGATATAAACATTCCATTATTATATCTAATTGTATATATTTTGTATAAACCATCATGTAGGGGACAAAACTATAAAAATGGATTACACTGAACAAGACTTCTAAATAATTTGGTTTGCTGTAGATTTTATATTGATATTGATATTATAAATTTTAACTTTTTCTTAAGTACTATGAAAAGTCATCAAGCTCACGTAACTCGTATATGTATAACCTTTTATACATTTATTCAAATAAAAAACAAGATTGTTTGACAAAGCAAGCCAAGTTTGAGCAGCTCTTTTACATCACCCGTTGTAATACTGATAATAGAGGAACATATGTAGTATGAATGTAATATATACATGGGAGAATCATACTTTAGGATCAAATGCACAAATTAATCATTAAGAAGGCTCTCAAATTTATCACTCACATAACACAAATCTACGACTAAAGATATTTAACAGTATTTACCACTCGGACAACACAAATTTACAAGTAGAACAATGAGTATTTACCATTAGCAGCCCTTAGGACCTAAGACATAATTCTCCCTTCGTATTCTTTGTACTTGTTTGTTTGTACCATGGACCATCTGATCTTTAGTATAATAACCTATTTGTTGAAACTTTATTTCTCATTTTAACCTAAGGAATGCTACTGAGTATAATTCTTTTTACAGGAGAATCAATTCCCGTCAGGTTGTTCCTCAGTCCGTACGAGCTGACACCTACCTACCGCAACATCAATAACAAGTTCAGTGTGAAATATTTCCTGAATCTTGTTCTTGTGGATGATGAGGATCGAAGGTACTTTAAGCAACAGGAGTTCCAACTGTATCGTCTGCTAGATAATTCTTGAAACATTTTGAACCTCATTGTGAAGCATGAATCCTTGCAATGCCATCATGCTGTTAGATGCCTTCATACTGACAGCAGTTTTGTGGTGATTTGGGGGTCTTTTTGGTCTTGTAAAGTACTAGATACAAGAACTAGTTTACTTGATTGTGTTCATCAGGATAAGTGCGTTTTAATTGAACAATTTTAAGCACACTAAAGCTCATCTTAATCTTGAGTTTAGTCTGAGTTCACATTAGGTGCCCCTTATGTGCTCATACCTCTATTAAAGGGATGAGCATATTATTATTATTATTTTTTATATTGTATTTATTTAGATTTAAATTATAAGTTGCTTTCTGAAAGTTTTTTTTTTGTACCCACTATCTCAAATTAATTAGTTTCCAATCTACTGGTGTTATAGACAAATATTTTTGAATGCAGGACTGAAAACTAATTAATTTGAGATACTAGGTGTAAAAAAAAAATCAGAAAACAAACTGGGTGTAAATTTGTGTGAATTTTTTTTTAGAAAACAACATATAATTAAAATCTAAATCAATATAATATATATATATATATATATATATATATATATATATATATAAAATGCTCACCTCTAATAGAGGTATGAACACATAAGGGGCACCTAATGTGGACTTGTTTAGTCTTTTGTATTACAAAAATTAGTTGGGCTAGGAAGAAATAAACTTGTTCATTTTCTTTGAGAAAAACATTCTGATATTGTAATATCACTGCGGATTTGCAAGCATTGAACATGATACTAATTCATTCACAATCCACCTGGGTGTAAATCATAGCATGTTGCAATTGTGGCACGCAAATTTTGGGAACGAACCCATGATAAGATTAATCCCATCTATAATGAACTATTTGAAAGATGTAATACTTCCAAAATGAGAAACATATAACACAATCGTGCAAGTTGCGTTTTCTTTTAGCACTGCTTTTGTATTTTCCTTAATTTCTTTAAGAAACTTTCAAAGGCCTTTAATTTTGGGGAAGATTTAAATTTATTTTGCACTTAAGTTTCTTTGATCTACAATACAATTTTTCAAGTCTGGCAATGCATGTTTGAAATCAAAACACTTCTTACCATTACATTATTTCAGGTTAGCAGAGGCCGCCAAGTATAAAATAGGACTAATTATAGTGTTAAAATTATTAATAAAAGTCATTTTATACTTTGATTAATTAAACAATGTAAACATGACCAACTCATTTGTCATTCTAAGAAAATGGTTCACCAGCTATCTTGTCCATCGTTTCCAACCCCGCCACATAAACACATATTGCACTTCATGACAAGAAGTATCGTTTACAGCTCACATACTCTCTCTGGTCTTTAGTGGATCTTATATTAATGACCGGAGGGAGTGCAAAATAAAACTTCTTCTGACTACACAATGCGTGTATTACTAGATTGTACACATTAAATTAATGTGTTTTCACCAAAAAGAAGTAGAATGAAACACAAGCAGCCACTTGCATACATAATAGAGGTTACAAAACAAGGAAGATTTAATTTTTTTTAAAAAAAAAATCTTCCAAAAAGGAAACATCAACTAAAATACTCACAAAACTACTAAGATACAGAAAGGTGAATACTGGTAGAGGAACAAAAGGAAATTAATATAGCCAATAATCAACTTCCAAGCATTAATCCGAATGCTCAGGTGCAAGTAACTAGTCATTGATCTATATCTTGGGGAAAGACAAGCCAATAAGATTCGCCTTCATGCCTCCTAGATGGAGCAAACATTGCCAAGTGAGCTGCCTCTATCAGAATCATCCGCGATTCTTGAACATCATGAGCATTCCTATGAAATTAGACATTTTAAATAGTATAAATTGAGTGGGTTGTAGCACCATATATCCAGCTACAGAAAGGAGTAAAAAGTTCTTTGAAATACTCCAATGTCACAGATCATGAAATGCATAGCAAAGAAAGTAATAACCTACCATATTTAATTTATCTTGGACCTTACAATAACCTGCTGAGAGACTTGATGAGTAATTTCAAATTCCTTCTTGTAGCCTCATCACCAGTGAAACCCAATATATCAGAGCTAATATTCTGCAATAGTGCAACAAAAATGAGAACAGAATTAGCCAGATCATTTGTAATCAATGAAATTTATTACTGGTTCCAAATTACAGGCTTACCTCAACGTTCTTCAGGGTGAATATGAGAGTGTAAATAGACTTGCGAATAAGTTCAGTGTTCTCAGGGGTCATGATGGACGAGTTTACCCTTCTGTGTAAATTTAGCAAGACCTTAGTTGTCAAAACACATTTTCCAGCATAAACATGGGTGAAGAGTGTCTTTATTTCATACTAATAATATATATGTTATTCAAGTATTAAGCATCTTGATGGAAATAGAATATGGAAGGAGAATGACGAGATATAGGTTACAGACAACGGGAATTTAGATCAATTTGTCCACTTTATGTTTGAGCCGGCCAAACAAACAAAAGGAAATTTCAACCTTTATACAACTAGTGTACTACCCTGACAGCGCAAAATTTCTACAAAAAGAAAGGATCGTGCTCAAAACTGAGGCGAGGTAAGAGCAGGCTCCTACCATAAACCTAATGTGATCCCTCTTCCTTTGAAACATGATCTGAACCAAGTTCCAGAGCATGGTGCATTTGCATCCTGATCACGGGGCAGATGCTCCAGATGGATAGAAGCAGCATTCCTAAGTCAGAGCTGCCACACAGGAACCCAAAAAAGCAGAGACTTTCTTCTTTTGTACTGATCCTTAAGGACAAGGATCTTTTGTTGTGGGGATTATATTGACATGTGCCAATAGGGATAAGTGTCACGGAAAGTTTGGAAATATATGTATTAGGTCTATAAATAGGAGTCTTGATGTTTGTAATCAGTGTTGGGTGAGTACATATTTTACGGTTTACCCTATTCTCACCAGTTTACCTCTATCACCAAACCCAAATAAACCTCATTTTCTCATTCCACAACCAACTTCATCACCCCTTCTCCCACATCTCTTCATTCCGGATCTCTCCCAAGAATATAACGTTGACACAACAGTTGGCATCTTATATACTAGTAATAACATGCTACAAGGATGTGTATGCAGGCATGACATAACAGAGATAAAAGTGCTAGAGAGGTTTCTTTAGTTATAACCTCAAATCTTCAGAGGCTTGAGTAAGGCTCCGCGTCAAATTATCAACCTCCTTCAACAGACCAGTCTCATGAACTTCAGCCAACAAAGGTTGAACATCATCAGCCATGGCTTTGATCTGAGACATCACTAACTCAAAGCCAAAGATATGGGATGAGAATGAGAATGAGTATGAGAAATATAATTATTCCAAGAGGAAACAACATTTAGTCACAACAAACAAATAGCTTTACATTAGAAGGAGCCTTTAGTTGCCAAAAGATCTTAGACAAACAAAAAGAAAATGTGTTTGTACTAAGAACCTCAAGAATCCAAATTCCAAATCTTTCTATCAGGCAAAGCAGAAAGAAGGAAAAAAGGAAAACAAGTATTTCAAGCAAAAGAGCAAGATCATCAAGTTTATCATTCAAATCTCTATAAAAATGAAAATTCCAAAAGGAATGCTTGTACTGTTCAAGACACATAAACTAGAGCATTAATAGTTATAAAATATAAGATGATTACATCACACCTTTATAAGAAGGGGTTTTGCTTCTTCAACAACAGAAGCAACTCTTTCAGCCAATGAATAGCTATTAGCAACACCAATTTCCTCTACATCTCGTCCGAGACGGGTGAATATTCCAACCAATGCATCCAAACTAACACCTTCATATCCCTTGATCCTTTCTCGATCACACACAATGAGACCTTCTTTGGGACATTTGGGGTCAAGAGGTCCAACTGATGGTGTAGGAATGGGATCTCGAGGAGTGATGTCAATCATAGTTTCCATGAGAAGACCTGATTGGTTAACTTCAACCAGCGAATTTCGTGGTACGACTGTTTTATCATCTTCAATCTGCAAATTGCAACTTTCAAGTTCCACAGAAGATAAAATTCCAGGCCCCAGCAAAATTTTAACTTTGACATGTAAAAAAGGGGGATGGTAACAAGGTTTAAAATTTATAAGATCATAGTATTGAAACTCACCTCAACAATTGCTTCAATATATTTTAAGGAAGGATTAACACCAATGACACTGCCAACAGTTGCACCTCTGATCCTCACAGGTGTTCCAGTGCATATACCACAAGCCTGAGTAAACTCAAAGACTGCTGTGTACTTCTTTAATTTGGACCGTACTTGGAAACCCCTCAACCAGGCAAAACTAAGAGCAAGTATAACTGAACTTGAAACTAAAAGCAGTCCAACCCCACCTTCCCAGATGCTCCTCCGACCAAACCCAAAATCACTTAATGGACGTAGTGTTTGCCTCCAAACAGCACGAGGAAGGTTTAAAACAACAGCTAGAGGATTCTTTTCTTCTGAAGCAGATGATGTTTCTCCTGGTCCGGCATCAGCCGACGTAGCTCTTATTTTGTTGAATCTTGTTTGGGACCTACATTGAAGATAAGGGATGCTGTTGGACGAATTGCCAGGTAGGGATATCAAAGATGGAGGAAATGCAGTTGGCAATGTTAAGACATGGACCGGATAGTTCCCACCCATCTTTGCTACAACTTCTGATAATATTATGCAACTCTTATCTGTAAACTACTTCTCAAAGTTGAACTGGAAATGAATCTACAAATGTGTGAGCTGCTGCAACATCCTCGTGGAGCTATAAATCCTAACCATAGAAATTATGATCAGCATTAAATGCATAACGGATGGGAAAATGACATGAAAAAAACCCAAAATGAGAAAAAAAAAATTGGTATGATCCGCTTTGTTGGTTCTAACAGTCCATTGATTATAAATAAACAGTACATTGAGTGGAATACACCACTTAAGGCTTGATTGGGAAGATAGTTTGTGTAAAAACCCATCCCACACCCCTATCTCAAACCATTCCAAATTTAAAAACTCCATATGGTAACCTTGAAGGCAATGGAAAAGAATTCCATAGTATGAAACTTGAGGCATGCAGAATCTATGGTAGCCTTGTTGATGTTATTCAACAATAACAATATAATTTTTTATTACTCCTTTGATCATAAATGTAGAAGCTAGCTAAGGAGCTAGTTTTGATTCTAAATGTAATATCACAATATATTTTAGGGGTTTACTTTTCTCATGTTGCAGGAGAGAAACAAGATTCCTACACACACATAAAATGGTGGGACCCACATATATATATAGTGCTAATTATATATATATGCGGATTCCACCATTTTATGTGTGTGTGGCATGAGAAAACATTTCTCCTACAACATGAGAAATGTTTTTCCCTATATTTTATCCTCCAAATTTACATTTCTCTCTCTCCCAAATTATCATTATTGATTGTACAAGTCAATGTGAGTTTCTATTAGAAGGGCAAATGTCTAACATATAAGATTGAAGGGGTATTTTAAGAAAACTAACATACATTTTTTCACAAAAACTAACTAAATTAATTTCCTAATCTATAAAATAGTCATTTAACTCCTACATTTAGTACCGAGGAAGTATCTTTTATTTAGGGGTAAAAATCATAACCCATTAAAGAGTCACCTTTTTCATTCCATTCCCTTTTCTCCGAAGTGATTTTTGAAGGTTCATGTTGGATTAATATCACTGAGAAAATACTCATAATTTCACCCGTAAAACCTATTTCATTAATGGCATTGTTGCAACATGTAATCAGTAGAGAGCGGAATGCTATCCAATTTTTCATCGAACTTATAATCGCTAAATCAGTTGGTCTCTCCAGGCACACTGCACACTACTCCGTCCTTATCCATTAATGGCCACCCCACCTCTTTCTTCAAGACTACCAGAGTAGCAATCAAGTCCTTTAGAGGGTATGACATGTTTACAGGTTCAGCACAAATGTAAACAACCACACCACTACGCTACTCACAAAGTACTTGTCTCAGTAGCCTAGGAAAGAAAAACCGTACTGAGATATTCAAATCAATGAACTTCGTTTAGAAGTCGACTTTCAGCTCCGTAATTCAAGAAGAATCTGAATTTGGGCAGTTTAGCTATTTATCTATACTCAAATCTTTATAATAAGAGAAATCTCTTCGTTTTGATTTTTGCAAACAAGTTTCATACTTAATTAGCATCCGAGTATGATTACAAAAACCAAACTTCTCTCCAAAACCAAGTTCGATATTAGCGCACACAATTCATGTAATCACTAGTGTCAGTGTTTCCAAAAGAATCACGAATAAAATGATGCTGAGAGTAAAATGGGAGAGAGTAACGAAGGGAGACATACTGCTAGCGAAAATGAACGGAGGAAGCAAACCCCTACGTAGCTCCGGAAGGAGTCATCGACGATTTGGGAGATGAAGAGGTTCGGACTTCGGAGGCTTGCTTCAGATTTCCTGAATCGATTTCATGTTAGAGGAAAGAGATTGGCCCAAAAAGCTATTTCCATTTTCCACCTTACAGGCGGGCGGCCTAATGAGCACAAATAGGATCCTCAATTTTCATTACCTAGACATAGACTATACCCCGAATTTTTTTTTTAAAAAAATAATATAGGGAAAAAAATACACTCACACTTAATTTATATATTTGTGCATGGAAAATACACACACACACAAACATATATTACCTCTATTTCAAATATAATGCATTTTTAACTAAAACTCATCAATCAAGAAAAATAGTTAGAGAATTAGAATTTCAATTTTTTTTTTCAACTATACAGTTACAATTCTTTAATACTTCCTAGTAATTACTACTATTTGTTAGGTCGGAAATAAGTAACTTTGATATACTTCTAGCAGCATTTTCGGTGATTATTTATGTACACACATGTTTTTAGTAAAAGTGCATATTTGATTTCTTTATAGAAAATTTATATTTTAGTTCTTTAATTTAACACTAGCGCAACTAGTCTCAAATGATATTTTTGTGTCAATTATTATTATCTATATCTTTTATGATACTTGTAGTAACGCTGTTAAAAATCATTCCATGAGCAACCGTTTTTTGAGAAAATAATTGTGTTTATACTAACGCTATTAGTATATTCCATTTACATTGACACTAATAAATATCAATATCCATATTTATTATCCGCCATCATAATTATTTATATCAATTTTTTACATTTTATATCCATAAATTATTAGTTGGCCCTCATGATTCTAGGAGTTATCATAATCATAATTCAAATTAAATATGTAAGAAGCTTAATTTCTAAGAAATATAGTTGACCCATAATTATAGTAATGTGTGTGTATATATATATATATTAACGTCGTTAATGTATTTCATTTCATGCTTTCTATTCTTTATTGTTAGTGATCTCAATTCTTTATCTTAATATCATGGCAGGCCGGTCTTATAAACTCATTAGGGTTATTGACAAAACTCATTAAGGATATTGATGACTACATAATACCTAGGCTATCGTTGATCAAGTTATCAATAAGCGGGTGGTAGATACCTAAGCTATCATTGATCGAGTTATCAATAAGCAGACAATGACTAAAAAGACGTCACTTTTGTTGAAAAGTTAGTGGTTACACTTACCCCAATCCTTTCTTTTCATTCTTTCGTTTGATCTTTTGTGCCTTGTAGTAATTTTTGAATTTAAGTTTCTCCTTTATATATTCCTCCATACTTGAATTTCTTTCTATCTTTAACTCCAGAAAGTAGAGCTTAGAATTTTCTTAAAACAATTAGAATCTTATATTAGAAGAGTGTCAACAAAGCAACATCAAATATTCATTTAATAGTTTGGATGTTTTGCAATTTCCTGAGGAAGGAGATATATTGCAACAGTTTACATAGTTGATAGTTTGGATGTACTTGATTATATATTCATCTGTTTGCCATCCCATTTATTCCTTGGGTCTTTTTTCCATCCCTCCAAAGTCGAAACACATGCCTTAAGCTCCTTGACAACATTAATGTCAGTGGAAAAAGTTCAAAATGATAATGACTTTCTAATAATTTAGTCATCAAAATCTTCAACCACTACATCAAAGAGAAAGAAGGGAGACCACACCCCAATGGCAATGACACTTGATTTGCTAATAATGGGGATATCAAATTGTTTGATATGTCTACCCCTACCTTTAGGGCAAACAAAACAATAATCAAGAACATAAAAATGAGTTCTCACGTGTCGTTTTAAGTTTCCGAATGCGTCATTTTAGTAGTATAGGTTTTAAGTATACTTTACTTTTAATTGTCTTTTCACATCATATTAGGTTATACTCCTATAGCATGTGATATCTTCCTTTTGGACCTGCCTATTTAAGTTTTATTTTTTTTTTTTTTTCATTTATGAATACCCTTTGGTTAGAATATATACACTTAGATATTGTTATTTATATTATAGGGTTTAAACTTTTCATGTTACATGAGAAAAAGAAAAATCCTACACACACATGAAATAGTGAGACCCACATATATATATATATATATATATATATATATATATATATATATATATAATGCTAATTATATATATATGAGTTCCACCATTTTATATATGTATGACATGAGAAAACACTTTTCCTATAACATAAGAAGTGTTTTTTCCTTATATTATATTGATGGATAATTCCTTTTTGTTGCTGAAGTTATGCGGATTAATAGTTCTAAGTGTTTACAATATGTTAATTAAAATATAATTATGTGAATATTTAATGAAAATTGCTTTGGGTCAAATACAAGGATGCATGAGGTACTATTCTTGACTTAAGAAATGAGAAATCAAAAAATGTTTTAAACAAAAGGGAAGAATTACCAAAATCAACAACAACAACAAAAAAAAAAAAAGCAATGTAGAAACAAAAGCTAACTACAATGAAAATGTCAGAGTTATCATTTCATGGGGGAAAAATAAAGAGAGGGGGCATGAATTTTTTATATAATGATTAACGAAATAAAGAGGGAGCATGAACTAATAGAATTGCTTAATACATGAAAAAAATATAAATAAAGGAAATAAGAAAATATTAGGAAATAATCATCTATAATTATAATGTGGAATGATGATGTCACTATTTCTAAATCAAATCAATATCCCTATTTTGCATCAATAATAAAGGAGTATGAAAGAAATATATAAAAGGAAATTATGAAATATTCATCTATATTACTCCCTCCGGTCCTAAATATAGAAACACTTTTATAGTACAATTTATATTATAAAAGTGTTCCTATAATTTAAACCAGAGGTAGTATGAGATAGTGTGAGAAGATGATGTCATTATTTCTCAATCAAATCATCAAATCAATAATTTGCATCAATAATAAATGAATTTAACAAATAATCAGCTCATTTTTAAGTATATTACTTAATCAAACAATTTTAAAGAATTATAAAAAATAAATTATAAAATAATCATCAATAAATTATATTTATTGATTGATAGATCCAAACTGAATCCCCTAAACCCTGGTATTTATCATGTTTTTTTGTCCCAAAAAAAAAAACTATAATTTTGAATTATGATAACTCGCTGATTTGGGCCAAAAAGCTTAACATCGATTCACATTAGAGAGTGTTCCAAGTTTCATGAGATATTCGCATTGATTGGCACTCATTTCATTTTCATGGTTGTTTCTTTTCTTTTTTCAAAGCAATGATGTTTTCCTGTTTCACTCCCATAATAACAGTCTTCAATATTGGTCCTGTCAATATTTATCAACAAACAATATATTTGAGAATTTCAATATAAAAACATACAGGTCATTTAAAATAGATAATTATAAAATAAGTACATGTTTTACTATGATTAAAAATAAATAATTTTTTTTATTGTGCATACAATAAAAAATTGCCCAATTATAAAGAAAAAATTACATAATAAATATTACATACCTCACAAAGCAAAGCAATGCATTAAAACCATAACCTATCTTTTTGTGTTTGCAGAAGCTTCAGAAGCTCAAAATGCTATATATGGCCTTCTTCGTACAACATACGGATAGCAATAGTTGTCCTAAAAAAATTAAACTTGATATGTTAGGATTCGAAAATGTGTTTTTAACCTTTAAAATTTAAATGTTGGCATTCTTTTGTTAAAACTTTAATGTTGTTAAGGTTTAAAACTAAAAATCCATTTTAAAAATTAAGAAACCAACATATAACTTTATCTAAAATGAAATTATCAAAGCTGTAATTTTGACGAATTTTCTTGTACTTTTTACTGAAAATACTCCCTACTTTACCTTAATATGAGTAACAAAACAGGAGAAACGTTACCAAACGTAAACAATATTATAAATTTCAATGAACATTTAATGTCATATTTCCAAAAATACTCCTCATAATCATATATTCAATGTGTTAAGGTGTAAAAATACAACCCACTTATATCAAAAGTATGCTCAACACCATAAACATTTTTGAGGTACAAAAGTATCCTTAAACATTCAAAATAAGAATAAAAGTGACATGTCCGTTAAAATGGGTTAACGTTCGTTGTTTTTGGTGGTCGGGCCATGTTACTTTTCTGAAAGTTTCAAAATACCCCATCTCAAATGATAAAAGTATAAAAATACTCATAAACTTTTACCTAAAATGCGCCAAACTCTATATGTTTTTTGGAAATGTAAAAGTATCGATGAACATTGAAAATGGACATGGAATACCAAAATACCCCAACTTAAAAAAAAATCATCTAACTATTCAAATACTATGTTATTGTTATGAATATAACATGCAATTTTTAACCAAGGGGGTTGGGTCTAGGGGAAGAGGTTAGTCCCTTATAGTGTGACCAATTAAGGTTTGAGTCCTCATTAAAAGAGGTGCCACATTTAGTGCACTGCTCCCAACAGGATTGCCTCTAGTAAGAGGATACTTATGCATAGAAAAAAACATGTAATTTTACGCATAAACTTTAAGTTAACAAGCAAATTACTTTTATCTACTAATCCAATCCTATTTATAAGTAACTTCTAACATGTTTTTATTAAAACCAAGAAAAATCTTAAACTTAGTTAATTATGTCTTTAAAAATAAGGGTTCAATATCATTTCTTTCATGAAAGTTTAGCTTAAGGAGCACCAGTCATACAGAAGTTTTGTTGGTCTTATTTTTACCTCGGAGTTAACAAAATGGAGCAAATATGTCCTGAGAGTTTTTTTTTAAGAGCAATTTTACCCCTGGAAATTTACAAAGAAGAGCAATAATTCAATGGTTAAGATCAACGGATAGGTAAGATTGTTATGTTTTTAAACTTTCGGGGTAAAAATGAGACCAAAAAAACTTCCGAGTGACCGGTGCTCCTTAGGCTAAACTTCCATAGCGAGAATGGTATTTAATCCTAAAAATAATAAATTTTTAATTTTACCACTGATTAATACACAAGCAACCCTTAGTAATTGGATGTGATAATTTAGCAATTGGACGTGATATATTATGTCAGCTGGAGCATATGCTATTAAATTTTTTGTTAATTTATTAATTTTGATTTTTTTCCCAAATTTTCTTAAGAAATTAACTTACAATTAACACACTTAAATTTTGTATTTCATTTTTTGCTACACTTTTTAAGAATTAAATTCTAAGTATAAAGTATAAAACCAAAGAAAATAATTGTGGAGGAACATATTGTTAGTTGTAAAACAAAGATTAAAGTCACCAGGATATAAAATTGACTTAATTTAAAAAGGAATCAAATCATTAAACTAAGCTAGATTCAAAATCCTTTGACCAAACAAAAGAGAAACAAAGACCTAGACACAAGCTCCAAATTTAACTAGAGTACCCAGCAAATACATATATTCACTATGTGTGTATGAGTGTGTGTGTTTTCGACTTAGGGGTATTTTAGTACTTCCATCATCATTTGGAATGTTCATTGATATTTTTACACCTCTAGAAAGCATATAGTGTTTGACGGGCTTTGGGTAAAAATTTATAGGTATTTTTGCGCCTTTGCTATTTTTGAGTTGGGGTATTTTAATACATTTAGAAAAATAGTGTGAGTCTTATTGTGAAAAGCCGAAAAGTAATTTCAACAGACATGTCACATCTCACATGTATATGCGTACTTTTGCATTAAGAAAAGTTTTTAGTGGTGAGGGCAATTTTGATATAAGTTGATGGGTATTTTTACACCTTAACCTTATATCAACTATCAATTTTATCTTTCTTTTCTTTTCTTAACTCAGATTATCAACAAGTCACTTTGGATTTAAGGCTAATTTATATCAAATTGGGAGCGTCAAAGTTAAAGTTCTTTCATCAATGGGCTTCTTGAATTCGAACTTGTGTTTTCTTCCTTTTAAAATTAAGATCACTTACTATATCAACCAACAACTTGTCAATTATCCATTTTTCTTTTATCTATATTATAATTCTATTGTTCAACTTATTCTATACTATAAACTATTGGGGGAAATAGAAAAGAGATTTTCTTTTTTCCAAATACAAATCCTCCTGATATTATATGACTGATATATTATCCATTTTCTTTTTTCCAAATACAAAGCTTCATCAATTGCTTATATATTATATGACTGATATAATTTATATTGCAAAAAATTATGATAATATATGAACATTAGAAGACTTAATTTTTTATAATGAAAAACATTTTTCTCTTATTTATAATTTTTTTTTGTGATTTTAAGATTGTGTTATTGGATGATATTATATCGTATGAAGCCCTCAAAATGAAAGCGGAATTATAAATAAAAAAGAAGAAGAAGCATAATTTACCATTTAAATGGGCCAGAACTCATTAACCTACTAAAACTTTAGTTGGGTTGAAAACCAAAACCTAACTTACAGTACTAGTGTAGGCTATAGGGCCATAAGGATTAAGGGTTCAAATCCTCCTGATGATTTTTTTTTTTTTAAAAAAAAAACCTTCAAATATAAAAAGTTGATGGCTATGAGGACACAACAAATACTTTTTTTTTTTTTTGGGGGGGGGGGGGGGGTTGGGCGCTTCATTCTTCCATTCTTTCATCACATAAGCTCAAAATTTTTCAATGTGGTTTCAAATACCAGAAAGTTTACAACCTAAGCTCAAGGCTGTACCCCACACAATCTGGAATGTGAGTAATACAATTCCCATAGCTGATGGAGAAGAAGAAAATATAATTAAGACATGGATGATACACGTAAACTTTTGGAGTCCAGCACTGTTCTTGTTTGGTAAACATAATCTGATTGTTGATGAATGAAAATGTTACACAAAACTATGCATCTTTACTACAATAATTAGCTAGGAAAACAATATGTAAGAAGAAAGCCTTAGGATGAAGAATGAATGAAGAAATTAATAAACATGACATGAGGCATCAATACATGAATATTGCTTTTGATAATAATTAAACTGATGATTTCAGTTCGTCTCTTCAGTATCCTCCTCAGCTTTCCAAACAACATCATCAAGCTTTGTTGAAAGATTTTTGTAGAACTGCGTGTAGGGTGAAACAAAGTAAGTTATTTCAACTGAGTTCAATAGTATAACAAGTATTTTAACTCTGCTTTTCTAGTATTGTTGAACAAACATGAGCTAGAAACCATGACTCGACAGACATTCTGGACATAGGCAGGAAGTTTCTAGAAAAGAGAGGAAAGAGAGTGTTTGTGTGTGTGTGTTTTATTTTTAACGAGTTATTCGATTGTGTCATACAAATAGGCAGCTTGAACTAAAAACCACAAGTATTCTCGTTAGTTTTTTTTCCCTCTTATTAGTTGTTAATGCAAAAATTGGAAATGAACACAGGTTGCTTCAACATTTACTGGTTAGGGCATAAGATAAGTCCTTTGGCATGAGAATTAGGGCACAGGTGGGACCGACTGAGTGGTTAACAAAGGCCCAACCAGAAGACTGAGTGCTAAGGAATCTCTATAGAGAAGGTTAACTACAAACACAAACTTTGCCATTAAAGAACCACTCGATGTGCATGATAAAATATAAAAGAAAATTTGTGTTTTTTGGCCGGATCTATATTCGTTATTGATAACAGAAGAAATCTCTACAAAGATTACCAACCAGAAACTAAGTAAACCAATATATACCTTGTGAAACTCCAATGTATCACCTTTTGCTTTCCTCACCTCAACCATGTGAAGAGAAGGTGCCACTTGAAATATCTGTTCAAAACAAGAGTACATCAGATTATCAATACAATATCCTGACAAATGATTTTATACTTTCAGCAACAGAAGCTGGTATCGTTTACCTCAGTGGCAATATTAAGATTTCCCTTCCTTCCTGCTTTCACATTCTCAAGCCTCATCTGAAGTTGAAAATTGATTAAATTTTTTTGCAAAGTAAAATAAACTGTAGATCATGTTCTTTCAGTGTTAGTTTATCCTCAGTGTCACACCTTTCACTTACCTTGTAGTTTTTCTTCTGCACGTCAAAACCAAGAGGCTTTACAGCTTCTTCGATCTTATTAACTATCTCCTTCGCAGGGCATCTAGATGTGAACCTTGTTTCTCTTTTCAATGCCTGCAGCCAATTACATCACAGTAAAATCCTATACAGTATTCAGGCAAGAACTCTCTCTATCTGCTACAGTTGAACATGTTTTGTTCTTATGCCAATCAGGTTCGGGTTTTAAAGAAGTTAACTGAAATTTATGTTGAGCTTACATAGTTCAGCATTGTCTAGCTTTTTCTGTATCTGAATATTACAAAAACAAAAATGCACAATTTAAAGAGATAAAGGTTAACGACTTGTATGGACCTGAAAATACCGCAAGCCAGACATGGTCATGTAATACAGAAATATTTTTATATAATATTGACAACAGACTTTTAATGCGAGAGGATAAAGAGAAGAACAATGGATGCTCATTCAATAAATTCTAAAGATTCATAGCAAATGAAAATATAAGGAAAATTGTTAGCATGTGAAGTTGTGAACCTGCTCTATATCAAACAAGTTTTCAAGGTTCAGCCCTTTAGACATGGAAATTAGTTCAAATGCATTGATGGCTGTTGGCTGTTCTTCTTTCTTCTCCGTCACAAGGTGTTCCTGCAAACACGGGCAAAATCTTTTATATGTGAAAATATTTATTATATGAAGAATTTTACAGCACTGACATCAAACATTTATAGTCATTACAGATTATCCTAAACGTACTTCAGAATCTCTAAAGACAGCTTCAATGTCATCAAGGTTGGTCTCCCCTGTCTCCTCAAAAACTGCAGGCTTATAATCTTTCTTAAACCATTCATCGCACAAGATCTCAGATATAGCGATCCGCTGTCATACAGTTAGGGTAAATCAGAAAAGGGACCAAAACTTTTAAGCACTGAAACGACAACAACAATAGCAATACAATAAGATTATGATCAGTTTTCATTTTTTTCCTTGTTTATGCCCTTTTTACTTTTATTTTCTGTTATGACCATCTCCTAAACAAAGCTGAAAGCAACACTAAAACCAGAAAAAGACAACAAAGAGAGGGAAAAACTTGAGACTGATAATACTAATACTGCATAACTGAATCAGATTACAAGGGGATATGATAATCTAAAACCAACTCATGACACTCTTACATTGAGAAATATAAACTACAATCAAAATAAAAAAGGGGGCTCCCACTAGGTGGGGTTTGAGGAGGGATAGATGTATGCAATCTAACCCCCACAATCGAAGAGGCTGTTTCCAGGATTTGAACCTAGGCCACATGGCAGTAACCTTAGCATTGCGCCAAAGCTCACCCTCTAAAATAACAACTACAAATTAATAAGAAAATAACAAAGACACTATAAACTCTCTAAAACGGAACAAGGTTGCCAAGCTTTTGATAGGTTGTCACTCTCCACCCAAGGCGCCAAAAAGTGACTCTCGCACGCAGCCCCCTTCTCAACTTTCACAATAGCAGCCCTATCACCAACCTGCTTCTCTATTTTTCTCTAAAATATTAAGTCAAAGTTCTGAGAAACAAAAAGTGTCTTGCCTTATCATGTATTTTCCTAGGTTTCAAAAACTGGTCCTAACATTTTCCTTTTGCTCTATGTTTTGAGGTGGATTAAGCAATATCTAGTAGCTGATGCCGATGCTATTGGTGTCAAAGTTTAGGCCATGGAAAGGTGACGTTGGGAAGCCAATTTGTTATACACTAAGAATTTAGTTCCCTAAATTTACAAACCTTCAGTTCCTAAAATTTTAGCAGCACATGATTTTGTTGTTGAAAATATCTAACTTGTTGCAAATTAGTAATTTAAACCCACAGCAGCTGTGCATATTTGGTCATCTATACCTTGAATGACTCATTATATTATGGGATCAGGGAGTGATAAATGTATTTTCTATTCATTTGATGTGGGTCTCTTTAGATATGAAAAAAGGATTTTAGATTTCCATATACCTTTTGTAAAATGATGGAGTTTCATTAACTTTGATCAAACAGGCCATCTCTCGCAAACCCTAGAAAGACACGCGCGCTCTTCTCGTCTTCTTCACCTTCAAGGCTTCTATCTCACCGGCGGCAAGAACCTCCTCTTGCACCACAACCGCGGTAGAAGTGTAGATTGGACCTTGAAGAGTTAGGAGCAGCGAGTTTTAGCTCGGAACAGAGACACAAAGCGGCGACCTTCCTTTTTCTCCGGCGCCGGCTTTCCCCTGGTCTCTGTCCTCATCGTCTCTCTAGCTCTGGCATCCCTCTGCTTTTTGGGTGCAGCTGTGGTCCTCTCTTGTCTCTGGCAGTGGGAGTTTTTGTCTGGACATCCCCCTCGATGGTGGTCTCCGGCGCGACGATGGTCTCCGGTGGAGGGGTAGTCTACCTGTTTCTTTTATTTCTCTTGTTTTATGTTTGTGTGTTTCTTCTAATGTTGTTGTGGATTTGGGCTTTTATGGTGGTGTTTTTTGTTGTGATTTGGATTTGGGATTTTGGGGAAACGGTTTTTTCGATGGTTGATACTGTTATGCACCTTACCTATGAGAGGACCATTGTGAGGATTGTTCAATGGTGGCGAATCCAAATCGCTAGTGTTAGCCAAAATTTGTTCAATAAGTGGTTGACGTCACCAGATTTGCTTCAATGGAGGAGCAAAAGTATTCTTCAGGACTTTAATTGTCTTTTTTCTTCTGAGGTTGGGTTTTCTCTGTCCTGTGCCCCAAGTCGAGGTGATTATGTAGTTGACCTATGTGCAACTTATTCTTATAAGGAGGTGTGCTATATAGGGTTGGTTTTGCAACCAACACCTTCTTTCATGTCACTTCTAACCTTGGATATTCAGGAAGTTGATGGAGTCTTTAATGTTACTTTTATTCTCACATATTTTGTGGTGATTAGCTTTCCTTACATTTGGTTTGTTCTTGTTGTATTTAGTAGTCTTCTTGTTCCAGTTTGTTTTCGTTTAGTGTCCGTTCCGGTTTGTTTTTATAGTGTAATTGTTAAACTTTGTTGTAACTTTTAATATTAGTATGAATATAGTTTCCTTTTGACCCCCAAAAAAAAAAAAAAAAAAATCAAACAGGCCATGTAGACCTTAATGTATTAGATCAAGTAACAACAGCAAAGTTTGAAAGGTAAACATGGGACATCTAACAGAATGATTAACTTATAGTGAGTTTGATATTTTAGAAAACAATTCATTCACGACAAAAATCTGGAGACTAAACTAACTCTATGATGTCGTTTATAACTAAAATAAGTCTCTTGCTTCAACAATAATAATACAACTTGGCACAAGATGAAGACAAAAGATTCATCAAACGTTATTTCTTACTGTCATGGGGTTAGGATCCAAAATTCGAGCTATCAATTTCCTGGCACTGAATGAAATCCATGGGGGACAAGTAAATTCAGCAGCAGAGATCTGCAGACCAAGAAAACAAAAGTTATGAACAGAAAACTGAGAAGAACAGAAAATCGCATAGTAAAATTATCAAAATGCTCACTTTTTTATACAGGTTCATAAGATTAGGGTCATCGAAAGGCAAGTAACCTGCAAGTAATACAAAGAGAATTACTCCACAAGACCACAAGTCTGCAGCTGCTCCATCATAGCCTCTATCATCAAGGACCTGCATTACAAGAGTAAATTGTTATAAGCTAGAGTTTTTGAAAGTGAATCACATAACGGAATGCACATGAAAGCAGCAAGATATGACATTTGTCCACACCTCAGGAGCAACATAATTTGGAGTTCCACATGTAGTATGAAGCAGTCCATCATCCTGTCAACACCGTCATTTTATAAGATTAAAAATGCTCATGCTCAACTTTGCAGCATCTTCAATTTCAGATCTTAATTACATTTTGTTTAAGGTTTAGAACTAGACTTAAGCACTTGGATCAATTTAATGAAAAAAGAATGAATCATGGTTACCTGGATTTGTTGTGATAGTGCACTCAACCCAAAATCAGAAACTTTAAGCTGACCATAAGCATCTAGCAGCAAATTTTCTGGCTGAAGAAATTTCATGAACAAGAATTAAACAGAAAATCTTTCTTCTTATGTTTCAATCAGATAAACCGTTCAGAATATCTGCAAACATGTAATGCAAGAGTGGATAAAAGGTCTTGCCTTGAGGTCTCTGTGGTAGACACCCCTGCTATGGCAATAATCAACTGCATTTATAAGCTGCTGGAAATAACTACGTGCTTCTTTTTCACTCATTCGTGCATGGTTTACCTTTACAAACAAAAATGTTTTATTAGAAAATATACCTTTTATCTCTTCCCACCAAAAGATATTTGAACTTGTTGAAAATGAGATGTATTAAATAAAATAAGAAAAGTCGATGTTTATTAACTCACAATTTTGTCAAAGAGCTCTCCTCCAGTCACAAACTCCAAAACTATATATATTTTTGTCCTGCTCCCCATTACCTGAAAATAAAACCAAGAAATTTAGCATCAAGCATTACCGGAATTTCATCATAATTTTCTTTGACTTCTATAATTAATGTGTTACATGCAACAGCACCATCAGTAAATTTATAAATGCCCACAAGGAATCTCATTCTAATCCAACAATGGTATTCTTTCAGTCCAATGAAATAGGTTTGTGATCAAGATTCCAGTAGAGATTTATCTTTTCCCTCGATAAAAAGCAAAAGTAAGTAGAAGTAGATAGACAAACAAACAAACCTCATACAACCGGACAACATTTGGATGCTTGATTAACTTCATTGTCGCTATTTCTCGCCCAATCTGTTAATATACATATTAAAAGAATAGAGAGCAGTGACTTCATCATGTAGGGATCAAACTTGGCTTCACCACAGAATTTACAATCAAACTCGGAAGTTTGTCATATCAAAGAACAAGATGCATCTTAAGTTTGTAATCTCCCCCCAAAACTAGGTTCAAGAACACTAAAATATAGCAATATACTG
Organism: Acacia crassicarpa; assembly: GCA_034222035.1. NCBI lineage: Eukaryota > Viridiplantae > Streptophyta > Magnoliopsida > Fabales > Fabaceae > Acacia > Acacia crassicarpa. Next base: position 46,591,800 of record JAWXYG010000003.1, read on the forward strand.
ACAGGGTTTGGAAGGTCTGAGGAAGCACTATGGCATAAATTCTATAACTTCTCCACATTGAATGAAATAACAGAAAATTGATAGCCAGAGAAAGAGTGCAAAGTGAATACAGAACTGGTAATGACCAAACCTGCTAGCAAACATAATTTATACTCTAAACATGAATTTTTCCCTATTAAAGAATAAGATGATTCTTAAGCCTGTAAACTCCTATCAAGAACTTGTTTCAAGAAAACCTGAATTAAGCAATATTCTGAAAGCTGTGGGAAGATTTGAGGAAGTAACTATGGCACTCCTTCTTCTGATTGAATGAAATTGAGTAGTGGTGCAAATAGATAAAACAATGTTATTCCATAATTACCTGTTCGGCCATCTTGTGCTTGAGAACCTTCTCTTTTTCCAGAATTTTGATAGCCACATGCTCCCCAGTCTCCGAGTTCCTTGCAAATTTCACTTTTGCAAATGCTCCCTCACCAATGGTCCTTCCCACCTCATATTTACCTATACGACGCTTGATTTTAGCCTGGCTCATTCTGAATGATTTCTTAGCTGTCAGATCAAGTTAAACTCTTTCCCCTCTTATAAGGAACCTACCTGAAAATAATGCCAGAATTTAGGAGAAAAACCAAAAGTCAACAAATCATTATGAGCGTACAAAATGCTACTGGTGCTTACTATGTTTCAAAAAGAACATAGGCATTAAAGATCAAGAGGCACATAAGCAAAAAGTCAACAAGTAATTTTTAATATTCATCCTTGTGAGTTAGCACATCGTGCATTATAATAACAGAAATCATGTACAGTTCAATACATTAAAACTTCAGAGACACTCCATATCCAACTAGCAAAGCAGAGCACTGAAGAAATCAAATCCATATTCCATGTATAAGAAGCATACTGAATACATACGTCATTTAACATCAGCCTCTCATTTAAATTTTAAACCAAGCCAGAAAGATAAGAAGTTAAATTAACCAAACTCAAACTTACCATAAGAACAAGATAAAGCAACAGATACTATTATACTCAACGAAGAGACGAGCAATATGAGCTGGAAGAAAATTACCCCGGAAATCTATGAGATGGTCTTCAGTATATGATTGCCCTCAAATAGTATATTGAATAAGAATCCAAAAGGCAAGCTATTGTAATTCACCACACCCTTCAAAGAAATTGTTGTCTTCGGAGACCTGATTGGTAATCAAATAATCAATGTCCAGAATGAAAGTTTCCAATACGGTAGAATGATAATTTTCTCTTGATTTTGGAATTTTTGTCAAAGTTCTGGTCTAGTGATAACGCAAGCAGGTCTTGGAATTATGCAACGGAAGAAAGTATCCGGAAACCGGCGTTCACGAACATGTATAAATGTATTCTTCGGAATTTCCACACCAAAACAAAAGGAAAACTGAAAATCTCCTTGTAAAAGAACACAAGAAACAGAAGGGAAAAACTCAAAAACTATATGAAAATTGAACTGAAATCAATGTGAAAAGTGCACAGAGAACCACTATAACGCAAGAGGATTCTCAGAATGAAATAAAAAAAAGCTCAGATCACGATCATAGAGTGGAGTATAATAGATAAATGGTAATGGAAGAGAGGAGCGTGGAGAGAACCTATAGAAAGTTAGAGAGAGAAGCAATCATATGATTGAAGAAAGAGAAGATGCATATATACCTAAACTTTATTATGGAGATAAGAACGACATGAAAGCCGGCGGATAAATGATTAATGAGGTACGTCTGTGATCTCTAAATACCAGAAGTTTCTACGATTCTAAGACAACCCACCAATTACTGCACAACAACCGAACAAATTTTCACCCAAAATACAATCTTATCCAAACCTAATTTTTCCGCACAGCAATTTAACTTCCACAGAGAAACTGGTCAAGCTTTAACGCCCAAAATAACAGCATTCAACGTTCATCAAATTCACGAGGAATAGGGGAAAAAAACTTCAAAAGCTGACAACCTTTTGAGAAACCTGATCCAGCGTGGTCGGTATTATGGTTCCTCCATTTGACCGTCAAACGATTCTTCTTCTTCTTAACGAGGGGGATGAATCTGAACCGAGACAGTAAACACGTGAAGGGAAAAAACCCACAATGCATGTAAGACATGGATTCAAGAAGGATGACGACAAAAGAAAGCCGGTTGGCACAAATAAACAAAGGAAAAAATAACGGAGCCGAAAGAAGGAGAGGCTAATATGGAGGGACAAGAAGTAACGGTGAAGCGCTAAAAATCAAAATCTCGCTGACTGAGATGTATTACTGCTAGGTGCTACGGACGCGTCAGCGTCAGCATTATGTGTCAAAATTTATGAAACAAGAGTTTTTCCGATTCCCTGAAATGGAGGCGGCCATGATTGTTCTAATGTTTCACTGAATATCAATTAAATCTAGCTAACTCAATGATTATAACTTTATCTTTATTTATGATTAAATTTTTTTTCAACAGTTTCTTTTCTCTCTATTTTCATGAATATAATTAATATGGGTAAAATTATTACAATTTCACTTATTACATGAAATTAGATTTATAAATAGGACCAAATTTTATTGGTCAAAGTGAATTTATAAATACGATCAGAGTGATATTCTCTTCTTTTATATACCATCAGTCTTAATTATAAGGTTAAGTTAACTTTATTTTAAGAGAGATTAAGTTAGCTAAATAAGTTATTTAATCATATTATATTATATGCATTTTTAGATTATATATTAGTTTATTAGTCAAACTAATTAGTTTGGAAGAAAAATAAAATACTCTAAAATAATTTAATTAACTTTCTTGATTTCTACAATTAAGTCAACTTGATCTTATAATTAGGATCAGAGGGAGTATATATTAAGGCAATTTTATTCAGGAAAAAAAAAGTTGAGAATTCTTTTAGTTACGTACGAATTACCCAAATTATATGCAGATCAAACTCTTAACCTCCGATTTATAAGGGAGCATCATACCATTAGGCTATAAAGGCTTTAGTTAAAAAAAGTTAAAACATATTGAACTGACCTGCACTGGATGAGCCCTTTTGGACGGGCTTTTAAAAAATGACTTTTTTTAATTGTTTTTTAAAAAAGTACTTTAATTAGAAGTTAAAGCTATTTTATATTTGTATACACCATTAAGAACCACTTTTAAATTTAAAAAAAGTTGTTTAATGTTAAAATAGAGAAGTACTTTTTTTAATAGTAAAATTATTGAAATGGGGTCAAGAATGTCATTTTATTAAAAATTAAGGATAACTGGTGTCAAAACAAATCATTAAAGAAGAGCCAATCATTTTTTTTAAAAAAAAAAAATTCTCTCTTCTTCAACACTTGCTTTTTTTTTTTTAAGCTACAAATTGAAGCTTTAAAAAAAAAAGAAAAATTTTAGCTTTTTTTGTTATTATTTTTATTTTTTTTAAAGCTCTCATCTAAACACATTTATTAATAAAAAATACTTTATTATTTTTTTTTTAAAAAAAAAACCATGACTGCAATGTATAAACATAAAACAAAAGCAAAGTGATCTAATAGACCTGAAATAATATATTAGAAATAGAGCAACATAAATGACGAAAGATTGAAAATTAAAAACAACTTCACCCATGTGAAGTATAGGAATAAAAGGGTAAACTTTTAAAGAATATTTGTTAGGGAAAATCACGTTTAGGTCCTTATTAAGAGAAATAATATAAAAAAAATCTTATGAGATTGTTTTTTTTTTTTTATACAAAAATTTTAGGAAAGGGGTTGGGCTCACCCACAGTCCAAGGGCAAAGCGTTTAGAGCCCAGTCCATAGGGCATACTCGGCCGGAGAGTACACATATCTACACCTCCACCTAGTGTTTCCAATGCTTCATAGACCCCTAGGATTCCTCCTCTAGCGCCTCGACCAACTTTAGGGTCGAACCCCCTCCTTTTGGTGAAAAAATTCGACCCTTTCGCCAGTTGAATCAAAGGACGAGAGGCAATCTTATGAGATTGTTAATAACAAGTGAAAACTATTAACAAGTAGATCAGTTACCATTAACAAGTTATGAGACTTTTATAATATTATTTATCTTGGTTGAGATGTAAATATCCAATTTGTTTACGTATAAAACAAGTAGTGATATTTGTTTTGTTTTCTATGACCAAAAAAATATTTGTTTTGTTTTTTACTTAGTGATTGTTTGGTAATTTTTAAAACCATGGTTTTAGAAGTTATTTTTTGTAAATTGAGATAAAACTCATATAACATATTTACCTCCTAAATCGTAAAAATTATTCTGCAAAAGCTAATCCATACACACACTTAGCCTTTCTTCGGTGTAAACCGTGTTTATTGATATGGATACATGAGTCAAAAAAAGAAAAGTTTTAACCTCTTCAATTAATGTTTTAATTTTTAACATTAATCTCCTATCATTAATTTTATTATTGGTTATAGATGCAAGCTACCACGTTAGATTGATGAGGATGATGTGACATCTTGTCATTAAAATATATTTAAAATTTTTAATCTATAAGATATGTTACATTTTCCTCGACTCTTCTTTAATGGGATGTGACATTTTCCATTGTCATACATTAAAATTTCAAGTTGGTTAAATTTTTTGAGCAAAAAAAAAAAAAAAAAAGTTGGTTAAATTTAAAACTTGAAACGTTAGAATGTCGTGGGCAACTTAACGTGGTGCTCAACTTATTTGATATCACTCTGATTCTATTTATAAGTCTTTTTTTTGAGTAAATTACATATCTCAAGGAAAGGTAGGTAGTTCAGTGATTAGAGAGTAAATTTTCAACTTTACCTTCATTTATAATTGGGTACCTTTTAATTTTTTCTGCTCTCTCTATTTTCATTAGTACAATAATAGGGGTAAAATTGTCACAATCTCATTTATTTGGTTAAAAGAGACTTATAAATAGGACCAAATTTGTTTAGTTAAAATAGACTTATAAATAAGACTAGGATGATATATTAAGGCAATTGTATTCCAAAAAAATGTCCAACTTATTTGAAATCAAAGGGTTTGTGGATTTTATCCTTTAGTTAGCTAGTCTTAAGTGACTTTGAGATATACAAAGTAAATATACTCCTTTAGGCTATGTTCACGAGTTTGGAGGGGAAGGGAAGGAAGGGGATACAAGGAGAAAGGAGGGGAAGGGAAGGAAGGGAAATGAAGGATATCTCCTCCCCTTGTTTAGGAGTTAAAAAAATAGCAAGAGAGGAAGATGGAGGAGTAATGAGTTATTTTTACCATTTTGTCCTTTTCTTTAATAATTAATATAATTATGGGAAAATTCCAAATAAATGCCTTTTGAATATGCAAAACCCTCAAAAGTCCGTTGAATTTGTAAAAAGACTATGAAGTACTAAGGACCTATGAGGGATGTACAAATTCGGGTAAAATTACCCTTTTGCCCTTAGTTTTACATAAATAAAATCCCCTTCCCCCCCGCCAGGCCACCAACACCGGCTGGCCCCCACCACCGCCGGCCGGCCACCACAACCGCCGGCAGGCCACCACCACCACCGGCGGCTGGCCACCACCACCGAGGCCGGCCACACGGCGGTGGTGGCAGGCCGGCGGGCCGGCGGTGGTGGTGGCCAACCGGCGGTGGTGGTGGTGTCCGGCGACGGTGGTGGTGGTGGCCGTCCGGCGGCGGCGGCGGTGGCCTGCCGGCGGCGGGGGTTTTGGCCGGCCGGCGGTGGTGGTGGTGGCCGGCCGGCGGTGGTGGTGGTGGTCGGCAGGCGCTGGTGGTGGTGGCCGGCCGGCGCTGGTGGTGGCCGACCGGTGGCGGTGGTGGCCGGCCGCGGGGGTGGTGGCCAGCCGGTGGTGATGGTGGTTGTCGGCCGACGACGGTGGTGGCCGGCCGGCGGCAGCCGGCCGGCGGGGGTTGTGGCCGGCCGGTGGGGTTGATTCTGGTTAAAGTCTGATGTTGTTGTGATCTTTTGCCTGGTGCAACTGTAACACCCAACTTGTCTTTGAGAAAACTGAAACAGGCATGGTGTAAGGGTTTAGTCAAGCAATCAGCAATCTGGAATTCTGTAGGAACATGAGAAACATTTAAGACTTTACTGAGGACTTGATCCCTAACATAATGCACATCTATTTCGATGTGTTTGGTTCTTGCATGATGAATAGGATTGGAGGCAAGAGCTGCAGCACTGGTGTTATCATACCATATAGTCGGTATCCTTTTTAGCCTTAGACTTAGTTAAGATAGTAAGGATCTGATCCAGGAGAGTTCTGAAGCTGTATTAGATAGAGATCTATATTCGGATTCGCAACTAGAGCGAGAAACAACTAATTGTTTCTTTGAGGGCCGAGATACTAAGGAATCTCCCAGAAAAACACAGTAGCCACCAACTGAACGCCTATCATCAGGGCAAGAGGCCCAGTCAGCATCTGAATAAGCAGCTAGAACGAGTGGGGTTGATGGTTTGATATGAATACCATAGTGTATTGTGCCTCTAAGATATCTTAGCACCCCTTTTACAGCTTTCCAGTGTTCTATAGTTGGTTGTGAGAGATACTGACCCAATTTACTAACACTGAAGCTAATGTCTGGTCTGGTGTTACATAGGTATTGCAGAGCTCCTACCACACTTCTATACTCAGTCGGATTGGGAAACGACTCACCAGAGAAAGCTGATAGTGATTTATGAGCAGCCATCGGTGTGTGACAGGGGGATGCATCGCTAATATGAAAACGATCAAGTAAGTCACATATGTATTTGCTTTGACTAAGATATAGACCTGTAGAGTCTCTGTGTGCTTCGATCCCAAGGAAATAATGGAGAGATCCAAGGTCTTTGAGTGAGAAAATAGTGTGGAGTTTGGCAGCAAATTGGCGAAGACTATATGGATTACTACCAGTGACAAGTATGTCATCCATATAACTCAAGATCATCAATACCTGTTTCTTGTCGGAGTAAATAAACAGAGAGATGTCGCTTTTAGAGTTGGTGAAACCCCAAGTGAGCAACACACTGCGAAGTCTGTCAAACCAGGCTCTAGGAGCTTGCTTCAAACCATAAAGCGCCTTGGATAACTTGCACACATAAGTAGGCCAAGAAGGATCAACAAAACCCTCTGGTTGCTCCATAAAAACAGGTTTAGACAAGAAACCGTTCAAGAAAGCATTATTAATGTCAAGTTGTCGAATTTCCCAGCCCAATGCAACAGCAATAGTCAAAATAATACAAATGGTAGAAGCTTTAATCATAGGACTGAAGGTTTCATAGAGATCAATACCTTCAGTTTGTTGGAACCCTTTTGCAACAAGTCTAGCTTTCCTCTTGGCTAATGTGCCATCAGCGTGTAATTTGGACTTAAAAATCCATTTGTTATCGACAATTGTTTGAGAAGGAGGCCGTGGAACAAGAGTCCAGGTTCTATTCTTCTGAAGTGCTGTGAATTCTTCAATCATGGCTTGTGTCCAAAGAGGTGAAGACAAAGCTTCCTTGTGGTGGGTGTATAATCAGGATCTGCAAGGGTGAGCCCGACATAAGGGGCTTTAGGTTTGTAAATCCCATGTTTGCTCCGAGTTTGCATGGGGTGAATATTGGTGGTTGCACAGGGAACTGGAGCATCAGCTGATGGAACATAGGTCGTTGCTGGTGACTAAGGGGCTGCTGGTGATGGCTGAGTCCCTATATCAAGATCTGAAGCAGAGACATAATCATAAATATGAAGGGGATCTGATATAGGAGGCACAACACTCGCCTGATCAATGAGTGCAGGGACAATGGATGATGGTAGAGGCAGACTTGATGATTTAGACGCAGACATAGTGCTGTCACGAGACTAAATAGAGAGAATTCTTGAAGCACAAGGATCATCAGCAGTATGGGAAGCTTTATCACAGGACACTTCTTCATGAAAAATAGGAGATATGCTTGAAAAATTTACAATTTCAGACTGTGATGGTTGCTGAAAACACAAAAAATTGTTAGCAAAAGGATAATCATTTTCATTGAACACAACATGACGGGAGATATATATCCGTCCAGTGGAGCTTAGGCATTTAAACCCTTTGTGGAAACCACTATAGCCGAGAAAGGTATACTTTGTACTATGATATTGGAGCTTATGTTGATTATAAGGGCGTAAGCAAGGAAAGCATGCACAGCCGAAGACCTTGAGATTCTTGTAATCCGGTTTTCTGTTGTAGAGAGTCTCAAAGGGTGAAATATTCTTTAGAACACCAGTTGGCAGCCGGTTTATAAGATAGACATCAGTAGAAAAAGCTTCCCACCAGTAGAAAATAGGCATATGTGCATCTGTAAGAAGAGTAAGGCCAGTTTCAACTATATGACGGTGCTTGCGCTCAACCCTACCATTTTGAGCTGATGTGTGTGGACAGGAATGTCTGAAAATGATCCCGTGTTCATCAAGGAAAAGTTGGAAACTACGAAATTCACCTCCCCAATCACTATGAAGAGTTTTAATTCTGCGCTCAAAAAGATTTTCAACCATGGCTTTAAACAATTTAAAAGCAGAAAGTGCTTCATTCTTTGATTTCAAGGGGTAAATCCAGGTATGCCTGCTGTAATCATCCAGAAAGCTGAAGTAGTAATGGTAACCATTAACAGATTTGATTGGGGAAGGGCCCCAAAGATCAGTATGCACCAAGTCCAAAACATGAGATGCACGAGACTAAGAAAGAGTAAAAGGAAGTTTATGAGATTTTCCCAACTGGCAAGAGTCACAAAATTGAGATTTTTCATTAGATGGAAATGCAATGTTACAATCTGTGAGAGCCTTTTGTAAGATAGCTTTGCTGGGGTGACCAAGGCGTCTATGCCAAAATTTAAAATCAGACAGATTGTTATTATTATTACTGGTCGGAATACATTTATTTCCTACTGAAGTAAAACTGACAGCTGCGTTCTTGATTGGAACTACTGGATTGTTGATCCGATAGAGGCCACAAGTGGACCCTCTGGTTGCTTCCCCTTGTAGTAGAATACTATGTTGACTCTTGTCCTTCACAAAACAACCATGGGAGTCAATTTCAACAAATACATCTTTGTTATCATTAGTGAGCTTAAAACCACTAATTAATTTCTTGGCCATTCGAGGTGCCACAAGAACATCATTTAATCACAGACATTTTAATCCAGTAGGTTTATCACATAGAAGTTTAGCATGTCCAGTGCCAATCACATTAACAGATTCGCCATTGCCAACAGAGATAGAGGATATACCTGATTTGGGCGCTGAGGTCATATCTGGACCAACGTTCTCAGAAGTGTTGGTAATGTGATGAGTCGCCCTAGTGTCAAGATATCAGGTTGGGTCTGCAGTAGTCTCTAGGGTGGTAATATATACAGACGCATTATCAGGCTTGCGAGGTGGCTTAAAACTTCGATCAAACCTTTTGAAACAATTTTGGACTTTATGACCAGGCTTTTCACAGAGATAGCACCACCTATCGTTTTTGGGTACTCCTCTACCACCGGAAGAAGTACGTCCACCAAAGAAGCTTCTGTTCGAGCGTCCCCTGCCTCTCCTTCCTCCAGTTCCATGGTAATTTGGGGAGCGTGACTGAGAGGAATTAGGTTGAAAAGTCAGATTAGCAAATGCACTAGACAGATTAGTGGTGGCTGTGGTGTTGAGTTGCTCCAATCGGGACTCAAATGTCAGGAGTTTTGACTGAAGATCTGCCCAAGATAGATTTTCTTTTTCTGAGAGAATCACTACAATCAGAGTGTACTCTGTATCCAATCCGGCAAGGGTCTGAGTAACCAAATCAGTGAGAAACAGAGGAGATCCAGCAAGATTAAGATTATCGGAGATTGATTTCACCTTCGAGAGGTAGTCACGCATCTTGAGTGATCCCTTTTTTAGGCGATGAAATTCACCTTTCAAGAAGGTGATTCGGGACCTTGTGTTAGCCACAACGAATTCAGATATGGATTTCCAGAGAGAGGCAGATGTTGTGCAGTGGGTCATCTGAGATGCAATCTTGATCGACATCGTACCGAAAAGCCATCCGAGTAAGATTTGGTCGGTGGCAAGCCACTCCTCATAGAGGGGATTTGGGAAAATGTTCTCGGTTGAGTCCAAAACATATTCAGGTGGAACGGATTTTGTGCCAAGGATGTGGCCATCGAGTTTATGGCCGTGAATAATGGGTAGAACATTTGATTGCCAGATGATGAAATTATCACCGTCCAACTTGACGGGATTACCCTGATTTAGAGAGCTTAATAGTGGTGTAGATCGAGTAGGGACTTGAGGAGTATGGTGAAGAGCCGTGGGGAAACCAGATGGAACGCCTGAAAGGGAGGAGTGTGACAGGAAAGGATAGGACAATGGTGAAGGAATATAGGGAGGGACAAAAGTCGAAATTGGAATTGCATGATGGAGGGTGGCTGGAGTCGTCGTTGGTGGTAAGGTCGACGGTGGGGGAGTGTGGGCGAAGGACTCGGATTGGGTGAAAGGGGGAGTTGGGATGTGAGCGAAGTTGGGTGTCGGGAGTTGAGATGAGACGATCGAGTGAGAAGGTATGGAAGACGACAAAGGGGGTAGGTGGTGAGCAGCAAGAGGGACAGGTGATGTAACGGTGAGGACTGTGGAATCTTAAGGGAAGGCAATGTGAGGACTGGTATTAGGGTTGGCCGAACATTTGTGGTGGTGGCTCCATCTGGTTTGCAGATAGAATCGCTATGTGATGCCATTGCTGGCTTTTTCTAGCTCTGGTACCAAGTGAAGAAAATAAGAAAAATTAAGGAATTAGGTCAAGCACTCAATGATTAGCTTTAGCCTCCACCTTTTCTATTTATAGACTGAGGTATCTAATTATACATTGGCATGTGTCCCTATGGGATTCTTCTAGAATACAATCTATAAGGAAATAAATATACAAGGGAATAAATTAGAATGAATACACATTAACAACATTTATTTCTAATTGAATACACATTAATAATATTTATTTCTAATTATGGGTCAACTCTGAAACAAACCGGAGGCAATTTCGATGTTTTCTTTGGAGAATCGGATTGCCTTTTCGGACTGGTTTGAGTCTCCTTCCCAGTCACATCTCCTTTTATTTGCTTCACTAGAACATCACATTTTCTTCTCTCTTGTTTCTCTCACTCTGCTGACTTGGATTTATTTTTTCATCTTCGCCATTATAAATCTGCCTGCTCCCGTTTTTTCTTCCATTTCCATCCTTCATCATGTTTGCGAGACCATTAATGTCAAGTCGGAACCATCCATTCCATGGTGATTATTTCTCACCAGCTACTTCAGTTGGAGCAAGATTGTTGCAGAAGCTCCTAAAAGAAGACATATCTATCAACTTAGCAACCAAAGGAAAAAGAAGCGTAAATGGAGCAAAGAAAAAAAAAATGAAATGACGTCGTTTGGGCTACTGCAAAAAAGTTTTTCTGCAGTAAATGCAGAAATGATTTCCCCATAATAAAAATATATAGAGTTTGAAAATCGCATTCCTTTCTTTTTTGAAAAAAATTAAAACAAAAGATCTAGAAAAAAATAATATGTATAATAAAGGACCATAAAAATTATAATAACTTAAAAGGACCAAACGTCCTAATATAAGTTCAAAATTAGTAAATTGTCCCTATCCAAACCTCTTATATTATCTGAAAGACCTGGCTATCACCCAAGAGGGGGGTGAATTGGGTGTCGGATAAAACTTTAGGAATTTTGAAAATCTTTTCGCAACTTCGACAGTTAGATAATCAAATAAGCATATGCTGGAAATATAAAAGATAAGGGAAGAGAATATGCAAATTGTGATTTATACTGGTTCGGCCCAATCCTTGACCTACGTCCAGTCCCCAGAAACACTCTGGGATTTCCAATCCACTGTTTCCTTGTTTAATCGGGCACAAAAGAGAAGCCTTTACAACCTCACAAGTTTAGTCGGGCACTTGTGCAACCTTTACAGTCTCTTACCGAGATACTCTCCCTTACACACTGTAAGGATACAATTACACACTCTGTAAACGAAGGATGGTCCTCTCACTCAGACTCCACTCCCCCTTACAAGTTGTAATTGATACACCCATACTCAAGATACCTCTATCTTGAGATTTGAACGAATTGTAAAATAATTGATAAGACTCTCTCACAGAGTAAATGAATGATAATCACTGAAGTACCTAATCAATTATCGCACTCTCTACTGAAAACTATATAAACATTGTGAAACAGAGAGTATATGAGATAAGTGTTAGATTCAGAATATCAGCATTTCAACAGTGCAAACTAGTATCTCGCTGTCCATTTTGAATCCTTCTGCTTTTATAGTTGATTGTCCTTAATGTCCATTGAGAAGCTTTGTAAACTAGCCGTTGTGTCTCTTCGTATTTCCGTTAGGCATAAATGATTTCCATTGAAGTTAATCGACCGTTGCTTCATAAAAGCGTTCGCTGTCGACTAAGCTTGTGCAGGGAGTGGCTTAGAGTGATAGCTAGATTAAGTAATCCTCAAAATAATAATTTCGTCTGTTTCATACTTTAATTCCGATTGTGGCTCTACTTTTCTGAACGAGCATTTAATGTGTCTGCCACGTCGGATTGCCTTTCGTTCAGACACTCAGATTAACATGATTAATCAATTGAAACTCAATCAAAAAGATGATTAACCATGATATAAATAAGTTCAGATATGATTAATAGATAATACATAATGACCCATTGATTTTGAGCAGATGTTCAGCGATACTGGAAAATGATGGAAATGATAGGAACATATTCTCGAGAATTGCTTGAGTCATTCTCAAGAATCCTTAATCTGGAATCCTTTGTAAATGCAACTCCTCGTCAATACTTGAGAAGCCATTACTCAATACTCGAGTATCTATGTGGTTTAGATATACCAGAAGGTCTGTAAATGATCATACTTAAGTATTCAATCTTGAGTACCTCCTGAATTCTTCCCGATTACTCGCTAAATATTTCCTCAATTCTTTCTGAATACTTCTAGAATACTTTCGGAATACTTTCTGAATAGTCCTTGAATATTTCCTCAATAGTCGAGTATCTGCAGAACTTCTTCACAGATGCGTTTAATCATTCTCGAGAATTAGTTCATTCATACTTGAGAATGCTATGATCAGAGAACAAATTGAAATGATCATTCTCGAGAATTAGCAAAGTAGAATATAAGATCACCGAACTTTTACCGCGCATTCTCGAGAATTCCTTACGCATTCTCGAGAATCATATCAGAGATTATTCAGAGAGTTGATTTTGTCATATACCATTCTCAAGAATCCTTGATCCATTCTCGAGAATTGTTCAGATGAGAGAAAGCATTTGACCGCTCATTCTCGAGAATCCTTGATGCATACTCTGGAATCAATTTCACATGGAGGTGTAAGTGAGTTAATTACTTAATTTTGATTCAAATACTTAAGCTCTTTAAAGCCTTCTTTTCATGCAAGAAGAATCAGCTCCAAACGAGTTGTAGTTCGTCCATTAGCATTAGATGAATGGAGGTTGTTCTTGATCAGCGTTTTCTGCTGCATCCTGAACTGACTGTCAACTTCAAAACATCATATCTTCTTCATTTGATCTTTGTTTTTCATGATCTTGATGTTTTTGGAAATTTATTTGAGTCTAGTTTCAAATGGCACTAGTCTCAGCTCATTTGGATTTGTCGTTTGTGAGATACACCCAAAATACTGAAGCTTGGACTGCTGTGTGATGCTAATTGATGTGGTAACTTCAAAAATTCATATTTATTTCATCTGAACTCCTTTGGGCTTGAAACTTTGTCACAATGACGCATTGGGAATCTAGTTTCCAATAAAATTGGTTTCAACTCAATCCGATCTCTGGTTTAGGAGATATCATCAAATTACCAGACATCGCCAGAAACAAAGCTGAATAGAGTAGCTGAAGAACATGACCATTCTCAAGAATTGATGTCTGATTCTCGAGAATTGCAATATAATTATCGAGAATCGCAATGTCATTCTTGAGAATGACTGAAACTCCTGTTCATCGGGAAACTTGAATTTGCTTATTTTAACTCCAAATTGAGCCGTTCCAACTTCTGTTTGATCATAGAGACTTGAATATTGATATTCTCATAATATTTAACAAGTTCTTTTTTTTTTTCCTTCAATCTCCATTCTTAATCATTCTTTGTCATTTAACTTGGAATCATCATTCTCTCAGTAAGTTCTACCTTCTTTAATATCTCCTCTTCTTATCTTCTCTTGATCATTCTCCACAATTCAACTTCTTCTTCAATATCTTCTCTTCTTATCTTCTCTTGATCATTCTCCACAATTCAACTTTTTCAATATTAAATATAAGCATTAGTCAAAGTAGAAGATAAATGTAATATGAAAACATTTTGCTCTTAATATTGATAAGCATATTTGTCATCATCAAAGCTAAGCATAACTAACATTATCTCTTATATTCATAATTAAAAAAAATAAAATTAAGACTAAAAAAACCTCTCGTTGTTGGGTCAACTGGCAAAGGGGTCGGACACTCTCACCAAAGGGAGAGGGTTCGATCCTGGAGTTGGTCAAGGCGCTGGGGGATGCATCTTAGCTCCTAGGTGCCTAGGTAAACGCCTGAGGGTAATAGACGGTTCGCTCTGCCCAATATCGGTATGACCTAGGAGGAAGGGATATTTCGCCTTGCCCTTGGATTGTGGGTGAACGCAACCCCTTTCCTAAAATTTGAAGCCCAAAAAAGATTACTTATATGATTGAGTTACTCGATTTATATTATTTATGTTATTATCAATTAAGATATTTTTTAGTAAAATAAAAGCTAAACTCATTTCATTTTGTTCATGGTATAATAGATTACTTAGATTTTTTTTAAAAAAATTTTATTTACAGTAAATGAATTTTTTACCCAACATAAATTTCTTCTAAAACAAAAAAAATCATATAAACTTTCTTGCAAAAATGTTAAATTATAAAATATCTTGAGTTTTATTAAAATTATATAATTCTATTTTTAATTAATTTTTTTGTTGATTTTAAGAATATTATAATTTTACAAAAATGAAGAATTTGTAACTTTGTTCGGAGATATATGTGCAAGTTGTTATTTTTTATTTTTTGCATTTGGCCTTTTCTAAATAATTACAATTTTTATTGTCCTTCTCCATAAATATTTTTTCTTTCAGGTCCTTTATTCTAAATTTCCCTTCTTCTTTTTGATACACTGGTGCAACTATATATTAACTGTTATAAAACTAAGTAAAATACAAAAGAGATTAAGATGAGAGAGATGAAGAAATGCAAGAGAGAAATGGAAAGCAAGGGGAGAGTGATGCTTCTTTCTATTATTTTCTCTTCCAATCTTTGATACATGCCTACTATATATAGGCAATGAATCCTTAACTTTTCATTACAAGAGTTACAAAAGAATAAATCTACATAATGGTATATTATGAGCTTTTGTAAGTTATTTATATTAGTCATATAAAACTCCCATGCCATTCATGTCATAGGTTACATGATTTTAGAAACTCCAAAAGACTCTTCTTGAAAAGGTTGTAGACATTTACACCAATATTGGAATATTCATAACACTCCTCCTTGAATGTCCATTATGAACGTGTCTCATTAAAAACTTTAACTAGGAAAAACCCAGTGGGATAAAAACCTAGCTAAAGAAAAGAGTACAACATCCATTGATACACTGTCCAATGCTGCCTCATTAAAAACCTTTCTAGGAAAACCCAGTGGGACAAAACCTAGATAAGGGAAAAAGAGTACAGCGTGTATCGACTCCCTTTTTTGACAACATCAGTATTACTCCCCCTGATGACTATATTACTTTCAATATCTTTTGAGCTTATCATCCTTTTTGTCATCAAACATTCTATTGTGTACCTACAAGAACTAAATATTTCCAGCAAAATCATAATAATACTAACATGATTTCTAGGCATTCTTATAAGATATATCTAGATGCATATCAACAGATATTCATTAAAACGATTATATCATACATGCTTTGATAGCTTTAAATCATACAAAACTTATTAAGTATTGTTCTCGAAAACTTTGAATTAAATGCTTCTGGCATCTTAAGTCCTTCAGGGACATGTGATACTAGCACTCTTGGATCCTTTGAAGATTCTTATGCAATCTTCATAATTTAATAAGCCATATGCATATGCTATATAACAATATCTAATAGACGTATAATTATCATTCATAAACTGTCAGATTTATCGTATTCACCACAAAATCATTATCCGAATTTGGACTTCAGGTCCTTAACTATCATAATATGATTATATTCGCGTCATTCTCAATTTTACTTATCCTCTTGGCCAATAATCTTTATATAATATCCTCATTTGATCACGTGATATCATCATCAAAATTGTTGTCGACAACTTTATCTTTTCAGTTCTATTTTTCCAATTCGACATAACAATATCAATATTACTGAGGTACCTGAGCCCCTCTTGAGGTTTTGCAATAAGTTATGTCTCAATACTCTTCTGGAGTATTTGCCTCCTTAATATGATCATCTTAATTATTGCTCCAATTTATTTATAACGTTTATATTTGGAACCGAATACTTACTCATGCTTCAGGCATGTTACTTATTAGAGCATTTTTAGTTGGAATATGAAATTTAATAAATCTCATTTAGGTCAGTAATTCTATCTGGCAAATATATCATGAATGCATAACCTGATGAACTTCTGGTTCATACTTCTTTATTCGAGGATATATACTTTGCTATAATGCATTTCATGTATTCTCTTGTCCAGCTATTCAATTTCTCCCCCTCATGTTGAGAAAATAATGTCAAATATCAATTGACTAATTATACAGTATAAGTTTCCTTAGTCCATTTGTTTCCTTTAGAAACATCATTTTGTTTCATATAGAGACAAACAAGAAGAAGGAGGTCCTTATACAACATTTATCTCAACTTTCTTTCCATATCTATCTATGTGCATTGTGGTGGATTTATAAGCATTGCATATTCAAACATTTTTAGATGGAATTTGTCTAGCCACTGACCAAAAGCTAATTTTACCGGGAGAATTTTGTTGGCTTATATAAGTGCTACAATATGTAAGATCAAATATACCGACATAAAAATTTTGTTCTCATAAGAATTGATCTAACTATTTATGGAGGCTTTACATGATCAATGATATTCTCATAGACAATTTGTTTTGAGAACAAGCAGCACATAATTCATAAATAAAATGTTGGTTATTCTTGAAGAATCTTCTGGTTCTTCGATGGATATCAAAATGTAATCTTATTTGTATTATATGACTTGGATGATTAAACAAGTCACGCCAACAATAAATTTCTTTGGATTAGTAAACTTCTGGTTTATTGTGACATATGTCTCAATCAATCATAAACTTTTGAATTATAATCTGACATCCATTTTGGGAGATCTATTAGGCTTTATGTGAGAAGTATATAATTTTTCAAAAATTAGCTCATACTTGTATTCGAACTCACACTTGTTTTCTAACTATCTCCCCCTCAAGTGTGAGTCATATAAATATACTTTTTATATATATGCATTTTAAAATCACTTTAAAACCCTTTAAAGTTCGAAATAAAAATATGTGTTGATTCGTCAGAAACAAACATATAAGATTATATCACTAGATAATCTTATTACTCTTTAATAATATACTTGAATTAACTTATATATGCAAAATATATAGTCCACCATGTATGAGAATATTCAATAATCAAAATAACTTAGAATCATACAGTAAAATTCTCCAGCAGAAAATCTCATGGCAACAGATTTATAATATTGTGATCACAATAAATTAAATAACAATAATTACAAAAAGGAAGCATTATATTACCTTATGGGCTTATTCTTTCTTTCTCTTGGCTTCAAAATAAATCTAGAGATATTTTTCTGTAGCTCATTGCCTCTTTAATATCTCATTGGCAGTAAACTTCTAATTTACAGTTACAATTTCTTACATTATTTTTAGTAAACTTCTGGTTTACAATAGCGTGTTTTCTATAATATTCATTTCTGCAGATATCTTTGAAACCTAACAAGTTTTTTTTATACTCGGTAGAATAATTAATGCATAATTTTGTTCCTTCAGGTAACAAAATATTAGCTCTTCTGGAGCTTTTAATCAAATTTATACTACCATATATTGTCTGAACATTAGTCTCTCTTATAACATTGGGCAAATATGTTAATTAGTTTCTAGGACTATTAGCCTTTAAACTTATTACGACATAAATCTCTATAAGTTATTATTTTTTGGACAATATTTTTCCAAGGCTATCAAAATCTTTTTATACAATATTTAAAACATAAGTCTTCAAGGCTTTGATATTAATAACAAACAAATATCATTTTCTTATCCACTATTCATCTCTAGATGTGAACAAGCTCCCATACCTCTTTCGTAGGTATGGAAGACTAAAGACCAAATATCTTATAAAGTTCAAATGAAAATTCTTAAAAATTTGGTGTGCGTAGTAAAATAGTAATAATAATATAATATAATATAATATAATATAATATAATATAATATATTATATTCTATTATCACATTGCTTCAAGCCAAATTATCTGGCTTTACTTCAATTTGTCTTATGGCTTTAGGCCAAATTATTGCATTGCTTCAGGCGAATTTGTATTTCCTCATAGGGCTAAGCCAATTTGTGTCTTTTCATGGCTTCAGGCTAATTTGTTTAATAAGAAATTAAATCAATATGGCTTTCAGCCATTTATCTTCAGGATAAATAATATATATATATATATATATATATATATATATATATATATATGGCATTTGGTCATATAATAATGAATCAAAGAATATGAAAATAAAAACAATAAAAATTAAAGATATTAAAATTAAAACTTTAAGGCTTCTGGCCGTTTAGTTCTCAAAATGAGAATTTAAATTTATATGGCTTCTGACCATAAAATTAAGAAGTTAAAATGATATGACTTCTGGTCATATAATTTTAGAATAGAAAAACAGAGGTGTATGGCTTCTGGCCATAATATATGGGAATATAATTTGTCCTGTGACAGGAGGTAAGGTATTTTCCAGTGAACCCTATGTGACGTCGTTTGGCGTAGTCATCTAATGAAAAAACAGTCAGAACCCTATCCGTTTCACTGCTCGCACTCTCTCCTTTCTGCTTCGTTATTGCTGATCGACTCCGCCATAGCTCGTCGAGGTCCTGGTTCTGGTTTTTGTGCTTCTTCAGGTTCGTTTCTGCCTTCTGTTCTCTGTGGAATAAGATGCAAACTGTGGGAAGCAGTCTGGGATAAGCTTTGCAGTTATTGAATAAGATGCTTTCCGTTGAAGTTTCAAGGAATCAATTCATAGATCATTGGAAAATACATTACCTCGTTTCTGCCTTCTGCTACTGACGCACGATTAGTTCTGATATGGGTCCAGTTTCGCTGTGATGGCTACGCCAAACGACGTCGCACAGGGTTCACTGGAAAATACCTTACCTCCTGTCACAGGACAAATTATATTCCCATAATATTAATAACATTAAAGAATTTGTCTAGAATTAAATAACCTAACATTAAAAGTAAAATGTTAAAAGTAAAATGTTATAAGGTTAGCAACAATAACAATAAAATGTTATGTTAGCAACAATAAAAGTAAAATGTTATATTTTGTTAAGGTTAGCAACAATAACAGTAAAATGTTATGGTAAAGTTAGTAATAATAATAAAATCTCAAATTAAATTAAAACAATAAAAAGGAAAGATTAAATCTAGACTTCCATGTAGGAGGTAGAATCTTCCATGTAGGAGTCAAATTACCACAATAACAAGCGAAAAATTAAATCTAGACTGCCATGTAGAAGGTATAACCTTCCATGTAGGAGTCAAATTACCACAATAATAATAAAATTTCAAATTAAAACAATAATAAAATGTTAGCAATAAAAATAAATGTTAAAGTTAGCAATAATATAAGCAACAATAGATAATATACTGTGCAATCATTAAAAATACTCTACATGAATAAAAATGAATAGTGATGTATAGTAAAAATAGTAAATGATATCAAATCTTAACCATGGAACCAGATGTATAAAAACAATCGGTAAAATAATATTTTTAATTCCATATAGTGGTTTAGATTATCCCAGATATATAAATAAACATATAATAAAATCATTAAAGAAAGTAGATGAAATCGTTAAAGAAATTATACCTTCGTTATAGCTATCGTACTGATAACGTGTTATGAAACTAAGTAAAATACAAGAGAGATTAAGATGAGGGAGATAAAGAAATGCAAGAGAGAAATGGAGAGCAAAGGGAGAGTGATGCTTCTTTCTATTATTTTCTCTTCCAATCTTTGATACATGCCTACTATATATAGGTAATGAATCCTTAACTTTTCATTACAAGAGTTACAAAAGAATAAATCTACATAATGGTATATTATGAGGTTTTGTAAGTTATTTACATTAGTCATATAAAACTCCCATGCCATTCATGTCATAGATTATATGGCTTTAGAAACTCTAAAAGACTCTTCTTGAAAAGGTTGTGGACATTCACACCAATATTGGAATATTCATAACATTAACTAAGTTTTATCCTTTACAATAAGTCTTTCTAACTCTATATCCGCATGAGAAAATCGCATTCTTCATAAAGGTGAAATATATAAATATTATCAATTGAAGACACATACTTAGTTAATATTTCTTAGATTGTGAGGAATTTGGTTAAGGACCACTTAAAACGTAAAACAAGCTTTTTAAAAATCGATTATGATATTTCCCAAACAAATAAAAAGTACTCATTTAATTCTATTTACTCCCTCCGGTCCTAATTATAAGATTTAGTTGACTTTTTTGGAGAGATTAATGAAGCTAATTAAATTACTTTAAAGCATTTTTATTTTTAATTTTTCTTCAAACTAATTAGTTTGATTAATAAACTAATATTTAATCTAAAAATACACAACATTTAATATGATTAATTAACTTATTCAGCTTCCTTAATTTCTTCAAAAAAGTCAACTAGGTTTTATAATTACGACTGGAGATAGTATAAGTTACTAGCTTCTTAAATTTCGCTATAATCAATAAAAAACTTAAATCTCGTTAAAAGTATCCATTTGATCCTATTTATAAGTCACTAGTTTTTTCCATTATAATCAAGAAAAATCTTAAATATCATTATTTCTACCTTAAAGTTTAATAACTTTTCATTTTTATTTCTATTTAATGTACATTCAACCTACAGGGTGTAAAGTTTTCCACTTTGGCTAGATAAAAGGTAAAATTATATATTTATGTAAAACACTTTATGAGAACTTATAAATTGAATAAAAAGATTTTTTGGTCAACAACCTCATAAGCAGGATGGACTAGAATCTGAGATAACAAGCATGTGTTTCCCGTGCATGGGGAGCTTGTACATTGATATATTTTTTTTCACCTTTATTTCATTCCTAGTATATTATTTTCTTCTTACAATATTATTTGGATAATAAAATCATAAATAATCTATCGATATTCTAAAATATCTCCTTGTGTTGGAAACAATATTTGTGTACTTCTCCAGTTAGGAAGATCGTAAATCTATAGTCATTTCATTTTAATTCTAATAAAAAACAACTATCCAACTCCAGTGGTGGAGCCACGTTTGGGCAGGTGACTGCACGTGCGGTCACAAACTTTGAGAAAGGAAGCAGAAATGGAAGTGGAAGCGAAAACCATGGAAAGACAACAAAGGTGAAGGGTTTCAAAGAAATGAAATGTGCAGAGAAAGGAGAAAGGTACGAAAAAAGAGAAAGGGAATGGTCAAATTTTCAAAAAGGTGAACAGGGAAAGAAAGAGAGAAAGGGGAAAGGTATGAAAAAGCAAAAAAAAAAAAAAAGTTGTCAGAGAGAAAGTGTATGGTTGCATCATAAAGAGTATGGTTACAATACAACTGGATAACAATAACAAAATAACAATTTAGGGAAGCATAATAATTGTTATATTTGAGTGCTTAATTTCTGTTTGTCTAAGAATAATTTAGGGATTTGAGTGCTTAATTGTTATATTTCAACTTTAAATTATTAGGATTAGAACTCCTTCATGTTAACTACAAGCATAATAAATTTTCTTTGCATGTTGCTTTGAAATTTGATTGTGTAACATCTGAATATCTGTATGTCATGGGATTAGAATATATTATTCTGTTTAAATTGATTTCCTTATAAATACTTTTCAATTGAACCTTATTTCTCGTCCTAAACTTTACGAATGAGTGGATTGTCTTTTATCCTCTTTTTTCTTAAAAAAAAAACGGGGGCAGCGCCCCCAAATCCCACCACTAATTGTGCACCCACAAACTTTTAATCCTGGTTCCGCCACTGTCCAACTCTAATCCCAATAATAATATATCCTTCAATGCTTACCCTCACATGATACATTAAGATTTCATGATAGATGCAAACTTTTTTAGACCCTCTTTTACTTTTACGCACAACTATTTTAATCCATTCCTACTTCTTACTCTTGATAATGCAAGGTATATATAATTGTAACACCCCCAAATTTCTAACAATTATAATAACATAAAATTTGCTATAATTTTTATGAATAAATACTGAAATTCAAAATAACTAAATTTGGGAAGTGTTACCACCGCACTTGTACCGAAACAAGTGCAAGGCTACCTTATTATAATAACATAAATCCACACTTAAATAAAAAAAAGTCTTATTCAAAGCGTAAAATAAAATAAGAAAAAAACTAGCTAGAATTGCTCATTGTTCTTCCTCACTTCTCACTGCTGGCCCCAACAGCCCAATTTTGAAACCTGTTTCACTGAAAATCTCTCGTCGCAGCCCATGAACACAAACATCAGCAAAAGCTGATAATCCTAATCAAAACACAATTTATACAACTCACACACACACACACACACACACACACACACACACACACATATATATATTAAATCAAATATATAATCACACAGTGATTGAATCAACTATCAATTCCAATATTCATCGTGTATACATACACATGCAAATATTCACACCGAATCAAATATTATTCATGATCTTTATTAGTTTCGTATAGACATGGAAACCTGCCAGTCTATTTAGTGGGAAGAGAACCAAGGTAGACCCGGAAACCTGCCAGTCTACCCTGTGACCCGGAAACCTGCCAATCACAAATCATCAAATTGGCCATAAAACATATCTTCCTAATGTGTACACCTTTTTCCAAAATTGCTACTAGTGTCCTGGAAACCTGCCAGACACCACTTTAGGAAGAACGAATACGATCTTTTTACATCGGTGGCATAAAGCCCAAAAGTTGTATTCATTACTTTGGGAGGTACCATCCCAAGCTATCCTCCCACTATTAATTCATTTCAATCACACAAAATCAGGAAATTCAATCTTGTCACAATTATCAATTTCTTCATTGAATATATCAAGTTATTCAATGGCATCATGACTTTCCAAATTATTCAAGAATATAATAATTCAAATATCCGATATAAAAACCAACACATATTATAACTCAAATACCTATCTGAGCAAAGTCTAATTATTTTAAAACACACACATAATAAAATCCTTACATTATTTCTATGCACTAAAGTGCCCCAATTGAATTTACTAATATTTTATACTTATTTGATTATCTTTCATTCACTTTTCTATTATTTAATTAAATATATGATAAAATGATATTTTACATATAATCTGTTCATGTCTCATTTTATTGTGAGGAAATATTATATAGAGAAAGAATAAATAAAAGAAATATCAAATAATATAGCAATAGACATAACTATCATAATATGGTATAGTTTATTATCATAGTATATTGTAATTGATCATGTCCAAAGAACTCAGAACAACAACACGTATTGGCACAAATAGCTTTGCAAAAGCCAAAAAAAAAAAAAGGGAAATCAAATACGCAAAACGAGAAGAGGAATTATATATATACATACATATACATATACATATACATATATATATATATATATATATATATATATATATATATATATATATATATATTCAATTACTTAAAGTCAATCAGAGCAACGCAAAGGCAACTATAATCAATTTTAATGGACTTTGTAAAGAACTACTCACGCCAACCGAGAAGAAGAGAATGTATTTGTACACATATTCAATATTAATTTCTATTGTTTTAGGATTAGGATTACATATAATATATTCTATATATGACAATCCTATCGAAATTTATATAAAACTGACCTAAGACTCATGAGATTAGGATTAGCAAAATAGGATGTAGAGAAAAAAAATAAGTTTAGGATTAGCAAAATAGGATGTAGAGAAAAAGAATAAGCACGAGATGCAAGGTTGTTCTAGGGATTAGAATTACATGTAATATATTTCATATATAACAACCCTATCAAAATTTATATAAAACAAACTAAAATTCATGAGAATTAGGATTACCAGGTCCCCGTTTTGCTAGCCTCTTGGAAAAATAATTGACACAGAGAAAGAATAGAGGAAGTAGTAGAAGAGAATAGGAGGAGAGAAGAAGAATATTAAGGGTTAGGCTAGGCTTCTATTTATAACTTAAAATTAGGGTTTAGCTTTGGGCTCTTCTACTATTGCCAACTTATTAATGGGGTGTATTAAATTCAATCAATCATGATATGAATTAATGTGACTTGGTTGGCAGTAATGAACTTATTACCTAAAAACAATCGTGGTTATCAATCAATCATGGTGTGAATTTAATGTGATAGAGTATATCACATTAATTCAATCAATCATGATTTGAATTAATGTGACTTGGTTTTTTCTTAGTGCATAAGCAGAAAATTCCTAAGGCAATTAGGGTTAGGAGTATTTGGCCCACCAAGGTTATATAAAATAAAAGGGTTATTGCTATTAATAATAACTAATAATAATAATAATATCATCCCTATTAATAATAATCTGGGATATTACATTCTACGACGTATAAGCCGAAGTGGACGCCATGGTCTTTCTTCTGCTCTTTTTTTTTTTTTTTGAATAGGGACCATCACGTCCACTTCGGTTTATCCATTGACGTATAAGCCGAAATGGACCACAGTGGACGTTAAGGGCAGAGGACCGTAGCCGCTTCCCATTATTTGAAGCACATCTCCTATGTTGATTGCCAATGCACCATCAACAGGAGGCACAAATATCCTGTTATATATCACCATCACTGGCTCTTACGTAAAGCCCACCAATCTCATCTTGCAGTAGGACAGTGATCGATGATATATCAGAATGCCGACCTACACCGGCAACAGCTTCAGCATTGGGGCAAGGAGGATAGTAGTTGAAGTCAAGTATCATTGCCCCCATTAATGCACGTTCTCTTTCATTGTCCATCTCCTTCACAGTGAGTCCTTTAAGGTGCACGTTTAACAGCCTTCTAATAAGAACTTTAGCATGTTTCATATATTCCGGGGATTGTTCTCTGCAAGAAAGAGCATCAATTAATGTTGATTTAGACACCAGTTATCACTTCTTGGTAAGCAAACCTATGCAGTTATAACATCATTAGCTATTGAGCCATGTATAAACACATCAAGCTACATTTGGAATGCATATGAATACATGACCTTCAAAGGAAAATATATTCAATGCACTATGTTTCATTTGTTTCTACCGTTGTAGTACAGAAAGTATAATAGTTTGTGTCCATGTACACAATACGACAGTCAAAATTACATCTATCTGTACATTTCATATTTGTCATGCTAAGTGGCAGAGTCATGAATTTTAATCACGGTTGAGAATAAAAAATATTATATCAGAATAAATATAGAACTAATATACAAAAAATTGAAAAAATCTATTACAAAACACTGCTACAGAAGACACTTTTAATGTCCGTTTTTAAGACCATTAGACGACTGTTTTTAATGGTCATTAAACGGAGTGTCGTCAAAATTAAAGTTTATAACATACAAAGACTGTTTAAAAAAAACAGTTGTTGAATGTCAACGACTGTTATTTAAATAACAGTCTTTGTATATCTACAAACCCACATAATAGGTAGTCCATAGAACCATCTAAAACACAATCTAAGGTGCAATTTAAACAAGGTAAAGCCTTGTGAGAAAAAGAATGGATTGAAAATGGATGATAAACAACACCATTCAAGATTTGACGCAAGAAATAGAGCGTTTCATGTCCAACGAAGCACAAAATAAGAAGAAAAATAAAAAATAAATAAAACATCTTAAGTCTTAACTGAATGAAATAGAAGACAAACAAAAGAAAGCACCAAGAAATAGAGCAGAAAAACACTACAATAAACTATACATTCAAAATTTTCAACAAAAGAAAGCACCAAGAAGTAGAGCTCCGGTATCCTCATCATCGTCTGTGGGGGGCTTCCTCCTATTTATGGTGCTTGGGATTGTTGCTCAACATATGGTTTAATGAGAGGGGAGAGAGAGAGAGAGACACACACACACACACACAAATTTGCAACCGAGATCTTTAACCAGCGACAAACGATAGATCTGGAGGCTGTGCAGCATGCTCGTAGTTCACGACAAAGGACAAGTTGGAGTCGAAGTTGTCACACCGCGATAGAAAACCTCCTTGGTGGCAAGGGTAAGGCCGTTGGGTGCGACGACACAGATGGGTGGGTCTCGAGACTTTTATTGAAAGGTTGCGTTCAAAATAGATCTGAGGAAGACATTCTCCACTGTTGGGTTTTGAAGAGAAAATTTTATATTTTTATGAAAGAGAGGGAACAATAAAATGTCGAAGGCGCGAGATTGAAGTTGAAATATGTAGAGAAATCTGGAAGGGAGGGAACAATAAAATGTCAAAGGCGTGAGATTGAAGTTGAAATATCTAAAAAATTGAGTTTCAACGACTGGTTTTGAAAAACCAGCCGTTGTAACTCAAAATAAAAAATAAGATAAAATAAATGGTGTCTAAGATACAACTACTATTTTTATTAAAAAAGTCGTTGTTATAAAACATTTAACGTCCATTTTTAAAAAATTGACTTTAAAAGTAAGACATTTAACGTCCGTTTCTAAAAAAAGGACTTTAAAAGTAAGGAAAAAAATTACAATAGTGCCATCGCCTAAACATTTAACGTCTACATTTTTTAAAACAAACGTTAATTGGGGGTCGTTAAATTCCTATTTTGTAGTAGTGAAAATTAAGATAACTTCACTTGACTTTTACTCTACGTGTTTTTATATTGTTAAACTCATCTATAATTGAATTCGTGCTAAAAATCAACAAATTTCTTTTCAATGTATGTAATCAAAGAATCATCAAGAAATTGGTCTTCCATTCTATTTCGAAGCTTGTTCTTGAATATTTTCATAGAAAAAAATGATCTTTCAGTAGTTGCTGTAGAAACTGAAAGAGTGAGTACAAGTCTAATCACTCTATCAATAAGAGGGTAAATGATGAACTTTTCAGTTCTTGCTAGCTAGCCCTTAACATAATTCAGATGCAGTTGATAAATTAATCAAATCTCGATATTTAGGAATGTCAATCTCAAAATGTTGTAACTCCATCTTCAAATGCAATTTTTTCTTTTTTGTGAAATCTCGAGAATAAAATTTATTAACAAGTTTGCAAATATCATCACTATTGAATGACTTGTACATGTTTATTGGATCTAAAGTAATGCTTATCAAAAATGACTTTTAGAAAAAATCTCATAAAAAAAGCCACTTTTACCATCACTATTCCAAATGGGCCCTTTATTAATCTCTTCACATATAAGGGCCCCTTTGGTACAAGAAGATTAAAGGAGGGAAAGAAACTTAGAGAAGGGAAATAAAGATTTTGAGAGGTGATGGAAGATAGCTTAACGAAAGATAAGTTGTTTGGTAGGAAGAAAATGAAGGCGCAGTAGTTGATAAAGAATCAGAAAAACCTATTTTGCCCTGAAAAGTAATTAATTCAAAATGAAAAAAGAAAAATAACTTTTTTGTTAAAATATATGTTTTTTAAAAAATCCTCTTATCAAATTCGAATTTGTCTAAAAAAATTTCCCACTAAGTTCGACCTTTCTTGTCAAGTTCGAATTTGAGAGGTAAATTTGTCCAAAAGAGTCAATGTTCACGTGGGAACTTGAGATTCCACCAATTTCTTCCCACATATAAGGGAAGATTGGTGAGCTTGGGAACATGAGTTTCCAGAAAGATTTGACACAACAAGCATATCAAATAAGGGGGAACTTTCTAATCTTCCTTTTCCTTTCCACCGAATTTGTATACCAAACATGCCCTAAGTGTAGTGTTTGGTAAAGGAAAAGGTTAAGGTGAATGGTTGCACTTGATAATGTGCATGTTTGATATGATTTTTGGGAGGATTAATTGGATTTATTTACTGTTTCAATCATACTTATAGAAAAATGTGAGTTAGGATTATGAAATGAATGAACTTAAGTGAGTTACTTTGGGTCCAAAAGAAAATGTGCAGAGTTTGAAGCTTGTTGATCTACATCATCCCCTACATATTCAAATAAACAAAACTGAAATTATATGTCCAAATAAAATAAATAAGAACAATTTAAGATTCATAATCATTAAAAAAAAATAGGGTTAAGTATCAATTTTGTTTTTGAAATACGCGTTCAGTAGTAATTTTGCCCCTAAAGTTTTTGGGAGCTCAATGTTGCCCCAGAAGTCTCAAAATATAGCAATGTTGCCTTTCCATTAACTGCCCTAACGGTCAATTAACATTTGACCATTACGGTTGTTAACAGAGGGGCAACATTGCTACGTTTTGAGATTTCCGAGGCAACATTGCTCCTGGGCATGTACTTTAGGGGTAAAATTAATACTTAACCCTTTCTTTTTTAAAAAAAAAAGTCAACCCGGTTTTATAATTAGGGTTAAGAAGCAATTTGGCCAACGAACTTTTACCTCAGCAGCGCCTAACACAAATAACTTTTAAGTGGATAAAAATACCAAAAAACTTCTAAAAATATGCAGTCAGTGCATAAATGGAGTAAAACTTTTTTGTGCCGGGCTCTTTTGGAGTAAAATTTATGTGTGTTGACTGCACATTTTTAAAATTTTTTAGGTATTTTTGGTCTACTTAAAAGTTATTTATGTTGGGCACTCCTAAAATAAAAGTTCGTTGGCCAAATTGTTCCTTAACTTTTTATAATTATAATCATGACAAAAGGGAGTAGGGGTGACAATTAAATTTTTTTTCCCCCAAAAAAGTAAACATAGAGTACTCCTTCTTCCCCCATAGTGTCCTCCATTGCAGGCATTCTCCAATCAAACAATAATCACTCACTTGCGGAATTTGTCTAGAAAAATGTTTCGAACTAATCAAACAAAAAAAATAAGAATGAATATTTCCGAATAGAAGATCAAAGGAGTACGTCGTAGGTTGTTCAAACGAGTTTTTTCAAACAATAATCACTCGCTTGCGGAATTATCTACGCGAACGATTAACGAACCTTTATTGTAAGCAGAGATGACTGAGAGAATAAAGCCTACAAAGGGTTAAGTATTAATTTTTCCCCTGAAGTACGTGCTGTAACATCCCAAATTTTTAGACCAGAAGGTTGGAAATAAAACTAAGATAAAAAGGATCTTGCCAGAAGATCCCAAAAGTCTTAAGCTTATTATAAGGAAAAGCTTAAGATAATTATTAAAATTATTTTGGATCTTGGGAAGGTTATGAAATAATATTTCAAGGACATAGAAATGTTATAGTGGAAATTAATTATGAAATGTTGGCTTAAAATAATTATGAGAATAATTATTTGAAATAAATGCTTACTTTTCCTTGAGAAACTTACAAGAAAAGAATAAATTTAAGGAATATTCGTAAAAGATAATTTTAGGCATAAAAATTATAGAAGTTATATTTTATGGCCTAGAAGAATTACTTTGGGGAAAGAAAATTCCTTACATAAAAGTAAGGATTTAATTATAACACGTATGTGACATTTGCAATTAATTTTTTTGACATTTGCAATTAATTGAGTAAAGGACTTACTTGCAAATATGAGTTTTTAAATAGGATCAAGTAGGTAGTAATATGGATCCACAACTCAACACATACACCCATATTTTCTATATTCTAAATACTTCAACTCAGCTCATACGTGCAGAACCATTTGGGCCTTATATCCATTAAGTTACCTTCAAGTCCAACACGTAACAATTAAATAGGATAACAAAATCAGCCCAACATGTAACTAGAAGCAAAAATACATGTCCATATTGGAGCCAAGTATTTCATTTGTTTCTGCTGAACCCAAAACACAGCAACACAAAATGCATCAGCAATATATATATATATATATATATATATATATATATATATATATATATATATATCCTTAATTCCTCTATTAATCAATCATTCAGAGCAACAACAACACCACAACGTCACTTACGTAAGCCACATAAGGAAATCACGAAAAAACAGTTCACGCATACTCTCTCAGTCTTCCTTATTTCTTTTCGTCAGAACGCGTGAGTGCAGAAAAAAAAAGAGAGAAGGAAATCACAGCGCCGCTCTCGTCAGTGTATGTTGCTTTCGGTGTTCATTGTACACGCGACCTCAGACCTCCCCATACCTCTTGAGCCAAACGCCACCTCCCCTCTTATTATAAACATTTGCAGTGACCAAGAAAGAGAGAGACCGAGAGTGAGAGGCTGAGAGAAAAAGAAGTGTGTGCTCTGTTCTTGAAACTGGAGAACAGAAAGAGACCAAGATAGAAGGGGAAAAGGAAGGAGGTGGTGCATAAATCCTTTCGGCCAGTCCTCATTTTCTTTCTCTTTTGTTTTGAAGAAGACAGTGTGTGAGGACGCTGAGAGAGAGAACGAGAGACTTTGAAGACTGATGAAAACTTGAACGTCGCATGCAAGTGTTGGCCAAGGTGAGTTTAACGCCATTAGGAACATAGCTTTAGTTTTCATATATGTCTCTACTAAATAAAAGAACTGAAACAGGGATCATTTTTAGCTTGCGTTTGCTGTAACATACATACAAATATATAAGTATACAAGTTGCTAACAAATATAGGAATAATATACCTATATATATGCATATCCTGTGGCATCTGGAAGAAAAGAGTTGCTATCACTAGGCTTAAAGAACCAAGAGGAAAACGTTGAAATATACTCCCTCCGGTCCTAATTATAAGAACACTTTTTAGGGTTGATTTTGGTCTTAATTATAATAGCAAGTTTTAACTTTTATCAATTTTTTCCTATAATACCCTTATTTATACTTTCTCAATAATAATTTAATAATCCACCTATATATTTTATAAAGTAAATAATGCTTGCAACTCATTAATGTTATATACACCTCAATTATACTTTTTTCTTATAAAATAATTTTGAACATTTTTTTCATATAATTAATAAATTTTAAAAGCGCCCTATCTAGGTAGATCACAAAATCACGCAAAT
Source organism: Acacia crassicarpa (assembly GCA_034222035.1). Taxonomy (NCBI): domain Eukaryota; kingdom Viridiplantae; phylum Streptophyta; class Magnoliopsida; order Fabales; family Fabaceae; genus Acacia; species Acacia crassicarpa. Next base: position 46,623,174 of record JAWXYG010000003.1, read on the forward strand.
TATAATTATAATTATAATTATTAATATAAATTGAGTTGAAATCAAAACTAACCATAAAAGTATCGGGCGTAATTGATCAATGGCACGAACACGTAAATTATTGAACACTTCCCTCCTTAATTGAAATCTAAACTAAAAGCTTTTAATTAGGGGTATTTTCAGAAAATAATTATAATTAACCAATTTAACTTCCCTCCTTAATCTCTCCAAATTCTGGTTAATAGCTCTTATAATTAGGACCGAAGGGAGTATATATATATATATATATATATATCCATGTGAGGCATCTGCACTTGGAAAACTGAAGAAGAAAACAACTAATATAGATGCATGTGCTTTTGTAAAGAGAAGAAAAATATACCATCTAATATATATGTATATATGTAGTTGCGTGGTGAGAGGAATAATGAACCCATATCATTGCACTTATAAAAAGAATAGGAAAGAGGACCTTACTAATATAAGAGTGGAATAATGATGAAAAATGGTGGTAGCAAGAGCAATAAGTCTCACTGTGTAAATAGTTGTGAGCAATTGTATAAGATATAAATGAGTTCATTGTGAGAATAGTGGGTGTCGCTAGAGTTGGAAAGAGAATAGGGGAAAAAAAATATGGGAAGTATATGTATATATGCATGCATGACGCTAAAACTGGGAGTGGTTTAGAAAAAGAGGTTTTATACATGTATATTTATGAAACCAAAACGTAGCTATATATGCATAGGCGTCGCTGCATGAAGGGAAAATGAGTAAAGGCATCATTGGTAAATATATGTGCTGCATACATGTGGAAAACTAAAGGAGGAAACAAATTAATATATATATATGTATGAGCTTGTGGGCTGACACTTGTTTTTGGAAAAGAAAAAGGGAAAAAAAACAAGATTATTGTTTGATTAAAAGCAATGATGTTGATCATATACTTTAGGTATATGAATAAATGAGATTAATCATAGATTAATCTTATTATTAATTATTAAACAATAAATGAATAATCCTTTTAAGTATATGGTTAAAAACAATGATATTTGATATTTAAATTTTAGATGATGAATCTGGGGAAAACCATACAAACGCCTATGAGTATCATAGTGAATACGTACGTGCATGGGTCTCTATGGGTGATTTATTTTAAGTTTTAATGGAACCATAATAGAGTGATTAAAAACTATTTCCCCGTACTTGTAGATTATTCAAGGGTAGGTGTTTATAAAAACCCAAAGCTTGTTGTCACAATAAAGCTTATTCTACTTGGTGTTGTTAATTATTAAACTCCTAATTTATAGTGTTGGAATAACATATTCACCAGGAGTAGAAAGGTCAATAGTAGCAAGGACATCTCTTAGGATATTATTTATATGGAAAATAATGCGGTGATACTATTATAGAATATCTGGGAAAGTCAGGAATCAGTACCAAAAGGTGAAAGTACCACTAGCTACGCAGATTAAAGTACGGACGCGTACTGTAACTCTAATTCTGATGCTTCTTGTATGCTTATATGTGTTGGATGATTTCATAAAGTCACGGACAAGACTTGGTCTTGGGTCATGCACCGTGACTAAGTTTATGGGGCTTAGATTACATGTGTTTATACATTCAGTTTTATACGGGTTACAGTCTTGGTAATGCCGTTGAGTTTTCCTAGCGCTGAGGACACGAGCAACTGTTGTGGCACTAGTTAGTGCAAACGTGGGTGACTGTGCATGTGCTGTGTGCTATGTACTATTGATGTGTTAATCTTACATCTGTTGTGTGCTTATATATTGATTATTACTGTAATGTCATGAATATCTGTCATACATATATTGTTTATACTCGAGCATGAGGTTAACTATTACCTGAGATTCAATGGGCATTGAATCTCAGAATTTACCCTAGCTTCAGGATCGGGAGCAGGAGACAAGGGTAAGCAGCATGCGTGAGGACTCAGCCGGAGTTTTATTTTGGGATAGTATTATGTATAATTTTTTTGAATAGCCGGATAATTGTACCCCTAACGTGCCAATTGGATACACCGCAAAGAATTTAAGTTGTATCACGCTTATATTCCTTCGGGAATTTTAATTAACCAGCATATGTCTGGGCATATGTTATCAGTCACTCATTCGTCCAAACGTTAAGCATGCTCTCTGTTGTGACTTACTCTGATCTGTTAACACCTTCACTCCGATAACTTCACACCAATTATACCAATAAGGAATTTAGGACATAAATGGATATCATAATGGACGTAGGAAATAGGGGCGTTACACGTGTCCAAAAGCAATTTTGCCCTGAAAGTTTTTTTAGGAGTAATGTTGTCTCAAAAATCTCATAACATAGTAATGTTGCCCCAAAAGTCTCAAAACGTAGAAATGTTGTCTCGGAAGTCTTAAAACGTAACAATGTTACTTCAAAAACTTCAGAAGTAAAATTATTTCTGAGAGTATACTTCTGAGAAAAATTTATACTTAACCCCAAAATACAATATTTTAGCTCATTTGTTACCCTTCAACCTCCTAATCTTTAAAACAGGAAATCAAAAATAAAAAAAGGAAGACAGGAATTGGGAGGGACCCACAAACCCTCATCATGTTGGTTCTCGATCTACGAGCCCACAAGGGGCAATAATATCCAAAGTGGTGGCTGGTCGTAAAAAAAAAAATTGAAAGTGGCGAATCCTCTTCTTATTCTTAGATAAAGTTTATTAAGAGCTGCTTTCCTAGAAGAAGCCCTTCTTTTATATGTTTCGCGTTTTTATTTTCAAAAAGAATATTTAATTTTACACATGGAACAACGAATACAATACTCCCTCAGTCTTCTTATTTTTAATATTACCTCTACTCTTAAATATATGACATATTTTATTATATATTTATATAATAAATTATATCTTATATCTAAAACTAAGAATTATAAAATTTTTTAAAAACTTATCTAGTTCTAAGTATAAGACACTGACAGCCAATAGCATTAAATTTTTATTTTCTACAAATGGCTTTATCAATTGTAGAAAGAGATGGTATAAAAAAGAGAGAAAAAAAATAAAGGTAATTAAAATAGGTTGATTTTAATTAGAGGGTAATTTTGGAAAGTGGGGATAGTTTTTGGAAAAATCACAGAAAAATAATTTTGAAACTATAAAATTTTTAAATAAGGTATTTACTAAAAAAAATGAGTTGTAAATTACTTATAAAGTTCTGTTATTCCTTTATCAAGTTTGATAAAAAAAATTTATTTGAGGTTTTTTTTAATGGAAAAATTCTAAATAAATACCATTTGAATTTGCAAAACCCTCAGAAGTCCGATAAATTTGAAAAAAAGATTGAGAAGTACCAAAGACCTATGAGGGATATGCAAATTCAGGTCAAATTACTTTTTTGCCCTTAGTTTTTAAAAAATAAAATAAAATAAAAAACCTCCTCGCCGGAGGGTCACCCGCTGCCGGTGAAGGCGGCCACCGGAGGGGGTGGGGGGGGGTTGTTTTTGAGTGGGGGTTTTTTTTTTGAAAAAAAAATTATTTATTGAAGTGTAAGGGGTGGGGTTCGAACCCCCCACCCCTCACAAATGCATGGGCCCAACTGGTCCCTTTGATATATATACATATTAACAAATATATATATTCTTCTTAACATTTTTCAACGCTATTTACAACAATAAATGATATATTTACAACAGAAAAAACATATATTAACAACAACCTTTGAAAACCTTGATTTTTTTTTTATTTCTCACATCCAGAGGCCAATTATAACAACAAATGCTATATTTACAACAGAAAAAGCGTATATTTATAATAACATTTGAAAACCTGGATTTTTTTCATTTCTCACGTCCAGAGGCCATTTACAACAACAAATGCTATATTTACAATAGAAAAAACGTATATTTACAACAACCTTTGAAAACCTGGATTTTTTTCATTTCTCACGTCCAGAGACTATTTACAACAACAAATGATATATTTAAAACAGAAAAAGCATATATTAACAACAACATTTGAAACCTGGATTTTTTTCATTTCTCACGTCCAGAGGCTATTTACAACAACAAATGATATATTTACAACATAAAAGCGTCTATTAACAACAACATTTGAAAACCTGAATTTTTTTATTTTTTACGTCCAGAGGCTATTTACAATAATAAATGATATATTTACAACAGAAAAAATATATATTTACAATATGAAATGCAAAAGCATATCATTAATGAGAAGATTACTATAATCAATTTTAGAATTGATTGTATTAGTAGTGACTTACATTATTATAGCAATATGAAGTAGAGGAAGGAGAAGATGAAAAAGAGTCACGTATAGCAGCAGGAACTAGACAACAGGAGGAGTAGCAGCAGGAATTGAACTAGACAACAGGAGGAGAAAACAAAGATGAAGCTTCAGCACACCCACACCACAACGAGCACTTGTAGAACAAAAGAGGAAGTAGAAGAAATTCCGGCCATAGCAGCAGTGGACAAGGACGCACACGAGAGTTGAACAGAGGTGATCGACGAGACGACGGCTACAGAGCTAAATAGAGAAAGCAACGTTGATGAGATGCCTAAGAAATTCTTTTCTCTCCTCTCTAACATATATTTTCTTTCTTAAGAATAGTTTCTGATTTCCCTTAACCACGCACACAACAGCCACGATTAGAGGAGGGAGAGCATAGCAGCAGAAGAGAAGAAAGCTCCATGGGTCTCGGCACTGAAGCACCACGAAACGGAGGAATATTAAGAATCAAGAATTCTACCCATTGGAAATCATAGATGCACACCCGCCGAAGAAGAAGCAAAGCAATACGATGGGGGGAGATGATCGGGCGTGCCTGAGATTGTCGCTATATCCATGCCAGTTTTTTTTCCACTGTTGATGCTTCCAAAGTTTCTACCCACTTTTGCAGAAGAACAGTGGGTTCAAATGTTAATTCATGTACAAAACTGACTTCTAGCGTGAAGAATAGTTTTGGTGTTCAAATGATTTTCAGCAATGAGTTCTCCAACTAATATTTTCTCAGTCAACATGGTCCCAGAAGACTAAGATGCATCAAATGATTCCTTTTGAAGAAACGAATGATTAAATCTTCATTATTTACTTTTTTCCTTGTTATAGCAAAAGCATTACCCTGCACAAAATCAAAAACATAAAAGTTCCTCTATGGCCATGTTGGACTCCGATAAATACCATTCCATTCTTAAGCAGCAGGTGAATCTGAAACTAATACCGAGCGCAAAAACAGGAAATTCTTGACTAAATATTTGAGCATTAGTTGGACTCAAAGTACCTTGCAAAATCAAGCCACGCCACAAATAAATCAGAGAATAAAGAGCATGAAAGCCGCACACATGCTACATTCACTCAAACTATGATGAAGATTAATTCAAAAGAATGTACTTTTTGTCTCATTCCTCTCTCTGCTCTAACAATGTCTACCTTTTTCATAATGTATTACAAGCATTCAGGTTTCAACATGTATCTGATGCTTCAAAGAATAGAGATTATGAGAACCATCTCATACTTACTTGCAAATGGCAGGCCAGTATGCCTGGATTTTCTCCTCCGAAGCATAAAAAGATGAAGATAATCTTTCCATTCCAAGACTGACTCACCGTGAGTACTAAAACTTGTAGCCAATTGCACAATATCACTGGGAGAGTTCTCTTAGATATGTTTCTTCTCATCCGCCGGCAATTCAAAGAATATATGAACAGAAGCCTTGAGATACTCAATAACCTTCAAGGCTATTCCATGATTAACGATCTGAAAGAACCCCCACTTGATTGCGGCATTGGAAATTGATTCTGTGACATCTGGGTCATCCCAGTTCGTGAAATCGATGACTGGTATGGATTCGTTGGAAACCACTTTGCGATTGGCGGGGAGGGACATGGTCGGAAGTTTGACCTTTGAATTAGGAAAGAGAACAAGTAGCTAGTGGAAGAAGAATAGAAGCAGAAATAAAATATCAGGTAAAAAGGAAACCCATCAATGCGAGCATTTTTTTTTTCTTTTTCTTTTATTTCGTTCTTAGTTATACTATTTTCTTCTTGCAATTATTGTTGTCAAATTGGCGAGTTGACTTTCGGAGTTTAGCGTTTTTACGTTTCTAACTTACAAAATCGAGTCGAGTCACTGGTAAACTCGTGATCATTGTAAACTAAGTTAAACTCACGAGTTTATATATCGAGTTTACCATTTTTATATTTTTAACTTACAAAATCGTGTTTACTCATCCTTAAACTTGTGTTAACTTCTTTAATTTGATTATGTTCAGCAGATTTAAATATAAATTTTATAGAAATTTCTTTGTTAAATATGATAAATTATGAATGTTGATAAATTTAATTTCAATTATTTGGATTTAAAAATATTTAAATCAAATTTATTGTTATTTTTTATATTTTAATTATTTAATTATACACTATTAATATGTATTAATAGTAAAAGTAAACTCTTACGAATTTACGATTTGAATTCACGATACGAGTTTACTTCACTATTATGAATTTGCTTAAACTCACAAGTTTAACAACCTTACTCACAATGTTATTTGGATCATAAAATCATAAATAATTTATCAATATTTTATTTTAGTTTTAACCTCCTCAATGTTTTAATTTTTGGCATTAAATCTTCTATCATTAATTTTAATATTAGTAATAGATGCAAACTACCACGTTAATTTAATGAGATGATGTGACATCTTGTCATTAAAAAAACATTTAAAATATTTATTCCATGTCATATGTCACATTTTCCTCAACTCTTTTTTAATGTGATGTGACATTTTTTATTGTCAAACATTAAAAATTCAAGTTGGTTAAATTTAAAACTTCAAACGTTAGAATGTCATGGACAATGGTCTATTATGGAGAGCGAGTGTGAATGTGGAAGAGAGCGGACAATGAAGAGTGATGCTGATGGCCGTGGACGGCGTGAAGGGGATGGTGGTGGAAGCCAGCGAGCTAGGGAGCCCATGCGTGAGACTTTCACGTTTGGTACTGGAGGTGGGAGCAGGAACACGAGTGCACAGAAGATGGATCCTCATCGGCAAGAGCATCAGCCTGTTTCTGTTATGTACAAGGAAAAGCTTTTAGCATCAGGGGGATTGAGATTCTTGGTGAGCCATGCCGAAGAAGACGCACATAGTCAGTGGATGGAAAGGGTTTTTTGCAAGGAGACACGCTGAGCAGGGGGATGAGGACAAGGTGGACGTTCGAATGAGAGAGGAGGACAGCGATGACGAGAAATTAGTAAGTGCCCGTGTTAGCCATGTCAGAGGAGCAGTATATGGCTTGGTGTAGAACCTGGATGAATTCTCTTATCATCAAGGTACTGGGGATGTCAATTCCGAAACACGTGCTTTTTGATAGAGTGAGGAGAATGTGGAAGTCCCAACAGCCCCTTAAAGTGGTTCCTTTGAGCAATGAGTAATACGTGGTGTCCTTTTCTAGTAAGGAGGATAGAGATTACGAATATTACGAGAGACCATGGATGATTGACGACCATTACCTACTAGTGCAACGTTGAAGACTGAATTTTAATCCTTGGAAAGCAAACTGTCAGAGGAGGATAGCATTATGGGTTTAGATCCCGAATTTATTGATGGAGTTTTGTACTGTGGAGGCAGTAGGCATCATTGGGAACATGATGGGGAAAATAATCAAGATTGATAAATCAACGTCAATTTACGATAAGGGGGAGTTTGCACGCATATGCATTCAGATCGATCTCCAAAAGCCTTTGCTCGCAGCTTTCACGATCTTTGGTGAAGATAGGCAACTGGTGTATGAAGGGCTACATTTGATATGTTTTTGTTGTGGGAAGTATGTGCATGAAATGGAGGGTTGCCCTCATGGGGTTCCAGTTTCCCTATTCATCTTGAGATGGGTAGGGAGAACTTGTCTTGATCTGGACCGTCCAGATTAAATCTGGACGGTCTAGATTTAATTTTTTTTAAACGGTTAATTTTTAAATGAAAAAATCATTTTTTAAAAATATGTTAGTTAAGAGATTATCTTTATTTTAGATTCTGTACCCATTAAAATAATTTTTTTTTTCAAAAAATAGAAAGTAAAAAAAATCAAATCTGGACCGTCCAGATTTGATCTGGACAGTTTAGATCAAGACAAGCTCTCCCTATTCATCCCAAGATGGGTAGGGAAACTGGATCCCCTGATGGCGGGGCTAAGGACGATGTGCATGAGACGGTGGTGCCGAAGGGGTCGGTGAATGAGGATAGTGGGTGTGGGGATCACAGTATGTGAGGGATATTTCTTCAATGCCAATGAGAAGCGAGGTATCGGGGAAGAGGAACAGAAAGGTACGGGTCACGGTTTGAAGGCGACGGGTTTAGAAACTGGTAGGGAAGGAAAACCAACTATGGATGGTCGACTACCGGCTGAGGGGCGTCGGGAACATGCCTCTAGGAGTATATTACGTCGGCTTCGAAGGGGAAGATTGGAGGAGCTGAGTCGGTCGGAGATACCACCGTTGCTGGCCGAACAAATTCAGGGAGCAGTAACCATTTGGGACCGCAGATGATCCTGAGGCGTGATCTTCGCTGAGCTGATCGCGGAATAGAGAGCTTGGTGGGAGGCCGAGACTCACGCGTAACGAGCATGAAAAAGGCAGACAAGGTGTGGTTACTAAAACTGGAAGGTATGGGGCAAGTGATTCAAACCGTGGGGAAGAAAGAGAAAGCCATGGCTTTAGACGGGGAAAAGTCAAATGCACATTTAAAGGATGTGGGCACCACAAAAGCTGAATGGATTATTGTGGGATCTAAAAAGAAAAAAACGGATAAGCCAAAACGTTTTGGGGATGAGAATTTACCAAGGTTCTGAAAACAAATCGGACCAGTCATTGAACTGGTGAAAGTATTGAGTTAAGGGTCAGTGGGTCAAATTAGAGTCAGACTGATATCAATTAAAATATATAATTTAATATTTATATTTTAATAATAAAAAATATTTTATAGTTGAATATGGGAAGATGTGTGTCATATTATTATTATTTTTCTTTAAAAAAAAACGATATCAGTTTGTGGGGATAAAAAGAGATCACAGCTTGATTTTAAGTACCAAAACTTGACAAGACAATACTTTGCATTGCTTAAAATTCAAAAAGAGATCACATGCGTGCGCAGAGTAGCAGACTGTGCCTTCATTATATCAAAAAAAAAATTATCTCTCTCCTCTCCTTCCTCACTCCCTCTTCAATCTCATATGTTCCAATCGATCACTCTTTCTCTCTCCATTGCAGCTTGCAAGTCTCACTTTCCCTGAGACAAATCCGATGGAAATGGGGTTAGGATTACATTTGGCGTGAGGAAAATCCTTCTAGCACTTGGGGCGACTCTGGAATCAAAAGCTGATTTTGTCTGATCAGAGCACATACTCTGGCGATCCGACGACGATTCGTTGGTGAGAACTTGGTGGCTCTTCTGCAGATCTCTTCAAAAGCTCTCGACCGGATCTCTCTCTCTTTCTCCTTCTTCTCCTTTCTCTTTTCTCATTGTCGATATGAGTTTCAGGCGACTTTTTTTTTTTTTTTTTTAAAAAAAACTTAAGGCTCTGTGACTCGGTTAACTCGGCCGGGTTAGGCCGAGTTTACCGAGTTGAGCCGGGGTTAGCTTGGAACCGGGGTTGCTCCTTAACTCAGACCGGCTTTCCGGTCGGTTTGCCGGTTTCCGGTTCAAACCGGCCGGTCCGGTCCGGGTTCCAAAACGTTGGAATTTACCACAAGGTAGGGCTAAAACGGAATTTAGGGCAGAATTCAAAATAACAATAATTTCTCTTCTCTCCAGGGCCTCTTTGAAGTTAGCGAGAATATTATTGTGACGCCCATGGTAGTAAAAATGTAGATTTTACTTGAAAACAGAAGGAGAATGAAAAATCGTAATGTAGTAAAATCGTAAAAATTTAAAAGCGTTTGGAAAATCAGTAAAATCGTTTTAATGAAAAAAATTGTAAAAACATAAAATTGCAGTGATAAATCGAGTTTTTAACTACTATGGTGACGCTTATCATTGCGGAGGTGCACAAGGGCAGCTCAATAGCGGTATGTTTGGCGACTGAAAGGGAATTTTTATATAAAAATATTAAAAATAATGAAGGGCGAGCAGATGGTATGGTGGATGATGAGATGACAGTTGAAGCACAAGAACCTTTAAGTGGGCCAAGTGTGGATATAAAGACTCAGTTGGGCAGTGGTTTGGCCCTGAAAAATCCCGCCTAGTTTTGTTATGAATTACATGATATGGAACTCACAGGGTACAGGCTCGAAGTCGTTTCCAAGCCTGGTACAGGAAATTAAGAAACATTATAAGTTAGATTTTCTAGCTATTCTTGAAACTTGGTCAAATGATATTATAATTGAGCAGAAAATCTGTCATTTGGGATTTAGTAAGTTCAAATATATCGCTACAGAGGAAACAGTGGGGGCATATGGTGTCTCTAGGAGGAGGGTACTCTGAAGATGAAGGTGGTGGAGCAGCATAAGCAGTACATGCACCTGGAAATTGAATCAACAATGAAGAGAAACTGGTTTCTTACTGTGGTATATGCGAGTCCCAACTGAGTGTATCACCGAACACTGTGGATTGAGATGTTCCAAATTAGAGAAGCTATTCAGGGACCTTGGTGTATTGGTGGGGACTTCAACGCCACTTTATTAGCACAAGAATGATGTTAAAGTGCACGTTCGAAGAGTACGGTGGATGGTGAGTTCTCACGATGGGTCGAAGACATGCAGTTAGTGGACTTTGGGTTTGATGGGCCAAGTTTTACATGGAAGCGAGGGACTACAGAAGCTCGGCTTGATCGAGTCCTTGTTAATAAAGCATGGCGTGCCAGCTATGTCGATGCCAAAGTGTTTCATTTGCCTTACTATAAATCCGATCATCAACCTCTCTTGTTGAGATTGGATGGGCAGAGACACCTGCGTAGGTTCAACAGCCTTTTCATTTTATTGCATTTTGGGTTCTTTATGATAATTTTTAGTATTTGGTTGCGAAGGAATGGAACTCTTCTAAAGGCTGGGGAGAGAATATTGAAAGCTTCACTCATGCATGTTGTCGGTGGAAAAGGGAAGTGTTTGGGAACATACAACAGAGCAAGAGCAAGCTTCTCCGTTGGCTGGATGGAGTGAATAGAGCAATAGCAAGTGAGGATAATCTTAGGCATCTAGAAGAGTTACAGAAAGAGCTATGGAATGATCTTGATGAGACTTTGACACAGGAAGCTCTTTTGTGGGCTTAAAAGGCAAGAGTCAATTGGTCAATTGATGGTGATCGTAATACCAGGTGGTTTCATATCCAAGCAAATAGTAGACATAAGCATAATTGTATCTGAAGAAGAGAAGATGAAATCACATGCAACAAAGTACTTTCAGACTTGTTCAAGGAGGAAGTAGTAGTGCGTTCGGATCTTCCTTGTGGTAACTCCTACTCTCCTCTTCTTGATGTGCATAAGCGTTTGTGTGGCAAGGATGTTAAGGAAGCTGAGATTAAAGATGCTTTCTTCATTATGTGAGCTCTTAAATCTCTGAGGCTGGATGGTTTTAATGCTTTATTTTTTCAGCATCAATAGGAAACAATGAGGGAGTCTGTTGTTCACTTTGTAAAATAGGCATTTTGCTAGCCATAGTTGATTCGTGAGGTGAACAGTACTCTTATTGTTCTTATACCAAAGATGGATCATCCAGAGACGTTTCGGGATCTCTGGCCAATCAGTCTGTATAATGTTATATATAAGATAATTACAAAGGTGGTGGCTAATCGGATGAAGGGTTTTATTCCACATATCATTGCCCTTAACCAGTGTAACTTTGTTCCAACCGACATAGTTCGGATAATATAATTGTGGCACAGGAGGTGATTCATTCTATGCATACAATGGGGCTAAGAAGCGGTTTATGGCCATGAAAATAGATTTAGAAAAGGCATATGACAGGGTGAACTGGAATTTTTTGCTAAATTGTTTACATGAGCTGAGTCTTCCCCAGAATATTATCTAGGTGATCGAAGAGTGCGTTGGTACATCAAATCTGCAACTAGTATGGAATGAGAGCAAGGCGGAGTTGTTCAGGTCTTCACATGGTGTAAGACAGGGGGATTCTCTATCACCATACCTTTTTGTGATATGTATGGAAAAATTAGCTCCTATGATTCAGGACAGAATGGATGGAGATGAATGGAAGCCTATCCGGCTGACGAAGCACGACCCATTGGTATCTCATTTGTTTTTTTGTAGATGATCTCTTCTTGTTTGCTGAAGCATCCACCCAGCAAGCAGAGATGGTTCGTGATTGCTTATCCCAATTTTGTGATTGCTTTGGGCTTAGGGTGAATGCCATCAAGACTTGTGTGTTCTTCTCTAAGAATATTAACCATATGCACTGAGCTTAGTGCCATCCTGGGCTGGTCTCAAACATCAGACCTAGGTAAGTATCTTGGGGTACAACTACACCACAAGAGGGTCGGGACAAAAAGTTTTCTAGTTGTGATTGATAAAGTGAAAGTAGGCTGGCTCGGTGGAAAACTACGTCTTTCTCTCCAGTCAACACTTATTTCTATGGTGTCGTCAGCTATCCCTTCATATGTTATGCAAACCTCCCATTTGCCTAGCAATGTCTATGATACGTTGGATAAACAAAATAGGTCATTCCTGTAGGGTAGTATAGAGGAGAGTCGTCATACTCACCTAGTGGCTGGGATAAGGTATCTAAGGAAAAGAAGCAAGGCGGTTTGGGCCTGCGCCATGCACGGTTCTAGAACCAAGCACTACTCATGAAGCTGGGTTGGGCGATGGTTACTAATAGGAACATGTTCTAGGTTAAAGTTTTGAGGGATAAGTATAAATGTGGAGAGGATCTTCTACTCTATATTGCTTCCGGGAATCCAAGATCAAACATTTGGTCAGGAATCAAGAAAACATGGGATACACTTCTTGGAGGACTAGTAATTGATCACAATAGGGGCACAATGAAGTGGAATGGGAGAGAAGTGGGGACTTCTCTGTGAAGTTAGCATATCAAGTGTTCTCCAGGAATGTGAAGGACCAGGGAAGAGACTGGAGTGGGTTATGGAAAGTGAGGGCACCACAAAGATGCATGCCGGATGCGAAGGGGCCTGACTATGGATGCGGCGTGCCCCTTCTATGGGGTAGGGTTTGGGGATACATTGTACGTGTTTTGGGATTGCACGCACTCTAGAGCTTTATGGCGGAAAGTGGTCGACCCAACACAGTGGCGTACGTTTAGGAGTATAAGTCTTTCAGATTGGGTGTGGTGGAACATCCGTGTAAGGGCGGAAGAGAGACGAGAATGGGCTTCCCAATTTACAACTTGTGTTGGTGGTTGTGGCACCGTAGAACTTGTTTGTGTTTGAAAAGAAATTCTTCTCCAATGATAGCATTCTTGCTAGCTCAAGTGCTATGGTGGAGAGCAGGCATCATACAACTGATCGTCTAGCATGGACGAAGATCCAGGGGGCAACCTTGGCACCTTGTCATGAGTTGTGGGACCCCTAAAGGGGGAGTGGGTGAAGGTGAATGTAGATGGAGCGTTCTTAATGACAGCTATAACACAGGCTTGTGGGGGCCTCAGTCGGAATTCTAGTGGGAACTTTGTTAAGGGCTTCGTACATCCTCTTGAGGATGGGGATGAATTAACTACGGAACTTGGTTGTCTCCTTGAGCTCAAGATGGCATGGGCCTTGGGATTTAGGAAGGTGTGGTTAGAAACAGATTTCACCGAGTGCATTCACCTCATTCTTCGTGAACTTCAATCGCAGCATAGGGACTCTAGTCTTGTAAAGGAAGTTCAAGTGCTTATGGGTATGGACTGGGAAACAAAGGTTGCCTACGTGCCTCGTATGTGCAACAGTGTAGTAGATTATCTTGCAAAGAGCGGCCTACACACAAGATAGGGGTTTCATGAAGTATATGAGCCACCTGAGGATTTAGTGGCATTGTAATGGGACTATTACTCTCATAGGAATAAGTTGAGGTGTCTCTCTTTTATATATATATATATATAAGGAATGTCATGGACAACTTATTTGATATATTAAGGCAATTTTACCCCAAATAAATGTACAACATATTTGAAATCAACGGGTTTGTAGATTTTATCCTTTAGTTAGCTAGTCTTAAGTGACTTTGTGATTTACAAAGTAAATATACTATATCTCCAAATTATGAAAAGCCTTTTTAAAAGGAATTTCTAATCCCAAATATAAAGACGTTGACGAAATGATTAACCATTCTTTGCTACTTTTATTCCTTGCAGGAGAGTGGGAAATGACATATAATAAAAATAGAGTGTTTGAAAATCACATTCCTTAATAAAGGTGAAATATATAAATATTATCAATTGAAGACACATTAATGAGTTAACTAATACTTCTTAATTTGTGTGAATTGGTTAACGACCACTTCTTTTTTAAAATCGATTGTGATATTTCTCAAACAAATAAGAAGTACTCATTTAATCTTATTTATAAGTCACTAACTTCTTACATTTCACTATAATCAATAAAAAACTTAAATCTCAGTACCCATTTGATACTACATATAAATCACTAGTTTTTCCATTTCACTATAATCAAGAAAACTCTTAAATATCATTATTTTTGTCTTAAAATTTAATAACTTTTCAATTTTATCTTTATTTAATATACATATATTCATCCTACAGAGTGTAAAGTTTGCCACTTTGGCTAGATAAAAGGTAAAATTATATATTTATATAAAAAAACTTTATGACATAACTTATAAATAGTATAAAAGATTTTTTTGTCGACAACCTCATAAATTGGATGGATTAGAATCTTAGAAAACAAGCATGTGTTTCGCGTGCAAGGGGAGCTTACATTGATATGTTTTTTTTCCTTTATTTCATTCTTAGTATACTATTTTCTTCTTGCAATATTATTTGGATCATAAAATCATAAGTAATCTATCGATATTCCTAAATATCTCCTCGTGTTGCAAACAATATCTGTGTAATTCTCCAGAAGATTGTAAATATGGAGTCATTTCATTTTAATTCTAATAAAAAACAACTACTCACGCCTTTCATACTGAACAAATATTGCAGAACGAAGAAATCACTATATAATCCCAACAATAATATATCCTTCCATGCTTATGCAAACGTTTTAGACCCCGGCGCTTTTACTTTTACACACAACTATTTTAATCCGTTCCAAGTTCTCGCTCCTTTTTTGGTATATAACTTCTTGCTCTTTTTTTTTGATATGAATAACTTCTTGCTCTTGATAATGCAAGGTGTTGCGGATTCATATATTGGGCTTGGACTGGACTTGGCCTAATAAAAACCCAGTGGGGAGAAGAATCAGTTTAGACAGGAAAAACGCTAAGCATCCTATATAATTAAGGCACTAATCTCGGCAGTACAGGTAGTGGAGCAGGAAATGTCAGATAGTGGAGTAGGCATTTGTTGGACGTGGAGCTGCATGGCACGGATGCACAATCTTCACAATAAAACCCTAGGTAATCTCTATAAATTGGGGATCACCTTCAAGTACACCACAATTCATATCTTTTAGTCGCTTGGTCACGCTACACACACACACCCCTTTTTGGCGAAATGCCTTTTCAGTATAACAGAGTGATCATCAGACGTTCTTGGGTGCCTTCCTCATAGGCACCAAAGAACCTTCACATCTTCAGAACCTCTATCCCCTATCCCGAAGAGAATCCCAGATCCAAAACCAAACCGTCACTAATCCTTTGGGGGTTAGACACTCGCGTTTGGAGAATTGAACATTGGCGCCGACCATGAGGATCTGTAGATTTCAATTCCAAACCACGAAAAGACCACTGATACTTATTGCAAATGGCCGCAAGTACTAGAAGTCGCACCCAAACAGCTTGACAGGAGGAGATGCCAGGAGACCATCCCCAACAACAACCACTTCAGGACCATGTGATCCAGTTCGTGGATTCAAGTATCCTGGATCAGGGTCACATAATTAGGGAAATGGAGGAGGAGGCTGAAGACATTGGAAACTCCCCAGTCCCTGGCAAGACAGTTCAGCTTGGAGACCTGCTTCCAAACCCTCTTTTGGAACGTCCGACGGAAAATCTTGATATCCGTCGCTTGCACGACACGGTGGATTTAATGTTTCAGCAAATGGAGGAGATGGAAACCCATCGACAGCTTTAAAGGCAAGAAGACATCCGGACGGAAGAAGACGTAAATCGACATAATGCCCTTTGGAGGCAAGAAGAAAAGCAAAGGTTGCAGCAACTGTTGAAGGAGCGTACTGAAAACCCAGAGCACAGCACAAGCTGAGACATCATTGGCCCAAACCAAGAGTTTGTCCTAGTCCGAGATAAGGGTAAAGGGGTCATTGGACCAGGCCAGGTCAACGGAGCAACAGTAGTGCATGTCAATATGGAGGCACCTCAAGTGAGTCATCAGAAAGGAGACATGGTGAGATCTTGAAGGATACGATTGTTAAAAGAACGCCTTAAGCAGCTTGAAAATCCCTTGCGGAACACTGGCCGCGATACGAGTGACTGTAGTCGGGTTAGCATTACCACTACCACTCAGGATAATGATGATAAGCAAGACCGGGATCATAGCCGGGAAATTCAGATAATAGATTCAGCTCGAGCAATGGTGGGACAACGTTGGAGGGCTAGCCAATTGGCAAGGTCGGGGCAGGGCCTCAAACTCAGAACAAACTGGGTACACACTCCGGAAGGGGCAATGTGTTGGAAATTATGCCCTAGGGGCAAGTCATTGTACCTTAGATATTTATGCTATTTAAGGAATTCTCTTTAACTTATCATTTACGTTTGCATGTTTGTATTGATAACTGAATCCCTGGATATATCTTATGGATTATCCTAAATGTCCCTGGTTGGTCATCTACGCGAGAGTGAAGATGAAACAAGACCAGTATGACTTTGATGAGGTATGGAGATACGAATTAAAGTCATGGGCACTTGTAAGAGTACAAGGTGCTAGACCGACCCACTATGAGAAAGCTGTATGGATTAAGTCATAAGCTTGTCTCATGTATAACTGCGTCACAACGCCCTATGACCTGAGATCATCATGGATTCCTACATGATGAGTCACTGGTCTTTGACCTAGTCAAAAGTCACATTTGACCGGGTGATGATAAAGGCTTGGATCGGGATTAGTGGTTTTCATGCGGAGGAATGTGAATGGTCAAGATGGAATTTGTCCCTCACATTTGTAGAGAGATGATACTGGCCCCTCGATGAGTGAGTCTAAGAAATGTATGGCCATACTGTGATGGAAAAGAGTTTCCATTTCACTTATTAGACTACTCGAGAATCGAGAAAGTAGTGGTTAAGAATAGGAAGTTGACATTATCCATGCTTCATCCTTGACCAAATTATCGCGTGACAAAAGGGACGTGACATGGTTGTACGATAGGTTGTATCGTATCATCGATCCCCATGTGAATTGGGTAGTGGCAATGTCTTGCTAGAGGCCGCTTGCGACTTGTGGGCTGCTACAATATTGGCCCACTGCCAATCTCATATAGGCCTGCAGGGTCGCACACAAGAATAACCCAACACGAGCAAAAGTGTCCAGGTTCATTGAATCTCAGATTTAATGAATGTTGAATTTAATCTGGGGTATACACACACACACACACACACACACACACACACACACACACACACACATCTATATATTAAATTCGAAAATAATATAATAATATTATTTTATAGAGATTATAATATTATTATATAATATTTGTTTACATTTAATTTATTTGGTAAATTAAATATTTAAAACAAATAGAGATATTTTATCTCATTTAATTTTCGATTATAGATATTATTATCTATTTAATTCAAATTGAGATATTGTATCTCAGATTTAATTAAATACATAGATATCATTTCTCGGATTTAATTTATAGAGATAAATTAAATCAGAAGGCTTTTAAATTTGGATTAAATAAATGGATTAGATTAAATCTATCAGATAGATTTAATTAATATATTTTTTTAAATCTAGATTCAAAATTTGAATTTCAGATCTGGTTTTAATACGGATTAAATAAATATTATTAGTTTAGATCTATCGGATAGATTTAAATTAATATATTTTAATCCAGATCTAAAATTTGAATTTCAAAATTAATGACAATTAATTTTGCATTAAATACGTCGATCGGGTCGTGAAAACCTACGGGACTTTTAGTCGAGCGTATTTTTCAGAAAGCCGCGAGAAACCCTAGAATTGAGAGAGACGCAAAATTCTGAAGGCGCTAGCATGCTGCCATCGTGTTTGGGAATTGTTCGTGTGGATATCGGTGGAGGAAGCCGATTCTACGAGTCGTCTTCTGTTGATCGAGGAGGTAGCCCACCAGTTCAAGGAGAACGAGAAGCGGACAAATTCTTAAAAGGTAATATTCGATCTTAGCCTTGACTTAAACGCACCTGAGTGATCCTCGGGATGAGATTCGTAGAAAATTTTAATCCGCTGTGTTGTACAGATCCCAACACAATGTTGTGAAAATTCCAAGTATATTTTCAGAAGAAATCATGGCAGCGACTTATCCAAAAGGGTTGGACTCAAAGGACTTGCCAAGATATGATGGAAGTCAGGATCCACAGGATCACGTTACCAATTTCAACATGTAGGTTATGGTCAAGGGATTTGAAGGACTTGTGGTACCCCGGTTATTTGCAGGAACTCTTTGGGGACCTGCCAAAGTTTGGTTTAATTCCTTACCACTGAATTCCATCCATGATATGGAAAGTTTTGAAACGAGATTCTTTTTGAATTTTGCTACTAGTCGGAAACAGCCAATGACGGAGCTCCAGCTAGTCCAGGTCAAGCAATCACCTAATGAAACCCTTCAGAGATATTTGGAACGCTTTAAGGACACAGCTTTGTAGGTACTGGGTTTAAAGGAGGATGTGCATTTGCACTGTGCTATCACCGGGTTAGATAGCTCATCCCGTTTTAAAAAGTCCATCATGAAGCGATGTCCTCGCATGTTGATTGAGTTCACAGACAGATCGATGTAGTATTTAGATTTAGAGCAAATGGAGCTATCAAATATCACGGCAAGGTTTGGAAGGAAGAGTCTACCGGTGAAAGGAAGCAGGCCCCCCAAAGGAAGAGAAGAGCACAGTGGCCACAGGCGAGAGAACAGTGGGAGAACGTTGGATGGTAGATTTCAGTTGGAGAAAGGAGGCTCGAGGGGACGATATGAGAACTATACCCTACTTAATGTATCTCGGGCACGAGTTTGGAGAGAGGTAGCTCATACAGAGATGAAGAAGATAGAGCGACCCCGGCCATCCTATAACCAATCCGGAGCAGATCAATCTCGTTATTGTGAATTTCATAATGGTCTGGGGCACACTACGGACGAATGTTATCGCCTCCGAGACATAATAGAGAAACTTGTGCGAAGAGGGAAGCTGTGACAATATGTGGTGGAAGCTTTGGGGCAAAAGAATAAATGCAAAGAGCTGGATGCTGGGCGAAATCCCTGCCATGAAAAATGGAAGGTGGAAGAGAAAAAGAAGTCGGGGGGAGGTGAAGGAGAATACCTAGAGGCCGAGTTTGAGTGCAGCTAAGTAATGTTCCAATGATGTTAGTTCCGGACTTAGTGGTAGTTTGTCTTTTATCCTCAAGTTTGTAAGCATGCCAAATGCCACATTTCAATTAATGAAACTTTATGATTTCCTTGAAATTGCGATTACCGAGTTCCTCAAAACTGTTTCCCTAACAAAGATTTGTCAAAGTTGAGACGTATTCCTCAGGGACCGTAGTTCCCACTACTTGGTTAAAGCATGTGTTGAAGAAAACAGACGTGTTTTCTTCAAGCATGATAATACCAAAGGCGTGTACGACTAAGAAAAGATGATAAAACGTATTCCTCCGGGACACGAAAGCGCCCATATTATGATTAGCATGTGGTTCTTTGGGACGCGGGCTAACCATCGAAGCCAAATGTGGCTATGATACGTCTAAAGCGAAATAGCAACCAGTTAATTGTCACGACGACTATGATCAAGTCGAATTGTTTTGAGTATGGTTAAAATACTAAGCCTAAATGAGTGACAAATAACTTCTTGCGCTTGATTGATTTCTGGTAAGTTGCTTAGGCGGGTAAGTATAGCCCATAAGTAACCCCAGACCCACATTGTGCATAGCAAATTTTAAAATTTGGCCAAAATCCTCGAGTTGGAAGATGGGATGTAGTGATAATGATTAGTGCAGAAAAATGTTTGGAATTAAAAGAAGTGTAAATATACACAGTAAATCTACAAAATTAAAGCGAAATTTGAGTCAGATTTTGAACACTTCAAGGGTCAGGATGGACCCCCGCGCTTCCCTCGATCCTCTGATTCTCTTCCAAAGAGTTTCCAGTGACGATCTCGGCAGAAGAAAAGAGAGAGACAATTCTCCCCTTCTTCACCATGGACATGGGATCCATCCCGGTGGTGCAAAAGTCGATGTTGGGATTTAGAAGGCGGAGCTGGGTGAGGGCATTCTCAAAGGATTCCCAAACACATTTCACTATCGCTGCGTCTTTATCTTTAATAGAGACATTAGCGGCATCTAGTGACAATTGGCAGCAGACCAGATGGCCTTGGGTTTCTTTCTGCTGATCCAGCAAACGTCCGATAGAAGATTTATCCTGGGCATGGATATCTTGATATGATTTTAGACGAATTAATGCCTCTTCTAAATCGGACTTTATCTTTTCCGCATCTTCGCGCATCGCCATCATTACTGACTCAACAACTTTCACCTGATCTCGGGCACCTAACTCGACGGCCTCTATTAAGGCTTTGTGATTGTCTACCAATAGCTTCATCTCTTGGAACTCGGCTTCTCGAGAGGCGTATTGGGCATTCATGGTGATCAAAGTCTGAGCTAACCCAACAAATTGAAGGGAGCCCAGCTTGATATCTTTGATTTTTTGGATCTCGGCATCCCCATATTTTAAAGTGTCGAAAAATAGTGGAGGGGGCAAATGGCATGATGTAGTTCTGCAGGGATGTGTCGGCTCCAGACTGTTTTGGAGGAAACTCCCGGGTCCAATTGTGAAGAGGGAATAGGATTGTTGAAGGCTGAGGTAATGGTCATCGGGATGGAAGGCATCACTGGAGTGGTAAAAACTTTGGATTTTTGAGAGAAGTTAACCTTGGTCTTTTTTGCCGGAACAACTTGGCCATCCTCTTTGGCATTAGGAGTAGCGGACCGCGTGTTTCTCTTGGCAGACTCAGGAGTTACAGAGCTGGTTTTGGCCAGAGCGCGGGTGAATAAGGTCAACTCTTCGTCGGCTATGTTGGCCATAACTGTAGAATAAGGAGGCAAGTTAAAAAAAGGTGATACCTGGTACGAAGGACATGACGATTGGAGGTTTGGAAAGTCGGTTGGTTGGATTCAAAAGGTCGTGCTCTATAACATGGTGCTCCAAAACAGAAATTGTTTTAAGCTTGGCGTCAGACATCCTCTCGACAGGAAACGTGAAGTCGATAGAAGAAAGTTTGTGGTGGTTGTAGGTCGAATAGAGAGGAAACTTTTCCTCTACTTCCCCTGATTTGGTGAGTTTGAGGAGCCAAGGAAGTCTTTTAACCTCGGCAACTACCTTAAAGAAGGCAGATTCGAAGTTTTGGAAGGCATGAATTAGCAGTGTAAAAAGAGGGCGATCGGGGATGCTCTGGATGGAGGTCCACTTCTTTTGGGAGGCGATATCACTGTCAACATTCCCAATATTGGGGGAAACCTCAAAGAAGTAAAAAAAAAAAGGGATGGTGCAAGTCAGGTTCTCGGCTTGGCAGAATGTCTCAAAGGCTACTGCAAATGCCCAGCCCGCGGGATGAAGTTGAGAAGGAGCGTGGTGTAGGTGATTCAGGAGGTGGATTTGAAATTTGGTGAGAGGAAAACAAATTCCGAGCCAAGAAATGCAATCTCAATAGAAAAAGAAGAAATGAGTATCACGTTCTGGATTTCGGCAGCTAGCTACAAATTCATTATCTGCGGGTAAACGGATGGAAGAGTTCCACTCGCTGCAAAGACCTGTTTGGCAGAGTTCCTCGATCGCCATGGTGTTCTTTGCGTTCAACACTTCATCGGCAACCCATAAAGCTGGAGTTTTCGAGGTTACAGGAGAGCCTGTAGAACCTTTCTCTTTAGTCATTGACCATCTTACTTGATATGGAGAGGCACGCATTTATACCTATGGGAAAAGTGTGAAAGGCAGAAAAAGAAAGTATACCTAGGTGGAATAGGTCATTAAGTAGAAAGTGGTGTGATGACGTGTCCGGGTAGCCCAATTTGATATGGGCCGGGATAGCCGTTGAAACAACCTTACACCAGTTCCCGGAAGTTGACTCTTTGTTCTCATCCGGCGTAAAAGTGGCAGGAAGGACGGTATCTTGGTCATGAATAAAGAGGGGATTGGCCGGAGTTCCGGAAGAAATAACTTTTGAGTAAAATGATAAGGGCATTTGATCCTGGAGTGGGGATTTGGGTTTATTTCTTCGGGGCTTGCGAAATAAGACATCTTTCTGCTCTTCGATAGGGTATGGTTCGGTCCAGAACCAAGTTGTTCACCCATCAGGAAAAGATTTGAGCATTTCCTTATCTATTTTTGGGGAAGAGCTATTGTAAGTATTAAAGGATGAGAGGTTGCTGGTATTCTTGGGCACTGAGAATAAATAGGTGGAATTAACGGGGAAAGAATCTTGGAGGATGGCGACATTGGAAAGCCAGAGGAATTTGGAAATATGCTCAGGAAATAGCCCAGAAAGCACATAACAGCAGGGAGAATGATGCAGACAATTAATAAAGATGCAAGACTAAGAAAAGACTAAGAGGCGTATGAACGATTCAGACCAAGAGAGGAGGTCAACATTTTTTCTCCACATTTCTCGTTCAGAGAGGAATGTCCATCGGTCATCACCATCATTCAATTAGTCACATTTCAGTAAAATAAATTATAAGGGAGGGGGTTGTTGGAAAGTATAGCATGAGTCATCAAATTTGGAGGGTTCGAAGCACTTATCCAGAATGAGAGAAAATAATCGATGGTTGGAGGAAGAAAGCGTTTAAGCCAGCGAATGAAGAGAAGCTGCAGAAAGGCTAAGGCAACGGCACAATGTCAAGGAGTGGGAATTTGGTAGAGTCGAGAGCGTTATGGCAGAAAGCGTTGTGGGTATTTTTATTTTTAGACGATAAATGGTGGAGTTGAAAGAGAAAGTAGTAAGACAAGAAAGGACAGAGGAATATATATAAACGTTGCGGATTTGAAAAGGCGGGGAAGGAGTACGAGGCGAATCAGGATAGAATCGCATAAAGAGTAATTATGATGGAGGCGAAAGGACGTGAACATTAAATGTGCACGGAAATCAAGGATGGCTGGTGCAGACGCATGGCCTTTCAGTAAGAATGGGCGGTTACACGCTATGATGTAGGGGAACAAACGGATGGAGTATTAAACTTGTTCGTATTCCATGGAGTTTATGTGAAGCCTCGAGGTGGGGGCAAGGTGTGTCGGTTGAGGAAGAGCGGGTGTAGTAATCCGGCTGATGAAAGAAACCCTCGATATTTCGCAGCAAGGAACTGAGCCTGTAAAGTCTCGAAGATAGAGACCGCTTAGTTCGAATTCCTTAATTCAGACAATTAATCCATCCCGGAAGCTTAGAAGCCTAAACTTCCGGGCTAGGGGGCAACTGTTGTGGATTCATATATTGGGCTTGGACTGGACTTGGCCCAGTAAAGACCTAGTGGGGAGAAGAATCGGTTTAGACAGGAAAAATGCTAAGCATCCTATGATTAAGGCACTAATCTCGGCAGTACAGGTAGTGGAGCAGGAAATGTCAGATAGTAGAGCAAGCATTTGCTGGACATGGAGCTGCATGGCACGGATACACAATCCTCACAACAAAACCCTAGGTAATATCTATGAATTGGGGATCACCTTCAGGTACGCCACAATTCATATCTTTTAGTCGCTTGGTCATGCTGCACACACACACCCCTTTTTGGCGAAATGCCATTTCAGTATAACAGAGTGATCATTGGACCTTCTTGGGTGCCTTCCTCATAGGCATCGAAGAACCTTCACATCTCCGGAACCTCTATCCCCTATCCCGGAGAGAATCCTAGATCCAAAACCAAATCATCACTAATCCTTTGGAGGTTAGGCACTCGCATTCTCAGAATCGAACACAAGGTAGAATTAAAAAAACATTGTCTGTGCAGCATGAGAACTACATTAGTGCATGGAAATATGTGAGACAAAATAACTTGCTATGACAAATAATAGAGAGGAATGCTTTAGTACCGCTTTTAGGAGTGATATTGCCATGTAATTGGCATATCAAAGACAAAAATGTAATTGTCTGATGGATTGTAGCTTCTTCTGCCTTGCATTAAATGAAGAAATATAAAGCTGCATTTTAAACTTTTTGTGCATAGTATTCCTTTCTCAGTTAAGCTACGGTAGTGATTTATTGATCCAAACTTGTGACAGAAAACAACATTATGACAGCATATTTTATTCAGAAGTATTTGGTCACAACACATGAAATGAGAGGTATTCTAAATAAAAGATATAGAAGCGGTGGAAAAATGAGATAGCCAGCATATATACATAACATAAGAATTTGTTCAAAACCTGGGTATGATTCTATATTCACCAATTTGTGTAAGTCAAACATGTATTAAATTGGTCAAATTAAATCACATTTCTGCATATTGAATGAATCAATAAAACACTATAAACTTAGTTTTAAAACCCGGACCGGATCGGTAAGTTTGACCAGAAAACTGGCAAAACGGTCAGTAAATTAGTCTAGTCCGTATATCAACCTGGTTCACTTTTTTATTAATCAATTTTTTTAAAATTTTATATTAGTAATCCTAAAATTTGAGAAGGCTTGGTGGGATTAAATAGAAATATGTAACATTTTTTATCATTTAAGATATTTTATTTATTTATATATTATAAAGGTGTAATTGGGATGAAATATACAAATAGTTAATTATTTGGACTCTTGAAGAAATTTGAAAAATGGTGGTTAATTGAAAAAAAAAGGGTTACAAATTTCTCAATGACAATATGAATTTAAGAATAATTAGAACAATAAGAAAAAGACTGGTCATCACCCCAACCAAAACATACAATACTAGCATACTCAGTACCCCGATTTCCCGTACTCTCTATCAACATGGATCGTATTCTTGATTCTGTTCTGATGCACAGGTTCCTCATAATGAGGCAAGTGCAGAGCATACTTGGAATCTAAGGAGCAGAGAAGACTAACATACTTTGAAATAAAGCTTTCAGGAACAAAGGAAGAAACTTAGAAGGAAGACATATGAGAAAACACTCTGGAGTAGTTTTATTTCTTCCAAGCTTGATTACAACTGAGAAATGCCTCTCCTTATATAGAGAAGCCAAGGCCAATACAAACAAAGCAAAGAAAAATAAAATATTCCCATGATTTTCTCACGGGATTAAAAAATACAAACTCACAAATCATGCCCGACATGCTTTATATTATTTTATTACAGACAGACACAGGGACTGACTACCGGGAACTGACCAAAATAAGCTGCCGACACATATAGATAGAGGACTGGAAACCGGATGAAATAGTACTGCCGACACTTAATCCTTGAAGATAGGCTCGTGACTTGGAGAGAGATTATTGTTGTCACTGTCATCATCATAAAGCGTTTGGACATATGCAAGTGGGTTGAGAAAATCAATAAACGAATCTGGACCTGCTGGAACATCACTTGTCTTTTGAGAACAGTATGTCGGAATCTGTGATGATCCTGGTTGGGAGAGTGAGAGCTGGGACAAAGACTCATCTTCATATGGATCTTGAGAATCCAGGAGAATTTTCCCCTGAGAATCCAAAGGAAGAGTAGTCTCTTGAGATGGTAACACCTGATAGGTTGACACATAGTGTGGTTCTGGCTGGTATAGCTTATCATATGCATCAACTTCTTCAGTGTCTGGAACAGGGCCAAGGATTATGCAGTCTTTTGATACACTCTGGTTGTATTTGGCAAGGATAAGACTGAGCTCCTGAGATTGCAATGGATCGGGTTGAACCCAATCAAGGGATTCTGACCAAAGTATCGCATTTGTTTTTAACTCAACACCATCAGGTTTCTGTGCATGATAAGTCCTGCTAAGAAAAAACACACAAGAAAATCTTTTTTGTTTTGATTTTTTAACATCCCAAAGATTATTATTATTTATAACATTAAACAGAGTACCTCTCCAGAAGGGAAGAGGGGCAAACAAAGTAAGAAGCTTAATGAGAGAAGAATTCTCATTGCTCTTATCACAGATATAATGATAGACAGGAAGAGGAGCAAGTGCAAAAGAAGTGGTATAAAGAATGGTCATTGACCAGATATACCAGAGGAGTTCATCAGGTATAAGACCTTGGATGAACGGGATGGTAGTGTATGGACAAATAGAACTGAAATGTTGGACTTTTGGGACAAGGTTGGTTTTTTCGAAAAGATGATGGAGCCAAAAGTAAACATACTCTTTAGCGTAATTCTGAAAATCTGTGAAGGAGTGAAGGTCTGAGTTTGGTGGAAGGATGGCTGCTTTGGTGATGTAAGGCATGATGGAAGGAGAAGGATATTCTGAAAGGGTAAGAATGTAGAGAGTCTGAGGTTGAGGAGGAGAGATTTTCTCTGGTCTTGAAAGAAAATCTGCAAGGATATTCTGTGGTCCTTTGAGGTGTTTAACAGAGAATTTATAGCGCGAGAACCAATCTTTCCATCGGAGTAGCTGGGCATCTGGCAGTATCTTTTTCTTTGGATCAAGCATCTTTGGAAAAGATGTGTTGTCCATTTCTATTATAAAATGATATGGACTCAAGTGAAAGTTAAATTTCTCGATGCCTCTTTTGACTGCTAGGATCTCCTTGTATGTAGCATGGTAATGCTTTTCCGATTCCTTGAATTGACCACTAGCATGTCCACAATAGTAACGTACTCCATTAATTTCTTCAATAAGTATTGCACCCCAATAGTTATCACTTGCATCAGTTTGCAAAATCCTTTGTCCTTGATCTGGGATCTTTAATGGAGGTGGATTCTGAGTAATCTTCTTCAGAGCAACCACTGCATCTGTTTGTTCTTGGGACCATGGTGGAGGATTTTTCTTCAGCATTTTGTACAAATGACTGGTATGATGAGATAACTGGGGGATAAAATCTCTTAAAAAATTAACAATTCCAAGGAACTGTTGTACTTGCTTGTGGGAGAGATTATCATCAGGAAATTTTAGTAATTCCTGTGCAATGTGAGGTCCTGGGCTGTATTCTCCATTTTCAAAATGCATTCCAAGAAAATCAATTTCTGAGACTCCAATATCACTTTTCTTGGAGGAAAGCATTATGCCATATTGGGCAATAATCTGATGAAATTGAGCCAGGAGGGATAGGTGTTCTGCCTCTGTTGCTGAGAATAACAGGATATCATCAATATAAATTAGAGCATTATTGATGATAGGCTCAAAGATCTTGATCATAGCCTTCTGGAACAGTGAAGGTGCTACCTTAAGACCAAAAGGTAGGACAGTCCATTGATATTGAGCATTGGGTATGCAGAACGCCGTTTTGGGCCGGTCTTGTCTTTGTATTCCAAGTTGCCAAAAACCTGCTTTGAGATCAAACTTGGAAAAAACATGGGCCGATCCTGTCAATTGAGCAAACAAGGCCGTTGGCTTTGGAAGAGGAAACTTATCATCTTGAAGGAAATGATTAAGAGGCTTATAATCGATGACAAGCCTTTTCTTTCCTCTTTTAATTTCTGATCTTTTTTCAACATAAAATGCCTGGCAAGCCCAATCAGACTTTGTGGGCTCAATGAGTCCTTGTTTCAGCAGTGCAGCACATTCCTCTCGAGCTAGCTTCAAATCTTCTGGATTCATTCCTGGATGTGAAGCCTTAGTCGGATTAATGTCTTCATTCCTTTTAAAAGGAAGGCTGATAAAGAAATCTTTATTTTTCCATAGTGGAGAAGGATGTGGGAATTGATCATGACTGTCAGCACAGTATTGAATCAATTTATCCTTAATATCTGAATATTGTGGAGGAGCATTCTGTAATTCATACAGAGAAGTTATCTCTGTCCAAGGACTGAAATTAGATTTCCATCTGATTCCTTTAGGAAGTATCATCAGATTCTTGGTATGATAAAAGGCATTGAAACCAAGAAGAATGTCCTTCCCTGGAAGTTCACTTCCTAATACTTTGATCTTCAAGGTACATCCTGGGAAGATTTTGATGTTGATCTTTCTCCTTGTAATCAGATCAATTTTGAATATTTTTCCGTCAGCGGTGTAGAAGTACTGATTGTGAGGAACCCATTCTTCAGGCGGGAGAATATGAGGTTTCATCACAGTATGAGATGAGCCTGTATCAATGAAAGCTATCGCTGTAATGGGTTTTGAATATTTCTCTGGAAGAATTTGAACCTGAATATTCGGTAATGGAGTCTTTGGAGAATTCTGGGAATGAAAATGTTGAGTTCCAAGACATCCAATCATTGGGTTTGCAGGCTGAACTAGATTGAGTAAACCTGGAGAATAATCTTCTTCTTCTGATTGACAAGAGTCATCAGAGTCAGAGAAGGATGAGTCTGTTGATTCGTCAGAAGGCGGAATGACGTATTGAGTGTCATTATCCTGTTCATCTTGCTCTTCAAGATAATCTTCTATATCTGCCGTGTTGTCAGATATCATGAAGATCTTATGAAACTTCTGGATCATCTTGATGTCACCTTTGGTCTTTTTAGGACAATTCTTAGCAAAATGTCCTGGCTTTCTGCAAATGAAGCATTTTGATCCTTTGGAGAAGGGTTTCCTAGATTTAAAGAATCTAGGCTTCCTTTTAAACTTTGATCGTCGAAGCTCCTTATAAGGCTTTTTACCATCTTGAGCAAAATGGCGAAAATGGGATTTCTTCTTTGAGGGACAGAAACAATCCTTCTGATCTTTGCATTTGATTTTCAGGTAAGGCTTCTTGCAAGCCGGTTTGAACTTGTGAGCTTGCTTCTGCATATCTTTGAAAAACTTATGCTGTTCGCAAAGCTTGTCTAAGGCATTGAGGGCCAGCTGGTATAATTCTCCAATAGAGATATCAGTCATTTCTCTATGGAGAGCATAAATGCTTCTGTTGAGTTCTGCTTGAAGTTCATCTGGTAGCGAAGCAATGAATGTATGTCGAAGATTCACATCATTACCACCATTTAGTAAGTGGTACTTTTGAAGCACTCTTTGATAATGAGTTTGCAGATCCTTTCTCTTCAGCGAGCAACACTTCATCTCAAAGAATTCTTGTTGCCCACGCTCAAGGACACTTTAGAGACTGGTCATCACCCCAACCAAAACATACAATACTAGCATACTCAGTACCCCGATTTCCCGTACTCTCTATCAACATGGATCGTATTCTTGATTCTGTTCTGATGCACAGGTTCCTCATAATGAGGCAAGTGCAGAGCATACTTGGAATCTAAGGAGCAGAGAAGACTAACATACTTTGAAATAAAGCTTTCAGGAACAAAGGAAGAAACTTAGAAGGAAGACATATGAGAAAACACTCTGGAGTAGTTTTATTTCTTCCAAGCTTGATTACAACTGAGAAATGCCTCTCCTTATATAGAGAAGCCAAGGCCAATACAAACAAAGCAAAGAAAAATAAAATATTCCCATGATTTTCTCACGGGATTAAAAAATACAAACTCACAAATCATGCCCGACATGCTTTATATTATTTTATTACAGACAGACACAGGGACTGACTACCGGGAACTGACCAAAATAAGCTGCCGACACATATAGATAGAGGACTGGAAACCGGATGAAATAGTACTGCCGACACTTAATCCTTGAAGATAGGCTCGTGACTTGGAGAGAGATTATTGTTGTCACTGTCATCATCATAAAGCGTTTGGACATATGCAAGTGGGTTGAGAAAATCAATAAACGAATCTGGACCTGCTGGAACATCACTTGTCTTTTGAGAACAGTATGTCGGAATCTGTGATGATCCTGGTTGGGAGAGTGAGAGCTGGGACAAAGACTCATCTTCATATGGATCTTGAGAATCCAGGAGAATTTTCCCCTGAGAATCCAAAGGAAGAGTAGTCTCTTGAGATGGTAACACCTGATAGGTTGACACATAGTGTGGTTCTGGCTGGTATAGCTTATCATATGCATCAACTTCTTCAGTGTCTGGAACAGGGCCAAGGATTATGCAGTCTTTTGATACACTCTGGTTGTATTTGGCAAGGATAAGACTGAGCTCCTGAGATTGCAATGGATCGGGTTGAACCCAATCAAGGGATTCTGACCAAAGTATCGCATTTGTTTTTAACTCAACACCATCAGGTTTCTGTGCATGATAAGTCCTGCTAAGAAAAAACACACAAGAAAATCTTTTTTGTTTTGATTTTTTAACATCCCAAAGATTATTATTATTTATAACATTAAACAGAGTACCTCTCCAGAAGGGAAGAGGGGCAAACAAAGTAAGAAGCTTAATGAGAGAAGAATTCTCATTGCTCTTATCACAGATATAATGATAGACAGGAAGAGGAGCAAGTGCAAAAGAAGTGGTATAAAGAATGGTCATTGACCAGATATACCAGAGGAGTTCATCAGGTATAAGACCTTGGATGAACGGGATGGTAGTGTATGGACAAATAGAACTGAAATGTTGGACTTTTGGGACAAGGTTGGTTTTTTCGAAAAGATGATGGAGCCAAAAGTAAACATACTCTTTAGCGTAATTCTGAAAATCTGTGAAGGAGTGAAGGTCTGAGTTTGGTGGAAGGATGGCTGCTTTGGTGATGTAAGGCATGATGGAAGGAGAAGGATATTCTGAAAGGGTAAGAATGTAGAGAGTCTGAGGTTGAGGAGGAGAGATTTTCTCTGGTCTTGAAAGAAAATCTGCAAGGATATTCTGTGGTCCTTTGAGGTGTTTAACAGAGAATTTATAGCGCGAGAACCAATCTTTCCATCGGAGTAGCTGGGCATCTGGCAGTATCTTTTTCTTTGGATCAAGCATCTTTGGAAAAGATGTGTTGTCCATTTCTATTATAAAATGATATGGACTCAAGTGAAAGTTAAATTTCTCGATGCCTCTTTTGACTGCTAGGATCTCCTTGTATGTAGCATGGTAATGCTTTTCCGATTCCTTGAATTGACCACTAGCATGTCCACAATAGTAACGTACTCCATTAATTTCTTCAATAAGTATTGCACCCCAATAGTTATCACTTGCATCAGTTTGCAAAATCCTTTGTCCTTGATCTGGGATCTTTAATGGAGGTGGATTCTGAGTAATCTTCTTCAGAGCAACCACTGCATCTGTTTGTTCTTGGGACCATGGTGGAGGATTTTTCTTCAGCATTTTGTACAAATGACTGGTATGATGAGATAACTGGGGGATAAAATCTCTTAAAAAATTAACAATTCCAAGGAACTGTTGTACTTGCTTGTGGGAGAGATTATCATCAGGAAATTTTAGTAATTCCTGTGCAATGTGAGGTCCTGGGCTGTATTCTCCATTTTCAAAATGCATTCCAAGAAAATCAATTTCTGAGACTCCAATATCACTTTTCTTGGAGGAAAGCATTATGCCATATTGGGCAATAATCTGATGAAATTGAGCCAGGAGGGATAGGTGTTCTGCCTCTGTTGCTGAGAATAACAGGATATCATCAATATAAATTAGAGCATTATTGATGATAGGCTCAAAGATCTTGATCATAGCCTTCTGGAACAGTGAAGGTGCTACCTTAAGACCAAAAGGTAGGACAGTCCATTGATATTGAGCATTGGGTATGCAGAACGCCGTTTTGGGCCGGTCTTGTCTTTGTATTCCAAGTTGCCAAAAACCTGCTTTGAGATCAAACTTGGAAAAAACATGGGCCGATCCTGTCAATTGAGCAAACAAGGCCGTTGGCTTTGGAAGAGGAAACTTATCATCTTGAAGGAAATGATTAAGAGGCTTATAATCGATGACAAGCCTTTTCTTTCCTCTTTTAATTTCTGATCTTTTTTCAACATAAAATGCCTGGCAAGCCCAATCAGACTTTGTGGGCTCAATGAGTCCTTGTTTCAGCAGTGCAGCACATTCCTCTCGAGCTAGCTTCAAATCTTCTGGATTCATTCCTGGATGTGAAGCCTTAGTCGGATTAATGTCTTCATTCCTTTTAAAAGGAAGGCTGATAAAGAAATCTTTATTTTTCCATAGTGGAGAAGGATGTGGGAATTGATCATGACTGTCAGCACAGTATTGAATCAATTTATCCTTAATATCTGAATATTGTGGAGGAGCATTCTGTAATTCATACAGAGAAGTTATCTCTGTCCAAGGACTGAAATTAGATTTCCATCTGATTCCTTTAGGAAGTATCATCAGATTCTTGGTATGATAAAAGGCATTGAAACCAAGAAGAATGTCCTTCCCTGGAAGTTCACTTCCTAATACTTTGATCTTCAAGGTACATCCTGGGAAGATTTTGATGTTGATCTTTCTCCTTGTAATCAGATCAATTTTGAATATTTTTCCGTCAGCGGTGTAGAAGTACTGATTGTGAGGAACCCATTCTTCAGGCGGGAGAATATGAGGTTTCATCACAGTATGAGATGAGCCTGTATCAATGAAAGCTATCGCTGTAATGGGTTTTGAATATTTCTCTGGAAGAATTTGAACCTGAATATTCGGTAATGGAGTCTTTGAAGAATTCTGGGAATGAAAATGTTGAGTTCCAAGACATCCAATCATTGGGTTTGCAGGCTGAACTAGATTGAGTAAACCTGGAGAATAATCTTCTTCTTCTGATTGACAAGAGTCATCAGAGTCAGAGAAGGATGAGTCTGTTGATTCGTCAGAAGGCGGAATGACGTATTGAGTGTCATTATCCTGTTCATCTTGCTCTTCAAGATAATCTTCTATATCTGCCGTGTTGTCAGATATCATGAAGATCTTATGAAACTTCTGGATCATCTTGATGTCACCTTTGGTCTTTTTAGGACAATTCTTAGCAAAATGTCCTGGCTTTCTGCAAATGAAGCATTTTGATCCTTTGGAGAAGGGTTTCCTAGATTTAAAGAATCTAGGCTTCCTTTTAAACTTTGATCGTCGAAGCTCCTTATAAGGCTTTTTACCATCTTGAGCAAAATGGCGAAAATGGGATTTCTTCTTTGAGGGACAGAAACAATCCTTCTGATCTTTGCATTTGATTTTCAGGTAAGGCTTCTTGCAAGCCGGTTTGAACTTGTGAGCTTGCTTCTGCATATCTTTGAAAAACTTATGCTGTTCGCAAAGCTTGTCTAAGGCATTGAGGGCCAGCTGGTATAATTCTCCAATAGAGATATCAGTCATTTCTCTATGGAGAGCATAAATGCTTCTGTTGAGTTCTGCTTGAAGTTCATCTGGTAGCGAAGCAATGAATGTATGTCGAAGATTCACATCATTACCACCATTTAGTAAGTGGTACTTTTGAAGCACTCTTTGATAATGAGTTTGTAGATCCTTTCTCTTCAGCGAGCAACACTTCATCTCAAAGAATTCTTGTTTTTCTCTTTTGCGGATGATGTTGAAATCTCCAAGAAATTCTTTCTGAATTACTTCAAGGAGAATAGTTGGATTTTCTACTTGTACCGCTTGAAGTTTCTGATATGGAGTGAGGTTTTGAAACCAATCTCTGAGAGTTCCTGTGAATCTGGATACAAATTCTTGTAATGCTTGTCTGAGAGGAATTTGATTTGCTGTGACTTGTAGATCTATCCAGGCACTAAACTCTTGAAGTTTAAATCTCCATTTGTCAAAAGGAATACCATCAAATGTAAACCATGGACCATTAACAGGCTTATAGTCATGGTTCCTTCGATGTGCTGAATCTTCTGGATGTTCAACAAACGGTTCTTCCATTTCTTCTTCACCTTGTCCTGGTTGGACCATTGCTATTCTAGAAATGTCAGCTGGTTCAACTTCAGAGCTTAAATCAGAGATATCTGATTCTGATTCCTGTGAGCTAGAAGAGTATTGTGAATGAGCAGGTTGGTTAGGACTTTGCATTATCCCTATTGAGGGATGAAGTGGATTGTTGGCTGGTGGATTGGGTGTGTAAACTTGAGGAGTAGAGGTAATAGAAGTGACTGATGAATATGTAGGTGGCTGGGTATGTTGAGGATAGAATGTATCTTGAGGTATACTGGAGGATGGTTCAGAGATTTTGATATCTGGGTGAGGACTTGGGTCACGAGGTTGAGACGGTGTATAGAAAGGAGGTTTTGGTCTTGGATGCTGTTGTGGAGGTGGCTTTGGCGGAGATACTTGAGCAAACAATGGATAATTGAATTTAAATTGGCTGGTAGAATATGGATCTGAGGGTGAAAACAAGGAAGGGGGTGAAAAGAGAGAAGGGTAAGGCTCATATATAGACTGGGATTGTTTCCTGGCTATATCAAGTTCAATCCTCTTCAAATCCTGCTGAATGGCTTGGAGTTCAATTTCTTTTTGTCGAAATTGAGGACCCATATATCCATTCTCGATAAATTTTCTTAGCTCTGCATCCAACTTAATAGCTTGCTGCTTTTGATAGAGATATAAGTTCTTAACCTCTTCAGATAATTGATCTATCTGATAGACTAGACCTTCTGTCTTTGTTGTCAGGGAGTCAAGCTTTGAATCAATCTTCTTTAAAGTATTGTTTTGGCAAACAGCATTCTGAGTATGCCAATTCAAGACTTCTTCAGACTGCGTCATTCTAAAATGGCCTTGAGCATCAACTGTCTCTGGTATAACATAAGGTCTGGAGGAGAACTTATTGGCTTGATCTGTCTTTCTTTCAAGAGGAGGAAAATTCTGCTCAAAGGGATTGAGCATAGCAATACAGGAGATGGGTTGAGGTGTTGGTAGTGGAACTGTTACCAACGGTTTTGGCGGTTTGACAGCATCTGGGAAATATTTCTGGACAAGGTCTGTATGACCTGTTTCTATCATCAACTCTGCAAGAGTCATGTCTTTTGAGGATTTAGCTGGAGGAGGAGGTGGCTGCCATCGACGTGTAGAGCGTCTGGTAGACACTGCTTGTGCTGAACCACAATCATCATCATCTTCTGGTTTCTTAGATTGGTGAGATCTACAGGAAGACTGGAAAGTAGTCTTCTTCTTTTGTGCTTTCTTGAGAGCATACTTGCAAGGATATAAGCATCCTTCATCATCTGAGTCTTCTTCCCACCATTCAGGTGTGTCGCACTCACAGTTTGAGTCACACATCCCTGATCCTGGTACGTCCCACAAAAAATGACCATTAACATGGGAGACATAGCAGGGCTTTGCATCCTGATTAACCCAAGCAATTGGAGGGTCTCGTCTGGATGGAGTATAGGCGGGTGTCAAAGTTAAAATCCTTCCTGGTGGATTAATTGGTCCGGAGGAGGTTGGTCTGGTGAATACTGTCTTCACAACACCATTTCCAAGATCTTCAATAGTAGGTGGAGTGGTAGTATGGACATCTGGCTGCTTCTCGTGGAAAAGTCTTTCATAGTTAGTCATCCAGTGCATAGGCATGATCTGAGCGAGTTCTTCTCTGGGAATTTGTCTGGGAATCTGAATGATAGAGGTGTCATCTGCTCTGTTTGAGATGGCAACAAGAGCATCAGTAGTACAGTTGGGAAGCTCAAGATCATAAGCGTGATTCTGGAGACGATAAACAATCTGGTGATGGAGGGTTGCCATGATGGCTTGAGAATCTTGCTCAGCTCCAGTAATCTGGACCTGGACTTGTAATCTCCGAGGAAGAGTTCTGTCTTGAAGACTAACGTTGTAGTCTGGCTGAATGGTTAAGACAACACTGCCGTTGCTAAGAGTAGTAAGAAGTGCTCCTATAAGAGCATCAGAATACTTCTTATAAGAGGAATCAAGGAGAGCTATCTTAGCAGTAACAGGTAAACCTTTTCTGCCATGAAGGGTGAGAACTAGACGAACAGCACCAAAGTGTAAATGGGTGTATCCTTCAGATCTCCATTTATTAATGAGATCCGGAAAAATCTCAATTGTTGAGTAGAGTTCCTGGGTAGTTGCTGGAAGAGTGCACTGTTCAAGCTTGGTGGATTGAACAATTTCTTTGACATCAGATCTGTTGGTTCTGATCAAAGATCTGAACGAACTGGTGAAAGAATTCTGCCGGTGATAGTAACTGTATGGACTGAGAAGAGGTAAATTGGTACTTCTGAGGGGCTGATCTGGATGATGGGTCACCTCAATGAGGTTTTCTATCTTGTTGGCAAGGGTTCTTTTTATGGACGGAGGTAGATCTTTAGGAATGAAAGGAGAGATAAGATTAGAAGTAGAAGTAGTAGATGTACTGGGTGTGTCACTCATGATGTAAAAGTTTGTTCCTTACTCACTATATCTCAAAATATGTTGGCTTTCTCTGCTAGACTCGTTAGGCTTTGATACCACACTGGGGAGGGTGGATGTATCAGGATCCTAATGACTGTGTTGTGTCTTCAAACTTCAGACACGGACACCAACAAAGTCATTGGGACCTTGATCTATCCTATCTTTTCTTCTTGGAATTGGAATTCCAGAGAATATGATAAACGAGAAATTGATACACTGAGTATCTACTAGGAGCTGCACACTTTGGATGAGGAGATGACCAAACTCAGTGGACAGTCCGCCCCGTTAACATATCCCCCATTTGATCCCGTGAGGCCACCTCGGGTCCTTCTTCTCCCTCTCGCTCTTCCAGTGCGCCAATCCTCCATTAATGGAGGATTGTGATACCTTTGGCTTCATTTCTTCTTCATAAAATCACCAAACTATATGAGAGCTTTTCATTGGTAAAAATTTTATTGGTGATGCCTCCTATTTTACAAATACTTTTCTACTATATGGGAGCTTTTCATTGATAAAAATTTTATTGGGAGCAAAGCAAGTTTAATGGTCAAGGCTTGAAGCAAGTGTGGGTTTTCAAAAATTGAGAACCATAAGATTGTAGAGATAAGTAAATACTTGCATTTAATTAAAAAAAAAAACAAAGGACAGGATTTACATCGCAAGAAAAAAGAAAGAATAATACATTAAAAAGGCCATACCCAACCCGTAAGAATGGAATAGTACCAAAAATCTCAACACCAATTTGCAAAGATGAAGAATAAGGTAGGTTTGTAAAATTTTTGTGTGTCATGTATAAGTAAGTGTTTTTTGATTTAATAAGAGAAGGGTAAAAAAGTAATTTGGTTTGGGAGTTATTATAATTTATATATAAAAAGAAAAAGCGACTGTTGATAGGCACAGTCCTCAGAGAGTAAAAGGCGGGTACGTTCAGAAAAGAAAAATATATAGAATGGAAAAGGCCTTCAGAGTTTACCGTGAAATTATTTCTCATTCCTATCATAAGAAGATACAAGCAGAGAGAAGGAAAGACTCTAAGAAAAGATTTCCATCACTAAAGTTTTTTTCCGCAATCATGGATAAAAGTTAGTATGCATTATTATATTAATTATGTGAAAATATGATATCCTAAGATCCTTTAGATTGTATTCTTGTATGAGAATTTATGATTTAGAGAATACAAAAGATTGACTTATATGTGATATCAGAGCCTGTGTTTAAGAATTCATATTTTTCCATGTGTGGTTATAAAAGAATTTCTGATTTTAAAAATTTCGGCTTTCTAAAATTTGTGATCATTTTCAAACAGAAGAAAGATACTCATAGGATACGTTTTTTTTTTTTTTTTTAAAAGATTGTACTGCACTGTGATTTTAAATTAGAAGGTTTAATTCTATATTTAAAATCCAAATACAAACAATTATTCACTGGTCTGATCTGATTTCGTCCATGCATGTGAATATTTCAAAGTAATGAATATTTTATTTTTATGCGTTTCGGAATCTCTGTTCGTTTTTGTTGTCGTGATTCTGTTGATAAAGATTTACCTCTTATCATGTTGTATGTTTGTTAAAAGACATGTTTATAAAATTCTAGATCCATATATTATGGAGAAATAGAATGGAAGCCAAATATGAAAAAATACATATTTGGTTGTATGTGTTTTTGAAGTTGGGATTAAAGAAATTAGTGTTTTTAGGCCACAAAATAGGTTTTATTGGGTAGATCTCGAAAAAAAAAAAAGAGATAGAGACCAAGAACGCCAAAAACCGATGTCGGAAGCGCCAGGTATGGTGGAAAGACGAGTCGGGTCCAAGGATCCGACCCGTGGCACTGTACCGGGTCAACATGACCCGGCTGGAGGTAGAAGAAGGTTGGAACGCGTCCTTTCATGAATTGAAACCTACAGTTGCGTTTTCGGCATAGGATGAAACGAGTAGTTTCAATTAATTGTGAGTTTGAGCCTGTTAGCGTTTTGGGCTATTATTTAATAACCAAAAAAAAAAAAAATCAACACACCTCTAGCAGCCTATAAATGAGTGCGTTTCATTTAAATAAAGGGTAATGGGAAATAGGGTCATGAAAGTTGGCGTTCCACCAGCTGGGCCGTGGACTCCTATGTTGCTAAATAAAACGCATAATTTTATTTAAAGTAAAAACAGAGTCTAATGATGGGCTTAGCCTAGAATTGTTTTGGGCTAGACATTGTTTTTATTTTTAAGGTATAAACTGTATGTTTTCCCCCCCCCCCTTCTTTTCTTGGGCCAAATTTAATTTATTTTGGGTCAAAGTTGAGCTTTAATTTTGAGTCTTTTATTTACTCATTATTGTTAGCTTTGAAAAGGAACAAACTATTTTGTTGATAGCCTATTATTATTTTTATTTTTGTTAAAGCCTCCATATATTGATTAAAAAAAATAAATAAATTACTTAGATATTGTGAATAGAAATTATAAGCACATTTCAACATTTAAGTTTTAGAATTAAGTATGGTAAATTTGTTAGTCACCAAAGTGGTCAAATTATTATGAATTATTTTAATTCCAATAATTAACGTGATATTTCAAATTACCCATAACCTTAATGCTATTTAATTATGTTTGTGTTTGTGGGTGAATTGTAGTTTATTATTATAGGGTAGTTAGGGATCAACCCAAAGGTT
The DNA here is from genome assembly GCA_034222035.1 of Acacia crassicarpa. Classification (NCBI taxonomy): domain Eukaryota; kingdom Viridiplantae; phylum Streptophyta; class Magnoliopsida; order Fabales; family Fabaceae; genus Acacia; species Acacia crassicarpa. The sequence continues at coordinate 46,662,271 of JAWXYG010000003.1, forward strand.
GGTTATTTGTCCTTATAATAATTAAACATAAATGTTGGTATTGTCCATATACTTATAGTTTTATTTAGACATCCAAAGATGATAAATATTTATAGTTGGGGTATGCATCATGCCAAATTATATAAAATCTTTATAGCATCATTATAGTTGAATGTTGTATATTAGTGGGTCCCCAAAGGTGAACATTGATATGCATTAAATGAATTATATTTGAATTTGTGAAGCATGTTAGTGTGACTCAAAGCATTAATGTTTTTTAATTTTATTTTATTCCTTGTAGTATTTGTTCCACACATTCACTATTCTCAACTATTGCAATTTTTAATGGCTCTGAATGGAAGGAGCAAATTCAATTTTACCTTTGGGTAGTGGATTTGGATTTAGCTCTTAGAGATAAGAAACCCAATGCTATTACTGATGGAAGCACTGAGGGTGAAAGAGACCATTTTAAGAATTGGGAAAGATCCAATAGATTGAGTTTGATGTACATGCGAATGAGCATTACAAGCAACATTAAGTCAACTCTTCCACAAACTGAAAGTGCTAAAGAAATGATAAAACTTGTGGAAGAGTGCTCCCAAACTGTTGACAAGTCTCTTGCCGGGACACTTATGAGTAAACTGACCACCATGAAATTTGATGGGTCACGTATTATTTATGAGCATGTTATTGAAATGACAAATATTGCAGCAAGACTAAAGTCTTTGGGAATGGAAGTGGATGAAAATTTCCTGGTGCAGTTCATATTGAACTCATTACCGTCTGAGTATGGTCCTTTCCAAATGAACTATAATACCATGAAAGACAAATGGAATGTGCATGAATTGCATAGTATGCTAGTTCAGGAGGAAACTAGAATTAAGAACCAGGGAACTCATTCCATTAATTATGTGAAACATCAAGGAGCTGAAAAGAAACGTGGTAAGAAACATAAGAAGAAAGGAAGAGGACCATTAAAGATCAATGGGGACTCCTCTTCTCAAATCCGCAAGAAGGAACATGTCGGAAAAGGATGTCATTTCTGTGGTAAGTTTGGACACTTCAAGAAAGAATGTCCGAAACGCAAGGCTTGGTTTGAAAAGAAAGGTAAGCCTAGTGCTTATGTATATCTTGAATCAAACTTAGCTGAAGTTCCTTATAATACTTGGTGGATTGATTCTGGAGGTACAATTCATGTTTCTAATACGATGCAGGGATTTCTTACAACCCAGACCACAAAGCCAAATGAAAAGTATGTCCTTATGGGCAATAGAGTGAAAGTTTCGGTGGAAGCTGTTGGGACGTACCGTTTGATTCTTGACAGTGGATATCATTTGGACTTATATGAAACTCTTTATGTACCTAGTATATCTAGGAATTTGGTTTCTGTTTCCAAACTTGATAAAGCTGGATATTTTTCTAATTTTGGTAGTGGTTGTTTTAGTTTGTACAAGCACAATCATTTGATTGGTAATGGTACTTTATGTGATGGATTATATAAATTATGTTTTGAAAATCTATATGCTGAAATGCTTATGACTTTGCATCATAATGTTGGCACTAAACGTACTTTAATAAATGAACGTTCTGCGTTCTTGTGGCATAAACATTTAGGACACATTTCTAAAGAAAGAATGAAATCCTTCCAGATTTAGATTTTACTGATCTGAATGTTTGTGTGGATTGTATTAAAGGTAAACAAACAAAACACATAAAGAAAGGAGCCGCAAGGAGCACTCAGCTTCTTGAAATTATACATACTGATATATGTGGTCCTTTTGATGTTAACGCTTTCAATAAAGAAAGATACTTTATCACCTTTATTGATGATTTTTCACGTTATGGTTATATCTATTTGCTACATGATAAATCTCAAGCTGTAAATGCTTTAGAGATTTACATTGATGAAGTTGAAAGACAATTAGATAGAAAGGTGAAAATTGTCAGGTCTGATAGGGGTGGTGAGTATTATGGAAGGTATGATGAAAGTGGACAACATCCAGGCCCATTTGCTAAATTTCTTGAAAAGCGTGGTAATTGTACTCAATACACGATGCCAGGTACACCACAATAAAACGGTGTATCAGAAAGGTGTAATAGAACCTTGTTAGATATGGTTAGAAGTATGTTAAGTAACTCTTCTTTACCCATTTCGTTGTAGACTTATGCTCTAAAGACTGGCATGTATCTATTAAATAGGGTTCCTAATAAAGTGGTTCCAAAAACTCCTTTTGAGTTATGGACTGGAAGGAAACCTAGTTTAATGCACCTGCTTGTTTGGGGTTGCCAAGCAGAACTTAGACGCTACAACCCACAAGAAAAGAAACTGGATGGAAGAACAATCAATGGTTATTTCATTGGTTATCCAGAAAAATCGAAAGGGTATAGATTTTACTGTCCTAATCATACCACAAGGATTCTTGAAACTGGAAATGCTAGGTTCATTGAGGATGGTGAAGTTAGTGGGAGTGAAACACCACGTAAAATGGATATTCAAAAAGTTAGAGTACAAGCTCCACCAACTTGTGTCTCTAGTAAAGTTGTTGTTCCATTAACTTGTGTTTCTAGTAAGGTTGTTGTTCCTCGTGTTACTCATAATGAAAATATTGTCAATGAACTGAATGAACCAATTGTAGAAGAACCACAACAAATAGCATTAAGAAGATCTCAGAAGGAAAAGAGGTCCTCTATTTCTAGTGATTATTTGGTATATCTACAAGAGTCTGATTTTGACTTAGGTATTCAAAATGATCCAGTTACTTTTTCACAAGCCATGAATAATAAAAATGGTGACAATTGGTTAGATGCCATGAAAGATGAGTTGAAATCTATGAAACCAAATGATATTTGGGATCTTGTTGAGTTACCAGAAGGATGTAAGAGAGTTGGTTGTAAGTGGGTCTTAAGACCAAACGTGACTCTCATGGTAACTTGGAACGTTACAAGGCTAGACTAGTTGCAAATAGATTTACTCAAAAAGATGGCATTGACTATAAAGAAACCTTTTCACTAGTTTCTAAGAAAGATTCTCTAAGAATCATTATGGCATTGGTAGCTCATTATGATTTAGAGTTACACTAGATGGATGTGAAAACGACCTTTCTAAATGGAAATTTAGATGAAGATGTGTACATGAACCAACCAATGGGGTTCACAGAAAAAGAAAAGGAGCACATGGTGTGCAAATTAAAGAAATCAATATATGGACTTAAACAAGCTTTAAGACAATGGTACCTTAAGTTCAATGATACTGTTGTTTCCTTTGGATTTAAAGAAAACACTGTGGATCAGTGTATATATCTGAAGGTCAGTGGGAGCAAGTTTATATTACTGGTTCTATATGTTGATGATATCTTGCTTGCAACTAATGATCTTGGTCTTTTAAATGAGAGTAAGAAGTTTCTCTCTAGTAGCTTTGAAATGAAAGATATGGGCGAGGCAGCTTATGTGATTGGGATAGAAATATTCCGTGATAGATCAAAAGGATTGTTAGGCTTGTCTCAGAAAGCATACATTAATAAAGTTTTGGAGAGATTTCGAATGGAAAATTGCTCATCATCTCCGGTTCCAATTCAGAAAGGAGATAAGTTTAGTCTCATGTAATGTCCTAAAAATGAATTGGAACGAAAAGAAATGGAAACAATTCCGTATGCATCATTAGTTAGGAGTTTAATGTATGCTCAGACTTGTATTAGACTAGATATTAGCTTTGTAGTTGGAATGTTGGGAAGATACCTGAGTAATCCTGGTATGGGTCATTGGAAAGCTGCAAAGAAGGTTCTGAGATATTTACAAGGAACTAAAGGTCACATGCTTACTTATAGGAGGTCTAGCAACCTTGAAATGTTTGGGTACACAGATGCGGATTTTGCAGGATGTGTGGATACAAGAAAATCCACTCGTGGTTACTTATATCTTTTAGCTGGAGGAGCTATATCATGGAAAAGTGCGAAGCAGTCGGTGATTGCTACATCCACTATGGAAGCTGAATTTGTGGCATGTTTTGAGGCCATGATTCAGGCTAAATGGCTACGGAATTTTATTTCAGGGCTTGGGTTGGTCGACAGTATTGAAAGGCCGCTAAAAATTTATTGCGATAATTTCGTAGCAGTCTTCTTTTCTAGAAACGACAAGTATTCAAAGGGTGCTAAGTATATGGAGTTGAAATACTTTGCCGTTAAAGAAGAGGTTCAGAAATATAGAGTGTCTATAGAACATGTTAGCATTGATCGTATGATAGTTGATCCCTTGACGAAGGGATTACCGCCCAAGGTGTTTACTGGTTATTTGTATAGTATGGGTATTATGTCAGTTAATGAATAATGGATCATTATTATAATTATTGATTATTGACACTTTGAATTCAATTATGTATAAGTTTCTGAAAGTCACATTGCTTTTTCAAAAATATTTTGTTTGCATGCATGCATAAATGATTATTTTGAAAAACAGGATTTGTCCCTAATGAAGACATTATAGTATTATTGTGGGACATTATGTTTACTTCCATTAAAGCATCATGTTAAGAAGAACTAATATAGTGGTACATGGAAGGAAATAGCCGATTTGACTCATATTAGTTTTATTTCTGATCATGATGTATGGTGAAGCCAATGTATAGAACCCTTAGATTTATATGTACACATTATGATGATTTTTTTGAATCATGAAGGAACACTTTGTGACATGAGCCAAGTGGGAGAATGTAAAATATTTGTGTCTCATGTATAAATAAGTGTTATTTGATTTAATAAGAGAAGGGCAAAAAGGTAATTTGGTTTGACAGTTATTATAATTTATAAAAAAAAAGTGACTGTTGATAGGCATAGTCCTCAGAGAGTAAAAGGCGCGTACGTTCAGGAAAGAGAAATATATAGAACGGAAAAGGCCTTCAGAGTTTACCATGAAATTGTTTCTTATTCCTATCATAAGAAGATACAAGCAGAGAGAAGGAAAGACTCTAAGAAAAGATTTCCATCACTAAAGTTTTTTCCCGCAATCATGGATAAAGGTTAGTATTCATTATTCTATTAATTATGTGAAAGCATGATATTTTAAGATCCTTTAGATTGTGTTCTTGTATGAGAATTTATGATTTAGAGAACACAGATGATTGTCTTACAAGGTTTACTTTGGCTCATGTAGTATATATTTTGAAACTCAACTTCATTGGAATTAAAAATGAAAAGCATGAGGAACAAGAATGAAGAAAAATAATATGACAAAACCAGATTTTCAAATGGCGATCGGACAGAAATGGAAGACCAGATAAATAATTATAAGGCAAAATCATTCAAACCAAACTTGTGTGAATTCATGAAAGGATTTGTGAGCTTGAACAGAGAAGGAGATCTATCCACGCGTGGTAGCAGGCCTGTTTAAGTTAGCGTTAGAAAAATACGTTTACGCAAGTTGAAAAAAAACTCCTCTTACAAATTTATCTTGTATATTGTAAATCACATTGAAAAAACAGTTTCTACAATTAATTCAAACAAACACCTTAGCCACAAACTTAGAGGTTAGCTTGTGAACAGTGATACAGGCGTTGAGCCGAAGATACACCGGTGGTGGGATCGGCTTGCCGGAACAGGAACATTTTGATTGGTGATTGATTAAGAAACAACATCATGTGAGCTTATCACCGTTGATGTTTTAATATTTTCACACTTGAAGGGACGTTTGACCAGACACTTTGTCCCATTAAAACTTATAATCATAGCGGCTCCTACCATTGATAGTGAAGCTGTATAAAGCTCTAAATTAAATCATGCCCAAGTCATGTGTCCAATTTCTCAAAATAGACAAATACCCATTTAATTTGGTCATCTTCTTTAATCCCTAAACACAGTTACATGCCTGCAAAACCTTACAAGTTACAACTACTTAAGACTCCATGTTATGTCCGATGGTCTAAGTAACGTGTCAGGATTTGGTTTGTGCTCATTTTTCTGTACAGATTTCAAATTTTAATTATTTTAAATAATATATTTACTTTTTTTAAAATAGCATGGATCTTATGCTTTTGTTTGAAATTTTAGCAATAATTCGTATAATTTACAAGTAATATACAAGTCATAACTAGCAAAATCTGCGACCTATTATATTTTACATGGTATGAATGCGTACATCTTGAGAAATTCTTGTTGAGTTACTTGTTGATAATTATTGCGATGATTGGATTGGGATGAGAATGAGTAGTTCACCACGTGGTGTACCCTCCATTAGTGTATGATGGTTGGTTTTTCTTTGTCCCACTAGTTCAATGAGAAACTACCACACTGGTTTAACGAGAGGCTTTGACACTCTACTAGTTCAACAAGAGGAAAAGAACAATGATCTGGGCATGTTCATCTTTGTGGATTTTGGCCTGTCATCATCACATGACTATCAAGCTTTTGAGTGGCCAATAATATAGATAGTAACTTAGCCTATGGGTCTAATTGGCAGAAATAAGATTGTTCGGTTGGATTGATGGGAGGCAACTTGGGAATTGTGATACGAAAATTTGTATATGAAATTTGTGATATAGATATCGTGATAGGGAAATTTGTACATGGAAATTGTGGTACAAAATTTTTGATATGGAGTTTGTAATATGGAATTTGAGATATAGAGTTTGTGAAGTGAAATGTGATATGAAATTTTGTGAATTATATCTCTAATACTTTGTCATGTAAATTGTTCCACTTAGCACCTCACGATTACATATTAATATGTATAATAAGTTGGATAATTGGTTATTGAGGCTTTTGTCTCACCCTATTGATTTAACATTTTTCAAGTAATAGTTTTTCTACTAGTTCATTGAGGAAGGCTCCAGATGCTTAATTATTGTGATAATCCTTGTAAAGCCTCCTCATGTTTATTTATGTGATGAATTGTTGTGTATTGCCACTCTATGGCTCATGTTGCATACTTTGATGTGACATTATATTTTGGATTATGTTGGTTTCTATCATGAATAAGTAATTCAAGTGGTTATTTGAGAAAAACGTTGTTGAAGTATCTTGATTATTGAAGTTGATATTGGGCTTGTGGTCGAATGATTATGTTTTGAACTTCGAGAAGTCGAAGCCCCAAGTGTGTTGCTTAATTATGATTTAGTTTGTAAAACAATGAGAAGAGTTATTTTATCCATGATAGATTGTTTGATTGATGGAGAGTTGACTTATGACGTTTTATAAATGTTTGTGAAAGAATATTAGTTTTTAAAAAATGTAGGCTTATGGTTGAATATCATGTTCTGAGCTTCATAAATCTCAAGGCTCAAATATTACATGAAATGACTTTATAAATGTGTTGATTTGAAAAGCTTAATATACAATTATTTATAGAGGTTTTATTATGCATAATAAATTTTAAATTACTAGTTTATTATTTTCCATCATAGATAATATAGTGGCCATGATTTAAATATTTTATAACAACGGTAGTATTTTCAAATGATTGCTTAAACTTTTTTTCTACAATAGTTAACTTTTGAAAGAAGAGTTGTAATCTTTTCTATTACGGTGACATTTGTGTTCAAGTTTTCTCTTTTACACCATAATATTGTTTCTTATCCTAAAGTTTGACTAAGTGTTTAGATAATTGAGTTTTAAGGAAATGATTTTACATTGTCTACCAAATAAAAATGGGTTTTATACTTCTTATGTGACAGGAGAAAAATAGATCTCCTGCTAGTTGAAACGACACCGTTTATATGTATATGGATAATGAAAACAAATAAACGATGTCCACTTGCCGTCGGCGTCACTTTGGCAATTCCCTCTCCTGTCAGGCCTCTTTTTGCCAGACAATCGAACCAGTCTCAATTCCATCTCCTTTTGCGTGCTCGCAGCGCCAAATTTCCCCTATTGGAATGATCATGAATTAGGTTTATTTATTAGTATTGCTTAATAGAATTCGTTGAGTCATTTAAAGCCGGCCTCCTCCTCCTCCATTTAATTTCTCAAATCCGGTCATCGATTACCTATTCTCTCCCTTTCTGCTTGTTTTATTTCGTGTTTTTTGCCCTTGCACGTTCCATCTATCTTCTTTCTTCATATTGAATGTTTTTGTGGGCAGTGATGAGTATTAGAGAAAGTTATGCACCTCTCTGATGATTTTTTATCAATCTGTGCTAATAAATTTCTCATACCCATTCAATCTGAGCCCTATTTCTTTTCACATCTGGAATTCTCTATTTCTTGCAAGTAATCCGCTTGTTCTGTTTTTGGGTTAAAGTGCGATTGATTGATTGGATCCAAATGAACCATGATGCGCTTGGCCTCTTCGTAGTAGTTCTTTTGGGGTCGATTTCTCTCATCTTATAATATAACGGTGTCGTTTCAGCTAACAGGATAACTTTTCTTCTCCTGTCACATAAGAAGTATAAAACCCAATAAAAATTGATATAATAAAGCAAGGAGATGCTTTTCTAGGCCCTTTCATTAAATCAGAATATCAGATTCATTCTAATAAAATATCCTTTTTTATCTCAACAAAAAGTCATGTTTGTATGTTATTCCAAGTAATATGAGTCAAAAAAAAAAAAACAAAAACAAAAATACAAACATATGGAGTTTCACATCATAAAACTCACCCAGATATGTTGAGTCTCATTGGTGAGCTCCCAATCCCAGCATTGCGCAGCAATGGTCTTAGTTTGTTTAATTCATTCTAGTTAGATATTTTCAGAAAATGAAATAGAAAAACCCTGAAATCACAGAACCCAAATGCTGTAGAATGAGATACTTTTATGAGATCTTAGCAGCCACGAGGCTAGAATCGCAGTAATAGATTGAGAAATTAAATAGTAGATATCGTCATTTAATAATGAATAAAAAAGACCATACCCAAACCTTAATACGCAAAAAAAAAAAAACAAAACAAAACAGAGAATGCCTAAACTGTAATAATGAACTGATTAAGAAGAAGAACGTGCCCCTCCAAAAAAAAAAGAGGGGGGGGGGGGGGGGGAGGGAAGGATTACATCGCAAGGAGAAAAAGGAAAAAGAAAAATACATTACAAAGACCATACCCGACCCGGAAGAATGGAATAGTACTAAAAATCTCAATACCATTTTGCAAAGATGAAGAATGAGATAGGTTCACTTTGGCTCCTGTAGGACACTTTTTTTGAAACTCAACTTCACTGGAATTAAAAATAAAAAAGAAAAGCATGAGGAAAAATAATATGACAAAACCAGGTTTACAAATGGCGATGGGACAGAAATAGAAGACCAGATCAATGATTATAAGGCAAAATCATTCAAACCAAACTTGTGAATTCATGAACGGACTGACGAGCTTGGACAAACTTAAACAGAGCAGGAGATCTATCCACCGGCCTTAACTATAAACTTGGAGGTTAGCTTGAAGCATTAATTGTTTATTTGGGATCACATTTTTGAGATAAAAAAAAATGTTTATTCCTGTGAATTAAGATAAATTTTTTTTTTAACATACTTATCTTATATATCATAAATAATGATTGAAAATGTATTTTTAAAGGCTTCTTTTACTATTTTAAATAAGCACTTAAATTTATACATTTTGATTTATGATTGATTAAGAAACAACATTATGTCAGTATATGAGCGTTGTTTATTTAATATTAGCACTTGAAGGGACGTTTGACCAGGTCTTTTGTCCATTCAAAACTTAAAATCACTGAAGTTGTATAAAGCTCTAAATTAAACCACACCCAAGTCATATGTCTCCAATTTCTCGAAATAGACAAATAAAATTTGGTCATTTTCTTCAATTCCTAGACACACACTAGTACAAAAAAGGCTTTTAAGACCGCCTCATTTAGAGCGGACAATCGACGCCCCGGTCTTAAAGGTATGACCGGTGGTAATTTTGTAAATATAAAGAACTTTAAAGGTATGACCGGTGACAGTTTTGTAAATATAAAGAACTTCTTGGACTGTATCCTTTTGCAATGGGTCTTAAATATATTATTCAGACTGCTTAAAAAAACAACCGGTCTTAAAAATGTTATTAAAAAAATTGAAATATCAAATTTCTTTACAGAGAAATCTTGAACAGGGCGACTTATATTTTCTACGGTCCAAAATAATAAGGAAAAAATTAAATAAAACTTTTAAGACCGAATATATATAACAGGAGGTTTTAAAGATTATACTTTTAAGACCGGACATAAATCGTGCCTGGTAGTAAATAGTTTATTACTTTTAAGATCGGAGTTTAACAAAAGGACGACCTTAAAACTTAACCTTTAAGACCGTCGTTTTTGTTCATCTGGTCTTAAAAATCAAGCGCCAAATATATCTTCGCGCGAAACGTTACCTTACGACTTACGTTGTCCCTCTGAACTCTGAAACTCCTCTTCTTGTTGTGAAGCCACTCTTCCTGTTGCATTACCACTCTTCCTCACCCACGTACCATTAGCCTTTGTTACTCTCTCATTTGCTCAGGCATTCCTCTCTTACTGTCTCCAAAATGAACGGTGAAGATGATTCCATTCGTGTTCCGGGAACGCCAGTTAATAGTGTGAGTCAGAACGAACCCTCTTCATCTGACAATGTACCTCGTAACCGCCCTGCACGCCGTGGTAGAAGAGGCACACGAATGATGGATGTATCTCTAAGTCGGACTTCTGGGTCAAGGCTCGAGATTCAGTTTGATGAAAAGTTGCGATCTTTCGATCTTAATAAAAGCAAATATAATAGTTTTGTTGGCTATCTTGCACGCAGCAAGGTTAGCATCTTGGAAGATGAGTGGAAAAGTGTTGACTTTGACAAAGTAAAGCAACCTATTTGGGACACTATTCGGCTTACATACACTATCCCTGACTCTGAGGAGTTGAAAGACAAGACATTATCTTATTGTGTTGATCGGTGGAGGAAGTTTAAGACCTCTCTCGCTAACACGTATATTTTTGCCGAGGTTCCGCCTGCCAAACATCCTTGGGACCAGTACACATTTATTGATGAACGAATTTGGCGACAATTTGTTCTGCTGTAGACCACTCCTGAAGCTCTGGTGAGTCTATATTTAGTTTTGTTTACTTATCACTAGTGCAAAAAAGGGTTTTAAGACCGGACGAAAGAGGCTCATAAGACCAGACGGGCGATCGGTCTTGTTCCAGCCGGTATTAAAAGTCTACATATAAGATCGGACACTGACCACTCTTAAAGAAAATCTTTTAGACCAGACATTTAAAACATTGGGTCTTAAAAGTTGTACCAAATGAACCTGAAATAGTTTTTGTTCGGTCCTAAAACTCAACTTTTAAGACCAGCCAAAAAGTAGGCCGCTCTTAAAATATCGGAATTTTAAGACCGGACAAAACATATACGGTCTAAAAAATAGCGGCTTCTAAGACCAGAGGACTAATTATTATACGCGGTCTTAAAAGACTGACTTTCAAGACTGGATGATAATTACCTCCGATCTTAAATATTTACATTTAAGATCGGACGTATAAATATAACATAACGGTCTTAAAAGACCAACTTTTAAGACCGCCTTTAAGACCGGACATATAATTACTTCCGGTTTTAAAAGTTAAACATATAATACCGGCTTCTTTATTTCCAATCTAAATTTTCCCGAATTTTTCCCTGCTGTTGTTCCTGCTACTATATATATACATAAATCCACTACCCAATCCAGCACATGAACAATTATTTGAATAAATTGAATTGGAAAAATGATACAAATATTTATTCATCATATGTTATTTGGCCTCTTAATTAATGATTATACTATGTCTACAACACCTAAATTAATTCATACAATAAGATAACTTACTTACAAATACAATAAGTTACAAATACAACATACATGCGTCCAAAATAATATTCACCATGCCTTCATCTAATTCCCACCCAACAAACTAAAACATGCCCCTTTGGATCGGATCCTGCCACAAAAATAAAACAAGGAATAAACTTCATAGTCAAAGACATTTTATGAACATAGAAGGAATAAATGTTACAGTTAAAGACTTAAAGTTTTCAAAGAAATCTGCATATATATGAATATTACCTTATGAATTGACTCTTTTATAAAGTGATATCTTCCCATATCCCTTCTTGATGATCACTTCTTATGCTAGGTTTATTATCCACTTCATCTTCTTCGTTTATGTCCGGTAGACCCCTTGAAAAAGGAGTACTCTCAGGAATACCATAATTTGAATTCATTTCCTCATCAATATCAAGGACCCTCTTTCCTTGGAGAGCTACAGACCAAATTTTATTTTCTTGATCGGTGATATAGAACACTTGTTTCGCCTGGTCTGCCATAATAAAAGGTTCATCTCCAAAACTTCTACCATTGACATCGACTAATGTAAATCCTAGCCGATCGATCCGAACACCATTATTGACATTAACCTACTTGCATTTGAAAAATGGGAAATCTAATTTTCACATAGTCCACCTCCCATATCTCTTCAATAACCCCATAATATGGCATGACTGCCAATAAAGGGCTCTTGTCTTTTGAACTGGAGAAGTGCATAGATTCAGCCTCTAACATAACACCACTGTTCTGGACTGTGCTCCTATCATCTAGGGACTTCGTGTAAAATATATAACCATTGATCACATACAAATTCCAACTTATGACATCAACCTCAGGACCACGTGCTAACCATTTGAGGATATCAGAAACACATTCCTCCCCCTCGACCTTTTGTTTGAACCAGTGTGCAAAAGTTCTGTTATGCTCCCTAATCAACCTTTGTTCAGTCATTCGAGGATTTTCTTTCCTCATAGCTTCTTTATGTGCAGCTATGCTGGCTTGAACTTCATCAACATTATTCAAGATGTATAAGTGGACTTGTGACAATTCATCAGGATCCACAGTCTTTACTGAAGCCCCTCGCCTACCCCCTTCAGCATGCTGACATTTTGGAAGCCCAATATGTCTTACTTTGGCCAAATAATTTTGACAAAATTCCATGGCTTCTTCAGAAACATATTTCTGAACAATCGATGCTTCTGGCCGGTATGCATTCTTCACGTACCTTTTAAGGAATTTCATAGATCTTTCAATTGGGTATATCCACCGTAAATGGATAGGGCGGCACAACTTTATCTCCCTCACTAGATGAACAATTAGATGAACCATGATGTCAAAAAATGTAGGAACAAAAAGCTTCTCAAGGTGGCACAAGATAAGATATCCTTCATTCTCCAATTCATCCAACTTTTCAATCTCGAAAACTTTACCACAAACCGCATTGAAGAAGACACAAAGTCTGGTCAAAACGACCCGAAGATCATATTCGGCGATGCCTCGAATAGCTATTGGGAGTAGCTGTTGAATCAAGACATGACAATCATGCGATTTTTGGCCTACTAATTTCAAGTCCTTCATCGATACAAGCCTCTTAAAATTTGAAGAATACCTCGATGGAACTCTTGTGCCATGTAAACACTCACAAAAACTTCGTTTTTCATCCTTAGACAAAGTATGAGAAGGCGGGGGACAATAAGTTCTCTTCCCATATGGCCTTGGATGTAACTCTTCACGTATTCCCATTGCTTGCAAATCCAATCTTGCCTTCACACCATCCTTGGAACTGCCTTGTATGTTGAGAAGTGTGCCAAATATACTATCACATATGTTTTTCTCCACATGCATGACATCGATACAGTGTCTCACATCAAGATTGCGCCCATAGGGAAGATCGAAGAATACAGATCTCTTTTTCCATATATTTGTATCTTTTCTACTCTTGGCTGTCTTACCGAAGATGACATTGATATTTTTCACCTTCTCATAAACTTGCTCCCCAGTAAATGGCACCGGAGTATCTTTATATTCTTGGCCACCAAAGAAGGCTTTCTTTAATCGACGATATGGGTGGCCCCATCTAAGAAATCTCTTATGTCCAAGATAAACCGTCTTTCTTCCATGTTGGAGTTGATGGTAGCTTGTACCTTCTTCACAAACCGGACATGCTTTATGGCCCTTTACACTATACCCTGACAAGTTACCATATGCTGGGAAGTCGTTTATAGTATAGAATATCATGGCTCGCAATTTGAATACCTCCTACTTGAAAGAGTCAAAAACATCAACACTTTCTTCCCATAACTCCTTCAAGTCTTTGATCAAGGGCTGAAGGTAAACATCAATGTCATTTCCGGGTTGTTTTGGTCCCGAAATCAACATAGACAGCATCATGTACTTTCGTTTCATGCACAACATAGGAGATAAGTTGTAAATAATGAAGAGTACAGGCCATGAACTATGTACGCTGCTAAGGCTTCTATATGGATTCATGCCATCCATGCTAAGGGCAAGCCTAAGGTTCCTAGGTTCTTCGCTGAAGTTGGGAAATAATTGATCAATTTTCTTCCATTGAGAAGAATCGGCTGGATGACGAAGCTTTCCATCAGAAATCCTCTCATCTGCATGCCACCGCAAATTTTTTGCATCATTTTCATTCGCAAACAACTGCTTGAACCTTGGTATGATTGGAAGATACCACAACACTTTTGCAGGCCCCTTATTTGACTTGTACCTTGGGGTTTCACATATCGGACAATGCTGCTTCTCTTCAAACTCTTTTCTATACAATACGCAGTCATTCGGGCATGCATGGATCTTTTTGTACTCCATCCCCAGTGGACAAAGTATTTTCTTAGCATCATAGTATCGATGCAGCAACACATTATGATCTGGAAGCATGTCCTTAAAAGCCTCAAGCATTTCAGAAAAACTCTTGTCGCTCCATCCATGACGTGCCTTCAAGCTTACCAATTTCAATATAGCGTTCAACAATTGGTATTTTTAACACCCAGGGTATAGCGGGGTCTCTGCATCACTGTACATATTACCATATGCATGTGATTGTTGAAAGACCTCTTCTCCTACATCACGAATAATGTGCTCTATGCGATTATCCATATCCGTGTCATTATCATCAAAGGCCACTTCCCCATGTTGAGACCCACTTGGTATTTTTTCACCATGCCATACCCATACTGTATAAGTCTTACAAAATCCATGACAAATTAAATGTGTGCGTATAACTTCAGGACTTAGTCGCCTCTCATTCAAACATTTTACACAAGGGCAATTAAACTTCCCACTATCATCATTGGCATTTTGTTTAGCAAATTCAATAAAGTCCCTCACCCCATTATGATATTCAACGCTCGTCCGTAAAGCATTTATCCAATTGTGATCCATAGTAGAATTCCTATGGACGGAAAGATTTAACATACGTAAAATAAGGCAAAATAAATGCATAACGAAGAATCACTTTTGGTCATGAATATCACAGTGAATCCAAAATAAAATATCACGAAGCAAAATAAATGCATGATGAGGAAATTAAATGCTTCGCATGAAGGTCTTGTGGACTCACCTGTAGCATATAAATTCAAATGCGAAATAAGAGTCTTTCTTCTCCCGCCACGAACGTTGATGTTGGAGAGAGCAAGAGTACCCTAAAAACATTTGTTGGTCAGTTGGGTAGGTCTCAAGTGCAAATATAATCTTCAAAATACAATATTCATTAACAACAGAGAAACCCACAAGAGCATTTCATCGATTTCGTTCAACCCATGAGAAACCTAGAACGATAAGTAGGAAAACCATGAAGTTATATAACCGAAACACCTCTTACAGCTTGGTCTATATACGTTTAGCTGAGGAACCAGAAAGTGATTCTCAAGAGAGCAACGTGAAGCAACGACGGAGCAACACACAAACACTGGAGACAGAACCTCCTCAGTAATCACTTTCGATGCGACAAGAGAAATTCAAAGAGGGAAATTTAATTTTCCGTGAGACAGAGATATGTTTTTGTATTTGGAAATTTTTAAGATCGATTAATTATAAAGCATCCGGTCCTAAATATTTTTTATTAAATTTTTAAGTATTACTTTTAAGACCGAATTATTACCCTGTCCGGTCTTAAATATTTAAGACCGGAGTTTTATAATACTCCAGACCTAAGTTTTTATTATTCATTCGTAGATTTTATTAAGATTGGTTAATTATTCTTAGACGGTCCTAAATATATAACTTTATTTGAAACTCAGAAAATAAATTCCGAATTATTTTTTTCAAGAAAAAAGTATTGGCTTTGGAGAGCGTAGAAAATTTTCAATGCTATTAATTAATACTATTATTAATTCCTTGAAAAAAAATTAAAAAGAGACAAGCTTATGGTTCTTAATTAATGCTATTATTAATTACTTGAATATTGCCGTACACATTGCAAGAAAAAAAAAGCAGAAAATTATCAAAGCTTATTATCCTTCAAAGCCTTGGCGATATCGACGTGAGCAGCATTAATTTCCCGCCGGATATCAGCAAGTTATCGTTTTATTCGTATCAGGTCATTAGAGGAAAGAGGAGGAGGGTCAGTGGTAGGCGCGCTGGGGCCAATTGGTTGGAGAGGTGGAGCAAGAACCTCTTCATGGTCGGAAGGCTGGAGGGGGGTGCGGCAATCTCTTCATCATCGGAAGTAACAATGGGTCCAACGACCCGAGACTCTTCTGTTTCAATAGAACGCACTCTCGATGGAGGAGGCGCGCCGTATAACGATCGACGGAAGGCACGAGCATTAGGAGTAAGAGCACCCCTACGAGCGGTTCTCTTGTATCTAACCATGGTTTGAGCAGTTGGTGCAAGGAGGTATGAGGAGTTTATTAATAAAGGCAGAGATAGAGGTAGTTTGGAGTTACGAGGTAGTGTAGAGTTAATAAGGAGTGTAAAGGACAGAGAGGTATGATGATTGAGGAGTTAATAAAGGTAAAGAGCAGACGAATGGTCTACTTTACGAGCGAGTTTTATAAATATTATTTATTTTTTAAATGAATTAATTTTAAGACCGACCTTTTATCATTTCTTCGGTCCTAAAAGTATATTATTTATTTTTTTAATCAATTAATTTTAAGACCGACCTTTTATCATTTCTCCGGTCCTAAAAGTATATTATTTATTTTTTAATCAATAAATTACTTTTAAGACCGATCTTTTACCATTTTTCCGGTCCTAAAATTCATTTAATTTTGTAAAAAATATTAGTTTTAAGAACTGATCTTTTACAATATCAGGTATTAAAAGTTCATTGTTTCAAATTCCGATAGCAGAGTCGTATCCTTACACTCTATCAGAGGATCTCTTCGGCTTCCGGATAAACTTCCCAACTAGGCGTCTCCTCGTATTCTGATGAACTATGCGTCTGCTCATTAAAGGTTCTGATGTTTCACTCCGGATGGGTTCTCTATTTAAACGCGTTGTTACTTTACTTTTTTTACATTCTTCATCATTACTTCTACAATGGCTGCTCCACCACCCCAAGGTCCTCCACCACCACCAGGTCCTCCTTTTCCTCCTCCCGCAGGGTTTAACAATCCGTACCCTCCTCCACTGCCTCTGAACCCGACCACCAAACAGCTGCTGCGCCACCTCCTGGTTCGCATCGATCATATAGATCGACGACAGGGCCAGATTTTTCAGGTCTACAACGCCGTCAACAAAAAGATCAACGTGATACTCGACTCCCAGGACGTTGAGTACAATCCGTTTAATGACGACGTCACCGACCTTTCCGACGACTCTCTCCCCTCTGACAACGATGGGGAGGAGTAAATATTTTTATGTTTTTTTTTCGTTTATAATGTACTGCGCTGCCTCCCATGGGGCAACATTAAAAAATATATAATAAATTTGTTACTTTCCTATTTCGATCGCCTTTGTCCTTCTCATTACATTCTTTCTTTTTCCGACAAGGAGGAAAAAAACAAAACCTTGTCCTTGTGTGTATGATCAACATTAAAAACTTGCACATTAAAAAATCCAATGATATACAGTTAAGATCCAACAAAAAATTCTTTCTTTTTCCGACAAGAAGGAAAAAAACAAAACATTGTCCTCGTGTGTATGATCAACATTAAAAACTCGAACATTAAAAAATCCAACAATATATAGATTAGACCAACAAAACAAAAAGATCATTTACCTTATTCGAATAAAAACAAACACAGTGACAATTCTTCTTAAGGTTGGACCGTCGTTGTCCTCGGTGTTACCTCGCATGATTAGAAACAAAGTGTCCTTTTCAATATCTCCCATCTTTTTCCGACAAAAAGAAAAGGGACAAAGAAAAGGGAAACCAATAATCTAAATCAGGAGAGGTAACATCGACTACAATGAAGGACCTAGCTTGATCAGAACGCCAGAACATCGGTTGCCTTGAACCCTAATTAATTTGTCGGAAAAGCGAGTAAACTCTATTTAAAGGAAGACTATTAGGAGCGGACGGTAAAAGGAGATACGGTCCTAAAAGTCTCGAATACTTTTAGGACCATCATTTTACAATATACGGTTCTAAAAGTCTCACCAATATTTAGTCGAATACTTTTAGGACCGTCATTTTAAAATATACGGTCCTAAAAGTCTCATATTATTTAGACCGAATACTTTTAGGACCGCATATTTTAAAATGACAGTCCTAAAAGTCTCATATTATTTAGACCGAATACTTTTAGGACCAGAAGTTTAAAATGTGCGGTCCTAAAAGTCGCTAACTCTTACTTATTTACAACTTTCTGAACCTCAAATTTCAAGCACTAAATAGCTATATCCACCATCCAATTTCAGAAACCCAAAATGGACACAAGAAAATTGTTCGAAAAATTAAACAAATTTATCTATTGAAATTTACATTGCCTGTGTATATATACAAATGAATTGTTCGAAAAAATAATCAAATTTACAGAAGATTATTGTTGCTACAAGATATTTATAAATGAATATCATTAATTATTCTCCTGACTCTAAGATCAGGTCATACACATATTCACAAAACAAATTGCGGATGTGCTCAAGTTCAGCATTCGAAAAAGGGGCAGGGCAATGAAACATCTGTAACATCAAAGACAGAAACTGAATTAACTTGCGTCCATATTTCATATGTAACATTAAGCCAGAAACTAAATTAACTTGCGTGCATAATATGTAACATCAAATATTTACCTTTGAAAATAATTTAGTATTTCCTTCAGTAACAATATCATACATGTGTTTCATGACGTACTGGCCACATAAGTTGAACTCCTTTGGTTGCCGACGGGTCTAAAAAGAACAAGAAATATATATAAGTAATATTATATCTTACTGACCAAGTTCACAAGGCAAGGCAGTGTGTCAAGTGTACAAATATTGTACCAACCTTTGGTCTGAGCCATTTAGGCTCTTTGGCCTTATAAGAACGCCTTTTGAGTGCGTCGAACTGGAAGGTTCTCATGGCACTATCATAAAAAATGCATATGTTCAATGAAAATTCACAGCAGAGATTTCAGACAAGAGAATCAAAATAACATGCTTACTCGTTGATGGTTTGCGTCAACGACGGTAGTGGCTCGCTGTTAGTGGAGCATAAGAAGATAACTTTATTTTCTTCCATGCACATGATGACCAACTGCCAGTGGCGACTGAAAATTCACAGTAGTAAAGTATACTTAGTGATATATATATGTAGCAGAATTAAGTGAATTGTAGACAAGATTTGTGATATGTACCTGTGGAAGAATGGCAAAAAGTACACCTTTCTTCTCACATTACACAACCTCCTTGATATGTACTCTTGTCTTTCCTCCATGGTTGTTTGACTTGAATACTGTGGGCACAAGAATCCAAAATCGTTGCTCCTGCCCTTATTCTCAAATTTTTGATGCAAGAACCTACAATAATTACATCAATCAGGGAATTAGTATATGGATGTGTGTCTAAACGATGCATTTAAATTATGTACTCATAGAAGAACATACTTACTTCATCCAAATTCGAACAATTGCATCAGTAAGCCCTTGTCTAGGAAGTAGCAGGGAGTCAATATCAACTATGCCAACTTAGATTGGTAGGGGATGAGGGACGCCTACTACTTCATTATTGACAGGCCACGATTTATCTTTAAAAACTCCACTTCGCACCATATCGGTTATTTTTTCGCGGCCAATCAACTTAGCAGTAGGGGGTTCGGCTTGAGGAGGGGATTGAGCTTGAGGAGGGGATGGAGCTCGACGAGGGGATGGAGCTCGACGAGGGGATGGAACTTGAGGACGACGGTTGAAGCTTCAGGAGGAGTACAGACATGTACAAGCTTCACTGGCCAAGAGATGAAGCTTCCCTTGACATCACTCACAAGCTTCAGCTCATCAGTTGGGAGAGGGAGAGGTGTATCAATGATCATCTTTTCAACTGACACTCTGACTTCATCATCAGACATTTGTTGGTGGTGTACAGTTGATTCCAATAAGTTGTGGACAATCCCTTTTGCAACTAATAGTAGTCTATCATGATGATCAGGATCCTCCACATAAAGGTCACAAGGTTGCTCTGACTGTCCAACAATGCAGCTCCCTCCAGTGCTCTATTGCACAGTTGCAGGTGAGTGTGTGAAGGGAACACTGGTCCCTGGACGAGAGCTCAAAAGCAGCTTCATCTGATTCAGCTCCTCCCTCAACTAGCTCATATCGGATTGATACCTTGCTTCTTTAGCAGCTGCTTCCTCATTTAATTTGGCCACTGTCTGTTCTATCTCCTCCCGGGTAACCACCTCTTTCCTATGGTGTTTGGCGGATGAACCAAAGAATTCCTTCAGGCTTACCCGTCCTCCAATCCCCCTTACATGCCCACCATGGTCCGGTTTACCGGTGGCAACAGTGAGAACATCACTCCTACTGGACGACACGAAAGATCCCTCTGCCTCTTTCTTTTTAAGATCTTCCTGTAAGGTACAGATAACGAGAAGCTTAGTAATGAAACATGTTTAGTAACTAAAAAATAACAATAATAACGATACTTACAATTTTTTCAACAACTACACGAGTTTGTTCACTCGTGTAGGCGCCGCTTGGCTTTTGCCGAATGTGCAACCACAACTCCTCGTGACATATTGGAGATGGCGGACCATGTATCGTAGAAGGATTGGATTCTGCTTCATCTTCCAATCTCTTCCGTTTGGCCGCCATCAATTCTTTTTCAGCCTTTTCATATCTGCCGCGAGAAGCCCTATGCGGGCAATCATTCCTTCTCCCTCTCTCCTGTGCTTTTACCCTTCTTTCCTATGAATACGAATTGAAAACAACTATTAATTATGAATTCGAGCCATCTCACTAATAGAAATTAGAGAACTTCTGCTTGATATGAACCTCAAACACTAGTCAAATTCACTTGATCAAGTTTCAACATTTTATTTAAGGAAGATGTAGATAGGTTAAGAAACAAAAGAGAATTATGCTTACAAAAGAGCTATGTTTTGTACTACTAGGTAGATAGAACAAGAAACGAAAGAGAATTATCCTTACAGAATAATACAAACTTGATCTTTTTTAAGGCATCCAGTGGGATCATCAGTCCACATTAGATAGTAACAATTGGGTATATAAAGTTTTCCCCTTTTAAGACTATTCATTTCCTCCTTTGCAAGACAAACCATTACACAATTACCTCCTTAGTATTTTACATTTTCAGGGTTTACATATCAGACTTGCATAGACAAAGGCAGGAAATGTATACTTCTATTCACACACCAAACAATTTAACTAACAGGATTAGATGAACAAATATAAGCTCATAGGTTATATAAGCAAACAAAACTAAATATAGACTCACCAGAGCTTCAGGAGTGGTCCGCAGCAGAACAAATTGTCGCCAAATTCGTTCATCAATAAATGTGTACTGCTCCCAAGGATGTTTGGCAAGCGGAACCTCGACAAAAATATATGTGTTAGCGAGAGAGGTCTTAAACTTCATCCACCGATCAGCACAATAAGACAATGTCTTGTCTTTCAACCCCTCAGAGTCAGGGATAGTGTATGTAAGCCGGATAGTGTCCCAAATAGGTTGCTTTACTTTGTCAAAGTCAACACTTTTCCACTCATCTTCCAAGATGATAACCTTGCTGCGTGCAAGATAGCCGACAAAACTATTATATTTGCTTTTATTAGGACCGAAAGGTCTCAACTTTTCATCAAACTGAATCTCAAGCCTTGACCTAGAAGTCCGACTTAGAGATACTTCCATCATTTGTGTGCCTCTTCTACTACGGCGTGCAGGGTGGTTACAAGGCACATTGTCAGATGAAGAGGGTTCGTTCTGACTCACACCATTAACTGGCGTTCCCAGAACACGAATGGAATCGTCTTCACCATTCATTTTCGAGACAGTAAGAGAGGAATGCCTGAGCAAATGAGAGAGTAATAGAGGCTAATGGTACGTGGGCGAGGAAGAGTGGTAATGCAACAAGAAGAGTGGCTTCACAACAAGAAGAGGGATTTCAGAATTCAGAGGGACAACATAAGTCGTAAGGTAACGTTTTGCGCGAAGATATATTTGGCGCTTGATTTTTAAGACCGGATGAAAAAAAACGACCGTCTTAAAGGGTAAGTTTTAAGACCGTGCTTTTGTTAAATTCCGGTCTTAAAAGTAATAAACTTTTTACTACCGAGCACGATTTATGTCCAGTCTTAAAAGTATAATCTTTAAGACCTCCTGTTATATATATTCGGTCTTAAAAGTTTTATTTAATTTTTTCCTTATTATTTTGGACCGTAGAAAATATAAATCGGCCTGTTCGAGATTTCTCTATAAAGAAATTTGATATTTCAATTTTTTTAATAACATTTTTAAGACTGGTTGTTTTTCTAAGCGGTCTGAATAATATATTTAAGACCCATCGCAAAAGGATACGGTTCAAGAAGTTCTTTATATTTACAAAACTACCAACGGTCATACCTTTAAACTTCTTTATATTTAGAAAATTGCCACCGGTCATACCTTTAAGACCGGGGCCTCGATTGTCCGCTCTAAATGAAGCGGTCTTAAAAGCCTTTTTTTGCACTAGTGTATATAACCTGTGAGCTTATATTTGTTCATCTAATCCTGTTAGTTAAATTGTTTGGTGTGTGAATAGAAGTATACATTTCCTGCCTTTGTCTATGCAAGTCTGATATGTAAACCCTAAAAAGGTAAAATACTAAGGAGGTAATTGTGTAATGGTTTGTCTTACAAAGGAGGAAATGAATAGTCTTAAAAGGGGAAAACTTTATATACCCAATTGTTACTATCTAATGTGGACTGATGATCCCACTGGATGCCTTAAAAAGGATCAAGTTTGTATTATTTTGTAAGCATAATTCTCTTTTGTTTCTTGTTCTATCTACCTAGTAGTACAAAACATAGCTCTTTTGTAAGCATAATTCTCTTTTGTTTCTTAACCTATCTACTTCTTCCTTAAATAAAATGTTGAAACTTGATCAAGTGAATTTGACTAGTGTTTGAGGTTCATATCAAGCAGAAGTTCTCTAATTTCTGTTAGTGAGATGGCTCAAATTCATAATTAATAGTTGTTTTCAATTTGTATTCACAGGAAAGAAGGGGAAAAGCACAGGAGAAAGGGAGAAAGAATGATTGCCCGCATAGGGCTTCTCGCGGCGGATATGAAAAGGCTGAAAAAGAATTGATGGCGGCCAAGCGGAAGAGATTGGAAGATGAAGCAGAATCCAATCCTTTTGCGGTACATGGTCCACCATCTCGAATATGTCGTGAGGAGTTGTGGTTGCACATTCGGCAAAAGCCAAGTGGCGCCTACAGGAGTGAACAAACTCGTGTAGTTGCTGCAAAAATTGTAAGTATCGTTATTATTGTTATTTTTTAGTTACTAAACATGTTTCTTTACTAAGCTTTTTGTTATCTATACCTTACAGGAAAATCTTAAAAAGAAAGAAGCAGAGGGATCTTTTGTGTCGGCCGGGAGGAGTGATGTTCTCACTGTTGCCATCGGAAAACCGGACCATGGTGGGAGTGTAAGGGGGATTGGAGGACGGGTAGGCCTGAAGGAATTCTTTGGTTTATCCGCCAAACGCCATAGGAAAGAGGTGGTTACCCGGGAGGAGATGGAATAGACAGTGGCCAAATTAAATGAGGAAGTAGCTGCTAAAGAAGCAAGGTATCAATCCGATATGAGCCAGTTGAGGGAGGAACAGAAGATGATGAAGCTGCTTTTGAGCTCTCGTCCAGAGACCAGCGTTCCCTTCACACATTCACCTGCAACTGTGTAGTAGAGCACTGGAAGGAGCTGCATTGTTGGACAGTCAGAGCAACCTTGTGACCTTTATGTAGAGGATCCTGATCATCATGATAGACTACTATTGGTTGCAAAAGGGACTGTCTACAACTTATTGGGATCAACTGTACACCACCAACAAATGTTTGATGATGAAGTCAGAGTGTCAGTTGAAAAGATGATCATTGATGCACCTCTCCCTCTCCCAACTGATGAGCTGAAGCTTGTGAGTGATGTCAAGGGAAGCTTCATCTCTTGGCCAGTGAAGCTTGTACATGTCTGTACTCCTCCTGAAGCTTCAACCCCTCGTCCTCAAGTTCCATCCCCTCGTCGAGCTCCATCCCCTCCTCAAGCTCAATCCCCTCCTCAAGCTTCATCCCCTCCTCAAGCTCTATCCCTTCCTCAAGCCGAATCCCCTACTGCTAAGTTGACTGGCTGCGAAAAAATAACCCATATGGTGAGAAGTGGAGTTTTTAAAGATAAATTGTGGCCTGTCAATGAAGTAGTAGGCGTCCCTCATCCCCTACCAGTCCAAGTTGACACCGTTGATATTGCCTCCCTACTGCTTCCTAGACAGGAGCTTACTGATACAATTGTTCAAATTTGGTTAAAGTAAGTATGTTCTTCTATGAGTACATAATTTAAATGCATCATTTAGGCACACATCCATATACTAATTCCCTGATCGATGTAATTATTGTAGGTTCTTGCATCAAAAATTGGAAAATAAGGGCAGGAGCAACGATTTTGGATTCTTGTGCCCACAGTATTCAAGTCAAACAACCATGGAAGAAAGACAAGAGTACATATCAAGGAGGTTGTGTAATGTGAGAAGAAAGGTGTACTTTTTGCCATTCTTCCACAGGTACATATCACAAATATTGTCTACAATTCACTTAATTCTGCTACATATATATATATATATATATATATATATCACTGAGTATACTTTATTGCTGTGAATTTTCAGTCGTCACTGGCAGTTGGTCATCATGTGCATGGAAGAAAATAAAGTTATCTTCTTATGCTCCACTAACAGCTAGCCATTGCCATCGTTGACGCTGACCATCAACGAGTAAGCATGTTATTTTGATTATCTTGTTTGAAATCTCTGCTGTGAATTTTCATTGAACATTGATAAATATGCATTTTTGATGATATTGCCACGAGGACCTTCCAGATCGACGCATTCAAAAGGCGTTCTTATAAGGTCAAAGAGCCTAAATGGCTCAAACCAGAGGTTGGTACAATATTTGTACACTCGGCACACTGCCTTGTGAACTTGGTCAGTAAGATATAATATTACTTGTATATATTTCTTGTTCTTTTTAGACCCATCGGCAACCAAAGGAGTCCAACTTATGTGGCCAGTACGTCATGAAACACATGTATGATATTGTCACTAAAGGAATACTAAATTATTTTCAAAGGTAAATATTTGATGTTACATATTATGCACGCAAGTTAATTCAGTTTCTGGCTTAATATTACATATGAAATATGGACTCAAGTTAATTCAGTTTCTGTCTTTGATGTTACAGATGTTTCACTGCCCTGCCCCCTTTTCGGATGCTGAACTCGATCACATCCACAATTTTTTTTGTGAATATGTGTATGACTTGATCTTAGAGTTAGGACAATAATTAATGGTATCTTCATTTGTAAATATCTTGTAGCAACAATAATCTTCGGTAAATTTGATTATTTTTTCGAACAATTCATTTGTATATATACACAGGCAATGTAAATTTCAATAGATAAATTTGTTTAATTTTTCGAACAATTTTCTTGTGTCCATTTTGGGTTTCTGAAATTGGATGGTGGATATAGCTATTTAGTGCTTGAAATTTGAGGTTCAGGAAGTTGTAAATAAGTAAGAGTTCGCGACTTTTAGGACTGCACATTTTAAACTTCCTGTCCTAAAAGTATTCGGTCTAAATAATATGAGACTTTTAGGACCGTCATTTTAAAATATGCGGTCCTAAAAGTATTCGGTCTAAATAATATGAGACTTTTAGGACCGCATATTTTAAAATGACGGTCCTAAAAGTATTCGACTAAATATTGGTGAGACTTTTAGGACCGTATATTGTAAAATGACGGTCCTAAAAGTATTCGAGACTTTTAGGACCGTATTTCTTTTTACCGTCCGCTCCTAATAGTCTTCCTTTAAATAGAGTTTACTCGCTTTTCTGAAAAATTAATTAGGGTTCAAGGCAACCGATGTTCTGGCGTTCTGATCAAGCAAGGTCCTTTATTGTAGTCGATGTTACCTCTCCTGATTTAGATTATCGGTTTCCCTTTTCTTTGTCCCTTTTCTTTTTGTTGGAAAAAGATGAGAGATATTGAAAAGGACACTTTGTTTCTAATCATGCGAGGTAACACCGAGGACAACGAGGGTCCAACCTTCAGAAGAATTGTCACTATGTTTGTTTTTATTCGAATAAGGTAAATGATCTTTTTGTTTTGTTGGTTTGATCTATATATTGTTGGATTTTTTAATGTGCGAGTTTTTAATGTTAATCATACACACGAGGATAATGTTTTGTTTTTTTTCCTTCTTGTCGGAAAAAGAAAGAATTTTTTGTTGGATCTTAACTGTATATCGTTGGATTTTTTAATGTGTGAGATTTTAATGTTGATCATACACACGAGGACAATGTTTTGTTTTTTTCCTCCTTGTTGGAAAAAGAAAGAATGTAATGAGAAGGACAAGGGCGATCGAAATAGGAAAGTAACAAATTTATTATAGATTTTTTAATGCTGCCCCGTGGAGGGAGTCGTCGGAGAGGTCGGTGATGTCGTCATCTAACGGATTATACTCAACGTCCTGGGCGTCGAGTATCGCGTTGATCTTGTTGTTGACGGCATTGTAGACCTGAAAAAGCTGGCCTTGCCGTCGATCTATATGATCGACGTGGACCAGGAGGTGGCGCAGCAGCTGTTTGGTGGTCGGGTTCGGAGGCAGCGGAGGAGGGTACGGATTGTTAAACCCAGCAGGAGGAGGAAAAGGAGGACCTGGTGGTGGTGGAGGACCTTGGGGTGGAAGTGATGATGAAGAATGTAAAAAAAGTAAAGTAACAATGCGTTTAAATAGAGAACTCATCCGGAGTGAAACACCAGAACCTTTAATGAGTAGATGCATAGTTCATCAGAATACGAGGAGACGCTTAGTTGAGAAGTTTATCTGGAAGCCGAAGAGATCCTCTCATAGAGTGTAAGGATACGACTTTGCTATCGGTATTTGAAACAATGAACTTTTAATACCTGATATTGTAAAAGATCCGTTCTTAAAACTAATATTTTTTACAAAATTAAATGAATTTTAGGACCGGAAAAATGGTAAAAGATCGGTCTTAAAAGTAATTTAATTGATTTAAAAAATAAATAATATACTTTTAGGACCAGAGAAATGATAAAAGGTCGGTCTTAAAATTAATTGATTAAAAAAATAAATAATATACTTTTAGGACTGGAGAAATGATAAAAGGTCAGTCTTAAAATTAATTCATTTAAAAAATAAATAATATTTATAAAACTCGCTCGTAAAGTAGACCATTCGTCTGCTCTTTACCTTTATTAACTCCTCATTCATCATACCTCTCTGTCCTTAACACTCCTTATTAACTCCGCACTACCTCGTAACTCCAAACTACCTCTAGCTCTGCCTTTATTAATAAACTCCTCATACCTCTTTGCGCCAACTGCTCGAACCATGGTTAGATACAAGAGAACCGCTCGTAGGGGTGCTCTTACTCCTGATGCTCGTGCCTTCCGTCGATCGTTATACGGTGCGCCTCCTCCATCGAGAGTGCGTTCTACTGAAACTGAAGAGTCTTGGGTCGTTGGACCCATTGCTATTTCCGATGATGAAGAGATTGCCGCACCCGCCCTCCACCCTTTCGACCATGAAGAGGTTCCTGCTCCACCTCTCCAACCAATTGGCCCTAGCGCGCCTACTGCTGACCCTCCACCTCTTTCTTCTAATGACCTGATATGAATAAGATGGGAACTTGCTGATATTCGGCGGGAAATTAATGTTGCTCACGCCGATATCGCCAAGGCTTTGAAGGATAATAAGCTTTGATAATTTTCTGCTTTTTTTTTTTCTTGCAATGTGTACGGCAATATTCAAGTAATTAATAATAGCATTAATTAAGAACCATAAGCTTGTCTCTTTTTAATTTTTTGTTCAAGTAATTAATAATAGCATTAATTAATAGCATTGATAATTTTCTGCGCTCACCAAAGCCAATACTTTTTTCTTGAAAAAAATAATTGGGAATTTATTTTCTGCGTTTTCAGAAAAGTTATATATTTAGGACTGTCTACTAATAATTAACCAGTCTTAATAAAATCTATGAATGAATAATAAAAACTTAGGTCCGGAGTATTATAAAACTCCGGTCTTAAATATTTAGGACCGGATATGATAATAATTTGGTCTTAAAAGTAATACTTAAAAATTTAATAAAAAATATTTAGGACCGGATGCTTTATAATTAATCGGTCTTAAAAATTTCCAAATACAAAAACATGTCTCTGTCGCACGGAAAATTAAATTTCCCTATCTGAATTTCTCTTGTCGCGCTGAAAGTGATTACTGATGAGGTTCTGTCTCCAGTGTTTGTGTGTTGCTCCGTCGGTGCTTCGCGTTGCTCTCTCGTGAATCACTTTCTGGTTCCTCAGCTAAACGTATATAGACCAAGCTGTAAGAGGTGTTTCGGTTATATAACTTCATGGTTTTCCTACTTATCGTTCTGGGTTTTTCATGGGTTGAACGAAATCGATGAAATGCTCTTGTGGGTTTCTCTGTTGTTAATGAATATTGTATTTTGAAGATTATATTTGCACTTGAGACCTACCCAACTGACCAACAAATGTTTTTAGGGTACTCTTGCTGTCTCCAACATCAACGTTGGTGGCGGGAGAAGAAAGACTCTTATTTCGCATTTGAATTTATATGCTACAGGTGAGTCCATAAGACCTTCATGCGAAGCATTTAATTTCCTCGTCATGCATTTATTTTGCTTTGTGATATTTTATTTTGGATTCACTGTGATATTCATGACAAAAAGTGATTCTTCTTTATGCATTCATTTTGCCTTATTTTACGTATGTTAAATCTTTCCGTCCATAGGAATTCTACTATGGATCACAGTTGGATAAATGCTTTACGGACAAGCGTTGAATATCAGAATGGGGTGAAGGACTTTATTTGATTTGCTAAACAAAATGCCAATGATGATAGTGGGAAGTTTTATTGCCCTAGTGTAAAATGTTTGATTGATAGGCGACTAAGTCCAGAAGTTATACGCACACATTTAATATGTCATGGATTTTGTAAGACATATACAGTATGGGTATGACATGGTGAAAAAATACCAAGTGGGTCTCAACATGGGGAAGTGGCCTTTGATGATAATGACACGGATATGGATAATCGCATAGAGCACATTATTCGTGATGTAGGAGAAGAGGTCTTTCAACAATCACATGCATATGGTAATATGTGCAGTGATGCAGAGACCCCGCTATACCCTGGGTGTCAAAAATACCAATTGTTGAATGCTGTATTGAAATTGGTAAGCTTGAAGGCACGTCATGGATGGAGCGACAAGAGTTTTTCTGAAATGCTTGAGGCTTTTAAGGACATGCTTCCGGATGATAATGTGTTGCCGCATCGATACTATGATGCTAAGAAAATACTTTGTCCACTGGGGATGGAGTACAAAAAGATCCATGCATGCCCGAATGACTGTGTATTGTACGGAAAAGAGTTTGAAGAGAAGCATAATTGTCCGATATGTGAAACCCCAAGGTACAAGTCAAATAAGGGGCCTGCAAAAGTGTTGTGGTATCTTCCAATCATACCAAGGTTCAAGCGGTTATTTGCGAATGAAAATGATGCAAAAAATTTGTGGTGGCAAGCAGAAGAGAGGATTTCTGATGGAAAGCTTCGTCATCTAGCCGATTCTTCTCAATGGAAGAAAATCGATCAATTATTTCCCAACTTCGGCGAAGAACCTAGGAACCTTAGGCTTGCCCTTAGCATGGATGGCATGAATCCATATGGAAGCCTTAGCAGCGTTCATAGTTCATGGCTTGTACTCCTCATTATTTACAACTTATCTCTTATGTTGTGCATGAAACGAAAGTACATGATGCTGTCTATGTTGATTTTGGGACCAAAACAACTCGGAAATGACATTGATGTTTACCTTCAGCCTTTGATCGAAGACTTGAAGGAGTTATGGGAAGAAGGTGTTGATGTTTTTGACTCTTTCAAGAAGGAGGTATTCAAATTGTGAGCCATGATATCCTGTACTATAAACGACTTCCCAGCATATGGTAACTTGTCAGTGTATAGTGTAAAGGGCCATAAAGCATGTCTGGTTTGTGAAGAAGGCACAAGCTACCATCAACTCCAACATAGAAGAATGACGGTTTATCTTGGACATAGGAGATTTCTTAGATGAGGCCACCCATATCGTCGATTAAAGAAAGCCTTCTTTGGTGGCCAAGAATATGAAGATGCTCCGGTGCCATTGACTGGGGAGCAAGTTATGAGAAGGTGAAAAATATCAATATCATCTTCGGTAAGACAGCCAAGAGTAGAAAAGATACAAATATATGGAAAAAGAGATCTGTATTCTTTGATCTTCCCTATTGGCACAATCTTGATGTAAGACACTGTATCGATGTCATGCATGTGGAGAAAAACGTATGTGATAGTATTGTTGGCACGCTTCTCAACATACAAGGTAGTTCCAAAGATGGTGTAAAGGCAAGATTGGATTTGCAAGCAATGGGAATACGTGAAGAGTTACATCCAAGGCCGTATGAGAAGAGAACTTATTGTCCCCTGGCTTCTCATACTTTGTCTAAGGATGAGAAACAAAGTTTTTGTGAGTGTTTACATGGTACAAAAGTTCCCTCGGGGTATTCTTCAAATTTTAAGAGGCTTGTATCGATGAAGGACTTGAAATTAGTAGGCCAAAAATCGCATGATTGTCATGTCTTGATGCAACAGCTACTCCCAATAGCTATTCGAGGCATCGCCGAATATGATCTTCGGGTCGTTTTGACCAGACTTTGTGTCTTCTTCAATGCGGTTTGTGGTAAAGTTTTCGAGATTGAAAAGTTGGATGAATTGGAGAATGAAGGATATCTTATCTTGTGCCACCTTGAGAAGCTTTTTGTTCCTACATTTTTTGACATCATGGTTCATCTAATTGTTCATCTAATGAGGGAGATAAAGTTGTGCGGCCCTATCCATTTACGGTGGATATACCCAATTGAAAGATCTATGAAATTCCTTAAAGGGTACGTGAAGAATGCATACTGGCCAGAAGCATCGATTGTTCAGAAATATGTTTCTGAAGAAGCCATGGAATTTTGTCAAAATTATTTGGCCAAAGTAAGACATATTGGTCTTCCAAAATGTCAGCATGCTGAAGGGGGTAGGCGAGGGGCTTTAGTAAAGACTGTGGATCCCGATGAATTGTCACAAGTCCACTTATACATTTTGAATAATGTTGATGAAGTTCAAGCCAGCATAGCTGCACATAAAGAAGCTGTGAGGAAAGAAAATCCTCGAATGACTGAACAAAGGTTGATTAGGGAGCATAACAGAACTTTTGCACACTGGTTCAAACAAAAGGTCGAGGGGGAGGAATGTGTTTCTGATATCCTCAAATGGTTAGCACGTGGTCCTGAGGTTGATGTCATAAGTTGGAATTCGTATGTGATCAATGGTTATACATTTTACACGAAGTCCCTAGATGATAGGAGCACAGTCCAGAACAGTGGTGTTATGTTAGATGCTGAATCTATGCACTTCTCCAGTTGGAAAGACAAGAGCCCTTTATTGGCAGTCATGCCATATTATGGGGTTATTGAAGAGATATGGGAGGTGGACTATGTGAAAATTAGATTTCCCATTTTTCAAATGCAAGTGGGTTAATGTCAATAATGGTGTTCGGGTCGATCGGCTAGGATTTACATTAGTCGATGTCAATGGTAGAAGTTTTGGAGATGAACCTTTTATTATGGCAGACCAGGCGAAACAAGTGTTCTATATCACCGATCAAGAAAAAAAAATGTGGTCTGTAGCTCTCCAAGGAAAGAGGGTCCTTGATATTGATGAGGAAATGAATTCAAATTATGGTATTCTTGAGAGTACTCCTTTTTCAAGGGGTCTACCGGACATAAACGAAGAAGATGAAGCAGATAATGAACCCGACATAAGAAGTGATCATCAAGAAGGGATATGGGAAGATATCACTTTATAAAAGAGTCAATTCATAAGGTAATATTCATATATATGCAGATTTCTTTGAAAACTTTAAGTCTTTAACTATAACATTTATTCCTTCTATGTTCATAAAATGTCTTTGACTATGAAGTTTGTTCCTTGTTTTATTTTTGTGGCAGGATCCGATCCAAAGGGGCATGTTATAAAAGAGGATGTTACGTTGTTGGGTGGGAATCAGATGAAGGCATGGTGAATATTATTTTGGGCGCATGTATGTTGTATTTGTAACTTATTGTATTTGTAAGTAAGTTATCTTATTGTATGAATTAATTTAGGTGTTGTAGACATAGTATAATCATTAATTAAGAGGCCAAATAACTCATGGTGAATAAATATTTGTATCATTTTTCCAATTCAATTTATTCAAATAATTGTTCATGTGCTGGATTGGGTAGTGGATTTGTGTATACATATATAGTAGCAGGAACAACAGCAGGGAAAATTCAGACTGGAAATAAAGAAGCCGGTCTTATATGTTTAACTTTTAAGACCGGATGTAATTATATGTCCGGTCTTTAAGGTCATATTAAGCTGGTCTTAAAAGTTGGTCTTTTAAGACCGTTATGTTATATTTAGACATCCAGTCTTAAATGTAAATATTTAAGATCGGAGGTAATTATCATCCAGTCTTGAAAGTCAGTCTTTTAAGACCGCGTATAATTTAGTCCTCTGATCTTAGAAGCCGCTATTTTTTAGACCGCATGTGTTTTGTCCGGTCTTAAAATGCCGAGATTTTAAGAGCGGCCTACTTTTTGGACGGTCTTAAAAGTTGAGTTTTTGGACCGAACAAAAACTATTTTAGGTTCATTTGGTACAACTTTTAGGACCCAATGTTTTAAATGTCCGGTCTAAAAGATTTTCTTTAAGAGCGGTCAGTGTCCGGTCTTATATGTAGACTTTTAATACCGGCTGGAATAAGACCGGTCGCCCGTCCAGTCTTACGAGCCTCTTTTGTCCGGTCTTAAAACCCTTTTTTGTACTAGTGACAATTACATGTCTGCAAAACCTTACGAGTTACAACTACTTAAGACTCCATGTTATGTCCGATGGCCTAAGTAATGTGTCAGGATTTGGTTTGAGCTCATTTTTCTTTACAGATTTCAAATTTGAATTATTTTAAATAAGGGTTAAGGTGCAGATTTTCCAACCAACTATTACTCGAGGAGTGTCTGGCACAAATAACAATTGAGGGAACCAAAATTGCCAATCAACAATTAAAAAGTGGAAAAAACACAATTTGATGCAGATTCGCCAACGAACTATTACCCCATCACTGTTTTGGTGTCTTCGTCTTCCATTGGCTGTCACAGTGTCGGCAATGTCGGCGTCTCCAAAGCTTCCATTATTGCTGGGTGTTCTACTCACCCTCTTGAACTAATCCAGCAGTCCACAGCTTTCGACTAGCATGCACCTTGCACCCTGGTTCCATCCCTCCGATGCCACAAGCAGCAACCACCGCTGCCACAATGTCTGCTCCCATGGGTCCCATTTTTGTTGGTGTTTGCCTTATCCAACAATAAGGCTAAACGATTTTTTTCTCTAGTGTCTCCATCACTGTCCTACGTCAGTGCCTCATATTTTAATAGTTAATCGTGGGGTTAAAGACCATTTTTGCCCTGGAAGTATACCCCCAGGACCAATTTTGCCCTGGAAGTTTTTCGTGGAGCAATGTTGCCCCGGAAGTTTTTTTTTGAAGCAATGTTGCCCCTCCGTCAAGGGTCAACTAACAGTCAATGGTCAACTAACCGTTGACCGTTAGGGTTGTTAACGGTGGGGCAAAATTGCTCTCAAAGAAAAACTTCCGGGGCAAAATTGCTCAAAAAAAAAAAAACTTCTGGGGCAAAATTGCTCTTGGGAATAATAAAAAAAAATGTTAAAACTGTTATTTATGATATCATACATTTTTATTTCTTATTTATATAATATCTAGAGGTGGAAACAGACCAGCTAGGTCAGACTTCACCCTTAATTCGGCGTGTTTAAAGTAGGCTTATTTTTAGTCTGTTTGGAGTAGACTTGTTTTGCAGTGAGGTCTGTGGCTTGTTAGCCTAATTATAAAATTTTTAAAAATATAGGTCTCCTTAACAGGGCACATGCCAGGCTCAGGCTAAAAAAGGGCCTTTAATAGGCCATAGGCCAGGCTCAGGTTACTTTTGTTATTAACAGGCTTGGCCTGTTAAGGGTGAAGTTTGGGCTGATCTAACCTATTTCCACCCCTAGATATTATATAAATAAGAATTTAAAATATATGATATCATAAATAACATTTTTAACATTTTTTGGGGTTAAGTAGCAATTTTGCCCCGGAAGTTTTTTTTGGGAGCAATGTTGCCCCTCCGTGAACAATCAACTAATTGTTGACCGTTGACCGTTAGTTGATCGTTGACGGAGGAGCAACATTGCTCCAAAGAAAAAACTTCCGGGGCAACATTGCTCCACGAAAAACTTCTAGGGTAAAATTGGTCCTGAGGGTATACTTCCGGGGCAAAAATGGTCTTTAATCCGTTAATCGTGGTAGTTGTTTTTTAATAGTTATTTGGCTTTTTTTTTTCACTTTTTAATTGTTGATTGGTAATTTTGGTCCTCTCAATTGTTATTTGTGCTAGACGCTCCTCGAGTAATAGTTAGTTGGCAAATCTGCACCTTGACCCTTTAAATAATAGCTTTACTTTTTGAAAAATAGCGTGG
Source organism: Acacia crassicarpa (assembly GCA_034222035.1). Lineage (NCBI taxonomy): Eukaryota > Viridiplantae > Streptophyta > Magnoliopsida > Fabales > Fabaceae > Acacia > Acacia crassicarpa. Next base: position 46,697,310 of record JAWXYG010000003.1, read on the forward strand.
ATCTTATGCTTTTGTTTGAAAGTTGGATTAAGTAACAATTTTGCCCTTGAAGTATACACCCAGGAGCAATGTTACTTTATAAGCTTTTTTGGGCCCAATTTTGCCCCATAAGTATAAAAACATAATAATGTTGCCCTCCACTAATGGTGACCAAACATTGGCTGTTAAAGTGACAGTGTGGCGGTCAAAAAAGAACCAGGTGTGAGCCAAATTGGAAGACACGTGGAGAAGGGTACTGAGTAGGAGTTAGGTAGGTTTGAAAACGTGTAACCAAGATACCAACGTTTTATCTAGAGGTTTAATTGATGAAAAGTAAAAAAAAAAAAGAAAAGAAATAGTGAACAAAAGTTTCATTCTTTATGACTTTCATCACTGCCATGTGGCATATTTTGGTTTTTGGTTTATATTGTAATACATATTGATAAATTATTGTCCACTATTTCTCAATTTAGGATTAACCTCTTTGTATTTAACTTCTTTTAAGTTGAAGATGTTATGTTAACTCCCTTTAATTTTAATTTGAAGATGTTAGCTTTAATGAAATGGGCAATAGACACTACAAAAAAAATGACTTTTATAAAAGTCGCCATTGAAGGGTTCTCAGTGGCGACATATTGTCGCCGCCTATACGACTGTCGCTGATACTTTTGATGGCGATATTTTGTCACCATTGAAAGTACATCGGAAACCACCAACACAAGTGTTGCCGCTAAAAGTGGGGTATAGGTGGCAACTATTGTCGCCATTGAAACATATATCGGAGACGACAATTTGTCGCCACTAAAACATGAATTAGCGACAACAAAATTGTCACAACTGATGCTTATTTTGGTGGTGACTAAGTGGTCGTCACTGATAGTTGCAGTCAAAAGTCACAATTTTTTTTTAGTCTTTTAGTTTATTGCTATTTTTTTTTTAAAAAAAAATCATCCCTACCAATTTCATTCTTGTATAAGCATATTACCAGTATTCTTTTGGTTCTACTTTCAATTTGGTAGTAGAAATCTTAACGCTACTTCAAATTCAAATGGGACCTTTATATTTAACTCAAAACATTTTTTTATTAAAGGTCGACAATTAATTTTATTGATACTAACACTATTTTTCCCATTAAATTAAAATGCAAAAGGAAAATAAAGGGCAAAATTTCACAACAACAACACATTGAAAATTTCCAATTATATTTGGACTATATCATATTAATAGAGAAATTTTCCTACGATCCCTACAATAAGTTCAGACTATAAAAATTACCATTTTTAATGGATGCAAATAACAATATTGCCTAAAACTAAATAAAATCAATCAAAATGAAAAACTGGAACCAACTTTTTCTATATACAAGTCATGCACACAAACATACAATAGCAAGACAAAATTTCCGGTAATCTGGCCAAATTCCCAAACTGGATTTGTGATCCGATCCCAAATTATATTTGCAATTCTACAAAAAAAAAAAAAAAAAGAGCACGGTCTTCCTTCTTGAACCTGTAAAAGTCCATACTTGTTGGATTAAGATACTGCTCTAGGTGGTTTCATGCCAAATCCATGCTTCATTTTCTCCACTCTGTTGAATGCCAAGTCAAAATTAAAAATTGGAACAAATTTGAGATGTTATGAATAAGTAAACAACATTTTACTACCTCAAGAAAGTAATGCAAGTGAATTAAAATGAAAAGTACCCGTCAGAAACTCAAAACTTACCTCGGTGCAAGTTTGCTAAAGCCGTCTAACTTATCACCTGTGTCCTTATCAAGGACTCTCCCAGACATTTCAAAGAAAAACTAGATTTGTAGAAGGCTTTACAAAGTGATCCGAATTGACTTCCTTGCCTGGTGTACTATCTAAGGAAATATTTTCTTCCACTGTAAGACAACAACAATTTAGATAAATATAATAAGACATGGCAACAACAATACAAAAGATAACTGTTTTATGCTATTGATGTAAGATGAGAAAGATATAGACATCAAATAATTACAAAAAGAGAGATAGAGCAATTTGCAAAAGTTGGGGTGATTTCATAGATACTAAAGAAAAAGTGAATTTACGAAAATGCAATAGAACAATTTGCTGGAAGTTTGCAATCTTAAAATGCCACTTCCTTTGGTTCAAATAAAATCAAATAAAAATTAAGTTCTACCTTCATATGTCTTGCACTGCATCTGCCTTGGAATCCTCATCAAGTATTGAGAAGTATAACATCCACTTGCACCAAAAAAAAAAAAAAATATTAGCACAGTAGCTTCTACTCGAAGAAGGGATAAAATAATGACAAACACATTTTGACCATATTCAACTTTTCAAAATGAAGAATTAAGACAGGGAAATTTCTCAAGAATGGGTATAATCTTATATGAACCTACAAGGTAATAAGAAGAAAGTCATCAAACTAAAACAACCGGAAATAATTGTGGCATTTAAGATAAGGTGTAGTTCATACGATGTTCTTATTGTCTGCTAGGAATCTCACGAAAATATTTGGACCTATTTGCATGTTAATTTATAGTTTTTTATATAGACTACAAAGATGGTTGGACGTCCACAGCATCGAAGAACTTTTCAAATGCTTGAACCCATTCAGTATGATTACATACACGTAAGCAATACTTTCATGGACAATGCCTTGATCTAATTATAGTAAATCCTGAATCAGCTCATATGATTATGCCTAATTACATTAATCAAATATGTAGCAATAATTAATAGAATTTAGGTATTTCGTTTCAATGGGGAAGGGAATCCAAAAAAAAAAAATGCTTCTAGGAATTAAAACACAGGGCTTGGATATTTTTATAATATTAAATATTATATAAATAATATATGTTTCTTTAATTGCATCAATTGCCAATTAGCTCAATTGGCGTGAGCGTTTTAATTCAGACTACATTTCTTATGTTCATACTATGATTGGCACATTGAATGTTTTTGAATGATATTATCATTTCGTTTTAAGTATACAACTTATTAAAAACAAGTATACCTACATAAATTTGATTATAATATAATTATATTATCCTAAACATTATTGTATACTCCTCTCAGTTGTATCATCTCTCCCCTTCTTTCACACACTCCATCTCTCACTTCCCTTCTCTCCATCTTACAAACTATCCTCTCTCCCATGCTTGCACTCCCTTCCTCACACATACATTTTGTCTTTAATTGTCCATCTCTCTCTCTCTCTCTCTCTCTCACACACACACACTTGTACAAAATAATCATCATCTCTCTCAAATACATGCATGTTTACTGTTGCAAGAATACGAGTCGCACCAAGTAATAAAGTGATAAGTTGAGATCGTTTCCATGAGGATTTGAATAACAAATGATCAAGCAAGAGGCTTAATGAATTCAATTACGTTGAGCCATGACAAATTTTCCTATGGAAAGATAATTTTGAAACACTACTTTTATGACTAGAAAGTGATATAAGTGTAAGTCTAAGTTTCAAAAGCACTTGATAAAGCTTTCTCAATTTAAAATCAAGTTTCTCTTTTCATGAAAAAGTATAACCTCTTATTACAATTAATGAAAATCAACTTTAAGGAACAACCATAATGTGACAATGCAAGGTTAATAAATATATTTCTATTTCACCAACAAACATACAAGATAAAACAAGAAATTCTGACTTTTTACTTGATACTTTGACATGCACATTTTCTTCTATAAACTTCTTTGTATGTACATTTTGATTTCAAAAATATAAAAAAGAAAAGAAAATATACTGGAATATTATCAATTTCTAAGAATTAACAACACTATATCACTCTCTTCCCACTCCTTTCCTCTCACTCTCTCATGCATAACACTCTATCTCTCAAATTCTTTTTATCTCACAATAATCCAAAGAATTAATTCATTTTTTCATAAGAAATAATAAACATATTTATTGTATAAATATCATAAGTAAAAAAGGAAAAACTATTTTTTTCTTAAAAAAAAAACTTTTGACGGCAACTCAAACACACTTTTGGCGGTGACATATAAGGGTTGCCGCTAAAAACTATAACTTTCGTCAGCGATAAAAATTGTTGTCACTGAAAGTATGACTTTCATCAGCGACAACATAATGTTGCCATTGAAAATTAGCCTTTCAATGGCGACAAAAAATGTCACCGCTGAAAGTCAATACTTTTAGTGGCTATTCTATTGTTGCCGCTGAAAGTATGACTTTTAGCGCCGATATTAAAAGTCGCCACCAAATGCGCCGTTTAAAGTCATTTTTTTGGTAGTAAGAGATAGATGCATTTCCTCAATATTTTGAGAAATTCTCAACTAACTCAGTAAAAGGTGGGGAAATGCGGGGCCCTTTTGATGTTTTGACATTAACCTTAGATCCTTGCACTGCCTATGATTAAATATCATTGGCATTAGTTTTTTAATTTTCTATCTCAATGCCATGCTCTATCATCTTGTTTGCATATAAGTTAAATCACGGGTTTGATCATTGCTGGTCTTTTATTGTGTATTAATCGAACAATTATATAATTTTATGGGTTGTTTCAAGATATTGTGGTTTCATTCAAAAGTCTACCCATGATTAAAATAACAGATATGGATGTAATTCTTGGCTAAGGGCAAAACCTTTTGATTAATATTGGATGATACAAGTCCATATTTTATATTTCAATAGTGCTGCGTTTTATCCTCCATCAGAAGCCCTGCTGCTTAACCTCATCATTAAACACAAACATTTATGGTCATTTTTATCATTGAAGATTCTAAAACCCATACAAGAACTAAGCATATTGATGTGAGACATCATCTTATCAGACATCACGTGAAAAGAAAAGATGTCAAGGTGATGTTCAACCCCACACATTTGCAACTTCGGATATTTTCACAAAGCCCTTGGCTAAAGAACAGTTCACTTTCATCCGAAGAGAATTGGGTATGGTAAATCCTAGTGAACTGTAAGTAATCACTTTTACGAGTCATTTATAAGATTTACTTGAATTATAATTACTAATTTAAGCATTGGAGCTTCTAGCAAGTTGTTTTGCAGGATGCTTTGTCCTCTCGACTAAAAACAGAGATTAACAGAGGAAAGAGTTACTCGAGTAATATACATATTACTTGTGTGTAACTACGAAGGAGAACAATTAGAGTTATGAAGCAGATAATATTACCCGAGTAATGTATCAATTACTTGAGTAATATCATTGGTTAATATGTCTAATAAGTGTTTTCAGATCGCATTACTTGAGTAATATAATTGTTACCTGAGTAATGTCGTTATTTAACTTGACTGTTGAGTGTTTCAGAACAAATTACTCAAGTAATATAAATATTACTTAAGTAACGTCAAAGAGAAGCTTTTGATTTTGAAGTAGATTTCAAGTTACCCGAGCAACATACCCTTTACCTACGAGTAATGTCGAAGAAGAGTCTAAGTATGAAGCAATTACTTGAGTAATGTCAAGTATTACTCGAGTAAAAATGGTAAAAGACATTTTGACTCTCAGTTACTTGAGTAAGATAATATTTTATTTGAGTAATATGATTATTTAATTTTGCCGTTCCAGGAACACGTTACTCGAGTAATGGAAACATTACTCGCGAGTAGCGTCGAAGCGGAGCTTTAACTATGAAGAATATTATAAGTTTACTCGAGTAAAATAAATATTACCTGAGCAATATTGTGAGCCAAACACTGTCTTAGAGTCATAATGCAAATTACCTAAGTAACTATCAGAGTTACCCAAGTAATTCCTGAACTGGAAAAGAAGATGTTAACTCAGGATTCTCAAATTAATGCTCAAAGATCAATTTTCACATCAAAGAATCTCAAGTGTTCACTCAACACACTTGAACAGAGGTATTTATTGTAATTTATAATTATATAAAATTTTCAAACTGAAATTACCCGAGTAATATCTGTGTTGGGCATTCTTAAAATTTTCTGAATTCAAAATTACTTGAGTAAAAAAAAATTACTAGAGTAATATCAATTCTCAAGAGCGTCATGCATTTTGTTGGATATACATATTTTTCAAATTACCGAGTAGACTCGTGGCTACTCGAGTAATGTCTCATCGGTGCTGTTCAATTTTTTTGCTTTATTAAAACAAATTATATATTGATGTTATACCAGGCTAACTCATTTGATACCCGAGTAATTTTGGGTTACAACATTTATATTGTGCGCTGGGAGTTATCATTTACTTGAGTAAATGTTACATTAATCGAGTAAAGGCGTTGGCCAAACTTAATGTGTCGTTTTAAATATATATATATATATATATATATATATATATATATATATATATATATCCGCAATTACTCGAGTAGACCCTAGCTACCCAAGTAATTGTTGCTTCAGTGTTGAATCAATATTTTAACGTGTGTCATGGCTAGGGATGGAAATAGGCCAGGCCAGGCTTTGGCTAAACAGGCCTGAGCCTGTAATAGGGGTGGAAGGCCTGAGCTTGGGCCTAAGCCTGAATGCAGGCTTTTTTTAAGGCTTAGGCCTGAGCCTTCATAAGGCCTGTTAAGGCCTGAAGCCTTTTTAAAGGCTTATTTACAATGTAGGCCTTTAAAGAGGCCTCATATTATAGGCTTTGGAGGCTATAAAAAGACTTTGTGCACATTAAGCCTATAAAAAAAACTATATAAATACAGGTTTTTAGTATAATATATGAATACAAACAATAAATATTTTATTATTTATATTATATAAATATAATTATATTTATTTGATGTGTAAACAGGTTAGGCCTGAAGGCTTATAGGCCAGGCTTTAACTAAATAGGCCTGGCCTATTTACACATTTAGGCCTTTAAATAGGCCTTGGCCTGGCCTTTTTAACAAACAGGCCAGGCTAGACCAGGCCCTAAATAGGCTAGGCTGTAGGTCGCCTGATAGGGGCCTGGCCTATTTCTACCCCTAGTCATGGCGTCAAGCAACTTTTAATGGAAAATCCTTGTTGATAACGATCCTTATCTTCATTTAATGAAGATTTTGATAAAGCCTCAATTGCATTGATTTCTTTTTTTTTTTTTTTGGTGAAATACAGGTAAGCCAAAGCTTGAAAAGGAGAGATAGAGACTAGACTATGAAAGTCTAGCTCTATAGTACATAAAGCTAGTAAAAGAACTAAGAGCAGCAAAGCAATTGGTCCTTCAGAGCCATTTCCATACATCCTGTAGGAATTGTCAGAAATAGTAACATGTTTGCATCAACAGGAGCATTATGGCCTTCTTCAGCCATATAGTCGGCACATAAGATGATGTGTGGAAAGCATAACAATAATCTCTCATGAGGAACATAAGATTATGGCCTTCTTGGGGTATAGTGAAGCCTCACATCCCAATCCTGAAAAAGAAGTTCTTTGGTCTCCCTAATAATGTCTCTCAATGGGTGGAAAGCATAACAACAATCTCTCATGAGGATATTGAAAGTGTCTTGGGAATCAGAATAGAGAAGGATTTTTTGTAATCCCATCTGATGGCCCACTTTTAATCCCAGCATGATAGCGTGTAATTCTGCCTTGATAACAGTATGAAGACCAAGGGACTTGCAAAACCCCATCAGCCAATGTCCTTCAGAGTTCTTGATCACTCCTCCGCAAGCTATTTGAAATTGATGTCGAACTGATCTGTCCACATCAATTCGGACTGCATCGGCAGGAGGTGGGGTCCATGATCTTTCCTCATACCTGTCAAGTTGAAAAATTTGATGAGATAAGTTATGATTGACATAGTTTTCCATAAGAAGATAATTACACAAGTAAAGCAACTCCTTGGTATATTTGTTTTCCCCTTGGAATAAGAAGTTACATCTGGATGTCCAAAGGATCCAGCATCCCAAGATAAAGACACGTGGACATGGGAAATTCTGAAACCTTCCTTTTCCAGGATTGTGATAGGTGTTTCAGTTGAGCCAAGCCTACAAATTTCTTGTAAAAAACTAAGAAAAGTAGTTAGGTTTTATAATTTCTTTCCACAAATTTCTCGCTCTCTCACAGTCCCTGATTATATGGATCACACTCTCTTCACTATTGCAGTGAAATGGGTAGAGGCTCTCATTTGTAAGACCTCTTTTCGCTTTGAGAGAATTAGTGACAAGCCTTTCATGGCCAACCTGCCACATGAAATATTTGACTTTTTCAAGAAAGCTGCCATTTCCACTTCTGGGACCAGAAGCTACTCTTACTTATTCCACCTCGATCTGGAAAGATAAAGATAAGCAGATTTAACAGAGAAGCAGCCATCTTTCGCAGCTCTCCAAGTAAAGCAGTCAGGGAGGCTATTACAAGATGGGCGTATTCTGGATATACTATTGATGATGTGGGGGGGGGGGGAGGATACCTTACCACCTGTTAGTGTCCCATCTCCCATTTATCAAAAGGTGATCCCACACGGTCTCAGCTTCATTAATTAAAGATGGATCCACAATAAAGGTTACAAGGGGCCGATCAAGAGGGAGCCAAAGATCAGACTAGAATTTAGTCCCCTCCCCATTATTGACTTTTTTCCCGACCCGACTAAGAAATTTCTCCCAAACTTCGACATTTGCTCCCCATATAGAGGATGAGTTTCACTTTCTTGAAACATTGGGCACAGAGAATTATACTTAGACCAAAGGCATTGAACCCATAGGGCTTGCTTTTTTGTCAGGAGACTCCAACAGAGTTTCATAATAAACGCTTTATTTTGACGTCTAAGATTTTTGAATCCCTGTCCCCCCTCCTTCTTAGCCTGAGTAATTTTATCCCAAGTAACAAGATGCATTTTCCTTGCATCCTTATCTTGAGACCAAAGGAACCTCCTCGAGATCTTATCGATTTCATTGATAGTACAAATGGGGAGGAGGGTTGACTACATATAATAACTGGGTAAAGAGGAAAGCACGGATTTGATCAGAATTGAGTGACTAGCGACAGTCAAAAATTTGTTTTTCCACATGGACAACCTTTTCTGAGCTTTTTGCACATTGGGGGTGATAAGTACCTTTTGTTACCCTTTTATGAATAAGCGGCACCCTCAAATATTTCTCTACATCAGGAGTAATTCCAATCCTAAGTAGTCTACTTAAATCAAGAGCTCTGTTGAAGTTAACATTAGTAGAGAAAAACATTCTTGATTTTTCCAAATTTCTTCGATGACCAAAGACCTCACAAAAGATTTGCATCACTTTACGAACTTCAATCATTTGACTAGCTGAAGCTTCTGTAAAAAGAATGAGATTATCAGCGAAGAACAGATGGGAGATATGAGAACTTCTTTTAAAAGTAAAAGGTTTCCAACGCCGGGCCTGACACTCAGCTTTAATAAGATGTCCAAGATGTTTCATACAAAGGATAAAGATGTACGAGCTTAAGGGATCTCCTTGTCTAACACCTCTAGAGGGAGTAAAGTTCGGGCTCTCATCGGCATTCCAGAGGATGTACATAGAAGTAGTAGATATACAAGCCATAATGAGATCAATAAGGTTGTTTAATAAATTCAAGCCTATGAGAGTATTTTTAATGAATCCCCAATCAAGTCTGTCAAAATCTTTCTCTATATCAATCTTGATGACAACAAACCCTTTCTTCCTACCCTTCATTCTCATAGAATGGATGATCTCTTGGACAATTAGAATGTTATCGCAACTGGATTTGTTTGCAATAAAGCTGCATTGCTCATGACTTATAAGTTGGGCCATTATGCCTCTAAGCCTATTTGACAAGACTTTAGTAATGATTTTAAAGCTCACATTACACAAGGATATGGGATGAAAATCTCTTAATGACGAAGGGTTTTTGACCTTAGGTATGAGAACAATCTTGGACTTATTAATGCTGGACATATTGGAAGGGTTATGGAAACAATCCTTTCTAAAATCACAAATTTTTTCCCCCACAACATTCCACTGAGTTTGAAAGAAGTTAGCATTAAGGCCGTCAAGTCTCGGGGCTTTAAACGCTCCCATAGCAAAAGTTGCGTTCTTTATTTCCACTTTGGTGATTTTTCTTGACAGCATGTGCAAATCATTGATATCTAACAAGGGAAATTAGAGCACAACCTGCCAGGGTCTTTTACAGAAGCATCACGAGTATAAAGATAGAGAAAGAAGTCATGGGCCATTATTTTTGCCGTATCATGGTCTTCAACCCAGTCTCCCACATCATTTAGGATGGCCCCAATTCTCTGTTTCTTCCTTTTAATCATGGTAGAAGCATGACAAAATCTAGTCTTTCTATCTCCCCCTGCAATCATTTACTTCTGGATTTTTGGAACCAGGATATTTCTTCTTGGGTAGCTACCTTATGGTACTCCTCCCATAATTTTCTCTCCAATTTGAACAAACCAGTCTACAAATTCATCCTCCTACTTCTATCAATTCCCTCTAAACGACGAATCAACTCTTTCTTCTTTTTTGAGAAATTTCCAACCTTGTTGTCGTTCCAATTTGTAGCAGACATTTGAAAGCTTTGCAGTCCTTGAAGCCAATCTTTCTCATGCCAAGCTTCCCTGGTGATGTCCTTAAAATCGTTTTCCAAAGTCCACTCTATTTGATAGGAGAATGATTTGTGAAAACTTTTCCTCTGGGATGACGGATTTGAATTCACCACCACAATCCTATGATCAGATTTAAACTTAAGATTGTGGCGAACGGAGGAATTAGGAAAGTAATTAATCCAGTTTAAGTTGGTAAAAACCTAATCTAGCCTCTCTTTTAAGCCCTGTCTTTCCCACGTGAATTTGTCTCCCTGAACCTTGGCCTCAATGAGCTCAGTGTCATGAATAAAATCTTTGAATTGTTGCATTGAGGCCCAAGGAGGCTCAACTCCTCCAAGTTTATCATATGGTGACAAATAAGTGTTGAAATCACCCAAAACCATCCAAGGAAGATTGGAGTTAGCAAGTAAACGAAGCGAGTTCCATAAAGTAGCTTTGCCAGTTGTAGTAGTTTCACCATAAATAATAGTCACAAGGCCCATGATCTTGCTATTGCGGTCTTTGATTTGACAATGAAGGAATTGGGTGGAGGAGGTAAGATAAGTAATATCAAAAGCATTGTTATCCCACAAAAGTCAGATTCCTCCAGAAAACCTAGTAGATTCCACCCGAATCCAATGACTAAAATCGAGTTTATGACAAACTTTATTTGCTCTATCACCACTAATGCGAGTCTCTAAAAGGCAAAGAATATTAATGCGGTATTTATTGACAATATCCTTGATAATTAAAGGGAAGGTCCGGGTACCGGCCCCCTACAATTCCAAGGAGCCATAATCATTAAAAGCAATTAAATACAAGGTAGGGAATAGAAATACTTACCTGTGCTATTCGACCTCCCCTTCATTCTGCTGATGGGGTTGGGTTTCAGGCACAAATGTTCCATTGTCTTTCAAAAAATGAGGTGCAATGTCCTTATTCGGGTTTGATAAGTATATATTTTTATGATTAAATAGGTATATATTTTATGAGAATTAGTTGGATTTATTAATATTAGATACCTATTTAATTATCTTATATATATTTTACTATCATTATAGGAGATACTTTGATATAAAATCTACTTATTTCTTATTATATTTTGCAGGATTAGCTGATTTGGAAAGAAGTAGAAAAAGCAATTAAGAAGATACGCAATTAGTCAAACTCGGTGGTCCCACACAAGAAAAATAGAAACAAAATCAATTGCGTGATCTGATGGAGTAGATTACAAGATATAAGATATCCTTTTAATAAGAAAAGGAGAATCAGGGACCCAAGACCTAAATTATAAATAGGGAGGCAGAGACAAGAAAGGGGAGGACAGAGGAAAAATGATCGGGAGACGCAGAACGAGAAGGAACGAAGAAGCAGAGGAGTAGAGGCTGAGCATTTCGGTTCTCTTCATCATCTCCACGGAAAAACGGAAGACTGTGGAGGCGACGAAGAAATTTTCTTTCCTCTCTCTCCTTCTTTTCTAAACCCGATTTTTTTTTATGGATTTTATTAGAGCCATGTGTGGCAAGTTGGTTTTGCAACCTAAATAACCTATGAACTTGTGGGTGAATTGGATTTTGTTTTCATTATTTAGTTAAATATGATATTAATTTTGGTTGCTTAATCTTGGTTAGTTTTATCTATTTAGTGATTGGCCGTCATTGAATATGATTTTGAGCATTAGGATTTACCTTGACGAAGGGGATTTTAATTAGGCTCTGAGATTAAGTGATATGGGATTAGATTACGATTTAATTTGCGATTAGGATAGACATTGTCACGCCCTGAAAATTTACAAGGTGACCGATACAGACTCACATTCCTTAAGCCTTAAAACATATACATATATATATATATATATATATATATATATATATATATAGATATATTTATAATATATGAAAAATAAATGTCATAAACATATTTCATAAAACAGGAGTGATTAATTTTTGTAGAAAATTTGATAAGACCACCCCTGCAAGTGGGACCTTCCAAAAATTCTACACTAGTCTGATATTGCTAAGAGGAGCTCTGCTCCTTATCATCAAATACAAACATGCAAACTAGGTGAGGACCCTATCTATAGCATACGTGGAGCACCTAAATTACAACAATAAATCCATAGGTATGAATGTTACGTCAACTAAGAATTTTCAACATGACACTTCAACTTCGAACATCGGTACGGACATTCAGTGATCACCAAGAGGATCCAAGTCGGCTGCACTATCTGAGAACAAAAACAATCTTCCGGTGAATAACGTCCCATTTTATATAATTTAGAGAAATATAGGAGAAAACAATTTAAAATATATTTATCTTTTAATAATAACATAGTAGAAATAAATCACAATTTCTACATCATATGATCATGGATAAACAATAAAACTCTATATAGAATCATCAATCAATTAATTCGAGGTATGTAATAAATCATTTTGTTTAACATAATCAGTTTAAAACAGTAAATCTCAAATCTCTTTTTTTTTTTTTTAGGACTTCAACAGAACGGAAAAACAAGCGTGGACACACAGTCCATGAGGGTAAATAACCAAGCATGACACGAGGCCATGAAACAAGCATAGACACACAGTCATGAGGGTAACTAACCGAGCATGACAGAAGTCATGAAACAAGCATGAACACACAGTCCATGAAAGAAGCATGAGATCAAATCCCATGAATATCAAGCGAGCTCGAGGTTAACCATGGTGCACCAAGGACTAACAGTACTACTGTTAGTAACCAGCGTTCTGTATTCAATCCTTTCCAAAAAAAAAATTTCAAACATGCTTGGGGTCAATTTATTAAAGTAATAAGAGTTCTTCCTTCAAGATAATCACAATTCTATCTCAAACTTTACAGCCAAATCCCCCAGCATGAACTTTCACAAGCAATATTTCAAAGCTTTCCTTGAAATTCAATCTGCCAATAAAATCATTTCAAAACATCAAGAACTCACGTAAAAACCTTCCATTTTAAACAATAAATTCTAGCTCATAAAATTTCCAAAATGCAAGATCGTTTAAATATAAAATTTATGAAAAATACCTCAAACGTCTCATTTCCATTTAACTGCATAACCATGAATTTTGCTTTGAAGCAATTGGAAGAAAATACATAATAACGAATAAAACCACAAATCTTTACTCATATACTATCAACAATTATTCCTTCAGAAAATCATACTTTTATATATGGAAATAATCACAAAGGTTCAACAAATAAAATAAATAATAATAATTTACAAAAATTAGGGACGTTATTCACTCACCTGCTGCGCTCCCAAATATATGACTTACTTCTACCTATCAGCTTCCAACTTACATTCACTCCTTAATCCCCTGACGTCCAAAACAAAAATCATTATTATTCTAGTTAAAATTTTATATGCCAAACGTATATTATTTAACTCATTCATGAAGATCCTTCAACACTTTAGCAAGCACAATCATCCACAGATAGATATTCCAAAAGTTGACATATAAATAAGAAAACTTAACCATTGGAGTTCCCCAATAGCGTTCCACAAATCAACTCATAAGCTTGTATCATCTTAAAAATTTCACCAATACCTTGAGTGCTTATAAGAATCAAATCGTAAATAAATTAATGGTGATCGATTATCCCATCTTACTAACCAAGCAACTCTAAACAGCCCCATTAAATCACAGCAGCTAAATTAAGCATCTTAACAACTTCTAAGCTACAAACAAAGATCATGCCTCAAATTAGTTTCACAAAAGTCTCAATATTCCATTTAATGCTTTAGATTCTCCTTTTAAATATTTTACCAATCACCAATCAAGCTTAGAAATTTATATTGACAGAACAAGCTTCCTTTCTTTTTCAATTTAAATTTCTACAACATTCATACTTTATCATTCACGTATTCTCAAACATCCTGTGAGCATTTAAAGAAAGCTCAAAGAACAACATCACAATTACAATTTCCAATAGATACCACACTCTTAACTTCCACTCTCATTTTGAGAGTCTAGCCACGAACAGGGGAAAATTTCCATTCTTCTTACACCACACTTCACGGTAGCCAAAAAGAGAGCAAGGATTGAGGTTCTTGAACACCAACATAATAGTCAACATAGTAAAGAAGAATGAAAACTAACACGTACAGCAATAAGATGCAGAACATAGGATGGGGAAAAAGGATTTAAGCATACATACACAACCTTAGCACCCTAGAACAGATTTAAAACTCCGATAAACACACTTGAAGCAACATCGATCACAGCAAAGGAAAAAAGATGACTTCAATTTTTACGACACAGCCCTAACGAAACGAGATCACACCCATCGACGGTGAAGGAAAACAGACCCACACACTTGCAGCGTGAAAAAGGAAAGGGAAAGCTGTTCCTGTCATGGCAGCGCCGGATAAGGACACTCCGCCGATGAACATAGACGACGGTGACACAGTCGAACAGGGAAGAAGAATGGCGAAGTCTCCAGAAATTTTTCCCTCGGTTGCTGAACGAACGAATCGATAATAATAAGGAGGAGTATTATCTAATGAGGCCTTTAATAGAGGAAGACTAAAATGCCCTTGTTGCAACAAAGAATCAATAAATTTAATATGGCACTTTAGTAATTTGAAATTGGCTGAAACAAAATAAAGGCATTTTTTTATTACCATTATTATCATTGATAGCAATCAAAATAATGGAAAGAATTAAAGGCAACAAATAAAACAGAAAGATATTAGTAATATCTTCATTCAACTATTTAAATATTTTAATCAAGATATCGTAAGATACTAAATAAATTAAGATACTCTAATAAAATATTATTAAGATATTCCTTAAACTACCCCATTAGTCCGCAACTGATATTATGGGAGTAACTACCAGAGATTAATTAATTAATTAATTAAGTCATTATTTTCGTTTAATATACTCTCTTACTGATCCTAAACTTGAGGATCACACAACAAGCCAAAAAGATTACATAATAATAGAAAATGTCTAAAATAACATAAGTAAATATTTTTTTTCCCTAGTGATTTATTATCTAGATAGTCTATAAATATTTTCAGGGTTATTACAGACATATACCTGATGGCCCCATATAATTGTTGAAGAGTGTGTTCGATTTTTGTTGCCTCTTGAGTAACTATGTTAGACATAACAAGTTATACTCAAGAGAGGGTTGTAAGTGGACCGACAGACGTTTATAGCTATTTATACTCAAGATTAACAAAATTGATATTAAAGCTAATTAAATTAGTGAAAACAAGGTTTATGATGCTAATAAGGGATTAGTGACTCTGGGTTGCTCATTTGATTATGGTGGTAGTTATTTTTATTTTTGTTTTGTTTTTGTTTTCCTTTATCTTAATTAAATTCAATTTGTTTTGCTTAACTTAAATGAAATTGTGAAATTAATACTTAACTAAAGTTGTGATATTAAGTCCTCGTGGGAACGATACTTTTCTTATCACTTTATTACTTGATACGGTCCGTGCACTTGCGGAGTTTATAAGCTATAAAGTTTTTCCCTATCAAGTTTTTGGCATCGTTGCCGGAGACTTGTGTGTCACAACTGTCTTGGTTGGAATTGATTGAACATTAGTAGTTTAATTTTGAGTTTGTAAATATTTTATTTTATTTTATCTTTTTTAGAAAAAAATTAAAAAAATGGATTTCAATTGGCAACCAACTGATCTTAATATTGAGAAGGAGATGAATTCTTTGTCTTCTACACAAGATGCATTGATTGCAATTTTAAATTCTTTGAATGAATATAGGCAACATAAAAGGAGCATAAATGATGGTTGTATTCCATATATTGATTCTTCTCAATATGTTTGCATGTCTTGTGTTTATTGTGGAAGGAATCATTTATTTGAGCATTGTCCATATAGTACAACTAGTCATTTTGTGAGAGATGATTTCACTAGGAATCAAACCTATTTTGATAACTCATTTTGTCCTAGTGAAGGTTTTGAGCAACAAAATTTTAGGGATCCACATGTCTATTATTCTTATGAAAATACCTCTCCTTATTACTCTTTTCCATATGTTGAAGAACACACCATTGAGTATAAGGAAAAATCTAATTTAAAGAGATTGTGTGTGGAATATATGGAATCCTTAGAGAGAGCTAATAGAGAGAGAAAGGAGTTTGCCACTAGCATTAAGTCAAGTTTTCAAAATATGGGGGTATATGCGAGTCAAATTCTTTCAACCCTTAAGACTATAGTGCAAGATGATTCCTTAAACATGGTGACCATTTCTTATGTTGATAGTGAGTGTTGTGAAAAAGTTGAAGGTGTGGCATTGCATGAGACTATGGATAATGTAGAAAGTGATTGTGAGCTTGAAATTGATCTAGAAGAGAATAGTGGATGTTTAGAAGAGGTTCTGGCTGTGGAGCCTAAAGATTGTGATATTGGTGATCAAATTGAAGTAGATGTCCCAATTGTTGTTGTTCATGACCCTTTTCTTGAAGTGTTGACTCTTACTAATGAGAGTAAAGTTGATTTTATTGGATGCTCTAAATTCTTGGAAGTGCCTATATTTATTTTCAAGGATATACGTGTTGTGCTTCATTTGAATTCAGTGATTGCTTGTAATCCAAGATTGTCTATGATTAAGGAAGTACAAGTAATTAACTTGAATGATCAATTTTTGTGTGTGATACCTTGTTGTTTAAAAAGAAATGAAGACAAGATAATTATGGTGTTTGATACTTATGAGATCTAGTGGTTTCTTTTGAGAAGTCTGGCTGAAAACTATAAATTTAGCGCTTCTTGGGAGGCAACACAAGGGTTTTGATTGCATATTATTATTATTATTATTATTATTATTATTATTATTATTATTATTATTATTATTATTTCTTTCAGTTTTATTCAGATTTGAGGAAGATCACTCCTCTTGTTGTTGCACGGTCTGGCTTTAACACTCTCTTCTCCCTTAAAATTTGAAATATCATGGATGGTACCAGGGGAAGCACTCCACATCAGAGTTAGAGGCCTAAACAGGGGAGTACTAGTTCCTTTTCCTCTTTAAATTTTTGTAACATTGAGGACAATGTTTGATTTAAGTGTGGGGGAGGGATATAATTTCTTTGGTTATGCTTGTTCTTATGCAATTGAAAAGATTTTTTTCAATTTATTTGAGATTTTTGCATTGTTGAGGATTGACCTTAATTTTGAGTTTTCCCCATCTTAGATAATATTATCAAGTCAAAAATTAAAATTTAAAAAAAAAATGTTTCAATCAAGTCTCTAAGCCTTTTTTTTTTTTTTGCAATATTGAGATGGACTATGAGAATAGGGGTTAGTTTGTAATATGATCAACAGATTATTAGTTCATGAATATTTTGCTATATGATTTTTTTAGAAAATTACATGATGACCTTCACCAACTAAGTAAAAGTTTTGTGCAGGGAAATAACTCTGGAAAAATATTAAAAAGAATAAATAAAAAAAACACAACAACTACAATGACTTCTCTAGACCTCACTTAGTAACCGGGAGCACTTTATCACCAATGTTGGCACTCGCATCAAACGGTAAAGTCAAAGAGGGTTATGAGTTGAGCTAAAAGCCTCTTGAGGTGCCTGTTGGAGTAACTGAGTAACTGGTGCTGCATCACTCATGTGCAGGGCTGCGTCAAAAGGGGACCTACAACGGCTCAAGAAACAAAAAAGAAAAAAAGAAAAAGAAAGAAAGAAAAAGGAAAAAAAAAAGACAAAATGAGTTATTTCCTACCTAAGAACTCTTAATAAATTAAATAAAAAGCTTGGTTTGGTGTGGGCATTTGAATTTTTCTAGAGAAATTGAGGAGCATAATATCCCTCTACTAAGCTTATTGTTGCACTTATTGCTTGCCGATCTTTCGATCATGGGATGTTAAGAGATGGTTACAACTCTATTGGCTTAGTGACCTATTCTTATAAGACATTAACTTAAATAAGATTTGATGATATGATCTAATTGTGGTGGTTTATTGCTTTTTGTTTAGGAATGTCATAGGCAATGTTCTTTTCAAATAATGAATTATCTTTATTTTGCTTGAGGACAAGCAAATATTTAAGTGTGGTGGAGTTTAATAAGTATATATTTTATGATTAACTAGGTGTATATTTTATGAGAATTATTTGGATTTATTAACTAGGTGTATATTTTATAAAATCTACTTATTTCCTATTATATTTTGCAGGATTAGCTGATTTGGAAAGAAGTAGAAAAAGCAATTAAGAGGATATGCAATCAGTCAAACTCGGTGGTCCCACATAAGAAAAATAGAAACAAAATCAATTGCGTGATCTGATGGAGTAGATTACAATATATAAGATATCTTTTTAATAAGAAAAGGACACTAGTGCAAAAAAGGCTTTTAAGACCACCTCATTTAGAGCGGACAATCGAGGCCCCGGTCTTAAAGGTATGACCGGTGGCAATTTTGTAAATATAAAGAACTTTAAAGGTATGATCGTTGGCAGTTTTGTAAATATAAAGAACTTCTTGGACCGTATCTTTTTGTGATGGGTCTTAAATATATTATTCAGACCGCTTAGAAAAACAACCGGTCTTAAAAATGTTATTAAAAAAATTGAAATATCAAATTTCTTTACAGAGAAATCTCGAATAGGCCGACTTATATTTTCTACGGTCCAAAATAATAAGGAAAAAATTAAATAAAACTTTTAAGATCGTATATATATAACAGGAGGTCTTAAAGATTATACTTTTAAGACCGGACATAAATCGTACCCGGTAGTAAAAAGTTTATTACTTTTAAGACCGGAGTTTAACAAAAGGATGGTCTTAAAACTTACCCTTTAAGACCGTCGTTTTTTTCATCCGGTCTTAAAAATCAAGTGCCAAATATATCTTCGCGTGAAACGTTACCTTACGACTTATGTTGTCCCTTTGAACTCTGAAACCCCTCTTCTTGTTGTGAAGCCACTCTTGCTGTTGCATTACCACTCTTCCTCGCCCACATACCATTAGCCTCTGTTACTCTCTCATTTGCTCAGGCATTCCTCTCTTACTGTCTCAAAAATGAATGGTGAAGACGATTCCATTCATGTTCCGGGAACGCCAGTTAATGGTGTGGGTCAGAACGAACCCTCTCCATCTGACAATGTGCCTCTTAACCGCCCTGCACGCCGTGGTAGAAGAGGCACATGAATGAACGAAGTATCTCTAAGTCGGGCTTCTGGGTCAAGGCTCGAAATTCAGTTTAATGAAAAGTTGCGACCTTTCGGTCCTAATAAAACCAAATATAATAGTTTTGTCGGCTATTTTGCACGCAGCAAGGTTAGCATCTTGATAGATGAGTGGAAAAGTGTTGACCTTGACAAAGTAAAGAAACCTATTTGGGACACTATCCGGCTCACATACACTGTCCCTGACTCTGAGGAGATGAAAGACAAGACATTGTCTTATTGTGCTGATCGGTGGAGGAAGTTTAAGACCTCTCTCGCTAACAAGTATATTTTTGCCGAGGTTCCACCTGCCAAACAGCCTTGGGAACAGTACACATTCATTGATGAACGAATTTGGCGACAATTTGTTCTTCTGCAGACCACTCCTAAAGCTCTGGTGAGTCTATATTTAGTTTTGTTTGCTTATATAACCTGTGAGCTTATATTTGTTCATCTAATCCTGTTAGTTAAATTGTTTGGTGTGTGAAAAGAGGTATACATTTCCTGCCTTTGTCTATGCAAGTCTGATATGTAAACCCTGAAAAGGTAAAATACTAAGGAGGTAATTGTGTAATGGTTTGTTTTGCAAATGATGAGGAAATGAATAGTCTTAAAAGGGGAAAACTTTATATATCCAATTGTTACAATCTAATGTGGACTGATGATCCCACTGGATGCCTTAAAAAGGATCAAGTTTGTATTATTCTGTCAGCATAATTCTCTTTTGTTTCTTATTATTCTATCTACATAGTAGTACAAAACATAGCTCCTTTGTAAGCATAATTCTCTTTTGTTTCTTAACCTATCTACATCTTCCATAAATAAAATATAATGTTGAAACTTGATCAAGTGAATTTGACTAGTGTTTGAGGTTCATGTCAAGCATGCAGAAGTTCTCTAATTTATGTTAGTGAGATGGCTGGAACTCATAATTAATAGTTGTTTTCAATTTGTATTCACAGCAAAGAAGGGAAAAAGCACAGGAGATAGGGAGAAAGAATGATTGCCCGCATAGGGCTTCTCGCAGCGGATATGAAAAGGCTAAATAAGAATTGATGGTGGCCAAGTAGAAGAGATTGGAAGATGAAGCAGAATCCAATCCTTCTGCGGTACATGGTCCGCCATCTCCAATACGTCGCGAGGACCTGTGATTGCATATTCGGCAAAAGCCAAGTGGCGCCTACACGAGTGAACAAACTCGTGTAGTTTTTGAAAAAATTGTAAGTATTGTTATTATTGTTATTTTTTTGTTACTAAACATGTTTCATTACTAAGCTTCTCGTTATCTGTACTTTACATGAAGATCTTAAGAAGAAAGAGGCAGAGGGATCTTTCGTGTCGTCCGGTAGGAGTGATGTTCTCACAGTTGCCACCGAAAAACCGGACCACGGTGGGCGTGTAAGTGGGGTTGGAGGACGGGTAGGCCTGAAGGTATTCTTTGGTTCATCTACCAAATGCCATAGGAAAGAGGTGGTTACCCGGGAGGAGATGCAACAGACAGTGGCCAAAATAAATGAGGAATCAGCGGCTAAAGAAGCAAAGTATCAATATGATATTAGCCAGTTGATGGAGGAACTGAATCAGGTGAAGCTACTTTTAAGCTCACGTCCAGAGACTAGTGTTCCCTTCACACACTCACCTGCAACTGTGCAGCAGAGCACTGGAGGGAGCTGCATTGTTGGACAGTCAGAGCAACCTTGTGTCCGTTATGTGGATGATCATGATCATCATGATAGACTACTATTGGTTGCAAAAGGGACTGTCCACAACTTATTGAGATCAACTGTACACCACCAACAAATGTCTGATGATGAAGTCAGAGTGTCAGTTGAAAAGATGATCATTGATGCACCTCTCCCTCTCCCAACTGATGAGCTGAAGATTGTGAGTGATGTCAAGGGAACCTTCATCTCTTGGCCAGTAAAGCTTGTACATGTCTGTACTCCTCCCCAAGCTTCAACCCCTCGTCCTCAAGTTCCATCCCCTCGTCGAGCTCCATCCCCTCCTCAGGCTCAATCCCCTCGTCAGGCTCAATCCCCTCCTCCTCAAGCTCAATCCCCTACTGCTAAGTTGACTGGCCGCAAAAAAATAACCGATATGGTGAGAAGTGGAGGTTTTAAAGATAAATCGTGGTCTGTCAATGAAGTAGTAGGCGTCGCAAATCCCCTACCAGTCCAAGTTGATACCGTTGATATTGACTCCCTGCTGCTTCCTTGACAGGAGCTTACTGATGCAATTATTCAAATTTGGATGAAGTTAGTATGTTCTTCTATGAGTACATAATTTAAATGCATCGTTTAGACACACATACATATATATACTAATTCCCTGATCGATGTAATTATTGTAGGTTCTTGCATCAAGAATTGGAGAATGAGGGCAGGAGCGACGATTTTGGATTCTTGTGCCCACAATATATGAGTCAAACAACCATGGAGCAAAGACAAGAGTACATATCAAGGAGGTTGTGTAATGTGAGAAGAAAGGTGTACTTGTTGCCATTCTTCCACAGGTACATATCACAAATCTTGTCTACAAGTCACTTAATTCTGCTACATGCCTACATATATCACTGAGTATACTTTACTGTTGTGAATTTTCAGCTGCCACTGGCAGTTGGTCCTCATGTGCATGGCAGAACATAAAGTTATCTTCTTATGCTCCACTCACGACGAGCCAGTGCCCACGTTGGTCCAGACCATCAACGAATAAGCATGTCATTTTGATTCTCTTGTCAGAAATCTCTGCTGTGAATTTTCAGTGAATTGATAAATATGCATTTTTGATGATAGTGCCATGAGGACCTTCCAAATCGATGCACTCAAAAATCGTCCTTCAAAGGTCAAAGAGCCTAAATGGCTCAGACCAGAGGTTGGTACAATATAATATTTGTAAACTTGTCAACTGCCTTGTGAACTTGGTCAGTAAGATATATATTACTTATATATTTCTTACTCTTTTTAGACTCGTCGGCAACCACAGGTGTCCAACCTATGTGGCCAATACGTCATGAAACACATGTATGATATTGTCACTAAAGGAAATACTAAATTATATGCAAAGGTAAATATTTGATGTTACATATTATGCACACAAGTTAATTCAGTTTCTGGCTTAATGTTACATCTGAAATATGGACGCAAGTTAATTCAGTTTCTGTCTTTGATGTTACAGATGTTTCAATGCCCTGCCCCCTTTTCGGATGCTGAAGTCGAGCACATACACAATTTATTTTGTCAATATTTGTATGACCTGATCTTAAGTGATCAGGGACAATAATTAATGATGTTATTCATTTGAAAATATTCTGTAAAATTTGATTATTTTTTCGAACAATTCGTAAATAATACACAGGCAATGTAAAATTCAATAGATAAATTTGTTTAATTTTTCGAACAATTTTCTTGTGTCCATTTTGGGTATCTGAAATTGGATGGTGGATATAGCTATTTAGTGCTTGAAATTTGAGGTTCAGTATGCTGTAAATAAGCAAGAGTTCACGACTTTAGGACCGTATATGGGTAAACTTCCGGTCCTAAAAGTTTTCGGTTAAATAATATGAGACTTTTAGGACCGCATATTTTAAACTTCCGTATATTGTAAAATTCCGGTCCTAAACGTATTCCACTAAATATTGGTGAGACTTTTAGGACCGTATAGTGTAAAATGACGGTCCTAAAAGTATTCGAGACTTTTAGGACTGTATCTCCTTTTACCGTCCACTCCTAATAGTCTTCCTTTAAATAGAGTTTGACTCACTTTTTGGACAAATTAATTAGGGTTCAAGGCAACGTTACAGAGGTTCTAGCGTTCTGATCAAGCTCGGACCCTCATTGTCGTCGTTTTTACCTCTCCTGATTTAGAGTAGCGACATCGTTGTCCCTTTTCCTTGTCTCTTTTCTTTTTGTCGGAAAAAGAAAAGAGACAAAGAAAAGGACACTTTGTTCCAAATCAGGGCGAGGTAAAACCAACGACAATGAGGTCCAACCTTGACAAGAATTGTTGGACTTTTTAATGTGCGAGTTTTTAATGTTGATCATATACACACAAGGACAATGTTTTGATTTTTTCCTTCTCGTCGGAAACAGAAAGAATCTTTTGTTGGATCTTAACTATATATCGTTGGATTTTTTAATGTGCGAGTTTTTAATGTTGATCATATACACACGAGGACAATGTTTTGTTTTTTTCCTTCTTGTCGGAAACAGAAAGAATCTTTTGTTGGATCTTAACTGTATATCGTTGGATTTTTTAATGTGCGAGTTTTTAATGTTGATCATACACACGAGGACAATGTTTTGTTTTCTTCCTCCTTGGTGGAAAAAGAAAGAATGTACTGAGAAGGACAAGGGCGATCAAAATAGAAAGTAACAAAATTTATTATAGATTTTTTGATGCTGCCCCGTGGGGGCAACGCAGTACATGATAAACAAAAAAAAACATAAAAATATTTACTCCTTCCCATCGTTGTCAGAGGGGAGGGACTCGTCGGAGGGGTTGGTGATGTCGTCATCCAACGGATTGTACTCAACGTCCTGGGCGTCGAGTATCGCGTTGATCTTGTTATTGACGGCATGGTAGACCTGAAAAAGCTGGCCCTGTCGTCGATCTATATGATCGACGCGGGCCAGGAGGTGGCGCAGCAGCTGTTTGGTGGTCAAGTTTGGAGGCAGAGGAGGAGGGTAAGGATTGTTAAGCCCAGCGGGAGGAGGAAAAGGAGGACCTGGTGGTGGTGGAGGACCTTGGGGCGGTGGAGCAACCATTGTAGAAGTGATGATGAAGAATGTAAATAAAGTAAAGTAACAACGGGTTTAAATAGAGAACCCATCCGGAGTGAACCGTCAGAACCATTAATGAGCAGACGCATAGTTCATCAGAATATGAGGAGATGCCTAGTTACGTTGGGAAGTTTAGCTGGAAACCGAAGAGATCCTCTGATAGAGTGTAAGGATACGACGCTGCTATCAGAATTTGAAACAATGAACTTTTTTTATGAAATTAAATCTTACTTTAAAAAATATGAAAAAAATAAATGAATTTTAGGACCGGAAAACTGATAAAAGATCGGTCTTAAAAGTAATTTAATTGACTAAAACAATAAATAATATACTTATAGGACCGGAGAAGTGCTAAAAGGCCGGTTTTAAAATTAATTCATTTAAAAAAATAAATAATATAGTTTTAGGACCAGAGAAATGATAAAAGGTCAGTCTTAATATTAATCCATTTAAAAAAATAAATAATATACTTTTAGGACCGGAGAAATGATAAAAGGTCGGTTTTGATATTAATCCATTTAAAAAAAATAAATAATATACTTTTAGGACCGGAGAAATGATAAAAGGTCGGTCTTAATATTAATTCATTTTAAAAAATAAATAATATTTATAAAACTCGCTCGTAAATTGTAGACCATTCGTCTGCTCTTTACCTCTCTGTCCTTAACACTCCTTATTAACTGCGCACTACCTCGTAACTCCAAACTACCTCTAGCTTTGCACCAACGTACTGCTCAAACCATGGTTAGATACAAGATAACCGCTCGTAGGGGTGCTCTTACTCGTGATGCTCGTGCCTTCCGTCGATCGTTATACGGTGCGCCTCCTCCATCGAGAGTGCGTTCGATTGAAACAGAAGAGTCTCGGGTCGTTGGACCCATTGTTATTTCTGATGATGAAGACATTGCCGCACCACCCCTCCAGCCTTCCGACCATGAAGAGGTTCCTGCTCCACCTCTCCAACCAGTTGGCCCCAACACGCCGACCGCTGACCCTCGTCCTCTTTCCTCTAACGACCTGATACGAATAAGAAGGGAACTTGCTGATATCCAGGGGGAAATTAATGCTGCTCAAGCTGATATTGCCTGGGCTTTGAAGGATAATAAGCTTTGATAATTTTTTTTTAATTGCAATGTGTACGGCAATATTCAAGTAATTAATAATAACATTAATTAAGAACCATAAGCTTGTCTCTTTTTATTTTTTTCTCAAGTAATTAATAATAGCATTAATTAAGAATAGCATTAATTAAGAACTATAAGCTTGTCTCTTTTTAATTTTTTGTTCAAGTAATTATTAATAGCATTGATAATTTTCTGCGCTTGCCAAAACCAATACTTTTTCCTTGAAAAAAATAATTGGGAATTTATTTTCTTAGTTTTCAGATAAAGTTATATATTTAGGACCATCCACTAATAATTAACCAGTCTTAATAAAATCTATGAATAAATAATAAAAACTTAGGTCCAAAGTATTATAAAACTGCGGTCTTAAATATTTAGGACCGGACTGGATAATAATTCGGTCATAAAAGTAATACTTAAAAATTTATTAAAAATATTTAGGACCGGATGCTTTATAATTAATCAGTCTTAAAAATTTCCAAATACAAAAACATGTCTCTGTCGCGCGGAAAATTAAATTTCCCTCTCTGAATTTCTCTTGTCGTGCCGAAAGTGAGTACTGTGGAATAGGAAATAAATCAAAATCAATAAGAAAAAAATCAGGATCCCTTGATTGATGCACTGATTATAGGACCCTAATTACTCATTATTAGTCTTAATTAGGCTTTATTGTATTTCCTATTTTATCTCCTATGTTCTCCCTTGCTTCTCTTATAAATAGGTTGTAATACTCATTATCAAAATATACAATAGAGAGTGTGATACCTCTAAATTCAAACATGGTATCAAAGCTGAGGACACCCGTCCAAGGCCGGCGAAAGCGAGAGAAACAGTGAGTGATAGTGAGGCAGAGAGGAAAAGTGTCGTGGAGTTTTCCGGCGAGTCTAGGGTTACCTGTAGGCGGCGAGTGAGACCACACCGCCCAGCCTAGAAGGACCAGGAGGCTCCGATCGACGCAACCCCAGAATCTGGTGGCCATCCGACTACTCCACTGCGGCACGTGGAGTACACGCGTTTGAAGGACAGCGGACGTCGGCCGGCGCGTGCAGAGGCTGTTTCGACGACGACTCCTTCATCTGACCTCCTTCAATGATTTCCGGTGATTCCCAGTTGTTATTGCATCCTCCGGTGAGATTTTGAATTTTCCGGCGAGATCTCTGGTGAGAATTTCCAGAATCCGGCGACTTCTGTTCTTCCAGAAATATGGATTCCCCTCCACTGTTCAGATCAATTCCCGAAAAATCAACCGGAAACCCCATGGTTTTTATGTCTGGTACTGATTCTCAAACTCAAAATTCCTCATCATCTTCTTCCTCTCCAACCAGCAACCCAGTAGCAAACAGAACCTCAGAGATGGCTTCAAAATTTTCAGACTATCACATTATGGCTATTAGCCATAAATTGAATGGTAAGAACTATCTCCAATGGTCATAAAGCGTGCTGAGGTATATTCAAGGTAAAAGAAATGAAAAATACATCAATGGGGCAGCCCTTCAACCAGCCCCCAATGACCCTAATTTTGCCACATGGTTTGCTGAAAACAACCAATTCATGACGTGGTTGTGTAATTCAATGACCTTGGAGATTAGTGAGGGCTATCTACTTGCACACACGTCAAAGGAGATATGGGATGCCGCTAGAAGGACCTACTCCTCTCTTGAAAATACCACTGCGTTGATTCACCTGAAGCGACAACTCCGAGATTTACGACAAGGTAATATGTCAGTCACTAAATATTATAATGCGTTGCTAAAATTGTGGCAGCAACAAGACCTGTTTGAGGTTCATCCCTGGGAAAGTCTCAAAGATGCACAATTGTACAAGTGAATTGTAGAAGAAGGAAGGATACATGATTTTCTGTTAAGTCTAAATGATGCATTCAAAGAGATAAGGGGAAGAATCATGGGGCTGAAGCCACTCCCACAACTCTTTGATGTGGTTAACTTTGTGCAATTTGAAGAAAGTAGGAAGCTCTTGAACCAACATGGACCAAGTCATGTTGAAAGCTTCGTACTCGCAGTTCAAGGACCACACGGGGAACGAAAAGCTAGTAAATGGTGCAACTATTGTAAAAGGAAGGGCCAAAATAGGGAAGAATGCTGGAAACTCCATGGCAAACCCTCTAGGGGAAAATCGAACTTCCAAAGTCACCTAACCACAGCTGAATCAAAGGTGGAGAATAATGATCGCCTGAGTACGGAGGAATTACAGATGTTTCGTAGAATGCTCGATAAACAGAATAAGTCTAGTTCTGTTCCCAATGTGAACCTTGTACAATCAGGTAACTCTATTATCGCTCTCAATGCCGTAATGACTAGTGACGATATCTGGATTGTTGACTCAGGAGCTACAGATCATATGACTGGTAACAAAACACTATTCCACAACCTTAAACTCTGTCCCTGAACATCTCAAAGTAA
Organism: Acacia crassicarpa; assembly: GCA_034222035.1. Lineage (NCBI taxonomy): Eukaryota > Viridiplantae > Streptophyta > Magnoliopsida > Fabales > Fabaceae > Acacia > Acacia crassicarpa. Next base: position 46,725,236 of record JAWXYG010000003.1, read on the forward strand.
AGGTAGCCAATGGTGTATTCACACGGGTTGAGGGTATTGGCACTGTTACTTTATCTAATCACTTGGCAATACACAATGTTCTGTTTGTACCAGAACTTACTTGTAATCTGATATCTATAAGCAAGTTGACTCGAGGTCAAATATGTCAAGTGATTTTTGATGATGGTGTATGTGTGTTTCAGGATTTAAGAACGAGGAGGACGATTGGGACTTCTAGAGAATGGGATGGATTGTTCTACCTTGAAGGATCAAACTCCAAGAATAAAGATACATGGAACGCAAGGCGGGCGCTGGTTAGCTCGAATTCACAGAATAATGATGTATTATTGTGGCACTGTCGATCAGGTCACCCTAGTTTTGATTATATGAAACATGTGTTTCCAAGTCTATTGAATAAAAATTCTGTTCCTTTTCATTGTGAAACTTGCCAATTTGCAAAACAGACACGATCCTCATATCCCAAACAGCCCTATACTCCCTCCTCACCTTTCACACTGATTCACAACGATATTTAGGGCCCTGCTCGAATAACTACCCTCACTCACACTAGGTGGTTTGTTACCTTCATTGATGATCATACTCGAACCACATGGGTTTACTTAATGAAAGACAAATCTAATGTTGCCAAAGTCTTTCAGAACTTCTATACCTTTGTTCGAACCCAATTCAACACGTCCATTAAAGTCCTTCGAAGTGATAATGCCAAGGAATATATGAGCACAGCCTTCAAAGAGTTTCTTGATCACCAAGGAATTCATCATCAAACTTCATGCTCTTACACCCCGCAACAAAATGGAGTAGCCGAACGAAAAAACCATCACCTGTTGGAATTAACCCGTGCCTTACTAATGGAATGAAATGTTCCCACCATAGTCTGGGGAGATGCCATCCTCACAGCAGCTTATCTAATTAACGCATGCCATCTAAAGTGAGAGACCTGGTTATCACCCAAGAGGGGGGTGAATTGGGTGTCAGATAAAATGTTTAGAAACTTTGAAAATCTTTTTGCGACTTCTAAATCGACAATTAGATATTCAAATAAGCATATATAGAAATATAAAAGATAAGGGAAGAGAATATGCAAACTATGATTTATACTGGTTTGGTCCGAAGTCGTTGACCTACGTCCAGTCCCCAGAACACTTGGGATTCCACTACCTTTCAAGAACAATTACACACTCTGTAAACGAAGGATGGTCCTCTTTCTCAGACTCCACTCCCCCTTACAAGTTGTAATTGACACACTCGCTTGATTACACACTTTGTAAACGAAGGATGGTCTACTCACTCTCAGACTCCACTCCCCCTTACAAGTTATAATCAATACAGTGTGTTTCCCACTCAAGATCACCCAATCTTAAGTAACTCTTAGATAGAATGTTTACAGATAAATCTTCTCTCTCAGAAGTGAATGAATAAACACTGAAGTGCATAATCAATCATTCCACTCTCTATGGTAAACTATATAAACATTGAGAAACATAGAGTAAATGAATATCTGAGTATTGCCATATTGAAGATGTAAGCTCATGTCTGCATACCACCACCGCTATCTTTCAATGCTTCTCTATTTATAGATAATCAGTATTGATGTTGTTTGAAACATTCGTCCGTTGCGTGTATTCGACCGTTGGCAATGGTTGCTGGAGCGTCTGTGTAAAGAAAAATAGCCGTTGATGAATTTAAATATTTTTGTCGTTTTGCTCATCAAGTTCTCCGCTTTAGTTTTGCTTCCTTCTCAGCCAGTGGTAATCATATATGTTTGTTGAGAATGTTTAAACATCTGCGCCTTCTGCTAAGCCATGATCAAGTGTCCGCTTGGTTGGGATTCTGCTCAATTGAGATTCACGTGGTCTAGGATGAGAATAGCTTAAAATATTGATTCTGTTCTTTTGACGGTATGGCCATCCCGCATTGTGTCGGCTCTGTGTCTCTGTCAGTTTCAGTGCTTCACAGTTAATCAAAATTCAAACAATGATTAACCATCTGAAAAATCACTCTAAGAGGTTAATTAATAATATAAGAGATAATATTGAGTGATGTAGAAGAAGGATTAATTGAATAATCAAATCATTCGAATAATGTTGCAGAGATGAATTTCGTCAGCTGATAGTCATACTCGAGAATCCCATTCTGTGTACTCGAGTATCCCTCTCGCAAAGGCACTCCACTGAACCTTAATCCTAGATATTACTCGGCTAACTGATTCTCATACTTGAGTATATCCAATATTCAAGCATCGTTGTAGCAGAATCATATAAGAGGCTTCATACTGTCAATACTTGAGTAGCCTTCTCAATACTTGAGTATCTCAGTGATTCAGTTATACCAGAGGGTTTAATCTTGATCATACTTGAGTATTGAGTACTTCCTGAATGCTTTCTGAATTTTTTCTGAGTAGTCGAGTATCTGCAGAATTCCTTGCGTTTAATCATTCTCAAGAGTCAATTCATTCATACTCGAGAATCATGTCCGTAGCACTTGTAAATAATAGCTGGATCGTGTATTCTCGAGAATCAAGTTGTGTTCTCAAGAGTCAGCAAAAGAGAATAGTAGAATTCATCGAATTTTACGGTGCATTCTCGAGAATTAACTTGCGCATTCTTGAGAACCACATCAGAGAAGCGTCTGTCTATTCTTGAGAGGCATTCTCAAGAATCCCTTTCTTATTCTCGAGAATTCAGATGAGAATCGATGTAGGCGAAATAAGAATTATTTAGAGAAGCTTACGATGGATACCATTCAACCTTAGTCTTTCTTGTCCTCGATCACATGATGGATTTTCCCTCCAGTTAAATTGATCCTCAACTGAATCAAACCAAAATGCTAAGCACAACCAACTCTTGATAGGTTACGAAGCAGCCTACTACCGAAAGAGAGGGACTCAATCTGTACTTTGTCACATACCATTCTCGAGAATCCTTGATCCATGCTCGAGAATTGCTCAGATGGGAGAAAGCATTTGACGTTGTGGATTACGCATTCTCGAGAGTCATTGAACCGTACTCGAGAATCACTGAACCATATTCGAGAATCAGTTTCACATGGAGGTGCAAATGAGTTACTTGTGATTCAAATACTTAAGCTCTTCAAAACCTTCTTTCCATGCAAGAGAAATCAACTCCAAACTAGTTGAATTACATCCATTAACATCAGAAGAATGAAGATTGTCTTTATCAGCGTTTTTTGCAGCAATCAGAACAGAATGTTAACTTCAAAACACCATAAATCCTTCAATTGATCTTCGTTTTTTGTGATCTTGATGTTTTTGGAAAGGTATTTGAGTCTAGTGTTAAATGGCACTGGTTTCATCTCAATCCGATTTTCCGTTTGTGAGATATACTCAAAATACCAAAGGCTGTTCCTGCCTGTGACGTTGATCTTTGTGTGAACTTGTAAAATTCATCAATAATTAATCTGAACTCCTTTGGTCATGAATTTTTTTCACCAATACGTGTTAGATGTCTAGTTTCATTTGCCGCTGGTTTCATGTCAATCTGATTCTTGGTTTGAGAGATATCGTTGAATTACTGAAGGTCGCCAGAAACAGAGCAGAACAAAGTATGCTGAAGAACATGTTTGTACTCGAGAATTGATGTTTGTACTCGAGAATGGATGCTGGAATATGGGATTCTCAAGAATTTGAAGTTTGATTTTCGAGAATTACTTGCATGAACAGTACCTTCGCACAAATGACTCCAGGAAGCTCATTTTAACTCCGAATTGAACCGTTCCAACTTCCATTTGATCACGGAGACTTGAATATTGATATTCTCATGATATTTGACAAGTTCTTCCTTCTTCAAACTCCTCTCTTGATCATTCTTCATTCTTTAAACTTCACATATCTACATGAAATATAAGAATTAGTCAAAGTGGAACATAAATGTAGTATGCAAGCTTTTTGCTTTGGATAATGACATCTATATAAGACATCATCAAAACTAATCAGAACTAACATAAAGTTCCTAAATATGACACTCCAATTCAAAAACTTCTAGAACTTTTCCCAAATTTCCCACTCATCAATTCATTACTTACCAAGGTGTTCGGCTGTGTTGTCTTTGTTCACAAAAAGGAGGGCAACAAATTCTGTGCTCGAGCTGACAAGTGCATCTTCCTTGGCTATTCCTCTACTAAAAAAGGGTACAAATGTTACTGTCTGTCGACCAAGAAACTTATTATCTCTTGGGATACAGTATTCTCGGAAGACGAGGCTTGTTATCCCAAATTACCCATTTAGGGGGAGAATTCTGATATTGAATGGCTAATTCCTAATGCCAACACTTCAAACTCACCTGCCACATCATCATCAATGCCCCTAAACTTATAGCCTCTCTTGACTCACTTGCTCCAACAAACCAGCCTAATACACACATTCTACCTCAACCTGAACCCAATGAACCGGAAACTCATGTTGAGATCAATTCAAGGGTGGATAAAGAGTCACGACAAGAGATAGAGTCCAGCTCACAAGTTCAACCTGAACCAAACACAGGTAGAACTATCTCTCCCATTCAAAGGAATGACCATGAATCCAATCCGGGACTAAATCCTGAAGAATCGGGTTGGCCTATTGCCTTGAGAAAAGGGGTAAGATCGTGTACTCAGCATCCCATTCAACGATTTGTCTCATATGGTAATCTATCTGCAAAAATGCAAAGTTTTGTTGTAAACAGTGCACAGATAACCATTCCAAACACGTTTCAACAAGCTATGGCTGATCCAAAGTGGAAGCAAGCTGCAGAAGAGGAATTGAGGGCACTCACGGAAAATAGAACATGGGAAATCACGAACCTTCCTAAAGGAAAGAAGCCAGTCGGATGCAGGTGGATCTTCACTCCAAAATTTAATCCCAATGGTAGCATCAACAAATACAAGGCGAGACTTGTTGCAAAAGGATATACCCAGATGTACGGGATCGACTATCAGGAGACATTTGCTCCAGTGGTCAAGTTCAATACAATTCAAGTTCTGCTATCACTTGCAGCGAACTTGGATTGGTCACTGTACCAACTGGACGTGAAGAATGCATTCCTGAATGGCGACTTGGAGGAAGAAGTATACATGGAGATTCCAAATGGAGTTCTAGCTCCTAATAACTCTGTGTGTAAACTAAGAAAGTCATTGTATGGATTGAAATAATCTCTGAGGGCATGGTTTGGTAGATTCACCAAAGCAGTAAAAGGACTTGGGTATACTCAGGGGCGAGCAGATGACACATTGTTCACCAAACGTGCTAATGGCAAAGTCACCATATTGATTGTCTATGTTGATGACATAATCATTACCGGAGATGATGAAGAATCCATTGCTCAACTAAGATGGGACTTGTCCACTGAATTCCAGGTAAAAGACCTTGGACAAATGAGGTATTTCTTAGGCTTGGAGGTGGCAAGAACGAAGAAGGGCATCAATGTATCTCAGCGCAAGTATACACTAGACCTGTTACATGAGACAGGTATGTTGGGCACTCAACCAGAAGGGACACCAATGGAAGAGGGATGTCACTTACAGATCAAACTAAAAGGTGTTCCAGCTAATTCAGAAAGATACAGAAGACTTGTGGGGAAGTTGATATACTTAACCCACACTCGTCCTGACATTAGCTATGCAGTTGGAATAATAAGTCAATTTATGCATCAACCACAAGAAGAGCACATGGAGGCTGTATATAGAATCTTGAGCTACCTAAAGCTTAATCCTGGAAGAGGAATATTCTTTAAGACGGGTACTACCAGAAGCATTGAAATCTACACTGATGCAGAGCATGCAAGAGATAGAAAGACCAGGAGGTCAACCTCAGGGTACTGTACATACGTGTGGGGAAATCTGGTTACATGGAGAAGCAAGAAACAGACAGTGGTGTCACCAAGTAGTGCAGAAGCAAAACTGAGAGCTATTAACAAAGGAGTTTGTGAAGGAATGTGGATCATCAGATTACTGAAGGAGTTGGGGATTCAACATGACAGACCAATGCAACTCTGGTGTGACAACAAGGCCAGCATTGAAATGGTCAAGAACCCAGTATATCATGATCGAACCAAGCATGTTGATATAGACAGACATTTCATTAAAGAGAAGATTGAAGCAGGCATTATGACCTTGTCTCACATAAGATCTGAAGAACAGATTGCAGACATCCTAACTAAACCACTCGGTCGAACAAAGTTTGAAGGATTTTGTGACAAGCTGGGATTGCTCAACATATACTCTCTAGCTTGAGGGGGAGTGTTAGAATAGGAAATAAATCAGGATCAATAGTAAAATAAATCAGGATCCCTTGATTGATGCACTGATTATAGGATCTGATTATAGGACCCTAATTACTCATTATTAGTCTTAATTAGGCTTTATTGTATTTCCTATTTTATCTCCTATGTTCTCCCTTGCTTCTCTTATAAATAGGTTGTAATACTCATTATCAAAATATACAACAGAGAGTGTGATACCTCTGAATTCAAACAATGAGCACAAATCATACCATGTTTTCCCTATACTTTATGATTGAATTGAATAATAAATACGAGCTTAATTGCAGATAATCTAAGCAAAAAGGCATACATTTAGGGTATAGGGAACTGAAGGGCAGAAACTATTTACATGTGCTAAGAAGAACAATTTACATGGTTTTTAAGGAAGACTGTATAGTAGAGCTAATACGATGCTATAGCATTCTGACAGCAACGCGAAGTGCAATGCAAGGCATCACCAAAGCTATAGCAAAGTAGAGGACGCAATGCTATACGACATGTTTTCTGACCTTTTTATCTAGGTGATTTCAGGAATAAAAGAAAAGGGCGATGACGACAGGTGGATTCCTGACATGGCAGAATAGAAGATGCGGAGAATAGAAACTAAAAGATTTGAAGAATTCCACAGGATTAGCAGAAACAATCTACACGGATCAAGAGATACGATAGATCTCAACAGATTAGGAAAGGCCCAACTCGCTGTAACTTGCACCGCAAGAAAGCCTGATTATATAAGGAGACAGTAGAGCAAACCCTAACAGAGTTGGAGAGACCCAAAACGAGATTCTACATTCGGCAGACTCAAGAGAAGAGTGAGAGATTTCATAAAGCACGAGATTTCCAGGACAACCCAGTATTCTTCCTTTCAATGCGATGGAGAGAAGAAGACGTGGAGTGGTGACATGACAGGGCTGCATCCATGCCTTTGGAACTCCGTCAAAGCTTTCTATTTTTCCCTTTTATTTTTAGTATTTGAATCATGGGTTATTCTGTTAGTGTTTGTTTTGTGTTTCCCTCGTCAGTCATGAACTGATTTTCATATGGCTGGACGAGGATGATTCCTTAAAGTGTTAAATAAACCCAGTTGCAAGTTTTTAATTTAATAAATTTGGTTTGCTTATTAGGGCATTAATTACTAGTCGATTAGCGAAAGCTAGGGGCTAGATTTGTGGCCTCGGCTTACTAGCAAGGAGTTGAGATTAGACCTCTGAGAAACAATGTTTGCTAGGCAGCCCGTGCACGACTTGACCTATTTTTGTAGGCTTCAGGAATGGGTCTACCTCTCATAACCATAACACCCTGAGCGTAAAGCAAATCTAACTAGAAAGTTGCCATAGGAATATAGAAGGAGTATAGTTAGCGTCATATGTATCGGACGCAAAAGCTTCAATAGATTATCGTGGTAGGTTAACCAAATAGCTTTGTAGTTAGCAGCTATGTTGTAGCATTGCAGAAGCTTTGCAGTATAGATGCTATAGCAATGAGTAAAGCAACTGGGGGATTAATGCACTTAAGGGTGATTCTGAGTCCAGCCTAACTTCTTACTGATATATTCTCAAGTTTAATATATTCACTTTCTGTTTGCACAACTATCAGGGCAATCGAGCGTCACTCTTTGGTATCTCAGTCTCTGTGGGATGATACTCTACTTACACTTTATTACTTGTTCGAATGGTTCACTTGCCATCAAGGAAATCGACCAACAACCATCAATATTGACTTTAAAATACCCAGAATTAGGAGGAGCCCAACAGTCACACCGAGCAATTGGTCTACTTGAGGCCCCTAACACATAATGCATATTATCACAATGACTCAAAAACTCAACATTATCCTACATATTCAATGACAACAAAGGGGTTGGGGTCCACATGGTTGAAAACTTTGTCATTCATCTGTTTCTAAATATACCATAATATCCAGCAAAGTAATGAGATATCTTTGGGGTTAAGAGATTTCATATCATTTATCATTAGCCACCAGGACCAGGCATTGAAATTGGTCACATTGAAGCAATCAAGTCTAACTCCCAAGCTACAGCCAAACTAAATACAACGCGTCCAATGGCAATGAAAGAAGAGATGCTCAAGATTCTCCTCAGATTCTTCACAGATAAGGCGTAGGCTAACAGAGGCCCACCTGCTGGAACATAGAGCAACATTAGTGTCCACTGCATTATTGAGAATGTGCCACAAGAAATGTTGCACTCGGGGGGGGGGGGGATTTTGATGCTCCAAACCGATTTCCAACAAGAGTTAGGAACAACACAATAAGTCCCTGCTTTACGAGAAATGCCTAAGGTCGTCAATTTTTCTGTGTGGTAGCCTGCCTTAACCATATATGTAATGTTTTTTGAATTGGTCCAAATTAGTTTGTCCTTTAAACCATTATTAGGGATAGGAATTGCATAGATAGCTTCCTTGACCTCTTCCAATATAAAGGTCGCAATGGGAGAGAGATTCCAAGCACCCTCAATGATAAGATCACTAACTCTTCCATATTTGACAAAGAAATCCTCACAATTCAGTGGTTTCTTAGGAAAGGAGACAACGGGGACCCATTTGTCACCCCAAATTCTAATTGCATGCCTAGAGCCTACATCCTACTGAAGTTCATTTCTTTGAAATCCTCAGCCTTCAAGGATGCTGGACCAACACCATGAAGCTTTGTAGCCTTTAACCGCATTAAGAAATTTTGCCTTGGGGAAGTACACACTCTTCATTACTCTAGCCCGTAAGTCACTAAGACGGGTCAAGAGCCGCCACGTAGTCTTAGCCAACAAGGCATCATTCATGATGACCAAATCTCAAAAGCCCATACCATCCTGACTCTTTCCCGTAGTGAGATAATTCCACGCCTTCTAGTGAGTCTTACTTCCAAATGCATTACCATCCCACCGGAAGCTGTAAGACTGGATGTCTTTGCAAGTTTTAAGTGGAAACTTAAAACAATTTATAGGATAGATGGGTATAGCCTGAATGACTGCTTTAATCATGACTTCCTTTCCTGTGAATGAAAGGAAATTGTGCCCTCACCCTTGAAGTATATTAGTTGCACGTTCTCTGATGTAGGCCAAGGCTTGCTGCTTAGTCTTGCCCTATATACTTGGAATGCCAAGATATATACCTCCTAGGATCCTTAAAAGTAGGTATATGTAGTAGATTACTCACCATCCTACATACATCGTTCGAGGTATTATTAGAGAAAAACAAGCAAGATTTATCAATATTTATAACTTGACCAAAAGCCTCACAATATTGATGAACGATGGAAGCCAACTAACAACAATTACTTCGATTGGCATTCATGTATACAAGAGTGTCATCTGCGAAGAAGCTGTGAGAGAGAACCAGGCAATTAAGACTCAATTTAATCCCCTAAAGCAAATCAGCCTCCTGGCTTTTAGTGATCATAATTGAGAGGACTTCTACTACCAAAATGAAGAGATATGGTGAGATAGGGTCCCCCTGTCGCAAACCCCTACCAGGTGATAAGGAACTAACAACTTCCCTAGATAGAAATAAACTCATATTAACTAATCTCACACACTTCATAACTAGAGAAACCCAATCATCACAAAATCCAAATCGTATAAGCACATTCTCTAGAAAGGCCCATTCGACCCTGTCATAAGCCTTGCTCATATCCATCTTGAGGGCAAATTCATATTTTTTTCCCATCCTTTTTCCTCTTCAAATAGTAATAAACCTCATGGGCAATGATGATATTATCCTGAATGCATCGACCCAGGACGAAGGCACCTTGATTAGGTGAGATGCACTTATCAAGTAACGGTCTCATGCAATTAACCAAGATCTTGGAAAAAATTTTATATGAGAAATTGCATAGACTAATGGGGTGGAGATGGGAGACATGCTCGGGTTTAGCTACTTTGGGGGATCAAAGTAATGTTCGTCTTATTAATCAAATCAAGAGAATATTTGCCTTAGAAAAAATCCAACACCAAATGACATACTAAATCGCTTACCTTAGCCCATGACTTGTGGTAGAAAGCACTCGAAAAACCATCTAGGCCAGGTGCCTTAAAGCTCCCCAAACTTAAAGCTACACTCTGACCTCTTCCTTAGTTACCGTTAACATCAATTGTTGATTCATCTCCGGCGTAATTTGTGAATCAAGAAAGAGAAGGCTCCAAATTTACCATCCCTGATGAGGCAAATAGATGCTGAAAAAAGTTTGAAATATTATTCACCATAGTATTCTTCTCTAGCAACCATTGACCATCATCATCTCTAATGCTTAGAATACTATTACGCTACCTTCTTTGAACCGTAGACAAATGAAATAATCTTGAGTTCTTATAGCCCACGAACAGCCAATTAACACAAGATCTCTGCCACCAGAATTTTTCTTCTAGCTCATACAGATGATCCATAGCCAATTTGACATCACTAATGGCTTTGGAGGACACAACATTTAAACCCCCGTGAGAGAGAGAAGCCAACTAAGCCTTTAGTTTTTCTAGCAACTTGACATTATTAGGGAAGACTCCCCTACTCCATTTCCAAAGGACACCTGTACACCTCTTCAAGTTACTAGCAAAGACAGCGATAGCGCTATTACAACCCTCGAGAACAGATCCCAAACTACTATTCACAATATGGGGAAACTCAGACTGGTGTGTCCAAGTTTCTTCAAAGCAGAAGGTCTTCTTTCTCCAAATCAGATCAGGTTGACACTGAATGCATAGCATAAGATGGTCATACTCGATTGGTTCTACATGGTAAACCTGAAGATTAGGAAATTGTTCCCTAAGAAGATAGTTACCCATTGCTTTATCAATTTGCTCCCTAATTGTTGCCGGATCTTCTCTATTGTTACACCAGGTAAATCGGTACCCATTGAAACCCAAATCATCCAGTTCACATCCAACCATAAAACATTTGAAATTCAGGATTTTCCACCACGCTCTAGGTCCCCCCCCCCCCCCCCCCCCGCGGAAATTTTCTCAAACTAAAACAATATGTCATTAAAATCACCAAGGCATAACCAAGACTCACCAATGTTTCTATCAATCCTAGTAATTTCCTACCAACATAATCGTCTGTCTTCTTCACAAGGAGGATCATAGACAAAAGAAATATATGAAGGACACTCCAGGTCATCAAATTCAACTCGTGCATGTATAATATTGGAAGAGGATAATAAAATACTAACCATAACCATCTCGTTCCACCAAACAGCTAGACCACCACTTCTCCCTACCGGGTCCACAATCCACTCTTTACAAAAACCACAACGTCGCCTCAACTTTCTCAAATATCTAGCCTTCTGCTTTGTCCCCATTAAAAACACCAATTGGGGTTTTTTCTGGAAGCACTCTTCTTTTAAATTCCTGGCTGTCAAGGCAACCCCAAGACCTTGACAGTTTCATGTTAAAATATTCATGGTAAACTGGTGGCTAGTCCCATCTAACCATTAGCGTTTTGAGAAGGAGAAGAAATACAATTCTCATCAGGAGAAGCATAACCTTCAAGACAACTTACTGGGAAATCAATTTCACTTGTTACCTGGGAATTGCACAAAGGGACAGATGTGGGAGTGGCAGATTTGCACTGAGCAAGGGATTTAAAGGTTCTGTGAGTCTTCTGGCATCCTTGATAGGTCAAATCCCTAGTAGTCCGCACTAATTGCATAGTCACTGGTTCATCAAAGATGAGCTGGCGTTGTCTCTTAGGCACATCCGAAGACATATCAACCTCATATGGTATTTTCAATTGAAACTGCTTCAAGGTTAAGGCCACAACCAAGACAGGTGAGAGAGCACACAAAGAGGGAGGAATGACTTGGCTCATCAGAAGGGAATTCTACACTATATCCATGATCAGTTTCAGAATTAATCAACACCCAACCTCTCCACAAATAGGGGCTCGATCTGGAGACAAAAAGGAACCCTCACGTTGGGCTTTATCATTAACAAGATCTTTAGACACCATAAAGTTAAGGCCCACGTTATAATTTGTCTGCCCCCTCAAATCTTCGCATGTATCAACCTAATATGGATTCAAGACCATACCTTCTAAGTGGGATTGAGATCTACCAGGCTCAACAACCTAGTATTGAGAACCCTGTAGAGTTGACCATAACGGTAGAAAAGGAAAAACGGGATCCTTCATTGAGCCACATGCCGAGTTGGTGACATTGGCAAGAGAAGTCTGTAGCCGCCTAGGGGTCAACAATTTCTCGACATTTGAACCAACACAGTCGACACGTCCCATCATACCAATTTTATGGCAAATAATCTCCTTAGCCAATCTCCTTAGTTCCTGACAATCACCATCCCCAGACTTTGACCTGCCCCAACATGCCTTCTTCTTCTCCGGCCTACTCTCGGCTGACGCTTCCTTCCTTGGCGACTAACCCTGGCGGGGTGTAAAGTTTGGGTCTTTCTTTGCAAAAAAGGAAGCTTCACATCAGTCCTTCCTACAAACAACCACCACTTCCTCAACAGTACACACTCCTGGCGCACAGAGCCAATTGCCAAACAAGTTTTCCCTCCCCTCATCGTCCTTCCAAGCTAGGAGATCCTTACAACCACGCTCCTCATGTCCAATCCTACCACAAGTATAACAGAAATATTGTAACCTATATTGTAACCTCTCGTATCTAACAGAGACCCAGGCTGGTTCCTTCTTTGCACGTGGGACCCAAAAACCAGCTGTTAGATGATCGCTTAGCTGCACCAGCGACCTTACCCTGATGAAGCTTCTTTCCATTCTACCTCCCACCATCGGAATTTCAAACAAAACTGATCCACCTATTGAGTCGCCAAGGATTTTAGCATTATTCTTATCAAAGGCTTCCAATGGAACACTATGGAATTGAACCCAACATGGAGCCACAATAAGGTTAACATCCTTAAGGACCATATGATCCTCCCACACCTGAAGGTTAGGCAAAAAGCCTGAATCAACCATGGTCTCCCATTAAGTATCCAGCCATACTCCTCAGAGTCGTGAAAACGGAAAAGGAAAACAAGTTGGCTACTATCGAGCTCATGCACCTCCAAATCGTCACCTAGCTTCCAACCTTTCTTAATCATTGATATAATAGTAGGGATATTTAGTTTTTTTCCCTGTGAGGATCTTCCCTACTAGAGTAACACCATATTTTTCAATTTCTTTGTTCAAACTTAGAACCACCTGCTTCGTAAATCTACCGCTACTACTACTGTTACTATTATCACCCGCCTCCATGCCTCCAAACTTACCAGAAAAGAACACACAATACACACACACTAGAAATCACTTAGAGAAAAAGAAAGAAGAGATGAAGAAATCGCCATTAGAAGAACGATGAACAAGAAGGCGCATCAAGAAACCACCCACACTCACGAAGGAGAGAGAGGACACCCACGAGAGAGCGAAAAAAGTTAATTTGAATCAATTATAGGAAGGAAAGAGTTTTACTAGCGTGTGACACTCAAAATAAATAATGTAATCTATCTATCTATCTAGTATATTTATTAAGAACTTGTAATAATGGTGGTTTTTTTAAAACGGATGGTCGGTATATTTTAACATATTCCATTACACATATGTTGAATCAAGATTGGTTTTATTTAACATTCGGTTTTTAACAACCTTTAATATCCATAATTATATAACATTTATTTTTGGAGTCCAAAAGTCATCTTTCAAAGGAAAAAACGAATGTTCTTGAAGTCCGAAAGCCATCTTTAAAAAAACTCATCTTGGAAAATGATGAGTGTAAAATCATTTCTTTAAAACTCAATTATCCATACACTTCAATTAAATATCAGGATAATCAGGACACTTCAATTTGTTTTTCCCCCAGTTTATTTGGTTTTTCAGTTTTAGTCTATTTGGTTTTCAATGCGATTTTTTTAAAAGTTAATTTAATTAAAACTGAATAATCAAATTTACACTAAAAACATGTTGTATGTGTTAGGGCCGAGCAAGAACCCGGAAACTGATGAGTTTGCCTGCAACCCAGTATAATTTAGATGGTTGCTTAAAACTTATGTTTGTTTTTTTCTCCAAAAAACAATCAGGTCAAATATAAAATGAGTTACCAAAAACCCTGATTAACCCATATATTTATATGGGCTAGTCTATTTATACATACTATAAACTAGCAAATACCCAATTAAAATTGAATATACGGGCTATCAGTTTGGACAAAAGTTGCCTAACCCGCCCATACTATGTCACTCGGACGGCCGGCAGACCCACCTCACCTCCGGACCCGACCCACTTTCCCAAGTGAAAACTCTTCCTTTCAAAAACATCCTCACTTTCATTTCAGTGAAAAGCCTACCCCTCTCGGCGAGTCGGCTCTCGCAATCTCACTTCGCGTCTTCGCCTTCTCACTTCACTTCTAGTCGACTCTCACAGCGCCGATCAAAGCTCGACTTGCCAGACTCTTCAAATCCGGTCTCACTCTACTATTTGCGACTGCGATCTGCCTCTTCTCCAATTCTCCGAAGTTGAAGTCCGAAGCAAAGGTCGATCTTGCCGTCTCAGCGTCGTCTCTAACTTTGGTGAGTTGCTTCACTTCACTCGGTACTTTATTTTAACCGATCTTGCTTGTATTTTCAGTTCGCCGCCCTGTCACTGATCTGCCTCTTTTCCAGTTCTCCGGTCTCACTCCACTCGTATATTCAGTGTTTCCAAAAAAATATCTCCTTTCAGTGTTTTATGTGTGGGTGTCGATTTAAAAAAATCTCTCCCTGCTTCATATTTTTGCTCGTGTCTAGTTTCACATACTCCCTGGTCCGATAATTTAGTGCCCCCTTGTTCCTGGTTATTCAGTCCATTTCTGCTGCATGGTTCTATTTCATAGTGTCTAGTTTCATAAAATTGTGGGTGTCAATTTTTCTGATTATTTTTGTTGTTTGGAACTGAAGGAAGTTGGTTATTTGCTTAAAAACTTTCTTTTCATTGTTTGACATAGAATTATTGTCTATTGATTCAATATTGCAATTTTTTGAGATAGAATTAATCTTCTCCAGGTGTAATTATGGCTGACGAAACTGCTGCTCAAGCAACTTCACAGTGAATTAACCCAAACAAGGAGGACCAAAATCTGGTCCATACACCGAAACAAAATATGCCAAAAAACCGAAATTAACTGAGAAACCCAACCGAATATTTCGGTCAATTCGGTTCGGTTTTTAAGTCATTTTGGTTTCGGTTCTGGTGGTTAAAAAACATGTATTTCACCGAACACTGAACTGAAAAACCATTTGCACACCCCTTGCAGATAACTCTCTGAACCCGTGCAATGGCATATAGCGTCAGAGGAGAATCATCTTCCAGCTCTGATACTTTTAATTCAACTCCTCAATGGAAATATGACGTTTTCTTGAGTTTTGCCGGACAAGACACTCGCTTGAGCTTCACAGGTCACTTATATGAAGCTTTCAAAAGAAGTGGGATCAAAACTTTTAGAGATGATGTAGATCTCGAGAGAGGGAAAAACATAATGCAAAATCTGTTTCAAGCAATTGAGGATTCTCTCTGTGCAGTTGTTGTTATCTCTAAAACTTATGCAAATTCTAAATGGTGTTTGAATGAGCTTCAAAAGATTCTTGAATCTCAGAAGACATTGCGTCGGGGAGTGTTTCCCATCTTCTATAATGTTGACCCAGCTGATGTTAGGAAGCAAGCAAAAAGTTTTATGAAAGCCTTTGCAAATCATGAAAAGAAATTCAGAAAAAACCCAACGATTGTGCAGAATTGGAGAGATGCTTTGATTGAAATTGGCAACATAGCTGGTGTGGACGCTAGGGGCAAGTAAGTTTTCTTTTACAACCATTTAATCATAATGTATAATTTTGGTTTAAATCGGTCATAATCATTTTCATAGTCTTCCTTTTAGACAATAACTGGAAAATCTCGCATCCATTTGACCAGAAATGAGAATCTACCACTAATAATTCATTTATAATATATTCATTCAACGTCAAAACCGGTCGTTGGTTCATTGAAGCATGCCCGTTATGAATGTGCTAGTTAATGTTAATTTTAATTTATTTGCAATAACTTCATACCAAAAAAAAAAAAAAAAATTATTTGCAATAACTTAATTATAGTTTATAAGTCGTATTTGTTTAGATATGCCCCCCCCCCCCCGGGGGAGTTCGTTTGCATATTTTTAAATTATATGTATTGTCTATTATTAACCTTATAGCTTATTTAATATTTTTCATATATTATGAAGATTCATGAGAGTGAACAATTTTTTCTTTGACCTGACTCTATTTATTTTCAAGTACCATACAATTATAGTTATTTTAATGGGAAAATCTCATCTTAATCTCTCTAAAATGGGAAAATTCTAAATTAAGTTGATAAATTCAACAAATTTTTAAATAAGTCACCAATCCAATTTGAGATTTTAAAACGACCTTCTCCTCCCTTCTCTTTTGAGTTTTATGAGTTTTATTGCTCTATATATCAATATTAATGTAAAATAAAATAAAATTTCCTAAATCAAAGGTTTTTTGGTGTGTTCTAAAACGATCCTCAAGAATAATTCAAGCAAAAAACTGAAAGCATAACAAATGCCACAATCGATTTAATGATTTGTAGTTTGTAGTTCAGAAATCTATTAATTGATATTAAAGATGCAGAAAATAGATAAATGAGAGATTTTTTAAAAAATAACGCATTTATTTTTATCAAGTGAGACTAAACAAAAAAGCGGAAAGAATAACAAAGACTAACTTCAATTTGCAAAAGTCAATTAAAATAATCTAGACGAATTCTGAATGATAGCAAAAGTCAAATGTGAGCTTTTGAAAAGTAGTTTAGTTAAGATTTCAATTTCTTAAATTTTCCATTCTTTTATATAAATAATTATTACGATTAATTATTTGTTTCTAATTGGAGGTATGTAAATTTGATATACTTGTTAAGATATTTTCGATAAAAAGATATTAAATGCACTTAAAATTTTATAATATGTTTAATATATTGAAATGTACAACTATCCAAAAAAACTTGAAACAATTATATTACTAGTAAAATATATACCTAATATATCTATTAATTTTTTTTTTAATGACATACTATATCTTATGAAAAAATTTGTTGTTAATAAAATGAACTCCTTGTTTAAAACCATTCTACAAACGAGTATATTTAATATATTTTCGTGAACGAAAAAAAAAAAAAAACTATAATGGTTTATACGATAGTTATTGTGAGTAAATTATAGATGAATCATATCTTGCATTTTTTTTTAATACTATATCTTGCATATTTAAATATTAACGTGTGTGTATATATTTATGGCTAAAGTCCTTTAAATTTACATGAGGTATATTTTTGGTCCCTTAACTTTATAAAGTATAATTTTTTGTCCCAAAAATCTAACACTGTTACTGTTGCTAATGGAAAATGTTGACGCAGCGAATTCAAGTGATGGCTAATAATATTTAATTACACAAATTTTATATATTTCTCAATTTATCCATATCTTAAGTTTAAGTTTAATAGTATTTAATTACACGGTCATCATTTAAGTTTACACCGTTATCACTTGAGTTTACATTTTCTATTAGCAAAACTAACGGTATTAGAATTATAGGACTAAAAGTATACTTTATAAAGTTAAGGGACCAAAAGTATACCTCATGTAAACTTAAAGGACTAAAAGTATACTTTAGCCTATATTTATTGAAAAGTATAAGTTAGAGAGTAATAAAACTCTATATACATATAGATAGATAATTGATGCGTTTGCTTTTGTTGCTAAAGCAATAAATTAAACTAGGTTTTAATTTATTACGTAATATAGTGGTAACCTAGGTCATTTTTCTAAAAAGAAAGCTGTAGGTTTTTTTTTAGGTTGAATTTAGGTAATGAAAAATATAATAGAATGGAATTAGACTTAAACTAGAATGTAAGACACTACTACCTATATGTAATGAATTAACTAAATACAAGATGAAAATTGAGTTTAAAACCTAAATGAAAATGAAACTAATCTATATGAATTTGAATGCAATTTTTGGGGTTTTTTTTAATGAGAAAAGAATTAAAAATCTTAATCAAAAGATTGATTAAAAGAAGTCAACAAAGATGTAGTTCAATTATGATGATGAAGGGAATATCTTAGGATTCACATGGAGTTAACTTTTTTAGCTTATAATTAGACAATTTATCATCTCAATTAAACAATTAAATGAATAAACCCAATTAATAATTAAATTAAGGGAAAAACACTTCTCATGTTGTAGTAGAAGTGTTTTCTTATGTTTCATACACATAAAATAGTGAAACCTACATATATATAATTAGCATTATATATATATGTGTGTGTGTGGGTCCCACTATTTCATATGTGTGTAGAAATTTTTTTCTTCTCATGCAACATGAGAAGTTTAAACCCCTTAAATTAAAGACAAAAACTCAATTATTAATTCAATTGACAATCCAAAGGTTGCAGGCAATAATCCAGCAATTGTCCCAGCATAAAAAAACTTTAAATTATCAATCAAATTCAAAAGAAATATGTTTATAATCTAAATTGTTATCAATTAACACAACTTGAAACCTTTTGAAACTAAACTATCTCAAGTCTTGGATTAAAAAGATAAAAAGAACAACACTTCCTTGTAATCTTCAAATATAAGTTCTAGGCTTTAGCTTCTTCCATGCTTCTCCCAAATAAGCTTAAGCTGCCATGAAAATTTCCTCTACAAACTCCTTCAAAAGCAGCAAACCACGGGCATTCGGACTTTGTGAATGAATGATTAATGACTAATACGTTTGATGTTGCGTGGCTGTGCGACTATAATAGAAGAGTGGAATAGGATAAGGTGGGCACGTGGCGGGTGGTTTTATTGAATGGAATTGGAAACACGCCGAGCTCTCTTCCCAGATTCACGTTGTCCCTCCGTCAGTCTGCGGCTGCCTCCCCCCACGGAACATGCTGTCTAGGTTAATTAATGGGAGGGAAGGGATGGATTTTTGGGTACCAATTTAAGTCCATTAAAATTTAGGAAGCCCAATATAATTTCACCATTAGATATTCTTTCAACTTCCTTAAAAATTCTGCACCATAGGATCTTCTAATATGATAAAATCGTGATCTATTATATATTTAAAAATATTATTTAATCACAAGATATCAATTAGAAATTACTCCTTCCGGTTCTAATTATAAGAGTTAGTTGACTTTCTTTGGAGAAATTAAGGAAGATAGATAAGTTACCTAATCATTTCATATGTTGTATATTTTTAGATTATATATTAGTTTATTAGTTAAACTAATTAGTGTGAAGAAAAAAATAAAAATACTCTAAAGTAATTTAATTAGTTTTTTTAATCTCTCCAAAAAAGTCAACTAGCTTTTATAATTAGGACCGGAGGTAGAATAATTTAAGCCCAATAATCTCATAATTAATTTATATTTATATTATTTCCTAAAATTGGCTAAAATTCTAAATTAGCCTAAAATAGTCCTTAAAATAAATGAATAAGGCGGGATAAATTATATTAAAATTGGGATTTATCAATAACTAAAACATAAGTTACAGAGTAATACATATCTAGAACATAAGTTATAGAGTAATAGAACTTTTTAAAGAGGATAGAGGAGAGGTTTTTAAACTTATTACCTACAGTTTGAAATCCTGGGTTAATGATTCACTGATTTATTGAATTTATCAATCTGACTTAAAATTGTTTATTTATTTTAAGTAGCTTTATATGAAATTTTTTAAACTTTTTACTTAATGGAGATTTTGTTTTAATTGAAATTAAAAGACCCTTTATGCATAAGATCATTTTAATTTGTGAGAAACATATTAATGTGATAGCGGAAAACTGAAAGGTATTCGTTTTGTTTTGTCAAGAGAAAAATCAAATTTTGATTGATGAATGGGTTATCTGAATGACAGTACACATTGATATTTAATATGTTGATGAATTTATATCCATTTTGAATACATTGATTTTTTTTTTCTTGGTAGAATGATCACATTTTTTAAATTTTCTAAAGTATAGTTTTAGTTCTTTAAGTTTGTATCAGGTGTCTTTTTAATCCTTTAAATTTGTAAAGTATGGTTTTAGTCCTTTAGTGTTTATACCATTAATTTTTACTAATGGAAAATGCTGAGTCAGCAATTAAATGCTAACAAAACATTTTTTTAATAAATTATTTAGTATAATGATTATTTATATTTTAAAATTACATTACAAAAAGACAATATATATATATATATATATGCCTTCTCTCAGTTTGCAGAGAGAAAGAGAGGGATCTGTTAGAGAGAAAAAGCTCGAAATTTATATGTAATTGCAGAGACACCATTAACAAGGGTGGAGGAGAAGGGAGGAAGACACAAATGTTTTTTTATCTTAATTTAATTTTAAAATATAAAAGATCATTTATACTAAATAATTTGTTTTTTTACCAAAATTATACTAAATAGTTGAAAACACATCTTTTCAATATTTATTGGCTGAGTCAGCATTTTCTGAGTTGACGGTGTTAATATTAAAGGATTAAAACTATATTTTATAAAATTAAGGGACTAAAATGATACTGATGTAAATTTAAAAGATGTAAATTTAAAAGACCAAAAGTATACTTTTACCTTTTTAATTTTAATGGGCCGATGGATGAATTCTACTCTGACTTGCTTAACAATTCACATTCCGCTTATATCTAGTCCTGTTCTCGACTTTATATTCTTATGAAAATTTAATAACAATTCCTAGTTATATATAAAAAAAAAGAAATAGTGTAGCTTTAGTAAACAATAATACAATTTTCATGAAAATCACATTTTTCATTTTCGTTTTATTTTATCTCATATATATATATATATATATATATATATATATATATATATATATATATATATATATCTATCTCATGCTAACAATGATTTTTTTGGTAGGAACGAAGCAGATCTTATAAAAAATATAGTTGGAGATGTATGGAGTTTTTTAAGTACTAAATTACCATCTTTGGTTGACAATTTGGTTGGAATTGACTCAAAAGTGGCTAATGTCATTCCATTCTTGGAGATTGGGTTGGATGACAAACGTTTTGTAGGGATATGGGGCATGGGCGGTGTGGGTAAAACAACTCTGGCTAGAATTGTTTCTGAAAAACTCTCAGACAAGTTTGAAATTTGTTGTTTTTTTGAAAAGGTTAAAGATGCTTTGCCTACAGGTCTAGTCTCTTTGCAAAAAAGTCTTCTTTCTCGTCTTCGAATAAAAGACTTGGAAATATTTGATAGTTATGAAGGAATGCGAATGATAAGAAAGCTCCTCTACAATAAAAAAGTTCTTCTTGTTCTTGACGACATAGATGATATGAGCCAATTAAAGGATTTGGCTGAAAGTCCAGATTGGTTTGGTAAAGGAAGTAGAATAATTATCACAACAAGAGATAGCCACTTGCTCACCTCATTTGGAGTGGAAATAATATATAAGATGAAAACCATGAATGACGATGAATCTCTTCAAATCTTTTCAAAAAAAGCATTCAACAAAAATCATCCTGAAGAGAAATATTTGAAGTATTCTAAATCTGTGGTTAAATGTGCGGGAGGCCTTCCACTGGCTCTTCAAGCTTTGGGTTCTTATCTTTGCGGGAGAAGGGAAGAAGCTGTGTGGAGAGATGCTTTAGATAAATTGAAGCAAATTAATTCTTATAAAAATATTCTTCAAGTACTTAAACTAAGTTATGATGGATTAGATGAGAAAGAACAAACAATATTTTTAGATATTGTTTGTTTTTTCAAGCATTGGATGAAAGGAGAAGTGATTCAAATTTTGAAAGCTTGTGATCTTAATCCTATACTTGGAATAAAGGTCTTGATTGAAAAAACTTTACTAGTTGAAACTGCATTTGGCCAATTAGATATGCATGATTTATATGAAGACTTGGGTTGGTATATAATTCAACAAAAATCCCCCAATAGCAGATTGCGGAAGTTTGAGGAAATTAAGGAAGTATTGGAAAATAACAACGTGAGTACTTTATATTCTAAGTATCTCATTTTATTGACATACCTTTAATGTTGTTGATATTATTTACTTATTGTTCTCATGTTATTTTTATGGAAAATGGCTTTTTTTATTAGGAATCAGCTGGAAAAATAGAAGCTATTGTTATGAACGAATGTTGGACCCCAGACAAAATTGAAGTACACCCTGAAGCCTTTTCAAAGATGAGTAGATTAAGATTACTCCTCTTAAATTATCCAGCCATCGTACCAACAGGATTGAAGAAACTTTCTTGTGCATTAAAATTTGTCCGATGGCAATTATTTCCTTTGGAAGCTCTTCCACTTCCATTGGATAAACTTGTTCATATTGAAATGCAACATAGCAACATGAAGCAACTTTGGAATGGCATTAAGGTGAGGTTGATGCTTATTTATCTTAAAAATATATCCACGTGTCCATGCTTGATTGATTCATTGTTTAGTGAGACTGATCATTTTACAATCTTTTGTTTGACTAGTTCATGAATCACTTGAAGTTTATTGACTTGAGTGAATCTTACAAGTTTACTGAAACTCCAGACCTCTCAAATGTTCAATCTCTAGAACATTTATATCTTTCTAGATGCGTATCCCTTGTCAAGGTTCATGAATCACTTGGCCTGTTGAAAGAGCTTGTTGTGGTGGACTTGCATGGTTGTTATAATCTTAATAGCCTACCAAGTAAATTGGAAACAAATTCTTTGAGAAAGTTAGATCTTGGTGGGTGTAATAATGTTAAAAAGCTCCCTGAGTTTGGGGAAGGTATGAAGAAATTATCATATCTTGATGCTAGTCACACAGATATAACTGGACTTCCTAAATCACTTGGATCCTTGACTGGTCTTAGAGAGTTGAATCTAAGTGCAACTGCTTTAATAAATCTACCCAGTGATTGCTTCTTTGGTCTTTTTGAACTTGTCTTTCTTTCATTGGCGGGTTGCAAAAGGCTTGTGTCATTGCCAAGGCTTCCACCACAGCTAATTCGATTAGTAGCAGACGGTTGTGATTCAATGACTCGTTCTTTAGATGAACAGTTGCTGAATTTGGTGACGTCACTTGACCATGAGGTATGTTGGTCTTCCTACATTCCTTCTAATGATTTATGTGTACTGTTTTTTTTTTTTTTTTACTACATATGCATTACATGACTAATTTTTTATTTCAGTGCCGTGGGCAAACTAAGTATGTATTCTCTGACGACGAAGACGAAAGTATGCCTTACCAGTTTAAACATTATTATTTGAAACCCAAGTTGGAGGACATTGACGTATGTGTCTTTTTCTCACACATATATGCTCCCTTCATTGGGTAATTAAATGTTGACAACAGTTTGGTATGTATGCAGTCAGAAGAATATCACCACCTCAGAAATTTCTTTGCAATGATGCCATCAGGAGGCAAAATACCATCATGGTTTGATCCAAACATAAAATATTATGGTGAAAGGTTCGGAAGATATAAATGTGAGATAGAAGTGGACGTACCTCCAAATTTCCATGCTAGTAAATGGTCGGGAATTATTGTATGCTTGCTTATAGAAGGGTATGCAGGTGTAATTAGTTGTTGTAGTAAAGCTCCAGAAGATGATAAATATTATAGATGGGCAGGGTGGGCACATGGTATTTGGAGTTTATATGGATGTGATGGCCTTTGCATAATGGTGTTGGAATTTAATCAAACAAACTGTTGGCAACACCTAAGGTGTGGTTACCATTCTCTTCACATCCAACTTTCTTCTGACTACGACTCATGGTCAGATGATGACTTTATTTTCATATTGGGATATGGGTGGAGAGTGATATGTAAAGAAGATATACAAAAGTGGTGCCATCCCAATCATCTCAACCAATTCACCCAATCGCAACATGCTCCTCCTTTAGATGAGGTCAACCTTCCCTTGAGACTGCTTTGCAAAGTGCATGGGGGTAAAAGACAAGGGCGTGGGGGTGAAAGACGAGTGCGTGGGGGTGAAAGACGATTTTAGTTATTTATCAGTTTTGTCAGTTTGTCTGTAACTCTGAAGTCACAATTGAAGCTTTTCACTGGTTGTTGCAAGGACGGTATAGAAAGTGTGATCAATGGTATTTTCTTAAATAAGGAGCGAGACTATTGACTAATTTTTTCTTTATTTCATGATTTTGTACGCTTTAATATTAGGTTATAAGTTTAATCACATTTATGACCTCACGGCCTGCTAGTTTACTCCTATAAATCTTAAAAAGAAGGATTAAGGATTGAAACCACTCCACAACTTATTTTAATCCGCAAATTTGAACATATTTGTTAGAGCTCAAGATACTTTTGTTAGAACTTATTCTACTCCTTGCCCTTATTATCATACTACTTCCTTACTCTTTTCTTTTAGAGAAAATCTTAAGAAAATAACATTTGAATTTCAAAATCTTAAGCAAGTGATTTCCTAAAAAAATGAGTTTCAATGATTTTACTATTCTTACTAATCTCATTACTGTTATTATTAATAGGATTTTAAAGTTCAAACAATATTTTTTTGATTACTTTTATCCCAATATTTATATATTCTTTCTTCTAAACTATTATGTTGAATATCACTGTAGACTTTATTCAAAGTCACTATTTCTGTAACTAAGATACTCACTTTATCATTTTGATAAAGGAGGAGGCACGACATATGTAGATGTCAGAGTACTACTAATTTCTCTGATAATAACAAAAGATGAATGAATCTGTAATATATTGGAGGAAAGTGAAAATTTTGAATAAGAACAACCAAAATGGAGAAATGAATACTAAGATAAAACACCCCCCCAAAAAAAAAAAAAAAACACTAAGATAAAAGTTTGAAAGTGACTTCCTTTTTGTTCTTTTTTGGATAAAGACTTTCGAGAATAGCTTTCTAAGATGAAGCTAAAGTAGGCCTTTCTTCTCACTTTAGCATTAAGCAATGAAAATGGAAAGAAGGTTCAATAAAGAGAGTAGGTTTTGGTTCTTTCATCCACATCTCTCGTTTATTGGGTTGATGTCTTCACATCATAGCACTGAGTGTGAAGAAGAAAGCAAGGTCGCCTCAACAGTTGTCCTACCAGTATTGATCACTGTATAACAAATTTTATAGATCCTGCACAAAAATTTTCCATTAGTTTACCCACTGGTTAAAATTGCATACCTTTGATTCCTCTTCTTGTTTTTCTTCCGCAAAACGAAAAGATTAAACTCCTGCATTGTCATATATATAGTGGGGGAGGAGAATCTTCTTCCCGCTCTAATACTCTTAATTCTACTCCAGAATGGAAATATGATGTGTTCTTGAGTTTTGCGAGGGAAAGACACTCGATTGAAGTTTGTGGATCACTTAGATGAAGCTTTTAAAAGAAGTGGCATCAAAACGTTTAGGGAAGATGAAGATCTTGAGAAAAGAAAAAAAAAAAGGGGGGGGGGGGGGCGGCATAAAACAAGATCTCTTTCAAGCTATTGAAGATTCTCTCTGTGCAATTCTTATTATTTCTGAAAGTTATGCAAATTCTATGTAGTGTTTGGATGAGCTTCAAAAGATTCTTGAATCTCGAAATACATTGCATCGACGGGTTTTTCCCATCTTCTATGAAAATACAACCAAAGTGCAAAATTGGAGAACTGTTTTGTATGAAATTTCCAACTTCTCTGGTTGGGTTAGTTTTTCCTTACACTCATTTATTCATATTTTCTAGGGAAAAAAAAAATCCTCTCATTTTCCTCTCATTTTTGTCAAAGTACCTCATCTTGACGTATACAGTAAAAAATGGACAGTCCAAATTTAATATTATGTAAAATCATTATTACAATATTTTCCAAATAATTTTTTTCCCTTTTATCTGTATTACCAATTATTTAGATTAGATTTTAACTATTTAAGTTTATTTATTTATGTTAATAATAATAGTATTATAAAATATCACAATTTGAACCACTCAATTTTTTAATCCAATGAGATTTTGAGAAGAAAATTAGAAAGAGGGAAAATGAAAAAGCGTAAACCCAGATTAGGCTTGAACTAGGAAAAAATCAATGCTTGCCCCCATGGTAGTGAAAACGTAGTTTTTACCTAAAAATGGAAGGAGAACGTAAAATTGTAATACAAAACGTAGTTTTTACCTACATATGTATATAAAAAAATTCAAGAAAAGTAAGGCATCTACCATCATTGTTTAAAATTCAATGCAATATCAATCAAAAAATCCAACATTGTCATCAAATACATTCAAATAAAGGAAAATAACCTCAATACAGTTCAAAATTCAAGTCTAATTTAAATTCAATACCACAGTACCACTCATTATCCAATTTTACTAAGATGACTTAGCAAGCCAATTGATTATAGAAACTCCTCCCGCTCCTAAAGAATGACAGTGAAAACACTCCTTCAATTTATGATCCCTAGCTCAATTTCATCTTGCAATTTATGACTATGAAAAATGTTGCCTAGAGCAACTAAGGTGCGCCAATGATTGTTTCTGATAAATGATTTAAACTCGAGCTTCTACAAGGCTAGACACACATCGAGCTAAGTCATTTACCAGATCATACATCGCAAATTCCATGAGAATTTTCTAAATTGATTATAATATAAAGAGATTAATAAACAGAATGCCAATTCACAACAAATCCAACATGGCACAAAAACACAATCAAAGCATATAAGTTGCTAGTAATCAAAATGAAAATGAAGAAAGAAGTAGTAACCAATTACAGACCATTCAAGCAAAAACCAGCAACTAAAGTTAAAAATAAAAAATAAATTCAGTCTATAAATATTCCCAGGTTCAAAAGCGTCAATATTCAAATGATTAAACAACTAGATTCAAAGCCAAATTAAAACCCAAAAAAAGGAAACCAGAACAAACAAAGCAATCTTACCGAATTTTGGGAAAAAAGCAAAGCCCTAGGGTTTGAGCCTTCTTCAATACTTGCCGAAGAACAGCCATGTAGGAAGAAGAGTCGGCGAGTTCGAGCAAGTGCAGGACGCTTGTTCGTAGACAATGGTGATATTTTAGTTTGCCAATGCAAAAGGTTTATCCGCTTCCTCTCTCAGAGACGAGAATGTGTTTTGTTCTTCGAGATCGACAAGCCTAAACTAGAAGTGTTTTCATCGACGATGAAGGCGGTGGAGGAGGTACGATGTGGATGGAAAGGGCGTCGGAGGAGGAGGGATTTTGATCGACGACGGACGGACGAAGTGAAGAATTGATTCTCAG
Organism: Acacia crassicarpa; assembly: GCA_034222035.1. NCBI lineage: Eukaryota > Viridiplantae > Streptophyta > Magnoliopsida > Fabales > Fabaceae > Acacia > Acacia crassicarpa. The sequence goes on from JAWXYG010000003.1 coordinate 46,752,697, forward strand.
TTTCTCACTGAAGGAGTCGCAGCCGCGGGGTTGAGAAGCTGCGAAGTGCGAACAATGGGATTAGGGATTAGATTTAGGGCTAGACCGCTGGACTGGTTGGTTTTTTCCCCCCATGTTTTTTGCAAAAACGCAGCGTTTTTATGTTTTTACATTTAAACGCTGCGTTTTTACCGTTTTCACTCTGAATCCGTTTTTTTCCAGAACGAAACGCATTTAACCCAAAAGAAAACGCAAAAACGGCGTTTTTACCGTTTAAAGCGCGTTTTTGACTACCATGTCAATGACTATATGCTTTATTGGGGAGAGGACACTCGTAGGGAGACTTGTAAGAAATTTAACATTTCAAGGTTTAAGACAGTTTGGAAGGGCAAAAAGCAGAAGAAGAAACCTGCAAATATTCTTAGATACTTTCCTTTAAAACCTCGCTTACAAAGATTGTTTATGTTGTCTAAAACAGCTGAGCATATAAGGTGGCATGAAGCTGACAAGAAAGAAGATGGTAAACTTAGATATCCATAGGATGCTGAAACATGGAAAGCGTTCGACTCAGACTTTCCAGATTTCGCGGCGGACCCTAAAAATGTTCTTCTTGCTTTGGCGACCTACGGTTTTAATTTATTTGGGAATCTTAACACAAGCTATAGTATATGACTAGTTGTTTTGATACCCTACAACTTGCCTCCTTGGATGTGTATGAAACAAAGCTCCTTCATTATGTCCATGATCATTTCAGGCAAAAAGGCATCGGGAAATGACATCGATATGTATCTCCAACCGCTTATAGCGGAGTTGTGGAATGTAGGTGTTGATACGTATGACGTGCATGAGAAGACACTGTTCAACTTGCATACAGCCTTGATGTGGACGATAAGTGACTTTCCTGGCCTCAGAACATTATCCAGGTCGAATGTGCATACCGACCTTATGTGTCCAGCTTGCAATTTTGACTCTAACTCGGTGTACCTTCCCCACAGTCATAACTGGTTCCTCATAGGTCATTAAAGGTTTCTCAATGGTACGCATAGGTTTTAGGTTGCAACGCAATCGTTTCAATGGGCAACAGGAAAAAAGATGACCTCCTCTGAATTTATCCGGTGCAAAAATCATAAAGCTGTTAGTTCTCTTATGGTTTTGATGATTGCCAACAACTACAAACAATGTAAAGAGGTTTTGCTCATAAAGGTTGAAAACCTTGAGTAAGAGCAAACCTCGAGGTTGGCACTGAAACCTCGAGGTTTGGCCTTACAGAAGCTTTTAAAAGACAAGTGTTTCATGTTCAAAACTTGGTTTCACAAAAACAATGTGAAATCTTGAGGTTGGTAAGTTAACCTCGAGGTTCTGGACTCTTTAGAAAAACTCAAGTTTTGCACCAACGCAGGAAACCTCAAGGTTTGGTTGAAAACCTCCAGGTTTATGTTTTGGCGCTTAACTGATCTTTTTGAAAAACATGTGAAACCTCGAGTATTACAAGTAAACCTCGAGTTTTAACTCATCCAGAGAGGTTATGGTTTTCATCAAGCATGAAAACCTCGAGGTTCATATTGAAACCTCGAGGTTTATCACTTTGTGTTAAAACTCAAGATTTCAGGAAAACACTTAAACCTCGAGTATTGTTTGTAAACCTCGAGTATTATGGCACACAGAGAGCAAACAGGTTTTCAAAGAATTGAAAACCTCGAGGTTGAGCCTTTTGTCCAAAAACTTAACTTTACAAATTTAGAAGCAAACCTCGAGTATGGTTTTACAACCTCGAGGTTATCGGGCTCCAGAGGAAAAATGGATTTTTCACCAAGTTTCAAACCTCAAGGTTTCTGTTTGAAACCTCAAGGTTTGTGACTTTCAAAGATTTTTTAAGGGTTTCTTTACAAAGGAAACCTCGAGGTTCACAGAGTAACCTCGAGGTTACATGATTTTTCAACTGAGTTTGCTTGAGTTATTCAAGCAAACCTCGAGGTTTGATAAACAAACCTCAAGGTTTCTGGCCGTTACTGCAAATTCGAATTTGGGAATTCTGTAATACCTTCTTGTTTGATCTCAATGCTTTCCATGATTATTCTATATTGATTCTAGATATGTTTAACCATCTTTTTAGTGAGTTTTAGACAAATTAACAAAGGTTTATTGAAGGATTAGAGCAAAAGCAAAAAGTTGTCAGAACATTTAATGCTTAGTCCAGAAAATTTGCTTCCTTTGGTTAATCCACTTGTACACGACTGCAAAAGATCAAAAGGAAGATTACTACAACCAGAAACATCCTCTCTAACGGATTTATTGCCAAAAAGCCAACTCAGACTCAATAAACAGCTGGATTATGCAGAAAAGAGAGAGAGAAGATGCCAAAGGATGAACCTTCACTCAGCAGATGATCTCCAACGGTTCAATCCTCTTTATAACGGTCATTTAATGTTCTCTAGCTATAAATAGAGTTCATTAACTCCTTCACAAGCGGATACACCAACCAAGAGCGAAAATTTATTGTATTCATTAATAGTGTTCAGCTTTCTTCTGTAATAGTGTCTTCAAGACATTTGTTCTTCAGCGATTATCATATCTACTCTGTAAGAGAGTTATTACTTGTAAATCATTTATTGATAGAGAAAACCACAAGTCAGGGGACTAGGTGGTTAGGGTGTATTGATTGCAACTTGTAAGGGGGAGTGTGTTCTAGTGAGAGAACAACCCTAGTACAGAGTTTGTAATCATTTGTTGAAGATAGTGGATTGAGAATCCCAAGTGAGGCTTGGGGACTAGATGTAGGTCAGAGAAAGGACCGAACCAGTATAAATCGATTGTGCAAAGCTTCTTCTTTCTTACTCCTCTGTCTTACCCTGTTTTAGTTTCTCAAAAACAGAGTTATGTCTTTAAATTTTTAAAGATACCCAATTCACCCCCCCTCTTGGGTATCAAGCTCCAGTCTTCAAGAGCAGCTTCAAGATGTTGAATTTGAGTATAGGAAAAAAGATGATCTAGCAAAGACTAGGAGAAAGACTGCCAGGGCTTCTGGTTTTGCACCTCAGCAACGGCGGAAGATAAACGTCTTCTTCACTTTTCTATATTGGAAAGATAATTTGCTCTGACACAGTTTGGATATCATGCACATTGAAAAGAATGCATGCGACAATGTGTTGTACATGATTCTAAAATGAACCAGGCAAGTCAAAAGATTATCTTCAAGCGAGGAAAGAGTTACGGGAGATGGGAGTTCGTGCAGATGCGTGGCCAAATGAGCATGACAGATTTCAACTGGCAAAATTCACCCTGACAAAACCCAATAAGGAAATCTTCCTTGTAACTTTGAAGAAAATAAAAGTTCTTGACGGGTATTCAAGCAACATTTCACGATGTGTTGACGTGCAGGCTCGAAAGGTTATTGGGCTAAAGAGTCATGAGTCATGACTCACATGTGCTTATGCAACAGTTGCTTCCAATAGCCATAAAAAATACGTTGTCTCTCAATATGTCAATTGTCTTGGTCGAGCTGTGTTCTTTCTTCTAGAAGTTGCGTTCCAAGGTTTTAATCGTGAAGGAGCTCAACCAACTGCAACAGAAAATCATTCTTACGCTGTGTCATCTGGAGATGATCTTTCCTCCGTCATTTTTTTGGCGATGGTTCACCTGATAGTATACCTTGTTCACGAAACAAAGCTTGCTAACTTAATACACCTTAATTACTTAAGGATTACTTCCTAGTCGCACATTTCAGCATTCATATATTGACATTTTTCCTTCATTACTTTATAGGTTTCTTGGGAAACTGAAATGTTGCGTGAGGAATAAGGCGTGACCTGAAGGTTTAATAGCAGAAGGTTATATTGGAGATGACGTCTTGCATTTTTGTTTTAGGTACTTTGATGACATTGAGATGTCATTCAACCGACCGCCTCATGTAGATGATTGTCTTGAGCCAAAGCCAAAGTTATTAGCAACAGAGTTGTTAATCCCTCGTATTGGTAAACCAGTTGGCGGAAGTGAGAACTTCAAACTGACAACACTTGACAAGTTTCAAGCACATAGACATGCCTTCATTAATTGCACTAAAGTTGAATCGTACCTTCAGTAAGGATTGCACATAGATATATGTTATCCTATATATTTCCTTACATTTTAAACTCAAATTTCATGATCGTCTTTGCATGTTTAATTGTAGGGAATTCAAGAGTCATGTCAAGCGTCAACTAAGGATCCGTACATGGACATCATCCGAAATTGATAGAAAGGTCCACAAAGAATTCTCGGGTTGATTTACGAGGAAAATAATGAATGACCACAACCCGCACTCACCAGAATTCAGAGATCTTGAACTCGACCCGCTTGACCACACCTAAAGATTTATGGCATACAATATCAATGGTTTCAAGTTTTGCATCGTTTCACAAGATCAGGGATTGCTGACCCAAAACCAGCAGTAACGGGAACATGCAGTTCAATTATGTCCCATATTATGGGAAGCTGCTTGTGTTGGGATCCATACACACAACGGAAGAATTGAATCCACAAAATTTTACGAATCCCGATGAAAAGGATCTATCAACGGCGTTTAAATCAGGTAGTAAAGAACCGTACTTATGCGAACTTGTAAGCGTCTCATTCAATTCGATCTCGTGTGCATCCTACTTGATCAACAGGAGCCGACTCTGTGAATCCACTCCCTCTACTGGTACCCACACGAACAACCTCCAACATCGATGGCAGCGTGTTAACGCCTTTAGTATTTTCAAGTCTCTACTTTTCTCTCTAGGGTTTCTCGCGACTTTTCTAATACGTCTTGCAAAATGTCCCGTAGGTTTTTCAAAACCCAATAGGCGTATTATATATTAAAAAACAATCCTTATTAATCTTGAAATTCAAATTTGGATTAAATAATATATTGATTAAATCTATTTAATAGATCTAATCTAATCTAATTATTTAATCTGAATTAAAAGCCTGCTGATTTAATTTATCTCTATAAATTAAATCTGAGATATGATATCTATTTATTTAATTAAATCTGAGATACTATATCTCAAATCAAATTAAATCAGATATATGATATCTTTTTTTCTAAAATTAAATCTGAGATATAATATCTCTATTTGTTTTAGATATTTAATTTATCAAATAAATTAAATACAAAACAAATATCATATAATAATATTATAATCTCTATTAAATAATATTATTATATTATTTTTGAATTTAATAATATATATATATATATATATATCTCAAGATTACATATAGTATTCATTAAATTTTAGATATATCTAAGATTAAATGATCTAGACACTATTGCTCGTGTTGGGCTATTCTTATGTGCGACCCTACAGGCCCACATGAGGTTTGCAGCGGGCCAATACTGTACCAGCTCACAAGTTGCAAGCGGCCTCTAGTAAGACATTGTGACTACCAAATTCATATGGGGATCGATGATACGATACAATCTATCATACAACCATGTCACGTCCATTTTGTCACACAATAATTTGGTTAAGGATGAGGCATGGATAATGTCAATGTTCTTGACCATTACTTTCTCGATTCTTGAGTAATCTAATAATTGAAATGGAAATTCCTTTCTATCGCAGTATAGCCATACATTTCTCAAACTCACTTATCGAGAGGCCTAGTATTATCTCTCTACAAATGTAAGGGATAAATTCCATCTTGACCATTCACATTCCTTTGCATGAAAACCACTGATCCCAATCCAAGCCTTTATCATCACCCGGTCAAAGGTGACTTTTAACCAAATCAAAGATCATCGACTCTCATGTAGGAATCCATGATGACCTCAGGTTAAAAGGCGTTGTGACGTAGTTATATATGAGATAAGCTTATGACTAAATCCATGCGGCTTTCTCATAGTGGGTCGGTCCAGCACCTTGTACTCTTACAAGTGCCTATGACTTTGATTTGTATCTCCATACCTTATCAAAGGCATACTGGTCTTATTTCATCTTCACTCCCAGGTAGATGACTGACCAGGGACATTTAGGATAATCTATAAGATATATCCAAGGATACAATTATCACTATGAACATGCAAATGAATGATAACAAAATGGAGAATACTTTAAATGACATTAACGTTTAAAGTGTAATGACTTGCCCCTAGGGCATAATTTCCAACAGCTTGATGTGGTCAAGATAAATTACCAAGGTCGTTTCACCGTGACGCTGTTCAAGTGTTTGTGGACGAATACGACAATGTCCCTAGGATTCACGACTGAAGACTTAGGCATCACATCAGTGAATTTCTCCCGGCCTATTCACACTAGTCAATCTAAAGAAAATGAGCCACATATTCTTGACTCAGAGGCCCATCAGGTTTATTATGTCTCGGATGAGAAGCACATGGATTGGAATATGGTGGTTCACTTAAAGCCTCAGGACCTTTACGACATAGGCGATGGTGATAACATCACCTACGAGAGTGAGCCGTTTCAACCCACCAGTTATGAAAACTTCTTCCCAGACGGCGAAGACAATTTACCTATAGTTTGGTACATTTTTTAATATACACTTTATGAAATAATAACATTTAACTAAATTTTTATTTTTGTTCAAACATAATCAACTCACAAGTAATATTTTCTCCATACTTTTTTTCTATAAGGATGGGGACGAAGATTGAGAGAAAAAATTATGCTTACAATTTAATATGTAATCTTCTATTTTTTTTAATAAAAAAAACACAATAATAGAAAAACCAAGAAAACCGCTACAATTACATAACCACTACGAAAAATGTATCCTTAACTGCTACAAAGTGTAACAGCTACAAAAAGCGTAACCTCTACCGCTACAAAATGGTACAAAGATATCAATATAAATATCCCCCACTAAACCACATTTAATATGCATCAGTTTTGTTTTCTAACACGTTTTCTCTCATATTTCTACGTTTTCTCAAAGAGGTTAAGTGTTTGAAGAAGATAAGTGCTATTCAACCGGATCAAATATGATGATTATCAAAATATTTATTTTTTCTTCTACTTTGTGATTCTAATTTTTGTTAAATTAAAATTGTACGAATATTTTTCAACTTTCTTTCTACTTTCACACACTTTATTCCATCTACTTTTACACACATTATTTTTGGAATTAAATATTATTTAAATCAACTCATAATTAGTTATTATTATATCTGCATATTCTCATTGTTTTGCACCGATATAATAACAATATATAATCAAATATCATATTTTAATATCATTTATTTTCACTAAAAATATAAATTATCGATAATACAATATTTAGTTAACTAATATAATAATTAAAAAATTAATTTTTTTTGAAATTTTATCCATTTGTAATAGTTAACAAACCGCTACAAATATGAAATTTTTTTTTTGAAAATGTGGCAAAAAGAAAATGACGGGTATAAGTAGCAGTTCACAACTACTACAAATATAAAAAGAATTAAAAATGGCGGCAAAACTGTAAGTTACGGCTGAACCCAAGAGGGGGGGTGAATTGGGTGAAGTATAAAAATTTCCATTCTTTAAAAGATTTTCGCAATTCAGGAAATTCATCTTTGAGTAATAAAAGTAAGATCACAAACAATTGGTAAATACTCAAATGTAAATGATGGAAATGCAAAAGATAAGGAAGAAGAGCTTGCAAACAGATTTATACTGGTTCGGTCTTTTCCTTGACCTACGTCCAGTCCCCAAGCCTCACTTGGGTTTTTCAATCCACTATCTTCAATAAGCTTGATTACACGATCTGTAACTGAAGCAATCCTCTCTCTAGGATTCACTCCCCCTTACAATCTGTAATCAATACACTGCTTGATTACACACTCTGTACTAGAGATTATCCTCTCACTAGGATACACTCCCCCTTACAAGTTGTAATCAACACAATGTTTATCCCACTCAAGATTACCCAATCTTGAGTAACTCTCAGAAAGATAATGTGTTTACAATAATTTTCCTCTTAAAGGAATGAATAAATGATCACTGAAGTTCAGATACAATTCATTTCACTCTCTAAGCTATTTAGATATGAAAAACAGAGTGAGAATGATGTAGAAGCAGAGTATCAGCATTTTGGCATTGTAAATTTGTATCTCCTCGTTTTTCTGCTTGAGTCCATGACTTTTATAGGTAGAGAATGATGTGTGACCGTTTTTGACCGTTGTAGGATGAATCAGACCGTTGTAGTTGATTGTCATTAAGTGTGGTCTGCTTCTCTCTCTAAACTCCAACTAATCCATGTGGTAATTTGATCTGAGGTGGCTCTCTGAGAATTTGCCCGCTGGAGATGACTTTACTTGTTGTAGTAAGCATTCTTTAATGTTTAGAAGGCGTGCTCAGATGGATTAGCTGAAAGTAGGTTGATTTGCAGAAGTGCATTTAATGCACTGTTCACTTTTTGCTTTTTGGCTTTGACCTCCAAAAATCTTCATCTGATCTTACTGAAATTCACTCAACAAACTTGTTAAACATAGCTGGGATCATAAGTGAATGAATTATAGAAGCAACAAGATCAAACAATAATGATTTGCAAATTCGCGTAATTCAAAAATCAATTTTGACCGTTGTATACTGCGGTAAGTTCCTCTATACTGGAGTATGACACTGTGCATAAGTGTCCATACTGCAGTATCCAAAGTCATACTGCGGTATGTAGCTTCCAGAGGCAAATCATCGTGACTTGTGTTCGAAAATCATGACCTATACTGCGGTATGTTAGTAGTATACTGCAGTATGGCACTGTTTGTGTGAAAAAGTTTAAGTTCAAAAAGCCTCTATACTGGAGTATACAAATCTAATATCCTTCGTTTTAATCATCTGAAACTAACCAATAAAGTGGTTAAACATATCTAGGAACATTAGAGATTAATCATAGGAAGTATTAAGATCAAACAAGAAGGCATTGCAAATTCGTCAGATTTGATTTTCAAGTTTGATGTTCAATACTTGCGTCAATACTGGAGTATGTTAGTGAAAGTATGCAATACTGGAGTATAGAACTCCATACTGGAGTATGCAAGAACATGTGTCAAGTTGAAAACAAGTTTAAGAGCTCAATACTGCAGTATGCAAACCTATACTGCAGTATACAATAGTTATAAAATTTGGGAGCTCTCTGTATAAGCCTATACTGTAGTATACATACCCATACTGCGGTATTTACTTTCCTTGAAAAACTTGGTTGCTCTCTGGATGGCCCTATACTGCAGTATACATATCTATACTGCGGTATTGACTTGACTGAAAAAAATTTGATTCCCCTCTGGAAGTCCAATACTGCGGTATAGCACCCTATACTGCGGTATTGACTTAACTGAAAAAATTTGATTCCCCTCTGGAAGTCCAATACTGCGGTATAGCATCCTATACTGCGGTATTGACTTAACTGAAAAAAAAATTGATTGTTATCTGGAAGTCCAATACTGCGGTATAGCACCCTATACTGCGGTATTGACTTAACTTGAAAATTTTTATTGTTCTCTGGAAGTCCAATACTACGGTATAGCACCCTATACTGCGGTATAGCACCCTATACTACGGTATTGACTTATAAAATGCAATTGAGCAATACTTGAACTGACCATCAACTTCTAAGGGCCATATCTCTCTGGTACGAGCTCTGTTTTGATCCGTTTAACTCTTGATGGAAAGCTCTGTGAGTCTATTTTCATATGCCACTGATGTCAGCTCAATCGGATTTGTCGTTTGTGAGATATACTCAAAATACCGAAGGCTGTTCCTGACTGTGACGCTGATCTTTGTGTCAACTTGTAAAATTCATCAATAATTCATCTAAACTCCTTTGGGCATGAATTTTTGTCACCAATACGTGTTAGATGTCTAATTTCCAATTATTTTGGTTTCGTCTCAATCCAATCTCTGGTTTGTGAGATATCATCGAATTACCAGACATCGCCCGTGCTGAAAGTGAACAGAGTGGAGCTGAAGGGCTGATCACGTTGCATATGATCTTGGAGCCTTCTAGCCGCTGATTTTTGCTGACTTTAACTCCAAATTGAGCCATTTGAACTTCCATATGATCTTGGAGGGTTCTAGCTTTAATATAAGAGCTTGAATAATTGTATCTTCATTCCATTTAGCAAGTTCTTCTTTCTTTCTTCTCCTCTTGATCATTTTCCATAACTCAACTCTTTCTTCCTTCTCTTCTCTTGATCACTCCATATCATTTGACTCACATCTTCTTTGATTCAATTTCTTCTTCTTGTAATTTCTTATCTCCTTCTTGATTATTCTTCTTTCTAATTCAACTTGAACTAATCTACATTAAACATAGTAGTTAGTCAATGTATGAGATATATTATATAAACTTTTTGATTTTATATTAGACATCATCAAAACTAATCATAATCAACATTCTCCCCCTTTTTGATGATGGCAAATACCTTAAGAAAAATATGTATGAATATGAAAATACATTAGATGCAACATATTTTTTTCTTGCCATTCTCTCCCCCCTATTTGTCATTAGCAAAAAGTTGAAGTAAAGAGGAAATGATTAAAGAGACACATATGAAACCAGATTAAAAGAGTCAAAGAAACTGATTTTCTCTCCCCGATTGAAAGTGCTTTCGTTTTAAATATGATGCAATTTAGAATGTTTTTATGAAAACAAATTTAAGAGAATTTGGAGAGGTTTTCAAGACAACTTTCACACATAAAGCATAAAGATACCAAACATGTGCAAAATTTCTACTGAATATAAAAAGATAGGGATTAGAAATGCTCATGTTGGTTTTGCAAATTGATGAACGATCTGGCCTGAGATGAAGCTGTCGTATGAGATTCTTTGATGAGGCTCAATAGCAGGATCATGAATATCCTATATGATGCAAATAAGATGAAAGTATTGGCTTCTTGTTATTCACTTCTTGAGGATTATCACATCTAAATATGGTCTGTACTCAGCTTCCATCCTTTGCTCTTCCTTTATAGATCATCCATGTATAGCACATCTCAGCTTCAAAGATTGATCACCAAAGTTGTAACACATAACCAAATCTCCTGCTACAAATTAAAAACATCCTTTCCAGAAGAGATTTGTTAGTGCAACCAGATATCAAAGTATTCCTTTCGAAAAGATATTTTCAAATAATAATGAAAGGAAAATATAAGATATTTTCAAGAGTGAAATTAACTCATCATCAAAACTAATAAAAGATAGTGAATGTAGATGGGTATGTTTAAAGAGATTTTCTTCAAATAAAATAGAAGAACACATCTGAATGTGAAGCTCCTCCTTAATGAATGCATGACTAAAATGTGAAATTCCCTTTAATGATACCAAATAATAATGTGACACAAAATGTTATGAAGTCTAAAGATCCTCCAACTCTAATGGACATAATGGTATCTCAGAATTAAGAACTTTTAAGGCACATGGATGGACTTGAAATTGGTATGAAGAAATCACTTATGCCTTTATGATGATAAAAGAGTTTTAAAGCATAAGGATCATTTTAAAAATGGATTTGCTCGGCTAAGATTCATGAGATAAAATTAAATGAATAAAATCAAATTAGCCTAGCATGATTATGATATACAATACACATATTGTTTCATAATACAATACCTCACTTGAATAATATCGTAATTACTCAAGTTAATCCTTTGTAGTCCATAGATGCATTACTAGATAGTTATTATCCATTATTTCGAATGCATCTTGGAAGCTGAAATCTTGAATGAGCTTTGTATAGGATTAGTTTCTGCTCATAGCTTCTCATCAAGCTAGCATGCTCCTTATCATCTTGGTTTAAGCCTTTTGCTAGTGATGGAATGTCACTCAAGTGATGCCACAAAATTTGCAGACATAGCCACTGAAATGATCTATCTTGTTTGCCTATATTCTTTGTATCCCTCAACAGAACATTTCGGTTAGCTCCTGCAAAAATATGTGTCCTTTGGTACTCAATGATTCTTGAGTCCACACAAGATTAGACATGATAACTCTAATGCCCTTATAGAATTAAATCATATGATTTTTGAGCAAAGAGTATAACAATCAAATATCAAAATATAGTTTTACCCAAACAAATAAGATCAAGCCAATGAATTGAATAGGGTAACAACTAAATGATACCAAAAATGTTATTTCTCAATGACAATTTGTGAATACACTTTATGCAGAAAAGATGTCATTGATAAAAATGAGTGTAGAAAACCTTATCTATAACTATAAGCATTTATCAATTTGAAGTTCAGATTTTTCAAGAAAGATAATGAAATATGCAAAGTATTTCAAATCTTGAATGGTCTTTCAAAAATGTGATGACACATTATGAAATCAATATTTTTCATACATAAAAGATTTTTGAAACTTGTTTGAAAACAATGTTTATTATAAATATGATGGAAGTCAATAGATTTAATGAATATATCAATATGCTTCAGTTTTAGAAAACATGTTGAACATTGAAGTTAACATGTTGAAAAATTTTCTGAAAAGCCAAAGTCATGAAAGTAAAGCATTATCAAGACATGCTTAGCACAACATATATAAGCTTAATGACTTTGCTATTGACCAAAAGATAATCTTGCCTTTTAGAGTAGAGTCTTGAAAACATAAGAACATTCAAGGCAAGAATTATGAGTATTCAAAAGTAGTTACTCAAAACATGGATGTAGACAAATGCTTATATATTTGAGTAACACAAGTAGTACTAGGATTCATAAACAATGAAGTACAAACTCATTAATCCAAATGATCAGAATTCCATAATATTATCCTAGTAAGTTATTCCATATAATGGTTAATGCACTAACATTTAATGCATTAATGATCATTCATAATAACTTGGAATAACTTAACCAATAAGAATTTATCCAATAAGCATGAGATTTTCACAAATTGAATTTCTTTTTGGAGATAAGCTTGAGGCTCATATAGATAATCAATTTGTTAGATATAAGATCTAACTTAATAAAGAATAAGGAATGAGGAGTTCAAGCATCACATTTAATACCAAAGATCAATATGTGAATGACAGGGAAAACTCAATTGGACCCATTTGAAGCATATCTAACATTCAATATACAATATTAACTTCCAATTTGAAACATTATTTGAATGCAATCAAAGTATGAATATGTTCTCAAAGCATTTGTATGCATTTTCTTAAAACAATGTGAATTGAAATCCAAACAGATTTTACACTTGTGCATTTCAAAAATATAAAATCAACAAAGTTATGCACAAGTTCACTTGTTTGATTATTCACTAACAAATTCATTTATGGTCCATTTAGCAATCTGAAAACATTTTGAAAAGCACAAATAATTGATTGCTTAATGTTATCCAGTATTGGACAAGTATACATTACCCAAATACGAATTTCATACAAGCATAGTTTTAGGGTAAGATTAAATATCACCATGATTTTCTTTGTCCTTGTTGAAGCTTGCTGGGATGAAATGATGCAGATATCTCCAGCTTTGATATACATCAACATCAAGCATTGCTTCTTCAGCTTTTCTCAAGAATTTGAATTATTTCATCGTATAGTTGCTTTCTTGAGAGGCTTTCCTTGTTCCTACAATACTATATAACTCTTTTTCTTCTTTGGTATCCAATTTTAAATTGGATCAATTAATTGTTAGTATGTAGAAACAAAATTTACATGCTCTAAGAATATAAACAAATTAAGATAATCGAGCATAATGAATCAAACACAACTTTATGCATAAAAGATAGATGTTTTTCAACTCATAATGTGTGCATAAAGAGTTAAGCTCTTGAACATTGCAAAATATATATGAATAAATCTATCAAGTGGTTTTTCAATTTCAAAAATGATTTTTAATGTTCATTCCTACTATCCAATGTGTAAAACCTCAATAAATATTCTAGATAATAGAGTAGGAGGTTTTACCAACATGTACCCTTTCCTTAGGTACTTGGAAGATTGGCTTTGCATGCCCATTGTCTCTTTGATGTCTGCAAAGTCTTCTCAGAGGATATAGGTTTCAAGTATCTTCTGTTTGATACTTGAGAAATCCTTCTTTTCTTGTGCACCTCAAGGTAGTTATACGGTACTCTCTGGTAGTTTGTTCTTGAGGGTAAATATATTCCTCTTGCTGGTAACCCTTGCTTCTTTTGATGTTTAAGACTTGTAGATTCAGCAACGGGTGCCATGTGAGTTCTTTTACTTGATGTAGATTCTATAATCTCCTTCTTTGGTGCATGAGAAACTCTTGGCTTCTTCTTCCTCTTCTTTGTACCTTGATGTCCATTGATATTCAAATCATCCTGCACACATGGAGTACTAGATGGACATTTTGGTACCCACTTATACTTGGGTCCTTGATTGTTAGTATTGGACCTTGATTGTCCTTTAGGAACCCAAACAAATTTATTTCTTACATTGGAATTTCTTCTAATATAACATGTGTAAGAAATATGTCCAGATTTTCCACAATAATTGCAAGTAATATGATTATGCTTGTTATAAACATCTTTGCAAGAATTATGTGGTTCTAGTGGATGCAATTTCGAGTGATTCATGTTCGTGCATTCTTTCTTCCCATATAATTTTCCAGCATGATTGACAATACTTTTGTTTTTCAAAATAGAATCAGTAATTGGTTGAAAAACAATTTTATGAAAATGTTCAAAAACATTTTTCTTAACTACATAAGGAAAATTGGAATTATTTACCACTTGTGTGTCTTGAGCTTTGGATAATGGTTCATCACGATCTTCCATGAGCTCTCCTTGGGAATCATCTTTCTCTTGTTCTTTTGTGTTGACTGGATTTTGGGAGTATTCAATGATTTCTCCTTCTTCATTCTCCACTTCCAATTGTTCATCAAGTGAGGATACATCGCTTGTAATTTCAGATGAACTATCAACACAATCAACTTCAACACAATTGTTAAAAGGATAAAGAGAATCAAGAGTATCCCATATATCTTTAGCACTAGAGCAACATTTGATTTTCACAAAATCATTTTCGGTTAGAGCACTATATAAAATTTTCATTGCTCTAATGTTCAATGAAAACAATTTCTTTTCTTTTTCTGTCCAATCCTTCCTTGGTTTGAAATCAAAAGCATTTGTAAAAACATTCCACATATAAAAATCAGTTGCTTTGATAAAACTAGTCATTCTAGCTTTCCAAAACCAAAAATCAATATCTTTAAAAAGTGGTGGAATGGTAAAATCAAAGCCTTCTGAAAACGAGGAACACCCGAAATCAGCCATTGAAACTCTTGAGACGGTTAAGGCCTTTAAACAAGAGCCCTGCTCTGATACCAAATGTAAGTTACGGCTGAACCCAAGAGGGGGGTGAATTGGGTGAAGTATAAAAATTTCCATTCTTTAAAAGATTTTCGCAATTCAGGAAATTCATCTTTGAGTAATAAAAGTAAGATCACAAACAATTGGTAAATACTCAAATGTAAATGATGGAAATGCAAAAGATAAGGAAGAAGAGCTTGCAAACAGATTTATACTGGTTCGGTCTTTTCCTTGACCTACGTCCAGTCCCCAAGCCTCACTTGGGTTTTTCAATCCACTATCTTCAATAAGCTTGATTACACGATCTGTAACTGAAGCAATCCTCTCTCTAGGATTCACTCCCCCTTACAATCTGTAATCAATACACTGCTTGATTACACACTCTGTACTAGAGATTATCCTCTCACTAGGATACACTCCCCCTTACAAGTTGTAATCAACACAATGTTTATCCCACTCAAGATTACCCAATCTTGAGTAACTCTCAGAAAGATAATGTGTTTACAATAATTTTCCTCTTAAAGGAATGAATAAATGATCACTGAAGTTCAGATACAATTCATTTCACTCTCTAAGCTATTTAGATATGAAAAACAGAGTGAGAATGATGTAGAAGCAGAGTATCAGCATTTTGGCATTGTAAATTTGTATCTCCTCGTTTTTCTGCTTGAGTCCATGTCTTTTATAGGTAGAGAATGATGTGTGACCGTTTTTGACCGTTGTAGGATGAATCAGACCGTTGTAGTTGATTGTCATTAAGTGTGGTCTGCTTCTCTCTCTAAACTCCAACTAATCCATGTGGTAATTTGATCTGAGGTGGCTCTCTGAGAATTTGCCCGCTGGAGATGACTTTACTTGTTGTAGTAAGCATTCTTTAATGTTTAGAAGGCGTGCTCAGATGGATTAGCTGAAAGTAGGTTGATTTGCAGAAGTGCATTTAATGCACTGTTCACTTTTTGCTTTTTGGCTTTGACCTCCAAAAATCTTCATCTGATCTTACTAAAATTCACTCAACAAACTTGTTAAACATAGCTGGGATCATAAGTGAATGAATTATGGAAGCAACAAGATCAAACAATAATGATTTGCAAATTCGCGTAATTCAAAAATCAATTTTGACCGTTGTATACTGCGGTAAGTTCCTCTATACTGGAGTATGGCACTGTGCATAAGTGTCCATACTGCAGTATCCAAAGTCATACTGCGGTATGTAGCTTCCAGAGGCAAATCATCGTGACTTGTGTTCGAAAATCATGACCTATACTGCGGTATGTTAGTAGTATACTGCAGTATGGCACTGTTTGTGTGAAAACGTTTAAGTTCAAAAAGCCTCTATACTGGAGTATACAAATCTAATATCCTTCGTTTTAATCATCTGAAACTCACCAATAAAGTGGTTAAACATATCTAGGAACATTAGAGATTAATCATAGGAAGTATTAAGATCAAACAAGAAGGCATTGCAAATTCGTCAGATTTGATTTTCAAGTTTGATGTTCAATACTTGCGTCAATACTGGAGTATGTTAGTGAAAGTATGCAATACTGGAGTATAGAACTCCATACTGGAGTATGCAAGAACATGTGTCAAGTTGAAAACAAGTTTAAGAGCTCAATACTGCAGTATGCAAACCTATACTGCAGTATGCAATAGTTATAAAATTTGGGAGCTCTCTGTATAAGCCTATACTGCAGTATACATACCCATACTGCGGTATTTACTTTCCTTGAAAAACTTGGTTGCTCTCTGGATGGCCCTATACTGCAGTATACATACCTATACTGCGGTATTGACTTGACTGAAAAAAATTTGATTCCCCTCTGGAAGTCCAATACTGCGGTATAGCACCCTATACTGCGGTATTGACTTAACTGAAAAAATTTGATTCCCCTCTGGAAGTCCAGTACTGCGGTATAGCATCCTATACTGCGGTATTGACTTAACTGAAAAAAAATTTGATTGTTATCTGGAAGTCCAATATTGCGGTATAGCACCCTATACTGCGGTATTGACTTAACTTGAAAATTTTGATTGTTCTCTGGAAGTCCAATACTGCGGTATAGCACCCTATACTGCGGTATTGACTTATAAAATGCAATTGAGCAATACTTGAACTGACCATCAACTTCTAAGGGCCATATCTCTCTGGTCCGAGCTCCGTTTTGATCCGTTTAACTCTTGATGGAAAGCTCTGTGAGTCTATTTTCATATTCCACTAATTTCAGCTCAATCGGATTTGTCGTTTGTGAGATATACTCAAAATACCGAAGGCTGTTCCTGACTGTGACGCTAATCTTTGTGTCAACTTGTAAAATTCATCAATAATTCATCTAAACTCTTTTGGGCATGAATTTTTGTCACCAATACGTGTTAGATGTCTAGTTTCCAATGCTTTTGGTTTTGTCTATATCCGATCTCTGTTTTGTGAGATATCATTGAATTACCAGACGTCGCCTGTGCTGAAAGTGAACAGAGTGGAGCTGAAGGGCTGATCACGTTGCATATGATCTTGGAGCCTTCTAGCCGCTGATTTTTGCTGACTTTAACTCCAAATTGAGCCATTTGAACTTCCATATGATCTTGGAGGGTTCTAGCTTTAATATAAGAGCTTGAATAATTGTATCTTTGTAATACCCTAAAAATCCTATTTAGTATAACCACTAAATGATACCTATTAAAGTAGGTGGATATGTGGTCTCAAAGATATTATGGTTTATCTAATTTAAAATTAGAGAATTTTCTCCTAGAGTTAAATAAACCAAAACAACTCAAATACTCTAAGTTCATTTAGGGATTATAAAATACCCTATAAATTTTCATATTGAAGCATAGTTCATATTTAAATTTTAAAGGGGCATAAAATGTTATTGAAATATCAAACAAATTAGAGGAATGTGTCAATAAATGATTGGACAAATAATTGTACATTAATTAAAGTAATTGCATTAATTTTTGCAATTAATTATTGAATCCTCTTAGGAACCATAAAATATCATAAAATCCAAGTAATTACCAAATTAAAATATGGTTCACATGGAATTAAAAGGACCAATAAGGAACTATGGAGAATACTTAAACAAGACAGGAGAAAAATAATAAATAGTTAGGTATTCATTAAATTAAATAACTATGCCCAATCTTCATCAAGGAATTGATTATAATACCCCAAAATTTGTATATCTCTTGAATATAATATGTTGGTCATTTAGGACCCATTTAAAATAGGAGAGTATGTTATCTCCAAATTAGTAAGTATATTTATTCTAATTCTCGAATAACTTATCGGTAGAGCTTAATAAGGCAAAATACAACTCCCTAAATTTTTATTAGGGGTCATAAAATATTGTAAAATACCATAAAAGCCCTTAAACCAATTAAATAGAATTTCCAACAATTCAAAGAACAATTAAACCCACAATTAGTGATATATTGTCATATAATTCACATATTGGCAAAGTTAAGCCATAAAAGGATAGGAGGAGGTCTAAAATAATTAGAGGACACTAAAAATAATTAGTAAACATCAAAAATTAATCCTAATTGAATTAACATGCATAATTAATTTAATGATGAATACTTACAAGCAATTTTGCAATATTTTGGCTAAATTCAACAATAAAGCCTAACAAGGGATCCATAATTATAACAATTGGACTTAGTAGGATCATAATTGAATTGGTAATCAATAAAATCATTTCAAACTAAGCCTAATTAAGCTAAATTAAATAGTAAACAAGAAGAAATTAATTTAGGGCTTTAGTCACAACATTGGATCATTTTTGGTAGCCCAAATCATTGCCCAAATCACCAATAAAGCCCAACACAAAAATCAAACCCAAAGGACCAGAGGGGATTTCGGTTTTGGCTGGATTCAAAGAGAAGAAAATGAATTTCAACACATGTTGCAAAGTTGGTCAAAGCTTGTAGAACACAAATCACTACTCATGGCTTAAAGTGCAAGTTTGCTTGAGCTTCTTGGAGAAGGAAAAAGAAAGAGAAGAGGGGAGAGAGAGAGGGATTTCAGCTGGAGCAATTGAGTGGTGAGGATATGAGATTTCAACTTTAACCTAGATCCAATGGTGTTTAATTGACAAGAGCAAAGTTGCATTTTATTACCAAATTGCCCAACCTTTTTCCTATAAATAGGGACCCAAGCTCTTCACTTTTCTTCACACCAAGCAATACAACACTTGCTTATTTGAGAGAGAGTTGAGAGAGCTGAAGGGAAGTCTTGAAGGAGTTCAAGCTCTAGGTAAGAAAAGTTCTTAGTTTTTGAGTTTAAATTCATAGGTAGAAGTAGTTTTGATCTTTAAAATTCTAGAATAATTTTAGTTTCATGTTTTTATAGTTTAAAATAGCTTCATTTCGAAAATTTAGTGAAGAAAGTAGTTCTGCAAAATTTCCAGATCAATAACAATGTAGTAACGAAGTTCTGGCGAAAATTCGTCGGTTAGGCGATTTCTGAACTAGTAACAGAAACACTCATATTTCATGTTGAAAATGCTCTTGAAAAATTCTGAGAAAATTCATGATGAAAGTAGACATATAGAGCTTTTTAAATATGTAAAGAACATGTTGAAATGATCTCTGTACAGTGAGAAAGAAATTCACAAAGTTTAGGCTACGAAAATGCTGGAAATTCTGGACAGAGGATGAATGCGTGAAATATGGGAATGATTTTTAAATTCTGGGCAAAGTATGGTATTTTTACTGGAAAATAGACATCCTAAGGAGTCCGGAACATTTTACGGATCTTCGTTTCGATTTTTCTAGAATTAGTTATGAATTTTCAAAGATAGGCGAATTTCTGCCCAATAATTCTAGCGGTTTTTCAATAAATTATGAGAAAATAAAATAATGGTTTAAAATACCAAGGGTAGAATAGTCAATAGTGGCCAAAATATCTTTTAGAATATTATCTTTAAATTAATAGGACGATATTGCTCTGATAGGCTGTCCGAAAGAACGCAGATCGATCCATTACGTACCGAGACTATCGACTCAGGTACGGACGCGTACTGTAACACTAACTCTGATGCTTATTGTATGCTTATATGTGATAGATAGTCTGAAACTCTGTTTTTGAAAATTGATCATACACATACAACTTGATACGGGTTATGGTTTTGATAATGCCGTTATGTTTTCCTAGCGCTGAGGACACGATAGGCCATCGTGGCACTGGAGATAGTGCAGACTATAATAACATGCATATTGCAGTGGCTGTGTTATGTTATTATCTGAATATGAGAATATTGTATGTGATTATTGCTGTTTTGCCATGGATATCTGTCATACATATTTGATACATAAGCATGAGGTTAACCGTTACTTGAGGTTCAATGGTAATTGAACCTCAGTTCTTAACATAGCGTCAGGGTCCGGAGGAACCAGGACCAAGGACAAGGATAAGGAGCTAGCGCAAGGACGAAGACAGAGAAATTTTTTATTTCAGCGTTATCTTGTTGTACTATTTTCAAACTACTGTACCGCTGTGTAAGTAACCAAATACTACAACAGTGAAGGTTTTTATCAGATACTCGCTCTTTTGAAATTATTCCGATGCTCTACTCTGATCAAATAGTTCGAAAACGTTTTAGAAAATTGGGATGTTACAATCTTCATTCCATTTAGCAAGTTCTTCTTTCTTTCTTCTCCTCTTGATCATTTTCCATAACTCAACTCTTTCTTCCTTCTCTTCTCTTGATCACTCCATATCATTTGACTCACATCTTCTTTGATTCAATTTCTTCTTCTTGTAATTTCTTATCTCCTTCTTGATTATTCTTTTTTCTAATTCAACTTGAACTAATCTACATTAAACATAGTAGTTAGTCAATGTATGAGATATATTATATAAACTTTTTGCTTTTATATTAGACATCATCAAAACTAATCATAATCAACAAAAACTTTTTCCCAAGAAATGGCGGGAATATGTTATAGCAGATACAACTGCCACAAAATAATTATGAAGTTTGGCACATTTTTAATTTAATTAGTAGCGGTTAATTAACCGCTACTAATGTCTCATCATGACATCAACGCAACCTCTTATAGTGGTGGTCATTTGAAACCGCTATAGGTACAGTAGTGGTCAAGCCATATGTAGTAACGGTTTCTATTAACCGCTATAAATGTGCTTGCAACGGTGTCTTTTATAGTGGTTTTCGTAACCGTTACTAATGCCATTTGTAGCACTGAAAACTGCTACAAATACGCCATTTGAACTGCTACAAAAGGTCTTTATTTTGTAGTGCAAAGTCGAACAAAAACTAACTTCTTTTTAGGCCCTTTATTAAGACCCGAAGGAGACGTATATGAAGTCTCTTAAATCTAAATGATATTTTTTTTCTTATTTTTTAATTTAATTTTATGGAGACTTTGATGAATGCCCATGATCATTTAAATTTGTGAGATGCACTCTTTTCATTGTAACAATGGAAAATTCAACGGTATTCATTTTGAGTTTTTTAAGAGAAAAATAAAATTTTCATATATATTATATTTGACCTTTAATTTATATATAAAAAAATCACATTCCACTTATCTCCATCCCTTTTGTTAACTTTATATTTCAAGAAAATTGAACTACAATTGCCAGTTATATCAAAAAATGTATCGTAGCATTAGTAAACACTATTCATAAAAAAACACATTTTTCATTATTATTTTATTGTATTATAAGTCTATAACTTTTTAACTCATGTTAAATTATTGGTAGGCATGAATCAGATCTCATGAGAAATATAGTTGGAGTGGTATGGACTTATTTAAGTTCTAAACTACTATATTATGATGACAATTTGTTTGGTGTTCACTCAAGAGTGGTTAATATGATTCCAATATTAGAGATTGGATTGGATGACAAATGTTATGTAGGGATATGGGGTATGGGAGGCCCTGGCAATATAATTCTTGCTAGAGTTGTCTGTGAAAAAATATCTAACAAGTTTGAAATGTGTTGCTTTTTTGACAATGTTAGAGAGGCTTTACTGCAAAGGGAAGGCCTAGCTAGTCTCTTTTCAAAAGAGGCTTCTGTCAAACTAAAAGACATGGAAATTTCTAATGGTTATGAAGGAATGAAGATGATAATAAAGCTTCTCTGTCATAAAAAGGTTCTTCTTGTACTTGATGATTTAGATGATGTAAGTCGATTAAAGAATTTAGTAGAAAATCAAAAATGGTTTGGTAAAGGAAGCAGAATAATTACAACAAGATATTGTCAAGTGCTCATCTTTTTGGAGTAGATGATGAGACGAAAACCATGAATAATGATGAAACTCTTCAACTCTTCTCAAATAAAGCATTTAACAAAGATCATCCTGAAGAGAAATAAATGAAGTTATCTGAATCTTTGGTTAAATATGCAAGAGGTCTCCCTTTGACACTTGAAGTTTTGAGTTCTTTTCTTTGCCGAAGAAGTGAAGTTGAGTGGACAGATTCTTTAGATAGATTGAAGAAAATTCCATATAGTAATATTCTTCAAGTACTTAAAATAAGTTATGATGGATTACATGAGAAAGAAAAGACAATATTTTTATATATTGCTTGTGGTTTTAAGGTGGGCCAAAAGAAGAAGTAACTCAAATTTTGGAAAGTTGCGATTTTACCCCAACAATTAGAATAAAGGTCATCTTGATTCAAAAAACTTTACTACTTGAAACGGAAGATTGCATATCAGAAATACATGATTTGCTTGAAGACTTGGGTAGACATATAGTTTATCAAGAATTTGAAAATGATGTTGGCAAGCATAGCATGTTATGGAAGTTTGAGGAAATTAAGGAAGTATTGGAAAGTAACAAGGTGAGTTCTTTATTTTATAAATTTCTCAATATGTTGACATATATCTAATGTTTTTAATGTTCTTTACTTTGTTATCATTCTCATGTTATTATTATTTTTTTTTTGGAAAATGACATTTTTATTAGGGATCAAAGGCATTAAATGCAAGTCATTGTTTTGCGAAATAACCCCTAGAAGTCAAATAAATTAAAGAACACTTTGATGCCTTTTCAAAGATGAGTAAAATTATATTATTCTTCTTATATATATATATATATATATATATATATATATATAAGAAGTATGTTAGCCCTTTCATCTTACCAAAGGGATTGAAACTTTCTAGGGAATAAAAGTTGTTCAACAGCCATTATTTCCTTTAAGCCCTTCCACTTCTATTGGATAAACTTGTTCATCTTGTCATGTCTGGTGGCCATATAAAGAAACTATGGAATGCCATTCAGGTGAGATTAATGTATCATGCATTAAGTATTGTGTGTGTGTGTGTATATATATATATATATTGTGTCCATATTTTATTGAAACATAGTTTAAGGTGACTGACTCTACAATCTTTTGTTTAGCTAGTTCATCAACAAGTTGAAATTTATCAACTTGAGATGTTCTCGGAATTTAATTGAAATTCTAAACTTCGTGTACCATTTTTAGAAAATTTATGTCTTCGTGGGTGTAAATCCCTTGTCAATTAGGTTTATCCCTCACTTGTAAACTTGGAAGAACTTGTTGAGGTTTACTTAAAAGGATGTGAAAATATTGAAAACTTCCAAAAAAATTGAAAACGAATTCTTTGATGAAGTTACATTTCAGTAAATGTAAAAAGGTTGCAATGCTCCCAAAGTTAAAAATGTTCAAAACTTGTTCAAAGTTAACCAGTAACTTACTGTTAAAGCTTGACTCAAGTTTGGAGTTGCAAAACTCGAGTTAACTCAAGACAGAGAGTTAGTCAAGACACTTGAACTTAACTTGACTCAAGTGTCTAAAAGGAAAACTTGAGTTTGTGTTTGACCAAGAGTTTTTCAAAGCATTTAAATTTTACATTGGCTCAAGCCAGTTCTGGTTAACTTGAGTCAGTACTTGACTGAGAGCTTTCAAAGTTTTTAATTCTAAAAGTGACTCAAGTTAGTATTGGTTAACTCGAGTTAGCGCAAGGTCGAGAGTTTTTCAAAGTATTTTGATCTTAAAGTGACTCGAGCCTGTTCTTTGAAACTCCAGTCATATTTTGTGAACTTCAACTTATTTTCAAATTAAAGAAGCCCTTAACTTGAGTTAGTCACTTAATGACTCAAGTCTGCATGGGTTCAAATCTTTTCAAAATGATATTTTGAAGTTCATTTCTAAAAGAAGAGCTTGTCTCGAGGCAATCTTACTAGACTCAAGTCATGCACTAGAGTTAAACATTTGAAACTCGAGTCTAAGTTATACAGAGACATCTTCATTCAAACTTCAAACTTTTTTTTTAAAGAAGATGATCCAGTGACTCGAGCCTAGAATGATAAACTCGAGTTATTGATGAGTACAAATCATACCATGTTTTCCCTATATTTTATGACTGAATTAAATGGTAAATATGAGATTAACAGTAGACAATCTAAGCAAAAAAGCATATATTCGTAATATAGGGAACGGAAGGACAGAAACAATTTAAATGTGACAAGAAGAATGATTTACATGGTTTTTAAGGAAGAACGTATAGCAAAGCTGATACGATGCTATAGCATTCTGACAGCAGCTAGAAGTGCAATACAAGGCATCGCGAAAGCTATAGCAAAGTAGAGGACGCAATGCCATGCGGCATATTTTCTGACCTTTTTATCCAGGTTATTTCAGGAATAAAAGAAAAGGAAGATAACGACAGGTAGATTGATGACACGACAGAATAGAAGATGCAAAGTATCGAAACTAAAAGATTTGGAAAATCCCGCAGGATCAGCAAAATCAATCTACACAGATCAGAAGATATGATAGATCTCGACAAATTAGGAAAGGCTGAACTCGCTGCAACTTGCGCCGTAAGAAAGCCAGATTATAAAAGACAGCAGAGCCAACCCTAAGAGGTAGAGAGCCATAGAACAAGATGCTACATTCAGCAAACTCAAGAGAAGAGTAAGAGATTTCACGAAGAACGAGATTTCCAGAACAGCCCAACATCCTTCCCTACAGTACGACGAAGAGAAGAAAACGTGGAGTGATGACGTGACAGGACTTCATCCACGCCCCTGGAACTCCGCTCAAGCTTTCTGTTTTTTTTTTCCTTTTATTTTAGTATTTCGATTATGGGTTATTCTGTTAGTATCTATTTTGTGTTTCCCTCGTCAGTCGTGAACTAATTTTCGTATGGCTGGACGAGGATGAACCTTTAAATGTTAAATGAACCCAGTTGCAAGTTCTTAAATTAATAAATTTGGTTTGCTTATCAGTGCATTAATTACTAGTCGATTAGTGGAAGCTAGGGGCTAGATTTGTGGCTTTGGCTTACTGGCAAGGAGTCGAGGTTAGACCTCTGAGAAACAATGTTTGCTAGGCAGCCCGTGCATGGCTTGACCTATTATTGTAGGCTTCAGGAATGGGTCTACCTCTCATAACCATAACACCTTGAGCGTAAAGAAGATTTAACTAGAAAGTTGCCATAGGAATATGGAAGGAGTATAGTTAGCATCATATGTATCGGATGCGGAAGCATCGATAGACTATCGTGGTGGGTTAACCAAATAGCTTTGTAATTAGTAGCTATGTTGTAGCATTACGGAAGCTGTGCAATATAGATGTTATAGCAATGGGTAGAGCAGCTGGGGGATTGATGCATTTAAGGTGATTCTGAGTCCAGCCTAACTCCTCACTGATATCTTCTCAAGTTTTAATTCATTATGTTTATCTCTGCTATTAGCATAATTACAAAACCTCTCAACCCAATACATTTATTTTCTCTTTTCACGACTATCATAGCAATCGAGCATCACTCCTTGGCATCTCAGTCTCTATGGGACGATACTCTACTTATACTTTATTACTTGTTCAACTGGTTCACTTGCCATCAAGAAAATCGACCAACAAGTTTTTGCGAGTTATGCACTCCAATTTTTTTAAATTAACTCGAGTGTAAAGCATCCTTGTTTTGAAATCACCATGTCCGGATTTGTGAAATCTTCATGTATGATCTGTATACTTCATATCATCTCTCATTACTATTCTAAAATATGTTTAATCGATTTGTTAGTGAGTTTCAGATGATCAAATGAATGTTAAATTGAAGATTAAGCTTAAAGCAAGTAATGATGTCAGAAGTATTAAATGCTGGGTCCAAAAAACGAAGCACAAATTTGGTCACTCATTCTCTGCACATTCCAAAGGCTTTAATATTTTCTTTCCTCATTTGGACACCAAATCATCCAACGAAAATATTTCAAGGAATGTCAACAAAGAATGTCTAGGCACATTGGTTGAATAAAAGGCATCTGAGAAAATACTCCTGGTTCAACCTAACAGCTATTTATTACTCTCAATGATTTGATTGAATCTTTAAACAGTCATTAAATGCCCTCAACATATATAAGCTAAGCATTCAATTCTCAACAACTAGAGAATATCAGAAACACAAAAACGCTCAACGTGCTATAATCATTTATTGTTTCTACTCATTTGTATACTATCTTCGGATATCCTAAACTTTAGTGTTTATTTTATCTACTCTTTTAGAGAATTCATTATTGATTATAAATATTTGTAAGAATCTCAAAGTATTTGAACTTTGAGATTGGGTTATCAATTTACAATTTGTAAGGGAGAGTGTATCCTAGTGAGAAGATAATTTTCGAGTACAGAGTGTGTAACTGATTGAAGTGATAGTAAAAATCCCAAAGAGTTTGGGGATTAAACGTAGGTCAAGAGTTGAGACCGAGCCAGTATAAATCTTTTGTGTCAAGCTTTCTCTCCTTCTCTTTGTTATACCCTGTTCTGTTCACCATTTTTGGGTGATTCATAAAGAAATTTTAAATCCCCAATTCACCCCCTCTTGTTGATATTCTATCATTTACAAATTGTTTATTGTGAACCCCAAGGCTAATGATAAAACTTCCTCATATGAGTGATACTTCAATAGTCAGACTTCTTGAATCCTTGACCAATCTTAGATATTTGAATTTGGATTGCTGCAAATTTGTTAACCTTGACAAGTTGTGGAAGAGTCATATAACTCCCCAAATTTCTAGCTTGAATGTAAAGCCATTAACAGAGTTATATTTAAGCCAGTGTGGCCTAAATGAGGAATCGATTCCTGATTTTGATAGTTTAACATCACTCATTGTATTGAATCTAAGGGGTAATATTTTGTTAAACCACCCACTAGTTGCTTCTCTAGTCTTTCTCGACATGCCTTTCTTTCATTGGACTGTTGCAAAAGGCTCAAATCATTGCCAAGGCTTCCATAACAGTTAATTTGATTAAATGCATTGCGTTGTAATTCAATGGAACCTTTTATCAAATAGAGAGTTATGGAATTTGATTGCTGTACTTGACAATGAGGAAGGGTGAATTGGGTGTTTGATAAAACTTTAGGAAATTTGAAAATCTTTTCGCAACTTCTAATTCAACAGTTAGATGTTCAAATAAGTATATACTGGAAATATAAGAAATAAGGGAAGATAATAAGCAAACTGTGATTTATTCTGGTTCGGCCTAATCCTTGACCTACGTCCAGTCCCCAAACTCCACTTGAGATTTTCAATCCACTATCCTCTTGTTTAGCCGGGCACAAGAGAATCCTTTACAATCCCACAAGTTTACCAGGCACTTATGAAGCCAAATCTCTCACTGAGATGCACCTTTCAATCAATTACACACTTTGTACTCGAAGTTATCCTTTTACTAGGATACACTTCCCCTTACACGTTGTAAACTGATAACCCAATCTCCAAGTCCCACCACTTGAGATTCTTACAATGATTTAATAATAAAAAAGGTTCTCTCTAGAAGAGAAGATGAATAAACACTGAAGTACAATACAAATCATTTCACTCTCTAGTCTAAACTATATAAACATTGAGAAACAGAGTGTATGAACTATCAACGGTGAAGTAGTAAAATCATTTCGTTAGCTTCGTCAATTCATTCCTTTATCGTCATCACTTCTGGTTTGAAGACTTTGCAATTTATAGGTTATTGTGTTTCAACCATTGCAAGTATTCGAGATCAATTGGAAGTAGCCATTGAAGCTTTTGTTGCTTTTTGCCTGTTGAGCTCTAATCCAACTTTAATCATAAAATGTTTAACCTTGACTTCCTTAATGCTCCGTCTTGAGTCTTGTATTAATAATCGTTGATGAAGCTTGAATGTAGCCATTGAGTCTTCTTTAAAATGACCGTTAGCGTCAAAGCTTTTGTATAATCACCGTCAATGATTCTTGGTCTTAGCAACATTCTTCATTCCTTTTGTATTGACCGTTGAGAGATAGCATTTATTGCAAGATAGGAATAGCAGGAATGTCTTTCGGATGATCAGAAGAATGGTTGTTGAGATTGTGTCTCAATATGGTAAGCGCATTTAATGCTCTCTGACACAAACTGCTTTATTGCAATTTGTTGTTTAATCCAAGATATAATTATCTGAAACTCATTAGCAAACTAATTAAAATCATTTAAGAATAGTAATGAGTCAAGATATGAGATAATGAAATCACACTGAATGATTTTGAATTTACGAAGACGGTGATTTTGAAAACATAAAGTGTAAACTTTCAGATAAGAAGTTAATGACTTGAAGTAAAGACTCAAGGTAAGAGTTTGTATGACTCTATTCAAGCTTGTCTTTAAGTTAAAGTCCAGAGACTAACTTGATATTTTTGACTGAAGGTAATTTCGTTTTCAAGAGTTAAAGACGCAAGAAGAAAAGAAGTTGCAACTAGACTTGAGGTAAAAATAATTGACTCGAGTTGATGACTTGAGGCATTCACTAGTTATGCAAGAGTCAATGACTTTCTCTTTGAAGTACACAAGTTTAATGTTTTAACTTGAAGTCTGAAAGTCATGCCTTGAGTTAATGACTAGAGTCATCAACTTGATATCAAGAGTCAAAGTCGATGACTTTGAAAAAATGCAAGTTGGACTCTTAACTTGAGGTATAAAAGCGATTGCCTTAAGTTGATGACTAGAGTCATCAACTTAATATGCAAGAGTCAAAGTCGATAGTTTCAAAAGAATAGACAATTTGAAAGTTTAACTTGATATAAGAAGTGAATGACTTGAGTTATTAACTTGATATCCAAGAGTCAAAGTCGATGCTTTCCAAAAGAATAGACAATTGAACGTTTAACTTGATATAAGAAGTTAATGACTTGAGTCATTAACTTGAAATGTAAAAGTTAAACCCGATGCTTTCTAAAGAAATGGCCAAATGAAAGGTTAACTTGAGTTAATAAGTGAATGACTTGAGTCAATGACTTGATATGTACAAGTCAAAAACGATGCTTTTGAAAGATGCAAGTTTGAATGTTTTAACTTGAGTTAAAAAGCTAATTGCCTTGAGTTATTGACTTGAGGCATTAACTTAATACTCAATAGTCAAAAAGCTTAACATCAAACAGATAATTTCGAGGCATAAAAACACTTGACTGGAGTTAACAATGTTTATTAAAAACATTTTAATCATTTAACTCGAGACTTATGAGATCAAAACATCTTTCTTTTAAATAATAACACCATATGACTCGAGGCATCTAGAGATTAACTCGATGCATCAAAGGCAAAACTCTCAAGAACATTATAAATTCAAGTTAACTATATAAAACATAATTTAGCCTTGAATCTATTAATTTATCTAAATTATATTTATTATCATCAAAACATCAAAAACATAGAGAACTAACATCTTGCAGAGTATTCATTGCTTCTATCTTCTGAACTTCCATCTATTACTAGGTTCATCGTTATCTCTAGTTAGTTATTGATTTACGTCTGAGTCAGTTTGACTTATGGAATTTGTATAGTATTCATTCTAAATGCATCTTCCCTATTATCTCCATGTTCTAACTTTTTGCTTGATCTAATTGATTTAAGAACTTTGTGTTCGTCCTCAGGTATAAATTTCATATCAGCTTTCCTATGCTAAATTCCAGTTAAACTCCAATGTTTGGTAGCTTCTATGTCTTCATTGTCCATTGCCTTCATTTTTCATTAAAGACTCTACATTTGTTAGGAGATTTAGCTTAACTAATCTTGCCCAACGTTATCTCAAATGTTCTTGTAATTTGTTCCTTACATTCCAAATTAGCATCTTTTACTCTCTTTGATTCTCCACTCTTCGAGGTCCCTTCAAATGATGAATGTTAATCTGTGGCTATTTTAAGATGTTGGTCAAGGCTGTCATTGTCAATAGAGATTTCCCCTTTAAGAACCTTGAGATTTGGTTTCCCATCAACAGCAACAGTTGATCTTTTGCCTAATCATGTTCAGCCACAATCAAGTTCTTCTATACATGCCATTAATTGATGGCTTTAGCTATGTCTGCCTGAGATTGCTCAGATTTAAATACCTCATGTTTATACCTTTTCAAGATGGGATGATTCCAATAAACTTTCGAATTCTACTAGAGAATATTTATTTAGATTGCTTTCTAATTGGGTTGATATTGAGTGTCTTTCTTCAGCTTTAGTAATCTAAGATAGACATATATAAAAAAAAACAAAAAAGTAATCTAAGATAGAACTTTGTTAAATGAACATTTATTTCTTCCTCCAAAAGAATACTTTGTTTTTCTTCCTGAACAAAGCATTTTGTTGTTCAAGTGTAAAAATTTAAGTTATTCCAAATATTCAATTGATAAGACAACTTGCTTGTTTGTGTGTGTTCTGTGGTGTTAA
Source organism: Acacia crassicarpa (assembly GCA_034222035.1). Lineage (NCBI taxonomy): Eukaryota > Viridiplantae > Streptophyta > Magnoliopsida > Fabales > Fabaceae > Acacia > Acacia crassicarpa. Next base: position 46,783,574 of record JAWXYG010000003.1, read on the forward strand.
AATATAATTATGGAATTTATAAAAGGGCAAACTGAATATTTCTCTGCTGTTTGATGATTGAGATAATACCTCTGTGAGTGTCTCACCTTATTGATCACAACCACTAGGCTACTGTTATATGGTTTCCCTTTGTATGTATAGCGTCCTTAGTTTCCTTTTCATTGTATTGGAACCTACCTATTCTTCCTTTAATATAATGGATCCTTCCATTTTATATTGCCTCTAAATATTTTCTGCTTGTAGCTTTGGATTCCATAGAAGCAACTTAAGAATCAAAACAATACTCTTGAAGAAAAATAAATCAATAATAAATAAACAAATGTGTATTATGTTTGCATAAAATGATAAGTGTGAGAATGTAATTATGTAAGCTGGTTTGTATTTATTTTCAATCTTAGTTTATCTCGGCCCACTTAAGATGGACAATCTTAATCTTCTCTCTTAGCATCATTTTGTGCTTTGAGTCTAGATGTAGGTTTTGTATAAAAAAAATATTAAAGATGTAGGTTTTAAAAACGTTTTAAAATTTAATTAAAGCCATCACAAATTTAAATTCAGATGACCAAATTTCTTAAAAGGGAGAGAATATAAAGGCCAAAAAAACCAAGAGAAAAAAGAAAAGAAAGAGAGCTCATTATTAAAAATAAAAGACAATATAGTATAAATATAAATATATATTACAAAGCTATTTATTCATGTGTATTTTTACATTTTAAGATTAAATATAAATATAAACAAGTTTAAAATTAAGAAGCTAAAATAACGTGTCCTTGTCTCCTTGAGCTACCATGAGAGTGGTGTTAGCTCAAGACAAAAGTTATGCTGAACCAATCAAGGAAAAACATAGTTGTAATGATAAATATGGTTATCACAATGACATATTCCCTTTTATCTTGTTTATAAGAGTCTGAAATTGCTACCATAGATTTTTTAGACAGAGTCACTCCAATTGTAGATTAAATAAAGCTTTGTAGCCAACAAGTGTATGAAGATACTTCAAAGTCGTAGACAGGAGAACAAATTTATTAACAGATTGGAGAAATTATGAATTTTCTAACAACTTGTCTATTGTAGGGACCACATCTTCTTTTATGCTCCATGGTCTAATCCGGAGTCAATGAACAATTGATATATATATACACAATGGGTAAAATATATATATATATATATATATATATATATATATATATATATATATATATATATATATATATATATATATATATATCATATAAAGAATATAATCACTTCCATTGACTCCAGTTTTATGTGTTCTGTATTGTAATCAGAGAATCGTAAAGTCTTAATTTAATTAAGGTAAGTACATGGATATATATAAGAGAGAGACTAACAGTAATGCCTACAAATGTGTATCTAACTATCCTACAAATATGGATCTAACTAATCATATCATAACACTCCCCCTCAAGTTGGAGCATATATATTGATCATACCCAACTTGTTACAAAGATAATCAACACGTGTGCCATTTAAGGCTTTTGTTAAAAGATCTGCTAGCTGGTCGTCTGATCGCACGTGCTCTATAGATATGACATTCTCTTTGATCTTATCACGAATAAAGTGACAATCGATTTCTATATGTTTTGTACGCTCATGGAACACAAAATTTGATGCTATATGAAGTGCTGCTTTATTGTCACACCATAATTTCGTAGGTAACGTCGTGATGATGCCAATTTCCGTCATAAGTTGAAATACCCACACAATTTCTTGTGTTGATTGTGTCATGGCTCTGTATTCTGCTTCTGCACTTGATTTTGACACAATACCTTGCTTATTACTTCTCCAAGATATCAAGTTTCCACCAACAAACACACAATAACCTGTAATGGACCGTCTTGTAGCTTTAGACCCTGCATGATCCGCATCACAGAAGCACTCAACTTTCGTGTGCCCATAATTTGTATAGAGAAAACCACAACCTGGAGAGCCTTTCAAATAATGCAAGATATGCTCTAAGGCTTCCCACTCAGCGACTGTTGGAGCTTCCATGAATTGACTGAGAAGACTGACTGAGAAGGTTATATCAAGACGAGTCACTGTCAGATAATTCAGTTTCCCAATGATTCTCCTATATCGATCAGGTGATGCAAATGGCTTCAATTTCTCTGGATCAATCTTCTTCTTCAAGTCATCAGGAAGTTCAGCAAACATGCTATCATTAAGATCCAGGAATGGATTTGAAATCATGGGAATGGTACTCGGTGCAGCGCCAAGTTTTCCAGTTTCCTTTAACAAATCGAGAACATATTTCCTTTGGGATAAAAATATTCCTTTCTTGCTTTTAAATACCTCAATGCCAAGGAAGTACTTCAATGGACCTAAGTCTTTTGTTTGGAACTAGGAGTTAAGGAAGATTTTAAGATATGAGATTCCAGATATGTTACTCCCAGTAATCACAATATCATCAACATACACTACTAGAAGAATTATACCTGCACTGGAATGTTGGTAAAACACAGAGTGATCACACTTACTTTGGCTTAACCCAAACTTCTTCACCACACCACAAAACCGATCAAACCAGGCACGAGGACTTTGCTTCAGACCATACAATGACTTTTGGAGATAACACACTTTGCTAGACTCCCCCTGAGCAACGAACCCAGGTGGTTGCTCCATATAAACCTCCTCAAGAAGATCACCATTCAAAAAAGCATTCTTGACATCCAATTGATACAAATCCCAATGATAAGTGGCAGCCAAAGAAATAAGAAGACGAACCGAAGTAAGCTTAGCCACAGGAGAGAAGGTCTCAGAATAATCAATGCCATAGGTTTGAGCATACCCTTTAGCAACAAGCCGAGCTTTCAACCATTCCAAGGAGCCATCAGCCTTCATCTTAACAACAAACACCCATTTACACCCAATAGCCTTCTTGCCAGAAGGGAGATCAACAAGAGTCCAAGTACCAGCCTTTTCAAGGGTCATCATTTCGTCTTCCATCGCTGCACGCCAACCAGGGTGAGTCAAGGCTTGGTGAAGGTTGGTAGGGAGAGAGATGGATTCAAGGGTGGCTACAAGGGAAGAGGAAACAAGGGACAAACGTTGGTAGGAGACAAACGATGAGATAGGATAAACACAATCAGCATATCTCTGGGGAGGACGGTGTGGACGGGTACCTTTTCGGAGTGCAATAGGCAAGTCATGAGATGGATCAATAGTAGAATCAAGTACAACCGGGTCTGGAACAGTAATGTCAGGACCTGGGGAAGTAGGATCAAGAACGAAGGAGGCAAGAACGGAATCCGACGACAAAGCAGGTACTGCGAACGCATAATAGTTGCAACATCAGCATCATTGACGATCTCAGGTTCTGGAGCTGCAGCCTGTACTGGTGAGATAGGAACACGATAAACTAGGATATCATCAGACTCAGAAACCACAGAGGAAGACTCGGATAATATCGAAGACGAGAAGAAAGGAGAAGACTCATGAAAAGTTACATCTGTGGACACAAGATAACGACAAAGATCAGGGGAGTAACACCGATAACCTTTCTGAACCCGAGAGTAACCAAGAAAGACACAACGCAAGGACTTTGGATCGAGTTTACTCACATTTGGACGGACATCCTGGACAAAGCAGACACAACCAAAAATTTTAGGAACGACAGGAAACAGTTTAGTAGTGGGAAACAAAACGGAATAGGGAATTTCACCATTAAGGACAGCTGATGGCATGCGATTGATAAGGAAACAAGCAGTCGACACGGCATCAGCCCAAAAAGATTTTGGAACACCAGAGTGAAACATCAGGGCACGGGCAGTTTATAAAAGGTGGCGATTTTTTCTTTCAGCGACACCATTTTGAGCAAGGGTATCAACACACGAGGATTGGTGAAGGAGGCCATGATTATGCATATACTCGATGAAGGGAGCGGAAAAATATTCTTTCGCATTATCACTTCGAAGGATTTTCACAGGCGTATTAAACTGAGTTTTAATTTCAGCACATAAATGATGAAAATGAGTAAACAGTTCGGAACGGTGTTTCATTAAGTAAACCCAAGTAGTTCGGGAAAAATCATCAACAAAAGTGACAAAATATCAATAACCAGTTTGAGATAAAACTGAGCAAGGACCCCAAACATCAGAATGAACTAATTCAAAGGGGGACGCAGCCCTTTTATTGACTCGAGGTGCCAAATGAACATGATGGTGTTTGGCAAACTGACACGACTCACAATTCAAAGAAGACACAGACGAAAACTGAGGATACAACCTCTTGAGGGATGAAAGGGACACATGACCAAGACGACAATGGACTTCAAAGGGAGACAACCCACCAAAACAAGCAACAGAATGCGGCACTTGATTATCAAGGATGTAATGTCCACCGGATTCGTAGCCTCTACCAATAATCTGTTTCGTCATAAGATCCTGAATCAAACAGTGGTCAGGGTATAATGAGATAAAACAGTTCAAATGACGAGTCAGTTTACTTGGCGACAAAAGATTAAAGGTAAGATCAGGCACATTAAGGATTGAAGAGAGTGAAAGGGATGGAGTGAGCATAACAGTGCCTGATCCAAGAACACGGACCGAGGAACCATTGGCGACAAATATGGAGGATGGGTTAGCATAGGGGGCATACGATGAAAATAAATGATGGTTACCTGTCATGTGGTCGGTGGCACCTGAATCAATGACCCACTTTGTGGAAGTAGTAGCAAGAGCAGAAGACAAAGTACCTGTAGCGAGCACCTCGGCCGATGATGGGCCAGAATCAGACTGATCAGGTGTCTGGGCAATATGAGCAAGGCCATGCTGTTGATCACGCTGACGTTTATTCTGCAATTTGCGACAATTCTTCTTAATATGACCAGGTTCCTTGCAATAGTTGCAGATAATACTGCCAGAAGCCAAGGGTGGAGCATGTGTGTTCTGTTTTGATCCATAATTCTTGTTCTCAAAGGGACCACGCCCAGCCAAAGCACTGGCATTGGGATCAACGTATGGACGAACCATACTATCAGCACGAAGAACTCGTGAGAACACATCGTCAAGAGATGGAAGCTCTTGACTGGACATAATCTGAGAGCGAATGGTGTCATAAGACGGCTCAAGAGCTTCAAGGAAACTAATGATAGCTTGAACCTCCAGATTCTTGATACGGGTCTGAAGATTTGCCTGAGGAGACATAAGTACGTTCATTTCTTCATACAATTTCTTGAAGTCTATGTAGAAATCCTTCAAGGGACGACCCTGCTGCTGGGAGCGATAGAATCCTTTACATACTTCGTGAATCCGAGTAAAATTCCCTTTACCAGAGAACAGAAAGTCAAGATAATCCATAATTTCCTTCACTGTGTTGCAATGACTGACGGAAGCCAAAATCCATGGTTCAATAGAGTTCCGAATTTGAAAGACGAGACGGGCATCCGCTCTAGACCAAGCCAAACTAGCAGCATTATCACCGGACGGAGGATCCTTAGTTAAATGAGCTTCCTTCTAAACACCTAAAAGGTAAGCCCGAACAGTCTTGGTCCAATCATTATAATTGGTCCAATTTAATTTAGAGTCAGTAATCTTAGCAGACATAAGCAGCATCTCAGATGTCTTAGAGTCAGCCTGTAATATCCTGAATTTTGGACTTAGAGACTTGGGAATAAGCCTAAAGTAGGCAGACGACTAGGCCCAGTTCGGGAAGAATCCCAAGAATGTCGAGAGATAGGAAGCCTCTCAGGGACTAAGTAACTTGACTATACAGGTCGGTGGACCTAGTATGTATAAGCCGTGGAAATAAAGTGCCAATGAAAAAGGGCACAGAAGACCCATACAGTGTGAATCCGATTGGAAAAGATGCCATCCAACTATGTCCTGAGCTATAGGACAACTAGTTGAGCGAAAACATGCCGGAATAAGTAAGTATACATCATTTCTAGGGCAGTCAGTTATGCCCTGCGTTTTTGGAAAAATGACACAAGTATGTGGTGCCATGTGGAGGCCTACGCATACAGAGCCTAACCTGGTGTTAGTTGGTGGGTCTTGGTATACGTGTCGCAATCCTGAGTAGGCACCAATAAAGTGACTTTAATAAAATAAGGTCATAATAACTAATGATGATATAGCTTTTGAGTCATCACAACAAGATCATGACACGTGTCCCTCATCATGACAAGTGAAAAGCTACTTTTGTGTTGGCGCAATAGAAACATGACACGTGTCATCTTATTATGACATACTTTTGTGTTGGTCCGATATAAGCATGACACGTGTCTGCCATCATGTCAAGTCAAAAGTTACTTTTGTTGGTCAAATGGAAATATGACACGTGTCCCTTCATTATGACATAGCTTTTGAGTCAGCATGACACGTGTCTCGTAATCATGACATAACTTTTGAGTCAGCATGACACATGTCCCATAATCATGACAAGGCATAAAGCCACTTTTGCGTTGTTCTAATGGAAAGAGGACACGTGGCGCGATACGTGGTGTATTCTGGACCATACACACGGCGCATTATAGAGCAAACACATGACGCGTTCTGGACCGCACCCGTGTTCTATATATACCTCTTCCTCCTCATTTAGGCCATTCTTGCCCAAACATGGAAAAAAGAGGGGAGAAAGATGAAAAAACGAAATGGAGAGAGAGGGAGAAGAAACAGGGCCGATTTCGCCTCCGATTTGGTGTTTTTAGCTCCCGGAGCCTTCTCCAATGTTGTTCCTTTTGGCGAAAGCAATCTTTCTATGGTTTTGGATTCTGGATATGAGGTGTTTGGTGCCGTTCACATGGTGGAGATGCTGTCATATCTCCAAACCAATCACAGAATCGAGGTAAGTAAGACTTGGATTTTTGCTCTACTCCCTTCAATCTTCATAAACATTCCTAAGACATTGATGATTGATTCTTGCGTGGTGTTTTGAAGTCTTGACTGAAAATACAAGGAAGTTGAAGGAGGAAAGATTTCAAGGAAAAGATAAGATCACGGACAAGGAGTATCGATATTTGAAGCCTTAAGGAATTTTAGGAGTTGACTATCAATCTAAGAATTTACCAGGTAGTAACCTTAATCCTCATATGCTTTGTATGTCTCTGTATGTATGCTTTACCATGATTGTGTATGCATTCGGTGTTGTTATTTGCCAAGCGCTTTGGTACCGAAACCGCTGTGTGCGACCCGCTGTGTGCGACTAGGGCCTTGTTGTGCCCTGCAGTCTGTGCTGTGTGCTATAGAGACTGCATGTTCCGGATTAGGCTTTGTGCCTCACTATGTACGATTTACTGAATGCTGTGGTTTGTATTTTATGGTTTTCTTACATACCTTGAATATACTTTGTGTATGAAATTAACGGTTACTTTGGGATCCTTCAGGATTCCAGTTTGTATTGCTACCTATGTTTTACAGCTTGTTGGAAGTAACTCCCATGACAAAGTGGTGGATGCTAGCACATCAAGTTGTCGGATGGGTTTCAAATCATTCGAGGAAGATTTGTAGATATTTTATGTATTCAAGTTTGAAATTTGTAATCAAGATTTGTAATATCTTATCAGTACACTACGCCCAAATTGAAGGTATGTTCTGCTGCGTAATTTACTCTAATACATGTCGTTAAGTAATATAATATAAGGATTAAGAGGTATCACACTACCCGCCACCCGAAAGGGCGAGACCGGTAGGAGTGTAACACAGCCATGAAAAAATAATCACAACTCCCAATAACAATAACAAGGCAATAAGTACAGACAAGAGTGAGGAACTAATCAAAAACCACAAATCAGATTGCCCAAACGCGCCCTTAACACCAAAATAATACCTTAACGCCAAAGAGAGACAGATTGGAGACAACACCTAGACAGCATAAAACGACCAAACACCAAACGGAATGGCAGCGGAATAGCAGGTTGTTGAACCCGAACGCGATCACCTTAAGGATCCGTTGAAAATGACAAGTGGACACCTGAGAGTACGAGACGCGACGGGAAAGCAAGCTGGAACGAATCTGGATGGCAACAGCAAGCAATACCAAATGTCTAACAAGACCAAAAGTGAATTCAAAGATTCTCAAATTAGAGCTAGATGACGACACAAAAAGGACTGGAAACACCAAGTCGAACGCAGGGGAGAAAACGACGACAGAAAACATGCTAGATAATGGCCGCAAGCTCCTGCGCGTGAAGATGGTAGCGGACAGGTGAACAGCACGTGGGATGCACGCGATGGCTGGAATGAGGTCTAATGTAGGGAACCGCCGATCAGAGGGGAAGGAGGGACTAGAGCTGGGTGGTGAGAATCCACGCTCACGATGGTGAAACTAGCAAGACGCTAACCTCCGCTGTGATGTTTTTGATTTTTTTTTTTAACTCCTCTCTGGAAGACACTGAACAGGAGAGAGAGGGGAAAAAAATTATTATACTAAATAAACCTAATGCTCTGGTATCATGTAATTAGAAAATCGTAAAGTCTTAATTTAATTAAGGTAAGTACATGGATATATATAAGAGAGAGACTAACAGTAATCCCTACAAATGCGTATCTAACTATCCTACAAATATAGATCTAACTAATCATATCATAACATGTATAATAATCAAAATGATTGAAGTGTTTGATTATTTAAAATTATGGTCACAATAGCCGAATTCTTACCAACTCCCAAAAATAATTGCTTAACTCAATGTGAATTTTATAGCGCTGATGAGCTCTCCTTATTTTATCTTGATTAAATTTGTACATAATTTTACTAAAATAAAAAATTGTATTGGACATACCTCTACTATAGTTATTATTATTATTATTATTTTTAAAAAATGGGTCTTTGTGAGACTCATTTAGGTTGAAGGTTTAGAGCTCAAACAACACTTAAAAATACTTAATAAAAAATGTTGTGACCTCAGAATTTGAACGAACAACTTTTTACGGGGATAAGTTGAATTTTAAACATCTCAAAATGATGCTTCCAGTCCAGAGTGCCTGAATGGAAAATATCTTAAACTCCATTCAGGAGTAACATCAATATATTAATGTTGGGGTATTGCCCAGTAAATAGTCAAAAGAGACAATTTGCACTGAGTACTAAATTATATTATTCCTCCATATTTCAATGTGTACAGTAAAGGTGATATTTATATGGATTTGTGAACCAATACTATTGTGAAGGATCTTCTTCTTCTTCTTTTTTAAATACTAAAGAGCAATTGACATTAAACTAAAGCTTGAGCAAAAAAAAAAAAATTGACAGGGAGGAATCTATAGAAACTAGAATATATAACAAATGCTTATCTTTTTTTTTTTAATATAAAAATTTTAGGAAAGGACTTGGGTTTACTCATAGTCTAAAGGTAGGCTTGGAACCCAGTCTGCAAGGTATACTGGGTTAGAGAGTACACATACCTTTCCCTCTTCCCAGCGTTTCTATTGCTTCGTAGACCCTTAAGATACCTCCCCCAGCGCCTTGATCAATTGCAGGATTGAACTGTTTCCCTTTAGGTGAGAAAGTCTTGACTCCTTCGCCAGTTAAACTTAAGGACAAAGGGTTATAACAAATGCTCATCCATACAGAATATTAGCTGCTGGATCTTTTTGGGCCTGAATATTCGAATTGAACGTCAATATCCAGCTATTCTCTGCCTCGTGAAATTGTCACAAGCATCTATAAGTCCAAATCTTGGCCTGGTTTAGGAACTCTCTGCGCGATTAAAAAAATGGCATTTTAAAAAGGGAGGTGATTGAAGTGAGGGCTTTATTGATAAACAATTTGTAAGTACTAAGTACCATAGGTGGATTTAGAGGGGGCCTAGGGGTGGCCCCACCCCCTAATTATTCATATATATATATATATATATATATATATATATATATATATATATTTCTTTGTCTCCAGTTTATTTTAATATTTGGACTATACACAAACAAACTCACCTGCAAGAAAAACTTATTATATATAACTTTTTATCTTTTGATATCAATATATAGTAGTTTCGCTTGTGTTTGGTCCTTAACTTCTGAGTTTGAAATAAGCGTATGTTAATAAAGTATAAGGAGATATCTACATGTATATTCAAACTTAATAAGCTAGACTTGTTTGATTCTATTGTATTTCAACATTTGTATTTTAAAAATCTAGTTAATACTCATCTAATCCTAAATATAAGATATATTTACCTAAGTTAGATAGATTAAGGAAGTTGGTTGAGTAAGTTGATTTGACATATATTTCCTAAAACGCCTTAGTTAACATCTTCTCTAATTTTTTTTTATTCACTATCTTCCTTGATTATTGTTAAAGAATATAAAAACTATGTCTTATATTTTTTTAAAAAAAATTAACTCTCTAAATATGTTTTAGATTATGGATCGGAGGGAGTAATTTGTTGGAATATATATAGTCTATTTTGGTGGATTAGGGCCACCCAAGTCCAATGCAAGTGGGGCTATTATGTGATAGATTTCTTTCAATTCTTTTGTATATTATATGTGTATTGTATTTCAAGTATTTTTATTTATGATATAATATTTTTTATTTTCGTCCCCCATCAATAAAATATCTGGCTCCACCACTGGTAAGTACATCTATAAGTGTTCTTTGAGCCTATAAACGTGCCTTGGTTCTGATGGGTTACCGATGTCTATCCCCATCTCTACATTTATGTACTGGAAAAAAAAAAGGCATAAAGAAAAGAAACACACAGGCGTGTCATGTATTGCAGTGGTTTGCTAAAGGAAAGGGCTACGGAGGATTCAGAATTTAAATATTTTTCTAAAGCAAATAAAGTGGTTTTAAAGTATTTTATTTTGAATGGTATTTAAAATATTTTTTAAGTGCGTCCATTAATTTTAAATATATATATATATATATATATATATATATATATATTAAAAAAGGTAAACTGAAATGATAACTTATTTTAAGCTTAGTGGGAACAATTTAAGTGGTATTTAAAATATTTTTTAAGTGCGTCCATTACTTTTAAATATATATATATACATATATATATATATATATTAAGAAAAAGGTAAACTCAAATGATAACTTATTTTAAGCTTAGTGGGAACGATTTAAGTGGTATTTAAAATATTTTTTAAGTGCATCAATTACTTTTAAATATTTTTTTAAAAAAAGGTAAATTAAAATAATAACTTATTTTAAGCTTAGTGGGAACGATTTAAGTGGTATTTAGAGTCATTTCACTTTTTTTTTTAATAAAAAAAACGCTCCATTCAATCTTAAATATAAGATATAGTTGACTTTTTCTGAAGAGTTTAAGGAAACTAAATAAATTATTTTAAACTATTGTGGGCCTACATTTCTATAAACCGGACTAGTCAGTTCTTAGTTGCGCCAGATACCGGTATATTAATAAAAAAACATAATATAAAGTGGAATTAACTGCAAAATTAAATAGAAAAAGTGATTGTTGGAAAGAAAAATAAGGAGATATCATTGCTACAGAATGATCAAGAGCAGTTTTCCCGGAAGAAAGTAAGATTTCTTTTTTTTAAAAAAAAATATAAATTAATGTTTACAAAAACAAAAGTATAATTTATTTAATCAATCTTCATCATCATCCCTATAAAAATGTGTGGAGAAAATCTTAGTGATGAGTTTAATATTTTGTGCAAAAATTAAATTTAAATTAATTAATAATAAAGCTTAACTTATAAAAACGTACTGAACTATAGGTAAATTGTCATTACCTTTAGGGAAGAAGTTTTCGAAATTGGAGTGCTAGAATCGCTCACTATCGTAGGCGATGTTATCACAATCATCCATGTTATAAAAGTCTTAAAACTTTAAGTGAACCACCATATTTCAATCCTTATGATGCTCGTCCTCAACATAATAAACTTATGTGCATGCCTTTAAGGCAATAATATATGACTCATCATCTTCAGATTGACCAGTGTAAATTGGTCGGAAAAAATTTACTGATGTAATGCATAAGTCGTTAGTTGTGAGTCCCCATGAAGTTATCGTATTTGCCCACAAACACTTGAATAGCATCATTGTAAAACAGCCTTGGTAATTTATCTTTGTAGGAAGTCATAATAACTGCAGGTACTTTAAAATAATTAAAAAATTATCAATATTTATAACAAAATTAGAATAATAAGAAAATTGAAATAAAAGAGTTTGCCAACCTCAAGTGCCTAACTTTGTAGTTGCTTAAGCAGAACCTCAAAGATGCACCAAAATCTGAATGAGGACACGTGAGAAACGAATTTGTGAAAATTATTCAAATAAGGGGTGATGACGCATTTAAAGAGTTGACATTTGTAGCGGTTTTACATAAAACCGTTACAAAGTTTTGATATTTGTAGCGATTCATAAAAATTGCGAAACCGTTATCTCAACTGCTACAAACCAAGAAATTCTACTTAGTGCAACGTGAAATTTTTGGTGATTTTATATAACTGTTATAAATGTGCATAGCATCTGCATTTTATTGCGGTTCTTGTCATGCAAACCACTACGAATGAGTCAACGCCATATAAATAAATTGCTATAAATTTGGCGTCGGCTTAACGCCATATTTTGTAGCGTGTTTTTGTTTGTAAAAACAGCTACACATGTTGTTCAAGAACTAATACGACACTTAGCGCGAGTCATACAGCTATAAAGTTGTTACAGTTTCAGAATAAACCGCTACAAATCTTTATATTTGTAGTGATTAATTTGAATTGTTACCAATTTACCGTTACGAATTGACAATTTTTTTTTTTTTTGGTATGGACACCTGACCATACAAACAAGACTATTTAAAGAACACCAAAAATATATTCTCGATAACGTATATTCTAACCATTTATACACCCTCAAGTGTATTTTGTATTGCATATGACATGCTAAAATATTTTTTTAGGTAGGTTTATCACTTTAAAATATTTTTTAAAATACACCCAATCCTAAAATATTTCAAAATGATGTGTCAAATATCTTAAAATATTTTTCAAGTACATATAAAACACCGCAACAAAAATTTTAAAACATCACTAGAGTGAAAAATCCCCAAAATTCCTTCAACATCAAGAGATAAAGAGTGTGCGAAAAGGTCAAAGCATCTCCCTAATGGAAGTGATGATGTGATTAAGTGAGGGTAGTAGTTGCACTTGATTCTTAGGTTAAATGTGTGAGTTATGGCTATGAAGTGATTGGACTCAAGTGAGTGATACAGGATCCAAAGGAAAATGTGCAAAGTTTGATACATATTGATTCATATCATTACCTACATATTCAAACAAACAAAACTAGAATCATAAGTCCAAATAAAATAAATAAGAACTATTTAAGATTCATAATTATTAAAAAAATATATAATATTTAGATCATTTATGACAACACTTCATACTTTAAGAGGAAATCAAAAATAAAAAAGAAGAGAGGAATTGGGCGGGACCCATAAACTCTCATTATAGGTTGGTTCTCAATCTAGGAGCCCAAGCAGGGCAATACCTACTCCCAAGAATCACACCAACAGGTTCCTCATTAAGATGTAAATGTAGAGCATATTTAGAATCTAAGGAGCAGATAATACTAATATGGTAAGAATAAGGGCTTATATATATATATATATATATATATATTTATATATATATATATATATATATATAAGCCCTTATTCTTACCATATTAGTATTATCTGCTCCTTAGATTCTAAATATGCTCTACATATATATATATATATATATAATCAATCCTTTTAATTAATTAATTTTGGCTTTTGCCCTTTGGAAATATTGTCGATGGCTTGAGTCAAGTCACTACCAAAACTTCCACCTCGGTTTCGGTGGAAGAAATAAATATTGGATTTGGGTTCTTCCTTTTCCAATTTTGTTTTTAGTGGCCTCGTAGTTGAAAAGTGAGTGTCGAAATACATGGACTTATGTTCTGTCTCTTTTCCCTATTTTTTAGATTAAGATTATGGAGGTCATCATAACACAATCGACTTCATACTACCTTTATCCTTCAGTGTTGGCGTAATTATGGCTTCACATTGAGGAGTTTGGCGCCAAACATGGTGAGGAAGTTATAATATATAATAAAATAGAACTTTAAATATTTTGGAGTAATAATATTGAAGTGGCCGATCAAAAAATAAATAAAAAATGGCCTTTTGTTTTCTTATTTTTGATCAAATGTTATTGAGAGCGGTTTTCCCCTAGAAATAGTAAATTTCACACATGGAAAAATCAATATAATAAAGAGAGTAGGTTATGGTTACTTCATAAACATCTCTCGTTTATTGCAGTTCGGCATCTTCAGATCACAACAGTAAGGATAGAGAAGAAAGCATGATCGCTTCATCAACTTTCGTAATTATATTGACATGGATATTACAAAAAAACTGGATTAATTAAAAAAATTTGAATCCTATAAAAACAAAAGAGGTATTATTATTAAAGCATTTTACATTCCAAGAAATCCCGACAACAACCACCCACTCACTTAGCTCCATTATGCTTTACCATCTCCACTAGTACATACTTAATGGATCAATTTAGCTTCCAAAAACCCACCCCCATTGATCAATCATCTTAATTAATTAATTAATTAAGAGCTTAATTAGCCTACCGCATGAGAAGGACGCTATGGCTTTTGTCCTTTTGTAATATTGGCTCAAGTCAAGTGGCTGTCAAATCTTTCACCTCAGCTTGAATTGTTGCAAGATTACGGAGTTCATAACACATATTTGCTCTCACATTAAACTTAGCCTTCCTTATCGGCATGATTATGAATTTCAAATGCTGAAAGGCATAATTATACCCTTTCATCGATGTACACAAAGCATAATAAGTATCACTTTAATCCTATTTATAAATTTAAATAATTTAATTCTCATATACTAAAGAGAGAAATTAACCCAATAATTATAGACTAAATTTTTAATTTTACCCTCTTTTATGAAGATGTATTATTCAGCTCTTTCTTCTCCTTCTATCTTTAATAGGAGTAAAATTGTAATACTCTTGTTTATTATTCAGAAAGCGGACTTGTTATAATAAGGTTGTTACGGACCGGCCCAAAGGCCTTAATCCATGGTATGGCTCAACAGAACGAGGAAGTATGATTCACTGATTATGGGAGAAGATCCGGTATCTTAACAAGATACGATCTATCCATATCATATCGGCATCCCGAGATACTCGCCTCGGATATTGTTGGCCACAGATATTCCTGTTGGTCCTTAAGCTTTTGATGATTACAATTTCAAACAAGAATTGATTAAGCAAGAACCCAGATCTGATAATCTAATCCATTTCATTCTACTCGAGCAAGGGTTGGTTCATACTCAAGCAACATCGAGAGGAAAGTATGTCAGATTGCTTCTAATAAGGAACTTGCTCGAGCAGACATAAAAGTATACTCGAGCAACGTTGAGAAATGGCTCAAGTAGAAGTCTACCCGAGCAAAGCCAAATGCCTGCCCAAGTAGGATCATTCAAACAAGCGTTCCCGGGCAAGACAGGATTTTGCTCGAGCAAACATTGCTCGAGCAAGCTAAGGTGCTTGCCCAAGTAGAGTCAGGATCTGTCTCAAAAGAGTGCTTGCCCAAGTATGAAATTTTTCATACTCAAGCAGCATACCCAAGCAGGCGTATTTTTATACCCGAGCAACGTTGTTCTCTGTGCCTTGATTATCATCAGAAGAAGTATTGCCCAAGCACAGATTCACCTCTGCTCGAGCAACATCGTGTATCAGTATAAAATTGAAAGCATGCTCAAGCACATATTAATCCATACTTGAGCATCACCCTGAAGTATGATATTTTTCATACTCGGGCATCAGCGAGTAGAAGCAGATTCTTCACCTTGCTCGAGCAACCCTTAATCTTTGCCCAAGTAAACCTGTCCCTGTTTTTCAAATCACCGTCTGTGATTTTCCGATTGAGCTTGAATCAATCTTATTACTTGTGATTAAGATTACCAAATGCTATTAACCAGTTTGTTCCTGAGTTTCAGATCATTTAGACAGAAATTACCAGCGGATTTTGACTTTAACCACCTGGACAGATGAACGCATTTAATGCAGCTACCGAAACCGTTGTATTCTCCGTAACTGATGCACTGGACAAAATAAAGCAAAATGCTGATACATTCAATCCAGAATTTAATGAGATTTCACAACGGCTAAGACAGAAGGAGAGAATGGCAGATTGAATAACAGCCAAATTCCTATCTGTCTAACGAATATATTGAAAAGTCACAACGGCTACTCCTTCGCTTCAACAACGGCCATCAATGAAGATATCTATAAATAGTCAAAGCATTTATTTTGCCAGCTACCGAAACACTGTGCAATTAACTCGACATTAATTTCTTCTGTGTTTCAAATTTATTGCTGAGTTTCTGTTCTTCAGTGTTCATCATTATTCAACTCGTGAGGAGTACTAAAACATTCATTTTCTTCTGATTGTAACTTAAGGTTGTGGAACCTTAAGAGTGGGTGTAAAAGATTACAACTTGTAAGGGGGAGTGGAATCCGAGTGAGATAGGATCATCCTTTGTTTACAGAGTCTGTAATTTCTTTTGAAAGATAGTGAAATCCCAGGTGTTCTAGGGACTGGACGTAGGTCGAAGATTTAGACCGAACCAGGATAAATTGTCTTTTGTTCTACCGTCTTTTACAAGTTCTTTACTTCTGCTCATCATAAAGGAGCTTCGTCTTTAAAGTCAAAGTTTTTTTTTTTGATCACCTATTCACCCCCCCTCTAGGTGATATTCCACCTTCATTTGGTATCAGAGCCGGGTTACTCAGTTGGGCTTAACATCCCGAGCAAAGATCATGGAAGGAATATTACCTGACGGAGCTTCAATCAACCGACCCCCAGGCTTTAATGGCGAGCATTATTCTTTTTGGAAAGCTAAGTTTCGAGTGTTCGTTATGGCTACAGAGTATGGACTCTGGAGAGTCTTTGAAACGGGAAACTATGTGCCAGTCAAAACAGAAGGAGGAATTTCCGTTCCAAAGACTGATGCCGAATTCGACGAAGATGACAAGAAGAACATCACCCTCAACAGCAAGGCTATCCTAATGCTTCAAAGTGCTCTCAGTCAAAAGGAGTACTTCCGAATTTGCAATCTATCTACGGCAAAGGAAATGTGGAAGGCTCTGGAAATAGCCTATGAAGGAACCTCTGGCATCAAAGAAAATCGCATCAACATATTAACCACTGAATACGACTTGCTGCGGATGAAACAAGGAGAAAGCATTGCGGAATTTCAACTCCGATATACTCACCTGACGAATCAACTAACAGCCTTGGGAAAAATCTATGATCAAGGTCCTCAGGTGAGAAAGATTCTCAATGTTCCGACAAAGGAGTGGGAAGCGAAAGTTACAGCAATCGAGGAGGCTCGTGGAGAATCAATGGCCTCAGTTGCTGCGCTATTCGGGAGCTTATCAGAGTACGAGAGCAAATTGAAATTCAAAAAGGATCTAGAAGATGTGAACGGTGGTAACAGTCGTAACAAGGGAGTTGCTCTTAATGCGACAAAGGAAAAGGAAGAAAAAGAGGATGCTGAGGAAGATGATGATGAGATGGCAATGTTCGTACGAAGATTTAAAAAATTCTATAAGATAGATCGAGGCCTCAGGAACAAGTTTCAAAAGGGCGGCACTAGTAGCAAGCGAGAATCAAAGGATAAAGACCAAATCATCTGCTACGAATGTGAAAAGCCGGGCCACTACAAATCCGAATGTCCTCAACTTAAAGAAGGAGATAAAGAGAAGAAGAAGAAGTCATATCAGTTCAAAAAGAAAGCTTATGTATCGGCAATATGGGGAGATGGCTCCTCAGATGAAGAAAGTGAAGAAGAGAAAGAGATGGCAAATGTTTGTCTGGTTGCTGAAGAAGAACAGATAGAAAACGACAATGAGGTAAGTGAACCACAAGTCACTTATGATGAGTTATTGGATGAATATAATGAAATACAATCTGAATTTGAAAAACTCATGGATGAATGCATATACCTGAAAAGAGAAAATCGAGCTCTTAAGATACGTGAAGATCTTCCTTGTGATGAATGTCTGGATTTGGAGAAAAAGAACTCATATCTTACAAAAACTCTTGAAAAATTCACTCAGGGCAGTGAGATGCTCAATGTGATTTTGAAAGCGCAAAGATTTACTAATGATCGTTCTGGTATAGGCTACAATCCAATTTTTGATAAACACAAAGGAAAGAAGAAAACTGGTGGTAAATCATATTTAGAATATTTTCGAAAACCAGTTCATTCTTCAAATCCTTTCGCTCATTGCAACTACTGTAATAAAAAGGGTCATAGCACTTCATCTTGTTTTCATAAGAGAGATAAACGGGATAAACCTGTTGGAAACTATCAGTGGATGCCTAAGGGAACCTATGTCCCTAAAGCACAGACTAACCTTAAAGGACCCAAGAAAAGATGGGTACCTAAGATTTGATCCAACTGATTTTATAGGTGTGCTTGAGAGCATCAAGAGCTAATAGATGGTATATAGACAGTGGATGCTCCAGACACATGACGGGAGACCCTGACAAATTCGTTGCATTAAGGACAAAAGATGGTGGAAAAGTTACGTTTGGAGGAAACCAATCCGGCAAAATCAGTGGAATAGGTGAAGTTGGGGCAACAAACGGACCACAAATCAAGGATGTCTATCTAGTGGAAGGCCTTTGTCATAATCTTCTGAGTGTGAGCCAGAGTGCTGACAAGAACAACTGGATCATCTTTGACTCGGAAGAATGCCTCATTGTCAACAAGGATGATCTCCCTATAGACAAAGGTAAACTAAAGGTATTATTCAAAGCTCCTCGGGAAGGAAATTGTTATACCATGGATTTACCAAAAATGAATTCTGAAAAATGCTTTGTTAGCAACTTAGATGAAAGCTGGCTGTGGCATAAAAGATTGGCTCATGTCAACATGTACCAGTTAGATAAGTTGCAAAGAAAGGATTTAGTGATTGGTTTACCAAAATTATCTTTCAAAAATAATATGGTCTGTGATGCATGTCAAAAGGGTAAACAAACCAAATCATCCTTCAAAAACAAACCAGAAATTTCGACAAATCGTCCCCTTCAATTACTTCACATGGATTTAATTGGCCCTGCCAGAGTTAGGAGTCTAGGTGGAAACTTATATATACTTGTAATTGTCGATGACTTCTCACGATTTACTTGGACTATTTTCTTATCCTCTAAAGATGAAACTTTTGATCTGTTTGTTGTGTTTGCCAATAAGGTGCAAAACGAGAAAGGTATTTGTATTGCAGCCATTCGAACGGACCATGGTGGTGAGTTTGAGAATCAGGCATTTGGAGAATTCTGTGATACTCACGGGATCGATCACAACTTCTCAGCACCAAGGACACCTCAACAAAATGGAGTGGTTGAGAGAAAGAACCGTGTGCTGACTGAGATGGCTCGTGCCATGTTGAATGAAAATCAAACATCCCAAGTTTTCTGGGCAGACGCTATGACCACAGCAAGCTACATTTCAAACAGAGCCTATCTCCGGAAAAAGCTCAACAAGACTTCTTATGAGCTTTACAAAGGAAGGAAACCAAATCTGGCTCATCTACACATCTTCGGCTGTAAGTGTTTCATTCATAATAATGGCAAAGACAATTTAGGAAAATTTGATCCTAAGTCGGATGAAGGTATCTTTCTTGGCTATTCTAACAGAAGTAAGGCTTATAGAGTTTTCAATAAACGCACGCGAATAGTTGAAGAGTCCATACATGTTGTCTTCTGTGAGTCAAGCTTAGATAAGAGCCTGGATGATGATGAAGAAAATGTATTAAAAAATCAGTTCTTTTCAAAAACCACCCCTGCATCTGTTGAAAATCCTGGAGATGTTTTTGAAACTGATTCTCAAAACAATCTTGAAAATCCTGATCAATCTCAACCCAAAGCTTGGAAGTTTATAAGGAATCATCCCTTAGACCAAGTGATTGGTGATGTTAATCAGGGAGTGAGAACTAGAACCAGTACTTTGAATGAAGTTGCTTTCTCAGCTTTTATATCTCAAGTTGAACCCTCTAAGATCGATGAAGCCCTATCAGACAATGATTGGGTAATAGCGATGCAAGAGGAATTACATCAATTTGATAGAAATCAAGTTTGGGATTTGGTACCTAGGCCTAAAGACCATCCGGTCATTGGCACCAAATGGGTATTCAAAAACAAACGAGATGAATCCGCAATTATAGTCCGTAACAAGGCTAGACTGGTTGCCAAAGGCTATAATCAAGAAGAAGGAATTGATTATGAGGAAACGTTTGCTCCAGTGGCTAGATTGGAAGCAATACGCGTACTCCTAGCCTTTGCGTGTATCAAAGGATTCAAATTGTATCAAATGGATGTAAAAAGTGCTTTTCTAAACGGTTTTATTCAAGAAGAAGTTTACGTTGAACAACCCCCTGGCTTTGAAAATGATCACCATCCAGATCATGTCTACCGACTCAAGAAGGCTCTGTATGGTCTCAAGCAAGCTCCCAGAGCTTGGTATGAACGTTTGAGCAAATTTTTACTGGATCAAGGTTTCGTTAGAGGCAAGGCAGATACAACTCTATTTATTAAAACAAATAAGCTTAATGAACTCTTAGTAGTGCAAATCTATGTGGACGATATTATCTTCGGTGCTACTAATGACTCTCTCTGTGAGGAATTTTCTAAGAAAATGCAGGGGGAATTCGAGATGTCTATGATGGGTGAACTGAATTACTTTCTCGGCCTACAAATCAAACAATGAAAAGATGGCATATTTATCTCACAAACAAAGTACCTTCGTGATTTACTCAAGAAGTATGGGATGGAACATTGCAATGGAGCAGACACCCCAATGAGTTCAACGGCCTCGCTAGATGCAGATGAAGAGAAAGGCAAAGATTTCAACATAACCAAATATAGAGGAATGATAGGATCTTTGCTCTACCTAACTGCCAGCCGACCAGATATACAATTTAGTGTGGGGATGTGTGCAAGATTTCAGTCGGCTCCCAAGGAATCACACGCCGAGCACATCAAAAGAATTTTCCGGTATCTGTCGGATACAAAAGAACTGGGTCTTTGGTTTCCAAAAGGTCAACAAGAACATCTAGTTGCATACTCAGACGCAGACCATGCCGGATATAAGACTGATAGAAAGAGTACCAGCGGACAATGTGAATTCTTTGGAGGTTCTCTAGTATCATGGTTCAGTAAAAAGCAGACCACGGTGGCTGTCTCATCTACTAAAGCTGAGTATGTTGCTGCCTCAAGTTGTTGTGCACAAGTTTTGTGGCTAAAACAACAACTATCTGATCTGGGGATTCATTTGAAAGAGATTCCAATTCTCTGTGATAATACGAGCACGATCAGTTTAGCAAAGAACCCAGTGCAACACACAAGGACTAAACATATCGACGTTAGACACCACTTTATTCGAGATCACGTACAAAGAAAAGATATTAAAGTAATGTTCATACCCACACACTTGCAACTGGCCGACATTTTTACCAAGCTGTTAGCAAAGGAGCAATTTTTATTCATACGATGAGAACTGGGGATGGCAAATCCCAATGAATTGTAAGTTTTCATTTCCTAATTAAATCATATCTATCAGACTATTACTAACTTGGGCATCGGAGTGTCCTTCGTTTGTTTTGCAGGATGTTCTGTTCACAAGTGTTAAAACAGAGGCAAACAGAGAAAGTCCTGCTCAAGCACATCACCAGACCTTGCCCAAGCAACATCAGGAAGAGAGAGAAAAGGAAGAATAAGTACAGATCTGAGGTTTGGATATATCTATCAAATATTCACCATACATATTTGAATTGAAGATAGATTCATATCATGTGCTACCTCAGCAAGTTAAAGATTTAAAACTGTGTGTGGTTATCCTGCCCAAGCAAGAATTAGTTGTGCTCGAGCAATATCGAGGAGTATTGTGGTATACCTTCTGTCTTTGCCCAAGCAAAGGGCAAAAAATTCCCAAAAGTAAAACCCTGCCCGAGCAAGAAAATGTCTTGCTCGAGCAAAATCGGGCACCAAAATGCTTTTGGAAAGCATACTTGTCGGTCTCTACCCAAGCAGGTAAGAAAAATGGCAAAAGTATGACCTTGCCCAAGCAAGGATAAATCCTGCTCGAGCAAAAACGGGCTATGCCATATGTTGAAGAGAAGCATACTCACTGTCTCCTGCCCAAGCACAGCTGAAAATCCCCAAGAGTATAGCCTTGCCCGAGCAAGAAATAACCCCTGCTCTAGCAAAGTCGTGATTTTAGCGAGGCATGCTTGCTGATTCCTGCCCAAGCAGAGTTAAAAACCTCCAAAAGTATGCTCTTGCTCAAGCAAGAGGAAATCTCTGCTCGAGCAATCTCGAATGCCGAGAATTTTTCTTCCTTTCTTTCCTACTCGATGATCTTGCCCAGGCACGGCCTCAAAATACAAAAGTATGCACTTTGCCCAAGCACAAGCACACCCCTGCTCGAGCAAAGTCATGGATTCAAATCCATTTCCAAGGTCATGCTCGCTACTTTTGCCCAAGCAAGGGGCAGAAAACCCAAAAGTAGGACCTTGCCCGAGCAAGAAAAATGTCTTGCTCGAGCAAAGTCGGATATTAAAGAATTCTTAGATACATACTTGCTGCTCTCTGTCCGGGAAAATCAAAATATTCCCAAAAGTATGAGGTTGCCCAAGCAAGAAAAATTTCTTGCTCGAGCAACATCGGGAAAATTTTTTTTAAAAAAAGGCTCCAAACGCTGGTTCATCTCTTCTCACCGTCTTCTCCTTCTTCTCTTCCGTTAAACCCTAACAGTCACCTCTCTTCAATTTCTCCTAACCCATTACGTCCGTTTGCAAATCGATTCATCAAACTCTTCGGTTACAACTCCTCGGTTCATCACTGCCAATCGTTTCAACCGATTGATTCAGTTTAAGAACCCCCATCTCTCTTCATCTTTCTCACTCTCAACTCTTCACTTTCGAGAATTTCCAAATCAACTCGAAATGGCGGGTTCGGGTGACAAACCCTCTTCTACTCACTCCTCAAAGTCTCTCTCGAAGAAATCCCGGTACTACAAGCCCAAAGTTGCCAATCCCGACCAACCGTCGAAGTCGTCGAAGGCAAAATCTTCGGCAAAACCAACGTCGTCGGCGAGCAAATCCCAGAAAAGTGAGAAGCCAACGGAACCAACCTCTCCTACAACTAGAATGAAAACGGGCTCACTTCCTTCCGGCTCCGGCAAACGTCCAAGGTCACCATCACCACCACCTTCGAAATCAGCTGGCACCGAGAAATCCTTTGATGAAGCAAGTAGCAAACTCAAAGAGGATCAACCCAAGCCTCTAAAGCCTTCACTGAGTCAAAAATCACAGGGTTCTGGAAGCAAGAAGTTGAAGGTCTCATTTTCATTTCATTCGGAGGACTCTGCAAATAAGGGAGAGAGCAAGAGTCAACAATCACCAACAAATATTCCTCTGGATGGTAATCTTCCTGAACCCTCACCGCACATGAATGTTGGGGATATTGGTTTAGATGATTATGCTCTGTTCAAACGATATTACGAGACTAGGAAGTTTTGTCCCATTGTCTGGGTAGATCTAGAGTATTTCAAGAAGAAATTCAATTTTGATATGTCTAACTGGTTGGAGCAATTCATGCCGCTTCTAAGTATCAACATGCCATATTCTCCTGAGGTTGTGCGAACTTTTTATCACAACATGGTTGTTCAAGAAAAGGCAAATGAATCCGATGATGATGTGTTGATTACGAAAGTTAGGAATCAGGAAATCAAGCTCTCGGCCTATGACATCAATGTACTTTTACGAGTTGTAGATGTACCAGAAGATCCTCCTAAATTGTCTCCTCATGAGTGTCATCAAATTCTCTTTCCGGATGGCCCACCTCCTGAAGGCTCCAAGATATCTGTGACTCCACCAATGATGAAGGATGAATACAGAGTCCTTTGGTATGTGTACAGTCGTAGCCTAGTTCAGAAGGGACAAAGTTTTACCCACTTTGTCAAAAAGGATTTTGAACTCTTTGCTTCATTGATTGCAATAGAGCCACGAGACTTGGGCAAATGGATCTTAGATGAGATGATGATATTTATCTCGGAGGCCAAAGTCAGACTACGAGCCACCATTCCATTTCCTTCATTGGTCTCTCGGATTTTAGAAATCAATAACATTTGGTATCTCGGTGACGATCAAGAGGTGTATCCTCCATTATTTGGGAAGGAACATATGAGGAATATGCGGATAACGTTCACCAAGGGATCTTCAAAGCCAGGAAAAGGAAAGGGAAAGGCAACTGCTTCGGTGTCTAAGCCATCTGCCTCTGTCCCTCCGGATGAAGCAGAGTCATCTCACGCTGGTCCCTCTTCACATCCTTCGGGTCCATCCTTCTCACAGGCTGCTATTCAGCACATTGTTGAGTCATCAGTTCAGAAGATCGTTGATGAGTCCATCCAAAAGGCTATGACACCTGTTCTTCATGCTCTATCTGTTTTTGAGAAGATGGTTCCTGATATGATTCGCGCCTTTGGCAATGACATGGTCAAGTTTAAGAGCAGTGTTGGATTACAATTGATGACTGATATGACTGATTTTCAAACGAATATGGACAATCGCTTTTTGGCTCTCTCTGATCAACAACAAGAGATCAAGAAATCTATTGAGTTTCTCACCACTCAATACACGAATGTTGATACCACTTTGGATGCAGTTGTTGGTACTCTTGGTGTATCTGTTCCTCCACCACCTCCTTCTCCTGCTGATCCTGTTATTCCACCACCAGCAGTTGATCCATCCACGGTCCCTCTGCCATCCTCTTCATCCTCTGATTTTTAGGATCCTCCCTCGTCTCCTGCTGTTCAGTCCTCCCTTTTTGTTGATGACAAAGGGGGAGAGTAGTTGTAGTCCTAGGGTAGTAGTATTTGTGATGTTGAATTTGTGATGTTAAGTTTGTAATGTTACACTGTCTTTATTTATAAAGTTTTTTTTTACCATATTTCTGAACCGTAACTGTTATAAAGATGTTAAAAGATATTATGGTTTCAAACCCTCGTGAAATGACAGTTTCCTTTAAATAAATGTTGAAATTGTCATCATCAAAAAGGGGGAGAATGTTGGTCCTTAAGCTTTTGATGATTACAATTTCAAACAAGAATTGATTAAGCAAGAACCCAGATCTGATAATCTAATCCATTTCATTCTACTCGAGCAAGGGTTGGTTCATACTCAAGCAACATCGAGAGGAAAGTATGTCAGATTGCTTCTAATAAGGAACTTGCTCGAGCAGACATAAAAGTATACTCGAGCAACGTTGAGAAATGGCTCAAGTAGAAGTCTACCCGAGCAAAGCCAAATGCCTGCCCAAGTAGGATCATTCAAACAAGCGTTCCCGGGCAAGACAGGATTTTGCTCGAGCAAACATTGCTTGAGCAAGCTAAGGTGCTTGCCCAAGTAGAGTCAGGATCTGTCTCAAAAGAGTGCTTGCCCAAGTATGAAATTTTTCATACTCAAGCAGCATACCCAAGCAGGCGTATTTTTATACCCGAGCAACGTTGTTCTCTGTGCCTTGATTATAATCAGAAGAAGTATTGCCCAAGCACAGATTCACCTCTGCTCGAGCAACATCGTGTATCAGTATAAAATTGAAAGCATGCTCAAGCACATATTAATCCATACTTGAGCATCACCCTGAAGTATGATATTTTTCATACTCGGGCATCAGCGAGTAGAAGCAGATTCTTCACCTTGCTCGAGCAACCCTTAATCTTTGCCCAAGTAAACTTGTCCCTGTTTTTCAAATCACCGTCTGTGATTTTCCGATTGAGCTTGAATCAATCTTATTACTTGTGATTAAGATTACCAAATGCTATTAACCAGTTTGTTCCTGAGTTTTAAATCATTTAGACAGAAATTACCAGCGGATTTTGACTTTAACCACCTGGACAGATGAACGCATTTAATGCAGCTACCGAAACCGTTGTATTCTCCGTAACCGATGCACTGGACAAAATAAAGCAAAATGCTGATACATTCAATCCAGCATTTAATGAGATTTCACAACGGCTAAGACAGAAGGAATGAAAGAGAATGGCAGATTGAATAACAGCCAAATTCCTATCTGTCTATCGAATATATTGAAAAGTCACAACGGCTACTCCTTCGCTTCAACAACGGCCATCAATGAAGATATCTATAAATAGTTGAAGCATTTATTTTGCCAGCTACCGAAACACTGTGCAATTAACTCGACATTAATTTCTTCTGTGTTTCAAATTTATTGCTGAGTTTCTGTTCTTCAGTGTTCATCATTATTCAACTCGTGAGGAGTACTAAAACATTCATTTTCTTCTGATTGTAACTTAAGGTTGTGGAACCTTAAGAGTGGGTGTAAAAGATTACAACTTGTAAGGGGGAGTGGAATCCGAGTGAGATAGGATCATCCTTTGTTTACAGAGTCTGTAATTTCTTCTGAAAGATAGTGAAATCCCAGGTGTTCTGGGGACTGGAGTAGGTCGAAGATTTAGACCGAACCAGGATAAATTGTCTTTTGTTCTACCGTCTTTTACAAGTTCTTTACTTCTGCTCATCATAGAGGAGCTTCGTCTTTAAAGTCAAAGTTTTTTTTTTGATCACCTATTCACCCCCCCTCTAGGTGATATTCCACCTTCAATTCCTCACCCCGGATATCGTGTTAGGCCGTGATATCCGCCTCGGACACCTCTATAAATACAGAGGTCGACTAACCAGGTGCACACATTCTAACTTATGCTCACTTTACATTCTGTCACACATAGCACACACACCACCCCCTAGCTAAACGCCTCCAAGTATTCTTCGAATTATGTGGACTTTGATCCCTTCAAAGGGTACGTAGGCTTTAGGCTTGACACCTAGTCAAATCCAATCAGTCCTGTTCCCAGAACAGAACAAAGGTCTTTTTTTTTTCCCAATTAGACTTCTAAACAATAATAATATAATTATAATAAGTGTAATATAACATAAAAATAAATATGAGTAAAAATATCCAAAGTGGGGGAAAAATATTGAAAGTAGCGATTCCTTTTCTTATTATTGCAAAAAGATTATTCAGAGCGACTTTCCTAGAAGAAACCCTTCTTATATATGTTCCGCGTTTTTATTTTCTAAGAAAAGATAGTCAATTTTACATTGGAAAAAAGCATAAATATATAATACTCCCCCGGTCCTTTTATCTTTAATATAAGAAATCTTGAAGATTTCTTATAAGACCCTAATAGTCAATAACATTAAATTTTTATTTTCTACAAATGCCTTTATCAATTTTTAGAGAGAGATGGCATAAAAAAGCGAGTAAAAAAATAAAGGTAATTAAAATATGTTGCTTTTAATTAGAGGTAATTTCAAAAAGCGGCGATAGTTTTTGGAAAAACGGTAGAAATTGAATTTTGAAATTGTAAGATTTTAAATCATGTATTTTTTTAAAAAAATAAGTTGTGGATTGCTTATCAAGTTTCATTATTTCTTTATCATTTATTAGTAACAGACTTAATTTAAGAATCTACAATTTTAAAAATTTTTCTGTCATTTTCTTATTTTTACCTTTAATTAATTTTCTAATATTTATGAAGTAGTTAAGGATTGGAGGAGCAACTTTGAAATTGGAATCCACTTTTCTCTCTCCATCATCGTCACCATTAGCAATCAGTATGTCCCTAGTAATTTTTTTAAAAAAAATATATAAAAAAACCCCTTTTTTGGTTATGTCGGAGAGATTATGTCATAGTATTATGATTTGTTAAATAAAGATCTAAAAATACTTCGAGCAAAAAAAAGATCTAAAAATACGTACCAGGTTCAATGTACCGGTCAGATTATTACACCTTTCTCTTGTATATAATTTTGGAAAAGGTGTAAAAATACACATATGTTTTATTTTTGGGAGCATCTAGCATCAAATGCTTTTTTTGGATGTAAAAATATACATGTGATTATAATTTATAAACAAAAGTCACACCATCTTTAAAATCTAACTTAACAATATTAATTTTGGGGTGAGGTCCACATAGTGGCGGAGCCACATTATGACCAAGGGCCCAGCTGGTCTTTTCTTATCTTATGTATTTTTATATATGTGTTATATAATATTTTATTTTGACCACTAATTTGGCCCTAGCTAATCTTTTATTTTTTCTGTAATCATACCCTATTTTTTGGAATGTGAGAGGAAAGTAAAATTTTTATTTGAGATACCTATTGAAAATATTAGTATTATTTTATATATGATGCTGTTCATGTTCATTTTAAAGACTAAATAGGTACTCAAAATCATTTATTTTCACTCCACTCCTTTTGTGAAAGTTATTCTATGTATTTTTATCTTTCTAATGAGGGTAATATTGTGTGATAAGTGAAAATTTTGGGGTTATGATTTCGGGAGAATCGTGAGTTTTGACAATAGAAGACTATATATATGTAGAAAGTGATTAATGACTAATTTTAATCGCTTTGGATTTATTATTCGGTTGTCTCATGATTTTATAATGAATTTCTCTTTAAAAAATAGATTATAATAGGTTATTTGCTTAGCTGAAATTGAATCAATTTTATTTTTTTTAATATTTTTTGGATTCATATTATATTTCTTTTATTTTCTCCAATTACTTTGTTTTGAGGTAAGTGAGATGTGCATTTAAATGTTAATTTTATGGATTGAGTAGTATTATAAGAATTAATGTTTAGTGACATAAGATACTAATTATCACTGACATCAATATATATTCTGGGTCCCCAAATTTTTGTATGTTGAAAAAGATAAGTAAAGATAAACAAAAAAGCATAGATGTGTTCTTTAAGAAGAAAATAACTTCAGAAAATGATATTTCTAAGAAAATAATTTCTGAAAGTGATGCACTTTCTAATGAGTCATCTTCTAAACATCATAGAATTTTTATTTATTATGTTATCTTTTAATTTATAATTGTCAATTATCATTTATTTGTATTTTTAATGTTATGAGATATTATTTAGTAAATAGTTCAATATGTTTATTTTTTGACCTAGGCTAAAATAATTGTCTGGTTCCGCCACTGAGTCCACACTATTTTTAAGAAAATACCAAAATGTCCCTAATTAAAAAAAAAAACCCTCAAGCTCTCATCTGACCAGCCCATGGCAACGCTACCGGAGACGTTCATCTTCAACAAGGATTTGAGCCTCTCATCAACGCGGCATGCTCCCATAATCTGCGTATTAAGAGCTTGAAACCACTGCGACAGATGATCATCTGACTGTTCCTCCGAAGTAAAAGATCACCATCGCCCTAATCTACTAGAACTAGATCGAGAGCTTGAGGGGGGATTCAAATCCAGATCGAGCGCTGAGAGGCATTTCGGCTCAAACTAGCCAAGCCAGGGGCAAAATTTCGTCATCATATATATTACTATAAATTTTAATTAGGTTTTAGGGTTGGATCGGATTTTATGATTTTCATTGAAGGCCATAGTTGGTTGAACATATAGCAATGGTTCTTATTCTCACAGAAAAACTATATACAATTAATTTTCTTCCATGATGATTAGCATCACAGCAGCCTTAATCCTATAAAAAATTTACACTCACAACATGTATTCACGGAAACAAGAGACTAGACTAGGGGATTGTACACGTTTCTTTTTCCCAAAAAAAAAAAAGAAAGAAATGAATCTCTGATCACCTTCACCAGCTTTTCCAATGGCCATGCCTTCCCGCGGAGAGTTAGCTCTTGGCATCAGAGATCCCTCCATCGTCTACTCACCCCTCTCACATACTCTTTCTTCTTTGCTGGGGGTTTGTCAGATGAGAGCTTGAAGGGGTTCTTTTTTTAAAATAAATAAATAATAAGGGCATTTTGGTATTTTCATAAAAATAGTGTGAGCTCCACCCCAAAATTAACACTGTTAAGTTAGATTTTAATTGTGGTGTGACTTTTGCTTTTAAATTGTAGCCACATATGTATTTTTGCACTCAAAAAGAGTATTTTGTGCTGGGTGTTCCTGAAGGTAAAACACATGTATATTTTTGCACCTTTACCTTATAATTTTTTGACACTATTGCAATTGCTACTATATTAGTAACGATTTTGAGTCACAGTTACAAGATTCATATTTAGAAGACATATTATTGAAAACAAGATATGTATCTAGATAACATATTATTGAGAATCACAAATGTTGGCAGGAAATTTTAGTAAAATTTGGTGTGACGGGAAGACGAATTGAAAATTTGGCAATAAAATTTTAATGGTTCTAAAAACCACTACTTAATATATCCCGGAATTTGAAAGATGGGCATCAAAATATTTGTAGCCGTTACGTATTGGATAAAATTTCAAAAATTGCATGAAATATTTGATCTGAATTTAATTTAAATTTGTAGCAGTTTTAAAACCATTACAAAATATTGCAAAAAAGAAGCAAGATCATCATTTGAGTCAATTGTTGTAACCCCCCAAATTCCATACTACTTACTATTCTCGTTGACATGTAGTATCTAGAAATACGGTGCTACAAGTCCGAGTAATGTGGAACGGAGAGCATGCACTAATGTTTAGACAATGAGTAATTGATATAAAATGCCCATACATAAGCTGGTAAAGGAATATTCATGTGATACAATAATACAGAATTTATATAATTACAATTCTTACATAGTAACTATACAATTTTAAACCAAGCCTTAGCTAGACTTGTGACTTAGAATCCAACTGAATTATTCAAACATATTGATCAAGTCGATGTCTAGTGGAAGTCTCCTCGTCTTTCACGACGACTTATTGACTGAACCACATAGACTAATCCTTCCTTAGTTTAAGCACCAATTGGTTTGAGATAACTTTATCAGATTCGTGCCAGAAACTATGCTTGATGAACCTCTTCCGGCATTCGCTTTGACTAGCACCTCTACACGTGCTCCGTCCCTACCGGTGCCTTTTTACTGCTCTTTCCATCGGTGCCTTCTAAGATCCAGGTTCCTTTCCTAAACTTTTAGTCAAGGCTGAGATTCAATACCTATTGAATCTCAGGTAACAATTAACCTCTATAGTAGATATAATAATATATGACAGATATTCGTTACATATCAGCATCAACCATACATAGCACACAACAGATGTAAGGTTACAACAATACATAGCACACAGTAGATGTAATATTAACAGCGTTTGCACACTCACCCTATGTCACAAATCCACGTGTCCTCAGTACTAGGAAAACATATATACTTGTGGTGTTATCAAGATTTATAACCCACACAAAGTTGAATGTATGTAAACATGTGACTAAGGCTCCTAAACTTAGTCATGGTGCATGACCCAAGACTTAATCTTGTCCATTACTTCATGAATCATTCAATCCTATATAATCATACAAGATATAGGCGATTAAAGTTACTAGCACGCGAACATACCTTTTACCGCATAGTTACCAAAATGTCCGACCTTCTAAATCCAACTCTGGACTTCCTGAATATCCTATAATGTTATCGTCGGATTATTATATGATATTGTAATAAATATCATATTGCTTAGAATAATATCTTAAATGGTGATTTTCACCTTCTTTTCCTTTCTATTCTTGGTCGATTTGTTATTATAATTTTACCCTTACATTTTTTTAAAAATGCAATTTCTAGCATTATGCCCAGATTTTTTACTAACTTTAAAAAATCATAATTAATTCTACAAAAATCGAATGAGGCGTTGTAAAATGTCTCATGACACTTAACATGTCTATTTTCAAGGAAAAATTATTTCCAGAAGTTAGCAGATCAAGAATCATTCTCAGGTTTTAAGTTTCCCAACGCTGTTAAGTTTTAATCACAGAAAAATGACATAATTTCAAAAATATGTTACTCCTTGTGTAGACCTCAAAATGCTTCATATTTTATATATTTAGAAAGCCCCATATGTCTAATTTATTTCTGTAAAATTTCATGATTTAATTACTTTATTTGCTACATAAAATAATAGCGTCAATTTCGCTGTCTGCACAAGACTTAAAAACTGAAAATTTTACAATTTTCACAATCTTGATCCATTGGTTTCAAAACTTATTCCCTAACATGTTTTCCATTCTCTTTTGCATTTTAAAAGCAATGGAGACTTCCAAACATGAAAAGGAATTTCCCTAATCATTTCCTAGATTAAACTAACATTTTACTAAAAATTAATACCAAGGCTCAAGAACTAAAGACTTACCTTTGAAGAACCTTGCTCCTTCTCTCTAGCTCCAAGAATTTCACTCTTCTCTTAAACTCAACCATTTTAATATGAGTTTGGTGTGAAGAAATGAGGAGGAGAGTATTGCTATTTATTGACAAAATCCTAAGGTTAAAATGGTCATTAACAAGCAATCCAATTTTCCTTCTTTTCTCTTATCCATTAGATCAATATTCACTTTATGACATTCAATCTCCACCTCTCCCTGGCTGCCGACATCCCTTCCCTTAATTAGCATTTAATGTGCTATTTTAATTAATCAAATATTCCATGGTTCTATTCTCTAATTGGTGCGTTGAAATAATTGACTTTTCAACACAAAATTTTCATCTCTTCTCTTCCTCTTGTGTTCCGACCAGCCTCCCATTTAATAGCCATTAAATATGCTCTTTAAGTGGAAAAAATCCAATGATTTAAATGCTCCAATTGATCTAATTAATTATTTAAGAATTAAGGCTTATTAGCCAAGCTAACTTGCCTATTAGTTTTGCCAATTAACATAGAGGCAAGTTAGCTTGGCTAATAAGCTGTAATTCTTAAATAATCATTATTTTATGTGACTTTATGTCACATATATTAAGCAAATTAATATAATAACATATTCCAAAATACTAGATTTTCGGTAAATTGAAAATCGGTATTACAATTGTTACAATATTATATTGAATAATTTATTATTTAAGTAAAAATTTAAATGATAGTTGTTAATATTTGAGAAAAATAATTAAATTAAGTTAGATAAGTATAAATATTATTTAAGTTTAATATATGTTATCCACAGCTAGATGATATTTGATCATGGAATGAATGTTGATGATTATAAAAGGAATTTTGAGAAAAAGTCCTTACATTTCTAGAGGAGAAGAAAAAAATAATTAGAAGGAATGTTGTAAAATCTCAAGGTAGTGGAACCTTGAGTGTAGTTGTTCGAATATAGTTGTAAGTGGGAGTAAGTCCTGGTAAGGATTATTCTAACTTCTCAATTAATTTTTTTACTATAATATTTTATATTCTTATAATTATTTTCAAGACTCTTGAAAATTTAAATAATTTATGTATTTAATTAAATTTTGAAAATATTTAATCTATTATATATACACTCCTCTAGTCCTATATACAAGGGACTTCCAACATATTTCACATATACCATAAGAAAACCTTAAGTTTATTTATTTCCTATTTTAACGATGTCTTATTTTTTGAAAAAGAAAAAAAAATGAGAGAAATAATAGAAAACCCTGATAAGCGAAGTGAGGGTTATTGTATTTGGGGTTTGAGGGGGAAAAAGAAATTTTTTAATTGCTCTTTATGAGAGAAAATATTTTCAGTTTTGTTCTAAGTGGTGATGGAAAGACAATTTTTTATCTGATTGATCTGATTTTTTTTAAAAAAATAATTTTAGAGGTTCTAGACACATAAAACTTCATTTCGCAAGGTCGGATCATCCGTTAGAGTCTTTTAATATCCCCGGAATTTTCGTGAAAAGACATGAAAATGAAATAGAAAGACATGAAAAAGTCTTTTAACATCAGCGACTTTACCGGAAGAAGCGCATGTTCCAATTTTTTTCTTAAAAAAGAAATAGTGAATTTCACACAAGGGAAACAACTGCTATATAATAGCTCTTGAGAACATCTTCAGTCTTCACCATCACCAAAAGCTAGCTAGAGTCAATATAAAGTCCTAGTAACTCATCTTTTAGCAGTGAGTCGTGAGTGTGGGAGAAGAAAGTGAGATCGCTTGAACAACCTTCGTAAAACAGTATTGGTTATGGTATAACCAGTTTTATAGATCTGCACAATTTTTTTTTGCTTTTACTAATATTGTTTCGTCTACTTGTTTTAATTTCATACCTCTTATTACTTTCCCTGTCTTTGCCCATTACACAGGGGAGAAAACGAAAGGATCGAACCCGCGAAACGGCATTTAATGTCGGAGGAGAATCTTCTTCCACCTCTAATACTCTTAATTCAAGTTATGAATGGAAATATGACATTTTCTTGAGTTTTGCAGGCAAAGACACTCGCTTGAATTTCACAAGTCACTTATATGAAGCTTTCATTAGAAGTGGCATCAAGTGTTTTAGGGACGATGTAGACCTTGAGAAAGGGGAGGACATAAATTATCTCTTTCAAGCAATTGAGGATTCTCTCTGTGCAGTTCTTATCATCTCTAGAAATTATGCAAAATCTACATGGTGTTTGGATGAGCTTCAACAAATTCTTCAATCTCAAAATACATTGCGTCGAAGGGTTTTTCCCATCTTCTATAATGTTAATCCAGCTGATGTAAGACACCAGCGAGAAAGTTTTGGGAAAGCCTTGGCTGAACTTGAAGAGAAATTCAAAGAAGATACAACCAACAAAGCTCAAGATTGGACCTTGGCCAAACTTAAAAAGAAATTAAAAGAAGATACAACCAAAGTGCAAAATTGGAGAACTGCTTTATCAAAAATTGGCAACTTGTCTGGATGGGTCACGGGGGACAAGTAAGTTTTCTTTTACAACCATTTAATTATATTTTCCTTTTTTATTCAACTTTATATTTCTTTTCATGATCTACAATTTTGGTTTAAATTGGTCATAATCATTTTTTTAGTCTTCCTTTTAGACAATAACTGAAAATCTCGCATCAATTTGAACA
This sequence comes from Acacia crassicarpa, assembly GCA_034222035.1. NCBI lineage: Eukaryota > Viridiplantae > Streptophyta > Magnoliopsida > Fabales > Fabaceae > Acacia > Acacia crassicarpa. The sequence continues at coordinate 46,818,398 of JAWXYG010000003.1, forward strand.
AAAATGAAAATCTACCATTAATAATTTATTTATAATATATTCATTCAACGTCAAAACCGGTCATATTCGTTCATTGGAGCATATCCATTATGAATGTGCTGATTATGTTAATTTTAATTTCTTTTCAATAACTTAATTATAGTTTATATGTAGTATTCGTTTAGATATGTTTTTTTTTTCTTGGGTAATAAGATATGTTTTTTTTTTTTAATTTTACCTGAGTTCGTTTGGATATGTTTAAATTATATGCAGTGTCTATTGTTAACCTTTATAGCTTATTTAATAATTTTCATATATTATCAAGATTCATGAGAGTCAATAATTTTCTCTTTGACTTGACTCAATTTATTTTCAAGTACCATAAAATTATTGTAATTTTTATGGGAAAAATCTCATCTAAAGCTATCTAGAATGGGAAAGTTCTAAATTAAATTGGTATATTTAACAAATATTTAAATAAGTCATCAACCCAATTTGAGATTTTAAAATATTAGTAAAATGACTTTAGTACCATCTCCCCCTCTTCCCTACCTCTTAAAATAATTATTAATATTAATTATTTGCTTCTAATTAGAGGTGTGTAAATTTGATATACTTAAGATATTTTGGATAAAAAGATATTAAATACACTTAAAATTTCATAAAATGTTTTATATATTGAAATGTAGAACTATTCAAAAAAACTTGAAACAATTATAGTACTAGTAAAACATATACTTAATATATCTATTAAAAAATATTTTTATAATGACATTTTTTGAAAAAATTTGTTCATGTTAATAAAGTGAACTCCTTGTTTAAAAACATTCTACAAACGAGTATATTTAATATATTTTCTTGAACCAAAAAAAATAACTATCATGGTTTATACGATAGTTATTGTAAGTAAATTATAGATGAATCATATCTTGCTTTATTAAATATTAACATGTGTGTATATATATTTATTGAATTGCATAAGTTATTGAGTGATAAAACTCTATATACATATGCATACATACATATCTAAAACATAAGTCACAGAGTAATAGGACCCTTTAAGGAGGATAGAGGTGAGGTTTTATCATCACTTACATTTTGAAATTCTAAATTGAGTTAATGACTAAATAATTTATTGAATTTATTAATTTGACGTGGATTTTTTTTATTTTAAGTCTTTATGAATTTTTTACTTTATGGAGATTTTGTAATAATTGAAATTAAAAGTTTCTTTATGCATAAGATCATTTAATTTGTGAGAAGCATATTAATGTGACCGCGGAAAACTGAAAGGTATTCGTTTTGTTTTGTCAAGAGAAAAATCAAATTTTGATTGATGAATGGGTTATCTAAATTAACAGTACATATTAATATTTAATATGTTGATGAATTTGTATCCATCAATAAAACGAAAATTTGAATACGTTGATTTTTTTTTTTTGGATTGAATGATCACGTTTTTAATTTTAATGGGCCGATGGATCAATTCTGCTCTGACTTGCTCAACAATTCACATGCTACTTATTTCTAGTCCTGTTCTTGACTTTATATTCTTATGAAAATTTAACGTCAATTCCAAGTTATATATAAAAATAGTGTAGCTTTACTAAACAATAGTACCATTTTCATGAAAATCATATTTTTCATTTTCATTTTATTTTATCATATATATATATATATATATATATATATATATATATATATATATATATTTGCTAACGATGATTTGTTTGGTAGGAATGAAGCAGATTTTATAAAAAATATAGTTGGAGATGTATGGAGTTTTTTAAGTACTAAATTACCATCTTTTGATGACAATTTGGTTGGAATTGACTCAAAAGTGGCCGATGTGATTCTATTCTTGGAGATTGGGTTGGATGACAAACGTTTTGTAGGGATATGGGGCATGGGCGGTGTGGGTAAAACAACTTTGGCTAGAGTTGTTTTTCAAAAACTATCAGACAAGTTTGAAATTTCATGTTTTCTTGATAAAGTTAAAGATACTTTGCCTAAAGATCTAATCTCTTTGCAAAAAAGTCTTCTTTCTCGTCTCAAAATAAAGGACTTGGAAATAAATGATTGTTATGAAGGAATGCAGACGATAAGAAGTCGCCTTCGCCAGAAAAAGGTCCTCCTTGTCCTTGATGACATAGATGATATGAGCCAATTAAAGGATTTAGCTGAAAGTCCAGATTGGTTTGGCAAAGGAAGCAGAATAATTATCACAACAAGAGATAGTCACTTGCTCACCTCATTTGGAGTGGAAAAAATATATAAGATGAAAACCACGAATGATGATGAATCTCTTCAAATATTTTCAAAAAAAGCATTCAACAAAAATCATCCTGAAGAGAAGTATTTGGAGTATTCCAAATCTGTGGTTAAATGTGTGGGAGGCCTTCCACTGGCTCTTCAAGCTTTGGGTTCTTATCTTTGTGGGAGAAGGGAAGAAGATGTTTGGAGAGATGCTTTAGATAAATTAAAGCAAATTAATCCTTATAAAAATATTCTTCAAGTACTTAAACTAAGTTATGATGGATTAGATGAGAAAGAACAGACAATATTTTTAGATATTGTTTGTTTTTTTAAGCATTGGATGAAAGGAGAAGTGACTCAAATTTTGAAAGCTTGTGATCTTAATCCTATACTTGGAATAAAGGTCTTGATTGAAAAAACTTTACTAGTTGAAACTAAATTTGGCACATTATATATGCATGATTTATATGAAGACCTGGGTTGGTATATAATTCAACAAAAATCCCGCAATAGCAGATTGTGGAAGTTTGACGAAATTAAAAAAGTATTGGAAAATAACAAGGTCAGTGTGTTATATTCTAATTATCTCATTTTGTTGACATACCTTTAATGTATTTTATATTCTTTACTTATCATTCTTATGTTATTTTTATGGAAAATGACATTATTATTAGGAATCAGTTGGAAAAATAGAAGCTATTGTTATGAAAGAATATTCGACCGCAGACAAAATAGAAGTACATCCTGAAGCCTTTTCAAAGATGAGTAGACTGAGATTACTCCTCTTAAATTGTCCAGCCAACATACCAATGGGATTGAAGAAACTTTCTTGTGCACTGAAATTTGTTCGATGGCCATCATTTCCTTTGGAAGCTCTTCCACTTCCATTGGATGAACTTGTTCATATTGAAATGCAACATAGCAACATAAAGCAACTTTGGAATGGCATAAAGGTGAGATTGATGCTTATTTATCTTAAATGTATATCTACGTATCCATGTTTAATTGATTCTTTGTTTAGTGAGACTAATCATTCTACAATCTTTTGTTTGACTAGTCCATGAATCACTTGAAGTTTATCAACCTGAGTGGATCTCCCAATTTTACTGAAACTCCAGACTTCTCAAATGTTCAATCTCTTGGACATTTATGTCTTTCTAGATGTGCGTCCCTTGTCAAGGTTCATGAATCTCTTGGAGTGTTGAAAGAGCTTGTTGAGGTGGATTTGCATGGCTGTGAAAATCTTAACAGCCTACCAAGTAAATTGGAAACAAATTCTTTGAGAAAGTTAGATCTTGGTGGGTGTAAAAATGTTAAAAAGCTCCCAGAGTTTGGGGAAGGTTTGAAAAAATTATCATATCTTGATGCAAGTCACACTGCTATAACCAGACTTCCTGAATCACTTGGATCCTTGACTGGTCTTAGATATTTATGTCTATGTGCAACTGGTTTAATAAATCTCCCCACTGATTGCTTTTCTGGTCTTGTTGGACTTGTCTTTCTTTCGTTGGAGGGTTGCAAATGGCTTGTGTCATTTCCAAGGCTTCCACCATTACTAATTCGATTAGAAGCAGACGGTTGTTCTTCAATGAAACGTTCATTAGATGAACAAATGTTCATTTTGGTGACTTCACTTGACCATGAGGTATGTTGGTCTTCCTACATTTTATCTAATGATTTATGTGTACTGTTTTTTTACTACATATGCATTACATGACTAATTTTTTATTTCAGTGCCGTGGGCAAACTAAATATGTAATCTCTGACGAAGAAGAAGAACTTATGCCAGTCCCTTATGAAAAAGATGATGATTTGTTTGAGGACGTTGAGGTATGTGTGTCTCAATTTTGTGTTTTTATTTTTCTTAGATGTATATGCTCCCTTCATTGGGTAATTAATGTTGACAACATTTTGGTATGTATGCAGCCAAAATGTTATCGCCTTAGTTATTTCATTGCAATCATGTCATCAGGAGGCAAAATACCATCATGGTTTGATCCAAATGTAGAATATTATGATGAAAGGTCTAGAATGTCTAATTGTTGGATAGAAGTGGACGTACCTCCAAATTTTCGTGCTAGTAAATGGTCGGGAATTGTTGTATGTTTGCTTATAAAAGGGCCTATGGGTTGGATTAGTTGGAGTAGTAAAGCTCCAGAAGATGATGAATATAGATGGGCAGGGCGGTCACGTGGTTTTTGGAGTTCAGGTGTAGTTGGTAGCCTGTGCGTAATAGTGTTGGAATTTAATCAGAAAACCTGTTGGCAACACCTAAGAGGTGATAACAATTCCCTTCACATCCAACTTTCTTGTCACTACCATGTGGACATATGGGGATATGGGTGGAGAGTGATATGTAAATAAGATATAGAGTGATATGTAAATAAGATATACAAGAGTGGTGCAATCCCAATCATTTCAACCAATTCACCTAACCCCAACATACTCGTCCTTCTCAGGTCAAGCTTCCCTGAGGACTATTTGACCATTACTTTGGGCTTTAAGTAAAATACCATTGTAGTTATTTATCAGCTTCGTCAACTTGTCTGTAACTTCGAAGTCACAATTCACTAGTAAAGAAAAAATAAACAAACATCTCTACGCCAAGCTTTTAACACTGGTTGTTGCAAGGTTTGTAGAGAAAGTGTGATCAATGGTATTTTGTTAAATAAGGTGTGAGACTATTGACTAAATTTTTTCTTTATTTCATCACTCTGTATGCTTAATATTAGTTTATAAGTTTAATCACTTTTATTACCTCATGCCTGCTAGTTTATACTCTATAAATTTTTAAAAGATGGATTAAGCGTTGAAACCACTCCACAACTTATTTTAATCCGCACAATTGAACATATTTGTTAGAGCAAGACTTCTCAAGATACATTTGTTAGAACTTATTCTACTCCTTGCCCTTATTATCATGACACTTCCCAACTCTTTACTTTTAGAGAAAATTTTAAGAAAATACCATTTGAATTTTAAAATCTTAAATAGGTGATTTTCTAAAAAAAAAGAGAGAGTTGTCAATTATTTTACTTTCTCTATTGTTGATGATCTAATTACTGTTATTGTCAATAGGATTTTAAAGTTCAAATAATATTTTTCTATTATTTTCCCTTACTTTTATCCTTATATTTATACTCCCTCCGGTCCTAATTATAAAATATATTTAACCGATTTTGGAGGGATTAAGGATGAATTAAATTAGTTAATTTTCCTATTTTTTCTAAAATACCCTGTACATATTTAACTTTCCTCTGCAATATTCAACGCTTCATACTTCACGTGCCCACTATTGCATCATTCCCTTTTCCTATCTCTATTATGTGCCAACGTGATTTCCCATTTTGTAATATCAATATTCCATCACTATCCTTCGCAGGCCTTTTCTTTTATTATTCACTCTCTTCACAAATAAACCCTAATTTCAACCAAATCCCCTATATAAACTATTCTGCAAAAATAGAAAGAAGGCATTGACCACAAAGTCACAAACTGTAATCAAATAAAGGTAGGCAAGGAGGGGAAAGCAAACACCGAATGAAGGAGAACTATTAGTTAAATCCGGTATTAGTATGGGTGATATGGAAAAAATATAACAAAAATTGTTCAAAACTATTTTATTAAAAAAAAAGGTAGAATTAATGTGTATCTGACATTAATGAGTTGCAAGCATTATTTACTTTATAGAATATATAAATGCATTTTTAAATTATTATTGAGAAAATATCAAAAAGGGTATTTTAGGAAAAAATTGACAAAAATTATAATATTGTCCTATAATTAAGACTAAAATTAACTTTCAAATGTTTTCTTATAATTAGGATCGGAGGGAGAATATTATTTCTTCTAAACTATTATGTTGAATAACGTTGTGGACTTTATTCCAAGTCACTATTTTTGAAACTAAGACACTCACTTTTTCACTTTGAGAAAGGAGGAGGCATGACATATGTAAAAGTACTACTAATTTCTTTGATAATAACAAAGGATGAATGAATCTGTCACAGATGGGAGGAAAGTGACAACTCTGAATAAGAACAAGCAAAATGGAGAAATGAATACTAAGATGAAAGGTTGAAATCCCGCCAAACCACCCACTCACCCATTATATATGTGTGTATCTATATATATATGTATATGTACATGTGTATACACACCCACACACACACACACACATATATATATATATATATATATGTACATCTATACATATATACACATATATATATATGTACATATACACAGTGGCGGACCCAGAAATTTATTGGAGGGAGGGCACCATTGGGTGGGGGGATACGGGGGTTCTGCCCCCGGAAAAAAAAATTTTAAGCAAAATTTTCAATACATTAAAAATATATATATACATAAAGGGAAAAACAATGCCAAGTATATCACAATAAAAATAATTACAATGTCATTTAATAAAAGGGTAATCACACACAGTAGATGCTATGAAAATTCAATATGAAACAACTTGTACAACGTTGATCACAACTATAATATCTAATAAAAAGTATCAACTCATCAAGTATCTCCAGAATGCAGTGAATTAGTAACAATTCAAGTGGTTATCAAGAGTACTTTAGGAATTACATCCTCTAGGGATAAGGAAACATAACAATCAGTTTTACATCAAGTGTCGAAGGACGATGGCGGTAAATGGTGATAATGGAAGGAGGAAGGAGCAGAGTGAGCTTCTGGATCAAAGGTGTCCGACTGTGTCTCATCCTCCTGGGTTGTGTCTCGCTAGGTCAAAATAGAGGAAGAAGAAGAGTGAGCCAGACGGAAGGTATAGAAGGGCTTTTTTTTAATATATATATATATATATATATATATATATATATATATATATATATTTTTATATTTATATTTAAAATTATTTTTTTAAAAAAAAAATGAAATTTCAAGGGGGGGCACGAGCCCCCCTTATACTATACCTGCGTCCGCCTGTGCATATATATATGTGTGTACACGCACTTGTGTGTATATACACATATGTGTACACACACATATATAATGCTTTTGCTTTTCCCTCTTCACTTTAGTCTTTAGCTTCTCCTCTGGTGAATCATGCCATCATTAATAATAATATCAATTTAGCTTCTCCATCCAAACATACCCTTTAATCAATCCTCTTAATTAAGAAAGTGATAATATAATATAATAAAACCTCAATTATTTAGTAGTAATAATAGCGAAAGTGGCTGGTCACAATATATATACATATATATAAATATATTGAGAGTGACCTCTTTTTTTGTTCTTTTTGGATATTGATTATCGAGAACAGGATGAAACTAAAGTAGGCCTTTGCTTCTCACTTTAGCATTATGTAATGTGTTGTGGACTTAGATAATGGGCCTGGTAAAGTATAGGCCCAGTAGGCTAAATAAGGGGCCTGGTAAGGCACACGACGCGACAGGATCTCCCTCAATCTGGTTAAATGATGATCATCCCATGATCAAGCCGACAATCTCTAATAATGCAGATAATAGAGGATTCCCCTCAATCAGATCGTGGGGAACGCGCATTACCAAAAGAAGGACGCATTACTAGAGAGACCGAACTGAAAGGACCCTCAATAAATAGCGGGACATTGACCAGGTGCATTCTATTCATGAACTATTACAATTACTTTACATACTGCATCACTGTGCACACACCCCACTCCTTTGGCAGTTCGCCACCGTTGTGTTGCACAGTGATATTTGAGAGCCCACTGTTGTCTCGCCTATAGACTTCAACGGGTGATCCTTTCCTGGATGACCTTCTTATTGGCGTCCTGAGAAGCTAGTCGATCCGACATTAATCATTCACTAACCCTTAGAGGTTAGACAGTTGTGTTCTTGTACAGAACATTGGCGCCGATCGTGGGGACCGTAAAGTTCAATTCCAATATCACAAAAAGTTACAGAGTTACTACTGACAATGGCCACAAACACAAGAAGTCGCATCCATGCAGTTCGGCGAGACCAACCGCCGGATAGGCAGCCGCCACAATCGCACCAAGAGCAAGGAACGCAGGGAGTCAATCTAGAGGCCCCCGACGAAGATCAAGTAATCATTGAGACTGAGTCAGAGAACTTGGTGTCAGCGAGCTCTCCACTTCCCGACAATCTGGTGATCCAACAGGTGATCCCGCCAGAGCTCCCGCCGAAACCTCCGGTAGAATTGCAAGTCAAGCATCCCGATATTCGCAGGTTGGAGATTACCCTGGGAGCAATGTTGAATCGAATGGAGGAAATGTTAACCAGAAATCGTCTGCACAGGAAGGAAGATATCGGAATTATCCGGGATGAGATGAGGCATCAAAACGCTATCTAGAGGCAGGAGGAAACTTTGAGGATTATGCAGCTGTTGGAGGAGCATGTCGGAAGGGAAGAACGCCCAGTGAGAGGTGTGGATAGAGACATTGCGGGACCAAGTTGGGCTAACGTGGCTTCATCCGCGAACGTTAGGGTCCCACCTGCTAGAGCTAGGTGAGAAAATATGTCAGGTCGAACTCGGGCGACGAACACTGCAGACAACACATCAAAGGTGCAGGCGTTGGAAGAGCGTGTTAGGATGTTGGAAAATCCAGCACAAAGTGCGGGCAGGGACGTTGGTAACCCGAGTAAAGATAGTCAAACGACGTCTGCCTAGGGTGATGCGCGCATATCGAAGGTTAACGAGACCATCTTAGATCAGGAACAAGCCCGCAAGTTGGCCCCTCTTAAAGGGAAAGAGCCAGTTGAAAACCAAGGTCTGTCTAAGGAGGATGAAACATCCGATGAAGAAGAGAAGTTACGAGGCCCCTTTCTTGAGAAAATCATGACCTCGGCCTATCCTAAAGGCCCGGATACAAAGGATTTCCCTAAGTATGATGGAAGTCAAGACCCGTAGGTGCATGTGAATAATTTCAAGATGGAAATCATGATTAAAGGGTACACTAGGGCTATCATTCCAAGGTTATTTGCGGGAACGTTGAGAGGAGTGGCACAGATTTGGTTTAACTCGTTACCACCAAACTCGGTCCCCGATTTCAAGGACCTGGTTAAAAAGTTCCTGTTGAATTTCGCTACTAGTAGGAAGCAGCCAAAAATCGAGTTTCAACTCGGACAAGTGAAACAGCTCCCGAATGAGACTTTTCAGAAGTATTTAGAGCGTTTTAAAGACACGGCTTTGCAAGTGCCGGAGTTAAAAGAAGATATACATCTTCACTGTGCTATAGCCGGTTTGGATAAGGCATCCCGTTTGAAAAAGTTGGTGACAAAGAACCGTCCAAGGACGTTGGCGGAATTCCGGGACCGATGCAAGCAGTACCTGGAATTGGAGCAGTTAGAAATGATGAGCCGAGAACCAAAGTAAAAAGCTAGAAGTTTGCCTCTGCAGGGCAGAGACCAGCGTAGTCAAAATAGGCAAGATTCTCGGATACGTGGACGGGATAGCCGGCCCAGGGGAGCATGGGCAGAACGGAAGTATGACAGGTACACTCTGCTAAAAGCATGTCAGGCGCAAATTTGGAAGGAGTTGTCTGCCACTGAGATGAGGAAGGTTGAACGACCTTGGCCTTTATGGCGAGAGGCCACTCTAAACAAATCACGATATTGTGAGTTCCACGGTCAGCATGGCCATACCACAGACTCGAGTTGGGATCTACGTGATGCTGTAGAAAAGTTCGTCAGGGAAGGAAAGCTACGGCGATATGTTATCCAAATTGAGGGGCGATAAAGCAAGCGCCAAAGGGGTTAGAGTAAAAGCCCACCCCCCAAAAAAAGAAATGCGAGCAGAAAGGAAACGGGAGTGATGATGAGTTTCCTAAGCCCAAATATGATTGTCATGTTATTGTAGGAGGATTCGGCGGTGGAGGAGACTCGATCGCCCAACGGAAGAAGTATCTGAAAGAAGTTCTTTCAGTTAGAAGCTGTACGGAATTCAAAAGAGACAACAAGATGCCAGAACCGCCGGCGCTTTTCTTCACTAAGGACGAGTTGGAAGATGTACCACCTGGTCATCACGACGGTTTAGTTATCTCGGGGATGGTGGTAGACTGTCGTGTTAGGAAAATCTTTATTGATAACGGTAGTGCCGTGAACATAATCCTTTGGGATGCATTTAAGCGCATGCGTTTCGATTCAGAAGACTTGAAGCCGTGCAAAACTACACTAACAGGGTCCAACGACCAATATACACGGCCTAAGGGATTCATCGATCTTAAGTTGACCCTGGTTGCAGAGAAAGCTTTCAAATCAGAGATGGTCCGTTTTATTGTACCTGACTTTCCCTCACCATACAACCTCATTTTGGGGCAGCCAATTATTCATGATTGGGACATGTTGGTGTCTTCCAAACATCAGAGATTGAAATTTATTAACAAGAAGAGTCAAGTTGTTGTAGTGAGAGGCGATCAAAAGGATTCTCAACAATGTTACTTTGAGGCCATGAAAGGGAACGGGGTTTCAAAGGAGACGGAGTCGGGAAAAGAGAAAGGTAAGGAACCGGTACAGGTTGTTGAGTTAGACCTCAAGGAAGAAGATAAGATTTCGCGGGCAAAACCAAATGGTGAGTTACAAGACTTTATCTTGGGCTCCCTACCTGAACAGGTTACTAAAGTCGGCAAGACGTTAGACGCTGAGGTTCACCGGGAGATAGAACTATTTTTAAAGCAAAACAGGGATGTTTTTGCATGGACGCCATCTGAGATTCCGGGGATAGATCCAGAGATTTGTAGCCACAAGTTGGCAATTCATCCGGGGTCTATCCCGGTGGCGTAGAAGAAAAGGAAGCATGGTTCAAAGCGAGGAAAGGCATTAGAGGCGCATGTAAAGGAGTTGATTGAAGTGGGGTTCATTAGGGAAGTTCAGTACACCACGTGGCTCTCCAATGTAGTCATGGTTAAGAAGCCTAATGGTAAATGGCGAGAGTGCACAGATTATAAGGACTTGAACAAAGTATGTCCGAAGGATGTATTTCCAATGCCCAACATCGATCAACTAGTGGATAACTCGTTTGGATTTCAGCTCTTGTCGTTTATGGATGCGTATTCGGGATACAATCAAATCGCTATGCATCCTGAATATCAGGAGAAGACGGCGTTCATTATGGACAAAGCGAATTATTGCTACAATGTCATGCCTTTTGACCTTAAGAATGCTAGAGCAATGTATCAAAGAATGATGAAGAAGGTGTTTGAGGACCAACTCGGGAAGAATTTGGAGGTCTATATAGATGATATGATTGCAAAGTCTTTGGAACCAAAGAGCCACGTCCATGATTTACAGCAGACATTCGACAAATTGCGAGAGTACCAGATTCGGTTAAACCCGGAAAAATGTGCTTTCGGGGTACCATCTGGCAAATTCTTGGGTTTCATGTTGACAAATCGAGGTATCGAAGCTAACCCAGACAAATGCCAAGTGGTGCTGGACATGAAGGTACCTACTTGTAAGAAAGAGGTACAACAATTGACCGGAAGGTTGGCCGCATCAACCAGGTTCTTGCCCAAGTTAGCAGAAAAGGCGTTGCCTTTCTTTAAGTTATTGAAGAAAGAAGCACAGGGCAAATGGAATTCTGAGTGTGATGCCGCGTTCGCAAAAATTAAGCAATGTTTGGCCACCCCACCGATTTTATCCCGGCCCAAACCGAGAGAAAGGCTAGTTCTTTACTTATCTGTAGGAGAAGAGGCGGTAAGCGCCGTGTTAGTACGCGAGACAAAGGAAGGGTAGAAGTCAGTGTATTTTGTAAGTCAGACTCTACAGGGCTCAGAATTAAGGTATCAAAAATTAGAAAAGATGGCTTTCGCTCTGCTCATAGCGGCAAGGTGTCTTCGTCCTTATTTCCACGGCCATCCCATTGTTGTCAAGACCAATCAGCCTTTTCGGCAAGTATTGCATAAGCCTGACCTTGCTGGAAGGATGATAAGTTGGGCGGTGGAGTTATCCGAGTTCGACATCTCTTAAGAAACTCGGCATACAATCAAATCCCAAGCATTAGCAGATTTCTTGTTGGAGTTGACACCAGCAACCAAAGAAGACAGGGTGCATAGACGACTTTGGAAGGTGTTTGTGGATGGCTCCTCCAATGGCAAAGGAAGTGGGGTGGGTGTCATCGTCGAAAGCCCGGAAGAAGTTTCCATGGAGCTATCACTCCGGCTAGACTTCCCGACTTCCAATAATCAAGCCGAGTATGAAGCCTTGATCCTAGGATTACTCCAGGAAAAGGAGAATGGAGCTAGGCGCGTGCAGGTGTCCACTGATTCTCAACTGGTAGCCTCTCAGATTGAAGGGACGTACCAGGCTAAAGGACCATTGCTTACAAAATACCTTACTAAGGTAAAAGAAATAATGGCGCAATTTGATGAAGTGATGGTCATACACATCCCGAGAGGAGAGAATGCTAGAGTTGATATATTGTTTAAATTGGCTAGCACCAAAGGCCCTAGAAACTTGAGAACCGTAGTTCAACAAAGATTGTCGGAGCCGAGTTGCATCATGGCTATCACTAAATCGAATGACTAGAGAAAGGAGATCGTGGATTACTTGGGAAGGGGAATACTACCGAAAGACACGCTGGAATCCAAAAGGCTGGTTAGGGCAGCGACGGAGTATATGATAGTGGATGACCAATTGTATCGAAAAGGCTTACATACTCCCATGTCTAAGTGCCTTGACCCGAATGAAGCCCAATACTTGCTGGCATAAATTCATGAAGGTATTAACGGGCAATATATGGGTGCCAAAGCATTAGCAAGGAAAGCCGTGCGAGCTAGTTATTACTGGCCCACGATGGCAGCAAATGCGAAGGACCACGTACGAAAGTGTGAGAGCTGTCAGAAGCATGACCGAGTAATGCGGGCTCCACCATCCGAGTTAGAATCGGTGTTAGCACCTTGGCCCTTTTACAAGTAGGGTTTTGATTTGTTAGGACCGTTCAAACCAGCGCCGGGACAGTTTCGATGGTTGATAGTAGCTGTATACTATTTTACAAAGTAGATTGAGGCCAAACCTTTAGCAACTATCACCTCGACACGAGTGCAAAAGTTCCTTCAAAGGAACATCATTTCCCAATTTGGGGTCCCTGCCGAGATAGTCACGGACAATGGTACGCAATTCATGGACAAGGGTTTCAGGTAGATGGTGTCTGATTTTAAGATTAAGCATCATTTTACATCTGTCGAACACCCGCAATCTAATGGGCAAGCCGAATCGGTGAACAAAGTCATCCTCGATGGATTAAGAAAGCGAATGGAATAAGCTAAGGCTAGTTGGGTTGAGCATCTTTATTATGTTTTGTGGGGTTATCAGACCACTACCCAAACCTCTACAAGGGAATCGCCTTTTAGGCTAACATATGGATGTGAAGCAATGATCTCGGTTGAAATTGGTGAACCCTCGTGGAGAAGAATCAAGGCCCTACAGGGTGAAGAGGGAAACAATGAAGCAGTCATGGTGGAGTTAGATCTAATTGACGAAGCTAGAGTAGCGGCGCACTGCCGAGATTTGGCTACTAAGCAGCTTGTAGCGGCACGGTATAACAGAAAGGTAAGGCCAAGGTCATTCCAAAAGGGCGACCTCTACGACAAGCCGACATCGGAAATAGGAATGCCAACGATGGAAAGCTCGCGGCGAATTGGGAAGGTCCGTACCGCGTCAAAGAAGCACTAGGAAAGGGAGCGCACATGCAGGAAACACTAAAAAAGAAAGCGGTTAAAAGGACATGGAATGCAGACAAGCTCAGAGCATATTACAGTTGAAGCTCTAAGAAACAAGAGGCTCGGATGCTGGAATTCCAATGGCTAAGTATAAAAAGTCAAAGAGTTGTTTGATCTCATTTGCTTTGTCTTTTTCGACCAGAGCTTGTTTAAGTTCAGCTTGGTCTTAGGAATGCTTTTCTTTAAGGATTGCAACGAGTTGACACAACCTGGCAAGCTTCAACCCCTTATGCTCCAGATCTCGGAGCTCCTTCACCTCAAGATCTGACATCGGGGAATCCTCGAAATAGTGGTCTGGGGGTCAGAGACCTTGGCGCAAGCCCTTGGTAACCTTGCAGTACCAAACATGGCAACGAGGGAGCGCGATTGCCTGGGTGGCAGGGGCGGCATCAAGTTCAATGTTGTGAGGTTCAACATCTCGGGGTGGGGATGAGCCTCGCGGGGGAGAGGAGGGCGGCGAGGGGACGTCTGAAGCAGTTACTGGGGCAAACTTGGGTTTAGGCACTCGCGCCTTTTTGGTTGTCGCCGGTGGCACGGGTTCTGAAGCTGTACGTTTTGCTCCCACGCTGATCCCGGTCTCATCCGCATCTTGGGTCCCCTCATCTGAACGAGTCACATCGAGATAGGCAGGTTATTTCCCCATTTGCCGACCTGTAACCAAAGGGAAAACAAAATGAGATCAAGAAAAGTGCAAGGAAAAGTACAAATGCGGAAAATAATAATAGATTAAAGTTATACTAGTGATGGGCCGCTTTTGGGGTAAAGATCCGATGATGTATTCAGCCGAGTTTACCAACTGTCCCCTTTTACTGGCAAGAGTCGTAAGAGCGAGGATGGTCTCTTCCTCGGCCTCGGATAGGCTGGAATCAGACGGGGCGAAATCTTTGGAGTCTAGTTTTATGGTGATCTGCACACCAGTACAGAGGGAACTGCTTTTCGGTTTCACCAGAATCGGAGAGTTGAAAAAACCAGGGCACTTTTCTAGGTTTGGCAACAACTTTAAAGAATGAATTTTTAAAGCCTTTCCATGAGTCAGTAAAGGGCTTAAGAAATTTACGTTCGTGAGCGGCTCGAAGGGAAGTCCACCCAAACCACTTGCGGTCACCCTTCATAACGACATTTGTCTCTAAAGGGGTGAAAAAGTTGTAGAAGACTAGCACGGAGTAAAAGAGATCATGGGTTTTACAGTAATTTTCGAAGGCTATGGTAAAAGCCCAGTCGTTGGGATGCAACTGAGAAGGGGCAAGGTGCAGATGACGTAAAAGGCACATCTGGAAGTCGGTAAAGGGGAGCTGTAGGCCTAGCCGAGTAATCACATCGCGGTAAAAATAGAAGAAGTAGAGGTCCTTGTCGAAGGAACGGCTAGAAGCCACGGACTCGTTGCTTAGAGGTAGACATACGTCGTAATCTTCCCCACCTCGGATCACCTTTGGAAGTTCGTCAGCTTTCATCGAATTCTTCATCCGTGTGACAGTGTCACAAATAATAAGCTCCTTGGCGGCTGATGGTCGGGAAGAATCAGAATAGCCGGACTCTCTTGTCATGAATTGACCTGTATAGTGTGAAGAAGCCATCTAATACCTATAATAAGAAAAATGGCAGGAGTCAAAATATGAGACTATACCTGGCAAAGCAGGAGAAACTCGGGGAAGTTGATCAGAGACAAGGTCGTGGGATTCTAAAAGAGCACTCATGGGCCTGGGTACAGGCTCCACGTTACAGCAACATGTATCCAAAAGCAACTCGGCCTCCCGGTTGCGTCCCAACCCAGCAAGTTCGATAGTCTTATAACAACACTCATCACAGGGTGAAACGCTTGAAGACGACATGATCAAGAGTGGATAGTGCAAACTTAAAATGACGTTTTCTTCTCTTCTTTAGAAGGAAGGATTGGTCAAAGCCGAAAGTAAATGGGCGCGGAAAGGTTATCGAAGATGTCCTTATCGTCCTTAATGG
Source organism: Acacia crassicarpa (assembly GCA_034222035.1). Taxonomy (NCBI): domain Eukaryota; kingdom Viridiplantae; phylum Streptophyta; class Magnoliopsida; order Fabales; family Fabaceae; genus Acacia; species Acacia crassicarpa. Next base: position 46,834,281 of record JAWXYG010000003.1, read on the forward strand.
CGGGCCTACCATACACGTTCAGAACCACGACAAGATCCGTGTTAAAAAACCCCAGAAACCCAGTACATTACTCACACAAATGCTATTCAGATTTTCACAACCAAAAGAGTTACGACGGGATAAACTAAGATACGATAGTGACTCAGACCAGAGGGGATAAGCTCAACTCTTGTTCTCGACATTTCTCGTTCAGAGAGGAATTCAGATAGGTCATCGCAGTCACTCCGCCACAATTGTTAACAAAAATAGCGAAAGGGGAATAGAATGTTTGAATGTAGCAAGAAGACTATATATGCAAGTAAAACAAGGCAAATCGAATAGCCAAAGGTAGCGAGAATACCTGGAAGAGGGAGGTCCTGAAGAAATTGAAAAAGCTCGGGAGAGAGAAATGTGGCAAAGGTGGTTTCTCAAACAAAAGTTCGAAAGCAAAATGGTGGAAAGAGAAAGTATCAGTATAGACCAAGCAGTAAAGAGAAAGAGACGCGACGTTTACCATCCAAAGCGTTACGACGGTTTCGGGAAAAGAGTTAAACGCCTCAATAGCAATCATGACGGCTATGAGGTAACATAAGCATTGGTAGCGCGCAATAATCAAGGGCAGCTAAAAAAGACGCGTGGCAAGTGTATAGGTCATAATAGACCTGTAAAGTAATGCAGGCAAGCAAAAAGGCGCCTTTTGAAGCGAAACGTCGTGTCTTCTTGGATATGCTTTCATTTGACACCTCGGATTGGGAACTGCAGGGGAAAACTTGAGTATAGGGATAAAGAAAATTGTCCTTGTCCTGAGAGAAATCCCGGGCATCAATAAAAGCATCTCGGGTATTAACAAAAGAAAAATCCCCGGGCATAGGATATGTGGAAAATAAAACTAGTGCAACTGAAGGAGAAGGTCGACCTCGGATGGCTGAGTAATCTCGGCAGTTCAGAAACCTGAGCTCCCGAGCTTGGGGGCAACTGTTGTGGACTTAGATAATGGGCCTGGTAAAGTATAGGCCCAGTAGGCTAAATAAGGGGCCTGGTAAGGCACACGACGCGACAAGATCTCCCTCAATCTGGTTAAATGATGATCATCCCATGATCACGCCGGCAATCTCGGATAATGAAGGTAATGGAGGATTCCCCTCAATTAGATCGTGGGTAACGTGATTACCAAAAGAAGGACGCATTACTGGAGAGATCGAACTGAAAGGAGCCTCGATAAATAGCGAGATATTGACCAAGCGCATTCTATTCATGAACTATTACAATTACTTTACATACCGCATCACTGTGCACACACCCCACTCCTTTGGCAGTTCGCCACCGTTGTGTTGCACACACCCCACTCCTTTGGCAGTTCAGAAACCTTAGCTCCCGAGCTTGGGGGTAACTGTTGTGGACTTAGATAATGGGCCTAGTAAAGTATAGGCCCAGTAGGCTAAATAAGGGGCCTGGTAAGGCACACGACGCGACAAGATCTCCCTCAATCTGGTTAAATGATGATCATCCCATGATCAGGCTGGCAATCTCGGATAATGCAGATAATGGAGGTCTCCCCTCAATCAGATCGTGGGGAACGTGCATTACCAAAAGAAGGACGCATTACTGGAGAGACCGAACTGAAGGGAGCCTCGATAAATAGCGAGACATTGACCAGGCGCATTCTATTCATGAACTATTACAATTACTTTACATACCGTATCACTGTGCACACACCCTACTCCTTTGGCAATTCGCCACCGTCGTGTTGCATAGTGATCATTGAGAGCCCACTGCTGTCTCGCCTATAGACTTCAGCGGGTTATCCTTTCCTGGATGACCTTCTTATTGGCATCCTGAGAAGCTATTCGATCCGACATTAATCATTCACTAACCCTTAGAGGTTAGACAGTTGTGTTCTTGTATAGAACACAATGAAAATGGAAAAGAAGGTTCAATAAAGAGAATAGGTTTTGGTTCTTTAATTTCACCCACATCTCTCGTTTATTGTAGTTGATGTCTTCACATCATAGCAGTGAGTGTGAAGAAGAAAGCAAGATCACCTCACCAATCACTGTATAACGAATTTTATAGATCCTGCACAAAAATTTTCCATTAGTTTACCCACTGGTTTAAATTTCATACCTTTGATTCCTTTTCTTGTTTTTCTTTGACAAAACGAAAAGATAAAATGTGCAATGTCATATAGTGCTGGAGGAGAATCTTCTTCCTGCTCTGATACTCATAATTCAACTTAAGAATGGAAATATGATGTGTTCTTGAGTTTTGCAGGGAAAGACATTCGCTTGAAGTTTGTGGATCACTTAGATGAAGCTTTCAAAAGAAGTGGCATCAAAATGTCTGGGGAAGATGAAGATCTTGAGAGAGGGGGAGACATAAAACAAGATCTCTTTCAAGCTATTGAGGATTCTCTCTGTGAAGTTCTTATTATCCTCTGAAAATTATACAAATTCTACGTGGTGTTTGGATGAGCTTCAAAAGATTCTTGAATCTTGAAATGCATTGCATCGACAGGTTTTCCCTATCTTCTATGAAAATACAACGAAAGTGCAGAATTGGAGAACAACTTTGTTTTAAATTTCCAACTTGTCTGGTTGGGTAAGTTTTCTCTTACACTAATTTATTCATGTTTTCCAGATTTTTTTTAAAAAAAAAAAAATCCTCTCATTTTCTTCTTTCTCCTTTTTGTCACAGACTCACTGTATCTCATCTTCGTCTTATCTTCATGTATACATTAAAAAATAGATGTTCTAAATTTAATATTATATAAAATCATTATTACAATATTTTTCAAATATTTTTTTCCTTTTATCTTTATTACTGATTATTTAGATTAGATTTTAACTGTTTAAGTTTATTTATTTATGTTAATAATAATAGTTTTATAAAATATCACAATTTGAACCACAGAATTTTTTAAATTAATGAGATTTTAAGAAGAAAATGAGAAAGATGAAAAAAATGAAAAAGCCTAAACCCATATTTTCTATATTTATTTATATTTTATATTTTTTCCCCTTATATTTTGATTTAAATTTTTATATTGATTTCTATAGTCTTTCTTTTCCCTCTTGTAGACATAATTGTAGCTGACAATAATAGGAAAATAGCGTGTGCTAGAGGCAAACATGACTCTATTTTTAATAAAGCCGCATATCTAATAATATATTTATTATGTTTTGCATCAACAAACATTATATTCGTTCATTGAAGCATATCCATTATGAATTCTATGTTCTGTTAATTTTAATTAATTTTCAACAAATTAATTAAAAGTAATAGTCGTTTAGATATTTTTATATAATAATTCATTTATATTTTATTTTATGTTTAACTTTAATATATTATGATAAGAAAATTATATTGAAGAATCTATATCTGAGTAAATACTTTTTTCTTTGACCCGCTCACAATTTAAATTTAAGCACCATAAAAATTATATTATATTGAAGCACTAGAACATAAGGGATCAACTTCCATATCACCGTAAAATGATAAAAATTCCATTTCCTTTCTTCTATTTTCCCACTCAATTTGTATGTGTTTTTCATATCCGTTCCCCTCGGAGTTGTCACTTTGAAATTTAAATCTAATAAAAAATGTTTATTTCCTTTAAAATCTTTTAAAATAAAACACCCTCACCATCCTTTTGTTTTGCCTTAATCGCACGTACCTCCTCTTTATTTTAAAAATATACATTTAGGTCTTTAACTGTTAACACCATTAGGAATATTCCAAAAATATTTTAAAAACATATTTTTTAATTAAAATTTATATTAAAATGAATTTTATTTACTAATTTTCCCTTTACCCTATCAAATCCATAGTTTATTTAATTTGAACATTTGCAAATTTGGGAAAAACAAAATGCCGCCAATTGTAACAGTAAAAAGGTACAAATTTAGTTGTTTTTCCATTTAAATGCCCATAAATACAGTTTGGCATATAAACATGTTTAAAGTTTCTCTTAAATTATTTTGTATGATCAAGAGCTTTCTTTTTTATTTTCGTTAATTTTATTTTTTACAAATAATTATTTGGTTAACGTTTATAAATGTTTGTAACAAAAAAATGTGTTTATAAATGATAAATTTAAATTATTTATGCTTATGATAACAAAAATATGTGTTGATGTATTTAAAAATAAAAAATTATTTATGCGATATTATAACAAAAATATCCGTTTGAAATATGTTTTTATCCATTTAAAAAATAAATAAATTTCAAGAAATATGATTTAAAAAATATAAATTTCATAATATAATCAAAATTAATAAAGTTTAAAAATATTAATAATTTTGAAATTATGTATTAGTTTTCTTTTTTGATTGTATGCTTTTTCTTGGTAAATATAAATGGTTAAATAGGGGCATTTTGGTAAAAAAACAAAATTTGGAAGTCAAACTTAACCATCCACTAACAATAGAATGGAAGAAAAATGAATCTTCAAAATATAAGGGAGGTTTATATAACATGTATTATAATTCTATAAGAGTTTTATATGAGGTTTTAAAATAGAGGGGAGGTTCATATAATTAAGACAAAATAGAATAGTCATTAAAATATTTTACTTAATATTTTATATATCGACATAATCATTTGTGTTCCATCCATCTAATATTTACAGCACAATTAGGGCTGATGCATGCTAACATTCCAGTCCTACCATAAATCCAATATAAGCATTTTCCCCCTCATATAAATCCCATATAACAACAATAAATCAATAATTATCAGTCGCCCTTCAGTGTAATTTTTTCTATTATCTGAAATTTCTATAAACATTTTCCCTAAATTTTCAGTTATTTTAAGAAAAATTTATCCTCAATATTAACATCCCATATAGCCCACTATTTAATTATTTTCTCTATAATACTCGTCTGGTACTTAACATTGAACTATTTAACCAATTTTATTAGATTAAATAAGGTAGTTAAGTTAGTTAATGATAATCAAAACTTATTTATAAATTATAATAATTATGATATGTTATTTTCCAAAATACCTTGTTCAAAGATAAAATTAAAAGTCTATATAACGATGTTTTATGTGATTGATATTTTAGGATAAGCTATTATTCATAGCAAAAAATAATTGCACATGAAAGCTTATGTTTTTCTAGTCATTAAAAAATAAAAACAATGAGATTGACATTTTATATGTTGATTATATAAAAAGAGAGATGTTGGGAGTCCCTCCTTGTGCCATATGGCATGTCCTCCTCCTACCATAAATATCGTAATAATTAAAATAAAGATATAAAATAAAATAGGGTTAAATACCTAATTTGCCACAGAAGTTTTGCTAAGGGAGCGCCCAGCACCTGGAAGTATTTTAGGTATCATTTTTGCCCCAAAAGTTTACAAAATGGAGCAAATATGTCCCGGAAGTTTTTTTTAGAAGCAAATTTGCCCCGAAAGTTTTGTTTAGGAGCAAATTTTTGTAAACTCCCAAGGCAAAAATAATATCAATCCAATGGTCAAGATCAACTGATGAGCAAAATTGCTATGTTTGTAAACTTCTGGGGCAAAAATGATACCCAAAATACTTCCGGGTGCTGGGCGCTCCCTTAGCAAAACTTCCGTGGCAAATTAGGTCTTTAACCCAATAAAATATGCTCAAAAAATATAGAGATATCTGAGGGATAGTTACAAACTACAAAATATTTATAAATATTAATATGATTACATTGTTAGATTATTGTTGTTTTTTTATGTATTGCCGAGGAGTATCAATATGTGAGGTTTAGGAAAAAAAAATGACAAATATATGATATAGGTCTTATATTTAGGACTAAAGCTGAAGGAAAATTAGGAGAGAAGAGACTCGCGTACTAGGGATCCATGTTCTAATCTAGGGCAAAGCTCCAATACTCCATAACTCAAACAAGTTAATGCACGCAGGGTTTAGGATATTCGAGTCTTAACTTGAGTTACGTTGCACAATGTAAAGATGACTAGAATAAAAACAATGGTAGAAGAGAAAAGATTGCCATATAGCTCAATGGTAGGGACTAGAGATAAGGTTAATTGAGGGAGGTACATCCTATTTACAGAGGTTTAGAGAGACTGCTAATTAGGAAGTTATGTGCACTTATGTTTCTCCTCTAAATAATTATCAGGGAATTAATTCTTGATTACTTTCTAATATACAATAATTTCTTTATCAAATAACAAATCCATAATTAACGTTGATCTGTTTCTTATTTGATTAGGCTACTTATTTCCTAATCAAATAGTCTAGCCCATCAAGAGTGGACTTGGGTACAAAGTCCAACAAAAACCAATTCCTTTTTAGGTCCTTGATTAAGAGCCCGAGGAGATGTATATGAAGTCTCTTAAATCTGAATGATATTTTTTTCTTGTTTTTTTAATTTAATTTTATGAAGACTTTGATGAATGACCATGATCATTTAAATTTGGGAGAAGTACTCTTTTCATTGTGACAATGGAAAATTCAAAAGTATTCATTTTGAGTTTTTTAAGAGAAAAATAAAATTTTCATATATATTATATTTGACCTTTAATTTATATATATATATATATATATATATATATAATATCACATTCCACTTATCTGCATCCCTTTTGTTAACTTTATATTTCAAGAAAATTGAATGACAATTGCCAGTTATATAAAAAAAAAAATGTATTGTAACATTAGTAAACAATATTCATGAAAAGTCACATTTTTCATTATTATTTTATTATAACTATTTAACTCATGTTAAACATTATTGGTAGGCATGAAGGAGATCTCATAAAAAAATATAGTTGGAGCGGTATGGACTTATTTAAATTCTAAATTTCCATCTTATGATGACAATCTAGTTGGGATTGATTCAAGAGTGGTTGATATGATTCCAATATTAGATATTGGATTGGATGACAAATGCTACGTAGGGATATACGGTATGGGTGGCCACGGCAAAACAATTCTTGCTAGAGTTGTTTGTGAAAAAAATATCTGACAAGTTTGAAATGTGTTGCTTTCTTGACAATGTTAGAGAAACTTTACTGTAAAGGGAAGGCATAATCTCTTTACAAAAAAGGCTTCTGTCACATCTCAGCTTCTGTCAGACTGTCACATCTCAAAATAAAAGACACGAAAATTTCTCATGATTATAAAGGGATGAAGATGATAAGAAAGCTTATCTGCCATAAAAAGGTTCTTCTTGTACTTGATGATTTAGATGATGTAAGTCAATTATAGAATTTGGTAGAAAATCAAAATTGGTTTGGTCAAGGAAGCAAAGTAATTATCACAACAAGATGTTATCAAGTGCTCGCCTTGTCTAGAGTTTATGAGCAAATAATACACTACAAAAAATTTGCCAGATTATTGACAGAAATTACTAGCGGAATTCCATCGGTAATTTGATTTGCGATGGAAATTATCAACAGAATTATGTAAGTAATTGGATTTCGGGAAAAAATCCATGGAAAAAGACATTACTAATGGAATTCCATCTATAATTTTCATCGTAAATCAAATTATCGATGGAATTTCATCGCAAATAATTACCGATGGACATTTTTCCATTGGTAATTCCATCCCTGATCCGGCGTTTTTTTGTAGTGATAAACGAGATGAAAACTATGAAGAACAATGAATCTCTTCAACTCTTCTAAAACAAAGAATTCAACAAAGATCATTATGAAGAAAAATACGTGAAGTTATCTGAATCTGTGGTTAAATATGGAGTAGGTCTTCCTTTGGCACTTGAATGTTTAGGTTCTTTTCTTTGCCAGAGAAGTGAAACTGAATGGAGAGATGCTTCAGATGATTGAAGAAAATTCTAGATAATAATATTTTTCAAGTGCGTAAAATAAGTAATGATGGATTAAATGAGGAAGAAAAGACAAAGTTTTTAGATATTGCTTGTTGTTTCAAGGTAGGCTAAAAAAAGAAGTGATTCAAATTTTAGAAAGTTGTGATCTTAACCCAACAATTGGAATAAAGGTCTTGATTCAAAAATATTTACTACATGAAACGGAAGATTGTAGATTAGAAATGCATGATTTTCTTGATGTAATACCCTCGGTATACCAACATGCATCAGAGCAATCACATGCAGTTTAGTGGACAAAACAGAAATATTGTTATTTATTGATATAAAATTCTTGATTGTATTACAAAAATACTCACAATACTTACAAACTCTAAAAATAAATACAAAATTCACATCAAATAATCCCTTGACCAATCAAAACAAATCTGGCATCTCCATTTGCCAACATATGCCGCCTTGGCTTAGGAGTCGCACCCAATACACTATACAATTCATAGGTAGTAACAAGGGCTAGGATCCCGAAAAACCTAAGGTAATAGTTAATCTCATAGAAAAAGTATAGATAATATATGACAGTTAATCACAAATAGACAACATTCAAGAATTCTAACATAGATCACATAACTATAGTGCAAGGAATACTCAACTGGGAACCGCCCAAGTCGTCTGAATGCAACTAGGTTTGTCATCTATGGACTACCGGTCCATTGGGCCTTAATTATCTATTTTCATCCTTTGGCCCAATTCTGCGAGATTCTGTATACAAATTTTTAAAAATCATATCTAATTGTACAAGTGTCCAAATAAAGTGGTTGCAAAGCCTATATAATCAATGTTGAGTATAGTTTCAAGGAAAAATACTTCCAACAGTCATTCATACATGCAAAAATCCAAAATCAACAATAATCACATACTGCTTAGAATTATGTTCCAGAATCATAGCGCATTTTCAAAAATTCATATCTCCTTGTATACAAATCCAAACTAGGCATATGACCTATAAAATTAAATCTCATTATGTCTACTTTAATTTTGAAAACTTTCATAGCAATTAGACACCATTTACCTAGTAAAAAACATGACACAACCTAGTTGCCTCGTAGAAAATAGAATCAGTAGCATTTGGGGCTTTGACACCAATTTAATTCCAATGCTTTCAAGACCAATTCCAAACTACCACCCTACAGAATTTTCTATTTTAAACCCATTGGAACCATTAAAGGCAAATCACCTCTGTCGTGTTCAAGGGGAGCCAAGGGAGTTGGTGTCACAACATAGTTTGAACCAGCTTCACAATATTCGTCACAAGGCGAACCTAGTAGGGAGCTTGTGGCCAAACTTCGAGAGGAAGTCTATCAACACTCCGAGACGAAGTCTAACAAGAGCTCAAGGTGAAACTTCAAGAATCACTTTGACAAGAGCTCTTGAAAGAGCTATGTAGAGAAGTGAGATCTATCATTCAATCGGAGAAGAAAAATGAGCAATGTAGAACCCATGATTCCCTAGCCTTCCCTAGCACCAAAGGAAGTTATAACCTGCCAGAGGAACTACTTGATGAACCTTCTCTCACTTCATAGGTTGGAAAACCTTTCACTCTCTATTTGGATGTTGTTGCCAATGCTCTTGTTCACACACAAGCTACCACCTACCACCATCATAAGCAAATTCTAAAGGATCAACGTAGGGTTATTGTGACATGTGTTCGAGAGGGGGAAGAAGCTATAGACGTCTCGGTTCCTGATGAAGAGGTTGTCACACTAGGTCAGGTGATAGGATTGTTCGTCCTTTAGCCGAAGCATCTTATTCACAGGGAGACACCACCTCCAAGGTAGGAAATACTTTACTTTTACTTGAATTTTCTTCACAACCTACTCATAATCTATATTTCATGTTTTAATAGGATGAACAAAATGTGACAAATTTTTCCTTCTCAGCACAATTATAACAACTCCACAATGACACTGGCCATATCACCATGTAGATGCCTGATAGGATTGTCAGTGCATGACTGTCATATTTCTTTACAATTGACAGGAAAGATCTGAGGGAGTTTATACATTTGGAATTGCTATATATGATGGTTTAAACTTGCAATCATGTAAGTTTTCTTTGCTCTTCAATTAATGCAATCATTTTTTGTTTTATATATTCAACAATTCATTTATTATTTTAAGGGTTAAGAAGTAAATTTGGCAACCAACTATTAGGCTAGGAACATTGGGCACAAAAAAATTTAAGGGTACCAAAAATACTAACAAACAATTGAATTTGTTGAGAAAACCACAACATCATTAGATCCCTTCTAACCTCCGTTTAAAATGAATGCCACGTCGGATTTGAAGTCCAACTGGTCCCTTTTTTTTTTTTGTCAATGCCCAGGTGGCTTTTTTTTTTTTTGGTGAAGAATCCCCAGGTGGAAAAATGGGCTAATCGCTGTCGTTTTTTTACACAGAGATCATCATCTTTCACAGGCAACTCTCACTCCTAAATCCTATCCTAAATCATTCACTCTCCCCTACAGCCCGCGGTCGGCCACTATCCTCACCTTCTCGACTTCATCCCCTATCACTCTCTTGCCTCTCCCTTTCGTCTCGTGACTCATGGCTCACTAACTCGTGGAGTATTGGTCGTGGCTCACTCTCGTGGTAGACTGGTAGTAGCTCGCTCTCCTGCTCTACTAGAATCTGAGTGAGAACCTTTTTTGTGTTAGGAGGCAGAAACTTGTCTCAAATATTTCCTGCAGAGTAATTGCTTAAAGTAAGAGTAGAAGCCTCATGAAACCCCAGCCTCCTTCGTTCATCTTTGTCCTTCTGCCCGTCCTTTGCCACTACTGGTCCTTTCACCACCGCCATCCGTCAGTTCTACCATCGGCATCATCCTATTTCACGACATCATCAATGGGTGTGCGTGAAGGATTTCTGATTTGGTAGGGTTGGAACTTTGCTCTATTTCATCAGTTCTTCTTCCTCTTCTATATTCTCTATTGTACGTTGGTTCTGGTGATTGAAATTCTCTTTCTCTTTGTTGTTGGTGTGCGCTTGTTGAGGTTTTGAGAGATAGTTCTTTTTGCAAGACCAGGTTCATCTTCCTCTTCTTCCAAACCGTTAAAAGGGTGCGTGGAGTAAGCTTGACCAGGTGGAAAAAGTTTTTGCGTGTAGTTTTGTTCGTTTGAAGCCACCTAGGAATTCTTGACCAAAAAAAAAAACAAAAAAAGCCATTTGGGCATTGAGCTGGATGTTAAATCCCACGTGGCATTCATTTTTAACAGAAGTTAAAAGGCATCTAAAGGTGTTGTAATTTTTTAACAAATTCAATTGTTTTTTGATATTTTGATACCATTAAAACTTTTTTTGTGTCCAACGCTCTTGGCTTGATAATTGGTTGGTAAATTTGCTCCTTAACCCTTATTTTAATTATGTTGTAGTTTTTTCCATAACACATGCGTCAAAAAGGGAGGAAATGGTCTATATGGATTCTTATGTCCATAAAATACAACAAAGAAAAATAATAAGTTGGAACTACAAACGACCTATGTGGGCTATACAATGAGCGAGACTAAATTTTTTTGTTATCTAGCACTAATTCTTGAAGGGTGCGTATTTTAGTTTTGTTTATTTAAGATGTTTAAGAATAAATTACCTTCTTATCTTAACTTAATTTTAATCTATATATGTTGTTGTAGTTATCATTAGACTCTGTGTGTTGTTTATCCCGTCAAGAACACCCTTTTATTGGTTTGATTCCTTGTGTCACAAGCCAAACGAAGAAATAAAATATATCTTCAACATGTAAGTCAAGTTTTTTCCCCCCTAAATAATTGATTCTTGACTAAAATGAATTGTTTTAATGTGTGTTGATTTTCATTTTAATGATCGTGCATTCAAGACATAGATAATCCGAGAGTAAGTAGTTTCAATTCAAGTTCTTTAATTGACAGTGGCTTTCGATATGTCTTTATTTATTTTAACCATTTGCTTTTGATTTATAATGCGCTCGACAACCAGGGAACACTGAGTGTGCATACTATGTTATACTTTATATGTACAACATCATTTAGAGTGGAGTTACTATAGATTTTGAAGAGGTAATCGCTCTTTCATTCTCAAATGATAATATTTTTGGTGTTGTACTTGAATTGTTAAATAATTCATTCACTAGATTGTTTTATCTTATACCTTATTTTTCAATTTACAGGTTTTTTATAATGTCGAAGCCTACTTGGATGAATACATTAATTTGATTTAAAACTTTTTAGCTGACATCTTCTTTAACACATAGATGAATAAAGTTTACTTTTGTATTACTTAATAGTTGTGTAGACAACTTTTTGACACTTTGTGTTGATTGTTCTCCATAGTAGTAGTAGTTATCACTTTGATTAGCTAAAGCTAGATGTCACTAGTGCAAAAAAGACTTATAAGACTACCTCATTTAGACTGCACTATCGACGCCCCGGTCTTAAAGATATGACCAGTGGTAGTTTTGTAAATATAAAGAGCTTCTTATACCAGATCATTTTTCATAGGTCTTAAATATATTATTCAGACTCGTTAAAAAAACAATCGGTCTTAAAAATGTTATTTAAAAAAATTGAAATATCAATTACTTTATCGAGAAATTTCATATAGCCAAACTAATATTTTCTGCAGTCCAAAAATATTTTAGGACCAGATATTTATAAAATGTGCTCTTAAAGTAGAAAATCAGTAAATTCATCATCAATTGCGTGTCTCTCCTACTCTCTGCCCTTATTAACTCCTCACACTACTTCTATGTCCTTATTAACTCCTCACTACTTCCTAACTTCTCACTACCTAGCTCTCTGCCCCAACTGCTTAAAGCCTCAAACCATGGTTAGATACAAGAGAACTCATCGTAGGGGTGCTCTTATACTTGAAGCTCGTGCTATCCTTAGATCATTATACGGTGCGCCTCCTCCAGCGAGAGTACGTTCAATTGTGACCAAAGAGTCTCGGGTCATTGGACCTATTGTTATTTCAGATGATGAAGAGATTGCCACACCCCCCCTCCTCCATCCTTCTGCTGACCCTGTCTATGTTGAAGTTCCTGCTCCCCCTTTCTAACCTATTGGCCCCAGCGCGCCTACCTCTGACCCCTCTCCTCTTTCCTCTAATGATGCATTGTGGCTGATGCAACAAAGAGAGGAACTTACTGATCTTCGGCGGGAAATTAATGTTGTTCACGCCGATATCGCAAGGCATTGGATGGTAATAAGCTTTAGGATGTTCAATTAGATTCTTGTTTTTGATAATTTTCAGCTTGTTTATCTTTTTTTTTTTCTTGTGTACGTGCATATTCTCCAGTAATGTATGAAGCATTAAGAACTAAGCTTGTTATTTTTTTTTTTGTTCATATTCTCTAGTAATTAAAAAAGCTTATCAATTCTCCAGTTTTTCTTTATTTTATTCATTCAGTTGCTACTGTACTCGCCAAAGCCAATCCCCTTTTTTTGGTTTGGTTAATAAATGAGAACCGTTAAGACCAGATACTTTATAAGTAACTAGTCTAAAAAGTATTTGACTTTTAGGACCGGATGTTTTATAAATCTCTGGTCCAAAAATTAATAAAAATTTAGGACCGGAGTCTTCTAAACCTCTGGGTTTAAAAATTAAATTAATAAAATGCTTATCTTTAGGATTGGATATGTTATAATTAATTGGTCTTAATAAAATCCAAAATACTAAAACATGCCTCTGTCGCACGGAAAATTAAATTTCCCTCTCTGAACTTCTTTGTCGCGCCAAAAGTGATTACTCAGTTTCTGTCTCCGGTGTTTGTGTGTTGCTTCATCGCTACTTCGCGTTGCTCTCTCGACAATCACTTTCTAGTTTCCTTGTTAAACGTCTATAGACCAAGCTGTATAAGTTGTTTCGGTTATATAACTTTATGATTTTCCTACTTATCATTCTGGGTTTTTCATGGGTTTAACAAAATCAATGAAATGTTCTTGTGGGTTCCTCTGTTGTTAATGAATATTGTATTTTGAAGATTATATTTGCACTTTAGACCAACCCCAACTAACGAACAAGTGTTTTTAGGTTACTCTTGTTGTCTGCAACATTAACGTTCGTGGCCGGAGAAGAAAGACTCAGCAAACGCATTTGAATTTATATGCTACAGGTGAGTCTACAAGACCTTCATGCGATGCATTTAATTTCCTCGTCATGCATTTATTTTGCTTCTTGGAACTGTGATACATTTATGACCAAAAGTGATTCTTCGTTTTGCATCTAATGGGCAAGTTTCTCCATTAAAAAAAAAAGAAGAAGAAGACCTAACCGACATTGAGCATAAATATGCATTTTGAGTTGGCTTATTTTATATTCAAGTTTCAATTTTTCGGATTATATATGTTAAATCTTTTTGTCTATAAGAATTCTACTATGGATCACTGTTGGATAAATGCTTTACGGACGAGTGTTGAATATCAGAATGGGGCGAGGGAATTTATAGAATTTGCTAAACAAAATGCCCATGATGATAGTGGGAAGTTTTGTTTCTCTTGTGTAAAATGTTTGAATGAGAAGCGACTAAGTCCTGAAGTTATACACATACATTTAATTTGTGAAGGATTTTGTAAGACTTATATAGTATGGGTATGGCATGGTGAAAAAATGCCAAGTGGGTCTCAACATGGGGAAGTGACCTTTGATGATAATGACATGGATATGAATGATCGCATAGAGAACATTATTCGTGGTAGGAGAAGAGGTTTTTTATCAATCACATACATATAGTAATATGTGCAGTGATGCAAAGACCCCGCTATACCCTGGGTGTAAAAAATATCAATTGTTGAACGCTATATTGAAATTGGTAAGCTTGAAGGCACGTCATGGATGGAGCAACAAGAGTTTTTCTGAAATGCTTGAAGCTTTTAAGGACATGCTTCTGGATGATAATGTGCTGCCGCATCGATACTATGATATTCCTTCTATGTTCTTAAATAATGTCACTGACTATGAAGTTTGTTCTTGTTTTATTTGTGTGGCAGGACCTGATCCAAAGGGGCATGTTATAAAAAAGGATGTTACGTTGTTGGGTGGGAATCAGATGAAGGCATTGTGAATATATTATATTGGGCATGTATATTGATTTACGTGTTGTATTTGTAACTCAGCTCGTTGTATTTGTAAGTAAGTTATCTTATTGTATAAATTAATTTAGGTGTTGTAGTCATAGTATAATCATTAATTAAGAGGCCACATAACTCAATAACTAATGGTAAATAATATTTGTATTCTTTATCCCAATTCAATTTATTCATAATTGTTCATAGCTTGTAGCTTAAAGCATCGACTTTTATGTACTGGATTGTGTAATACCCGGATAATTATCTATCTGGAATATTATATTTTAGCAAATAATATCTATTGGAAATAGGTGAATATGTGGTCTCAAATAATAAGTTATAATTATCTTATTTTCAAAGGTAATTTATATGGAAATTGGAGGAGATAAAGAGCTAAAAATCCCTAAAGTGCATTTTTGGGTCGTAAAATGGCTTGAAAATATTATGATAAATCCCAAGAGGCAATAAAATATTTATTAAAAATTAGAAATTATGTTGTCTCTAATTTTAGGAATTTTTGGGATTATTTTCCTTGGAAAATGATGAGGCAAAATTAAATATAGTTTTGGGGAGCATAAGTTGCCCCATGATTTTTAATATTTTACATGGAGCATAAAATACCAATGTCAGTGAAATAGTTGTGAGAAAATGATTAATCCTAATTAAGAAAATTATCAACAATTAGAAAGTGATTAGTTAAGTAATTAATGGCTAACTATTTAAGCCTGAACAAGAGAATATTTAAGGTAGATTATGGAAAATCCTTTGATTAAGTGTTTATGGCTAACATTAGCATAAAGTGTGCTTGCTAATCAATTAGAAAAGATTAAGAAAAATTGGTGAGATTAAGAAAATGAAAACCCTAAATCCTAAAAGATTGCTAATCATGGAATTAAGGCTCTAATTCAGCTTCTAGCTAATTTAGATAAATTAAAACAATAATAATAATAAAGGGAAAAGAAAACCGAAAATTGAGTGTGAAAAGGGTTGTGGGTTTTTCAAAAATAATATCATGATATTTTGTTAATTAAAAAATAATATAAAGGAGATATTTATGGAAGAACCAGTAGGATAAAGGGGAACCGATAGAAATTAAATCCTATCTAGAAAACCGTGAACTAGGTTTCTTAGGTCAGGACATATTACAAACAAGTGAATTTTTGTCCAGAAGTTGGTGTTAGTGGAAGTCATTTCCGTAATCGGCGGAGCGAATAACAGATCAGATGAAAAGATATTTTGTAAACAAATGGTAGATAAGAAAAGTGAGAACCAATGGAAAATAAATCATAACTTGAAATCCTTGAACTAAGTAGAAAACAACTGGACATATTTTGAATCAGTGGATTTTTGTCTCGAAAGTAGAATTACCCGAAGTAATTTCTGTAACCGACAGCGTCTGTCTGAAAATGTTCAACAGACAACGAAATACCCTTAATGGGATCAAAAATTTAGTTAACTCAGATATTTCCTAAGAGGAAGAATAGAACTTCAAGGCTGTGTTCCCGGATTTTTGAGATTTTCTAAGATTACGTGATTAGAACACCGATCATGGGATTTTATCGGGTAAATGCATACAGTAAGGGAGTGACATCATCCTTATGACATCATGGTCTTGGAGAATGAGGTAAGGAGGTGGATTGGATGGTGGAGATGAAGCCATGTGTAAAGTCAAGATCCGACGGTCAAAATCCAATCTGAAAAAGTATGAATAGTGTCATACTTTTTGCCTATAAATAGGCCTTCCCTTTCACTTCATTCTTCACAATTCCTAGAGCCACTTAGAGAGAGGTTTTAGAGAGAAGGAGGAGTCTGGAGAAAATAGCAAGTTCCGGGTAAGTTCTTCAGTCCCTAGTCTTAAGCTTCGGTAGTTCCTTCGGTAATTATAGTAGAAATGCTAGATTAATCTTTAATCTTCCAAGTTAGTTTAGAAATCATGTTTTAGGGATAAATATGATATTTATTTCAAAAATATATTGGAGATGGAGATATGTCAAAATTTTGGAAGATTAGAGTTAAAGTAATGAAGTTCTGGCGAAATTCCGCCAATTAGGAGAGTTAGGGGCAAAATGGTAATTTGTACCTAAAATGCCTATTATGATGTTGGGCCTTGATAATATGATATTATCCTTATAGGATATCTGTAAGCACGTACTGCTGTCGTACCGTTGTCAAAAAAATACCATTTTCCGTCAACGAAGATACGTTCGCGTACTGTAACACTAACTCTGATATTTATGGTATGTGTATATGTGTTACATTTGTGGTATGCGTATATGTGTTACATTTGTGGTACGCGTGTTGGCGTATGTTGTTTGAATACATAAGGGTCGTTAGAGAATAACTGAACATATGATGCGCTGGGAGCGGTACATCTGTATTCGCTGGGAGCAGTATATCCTGATTCACTGGGAGTGGTACATCTGCATTCGCTGGGAGCGGTACATTTACATTGGTTAGGGGTGATTCATTTGCTATACTTATATACTGTAAATATGAGGTTAACCGTTACCTGAGGTTCAATGGGCACTGAACCTCAGCTCTTAACATAGCGTTAGGGTCAGGAGGACCGAGGATCGAGGAGAAAGGCAAGCGGCACGCATAAGGACTCAGCTGAAGACTTTCATCTTTTGTTATTTACTTTTGAAAACACTCGGTGTAACGTATCACTACTATAATCCGCCAGACTTACGGCATTTTGAAAATAAATATCAGTTACTCAATCGCTCCGATGCTCTACTCTGATGAAAAAAAAAATATACTGCTTTTGGAAATGGGATGTTACAAATTGGGTGGTGGATTTGTGTATAAATATTGATCAGGAAGAACAGAAGAGGGAAAAATTCAAGAAAATTTAAACTGGAATAAGTACGCCGGTTTTAAATGTTTAACTGTTAAGAGCGGATGTATTTATATGACCGGTCTTAATTATTTTTGTTCGGTCTTAAAATTTCGATCCTTTTAAGAGCGGCCAAGTTTTTGTCTGGTCTTAAAAGTTGAATTTTAGGACCGAACAAAAAATATTTCAGGTTTATTTAGTACGACTTTTAAGACCTATTGTTTTAAATGTCTAGTCTAAAAGAGTTTCTTTAAGACTGGTTTGTGTCCGGTCTTAAATGTTAGACTTTTAATACCGTCTGAACAAGACCGGTCATAGGTCCGGTCTTACGGAGCCTCTTTTATCCAGTCTTAAAAGCCTTTTTTGAACTAATGTGTTTCTTTACTGTAACAACATTATGGTTTATGAGGATATGAACATTTTGGTTTATGATGATATGTTCGATGACGTTTTTGTTGGGTTTAATTGCTGGGCAGTGAAAAATATGAAGCATTTTTTAAAAAAATAAAAACTCTTTCAATGTCCCTACTACAAAAATGAATGTAGTATGTGTGCCATAGGCAACATTTACGGTGCCCCTACACTACTACAAAAAATATATATTACTTCCCTAAAGGATGTCATTTTTTCAAAAAGGAAAGTAAAATGTGAAGGTGGTGGTATTTTCATAATAATTTGGAAGAAATTTGACATATTAGGCATTTCTTTAGTTTTTAGGACACCAAAAGGTTGCCAACATGGGCAGTGAAAGACTGCTTTTTGGCACCCTAAAATGGTTTAGGACACCAAAATTTGGTGTCCTAAATTAAATTTAGGAAGCCAAAAATGAACATAGACGTACATCTTCCACCAAAAGAAGGGTTTTTGGTGTCCTAAATTAAATTTAGGACGCCAAAACACTTTCAAAATCTCACCCACTTTCGTATCTTGCCCAGTTTGCCACTAACTCCTCATTTGAATTAAATGCTCAGCCACCTCCTCTACTTCAGCTCCACACCCATGTGCCTTCCAAGTTTCATTTTTCTTCTTTCTTCTCAGACACCTCCTGCGCCACTCCCCCTCCGATGCTGGACCCTCTCTTGCCTCTCCCTCCTTCACCGACGGCGACGTTGTTGGCATCTCCTTGACTCATTCTTACTCACACACATAGGCACACAAGCATCCCTCACCGTCGGCGCCATCGTGACTCTTAGACGCGTCGCCTCCATCATACCGGAGGCTCAGAATTCCCTGACATGTCTTCGAGGCGGAGGCTCTCAACGATTACGACTGTTAAGACCTCATCGTGGTGGTGGCCGGCGAAGAGGCCGATCATCTGGTTTCAAATCCACTGCCATCTACCGTTATCTAGTTTCAGATTCCTCAAGATTCATCAGGTTTTCACTCGAATCTCACTGTCATCTAGTTTCAAATCCACTGCCATCTACTTTTGTTTGATTTTTTTGAGTTTCTGTGTATATTCCTCACAGGATTGTAAATATTTCGGTTCTTGCACTGAGTTTGGGTCTTAGTATACTTGGTACAATTGGCACGTGAAAACCTGTTTGGATTTCATTTGATTTGCTCTGTTCCTCCTAATCATGGCGTCCTTGAGCTTTGCTCTGTTACGGATCACCTATTTGGATTTCATTTGATTTTTCTGATTTGATTTTCATGTTGCTTATTGGATTTGAGTCCTAGATTTGTAATTGGTATACAAAAGAGTGATGAAAACGAAGACGTGGTTATTAAGATGATATTTCTATGATAGTATAAGACGTTGTCATCACTCACTGACTGTTTTTGTTTTTAAAAAAAACCTTACGGTGTCTTAAATTTATTTAGGAAACCATAAGTTTGTTTTGGTGTCCTAAATATTTTAGGACACCATATCTTTAACTTTACTACACCCTTGGGTTAGACGCCCTTGTTTTTGGACGTTAAAAGGCTAAAAAATGGATGTTAAATCCATTATCTGTTGTAGTGCTGCTACATAAAGGGAAGTCATAAGTTATACTTACAACGTCCCTATTTACAAATAGGACGCTGTAAGTGTCACTTACGGTGTCCCTTTTTACTAGGGACGCTGTAAGTCTGACTTATGCTTATGGCTCCACTTTTATGGGGGACGTTGTAAGTTTGACTTATTATATCACTCACATAGATATCCCCCCTATAAAGGGACATACAAAGTGCAAAAAAGTGGACATTAAATAGGTATTTTGTAGTAGTGACTAACAAAAGAATATTTAGGAACTTTCATGAAAAAACCTTCGTTAAAAAAAAAGGTTTTTTATTGCTAGAAAATTATAAAATATAAATGGAATTGGTGGAAAATAAAATGAGTAGTCAATATTTTCATTTTCTTTCTGATCATTCTTTTCCAACTTTTTTATAAGAAAAAATTAGATGAGTTTGATACTTAGGACTCACCTTGAGTCATGACATGATTCTATTTCCAAAGAATCCTTATAAAGATAATTACAATCAATGACTAACAAAGTCCTTATACCAATAGTAATTATAGTGACGATTATTTCTACATTATCGTAATATTTTTTTTAAATTAATAGTCCTTTTTTAATTATTTATGACTTTGTTCTCACGATATCCAAACAACTAATTAAATTGTGAAGCTATAGTTTTAAATCACCAAAAATTCCTAGAACTATCCCTAGCGTAGAAATATTTTTTATAAAAAATATTTATTATATTTTGTTAATACATTCTCTTATCATTTTGAATATCTATCGGCACCTCATGTATCCTTACCAACTAAGATGAATTTGGCTCCCATCTTCTTCCCTTCCCATTCACTTCTCATCTTATTCTTCATTTGAGCCATCGGATTAAAATCTAAACGGTTCAGATTTAATTTTTTATAAAAATATTATTTTTAAATATTTTTAATAATTTAATATTTTATTAACATTTTTATAAAAGACTAAATCTGAACTATTTATATTTCAATCCGACGGGTTAGATGAAGAAGAGGATAGGAAAAGGATGGTAAGGGAAGAGGATGGGAGCTAATCCCAATTTAATGATAATAGTAAATTTTTTATCATTTTAATCCATATGCATAAAAAATATCCTAAACACATTTTTATTATATATTATATAAATCATTGTCAGCAACATGTATCATTCGTCTCATGTACTTGCAGAGATGCACAGACAGATGTGTTTGATCAATCTATTAATTTATAAATTTAGAATCACAATTCACGCAACATATTGACTAATATTATGTTTTTAGAATTATATATATATATATATATATTAACTGTTCTTCTTAACCATGTTAATTATTCATTCAACTTTTTTTAAGTGATGATAATTTTTGTCATACTTTTCCCAAACTCTGGTATTACAGAAACTCTACAACAAAAGAAAAGATTAATTCAACTTTATCTAAGAACTCATTTCCAGTGTTCTTGGTAGATTTCAACCAAATTTGATGGTCAAAATCTTTCATATGTCAATAAACTTCAATTTTTGTCCCATAACTCCTATATGTAATATCAATAAAAATGTGTGAATTATCTCACTGGCAAGTCATTCCAAAGTTGCTTTATTTTGCTCCTGATGCAGACATTTATTTGAATATCAAAAAGTTTATCCCATGGAATTTTCAAGTGGAAGAGATTCTAAAGCCATCAAACAACTTTTATGGCATGAGTAATACATGAGACCACTAGAAATAAGGACTTGAGTGATTTTGTTTTCTATTTTTAGGAAAAATTAATCTCTTGCATATTGAAGTTTTAACTGGTTTATAATTTAGCCTTATTAAAGTTTGATTCAATATAGCTCAACCCTTAAATTTTTGGCTCACATGAAATTCAGTTCTCACTACAAAAAACTAGGAAATCATCCACGAAATATTGTCGGTAATTTGTTTTGCGACAAAAATCCATCCGTAATTCATTTCGGATAGAATAAAGTTCATCTCAGAAAATACTATGGCAAAGGCATTTATCAATGGAATCATATTCCTTAGTTAATTTCCCATGGAAAATAGTGACAAAATCATTCAGTCGGAAATGAGGGACGGAATATTCCGTGGGAAAGTTACCCACAGAAATTCTGTGGGTAATTTCCCTTAGAATTTTGAGACTAAATTCTGCAGGTAATTTTCCATGGAATTTCTACAAATGTGGCTAATTTCCTTGAGAAAATTACATGTAGGTCTCAAAGACCAGAAATAAATACAATAAGGTCCCTTGAAATCATCAAATTACACAGAAGTCTTTAGAGACTTTTTGGATATTATTTGTATGGAAATAAAATCCAGGTTTTTAAATTTTGTTGTAAATATAACATTTCCTGTTGTAAATATGGTTTTTCCTGTTATAAATGACTAGATTTTAAATTTTGTTGTAAATATAGCACTTCCTATTGTAAATATAGCCTTTTTGTCACACCCCTTCGGTATACCGACATTCGCAAGAGTAAATATGCACAGCTTAAAGGATAAACTAGTTCCAGCATAGTAATACTGATATTGAAGTCTGGTACATAATCGAAATTCATAAAAAGATTCGTACAGAATTTAACAAGTACATAATATTTCAAACACAATGAGGGAAAATAAATCAGATCTCTGCTCCATCAAGCACCGTCAGTTATCCATATCCACCGCCTTATCACGTGAGCCACGACCGCTGTTAGGTTTCCGTCCTGAACTTTGGGGATTGTCTGGGATTCAAATGAATCCCAGTAGTAACGTTAATCACTCACATAAGATGCATGCACAGTACATGGTAGACAACCAGTTGCAATAAATATAATTCACAATAATTTTCAAGTACAAAATTCAAATATGCAGTTCAACAATATTCAAGAACCTACCGGTTCATACGCACAGTACTGGATAATTCAAATACTCAAATGGGCTTTCACCCTTCTGCATAAAAATTCACTTATCGGAGTACCACCCCCGGCCTCAACCGTGATGGCATCTAGGGTTACCCCACATTCAAGGGCACTACCTCCCGGCTTATACCGGCGATAAGGTTAGAAAATTCACAGTTCAAATATCACAACGGTACGTACATGCATATAAAGGCACACAGAATATGTGAGAGAAAAGTTACTACCTCAACTCCGAATAGCTAAAAGAAATTCACCGGTGCTCGAACCACTTGACAGTCAACTCCTAAAATAGTATCATTATAAATATTAATCTTCACTATAATCCATTTCTTCCAAAATATCCAACAGGGTTCTTTTTATCATTTAGAATCCTTGCGATCCTTAAATGATAAATTACCCATTTAAAATTCTTAATGTAGCAATTTTCGGATTAAATCCTTTTCTGTCCAGAATTTTCATTAACTTTGAAAATTCATAACTAATTGTACAAAACTCCAAATGATGTGCTTCCAAAACCTAAATGTCCTTTGGTGAGTCTATTTTCATCGAAAAATATTCTCAACAGCCAAAAATATCCATACTATTCCCAGTTTAAATAAATCACTTCGCTGTCCAGTTTATACTTCCAGTATTTTAGGCCAGATTGTAAAATCCATAACTCCTTGTACAGAGCTCTAAAAATTACATATTATATATCAAAAGAAAGCTCTGGATGTCTACTTCAAATCTGGAAAATTTCATGATTTTTAGACATCATTCACTTGACCAAAAACCATGTTAAATTCGACTGCCTTCCAAACCGTAAAATCTGGCAGTTTTTGGTAACTTTTATAATTTAGTTCATTTGATTCTAAAAATCATTTCCAACCTTATTTTTACACCATTTTTCATGGTAAACACTTTGGTAACCTTAAAATCATTAAAATCCTCTTGATTTCACCACTTCTCAACTAACCCAAAATAATATATAAGAAGTGATAAATAAGGTTTTGAAACCAACTTCATGAAATAACTTAAGTTAAAACATTTACTTACTTGTCTTGCTCCTTTAGCCTTAGCAACTTCTCCCTCCTTTTACTTCTAAAAACATCCGGCCTTCTCTATTAAATTTAATATAAGGAAGTAGCTCACTCACTTGAAGCTCTCACATTCTCTCTTTCTATTACTCAATGTCGTCCAAAGTGAACAAAAGAGAAGCATGCATTTGCGACTAAGTTGCTAAAACAAGAGAATGTGAAACATATATTTATATAATCATGCAGCAACTGAGCCAAAATGTGTATGCGTGCTGTCTTCACAAAATGTGGCTGCACTAGATCAATAATATATAATTGGGAAAGTGGTATGTATGCGGGTTGCCACCTTGCTTGGCTGAAAGTGGGATGAAGTGGAGAATTTTATATTGTATGCTGGACCGTCCATGTGCTAAATAAATGGAGAGTAGGTTATGAGTCATGAGCAATACCAATTTATTATATAGTAGATATGGTTTATTATGGAAACACAAATCCGTGAGATCAAACTTAATCCCACTCCCTCATATTTTATTCTTATTCGGATAAGTAGAGTTTTTTTTTCTTGCTCAATGTTTATTACGGATGTTACACTTTTTCTGTTGTAAATGACCTTTATACGTTTAAGGACTTGAGTTTTAAACAAAATCTAGGTGTTTAAATATTGTTGTAAATATGACACTTTCTGTTGTAAATATGACTTTTTCTGTGTAAATGGTAAGATTTTTAAATTTTGTTGTAAATATAGCATTTTTTGTTGTAAATATGACATTTCCTGTTGTTAATACAAATAATATCAAAAAAGTCCCTTGAAACTTCTGTGTAATTTAGTGATTTTAAGGGACCTCATTGTATTTATTTTTAGTCCTTGGGACCTACACGTACTTTCCCAATTTGCAAGTTTTTTTTTCCCCCCAATTTGACACGCTTAAATGAGAAAATTAACATATTCATTAAATTAGAAAATGTAACACGTTCATTGTGCAATAATTCGTGGTAATAATAGTTTCAGGAAAACTATAGGCATCAATATATGAGGCATATTTTTGTGCCATTACAGAGTCGAAGAAGTTAGCAAAAAAAATCACTTGAATTTACAGATTAAGCAGTCTTATAGACTTGAAAAGAAAGAAGGATCTATACAAAACAAAATCAAATTACTACCACATCATGATTATGACTCTTCAAAGCTAATCTTGCGCATGCCATCCCCATTCAAATCAAATGGAGCGATCATCAATCGTCTTTCATTCCCCCATCTTGCCGAGCATTCTCTTCAAGGCTTTAGGAGTGATAAAACCAATCCCTTCAATTTATAAGAAAAAGGGTTAAGGAGCAATTTTACCAATAAACTACTGACCCAGGAGCACCCAATACAATAAACTATTATCTGGACCTTAAATGCCAAAAGACTTTTTAAAAGCTAAAGTTAGCACAAAACCGTTACTTTATGAATTAACTTCATTAGTGGGTCTACATTTGGGGAAATAAAATGAGTTAAAATAAAAACAAAAATGCAGACATGGCAGGAGGGTGAAAGGAGACTGAAAAACGTGGCTCCAACCTAAATAAAAACATCAAAGACAAAAGACAAACGTGAAGGGCGTTCTTCAACGCGACGCTCGTTCTTCATCGTCTTCCTCGCAACGCCATGGATCCCTTAAGAAAAATTAGGTTTGATTTTCAAAAATTTTAATTGATGGTTGTTGGGGCTGGACTCCATTGTTAGAAAGGGAAGGAAAGAGAGATAAAGAAAAAGGTGGACAGTAAAACAAGCTTAGGAAGCTGAAAAATCCATTAATAAACAGTAAATGTATTTGAGGAAGAAGGTGAACAATAAATATGAACTTTTGACAAAATTTTTAATGGGATTCGTTCAGTAATGACTTAACTTTCAACGACTATTTCTTACAAAAACAGTCGTAAAAAACTTTTGATGACAGTTTTTGAGAAAACAGTCATTAAAAGTACTGTTTTTTATGACTTTTTTTTTTTTTGGAACTTTTAAAGACTATTTTTGTAAAAAAAAACAGTCGTAAAAAACTTTTGATGACAGTTTTTGAGAAAACAGTAATTAAAAGTACTGTTTTTTATGACCTTTTTTTTAAAAAACTTTTAAGGATTGTTTTTTACAAAAACAATCGTAAAAAACTTTTGATGACTGTTTTTGAGAAAATGGTCATTTTAAGTACTATTTTTTATGATTTTGTTTTTTTGAACTTTTAAGGATTGTTTTTTTTACAAAAACAGTCATAAAAAACTTTTGATGACTGTTTTTGAAAAAACGGTAATTAAAAGTACTATTTTTTATGACTTTTTTTAACTTTTAATTTGATGACTATTTTTGAGAAAACAGTAATTAAAAGTACTATTTTTTATGATTTTTTTTTTTTAACTTTTAAGTACGTACTGTTTTTTACAAAAACAGTCGTTGAAAGTTAAGTCATTATTGAACGAATCCCATTACGAATTTTGCTAAAAGTTCATATTTTGGTGTTCACCTTCTTCCTCAAATGTATTTACTGTTCATTAATAGATTTTTCAGTCTCCTCAGCTCGTTTTACTGTTCACATTTTTCTTTTTCTCTCCTTCCTTCACCTTCCAACAATGGAGTTCAGTCCCAACAACTACCACATCCCAAACAATTAAAATTTCAGAAAATCAAACTTGATTTTTCTTAAAGGATCCATGGCGTCGCGAGGAAGACGGTGAAGAACGAGCGTCACGTTAAAGAACGCCCTTCACGTTTATCTTTTGTCTTTGATGTTTTTAATTAGGTTGGAGTCAATTTTTCAATCTCCTCTCACCCTCCTGCTATGTCTGCATTTTTGTTTTTATTTTAACTCATTTTATTTCCCCAAATGACCCACTAACGGAGTTAATTCATAAAGTAACGGTTGTGCTAACTTTAGCTTTTAAAAAGTCTTTTGACATTTAAGGTCAAAATAATAGTTTATTGTGTTGATACTTGTGAGCTAATAGTTTATTGGTAAAATTACTTCTTAACCCTAAAAAAAATTATAAATGCATATGTTCGAGATGAAGTTATAATCTCCCTCAATTTACCAGCGGCATGGAGCAATTATGAACCGATCTGTTTTAGTGTCATATTTCTCCAGTAACTTCCCATTCCCACTGGGATCTTCAAAGGAAGCAGTCACTCGTATTCTCCTGACAATTTCATCCGGGCACCTAGAAGTTCGATCAAAACTTTCTGGGATGACTCTTCCGGTCATAGTTTTCACCTGAAATGGATAAGATTAAGAAGCCGAAATCCCCTTTAAACTATGAGTAGTATATGCTAAAATTTAAAAGAAGGAACTGAAACATGTCTTCACAAACTGTGAATAACCAGGCAAATATGACAGAAACATAAACCATTGTTGTAAATCTATACACTATTTAACACTTAAGCAGCTTTAAAACTGAACATTATTTGTAATTAAAAGGTTTTAACTCAAACTCATACACAGTTCCTGTCATAAACATGGCAGGAGAAAGGCATAGAAACAATGGCATTCAAAATAACTTGCTTACTGCTCCGTATGGTGTTAACCCCTTGCAGGAGTTTTCTGAGCTAGAAATTGTGCATATGTACACGTTACGTTCCATGTCACTGCAACATACCAAACTAATGCTAAGTTAAGATTTCAGAGATATTGCTCAGATCTTGGATGACATATGGTTAACATGTGAAGTTTTACAACTTACTGAGTGCTTTGTTACTCTCCTTTTGTCTGATATTATGAATTTGGTGGGGGACACAATTTTTCCTGGCCCTGACAACGAACTTCAAGCTCCTGACTTTCCCTAAACCATAAAGTGAATAGTTGGGGGAAGGAAAAAAACATTTATCAGCTGGACAACGACGAATCCTATCCAAGTAAGCAAAACAATAAAACAAGAAAAAGTAAACCACCTTCAAATCATGAGTCAATTTTCAATTTTGTTCAAGATCACCCTTTCTTCGGGCCGACTCATTGGATGCAGAAGTGATGACTTCATTTTGCTTTTCATCAAATGCCTAAGCAAACAAATTGTTAGAATTATCTTTATCAAAGTAAGAAGGTAAAAGATAACAACTTTTCAAGGAACAACAATCTTTTGAATTTGAATTTTTCAAAGTAAGAACAAATCTGAAACTTGATTCCAAGCTTTAAATCTTGAGAAGAGGCTTTTATCTGGTTAACACAAATATCGCGTCCTTTCTATATCATAAGCAGCACCACAATATGTACTACCACGGCCAAAACTTACAATTTCAGCATCCATCACGATTTCAGTCATCGCGTTTGGCGCAAAAGAAGCACCTTTCTGACAATAAAGGAACAAACATCAGCTCCAAAGAGCAACATCTATACCTCTTATAGCACAGGAAGAGTTGAAGGAACAAAAATAAAATCTATTCCTTTTACATCCCCTGTTTCCAATACGTTCTTGCCTAAAACGTCGTCCTTTTCAAAAGTATCAGCAAAAAAATCTATTCCTTCACTCCCTCTTTACAAGAAACAGAACGTGGAAAGAAACCGCAGAAAAACCCCAAAGAAGCCACAGATCTGGACAAATGGAGTCTAAGATATATTCAGAAAATTACAAGAACAAATCTTCACACAACAGAGGTTCTAAACCGTAATTAATCATTTTCACACAAATTTATATTTTCTCTAAAAATTGTTGTCAAATTCTTGACGACTCCCCAATAGTTCACTTTAACCGAAATAACTTAAAAATTCCATCCTTCAAAATCAAGCTTACATCTCAAAACTAAACCATAAAAATTTAATATTACATTCAACAAACCCAAATTAATCATTTGATTTAAATTTAATATGCAAAAATATCATATATATATATCAAAAACCCTAAGCAGAATAAAAATAAAAGGCTTTTTGACCCTTTTGCCCTTAATTAATTAATTAATAACCAAAATACCCTTGTCTGAAACTATATCACCCTTCAGCTCCTGTTTAGTCGATTACATACATATATAATCGACTAAACAATGGTTGATTATTTTTTTATGTTTTCCCGTGATGTAATCGATTAAGCTATAGTACTTAGTTCATTACATCACGACAGATCAGTTTTTTTAAAACCCCATTTGGGGCCAATCGGAACCCTTATCACAATGTACCCCCCCCCCCAACAAATGCTATCTCTTTTCTTATTTTTAGTGCGACCCATCAAAGTTTAATACTATCCCACCTTATTCAAAATATTGTTGTTATGTAATCATTGTAGTTTCACTTTGTTAAGCTTTTTTTTTTTTTTGGGTAAAATCTGATACCCACCCTTTTGCAGCTCCTAAATTCTGGTGTGAAGGATGAGTTCAAGTTCAAACATGTACGTTACTGTAATCTACCATAGTAGCAGGCATTTTGAAGGTCCCGATGGTGTTCAATTTGAGAAAAAACGAAAATGATGAAAATAAAACGGGGCACTACGTACAACGAGCTCAAAGAAAGAATTTACCGAAAATTGGGGTTACATGGAAGCCATTGCATTCATCGGTTGATTGTCAAAGTGGAGACTATAGTTGGTAAGGATAGTGTATACTACATTAGTAACGATGTATGTGAAGATGAAGATGTAGAGTGTGTCATATATGCATTTGCTAATCGAAAATCACAAAATTTTATTGAGATATATGTTGAGCTTAAATATGGTTAATCATCATCTGTACCCATACATACAAGATCTCTATAGTATTTTGGTCAAGAAGACAGAGCTGTCGGTTTATCTGCACCTTCACAAGTCTTAAGTTAGATAACATTGACAGAGGAAGAGGAGGATGAGGAAGACGAGAATATGCACAGCGATGAGGAGGGCGAATCTGAAGGGTTATTCCATTAGGTGACACCTCAGATACTGATATGGATGGTGATTTTGATGTTGACAAGAACCCAGTAAACCTGAGTACCATGACAACGCCACTGCTTCGTGTTGACCCAATTAGCAGTGGTAAGTTAGTAAATTTCATTTTTATTTATAATTTTTATT
Organism: Acacia crassicarpa; assembly: GCA_034222035.1. Lineage (NCBI taxonomy): Eukaryota > Viridiplantae > Streptophyta > Magnoliopsida > Fabales > Fabaceae > Acacia > Acacia crassicarpa. The sequence goes on from JAWXYG010000003.1 coordinate 46,863,851, forward strand.
TAGTGGTTCTGACAAAAATATATATATATATATATTGACAGATGTAGGGCCTAAGATTGAGCCATTTTGGAAAGAAAGGCCACACTATTCCTTCATTAACTATGATGATGAGATGGAGATGTTGTATGGTGATGATGACTTGCAAGGTGGTTGGCATTTAAGTGACCCATTATATTTGTATTAGTAGTTTCCTTCTAAATCTGAAATGCAACATGCCATGAAATTATATTGCATGCAGTCTCGTCGTACAACCATAGTTGAAAAAGGCGATGAGCATAGGTTTGTGATGAGGTGTCAAAACTATGCTGATGGTTGTCCCTGGTATATGAGGGCAATTGTCTGCAAGAATGGAAATAGTTGGATGGTCTGTAAGTGAGGTAAATATCATACCTGCCTAAACCAGAGTCTCGCCCAGGATCATAGACAGCTGGATTTAGATGTTATATATGTAGCCATTATCAGTATGTTTTCTACTTTTTTGCAGTTACATTTGATTTGTTTATTGATAGTACATTTATAATTTTCTTTGTTTTCACTAGGTGAGAAGATCCAGCCTTAAAACCAGTGCTGATACAAGAGAGGATACAGCGTCTGTATGGATATAATGTAACATACAGGAAGGCCTGAAAGGCAAAAATGAGGCGATGTAATCAACTAAGTATTGATCTGTCACGATGTAATCGACTAAATACTGTAGCTTAGTAAATTACCTCACAAGAAAACATAAAAGAATAATCTTCCACTATTTAGTCGACTACATATCGTATGTAATCGACTAAATATGGGCAAAAGGGTGATTTAGTTTCAAACAGGGACATTTTGATTATTAATTAATTAAGGGCAAAAAGGCCAAAAAGCCAATAAAAAAAACGCATGATATATAGTGATATGGAAATATTATTATATCGTGTATGTTTTATTTATTATTTTTAAGCAAAACAACCCGTAATGGGCTTTGGACCATTCTTTAAGATATATATATTTTTTCAATTCCTTTTTACATTACTCATAATAATAATACTAATAATTATAACAATAACCATCACAACTTTACTTAAATTCTCTCTTTCTTTCCTCGATTTCTATTTCTATCGCTATTATTTTATAACGTCCTTTATTCTTATAAATTATATTTTGGATAAATTTCCTTTAATTAGTTATATGGTAAGATTCCATTCACCATGAATTATTCTCTTATTTAAATTATTTAAATTCTAAAAATAAAAACTAGAATGTTACAATGAGACCTAAATCATTTAGTAGAATATTCAGAGAGCTATATATAACATCCATCTACATTTGTGGCCTTAACATAGCTTGTAAATGATCAAAAATTTTCAGACATTAAACCAAGTAACTTCTTAGTGGGTATAAGCAAACCACAGCTCCTATGTAAATTTTTGGTGTAGCCTAATTATTATTCACATTAGGTACACATCCCTTATGTGGACCTTATATGCTCATCTCTCTAATTTTGAGGTGAGAACTTTGTTTTTATTTTGGTTTATTTAGATTAAATTATATGATACATTTTGAAATATTTTTTACACTCAATATCTTTAATTAATTAATTTTTAGTCCTATATTCAAAAAAAATTTCCTGTAATATCAGTATCCTATAAATTAATTAATTTAAAATATTAGATGTAAAAAATATTTCAAAATATAGCATATAATTTAATTTAAATAAAGTGCTCGCCCTAAAATTAGAGGAATGAACATATAAAAGATGTGCACATAATATAAACCCCCAACTTATTGGTCTTAGTTTGAAGGTATGAAAATCTTCTTTTGATGTGGTCCACCGTCGAGGGTCAGAAACAAAACGCTAAATCTCACGTCTATTTTTTTTTTTTAATGACATGGGCTTATTATGATTTTTTTTCCCTTACAAGAGAAATTTCCTGCATATTTCATTGCAACAAATCGACGTTTGTTTGATAACAATTTGATTTATGAGGCTTCTTTCACTAGAACTCATTGAATTTACATTTTCTAGATGATAGGGGCTTATTGTGGATTTTTTTGGAATAAATGTGTAAAAACACATGTGATTTACACTTAAGAGCGTCCAATACTAAAATATTTTTTCGGAAGCAAAATGTATACAAACTTTCTCAAATTGGCCAAAAATACTATCTCTGTTAACTACTCTTAATGTCCAATACTTTTTCATCTGGTGGGCCCAATTTATCCACGTGCCCAAAATAGTCAAAATCAAGATTTTACGTTAAATCAGAAGAGGTATAAAAAAATCATAAAACGTAATATTGTAATATAAAAAAAATTATAAAAACATTTAAAAATTTAATAAAATTGTTTTAATAAAAAAATTCGTAAAGACGTTAAATCGTACTGATAAATAAAGATTTTAACTAGTATGTTCAGGTCTCTCTCTCTGTGGCATCACTGATCCAAAGAAGCTTGAAGGAACAATGTTAACTTGGTCGTAGCCGTCAGACAAGACGTTCGGAGTGAAGGAGAAGCTGACCTAGGAGATGAGGCAGAATAAACCTATCCCCTATTGCATCCACTTGAGGATTGACAACAACATTAGGTTCTTCCCTCTTTCTTCTTCCCTTTTTATCCTCTCTCTCATTTCCCCCTAATTCTTTCTCCTTTCTGGTTTAGGTTCAACGCATTGAACCTTCAATGTTGGTTCTTCTCATAAAAGCACAGTACATTCAGATAGATTCTGGATAAGTTTTGAATGAATTGCTTGATAAATTTTTAGAGAAGAGTTTGGTATAGAATATTTGTTCGGTTGAATATGGTTTGAACTCACCATTTGCTCAGCTAATATGATTGATATTGATAAATAGATTATGTGAAAAGTTGATTTCCCTGGAATGATGATGCCATGGTTTTTGATACAGAGAGGGATGGGGGATTTGATTCTTTCTTCTTGAGTTGTTTTTTGAACAACATTTTTTAATTTGGTCGATTTCTTATTCTCGTCTCTAGCAGTATAATACTAACGAAGGAATAAAATAAAAAAGAAAATCTCAATAAGCATAAGCATCTCACCTGGGTGTTTAAAGTGAATGACACTTGTAGATTAGAGGTAGGCGAAGAAGCTGCCATGGAAGATAGAGAAGCAAAATAAACATGTCAGAGAGAAGAAAGAGAGAGATACAGGAGATAGAGGGGAAAAAAAAAGATGACAGGTGCATAATTGTGGGCCCACCAAATTAAAATGTAACCCACGTGTGTGGTATAATTAACGGAGATGATATTTTTATTCTATTTGAAAAAATTGGTGTGTATTTTTACATAAAATATATATATATATAGAGGAAAAAATATTTCTTCAGTTACAGGAGATAAAGTTATCTCCAGTAACCCCAAAACTACGTCGTTTTTTATTAATAAAGAGTATGCTTGTAATTTTAGGTGAATTAATGAAGGGTCTTTCGGTAAAATTCGTATGATTAAAAAAAACAAAATTACGGAAACACCCTTCATTAATCCAAAACGACGTAGTTTTGAGCTCACTAGACATAACTTTATGTCTAGTGACTGGAGAAATCCTTTACCCATATATATATATATATATTTAATATTAAGCGCTCCGTAAAAACACATTTACATATTTTTACACTTTTACCTCCTTTTTCTTGTGCATTGGAGAAATTTCATGCATACTCCATTACGATAAATAGACATTTCAAATTTGATGTAGATGGCTTCATGTGCACTGAACCTCATCAAACTTTTGAGCAAAAAAAAAAAAAAAACCTCATCAAAGTTACATTTTTGGACTGAGTTTTTTCTTTGTACAATATTGGTTTTTTTTTTTGTATTTTGTTTTTATCCCATTTGTTAAAATAACTTGATTTGAAATGATAGAATTGTGTTTTTTGTTCGTTGTTGACTTTGTATTTTAAAAATTGATTGGGAAAACCCACTTAAATATTAACTATTAATTAAAAAATTATAAATGTGATTATTTGACTACTCCCTCATTTATGCTTTAACGTTAGGATAAAAGAAGTTGAAAAGTTAGAAATAATATTATCAAATTTTAATATACTGTATTTATGATTAATTATAAATTAAAAAATAGTTAATGTGATTCTCAAAAAAAGAAGTTGAAAAATCACTTCAATGTTCTCCCATTTATTTTATAAAATGAATCTGAAAGGTGAAAAATAATATTATCAGGCTTCGCTATATTTAATTAATCATTTTAGAATTAGAAAGCCATATTTTTGTCCGTACAGAGAATTATACAACAATATATTTGAAAAAGAAACACTAATTAACAACCAATCATTGTTTTTAAAAATTTATGAAAGTATTTACGACCTGTGATAATTTCATATATCTTTTTCAAATTCGTTGACAATATATATATATATTTGAAAGTATTTACGAACTGTGAAAAAGAACCACTAATTAACAATCAATCATATAAATTCGTTGACAATATTTAAAAAAAAAAAAAGAGTTCGAAATATAAAATGTTGACAGAGTAATTCTTATTTGTGTTCCCCTTTCACCTCTTTTAGTGAAAGAAACAGAGGTGACAAATAAAAGAAGTATATTTAAAAATTACATTCCTCAACAAAATTGAGATAAGTAAATTTTTATTATTTTAAGACTTATTTAATAAATTAACTAATATTTTTTAATTTATGTGAATTAGTTAATAATATTTGATAAAATGGAGGGACGAAGAAGCTAGCTGGCATTAAATGTGGATGACCATTCTAGAAATTCAGAGGTGAAAGAACATGAATAACCCAAACTCTACCAGGATCTTCAACTCAGCCCAACCCCTCGGCATATCCTGTTTACTGCATTCAACCTCCGGACTTTGCAGGACCTGATCCATATGATATGATTTTGATCCACTCGGTTATCTTCAAAATTATTTAAAGTAAAACAAAACAAAAGGCTAGTAGTCATATGAAAAATTTTAAAATAAAAATAAAAATTGAACTACGTTAAATTATCGATTAAAAGTTTGAGGAATCTCCTTAATTGAAATATTTAAAGTCCAACCGCATGTGTCATTGTCAGCTTTAACCATGATTGTCTTTTTCTTTGTCTTATTTTTCAATTATATAAAGTTGGTTGGCAAAAAATTTATGAAATCGAAAATCAGGACCCGTCATACATTACCTGGACTAGGATTTTTCATGTTTTTCCTCATTCATGCGTACCGAAATAAATAATTGAATAAATCTCGTATGCAGCTGGGTTGTACTAACTACTAAGGTCTTATTAGGTACTTTTAGTTTGTCCAAAAAAAGAAGAAGGAACTTTTAGTTTAAAAATAATACTTTTTTCTTTCACTAAAAAAATTATATATTCCACGTACTATTAATCACTTATTAGTTATTAATATTAGTTATTATAATCACGAACCACAAGCTAATAATTTGAATCAATTATAGGAAGGAAAGGAGTATTACTAGCATGTGACACTCAAAATAAATAATGTAATCTATCTATCTATCTATTATATTTATTAAGAACTTGTGGTTTTTTCTAAACAGATTCCTTGACCATCGGTATATTTTAACATATTCCATTACACATATGTTGAATCAAGACCATTTTTATTTAACATTCAGTTTTTAACAACCTTTAATATTCATTATCATTTAATATTTATTGTTGAAGTCCAAAAATCATCTTTAAAAGAAAAAAACAAATATTCTTGAAGTTAGGTGTAAGCACGTTGAGTTATCTAATTTGTGTGTGTGTCTCTCTCTCTCACACACATATGCTCCCTTCATCGGTACTTAATATTAATAAGACAGTTTAGTATGTTGTTTACAGTTAGCTAATTAAATGTGTTCTCCTAAGAGAATTTTGTTCAATTATTCTAAGAAACAAAATACCATCATGGTTTCCAAATAGAAAATAGGGATAAATACCAATTTTATCATGGAAGTTTTGCTCAAGGAGTACTGGTCACCGAAAAAAAATTATCTCATTTTTACCCTAAAAGTCTGAAAAAGTAGCAAATATGCCCTACCATCGTAGAAGTGCTACGTGGACCGTTAAAATTACACATGACATGGGATTAAAGGCCACACAAGATTGCAATGTTGACACATAGTAAACCTCTCCATCTCATCATCTCATTTTTGTTCCTTCCTTCCATGTTCATCGCCTTCATCATCAACACTCCACAAACTTCAACCTCTTGGCCGCTTAAGTGTCACCGCCGGCATCGCCAACACTAGCCCCTTCATCCTCACTCAGTTCATTGACAGAAATGAACGAAATCTGACCTCTTCGAGTCCATCAATAACCCCCCCTCCCTCCCCCCGGGGTAATGAAGATCTGATGAAAATGTGTGAAATCGAACCTCTCAACGAAACCCTCCTTCCCTCTCTCTTCTTGTCAATGAAGATCTTATGGAAGCTCAAGGATCTGATTGTTTCTTCTCTATCACCAATCTGGTATACGATTGATGTGAGTAGCTTGCTTTTTATTCTTTTGTTTTTGGCTTTTGGGCTTCTTCACTTTCACCTTCAATTTTTTGGGTTTTCTTTTTCTTTGGGTCTTCTTAGGAAAGCTCAAAGCTTTTCATTAGTCCGGATAGCTACTTTTGGGAAAGCTTGGATCTGATCTTTGTCTTGCTTGGATTGGTGATATGGTGGCACTATGTAGAGTGTTTGTTAGTGGGAGTCAGAGTTCAAATATAGTGTTGGGAAACAGGGATATTTGTTTTGTTTTGCCTTCATGAATCAAATAACTTTATCATATGAAACCCACAATTAAAATTCCAAGTCCTCTTATGTATTAGAACAATTGAAGGCGAAAGTGAAGAAACCCAGATTTGATTCTTGGTCATTTTATTGTTCCTTGTTTCTGAGTTTGTTTTTTTCCAGACAACACATTCGCCACACTTTCGTGATTTCACTGTTATCTTCCTCCCAATCGGTCTACTCACCAACTCACAAAGCACATGCGCCCCACTTTCTCCAGATTTCACCGCCCTATTTCACCATCGTTATGCCCTTATTTCTGGTCGTCTTGACTTCGTTTTGTTCCCCGATTTCTAGTTGTCCAAAATTTCTCTCTCGCTCTACCCTAATTTCACTCCCCTGACGCTTTGTATACGTGGTGTTTGTCCTCCTCCCTAACACCTGTGAGAGGCCAAGCCATGTGTCAACCTATGTGTCCACTTTCCAATCTTGTGTGGCCTTGCGTCTGAAGCCATGTGTAATTTTAACGGTCCATGTTACACTTCCATCATGACAGTAAAATTGAGAAAAAAAAATTTCAGGTGACTAGTGTTTCTGGGCAAAACTTCTATAACAAAATTGGTACTTATCCCTAAAAAAAAAATCATCTTTTGCCTAAAGATTTGCATGAAAGAATGGAAAATGTGATAAAAGTGGACATACCTAAAGATTTGCATGAAAGTGTATGGTCCGGAATTGTTGTATGCTTCCATATCTCAGGTTTGATCAGGAGCAGAAGTGAAGAGTGGTCGACATATTAGGGGCTAAAGGTCCGAATCGTCACCTGTGCATAATGGTGTTGGAATTAGCTTTAATGGTAAATAAGTAAAATGCCATTGTATTTTGGTAAAATTTAAGATTTTTTTTCTTTTAATTAGCTTTGTTAATTTGACTACACCCCCATTGTCCCAACGACGGTTGAAAAAGTGTGACCCAGCCAACGATATTTCGTAAATAAGAAGTGAGATTGTTTACTGATATTTCTTATCATTTTTCTGATTTTATACATTCAATCTTAGGCTTTAGAACTTTAAATGGTTAAATTAAGTCAATCGTGCTTAATTTTGTCCATGGATTTTTTTTTTAGGAATTTAAACATTTAATTTTTGAATTTAATTAAATTTTTTATTTCCAATATTTTATTCTAAGTTATGGTATCACATTGTTACAACTTCATTTGCAGGTTTCAATATCTCTTTTCTTATTTTTACTGCATAATAACTGTTGTCCTGTATCCCATGGAACATTTTAATTATTAGAGTAATGAAAATCATTTTAAATATTAAAAATAAAAAAATAAAACACATTCATTTGCAGGTTACATTGATGCCATTCCCTCTTTCACTTACAGATTTTAATATCAATTCATTTACTTCCATCCATCAATTACATTAGTCAGTTCCAGTTTCACTCGTTCCATTTGTGGGGCCACCCTACCTTGACTCTTAGCTAGGAGTGGACAAAGGATATGTCTATTATCTCGTCTTATAAATCCATTCAAATTGGTTAATAATTTTGATTTTTAGGTTTAAGAATTATGATTGGAAGATTGTACTGAGAGTGTTCGGTCAAATGCGTGCCTCTTTGTTCTTAGTTGTAGGCTTGAATTAGAAACTTTGATCATTATTTACTATGCTGTAGTTTTCTAATATGTTGGCTTCTAAACTTCAGTTTGCAATTTAATTCAATTTTAGTTAAATCAAACCTCTATTTTTTTACCTCTCGTTATTGCCATAATTGAATTAGACTAACTCAATTATGAAGCTCCAAAACCTGCAATTTATACAAGCCCTCCTGCTGAACACTACACCTCCCTTGTTTCCAACTTTGAAAGTCAATAGGATGCAACTTTCATCAGTACAAAATTACAGGTTTAAGTCAGCACATATAAAACTATAAGACTTGGCTAAACAAATTAGATGAATTGATTGGATGTTGATATCAAATAGCAATAGTAGATGTTGGTATATAAGTATAACATATTGACATATCTCTTACAAAGAAACAGAGCGTATTAAAATACAGAGAAATAGACACACCTCAATGTGCGTGAGCAATTTATTCGCATATTTAGTTCTCCAAGTTGATACTAAAACAAAAAATAATAATAATTACGGTATATAATAAGGATATGGTTATTTCAAGAAGAGGAGGAGGAAAGATAAATATAGCTCATAGTTAGACAAACATACTTCGTGGTCTAATGATGAAACCAGATTATTCCATACCGGAGTCAAAAATTGAAATTCTGCCCTGCACCCCGCCGCCGGGGGGGGGGGGGGGGGGTGGTACAGAAAACAGCCCAGAGTCTTAAGAAATCACAATTCCGATATTTTCATTTTAATCACAAAACATTAGTAGGGACTAAAGTGAAAATACTATAGTTTTTATGAGGCTGAAATATGATTTCCTAAAATTCTGGGTTCTTTTCTTTAATTTTAGGGGGCCACCCCTAGCCCCCTAATTCCGCCACTAAATGTATATATGTATAAATAAAAATTTGTGAGTTATCTCACAAGTAAATAATTCCAAAGTTGCTTTATTTTGCTCTCATGCATTTGAATATCAATAAGTTTATCATATAGAATTTTAAGGGGGAGAGATTCTAAAGAAAATGAAGACCATCAAACAACTTTTATAGCATAACCAAGATATCTGAGACCACTAGACCATGCATGATTCTGTTTTTTATTTTTAAGAAAAAGTATTCTTTTGATCTTTATGGTGTTACTTCACTTGTAGCTCAGTCTTTAAAGTTTAACTCAGAAATTCAGTTCTTGAAATTTATACTCATCTGAAACTGAATCCTTAATATTCTATTGTTTATCATTTTCTCATTATCGTCCATGAGTCACCGCTGAATTATCTTATGCGACAAAAAATATTAATAGTACTATTAAAATTAGCTCATGTGGCTTCCAAATCAAGCTCTGATTTTACATAAAATAAAGGCCACTTGAAGACTAGTTCATGCCGAACCTTTTAAAAACTTAGAACAAAAACTAATGTGGAAGCATAATGTTGACACTCTAATATCCGAAAATTTCTTAATTGCTCTGTTTTTCAACTTAAATGGTTTTGATCTAGGTCATGATCGGAAGACAGTTTCTTATCCAATTGATATGAATTTTTTTAGAGGTTTTAGACACATAGAACTTCATTTTGCTAGGTGAGATCATCCATGGTAGCCTTTTATTATTATCCCCAGAATTTTCGTGAGAAGACTGCAAAATGAAATAGAAAAGTCATTTTGTAAATATAAAGGACACATGTATCTCTAACGTGAAAGAGATACTTCTTCAATCCTTAATATAAGACATATTAAAAAGTTAAACTTGATCTTAAGACAAAATTTTTATAGTTATCAATCTTTTTCTAATTTATTCCCACTGGTATTTTCTCAATAATAATAATAAAAAGAGAGAGAATAGAAGGATTAAGGAAGAGGACAATATTATTTTGGAAAATATATGTCAAATTAATTAATTCAAATAACTTTTGTAATCTAATTAAATTAGATAACTATTTTTTATATTAAGGACCAAGAGAAAAGTATTATTTATATCTTTGTATAGTTTGTTTCTTGTTTCTTCTTTGGTAGCTGTACGTTTGTTTTTTTCGGAATCATATCTAATTCTCAAGCTTTGATCTTTGTACTTTACGGAGATTTTGTTTTACTTGAAATTAAAAGCCCCTTTATACTTGTGCATGAGATCATTTTAATTTGTGACAAACATATTAATGTGACAGGGGATAACTGAAAGGCATTCATATTGTTTTGTTAAGAGAAAAATCAAATTTTGAATTATAAATGGGTTACCCGAATGACAGTACACACTTACTGATATTTAATATGTTGATGAATTTGTATCCATCAATAAAACAAAATTGTGAATAAGTTGGTTTTTTTTTTCTTTTGGTAGAATGATCACATTTTTTATTTTAGTGGGCTGATTGATCAATTCTGCTGTGACTTGCTCAACAATTCACATCCCACTTGCTTCCATTCCTGTTCGACTTTATATTCTTATGAGAATTTTATGGAGATTATTACACTAATTATAATTAATTAATCAATCTCATTTTCCTAATCTAACTGAAATAGTCATATAATAGCTTGTGTATTAAAGATGGAAAATTATACTCCTCTAGTTCTAATATAGTTTGTAGTACAAATTACACTATAAAATATATTCTATATTTAAGACCAGAGATAGTACTAGTATTAATGTTTTGTTCATTACTTTTCCTCTTTTCCTATATCCTTATAGAAATAAATTGACCTGACTTGGGGATGTTTGGCCAATTTTAAATTCACTCACGGGAATTATATTATGTGGTTGTGCGCGCCCAAGTGTTTTGTTCTTTGGTTTTTATATAAAAATCCTTTATAAGTAATTAAAACTAAATAAATTACTCATATTCTGAAAAAGTATCCTTAATTAAATACAAGAAACTCAAGCACAATTCTTCTTATCTCTCTTAATTCATTTGTCCATTATGATTTTTTTGACAGCATTCGTACTATATTACTATTGGAAAAAATATTAATGTTTTCCCATAAATTTTGCGTATCTAATAATCTATGAATAAGAGCATAATATTCTTCTAGAAAGTAGGCAGAGACCCATAAAAAAAGGAAATTGACCTTTCTTGTTGTTGTTGTTGTTTTTTTTTTTTTTTTTCGTTTTTGCTTTTAATTACACATGTTTAACTTGTGGGTCTAGGAGAAAACAAAGAAACGCGTGAAGCTTAGCCGAATGAAAGGGTTCAGTGACCATCAGAGGCCACATTGGCATTGGGGACCATCATAATTGATGACATATGCTAGTTTTCATCTCTTTAGATATAATTGTAGTCGTTTGTTAAAGGAAAGGGTTAAGGGGAATTCAGAAATTAAGTACTGGAAATTGGCTGGTTAGGATGGTTCACTATCATAGTTAATATTACCACCATCACTCATGTCGTAAAAATTTCAAGTATTTAAGTGAACAACTATATTCCAATCTATGTGTCTCTTGTCCTCGATATAATAAACCTGGTGTGAGTTTCTGGGTGGTTGTCGTATTTGCCCACAAAAACTTAAACACCGTTACGGTAAAATGGCCTTGGTAATTTATCTCTACTGGAAGTTATAATAACTGGAGTTATTATAAAATAATTAAAAAAATATCTATGTTTATTACAAAATTAGAATATAGAAGGAAAAACAAAATAAAAGAGTTAACTTTACTAACCTCAGATGCTAACTCTGTAAATGATTGAGCTAAATCTTAGAGATGTAGCAAAATATTATAGAGGACGCAAGAGAAACAAATTTACAAAAACCGGTCAAATGAGGGGTGATAGTGCGTTTAAGTGTATATTTGACTTCTTTGAACTTTTCACGATGACTCTTCATACCCTTGTTTTCAAGTTTATCACTTTTGTCTCCTTGAGAATCATTTTTCCTACCATGCTTTTATTTTTAATTTCCATGTCCGTTTCTTGTGTAAGGGGGTGACTTGCTTGTACAATATTATTATGGACCATGTATATTAAAGCATGACGTGCTATATGATTCTCAGGCTCACTTGCCCATTAAAGTCATCCATTGGGATTCTTTGAATTTTCCAAAATAAAGACAATGAGAGGAACCTACTTTTGCATGTTATATACGTGCAATATTAACTCCCATTCAAGTTCATGTTCTTGACCTAATTATCCCTCAAGTTTGATAAGTCATCATTTTATATTAGTACAAAAATAAAGAACTTAACGTAAACTTTGGCCTTAAATATATTAACAAAAGGGACAAAAAAATATAAGTGATAATAACATGAATATAATAATATATCTCCAATTTTATAGAAAGAAAAAAAAAATCTGCTTTGGTCTCCTTTCCATACAACTCCTTATCTTATTTTAAAATCAGAACAAAAATATATTTTTGTTTTAACACTTTTTAAAATTATCCATTTAATACTTCAATATTGATTTAAAGCTATCCAATTTCTGAAAATTTTTGACTTAGAACAAGTCAGTCTTTATATTTTCTAATTTGGAAAAAAAATTAATTCATAAAATTCATTAACTCAATATATTATGAAAATTAAATTGCATTGAATTAAATTTGAGGAATTGAGTTGACACTGAAAAGAAAAGATTAAAAGAGATAGCTAAGATTTATATATATGTCCCTTATAAAGTTATGAAATTTCACAAGTTAATATCCTAATGTTCAAAAATGCATATGCAATTTTGACAAGTTTTTTTTTTTTTGGTGCCTATTTTTACAATTACATGAGTCTATTTTGACAACTAGATATTGTTCTTATTAAACCATCAACATATTGATTTTCGTCTCCTCCACCATTTAAAAACTCCTCCTGGGGGCACATGAAAGAAACATAATATATTCTTCCCCAATGTACTAGTCATCTTTCATGACAATCTGCAACATACACTTTAGAGTAAATACCCTTTTTGGTTCTTAAAAAAAAACACGGACCTCATTTTCGTCCCTCATACAAAGAAAACCATTTTTAGTCCTTGAAAAGGACGAATAAAGATTGATTGGTGAACATTTTAATCCATCAAAAATTTTCAAAAACCTCTTTTTAGTCCATAAAAATATCCTATTTTAGTCCCTGAGGACAAAAAGGGGATCCGTTTTTTTTTTCAGGGATCAGAAAGGATATTTACTCTACACTTTATATTAATAACTGCAACAATCATATTAACAACTATAACCACACTATTAACAACATTTTTTTTATCTCATATTAGAGTTTTGTATGGGGGCAACAAAGTAATTTCACATTTCGAATTAATCACAATGCAGTCTTTAATTACCTTTTTTATAGAAGAATTTGGTATGAGATTTTTTTTAAAAAATTTTATGGTCATTGTGACCTCACAGTGATTTTCTCAATATTAATTTTTTAGATAGATTCATCACTTCAAAATATTTTTTTTAAAAAAAAATACATCCATTCCTAAAAAATTTCATAATGACGGTTCCGGTATCTTTATATATATATATATATATATATATATATATATATATATATATATATATTTTAATGCATATAAAACAATGCATGGAGCCAAGAAAATTTTAAAACATCACTGAAGAGTCTCCTTGCAAAATCCCGAAAATTCTTTCCACTTCAAAAGATAAGAAGTATAGAAAAAGCCAAGACATCTTTCTAATGGAAGTAATGAGGCTAGAGTGACAGGTGACAGGTGACAGGTGACAGGTGACAAAAGATAAGAAGTATAGAAAAAGCCAAGAAGTATAGACTTATTCCACCGACGACCCACTTGCTTCTTGACAGATTTCTGGAAGAGATTTTAGTATTGACACCTTTTCCATACACATTATTATAAGGATCATAGGTAGATACTTAAAGAACCCAATTAAGTATGAACTGTGTTCAGCCGAAAATTCAATTTATAATTAATTTATTATAAAAAAAATTTATAATTAATTTACTGACATTAGGTTATCTTTTTTTTTATATATATATAGGTTAATTAATATTAGTGTCTCAATTTTAGCTTCTCAAGCCCATCGCATGGGTTTAGGTTTTCTATTTTTTTTTTACTTCGCAAAATTTTTTATCCACCGTAGATTAAAAAATGATAGGTTAGAATATCATATTTATTATTTTATAAATTATTATTATAAGTATAAATGAATAAATTTAAACAGTTAAAATATGATATACATAATTCATAACTACAATAAAAATAAAAAATATTAATTGATAAAATACTATATTAAAAGCTTTATAAAACATTAAATATGAATCATTCATTTTCTAACCTAAATATGGATATAGGATTCAGGGGAAGGGAAAAAAACAAAAGAAGGAAATGGATTCTGAAACATTTCTTCCCCCACAATTAATAGAGATTTTAGTTAACTAAAAAGATTATTATAAACTAACAAGCCGTTGATTAATGTTGTAAAGGACTATACGGAGAGAACACTGTGAAGTGTGAAATGATAGGATGATTCAGCAGGGTCACATGCTAGTCCCTCATGTATGGGAACCAGTTTGCCTGCTCGTCCTTTGGACGAGCAGGGGGAGCTCGTCCGTACGGACGAGCTCCCAGCCGTCAGATCTAAAGATCTGACGGCCCATATTTTATTTTTTTTACTTTTTTATTTTTAATAAAAAATAATTTTAATGGGTAGAGAACCTAAAATAGAGTTAATCTCTGAACTAACATTTTTTCAAAAAATGATTTTTTCATGTAGAAAAAAAATAAAAACGAAAATTAAAAATAAAAAATCTGAGCCATCAGATCTCAGATCTGATGGCTGGGAGCTCGTCCGTACGGACGAGCTCCCCCTGCTCGTCCAAAGGACGAGCAGGCAAACTGGTTCCCTCATGTATGTGGTTGTGCGCGTGTAAGCGTGTTGTTCTCTGCTTTATATATAAAAATCCTTGGTAGAGCATGATGAGAGAAACCTAAATCGAAGTCGTCACCATTACCGAAAGCTTCCTAGTAAATCATCTTTTAGCAGTGAGTCATGAGTGTGGAGAAGAAAGTGAGATCGCTTCAACAGCTTTCGTAAAATAGTATTGGTTATGGTATAACGAGTTTTGTAGATCTGCGCAATTTTTTTTTTCTTTTATTAATATTGTTTCGTCTACTTGTTTTAATTTCATACCACTTATTACTTTCCATGTCTTTGCCTATTACACAGGGGATATAACGAAAGGAATGAAGCCCTGAAACGGCATATAATGTCGGGAGGAGAATCTTCTTATACCTCTAATACTCTTCATTCAACTCCTCCATGGGAATATGATGTTTTTTTGAGTTTTGCAGGACAAGACACTCGCTTGAATTTCACAAGTCACTTATATGAAGCTTTCATTAGAAGTGGCATCAAGTGTTTTAGGGATGATATAGATCTTCCGAAAGGGGAAGACTTAAATTATCTCTTTCAAGCAATTGAGGATTCCCTCTGTGTAGTTCTTGTCATCTCTAAAAATTACGCAAAATCTAAATGGTGTTTGGATGAGCTTCAAAAAATTCTTGAATCTCAAAATAGATTGGGTCGAAGGGTTTTTCCCATCTTCTATAATGTTAATCCAGCTGATTTAAGAGGCCAACGAGAAAGTCTTGGGGAAGCCTTTGCTGAACTTGAAGAGAAATTCAAAGAATATCCAACCAAAGTGCAAAATTGGAGAACAGCTTTGTCAAATATTGGCAATTTGTCTGGATGGGTCACCAGGGACGAGTAAGTTTTCTTCAACAACCATTTAATCATATTTTCCATATTTATTTAACTTTATATTTCTTTTCATGATCTATAATCTTGATTTAAATCGGTCATAATCATTTTCATAGTCTTCCTTATAGACAATAACTGGAATATCTCGCATCCAAATGAACAGAAATGAGAATCTACCATTAATAACTTATATATAATAAATCCGTTCAACGTCTAAAATCGGTCATATTTGTTGATTGAAGCATATCCCTTATGAATGTGTTCATTATGCTAATTTTAATTTATTTTCAATAACTTAATTATAGTTTATAAGTAGTATTCGTTTAGATGTGTTTATTTATTTATTTATTTTTCTTATTATTATTATTTATTTATTTTTTTTACCGGAGTTCGTTTGGACATGTTTAGAATATATGCAATGTCAATTATTAACCTTTATAGCTTAGTTAATATTTTTCATATATTATCAAGATTCATGACTCATGAGAGTCAATAATTTTTTCTTTGCCCTCACTCAATTTATTTTCAAGTACCATACAATTATAGTAATTTTTATGAGAAAATCTCATTTAAGGCTATCTAAAATTGAAAAATTCTAAATTAAGTTGGTAAATTCAATAAATTTTTAAATTAGTCATCAGTCATCAACCAAATTTAAAATTTTAAAATGTCAGTAAAATGACTTTAGTATCCTCTCATCTCTTCTCTCTTCTCTTAAAAGAGTTTTAAGCTAAGCAAAGTAACTTGGCTCAGTTGGCTCGTAGCTGGGTTTCCTTAAGCATCTTATCAAGGGTTCGATCCCTAACGGTGTGTATGAAAAAGGTTATTTAGCCAACACTAATATCCCTTCGCGACGACTACAGTGCGAAGGATGATTAATCTATGCTGTCCGCAGGGGACACCCCCTGCTTTCTATTAAAAAAAAAAAAGAAGAAAGAAAAAAAGAGTTTTAAGATATATATATATATATATATATATATAAAATAAAATAAAATTCCCTAAATCAAAGGTTTTGTGTGTGTTGTAAAACGATCATCAAGAATAATACAAGGAAAAAAAAACGAAAGCATAGTAAATGCCATAATCCATTAAATGATTTGTGGTTGAAAAATCTATTAATTGATATTAAAGATACAGAAAATAGATAAAAGAGAGATTTTTTTTAAAAAAAATAATGTATTTATTTTTGTCAAGTGAGACTAAAAAAAAAAAATTTGGAAAGTTTGCAAAAGTCAATTAAAATAATTTAGACGAATTCTGAATGCTTTTCCTTGACCCACAAATGTGAGTTTTTCAAAAATAGCTTAGCTAAGATTTCAATTTTAAAAATTTTCCATTCTTTAATATAAATAATTATTGAGATTAATTATTTGTTTCTAATTACAGGTGTGTAAATTTGATATACTTCTTAAGATATTTGGGATATAAAGATATTAAATGCGCTTAAAATTTATAAAATGTTTTATATATTGAAATGTAGAAATCCAAATAAACTTGAAACAATTATATATAGTACTAGTGAAACATATACTTAATATATCTGTTATAAAATATTTTTATAATGACATTATATTTTTTTGATTTTTTTCCCCCTTCATGTTAATAAAATGATCTCCTTGTTTAAAAACATTCTACAAACGAGTATATTTAATATATTTTCTTGAACTAAAGAAAATTAACTATCATGGTTTATACGATAGTTATTTAAGTAAATTATTAACGAATCATATCTTGCTTTATTGCATATTAACGTGTGTGTAAATATATTTAGTGAAAAGCATAAGCTATAGAATAATAAAGCTCTATACACATGCATACATATCTAAAACATAAGTTATAGAGTAGTATAACTCTTTAAAGAGGAGAGGTTTTTAAACTCATTACCTACATTTTGAAATCCTGGCTTAATGACTCACTGATTTATTGAATTTATCGTTCTGACTTGAAATTTTTTATTTATTTTAAGTAGCTTTATATAGGATCTTTCCTATTTTTTTGACTTTACGGAGATGTTTTAATTGAAATTAAAAGTCTCTTTATCCATAAGATCGTTTTAATTTGTGTGAAACATAAATGTGCCAGCAGAAAACTGAAAGGTATTCGTTTTGTTTTGTTAAGAGAAAAATCCAATTTTGATTGATGAATGGGTTATCTGAATGACAGCACACATTGATATTTAATATGTTGATGAATTTGTATCCATCAATAAACCAAAATTTTGAATAAGTTGATTTTTTTGGCTAGAATGGTTATGTTTTTAATTGGTTAAAGTATAGTTTTGATCCTTTAAGTTGTACATCAGGTATCATTTTAATCTCTTAAGTTTACGCCAGGTATTATTTTAATCCCTTAAGATTGTAAAGTATAATTTTGATCCTTTAGTGTAAATATATACCATTGACTTTTGTTAACGGAAAATGCTGAGTCAGCCGTTTAAATGCTAACAAAAGATGTTTTTGTTTTTTAATTTGTTAGTATAATGGTTATTTATATTTGAAAATTACATTACAGAAAGACCCAAAAAAAAAAAAAAAGTGCCTTGTCCTCTCGTGCGCCATTTTTTGATAATGGTATCTCCCTCCATCATCGAAGTAACGCTTCCAGATGTTAAGGCAGGTGGCAGCGGCTAGCTAATTCTCTAGGAACTTCTCTATCAAAAATTGCTGATTTGAGAGATACAAAGGATGCCATTCTCGTTTCTCCCACACCAAAAACCTAGCTGCCAATTATAAGGGGACACATATGTGCCTGTCTGGCGGCTCCCAAAATCTAGGTTTTGTCACAAATTTGCAAGACACCCATTTTTTCTAAAAGTTATTCTATATCGAAGTTAGGTTTTACAAAAGTTTGTCAAACACCCATGTATATCATACCAAATGTTCTGTTTCCTCTCAAAAATTAATATCTAAGCCTTCCATTTTCTCCCTTATTGTTTCCTCTCATTTCGTAATCTCTCTGCTCAAAATGATTCACAAACCGCCATTACTTTTGACTCTTTCTTCATTTTCTAATCTCTCTGCTCAAAATAATTCACAAACCTTCATTACTTTTGACCCCTTCTCAATTTTCAAAGAGTAAAAGAGGAATCAGTTAGAGAAAAAAAGCTCGAAATTTATACGTAATTGTGGAGACACCATTAACAAGGGTGGAGGAGAAGGGAGGAAGACGCAAATGTTTTTATCTTAATTTAATTTGATTTTAAAATATGGAAAGATTATTATACTAAATTTGTTTCTTCCAAAATTATACTAAATAGTAGAAAACATATCTTGTCAGTAGTTATTGGCTGAGTCAGCATTTTTTGTGATAACGGCGTTAATACTAAAGGACTAAAACTATAGGTTATAAATTTAAGAAACTAAAATAATATCTGATGCTAGTTTAAAGGACTAAAAGTATACTTTATTTTTTAATTTTAATGGGTTGATAGATCAATTCTACTCTAACTTGCTCAACAATTCACATTCCACTAATCATATCCAGTCTTGTTCTCGAATATATATCCTTATGAAAATTTGATAACAATTCCCAGTTACATATAAAAACATAGTGTAGCTGTGGTAAATAGTAAATATAATTTTCATGAAAATCACATTTTTCATTTTATTTTATCATAACAATATATATGTCATACTAACAATGATGTTTTTGGTAGGAACGAAGCAGATCTTATAAAAAATATAATTGGAGATGTATGGAAATTTTTAAGTACTAAATTACCATCTTTGGTTGACAATTTGGTTGGAATTGACTCTAAAATGGCTGATGTGATTCCATTCTTGGAGATTGGGTTGGATGACGAACGTTTTGTAGGGATATGGGGTATGGGTGGTGTGGGTAAAACAACTCTGGCTAGAGTTGTTTCGGAAAAGCTATTAGACAAGTTTGAAATTTGCTGTTTTCTTGAAAAGGTTAAAGATGTTTTGCCTAAAGGTCTAGTTTCTTTACAAAAAAGTCTTCTTTCTCGTCTCCGAATAAAAGAGTTGGAAATATTTGATAGCTATGAAGGAATGCGAATGATAAGAAAACTCCTCTGCAATAAAAAAGTTCTTCTTGTCCTCGACGACATAGATGATACGAGCCAATTAAAGAATTTGGGTGAAAGTCCAGAGTGGTTTGGTAAAGGAAGCAGAATAATTATCACAACAAGAGATAACCACGTGCTAACCTCATTTGGAGTGGAAAGAATATATAAGATGAACACCATGAATGATGATGAATCTCTTCAAATCTTTTCAAAAAAAGCATTCAACAAAAATCATCCTGAAGAGAAGTATTTGGAGTATTCCAAATGTGTCGTTAAATATGTTGGAGGCCTTCCGTTGGCACTTGAAGCTTTGGGTTCTTATTTTTGTGGGAGAAGTGGGGAAGCTATGTGGAGAGATGCTTTAGAAAAATTGAAGCAAATTAATCCTCACAAAGATATTCTTGAAGTCCTGAAAATAAGTTATGATGGATTAGATGATAAAGAACAGACAATATTTTTAGATATTGTTTGTTTTTTTAGGCGGTGGAAGAAAGAGAAAGTGACTCGAATTTTGAAAGCTTGTGATCTTAATCCTATAATTGGAATAGAGGTCTTGATTGAAAAAACTTTACTGGTTGAAACTGTACATGGCAGATTGGATGTGCATGATTTATATGAAGAGTTGGGTTGGCATATAATCCAACAAAAGTCTCCCTATAGCAGATTACGAAAGTTTGGGGAAATTAAGGACGTACTGGAAAATAACAAGGTAAGTGTGTTATATTCTAAGTATCTCATTTTGTTGACATACCTTTAATGTTTTTGATATTCTTTTCTTCTTCATCATTCTCGTGCTATTTTTATGGAAATGACATTTTGTTTTATTAGGGATCCGGTGAAATAGAAGCTATTGTCTTGGAAAATGAGTATATGAATAGAGACGAAATAAGAGTACATCCTGAAGCCTTTTCAAAGATGAGTAGATTGAGATTACTCCTCTTAAATTGTGTAACTAAAGTACCAATGGGATTGAAGAAACTTTTTTGTGCATTAAAATTTATCGAATGGCCGTCATTTCCTTTGGAAGCTCTTCCACTTCCATTGGATGAACTTGTTCATATTGAAATGCGACGTAGCAACTTAAAACAACTTTGGAATGGCAAAAAGGTGAGGTTGATGCTTATTTATTTTAAAAATATATTTACGTATCCATGTTTTATTGATTCATTGTTTAGTGAGATTAATTGTTCTACAATCTTTTGTTTGACTAGTCCATGAATCACTTGAAGTTTATTGACTTGAGGGAATCTTCCAATTTGACTGAAACTCCAGATTTCTCAAATGTTCAATCTCTAGAACATTTATGTCTTTATCATTGTGTATCCCTTGTCAAGGTTCATGAATCACTTGGAGTGTTGAAAGAGCTTGTTGAGGTGGACTTGCACAATTGTTTTAATCTGAACACCCTACCAAGTAAGTTGGAAGCAAATTCTTTGAGAACATTAGATCTTGGTGGATGTAAAAATGTTAAAAAGCTTCCAAAGTTTGGGCAAGGTATGAAGAAATTATCATATCTTGATGCGAGTCACACTGCTATAATTGGACTTCCTGAATCATTTGGATCCTTGACTGGTCTTAGGAAGTTAAATCTAAGTGCAACTTGTTTGGTAAATCTACCCACTAATTGCTTCTCTGGTCTTTTTAGACTTTCCGATCTTGTATTGGAGGGTTGCGAATCGCTTGTGTCATTGCCAAGGCTTCCACCACGGCTATTTTTTTTAGATGTAGATGGTTGTTATTCAATGACACATTCATTATACGAACAATTGTGGAATTTGGTGACGTCACTTGACCATGAGGTAACTAATGGTGGGTACGATCTGAGAAAATTCAGTGCAGTCTTGCCATCAGGAGGCAAAATACCATCATGCTTTGATCCAAATATAAAATATTATGATTGGTTTGAACGACGTAGTTGTGTGATAGAAGTGGACGTACCTCCAAATTTTCGTGCTTGTAAATAGTCGGGAATTGTTGTATGCTTGCTTTTAAATGGGAGTGCAATTAGGATTGTTTTTAGTAGTAAAGCTCCAGAAGATGATAAATATCATGGAGCTATCGGGTCACGTATTGTTTCGAGGTTCAAGTATGGTGGTGTCCTCTTTGTGGCGGTTTTGGAATTTAATCAAGAAACTTGTTGGCAACACCTAAGGGGTGATAACAATTCCCTTCACATCCATCTTTCTTGTGACTACATGGGGGTCCCCCTATACGATGTAAACATGTTGCACATATAAGGATGTGGTTGGAGAGTGATATGTAAAGAAGATATATAAAAGTGGTGTCATCCCAATCATTTCAACCAATTCACCCAACCCTAACATGCTCCTGCTTCTGGTGAGTTTGACTTTCCCTTCCGACGATGTATTCGAGTTCGTGGGTGGTGAAAGACGATTTTAGTTATTTATCAGCTTTGTCAGCTTGTCTGTAATTTCAAAATCACAATTCAAACTTTTAATACTGGTTGTTGTAAGTACGGTATAGAAAGTGTGATCAATGGTATTTTCTTAAATAAGGAGCGAGACTATTGACTTTTTTTTTTTGGTCATTATTTCATGATTTTGTACGCTTAACATTAGGTTATAAGTTTAGTCACATTTTTTACCTCAGGCCTACTAGTTTATACTCCTATAAATATTAAAAAGGAGGATTAAACATTGAAACCACTCTGAAACTTATTTTAATCAGCACATTTGTACTTATTAGTTAGAGCAAGACTTCTCAAGATAAAATTGTTAGAACTTTTTCTATTTCTTGCACTTATTATCATGCCACTTCCTTACTAGTTACCTTTTTGAGAAAATTTTAAGAAAATACCATTTGAATTTTAAAATCTTAAATAAGTAATTTCCAAAAAAAAAAAAGGTTATCAATTTCTCTACTATTCTTATTAATCAATCCCATTATTGTTATTATCAAAAGGATTTTAAAGTTCCAATATAATTTTTCTGTCAATTTTTTTTAAAACTTTTATTCCTATATTTATATTTTGTTTCTCCAAAACTGTTACGTTGAATAACGTTGAGGATTTTATTCAAAGTCACTATTTTTGCAATAAAGACACTTTATCATTCTGAACTCTGAAGTATGAATGAATCTATAACAGATGGGAGGAAAGTGATAATTTTGAATAAGGGCAGGCAAAATGAAGCTATGAATATACCAAGATAAAAAGGTTGAAATCCCGCCAAACCACCCACCCACCCCATTATCTATATATACACTAATACACATATATTGTTTTTACTTTTGGTGTATCCTAATAATCACTCTGCTGGAAGATTAGCATTCTCGATTGCGTCTGTCGGAGGAAAGAGATGTATATTTGCCATCGGCAATTATGTAGTACAACGTGTCCGTCGGCCTTTGCATGACTTTCTTATGAAAGTTCTGCTTCTCTCTTCACTTTAGTCTTTAGCTTCTCCTCTGGTGAATCATGCCATCATTAATGATAATATTAACTTAGCTTCTTCGTCCAAACACACCTATTAATCAAATTCTCTTAATTAAGGAAGTGATAATATAACATAATAAAACTTCAATTATTTAGCAGTAATAATAACGTAAGTGGCTGGTCACAATAAATATATATATATATATATATATATATATATATATATATATATATATATATATATATATATATATATATATATTGAAAGTGACCTCTTTTTTTGTTCTTTTTAGATAAAGATTATCGAGAGCAGCCTTCCAGGATGATACTATAGTAGGTTTTTACTTCTCACTTTAGAATTATTCATATTTTTTAGAAAAAAAAACCTCTCATATTCTTCTTTTTCTTTTTTGTCCCAGTATCTCATTGTAACACCCCAATTTCCATACCACTTATTGTGTTCATAAACACATAATACTGAGGAATACGGTATTGTCATTTATATATACATTCACATATACCAATTTTCCATATGTTGGCCAAGAGTAATTATCATGGGTAGTGTGAATGTGTGTGGGTGTTGGCCGTGGGTTTGGCAAGAGGATGGAGTGTGTGTGTCTTGTACAAATATTCTTCCATTTAAAGTGAAGTATGACGCTGGAAAGATACTGCTTAATAAATCAAATGGGCATGCATGGAAGCTACGTGAATATTGATGTGGCTATCATAAAAATATTCTATAACCTACTTTATTGATCAATAAAATATATCCATATAAGCATTTGGAATTTCCTAATTGTAGAATAGTGACGTATACATGAATAGTAAACTACTATTCACGTGGAAGGAAGGTACGTTCGCGTACAGTAACATTAACTCTTATTAGCATGTATGTATGTAATCATGTATGACTGATCATGTTTGCTAGATGATTTACATGTTTATTTCCTAGCTATGGATTTGAGGCTGCGGTCTCATAGGGCTGCGTGTCCTAAAGGGCTGAGGTCCTTGGCCGTTAACTGCGGTTACGGTGCGACTTGTTTACTGTAAATTATTCTATGCTTTTACATGTGTTATACTGCATTTACATTTCATATTTGCAAATAAGGTTATCTGTTACCTGAGATTCAATGTGTATTGAATCTTAGATTTGGCAAAAGCTTCAAGAAGAGAAGCTAGATGAAAGAAGGAACTATTCAAGGAAGTACGTGAAATGTTACCAGACAGAACGAAGTTCGGAAGAATTGCATGAGAAAACCAATCCGTAGGTTGGAGACTTTCTCCATTTCATACTTCACCCATTCCTCAACTCTTACGGTGCATTTATATATACATTCACATATACCAATTTTCCATATGTTGGCCAAGAGTAATTATCATGGGTAGTGTGAATGTGTGTGGGTGTTGGCCGTGGGTTTGGCAAGAGGATGGAGTGTGTGTGTCTTGTACAAATATTCTTCCATTTAAAGTGAAGTATGACGCTGGAAAGATACTGCTTAATAAATCAAATGGGCATGCATGGAAGCTACGTGAATATTGATGTGGCTATCATAAAAATATTCTATAACCTACTTTATTGATCAATAAAATATATCCATATAAGCATTTGGAATTTCCTAATTGTAATCCTCCAATAAAATTTCCTTATTTTCAATAATTATTCAGATAGTCTTTCAGACCAAATTTTCATAATGTATACGTGAATAGTAAAAACGTACATGTGAATAGTAAATTACTATTCATAGTCCCAAAATATACTGATCCCAAATTTGTCACATTTAAATACTGGGTCTAGTAGTCTTCCAAATATAGACTAATTTCCAAATCTTTAGACCCAAAATTCGGGATATTACACTCATCTTCACGTAAACATTAAAAAATGGATGGTCCAAATTTAATATTATATATAACCATTATTACAATGTTTTTGAAATAATTATTTTCCTTTTATATGTATTACCGAGATTTAGATTATATTTTAATTGTTTACGTTTGTTTATTTATGTTAATATTAATAGTTTTATAAAATTTCACAATTTGAACCACTAAATTTTTTAATCTAATGAGATTTTGAGAAGAAAATGAGAAAAGGAAAAAAAAAATTGAAAGAGCTTAAACCCATATTTTCTATATTTATTTATGTTTTGATTTAAATCGTCTGCATTGATTTCTATAGTGTTTCCTTCCCTTCCACTAGTGCGAAAAAAAAAAAGCTTTAAGACTGCCTCATTTAGATCGGATTATAAAGAATAGGTCTTAAAAGTATGACCAGTGTCAGTTTCGTAAATATAAAGAACTTTTTAGATCGAATTATAAAGGATCCGGTCTTAAAAATATAACCGGTGGCACTTTCGTAAATATATAGAACACTTTTAAGACCGGATTATAAAAGATCCGGTCTTAAAAATATGACCGGTGTCAATTTTACAAATATATAGAACACTTTTAAGACTAGATTATAAAATATCCGGTCTTAAAAGTATGACCGGTGGTAATTTCGTAAATATTGTGAGAAGACGCCGATTAGAGATGAGTCCGAGAATGCGATGATTTATTCCTTCACTTAATTGGAATTATATACAGATGCTAATAAATAAATAATCTTCTGACCTGGGAAGTTCCTATAATCTAGGGATTACAATCAGGAATATAATTATGAAATTCAAAAAACCATGATCTGCTAACTTAATTCCTAAAACCTCTCCAACAGCTTAATTAAGATGATTACAATCAGGAATATAATTACAAAATTTAAAAAACCATGATCAGCTCACTTAATTCCTAAAATCTCTCTAACAACTTAATTAAAATAATTGCACAATATAATCGTATATGCTAACTAATTAAATCTGAATTTCCAACAAATATATAAAATACTTTTAAGACCGGATGTTTGTAAAAACAGGTCTTAAAATTATATTTTTAAGACTGGATCCTTTATAACCCGGTCTTAAAAGTATACTTTTAAGACCGAATCTTTTATAATTCGGTTTTAAAAGTATGACCGGTTGTAATTTCATAAATATACAGAACACCTTTAAGACAGGATTATAAAGGATCCGGTCTTAAAAATATACTTTTAAGACCGGATTATAAAGGCAGTCTTAAAAATATACTTTTAAGACCTGTTTTTACAAACATTCGGTCTTAAAAGTGTTTTTAAAAAAAACTAAATTCACTAAACTCGTTAAGCCCGTGAGCGTGCTTGTCTTCTTGGTGATATAACATTTGCTTAGTTTTAGATTCAACGAGTGTCCCAAGAGCCTCACGGGTCAAATCTTCAGCAAGAATGACATCCTCTTCCTCTAACCTACTAGCAATCTGCGTAAGTTATCCTAAGAGCCACACAATCAAATCCTCGGCAACGTTGGCAGTGAAATGCTTCGAGGGTTTTGCGATGGCATCAACTCCAATCCTCAACAATTGCGCAAGCGTACTGCTTCAAGGATTCTGGATGACGGTGGCTCCTTCCTCTTCGATCTATGGCTCCTCCCACACCGCCTTCACACAGATCCGGCTTAAAATCAAACCCATATCTCTTCTTGCTTAAGTTTGTTTGCTCCTACCTTAACTGCTCCTGCTCAGATCTGGACTTTGATTTTGGTTGCTTGAAGCTTTGCCAGCATCGACAAGAGGATCTTGCTTAGATTTGGTTGTTTTAAGCTTGTGACTTTTTTATAGATCTGGACTTCAATTTCACCTCTGATTTTATATTAATTCAAATTTGATTTCCATGGTGAATGATTTCTATTTCTTGTTATGTTTTCTTATTTCTGGACTTTGTATTCATCTTTTTTATTTTTCTTGTTGGTGTTGCTTCCAATCTTCTCTTCTTTTTTGTTTTTCTTGTTGGTGTTGCTTCCAATCTTCTCTTTTTTTTTCTTGTTGGTGTTGTTTCCAACCTTCTCTTGGTTCTTCGTCACTGATGACGGAAGGACATTCAAAATGTTGCCAGATTTGGTGATTTAGGACCGATTGTTTCATTTGGGTTTTTTTTTTAAATTATTATTTTAAAACACTTTTAAGACCGGATATTTCAAAAGTTCGGTCTAAATTTTTAAGACCGGTCGTTCATCCGGTCTTAAAAGTTACAAACTTTTAAGACTATCTAGAACAAGGCCGGTCGCAGATCCGGTCTTACGATACCTTTTTCGTCTGGTCTTAGAACCCCTTTTTTGCACTAGTTTTCTTGTAGACATAATTGTAGCAAAAATAGTATGCGTTAGAGGCAAAAATGACTCTACTTTTAATAAAACCGCATATCTAATTATATATTTATTATGTTATGCATCAAATGTTTTTGGCCTCCTCTCCAACAACACCATGAGTCAAGGCTAGAGGTTAAGGAAAGAGCATAAAGAAAACTAACCATCACATAGGAAGAACACTTACCTTGTGTTCTTTGAAACTTTACTCCTTCATTCCTCTTCCATTTTCGCACTCTCTCTTGCTCTCACAAGATTTGATTTGTGCTTCAAGTGAGAGGATTTGCAAAGAGAGGGAATATATATTTATAGTGAAAGATAAGCCCCTTGTGGACCCCATATGTCAAATTAGCATCCTACCCTTGCTAAATATAATAGTCCAATTAGCTAGTTAGTGAGGCAATAGCTTACCAAAGCGATGATCAGTAGCTAGTCCAAGAAGATGATCACACTGGAGTAGGTGCTATCCGAGAACAATTAGCTGGTCTGGATTTGAGAATTCTTATAGATTCTTAGTTGACAGAATGGAAAATTATCGTAACTTAATCAAGAAGTTTTCTCACCTTTCATCTCATCCTTTCATCTTAGACGTTGTTCATTATCAATTTAGGATTATTGGATTGCTTTGACACATATCAAATCACTATGGTCTCATTTGCTCTCATTGGCTCAAGCAATTACAAGAGGATTTAGGCTTAATTTCATGGGATATTATCTTGCAAACTTGGCTAATATTCATCCACCAATGCTCAGCCGAATTGGAGGATTGTTGGAGTAGAGTTGTGATGTCATTTTGATGACACACTAACGAGCTTAGGTGTCCCTTAACATCACATGTCAATATATGGTTGGTTGGTTAACTTGTCAACGTGTATTATTTGTGTATTAATTAAGCTTTAATATCATCTTATTTGACCCTTATTTTTCGAAAATAGCAGCCCTTCTAAGGGGTCTTGATGGCCTCACTTAGATTGATGACACTTACACAAGTTGAATAAAAATCATCTAGACATTTATCCCTTGCTTTACAAGTGTTAATTTGGCACAGAATGCACTAAATTTCAATTCTCATAAACCAATTAAAACATTTAAAAGCATTAAAGTTATTCTAAAATTCAAGTGATTTCCAATACTATCCTTACCAACTACATTAAACTCAAATGTCATATTAACTGTTACTCTCTCCTACTACCCTTATTAAATATGCGCAGACATGAAAAAATAAATTAAATACTCTTTGAAAACTTGCAAGTGCCTTATTAAAAAGATCAACAATACTTATTACTTTGTGCGTTATAATAAAGATAAGACAGAGTAGTACTCCACCAAGTTAAATTCTTTTTCAGATATCATTTTTGTCCACTTTCTCTACGAACAATTTACATATATTTTAGGTCTTCTTCATTGTAAATTTTGAAAGACCTGGCTATCACCTAAGAGGGGGGTGAATTGGGTGTTTGATAAAACTTTAGGAACTTTAAAAATCTTTTCGCAACTTACTGAAAACAATTTGAATGACAATAATAATTGATAAAGCAATAGTCAGTCATTCAAACATGTATGGACATTTAAATATATATGCTGGAAATATAAGAGATAAGGGAAGAAAATATGCAAACAGTGATTTATACGGGTTCGGCCGAATCCTTGACCTACGTTCAGTCCCCAAGCTCCACTTGAGATTTTCAATCCACTATCCTCTTGTTTAACCGAGCACAAGAGAAGCCTATACAAACGCACAAGTTTGAAGGTGGAATATCACCTAGGGGGTGAATAGGTGATATTAAAATTCTTTTCGTTAATTGCTCAAGAATGCTTAGAACAGAGATAGAGAAAAGAGTAATGAACACAAGAGGTTATACTGGTTCAGTCCAACTTTTGACCTACGTCCAGTCCCCAGAAACACTCTGGGATTTCACTATCTCCAAATTTGATTACAGACTCTATAACTCTCGAGTAATCCTCTCACTAGGACTTACTCCTCTTTACAAGTTGTAACCAAATAACCATAGACACAATTACACACTCTGTAAACGAAGGAAAATATTACCGTTGGGATATTACCATTGGGATAATTTGAAATTCTGTCCATTGAGGCTTCTATCATTTGGAGAATTTCATTGTTTGAACATTTGAATCCATTGGAGAACATTATTGATGAGTATTCAACTTCATTTCTTAAAGTTCCTTATTGAATTCGATCTTCTCTGTCATTTCAGAAAATCTCCAGCAAACTCCATCTTCATTGTGACAGATTTTGATTTCTTTCAAGTTTGATGTAATCTCAAACTTTAATCACCTGAAACTTATATACAAATGATATAAATTATGTTAAGAAGTAGTATAAGTTCTTTTGGAATTCATCTGGATGTTCTTGATGAGAATCCAGGATTTCAGACACGGTGATTTGTTGATGCAGAGAGATTAACTCGAGTTATGCCATGTAACTCGAGTTGCTTTAAATGCCAGAAGCTTTTTGTTTGAATTCTAACTCGAGTTGTCGTATGTAACTCGAGTTGCAAAAGTGTCTTTTCTCTTCTGTCTGCGAGTAACTCGAGTTATCCTTCGTGGCTCGAGTTGCCAAGTGCTCCAATTGCTCTCTGTGTTCTTGAATAACTCGAGTTGGTGGTGATGACTCTAGTTGCTACTGAGTTCCAAAATTCTGGTTGCTCTCTGTCTAAATTATGACTCGAGTTGCCTTAGTATAACTCGAGTTGAAAGCTCATCAAAATTGGTTGCTTCCAAATTCTATGAAACACTTGTTGAGTCTAGATTTATATGAAATTGGTTTCATTCCATTTGGTTGTGCATAGTGTGAGTTATATCCAGAGAATCGAACCTATTTTGAACTGAATCCAGAATTTTGAGTATCCATTTTCAAAAGCCATATCTCCCTGGTTGGAACTCCGTTTTGCATGGTTCAAATCTTGATGGAAAGCATTTTGCGTCTACTTTCATATGCCACTGATTTCACCTCAATTGGATTTGTAGTTTGTGAGTTACACTCAAAATACCAAAGCTATGTCTGCACTGTGGCGTGAATTAATGGTCTATCTTGTGAAATTCATAGCTCTCTCATCTGAACTCCTTTGGGCTTGAAACTTTGTCACAATGACACATTGAGAGTCTAGTTTCATAAAAAATTGGTTTCACCTCAATCCGATCTCTGATTTGTGAGATATCATCGAAATACCAGAGGTCGCCAGCTGAAACGCAAAACAGAGTATAACAAAGATGGCTGAAAAACACTTCAACTCGAGTTATTAAGTGGTAACTCGAGTTACACTTGTCTAGAAACGTTGAGAACACATTTTGACTCGAGTTACTCATACATAACTCGAGTTATAGCAGTCCAGAAACCCAGAAACACTGTAGCGAAGTCATTAACTCAAGTTATTTTGTTCCCAACTCGAGTTAACTCGTCCTGAATCATTTTTTTGCTTGTTTTAACTCTGGATTGAGTCATTCCAACTTCCATTTGATCGTGGAGAGTTCTAGAATCAATCTTGGAACTTGTATAATGATATCTTCATTCCATTCATCAAGTTCTTCCCTCTTCCATCTCCCATCTTGATCATTCTTCATCATTTAACTTGAGCTCATCATTCTCTGCAAGTTCTACCTTCTTTAATATCTCCTCTTCTTCTCTTCTCTTGATCATTCTCCATAATTCAACTTCTTCAATATTAAATATAAGCATTAGTCAAAGTAGAAGATAAATATACTATGGAAACTTTTTTGCTCTTAATATTGATAAGCATATTTGTCATCATCAAAACTAAGCATAACTAACAAATTTTATTAGGTTCATATCCTTGAGCCAAGTAGGTCTAATGATAAGCGACAAAATTGGAATCCAACTTTAAAAATAAATCAAAGGCAAGTTAGTATGCCAAGCTACAAACAGTCTTTGAGCTGGCAGAGTGGTTAACTCGTATGTTAAATACTTAGAAATAGAAATAAAAATTTCATAATGTCGTTTTTTCAACCGTTAATAAATTTTATCTCTAGTCTTCATGCATGCTCTTGTTGACCATAGAAAGCCTTCCTTGCCATGTTTTGCGCCAAGTTCCACAATGTGAACGCATATATAATTATTCTTTTCGATATTTGAAATTCACAAATAGACAATATGCCCTCGATAATTTTTATCTTAATTCCTTAATCCAAGCGTGGAGTAGTAGGGCTGAAAATTATAGAATAGAACCTAGTGTTCATGAAATTATACTTCAGCCCTATAAATATTTCTACATGTCATTTTAGTCCGTCCATAAAATTTTTAATGGGAATTTAAGTGAAAATATTAAAATTTTTATGAGGTTAAAATATAATTTCCTAAACCTTTAGTTTCAATTCTATAATTTTAGGGGTGGCCAACGACCACCGCCCATTCTGCCCCTGCCTCAATCTGTTTTATCAATGTATTCACACAAGTGTGCAATAAAAGAAGAATAGTGTTATGGTTGTTTGGCTAAAGTATAGTAGAGCTAGGAATCAGGAACGACCCTTAAAGAGTCATGGCAAAATAGAGCCTAGAGTAAGAAAACATCTGTTTTTTAAAGCTCAGTCAGAGAGCACCAGGGCCAAGGTCGGCTCTACAAGGTTTAGAAGTTACTATTCCAAATTTTAACTATTTTTTCTCCTTTTTTTTCCAAAGAAATATAATTAGAAAATTACGACAATTAAAGTTCTAATTTATCAAATAAATATTGTCAACATTAATGTCTACACAACACACTTAATGCAACAAACAAACACAGTCACTAATTTACAATCAAGACTAAACTATTATCCACAAGTAACTCTCACAAAGCATAACAAGCTTACCACTAAGCAACATGAGTATGATGGCTATTATGTTAGTCTTCTCACTACTATTATCACTTTCAAAGGCATTTGATTGTGCTTCACTTCGAGTAGTAGGCTCTACTTCATGGGTAAAAATATCAAAAATATCTTCTCTCAACATCATGAATACATCTCTAATCTTTATTTGCAACAAATATTAAACCAAATCATAAAATTAACATATAATTATTATGTATTTGTAACTAAATGGATAAATAAATATATAAAAAATACATATAAATTAGTAAATTAAATGGTCAAGTCAAATTAATGAAACAATATGTGTGTGTGTGTGTGTGTGTGTGTGTGTGTTTTTTTTTTTTTTTTTTTAAAGGGCCTGATGGGCCGACCCTTGGCCTTGCAAGGTTAGCCATTTTAGGTCCTCGGTCCGACCCTTGGCCTTGCAAGGTCAGCCATTTTAGGTCCTCGGTCCTACAAGGCTGGCCCTATAGGGCCAACTTTATTTAAAAGCTCCAATTTACAAGCTTAGTCCTTGAAGGGCCAAAGTTTAAAAAGGCTGGTCTGATGAGCTCTTCCCAATTTCCCAGCTCTAAAGTATAGGGTGTCTTATATTTTGAACCGGGAGAAGGACGCCTTTGGTCCAAATTATATACACTACAATAAAGTAAACAGTTAAGAAATGCCCAATCATTAATAAGGGCAAAGTTAAAAATTTACCCTATAATCATTGAATTAACTACCTCTCTTTAATATATGAGATTTAATCAAAATAAACTTATAAATAGAACAAGAATGATATCAATCTAGCTTCCAAAAACACACCCCCATTGATCAATCATTTTAATTAATTAATTAAGAGCTTAGCCTACGGCATGAGAAGGACGCTATGGCTTTTGTCCTTTTGGAATATTGGCTCAAGTCAAGTGGCCGTCAAATCTTCCACCTCAGCTTGAATCGTTGCAAGATTACGGACTTCATAACACATATGTGTTCTTATATTAAAGTTAGCCTTCCTTGTTGGCATGATTATGAATTTCAAATGCTGAAAGGCATAATTATACCCTTTCATCGATGATTATGGCACAAAACATGATAAATACCACTTTAATTTTATTTATAAATTTAAATAACTTAATTCTCATACACTAAAGAGAGTTAATTAACACAATAATTACAGACTAAATTTTTAATTTACCTTCTTTTATGAATATGTATTATTCAGCTTTTTATTTTCCTTTTATCTTTAATAGAGGTAAAATTGTAATACTCTCATTTATTACCCAAAAAGTGAACTAATTACAATAAGGTCATATTTTTCGCCCCAAATTATACTTCTAAACAGTAATAATATAATTATAATAAGTGTAATATAACTTAAAAATAATTATGCGTAATAATATCCAAAGTGGTGGCTGGTCGTCAGAAAAATATTGAAAGTGGCAATTCCTTTTATTATTATTGGATAAAGATCATTGAGAGCGACTTTCCTAGAAGAAAGCCTTCTTATATAGTTGTATCTGTATGTGTTTGGACAATTTTTATTGGGCTCTTCATAAAAAATGAGCAAGACAATTAATATTTTAAACTCTTAAAAAAATAATTGAATGAGGGTGCAAGACTGAGAGACAGCGATGCGCAAGGAAAAACAAAATAATAACTCAACATGTCTTATTTATAGAAAAAAGGCACTTGTTACTGTTAACTTCCGGGAGAAAGACAATTTGTCTGACTCCCCAAGATTTTTTAGATAGAGTACCTTTATTGTAGATTAATAAAAGCATTAATAAAGTTGAAGCTATTATAATGCTATAGAAAAAGGTTGAATTTTGGGGTTCACTAAAATCATGACATGAATTCGTACTTAAAAAGCCTTGATGAAGATAGTTATAATCGCGCATTAATAAAGTCTTTACATTGATGCAAGATGTGAACACATGATATTATAAGATAATTATAAGCCAAATTTTTATTAACTGAAGCTATTTTTGTTGACATTCTTTTCTAATTTTAACTCCTTCCAAAAAAAAAAAAAAAGACCAGAAGCAAAATTTCTCCTCACTACATTCATAAAAAGAAATTTAGAAAATTAATTAAGTATCTTTTTAATCATAATAGGACAAATTTATTGTTTTTTGGGGTGAGATGATATTTAGTTGTATCAAATTTAATATTTTTTCTACACTTCGGACCTCTCAAATTAATAGTTGAATAAAAACTATTTTCATTCAATATTCAAAATATTTATTTGATATAGATTTCTTAAATTTCATAAGAACGAATTGACATGAAGGATTAATTAATTAATAAGTTAACTCTTAAGAAAAGTGAAAGAAATTTAAAAAGCATCTCAGTTGTTAACGCAAAAGATTTGTCTAGCTCAACTATATAACTCTACATTTAAATGTAGATCACCCTGAAGAAGATTAAATCCACACATGCCATTGTTATTCAATGGAACCTTTATTAGAGAGACAATTATGGAATTTGGTTGTTCACTTGATCATGAGGTATCTTTTCTCTTCCAACAATCTATCTAATGATTTATGTGTGTGTGTGTGTGTGTTTTTTATGTATACATAACATGCACGACTAATATTTTATTTTAGCATCGGGACGAACTGAATATGTATTCTCTGAAGTGAAGAGGTATATGATGATATCCCTCTTTTTCAAGCACGTAGAATTTTAAGTCCTTTTCTCACATATGCTCCATTCATGGGTAATTAATAACAGCCAAGCATATTTGCAGCCCAGAATGCCTTTAAGTGATTAATTTCTTTTAAATTATATGATCTTTATCTATAATGTATTGGATTTTTTGATAATGTGTTTAATTTTGAATATTATAAATAAAAAATTTTATTTAATATTATTATCTTGTTATTGTCAATGATTATATTATGTTTTATATAACAAATATTAACAATAAACCTAAATTAAAAAAACTCTCTATAATAAGAAAATAAATTCAATAGATTACTGTTATTAATAAATAATTGTTATATATGCCCTCAATATATTACAATGCATATATAATGTTTCAGAACTAAGTATATATAACACTAACATGTATAACGGTTTAAAATTGGAATTTATTACTGATAATAACCATTATATATTAACGATTCTGTAGTAGTATAATAAATATTAAGTATGATGCAACATTTTTTTTTTAAGATAAAAAATGGGGTGTTCTAACCTTCAACATCTACCCAACATATGAATTTATACAAAAACAAATAGCACACAAACTTCTACTATATTTACAACCATTCATGCATAAATGCATTAAAACTAAGGCAGAGCAATGGGTGGGTTGGGCAGCCCATACTCTAACCCATAGCCCGTCCATTTAACTTTAAATGGGTATAAGTTAACCCATACCCATATCTCAACCCATCTAAACCCGTGTAAATGGGCTATCATATAAATGAACGGGTTTTACTGGGTTTTAGGTAACCCATTTACATTTGACTTGTTTATTTTTTGAGAAAAAACATATATATAAGCATTAAACACATCCAAATTCATGACAACTTTCACATATTGCAAGATATTTGAAATCATTTGAATTATTTGGAATGTGGTGTGTTAACTAGAAGATTGATTTAAATAAGAAAAAATAAATTTTTTAAAAACAAAAGCTGGACAACATAAATTTAAGGGGAAAAAAAGTAGAGATGAAAGAACAAATCAATGAGAATTTAATGAAATAACATTCAGATAGTACGACCTTGGTTTGCTGTCTCATTCTGGTTCAGGGGATGAAGACGACACCTACAGATACTGAACCACGAAGATTACAAACTCTGATTCTCTTGTTCTGGTCAGTCGTGACGACTTGTAAGTTGAATAGGCAAATATAGAAAGAAAGAGAGTGAGAGTCAATATCTATTAGAGTTATGGTAGTTAATAAAATAAAATAAAAACACTTAATGGGTGAGTATGGGCAACCCAAAGGTGTGCCCATAGCCTGCCAATTTAATTCTTAAATGAGCGGGTTTTAACCCAACCTATTATGGGTCTTTTTGGGCGGGCTAAAAGTGACCCAGTTACACTGGGTTGTGGGCGGACTCACCAGATTATGGGTTTCTTGCTCAGTCCTAATTAAAACTAAAAGTATAAGACATACGTATATACATTTGAAAACTATATGGTGTAAGTCTTGACCTATACCTTGTCTTTTCACAAAAATTAAGCAATGCAAATAATAAAAGGGTGAAAAAGAATGAATATTCCTACTATAAAGAGCGCAAGGGGGTATTCAAACGTTGATCAAGACTTGATAGAGAATGAGGAACTAGATGTTGCTATACTACGTCATATGTTATGGGCACAAATGACCAAAAGTAAAGAAAAACACATATATAAGGCATTAAATTTGCCTTCCTAGTTCCTACCACTCTACCTCAAAAGTCAAAAAACATAACACATAATTCAAGAGATAAAGTCATCAAATTTTCCAAAATTTACCTGGTCAATTTTTTTTTTTAATTGAAGTTTACAAGCAAAAAAAATCAAATCATCCTCAAACAATCAAAATATTTTAGTTTGAATGCGACTATGCTATTTGGGATTGAGAGTGGGATTAGGGTTGTAAGTTGTAACATTTCAATCTTTTTTTATTTGAAAATAGGCTTTTTTAAAAAATAGTGTGGGCTAACCCACTAACATGGGGGTTACATGGAGTGGGCTTATGTGGCCCACACTTTTGTGGGTTACAAAAATGACAATTGTAACCCATGCCTAACCTGCATGCTAGCGGGTTGAGCCCACATCACCAGCTCCTGCAGAATGTGATCTCTCTAGTGGCTCTCTTTTGCTGTGCGTTTTTTGACTCCAAATTAGGTAAGGGCGGTTGTTGCACTAGATTCTTAGAATTAGGTTAAACGTGGCCTCAAGTTATGAAATTATTGGGCTTAAGTGAGTGACATTGGGTTCTCACCAACCCACTCTATTATGCTTTAGTTTCTCCACAAATAATGTGTGTATTAGGAGTGAGCATGAAGCCCAGGAGCCCAATACGCTTGTCCAAGCCCAGCAAAAAATCCCCCTGCCCAACCCAAAAAAAAGAAGCCCAAAAAAAACTGGGCACAATCGGGCTGGGCATTTTTACGGGCAAGGTCAGGCATCGGGCAAGGTATGTTGCCCTGCCTAGTATGTATATATAATTATATTTGATATAAATATTTTTTATATAATAGTTAATGTACTTATATTATATATTTACTAAAATTCTAATATATCCTTTGAGTATTTGACCATTAGTCCATTATATTACTAACAATACTTTGTATTTAATAAACTGTGGATGTTTTTTAAATTTTTCACATATTTATATTTGACTATTTGTTGAGACATATGATACTCTTTTTAATTTCCAGACTCAAGTTGTAGACTTATTTTGGAATATTCTAAAGTGTATAATTTATAATTATAGATTACATTTGAAGTTTACAATATTGCTTATCATTATTAAAACTATTTTTTCACATAGGATGTGGTAAGGTATCACCATTTGGGCAAGGGAAACCCGCCCTGCCCAGCCCATTATTGCCCAGCCCAAAAATGTTAGAGCTTCTATCAGGCAGAGCTAGGCATCGGGCTGCATTTTACTACTAAATGATCCTTTGGGCAGGGCATCGGGCAAGGGTCTCGCTCTGCCCAGCCCAGCCCATGCCCACCCCTAGTGTGTATCTATATATATTCTCCCTCGGATTATTATTATAAGCCATCAACTGACAAGTGTATTTGTTTTTTTTATAAGTCACTTGCTTATTCTCAAGAAACATTAATTATTTTTTCAATATATACCCCTAATTAGTAAGGGTAGTGGGTGAAAATAATAATTAATATGATATTGGAGTTTAGTGCAATTAGTAAGAGTAATATTGAAAATTACTTAAATTTTAGGACAACTTTATTGACTCTCACTGTTTTCATTAAATTTTGTGAGAATTGTTAGTTGTTGTATTATAATAAGGATAAGAGGTGTTTATATTTTTTGGTTGTCCATTCGGTATCCATAACTTTGCCCTGACTAATCCAGATCCGACCCACATCGCGCACCTGATTATGGTAGGAAAGTCTCTGAACGGGGCTTTTTTGCATTCACAAGACTCAAACTCAAGACCTTACTTAAATGACATAAGCTGCTTACTATTTGTGCCAACCCCATTGATAAGAGGTGTCTATATTATACACACACGGGTCGGGTTCTTCTCACAGTCACCCCCTCTCCTCATCCCTCATAGTCGCATCTGGACCGTCGAAATCTTGATCCAACGGTCCAAATGTTAAAAAAAAAATCGACAATTTTTTTCTTTTTTACATCTAGACCGTTGGATCAAGATTTGAACAATCCAGATATGACTGTAAGGAATGAGGAGAGAGACAGAAGGGCAGAAAATCCTCTCCCCATATGAAATGGTTGGTTCTCGATTTACGAGCCCACACGGGGCAGGGCAATCTCCCTCCCTAGAAATACCGCCAACAACCCACCGAACCCACTAGTGAATGATTAATTCTTATTGTAAAAAATTTAATTTGTACAAGTCCACCCATTCAACCCACCGAACCCACTAGTGAATAATTAATTCTTTTTTGATACATAGGCGATAGGGGATGAGGAGAATCGAACCCAATACAAGGGGGTAGGGAGACTACTCCCAATACCACTGCACTACTAATAGTGCCGGTAGTGAATAATTAATTCTTATTATATTAATTTAGTTTGTCCAAGTCCACCCATTAATCAATCCTCTTAATTGATTGATTCAGAGCGTAACTTATCGCGTGAAGAGGACGTTGTACCTTTTTGGAAATCGGTCCGTTTAAACCGTAGTCCTGCATGGTTCAAGCTTGAAAAATAGGCCTAAAATTTGAAATTGGCCCTACAGGGCCGGCCCTGTAAGGCCTCGGGCTCAATCGGGCCAGCCCTGTAGGGCCTCGGGCCAGCCCTGCAGACCCGTTTAACTGTAGCTTTTTTTTTTAAAAAAAAATAATGACTTAGACTTCCACTTAATAAATGTATTTATTTGTAATTACTTAGATTTTTTTTAGTTTAAACTATAACCCTTTTTAATATTTATTATTAGGGATATGTTATTCTACCTACCCTTATTTTGCCTACCATTACCTACCTCTCTCAATACCGTTAGATTATAATCTCATCCAACGACAGAGATTTAAAGGATAAAATAAACCTTTTTACCCCTTCCTCTCTCCCACCCCCCTTCTCTCTCTCCTCTGTTGGCATGTACAAACTTGTTCCTTGCATAAAGTAAAGAAATATGAAACTAAACTTTGTTGGTTAATTCATTTATACACAATCGGAATTCTTCTTGTTTGTCTCCAGTTTCAACTTTCAAGCAGCAAGAACGAGACTTCTTAGTTATTTTTGTCATCTCCAAAACCCTAACAAGAATAACCTGGTTTTCATTGCTTAGGCTTCGTTATTGTTACTTCCTGTTGTCAATTGTTCAACTCGTTGCTCTCAATTTCCAATTGTTCCATATCTTGGGGCTTCTTATTTCAATGACGGGTTCTCATTTACCAAGAATTGTCTTTTTCGGTTTTGAATAGAGATACAATATTTTAATTTAGCTTTGAAGCATATTCTTAATTCAATTAGATCAATGTCCTCTAGCATCATTCATTATAGTGGGCTAATTATCCTACATATTCTTGTTAATTGGAATTTTGATGAATGTAGCCCTTTTGTGAGCTTCTTACTGTCTTGATAACTGGGGATGGAAAACAATGAAGCAGCGGATGATCAGAAGACGGGGGTGGTGGGAGAGGGGAAGGGGGTAAAAATGTTTATTTTATCCCTTAAATCTCTGTTGTTGGATGGGCTTATAATCTAACGGTATTGAGATAGGTAGGTAAAGATAGGCAAATTAAGAGTAGACAGAATAACGTATCCCTTATTATTATTCTTTATTAAAATACATAATAAAGATAAGAGAGAGTAGTACTCCACCCGGTTAAATCCTTTTTTAGATATCATTTTCATCCACTTTCTCTAAGAACAATTTACATATATTTTAGGTCTTATTCATTGTAAATTTTATCATGTTCATATCCTTGAGCCAAGTAGGCCTAGTGATAAGCGACAAAATTGGAATTCAACATAACACAGACTAATTGCTTTCGCATTAATGCGTTCACATTGAGGGAGTTGGCGCAAAACATGGCAAGGAAAGCTTTCTATGGTCAACAAGAGCATGCCTAAAGACTAGAGATAAAATTTATTATTGGGTGAAAAACGTCATTATAAATTTTCTATTTCTATCCCTACGTCAACTTAACCACTCCGCCAGCTTGAGATTGCTTGTTGTTTGGTATACCGACTTGCCTTTGATTTATTTTTAAATTTGGATTCCAATTTTTTCGCTTATCATTAGGCCCACTTCGCTCAAGAAAATGAACCTCATAAAATTTATATATGTAAATTGTTCATAGAGAAAATGGACAAAAATGATATCTGGAAAAGAATTTAACCCGGTGGAGTACCATAGCTACATAATCTATTCAAATCAATTAAGTAACTCTTTTTTTTTTTTTTTTGAATAAAGAAGTCAAGCCTAAGCTTGAGGAAATATGAGTTAAAGACTAGACATAGGTGACCTAATCCTTAATACAACAAACTAGAAGTAAAATGCTAGTTACAAGACATTTGGTCTCTTAATACCATATCCAGGCATCCTTATGGAATTGTGGGGACAAGAACCACGTTGGTAACATCGGAAGCTTCATGACCAAGTCTAGCCATGTAGTCAGAATTGTAACATCCTGAATTTTAAACCTAAAGACTTGAAAACTAGCCTATTTTTGGAGGACTACTAGGCTCTACTTTTGAAAATGGCGAATTTTGAAACGGTATTTTGAGGGACGTGAATAGTATTTACTATTCACATATACGTATTTACTATTCACAAATACGTATTCACTTTTTATAAATACGGTATTTAATCGATATTTTGAGAAATATGAAAAGTATTTACTATTTACAAATACGTATTCACTATTCAAAAATACGGTATTCACTATTCCTAAATACGTATTCACTATTTGAAAATACGTATTTACTATTCATGCGGGACCCACGTCAAATTATTTCTCCTCTGCCAACACCCGTGAAGTTTAAAAAAATTTGACGCGGGACCCACTCAATAATAATATTATTATAATATAATATCTTATACTTTGGAAAATAATAGAAATAAAATTATTTCCAATAAACCGTGAATTAGGTTTTTAAAGTAAGGGTATATTATAAACAAGCGAATTTCTATCTCAGAGTGGGTTATCTCCAAAGTCATTTCCGTAATCGGCGGAATGATTATTGAGATAGGTCGAAACCGATATTTTGAATCAGGACAGATAGTAGAACCGGTAGAAAATAAATCATAACTCAAAATCCTTGAACTAAGTAGTAAACAACTGCACATATTATGAATCAGTGAATTTTTGTCTCGAAGATGGTGTCACCCGAAGTAACTTCTGTTACCGGCGGTGTCCGACTTAAAATCTTTGACAGATTACGAAATACCCTGAATGAGGTCAAAAATTCAGTTGACCCAGATATTTTTAAAGAGGAAGAATAGAGCTTCAGGGCTGTGCTTCCGGATTTTTGAGAATTTGCAAAAGATCACGCGGTCAGAACACCGAACAGAAATTTTATCAGTAAAAAATACTATTTGCATTATTAAAAAAAAAAAAAAAAAGAGGCGCATGGCACCCGTGAACTTTTTAATATTTTTTTAATATTTTTGGAAATTACGAAAAATGACCCAAAAACAAGAAATTACACTTAAGGACCCATTTTCCAACACTATAAATAGAGGCCTCACTTCTTCATTTTCTTCACACCAAACTCAGAGAACAACAGTTGAGTTTAAGAGAAGAGTGAGAATTCTTAGAGTTAGAGAGAGAGTTTAGAGTAAAGTTCTTGAAGCTGGAGAGAATGAGCAGGAACTTCAAGGGTAAGTTCTTTGGTCTCTAGTCTTAATATTTGGTAGTTTCTTTTGGTAATTATAGTAGAAATGCCAGATAGAGTTTTTCTGAGTATGCTCTGTGGCTGCAGCTTAGTCTGATCTGTCACATCAGAAAAGAATTATCCTTGGACAGTAAATATTATTTACTGGCACAGTAAAAAATATTTACCGGCACGGTAAAAATATTTTTACTGGTACTATTCACATGAATAGTGAATATCCAACATAGTTTCCGCAAATGCTGAAAATTAATGGTCACTGATAAAAATGATATTATAGGATATCCGAGGATTCCGGAGTCAGATTCAAAGGAAGTTTGGGGATACGTGAATAGTGCCGTATACGTGAATAGTGCCGTATACATGAATAGTGCCGTATACATGAATAGTGCCGTATACATGAATAGTAATTTACTATTCACGTGGAAGGAAGGTACGGACGCGTATTGTAACCTTAACTCTGATGCTTATGGTATGCTTATATGTGATAGATAGTCTGAAATTCTGTTTTTTGAAAATTGATCATACACATACTACTTGATACGGGTTATAGTCTTGATAACGCCGTTATGTTTTCCTAGCGCTGAGGACACGGATGTACACCGTGGCACTGGTGAATAGTGCAGACTATAATAACATGCATATTGCAGTGGCTGTGTTATGTTATTATGTGAATATGAGAATAATGTATGTGATTATTGCTGTTTTGACATGAATATCTGTCATACATATTTGATACATAAGCATGAGGTTAACCGTTACCTGAGGTTCAATGGGTATTGAACCTCAGCTCTTACTGTAGCTTCAGGATTTTCGGAGTGAACAGAAACAGAAACAAGGGTAAGCAGCAGGCAGAAGGACTAGCTGGAGAAAGTCCTGTAGATATGTATAGTCTTTCGAACTCTTTGTATCAACAAACCAGTACACTACAGTGGTTGAATATCAGTTACTTTGTATTTAAAATCATTTTGTTGCTCAACTCTGGTTAAATTATTTTGAACTCTGATCAAATAATTTCGAAAATGCTTTAGAAAAGTTGGGGTGTTACATTTTGGTATCAGAGCAGGCATTCTGGCACGAAGTTAACTAAGTTACTCCAAACAGTCCGATATCTAGAAAGGGGTTTTGTGGTTGGCAATCAGTTTCCTTGAATTCGTCGAGCCTTCCACAAAAACACCTGCCTAGTCTGATTGTCTGAGTAGCGGAGTTAGGTTCTAAGCTTTCAAAAGTGTTTTATCTGGTATGAACCCGACTCAGTTACAGTAAACCATTGGTGTCGAAGGTAGGGCCGAGTCTATGTGGATCAGCCAATCAGTCACCCTAGCACGGTGAGGCTCCCATGTTAGACGCCTACCTGGCCAATCGGTTTGACTAACTAAGTTAGGCTCTAAGCCATGGTTTTAAAAGTATTTCGAAAAACAAGAACAAAGTACTGATATAATACTGGTGTTGTGATACAAAAAGGACATACACCTTAAGGAAAAGGGTTAGGCTCGGGAAGTTAAAACCTTGATGGCATAGAATATGGGTTCTGTTGTTAAACTTGAGGACTTCTGATATGGGAATCGGAGTCTATATTGAATCCCCGCTTAGTGTTCAAGGGAAGCGGAACAGAAAAGTCAGTACGACTTAAGTTTTCCGGTAAACAATAACCTACTGTTTAGGTTTTTCCTTGGCTAGTAACCTATTGATTTAGTGACCTTGTGAAAATAATAACTTGTTAAGTTATCTTGAGAAGGAAATTCCTACCTTGTAGAGGCCAGACACCATGCGTGCAACGGGGCATGGCTCCGAGGACGAAGATCTTTTGACTAAGTCCTTGACGGTGGTGATCAATTGACAGAAGAAGGAAAGTACCCAGTAATTCTGGGGAGACAGTTATGTCATACTAGTACCTATGAGAGTTGTAGGTACCCAAGTATACCAATATTAGTACCAAGAATCAATAGACATTATGAAGTTAATATTGCTTAGGCGAGAGAAATCTCAGAATTATGACCCCTGTGAGAGTAGGAACCCTGAGAAAATATGAGTGAGTTTTGCCTAGGTTCCAAATACCTAAGAGATAGTTCCTTAACAGAACCATACGAAAGCTGGAAACCTCAGTAGCCACCAGGTTATGGTCTCAAGGTGGGACCAAGAACCATAGAGATGTTAGTGGCTAATAAATTCCCTTTAAAGTAAGTGGCTACCCGATAGGGAAAATTGAGTTAAGAATTATGCTTGGAGCTAAATAGAAAGTGAAAGTCCACAAATAGAATGACCCTAGATAAGATGGCAGACATAGAAACAACGGTTTATGAAACTACTAAAGGATAGGAACCTGTTAAGATTTGAGTTCTCATTATAATGATTCAAAGACGATC
Source organism: Acacia crassicarpa (assembly GCA_034222035.1). NCBI lineage: Eukaryota > Viridiplantae > Streptophyta > Magnoliopsida > Fabales > Fabaceae > Acacia > Acacia crassicarpa. The sequence goes on from JAWXYG010000003.1 coordinate 46,908,594, forward strand.
ACTGGCGCTACTTATGGAAAGTTTAATCGGAGAAGGATACCTACGGGGAGTTCTGATCAAGGAGGCTTACCTACAGAGGATGCTAACCGGAAAAGCTGACTGGTCTGCGAAGACTGAGTGAAGCGCCGAGTAATGTGCCGTAGAGCAGAGCCACCGTGACGACGAACCGTAGAGTGGGGCCGCCGTGACAATGAACCATAAAGTAGAGTTACTAGTGCATCAGTTCTCAAGGTAAGTAAATTATAATGAGTCTCACATCGAATAGGTTCCCCAGAGTGAAGGTTTAAGTAATCTAGTATATCACCATGGTTTACTCCAATGCTATATAGTACATATTGTTAGACAACAAATACGAGAAGTGTCCCAAAAAGCTTGTAAAACCCGAGGATAACGGGCAAAGTTTGGAATAGCCAGATGAGTTAAGTAGAACAAACTAAACATTATACATATGGTTTGAGTAGTCAAGAACAGAGGTCCGGATGTATGTAGTTAGTAATGACCTTCTAATGTTAGTTGTCTGATTCCTAAGTAAGGTTTTAAAAAAAAAAATTGAATTTTTGAACTTACCAATGCACCTGCTATTTTGAAATTTTCGGAGTTTACTTTCAAATTTGTGAAATCGAGTTTTCAAATGAAATATTTTTCAACAGAATTTGAGACCACAGTGATGGTTATGATGTTGTCTTGTACAAACGGTTTTGTTAGAACCCAGAGTTTGAAACTGAGTTTTCAACTATGTTGTGGTAAAGTCAGTACAAAACTGGAAGGACAGAAGCTGTTGTAGATGTACACAGTTTGCTGGGTCTGCCAGATGTTTTAAAACGTTTGAAATCGCTGGCCTTTGATAAATGTTCTCTTTGAACAAAAAGTTTTTGGAGGGATTTTGTTTGAGAAAATGGAAATCGCACCAACAGTGAACGCACCCAATCCATAACACTTTGCCGAGGGCATATGTTTTGTTTAGTACAACCTGACTGTCTATGACTGGACTGAGTTCCGCTAGATAGGGTTGCTACTTTATGTGCCAGTGTGAACACTGGGTCTCCTGAGAAAGGGGCGGAGGTTCTCCCACATTGTTGATAATACTGTTAAAACTGGATTTGGGGATTGGGAGAAGGCGCTCACTGTACCAAATGGTTAAAATGATGGTGTGTACTCTCAATTGTAAAATTTTGTGAAATAAATTAGCTCCCTCAAAGATATGTGCCGGTAATCAAAGTTTTTGAAAATGATCCGGCAGTGAAAAATGTTTTCATGAATTTGTGATGGCAGCGATTAAGTTTAAAAATGTTATAGCACTATTACTTTGTGGTATAGTGCAGATTGTGAAATGTACTGAAACCACGGAAAATTTTTCATGTTTGAAAATTTGAAAATGAGACAAGAAAATAATTTTGGGTAGCAATGACATGATTGTCGACGCTATCGTGTTGAAAAGAAAAGCAGTGTAATTGGGAATTATAGTACAGGAACAGCAACTATTAGAAAGGTCTGGAATACTAAACTAGTTAAGTCAATTAATAGCTGTCAGCTATAGTGTTGAGTAAGTGAAAGTAATTCGAGAATTCGAATGGGAAAGACTCAGATGAAATTGATGAGCAGATGCGGAAGGCCAATATGTGTTAAGCCGATAGGCTAAATAAATCAGGCAGTGAGGCCAGTGTAACCGAGTACTGTGAGGATAGATCAGCAAGTCCTGTAATTTAGTACTATACCTGGGTATAAGATTGAGACATTGAATAGTAGGGTGCGTGCTATTTAAGTTTGCATAAGGAAGGAATAGACTAGAGGTCTAGATAACCTTTTGATTTTATATTGTCAAATTTCGAGGACGAAATTTATTGAACGGGGGGAGAATTGTAACATCCTGAATTTTAAACCTAAAGACTTGAAAACTAGCCTATTTTTGGAGGACTACTAGGCTCTACTTTTGAAAATGGCGAATTTTGAAACGGTATTTTGAGGGACGTGAATAGTATTTACTATTCACATATACGTATTTACTATTCACAAATACGTATTCACTTTTTATAAATACGGTATTTAATCGATATTTTGAGAAATATGAAAAGTATTTACTATTTACAAATACGTATTCACTATTCAAAAATACGGTATTCACTATTCCTAAATACGTATTCACTATTTGAAAATACGTATTTACTATTCATGCGGGACCCACGTCAAATTATTTCTCCTCTGCCAACACCCGTGAAGTTTAAAAAAATTTGACGCGGGACCCACTCAATAATAATATTATTATAATATAATATCTTATACTTTGGAAAATAATAGAAATAAAATTATTTCCAATAAACCGTGAATTAGGTTTTTAAAGTAAGGGTATATTATAAACAAGCGAATTTCTATCTCAGAGTGGGTTATCTCCAAAGTCATTTCCGTAATCGGCGGAATGATTATTGAGATAGGTCGAAACCGATATTTTGAATCAGGACAGATAGTAGAACCGGTAGAAAATAAATCATAACTCAAAATCCTTGAACTAAGTAGTAAACAACTGCACATATTATGAATCAGTGAATTTTTGTCTCGAAGATGGTGTCACCCGAAGTAACTTCTGTTACCGGCGGTGTCCGACTTAAAATCTTTGACAGATTACGAAATACCCTGAATGAGGTCAAAAATTCAGTTGACCCAGATATTTTTAAAGAGGAAGAATAGAGCTTCAGGGCTGTGCTTCCGGATTTTTGAGAATTTGCAAAAGATCACGCGGTCAGAACACCGAACAGAAATTTTATCAGTAAAAAATACTATTTGCATTATTAAAAAAAAAAAAAAAAAAGAGGCGCATGGCACCCGTGAACTTTTTAATATTTTTTTAATATTTTTGGAAATTACGAAAAATGACCCAAAAACAAGAAATTACACTTAAGGACCCATTTTCCAACACTATAAATAGAGGCCTCACTTCTTCATTTTCTTCACACCAAACTCAGAGAACAACAGTTGAGTTTAAGAGAAGAGTGAGAATCTTAGAGTTAGAGAGAGAGTTTAGAGTAAAGTTCTTGAAGCTGGAGAGAATGAGCAGGAACTTCAAGGGTAAGTTCTTTGGTCTCTAGTCTTAATATTTGGTAGTTTCTTTTGGTAATTATAGTAGAAATGCCAGATAGAGTTTTTCTGAGTATGCTCTGTGGCTGCAGCTTAGTCTGATCTGTCACATCAGAAAAGAATTATCCTTGGACAGTAAATATTATTTACTGGCACAGTAAAAAATATTTACCGGCACGGTAAAAATATTTTTACTGGTACTATTCACATGAATAGTGAATATCCAACATAGTTTCCGCAAATGCTGAAAATTAATGGTCACTGATAAAAATGATATTATAGGATATCCGAGGATTCCGGAGTCAGATTCAAAGGAAGTTTGGGGATACGTGAATAGTGCCGTATACGTGAATAGTGCCGTATACATGAATAGTGCCGTATACATGAATAGTGCCGTATACATGAATAGTAATTTACTATTCACGTGGAAGGAAGGTACGGACGCGTATTGTAACCTTAACTCTGATGCTTATGGTATGCTTATATGTGATAGATAGTCTGAAATTCTGTTTTTTGAAAATTGATCATACACATACTACTTGATACGGGTTATAGTCTTGATAACGCCGTTATGTTTTCCTAGCGCTGAGGACACGGATGTACACCGTGGCACTGGTGAATAGTGCAGACTATAATAACATGCATATTGCAGTGGCTGTGTTATGTTATTATGTGAATATGAGAATAATGTATGTGATTATTGCTGTTTTGACATGAATATCTGTCATACATATTTGATACATAAGCATGAGGTTAACCGTTACCTGAGGTTCAATGGGTATTGAACCTCAGCTCTTACTGTAGCTTCAGGATTTTCGGAGTGAACAGAAACAGAAACAAGGGTAAGCAGCAGGCAGAAGGACTAGCTGGAGAAAGTCCTGTAGATATGTATAGTCTTTCGAACTCTTTGTATCAACAAACCAGTACACTACAGTGGTTGAATATCAGTTACTTTGTATTTAAAATCATTTTGTTGCTCAACTCTGGTTAAATTATTTTGAACTCTGATCAAATAATTTCGAAAATGCTTTAGAAAAGTTGGGGTGTTACATAGTCAGCACAAGCAATTAAGTAACTTATCTCTATCACCGGCTAGTCGGCTAGTGGAAAACTATAAAATTATCTGAATAATAAACCAAACCCCTCTAACCAATAATCTTCACTGAGGGTAATTTTGTTATCTTACCATAAATAACTAATTTTAACTAACTTTATTAGTGTTGAAATGTTATTATTATATGCTTATAACAAAAATGGGAGCAGGTATTTACATTTTTAACAAGTCAAATATTCCCATAATATGCTATGTCATTTTGGCATCGTTTACTTCCCCAACTTGTATGTAGAATAATGGGGTGTGTATATTAGTGGGTGAAAAATGACATTGTGAATTTTCTATTTCTATTCCTAAGTATTTAATATACGTTAGGTTAACCACTCTGCCAGCTCGAGATTGCTTGTTGCTTGGTATACCAAGTTGCCTTTGATTTATTTTTAAATTTGGATTGCAATATAGACTGTAGGGGATTAAAAAAATAAAAATTGACTTGACTTGCTTTGGGATGTTTCACCAATTTTAAATTCCCTCATGTATGTGGCTGTACTTGTGCGCGTGTAAGTGTGTTGTTCTCTTGTTTATATATGAAAATCCTTCATGAGTAATTAAAACTAAATATATTACTCACATTTTGAAGAAATATCCTTAATTAAATGCAATAAACTCTAGCACAGTTCTTCTGATCTCTCTTAATCCATATTTCCATCGTGAATTTTTTTTACATCATTTGCACTATATTACTATTAGAAAAAATATTACTGTAATTTTTTTCATAAATTTGTGTTTCTAATAACCCATGAATAAGAGTATAAAATGTTTCTAGAAAGTAGAAAGTGATGTTACTTGCTTTTTTTCCTTTTTTTTTTTTTTGCTTTTAATTAATCAGTATAATATTTAGTATGAAAAATGCTTCATAAATTAAATTAATTGTTTTTTTATCTCTTTAATTTATGCCTGTGTTTTATCCTTGACCTTCTTAATTAAATATTTTGGCCCTAACCATCATTCTCCCTCTCTATATTTAAACTATTTTGAGAATAAATGATTTTTTATGTCTCCCCTAATTGTTTTCGAATAATAAACCATCCAAGTGGAGAGATTCAGAGAAATCCTACCGACATCTCCGATTTTCTTGGAAATTATTATATTCAAATAATGTGATATTATATATTGGTTTTTTTAAAAAAATATAAAATCAAAATAAAATGACTTTGCATAGTATATACAGAAACAAAATGACTTTTTTTTTCCTCAAGAGGGAAAAAAAGAAGGGTTTGGTTATGGTTCTTTTCTTTTATCACCATCTTTCTATATCTTGGATTGAAATATCAACGGTTTAGATTTAATGATTTATAAAAATATTATTTTTAAAAAAAATTTAAATGATTAATATTTTTATAAATTATTAGATCTGAACCATTGAAATTTTAATCTAACGATTGAAATAAAAAAAAATAAAAAAAGAATAGGATCATAGCTAAACCAAAAAAAAGAGAGACTTTTAGCTGTGAAAAACTAAGAAAAGAGACGAAATAGTCTGTATCTTATCATTAATGCCTATTATTTTTAAATGTTTATCTTTCATTCCTTCTTTAATAGTTGCAGCTGTATCAAAAATCAAGAAAAAGCACGATATCATCTCCTCTGTCCTCTTTCCTCTCTCACCTCTGTACGTAGGATCGAACGCCTACGCTCCCTCTCACCGGTCTCTTTCGCCATCCCTAAAAAGAAAGATGCGTAGAGGAGATTTTAATGATGAGTTTAACATTTTATACAAAAATTAACGAAATGATCATAAAATGTACTGTATCTGATAAGGAAATTGGTATGGCCTTTAAAAGAAAAAGTTTTTGAAGGACGATATAAGGCCGTTTGAGAAAGCTGTGAGAAAAGTGGTTTTTATTTTTTTATGGACTTTTTTTTTTATGTGATTTGTGTTTGAGATAGTAGTAGCAGAAGTGGCTTTTGTTTGTAATGGGAACTTGTTTGAAATAACTTAAAAAAAGTTAGATGAGATGGAAAATGACTGAAAAGGGCATGAATCAAATTCTCACACACATACACATATATGTGCCGTATAAAATGTAATAATTTGGGATAAAAAATCAAAAATAAATATAATTTTACCAAATAAAATGGTAAAATTCCATTAAATAAATTACAATACAATAAAGTGCTTAATTTTATCACGAAGATCAGTTGATGAGGATGCTTCATCAAGTGGATCATCATTATCTTTATCACTCATATTTTCTTCTTCAGCTTGATCAAATTCCACATCATTTTGGGAATATCTCCGGATAAAATTATGTATCCCCATTGTTGCGCAAACTATGCGGACTTGTGTTCGAAATTTATATGGGGGCATATTTTGCAAGATGCGAAACCTATTCTTCCATACTCCAAACGTCCTTTCTATCGTACACCTCAAACTTGAATGATAAAAATTGAAGTACTCATTGGGATTTCGAAATCCCGACTGTCGCCTAAATTCTGGAAGGTGGTACCGCTCACGTTTATATGGACCAATATATCCAACTGGTGTTGGATAGCCAGCGTCGACCAAGTAATATTTCCGTGATAAATGTTGACATTCATACTACATTGTTAAATTATAGGAAATGTGAAATAAAGACTAAATTAAATGTAATTGAAGTAGGGATGTTAGAGATATACCTTCAGGTGGATGGGGGAAGTTCATAACTGAAGACTTGAGCGCAGTCCGGAAGACACGAGCATCATGTGCAGCACCCTCCCATCCTGCCAACACAAAAGTAAAGCACATATCCCAATCACAGACAACCATGATATTCTGTGTTGGATATCCCTTTCTTCCAATATATTTGTCTTGCTTGGTTTGGCTTACCACACATCTGATGTGAGTTCCATCAATTGCTCCTATGCAATCCTTGAAAAATGGGTGATATCGTGGATCACCAGCTATTTTTGAGTGACACTGACGAAACTCCGGATCAAGTGGTTTGATATTTTTTGTTGCAAGCTTGTAAGAAGCTTTTAAAACCTTGTGGAAAATCCTACAAACAGTTTCGCCTGAATGTTGAAATCATTCTTGGACTATTCGATTTCCTTGTCCATGCCCAACTGTATATAAAAATATGGCAACCATTTCTTCAACGCCAATTTCCCGAGTGAGTCGTAATCCATGTTCCCTCAAGTTAGAACATAAGTGAATGAAAACTTGTTTTTCAACCCAGAAATTTTCTTGACTACTACATCATGGCCTTGCAAAACCTCCTGCACCCACATTGCCCCTGTTTGCTTACTAGTTCTTCGTGGTTGTTTGCAAAAAGAACACGCGACATACTGAGCCATCAAGTTACCAATTTGTGCATATTTTGTCATTTGTTCGTTTATAATAGCAAGTTGTAGGGACCTTCTTTCTTCATAAGACAATTCTTCTTCCTCTGAACTGTCTAAAATATCCTCATCGCTCGAACTTGCCATGGAAATATAATGAAACCTGTGTGAATAATAAGTGCCATACAAGTTCATGCATTCTAAATCTACTGGCACCTGCACACTACCTCCATTATTAGTGCCTTGAAGCTCTTCCTCACTATCACCTGAACCTTCTTCTAGGTCCATTTGTGGTCGGTACACATCTTCATCATCACCAAGTGACACCCGTCTAGGTCCATTTGTGGCCGATGGACAGTTCATATCCTCTCCCGATGCTAAAACATCCCTGAATATTATCCGCAATTCTCTGGCAAAGTTCAATCCTTTATACCTATATTTTCCATACGCTTTATTCTCCTGCATGCAAAAAATCAAGTCATTGTTTATCTATAATAATGCTAACAATAATAATAGTACATGAAAGAGGTTTGATACCTTTATTTTCCTCTCCCACTACTCATCGTCTGCAACAACCATATTCCTTACATAGTTGATAGCTATACCGGTCTCTTTTGAAAATAACTTCTCCCAAGCCGTCCATTGGGCCTTCAAACTATCTAACCTATTTTTCAGTTGTTTCTTGGTATATCCTTTTCCTGTTGTTTCATTAAATTTGGGCACAATTTCCTTCCACCCATCCCTTGTAAATGATGAACCAAGTCATTGTTTTTTATATATTTGCTCAATGCATAAGTCAATGAAAGTCTTAGTAGACTCTACATCCCATTCTGCTACTATGGTGGTCATATTTCTATAATGAGCAAGTAACGAGTATTAAAATTGTTAAAATGAAATACAACAAAATGTTATAAAGAACTAAGAACTAAGCCATTTACAAAAACACATTTAGTTTCCACAAACAGGCAGAAAAAGTATGGTTTGGAGTAACAAAGCACAAAACTGGAAATAACTGGCTCAATTTTCATCAACACATTTCAGGCATGAATGCAGCAAACTCAAATATTAGGGATCGCCTTCACCAATCATTACAACTCATCTACAATTCTCGTATGTTGGCCTTGTAGAGCCAATATCATCATACTTGGGGCAAGCAATAATCCAATGTTCTTACATGGCAATCTTGCAGTGCCAATATTTTGAACTCTATTGGTTCAATTATCAATCAAAATGCATAAGCATATTAACTTACCTTTACTGCTCCCCGGGCATCTTAATACAAAATCCACGATTAATCTTCACTTAACAACAAATAAATAAAAGAAAACTGTACTGGCCAACTAAGCTTAGCTCATATTAAAAAAAAGGATCTATCAACCAAACCTTAGATAATGGGGAAAAAATAAAAGCTATTATTTGCAATGTGCAGATACAGGGTTCAAAACTATAACTTGCAAAGGAGAAGGAAATGTATCAATTCCTGGTAAATTGTAACAGACAAGAACAATTGGCCTACTTACATTCAAAATCATATCAAACCCCATTTTCAATGGAATAATAGAACCTAGAAATCAACACAAATAGTTTTCTTAGTACTAAAGAATAAATGGAGTGCATAAACAAATGCCAGATAATATTTAATTCATAAATTCAGTGATTCCAACACAAAAGACAATTTGTAAAATTCCAATATATACATAACTTACCAAGAGAACAGGCTTTAGTTATTACCCTACTGAACGCTTCCCAGTCTCAAATTGTATTTACAGAATCTTACTTGACTTCACAAAAGAATCAACAGTCATGCAATGCTCCAATGCACGTTAAATAATAATTAAGTAATGTATACTAAAATCTCCAATGCACGTTAAATAATTAAAGGCAACAGAAAATCTCACAGAAACTCAATATATATTCAACAGGGGAGTATCACATAGCACTAGAACAGAGAATAAGAGAGCCAATAACAAAGAAAAGAGATGAACAAACTCAATAAGCCAGCCATACCTTTTCTTTTGTAGAGCTCTTTATGACATCAATAAGTCACGGAAGGGATCTTGAAGTAGCCAAGTATTCAATTGCAGGCTCATAATAGGACAAAAGCCATATGCAGAGGCATGTTTCATAAAGAAGCCGTGACAGAAAATTAAAAATTGAATCTTATTTTAATCCCGATGGACAGTTCATATACGATGAACAAACTCAATAAGCCAGCCATACCTTTTCTTTTGTAGAGAAGAAGAACAGTGAATCTCTCGCCCCGCGATGGAGAAGAAGAACAGTGAATCTCTCGCCAAATTGAAGTGCCCCTGGTTAACATATATTAATAGCGACAGTAGGTGGGTCGAATTGAAGAGGAGGCGAGGTAGGTAATGTGAGTTCGATGAGGTAGGTCGGGAATTTAATACTTTGCTCTGCATCCCCAATTACTCTCCGTTAATTGCTGAGATTTCAAAAGGAACGGACCAAGTAGGAGGTAGTTCGAATTAATGGCAGAGGAGACGAAGATGAGGTAAATTTCAAAAGGAAGTACCTATTTTGAGTTCAACCAAGACGAGGTAGGTCGGATAGCTCGAATTGTCTGCATTGAGTAGATTTCTCTATTAATTGTTGATGAGCTTTTGAATTAATGGCAGGAAGAAGAGAGAGTAGGCGAAGAAGAGAACCAGACGAGAGGCAAGATGAGAGGACAAGAAGAGAGAATGCACAAACACTTTTTGGGGAAAATTGGTCTGAAAAAAAAAAGGCAAGATGTTAATGGACTTCTAATGGGATCAAAAGCACCTCAATGGGAGCTTCAAAAAAAGAAGTCTATTCTCCATTAAAGTCCATCAGTTTTTTTGTTTTCCCAAACACTCTTGTTTTCCTTGATGGACTTATTATCACATCTAATGGGATAATAAGTCCATTTGGTCCTTTCCCAAACAGGCCCATAATATTATCAGTGTCACCTCGGATACCTCGATATTATTAATGAAAAAAAAAAACACAATACAAAGTGGAAGCAACTGCTAAAATTACGCGGAAAAAGTGACTTTGAAAAGAAAAATAAAATAAAGAGACATCTGCGACTTTCCCGGATGAAGCGTATCTTCCAATATTTTTTTTTCTTAAAAAAAATAATGAATTTCACACCAGGTTCACAACTGCTATACCTATATAATAGCACTTGAGAACATCTCCAGTTGTCACGATTACCAAAAGCTAGCTAGAGTCAGTATAAAGTCCTAGTGAATCATCTTGTAGCAGTGAGTCGGGAGTGTAGAGAAGAAAGTGAGATCGCTACAACAACTTTCGTAAAGCAGTATTGGTTATGGTATAACGAGTTTTATAGATCTGCACAATTTTTTTTTTTCCCTTTTAATATTGTTTCGTCTACTTGTTTTAATTTCATACCTTTTTTATTACTTTTCATGTCTTTGCCAATTACACAGGGGAAAAAACGAAAGGGGAAAAAAGGAAAGGATCGAACTCCTGAAACGGCATATAATGTCGGAGGAGAATGTTCTTCTACCTCTAATACTCTTCATTCAAGTCCTGAATGCAAATATGATGTTTTCTTGAGTTTTGCCGGGGAAGACACTCGCTTGAATTTTACAGGTCACTTATATGAAGCTTTCAATAGAAGTGGCATCAGATGTTTTAGGGATGATATATATCTCGAGAAAGGCCAAAAAATAAATTGTCTCTTTCAAGCAATTGAGGATTCGCTCTGTTCAGTTCTTATCATCTCTAAAAATTATGCAAAATCCAGATGGTGTTTGGATGAGCTTCAAAAAATTCTTGAATCTCAAGAGAAATTGGGTCAAAGGGTTTTTCCCATCTTCTATAATGTTGATCCAGCTGATGTAAGACACCAACGAAAAAGTTTTGGGGAAGCCTTGGCTGAACTTGAAGAGAAATTCAAAGAAAATCCAGCCAAAGTGCAAAATTGGAGAACTGCTTTGTTAGAAATTGGAAACTTGTCTGGATGGGACACCAGGGGCAAGTAAGCTTTCTTTTACAACCATTTAATCATATTTTCCATATATATATATATATATATTTTGTCATGATCTATAATTTTGGTTTAAATCGGTCATCATCATTTTCATAGTCTTCCTTTTAGACAATAACTGGGAAATCTCACATCCATTTGAACAGAAATGAGAATCAACCATTAATAATTCATTTATTATATATTCATTCAACATCAAAAATCCGTCAGATTCGTTCATTGAAGCATATCCGTTATGCATGTGTTGGCACGGTTATGTTAATTTTAATTTCTTTACAATAACTTAATTATAATGTATAAGTAGTATCGATTTAGATATGTTTGTTTTTACCGAAGTCTGTTTAGACATGTTTAGATTATATGCAATGTCTATCATTAAGGGGGGGAAAAAGGAAAGCATAACAAATGCCATGACAATATCATTTGATGGATTAAATAATTTTTAGTTGAAAAATCAATTAATTGATTTCAAAGATGTAGAAAATAATTTGAGTTTTTCAAATATTTTATATATTTTTAGCAAGTGAATCAAAAAAAGAAAAAGAAAAAGAAAGAAAGAATAACACATACCAACTCCACTTTGCAAATTGATTAAAATAAAAGTCACTTTTACCAACATTAATATTTAGACAAACTCGGAATAAAATGAACTCTTTGTTTGAAAATTATATTTATTATATTTTCTTGAACAAAAAAAGATTTAACTATCATCGTTTGCACGAAAGCTATTGTAAGTAAATTATAGATAAATCATATCTTGCTTTATTAAACATTAATGTGTGTGCATATATTTATTGAAAACATTAGTTATAGAGTGATAAAACTCTGTAAGGATGATAGAAGGGGAGGGTTTCAAAACCATTACCTACATTTTGAAATCCCATACAAATTAAGTTAAAAACTCAATTAAGGATTTATTAAAATTATCTGTTTGACTTGGATTTTTTTAAATATTTTAAATAGGTTTATATAGGATTTTCCCAAATTTTAATAAAGCACCAGAACACATTTAATTAACTTCCATATGATCATAAGAATTCAAATTTCTTTTGAAATATTCTATAAGACATAATCGATAATTGTGCTCCATAACTAAAATACCGCAAAATCAAGCACTCAACTCCCTAGTGGTCCCTTGTCTCCTTCAATAATATAATTATTACAAGTTTAATTCTGCCGAACAATAATTATTAGTTGTCCCTCACTGTAAGTTTTTCTATATTATTTTGAATTTCGATAACTATTTCCCCTAATTTATCGCTATTTTAAAGTAAAATATATTTTCTATAAAGAAATTTCATAGATACCACTCATTAATTATTTTCTCCGTAATATGTGAAGTCTTTCAATGATAAATTTTTTATTTTTATTTTTCATTTTTTTAACTTGATAGAGATTTTTTTTTTTTACTTGAAATTAAAAGTCCCTTTATACCTGTGCATAAGATCATTTTAATTTTTGAGAAACATATTAATGTGACAGCGGAAAACTGAAAGATATTCATTTGTTTTGTTAAGAGAAAAATCAAATTTTGAATGATAAATGGGTTATTTGAGTGACAGTTCACATTGGATCAAAAACCAAAAAAGATTTTTTTAAAAAACATTGTACCAGACTGATACATTTTTGAAAATAATTTTTAAACTTATACTGACAACTAATGACGTCAGAAAGGTTGACGCATTGGGCTGTGGTGTAAGACTCGTGAATATAATTCACGGCACTCTCTAGTGGTGGGGTGAATTATAGAGTGGTGTGAATAATAATAATAATAAAATTTATAATTGTATTTGAAATTATAAATAATATTTCTAATTAATTATAAATAATGAAAAGAGTAAATTTTAATTTTAACTAATAATTAAGAGAATTGAAATATCTAAAATTTATTATAAATTTTAGGAACAAGATTAATTAATATACTAATTAATTAGAAAATTTATTATAAACTTTAAGATAGATGACTAATTATTTAATATTTTGTACATTAACAATTTGATATATAAAGTATTTTAACATAGATAAGATTCGTTTAAATAGAGAATAATAATTAATTCACAAATTAAAAATTAGTGAATTAAAAATTTACAATAACATAATAGATTATTTTTTTTGGGCGGAAAGATCACGTTTCTAATTTTAATGGGCTGAGGGATCAATTCTGCTCTGGCTAGCTCAACAATTCACATTCCACTTATTTCCATTCCTATTCTCAACTTTATATTCTTATGAAAATTTAATAACAATTCTTAGTTACATATAAAAAAAGAAAGTGTATCTTTAGTAAACAATAATGCTTTTTTCATGAAAATCATATTTTTCATTTTCATTTTATTTTATCATAATTATATTATTTATGTATATAATAGTCACGCTAACAATGAATTTTTTGGTAGGCACGAAGCAGATCTTATAAAAAATATAGTTGGAGATGTATGGAGTTTTTTAAGTACTAAATTATCATCTTTTGATGACAATTTGGTTGGAATTGACTCAAAAGTGACTGATGTGATTCCATTTTTGGAGATTGGGTTAGATGACAAAAGTTTTGTAGGGATATGGGGCATGGGCGGTGTGGGTAAAACAACTCTGGCTCGAGTTGTTTCTGAAAAGCTGGCAGACAAGTTTGATAGTTGCTGTTTTCTTGAAGATGTTAAAGATGCTTTGCGTAGGAAAGGTCTGGTCTCTTTGCAAGAAAGTCTTCTTTCTCGTCTACTGATGAAAGACTTGAAAATATTTGATAGTTATGAAGGAATGCGAATGATAAGAAAGCTGCTTTGCAATAAAAGAGTTCTTCTTGTGTTTGACGACGTAGATGATACGAGGCAATTAAAGGATTTGGTTGAAAGTCCAAAGTGGTTTGGTAAAGGAAGCAGAATAATTATCACAACAAGAGATAGCCACTTGCTCACCTCATTAGGTGTGAAAAGAATATATAAGATGAATACCATGAATGATGATGAATCTCTTCAAATGTTTTCACAAAAAGCATTCAACAAAAATCATCCTGAAGAGAAGTATTTGGAGTATTCTAAATCTGTGGTTAAATGTGTGGGAGGCCTTCCACTGGCTCTTCAAGCTTTGGGTTCTTATCTTTGTGGTAGAAGGGAAGAAGTTGTGTGGAGAGACGCTTTAGATAAATTGAAGCAAATTAATCCTTACAAAGATATTCTTCAAGTACTTAAACTAAGTTATGATGGATTAGATGAGAAAGAACAGACAATATTTTTGGATATTGTTTTTTTATACAAGCATTGGGATAAAAATGAAGTGACTAAAATATTGAGAGCTTGTGATCTTAATCCTATACTTGGAATAGAGGTCTTGATTGAAAAAACTTTACTAGTTGAGACTAAAGCGGGCAGGTTGGATATGCATGATTTATATGAAGACTTGGGTTGGTATATAATTGAACAAAAGCCCCCCAATAGCAAATTGCGGAGGTATTGGGAAATTAAGGAAGTACTGGAAAATAACAAGGTAAATGCCTTATTTTCTAAGTATCTCATTTTATTGACATTCCTTGATTGTTTTTAATATTCTTTACTTCCTTATCATTCTCATGTTATTTTTATTGAAAATGACATTTTTTATTAGGGATCTGGAGAAATAGAAGCTATTGTGTTGGGAGATTATTGGCACACACATGAAATAAAAGTACATCCTGAAGCCTTTTCAAAGATGAGTGGTATTAGATCACTCTTCTTACATTGTTCAATCGATCTACCAAGAGGATTGACGAAACTTTCTTGTGGATTAAAATTTGTCAAATGGCCATCATTTCCTTTGGAAGCTCTTCCACTTCCATTGGATAAACTTGTTCATCTTGAAATGCAACATAGCAACATGAAGCGACTTTGGAATGGCATAAAGGTGAGGTTGATGCTTATTTATCTTAAAAACATATTGTCGTAACCATGTGTGATTGGTTCATTGTTTAGTGAGGCTGATCATTCTTCAATCTTTTGTTTGACTAGACCATGAATCACTTGAAGTTCATTGACTTGAGCGGATCTTTCAATTTTACTGAGACTCCAGGTTTCTCATGTGTTCAATCTCTAGAACGTTTACGTCTTCGTGGGTGCACATCTTTTGTCAAGGTTCATGAATCACTTGGACGATTGAAAGAGCTTGTTGAGGTGAACTTACATGGTTGTGAAAATCTTAATAGCCTACCAAGTAAATTGGAAACAAATTTGTTGAGAGTGTTAGATCTTGGGTCTTGTAAAAAGGTTGAAAAGCTCCCCGAGTTTGGGGAAGGTTTGAAGAAATTATTATATCTTGATGCTAGTTACACTGCTATAGCTGAACTTCCTCAATCATTTGGATCCTTGACTGGTCTTAGATTTTTGAAACTAGGGGCAACTGATTTAGTAAATCTACCCATTGATTGCTTCTCTGGTCTTCTTGGACTTGTCTTTCTTTCATTGGTGTCTTGCACATCACTTGTGTCATTGCCAAGGCTTCCACCACGGCTATTTCGATTAGAAGCACACCGTTGTTTTTCAATGAAATGTTCATTAGATGACCGGTTATTGAATTTGGTGACCTCACTTGATTTTGAGGTATGTTGGTCTTCCTACATTCTGTCTAATTATTTATGTGCGATGTTTTTTTACTACTTATGCATTACTTGACTAATTTTTATTTCAGTGTCGTGGGCAAACTAAATATGTAATCTATGATGAAATAAAAGAAAATATCCCATTTGATTATATGAGGAGCCAATTAGACTGGGAGGACGTTGAGGTGTGTTTCAATTTTGTCTTTTTCTCACATGTGTATGCTGTCTTCACTGGGTAATTAATGTTGACAACAGTTTGTTATGTGTGCAGTTAGATTATCATTGTAGTGATTTCTTTGCAACCATGCCTTCAGGAGAAGGCGGAAAAATACCATCATGGTTTGATCCAAACATAGAATATTTTGAATTTCCAAGAGATGATTATCAGATAGTAGTGGATGTACCTCCAAATTTCCGTGCTAGTAAATGGTCAGGAATTGTTGTATGCTTGTACACAAAACGTGAGGTTGGGGGAGATGAGTCGATTGGATGGATGATAGGTCAAGATCATATCGGTGGTACTCCCTTTATGCGGTTTCACCGGATGCAGGGAGTATTATCTGGAAGTGATAACCTCTTTGTAATGGTGTTGGAATTCAATGAAGAAACCTGTTGGCAACACCTAAGAGGTGATAACAATTCCCTTAGTATCACTCTTTGTTGTAACATCATCGAAGAAATTTATTTGTCCAGCAGTAGCGGCGGCATCCCCATATTTGAAGGAGTAATATTGGGATGCGGGTGGAGAGTGATATGTAAAGAAGATATACAAAAGTGGTGCTGGTCCAATCATTTCAACCAATTCACCCAACCCTAGCATGCTCCTCCTTTTGAGGTTAAGCTTCCCTTGTGAGTACTTCCCAGACTCCTTGGGCTTGAACGGCGATTCACTTTTCCCGAAGAAGTATCTGATGATAGTGAAGTGTAGAGATAGGCCCCTGCATAACTTGTAGATGACCTTATTCATCCTCATTACCACCATTATTGTTTATGTAAACATTACTATTGCTAGGTTTTAATTATTGTTAATTCCCCAAAAGACCACATAATTGAATAAGCATTAGTGGGCTTCTGAACAATTTCACATGCAAATTGGCTGAAAATTTATCACTTGCATATTCTTAAAACGCTCCTTTGACTGCCTCTGCCCATCAAATTGGTAAACTCACAATTACTAAACCTAGAGAAATTTTTCCCGAGTGCAAAAAATAAACAAACAGGATTTCACACGTATCTTATTTGTGCCGTAGGGCTTGTGAAAGCCCATATTTCTAATACTAAAGGAGGAGGCATGGCATTTGTCGTAAAACTTCTAATTTCTCTGATACAAATAAAGGATGAATGAATCAGCAATAGATTAGAGGAAAGTGACAATCTTGAATTTTCTTCTTTTGCTCAAAGACAATCTTGGATGAGAACAGACAAATATGGATGATGAATAACCACCCACACACCCCAATGTGTGTGTGTTGCTTCTCCACAAGTGAATTATGCCATCATTAGTAATGTATCAATTTAGCTTCCCCGTCCAAACACACTCATTAATCAATCCTCTTAATTAAGAGAGTGATATTATAATATAATAAAACCTTAATTATTTAGCAGTAATAATATCAAAAGTGGCTGGTCCCAATACACACACTTAGATACAGATATATACCACTCTGGTCCTATTTATAAGTCCCTTTTGACCAAAAAATTTTGGTCCTATTTATAAGTCCCCTTTGCCAAATAAATGAGATTGTGAGTACCAATGAAAATAGAGAGAGAAGAAAAAGTTGAAAGCACCCAATCATAAATTAGGGTAAAGTTGAAAATTCACCTCATAATCATTGAGCTAACTGCCTCTCCTTGGTATGTGTGATTTGGTCAAAATGGGACTTATAAATAGGACCAGAGTGGTATATACGTACACACTACACACCTATAAAGTGCCCCCCCCCCCCCCTTTTTTTTTTCTTGTTTTCGGATAAAGATTGTCAAGAGCAACTTTCCCAAGATGAAAGTAAAGTAAGCTTTTCCTTCTGACTTTAGAATTATTCATATTTTTCAGAAAAAAAATCCTCTCATTTTCTTTTTTCTCTTTTTTGTCTCAGCATCACATCTTCACGTGTATATTAAAAAATTGATTATTACATCATTTTCCAAATATTTTTTTTCCTTTTATCTGTATTACCGTCATTATTTATATTAGATTTTATCTTTTCAAGTTTATTTATTTATGTCAATGATAATTGTTTTATGAAAAAATTTTAATTTGATGAGATTTTGAGAAGAAAATGAAAAAGAAGAAAACTGAAAGAGCATAAACCCATAATTTCTATATTTATTTATGTTTTAGATTTTTGCCCCCTTATATTTTGATTTAAATCGCTTATATTTTATTTCTGTAGTCTTTTTTTTCCCCTTTTGTAGACATAATTGTAGCTGACAATAACAGGAAAATAGCATGCTTTAGAGGTAAAAATGACTCTTTTTTTAATAAAGTTTGAATATATAATAAATACTACCTCCGGTGCTAATTATAAAAAATTAAGAAGACTTTCATAGTGCAATTTACACTACGAAAGCATTCTTATAATTAGGACCCGAGGGAGTATTTATTATGTTATGCATCAACAAAAGTTATATTTGTTCATTGAAGCATATCCATTATGAATTCTATGTTTTGTTAATTTTAATTACTTTTTAACAAATTAATTAAAGGTGATAGTCGTTTAGATATTTTTATATTGTATATAATAATTCATTTATATTTTATTTTTATGTTTGACTTTGAAATTCATTAATTAAAAGACCTTTTCTTACTAGACAACAATTAATCATAATGCTTTCTTAAATTCGAATTAGCAGGTAATTATGGAAAACCTTCCTTTTCAATGCACACACCTCAGGGTAAGGGCACAAATTTTGCCCACAAACCCACAACAGAAAATCCATAACTCAGGGCACAAACAGGAGATTTTATAGCCTACAAGTCATTCAACACGAAGCTCACAACAAAGGGTCTTTACAAACAATGTTCGCATAAAATAGGAGAGTGGATCCACCATAATTTGATAGTATATAAAATAAGCTCTTCAACAGTCATCCAAAAGTAGTTAATGTAGTATTTCAAAAATATGAGGACCCTAGATGGCAATATATAAATTAATACAACACTAATACCAAAAAGAGGCGTACAAGTTCCACAACTACTATGCCTCAAGCTGCTTCCCCTGTCCTCTAGTAAAATTATAGGTCTCGCCTGAAAAATTTTATAATAATAGGATGAGACATAAAGTCCCCGTAACCGAAATTAATTTATCAAATATGCAAGAAAGGATTGCAAGTCAAGGAAGCATGTTTATTAACATAATTAAAATATAAATAATAATTAAATAAGACATAATAATTAACAATATTTAACATCATCCCCACTCATCCATCCTGCGCCTCCTTATATCTTCTGGATGTGGTACAGTCTGTCAGTGATAGTACGCCCGGCTAAGGTTAGCTAGTCACTTTAAAAATACTGTCCCCTTCTATGTCACCACTAATATACTGTAACAGGGAGGTGTTTGCCCAAAACACTCAACTCAAGTTCTAGGTCAGGAATGAGAGAGCCGATGGGTACAATTTCACCCTCAATCTCTTCCACACAATCCAACATATCCCACAGCAGAAGAAATAATATAATACTAAAATTTTTAACATCACTTTAGTAATTTACTATTCCATATATACCATCTCACAGCAAACATTATAACCATCATAACAATAACAACCCCATTAAAAATATTGCATTAAATACATAGATTGGAAAAATACATTGCTTCACTGAAATAATTTCATATTCCAATTTTTCAAAATACATACAATTAGTATATATAAAAGTAAGACTTAGAAAAACACCTCACAGCCGAAAACAAGCATATAAAATAAATTAACCCTGGTTACCTCGCTACCAAGCTTAAAGCACCACCCACACAGTTACCAGTCACAAGAAGACTCTACATCATCACAATTATAATTTATAATTTCCTATAACTAAAAAAAAACAAATTCTAATAATAAAATAATGCTGTAACAAAAACTGAAAATGACCTTTTGGGGTTTAAATTTTGAAAATGACTATTTTGTCCTTCAATTTTCAAAAAATGACATTTATATTTCCACACAGGTTTTATTCCTTATTGTCGATCGTTGTATTATACTTATTTATAATATAATAACATCAGCTTCCTCTTTCTTTCTTTCTTTTTTTTTAGTCTGTGTAAAATTCATTTTCACAAAATTGATATAGTAACACTATAGAGGGAAAAATCCAAATAACGACTAACTAAACCATGAAACCCAACTTCCAAATGTTGATGGGAAAAAAAAACTTTCAAGTTACAACAAGTCTCTACAATTATTGCTAGTAGTTTGTGTCTACTTCTCTAGATTCAATTAGGCTTTCTCTCCACCTCCTTCTTCATCTAGATCATGCACCCATAAATTTGGTTAAACGGTGGCCAATAAAAAATTAACATAAATTATTAAATAAATAAAATTAAAATACAAAGGTGTAGGGAAAGCTTACTCGTTTATTAAAAATATCTTTAGTGCCATGTGGTTTTGGAAACGATGAAAATGTTTCATTTGTCATCTAATAGTGTCTGTGATATATATATATATATATATATATATATATATATATATATATAAAAGTTAGCCTTCTTTTTGTGCAGTGACACATATCAGTTAAGCTAGCAACGTGGCTTATATATTTTCTTGACAGTGAGCATTGTTTTATTCTTCTAAACCATTTAAATGTATTCACACACAACCACTATATGTATCCACCCTTCATTAGTAAACTCTTCAAGTTTGTTTCCCATTTGTCTTCCATATGGTTGTGTGTAGCGTTTTTTTTCCTCTTCAATACCATTTCCACATGAAATATGCTACCAGCTAATATATATATATATATATATCCACTTTTACTTTTACCTTCCTGTACACGTTGAGTTTATATATATATATATATATATATATATATATATATATATAGGGTTAAGGTGCATTTTTGCCTTTAAAGTGTGCCCCTAGGAGCAACTTTGCCCCTGAAGTTTAAAAACGGAGCAATGTTGCTCCTCCGTTAAAAACCCTAACGGTCAACGTTAGGGTTTTTAACGGAGGGGCAACATTGCTCCGTTTTTAAACTGTAGGGGCAACATTGCTCCAAAAAAAAGTAGCATTTTTGTCCCTAAAGTTTCAAAATGGAGCAAAGGTGCCCCTTCGTCAAAAACCCTAACGGTCAACTAACGTTGACCGTTAGTTGACCATTAGGGTTTTTAACGGAGGGGCAACATTGCTCCGTTTTGAAACTTCAGAGGCAAAATTGCTCCTGGACGTATATTTTAAGGGTAAAAATACACCTTAACCCTATATATATATATATATATATATATATATATATGCAAGGTAGCAGATGAACCCAATGCAACAACTCACACACATATAACAACATGAAAGTTTGGTTTCATGAACAACTACATATATATATATCAACAGTAACTTAGAGTTTTATTTAAACACTAACCCATAACCATAGATCTTATATACATGTCATTTATATGATGGCAAGCTTTATGCAGTGGAAGAAAACAAAGCTCAAAGCGCTAACGCAAACTGAAATGATGGCTTACCTCTGCTTGTTCTAAAGCAGAGCAAGATGAAGGTTCAAACTCTCCCCTTCTCCTTCGGTTCAACATCGTTCACTCTCTCGTTCTTGTTCTCTCTCAACTTAGCTTCTTTGTTCACTCTCTTCTTGTCCGAAGGGTTATATCGAGGGAGTATTTAACTGCTGAAATGATGGGGAGTGCAAGGCTTGAGAAACATAGGGGGTTTTGGTTTGCTGATGAGAGAAGCATGGGTGAGTATGGCGTTTTGCTGTTCGAGAAAGATAATAAAATAGAAGGAATAGGTTTTCTGTAAAAGGCGCAACAAATTTGGCAGCCTATGATTATATTTATATTGTGTACAGTGCTTTAGGGTTTTGTATATTTGACAGGTGTACATTCAGTTTTACAGCAAGACAAACGTAAGGCCTATACAATGAATATTGGGCTTCAGCCCTTTGGACCCATTAACCTGAATAACCCAAGACTGAACTTTATTGTATTATTACTTGTGTATTTCACATCCCCCTACAAACGAAGGTTGGGCGCAATAGTCAGACCGAGTTTGTCTCTGAAGGTTCTGAACTTAGAGTGCGAGAGGGCCTTCGTGAAAAGATCAGCAACCTGATCTAAGGAGGGTACATATCTAACAATCAACTTGTTAGAAAGTACACGGTCTCTCACAAAGTGTATATCGAGTTCGATGTGCTTCGATCGCGCGTGAAAGACCGGATTCGATGCTAGGGCTGCCGCACTGAGATTATCGCACTAGGCAACAGGGATGGATCTGAGGTGCAAACCAAGTTCTCCAATGAACGACTGGAGCCAGGCAAGTTCAGAAGACAAGTCTGATAGTGATCTATACTCGGACTCGGCGCTAGAGCGAGAAACGACACCCTGTTTTCTTGCGAACTAGGAGATTAACGAATCACCAAAGAAGACACAGTGACCTCCCATTGATCGTTGATCATCAGGGCATACAGCCCAGTCTGCACCGGAGAAATGCTGTAAGGTAAGGTGACTGCTTGGCTTGATGTGTAGAGCTAAATTCTTTGTGCCTTTAAGATATCGTAGTACTCGTTTAAGTGCTTGCCAGTGTACTGTGGTAGGAGCACTGACACACTGACTTAGTTTATTTACTGCAAACATTATGTCTGGTCTTGTGTTGATTACGTACTAGAGGGCACCGATTATCTGTCTATAGAAGGTGGGGTTTGCAAGCAGAGTACCATCATCCTTTGAGTAGTGTCGATTAACAACCATAGGAGTAGGAACCGGTGAGGAGTGTTGCATTCCACTCTTGGTCAGTATGCTTGAAATATACCTTTCTTGCTTGAGATAAAGACCTATAGCATCTCTATAGGCTTCTAATCCCAGGAAATGATGTAGTTGTCCAAGATCCTTAAGAGCAAAGCGAGAATTGAGATTTTGAACAAATAAATTGATGAGCTTAGAGCAGTTTCCAGTGACAATAATGTCATGTACATAGATGAGAACAAAAAGCACAGATTTTCGAGTCTGAGAAAGAAAAGAGAGGAGTCACTCTTTGAATGTAGGAAGCCCCAGCCCAGGAGAGTTGTTCTTAGCTTGTCAAACCAGGCTCTGGGGGCTTGTTTTAAGCCATACAGTGCTGTGTTCAAAAGACAGACATGATTAGGTAGTTTAGGGTGCACAAAACCTTCTGGTTGCTTCATTAGAACAACTTCTTGCAAGTCTCCATTTAGGAAAGCATTGTTAATATCCATTTGTCTTATTTCCCAGTTTAGAGTTACAGCAATAGTGAGGCAGAACCTGAGTGTAGATGACTTAAGTACAGGGCTAAAAGTCTCACCAAAGTCTGTCCTAGGGCTTTGTTGAAAACCCTTTGCAACAAGTCTAGCTTTATGTTTTTGTAAAGAACCATCTGAGTTAAACTTGTGCTTGAGCACCCATTTACAATCAACTATGTTGCCTTGACCCGTGTATGGCACCAACGTCCATGTATTGTTTTTGACAAGGGCATTGAACTCCTCTTGCATTGCTTGCCTCCAGTCATTACATTTCATTGTTGACACTGGATGGTATATAATCTGCAGCATTTTCACTAGTGATTGTGCCGATATAAGGTATCTTGGGCTTGGAAATACCGGCTTTTCCTCTGGTTACCATTTTGTGTTCATTTTGTCTTACAATCAGCTGCTGATTTTCAAGAGGATCACTGCTGCCAGGATCTACTCTGTCGTGATAAGGCACAATGGAGCTTGGAGTTTCAGCTGAAGAGCTAGATGCTGTGCTAGCATATTGCTGATGTTCTGAAGAAGAGCAGCTGGTTTTTGAAACAAGGTTCATTTTGAATTGGCTAAGGGACTGGACAAAAAGATTTAGTAGGACTTTCTGTCATTGATGAAGAGAGCGTAGGCTTGAAAAATGCTTCAGGGTATACTTGCTCTTCAAGTTCGTTTCTTCTGTTTATAAAACCTGTTTCAAAAGGAAAATCATGTTCATTAAATACAACATGTCTAGATACATAGATTCTTCCTGTTGAACTTTGGCACTTGTAAACTTTATGATTGTTGCTATAACCCATGAACACACATTTAGTGCTTCTAAACTATAATTTGTGTTCATTATATGGTCTAAGGCAAGGATAGCAAGCACAACCAAAAACTCTCAGTCTTGTGTAGTCTGGATGTGTATGAAACAACTTGTAGAATGGTGTTAAACCACCTAGGACAGTAGAGGGTAGTTGATTGATTAGGCCAGTAGCTGTACTAAACGCTTCCCACCAATAGTGTAGAGGCATTTTGGCTTGTGCAAGAAGAGTGAGTCTAGTTTCAACTATGTGTCTATGTTTTCTTTCTGCTCTTCCATTTTGGGCAGATGTATGAGGGCATGAATGTCTGAATTGAATGCCAGCATCTTGGAGAGTTTTTGAGAAACTTCTATACTCTCCTCCTTAGTCACTTTGAAGCATTTTTATTTTACTATAAAACTGATTTTCCACAAGATTTTTAAATTGATTGAACATGGGTAGAGCTTCATTTTTTGCCTTAAGAGGATAAATCCATGAATAGCGACTGTAATCATCAAGAAATAGGATATAATACTGAAAACCATTAACTGATTTTGCTGGTGCAGGTCCCTACAAGTCAGTGTGTATCAACTCAAGAGGCTTAGAAGCATGAGACTGAGATGATTTAAAAGGAAGAGAATGGGATTTGCCAAGCTTGCAAGATTCACAAAAGGTAATATCATCATTCTTTGCACTAATTTTCAAATTACAATCACTAATAACTTAGAACTCTATCATTAGGATGGCCTAATCTGTAATGCCATAAAATCCTACTGGAAATAAAAGACTTGGACTGTACTGAATGATCAGCTTCTTTTTCAACAACAAAAGCTAGGTCAATACCCCCATCTGTCCCTTGATTTGAGACTCTAAACATTCCTCCTTGAGTTGGTATCCCTTTCAGAATTGTTTGCCCTGTTTGTTGTTCCTTCACAGTAAATCCATGTTTATTAAACACAACATCAGCATCATTGTCATTAGCAACTCTATAAACACTGAGTAGGTTCTTAGTAATCTTAGGAGTATATAGAACATCATTTAGCTTCACTATTTTATTTGGAACATTTGAGATTAAGGATGAACCAAGTTTTTCAACTTCAACTTTATCACCATTGCCAACTACAATTCTCATCTTATTTGCTGGTTGAGTAGGATTTTCAATATTGCTTGCATCATTGGTCACATGACACGTTGCTCCACTATCCATGTACCATGCATCATCATTGATAGTGTCAGGTGTAGCCCAATAAGCTGCAAAATTAGAAGTAGGACTAGAAACATTAGTTTTCTTTTTTATTTTTAACAAAATTCTTGTCAAACCGATGAAAACAAGTTTCAACGGTGTGACCAATGCGATCACATAGCTGACATTTGGGAGGTGCTCCATCATCCTGGACACTATTGCTGCGACCACCATAGTAGGAGGAGTGTCTCCCACAGTTGCCTCTGTTCCAGCGACCTCCTCCTCTTCCTTTTCCACGCTAACTTCCTAGGGGTGAGAAATTTTCAGTCCTTGTGTAGTTGAGACTGATATATTTGCAAGTTGACTCAACTGGTCCATTCTGCTTTCATATGTTAACAGAGAAGATTGGAATTCTATCCAGGTTAAATCACTTGATTCTCTGCTGAGTTGCACAACAATAGGGTTGTAGTCTGCATCTAACCCAGCAAGCACCTGAATAATCTGATCTGGAAGGGAGACAGGACAGCCAGCAATAGCAAGTTGCTCAGCAAGACTCTTCATCTTTGAAAGGTACTCGATCATTTTCATGTTCCCTTTCCTAGTTCTCTGGAAATCAGACTTTAACATGAGGACTCTTGACTTAGTTTGTGCTCCTGCAACTTGTTTTGCAGCTTCCCAAAGACCAGCAGATGATGAAACAGCGACCATTTGTGAGAATACTTCCAAGGTCATGGTGTTTAGGAGCCAACCAAACAGGAGTTGATCAGCTGCAACCCAATCTTCGAAAGCTGGGTTTGGTTTCATCACATCTTTCTCGTGGATGAACTATGATGGGCACACCTTGGTGCCATTGATGAAGCCTTCAAGCTTGTGTCCTTTAATGACAGGGAGGACATGATTTTGCCATAATAAGATGTTGGTTCCATCCAGCTTGATGGAGCAACTTTGGCTGATTCCATTGTTGGTAGTTGAGGATCCCTTTGGTAGGCTGGCAGCTGACGCTAGAGACTCAGAGTGCGTTGAAGAGTCTGTGGAAAGTGGTGATTTATCAGCCATGGCGATTTGCCTCTTTCAGCTCTGATACCAAGATAATAAAATAGAACGAATAGGTTTTCTGTAAAAGGTGCAACAAATTTGGCAGCCTATGATTCTATTTATATTGTGTACACTGCTTTAGGGTTTTGTATATTTGACAGGTGTACATTCAGCTTTACAGTAAGATAAACGTAAGGCCTATACAATGAATATTGGGCTTCAACCCTTTGGACCCATTAACCTGAATAACCCAAGACTGGACTTTATTGTATTATTACTTGTGTATTTCACAGAGAAAGATAACGATCTCTATTTCTCCTTTTCTTGCATTGAGGAAGTATGCTCCAGATTAGGTGTTGCTGTTCTCTCTCTCTCTCTTTCTTTTTTCTTTTTTTTCCTATTGCGTTTTTTGTTTTTGATGAAATGAAGCAGAAAGCAAATATTGTACAAGCCAAATAGATTAAATGGATATATTGGCTTTGGGTCATATGTGGGCTGGCGTGTGATCATAAAGTGAATAAATAAAGAATAGTATTGCATTGGTTTGGGCTCGATGAGACTAATATGTTGCGCCAACGAATAAAGGGTTAGTAGAGTATTTGCTTTGTATGTCCAAATAGTTCATCTTATATAAATTGGAGCACATAACTTGCACATGGGAAAAATAAGGGAATAAATAGTAGAAACTCAACCTTGATTCTCTATAAGGATTTTTCTTTCTCAATTAATTCATCCAAGCCATAAAATATATTTTCTATAATTTTTAGGCCTAAATTATTTTTTACTTGAGTTTATTCTTTTTCCCAAAATAAATTAATTAAGGGAAAAATAAGCCTTAATTTCCAATAGTTATTCTCATAATTATTTTAAACCAACATTTTGTAATAAACACATTTATCATATATACTTATTTCATAATTATACTTAAATCCTAAAATTAAAAATTAGGATGTTACAATTCTCCCCACCTAAATAGAAGTTTGTCCCCAAAATTCACAATAAGTCATAAAAAAAACAATCCACAACATAAGATTTCAACATAATAGCATCAAAGTCAAAATATTATTACCAAGAAGCAAGAGTACACTGACACATTACAACAAAAAATTCACCAATACAACAAGAGTATCACATCACACAAATTCGATCACAATACAACACAACCATATATATATCTTATTTCCACAACACACAAACATATCTAGGCAAACAAATGAAGAAAATCACGCCACATTCGTTCTTCGGTTTCCCATGTAGCATCACCAGGAGACATACCCTTCCAGAAAATTTTTAGAAGACGGATGGTTTTATTTCGCAACTGCTTGTCCTTTACGTCAAGAATTCTTTCTGGCTCGGGTACGTAAGTGAAATTCTCTCTCAATTCAACCTCCTCGGGCTCGATTATATGGGAAGGATGTGGATGATATTTTTTAAGTTGTGACACGTGAAACACGTTGTGCACACTCAACAAGTGCTGCGGCAAGGCAATTCGATAAGCAACTGGTCCGATTCGTTCCAGAATCTCGTATGGGCCAATAAATCGAGGAATCAATTTCTTGGCTTTAATGGATTTGCCAATACCAGTTACCGATGAAACCTTAAGGAATACATGTTCCCCTACTTCAAACTCCAAAGGTCTCTGTCGCCTATCCACATTGTTCTTTTGTTTGCTCAAAGCGGTCAACAACCTCTGGCGAATCATTTCAATTTTCTTTGTAGTTTCATCTTCCAAGTCCGGTCCAATCACAGTTCGTTTGCTCAATTCAGTCCAACAGAGAGGCGATCTACACTTTCCTCCGTACAATGCCTCAAAAGGAGCCATTTGAATGCTCGAGTGATAACTATTATTGTAAGCAAATTCTGACAAAGGCAGGTGACGATCCCAATCACCAAGTAACTCAATGGAACAAGCTCTCAACATATCTTCAAGGGTCTAAATCGTCCTCTCTGTCTAATCATTGGTCTGTGGATAATAAGCGGTACTGTACTTCAACCTTGCCCCCGTAGCCTCTTGTAACACCTTCCAAAAGTTCGATGTGAACCTTGGATCACGATCTGATACAATCTCTGTGGGTACAACATGCAATCTCACAATCCAATCCACATACAACTGAGCTAGCTGCTTTAAGCTATATCCTATATGGATCGGAAGAAAATGAACTGAATTCATCAATCTGTCTACAATGACCCATATAGCGTTGTGGTGTGTTGTGGTTTCTGGCAATCCCACAATAAAATCCATGGAAATGCTATCCCATTTCCATTGCGCAACTTCTAAAGGTTGAAGTAATCCTAGAGGCTTTCGATTAGAGCTGTCAAAACGGGCCAGGCCCATCGGGTCGGGCCGTTTAAGCCCTGGCCCTTTAAGGGCCGGGCTTGAAAATTGGAGGAGAGAGGTGATGTTTAGCCCTGGAGGGCCAAGGGCTTACACGAGCCGGCTCTGGAGGGCTACGGGCCGGCCCATCAAGCCCTTCAATTCTTTTATTCTTTATTTTTTAAAGTTAAACACTAGTTGAAGTTGGATCTTTTAATAATTTATATGTATTTTTTATTTGTTATAGAAAATAATAAAGGATCAATGATGGTTGAATATTATTACACTTAATTGTATCTCTTGGTGAATAAATTTAGGATTGTTTAGTTAATAAATAATGGATTTTATTACTTAATCGAGGTTTGAGCTTTTAATTGGATTTAATTCATTTTTATGATTAAATTCCAGATTTACAGTGATTTAGTATTTTCGCCATAACTTTTGATCTAGATATTCAATTAGTCTGATTCTTCTTTCCTTTTTTAGATGATTCAGAGAGCTACAATTGTTATGAAGACTCGGAAGGCTGATTCGGACAAGAAGATGGACGAAATTGGAGCTAAAGACAGATGCATTTTTCTGGATTTTTATTTTGCTCGAATTTTGTAATAAAAGACTAATTTTAAGAGATTTCCTTTTTCATAGGGATTTCCTATTAATTAGGGGTTTCCTATTTTTAGTCATCTTTCCTATATAAGGAAAATTACATGGTGGCTACAAACATATTCTCAATTACCCTTTATGGGTTTTTCAGATTAAATTAGAAGCTTTTTATTTTCTTTGAGTTGTTCTTCATGTTTTTCTTCATCTTTTCTTCTGCGTTTTTCCTAGCCATGCTTGGCTAAGCTTCTTTGATTGACCCAATGTTGAGGATTCCATGATTCGTCCAGAGAACTTGTGCTTTATCGGTAATTTAACTCGTTTCTATTTTCATCTTATCAGATCCGATTTCTAAAAATAGTTCGAATATTAGATTTAATATTCGGTTTGGTTCATCCCAAGGACTGAGTTCGAACTAGGTTTTAAGTTTTGCTGTGCGATCGCACAGTGGGACGCCGCTGTTCGGACATATTCTAGGTGATCGTCTAGTCGAGGGATTTTCTAGGCGAATGCAGAGATCTCGGTTTGTCCAGAGCCAAACGTGGGTTATTTATATTTCGTTCAATGATGGAAGTCTCTGGAATCTGAACGTTGGGTTGATCGATTTTAATCTGTTTCTTCTCGTTTTCTTATATTCTATTTTATCTTTGCTTCATTTAAATTGCATTTCTATTTTAGTTTATTAATTTAAAAATCCAAAACCCAATCCCCCCTTGTTTTCATTGCATTTGCATGACATTTAGATTACTTAGGATTCAATAAAAGGCTCCTCGAAAAGAGAGAACGATCCTAGGTTCGCCTATACGCAATCCTTGGTTAATTGTTGATTGTGGACCCCAAGGCTAATGATAAAAGGTCTTCATCAATCAACAATCAAATGTCGCTTGAAATTGATGATAGTGGCGAAGATGATGACAATAATAGTCATTGTACTAATGTTGCTTAGTAATTAATAGTATGCTTTTTATGTTTTATATGAGTTATTTGTGAACATAGTTTGCTTTTGATTATGAATTAGTGACTGTGTTTATTTGTTAGATGATTTATGTTGTAATTTACTAATTATATTTCCTTGAAAAAACGGAGGAAAAATAATTAAAATTTGGAATAGTAATTTCCAGGCCCTGCGGGCCGGCCCTGGCCCTGGTGCTCTCGGGTTGGGCTTTGAAAAATAGGTGTTTTTCTTACTCCGGGCCCTGGAGGGCCGGCCCTGATTGATGGCTCTACTTTCAGTGCTCGATCTTTGTTAGTTCTTTATGTGTTTTGATGATAACTGACAATTGTAAACATGTATGGCTTTTTTTTTTTTTTGGATAAGCTAAATGAATGTTAAAACTTGTAATTTTCAACCAAAAACATTCTGTCAGCGCCAAACTCGAGCATAGATTGGCAACCTCGAGTTTGCCACTGACAAGGAGGAAAACTCGCCAATTTGCACCTTAAACTTGAGACTGGACCTTATATTTGAACTTGAGAGTTTTACAAAGTTTTCTCATATTTTGAGTAAACTCAAGGTTACACATGTAAGCTCGAGTTTGCGAGAGACCAAGAGCATTCTAATTTGAAAACAATTTTGAACTCGAGACTATCACTTTAAACCTCAAGTTTGCGACCTCCAGAGAAAATCTTCAAAGAGTTTACAAACATGTAAACTCAAGTTTGTTGGTGACAAACTCGAGTTTGCCTCGGGCGAGAAGAATTTTTCAAATGAAAGATTTCATGAACTCAAGACCTTCATTTCTGTGTTGAGTTTTCCATCGCTTTGAAAAATCACAAGAGTTTACAAAAACATGTAAACTCGAGTTTAGCATTGCAAACTCGAGTTTACGCTTGGCCAAGAGCTTTCAATGTTTTATAACTTAAGCAAACTTGAGACTATATGTTTAGGCTCCAGTTTACGTCTGGCCGAGAGTTTTCCAAAAGTTTTCTTAGTTAAGAAAACTCGAGTTTAAGATTCTAAACTCGAGTTTGAGCCTTACAGAGAGCAATGTGATTTTAACTTAAGAAAACTCTAGAGTTTGCACTGGAAACCACCAGTTTACATTTTGAGAACTAAAATTGATTTTTGACATGAACAGTGCTGAACTCGAGGTTACTCACTTATAGACTCGAGTTTGTGTTTTGCTCAAAATGTGTTTCAAACTTATTTCCCAATGGTTTCCTCGACAGCAGTCAAAACTCGAGGTTAAACATGCAAACTTGAGTTTGATCCTGAAGAAAATTTACAAACTCCAGCCTATCCTTTGAAACCTCCGGTTTGGTCCATACAGAGGCAAAACTTCATATTTAAATGATGAGCAAACTCGAGGTTAGCTATGCAAACTTGAGTTTGGAACTTCAGAACAAATGAACGCTGTTTGGTTTGAAATGTTCAGTTTGTTTTGTACTTTAGCTTTAATCTGCGAATTGGTTGTATATGTTTTAAATGATTCTTATCCATATTTCTAACCAATCTTAACCAGTTTGCTTGTGAGATTTCAGAAGATTTGGATTTTCTTTAAAGTCAAATAAAGCAACTCAATGTGCAACTTGTCTTATTTTAATATATCTTCTAAAACAAAGCAAATGGGAGACAACCTGGAAAGATGGGCAACCATTTCTCAATGCAGACAACAATGCCTCTACCAACTAAAGCTGAACATCATCATTCTTCGAACAAGACAGCATGGGACACAACCTTGAAGAGCCAAAATTCATATATTCAAATCTGGAAGTGTTCCCCAACAGCTATATTCAAATAGCAACACTTTCAACAGCTAGATCCATGGAGAAACACCCACAACAGCTATATTTTCGAATGGGTTCAAATCTCAACGGATCTATAACGTTCATCTACTTCAAATCACTATAAATACATGAAGATTTGAAGTTTACCAGCAGAGAAGACACACAGAAAACAGATTCAAAGATTTCAGTCTTTTACTGCATTATTGCTTTCATTTGTATCTTTGATACATTGAACTTCAGTGTTTATCAACATCTACTCTTAAAGGGAATTCTTTTCTTGTATATCATTCATTGTAAGAATCTCAAGTCAAGGGACTTGAAGATTGGGATATCAAAATACAACTTGTAAGGGGGAGTGTATCCAAGGGAGAGGATAACTTTCAAGTACAAAGTGTGTATCTGATTTGAGTAATAGTGGAAAATCTCAGAGAGTATGGGGACTGGACATAGGTCAAGAGTTAGGACCGAACCAGTATAAATCTTCTGTGTCAAGCTCTTCTTCTCTATCTCCACTTTATCTTGATTAACATCTATTGTGTGGGTGACTAAAAAAGAATTTTAAAATCCCTAATTCACCCCCCTCTTGGTGATTTCCTTCACTTTCAATCTTCACCTTCTGAGAAGTCAAACACTTCAAAATGAAGCCTATCACATCACACTTCATCTTTGGCCATCAAAACCCTTGCTTTAGACCTTGATACATCTTAGTGATTCCTGGATGAACGGTATACTTGCTCCGATGAGCCTCTTCAAGAATCATCTTCTTGATTTCCTCATTATCCGAAAAATAAATCCTCTTCTTATACCTCAATATACCTGTATCCCCAATATCATAACCAGGTACTTCACCGTTCTTCAACTCTTTTCTAATCTTTAGCAATTGGTCATCATTCATCTGGGCCATCCTTAACTCATTATAAAAGTAAAAATCCCCACGTACTAAACTCAAAAATCACCTCAAACTTTGGTTCAAGATGTTTCTTGAAGGTTTCAGGATGGAAATGATCTAAATGTTTCCAGACTGTAAGCATGTTAAGAACGACCATTCGTTCTGCTGACTCTTCCGATTCATAGCTTGGTGGATTTGGAATTGTCCCATTAGAATGAACAGTGTTTTCTTCCTCTGATTCTTCGTGAACCTCTTGGGTATGACTCTTGCTTCCACCACTAGGCCCTTCATTGGCTCTACCCTCATCGAGTCTTTTCAGTCGTTCCTTTGTTACACGGATCCATCTATACACATCCCGCAACATTTAAGCCTCGGTTAATTGATCCTGAGGCCCATTAGACTCGTCCTGGCCGTTGCCACCAATATCTATACGCGGGTTGTCACCAATTTTTGTACGCCTAGTATTCCCCATCTCTCCCCACCTAAGAGCAAAACATATCAGAGATGGAGAATAATAAGAACACAGAAGAAAACAAAACACAACAAGGAAGCAGGTGTGTAAAGATTATTAATTGCCATACTCTAAATGCTAGGAAATCATAAACACAGGGCTCTAGAGTAGCAGTAGATCCCAACAAGGTGGATGCTGTGTTGAAGTGGGAACCACCTAAGTCTGTGACAGAGGTGCGTAGTTTTGTTGGATTGGCTGGTTACTACTGTCGTTTTATAAAGAGATTTTCTCAGATTGCCGCACCACTCAACAAATCAACTAAAAAGGAGCAACCGTTTGTTTGGGATGAGAAGTGTGAGGCAGCTTTTCAAGAGCTGAAAAACCGGTTAACTATTGCACCTGTTCTTATCATACCCGATCCACATGATCATTGGATATTTTATACACTTCTTTTTATCTCTTGATTAATAATTTAGGACCATTTAGTTAATAAATAATGGCTTTTATACTTATTTGGGCTTTGGGCCTTTTATTTTAGCCATTTTTAATAATAAAATTCTACCTTTACATTGCTTCGCTATTTTTACCATAACTCTTGAACCAAACATCGGATTTACCTCATTTTTGTCTCATATTTTAGATGATTCAGAGAGCTACAATTGTTATGAAGACATGAAGGGTAAATTCGGACAAGAGGTTGGTCGATTTTGAAGCCGAAGTTAGATGTATATTTCTAGATTTTATTTGGGCTCGAATTTTGTTATTAAAGCCCACTTTTATTTTATTTTCGTTTTGGGCTGAACCATTGGTGCCCATTTCCATGTTAGGTTAACTTTAAGTCAGATGGTGGCTACAACATTATTCATTCACGTTTTTGTTATTTTGGTAGATCAAATAGAAGTTTTGAAATTCTCTTAAATGTTCTTCATCTGTTCTTCGTGTTCATGATGAACTTCTTCATTTCTGTTCGATTTTTGTTCTGCAAAACCATGATGGGCTAAGCTACTGTGATTAACCTATGGATTGAGGATTCCATTATCCAGAGGACTCATTCTTAACAGTAACAAATTCGTTTCTATTTTGTAATTTTGGATTCGATTTACTTTCGGATTGGGAGTTAGATTTAACGCCCATATTGAGATATCCCAAGGATCGAGTTCGAACTAGGTTTAAGTGCTTACTGTGTGATCGCACAGTGACACGCCACTGTTCGGATAAACGCTAGGCGATCGTCTAGTTGAAGGATTTTCTGGACGAACGCAGAGATTTCGGTTCGTCTAGAATCAATCACGAGTTCGTTTCAAATCTATTTTCGTCCGAGGAAGGAAAGTGGTGGAATTCGAAATCCTGGTTTAATCTTCTGTTTATCTGTTTAATCTGTGTTTATCTCGTTCTGTTTCTGTTATTTCGTTTTTATTCTGTTTGAATCAAAACCCCCCATTTTTTACTGTTTTGTTTCACTGTTATTGCTCAAACCCGCTGCAAGTTCATTGGGGAAACAACCCAAGTTCCCTATTTCTGCAAAAATCATTTTCAAACTTTGTTATTTTGGGAGACACAGCAAATCTCTTTCACCACACAAACCATACACGGATGCATCATTGAAGGGCTTGGGATGTGTGCTCATGGAAGATGGTAAAGTGGTGGCTTATGCATCTCGACAGTTGAGACCTCACGAAAAGAACTATCCGATGCATGACTTGGAGCTTGCATCGGTTGTCTTCGCTTTAAAAATTTGGAGGCATTACTTGTATGGATCTCAATTCGAGATTTTTAGTGACCATAAGAGCTTGAAGTATCTTATGGATCAGAAGGAGTTGAACAACCGACAAAGAAGATGGATGGAATTCTTGAAGGATTATGATTTTGAGTTGAAGTATCATCCAGGGAAGGCGAATGTAGTTGCTGATGCCTTTAGCCGGAAGTCAATGCATATGTTTCACATGTGTGTGACTGAGTATAATCTTCTAGAAAGGTTATCAGAGGTTTATCTTGAACCAAAGTCCGAGGTGATTTTGAGTTCGGTACACGGGGATTTTGACTTTTATAATGAGTTAAGGATGGCCCAGATGAATGATGACCAATTACTAAAGATCATAAGACAGTTGGAGAATGGTGAAGTATCTGATTATAATATTAGTGATACAGTTGGTGTTTCAATTGGAAGATTACATTGGCCATCAAGCTAATAGTGGATCTCTCCTTCCTTGGTTCTATTGGTTGTGCTCCTGTCTCCTTGAGCTATCAAAGTTGTTGCTATTATAGACATTCCTTCCACCATGAGTTTGGGAACTACCCTGTCCTGCAGGTGGCAGCTAAAGAAAAGAGTTATGCTGAGCAGAGTCAGAGTTATAAATATAGTTACAAGGCATTTTCCTAGCCTCGGAGACTAGCTTGAAATCACTATTACTGCCACTACTGAAATTCCTTTCTACATAGGAACTACCCTATCCTAGAGGAGGCAGTTCAGGACAAGAATTATGCTGAAGTAAGTAAGAAACAACACAATCAGAGGGATAAATATGGCTATCACAATATGACATACCATTACAAATTACAGAGTATGAAATTACAATTTAAAAAAACAACAACAGAGGTACCACTTTCATTTGGAGGGATGTCCACCACTAATTCATATTCCGAAGTACCACTTTCATTTGAAGAAATAAAACCTCTGTTGGGAAACCATGAAAGTATCTTAGATTTTTAGCATTATTGTGAGAAAATCTGCCTCAGGCATATCTCCTAACTGAAACAATATTAATTAAACTTTCATTTCCTGTAAGAATGAAAAATATAGACAAAGAGATCACCAACAATTATAGCTGAATGGGTTGGAGCAACCTTTTCTTATAATTAATTCGATGGCGATACTAAAAAAAAAGGAATAAACAAATCAAGTTATACAATTTTAGTTAAAAGAAAAAGATACATAAATCATAGTTAAACATACCTCATGGTCAGGTGATGAAACTATGTTCCACATTCCATATGATGATAAAGGCTTCATTGAGTCACAACCGGTTGCATATAATTCAATTAACCTTGGTGGCAACTTTGACAGTGACATAAGCCTTTCACAATTATTCAAATAAAGATGAAGTACCTAAAAAAAGATTGGAGAATCAACCAGTGGGTAAATTAGCAAAACCATTTCCTTCCAAATGTAAAGTAATTAATGATGACAAACCCCTTAAATATTCAGGAATTGATTCGTCATAATGCCACAGTAGCTCAAGTCTAACATGGTTAATGATGTTGGATTAAATACAGACATTTGAAGAACAAGTTTTTTTGGCCCCTCAGGTTCAAATCTCTAAGACCATACAAGAATCTAAGTGATTCTGGAAGTTTGGTTATAGTGGTTTTCCTTGCATCAAGTACTGTTCATTTTTTCATTCATTCCCCAAACTCTGGAAGAATTGAAAGTTTATCGCACCAAATAATATCTAACTTTGTTAGAGAGTTCATTTCCAATTTTTCCGGAAGGATTTCAAGACTTTTGCAACATGACAAGTTCACTTCAAGAAATCTTTTCAACTCTCCAACTGAATGATGAACCAAAATAAGAGAAGAGCACCCTTCAAGATTTAATTTTTCTCAATATGGAATTTCTGAAAAATCTGGGGTGTCAACCAAATGTTTGGAATATCTTAGATCAATAAACTTCAACTTCTTCATTAGCTGATCAAATTACAAAATAATTGTATTATTATGAACACAAATATGCAAGAAAACAATGAGGTATGAAGTGTTTCACCTGCATGCCATTCCAAAGTTTTATTTTACTAAAAGGCATTTGAATGTCAACAAGTGTATCCAACTCAGTTCCAATCGGAAGAGTTTTCTAGAGGATCCAACCTCCATCAAATAACATTTAATGCATTAGGAAAGCATTCGAGACCCATGGGAAATTTCAATTCACTTGATATAAAACCTGAGATTACACATATTTGAGAATGCATTACAATAAAAGGCAAAGCAATAGCTTGTACTCCTTCAGATCCCTAACAAAATGTGCATTGCAAGAAGAATAACATGAGAATGGTTTCAAAGAAAAGTGCATGAAAGGCCTCAGAATTATTAAAACAACTTGTAAGCATTTAGAAGAAGGCACTCACTTTATCATTTTTCACTACTTCATCCATGTCTTCTAGATTCCATAACTTGCTTTGTTCGAGAACATGACCAGGAGATTCTTGAAAAACAATATCATAGCTAATTCTTGTAGTGAATCCGTAATATCCTAGAAATATATGAAAAAAAATAAACAATCAGAATTAAACAAGGTTTTAAAACTCGGACCGGTCACTGAACTGGTGGGAGTACTGGGTCAAGGCTCAGTGAATCAGACCGTAGTTAAACCGGAGTTAGACTGGTTTTAATTAAAAAATAAAAATTTATTAAAATAAGTAAATATATGGGAAAATTCCAAATAAATACCATATGAATTTGCAAAACCCCTAGAAGTCCATTGAATTTGTAAAAAGATTGAGAGATACAAATGACCTATGAGGGATATGCAAATTCGGGTCAAATTACCTTTTTGTCCTTAGTTTTAAATTTTTAAAAAAAATCCCCTCAAAACACCCCTACAAAAAAAAAAAAAAAACCGTCGGCCACCACTTGTTTTCATTGCATGCAACATTTTCGCCAATATACACTCCCAGAAAGGTAGAAATAGTAATACCAACTTCATCTGTTTTTCCCCCTTACAACAAAAAGACCTTACAAACTGTAATACTTCAATCCACAATAGTATAAAAATCAAATTGTATCACCAAATAACAAAGCAACAAAGATCTGATAATGTTGAACACTTAACAGTAATCAAACACACAATAGTCATTATTGTTCTTATAGTAATTGTCTATCAATGGCGACAACAATCGAAGCAAGTTCGTGAATAGCTTCATTTTCCTGTTTAAGCAGTGATTTCTCATCGTCAAACTCTTCTTCGCAATAAACAGCTTCGTTTCCCATATCCTTCACGCCATCTTCTGTAAATTTAGATTTCCTTTTTCCAGAGCTTCGATGGCTTCCAGAACATCAATGTCCAGCACCATCTCATACATCCCACGGCAAGATTTCAATGCCTGCCTCTACATCGAATTTAAACCCCCTCCTCTCAAGAGATTGTCGATTTTGTTCTTCGTCGCCTTCGCTTTCTCCGTTATCAATTTCACCATGATCAGACCTAGCCCTTTGAATAAAAATTAAACACGATTGATTCGAGTGAAGAATTGTTAAATTGAAAGGATGAATTGGTTAACAATTGGTGTTTGTGAGATTAATGGTTACCTGCGACGTCAGCATCGGAGCTCTCGGGATCGGATTTCAGGGATTTAATGCAAAGATCGTAGTTTGGGGTTTGCTTGCAGGTGGTTTCGATTAGACTTTCGACGTCAGGGTGGACCATTCTGATTCTGTTGCAATAGCCAGGTGCTATTGCGAAGATTGTGGAGACAATGAAGATGATTATCAGAGTTTGTGATCTCAGCTGGTTCGCCATTTTCGTTTCAGAGATAAGGGAGAAGAAAAAGAAAGGAGATGAAGATCTTACATATTACGATTTCGCTGTGCTTCTCGAATGGTGGTGGTGGCCGACGGTGGCTGGCGGCCGGCGGTGGAGGGTGGAGGGGATTTTTCTTTTTTAAAAATTTATTTAAAACTAAGGGCAAAAGGGTAATTTGACCCGAATTTACATATCTCTCATAGGTTCTTTGTACCTCTCAGTCTTTTTACAAGTTCAACGAACTTTTGGGGGTTTTGTAAATTCATATGGTATTTATTTATAATTTTCCCTAAATATATTTATATTTGAATAATAAAAAATATTTTATGGTTAAATATAGGAAGATGTGCGCTATATTATATTGATAAAAAGGGTTCACGGGCTTCTTTGCAGTACCAAAACTCTTTTTGGTCAGCAAAGTACCAAAACTTGACAAGAGATTGATAGTTTGCGTGGCTTAAAAGCGATCACGTGTGAGCTATGCCTTCATTCCCTCTCTCCTCCCTTACTACCTCCTCATGTTCTAATCGATCACTTTCTCTCTCCATTGCAACTCTCATTTTAACTGAGACAAATCCGACGGGAATGGGGGATTAGACTTGGCCAACATGAGGAAAATCCTCCTAGCACCTGGGGCGACTTTGGATCTGGCAACAATAGGTGATCCTATCTGATTAGAGCACAGGCTTCGACGATTCAATGGCGAAAACTTTGTGACTCTTCTTCAGATCTTGGTTACTCTCGTTAACTTTGAATCTTATGTTGCCTTTAGACATCAAGTGTTGCAAAATGCCCTGGATCTCTTCAAAAGCTCTCGACTGGATGTCTCTCTCTCTTTCTCTTCCTTCTCCTTTCTCTTTTCTCACTGTCGATCCGAGTTTCGGGCGACATTTTTTATTTTAAAAAAATAAAACCAAGACTCTGGGACTCGACAGGGTCAAGCCAAGTTGGTCGAATTAAGCCGGGGTCAACTCTGAACCCGGCTTCTTCCTCAACTCGGACAAGTGTTTCGGCCAGTTCGCTGGTTTCCGGTCCAAATTGGCCCCGGTCCAGGTTCTAAAACATTGGAATTAAATAAGGGTTAAGGTGCAATTCGACCAATAAACTATTGGTTCAAGAGTGTTCAACACAATTAACTATTAAGTAAACCAAAAATATCAACAAACTTTTAAAAAGGAGCGTCCAACACAACGTCATTAGCAAAAAAATTAACCTCCGTTATGTAAGGTGCAAATTGGCCAACGAACTTTTATTTTATGAGCGCCTAGCACAAAATTCTATATTTTACTAAATTAAATAATTTTTTCTTAATTGTCATTATTTAAAACTATTTGTATAGATATCTATAGACAAAAATTACTTATTCTTCAATTTTTTTTGGACAAAATTATAATTTACTAAAATAAATAAAATGTTTAATTAAAAATATAATTATATAATTAAAATAAAACTTAAGGTGTTTTATAGTTTATTATATATGTTAAAAAATTATATGATTTATTTTTATAATAAACTATAAAACATCTTGAGTTTTAATTAAAAATATAATTATATGATTTAAATAAAACTCACATAAATTTCTTCTAAAATAAAAATAAATCATATACTTTTTTTAAAAACATATATAATAAACTATTAAACACCTTGAGTTTTATTTAAATCATATAATTAGATTTTTAATTAAAACTTTTGTTTATTGCAGCAAATTATAATTTTGACAAAATTAAAGAATGAGTAATTTTTGTCTATAGATATCTTTACAACTAGTTTTGAATAATGATAATTGAGAAAAAAAAATTATTTAATTTAGTAAAATTTAGAATTTTATGTTAGGTGCTCCTGGAATAAAAGTTCGTTGGCTAATCTGCACCTTAGATAACAGAGATTAACTTTTTGTAATGATGTTATGCTGGACGCTCCTTTTTAAAAGTTTGTTGTGTTGGGCACTCCTTTTTAAAAGTTTTTTGGTATTCTTGGTCCACTTAATAGTTAATTATGTTGGACGCTCATGAGCCAATAGTTTATTGGCCAAATCGCACCTTAACCCATTAAATAATTAATTGAGTGTGTAACCAACGAATTTGAGAATTTGTAAGATCAATAATAATTAATTAATTGATCACATAAGTTTAAAAAAAGAGTTAAAATAGAAAGGAAAAAAAGATTTGTTATCGTATTGAATTTAGAATATAAATTATTTTTCTATTGATCAATAATGTAATTATTTGTTTGAAATATGTTTTAAAAGTTAATGGTAGTTTAGTGGAAATTGTTTTGCTTCTCATCTTAGTGTTTTGGACTCAAATTCTCCTTCTATCATAAGGGTAATTTTATTTTGTTCTTGTATTGTATTGTGAGATTACTCTAAAGCCCTTCTTTAAATTAATAATAATAATAATAAATTACCAAAAGAAAAAAAAAACCAATATTAAAACCTATTTTCCTATTGACTCATCTTTATTTTTAAATCATATTTATTCAATTAATGTAAAAACTCACAATATTATTTTAACTTTTCTTTCATCTTATAAACTATTGGAGGAAAATGGGTAAAAAAAATGACGAGAGGATGCGCATCCCCGTCCTTCTTCTTTGCTTTGTTGATCAACGGAGACCGAAGGAAGCTTCAGGAAATTTCTAGACTCAGCAAGGTACTCGTTCTTCTTCCTATTTCTCTTCAGCGTGAGTGTGACGACGATCATCCGTCATTTCTCTCAGCCAAGCATCTTGATTTCTCTGTTCTTTAAGTCGACGTGTGTGGTTGGGGAATGGGCTCAGTTCTTCTTTATCATCTATTCCGTGAGTTACTGTTGTGCGTGGGTGTGGAGAGCGTCATTTTTTCATCATCTTTGTCTCTACTGCGTTAGATGTGTGGGATATGCTCAAAACTCCTTTTCATTTATCTTGTACATAGTTTTGGCTTTCCTCTGTTTTCTTCTGTGTGTTTTGTTGTATAGGGTATGTTTGAAACATCTTTCCCTTGTTGATACTTTCATGGTGGATTGAAGCTGTCCCCTTTCTCTTCTTGGTTTGCCCGTAGCTGCGATGGGTTTGGGTGCTCTCTGTCCCCCCCCCCCCCCAAAAAAAAAAAAAAAACCAAAAACACCACACATTTCTCCATCATGTTCTGGGTGTGGCAGATTAAGGGGAAAAAAATTGAATGTTAATCGATTGAAACTATTCGGCTAACAAATTTATTGAATGAAGAAGGACTAATATTAAATTTTGTTAAGAAATTGATTTTTGAAACTGGAAGAGATTTCATTGAAGGGAAAAAAAGCTTATTGTTTGTTGGTAGTTATGTATGGGGATATTTGTTTTATGAGTTACGTATAAATGCCCACAAGGTGTTTGATGTTGACCAAAAAAAAAAAAAAAAAACAAGAAGAGTGAAAGAGAAATTATAGGTGCTAGAGAAATTGAGAAACTAGCTTGTTTGTTTATTTGAACCTTCAAGTGTGCTAAATAGATTTGATGGACCATATGTTATACTCTTACGGGGTAATACCTATAAGTTTAAGATTATATTAAAAAATGGGTGCAAAGATGAATTAAGATTTGATTAATAATATAATTGACCCAAGTATATTTGAAATCTTTAATGGTTATAATCCTATCTAGGGTTATTGAAATTCTTGCTAAATGAATTAAGGGAGTTAAGAAGAGTAAAATAATTTTTAAAGGTGTGTGTATCAGTTGGTGGGGAGAGAGCATGGTTTTCAAATGTTGTTGGGTAAGAAAGTTGAAGAAAATGAAGTTTGCTTAATGAATTTCAATTTGTATGCATCATAAGTAGGTGCTCGATAAAATGTTCAAGAGGAGAATAACAACTAAAATAAGTAACTAGGTATGCCTAGCTCAAATTATGAAACAACTGCAATTGTGAAATAGAAGTTATGGTTATGTGTTTGGATGATTTCTTAGTTACTTAACTTAAATCTAATATGAAATTTAAGAGTTTTATAACTTGATGATGATATTTGAAATGAGACTGTTGAGAAAGCAAGTTGTAGGCAGTACACTTATCTATGAATAGCTATGACATGCATGAAAATAGTGATGCTTGTTTTGCTAAAATGAATTTTGTGGCATATTTAAAGCTGGATAATAGAAGTTTTCTTGTTAATAATGTTAAGGTCATTAAGTTCCTAGTAAAGTTGTTGGAAGAGAGTTGCTTTTCTTCTATAAGTATCAACGCATATTTATAGAGAGAAAAAAGAATAATAATTAACATAAGTATCTTTGATTGGTAAGAAATTGTTATCTAGAGAATTTAAAAAGTGTGTGTGTGTGTTGAAGTGATGAACTGGTTCTTTTGGTTAGGTGTATAGTTGGTTATGAGATTGATTATTTTGGGAAATCTTGGAAGAAGTGAATTGTATTCTAGGAGCGCATCAGCTGTGTAAATAGCATCCTATTATAACTTTTATTTGAATTATTTAATTTTCACATTGATATTGAAATAAGTAAGGAATAAGGATCTTATTTAATATTGTTTGCTCTTCTTGAGTTTTTTATATAAATTTCTCTTGCAATTTGAATTTAATTGATATGTAAAGTATTTGATAATTGTGATCCATGGATGGAGATGGTGAAAGGATTGTTTCTAAAAGGAAACAAATGTTGAATTGTATTGGAAAAAGATAATTTGGAAGATGTGGACTCCATGCATGCTTGATAGTGGTTTTGAGTTATTATTTGCAAACCTTCATGCTCTGATCACTTATATGAAATATTCATTACGGGTTTTCAAGATTAGATCTTTTATCCTTGGTGTGTTATGGTTAACCTCAAGCTCGCTTGATATTCGTGGGTCTTATACCCTGCGCTTTTTTCACGGCCTCGTACGGTCGATCGTGTGCCTCCTGCTGACCAATGAAGAGTCTCCTTAAGGGCATAAAGTTCGTTGATCCATCTGGAAGTGCTATTGGTGGATGTAATCATAGCTCTAGACTGTTGTACTAATATTTAAAGTTAGATGCTCCATGTAATTTATAGGTAGAATCCATGTATTTTGAATCGCATGTTTATAAGTTTAAGGCTTAAGGAATGTGAGTTTACTTAGATTCCGTGCCGGTCACCCCTTTAGGTTTTAGGGCGTGACAGTTGAAGCATCGTTTGAAGAATTCCTATTTAATGTGATGCAAATTTTTGGATTTATGCACGTAATTTAGGGGCTTCACGTAGACTATAGTTAGGATCCTCGCCTTCTTGTTTCATATACCAGTTGACATGGAGTGGAGCTTCTTTATGACTAAGCTTTGTTGAATTTGTTGCAGCATAGTTTTAGAGATGCTACTGTTAGAACATAATCACCATTAGTGTGTTTTTGATACAATTAGTATAGTGTGGTATATGCTGGTGTGCTGTATGCAGTGGTCCCCGTAGTCGGTTTTGTAATGGCTGCTGCACAATATCTCCCCTGTATACGTGTCCTAGC
This sequence comes from Acacia crassicarpa, assembly GCA_034222035.1. Taxonomy (NCBI): domain Eukaryota; kingdom Viridiplantae; phylum Streptophyta; class Magnoliopsida; order Fabales; family Fabaceae; genus Acacia; species Acacia crassicarpa. The sequence goes on from JAWXYG010000003.1 coordinate 46,952,949, forward strand.
GTCATTGGTGTTGTACGATCTCTGTAACTGTAAATATTCGCTGTGCCCTGTATTTCTATGCTATAAATACTAAAGGACCGAGCTGTGCACCATCACTTTTGGTGCCTCAGTAATTCTTGCATTTCTGCTTGCTCTGTTATTCTAACTTGGTATCAAAGCCACCATGGCCGATTCCTCCTCCTCCTCGTCAACAGTTTCCGTCGACTCTGTCTCTCCTTCAAATGCTAGATCCTACTCCCTCTTTAGTTCCTCTAGCCAAACCACCGCGATCAAGCTGGATCGTACCAATTTTTTGGTTTGGGAGTCCATTGTTCTTCCGTTGATCGAGGGTAATTAGCTGGAGGGCCACATCGATGGCACCTCCGTGGCTTCGGCGAAGCTCCTATTCGGCGCTTTAGGACATCCTAGTGATAGAATTTTGAAACAAGTTCTTTCTAATTGTAATAGCAATATTGCTAAAGTTGATAGTTCTGTTATAAGCAAGAATTCTGTGTGTGAAGCATGTCAGTTAGGCAAATCAAAGTACTTACCGTTTCCTAATTCTGTTTCGCATGCTAAGTTGCCTCTGGAACTTATCCACACTGACTTATGGGGTCCTTCACCCATACCATCACATCATGGCCATCGTTTCTATATCCATTTCATTGACGATTTCAGCCGCTACACATGGCTCTACCCTCTAAAACATAAGGGTGAAGCAATTCACGCGTTTAAACATTTCAAAGCATCAGTCGAAAATCAACTGGACCTAAGGATTAAAGCTCTTCAGTGTGACAATGGCAGTGAGTTTAAACCTTTCATTCCACTAGCTCATGAAGCAGGAATCAACATCAGGTTCACATGTCCGTATACTTCAGCCCAAAATGGGAGAGCCGAATGAAAACATCGGCATATTGTCGAAATGGGTTTGACGTTGCTTGCTCATGCAGGAATGCCCCTGAGATATTGGTCGATGCTTTTCAACATTCCGTGCTCCTGATCAATCAATTACCAACGCAGGTTCTGAAGGGCAAGACACCTCTGTTCAAATTGAAGAAAACAGAGCCTAATTACAGCAATTTACGGCTCTTCGGGTGTGCTTGTTACCCGTGCTTGAGACCATACCAATCTCACAAGTTTCAATTTCATAGTGAGAAATGTGTTTTTCTGGGCTTGGCTTTGCAACAGAAAGGATACAAGTGTCTGAGCGCAACTGGCAAAGTGTTTGTCTCTCGTCACGTAGTGTTCGATCATACTCTGTTTCCTTTCCGGACAGGTTTCATCAGGATGCAAGCGTCGAACCAGGGAGAAGAGAGTACAATTCCGCTTATAATTCAAGCCGGACAGAACTCAGCTCCAGTAGTGATCGGAGACCATGTCGATAATGCACCTACCTTCCAAGCTCCGACAGACCAATTGAATGTGAACTCAGAATGTGAATTTTGCGATATGGAATCTTCTCCAGCGCCTGATAGCCCTCGATCAGTTGGCTTGAATGAGCCCAATGTTGGAGAAGTTCATCCAACTAGCGTTGGGCCTCTAAATCACCATTCAATGACAACCCGATCCAAAGCTGGGATAACCAAGCCCAAGACTCCTTATATCGAGTCACTTAAAGTTGCTATGGATTCAATATCCCAGCCACACCCAGAGCCTTTGTTCAGTCCGCGAAGCCTTATCCTCTCCGTCTTGGCGGATGGCAATGAAAGACGAGTTTGAAGCTCTGTTGCTCAACAAGACGTGGTTCTTGGTTCCCTATCGCGGTCAAAAGTTAATCGGCAATAAGTGGATTTACAAAACGAAGTTCAAGGCTGACGGATCTCTCTTGAAGCACAAAGCAAGGCTTGTGGTCAAAGGCTTCCAGCAAACCCCAGGAGTGGATTTCAGTGAGACCTACAGTCCTGTAGCAAAATCAACAACAATTCAAGTAATATTATCGATTGCAGTAACTTATAATTGGGAGATTCGGCAACTCGACGTCAACAACGCTTTCCTCAATGGAATCTTGCGTGAGGAGGTCTTCATGCCTCAACCTGAGGGATTCATTGACCCTCAACGACCTAATCACGTATGCAGATTGGTAAAAGCTATCTATGGTTTAAGGCAAGCTCCACGAGCTTGGTTCGATAAGCTGAGACTTACTTTGCTGTCCTGGGGGTTTAAAAATCTGAAGAGTGACATATCTCTGTTTTTGCTTCAAACTCATACTTTGACCATTTTCATCTTGATATATGTTGATGATATCTTAGTCACAGGGAATAATCTAGTTTTTGTCGAAAAATTTGTGAGCCAGCTCAATTCAATTTTTGCTTTGAAAGACTTGGGGCCTCTCTATTACTTTCTTGGTCTGGAGGTATATAGGAATTCTCAGGGAATCTTTCTAAGTCAAGCTAAATATGTGACTGATTTACTCAGTAAATTTGGAATGTTAGGATGTGCACCAGTGCCAACACCCATGGTCACTGGAAGACACCTATCGGCTCTTGATGGTGAATTGCTAACTAACCCCACGGTGTATCAACAGGCTATCGACTCATTATAGTACCTCACAACCACCCGCCCAGATATCTCCTTCGCTGTGAACAAGTTAAGTCAGTACCTATCTCAGCCAAGAACTAGTCATTATCAAGCAGTTAAACGGCTTTTCCGGTATCTCAAGGGAACTTGCAAGTTTGGTCTTTATATTCAACCCTTCAACAGGTCTCAACCTCACCTAACAGCCTTCACAGACGCTGACTGGGCCTATGATATCGACGACCGGAGGTCTATGGCTGGACTATGTGTGTATCTGGGCAATAATCTAATTTCATGGTCATCTACGAAGCAGAAGGTGGTTTCCAGATCAAGTTCTGAGTCAGAGTACAGGTCCCTCTCTGACGGATCTGCTGAAATATAGTGGATCACTTCTTTGTTGTTTGAATTAGGGTTGCATCTTAAAAGGCCAGCTATCATTTGGTGCGATAACCTCAGTGCCAAGGCTCTCGCATCCAATCCCATACAGCACGCTCGCAGCAAACATATTGAAATTGATGTACATTTTATTCGAGATCTTATCCTATCAGGACTTATTGATGTCAGATACGTGCCTTCATCACAGCAAATTGCTAACTGTCTTACCAAGCCACTCTCACCGACTCAGTTTCATTATTTCAGAAGCAAACTCGGGCTAGTTGACATACCCTCTCGTTTGAGGGGGGTGTTAGAATATAATCACCATTAGTGTGTTTTTGATACAATTAGTATAGTGTGGTATATGTTGGTGTGCTGTATGCAGTGGTCCCCATAGTCGGTTTTGTAATGGCTGCTGCACAATATCTCCCCTGTATATGTGTCCTAGCATCATTGGTGTTGTACGATCTCTGTAACCGTAAATATTCGTTGTGCCCTGTATTTCTGTGCTATAAATACTAAAGGACCGAGCTGTGCGCCATCACTTTTGGTGCCTCAGCAATTCTTGCATTTCTGCTTGCTCTGTTATTCTAACTGCTACATTTACTAGGAAGACACTGCCAAAATCTCTCTGGAAGTCTATAATGTTTTAATTATATGAATTATATTTATAGACTTTATGATATGCAGTATAAATATGTATACATGTAAATATGATAAAATCTATATATTTCAAGCTTAAAGGATATGGGTATTCATATTCCGGGGAGGTCACATTTGAATTTTCGGGGCGTGACACTTTTAAGGGCATAAGTTGAATTTTTTTTTTTTTTGAAAGGTACAGGCAAGCCGTAGCTTGATAAGGAAAGGAACTAAACTATAAAAAGTCTAGCCCTCAAAAGAACAACCTAGGTGCTAGAGTAGCAGCGGCAGGCCAACTGGTCTCTCAATGCCATGTGAAGGCAACCTCGTGGTATCTGCGGAATTAGAGTTACGTCCTCGCTCGCAGGAACAACTTGTCCTTCTTTGGCCAAGAAGTCAGCGCATGCTATGTTGTCTCTCGGGGTGTAAAGAAGCTTGACATTCCAATCTCGGAAGAGCAAGTCTCTGATGTCGCCGATGACGTCTCGCAGTGGGTGGTCAGCATGACAGCTATCTCGCATGAGGATGTTGATGGCCTCAAGAGAGTCTGAGTAGAGCAAAACCCGCTGCAACCCCAACCGTATGGCCATTTGTAAACCCAGCAGGATGGCATAAAGCTCAGCCTCGATAACAGAGCGAGTACCAAGAGATTTATAGAAGCCCATCAACCAGCAGCCTTCAGAGTTTCTGATGACACCTCCACAAGCTGCTTGAAATTGATGTCGAACAGACCCATCAACATCGATACGGACCACATTTTCTGGAGGGGGTGTCCATGATTTCTCATCGTTCCTGTCAAAACAGAAAACCCGGTGAGAAAGATTGTGGTTGGTCGTATCTTCCATGAGAAAATAATTGCATAAATGTAGCAACTCCCTGGTGTTTTTTGTTTCGCCTTGAAATAAAGATTTGCATCTGGATGTCCACAGAATCCAACATCCCAAGCTGAAGATCCTAGGCCAGGAGGAATTCTGAAACCTTCCTTTTCCCGCCTTATGCTTAGTGTTCCAATTTAGCCAAACCTGCAAGTTACCTGCAAAAAACTTGGAAAAGTAGTTAGGTTTTACAATTGCTTTCCACAAATTTCTCGCTCTCTCGCAGTCCCTGAGAACGTGAATCACATTCTCCTCACTATCGCAGTGGAACGGACAACGGTTCACATTAGTAAGACCCCTTTTTGCTCTGAGAGAATTAGTGATAAGCCTTTCATGGCCAACCTGCCACATGAAATATTTCAATTTTTCAGGGAGCTGCCATTTCCACAACTGGGACCAGAAGTTATTACTACCTCCTCCTCCTTGATCAGAAAGGTGAAGATAAGCTGATTTTACGGAAAAACAACCATCTTTCGCAGCTCTCCACGTGAAGCAATCAGGGGAGTTGTTGCACGGAGGTTGAGTTTTGAGGATGATATTAATGATGTGAGGGGGAAGAATTCCCTACCACCTGCTATTGTCCCATCTACCATTCATCCACAAATTATCCCTCACTGTTTCTTCTTCATTAATTAAAGATGGGTATAGGGCAAAGGCCAAGAGAGGACGATGAAGAGGAAGCCAAAGATCGCACCAAAACCTGGTCTCAGCTCCATTGTTGACTTTCCTTCCAACTCCCTCCAGGAATTTGCCCCAAACCTCGACAATGGCTTTCCAAGCAGCCGATGAGTTTCTCTTCCTGGAAACACTGGGCACAGACAAATCACCACAATTATATTTGGACTAGAGGCACTGAACCCAAAGAGCATTTCTTTTAGTGAGGAGGTTCCAACATAGTTTCATAATAAATGCCTTATTTTGGCGCCTGAGATTTTTAAAGCCAAGCCCTCCTTGCCTCTTCGCTTGAGTAATTTTGTCCCAGGCAACAAGGTGCATTTTCTTGATATCTTCATCCTGGGACCAGAAAAACTTCCTCGAGATTTTGTCGATTTCATTAATAGTACAAATAGGGAGAAGGGTAGACTGCATATGGTAGCTAGGCAGAGAGGATAGGACAGATTTGATAAGAACCGAGCGACCAGCGATAGTCAGGAATTTGGATTTCCACATGGATAATTTAGAGCGAGCTTTTTGCACAATGGGGTGATACGTGGCCTTCGTAATCCTCTTGTGGATGATCGGCACACCCAAGTATTTCCCCAGATCCGCAGTGAGTCCAATCCCGAGCGTTTGGCTAAGGTCCAAAGCTCTATTAATGTTAACATTAGCAAAACAGAACATTTTTGATTTCTCCAAGTTAATTCTATGACCAGAGACTTCGCAGAAGATTTGCATCACCTTTCGGACCTCAGTTATCTGGCCAGAAGAAGCTTCGGTAAAAAGGATAAGATCATCAGCAAAGAACAGGTGAGAAATATGAGGACCTCTTCTTTTGAAGGTGAAAGGTTTCCATCGTCTGGCCTGACATTCAGCTTTTATAAGGTGACTAAGGCGCTCCATGCAGAGAACAAAGATATACGGGCTTAAAGGATCTCCTTGTCTAACACCTCTAGAAGGGATAAAACTTGGACTTTCATCGCCATTCCAGAGGATAGACATAGAAGTCGTAGACATGCAAGCCACTATGAGATCAACAAGATTTTTATCCAAATTCAAACATGCAAGCGTGTTTTTAATGAATCCCCAATCAAGCCTGTCAAAAGCCTTTTCCATATCGATTTTGATGGCGACATATCCTTTTTTCCTGCCCTTCATTCTCATAGAATGGATAATTTCTTGGGCAATAATGATATTATCACAGCTAGATCTATTAGGAATAAAACTGCATTGCTCTTGACTTATAAGATGACCCATTATACCTCTAAATCTGTTCGCTAAGACTTTGGTAATGATTTTGAAGCTCACGTTACACAGCGAAATGGGGCGGAATTCTCTTAGCGAGGATGGGTTGTCGACCTTAGGGATGAGAACAACCTTGGACTTATTGATGCTAGTCATTTTGGAGGGATATTTAAAGCATTCTTCAATGAACTCACAGATTTTATCCCCCACAACGTCCCATTGTGTTTGGAAAAGGTGGGCATTAAGGCCATCGGGTCCCAGGGCTTTAAAGGTTCCCATAGCAAAGGTAGCATTCTTGATCTCAACTCTGGAGACTTTCCTTGATAGCATTCTCAGATTATTAGCGTCAATGGGTGGGAAATCAGAGCACAGCTCACCAGGGTCTTTAACAGAAGGATCTCTGGAGTAAAGGTTAAGGAAGAAGTCATGTGCCATCATTTTCGCAGTATAGTGATCCTCAACCCAGTCCCCTGCATCATTATGGATGGCGCCAATTCTTTGCTTCCTCCTTTTTATCATTGTTGAGGCATGGAAAAATCTTGTATTTCTATCTCCTGCCTGCAGCCATTTGCTTCTGGATTTCTGGAACCAAAAGATTTCCTCCTGGGTTGCTACTTTATGATATTCATCCCACAGTTTTCTCTCCAACTTAAATAGACCAGTTTGCAAGTTCATCCTCCTACTCCTCTCAATTCCCTCAAGGCGACGGATGATTTCTTTTTTCTTTCTTGCGAAGTTACCAACCCTAATGTCGTTCCATTGAGAGGCACTTGTATGAAAGCTTTGAAGACCATGAAGCCAGTCCTTCTCGTGCCAAGCTTCCTTAGTGATGTCTTTGAAATCATTTTCCAGGGTCCATGCAATCTGGTAAGAGAAAGGTTTGTGATAGCTATTCCTCTGATCCGATGGATGATCCAAATTGACCACAACAACCCGATGATCAGATTTGAATTTAAGTTCGTGACGCACCGAGTGGTTTGGAAAGGAATTAATCCATCTGAAATTAGTGAAGACCCAATCTAGCCTTTCTTTTAGGCCCTGCTTCTCCCAAGTGAATCTTTCCCCTTGCACATTAACCTCAATAAGCTCAGTGTCCTCAATACAATCCTTGAAATGTTGCATGGAGGTCCAATGGGGTTCAGCCCCTCCAAGTTTATCATTAGGGGACAAGTATGTATTGAAATCGCCCAGAACAATCCAAGGGAGATTGGTGTTAGCATTGGAATTAGCAAGGGAGCGAAGCGAGTTCCATAAAGTAATTCTGCCCGCAGTAGTAGTTTCACCATACACAACAGTGATAAGGCTTATACTGTTACTGTGGAGGTCTTTGACCTGACAGTGAAGTAATTGAGTGGTGGAGATAAGGTAGGTAACATCAAAAGCACCATTGTCCCACAAAAGCCAAATACCTCCTGAAAACCCCGTAGATTCAACACGAATCCAATGACTAAATCCCAATTTACGACAAACTTTATCAGCTCTTATACCGCTAATGCGAGGCTCCAAAAGACAGAGGATATTAACATGATATTTAAGAACCACATCTTTAGCAGTTACAGGGAAGGCCCGTCTGCCGGCCCCCCTACAATTCCATGATGCAATAATCATTAAAATAAATAAATTGACAGAGATGAGGTAGAAATACTTACCTGCACTCCCTAGCGTCGCCCTCGTCCTGTTGCTGGGCCTGGGTTTCAGGCACTATAGTGCTATTTTCCTCCAAGAAATCAGGAGCAATGTCTTCGTTGGGATCCCATTGATCAACAGAATGACTACTATGATCTATGGGAGAAACACCATAGGCGAGCTCTCCCGTAGGGGCATTATTGGGAAAAGCCGTAGAAGGATCCTGCTGTGCCAGCGTGCTGAGGTTGCCTTGGACAATAACGTGGGCTCTTTGGGTTTTATTTTCGGTTTTCCTCTCATTGGATTTTTTTTGACCCACGTGAAGAACCAAAGCATTATTCGAATTGAATTCAATTTGAGTGCTTTGCAATTGGACAGGCCCATCAGCATCATGTAATTTTTCTTGCCCTTGAGTCACGCCACAATTCATTTTGGTGGCCTCTTTTGAAGTAGATTGTAGTGCCTTCCCAAGCCCAGCATCTTCGTCTGAATTAATGGCCTCTTTTGAAGTTGATTGTAGTGCCTTCCTAAGCCCAGGATCTGCGTGTGAATTAATGGCCTCTTTTGAAGTTGATTGTAGTGCCTTCCCAAGCCCAGGATCTGCATGTGAATTAATGGCCTCTTTTGAATTAAATTGCAATGCCTTCCCAAGCCCAGGATCTACGTTTGAATTAATGGGCCCATTAATTTGCTTTTTCTCTATTAGCCTAAATTGGGCCTTAACCTTGTGGCCAACATCCATCCCTTGTCCATTATTCTTGCTAGCTTGCGTGGAAGTGCCCGACTGCTTCTTCTTCCCAACCTGACCGTTCTGCCCATTCGTTTTCACCATCAAACCGAGCTCGTTCCCAACTTGTCCAGATCGTACGACAGAATCCTCTCTTGTCAGATGGCGATCATCATCTAGATTTTCTAGTAGCGCGAATCGAGTGTTCAGTCTGACAGGGCCTAATTTCGTCGTCCTAGTCCCAGATGTCGAGGTATTTCGCTGAGCTCCCATGGTTGCCGACCGTTGAGGTGCTCTGGCCTTGTTACCCCGACGGTTGACCAACATCCATGGCCCAAATTGGTCTTCCGACGACGATGCCGGCTGTTTCACCGATGGAGGCCGACTGATTGATTGCTGTGGCGGATTCACCAAAGCTTTTGACGAAGGTTGTTGTATCGGGTCTGTCTCACCGTTTGAGGTTGTCGGATCAGAGCATGTGAACGGACACTCATCCCTTCTATGGCCGAAATGCCCACAAGTGAAACAAATGAGGGTAAGGCCCTCATATTCTACATTAAAAACAGAGCCTGCTGCAATGATCTTTGGCACAAGCTTCTTTTGCAAATCTAATTCCACGCAAATCCTGACGAATTTTCCTCTTTGTACTCTTGGCGTTGCTGCTTGGAAATCCTGCAAAGTGTTCATGTCTACCTTCAACGTGCGCCCGATGCGATCACCCAGACGTGAAATGCAATGTTTATTATAACAATGCATTGGGACATCTGGGATCCGAACCCATGTAGCGACTCTGCCCAGAGGGTTTTGATAAGGATTAAAATATGGAGTCCATCGCTGAACAAGAACGCAGTGCTGCCTAATTACCCAGGGGCCATCATATAACACTTTACGGTAATGTGATCTCCAAAGTTCTTGGTCTTGGAACCTGACCACGAAGTAGTTATTTGGGATGTCAATTAATTCAAAGTTTGAAAATCCCCAAAGTTTGATGAGGAGCTCTTTTAGGATAAAAAGATTGAATTTCTTGCCAAGAACAGTGAGGATTAGAGCATAGTTCCATGGCTCACACCACTCATTGAATTCCTCTTCTGTGCAGGGCGCTACAGGGTAAAGTTCCTTGAGCTTTCTTATCTCCTCAGATTCCTCTGGAATTTTCCAGCGTATTTCATTGTCATCATTGAAGAGATCGTCCTCCTCCATTATATGGCTACTGTGAGCAACTCCGTTGAAGCCCATCAGGGAAGCACGGTAGGAAGAGAATTTTGATGCTTTATTTTCTGTCTTGTCTGTACTTCCTTGTTGCTGGAAATTGTTGCTATGTTTAGCCATTTGATCTGTTTCATTATCAAGCATTCTGTCATCCATAATGGCGTTAGTGATACTTTCTGTTTTTTTCTTCTTTTTGCGATCCTCTTGACCTTCAGCGGGTGGCCGGTCCGGTGGCAGTTTGCGCAAACCCAGAGTCTGTTGGCAGGAGAGCATTGGGAGAATCTGTCGAAGCCATTTCTCTAATCCGTCTATAATTCATAAGTTGAATTTTTAACATCTCAAATGAAGCATCAATTAACCTTCCAAACTTGATCTCTCTATATGAAGTCTTTTGGCTAACTCGAAGCACCTCATCGATGCTTGTTGAGCCAACAAGATGTGCCCGCCGCAGATCCACTTTTTTATATTTATTAAAATTAAATATTTAGTTAATTCTGAATGTTTGAATTTTATCATATACATGATTATAATATTTTATATGCAAATAATTGATGAAGTAAGAAGAAAAGCATAAATATTGAGATTTAATTAAATAATTGATTTAAATAGGTATAAACGAATGGGTTTAATATGAAATTTCACAATATCGTGGGTTCCAATCGATCATTGTATAACGAGTATATCTATGAAGATGCCCCCACACTCTTTTTCCCTTTTCCTGAGTTTCTAATTTCATATCAGATCCTTTTACCTTAGTTTTGCTTTGGTAATTAGTGATATAATGACTTCGCTGGTGCAGAATCAAATTTAGACACATCCTTTAAATGGAACATCCAGTCTGGGAAGAATCTGGCACTTCGAATTCAACTCCAAATTAGTTTGATGTGTTTTTGAGTTTTGCAGAAGACACTCTAAAATCATGTCCTCACACGTATCTGACATTATAAATATTTGGAATGTTTTTTTGTCCTTTAGCATTATATTTTAAAGTTCTTTTTTTTTTAGAGATTTTCCCTTAAATATTTAGCCTAACTAATATTTAAACTGAGTGATATTTATAAATATAAGACATAGTTTGTAGTGAAAATTAGGCCATATATTTATGATAGGAGGAGTACAACCTTTTTCAACCCAAATTTGTTTAATTTGATGGAGCTTCTTGTCAATTCACACCAATATTAACAGTTAATTTGATGGTAAAATATTGTTACCGTAAAGAAATAATTATAATGAAAAACCTGAATTATTTTATTTTAAGTTATATTTACTTTGATGTTATAACATTTCATAAAATGCATACTGAAATAATTATAATGAAAGACCTGAATTATTTAAATAGCTCTCAGGAACTTGATGTTGATGTAGTAACAACCCGCTAGAAATCCTTATAACCTACAAACTAATACAAATGGAATGGCATAAGCCCAAGCTGATTTCAAATGATTTTTGGGAGACGGCACCATAATTAATAACAGAACTATGAATGATTAAAGACTCAGATCAGACCGCACATCAGCTAATGAGTCTTTCAACTTGTGTTTTTCAGTTGGCCAAAAAAAAAAAAATACTTGTGTTTTTCAAATGGTTGAACTGTTTTTACCAATTGAAAATATTGGTGTTCGATTTGAGATTAAATTGCGAACGGGGGTGGAACCATAAAGCCCAAAGAGGAGCTGCTAATTAGGTGGAAGTGGAACCCACCTAAATGGGGATGGACTAAACTCAATATAGAAGGGGCGGCGAAAGGAGCTACTGGCAGTGCTGGGTGTGAAGGACTGCTTAGAGGATGCAGTGGCGAGTGGGTTAGCGGGTTTGCTCGAAAATTAGGAAGATGTTCTGTTGTGCTATCTGAGTTATGGGGTGTGCTCACTGGACTTGAGCTTGCAGCTGAACTCCAGATTCAGTGTGTGGAAGTGGAGAGTGACTCATCCACGGTGGTCTCAATGATCCATAAGCTGCAGGAGGAGGAACCTGAGGGTTCCAGCATTCTGAATGACATTTGCAGGGTACTGATGAAATTCTCAAAGGTGGTAGTCAGGCATGTTTATAGGGAAGGTAATTTGTGTGCAGATGCCTTAGCTAATCTGAGTTTTAGTCAAGACGATGTATTTGTTGTTTTTTCTGATCCGCCTGATGGTATTCGAAAATACCTGTACAGTGATAGTGTGGGAGTATACTACCCACGCTATGTAGTGATTCAGTAATGATGTTTTGATTGGGCTTTGCCCCGTATGAATACCAAAAAAAAAATGCGAATGGGGGTTGATTTTTGATAACCCAGGTAGGGGTGTTCAAGGTGACTAGACATTTTAATATTGAAATCTCGTCTGTAACCACCTGAGAATGGGATAAGAATCGGGATCACTTTTGAGATCTCAGTCTCAATTCTAGTCCTGGTTATTTTTTAAAAAAAAAAAGATGTTACCTCTTAAATTAAGTTATTCTTTAATACAATATGTATCACACTTTTAACTGGAGTTAAACTGCATATATCGTGATACTAATATTAACAATATACCATATGATGATGATGATGAATAATGTTATTCTTCAACTCTAATAGAACATATTTATATTTTTTAAGCTTATTATGTTTTTTAAAATAAACTGAGAGTCGCTCTCTCTCTTTTTTTTTTTTTATACAATAAACTGAGAGTATATCCCAATACTAGCAGGATACCGGGACTGGGATGCAAATTGCATCCCACTTTTTATGAGATTTTGTCGTTGAATATATATTATTTTATTTTTGATTGTGTTACAGACCGGCCCAAAGCCCAAGTCCAATCTAAGGCCCAGTTATGAGTGTAGCCAGGAGCAAGATCCAATATCACGAAAGGATCTAATCTATTAGCATTTAGGAATAACTGGACCATATCCACGGAATATGCACCCCGAGATACTCGCCACAGATATAGCGCCTGCTCAGGATACTCGCCCCGGATATTCGAAATGGTCGAGATATCCGCCTCGGACATCTCTATAAATACCGCTGTCGAATGACCAGGTTCACACATTCTAACTTGTGCTCTCTTTATCTTCTATCACAGAGAGCACACACACCATCTCCTGGCTAAACGCCTCCAAGTATACATCGAACTACGTGGACTTTGATCCCTTCAAAGGGTAGTAGGCTCTAGGCTTGATACATAGTCAAGTCCAATTAATTTTGTTCTCAGGATAGAACAGATTACTATGATAAAATATAACAAAGCGTGAAACAATATTAATCACCCTCATTTCATCTTTATTGTATATTAATAAAAGCATTAATTTTTCGTGCAAAAAAAATAAAAGCATTAATTTGTGCGAACGGGGGTTGATTTTTTATAACCCAGGTAGATAGGGGTGTTCAAAGTGAGCTGGCCCTGGACATTTTAATCCTGAAATCTCCTATCACGTCTGGAACCACTCGAGAATGGGATAAGAATCGGGATCACCTTTGAGATTTCAGTCTCAATCTTAGCCCTAGTTATTTTTTATTTTTTTTAAAAAAAAAGAACATTTACCTTATAAATTAAGTTATTCTTCGATACGACATGTATCACATTTTTAGTTGGAGTGCATATATCGTGATACTAATCCTAACTAAGTTCGTCTGAATGGGCTTTTGAAAAAAGTGATTTTTTTAAATGCTTATTTTTTAAGCTCCAAACTGAAACTTTAAAAAAAAAGGAGTACTAACATCATCTAAACACATAAATTAATTAAAAAGCATTGTTTTGCATTAAAAAAGTGTTTTTTTCCCTCAAAAAACCCATCCAAAGCGGCCATACGATATAAAGATAATAACAAATATTATAATAATAATAATAATAGTAATAATAATAGTAATAATAATAATAAGTATAATTATTATTATTGTTGTTGTTGTTGTTGTTGTTCTTAGGGTAAATGATTTCTCCTGTCACTGGAGATAAAGTTATCTCCAGTAAGCCCAAAACTACGTCGTTTTGGATTAATGAAGGGTGTGTTTGTAATTTTAGGTGAATTAATGAAGGGTGTTTCGGTAAAATTCATATGGTAAAAAGATAAACAAAATTACGGATACAACCTTCATTAATTCACCTAAAATTACAAACACACCCTTCATTAATCCAAAACGACGTAGTTTTGGAATCACTGGAGATAATTCTATCTCTAGTAACAGGAGAAATCCTTTTCCCTTATTATTATTAGCGTTATTCTTCAACTCTAAATCAATTTATATAATTATTATGGCCTTATTAGTTGTTAAATGATGACTTTAAACAAAAGGATATGGAGAGTTTAAATAATATAATTATATTTTTTAAAAGCTTATTATTTTTTAAAAAAATAAACTGAGATTTCTCGTTCTGTCCCAATACTACCAGTATACCCACTTTTTATGAGATTTTGTCGTTGAATATAAATTATTCTCTTTCTGATTGCTACGATAAAATATAACGAAGCGTGAAACAATATTAATCACACTAATTTCATCTTTGTAATATTCAACTAAAGTGGATGTTCTTTCCATAATAATATATTTAAAGAGTTAATCTTTATCTTAAATATAAAAAATATTTTTTCTATTTGTCAATCTTTTTCTAATTTATTTTTATGATGATATCTTAAGTCTCAACAATAATCAAGGATGTGAGAGAAATAATGAAGATGATTAGGTTATTTAAAAAATATGTGTTATATTAACTAACTTGCTTGATGTAATAAGATTAAGAAAAATATATCGTATATTATTATATTAAAGACGAGAGAGAGCATTGCTGTCAAACTCAAGAGTTGACTCTCCGAGTTTACCGTTTTTACGTTTCTAGCTTACAAAAACAAGTGGAGTTAGTAGTAAACTCGTGCTAGTTGTAAACTCGGTTAAACTCACGAGTTTATACACTGAGTTTACTATTTTTACGTTTCTAACTTACAAAACCGTGTTAATTTACTCATAAACTCGTGTTAACTTTTTTTTATTTGATCATACTCAGCAACTTTATATAGAAATTTCCTTATTAAATATGATAAATAGTGAATGTTGATGGATTTAATTTCAATTATTTAGATTTAAAATATATTTAAATCAAATTGATTTTATTTTTATATTTTAATTATTTAATTATACACTAATAATACCTATTTAATAATAAAAGTTGTTACGGACCTACACTAGGCCCAACACGTGGATGGCCCAACTAAGAACATACTACATATCAAGATCTACCTACAATACAGGAGGATCCTATCTTGGCGACAATCCAGGTATCTATCCAAATCAATATCTGGTAGTTATGATATTGAGGGCCTTAGATCACATAACTTACGAGATTCAACCTAAAGTAAACTTTTATAAATACAGAAGTCAAACCTTAAGGTACACTAAACTATTTATATACAGTCATCACCACATACACAACCTCCTTTTTGGCAAGAGCCTTATTTATGCATAGTGATCTTACACTCTCCTAGATATTTACTCCATAGATATTTTGGCAAAGCCCATAGATCCAAGATCAAAGTACTAACCTTATTTTTGCCTTTTTAATCCTAGGGTTTTTTAGTCTTTTTGTTTTACAATTCAATCCCAATCAAGACCCTAAAACCTATTTTGGAAATTTCAGACTAATAGTATCTTTTTAGGTTTATTTTGATTAAAATGGCTTCTATGTTTTTCCCTGTTTATAGTTGGGTGTCGATCTACGAGCCCACGTGGGAGGGGACTATTCCCAAGAATCGTACAGTCACACACCAACCTCTTTTAATATAAAAAAAATCTTGTTTAGGGCTCATATTATAAAAAAAACGTGAAAAAATACCCAAAGACTTTGAAAATTTAAAAAAAGACCCAAAATTCTGAAATTTCAGAAAAGATCCAAGTGAGTTAATGGGGCAGATATAGTTGTTAGCGGGGTACTGATATAATTGTTAACTGGGCTAATTTAGTTGCAAAAAAAATTTTAGTTTTAACAACTAAATAAGCCCAGTTAACAACTATTTCAGTACCCCGCTAACAACTATATCAACCCCTTTAACAAATCACCTTGGGTCTTTTCTGAAATTTCAGAATCTATTTTTAACAACTAAATCAGCTCAGTTAACAACTCTATCAATACCCTAATAACAATTATATCAACCCCATTAATAACTATATTAACCTCCAGCTAATCTTGAGTATTCTTTTGAATTTTCAATGTCTTTAGGGCTTTTTCCCTTTGGATAAAAAGGGCCGTAAACAGGATTTTTCTTCTAATATATATGCACACACACTCTCTCTCCCTCAATATATGTTTGGTTCTTGATTTATGTGCCTAGCCCACGCGGGGCATAACCTCCTCTAATAAATATGCACACTCTCTCTCTCTCTCATTATATGGTTGATTCTTGATTTATGAGCCTAGCACACGCGGGGCATAACTATTCCCAAGGATTCCTTCTACAACCACCCACCCACCCAGTCTCTTAATTAATTAAGAGCTGAGCCTACTGCGTGACGAGGATGCCATGGCTTTTGTCCTGGCTTTACATTAGGCGCTATTCATGTTTTTTAAAAGTGTTATTCTCTTTAATTAGTGGAATTAGATATTTTTTTAAATTTTTTTATATATTATATTTATTTAAATTAGATTATATAGTGTATCTTAAAATTTTTTTACACCCAATATTTTAAATTAATTAATTTCTAGGATATTAGGGTTACAAAAATACTAAATACAGGACTGAAATTTAATTAATTTGAGATATTAGGTGTAAAAAAAATTTCATGATCTAGCATATAATATAATCTAAATAAAAAGAATATATAAAAAATTTTAAAAAAAATACCTAATCCCTTTAATTAGAGAAAATAATACATAAGAAACATATAAGAGAATAGCATCTAATATGAACGTCTTTTACCCTATGGGAATATTGTCACATGCTTAAGTCAAGTCACTGCCAAATCTCCCACGTAGGCTTCGGCTTGAATCATTTGGATCTTTCTCAATATTGGATTTGGGTTCTCCCCTTTTCATTTTTCTTTAATTTTTTAATAGTCTCATTGAAATAAATACTGGATTTGAGTTCTCTACTTTCCATTCTTCTTTTAAGTGGTCTCATTGTTGTGTGTTTTCGGCCTTCAAATTAGGTAAGAGTGGAGATTGTACTTGATTCTTAGAATTAGGTTAATGTGGGCTAGAGTTATGAAATAATTTGGGGGACCCCTGTAACATCCTGAATTTTGAATCTAATATCTTGAACATAAACCTATTTTGGGAAGACTAGTAGGCTCTATTTTTGGAAAGTAATAAATTTGAAATCAGTATTTTGTGGGCCCCGTGAATAGTATTTACTATTCACGTATACGTTTCTACTATTTACAAATACGTATTTAAAAAAAAAATATATATATATATATGTTATTCGCAAATACGTATTTAATACTTGAAATTTGTGAAATATGAATAGTGTTCACTATTCACAAATACGTATTTACTATTTAAAAATACGGTATTTACTATTCCAAAATACGTATTTACTATTCATGTGGGACCCACGTCAAATTATTTCTCCTCTGCCGACAGAAACTCTCGTGAAGTTTGAAAATTTTGTCAGCGGGACCCACGTAATAGTAATTTACTATTTGAATAATAATATTATATTATTATAATATAATATTATTTACTATTCATGTGGGACCCACGAAAAATTATTTCCACAACCAACCACGGGAAGAGTCACGGCAGGTTTGAAAATTTGTCACGGGGAAAATTACGTAGAACGACCCAGAGACGAAAATTACACTTAAGGACCCATTTTCCAACTATAAATAGACCTTCCATTTCATTTCATTCTTCACAACTTCTAAGAGCTATAGAGAGAGGTAGAGAGAGAGAGAGAGTAGAGAGATATTTGCTTGAGAGTTATAATAGCTGGTTGGTGATTCGGGTATTAGCAAGTAACAGGTAACTCTGAATATTCTTCCTTATACTTGTGAATTATGTATGATTATAAATTTGTTTGTTTACTATTTTGGCAAGAATATTTAGAAAATATTTATGGTTTTAAGATCTGGTGTGGGAACTTTGATTTGCAAATCTGCAGAGGTACTATTTATACGTACGTTACTATTCACGTATACCGTATTTACTATTCATTTTTACTATTCATGTTACTATTCACGTATACTGTATTTACTATTCGCGTATACCATATTTACTATTCACACCGTATTTACTATTCATTTTACTATTCACGTATACCGTATTTACTATTCATTTTACTATTCACGTATACCGTATTTACTATTCATAATACTATTCACGTATACATACCGTATTTACTATTCACGTATACATACCGTATGTACTCTTCATTTTTACTATTCATGTATATACATCGTATTTTACTATTCACATATACGCATAGTATTCACTATTCATAAATACGCATATTGATGTATAAAACTTTATGGTATAATAATGCATTATTTTGAGTGAACATATTCATCATGGAGGTTGTATTATGATGGGTGGAGTAAGGAGGGATTTGAATGATAAGAATGATTTATGCCACCACTCGGTGCACAGTGGATGGTACTTGTTTCAGGGCCCCATCTTCCATGTTTTCCTCTGGCCGGGATTTCATTGGAGTTGTGGGACATGTGACACCTCCTTAGTTATTTTAAAGGAGGGGAGCCATAGTCCAGATTTAAGCTATATACCTTTGGCCGGGTGTATCTTAAGTTTTGGTGAGCTTGGAACAATTCAGTCAAATGAATAAGTTTCTATTGGACTATGTGTTAGCCTATGGCTCCAGTCTGCGGTATAAGGGAGGTGGTGATATAAGGGAGGCTGCATACTGCATAGTGCATTTCTGAACAGTTCAAGAATTTGATATGATGATGAATATTCTGTAAAGACATGAGATGAGAACTTTTGAGATATATATGTTTTAACACCTTCTATATTGATGACTATTAGTATAAATTATTTTGTATGATAAATTATGGAATCTATATATATATTTGAAATCAGCCCATATCTTTTTGTCATATATTATTTGCTCGTGTACGGTAGAAATATTTAGTAGTTACTGAGATGTGTAATCTCACCCCATATTAACATTTTTCAGGTGAATAACTTAGTAGAGATCAAGGGAATGCACCCATGGAGTGAGCTTTGTAGGCTCTTCTGTACTCCTTTAGTTTATGTTGTGTTATTTTATTTGCCATGAACCTAAAAGACTTCCGCATTTTAAAATAACTCTTAATTATTGGATTTATTTTGGCCTTTATAAATGGATTTCTACCTTTGGCCATATTGTAAATATGTGTTTGAGTGTTGAATATCCTATATTTGGAGGTGTTACCATTATTTTGGCCAAGATTTTGGTATTGAAAATGAGGCGTTACATTTTTGGTATCAGAGCAAAGGTTCTGGCCAATCTGTAAATTTCCTATCAGTTTTCTAAATAAAAATTTTGAGGTCATGGCAAATTAAATATCATAACATGTGCATTTTCCTTTATAGCTTTGGATTCTTTTTACCAATTTTCTTGTGACATTCATGATAGGAGAAGAATGGGTTAATCAAAATATTCAAGTGATTGATAATGAGGATTTATGATTTGAGGATGTGATTGAGATTAAATTTCAGAGCTGCGTAGCGGAAGTTGGTAAGTAGAAAATTTATTGAATATTGGATTCTGTAGGCCTAAAATTACTTTCTAGGATGAATATTTTTATTGGTGTCTAGGAAAGTGATTGAAAGACTAAGCCCCTATTTGATGTTTATTCAATTAGTTGCCGTTGTAAAAAGTATGAAGAGATTTTCGCTAGATTTTCACTTACCTAGCTAATTTATATGAGTAACAGATGACAATACCATAACAGAATACGGGCATAGTCTTGATTATACAGAATAACTGGCTTAAGTTTGAATTTAATAAGATAAAGTTGAGTTTGGCAGGAAAACTCGAAAATCCTTATGAATCCTAGAATAAGAGATTACAAACATTAGCAAGAAGGCTAGACTATATTATTTCAAGCATCAAGAACAACAGTTGGTACAATCCCACCGCAAGCTTCGACTATCTCAAGTTTAAGTCTATTAATTTCTTCCTGAGCGGCTGCTCTTGAGAGAGGACCATCAGGAGACATTGTTCTTCTCAATCTAGCTATTTGCTTCATAGTGCTTCGAATTTTTACATAAGGCCAATGCTTTATTCCTCCCCTATGGCATATTTTCATTAGAACATTTTTGCATAGACGAACTTGTTGAGCCGCTTCTTGTTGAGGTAAATGGAATAAGTCTCTAAGATCATTAATTGACATTGATGCAGCTCTAATATTTTGTTCAGCTCTTGATCGGTATGGATTACTAGGTATGGGGAGTGAAGGATTATTATTTACAACCATGAGCTCTTTTCCTTTATTGGATATATTTTCTGTATTGGTTGGAAATGAACTATTAGGGAGTTCATTTTGATTTTTAGTCCATTCCAAACCAACACAAAGGGCCTCATAGTAGGCTGATAGGGGATCTGACACCAGGACATACCCTAAAGAATTTTGATTCAAACAATAATTTTCTAGAAAATGTTTGACATCTTCTAAATTTTTCTTACCAAAGTCAAATACTTGAGGACTGGAAGAACCTCCTTGTACGTCCTGGTGAAAGACAGCGTGGCATATCATACCAATCCTCCCATGAACTTCAAGTTTATGGTATTGAAGTCCATTGGTATGAATAATCTCTCGTAGAACATGGCAGCAACCACATGAAAATGGATTAGTAGTCTCAGTCAAGGTAGAAGCAGGATTCCTTGGTTGAGAAGGTACCGTAGACTCCATAAGTTCTGCCACATTACGACACCTTTGGACAGGTCGCCTTGATGGACCTGCTTCAGATTCCTTTCTGTTAGTAGTGGTAAAAATAGAATCTTGTATCCTTGGAGGAGGAGTAGGAATGTTAATCGTTGAGGCAGATGAATGAACGTTCATACTTACGGGATTTTGGGGAAGTAAAGAAGAATAAGGGTATGATGCATTGTTTGACAAATCAGACAACATGTTAGTCTGATAGTCATGAAGTAAGGCTTCAAGAAAGAAAGGGTTGAATGAATCGGAGACTGGAATAGAGTTACTTGAACCGGCCATGTTTAAGGATAATGTGGAAGGTTATAGTGAAGGTTACGATCGGAGAGGAAATGAATATGTGGAGGTTTTGTGGAGTTTGAGAGAACGTGAAACATTTACTCTTTCTTTACTCTATTTATAGCTGGGCTAGCAACGTCTATATTTTGTTAAGCAGCATCGGATTCTCATCTGTCGTTAGCTCAGAATCATGTAGATTTTGTTGTTATGCGGAAAATTTTATGGCACCGCACCCTAGTGCACCCTAGCCACCGTTAGGGGTCGCAGTTTCCTAGACCTTTGCAGACAGAAATCGCTATGGCATTTATTGCTAGCTGTGTTTTCAAGAAATTAAGTTTGGACGTTTATACGCGCATTTATCTAAGAAATCTGTCTTGGATGTGCAGCTGACTCAAGATGTCGGAATTGACATTTGAAAATAGGATTTTAAGCATAAGCGTGCTAAGGTGATAGTAATCTTGGGAAGGGTGACTTCCTAATAATATTAGATGAACCGGAGAGAATCCGAAGATTTGAAATGATGATGAGTTGTGCCAATTAACCCGAGAGCATTCTTCACTCTCCGAGTATCCGAAGAACTCTATGAATTTGTCAAAGATAATTCAAAGACTAAGGTTTTTGGATAAACATGTTGGAAGATCGATGGAAAGGTATGAAATGGTGATCCTTAGGAATGCCAGTAAGATGTTAGAATGAATATAGTAAATTTTGAGGATAGGCTTTAATTTAATCTAAGCTGAAATAGAACTCAAGAACGAAATGAGCCTTTGTGATATTGCAGGTTGAGGTAGAATTAGAACCTTGTGAATACTGCTGAGGTTGTAGATAGTCTTCATATAATCCAAGAATTAGATTAGGAATTGTGAATCATGATCTTAGTATGATGGGTATTTTTGGGGAAACACGAATTATCAGTTGATGTTGAGGTTATAAGAATCAAATTGTAAACTTGACTATTAATGTCTGGGAATATTTGAAAATAGACTTGAATTCAATCTGAGTTAAGATAGTGTGTCTAATTAAGAAAGTATGAAATCCGGTGATTTATGTTATAATATTAGTATGTTATTTGGGTGTGATTAATAGATAACTATGAGAGGAACAGATGATATTTAGTATATGTCTTTGAGATACTAAGGATTGAATTCGAATCATGTGAACAATGCTGAGGTTGTGAGAATAATATTTGAATGTTTTAAATCTTAGTCTAGGAATTGTGAAACATGAATGTTCTATGGATATTATTGAGGACACATGATATCTCTGTCTTGCTGATATTGAAGTTCTAAGAGTTGATTTGTAATTTGACAATTATCATTTTTGGGGAAAGTTTGAGGATAGTTCTTAAATGATATAAGCTATGGAGTATGATGAATCTAGTATGAATAATCGGGGTTTTAGAAATAGGATGATGAATCTGAAAGTTGGTAGGGGATCTAAAGGGTTGCTACTAGTATAAATGTAATATAACAGTTCAACTTAACAGTTGTATTGATTCTTTAGGAGACTGAATTGATTGAATAAATTGAGATATTAGAATATGGTATTAATTGATTTGAGAGAAATAGGGAACAAAATGTGATACCAACATGTATAAGGTGTTCAGAGATTGCCAACTGTTTAACTAGCATAGGAAATGATCTTGATAATAGAATCTTTCTTTAGAAATAATGAATTGAGTGTTTCATGGATGAGTTGAGTAGAATAAGTTGGAACCTGGAATGTATTCGGAGTTGGTGACTATTTAAAATAGTTGCTAAGTCCCTGAGTATTTGAATTTTGAACTTACCAATGCACTTGCTGTGTTTGGAAATTTTTACGCAATATTTACAACAGGATTTAAGACCAGTTTGTAATCGACATTTATAAACTATGATGTCTCATGGAATGAATCCTTGCGAAATCAGAACAAGAATTGACTTTTACATTATGATTGTGGTGGAAGGTGTACAAGCTAGAAGAGGTTGGAAACTGTTGTGGATATACTTAGTTTGCGGAATCTTGCCAAATGTACTTGTTTTTGAATTACTTGCCATTGGTGAAAGCTAGATTTAGTAAGTAAGTGTTTTCTTAAACTTGAATTGAGGAAGCACGGGTATAGGATAGACGAGCAGAGGCTTGAAGCGGTAAGACCCGTTGAGCTAGTTTGCATATGGTGGTATCTCTAGGCTATAAGACTTATGTGCCTAGTATTGTGTTTGTTGCCTATCATGGTAACATTAGACCTGTATGTCTAAAGTTTATCTTAAGGTTGGCAAAATAATCAGATTATATCATATTGTGGTTATTATGGCCTGAGGGTAACTTCTTAAGCTGTAAGATCTGAATATCCAGTGTCGTGGTAATACAATGAAATAAGCAGAAAGAAAGAATGAACTGGCCTGTGAGGCCAGTGTAACCAAGCGCTCAAATAAGGAACTAGTGGATCCTGTGTCTGAATATTACTTTGGGTACAGGATGAACGAAAATTGTGTTGTGTGCTTGGTGAGCATGTTTGGGAAAGAGATAGGACTTAGGGATAATATGATATATAAAGCTGAGTCGGAGCGGATTGTTGATGCGGGGGATAAGCAATTGAGGAACAAGGCTATTAGCTTGTAAAGGTTGTGTGTAAAGGAATGGCTCCCGGAGATGCTACTTGGGAAATGGAGGAGAGCATGCGACAAACCTATCCTCATTTATTTAAATAGGTTAGAATTCTTATTATAGCGAAATTTTGAGGACAAAATTTTCTTTTAGGAGGGGAGAAATGTAACATCCTGAATTTTGAATCTAATATCTTGAACATAAACCTATTTTGGGAAGACTAGTAGGCTCTATTTTTGGAAAGTAATAAATTTGAAATCAGTATTTTGTGGGCCCCGTGAATAGTATTTACTATTCACGTATACGTTTCTACTATTTACAAATACGTATTTAAAAAAAAAAATATATATATATATGTTATTCGCAAATACGTATTTAATACTTGAAATTTGTGAAATATGAATAGTGTTCACTATTCACAAATACGTATTTACTATTTAAAAATACGGTATTTACTATTCCAAAATACGTATTTACTATTCATGTGGGACCCACGTCAAATTATTTCTCCTCTGCCGACAGAAACTCTCGTGAAGTTTGAAAATTTTGTCAGCGGGACCCACGTAATAGTAATTTACTATTTGAATAATAATATTATATTATTATAATATAATATTATTTACTATTCATGTGGGACCCACGAAAAATTATTTCCACAACCAACCACGGGAAGAGTCACGGCAGGTTTGAAAATTTGTCACGGGGAAAATTACGTAGAACGACCCAGAGACGAAAATTACACTTAAGGACCCATTTTCCAACTATAAATAGACCTTCCATTTCATTTCATTCTTCACAACTTCTAAGAGCTATAGAGAGAGGTAGAGAGAGAGAGAGAGTAGAGAGATATTTGCTTGAGAGTTATAATAGCTGGTTGGTGATTCGGGTATTAGCAAGTAACAGGTAACTCTGAATATTCTTCCTTATACTTGTGAATTATGTATGATTATAAATTTGTTTGTTTACTATTTTGGCAAGAATATTTAGAAAATATTTATGGTTTTAAAATCTGGTGTGGGAACTTTGATTTGCAAATCTGCAGAGGTACTATTTATACGTACGTTACTATTCACGTATACCGTATTTACTATTCATTTTTACTATTCATGTTACTATTCACGTATACTGTATTTACTATTCGCGTATACCATATTTACTATTCACACCGTATTTACTATTCATTTTACTATTCACGTATACCGTATTTACTATTCATTTTACTATTCACGTATACCGTATTTACTATTCATAATACTATTCACGTATACATACCGTATTTACTATTCACGTATACATACCGTATGTACTCTTCATTTTTACTATTCATGTATATACATCGTATTTTACTATTCACATATACGCATAGTATTCACTATTCATAAATACGCATATTGATGTATAAAACTTTATGGTATAATAATGCATTATTTTGAGTGAACATATTCATCATGGAGGTTGTATTATGATGGGTGGAGTAAGGAGGGATTTGAATGATAAGAATGATTTATGCCACCACTCGGTGCACAGTGGATGGTACTTGTTTCAGGGCCCCATCTTCCATGTTTTCCTCTGGCCGGGATTTCATTGGAGTTGTGGGACATGTGACACCTCCTTAGTTATTTTAAAGGAGGGGAGCCATAGTCCAGATTTAAGCTATATACCTTTGGCCGGGTGTATCTTAAGTTTTGGTGAGCTTGGAACAATTCAGTCAAATGAATAAGTTTCTATTGGACTATGTGTTAGCCTATGGCTCCAGTCTGCGGTATAAGGGAGGTGGTGATATAAGGGAGGCTGCATACTGCATAGTGCATTTCTGAACAGTTCAAGAATTTGATATGATGATGAATATTCTGTAAAGACATGAGATGAGAACTTTTGAGATATATATGTTTTAACACCTTCTATATTGATGACTATTAGTATAAATTATTTTGTATGATAAATTATGGAATCTATATATATATTTGAAATCAGCCCATATCTTTTTGTCATATATTATTTGCTCGTGTACGGTAGAAATATTTAGTAGTTACTGAGATGTGTAATCTCACCCCATATTAACATTTTTCAGGTGAATAACTTAGTAGAGATCAAGGGAATGCACCCATGGAGTGAGCTTTGTAGGCTCTTCTGTACTCCTTTAGTTTATGTTGTGTTATTTTATTTGCCATGAACCTAAAAGACTTCCGCATTTTAAAATAACTCTTAATTATTGGATTTATTTTGGCCTTTATAAATGGATTTCTACCTTTGGCCATATTGTAAATATGTGTTTGAGTGTTGAATATCCTATATTTGGAGGTGTTACCATTATTTTGGCCAAGATTTTGGTATTGAAAATGAGGCGTTACAACCCCAAACTCAGCTTTTTTTCTTATTTGTCACTTTTTAAATAAATAATTACCATTTTACCACTCTTTTCAAAATATTTCCCAATGTGTCATATTTAGTCGACTAAACCGTGGTTTAGTCGACTAAAAATCGTGGAATTTGTTTTTTTTAATATTTCAAAATGGGTTAGTCGACTAAATGTCAGCAGAGGGGCTTTAGCGGTTTAATGGAACCCTAATCAATTAAATTGCTCCTCAAATCTCTCTCTCGCTGCTGAATTCGTTAGTGGGTTGCGGAGGAAACTTCAATCCAGTAGCATTTGCGTCGTAATCGGTATGTTTTCATCTCCATTTTGTGATTTCCACCATAGTTTTTGCGAAAAAATATATTAATTAAATCTGATAGATTTTATATAATCTATTTATTTAATCCAAATTTAAAAGTGATATCTATTTAATTAAATCCAATATCTATAAACGATATCTATATATTTAATTAAATCCGATATCTATCTCAGATTTAATAATATTAAATCTGAGATAGATATCAGATTTAATTAAATATATAGATATCTTTTCTCGGATTTAATTTATAAAGATAAATTAAATCAGAAAGCTTTTAAATTTGGATTAAATAAATAGATTAGATAAAATCTATTAGATTTGATTAATATATTTTTTAATATAGATTCAAAATTTGAATTTCAAATCGGCTTTTAATACGGATTAAATAAATATTATTAGTTTAGATCTATCATATAGATATAATTAATATATTTTAGTCCAGATCTAAAATTTGAATTTCAAAAATTAATGACGATTAATTTTGCATTAAATACGCCGATCGGGTTTAGAAAACCTATGGCTTTTTTTTAGTTGAGCGTATTCTGAAAAAGCCGCGAGAAAACTTTAGAGTGAAATTTAGAGAGACGCAAAAACTATGGTGGAAATCACAAAATAGAGATGAAAACATACTGATTATGACGCAAATGCCACTAGATTGAATTTTCCTCTGTAACCCATTAATAGATTCAGCAGCGACTTAGTCAGAAAAACAGAGAGAGAAAGGTTTGGGGAGCAATTTAGTCGATTAGGGTTCCATTAAGCCGCCAAAAACCCCTCTGCACTTAGTCGACTATGTTTAGTCGACTAATCCAGGTGAGTTAGTCGACTAAATGACTAGGATATTCAAAAAAAAAAATTCTGCGATTTTTAGTCAACTAAATATGGCACATTGGGAGATATTTTGAAAAGAGTGACAAAATGATAATTATTTATTTAAAAAGTGGCAAATAGGGAAAAAAACCCCCAAACTCTCGATCTACAATTATTAAGAAAATATACTCTGTAATATTTTAGCTCATTTATTTCGTTTCAACCTTGAAGTCTTTTCAAAGAAACCCTTTAATCAAGTACAAACAAAAAGCTTCCAGCAAAGAAATGAGGATAAAGTTGAAAATTTACTTCATAATGATTAAGCTATCTATCTCTTCTTGATATATGTGATTTGGTCAAAATAGGACTAGAGTGTTATATATTTATATTTATATATTTATTAGGTGCTCATATCTCAAATTACAGGTATAAACATATATTTTTTATTTTTATATATTATATTTATTTAAATTTAAATTATAAACTACTTTCTAATACTTTTTTTGCATCAAGTTTCTCAAATCAATTAATTTCTACTTCTACATTTGTATGCAACGCTAGTATTATAAAAATTAATTAATTTAAAATATTGAATAAAAAAACATCTTAGAAAGAAGTATAAAATTTAAATATAAATAAATACAATATATATAAAAAAAATTAAAAAAATATATATGCTTATACTTCTAATTAGAGGTATAAACATTTAATAAATATATAAATCTAAGCATGGACTCCTCTCAATTAATTAATTTAATCGCGTGAGGAGGATGCTATGCCTTTTGCCCTTTGGGAATATATTGTCACATGCTTAAGTCAGGTCACTGCCA
Source organism: Acacia crassicarpa (assembly GCA_034222035.1). Classification (NCBI taxonomy): domain Eukaryota; kingdom Viridiplantae; phylum Streptophyta; class Magnoliopsida; order Fabales; family Fabaceae; genus Acacia; species Acacia crassicarpa. Next base: position 46,980,806 of record JAWXYG010000003.1, read on the forward strand.
AATCTCCCACCTCGACTTCGGCTTGAATAATTTGAATCTTTCTCAAGTGGAATAAATAAATATTGAATTTGGGTTCACTCCTTTCCCATTTTTTTACTAGCCTTGTTGAATATTTTTTTATTAACACAATTGCCTTCACACTACCCTTAGCCTCGGTGTTGGCGTAGTTATGCCTCAAAATGGAGGAGCTCGGCGCAAAACATGGTGACTGTGAGGAAGTAATAATATAATAAAATAGAACTTTAAATATTTTGGAGTAATACTACCTCCGGTCAAGAGCTAGTAATAATATTGAAAGCATGTTCGCCTCAGCAACTTGCATAATTATATTGACATGGATATTACATAAAAGTTGGATTAATTAAAAAAACTTTGAATCTTACCCCAAAAAAAAAAAGCTACTCCTTCAGGTCCCATTTATAAAATCAAGTTGATTTTTTTAATTAAATTACTTTGGAGTATTTTTGTTTTTATTTTTTCTCTAAAATAATTAGTTTAACAAATAAACTAGTATACTTCCTCCAGTCCTAATTATAGAAACACTTTTGTGTTGAAATTTATATTATAAAAGTGTTCTTATAAATAGGACCGGAAGTAGTAATAATTTATTTAGTTTCATTAATCCCTAAAAAAAATTAACAGTCTTATAATTAAAAATAGAGTTAATAGTTCTCAATTTATGAGCGCACGCAGGGCAATCTCCAATCCCAGAAATCCCGCCAACAACCCACCGACCCGCTTGCTAAATTATGCTTCAGCTTCTCCACCAATGCATAATTAATTCTTTATATATCAATTTAGTTTCTCTAAATACACCATTAATCAATCCTATTAATTAATTGATTCAGAATTTAACCCACCGCGTGAGGATGAGGACGTTATGGCTTTTGCCCTTTTGGAATAGGGCGAACGAGTGATTTTACACATGAAGTTTACCATCAGGAGCGCCTAGCACCACGAAGTTTTTTGAGAAACAAAAGTGCACACGAAGTTACGTTTTGACAACGTCCAGTACCATGGCCATTAGTTAACCGTTTGTTGACCGTCAACTTGGACGGAATGCTAACGTGGTGTTGACTTGAACTGACACGCTGACGTGGAATAAAAAAAATTAGGAAAAAAAAAAGAAAAAAAAATTAAAATTTCAAAAAAAATTAGAAAAAAAGAGGAAAAAATTAAAATAATTAGAATAATATTAAAATAATTAGAAAAAAATCAAAATAATTAGAAATAATTAGAAATAAATTTTTAAAAAATTATAATAATTTGAAAAAAATTTAAAAAATGAGAAAAATGAGAAAAAAAATTAAAAAATTTGAACAAAAAATTTCGAAACAATTCGGAAAAAAGTTCAAAAAATGAGGAAAAAATTAATTTAATGGACCTTATCAGATTCTCTTCCTTTAGTCCATCGTTTCTTTTGAAAACTCATCCCTCTGTCTAACCATGTATATAATAAAAGGCAAACGATCACCAACGGTAGGGTGGTCAGTAAGGGACCCATTGGCGGGGGCATTTTAATTTCTTTTTAATTATTTTAATTTTTTGAATTTTTTCCTAACTATTTTAAATTTTTTGAATTTTTTTTAAAATTTTTTTCTTAATTATTTTAAATTTTTTCTATTTTTTAAAATTTTTTCTTAATTTTTTGAATTTTTTCCGAATTGTTTCGAAATTTTTTCAAATTGTTTTTTTTTTTTCAAAATTTTTATTTTTTTTCTCATTTTTTAATTTTTAAAAAGTTTTTAATTTTTTAAAAATTATTTTAATTATTTTAATATCTAATATAATTATTTTAAATTTTCCTAATTATTTTAATTTTTTCCTAATTTTTTGAATTTTTTCTAAATTTTTATAAAATTTTAAATTTTATTTCTATTTTTTTATTTTTTCCTATTTTTTTTATTCCATGTCAGTGTCCACGTCAATTTCTATGTCAGCGTGTCAGTCCACGTCAGCATTCCATCCAAGTTAACGGTCAACTAACGGTTGACTAACGACCATAATGTTGGGTGCTCCTAAAATGTAACTTCGTATGTACTTTTGCTCCTAAAAATACTTCGTGGTACTGGGCGCTCCTGGGAGCAAACTTCGTGTGTAAAATCGCACATTCGCACTTTGAAATATTCTAAAAGGCTAAAGTCAAATCACTGTCAAATCATTTATGGTAAATATTTCTCATATAGACGCCTAGGAATGATGTTTTCATGCATCACTCTATCCCAGGTCATAATCAATATACCAATTTATCTCCATGTGCATTAATTATAAGACCTTGTCTAAAAAAAAGTAAAGGGTGAAGGAGTAAAACTACACATGTACTTTATCTTTAGGAGCGTTCAACACCATTTACTTTTTTTTTAGAGCAAAATTACACACGTGGTTACCATTTTGGAGCAAAAGTCACACCCCACCATTAATTCAACAAATGTCTGTCATGTCTCTGCTTTCACTTGCACCAGTAAGCCTATAAAGCTAGGAATCACCTTGAGGGTCATTCACCTTCTCTTAGCCCAACACGAAAATATACCTATATTCCTTTATCATTCATTAAATTAATGGCTTACCTTAGCCAACGAAAACACAGAAAGAGATCACAGTATCACAGAAGGAAATCACGCAAACCAGCGAGTTCCACAGGTTGGGTACAGCAGTGACAGAAAAGCCATCCCCCCACCATGCTTCCCAAGACACACAATCTTTCTTGAAAAACGGTCATAAAAATTAGTACTTTTAATGATTGTTCTTGAAAAAATAGTCATAAAAAAATACTTTTAACGACTAATGTTGAAAAAATAGTCATAAAAAATACTTTTAACGACTAATGTTGAAAAAACAATCATAAAAAATACTTTTAACGACTGTTATTTAAAAAACCGTAATAAAAAATAGTACATGTGCACACACACCTCTGTTTTCTTGCTTGAAAACAGAGTACATATAGCTGGTTTGAAAACCAGAACAAAGACCTTGTGGTATGGTTATATATATATATATATATATATATATATATATATATATATATATATATATATATATATATAAGTATCGCTGCTTATGGGAAATAGATTTACTGAACCTACACACACAATCATGGGAGTGTATGTATCCGGTATTAAGGAGGTGGGAGGGTTTGTGTTGTTGCTATCATGTCTCAGTGCGTTGGGTTTAGCTTAGGGAAATGTACATGTAGAGAGGGTCAACAATGGAGCGGGAACCAAATTTTGGACCGACATTTGGCTCCCCCTTGACCAACCCATCATCGCTTTTGTTCAGTGCCCCTCCTCTATTAATGAAAATGAGACGGTTAGAGATCATCTTTTGCCAAGTGGACGCTGGGACTATCATAGATGGCTTAGAATGCTCCCTCCAGATATTATAAACATCATTACAAAAATGACTCCCCCTTATGTATCCAAAAAAAAAAATGACTCCCCCTTTAATGATTCCTCGGATTGCTTTACCTAGACAGCAACTAAGGATGGGGTTTTTTTTTTTTTTTTTGTAAAATCGGCCTATCAGTTCCTCTCTGCTTGCGATGACACAAGCACCAATACCTTCTGGTCCCAAGTGTGGAAATGGAAACTTCTCGAAAAAATTAAATTCTTTATATGGCAAGTTGGTCACGAGAGACTTATCACTAACTCTTTTCGGGCCAAAAGAGGCCTTACCAATGATAGTGGTTGTTCTTTCCAATGTAATTGTGAGGAAAGTATAATTCACATAATTCTTGATTGTGAGCGAACTAGAATCTTGTGGAAACAAATTTTAAAACCTAACTATTTCTCTCAGTTTTTTTTTCTGGCAGCTTGCAGGTTTGGCTCAATTAGAATATCAGACGCAAGTCAGGGAATGGCAGGTTCTAGAACTTCCCATGGACAAGAATCTTTAGCCTAGGATGCTTGATTCTTTGGACAACCATATGCAAATTTCTATTCCAGGGAGAGAAGCACTGAAACTAGGGAGATGCTACATCAGTGCAACTACCTTTTCATGGAAAATGGGGCAAATCAAAAGTTAAGCCATCATATCTTCCAACTGGACAAGATAGAGGAGAAATCTTGGACACCCCTTCCTGTTAATACTGTCCTCATTGATGTGGATGGTTCGATGCGTCAACATCACCAAGCGGCTTGTGGGGGAGATTTAAGGAATGCTTAGGGAGATTGGTTAATGGGTTTCTATAAACCCCTTGGCCTCCTTTCTATCATTGAAGCTGAAATCCATGCTATCATGCTAGGGTTACTTATTGGTGTTCAGATCAAGTTACAAAAAATCATCATCTACTCTGATTCTCTGGACGCCGTCAATATGCTCATGAGAAACTACACTATTGATCATCCCCTTAAAAACATTATGGGTAGACTAGAGAGACCTACTGTTCCGGGATTGGGACGTGGAACTTCACCATACTTCAACAGAAAACATCTCTTGTGCTGACTAAATGGCCAAGGAGGCCCATAGTGTTACCTTTGGTGCCGGGGTGGTTATGATTCCAACAATCCCAAGAGGATACCTTGATATGGTTTTGAAGGATCAGCGATCCTGTTGTTCTTAGTTTTTTCTTTTCTTCTTTCCTTATTGTACTAAGGGCTAGAGTATTATAATCTAGTTCCTTTCCCACCCTTCAAGCTTCGGCTTGCCTTTTAATGCCAAAAAGAAAAAAAAAAAAGTTACCTTACTTGCGTTGTTTACTCTTTTCGCTTTTAATTACCTCAATATAATATTCAGTATAAAAATGCTTCATAAAATAATTGTTTTTTTTTAATCTCTTTAATTTATATCTTTATTTTATCCTCTACCTTCTTAATTAAATATAATAAAATATTTTATCCCTAACCATCATCATTGTTCCTCTTTATATTTGAACTATGTTGTGAATAAATAATTTTTTACGCCTCCCGTAATTGTTTTCGAATAATAAACCATCCAAGTGGAGAGATTAAGAGAAATCCTACCGAGGACCCTTTAGGTTAGTTTGGATTGAGAAGAGGGGAGGGGGAGTAAGGTTTTGGGCTAATAGTAACCCAAAATCTTACTCCTCCTCCCCTTTCCTTCCCTCAATCCAAACTAACCCTTATCTGCTTATAAATTATTATATTCAAATAATGTGATATTATATGTTGGTTTTTTAACAAAAAATTATATATTAAAAAAATGACTTTGCGTGGGGAATGGAAACAAAATGACTTTTTACTGTGAAAAACTGAGAAAAGAGACGAAATAGTAGGCTGATGTTACCAGGGATGCCTATTATTTTTAAAAGGGTTAAGGAGCGCTCAGCACCACGAAGTTTGCCTCTAGGAGCACCCAGCATTACGAAGTTACATTTTTGGAGCGCCCAGTGCCACAGCCGTTTGTTGACCGTTAACACTGACGTGGCATTGACACGCTGACATGGCACTGACACGCTGACGTGGAATTAAAAAAATTCAAAAAATTTGGGGAAATTCAGAAAAAATTCTAAATAATTAAAAAAAATTCAAAAAATTAGAAAATTTTTTTTCAAAAAATGAGGAAAAAATTAAAATAATTAGGACAAAATTTAAATAATTAGACAAAAAATTTAAATAATTAGAAAAAAATTTAAAATAATTATTAAAAAAATCTAAAAATAAGGAAAAATTCAAAAAATTAAAATAATTAGAAAAAAATTCAAAAAATAAGGAAAAAATTCAAAAAATTAAAATAATTAGAAAGAAATTAAACTACCCCCGCCAGTGGGCCCCACTACCAACCACCCTACCGTTGGCGGCGATCGGTTGCCGGTGGCCGCCACCCAGCGGTGGCATTCGGTTGCCGGCGGCGGCGATCGAATTAGTTGATTTTACTTATTTTTCCAAAATGCCCTTATATAAATTTTGTACCTCAACTACCTTATTAATTTTACACAATTTTACTTATTTTTCTAAAATGCCCTTATATAAATTTTGTACTTCAACTACCTTTTATATACTGTGTGAAATCTATAAGGTAGTTGAGGTACAAAATTTATATAAGGGCATTTTGGAAAAATAAGTAAAACCAACTAATTCGACGCCGCCGCCGAGGACCGACTGCCGTCACCGGGTGGCGGCCACCGGCAATCGATCGCCGGCGATAGGGTGGCTAGTGGTGGGGTCCACTGGCTGGGGTAATTTAATTTCTTTCTAATTATTTTAATTATTTGAATTTTTTCCATATTTTTTCCTAATTATTTTAATTTTTCCTCATTTTTTGATTTTTTTTCTAATTTTCTGGAAAATTTTTTAATTTTTTTTTCTGAATTTTCCCAATTTTTTTAATTCCACGTCAGCATCGCCACGTCAGTGTGTCAGTCCACATGAGTGCCACGTCAGCGTTAACAGTCAACAAACGGCCGTAGCACTGGGCGCTCTAAAAATGTAACGTCGTGGTGCTGGGCGCTCCCAAAAAAACTTCGTGGTGCTGGACGCTCCTAGAGGCAAACTTCGTGGTGTTGAGCGCTCCTTAACCCTTTTTAAAAGTTTATCTTTCATTCCTGCTTTCACAGTCCCAGCTGTCATATCTCCTCTGTCCTCTTTCCTCTCTCCCCTCTGTACGTACAAACGAACGAACACTTGCATTCCCTTTCATCAGTCTCTTGAACCATCCCAAAAAAATGTGTAGGGAATTTATGGACTGGCATAACGGCCCAATGCCAGGAGGGTCCAATGAAGGGCATATCTTATAGTATAGGTGTATCCTATCATTGGAAGATTCTATCCAGCAACAATATAGAAGTATCCACCTCAAGATACTCGCTCCACGGATCACGTTAGACCGATATTTCCTCTATGGTAAACTCTATAAATATAGAGACTAAGCTCTAAGGTGCACACGTTCTAACTCATTACTTTTACTTTCTGCCACACAGAGCACACACACCACCCCTCTAACTAACGCCGTCGTGTGTCTCGAACTACGTGAACTTTGATTTTGTCACTACTTTGATCTTGTCATTGGGTACGTAGGCTCTAGGCTTGGCTTTTAGTAAAGTCTAACACACCAGCCCTTGGTTGGATATCTGTATTCTACACCAGAACAGAATATAAAAGGAAAAATGCATTAAGGGCCCTTTTTGGAGGAAAAAAAAAATCCAATGAGGTTGCATTAAGGGCCCTTCTTAGTAAAATGCATTAAGGGATTTTTTTTCTCCAAAAAGGGCCCTTATATGGATTTTCCCAATATAAAATGCATTGCGATTGATATCATTTTAATTCTATTTATATGTTCAGTCTGATTAAAAATTTTGGTTTTATTTATAAATTTAGTTTCATATAATAAATGAGGTTGTGACAATTTTACTTATATTAATTATACTTATGAGGAGAAAGAAGAAACAGTTGAAAAATACTCAACCATAAATAAGAACAAAGTCAAAAATTTATCCCATAATTATTAAGTTAACTAATTTTTTATGATATGTGAGATTTGAACAAAATAGACTTATAAATAAGATCAAAGTAATAAGTAAATTGTTATGGCTTTTTTTTTAAAAAAAAATGTTTTTGCAAATCTTTTTCTCAAAAAAATGTTTTTGAAATTGACCAGATAATGTTATCAGTGTCACCATTATGACCATATCATAACTTTTTTTTGCGAGCTCGAAACCCATATCATAACCTCGGATATCTGCATATTGATATAAAAAAGAATAATATAAAGTGGAAGCAACTGCTAAAATTACGGGGAAGAAGTGATTTTGAAAATAAAAATAGGGAGACATCAGCATCAGCGACTTTCCCGGAAGAAGCGTATGTTCCAAATTTTTTCTTTAAAAAAATAGTGAATTTTACGGAAACAACTGCAAGAAAAGTACTAATATAGTAACTTTTATAAAAAAATTATACCTGATTAAAGCACTTTTAAAATAATTTACCAATAAAATGCAGTCAAACACATAACATCATAAAGTAGGTAATGATGTCAGATTACCTTACACCCTTGATGACGTGAATCATTGACGCCACTTACTGTGGCATCAATTTTTTTTAAAAAATATTTTATAATTATATTTAAAATTATAAAAATTAATTATAAATAATAAAAAGGCTAAATAATAATTTTAATTAATAATTAAGGGAATTAAAATATTTAAAATTTATTATAAACTCTAAGATACAAAAACTAATTAGTGAATTTATTATAAACCTTAAATAGATAAGATAAACTTAAATAGAGAATAATAGTTAGTGTTTTAGTAATGTATTGTGTTATTGTAAATTTTTATTAGTCAATGAATGATCCACGCACCCCCAATTAATTGCACAATACATTTGACTAATTAATTACTAGTATTCTCTAACTAATTAATTGCAGGCATGTGGATCATTCATTTGACTAATTATTATTCTCTATTTAAGCTTATCATATTTATCTTAGAGTACTCTATAAATAATAATATACAACATATTTTACAAAATATTTTTATTAACTCACTCATTATTATTCTCACAAATTTCTTTAAATAAATTTAGCTAATAATATTTTACAATTTATATATCAAATTGTTAATGTACAAAATATTTAATAATTAATCATCTATCTTAAGGTTTATAATAAATTCACTAATTAATAAATTAGTTTTATAGCCTAAGGCTTATAATAAGTTTTAGATATTTTAATTTTCTCAATTATTTATTAAAATTATTATTTACTCTTTTTATTATTTATAATTAATTAGAATTATTATTTATAATTTTAAATATTATATATTTTTTTAAAAAAAATTGACGCTACAGTAAGTGGTGTCCACTCATTACCTAGTTTTTGATGCCATTAATGGCGTATATCAGACTGGTATGTTTAAGAGCATTATATTAGTAAATCTTTTCAAAAGTACTCTAATTAATAATTTTTTATTGCTTTTCCCAAACAACTGCTATATAATATCGCTCTTGAGAAGATTTCTAGTCTTCACCATTACCAAAAGCTAGCTAGAGTCAGTATAAGGTCCTGGTAAATCATGTTTTAGCAGTGAGCCGTGAGTGTGGAGAAGAAAGAGAGATCGCTTGAGTATCGGTTATGGTATAACAAGTTTTATAGTTCTGCATAAGTTTGTTTCTTTTATTTTTGTTTGGTCTACTTGTTTTAATTTCATACCTCTTATTACTTTCCATGTCTTTGTCCATTCTACAGGGGATATAACGAAAGAAACGAAGCCCTGAAACGGCATATAATGTCGGGAGGAGGATCTTCTTCTACCTCTAATACTCTTCATTCAACTCCTCCATGGGAATATGACGTTTTCTTGAGTTTTGCAGGAAAAGACACTCGCTTGAATTTCACAGGTCACTTATATGAAGCTTTCAAAAGAAGTGGGATCAGAACTTTTAGGGATGAGGTAGATCTCGAGAGAGGGAGCAACATAATGAAAAATCTGTCTCAAGCAATCGAGGATTCTCTCTGTGCAGTTGTTGTGATCTCTAAAACTTATGCAAATTCTAAATGGTGTTTGAATGAGCTTCAAAAGATTCTTGATTCTCAGAAGACATTACATCGGCGAGTGTTTCCCATCTTCTATAATGTTGACCCAGCCGATGTTAGGAAGCAAACTAAAAGTTTTATGAAGGCCTTTGCAAATCATGAAAAGAAATTCAGAAAAAACCCATCGATTGTGCAGAACTGGAGAAAGGCTTTCACTGAAATTGGCAACGTAGCTGGTGTGGACACCAGGGGCAAGTAAGTTTTCTTTTACAACCATTGAATCATATTTTCCATATTTATTTAACGTTATATTTTTGTCATGATCTATAATTGTGGTTTAAATCGGTCATAGTCATTTTCAAAGTCTTTCTTTTAGACAGTAACAGTAACTGGAAAATCTCGTATCCATTTGAACAGAAATGAGAATCTACCATTAATAATTCATTTATAATGTATTCATTCAACGTCCTTCGTTAATTGAAGCATATCTAGAATTAGTTACTTATTAGATGCTAATTAGAGGAATGAGCATTTTTTTTAAAATTTTTTTATATATTATATTAATTTAAATTTAAATTTTATGCTGCTTTCTGAGATATATATTTTTGCTTAATTTTCACTCCTGCATTTGTCTATAATACCAGTATTATGATAATTAATTAATTTGAGATACTGGGTGAAAAAAAAAATTAAAATGCATGATATAATTTAAGTATAAATAAATACAATATATTTAAAAAAATAAAAAAATATGCTCATTCAGAATTAGAGGAATAAGCACTTAATTTTAAGCACCTAATGTGGACTCCCATTATGGATACGCTGATTATGTTAATGTTAATTTCTTTCCAATAACTTAATTATAATCTATAAGTAGTATTCGTTTAGATATGTTTTTTCTTTCATCTTTAGATATGTTTAAATTATATGCAATGTCCATTATTAACCTTCATAGCACATTTAATATTTTCCTATATTAGCAAGTACCATAAAATTATTGTAATTTTTATGGGAAAATCTCATCTAAAGCTATTTAAAATAGGAAAATTATAAATTAAGTTGGTAAATTCAACAAATCTTTAAATAAGTCATCAACTTAATTTGAGATTTTAAAATGTTAGTTAAACAATTTTAGTACCCTCTTCGCTCTTCTCTACCTCTTAAAAGGGATTTATTGCTCTATATATCAACATTAATATAAAATAAAATAAAATATCCTAAATCAAAGGTTTTTTTGTGTGTTCTCAAACGATCATCAAGAATAATTCAAGGAAAAAAACGAAAGCATAATCGATTAAATGATTTGTAGTTGAAAAATCTATTAATTGATATTAAAGATACAGAAAATAGATAAATGAGAGTTTTTTAAAATAATATATTTATTTTTATCAAGTGAGACTACCAAAAAAAAAAGGAAAGAATAATACAAACCAACTTCAATTTGCAAAAGTCAATTAAAATAATCTACACGAATTTTGAATGATTTTCCTTAATCCACAATTGTCAGTTTTTCCAAATAGTTTAGTTATTTTTCAATTTTTCCATTCTTTAATATAAATAATTATTAAGATTAATTATTTGTTTCTAATTAGAGGTGTGTAAATTTGATATACTTCTTAAGATGTTTTGGATAAAAAAGATATTAAAGGCACTTAAAATTTTATAAAATGTTTTACATATTGAAATGTAGAACTATCCAAAAAAAAAAAAAACTTGAAACAATCATAGTACTAGTAAATCATATACTTAATATATCTATAAACAAATATTTTTATAATGACATATTATATTTTTTGAAAAATTGTGTTCATGTTAATAAAATGAATTCCTTGTTTAACAACATTCTATGAACGAGTATATTTAATATATTTTCTTGAACCAAAAAAATTTAACGTGTGTGTTTATTTATTTATTGAAAAGCATAAGTTATAGAGTAATAACACTTTATATACATATACAAACATACATGTCTAAAACATAAGTTACAGAGTAGTAATAGAACTATTTAAAGAGGATGGAGGAGAGGTTTTTAAACTCATTACCTACATTTTAAAATCTTAAATTATTTTATCAATCTGACTTGGATTTTTTTTTTTTTAAAGTAGCTTTATATGAGATCTGTCTGAATTTTTTACGTTATGGAGATTTTGTTTTAATTGAAATTAATAGTCCCTTTATGCATAAGATCATTTTAATTTGTGAGAAACATATTAATGTAATAGCGGAAAATTGAAAGGTAATCGTTTTGTTTTCTTAAGAGAAAAATCATAAAGTTAAAGAATAATTTTACCAATAAACTATTGGAACATCCAACACAATATATTATTATCTAAGATCAAAAAACTTTTTAAAAGTTAAGAGAGGCACAAAACCGTTATTTTGGGAACTAATTTCGTTAGTAGGTCTGCATAAAGTATATTGTGCTTCTTTTAGGGTCGATAGCACAAACTGAAAGGCCTGCCTCGGAAACTTGCTGCGCAACCGCAAGCCCTCAGGGCCTCCTCCCACAACCGCCAGGTCCACCACGACGCCCTTCGACGAGTCATACAGGGGAAGCTCAAAATCCAGAGTCTCCTTTTTAACTCGAGGACAAGCTCCAAAAGAGCACTGCTACTAGCCCTCGTACAAGAACTACCCCATTTCATATGTGTTTTCTTGGGAAAAAATCTTAGCTCCTGGTTTTGGAACCTAGAGGAGGAAGGATTACTCAATTTTTCTGAATAACAGTGTAGTCGATGCAGAAATTCAAGGTTGTTAGGTGTTTTGAGTAAAGCATCCATTAGCAAGAAATATCATCGGAAATCCTTATCCTAAATCAACCCCCGCAGAGAACCTAGCACACCATCTGGGACCAAACTGAATTCGCACCAACTAGATGGGGCTATGATGGATTGGAAGCCAAAATAAAAGCACAGAAAGGAGCTATAGTCAGTCAGAAATTCTAAGAGGCAGTTTTTTATTAAGGGAAAGCAGAAATGCAGAATCGCAGAAAACTGGCAACAAAATTCAGGAGGGAGTTGATTAGGGAATTAAGCAGCGAGGTTGAGTTAATGGCTTACCAAGGAAGAGAGAAGGAAAGCGAAAGAATCATTGCAACCAGCACTCGAAGAAGGGTAAAAGAGAGCGTAGTGGAGGGATGTGGTGGCTCACCAGATCCAATCTTGTGTCAGGGCTTGCGGTTGCGCAACAAGTTTCGGAGTAAATTTCCCCAAATACAGACCCACTAACGGAGTTAGTTCCCAAAGTAACGGTTTTGTGCTTCTTTTAGTTTTTAAAAAGTTTTTCGACATTCAAGGTTCAGATAATAGTATATTGTGTTGGGTGATCAAACGAAATTTTGAATAAGTTGATTTTTTTTTTGGTAGAATGATCATGTTTTTAATTTTAATGGGCGGATGGATCAATTTTGCTTTGACTTGCTCAACTATTCAAATTCCGCTTATTTCCAGTCCTATTCTCGACTTTATATTCTTACGAAATTCAATAACAATTCCCATTTATATTTTAAAAAAAAATAGTGTAGCTTTAGTAAACAACAATACGATTTTAATGAAAATCACATTTTTTATTTTTATTTTATTTTATCATAACTATATATATATATATATATATATATATATATATATATATATATATATATATCTCATGCTGACAATGATTTTTTTGGTAGGAACGAAGCAGATATTATAAAGAATATGGTTGGAGATGTATGGAGTTTTTTAAGTACTAAATTTCCATCTTTGGTTGATAATTTGGTTGGAATTGACTCGAAAATGGCTGATGTAATTCCATTCTTGGAGATTGGGTTAGATGACAAACGTTTTGTGGGGATATGGGGCATGGGCGGTGTGGGTAAAACAACTCTGGCTAGAGTTGTTTTTGAAAAACTATCAGACAAGTTTGAAATTTGCTGTTTTCTTGAAAAGGTTAAAGATGCCTTGCTTTTGCCTAAAGGTCTAGTCTCTTTGCAAAAAAGTCTTATTTCTCGTCTCCGAATAAAAGACTTGGAAATATTTGATAGTTATGAAGGAATGCAAAAGATAAGAAAGCTCCTATGCAACAAAAAAGTTCTTCTTGTCCTTGATGACATTGACGATATGAGCCAATTAAAGGATTTGGCTGAAAGTCCAGATTGGTTTGGTATAGGAAGCAGAATAATTATCACAACAAGAGATAGCCACTTGCTCACCTCATTTGGAGTGGAAAGAATATATAAGATGAAAACCATGAATGATGATGAATCTCTTCAAATCTTTTCAAAAAAAGCATTCAACAAAAATCATCCTGAAGAGAAGTATTTGGAGTATTCTAAATCTGTGGTTAAATGTGTAGGGGGCCTTCCACTGGCTCTTCAAGCTTTGGGTTCTTATCTTCGTGGGAGAACGGAAGAAGCTGTGTGGAGAGATGCTTTAGATAAATTGAAGCAAATTAATCCTTATAAAAATATTCTTCAAGTACTTAAACTAAGTTATGATGGATTAGATGAAAAAGAACAAACAATATTTCTAGATATTGTTTGTTTTTTCAAGCATTGGATGAAAGAAGAATTGATTCAAATTTTGAAAGCTTGTGATCTTAATCCAATACTTGGAATAAAGGTCTTGATTGAAAAAACTTTACTAGTTGAAACTAAAAATGGCATGTTACATATGCATGAATTATATGAAGACCTAGGTTGGTATATAATTCAACAAAAATCCCCCAATAGCAGATTGAGGAAGTTTGGGGAAATTAAGGAAGTACTTGAAAATAATAAGGTGAGTACAATGCCTCATTTTCTAAGTATCTCATTTTGTTGACATACATTTAATGTTTTTAATATTCTTTACTTCCTTATCATTCTTATATGATTGTTATTGAAAACGACTTTTTTTATTAGGGATCTGGAGAAATAGAAGCTATTAAGTTGGAAGATAATTATTGGACTAGAGATGAAATAGAAGTACATCCTGAAGCCTTTTCAAAGATGAGTAGACTTAGGTTTTTTGTCTTCAAGTCATCTTTCAATTGTGTGTTCAAGGTACCAATGGGATTGAACAAACTTTCTAGTGCATTGAAATTTGTCCGATGGACATCATTTCCTTTGGAAGCTCTTCCACTTCCCTTGGATGAAGTTGTTCATATTGAAATGCAATATAGCAACATAAAACTACTTTGGAATGGCAAAAAGGTGAGGTTCATGCTTATTTATCGTAAAAATATATCTATGTATCCATGTTTTATTGATTAATTGTTTAATGAGACTGATCATTCTACAATCTTTTGTTTGACAAGTCCATGAATCGCTTGAAGTTTATCGACCTAAGTGGATCTCCCAATTTTATTGAAACTCCAGACTTCTCAAATGTTCAATCTCTAGAACATTTATGTCTTTCAAGTTGTGCATCCCTTGTCAAGGTTCATGAATCACTTGGAGTGTTGGAAGAGCTTGTTGAGGTGGACTTGAGTCATTGTGAAAATCTTAACAACCTACCAAGTAAATTGGAAACAAATTCTTTGAGAAAGTTAGATCTTGGTGGGTGTAAAAATGTTAAAAAGCTCCCAGAGTTTGGGAAAGGTATGAAGAAATTATTATATCTCGATGCGAGTCACACCGCAATAACTAGTCTTCATGAATCATTTGGATCTTTGACTGGTCTTATATATCTAAATCTAAGTGCAACTGGTTTAATAAATCTACCCACTGATTGTTTCTCTGGTTTTTTTGAACTTGTCTTTCTTTCATTGGAGGGTTGCCAATGGCTTGTGTCATTTCCAAGGCTTCCACCTCGGCTAATTCGATTAGAAGTAAGCGGTTGTTATTCAATGAAACATTCATTAGATGAACAATTGTTGAATTTGGTGATTTCACTTGACCATGAGGTAAGTTGGTCTGACTACATTTTATCTAATGATTTATGTGTACTGTTTTCTTACTACATATGCATTACATGGCTAATTTTCTATTTCAGTGTCGTGGGAAAACTAAATATGTAAACTCTGACGAAAAGGAATATTTTTCGTTGGCTAGTATGGACCAGCTTCTTATGTTTAACAAGTATAAGGGCTTTTTTGATCCAGACAGGTCTAAGGGCTTTGAGGTTGAGGTAGGTGTGTCTCAATTTTGTGTCTTTTTCTCGCATGTATATGCTCCATTTATTGGGTAATTAATGTTAACATCAGTTTGGTATGTATGCAGTCAGAAGATCCTCCTTTCAGAAATTTCTTTGCAATCTTGCCATCAAGAGACAAAATACCATCATGGTTTGATCCAAACATAGAATATTATGATGATGGAAGCAGAGATAGAATTGAGATAAAAGTGGACGTACCCCCAAATTTTCGTGCTAGTAAATGGTCGGGAGTTGTTGTATGCTTGCATTTAGAAGATTTTGATATAGGAAGTAACACTAGTCCTAAAGGTGTGATTCGTTGGGCTAGTAAAGCTTCAGAAGATGATGGATATATTAATTGGGAAGAGGAGGCCCATGGTGTTAGTAATTTATGTGGGGATAAGGCATTCTGCGTATTGGTGTTGGAATTCAATGAGGAAACTTGTTGGCAACACCTAAGAGGTGATAACAATTCCCTTCACATCTTACTTGGTTCTTCTGATATTGCGATGGATGAACTTGATATTGTGGGATGTGGGTGGAGAGTGATATGTAAAGAAGATATACAAAAGTGGTGCAACCCCAATCATTTCAACTAATTCACCCAACCCCAACACGCTCCTCCTTCTGAGGTCACGCTTCCCTTGGGACTATTTTACTGAGTGATTGAATTTAAATGACCATTGTAGTTATTTATCAGTTTCATCAACTTGGCTGTAACTCTAAAGTCACAATTCACTAGTTAAAAGAAAACAAACATTTCTACTCCAAGGTTTCAACACTTGTTGTTGCAAGGTCAGTATGGAAAGTGTGATTAGGGGTTGTCAGAGCAAGACTTCTCAAGATACATTTGTTAGAATTTATTCAACTCCTTGCCCTTATTATCATGACACTTCCTTACACCTTACTTTTTTTTTTTTTTTTTGATATACCTTACACCTTACTTTTATTCCTACATTTATATATTGTTTTTGCCAAACTATAAAGATCAATAATGCTTTGGACTCTATTGAAAGTCACTATTTTTGTAACCAAGACGTTCACTTTATCATTTTGATAAAGGTGGAGGCAAGACATAATCCATCCTCTTAATTAAGAAAGTGATAATGCAATATAATAAAACCTCAATTATTTTGCAGTAATAATATCGAAAGTGGCTAGTGGCTGGTCTTAATATATACATTCCCACACACATAAAGTGGCCTCTTCTTCTTTTTTTTTTTTTTGATAAAGATTATTGAGAGCAGCCTTTCAGGATGAAATTAAAGTATGTTTTTGTTTTTCACTTTAGAATTATTCATTTTTTTAAAAAAAAAAACCTCTAATTTTCTTCTTTCTCTTTTTTGTCTCAGTATCTCATCTTTACATATACAATAAAAAATGGATGGTTTAAATTATAAAATTATTATTACAATATTTTCTGAATAATTTTTTTCCCTTTTATCTGTATTACCTACTGTATTACCTACTAGTTAGATTAGATTTTAATTGTTTAAGTTTATTTATTTATGCCAGTAATAATAGTTTTATAAAATATCACAATTTAAATCACTAAATCTTTTAATCTAATAAGATTTTGAGAGGAAAATGAGAAAGAAAAAATAAAAACGTAAACCCCGTATTTTCTATATTTATATTTTTGCCCCTTATATTTTGATTTAAATCATTCATATTGATTTCCATGATCTTTCTCTCTCTTTCTTGTAGACATAATTATAGCCGACAATAGTGGGTCTGTTTCGGTTGGCAGTAGAAACGGTGGCTTAAAAGCTATCTGACTTTTGTAAAAACTCGGTAGGAAAAAAGTCAGGTTGTAAATATGATTTGTATTTGGATTGACATTAGCAAAAGTGGATTTTTTCCAAACAGAGACGTGTTTGGGTTAGCGGTTGAAAAGTCAGTTAGGAGAAAAAATGACTAAAAAGGGCATGAACCTTATTGAAGATATATTTTGTATATAATGTGATAATTGAAGATAAAATTTAAATTTATGTAAAAAAAATAAATTGATAGAAAATTAAATTACTAGATAAAAAAGGGCATGCATCATTTGTGGGATTTCAACTTAAAATATAAGTTTTAATTAAGTTTAGGAAATAAAAGAATAATAAATAAATAATCAATTATTATTATTATTATATAATTAAGTTTAATGTCATTTCCTTTATCTAACGCTGCCTCCTCCTCATGGAAAACACACTTTCAATATTAATATAAAATAAATCCTTTCAGCACAGGTAGGGTCCAAAAATAAATAACAAAACAAGGAAAAATGGGCCCCACTCTCAATATCAACGTTTGTGCCATGCCAGTGCAAAAAACGCTTGGATGACTTTTTGCTTAATGGGCGTTATTAAAAAAAGCCCAGTAAATAAAACGCTCTTCCAAACACCTTTTTATGGGCTTTTTTTTCAATGCCAACGCCACTAGGCTTTTTGGGCGAAAATGCTCTCTAGAACTAAAAATGACTTTCCTTTTAATAAAGCCGCATATCTAATATTATATTTATTATATTATGCATCAATAAACGTTATATTCGTCCATTGAAGCATAATTATGAATTATATGTTTTGTTAGTTTTAATTGATTTTCAACAAATTAATTAAAAGTAACAGTCGTTTAGATTTTTTTATATTGTATATAATAATCCATTTATATTTTATTTTATGTTTAAATTTAATATATTATGATGACAAAATTATATTTGAAGAACCTATATCCGAGTCAATACTTTTTTCTTTGATTGGCTCACAATTTAAATTTAAGCACCATAAAAATTATAATTATATTGAAGTACCAGAACACAAGGGACCATCAACTTTCATATCACTATAAAGTGATAAAATTTCTTTTTCCACTCAATTCGTACGTGTTTTTCATATCCGTTCCTCTTGCAGTTGTCACTTTTTTTTTCTTTTTTTTTTTGGGTTAATTAGGGCTGATTACATATTGTCACTTTGAAAGTTAAATCTAATCAACAAAAGCGTAACCAATCAAATATTTATTTCCTTTCAAATCTTTTAGAATAAAATACCCTAACCACCATTTTGTTTTGCCTTAATTGCACGTACCTTCCCTCCATATTAAAAACATTCACTTAAGTCCAAACTATATTACTGTTAATACTGTTAGGAATATTCCAAAAAGATTTTAAATACATATTTTTAATTAAAATTTATTTACTCATTTTCCCTTTAGCCTATCAAATCCATAATTTATTTAATTTGGACATTTGCAAATTTGGGAAAATCAAAACGCTTCCAATTGTAACTGTAAAAAGGTACAAATTTAGTTGTTTTTCCCTTTAAATGCTTGTAAATACAGCTTGGCATATTAACATGTTTAAAGTTTCTTTTAAATTATTTTGTATGATCAAGAGCTTTATTTTTTTTCCATCAATTTTATTTTGTACAAATAATTACTTGGTTAACGTTTATAAATGTTTGTAACAAAACAATGTGTTTAAAAATTATAAATAATAATTATTTTTGCTTATGATAAGAAAAAATATGTGTTGATGTATTTAAAAATTAAAATTAATTTATGCTATATTATAACAAAAATACGTGTTTGAAATATGTTTATATCCATTTAAGAAAAATAAATACATTTCAAGAAATATGATAAAAATTAAAATTATTAAATTTTATAATATAATAAAAATTAATAAGCTTTAAAAATATGATAATTTTTAAAATATGTATTAGATTATTTTTTGATTGTATGTTTTTTTCTTGGTAAATATAAATGGTTAAATAATTCTTTTGTTAAATAGGGGTATTTTGGTCAAAAAGACAAAACTTAGAAGTTAAATTTAACGATCCACTAACCGTTGGCGACGTCGATGGTGGAGGTCAACAGCGACACAGTCACGACGGATCTGGTGGTAGGAGGAAGGCCTGGTTGTTCAAACAGGGAGAGGAAAGAGAGAAGATAGAAGGGCATTGTAGTCATTTACCATGAATATGCATATCCCTTAGAAGTCTGTGTCACCTCTGAGTCTTTTTACAAATTCAGTGGGCTTATTTGTAAGTTCAAAAGGTATTTATTTATCTTTTTCCCTTTATGTAATATATATTTTAATTCTAAGAAAAGTTTATATAAGTTTTTAAAATCCAGGGGAGGAAATAGAGTAGTCCAAATATTTTACTCAATCTATAGGGACATAATCATTTGTGTTCGAGACATATAATATTTACAGCACATTTAGGCACCCAACTCCCGAATGGAGGGGCTTGCGTCCTCTTCGCTTGATGTTCTCTACGCTCCACTTCTTCTAAACTCTGCCATTTTGGCACAAAATTGTGAAGGGTCATACTTTTTTTTTAAAAAAAAATATATTTTAGGATACTGACGGGTATTAAAAAAAAGATACTTCAAGATACTGATCAGTACTAAGACTTCATGATCTTAAAAAATTATTTTAAGATCTTAAAAAATATTTTAGGATACTGACCGGTACTAAAAAAATGTTTTTGGGATACTGACTGGTACAAAAAAAAAATTCATGATGTTCAAAAATTATTTTAAGACCTTAAGAAAATATTTTGAAGTATATTTTTAGTACCACTCAATACCCAGAAATATTTTTTTGATGATCTTAATATGATTTTTCATAGTGATTAAGTATTTTTTCAGTATCAGTTCGTATTCTTTTAGTACCATTCAATAGTCTGAAATATTTTTTTCAAGATCCTAAAATAATTTTTCAAGATCATGAAATATGTTTTTTGTACCAGTTAGTCTCCCACAGTACTTTTTAGTACCAGTACCTTGAAATATTTTTTTTAGTATTAGTCAGTATCTTTTTAGTACCAGTTAATACGCAAAAATATTTTTTCAAGATTCTAAAATAATTTTTCAATATCATGAAGTAATTTTCCAAAATCATAAAGTATTTTTGGTATCAGTCGATATCCTCAAAGTATCTTTTTAGTATCGTTCATTACCCTTAAATATTTTTCAAGATCCTAAAATAATTTTTTCAAGATTATGAAGTATTTTTTTAGTACTAGTCAGTATTCTGAATTATTCTTTTAGTACCCATCAATACCCTAATATATATATATATATATATATATATATATATATATATATATATATATAAAAAGATCACCCTTCACAATTTTGTACCAAAACGGCACAGTTTAGAAGAAGTGGACCACAAAGAATATTAGCCGAAGAGGACGCAAGCCGCTCTCCGACCGAATGGGCTGATGCTAACATTCCAGTCCTAAAATAAATCCCATATGAGCATTTTTTTTCCTCACATAGATCCCATATAACAACAATAAATTAATAATTACTAGTCGCCCTTCAGTATAAATTTTTCTATTATCTGAAATATCTATAAGCATTTCCTCTAAATTTTCAGTTATTTTAAGAAAAATTTATCCTCAATATTTAAATCCCATATAGCCCACTATTTAATTATTTTCTCTATAATATTCGTCTGGTACTTAACATTGAACTACTTAACCAATTTTATTAGATTAAGTAAGGTAGCTAAGTTAGTTAATTATAAAAAAACTTATTATAAATTATAATAATTATGATATTTTATTTTCTAAATACCTTATTTAAAGATAAAATTAAAAGTCTATATGACGAGGTTTTATGTGATTGATATTTTAGGATAAGCTATTATTCATAGCAAAAAATAATTGCTAGTTATTAGGGGAAAAAACAATGAGATTAACATTTCATCTGTCGATTATATAAAAAGAGATGTTGGGAGTCCCTCCTTTTGCCATATGGTATGCTCTTCTCCTACCATGAATATTGTAACAACTAAAATATAGATACAAAATAAAATATGCTAAAAAATATAGAGATATCTGGGGGATAGTTACAAATTACAAAATATTTATAAATATTAATATGGGTACATTGTTAGATTATTGTTGTATTAAATGTGTTGTTGAGGAGTATGAATATGTGTAGTTTAGGGGAAAAAATAATAAACTTAGGATATAGGTCTTACATTTAGGACTAAAACTAAAAGAAAATTAGGAGAGAAGAGACTCGCGTATCGGGGAGCCACGTTCTGATCTAGGATGAAGCTCCAATACTCCATAACTCAAACAAGTTAATGCTCACATAGGGTTTAGGATATTCGAATCTTAACTTAAGTTAGTTGCACAATAGATCACCAGAATAAAAATGATGGTAGAAGAGAAGAGATTACCATATAGCTTAATGGTAGGGATGCGGTTAACTGAGGAAGGCACATCCTATTTGTAATATCCTAAATTTGCTCTAACAAATTTTGTGGACGATGTATGTGCATTTGAAGAATTGAAATAGTGAAATTTTGACAAAATGTCAATTTTACCTGAAATATCCAATTTTGTTGAAACCAAAAATTTTAAGATGTATGGTGGCATAAAATGAGATAAATGGAATTAACACTTCTTTATTCCATTCTAGCTCATTAAATTCAACCAGGGGGAAGTCATATGAATTTTATTCATGATAAGGGTCAAAGAGAAATTAATTATTTCTCCTTGCATAATTTTGGGCCACATGTCACATTATTTTAGTACTTAATTATATCAAATAGTGCATGTTATATTAAATTTATATGAAGAATCAATAAGTCTTCCAGGTGGCATATGGATTTCGAACGAGGAGGAAAGGCAAAAAAAAAAAAAAAAAAAGTTAGGGATTGGTTGAAATGAACCTAATGGCAAATGGGTAAATAAGCGGAAGTTTAAGAGCAATTTGGTAACCCGTTCTCCAACCGACTTTAGGCTTTTGTTATTCAATGAATCTCTTCTCAAATCATTCAATCAAGTCGATTTATACACAACAAACACCCAAGAAAAGTCTAGCCGAAACCAAGAAGAAGAGGAAGAATAAGGAGCTTGGAGAACCAAGGTTGTTAGTTTTTTATGTGTTTTGATGATAACTGACAATTGTAAACATGTATGAATGTTTTTGGATAAGTTAAATGATTATTGAAACTTGTCGCTTTTCAACCAAAAACATTATATCAGCGCCAAACTTGAGCCTAGATAGGCAAACTCGAGTTTGCTACTGATAGAGAGCCAAACTCGTCAGGTTGCACTTTAAACTCCAGACTGAACCTGAAAACTGAACTTGAGAGTTTCACAAAGTTTTCTCATATTTAGAGTAAACTCGAGGTTACACATGTAAACTCGAGTTTGCGAGAGATCGAGAGCATTCTGATTTGAAAACAATTTTGAACTCAAGACTATCACTCTAAACCTCAAGTTTGAAATCTCCAGATAAAATCTTCAAAGAGTTTACAAACATATGAACTCGAGTTTGTGGAAACAAACTCGAGTTTGCCTCTGGCTGGAAGAAGTTTTCAAATGAAAAAATTTCATAAACTCGAGACCATCATTTTTTGTGTGTAGATTTTTCCATTGCTTTGAAAAATTCACAAGAGTTTACAAAACATGTAAACTCGAGTTTAACATTGCAAACTCGAGTTTACGCTTGGCCGAGAGCTTTCAATGTTTTTAACTTAAGCAAACTCGAGACTATATATATAGGCTCCAGTTTGCGTCCTTCCAAAACTTGAGGTTTTCAATACATTAAAAAAGTGCAATGCTCTCGGGTTAGTTCAAACTCAAGTTTCTATATCCAAACTTGAGTTTCCTCCATCCACAGAGGAAGGTCGCGATTTTGAGCTTTGGAACACATTTTGAGCAACACGTAAACTTGAGTCTACTACTAGACAAACTCGAGTTTATCACTGTTCAAGTCAAATATTAGTTTTGGTTCTCAAAATGTAAACCAGAGGTTTTTAGTGCAAACTCTATAATTTTCTTAAGTTAAAATCACATTACTCTCTGTAAGGCACAAACTTGAGTTTAGAAACTTAACCTCGAGTTTGTTTAACTTAGGAAACTTTGAATAACTCTCGGTCTGAAGTAAACTGGAGGTTTATGAATGCAGTCTCGAGTTTACTTTAGTTAAAATCTTTGAAAGCTCTCGGCCAAGCGTAAACTCGAGTTTACATGTTTTGTAAACTCTTGTGAATTTTTAAATTGGAGGAAAACTTTACTCTTAAAGAAGTAGTGTCTGGTTTATGAACTTGAATTAATTTGAAAATTCTTTCCGCCAGAGGCAAACTCGAATTTGTCTTTACAAACTCGAGTTTACATGTTTTGTAAACTCTTTGAAGTTTTTCTCTGGAGGTTGCAAACCTGAGGTTTAGAAACAATAGTCTCGAGTTTATAAGTGTTTCTCAATCCAAATGCTCTTGGTCTCTTGCAAACTCGAGTTTACCATAGGTAGCCTCGAGTTTACTCTTGATATGAGAAAACCTTTGTGAAAATCTCAAGTTCACATATAGGATCGAAGTGCAAACTGGCGAGTTTTGCTTTTTGTCAGTAGCAAACTCGAGTTTGCCAAAGCTAGGCTCGAGTTTGACGATAATAGGATATTTTTGGTTGAAATCAACAAGTTTTAAAATCAATTTAGCTTATCCAAAAACATCCATACGTGTTTACAATTGTCAGTTATCATCAAAACACATAGAGAACTAACAGTAGTATCATACAAAGACAAACATATCAAAGTCAACAAGCCCGTCAAAATTACTTTTTCGAAGAGAAATAGTAATTTACACGTGAGACATGTATTCCTTCTCATTATAATACAAGTAATTCTTTTTTTTTTTTAATTGACTAAGCAACCCTCTAACTATCCCGTTGAAATCAATGAGGTGATTAATTCATTAATTTTAGTGAAAATTTATTTAAAGGACCATAAAAACAAATTTAACATAAGTAACCCTGTCTGTTTTTTTAATTGACTAAGCAACCCTCTAACTAACGCGTCACTATCAATGAGGTGATTAATTCATTAATTTTAGGGGAAATTTTATTTAAGGACCACAAAATCAAATTTATTTTAGTATAGGATCAAAACATTCTATAAGAAGCAATTTTATTTTTTCTAAAATATTTAGAGCTTATTTCACTTATAATTGAACCAAACTTAAACATCGTCGGACCAATTAGAGTAGTTCTCCTAGAAGTGTTTTTTTGCATTCTCACGAGCAATGTTGTTAAAATCGAGATCTTATATAAGATCGGGAGGGGGTGTGAAGATCGTAAATCGTGGGATCGATACGGATCGTAAGATCCTACTACCTAAAATATAAAGTTATATTCGACTATATATATGCATGTAAAATAACTAAGATCAATTGTAAAACTCATAAATATAATGTAAAAGTAACAATAACAATAGAGTTGTCAACTTGGCAATATATAAAATAAAACCAAAACACCAAAAGTAAGAAAGAGTTTTTTTTTTTTTTTGTTCAAGAAAAGTAAGAAAAAGTTGTCAACTTAGCAATATATATATTTTTTTTTCGTTTTCCTTTTGCTTTAGTTCTTATCTAACTTTTTTTTTTTTGGAGAGAAGTGAGAACACTCGCGAGACTAAGAAATTCCACCGACTATTCTAGGCTGCTACCTCTCCTCCAATCATCCTAAGTCCTAACATGTGTCTGTCCAACTCGGGACTAAGAAATATAGCTATTACCCATGAATTTTTAATATCCATTCCTGACTAAGAAGTATAGCTATTACCTATTGGTTATTACCCATGAGTTTTTAATATCCATTCCTGAGTCCTGACCCTTCTCTGTCTTATACGAGGGAAATAAACGTTGTTATTCTTATCGCGATCAAAGGTGTTTATTTACCAGAGAATGGAACTCAACTGTGGAAGTTCATCTTCCTTGCGTTTTCTAAATCCTATCACGCGTCGTTCATAAGTTAAATAAAGGAAATGACAACTTGTTTATCGAAATTCACAACTAGGGTCGCTCAAGTTGTCAGTTTCGAGTTCCACTCTCTGGTGAATAAACACCTTTGAGTGCGATAAGAATAACAGTGTTTATTTTCCTCGTATAAGACAGAGAAGGGTTAGGACTCAGGAATGGATATTAAAAACTCGCGGGTAATAACCAATAGGTAATAGCTATACTTCTTAGTTAGGAATGGATATTAAAAATTCATGGGTAATAGCTATATTTCTTAGTCTCAAGTTGGACAGACACGTGTTAGGACTTAGGATGATTGGAGGAGAGGTAGCAGCCTAGAATAGTCTGTGGAATTTCTTAGTCTTGTGAGTGTTCTCACTTCTCTCCAAAAAAAAAAAGTTAGATAAGAACTAAAGCAAAAGGAAAACGAAAAAAATATATATATATTGCTAAGTTGACAACTTTTTCTTACTTTTCTTGAACCAAAAAAAAACTCTCTTACTTTTGGTGTTTTGGTTTTATTTTATATATTGCCAAGTTGACAACTCTATTGTTATTATTAATTTTACATTATATTTATGAGTTTTACAATTGATCGTAGTTATTTTATATGTATATATATAGTCGAATATAACTTTATATATTTTAGGTAATAAGATCTTACAATCCGTGTCGATCCCACGATTTACAATCTTCACTCCCCCTCCCGATCTTATATAAGATCTCGATTTTAACAACATTGCTCGTGAGAATACAAAAAAAACAGTTCTAGGAGAACCACCCTAATTGGTCCAACGATGTTTAAGTTCGGTTCAATTATAAGTGAAAAAAGCTCTAAATATTTTAGAAAAAATAAAATTGCTTCTTATAGAATGTTTTGATCCTATACTAAAATAAATTTGATTTTGTGGTCCTTAAATAAAATTTCCCCTAAAGTTAATGAATTAATCACCTCATTGATTGTGACGCGTTAGTTAGAGGGTTGCTTAGTCAATTAAAAAAAAACAGACAGGGTTACTTATGTTAAATTTGTTTCTATGGTCCATTAATTAAATTTTCACTAAAATTAATGAATTAATCACCTCATTGATTTCGACGGGTTAGTTAGAGGGTTGCTTAGTCAATTAAAAAAAAAGAATTACTTGTATTATAATGAGAAGGAATACATGTCTCACATGTAAGTTATTATTTCTCTTCGAAAATGTAATTTTGACGGGCTTGTTGACTTTGATATGTTTGTCTTTGTATGATATTACTGTTAGTTCTCTATGTGTGTTAATGATAACTGACAATTGCAAACAACTATGGATGTTTTTGGATAAGCTAAATTGATTTTGAAACTTGTTGATTTCAACCAAAAATATCTTGTCATCGTCAAACTCGAGCCTAGCTTTGGCAAACTCGAGTTTGCTACTGACAGGAAGCAAAACTCACCAGTTTGCACTTCTAAACTCGAGATTGGATCCTATATGTGAACTTGAGATTTTTCACAAAGGTTTTCTCATATCAGGAGTAAACTCGAGGCTACCTATGGTAAACTCGAGTTTGCAAGAGACCGAGAGCATTTGGATTGAGAAACACTTTTAAACTCGAGACTATTGTCTCTAAACCTTAGGTTTGAAACCTCCAGAGAAAATCTTCAAAGAGTTTACAAAACATGTAAACTTAAGTTTGTAAAGACAAACTCGAGTTTGCCTCTGGCGGGAAGAATTTTCAAATTAATACAATTTCATAAACCAGACATTACTTCTTTAAGAGTAAAGTTTTCTTCCAATTTGAAAATTCACAAGAGTTTACAAAACATGTAAACCCGAGTTCATTGTTGTAAACTCGAGTTTACGCTTGGCTGAGAGCTTTCAAAGATTTTAACTAAAGTAAACTCGAGACTGCTTTCATAAACCTCCAGTTTACTTCAGGCCAAGAGTTATTCAAAGTTTTCTAAGTTAAACAAACTTGAGGTTAAGGTTCTAAACTCGAGTTTACGCCTTACAGAGAGCAGTGTGATTTTAACTTAAGAAAACTCTAGAGTTTGCACTGAAAACCTTCGGTTTACATTTTGAGAACCAAAACTAATATTTGACTTGAACAATGACAAACTCGAGCCTGTCTACTAATAGACTCGAGTTTACGTTTTGCTCAAAATGTGTTCCAAAGCTCAAAATCGTGACCTTCCTCTCTGGGTAGAGGAAACTCGAGTTTGGATATAGAAACTCGAGTTTGGACCAATCCAAGAGCATTGCAATTTTTAATGTATTGAAAACCTCAGGTTTTGGAAGGAAACCTCCAATTTAGATGTTTTGAACTTAAATCGCTTTTACATACTAAAGCTTCAAACTCGAGGTTTGATAAACCAAACTCGAGTTTACATCGCTAATTCAGGAATTCAAATCTGACGAATTTGGAAAACCTTCTTGTTTGATCTTAATACTTTTCATTATCATTCTCCTATATTCCTAGCTATGTTTAACCACTTTGTTAGTGAGTTTCAGATGAATTAGAGAATGTTTATTGAAGGTTAAAGCAAAAGCAAAAAGTGAAGTCAGCACATTAAATGCAAAACCCAAAAAAGTTGCATTCTTTTGGGTAATTCATCTGCACACATCTAGCAAAGAATTAAAGAATAATTTTCACATCCAGTAACTGTCATTCCCATGGATTAATCTTGAGGAAGTCAACTCTGAACTTCTGGATAGCTGAATTAAGTGAAGAATAGAGAGAGAAGAAGACTAAACCACTTCCTAATTCTTGCTGAACACCTCCAACGGTTCTATTAGGGAAATCAACGGTCATTTAATGCAATCTTAGTATAAATAGAGTTGCATTCAAGTCTGCACAACAACTACAACTGCTGAAAACAAAAAAAACATGCAAGTTTTACATTTATTCCTTCAGTTTTCAACTGTATTGTATCTTTTGATACTTTGTGCTTCAGTATTCATTATTATCCACTCTTAGAGAGAGTTTATCTTTGAAAATCATTTATTGTAAAGAATCACAAGTTAGGGGACTTGGTGATTGGGTGCATTGATTACAACTTGTAAAGAGGAGTGAATTCTAGTAAGAGAATTACTCTTGAGTGCAAAGTGTGTAATCAATTGCTATAGTGGAAATCCCAGAGTGTTTGGGGACTGGACGTAGGTCAAGTGGTTAGACCGAACTAGTATAAATCTCTGTGTCTAGCTGCTCTTCTCCTTACTCTGTTTATCTCTGTTTTGCTGTTTGAAAAACAGAGTTTTTTTTTAAATCTTTAGAATACCCAATTCAATCCCCCCTCTTAGGTATTTAGCTCCACTTTTTGAGTTTTGAAAGTTTAAATGGTATTTGTATCATTTTTCCCCAAAAATATAATTTATAAATAATATAGCTTTCCATCCTTTTTTTTAAGAAGGAACAAATGAGAGTGTAAATGTGTTCCTTATTAAAAGAAATATTTTGTTTTTATGTGAATCAATTGTTTTACCCTTGAAAATATTAAATTAAATACTTACCATTTCACCAATTCCTTGAACCAACCTCTTACCAGCAAGAGCAACGTTTTTTTTCCTTTTCTCCTTTTTTTTTTTTAATAAGCGTAGGTTTCTTTTTTCCTTTTTTTTTTGGCTATAAAACGAGGCTTAAAGTCTACAAGGAAGGGAAATTACACAATAGGGGAATTTAATCCCAACCACTCTTGGTCAACCTAAGCCCTCAAGCTAGGAGGACACTCCTCCAAAATAATAGAATCCGAAATGCCCCTCTGAGCCAAGGCATCCGCTATTCTATTCAATTCCCTGGGAATAACTCTAACATTCACCTGCCAATTTAAACCCAACAACTCTCTGGCTTTCAACACTAAATTACTACAAGAAGTAAAAGACAAATCTAGGATCATATTGATAACACAATCAGCATCTGACTCCAGAATGATCTTCTTGAAGCCTAAGTCCTAGGCTAACTGCAACCCTTCAATAACAGCCCATTCCTCCATAGACGTGGCGTTACAATCACCAATGGACCTAGAAAACCCCACCATCCAGTTACCCAAACATTCACAAACCACTCCTCCGCATCCAGCATTAGCTGAATGGAGTGCACTAGCCCCATCAACATTCAGCTTCAACCACCCAAAGGGTGGTTTTTCCCAACTTGTAGCTTGCTCATCACATCTCAGATTCACACAACTCAAGGGGCCATTAGTAAATACAAATCTAGGCCAAAGAGAAGAAATAGCCAAACTCGGATTGTTAGGCTTAACAAAATCATCAACAAAAATACATCGATTCCTCCAATCCCAAAGTTTCCATATAGCCAACCCAAAGAAAAGATCCCAGCTCCCTTCCCTCTTACAACCTACTTGGTTTTTAAGATTTAATTCTAGCCAATCTCGCAAACCGAATGAGAAAAATGAAGAGATATACCTGGGTTTAATCAATGCAAACCACATACTCTTATTATAAGCACAGTCCCGGAGAATATGTAAAATACCATCCTTCCCAAAATGGCACATACCACAGCTAGCAGGGCAATTCGACCATGAGCTTCGCCAAAGGTTAGTAGGCAACTTGTTCAATGCTACCTTCCACATAAAAAGCCTGATTCTTTCAGCCCCCTTCCACTTCCATATGACCTTAAAAACCTTATCCCGAAGAGAAATAGGATTAGAATCAATCAGGGAATATGCACTCCTAATAGAAAACTGGCCATCCTCGAAAGCTCCCCAAGCCAAGCAATCAAAATCTGCATCAGGTCAAGGAGGTAATACCGCCGCAACTCTCCTTATAGCCTCAGAATTAAGGATTGAGGAGATTTTGTTAACATCCCAAACTCCTCCAACCACCCACTTAGACAGCACTGAATCCTCCTCCTCTGCCAATAAGGTTTGAAGACAAAAATCAATAAGTTTAATATTGTTCCCCACCCAACAGTCATGAAAGAATTTAACAACCGAACCATCACGAATTAACCATTTTGAACCTTCATCAACAAGTTCCCTCTGATCGTAGATAAACTTCCATAGCTTAGAGTTTCTAGATTGATAGGATAATAAAGACTCCGAATCCCTCAACATATAGCGATTAGATAGAATCTCCGCCCATAGTCCCTTGGTCCCCTGAATTAATTTCCAAGCAAGTTTAGCCCCACAAGCTTGATTCACCGAGTTAAGACTTCTAAAACCCAATCCGCCATACTCCTTAGGTCTAGTAATTTGATCCCAACCAATAGAGTGGAAATGCTTGCCAACATCATCATGACCCCAAATAAAATTCCTCTGCAGATACTCAACCTCCTTGCAAACGCACACTGGGATCCTAGCCACCGTCATGGTGTACATAAGAATAGAGCTAATAACTAACTTAGCAAGAGTAATTCTACCTGCCATAGAAAGACTGTTTGCCTTCCACACACTCAGCTTCGCTTTAACTCTATTAATTATATACTGAAACTTCTCCTTGGGCCTTCTACCCCGAGATAAAGGAAAACCAAGATATCTCCCTATCTCGCTAGAGATATGCATATGAGTCGACGCTTTAATTTGCATTTTAGAATGCAAAGGCACTCTGGGTGAAAAAAACATAGATGACTTATCTACATTAACTTTTCCACCAGATGCTCTCACAAACTCCTGAAGACAATTCAACATACATGCAACTTGCCTTACCGAAGCAACCCCAAACAAGAGTAAATCGTCCACAAACATTAAGTGGGAAACTTTTGGCCCATCTCTCGTAACGTATATAGGTTCCCACCTACCTTCTTCCATAGCATCGCAAATTAAATGGGATAATCTATCCATGCACATAACAAAACGAAGGGGAGAAAGATGCTCACCTTGTTTGATTCCCCTCAACGGCGAAAAGGGTTCAATTTTAGCACCATTACATAACACATTGTATGAAACAGAGGAGACACAAAGTCCATAAAGATATCCACCAACTCTATACTAATGCCAGCATCAATTAATACCTGCCTTAAAAAAAACCCAACTGATTCTATCATAGGCTTTCTCTAAATCAATCTTCATAGCCATAAGACTCTTCTTACTTCTATTTTTCCCCATAATATGAAGAATCTCTTGCCCCACAAGGATATTATCCTGAATGCATCTTCCTTTGATGAAACTAGATTGGAAGGGGGAAATTAGATCCTTCATAACACCCCTCAATCTCATAGCTAGCACCTTCGTGATGCATTTATAGTGTACAGTACATAATGAAATCGGTCTAAAATGAGAAACAGAGACTACTCTTTCCCTTTTAGGGATGAGAGAAATGAGTGACTGGTTGGCCTCATGAAGAGAAACTTCCCATTTAAACACCTTCTTAACAAATTCACATAAAGCAGATCCTACCGTAGCCCAATTAGACTTGTAGTATAGTGGGGGGAAACCATCAATACCTAGAGCCTTATAACTCCACATAGAGAAAAGGGCCGCTTTGATTTCATCGTCCAAAGGAATAGCCAAGAGCTCACGAAGGGACTACGGCTCCATGACAGGAAATGAGGATCTAGTAGCAAGCTCTACAGCTTCCTGAGGCTCAGAACAGTAAATATTCTTAAAATGACGAGTAACCAGCGACTTTAGCTCCTCCTCATTACTCACCCACATCCTATGATCGTCTTTCAACATCAGAATCTTGTTCCTCCTACTGCGCATTTTGGCTTTTAAGTGGTAGAACTTAGTATTCCTATCACCATTGGCAATCCACTCAGTCCTCGATTTTTGGAACCATTTAATTTCTTCTAATTTCAATAGCCTCTCCAAATCCATCTGCAACTCAATCTCTAACTTACAAAGATAATCAAAATAGGGATATGCAGAAGCCCTCTGAATGCCATCAAGCCTATTCAGGATGCTTTGTTCCCCCCCCCCCCCCCCCGCTCAATCATACCAAAAACCTCCTTATTCGAAGAGTTGAGGAGAGGTTGCAAAGCTTCCAACGAAACGTTAATATCAGTATTAGGAGGCCAGGTATTATGGATGAAGTCCGCAAAATCATCATGTCAGATCCACATAGCCTCAAACCTGAACGGTCTACTATCACCCTTGATGCCATAACAGCTAACACATTTCAAACATAAAGGAAAATGAATGCATACTCGAGTATTGAGTTGGAAACTCGAGTATTGAGCATACAGAGAGCTTTTCCCTTTGTCAATGATTTGGATACTCAAGTATTGGGAACAATACTCAAGTATTGAGGTCTTTGAACTTAAACTTATTTTCTTACCAAAAGGTCAAGACTCGAGTATGGATTTGTATACTCGAGTATTGTCCTTATTTTAACATTAAGGTCCAAAGTTCAAGTCTCGATGATGCCTCTCTGGAAGATGAATACTCAAGTATCAAGATGGATACTCAAGTATTAAGCTAAGTGAATAGTGACAAACTCGAGTATTGATGAACATACTCGAGTATTCAACGCTAAACTTGGAAATCAAATCTGAGGAATTTGTGGAACCAGTTTATTTGATCTTAATACTTCCTCTTATCATTCTTCTATATTCTTAGCTATGTTTAATCACTTTGTTAGTGAGTTTCAGATGATTTAAAGAATGATTATTGAAGGATAAAGTGAAAAGCAAAAAGTGGTTTAGCTCATTAAATGCACTGATCAGAAAGTTGCATAAATTTGGCTAATTCCTCTGCACACTGTTGCAAAGCATCAAAGAATGTTTTCTACAACAAACAACCTCATCTCCAACAGATTAATTGCAGAAGAACAAATTAGATTACTTGGCCAGCTGGATTAAGCTAAGTTTAGAGAGAGAAGATGTCTAAGCCA
This sequence comes from Acacia crassicarpa, assembly GCA_034222035.1. Taxonomy (NCBI): domain Eukaryota; kingdom Viridiplantae; phylum Streptophyta; class Magnoliopsida; order Fabales; family Fabaceae; genus Acacia; species Acacia crassicarpa. The sequence continues at coordinate 47,013,835 of JAWXYG010000003.1, forward strand.
CTTGCTAAACACCTGAAGACTTCCCTCAACGGTAATATTGAAGATGCAACGGTCAATTAATGCTTCCTGAATATAAATAGAGCTGCATCCAAGTCTCTATAACAACCACAACATCTAAAAACGTATAAGCATTCAAGTTCTTCAACTACCTTTCAGTTTTCACTTGAATTTTGTCTTGACATTATAAGCTTCAGTGTTTATCATCATCTACTCTTAGAGAGAGTTTTCTTTTATTGTTAATCATTCATTGTAAAGAACCACAAGTCAGGGGACTTGGTGGTTGGGTTCATTGATTACAACTTGTAAGAGGGAGTGAGTTTTAGTGAGAGAATCACTTCTTAAGTGCAGAGTGTGTAATCATTGATATAGTGAAAAATCCTAGAGAGTCTGGGGACTGGATGTAGGTCAAGTTGATAGGACCGAACCAGTATAAATCCTTGTGTCCAGCTATCTCTTCCCTTTCTCTGTTAACCCCTGTTTTCATTGTTTAAAAACAGAGCACTTAACCAAAAATTTGATAATACCCAATTCACCCCCCCTCTTGGGTATTTAGCTCCATTTACAAAAAAATAGTTAAAAATATAGAGAAAATCTTATAGTTATTATAAAAAATTACCTATGCCTTCCTTTTTTTTTGTTATTAAATTATTTAATTTGAGAAAGTCTTGAAAAGAAATTAAGAAAGGCTGGACTAAAATTATACTGTTAAAAGAAAAATGCTATGCGCTATTGTTTTTAAAGTTTGTTTAGGCCACATTTACGTGAATTGAAGTACTTAAGTCTTTCTAAGTAAGAGATGTTGCAAAATAAGAATGAGTACTTTTATTTTAATAAATAAAAAATGGGCGGGTTTAAAAGTAACAGCCCTCAACTCTAACAAGTTGGCCATTTATTTTTAAGTCCTAACGTCTAGCCTGTTTAGACTTGAATTTCTTTTACACACAAGAATATAAGCTCAGTCCTCCGCTGAGACAGGTTTGACCCATTTTGAAAGCTATATTGAATTTTTCTTCTTCCAGTTTTACTCTTATTAGAAAATGTGTTTAAAAATTTAATGAATAAGTAAAACAAGAAAATGACCATTAATTATAAAGAGAGCATTGAGAAATGAGCATTAATTATCTTACATATAACTTATATTGTGAATAAGATGGATTAATATAATAGTATGAGTCAATTAGATGAATCATTGACGGAGCCACATTGGTGTATGTGTCTGCAAGTGCAGACAGAAAATTTTAAAATATGTATATTATTTAGCTAAAACCCTATAGTATGAATGGGTCTATAGCTCAGTGGTAGAGTGACTGTCCAATGATAAAGAGGACAGCAGTTCGAACCTGATTGCTACCTCCTTTATCATTTCTTTCTTTTTTTTCCCAAACTCCTTATGCCACATGCATTCGCCCTTTTTCGCTGATTTCTTTTTTTCGCGAAGGAATGTGTTCCCTTTTAAGTTGAAAATTTTTTTTAAATGCATTTAAAATTTTCCTTAAAATTCTTTTTTTCAGAACCCTTAAACCCCACTACTAATTGTGCATCCACAAATATTAAATCTTGGCTTCGCCACATAGATGAATGAGGTATATGTGGACCTCGGGATGAATGTCAGAAGTCTTAATGAACCAAATGGTAAGTTATGATGTGTTTGACATTGTAAAACCGCCATGTCTCATTCAGCCGGACAATGAAGCATTCTGGCTGTAAACGATAAACAAGATGGAACGTTGAATATAATGCTGAGTCAAATGCAACCTTCTTTATGTTTATTTCTTTACTTGATTCATGATAAGTAAAGTCTATGGATGGCGATCCTTTGATCCAAAACATAGAAGCTAATCATAAGTGTGTGCTTTGACCTAAACATAAGATCTATATTTTTTTTATCTTATAAATTTTGTACTTCTTCCACTCTTAAAAATAAGTTATAAAAAAAAGTTGGTTAAAATTGGTTGAATGCAATATGTAATTATTAATGTAATTTTCTTTTTCAAATGTACCCTAAATTTATGGGGACGGTAAGTGAGAGAATAAGTAAAAAAAAAAAAGGAGAGAATTATCATATTTGTAATTAATCGATGATAAAAATAGAAAAAATGAATTAAATTTTAATATGTACAAAGTGTAACTTATAGAGAAAATAAACACTACCTAAAAAATTATAACTTAAATTTAGGACAAGCGGAGTAATCATTTTCCTAAACTATCCTATTATGATTATACACACTAAAGGGAGTTGTTGAGAACAATTTCCAAGGTAAATGTTTAAAAAATTATTTTAAGAAAAAAACACGAATTTGTTATAAATAACTAATTTAACTAATAATTTCTTAACTTTTTGTAAATTATTTATTTAACTCCCAAGTTTATTATGAGAGTTGGTATTATTTAGAAGTTTATTGAATTTTATGCATATCACAACAATATAGTAATACACTGGTAATTATTAATAAATGTAATATAATTTTGGTGTATTTTAAATTAATATAAAAACAAAAAAAATTAAATTAAATTAAATTATAATTAATGGCGTGACATTGAAGACACGAATCATGTTCCGAATATTGATAATTAGTCTCCTTATTTGTCTTTGGCCAACTAAAGTTCAATGTATAACTCATTTATGACCATTTCGATCGAAATTAAAATGGAAAATGTATATAAGGGTCTTTTTTGGAGGAAAAAAATCTCAAAAAGGACCCCAAGATTCTGAAAATCTCAATGGGGCTGATATAGTTGTTAACCGAGATTGATATTGTTGTTAATGTGACTGATTTAGTTATTAAAAAATTGTTGTTAATGTGGCTGATTTAGTTGTTAAATTTTAATGAATTATCATAGAAAAGGCCTAGGGACCCTTTTTGGGATTTTCAGAATCTTAGAGTCTTTTTTGATATTTTTTCTCCAAAAGAACCCCATATAGATTTTCCCAAATTAAAATAACGTATGCTTCGGCAGCACTTGACCATGTCATGTCTGGACTCAAAGTCAAATATAAGGATAGTCAAATTATCAAAGCAACTAAAATCTTAATTATTTTTCATTTCTTTCTTATAATACACGCAAACATGTAAAAAACTCAACGTTTATTGGTTATAAAATTGTTATTATTACATAAAAAGGCATAGAAATGCATTACTTCCGTGTATCAATTAATCTCTAAATAAAGATAAAGGTATTGAATTGATCAAGGTAGTGCATCAAAATTATTAAATCTAGACTGATGTCGACAATGAGTAAAGTGTTAGTGGGTCAACTCACGGTTAATCTAGAGTGAGACCAGTGGAAAATAAAAAAATTAAAAAATAATTTAAATTTTTATCATGTCATCCAAATACTAAATATTAATTCAATATCTTAAATCACAAACAAAATAATGACATACTCATCTAAGATTCATTATAATTTATTGGATATATTGACATCATTGTATCAATCCACCATCCTACGACACTAAAATCAATAATCACTATCTATTCTTCCTAGTAAAAGACCAAAATATAGATAAATGATAACAAAATACTCCTACCAACAGTCCTTTAACCATTAAACTAATAGTTATTAACATGAAAATCATTACTAGCTTATAATTAGACAAATAATGCCGTCTACAATTTGTAACCACAATGAACTTGTTAATTTTTTAAAAAGGCAACTTGGGCAAGTAGCAACTCGTCAGGTTGCCCAGGTTGAGGCCGGGTTACCCCATATTTACTACGTCCCATGTTAAGGACATGCTTGGACCGGCCACATGACTTGGTTGGTGGGTTCAAAATTAACCCAGTCACCAGTCAGTCTAATCCATGTTTGATAACATTGTACCACTTTAGTCCTATTTATAAGTCCTTTTCAACTAAAGCATGCATACCAAGGAAAGATATATAGTTAACTCAATAATTATGAGGCAAATTTTTAACTTTGCCCTCATTTATGAATGAGTATCATTCAACTATTTCTTTTCTCTCTATTTTCATTGGTATAATTAATATAGGAAAAATTGTCACAATTTCATTTATTATTCTGAAACTAGACTTATAAATAGGACCAATTTTTTTGGTCAAAAGAAACTTATAAATTAAGATCAAAGAAGCATATAAGGAGAGAAAAATAAATAAATTTCCTGCCGTCCAAGAAAGCTGTAGGAGGTGGAATTGTTCTTGGCCACAAGATGTCAAAAAGATACGTACATGCATGAATCCATGTATGCATGTGCATATTTCTCCGGATCGGACTTTAATATAATATATATCTTTTAGAATATTTTCTTAATACTAAATACTAGTTACTTTACAAAAATTACTCAGTAGCGTTAAATAATTATTTTCCATAAATGCCTTATCGATTACTCTAGAGAAAGATTATATAAGAAAGAAACAAAAAAATAATTAAGATAAACTGCTTTAATTGGAGGTTGATCTTAAAATTAGAAGTAGTAACATTTTTTTTATTCTTTAGTCTTGTTAAACAATTAAAAATGACTTGTATTAAAAAAACAGATTGGTATATTTGCCAGCCAATAAGGAAGAAAAAGGTCAAATTGAATTGACATAGACATTGTTATTGACCAAATAGGCATTTTGGACTAATGAGGTTTTTTCTTAATTTATTTTATTATAAGTTATAAATTTAAAACAAGTCAAGGCAAAAATTTCCCCTGCTCATCCGAGCAATTTGCCCACTTTCGGGTGAAATAATTTCCTGTTATATAATATAAGATACGTTGGAGAAAACAATGATTGTTTAGTAGTGACACTGTTTTAAAAATATTCTTCAGCAATCAAGTGTGAATTAATACCAAATTAGTGTTGAATGAATGCCATTATGTATATTTCTTTCCAAATAATTAAGTTTTATAACTGTATTTAACTAGGTTTATTGATATTTGTAATATACTTAAAAAAATGTTTTATCCCTTCTGTCTTTAATATATAATTTATTTGGAAAATTGATCTTAATTCTAAGTATAAGACATATTTTTCATATATTTTTTTTAATTTACTCCTATTGATACTCAATAATAACCAAGAAAGAGAAAGAAAGAGGGAATTAATGAAAATAACTAAGATATTTTAGAAAATAAACTTTTAGCTAACTTTTTTTAATATAATCAAACTAGATAAATAAATTTTATATTAATAACCAAAATGAGTATAAATTAAAACACCGAATATTTAATTTAGGATTAAGAGATAAAAATGCTCATTGGACGTTTTCTAAATGTGCACTCAGCACATTCAAATTTACTTTAGTGTGAAATTGCCTGTAAACTTTTATATCTTTACAAACGGACGTTACTTTTTCCTTGTGGAGCCCACAAATTTTCCACGCGTCAACACTCAATCACCGTTCTCAATACGAGTATTATGATCCGACATTCCGACCCCAGAAGCGGGATGTTTGATATCGTGTGCCCGACCAACATGCCTCCCACTATTCTTCACTTGGTCCTCTCAGAAATTAAAGGAATTTCAGAAGAAAATCTGTAATTTAAGCCTTAGCTCGGGCTATGAGGATTTGTGATTGCATCGGATCCGTTGATATTCATTACTCCTTCTAATTTTTATTATAAGACATAAACTAATAATTCTTATAAATTAATAAAAATAGTTTAAGTCAATAAAATTATCCTATAATTTAAGTAATTTTCAATATTACCGATACTAATTACACAAAATTATGATATTATATTAATTATTACTCTTACCAGTATCCTTATTAATTATAAACATATATGGGAAAAAATAATTAATAAGCTTTAAAAAAAAGATAAAATATAATTGCTAGTTAACGTCTTATAATAAGAATTAGTGGGGTATGTGCTTTCCATATGGCGAAAGAAGCGATTGAGAGAGAGGGGACGATTAGAAGGAGAGAGACGGGGATGATTGAGAATGGTGACTAAGTATTGACACGTTTTATGGGACCCACAAGGAAAAAGAAAGGAAAAGGGACACAAGTTTCTAATTAAAAGAAATAATATCATAAAAGTCTCATAACTTATCAATGACAAATAAAAGAGTAACCATTAACAAATGAAACAGCGACTATTAATAAGTTTTGAAACTTTTCTAATTTTATTTTTCTTAATTGAGACTTTAATATCATTTTCTCAAAAAGAAATGTCTGCTTTTGTAAAGATTAAGGATGGTTGTATTTTTCCCCATTTATAACAGTTTATAGGTAGTTTTAATTTGCATCCAAGTAAAGTTTATGACGCTGGGAATACATTTAGAAAAAATTCATAAGTATTTTTACTCTTAGGTTAAATACCTAATTTGTCACGAAAATATTGATAAGGGGTAGGTTTTATACTCTTTCAGTTTTTCAGTTTGGTTTGGTTTTTAAAACTACCTTAATTAGGTTTTTGGTTCAGTTTTTGCAATTTTATTTTGGTTAAAACCGAAAAAACCAAAATTTTAGTAAAAATTATGAAATTTTATCCTTTATATATAATTATCACATTAGCTAATATTTTTTTTTTTGGGGTTAGTTTGCACATTAAAAAAAAACAGTTCTAATTATAATTCTTATTTTATCAAAATCACTTTTTCCACAAAATATATTTTACTCAGAATCTATTCTCAAAAATCATTATTAAAAATTAAATTTTAAATTGTTCAAATTTTTTTTAAGTTTTAAGAGTTGAAAGTCAATTTGGAGATTCTAAATGGAGCCCCAAACAAGTAAAAATCGATATATACCAGGTGTTCCATGTAAAGTATATTATAGCCAAGTTGCATTCAATAGTTAATATTGTAAATTGATTTAGCAAAAAAAAAAAAGTAGATTGGCCATATTTTATAGAATTAAGTATTAACCCAAATAAGAAGGCTCACAATAAGGCCCAACTCAAGCCCAAAAACCGAATTAATTGCAAAACCGAACCAAAATATTTTGGTTTCGGTTCGGTTTTGAAAATATAAGTAATTCGGTTTTAACCGAAAAAACGAACCGAAAACCGAATGTTCACCCCTAATAAGAGGGCACTTAGCACCCGTAAATTTTTTTGGTACCAAATTTACCCTGGAAGTATGAAAAAGGTAACAAATTTGTCCTTGAAGTATGAAAAAGGTAGCAAATTTGCCTCTCCGTTAATTTTGACCGTTAAGTTTAACTGAGTCTACACGTGGCATGCCACCTCATCAACTCAATAAGAGTTAAGTATCATTTTTGCCCCGGAAAGTTTTCATTGAGAGCAAGTTTGCCCCAAAAGTTTTCATTAAGGAACAATTTTACCTCGGAAGTTTACAAAATGTATCAATTTTGCCTTTCCTTCCCACATATTAAATTTGACTATTAATCAGTCAAAGATCACACATGTCATACCTTGAAAAGATCAAACTTGGAGTTAGAGAAGGAGATCCTTGAGATGTTGAGCTCAAAGCAACCAAAATTTGTGATGTCGAACTGGTCACAAGAAGCATCACTTATAATCTAAGCAAATGATCAGTCTATACAAACGTAAATATTATCACTATTGATTTGTTTTACTGAACCAATTTTTGAAACAATTCATTTCTCGTTTTGCATTTTGGTATGGACTTGAGTAATGGGCCTGACAGAGTGTAAGCCCAGCAAGCCCACTTTATGATAGTATCCTCCTCAATTGGGTAAAATGACGATCATCCCATGATCATGCCTATAATCTTGGGTAATGCAGCTGCTCAGATCGTGGGGACGCGTACCACTTGAGGAATGGACGTACTACCAATGGGCTGAAACCTTAGGTGACCCCTATAAATAGAAGCACATTCATCAGGTACACTCTCTCCATTCATTATTCCTTTCTTTACATTCAGTCTCACTGTGCACACACCCCACCCTTTGGTGATACGCCATCTTCGTGTAGCACAGTGATCTCTGAGAACACACTGTTGTCTTCCTCATAGATAACAGTGGGTGATCATCTCTCGAGTATTTAGTCAACAGACATCCCCGGGAGCTATTTGATTCGATATAAATCATTCACTAGCCCTCAAAGGCTAGACACTTGTGTTCTACACCAGAACACGTTTCATTTGCTTAGATCATAAGTAATACTTTCTCTGGGTTTTGCGACAGATCTTTCAGTCTTTGTGACCAGTTCAGCTTCACAAATTTTGGCCGCCTTGAGCTCAACATCTCAAAGATCTCCTTCTTTAATAACTCCAAGTTCGACCTTTTCAAGGCATGACATGTGTGGTTTTTGACTGATTTAATAATCAAATTTAATATTGGAAGAAAGAAGGGCAAAATTGCTGCTTTTGTAAACTTCCAGGCAAAATTGGTCCTTAGTGAAACCTTCTAGAGCAAAATAGCTCCTCAGTGAAAACTTCCAGGACAAACATGATACTTAACTCTTATTCAGGTTGATGAGGTGGCATGCCACATATACACTCAGTCAAACTTAACTGTCAAAATTAACGAATGGGCAAATTTGCTACCTTTTTCATACTTCCGGGACAAATTTGATACCAAAAACACTTCCGAATGCTGAGTGTCCCATTATCAAAACTTCTATGGCAAATTAGGCATTTAACCCTTTACTCTTTAACCTTTTATTTTATCAAGTTTCTGGTTTTTACTTACTACTCTCCAATTTTGAATGGTATTAGAGCCTTTAAATTACAACCTCCTCCTCCTTGTCTTTTTCTATGAGCTTCATTTTTTTTAAAAAAAAAAAGTGTTTGGTACTTCTTCTAAGCTATTCCATGGATCTTTTTTTTAAAGAACATTTAATCAAACTATACGATTTAATAAATCAGTTAAAATTAATTAAGAGTAATAAATATGTAAGAAATTAAATTTTTATAAAGTATGTCTTATTTATAAAGAGCATGTAAGAAAGAGAAATAAAAAGACAAAAAAAAAATTATAAAAAAATGATGAGGAGAGAGAATGTAATTAATTATGACTAAAATTGATAAAAATTCATTTAATGACATGAGACATCTAGTACCAGGACTAGGACTAGACTAATTCAAAAATTGAGATATTATAGAAAACACTAAAGGGAGTACACTTTTTAGAAGTCAGAAGCATTAATTATTTATCTAGCCAGTAGAGTAATTTAATAATTAAAAAAAATAGAATATTGTGGTCTTCTGGCAAAAAAAAAAAAAAAAAAAAAGAAGGATTGACAAAATAAGGCGGTTAGCTTAGGGTCAACCTAAGGGATGGGAAATGAAACAGCAAAGAGGTCCGATATTATTGGGTAATTTAATGGATTGACAAAATATGATTACTTTCGATTCCTAGAATTAAATCTTCCATATCATTTTACACTCTTATTGGGAAAATAATTTATATCCATTTTTAGTTCTTTTTTCTAATAATCATTGGATATATGCTACTTTGGAAATATAGATTTTTTTTTTAAATAAAGTCAAATGCATGTAGATGGAGATAGAAAGATTATATCAGATATCGATATGTCAAATAGTTATATCTCAGTCTCAACAAGTTTAGCACTTCTTTAAAAAGCTAAAATTCATACCACAAAGATTACCAAAAAGTTAGCTTGCTCAAAAATAAAATTACAAAGGAGTTCCTCAATATCCTAATAAATCACAATAGATGACACTCTTTTAAATCCACTGAGAGGGAGGAAAGCTCAATTAATAAAACAGATGATCTGCAAGGATTCCCTATGAGATTCTTAAAAAAGTCATGAACTTGTGATTCAAAGAAGGCATGCTATGAGACATATAACTAAGAAAATTATGAAAATCCACAATCTTCTCCCATTTAAATGAAATTAGAGATGGACCTTGGAGTCCAATCCAAGTCTCATAGATTTCCCTTGTGTGATACTTATATTTCTTCATAATAATAATCCATCCAATTTGCGAATTGCTATACACATTACGATGAGCAACGATGGAAGACAAAGATACAAAGGCCAAAGAATTTGAGTCAAATGCAAGTCTTGCAAAGGCTACTGCATACTTAATTTCTTTAATAGATGATAAACGATCAGCATAAGATGAATTGTGAACAATGAGATTCCTTTTCATCTAGATAACATCAACATTTTTAATTATTTTCATTATTAAATGAGTCACTGTGCAGCATCAAGAGGCTCCTTCTCACCCAAGAGGTGAATTTATTAAATGCATTAAAAGGTTACCCAATAGACAAACCTCTAACCCAAACTGCAACAGCAAATAGATGAGCAACAAATAAGTGATCTAAAGTTTCTGCAGTATCATAATTAAAGAGACATTTGCCTGAGATATTTAATGATGAGACCTGTAGTTTCCAGAAGAAAAATAGATTTTTTTTTTTTTGGTACAAGGCGAGGGGAGGGGGGATTCGAACACGGGACCTGAGGGGAGATATAAAGCATCTCAATACCACCAGCTGTGCCACTGCACTGCTGTCCTCGGTGGTAGAAAAACAGATCTTTCATTGTTAATGAAATAGACTAGAGAAATTTCCAAAATGAGTTCTAGAGAGAAGTTGGTTTCAGTAGGTGAAAACTAGTTTTTGAAGAGTACAACATTGATGTATTTTTACTCCAAACAAGTTTGTCGTCAACCTCACAAAAGAAAATTGGAATATCAAAGGATTCTGTTGGTAATATCATGATGATAAATACTACGAACTAAATTCTGATTCCATGTTATACGGCACCATCTAGATGGAAGATGCAACAAAAAATCAAATACTTCCTACAATAAACTTGCATTAGTAGATCCCATTTGTATAGGCCACCACAAAAGGGTTGTCGAGAGAGACAAAATCTCCATGCCGGATTTTCCATTGCAAGTGTTTGATAATAAGATCAAAGCTGCTATGCCTTTCCACATCCATGACAAATTATAAGGAGTTTTAACAATTGCAGCGTTATTTAGATCAAAATATTTCACTCTTATTGTATTAAAGAAGAAAGAGTCCTTAGGAGCACATATAATTCTCCATATTTGTTTGGCCAGCAATGCATCATTAACCATGCAATTACTCATCAGTCCTAAACCTCCTTCTTCAATAGGCTTAAGGATATTATGTTTCATCAAAAGATGCATTTTTCTACTATCACCATTTGATCCCAAAAAAAAAAAAAACCAACTAATGCATCTAGAGTCAATTTTATCACATACATATTTAGACAGCTTTAAACATGAGAGAACATATTTATTAAGTCTGGAAGCTTGAGAAGTCGAGTTTTCCAAGCCGCAATTCTTCTTTCAATTGCTTTAACCACTTGTAAGTATACTAGAGACTTATTTCTACCTGAATCAACCCATGTTCCCAGATGTTTCCCTAGTTTGTCTGAATAGTAAACTCCAAGAAATTGGGAAAATTGGTTTTTCATAGCTTGAGTAACACTGGGACTGAAGATGATGGAGGATTTGGAAAAATTGATTGCCTGACAAAACCAAGCACTTTAAAATCAAGGGCATCCTAAACAGAGTTTACAATGTGATGATTACATTCAAAGAAAAAAACCAGAGTCATCAGCATAAAGCAATTGGCGTGAGCTGTCCTCTGCTTTTAGAACTGGGAATTTTTTAAAAGAGATGTATAAAGCTCAAGCAGAGTCAAAGGATGACCCCACAATTAAACCCGGTAGGACCCCTGGGCTTCATTGGTGTGAGCTGTACTCTGCTGATAATATGGAGTAAAATTTTGTCTCGATTTACGATTTCTTTATGAGATAAGTAAATAAAACTTTTTTCGTCTCGATTTATTAAAAAAAGATTTCTAAAACTACGTTTTAAAATTACCCAAAACGTGACCAATAAAGATATAGAATATGTTCGGATAAATAGTAAAAACTATTTATCTAATATAAAATGAATTTGTGATATGAATTTGCAACGCCTATAATATTTGATTAAAAATTAATACTCCCTCTGATCCTAATTATAGAATAATATTTGAGAGTTAGTTTAAGTCATAATTATTAGACAACATTCTAATTTTTGCCAATTTCTTCCTAAAATATCCCTATTTTATTATCTCAAGTATATTTGGTTTTTGGTGAGTTTATGCATGTAGATACGTAAACTCTTCAAATTAGTGAAACTTTTAGATATATATATATATATATATATGTTTGTGTATATCTATATATGTGTGTATCTACACACAAATATATACACACAAACATATATTTGTGTGTAGACACACACATATATACATACATATATATATATATATATATATATATATATAATATGTATGTGTGTGTGTTCATATATATACACATATATATGTGTGTGTAGACATATATGTATATTTGTGTGTGTCTGTCAATATATATATGTGTGTACATATGTAAACACACACACATATATATCTTTGTGTGTGTGCACGCTTATGTGCGTAGATATGTGTACACACATATATGTATATATAATAAGACCATTATTTCAAATAGATAATGTGTGGAAAGGAAAATTTTAGGTTGAAGAGGTAGGTGGCATGAACTATTAATAAATTTTTATTCAAGAAGACAAGTTTTTTTTTGTCAAAGAAAAAAAAATGATGCTTTGAAAATGATGCTTTTTTTTTTTTTTTTGAAAATGATGCATTGAAGTAAAGCAATGCGCATGCAATTTTTTTTTTTTTTGTTTGCAATTGAAACAGTACTTTTTGACCTTTTGGTTTCATGAAATATTTTATTTTATGACATGGTACTTCAGGGTTTTATTCATTTTGAACTATGACTTGGTACGATTTACCCTCTAAACTTTTAACTCAATCAAAGCAAAATCCATTATTTTTTTTCTCATTTAATAAATTAGTCCATGTCATATATTATTTGCCTTAAGTCATCCACTCATCCTAAATGGACATATATATAATATAATATCACTTTCATACTATTTATAAGTAGAGAAAGAATTAATAACTTTTCCCCTGATTATGAGGCATGTCATCCACTTTTAATTTCTGGTTATTTATTTATTAAAATATGTTATATTTAATAAGGAAAAATATTAATTTTCTGAATTCAAGTGAAATATATTGAAAGTGACTTATAATATAATTATGATATGAAAGTTATGTGTGTGGATGTGAAGATTGAGTTGGTTATAGATGTTAGTTGATGATTTAGGGGTTTGAGAAAGTGGCATCAAAGAGATGGAAATTCAAGCCTGCGTACCATAAAATCATCGTATCATTAAAGTTGGGTCCTAAGGCATATGGGCTCAAGGTCGGCCCAAGGGCTTTCATGTATTTTTTTTTATTTCATTTTAATTTTTAATTTGCAAACTATTTTGAAACATCTAAAAATAAAATAAAAATATCTTAAAATGTATAATTCAAATTATCTAGATATTTATAAAATAAAGTGTTAAACTATTTTCTATACTTTGAAATAACAAATCAAACACTAATAAACTATTGTCCCAACTCTGAAATAACGAAAACTGAGTAATTTACCTTTTTTTTTAATCACAATGATAACAACAACAAAGCCTTAAAATCCTATTGGCTAGTGTCAACTACATAGGTTAAATCCATTGAGCTCCGTTAAAAACTAAATTCATAGAGCTTGGTTAAAAACTAAATCACAGAATAAATTATTTTTTTAGCCTGTTTAAACCCGAATTTCTTTTTAAAAAAATTAAAATGGCAGCTCGGCCCTCCACTGAGATGGGCTTGACCCATTTTGAAGGCTAAATTGAATTTTCTTCTTCCATTTTCACTCTCATTAGAAAATGTGTTTAAAAATTTAATGAATGATTAAAACAAGAAAATGATCATTAATTATAAAGAGAGCATTGGAAAATGAGCATTAATTATCTTATATGTGATTTATATTTTAGACTAATATATTTTTGGTGAAGGTGCAGATTTGCCAACCAACTATTAGCCGAGGAGCATCTGGGCCAAATAACTATTGAAGGGACTAAAATTACCAATTAACAATTAAAAAGTGAAAAAAAAAAACACCAAATAACTATTAAGAAAAAAACTATCACAATTAAATTAAAATGTGAGGCACTGGCGTAGGATGGTGGCGGAAACGCTGGAGAAAAGAGCAGTTAAGCCTTCTTGTTGGAAAATGAAAACACTAACAGAGATGGAACCCATGGGAGCAAGCATTGCGGCAGCAGCGGTTGCTGCTTGTGGCATCGGAGGGATGGAATCAGGGTGCAAGGTGCGTGCCAATCAAACGCTGTGGACTACTGGATGAGTTCATGAGAGTGAGTGGAATACTCAGCAACAATAGAAGCTTTAGAAATGCCGACATCACTGACACTATGACAGTCAATGGAAGACGGAGACAATAAGATAGTGACGGAGTAATTGTTCGTTGGCGAATTTGCTCCAAATTGTGTTTTTTTAACTTTTCAATTGTTGATTGGCAATTTTGGTCCCCTCAATAGTTATTTGGCCCAAACGCTCCTTGGGTAATAGTTGGTTGGTGAATCTGCACCTTGACCCATATATTTTTTTAGGAGCATCCTATATTGTGAAGAAGAGGGAGTAATAGATTAGTATGAGTAAGGATGGAAACATGTCAGGTCAGACCAAACTTTGGCTAAATAGGCCTGAACCTGTAATGGGGGTAAAAGGATTGAACCTGAATATAGGCTTTTTTCTTAGGCTCAAGTCTGAGCCTTCATAAGGCCTGGTCGGGCCTGAAGCCTTTTTAAAAGCCTACTTATAATGTAGACTTTTAAAAAGGCCTCATATTGCAGGCTTTAAAGGTCATAATTAACTAATATAAGAATAGCCTAATAAGGGCACAGTCCAAATTGCCCACCAAGGGCAAATTAGCATAAACTAATATAAGAATAGGGGTAGTACTATAATTAACTAATTATACTTGAAATTAAAATATAAGAATAAAAAAATTAAACATTTTGTTATTTATATGATATAAATATAATTATATTTATTAAATATGTAAATAGGTCAAGCCTGAAGGATTACAAATCAGACCTTAATAAAAAAGGCCTATCATATTTACACATTAATTCAGGCCTTTAAATAGATATTGACCTAACATTTTTAACAAATAGGTAAAGCCACATCAAGCCCTAAACAAGCTAAGCTATAGATCACCTGATAGAGGCCTGACCTATTCCCACCTCTAAGTATAAGTATAAGTAAATTAGATGAATGAGGTGTTTGTCGACCCCGGGATGAATGTCAAAAGTCTTAATGAACCAAATCGTAAGTTGTGTTTGACATTGTAAAAGCCTCATGTCTCATTCAGCCGGACAATTAAGCATTCTAGCTGTAAACACGATGGAACATTGAATGCTGAGTCAAAGGCAACCTTCATTATCTTTATTTCTTTGCTTGATTCATGATAAGTAAAGAAATAAACATAAGACCTAAATATAGAAGCTAATCGAAAGTATGTGCTTTGATCTAAACATACGACCTAAATTTATTTTATCTTATAAATTATGTACTTCTTCTGGTTTTATATATAAGT
This sequence comes from Acacia crassicarpa, assembly GCA_034222035.1. Classification (NCBI taxonomy): domain Eukaryota; kingdom Viridiplantae; phylum Streptophyta; class Magnoliopsida; order Fabales; family Fabaceae; genus Acacia; species Acacia crassicarpa. Next base: position 47,029,220 of record JAWXYG010000003.1, read on the forward strand.
TACGGGAAAAAAAAAATTGGTTAAAATTGATTGAGTGCAATATGTAATTATTAATGTAATTTTTCCCCCCCTAAATTTATGGGGACGGTAAGTGAGAGAATAAGTAAAAAAGAAAAAAAAAAGAAAAAAAGGAGAGAATTATCATATTTGTAATTAATTGATGATAAAAAATAGAAAAAATGAATTAAATTTTAATATACGTACCAAGTATAACTCATAGCGAAAATAAACTCTACCTCAAAATTAATGACCATTTCGATCGAAAGTAAAACAACATATTCCTGGGCACTTAACCATATCATGTCTGGATTCAAAGTCAAACATAAGGATTAGTCAAATTATCAAAGCAACTAAAATATTAATTATTTCTAAATTCTTTCTTATAATACACGGAAACATGGAAAAAGCTCAATGTTTATTCGTTATAAAATTGGTATTAATCATATAGACATACATAAAAAGGCATAGAAATGCATTACTTCCGTGTATTAATTAATTAATTAATTAACTAATCTATGAATAAGGATAAAATAATTGAATCGTTCGAGACAGTGAGTTAAGATTATTAAATCTAGACTAATGTTTGAATCAGTGTAGGTAATGAGTAAAGTATTAGTGAGTCAACTTGAATTTAATCGGGATCAAACTAGTGGGAAATTTTAAAAAAAAAAAACTTAAAATTAATTTAAATTCTGTTCTGTATGAAGAACACAGAGATTGGACTTGACTAGGTTGTCAAGCCTAGAGCCTACGTACCCTCGAAGGGATCAAAGTCCACGTAGTTTGTAGCAAACTGGAAGGCACGTAGCCAGGGGAGTGGGGTGTGTGCTCTGTGTGGCAGAAAGTAACAAGAGCATAAGATAGAACGTGCGCACCTGTTTAGGGTTTCCTTCTATTTATAGAGGAGTCTGGTGCGCGTATCTCTGCCTTAATGAGCAATATCTTAGATTGAGCCGTCAAAGGCTGATTGGCTGGTGCCATGATTGTCGGAGAATCTCTACTAATGAGATCCTATATTTGTGGGATCTCGGATCCCTTCCTATTTTGGCGTGGATCCTATCCCTAGCGCGATTGGGCCGGGGTCCGGACCTGGGCCTTTTGGGCCGGTCCGTAACAAATTCTAATCATATCATTTAAATACCAAATATTAATTTAATGCTTTGAATCACTAAGAAAATAATCACATACTTATCTAACATCCTTCACAATTTATTTGACATATTCACATCACTAAAATCAATAATCAATATATATACTTCCTAGCAAAATATGAAAAAATATAATAAAAAAATATTCTTACCAACGATCCTTTAATTACTAAATTAATAGTCATTAACATGAAAATATTATTAGCTTCGACCAATAATGTCATCTACAATTCATACTCACAATGAACATGTTTAATTTTTTAATAAAAGCAACTTGGGCAACCTAACAACTCTCCAAGTTGTTCAAGTTAAGGTTAGATTATTGCGGGTTGATCACATCTTAAGTTAAGGACGTGCTCTAACATGCCCCATATTGCCATAACCGGGTTTCAGAATTAACCCAGCCGACCTAATCCATGTTTGATAACATTCTATATTATAGACATCTCCTGACAAGATAGGGAGTAAAATTTGATATCTTGCCCATAAATTAAGATCAAGAAGCATAATGGAGAGGAAAAAAAAAAAAAAAGAAGTAAATTTCCTGCCGTCCAAGACAGCTGTAGGAGCTGGAATTGTTATTAGCTACAAGATGCCAAAAAGGAAGTCAACTAATCTATATACATGCATGAATCCATGTATATATCTGGATATTTCTCTGGATTTTAATATAAGATATATTTTAGATTAGTTTTTTTTATAGGGTTTAAATTTCTCATATTGCATGAGAAGAATAAGATTCCTACACACATGAAATGGTAGGACCCACATATATATATAATATGTGGGTCCCACCATTTTATATATATGTGACATGACAAAACACTTTTTCTACAATATGAGAAGTATTTTTCTCTCTTTTTTTATATATACTAAATACTAGTTACTTTACAAAAATTACTTGATAGAGTTAAATTATTCTTTTCCATAAATGCCTTATCAATTACTGTAGAGAAAGATTATATAAGAAAGAAATTAAAAATAATTAAGATAAACAGTTTTAATTGGAGGTTAATCTTAAAATTAAAAGTGATAACATTTTTTTTAATATTTTAATTATATAAAATATTTTTCTTAATCCTTTGTGAAACAATAAAAAATGACTTGTACTCAAAAACAGATTGGTATATTTGCAAGACAATAAGGAAGAAAAAGGACAAATAATTGAATTGAAATAGATATTGTTATTGACCAAATAGGCATTTTGGACTAATGGGATTTTTTTCTTAATTTATTTTATCAAAAGTTATAAATTTACAACAAGTCAAGCCAAAATTTTCCCCTTGTCATCCGACCAATTCGCCCACTTTCGGGTGACATAATTTCATGCCAAATAATATTAAGATATGTTGGAGAAAACAATGATTATTTAGTGACTCGGTTTTTAAAATATTCTCCACTAAACAAGCGTGAATTAGTTAGGAATTAATGTTGCATGAATGCCATTATGTATACTTCTTTTCAAATAAATTAAGTTTTAACGAGGATTATTGATATTTTTAATATACTTACAAAATGTTTTACTCTCTTCTTTGTTTGCGAGTTTCATTTTGAAGGGAAAGGAAAAGGAAGGGAAGACTTTGGTAATCACTTCCTTTGTATTAAATTAACAAAGGAAGGGACTACCAAAGCCCTCCCTTCCCTTTCCTTTCCCTCCAAAATGAAACTCACAAACATAGCAAGGTTTTAAATATATAATCTATTTGGAAATTAATCTTGATTCTAAATATAAGACATATATTTTTTTAATTTTTTAATTTACTCTTATTGATGCTCAACAATAATCAAAGAGGAGAGAGAAAGAGAGAACTAATAAAAATGACTAAGATATTTTAAAAAATTCATGTCATGTTAATTAATCTAACTAACTTTAATTAATGAAAATGAATATGGTATTTTAAAAAATGCATGTCATGTTAATTAACTTAATCAGCTTTTTTAATAGGGTTAAATAGCAAATTTGCCATGGAAGTTTTCCAAATGGAGCGTCCAGCACCCGGAAGTTTTTTGGGTACCAAATTTGCCCCGGAAGTATTGAAAAGGTATCAAATTTACCCAAAAGTGACGGAAGTCCACGTAGATGCCACGTCATCACACGTGGCATGCCACCTCATCAATCAAAAGTATCATTTTTGCCCTGGAAGTTTTCATTCAGGAGTAATTTTGCCCCGGAAGTTTTCATTGAGGAGCAATTTTGCCCCTGAAGTTTTCATTGAGGAGCAATTTTGCCCTAGAAGTTTTCATTGAGGAGCAATTTTGCCCCGGAAGTTTACAAAAGTAGCAATTTTGCCATTCTTTTAAATTCCACGTGTGATGAGGTGGCATGCCACGTGGACAGTTAGTCAAACTTAACGGTCAAAATTAACGGATGGGCAAATTTGCTACCTTTTTCATACTTCCGGGGCAAATTTGCTACCTTTTTCATACTTCCGGGGCAAATTTGGTACCCAAAAAACTTCCGGGTGCTGGGCGCTCCATTTGGGAAACTTCCATGGCAAATTTGATATTTAACCCTTTTTAATATAATAAAATTACATAAATAGGTCTTATATTAATAATCAAAAAGAGTATAAATTAAATCATGGAGTATTTATTTTAAGGTTAAGAGACAAAAATGCTTATGAATTTTTTCTAAATATATACCCAACACTATAAAATTATGAGTGTAATTAAAACTGCTTATAATCTTTATATATGGAGTAAAAACACAACCACAGTTAACCTTACAAACGGACGTTACTTTTTCTTTGTGGGTCTCACAAATTTTCCACGTGTCAACACTCAGTCACCGTTCTCAATATTATGATCCGATCCAAGAAGTGAGATGTTTAATATGGGCCACATGTGGTTCTTCTTTATCTACTTGTTACATGCATGTCTTTCTAACTAGAGGGTAATCAATTTTTTTATTATTTATTTTTAATTTTTTATATATTCTATATATTTAGATTAAATTATATGCTACTTTCTGGGAAAAAAAAAATTGGTGTCCAATATCTTAAATTAATTAGTTTTCAGTATACTGATGTTGCAGGACATATTTCTGAATGCAGAATTGAAAATTAATTAATTTGAGATATTGGGCGCCAAATTTTTTTTCAGAAAGCAGCATATAATTTAATTTAAATATATAGAATATATAAAAAAAAGTTGTTTATCCCTTTAATTAGAGGGACAAACATGTAAAAAGCACATAAGGAAAAAACACCCTATGTGCTTCCGTTTATTATCGTGTCCGGACTATCATGTCTCCCACAATTCTTCAGTCCGTCCTTTGAGGAATTAAAGGAATTTGAGCAGCAAATCTGTAATATTCATTAATCATTATTTTTTTTTAGTTCTTATTATAAAGTAACCACTAACAATAATTCATAAATCAATAAAGACAGTTAAAATCAATAAAGTTATCCTACAATTTAAGTAACTTCTAATATTACCTCTACTAATTATACTAAACTCTAATAGTATGTTCCCTCTAGTCCTTTTTATAAAACACCAACTCATTACTCTCACAAACCAATAAAAACAATTAAAGTCAATAAAGTTATCCTAAAATTTAAGTAATTTTCAATATTACTCATACTAATTGAAGTAAACTTTAATATCATATTAATTATTATTTTCACCCACTACTCTTATTAATTATGGGAGTACATGGAAAAAATAATTAATGCTCTTTAGGAACAAGAAAGTCCCTTATAAAAAGGATCAAATAAATTTGTTAATTGGTGCCTTACAATAAAGACCAAAGGAAGTATTAATTATTACTCTCAGGCGCACTACACTTATTAGTTATGGGCATACATAAATAATAATAATTAATGTAATTTGGAAATAAGCAAGTGACTTATAAAAACATTAAATATAATTATTAGTTGGTACTTTATAATAAAGACAAAAATAAATATATACTTTCCATATGGCATGAGAGATGAGGGCTGGAGCGTGGAGAGGGGGGGGGGGTTTAGAAGGAGAGAGACAGGGCCGGGTGATTGAGAACGTTGACTTAGTGTTGAGACATGGGAATTTTGTGGGACCCACAAGGAAAATGAAAGGGAAAATAACACTAAAGTCTCAAATAATATTAGAAAACTCTCATAATTTATTAATGATAAATAAAAAAAGCAATTATTGATAAGTGGGACCGTTACTATTTATAAGTTTTGAGACTCTTTTGATATTATTTTTCTTAATTAATACTTTAATGTCATTTTCTTAAAAAGAAACGTTTGCTCTATAAAGATTAACGATGGTTGTATTTTTCCCCATTTATAAAAGTTTATAGTTAGTTTTAATTTGCACCCAGGTAAAATTTATGATGTTAGGAGTACATTTGGAAAAAGTTCATCGGCATTTTTGCTTTTTAACATTTTGTTTTATCAAGTTTATGGTTTTTACTTGCTACTCTTCAAATATGAATGGTATTAGAGCCTCTAAATTACTACCTCCTCCTTCTTGTCTTTTTTTTTTTTATCACTTCACTTTTTTTAACAAAAAGTTTTTTGTACTTATTCTAAGCTACTCTCTCCAATCTTTTTTATAAAAACATTTTAATTGAATTACACAATTTAATAAATCAGTTAAAAATAACAAATATGTAAAAAAAAGTAAACTTTTTTTTAAGATTCTTATTTATAAGGGATAAATAAAAAGACCAAAGAGAATGGATGAGAGAGAATGTAATTAATTAGAAATAAAATTGATAAAAATTCATTTAATGACATCTAGGATTCCACTAAGTCAAAAATTGCGATATTATTTTTTTTTAAAAAAAAACACTAGAGGAGTACACTTTTTGGATGTCAGAACCATTAATTATTTATTATCTGGCCTGTAGAGTAATTTAATAAAAAAAGAATATTGTGGTCTTCTTTTTTGGTCGAAAAATATTGTGGTAATTTAATTATTTATTTAATATTGTGGTCTTCCGGCAAAAAAAACAAGAAGGATTGACAAAATGAGGTTGTTAGGTTAGGGTCAACCTTTTTTTTGGAAGATAGGGGTGGGAAATGAAACAGCAAAAGAGGTCCGCTATTGTCGTGTAATTTAATGGATTGACAAAATATGCTTACTTTCGATTCCTTGAGATATGACTCACCCCTCTGACTTTCTCAAGCGAATTAAATCTTCCATATCATTTTAGTCCCCCGTTGGGAAAATAAATTATATCCATTTTTATTTCTTTTTTCTAATAATCATTGTTGTCAAACTCACGAGTTAACTCTCCGAGTTTACCGTTTTTACGTTTCTAGCTTACAAAAATGAGTCAAGTTAGTGGTAAACTCGTGCTAGTTGTAAACTTAGTTAAACTCATGATTTTATATACCGAAGTTACCGTTTTTACGTTTCCATCTTATAAAACCGTGTTAATTTACTCTTAAACTCGAATTAACTTTTTTAATTTGATCATGCTTAGCGACTTTATATAGAATTTTTTTAATTAAATATGATAAATGATGAATGTTGGTGAATTTAATTTCAATCATTTGGATTTAAAATATATTTAAATCAAATTGTTGTCATTTTTATATTTTAATTATTTAATTATAATAAAAATAAACTCTTATGAGTTTACGATTCGAGTTCACGATACGAGTTTACGTCACTGTCACGAGTTTGCCTAAACTCGCGAGTTTGACAACCTTACTAATAATCATCATATCATTAACATGGGATATATGCTACTTTGGTGATATAGATTTTTTTTGTTTTTGATAAAGTCAAGTGCATGTAGAAACACAGATTATATCAGACATGCATCAATATATCAAATAGTTACATGTCAGTCTCAAAAGTTTAGTACACTCTTTGATTTTTATTATAAGGCACCAACTGCTAACAATTTTTTATCCTTATTATAAAGAACCAATTGCTTCTAACGGACTAATTTATTAGGTTTTTCTCATTATGTCTTTTTTCATTGGGCCAATTTTTTTTTGTTTTTTTTTGTTGACTATTGCATTCACAATCTATTCAATATGTTTCTCTCTCTGTCCATTAAGTTTATATATTTCCAATCCAATTAGCATGGTTCTCACCCCCCCCCCCCCAATTAAAATTTGTATTTTCAATTCAATCAGCATGTCCCCCACCCCCCCCAAAAAAAAAGTAGGGCTAAAGGTGGAAATATTTATCAACTGAACACTAATTCAATAACTTAACTGTCGTTCCTTGGTATAAGAGAAATTGTAGTTGGTATTTTATAATAAGGATCAAAAGAGTAATTTCTAAAAAAGCTAAAATTCATACCACAAAGATTACAAGAAAAAGCTAGCTTGCTCAAAAATAAAATTATAGAGGAGTTCCTCAGTATCCTAATAAATCACAATAGATGGTACTCTTTTAAATCTATTGAGAGGGAGGAAAGCTTAATTAAGACAGATGATCTACAAGGGTTCCCTCTAAAATTCTTGAAAAAGCTATGAACTTGTGGTCCAAAGAAGACATTCTATGAGACATATAACGGAGCAAATAATGGAAATTGTTGAAATTTTCTTCAATTTAAATGAAATTAGAGATTGTCTTTGAAATCCAATCCAACTTTTCCTTGTGTGATACTTATATTTCTTCGTAACAATACTTTATCTAATTTGCGAACTGCTATACACGTTATGATAAGCAATGATGGAAGAAGATACAAAGAATAAAGAATGAGTCAAATGCAAGTCTTGCAAAGGCTACTGTATGCTTAATTTCTTTAATAGATGATAAAGGATCAGCATAAGATGACTTGTGAATAATGAGATTCCTTTTCATCCAGATAACATCAACAATTTTAATTAGTTCAATTATTAAATGAGTGCCCATCATTGTGTAGCATCAAAAGGCTCCTTTTCACTCAAGAGGTGAATTTATTGAATGTATTAAAAGGGAACCTAATAGATAAACATTGATCTGAACCAAACAACAATAGCAAATAGACAAGTAACAAATAAGTGATCCAAAGTTTTTGTAGCATCACAGCCAAAGGGACATGTGCCTGAGATATTCAGATGATGAGACCCGAGCACATCTATAGATGGAATAGCATGATTGAGTAGTTTTCAGAAGAAAAACAAATATTTCATTGTTAAGAAATAGACCAGAGAAATTTCCAGAATGAGTCTGATGAGTTTTGGAGAGAAGTTGGTTTCAATAGGTGAAAACCAGTTTTTGAATAGTACAACATTGATGCATTTTTACTCCAAACAAGTTTGTCCCCAACCTCAGAAAAGAAAATTTGAATATCAAGGATTCTTTTAGTAATATCATGAGGATAAATACTATGAACTAGATTCTGATTCCATTTTACATGGCACCAGCTAGATGGAAGATGCAACAAAAAATAAAATACTTTCTGCAATAAACTTGCATTAGTAGATCTCATTTGCATAGGCCACCACAAAAGGGTGTTGAGAGAGAAACAGAATCTCCATTTCCTATTTTCCATTGCAAGTGTTTGATATTAGGATCAAAGCATTAATGCCTTTCCACATCCATGACAAATCATATTGAGTTTTAACAATTATATTGCAGCACTATTTATATCAAACTATTTCACTCTTAGTGTAGTAAAAAAGAAAGAGTCCTCAGGAGCATATATAATTCTCCATATTTGTTTGGCCAACAATGCATCATTAACCATGCAAGTACTTATCAATCCGAAACCTTCTTCTTCAATAGGCTTAAGGAGATTATGTTTCATTAAAAGATGCATTTTTCTACTATCACCATTTGATCCCAAAAAAAAAAAAAAAACTAATGCATCTAGAGTCAATTTTATCACATACATGTTGAGGTAGCTTTAAACATGAGAGAACATTTTTAGTAAGTATGAGTTTGAAAGTTTGAGATAGAAGTCCAGTTTTCCAAGCTGCAATTCTTCTTTCAATTGCTTTAACCACTTGTGAGTATACTAGAGACTTATTTCTACCTAAATCAACCCATGTTCCCAGATGTTTCCCTAGTCTGTCTGAGTAAAGAACTCCAAAAAAACCGGGAAAAATGGTTTTTCATGTTGAGTAACATTGGGATTGAAGATGATGGAGGATTTGGAAAAACTAATTGCCTGACCAAACCAAACACTTTGAAATCAAGGGCATCTTTAATAGAGTTTGCAATGTGATCATTACATTCAAAGACAAAAAACAGAGTCATTAGTATAAAGCAATTGTGTGATTGGTTGGCTAGAATTGCATTCCTTATTAATACCCTTCAACAAGTGAGCCACTTTGAAGGATGAAAGAACACAAGATAGGACATTGGCTAATAATATCTAAAGATAGAGGGATAATAGATCCTCTTGCCTGATTCCACGATTTAGAAGAACAACATGAAAGACCTTCGTTTTAGTGTAATAATCACTTATCAACAAAGCTCTTTACCGGAATGAAAATATCTCATCCTGTAGCTTAGCAACTCTGAAGATATCACTCTGTGCAAATCAGTCTCGTAAATTGATCCAGATGTCACTTGCCTTATCTAGCCAGAGGATGCTTTGCACAATTGATCTAACCATATTTTTATATGATTTTTGGTAATCAAATTGAGATTTTTAATGCATTTTTCTCATAACTATTGAGCTTTAAATGTCATTCTTGTGATAAATTGATATTAAGAGTAAATATGTTAAATTAGGGCTAAAATGGGTAAAATTGTCAAAAAAATGTAATTACTCTTAATTATTAATTTTTATGAGAATATTTAATGTTAGACTAATAATTTTATTTGTGGATGACTGAAAAGATTAATTAAAATTTAAAATGAAAGTTTTAATTCAAGTTTTAAACTTTTTAGTTTAGTCCCTCTCTAGAACTTTTTAAATGTTTGTTTAAGTCCCTAATTGAAACACACCGTTTTGGGCTGCATATTAGGTTGGATTGTGAATTCAAAATGGACCCGTGGGCAGCTGAACTTTATTGACCCGAGAAAGGGATCCGAATGGAGCTTTGGGGAAGGAATGGAGGAGAATGAATCATTATTGATGGAGAACGCCGCGAGCTCTGGGAAAGGAGAACGTTGATCGCTGAACCAAAAAACCTTCCTCCATCCTTACTCCATAGTCGCCGGCGACCAACGCCTTCTTCTCCATCGTCGCCGGCGACCAACGTCCCTCCACCACCAACGCCTGAACCTTCTTGTTCCTTCAACCATCGTTCTTCTTTCCTACATAGCACAGACTCACGCCCTCACCACTGTCATACACCATCACAGCTACCTCTTTCCTGGACCAACCACCGTCACCTTCCCCTCTGTTTCTGAAATCTTCCAAGCCGTGGTTCCCTTGTACTTGGAGGAGCTGTTTTGATGGTTGGTAGTGGGTAATTCCTTTTGCTTCTTGGAGATGGATCAAGTGGCTTGAGTTCCAAAGTTTTAAAGGAGAGTTTATTTTGTTCAATTTATTTCTCTAATTACATTTTAATTTCCTAATTTTAGGAATATTGTTTTATAATTTTCGAGACTTAGTTTGTCCGTTTGAAAAACTTTGTGGATTGAACCTTTGTGATTAGATTTAATTTTTTTTTTGGTCGAAAGATTTAATTTTGTAGCTTGTTGGATTTTTTTATATATGTATTTCCTTACTAATTCAGTGAGATTGTGTTTTCTACGTGGTATTGTTAGACAGTATAATTGAATTGGATTAATTGAGTGGCGTGGTATCGCATTCTTGTCAAGAGGAAACAAGTTACATTAATTTAATCCTAATCACACACTAAGTGGTTTTAAACAATACTTCAAGAAATAGTAGTTAGCTACGGTAGTAGGAGCTACTATTAATTGGGAATATTGGATTCAAGTGGTATCTTGGGGTTTTTCATTTAGACTTAGTGAAAATTTACTCCTATATTTAGTGAACTATGATGGTCACTAATCCATTCCAAGAGCATTCATTCATTTTACATTTTCATACTCCATTCCATTTTATTAGAAATACAAAAAATATTAGTTTAGTATTAAATTAAATTGCATTTCTCTTTAGTTAATTAATTCAAAAATCCAAAATCAATTTCCCCCTTGTTTTAATTGCATTTGCGTGTCATTTAGATTATCTAGGACTCAATAAAAGGCTCCTTGAAAAGAGAGAACAATCCTAGGTTTGCATATACGCAATCCTTGGTAATTTTTGATTGTGGACCCCAAGACTAAAGATAAAAAGGCCCACATCTAATGCACAATCATCGGAGAAATTGATCTTGTATGCCATGAACATACCATCGTGTTACACTGAAGCCAAGCTAAGTAGGTTGCACTTGATGACGACGACGCTTGAATAGATCCATCAACGAAAACCAATTTATTCTTGGATTGCAACGTCGTTCGCGTTGCTCTTGACTAGGAGTGATAATTTGGCCCAGTGAGAATCCGATGGACGAGAACCAAGGCCAGATTCTCATTAGGGTGAAGGTAGTATGGACTCGACAAATTAGGGGTTGAATCTATCGAGGGTGCAGCAATTGAATCACTGGTGCCGGAGGTTCTTTCCATGGCGACGATTCGGCTTTGATACCATGAAACGATTTTGAATCAAACACAAAACAGATCTGAGATCTAGGAATGAACTTGAGCTCGTGAACCACAACGAGAGAAAAACAGGAAAGTAAAGTTGAGGAAAAGAAATATTATTCAATAATCTCTGTACAGTACACAAGTGCCTTATATTAGTCTCTCGACATGTGGATTCGAAACTAAAAAATTACAACTGAACTAAATAGCTAGCAAATGCTAACTAAGTTAAATACAATTAATTAAATGAAATATTTAACTATCTACCCATTATCTTTATTCACATATTCTGTCAATTTCCTCTTTAAGAACCTTGATATTTGGTTTCTCATCACCAGGAACAGTTGATCTTTTGCCTTATCATGTTCTGTCTCAATCAAGTTCTTCTGTGCATGCCATTGATGACTTTATCTATGTCTGCCTAAAATTGCTCTAATTTAAATACCTTATGTTTATGATTTTTCAAGATGGGATGATTCCAAGAAACTTTCAATATTTATTTAGATTGCTTTCTAATCGAGCTGATATTGAGTGTCTTGCTTCTGCTTTAGTAATCTAAGATAGAACTTTATTAACTGAACGTTTGTTTCTTCCTCCAAAAGAATAATTTGTTTTTCTTCCTGAACAAAGCATTATTTGTTGTTCAAGTGAACAAATCTAAGTTATTCCAAATATTCAATTGATAAGACAACTTGCTTGTTTGTGTGTGTGTGTTCTGTAGTGTTAAAATATAATTATGAAATTTATAAATGGGCAAACTGAATATTTCTCTGCTGTTTGATGATTGAGATAATGCCTTTGTGAGTGTCTCACCTTATTGATCTCAACCGGTAGGCTACTGTTATATTGTTTCCCTTTATTCTCTGGATAGCGTCCTTAGTTTCCTTTTCATTGTATTGGAACCTACCTATTCTTCCTTTAATGGATCCTTCCATTTTATATTGCCTCTAAATATTTTCTGCTTGTAGCTTTGGATTCCATAGAAGCAACTTAAGAGTCAAAACAATACTCGTGAAGAAGAATAAATTAATAAATAAACAAATGTGTACGTATGTTTGCAGAAAATCATAAGTGTGAGAATGTAATTAAAGTAAGCTGGTTTGTATTTAATTTCAATCTTAGTTTATCTTGGCCCACTTAAGATGGACAATCTTAATCTTCTCTTAGCATCATTTCGTGCTCTGAGTCTATTAAAGACATAGGTTTTAAAAACGTTTTAAAATTCAATTAAAGCCATCACAAATTTAAATTTAGAGAACCAAATTTTTTAAAAGGGAAAGAATGTAAAAGCCAACAAAAACCAACAGAAAAAAGAAAAGAAAGAGAGCACATTATTAAAAATAGAAGACAATATAATATAAATATAAATATATATTACAAAGCTATTTATTCATGTGTATTTTTACATTTTAAGATTAAATATAAATATAAACTATTTTAAAATTAAGAAGCTAAAATAACGTGAGTGTCCTTGTCTCCTTGAGCTACCATGAGAGTGGTGATAGCTCAAGACAAAAGTTATGCTGAACCAATAAAGGAAAAACATAGTTGTAGTGATAAATATGGTTATCACAATGACATATTGCCTTTTATCTTGTTTGTAAGAGTCTGAAATTGCCACCATAGATTTTTTTATACAAAGTCACTCCAATTGTAGATTAAATAAAGCTTTGTAGCCAACAAGTGTATGAAGATGCTCCAAAGTCATAGACAGGAGAACAAGTTTATTAAGGGCCTATTTGGATTTAAGAAAAGGTGGGAATGAAAATGAAAAGAATAGAATGGAAAATATTTTGTCTCAAAGCGTTTGGTTGGCACTGGAAAAGAAAATGGGTTTAGAGCAAAATTTTTGTTTGATTGAAAGAAAATAAGGTGGGAATATAAGGCAAAATACCATTTTACCCTTACAGATAAAATATTTTTTTAATACCACAAGATTTGGTGAGGCATTCTCAAGAACGCCTCACCAATTCTCGAGAATTGGTGGAGAATGTCTCACCAATTCTCGAGAATTGGTGAGGTATTCTCTTTTTAAGAACTGATGAAGACATCCAGTTCTATGGTCATCCAAGGCAACTATTAAAGCGGGAAAAAGAGGAAATTGAAGCGAGCATAAGCGAGAAATTGAGGGAAGAAAATTACCTAACACAAATCGAAAGGTACGTGAGGTGATGGAATCGAGCTATGAGTTCTAGGCACAAAAGAAGAAGAAGAAGAAGAATAAAGAAGGGGTTAATCTAATTCACCAAAATACTTTGCTTGTTTTGGCGAAAGTGAAGAGATTGTGAAAGAATAATGGGCTAATCTGAATCGACGGGTTGCTCTGGTTGTGTCGTTCGTGTCGGAGATTGGAATGGGCTGTCGTGGGGGTGAGAGTAGGATAGGCTTGGAAGAGGCAAGAATCACATGTCAAGCTTATTTATTTAAAGGGGTTTCATGAAGTCCTTGCTTAAGGATCTCGCTTCCAGCAACAAGAAAATGCCAAAGTCCCAGACCTCCAACATAGCAAAAATGAGCACTTCGGGGCATTTGAGTCTTTTGACGGTTTTCTTAAGGCGTTGGAAAATGGTTCCCACCATTTTTGGTGGGAACCCATTTTCATTCATCAGGATGAAAATTGGTAGAGGCAGGAAAACGTTTTCCGATAAAATTTTGATCCAAACACCGTCTGTTATTGGAAAATCTCCATTTCCCTATTCCATTGCTCCATTTTCCGAAATCCAAAGGGGGCCTAACAGATTGGAGAAATTATGAATTTTCTAACAACTTGTCTATTGTAGTGAGTCACCACACCTTCTTTTATGCTCCATGATCTAATCCGGAGTCAATGAACAATTGATATATATATATATCATATAAAGAATACGAAGGATCAAATCACTTCCATTGACTCCAGTTTTATGTGTTCTGTCTAATTATCAAAATGATTGAAGTGTTTGATTATTTAAAATTATGGCCACAATAGCCGAATTCTTACCAACTACCAAAACTAATTACTTAACTCAATGTGAATTTTATAGCGCTGATGAGCTCTCTTTATTTTGTCTTGATTAAATTTATACATAATTTTACTAAAATAAAAAATTGCATTGGACATACCTCTACTATAGTTATTTTTTTTTAATAAAAAAAAGGGTCTTTATGAGACTCATTTAGGTTAAAGGTTTCACTACAAAAATTTTGACTTTCGGTGGTGACAAAAGTCGCCACTGAAAGTCCAAATGTCGCCGTTGAAACCACTGAAAGTCAAAAAAAAATTTAAAAAAATTAAATGGCAAACAAATCAGTGGCGACAAATAACATGTATCAGCGGCGACTTAAAAACTCGCCACTGAAACATGTTTCAGCGGCGACTGAAAGTCAAAAAAAAAAAAATTAAAAAAAAAATAAATGGCAAAAAATTCCACAGAATTTGCAATTATATCACAAGGCAACAATTGCATGGAATGAACTACCCACCTTTAGTTTACTTACCTAAACAGTTATCCTTGCTGAGTTAGAATCAGCATTGTCATAATGCTAGCCCGCAAGAAGGACATCAAAACAAATAACTTCCACTTCTAAAGCACTTAAACTACAGGGCTAGCAGAGGGACAAAAAACATAGCCACCCATTCAAGAGAAAGGGCAGTGTATAGTGGTTAACGATGTCTGATACACAAAGAAAAACACACAAAGCCTTCAAGTAAATATACTAGGGAAAGAGAATGGAATGAAAGAGCATTTATAAAAAGCTAACTACAACACGAGATACAAAATTACCATGCCGATTTTACCCATTACCCAGCAACACAGATGATTTACATGAATCAGATTTTTTTAGGTAATTCTGAATCACTCATCAATCATGGAAACTTGTAATTGTAATTTGCATGGAAGAAGTGTATTACCTATTCATGTTCTTATATTCAGCAGAGGAAAAAAATAATATGACACAAACGAAGAACATAATGTAGCAATTTATTTTATCACTTTGTATTTATCTTATCAGTGACAAAATAAAATATTCAGTTACAATCAGACACAAGAAGAAAATAAGCGGGCTCTGTTGAGAAACTGATCCGCTCCAATACACCCCAACAGCCATGCTAAGAATTAAAGCTTGAAAAGCCAATCCAATTGCGCCGGCCTGCCAGAAAGAGATCACCTTTATTATGGACTGCTTATTAAATAAATTGTCAATACTAGCCTATTTACAGAGGGTAAACTGAAGAAGAAACCTTCCAAAGACCAAATTTCTTGACCAGAGTTGAAGAAACAAATGTAGCAGCAACACCCATCAATGCAGATAATCCACTAAATCCTCCAATGACAGATCGGTGTAGGCCTGTTGATGTGGCATAGAATTCCTTACCCTTAGTCTTTGTCTCCTAGTAGGGTATGTTTGAATTGCAGATAATGGATAAGGACACAAAAATGAAAAAGAATATTTAATTCTAAGTAAGACAAAATGTTGAAATTGAATTGTCACTTCCCATTCCTTCCCCTCCATTTTCCTCAATTCAAAAATACCATTGGACTGTAAACATTTGTGAGTATACACGCTAAACCATATCTCTCATGGTAAATTTCTTATCAATCAACTTGCCTGAACAATATTCAAGAAATTATTCGCTTGTACTCTGGGCACTTGATCCATAACTTTGCCAACCATTGGACCTCCAACAATTGTAGCAAGTTCGGCGAAGAAATCCATGACCATAACAGGTAAAAGGCTTGGATGGATCGATGCAATGGTTGAAGGCCAGGCAAAACTCCATAGTTATTCCACTAAATTTCCAGCTAGAATAGAAAGCTGAAAACACAAGCTTAAGATTAAGAGCCTATCATTTAATCCCTGGGACATATGACAAGTAGTAAGACCATAAGCATAAATTCAAATGACAACTAATCTCGAAGCTAATGGCACACAGTAAGATCTCGAAGCATGGCCGAAATTGATTAACAGAACATAAAGATTCACTGCTGATAGGAGGTTGCAATGTCAGGACAAATGCAACTCTCATGCCACCAACGCATGCTTATTTTTGAAGAAGGGCATGTGTGCAGCTCCATAATGAGCAGATGAGATTTTTTATTTTAAAATAAGCACACATAGGGGGGCACATTAATCCTCAAGTTTACAAGGATTGATTCAGCAAGTGTGCCTCTCCCCCCCCCCCCCCCCAAAAAAAAAAAAAGAAAAAAGAATTCAGCAAGCACCCTAATAAGATAAGAATTATCATGCCCAATAGACAGGAATTCAATCAGAGCAACATAAAAGGAAGAACACATATGTAATTCAAGAAAGGAAAAAATGAGAAAGAATTGTGCCTACTCAAAATAATTTTTCTTGATTCCTCTTTACTGTGTTCACAAATATAAATTCGAAATTTTTGGTTCAATTTGGTACTTCAGTTAATTGACCTTAATACAAGAAGTGATTGATTCGTCACAACAATATGAAAACTAGCAATGCTTTAGTCAGAGTTTATAAGGTTGGAAGTATCTCACCATATAATCCATATGGGTGGGCTGGAGTGGCTGCAAGGGCTTGTTGTTCCTCTTCTGACAAAGCCTGAAGAGCAGGCCATAGAAAGATGAGAAATGGTAAGACGAGACTCAATGAACATGATAGAGAAGCAAATAACCTACAGGTAATGCTGTCAAGAGACTATCTGCATATGTGCCCTCATTCAACAGGCTCGGAGATTCGATTGGGAGAATATCTGATTTGAGCTGAACGATTGGTACTAGACATCCATTTCAGCATAGAAATTCTCAGAGATTCCTTCTACATTAGCTACTCTAAGCAAAACAGGACCTTATCAGCTTGAGTAGGCTGAATGAGTATCAGTCTATATCCACAGATCGGCCTCCTTCAAAACCCTAGCGGTCATAGTTTCAGATCTCGCCTTTGATGCCTCTGCCTTACGCCCAAACCAACCCGAAGAGGAAAGCGAGGTTGAGCAGACGGGGATGCAAGGTCGAGAGGTGACGCTCCAAAATTTTTCGCAGAGGGAAGGGATATGGGAGGGAAACGGAAAAACGCGTTGAACCAGGGGCGCGAGACTGAAAAAAAGGCGAGGCGAGGCGCTGGAATTGGTTTTATTGATTTAGATTTTTCGGTGGCGACAAAAAGTCGCCACTAAAACACATTTTCGGTGGCGACAAAAGATTGTGGCCACTGAAAATAGAACTTACGGTGGCAACAAATTTTTGTCGCCACCGAAAGTAAAATTTTGAAAAAATTTTATTTTTAAAGTAACTTAAATTAGTTTTTTGTCAATAAAAAAATGTATTTGAATATTATCAATTTCTAAAATTTAGCAACACTATATCACTCTTTTTCCACTTCTTTCCTTTACTCTTTCATGCACAACACAATATCTTTCAAATTGATAGAGACTGATTCTTTTTATTTTAGGAAAGGTAAAAGAATAAGAGAATAAAAATTAAAAGGACAAATCTTTATCAAATTATGAAATCAGAATCTAATATCATAATATGATAAAGAATAGAATAAATCTTTAATAGAAAGGTGAGCCAAAATTTGTAACCCATCAGATTATTAAAGCCTAAAGAGAATCTCTCATTAATTCTCTAATAATTTTCCTAAAAAAATAAGAAAATATCCTTCAAAAATATAAGCAATATCTAAAATTATATTAATAAATATTGATTCCTAAAATCTCCAACTAATCTGTTACTCTATCACAAACTCTCTTTATCTCACAATAATCCAAAAAATTAATTTATTTTTTCACAAGAAATTACACCAATAAACATATTTGTTGTATAAATATCATAAGTAAAAAAAGAAAAAAAAACTAAAATTTTAAAAAAATACTTTTGGCGGTGACACTAATTCGCTGCTGAAACACTCTTTCGGTGGCGACATATAAGAATCGCCGCTGAAACTATCACTTTGAGCGGCGACAACAATTGTCGCCACTGAAAGTCATACTTTCGGCGGCGACATCTAAAGTTGTCACCGAAAGTCGCCACGGAAAATCATTTTTTTTGTAGTGTTTATAGCTCAAACAACACTTAAAAATACTTAATAAAAAATGTTGTGACCTCAGAATTTGAACCAACAACTTTTTACAGGGATAAGTTGAATTTTAAACATCTTAAAATGATGCTTCCAGTCCTGTGTGCCTGAAAGGAAAATATCTTAACTCCATTCAGGAGTAACATCAACATATTAATGTTGGGGTGTTGCCCCAGTATATAGTCAAAAGAGACAATTTGTACTCAGTACTAAATTATATTATTCCTCCATATTTCAAAGTGTACAGTATAGGTGATATTTATATGGATTGTGACCCAATACTATTGTGAAGGATCTTTTTTTTTCCCCAAATACTAAAGAGCAATTGACATTAAACTAAAGGGAAGGATCTATAGAAACTAGAATATCTAACAAATGCTTATCTTTTATATATATATATATATATATATATATATATATATATATAAATTTTAAGAAAGGGGTTGAGCTCTCTCATAGTCCAAAGGCAGGCTTGGAGCCCAGTCTACAGGGTATACTGGGTTAGAGAGTACACATACCTCCATCTCTTTCCAGCGTTTCCATTGCTTCGTAGACCTTTAGAATACCTCATCCAGCGCCTTGACCAATTTTAGAATTGAACCCCTTCCCTTTAGGTGAGAAAGTCTGACCCTTTCGTTAGTTGAATCCAAAGACGAGGGGTTATAACGAATGCTTATCCACATAGAATATTAGCTGATA
Source organism: Acacia crassicarpa (assembly GCA_034222035.1). Taxonomy (NCBI): domain Eukaryota; kingdom Viridiplantae; phylum Streptophyta; class Magnoliopsida; order Fabales; family Fabaceae; genus Acacia; species Acacia crassicarpa. Next base: position 47,048,581 of record JAWXYG010000003.1, read on the forward strand.
GATCTTTTTGGGCCTGAATATTTGTATTGAACGTCAATACCCAGCTATTCTCTGCCGTGAAATTGTCACAAGCATCTATAAGTCCAAATCTTGGTTTAGAAACTCTCTGCACGATTAAAAAAAAATGACATTTTCAAAAGAGAGGAGGTTCGATATCTATTGATCGAAGTGAGCGCTTTATTGGTGGGTGATCTATAAATACCATAGGCAGATTTAGAGGGGGGCTAGGGGTGGCCCCCACCCCCTTAATTAATTATATATATATTTTTTCTTTGTCTGTAGTTTATTTCAATATTTGGACTATGCACAAACAAACTCAAGTGCGAGAAAAACTTATTATATATAACTTTTTATTTTTTGATCTCAATATATAGTAGTTTCACTTGTATTTGGTCCTTAACTTTTGAGTTTGAAATAAGCGTATGTTAATAAAGTATAAGGAGACATCTACATGTATATTCAAGCTTAATAAGCTAGACTCGTTTGATTCTATTGTATTTCATCATTTGTATTTTAAAAATATTGTTAATACTCATCCGATCCTGGAAGTTGGTTGAGTAAGTTTAATATATTTTCTAAAACGCCTTACTCAACATCTTCTCTAATTTTTTTATTCACTATCTTCCTTGGTTATTGTTAAAGAATATGAAAACTATGTCTTATATTTAGAACAAAAATCAACTCTATAAATATGTCTTAGATTATGGATCGGAGGGAGTAATTTGTTGGAATATACATTGTTTAGTCTTGGTGGATTAGGGCCACCCAAGTCCAATGCAGGTGTGGCTATTATGTGATGATTTCTTTAAATTCTTTTGTATATTATGTCTGTATTGTATTTCAAGTACTTTTATTTATGATATAATAATTTTTATTTTCATCCCCCGTCAATAAAATATCTGGCTTCGCCACTAGTAAGTACCTCTGTAAATGTTTTTTGAGCCTGAAAACGTGCCCTGACCCTGGTAGGTTACCTATATCTATCCCCACCTACACTTTTATATACCGGAAAAAAAAAAGACATTAAGAAAAGAAACACACAGGCGTGTCATGTATTTGCAGTGGTTTGCTAAAGGAAAGGGCTAAGGAGGATTCAGAATTTAAATATTTTTTTAAAGCAAATAAAATGGTTTTAAAGTATTTTATTTTGAATGGTATTTAAAATATTTTTTAAGCCCGTCCATTACTTTTAAATATTTTTTTTAAAAAAAAAAGGGTAAAATGAAATGATAACTTATTTTAAGCCTAGTGGGAACGATGTAAGTGATATTTAAAATATTTTTTAAGTGCGTCCATTACTTTTAAGTGTTTTTTTTTAAAAAGGTAAACTGAAATGATAACTTATTTCTTGACAAAAAAAAATGATAACTTATTTTAAGCTCAGTGGGAACGATTTAAGTGGTATTTAAAATATTTTTTAAGTGCGTCCCTTACTTTTAAATATTTTTTTTTTGAAAAAAAGGTAAACTGAAATGATAACTTATTTTAAACTTAGTGGGAACAATTTAAGTGGTCTTTAGAGTCATTTCACTTTTTTTCTAAAAAAAAAAAATTATACTCCCTTTAATCTTAAATATAAGATATAGTTAACTTTTTCTAAAGAGTTTAAAAAAGCTAAATAATTATTTTAAAGTACCGTGGGCCTACATTCCTACCAACCGGACTAGGTAGTTCTTAGTAGCACCAGATGCCAGTATATTAATTAAAAAAAACAACATAATATAAAGTGGAATGAACTGCAAAATTAAATAGAAAAAGTGATTTTTTGGAGAGAAAAATAAGGAGATATCATTGCTACAGAGGTCAAGAGCGGTTTTCCAGGAAAAAAGTAAGATTTCTCTTTAAAATATATATATATATATATATAAATTAATGTTTACAAAAACAAAAGTATAATTTATTTAATCAATCTTCATCATCATCCCTATAAAAATGTGTGGAGAAAATCTTAGTGATGAGTTTAATATTTTGTGCAAAAATTAAATTTAAATTAAGTAATAATAAAGCGTAACTTATAAAAACGCACTGAACTATAGGTAAATTGTCATTATCTTTAGGGAAGAAGTTTTTGAAATTGGAGGGCTGGAATGCTTACTATTGTAGGCGATGTTATCACCATCACCCATATTGTAAAAGTCTCGAGACTTTAAGTGAACCACCATATTTCAATTCTTGTGACGCTCGTCCTCGACATAATAAACTTGATGTGCATGCCTCTAAAGCAATAATATATGACTCATCATTTTCAGATTGACCAATGTAAATTGGTCGGAAAAAATTTACTGATGTAATGTATAAGTCGTTAGTTGTGAGTCCTCATAAAGTTATCGTATTTGTCTACAAACACTTGAATAGCATCACTATAAAACGACCTTGGTAGTTTATCTCTGCAGGAAGTCAAAATAACTATAGTTACTTTAAAATAATTAAAAAATTATCAATATTTATAAAAAAATTAGAATAATAAGGAAAATGAAATAAAAGAGTTTACCAACCTCTAGTACCTAACTTTGTAATTGCTTAAGCAGAACCTCAAAGATGCACCAAAATCTGAATGAGGACACGTGAGAAACGAATTTGTGAAATTATTCAAATAAGGGGTGACGATGCTACAAAGAGTTGATATTTGTAGTGGTTCAAACCGTTATAAATGTGCATAGCATCTGCATTTTGTAGTGGTTCTTGTCATACAAACCACTACAAATGAGTCAATGCCATATAAATAAACTACTACAAATTTAGCACCGGCTTAATGCCATGTTTTGTAGCGCTTTTTTGTTTGTAAAAACAACTACACATGTTATTCAAGAAATAACGCGGCACTTGGTGCGAGTCATATGACTACAAATTTATTACGGTTTTAGAATAAACCGCTACAAATCTTTATATTTGTAGTGATTAATTTGAATCACTACCAATTTACTGCTACAAATTGACAATTTTTTTTTTTTGTATGGACACCCTAATCATACAAAGAAGACTATTTAAAGAATACCAAAAATATATTCCCTATAGCATATATTCTAACCATTTATACACCCTCAAGTGTATTTTGTATCGCATATGACATGCTAAAATGTTTTTTTTAGGTAGGTTCGCCACTTTAAAATATTTTAAAAAAAAACACCCAATCCTAAAATATTTCAAAATGATGTGTCAAATATCTTAAAATATTTTTTCAAGTACATATAAAACACAGCAACAAAAATTTTAAAACATCACTGGAGTGAAAAATCCCGAAAATTCCTTCAACTTCAAGAAATAAAGGGTGTGCGAAATATTGTCGAATCAACGCCAACACCCACCTAGCCTATGATGCTTTCGCTTTTCCACTGGTATATAATATATATATATATATATATATATATATATATATCAATCCTTTTAATTAATTAATTATAGCTTTTGCCCTTTGGAAATATTGTCGAAGGCTTGAGTCAAGTCACTACCAAATCTTCCACCTCGGTTTTGATGGAAGAAATAAATATTGGATTTGGGTTCCCTCCTTTCCAATTTGGTAGTTGAAAAGTGAGTGTCGAAATACATTGACTTATTTTCGATCTCTTTTGCCTATTTTTTGGATTGAGATTATCGAGGTCATCATAACACAATTGCCTTCCCACTACCCTTAGCCTTCATTGTTGGCGTAATTATGCCTTCACATTGAGGAGTTTGGCGCCAAACATGGTGAGGAAGTAATGTAATAAAATAAAACTTTATATATTTTGGAGTAAGAATATTGGAAGTGGCTGATCAACAATTAAATAAAAAATGGCCTTTTGTTTTTTTTTTTTTAAATTTATTTTTGATCAAATGTGATTGGGAGCGGTTTTCCCCTTAAACAAATAGTAAATTTCACGCATGGAAAAATCAATATAATAAAGAGAGTACGTGGGTTATGGTTACTTCATCCACATCTCTCGTTTATTGCAGTTCCACATCTTCATATCACAACAGTAAGCAAAGAGCAGAAAGCATGATCGCTTCATCAACTTCCTAATTATATTGACATGGATATTACAAAAAAGTTGGATTAATTAAACAATTTGAGTCTTACCAAAAAAAAAAAGTATTCTTTTTAGTCTTATTTATAAGATTAAATTGACTTTTTTTTAGAAGTTGAGGAAGCTAATTAAATTAATTTAAAGTTTTTTTTCCCTCCAAACTGCTACTCTAATCCTGTTTATAAGTTCACTTTAACCAAGAAAATTTAATCCTATTTATAAGTCCAGTTTCATATAATAAATAAGATTGTGACAATTTTACCTATATTAATTATACCCATGAAGATAGAGAGAGAAGAAACAATTGAAAAATACTCAATCATAAATGAGGGCAAAATTAAAAATTTACCTCATAATCATTGTGTCAACTACTTCTCCTTAGTATGTGAGATTTGATCAAAATGGATTTATAAATAGGATAAAGTGATAATTAATTTAACAAATAAATTAATATATAATCTATAAATACACAATATATGATATAACTTAAAAACTTATTTAATTTCCTTAATTTCTTCAAAAATAATTAACATGTTCTTAATGGAGATTGCGCGTGATACCACGGATGAGGTGTTTTCTTTTTTAATAAAAAAATAATATATTTTTGATATGTGACATGCAAGTGGTCCCCACACGCGCGCGTATATTCCACCTCATTATTCTACATGCAAGTGGGGAAATAAACAATGCCAAGATGACGGAAATAGATCCTCTCTCCATCACTTTTTCTCTCTATTCCTTATCATCGTGATCTTGGTCGTCCAATCTAAAATCCAATGATCTAGATTTTTTTTTAAAAAAAAAATTTATTTGACAAAAAAAATAAAAAAAAATTTTCTTAAATATGGATCGTTGGATTTTGGATTGGACAGTCAGGATCGCTCTGATAAGGGATGGGGAAGGGGATGATAAGGAGAGGAACAGTACTCCAAGATGACACAACACATCATGGGAATATTTCATTTGTTAAAAATGTAAATACCTGCTCCCATTATTATTATAAGCATATAATAATAACATTTCAACACACACGTATGAACACACCCCATTATTCTACATTCAAGTGGGGCAGTAAACAATGACAATTTTATTTTTTTTGCAAAAAAAATAATCTTTAAAAAAAAAAACATAGCATGTGATGAGAATATTTGACTTGTTAAAAATGTAAATACCTGCTCCCATTATCTGGTTCATATCTTTGAGACAAGTAGGCCTAAGGATAAGCAACAAAATTGGAATCCACCTAACTTTAAAACTAAATCAAAGGCAAGTTGGTATGCCAAGCTACAAACAATCTTCAGTCGGCAGAGTAGTTGACTTGACGTAGACTAAATACTGAGGAGTATAAATAGAAAATTCATAATGCGGTTTTTCACCCATTAATAAATCATGCTCTTGTTGACCACAGAAAGCTTTCTTTGCCATGTTTTGCGCCAAGCTCCACAATGTGAACGCATATATAATTATTCTTTTTTATATTTGAAATTCACAAGCAGACGATACGTCCTTGATAATCAATCAATCAAATATATACTATTAAATCTTGTGTCTCAAAGTTAATAAGTCTACAGTTTCATCCCACTTAGAGAAAACTGACATGCTTATTGGGCCACCAATGCTCTCAACCATTTTCACCATCTCTATTAATTCCTAGTACTACAATGACTATTATTTTCATTTTCTCACTAATATTATCAATTTCTAATTGTGCTTCACTTCGAGTAGTAAGTTCTATTTCATGGATAAAAATATCAAGAATTTCTTTTTTTACATTATGAATACATCTATAATCTTTATATACAATAAATATTAAATCAAATTATAAAATTAAAGTATAATTATTATGTATTTGTAATTAAATAAATAAATAACTCTATAACAAATACAAAATACATATAAGTTAGTAAATTAAATGGTCAAGTCAAGTTAATGAAACAAAAATATACCACTCGGGTCTTATTTATAAGTCTATTTTGACAAAAAAAAAGTTAATCATATCTATAGATCCTGTTTCATGTAATAAATGAGATTGTGACAATTTTGCTAATATTAATTGTACCAATGAAGATAAAGAGAAAAGAAATAATTGAAAAATACCTAATCATAAATTAGGGAAAAGTTAAAAATTTACCCTATAATCATTGAATTACCTACCTCTCATTGCTATGTGAGATTTGATCAAAATGGACTTATAAATAAATAGAATCAGAGTGGTATATATTTAGAGGGTCTAACTGACTGGCCCTTGACCTTACAAGGCTGGCCCTTTTAAGCCTTTGACCCTACAAAGTTGGACGTGCTGGGTTAACTTTATTTAGAAGCTTTAATTTACAAGCCTGACCCTTCAAGAGCCAAGGCTTAAAAGAGCCTAGCCCGTTTTCCTGGGTCAAAAGTATAGGGTGTCTTATATTTTTCGGCTCTAAAAAAGCTACAATCAATTTTGGACCTAAAACCTAAGTTTGGGGAAAAGCTATGTTTTTTAGATTTTTCTCTCTTCTCTACCATCATTAGTTTTTTTTTTTACCTAGTAATTATCTTTAAGTATTTTATTTAATACCTTTCAATACCTTGAAATCTTTTTTCAAGATTATAAAATAAATTTTTAAAATCACAAGAAGTATTTTTTAGTATCATCGGTATCCTTAATTATTTTTTTAGCATCCCTTAGTACTTTGAAATATTTTTTTAAGATTAGTTATCACAATAAAATATTTTTTCAGTACCCCTTTGTACCCTTAAGTATCTTTTTAATTCTGGTTAGTACCCTGAAATATTTTTTTCAAGATACTAAAATAAATTTTCAAGATTATGAAGTATTTTTTAATACCAGTCTGTACCCTGAAATATTTTAATTTTGTATGCAAATTTATGTAATTATAATAAAATTTAATGTTAAAAATATTTAAAATACAATCTTATCATTTATATATAACAAAAGTTAATGTCTTCTTTAGTAAATTTGATCCTTAAAAAACTATTCTCATAATAACATCTAAACATTATCATTTTATAAAATCATTTTTTTTCAATAATCTATTCTACAAAGAAAATTATTCTAGAAAGGTCATTTTACCTCATAAATCTTAAAAACTATTCTCCAAAAACTAAACTTAAACGGTCCTCAATCCCCAAAACAAAGGCTCTAATTTGCAAATCCCCACACTGTAAGTTCTGGCTGAACCCAAGAGGGGGGTGAATTGGGTGAAGTATAAAAATTCCATTTTTTGAAAAGTTTTCGCAAAACAGTAAATTCAACTTCCAAAAAAATGTGAGTTATAAATCAAATGACAAAACATTCAAATGCGAATGCTGGAAATATAAAAGATAAGGAAAGAGAATGTGCTAATGGATTTATACTGGTTCGGCCCAATCTTTGACTTACGTCCAGTCCCTAAGCCTCACTTGGGATTTTCAATCCACTATCTTGTTTTGCTTGATTACACGATCTGTAACTGAAGCAACCTTCTCTCTAGGATTCACTCCCCCTTACAACCTGTAATCAACACACTGCTTGATTACACACTCTATGCTAGAGATTATTCACTCACTAGAGTTCACTCCCCCTTACAAGTTGTAATCAACACAATGTATATCCCACTCAAAATTACCCAGTCTTGAGTAACTCTCAAACAGAAAGATAATGTGTTTACAATAGATTTCCTCTCTTAGGAATGTATAGATACACACTGAAGATCAAATACAGATCACTTCACTCTCTAATTTATTTAGACATGAAAAACAGAGTGAAAATGATATAGAAGCAGAGTATCAGCATATTGGCATGGTAAGCGTGTATCTCTACTACATTCTGCTTGAATCTATTTCCTTTTTATAGGTAGAGAGTGGTATGTGACCGTTTATAACCGTTGCCCATATCAGACAAGGTTCTGGGTCAGCTTTAATATTGTTCTCTCTCTGGCTTTTGCTCAATCCAACTGGGTAAGATGTTTAGAGTTGACTTCTGTTGAATTGATCCGTTGGAATAACATGTGTTGGATGTGGAAAGCACTCTTTGATGTCTAGCAAACGTGTGCAGATGAATTAACCAGAAGTATGCAGCTTTCTGTCTTCAGCATTTAATGTTCTGACATACTTTTCGCTTTTTCTCTAAGCCTTCATTAATCATTCTCTAAACAAGCTGAAACTCATCAACAAATTCATTAAACATAGCTGAGAACAGTAGAGAATAATCCTGGAGGATATTAAGATCAGATATGGATGATTCGTAAAATCGTGTAAATCAAATTTCAAACCCAACGTTGGAAACTCGAGTTTTGTTCATGGAAACTCGAGTTTTCAACTGTGCATTTTAATCAAAACTTGAGTTTCAATACTGAAACTCGAGTTTTCTATTTCCAGAGAGCAAGATCGAGTTTTGAGCATTTGGACTATGTTTGATAAATTCTCAAAACTCGAGTTTTCAAACCAAAACTCGAGTTTTGGACTTTTAATGAAAATAGCACGTGGAAGTCCAAAACATCAAAACTTGAATTTTAAAATTGAAATTTGAGTTTTCAAACCATTGTGAAAATGCATTGCTTTCTGCCTGATCAAAACTCAAGTTTTGAAATCAAAACTCAAGTTTTGAAATCAAAACTCGAGTTTTCATTTAGTAATGAAAACTTTGAAATTTGGCAATGCTCTCGGGTTGGATCAAAACTCGAGTTTGTAAAACAAAACTTGAGTTTTCATTCAATGATGAAAACTTTGAAAATTCGCTCAAGTTAGAAACTTGAGTTTTCAATTTGAAACTTGAGTTTTCAAAATACGGTGAAAACTTGAAATCTTTTTGTAAGAACAAAACTCGAGTTTTGAAATCAAAACTCGAGTTTTCTCCCAACTTAGAGAAAACTTTGAAAGACTGAGAAGCAGTTGAAAGATGAAGTCTTGTCATGAAATTGCATTCAAAAATTAACAACTCTTTGAAAAACCAAAACTCGAGTTTTCACTTAAGTGTGAAAACATGTGAAAATTCTGAGAACCAGTGATTAGATCAAAACTGGAGTTTTCAAACTAGAACTGGCGGTTTTGAGCTGAGTAAAAGATTGAATACTTTCTGCCAGACCAAAACTCGAGTTTTCATATGTTTATGAAAACTTAGCGAAAAGTCTGTGCAACATGAAAACGGGAGGTTTTGCTCAACAACTGGCAGTTTTCGTTTGTTGTAAAAACAATTACCAGTGAAACATATCAAAACTCGAGTTTTGACCCCAAAACTCGAGTTTTGAACTATTTTACAAAAACATATGAGTTTCTTTGAAATAGTTCAAAACTGATATTGCTTTTTGAAATCTGGAGGTTTTGTGACTTGAAAATTTTGAAAGCACTTTGTCAAAACAGACTTTAATTTTCATATGTTCACTGAAAGACTCAGAATATCAAAAATGATATTTTTGCCTTTTGAACAGATTTTCTTCAGAGAACCACCCAAAACTCGAGTTTTCCCTTGACAGCAAAGAAAACGATTTTTGCAAGAGGAAATTTGTTATTTTGGTTATCATGACTTTATAATTGTTCCAATCATCATCAAAACACATTGAGAACTAATACACACCACTCTTGTCCTATTTATATGTTTAATTTAACCAAATCTCACATAGAAAGAATGATAGGTAACTTAATAATTATAGGGTAAATTTTCAACTTTACGTTCATTTATAATTGATTTTTTTTTTACCATTTCTTCCCTCTATATCTTCATAGGTACAATTAATACGAGTAAAATTGTGAATCACAATTTTATTTATTACATAAAACTGGATTTATAAATAGAATTAAATTTTTTGATTAAAATAGATTTATAAATAAGACTATAAATAAGACTAAAATTGGTCTTAAGGAAACTAATTAAATTAATTACTTTAGAGTATTTTTTTTTCAAACTAATTAGTTTAACAAATAAACTCATATATAATCTAAGGATACACAATATATAAAATAATTAAGTAATTTATTTAATTTCTTTAATCTTTAAAAAAATCAACATTTTTTTTATAATTAAGAACAGAGTTGGTTCTCAATCTATGAGTCCCTCCATTCCCAGAAATCCCGCCAAAACCCAGTGACCCCACTTCTATTATGCCTCAAGCTTCTCCACTAGTGAATAATTAATGCATAATACGTATATCAATTTAGTTTCTCCAAATACACCTATTAATCCTATTAATTAATTGATTCAGAGTTTAACCCACCGCATGAGGAGGAGGACGTTATGGCTTTTGCCCTTTTGAAATATCGTGAAAAGCTAAAGTCATTGCCGAATCATCTGAATGTTTCTCACATGGACACCTAGGAACCATGCGTTCAGTTCATGCATATCTCTATCACATGACATAATCATATGACCCAGTCAATTAGACTATTCATATTTAATATTTTATAAAATTATTATTAGAAAATTGTACGATGATGACTTTCGAGCAAGAAATTAATTAATTTGGAAATGTCGCGATTGCGTGTGATACATCCACAGATGAGGTTTTTTTTTTTTTTAAAAAAAAAAATTTAAAGCATTTTTAATATGTGACATGCAAGTTGCCCCACACACGTGCGCGTCTATGCCAACCCCATTATTCTACATACAAGTGGGGAAATAAACAATGCCAAGATGACATAGCATATCATGGGAATATTTGATTTGTTCAAAATGTAAATACCAGCTCCCACAAGTTATCAGTGATGGAACATAGTGATGGCCAGCTGGGGCCTCTGGCTCCGGTTGATTTTATAAAATTTGTTAGTATATATATGTATTTGTTATATGAAATTTGGCCATAAATTTAACCCTAGCTAATTTTTTATCTTCTCTGTGAGGATAATGTTTGTTTCACTATTCATTGGAATGTGAGAGGAAAGTAATATTCTTGTTTGAGATACTAAAAGATTAGTATCATCTTATATATTGTTTTGATTTATAATTATCGGTTATTATTTATTTGTATTTTCATTGTTATTTGATATTATTTAGTAAATACTCCCTTTGGTCCTTATTTAAAGAACGAACAAATAATTCTTGTAAATCAATAAAAATAGTTAAAGTCATTAAATTTGTCTTAAAATTTAAATAATTTTCAATATTATCCCTATTAATTACACTCAACTTTAATATCATATTAATTATTACTTTTTTTTTGGCTCAAAAAAGAGAGTAATAATTAATATTTTATTAATTATTACTTTCACTAACTACTTTTTTAATTATGAGTATACATGGGAAAAAATATTTAATGCTATTTGGAAACAAACAAAAGTACCTTATTAAAAAAACCAAATGTAATAAGAACTGTTCTGGTGTAGAACATAGATGTTCAGCCTTGGGCTGGTGCTTTGATCTTGGATCGATGGGCACTGCCTGTGTATCTATGGAACAGATGTCGAGGAGAGCGTGGGATAACTATGCACAAACTAGGCTATCACCTTGTGACAGGATGTAAATAGTTTAGGGTTAGAACGTGTGCACCTTAAGGTTCAACCTCTATATTTATAGGGATAAAGGTCTTAAATGCCATGGAAGTTTTCACTCTGGAGCGCTGGTAAGACGGAAGTTTTTTTTTTTTTGCTCTTATTTGCCCTGGAAGTATCAAAATCGTAGCAAAAATGCCCCTACTGTGATGGAGTTGCCACGTGGAGCGTTAATTGAACACTTGGCGTCTGACGGAAGGCCACGTAGGATTGGAATTGGACACTTGCTTGACACTTCATCTCCTACTCTCCCTGTTCGATTTGCACATTAAAAGCTGGTCATTAGAGGAAGGTGGGAAACGAAAGCTTGGATCAGAGGCTGAGGTGAAAAATTGAATCGATTTGCAAAACCAGGGGTGATTCTTCGACAAGTTCCATGAATGGAAGCCAGGGGAGGGTGGTGTGGTTAACACGAGGAGGTTGACAGCTGCAATACGAGGGACATGTGAGGATCTGTCACTGTGGAATGGTGGCTCCTCTGTGTACGTTGTCGACCGAGCAAAACCCAGGGTAAAGATTCTTTGGCTGTCGAAACTATCAAAAGGTATGTTAGTGTTTATTTAGTTCATACATGTTAGTTAAATTTCACTGCTGATGGCTGATGATGTTGATAATGGCTGCTGATGCTCTAGGGCATTGGGTGTGGCTTCTTCCAATGGCATGATGGTGAAATGGGGGCAAGGCCATCTCAGGTGATTAACGAGCTTATTGGCTATATGGATAGATATGACGATGGCAATGTGATACAGAGGAGAGGAATTGATAATCAAGTAGATGTAAATGTTGAAGAAAAAATTTCTGACATCTGTTTGAGTATGGAGAAGGTTGGCAGCAGATTGAAGAAGGTTGAAGGTAGACTGGGACTAGCAATTTGTGGCTTGGTATTCACTTGGTTGTTGATTGCTGTTTACATTTTGTGTTAAAATGTGTGTAATGTAAGTCAGGTATTTGTAATCCAAAACTGAATGTAAGTTGCATCCTAAATATATGAAGTTAGTGATGATCTTTTATGGCAACTCATTTACTTTGCTGATGGCTGATATATGTAATTACACTAGTTTATATGAAGTTAATAGTGCTCTTTTATGGCAACTCATCAGAATACATAATGTGTGTGTAAAGATTGTAATTTATGTTAAAGATTGTAATTTACATAGGTAAAATAAAGTACCTCAGGTAAATTGCATCAGATAAAATGATTAAATTAGCTTGTGTTTAATGTAACTCATTGTTGGCCTTGTTTAATGTACGTTGCATCCAAAAGATTAATTTCACCAGCGGAAAAATGATTCAGCTGCATCCAACAGATTAAATGGAAAGAAAAGTTGAATAAACCACACCTAAAGTGGCCAAAGCAACCTGCAAATTGATAACCAATATAATTTGTTTACAAATGCAATGAACCAGTAGGCAATACATGAACAAAATAGTTGGGAAGTTGCCAAAACATGAACCAGATACTGATAAATTGGCCAACACCTGAACATAATACAGTGGACAGTGGCCAACACCTAAATAAATACAGAATAGTTGGGAGTCAATACATGACAGTGAGTGACAATGTTGTAGACGATTTAGCCAGGTCTACACAACCACATGACAATTACAGCCAAAAAAGTCATAGTACGCAGCCATATAGCTAGACAAGCAGTACAAAACCAAAAATGTGGTCGACCATTACAACTAATAAACTTGGTAGCCAATTACAACAGACATTACAGCCACAGTTGTCTAGAAAACCAAAAGACTTGGCTGACCATTACAACCAATTACAAAAAAACACTTATGTAAAGCAGTTACTGCCGACCCTTTCCCTTGCCTCATGTAGCTGGAAATTTCTTCCTCGTCGACGCTCTAATGGTTTGGTCCCTATGTGCTAGAAGCTGAGATGTTGGCATCGCCGGTGCTCCTCGCCACATTAGTCCCGGCGGTGTGACAGGGAGATTAGATGGGGTAGGTTGTGTGGAACCATCTCCATGTATCTTGACACTCCGATAACCATGCCCAGTGGTCGACTGACACATGCTGTGTGTCATTCGCATAGTCTGATGGTTAGGGATGGGAAATGTAGCCTGCACTTCTTCATCATGTTGCATAGCATCAACTGAGGTACCATCATAAATGACATGGCTGGATTGCATTCCAAACTACAAAAATATATGAAACATAACTTAAGAGCACAAATAGTTGAAGATAAATAGGAACTACAATGATTTCAGAGCACTTCTTGAACAACAACAACATGAAAACATGAACTACAATGATTGTACATACAGTGATGCAAAAAGCAGAACTGACATGTACATTCTATGATGCTACACACAATGATGCAGTTGAAGATAAACAGTCGTACATACACAGAACCATTACTCAGGATGCCTAAATACACAAATAACTGTAAAACAACAGATGCAGTTGAAGATAAATAATACTATGTACATTGTATACAATCCTCCCAAAGTCTTCATCAATTTGGACTCCCATTCCAGTCACAACTCTACTCTTGTAGAAAGCTCATCCACCACGAGATCTTGGTGTGACAGATGACTGAGCAGAGTTGAGCTGTGACGGTTGTGCGTCTGGAGTGGCTTGAGAGTCTATATTAGTAGTCCTCTTTCGTTTTGCACTTGCACTTGTGCTTGGTCACTGCAATAAGGAAATATTAAAAAAGTAAGAAATTAGTTTGTAAAGTCTGGGTAACAAGCGTTCATATAAGACTCACATCTTTACAAGTAGCTCTATTATGTCCCGCCTAATGATATAAAGTACACTTTGAAGCACTCCCCTTTTTTGTTGCCTTTTCTGGACGTGGTGTTGGCACATCAAGGGTGGTTTCGGGACCTAGTTGTGTCTCTTTTGGTTCAGCCACCATTCTTCTTCTCCTTTCACCTTCTTCAGTCCTAATTCTCCTCTTTGTTGGTCTGCTAGGCATTGTTGTCATAGGTGGGGTTTCCATAGGTTCATATGGATGGTTTCTCCAAAATGTCCTCCCCTTAACAGGTTGGAACTTAGTTTTATAGCTGGCAATGTATGTATCCCTATGGTAAAACCTAGATATCTGTGTTACTGGGTCTACTTGGGCATGATATAGGGCACAAATTGCATGTTGGCAAGGTACACCAGTCAAGTCCCATACTCTACATGAGCATCGCTTTTCAGTTATGAAGATAGTATGTTTATCATCACCCTCGTTTACCTCATATCCATCATCACTGTTGAAATAAACTTGACATCTCATGGACAACTGCTTGTTGTCCTCAAACAAAGCTATGCACTTGGGACTAAAATTTCCCTTCCATCTAGAAACATTTTTTTCCAGCCTCTGCCCATTTGGTCATCAACTTTACTCCCATCCCCTTAATCATCCTAATTATGGGCAAATACCTAAAGTCATCTACCCACGCATTGAAGCTCTCATTGAGATTGTTATCAACAATCCAGGACAGAGGCCTACAACTAAGATATGCCCTTACCCATGATTTTACAGGATACGAGATGGTTGCCTTCGCTGCTCCTTCACTTAGTGCAGCCAACTGCTTAAGATTATCATGGAATTGTTCTTCAAATGTGCTTTACGCACAAGAGAAGAACTTCTTCTTCAACTCACCACCTCCCCATCTCTTGCTCAAGTTCGCATATATATGTCTAGCACATAATCGTTGCTCTGATAAAGGCAACACCTCCGATACAGCAGCAAGTAGACCCTGCAGCAATTGTACGAACAACATATCAGCTATGAACCATTACATGAACACCATATGAAATAGAGCATACCCTACCTTTTGCATATCTAACATAATTGTTATTTTATCTCCATCTCCCAAGTCTAAGGACTTCTTCAACCATTGGAAAAACCATTTCAAATTTAATTTGTTCTCCTTTTGTGTAATCCCAAGAGCAATGGGATATAAACCATCGTTCACATCAAGACCAGTAACTGTTAACATGATGCCACGTGCGTTCCTTGTGAGAAAAGTGCCATCAACACCAATTATTGGCCTGCATCCTACCTTCCATCCTGTCTGCCACAACCAACAACAAACAGACATCATTAAATCATGCAAGCATCCTAAAGCTGAGAAACATAGAAAAATCAATCAAAATATTATAGCAACAATTACCTTTGCAGCATTGAAACATAGATACAACCGGCTAAAGACCCTTTTTCCATTTTCAAGAGATTCTTTGTTTAGTTCAACAGACACATCTAACCCCGGATTGGACTTCCTCAACTCATTACAGTAAGCTTCCAAGTGGTTGAACTCATCGATGTAACTTCCTTCCAACCCCTCCACAATTAACCGCTTCGCTCTTTTACACTTGTATATGCTAACACTTACCATCAATTCCTGTTTTGCATCCTTCTTCATGTCTGCCACTTTATAATTTGGCCTCTCTTGCACCTTCTTCTTGAACCAGCCAGCTAACCACTTCACAGATACCCTAGTATTCTTAAAAACCCGACTGCAACTATGTTCTAACAACAAAGTCTTCAATTTAAAGTTTGGATGTTGGCCATCTTTCGACACATACAACACAAATGGGCACCCTTGTTGACATCGGACTAGAATTCTTGAAGGGTCACTTCTAACTATCCTCAACTTAACTCCGACGTGGATGGCATAGTTATTAATGGCTGCAACTACCTCCTTCTTGTTTGCAAATGTCTCAGCCACGATGAAATTTGGCAGACCTTCATCCCCATCTGAACACTCTTCATCCTTACCATCAGTATCACCCTTAGAGTCAATGTCATCTTCATCCTCACCGTAGTCCTCACCTTCATCTTTGCTTGGATTTACCCCTGTGTTGTCTCCATCATTGTCTCCTAGTTCAGCAAACACTTCATCACCTTCGCTTCTCTCGAAATCATTTGCTTTGTTAAGAAATATATTCCCCTCAACCACATCTGGGAAATGCTCGTCGGTCCCACCCTCTGGACCATCGTTTAGACCACTGATGGGACCACCACTACCCTCTATTGCCATTAAAACTTTACCTTTCATTAATTTATCCACGCAAGCAGACAAAACACAACATGCCAAAGGAAAAACAGAAAAAGATAAAGGGCCACTTCGGTATTCCACTATTGAATGCATAAAGCAAGAAAGCTCAACAAAAAATATACTTTACATCTTTTCTAAACTTTACCTGAAGATCGAGGACGAATCTCTGCTAAATACCGACTGAGACAACACAATAGCCATACAATCACACTTTCACTGTTGTCTTCCTCCCAATCGGACTGCTCGCCAGCTCACAAAGTACTTGCGCCCCACTACGTTCTGGTTTCCTTGCTCTATTTCACCATCGTTCACCGATTTTGCTTTCAGGTCTTCCCGATTCCTCTTTCGCGTTCTAGTGTTCTTACATTCCTCTCACCATCGATTTGTCCTCCTACAATTGCCTCCATCGGTGTGCCCTAATTTCTGTGACTCTAATACGTACGAGAGCAAGAGATGAAGTGTAAAGCAAGTGTCCAATTCCAATCCTACGTGGCCTTTCGTTAGACGCCAAGTGTTCAGTTAACGCTCCACATGGCAACTCCGTCACAGTAGGGGAATTTTTGCTACGATTTTGATACTTCCAGGGAAAATAAGAGCCAAAAAAACCTTCCATCTTACCAGCGCTCCAGAGTGAAAACTTCCATGGCATTTAAGACCCTGAACCCATATTTATAAGGTGTGTCTCAGGTTGAGCGTCTTAGGCCCCGTGATCCGGGGCCTCGATATCTTACCTACAATATCTATATCAAGATCTCTCCTAATTATAGATATGATAGGATTCCATTGTATTATAGGTAGATCCCGACATGCGATATAATCGTTGTTGCGCCCTCTTGATGCTAGGCTTAACATAAGTCCGTAACAATTGCCCCCAGTCCAGTAGTTCAAGCTTTTGAGCTGCCGGGATGTATAATATTGGTCATTCAGGTTTAATTTTCGGGAACCTTACCCTCTTGCCTATTGACCCTGTGTTGTTAAATTTCCTTTTGTCGACCCCGACTAAGAGGTGTCATTTATTCAAGAATCTGAGGTCGTATCTCAAGGATTCGATGTCATGTCGTAACGCCTATATGTTTGAAGGTACGAGGCGACACTAGGAGTTTGGTAAATCCGGGCTATTCCTGAGGTCCATCACATATGGTCGATGACTCATGGGTCAGAGAACCCGAGGTGATTGCTAAGGGGTTCGTTTGGTTACGAAGTGGGAACCCTTCCGTATTCGCCATCATTGCCCCCTGACACTTGGCTTCCCTGGGTTGGCGCAGGGTTATAACCGCCATGCCCCGCCAACTTCGGTTTTCGTGTGCATTTAATGCTCCCATCACTTGTTGTGCGTTAATCATGTCTTTAAGGTGAATAGTCTCTTTTACCCCGGCCGTTTCCAATATCACTTATTCGTATTTTCCCTCCATTCTTCACACTTCTCCTGTTTGTGACGTTTTTCTTTCTTCCCTGAAAGTTCTAGTGTTCTCACAACGACCATTTCTCTGCAATCCTCGCCTTCTGTTGCTTTCCATTTTTCAAATCTCCATTCATTCAAGTATTTACCACAACTTCTGCCATTTATTGCAATTTACTTTTGAACGTCTCTGGTTTTATGACTTTTATTCCTTGCTTCTTCCTCCGGTGTGTCGTGGGTAGACTTATCTTTGGGTCCTCTGAATGAGTTCTGGTTAGGGTTTCTAGGTACCCTATGAGTTTCAATTATAATCACATAGCCTTGTAACTTGTATGTGGGGGTGTCCGTCCTCTTAACGCTCGTTTTATGCCTCTTTAGGTTTCAACCTCCAGTGTCGATAAGTAAGGCTAACCACCCATCTTCTTTGAGTCAGCCCTTAACACCAGAGGAGGAAGAAGCACTGCATGAATGCTACCCTCGCACCAGTTTCTGGCTGTTGGGCTCTCCTCTTTTTAAGGAGCAACGATTAGCCTTCGTGCTTCACAGTGGGTCGGGTAGTAAGAGTGTCGTGGAGCCTCGGCCCGCTGATGCTAGGTCTAATAACCCTAGCTCCACTAACATCAATCCGTTCCCTGGAGGCATCGAGGCCACCCATGCGCAGCTTATCAATTTTTACAAGGCCCCTCCTCCTGCAAGGTCAGAATCCTTTCCTAATAGGTACCTCGGCCCCTGTTGGGATTGTATTACCTCAAGTTCCTATTACATCGCTAGTGGCGAGGATTCTTTGGCCAACATTACCCTAGGTTCCTGCAATCATAGGTCGTCTTCTGACCCTAGGTCGACTGTAAGGGGTCGACTTTCTTCGAGCCTACCGATTCTTCCTTCCTCCCGCCATAGCTTGCATATGTCAGGTATACCCTTCTTTATTGACCTTAGTCTTTTTATTTGCTTTTGTTATAGGTAAATGGACCCGATATCCTCTCCTCCTAGCGCAAGATCCGATGTCGGAGAGTTAAACTCGTCCAAAGGCTTTATGTAGGAAATATCCCTGGGTGGCACATAAGGTTTTAAAGACTCACTTCCTGATGTCCGACATTGATATCAGCCGATTAGGTCTAAAGGACCTAGATGGGTGTCTTCTAACTCCTCCCAATGATGATGAGCCCATTTTCTCAACTAGGGAAGTAGGATGCACCAATTTTTTCTTTTTCTATCGAGATTACATGACTCGGCTCGGTATTTGCTTCCCATTTACCAAGTTACATATTTCTGCCTTGAACCACCTCCATCTCGCACCCTCACAGCTCCATCCAAATGGGTGGGCCTATCTGGTTGCCTTTAATCGCTTATGCGGCTCCTTTCCATAACTCATTCCTTGCACAGCTATCCTTTTTTCTACTTCTTTTTGCCCTTTTACTCCCCGCTCCAGCAAGGAGTCAGAAAAATTAAAAGGACTGACTTCCCTTTGGGGTGATTCGGATAGGAAACTTTTGACCGCGTTCTCTGATTCCTTCAAACACTTCAAGAACTTTTTTAAGGTCATAGCTAAGCCTAGAGAATAGCCCTGGTTTCTAAAAGGGGCCAAGGCTAAAAATGTGGAATGGAGGTTCTCGCTGTACTGGATAAAAAGCCATCACAAATTGACCTCTTCTTCCTACCAAGTTGAGTTTGATGATCTTTCGGCCGAAGAGGTCTCCTCAATCGATCAATTGACGTCTTATGTTGTGACATTTGGTGTCAAAAGTGCAACTTACTTTATTAATGGGGCTGGTGTCGGGTCGGGGTCTGCAGTTAGTATGATCCCTTTGTTTATTGGTCATCAACTTGTATTCATATCCTTGCTTATGTTTTCGTCCACATGGATTCTAACCTTTGTTTTTTGGTGATGCAACTCAAGATATTTGGAGCTACCCTAGTATCTGTCCCATGTCAACTTGGATGTTGGTGCTCCGAGTAACAAGGTAACCAAGAAGTGCACCGCCCCTGATGCAAGGAAGGAAAAAGCCAAACCGGCTTCTCGGGCAACACGGGCCAAGAAAACGTCGAGTAACATACGCTTATTTCATTTTACGATCATGTTGTCGATGTACACTTCTACGTTTTGCCCAACCTAGTCCTCAAAAACTTTGTTCATCATTCGTTGATAGGTGGCCCCGACGTTCTTCAATTCGAAAGGCATCACGTTATAGTAGTAGTTAGCCTTGTTGGTATTGAAGGCTGTCTTCTCTTGGTCATCAAGGTGCATGGCAATTTGGTTGTATCCAGAATAGGCGTCCATAAAAGATAGCAACTAAAAACCTGATGAATTGTCGACCAACTGGTTGATATTGGCATTGGGTAGGAATCTTAGGGGCAGGCTTTGTTTAGGCTGGTATAGTATGTACATACCCTCCATTTATTGTTTGGTTTTAAAACCATAACCACGTTAGACAGCCACGTGGTGTATTGTATTTCTTTGATGAACCTGGCTTCCAATAATTTCTGAACATGCTACTCAAGGGCCTTCTGTCTATCGGATCCGATATTTCTTTTCTTCTGCGCTATCGATGTTGACCCCGAGCGAATAGCCAATCTGTGGCAACAGAAATTAGGGTCGATCCCTGGTTCTTTCTAAAAAACCCCATCAATCGGGTTTTCAACCCTGGACTCATAGTTCCCCCAATTTCGGTAGTTTGTGAGGAATTCTTTCCCATGACCAATTCTTCTAATTCGCCTTCTAGTTCTGGAAGTGGGACCTCAGGCTCTTCCCTAAGATCGAGCTTTGCCATGCTTACTGGTCGTTCGGACTTCCTATCCTTTCCTGAATCTGTGCTTTGTTCACCCTTCCGGATCCGAGGTGGCAATGATGGTCTGACTTCTCCCTCCCGTATAGTCTTGAAATAGCATTTCTGGGACTCCCTCTGGTTTCCATTAACAACAACAACCTTGTTCTTGTTGTTCACCATCTTCAATTTCTGATGCTTTGTCGACACTAGCATGTCCTAGTTATGGATGGTCGATCGTCCCAATATGATATTGTACGGGGAAGGGAAGTCGGCCATAATGAATCTTACCCATTCTGATTTGAAAGCCTCTTTAGTTCCCAACGTTAATCTTAGGTCGATATAACCTTTAGGCGGAGAGTGCTCCCCGTTGAATTCTATGATTTGCATGGATTCAAATCTTCTTTGTCTATCTTCATTCTGTTGAAGGCGTCCCAACTGATGATGTCCGCCGAGCTCCCTGGATCTATGAAAATCCTTTTGACCCGACAATGTACCAGGGTTCCCGTGATTACCAAACCGTCTTGATGGCCCAGAACTATGTCCTTTAATTCTTCATTAGTAAAAACTAATGGAAGGTGTTGGCTTGGAATGGTCGTCCTTAAATTTTGGGAAATCTCTTACAGAGAGGACTTCTCTCAGGTACTTTTTGCATTGGCTTATTGCATCTCCTCCTCCACCGGAGCCTCCGCTAACCACGTTGCAGTTGAACTCCACTTCTGCGAACTCGTCATCCTCGCTAGGTGGCTTTCATTGCTTGTCGTCTTTCTTCTGGTCAATGTCTGGGTTCCTACTATGGCCTCCATGTTTGTGTTTGTTATTTCTCCGCCCCTGAGTTTTTATCACATACTAGCGTAGCTTGCAATCTCTGATGAACTTCTCAATGGAGTTGCGGAGTTCATAATATTGATTTTTAGTGTACCCCGATCTATCATGAAATGCACAAAACTTAGATTGGTCTATTGAGGCTCGGTTTCTGGGAGGCTGAGGTCTATCGACCCTTTTCATCTTGGTCAACACCACCTCCTTCCAGATTTGTGAACGAGCGACGTTCAGAGGGGTGTATCTATCATATTTTGGCTTCCCTTCAAATCTTTCACCTCGGGCTCTGTTATCTTGGTTTTGCCTATGGGGGTCTTCTTTTCGTTTGTCGAGCTGACCTTTATCTTTTGGAGATGTATTTCTCCGCCTTTCTTTGCCGACATTATTGACTATTTCCATTTGTTCCACCTCCAAGTATTGTTTCGACCGGGTGTTGAATTCAGTGAGGTGTAAACCTTGTTCTTGAATATTGACTTCGCCAACCGAGATGAGTGGTCTAGGCCGTCAACGAGACAATGTAAGTGGACATCCTCCGTTTTGAACTAGCACCAGCGATCCTCCATAATTTGTTGTATCACCCTGGAATCTTCTTGGCATTGGAGATGATTACGCTTCTCCATAGTATCCATTCATCTTAGCATTGACTCCTAGGTCTTCTGTAGGAGTAGAATGTTTGGATTCGGGGCTGAGGTCTCTCTTGCCACCACGTCCTATGGTTTGGCCACTATGGGAGGGGAGGATGCCGTGTCAGAAACGTCATTCCCTTAATTCGTGGCGTTATCCTCTAAGATACCTTCAAGTTGTGGTGTCTCTTGAGCTCGGTGTCG
This sequence comes from Acacia crassicarpa, assembly GCA_034222035.1. Lineage (NCBI taxonomy): Eukaryota > Viridiplantae > Streptophyta > Magnoliopsida > Fabales > Fabaceae > Acacia > Acacia crassicarpa. Next base: position 47,070,862 of record JAWXYG010000003.1, read on the forward strand.
TTGACTCGCTTTGGCCTGTGGTGGATTCCTAGGCTAAAGGTTCCGATTGCTGCTTCTAGTGTTAGCCATCGATGGTCACAGGGATCGAAATTTAACGTCCCCACAGTCGGCACCAATATTCTGGTGTAGAACATAGATGTTCAGCCTTGGGCTGGTGCTTTGATCTTGGATCGATGGGCTCTACCTATGTATCTATGGAACAGATATCTAGGAAAGCGTGGGATCACTATGCACAAACTAGGCTATCACCAAAGGGGGTGGTGTGTGTGCACAATGTGACAGGGTGTAAATAGTTCAAGGTTAGAACATGTACACCTTAGGGTTCGACCTCTATAGTTATAGGGTGTCTCAGGTTGAGCGTCATCACAGGGCCTCGATGTCTTACCTGCAATATCTGTATCAAGATCTCTCCTGATTATAGATATGATAGGATTCCGCTGTATTATAGGTAGATCTCGATATGCGATATAATCGCTGTTGGGCCCTCTCGATGCTAGGCCTAACATAGGTCCATAACAAGAACTAAAGGGAGCAGTTCAATTTATTTATTTTTTGCCCCAAGCTATATATATATATATATATATATATTTTTGGTTCTGCCACTGACTATAAGCATATGATAATAACAGTTCAACACACACGTATATACACACCCCATTATTCTACATTCAAGTGGGGAAGTAAACAATGCCAACATTTCTTTTTTGGTAAAAAAATGTTAAAAATATTTGCCTTGTTAAAATTGTAAGTACCTGTTCAAATATTAGGTTCATATCCTTGAGCCAAGTAGCTCTAATGATAAGCAACAAGATTGGAATCCAGCTGACTTTAAAACTAAATCAAAGGCAAGTTGGTATGCCAAGGCGGTGCCAAGCCACAAACAATCTTGAGCTGGCCGAGTAGTTAACCTTTTTTTTTTGCTCGAACAGAGTAGCTAGCCTGACGTATACTAAATACTTAGGAGTATAAATAGAAAATTCATAATGCGATTTTTCACCCATTAATAAATCATGCTCTTGTTGACCACAGAAAGCTTTCTTTTGCCATGTTTTGCGCCAAGTTCCACAATGTGAACGCATATATAATTATTCTTTTCGATATTTGAAATTCACAAACAGACAATATGCCCTCCATAATTTTTATCTAAATGCCGAAAAATTATAGAGTTGAATCTAGTGTTCACGAAATTATATTTTAGGGTTAAGGAGCAAAATCGCCAATGAACTATTAGACCAGAAGCATCTGACACAATAAACTTTTAAGGGTATCAATAATATCAACAAACAATTGAAATTGTAAAAAAATTACAAAACCGTCAGTTGCTACAGTAACTTCGTTTATGACCCCTTTTTGTTTTTCTCTCTCTTCTTCTTCCTTTTTCTGATCTGCCAAGATGTAGCTGCTACAGTAACTTCATCATTGAGTTCTCATCCTCCATTTTCGATTTTTGTTCTAATTATTGTTGTTCCCCTCATCGGAGTTAGGTTCCGGTTTCTCTCTCCTCAAATCCACCACCACCACACTCACAGTAAACTCGCTTACCTATGGCTCTGGACATCGCCAAAACTCCAAGAACCCTAGGACCATCCCAGTAAACGACCCGTCCTCCAGTGGCTTGAACTCGGAGCAACTCGTCTCTTCTGAGTCTCTCTATTTTACCCCCTCCAAATCTCTCTGATTTTTACCCACAGTCACCATCAGTAGTACACAACCCTTTCCTCCGTTTACTTCTCATCCAAAAATAAGTTGCTGCAATTATCTGTGCTTGCTAATTGTTTAATCTCATCCATCCCGTAATCCAATAAACTCCCCCCCCCCACAATCCATTGTTGAGATTATAATTATGCGTACCACCAACTTGTTGGATTAAAGTTCCATCTCTTCCGTACACAAACTATGATTCTTTGATATGAGTAATCTGGTTGTTATTGCAGCTTCCATTAGAAGAGTTGCAACTAGAAGCCTCACCAGTAACCATAGAAACTGGCTAATTTTGAATGTGTCCCATGAAAGTAATGTTCTGGGGCTGAAAATTGAAGTTAGAAGCAGAAGCGTTGCCAGTCAAAAGATTGGAAGGGCCTGTGAAAGAGACATTAGCATTGTGGTAGTAAGAGTTGGAGTTGTCTGATGATAATGGTGAAGCTGGTGTCGAGTTTTGAAGAATGGTTAAAAGGTTAGGTTGTTGATCTTGAGGATGATGAGGCTTATTCCCTTTAACTGAAGGATTCATAAGCATCATTTTCTTCTTAAGCTTGGTGTTCCAATAATTCTTGATATCATTGTCTGTCCTCCCAGGTAAATGAGTTGCTATTATCGACCACTTGCAAGTATCATCCTCCAGCGGCGTCGCAGTAAGGTGTCTAAAGCTCGCACCTGCAAGTGGAACTCTGGTTGCTCTGGCTCCAGTTCTATACTTCCTTAACATATATTGATCAGAAAAAAGAAGAAGAAGAAGAAAAAAATAGAGTCATAAACGGAGTTACTGTAGCAACTAGCGATTTTGTGATTTTTTTATAATTTTAATTGTTTGTCGGTATTATTGGTACTTTTAAAAGTTTATTGTGCCAGATGCTCCTAGCCTAATAGTTCGTTGGCAATTTTATTCCTTAACCCTATATTTTAACCTTATAAATATTTTTCTTTTTCTTTTTAGGCCCCGTGGGGGATTCCACCCCTGCCTCAATCTGTTTGATGAATGTATTCACATGTTTACCTTGACCACGAGTCTGCAATAAAAGAAGAATAGTGTTATGATTGTTTGGCTAAAGTATAGTAGAGTCGGAAATCAGGGTTGAATCGGTCTTATAAAATATAGGATAAGAAAAACATCTATTTTTTAAAACTTAGTCTTACAGGACTCAAAAGTTATTATTCTAAATTTTAACTATTTTTAAAATTTTTTTAAAAAATATAATTATAAAATCACAATAATTAAAGATTAAAATAGATTTATAAATAGGCCTTCTAATTGGCGCGGAGAGTCCTCAGGTTGCTTCTCAAGGAAATGGGACCGAAGGAGGCGCTGCGTTGTCGCCACCACGCACCATTGACAAAGTTAAACGAAAAAGTGATGGGTAATGAGAGAAGGTGGCAACTTTCAAGTGTGAAATGGGAGAAGGAAAGAAAGGACAAAAGAAAATATTCAGTCTGAACTGTAAAGTGATGGAACGAATCAGCAGAGTCACATGCTAGTGCCTAATGTTATAGACTATAGGGGATTACGGAGCCGTGTGGTAAGCACAGAGCGAACTATTCTTTCGCCTTTTACTAAAGACAAAAATAAAAATTGACTTGACTTGACTTGACTTGGGGATTTTCACCAATTTTAAATTCACTCATGTATGTGGTTGTGCACGCGTAAGCGTGTTTTTCCCTGGTTTATACATAAAATCCTTTTATAAGTAATTAAAACTAAATAAATAACTCACATTTTGAAGAAATATCCTTGCAATAAACGCTAGCACGGTTCTTCTAATCTCTCTTAATCTATATATCAGTCGTGATTTTTTTGACATCATTTGTACCATATTACTATTAGAAAAAATATTACAGTAATTTTTTCCAGAAATTTCGCATATCTAAGAACCTACAAATAAGAGTATAAAATGTTTCTAGAAGGTAGAAAGTGACCTTACTTTGAATCCTTTTTAAAAAGTTATTTTAGATAAGCTAAAAGAAGTAAATCCTAAAACCTATTTTCTAAAAGGAGTTTTTGAATAGGCACTTGCCTTTTTTTCTTTTTCCTTTTTTTGCTTTTCATTACGTCAGTATAATATTCAGGGTAAAAATTGTTTCATAAATTAATTTTTTTTATCACTTTAATTTATGTCTTTTTTTTTTATCCTTTACCTTCTTAATTGTTTTCGAATAATAAACCATCCAAGTGGAGAGATTCAGAGAAATCCTACCGAGGACTCTGATTTTCTTGGAAATTATTATATTCAAATAATGTGATATTATATATTGGTTTTTTTTAATCAAAATAAAATGACAATAAAATGACATTTTTTGGTTTTGTTCAGGAAAAAAAAAAGACTTTTGGCTCTGAAAAACTAGGAAAAGAGACGAAATAGTCTATGGGTTAAGTACCAATTTTGTTTCGGAAGTATCTCGTTAGGAGCAATTTTACTAAGGAAGTTTTTTTTTGGAGCAATTTTACTTCGGAAGTTTTTTTTAAAAGCAATGTTACCCCTCAGTCAATGGTCAACTAACGGTCAACTAACCGTTGACCGTTGATGGAAGGGTAATATTGCTTCAAAAAAAAATTTCTGGAGTAATATTACTCTAAGAAAAACTTTCAGGATAAAATTGCTTCTGAGGAGATACTTTCCGAGCAAAATTGACAATTAACCCAATAATCTATCATGTATGTAGGCTGATGTTATCATTAATTAATGATTATTATTTTTAAATGTTTATCTTTCATTCCTTCTTTCACAGTCCCAGCTGTGAAAGGTCAATATCATCTCCTCTATCCTCTTTCCTCTCTCCCCTCTGTACGTACCATCAAACGCCTACGTTCCCTCTTTACTGGTCTCTTGCGCCATCCCTAAAAAACAAATTGTATAGAGAAGATTTTAATGATGAGTTTAATATTTTATACACAAATTAAATTTAAACGAAATGATCATTAAATGTACTGTAACTGATAAGAAAATTGTTATGGATTTTAAAGAAAAAGTTTTTGAAAAAGTTTTTTTTGAAATTGACAAAGACAATGTTACCATAACCTCGGATACCTGTATATTAATAAAAAAAAAAACATAATATAAAGTGGAAGCAACTGCTAAAATTACGGGGAAAAAGTGATTTTGAAAAGAAAAATAAAGAGACATCAGCGACTTTCCCGGAAGAAGCGTTTGTTCCAGTTTTTTTTTTTTTCTTTAAAAAAATAGTGAATTTCACACAATGGAAACAACTGCTATATATATATATATATATAATAGCTCTTGAGAACATCTCCAGATTTCACCATTACCAAAAGCTAGCTAGAGTCAGTATAAAGTCCTAGTAAAAATCATCTTTTAGCAGTGAGTCGTGAGTGTGGAGAAGAAAGGGAGATCGCTCGAACAACTTTCGTAAAACAGTATTGGTTATTGTATAATGAGTTTTATAGATCTGCACAAATTTTTTTTTTTTAATTTATTATTGTTTCGTCTACTTGTTTTAATTTCATACCTCTTATTACTTTCCATGTTTTTGCCCATTACACAGGGGATATAACGAAAGGAACGAAGCCCTGAAACGCCATATAATGTTGGGAGGAGAATCTTCTTCTACCGCTAATACTCTCCATTCAACTCCTCCATGGAAATATGACGTTTTCTTGAGTTTTGCAGGAAAAGACACTCGCTCGAATTTCACAGGTCACTTATATGAAGCTTTCATTAGAAGTGGCATTACATGTTTTAGGGATGATTTAGCTCTTGAGAAAGGGGAGGACATATATTCTCTCTTTGAAGCAATTAAGGATTCTCTCTGTGCTGTTCTTGTCATCTCTAGAAATTATGCAAAATCTAAATGGTGTTTGGATGAGCTTCAAAATATTCTTGATTCCCAAAATACATTGGGTCGAAGGGTTTTTCCCATCTTCTATCATGTTAATCCAGCTGATGTAAGACACCAACGAGGGAGTTTTGGGGACGCCTTTGCTGAACTTGAAAAGAAATTAACAGAGGATACAACCAAAGAAGCGCAAGATTCTTCTTGGACCTCGGCTGAATTTGTAAAGAAATTAAAAGAAAATGAAACCAAAGTGCAAAACTGGAGAACTGCTTTGTTAACAATTGGCAACAAATCTGGATGGGTCATCGAGGACGAGTAAGATTTCTTTTTCATCCATTTAATCATATTTTCCATATTTATTTGCCTTTATTAAGTATTAACGTGTGTGTATATATATTTATTGAAAAGCAAAAGTTATAGAGTAATAAAACTCTCTATAAAACATAAGTTACAGAGTCATGGAACTCTTCAAAGAGGATGGAAGAGAGGATAGGATAGGTTTTCAAACTCATTACCTATATTTTGAAATCTTAAATTGGGTTAATGAGAATTTATCAATGTGACTTAGAATTCTTTTTTTTTTTTTTTTTAAGTAGCTTTATTTGAGTTCGTTCTGAATTTTTTAATTTATGGAGATGTTGTTTTAATTGAAATTAAAAGTCCCTTATGTATTTGATCATTTTAATTTTTGAGAAACATATTAATGTGACAGCTGAGAACTGAAAGGTATTCGTTTTGTTCTGTTTAGAGAAAAACAAATTTTGATTGATGAATGGGTTATCTGAATGACAGGAGACATTGATATTTAATATGTTGATGAATTTGTATCCATCAATAAAACGAAATTTTGAATAAGTTGATTTTTTTTTTTTGGGTAGATTGATCACGTTTTTAATTTTAATGGGCTGATGGATCAATTCTGCTCTAACTTGCTCATTAATTCACTTTCCACTTGCCAACTGTGCCTCAGGCGCCCTGGCTCCTAAGCTGGTCTTAGGAGGCCCCCGGCATCCCTTATGTAGCGGGATCGATCCCGCACCCCCCTCCCTTGTCATGAATATCAAAAAATTCACTTTCCACTTATTTCCATTCCTGCTCTAGACTTTATATTCTTATGAAAATGTAATAACAATTCCCAGTTATAATAATAATAAAAAAATAGCGTAGCTTTCGTAAACAATAATACAATTTTCATGGAAATCAAATTTTTCATTTTAATTTAATTTTATTATATATACATATATAACTCATGCTAACAATGATTTTTTTGGTAGGCACGAAGCAGATCTTATAAAAAATATAGTTGGAGATGTATGGAGGGTTTTAAGTACTAAATTACCATCTCTTCATGAAAATTTGGTTGGAATTGACTCAAAAGTGGTTGATGTGATTCCATTCTTGGAGATTGGGTCAGACGGCAAACGTTTTGTAGGGATATGGGGCATGGGCGGTGTGGGTAAAACAACTCTGGCTAGGGTTGTTTCTGAAAAACTATCAAACAAGTTTGAAATTTGCTGTTTTCTTGAAAAAGTTAAAGATGCTTTGTCTTTACCTAAAGGTCTAGTCTCTTTGCAAAAAAGTTTTCTTTCTCATCTCCAAATAAAGGACTTGAAAATATATGATAGTTATGATGGAATGCGAAAGATAAGAAAGCTGCTCTGCAATAAAAATGTTCTTCTTGTCCTTGACGACATAGATGATACGAGCCAGTTAGAGTATTTGGCAAAAAGTCCAAATTGGTTTGGTAATGGAAGCAGAATAATTATTACAACAAGAGATAACCACTTGCTCACCTCACTTGAAGTGGAAAGTATATATGAGATGCAAACCATGAATGATGATGAATCTCTTGAAATCTTTTCAAAAAAAGCGTTCAAAAAAAATTGTCCTGAGGAGGCGTATTTAGAGGATTCTAAATCTGTGGTTAAATATGCGGGAGGCCTTCCGCTGGCACTTCAAGCTTTAGGTTCTTGTCTTTGTGGGAGAAAGAAGAACGATGGGACGTGGGAAGCTGTTTTAAAGATATTGAAGGAACTTAATCCTTATAAACATATTCTTCAAGTACTTAAAATAAGTTATGATGGATTAAATGAGAAAGAACAAACAATATTTTTAGATATTGTTTGTTTTTTCAAGCATTGGGTGAAAAATGAAGTGATTGAAATTTTGGAAGGTTGTGATCTTAATCCTATACTTGGAATAAAGGTCTTGATTGAAAAAACTTTACTAGTTGAAACTAAATTTGGCCTATTAGATATGCATGATTTATATGAAGACCTTGGTTGGCATATAATTCAAAAAAAAATCCCCAATAGAAGATTGTGGAAGTTTGGTGACATTAAGGAAGTATTGGAAAATAACAAGGTAAGTACCTTATATTCTAAGTATCTCATTCTTTTTTTTTTACACACCTTTTAACATTTTTGATATTCTTTACTTCCTTATCATTCTCATGTTATTTTTATCGAAAATGACATTTTTTATTAGGGATCTGGAGAAATAGAAGCTATTGTTCTGGAAGAAAAATATTGGAACAAACGTTGGTTCTTCGAGCAGAGCATAATAGTAGTACATCCTGAAGCACTTTCAAAGATGTGTGGACTTAGATTACTCATCTTACAATGTCGAACCACAGTACCAAAAGGACTGGAGAATTTTTCTGGAGCATTAAAATATGTACGATGGCCATATTTTCCTTTAGAAGCTCTCCCATTTCTATTGGATGAACTTGTTCATATTGAAATGCCAGAGAGCAACATAAAGCAACTTTGGAATGGCAAAAAGGTAAGGTTGATGCTTATTTATCTTTAAAATATTCCTATGTATCCATTGATTCATTGTTTAGTGAGACTAATCATTCTACAATCTTTTGTTGACCAGTCCTTGAATCACTTGAAGTTTATTAGCCTGAGAGCATCTCATAAGATTACTGAAATTCCAGACTTCTCAAATGTTCAATCTTTAGAATATTTAGGTCTTTCTTCTTGCACATCCCTTGTCAAGGTTCATGAATCACTTGGAGTTTTGAAAGAGCTTGTTAAGGTAGACTTGCGTGGTTGTATAAAACTTAACAGCCTACCAAGAAAATTGGAAACAAATTCCTTGAGAATGTTAGATCTTGGTGGGTGTGTAGAAGTTAACAAGCTCCCAGAGTTTGGGGAAAGTATGAAGAAATTATCATATCTTGACGCGAGTTACACTGCTATAACTGTACTTCCTGAATCATTTGGATCCTTGATTGGTCTTAGATTTTTAAATCTAAGTGCAACTGCTTTAGTAAATCTACCCACTGATTGCTTCAATGGTCTTCTTGGACTTGTCTTTCTTTCGTTGGATGGTTGTGTATCGCTTGAGTCATTGCCAAGGCTTCCACCGCACCTAACTCGATTAGAAGCAAATAGTTGTGATTCAATGAAACATTCATTAGATGAACACATGTTGAATTTGGTGACTTCACTTGACCATGAGGTATGTTGGTCTTCCTACATTCTGTCTAATGATTTATGTATCCTGTTTTCTTACTACATATGCATTACATGACTATTTTTTTATTTTAGTGTCGTGGGCTAACTAAATATGTAATCTCTGACGAAGAAGAAGAAACTATACCATTTCCTGATGACTGCGATGATGAATGGATTTTAATATTGAAGGATGTTGAGGTATTTGTGTCTCAATTTGGTGTCTTTTTCTCACATGTATATGCTTCCTTCATTGGGTAATTCATGTTAACAATAGATTGGTATGTATGCAGCCAGAAGATCACCCGCTCAGAAATTTCATTGCAAGCATGCCATCAGGTGGTGAAATACCATCATGGTTTGAACCAAACATAGATTATTATGATAATGCAAGGTATAAATGTGAGATAAAAGTGGACGTACCTCCAAATTTCCGTGCTAGTAAATGGTCCGGAATTGTTGCATGCTTGCATATAAGTTGGGGGATTCGAGGCATGATTAGTTGGAGTAGTAAAGCTCCAGAAGATGATGAATATAAGGGATGTGCAGAGCTGCCACATGGTATTTGGAGATTATTTGCACATGATTTATTTTGTGTAATGGTGTTAGAATTTAATGAGGAAACCTGTTGGCAACACCTAAGAGGTGATAACAATTCCCTTCACATCCAATTTTCTTCTAACCCCTTGTCTAGGCACAGTGACAATCATATGTACATATGGGGATGTGGGTGGAGAGTGATATGTAAAGAAGATATTCAAAACCAATTCACCCAACCCCAACATGCTCCTCCTTCTGAGGTCAAGCTTCCCTTTGGAGAACTTCGCAGAGTCACTGGGTTTAGACCGACATTCACTCTTTCTAGTTGTAGATGACCTTATTTATCCTCATTACCACCATTACTATTTATATTAACATTACTATGACTAGTTTATAATTATTGTTAGTTCCCTAGTTTTTTTTTTTGGCCCTAAAACTCCACATGATTGAAGAAGCATTAGTAGGCTTCTGGAAGATTTCACATGCAAATTCGCCAATAAATTTGATTTATTATTTTCATATTCTTAAACTGCCCCTTTGATTGCCCCTGCCCATAAAATTACCCTGTTTTAAAATTGGATCCTCACAATGACTAAACCCGAAGAAATTTATCCTGAGAGCAACAAACGCGCGCACACATATATATAAATATTCACACACACACACACACCAATATAAGAGGCCTCTTTTGTTCTTCTTATAAAGATTATCGAGAGCTGCCATACAGAATGAAACTAAAGTATTATTCATATTTTTCAGAAGAAAAAAAACCCTCTCATTTTCTTCTTTTTCCTTTTTGTCTCAGTATCTTATCTTCATGTATACTTAAAAAATTGGACAATCCAAATTTAAAATTATATAAAATCATTATTACAATGTTTTTCAATTAATTTTTTTTCCTTTTATCTGTATTACCGTCATTGATTATTTAGATTAGATTTTAATTGTTTAAGTTTATTTATTTATGTTAATAATAATAGTTTTATAAAATATCACAATTTGAACAACTAAAATTTTTTAATCTAATGAGATTTTGAGAAGAAAATGAGAGAGGAAAAATTTAAGTGCGTAAACCCATATTTTCTATATTTATTTATATTTTGTATTTTTGCCCCTTATATTTTGATTTAAATCATTTATATTGATTTTTATAGTTTTCCTTTTCTTTCTTGTAGACATAATTGTAGCCGACAATAACAAAACATCATGCGTTAGAGGTAAAAATGTCTCTACTTTTAACAAAGCCGCATATCTTATTTTATATATATATATATTGGTATGTGTATCCTATCTTATAATATTTTTATTATGTTATGCATCAACAATGTTATATTCGTTCATTGAAGCATACCCATTATGAATTCTATGTTATGTTAATTTTAATTAATTTTCAATAAATTAATTAAAAGTAATAGTCGTTTGGATATTTTTATATTGTATATAATAATTCATTTATATTTTATTTTATGTTTAACTTTAACATATCATGATAAAATTATATTGAAGAGCCTATATCTGAGTCGGTACTTTTTCCTTTGACTAGCTTACAATTTAAATTTAAGTACCATAAAAATTATAATTATATTAAAGCATCAGAACACAAGGGATCAACTTCCATATCGCCAATAAATGATAAAAATTCCATTTCCTTTCTTCTCTTTTCATATCCATTCTTCTTGCAGTTGTCACTCTAAAATTTAAATCTATTCAACAAAAGGATAACCAATCAAATATGTTTATTTCCTTTAAAACTTTTAAAAATACCCTTACCATCCATTTGTTTTGCCTTAATTACATGTAGCTAGCCTCTATTTTAAAAACACATACTTAGGTTCAAACTGTTAACGGAAGCACATAAGGTGTTTTTCCCTTGTGTGCTTTTTACATGCTCATCCCTCTATTTAGAAGGACAAGTCATTTTTAAAAAAATATTTTTATATATTTTATTTATTTAGATTAAATTATATACTGCTTTCTGATATATTCTATTGCACCCAGTATCTCAAATTAATTAGTTTCAAGTCTTACATTTAGAAATATTTGTCATGTAACACCAGTATCATAGAAACTAATTAATTTGAGATACTGGGCACACAAATAAAATTCCAAAAACAACATATAATTTAATATAAATAAATAATATATATGTATATATATATTAAAAAGTTGTCAACCCTTTTTGTTAGAGGGATGAGCACACAAGGTGTACATATGGGGATGAGCACCTAATGTGAACCTACTGTTAACACCGTTAGGAATATTTCAAAAATATTTTGAAAACATAGTTTTTAAAATAAATTTTATATTAAAATAAATTTTATTTACTGATTTTTCCTTTACCTTATCAAACCCATAATTTATTTCATTTGGACATTTGAAAATTTGGGAAAAACAAAACGCTGCCAAATGTAACAGTAAAATGGTACAAAGTTAGTTATTTTTCCCTTGAAATGCCCGTTGTTCTGTCTTAAGAACACAGAAAGATTAGACTTGACTAGGTTGTCAAGCCTAGAGCCTATGTACCCTTTGAAGGGATCAAAGTCCACGTAGTTCGCAGTATACGTGAAGGCATAAAGTCAGGGGGTGGTGTGTGTGCTCTGTGTGACTGAAGGTAAATAGAGCATAGGTTAGAACGTGTGCACCTGTTTAGGGTTTCCTTGTATTTATAGAGGAGTCTGGGTGTGAGTATCCCTGGTTTAATGAGCGATATCCGGGGCCGAGATATCAGGGGATGATATCTCGGGATCCTGATTGGGGGAGATCATCCATTAATAAGATCCTACATTGGTGGGATCCCGTATCGCTGCCCGTTATAGCGCAGATTCTGTTCCAGGCGTGGTTGGGTCGTGGTCCGGACTTGGGCCTTTTGGGCCGGTCCGTAACAGTTGCCCCCCAGCTCGGTTGTTCAGGCTTCTGGGCGGCCGAGGTGCATATTGCCCCCAGTCCTTGATGAGGCCGAGGCCTTCTTCCTTGGCTGGGCCGGCTTGTGGTTGCCGCGTCCTTTAGCCAGGTCCGGATCAGTGGTCGGCTCATCATGCTTTTTCCCCGACGTCCTGCCTAGAATACCGAGCTTGTTTTGTCAAGACGGGTATTTGTCCCGCCCCGGCCCCAAGTGTCAGGTGGTGACCTCGGACTCGAGCCTTTTGCCTTTTGGAATCCTCTGGACGCTATTATTGCGGTTTTACAGCCGTCGGGCCCTTAGTGGGTGCAACCTGCAACCGCCGCGTCTTTTCGCTTTTCGAGGCCTGTGCGCATTTATTGCGCTGGCGTCATGCTGCGCCAATCCCGCCACGCCTGTACGGGAATGGACCGTTGTGTCCCTGTTGTTTCGCAACAAGGTTCAAATAGCCTTCTTTCCTTTCTTTTCTTTTACTTTTCCCGCTACTCCTCTTCTTTTCAGACACTTCTCTCTGGTTTTCTCTGGTTTCCTTCTAAGCTTTTTCCAGTCGAGACTTTGCCGTTCTTCATTTTCGGAGTTTCAGTCCCTTCATTTTATCCAAACAGGTATTCCGCCGATTCCCTTGCGTTTTTGTTTGGTACTTTCTTGCATTTTACCGTTTATTTCTGAAATTGTCGCCTGTGTTATCGTTCTTCTATATTTCTGGGTTTCTCTAGTGTCAACAACCAAAAATTCGTCCCAATACTCCCTTAAACACTAGCCCTTAGTACCTTAGGCTTCTGATTATGGTAGGGGACGGAAATGTTCCTAGACCAAGGGCTTCGTTAACGCCGGAGGAGGAAATGTTCCTCCGTGCACGTCTCCCACGGGCCACTTACTTGGTTCTTGGGGGTGAGCCACCCACTTCGGGGGTTTTGGCTCCTCTGCGCCGAGGTGGCGCCATTCGTCCGGGGCGGGCCAGGGCTCGCCTGGCTTCGGCTAGGGTTTCGGTTTCACTTCCTCATCGTCCTTTCCGCCCTCTAGCTCGCGCCCTTCCTCTCGAGTCGCCCGGTGGGGCCAGGGTAGGCTCCTCATCCGGTTCCGGACCTTCGGTGCTGATGGCTCAACCCCTTAACTTCTACGAGGGCCCTTCTGCTGTTCGCCAGACATCCGCCCCGGAAGGGTATCTCGACCCTTTCTGGGATTGCCTCGCGAAGGCCTCTACGTTGATGGCTTGCGCTGGAGATGCCGAGGCTTCTTCCATACTTGGTTCTTGCTGGCATTGGTCCTCCCCGGCTGTCCCCTCTAGCGCCCCCGTTCGTCCGAGTCCGCAGTCTTTTCCGCCTGCTACTGTATCTGAGCCAGGTATTTCCGCTCTTCACTGATATTAGCTTTGTTTATTTTCGTATAGGTTTAATGGCTCCAAAATCTCGGCCTTCTAAGCCACGTTCTGAGCCAGAGGGTTCGGGCTCTTCTAGTCCGCCGGAGGCCTTGCGTCGGCAGTTCGACTGGGTCTCGCTCGAGACGTTGACGATCCGGTCTCTTATGTCCGAGGCCGATATTGCCCGGCTACAGCTGCCCGAGTTGGAGGGTTGTGTGTACGCTCCTGCGGGGGTGGAAGAGCCAGTCTGCTCTGCTGGTGAAGAGGGGACGTCTTCCTTCTTCTATCTCTACCGGGACGTGCACACCCGGATTCAAGTTCGTTTTCCATTTATGGACTTCCAGATCTCAGCCCTGGCCTATCTTAGCCTCGCACCATCACAACTTCATCCGAACGGGTGGGCCTACTTAGTGGCCTTCGAGAAGCTATGTGACTCATTCCCGATTCTCATCCCTTGTACTGCCAACCTCTTCTTTTACTACTTCAGCCCTTTCACCCCTGGTTTGCCTAAGGAGGGCGATAAGCTCAAGGGGTTGGTCTCGCTGCGGAACGGGTCGGATAGGAAGCTGATGGGGGCCTTCTCGGACTCCTTCAAACGCTTCAAGAACGCCTTTTTTAAGGTGGCGGCCAAGCCCGGCCAACAGCCCTGGTTTTTAAATGGGGTTGAGGGTCCGGGTGTGGGGGGGAGGTTCCCCCTTTACTAGGACAAGAGGCATTATGACAAGTTGCCGACGTCTTACTTGGTGGACGACGACGACCTCCTGCCCGAGACCGTCCCTTCTATTCCTAGGCTGGCCGCCTTTGTGAAGGAGTACGGGGTCCAGACCGCGACCTTCTTTATTTCGGGGCCGGGCTCAGAGCCGTTGCCCCCTACTTGTAGGTCCTTGTGTTTTTTGCGTCTTGCTTTGGATTTCTATTCCTGTCTTGCTAACCAGTTTCGACTTTCTTTCTTTCAGCTAGGACCATAGATGCCCTGCCGCTATATGTCCGGCTAGCGAAAGCTGTCGCTGCGTCACCGACTCGCCTGAAGAAACGGGGTGCCTCTGTTGAAGCCGATGCTCCTGCTGCCGCGGCTCTTAAGAGGTCAAAGGGCTTCGTCGAGCTGGGTCCTTCTTCCTCTCCCGTCACCAAGTCTGCCCAAGTGGTGGAGACCCCAGCTCTGGAGAGTCGGGAGACTATTGCAGAGCCTTCCCTGGCCATAGAGTTTCAGGCTCCTGAGGGGCGTGAAGTCATCGCCGTGTCTCTGACTTCCAAGGGGAAGGAAGTCATTATCTCTGATGAGGATGTTGAGGCCGCGACTTCTCCTGCCGGCTCGCCGCCAAGTCCGTCCTCTCTACCGCCCCCTCCTCCTCCTCCTCCGCCAAGGGGTCCTTCTTTAGTTTTTCCCCACGGCTTCTTGTGGGAGAAGGGGGTGGTCCCAGCGGTAGATGTTGCCTTTCTCCCGCCTCGGCATTTTATGGAGGGCCTGCCGTTGTCTCCCCCGGCCTTGGACCAGCTGTATTTGAATCTGAGGGAACTATGTCGGTCGGTGGGCTATGTCCAAGCCCTGATCCTGGTGCGGGAGCAGTACGCTCTGGTTGAGACTGAGTGCCGTAGGCTGGGGAAGGTCGAGGCCGAACTGAAGGCTAAGGCTTTGTCCGCCGAGGAGCTGGGCAAAGAGCTGGCCGAAGCTAGGGCGAGGGCTAGGTCTACCGAGGAGGAGCTCGTCTTAGCATGGGCGGAGCGGGATAAGGCCAAGGCCGAGCGGGATGCGGCCAGGGCAGAGCGGTACGCTACCAAGGCCGCGGCAGTGAAGTCGGACCAAGAGCTCCAGCTCTCTCAAGAATTCGTCGAGAAGCTGGCTGAAGAGTGTAGCCGAGCCCAGAAAGGGATGTCGAAGGGGGTGGCTGCCATCAAGGTCCTTCAGCAACAGCGGGCTTCTCTGGCCGATGACAAAGAGGCGCTTGAGAAGGCCCTTTCTGTGGAGAAGGTGGCTCATCAGGAGGTCTCTGATGCCTTGCTTCAGACTGCCGAAGAGTGCTTTAAGTAGGCTTTGGCCCAGCTCCGATACTTCAACCCCGGCGTAGAGCTAAATGTTGACGGGTATGACTACCGCTCCTTTGTTCAGGACGGGAAGCTGATCCCTTATGAGTCGCCTGTTGCTGAGGATGCTGCTGACATCGGTCAGAATGGTCCGAGGATGTGCATGCCCCATTTGTAAAAAGGTCAGGGGCTGGTATTCCTTTCAATTCTGAGGGCGGCGGCCATATGATCCTGACGTGTTTCTGGCAGCTGTCGCACGTCTTGGCTTTTTCCATTACGTCGTGCTTCATAGTGGGCCAATAATAGCCGACACCCAGTGCCTTTCTGGCGAGGGCCTTGCCCCCCATGTGGTGGCCGTTGCTGCCTTCGTGTAGCTCGGCCAGCATGTATTTTGCCTCGGATTCGCCGAGGCATCGCATCATCGGGCAATGGAGTCCTTTTCTGTATAGCTGATCATCAACCATTGCATAGAGAACGACTTCTCTGATCAACTTCTTGACCTCGGTCGAGTCGGTAGGGACAATTCCCCTCGAGATAGTCTTCTATCGGCTTTCTCTAGTCAATCCCGGCCGAGATGGCCATGACACAGCTCGGCTCGGTGAGATTCTACTGGATCACCGTCCTGTGATTGTCCAGCCCGTTTGTGCTTGCCAGCTTTGGGAGGATGTCGGCTCGAGCGTTCTCCTCTCTTGGGATATGGGAGACGATCACTTCTTCGAACTCGGCCATGAGCTCTTTGGCACGGTTTAGGTACTTAGCCATAAGAGGGCCTTTTGCTTGATAGTTGTCATCAATCTGCGCGGCGACTAGCTACGAGTCGGTTAAAACCTTTACTTGGTGTGCGCCATTCTCTTTTGCCTGGAGAAGTCCGGCCAGCAGAGCCTCGTACTCGGCTTGGTTATTGGAGGTCGGGAACTTTAGTTAGAGAGAGTGTTCGGTAGCGACTCCTTGCGGGCTCTCCACGATAACTCCCGCCTCGCTGCCCTTAACATTGGAGGATCCGTCCACGTAGACTTTCCAGGTCCCGTCATTCGTTACTGCCAGGGTGAGTTCCCTTATGAAGTCCGCCAGTGCCTGGAACTTGATCGCCTGCCGGGCTTCAAAAGTGATGTCAAACTAGGACAGTTCTATGGCCCAGTTGGTCATTCTTCCAGCTAGGTCGGGCTTATGGAGGATCTGTCGGATCGGCTAGCTGGTACGTACCACTATCCGATGTCCTTGGAAGTAAGGTCGGAACCTTCTGGCCGCGATGAGCAGGGCAAAGGCCACCTTCTCGATTTTCTGGTACCGTAGTTCGAAACTTTGCAGGGCTTTGCTGATGAAGTATATCGGCATCTGCCCGGTCTCGGTCTCTTTTACTAGGGCAGCACTAACGGCTTCGTTACCAATTGACAAGTAAAGAAATAGGGTCTTTCCTGGATCCGGCTTAGTCAGCACCAGTGGGGTTGCCAGACACCACTTAATTTCCATGAAGGCAGTTCGCATTCGGGATTCCAACCGCCTTGGGTTTCCTTCTTTAATAGCCTGAAGAGAGGTAGGGCTTTCTCGGCCGACTTCGGGAGAAACCTTGTCAAGGCGGCGAGTCGGCCAGTCAGCTGTTGTACTTCCTTCTTGGCCCTCAGGGGGTGCATGCCTAGCACGGCCTTGCATTTGTCTGGGTTGGCCTCGATCCCTCGGTTAGTCAACATGAAGCCCAAGAATTTTCCAGCCAGAACTCCAAAAGCACATTTGGTCGGGTTCAACCTGATTCGATGTCTTCTTAGTTTTTCAAACGTCTGTTCAAGGTCCCGGATGTGGTCTTCTGGAAGCTTTGACTTGAAGATCATGTCGTCAATGTAGACTTCTACGTTGCGGCCGATCTGGTCTTCGAAAACCCGATTCATCATCC
The DNA here is from genome assembly GCA_034222035.1 of Acacia crassicarpa. Taxonomy (NCBI): domain Eukaryota; kingdom Viridiplantae; phylum Streptophyta; class Magnoliopsida; order Fabales; family Fabaceae; genus Acacia; species Acacia crassicarpa. The sequence continues at coordinate 47,088,537 of JAWXYG010000003.1, forward strand.
TTTGATAGGTGGCCCCGGCATTCTTCAGTCCGAATGGCATGACATTGTAGCAGTAGTCCGTCATGAAGGCGGTCCTCTCTTGGTCGTCCGGATGCATTGCAATCTAATTGTACCTGGAGTAGGCGTCCATGAAGGAGAGGAGTTGGTACCCGGCCGAGTTATCCACGAGCTTATCGATATTGGGCATCGGGTAGGAGTCCTTTAGGCACGCCTTGTTGAGGTTGGTGTAGTCGACACATACTCTCTATTTGCCGTTGGGTTTGAGGACCATGACTACGTTGAAGAGCCAGGTGGTGTACTGCACTTCTCGGATAAAACCGGCTGCTAAGAGCTCCTCGACGTGGCTCTCGAGGGCCTTCTGTCTGTTGTCCGCAATGTTCCTCTTCTTCTGCGCTACTGGTCTTGACCCCAGCCATATGCCGAGTTTGTGGCAACAGAAATGGGGGTCGATGCCGGGTATTTCAGCCGAGGTCCAGGCGAAGACGTCTTGGTTCTGTCTGAGGAAACAGATCATATGAGCTTTGAGGTCGTCCCTCATGTCTCGGCCGATCTTGGCGGTCTTGGACGGGTCCACTCCCAACATTACCTCCTCTAGTTCTCCCTCCGGCTCGGGCCTCGGATTTTCCTGTTCCCGGAGGTCGAGCTCCACCATGTTGATCAGTTGCCGCGTGCGTCTGTCGGAGTCGGCTTCGGCTACTTGCTCATTAGATCCGAGCCGAGGTGGAGATGAGGGTCCCCCTTCCTCGACCCGGAGAGCTTCGAAGTAGCACTGCCTTGACTCTTTTTGGTCTCCGGATACCACCACTATCTGGTTGTTGTCATTGACCATCTTCAGTTTATGGTGTTTGGTAGACACCAGGATGCCCCAGTTGTGGATTGTCAGCCTGCCTAGGATGATGTTGTAGGGCGACCGGAAGTCAGCAACTATGAATCTCACACGTTTAGATTTGAAGGCATCTTTGGTCCCGAGGGTTAACCTGAGGTCGATATAGCCTTTTGGAAAGGACTGTTCGCCATTAAATCCAATCAAGGTGGTTTTGCATGGCTTGAGATCCTCCGGGTCAAGGTTCATTCGCTTATAGGCGTCCCAGCTTATGATATCGGCCGAGCTCCCTGCATCAACAAAAATCCTCTTAACTTGGCAACTAACCAAGGTACCAGTGATTGCCAGTCCATCCAGATGGCCGGGTATGACGTCTTTCAATTCTTCGTTAGTGAAGGTCAAGGTAGGCGGCCTCGGTTTCTTGGGGTCCTCCTTGAATTTGGGGAGGTCTCAGACGGTCAGTACCTTGCGGAGATATTTCTTCCGCTGGCTTACAGTATCTCCGCCACCTCCGAATCCTCCGCTGACGACGTTGCATTGGAAATCCACGTCGAGAAACTCGTCATCAGAGGCGGTCTTCTGCTTCTTCCCCTGCTTTCGGGTCTCCTTGGGCGAACTTCTAGTGTGGCCGCGGTTAGTGCTCTTACCGCCTGTCCTTCCCTGAGTCTTGATGAAATACTGACGTAGCTTTCCTTCTCTCACGAACTTTTCAATAGCATCGCGGAGGTCGTAGCACTCGTCGGTGGTATGTCCGTGGCAGTCGTGGAACGTGCAGAACTTGGAACAATCCGTGTTGGAGCGGCCCCTAATCGGCCTCGGCTTGTCGACCCAACTCATCTCGGCCTGGGCTACCTCCTTCCATACCTGGGACCGAGGGACATTCAAGGGGGTGTAGTTATCGTACTTTGCCTTCTGGTCGGCTCGATCATGTTTGGATCGACTCTCGCTAGGTCGTCTTCTCGTTTCGGACCTCGGCCTTCTCGACTGGTCTTCGTCGTTGGGCGGAGTGTTCCTCACCCGTTCGGGTTCGTCCGCATTGGCCGCCTCCATTTGTTCTACTTCCAAGTACTTCTTCGCCTGGGTGTAGAATTCGGTTAATGGGTACACTGGGTTCTTACATAAGTTTCGGGCCAGTCGTGATGACGAGTCCAGCCCGTTGACCAGGCAGTGTACGTGGACCTCTTTGGGCAGCGACCGTACTTGCATGCTATGTCGCGGAACCGATCCAGGTACTTCTGTAGGGCCTCGGCTTTCTTCTGTCACACCTTGCTCAGCGTGAATCTGGTCTTTGGCTGCTTTTTCCTGGTGGCAAAATGCAACTTGAACTTGCGTCCGAGGTCTTCGAAGCTCCAGATGGAGTTGTCCGGGAGAGAGCTCAGCCATCTGTGTGTCGGTCTGGCCAGAGTAGCCACGAAGAGACGCTGGATAACCGGGCCTCTAATTTGTCGGACCCACATGAGCTTTTCGAACACGCCGAGGTGGTTGTGTAGATCTTGGGTTCTGTCGTACTTCGGGAGGTCGGCCAGATCGAAATGCTTTGGATAACGAGCCGTCGCCGCCTCCCTCGAGAATGGGGATCTGCCGGAATTTGACAGATATGTCACTCGGTATTCCCGGGGGGATCCGTGGCGAGGTGATCTGCGAGCCCGGGGAGTTCTGTCCTCCATGCGGTGTTCTTCTCGGTCTCGGCCCTCGATGGCAGCCTGATCAGTGCGATTAAGATCGTCACCGTGGTTTCCGACATTCTTTGAGGGCTGTGGTCGGCCTTGCTCCATATTCGTCCTCCGCTCCGGCTCGCCGTTGTCGCGGCGTGGGTTCCTCGGCTCTGAGCTGCTCGAAGATCTGCTGTCATCCACGGGGGCCTGCCTTCCTCTCCTATGATTTCTCTGGCGGTTTCCCTGTAGGCGATCGTTCTCGAGCGCATCCTGAATCATTCGACCAAAGGCTTCAAAGTCAGCCCGTCTCTGTAGGTCGTCTCATTTCTCCTTGTTTTCCAGCCTCTAGAGGAATGACTCCTGCGTCCTTCGAAGGATGCAGACGTCGGCTTCGACTGCCTGGATGTCTCGCGCCGGAGGTTCTGTGCGTGCTTCTTGCAGTGGCTGCTCTTCTGCGGAAGGGGAGGTTGCCGTGTTAGTAACATGCCCTTCTGGGGTGTTTTCTCGCCGCGATTGCTCTGGGGGCTGATCTGGTAGAGGCCGGCGGGGGATTTCTGCTGTGTCTTCTGGTGTTTGCCATTAGTGGTCATGGGGATTGAAGTTTAAGGTTCCCCACGGACGACGCCAATGTTCTGTCCTAAGAACACAGAAAGATTGGACTTGACTAGGTTGTCAAGCCTAGAGCCTATGTACCCTTTGAAGGGATCAAAATCCACGTAGTTCGCAGTATACGTGAAGGCGTAAAGCCAGCGGGTGGTGTGTGTGCTCTATGTGACTGAAGGTAAATAGAGCATAGGTTAGAACGTGTGCACCTGTTTAGGGTTTCCTTGTATTTATAGAGGAGTCTGGTGTGAGTATCCCTGGTTTAATGAGCGATATTCGGGGCCGAGATATCAGGGGCTGATATCTCGAGATCCTGATTGGGGGAGATCCTCCATTAATAAGATCCTACATTGGTGGGATCCCGTATCGCTGCCCGTTATAGCACAGATTCTGTTCCAGGCGTGGTTGGGCCGTGGTCCGGACTTGGGCCTTTTGGGCCAGTCTGTAACACCCATAAATACAGTTTGGCATATAAACATGTTTAAAGTTTTCTCTTAGATTATTTTGTATGATGACGAGCTTTATTTTTTTTATTTTCATTAATTTATTTTTTACAAATAGTTATTTGGTTAACGTTTATAAATGCTCGTAATAAAAAATGTGTTTAAAAATTATAAATTTAAAGTATTTATGCTTATGATAACAAAAATTTCTGTTGATGTATTTAAAAATTTAAAATAATTTATGCTATATTATAACAAAAATATGTGTTTGAAATATATTTTTATCCGTTTAAAAAACAATAAATAAATAAATTTCAAGAAATATGATAAAAATAAAAATTATAAAATTTTATAATATAATCAAAATTAATAAATTTTAAAAATATTATAATTTTGAAAATATGTATTGGATTTATTTTTTGATTGTATATTTTTTTCTTGGCAAATATAAATGGTTAAATAATTATTTTGTTAAATAGGGGTGTTTTGGTAAAAAAAAAAATTTGGGAGTCAAACTTAACGGTCCACTAACGGTTGGATAAAAGAAAAATGAATCTCTAAAATATAAGAGAGTTTTATACAAGTTTTCAAAATAGGGAGAGATTCGTGTAATTAAGACAATACAGAAGGGTCATCGGAGTATTTCACTCAATCTTTTATATATCGACACAATCATTTGTGTTCCATACATCTAATATTTACAACAAAATTAGGCACCCAACTCCCTAATGGGATGACGCTAACATTCCAGTCCTACAATAAAAACAATAAATCAATAATTACCAGTCATCCTTTAGTATAATTTTTTCTATTATCTGAAATTTCTATAAGCATTTCCCTTGAATTTTTAGTCATTCTAAGAAAAATTTGAAGATGTAATATCACGTAGGGGGTGAATAGGTGGTTAAAAAAAAAAAAAACTTTTCGCGATGTACACACAACAGCAGATAGATCAAAACAAATAAAGAGAATGGACACAGAGCGATTTATACTGGTTTGGTCTAACTCTTTGATCCAGTCCCCAAGCACACCTTGGGATTTCCACTAAAACTTCACGAGTAGGTACAATTACATACTCTGTAACTTAGAATGATTCTATCACTCGGACTCACTCCCCCTTACAAGTTGTAATAGTACACACACACACACACTTAAAGTTCAACCTCAAGTTTTCAAACTGTAAATGGAATAAGTGTTTAAATAACTCCTCACGAGTAAATGATTAATGAACACTGAAGCGCAATAAATATCCTAAGATATTAACAAGATAGTTGAAACAACAAAATGTAATAAGCTCAAATTGAATGCAAAACGTTTCGGTAGTTGGCAAATTCAATGCTTCGACTATTTATAGAAGTTGTAATTAATGGCCATTGATGAAGCTTGAAGGATAACCGTTGTGAGTCTTAAATGTATCCGTTAGAGAGATTAGCCCTTCGTTAAGACTATCGTTGTTTCAATATTCCAGGTGGATTTTGCGGCAACGATATTCTCTTCATTCCTTTTGTTCTGCCCGTTGTGAAATGACATTTAATGTGCAGTCGGAATATTAGTGGAAGCTTTACTTTGATCAGAGTATTGGTTTCCGAGATTATCACCAGTTTTGGCAATCACATTTAATGCTTCTGACACACGATTAGCTTTATTCAAATCTGTTGTTAATCTATGATGAAACTCACAAACAAACTCGTTAATAACATTTGGTAATAGCAATGAGTAATATTCTGAAGTAATAAAATGATATAGCAAGATTTATGATTTCTGGAGTCGGAGATTTCAAAAATAGGGATGACTCTGCTCGAGCAACAATCCAAGCTTGCCGAGCAAGCTTCTCTTGATCATGTTAGGAAAATGATCTCTATTGCTGATGCTCGAACAAGGAAATTTCTCTGCTCGAGCATGGTGCTCGAGTATGAATATATTCATGCTCGGGCAAGTCCTAAACAGAGGCAAGCATGAGTGCATGTGAGTCTTGAAAGACGGAATATCACCAAGAGGGGGGTGAATTGGGGATATTAAATTTCCTTCCGAAAATGCTTTGTTTGAAAGTAACAAAATAGGGACGAACAGAGTAAGGTAGAAGAAGAATGAACACAAGCGATTTATACTGGCTCAGTCTAAATCCTTGACCTACATCCAGTTCCCAGAATCTCTGGGATTTCACTAACTTAAATGATTACACACTCTGTAACTCACGAAGTAATTCTTTCTCTAGAACTTACTCCCCCTTACAAGTTGTAATCAACTATCCTAATCTCAAAGTCCCAATACTTTGAGATTCTTACAAAGATTGATAAACAATAATGAACTCTCTGAAAAGAGTGGATGTATGAATACTGAAGTTTAAATATCCGAAGATATTATCTCACTAAGTCGAAACAGTAAATGCTCGTATTGCTAATTGATTGCGAAGAGTTTCGGTGGTTGGAGATTTGAATGCTTTTGGCATTTATAGTTGATTGCATTTATGACTGTTGTAGAAGCTTGAAGTTATCTGTTGAGACTCTTCAAATTAGCCGTTGAGTGTAATAAATATTTCCGTTGAAGAATGTTTACTTGGACTTCTTCATATTCTTTGAATATTCATCGTTGACATTCCTTATTCAAATTGTCCGTTGAGACTCTGTAAGAATGTACGAAAGAGATGATCGTGTGGCTCTTTTGCTGCACAGAAGGTTTCTTGCCAAAATGGTGAATGTTTCTGCTTTGCATTAAATGCGTCTGACACACAGTGTTTTAATTTGAGTTTATCGTTAAACCATATAATAATGTTCTGAAACTCATTAGCAAACTCATTAAACATGATTAGGAACAATAATGAGTGAAGATATAAAGTAAGTAAATCATACAGAGAGATTTAACAGCGTTCAGATCTAAGGTTTCTCAAACTGATATATTTTTGCTAGAGTCAAGATTTCTTCTATAATAGTACCATTGGCTCGAGTCACAATATTCAGGCTCCAGTCTAAGTCAAAATTGGAGGTATACTATGTAGGCTGGAGTCAATTTGTTCAATGGAAACACTCTAGGCTTGAGTCAAGAAAAAATTCAGGCTCAAGTTTGGATGAAAACTGGAGGCACAATGTGTAGGCTAGAGTCAAATTGTCCTATGAGAGCATTTTAGGCTTGAGTTACAAATCTTAGGCTCAAGTCTAGGCCAAAACTGGAGGTAAACTTAGTAGGCTAGAGTCAAATTGAGTATTTGAAAATAACGGTTAAAACTTGGCTAGAGTCAATGTTCTTAGGGTAGAGTTTAGGACTTGGCTAGAGTCAGAGAAAATTGGCTAGAGTCAGAATCTGTATTCTGACAGATTTAGATAGGAGCTTGGCTCAAGTTAGATGGGGTTGGCTGGAGTGTAGGGCTTGGCTCGAGTCAACAGAACTTGGCTAGATCCAAAACTTGCATTCTGACAAATTTAAAGAGGATATTAGCTCGAGTCAGCTGGAGTTGGCTAGAGCCAATCTGATAGATAAAAATGCAGATTCAATTTTCACAAGGCAAATGAACTTTGTTGATCAAGATTCTTTTACAAGGGTTAGTTATCATCAAAACAACCATTAGGAGCTAACAAGTCTTTATGCTTAGATAGCAGATCCCCCATGCTCGAGAAGGCCATAAGGTATGCTCGAGAAAAGACTTACTTAGAAGTGAGAAAGCAGAGATGTTGATACTGCTCAAGCAAGCCTTTTTCTTCTGCTCGAGCATGATTAAATCATGCTCGGGCAAAGCTCGTTCAGAGCCTATGAGATGAGAGAAAGAACGATGATGCTCGAGCAACCCTAATCTTCTGCTCAAGCAAGCTTTTTGCTTTGCTCGAACAAGACTCATCAATCTTGCATTTTTCTCACTAAGCTTGTTGATGCTCAAGCATGTAACATGTCTTGATCAAGCAAGCTCAGATAATTTCCTTTCTGCTTTGATACGATGATGCTCGGGCAAACTTGCATATGTTGTTCGAGTATGAAGTTTCAATCCGAGAGATTTTGCCTAAGCTCGATGTTGCTCGAGCATGACTATAAGCTTTGCTTGAGCAAGCTTCTTTGAAACACAATCTATCAGATGGAATCATTAAGCACACATTGAGCAACCACATTTCAAGCACAGTATTTAATTCAATAATCCAGAAATTGTAATAATCAAAAGTACAAGAGCTAACATTCTCCCCTTTTTTGATGATGACAATTCAAAATAAAATGAGAGATTATTGAATTGAATAAATATTAACTTGGTAATCTGGGATTAAAGCAACATTGATAAATTCAAATAAAATCATATTAACTTGAACCTGGTTGATTACAATTAGAGACACAAAAAAGAGATAATACAGGAGATATTACAACCAACCCAACATAAACTAACTACAAGCAAACATAAATTAACTAGTACTACTACTCTCCCCCTTTATCATCGGCAAAAAGGGGACCCTGGACAGATGGAGAAGGAGGAGCACTATTAGGAAAATCTGAAGATGAGGAAGATGGAAGAGGAACAATGGAAGGGTCTACAGCTGGAGAAGGAGGAGGAGGGGGATCAGTGAGAAGATCTAAGGCAGATGGCACAGGAGAGGCAGAAGCAGGTGTAGGCAAATCCACTAGACCATCAGGGACTAAAGCTAGTTACAAAGTTGTCGAGTGTGTAGTCGAAATTCTGGACTGCCTTGTGAACACCATCTAAAGTTCCTTAGCTTGATCATATGTTCTTTCCCAAAACAAGGTGGATATGCTTCGTGGTCGTCTGAGAGGTACTAGATTTTGTTAGCTTCCAAAATGCGAGAAGCCAAAGTAGGAAAGGGTATAGTAGCCCGAAGCTTGACTTGGGCCTCAGAAATGAAAGAAACCATTTCTTCCATAATCCAACAATTAAGGATTTTGACAAAGATAGAGATGGACATGCAACAATTAACTCCTATTGTTCTGGGGATTAGGATTACCTGGTCTCCATTTTGCTAGTCTCTTAGAAGAATAATTGGCACAGAGAAAGAGTAGAGAAAGTAGTAGAAGAGAATAGTAGAAGAGAAGAAGAATATTCAGGGTTATGCTAGACCTCTATCTATAACTTAATATTAGGGTTTAACTTTGGGCTCTTCTATTATTGTCAACCCATTAATAGGGTATATCAAATTCAATCAATCAATCATGGTATGAATTAATGTGATAGGGTATATTAAATTCAGTCAATCAATCATGGTATGAATTAATGTGATAGGGTATACTAAATCCAGTCAATCAATCATAGTATGAATTAATGTGACTTGGTTGATAAGTATTGGACTAATTACCTAAATCCTCTTTCTTAGTGCATAAGTAGAAAATTCCTACGACAATTAGGGTTAGGAGTATTTGGCCCACCAAGGCTATATAAAAGAAATGGGTTATTTCTATTAATAATAACTATTAATAATAATATCATTATTATTAATAATAATCTGGGGTATTACAGTGTGTCTTCTTAAAATCTATCTAATAGTTTATGGGTATTTGTTTTAACTCCATATATAACATGACTAATTTTGTATTTCAATATCGTGGACGAACCAAATATTTAACCTCTTATGAGAAATATGCACTACAAGAAAAAACGTTTTTAGCAATGGACAAAATCCGTTGCAAATTAAAGAAAATCCGTTGCAAATTGATTTTGCAACGGAATTTGCAACGGAAAAAAATTCGTAACAAAAAAGGGCGTTGCAAACATATTTGCAACGGATTTGTAACATCCGTTGCAATCTGCAATGGAACAAAATTCCATTGCAACTTGTGACGGAAAATTTATCCATTGCAAATCGCGACGGAAAATAATCCATTGCAAATTGCAACCGAAAATCAATCCGTTGCAATTTGCAATGGAACGAAAATCCATTGCAATTTGTGACGGAAAATTTATCCATTGCAAATCGCGATGAAATATTACTCTGTTGCAAATTGTAGCGGATTTTTGTTCCCTTGCAAGTTGCAACAAAATTATAATTCTGCTGCAAGTTGCAACAGAGTAATATTCCATTGCAATTTGCAACGGATTATAATTCCGTTACAAATTAAAAAATTAGAAAATAATAAAATAATTTGTCGAAAATAAATGAAAATTGTAGTGATTTAAAAAAATGAAATAATTTTGTTATTATTTAAAAAAATTATAATTATTAGGGTTATTCTTCAACAACCAATGAAATAAATGAAAAAAAATTACGAATTAAACAATATTGAATATCTATGAAAAAAGTGTATAGGAAGAAACATATATGGTAGCAATCCTAAAAAATTATACATAAAGAAAATGAAATATAAACTATGTTGCCAAAATAAATAAACTAAACACCACAGAAATTAAAAATAATGTCTACATAGTAGTTATATGGTCATGCTCATCATCATCACCAGGAGCCGACCGTTCATCCTTGTTTTCTTGCTTGTCCTTCAAAAGAGATTGGAGCTGTTCCTGCATCTGCTTCATCATCGCTTCTTGATGATTCATCATCTCTGTTTGTTGATTCATTTGTTGTCTTGTAGCCTCCAACTCCTGTTTCACCCTTTTAAGCTCATCTGCAAATACAATATTAGAAAGTAAGTTTATTTTTTTACTTGATTTAAACGGACAAAGGAGTGATAATATAAAACAATTAGTGTTTACCTGCAGCAACACCACCAACATCACTGAATGAGCGCTTGCTAGCCTTCACTCAGCTGGCAGAGGCACCCAACCCGAACACTCTACCTTTTTTGTCAAATCCTCCTGCAGCCTGAATGAAAAGGTTCTCGTTATCGAACTGAGAGGAGGATGCAGAGTCTGCTGCAATCTGCGTGTCTCTCTCCTGTGAAAGCTTCTCCCAATTTTCCTACAAGCACAAAAATACATCACAAATGTGGCATGTAAAATAAAATAAACATGTTGCATGTTGAAACAAATAATAAATACAATAAGTGTCTTACCGCTATTTGTTTTGACTTGGTGTTAATCCAGCGCCTCTCACCAACTGGAGACTCCTGGGAATGGGTCCGCTCAAAGGTAAGCCAATCAACCACTTTTGGAGTTACGTCCCCAGAAGCTTCCTGCAAATACAAATGATGATCATTAATTAATTATTTCAAAGTACAAAATATTGAAAACCAAAATAGTAAACAATGTATACTTACAATCTTTCTCCGATGCTGACTTATTGGAATGGAGCCCCCAATATATGAGGGTCCATCCAATCGAGACCTATTCAGCTTATTTTGTGCAGACTTCTGCTGCCAATTCTCATCATCAGCCCATTTTAACTTGAGCTGTGTAGCGAGCTCAGGATTAATCCAATTTACGTTTCCTTTATTTTCTCTCAATTTATGAAAGCGACCAGACAACCGCCTACTTGCTTTGTAATTATAAGCTTTTGCCAAATCTCGCCGATGGGTGGACAACCACCTAAAGTTTTTCTGAAAATAAAAATTGAATAATTAGTCCTCAATATTATACAAGTAATTAATTAGTTTGCATTTTGATAAGAAGCAATTAATAACCATAAAATGGACATAACTTACCAAGAAGTCATTGAACCAAGCATCACGAGTAGCTTGAGGAATCTCTGACCAATTGCCCTATGGGTGATTGTAATTACGGAACAATTGCTTTTCCATGAAGTCCTTTACCAATTTATAAGGCTCAAACCTGAATACAATGTTGTGTTGAAAATATTAATACAAAGCAAAGGAAAAAACATTATGACATTACTAGTAACTTTACTTGACTTACTCGGTGGTGCCTATAGGACGGATCCACGTCAGCCCTGTTGCATGATCAACCAATCCCCACACCGGTGTATCAGACAAACTCTCTTCCTTGACCTCGCTCCCAGGCAACGTAGTGTGCTGAAGGAAGAAATTAAGCATGAAAAAGTTAATACGGAGATGCTTAAAGAAGACAATTTTTATGTAAATCAATAAGAAATTGTAAACTTAACCTGCTCTGCCCCTTGCTGTGGATAAGTGGGATTGACAGACACACTTGTAGAGCCCATAACGAAGTCGGTAGTAGGCAGTGAAGATGACAAATTAAGTGGGGGTAGATTTTGGGAAGAGATATGGCCTCTACCTACAGAGGGGGTAGATGATGTTGTTCTACCCCCTCTAATAGAACGACCTCGGTCTCTACCGCCATTACCACTACTACCTGTACGCCCGCCTGAAGGCTCCATCTGTAAACACTTATAAACATTATGTTAATATATATAAATATAAGCAATATACTTAATATGTCAAAAGCAAATTAAATTGTATTTAGTATAAAAAATCGCTATAAACAAAGAACTAACACAAATCAATCGGAGGATTCCTCTTCTTCAATCTCTTCTTGCACACCTTCCTCTGAAGTCTCATAGTCATCAAATTCAGGCTCACTATCTGAATAAATCTCTTCTGCTTCATCATCTGATTCCTCATTGTCTATCAAGGTAGGAATCAACTCTAACTCCACAGCGGAATCAAAGAGATTGTTTGGTACATCATCCTCTGTAATATTTATTGGCAATGCAAGTTCCACATCAGCTTGGAATGGTTCTATCATGTCATCATTTGTTTCTGAATCTTTGGACTTAGGGTTCTATCATGGCATTCCCAACATTCATAATCCTTCATGAAGCCCTTTCTACACAAATGGATTCTGACCGTGTTTGGATATTGAAATTTGAAACACCTACATTTCACACACGGATAACTGATTGCGTTACTTGAACTAGTTGCCTGGGCCAAAGCAAATTGGATGAACTCTTCCAAACCCTCCAAGAACACTCGAGTTAGTTGTTTTCTCTGAGTTAGGCGATTGTACATCCAACTCCTATCACGATCACCTTCCATATTTCCCCAACCCAACCCTACACAAGGAGTTTGTTGGCAAAAATGAAGATCGTATACCCACAGAAAATCCAACTACGACAAAAATGAACAAACCATTGACATTTCAACATAATCAATGTTCAGTATATTGAGTATGTTGGCAAAAAAATTATAAAAAAAATATCAATGTTAAAATTTTAATTACTATCAAAATATTCACAACAATATTTAAGACACAATAATTAGGATATATTAATACACACGCACCAAAATATAGTTCAATGCTCAATATATTATATACAAACCCTTTTTTACCAAAGACGTGTCCGTACATACCTACCGATTAGGTCACCTTTATGAACCTTACAAATAAAAAAACACGTGAAACTAACAGAAAAAACCATGTGTATGTGTGGGGAACAGACCTGGTATTAAGTATTAACACTAAAAAAAAACCTCCAGTAATTATTTTTTATTATGTTTCCTAATCATATAGAAACTAATATTGATCAAAAATCATATAGAAACTAATAAGCAACCACAATTGACTAGAAACATAAAAGACTTTGCAGGCATTGTGTGAACGCTTACTTGGATACCAACTCTGTCCATTCAAACGAGGGAGAAATTAATTGAATGACGAATAATTGAAGAGAGACTAATTCTACAACAAAAAGACAATATACTAGTAATACTCAACTAATCTCTTGTCTTCAATAGCTAGCAAAGTCGTGGTTCACCTGGAGGCCAATATAAAAAATGCAATAAATCTCAAAACTTAGGTGTATTTAAGCACACATATTCAGTTACCCAGAATCATCTCACAAAGTCACGCAACAATCAGAATTCCAGGTTCTCGCGCTCTGTACTACAACCTCAAAAATATCACATTAAATTGTGTTGTGCTTGTTTCAAAGAGTCAAAACATGTCTGTAGGGTTTCTCAAAAGTGATTTATGATCTCACTATCTCTCTTTCTCACACAGACACACACAGAAACTGATTAATTTTAATTATGTAGTGTGTAACGATCCAAGTTTATGTGCTTTGTAATTGGTTACAGAAAAAGACAATAAAAAAAATATCTTATTCGATTGATTAAATTTCACATTATTTTATCAGAATCTTAACCACTACTGATATGGACACGGTAAGTGTGAAGTAAGAACTGAGATGCTAAAGCTTTGCATATAAAATTCATTCCCAAGGAAAAAAATAAAAGAAAGCCCGCAAACCTTCATTGTTATCTGAAGAATTTTAAAAAATACTCAATGCCAGTTCAATTCGAGCCAACAAAAGAGTGAGAAGAAAAGGAAAATGTACAATTACCAGACAAAGCGACAGTTAAGAAGAATGCACGGACTCAGCACAACGGGAGGGACGGAAGCAACAATTTGTTAGGGTTTGAAGCTTCAACAAAAAGGCATATATACTGGAGGGAAGTGGCAAAATTTTTGGAGGGAGTAAGTCGTAGGAATTGCCCGCTTCGGTTAAATGAAGGATGATGGCAGAATTGCCGCCTTTTTTTTGTCACACGTTGCTGAGAAAGGAATTAATTATATTGCTAGTAAATTGTACGAGTATATATTTTTATATATTTTTTTCATTCACTCATTTTGTAATGGTCAAAAAATAATAATTGATGGAATAATGGGATAATGGATGATTAGGAATAAATTTTTATTTTTTATTTTAGGTACTCTCAGTTTTATTCCGGTAATTGGTTTGATTTGTTGAGTGATCTTTAAGTTTAGGATCAGTAAGTTAGGATATTTATAAATTAAATTAATAATTTCATTTATTTATTTATTGTTGGTAGTTACTCCCATAATATTAGTTGTGGATTATTGGGGTAGATTTAGGCAGATCTCAACAATATTTTATTAGAGTATCCTAACTTATTTAGTATGATAAGATATCTCGATTAAAATATTTAAATATTTGATTGAAGATATTAGGATTATCTATCAGTTTTATACCTTTAATTCTTTCCATTATTTTGATTGCTATCTATTATAATAATGATAATAAACACACATCTTTATTTTGTTTCAGCCCAATTTCAAATTACAATGCTATATAAATTTATTTATTAACAAGGGCATTTTAGTTTTTTTTTTATTGTATTAATACTGTAATTACCCAATAATTATTTTTAAAAAAATTCTTAAAGAGAAAAATAAATGATTAGCTAATGAATTAAGTTAACAATATAATTAGATTTGTTCTATTTAGTGTTTATATTTAAATTTTGACGTATATGTGTGCGTATAATGATTATCTAATTTTTTATTAATAAATTAACTATGTGTTGTAAATTTCTATGGATGGTGGAATTTCGGTGATTGCTTATTGTTGACTTTTGAGTTTAAATGGTTTGTGTGCAAAGTAGGATTTTTTGTTTTGTTTCAGCATTATGAAATTATTATAATATCCATATTTTATTTATTACAAATAATAATGAAATAAATGGATAAAACCCATCAGATTATTTTAATCACCCCAGCATTCCTCTTATTCACCAGCGCACATACCAATAGAGGGAAGAAGAAATTTCTAGTGACTTTATTGGGTGGAACTTCGGTAATTGCTTCGATCCATGCCTGGTTACTTACCCACGAAGGAAGGCATATCAAGACAAGGAAAGGAGTATAACAAGACAAACAAAGGGAGGCATAAGAATGGAGGACACTAATCGTACGTTGTCACCACAATGGCATAATATAATATACAGACTCAGCATAACGGATCGGAAGGACGAAACTGAGAATCGAACTTAAGAGAAGTGGAAGCACCAATACTAATAAACTACCAATTCTATTTCTTCAAGAAATAAAATGACTTCTCAAGATTCCCTCAATTCCAAAATTTGATTTATCTACAATAATCATGTATAGCCATCCATTTTTACTCTAATTTCTCTCTTCAAATATTTTATCAAACACCTAATGTGCATTCACATTCAAATAAAGTCATCAAGCTTCTTGAATTGAAGAAATATGTAGTGTTTAGTTCATTGTCAATAAGTTTATAGCCTAGTGGCCCGGCAACTCTTTAATAAGTTAAAGACCAAAGGATTGATCTTAATAGTGATGTCTACCCTGTTAAATTTAAGAAAAAAAAAATTGTAAAGTTGAATGGAATATGGAATTGGGAGGGAGAGAAATGAAATTGGAAGGTGCGTGATAGGCATGAAGGACAAGGAAAGAAAAGGGGTATGGATTGAGGGAAAGCAATAGGAAAATTAGGAGTAGTTGACTTGCATGTTTGAAGGGGATACTTTTTTTTTTTTGTCATAATTTTTCTTTTTGTTGGTAATATATTTGTAAACAATATATATAGTAAACAATTTCTTAAGAAAAAAGTAAAGAAAGATATAGGGAGAATCTCATTTAAATTCATTTGAAATACCCAAATCCAAATTTAGGCTTGCACTTTTAATAAATTCCTAATGATGCCTGAATTTAACATTCTACAAAATTACTATTAAAATATCAAAATAAATTCAATTTCAGAAATACATAGCTACAATTAAGAAAAATACAGAATATTATTTTATAAAATGTTATATGCTTGCCATTCAAATTATATTTTCAAACAAATGTTAAGAACTTCAAATGGGAAGTGGAGGGTGAATCCGATAGCATGAATGTTAAAGTGGAAAGAAGAGATTTTGTTTGAGTGACGATGAATATATATAATAATTAAAAAGGGAAAATAATGAATTAATATAAACAAACATTAATTAACTTATGCATTAACTGTGTATAAATATAATAAGAGGTATTATATATTGTTACCGACTCATGAATAACACTATCTCTTATAGTAACATTGACTGCACGTGGCTTGGATAATGTGTAGAATCTAAAAGAATATTTAGTTACATTATGTTGTTTAATGAATTACATAATTTATTGTACATTTTATACCAATATATATTAAATACACTGCTAGTCTTAGATGGTTCATAAAAGCTTTAAATTTAATTATTAGTTACATAAGATAAAAAAAAGTGCAACGGAATTTTTTTTGTCCGTTGCAACATTTGCAACGAATTTGTGTTTTATGTTGCAAATTACAACAAAATATTTTTCTGTTGCAAACTTTTTGCAATGGATTTGTGTTTTCCATTGCAAATTGCGATGGGATTGTTGTTCCATTGCAAACTTTTTCAAGGGATTTCAGTTTCCATTGCAAATTGTGACCAAAGGTTTTTTTTTTTTTTTTGGTTGCAAATGTTTGCAACAGATTTCATTTTCCGTTGCAAAAGTTTACAACAGATTTATTTTTCTGTTGCAAGTTGCGATAGAATTCTTTTTCTGTTGCAATTTGTTGCAATGGATTTAATTTTCCGTTGCAAATTGCAACAGAATTATTTTTCGTGGCAAACTATTGCAAAAGATTTATTTTTTCATTTTAAATTGCAACCAAATTCTTTTTCCATCGCAATTTTTTGCAAGGGATTTAATTTTCTGTTGCAAACAATTGCAAGGGATTTAATTTTCCGTTGCAAATTGCGACGGAATTCTTTTTCTCTTGCAAATTGTTGCAAGGGATTTATTTGTCCGTTGCAAATAGCTACGGAATTCTTTCTCCCTTGAAAGCTTTTGCAACGGATTACATTTTCCGTTGCAAATTGCGATGGAATTATGTTTCCGTTGCAAAATTTGCAACAGAATTATTTTTTTGTTGCAAATTGCGATGGAATTCTTTTTCTCTTGCAAACTATTGCAAGGGATTTAATTGTCCGTTGCAAATAGCAACGGAATTCTTTCTCTTTTGCAAACTTTTGCAACGGATTACATTTTCCGTTGCAAATTGTGACGGAATTATGTTTCTGTTGCAGAATTTTGCAACGGATTTATGTTTCTGTTGCAAATTGCGACGGGATTTTTTTTCCGTTGCAAATTGTGACGGATTTCATTTTTCGTTGCATATTCCGTTGCAATTTGCAACAGATTTTTTTCCGTCACAAATTCTGTAGCTATTTTAGTATTTTCTAGTAGTGATGAAGTTATCCCACTAGAGTGTAAGCACTTTGAGGTATCTAATTTTTGTGTCTTTCTCTCACATATATGTTCTCTTAATCGACAATTAATATTGTTAGTAACACAGTTTCACTACTACAAAAAATGGATTTTATTTCCTTAAAAAAAGTCCTTTTTTAAGAAAGGAAGTAAAACATAAATGCGGTGATATTTTTGTAATTTTGTGGAAAATTTTGGCGTACCAATTTTAAAAGGAATATCAAAAGTATACTTTTGGCGTTCCAATTTAGAAAAGGGATACCAAAAGCAAGGACTTTGACGTCCCAATTTTAAAAGAGATGCATAAAATCAACTTATGACATCCCACATTATAAACGGGACACCAAAAATAAAGTTTTTAGGGCCAAAAGCACTACTTTTAGCATCCCTTTAAAATTTGGGATGTCTAAAATTGTCTTACAACATCCACAATTCAAAATTGGTTATGGTGACTCCCGCTTGATTGATGTCTTTTACATTTGTTCTGTTTATATTCTTGTCTAGGCTATATAGGAAGCCTCTTGCAGAGTATTTGTTGCTTCTATCTTGTGGACTTCCATCTATTACTGGGTTCGTCGTTATCTCCTGTTAGTTCTTTATTTACGTTTGAGGCAGCTTGACATATGGAATTTGTACAGTATTTATTCTAAATGCATCTTCCCCATTATCTCCATGTTCTAACTTATTGCTTGATCTAATTGATTTAAGAACTTTGTGTTCGTCCTCAGGTTTAAATTTTATATCAGCTTTCCTATGCTAAATTCCAGTTAAGCTCCAATGTTTGGTAGCGCTTCTATGTCTTCATTTTTCATTAAAGACTCTTCATTTGTTAGGAGATGTAGCTGAACTAATCTTGCCCAACGTTATCTCAAATGTTATTGTAATTTGTTCCTTAAATTCCAAATTAGCATCTTTTACTCTCTTTGATTCTCCACTCTTCGAGGTCCCTTCAAATGATGCATGTTGATCTATGGCTATTTTAAGATGTTGGTCAGGTTTTCATTGTCAATAGAGGTATCCTCTTTAATGTTAGTGAAAATACTTTCAATACAGAAATATCATTAATGTAATACCTCAGATTTTTATTAATAGTAATAACCCATTTATTTTATTTTTATATAACCTGTGAATTTTATTTCAGTTTCAAGGACGAAACTTATTTTAAGGAGGGTAGAATGTAATACCCCCAGATTTTTATTAATAGTAATAACCCATGTATTTTATTTTTATATAACCTTGGTGGGCCAAATACTCCTAACCCTAATTGCCTTAGGAATTTTATGCTTATGTATTAAGAAAAGCCAAGTCATATTAATTCAAATCATGATTGATTGAATTAATGTGATATATCCTATCACATTAAATTCACACCATGATTGATTGATGACCATAATTGTTTATAGGTAATAAGTCCATTACTGCCAACCAAGTCACATTAATTCATATCATGATTGATTGAATTAATGTGATATACCCTATCACATTAAATTTACATAATGGTTGATTGATTTAATTTAATATACCATATTAATGAGTTGATAAAAGTAAAAGAGCCGAAAGCTAAACCTTAATTTTAAGTTATAAATGGAGGTCTAGCCTAACCCTAAATATTCATATTCTCTTCCACTATTCTCTTCTACTAACAGAGACCAGATAATCCTAATCCCAAAAACAACCTTACGTCTAGTGCTTATTCTTTTTCTCTACATCCTATTTTGCTAATCCTAATTCCCATGAGTCTTAGGTTAGTTTTATATAAGTTTTGATAGGGTTGTTATATATGAAATATATTATATGTAATCCTAATCCCCAGAACAACCTTACATCTCGTGCTTCTTCTTCTTATCTATATCCTATTTTACTAATCCTAATTCCCATGAGTCTTAGGTTAGTTTATATAAGTTTTGATAGGGTTGTTATATATGAAATATATTATATGTAATTATAATCCCATGAGTCTTAGGTTAATTTCATATGAATCTTGATAAGTAATTAGGATCCTAAGTATATCATATGTGATTGTTATATGTAAAATATATTTTATATAATCCTAATTAACTTTTTACAAAACCATTCAACCTTTGAATATTGTTTTGAACGTAGATGCATGAGTGATTGAATTATATGCATACACTTTTTTAATCTCGAATTGTGTGAAGAAGCTTTTTACAAAATTCATTTATGATTGCATATACTTGCCTATATGTGATAGCTTTGAGGGTTTTGGTTTTTTTTTTTTTTTTGAAATTGAAACATATATATAGATTGATGAATTACCATTGAACATACATACCTCACGTGGTTGCTCTAGTTGCTTCGGCTTTTGTGATTGAAACTTACATATATTCTTCATTAATATATATAATACCTTACATCTTTTGCCTTAGGTGCTTTAGCTTTTGCATGTATGTATGTATGTATGCATGTGTGTATGTATAGATATACCCTTTTTAATTTGTCCAATTTGCACCTATGTTAAAATATATACATGTTCTCTTTATATATATATATATATATATATATATATATATATATATATATATATATATTATTGAGAAATCCATTTATTATGTGAGTGTATTTAAAATACTTTAAATCGTGGGAGGATAGCTTTGGGATGATACCTCCTAAAGTGATGAAAACAACCCTTAGGCTTTATGCCTCCGATATATTATTTGATGTGAACCGATTATATCCGTTCTTTCCAAAGTGGTGTCTGGCAGGGGCTCTCGGGACACTAGTAGCAACTTAGGACGAAATGTTTTATGTCCAATTTGATTGATTGTGACTGGCAAGGGCTCCTGGGTCACATGGTAGACTGATAGGGCCTCCCAGGTCTACCATGGTTCTCTTCCCACTAAACTAAATAGACTAGCAGGGTCTCCCGGGTCTAAATAAATTTAATAAGATAATGAATAATATTTGATTCGATGTGAATATATAGATATGAAGAGTATTAAAGTTGATATTTTAGATTATATATATGTATATGATATTTTTTTTTATCATCATAAGAATATTATTATTATTATTATTATTATTATTATATATTTTCTCTGTTTATTATTATTACTAGCTTTTGCTGATGTTTATATTCTGGGCTATAATGATCCTTCGAGGGAGCAAAATTTCAGTGAAACAGGTTTCAAGTTGGGCTGTTGGGGCTGGTAGTGAGAAGTGAGGAAGAACAATGAACAATTCTAGTTAGTTTTTCTTACTTTATTTTACGCTTTGAAAAAGACTTTTTATTTAAGTGTGGGTTTATGTTATTATAATAAGGTATCCTTGTACTTGTCCCAGTACAAGTGCGGCGATAACACTTCCCAAATTTGGTTGTTTTGAATTTTAGTAATTATTTATAAAAATCATTGAAATTGTATGTCATTATAACTGTTAGAAAGTTGGGGGTGTTACAACTAAGATAAGAATCTGTGTAATTAATATGCATAATCTTGTAAATATACAATACTTCTGCACATAAAGAAAACCAGTAAAAACTTACAAGACTGCCGAATATGGTAGTAAACTATAAAAAAATCCGCGCCCAACGTACATTGTTTTCTTAAGACAATTTTGCTCCCTCAATACGGATGCCGAAGGTTTTTGAGTATTGCCTTCCAGGGTAGAGCAAATTATTCGTCTTCAAAATGATGGCTCTCTCAATCTGAAGCCCAAGCGAATCCAACGAGTCTGCTTTCAGAATCGCACAGACTATGTCTACAAAATGTAATATGCAGAGAGGAATGCTTGAGATTAATTTGATATCTAGTTTTTCTTTAAGATTTTCTGTCACTAGCACATCTTATTTATAGATGACGGAAATTGATCAAATGGACACTCGTTAGCGAACCGGTGCGACCTGTTAACTCCCAAGTGTGTTTTGATGATAACATTAATTGAAAAGTTTTAAGGTTTTGAATTAATACTCAAGCATTATGAAATGGCTCTCGAAAATGCTCATGTAATTCTCGAGAATGCCAAGGAATTCTCGAGAATGATGTTTCACTAGCCCTATCAATTTCAAATGGTCAAGGAATTCTCGAGTATGATAAGTTAACTCTCGAGAATTCAAAGGTAAAGTTTTTCATCTATAAAATAAGTCACTCATTGCTGATTCTTGAGAATGGTCATCTGATTCTCAAGTATGATCATTTTAAATTCTTTGATATACTTCTCTGATCTCAACATTCTCGAGTATGAATATTTGTTCTCGAGTATTATCGAAGAAACGCATTTTACCATGAGTTCCTGTTAAGGAATTCTCGAGAATGATTTTATCAATTCTCGAGAATATGTGCTTATCATCTCTGTCAGTTTAGCTCTCGCTAAACAATCTTATGAATTTATTGGCTCATCATTTAATCTTGCTTAATCATATTTGAACTTATCTCTATTATATTTAATCACTCTTTTTAATAAGTTTCAGTTGATTAATCATGTTAAACCAAGCTTTTGAACGAAAGGCAATCCAACGTGGCAGACGCATTAAATGCTCGTTCAGAAAAGCAGAACAACAATCGGAATTAGTCTTCATAGCAACGAAGTAATTCCTTCGAGGCTTACCTACTCTAGCTAATACTCTAATCAGTCTCTGCACAAGTACATCGACGGCGGATGCATTTAATGAATCAACGGTCGACTATTTACAAAATGGAGTGCACTGTGCCTAACAGAAACTTCAAAGAGTCACAACGGCTAGTTTGCAAAGCCTCTCAATTGGATTAATGGCGAACACTATAAAAGCTCACCGCATTCAATTTCGCCAACCACCGAAACTCTGTGCATTCAATTCTGTGTTATTACAATCAACTGTTTCATTTCTTTGGGTATTACCTATTCTTCAGTGTTCATATTTTATCTACTCATGAGGAGTCATTAAACATCATTTTCATTTTTTCGGTTTGAATCTTAAGGTTAAGTAACCTTAAGAGTGGGTGTACAATTATAACTTGTAAGGGCAAGTGAGTTCGAGTGAGAGGAACATCCAAGTTAAGTGTATTTATCTTTGAAAGATAGTGAAATCCTAGGTGTTCTGGGGACTGGATGTAGGTCGGAGTTTTGGACCGAACTAGTATAAATTGCCTCACATCAATTTTACCTCTTTGTTTTATCGCTTTGTTTTCATTGTTATTTGGTCTCAAGTGATTTTGGCGAAAAGAGTTTGAGATCACCTATTCACCCCCTAGGTGATATTCCATCTGTTAATTAATTTTGCCTATTACATGACTTTCATGTAAAGTTTCATGAGGTTAAAAAAAAAAATTTGTTTAATCGTTGCGGAAACCCGTAACTCCTTACAATCTTCATGAATTATTAACCTTAACTTATTACGCTAATTAATTATTAATTATCAACCCGTAACTCTTTACGGTATTGATGAGAATTCATAACAACTTATAATATTCATGAGTTTTAGAGTTACTCATTAAAACAACTATTGGGGTTCAGGATAACTTGATAAAACGATTATTGAAGATTAGATTTACCTAAGATCACTCGAAGACTTCAAGGTTCTTGATGTCAATGAAGCACGGACACTCCTATTTTTTAAAAATATGTGTGTCGGACATTCCGACACCATTCGACACTTTGGCACCGTCCAACACTCCTATTATTTAAAAATATGTGTGGCTTTGAATATTACTGAATTGATGATGAATTTTCCTTTTGTATTTTTTTTCAAAAAAGGAGGCACGACTTTTATGATGAGGCCAAATCTACGATGAGCCAAAGCTGGAGGCCAAAATTTTACAGAATATTGAACTTGAATGTAAATTATAATTATGTATTTAATATCAAAACGTGTCCTAACGTGTCGAAATTTAGATTTTTTTAGGATTAACATGTTAGAGTGTCGAGTCGTGTCTATCTCGTATCTCGTGTCGGTGTTAGTGCAACATAGCTTGATGTCCTCTAATGTTGATCCACACAACTATCCCCTAATTGCATTGAGAACTCCTACTCTTGAAACCTTTCACTCCTTGGATGCTTGCTAAGCGAAGACAAGGTTGAGTTTTGGTTTCTCTGGGTTTTGATCTTTTTAAGAAGATGATGGTTTCTTAAGATTAGGTTAAATATAGGAGGAGCAAGATCATTGGAACCTTGCCTTTCTATGGATCTCTAAACCTTTGGTAAAGATTGAAATTTAGAAAGCATAAGGATCTTGTTTTTCTCTTAGATAAACTTGTAGTAAAAAGGCACACAAAAAATCAGCACTTTATAAGAGTCTAATCCTAATTTAAGTGTTTACAAGAAAGGCCCAATCCAAGCTTGAATTGGAAAATCCAAATCACAATGAATTGAATTCATATCTTGATTGATTAATTGAATTTAAGATGATGAATTACATTCATATCTTGATTGATTGATTGATTGAATCAATCATTTAAGATGATGAATTATATTTATTTCCTTTTCTTTCTTAAAAGAATGTCCATACAAAGGGCACATAAAAAAACAACACTTTATAAGAATCTAACTCTAATTTAAGTGCTCACAAGAAAGACCTAATCCAAACTTGATTTGGAAAATCCAAATCATAATGAATTAAATTCATATCTTGATTGAATAATAATTTAAGATGCTGAATTACATTCATCTCTTAAACTAAAATTCAAAATCATTTCAATCAATTCTCATTTATTATTTCTCTTATTTTCATCCAATTATTATTGGATCTTTATATATATATATATATATATATATATATATATATATATTATAATTCAGAATTATCTTTTATAATCTAACCTCTTGAATTTAAATTCAAATTTAAAATTCAAACTTAAATTTAAAATTCGACTTTCAAATTCAACTTGGCCTAAAACCCCTTTGGGTCTTCCAACATATTTGGATCCTTTTGTGAAGAAACTGATTTCCCACTGGAGATACCATATATGACGCTATTTTCTTCTCATTGGATTTGGAGTCTCACTCCAACCCAATTACACATTTACTCTTGATAAAACCCAATAACAATTATTGACCCAAGTTTGCTAAATTTAAACAATCGGGAATAACCTTTTGTGTGTTACCCATTAGGCCCAATTAGTCACTGGCATAAATAAACTTGGACCAATTAAAAACCCTTTTAACGGACCCAATTTATTTAATGACCTCATAAGACATTAGCAATGCTCTATGGCCCCAGAACTAATTGAGTTGATCAAGTGATCTACCTTTCATATTTGAATACCGAACAGGCATCATCCCTCACATCGTCATTCACATTTAGTTGGGAGCAAAGTTAGAGTATCATCTCTCTTAATTGACTAAATGTAGCTATTTCATAGAATTAAAAATCTTCTTATATTAACTCTATAGCTGATCATAAGTCTTCATGATCACTTATTGTGCGTACAATCTCTCGAGTTAATTAGAAGCTATCGAAGCTCTACTGGTCTTGTGAATGACTAATCTCTTGTAGGGGACTGTGAGTCCTCTCATTATGTCCATCTACACTCATTTATTTGGTTACACCCAATAGTATATTGTTCTCCCCATTTTCAGGTGGATAGAGTTGTACAGTTAAAGTATAACCCTAGGACATAGTGTTCAATGACATTCTTAAGTCTAGGATGATCTGTACTATCAAACGATGAGAGACTTTACATATCCAATGATACTTTCTACAATGAATCTTTATGGAGTCTCTCGGCGGGTCAGTTCGATACTATCTGTTCTCTAACAGATCTACCCATGACTTTAGCTAAGACATCTTCATACCTGTATTCCATGAGGTCCCTACCTTGTATCCTTAACAAGTAGACGATGTCGTACTAGTCTTATTGAGATCATCAATGCCCTTTCTTGGTGAGTCAAGACTAGGAACAAGTTTTAGACAATAGATATCTAGTGCTCTCGAGTCCTCATGATCATGATCTCTATCATTGATGCTCAAGAGTAACACATGTTCTATTTCTAGAGCTTTTATCTTCAAACACATATTTACCTTAAAATAAATGTGAAACATAAATATGATAAAGATAATATATATTCATTTATTAATAACGAAATACTATAACGTAGAAATAGTGTTGATTTGTCCTTACAAATTATAAATTTAAAAATTGGAAGAACCTTTTTGGATGATGCCAACAGGCAAACAGATTATATCCTGGCAAACTCAATACTTTTCTTCCCATCATGAGGCTTACTGAAGAAATACTTGAAGTAGTCTGAGAACACAACTTGCTTATACTTTGGCTCTTCTCCCTCCTCCAGAATTTCGGGTAAAGGACCAATAACGGCATCAGGTGCCGGGTTTACGAAAATTGGGATTGAAATCCTGGTTTTGGCTCTGTTTGCAACAGCTTGGTGCTCAATGCTTTTGTACCTGTCATTGCTCATTATTTGAAGCACATCTCCTATGTTGATTACCAATGCACCATCAACAGGAGGCACAAATATCCAGTTATCACCATCACTGGCTCTTACGTAAAGCCCACCAATCTCATCTTGCAGTAGGACAGTGATCGATGATATATCAGAATGCCGACCTACACCGGCACAGCGTCAGCACTGGGGCAAGGAGGATAGTAGTTGAAGTCAAGTATCATTGCCCCCATTAATGCATGTTCCCTTTCATTGTCCATCTGACCATCTCCTTCACCTTTAAGGAGCACGTTTAACAGCCCTCTAATAAGAACTTCAGCATGTTTCATATATTCCAGGGATTGTTCTCTGCAACAAAGAGAATCAATTAATGTTGATTTAGACACCAGCTATCACTTCTTGGTAAGCAAACCTATGCAGCTATAACATTATGCATTAGCTATAGAGCCATGTATAAACACATCAAGCCACATTTGGAATGCATATGGATACATGACCTTCGAAAGAAAATATATTCAATGCACTATGTTTCATTTGTTTCTACCGTTGTAGTACAGAAAGTTCGATAGTTTGTGTCCATGTACGCAATACGAAACTTTAAATTACTTGTGTACATTTCATATTTTGTCATGTCGCTATATCCACGCCAGTTTTTTCCACTGTTGATGCTTCCAAAGTTTCTACCCACTTTTGCAGAGGAACAGCGGGTTCAAATGTGAATTCACGTACAAGACTGACTTCTAGCGTGAAGAATATTTTTGGTGTTCAAATGATTTTCAGCAATGAGTTCTCCAACTAATATTTTCTCACAGTCAACATGGTCCCAGAGGACTAAGATGCATCAAATGATTCCTTTTGAAGAAACGAATGATTAAATCTTCATCATTTACTTTATTCCTTGTTCTAGCAAAAACATTACCCTGCACAAAATCAAAACATAAAAGTTCCTCTATGGCCTGTTGGACTCCTAGAAATACCATTCCATTAAGCAGAAAGTGAATCAGAGACTAATACCAATCGCAAAAACAGGAAATTCTTGGCTAAATAATTTGAGCATCGTTGGATTCAAAGTACCTTGCAAAAACAAGCTACGCCCCAAATAAATCAGAGAATAAAGAGCAAGAAAGCCGCACACTATGCAGCACTGTATTCACTGGTAATTTAAAGAGACACATTCTACTTAAAACACAAGTTTCAACCAAATTAAATTCCCACATGCCACATTCACTCAAACTATGATGAAGATTAGTTCAAAAGAATAATGTCTACCTTTTTCATAATGAATTACAAGCATTCAGGATTCAACATGTATCTGATGCTTCAAAGAATAGAGATTATAAGAACTATCTCATACTTACTTGCAAATGGCAGGCCAGTATGCCTGGAGTTTCTCCTTCGAAGCATGAACAAGATGAAGATATAGTCTTTTCATTCCAATACTGACTCAGCGTGAGGACTAGGACTTGTAGCCAATCGCACAACATCACTGGGACTAATTGATTGTGTGACATCTGGGTCATCCCAGTTCGTGAAATCGATGACTGGTATGGATTCGTGGGAAACCACTTTGCAATTGTCGAATCTCTGTTCGAGGGTTTGGATATATTGATCGGGAACGGCTTTTATACCCAAATCAGAAAGACCCTTGACTCCATGGCCTTGGCTCACAACGAAATCGATTAGATTGGAGGGGAAGGACATAGTCGGAAGTTTGACCTTTGAATCAGGAAAGAGAACAAGTAGCTAGTGTAAGAAGAATAGAAGCAAAAATAAAAGATCAGGTAAAAAGGAAACCCATCAATGCAGATAGAAGAAGCAAACCCATTACAGCTCGTTAAAGTCAGATGCACTGCAGTGCTTACTGCTCGATGCTTACTGAATTCGAAGGCACACTATTTTCTTCTTGCAATATTATTTGGATCTTGATATCAGAAATAATTTATCAATATGATCTCATTGCGTTGCAAACAATATTTTCGTACTTCTCCACTTATATAGGAAGATTGTAAATCTGGGGTCATTTCATTTTAATTCTAATAAAAAACAACTACTCACATCCTTCATACTGAACAAATATTTCATAATGAAAAGATCACTATATAATCCCAACAATAATATATCCTTCCATGCTTACTCTCACACTATACATTAAAATTTTATGACAGATGCAAACTTTTTAGACCCATTTTTACTTTCATGCACAACTATTTTAATCCATCCCTACTTGTCACTCTTGATAATACAAAATATAATTGAAGAAACATTTTATTGCATGAAATAGTCTAAGAAACACAGTAATGCATGAAGAAATATACTCCCTTTGCTCCTTATTATAAAGGACCAACTAACAATTGTATTTGGTCTTTCTTATAAGGCGCTTACTTGTTTCCAAAGCGCATTAATTATTTTTTTTCCATGTTTGCCCATAATTAATAAGGGTGGTAGGTGAGAGTAATAATTAATATAATATTAGAGTTTAACGAAATTAGTAAGAGTAATATTGAAAGTTATTTAAATTATAGGACAATTTTATTGACTTTAACTATTTTTATTGGTTTATGAGAATTGTTAGTTGGTGTCTTATAATAAGTACCGGAGTAGGTACATAATATCCATGAAGAACCAATTGTGCAGCAGTCATGAAGCATTTTAAAATACACGTTCTACTTTCCCTTTAAACTTTATCTCAAATTAAATGCCATAACTTGTTACCGGTGCGGTCATTGGAGGTGATTATTGCAATCTTTTATATCACAGCGAAGCCTCTCCCAGCTTTTGGCGCACAGTCAAATATCAAAGCAATCCTTCAATCCATACACATAGATAAAGCAGAATGGTGCTATGGAATGATAATATAGGTTTTATTAAAGATATCTCATTGGAGGTTTGAATATAATGAATTTCATCCAGCTGATTCTCACAATCTAGTTACCACCAGATCCCCATTTTGTTTCCCTTTCTTTTTGTTGAGATAAAAGAAGCACAATAGATGGAGAAAAAAAAAAAGACCTAACAATACATACTCATAGATAAAAATATACATAATGAAAATGAAACATATACACAGAGGGTGATTTTAGGTGAGACGTTAGATGCAAGTATTTACTATTAAATCATAAATTAATGGTCAATATTAAATATATAAACCATCAAAAAATCATGGCATGACACTTCCAGGGAATGACTTAGCAAACCCAACAATAATAGATTATTGATATTGATAATAATCTTTACAAATCTGACAGGAAAAATCAAATTTTCCAATAAAGACTATCGATTTAGGCACGTTGGTCAAATGAAAAACTTCCATGCTCACATCCATACCAGTTTTAAATAGATGAAGAAATCTCATTGACATTAGAATAGAAATACGCCTCTCAATGAGTCTTTTCAAAGGTGAGGATGCAGAATAACTATTTGTGCAAGCAGGTTAATTTCTGATATGTAGACAGCTCCTCATCAGATGCTTGATGATTAGGTAGCAGACAAAATTTTGCACTTCTGCACACAATTAATTACCGAGCAATACAGAGTGATGAGTATAAAATGTGCTCCCGTAATTCCCCCGGAAAGAGGAGGATTAAACCCACGGCGTTATCATAAAGACAGTCAGCCCTTACTTTCTCCATTATCATCTGCATTCAACATAATGACATACTTGAACAATGACATTAGAGAGACTGAGAGTGTGTGCAAAAAATCAGCAAATATTGCATCATCATTTTTAATATATATATATATATATATATATATATATATATATTGTAAAACCCTAAAATTTATAATTCTCGTAAATACTGTTTTTGGGCAAATAATACCTATTAAAAATAGAAGAATATGTTGTCTCTAATTTTGTAGTTTATTTTATTTCTTTGGCAAATTTTCTCTAGAATTTTAATAGGGCAAAACCCAATTTTCTAAATTACATTATGAATCATAAAACACCATAAAATTATTATAAATACAACATGGTTCATATTTAATCATCAAGAGCCATAAAATATTATCAAAATACCTTAAAGTCTCTAAAACTAAGTATAATCCTGATTTAATCATAAGAGACAATTAAATGGCTTGAAAATACTTATACCAGTTAGGAGAATTTACCAACAACTAGGGAACAATTAAATCTGCAATAATTGGAATAATTGTATTAATTTTCATAATTAATCAAAGGGTCTTAAACACCAATTTTTATAATTGTTTAAGAGACCAAATTTTCTAATAACCTAAAATTAATACCTAGTTCATATTTAATTCATAAAGGGTCATAAAAAATTATCACAACACTTGGAACAATTAAAGGGCAATTACTGACAATTAATGAGCAATTAAATTTACACTAATAGAATACTTGGATAATTATTTACAATTAATATTAAGTAGTCATCAATTAGAGGTGTATTACCCTAATTAAAGACCAATGGCCAATAGAGGTTAAGTTTAACATTGGAAAGTCTCTAAAAGCCATAATTAAGTTGGGAACCAATCATAATTTGACAACTTCACTAAAACACTTTATTAGGAATGCTAATTAAGGATTAGTTGTGGAGGGCTAGGATTAAACCTTATAAAGCTAAATCCTAAGGTCTTAATTAAATACCATAAAGCTGAATCCTTGTGAAATTGAATTGGTCAATGATAAATCAAGAAAATATTCTTAATCCATGAGAAAAGGTTTTGACCAATAAGAGAGGGAGTTGTGAATGTGTGTGTGTGTGCAAATGTTGTGAGTGTTGTGAGTCTAGTGGAAGGAGTGAGAAAGAGAAGTCAAAGCATTAGCCAATAAGAAAATTAGACATTAAAACAATTAGATTAATCCATGAAATTAACTCTAGACATAAGCAAATGAAAATCTATACAAACTAAATTGTATCTTGAAATCCATTAATCATAGATCAAATATAAGTAGTGATTATTGACCAGCATAATTTAAGCTTGAGATTGGTTATAACCAAAGTCATTTCCTCAAATTCTGAAGTTTGTTCCAAATGAGAAAATGGGTGTTTATGGTCTCTAAATAAAGCTAAAAACTTCAAGACTTCAAAACCAAAGAGGAAATTTGAATAAAACTTCATTGAGATCCCCAAATATATTTTTATCTAGAGGAAAACAAAGAATGAAAGAAGGGGGAATTTGTTGGCTTAGAAAAGAAAATAGGCTTAATTCAATGTAATTTGAAATCCATCAATAGGAAAAATCAAAGAAAAACACAAATAACACTTAAGCTTTGATTATGTCATCAAGATGACATCACAAGAGCACATGTGTTATAGTGGATGGAGGAGATTAAAACTTATTAACTAAGTTTAGATCAAATGGTTAAGGATAAAGGATGAAGGATGAGGCTTTGAACTTTGCCTATAAATAGGAGGCTTCTCCTCTTGAATTCTTCACACTAAACTCAAACCAAATATGTGAGTTTAAGAGAAGAGTGAAGCAAGAAGGAGGAGGAAGTTCTTCAAGAGGTAAGCAAGCTTTTAGTTTCTAGTCTTTAGCTTTTGTAGTTTTTGAAGTTCTGGTTTAAATTCATAGTTAGAAGTAGCTTTGATTCTAATTATGCTAGAGTAATTTTAATATCATGTTCTATAGTAAAAAATAGTGAGATTTCAAAAATTAGATGAGCCACTTGGTATAGCAAAATTTTTGGAAAAACTATGAACAAGGTAGCGAAGCTCTGGCGAAAATTCATCGGGTAGAGATTTCTGAAGTTAGTGTTAAAAATGCCGATATTTAATGTTGAAAATGGAATTACAAAATTCTGGGAAAATTCGTGGTTAAATTAGACATATAAGGCTTTTTAAATATGTCAAGAACATGTTAAAATGATTTCTGTACAGTGAAATAAAAATTCTTGAAGTTTGACTGCGAATTTCTGGAAAAAATTCTGGGCAGAGGCTCAAAACTTAAAAACTGGGAGTGTTTCATGAAATCTGGGCAAAGGTGGTTATTTTTAATTGAAAGTATACATCCTAAGGATTCCAAGGAATTTTACGGATCCTCGTTTAGATTTTTCTTGAATTAGTTATGATTTTCCAAAGTTAGGCGAAAATCTGTCCAAAATCCTGGACCAGCGTTTTTTCAGAAAATGAGGGTGATAAGCTGAGAAATAATCCTACCAAGGGTAAAAAGGTCATTATTGACTAGGATATCTTCTAGAATATTATTTATGAATTAATAAATGCGAAATTACCATTATAGGGTATACTTGATCATACCGACCGACATACGTACCGCGATCACCGACGAAGGTATGTTCGCGTACTATAACACTAACTCTGATGCTTATAATATGCTTATATGTGGTAGATAACTTTACATCTGCTGTGTGCTTATGAGATACATCTGCTGTGTGCCATTGGAATACATCTGCTGTGTGCTTATGTACTGTTGGGATACATTTGCTGTGTGCTTATTTTTGTAACGCCGTGAATATCTGTCATATACTGTCATATATAAGCATGAGGTTAACCGTTACCTAAGGTTCAATGGCCATTGAACCTCAGCTCCTGCTATAGCCTCGGGGTCTGGAGGAACCAGGGCCAAGGACAAGGATAAGGAGCCAGCGTGAGGACGCAGACGGAGAGATTTTTATTTTGACTGTATTTTATCGAACTATATTCAGATTACTGTACCGCTGTGTAAGCAGCCAGATACTACATCAGTAAATGTTTATCAGATACTCACTCTTTTAAAATTTTTCCAATGCTCTACTCTGATCAATTATTTCAAAAACGCTTTAGAAAATCGGGATGTTACATTTTGGTATCAGAACAGACATTCTGGCACAAATTTAGCTAAGTTACTCCAAACAGTTTGGTGTCTAGAAAGGGTTTTGTGGTTGTCAATTAGTCCCTGTATAAGTCGGAGAGACTTCCACAAATACACCTGCCTGTCCAGATTGTTTGAGTAACGGAGTTAGGTTCGGAGCTTTCAACTAAGAACATTTTACCTGGAAAGAACCTGGCTCAATTATAATAAACCATTGGTGCCGAAGGCAGGGCTAGTCTATGTGGGTCAGTCAATCAGTTGCCGTAAAGTCGGTGAGAACCCCATGATAGACACCTACCTGGCCAATCGGTTTGATTAACTAAGTGGGGCTCTAAGCCATTGCTTTAGAGCATATTTTGAAAAAGAGTACTGATATAACCTTGGTGTGGTGAAGTAAGTGATGAACGGAGATGGACGAGTGAGATGTACTGCGCGGAAGGCTGTCCAGAAGAAATTAACACTAATAGGCAACCCTAGGCCAGTGTACCGCCCTAACTCAGCACACCATTGTGAACCAGTACACCATCTTGAACCGATGTACCACCCTGAGCCGGTGCACCACCATAACCCTGGAAAACCCCCTGTACCTATTCATGACCATAAACCCTCAAACGTATACCATCCTGAGCAGGAATACGACCCCGAATTTGTACATAACCTTGATCCAGTGTACTACCCTGAACCAATCACTGGCATACCTTCTGAGCCAGAGAGGCCTGTAGGATCGGATCATTCATCCTTTTGACGACAACCGTGAATATTTACTGCTGCTAGGCTATCAAGATGACTCTGAGAATGAATCTTTCTACAGACCCAATTCCCTACGACATGTCCTTGACACGAACAAAGAGCTGATAAGCGTTCTACGAACCAATTACTTAATGGCAGAACGGCACAGTGAGACCATGAAGGGGACATACTTCCGGTGCTTGGAGCAGGTCGAAACGACCTACAGACGGAGAAGACACAATGGAATTCCCTACCCGCTAGACGATTGGGTGATATTAACGTTATACCTTTTACCACAAGACCGCTTCTAGATGGAGAAGACGAATGAGCTTTTAGAAGGAGAACGTATAACCGATTTCTACTTCTTTCTAAATCATCTCCAAAGGTTAGTTTTAGACAACATGTAAACAAGGAGCCATAAAATACGCTAATATGAGGGATGTAAGATATAACCACTGATCATAAACCAGTTGGATCATGTGATATATGATGACATGTACACCATATCTTATGTGAAATATATGTTTGCTTTACAGACTATATTACCCCTCGATATTGATATTTGTCATTCTTGCGATATCAAATATAGAAAGATAAAATGGAGAATTTACGTGGAGCCAACGTTCCTAGAGGTAGAGGTAGAGGCCGAGGAAGAGGCAGACAGCCACGAACGATACCAGTACACGAACCCGAACAGCAAGACCCGCAACAACCAGAGCAAAATGAGTTGCAAGAAATGAGGAGGATGCTGCAAGAACAAAGGGCTCTTATTGATGTACTTCTTGCTGAACGACAGGAGAGACAAGGTGAAGGACGACAAGCCGAGGAAGAACAAAATGTCGAGGAGGAAGGGGAAGACGAACGAGATGAGGAACACACGAAGATGCTGGGGAGTTTGAGAGATCGGTGTCACCTCCTAGACACAACAGAGCGATGGCAGCAATACCACAACCCAACAGAGTAGCTGAGACTACGCAATACTGGGTCACTCAATTATGCAAAATGAAGCCACCAGCTTTCCACGGTAAGTTGGACTCAGCCGAAGATTGGATAATGCGACTAGAGAAGATCTTCGAAGTTATGGAGTGCCCAGGGAATCGCAAAGCTCAACTTGCGATCTACAAGCTGGAAGGAGATGCGGATAAGTGGTGGAAAAGCATTGCGACATCATTACGAGTGCGCTATTGTCCCGTTACTTGGGAGAAATTTCTAGAGAAATTTAATGAACAATACTTTCCTCCTTCAACTCAAGTGATCAAGGAGTCGGAGTTCCTTCATATCCGACAAGGTCACGAGGAGTCATTCGATGACTACCTTGCCCGATTTACTAATCTTTCACGGTATTCATCACACTTGAGGCGGGGTGATGATGAAAGTAGTATGGCTAACATATTAATTTATGGGCTAAAGTACAAGATAAGGGAAAGGTTAGTGTCGCAGCGATTCTCAGAGTTAGTTCAAGCAGTAGAAGCCTGCCGATTGATTGAACGTAACTTGAAGGAACTACGCATATCAAGAAGCAACAACAGCAGCAGTGCAAGTCGTGGCGGTGTTAGCCGTGGAAATTCCTCACAGAAGAGAGAGGCACCATGGAACAACTCCCGAAATGGAAGTAAGACGCCCTTCCAGACGAGGCAGCAAAACAACCCAAGAACGTCGGGATCCCTACCGTGTCCAAAATGCGGAAAATACCATTCCGATATTGACTGTGATAGGAGGCAAATTTGCTACAGATGTCGAAAGCCGGGGCACATTAGCTGGAACTGTCCCGAGAAAGCTGTGGGGTTAAGACCACAGAATCCAGGCTGGGTATACGCACTAACCACTTCAGAGGATAGAAAATCTCCGAAAATGGTCAAGGTACTATCTCGCTTAGTAGGGAATCTTCTTTAGACGTTGTATGATTCGGGTGCTAGCCATTCGTGTGGTTCACATAGGTTGCATGCCTATAGATTACCCTATGACTTGATAACAGCTACCCCACTTGGCGTGGCAACTTTAGTTTCTAAAGCACGTTCAAATTGTATTGCAAGTGTGTATGAGGCTATGTCCTTAGATCGTAAGACCGGTAGAACTTAGCACTATATGAAATGCTAATTATCATGGTGATTTTAGACTAGTATGTCTATAGTACATTTTGTGTCTGGCAAAACATTTATTATACCAAGTAATACATAAGATGCCTAAGGCCTGAGGATGATCTCCTAGGTATTGAGGCTAAAACCCCTAGAACTGTGATAATAGGTTGAGCCGGAAGGCCAATGTATGTGGTGAAGCCAGGAAGGCTAAGTGAGTCAGGCAGTGAGGTCTGTGTGAGGTTTGTGTGACCAAGTATTGTGAGAATAGATCAAGTAGATCCTTGGATACTATACCTGGGTACAATATGAATGAGATCAGGGTGTGTGCTAGATAAGCATGCATAGGGAATGAATAAATTAGAAGTCTAGATAATCTTTAGGGGTTATATGCGTTCAAATTTCGAGGACGAAATTTTATTTAATGGGGGGAGAAATGTAATACCCTAAAATTTATAATTCTCGTAAATACTATTTTTGGGCAAATAATACCTATTAAAAATAGGAGAATATGTTGTCTCCAATTTTGTAGTTTATTTTATTTCTTTGGCAAATTTTCTCTAGAATTTTAATAGGGCAAAACCCAATTTTCTAAATTACATTATGGATCATAAAACACCATAAAATTATTATAAATACAACATGGTTCATATTTAATCATAAAGAGCCATAAAATGTTATCAAAATACCCTAAAGTCTTTAAAACTAAGTATAATCCTGATTTAATCATAAGAGACAATTAAATGGCTTGAAAATACTTATACCAGTTAGGAGAATTTACCAACAACTAGGGAACAATTAAATCTGCAATAATTGGAATAATTGTATTAATTTTCATAATTAATCAAAGGGTCTTAAACACCAATTTTTATAATTGTTTAAGAGATCAAATTTTCTAATAACCTAAAATTAATACCTAGTTCATATTTAATTCATAAAAGGTCATAAAAAATTATCACAACACTTGGAACAATTAAAGGGCAATTACTAACAATTAATGAGCAATTAAATTTACACTAATAGAATACTTGGATAATTATTTACAATTAATATTAAGTAGTCATCAATTAGAGGTGTATTACCCTAATTAAAGACCAATGGCCAATAGAGGTTAAGTTTAACATTGGAAAGTCTCTAAAAGCCATAATTAAGTTGGGAACCAATCATAATTTGACAACTTCACTAAAACACTTTATTAGGAATGCTAATTAAGGATTAGTTGTGGAGGGCTAGGATTAAACCTTATAAAGCTAAATCCTAAGGCCTTAATTAAATACCATAAAGCTGAATCCTTGTGAAATTGAATTGGCAATGATAAATCAAGAAAATATTCTTAATCCATGAGAAAAGGTTTTGACCAATGAGAGAGGGAGTTGTGAATGTGTGTGTGTGCAAATGTTGTGAGTGTTGTGAGTCTAGTGGAAGGAGTGAGAAGGAGAAATCAAAGCATTAGCCAATAAGAAAATTAGACATTAAAACAATTAGATTAATCCATGAAATTAACTCTAGACATAAGCAAATGAAAATCTATACAAACTAAATTATATCTTGAAATCCATTAATCAGTGAGAAGCTGCGTGCAGGTAACAAGGGTACTTCTGAAGAGGAATTGGAGGGTACACTAGATAAAGTCCTAGTATTATTCAAATTTATCCAGGTACATTAAATGTTTCCTTGTGGGAGCAACAAATAAGTCCACCGCAATTCCTTCAATTTCCATTGGTGCTCTTGGCAATCTGGCATTATGTACTTTTGTTTTTCTTCACTGTATTGATACTAGGAAAGCCATTTGACTTAATGGTTGTTTAAGGGCAAGGATGATGAGGATATAATGAAATATTTTCAGGGAATGAAGAATCGAAGAATAGTTTTGTAATCCTTCTGATGTAAAGGTTAGTTAATTCTTGATTATTATTTTTCTATGTTAATGCATTTGTATTCTTATTGTTCTCATTGGCATGACAGAGCTTCCTTTTCTACTTTCTTTTGTAATCCTTGCAATTTTCGTTTATGATGAATTGAAGCTGAAGCTAGCATTTTGGTTTGCTTCCTTTTCTGCTTTCTTATAGGTTGCGACAAGTTATTTAATCTTGTCAAACTTTTTTCCTTCTAAAAAATGCATTAATTTAAAACTTTCCTTTTAAAAAAAAAAATTGGAAGCGCTGCCCCTGAACCTTTACACTAATTGTGCACCCATAAACTTCAAATCCTGGCTTCGTCACTGACATCACCTCTTCCTATAAAAAATTTAATGCGCAAATAGCACATCAATTTCACATGATAACCTAGCAGAGTATAAAGTCATTAGCTTGGATGAGAGTTTCAATGACCCGAACCAAATTGAGTAAGCTCTTCTCCCTCCTCTTTTTGTTTTTGGTTTTTACCCATTTAATTTTCAGATTGGGTTAAAGTGGAATCCAAGATTGTGAAATCAATCCATCGAAAATCACAAAGCAAAGAAGAAGAAGAAGAAGAATACTGAGTATGAAGAAATAGAAAGAATAGAATATGGCATACAAGGAGATGGATGAAAGAGGAGGCTAGGATAGTGTTGAAAGGACCAAGATAAGAGTCAGCGACAAAGCCACCGAGCAAAGGAAAAAATCGACGAAAAGCCTTTCCATGTGTTGACGTTCATCACCGCCATCGTATACGGCTTGTGAAGAGCATTTGTTAGGTACATCATCAGGTTCCCACACAAACCATAGTACGCGAATCTCTCTACAAACTCCACCCCTGCATCAATCCATTGAAGCCATAATATCATCTGATTGGAAGATATAATGAATGAGTCGGAAACAGGACTTACAGATGATGAAGATGGCAGCGTGCCAGCCTCTCTTGTGGACTGATGCTCAATGTTTGTCGACGAGCGGGGGGTAACCCTCGATGTTTATCTCATGGACATTGAGGGTGAATTAACGATTTTGTAGTGACTTCACT
This sequence comes from Acacia crassicarpa, assembly GCA_034222035.1. Classification (NCBI taxonomy): domain Eukaryota; kingdom Viridiplantae; phylum Streptophyta; class Magnoliopsida; order Fabales; family Fabaceae; genus Acacia; species Acacia crassicarpa. The sequence goes on from JAWXYG010000003.1 coordinate 47,126,747, forward strand.
TTTTAAAAATTTTGTTAGTATTTAAAGTCCACTTATTAGTTATTTGTGATGGGTACTCCTAGCTTAATAGTTTGTCGGCCAATTCGCTCTTTAACCCAATAAAGAAAGCAAATACAGGAATTCCTGCAAGCTGAGCTTGGATCACCTCTTCTCTTCAAAATCTTCCCCTTTTAGAACAGCCATAACCTTGTCCTTAAGTTCAGATTGCACCTCCTCCACGTCACCGTTCCCGCCCTCGATATCCGTTTCACCATCTTCGTCTAATCCATCATCCATTCCCATGCCTTGATCTTCCATGGAAAAACTAGAGAACTCCATTTTCATATCGGTTTCCTCTCTTAAACTTCTTGTGAGAGTTTTACTGATTGCAAAGTCTTGTAGTTCTTTTTCAGCAAGGAGATCACACTCTTCTGCTTAAAAATTGAACCAAGTGCCTTGTTCTTTCTATTAAAACAAATACGCAAAAATCCATCCCATTTCTTCTACTTAACTTCAATCGAAGGATACAGATATCGATACGGCATTTTCGATATGTCATGTCGATACGTTACTTCAAAAATACTAGTATTTCGATACGTTTTGATACGTCTTAGTATTAAATAATATTTTTAATATAAAGAGTGTATTTCATATTAAAAACAAAATTAAGAAACAGAATTTACGAAGGGAAAACTGGAAAAGGACAGACAAAACAGGGGAGTCGTCCGATCACAATCACGGTATTACTATTCAATATTTAATAGTTATAATTATAAAAGATCAAAAGTCGGACTGGTAATATTGAAGTTTATTCTAGCAAGCAAACAAATCACTCAAATGAGGAATAAGTTTCAACTAGAAAAATACCCAACAATTCTACCCCTAATACCTTCTGAACTTTGAACCAAGTTGCTGAGTCACAGGGATAGTCACTGGCTCACAGATATGGGGATCACAGAGGGTGAGACACAAAATAGGCACAATCACAGAGGACGAGGAAGACGCTCACAGATAGACGCACAAAGCTAAGGAGAAAGAACGGCAGAAAACCGACAGCGTCGAGTTGATTTGGGAAATGGTAGAGATAGAGGCGTTGTCAATTTGGGAGTGGCGATCCGCCATTTCACCGAGTCAATTTCAAAGTGGGAGAGATCAGGGATGCCGCTGCGTGTCATCACTGGTCGATTAGGTCATTTTTTTGGCAAAAAGTCTGATTCCCGATTCGTCCTTCAGTTTTTGAAAAAATTACACAAGTGGCATTTGACCCTTTGACCAAGGCGATTTGCATTTTCCGGTGTCATTCCTGTGTTCCTGAAATTCGCACATCTGATACGTTTTTGTCTCACAATTTAATGTATCAATGCATCATAGATGCGAGGTTTCCTTGGCACAATTCGCACTGCAGAGGAATCCACCCTTGGGGGAGGTCGGAAATTGTTTTTCACAACTTTGAGGAGGTGGGCAACTCGGAGTAAGGAGTTGAGTGTTCATAGTGAGACTACGATAGAGTTTGTCACCTGACTGAGCAACCAGTCTCATGGAAAATTCTCTCTGAAACATAATGATTGCACACCTAAATGCAAGTTGGTGGCTGAGTAACTTGAATGTGAGTGGCAAGGATATTTGATATTGATAGGGCAAAATTTTAAGCCTAAAAAAACTCCGCAAGTGCACGGGCCGTATCAAGTAATAAAGAGTAAGTAAGATATCGCTCCCACGAGGACTTGGTATCACAACTTTAGTTAAGCATTAATCTCACAATTTCGTTTAAGTTGAGGAAAACAAAAATTGAATTTAATTAAGAAAAAGAAATTAAAACTAAAATAAAAATAAGAAAATTACCACAATAATTAAATGAGCAACCTAGAGTCACTAATCCCTTATTTGATTCTTAGATTTTATCCCCACTAAATTAACTTTGACTTAATCTGATCAGCTAATCTAGAGTATTAATGTCTATAAATGCCTTCCGGTCCATTTATATACCTATCTTAATTAATTATGTAATGCCTCACACAATTAAGTAAGACGCGTTTTAAATCGGGCTCACTCTAATTTGATTATGCGGAGCTTCTAGGTATATTCCTATCCTAGACGCAAATTAGATTAAAACCTAACTTCACGTTAAATTAAAACCTAATTCCACATTATTTATTCCCAAGGTCAATTTAGGATTCCCTCTTCCAAGTCCAACCCTAAATCCCCAAAACATGCCCAATAGTGGCCACTCACTAAGCAATAGCAATAAACACAGGATTAAATAAACTGAATAAAATTAATCAAAACTAAAAAGTGGGAACAATCTCTAAAACCCAAACAAGTTCATAGATTCTCTAGGTTGCAAAACCAACTAGCCACACATGGCTTTATTCAAATCCATAAAAAAGATGAAAAAAAAAAAGAAAATTCAGGTTCAAAGAAGAAGGAGAGAGAGGAAAAAAAGATTCTTCGTCGCCTCCACAGTCCTTCCGTCCTTCTGTGGGGATGATGAAGAGAAATGAAACGCTCAGCCTCTACTCCTCTGCTTCTTTGTCCCTTCCTTCTCGTTCTGCGTCTCCCGATCTTTCTGCTCCGTCCTACTGTTGCTTGTCTCTGCTTCCTTATTTATAATAATTTTTATCTTGAGTCATTGATTCTCCTTTTCTTATTAAAAAGATATCTCATATCTTGTAATTTACTCCATCAGATCAAACAATTGATTTTGTTTCTATTTTTCTTGCGTGAGACCACTGAATTTGACTGATTGCACATCCTCTTATTGCCTTTTTTACTTCATTCCAAATCAGCTAATATTTCCTGCACAATAAAAATAGGATATGGAGTAGATTTTATGCTGATTTATTCTTTGATCCCAAGTTTCATTCAATTATGGAAACATTCATAAAAGATAATTAAATAGGTATATAATATCAATAATTACAATCAAATCTCATAAAATATACACCTATTTAATCATAAAATATATACTCATCAGATATGCAATGTTTGCCACACATATGTCAAGATATGGAAGCTCAATCTTAAGCAAGTGGGAAAAAACTTATGTTCTCCCCGTGCAATCATGTGGGAGCTTTGGTCTCTCCGCCAAGCGTGAGAGTGGTAAGGTTGGAGGTTTAGGGTGAGGTCAGCGCCGAGAGCCGACGGTTAAGTGGCGTAGCAGAGAGTCCCTTCCTATTTGGTGTTTACGGATTAGGTCGACGGTGGACTTAATCTCCTTCTGATCATGGAGGAAATCCAAATCTCGTCTGCGTTGATCTGGAAGGAGACAAAGGCAGAGAAGATTCTAATTAGCAAGGTGTTGACAAACAGAGTGTATATGAGAAATGCAATTGAAGCGATATTAAGGAAGGCTTGGAACTTACAAGAAGGTCTCGACGTCATCGAAATCAATGGCAATGCTTTTATGTTCAAATTTATGAAGGATGAAGAATATAGCAGAATCCTTCGTGGTAGACTGTGGACTATTAATGGATGCTTGTTGAACCTATTGGAGAGATCGAAGTACAAAACATATGAGGAGTTTGATTTCAGCCGTGGTCCAGTATGGATTCAGATTCATAATGTACCGTTGGAGGCTCTATGTCTGGAGAACGCTATCGCTATTGGAGGCTATGTAGGAGAGGTTATGTTGGCTGAAGATCCACACTACAACGACAGGTATCTACTCAATTTCTTAAGTGCTAGAGTAGTGTTGGACCTTAGGAAGCCGTTACCATATGGATTTTGGATGCCTAGACCGGATGGTAGGAAGATTTGGTTGTTGATTCGTTATGAAAAATTGCAAAGTTTCTGTTATAATTGTGGGAAATTAGGTCACGATAATCGGATCTGTAATTCAGAAAGGTTGATGTCCTTGGTTAATCCTGCTAAACCTCATTTTGATGCCTGGCTCACTACCAATTCTTGTCGCAGCTGGGATGAGGTTATGGTGATAGTGAGTAAGGAATGGGCAGAGGCTGGCTATGTTGGGCGTAAAAGGAGGAGGCGCTAAAAAGGAGATTAGATGAGGAGATGGAAAGAATCAGGGCAGCATCTCGTCCTTCTGAGGATGACCTTTTTTTCATCAAATTAAATAAATCCTCTACTGTTGGAAAGGGGGAAAGACCAGTTAAGGGAATTGAATCAGAGAGTCTAGAGGAATCATCCTTTACAGATGATAATAAGCTTGGGCTAAAGTCAAACACTGATAAAAGCAAAGTGGAGTCAAAAGACGCAAGGAGTGAGGAGGCAGGCAACGACGAGAGGCTAAAGTTGTTGGTACTTCCATGGGGATGAAAGAAACGGTTCTTCCTGAACCTTTAATTAATCCCTGTTGTGAAAGTGTTGAGGATAATGTTAGTTCTCATGTTTTTGATGTTTTAATGATAACAATTATAATGTATTTAAATCTTTCAATCTAACTATATAGTATATGTTTAGACAATTTTTATTGGGCTCTTCATAAAAAAATGAGCAAGACAATTAATATTTTGGACTCTTATAAAAATAATTGAATGAAGTATAATTTAAGGGATACCGGTGCAAGACTGAGAGATAGAGATGCCCAAGGGAAAAAAAATTAACTCAACATGTCTTATTTATAGAAAAAAGGCACTTGTTACTATTAACTTCTGGAAGAAAGACTACGTTATATGTCTGACTCCCCGAGATTTTTTAGATGGAGTACCTTTATTGTAGATTAATAAAAGCATTAATTTGGATATATATACACACACATATATAACAAGAGTTTTTGCCCGAATTAAAAACAAGAGTGAGTAGACGAAAATGACCATTATAGTGCTATAGAAAAAGGTTGAATATTGGGGTTCACTAAAATCATGACATGAATTCGTACTTAAAAAGCCTTGATGAAGATAGTTCTAATCACCCATTAATAAAGTCCTTCCATTGATGCAAGATATGAACACATGATATTATAAGATAATTATAAGCCAAATTTTTATTAACTGAAGCTATTTTTGTTGACATTCTTTTCTAATTTTAACTCCTTTAAAAAAAAAAAAGAAAAAAGAAAGAAAGACCAGAAGCAAAATTTCTCCTCACTACATCCATAACAAGAAATTTAGAAAATTAATTAAGTTGCTTTTTAATCATAATAGCTGACAAATTTATTCTTTTTTGGGGTGAGATGATATTTAGTTGTATCAAATTTAATATTTTTTTTCTACACTTCGGACCTCTCAAATTAATAGTTGAATAAATACTATTTTCATTCAATTTTCAAAATATTTATTTGATATATATTTCTTAAATTTCATCAGAACGAATTGACATGAAGGATTAATTAATTAATAAGTTAACTCTTGAGAAAAGTGAAAGAAATTTAGAAAGCATCCCAGATTCCCAGTTGCTAGATTTGTCTTAGCTCAACCACATAACTCTCCATTTAAATATAGATCATCCTGAAGAAGATTAAATCCACATGCCATTGTTATTCAATGGAACCTTTATTAGAGAGACAATTATGGAATTTGGTTGTTCACTTGATCATGAGGTATCTTTTGTCTTCCAACAATCTATCTAATGATTTATGTGTGTGTATGTGTTTTTGTTTTGTTTGACTATTAAATTTGACTTTAACCGTTAAGTTTGACTTTTTTTGCTGACTGGATGATGACGTGGCATTTCAAATGTGTAAAAATACACATGTGCTTTGTCAAAAAGAGCATTGAACACAAAATTCTTTTTTTAAAATTTAATAATTTTATTTTAATTACTACTGGGTGTACTGACTAGTACTAAAAAGATATTTTGAGAATACTGTCTAGTACAGAAAAAAATATTTCATGATCTGAAAAATTATTTTAGAATCTAAAAAAATAAGCTCAAGTATATTTTTAGTACCAGTTAGTTCTTTGAAATATTTTTTTAGTACCCGTCGGTATCTTTTAGTACCATTCAATAGCTTAAAATATTTTTTCAAGATCCTAAAATAATTTTTTCAAGATTATGAAGTATTTTTCTGTACCAGTCAGTATCCTAAAAGTACTTTTTAGTACCAATCAGTACCCTGAAATATTTTTTTCAATATCAGTCAGTATCCTTTTAATACCGGTGAATACCTGAAATATTTTTTCAAGATCCTAAAATAATTTAAATTGAAGTAAAATTATTAAATTTTAAAAAAATAATTTGGTGTTGGGCGTTCTTGTTGACAAAGTACATGTGTATTTTTGCACCTTTGAAATGCCACGTCATTGTCCAGTCAGCAAAAAAAGTCAAACTTAACGGTCAAAGTCAAATTTAACGGTCAAACGGTAATTTTGCATCTAATTTGTAACCACGTGTGCACTTTTGCACCTAAAAAAAGCACTTGCTACTGGCCGCTCCTCAGAGAAAAGCACATATGTATTTTTACACCTTAACTCTAAAATATAACGTAAAACAATGTTAATACCCTCATTTCATATTTGTAATATTGAACGAAAGTGAATGTTTTCCATATTACCCCAACTAGTCTTTAATATATGATATATTTAAGGAGTTAATCTTTCTCCTAAATATAAGAAATATTTTTTTATATTTGTCAATCTTTTTCTAATTTATCTCTATTGATGATCATTCAATAATAATCAAGGTGGAGAGAAAAATAATGAAGATGACTAGGTTATTAAAAAATATATATTATATTAACTAACTTCCTTAATATAATAAGATTAAATAAATATATTTTATATTATTATATTAAAGATGGGAGGGAGCATTCCTCTTCAAAAACAGTTTGCTCTAAACATGTCAGCAATGGCTGGATCGGACCATATATTGAAAAATAAAAAATAAAAAATAATAATAATAATAATAATAATAATTGATGCATTAATTTTCTAACTAATATTTTCATCTGTATATGAACGCCAATAATTTTGTTTTCCGAAATTCCGTAATTACATTTTAATTATTAGTACCCTAAATTTAATATTGCTCGTGAACTAATACATGATGAAATTTCTTCATAGATCCAATTAAAAAGGGTATGGTCTAGACTCTAGATCCTTGGCTGCTTCCACTTATTCCCATGTGCGTTGGCAACAGTGTTTTTAACTTGTAATTATGTAATTAGTGTAGTCACATGCTTAATGATTCATATGGGGTTTGCAAAACAAATTTAATTTAAACATATCCTATATATTTACTTCCTTTATTCTATTTATAAGAGTTCGATAATCAAATTATGTAGTTTAAGAAAGTGATTAAAATTAGTTTAAAACAATAAGCATGTTATAAATAAATCTGTTTTTAATTAAACCTTATTTATGAGGGGCAAGTAATAGAGAAAAATAAAGTAAATATAGTTATCCGTATGACCATATCACCAATATTTTAATTAATATAATATAATATATATATATATAATTAATTAATGGAAAAATTTGGATGGCGGAAAAGAATATTAGGAGGGAAAACTCTTTAAAATAGTAATAATTTTTACTATTTTGGAAAGTTCTTCTTTCTAATATTATCTCACTATATTTTCCCTCAATCCAAATATATTGTAAGTATTTAGACAATTTATATTGGGCTCTTCATAAAAAATGAGTAAGACAATTAAAATTTTGAACTCTTATAAAAATAATCAAATGAAGTATAACTTAAGGGATAAGGGTGCAAATCTGAGAGAGGTTAGAGAAGCACAAGAAAAAAGAAAATTAACTCAACATGTCCTATTTATAGAAAAAGGGCACTTGTTACTACTCCCTCTAATCTTTATTATAAGGTATCAATTAATAATTTTCACAAACTAATAAAAATAGTTAAAGTCAATAAAATTGTCCTACAATTTAAATACCTTCTAATATTACCCCTACTAATTACACTAAACTCTAATATTATATTAATTATTACTCTCACCCACTACCCTTATTAATTATGAACATACATAAAAAAAAATAATTAATGCGCTTTGAAACAAGCAAGTGTTTTATAAAAAAGACTAAATATAATTAATAGTTGGTGTCTTATAATAAAGATCAGATATAGTATTTGACTCCGAGGAGAAAGACAATTTGTCTTACTCCCTGAGATTTTTTAGATGGAGTACCTTTATTGTAGATTAATAGACGCATTAATTTGTGTGACCAATAAGAGCATAGAGATGTTCTTTAAGACATTGATTTGAGAGCAAATTTTTATAGATGAAAGACATTATAAATTTTCTGCTTCTAAGTATTTAATGTACATAAATTAAGTTGGATATACACACACATATATAACAAGAGTTTTTGCCCGAAAATAAAAACAAGATTGAGTAGACGAAAATGACCATTATAGTGCTATAGAAAAAGGTTGAATTTTGGGGTTCACTAAAATCATGACATGAATTCGTACTTAAAAAGCCTTGATGAAGATAGTTCTAATCACCCATTAATAAAGTCCTTCCATTGATGCAAGATATGAACACATGATATTATAAGATAATTATAAGCCAAATTTTTATTAACTGAAGCTATTTTTGTTGACATTCTTTTCTAATTTTAACTCCTTTAAAAAAAAAAAAGAAAGAAAGAAAGACCAGAAGCAAAATTTCTCCTCACTACATCCATAACAAGAAATTTAGAAAATTAATTAAGTTGCTTTTTAATCATAATAGCTGACAAATTTATTCTTTTTTGGGGTGAGATGATATTTAGTTGTATCAAATTTAATATTTTTTTCTACACTTCGGACCTCTCAAATTAATAGTTGAATAAATACTATTTTCATTCAATTTTCAAAATATTTATTTGATATATATTTCTTAAATTTCATCAGAACGAATTGACATGAAGGATTAATTAATTAATAAGTTAACTCTTGAGAAAAGTGAAAGAAATTTAGAAAGCATCCCAGATTCCCAGTTGCTAGATTTGTCTTAGCTCAACCACATAACTCTCCATTTAAATATAGATCATCCTGAAGAAGATTAAATCCACATGCCATTGTTATTCAATGGAACCTTTATTAGAGAGACAATTATGGAATTTGGTTGTTCACTTGATCATGAGGTATCTTTCCTCTTCCAACAATCTATCTAATGATTTGTGTGTGTGTGTATGTGTTTTTTTTTTTTTTTTTTTTTAATAACTATGTATACATAACATGCACAACTAATATTTTATTTTAGCATCGGGACGAACTAAATATGTATTCTCTAAAGTGAAGAGGTATACGATGATATCCCTCTTTTTCAAGCACATAGAATTTTTAGTCCTTTTCTCACATATGCTCCATTCATGGGTAGTCAATAACAGTCAAGCATATTTGCAGCCCAGAATGCTTTAAGTGATTAATTTCTTTTAAATTATATGATATTTATCTATAATGTATTGAATGTTTTGATAATGTGTTGAATTTTGAATATTATAAATAAAAAATTTTATTTAATATTATTATCTTGTTATTGTCTATGATTATATTATGTTTTATATAACAAATATTAACAATAAAACTAAATTTTAAAAAAAAAACTCTATAATAAGAAAATAAATTCAATAGATTACCGTTATTAATAAATAATTGTTATATATGCCCTCAATATATTACGGTGCATATATAATGTTTCAGAACTAAGTATATATAACACTAACATGTATGACGGTTCAGAATTGAAATTTTATTACCGATAATAACCATTATATATTAACGATTCTGTAGTAGTATAACAAACATTAAGTATGATGCAACATTTTTTTTTAATATAAAAAATGGGGTTTTCTAACCTTCAACATCAACCCTACATAAGAATTTATACAAAAACAAATAGCACACAACCTTCTATATATATTTACAACCATTCATGTATAAATGCATTAAAACTAAAAGTATAAGATATGTGTATATATACATTTGAAAACTATATGGTGTAAGTCTTGACCTATACCTTGTGTCTTTTCACAAAAATTAAGCAATGCAAATAATAAGAATGAATATTCCTACTATAAAGAGCGCAATGGGATATTCAAACCTTGATCAAGACTTGAGAGAGAAGGAGCAATTAGATATTGCTATACTACGTCATATGTCATATGTTATGAGTATAAATGACCAAAAGTAAAGAAAAACACGTATATAAGCCATTAAATTTGCCTTCCTAGTTCCTAGCACTCTACTTAAAAAGTCAAAAAAACATAACACATAATTCAAGAGATAAAGTCATCAAATTTTCCAAAATTTACCTGGCCAATTTTTTTTATTATTATTGAAGTTTACAAACAAAAAAAATCAAATCATCCTCAAACAATCAAAATATAATAATTTTTTTTTTTGATATAACAAAATATAATAATTTAGTTTGAATGTGACTCTGCTATTTGGGATTGAGAGTGGGATTAGGGTTGTAAGTCGTAACATTTCAATTTATTTTTATTTGAAAATAGGCTTTTTAAAAAAATAGTGTGGGCTAACCCACTAACATGGGGGTTACATGGAGTGGGCTTATGTGGCCCACACTTTTGTGGGTTACAAAAATGACAATTGTAACCCACGCCTAACCTGCATGCTAGCGGGTTGAGCCCACATCACCAGCTCCTGCAGAATGTGATCTCTTTAGTGGCTCTCTTTTGATGTGCGTTTTTTGACTCCAAATTAAGTAAGGGCGGTTGTTGCACTAGATTCTTAGAATTAGGTTAAACGTGGCCTCGAGTTATGAAATTATTGGGCTTAAGTGAGTGACATTGGGTTCTCACCAACCCACTCTATTATGCTTTAGTTTCTCCACTAATAGTGTGTGTATCATCTCCTTCGAATTCTTATTATAAGACGCCAACTGATAAATGTATTTGGTCTTTTTTATAGGACACTTGCTTGTTCCCAAGAAACATTAATTATTTTTTCAATATATGCCGCTAATTAATAAGGGTAATGGGTGAAAATAATAATTAATATGATATTGGAGTTTAATGTAATTAGTTGGAGTAATATTGAAGATTACTTAGATTTTACGACAACTTTATTGACTTTAAGTGTTTTCATTAAATTTTGTGAGAATTGTTAGTTGTTGTATTATAATAAGGATAAGAGGTGTCTATATTTTTTGATTGCCCATCCGGTATTCAGAGCTTCACCCTGACTAATCCGGATCTGACCCACATCGTGGATCTGGCTATGGTGGAAAAGTCTCCCAGCTAGACCTTTTTACATTCACAAGGCTCGAACTCAAGACCTTAGTTAAGCGACACAAACCGTTTACCACTTGTGCCAACCCCACTAGTAAAAGGTATCTATATTATATACACACGTATTCTCTCTCTCATTATATGTTGGTTCTCAATCTATGAGCCCATATTCCCAAGGATCCCATCAACAACCACACACCCACCCACTCTATTAATTAATTAACAGCTGAGCCGACCGCGTGAGGAGGACGCTGTGGCTTTTTGCCCTTTGGGAATATTGTCACATGCTTAAGTCAAATCAATGCCAAATCTTCCACCTCGGCTTTGGCTTGAATCATTTGAATCTTTCTTTGAATAAGATTATCGAGGTTATTATAAAAAAAATTGACTTCACACTACCCTTAGCTTTCGGTGTTGGCGTAATTATGCCTTCACATTGAGGAGTTTGGCGCAAAACATGGTGAGGAAGTAACAATATAATAAAATAGAACTTTAATATTTTGGAGTAATAGTATTGAAAGTGGCTGATCAAAAAATAAATCAAAAGTGGCCTGTTGTTTTCTTATTGTTGATATTGAGAGCGGTTTTCTCCTTAAAAAAATAGTAAATTTGACACATGGAAAAATCAATATAATAGAGAGAGTGGGTTATGATTACTTCATCCACATCTCTCGTTTATTGCAGTTCGGCATCTTCTGGTCACAACAGTAAGCACGAAGAAGAAAGCATGATGGCTTCATCAACTTTAGTAATTGTATTACTCATGCAAACATATCATATAGGTGGTTCTCGATTTATGAGCCCACGCGGGGCAATCCCCATTCCCAGAAATCCCGCCAACTACCCACCGACCCAATTCCTCTATTATGCTTCAGCTTCTCCAAATACAAACATTAATCAATCCTCTTAATTAATTGATTCAAAACTTAATCATGTCTTCGGTTCGAGGCGTGGGAATGGAAGAAAGGATATTAGGAGCTCTTCCTCTATGACCGTGGGTCCAACACAGAGTAAAATTCAGAATAGTTGAAACGGAAGGTCCAGAAAAAAAATATATATATATATATATATATATATATATATATATATATATATATATATATATATATATATATATACTCTTATTGGGTGAGGATCGGAGGACGCTATGGCTTTTACCCTTTTGGAATATTGTAAAAAGCTCAAGTCAAGTCGCTGCCAAATCATTTGAATATTTCTCACAGGGACACCTGGGAATTATGCTTTCACATCTCTCTATCACAAATCATAATTAATCAATATAGCAATTTATTTCCATTTGTTTTATAAGACCCAGTTTAAAAGAAATAAACATTGGCTTTTGAGTTCTTCCCTTTTCCTCATTCTTATTTTCTTTTCAGAATATACTCCTAAATTAGAAAATTGAATTATTCAGATCTCATATTTTATAAAATTATTATTATAAAATTGCACAATAATGACTTAAAACAAGAAATTAATCATTTAAAAATGTTGAGATTGCGTGAGATATGAGGTGTTTTTTTCTTTTTCAAAAACATTTTAATATGTGACATGCAAGTTGGCACACGCACACACGTACAGTGGCGGAGCCAGGATTTACTGTTTATGGGTGCACAATTAGTTATGGGATTCGGCGGCTCAGGGGCAGTGCCCTTGAATTTTTTTTTTATTAAGAAAAGTTTTAAACATATTAAAAAACAAAAGAACATAAACAATAAAAGAAAGAAAACTTCAACCTAACATAGAAAAATAATAATCAAGAATCAACTAAACTTTACTTTAAAACGATTACAAAAGCATTCTTCGATTCTTTATTCCTTAAAAATATTGCATTATAACTTCATCGTCAATCTTATCAAATATATCATGTTCAACATAAGTATGTCAAGAGTTCTCTAAGATCATGCAAAGTGAGTTTGAAATGTCTACGATAGGAGAATTAAATTTCTTCTTTGGACTTCGAATCAAGCAAAAGAAGAATGAAATATTTATTTCCCAAACCAAATACCTACGAGAGCTTCTTAAGAAATATGGAATGGAGTTTTCTAAGATCATGCAAGGTGAGTTTCAAATGTCTACGATAAAAGAATTAAATTTCTTCTTAGGACTTCGAATCAAGCAAAAAAAACAATGAAATACTTATTTCCCAAACCAAATACCTGTGGGAGCTTCTTAGGAAATATGAAATGGATCACTGCAATAAAGTTGATACCCTTATGAACTCAATGACTTTTATAATATCCTAATTTTTACTTTTAGGATTTATTTATAATTAAGAGTGAAATTATATATAATAAATGTATTTATAATTTTTAATGGGAACATGACATGTGAATTGCAAAAGTTAAAAAGGATGATACATCCACGGGGAATCGAACCTGGGTTGCAGAGATTGTAGCGTGCTAGGTTGTTCTACCACTAAGCTATTAGTGCATCTATATGAGGAGTTCCTTTAAAATATATATCTATTCTAAAATTTTTATGTCTGCACTTATAGACATGTGCACCAACGTAACTCTGTCACTGCACACATGTATATACACACCCCATTATTCTATATACAAGTAGGAAAGTAAACAATGCCAACATGACATAAAATATTATAATAATAACATTTCAAAATAAATAAAGTTAGTTAAAATTAGTTATCAATGTACCAATGCACAACCTGGCATCATATTAATTGTAGGGCCCACTTGCTTTGTCAGCAGATGGCTTGTGATGTTGGTGACCCCCACCATATCCAAAAGATATGGGAAATGTATGAGCCCCTTTTAATGGAGAAAAATCTAAAAAAAGCTTAAGGATTTTGAAAATTTCAGAAAATGTTTTAGGGTCTTTTCTTGTTAACAAAGCTGATATAGTTGTTAATGGGTAGGTTATTAACAACTAAATCAGTACTATTAATAACAATATTCTAACAACTAAATCAGTATCGTTAACAACAATATCAGCTTCGTTAACAACTAACGTTTTAATGAAATTATACCAGAAGATTTACAGAATCTTTAGACCTTTTTTGGGTTTTTTTCCTGTTAAAAGGCGCTCATATAAATTTTTTCTAAAAGAAAAAGGCATCCAAAATAAAAGACGGACCCCACCCATTTACATACACAACACAACGTGAAAAAGTGAAAAGTAATTGAAGGGAAGGAACAAGTGGACAAGTCTCCTTGACTTTATTCATCTCTTCAGATGATCAGGTTAATTGCAGTGGCTTGCTGAAGGAAACGGCTAAGGAGGATTCAGAATTTAAATATTTTATTAAAGCAAATAAAGCGTTCTAAAGTATTTTATTTTAAATGGTATATACAATATTTTTTAAGTGCATCCATTACTTTTAAATATTTTTTTTAAAAGAAAGGGTAAACTGAAATGAAAACTTATTTTAAGTTTAGTGGGAATGATTTAAGTGGTATTTATAGTCATTTCAATTATTTTTTATTTTCAAAATGTTATACTCCCTTTAATCTTAAATATAAGATATAGTCGACTTTTTTAAAGAGTTTAAAAAGTTAAATAAATTATTTTAAAATATTGTGGGTCTACATTCCCACGAACCGGATTAATTAGTTCTTAGTAGCGCCGAATACCACTATATTAATTATTAAAAAAAAACATAATATAAAGTGGAATGAACTACAAAATTAAATAGAAAAAAGTGATTTTGAAAAGGAAAATAAGGAGACATGATTACTATGGAGTAGTCAATAGCAGTTTTCCTGGAAGAAAGTAAGATTTTTATAAATAAATATAAATTAATGTTTACAAAAACAAAAGTATAATTTATTTAATCAATCTTCATCGTCATCTCTACAAAAATTATGTGGAGAAAATCTTTGTAATGAGTTTAATATTTTGTGCAAAAATTAAATTTAAATTAAGTGATAATACAACATAACTTATGAAAATACACCGAACTATAGGTAAATTGTCATCACCTTTAGGGAAGAAGCTTTTGAAATTAGAGGGCTGAAATGGCTCACTATCATAACCGATATTATTACAATCACTCATGTCATAAAGGTCTCAAATCTTTAAGTGAACCACCATATTTCAATTGTTGTTACTCCTGTCCTTGACATAATAAATCTAATGTGTCTCTGAGTCAATAATATATAACTCATTATCTTCAGATTGACCAGTGTGAATTGATTGGAAGAAATTTACTAATGTGATGCCTAAGTCGTCAATTGTGAGCCCTTATAAAGTTGTCGTATTTGCCCACAAACACTTGAATAGCATTACGGTAAAACGGTCTTGGGAATTTATCTTTACAGAAAGTCATAATAATTGCAGTTACTTTAAAATAATTAAAAAATTATCAATATTCATAATAAAATTAGAATAATAGGAGAAAATGAAATAAAAGAGTTTACTAACCTCAAGTGCCTAGCTCCGTAAGTGCTTAAGCAGGACCTCAAAGATGTACCAAAATCTAAATGAGGACACGTGAGAAACAAATTTGTGAAAACTATTCAAGTACGGGGTGACGGCAAGTTTAAAGAGTTGACATTTGTGGCGGTTTTACATAAAATCGCTATAGAGTGTTGATATTTCTAGAGATTTCATAAAAACTACGAAACCACTATCTCAACCGCTATAAATCAAGAAATTCTACTTAGTAGAATGTGAAATTTTTTAGCGATTTTATATAACCACTATAAATGTGCATACCATCTACATTTTGTAGTGGTTCTTGTCATACAAATCGCTACAAATGAGCCAGCGTTGTATAAATAAACTGATACAAATTTGGCACTAGCTTGATGCCATATTTTGTATCTTTTTTTGTGTGTGAAAACATCTACAAATGTTATTCAATAACCAACGCGCCACTAGGTAGGAGTCATACCATTACAAATTTATAGCGGTTTTAGAATAAACTGCTACAAATCTTCATATTTGTAACGATTTATTTCAATTGCTATCAATTAACCGCTACAAATTAACAGGTTTCCTTCTTTCTTTTTCTTTTTTTTTTTTTGTATGGACATCCTAACCATACAAACAAGTTTAAAGAATACCAAAAATATATCCTCTATAACGTACATTCTAACCACTTCTAGACCCTCAAGTGTATTTTGTATTGCGTATAACACTCTAAAAAATATATATATTTTTGGTAGGTTCATCACTTTAAAATATTTTTTTAAATACACCCAATAATAAAATATTTCATAATGACAGTGTCCAATATTTTAAATTATATTTTCAAATACATACAAAACAACACAACAAAAATTTTAAAACGTCGTTGGAGTCCGGAAATTTCTTCAACTTCAAGAGATAAAAAGTGTTCGAAAAGGTCAAAACATGTCCCCAATGGGGGCGAACCTAGAAAATTACCAATGAAGCATCATTGGTGGGGGGATTTGAGGGTTTGGGGACAATGTCTCCAATTTTTTTTTTTAAAGAAAAGTTTTAAATGTATTAAAAAAAGAATATATATATATATATATATATATATATATATATATATATAAATATTAATAAAATCAAGTGAATACTGATGATGTAATAAGATAAACAATTATTTTACAAACCTGTCATTTAAAAAAGTAAGGTTAAGTGCTGCTAAAGTAAGGTTAAGTGCTGCTAAAAATGCAGTTACATAAATTACAATGAAAGAGGTATTCAATAAGTTTAAGTACATATATTTTAATAAAAAAATATATATATTTCTATAAAAATAACTACAATGTCATCTTTCTAGACTTTATTTTTTGAAATTCCATCATAGTTGTCTTATTATCAATGCTATCAAATACACTTTTTTCAATACAAAGCACTAAATAATCATTCAACCATTCATCCTCTATCCAATTATGAAGTGTAGTCTTGATATAATAAGAGTAGATACTTAATTTAATGGTGGGTACTTAATTTAAGGGTGAACAATTATTTAAACATTGTATTAATTTTTTTACAAAAATGTTCCAATTCCCCAGTTTAAGAGGGCACTCGCCCCCAATCATATTCTTAGGGCCGGTAGTCGTTGTACGTGATTCTTAGAATTAGGTTAAATGCGTGAGCTATGGTTATGAAGTGATTGGACTCAATGAGTGACAGTCTAAAAGAAAATGTGCAAAGGGGTTTTTTTTTTTGCCCAAAATGTGGAAAGGTTGATAAGATGTACTCTACATCGTTATCTTTTGGTCAAAAATAAGATGTACACCGTTACCTATACATTCAAACAAACAAAACTAGAATCATAAGTCCAAATAAAATAAATAAGAATATAGTATTTATGATGCTTCAAACTTTTAAGAGGAAATCAAAATAAAAAGGAAGAGAGGAATTGGGGGACCCACAAACTCTCATCATAGATTCATAGGTTAGTTCTCGATCTACGAGCCCAAGCAAGGGAATGTCTATGGGTTCTCATTGTACATAATTATGTGTCTAATTATATGCTACGAGTATATTTTTTTAAGTTTTTTTTTATATATCGTATTTATTTAGATTTAAATTATATGTTGCTTTTTGGAATTTTTTTTGTACCTAGTATCTCAAATTAATTAATTTCTAATCCTGCATTTATCTGTAACACCAGTATCATGGAAACTAATTAATTTGAGATACTGGGTGCAAAAAAAATTCCAAAAAATAACATATAATTTAAATCTAAATAAATACAATATATAAAAAAATTAAAAAAATCACGCCAACAACCACGCACCCTATTAAGCTTTAGCTATAAATAATCAATCCTTTTAATTAATTAATTAAGAGGTAGCGTGAGGAGGACGCTATAGGTTTTGCCCTTTAGGAATATGCTCGGTCTCTTTTGCCTATGTTTTGGATTAAGATTATGGAGGTCATCATAACACAGTGGCCTTCACACTACCTTTAGCCTTCAGTGTTGGCGTAATTATGCCTTCACATTGAGGAAGTAATAATATAATAAAATAGAGCTTTAAAACTTTGAAGTAATGATATTGAAAGTGGCTGACCATAAAAAAAAAAAAAAAAAAAAAAGGTATTACTCTCAAGTACTCCCTCTGTATAAGGCACTAACTAACTTTTCTCACAAACCAATAAAAGTAGTTAAAGTTAATAAAGTTACCCTACAATTTAAGTAACTTCCAATATTATCCCTACTAATTGCACTAAATTCTAATATTATATTAATTATTACTCTCACCCACTACCCTCATTAATTAGGGACAAACATGGAAACAAATAATTAATGCGTATTGGGAACAAGCAAGTGCCTTATAAAAAAGACCAAATAAACTTACTAGTTGATGCCTTATAATAAGAACAAGAGAAAGTAAGCATATGAAATGGTTGGTTCTCGATTTACGTTCCCACGCGGGGCAATCTCCATTCTCAGAAATCCCGCCAGCAACCCACCGACCCACTAGTGCATAATTAATTCTTAATATATTGATTTAGTTTGTACAAATCCACCCATTCAGAGTTTAACCTACCGCGTGATGATGAGGACGTTACGGCTTTTGCCTTTTGAAATATTGGAAAAGGATAAAGTCAAGTCACTGCCATATCATTCGAATGTTTCGAATTATGCTTCATCTCTATCACATGTTATAATTAATACTGGTATATCAATTTATCTCCATTTGCTATTAATTATAACACCCAGTCTCAAAGAAATAAATATTGGGTTTGAGTTCTATCTTTTTCCTCTTTCTTATTTTTTTAAAAAAATACGCTCCCTAATTAAAAAATTGAATAGGGATAAAATTGTCACAATTTATTATCAAAAAGATTTTCATAATCTCATTTATCATATAAAATTAGGCTTATAAATAAGACTAATATCTTTTTTTTTCTTATTTTTAGTTGACGTTGAAAATCCTCAGGTTGCTTCTCAAGTAAATGGGACGAAGGAGGCGCTGCTTTGTCCCCACCACCCACCATTGACGAAGTGAAAAGAAATTGTTACAAGGACTATTTTGTCCTTCAATTTTCAAAAGTGGAAGCAACTGCTAAAATTACGCGGAAAAAGTGATTTTGAAAAGAAAAATAAAGAGATCAGCGACTTTCCCGGATGAAGTGCATGTTCCAATTTTTTTTTCCTTTAAAAAAATAGTGAATTTCACACCAGGGAAACAACTGCTATATAATAGCTCTTGAGGACATTTCCAGTCTTCATCATTGCCAAAAGCTAGATAGAGTCAGTAGAAAGTCCTAGTAAATCATCTTTTAGCAGTGAGTCGTGAGTGTGGAGAAGAAAGTGAGATCGCTTGAACAACTTTTGTGAAGCACTATTGGTTATGGTATAACGAGTTTTAGAGATCTGCACAATTGTTTTTACTTTATTAATATTGTTTCGTCTACTTGTTTTAATTTCATACCTCTTTACTACTTTCCATGTCTTTGCCCATTACACAGGGGAAAAAAGGGAAGGGGAAAAAAGGAAAGGATCGAACTCCTGAAACGGTATATAATGTTGGAGGAAAATCTTCTTCTACCTCGGGGAAAAAAGGAAAGGATCGAACTCCTGAAACGGCATATAATGTTGGAGGAGAATCTTCTTCTACCTCTAATACTCTTCATTCAAGTCCTGAATGCAAATATGATGTTTTCTTGAGTTTTGCCGGGGAAGACACTCGCTTGAATTTCACAGGTCACTTATATGAAGCTTTCAGTAGAAGTGGCATCAGATGTTTTAGGGATGATATATATCTCGAGAAAGGCCGAAACATAAATTGTCTCTTTCAAGCAATTGAGGATTCGCTCTGTGCAGTTCTTATCATCTCTAAAAATTATGCAAAATCCCGATGGTGTTTGGATGAGCTTCAAAAAATTCTTGAATTTCAAGAGAAATTGGGTCAAAGGGTTTTTCCCATCTTCTATAATGTTGATCCAGCTGATGTAAGACACCAACGAGAAAGTTTTGGGGAAGCCTTGGCTGAACTTGAAGAGAAATTCAAACAAAATCCAGCCAAAGTGCAAAATTGGAGAACTGCTTTGTTAGAAATTGGAAACTTGTCTGGATGGGACACCAGGGGCAAGTAAGTTTTCTTTTACAACTATTTAATCATGTTTTCGATATATATATATATATATATATATATATATATATATATATATATATATATATATATATGTATATATAGTCATGATCTATAATTTTGGTTTAAATCGGTCATAATCATTTTCATAGTCTTCCTTTTAGACAATAAATGGGAAATCTCACATCCATTTGAACAGAAATGAGAATCAACCATTAATAATTCATTTATTATATATTCATTCAACATCAAAAATTGGTCATATTCGTTCATTGAAGCATATCCGTTATGCATGTGCTGGTTATGTTAATTTTAATTTCTTTACAATAACTTAATTATAATATATAAGTATTATCGGCTTAGATATGTTTGTTTTTACCGAAGTTTGTTTAGATATGTTTAGATTATATGCAATGTCTATCATTAAGGGGGAAAAAAAAGGAAAGCATATAACAAATGCCATGACAATATCATTTGATGGATTAAATGATTTTTAGTTGAAAAATCGATTAATTGATTTCAAAGATGTAGAAAATAATTTTAGTTTTTCAAATATTTTATTTATTTTTAGCAAGTGAGTCAAAAAAAAAAAAAGAATAGAAAGAAAGAATAACACATACCAACTTCACTTTGCAAATTGATTAAAACAAAATTCACTTTTATCAACATTAATCTAGACAAACTCGGAATAAGATGAACTCTTTGTTTAGAAATTATATTTATTATATTTTCTTGAACAAAAAAATATTTAACTATCATCCTTTGTACGAAAGCTATTGTAAGTAAATTACAGATAAATCATATTTTGCTTTATTAAACATTAATGTGTGTGCATATATTTATTGAAAACATTAGTTATAGAGTGATAAAACTCTGTAAGGACGATAGAGGGGAGGGTTTCAAAGCCATTACCTACATTTTGAAATCCCAAATTAAGCTAAAAATTCAATTAAGGATTTATTGAAATTATCTGTCTGACTTAGAATTTTTTTTATATTTTAAATAGGTTTATATGGGATTTTCCCCAATTTTAGTAAAGCACCGGAACACATTTAATTAACTTCCATATGATCATAAGAATTCAAATTTCTTTTGAAATATTCTAAGACATAATCGATAATTGTGCTCCATAACTAAAATACCACAAAATCAAGCACCCAACTCCCTAGTGGTCCCTTGTCTCCTTCAATAATATAATTATTACAAGTTTAATTCTGCCGAACAATAATGATCAGTTGTCCCTCACTGTAAGTTTTTCTATATTATTTTGAATTTCGATAACTATTTCCCCTAATTTATTGCTATTTTAAAGTAAAATATATTTTCTATAAAGAAATTTTGTAGATACCACTCATTAATTATTTTCTCTGTAATATGTGAAGTCTGTCACTGATATATTTTTTTTTTTTCATTTTTTCATTTTTTTTAACTTGATAGAGATTTTTTTTTCTACTTGAAATTAAAAGTCCCTTTATACTTGTGCATAAGATCATTTTAATTTCTGAGAAACATATTAATGTGACAGCGGAAAACTGAAAGATATTCATTTGTTTTGTTAAGAGAAAAATCAAATTTTGAATGATAAATGGGTTATTTGAGTGACAGTTCACATTGGGAAAAAAACCAAAAAAGATTTTTTTAAAAACATTGTACCAGACTGATACACTTTTGAAAATAATTTTCAAACTTATACTGACAACTAGTGACGTCAGAAAGGCTGACGCACTAGGCAGTGGCATAAGACTCCAGTGGCGTGAATTATATTCACGCCGTTAGAGTAGTGTGAATATAATTCATGGCACTCTGTAGTGGTGGGGTGAATTATAGAGTGGTGTGAATAATAATAATAATAATAATAAAATTTATAATTGTATTTGAAATTATAAATAATATTTCTAATTAATTATAAATAATGAAAAGAGTAAATTTTAATTTTAACTAATAATTAAGAGAATTGAAATATCTAAAATTTATTATAAATTTTAGGAACAACATTAATTAATAAACTAATCAATTAGCTAATTTATTATAAACCTTAAGATAGATGACTAATTATTTAATATTTTGTACATTAACAATTTGATATATAAAGTATTTTAACATAAATAAGATTCGTTTAAATAGAGAATAATAATTAATTCACAAATTAAAAACTAGTGAATTAAAAATTTACAATAAGGTAATGGATGATTTTTTTTTGGGCGGAAAGATCACATTTCTAATTTTAATGGGCTGAGGGATCAATTCTGCTCTGGCTAGCTCAACAATTCACATTCCACTTATTTCCATTCCTATTCTCAACTTTATATTCTTATGAAAATTTCATAACAATTCCCAGTTATATATAAAAAAAGAAAGTGTATCTTTAGTAAACAATAATGCTTTTTTCATGAAAATCATATTTTTCATTTTCATTTTATTTTATCATAATTATATTATTTACGTATATAATAGTCACGCTAACAATGAATTTTTTGGTAGGCACGAAGCAGATCTTATAAAACATATAGTTGGAGATGTATGGAGTTTTTTAAGTACTAAATTACCATCTTTTGATGACAATTTGGTTGGAATTGACTCAAAAGTGGCTGATGTGATTCCATTCTTGGAGATTGGGTTAGATGACAAAAGTTTTGTAGGGATATGGGGCATGGGCGGTGTGGGTAAAACAACTCTGGCTCGAGTTGTTTTTGAAAAGCTGGCAGACAAGTTTGATAGTTGCTATTTTCTTGAAGATGTTAAAGATGCTTTGCATAGGAAAGGTTTGGTCTCTTTGCAAAAAAGTCTTCTTTCTTGTCTACTGATGAAAGACTTGAAAATATTTAATAGTTACGAAGGAATGCGAATGATAAGAAAGCTGCTTTGCAATAAAAGAGTTCTTCTTGTGTTTGACAACGTAGATGATACGAGGCAATTAAAGGATTTGGCTGAAAGTCCAAAGTGGTTTGGTAAAGGAAGTAGAATAATTATCACAACAAGAGATAGACACTTGCTCACCTCATTAGGTATGAAAAGAATATATAAGATGAATACCATGAATGATGATGAATCTCTTCAAATGTTTTCACAAAAAGCATTCAACAAAAATCATCCTGAAGAGAAGTATTTGGAGTATTCTAAATCTGTGGTTAAATGTGTGGAAGGCCTTCCACTAGCTCTTAAAGCTTTGGGTTCTTATCTTTGTGGTAGAAGGGAAGAAGCTGTGTGGAGAGACGCTTTAGATAAATTGAAGCAAATTAGTCCTTACAAAGATATTCTTGAAGTACTTAAACTAAGTTATGATGGATTAGATGAGAAAGAACAGACAATATTTTTGGATATTGTTTTTTTATACAAGCATTGGGATAAAAATGAAGTGACTAAAATATTGAGAGCTTGTGATCTTAATCCTATACTTAGAATAGAGGTCTTGATTGAAAAAACTTTACTAGTTGAGACTAAAGCGGGCAGGTTGGATATGCATCATTTATATGAAGACTTGGGTTGGTATATAATTGAACAAAACTCCCCCAATAGCAGATTGCGAAAGTATTGGAAAATTAAGGAAGTATTGGAAAATAACGAGGTAAATGCCTTATTTTCCAAGTATCTCATTTTGTTGACATTCCTTTATTGTTTTTAATATTCTTTACTTCCTTATCATTCTCATGTTATTTTTATTGAAAATGACATTTTTTATTAGGGATCTGGAGAAATAGAAGCTATTGTGTTGGGAGATTATTGGAGCTCACATGAAATAAAAGTACATCCTGAAGCCTTTTCAAAGTTGAGTGGTATTAGATCACTCTTCTTACATTGTTCAATTGATCTACCAAGAGGATTGATGAAACTTTCTTGTGGATTAAAATTTGTCAAATGGCCATCATTTCCTTTGGAAGCTCTTCCACTTCCATTGGATAAACTTGTTCATCTTGAAATGCAACATAGCAGCATGACGCGACTTTGGAATGGCATAAAGGTGAGGTTGATGCTTATTTATCTTAAAAACATATTGTTGTAACCATGTTTGATTGATTCATTGATTAGTGAGGCTGATCATTCTTCAATCTTTTGTTTGACTAGACCATGAATCACTTGAAGTTTATTGACTTGAGCGGATCTTTCAATTTTACTGAGACTCCAGATTTCTCATGTGTTCAATCTCTAGAACGTTTACGTCTTCGTGGGTGCACATCCCTTGTCAAGGTTCATGAATCACTTGGACTATTGAAAGAGCTTGTTGAGGTGGACTTACATGATTGTGAAAATCTTAATAGCCTACCAAGTAAATTGGAAACAAATTCGTTGAGAGTGTTAGATCTTGGATCTTGTAAAAAGGTTGAAAAGCTCCCCAAGTTTGGGGAAGGTTTGAAGAAATTATTATATCTTGATGCTAGTTACACTGCTTTAACTGAACTTCATGAATCATTTGGATCCTTGACTGGTCTTAGATTTTTGAAACTAGGGCCAACTGATTTAGTAAATCTACCGTCTGATTGCTTCTCTGGTCTTCTTGGACTTGTCTTTCTTTCATTGGTGTCTTGCACATCACTTGTGTCATTGCCAAGGCTTCCACCACGGCTATTTCGATTAGAAGCACACCGTTGTTTTTCAATGAAATGTTCATTAGATGAACGGATATTGAATTTGGTAAAGTCACTTGATCATGAGGTATGTTGGTCTTCCTACAATCTATCTAATTATTTATGTGAGCTGTTTTTTTACTACTTATGCATTACTTGACTAATTTTTATTTCAGTGCCGTGGGCAAACCAATTATGTAAACTATGACGAAATAAAGGAAAATATCCCATCAAATATTTGGTACAACTTAGAGGGGAACGGCATTGCGGTGTGTTTCAATTTTGTCTTTTTCTCACGTGTGTATGCTGTCTTCACTGGGTAATTAATTTTGACAACAGTTTGTTATGTGTGCAGTATGCATATCAATGTAGTGATTTCATTGCAACCATGCCTTCAGGAGAAGGCGGAAAAATACCTTCATGCTTTGATCATATAGAATATTTTGAATTTCCAAGAAAAGATTATGAGATAGCAGTGGATGTACCTCCAAATTTTCATGCTAGTAAATGGTCAGGAATTGTTGTATGCTTGTACACAAAACGTGAGGTTGGGAGTGAAGAGTCGATTGGATGGGTGACAGGTCTAGATCATATGGTCAGTGGTACTCATTTTATGCGGTTTCATCGGATGCAGGGAGTATTATCTGGAAGTGATAACCTCATTGTAATGGTGTTGGAATTCAATGATGAAACCTGTTGGCAACACCTAAGAGGTGATAACAATTCCCTTAGCATCACTCTTTGTTGTAGCATCATGGAGGAAGTTTATTTTTCCCGCAATAGCTCCCAACCAATATTTTTTGGAGCAATATTGGGATGCGGGTGGAAAGCGATATGTAAAGAAGATATACCAAAGTGGTGCTCCTCCTTTTGAGGTTCAGCTTCCCTTGTGAGTACTTCCCAGACTCCTTGGGCTTGAACGACGATTCACTTTTCCTGAAGAAGTATCCGATGATAATGAGGCGTAGAGATAGGCCCCTGTATAACTTGTAGATGACCTTATTCATCCTCATTACCACCATTATTATTTATGTTAACATTACTATTGCTAGGTTTTAATTATTGTTAATTCCCTAAAAGACCACATAATTGAATAAGCATTAGTGGGCTTTTGAACAATTTCACATGCAAATTGACTGAAAATTTATCACTTGCATATTCTTAAAACGCTCCTTTGACTGCCTCTGCCCATCAAATTACCCAGTTTGAAATTGGTAAACTCACAATTACTAAACCTAGAGAAATTTTTCTCGAGTGCAAGAAATAAACAAACAAGATTTCACACGTATCTAATTTGTGTCGTAGGGCTTGTGCAAGCCCATATTTCTAACACTAAAGGAGGAGGCATGGCATTTGTTATAGGACCACTAATTTCTCTGCTACAAATGAAGGATGAATGAATCAGCAATAGATTGGAGGAAAGTGACAATCTTGAATTTTCTTCTTTTGCTCAAAGACAATCTTGGATGAGAACAGACAAATATGGATGATGAATAACCACCCACACACCCCATTGTGTGTGTGTTGCTTCTCCACAAGTAAATTATGCCATCATTAATAATGTATCAATTTAGCTTCCCCGTCCAAACACACTCATTAATCAATCCTCTTAATTAAGAAAGTGATATTATAATATAATAAAACCTTAACTATTTAGTAGTAATAATATCAAAAGTGGCTGGTCCCAACACACACACTTAGATACAGATATATACGTACACACTACACACATATAAAGTGGCCTTCCACCCCCCCCCCCCCCCCCCCTTTTTCTTTCTTCTTTTCGGATAAAGATTGTCAAGAGCAACTTTCCCAAGATGAAAGTAAAGTAAGCTTTTGCTTCTGACTTTAGAATTATCCATATTTTTCATAAAAAAGTCCTCTCATTTTTTTTTCTCCTTTTTGTCTCAGCATCACATCTTCACGTGTATATTAAAAAATTGATTATTACATTGTTTTCCAAATATTTTTTCCCCTTTTATCTGTATTACCGTCATTATTTATATTAGATTTTATCTTTTCAAGTTTATTTATTTATGCCAATGATAATTGTTTTATGAAAATTTTTTTAATTTGATGAGATTTTGAGAAGAAAATGAGAAAGAGAAAAACTGAAGGAGCATAAACCCATAATTTCTATATTTATTTATGTTTTAGATTTTTGCCCCTTATATTTTGATTTAAATCGCTTACATTTTATTTCTGTAGTCTTTTTTTTCCCCTCTTGTAGACATAATTGTATCTGACAATAACAGGAAAATAGCATGCTTTAGAGGCAAAAATGACTCTCTTTTTAATAAAGCCGAATATATAATAAATACTACTTAAGAACACTTTCGTAATGCAATTTATACTACAAAAGTATTCTTATAATTAGGATCTGAGGGAGTATTTATGTTATGAATCAATAAAAGTTATATTCGTTCATTGAAGTATATCCATTATGAATTCTATGTTTTGTTAATTTTAATTACTTTTTAACAAATTAATTAAAAATGATAGTCGTTTAGATATTTTTATATTGTATATAATAATTCATTCATATTTTATTTTATGTTTGACTTTGAAATTCATTAATTAAAAGACCATTTCTTACTAAACAACAATTAACCACAATGTTTTCTTAAATCCGGATTAACAGGTAATTATGGAAAACCTTCCTTTTCAATACACACACCTCGGGGTCCATGCACAAGTTTCACCCACAAACCCACAACATAAAATCTATAACTCAGGGCACAAACAGAAGATTTTATAGCCTACAAGTCATTCAACATGAAGCTCATAATGAAGGGTCTTCTTTTTTTTTTTTTTGCTCAACACAACGAAGGGTCTTCACAAACAATGTTCGCAAAAAATAGGAGAGTGGATCCACCATAATTTGATAGTATATAAAATAAGGCCTTCAACAATCATTCAAAAGTAGTTAATGTAGTATTTTAAAAATATGAGGGCCCTACATGATATAAATATATAGATATATACTACCTCCAATCCTAATTATAGGAACACTTTTGTAGCGCAAATTGCACTACAAAAATGTTCTTATAATTAGGACCAGAGGAGTTCTTTTTTTTTTTTTTTTTGCCTTTTTTAATTTAATTTTTATTTTATTTTAAGAATATTACAAGGGGTACATGAAAATCGCATTTCTACTTTTTCTCTTTTTGTCGTTCTCCTCCGTGCTCTTTTTGCCGGTGTGCCGGTCAACGTGTGACGTTGCTGTGAGTCTTTTCCTTTTCCTTTGCAATTGCCTTTGTGTCAAGATGGGCCTTCATCTTTTCCCTTCCTCTGTTTTGCTGCTGTAATATGCTATGCATGTGGGTACGCTTGAAAACACCTCCTTTTCTTCTCGTTGTCTTATGCCGTCTTGTGTGATGTGTAGGGTATTATTGTTCTTATCTTTCTCACTATTGGGGCGCTGGAAACAGGGGAGTGTTGATTAAGGGTCAACCAAAATATTGCTGAAAATGGAGCTAGTGTCGATAGATGTTTTATGGGTTGTGTACTGATCAACAAATTCGAACCATAATATGATTTTTATCGTCCTTTTCTTTCAATGTTTAATCATACACTTAAAGGGAATTTCTAGTTGGCCAATAATGGGACAGACAGTGGCGGAATCAGACAATTATTTTAGCCCGGGCCAAAAAATAAATATATTGAACTATTTACTAAATAATATCCTATAACATTAAAAATACAAATAAATGATAATTGACAATTATAAATTAAAAGATAACATAGTAAATAAAAATTCTATGATGTTTAGAAGGTGACTCATTAGAAAATGCATCACTTTCAGAAATTATTTTATTAGAAATATCACTTTCTAAAGTTATTTTCTTCTTAAAGAACACATCTATACTTTTTTGTTTATCCTTACTTATTTTTTCAACATACAAAAATTTGGTGACCCAGAATATATATTGATGTCAGTGTTAATTAGTATCTTGTGTCACTAAACATTAATTCTTATAGTACTACTCAATCCACAAAATTAATACCTCAAAACAAAGTAATTGGAGAAAATAAAAGAAATATAATATGAACCCAAAAAATATTTCCAAAAAACAAGACAAAATTGATTCAATTTCAGCTAAGCAAATAACCTATTATAATCTATTTTTTAAAGAGAAATTCATTATAAAATCATAAGACAACCAAATAATAAATCCAAACCGATTAAAATTAGCCATTAATCACCTTCTACATATATATAGTCTTCTATTGTCAAAACTCACGATTCTCCCGAAATCATAACCCCAAAATTTTCACTAATCACACAATATTACCCTCATTAGAAAGATAAAAATACATAGAATAACTTTCACAAAAGGAGTGGAGTGAAAAGAAATGATTTTGAGTAGCTATTTAATATTTAAAATGAACATGAACAACATCATATATAAAATGATACTAATATTTTCAATAGGTATCTCAAACAAAAATTTTACTTTCCTCTCACATTCCAAAAAAGAAAGAGTATGATTATAGAAAAAATAAAAAATTAGTAGCCAAAATAAAATATTATATAACACATATATAAAAATACATAAGATAAGAACAGACCAGCTGGGGCCAAGGCTCCAGCTAGCCATAATGTGGCTCCGCCACTGGGGACAGAGATATACATGAATATGTATTTAAAGTATATTTTGTTAATTATTCAAGGGGAAAATGTATTTGAGTGTTGTTTTATTATGATTATATTATTTGGATACTTGCAGATGTATGATTGGTAGTTTATAAAATGTAGTACTGCTTTATAACTTCTATGCCTCCAAGGTGTTCGATAAAATGTTTGATATGAATGAGGCCTAGATGGATATGTGTTTCCATGGTATTCTTATGGTGAAGAAGAATTTAGATTCTTTTTTGGGTTTATTATGATTTAAATCTAGTCTAAAGATAAAATTTGGAAATGTTATTTTGAAATGATCTTGGAAAGAAGATTCTTGGGACACTGTGGTATTCTCTCTGTTGGGTATTTTGGGTAACTGACTCAAATTTTGTGGTTGTATGAAAATTGGTTTATAGTTCTAATGTGTAAAGATTTAGTGACTGAAATAGTAAAATGAATATTCTTGAAACATGGTAGAGTGAGTGCATACAAAGTATTTGATAAATGCTTGCAAGAAAGAAAATGTATAAATGGTTTGTAAGATGGTTACGATGACTATGGTGTTTGGTAGACTTGGAAGCTTGTGATGTTATATTTTATAAGTCGTTTTATTAATGAATCATCAAGTTTTAAGTTGGTCTGTAAGAATTAGGGTCAGACTTGAAGCATTGAAGCTTGCTGGGTTTCCTAACTATGGGTATAATTAAGTTGCACTGAACTGAAGAAAATTTGAATTTATTGGATTAATACGAATTTGGGCAACCAAAAAATGTTTAAATAGAAGAGACATTTAGACTATATTAAAGTCTTTTTAGACTGTTGGAATATGGTTAAGAAAATTGAAAAGTGAGTGAATAGCGTTGTCCCATTAAAGGAGCGCCCAATACCACGAAGTTTGCCTCTAGGAGCACCCAGCATCACAAAGTTTTTTTGGGAAAGCCCAGCATCACGAAGTTACGTTTTTGTAGCGCACAGTACCACGGCCGTTAGTTGACCGTTAACGCTGACGTGGACGCTGCGTGGCGTTGACATGGAATAAAAAAAATTAAAAAATTAGGGAAAAATTTAAAAAAAGATAGGAAAATTTTTTTAAAAAAAATTAGAAAAAAATTTTAAAATTACAAAAAAAAAAAAGAAAACAAGTTCAAAAAATTTAGAAAAAATTAAATAAATAGAAAAAAAAATCAAAAAGTTAGGAAACAATTCAAAAAATTAGGGAAAAAAAATTAAAAATTAGAAATTTTTTTTAAAATAATTAGAAAAAATTTTAAAAATTATTAAAAAAATCAAAAAATTAGGAAAAAAATTTAAAAATTAGGAAAATTCCCTTATATAAATTTTGTACCTCAACTACTTTATTGATTTCACATAATCTCTCATTTATATCAATAAGTATCTTTTAGAAAGAAACTGACAAAAATTAGAATGTTGTATTATAATTAAGACCAAAACAAACTCTCAAATGTTGTCTTATAATTATGATCGGAGAGAGTATATAATAAATTGTCATTGTCATTTCCCCAAATGAGAGAGGCAGTCCAGTAAGATCATAATTTTTTGCATTTTTTTCCTAATTTTGTGATTTTTTTTTTACTTATTTTAATTTTTGGAATTTTTCCCTAATTTTTTGATTTTTTTTCTAATTTTTTTTCTAAAAAATTTCTAGTTATTTTAATTTTTTCATAATTATTTTAATTTTTTGAATTTTTTCCCTAATCTTTTGAATTTTTTCCTAACTTTTTGAATTTTTTAATAATTATTTTATTTTTTTCTAATTATTTAAATTTTTCCTAATTATTTTAACTTTTTCCTCATTTTTTGATTTTTTTTTGAAATTTTAATTTTTTTTTTATTTTATTTTCCCCTAATTTTTTGCTTTTTTTTTAATTCCACATCAGTGCCACGTCATCGTCCACGTCAGTGCCACGTCAGCGTTAACGGTTAACTAACGGCCGTAGCACTGGGCACTCCAAAAACGTAATTTCGTGGTGCTGGGCGTTCCTAAAAAAACTTCATGATGCTAGGCACTCCCGAAAAATCTTTGTGGTGTTGGGCGCTCTCGAAAAACTTCGTGGTGCTAGGCGCTCCTGCAGGCAAACTTTGTGGTACTGGACGCTCCTTTACCCTTTTTTATAAATGATGTTTTTACTACTTATCATACTTGTTGGGATCCGTACATGCAGCGGATTACAATTTTCTACGAATCCCGTCCCGAGGAACACTTAGATGCGTTTAAATCAAGGTTAGGGAACCCGAATCATACCTTATAGAGAACTCAGAATCATCCGGAGCCGGAGGTTTTCCTGTGATTTTAGCGAACTAGTAGCTCAAGAATCTATACAAACCCTTTGCGCATATTTTCTCATGGCAATCAAGAAAACCCAAACTGTAGTGAATTCGTCCACGTCTCGTTCTCTTTGAACTGGTGGGCTACCTTCTCGATCAGCAGAAGACGACTCTTAGAATCGGCTTCCTCTACTGGTATCCACACGAACAATCCCCGAACACGGCTACGGCAGCGTGCTAGCGCCTCTTGTGTATCTCTCTCTTTTTTTCGCTTTAGGGTTTCTCGCGGCTTTCTAATACGCTCGACTAAAACTCCTGTAGGTTTTTCTAAACCCGATAGGCGTATTATATAATCAAAATTAATCCTTATGAATTTTGAAATTCGAATTTTGAATCTGGATAATATATTAATTAAATCTATCTAATAGATCTAATCTAATATATTTATTTAATCCGAATTAAAACCAGATCTGAAATTCGAATCTTGAATTTAGATTAAATCTAAATTAAAAGCCTTCTGATTTAATTTATCTCTATAAATTAAATCCAAGAAATGATATCTATTTATTTAATTAAATCTGAGATACAATATCTCAATTTAAATCAAATAGATAATGATATCTTTATTCGAAAATTAAATAAGATACAATATCTCTATTTGTTTTAGATATTTAATTTATCAAATAAATTAAATATAAAACAAATATTATATAATAATATTATAATCTCCATTAAATAATATTATTATATTATTTTCGAATTTAAATATATATACATATATATATATTTACCCCAGATTAAATCAGTATTCATTACATCTCATATTAATCTGAGATTCAATGAATCTGGACACTTTTACCCGTGTTGGATTATTCTTGTGTGCGACCCTGCAGGCCCATATGAGATTGGCAGTAGGCCAAGACTGTATCAGCCCACAAGTCGCAAGCGGCCTCTAGCAAGACATTACGACTATCCAATTCACATGGGGATTGATGACACGATACTACCTGTCGTATAACCATGTCACGTCCCTTTTGTCACGCGATAATTTGGTCAAGGATGAGGCATGGATAACGTCAACTTCCTTTTCTTGACCATTACTTTCTCGATTCTCGAGCAGTCTAATAAGTGAGATGGAAACTCCTTTCTATCACAGTATGGCCATACATTTCTTAGACTCACTCATCGAAGGGCCCAATATTATCTCTCTACAAATGTGAAGGACAAATTCCATCTTGATCATTCACATTCCTCCGCATGAAAACCACTGATCCCGATCTCAGCCTTTATCATCACCCGGTCAAAGGTGACTTTTGACTAGGTCAAAGACCAATGACTCATCATGTAGGAATCCATGATGATCTCAGGTCATAGGGCGTTGTGACGCGGTTATACATGAGATAAGCTTATGACTTAATCCATGCAGCTTTCTCATAGTGGGTCGGTCCAGCACCTTGTACTCTTACAAGTGCCCATGACTTTGATTTGTATCTACATACCTCATCAAAGTCATACTGATCTTAAATCATCTTCGCTCCCGCGTAGATGACTGACCAGGGATATTTAGGATAATCTATAAAATATATCCAAGGATGCAGTTATCACCATAAACATGCGAATGAAGTGATAACTTAATGGA
Source organism: Acacia crassicarpa (assembly GCA_034222035.1). NCBI lineage: Eukaryota > Viridiplantae > Streptophyta > Magnoliopsida > Fabales > Fabaceae > Acacia > Acacia crassicarpa. The sequence continues at coordinate 47,159,914 of JAWXYG010000003.1, forward strand.
GAATAATGACTTGCCCTTAGGGCATAATTTCCAACAATACTTTCATGTTACTTACCATCTTTACAAGTATGATTTTGCCAATGAAAGTTTATTGGATTTCTTTCATGCTCTTACTGATATTGAAATGAGTATATTTTGATGATTTTATTTATTGTTATTTATTCTTTTCCTATTACTTCATAGTATAATTTATGATGATGTACGAAAATGCTAAAGAAACTTTCAATTTTCTCAGAGAAAATTTCATGTTAAGGTAGTCTTGTATTTTCGGATATTAATATGCAAGTTTTATTATATGAGAAGGGTTTTTGTTGACAAATTGAATTTGAAGGAAAGTTTTGAAATATTGTTTGTGAACTTTCATGCTTGGGTATACTCTAATATCGTATTTGATACGAGTTATCATGATATTGAAGGAAGAACTTCTCATTATTTTAATAAATTGGTCCCAAGTATGTTTTAAAACGTTTTTGAGAGAACTGAATACAAGTCGCCGGTTACTAACAACAGTATTGTTAGTCCTTGGCACGCCATAGTTAACCTCAAGCCCGCTTGGCATTTGTGGGCATAATGCTCACACTTGATATTTGTGAGATTCATTATCATGCTTATTATTTATGGGTTTTTACATGAACTTGTTTTCATGGCTTCGAGTCGCATTTGGTTACTTACCCTCGTAGACTGCGTGTCCACGCTTAAATTTGTGGCCTTGAGCTGCACTTTATTAGTTACCATCGTGGACTATGTGTTCACACTTGTCATCCGTTTTGTTGAAGTCCTCTAGAAAAATGAGATTCAAGATTTATTATCTTAATATAATTCTTTTTAAGAAAATTGTTCTATGACAGACTTGGTTTATTGTAATCAATGGTTATATTACTTTTAATTGTTTTCCAACATTGTAGTGTTGAACCTGAATTGACTTGTCTCACCGTTATCTAGTATCTTATACAAATGTTCCCATAGAATTATTTGGATTGTGAAGTATATGATTTTGATACTTTATTTTAGTAAATTTTGTAATTTTATACTCCTTTTAATTATTTAATTTTGTTAAATTTGGAATGGGACGTTATTCACTTGAAACTATATTTTTGGCCCTCAGATAACGTAGTTGACCTTGTATCTCCTCCTTCTACTGGCCATTGAGGGATTCTACTGTTGACTTGTGGTTAAAGCGTCATTTGAAGAATTCCTATTTAATGTGATGCAAACTTTTGGATTTATGTATTTTAGGGGCTACACGTAGAGTCGTAGACTATAGTTAGGATCCTTACCTTCTTGTTTCATATACCAATTGACATGGAGCGGAGCTTCTTGATGACTGAGCTGTGTTGAATTTGTTGTAGCATATATAGTTTTAGAGATGCTACATTTACTAGGAAGACACTGCCAAAATTTCTCAGGAAGTCTGTAATGTTTTAATTATATGAATTATATTTATAGACTTTATGATATGCAGTATAAATATGTATACATGTAAGTATGATAAAATCTTTATGTTCCAAGCTTAAAGGATATGGGTATTCATATTCCGGGGAGGTCAATTTGAATTTTCGGGGCGTGACACTTTTAAGGGCATAATTAAGTTGAATTTTTAACATCTCAAATGATTTTTGTTGGTTTAACAATTTTACTTTCATCGATCTGCATGTTAAGAGGGGTATCAAGGGAATTCATTTAACTTTTTCTAAACCGAAAAAAGATGAAGCTGCAATCTCCCTAATTATTGAAGCATCAATTAACCTTCCAAACTTGATCTCTCTCTATGAAGTCTTTTGGCTAACTCGAAGCACCTCATCGAGGCTTGTTGAGCCAACAAGATGTGCCTATCGCAGATCCACTTTTTTATATTTATTAAAAGGAATAGGTTATTCAGCCTACCCTTATTTTGCCTACCTTTACCTACCCTTTTCAATACCGTTAAATTATAATCTCATCTAACGGTGGAGATTTAAGGAATAAAATAAACCCTTTTATCCCTTCCTTTCTCCCACTGGCTCCCTCCCTTACTCTCTTCAGCTCTCTCCTCACAGCTCGCCAGTTCTTAAAAACCGCACTGCAGCCACAATTACAATTCCGATTAAAAAGGCCATGGATAGAATGAAAAGGGAGACGTAATACCAATTAAAAGGATATCCTCGAAGTTAAAAGTTAATTCACGTAAACGATTTCATGCGTTAACAATACGTCCATGTATGAATAATCAATTCTAAGCTGTTTAAAAAGACGCATCGTCTAATCAAGATTCAGGATATAGGTTAAGGCGAAGGAAAAGGATAAGATATGGAATGAAAGGGAGAAAAGGAAAAAGGAAAGTGAAAAGCAATGAGAAGAAATCGTCAAATCGGGAAGTAAAACAGGAAATAACAATTGCCTGAAATAATCAGAAGAGAAGATGTCCGATATGTGTGGTCTTGCCAGATTAGGGTTCCGAGGAGACGCAAACTTCGAGGTGGATGAAAAAAGAAGAAGGTTCAAGGGAAATATTGGAGAACACGATTTATTTCCAGGATCTTGGTTATCTCTTGTTCATAGCAGTGGTTCTCTCTCGAATCTTCTTTCATCATAAAATGGGTGAATAGGGGTTTTAGAGTTGGTTTTCGAGTTATTGTTTCTAAGGCTCAATTCTAGATTTTTTTTTTAAATTTCTAATTTTTACTAAAAAAGATCTGGATCTGGAGAAGATTCTAGGATATTTCATCTGCTGCGTATTTGCTAGTAGTGCTTTCTTTTTTGTTTAGCCGTTTCTCAGGTGATAAAATTCTAGAAAGGGTGGGAGGTGGTGGAAGGGAGGAAAAGGTAAAAGGGTATATTTTTTCCCTCAAATCTCCACTGTTCGATGAGATTATAATCTAACGGTATTGAGAGAAGTAGGTAAAGATAGGCAAAATAAGGATAGGCAGAATAACTCATCCCTTATTAAAATTAATTATTCAGTTAATTCTGAATGTTTGAATTTTATCATACACATAATTATAATATTTTATAAGCAAATAAATGATGAAGTAAGAAGAAAAGCATAAATATTGAGATTTAATTAAATAATTGATTATAATAGGTATAAACGAATGGGTTTAATGTGAAAGTTCACAATATCGTGGGTTCAAACTTAAAATTTTTCCCACCAACTTCCTCAGGCAGTCAGGCTCTTATTGGCGTGTGTGTGTGTGTCTTTTCTTTCTAGTTTTCGTAGTTGAATGACATGAGATCATAGTAGTGAGTAGAGGAGAAAGCAAGAGTTTGTATAACAAGTATATCTATGAAGATGCCCCCACAATCTTTTCCCTTTTCCTGAGTTTTTAATTTCATATCAGATACTTTTACTTTAAAATTTAGACACATCTTTAAATGGAACATCCAGTCTGGGAAGAATCTGGCACTTCGAATTCAACTCCAAGTTAGTTTGATGTGTTTTTGAGTTTTGCAGAAGACACTCCAAAATCATGTCCTCACACATATCTAACATTATAAATATTTGGAATACTTTTTTTCCCTTTAACATTGTTAACTAAATAATCTGAATATTGTGTGTCCATTCATGTAAAGACGGTATACATATATGCAGGAACTGAGAGCCTTAGTAACAATGGCTCTTAATGGCTATTAATGAAGATTTCCCTAATTCCTACAAATCAGGGATTGGATGTCTAACACTCCCCCTCAAGTTGGAGCATATATGTTTATCATGCCCAACTTGTTATAAAGGTACTCAACCCGTGTCCCATTTAAGGCTTTCGTTAAAAGATCTGCTACCTAGTCATTTGATCGCACATGCCTTGTAGATACAACATTCTCTTTTATCTTGTCACGAATAAAGTGACAATCGATTTTAATATGCCTCGTACGTTCATGGAACACAGAGTTTGATACTATATGGAGCGCTGCTTTGTTGTCACACCATAATTTCACAGGTAATACTGTGGTAATGTCGATTTCCTTCATGAGCTGAAATACCCATACAATTTCTTGCACTGATTGTGACATGGCTCTGTATTATGCTTCTGCACTTGATTTTGACACAATGCCTTGCTTTTTACTTCTCCAAGATATCAAGTTACCACCAACAAATACACAATAACCTGTAGTGGATCGTCTTGTGGCCTTAGATCCTGCATGATCAGCATCACAGAAGCATTAGACTTTTGTGTGCCCATAATCTGTATAGAGAAGGCCACGACCTGGGGAACCTTTCAAATAGTGCAAAATATGCTCTAAGGCTTCACTACTACAAAAAGTAGATATTACTTCCCTGAAAGACATCCTTATTTTAAAAAAGGAAGTAAAAAGTATAGGCGGTGGCATTTTTGTAATTATTTGGCTGAATCTTGAACCTTAGGCATCCTGAAAATAACATTAGAACGCCAAAATTGAATTTTAAGAGTCCTAAAATTAATTTAGGACTCCTAAAATGAATTTTTTGGCGCCAAGAATTTTTTTGACGTCCTAAAAATAACATCAGGACGCCAAAATTGAAGTTTAGGAGTCCTAAAATATATTTAGGACTCCTAAAATGAATTTTTTGGTGCATACTGATAAATTTTTTGACGCCAGAAATTTTTTTGACGTCCTGAAAATAACATCAAGACGCCAAAGTTGAATTTTAGGAGTCCTAAAATATATTTAAGACTCCTAAAATGAATTTTTTGGCGCAAGAAATTTTTTTGGCGTCCTGAAAATTAATCAGGTTTTAGGAGTCCTAAAATATATTTAGAACTCCTAAAATGAATTTTTTTGCGCATATTGATGAATTTTTTAGCGCTTAAAATGGATTTTTTGGCGCATATTGATTAATTTTTTTGGCTCTAGGAAATTTTTTGGCGTCCTGAAAATTAAATTAGGACGCCAAAATAAAATTTTTTGACCCCCTAAAAATTAAATCAAGACGCCAAAATGAATATTTTGGGCGTCAGGAATTTCAATTCAGGGCGCCAAAATAGATCATGTGATCCTCTCTGCACGCCTTCTCCTCTGTAGCGTCATTTTCCCTCTTGTCTTTTCATCATCTCATTTCATTTCAACTGCATGCCTTCTCTTTCTCTCCTCTGCACAGCATCTTCTCTTTCAATCTGCACGCCATCTCTCCCTCCTCCTTCAGCATTCTTCGATCTGGTTGGGTGAGGAGACGACGGGATCTCTCCCTCCTCCTTCAACACTCTTCGATCTGGCTGGGTAAGGAGATGACGACATAGAGACGACGGGATCTCTCCCTCCTCCTTCAACACTCTTCGATCTGGCTGGGTGAGGAGACGACGACGAGGGCGAGGAGACGAGGACGAGGGTGAGGAGACCGAGCAATGAGTCGCCAGAATCTGCACTTGGGAACGAGATGCCGCCGTTGATTTCATCCAAAACAGTAAGTGAGTTTCCAGATCTGGCTATTGTTGATTTTTTCATATTTGAGGGTTGAACACCAATCTTTTCCTTTGTTCTGGGCTTTCGCATATCAATATTATTGTTTTTCTTGAGAGATTTAATTTTCTCTTTTCCTGATCGCTGTAAAACACAAAATTTGTCGATGAACTGAGACGAATAAGGGAAGGAAAGGAAGAAGAACAGCCTTAATATTAGCATAACATATTTAGTTTTTTTGTTTTCCGTAGAAAACTGGTTCTTTGACTTCCTCTAAGACCGATTAATATCAACGATTCGGTAACTCAACCACAAATTTGAAACTTTGCCGTTGAGTCTTCAACTTCTGTCAATTCCTCAATCCTCCTTAGTTTATTTGTTTTTTATTTGTTGTCATTGTTGTTTTCAGTGTGATTACCTTGTCTTTTTCACCCATGGATTTCTGATCTGGAAGTATTCCTGGAATTTGAATGTTGATTTGTTGATTTGCTCTTCTTCCACGGGCACCCCGAACCGGGGTTTTTTTTTTTTAAAAAAAAAAAGCAATTCGGCGTCCTAAATTAAGTTTTAGGATGCCTTAAAAATTTTTTTATGGCATCCTGAATTTAAATACAGGACGCCTAAATTCAAGATGCCAAAAGTCCTGAATCTTTAACTACCCCCGCTTAGACGTCATTCTGAAAAAGGACGTAAATTTGGTCTTATTTAGGTCTTATTTAGGTTTTTTTGTAGTAGTGCTTCCCACTTTGCCACTGTGGGAGATGACATGAATTGGCTAAGTACACTGACTGAAAATGTTATATCAGGACGAGTTACTGTCAAATAATTCATCTTCCCAATGAGTCTCCTATATCTCTCAGGAGATGCAAATGGCTTCAGTTTCTTTGGATCAATCTTATTCTTTAAGTCATCAGGAAGTTCATCCCGCATGCTATCATTTAGATCTAGGAACGGATTCGGAATCATGGGAATGCTACTTGGTGCAGCTCCAAGCTTTCCAGTCTCCTTTAACAGATCAAGAACATACTTCCTCTAAGTCAAAAGGATTCCTTTCTTGCTTCTCAAGACTTCAATACCAAGGAAGTACTTCAACAGTCTTAAGTCTTTTGTTTGAAAGTGGGAGTTAAGGAAGATCTTAAGCTCTGAGATGCCAGCAATGTTACTCCCAGTAATTACAATATCATCGACATACACTACTAGAAGAATCATTTCTGCATTGGACTATTGGTAGAACACAGAATGATCACTCTTACTTTGGTTTAAACCAAACTTCTTGGCCACACCACAAAACCTATTGAACCAGGCACTAAGACTTTGCTTCAAACCATACAATGACTTTCGAAAATAACATACTTTCCAATGCTCCGCCTAAGCAACAAATCTAGGTGGTTGCTCCATATAGACTTCCTCAAGAAGATCACCTTCAAAAATGCATTCTTATCATCCAACTAATGCAAGTCCTAGTGATAGGTGGTAGCCAAAGAGACAAGAAGACGGACTGAAGTAAGCTTAGCCACAGGGGAGAAAGTCTCAGAGTAATCAATGCCATAAGTCTGAGCGTACCCTTTGGCAACAAGACGAACTTTCAACCGATCTAAGGAACCATCAACTTTAGTCTTCACAACAAACACCCATTTACAACCAATGGCCTTTTTCTCAGAAGGTAGATCAACAAGGGTACAAGTACCAGCCGTATCAAGGGCCATCATTTCTTCTTTCATTGCTACACGCCAACCAGGGTGAGTCAAAGCTTGGTGAAGGGTAGTAGGGTTAGAAATGGACTCAAGGGTGGTCACAAGGGAATAGGAAATAGGGGACAATCACTGGTAGGACATAAACGAGGAGATGAGATAAGTACAATCAGCATATCGCTTGGGTGGACAGGAAGGACGGGTACCTTTGCGAAGGGCGATAGGCAGGTCAATAGATTGGTCAGTGGTAGAGTCAAGAACAGGGTGGTCAGGAATGGGAGTGGTAGGAGCGGGGGTCGCAGGCTCAGGGATCACAGAGGCATGAATGGAATCTGTCGGCGAAGCAGTCACTGGCAAAGGCGGAGGAGTGGCAACATCAGCATCATCAGGAAGATCAGGGGCCGGAGCAGGTGCTGGGACTAGTGAGAGAGGAACACGATATACTAGAAGATCATCAGGTTCATCAATAACAGAGAATGACTCAGATAAGTTTGAAGACTTAAAAAAAGACAAAGATTCATGAAAGGTCATATCAGTAAACACAAGATAATGACGGAGGTCAGGAGAGTAACACCGATAGCCTTTTTGAACTTGAGAATAACCAAGAAAGACACATTTCAAGGACTTGGGATCAAGTTTACTAACACTCGGACGAACATCTCGAACAAAGTAGACACAACCAAAAATTTTGGGATCAACCGGGAACACCTTAGTGGTGGGAAACAGAATGGAATATGGCACGGAACCACTAAGGACAGTTGAAGGCATGCGATTGATGAGAAAACAAGCAGTAGACACGGCATCGACTCAAAATGATTTTGGTACACAAGAGTGAAACATGAGAGCACGGGCAATTTCTAAGAGATGACGATTCTTTCTTTCAACAACACCATTTTGGGCAGGTGTATCAACACATGATGATTGATAAAAGATGCCATGACTATGCATATAATCAATAAAGGGGGCAGAAAAATATTCTTTTGCATTATCACTTTGAAGAATTTTCACAGGAGTATTAAACTGTGTTTGAATTTCAGCACCGAAATGACGAAAATGAGTGAACAATTCAGAGCATTGTTTCATTAAATAAAGCCAAGTAGTTCAGGAAAAATCATCAACAAAGGTGACAAAGTATCGATAACCAGTCTCAGACAAAACTGAACAAGGACCCCAAACATCATAATGAACTAAATTAAAAGAGGACGCAGCCCATTTATTGACTCGAGGTGCCAAATGAACACGGTGGTGTTTGGCAAATTAACACAACTCACAATCCAAAGAAGACACAGATAAAAACTGGGGTACATTTGTTTTAGGGATGAAAGTGACACATGACCGAGACGACAATGGACTTCAAAGGGAAATAACCCACCAGTACAATCAACAGAACACGGCACCTAATCATCAAGGATGTAATGTCCACCTTACTCGTAGCCTCTACCAATAATCCGCTTCTTCAAAAGATCCTGAATTAAACAATGGTCATGGTATAGTGAGATACAACAGTTTAAATGACGAGTCAGTTTACTGAGAGACAAAAGATTAAATGTGAGATCAGGAACATTAAGAACGGAAGAGAGGTAAATGGATGGTGTGGGTAAAACAGTTCCTGAACCCAGGACGCGGACCGGGGAACCATTGGCGACAAATATGGAAGAAGAGTTGGCATAAGGGGCATACAAGGAAAATAAATGATGGTTACCTGTCATATGGTCGGTTGTACCAGAATCAATGACCCATTTCGTGGAAGTGGTAGCAAGGCTAGAAGACAAAGTACTTGTAGCAAGTGCCCCTGCAGAGGATGAACCAGAATCAGACTGATCAGGTGTCTGAGCAATATGAGCAAATCCACGCTGCTGATCATGTTGCTATTTAGCCTGCAATTTTTGACAATTTTTCTTGACGTGCCCAGGTTCCTTGCAATAATAGCAGGTAATATTGCCAGAGGGTGGAACAGTAGTGCCTTGTTTAGGCCCAGAGTTCTTGGTGTCAAAGGGGCCACACCCAGCAAAGTACTAGCATTGGGATCAACAAATGGACGAAACACCCTATCAGCACGAAGCACCCGTGAGAACACATCTTCAAGAGATGGAAGCTCCTACCTAGACATAATCTGAGAACCAATGGTGTCGTAAGACGGATCAAGAGCTTCAAGAAAACTAAAGATAGCTTGAAATTCTAGATTCCTGATACGAGTCTGGAGATCTGCCTGTGGAGACATGAGTACCTTCATTTATTTGTACAACTGTTTAAAATCCAAGTAGAAATCCTTCAAAGGTCGTCCCTACTGCTGAGAGTGATAAAAGCCTTTACAAACCTCATAAATACGAGTAAAGTTTCCTTTGCCAGAGAACATAAATTCCAGATAAGTCATAATTTCTTTTACCGTGTTGCAATGGCTAACAGAAGTCAAAATGCGAGGTTCAATAGAATTGTGGATCTGGAAAAAAAGACGAGCATCTGCTCGAGTCCAAGCCATACTCTTCTCATCATTACCAGAAGGAGGATCCTGAGTTAAGTGGGTTTCCTTTTCAATCCCCAAGAGGTAAACTCGAACAATTTTGTTCCAATCATTATAATTGGTTCAGTTTAATTTTGCATTGGTAATCTTAGCAGACATAGGCAGCACATCAGATGTCTTAGATTCAGCCATAGACAAATAATCAAATACTCACAAGAATAACCAAACAGTAAATAATGCTTAACAATGAAAAACAGTGCCCAAAACAGTCCAAAACGATGCGAAACAGTGCACAAAAAGTCCAAAACGATGTCAAACAGCGCCCAAAATAGTGCAAGACAGCACCCAAAAATAGTCCAAAACAGTACGAATGAACAGTACTCAAACAATGACGAAATAGTACCTGAACAGTTACGGTGAACAGTGCGCAAATGAACAATGACCGTGGATAGTGCGTGATGAACAGTGACGAAAACAGCACCCAAAACCAGACGGATGACCACGTGAAATTTGATAAACTGTGGCGAAAAAATTTAAACCCTAGAATTTCGTAAGGCTTTGGTACCATGTTAACTAAATAATCTGAATATTGTGTGTCCATTCATGTAAAGACGGTATACATATATAAAAAAACTGAGAGCCTTAGTAATAATGGCTCTTAATGGCTATTAATGAGGATTTCCCTAATCCCTACAAATCAGGGATTGGATTCCTAACAAACATTATATTTTTAAAGTTCTTTGTTAGGGATTTTCCCTTAAATATTTAGCCTAACTAATATTTAAGCTACATTGAGTCATATTCATAAACATAAGACATAGTTTGTAGTGAAAATTGGGCCATACATTTATGTAGAGTTGATCAAAAAACCCGGTGGTCTACGTAGTCCGACCCGGTCAGCTTAAAAAAAAACAGTCCAAGACAACTTCAGCAGACCAGACCGGACCAATATTCTCGGGCTGGACCAGACCTCGGTCCAAGGGATTAAAGCCCTTGGTTTGGTCCAGTTTGGCCCGACTAGTTTATTATTATTTTATTTTATTTTTTTAAAATTGCCAATTAGGCATGGACAGGCCTTTAGGTTTAGGAGTTTAGGCCTTTAGGGTTTTGGCCTCTTCAGAGTTAGAGAAACTTGGAGTCTTGGAGAGCTACTCACTCATACTCACAGCGTCTCATACTCGACAGTCAGGCAGTCTCAGCACTCCGTCTCCAGTCCTCCACCGGCAACGGTAGATCCACACCCACAAGACCCATACTCGACTCCTCTTCTCTCCTTCTTTCCTCTCTAACTGCATCAGACTTCAGTTGTAGTCGAGCACTCGGCACTCCGTCTCCGCCGCTGGTTCTTTGTTTTGTTCATCTCCAGACGCCATTAGATTTCAGAGTGGTCGCTCAGTCCATACTCCTCAGCTGAGAGCCTCAGACTCAGTGCTCAGTCCCCCTGCCTCCGTCCTCTACGCCTCTTCCAAATCCAAGCGCCTCTCCTCGTCCTCCTCAGTCCGCCAGCAATTAGGTATGAAATTTGAAGCATATGAATTTTTTTGTTTTGCTCTGCATATGAATTTTTTGTTGCCCTGCATATGATTTTTGTTTTTTTTAAGCCTATGAATATGCATATGCTCTAGTCTGATTCTTTCCAGTTGCCATGTTTTAGTATTATGCATGTGATTTATTTCCCATTGGCCTTTGAGTTCTTGGTATGGAGGCTGCTCTGTTATTGAAATAAAATAAAAATTAATGTACAACCTTTACACACACAGAGAAGAGTTGGTTAATTCTATGTGTCTTCTTGACCAGTTCAATTAATTGACATTCCAAACCCATGACTTTTGCCTTTGCCTCTGATTATTTATGCAACTGATTATTTAATCTGGTACCTGTGTGTCATTTTTACCTAATTAAATGTTTTAATTTTACTCTGTCAATACAAGTCTAACTTTGTTAATAGAGAAAGTGCATTAATTTTCCTTTAATTTTTATACGATTCCTTTAATTTTTTTGCTTAATTGATCAATACTTGATTTTCATTTTGCTGTAGGCATGGAGGAAGAGCAAATTTTAAGTGTTGACCTATCTCAATCTTCCAATATTGGTGAGAGTGGGACTGCTGGTGGACCCTCTTCTACTCCTTCCAATCCCACTAATTTATTCATACTAACAATTTGTTTTTTTTTTAGATAGATCAAGTGTCATTGAAGGTGGAGGGGACAAATAATAGACTTGTTGTTATTTGTTAGGTTCACTATGTTTAAAGAAACTTGAATGTTGTTTGTTGTTGTTTTGTACTCTTGTTCAATGTTGTTGTTTTGTACTCTTGTTTAATGTTGTTGAATATTGTTATGAATTTATGGTTGGGTTTTAATGTTTTGTAATGTGTTTTTCCTGATTATAGGTATTATTATAGGCTTATTAGGTTCAATTTAAACCTTCAGGATTAAGGTGAAATCTTACAAGTTGAAATATTGCCTCTCAAAGAAGGGGGGAAAAAATCCCAAACAAGTCTTAGACTACCTGGACTGGTCCGGGCAGTCCACTGGTGTAACATCCTGAATTTTGAATCTAATATCTTGAACATAAACCTATTTTGGGAAGACTAGTAGGCTCTATTTTTGGAAAGTGATAAATTTGAAATCCGTATTTTGTGGGCCCCGTGAATAGTATTTACTATTCACGTATACGTTTTTACTATTTACAAATACGTATTTAAAAAAAAAAATATATATATATATATATGTTATTCGCAAATACGTATTTAATACTTGAAATTTGTGAAATATGAATAGTGTTCACTATTCACAAATACGTATTTACTATTTAAAAATACGGTATTTACTATTCCTAAATACGTATTTACTATTCCTAAATACGTATTTACTATTCATGCGGGACCCACGGCCAAAATAATTCTCTGCAAACTTCCCGTGAGCGACAACCTTTCTCGTGAGTTTTGAAAAAAATTCACGCGGGACCCACGTAATAATATTTTACTATTTAATTTATAATATTATATTATTAAAAATTTTTAAAACTTTCACGAGGGCGGCTGAGAGTAGTCACGGGAGGGATTCTTTTTAATTTTTGGAAAAATTACGTAAAATGACCCAGAGACGAAAATTACACTTAAAGACCCATTTTCCAACTATAAATAGACCTTCCATTTCATTTCATTCTTCACAACTTCTAAGAGCCTTAGAGAGAGGTAGAGAGAGAGAGAGAGTAGAGAGATATTTGCTTGAGAGTTATAATAGCTGGTTGGTGATTCGGGTATTAGCAAGTAACAGGTAACTCTGAATATTCTTCCTTATACTTGTGAATTATGTATGATTATTAATTGGTTTGTTTACTATTTTGGCAAGAATATTTAGAAAATATTTATGGTTTTAAGATCTGGTGTGGGAACTTTGATTTGCAAATTTGCAGAGGTACTATTTATACGTACGTTACTATTCACATATACCGTATTTACTATTCATTTTACTATTCACGTATACCGTATTTACTATTCATTTTACTATTCACGTATACCGTATTTACTATTCATTTTACTATTCACGTATACCGTATTTACTATTCATTTTACTATTCACGTATACTGTATTTACTATTCATTTTACTATTCACGTATACCGTATTTACTATTCATTTTACTATTCACGTATACTGTATTTACTATTCATAATACTATTCACGTATACATACCGTATGTACTCTTCATTTTTACTATTCATGTATATATACCGTGTTTTACTATTCACATATACACATAGTATTTTACTATTCACAGATACGCATAGTATTTACTATTCATAAATACGCATATTGATGTATAAAACTTTATGGTATAATAATGCATTATTTTGAGTAAACATATTCATCATGGCGGTTGTATTATGATGGGTGGAGTAAGGAGGGATTTGAATGATAAGAATGATTTATGCCACCACTCGGTGCACAGTGGATGGTACTTGTTTCAGGGCCCCATCTTCCATGTTTTCCTCTGGCCGGGATTTCATTGGAGTTGTGGGACATGTGACACCTCCTTAGTTGTTATTTTAAAGGAGGGGAGCCATAGTCCAGATTTAAGCTCTATACCTTTGGCCGGGTGTATCTTAAGTTTTGGTGAGCTTGGAACAATTCAGTCAAATGAATGAGTTTCTATTGGACTATGTGTTAGCCTATGGCTCCAGTCAGCGGATACGGATGGAGGTGGTATAAGGGAGGCTGCATACTGCATAATGCATTTCTGATCAGTTCAAGAATTTGATATAATGATGAATAATCTGTAAAGACATGAGAAGAGAACTTTTGAGATATAAATGTTTTATTACCTTCTATATTGATGACTATTAGTATAAATTATTTTGTATGAGAAATATGGAATCTACATATATATTTGAAATCAGCCCATATCTTTTTGTCATATATTATTTGCTCGTGTACGGTAGAAATATTCAGTAGTTACTGAGACGTGGAATCTCATCCCATATTAACAATTTTCAGGTGAATATCCTAGTAGAGAGCAAGGGAAGGCACCTATGGAGTGAGCTATGAAGGCTCTTTTGTACTCCTATAGTTTATGATATGTTATTTTATTTGCCATGAACCTAAGACTTCCGCTTTGTATTGAACTCTGAAATAATTTTTCTGAAATTTATTTTGATTAAGGGTTAAACTTTATTTGAAACGGTAATGTAATCTAATGATTTGGATATTGTTAAACCTTTTGGAGGTAATTTTAATATTTTGACCGAGTTTTTGGGTATTAAAATTGAGGCGTTACAACTGGTCTAGTCTGGTCCAGCCCGAACTCAAGCTCTTGCTGGACTAGACCGAACCTCGGGCTAAAATGTCCAACCCAAAGACCTACCTAGACCAGACCATGGGTTGGGACCAGACCCAGTCTGGTCTGGTCCATGATTAACCCTACATTTATGATAGGAGGAGTACAACCTTTTTCAACCGAAATTTGTTTAATTTGATGGAGCTTCTTGTCAATTCATACCAATATTAACAGTTAATTTGATGGTAAAATATTGTTACCGTAAAGATTAGTAGCCTTTTACTTACTTTTATTTTAAAAGTTATATTCATCACGTTTGGGACCACCCAAGAATAGGACAAGAACCGGGATTACCATTGAAATCTCAGTTTCAATCCTAGTCCTGGTTATTTTTTTAAAAAAAATGTTACCTCATAAATTAAATTATTCTTTGATATGATATGTATCACATTTTTAGTTAAAGTTAAACTGTCGTGATATTGATCCTAACTATATATCATATAAAGATATTAACAAATATAATAGTAATAGTAATAATAACTAATGTTATTCTTCAACTTTAAATCAATTTACATAATTATTATAGCCTTATTAGTTGTTAAATGATGACTTTAAACAATACAATATGGAGAATTTAAATAATATAATTATATTTTTTTAAGCTTATTAGTTTAAAAAATAAGCTGAGATCTCTGCCTGTCCCAATACTACCAGGATACAGGACTGGGATGCAAACTGTATCCCACTTTTTATGAGACTTTGTTGTTGAATGTATATTATTTTATTTCTGACTGCCATGATAAAATATAGGGTTAAGGTGTAAAAATACATATATACTTTTGTCAAAGAAGTGCTCAGTAGTAAGTGCTTTTTTTAGGTGTAAAAGTGACTATGTGGTTACAAATTAAGTGCAAAAATACCGTTTGACAATTAAGTTTGACTTTAACCGTTAAATTTGATTTTTTTTTGCTGACTGGATGATGACGTGGCATTTCAAAGGTGCAAAAATACACATGTGCTTTGTCAAAAAGAGCGTTGAACACAAAATTCTTTTTTTTAAATTTAATAATTTTATTTTAATTACTACTGGGTGTACTGACTAGTACTAAAAAGATATTTTGAGAATACTGTCTGGTACAGAAAAAATATTTCATGATCTGAAAAATTATTTTAGAATCTAAAAAAATAAGCTCAAATATATTTTTAGTACCAGTTAGTTCTTTAAAATATTTTTTTAGTACCCGTCGGTATCTTTTAGTACCATTCAATAGCTTGAAATATTTTTTCAAGATCCTAAAATAATTTTTTCAAGATTATGAAGTATTTTTCTGTACCAGTCAGTATCCTAAAAGTACTTTTTAGTACCAATCAGTACCCTGAAATATTTTTTTCAATATCAGTCAGTATCCTTTTAATACCGGTGAATACCTGAAATATTTTTTCAAGATCCTAAAATAATTTAAATTGAAGTAAAATTATTAAATTTTAAAAAAATAATTTGGTGTTGGGCGTTCTTGTTGACAAAGTACATGTGTATTTTTGCACCTTTGAAATGCCATGTCATTGTCCAGTCAGCAAAAAAAGTCAAACTTAACGGTCAAAGTTAAATTTAATGGTCAAACGGTAATTTTGCACCTAATTTATAACCACGTGTGCACTTTTGCACCTAAAAAAAGCACTTGCTACTGGCCGCTCCTTGGAGAAAAGCACATATGTATTTTTGCACCTTAACTCTAAAATATAACGTAAAACAATATTAATACCCTCATTTCATATTTGTAATATTGAACGAAAGTGAATGTTTTCCATATTACCCCAACTAGTCTTTAATATATGATATATTTAAGGAGTTAATCTTTCTCCTAAATATAAGAAATATTTTTTTATATTTGTCAATTTTTTTCTAATTTATCTCCATTGATGATCCTTCAATAATAATCAAGGTGGAGAGAAAAATAATGAAGATGACTAGGTTATTAAAAAATATATATTATATTAACTAACTTCCTTAATATAATAAGATTAAATAAATATATTTTATATTATTATATTAAAGATGGGAGGGAGCATTCCTCTTCAAAAACAGTTTGCTCTAAACATGTCAGCAATGGCTGGATCGGACCATATATTGAAAAATAAAAAATAAAAAATAATAATAATAATAATAATAATAATTGATGCATTAATTTTCTAACTAATATTTTCATCTGTATATGAACGCCTATAATTTTGTTTTCCGAAATTCCGTAATTACATTTTAATTATTAGTACCCTAAATTTAATATTGCTCGTGAACTAATACATGATGAAATTTCTTCATAGATCCAATTAAAAAGGGTATGGTCTAGACTCTAGATCCTTGGCTGCTTCCACTTATTCCCATGTGCGTTGGCAACAGTGTTTTTAACTTGTAATTATGTAATTAGTGTAGTCACATGCTTAATGATTCATATGGGGTTTGCAAAACAAATTTAATTTAAACATATCCTATATATTTACTTCCTTTATTCTATTTATAAGAGTTCGATAATCAAATTATGTAGTTTAAGAAAGTGATTAAAATTAGTTTAAAACAATAAGCATGTTATAAATAAATCTGTTTTTAATTAAACCTTATTTATGAGGGGCAAGTAATAGAGAAAAATAAAGTAAATATAGTTATCCGTATGACCATATCACCAATATTTTAATTAATATAATATAATATATATATATATATAATTAATTAATGGAAAAATTTGGATGGCGGAAAAGAATATTAGGAGGGAAAACTCTTTAAAATAGTAATAATTTTTACTATTTTGGAAAGTTCTTCTTTCTAATATTATCTCACTATATTTTCCCTCAATCCAAATATATTGTAAGTATTTAGACATTTTATATTGGGCTCTTCATAAAAAAATGAGCAAGACAATTAAAATTTTGAACTCTTATAAAAATAATCAAATGAAGTATAACTTAAGGGATAAGGGTGCAAGTCTGAGAGAGGTTAGAGAAGCCCAAGAAAAAAGAAAATTAACTCAACATGTCCTATTTATAGAAAAAGGGCACTTGTTACTACTCCCTCTAATCTTTATTATAAGGTATCAATTAATAATTCTCACAAACTAATAAAAATAGTTAAATTCAATAAAATTGTCTTACAATTTAAATACCTTCTAATATTACCTCTACTAATTACACTAAACTCTAATATTATATTAATTATTACTCTCACCCACTACCCTTATTAATTATGAACATACATAAAAAAAATAATTAATGCGCTTTGAAACAAGCAAGTGTCTTATAAAAAAGACTAAATATAATTAATAGTTGGTGTCTTATAATAAGGATCAAATATAGTATTTGACTCCGAGGAGAAAGACAATTTGTCTTACTCCCCGAGATTTTTTAGATGGAGTATCTTTATTGTGAAAGCAGGAGCTTTATACCCAAGAGGGGGGGTGAATTGGGTATCTTTAAAATTTTCGACACTTGTTCTGTTTTTGGTCACTCAGAACAGGGCACAACAGAGAGGATAAGGAGAAGAAGCTAAACACAATGCAATTTATACTGGTTCGGTCATTTCCTGACCTACATCCAATCCCCAAGCCTCACTTGGGATTTTCAATCCACTAACTCAACAATATTGATTACACACTCTGTACTAAGAGTTGTTCTCTCACTAGAACACACTCCCCCTTACAAGTTGTAATCAATACACCCCAACTACCAAGTCCCCTAACTTGTAGTTATCACAATCAATAAATGATTTCACAAGTGAAAACTCTCTCAAAGAGTAGATAGAATAAGCACTGAAGTACAAGGTATCAAATTGATACTATTACAGATGAAAGCTGAACACAATAAATGACACTTAATAAATTTTCGCTCTTAGTTGGTGTATCAGCTTGAGAAGAAGTTAATGCTCTCTATTTATAGGTAGAGAACATTAATTGACCGTTGTAAGATGATTCCAACCGTTGGAAGTGATTAGCTTGGGTTCTGGTCATCTTCTCTCTCTAAACTTGTGCTAATCCAAGTCTTAATGAAGTCTGATGTGGCTCTCTGAGAATTTGCCCGTTGGAGATGACTTTACTTGTTGTAGTAAGCATTCTTTAACGTTTAGAAGGCGTGCTCAGATGGATTAGCTGAAAGTAGGTTGATTTGCAGAAGTGCATTTAATGCACTGAGCACCTTTTTGCTTTTTGCCTTTGATCTCATTAATCTTCATCTGTGCTGACTGAAATTCACTTAACAAACTTGTTAAACGTATCTGGGAACATAAGTGAATGATATATGTAAGCAATTAGATCAAACAATAAGGATTTGCAAATTCGTGTAATTCAAAAATCAATTTTGACCGTTGTATACTGTGGTAAGTTCCTCTATACTGGAGTATGGCACTGTGCATAAGTGTCCATACTGCAGTATCCAAAGTCATACTGCGGTAACCAACTTCCAGAGACAAAAGCATCGAGAATTGATTTTGAAAGATATGCTCTATACTGCGGTATGCAACTAACATACTGCAGTATGCGAGTTTTGTCAAGGTTGAGAGACACCGTAATTGCCCAATACTGCAATATTCAATTCTATACTGCAGTATGCAATAGTTATAAAATTTGAGAGCCTTCTGTATAAGCCTATACTGCAGTATCTAAATCCATACTGCGGTATTGACTTGTGTGAGAAAACTTGGTTGCTCTCTGGATGGCCCTATACTGCAGTATACATACCTATACTGCGGTATTGGCTTGACTTAGAAATTTAGTTGCCCTCTGGATGGCCCTATACTGCAATATACATACCTATACTGCGGTATTGGCTTGACTTAGAAATTTAGTTGCTCTCTGGATGGCCCTATACTGCAGTATACATACCTATACTGCAGTATTGACTTTACTTCAAAAATTTGCTTGCTCTCTGTAAGTCCAATACTGTGGTATAGCACCCTATACTGCGGTATTGACTTTACTCGAAAAATTGGATTGTTCTCTGGGAGTCCAATACTGCGGTATAGCCCCCTATACTGCAGTTTTGACTTAACTCTGAAAAATTATTGCCTTCTGAATGACCCTTTACTGTAGTATGCGGACCCATACTGCGGTATGCAACTATCAGATGATTTTTAAAGATCTTGGAAACTTCAAAACATGTTTTACACTTGTTGTTAATCATCAAAACACATTGAGAACTAACATATTGTAGATTAATAAACGCATTAATTTGTGTGACCAATAAGAGCATAGAGATGTTCTAAAGACATTGATTTGAGAGCAAATTTTTATAGATGAAAGACATTATAAATTTTCTGCTTCTAAGTATTTAATGTACATAAATTAAGTTGGATATACACACACATATATAACAAGAGTTTTTGCCCGAAAATAAAAACAAGATTGAGTAGACGAAAATGACCATTATAGTGCTATAGAAAAAGGTTGAATTTTGGGGTTCACTAAAATCATGACATGAATTCGTACTTAAAAAGCCTTGATGAAGATAGTTCTAATCACCCATTAATAAAGTCCTTCCATTGATGCAAGATATGAACACATGATATTATAAGATAATTATAAGCCAAATTTTTATTAACTGAAGCTATTTTTGTTGACATTCTTTTCTAATTTTAACTCCTTTAAAAAAAAAAAAGAAAGAAAGAAAGACCAGAAGCAAAATTTCTCCTCACTACATCCATAACAAGAAATTTAGAAAATTAATTAAGTTGCTTTTTAATCATAATAGCTGACAAATTTATTCTTTTTTGGGGTGAGATGATATTTAGTTGTATCAAATTTAATATTTTTTTCTACACTTCGGACCTCTCAAATTAATAGTTGAATAAATACTATTTTCATTCAATTTTCAAAATATTTATTTGATATATATTTCTTAAATTTCATCAGAACGAATTGACATGAAGGATTAATTAATTAATAAGTTAACTCTTGAGAAAAGTGAAAGAAATTTAGAAAGCATCCCAGATTCCCAGTTGCTAGATTTGTCTTAGCTCAACCACATAACTCTCCATTTAAATATAGATCATCCTGAAGAAGATTAAATCCACATGCCATTGTTATTCAATGGAACCTTTATTAGAGAGACAATTATGGAATTTGGTTGTTCACTTGATCATGAGGTATCTTTCCTCTTCCAACAATCTATCTAATGATTTGTGTGTGTGTGTGTGTGTTTTTTTTTTTTGTTTGTTTGTTTTTTTTTTTAATAACTATGTATACATAACATGCACAACTAATATTTTATTTTAGCATCGGGACGAACTAAATATGTATTCTCTAAAGTGAAGAGGTATACGATGATATCCCTCTTTTTCAAGCACATAGAATTTTTAGTCCTTTTCTCACATATGCTCCATTCATGGGTAGTCAATAACAGTCAAGCATATTTGCAGCCCAGAATGCTTTAAGTGATTAATTTCTTTTAAATTATATGATATTTATCTATAATGTATTGAATGTTTTGATAATGTGTTGAATTTTGAATATTATAAATAAAAAATTTTATTTAATATTATTATCTTGTTATTGTCAATGATTATATTATGTTTTATATAACAAATATTAACAATAAAACTAAATTTAAAAAAAAAACTCTATAATAAGAAAATAAATTCAATAGATTACCGTTATTAATAAATAATTGTTATATATGCCCTCAATATATTACGGTGCATATATAATGTTTCAGAACTAAGTATATATAACACTAACATGTATGACGGTTCAGAATTGAAATTTTATTACCGATAATAACCATTATATATTAACGATTCTGTAGTAGTATAACAAACATTAAGTATGATGCAACATTTTTTTTTAATATAAAAAATGGGGTTTTCTAACCTTCAACATCAACCCTACATAAGAATTTATACAAAAACAAATAGCACACAACCTTCTATATATATTTACAACCATTCATGTATAAATGCATTAAAACTAAAAGTATAAGATATGTGTATATATACATTTGAAAACTATATGGTGTAAGTCTTGACCTATACCTTGTGTCTTTTCACAAAAATTAAGCAATGCAAATAATAAGAATGAATATTCCTACTATAAAGAGCGCAATGGGATATTCAAACCTTGATCAAGACTTGAGAGAGAAGGAGCAATTAGATATTGCTATACTACGTCATATGTCATATGTTATGAGTATAAATGACCAAAAGTAAAGAAAAACACGTATATAAGCCATTAAATTTGCCTTCCTAGTTCCTAGCACTCTACTTAAAAAGTCAAAAAAACATAACACATAATTCAAGAGATAAAGTCATCAAATTTTCCAAAATTTACCTGGCCAATTTTTTTTATTATTATTGAAGTTTACAAACAAAAAAAATCAAATCATCCTCAAACAATCAAAATATAATAATTTTTTTTTTGATATAACAAAATATAATAATTTAGTTTGAATGTGACTCTGCTATTTGGGATTGAGAGTGGGATTAGGGTTGTAAGTCGTAACATTTCAATTTATTTTTATTTGAAAATAGGCTTTTTAAAAAAATAATGTGGGCTAACCCACTAACATGGGGGTTACATGGAGTGGGCTTATGTGGCCCACACTTTTGTGGGTTACAAAAATGACAATTGTAACCCACGCCTAACCTGCATGCTAGCGGGTTGAGCCCACATCACCAGCTCCTGCAGAATGTGATCTCTTTAGTGGCTCTCTTTTGATGTGCGTTTTTTGACTCCAAATTAAGTAAGGGCGGTTGTTGCACTAGATTCTTAGAATTAGGTTAAACGTGGCCTCGAGTTATGAAATTATTGGGCTTAAGTGAGTGACATTGGGTTCTCACCAACCCACTCTATTATGCTTTAGTTTCTCCACTAATAGTGTGTGTATCATCTCCTTCGAATTCTTATTATAAGACGCCAACTGATAAATGTATTTGGTCTTTTTTATAGGACACTTGCTTGTTCCCAAGAAACATTAATTATTTTTTCAATATATGCCGCTAATTAATAAGGGTAATGGGTGAAAATAATAATTAATATGATATTGGAGTTTAATGTAATTAGTTGGAGTAATATTGAAGATTACTTAGATTTTACGACAACTTTATTGACTTTAAGTGTTTTCATTAAATTTTGTGAGAATTGTTAGTTGTTGTATTATAATAAGGATAAGAGGTGTCTATATTTTTTGATTGCCCATCCGGTATTCAGAGCTTCACCCTGACTAATCCGGATCTGACCCACATCGTGGATCTGGCTATGGTGGAAAAGTCTCCCAGCTAGACCTTTTTACATTCACAAGGCTCGAACTCAAGACCTTAGTTAAGCGACACAAACCGTTTACCACTTGTGCCAACCCCACTAGTAAAAGGTATCTATATTATATACACACGTATTCTCTCTCTCATTATATGTTGGTTCTCAATCTATGAGCCCATATTCCCAAGGATCCCATCAACAACCACACACCCACCCACTCTATTAATTAATTAACAGCTGAGCCGACCGCGTGAGGAGGACGCTGTGGCTTTTTGCCCTTTGGGAATATTGTCACATGCTTAAGTCAAATCAATGCCAAATCTTCCACCTCGGCTTTGGCTTGAATCATTTGAATCTTTCTTTGAATAAGATTATCGAGGTTATTATAAAAAAAATTGACTTCACACTACCCTTAGCTTTCGGTGTTGGCGTAATTATGCCTTCACATTGAGGAGTTTGGCGCAAAACATGGTGAGGAAGTAACAATATAATAAAATAGAACTTTAATATTTTGGAGTAATAGTATTGAAAGTGGCTGATCAAAAAATAAATCAAAAGTGGCCTGTTGTTTTCTTATTGTTGATATTGAGAGCGGTTTTCTCCTTAAAAAAATAGTAAATTTGACACATGGAAAAATCAATATAATAGAGAGAGTGGGTTATGATTACTTCATCCACATCTCTCGTTTATTGCAGTTCGGCATCTTCTGGTCACAACAGTAAGCACGAAGAAGAAAGCATGATGGCTTCATCAACTTTAGTAATTGTATTACTCATGCAAACATATCATATAGGTGGTTCTCGATTTATGAGCCCACGCGGGGCAATCCCCATTCCCAGAAATCCCGCCAACTACCCACCGACCCAATTCCTCTATTATGCTTCAGCTTCTCCAAATACAAACATTAATCAATCCTCTTAATTAATTGATTCAAAACTTAATCATGTCTTCGGTTCGAGGCGTGGGAATGGAAGAAAGGATATTAGGAGCTCTTCCTCTATGACCGTGGGTCCAACACAGAGTAAAATTCAGAATAGTTGAAACGGAAGGTCCAGAAAAAAAATATATATATATATATATATATATATATATATATATATATATATATATATATATATATATATATATATATATATATATATATATACTCTTATTGGGTGAGGATCGGAGGACGCTATGGCTTTTACCCTTTTGGAATATTGTAAAAAGCTCAAGTCAAGTCGCTGCCAAATCATTTGAATATTTCTCACAGGGACACCTGGGAATTATGCTTTCACATCTCTCTATCACAAATCATAATTAATCAATATAGCAATTTATTTCCATTTGTTTTATAAGACCCAGTTTAAAAGAAATAAACATTGGCTTTTGAGTTCTTCCCTTTTCCTCATTCTTATTTTCTTTTCAGAATATACTCCTAAATTAGAAAATTGAATTATTCAGATCTCATATTTTATAAAATTATTATTATAAAATTGCACAATAATGACTTAAAACAAGAAATTAATCATTTAAAAATGTTGAGATTGCGTGAGATATGAGGTGTTTTTTTCTTTTTCAAAAACATTTTAATATGTGACATGCAAGTTGGCACACGCACACACGTACAGTGGCGGAGCCAGGATTTACTGTTTATGGGTGCACAATTAGTTATGGGATTCGGCGGCTCAGGGGCAGCGCCCTTGAATTTTTTTTTATTAAGAAAAGTTTTAAACATATTAAAAAACAAAAGAACATAAACAATAAAAGAAAGAAAACTTCAACCTAACATAGAAAAATAATAATCAAGAATCAACTAAACTTTACTTTAAAACGATTACAAAAGCATTCTTCGATTCTTTATTCCTTAAAAATATTGCATTATAACTTCATCGCCAATCTTATCAAATATATCATGTTCAACATAAGTGTGTCAAGAGTTCTCTAAGATCATGCAAAGTGAGTTTGAAATGTCTACGATAGGAGAATTAAATTTCTTCTTTGGACTTCGAATCAAGCAAAAGAAGAATGAAATATTTATTTCCCAAACCAAATACCTACGAGAGCTTCTTAAGAAATATGGAATGGAGTTTTCTAAGATCATGCAAGGTGAGTTTCAAATGTCTACGATAAAAGAATTAAATTTCTTCTTAGGACTTCGAATCAAGCAAAAAAAACAATGAAATACTTATTTCCCAAACCAAATACCTGTGGGAGCTTCTTAGGAAATATGGAATGGATCACTGCAATAAAGTTGATACCCTTATGAACTCAATGACTTTTATAATATCCTAATTTTTACTTTTAGGATTTATTTATAATTAAGAGTGAAATTATAGATGATAAATGTATTTATAATTTTTAAAATATATAAAAAAATGAAAATAGTGGGTATTTTGTTGTATTTTTTTTACCTATAAAAAAAAGGAAAAAAAGAAAAAAGAAAATGATTGCGTTTGATTTGGTGCGTTAAACATGGGAATATGACATGTGAATTGCAAAAGTTAAAAGGATGATACATCCACCGGGAATCGAACCTGGGTTGCAGGGATTGTAGCGTGCTAAGTTGTTCTACCACTAAGCTATTAGTGCATCTATATGAGGAGTTCCTTCAAAATATATATCTATTCTAAAATTTTTATGTCTGCACTTACAGACATGTGCACCAACGTAACTCCGCCACTGCACTCGTATATACACACCCCATTATTCTATATACAAGTAGGAAAGTAAACAATGCCAACATGACATAAAATATTATAATAATAACATTTCAAAATAAATAAAGTTAGTTAAAATTAGTTATCAATGTACCAATGCACAACCTGGCATCATATTAATTGTAGGGCCCACTTGCTTTGTCAGCAGATGCCTTGTGATGTTGGTGACCCCCACCATATCCAAAAGATATGGGAAATCTATATGAGCCCGGAAAAAAAATCTAAAAAAAGTTTAAAGATTTTGAAATTTTCAGAAAATGTCTCAGGGTCTTTTCTTGTTAATATAGTTGTTAATGGGTAGGTTATTAACAACTAAATCAGTACTATTAATAACAATATTATAACAACTAAATCTGTATCGTTAACAACAATATCAGCTCCGTTAACAAGTAACGTTTTAATGAAATTATATCAGAAGATTTACAGAATCTTTAGACCTTTTTTGGGTTTTTTTTCCTGTTAAAAGGCCCTCATATAAATTTTTTCTAAAAGAAAAGGCATCCAAAATAAAAGACGGACCCCACCCATTTACATACACAACACAACGTGAAAAAGTGAAAAGTAATTGGAGGGAAGGAACAAGTGGACAAGTCTTCTTGACTTTATTCATCTCTTCAGATGATCAGGTTTAGAGCTGTCAAAATGGGCTGAGCCCCACGGGCCAGCCCGTTGAATCCCATCCTTAGCCCCCATATTTTTAGCCCTCATAAGATGGGGTTATTTTTGGCCCTAGCCCAAAATAACCCCCACTTTTATGGGGCTAAGATAGGGCTACCCGCGGGCCCAATTACAACTACCCCAAATTTGCCCTGATTCAGCCCTCTTACTCATCTAATTTACTCTTCAGCACACATTTATCAAAAACTAAAACTAAAACTAAAACTCAACACACGTTTCATCACCTTGTGCCTCCGCCTACCGTCACATCGTCCGTCCAAATTAACCCCAGCTCGTCATGGTTGCTTCACTCTCCAGTGGATCGATGACAGCAATTGGTGGAATTTTCCGGCGGTTGACATAGTGGAAATCTCGCCAAGAATCAACAAGCATACGTCGCCGTTTGCTGTTCCGGCGGAGAAGGAGAGGAAGAAGAAAACGGCGTCGACGCCGACCACGAAGAAGGTGGCGGAAAAACCAAAGGTGAAAGTGAAATCACTGAGAGGAATTACGATTCCGAAACCGAATGCTTCAAAATTGATGTTAAAACTGAACTACGACGACGTTTTGAGTGCTTGGCCCGACCGAGGGACGCCTTTCACCGACACACCTGGAAAAGATTCCAATGTATGTTCCTCATCACTCGCCGGCCAATCAAAATGCAAAAACAAGAGTAATAAAGTTTGATATCTGTGGTTGGAGAATGGAGATTACAGAAACAGAGCATTTGCACTGGCAATAAGCTCTTTGCCTATTTCACTTTCTTCTTTCTTCTTTTGTTCATTCTCCAATGAGAAAATTTCCATATTATATTATAATTATACCGCTACATTTCTATTTATTGTATTTACCTTAAAAAATGAAACATAAATTTAAACTGTTTATATATTTAAAATAATTATTTTTACCTTTTCTTTGTCCCTTTCTTTCCTTTTAAGTCTTTTATATATATATATATATAAATTATGAGCACGTAGTATAATTTAGTGTTTTTTTTATTATATTGTTATTGGATATAAATAATTTCTCATTCTTAAATGTTATTCTATGCTTAAAAGATGTGAAAACTTACTTGAAACATGATATTTTAAAAATGATGCTGACTTTATTGGGTAAATAGTAAAATTCTTAACTCTCAAATGAAGGAATGAAAAATAAAGCACAGGTCTCACTTGGTTTACGGTAAGTAAATTATTACCAGTGAAGGTTACATTTGTTTAACAGTTCACTTTGTTGATGATAATTGGAGATTAATTAGTAAGATTCTGAACTTTTGTCGAATAAAGCCTCCACATACTGGGATTGAAATGGAAACTACTTTGTTTGATTGCTTGAAGCAATGGGTTATTGAGAAGAAGATATTTTCATAATGTTTTATATGTACTCATAATATTGATCGGTTATGTTGGAATTGATTGCTTAATTGCGTGATTGTATTTTAATTGATTGTGAATTTTATATGAAGAAGATTGTAAAATTATTTCATCAAGAAGCACTAACAGTAGAATCCCAAGGGGCATCAAGAATTTCAAATTGAAGACTAGAGAGGGACGAAAACACCAAGGGATCATGATTCAGATTCTGTGTGGTTATTAGGGTAGAAAATGATGTTTCTTTCATGAAGCTTTTTCTCACCTTTATATTTGTGGATGCTATTTGGTAATATGTTTGAACAGAGTTGCGAATGATATTTGGTAATCTTCCAGAATTATATTTCCATATCTGAATACAAACGAATGGATGTGTTGTAGATATAAAATGTTTTTTGGCCCGCGGGCCGGCCCTAACCCTTAGGGCTCAATTATCTTTTAGCCCGTGTGGGCTACTTCACATGTGGGCTTTTTGGCCCTGTGGGCTTTTTGGCCCTAACCCATGCGGGCTAGGGCCTAACGGGCCAAAGTGGCCCGTTTTGACAGCTCTAATCAGGTTAATTGCAGTGGCTTGCTGAAGGAAACGGCTAAAGAGGATTCAGAATTTAAATATTTTATTAAAGCAAATAAAGCGTTCTAAAGTATTTTATTTTAAATGGTATATACAATATTTTTTAAGTGCGTCCATTACTTTTAAATATTGTTTTTAAAGAAAGGGTAAACTGAAATGAAAACTTATTTTAAGTTTAGTGGGAATGATTTAAGTGGTATTTATAGTCATTTCAATTATTTTTTATTTTCAAAACGTTATACTCCCTTTAATCTTAAATATAAGATATAGTCGACTTTCTTAAAGAGTTTAAGAAGTTAAATAAATTATTTTGAAATATTGTGGGTCTACATTCCCACGAACCGGATTAATTAGTTCTTAGTAGCGCCGAATACCACTATATTAATAAAAAAAAAAAACATAATATAAAGTGGAATGAACTGCAAAATTAAATAGAAAAAGTGATTTTGAAAAGGAAAATAAGGAGACTTGACTACTATGGAGTAGTCAATAGCAGTTTTCCTGGAAGAAAGTAAGATTTTTATAAATAAATATAAATTAATGTTTACAAAAACAAAAGTATAATTTATTTAATCAACCTTCATCGTCATCTCTATAAAAAATATGTGGAGAAAATATTTGTAATGAGTTTAATATTTTGTGCAAAAATTAAATTTAAATTAAGTGATAATACAACATAACTTATGAAAATACACTGAACTATAGGTAAATTGTCATCACCTTTAGGGAAGAAGTTTTCGAAATTAGAGGGCTGAAATGGCTCACTATCATAAGTGATATTATTACAATCACTCATGTCATAAAGGTCTCAAATCTTTAAGTGAACCACCATATTTCAATTGTTGTTACTCCTGTCCTTGACACAATAAACCTAATGTGTCTTTGAGACAATAATATATAACTCATTATCTTCAGATTGACCAGTGTGAATTGATTGGAAGACATTTACTAATGTGATGCCTAAGTTGTCAATTGTGAGCCCTCATGAAGTTGTCGTATTTGCCCACAAACACTTGAATAGCATTACGGTAAAACGGTCTTGGGAATTTATCTTTACAGAAAGTCATAATAATTGCAGTTACTTTAAAATAATTAAAAAATTATCAATATTCATAATAAAATTAGAATAATAGGAGAAAATGAAATAAAAGAGTTTACTAACCTCAAGTGCCTAGCTTTGTAAGTGCTTAAGCAGGACCTCAAAGATGTACCAAAATCTGAATGAGGACACGTGAGAAACAAATTTGTGAAAACTATTCAAGTACGGGGTGACGGCAAGTTTAAAGAGTTGACATTTGTGGCGGTTTTACATAAAATCGCTATAGAGTGTTGATATTTCTAGAGATTTCATAAAAATTGCGAAACCACTATCTCAACCGCTACAAATCAAGAAATTCTATTTAGTAAAACGTGAAATTTTTTGGCGATTTTATATAACCGCTATAAATGTGCATACCATCTGCATTTTGTAGTGGTTCTTGTCATACAAATCGCTACAAATGAGCCAGCGTTGTATAAATAAACTGATACAAATTTGACACTGGCTTGATGCCATATTTTGTATCTTTTTTTGTGTGTGAAAACATCTACAAATATTATTCAATAACCAACGCGCCACTAGGTAGGAGTCATACCATTACAAATTTATAGCGGTTTTAGAATAAACTGCTATAAATCTTCATATTTGTAACGATTTATTTCAATTGCTTTCAATTAACTGCTACAAATTAACAGGTTTCCTTCTTTTTTTTCTTTTTTGTATCGACGTCCTAACCATACAAACAAGTTTAAAGAATACCAAAAATATATCCTCTATAACGTACATTCTAACCACTTCTAGACCCTCAAGTGTGTTTTGTATTGCATATGACACGCTAAAATATATATTTTTTGCCTATGTTTTGGATTAAGATAATAAATCCTTTGAATTAATTAATTAATTAATTAAGAGGTAGCGTGAGGAGGACGCTATAGGTTTTGCCCTTTAGGAATATGCTCGGTCTCTTTTGCCTATGTTTTGGATTAAGATTATGGAGGTCATCATAACACAGTGGCCTTCACACTACCTTTAGCCTTCAGTGTTGGCGTAATTATGCCTTCACATTGAGGAAGTAATAATATAATAAAATAGAGCGTTTAAATATTTTAGAGTAATAATATTGAAAGTGGCTGACCATTAAAAAAAAAAAAGAAATAAGGTATTACTCTCAAGTAAACATATGAAATGGTTGGTTCTCGATTTACGAGGCGACGCGAGGCAATCTTCATTCCCAGAAATGCCGCCAACAACCCACCGAACCCACTAGTGAATAATTATTCTTAATATATTGATTGAGTTTGTCCAAATCCACCCATTAATCAATCCTCTTAATTAATTGATCCAGAGCGTAACCTATCGCGTGAAGAGGACGTTGTGGCTTTTACCCTTTTGGAATTTTTTTTTTTTTGAATAAGAAAGGCAAGCCTAAGCTTGAGATAATGAGAGTTAAGGACTAGACATCGGGGGTCTAACCCTTAATACAACAAACTAGCAAATGGGCTAGATACAAGATATTTGATCTCTTAACACCATATCCAGGCATCCCTGCGGAATTGTGGGGACCAGTATCACATCAGTAGTATCGGAAGCTTCGTGGCCAAGTTTGGCCATGTAGTCAGCGCAGGCAATGTTATCTCTCGGGCTGTAGCGAACTTCGACTTCCCAATCCTGGTAAAGAAGGTGGCGAACCTCACCAACGATCGGACGGAGCGGGTGATCAGTGCAGCAGTCTCTCATAATGGAGTTGATAGCATCAAGAGAATCCGAGTAGAGAGTAATTCTTCGAAAGCCCAACTGACGACCCATTATTAGGCCTATCATGATAGCATGAAGTTCTGCTTCGACAACGGTATGAGTTCCAAGGAATTTGTGAAATCCCATCAGCCAATGACCTTGGGAATTCCTTAATACTCCTCCGCAAGCTGATCGTTGTTGATCACGAACTGACCCGTCCACATCAATGCGAACCACATTAGTAGGGGGAGGTGTCCAACTCGTCTCGTCACACCTGTCAATTTTAAAAATTTTGTGATTTAAGGATTGCCCAACTGCATTTTCCATAAGAAGATAACTACATAAGTGTAACATCTCCCTTATATCGGTGCTTTCATTTTGGAACAAGGATTTGCATCTGGTAGTCCAAAGAATCCAGCATCCGAAACTGAAAACTCTTGGCCAAGAGAAGTTCAGGAATCTTCCTTTTCCGGGATGGTGATTAGCATTCCATTTTAGCCAATTGTGCAAGTTACCTGCAAAAAACTGAAAAAAATAGTTAGGATGCAAGATTTGCTTCCACAGGTTTTTCACTCTCTCGCAATCCCTGATTATATGGATCACGCTCTCTTCCCTGTTGCATGAGAAAGGACAAAGACTGTCACTTGTGAGACCTCTTCTGGCTCTGAGGGAGTTAGTGGCAAGTCGTTCGTGACCAACTTGCCACATGAAGAATTTAACCTTTTATGGAATATTCCATTTCCACATCTGGGACCAGAAGCTATACACTCCCCCCGTTTCTTGATTGGACAGAAAATGGTAGGCAGACTTCACGGAGAAGCAACCATCTCTCGCAATCCTCCAAGTGAAGCAATCAAGGAAGTTATTAGACGGGGGGCGCATTTTAAGGATAGTGTTGATGATAGAAGGCGGGAGAACCCCCTGCCACCCCGAAGTGTCCCACCCTCCATTCGTCAAAAGGTAGTCTTTCACCGTTGCCTCCACATCGACAAAGGTTGGGTTAGAAACAAAAGAGATCAAGGGACGATCGAGGGGGAGCCAGCAATCAAACCAAAACTTAGTACCCTCACCGTTGTTAACCTTTTTCCCCACACCTGTAAGGAATTTATCCCAAACTTCGACGATTGCTTTCCAAGCGGAGGATGAATTTCTTTTCCTTGAGACAGAAGGCATCGAGAGGTCACCGCAGTTGTATTTAGCCCAAAGACATTGAACCCAGAGTGCTTGCTTGTTCGTCAACAGATTCCAACATAGTTTCATGATGAAAGCCTTGTTCTGGCGACGAAGATCCTTGAACCCAAGACCTCCTTGTTTCTTGGCCTGGATGATTCTATCCCACGCGATGAGGTGCATTCTTTTTATATCCTCTTCTTGGGACCATAGGAACTTCCTTGAGATTTTATCCAGCTCATTAATAGTACAAATAGGAAGAAGAGCGGACTGCATGCAGTAACTTGGAAGGGAAGATAAAACCGATTTTATAAGCACCGAATGACCTGCAATAGTCAAGAACTTGCTTTTCCACATTGATAACTTTTTTCGTGCCTTCTGAACAATGGGATGATAAGTTGCTTTCGTTACACGGTTGTGGATAATTGGCACTCCCAAGTACTTCCCAAGATCCGGCGTGATACCTATGCCAAGTAACTGGCTAAGCTCCAAGGCCCTATTGAAATTAATATTCTTGGAACAAAACATTCGAGATTTTTCAAGGTTGATTATGTGACCAGAGACCTCACAAAAGCTTTGCATTACTTTTCGGACTTCATCCATTTGATCATGAGAGGCTTCCGTAAAGAGAATAAGATCATCAGCGAAAAAGAGATGAGATATACGCGGTCCTCCTCTTTTGAAAGAGAACGGTTTCCAACATCGTGCATCACACTCCGCTTTGATGAGATGGCCAAGTCGTTCCATACAAAGAACAAAAATATACGGGCTTAGCGGGTCACCCTGTCTGACTCCTCTGGAAGGGGTAAAAGTTGGACTTTCATCACCATTCCAAAGAATAGACATAGAGTTTGTGGAGATACAGGCCATAATGAGGTCAATGAGATCGTCCTTCAACTTTAGCCGAATAAGAGTGTTCCTGATGAATCCCCAGTCAAGCCTGTCAAAAGCTTTTTCCATGTCAATCTTGATGGCCACAAAGCCTTTCTTACGTCCCTTCATTCTCACAGAATGGATGACCTCTTGAGCAATCAAGACATTATCACAACTAGATCTGTTAGCAATAAAGCTACATTGCTCAGGACTTATAAGGTGATTCATGAGCTTTCTGAACCTATTAGCCAACACCTTAGTGATGATTTTGAAACTGACATTGCACAAAGAAATAGGTCGAAAGTCCCTTAATGTGGTAGGATTGTCAACCTTAGGGATAAGAACGACCTTGGACTTATTAATAATCGCCATAGTTGATGGATTGTTGAAACATTCATGAATAAAGTCACATATCTTGGCCCCCCACGGTATTCCATTGTGTCTGAAAGAAGTAAGCATGGAGACCATCAGGACCAGGCGCCTTAAAAGCGCCCATGGCGAAAGTAGCATTTTTTATCTCCAGATTTGTAATATTTCTTGACAGCTTATCCAACTGGTGATCATTGATGAGAGGGAAATTTGAGCACCACTGGCCAGGATCTTTAACCAAGGCATCACGAGTATAAAGCTTCACGAAGAATTCATGCGCCATCATCTTTGCCGTATCATGATCATCAATCCACTCCCCAACATCATTTTGAATGGCACCAATTCTCTGCTTCTTTCTTTTAATTACAGTGGAGGCATGAAAGAATCTTGTATTCCTGTCACCCCCCTGGAGCCATTTGCATCTTGATTTTTGAAACCAAGTGATTTCCTCTTGGGAGGCCACTTTATGATATTCTCTCCATAATTTTTCCTCCAGTCTGGAGAGGCCCGTCTGCAAATTCGCTCTTCTACATCTATCAATTCCCTCCAGGCGACAAAGCAACTCTTTTTTCTTCTTAGAGAAGTTACCAACCCGATTATCATTCCAATCTTGGGTAGATATTTGAAAGTCGTGCAAACCTTGTATCCAGTTTTTATCACGCCAAGCCTCAGTGGCGACATCCTTAAAATCCTCTTCAAGAGCCCAAGCAAGCTGATAAGAGAAGGATTTTTGAAAAGATCTCCTCCGGTATGTAGTATTAGAGTTAACCACCACAATTCTATGATCAGATTTAAATTTGAGCTCGTGTCTAACAGAAAAATTTGGAAATGAGTTGATCTAGTTGAAATTAGAGAAGACCCAATCCAATCTCTCTTTCAAACCCTTGCGCTCCCAAGTGAATATGTCGCCCTGAATCTTGGCTTCAACAAGATCAACGTCATCAATACAGTCTTTAAAATGTTGCATTGAAGCCCAAGGTGGGTTGGCTCCTCCAAGTTTGTAATTAGGCGAGAGATAAATATTGAAGTCACCCAAAACAAGCCAAGGAAGATTGGTATTGGCAGCAAGGGATCGAAGAGAGTTCCATAAAGCCAATCTACCAGTCTGGCTAGTTTCACCATAAACAATAGTCACAATGCTCATAATGTTATTACAGCGATCCACGACCTGACAGTGAAGGAGTTGGGTGGTTGAAGTGAGATAAGTTATACCGAAAGCATCATTATTCCACAAAACCCAGATTCCTCCAGAGAAGCCAGTAGATTCCACTCGAATCCAGTGACTGAATCCAAGTCTACGACAAACTCTATTAGCTCTATCACCACTAATGCGGGGCTCCAAGAGACAAAGAATATCAATATGATATTTATTAATAATATCTTTAACATTTAAAGGGAAAGAACAGCTACCGGCTCCCCTGCAATTCCATGAGGCAATAATCATTTAAAAGATATAAACAAGGAAGGGATAGAGATACTTACCTGGTGCCTTTAGCCTCCTTTCTATGTTGCCTCCCAAGATGGGCTTCTACTACAAATGATCCATTAGCCTCCATGAAATCCGGAGCAACATCTTCATTGGGATGCCATTGTTCGGGTGGCCTCGTATTATCCCATTGAGACATAGGATGCACTTGCTGAAGAGGAGGATTAGAAGAGTGCTCCATAGAACCTGAGGGTTGACCATTTCCTTGATGAGTCAAATGCTCCAAACAGCCATGGACCAAGTTGTGAGCTCGTGGGCCCTTTTTTTTCCCAGAAATTTTATTATTGTGCTCCACTTGATTGTTGACAAAAGCGCTCCTTGTAGGTGGCTGAATCACTTGTTGGATTACCCCATTAGAGCCCATTGGTTCATTAATTGCATGAGGTTCAGCATCACTATTTGCATTAGACGGCTCGGTAGGAGGCAGCGACCCAGCAGAAGGGGAAATGACTAAGGCTAAAGAGTTGCCTTGCGCATTGGGCTCAAGAGGAGGTTCATTCGGTCCAGAAGAAATTGGCAGCCCAGGTAGTGTACTCGGCCCAGCAGAAGAAAGCACGCCTTTTGCTTCTTTTGGTCTATAAAGAGTTTTTGTTTTTAAATTAAAACCAGAACTCTGACCATTTGACTTGCCAGCTGTTTCTTGTTTATTTCCACGAGGCAGCCGGTCTTTTCCCCTCTCCCCCTGTCGCACCAAATTAATGCCCGTTGGCCCCTTACAGTGAGTAGCATCCTCCATTGTCAGACAATCTTCAACCTCCAGATCCCCTATTGCCGCAAATCGCGATTTCTGAGCAAAGGAAACAGATTTCGTCATCCTTGCTCCTTGTCCCGAGGCCTGTTGCGAGACGTTGCTGCTATTCGACCGTTGCTGGGGACGTGCGCGGTTGGCTCGACGGTTCACAAGCATCCAGTGGCTGAAAGCCTCATTGGAGGCTGTCGTCGGCGTTGCCGATGATCCTACTGCACGATTCGCAGGTTGCAGCGGTGGCTGTTGCGGTGGTCCTGATTCAGGTGGCTGGACCGATGATGAGCATTTGAATGGGCAATTTTCCCGGCGATGTCCAAATCTCCCACATGTGAAGCAGATAAGGGTAAGGCCTTCATATTCGACATTGAAGATTGATCCCGCTACTATCACCTTCGGAACTAGCTTTTTCTGGAGATTTAACTCCACACAAATTCTGACGAACTTCCCTCTTTGGATTTTTGGTGTTGCAGCTTGATAATCCTGAAGGGTGTTCATATCCACCCTGAGCATGCGGCCAATACGATCTCCTAGCCGAGAGACACAATGTTTGTTGTAACAATGGATTGGCACGTCTGGAATTCGAACCCAAGTTGCAACTCTACCAAGTGGATTTTGGTAAGGATTGAAATATGGTGTCCATCTCTGAATCAGAACGCAATGTTGCTTAATCACCCAAGGTCCCTCATACAAAACTTTCCTGTAATGAGACCTCCATACCTGTTGATCCTGGAATCTGACAATAAAATAGTTATTTGGAATGTCAATTAGTTCAAAGTTAGAGAACCCCCAGAGCTTAATGAGAAGCTCTTTTAGCACAAATAGATTGAATTTTTTTTTCCAAGCACTGTGAGAATCAGGGCATAATTCCATGGCTCACACCATTCATTATATTCTTCCTCTGAGCAAGGTGCCACTGGATACATTTCCATAAGTTTTTGCATTTCTTCAGTTGCCTCTGGAATTTTCCAACTTATTTCTTTGTCATCAGTGAATAAATCTTCTTCCTCCATTACATTGTCACTGTGAGCTACCCCATTAAATCCCAAGAGAGAAGCACGGTAGGAGGGGAATTTGGGGTGATTTGATTCATTTTTGTCGCTCAATTCCTTGCTTTTAGAATTTTCACTTTGCTCAGTAGATTTGTCTGATTCCTTCTCAGACATAACATCATCCATAATGAGCTGGGGGATTTCCTCTGTTTTCTTTTTCTTCTTTCGGTCATCTTGTCCTTCGGCGGGTGGCCGGTCTGGTGGGAGCTTTCGCTGTCCAGAATCAGCTAAGAGCAGAGCTTTGACAGAGTCGGTCATGTTCATCT
The DNA here is from genome assembly GCA_034222035.1 of Acacia crassicarpa. Classification (NCBI taxonomy): domain Eukaryota; kingdom Viridiplantae; phylum Streptophyta; class Magnoliopsida; order Fabales; family Fabaceae; genus Acacia; species Acacia crassicarpa. The sequence goes on from JAWXYG010000003.1 coordinate 47,196,460, forward strand.
TCCACCAATAAAATCTCTAATGAGACTCTTTCTCAATATTCCCTGTAATCTTCAACGGAAATCAGTAATTGTAGATTTTACCCTTTTGGAATATTGTAAAAGGCTAAAGTCAAGGGCTTTTTTACCAAAATAATATTTTTTTAAAAAAAATTTACCAATCTAACGGCACAATCATACTAGGGAAGACGACATCACTACCAATCATGTCAGACTGTCTGATGCCAGCCACACTTAGTGGCGTCAACCATGTTGATGCCACTAAGTGTGGCATTTAAATATTTAATGGATGCCACTTTTTAAAGTGACGTCCATTTATTAAAAAAAAAAATGGATGCCGCTTAAAATGTGGAGTCCATTTAAAAAAAAAATTATAATTATATTTAAAATTATAAATAATAATTATAAATAATAAAAAGAATAAATAATGATTTTAATTAATAATTAAGAGAATTAAAATATTTAAAATTTATTTTAAACCTGTGAGACTTGCTTCATTCTGTGAGATCTGGGTGATGGATATCTCCCAAAAATCTTTGTAAGGCTCACCTCATCCTCAAAGACTTACAATCTCTTGTATTCCACACAATTTGTGATCGGTGTGACTGCTGCATCTTCTCTATTGGTGTTTTTCCCTCGAAGTTTAGAGAAGGTGCAGCAGTCACACCGATCACAAATTGTGTGGAACACATGAGATTATAAATATTTAAGGATGAGGCGAGTTTTATAGAGATTTTTGGGAGATATCCATCACCCAAATCTCATAAGATGAAGTAAGTCTCACAGGTTTAAAATAAATTTTAAATATTTTAATTCTCTTAATTATTAATTAAAATCATTATTTATTCTTTTTATTATTTATAATTTTAAATATAATATAAAATTATTATTATTTTTTATTAATTAAAATTATCATTTATTCTTTTTATTATTTATAATTAATTATAATTTTAAATATAATTATAAAATTATTATTATTATTCTTTTAATAAGTGGACGCCACTTTTTAAGTAGCATCCATTATTATTGTTATTTTTTTAATAAATGGACGCCACTTTAAAAAGTGGCATCCATTAAATATTTAAATGTCACACTTAGTGGTTGACACTTGACGCCACTAAGTGTGGTAAGTTTCAGATAGTCTGACGCGACATCCAGTTGTGTCAGATTGTCTGACACGATTGGTAGTGACGTCATCCTTTGTAGTGTGACTGTCCCAAAACAACTTTATTTTAGTAAATAGTTTCAAAAGTATTCCAAATTCATAATTTTTTTTTAAAAAAAATATTAGTTTGGTAAAAGAGCCTAAAGTCAAGTCACTCCAAATCATTTGAATGTTTCGAATTATGCTTTCATGCTTCACCTCTATCACATGTTATAATTAATACTGGTATATCAATTTATCTCCATTTGCTATTAATTATAAGACCCAGTCTCAAAGAAATAAATATTGGGTTTTAGTTCTATCTTTTTTCTCTTTCTTTTTTTTTTTAAAAATACGCTCCTTAATTAAAAAATTGAATAGGGATAAAATTATCACAATTTATTATAAAAAAATTGTCACAATTTTTTTTATCATATGAAATTAGACTTATAAATATAACTATTTTTTTTAAAAAGTTTTTAGTTGACGTCAAAAATCCTCAGGTTGCTTCTCAAGGAAATAGGACGAAGGAGGCGCTGCGTTGTCCCCACCACCCACCATTGACGAAGTGAAAAGAAAAAGAGATGGGACAACTCAGTCTGCGTTGGGAAATGAGAGAAGGTGGCAAATCCCAACTTTAAGTGTGAAATGAGAGAAGAAAAGAAAGGATAAAAAAAAGAGTAAATACCTATTTAGTCTTTAAAAAAAATATAAACTTCAATTTGGTCTCTGAAATATAAAAAAAAAATTTTTTTTAGTTTCTGAAAAGGATGAATAAAGATTGATTAGTGAATATTTTGATCCCTAAAAAATTTCTAAAAATTCTTTTTTAATCCATAAAAATATTTTATTTTAGTCTATAAAAGCAAAATAAAAGTTCGTATTTTTTTCAGGGACTAAATAAGATATTTATTCTAAAAGAAAATATTCAGTCTGAACTCTGAACTGTAAAGTGATGGGACGAAGCAGCAGGCTCCTGTTTTAGTGCCTAGTGTTATAGAGCATAGACTGTAGGGATTCAAAAAATAAAAATTGACTTGACTTGCTTGGGGATGTTTCACCAGTTTTAGATTCCCTCATATATGTGGGGAACCCCCCCCCCCCCCCCTCCCCCCTCCCCTCCCCCCTCCCCTCCCCTAGTATCTGATTTTTAACTTTAAATTTAAAAAAATAGATAGTACTAATTTAATGTTTTATAAAATTATTATTTTAAACATAAATAAATTAAACTTACTTTTAAATTATGATCTATATAATTTATATTTGTAATACAAACACAATTAATAAGAAAAATCAATTTATAAAATACTATTATCATTATCTTAGAAAATATTAAATTTGAACTGTCAATTTTTGTATCTAAGAATAGAAATAAGATTCTGAAAAGAAAAGGAGAGAAGAGATTCTGAGAAAATCTGCTCCCCATATATATGGCTGTGCGCGTGTTGTTCCCTAGTTTATATATAAAAATCTTTCACATGTAATTAAAACTAAATAAATTACTCACATTTTGAGGAAATATCCTTAATTAAATGCAATAAACGCTAGCACAGTTCTTCCTATCTCTCTTAATCCATATATCCATCGTGATTTTTTTTGACATCATTTGCGCTATATTACTAATATTAGAAAAAATATGACCGTAATTTTTTCCATAAATTTTGCATATCTAAGAACCTACGAATAAGAGTATAAAATGTTTGTAAAAGGTCGAAAGTGACCTTACTTTCTTTGTGCTCTCTCTTTTTTATCCTTTTTGCTTTTCATTACTTCAGAGCACGATATCATCTCCTCTGGCCTCTTTCCTCTCTCACCTCTGTACGTACGATCGAACACCTACGCTCCCTCTCACTGGTCTCTTTTGCCATCCCAAAAAAAGAAAAAAGAAAAAAGTTAAGGTACAATTTTACTAACGAATTATTGGTTTATGAGCGTCATACACAATTAATTATTAAGTAGATCAAAAATACCAAAAAAAGTTTTACTCAGGAGCGTCCAGCACAACGCCGTTAAACAAAAGTTAACGTCCGTTATCTAAAGTATAAATTCGCTAACGAACTTTTACCCTAGAAGCGTCCGACACAAAATTCTAAATTTTACTAAATTTAATAAGTTTTTTTTTATTGTTATTATTCAAAACTACTTGTATAGATATCTATTGTCTATAGACAAAAATTACTGATTCTTCAATTTTGTCAAAATTATAATTTTCTTAAATAAACAAAATTTTTAATTAAAAATATAATTATATAATTTAAATAAAACTAAAGGTGTTTTATAGTTTATTATATATGTTAAACAAAAAAATTATATAATTTATTTTTATTTTAGAAAAAATTTATGTGATTTAAAAAATTCATTTAATGTTAATAAAATTTTCGTAGGCCAAGTTGATCCGTGACCCATTAAACTTGCTATTTAACCTATTATTAAATTGTCCTTCCGGATTTATATTATTAAGTATCAATATTAATAGCCATTAAAAATAAATCATATATATATATATTTGTTTAACATATAAATTAAACTATAAAAGACCTTGAGTTTTATTTAAATCATATAATTAAATTTTTCAATTAAAAATTTTGTTTATTTTAGCAAATTATAATTTTGACAAAATTAAAGAATGAGTAATTTTTTTTCTATAGATGTCTATACAAATAGTTTTGAATAATGACAATTGAGAAAAAACTTATTTAATTTAGTAAAATTTAGAATTTTGTGTCGGGAACTTCTAGGGTAAAAGTTCGTTGGCGAATTTACATCTTAGATAACGGACGTGAACTTTTGTCTAACGGCGTTGTGTTGGACGCTTCTAAGTAAAATTTTTTTTGGTATTTTTGGTCCACTTAATAGTTAATTATGTTGAACGCTTCTGAACCAATAGTTCGTTGGTAAAATTACACCTTAACCTTAAAAAAAAAAAATGTGTAGAGAAGATTTTAATGATTTTTTTTTTTGGTCAAAGAGAAGATTTTAATGATGAGTTTAACATTTTATACAAAAATTAAATTTAAACGAAATGATCATAAAATGTACTGTATCTGATAAGTAAATTGGTATGGCCTTTAAAAGAAAAAGTTTTTGAAGGACGACATAATGTCATCAGTGTCACCTCGGATACGTCTATATTATTAATAGAAAAAAAAAACATAATATAAAGTGGAAGCAACTGCTAAAATTACGCGGAAAAAGTGACTTTGAAAAGAAAAATAAAACAAAGAGACAGCTGCGACTTTCCCGGATGAAGCGTATCTTCCAGTGATTTCACACCAGGGAAACAACTGCTATATAATAGCTCTTGAGGACATTTTCAGTCTTCACCATTGCCGAAAGCTAGCTAGAGTCAGTATAAAGTCCTAGTAAATCGTCTTTTAGCAGTGAGTCGTGAGTGTGGAGAAGAAAGTGAGATCGCTTGAACAACTTTTGTGAAGCAGTATTGGTTATGGTATAACGAGTTTTAGAGATTTGCACATTTGTTTTTACTTTATTAATATTGTTTCGTCTACTTGTTTTAATTTCATACCTCTTTATTACTTTCCATGTCTTTGCCCATTACACAGGGGAAAAAAGGAAAGGGGAAAAAATTATTACTTTCCACGTCTTTGCCCATTACACAGGGGAAAAAAGGAAAGGATCGAACTCCTGAAACGGCATATAATGTTGGAGGAGAATCTTCTTCTACCTTGGGGAGAAAAGGAAAGGATCGAACTCCTGAAACGGCATATAATGTTGGAAGAGAATCTTCTTCTACCTCTAATACTCTTATTTCAAGTCCTGAATGCAAGTATGACGTTTTCTTGAGTTTTGCAGGGAAAGACACTCGCTTGAATTTCACAGGTCACTTATATGAAGCTTTTAGTAGAAGTGGCATCATATGTTTTCGGGATGATGAAGCTCTTCAGAAAGGGGAAGACATAAATTCTCTCTTTCGAGCAATTCAGGATTCTCTCTGTGCCGTTCTTGTCATCTCTGAAAATTATGCAAAATCTAGATGGTGTTTGGATGAGCTTCAAAAAATTCTTGAATCCCAAAATACATTGGGTCAAAGGGTTTTTCCCATCTTTTATAATGTTGATCCAGCTGATGTAAGAAGCCAACGAGGAAGTTTTGGGAAAGCCTTGGCTCAACTTGAAGAGAAATTCAAACAAAATCCAACCAAAGTGCAAAATTGGAGAACTGCTTTGTCAAATATTGGCAACTTGTCTGGCTGGGTCACAAAGGACCGGTAAGTTTTCTTTTACAACCATTTAATCACATTTACCATATTTTTCTTTTCTTTTTTTTTGGTCATGATCTATAATTTTGGTCTAAATCGGTCATAATCATTTTCATAGTCTTCCTTTTAGACAATAACTGGGAAATCTCACATCCATTTGAACAGAAATGAGAATCAACCATTAATAATTCATTTATTATATATTCATTCAACATCAAAAATCGGTCATATTCGTTCGTTGAAGCATATCCGTTATGCATGTGCTGGTTATGTTAATTTTAATTTCTTTACAATAACTTAATTATAATGTATAAGTATTATCGGCTTAGATATGTTTGTTTTTACCGAAGTTTGTTTAGATATGTTTAGATTATATGAAATGTCTAGGGGAAAAAAGGAAAGCATAACAAATGCCATGACAATATCATTTGATGGATTAAATGATTTTTAGTTGAAAAATCAATTAATTGATTTCAAAGATGTAGAAAATAATTTGAGTTTTTCAAATATTTTATTTATTTTTAGCAAGTGAGTCAAAAAAAAAAAAAAAAGAAAAGAAAGAATAACACATACCAACTTCACTTTGCAAATTGATTAAAATAAAAGTCACTTTTATCAACATTAATCTAAACAAACTCGGAATAAAATGAACTCTTTGTTTGGAAATTATACTTATTATATTTTCTTGAACAAAAAAATATTTAACTATCATCGTTTGTACGAAAGCTATTGTAAGTAAATTATAGATAAATCATATTTTCCTTTATTAAACATTAATGTGTATGCATATATTTATTGAAAACATTAGTTATAGAGTGATAAAACTCTATAAGGACGATAGAGGGGAGGATTTCAAAGCCATTACCTACATTTTGAAATCTCAAATTAAGCTAAAAACCCAATTAAGGATTTATTGAAACTATCTATCTGACTTGGGATTTTTTTATTTTAAATAGCTTTATATGAGATTTTCTTAAATTTTAGTAAAGCACCGGAACACATTTAATTAACTTCCATGTGATCATAAGAATTCAAATTTCTTTTGAAATGTTCTAAGACATAATCGATAATTGTGCTCCATAACTAAAATACCGCAAAATCAAGCACCCAACTCTAGTGGTCCCTTGTCTCCTTCCATAATATAATTATTACAAGTTTAATTGTGCCGAACAATAATTATCAGTTGTCCCTCACTGTAAGTTTTTCTATATTATTTTGAATTTCGATAACTATTTTCCATTTATCGCCATTTTAAAGTAAAATATATTTTCTATAAAGAAATTTCATAGATACCACTCATTAATTATTTTCTCTGTAATATGTGAAGTCTTTCAATGATAATTATTTTTTTTTTTCATTTTTTTTTAACTTGATAGAGATTTTTTTTTTTTTTACTTGAAATTAAAAGTCCCTTTATACTAGTGCATAAGATCTTTTTTTTTTTTTTATACAAACATAAGATCATTTTAATTTGTGAGAAACATATTAATGTGGGGAGTGGATTGCCTTAGTAGCATAAGCCTCAGAATCTCTCAGTATCGCATCAGGACCATTGATTTCTTTTAATCCCAGCCGTTCGTTTCTCCTCTCTTCACTCTTAGTTATTTTACTGTTTCCGTGGCCCACGCCTGCTTCTCTTCTCGCATGTCCACACATAGTACCGCCAAATTCATTTAATGACTTTCATTTAATATTTTATCATGTAGGGCTGAAAATTCCACTCATTCTATTTTATTTAAAAAAAAAAACTTCCACCCCTTAAAATATCCACCAAAATTGTTGTCCCAACAAATAAATCTAAGAAAATTGTTGATCCAAATTATCATTAACTCTCGTTTTAAGTTCATGATTCCATTTTTTAAGTTTAATTTAATTCATCAATATAACTTAAAATAATGACAGGCAATGGCGGGACTATTTTTTTTTTTTTAACCCGGGACAAAAAATAAATATATTAAACTATTGATTTTTTTTCAAGCAATTACACCATGGGAAAAACCAAAGAGAAAAATCTCTCTTTGATTTTTTTTTTTTTTTTTAAATGAGAATCACATAAGTAGCACCCAGTTTCGTTTGTGTGTATATAAAATATCAGTATTTCACAGTGCTGCATTCCTAAAGTTATAGTTAACCTGGTATAACCCTTTACCTATCAAACTAAATGCTTGTGGCAAAAAATGGTACTTTTTGTGTATATAAATTTATCAAGTTTTTCTCATCAATGGAATTTTTATTAGGAACTTATCCATAAGTTCCGCTTATGCAGCTAGTTCATATTTTTTTTTTAGAAATATTTAATATATATATATATATATATATATATATATATATATATATAGAACTAAAAATTGTCGGTTATTTTTTTTTAATTTTCAATATTAGGTGATACTATTTAGTAAATAGTTCAATATATTTTTTTTTTGTCCCGGGTTAAAAAAAAATTTAGTTCCGCCATTGCCTGTCATTATTTTAAGTTATATTGATGAATTAAATTAAACATAAAAAATGGAATCATGAACTTAAAATGAGAGTTAATGATAATTTGGATCAACAATTTTCTTAAATTTATTTGTTGGGACAACAATTTTGGTGGATATTTTAAGGGGTGGAAGTTTTTTTTTTAAATAAAATAGAATGAGTGGAAATTTCAACCCTACATGATAAAATATTAAATGAAAGTCATTAAATGAATTTGGCGGTACTATGTGTGGACATGCGAGAAGAGAAGCAGGGTGGGCCACGGAAACAGTAAAATAACTAAGAGTGAAGGGAGGAGAAACGAACGGCTGGGATTAAAAGAAATCAATGGTCCTGATGTGATACTGAGAGATTCTGAGGCTTATGCTACTGAGGCAATCCGCTCCCATTAATGTGACAGCGGAAAACTGAAAGATGTTCATTTGTTTTGCGAAGAGAAAAATTAAATTTTGAATGATAAATGGGTTATTTGAGTGACAGTTCACATTGGGAAAAAACCAAAAAAGATTTTTTTAAAAAAATTGTACTAGACTAATACACTTTTAAAAATAATTTTCAAACTAATACTGACAGCTAGTGACATCAGAAAGGCTGACGCACTGGATAGTGGCGTAAGACTCCAGTGGCGTGAATATAATTCACGCCGCTAGAGTGGTGTAAATATAATTCATGGCATTCTCTATTGATTGGTGGGGTGAATTATAGAGTGGTGTGAATGATAATAATAAAATTTATAATTGTATTTGAAATTATAAATAATATTTCTAACTAATTATAAATAATGAAAAGAGTAAATAATTATTTTAATTAATAATTAAGAGAATTGAAATATCTAAAATTTATTATAAACCTTAAGATAGATTACTAATTATTTAATATTTTGTACATTAATAATTTGATAAATAAAGTATCTTAACATAGATAAGATTAGTTTAAATAGAGAATAATAATTAGTTAAATAATTAATTCACAAATTAAAAATTAATGAATTAAAAATTTACAATAACACAATGAATGATTCTTTTTGGGCGGAATGATCACGTTTCTAATTTTAACGGGTTGAGGGATCAATTCTGCTTTGGCTAGCTCAACAATTCACATTCCATTTATTTCCATTCCTATTCTCAACTTTATATTCTTATGAAAATTTAATAACAATTTCCAGTTATATACAAAAAAAGAAAGTGTATCTTTAGTGAACAATAATGCTTTTTTCATAAAAATCATATTATTCATTTTCATTTTATTTTATCATAATTATATTATTTATGTATATAATAGTCACGCTAACAATGAATTTTTTTGGTAGGCACGAAGCAGATCTTATAAAAAATATAGTTGGAGATGTATGGAGTTTTTTAAGTACTAAATTACCATCTTTTGATGACAATTTGGTTGGAATTGACTCAAAAGTGGCTGATGTGATTCAATTGTTAGAGATTGGGTTAGATGACAAATGTTTTGTAGGGATATGGGGGATGGGCGGTGTGGGTAAAACAACTCTGGCTAGAGTTGTTTTTGAAAAACTGTCAGACAAGTTTGATATTTGCTGTTTTCTTGAAAAAGTTAAAGATGCTTTGGCTAAGGAAGGTCTAGTCTCTTTGCAAAACAGACTTCTTTCTTGTCTACCGATAAAAGGCTTGAATATATCTGATAGTTATGAAGGAATGAAAATGATAAGAAAGCTCCTCCAGAATAAAAAGGTCCTCCTTGTCCTTGACGACATAGATGATCTGAGCCAATTAAATTATTTGGCTAAAAGACCATATTGGTTTGGTAGAGGAAGCAGAATAATTATCACAACAAGAGATAGCCACTTGCTCACCACATTCAATGTGGAAAGAAAATATGAGATGGAAACCATGAAAGATGATGAATCTCTTCAAATGTTTTCACAAAAAGCATTCAACAAAAATCATCCTGAAGAGAAGTATTTGGAGTATTCTAAATCTGTGGTTAAATGTGTGGGAGGCCTTCCACTGGCTCTCCAAGCTTTGGGTTTATATCTTTGTGGCAGAAGGGAAAAAGCTGTGTGGAGAGACGCTTTAGATAAATTGAAGCAAATTAATCCTTACACAAATATTCTTGAAGTACTTAAACTAAGTTATGATGGATTAGATGAGAAAGAACAGACAATATTTTTAGATATTGTTTGTCTTTTCAAGGGTTGGAGGAAAGAAGAAGTGACTAAAATATTGAAAGCTTGTGATCTTAATCCTATACTTGGAATAGAGGTCTTGATTGAAAAAACTTTACTAGTTGAGACTAAAGCGGGCAGGTTGGATATGCATGAGTTATATGAAGACTTGGGTTGGTATATAATTAAACAAAGTTCCCCCAATAGCAGATTGCGGGAGTATGGGCAAATTAAGAAAGTACTGGAAAATAACAAGGTAAATGCCTTATCTTCTAAGTATCTCATTTTGTTGACATTCCTTTACTTTTTTTAATATTGTTTAGTTCCTTATCATTCTCATGTTATTTTTATTGAAAATGACATTTTTTATTAGGGATCTGGTGAAATAGAAGCTATTGTGTTGGGAGATTATTGGCACACATATGAAATAAAAGTAGATCCTGAAGCCTTTTCAAAGATGAGTGGTATTAGATCACTCTTCTTACATTGTTCAATCGATCTACCAAGAGGATTGACGACACTTTCTTGTGCATTAAAATTTGTCAAATGGCCATCATTTCCTTTGGAAGCTCTTCCACTTCCATTGGATGAACTTGTTCATCTTGAAATGCAACATAGCAGCATGAAGCGACTTTGGAATGGCATAGAGGTGAGGTTGATGCTTTTTTATCTTCAAAACATATCGACGTAACCATGTTTGATTGATTCATTGTTTAGTGAGGCTGAACATTCTTCAATCTTTTGTTTAACCAGACCATGAATCACTTGAAGTTTATTAACTTGAGCGGATCTTTCAATTTGACTGAGACTCCAGATTTTTCATGTGTTCAATCTCTAGAACGTTTACGTCTTCGTGGGTGCACATCCCTTGTCAAGGTTCATGAATCACTTGGACTATTGAAAGAGCTTGTTGAGGTGGACTTAAATGGTTGTGAAAATCTTAATAGCCTACCAAGTAAATTGGAAACAAATTCGTTGAGAGTGTTAGATCTTGGGTTTTGTAAAAAGGTTGAAAAGCTCCCCAAGTTTGGGAAAGGTTTGAAGAAATTATTATATCTTGATGCTAGTTACACTGCTATAACTAAACTTCCAGAATCATTTGGATCCTTGACTGGTCTTAGATTTTTGAAACTAGGGGCAACTGATTTAGTAAATCTACCCACTGATTGCTTTTCTGGTCTTCTTGGACTTGTCTTTCTTTCATTGGTGTCTTGCACATCACTTGTGTCATTGCCAAGGCTTCCACCACGGCTATTTCGATTAGAAGCACACCGTTGTTTTTCAATGAAATGTTCATTAGATGACCGGATATTGAATTTGGTGACTTCACTTGATCATGAGGTATGTTGGTCTTCCTACATTCTGTCTAATTATTTATGTGCGCTGTTTTTTTTACTACTTATGCATTACTTGACTAATTTTTATTTCAGTGCCGTGGGCAAACTAAATATGTAATCTATGACGAAATAAAAGAAAATATCCCATCAGCAATTTGGAGCCAATTAGAGTGGGAGGGCATTGAGGTATGTTTCAATTTTGTCTTTTTCTCACATGTGTATGCTGTCTTCACTGGGTAATTAATGTTGATAACAGTTTGTTATGTGTGCAGTTAAAATATCAACGTAGTGATTTCTTTGCAACCATGCCTTTAGGAGAAGGCGGAAAAATACCATCTTGGTTTGATCCAAACATAGAATATTTTAAATCTGCAAGAGATCATTATCAGATAGTAGTGGATGTACCTCCAAATTTCCGTGCTAGTAAATGGTCAGGAATTGTTGTATGCTTGTACACAAGTGGTGTGGATGGGGGTGAAGAGTGGATTGGATGGGGGAGTACAAGTCTAGATCGTATGGGTCATACTCCTTGTATGCGGCGTCACTTGATTAAGGGAGTATTATCTGGAAGTGATAACCTCATTGTAATGGTGTTGGAATTCAATGAGGAAACCTGTTGGCAACACCTAAGAGGTGATAACAATTCCCTTGGCATCAGGCTTCATTGTCACATCGTGGAAGAATGTTTTTTGTCCAGAGAAAGCAGCGTCCCCATATTTGTTAGAGCAATATCGGGATGCGGGTGGAGAGTGATATGTAAAGAAGATATACAAAAGTGGTGCCGGTCCAATCATTTCAACCAATTCACCCAACCCTAGCATGCTCCTCCTTTTGAGGTTAAGCTTCCCTTGTGAGTACTTCCCAGACTCCTTGAGCTTGAACGGCGATTCACTTTTCCCGAAGAAGTATAACTTGTAGATGACCTTATTCATCCTCATTACCACCATTGTTATTTATGTTAACATTGCTATTGCGAGGTTTTAATTATTGTTAATTCCCTAAAAGACCACATAATTGAATAAGCATTAGTGGGCTTCTGAACAATTTCACATGCAAATTGGTTGAAAATTTATCACTTGCATATTCTTAAAACGCTCCTATGACTGCCTCTGCCCATCAAATTACCCTATTTGAAATTGGTAAACTCACAATTACTAAACGCAGAGAAATTTTTCCTGAGTGCAAGAAATAAACAGACAGGATTTTACACGTATCTAATTTGTGCTGTAGGGCTTGTGAAAGCCCATATTTCTAATATTAAAGGAGGAGGCATGGCATTTGTCGTAGGACTACTAATTTCTCTGATACAAATAAAGGATGAATGAATCAGCAATAGATTGGAGGAAAGTGACAATCTTGAATTTTCTTTTTTTGCTCAAAGACAATCTTGGATGAGAACAGACAAATATGGATGATGAATAACCACCCACACACCCCATTTTGTGTGTGTTGCTTCTCCACAAGTGAATTATGCCATCATCAATAATGTATCAATTTAGCTTCCCCGTCCAAACACACACTCATTAATCAATCCTCTTAATTAAGAAAGTGATATTATAATATAATAAAACCTTAATTATTTAGCAGTAATAATATCAAAAGTGGCTGGTCCCAATCATATAAAGTGGCCTTTTTTTTTCTTCTTTTCGGATAAAGAATGGCAAGAGCAACTTTCCAAGATGAAGTAAGCTTTTGCTTCTGACTTTAGAATTATTCATATTTTTCAGAAAAAAAATCCTCTCATTTTCTTTTTTCTCCTTTTTGTCTCAGCATCACATCTTCACGTGTATATTAAAAAATTGATTATTACATGGTCTTCCAAATATTTTTTTTTTCTTTTTATCTGTATTACCGTCATTATTTATATTACATTTTATCTTTTCAAGTTTATTTATTTTTGTCAATGATAATTGTTTTATGAAAAAAATTTTAATTTGATGAGATTTTGAGAAGAAAATAAGAAAGAGGAAAACTGAAAGAGCATAAATCCATAATTTTTATATTTATTTATGTTTTAGATTTTTGCCCCTTATATTTTGATTTAAATCGCTTATATTTTATTTTTGTAGTCTTTTTTTTTTTAGATAGACATAATTGTAGCTGACAATAACAGGAAAATAGCATGCTTTAGAGGCAAAAATGACTCTATTTTTAATACAGCCGAATATATAATAAATACTACTTCCGGTCTTAACTATAAGAAATTAAAAACACTTTCGTAGTGCAATTTACACTATAAAAGTATTTTTATAATTAGGATCAAAGGAGTATTTATTATGTTATGCATCAACAAAAGTTATATCCGTTCATTGAAGCCTTTCCATTATGAATTCTATGTTTTGTTAATTTTAATTACTTTTTAACAAGTTAATTAAAAGTGATAGTCGTTTAGATATTTTTATATTGTACATAATAATTCATTTATATTCTATTTTATGTTTGACTTTGAAATTCATTAATTAAAAGAACCTTTCTTACTAAACAACAATTAACCAAAATGTTTTCTTAAATCCGGATTAGCAGGTAATTATGAAAAACCTTCCTTGTCAATACATACACCTCGGGGTCCAGGGCACAAATTTCGCCCATAAACCCACAACATAAAATCCATCACTCAAGGCACAAACAGGAGATTCTATAGCTTACAAGTCATTCAACACGAAGCTCATAACAAAGGATCTTCACAAACAATGTTTACATAAAATAGGAGAGTGGATCCACCATAATTTGATAGTATATAAAATAATGTCTTCAACAGTCATCCAAAAGTAGTTAATATAGTATTTCAAAAATATGAGGGCCCTAGATAGCAATATATAAATTAATACAACACTAATACCAAAAAGAGGCGTACAAGTTCCACAACTACTATGCCTCAAGCTGCTTCCCCTGTCCTCTAGTAAAATTAGAGGTTTCGTTTGAAAAATTTTATAATAACGGGTGAAACATAAAGTCCTCGTAACCGAAATTAATTTATTAAATATGCAGGAAAGGATTGCAAGTTAAGGAAGCAAGTTTATTAACATAATAAAAATATCAATAATAATTGTTACGGACCTGGATAAGGCCCATATTCAATATATGGCCCAGCAAGGACTACATCGCATATTAGGATCTACCTACAATCTAGGAGGATCCTATCTTATCTACAATCCAGGTATATCTAAATCTATATCAGGTAGTTACGATATCAGGGCCTCGGACACAGGCCCAAGCCATATCAACCTAAGGTACGCTCTATAAATAAGAGGTAAAACCTAAAGGTACGCACGCTTTTCTCTGGCTATTTACATACAGTCACATAGAGCACACACCCCACCCCCTTTTGTGTGTGTTCGAACTACGTGGACTTTGATCCCCTTTTGTGTGTGTTCGAACTACATGGACTTTGATCCCTTCACAGGGTACGTAGGCCCTCCCTTCACAGGGTACGTAGGCCCTAGGCTTGGCTCTTAGTCAAGTCCAATCAATCTTGTTGCCCTAGGCTTGGCTCCTAGTCAAGTCCAATCAATCTTGTTCTTAGAACAGAACATTGGCGTCGACCATGGGAATCGGTAAATTTTGATTTGATTCCCGCGACCAAATGGTTGAATACAGTTGCAGTTTGAGGATTATTGCGATACAAAAATATTCATCAGAGAACCTAAAGAATTACTGGGCAAGGCGTTTACTTCTCTAAAAGGTTCCTATTTCAAGATCGAGCTATTCTTGCCGAGGAGAAGCCGAAATAGAGGATTGACTTGCAACCGAGGTACTTCACCTATGCAGCCGAGTCGTGTAAGCCGAGATCAAAGTTTTGAAAGAATGAAACTAGATTCCAAAGCCGAGACCGAGATAACTGAAGCCGAGATTATCGCAACCTTGGAACCCTACCAGATTAGACGCCCGAGATCCCCATCTTGCCGAGGTTCAGAGAGGCTTGCCGTCAGAATCTCACGGCGTCGATGGTCTCAAGGCTCTATTAAACCCTGATTGCTCCAAAGGTGATCGGAGATTTATCCTGTGCGTCACGATTCCAGTAACGTCGACACACCCATATCGCATTGCGCCTGTGCTGCGACCAAGATGTTAACTCTAGAGTTCGTTGGAGTTCATTGTCAACATTCTCGGTTAATTGAAATCTCGACATTCTCAGTTAATTGAAACCTCATCCTTCTCTGCGTCTTCAAGAGTCGATTGTGTCTCGCTAGTAAAAGAAACATTACAGAGCAACCTCTGCTGCAATTCTATCAACGGGGTAAGTGCAAAAGCTTCAAGAACGGAATAAATATGATCCGACTCTGGTTGAGTTTGAAAGGAATTCCCATCCAACATATAAATACGATTGGATCAAGGAAGTTCGGAGGCAATGTGTCTTTATCTACTGCCTCTGAACTGAGATTCGGGTATGACGTGGCTGATGGCACGAAAGAGGATCTCCCTTTTGTCAATAGCGATGGGAGTCTATTGATGGAAGAGATTGTATGACAGAAGGTGTCATTTGATTCTCAAATTGCTTGAAGACGGACCAGGTTTGCTAAAGGAGACCAATTACCATGAGAACTTTGCTATTTTTTGGTTTCTGGTTTTCCCTGTGATGAAAGAAGACAGATCCCATGTGAGAGAAAGAAATAAGATATGCTAAACCTTATTTTCTAAAGCACAGCAAATTATTTGCACGCGACCTTATCGCCCTGAATATTCGATTCCGAGAGCGTTCAGAGTTCACATGGATGTAGAAATCTCTGGGAGTCAAGAATTGCTGATAGATTCTATTCACAAATCAGAAATCCAGAGATAAGTTTTATTAATTTTCTTCTCCCTTTTCCATGCATACTACTTATAAGATGACTGTATGCGTGTTTTTAAATCACACATGCCCATTAATTACGTATTAATTGCGTATTAATTATTGTTTGTGGATATTGTGATAATATTAATGGTGAGGGGCTAGCTGATATAGATCATCATTGAAGCTAGTGGCCTCCTATAATCATGCAGCTTTCGTCATGCAATTTGGAGAGGATTATTGTTTAATCATTGCTTAACTATTGCTTGGATTGTGATTATAATCTTCTCTGATCCTGATAGTGATGATTTTGATCTTTGGAGTTCTCTTTGTGGGGAGAATAAAGTCAATGCAAGTATTAGGTGTTACAGGGTCATCCACAAATTGATAGGTCTTCTTTAGTTGGGTTTATACTGAGAAAGCGTCAAATTTAAGGCATAGTTAAAACCCAAAAGTGTACATGTTTGGAACAATGCTTGGAGGGTATTTTGTGAGTAATTACCTAAAGCAAACTTCTATATTGTTTAACAAATTCGATTGGGCCCAAGGAATGGTTCTGGATCAATTCTTTTTCACCAACGAGGAATGGTTTATCACTCGATTGGGTTAAATGATGCTATTTCTCTTATTCTCAACAACCTTTCTTGAGGAAACCTTACAATACTTCTTGGATGTGGATCTGGAATTTTGCTGGATTACCCTACTTCTCTTGAAAGAATTATTGGGATTGATATTTCTCTCAAAGGCCTTCCCCAGGCTGCAAAGGCTCAATTACAAAGAGAAATTATGATCAAGAATGAGTCAATAATCTAAACAATCCTCATGGCAAATAATTTTCGTTGGAGGCTGCAAGTAAAGAGATACTGCTTGAGTTGTTCTTACAAGTGGCTGGGTCTACAATGATGCTATGTGGAGACCACAAATCTTGGTGGAGGAACAAACCTTAAACCAAAACATGCATTGAGATTATTTTTTGCAGGAAACAGATTCCCTCGGTTATTGGTTTTGGCTGATGCAAAAAGTCAAGACATGTAGAAAGTTGGGTTTTGCTGATGTAAAAATTATGGTTGTGATAATGATCAATTAAATCATTTCTCATCAGTGCCTAAATGTCTCCATTAGCGCCTAAATGTCTTCGGCAATTATTCCTGGATCCCGGGCTGATATATCTTGGGCTACTTCCTCCACATCTCAATCATTGCATACTTGCTCATGATAACATGTACATCTCTCGGCATTGTGTTGATCTTTCGATTTTCTTATATTGTGGAAATCGATACGGAGAGTATCATGGGTCCTGTGAGCTTTCTTGCAGAACAGATTCAATTAGTTTTTACTAAAAAGCCAGTGGAACCGCAACCAAGTCATTGAGCTGCAAACCACGTGAATCCGCAAATGATCAGAAAAAGCATTCAGAGAAGGTGTCAAAGCAACGGAATGCTGGTTGAGGCAAAGAAATAATGTAGTTCAAACCTATGTGGAGCTTGAGCAACAAATAAATCAAATCGGCCTGGAGACAAAAAATATTGAGATGCTTGTGAATTTCAGCAAAGGTTTCATCTGAGGTGCTTTCTTCATCAAGTCCATAGTGTGACAATGAGAATCACAAGGCCGAGAAGGTGTATTAAATGACTAGATATGTCATTTGATTTGGTGTGCATGCCACATGTGTCGTTGTTATTATTGCCCAGATGAGTTTCCTGATTTGGTTGCCAAATGTACACCTTTCTTAACTCTTACATGGTGGGACCCATTAATTGGATAAGAAGGCACGGGAAAGCACGCATGTTGGTATTATATATTGTTGAAGTCGTGAGTCAAGCAAAGTATGCACCGAAGACCTAGAATCCGGCTATGTGGAAAAATGTGAAAAAGACTAAAATTGGTCTGAAGTCAAAAGGAGGAATCCACCTCCAAAAAGAAAAGAAAGAGGACCCCGGTTACACCGAATCTGGTTAAAATCCCGGCTCCGCGATAATTCTTGAAGCCGGACCTGGTCAAACCGAACGTGGTCAAAATCCAGGCTCCGTGCATATTTTTGAAGCCGGACCCAGTCAAACCGAATCTTCAAAATCCGGGCTCTGTGCATATTTTTGAAGCCGGACCCGGTCAAACCGAATCTGGTCAAATTCCGAGCTCCGTGCAAATTTTTGAAGCCAGATCCGGTCAAACCGAATCGGGTTAAAATCCGGGCTTCGTGCAAATTTTTGAGGCCGGAACCGGTCGCACTGAATTCCGGTTAAAATCCCGGCTCCGCGGGAATCTTTGAATGGACCTTGGCTACGCTGAATCCGGTTAAAGCCCGGGCTCCGAGTGAGTTTTTGAAGGCGGACCGGTTACACCGAATCTAGTCAAAATCCCGGATCCGTATGAAGTTTTGAAGTCGGTCCCGGTTAACTGAATCTAGTTAACGTTCGGGATCCGCATAAATTCTTGAATGGACCCCGGTTACACCGAATCTGGTTAAAGCCCCGGCTTCGTGTGAATTTTCGAAGGACTCCGGTTACACTTAGTACAGTTAAAACCTGAGCTCCATGTCAAATCAAGGGTTATGACCCCCGTAATGGAAAAAAGGGTTACGACACCCATCTCAGATAAAAAAATTCCGGGTTACGACACCCATAATGGAATCTCGAGGTCCTGAAACCCGGCCTGAAGCCGAGGTCAATAAACCCGGCATGAAGCTGAGGTCCTGAAACCCGGCACGAAGCCCAGGTCCCTAAACCTGGCATGACGCTGAGGTCTCTAAACCCGGCATAAATTAAACCAGGGCCAACAAGCCCAGGTCAAGAAGCTCGGTGAAAGAGCCGTATAGAATTGACTCCGCGCGCGGACCCCAGACAAAGAATTCTTTAGTGGAAATTTCCAGACGTGCACGAATGACTGCTTAAGCATTACACCGAGGCATTGAAGCCCGGTCAAAAACTTGGCTTCGAGGCCATTAAGCTCGGTCAAGTCCCGACACCGAGGCCATTAAGCCCGGTCAAAAACTTGAAGTCGAGGTCAGTAAACCCGGCCGAGGTCCATAAACCCGGCGTGAAGCCGAGGTCTTGAAACCTGGCCTGGAACCGAGGCTAATAAACCCGTTCCAAAAAACGGCTCTGAGGTCACATACCCGGCCGCAAACAAAAAACATCTAGATGTATGAAACCGGCCGTTGTACTCCGACAAGCATTGGTTAGAGCTCGGCGAAGGCGCCATACATGGCCTTTCGCGAAATTGACGCGTCAACGCTCGCCCGACTAAGCAAGCGGACTATCATGTCGACCCTGATCAAGTCAAAATGTTTGATTAGAGGCAGGTGAAGCCTCGGTTGAACATGTGGTAGTTTAGCCCTTACGTCGGTTACCATTAATCCGACTAAGAGAAAAGTTGGAATTCCGACTAATGAAAGTTGGAATGAGGTAGTGCGGTTAGTTACACTTGACGAGGTTGAAACAAGACAACCCTGTCCCAACCTCCCACGCGTAAGTGTGGTAGAGGCAAGCAACTTGTATTCATTACGGTCAACAAATATCCAAACTCCCAGACGTAAATGCTGGTAGAGTATAAAGACCTGTACTTAATGCGGTCGATAAACTAAACTCCCGGACATAAACGCTGGTCAAGTATATAGACCTGTACTCAATGCGGTCAATAAATTAAACTCCCAAACGTAAATGCCGGTCGAGTATATAGAAAAGTGACAGGGCACAGGCGCCCTAGCTCGGGAAAGCAGTAGCACCAGAAGGCACCACCTCCTTGACAGACTAGCCTCAGGAGCTCCCGACTCGGCCTCATCACCATCTTGCAAGAAGGAGCGAAACTCGGACACCAACCTTCACGTAAGCCCGGCAGTCATACCCGGCAAAGGTTCAGGTAACCACCCCAGCTATTTAAAGCAGGGCATTCTTGGCACATTGACGGGAGTTGAACCTTTCAAAGTCATGAGAAGCTAGGCCCCGGACTTAAAGCCATCTTATGGGCTGCAGCAGTTATAAGCCGGTCCAGCTGAAGAAGAATGCCCCGGCCTTAGCAGGGGCCGGCGACAATGTACATCTCGGCCGTCCAGAGGCCTGAACGACCAAGTTGGGGGGCAACTGTTACGGACCTAGATAAGGCCCATATTAAATATATGGCCCAGCAAGGACTACATCGCATATCAGGATCTACCTACAATCTAGGCGGATCCTATCTTATCTACAATCCAAGTATATCTAAATCTATATCAGGTAGTTACGATATCAGGGCCTCGGATCACAGGCCCAAGCCATATCAACCTAAGGTACGCTCTATAAATAAGAGGTAAAACCTAAAGGTACGCACGCTTTTCTCTGGCTATTTACATACAGTCACACAGAGCACACACCCCACCCCCTTTTGTGTGTGTTCAAACTACGTGGACTTTGATCCCCTTTTGTGTGTGTTCGAACTACGTGGACTTTGATCCCTTCACAGGGTACGTAGGCCCTAGGCTTGGCTCCTAGTCAAGTCCAATCAATCTTGTTCTTAGAACAGAACAATAATTAAATAATACATAATAATTAACAATATTTAAAATCATCCCCACTCATCCATCCTACTCCTCCTCCTTATATCTTTTGGACATGGAACAGCCTATCAGTGATAGTACACCCGGCCAATGTTAGCTAGTCACTTCAAGAATACTGTCCCCTCTCATGTCACCACTAATATAATGTAACAGGGAGGTGTCCGCCCAAAACACTCAACTCAAATTTGGGCTAGGAATGAGAGAGCCGATTGGCACAATTTCACCTTCAATCTCTTCCACACAACCTAACATATCCCACAGCAGAAGAAATAATATAATACTAAAATTTTCAACATCACTTTAGTAATTTACTATTCCATAGACACCATCTTACAACAAACATTATAACCATCACAACAATAACAACCCCATTAAAAATATTCCATTAAATACACAGATTGGAAAAATACACTGCTTCACTGAAATAATTTCATATTCAAACATATACATAATTTTTCAAACATACAAGTAATATATATAAAAGTAAGATTTAGAAAAACACCTTACAATCCAAAACAAGCATATCAAATAGATTAACCCCGGTTACCTCGCTCCCAAGCTTAACTTTAGCTTGAGGAGCGCCATCTGCACAGTTACCAGCCACAAGAAGACTCTACATCATCACAATTATAATTTATAATTTCCTATAACTAAAAAATACAAATTCTAATAATAAAATAATGCTGTAAAAAAAATTGAAAATGACCTTTTGGGGTTTAAATTTTGTAAAGGACTATTTTGTCCTTCAAATTTCAAAAAATGACATTTATATTTCCACACAGGTCTTATTCCTTATTGTTGATCGTTGTATTATACTTATTTATAATACAATAACATCAGCTTCCTCTTTTTTTTTTTTTTAAGAACGTGTAAAATTCATTTTCACGAAATTGATATAGTAACACTATAGAGGGAAAAATTCAAATAACGACTAACTAAACTATGAAACCCAACTTCCAAGTGTTGACGGGAAAAAACTTTCAAGTTACAACAAGTCTCTACAATTATTGCTAGTAGTTTGTGTCTACTTCTCTAGATTCAATTAGGCTTTCTCTCCACCTCCTTCTTCATCTAGATCATGCACCCATAAATTTGGTTAAACGGTGGCCAATAAAAAATTAACATAAATTATTAAATAAATAAAATTAAAATACAAAGGTGTAGGGAAAGCATACTCGTTAATTAAAAATATCTTTAGTGCCATGTGGTTTTGGAAACGATAAAAATGTTTCATTTGTCATCTAATAAAGTGTCTGTGATATATATATATATATAAGTTAGCCTTCTTTTTGTGCAGTGACACATATCAGTTAAGCTAGCAACGTGGCTTATATATTTTCTTGACAGTGAGCATTGTTTTATTCTTCTAAACCATTTATATGTATTCACACACAACCACTATATGTATCCACCCTTTTATTTTCCCTATGCAGTAGCATATATCTTCCTTATTGAAAGGCTTGGAATTAACACAGTATTTTTTTGTTTTATTTTCTGTTTGAACTTTTTGCTTATTTCCAGAATCACGCATTAAACTTGCTCCTGCAAAGGAATTCCGCAGGTTTGTCGCATGCTATATGTGGTTCATTGGTGTAATTTGCTGGTAGTTTATTTCCATTTGTTGTTTGTTCAGATTGATATTTAAAACAAAATCTTAATTCTCATGTTTATATTACTTTATTGGCTGTGTAAAGTATATACAAAGGGCTGGCAGACAAAATTTCAATTTGTAGCTGTTGTCTTGCTCAACATATAATTCTTGAATCTCAAAATCTCTCGGCTTCCAGGAAAACCCATCATTTTTGCAGAGTAACATTAGAACAGCTCCTCCGTCAGCGCCACCAGCTGCAGACGATCCAGAGGTGGCTGCTGCTATCAGAGCATCCATGCAGTCTGCCATGCATGAAAGGCCACCCGTTGCAAATCCCCTGCCAAACTTTGGAGCAAGTTCTTCAAGTGGAGTAAATACAAACAAGCATGGTTCAATTGGCACACCAAATCCGAATAGAAGTGGTAGTTTGCCCACAAATGAAGGCGGACCGGGTAGCAACCCAAGTGAGCCCATTCATATCAATAATAATGAGCCTGTTTCTCAAAGTTCCAGTGGTTTGGATTTGATTCCTGGCAGCTTTTCATCTTGTGTGATCTGTTTAGATGCTCCGGCTGAGGGGGTATGCATACCCTGTGGCCACGTTGCTGGATGCATGTCTTGCTTGAATGAGGTCAAAGCAAAGAAATGGGGTTGCCCAGTTTGTCAAGCGAAGATCGATCAGGTGATAAAGATATACCACGTTTAATTTTTAAAACAATGTTAATAGCCCACCTTCCATTTTTCTTTTCGTTTTGATCATTAGCTTACAGATTAATAACAAATACTACTATAGCTTCTTACAGTCATAAAACGGTGTAATTTTGTATTCTTTATAATTTTATGGAGATAAATTTTTTTAAAAAACTGCATAACTTTATGGCATTTTTCTTCCAGAAAAAAAATGGCATCTCAATGCTGTTAATTGCTATTTTAATAGAAATAGAGTACAACATATCTATATATCATGCAATGCTTCTCACGTCAGCAACAACACAGCAACATATCGAGATTTTTCTTTTCCATTCTTCCTCTGCCTTTAGTTCCGAAAACGGGGTTAACTATTGTGTGTAGGAGGAAGACTGAGTGAGCAAGCCTGAAACTGAAGGTAAGTCATCGGGCTCTCTTCCTTCTAATTTCCATCATTTCCCAATGCAAGATAGTGACCTTTAAGCCATAGGAAATAAAGCCATGAGTTTGCTGCTAAATGAAACTGAAACAGGGGGCGGTCTTGCGTCTATGTTCTTGTGTTTATTTTACTCAGCCTTGGAGTTGCCTGTAGCAGCAAGAAACATTAGCAGGTTGATACTCTTAAATCAAGCTCAGATCTCTCGAAGACTGAGAGTTTGATCATGACATACCCATGTTACCAGCAGGGCGGACCCAGGAATTTTGGCAACGTGGGGAGAAAATAAAAAATGCTACGTAATAAATAAAAGTACTTGAAATACGATAAAAACTTAATATATAAAAAATTGTCTAAAATACTAACCTTAAAATATTCTCTAATCAGTATAAAAGTAATATCATTAGAAAGATAAAATCATGTATGATAAATTTCATAAAGAAAATTTAATGAAAAGAAGTAATTTTAAGTACCTTAATTATTCTCAAAATTTGCCATAATCTAAAAATACTGGACGAGCCACAAGACGAAGAAGAAACAAAGGCAATTTTCGAAATGTACAAAATAAATGGGATTGGGGATATATTAAAGGTGGGGCCCACCTCTGTATTATTATTATTATTTTAATATATGAAGGCAAATGAACGGATGCAATTGAGGCTAATGCTTATAGCCGTTTCTAGTCCCGCTGGCATGTCCATTGCATCCCTTGTCTTATAACCATTGATGTTTAATTTTTTTTTTAGGGGGGGTGGGGGCCACCCCTAGCCCCCTGTGTCCGCCCTTGGTTACCATGGTCCGGTCCGAGAAGGGAATACACAGGGGGTGTTTGGCATTGAGTGCGAGATACATGGACAAAAGCTTTAAGTGTGCTATAGTATCTGAAGACGGCCTTCTTTATTGGACCAAACGACGTTGTAGGTTATTTACTGGAAAAATCCTTACCTCTTGTCACTGGACTGATGATTTCCCTTCCTAATAAAGTAAGCGAAACACTAACACAAATAAGAAAAAGTAAATCACCCTCAAATCATGAGTCAATTTTCAATTTTGTTCAAGATCACCCTTTCTTCGGGCCAACTCATTGGATTCAGAAGTGATGAGTTCATTTTGCCTTTCATCAAATGCCTAAGCAAACATATTTTTAAATTTATCTTTATCAAAGTAAGAAGGTAAAAGATAACAACTTTTCAAGGAGCAATCTTTTCAATTTGCATTTTTCAAAGTAATAACAAATCTGAAACTTGATTCCAAGCTTTAAATCTTGAGAAGAGGCTTTTAGCTGGTTAACAGAAATATCGCGTTCTTTCTATATCATAAGCAGCACCACAATGGCTCTGTTTGGAATCCAGAGCGTTAGGACCAGTAATTTTGAAAAAATGTTCACTAACGCTGCCAACGCTCATTTGGTCTATTTGGGTTGAGCGTTAAGAAAAAGCTCCTAACCTCAAAAAGCCCGTTAAGCCAAAAGCTCCACCATAGAGCTTTTTCCAAAAAGCTCTCAGCTTTTTGACGTGGGTCCCGCCACTTTTACCACTATCAATCCAAACACAAATTAGATAGCTTTTAAGCTACCACTCCTACCGAGCTTTTTCTAAAGTCAGTAGCTTTTAAGCCACCGCTCCTACCGCCAATCCAAACAGAGCCAATATGTACTACCACGGCCAAAACTTACAATTTCAGCATCCATCACGATTTCATTCATCGCGTTTGGCGCAAAAGAAGCACCTTTCTGACAATAAAGGAACAAACATCAGCTCCAAAGAGCAACATCTATACCTCTTATAGCACAGGAAGAGTTGAAGGAACAAAAATAAAATCTATTCCTTTCCCTGTTTCCAATACGTTCTTGCCTAAAGCGTCGTCCGTTTCAAAACTATCAGGGAAAAAATCTATTCCTTCACTCCTCCTTTAAAAGAAACAGAACGTGGAAAGAAACCGCAGAAAAACCCCAAAGAAGCCACAGATCTGGACAAATGGAGTCCAAGATTTATCCGGAAAATTACACGAACAAATCTTCACACAACAGAAAAATACAAAAGAACAAAAAAAAAGAGTAAATACATTTTCTAGTCCCTGACAAAAAATACGGACTCCATTTTGATCTTTTACCCAAAAAAAAACAAAAAACTAACCCTTATTCGTCTTTTTTATAGACTAAAAAGGACCTTTTGGAAATTTGTAAAGGAACAAATGTCAACCAATCGACCCTTATTCATCCTTTTTATGTACTAAAAATGACCTTTTTCTTGTAAGGGACCAAAATAGGGATCACTTTTTTGTCAGGGACCAAAAAAAATATTTACTAAAAAAACACACACACACTCACAATTTAAGCCATTTTTTCCGGGATAAAAATGAAGAGAAGATTGCAAAAATAGAAATCCGTAAAAGAGGAACGCATGTATAGCTCAGTAGCATCCCATACATTCTCCTCAAATTAAAAGCTGCGCAAATTATCAAACCTCCCATAAATCATAATTAATTATTTTAACACAAATTTCTATTTTCTCTGAAAATTGAAGTCACTTGTCAAATTCTTGAGGACTCACAATAGTTCACTTTAACCGAAATCTCAAAAATTCTTAAACTTGAAATTCCAACCTTCAAAATCAAGCTTACATCTCAAAACTAAACCATAAAAAATTTAATATTACATTCAACAAACCCAAATCAATCATTTGATTTAAATTTAATAATAAAAAATATCATATATATCGAAAACCCTAAGCTTCTTAAATAAAAATATAGTTTTTAAATCTTCAAGACAACCAATAAATAAATATAAATCTTCAGAACTTGACTGTAAAAATAGTTCTTCAATCATAAGCAGAATAAAAGAAACGCATGATATATTGTGATATGCGGCCCCGTCCATATTATTATATTGTACTGGTATATGTTTTGTTTATTATTTTTAAACAAAACAACACCGTAATGGGCTCTGGTCCATTCATTAAGATATATATATTTTTTCAATTCCTTTTTACTTTACTCATAATAATAATAAGAGAAAATTCTAAATAAATACCATTTGAAGTTGCAAAACAACAGAAGTCCGTCAAATTTGTAAAAAGATTGAGAAGTACCAAAGAACTATGAGAGATATGCAAATTCAGGTGAAATTATATTTTTGCCCCTAGTTGTAAATAAATAAAATAAAATAAAATACCCTTAAACACCCAACCGTTGGTGGCCACCAGCCACTACCGTCGCCGAAGGGCCACCACCGCCGGCCACCCCCCACTGCCGGTGGCCCTCCGGCGGTGGCCCTCCGACGGCCGACTAGTGGGGGGTGGCCGGTGGCTAGTGGTGGTGACCCTCCGACGGCGCCGGCCGGCGGCCACTGCCAGTGATGGGGGCCAACGGCCGAGCGGCCACCCTACCTGCAGTGGGGGTATTTGAGAGTATTTTATTTATTTACAACTAAGAACAAAAAGGTAATTTCATCCGAATTTACATATCCCTCATAGGTCTTTGGTACTTCTCAGTCTTTTTACAAATTCGACAAACTTTTGGGGGTTTTACAAATTTAAATGGTATTTATTTAGAATTTTTCCTAATAATATTAATAATTAAAACAATAAAAACCACAATTTTACTTAAATTCTCTCTTTCTTTCCATGATTTGTATTTCTATCATTATTATTTTATGACGTCTTTTATTCTTATAAATTATGTTTTGGATAAATTTCCTTTAATTAGTTATATGGTAAGATTCCATTCACCATGAATTATTCTCTTATTTAAATTCTAAAAATAAAAACTAGAATGTTACAATGAGACCTAAATCATTTAGTAGAACATTCAGAGAGCTATATATAACATCCGTCTACATTTGTGGCCTTAATATAGCTTGTAAATGATCACATATTTTCAGACATTTAACCAAGTAACTAGCCAATCACAGCTCCCATGTAAATTTTTGGTGTAGCCTAATTATGGTACACATCCCTTATTTTATGTGGACCTTATATGTTTATCCTTTTAATTTTGGGGTGAGGACTTTTATTTATTTAGATTAAATTATATAATGCATTCTAAAATATTTTTTTACCAAGTATCTCAAATTAATTAATTTATAGTCCTGCATTCAAAAATATTTTTCCTGTAACACTAGTATCTTGGAAAATAATTAATTTGAAATATTAGGTGCAAAAAATATTTCAAGATGTAACATATAATTTAATCTAAATAAATTAAATATATAAAGAATAAAAAAAAATGTACTTACCCCAAAATTAGAGGGATTAACACATAAGGGATGTGTACCTAATATAAAGCCCCAACTTATTGGTCTTGGTTTAAAGTATGAAAATCTTTTACCAATTTGACCTTCTGTCTTCCAATTCTCTTCCTTGTAATTATAATATAATTTGCACTATAAAAATGTTCCTATCATTAGGATCGAAGAAAGTAGTTTTAATATTGATTATCATTTAACAGCTATTGTTGCCAAAAGTCATCTTTAGAAGAAAAACGAATATACTTGAAGTCCGAAAACCATCTTTAAAAAAACTGATCTTGAAAAATGACGAGTGGAAAATCATTTCTTTAAAACTCAATTATCCATACGCTTCAATTAAATATTAGGATAATCATAATACTATAGTGAAACGATAAAGATTTGAACCTAAGGTCTACCAAAGTGGAAAAATTCTCGTCTTTTTTTTTTTTTTAATTTGGTTTTTCAGTTTCGGTCTATTCCATTTTTGGTGTAATTCTTTTTAAAAAATTAATTTAATTAAAACCTAATATACTCTAAATTTAATTTAATTAAAACCGAATAACTGAATTTACACTAAAATTAATTTTTTATGGTCTTCGGGACCTCACAATGATTTTCTCAATATTTTTCCAGAAAGGTTCATCACTTTAAAATATTTTTTAAAAATACATCCAATCCTAACATATTTTATAATGATAAATCCAGTATTTTAAAATTTTTTTTTTTTCATGCATACAAAACAACGCAGGGAGCCACGAAATTTTTAAAACATCACTAAACAGTCTCCGTGCAAATTCTCGGAAATTCCTTCCACTTCAAAAGATGAAAAGTATACGAAAAATCCAAAACATCTCTCTAATGGAAGTGTTGAGGCTGGAGTGATAAGATAAGGACCTACAGACTTTTTGT
Source organism: Acacia crassicarpa (assembly GCA_034222035.1). Classification (NCBI taxonomy): domain Eukaryota; kingdom Viridiplantae; phylum Streptophyta; class Magnoliopsida; order Fabales; family Fabaceae; genus Acacia; species Acacia crassicarpa. The sequence continues at coordinate 47,224,922 of JAWXYG010000003.1, forward strand.
TGATACAAAAAAATAGTGGCAAGTGTGTAACCATTTTGGATTCTGCAGTGGTAAGGATGACCCTCTCAATAGTGGTAATTTCATATAAGGTAAATTACAAGTGGTTTTACCGTAGTTCGAATCCTAACCTCTTAAGGGAATCCAGCACCACATTCCGTTGGACCAACCACGTGTTAGTGAGCCACAGACTTATTTCGCCAACAACCCACTTGACCCACCCCCTCCATTATTGGAGTACTTTTGCTTCTTCACTTTATAATTAATTATTTTTTTAGATACATGGTATCCATTGCGGTGATTAATCCTCTAACATCACAGACTTCTCAAAGACACTTTGGTATTGGCCATGAGATCTTTTCTATAACAACATCAGGGATCAAAGATAGACACTTAAAGAACTCAACTAAATGCTAACTATGGTCAGCCGATAATTCAATTTATAATTTATTTATTGACACTAGTTTATCTCCTTTTTATTTATTATTATGAGGTTAATTAATACTAGTGTATCAATTTTAGTTTCTCAAGCCCATCGCATGGGTTTAGGTTTTCTTTTTCTTTTTCTTTTTTTTTCGTTTTCTTTGCAAAATTTTATGTCCATCCTAGATTAAAAAATGATAGCCCAAATATGATATTTAATATTTTATAAAATTATTATTATAAGTATGAATAAATAAATTTAAATAGTTAAAATATGATATACATAATAAATAACTATAATACAAGTAAAAAATATTAATTGATAAAATACTATATTAAAAGCTTTAAAAAACATTAAATATGAATAATTCATTTTCTAATCTAAATACGGATATAGGATTCAGGGGAAGGAAAAACAAAGAAGGAAATGGATTCTGAAACATTTTTTCCTGCAATCAATGGAGATTTCAGTTAACTAAAAGGACTATTATAGTCCGACAAGCTATTAATTGAGGTAATAAGGAGTTATACATGTATAAGGGAGAGAATACAAGTTCAAATTTTAGAAAGCATATTTGTTGGAAAAGGTAAGAGTCCTTTACTCGCTAAGCTTCAAGGGAAAACTCTTGATAAAAGGTTACCCTAAAAAAAAGTTTATCGTAACACCATATGGAGAGACAGAAAGGACTGAAATGAAATAAAAATGAGTATATATGCAAAATCTCGGACATATCTTTAATTGTAAATAAAAAATTGTCAAAATAATCTCCCCAATCAAAGGGATGAGGCTAGATTGACAACTGACCAAACAAGGAAGGATTACGATCGTAGATTAAAAAATGTATTAAATGTACTATTTTTGTGTTTTCCCCTGACTTCTCAATTAATTTTTATTACTATAATATTTTATATTCTCTTGAAAATTCAAATAATTTATGTGTTTAATTAAATTTTCAAAATATTTAATCAATTATATGTACACTCCCATAGACCTATATCTAAAGGACTTTCAACAAATTTCACACATGACCATAAGAAAACCTTAAGCTTATTTATTTCCTTTTTTATCTTTTTCTTATTTTTTGAAAAATAAAAAAAAGGAAAGGAAAAAAAAAGAAGAAAAGAAAGGAGAGAAATAAGTAGAAAACCTTAATACCGTATTGTGTGCTGCTGTATTTGGGGTTTGTGGGGGAAAATTGCAAATTTCTTAATTGCTTTGTTTTTCAATTTAAATGGTTTTGATCTAGTTCATGATAGGAAGACATTTTCTTATCCGATTGATCTGAATTTTTTTAAGAGGTTTAAGACACATAGGACTTCATTTTGCTAGGTGAAATCATCCATTGTAGTCTAATATTATTATACCCAGAATTTTCATGGAAAGACCGCAAAATGAAATAGAAAATGTCATTTGGTAAATATAAAGGACACATGTATCTCAGTGTTTCTAATCATGAAAGAAATATTTCTCCAATCCGGCGAGTCTCTCTGATAATATCTTCCAAAGGATGATCAGTACAACAATCTCTCACGAGAATGTTGACAGCCTCAAGGAAGTCAGAGTAGAGGTGGACTTTCTGAAATCCCATCCGGCGCCCCACTTTTAATCCTGACATGATGGCGTAAAGCTCAGCTTCAGTGACTGATCGATGCCCGAGAGATCTATGAAAACCCATCAGTCAGTGACCTTGGGAATTCCTAATAACTCCTCCGCAAGCTGCTTGGTGATAGTAGCACACAGAACCATCCACATCTATGCGAACCGCATCCACAGGAGGGGGAGACCAAGAGTTTTCAGTGGCCCTGCCAAGTTGGAAAATTCTGTGAGCAAGGACATGACTGGAGGTATTTTCCATCAAAAGATAATTGCAAAAGTGTAACATCACCCTGGTATCTGTTGTCTCGCCATTGAACAGGAATTTGCACCTCGTTGTCTAGAGGATCCAGCACCCCAAACTCAATACTCTTGGCCAGGAGAAAGTCATCTTTGATAGTCGGAGTTTGTTTTTTAAGAATCTAATTCTAAGGCCCCGTTTGGATCAACGAAAAGGTGGGAATGGAAATGAAAATAATGGAATGAAATGGAAAATATTTTGCCTCGATGCGTTTGGTTGGTACTGGAAAAGCAAATGAGTTGATAGGAAAATTTTTGTTTGGTTGAAAGAAAATAAGGTAGGAAAATGAGGGAAATACCATTTTACCCTTAAGATAAAATATTTTTTTTTTATACCACACAAAACCAACCAAGCGAGCACAGTATAATATGCAAATGGGTGTCGGAGATATGTCGATAATCTGAGAGTTTTAGTTAACAATGATGAGAGAATGAGATGAGGTGAAAGACAATGGCAATATGACGAGTTTGACGAAGAAGGCAATATAACGATTTTGATGAAGAAGACAAAAGAAAATGACGAGAGGGAAGCCTCGACGACTTGCAAAGAGGAAGCGGACTTGTGGGTGTGTGATTCTGGGAAATAGGAATAGGGTTCGACGTGTTTTATAAATGAGAATTGAAAATTGGCTGCCACGTTTTATAATGCTTGGGCATTCTTCAGATGGCCATTCTCCAGAATGCTATGGGCATTCTCGAGAATGACTCTAATTTTTTTTTTAAAAAAAAGAATTTCCTGAGGTCTTCAATTATCGAGAGTTTAGTGACAGTACACTAGAATACGTAGTCTAAGAATATTGGAGAATCAAGATAAAAAACATGGTTCCCTCAAATTCTCGAGAATTCCATATGATTCTTGAGAATGTGAGACTTTGGCTCACTTTCACTCTCGCTAATTCTCGAGAGTCCTAAGGTGATTCTCGAGAATTGCCTATCAAAATGAGTTCTTAGTGAACTCTGATCATCTCCAATTCTCGAGAATCTTTTGATGATTCTCGAGAATCTTTGATTTATAGAGCTTGGCAAGAGTTTTCTTCGACAATTCTTGAGAACTTCTTAAAGATTCTCAAGAATGATGATTTAATTGTCAATAGTAAATACTTGCGCCACTTAGAAAAATTAGCAAATCCCGATATTTCTCGAGAATTCATTATTAATTCTCGAGAATGCTTTAGAAATTACAAGAACAATGATACATCAATTCTCGAGAATGCTAACATCATTCTTGAGAATTACCATACTCTGTAAATCTCTGTTTTCTAGTTGCAGAATAGGGGAACCTACAAAAAATAATCTAGAAACTCTGATGCTTAAGCTACTTTCTATTAATTCAAAACCTTATAATCTTTTAGGTTTTGTTATCATCAAAACACTGGAGCTAACACAAATTACTTGCGGCCAATTACTCGTTACTTGAGTAACGTTGGAATTAAGGAACAAAAATATCATTTCCACGACATCAACCAGTTTTTTTCACATATTTTCATTATGACACTCGACTATGCATCATTTCACTCAAATGTACAAGATATTATGCATCATCTCTAATAGGGTCTGGTGTCTTCAAGAGTTGATCTTGCAGTTTCAGGGTGGCATTCATAACAAGCTTAAAATATCTGCTTATTGTTTCACCCGACCTTCCGAACTCAAATTGAACTACTCGGTTCCTCACATGATGGGCTAAAATGTGTAAGAACATGGCAACTTGCTCATCAACTAACATATGCCTCATAGGTTGGAGCCCTCCAATTGTGTCCAACATGTGGCACAGGCCATCAAATGTTGCCCAGTTCATCCTAATCTGATTGAAGCAAGTGGTGTCGCTAGTATATACCATTGCTCTGAGGTTCACTCTCTTAGAGTGGAAATCTAGCCTAAATGAACTATAAGGGATTTCTCTCATACGCTTACTTGTGGCTACGACAAACATTGCCACAACCACTTTCCTTAGTGCTAAAACTATAGCTAAACATGCGGCAACACCTCAACTACACATTCATGGATTTCGCTGTCCATGGCCTAACTGAAGGCAAAAACCAAGGAGGCTAAAAACCAAAGAGCTTGAAAGTAAACAAAGAGAACAAAGACGTAGAAGAACCAATGAACCTGTTGTGCGAAATGTACAGTCGTCGTCCAAATTCTACTCGCCCTCTACGTTCTCCACATGTCTCTGTTTTTTAGGCTCACATGGTATCCCCTTTTATAGAGATAGCTATGTTCAAGAGCAAATTGGACTTTAGTCTATTTTCATAGCAGCTGGAAAATGTCTTCCCACCATTTTTGGTGGAAACCGATTTTCATTTGAACGTGGGAGAATTGAGCGCCAGCGGGATAATATTTTCCACTGAAAATTGAACCAAACAGCCGCCACCACTGAAAAATTTGAAATTTTCTTTTCTCTCCCCCGATTTTCACTGATCTAAACGGGGCTTAAAGCTTTGATCTTTACCTATAGAACCCAAAAAAAGTTGCAAAATCATTTGGCCTTGTTTCTTAACTACTACAAAACCATAATTCTTGTACTTGAATGCTATTGGTTCTCATAAAAATGGGATAAAGGAGGTGCTGAGTTGTCGTTAGTCGTCACCACCCCGATTGAAGAATTGAAGTGGTAAGGAGGTGAAAAAGAAAAGTGATGGGACAATTGGAGATTCTCTCTATATCTTTCTTTTATATATATATAATATATATATATATATATATATATATAAATTCTCTCTATATCTGTTTTTTCATTATTTCATATGGATTTAATTTAGATATTGAGAAAATGAGAGAAAAGTAGTATTGTGTTGATTGAATAGATATAATTTAAAAATTATAAAAGATAATAAAAAAAGATGAGGAAAAAACCTAACTTATTTGTGTAGTGAAATGAGAGGAAGGTGGAAACGTTTCAAGTGTGAGAAAAGAAGGTGGGAAAGTTTCAAGTGTGAAATGAGAGAAGAGAACAAAATATTCAGTCTGCGTCTGCCGTCTGGGGTACACTGTAAAGTGATGGGACGATTCAGCAGGGTCACATGCTAGTGCCTCGTGCTAGAGAATGTAGGGGATTTTAAAAAAATAAAAATAGACTTGACTTGACTTTAGGGTATTTCGCCAATTTTAAATTCACTCATGTACGCAGTTGTGCCCGCGCGTAAGCGTGTTGTTCTCTGGTTTATATATAAAAATCCTTTATAAGTAATTAAAACTAAATAAATTACTCACATTTTGTAATATCCTTAATTAAATGCAATAAACGCTCGCACAATTCTTCTCATCTCTCTTAATCCATTTGTCCATCGTGCTTTCTTGACAGCATCCGCACTATATTACTGTTGGAAAAAATATAAATTTTTTTCATAAATTTTGCGTATCTAATAATCTATGAATAAGAGTATAAAATGCTTCTAGAAAGTAGAAATTGACCTTACTTGCTTTTTTGAAATGAAAAATAAGGAGACATCAGCGGCTTTCCCAGAAGAAAGTAAGAAACAATGTGCGTATGGTCCACATTTTTTTCTTTTAAAAAAAGTGAATTTCACATACGGGGAAAAGCTGCTAGGTAATTGCTCTCTAGAACATCTTGAGTCGTCCCCATTACCCAAAGCTAGCTAAAGTTAGTATAAAGTCCTAGTAAATCATCGTTTCCTGAATGCAAGTATGACGTTTTCTTTAGTTTTACAGGGAAAGACACTCGCTTGAATTTCACAGATCACTTATATGAAGCTTTCAATAGAAGCGGCATCAGATGTTTTAAGGATGATGTAGATCTTCCGAAAGGGGAAGTCATAAATTATCTGTTTCATGCAATTCAGGATTTTCTCTATGTTGTTCTTGTCATTTCTAAAAATTATGCAAGATCTACATGGTGTTTGGATGAGCTTCAAACAATTCTTGAATCTCGAGAGAAATTGGGTCAAAGGATTTTCCCCATCTTCTATAATGTTGATCCAGCTGATGTAAGACATCAACGAGGAAGCTTTGGGGAAGCCTTGGCTGAGCTTGAAGAGAAATTCAAAGAAAGTCCAACCAAAGTGCAGAGGTGAAGAACTGCTTTGTCAGAAATTGGCAACTTGTCTGGCTGGGTCACCAGGAACAAGTAGGTTTTCTTTTACAACCATTTAATCATATTTTCCATCTTTATTTTACGCTTTATTTTTTTTCATGGTCTATAATTTCGGTTTAAATCGGTTATAATCATTTTCATAGTCTTCCTTTTAGACAATAACTAGAAAATCTCGCATCCATTTGAACAACAATGAGAATCAACCATTAATAATTCATTTATTATATATTCATTCAACATCAAAAATTGGTCGTATCTTTCATTGAAGCATATCCGTTATCGATGTGCTGCTTATGTTAATTTTAATTTCTTTTCAATAACTTAAATATAATTTACAAGTATTATCCGTTTAGATTTGTTTGTTTTTACCGAAGTTAGTTTAGATATGTTTAATTACATGCAATTTCTATTACTAACCTTTATAGCTTATTTATTATTTTCATATATTATCAAGATTCATGAGAGTCAATAATTTTTTCTTTGACCTGACTCAGTTTATGTTTAAATCTCATAAAAAGCTATCTTTTTTCGAACACTCATAAAAAGCTATCTATTATAAGAGAATTTTAAATTAGGTTAGTAAATTCAATAAATCGAGTCATTAACTTAATTTTCAATTTGAGATCTCAAAATGTTAATAAATTGACTCTCGTATTCTCTCCTCTCCTAAAAAAGTTTTATTTCTCTATATATCAACTTGGGAAAAGTATTTCTTTAGTCACTGAAGATAGAGTTATCTCCAGTGACCCCAAAACTCTGTCGTTTTGAATTAATGAAGGGTTTGTTAATAATTTCAGGTGAATCAATGAAGGATGCTTTGGTAAAATATATATGATTAAAAAATAAATAAAGTTACAAAAACTAATTTCAGGTGAATTAATGAAGGATACTTTGATGAAATATATATGATTAAAAAATAAATAAAGTTACAGAAACACCCTTCATTAATTCTAAACGACGTAGTTTTGGGGTCACTGAACATAACTTTATCTTCCGGAAATCCTTTACCCATATCAACAATAATATATAATAAAATTAAAATAAAATTTCCTAAATCAAGGGGTATTCTTTTTTTCTACGTTTTCTAGAACGATCGTCACGAATAATTTACGGGGGCAAAAAAAAAAACAAAAAACAAAAGAAGGAAAACATAACAAATGCCATGACAATATCATTTAATCGATTAAATGATTTTTAGTTGAAAAAGTAATCGATTTTAAAGATACAGAAAATAAATATTTGAGAGTTTTTTTGAATATTTTATTTATGGGTAAAGGATTTCTCCTGTCACTGGAGATAGAGTTATCTCCAGTGACCCTAAAACTACGTCGTTTTGGATTAATGAAGGGTTTGTTAGTAATTTCAGGTGAATTAATGAAGGGTATTTCTGTAATTCTGTTTATTTTTAATCATATACATTTTACCAAAATACCCTTCATTAATTCACCTGAAATTACTAACAAACCCTTCATTAATCGAAAACGACGTAATTTTGGAGTCACTAGAGATAACTCTATCTCTAGTGACAGGAGAAATCTTTTTCCCTTTATTTATTTTTATCAAGTAAGACAAAAAAATAAAAAATGGAAAGGATAACAAATACCAACTTAAATTTGCAAAAGTTGATTAAAACAAAAGTTACTTTTACAAACTCATTAATCTAAATAAACTCTCTGAATGATATTCCTTGACACACAAGTGTGAGTTTTTTAAAATTTAGTTTAGTTAAGATTTCAATTTTTTAACAATTCCATTCTTTAATATAAATAATTATTAAGATTAATTATTTGTTTCTAATTAGAGGCGTGTAACTTTGATATATTTCTAAGGATATTTTGTATAAAAAGATATTAAATGCACTTAAAATTTCATTGAATGTTTTATATATTGAAAGAAGGGAAAAATATTTCTCATGTTGTAGGAGAAATGTTTTTTCATGTCATACACACATAAAATGGTGGGACTCGCATATATATATAATTAGCACTATATATATATATGTGGGTCCCACCATTTTATTTGTGTGTAGGAATCTTGTTTCTCTCCTGTAACATGTGAAAAGTAAACTCCATTGAAAGAAATATAGTAAAACATATACTTAATATATCTATTAAAAAATATTTTATAATGACATATGTTATATTTTTTGAAAAAATTTGTTCATGTTAATAAAATGAACTCCCTGTTTAAAAATATTCTACACACAATTATATTTATTATCCTTTCTTGAACGAGAAAAAAATTACGAAAGCTATGCTAAGTAAATTATAGATAAATCATATTTTGATTTATTAAATATTAATGTGTGTGTATATATATTTATTGAAAAACGTTAGTTACAGAGGGATAAAACTCTTCAAAGACGATAGAGGAGCGAAACACATTTAATTGACTTCCATGTGATCATAAGAATTCAAATTTCTTTTGAAATATTCTAAGACGTAATCGATAATTATGCTAGTGTTCAAAAAAATCGATAATTATGCTCCATAACTAAAATACCGCAAAATCAGGCACCCGACTCCCTAATGGTCCCTTGTTATAACATTCCAGTCTTTCAAAAATATAATTATTACAAGCTTAATTCTTTTTTCTTTTTTTTTTATACAAAGTAGAGACCTCAACTAACTCCTAATAAAGTATTACAACCATTCCAATCCTTGCAAAGCAAATCCTGAAGACTATCCGATGGAACATAAACTTCATGATATCCAGGACGACTATTTAGACCTTTCTTAACTAAGCAGTCCACCACGACTTACGCGAACGAGGCACATAAGTGAGCTTCGTTGTCCAGTCACGTCCTAGCTGGATTATTATCAGTTGTCCTGCAGTGTAAGTTTTTCTATATTATTTTAAATTTGGATATCCATTTCCCCTAAGTTACTGCTATTTTAAAGAAAAATATATTTTATATAAGGAAATCCCATATTTCCCACTCATTAATTATTTCCTCTGTAATATGTGAAGTCTTTTAATGATAAATTTTCTCTCTTTTTTTTTTTTTTTTTACTTTATGGAGATTTTTTTTACTTGAAATTAATAGTCCCTTTATACTTGTGCATGAGATCATTTTAATTTGTGAGAAACATATTAATGTGACCGCGGAAAACTGAAAGGTATTCATTCGTTTTGTTCAGTGAAATTTTTTGAATGATGAATGGATAAACCCAGTGACAGTACACATTGATATTTAATATGTTGATGAATTTGTATCCATCGATAAACGAAATTGTGAAGAAGTTGATTTTTTTTGGTAGAATGATCATGTTTTTAATTTTAATGGGTTGAGGGATCAATTCTGTTCTAGCTTGCCCAACAATTCAAATTCCACTTATTTCCATTCCCATTTTCGGCTTTGTATTCATATGAAAATGGGAAAACAATTCCCAGTTATATCTTAAAAAAGTGCATCTTTAGTAAACAATAATACAATTTTCATGGAAATCATGTTTTTCACGTGCATTGTATATTATCATAACTATATATATATAACACTCATGCTAGCAATGCTTTTCTTTGGTAGGCACGAAGCAGATTTTATAGAAAATATAGTTTGAGATGTATGGAGTTTTTTAAGCACTAAATTACCATCTTTGGTTGACAATTTGGGTGGAATCGACTCAAAAATGGCTGATATGATTTCATTATTAGAGATTGGGTTAAATGACAGACGTTTTGTCGGGATACGGGGCATGGGCGGTGTGGGTAAAACAACTTTGGCTAGAGTTGTTTTTGAAAAACTAGTAGACAAGTTTGAAATTTGCTCTTTTCATGAAGATGTTAAATATGTTTTGTCTACCAAAGGTCTAGTCTCCTTGCAAAAGCATCTTCTTTCTAGTCTCCGAATAAAAGACATGGATATAAAAGATAGTTATGTCGGAATGCGGATGATAAGAAAGCTCCTCTGCAGGAAAAAGGTTCTTCTTGTCCTTGATGACATAGATGATAAGAGCCAAGTAAAGCATTTGGCTGAAAGTCCAGATTGGTTTGGTAAAGGAAGCAGAATAATTATCACAACCAGAGATAGCCACTTGCTTACCTCAATTGGAGTGCAAAGAATATATGAGATGAATACTATGGAGGATGATGAATCTCTTCAAATCTTTTCAAAAAATGCATTCAACAAAAATCATCCTGAAGAGAAGTATTTGGAGTATTCTAAATCTGTGGTTAAATGTGTGGGAGGCCTTCCGCTGGCTCTTCAAGCTTTGGGTGCTTATCTTTGTGGGAGAAGAGAAGAAGCTGTGTGGAGAGATGCTTTAGATAAATTAAAGCAAATTAATCCTTATAAAAATATTCTTCAAGTACTTAAACTTAGTTATGATGGATTAGATGAAAAAGAACAGACAATATTTTTAAATATTGTTTGTTTTTTCAAGCATAGGAAGAAAAAAGAAGTGACTCAAATTTTAAAGGCTTGTGATCTTAATTCTATACTTGGAATAAAGGTCTTGATTGAAAAAACTCTACTAGTTGAAACAGAATTTGGCGAATTACAAATGCATGATTTATATGAAGACCTAGGTTGGAATATAATTCAACAAAAATCCCCCAATAGCAGATTGGGCAAGTTTGGGGTAATTAAGGAAGTACTGAAAAATAACAAGGTGAGTGCTTTATTTTATAAGTATCTTATTTTATTGGTATACCTTTTGTTCTGTATGAAGAACACAGAGATTGGACTTGACTAGGTCGTCAAGCCTAGAGCCTACGTACCCTCTGAAGGGATCAAAGTCCACGTAGTTCGTAGTAAACTGGAAGGCACGTAGCCAGGGGAGTGGGGTGTGTGCTCTGTGTGGCAGAAAGTAACAAGAGCATAAGATAGAACGTGTGCACCTGTTTAAGGTTTCCTTCTATTTATCCAGGAGCTTGGTGCCCGTATCTCCCTATTAATGGGCGATATCTATGATTGAGCCCTGTTGGTGCCATGATTATAGGAGAATCTTCATTAATGAGATCCTAAAAATAGGGGATCTCGGATCCCTTCCTAATATAGCGCGGATTCCCTTATAGGCGCTAGTGGGCCGAGGTCCGGACTTGGGCCTATTGGGCCGGTCCGTAACAGTGTCCCCCCAGCTTGGTCGTTCAGGCTTTGGGACGGCCGAGGTGCTTAGTGACCCGATCCCATTATGGCCGAGGTCTTTCGTGCGGACTGAGTCGGATTTTGGGTGCCGTAGCCGTCAGTCCAGTCCGGAACAGGGGTCGGCTCCACCTATCCCTGTCCTGCCTATAACGCCGGGTTCGTTCCTGGCCGGGCGGTTGTTCATCCTTCTCGGATTTCCGGCTCTTTTGCCCTTTGGGATTCTCCAAATGCTTTGAGATTTGCCCTTACTATGCCATCATTACGGGTTTACAGTTGTCAGGTTCCCATTGGGCGTGCCCTGCAACCGCCGCGTCCTTTCGCTTCCCGAGGTTAGTGCGCATTTATTGCGCTTGCGTTGTGCTGTGCCAATCCCGTCACACTTGTACGGGAATAGACCATTGTGTCCCCTGTGTTTGGGATTTCGGTTTAAATAGTCCCCTTTGTGTTTCTCTCTCACTTTTTCCACTGCCGCATTTTCTCGGACTCTCCTCTGGTTTTCATTTCCGTCGAGATTCTGCCGTTCGCCGTTTCCAAAGTTCCGGTTTCTCTACCTCTTTCACACAGGTATTCCGCCGATTCCCTTGTATTTTGTTCGGTAGTTTCCTGCACTTTACCCCCCTTTTCCTTTTTTTCTGGAAATCGCTGTCTGTGCTACTGTTCTTCAGTGTTTCTGGAATTTCTCGCATCGTAAACCAGAAATTCGTCCGTTTCTTGCCCTTAGACGACAACCACTTAGCGTCTTAGGCTTTTAAACATGGTGAGAGGTAGGAGTGCTTCTAGGCCAAGGGCGTCATTGACGCCTGAGGAGGAAATCGTCCTTCGTGCCCGTCTCCCCAGGGCTACTTAATGGGTTTTGGGGGGCGCACCACCTGCTTCAGGGATTCTGGCTCCTCTGCGGCGAGGTGGCACCGTTCGCCCGGGGCGGGCCGATGCTCGCCCGGCTTCGGCTAGGATTCCAGTCTCGCTTCCTCGCCGTCCTTTTCGTTTAGGGCCGTCCGGTGGGGCTGGGGTAGGCTCCTTTTCCGGTGCTGGTCCTTCGGGGCTAATGGCTCAACCCCTCAATTTTTACGAGGGCCCATCCGCTGTTTGCCAGACTTCTGCTCCAGAGGGTTATGTCGGCCCCTGCTGGGATTGCCTGGCGGAGGCTTCCGCGCTGATGGCTCGTGGGGGAGACGCTGAGGCTTCTACCATGCTTGGCTCATGCCGTCATTGGTCTGCCCCGGTGGCCCCTTCTCGTGCCCCCATTCGTCCGAGTCCGCCGTCATTTATGCCTGCTGTTACGTCTGTGCCAGGTATTTCTGCTTCTTTGCTAATACCGGCTTTGTTTATTTTCATATAGGCTTATTTATGGCTCCGAAGACTGGATCTTCCAAACGGCGGTCCGAGCCGGAGGGCTCGGGTTCCTCCAGTCCGCCAGAGGCCTTGTGCCGGCGATTTAATTGGGTCGCTATTGAGGTGCTGGCGACCTTGTCTCTAATGTCCGAGGCCGATGTGTCCTGGTTAAAGATGCCCAAGTTGGATGGCTGTACGCACGCGCCGGCTGGGGCGGCAGAGCCCGTGTGCTCCGTCCGAGAGGAGGGGGAGCCCAATTTTTTCCATTTCTACCGAGATGTGTGCACCCGGATCCAAATCCGCTTTCCTTTTTCCGCCTTCCAGATATCGGCCCTTAACTATCTTAACCTTGCGCCGTCGCAACATCATCCGAACGGATGGGCCTATTTATTGGCCTTCGAGAAGTTGTGCGGTTCTTTTCCGATTCCCATTCCCTGCACCGCTAACCTCTTCTTCCACTATTTCTGCCCTTTCACTCCCGGGGCGATAAGCTGAAGGGGTTGGTGTCGCTCAGAAATGTGTCGGAGAGGAAGCTGATGGGGGCCTTCTCAGACTCTTTCAAGCGGTTCAAAAATGCCTTTTTCAAGGTGGTGGCCGTGCCCGGCCAGCAACCGTGGTTCTTGACCGGGGCTGAGGGCCCGGGCGTGGAGTGGCGGTTCCCCCTGTACTGGGACAAGGGGCACTATAAGAAATCGCCGACGTCTTACCTGGTGGATTAGGACGGATTGTTACCGGATACTGTCCCCCATGTCTCTAGGCTGGCCGCCTTTGTGGAGAAGTATGGGGTTCACAGCGCGACCAGTTTTATATCGGGGGATGCCTCTGAGCCTTTGCCTCCTACCTGTAGGTCTTAGTGTTTGCGCGTTTGCTTTTGGCTTCTTCTTTTCGATTTACTTACTTGTGTTCTTTTTTTCTTTTCAGCTAGGACCATGGACGCTCTGCCGCTGTATGCTCGTTTGGCGAGGGCTGCTGCGCCGACCAGTCGCCAGAAGAAACGGGCGGCTGGTGCTGATGCCGGTACTTCTGCTGCGCCAGCTTTGAAAAAGACGAAGGGTCCTGTTTCCGAGGGTCCGTCTTCTGCTACGGCTCCCAAGTCGGCCCCTGTGGTGGAGATTCCGGCTCTGGGGAGTCAGGAGGTTGCTGCTGCTGCTGCTGGTCCCCTCCCTGCTGTTGAACCCCCAGCCTCAAAGCACGTAGAAGTTGTCGTCATTTCTCTGGGTCCCAGGGGGAAGGACCCCGCCCTGAGTGATGAGGAGATGGATCGGCTGTTTTCTCCTGCTGGCTCACCGTCACTATCGTCTTCTCCGGTGCCCCTTCCGCCCCTCCACCTCTGCCAACAGGGCCCTCTTCGGTTTTCCTCCGCAGCTTTGTGTGGGACAACGGGGTGGTCCTGGAGGTAGACGTGGCCTTCCTCCCGCCCCGGCACTTCTTGGAGGGCGGCCGCCCGTTATCTCCGGATGCAGAGGACCGTCTGCAGGTGGCCCAGAAGGAGCTCATCAGGTTGGTGGGCTATCTTCAGGCTTTGAGAATGGTCCGAAACCTCTATGCTCGGGCTGACACCGAGTGTATGAGGTTAAGGAAGGTGGAGGCTGAGTTGAGGCCCAAGGCGAAGGCGGCTGAGCAGTTGAGGAAAGAGTTGGTCGAAGCCAGAGAGAGGGCCAGTTCCTCCAAGGATGAGCTTATAGCGGCCTGGGCGGAGTAGGACGAAGTCAAGGCGGAGTTGGGGGCGGCGAAGACCAAGCTGGACGAGGTTCATGCTGAGCGGGATGCGGCTCAGATGGAGCGGGACGTCGCCAAGACCGCGGCTGTAAAGGCAGACCGAGAGCTTCAAGTCGCCCGGGCGGAGGCCGAGAGGGTTGCTGAGGAGCATTCCCGGGTTTTGAATGAGGGGTCTGAGAGCCTAGCAGCGGTCAAGGCTTTGGAGGGGCAGCTGGCTACCTTGGCCAGGGAGAAGGAGGCGGTTGACGAAGCCCTTGCTGCTGAGAAGGTGGCCTCCCAGGAGCTTACTGATGGCCTTGTGCAGTCCGCTGAGGCCTGTTTTAAGCAAGCCCTGCTCCAGATCCGGCACTTCAATCCCGGGGTTGAGCTTCAGGTGGAAGGGTACGATCACCGGGCTTTTGTTAAGGATGACGGGTCCTTCCTTCCATACGAGCCCCAAGTCGCCGAAGATCCCGCTGAGGAGGTGGAGGATGATGCTGCATCTCCGACCGTCGAGGATCCGGCTGTCGCTGAGACCGTTCCCCCTGAGACCACTGATGCCGCGGCCGGCCTGTCCAAGTAGCTTTTCTTTTATTTGTTCTCTATCTTTTTTGGGGCGTTGGTGCCCTTGTATTTTTTGAATGGTTCTGGCCTTGGTGCCATTCTTGTACAGATTTTGACCATTAATGACAATACTTGTTCTGTCCTTGTGCCTTGGTCTATCTTTAATTGATAGCGAATGATTTTGATTTGTACCGTCCCTTTTGTCTACGTTTGACAATTAACGGTTTATATTCTTACCATCCTCCTTTTGCACATCCGAGCTCGTTTAGCTACCTGGGGCTGAGGTTGGCTTTATTTTTTGCCATCATCCTATTGCCTTGGTTTCTGTCCTCGTCGGGTGTGTGCGCGTAGACCGTTTGGGCCGCTTAGGTGACTTAGGCAATGGGAAATTCTACTGCTCTTTTGACTAAGTTAAGGTGTTTGTCGGCCGCATGTGTGCAGGCCGTTGGTACTCTACCACATTTTAATGAGTGGGAGGTTGGGGCAAGGTTGTCTTGTTTCAACCTCGTCAGGCATAACTAACCGTACTGCCTCGGCTCGGCTTTCAATTAGCCGAGCTCCAACTTTCTCTTAGTCGGATTAAATTTATCCAGTGTAAGGGCGGGGCTACCACGTATCTAACCGAGGTTTCATCCACCTTTGGTCGGACATTTTGACCTGATCAGGGTCGGCATAGTAGGCCGCTTGCTTAACCGGGCGAGCGTTGACGCGTCAATTTCACGAAGGGCATGGATGGCGCCCCCGCCGAGCTCTAACCATTGCCAGCCGGAGTATGACGGCCGGTTTTCGTACATCTAGATGTTTTTGTTAGCGGCCGTGTTCATGATCCCGAGGCCTTCTACTGGCGCCGGGCTTGTGGTCCTCGACGTTTGATTCTTTGGCCGGGCTTCGTTGCCTCGGCCTTACTGTCTTTGGCCGAGCTTTAAGGCTTCGGCTTCACGGAGCTTTGTGCACATGATCTGGTTGTATCCGGAGTATGCGTCCATGAAGGAGAGCAGCTGGTACCCGGCCGAGTTGTCTACCAGCTTGTCGATGTTAGGCATTAAATACGAGTCCTTTGGGCAAGCCTTGTTGAGGTTGGAGTAGTCCACGCACACTCTCCATTTGCCGCTAGGTTTGAGGACCATTACCACGTTGGAGAGCCAGGTGGTGTACTGTACTTCCCGAATGAAGCCCGCTGCTAGGAGCTCTTTGACGTGGTCCTCGAGGGCCTGTTGTCTGTTATCAGCGATGTTCCTCTTCTTCTGCGCCACTGGCCTTGATCCCGGCCACATGCCAAGTTTGTGATAGTAGAAATGGGGGTCGATTCCGGGTACATTGGCCGTGGTCCAGGCGAAAACGTCCTGGTTTTGCTTTAGAAAACGGGTCAGTAGAGCCTTGAGGTTGCTTTCCATATCTCGGCCGATCTTGGCAGTCTTGGACTGGTCCTCCCCCAATATTACGTCTTCCAGCTCTCCTTCTGGCTCTGGCCTCGGATTATCATGCTCCTAGAGGTCGAGCTCGACCATGTTGACCTGCAGCCGCGGTCGCCTCTCCGAGCCAGCCTCGTCTACTTGCTCGTTGGATCCGAGCCGAGGTGGAGACGAGGGTCCTCCTTCCTCGACCCGGAGAGCTTCAAAGTAGCACTGCCTAGACTCCTTCTGGTCTCCGGAAACCACCACTATCTGGTTCTTGTGGTTCACCATCTTCAGCTTTTGGTGCTTGGTGGATACTAGTATATCCCAGTTGTGGATCGTTGGTCTGCCGAGGATGATATTGTAGGGGGACCGGAAGTTGGCGACCACGAATCTTACCCATTCAGATTTGAAGGCTTCTTTGGTGCTGAGGGTCAATCTGAGGTCGATGTAGCCTTTAGGGAAGGATTGCTCGTCGTTGAAGCCGACTAGGGTGGTTTTGCACGGTTTGAGGTCCTCTGGGTCAAGGTGCATCCTTTTATAGGCGTCCCAGCTTATTATGTCGGCTGAACTTCCTGCATCCACAAAAATCCTTTTAACGCGGCAGTTAACCAAGGTTCCAGTAATTACCAGTCCGTCGAGATGCCCGGGTATGACGTCCTTCAACTCTTCGTCGGTGAAGGTCAGAGTAGGCGGCCGAGGCTTCTTTGAGTCTTCCTTGAACTTCGGGGGGTCTTTGATGGTTAGTACCTCGCGGAGGTATTTCTTCCGCTGGCTGATGGTGTCTCCCCCCCTCCGAAACCTCTGCTGACGACGTTGCACTGAAATTCTACGTAGAGGAATTCGTTGTCCGAGGCTGCCCTCTGCTTTTCCTGCTTTCTATTCTCCTTGGGCGGACTTTGTGAGCGGCCGTGGTCATTGCGCTTCCTGCTCGCCCTCCCTTGGGTCTTGATCACGTACTGACGTAACTTCCCCTCTCTCGCAAACTTCTCAATGGTGTCACGGAGATCATAACATTCGTCAGTAGTGTGTTCGTGGCAGTCGTGGAATGCGCAGAACTTGGTACGGTCCGTGTTGGAGCGTCCTCGGATAGGCCTTGGCTTCTCCACTCGTTTCATCTCGGTCTGGGCTACCTCTTTCCACACCTGGGACCGAGGGACGTTCAACGTGGTATAGCTGTCATATTTATTCTTCGCCTCGGCTCGGTCAGGTTTGCCTCGGCCATCTCGGTTCCGTCTTCTGGGTTCGGCCTTCGTCCCTCTCGGCCGTTCATCATCACTGTGCGGACTTCTCCTCGTACGCTCCGGTTCATCGGCGTTGGCCGCTTCCATCTGCTCCATCTCCAGGTACTTCTTCGCCTCAGTGTAGAAGTCCGTTAACGTGTACACTGGGTTCTTGCATAGGTGACGAGCCAGCCGTGACGACGGGTCTAGCCCATTGACTAGGCAGTGGACGTGGACGTCCTCGGTCAGTGATCGTACTTGCATGGCTATGTCTCGGAACCGATCAAGGTACTTCTGTAGAGCCTCACCTTTTTTCTGTCGCACTTTGCTCAGTGTGAATGTGGTTTTTGGTTGCTTCTTGCTCGTGGCGAAGTGCAGTTCGAACTTGTGTCCGAGGTCCTCGTAGTCCCGGATAGAGTTGTCCGGGAGAGAAGTCAGCCATCTGTGCGCCGGCCCATCCAGAGTAGCCGCAAAAAGACGCTGAATGACTGGGCCGCTGATCTGTCGGACCCACATGAGCTTTTCAAAGGTAACCAAGTGGTTGCGCGGGTCCTGGCTTCCATCGTACTTCGGCAGGCTGGTCAAATGGAAGCGCTTTGGGAAACGGGCTGTTGCCGCCTCCCTCAAGAACGGGGATCTTCCAACCTCTGATAGATACGTCACGCGATATTCTCGAGGTGATCCATAGCGAGGCCGGGGAGTTCGGTCCTCTGCGCAGGGCTCTTCTCCGTTTCAGTTCTCCCTAGCATGCCGATCAGTGCGGTTAAGACCGACACCGTGGTTTTCTCTGTCTTCCGGGGACCGTGATATGCCCCGGTCTGCCCTCGCACGCCGCCTCGGTTCGCCGTTGTCGCGGCCTATGTTCCTCGGCTCAGAGTTGCTCGAGGAACTACTGTCATCCACTGGGGGTCTCCTTGCATGCCCGTGGTTCCTGTGGCGGCGCCTATCGCGGCGGTCCTTCTCGAGCGCTTCCTGGATCATTTTTCCGAAAGCCTCGAAGTCAGCCCGTCTCTGCAGGTCATCATGTTTTTCCTTGTTCTCCAGACACCGCAGGAACGATTCCTGAATCCTCCGCATCATGCGGACGTCGGCATCAACGGCCCGGAAATCGCGCGTTGGAGCCAGTGTGAGCGCTCCTAGTGGTTGCTGGTCTTCCTGCTGCGGCTGCTCCTCTTGGAGCGGCTGTTCCCTCTCAGGGGAAGAAGTTACTGTGTCGGTAACGTGCCCTTCTGGGGTGTTTTCTCTCCGTGGTGGTGCCGGCGGCTGATCACGTGGTGGATGGTTGGCTTGCGGGTCTCCCCCCACTGGCTGGGGGTTTCTGCTGTGGCTTCTAGTGCTCACCATCAGTAGTCACGGGGATTGAAGTTTACAGTCCACATGGTCGGCGCCAATGTTCTGTATGAAGAACACAGAGATTGGACTTGACTAGGTCGTCAAGCCTAGAGCCTACGTACCCTCTGAAGGGATCAAAGTCCACGTAGTTCGTAGTAAACTGGAAGGCACGTAGCCAGGGGAGTGGGTGTGTGCTCTGTGTGGCAGAAAGTAACAAGAGCATAAGATAGAACGTGTGCACCTGTTTAGGGTTTCCTTCTATTTATCCAGGAGCTTGGTGCCCGTATCTCCCTATTAATGGGCGATATCTATGATTGAGCCCTGTTGGTGCCATGATTATAGGAGAATCTTCATAAATGAGATCCTAAAAATAGGGGATCTCGAATCTCTTCCTAATATAGCGCGATTCCCTTATAGGCGCTAGTGGGCCGAGGTCCGGACTTAGGCCTATTGGGCCGGTCCGTAACACCTTTAATGTTTTTAATTTTCTTTACTTCCTTGTCATTGTCATGTTTTTATAGAAAATTCCTTTTTTAATTAGGGATTTGGAGAAATAGAAGCTATTGTTTTTTATGGTGAATCTTCGAACAACAATTTTCATAGATACAGAGACATAATAGAAGTACATCCTGAAGCATTTTCAAATATGAGTAGACTTAGATTACTCCTCATAAGTTGTTTAACCATAGTACCAGTGGGATTGAAGAAACTTTCTTGTGCATTAAAATTTGTCCGATGGTCATTTTTTCCTTTGGAAGCTCTTCCACTTTCTTTGGATGAACTTGTTCATCTTGAAATGCATTATAGCAACATGAAGAAACTTTGAAATGGCACAAAGGTGAGGTTGATGCTTATTTGTCTTAAAAATATATCCACGTGTCCATGTTTTATTGATTCATTGTTTAGTGAGATTAATCATTCTGCAATCTTTTGTTTGACTAGTTTATGAATCACTTGAAGATTATTGACCTGAACGGATCTCCCAATTTTATTGAAACTCCAGACTTCTCAAATGTTCAATCTCTTGAACATTTACGTCTTTCTAGTTGCGAATCCCTTGTCAAAATTCATAAATCACTTGGAGTGTTGAAAGAGCTTGATGAGGTGGACTTGCAGAATTGTAAAAATCTTAACAGCCTACCAAGTAAATTGGAAACAAATTCTTTGAGAAAGTTAAATCTTAATGGGTGTAAAAATGTTAAAAAGCTCCCAGAGTTTGGGGAAGGTATGGAGAAATTATCATATCTTAATGCAGATCACACTGCTATAACCAGTCTTCCTGAATCACTTGGATCCTTGACTGGTCTTAGACATTTAAGTCTACGTGAAACTTGCTGAATAAATCTATCCACTGATTGCTTCTCTAGTCTTGATCGACTTGTCTATCTTTCACTGGAGGGTTGCAAATGGCTTGTGTTATTGCCAAGGCTTCCACCACGGCTAATTCGATTAGAAGCAAATGGTTGTTCTTCAATGAAACATTCACTAGATGAACAAATGTTCATTTTGGTGGCTTCACTTGACCATGAGGTTTGTTGGTCTTCCTAGATTCTATCTAATGATATGTGTACTGTTTTTTTTTACTACATATGCATTACATGACTAATTTTTTATTTCAGTGCCGTGGGAAAACTAAATATGTAAAAGCTGACAAAGAAGAAGAAAACGTGCTATTCCCTTGTGATGATGAGGATGAAGATAAAATTTTTTTTTTTTTGTTACATGAGTTTATGAACCTTGAGGTAATATGGGTCTCAATTTTGTGTCTTTTTCTCACATGTATATGCTCCCTTCATTGAGTAATTAATGTCAACAATAGTTTGGTATGTATGCAGCCAGAATATGACCCCCTTGGAAATTTTATTGCAATCATGTCATTAGGAGGCAAAATACCATCATGGTTTGATCCAAACATAAAGTATTATGATGAAGCAAGCAATAAATGTGAGATAGAAGTGGACGTACCTTCAAATTTCCATGCTAGTAAATGGTCAGGAATTATTGTATGCTTGCATCTGAAAGGGCATCTAGGTTGGATTCGTTGGGGTTTTAAAGCTCCGGAAGATTATATTTATAATCGATGGGGAGGGGTGGCACATAATATTTGGGGTTTTTATGGACTAGAATGTGGCCTCGCGTAATGGTGTTGGAATTTAATGAGAAAACTTGTTGGCAACATCTCAGAGGTGATAACAATTTCCTTCACATCCAACTTTCTCTTGGTGACAACAATGACTCCAAGGACATATTGGGATATGGGTGGAGAGTGATATGTAAAGAAGATATACAAAAGTGGTGCCATCCCAATCATTTCAACCATTTCACCCAACCCCAACATGCTGCTCCCTCTGAGGTCAAGCTTTCCTTTAGACTACTTCGCAGTGTCCTTTGGGGCCACGTAGTGTAGTTATTTCTACGCCAAGCTTTCAACACTATAGTAGCAAGGTCTGTGTAGAAAGTGTGATCAATGGTATTTTCTTACATAAGGTGTGAGACTATTGACTAAACTTTTTCATTATTTCATGTTTTGTACACTTAATATTAGGTTATAAGTTTAGTGGGAGGTTATATGTTTAGTAACATTTATTACATCACGCTTGCTTGCTTTTACTCTTATAAATCTAAAAATGAAGGATTAAGCATCGTAACCACTCCACAACTCTATTTTAATCCGCCACATTTTAACATATTTTGAGCAAGACTTCACAAGATACATTTGTTAGAATTTATTCAACACCTGGCCCTTATTATCATGACACTTCCTTACTCCTCACTTTTATCCTTATATTTATACTCGTATATTGTTTGTGCCAAACTATTAAGTTGAATAACTTTGTGGACTTTATTCAAAGTCACTATTTTGGTAAACTAAGACACTCACTTTATCATATTGATAAAGGAGGAGATATAACATCTATCACAGTACTACTAATTTTTCTGATACAAAGGATAAATGAAACTAGGTTCAAAAATACTGTTTGACCGTTAAGTTTGACTTTTTTTGCTAACTGGACAATGACGTGACTTTCAAAGATACAAAAATACATTTGGTTTGGCCAAAATAGCTCACAACACCAAGTGCTTTTTTTTTTTAATTTAATAATTTTATTTCAATTAAAGGAAACTTATTATTTCTCTAGAGATAATTCCTATGAGGCCAAATTTTTTCTCTTGATTTATCATTATGGAAATGAGGATTTATTCAATGGGTAATAATTTTATTTCCATAATTTATTTTCTTTTAAAAAATCCTTATTAAATTTTATAATTAATAATTAATAAATGAGTATTTATCCATCTGAAATTTGATATTATAAATAATATATTTACTTAAAAATAATTTTAATCAAATGACGATGATAATAATATTTATAAGATAACATTAAAAATTAATAATTAAAATGATAAAGTAATGAAGCTTCGAGGAAAGTTACGGAGTGAATTATGGGTTGCATGTTCATTTGAGTTCACACTTCACATTCAAACTTGCTTCATTTGGCTAAACAAGCAATTTGCACGTCGTTATTAAGATTTGCATTTAAAGACCACCTAAACAAAATAAATAAATAAAGAAAAATAAAAGTAAGAGTGGACTGACCGACTGAGTGAGAGAGTAGAAGCGGTCCGTGAAGAAAGGGCACGTCGACCTAGTTGCGTGTTGAATGGGTCGTATTTTTAATTTTTTAAAACTCAAAATAAATACATTTAAAATGGAAAATGACAGTAAACCTACACCTACAATTATTATTATTTTTTTATACAAGGCAATAGGGGAGGAGTGATCGAACTGAGAACCGGAAGGGAGGAAATGAATCCCAATACCATTACACTACTAGTAGTACTGGTTACAACTGCAATTATGTTGTGAGGGATTTAAAGAGTTTTTCCTCATGCGTGTTGGACTTTTGAGGATTTTCAATATTTGGCCACAAGCTTAAATAAGAAAGTGATAATATAATATAATAAAACCTACACCTACAATATTGGAGGAAAGTGTCAATCTTAAATAAGAATAGGCAAAATGGAGTACTCAATACCAATATAAAAGATTGAAAATTTAGCTTCTCCCCTCTACATCCTCCTAATTAAGAAAGTGATAATATAATATAATAAAACGTTAATTATTTAGCAGTAACAATATTGAAAATGGCTGGTCACAACGTACACACACATAAAGTGGCCTCTTTTTTTCTTATTTTTGGATAAAGATTATCAAGAGTAGCTAACTAAAGTTGGCTTTTGCTTCGCACTTTAGAATTAGTCATATTTTTTTGGAAAAAAAAAATCCTCATTTTCTTCTTTCTCCGTTTTGTCTCAATATCTCATCTTCATGTATATATTAAAAAATGGACGGTTTAAATTTAATATTATATAAAATCATTATTACAATATTTTCCAAATATTTTTTCCTTTTATTTGTATTATGGATTATTTAGATTAGATTTTAACTGTTTAAGTATATTTGTTTATGTTAATAATAATAGTTTTATTAAATATCACAATTTGAACCACTAAATTTTTTTAATCTAATGAGATTTTGAGAAGAAAATGAGAAAAAAGAACAATGAAAGAGCTTAAACCCATATTTTCTATATTTATTTATATTTTATATTTTCCCCCTTACATTTTGATTTAAATCATTTATATTGATTTCAATAGTCTCCCCCCCCCCCCCCCCCCCCTCTTTCTTGTAGACATAAGTGTAGCCGACAATAACAGGAAAATAGCAACCGTTATAGAGACAAAAAAGACTCTACTTTTAATAAAACCGCATTTCTAATAATATATTTATTATGTTATGCATCAACAAACGTTATATTCGTTTATATTCATTCATGCAAGCATATCCATTATGAATTCTATGTTCTGTTAATTTTAATTAATTTTCAACAAATTAATTAAAAGTAATAGTCATTTAGATATTTTTATATTGTATATAATAATTCATTTATATTTTATTTTATGTTTAACTTTAACATATTATGATGAGAAAATTATATTGAAGAACCTATATCTGAGTCTACTTTTTTCTTTGACCGGCTCACAATTTAAATCTAAGCACAATAAAACTTATAATTATATTGAAGCACCAGAACAAAAGGGATCAACTTCCATATCGCCATAAAGCGATAAAAATTTATCTTTTCCCACTCAATTTGTATGTGTTTTTCATATCCGTTCCCCTCGCAGTTGTCACTCTAAAATTTAAATCTAATCAACAAAAGCATAACCAATCAAATGTTTATTTCCTTTAAAATCTTTTAGAGTAAAACACCCTCACCACCTTTTTGTTTTGCTTTAATCACAAGTATCTGCCCTATATTTTAAAAACATACACTTAGATTCAAACTGTGTTACTGTTAACACCGTTAGGAATATTTCAACAACATTTTAAAAACCTATTTTTAATTAAAATAAATCTTATACTCTAATTTACCCTTTACCCTATCAAATCCATAATTTATTTAATTTGGACATTTGCAAATTTGGGAAATACAAAACGCGGCCAATTGGAATAGTAAAAAAGTACAAATATAGTAACACTCCCTGCAGTGCAATCGTATTGGGATGTGTATTCCTCCTTAGGTCCTTAGTTCCACTCCCCCTCCCCTCGCCTTGTAATAATTAAAAAAAAAAAGGTACAAATATAGTTGTTTATCCCTTTAAATGCCCGTAAATATAGTTTGGCATATAAACATGTTTAAAGTTCCTCTTAAATTATTTTGTGTTCTGTTCTGAGAACAAGAGTGATTAGACTTGACTAGGTTGTCAAGCCTAGAGCCTACGTACCCTTTGAAGGAATCAAAGTCCACGTAGTTCGCAGTAAACTTGTAGGCGTAAAGCCAGGGGGTGGTGTGTGTGCTCTGTGTGACAGAAAGTAAAGAGAGCATGAATTAGAACATGTGCACCTGGTCAGCGTTCCTCTGTATTTATTGAGGAGTCTGGCGCGAATATCTCGGCCAGGTGAGCGGTATCCGGGGCCGAGATATTCGGGGCTGATATCTCGGGATTACGGTTAGGATTGATCCTATGTTGCTGGGATCCCGTATGTTGCCTATTGATCCGCCAAATATGCTTCCAGGCTTAGTTGGGCCGTGGTACGTACCTGGGCTGTTGGGCCAGTCCGTAACAGTTGCCCCCCAGCTTGGTCGCTCAGGCCTCTGAACGGCCGAGATGTTCATTGCCCCCGGCATCTTGTTAAGACCGGGGCATCCTTTTTCGGCTGGACCGGCTTATAAATGCCGCGGCCCATAGAGTGACTTTGAATTCGGGGCTGGCTTCCGATGCCATGGCTCCGACGTTACGCTGAGGATGCCGTGTCTCAACCAGCCGGGGTGATTATTCGACCCGCTCCCGGATTCTGACGTTTGCCAGAGACCTCGGATCCATGCTTTTTGCCCTTTGGCATTCACCATGCGCCTCGGGATTCCCCCTACGCATGCTATCATTGCGAGTTCACAGCTGGCACGCCCTGAATGGTGGTAATCTGCAACCGTCGCGTCTTTTCCCGCCCCGATGTTTGTGCGCATTTAATGTGCTGACGTCGTGATGTACCAATCTCATCGTGCCTATGTTCAAATAGACCGTTTCACCCCCGTCGTTTCATGACTTGGTTTAAATAGCTTTTCTTCCTTCTACGTTTTTTACTTTTCCTACTCGTGAAGTTTTCTCAAGCTTTTCTCTGGTTTCCCTCTGAGTTCAGAGAATCGTCCTCTTCATCCGAAACTTTGCCGTTCTTCACTTCAAGCATCCAAGTTTCCCTCATTTCATTCATATAGGTATTCCGTTCATTTCCTTTTACATTTGTCCGGTATTACTCTGTATTCTGCCGTTTATTTCTCTAAGACTTGTCGCCTGTGTTACTGTTCTTTCCACTTTTCTGGGTTGCTTGGCGAGCTTTCTGGGTTTCCCCCTCAGTGTCTTACTTCCAAACTTTCACAGATTTTCGTCTTCTGTCCTAAACCCCTTTGCTCTTAGGCTCCTTGTTTCCTCATATGACTAGAGGTAGGAACCTTGCTAGACCAAGAGCAATACTGTTGCCGGAAGAAGAAACGTTCCTCCGTACGCGCTTCCCCCGGGCCACCTACTGGGTTCTTGGGGGTGACCCCCTGTAACGAGGACGTTGGCGCCTTTGCGCCGAGGCGGCGTTGGTCGCCCGAGGCAGGTTAGGCCCCGTCTTGTAGCCGCTAGAGCTTCGATGCCTCCTCCCGTTCGGCCCGCAGTAGGTGCCATTCCCTTCGCGCTGCCAGTCAAGGCCGGGGCCTACCCCTCAATCGGCTCGGGATCTCCTGCTTTGATGGCCCAACCTCTTAATTTCTACGAGGGTTCTTGGCCCGGAACCCCGAATCTTCTACCTGAAGGATACCTCGGCCCTTGTTGGGATTGTTTGGCTGAGAGCTCCCATCTCGTAGCTCGTGGTGACGATGCCGGGGCTTCTTCGATGCTCGGCTCCTGCAGGCACCGGCCTTCAAAGGATCTTTCCTCAAATGCCCCCATTCGTCCGAGTCCGTCGTCATTTTTTCCTGCGACTGTTATTGTGCCAGGTATTCCTGCTCTTTATTAATACTGGCTTTTATTTATTTGCCTATAGGTTTAATGGCTCCCAAATCTCGATCTTCCAAGCAACGGTTTGCGGCCGAGGGTTCGGACTCTTCAAGTCCGCCTGAGGCCTTGTGTCGGCAGTATAGCTGGGTGTCTCACGAGGTATTAAGGACTCGGTCCCTGATGTCGGAAGCCGACATCGTCTGCCTGCAGCTGCCTGAGTTAGAAGGCTGTGTATGTGTTCCTGCGGGGGCGGAGGAGCCTATCTGTTCTGTCCGTGAAACCGGGTCCACTAATTTCCTTTTCTTTTATCGGGACTTGTTGACCCGGATCAGAGTTCGTTTCCCGTTCACGGAGTTCCAGATTTCGGCCCTGACCTATCTAAATCTCGCGCCGTCACAACTTCATCCAAACGGGTGGGCCTATCTGGTGGCCTTCGAAAAGTTATGCAACTCATTTCCGAGACCCATCCCTTGTACAGCCAACCTTTTTTTCTACTATTTCAGCCCTTTAACTCCCAGTTCGCCCAAAGAGGGGGAGAAGCTCAAGGGATTGATTTCGCTTTGCAATGTGTCGGACAGGAAGATCATGACGGCCTTCGCGGATTCTTTTAAGCGTTTCAAGACCGCCTTCTTCAAGGTCGCGGCCATCCTCGGCGAATAGCCTTGGTTTTTAAAAGGGGCTGAGGGTCCAGGTGTGGAGTGGAGGTTCCCTCTTTACTGGCAGAATGGGCATTATACTAAGCCGCCGATGTCCTACTTGGTTGATGATGACGATCTTTTGCCCGAGACCGTCCCTTCCGTCCCCCGGTTGGCTGCCTTTGTGAAAGAGCATGGGGTTCAGAGTTCAGCCTTCTTTATTACTGGGGCTAGTTCAAAGCCGATACCCCGCGATTGTAGGATTTTTCGTTAGCATATCATTTTATATTTTGGTTTTGACAACTCACGTTTATGTTTGACTGATTTTTACTTTCGTCTTTTTCAGCTCAAGATATGAGTGCCCTTCCACTTTAACTTCGAAAGGCGAATCCTGCCGCTGCTTCCTCGAGCCAACAAACAAAGAAGCGAGATGCTCCTGATGGTGCCAACGCTCCCGTGGCCGACGCTTTGAAGAAATCCAAGGCCTCAGTCGGCCGGATCTTCTCCTGCCGTCGTCGAGCCTTCCCCGGCAATGGAATCCCAGGCCTCAAAGGGAAAGGAGGCCGTGGTCGCTGTTGAGGAGGTCGAGGCCGTGGTCTTCCCTGAGGCAGCATCGGGCTAGCTGACTGCTCCACCTTCACCTCCGCCTCCTCCTCCTCCTCCACCGTTGGGTCCGTCTTCGGTCTTCCCCCGCGGCTTTTTGCAGGATAAGGGGGTGGTCCCAGAGGTGGATGTTGCTTTCCTCCCTCCTTGGCATTTCCTGGATAGCCGGCCGACGTCTCCACCAGCTTTGGATGAGATTCACGCAGCCTAGACGTATTTTTGCCGGTCTGTGGGCTTTCTCCAGGCCCTGGTTCTGGTGAGGGAGAAGTACGTTAAGGCCAACGCTGACTGCAGGAGGCTGAGGGCGTCCGAGGAAGAAATGAAGAAGGCCTTAGCTACGGCAGAGGCTAAAGCCGCATCTGCGGAGGAGCTGAATAAGGCTTTGGCCGTTGTAGAGGCTAAAGCCAAGTCCGCCGAGGAGGAGCGGGATACAGCCAGGGCTGAGTGGGATGCTGCCAAGTTTGCGGTGGTGAAGGCTGATAAGGAGCTCCAACTTTCTCGCGAGTCTGGGGAAAAGTTGGCCGGGGAGTGTTCCCGGGCTCAACAAGGATTGTCTGAGAGCCTGGCTACTATGAAGGTTCTGCAGCAGCAGTGGGCTTCCCTGATTGGGGAGCACGAGGCGACCAAGGCGGCCATTTCTGCCGAGCAGGCGGCGCACCAGGAGGCGTTTGATGCGTTGTTGCAGACTGCCAGGGAGTGCTTCGAGCAGGCCTTGGCTTAGATCCGGTTTTTCAACCCCGGCATGGAGCTTAATGTGGATGGCTATGATTACCGTGCCTTTGTTCAGGACGGGAATCTGATCCCGTACCAGTCCCCTGCCGCCGAGGGTCCTGCTGACGGAGCGGAGGGTGCCGCCGAGGGTGGGTTTCCTGAAGCCCGGTCGTCCAGCTAGACTTGAACCTATGTATTTTTTGTTTTTGGAGGTCTGTGCCCTTGTTATTTTTTGAACAATTCTGGCCTTTGGGCCATTTTGTACATACTTTAGACAATGAATGACTTACTTTTTTATCATCCTTTTGCCTATGTTTACAACTCTAAACCAAATTTAGATGTTTGTCGACTGTATTGAATACAAGTCGTTTTTACTCTGCCACACTCGCGCATGGGAGGTTGGGGCAGGGTTTTATGTTTGTACCTCAAGGGTCCTTAACTTTTAACCGCACTACCTCGGTCCAACTTTCGCTAGTCAGATTATTTTTAACCGGCGTAAGGGCCACACTATCACATGCTCAACCAAGGCTTCATTGGCCTTGGGTCAAACATTTTGACCTGATCAGGGTCTGCATGATAGTCCGCTTGCTTAGCCGGGCGAGCGTTGACGCGTCAATTTCGCAAAAGGCCACGTATGGCGCCTTCGCCGAGCTCTAACCAATGCCTGTCGGAGTACAACGGCCGATTTCTTACATCTAGATGTTTTTAGGTTTCGGCCGGGCTTGTTTGTACCTCAACGCTTGCTTTATTCGTGCCGGGCTTGTTGGCCTCGGCTTTCAAATTTTTGACCGGGCTTTGTGGCCTCGGTTTCATGCTTAAGCGAATATTTGTGCACATTGAGGAATTTCCTCAGTGGGATCCTTTATTGATAAGAATAGCCCTGAAGGGCTTTACAAACAAACGTAAGTAGGAAACGAAATAACTTAAAACTTTAAAGTTAAAAAGAAGAGACCAACTAGTCATTCCGAGCTGGGGCTGGGTCTAGCTATGGTAGATCTTTAGCTTGTCGGCGTTCCAAGTTCTCTTGACCGGCTTCCGTGCCAGGGTTTCGAGGATGTAGGCGTAAAGCCAGGGGGTGGTGTGTGTGCTCTGTGTGACAAAAAGTAAAGAGAGCATGAATTAGAACGTGTGCACCTGGTCAGCGTTCCTCTGTATTTATTGAGGAGTCTGGCGCGAGTATCTCGGCCAGGTGAGCAGTATCCGGGGCCGAGCAATCCGGGGTTGATATCTTGGGATTACGGTTAGAATTGATCCTATGTTGCTGGGATCCCGTATGTTGCCTACTGATCCGCCAAATATGC
This sequence comes from Acacia crassicarpa, assembly GCA_034222035.1. Classification (NCBI taxonomy): domain Eukaryota; kingdom Viridiplantae; phylum Streptophyta; class Magnoliopsida; order Fabales; family Fabaceae; genus Acacia; species Acacia crassicarpa. The sequence goes on from JAWXYG010000003.1 coordinate 47,254,711, forward strand.
TTCCAGGCTTAGTTGGGCTGTGGTATGTACCTGGGCTGTTGGGCCGGTCCGTACATTTTGTATGATCAGGAGCTTTATTTTTTTTATTTTCGTTAATTTTTATTTTTTACAAATAATTATTTGGTTAACGTTTATAAATGTTTGTAACAGAACAATGTGTTTAAGAATTATAAATTATAAATTTAAAATATTTATGCTTATGATAACAAAAATATGTGTTGATGTATTTAAAAATTTAAATTAATTTATGCTATATTATAACAAAAATATGTGTTTGAAATATGTTTTTATCCATTTTTTTAAAAAAATACATTTCTAGAAATATGATAAAAATTAAAATTATACAATTTTATAATATGATCAAAATTAATAAACTTTAAAAATATTATAATTTTGAAATGTATTAGATTTATTTTTTGATTGTATGTTTTTATCTTGGTAAATATAAATGGTTAAATAATTATTTTTTTAAATAGTGGTATTTTGGTCAAAAATACAAAATTTGGGTGTTAATTTAACGGTCCACTAACAGTTGGATGGAAGAAAAAGGAATCTTGAAAAAATAAGGGAGGTTTTTGTAACATGTATTTTAATTCTAAGGGGGATTTATATGAGTTTTTAAAATAAAGGGGAGGTGCGTGTAATTAAGACAAAATAAAGAAGCCATTGGAATATTTTACTCAATCTTTTATATATCTGAATGTAAGGGGAAATGCATGATTTGCTTGAAGTAATACCTCTTGGTATATCGGCGACATGCATCAGAGTGATCACATGCAGTTCAGTCGACAATGTTATTTACTATTATAAAATTCTTGATTGTATTACAAAAATACCCACAAGATTCATTCATATTGCTTACAAACTCTAAACATAAATACAAAATTCACATCAAATAATCCCCCGACCAATTGAAAACAAGACCGACATCTCTATTTACTAACATCTGTCGTCTTGTCCTAGGGCCTGCGTCCAATGCGCTATACAATTCACATGTAGTAATAAGGACTGGGAAACCTTAAGCTTATTTATTTCCTATTTTTAAAAAAGAAAAAAGGAAAGGAAAAAAAGAAGAAGAGAAAGGAGAAAAATAAGTAGAAAACCCTAATACGGTATTGTGTTTGCTGTATTTGGGGTTTGAGGGGGAGATAAATAATTGAATAAATCTCGTTTGCAGGTGAGTCGTACTAACTACTAAGGTCTTACAAGGTGCTTTTAGTTTTCCAAAAAAAAGAAGAAGGTACTTTTAGTTTTTTTAAAAAATACTTTTTTCTGTCACTAAAGTATTATACATACAGCGTACTATTAATCACCTATTAATTATTAATATTAGTTATTACAATCACGAAGCACCACAAGCTAATAATTTGACTCAAGGAAACAGTATTACTAGCATACTCAAAATAAATAATGTAATCTATCTGTTCCGTTTAGAGAATAGAGATTATTGGACTTGACTAGGTGTCAAGTCTAGAGCCTACGTACCCTTTGAAGGGATCAAAGTCCACGTAGTTTGAGTTAAACTTGGAGGCGCTTAGCCAGGAGGTGGTGCGTGTGTTCTGTGTGACAGAAAGTAAATAGAGTATAAGATAGAACGTGTGCACCTAGATAACTGATCCTGGTATTTATAGGGGTGTCCAAGACCGAGATATGCGCCTCGAATATCTTGGGATAACGATCCGGATAGATCTCCTTCTGTTAGGATGCCGAATCTTTCCTCGAGATTGGGCGTTCCATGCTCCCTAGGAGATTGGGCCGCTTAATAGGGCCGGTCCGTAACACTATCTATCTATTATATTTATTAAGAAAATTTGACCAAAAAACAATATTTATTAAGAAACAGTGGTTTTTTCAAATGGATTATTTGACTGGTTAACATATTCCATTACACATATGTGAATCAAGACCGGTTTTATTTAACATTCGGTTTTTAACTACTATCTTCGATCCTAAATATAGAAATATTTTTATAGTGCAATTTATATTATAAAAATGTTCTTATAATCCTAACTAGAAAATACTTTTAATATTCACTATCATTTAAAATACTGTTTTTCAGTTTATTCGGTTCTTCAGTTTCAGTCTATTCCGTTTTTGGTGCATTTTTTTTAAAAAAATAATTTAATTAAAACTGAATAACCGAATATACTCTAAAATTAATTTAATTTAAACTGAATAACTGAATTTACAATAAAATTAATTTGATTAATTTTTTATGGTCTTTGAAACCTTACAATGATTTTCTCAATATTTTTTGAGAGAGGTTCATCACTTTAAAATTATTTTTTAAATACATCCAATCCTAACACAATTTATAATAACAAATCCAGTATCTTAAAATAATTTTTTTTTTTCGTGCATACAAAACAACGCAAGGAGCCAAGAAATTTTTAAAACATCACTATCACTGAACAGTCTCCGCGCAAATTCCTGAAAATTCCTTCCACTTCAAAAGATAAAAAGTATATGAAAAAGCCAAAACATCTCTCTAATGGAAGTGTGTGTAATGTAGGGAGTGGTGGCATTAGGAATAGCCTTCGTGGTACAGATATGGTGCATTGATAGAGGTGGCCCAGTGTTCATGGCAGTGTATCAGCTTGTTCAAACTCTCGTTGTCGCTATTATGGCTTCCATCGCTTTAGGCGAAGAGTTCTACTTGGACCCGGAAACTTTCGTCGACAACTGAGAAGAGAGGCTGGAGTGACAACTGACCAGACAAAGAAGGACTACGATCGTAGATTACAAAATGCATTAAATGTTCTATTTTTGTGTTTTCCCCTTACTTCTCAATTAATTTGTATTACTATAATATTTTATATTCTCTTGAAAATTCAAATAATTTATGTATTTAATTAAAATTTCAAAATATTTAATGAATTATATGTACACTCCTATAGAGTTATATATAAGGGACTTTCAACAAATTTCACACATGCCATAACAAAACCTTAAGCTTATTTATTTCTTATTTTATCTTTTTCTAAAAGGAAAGGAAAAAAAGAATAAAAGAAAGGAGAGAAATAAGTAGAAAACCCTACTACAGCATTGTGTGCTGCTGTATTTGGGGTTTGAGGGGGAAAAATGCAAATTTCCTAATTGCTCTGTTTTTCAATTTAATGGTTTTGATCTAGGTCATGATTGTAAGACAATTTCTTATCCGATTGATCTGAATTTTTTTAGAGATTTTAGACACATAGAACTTCATTTTGCTAGGTGAGATCATCCATCCATTGTAGTCTTTTATTATTATCCCCAGAATTTTCGTGAAAAGACTGCAAAATGAAATAGAAAAAGTCATTTTGTAAATATAAAGGATGCATGTATTTCTAAGAGGAAAGAAATACTTCTATAATCTTTAATATAACATATATTTGAAAGTTAAACTTGATGTTAAATATAAAACAAAATTTTTATAGTTATCATTCTTTTTCTAATTTATTCCTTCTAGTACTTCTTTAACAATAATTAAGGAAGATGACAATAATGTTTTAGAAAATACATGTCAGATTAACTAAATCAAATAACTTTCTTAATCTAATTAAATTAGATAATAAATATTATATATATATATATATATATATATATTGCTTTTTAATCAAAGAAAGAGCAATCATCTTCCACTGCAATCGTAAACGAGTTTGTTTTATGCTTGTTTCTCGTTTCATCTTTGGTCGTCGAAGTTTGTTTTTTAAGAAACTAATTCTGAAGCTTTGATCTTTATCGTTGTATTATAGACTGTAGGGGATTAAAAAAAAAAAAATTGACTTGACTTGGGGACGTTTCACCAATTTTAAATTCACTCATGTATGTGGTTGTGTTTTCTGGTTTATATATAAAAAGCCTTTATAATTAATTAAAACTAAATAAATTACTCACATTTTGGAAAAAAAAAAATCCTTAATTAAATTAAATGCAATAAAGGCTAGCACAATTCTTCTCATCTCTCTTAATCCATTTGTCCATCGTGACTATTGGAATTTGACCCCCCCAAAAAAAAAAAAAATCGCGACTATTGGAAAAAATATTAATTTTTTCCATAAATTTTGGGTAACTAATAACCTATAAATAAGAGGATAAAATGCTTCTAGAGAGTAGAAAGTGATCTTACTTGCTTTATTTTTGTTTTTACGTTTGCTTTTAATTAGCTCAGTATAAAAAAAAAATGCTTCATAAATTAAATGCTTTTTTATTTCTCTTTATATTGGGTATCTTTGTTGTTAATATTTTAATTTATTTCTTTGTTTTATCCTCTATCTTCTTAATTAAATATTTTAAAATATTTTGTAATTAACCATCATTCTCCCTCTTTATATTTGAATTATTTTGTGAACAAATAATTGTTTACGCCTCCCCCTAAATTGTTTTCAAATAATCAACGCATCCAAGTGGAGAGAATCAGAGAAATCCTACGGAGGACACTGATTGTTTTGGGAATTATTATATTCAAATAATATTGGTAATGTGATATTCTATTGGTTTTTTTAATCAAAAAATATATAATCAGACTTTGCATAGGATACCCAAAAAAAAGACTTCAAGGTGTGAAAAGTTATGGACAAGGATGAAATAGTCTGTCGTCGTGTTACTCGTGTAGGCTGATGCAAATAAATTTAATTATTTTTAATTTTTTTATCTTTCAGTCCTTCTTTCACGGTAGTTGCATATTTTCACCGGCCAGCTGTTAAAAAGCACGACATCATCTCCTCTGTCCTCTTTCCTCTCTTCCCTTTGTACGTACGATCGAACGCCTGCGTTCCTCTCACCGGCCTAGCTTCTTTCTCAAAAAAAATCAAAAAATCAACCACATTTTTAAATAGGAATGATAAGAGGAGTATTATAATTGTACTCGTTTGTTAAAAAGAAAGGGTTAAGGCAAATTCAGAACTTCAGTTTTTTTTTTAAAAAAGTACATAATATGTTTTAAAGTATTTTATATTGAATATCATTTGAAATATTCTTTTAAGTTTTTTTTAAGGAAAAAGGCAAACTGAAACGACAATTTATTTCACCCCTTGTGAGGATGATTGAAATCATATTTATAGTCATTTCACTTATTTTTTATTTTAAAAAAATTATACTCCCTCCAATTCCAAATAAAAAATATAATATTTGATATTTTTTTGAGATTAATGAAGTTAAATAAATTATGGGTAAAGGATTTATCCGGTCACTGGAGATAAGTTATTTTCAGTAACTCTCAAAACTACGTCATTTTGGATCAATGAAGGGTGTTTCTGTAATTTTACACCCTTTATCAATTCACCGAAAATTACAAACATACACTTTATTAATTCAAAACAACATTGTTTTAGAGGGTCACTAGAGATAACTTATCTCTAATGACTTGGGAAAAATATTTTTCCCATAAATTATTTTAAAGTATTGATATTTATATTTTTTTTCTATTAAATTAATTTGTTTGACTTACGAATTTATATATAATTAAATTAAGGGATTTCTCTAGTCACTGGAAATAAGTTATTTCCAGTGACCCCTAAAATTAGTTGTTTTGGATTAATGAAGAATGTTTCCGTAATTTTACACCCTTTATTAATTCACCTAAAATTACAAATATACCTTTCATTAATCTAAAATGACGTAGTACTGGGGATTACTGAGATAATTTATCTTCAATAACTGGAGAAATATTTTTCCCCTAAATTATACACAACATCTTCTTAAAGGGGGGAAAAAACTAAAACAACAGCTCATTTCAATATTTAAGGGTATGATTTATGTTGTATTTATCGTGGTTTCACTTATTTTTTATTTTAAAAAATTTTAGTAAATAAAAATGAAAATTGAAAAGTAATGAAGCCGCCGCAAAGTAAGGTCTTTGTTTTTCTAAGAGGAGAGGAAAAAAAAGAATAAAAGAAAGGAGAGAAATAAGTAGAAAACCCTACTACAGCATTGTGTGCTGCTGTATTTGGGGTTTGAGGGGGGATGCAAATTTCCTAATTGCTCTGTTTTTCAACTTAAATGGTTTTATTCAATGTACCGGTTAGATTATTTGTACTTCCAATAATTTATTAGTGAGAAGGTGTGAAATGAGAAGAGAAAAGAAGGTGGAAACATTTTAAGTGTGAAATGAGAGAAGAAAAGAAAAGAAAATCGTCAGTCTGGTGTTGGGTAAACTGTATAGTAATCAGCAAGGTCACGTGGTAGGTCCTAGTGTTATAGACGGTAGGGGATTAAAAAACAAAAAATTGAAATTTGACTTGACTTGGGGATGTTTCACCAATTTTAAATTCACTCATGTGGTTGTGTTCTCTGCTTTATATATAAAAAACCTTTATAAATAATTACAACTAAGGAAAACCATTTTCCATGTTTTAGTGAAGTATTTTCTTATGTTACCTACATAAAATGGTAGGATTTAGATATGTATAAATATAATTATATATATATATATATGAATTTCATTATTTTATGTGTGTATAGGAATCTTCTTTTTTCCATGTAATATGAGAAGTTTAAACTCTTCAAAACTAAATAAATTACTCACATTTTGGAAAAAAAAATCCTTAATTAAATTAAATGCAATAAAGGCTAGCGCAACATATTTTTAAAGGGGAAAAAAACTAAATAACGACTCATTTAAATATCTAAGGAGAAGATTTATGTTGTATTTATCGTCGTTTCACTTATTTTTTATTTTAAAAAAATTATAGTAAATAAAAATGAAAAGTAATGAAGCCACGGCAAAGTAAGGTCTTCGTTTTAATCAAAGTGATGAGGCTGGAGTCACAACTGACTAGACAAGGAAGGAAGGAATACGATCGTAGATTAAAAAATGTATTAAATATAGTACTTTTGTGTTTCCCCCAATTTCTCAATTAATTTTTATTACTATAATGTTTTATATTCTCTAGAAAATTGAAATAATTTATGTATTTAATTAAATTTTAAAAATATTTGATCAATTATATGTACACTCCTATAAACCTATATATAAGGGACTTTTTCAGAGCTATATATATATATATATATATATATATATATATATATATATAAAAGGGATTTCAACATATTTCACACATGCCATAATTAAGAAAACCTTAAGCTTATTTATTTCCTATTTTATCTTTTTCTTATTTTTTGACACATATAGAACTTCATTTTGTAAGGTGAGATTGGGAAAGAATGATAAGAAATACTTTTCTGGTTCTTAATATAAGACATATTTAAAAAATTGAACTTAATTTTAAATATAAGATATAATTTTTATAGTTATGAATCTTTTCGTAATTTACTCTGACTGATACCCCCTCATCAATAATCAAGAAAAAAAGGAAATAAAAGAATTAAAAAAGATGATAAAGATGTTTTAGAAAATACATGTTAGATTAATTAACTCAAATAAATTTTTTTAATTTAATTTAATTAGATAGATATTTCTTATATCAAAGAATTGAGGAGTATTATGTATGTCTTGCTTTTTATTCGAAGAAAGAGCAACCATCTTCCACTGCTGATTACATAAATCGTAAATAAGTTTTTTGCTTGGCCCAAATTCTGAAAGACTCTCTAATTTTCTAGCGAGTTTGTTTCATACTTGTTTCTTGTTTCTTCTTTGGTAGCCGTACGTTTGGTTTTTTGGAATCTAATTGTCATGCTTTGATCTTTGCCTTTGTAACCTCAAAAAAAGGTGCAAAATCATGGCTCTTGTTTCTTAACCACTAGAAAACTATAATCCTTGTGCTTGAATGCTATTGGTTTCATTCGCTTACCCCCTCGCACCGCAGCAAACCCTAAAACGCTCTCCCTTAATTTCACCTTCAGCTAGTTCTCTGTCTCGCCGGCGGGGCCTGTACAGCCGGCAAGCCGCCTCTTCTTGAGCTACAACCGCGGTAGAAGTGTAGATCGGATCTCCAGCCAGGAGAAGACGAGTTTTAGTTCAGAAGAGAGACATAAAGCGGCGGTGGTCCTTCTTCTCCGGCGCAGGCTCTTCTCTGGTGTCCGTCCTCATCGGCTCTCCAGCTGTGGTATCCGTCTGATTTCTGAGTTCGGCTGTGGCTCTCTCTCACTCCTGGCAGCGGGAGCTATTGTCACCATGTTTCCCTTTCCGGTGGTCTCCGGTGAAATGGACGTTGGTGGTAATGAGAGCTATGTTCCTTTTCCTCTGTTTTTATTATTATTGTTTCATGTCTGTGATTTGCTTGTGTTGATGAGGTCTCCGGCGAAGGGGACGACCATGGCGGTGGTTCCTGTTTTCTGGAGTTATTTTCCTCTGTTTATGTGGTTTTAGATTTGCAATTTTGGGGGAAGGGTTTTATGGATGGTTGATTGTGCTATGGGCTTTACTTATGAGAGGACCAATCTTAGGGTTGTTCGATGGTGGCAGATCCAAATCACTAGTATTAGCCTTAGTTTGTTTGGTTGATGTTCGCCAGATTTACTTAAGTGGAGGAAAAAAAGTATTCTTATGGACTTCATTGGTTTTTTTTTTTCTGAGGTTGGGTTTTCTTTTGTTCTTGCCCCTTACTGGGGTGTTTGTGTAGTTGATCTGATTGGAACTTATCTTTATAAGAAGGTGTGCCTTGTTGGGTGGGTTTTACAACCAACACCTTCTTTCTTGTTACTTCTAACCTTGGATGTTCAGAAAGTCGGTGCAATTTCTGAGGCTTTTATTCCCACCTCTTCAGTGATTTTGGTTTTTAGTTTGTTTCTCATTTGATTTGTACTGTTTCATGTACTTGTGTTCTTGCTGTTGTTCTTGTTCTAGCTTATCTATTTTAGTTGTAATTGTTCTAGTTCATTTTATTTCAGTTGTAATCGTTATATTTTGATGTATCTTTTATTTGAGTAGTAATATAAGTACCTTTGAGCCAAAAAAAAATGCTATTGGTTCGATTTGTGTTTCACTCCTTTTTCCATGTCTACCCCATTATAGGAAGATGGGTTTACATTAGGCGTTTCGTATGCTCATCCTTTTAACTTTTAATTTTGGGGTGAAAACATTATATATATATATATATATATATATATATATATATATGGGATAGGATATTGTTACAACCATTTTTTTGTTACAACCAATGTTACAACCACTTTTCCACCGTTAGATCAGAATCTCATTTACCTATATAATTTCTCTCTCCTATTAAGATTCTGATCTAACGGTGGAAAAGTAGTAGTAACATTGTTGTAACAAAAAAATGGTTGTGACAATATCCTATCCTTATATATATATATATATTAGATTAAATTGCATTCATTTTGAAATATTTTTTTCATCCACTATCTCAAATTAATTAATTTATAGTCCTACATTCAGAAATATTTTTCCTGTAACACTATTATCCTGAAAATTAATTAATTTATGATATTATGTACAAGACATATTTGAGGATGCAGTATATAATTAAATATAAATAATAAAATATATTAAAAAAATACTTTCACTTCAAAATTAGAGAGATGAGGATATAAGAAACAAATAAGAGAGAAACACTCAATGTGAACCCTCGTTAAGATAAATCTAAAAGTAATGACAAAAATATCTCCTTTTTTTTTTCCATATTTATCAGTTTTTTCATATTAATTTATGTAAGTTATGAAAGTTGTATAGAATTAATGTTACATTATGGAGATTATTTAACATTAATTATAATTAATGAATCAATCTCATTTTGCTACCGGGAGTGGGACGAGACTGATGAATTAGAAGAGGGCTCGCATTCATAAGTCTGGTAGTGGACTTGGTCCCTAAAAGAGTTTATATTTGGTGCCTATTCTTATGTGTCTAATTATGTGCTCATATGAATATTTTTTTTTAATTTTTTTATATATTATATTTATTTAAATTTAAATTATATTCTGCTTTTTAGAATTTTTTTTGTACCCAGTATCTCAAATTAATTAATTCTCATTGGAAACCAATTAATTTGAGATAATGGGGACAAAAAAATTCTAAAAAACAACATATAATTTAAATCTAAATAAATAAAATATTTAAAAAAAATATGCTGAGACCACTAATAGAGATATATAATTAGACACATAATTATCTATATGGAATGAGAACCCGTCGTCAAAACAACCGCTTGAAGAAGAGAAGCAGCGAGGAGGTGAAAATAAAAAGTGATGGGACCGGACAACTCAGTTTGCGTTGGGAAACGAGCGAAGGTGGAACCATTTCAAGCGTACAATGAGAGAAGAAAAGAAAATATTCAGTCTGCATGCGTCTGGTGTACACTGTGATATGATAGGATGATTCAGCACGATCACATGCTAGTGCCTAGTGCTATAGACCGTAGGGGATTAAAAATAATAAAAAATGACTTGACGTGACTTGGGGATGTTTCAGTTTCACCAAGGAAAAATTCGTTTAAGGGCCCCTATTAGGCAAAAAATTCTAGAAAAGGCCCAAATATTCTGACAATACAGAAAAAGGCTTAGAGATTCTGATAATACCCAAAAAGGCCCTAAGATTCTGATGAAGGCTGATATAGTTGTTAATGAAGCTGATATAGTTGTTAACTGGGGCTGATATAGTTGTTAACTGGGCTGATTTAGTTGTTAAAATTTTTTTTTAACAACTAAATCAGCCTGGTTAACAATTATATTAGCCCCCACTAACAATTATATTAGCCCTATTAACAACTCTATCAGAATCTTGAGGCCTTTTTCCGTATTGTCAGAATCTCTAGGCCTTTTTAGGTATTTTCAGATTGTTTGTGCCTTTTCTAGAATTCTTTACCTAATGGAGACCGTAAAACGAATTTTCCCCAAAGCTAGCTAAAGTCACTATAAAGTCCTAGTAAATCATCTTTTAGCAGTGAGTCGTGAGTGTGGAGAAGAAAGTGAGGTGGCTTCAACAACTTTCGTAAAACAGTATTGGTAATGGTATAACGAGTTTTATAGATCTGCAGAATTTTTTTTTCTTTTATTAATATTGTTTCGTCTACTTGTTTTAATTTCATACTTCTTATTACTTTTCATGTCTTTACCCATTACACAGGGGATATAACGAAAGGAACGAAGCCCTGAAACGGCATATAATGTCGGGAGGAGAATCTTCTTCTACCTCTAATACTCTTCATTCAACTCCTCCATGGGAATATGATGTTTTCTTGAGTTTTGCAGGAAAAGACACTCGCTTGAATTTCACAGGTCACTTATATGAAGCTTTCATTAGAAGTGGCATCAAGTGTTTTAGGGATGATATAGATCTTCCGAAAGGGGAAGACTTGAATTATCTCTTTCAAGCAATTGAGGATTCCCTCTGTGTAGTTCTTGTCATCTCTAAAAATTAGGTAAAATCTAAATGGTGTTTGGATGAGCTTCAAAAAATTCTTGAATCTCAAAATAGATTGGGTCGAAGGGTTTTCCCCATCTTCTATAATGTTGATCCAGCTGATTTAAGACACCAACGAGAAAGTTTTGGGGAAGCCTTTGCTGAACTTGAAGAGAAATTCAAAGAATATGCAACCAAAGTGCAAAATTGGAGAACAGCTTTGTCAAATATTGGCAACTTGTCTGGATGGGTCACCCGGGACTAGTAAGTTTTCTTTAACAACCATTTAATCATATTTTCCATATTTATTTAACTTTGTATTTCTTTTCATGATCTATAATTTTGATTTAAACGGTCATAATCATTTTCATAGTCTTCCTTATAAACAATCACTGGAATATCTCGCATCCAATTGAACAGAAATGAGAATCTACCATTAATAACTTATACTATATAATAAATCCATTCAACGTCTAAAATCCGTCATATTGATTGATTGAAGCATATCCCTTATGAATGTGTTCATTATGCTAATTTTAATTTATTTTCAATAACTTAATTATAGTTTATAAGTAGCATTCGTTTAGATATGTTATTTATTTATTTTTTTAATTCTTACCGCAGTTCTTTTGGACATGTTTAGAATATATGCAATGTCAATTATTAACCTTTATAGCTTAGTTAATATTTTTCATATATTAATATATTATCAAGATTCATGACTCATAAGAGTCAATAATTTTTTCTTTGCCCTCACTCAATTTATTTTCAAGTACCATAAAATTATAGTAATTTTTAATGGGAAAATCCCATCTAAGACTATCTAAAATTGAAAAATTCTATATTAAGTTAGTAAATTCAATAAATTTTTAAATCAGTCATCAGTCATCAACTCAATTTAAAATTTTAAAATATTAGTAAAATGACTTTAGTATCATCTTTTCTCTTAAAAGAGTTTTAAGCTAACCAAAGCAAGTTGGCTCGGTTGGCTTGTAGCTAAATTTCCTTAAGCATTCAATCCTGGGCGGTGTGTATAAAAAAGGCTATTTGGCTAGCACCAATATCCCTTCACAACGACTATGGTGCGAAGGAGGATTAGTCTCTGTTGTCCACAGAGGACACCCCCTGATTTCTATAAAAAAAGGAAAAAAGAGTTTTAAGCTATATATATCAACATTAATATAAAATAAAATAAAATTCCCTAAATCAAAGGTTTTGTGTGTGTTGTAAAACGATCATCAAGAATAATTTAAGGAATAAAAACGAAAGCATAACAAATGCCATAATCGATTAAATGATTTGTAGTTGAAAAATCTATTAATTGATATTAAAGATACAGAAAATAGATAAATGAGAGATTCTTTTTTTAAAAATAATGTATTTATTTTTATCAAGTGAGACTAAACAAAAAAAAATTGGAAAGTTTGCAAAAGTCAATTAAAATAATTTAGACGAATTCTGAATGCTTTTCCTTGACCCACAAATGTGAGTTTTTCAAAAATAGTTTAGTTAAGATTTCAATTTTTAAAATTTTCCATTCTTTAATATAAATAATTATTGAGATTAATTATTTTTTTCTAATTAGAGGTGTGTAAATTTGATATACTTCTTAAGATATTTGGGATATAAAGATATTAAATGCGCTTAAAATTTATAAAATGTTTTCTATATTGAAATGTAGAACTATCCAAATAAACTTGAAACAATTATAGTACTAGTGAAACATATACTTAATATATCTGTTATGAAATATTTTTATAATGACATATTATATTTTTTTTGATTTTTTTTCCCTTCATGTTAATAAAATGATCTCCTTGTTTAAAAACATTCTACAAACGAGTATATTTAATATATTTTCTTGAACTAAAGAAAATTAACTATCATTGTTTATACGATAGTTATTTAAGTAAATTATTAACGAATCATATCTTGCTTTATTGCATATTAACGTGTGTGTATATATATTTAGTGAAAAGCATAAGTTATAGAGTAATAAAACTCTATACACATACATACATATCTAAAACACACGTTATATAACTCTTTAAAGAGGAGAGGTTTTTAAACTCGTTACCTACATTTTGAAATCCTGGGTTAATGACTCACTGATTTATTGAATTTATCGTTCAGACTTGGAATTTTTTTATTTATTTTAAGTAGCTTTATATGGGATCTTTTCTAATTTTTGACTTTATGGAGATGTTTTAATTGAAATTAAAAGTCTCTTTATCCATAAGATCATTTTAATTTGTGTGAAACATATTTAATGTGCCAGCAGAAAACTGAAAGGTGTTCGTTTTGTTTTGTTAAGAGAAAAATCCAATTTTGATTGATGAATGGGTTATCTGAATGACCGCACACATTGATATTTAATATGTTGATGAATTTGTATCCATCAATAAAACTAAATTTTGAATAAGTTGATTTTTTTTGGGTAGAATGATTACGTTTTTAATTGGTTAAAATATAGTTTTGATCTTTTAAGTTTATATTAGGTATCATTTTAATTTCTTAAGTTTACACCAGGTATTATTTTAATCTCTTAAGATTGTAAAGTATAGTTTTGATCCTTTAGTGTAAATATCATTGACTTTTGTTAACGGAAAATGCTGAGTCAACAGTTAAATAATGCTAACAAAAGATGTTTTTGTTTTTTAATTTTTAAAATTACATTACAGAAAGACCAAAAAAAAAAAGTGCCTTGTCCTCTCGTGCGCCTTTGTTTGATAATGGTATCTCGCTCCATCATCAAAGTAACGCTTCCAGATGTTAAGGCAGGTGGCAGCGGCTAGCTAATTCTCTCGGAACTTCTCTATCAAAAATAGCTGATTTTAGAGATACAAATGATGCCATTCTCCTTTCTCCCACACCAAAAACCTAGCTGCCAATTATAAGGGGGACACATACGTGTCTGTTTGGCGGCTCTCAAGACCTAAGTTTTGTCACAAGTTTGTCAAACACCGGGTATATCATACCAAATGTTCTATTTCCTCTCAGAAATTAATATCTAATTAAGCCTTCGATTTTCTCCCTTATTGTTTCCTCTCATTTCGTAATCTCTGTGCTCAAAATGATTCACAAACCGCCATTACTTTTGACTCCTTCCTCTCATTTCCTAATCTCTCTGCTCAAAATGATTCACAAACCTTCATTACTTTTGACCCCTTCTCAATTTTCAAAGAGTAAGAGAGGGATCTGTTAGAGAAAAAAACTCGAAATTTATACGTAATTGTGGAGACACCATTAACAAGGGTGGAGGAGAAGGGAGGAAGATGCAAATGTTTTTATCTTAATTTAATTATATTTTAAAATATGGAAAGATTATTATACTAAATTTGTTTCTTCCAAAATTATACTAAAATGTTGAAAAAACATCTTTTCAGAAGTTATTGGCTGAGTCAGCATTTTTTGTGATGACGGCGTTAATACTAAAAGACTAAAACTATATGCTATAAACTTAAAGAACTAAAATGATATCTGATGCTAGTTTAAAGGACTAAAATTATACTTTATTTTTTAGTTTTAATGGGTTGATGGATCAATTTTGCTTTGACTTGCTCAACAATTCTCATTCCACTTATATCCAGTCTTGTTCTTGACTATAAATCCTTATGATTTTTTTTTTTTGATTGGGGACTAAACGGTCCAGGCAGGGTCGAACCCTAATACATTGGCATAAGGCTAGATGCTGGCACAAGGCCAGCTAACAGGCCACTGCGCTACTGAAGGCGCTAGCATCCTTATGAAAATTTGATAACAATTCCCAGTTACATATAAAAACATAGTGTAGGTTTGGTAAATAGTAAATATAATTTTCATGAAAATCACATTTTTCATTTTATTTTATCACAACAATATATATGTCATACTAACATTGATGTTTTTGGTAGGAACGAAGCAGATCTTATAAAAAATATAGTTGGAGAGGTATGGAGTTTTTTAAGTACTAAATTACCATCTTCGGTTGACAATTTGGTTGGAATTGACTCTAAAATGGCTGATGTGATTCCATTCTTGGAGATTGGGTTGGATGACAAACTTTTTGTAGGGATATGGGGTATGGGCGGTGTGGGTAAAACAACTCTGGCTAGAGTTGTTTCTGAAAAGCTATCAGACAAGTTTGAAATTTGCTGTTTTCTTGAAAAGGTTAAAGATGCTTTGCCTAATGGTCTAGTCTCTTTACAAAAAAGTCTTCTTTCTCGTCTCCGAATAAAAGAGTTGGAAATATTTGATAGCTATGAAGGAATGCGAATGATAAGAAAACTCCTCCGCAATAAAAAAGTTCTTCTTGTCCTCGACGACATAGATGATACGAGCCAATTAAAGAATTTGGGTGAAAGTCCAGAGTGGTTTGGTAAAGGAAGCAGAATAATTATCACAACAAGAGATAGCCACTTGCTCACCTCATTTGGAGTGGAAAGAATATATAAGATGAACACCATGAATGATGATGAATCTCTTCAAATCTTTTCAAAAAAAGCATTCAACAAAAATCATCCTGAAGAGAAGTATTTGGAGTATTCCAAATGTGTGGTTAAATATGTTGGAGGCCTTCCGTTGGCACTTGAAGCTTTGGGTTCTTCTTTTTGTGGGAGAAGTGGGGAAGCTATGTGGAGAGATGCTTTAGAAAAATTGAAGCAAATTAATCCTCACAAAGATATTCTTGAAGTCTTGAAAATAAGTTATGATGGATTAGATGATAAAGAACAGACAATATTTTTAGATATTGTTTGTTTTTTTAGGCGGTGGAAGAAAGAGAAAGTGACTCGAATTTTGAAAGCTTGTGATCTTAATCCTATAATTGGAATAGAGGTCTTGATTGAAAAAACTTTACTGGTTGAAACTGTACATGGCAGATTGGATGCGCATGATTTATATGAAGAGTTGGGTTGGCATATAATTCAACAAAAGTCTCCCTATAGCAGATTACGAAAGTTTGGGGAAATTAAAGAAGTATTGGAAAATAACAAGGTAAGTGTGTTATATTCTAAGTATCTCATTTTGTTCACATACCTTTAATCTTTTTGATATTCTTTTCTTCTTCATCATTCTCATGCTATTTTTATGGAAAATGACTTTTTTTTTTAAGGGATCTGGTGAAATAGAAGCTATTGTCTTGGAAAATGAGTATATGAACAGAGACGAAATAGGAGTACATCCTAAAGCCTTTTCAAAGATGAGTAGAGTTAGATTACTCCTCTTAAATTGTGTTACCAAAGTACCAACGGGATTGAAGAAACTTTCTGGTGCATTAAAATTTATCGAATGGCCATCATTTCCTTTGGAAGCTCTTCCACTTCCATTGGATGAACTTGTTCATATTGAAATGCGACGTAGCAACTTAAAACAACTTTGGAATGGCAAAAAGGTGAGGTTGATGCTTATTTATTTTAAAAATATATTTACGTATCCATGTTTTATTGATTCATTGTTTAGTGAGATTGATTAATCTACAATCTTTTGTTTGACTAGTCGTCCATGAATCACTTGAAGTTTATTGATTTGAGGGAATCTTCCAATTTGACTGAAACTCCAGATTTCTCAAATGTTCAATCTCTGGAACATTTATGTCTTTATCATTGTGTATCCCTTGTCAAGGTTCATGAATCACTTGGAGTGTTGAAAGAGCTTGTTGAAGTGGACTTGCACAATTGTTTTAATCTGAACACCCTACCAAGTAAGTTGGAAGCAAATTCATTGAGAACATTAGATCTTGGTGGGTGTAAAAATGTTAAAAAGCTTCCAGAGTTTGGGCAAGGTATGAAGAATCTATCATATCTTGATGCAAGTCACACTGCTATAATTGGACTTCCTGAATCATTTGGATCCTTGATTGGTCTTAGGAGGTTAAATCTAAGTACAACTTGTTTGGTAAATCTACCCACTAATTGCTTCTCTAGTCTTTTTGGACTTTCCGATCTTGTATTGGAGGGTTGCGAATCGCTTGTGTTATTGCCAAGGCTTCCACCACAGCTATTTTTTTTAAATGTAGACGGTTGTTATTCAATGACACATTCATTATATGAACAACTGTGGAATTTGGTGATGTCACTTGATCATGAGGTAACTAATGGTGGGTACGATCTGAGAAAATTCAGTGCAGTCCTGCCATCAGGAGGCAAAATACCATCATGCTTTGATCCAAATATAAAATATTATGATTGGTTTGAACGACGTAGTTGTGTGATAGAAGTGGACGTACCTCCAAATTTTCGTGCTTGTAAATGGTCAGGAATTGTTGTATGCTTGCTTTTAAATGGGAGTGCAATTAGGGTTGTTTTTAGTAGTAAAGCTCCAGAAGATGATAAATATAGTGGAGCTATGGGGTCACGTATTGTTTCGAGATTCAAGTATGGTGGTGTCCTCTTTGTGGCAGTGTTGGAATTTAACCAGGAAACTTGTTGGCAACACCTAAGGGGCGATAACAATTCCCTTCACATCCTTCTTTCTTGTGACTACATGGGGGTCCCCCTATACGATGTAAACATGTTGCACATATGGGGATGTGGGTGGAGAGTGATATGTAAAGAAGATATACAAAAGTGGTGCCATCCCAATCATTTCAACCAATTCACCCAACCCTAACATGCTCCTCCTTCTGGTGAGTTTGAATTTCCCTTCCGACGATGTATGCGAGTTCGTGGGTGGTGAAAGATGATTTTAGTTATTTATCAGCTTTGTCAGCTTGTCTGTAATTTCGAAATCACAATTCAAGCTTTTAATACTGGTTGTTGTAAGTACGGTATAGAAAGTGTGATCAATAGTATTTTCTTAAATAAGGAGCGAGACTATTGACTAATTTGTTGTCATTATTTCATAATTTTGTACGCTTAACATAAGGTTATAAGTTTAGTCACATTTTTTACCTCAGGCCTGCTAGTTTATACTCCTATAAATATTAAAAAGGAGGATTATACATTGAAACCACTTTGAAACTTATTTTAATCAGCACATTTGTATTTATTAGTTAGAGCAAGACTTCTCAAGATAGAATTGTTAGAACTTATTCTATTTCTTGCACTTATTATCATGCCACTTCCATACTTGTTACTTTTTGAGAAAATCTTAAGAAAATACCATTTGAATTTTAAAATATTAAATAAGTGTTTTTTTTTTAAAAAAAAAAGATTATAAATTTCTCTACTATTCTTGTTAATCCCATTATTGTTATTGTCAAAAGGATTTTAAAGTTCAAATGTAATTTTTCTCTCAATTTTTTTTAAAACTCTTATTCCTATATTTTTATTTTGTTTCTCCAAAACTATTACGTTGAATAACGTTGAGGATTTTATTCAAAGTCACTATTTTTGCAATACAGACACTTTATCATTCTGAAGTATAAATGAATCTATAACAGATTGGAGGAAAGTGATAATTTTGAATAAGGGCAGGCAAAATGAAGAAATGAATACCAAGATAAAAAGGTTGAAATCCCGCCAAACCACCCACCCATCCACCCCATTATCTATATATTCACATATATTGTTTTTACTTTTGGTGTATCCTAATAATCACCCTGGAAGATTAGCATTCTCGACTGTGTCTGTCGGAGGAAAGAGACGTATATTTGCCATTGGCAATTACGTAGTACAACTTTGACCAAAAAAAACTTACGTAGTACAACGTGTCCGTCGGACTTTGCATGACTTTCTTATGAAAGTTCTGCTTCTTTCTTCACTTTAGTCTTTAGCTTCTCCTCTGGTGAATCATGCCATCATTAATACTAGTAATACGTAATATTAACTTAGCTTCTTCGTCCAAACACACCTATTAATCAAATTCTCTTAATTAAGGAAGTCATAATATAACATAATAAAACTTCAATTATTTAGCAGAAATAATAACGTAAGTGGCTGGTCACAATATATATATATATATATATATTGAAAGTGACCTCTTTTTTTGTTCTTTTTAGATAAAGATTATCGAGAGCAGCCTTTCAAGATACTATAGTAGGTTTTTGCTTCTCACTTTAGAATTATTCATATTTTTCAGAAAAAAAATCCTCTCATTTTCTTCTTTCTCTTTTTTGTCCTAGTATCTCATCTTCACGTATACATTAAAAAATGGATGGTCCAAATTTAATATTATATATAACCATTATTACAATGTTTTTGAAATAATTATTTTCCTTTTATATGTATTACCGAGATTTAGATTATATTTTAATTGTTTACGTTTATTTATTTATGTTGATATTAATAGTTTTATAAAATTTCACAATTTGAACCACTAAATTTTTTAATCTAATGAGATTTTGAGAAGAAAATGAGAAAAAGGGGGAAAAAATGAAAGAGCTTAAACCCATATTTTATATGTTTATTTATATTTTGATTTAAATCGTCTACATTGATTTCTATAGTGTTTCTTTTCCTTCCACTAGTGCAAAAGACTGTCTCATTTAGACTAGATTATAGAGAATCGGGTCTTAAAAGTATTACCGGTGGCAATTTCGTAAATATAAAGAACTTTTTGGATCGAATTATAAAGGATCCGTTCTTAAAAATATGACCGGTGACACTTTCATAAATATATAGAACACTTTTAAGACTAGATTATAAAAGATACAGTCTTAAAAGTATGACATGTGACAATTTCGTAAATATATGGAACACTTTTAAGATTGAATTATAAAATATCCGGTTTTAAAAGTATGACCGGTGGTAATTTCGTAAATATTGTGAGAAGACGCCGATCAGAGATGAGTCTGAGAATGTGATAATTTATTCCTTTACTTAATTGGAATTATATACAAATGCTAAAAAATAAATAATCTTCTGACCTGGGCAGTTCCTATAATCTAGGGATTATAATCAGAAATATAATTATGAAATTCAAAAAACCATGATCTGCTAATTTATTTCCTAAAATCTCTCTAACAACTTAATTAAGATGATTACAATCAGGAATATAATTATGAAATTTAAGAAACCATGATCTGCTCACTTAATTCCTAAAATCTCTCTAACAACTTAATTAAAATAATTGCACAATATAATCGTATATGCTAACTAATTAAATATAAATTTCCAACAAATATATAAAACACTTTTAAGACCAGATGTTTGTAAAAACAGGTCTTAAAAGTATTTTTTTTAAGACCGGATCCTTTATAACCCGGTCTTTAAAGTATATTTTTAAGCCCGGATCCTTTATAATTCGGTCTTAAAAGTATGACCGGTTACAATTTCATAAATATATAGAACATTTTTAAGACCGGATTATAAAGGATCCGGTCTTAAAAATATACTTTTAAGATCGGATTATAAAGGCGGTCTTAAAAATATACTTTTAAGACCTGTTTTTACAAACATTCGGTCTTAAAAGTGTTTTAAAAAAACTAAATTCGCTAAACTCGTCAAGTCAGTGAGCATACTTGTCTTCTTGGTGATATAACATTTGCTTAGTTATAGATTCAACGAGTGTCCCAAGAGCCTCACGGGTCAAATCCTTAGCAAGAATGACATCCTCTTCCTCTAACCTACTTGCAATCTTTGTAAGTTATCCTAAGAGCCACTCAATCAAATCTTTGGCAACGTTGGCAGTGAGATGCTTCGAGGGTTTTGCGATGGCATCAACTCCAATCCTCAGCAACGGCGCAAGCGTATGCTTCGAGGATTTTGGATGACGGAGGCTCCTTCCTCTTCGATCTATGGCCCCTCCCACACCGCCTTTGCACAGATCCGGCTTAAAATCAAACCCAGATCTCTTCTTGCTTAAGTCTGTTTGCTCCTACCTTGACCACTCTTGCTCAGATCTGGACTTTAATTTTGGTTGCTTGAAGCTTTGCCAGCATCGACAAGAGAATCCTGCTCAAATTTTGTTGCTCTAAGCTTGTGACTTTTTGTAGATCTGGACTTCAATTTCACCTCTGATTTTATATTGATTCAAATTTGATTTCCATGGTGAATAATTTCTATTTCTTGTTATGTTTTCTTATTTCTGGACTTTGTATTCATCTTTTTTGTTTTTCTTGTTGGTGTTGCTTCCAATCTTCTCTCTCTCTTTTTTTTTTCTTGTTGGTGTTGCTTCCAATCTTCTCTTCTTTTTTGTTTTTCTTGTTGGTGTTGCTTCCAACCTTCTCTTGGTTCTTCGTCGCTGATGATAGAGGGACATTCAAAATGTTGCCAGATCTAGTGATTTGGGATCGCTTGTTTCATTTGGGTTTTTTTTTTTTTATTATTATTTTGAAACACTGTTAAGACCGGATATTTTAAAAGTTCGGTCTAAATTTTTAAGACTCGTCGATCATCTGGTCTTAAAAGTTACAGACTTTTAAGACCGCCTGGAACAAGACCGGTCACAAATCCGGTCTTACGATACCTCTTTCGTCCGGTCTTAAAACCTTTTTTTGCACTAGTTTTCTTGTAGACATAATTGTTGTTGACAATAACAAAAAAATAGTATGCGTTAGAGGCAAAAACGACTCTACTTTTAATAAAGCCGCATATCTAATTATATATTTATTATGTTATGCATCAAATGTTTTTGGCCTCCTCTCCAACAACACCATGAGTCAAGGCTAGAGGTTAAGGAAAGAGCATAAAGAAAACTAACCATCACATAGGAAGAATACTTACCTTGTGTTCTTTGAAACTTTACTCCTTCATTCCTCTTCCATTTTCGCCCTCTCTCTTGCTCTCAGAAGATTTGATTTGTGCTTCAAGTGTGAGGATTTGCAAAGAGAGGGAATATATATTTATAGTGGAAGATAAGCCCCTTGTGGACCCCATATGTCAAATTACCATCCTACCCTTGCTAAATATAATAGTCCAATTAGCTAGTGAGCGAGGCAATAGCTTACCAAAGCGATGATTAGTAGTTGATCCGAGAAGATGATCACATTGGAGTAGGTGCTATCCGAGAACAATTAGCCGATCTGGATTTGAGAATTCTTATAGATTCTTAGTTGATAGAATGGAAAATTATCGTAACTTAATCAAGAAGTTTTCTCACCTTTCATCTCATCCTTTCATCCTAGACGTTTTTCATGATCAATTTAGGATTATTGGATTGCTTTGACACATATCAAATCACTATGGTCTCATTTGCTCTCATTGGCTCAAGCAATAACAAGAGGATTTAGGCTTAATTTCATGGGATATTATCTTGCAAACTTGGCTAATATTCATCCACCAATGCTCAGCCGAATTGGAGGATTGTTGGAGTAGAGTTGTGATGTCATTTTGATGACACACTAACGAGCTTAGGTGTCCCTTAACATCACATGTTAATATATGGTTGTTTGGTTAACTTGTCAATGTGTGTTATTTGTGTATTAATTAAGCTTTAATATCATCTTATTTGGCCCTTATTTTTCGAAAATAGCAGCCCTTCTAAGGGGTCTTGATGGCCTCACTTAGATTGATGACACTTACACAAGTTGAATAAAAATCAACTAGACATTTATCCCTTGCTCTACAAGTGTTAATTTGGTACAAAATGCACTAAATTTCAATTCTCATAAACCAATAAAAACATTTAAAAGCATTAAAGTTGTTTTAAAATTCAAGTGATTTCCAATACTATCCTTACCAACTACATTAAACTCAAATATCATATTAACTGTTACTCTCTCCTATTACCCTTATTAAATATGCGTAGATATAAAAAAAATTAAATATTCTTTAAAAACTTACAAGTGCCTTATAAAAAAGATCAACAATACTTATTACTTTGTGCCTTATAATAAAGATAAGACAGAGTAGTACTCCACCGAGTTAAATTCTTTTTCAGATATCATTTTCGTCCACTTTCTCTGAGAACAATTTACATATATTTTAGGTCTTCTTCATTGTAAATTTTATTAGGTTCATATCCCTGAGCCAAGTAGGTCTAATGATAAGCGACAAAATTGGAATCCAACTTTAAAAATAAATCAAAGGCAAGTTAGTATGCCAAGCTACAAACAGCCTTTCAGCTGGCAGAGTGGTTAACTCGTATGTTAAATACCTAGAAATAGAAATAAAAAATTCATAATGTCGTTTTTCAACCGTTAATAAATTTTATCTCTAGTCTTCATGCATGCTCTTGTTGACCACAGAAAGCCTTCCTTGCCATGTTTTGCGCCAAGTTTCACAATGTGAACGCATATATAATTATTCTTTTCGATATTTGAAATTCACAAACAGACAGTTTGCCCTCGATAATTTTTATCTAAATTCCTTAATCCAAGCGTGGAGTAGTAGGGCTGAAAATTATAAAATAGAATCTAGTGTTCATGAAATTATACTTCAACCCTATAAATATTTCTACATGTCATTTTAGTCCGTCCATAAAATTTTTAATGAAATTTAAGTGAAAATATTGAAATTTTTATGAGGTTAAAATTTCCTAAACCTTTAGTTTCAATTCTGTAATTTTAGGGGTGGCCAACCACCACCCCCCATTCCGCCCCTGCCTCAATCTGCTTTATCAATGTATTCTCACAAGTGTGCAATAAAAGAAGAATAGTGTTATGGTTGTTTGGCTAAAGTATAGTAGAGCTAGGAATCATGGACGACCCTTAAAGAGTCAGGGCAAAATAGAGCCCAGAGTAAGAAAACATATGTTTTTTAAAGTTCAGTTAGAGAGCACCAGGGCCAAGGTCGGCTCTATAGGGTTTAGAAGTTACTATTCTAAATTTAACTATTTTTTCTCCTTTTTTTCCCAAAGAAATATAATTAGAAAATTACAACAATTAAAGTTCTAATTTATCAAATAAATATTGTAAACATTAATGTCTACTGAAACACACTTAATGCAATAAACAAACACAGTCACTAATTTACAATCAAGAGTAAATTATTATTCACAAGTAACTCTCACAAAGCATAACAACCTTACCACTGAGCAACATGAGTATGATGGCTATTATGTTCGTCTTCTCACTACTATTATCACTTTCAAAGGCATTTGATTATGCTTTACTTCGAATAGTAGGCTCTACTTCATGTGTAAAAATATAAAAAAATATCTTCTCTCACATCATGAATACATCTCTAATCTTTATTTGCAATAAATATTTAACCAAATCATAAAATTAACATATAATTATTATGTATTTGTAACTAAATGGATAAATAATTATATAACAAATACAAAATACATATAAATTAGTAAATTAAATGGTCAAGTCAAGTTAATGAAACAAATATATATATATATATATATATATATTTATTTATTTATTTATTTAAAGGGCCTGATGGGTGGCCCTTGGCCCTGCAAGGTTAGCCATTTTAGGTCCTCGGTCCTACAGGGCTAGCCCTACAAGGCCAACTTCATTTAAAAGCTCCAATTTACAAGCTTAGCAATTGAAAAGCCAGGGTTTAAAAAGGCCAATCTGATGAGCTCTTCCCAATTTCCCAGCTCTAAAGTATAGGGTGTCTTATATTTTGAACCGGGAGAAGAACGCCTTTGGTCCAAATTATATGCACTACAATAAACAGTTAAAAAAAATGTCCAATCATTAATAAGGACAAAGTTGAAAACATACCCTATAATCATTGAGTTAACTACCTCTCCTTAATATAAGATATTTGATCAAAATAAACTTATAAATAGAATCAAAATGGTATCAATCTAGCATCCAAAAACACACCCCCATTGATCAATCATCTTAATTAATTAATTAATTAAGAGCTTAGCCTACGGCATGAGAAGGACGCTATGGCTTTTGTCCTTTTGGAATATTGGCTCAAGTCAAGTGGCCGTCAAATCTTCCACGTCAGCTTGAATCGTTGCAAGATTACGGACTTCATAACACATATGTGCTCTTACATTAAAGTTAGCCTTCCTTGTTGGCATGATTATGAATTTCAAATGCTGAAAGGCATAATTATACCATTTCATCGATGATTTTGGCACAAAACATGGTAAATACCACTTTAATTCTATTTATAAATTTAAATAACTTAATTCTCATACACTAAAGAGAATTAATTAACACAATAATTACATACTAAATTTTTAATTTACCTTCTTCTATGAATATGTATTATTTAGCTCTTTATTTTCCTTCTATCTTTAATAGGGGTAAAATTGTAATACTCTCATTTATTAGGTCATATTCCCCCCCCCCAATTAGACTTCTAAACAGTAATAATATAATTATAATAAGTGTAATATAACTTAAAAATAATTATGAGTAATAATATCCAAAGTGGTGGCTGGTCGTCAGGAAAATATTGAAAGTGGCAATTCCTTGTATTATTATTGGATAAAGATTATTGAGAGCGACTTTCCTAGAAGAAAGCCTTCTTATATAGTTGTATCTATATATGTTTGGACAATTTTTATTGGGCTCTTCATAAAAAATGAGCAAGACAATTAATATTTTATTGGTTCACTAAAATCATGACTTGAATTCGTACTTAAAAAGCCTTGATGAAGATAGTTATAATCGCATATTAATAAAGTCTTTACATTGATGCAAGATGTGAACACATGATATTATAAGATAATTATAAGCCAAATTTTTATTAACTGAAGCTATTTTTGTTGACATTCTTTTCTAATTTTAACTCCTTCCAAAAAAAAAAAAGACCAGAAGCAAAATTTCTCCTCACTACATTCATAAAAAGAAATTTAGAAAATTAATTAAGTATCTTTTTAATCATAATAGGACAAATTTATTGTTTTTTGGGGTGAGATGATATTTAGTTGTATCAAATTTAATATTTTTTCTACACTTCGGACCTCTCAAATTAATAGTTGAATAAAAACTATTTTCATTCAATATTCAAAATATTTATTTGATATAGATTTCTTAAATTTCATAAGAACGAATTGACATGAAGGATTAATTAATTAATAAGTTAACTCTTAAGAAAAGTGAAAGAAATTTAAAAAGCATCTCAGTTGTTAACGCAAAAGATTTGTCTAGCTCAACCATATAACTCTACATTTAAATGTAGATCATCCTGAAGAAGATTAAATCCACACATGCCATTGTTATTCAATGGAACCTTTATTAGAGAGACAATTATGGAATTTGGTTGTTCACTTGATCATGAGGTATCTTTTCTCTTCCAACAATCTATCTAATGATTTATGTGTGTGCGTGTGTTTTTTTAATGTATACATAACATGCACGACTAATATTTTATTTTAGCATCGGGACGAACTGAATATGTATTCTCTGAAGTGAAGAGGTATATGATGATATCCCTCTTTTTCAAGCACGTAGAATTTTAAGTCCTTTTCTCACATATGCTCCATTCATGGGTAATTAATAACAGTCAAGCATATTTGCAGCCGAGAATGCCTTTAAGTGATTAATTTCTTTTAAATTATATGATATTTACCTTTAATGTATTGGATTTTTTGATAATGTGTTTAATTTTGAATATTATAAATAAAAAATTTTATTTAATATTATTATCTTGTTATTGTCAATGATTATATTATGTTTTATATAACAAATATTAACAATAAACCTAAATTAAAAAAAACTCTCTATAATAAGAAAATAAATTCAATAGATTACTGTTATTAATAAATAATTGTTAAATATGCCCTCAATATATTACAATGTATATATAATGTTTCAGAACTAAGTATATATAACACTAACATGTATAACGGTTTAAAATTGGAATTTATTACTGATAATAACCATTATATATTAACGATTCTGTAGTAGTATAATAAATATTAAGTATGATGCAACATTTTTTTTTTAAGATAAAAAATGGGGTGTTCTAACCTTCAACATCTACCCAACATACGAATTTATACAAAAACAAATAGCACACAAACTTCTACTATATTTACAACCATTCATGCATAAATGCATTAAAACTAAGGCAGAGCAATGGGTGGGTTGGACAGCCCATACTCTAACCCATAGCTCGTCCATTTAACTTTAAATGGGTATAAGTTAACCCATACCCATATCTCAACCCATCTAAACCCGTGTAAATGGGCTATCATATAAATGAACGGGTTTTACTGGGTTTTGGGTAACCCATTTACATTTGACTTGTTTATTTTTTGAGAAAAAACATATATATAAGCATTAAACACATCCAAATTCATGACAACTTTCACATATTGCAAGATATTTGAAATCATTTGGATTATTTGGAATGTGGTGTGTTAACTAGAAGATTGATTTAAATAAGAAAAAATAATTTTTTTAAAAACAAAAGCTGGACAACATAAATTTAAGGAGAAAAAAAGTAGAGATGAAGGAACAAATCAATGAGAATTTAATGAAATAACATTCAGATAGTACGACCTTGGTTTGCTGTCTCATTCTGGTTCAGGGGATGAAGACGACACCTACAGATATTGAACCACGAAGATTACAAACTCTGATTCTCTTGTTCTGGTCAGTCGTGACGACTTGTAAGTTGAATAGGCAAATATAGAAAGAAAGAGAATGAGAGTCAATACCTATTAGAGTTATGGTAGTTAATAAAATAAAATAAAAACACTTAATGGGTGAGTATGGGCAACCCAAAGGTGTGCCCATAGCCTGCCAATTTAATTCTTAAATGAGCGGGTTTTAACCTAACCCATTATAGGTCTTTTTGGGCGGGCTAAAAGTGACCCAGTTACACTGGATTGTGGGCGAACTCACCAGATTATGGGTTTCTTGCTCAGCCCTAATTAAAACTAAAAGTATAAGACATACGTATATACATTTGAAAACTATATGGTGTAAGTCTTGACCTATACCTTGTCTTTTCACAAAAATTAAGCAATGCAAATAATAAAAGGGTGAAAAAGAATGAATATTCCTACTATAAAGAGCGCAAGGGGGTATTCAAACCTTGATCAAGACTTGATAGAGAATGAGGAACTAGATGTTGCTATACTACGTCATATGTTATGGGCACAAATGACCAAAAGTAAAGAAAAACACATATATAAGGCATTAAATTTGCCTTCCTAGTTCCTACCACTCTACCTCAAAAGTCAAAAAACATAACACATAATTCAAGAGATAAAGTCATCAAATTTTCCAAAATTTACCTGGTCAATTTTTTTTTTAATTGAAGTTTACAAGCAAAAAAAATCAAATCATCCTCAAACAATCAAAATATAATAATTTAGTTTGAATGCGACTATGCTATTTGGGATTGAGAGTGGGATTAGGGTTGTAAGTTGTAACATTTCAATCTTTTTTTATTTGAAAATAGGCTTTTTAAAAAAATAGTGTGGGCTAACCCACTAACATGGGGGTTACATGGAGTGGGCTTATGTGGCCCACACTTTTGTGGGTTACAAAAATGACAATTGTAACCCATGCCTAACCTGCATGCTAGCGGGTTGAGCCCACATCACCAGCTCCTGCAGAATGTGATCTCTTTAGTGGCTCTCTTTTGCTGTGCGTTTTTTGACTCCAAATTAGGTAAGGGCGGTTGTTGCACTAGATTCTTAGAATTAGGTTAAACGTGGCCTCAAGTTATGAAATTATTGGGCTTAAGTGAGTGACATTGGGTTCTCACCAACCCACTCTATTATGATTTAGTTTCTCCACAAATAATGTGTGTATTAGGAGTGAGCATGAAGCCCAGGAGCCCAATACGCTTGTCCCAGCCCAGCAAAAAATCCCCCTGCCCAACCCAAAAAAAAGAAGCCCAAAAAAAACTGGGCACAATCGGGCTGGGCATTTTTACGGGTAAGGTCAGGCATCAGGCAAGGTATGTTGCCCTGCCTAGTATGTATATATAATTATATTTGATATAAATATTTTTTATATAATAGTTAATGTACTTATATTATATATTTACTAAAATTCTAATATATCCTTTGAGTATTTGACCATTAGTCCATTATATTACTAACAATACTTTGTATTTAATAAACTGTGGATGTTTTTTAAATTTTTCACATATTTATATTTGACTATTTGTTGAGACATATGATACTCTTTTTAATTTCCAGACTCAAGTTGTAGACTTATTTTGGAATATTCTAAAGTGTATAATTTATAATTATAGATTACATTTGAAGTTTACAATATTGCTTATCATTATTAAAACTATTTTTTCACATAGGATGTGGTAAGGTATCACTATTTGGGCAAGGGAAACCCGCCCTGCCCAACCCATTATTGCCCAGCCCAAAAATGTTAGAGCTTCTATCAGGCAGAGCTAGGCATCGGGCTGCATTTTACTACTAAATGATCCTTTGGGCAGGGCATCGGGCAAGGGTCTCGCTCTGCCCAGCCCTGCCCATGCCCACCCCTAGTGTGTATCTATATATATTCTCCCTCGGATTATTATTATAAGCCATCAACTGACAAGTGTATTTGTTTTTTTTATAAGTCACTTGCTTATTCTCAAGAAACATTAATTATTTTTTCAATATATACCCCTAATTAGTAAGGGTAGTGGGTGAAAATAATAATTAATATGATATTGGAGTTTAGTGCAATTAGTAAGAGTAATATTGAAAATTACTTAAATTTTAGGACAACTTTATTGACTCTCACTGTTTTCATTAAATTTTGTGAGAATTGTTAGTTGTTGTATTATAATAAGGATAAGAGGTGTTTATATTTTTTGGTTGTCCATTCGGTATCCATAACTTTGCCCTGACTAATCCAGATCCGACCCACATCGCGCACCTGATTATGGTAGGAAAGTCTCTGAACAGGGCTTTTTTGCATTCACAAGACTCAAACTCGAGACCTTACTTAAATGACATAAGCTGCTTACTATTTGTGCCAACCCCATTGATAAGAGGTGTCTATATTATACACACACGGGTCGGGTTCTTCTCACAGTCACCCCCTCTCCTTATCCCTCATAGTCGCATCTGGACCGTCG
The DNA here is from genome assembly GCA_034222035.1 of Acacia crassicarpa. Taxonomy (NCBI): domain Eukaryota; kingdom Viridiplantae; phylum Streptophyta; class Magnoliopsida; order Fabales; family Fabaceae; genus Acacia; species Acacia crassicarpa. The sequence continues at coordinate 47,284,717 of JAWXYG010000003.1, forward strand.
AAATCTTGATCCAACGGTCCAAATGTTAAAAAAAAAAATCGACAATTTTTTTCTTTTTTACATCTAGACCGTTGGATCAAGATTTGAACAATCCAGATATGACTGTAAGGAATGAGGAGAGAGACAGAAGGGCAGAAAATCCTCTCCCCATATGAAATGGTTGGTTCTTGATTTACGAGCCCACACGGGGCAGGGCAATCTCCCTCCCTAGAAATACCGCCAACAACCCACCGAACCCACTAGTGAATGATTAATTCTTATTGTAAAAAATTTAATTTGTACAAGTCCACCCATTCAACCCACCGAACCCACTAGTGAATAATTAATTCTTTTTTGATACATAGGCGATAAGGGATGAGGAGAATCGAACCCAATACAAGGGGGGTAGGGAGACTACTCCCAATACCACTGCACTACTAATAGTGCCGGTAGTGAATAATTAATTCTTATTATATTAATTTAGTTTGTCCAAGTCCACCCATTAATCAATCCTCTTAATTAATTGATTCAGAGCGTAACTTATCGCGTGAAGAGGACGTTGTACCTTTTTGGAAATCGGTCCGTTTAAACCGTAGTCCTGCAGGGTTCAAGCTTGAAAAATAGGCCTAAAATTTGAAATTGGCCCTACAGGGCCGGCCCTGTAAGGCCTCGGGCTCAATCGGGCCAGCCCTGTAGGGCCTCGGGCCAGCCCTGCAGACCTGTTTAACTGTAGCTTTTTTTTTTTAAAAAAAATAATGACTTAGACTTCCACTTAATAAATGTATTTATTTGTAGTTACTTAGATTTTTTTTAGTTTAAACTATAACCCTTTTTAATATTTATTATTAGGGATAGGTTATTCTACCTACCCTTATTTTGCCTACCATTACCTACCTCTCTCAATACCGTTAGATTATAATCTCATCCAACGACAGAGATTTAAGGGATAAAATAAACCTTTTTACCCCTTCCTCTCTCCCACCCCCCTTCTCTCTCTCCTCTGTTGGCATGTACAAACTTGTTCCTTGCATAAAGTAAAGAAATACGAAACTAAACTTTGTTGGTTAATTCATTTATACACAATCGGAATTCTTCTTGTTTGTCTCCAGTTTCAACTTTCAAGCAGCAAGAACGAGACTTCTCAGTTATTTTTGTCATCTCCAAAACCCTAACAAGAATAACCTGGTTTTCATTGCTTAGGCTTCGTTATTGTTACTTCCCGTTGTCAATTGTTCAACTCGTTGCTCTCAATTTCCAATTGTTCCATATCTTGGGGCTTCTTATTTCAATGACGGGTTCTCATTTACCAAGAATTGTCTTTTTCGGTTTTGAATAGAGATACAATATTTTAATTTAGCTTTGAAGCATATTCTTAATTCAATTAGATCAATGTCCTCTAGCATCATTCATTATAGTGGGCTAATTATCCTACATATTCTTGTTAATTGGAATTTTGATGAATGTAGCCCTTTTGTGAGCTTCTTACTGTCTTGATAACTGGGGATGGAAAACAATGAAGCAGCGGATGATCAGAAGATGGGGGTGGTGGGAGAGGGGAAGGGGGTAAAAATGTTTATTTTTTCCCTTAAATCTCTGTCGTTGGATGGGCTTATAATCTAACGGTATTGAGAGAGGTAGGTAAAGATAGGCAAATTAAGAGTAGACAGAATAACGTATCCCTTATTATTATTCTATATTAAAACACATAATAAAGATAAGAGAGAGTAATCCTCCACCCAGTTAAATTCTTTTTTAGATATCATTTTCATCCACTTTCTCTAAGAACAATTTACATATATTTTAGGTCTTATTCATTGTAAATTTTATCATGTTCATATCCTTGAGCCAAGTAGGCCTAGTGATAAGCGACAAAATTGGAATTCAACATAACACAGACTAATTGCTTTCGCATTAATGCGTTCACATTGAGGGAGTTGGCGCAAAACATGGCAAGGAAAGCTTTCTATGGTCAACAATAGCATGCCTGAAGACTAGAGATAAAATTTATTATTGGGTGAAAAACGACATTATAAATTTTCAATTTCTATTCCTAAGTATTAAATATACGTCAACTTAACCACTCAGCCAGCTTGAGATTGCTTGTTGTTTGGTATACCGACTTGCCTTTGATTTATTTTTAAATTTGGATTCCAATTTAGACTGTCGGGGATTAAAAAAATAAAAATTGACTTGACTTGCTTTGGGATGTTTCACCAATTTTAAATTCCCTCATGTATTCGAGCAAAAAAAAAATTCCCTCGTGTATGTGGCTGTGCGCGTATGAGCGTGTTGTTCTCTTGTTTATATATAAAAATCCTTCATGAGTAATTAAAACTAAGTATATTACTCACATTTTGAAGAAATATCCTTAATTAAATGCAATAAACGCTAGCACAGTTCTTCTGATCTCTCTTAATCCATATTTCCATCGTGAATTTTTTTGACATCATTTGCACTATATTACTATTAGAAAAAATATTACAGTAATTTTTTTCATAAATTTGTGTTTCTAATAACCCATGAATAAGAGTATAAAATGTTTCTAGAAAGTAGAAAGTGATGTTACTTGCTTTGTTTCCTTTTTTTGCTTTTAATTACATCAGTATAATATTTAGTATAAAAAATGCTTCATAAATTAAATTATTTGTTTTTTTTATCTCTTTAATTTATGCCTGTGTTTTATCCCTGACCTTCTTAATTAAATATTTTAAAATATTTTGGCCCTAACCATCATTCTCCCTCTCTATATTTAAACTATTTTGAGAATAAATAATTCTTTATGTCTCCCCTAATTGTTTTCGAATAAAAACCATCCAAGTGGAGAGATTCAGAGAAATCCTACCGACATCTCTGATTTTCTTGGAAATTATTATATTCAAATAATGTAATATTATATATTGGTTTTTTTTTAAAAAAATATAAAATCAAAATAAAAATTACTTTACATAGTATATACAGAAACAAAATGGCTTTTTTTTTTTTCCCCTCAAGAGGGAAAAAAAGAGGGGTTTGGTTATGGTATTTTTCTTTTATCATTATCTTTCTAGATTTTAGATTGAAATCAACAGTTTAGATTTAATGATTTATAAAAATATTATTTTTTTAAAAAAAATTAAATGATTAATATTTTTATAAATTATTAAATCTGAACCGTTGAAATTTTAATCCAACGGTTGAGATAAAGAAAAGATAAGAGAAGAAGAGGATCATAACTAAACCCAAACAAGAGAGACTTTTAGCTGTGGAAAACTAAGAAAAGAGACGAAATAGTCTGTATCTTATCATTAATGCCTATTATTTTTAAATGTTTATCTTTCATTCCTTCTTTAATAGTTGCTGCTGTATCTTCTCACCGGCCAGCTGTGAAAAATCAAGAAAAAGCACGATATCATCTCCTCTGTCCTCTTTCCTCTCTCACCTCTGTACGTACGATCGAACACCTACGCTCCCTCTCACCGGTCTCTTTCGCCATCCCTAAAAGGAAAGATGGGTAGAGGAGATTTTAGTGATGAGTTTAACATTTTATACAAAAATTAAATTTAAACGAAATGATCATAAAATGTACTGTATCTGATAAGTAAATTGGTATGGCCTTTAAAAGAAAAAGTTTTTGAAGGACGACATAATGTTATCAGTGTCACCGCGGATACCTCTATATTATAAATGGAAAAAAAAAAAACATAATACAAAATGGAAGCAACTGCTAAAATTACGCGGAAAAAGTGACTTTGAAAAGAAAAATAAAATAAAGAGACATCTGCGACTTTCCCGGATGAAGCGTATCTTCCAATATTTTTTTTCTTAAAAAAAATAGTGAATTTCACACCAGGTTCACAACTGCTATATAATAGCGCTTGAGAACATCTCCAGTTGTCACGATTACCAAAAGCTAGCTAGAGTCAGTATAAAGTCCTAGTGAATCATCTTGTAGCAGTGAGTCGCGAGTGTAGAGAAGAAAGTGAGATCGCTACAACAACTTTCGTAAAGCAGTATTGGTTATGGTATAACGAGTTTTATAGATCTGCACAATTTTTTTTTCCCTTTTAATATTGTTTCGTCTACTTGTTTTAATTTCATACCTTTTTTATTACTTTCCATGTCTCTGCCAATTACACAGGGGAAAAAACGAAAGGGAAAAAAAGGAAAGGGGAAAAAAGGAAAGGATCGAACTCATGAAACGGCATATAATGTCGGAGGAGAATCTTCTTCTACCTCTAATACTCTTCATTCAAGTCCTGAATGCAAGTATGACGTTTTCTTGAGTTTTGCAGGGAAAGACACTCGTTTGAATTTCACAGATCACTTATATGAAGCTTTCAGTAGAAGCGGCATCAGATGTTTTAAGGATGATGTAGATCTTCCGAAAGGGGAAGACATAAATTATCTGTTTCGTGCAATTCAGGATTCTCTCTGTACTGTTCTTGTCATCTCTAAAAATTATGCAAAATCTAGATGGTGTTTGGATGAGCTTCAAGAAATTCTTGAATCTGGAGAGAAATTGGGTCGAAGGATTATTCCCATCTTCTATAATGTTGAACCAGCTGATGTAAGACACCAACGAGATAGTCTTGGGGAAGCCTTCGCTGAACTTGAAGAGAAATTCAAAGAAAATCCAACCGAAATGCGAAATTGGAGAACTGCTTTGTCAAAGATTGGCAACTTGTCTGGCTGGGTCACAAAGGACCAGTAAGTTTTCTTTTACAACTATTTAATCACATTTACCATATTTTTTCTTTTGTTTTTTTTTTTTTTTGTTGGTCATGATCTATAATTTTGGTTTAAATCGGTCATGATCATTTTCATAGTCTTCCTTTTAGACAATAACTGGGAAATCTCACATCAATTTGAACAGAAATGAGAATCAAAAATCGGTCATATTCGTTCATTGAAGCATATCCGTTATGCATGTGCTGGTTATGTTAATTTGAATTTCTTTACCATAACTTAATTATAATGTATAAGTATTATCGGTTTAGATATGTTTGTTTTTACCGAAGTCTGTTTTAGATATATTTAGATTATATGCAATGTCTATCATTAGGGGGGGGGGGGGGGAGGAAAGCATGACAAATGTTATGACAATGGGTCTATTTGGGTTGGCGGTAGGAGCGGTAGCTTAAAAGCTATCCGACTTTTATAAAAGTCCGGTAGGGAAAAAGTTAGGTTGTAAATGGTGATTTATGTTTGGATTGTCAGTTTGGCTTTTTGCAGAAGTAGGTTTTTTCTTAACTGATGAGTGTTTGGATTGTTATTTGAAAAGTCAGTTAAGATGGAAAATGACTGAAAAGGGCATGAATCATATTGAGTACTACTATATATATTAGTTGTATATATTAGGATAATAAAAATTTTAATTTAGAAAAAAATTAAATGACTATTAAAAAATTAATAAACAATAATTTCAACTTTGGAGTGCTTTAATATTATTTTGTCTTTTTATATATAAATAAAAAGAAAGAACGGGTATAGTACGGAAAAGAAAAAAAAAAAGAAAATTTTATTTAGAACAAGATACAAAAAAGGAGGGAAGCAGGGAGTGAGGAATTAGTGGCGGGCCACGCGGAGAAATAAGATGAGCATTGGGCTGATGGAGTGATTGGACAACACGAGTATCCCACGAGTGAGCACAGCAAGAGGCAGTACGTCAGGAGAAAAGCTTCAAATTGGAGCGTTTATTAAGCTCGTTGGCATTTCAGTTATTTGGATAAGCCCAGCCAACGTGTTGGGTATTCCAAACAGGACCCCTTGGCTATTTTGTTTCACTAGGTGGTTGGCTTATAAGTCACTGAAAATTTTACACATAGAAGCTGAAAAAAAAGTCAGACCAAACAGGCCCAATATCATTTGATGGATTAAATGATTTTTAGTTGAAAAATCAATTAATTGATTTCAAAGATGTAGAAAAAATAGGGAAAATTCTAAATAAATACCACATGAATTTGCAAAACCCCCAGAAGTCTGTAGAATTTGCAAAAAGACTTAGAGGTGATAAAGACTTTTGGGGGATATGTAATTCGCGTCAAATGACCATTTTGCCCTTAGTTCTAAATAAATTAAAAAAAAAATACCCCCATTGGCGGCCACCACCCCGCCGCCGGCCGCCACCTCCTCCGACCACTACCGGCAACCACCCCGTCGCCGGCAGTGGCACCCACCGCCGGGGGTATTTTCTTTTTCTTTTTTTAAATTATTTAGAACTAAGGGAAAAATGGTCATTTGGCGTAAATTTGCATATCCCCCCAAAAGTCCTTATCATCTCTAAGTCTTTTTGCAAATTCGACGGACTTCTGGGGGTTTTGTAAATTCATGTTGAATTTATTTGGAATTTTCCCAAAATAATTTGAGTTTTTCAAATATTTTATTTATTTTTAGCAAGTGAGTCAAAAAAAAAAAAAAAGAATGAATGAATGAATAACATATACCAACTTCACTTTGCAAATTGATTAAAACAAAAGTCACTTTTACCAACATTAATCTAGACAAACAAACTCGGAATAAAATGAACTCTTTGTTTAAAAATTATATTTATTCTATTTTCTTGAAAAAAAAAAAGATTTAACTATCATCGTTTGTACGAAAGCTATTGTAAGTAAATTATAGATAAATCATATTTTACTTTATTAAACATTAATGTGTGTGCATATATTTATTGAAAACATTAGTTATAGAGTGATAAAACTCTGTAAGGACGATAGAGGGTGAGGGTTTCAAAGCCATTACCTACATTTTGAAATCCCAAACAAATTAAGCTAAAAACTCAATTAAGGATTTATTTAAATTATCTGTTTGACTTGGATTTTTTTATATATTTTAAATAGGTTTATATGGGATTTTCCCGAATTTTAGTAAAGCACCGGAACACATTTAATTAACTTCAATATGATCATAAGAATTCAAATTTCTTTTGAAATATTCTATAAGACAATCGATAATTGTGCTCCATAACTAAAATACCGCAAAATCAAGCACGGAAGCACCCAATTCCCTAGTGGTCCCTTGTCTCCTTCAATAATATAATTATTACAAGTTTAATTCTGCCGAAAATAATTATCAGTTGTCCCTCACTGGAAGTTTTTCTATATTATTTTGAATTTCGATAACTATTTCCCCTAATTTATCGCTATTTTAAAGTAAAATATATTTTCTATAAGGAAATTTCATAGATACCACTCATTAATTATTTTCTCTGTAATAAGTGAAGTCTTTCAATGATAATTTTTTTCATTTTTATTTTTCATTTTTTTTAACTTGATAGATATTTTTTCTTTTTTACTTGAAATTAAAAGTCCCTTTATACTTATGCATAAGATCATTTTAATTTGTGAGAAACATATTAATGCGACAGCGGAAAACTGAAAGATATTCATTTGTTTTGTGATGAGAAAAATCAAATTTTGAATGATAAATGGGTTATTTGAGTGACAGTTCACATTGGGAAAAAAGCCAAAAAAGATTTTTTTTAAAAAAAAAAAAATTATACCAGACTGATACACTTTTGAAAATAATTTTTAAACTAATACTGATGGCTAGTGACGTCAGAAAGGCTGGGTAGTGGCGTAAGACTCCAGTGGCGTAATGTAATTCACGCCACTCTCTAGTGGTGGGGTGAATTATAGAGTGGCGTGAATAATAATAATAAAATTTATAATTGTATTTGAAATTATAAATAATATTTCTAATTAATTATAAATAATGAAAAGAGTAAATAATAATTTTAATTAATAATTAAGGGAATTGAAATATCTAAAATTTATTATAAACTTTAGGAACAAGATTAATTAATAAACTAATTAATTAGTGAATTTATTATAAAGCTTAAGATAGATGACTAATTATTTAACATTTTGTACATTAACAATTTGATATATAAAGTATCTTAATATAGATAAGATAAGTTTAAATAGAGAATAATAATTAGTCAAATAATTAATTCACAAATTAAAAATTAGTGAATTAAAAATTTATAATAACACAATGGATGATTTTTTTTGGGCGGAATGATCACATTTCTAATTTTAATGGGCTGAGGGATCAATTCTGCTTTGGCTAGCTCAACAATTCACATTCCACTTATGTCCATTCCTACTCTCTACTTTATATTCTTATGAAAATTTAATAACAATTCCGAGTTATATATAAAAACAGAAAGTGTATCTTTAGTAAAAAATAATGCTTTTTTCATGAAAATCATATTATTCATTTTCATTTTATTTTATCATAATTATATTATTTATGTATATAATAGTCACGCTAACAATGAATTTTTTGGTAGGCACGAAGCAGATCTTATAAAAAATATAGTTGGAGATGTATGGAGTTTTTTAAGTACTAAATTACCATCTTTTGATGACAATTTGGTTGGAATTGACTCAAAAGTGGCTGATGTGATTCCATTCTTGGAGATTGGGTTAGATGACAAACGTTTTGTAGGGATATGGGGGATGGGCGGTGTGGGTAAAACAACTCTGGCTAGAGTTGTTTCTGAAAAACTGTCAGACAAGTTTGATATTTGCTGTTTTCTTGAAAAAGTTAAAGATGCTTTGCCTAAGGAAGGTCTAGTCTCTTTGCAAAACAGACTTCTTTCTCGTCTACCAATAAAAGGCTTGAATATACCTGATAGTTATGAAGGAATGAAAATGATAAGAACGCTCCTCCGGAATAAAAAGGTCCTCCTTGTCCTTGATGACATAGATGATAAGAGCCAATTAAAGGATTTGGCTGAAACTCCAGATTGGTTTGGTAAAGGAAGTAGAATAATTATCACAACAAGAGATAGCCACTTGCTCACCTCATTCGGTGTGGAAAGAATATATAAGATGAATACCATGAATGATGATGAATCTCTTCAAATGTTTTCACAAAAAGCATTCAACAAAAATCATCCTGAAGAGAAGTATTTGGAGTATTCTAAATCTGTGGTTAAATGTGTGGGAGGCCTTCCACTGGCTCTTCAAGCTTTGGGTTCTTATCTTTGTGGTAGAAGGGAAGAAACTGTGTGGAGAGACGCTTTAGATAAATTGAAGCAAATTAATCCTTACAAAAATACTCTTCAAGTACTTAAACTAAGTTATGATGGATTAGATGAGAAAGAACAGACAATATTTTTAGATATTGTTTTTTTATACAAGCATTGGGATAAAAATGAAGTGACTAAAATATTGAGAGCTTGTGATCTTAATCCTATAATTGGAATAAAGGTATTGATTGAAAAAACTTTACTAGTTGAGACTAAAGCGGGCAGGTTGGATATGCATGATTTATATGAAGACTTGGGTTGGTATATAATTGAACAAAAGTCCCCCACTAGCAGATTGCGGAAGTATGGGGAAATTAAGGAAGTACTGGAAAATAACAAGGTAAATGCCTTATTTTCTAAGTATCTCATTTTGTTGACATTCCTTTATTGTTTTTAATATTCTTTACTTCCTTATCATTCTCATGTTATTTTTATTGATAATGACATTTTTTATTAGGGATCTGGAGGAATAGAAGCTATTGTGGTTGGAGATTATTGGCACACATATGACATAAAAGTACATCCTAAAGCCTTTTCAAAGATGAGTGGTATTAGATCGCTCTTCATACATAGTTCCATCAAACTACCAAGAGGATTGACGAAACTTTCTTGTGGATTAAAATTTGTCAAATGGCCATTATTTCCTTTGGAAGCTCTTCCACTTCCATTGGATAAACTTGTTCATCTTGAAATGCAACATAGCAACATGAAGCGACTTTGGAATGGCATACAGGTGAGGTTGATGCTTATTTATCTTAAAAACATATAGTCGTAACCATGTTTGATTGATTCATTGTTTAGTGAGGCTGATCATTCTTCAATCTTTTGTTTGACTAGACCATGAATCACTTGAAGTTTATTGACTTGAGCGGATCTTTCAATTTTACTGAGACTCCAGATTTCTCATGTGTTCAATCTCTAGAACGTTTACGTCTTCGTGGATGCATATCCCTTGTCAAGGTTCATGAATCACTTGGACTATTGAAAGAGCTTGTTGAGGTGGACTTACATGATTGTGAAAATCTTAATAGCCTACCAAGTAAATTGGAAACAAATTCGTTGAGAGTGTTAGATCTTGGGTCTTGTAAAAAGGTTGAAAAGCTCCCCGAGTTTGGGGAAGGTTTGAAGAAATTATTATATCTTGATGCTAGTGACACTGCTATAACTGAACTTCCTGAATCATTTGGATCCTTGACTGGTCTTAGATTTTTGAAACTAGGGGCAACTGATTTAGTAAATCTACCCACTGATTGCTTCTCTGGTCTTCTTGGACTTGTCTTTCTTTCATTGGTGTCTTGCACATCACTTGTGTCATTGCCAAGGCTTCCACCACGGCTATTTCGATTAGAAGCACACCGTTGTTTTTCAATGAATTGTTCATTAGATGACTGGATATTGAATTTGGTGACTTCACTTGATCATGAGGTATGTTGGTCTTCCTACATTTTGTCTAATTATTTATGTGCGCTGTTTTTCTATTACTTATGCATTACTTGACTAATTTTTATTTCAGTGCCGTGGGCAAACCAATTATGTAAACTATGATGAAATAAAGGAAAATATCCCATCAAATATTTGGTACAACTTAAAGGGGAACGGCATTGCGGTGTGTTTCAATTTTGTCTTTTTCTCACATGTGTATGCTGTCTTCACTGGGTAATTAATGTTGACAACAGTTTGTTATGTGTGCAGTTAGAATATCAATGTAGTGATTTCTTTGCAACCATGCCTTCAGGAGAAGGCGGAAAAATACCATCATGGTTTGATCCAAACATAGAATATTTTGAAATTGCAAGAGGAGAATATCAGATAGCAGTGGATGTACCTCCAAATTTTCGTGGTTGTAAATGGTCAGGAATTGTTGTATGCTTGTACACAAAACGTGAGGTTGGGGGAGATGAGTCGATTGGATGGATGATAGGTCAAGATCATATCGGTGGTACTCCTTATTCGCAGTTTCACCGGATGGAGGGAGTATTATCTGGAAGTGATAACCTCATTGTGATGGTGTTGGAATTCAATGAGGAAACCTGTTGGCAACACCTAAGAGGTGATAACAATTCCCTTAGCATCAAGCTTTATTGTAACATCATCAGCGAGGAAATTTGTTTGTCCAGCAATAACACCGCCCCCACGTTTCTTGGAGTCATATTGGGATGTGGGTGGAGAGTGATATGTAAAGAAGATATACAAAACTAGTGCCGGTCCGATGATAGTGAGGCATAGAGATAGGCCCCTGTATAACTTGTAGATGACCTATTCATCCTCATTACCACCATTATTATTTATGTTAACATTACTATTGCTAGGTTTTAATTATTGTTAATTCCCTAAAAGACCACATAATTGAATAAGCATTAGTGGGCTTCTGAACAATTTCACATGCAAATTGGCTGAAAATTTATCACTTGCATATTCTTAAAACGCTCCTTTGACTGCCTCTGCCCATCAAATTACCCTGTTTGAAATTGGTAAACTCACAATTACTAAACCCAGAGAAATTTTTCCCGAGTGCAAGAAATAAACAAACAGGATTTCACGCGTATCTTATTTGTGCCGTAGGGCTTGTGAAAGCCCATATTTCTAATATTAAAGGAGGAGGCATGGCATGTGTCGTAGGACTACTAATTTCTCTGATACAAATATAGGATGAATGAATCAGCAATAGATTGGAGGAAAGTGACGATCTTGAATTTTCTTCTTTTGCTCAAAGATAATCTTGGATGAGAACAGACAAAGATGGATGATGAATAACCACCCACACACCCCATTGTGTGTGTTGCTTCTCCACAAGTGAATTATGCCATCATTAATAATGTATCAATTTAGCTTCTCCGTCCAAACACACTCATTAATCAATCCTCTTAATTAAGAAAGTGATATTATAATATAATAAAACCTTAATTATTTAGCAGTAATAATACTTAATGAAATGGTTCTTTATGAGACTCATTTAGGTTAAAGATTTATAGCTCAAAAAACACTTGAAAATACTTAATGAAAAATATATTCACCTCGATGGAATTTGAACCAACAACCTTTTTGTAATGATCAATAAATTTTAAATAAGAAAATTTTCATACAAAAAAAGTTTTTATTTTGTCAACACAAAAAAAGTTGATATTAACACAAGGTACAAAATTTCTTGTTAAATATCAAATTTTGTTGGTAATGTAACAAAGGGAACTTGAGGACAATTGGGAGTTACATGGGAATTCGAATCCTATTATCATCATGGGAGCTTTATTTTGTTTTAGATCAATGGAAATTGCCAAAATGCCCTTGTTATTTTAAACTTTTTTTTAAAAAAGAGAAGAATAATATATTTTTCTCCAAAACCCACCAACTTCGAGCTTGTTTGGCATAGCGGCGAGGGAGAAAAAAAGCCGAACGCACTGTAATTTAAGCATAGTGTAGAAAAATGGACTATTTGGGATAATAGTGGTCTCAAATGAGCTTTTTTTTTTTTTTTTTTTAAAAAAAGTAACTTCCAATAGAAGTCACTTTTTTCCTGCTTCTGCCGTGATTTTTGTCGGCTTCTAGAGAAAAATGTTAAGGATGGTCATCCAAAAAACAATATACTATTAAATATACATTAGTATGTGTTCTGTATGGAGAACACAGAGATTGGACTTGACTAGGTTGTCAAGCCTAGAGCCTACGTACCCTTTGAGGGGATCAAAGTCCACGTAGTTCGTATCACACAGTAAGCCGTAAGGCCAGGGGAGTGGGGTGTGTGCTTTGTGTGACAGAATGTAGAGAGAGCATAAGATAGAACGTGTGCACCTGTTTAGGGTTTCCTTCTATTTATAGAGGAGCTTGGTGCCCATATCTTCCCATTGATGGGCGATATCCAAGATTGAGCCCTTGAGGGCTGATTGGCTGGTGCCATGATTGTAGGAGGATCTCCATTAATGAGTTCCTAAATATAGGGGATCTCGGATCCCTTCCAAATATAGCGCGGACTCCCTTATAGGCGCTGTTGGGCCGAGGTCCGGACTTGGGCCTATTGGGCCGGTCCGTAACAGTTGCCCCCCAGCTTGGTCGTTCAGGCTTCTGGACGGCCGAGGTGCTTAGTGCCCCGGTCCCGTTATGGCCGAGGTCCTCTGTGCGGACTGAGTCGGCTTTCGGATGCCGTGGCCATCAGTTCGGTTTGGGACTGTGGTCGGCTCAGTCGGTTCTCGTCCTGCCTAGAACGTTGGGTCCGTTTATGTCTGGGTGATTTTTATCCTTCCCGGGTCTCCAGATGTTCTTTTGCCTTTTGGGATTCTCCGGACGCTTCGGTTTTCCCCCGCGTGAGTCATCATTGCGACTTTACAGCTGTCAGATCCTTAGTGGAGGGAGTCTGCAACCGCCACGCCTTTTCGTTTCTCGAGGCTAATGCGCATTTATTGCGCTGGCGTTGTGCTGCGCCAATCTCGTCACGTCTGTACGGGAATTTACCGTTGTACCCCTCTTGTATTGGGATTTCGGTTTGAATAGCCCTCTTTGTGCTTCTCTTTCACTTTTCCCGCTATCACATTTTCTTGCTCAGATTTCTCTCTGGTTTCTCTAGAGCTTCAGAGGGGATTCTTTTTTGCCCGGAACTTTCGCCGTCTTCCAGCGTTCTAGTTCCTTCCTCTTTCACAGAACAGGTATTGTGTCACTTTTCTGTCATTTTGTTCGGTATTTCCTTTTCTTTTATCGTTTATTCTCGTTGATCGACGTTTGCGTCATCGTTCTTCCCTCTTTCTGGGTTTTCCTGGGTTTCTTTAGAGTCAGTATACCCGAAATTTGCCCCATCATTACCTTAAACACTGTCCTTAGTGCTTTAGGTTTCTGATCATGGTGAGGGGTAGAAATATTCCTGGATCTGCGGCGTCATTGACGCCGGAGGAGGAAATGCTCCTCCATGCGCGTCTCCCGCGGGCTACTTACTGGGTTCTTGGGGGTGAGCCACCTGCTTCGGGGATTTTGGCTCCACTGCGTCGAGGTGGCGCTATTCACCCGGGGCGAGCCAGGGCTCGTCCGGCTTCAGGAAAGGTTTCGGTCCCACTTCCTCCTCGTTCTTTCCGGCCGTTAGTGCGCGCTCCTCCTCCCGAGTTGCCCGGTGAGGCTTGGATAGGCTCCTCTTCCGGTTCGAGAGTCCCGGTAGTAATGGCTCAACCCGTTAACTTTTACGAGGGTCCTTCCGCCGTTCGCCAGACGTCCGCTCCAGAAGGTTACTCCGGCCCTTGTTGGGACTGCCTGGCGGAGGCTTCAGCATTGATGGATCGTGAGGCCGAGGCTTCTTCCATCCTCGGCTCTTGCCGTCATTGGTCTGCCCCGGCCGTCCCTTCTCACTCCCTCGTTCGTCCGAGTCCGGAACCATTTTTGCCTGCTACTGTGTCTGTGCCAGGTATTTCTGCTCTTTACTAATACCAGCTCTGTTTATTTTCGTATAGGCTTATTTATGGCTCCAAAGTCTCAGCCTTCTAAGTCCCGTGCTGAGCCGGAGGGTTCGGACTCCTCCGGTCCGCCTGAAGCCTTGTGTCGGGCATACCGCTGGGTGTCACATGAAGTGCTCAAAACCCAGTCAACGATGTCTGACACGGACATCGCCCGGTTGGAGGTCCCAGCCATGCCTGGGTGTGTCCTACGGTGTCCGGCGGACGGCGAGCCTATCTGCGCGGCAAGGTCCGAGGATGAACCGGACTATTTCTTCTTCTACCGCGATTATCTGACGCGGGTCCGAGTCTCCCTTCCTTTTTCCTCCTTCCAAATGGAGGCCTTGCGGCATCTTCACCTGGCCCTGTCCCAACTCCATCCGAACGGGTGGGCCTATCTTGTGGCCTTCGAGAGGCTCTGTAGCCACTTCTCGCCTCCCCTATCTTGCTCGACCAACCTTTTCTTTTATTTCTTCGGGCCTTTTACCCCTAGCTCACCAAAGGGGGGTGAGAAGCTGAGGGGGTTGGTGTCCCTTCGGCTCAATCCGGAGCGCAAGCTGATGACGCCCTTCTCCGATTCCTTCAAGCGTTTCAAGGGGGCGTTCTTCAAGGTTGAGGCCGTGCCAGGGGAGGAGCCCTGGTTCTTGGAAGAGGGCGGTTGCTTCCCTTTGTACTGGGAGGAGGACCACTATAAAGCCAAGGCCCTATCCTTTCAAGTGCCGCGCAAGAGTCTTCTTCCAGAATCAGCTTCTGCAGTGCCCCGGATTGAGGCTTTGGTGGCCGAGTACGGTGTGCAGCCGGCTGGCTTCTATATATCTGCCGAGTCGCTGCCTCCTGCCTGTAGGGTTTTTAGCAGTGTATTGTTTTTGTTTCAGTATTGGTCTGTTGAATTTGGGGGTTTTGACCTACTCTGTTTGCCTTTGTTTACAGCTAGAACTATGGACGCCCTGTCGCTGTATGCCCGGCTGTCTCATGCCGCCGTTGTTCCCTCCAGTCGCCAGAAGAAGAGGGCGGCTTCAACTAATGCCGGAGCTTCTACTGCCCCGGCTCCGAAGAAGGGGAAAAGTGCTGCTTCCGAGGGTCCATCTTCTGCCATGGGCTCCCCGGCTGTTACCCTGGTTGATACCCCTGCCGTAGAGGGTCGGGAAACTGAAGTTACCGCTCGCCCCCCCTGCTACCAGGCCCGAAGACGTCGCCGTTCATGCCTCCTCCTCGAAGGGTAAGGAGGTCACGATGTCCGATGAGGAGATCGAGGCTGAATTCTTCGTGGACGAGCCGATCGGTTCCCTGCCGAGTCCGCCTGCCTCTTCGTCACTTCCTCCTCCTCCTCCTCTTCCGAAGCCCATTCTTCCTCGTGGCCGTCTCTGGCATGACGGGGTGGTTCCTGAGATCGCCGCCGCTTTCCTTCCCCCCAGACACTTCACGGGTCGTGCTGCACTGACTCAACCGGCCTTAGACGAGATACATCGGAGCCAGACGGAGCTGTGCCGATCTGTGGGGTATCTTGAGGCACTGATCCTGGTCCGTGAGCAACTCGCCATGTCAACGGTTGAGAACCAGGGGCTGCTGGCCGAGAAGGGAGAACTGACCAAGGCCCTTGCTGCGGCGGAGGCCAAGGCTGCGTCTGCCGGAGAGCTCAGGGAGGAGCTGGAGGTGGCCGAAGCCAAGGCCAGGTCGGCTGGAGAGGAGCTGGCCAAGGGCTGGGCCGTGCGGGATGCGGCCCTGGCGGATCTTGACGTGGTTCAGGTGGAGCTGGCCGCCACCCGGACGGAACGGGACGCCGCGAAGACCGCGGCCGTAAAGGCCGATCAGGAGCTCCAACTCGTCCGGGCGGAGGCCGGGAGGGCCGCTGAGGAGCATGCCTGGGTTTTGGGCGAACGGCTGGCTGAGGCCAAGGTCTTGGAGGAAAGGCTGGCTGCCTTGGCCGGGGAGAAGGAGGCGGTTGAAGAATCCCTCGCCGCCGAGAAGGTGGTCTCCCAGGAGCTCACTGACGGCTTGGTGCAGACCGCTGAGGCCTGTTTCAAGCAAGCCTTGCTCCAGATCCGGCACTTCAATCCTGGGGTCGAGCTGTAGGTGGAGGGGTATGACCATCGGGCCTTTGTTAGGGATGATGGGTCCTTCCTTCCCTTTAAGCCCCAGGCCGCCGAAGACCCCGTCGAGGTGACGGAGGAGGGTGCAGCCGTCGTTGACGGACCTGAGGCTGGGGATGCTGATGCCGGCGCTGGGTCAGGCTCCAAGCTTTAGCTTTATTTCCCATCTTTCTTAATTTGTGGGGCGTTGGTGCCCTTATACTTTTGAATGATCCTGGCCTTGGTGCCATTTTTGTACAGACTTGAACACTTAATGACAATACTTTGCCTTGTGCCACAGTCCGTCTTTGTTTTAATGTTTACCGTCCCTTTTGTCTAGATTCGACAATGAACGATTTAAATTTGTATCACCCTTTTTCAACACTTCTGAGCTTGTTTGGCCACCTTAGGCAATGAGTGGTTTATTTTCCGACGTCATCCTTTCGCCTGAGCTTAAGCGTCAGTCGTCCGTGTGAGCGTTTAGATAACTTAGACAATGGGTGAGCTTATCTCTCTTTTGTCTAAGTTTGGGTGTTCTTTCGGCTGCATGGTTGCAAGCCGTCTGGATGCTCTAGACAATGGATTTTGCCATCCTTTGGTCTGAGCTTAAGCGTCGGTCGGCCGTGTGAGTACGGGTCGTGTAGATAACTTAGGCAATGGATAATTTTATCATTCTTTTGCCCAAGTTTTAGTGTTTGTCGGCTGCATATGTACAGGCCGTTGTTTCTCTACCACACTTAGTACATGGAAGGTTGGGGCAAGGTTGTCTTGTTTCAGCCTCGTCAGGCATAACTAACCATACTGCCTCGGCCCGGCTTTCAAGTAGCCGAGCTCCAACTTTCATTTAGTTGGATCAAGTTGTACCGGTGTAAGGGCGGGGCTACCACGTGTCTAACCGGGGCTTCGTCTGCCTGGAGTCGGACATTTTGACCTGATCAGGGTCGGCATGGCAGGCCGCTTGCTTAGCCGGGCAAGCGTTGACGCGTCAATTTCGCAAAGGGCCGTGTTCGATTCCTTCGCCGAGCTCTAACCAATGCCTGTCGGAGTACGACGGCCGGTTTTCGTACATCTAGATGTTTTTGGTTCTGGCCGGGTTTGTGACCTCGGGGCTTTCTACCGGTGCCGGGCTTAATAGCCACGGCTTTCGGTTCCTTGGCCGGGCTTCATTGGCTCGGCCTTGTTGCTTTTGGCCGAGCTAAGCAGCTCAGGCTTCATGCTTAAGCTTTGTGTGTATTTATAAATATCCTCAGTGGGATCCTTTATTGATGAAAAGAAATAGCCCTACGGGGCCTTACAAAGCATCATAATCAGAAATGACATAACTTGGACTCAAAACGAAAGGAAAACAAATGCGAGGAAAGGAATAATCGTAAAAGCTAACAAACGCTGCCGAGAAAGAGTCTAGCTATAGTAGATCTTCAGCTTGTCGGCATTCCATGTCCTTTTGATTGGCTTTCGTGCCAAAGTCTCAAGGATATATGCTCCTCCGTCGAGCTTTTCCTTAATCCGGTAGGGCCCCTCCCAGTTTGCCGCCAGCTTCCCGTCCTTGGCATTCTTGTTGCCTATGTCGGCCCGTCGGAGTACTAGGTTGCCTCGGTTGAAAGACCGGGGTCGGACCTTTCTGTTGTACTTAGCCGCGAGTAAGTGTTTGGCGGCTAGTTCCCGGCAGTGCGCCGTAACCCAGATTTCATCAATGAGGTCCAAGTCAGTCTTCAAGGCGTCGTCATTCGATCCCTGCCCCTCTTGTCTGGCTCTCACCTTTCTCTAGGATGGCTGTCTGATTTCAACCGGGATCATCGCCTCACATCCATAGGTTAGCCTGTACGGGGTTTCTTGAGTCGAAGACTGTACGCTCGTGCGGTATCCCCAGAGGACACTGTGGAGCTGCTCGGTCCAGTTGGTCTCGGCTTGTAACATTCGCCTCTTTAGTCCGTCCAGGACGATTTTGTTGGCGGCTTCAGCCTGGCCATTGGTCTGGGGGTGTTCCACGGACGAGAAGTGCTGCTTAATGTCCAGGTTGGACATTAGTGCTTGGAACCGATGGTCCATAAATTGGGTCCCATTGTCCGTGACGACCTCGGCTGGTATCCCGAAACGAGAGACGATGTTGTGCCTGAAGAACTTCATCACTCTGGCCGAGGATATTGTGGCGAGTGGCTCTGCTTCGATCCACTTAGTGAAGTAGTCAACTGCGACGATGAGCCATCTACATTGCCCTTGTGCCGGCCTAAATGGTCCGAGGATGTCCATGCCCCACTTGTAGAAGGGCCAGGGGGCTGGCATTCCTTTCAGTTCTGAGGGTGGGGGCCATATGATCCTGGCGTGCTTCTGGCAACTGTCGCATGTCTTGGCCTTCTCCATGGCGTCCTGACTCATGGTGGGCCAGTAGTAGCCGGCGCGTAACGCTTTCCGGGCGAGTGCCTTGCCCCCCATGTGGTGGCCGTTAGCGCCTTCGTGTAGCTTGGCCAGCACATATTTAGCTTCGGAGTCTCCGAGGCATCGCATCATTGGGCAATGGAGCCCCTTCCTGTACAACTAGTCATCGACCATAGCATAGAGGGCGGCTTCTCTGATCAGCTTTTTTGCGTCGGTCGGGTCGGTGGGGATAATTCCCCTCTCGAGGTAGTCTTCAATCGGCTTCCTCCAGTCGGCCCCGGCCGAAATGGCCATGATGCAGCTCGGCTCGACCAAGTTCTGCTGTATCACAGTCCTATGGTTGTCCGGCCCCTTAGTGCTTGCCAGCTTAGAGAGGATGTCGGCTCGTGCGTTCTCCTCTCTTGGGATATGGGAAACTGTGACCTCCTCGAATTCGGCCATAAGCTCTTTGGCTTTGTTTAGATACTTCGCCATAAGTGGGCCCTTCGCCTGGTAGGTGCCGTTTATCTGAGCCGCGACGAGCTGCGAGTCGGTTAAGACCTTTACTCGTTGGGCGCCATTATCCTTTGCCTGGAGCAGTTCGGCCAGTAGGGCCTCATATTCGGCCTGGTTATTGGAAGTCTGGAATTCTAACTGAAGAGAGTGTTCGGTGGCTACCCCCTGTGGGCTTTCTACGATGACTCCTGCACCGCTGCCCTTTGCGTTGGACGATCCGTCCACATAGATCTTCCATATCCCATCACTGACTATGGCCGGGGTGAGTTCCCTGATGAAATCTGCGAGTGCCTGGGACTTGATCGCCTGCCGGGCTTCGAACGCAATGTCAAACTCTGATAGCTCTATGGCCCAATTGGTCATTCTTCTTGCCAGGTCCAGCTTATGCAGAATCTGCCGGATCGACTGGCTGGTTCGCACAACAATCCGGTGTCCCTGGAAATACGACCGGAGTCTTCGTGCGGCTGTGAGTAGAGCGAAAGCTACCTTCTCCAGCTTCTGGTACCTGATTTCAGAGCTTTGCAGGGCCTTGCTGGTGAAGTATATTGGCATCTGTCCTGCCTCGGATTCCCTCACTAGGGCGGCGCTCACGGCTTCATTGCCGACTGATAGGTAGAGGAATAAGGTTTCTCCTGGGTCCGGCTTTGTGAGCACCGGAGGAGATGCCAAACATCTCTTAATTTCTTCGAAAGCTGCGTCACAGTCCGGGCTCCATCCGCCTCGGGTTTCTTTCTTTAGCAACTTGAAGAGAGGTAGGGCTTTCTCGGCCGACTTCGGCAAGAAGCGCGTCAACGCAGCTAGTCGGCCTGTCAGCTGCTGTACCTCCTTCTTAGTCCCCGGGGGCTGCATATCGAGCACGGCCTTGCACTTGTCCGGGTTGGCCTCTATACCTCGGTTCGTCAACATGAAGCCTAGGAATTTCCCTGCTGGGACCCCGAAGGCACACTTGGCCAGGTTCAACCTGATTCGATGTCTTCTTAACTTTTCAAACGTCTGTTCTAGGTCCCGGATGTGGTCTTCTGGGAGTTTCGACTTGACGATCATGTCGTCTATGTAGACCTCTATGTTACGCCCGATCTGATCCTCGAAAACTCGGTTCATCATCCTTTGGTAGGTGGCCCCGGCATTCTTCAGTCCAAAAGGCATGACGTTGTAGCAATAGTTCGCCTTATCAGTTATAAAGGCGGTCTTTTCTTGGTCTTCGGGATGCATGGCGATCTGGTTATAACCGGAGTAGGCATCCATGAAGGAGAGGAGCTGGTACCCGGCCGAGTTGTCCACGAGCTTATCGATGTTGGGCATCGGATAGGAATCCTTAGGACAGGCTTTGTTGAGGTTGGAGTAGTCGACGCATACTCTCTACTTGCCGCTGGGTTTGAGGACCATGACTACGTTGGAGAGCCAGGTGGTGTATTGTACCTCTCGAATGAAGCCGGCCGCTAGGAGTTCCTCAATGTGGTCCTCCAGGGCCTTCTGCCTATTGTCCGCAATGTTCCTCTTCTTCTGCGCCACGGGTCTAGATCCCGGCCATATGCCGAGCTTGTGACAGCAGAAGTGGGGGTCGATGCCGGGCACTTCGGCCGAGGTCCATGTGAAGACGTCACGGTTCTGCCTTAAAAAGCGTATCATGAGGGCCCTCAGGCCGTGGTCCATATCACGGCCAATTTTGGCAGTTTTGGATGGGTCCTCGCCTAGCACTATCTCCTCCAGTTCTCCTTCTGGCTCGGGCCTCGGATTGTCCAGCTCTCGGAGGTCCAGCTCCACCATGTTGACTTGCTGCCGCGGGCGTTCACCTGAGCCGGCTTCGGCTACTTGCTCATTAGATCCGAGCCGAGGTGGAGACGATGGTCCTCCTTCCTCGACTCGGAGAGCTTCATAGTAGCATTGTCTCGACTCTTTCTGGTCTCCAGAGACCACGACTACCTGGTTTTTACTATTGACCATCTTCAGCTTCTGATGCTTGGTGGATACTAGTATATCCCAGTTGTGGATCGTTGGTCGACCCAGAATGATGTTGTAGGGGGACCGGAAGTCGGCGACTACGAATCGTACCCGTTCCGATTTGAAGGCTTCTTTGGTGCCAAGAGTTAACCGGAGGTCGATGTAGCCTTTTGGGAACGACTGCTCGCCATTGAAGCCGACCAAGGTGGTCTTGCATGGCTTGAGGTCCTCTTTGTTGAGGTGCATCCTCTTGTAGGCATCCCAACTTATGATGTCGGCTGAACTCCTTGCATCCACAAAAATTCTTTTAACTCGACAATTTATCAGGGTTCCGGTGATTACCAGTCCGTCCAGATGTCCGGGTATGACGTCTTCCAACTCTTTATCGGTGAAGGTCAGGGCAGGCGGCCAAGGCTTCTTTGGGTCTTCCTTGAATTTAGGGGGGTCTCGGACGGTCAATACCTCGCGGAGATACTTCTTCCGCTGGCTTATGGTGTCTCCTCCTCCCCCGAATCCCCCGCAGACGACGTTGCAGTGGAAATCGACGTCGGGAAATTCGTCGTCCGATGTCGCCCTCTGCTTCTTTCCCGGATTCCTGGCTTCTTTGGGTGGACTCCTGGAGCGGGCGCGGTCACCACGCTTCCCGCTCGTCCGACCCTGAGTCTTGATCACGTACTGACGTAGTTTTCCCTCCCTCACGAGCTTCTCGATCGCGTCGCGGAGGTTGTAGCACTCGTCGGTCGCGTGGCCGTTGCAGTCATGGAACTTGCAAAATTTGGAACGGTCCGTGTTGGAGCGCCCACGGATAGGCCTCGGCTTGTCCACCCGTTTCATCTCGGTCTCGGCTACCTCCTTCCATACCTGGGATCGAGGGACGTTCAACGGGGTGTAGCTGTCGTATTTGGCCTTTTGGTCGGCCCGGTCGGACTTGGGTTTGCTGTCTCGGCTCCGTCGTCTGGAGTCGGTCTTCGTCCTTTTTGGGCGTTCCTCGCCACTTGGCGGACTCTTCCTAGTCCGATCGGGTTCGTTGGCATTGGCTACATAGAACTCGGTCAAAGTGTACGCCGGGTTCTTGCACAGGTGACAAGCCAGCCGAGATGAGGGGTCCAGTCCATTGACCAGGCAGTGGACGTGGACATCTTCGGGCAATGACCGTACTTGCATGGCCACGTCACGAAACCGATCCAGATACTTCTGCAAGGCCTCACCTTTCTTCTGACGCACCTTGCTCAAGGTGAACGTAGTCTTCGGCTGCTTTTTACTGGAGGCGAAGTGTAGCTCGAATTTTCGTCCGAGGTCTTCATAGTCCCGGATAGAGTTGTCCGGGAGTGACGTCAGCCACCTGTGCGCCGACCCGTCCAGAGTAGCCGTGAAAAGGCGCTGAATGACTGGGCCGCTAATCTGTCGGACCCACATGAGCTTTTCAAAGGTAACCAAGTGGTTCCGAGGGTCCTGGCTTCCATCGTACTTCGGCAGGCTGGTTAAATCAAAGCGCTTTGGGAAACGGGCTGTGGCCGCCTCCCTCGAGAACGGGGATCTTCCAGTCTCCGATAAGTACGTCACGCGATACTCCCGAGGTGATCCGTGGCGAGGCCGGGGAGTTCTTTCCTCCGCGCGGGGTTCCTCTCGGTCCCGGTATTCCCTTGCATGCCGATCAGTGCGGTTAAAACCGACACCGTGGTCTTCTCCGTGCCCCGGGGACCGTGGTCTGCCCCGGTCCGCGTTTTCATGCCGCCTTGGTTCGCCGTGGCCACGGCGTGGGTTCCTCGGCTCAGAATTGCTCGAGGTACTGCTGTCATCCACTGAGGCTCTCCTTGCACGCCTATGGTTCCTGTGGCGGCCCCTATCGTGGCGGTCTTTCTTGAGCGCTTCCTGGATCATCTTTTCGAAAGCTTCAAAGTCAGCCCGTCTCTGCAGGTCATCGTGCTTCTCCTTGTTCTCCAGACGTCGCAGGAACGATTCTTGTGTCCTACGCATCATGCGGACGTCGGCATCTACCGCATGGACGTCACGCGTTGGAGATAGGGCGAGCGCTCCTAGTGGTTGCCGGTCTTCCCGCTGCGGCTGCTCCTCTTGGAGCGGCTGTTCCCTTGCCGGGGAGGAAGTCACCGTATCGGTAACATGCCCTTCGGGGGTGTTTGCCCTCCGTGGCGGTGCCGGCGGCTGATCTGGTGGTGGACGGCTGGCTTGTGGGTCTCCTCCCACCGGTTGGGGGTTTCTGTTGTGGCTTCTAGTGCTCACCATCGGTAGTCACGGGGATTGAAGTTGTCGGTCCCCACGGTCGGCGCCAATGTTCTGTATGGAGAACACAGAGATTGGACTTGACTAGGTTGTCAAGCCTAGAGCCTACGTACCCTTTGAGGGGATCAAAGTCCACGTAGTTCGTATCACACAATAAGCCGTAAGGCCAGGGGAGTGGGGTGTGTGCTCTGTGTGACAGAATGTAGGGAGAGCATAAGATAGAACGTGTGCACCTGTTTAGGGTTTCCTTCTATTTATAGAGGAGCTTGGTGCCCATATCTTCCCATTGATGGGCGATATCCATGATTGAGCCCTTGAGGGCTGATTGGCTGGTGCCATGATTGTAGGAGGATCTCCATTAATGAGTTCCTAAATATAGGGGATCTCGGATCCCTTCCAAATATAGCGCGGACTCCCTTATAGGCGCTGTTGGGCCGAGGTCCGGACTTGGGCCTATTGGGCCGGTCCGTAACAGTATGTATTCTAATTTATCTATTAGAATATGTTTAATTAAATACTTTAGATTTTTTTTTTATTTTTTAATAATAATTTAATTTTTTATCAAATTTAAATTTAAATTTTTATCTTTAGTTATTACAATATATTCAACTAATATGTATATGTAGTCTTCAATAAGATTCATGTCATTTTCCATCTCAACTGACATTTTAAATAATCATCCAAATATGAATCCATTTGGGAAAAAAGCCATTTTTCACACTCTCATTTCAAATACAAATCACATTAACAATCTGAGTTTCTATCCTATCTTCCATCACTGCTAGAAAAGCATCATTTTGTGACGGAATTTTGCGACGGAACAAAATTCCGTCGCAAATTTGCGACGGAATACATATTCCGTCGCAAAAGAAAAAATTTGTGACGGAATAGGTATTCCGTCGCAAATTTGCGACGGAATATGTATTCCGTCGCAAAATTTGCGACGGAATATTAATTCTGTCGCAAATTTTGCGACGGAATACATATTCCGTCGTAAAACGTCGGTGGATATTTATTCTACCGCATAGATCCGGATGATTGATGTAAGAAACACCAAAACAGGGGCAGTGCAGTGGTTCATTTCTGGTTCGGCATTCCAGCCTTCGTTGAGCTCGCCGTCGAACGCAGTCCACCGTGGTCAGCCCTGCGTAGTTGTTCTCCGGTGATTAGTGAGGAAGGTACGAACCCTAAGGCTTTGTCTTTATTTCTTCAATCTCTCTTACTAAGGCATCTTCCTTTAAATATCTGGAACAAAAATTTAGCGGGTATGATATCAAATATGCATATCTGAAAGATTTCAGTGGGGGCAGATGTTTCCACTGAGTGTAATATTGGTCCGCCTATTTGAATAGTTCTTTGCAGTTTCGGTATATATGTGCTTGCTTCGAATTCAAAATGCAGTTTCGGTGCATTTATCTTACATAGCATATGGCTTCTGAGAAAATTCTCTTGACTTTCATTTCATTGTCTGGACTGAGGTTGGTCTAATCAAATTGTGATGTGGTTTTTTTTGGGATTAGTATTTTCTTTGCTGCATTTTCTAATTTCCGCTGTCTGAATATGTTTTTTGTTGTTCTCATATTTAATACGGGGAAATGGGTATGAGAAGAGTTTTTTAACCAATTGTGAGGATTAGAGAGGGGGCGGGAACAAGGAATGCACTCTTCCATTGTCCTACATGGTGACCATCTCTAAGCTTGTTCCTCTGCAAGACTCTAGATCACGAAACTGATAATTTCTATTGTACTTAAACCCATAATGACAATGATTTTACCAATTTATATAAGGCTAATGGTGTTCCCAATGGCTTTTGGTAATGCTTCATGATATACACATCTACACAAAATGAAACACACACAAATACAGGAAGCCAGCTGTCATAAGTTGCTTTCATGTTATCTATATATAAATATAAAACGTTGCTGCCCATGGGAAAATAGAAGAAATACTTTGCTGCCATTTTATGCCTATCGCCACTAATAGAAAAAAGAAAAGAAAAAAAAAAGGAGAAGGTTGCAATTATTTATATATAGGCGTGTGTAAGGAATATGGGCGTGGGTCAGTGATTAATCAAAATTTTAAGTCATTGTTGATATATATATATATATATATATATATATAGTTGTCCATGAATTCCTATCTTTAAATTAAGGAGTTTTGATCTTTTGAAACTATTCTATTTTTAAGTTGTGAAAATGCTAAGTCATAGTTTTATTTCATCTAATATTATTTTTCTAATTACTAATGTATTTTTATTTATCAAATAAAACCCACGGTTTTTCCCCCCTTAAACTTTGGAGTTTCTCTAATAATTCATCTATTAGATGATGATTTCTAAAGTGTGTCATTGTGGTTTTAAAAGAGTACCATAAGTTTTTTTTTTTTTTAGTGACTTTTGTAATTTTCTTTCTCTGTTCTTTTTATGGTTAGTTAGCTCAAGAGACCTATGTTTGATAAGTAATTGCTGTATAAATGCCTATCTTTAAATTAGAGGGTCTAATCTTTTGAAATTATGTATTTTATGCACGAAGGGAAATTATCTATTTTCTTTCTATTTGACACTATTATCTGTTATTTTCCAGTGGTGTATTTTTGTGCTTCGGTTAGTGATTTTCTGGCAGTATCTCCTCCTCCTCTTCCCTTACTAGTACCGTCTGCACTTCTATTCCAAGTAAGCTTCCTCTCTTATTTCTTTTGGTTGCACTACTGTTTTTTTTATATTTATTATTTTCTTGAGTATTATTTTTATTTGTAATAAAATGATGTGAAAAATATTATTGATTCTCCTGAGTGAAATTTCTACATGCCATATCTTTTTTAATATTTTGTGTTATTTCTTTACTGTTGATTAAATTATTTATCATTGGTTATTGGTTATGAATGTTCATTTGTGAGTATTTGTAAGAATTTTAATGTTGCATTATTTTTTTATAGTCTCTTTTGTATGATGAAAAAATTGTGTGTTAAAATTATGATATTATTCATTATTGGTTATTATTGTTCATAGTGGAAATATGTATGTTGGCAGAAGATTATCAATTACATGAGTTTAATTTTTTTTTTAGTTTCTTCTTTGGCTGAATCTATTAATTACATGAAGATCTTGATATTCAATGTGTTTATTAATTTGGATTATACTTATAGTGTGTAGGAGATTCCATGATTTTTTTTTAATTACTGGGTTTTAATAAACGTATAGAATTGTATCTTGTACTGTTTCCATTTCAATTTAGAATATCAAAAGTAGTATTTATTTTGATAATAATGCGTGATAGTTTTTCGTTTTCTTTTATAGTGATATATGATTTTTTTTTAAAGTCAGAGAATATTTTATCTTGTTTCATATAGAATGGTCTTTCACAAAATTTGTGCATGTAACGTTTAATTACTAATCATTGTAATTTTAGTTAGATTATTACAATTTTTTGTGTTGATCTCATTTGTAAATTTTTAGAGATTAAGAAAAATTACAATTACGCATCATAGTGATCGTGTTTTTCCCAGAAGTGAAAAAAGAGAATTACAATAATGAGCAATCATCTTGTAATACATGCCCATATGCAATAATTTATAATTTTCTTAGACATGAATTGCAATAATTTATACTAGTAATTGATTCGATTATTAAATACGTCAATTTATTTTAAATGAGATATACCTAATAATTCATCTGGTAACAATGCATATTGAATATTAGAGATCCACGTGATCACGCAACCCTAACACATATAGGACCAACTCAATAATTATCTCCAACAATAATTTCAAGCTCCTAATTTATTGCTAGTTTTGCCTTTTTTTTTTAAAAAGGCTTTGACACATAAATCAAGAAATATAACTACAATATTTTTCAAAACTTCTAGAGAGGTGTAACAATATAGTAAGTCATTTACAACAGAAAAAGATTATATTTATAATAGGAACTACTGTATTTACAACAAAATTTAAAATCTGGCCATTTACAACAGAAAAAACCATATTTACAAAATTTAAAAAACAAATTGCACTTTAAAATTTCAATTCAATGATTTTTTTATTAAAATAATTTGTAAATTGATAAATTTTATACTAAATACTTATTCTGTTGAATTGACCACTTTTATATATTTGTGCCATGTTGAAATTTTAATTAAGTTAGTAACTGAACTAGCTAGGAAATATGGAAGGCAACCTTGATAGAAGTTGGATGTACAATCGCCTAACTGAGAGAAGAGAACTAACTCAAGCATTCTTGGCGGGTTTGCCCATGTTCATCAATTTTGCTCTGGCACATTCAACTAATTCAAGTAGGGAGATCAGGTGTCCGTGTGTCAAATGTAGGTGTATAAGATTTGAAGATTTTGAGGAGGTCAAAATCCATTTGTGTAGAAGGGGATTCATGAAGGATTATGAGTGTTGGGAATATCATGGCGAAGTCCGACCGACACCGACACCTAGTGGTTATTACGGGGACAGTAGTCATCGAGACAACCTTAATCAATATGAGCAGTTGGTTATGGACGCTGCGGGACCGTCGATCGGTCGATATTTCGATCCTGTTACTCATGCTGAATCGTCATACATGGGAGAGGAGACCGATACACATGCTCAACCATCATACATGGGAGAGGATCCTCATCCGGAAGCCGATAGGTTTTATAAAATGCTTCAAGAAGCGCAACGTCCGTTATGGGAAGGTTGTGAACACTTTGAAAATTGTGAATATTCATCGCTATCGGCTACCCTAGCAACAGTAAGCTTGAAGACTGATCACCATATGAGTGAGAGGAATTACAACGAAATGATGCAGATCATAAGCAAGGTTGTTCCCAACGACAGTAATTTGCCGAAGGATTTTTACCAAGCAAAAAAAAAGGTGAAAGAGCTTGGGCTTGGACGTGAAAAAATTCATTGCTGCCCTAGGGGATGTATGTTGTATTATAAGGATGATGCTGAGTTGACCAATTGTAGATTCTGTGGACATGACAGATATGAAGGTGTGAGGAAAGGAAGGAAAATTACCCGTTGAGTGTTAAGCAAGATGCACTACTTTCCTCTGGTGCCCAGACTTCAGAGATTGTATGCATCAGAACAAACAGCTGCTCACATGAGATGGCATCGGGAGCATCATAGGGATGAAAACTTTGTGACGCATCCTTCGGATGTTGAAGCTTGGCGTAAATTTGACGAGGCGAATCCTTTCTTTGCTATGGATCCCCGTAATGTCCGTCTTGGTCTATGGTCGGATGGGTTCGCTCCTTTTGATAAAACGGGCAGGAATTATTCCTGTTGGCCTGTCATTGTGACACCGTACAACCTCCCACCTTCTATGTGCATGAGAAGAGAGTTTTTGTTCCTAAACGCGTTAATCCCTGGGCCATCCAACCCAAAAAAGAAGATAGATGTGTACCTCAGGCCTTTGATAGACGAGTTGAAGATGTTGTGGAGTGAAGGGGTTCTTACGTATGATATATCATTGAGTCAGAATTTCACAATGCGTGCTGCCTTAATGTGGACGATAAGTGATTTCCCTGCATATGGGATGTTGAGTGGCTGGCAAACGTCGGGAAAGCTTGCATGCCCGGTATGTCTTGAACAGAATATGGGTTATAGCTTGCAACACAGTCACAAGGTCTGTTGGTTTGACAGGCACCGGCGATTCCTACCCCCCAATCATCAGTACAGGACAAATAGAAAAGACTTCACGCGGAATGTTGTCGAACGAGCAGATCAACCTCATCGTTTAAGTGGCCAAGAAATATGGGATAGGGTCAAGCACATTCCAAGTGTCGAAGAGGGGGCTGCTTCTAGCGAACCTGAGGGATATGGTGTTGATCATCATTGGAACAAACGCAGCATCTTCTGGGAACTACCATATTGGAAAGATCAATTGTTAAGACACAACCTCGATGTCATGCATATTGAGCGGAATGTGTTTGACAATATTCTGTACACCGTGATGGACACCAAGGGCAGGACGAAGGACACAGTCAATGAAAGACTGGACATACAAGAGATTTGCAGAAGGCCTGCTTTGCATTTGGTGCAGGATGGCAGGGGACGGATTTCCAAACCTAGAGCACCGTACACATTAAACAAACAGCAGAATTTAGAATTGTTGCAATGGGTAAAAGATTTGAAACTCCCGGACGGTTATGCGTCAAACCTGAAAAGATGTGTCAACATGCACGAGGGGAAGTTCTTCGGGATGAAGAGTCATGATTGTCATGTTTTTTTTCAGAGATTGTTGCCTTGGGCCTTCAAAGCACTACCGAAGGAAATATGGTCTATTCTAACGGACTTTTCCGTGTTCTTCAGAGAAATTTGTGCTTCAGAGCTTAATGTTGAAAAGTTACGGCTTTTGGAGGCGAGTATGCCTATAACGCTATGCAAGTTAGAGAAGGTGTTTCCTCCTTCCTTTTTTGACTCAATGGAACATTTGCCCGTTCACTTGGCTTACGAAGCAAGGGTAGGAGGCCCGCAACAATATAGATGGATGTATCCGTTTGAGAGGTAATATATATGTCTTTCGATCTGCTATTAATTGAAAAACATGGTACTTTAGTTTATAAATACCCTATGATATTCCATGGTAGGTTTTTACGCACACTTAAGTAGAAGATCAAAAATCCAACCCACGTTGAAGGATCTATCGCTGAAGCATATCTAGTCGAAGAGGCCGCTAAATTTTCGTCATACTATCATCCCCCTGAAATGATGTCAAGATGGAGAAGGGTACCTCGCAACGATGCCGGTGATACAAGGGATCAAAAATCAATATTTAATTATCCAGGGCGAGTCGTGGGAAAACATTGGAAATCAACTCTTGACGGAAGAGATAAGCAAGTAGCGGAGTGGTACATTCTAAACAATTGTGAAGAGGTCGCCCCGTACTTAAAGTAAGATTTTGTTTTTCCGTTTTACTATTACGATAAGTATTAAAGTATTAACTTCATATATATATATATATATATATATATATATATATATATATATATATATATATATATTGCAGTTACTTTTCTAATTGGGTCCGATCGGAAAATCCTTCAATGTCGGTGTCCCAGGTTGATCAATTCACGAACTCTGAGTTTCCAAAATGGTTTCGAACCTATTTCGCGAAACATCGAGAAGATCCCAATGAAGTTGCGTGGAGTTTATCTTATGGAGCTCCAATTAGTGTTACTCAATGCAGCAGATATATAATCAATGGGTATCGGTTTTCAACTGTTGACACGGATGCAGGTACACAATGTTGCAATTACGGTGTATGTTGTCGAGGTGACCAAGTTGACGGGGTGGAGACTGTCTACTACGGGAAGTTACGTGACATAATTCAATTGAAATATCCGTAGGACAATGTGGTGACCCTTTTTAAGTGTGAGTGGTTTGATAACAGTCCGCGTGGGACAAAAATGGACGAGCATGGAAATATTGAGATCCATTAGACAAGGAGATATGCGGTTGGTTATGACCCATTCATCCTTGCTCAACAGGCGGAACAAGTTTACTATACATTATATCTCACATCCCGCCAAGGGTGGAGGGGGGTTATTAAAACCAAAGCACGAAATATCATACCGAAGTCGAAAGAGTCAGATTCAAATGACAGTATGGATGAACCGTTCCAAGCTGATGTGGAACATCTACTGCCCATAAACATCGAAGACAACGAAATACCAAGCAATCTCTTTGATTCTGCTGCGGATTTAGAATTGATTCCTATACAAATTGACAATGAGGAATCAGACGATGAGGCAGAATTGATTTACTCTGACAGTGAATCTGAGTTCGACGACTATGAGACTTCAGAGGAAGACGGGCAAGCAGAAGTCGATGAACAGGAATCGGCCGGTTGAGATTTGTTAGTTCTTTGTTTTTGACGGTCTGTTATACTACATACTTTGTTACTTCACTACTGTAATCAACCCTAAATATATTTGTAGTTTTTTTTTTTACCTAATGTCTATAAGTGTTCAGAGATGGAGCATCAAGGAGGATCTTCAGGTAGTGGACGTGGTGGTGGTCGATCCCGACCCCATCCTATCAGAGGTGGTAGGGCGTCGTCATCTGCCTCTTCTGTAGGCAGAGAGCGGGGCGGTGCCCCAGAGGTGCCACCGTTTAATATGGCATCGTCACCGTCGGGTTATTTCGCATCTTCACCGTCGCTGTATACGTCGCCGTCGCCTTCTACCCCCACTGATCCACAGCAAATGGGACAACAGGTTTACTAGCCTAATTCTGATTGATTTACATATGTTTAATTTCATGAAACCATCTATGTACAAACATCTTTAATATTTCACATTCCTTGCTTAGCACACCCCGTCGCCTCAGAGCCACGTTGGGGAAGAAGGTAGTTCCTCCAATACACCGATCTGGGGCACAACAGATCCGGAGACAGGGATGCTTTGGATCTGTCCTGACAACGACTAGTAAGTCATGCCAAGTTACCAGTAATGTTACTAATCCCTTATCTAATTGGTTTTATGCTAATAATATTTGAATGATGTCCTCTGTCTTTAGCTTTGTGCCTCGTGATCCGGTGATGGATTTCATCTCGGACCAATTATTCCGTAACTATAATCAAGCTTGGACCAGCTGGACAGCGATTCCTACGGAAAATCGAGATGCTTGGTTCGATGAGTTTATGGTAAGTTATTTGTTTATGGTTTTTAATTAAGTACTTTTATAAATTACCGCACTAATTGTTCGTTGTTGATTTTCAGAGGAAGCACATGTCGTTACCTGAACATCGTGCAGCTCTGAGAAAGGCTTATAACGCCAGGGCAGCCCGGTGGTTGTCTCAAAAGCTTTATAACTTGAGACATGGTGGAAGAGGCAGGCGAGATTGGCTTCCACAGGACACTGCAAACCAATTATTTGACAATTGGGCCACCAATGAAAAGTTTCAGGAGAAGAGTGCGAAAAATAAGCAAAATAGGGCCAAAATGGAAGGCCCGTCATATGTTGGCGGCTCTATTCCGATGACTGAGTGGAGACAGAAACTTGTGAGTACACGTTATTTTCTATTTAGGTAATCAATATTTTGTACTTTGAAGTAATTAACTATGATCATCATTTGCGTTTGCAGGCAGAGACTGGGGTTCCTCCAGAGTCGGTAGGTTGGGCTGCCTTTGAGCGGACCCATTCCCGACAATCTGAAGGAAGTGATGAGAGGGAATGGATTAACTCAAGGGCGCACACAGTAGCGGTTAGACATTTATTGCATTTATTACTTGTTTTATGCACCACAATATTTATTTCATTTTACATGTCTTATTTGTTATGTATTTTTGTCTTTGTAGGAAAATTATATGAAGCTGTCGCAGGAGAGAGACTCACAGCGTGAGACTGACCCGTCATCCTCTGTGTGCGATAATGATAGTCTGTTCATTGAGGCTGCAGGTGGATTTGACAAGAAAGGGAGAGTCTTTGGATACGGTGCCGCTGCTAGCCGACTGAAGCCAACAAAGCGTTCCTCATCCGGCATTGAAGATGTTTCTGCAGGTAAACGTATTTGATAGTGAAAATTTCCATTCTCTTGTCCATTCAAATGAAGTCCAAATAATAAATGTACTTGATATTGTTTTTGCAGATGAGATGAAGAAGATGAAAGCTTTGACAGCACAGATGACTCAGGAACAGGAGCGGATGCTTGAAGAGCAAGAGAAGATGAGGCAGATGATGATTCAGGAACGAGAGATGATGGAGGAGCGGATGGCTAAGGAACGAGAGATGATGGAGGAGCGGATGAGGCGGATGCAAGAGGAGATGATGAGGCAGATGCAAATTCAACTCAAGTCCCTAATGAACAAGGGTTCGGGGTCGGCTCCTACTGATGATGACCATGCTGGTGATGATGATGATGATCACAATGCTCCTGTTTAGACTATTGTTTAGAATTTGCCCTTTGTAACCTTGTTAGACTACATTTTAGTATTTGGTATTTGTTAGATTACTCTTAATGTGCACTCTTTATAATTATTATTATATCCATGAATCACTACTTTTTGTACTCAATTTTTTAAAATTAAAAAAAAATGACATTCAAAATAATTATTAGTTTTGCTAAGAAATTGTTTCTGTAGCAAACGATCAAATATGGGGAAATTTGCAAAATTTCTAGTTTGCTATAGAAAAATTTAAAAAAAATAAAAAAAAAGGAAATAAATAAATAAATAAAATAAATTAAAAATAATTAAAAAGAATCAAAATTGCTACGGAATTATATTCCGTAGCAAAATTCAATTTTGCTACGGAATTAATTCCGTAGCAATTTGCTACGGAAAATTTTCCGTAGCAAATTTGCTACGGAATATTTTTCCGTAGCAAATTTGCTACGGAAAGGAAATTCCGTCGCAAATTGCGACGGATTTTCCTTATCCGTCGCAATTTGCGACGAAGGATTTTGCTACGGAATTTTTCCGTAGCAAATTCATTTTGCTACGGAAAATCCATATTTTTCCGTAGCAAAATGATTTTGCTACGGAATTTGCTACGGAATTTTTCCGTAGCAAAATCTGAAAATTTTTGTAGTGCATTTGCAAAATCAGATTGCAAATAAGTCACTTATGTCACCGCTACCTCAGCCGGCCACTTCAATGAAAATAAAAGGGATAAGTTTCAAGAATAGGGGTGTAACATCCTCTATTTTAAGGGACAATGATTAATTAATAACTTGATTAAACCATTTCCTTAAAATGTTTTACACACACATTTGAGCTTTGAATATTATTAGGCCCAAACTTTTAAAATAAATAATGCTTTATTATTTATCAAGATAATATAAATAGACTAAAGTAAGCCAAATGAGCGCTAATGTGGCAATATATAATAATCTTACATGTACCAAAAAGTTGAAAGCACTATTGTTAACAAAAGTCGCTTAAGGTTCTGGAGTCTTATTACCTGATAAACCAACGCGATAATTATCACCTGAAAAATGTTTGTAACCATCAATCCAACTCAGTATAAATACTAATATGTGCTCGTGAGGTGTCAAGTGGAATATTTTGTATAATAAAGTACTAGATATATATAATTTACAAATTTCCAAATCAACAATTCTGTAAAAAGTTTCTATATCAAATTTCATATCACAAATCACATATATAATATGTCAAGCAACAGATCGATACCCTAATAATCTTTATCACACCCCACCCTTATTCTGTTGACAGAACCCATGGGCTGTAACATAATAAATTTAGTCTCTATGACAAGACTTTCCAAACTCTCCAATAAGGTATAGTTCAGCCAAATGTTATAGAATTCATATTGGACCATGGTGTCACTGTCCAATAAACCCTTTCCTTCGAATATATAAAGGTGTCTATGTCCCGAGAGCTGACCCTTAACCCGGCCAAAGGAAAAGGGCGATACTAAAGGCCCTGAAAATGTCAAAGCTATTCACTGTACACCGAGTGGTGGCATACAATATGGTATTCATACATAATAACTCTCACCACCAGTCCACATCGATCCATCTCATGTAAGACATAAATCCTAAATTCTTTTGAATTTAAAAAAAAAAATAAATTCCCACAACAACTAAGTAACAAATCTAAACTGATTAAAGTTATTTATTACTCATACTCTACATATAGACAGCATTCTATTATCAAAACTTAAAACTTTGTCAATATCCAAATTTCAAAATTTTCACAAATCAATACTATATTACCTCATTAGAAAGAAAAAAAATACATTGAACAACTTTCATGAAGAAAATTTGTTGAAAAGAAATTAATTTAACTACCTAAATGATCTCATAAAATAAATAACTCACCTTAAAAACTCAAATAGACTCTCTTTTTATCTCTTTTCTCTCCTGCCTTCTCTCTATCCCCCTACTATCTCTCCCGGTCTCACACTACACACAGACACGCACACACAGAATCAACAAAAACTCTCACACACATGTATAGAGACTGAGAGGCCGTTTGGCCTTTTTTTTTAAAAAAAAAAAAAATTAACATAATCTTTCCCCTCCCCCAGCCCACGTAGGGATTCAGATCTTCTCATCATCGCTTCTCTACCCATCTCTCATCATTAGCAAATCCTTTACCGTTAAAATCCTGATCTATAGGTCCAAAATAATTTTTTAAAAAATCACGTGCGATTTTTAAAAAAATTATTCTGAATGAAGAATCTGCTTATGAGGAAATTCTTTTCCCCCCATGTACATTGGGAGGATGCTGCCACCTGACCCCATTTGGTGGCAACATACCAGCCACATGATATAAACATATAGATATGTGCGTTTTTTTTCTTTTAGTATTTTTTAATTTTAGTTTAAGAATATTACAAGGGGATATGAAAATCCCATTCCTACTTTTTCTCTTTTTGTCGTTCTCCTCCGTGCTCATTGCTCTTTTTGCCGGTGTGCCAGTCAACGTGTGACGTTGCTGTGATTCTTTTCCTTTTCCCTTGCAATTGCCTTTGTGTGAAGATGGACCTTCATCTTTTCCTTCCTCTGTTTTGCTGCTGTAATATGCTATGCATGTGGGTACGCTTGAAAACATCTCCTTTTCTTCTCGTTGTCTTATGCCGTCTTGTGTGATGTGTATCAGTGTATGGTATTATGTTCTTCTCTTTCTCACTATTGGGGCGCTGGAAACAGCGGAGTGTTGAGTAAGGGTCAACCAAAATATTGCAGAAAATGGAGCTAGTGTAGATAGATGTTTTATGGGTTGTGTACTGATCAACAAATTCGAACCATAATATGATTCTTTTTTCTTCCTTTTCTTTCAATGTTTAATCATACACTTAAATTGGGAATTTCTAGTTAGCCAATAATGGCACAGAGATATACTTGAATATGTATTTAAAGTATATTTTGTTAATTATTCAAGGGTGTTTTATTATGATTATATTATTTGGATACTTGTAGATGTATGATTGGTAGTTTATAAAAGGGTTATGGAGCAAATTTGTCTCGAAAGTATACGTCCAAGAGTAATTTTACTCTAAAAGTTGTTTTTGGTTCAATGTTGCCGAGAAGCTTCAAAATATAGCAATCTTACCCTTTTTTTAAAAAAAAAAAAAAACTAACGTTAACCATTAGTTTTTTAACAAAAAAAAAGACAAGATTGTTACGTTTTTAAACTTCCGAAATAACATTGAGCTAAAAAAAACTTCTAGGGGAAAAATTGCTTCTGGGTGTATACTTCTAGAGTAGATTTGCTACTTAACCCTTTATAAAATATAGTACAACTGCTTTATAACTTCTATGTCTCCAAAGTGTTCGATAAAATGTTTGATGTGAATGAGGCCTAGATGGATATATGTTTCCATGGTATTCTTATGGTGAAGAAGAACTTAGATTCTATTTTGGATTTATTATTATTTAAATCTGCCCTAAAGATAAAATTTGGATATGTTATTTTGAAATGATCTTGGAAAGAAGATTCACGGGACACTATGGTATTCTCTCTATTGGGTATTTTGGGTAACTGACTCCAATTTGGTGGTTATATGAACATTGGTTTATAGTTCTGATGTGTAAAGATTTAGTGACTGAAATAGTAAAATGAATATTCTTGAAACATGGTAGAGTGAGTGCATACAAAGTATTTGATAAATGCTTGCAAGAAAGAAAATGTATAAATGGTTTGTAAGATGGTTACGATGGCTATGGTGTTTGGTAGACTTGGAAGCTTGTGATGTTATATTTAATAAGTCGTTTTATTAATGAATCTTCAAGTTGTAAGTTGGTATGTAAGAATTAGGGGTCAGACTTGAAGCTTGTTGGGTATCCTAACTATGGGTATAATTAAGTTGCATTGAAGAAAATTTGAATTTATTGGATTAATACAAATTTGGGCAACCAAAAAATGTTTAAGAAGAGACATTTAGACTATATTAAAGTCTTTTTAGACTGTTAGAATTCATGATTAAGAAAATTGAAAAGTAAATGAATAGCATCCCATTATAATTTTTTATAAATGATATTTTTACTACTTGAAATATTTTCATGTTATTTACCATCTTTACAAGTATGATTTTGCCAATAAAAGTTTATTGGATTTCTTTCATGCTCTTATTGAAATTGAAATGAGCATATTTTGACGATTTTATTTATTGTAATTTATTCTTTTCCTATTACTTCATAGTATAATTTATGATGATGTACCAAAATGCCAAGGAAACTTTCAATTTTCTCAAAGAAATTTTCATGTTAAGGTAGTCTTGTATTTTAGAATATTTATACGCAAGTTTTATTATTTGGGAAGGGTTTTTGTCTATAGATTGAATTTGAAGGAAAATTTTGAAATATTGTTTATGAGCTTTCATGCTCGGGTATACTCTTATGTCATATTTGATACGAGTTATCATAGTATTGAAGGAAGAACTTCTCATTATTTTAATAAATTGGCCCTAAGTATGTTTGAAAACGTTTTTGAGAGAACTAAATACAATGCGCCGGTTACTAATAGCGGTATTGTTAGTCCTTAGCGAGTCAGGGTTAACCTCGAGCTCCCTTGGCTTTTGTGGGCATAATGCTCACACTTGATATTTGTGGGATTCGTTATCATGCTTCTTATTTCTGGGTTTTTACATGCGCTTGTTTTCGTGGCTTTTAGCGGCACTTGATTACTTACCCTCGTAGACTGCAAGTCCATGCTCGTGTTCATAGCCTTGAGTTGCGCTTGGTTAATTACCATCGTAGACTGTGTATCCACACTTATCATCCGTTCTGTTGAAGTCCTCTAGAAAAATGAGATTTGAGATTTATTGTCTTAATATGATTCTTTTTAAGAAAATTGTTCTATGACAGACTTGGTGTATTGTAATCAATGGTTATATTACTTTTAATTGTTTTCCAACATTGTAGTGTTTAACCTAAATTTACTTGTTTCACTGTTATCTGGTATCTTATACAAACGTTCCCATAGAATTATTTGGATTGTGAAGTATATGATTTTGATATTTTATTTTAGTAAATTTTATAGGGTAAAAGAGCAAAAACACACATGTGTTTTACCTTCGGGAGCGCTCAGCACCATATGTTTTTTTTGGAGCAAAAATACACATGTAGTTACATAATAAGTGCAAAAGTCACATTTGTAGAAACACCGTTAATTTTACCGTTAATTCTTGTTATCCTCTGTTTCTTATCACTCTCGAGCTGCGACACAATACTGATCCCCAATTTCTTCGGCGGACAAAGGAGCAGCGTCTTGGACCCCCTTCTCTCTCGACGTCTGGTTTATCCAAGACTGCTTTATTTGATTTGTACCCGTCCTTCCTGCCCTGCGGACTATTCCATTTGCTCTCAGCAATCTAGTTTACCCTGCATCTGATATAGCAAATTATACATTCCTTTTTCATTTGGTAAAGCATCATAGTCACCATTAGAATCAGTTTGTGTTCTTTTGCTTCTTAATCGAGTATATACATGTTTTATAACTTGGCAACTGGCTGAATACAATAAGTCTTAACTACCGGACAAGGAAATGGTACTTAATCCAGTTAACTGAGAACAAACCATAAGAAGCATCTTCTTCTTTCCTGTCTATTGTTGCAGGCCGTTAAACTTTTCTGTCAGAGTTTCCAGTTGTCACAAAAGATTATAGAGAAAAAAAGAATCAAGGGAACAATATTGACTTTCAGGTGTGCCCTTAGCCTCCTAAGATAAATAAAATGTTTAAAATATTGAAGTGTTTTTCATGATCACATACTTGATAATGCCTTCTGATCAAGCCTTTCATTCCAATTCAGACAGCGAATCAAGCTACGAAACCAATCACCCATTTGGTCAAATTTGTTTACAGTGGGAAGTAGATGCTGACTCATAGATATTTGAACAGAATCTCCTCTTGAAAGTTGTTGCCTTCTCTTCCCATAAAATGAAACCCATGCACTGCTTGTTGCATTTTTCGGAATCTGTTAAAAGTCAAACAGCAATGAGGATCTCCTGCGTAAAAGCCGAACATAGATGAGGACACACACTTTCAAGAATTGTTATTATTGCTATTCAGGGGAGCAGGGGGCACATTGGTCGGCGGAGGAGGGATTGTTTCTAAGGGCAGTTGAATCGCCATAGCGTCTTTCATCAAGTGCTTGCATCCTTTGCACCGCGCCACTGCTTCTTCGTCTTCTATCTTGGAATGATGATCAATATCTCCTAGGAAAAGAACAGCAAAGCTAATGGTAAAACTAACGGCGTTTCCATAAAATGTGACTTTTGCACCTATTATTTAACTACATGTGTATTTTTGCTCAAAAAAAAAAAAAAAATATGGTTCTGGGTGCTCCCGAGGGTAAAACACATATGTATTTTTGCTCATTTACCTAATTTTATAATTGTATACTCCTTTTAATTATTTAATTTAGTTAAATTTGGAATAGGACATTATTCACTTGAAAGTACATTTTTGGCCCAGATAATAAAGTTGACCTTGTATCTCCTCCTTCTACTGGCCATTGAGGGATTCTACAATTGACTTGAGGTTGAAGCGTGGTTTGAAGAATTCCTATTTAATGTGATGCAAACTTTTGGATTTATGTGTGTGATTTAGAGGCTCCACGTAGAATATATAGTTTTAGGATCCTCGCCTTCTTGTTTCATATATCAATTGACATGGAGCGGAGCTTCTTTATGACTGAGCTGTGTTGATTTTACTAGGAAGACACTGCCAAAATTTCTCAGGAAGTCTATAATGTTTTAATTATATGAATTATATTTATAGACTTTATGATATGCAGTATAAATATGTATACATGTAAGTATGATAAATCTTTATGTTCCAAGTTTAAAGGATATGGGTATTCATATTCCGGGGAGGTCAATTTGAATTTTCGGGGCGGGACACTTTTAAGGGCATAAGTTGAATTTTTAACATCTCAAATGATTTTTGTTGGTTTAACAATTTTACTTTCATCGCTCTTCATGTTAAGAGGGGTGTGAAGGGAATTCATTTAACTTTTTCTAAACCGAAAGAAATGAAGCTGCAATCTCCCTAATTATTGAAGCATCAATTAACCTTCCAAACTTGATCTCTCTCTATGAAGTCTTTTGGCTAACTCGAAGCACCTATGCGAGGCTTGTTGAGCCAACAAAATGTGCCTGCCGCAGATCCACTTTTTTATATTTATTAAAATTAATTATTCAGTTAATTTTGAATGTTTGAATTTTATCATACACATAATTATAATATTTTATTTGCAAATAAATGATGAAGTAAGAAGAAAAGCATAAATATTGAGATTTAATTAAATAATTGATTATAATAGTTATAAACGAATGGGTTTAATATGAAATTTCACAATATCGTGGGTTCAAACTTAAAATTTTTTCCACCAACTTCCTCAGGCAGTCAGGCTTTTATTGGTGTGTGTGTGTGTCTGTCTTTTCTTTCTAGTTTTCGTAGTTGAATGACATGAGATCATAGCAGTGAGTTCAGGAGAAAGCAAGAGTCTGTGTTCGAATCCATCATTGTATAACGAGTATATCTATGAAGATGCCCCCACACTCTTTTTCCCTTTTCCTGAGTTTCTAATTTCATATCAGATCCTTTTACTTTAATTTTGCTTTGGTAATTAGTGATATAATCACTTCGCTGGTGCAATTCAACTCCAAATTAGTTTGATGTGTTTTTGAGTTTTGCAGAAGCCACTCTAAAATCATGTCCTCACACATAGCTGACATTATAAATATTTGGAATACTTTTTTGTCCTTTAGCATTATATTTTTAAAGTTCTT
The DNA here is from genome assembly GCA_034222035.1 of Acacia crassicarpa. Classification (NCBI taxonomy): domain Eukaryota; kingdom Viridiplantae; phylum Streptophyta; class Magnoliopsida; order Fabales; family Fabaceae; genus Acacia; species Acacia crassicarpa. Next base: position 47,325,928 of record JAWXYG010000003.1, read on the forward strand.
TTTTAGGGATTTTTCGTTAAATATTTAGCCTAACTAATATTTAAACTGCATTGAGTCATATTCATAAATATAAAACACAGTTTGTAGTGAAAATTGGGTCATACATTTATGATAGGAGGAGTACAACCTTTTTCAACCGAAATTTGTTTAATTTGATGGAGCTTTTTGTCAATTCACACCAATATTAACAGTTAATTTGATGGCAAAATATTGTTACCGTAAAGATTAGTAGGCTTTTACTTACTTTTATTTTAAAAGTTATATTTACTTTGATGTTAATGTTATCACATTTCATAAAATGCATACTGAAATAATTATAATGAAAAACCTGAATTATTTAAATTGTTCTCAGGAGCTTGATTTTGGGCATGTTTGGTGAGAGCATTAGTGTGCTTCAAGTCTGAAAAAAGCCAGGAAAAAAGCTCAATGTGAGGTGTTTGGGTTGGCTTTTATCTCATTAGACTTTTTTCAAAAAAGTTCCTTTAAGCTGAAGCTCCATAAGGGAGCTTTTTGGAAAAAGCTCTCAACTTTTTGACGTAGGCCTCACCATTTTTACTACCATTAATTCAAACACAAATCACCATTTACAACCTGATTTTTTTTCTACCCAACACTTTTACAAAAGTCAAATAGCTTTTAAGCCACTAGTCTCATAGCTAACCTAAACATAACAACCCGCTAGAAATGCTTATAACCTATAAACTAATACAAATGGAATGGCATAAGCCCAAGCTGATTTCAAATGATTTGAGCATTTTTGGGAGACGGCACCATAATTAATAACAGAAATATGAATGATTAATGACTCAGATCAGACCGTACGTCAGCAAATGAGTCTGATTCAACTTGTGTTTTTCAGTTGGCCAAAAAAAACAAAACGTGTGTTTTTAAAAGGGTTTAGCTGTTTTTACCAATTGGACCCGCGGGTTGGACCACTTGAAAATATTGGTGTTGGATTTGAGATTAAATTGAGAACGGGGTTGATTTTTTATAACGTAGGGTAGGGTAGGGGTGTTTAAAGTGTTCCAGCCCCCGAACATTTTGATCCTAAAATCTCCCGTTATGTTTGGGACCACCCGAGAATAGGATAAGAACCGGGGTTACTATTGAAATCTCAGTCTCAATCCAAGTCTTGGTAATTTTTGAAAAAAAAATGTTACCTTATATATTAAGTTATTCTTTAATATGATATGTATCATATTTTTAGTTAGAGTTAAACTGTATATATTGTGATATTGATCCTAACTATATACCATATAAAGATAATAATAAATATAATAGTGATAATAATAATAATTAATGTTATTCTTCAACTCTAAATCAATTATGACCTTATTAGTTGTTAAATGATGACTTTAAATAATAAAAATATGGAGAATTTAAATAATATAATTATATTTTTTAAGCTTATTAGTTTTTTTAAAAAATAAGCTGAGATCTCGGCCTGTCCCAATATTAGCAGGATACGGGAGTGGGATGCAAACTGCATCCCACTTTTTATGAATATTTTGTTGTTGAATATATATTATTTTATTTCTCACTGCCATGATAAAATATAACGTAAAACAATATTAACAATATTAATACCCTAATTTCATATTTGTAATATTAAACAAAAGTGAATGTTTTTTATATTACCCTAACTAGTTTTTAATATATGATATATTTAAGGAGTTAATCTTTATCTTAAATATATATATTTTTTTATTTGTCAATCTTTTTCTAATTTATCTCCATTAATGATCCTTCAATACTAATCAAGGAGAAGAGAGAAATAATGAAAATGACTAGGTTGTTAAAAAAATATATGTCATATTAACTAACTTCCTTAATATAATAAGATTAGGTAAATATATTTTATATTATTATATTAAAGATGGGAGGGAGGGAGCATTCCTCTTCAAAAACAGTTTGCTCTAACGTGTCAGCAATGGTGGGATTGGACCATATTTTGAATAAATAAATAAATAATTGATGCATTAATTTTCTATCTAATATTTTCATCTGTATATGAACGCCAATAATTTTGTTTTCCGAAATTCCGTAATTACATTTTAATTATTAGTACCCTAAATTTAATATTGCTCGTGAATTAATACATGATGAAATTTCTTCATAATAGATCCAATTATAAAGGGTATGGTCTAGATCCTTGGCTGCTTCCACTTATTCCCATGTGCGTTGGCAACAGTGTTTTTAACTTGTAATTATGTAATTAGTGTAGTCACATGCTTAATGATTCATCTGGGGTTTGCAAAACAAATTTATTTTAAACATATCCTATATATTTACTTCCTTTGTTATATTTATAAGAGTTCGGTAATCAAATTATGTAGTTTAAGAAATGGATTAAAATTAGTTTAAAACAATAAGCATGTCATAAATAAATCTGTTTTTAATTAAACTTTATTTATAAGGGGTAAGTAATAGAGAAAAATAAAGTAAATATAGTTATCTGTATGACCATATCACCAATATTTTAATATATATATATATATATATATATATATATATATATATATATAATTAATGAATAAATTTGGATGGGGGAAAAGAATATTAGGAGGGAAAACTCTTAAAATAATAATAATTTTTTCTATTTTGGAAAGTTTTTCTTTCTAATATTATCTCACTATATTTTCCTCTCAATTTTCCCTCAATCCAAATATATTGTAAATATTTAGACAATTTATATTGGGCTCTTCATAAAAAATGAGCAAGACAATTAAAATTTTGGACTCTTATAAAAAATAATCGAATGAAGTATAACTTAAGGGATAAGGGTGCAAGTCTAGAGAGGTTAGATAAGCACAAGAAAAAAGAAAATTAACTCAACATGTCCTATTTATAGAAAAAGGGCACTTGTTACTATTTCCTCTAATTTTTATTATAAGGCATCAACTAATAATTCTTAAAAACTAATAAAAATAATTAAAGTCAATAAAATTGTCTTACCATTTAAGGTACTTTTAATATTACCCCTACTAATTGCACTAAACTCTAATATTATATTAATTATTACTCTCACCCACTACCCTTATTAATTATGAATATACATAGAAAAAATAATTAATGCGCTTTGAAACAAGCAAGTGTCTTATAAAAAAACTAAATATAATTAATAATTGATGTTTTATAATAAGGACCAGAGATAATATTTGACTCCAGGGAGAAAGACAATTTGTCTGACTCGCCGAGATTTTTTAGATGGAATACCTTTATTGTAGATTAATAAAAGCATTAATTTGTGTGACCAATAAGAGCATAGAGATGTTTTAAAGACATTGATTGCAGAGCAAATTTTTATAGATAAAAGACATTATAAATTTTCTGCTTCTAAGTATTTAATGTACATAAATTAAGTTGGATACACACACATATAACTAAGGTTGTCAAACTTACGAGTCTATACAAACTTGTAACAATGATATAAACTCGTATCGTAAGCTCGAATCGGTAAACTCGTAAGAGTTTACTTTTATCATTAAACATGTATTAACCGTGTATAATTAAATAATTATAATATAAAAATAACAACAATTTGATTCAAATATATTTTAAATCCAAATAATTAAAATTAAATATATCTACATTCATAATTTATGATACCTAATAAAGAAATTGCTATAAAATTCATATATAAAGTTGTTGAGGATGATAAAATTGAAAAAAAAATTAACACAATTTTGTAAGCTACAAACGTAAAAATGGTAAATTCAGTCTGTAAACTCGTGAGTTTATATGAGTTTACAATTGACACGAGTTTGCTAGAGACTTGACTCGATTTAGTAAGGTAGAAACGTAAAGACGATAAACTCGAAGAGTCAACTCGCGAGTTTGACAATAATACATATAACAAGAGTTTTTGCCCGAAAATAAAAACGTGAGTAGATGAAAATGACCATTATAGTGCTATAGAAAAAGGTTGAATTTTGGGGTTCACTAAAATCATGACATGAATTCGTACTTACAAAGCCTTGATGAAGATAGTTATAATCACCCATTAATAAAGTCCTTCCATTGATGTAAGATATGAACACATGATATTATAAGATAATTATAAGCCAAATTTTTATTAACTGAAGCTATTTTTGTTGACATTCTTTTCTAATTTTAACTCCTTAAAAAAAAAAAAAACCAGAAGCAAAATTTCTCCTCACTACATCCATAACAAGAAATTTAGAAAATTAATTAAGTTGCTTTTTAATCATAATAGCAGACAAATTTATTCTTTTTTGGTAGTTGTATCAAATTTAATATTTTTTTCTACACTTCGGACCTCTTAAATTAATAGTTGAATAAATACTATTTTCATTCAATATTCAAAATATTTATTTGATATAGATTTCTTAAATTTCATAAGAACGAATTGACATGAAGGATTAATTAATTAATAAGTTATCTCTTAAGAAAAGTGAAAGAAATTTAGAAAGCATCCCAGTTGTTAACGCAAAAGATTTGTGTAGCTCAACCATATAACTCTGCATTTAAATGTAGATCATCCTGAAGAAGATTAAATCCACATGCCATTGTTATTCAATGGAACCTTTATAAGAGAGACAATTATAGAATTTGGTTGTTTACTTGATCATGAGCAATCTATCTAATGATTGATGTGTGTGTGTTTTATAACTACGTATACATAACATGTACTGAGTCACGACTAATATTTTATTTTAGCATCGGGACGAATGACGAACTAAATATGTATTCCCTGAAGCACGGGAGGAATTAGGGGGGGCTAGGGGTGGCCCCGCCGCTCCTAAAATTACAGAAGTGAACTCAAAATTCTCAAAAATTATGTTTTATCCTCATAAAAATTAAAAAAATTTCATTTTAGTCCTTATTTAAAAGGCTTATGGAGGGACTGAAATGAAAGATTGAAATATTTATGAGGCTAAAGCATAATTTTCTAGAATTTTGGGTCAAATTCTGTAATTTTCGCCCCTTAATTTCAAATGCTAACTCCATTAGGTTTTATTCTGTAATTTTCGCCCCTTAATTTCCATTCCTAGCTCCACCCCTGCCCTAAAGTGAAGAGGTATATGGATGATATCCTTTTTTTCAAGCACGTAAAATTTTAAGTCTTTTTCTCACATATGCTCCATTCATGGGTAATTAATGACAGCCAAGCATATTTGCAGTCCAGAGTGCCTTTAAGTGATTAATTTCTTTTAAATTATATGATATTTCTCTATAATGTATTGGATTTTTTGATAATGTGTTGAATTTTGAATATTATAAATAAAAAATTTTATTTAATATTATTATCTTGTTATTATCAATGATTATATTATGTTTTATATAACAAATATTAACAATAAAACTAACTAATAAAAAAAACTCTCTATAATAAGAAAATAAATTCAATAGATTACAGTTATTAATAAATAATTGTTATATATGCCCTCAATATATTATGGTGCATATATAACATTTCAGAACTAAGTATATATAACACTAACATGTATGACGGTTCAAAATTGCAATTTATTATTGATAATAACCATTATATATTGACGATTCTGTAGTAGTGTAATAAACATTAAGTATGATGCAACATTTTTTTAATATAAAAAATGGGGTGTTCTAACCTTCAACATCAACCCTACATATGAATTTATACAAAAACAAATAGCACACAAACTTCTATATATAATTTACAACCATTCATGTATATGTGCATTAAAACTAAAAGTATAAGACATGTGTATATACATTTGAAAACTATATGGTGTAAGTCTTGACCTATACCTTGTGTTTTTTCACAAAAATTAAGCACTGCAAATAATAAGAGGGTGAAAAAGAATGAATATTCCTACTATAAAAAGCACAAAGGGGTATTCAAACCTTGATAGTGGGATCCAGTTTCCATACCCATCCTTGGGATGGGTAGGAGAACTTTTTCCATCTGGACCGTCCAGATGGGATTACTGGGGTGATTAGTTTTGTTACGGACCGACCCAACAGCCCAAATCCAAGCCACGACCCAACTATGCTTGGGAACGTAATTAGCAGGATAATGGGCAAAGATATGAGATCTCAACAACATAGGATCTATCCTGACCATAATCTCGAGATACTAGCCCCTGATATCTCGGCCCCGGATATTGCTCACCAGGCCGGGATACTCGCACCAGACTTCTCTTTAAATACAGAGGAACGTTAATCAGGTGCACACGTTCTAACTCATGCTCTATTTACCTTCTGTCACACAGAGCACACACACCACCCCCCTCTGGCCTCACGCCATAAAGTTTACCGCGAACTACGTGGACTTTGATCCCCTCAAAGGGTACGTAGGCTCTAGGCTTAACAACCTAGTCAAGTCCAATTCATCTGTGTTCTACACCAGAACAAGTTTGATGGGCACTGCTATATGTCATCCTCGCTGTTGTTCTCTTCATTTTCGTCTCGATCTTCATTGTGCACATTCAACAGCATGGTTGATGAAACTATAAGATTTTGAAAATGTTGCAACTTTGCTAACACGTGTATGCCACATCTGCAACATTTCCAGTCAAAGTAATAAACTAATAGACGTCAATTTTGCTGCTAACGGATTGTGCCCACTTTATAATTTTAAAAGTTTATTGGTATTTTTGGTCAAGTTAAAAGTTTATTATGTTAGGCGCTCCTGACCCAATAATTTATTAATAAAATTACACCTTCACCCTATTTACGACGCTTCAAACTTTTAAGAGGAAATTAAAATAAAAAAGAAGAGAGGAATTGGAGGACCCACAAACTCTCATCATAGTTAGTTCTCGATCTACGAGCCCAAGCAAGGGAATCTATTCCCAAGAATCACGCCGACAACAACCCACCCTATTAAGCTTTAGCTATAAATAATAAATCCTTTTAATTAATTAATTAATTAAGAGCTAGCGTGTGGGGGACGCTATAGCTTTTGCCCTTTAGGAATATGCTCGGTCTCTTTTGCCCATGTTTTGGATTAAGATTATGGAGGTCATCATAACACAGTGGCCTTCACACTACCCTTAGGCAGCCTTCAGTGTTGGCGTAATTATGCCTTCACATTGAGGAGTTTGACGCCAAACATGGAGAGGAAGTAATAATATAATAAAATAGAGCTTTAAATATTTTGGCGTAATAATATTGAAAGTGGCTGACCATTAAAAAGAAAAAAGAAAAAAGGTATTACTCTCAAGTAAACATATGAAATGGTTGGTTCTCGATTTACGAGCCGACGCGGGACAGGGCAATCTCCATTCCGGGAAATGCCGCCAACAACCCACCGAACCCACTAGTGAATAATTAATTCTTAATATATTGATTTAGTTTGTCCAAATCCACCCACTAATCAATCCTCACCTAGCGCGTGAAAAGGACGTTGTGGCTTTTGCCCTTTCGGAATATTGTAAAAGGCTAAAGTCAAGTCACTGCCAAATCATTTGAATGTTTCGAATTATGCTTTCATGCTTCACTCTATCACTCCAGGGAAACAACTGCTATATAATAGATCTTGAGGACATTTCCATTCTTCATCATTGCCAAAAGCTAGATAGAGTAAGTATAAAGTCCTAGTAAATCATCTTTTAGCAGTGAGTCGTGAGTGTGGAGAAGAAAGTGAGATCGCTTCAACAACTTTTGTGAAGCAGTATTGGTTATGGTATAATGAGTTTTAGAGATCTGCACAATTGTTTTTACTTTATTAATATTGTTTCGTCTACTTGTTTTAATCTCATACCTCTTTATTACTTTCCATGTCTTTGCCCATTACACAGGGGAAAAAAGGAAAGGATCAAACTCCTGAAACGACATATAATGTTGGAGGAAAATCTTCTTCTACCTCGGGGAAAAAAGGAAAGGATCGAACTCCTGAAACGGCATATAATGTTGGAGGAGAATCTTCTTCTACCTCTAATACTCTTATTTCAAGTCCTGAATGTAAGTATGACGTTTTCTTGAGTTTTACAGGGAAAGACACTCGCTTGAATTTCACAGATCACTTATATGAAGCTTTCAGTATAAGCGGCATCAGATGTTTTAAGGATGATGTAGATCTTCCGAAAGGGGAAGACTTAAATTATCTGTTTCGTGCAATTGAGGATTCTTTCTGTGCAGTTCTTGTCATCTCTAAAAATTATGCAAAATCTACATGGTGTTTAGATGAGCTTCAAGAAATTCTTGAATCTGGAGAGAAATTGGGTCGAAGGATTATTCCCATCTTCCATAATGTTGAACCAGCTGATGTAAGACACCAACGAGATAGTTTTGGGGAAGCCTTGGCTGAACATGAAGAGAAATTCAAAGAAAGTCCAACCAAAGTGCGAAATTGGAGAACTGCTTTGTCAAAGATTGGCAACTTGTCAGGCTGGGTCACAAAGGACCAGTAAGTTTTCTTTTACAACCATTTAATCACATTTACCATATTTTTCCTTTTTCCTTTTTTTGTTGGTCATGATCTATAATTTTGGTTTAAATCGGTCATAATCATTTTCATAGTCTTCCTTTAAGACAATTACTGGGAAATCTCACATCCATTTGAACAGAAATGAGAATCAACCATTAATAATTCATTTATTATATATTCATTCAACATAAAAAATCGGTCATATTCGTTCGTTGAAGCATATCCGTTAAGCATGTGCTGGTTATGTTAATTTTTAATTTCTTTACAATGACTTAATTATAATGTATAAGTATTATCGGTTTAGATATGTTTGTTTTTACCGAAGTCTGTTTAGATATGCCTCCGTTTGGGATTCTTGTGGGAGGAGTGATTTTTGTTTCTGATAAACTTTTCTTATTGGACTTTTTTCTGATGTGATTTGTGTTTGCGATAGCAGTAGCAGAAGTGGCTTTTGTTTGTGATGAAAACTTGTTTGGCATAGCTTTTAAAAAGATAGATGAGATGGAAAATAATTAAAAAGGGTATAAATCAAATTATCAATAAAATGTGATAATTTGGGATAAAAATTAAAAATAAATGTAATTTTGCCAAATAAAATAGTAAAATTCCATTAAAAAAATTGATGAGCTTCCACATAAAAAATTTAACAAATGGACCCCACATAAGAAATTGATAAGGGAGGAGGCAAATGGTAATTTAACAAATGGACCCCATATAAAAAATTGATGAGCTTCCACTAATGGGATTAGAAATTATAAATATGAGCTTCCAAAAAAAAAAAAAAAAACCCCATTGCCCATTGAAGTCAATCAAATTAAAAGTTTTCCCAAACACTCTTAATTTTTTTGATGGACTTATTATCCCATCTAAGGGATAATAAGTCCATTTGGGGAGTTCCCAAACAGGCCCTATATTTAGATTATATGCAATGTGGGGGAAAAAAGGAAAGCATAACAAATGCCATGACAATATCAATTGATGGATTAAATGATTTTTAGTTGAAAAATCAATTAATTGATTTCAAAGATGTAGAAAATAACTTTGAGTTTTTCAAATATTTTATTTATTTTTAGCAAGTGAGTCAAAAAAAAAAAAAAAAAAAAGAAAGAAAGAAAGAATAACACATACCAACTTCACTTTGCAAATTGATTAAAACAAAAGCCATTTTTACCAACATTATTATATTTTCTTGAACAAAAAAATATTTAACAATCATCGTTTGTACGAAAGCTATTGTAAGTAAATTATAGATACATCATATTTTGCTTTATTAAATATTAATGTGTGTGCATATATTTATTGAAAACATTAGTTATAGAGTGATATAAGTTATAACTCTGTAAGGATGTTAGAGGGGAGGGTTTCAAAGCCATTACCGACATTTTGAAATATCAAATTAAGCTAAAAACTCAATTAAGGATTTATTAAAATTATCTATCTGACTTGGAAGGTTTATATGGGATTTTCCCAAATTTTAGTAAAGCACCGGAACACATTTAATTAACTTCCATATGATCATAAGAATTCAAATTTCTTTTGAAATATTCTAAGACATAATCGATAATTGTGCTTCATAACTAAAATACCGCAAAATCAAGCACCCAACTCTCTAGTGGTCCCTTGTCTTCTTCAATAATATAATTATTACAAGTTTAATTCTGCCGAACAATAATTATCAGTTGTCCTCACTGTAAGTTTTTCTATATTATTTTGAATTTCGATAACTATTTCCCCTTATTTATCGCTATTTTAAAGTAAAATATATTTTCTATAAGGAAATTTCATAGATACCACTCATTAATTATTTTCTCTGTAATATGTGAAGTCTTTCAATGATAATTTTTTTTTTTCATTTTTTTAACTTGATAGAGATTTTTTTTTACTTGAAATTAAAAGTCCCTTTATACGTGTGCATAAGATCATTTTAATTTGTGAGAAACATATTAATGTGACAGCGGAAAACTGAAAGATATTCATTTGTTTTGTTAAGAGAAAAATCAAATTTTGAATGATAAATGAGATATTTGAGTGACAGTTCACATTGGGAAAAAAACCAAAAAGGATTTTTATAAAAAAAAATGTACCAGACTGATACACTGTTGAAAATAATTTTCAAACTTATACTGACAACTAGTGACGTCTGAAAGGCTGACACACTGGGTAGTGGCGTAAGACTCCAGTGGCTTGAATATAATTCACGCCGCTAGAGTGGTGTGAATATAATTCACGGCACTCTCTAGTAGTGGGGTGAATTATAGAGTGGTGTGAATAATAATAATAATAATAATAATAATAATAATAATAATAATAATAATAATAATAATTTATAATTGTATTTGAAATTATAAATAATATTTCTAATTAATTATAAATAATGAAAAGAGTAAATAATAATTTTAATTAATAATTAAGAGAATTGAAATATCTAAAATTTGTTATAAACTTTAAAAACAAGATTAATTAATAACTAATTAATTAGAGAATTTATTATAAACCTTAAGATAGATAACTAATTATTTAATATTTTGTACATTAGCAATTTGATATATAAAATATCTTAACATAGATAAGATTAGTTTAAATAGATCATATCAGGAGGGGATTGAGACATTAGCCCTTTTAGTTTTCATTTTGTTTCACATTGTTTCTATGTATTTTCCAATTTCTTGGTATAAAAAAAAATAGAGAATAATAATTAGTCAAATAATTAATTTATAAATTAAAAATTAGTGAATTAAAAATTTAGAATAATACAATGGATGATTTTTTTTGGGCGGAATGATCACGTTTCTAATTTTAATGGGCTGAGGGATCAATACTGCTCTGGCTAGCTCAACAATTCACATTCCACTTATTTCCATTTCTACTCTCAACATTATATTCTTAAGAAAATTTAATAACAATTCCCAGTTATATATTAAAAAAAAAAAAAGTGTGTCTTTAGTAAACAATAATGCTTTTTTCATGAAAATCATATTTTTCATTTTCATTTTATTTTATCATAATTATATTATTTATGTATATAATAGTCACGCTAACAATGAATTTTTTGGTAGGCATGAAGCAGATCTTATAAAAAAAATAGTTGAAGATGTATGGAGTTTTTTAAGTACTAAATTACCATCTTTTGATGACAATTTGGTTGGAATTGACTCAAAGGTGGCTGATGTGATTCCATTCTTGGAGATTGGGTTAGATGACAAACATTTTGTAGGGATATGGGGGATGGGCGGTGTGGGTAAAACAACTCTAGCAAGAGTTGTTTCTGAAAAACTGGCAGACAAGTTTGATATTTGCTGTTTTCTTGAAAAAGTTAAAGATGCTTTGTGTAAGGAAGGTCTGGTTTATTTGCAAGAAAGTCTTCTTTCTCATCTCAAAATAAAACACTTGAAAATATATGATAGTTATAAAGGAATGAAGATGATAAGAAGTCAGCTCTGCAAGAAAAAGGTCCTCCTTGTCCTTGATGACATAGATGATATGAGACAATTAAAGGATTTGGCTGAAAGCCCAAAATGGTTTGGTAAAGGAAGCAGAATAATTATCACAACAAGAGATAGCCACTTGCTCATCTCATTCGATGTGGAAAGAATATATAAGATGAATACCATGAATGATGATGAATCTCTTCAAATGTTTTCACAAAAAGCATTCAACAAAAATCATCCTGAAGAGAAATATTTGGATTATTCTAAATCTGTGGTTAAATGTGTGGGGGGCCTTCCACTGGCTCTTCAAGCTTTGGGTTCTTATCTTCGTGGTAGAAGGAAAGCTGTGTGGAGAGACGCTTTAGATAAATTGAAGCAAATTAATCCTTACAAAGATATTCTTCAAGTACTTAAACTAAGTTATGATGGATTAGATGAGAAAGAACAGACAATATTTTTAGATATTGTTTTTTTATACAAGGATTGGGATAAAAATGAAGTGACTAAAATATTGAGAGCTTGTGATCTTAATCCGATACTTGGAATAGAGGTCTTGATTGAAAAAACTTTACTAGTTGAGACTAAAGAGGGCAGGTTGGATATGCATGAATTATATGAAGACTTGGGTTGGTTTATAATTGAACAAAAATCCCCCAATAGCAGATTGCGGAAGTATTGGGAAATTAAGGAAGTACTGGAAAATAACAAGGTAAATACCTTATTTTCTAATTTTGTTGACATTCCTTTATTGTTTTTAATATTCTTTACTTCCTTATCATTCTCATGTTACTTTTATTGAAAATGACATTTTTTATTAGGGATTTGAAGAAATAGAAGCTATTGTGTTGGGAGATTATTGGAGCTCATATGAAATAAAATTACATCCTGAAGCCTTTTCAAAGCTGAGTGGTATTAGATCACTCTTCTTACATTGTTCAATCGATCTACCAAGAGGATTGATGAAACTTTCTTGTGGATTAAAATTTGTCAAATGGCCATCATTTCCTTTGGAAGCTCTTCCACTCCCATTGGATGAACTTGTTCATCTTGAAATGCAACAAAGCAACATGAAGCGACTTTGGAATGGCATAAAGGTAAGGTTGATGCTTATTTATCTTAAAAACATATTGACGTAACCGTGTTTGATTGATTCATTGTTTAGTGAGGCTGATCATTCTTCAATTTTTTGTTTGACTAGATCATGAATCACTTGAAGTTTATTGACTTGAGCGGATCTTACAATTTTATTGAGACTCCAGATTTCTCATGTGTTCAATCCCTAGAATGTTTATGTCTTCGTGGATGCACATCCCTTGTCAAGGTTCATGAATCACTTGGACTATTGAAAGAGCTTGTTAAGGTGGACTTACATGGTTGTGAAAATCTTAATAGCCTACCAAGTAAATTGGAAACAAATTCGTTGAGAGTGTTAGATCTTGGGTTTTGTAAAAAGGTTGAAAAGCTCCCCGAGTTTGGGGAAGGTTTGAAGAAATTATTACATCTTGATGCTAGTTACACTGCTTTAACTACACTTCCTGAATCATTTGGATCCTTGACTGGTCTTAGATTTTTGAAACTAGGGGCAACTGATTTAGTAAATCTACCCACTGATTGCTTCTCTGGTCTTCTTGGACTTGTCTTTCTTTCATTGGTGTCTTGCACATCACTTGTGTCATTGCCAAGGCTTCCACCACAACTATTTCGATTAGAAGCACACCGTTGTTTTTCAATGAAATGTTCTTTAGATGACTGGATATTGAATTTGGTGACTTCACTTGATCATGAGGTATGTTGGTCTTCCTACATTCTGTCTAATTATTTATGTGTTTTTTTACTACTTATGCATGACTTGACTAATTTTTATTTCAGTGCCGTGGGCAAACCAAATATGTAATCTCTGACGAAATAAAAGAAAATATCCCATTTGATTATATGAGAGCAATTTCAAGCGAATATAATTGGGAGGGCATTGAGGTGTGTTTCAATTTTGTCTTTTTCTCACATGTGTATGCTGTCTTCACTGGGTAATTAATGTTGACAACAGTTTGTTATGTGTGCAGTTAGATTTTCAATGTAGTGATTTCTTTGCAACCATGCCTTCAGGAGAAGGCGGAAAAATACCATCATGGTTTGATCCAAACATAGAATATTTTGAAATTCCAAGAAAGTATCATCAGATAGTAGTGGATGTACCTCCAAATTTCCGTGCTAGTAAATGGTCAGGAATTGTTGTATGCTTGGACACAAAACGTGTGGTTGGGATTGGAGAGTCGATTGGATGGGAGACAGGTCTAGATCATACCGGTGGTGGTACTTTTATGCGGTTTCTCCGGATGCAAGGAGTATTATCTGGAAGTGATAACCTCATTGTAATGGTGTTGGAATTCAATAAAGAAACCTGTTGGCAACACCTAAGAGGTGAAAACAATTCCCTTAGCATCAAACTTTGTTGTGACATCATGGACGAATGTTTTATTTCCAGCAATGGCAGCGTCCTCTCTGTTGGAGTAATATTGGGATGCGGGTGGAGAGTGATATGTAAAGAAGATATACAAAACTAGTGTTGTTCCAATCATTTCAACCAATTCATCCAACCCTAGCATGCTCCTCCTTTTGAGGTTAAGCTTCCGTTGTGGGTACTTCCCAGACTCCTTGGGCTTGAATGGCGATTCACTTTTCCAGAAGAAGTATCCGATGATAGTGAGGCATAGAGATAGGCCCTTGTATAACTTGTAGATGACCTTATTCATCCTCATTACCTCCATTATTATTTATGTTAACATTACTATTGCTAGGTTTTAATTATTGTTAATTCCCGAAAAGACCACATAATTGAATAAGCATTAGTGGGCTTCTGAACAATTTCACATCCAAATTGGCTGCAAATTTATCACTTGCATATTCTTAAAACGCTCTTTTGACTGCCTCTGCCCATCAAATTACCCTGTTTGAAATTGGTAAACTCACAATTACTAAACCCTGAGAAATTTTTCCTGAGTGCAAGAAATAAACAAACATGATTTCACACGTATCTAATTTGTGCTGTAGGGCTTGTGAAAGCCCATATTTCTAATACTAAAGGAGGAGGCATGGCATTTGTCATAGGACCACTAATTACCCTGTTTGAAATTGGTAAACTCACATTTATTAAACCCAGAAAAATTTTTCCCGAGTGCAAGAAACAAACAAACATATTTCACGTGTATATTAAAAAAATTGGTCATTACATTTTTTTTCCAAATATTTTTTTCCTTTTATCTGTATTACCGTTATTATTTATATTAGATTCTATCTTTTCAAGTTTATTTATTTATGTAAATGATAATTGTTTTTTGAAAAAAATTTAATTTGATGAGATTTTAAGAAGAAAATGAAAAAGAGGAAAACTGAAAGAGCATAAACCCATAATTTCTATATTTATTTATGTTTTAGATTTTTGCCCCTTATATTTTGATTTAAATCGCTTATATTTTTTTCCTGTAGTCTTCCCGCCCCCCCCTCTTCCTGTAGACATAATTGTAGCTGACAATAACAGGAAAATAGCATGCTTTAGAGGTGTTTTGTTCTGGGAACAGGACTGATTGGACTTGACTAGGTGTCAAGCCTACGTACCCGATGACTAGGTGTCAAGCCTAGAGCCTACGTACCCGATGAAGGGATCAAAATCCACGTAGTTCGCGAGACTGGGTGGCATTAGCCAGAGGGGTGGTGTGTGTATGCTTTGTGTGGCAAAAAGTAAAAGTGATGAGTTAGAACGTGTGCACCTTGGTGATTGACCTTTGTATTTGTAGAGGTCACTGTGGAGGATATCTCGGCCGTGCATGATTACAGGGGCGACTATCTAGGAGAATATATCGTTTAGATATAGTTCAGATATTCCTGATGTGCCGATAGATAAGATATACTATAATACATGATCTCCCTATATTATAGGTACGCTGTATTCTTTCATATATCCTCAGTTGGGCCAACTCGGCATTGGGCCTTGGTCCTAGTCCGTAACAAGAGGCAAAAATGACTCTATTTTTAATAAAGCCGAATATATAATAAATACTACCTCCAGTCTTAATTATAAGAAATTGAGAACACTTTCGTAGTGCAATTTACACTACGAAAGTATTCTTGTAATTAGGATCCGAGGGAGTATTTATTATGTTATGAATCAATAAAAGCTATATTCAGTTCATTGAAGCATATTTGTTACAGATCGGCCCAAAAGCCCAAGTCTAAGGTAAGGCCCAATGACAGACATGTGAGGAAGTATGATCCACCTATCATGGGGGGAGATCCGGTATCGTAACAGACCTGGTCTATTCACATTATCAGGAGAATCTAGATCATATCTGCATCCCAAGATACTCACCCTGGATATCACGCTAGGCCGGGATATCCACCTCAGACTCCTCTATAAATACAGAGGTCGACTAACCAGGTGTACATATTCTAATTCCCTACCTTTACATACAGTCACACAGAGCACACACACTACCCCTCTGGCTAACGCCAACCCGTATTATGAACTACGTGGACCTTAATCCCTTCAAAGGATACGTAGGCTCTAGGCTTGACACTTAATCAAGTCCAATCAGTCCCGTTCCCAGAACAGGTCATTGGCGCCGACGGTGGGGACCTTAAATTTCTATCCCCGTAACCACCGATGGCAAACACTAGAAGCCACAGTCGAAATCATCAGTCTAACCAGCCACAGGCTGAAAGCAATCCACAGCCAAGCCAACCCTAGGTTGGACCGAGTCATCCTCCACACGAAAACACTCCAGAGGGCCACGTAACTGACACGGCGACCTCATCTCCCACTATAGAAGCATGTCATTTGATAATCTTTGAACTTATAGAGTTGTAGTTGTAATGTTTAAATTTAAAAATTGAGTTTGAAGCATACCAGTTTGATCTTCTTCTTCCATTTTGTGTAAATTGTGATTATTAAATTTTGAAGCATGTCATTTGATAATCTTTGAACTTATAGAGTTGTAGTTGTAATGTTTTAATTTAAAAATTGGACTTTGAAGCATACCAATTTGATCTTCTTCTTCCATTTTGTGTAAATTGTGATTATTAAGCTTTGAAGATTCATATTTCAAAATTTAGAATGATGGATTTAGATGAATGCTTAATGCTTATGTATTTTTTTTATTTTTTTATTTTTTGCAAAAAAATAAACAGGCAAAATTAAAGGATTACTCAAGCCCTGATTAGTCAACCCATTTATGTGTTAACCCTTTAAACGGGTTCAAATGAGTTGAGGTATGGGTGTGAGTTAGCCTGTACCCGTTTAAAGTTAACTGGGCAGGCTATGAGTTTGGATATAGACTATCCAATACGTCCGATGCTCTGTCCTACTTTTTTTTTTTTATTTGGTCAAGTTAATGTATGCACCTTCAGTGTATATACGCATACTCTTTTCTTTAAATTATAAGAAGTCTTCCAAAAAAATAAAAAAAGTTCTAAATATGAAAGGTTGATAGGGTAAATGTTATTTGTCTTCCACTTTTACTACTTTTAGTGAAAGAAAGAGAGGTGACAAATAATAGAAGTATATTTTAAAATTACATTCTTCAACAAAATTGAGATAAGCAAATTTTTATTATTTTAAAACTTATTTAATAAATTAACTAACATTGTTTAATTTATGTGAATTAGTTAATAATATCTGACAAAACGGAGGGACAGAGAAGCTAGCTGGCATTACATGTGGAAAACAATCAAACGAGTCCCCACAGACAAACCTTCAATCATGTGTACGGTTTTGTAGCTACTCTTTCTTGTTCCCATAATTTTCTTCGTCACTCTGAATCATATGTGGGAAACAATAAAATCATAGTTTTATAAGTTATTTTTTAAAAGTGGAGGTAAAACTCCTCTACTTATCTTATAATTCATAAAAATTATTTTGTAAGAAGTAATCCAAACTTGTACCATAATAAGACTAACCTATGAGTATTATATTGAAACCAACCTCAACAACAAATCAATTTCCCTTCAATTCTTTGATTAAATAACTGAGGCATGAAAATATCTGTATTTTGATGAGTTGTACGAGCCTTATGCCACATTATGTATCTACTTACTGTGTCACCTTCTCAGACATAACAGCCTTCTCAGACATAATAGGATCTCAGCTAGACTCTCAGGGCAATTATCTCCAAGATTTATATATATATTTTTTTTTTTTTGAGGAAAAAAAGTTTTGGAGGGGTTCGACATCAGTCCCCCACTAAGGTCAGGGCATGGCCCCGGGCTCTATGAGCACGTACTAGAGACTTATGAGATCGCCTATCAAAGGAGTCCCAGTGACAGCAGAGAGGATCGAACTCACGACCCAAGGACCTAGTCCTGAATCCCTTATCATCTATGCCAACTCTCATTGGCCTCCAAGATTCATATATATATATATATATATATATATTTTATACTTAAAAAGTTTTGAAGGGGTTCGGCATCAGTCCCCCACCAAGGTCAGGGTACGGCTCTGGGCTCTATGAGCATTTATTGGGGACTTACGAGATCGTTTACCAAAGGAGTCCCAGCGACGGCAGGGGGATCAAACCCACAACCCAAGGGCTTAGTCCTAGATCCCTTACCATCTATGCCAACTCTCATTGGCCTCCAAGATTCATATGATATTACAAAGTTGTCCTTATTTCCACCAAGATGACTTTGCAAGACCAGACCCATATAATGATGATTTTGATCCATTCAGTGATCTTCAAAATTATTTTAAAATTTTTTATTTAAAACAAAACAAAAGGCAAGTATTCATGTGAAAAATTTTAAAATAAAAATAAAATTTGAACTATGTGAAATTATTAATTAAAAGTTTGAGGAATCTCCTTAATTGAAATATTTAAAGTCCAGCTGCATGTGTCATTGTCAGCTTTAACTATGATTGTCTTTTTCTTTGTCTTATTTTTCAATTATATAAAATTGGTTGGCAAAAAATTTATGAAATTGAAAATCAGGACCCGGCATATATTACCTGGACTAGGATTTTCCATGTTTTTCCTCATTTATGTGTACTCAAATAAATAATTCAATAAATCTCGCATGCAGATGAGTTGTACTAAGTACTAACTATTAAGGTCTTATTAGGTACTTTTAGTTTGTCCAAAAAAAACAAGAAGAAGCAAAAAAAACAAGAAGAAGAAGAAGGTATTTTTTTAAAACAAAAAACTTTTTTCTTTCGCTTAAAAAATTATATATACAACGTACTATTAATCACTTATTAATTATTAATATTAGTTATTTACAATCACGAAGCACCACAAGGTGATAATTTCAATAAATTATAGGAAGGAAAGGAGTATTACTAAAGCATGTGACACTCAAAATAAATAATGTAATCTATCTATCTATTATATTTCTTAAGAACTTGTTGTAACAATGGTTTTTTTAAACGGATTCCTTGACCAGTTCGGTATATTTTAACATATTCCATTACACATATGTTGAATAAAGTCCATTTTTATTTAACATTAAGTTTTTAATAACCCTTAATATTAATTATCATTTAATATTTATTGTTGAAGTCCAAAAGTCATCTTTAGAAGAAAAAACAAATATTCTTGAAGTCCGAAAACCATCTTTAAAAAAACTCATCTTGGAAAATGATGAGTGTAAAATCACTTCTTTAAAACTTAATTATCCATACACTTCAATTAAATATCAGGATAATCACAATACTATGACGAAACAATAAAGATTTGAACTTAAGGTCTACCATAGGGGAAAAATTCTCGTCTTTTGTTTTTTGTTTTCTTTTTCCAAGCATAAAATACTGTTTTTCTGTTTATTTGGTTTTTTACTTTCGGTTGATTCGGTTTTTCTTAAAATTAATTTAATTAAAACCGAATAACCAAATTTGCACTAAAATTAATTTAATTAATTTTTTATAGTCTTTAGGACCTCATAATGATTTTTTCAATATTTTTTTTGCAGAAAGGTTCATCACTTTAAAATATTTTTAAAAAATACATCCAATCCTAAAATATTTTATAATGACAGATCTAGTATCTTAAAGGGTTAAGGAGCGAATTGGCCAATAAACTATTACCCCAGGAGTGTCTAACACAAACAACTATTAAGTGGATTTTAAATACCAATGAACTTTTTAAAAAGTGAAGTTAGCACAAAATCTTATTTCATCATCAACATCCATTTGATCCAAAAAGAGAGAGAGAGATGACGGACGTTAGCTTCTGTTAATCTCATTGTGCTCAATTAACATTTTAAAAAGTTGGTTGGTATTTTCGGTCCAAAAATAGTTTATTGTGTTGGCTGCACTTAGACCAATAATTCGTTAGTATTTTTGCACCTTAACCCTAATATAAATGAGTTTGAGTGAAATTAAATAAGAATAGACAACAACCCAAAGTGATTAATTGAAATGCCATGCCAGAGATGATCTTTTGAAGCGATGCAACTTCCCAGACCCGACAATTCTCGAGAATTCCTTGGAAATACTCGAGAATGATCAAATAGAAGTGATTTCGGATTAGTGTTTGTCTTGACCATTCTCGAGAATGACTTGGTGATACTCGAAAATTCCCTTCCTTTTATTCTTTGAGAACTGATGAAGACATCTGATTCTCGAGAATTCCAAGCCAACAATTCTCGAGAATTGTTAGCAATTCTCGAGAATTCCAACAATTCTCGAGAATTCTAGATGAATTCTTGCGAATTGTCGACAATTCTCAAGTGGGCACTCGAGTGTGTATATGTGTGTGTTTGAAAATTTTTTATCAGCAACAAAATGCATTCGTCTTTATGGGTCTGTGTCTGAAAATATTTTATCAGCAACGATTGAAAATGGAACTAGAAGGCGTTTGGGAGCTTGATCTAAGAAATCTCCACTGCCATAGGGGGTCTGCGTCTGCGTCTGAAATTAGCTACAGTTATGATAACACAAGGTTTAGCGAGAGTTGCCCCGCTAGATAGCAAAAGACACACCAAAAGCTCGCAACGCAGGGAGAGCCTATTCCAACAAATTTTGTTATCTTCTTTGCGGATTGAAGACACAAGAAGCTCGCAAAGGGTAAGTTTGTCTTTCTTGATTTTCCGTAGTTGCCGGAAAATGGTTCCCACCAAATTTGGTGAAAACCCATTTTCCCATGTATAAGGGAAAATCACCTCGCCGCCAAAAAACATTTTGTCAAGAAAATGCGAACCAAATAACCGCGTGCGACAAAAAATACCTATTTTTCTTTTCCTTCCCCCAATTTTCTTCGATACAAATGGAGCCTTACTCTTTAAACCTCAAAGGAGAACTCTTGATAAAAGTTTATCCTAAAAAAAGGTTTATCGTAGCACCTTATTGGGAAGCTAAAAAGATTGAAATAAAATAAAATAAAAATGAGTATACATGCAAAATGTTGGAAATATCTTTAATTTTAAATAAAAAATTCCAAAAAAAGCCAAAAAAATCTCCCCAATCGAAGCGATGAGGTTGGAGTGACAACTGACAAGTAACCAGACAAGGAAGGACTAGCGTAGATTACAAAATGTATTAAATGTACTATTTTTGTGTTCGCCCCTTCTCAATTAATTTGTATTACTATAATATTTTATATTCTCTTGAAAATTCAAATAATTGATGTATTTAATTAAATTTTCAAAATATTTAATGAATTATATGTACACTCCTATAGGGTTATTGATGAGTTATAAAAATTAAACTAGGTCTTAATTAATTATGTAGTTTAGGGTCAACTTAGGTCATTCTCCCCAGGAATAATCTATGAGTTTTTCTTTAGGTTGAATTTAGGTGATAAAAAAAATGTAAATAAAATAAAACTAAACTAACTAAATGCAAAATGATAATGACTCTAAAACCTATATAAGAATGAAACTAATCTAGATACGGATGTAAATTTAGGTGTTTTTATTATAAGAGAATAATTAAAGTCCTAAGAAGAGAAAATTGAATAAAAGCAAATCAAATCTAGATACGAATGCAAATTTAGGGGTTTTTGTTATGAGAGAATTAAAGTCCTAAGAAGAGAAAATTGAATAAAAGCAAATCAAACAACGAAAATCTAGTTCAGTTATAATGATAAGGTGGACAACTTAGGATTCACCTGGAGTTAACTTTCTTAGCCTAAATTAATTAATTAGACCAAAGGAAAATTAATGAATTTAACTACCTAATTGAACATGGGAAACCCTCTAACTCAATAACGCTTATTCCACTAAAGAACTCATAATGAAATAAGCGGTGACTAATTAAACTCATTAAAAACCAATCACAAAATAATCTTAGAAATCTTGTTCACAATTACTCAATTGAACAACTAGATAATTTATCAACCTAATTAAACAATTAAGATGATAAACCAAATTAACAATTAAATCAATAACGAAAACTCAATTATTAATTTAATCGAAAATCTGAAGGTTGCAAACAAGAATCTAACAATAAGCATAAAAACTTCAAATTATCAGTCGAATCCAAAAGAAATAAGTTTACAATCTAAAACTAGATTGTTCTCAATTAACACAACTTGAAATTATTTAAAACTAAACTATCTCAAGTCTCGAATTAAAAAGATAAAATGAACAAAACTCCCTTATGGTCTTTAAGTGCAAGCTCTTAGGCTCTAATTTCCTCCATGCTTCTCCCGGGTTACCTGTTAAAAATCTCAAGCTGATGGATGCGTTTCCTCCTCCAGCGATTATACAGCTCACGGCCATGGAAATTGATGAATGGAGAAGTCAATTAATTGGATGGGAGATGATGGTTCAAGGCGGTGGGTCCGTGAGTACGTGAAGAAAGGAAACCAATGGAGAAATAGCAATAGAACAATGCCAAAATAGTGAAGCTAATAGATCAAAACTGATCCTGTGCGTGTTTGCGGCTGCGTGAATGTTCTGCGTCTCTGCATCGGCTCTCAATGAGAGTGTAAATCTCTTCTTGACGGCTAGGTTAATTTAATAGGAAAGAAGAGATGGATTTTTGAGTATTAACTTGAGCCAATTAAAATATGAGAAGCCCAATAAAATTTTACCATTAAATTTCCTTTTAGCTTCCTGAAAAATTCTGCATCATAGGATCTTCTAATATAATAAAATCATGATCTATCATATATTAAGAAATATTATTTAATCACAAGATAACAATTAGGATATTAATAATTTAAGCCCAATATCTCATAATTAATTCAAATTTATATTATTTCCTAAAATCAGCTAACAATTTAAATATTATCCAATATATTTAAATTAGCCTAAAATAATCCCCAAAATAAATTATTAAGGTGAAAAAAAATTAGTAAAATTGAGATTTATCAGTTATATATAAGGGACTTTCAACAAATTTCACACATGCCATAACAAAACCTTAAGCTTATTTATTTCCTGTTTTATCTTTTTCTTATTTTTGCAACTTTAAAATGAGGTCGATCCTTTTTTGCCAAAAAGCCAAAAATTCAAAGTAGTCAAAGTTAGAGTAATCAGAGTACTTAGAGTCAGATCAAAGTAGAGACGTGGAGGAAGAAGGAACCGTGGAGGACTAAGGCTCATTTAGATAGGCTTTTTTGAGAGGAAAAAACACTTTTTTAATGCGAAAGAATGATTTTTTTAAAATTAATTTAGAGCGTTAGGGTGGATGGCTCTCGAGGATGGGACGACTGCTAAATCCTACTCTGGCGCTATGATTACAGCGAACTCTTTATGGGATGGGGAGTTGGAGGACGATGGAGTGGATGGGAACGAGGAGTTGGATGACGGAATAACTAAGCAACGCAACGTTAATGGCATAATGGTGTTTTCTCTTTCAGAAGGCTTCAAACAACATGCATGGAGACGCTGGAGACAGACCCTGGTTGTCAAAGTCGTGGGAGGGAAGTTTGCGTTTGACTATGCGTCAGCGAATGGAGTCTTTCTGGGCGAAGAACGGCAGAATTGCTGTAACAGACGTTGTGAATGGATACTACCTGGTTCGTTTTGAATCTATGACTGATCTGATCACGGCTAGATCTGATGGACCATGGATAGTGCAGAATCGATACCTTGCAGTCAAGGATTGGAGTCCAGATTTTGATCCAGAGAATGATGAAATAGGCAAGGTTAAGGTGTGGGTTACCCTACCGGCTTTCCCACCAGAATTTGTCAAGACGAAGCTGTTGATAGATGTGGGAAATTTCATAGGAAGCTATATTCGAATGGATTCAGTTGCAACAAAAGTGGCTAGGGGTAGATTTACAAGGATATGTGTGGAGATTGATTTGACTAAAGAGCTGGAACTAAATTACATGCTAGAAGATAAAGAAAGAGCCATTGTATATAAAGGGTTAGATGATGTTTGTGGGGAGTGTAAGGTGTATGCACATAGAGTAGCAACTTGCTCGAAGGTGAGAGCTTCTATGGTACAACCCAGTGAGCTAAAGAGACAAAAAAATAATGTGGGGGTTTGACAAGTGGTGGGCAAGAATGGAGGTGCCGCGAAGTCCACAACCAGACGCGGACTTGGAGAAATTCAGAACAGGTGTCGGCCTTTACAGCAGGCGATGGCGGATGAACCCGATGACAGCTGTGGCGTTGGACTAGTTGTTTCAGAAGGTGAACCAGGTGTGGTGAAGCAGGGTTCTGGGCACGTGCAAGTGGCGGTGGACATGACTTATGGGGTTCATCAGGAAGTGGCGAGTAGTTTGCAAGGAGGGGGGCTGGTTCATTGTGTAAGTGGTGTTGTGGGGGCCACGCCTGATGAAGTCTTTCAGCAATTTAAAAATAGAGATGATTTCTAGGTGGGGCCCACCATTGGCGGACCGAGGCATTGGATTGCCCCCAATTAAATGACATCGTCTGAAAAAAAAAAATATTATTATTATTATTATTTTAAAAAAAGGGGTAAAATCCAGCCTCCTTCATCGTCAAATTAGGTAAAATTAGGATTTGAATTCTGCTGCTACTCTTGCTCGATGGATCAGACTGCTCTTGCTTGACAGATTGGTGCTGCTCTTTGTTTCGACTGATTTTTTGTCTTCACCTGTTAGTCCTCTGATTGTGGCTTTTCACTCAACCTGTGCTCTTTTTTGTTCATCCTCTGATTAAATGAGTGGTTAAATGATTGTCTAGTGCCTTATATTGAAAAAGATGTATTTGATAGCATTGATAATGAGGCAATTATGATAGAATTCCAAAAAGTAAAGCCTAGCAGGATGATATTGTAATTATTTTTATTGTAATATACTATTGTTGGCCAAATGCCTTTATACTCTTGTTTTTTAAATGCATTTAAAATTTTGCTTAAAAAAAAGTTTTCGAGGGCGCTGCCCCGAACCCCCGAATCCCCTCACTAATGGTGTCCCCCATTAATAATTTTTTGGGTCCGCCACTGGGGCCCACGACTATTTTGAAGATGAATGATGACAAAACACCAGGTAGCTCATCCAAGGGAGTAAAATTGGGTATTGTAAGTGGGGAAAAACCCCATGTTAATGGCCTTGATGTTGCAATAACAGGTCAAGGGGGGAAGAGAATGGTGATGCTAATACGGGTGTTGTGAAGGAACAAGATCTGAGTGCTGGTAGCGGGGATCATGTCTCTTCAACCGGGGTGAATGGGAGCCTTATAAAGAATGGTGGTTATTATAAAAAGCGAGGTAGACCGTTGGGAAGTGGCAAGGCTAAAGTAAAAGTGGGAACCAATAGTAAAGCGTCTCAGGTGCGCGAATCACCTGGTCTTTCGCCATTGTTATCATGATCTCGTTCCTTATAAGGAACTGTAGGGGGCAGCCAATTCGAATATTGGTCGTCAGTTGAGGTTTTTGATCTCGAAGTATCAAATTAAACTTTTGGTGTTAGTTGAGACAAGAACGAGCGGGGATAGTTGTTTGAAGTTGCGAAGGAAGATTGGGTTTGACAGCTCTTTTGTGGAGGAAGCGAGGGGATTCTCTGGAGGAATTTGGGTCCCTTGGAAATCTGAAGATGTTCAGGTTTCCGTTATAAGTAATTCATATCAATATGTTCATATGAAAGTGGATGCTATGGGCCATGCTTTTCATTTTACGGCTGTTTATGGAAGTCCTAGGGAGGAGGAACGGAAAGGTCTTTGGGATAGTCTGGATGTTTTTGCAGGTGATGCTCTGGACAAATGGCTGGTTGCTGGAGATTTTAATGAGATTGCGGATGTGAAGGAAAAGAAAGGGGGTACTGCTGCTGCTATTGGTCCATGTCGGATTTTCCGTAATCGTCTGACAGGATGGCGGCTTGATGATATTCAGGTGTCAGGTAGTTTCTTTACTTGGATGGGTCCGAAGTGGGCTCATTTAGAGCGGGTTTACAAGAAGCTTGATCGTGTTATTGCTAATGCTTCCTGGCGAATGGCTTTCGATAAGGCGGACGTGATTAATTTACCGAGATATACCTCGGACCATTCTTCTATGCTGTTGAGATTATCTGGACCACCAGAAGGTAAGCAAGATAGACCATTTCGGTTTCTAGCTGATTGGATGAACCACACTGCATTCCCTGATTTTATGGCATCCCAATGGAAGACTTTCCTCGACATTCCCGTAATGCTAGCTCGATTTGTTACGCCTTTGAGTCGCTGGAATAGGGAGGTCTATGGTAATATTCTCCGGATGAAAAACAACTTAAGCTCAGAACTTGAAGTGCTACAGCAGGAGCGTGTGAATAATGATTCTGTTCTATTGGGTGCGAAAGAGTTGGAGTGTAGAAATCGTTTAAATGAGATTTTACAGCAGGAATAAATGCTTTGGTTCCAGAAGTCTCGCCACCAGTGGCTAACTCAAGGGGATTGTAATACTAAATGCTATCATCTTAAGACGGTAATGAGGAGAAGTTTTAATAAAATTACCAGGCTAAAAAATGAGCGCCATATTTGGGTGGAACAGGATGATCAACTTAAAGGTATGACTGTTTCCTATTTCCAGGATCTATTTTGTGATGCAAATCCCACTCGTAGGTGGCTTTCTTCTTCCTGACCAAGTATCCCTCACAAACTTCTGTAGGGATTGTATCAGATACCTACTTGTGAGGAGGTCCATAGATGTTTGTTTAGTATGGGAAGCTATAAAGCCCCTGGTATTGATGGTTTACCTGTAGTGTTTTTCCAAAGACAGTGGAGTGTGATTCGTCACCAAATTATGAGATTAATTGTGGATGTATGGCATAACCCCTCCCATATTCGCTTTTTAAATTCTACTTTGATTGTGTTAATTCCTAAAGTCCAGGTACCAACGTCTATGTCTCAGTTTCGGCCCATATCACTTTGCTCAGTTTTGTATAAGTTGATCACCAAGTTGATCGTGGGATGCTTGCAGCTGATCATGGAGATTGTCATCTCGCCTTTCCATGCTAGTTTTGTTCCACACAGGCAGATTCATGATAACATTGTCATTGCTTAAGAATTGATTCACTCAATGCATAAAATGCGAGGAAGACAATTTATGGCAATTAAAGTTGATCTAAAAAAGGCGTATGATCGCGTTAACTGGAAATTCCTACATAATATCCTTGGGGAGGTTGGCTTACCAACCCCTACTGTTGATTTAGTTATGCAGGCTATTACTACTTCCTCCCTGAACATCTTGTGGAATGGTAGCAAGACTTCATCTTTTCAACCTTCTAGGGGCGTTCGCCAGGGTGACCCTTTATCACCGTATTTATTTACCTTAGTTATGGAAAAACTGACTCATATAATTTCCACGTCTGTTAATGGTGGTCTTTGGACCCCTATTAAGGTGGGAAAGGGAGGCCCCCTATTTCCCATTTGATGTTCGCTGATGATCTTTTGCTATTTGCAGAGGCAAGGCCTGAGTAATTGGATATTGTTATGAAGTGTTTATCCTTGTTTGAACATATTTCAGGTCTAAAAGTAAGCAAGGAGAAAACTGTGATTTACCTTCCTAAGCACACACCGGAAGAATTGGTTGTTGATTTGGCAAAGAAGAGTGGATTCAAGAGAGTTAAAAGTATTGGAAGATATTTAGGGGCTTGGATGGTGCATGGGAGAGTAACTAAACAATGCTATCAGCATATTGTGGACAAGCTACGAAGGAAGCTAGGTGGGTGGAAACAACAATGTTTGTCTCAGGCAGGCAGAGTAACTCTTATCAAGTCAGTATTATCTACTATGCCTTATTTTCATATGCAATATGCGAGCCTCCCATTAAATATATGCAATGAAATTGATAGAATTCAAAGGAATTTCATCTGGGGTGACACTCACCAAAGGAAAGCACACCATGCTATAGGCTGGAATGTATTGACTTCTCCTAAACTTATGGGTGGACTTGGTTTGAAGTCGGCAGCGAATATGAATGATGCTTTTCTCATGAAGTATGGTTGGAGATTTCAAAATGAGGCATATGCTCTTTGGGTTCGCCTTCTACGGGGGAAATACAAGGTTCAAAACGATCAAGTACCGTTGTTTAAAACTGGTTTTCACCTTTCTGGAGCGCTTTATGTAATATTTTCAATAACATGAAGGATGGGGCACTATGGGAGATTGGAGATGGTACTTCTATCTCTTTTTGGAAAGATAAATGGGTTTCCTCTGATATTTGCCTGCAGGACTATGCGTTGAATCACATCCCTGATGATATGCGGGAATGCATGGTGGCTAGATTTGTTGGTCAAGAAGGTCGGTGGGACCTGTCACTATTACATAGTCTCCTCCCCCAGGATGTGGTTGGACTAATTAGAGGTATGCTCCCTCCCTCCGCTGATGATGATCCGGATCGCTCTTTTTGGTTGGTTAGGGATTCAACTGGTATTAGTGTTAAAAGTTGCTACATGTTTTTAGCCGAATCTGGCTTTCAACATTCCGATATAAGTTGTGACATATGGAGTAAGCTATGGAAGTGGGAGGGACCCCATAGAGTACAAATTTTTGGATGGAAATTAATCCACCAGAGGCTCCCTTTACGGTCATGGATCCATTCTCGGACTAGCATTGATAGCCTTTGTCCAGTATGTCACCAAACAGAAGAGACTAGCTTACATGCATTTAGGGATTGCCCTGTTGTTAGTGCTTTCTGGTATGAAGTGTTACCTACTGATCGACTCCAAATCGTTTTATCATAGTGATTGGACTGACTGGGTTAGGGAAAATTGGATGTGTGATGAAGTAGGGTTTGGCGGATATAGTTGCCATTCTATATTTATTGTTTCCTGCTGGTTTATTTGGAAATGGAGGAATGCTTCCATTTATAATCCCCTAGATGAGAGTGGCAGATATCGAGCGAGTTTTGTCTTTGAATTTCTAGAAGGTATTAAGATGGCAACTATTAAAGTAGTAAATAGCAGAGCAAGACAGTATCCTACTACTGTTTGTTGGGTGTTCCCTAAAGCCCCGTTTGTGAAACTCAATTCTGATGGGGCCTCAAAAGGTCCATTATAGGTGGTGGTATGTGGAGGTTTGCTGCGGGATTGTTCTGGTAACTGGCTTGTGGGTTTTTCCGCACGTCTTGGAAGGTGCTCAGCGCTATCGGCTAAGTTGTGGGGAGTTCTGAGGGGACTAGAGATGGCATGGGAGGCAGGATGGAGACATGTAGTGGTGGAAAGTGACTGTCAAACAGTGATCACATTACTTTCTAAACAAGGTAATGCAGCTCGTGAGTCCCATTTGGTGACTAAGATACGAGCAATTACTCAGCATTAATGGGATATTCGGTTCAGTCATGTCCTTAGGGAAGGGAATCAATGTGCGGACTGGTTGGCTAATGAAGTCCTATCTTGTGGGGAGATCCCTAATGAATCTCATTTTTCTGACCCTCCTTATGGAATCCATCATCTACTTCTGGGCGATGTGATGGGAGTAGCTCATATTAGGAGGGGGTTGGGACCTTAGTCCCCTTTTATCTGTTTTTCCATTGTCTTTTTGACTTTATTTGTTCATTTTCCTTGGTATAAAAAAAATTAATTTATGTGTTTAGATGATATTTTTTTTAAAAATAAAAGTTACAAAAAAAAAAGTTAAAGTGCTCCTTTTTTTTAAAAAAAAGCTCCAATTTGGAGCTTAAAAAATAAGCACTAAAAAAACACTTTTTTAAAAAACCACTAAATGTGGAGAAAGTCTCTTAGGGTCCGTTTGGTTTGAGGGAACTGGAGGGGAGGGGAGGAAGATAGAGGGATTTTTATCCATTTCCCTCATTTGGCTGATGATATTTTTTAGGAGGGAGTGGAAGTTTCCCCTTCCCTTCCCTTAAAAACCTCACCCCCAAATAGTACGGATTTGGAGGGATTTATAAAAATTGGTATGTCATGGACAAAAATGTCCCTAATCTTTTTCTATTATGTCACAAATACCTGAGCCCTTTTTCAGATTTTAACTCGATACAGCTGATAAGAAGAATCCTATTGTGAATGCCCAGTTTGTCTTTTTGGGTTTGAAGAAGGAGAAGGAGGTAAAGAAGTTACCAAAGTGTAAGCATAGATTTCATGCACTTGCACTGTGCATAGACATGTGGCTTTACTCTCACTTTGATTGCCCAATTTGCCGAACACTTGTGCTGCAATTTTGCCCGCTTTTTCGGCCGCCGGCGAGCTCTGATGAAGAAGAGTTGATCCAATCAGCCATTAATGGTGGGGTCACGATTTCAGCGTTGAGTTGAAAATACAGGACTTGAAATATGCAATCATTTAAAACAGCAAGAATTCCTGTAGGGATGTGGGTAATGTAAAACAAAAGTGCCAGATAACAATCCCTCTCAGTCTTGGAGAAGGGGCCGAAAAAGCGGTGTGAGATTCAACAACCTAAAGCTCTGATCAAGACGCCCAACTTGATTTTTTTCTTGGGTTAAGGAGCAAATTCGCCAATCAGCTATTAGGCCAGGAGCGTTGGACGCAAAAAACTTTCAAGGGTATCAAATATGCCAACAAACAATTGAATTTGTTAAAAAAACACAGCATCGTCAGATACCTTATAACTTCTGTTTGTGAAGGTTGCCATGTAGGATTTTTTGTCCAGGTGGCCTTTTTTTTTGTTTGTCCAAGTGGCCCTTTTTTTTGGTTTTTTTTTTAAACACACGATAAAATGAGAGATTGAGACGGGTACTGGGTTTTGAGCAAAAAAGAAGATGGGTACTGGGTTCAAAGTTGAAATTCATCCATGGCTGGAAATTCAAGGGTTAAAATAAAATATACCCAGACCAGCGAACCAAATAAAATACAAATTTGGGAATAGCAATACACTGAGTCATCTTCAATTTTGAACCCTGGTTTTGCAGCAGAGAGCAGCAATCACGATGGACAGACTGGTGAAAGCAGAGGAGAAGGAAGTGGAGTTGATCTTCAAGAAGGGCCGGAGATGCAGCACATCGATCAAGCTCACCAACCTTATGCACACCATGTCTGTGGCTGTGTCTCTTACACCACAAACCCTTTTCTGTTTTCCTTAAACTGATCCTTCTCCGTAATCCCTCCACTCTCTTCGTCTACATACATACTCCTCCTTTCTCAACCCTCCGACCAACCTCCTTTCTCCACCCCTGCTGACGTCGTAACCGTCTGAACCGCCATGCTTCCAACCGGTAAGGCTCATCATAGTGATCTTCGCCACCCAAGTAATTGCATCGCTTATTTGCTCGATCTCGCGGCAGGGAAGGAAATTGCGACCAAGAAGAGACCTCCAGTTTGTGTTTATCTTGGTTTCAAGTCACGATTGAAGCTGTCACCAGGAACCCTCATTTTTCTCGCTGAGGATATCTGCATTTTTCTGTGGTTCTTGAAGCAAACGATGAGTTTCTGACCCAGATCATGATTTCTTGGATGGTGGATGCTGGTTTGTGTTTCCAGTTAGATTCAAGATCTTCTCCTTTTCTCTTTGAGATTTTACTCCTTTGTGACTTCTTCTTCTTCGATCTGGGTAGCTGAATCGGGTCAATTGGATTCTTCACCCCCCAAAAAAAAAAAGAAAGAAAGAAAGAAAGAAAGCCACTGGGCACTGACCACAAAAAAGAAAAAGGACTAGCTGGACGAAAAATCCTACATGGCAATCTTAATAGACGGAAGTTATAAGCAATCTGACGGTGCTGTGTTTTTTTAACAAATTCAATTGTTTGTTGGCATATTTGGTACCCTTAAAAGTTTTTTTGTGCCCAACGCTCCTGGCCTAATAGTTGGTTGACGAATTTGCTCCTTAACCCTTTTTTCTTTTTCTTTTAAAATATACTCAAAATTCAGTCATTAAAAGTAATTAACTCACTTCTCATCAAGCTGAGCTCCTTATCTATCACTCTGGTTTTATTTATAAGTCTACTTTGACCAAAAAATTTAGTTCTTTTTATAAGTCCATTTTGACTAAATAAATGAGATTGTAATAATTTTGCCCATAGTAATAATGATGAGAGAGATTGGCTAGACATATTGGAAAGAAAAAAAAGATGAAAGAGACAATAAATTTTAAAAGGTATTCATTCATAAATGAGGATAAAGTTAGAAATTTGTTCCATAATCATTGAGGTATTTACTTTTCCTTAGAGTATGTGAAATTTGATCAAACTGGATTTATAAATAGGACCAAAGTGGTAAATATTATCAAGTGGGTGTCATATCTTCCACCTCAGCTTGAATGGATGCAAGATTACGGAGTTCATACCACATATTTGCTGTCACATTAAACTTAGCCTTCCTTGTTGGCATGATTATGAATTTCACATGCTGAAAGGCATAATTATACCCTTTCATCCATGATTTTGGCACAAAACATGGTAAATACCATTCTAATCGTATTTATAAATGTAATTAACTTAATTCTCATATACTAAAGAGAGTCAATTAACACAATAATTATAGACTAAATTTTTTAATTTTACTCTCTTTTATGAATATGTATTATTCAGCTTTTTCTTCCCCTTCTACCTTTAATAGGGTAAAACTATAATATTCTCGTTTATTACTTAGAGGTCAGGTTTTTTTTTTTTTCCCAAATTAGACTTCTAAACAGTAATAATATAATTATAATAAGTGTAACATAACTTTAAAAAATTATGAGTAATAATATCCAAAGTGGTGGCTGGTCGGCAGAAAAATGTTGAAAGTGGCGATTCCTTTTCTTATTATTGGATAAAGATTATTGAGAGCGACTTTCCTAGAAGAAACCCTTCTTATATTTTATTTTGTAAGAAAAGATAGTGAATTTTGTATTGGGAAAAAGCAGAAATATAAGACTCCCTCAGTCCCTTTTATCTTTAATATAAGAAATCTTGAAAATTTCTTATAAGACCCTAATAGTCAATAACATTAATTCCCAATTTAAATTTTTTATTTTCTACAAATGCCTTTATCAATTTGTAGAGAGAGATGGCATAAAAAAGAGAGATGGCAGAAAATTGATTTTGAAATTGTAAGATTTTAACATGTATTTATTTTTAAAAAATAAGTTGTAAATTGCTTATCAAATTCATTATTTTCTTATAAATTATTGGTAACAAATTTGATTTGAGAATTCACAAATTTTTTTTAAAAAAAAATTGCCTTTTTTGTTTTTACTTTTAATTAATTTTCTAATATTTATGAAGTAGTTAAGGATTGGAGGAGCAACTTTGAAATTGGAATCCACTTTTCTCCCGCCATCATCATCACCATTAGCAAAAGCCAAAGTCGGCATATATCATAAGGTCCCTAGTAATTTTTTTTTTTTTTTTTTTGGTTGGGTAAAGTATACGTTTGATCCTTTATATTTGTCTCGGGTATCATTTTAGTCTTTTAAGTTTATAAAATACACGTTTGGTCCTTTAATGTTAACACCGTTAGTGTGACTTAACGGAAAATACTGACTCAACAATGTTAAGAGATGATTGTGCAATTAAATGCTACCTAAACATACTTATATGTTAGTGTTTTAATAAATTAATATTTTAAATCCTATTAATTGAAAAATATTTAATCTTCTTAAACTGTTTTAGGGTTTTTTTATCGTTTGTTCTGATTAAATATATATATTTTTGGTCAAAGGAGATTAAATATTTTTCAATTAATAGGATTTAAAATATTAATCTATTAAAATACTAACATATAAACATGTTCGATTAGCATTTAATTACATAGTCATCGCTTAAAGTTGTTGAATCAGTATTTTCTATTAAATCAGACCAACCATGTTAATATTAAGGGATCAAATGTATACTTTACAAACTTAATGGACTAAACTGATACCAGAAGCAAACATAAAAGACCAAATGTATACTTTAGCCTTTTTTTAATTTAAAAAAAGACACATTTTTTGGTTATTGCGGAGAGATTATGTCATAATATTATGATTTGTGAAATAAAAATGTAAAAATACCAGATTCAATGTACCGGTTAGATTATGGCACCACTCTTTTGTATATAATTTTTTGACACTATTGCGATCGCTACTATATTTGCAACGATTTTGAGTCACCGTTATAAAATTCATATCTAGAAGACAAATTATTTAGAATAAAATGCGTATCTAGATGACATATTATCGAGAATTACAAATGTTAGCAGGAAATTTTAGCAAAATTTGACATAACGGGAAAGGGAATTGAAAATTTGGCTCTAAAATGGTAGCATTTCTAAAAACCACTACTCAATACATCCAAGAATTTGAAAAATGCACGTTAAAATATTTGTAGTGGTTACGTATTGAATAAATTTTCAAAAATTGCATCAAATATTTGATCTGAATTTAAATTTAAATTTGTAACAGTTTTAAAACCATTACAAAATATTGCCAAAAAAAAAAAGCAAGATGGTCATTTGAGTCAATTGTTACAATATTATATTGAATATTTTATTATTTAAGTAACAATTTAAATGATAGTTGTTAATATTGGAGAAAAATGATTAAATTAGGTTAGAATAGATAGGTATAAATATTATTTAGGTTTAATATTAATAATGTGTAGGTGACAAAATTATTATGTTATCCACTAGATGATATTTGATTGTGGAAGGAATGTTGAGAAAAATTCCTTAAATTTCTAGAGAAGAAGAAAAAAGAATTTGAAGAAATGTTATTAAATCTCAAGGTAGTGGGACTTTAAGTGTTGTTGTGCGATTAGAGTTGTAAGGGGGAGCGAGTCATAATGGGGATTATTTTGAATTTATGTAATCGTTGAAAGATAGTAGAAATATTTTAGGATATTGATATTACAGGAAAAATATTTCGGAATGCATGACTGAAAACTAATTAATTTGAGATATTATGTGAAAAAAATATTTTTAAAAACAGTATATAATCTAAATATAAATAATATATATATAAAATAAAAAACCTAATCCTTCTAATTAGGAGGATGGGCATGTAAGGGGGAAAAGCACCTTGTGTGGTCCCCTATAGGAATGGGTCATCACTCATCAAGATAAGTCTAAATGTAATGACAAAAATATCTCAATTTATTTTCCTTTTTTTCCATATTAATTTATGTAACTTATAAAATTTATATAATATTTAATGTTGCATTGAGGTCTTTTATGGAGATTATTTCACATTAATTATAATTAATGAATCAATCTCATTTTGCTATCGGGAGTGGGATGAGACTGAGGGAGCGACTAGAATGAGGTTGGCATGTATAACTGTATAAGTCTGGTAGTGGACTATAGCCTGTTGTATGAAAATAAAACTTAGGTTTGGTCAAAATTTTGTAAAACATTAATAAAAAAGTCAGAATCAATTTTAGACCCAAAACCTAAGTTGTAGAATATATATATATATATATATATATATATATATATATATATATATATATATGTTTTTCAGATTTTTTTTCTCTTCTATGTCATACTCAGTATTTTTTTAGTACACACTAAATATTCTTAAGTATTTTTTTTAGTATCAATCAATACCTTGAAATATTTTTTCAAGATTAGTCAGTACTTTAAAATATTTTTTCAAGATTATAAAATAAATTTTTAAAATTATGAGAATTATTTTTTTTAGCACTATTAGTATCTTTTTAGTATCATTAATACCTGGAAATATTTTTTCAACATCATTTATTACTTTGAAATATTTTTTTTAATATCCTAAAATAAATTTTCAAGATCATGAAGTATTTTTTAGTGTTGGTATGTATTTTAAGTATTTTTTTTAGTTCCCTTCTGTACTCTAAAATATTTTTTTAAAATCCTAAAATAAATTTTTAAAATCATGAAATATTTTTTTAATATCTTTCTGTAGCCTTAAATATATTTTTGATATCAGACCATTTCTTATCCAACTGATCTGAATTTTTTTAGAGGTTTTAGACACATAGAACTTCATTTTGCTAGGTGAGATCATCCATCCATTGTAGTCTTTTATTATTATCCCCAGAATTTTCGTGAAAAGGCTGCAAAATGAAATAGAAAAAGTCATTTTGTAACTATAAAGGATGCATGTATTTCTAACAGGTAAGAAATACTTCTCCGCTCTTTAATATAACATATATTTGAAAAGTTAAACTTGATCTTAAATATAAGATAAAATTTTTATATTTATCAATCTTTTTTTAATTTATTCTTACTAGTATTATCTCAACAATAATCAAGAAAGAGAGGGAATAGAGGAATTAAAGAAGATGACAATGATGATTTAGAAAATATATGTCAGGTTAACTAACTCAAATAACTTTCTTAATCTAATTAAATTAGATAACTAAT
This sequence comes from Acacia crassicarpa, assembly GCA_034222035.1. NCBI lineage: Eukaryota > Viridiplantae > Streptophyta > Magnoliopsida > Fabales > Fabaceae > Acacia > Acacia crassicarpa. The sequence continues at coordinate 47,362,323 of JAWXYG010000003.1, forward strand.
TCTTATATTAATGATCAAAAAAGTATTCTATAGATCTTACTTTTTTTGGGGGGGGGGGGGAATTATAGATCTTACTTTTTAATCAAAGAAAGAGCAATCATCTTCCACCGCAATCAAGAATCGTAAACGAGTTTTTTTGCTTGGCCCAAATTCTAAAAGAGTATAATTTTCTAACGAGTTTGTTTTATGCTTGTTTCTTGTTTCATTTTTGGTAGTCGTAGTTTGTTTTTTAAGAATCTAATTCTGAAGCTTTGATAATTAGAGCGTTCATGAAACCCGCCAACTCAGTCATTGACCAGTCTAGCCCGAAAAGGGGATAAAAAAACCCAAATAGCTTTGGACAAGACTAGGTCTGACCTGAAGACCAGGCAGGACCGGGTTCTGGGTAAGGGTAAATGACTAGTGAGCCCGGTCCTATCCGTATAAAAATATATATTTTTAATAAAATTTAATATATAGTCTTCAGTAAAAAAAAAAAAAAAAAATCTTCCTGCTTGAACGACATCGTTAAATGAGATTTACATTTCACACCTTCTACTACTACCGTAACCCTAAAATCTCTGATTTCCCATTCATTCGGCCTCCTTCCCCGACCCCAACATTTCAGATCTCCTTTTCCTTTTCCCCCATTTCGAAAACCCTAACCCAGTCGCCAGTCTCTGTCTCCGTCTCCGGCTTCGTCTCTGTCTCCGACTTCGAGATTCAATCGGCGGTCCCAGCTCCATCGGTGCCAAGATCTTCGGTGCTCGTTCTCCACTCTCAAGCCCGATCGTCTCTGTTTCCAGACTTAGCGACTCTCTCCCCTCGTCTCCAGCTTTCGGGTCTTTGCTACTCTCTCGTCTGTCTCATCTCTAGCCATCAGGCCTCAGCCACTCTCATCTCCGGCTTTCAGGTTCCTTCTTCTTCTCCCTTATGCCTATTTGTTTGCTACTATGCTGATTCTTGCACTATCTGGTAAAAGTCTTGCATTATCTGTTGCTATACTGTTTAGGCGTTTACTGTCTATTTTTGTTTATCACTATAGCTGTGAAAGTTGCTTTACACTGAGTCATTTCCTCACTTAAATTCATATAAGGGTGCTTAAGAATTCTATTGAAAGCTATTCAAGTCCTTTACACTTAGTTCCATATATGAAGAGGCTTGTTGCTATGGTCATATGAAAAGCTGTAGGTTGATTTTGCTTTTTTTTTGTTTCACTAAACTTGCTGTCACTGGGCTTGTTCTTTAGTTCATATCTTTTTTAAAAACAATATGTAGTATTTGTTTTACTTTTCCAGATAGGCAGAAATCAGAAGACATAGGCAGCTGGACCCCTAACTCGGTCCAGTCTGCTACTCTGCTTAGCCCGGGAAAGACCGGGTTTTTGACCGGGTAGGACCGGGCTTCGGGTTGGCATGTCCAGCCCGACCCTCCCTCCGGACCAGACCACGGGTTCATGTCCAGCCCGATCTGGTCTGGTTCATGTACAGCCCTAATAATTACCTTTGTAACGCAAAAATAGTTGCAAAATCATGGCCCTTGTTTCTTAACTACTAGAAAACCATAATCCTTGTGCTTGAATGCTATTGGTTCTCTAGAAAGGGGACAAAGGAGGCGCTGAGTTGTTGCCACCACCCACCATTGAAGAATTGAAGCAGTAGACAACTCTGCGTTGTGAAATGAGAGAAGTTGGAAATGTTTCGAGTGTGAAATGAGAGAAGAAAAGGTGTGAATTTTTTTTTTATCCCACCAGATTTATGGAAACTTTTGGTTTTGATTAATTTAGATTTTGTCTCATGTAGGATCCTAGGTTATGGGAAAAAAACCCCAACACTATTTTCTCCATTCCTACTCTTTGAATTAAAAACATGGTGGTGAAAGAACAAGTTCCTTATCATATGTAAAACTGTGATATGAGAGAAGAAAAGAAGGTGGAAACGTTTAAAGTGTGAAATGAGAGAAGAAAAGAAAAGAAAATCTTCAGTCTATGTCTGGGGTAAATTGTAAAGTTATCAACACACGTGGTAGGTCACGTTAGCGCCATGTCAACGTTCCATCCAAGTTGACAGTCAACTAACGGCAGTGGTGCTGAGCGCTCCCAAAACGTAACTTCGTGTGTACTTTTATTCCTAAAAAAACTTCGTGGTGCTGGGCGCTGTGCAAAATTGCTCCTTCGCCCAGAGGGAAAAAAACTGCGAGAATGCCTCGACGCGCATTGTCGAGAATGCCTTCGGCTCTAAATATATAACCGCCATGATTATTTGGAGGTAGCGAGTTCCCCGTTATTAGTCAGTTGTTAGATATTAGTATATTAATTAAAAAACATAACACTCGAGTGCACTGGAAGTGCGCTCCAGTCAGTGAACAGTGAACTCTGAACTCGTTTTTTTGTTTTTTTTTGCCTCCTTCTCTTCTTCCTTCCTTCACCCTTCTTCCTTTCTTCTAGCGGCTCGTTTCTTCTTCCAATTTCTCTTCCAATCTCTCAACGCGAACCCTGCCTCAGTTTTTTTTTTCTTTTTCATTGGCGTCATCCGGTGCGGCATCCGCGGGTGCGGGGTCAACAGTGGAGGAGGGTGTGGCTTTGACGGCGGAGGGTCAAGACGATGGCGACCTTTGGCAGTCACGGTCGAGCTGAGGCTGAGTGTCGAGTGTCGGTTCATCTCTCTCTCCTCCCTGGGCATTATCGTCATTTCACACGAATCTGTACGAATTTGCATAATCCTCAAAAGTCTTTGACATCTCTCAGTCCTTTTGCAAATTCGGTAGGTTTTTGGGGGTTTTGCTAATTCAGATGGTATTTATTGCCTTTTTAAATTTTAGGTAAGGGTATTTTAGGAAAAAATATATAAATAAGTAATTTAGCTTTCCTCTTTAATCCTTCTAAATTCTGGTAATTTGCTCCTATAATTAGGACTAAAGGGAGTAGTAAATAAAAATGAAAAGTAATGAAGCCACGGCAAAGTAAGGTCTTCGTTTTTCAATCAATGGGAAAAGAAGGTTGGGCACAGTGAAGAGATAAAAGGTTGTTGGCGTCTTCAAATCATCGCAGCGAGTCATGATTACTGGAGAAGAAAGTGATAAATATAAATTTTTATCATAAATTTTGCGTATCTAATATCTAATAATCTATAAATAAGAGTATAAAATGCTTCTGGAAAGTAGAAATTGACCTTACTTGCTTTTATTTATTTATTTAAATGATCATGGTTCATGACTCCGCAGAAACGCGTAAATTTAGGAGACATCAGCGGCTTTCCCGGAAGAAAGTAAGAAACTGTGTGCGTATGTTCCATATTTTTTCCTTAAGGAAAAAATAGTGAATTTCGTACACAGGTATATAACAGCTGTCGAGAACATTTCCAGTTTTCACCACTAGGCAGAGCAACTAGAGTCAGTATAATAAAGTCCTAGTAAATCATCTTTTAACAGTGAGGCGTGAGTGTAGAGAAGAAAGTGAGATCGCTTGAACAACTTTCGTAAAGCAGTATTGGTTATGGTATAACGAGTTTTACAGATCTGTACAATTTCATTTTTCTTTATTAATATTGTTTCGTCTACTTGTTTAAATTTCACACCTCTTCTTACTTTCCTTGTCTTTGCCCATTACACAGGGGATATAACGAAAGGAATGAAGCTCTGAAACGGCATATAATGTCGGGAGGAGAATCTTCTTCTACCTCTAATACTCTTCATTCAACCCCTCCATGGAAATATGATGTTTTCTTGAGTTCTGCAGGAAAAGACACTCGCTTGAATTTCACAGGTCACTTATATGAAGCTTTCATTAGAAGTGGCATTACATGTTTTAGGGATGATTTAGCTCTTGGTGAAGGGGAGGACATAAATTCTCTCTTTGAAGCAATTAAGGATTCTCTCTGTGCTGTTCTTGTCATCTCTAGAAATTATGCAAAATCTAAATGGTGTTTGGATGAGCTTCTAGAAATTCTTAAATCTCGAAAGGAAAAGGGTCGAAAGGTTTTTCCCATCTTCTATAATGTTGATCCAGCTGATGTAAGAGGTCAACGAGGGGGTTTTGGGGAAGCCTTTGCTGAACTTGAAAAGAAATTGACAGAAGATACAACCAACAAAACGCAAGATACTTGGACCTTGGCTGAATTTGTAGAGAAATTAAAAGAAAATAAAACCAAAGTGCAAAAATGGAGAACTGCTTTGTCAACAATTGGCAGCTTGTCCGGATGGCCCACAGGGGACAAGTAAGTTTTCTTTTACAACCATTTAATGTTATTTTCCATATTTATTTAACTTTATAATTCTTTTCATGATCTATAATTTGGGTTTAAATAGGTCATAATCATTTTTATAGTCTTCCTTTTAGACAATAACGGGAATATCTCGCATCCATTTGAATAGAAATGACAATCTACCATTAATAACTCATATTTAATAAATTCATTCAATGTCTAAAATCGGTCATATTCGTTCATTGAAACATATCCATTAAGGATATACTGGTTATGTTAATTTTAATTTATTTTCAATAACTTAATTATAGTTTACAAGGAGTATTCGTTTATATATATATATATATATATATATATATATATATATATATATATATATATATATATATATATATATATATATAGTTTTTTGTTGACCGGAGTTCGGTTAGATATGTTTAGATTATATGCAATCTCTATTATTAACCTCTATAGCTTATTTAATAATAGCTTATTTAATATTTTCATATATTATCAAGATTCATGAGAGTCAATAATTTTTTCTTTGACCTGTCTCAATTTAAAATTTATTTTCAAATACCATAAAATTATAGTAATTTGTATGGGATAATCTTATCTAAAGCTATCTAAAATAGAAAAATTCAAAATTAAGTTGGTAAATTCAACAAATCTATAAATAACTCATTAACCCAATTTGAGATTTAAAAATGTTGTAAAACGACTTTAGTACTCTATCCTCCCTTCCCTCCCCTCTTAAAAGAGTCCTTTAAGAGTTTTGTTGGGCTTTTTTTCCCCCTATTTGCCACTTTTTAAATAACTAATTACCATTTTGTCATTGTTTCTAAACTATTTCTCAATGTGCCATTATTTAGTTAACCAAGATTTAGTTGACTAATCTAAGTGGTTTAATCGACTAAATAGCGATAGGGTTTTTTTTTAAAACCCCAATCGGGGCATTTGAAACCCTAATCTACTACAAAACCTCCCCAAACCTCTCCCCCTCTGTTTTTTTCACCAAATCCTTGCTGAATTTGTTGGTGGGTAGCGAAGAAAACTTCATTCTAACATCATTTACGTCGATTTCGATATGTTCTCATATCCATTTCGCATTTCCGCCATTGTTCTTTTATGTGGGCTTTTACCTTTTCTTGGTCCGATTATTTATTTATTAATATTTTAGTATAAATTATAGGATTAAAATTTGATCTATATCCTTCATAATTGCAATCTGCAATAAATAAAGAAATTTTAAATTATAAAATATTATAATAATAATTTTATAAAATATTAAATCTAAAATATACATTTCATTATCTAAGGATGGAGATGAGATGATGATATAAAAAAGGGTAATGAGGATATCATTTTCTTATATTTTGATATAGTAATTTTTTTTATCCTCTATAATCTCGTATAAGATTTCATTTTCCTATATTTTGATATATTATGAGTAACGTATGAATGCTTGTCGGAGGTAGATTGAGTACCTCAAGAAGTTGTTGTTGATGAGTTTGAAAATGAAGACATCATTAGGGATTTTCATATCTATTTTAAATCAGTATCTTAACTAATCAATTTGATATTTTGAATGCAATCAATATAAATTATAAATTTTGAAAAAAATTTCTTCATATTCAGGTTTAAGAAACCATAAAATTAATTTATTTTTATTAAGATTTTATATTGGGGATTTTTCTGTTAGGATTCTTAATTATGTCCTCGATCCTCACTAATCTTGAGTGAATTTTGATTTTAAATATAAAACTCATTTTTACTTTTAATTAATTTGTCTACCTTCTAAGGAAATGGGGGTTCGCATAAACGAAAGAACAACCGCGGAAATTCGAAATGGAGATAAAAACGTATCGAAATCAACGCAGATGATGTTAGAATGAAGTTTTATTCGCTGCCCACCAACGGATTCAGTAGGATTTGGTGAAAAAAACAGAGGGGAGAGGTTTGGGGAGGTTTTGTGGTGGATTAGTGTTCCAAATGTCGCGATTGGGGTTTGTAAAAAACCATGTCGTTATTTAGTCGACTAAGCCACTTAGGTTAGTTGACTAAATCTCGGGGACAGTCAAAAAAATCAACGCCCCGCGTTTTAGTCGACTAAACCAAGGTTTAGTCGATTAAATAGTGGCACATTAGGAAATAGTTTGGAAACAGTGGCAAAATGGTAATTAGATATTTAAAAAGTGGCAAATAGGGAAAACAGCCTGTTTTTTTGCTCTATATATAAACATTAATATATAATAAAATAAAATTTCGTAAATCAAAGGTTTTTTGTGTGTTCTAAAATGATAATCAAGAATAATTCAAGGGAAAAAAAAAAAAGCTGAAGCATAACAAATGCCATAATCAATTAAATGATTTGTAGTTGAAAAATCTATTAATTGATATTAAAGATACAAAAATAGATCAATGAGAGTGTTTTTAAATCGGTCATAATCATTTTCATGGTCTTTCTTTTAGATAATAAAGGGAAAATCTCGCATCCATTTGAACAGAAATGAGAATCAACCATTAATAATTCATATATACTCGTAATATATTTATTCAACATCAAAAATTTGTCATATTCGTTCGTTCATTGAAGCATATCCATTATGGATGTGCTGCTTATGTTAATTTTAACTGCTTTTCAATAACCTAATTAAAATTTTTAAGTAGTATCCGTTTAGATATGTTTGTTTTTACCGTAGTTCGTTTAGATATGTTTAGATTATATGCAATGTCTATTATTAACCTTTATAGCTTATTTATTATTTTCATATATTATCAAGATTTATGAGAGTCAATAATTTTTTTCTTTGACCTGACATAATTTATTTTCAAGTACCATAGAATTATAAATTTTATGGGAAAATCTAATTAAAAGCTATCTAAAATAAGAATATTCTAAATTAGGTTCATAAGTTCAACAAACAAATCTTTAAATGAGTCATTAATTCAATCTGCAATCTCAATGTTAGTAAATTGACTTTAGTATTATCTCCTCTCTTAAAAGAGGAAATTGTGAATAAGTTGATTTTTTTTTTTTTTTTGGTGTATAATGATCAAGCTTTTAATTTTGATGGGCTTGGGATCAATTCTGCTCTGGCTTGCTCAACAATTCACATCCCACTTGTTTCCATTCCTGTCGACTTTATATTCTTATGAAAATTTAATAACACTTCCCAGAAAAGAAATTTGTATCTTTAGTCAACTAAAATACAATTTTCACGAAAATCATATTTTTCTCGTTCATTATATATATATATATATATATATATATATATATATATATGTATATTTATATAACACATGCTAACAATGATTTTTTTGGTAGGTACGAAGCAGATATTATAAAAAATGTAGTTGGAGATGTATGGAGTTTTTTAAGTACTAAATTACCATCTTTCGTTGACAATTTAATTGGAATGGACTCAAAAGTGGCTGATGTGATTCCATTATTGGAGATTGGGTTGGATGACAAACGTTTTGTAGGGATATGGGGCATGGGCGGTGTGGGTAAAACAACTCTGGCTAGAATTGCTTCTGAAAAACTATCGTGTAAGTTTGATGTTTCTTGTTTTCTTAACAAAGTTAAAGATACTTTGCTTAACAAAGGTCTGGTCTCTTTGCAAAAAAGTTTTCTTTCTCATCTCCGAATAAAAGAGGAAATACATGATGATTATAAAGGAATGCAGATGATAAGAAAGCTCCTCTGTGAGAAGAAGGTCCTCCTTGTCCTTGACGACATAAATGATACGAAACAATTAGACAATTTGGCTGAAAGTCCAGATTGGTTTGGCAAAGGAAGTAGAATAATTATCACGACAAGAGATAGCCACTTGCTCACCTCATTTGGAGTGAAAAGAATATATAAGATGGAAACCATGAATGATGATGAATCTCTTCAAATCTTTTCGAAAAAAGCATTTAATGAAAATCATCCTGAAGAGAAGTATTTGGAGTATTCTAAATCTTTGGTTAAATGTGTGGGAGGCCTTCCAGTGGCTCTTCAAGCTTTGGGTTCTTATCTTTGTGGGAGAAAGGAAGAATAGTGGAGAGATGCTTTAAATAAATTGAAGCAAATTAATCCTTATGAAAATATTCTTAAAATACTTCAACTTAGTTATGATGGATTAGATAACCAAGAACGGACAATATTTTTAGATGTTGTTCGTTTTTTCAAGGGTTGGGAGAAAAAAAAAGTGATTCAAATTTTGAAAGCTTGTAATCTTAATCCTACACTTGGAATAGAGTGCTTGATTGAAAAAACTTTGCTAGTTGAAACATTTGGCGAATTACAAATGCATGAATTATATGAAGACCTGGGTTGGAGTATAATTGAACAACAATCCCCCGAGAGCAAATTGTGGGAGTTTGGGGAAATTAATGGAGTACTGAAAAATAATAAGGTGAGTGCCTTATTTTCTAAATATCTCAATTTGTTGACATACCTTTAACGTTTGTAATATTCTTTACTTCCTTATTATTCTCATGTTATTTTTATGGAAAATTCCTTTTTTAATTAGGGATCTGGAGAAATAGAAGCTATTGTTTCGAACGACTATTTTTGTAGAGACGGAGGCATGATAGAAGTACATCCAGACAAGATAGAAGTATATCCTGAAGCATTTTCAAATATGAGTAGACTTAAAGTACTCATCTTTCGTTATGCAGTCAAAGTACCAGCGGGATTGAAGAAATTTTCTTGTCCATTAAAAGTTGTCCAATGGCCACTTTTCCCCTTGGAAGATCTTCCACTTCCATTGGATGAACTTGTTCATATTGAAATGGATCATAGCAACCTGAAGCAACTTTGGAATGACATAAAGGTGAGGTTGATGCTTATTTGTCTTAAAAATATATCCACGTGTCCATGTTTTATTGATTCATTGTTTAGTAAGACTGATCATTCTACAATCTTTGTTTGACTAGTCCATGAATCACTTGAAGTTTATTGACCTCCAGGGATCTCACAACTTTACTGAAACTCCAGATTTCTCAAATGTTCAATCTCTGGAATATTTACGTCTTTCTTTTTGCAAATCCCTTGTCAAGGTCCATGAATCACTTGGAGTGTTGAAAGAGCTTGTTGAGGTGGACTTGAGTTTTTGTGAAAATCTTAACAGCCTACTAAGTAAATTGGAAACAAATTCTTTGAGAAAGTTAAATCTTGGTGCGTGTAAAAATGTTAAAAAGCTCCCAGAGTTTGGGGAAGGTATGAAGAAATAATCATATCTTGATGCTAGTGAGACAGCTATAACTAGTCTTCCTGAATCACTTGGATCCTTGATCGGTCTGAGGTATTTAAATCTAAGTGAAACTGGTTTAGTAAATCTATCCACTAATTGCTTCTCTAGTCTTGTTAAACTTGTCTATCTTTCATTGGAGCGTTGCAAATCGCTTGTGTCATTGCCAAGGCTTCCACCACGGCTAATTCGATTAGAAGCAAGTGGTTGTTCTTCAATGGAAGATTCATTAGATGAACAGATGTGGAATTTGGTGACTTCACTTGGCCATGAGGTTTGCTGGTCTTCCTACATTCTATGTAATGATTTATGTTTACTGTTTTTTTTTTTTTTTTTTTTTTTGCTACATATACATTACATGACTAATTTTTTATTTCAGTGCTGTGGGCAAACTAAATATGTAATCTCTGAGAAAGAAGAAGAAAAGATGCTATTCCCTTATGATGAAGGTCTTGATGATAACGTTTCTTTGTTAGATGAGTTGAAGCGCGTTGAGGTAATGTGTGTGTCAATTTTGTGTCTTCTTCTCGCATTTTCATTGAGTAATTAATGTTAACAACAATTTGGTATGTATGCAGCCACAATATCAGCCCCTCAAAAATTTTATTGCAATCATGCCATCAGGAGGCGAAATACCATCATGGTTTGATCCAAACATAGAATATTATGATGAAGAAAGAGATAAATGTGAGATAGAAGTGGAGGTACCTTCAAATTTCCATGATAGTAAATGGTCGGGAATTATTGTATGCTTGCATTTACAACGGTGTGGAGGTATGCTAAGTTGGGGTTTTAAAGCTCCGAAAGATGATAAATATAATGGATGGGCAGGGGCGGCAAATTGTCTTTTTGCGTTTTATGCAGAAGATGGCCTGTGCGTAATAGTGTTGGAATTTAATGAGAAAACCTGTTGGCAACACCTAAAAGGAGATAATAAGATAATAATTCCCTTCACATCCAACTTTCTCCTGGTGGTTTAGACATGTTTGAAGATGGGTTAGGCATTTTGGGATATGGATGGAGAGTGATATGTAAGGAAGATATACAACACTTGTGCCATCCCAATCATTTCGACCATTTCACCCAACCCCAACATGCTCCAGCCTCTGTGGTCGAGCTTCCCTTTAAACTAGTTCGTAGTGTCCTTGGGGACGACTTGTAGTTATGCCTACGCCAAGCTTTCAACCTTGGTTGTAGCAAGGTCTGTGTAGAAAGTGTGATCAATGGTTTTTTTTTTTAAAAGGTGAGACTATTGATTAAATATTTTTCATTATTTGATGATTTTGTACACTTAATATTAGGTTATAAGCTTATTGAGAGGTTATAAGTTTAGTAACATTTATTACATCACGTTTGCTAGTTTATACTCTTATAAATCTAAAAAAGAAGGATTAATCATCGTAACCCCTCCACAACTTATTTCAATCCGCCACATTTGAACATGTTTGTTAGAGCAAAAGACTTCATAAGATACATTTGTTAGTAGTTATTCTTCTCCTTGCCCTCATTATCGTGACACTTCCTTACTCCTTACTCTTATTCCTATCTTTATATATTGTCTTTGTTTTCCCAAACTATTAAGTTGAATAGGTTGTTGACTTTATTCAAAGTCACCATTTTGGTTACTAAGACACTCACTTTATCATTTTGATAAAGGAGGAGGCATGACATCTATCACAGTACAACTAATTTTTCTTATACAAACAAAGGATGGATGAAACTTGTAATAGATTGGAGGAAAGTGATAAAAGGTTGAAAGTGATAAAATAATATAATAAAACCTCAATTATTTAGTAGTAATAATATCGAAAGTGGCTGGTCACAACACACACACACACAAATACACACACACATAAAGTGGCCTTTTCTTTCTTTTTTTTTTTTGGATAAAGATTATCTAAAAAAGGAGGATTTATCATCGTAACCACTCCACAACTTATTTCTTTTTTTTTTTTGGCCAAAGCTCCACAACTTATTTCAATCCGCCACTTTTGAACATAACATTTGAACATGTTTGTTAGAGCAAAAGACTTCACAAGATACGTTTGTTAGGATTTATTCTACTCCTTGCCCTCATTATCATGACACTTCCTTACTCCTTACTTTTATTCCTATCTTTATATATTGTTTTTTTTTTTTTCCAAACTATTAAGTTGAATACGTTGTTGACTTTATTCAAAGTCACCATTTTGGTTCCTAAGACACTCACTTTATCATTTTGATAAAGGAGGAGGCATGACATCTATCACAGTACAACTAATTTTTCTTATACAAACAAAGGATGAATGAAACTTGTAATAGATTGGAGGAAATTGATAGAAGGTTGAAAATTTAGCTTCTCTGTCCAAACATACCCACATCCTCTTAATTAAGAAAGTGATAAAATAATATAATAAAACCTCAATTATTCAGTAGTAATAATATCAAAAGTGGTTGGTCACAATACACACACATAAAGTGGCCTTTTTTTTTTTTGTCTTATTTTTTTTGGATATAGATTTTCTAGAGTAGCCTTCCAGGATAAAACTAAAGAAGGCTTTTGCTTCTCACTTTAAAATTAGTCATATTTGTTAGGAAAAGTCCTCTTTTTTCCTTCTTTCCCCTTTGTCTCAATATCTCATCTTCAAAAACGGATGGTTCAAATTTAATAATATTATATAAAATCATTATTACAATGTTTTCCAAATATTTTTTTTCCTTTTATTTGTATTACCAATTATTTAGATTAGATTTTAACTGTTTAAGTTTATTTATTTATGTTAATAATAATAGTTTTATAAAATGTCACAATTTGAACCACTAATTTTTTTTTTTAATCTAATGAGATTTTGAGAAGAAAAAGAAATATAGGAAAAATAAAAGAGCGTAAACCCATATTTTCTATATTTGTTTATATTTTATACTTTTTCCCCTTATATTTTGATTTAAATCATTTATAGTAATTTCAATAGTTTTTTTCCCCTTTCTTGTAGACATAATTGTAGCCGACAATAACAGGAAAATAGCATGCGTTAGAGGCAAAAATGACTATACTTTTAATAAAACCGCATATCTAATAATATATTTATTATGTTATGCATCGACAAACGTTATATTTGTTCATTAAAGCATATCATTATGAATTCTATGTTATGTTAATTTTAATTAATTTTCATCAAATTAATTAAAAGTAATAGTTTAGATATTTTTATATTGTATATAATAATTCATTTTATGTTTAACTTTAATATATTATGATGAGAAAATTATATTGAAGAACCTAATCTGAGTCAATACTTTTTCTTTGACCGGCTCACAATTTAAATTTAAGCACCATAAAAATTATAATTATATTGAAGCACCAGAACACAAGGGATCAACTTCCATATCTCCATAAAATGATTAAAACTCCGTTTTCTTTCTTCTCTTTTCCCACTCAATTTGTTTGTCTTTTTCATATCCGTTCCCCTCGCAGTTCGCTCGGGAATTTAAATCTAATTAATAAAAGCATAACCAATCAAATGTTTATTTTCTTTAAAATCTTTTAAAGTCAAACACCCTCGTTACCTTTTTGTTTTGCCTTAATTACACGTACCTTCCCTCAATTTTAAAAACATACACTTAGGTCTAAACTGTGTTACTTAACACCGATAGGAATATTCCAAAAATATTTTTAAAACATATTTTTAATTAAAATTTATATTAAAATACATTTTATTTACTAATCTACCCTTTACCCTATCAAATCCATAATTTATTTAATTTGGACATTTGCAAATTTGGGAAAAACAAAACGCGGCCAATTGTAACAGTAAAAAGGTACAAATATAGTTGTTTTTCCCTTTAAATGCCCGTAAATATAGTTTGGCATATAAACATGTTTAAAGTTTCTCTTAAATTATTTTGTATGATCAGGGGCTTTATTTTTTATTTTCGTTAATTTTATTTTTTACAAATAATTATTTGGTTAACGTTTATAAATGTTTGCAACAAAACAATGTTTTTAAGAATTATAAATTATAAATTTAAAATATGTATGCTTATGATAACAAAAATATGTGTTGATGTATTTAAAAATTAAAATTAATTTATGCTATATTATAACAAAAATATGTTTTTGAAATATGTTTTTATCCATTTTAAAAAAAAATACATTTCAAGAAATATGATAAAAATTAAAATTATAAAATTTTGTAATATAATCAAAATTAATAAAATTTAAAAATATTATAATTTTGAAATGTATTAGATTTATTTTTTGATTGTATGTTTTTATCTTGGTAAATATAAATGGTTAAATAATTCTTTTGTTAAATAGTGATAAAATACAAAATTTGGGTGTTAATTTAATAGTCCACTAACAGTTGGATGGAAGAAAAAGGAATCTTGAAAAAATAAGGAAGGTTTGTGTAACATATATTTTCATTCTAAGGGTGGTTTATCTAAGTTTTTAAAATAAAGGGGAGTTGCCTGTAAAGACAAAATAGAGGAGCCATTGGAATATTTTACTCAATCTTTTATATATCTAAATGCAAGGGGAAATGCATGATTTGCTTGAAGTAATACCCTTTGGTATACCGCCGACATGCATCAGAGTGACCACATGCAGTTCAGTCGACAATGTTATTTACTATTATAAAATTCTTGATTGTATTACAAAAATACCCACGAGATTCATTCGTATTGCTTACAAACTCTAAACATAAATACAAAATTCACATCAAATAATCCCCCGACCAATTGAAAATAAGACTGATATCTCTATTTGCTAACATCCACCGTCTTGCCCTAGGGGCTGCATCCAATGCGCTGTACAATTCATATGTAGTAATAAGGACTGCGAAACCTTAAGCTTATTTATTTCCTATTTTTTGAAAAAGAAAAAAAGGAAAGGAAAAAAAGAAGAAGAGAAAGGAAAGAAATAAGTAGAAAACCCTAATACGGTATTGTGTGTTGCTGTATTTGGGGTTTGAGGGGGAGATAAATAATTGAATAAATCTCGTATGCGGATGAGTCGTACTAACTACCAAGGTCTTACAAGGTACTTTTAGGGTGTGCATGGTAACACCATCAGAATGACTTTTTTCCTAATTTCTATGCTCCGGAACAAAAATGGATGGGAATTGTTTTTGGTAAATCCGGTTTTTTTTCCTTGCTCCCGGGATGAACCGGTTTATTTTTTGTGCTGGGGAGTAAAAAAAAGAAGCTAAAAATTTTAGCTTCTCTATTCCAGGGCAAAAAATCAGAATTTATTTTTCTATCAATCGAAACCGAAATTTACCCTTGTTCACCACCACCACTGCCGCTGCCACCCCCAACACCACCACTGCCCCACCGACACCACCTCGCCACCGCCGCCACCACCACCGCCACCGCCCCATCACCACCACCGTCACCACCACCACCACCACCGCCACTGCCCCGCCACCACCCCACCACCACCGCCACCGCCACCGCCGCTACCACCACCACCCCGCCTCAGCCGCCACCGCCACCGCTCCCACCACCACCCCGCCTCAGCCGCCACCGCCACCGCTCCCACCACCACCCCGCCTCAGCCGCCACCGCCCCACCACCACCACCACCACCACCGCCACCGCCATCACCACCACCACCACTGCCCCACCACAGCCACCACCACCACCACCCCACCACCGCCGCCACCACCACCACCGCACCATCGCCGCTCCCACCACCACCGCCACCGCCACCACCACCACCACCCCCTGGCACCGCCACCACCGCCGTCGCCACATAAATAATTTTTTGAATATAAAAATTACATAAATAATTTTTTTAGGAAATTTAAATTTAAATTTATTTGTAAAGTATAATAATTATATTAATTATTAAAGAAAAGGACAAAATGGTAAATATAACTCGTAAAAATAACTCATTAATCATTCATCTTCCTCCCTTACTATTTTTTTTAACTCCCAAACAAGAGGAGGAAGAATGTGTTACCAAACATAATTCTGATTCTCGGAGTAAAAATAAAATAGGTTAACAAACGTAATTCTGATTCTCAGAGCTCTTCGAAAGCGCAGAATCAGAAAAAACTGTTTTATCTCAGAAACAGTGCTGGGCAATAGAATGGTTGCCATGCACACCTTTAGTTTTCCAAAAAAAGGAAGAAGGTACTTTTAGTTTTTTTAAAAAAAAAATACTTTTTTTCTGTCACTGAAGTATTATACATACAACGTACTATTAATCACCTATTATTAATATTAGTTATTACAATCACGAAGCACCACAAGCTAATAATTTGACTGAATTATAGGAAGGAAAGAGTATTACTAGCATGTGACACTCAAAATAAATGATGTAATCTATCTATCTATTATATTTATTAAGAAAATTTGACCAAAAAAACAATATTTATTAAGAAACGGTGGTTTTTTTAAATGGATTATTTGACCGGTTAACATATTCCATTACACATATGTGAATCAAGACCGGTTTTATTTAACATTCGGTTTTTAACTATTATCTCTGATCCTAAATATAAGAATACTTTTCAGTGCAATTTGCATTATAAAAATGTTTTTATAATTATAACTAAAAAATGCTTTTAATATTCACTATCATTAAACAATCATTGTTGCCAAAAGTCATCTTTAGAAGAAGAAACGAATATACTTGAAGTCCAAAAACCATCCTTAAAATAACTCATCTTAAAAAATGATGAGTGTAAAATCATTTCTTTAAAACTCAATTATCCATACACTTCAATTAAATATCAGGATAATCACAATACTATGGCGAAACGATAAAGATTTGAACCTAAGGTCTACCAAAGTGGAAAATTCTCGTCCTTTTTTTTTTTTTTTTTCCAAGCATAAAATACTGTTTTTCAGTTTATTCGGTTCTTCAGTTTCAGTCTATTCCGTTTTTGGTGCATTATTTTTCAAAAAAAAAAAAATTTAAACTGAATAACTGAATATGCTCTAAAATTAGTTTAATTTACACTAAAATTAATTTAATTAATTTTTTATGGTCTTTGGTACCTTACAATGATTTTCTCAATATTTTTTTAGAAAGGTGCATCACTTTAAAATATTTTTTTTAAATACATCAAATCCTAACACAATTTATAATAACGAATTGAGTATTTTAAAATAAATTTTTTTTTTTTCGTGCATACAAAACAATGTAAGGAGCCAAGAAATTTTTAAAACATCACTATCACTGAACAGTCTCCGTGCAAATTCCTGGAAATTCCTTCCACCTCAAAAGATAAAAAGTATATGAAAAAGCCAAAACATCGCTCTAATGAAAGTGATGAGGCTGGAGTGATAAGACAAGGACTGACGGACTTATTTCACCAACAAGCCACTTGACCCACCCACTCCATTATTGGAGTACTTTTGCTTCTTCACTTTATAATTAATTATTTTTTTAGGTATATGGTATCCATAGCGGTGATTAATTATTTTTTTAGGTATATGGTATCCATTCTAGATTGGTGCAAAAAAATCCATTCTAGATTAAAAAATAATAGGTCAAACATCATGTTTAATATTTTTTAAAATTATTATGGGATTATCATTTATGCATTTACAACAGAAATTTTTTTCTGCAGCAAATGAGAAATGATGCAGTTTCATTTAGTGAAGCACCACACGACCACTCTGAGCACTCAACCTCCAACCCCATCACCTCTTCAGACCACTCCCGCTTCCAGTTCAGGCCCATCCCTAGGCTTGAGTTTTCAGTCTGATGGAGAAGTTTTCACCATCTTATATGTGGTTAGTACTTTATTTGTTATATACATATATATGTGATAGTCTTTCCCTGCTCACACGGCATTTATACCACAAAAATAATGTTTTTGGAGAAATAAGAAAGGAAGTGTGTGTGTAATGTAGGGAGTGGTGGCATCAGGAATAGCCTTCGTGGTACAGATATGGTGCATTGATAGAGGTGGTCCAGTGTTCGTGGCAGTGTATCAGCTTGTTCAAACTCTCGTTGTCGCTATTATGGCTTCCATCGCTTTAGGTGAAGAGTTCTACTTGGACCCGGAAACTTTCGGCGACAACTGAGAAGAGAACCTATGTTGCACCACCCTTGGTCTTTTTCCAAAAAAAAAAAAAAAGCTGAAACGTCGTCATTTCTCACTTACTGCAGAAATTAGTAAATCCAGAAATGATAATCCCAATTATTATTATAAATATAAATAAATAAATCTAAATAGTTAAAATATGATATACATAATCCGTAACCATAATACAAGTAAAAAATATTAATTGATAAACTACTACATTAAAAGCTTTAAAAAACATTAAATTTGAATAATTCATTTTCTAATCTAAATACGGACATAGGATTCAGGGGAAAGAAAAACAAACAAGGAAATGGATTCTGAAACATTTTTTCCCACAATCAATGGAGATTTCAGTTAACTAAAAGGATTATTATAGCTGTTCATTGAGGTGGTAAAGGGCCATACCAGCAGTATAAAGAAAAGAATATAAATTCAAATTTTAGAAAGCATATTTGTTGGAAAAAGTAAGAATCTCTTGCTCTTTAGGCCTCAAGGGAGAACTCTTGATAAAATAAAATAAAAATGAGTACACATGCAAAATGTTGGAAATATCTTTAATTTTAAATTATAATATAACATTCTAATTTTTGTCAATTTCTTTCTAAAAGATGCCTATTGATATAAATGAGAGATTATGTGAAATCAATAAGGTAGTTAAGGTACAAAATTTATATAAGGGCATTTTCCTAATTTTTTGAATTTTTTTTCCTAATTTTAAAATCTTTTTATAATTATTTTAATTTTTTCCTAATTATTTTAATTATTTCCTAGTTTTTTGAATTTTTCCCTAATTTTTTGAATTTTTTTCCTAATTATTTGAATTTTTAAAATTTTTTTAAAATTTTTCCTAATTATTTTATTTTCCCCTAATTTTTTGAATTTTCCTCTAATTTTTTGAATTTTTATTCCACGTCATCGCCACGTCAGCGTTCCAACCAACTAACGGCTGTGGTACTAGGCGCTCCCAAAACGTAACTTTTTGGTGCTGGGCACTCCAAAAAAAACTTCGTGGTGCTGGGCGTTCCTAGAGGCAAACTTTGTGATGCTGAGCTCTCCTTTACCCTAAATTTAAATTTTTTTTTAATCTTTCAGTCCTTCTTTCACGGTAGTTGCATCTTCTCACCGGCCAGCTGTGAAAAAGAACGACATCATCTTCTCTGTCCTCTTTCCTCTCTTCCCTTTGTACGTACGATCGAACGCCTGCGTTCCTCTCACCGGTCTAGCTTCTTTCTCCCAAAAAAAAAAAATCAACCACATTTTATAGTAATGATAAGAGGAGTATAATCGTCCATAACAAGTATATTCATTTAAAAAACATAATATTTCCTCTGATTCTTATTATAAGGCATCAACTAATAAGTTTATTTGGTTCTTTTTTTATAAAGCACTTATTTGTTCCCAATAAGCGTTGATTATTTTTTTTTCCATGTCTGTCCATAATTAATAAAGTTAGTAGGTGGGAGTAATAATTAATATGATACTCCCTCCGGTCCTAATTATAAGAACTAGTTGACTTTTTTGGAAAGATTAAGGAAACTAACTAAATTATTTTGAAGTAATTTTATTTTTATTTTTTTTCTTCAAACTAATTAGTTTAACTAATAAACTAATATATAATCTAAAGACATACAACATATAAAATGATTAAGTAACTAATTTAATTTCCTTAATCTCTCCAAAGAAAGTCAACTAGCTCTTATAATTAGGACCGGAGGTAGTATTAGAGTTTAGTGCAATTAGTAAAGGTTGCATTGGAAATTATTTAGATTCTAAGACAATTTTATTGATTTTAAGTGCTTTTATTGATTTATGAGAAAAATTAGTTAGTGCTTTATAATAAGGATAAGAAGGAATATAAAGTGGAATGAACGACAAAATTAAATAGAAATAGTGATTTTAAAAAGGAAAGGGTTAAGGTGCAATTTTACCAACGAACTATTGGTCTAAGAGCGTCCAACACAATTAACTATTAAATGGACCAAAAATACCAAAAAATTTTTTACTCATGAACGTTCAGTACAACGCCATTAGACAAAAGTTAACGTCTGTTATCTAAGGTGTAAATTGATCAACGAACTTTTACTCTAGGAGCGTCCAACACAAAATTCTAAATTTTACTAAATTAAATAAGTTTTTTTCCCCTCAATTTTCATTGTTCAAAACTACTTATATAGATATCTATAGACAAAAATAAATCATTCTTCACTTTTGTCAAAATTATAATTTGCTAAAATAAACAAAATTTTTAATTAAAAAAAATTAATTATATGATTTAAATAAAACTTAAGGTGTTTTATAGTTTAATTTATATATATATATATATATATATATATATATATATATATATATATATATATGATTTATTTTTAATGGATATCAATATTTATACTTAATAATATAAATCTAGCAACTTGATGATATATTTGTTAATTAAATGATCTATTGATTATTTATGACTTGTTGGAAAAAAAAAAAGATAACTTAAGAGGCTTGATGAAGGACAATTTAATAATAGGCTAAGGAGTAATTTTAATTGGTTAAGGAGTAATTTGGGCTACAAAAATTTTATTAACATTAAATGAATTTTTTAAATCACATAAATTTCTTCTAAAATAAAAATAAATCACATAATTTTTGTTTAACATATATAATAAACTATAAAATACCTTGAGTTTTATTTAAATCATATAAATAAATTTTTTAATTAAAAATTTTGTTTATTTTAGCAAATTATAACTTGAACAAAATTGGAGAATGAGTAATTTTTGTTCATAGATATCTACACAAGTAGTTTTGAATAATGAAAATTGAGAAAAAATTATTTAATTTAATAAAATTTAGAATTTTGTGACGGATGCTCCTACAGTAAAAATTCGTTGGCCAATTTGTACCTTAGATAATGAACGTTAATTTTTGTCTAACGGCGTTGTGTAGGACGTTCCTTACTAAATTTTTTTTTTGGATACTTTTGGTTTATTTAATAGTTAATTGTGTTAAACGCTTCTAGACCAATAGTTCGTTGGTAAAATTGTACCTTAACTCAAAAGGAAAATATGGAGACGTCGCCAAGTGCCTCGTAGCGCGATGGCACTAGGGCCAACCTTAGGAACTGGTCTTCCCCATTGTCTAGGGTTCGAACCTGTCTCCCCCTCCCCACTAGTTGTATAAAATATATATATATATATATATATATATATATATATATATATATATATATATATGGAGACGTCACTATTACAGTGGGGTCACGTGCTAGTGCCTTTTTTGGTCGAAAGATGGAGGGGATTACAAAAATTGACTTGACTTAGGGATGTTTCACCAAGTTTAAATTCTCTCACGCATTTGGTTGTGCGCGTGTTGTTTTCTGGTTTATATATAAAAAATTTAAGATCCTTTATAACTAAATAAATTACTCACATTTTGAAAAAATATCCTTAACTAAGTGCAATAAAGGCTAGCACTTAATCCATTTGTCCTTCGTTCTTTCTTGACAGCATTCACACTATATTACTATTGGAAAAAATATAAATTTTGCGTATCTAATAATCTATGAATAAGAGTATAAAATGCTTTTAGAAAGTAGAAATTGGCCTTACTTGCTTTTTTTTTTTTAATGATCATAACTCCGCAAAAACGCGTAAATTTAGGAGACATCAGCGGCTTTCCCGGAAGAAAGTAAGAAACCATGTGTGCGTATGTTCCACATTTAAAAAAATAAAAAATAAAAAAGTGAATTTCACACGCGGGGTAAAACTGCTACTATATAACAGCTGTCGAGAACATCTTCAGTCTTCACCATTACCCAAAGCAAGCTAGAGTCAGTATAGAGTCCTAGTAAATCATCTTTTAGCAGTGAGTCGTGAGTGTGGAGAAGAAAGTGAGATCACTTCAACAATTTTCGTAAAACAGTGTTGGTCATTGTATAACCAGTTTTATGGATTTGCGAAAAATTGTTCCTTTATTATTAATTCCTCCACTTGTTTTTTCTTTGATTAAGTATTTGCCCATTATCCAGGGGAAAAAACGAAATGATCGAACCCCGGAAACGGCAAACAATGTCGGGGGAGAATCTTCTTCTACCTCTAATACTTGTAATTCAAGTCCTGATAAATGGAAACATGACGTTTTCTTGAGTTTTGCAGGAAGTGACACTCGCTTGAATTTCACAGATCACTTATATGATGCTTTCATTAGAAGTGGGATAAGATGTTATAAGGATGATGTAGATCTTCAGAGAGGGGAAGACATAGATAATCTCTTGCAAGAAATTCGGGATTCTCTCTGTGCAGTTCTTGTCATCTCTCAAAATTATGCAAAATCTCGATGGTGTTTGGATGAGCTTGAAACAGCTGTTAAATCTCGAGAGAATTTGGGTCGAAAGGTTTTTCCCATCTTCTATAATGTTAATCCTTCTGATGTAAGACACCAACAAGGAAGTTTTAGGAAAGCCTTTGCTGATCTTGAAAAGAAATTCAAGGGAAATACAACCAAAGTGGAATCTTGGAGAAGTGCTTTGTCAAAGATTGGCAACATATCTGGTGCGGAAACCAGGGGCAAGTAAGTTTTCTTTTACAACCATTTAATCATATTTTCCATATTTATTTATCTTTATATTTCTTTTCATGATCTCTAATTTTGGTTTTAATCGCTCATAATCATTTTCATTGTCTTCCTTTAAGACAATAACTGGAAAAACTCGTATCCATTTAAACAGAAATGAGAATCTACCATTCATAATAAAATAAAATTGACTTTAGTATTCTCTCCTCTGTTAAAAGAGAGGTTTATTGCTTTATATATCAACATTAATATATAATATAATAAAAATAAAAGTTCCTAAATCGAAGGTTTTGTTTTTTGGTTTTTTGTATTCTAGAAGGAAAGGATCATCATGAATTATTTAAGGAGCAAAAAAGGGAAGCATAATAAATGCCATGACAATATCATTTAATCGATTAAATGATTTTGTAGTCGAAAAATCAATTAATTGATTTGAAAGATGCAGAAAATAAATATTTGAGATTTTTTTTAAAAAAATATTTTATTTATTTTTATCAAGTGAGACAAAAAAAAAAAAAAAGGAATTATAGAATAACACATACCAACTTCAATTTGCAAAAGTTGATTAAAACAAAAGTCACTTTAGTTTTACCAACATTAATCTGGACAAACTCTGAATGAATTTCCTTCACACGCAAATGTGAGTTTTTTGAGAAAATAGTTTAGTTAAGATTTCAAATTTTTAACTTTTCCATTCTTTAATATAAATGATTATTAAGATTAATTATTTGTTTCTAATTAGAGGCCTGTAAATATGATAATTTCTAAGGATATTTTGGATATAAAGATATTAAATGCACTTAAAATTTCATTGAATGTTTTATATATTGAAATATAAAACTATCCAAAAAACACATGAAACAAATATTGTAAAACATATACTTAATATATCTATTAAAAAAGGTTTTTGTAATGACATATATTATATTTTTCAAAAAAATTTGTTCATTTTAATAAAATGAACTCCTTGTTTAAAAATATTCTACAAACGATTATATTTATTATATTTTCTTGAACAAAAAAAATATTTAACTATCATGGTTTGTACGAAAGCTATGGTAAGTAAATTATAGATAAATCATATTTTGGTTTATTAAATATTAATGTGTGTGTGTATATATTTATTGAAAAACATTTGTTACAGAGTGATAAAACTCTTTAACGACCATAGAGGAGAGGGTTTCAAGGCCATTACCTACATTTTGAAATCCCAAATTAAGTTAATAACTCAATTAAAGATTTATTGAAATTATTTAATTATCTGAATTGAAATTTTTTATTATTTGCTTTATGTGGGATGTTCTTGAATTTTAGTTAAGCACCGGAACACATTTAATTGACTTCCATGTGATCATAAGAATTCAAATTTCTTTTGAAATATTTTAAGATACAATTGATTATTGTGCTCCATAACTAAAATACCGCAAAATCAGACACCCAACTCCCTAGTGGTCCCTTGTTCTAACATTCCAGTCCTTCAATAATATAATTATTACAAGTTTTTTTTTGCCGAACAATAATTATCAGTTGTCCTTCAGTGTAAGTTTTTCTATATTATTTTAAATTTTCTTCTTGTTTTTTTTTGATTTTTTTTTTACTTGAAATTAGAAGTTCCTTTATACTTGTGCATAAGATCATTTTAATTTGTGAGCAACATATTAATGTGACAGGGGAAAACTAAAAGGTATTCATTTGTTTTGTAAGCGAAAAATTTTGAATGATGAATGGGTTAACTCAGTGACAGTACACATTGATGTTTAATACGTTGATGAATTTGTATCCATCGAAATCGTGAATAAGTTGATTTTTTTTTGGTAGAATGATCGTGTTTTTAATTTTAATGGGCCGAGGGTTCAATTTTGCTCTGGCTTGCTCTACAATTCACATTCCACTTGATTTACCAAAAAAAAAAAAAAAAAATCACATTCCACTTGCCAATAAGAGTTGACATAGATGGTAAGGGATCCAGAACTAGGCCCTTAGGTCTTGGGTTCGATCCCCTCTGCTGTCATTGAGACTCTTTTGGTAGGCGATTTCGTAAGTCCCCAATAAGTGCTCATAGAGCTTGGGGCCGTGCCTTGGCTTTGGTGGGGGACTGATGCCGAACCCCTCCAAAACTTTTTTTTATAAAAAAAAAAAAAATCACGTTTCACTTATTTCCATTCCTGTTGTTGACTTTATATTCTTATGAAAATTTAATAACAATTCCTAGTTATATAAAAAAGAAGTTATCTTTAGTAAACAATAATACAATTTTCAAGAAAATCATATTTTTCACGTGCATTTTATTTTATCATAACTATATATATATAAAACTCATGCTAACAATGATTTTTTTGGTAGGCACGAAGCAACTCTTGTAAAAAATATAGTTGGAGATGTATGGGGGTTTTTAAGTGCTAAATTACCATCTTTTGATAACAATTTGGTTGGAATTGACTCGAAAGTGGTTGATGTGATTTCATTATTGGAGATTGGACTAGATGACAAACGATTTGTAGGGATATGGGGCATGGGCGGCGTGGGTAAAACAACTCTAGCTAGAGTTGTTTGGAAAAAACTATCAGACAAGTTTCAATTTTGCTATTTTCTTGAAAATGTTAAATCTATTTTGCGTACTAAAGATCTAGTCTCTTTACAAGAAAGTCTTCTTTCTCGTTTACTACGAAAAGAAGACTTGAACATATCTGATAGTCATGAAGGAATGGGAATGATAAGACAGCTCCTCCACAATAAAAAGGTTCTTCTTGTTCTTGATGACATAGATCATGTGAGCCAATTAGAGTATTTGGCTAAAAGTCCAGATTGGTTTGGTGAAGCAAGCAGAATAATTATCACAACAAGAGATAGCCACCTGCTCACCTCAATTGGAGCGCAAGGAATATATAAGATGAACACCATGGACGATGATGAATCTCTGCAAATCTTTTCAAAAAAAGCATTCAACAAAAATCATCCTGAAGAGAAGTATTTGGAGTATTCTAAATCTGTGGTTAAATGTGTGGGAGGCCTTCCGTTGGCTCTTGAATCTTTGGGTGCTTATCTTTCTGGGAGAAAAGAAGAAGCTCTGTGGCGAGATGCATTAGGTAAATTGAAGCAAATTAAAGGTTATGAAGGTGTTCTTCAAGCACTTAAACTTAGTTATGATGGATTAGATAAGGAAGAACAAACAATATTTTTAGATGTTGTTTGTTTTTTCAAGCATTGGAAGAAAAGAGAAGTGACTCAAATTTTGAAAGGTTGTGAACTCAAAGCTATACTTGGAATAAAGGTCTTAATTGAAAAGACTTTACTAGTTGAAACTGAATTTGGGGAATTACATATGCATGATTTATATGAAGACCTGGGTTGGTATATAATTCAACAAAAATCCCCCATTAGTAGATTGTGGAAGTTTGAGGAAATTAAAAAAGTACTGAAAAATAATAAGGTGAGTGCCTTATTTTCTAAATATCTCAATTTGTTGACATACCTTTAACGTTTTTAATATTCTTTACTTCCTTATCATTCTCATGTTATTTTTATGGAAAATTACTTTTTTAATTAGGGATCTAGAGAAATAGAAGCTATCGTTTCGAACAACCATTTTCGTAGAGTCGGAGACAAGATAGAAGTTATACAAGACAAGATGGAAGTACATCCTGAAGCATTTTCAGATATGAGTGGACTTAAATTACTCTACTTCAGTAGTATAGTCGAAGTAGTACCAGAGGGATTGAAGAAACTTTCTTGTGCATTAAAATGTATCCATTGGCCATGTTTTCCTTTGGAAGCTCTTCCACTTCCATTGGATGAACTTGTTCATATTGAAATGAGTCATAGCAACATGAAGCAACTTTGGAATGGCATAAAGGTGAGGTTGATGCTCATTTGTCTTAAAAATATATCTACATGCCCATGTTTTACTGATTTATTGTTTAGTGAGACTGATCATTCTTCAATTTTTTGTTTGACTAGTCCATGAATCACTTGAAGTTTATTGACCTCCACGGATCTCCCAATTTTACTGAAACTCCAGACTTCTCAAATGTTCAATTTCTAGAACATTTACGTCTCTCTTGGTGCAAATCCCTTATCAAGGTCCATGAATCACTTGGAGTGTTGAAAAAGCTTGTTGAGGTGGACTTGCGTAAATGTGAAAATCTGAACAGTCTACCAAGCAAATTGGAAACAGAGTCTTTGAGAAAGTTAGATCTTGGTAGGTGTAAAAATGTTAAAAAGCTCCCAGAGTTTGGGGAAGGTATGAAGAAATTATCTTATTTTGATGCTTGTGAGACAGCTATAACTAGTCTTCCTGAATCACTTGGATTCTTGACCGGTCTGAGGTATTTAAATCTAAGTGAAACTAGTTTAGTAAATCTATCCACTGATTGCTTCTCTAGTCTTGTTGAACTTGTCTATCTTTCATTGGAGCGTTGCAACTGGCTTGTGTCATTGCCAAGGCTTCCACAACGGCTAATTCGATTAGAAGCAGGTGGTTGTTCTTCAATGGAACATTCATTAGATAAACAGATGTTGAATTTGGTGACTTCGCTTGACCATGCGGTTTGTTGGTCTTCCTACATTCTATCTAATGATTTATGTTTACTGTTTTTTTTTTTTGTTTCATATACATTACATGACTAATTCTTTATTTCAGTGCCGTGGGCAAACTAAATATGTAATCTCTGAGGAAGAAGAAGAAGATATGCTATTCCCTTATGATAAAGAAGTTGAAGATAACATTTCTTTGTTAGATGAGTTGAAGCGCGTTGAGGTAATGTGTGTCTCAATTTTGTGTCTTCTTCTCGCATTTTCAATGAGTAATTAATATTAACAACAATTTGGTATGTATGCAGCCACAATATCAGCCCCTCAAAAATTTTATTGCAATCATGCCATCAGGAGGCGAAATACCATCATGGTTTGATCCAAACATAGAATATTATGATGAAGAAAGAGATGAATGTGAGATAGAAGTGGAGGTACCTTCAAATTTCCATGATAGTATATGGTCGGGAATTATTGTATGCTTGCATTTAGAACGGTGTGGAGGTATGCTAAGTTGGGGTTTTAAAGCTCCGAAAGATGATAAATATAATGGATGGGCAGGGGCGGCAAATTGTCTTTTTTCGTTTTATGCAGAAGATGGCCTGTGCGTAATAGTGTTGGAATTTAATGAGAAAACCTGTTGGCAACACCTAAAAGGAGATAATAATTCCCTTCACATCCAACTTTCTCCTGGTTTAGACATATTGGGAGGTCGGTTAGGCATTTTGGGATATGGATGGAGAATGATATGTAAAGAAGATATACAACACTTGTGCCATCCCAATCATTTCGACCATTTCACCCAACCCCAACATGCTCTAGAATCTGAGGTTGAGCTTCCCTTTAAACTAGTTCGTCGTGTCCTTGGGGACCAATTGTAGTTATGTCTACGCCAACCTTTCAACCCTGGTTGTAGCAAGGTCTGTGTAGAAAGTGTGATCAATGGTTTTTTTTTTAAAAAATAAAATAAAATAAGGTGTGAGACTATTGATTAAATATTTTTCATTATTTCATGATTTTGTACTCTTAATATTAGGTTATAAGCTTATTGAGAGGTTATAAGTTTATCATCGTAACTGCTCCACAACTTATTATTATTATTTTTTGCTCGGGTCCACAACTTATTTCAATCCGCCACATTTGAACATAACATTTGAACATGTTTGTTAGAGCAAAAGACTTCATTAGATACGTTTGTTAGAATTTATTCTACGCCTTGCCCTCATTATCATGACACTTCCTTACTCCTTACTTTTATTCCTGTCTTTATATATTGGTTACTAAGACACTCACTTTATCATTTTGATAAAGGAGGCATGACATCTATCACAGTACAACTAATTTTTCTTATACAAACAATGGATGGATGAAACTTGTAATAGATTGGAGGAAAGTGATAAAAGGTTGAAAATTTAGCTTCTCTGTCCAAACATACCCACATCCTCTTAATTAAGAAAGTGATAAAATAGTATAATAAAGCCTCAATTATTTAGTAGTAATAATATCGAAAGTGGCTGGTCACAATACACACACATACACAAATACACACACATAAAGTAGCCTCCTTTTTTTGTTGTTTTTTTTTTGGGATAAAGATTATCTAGAGTAGCCTTCCAGGATAAAACTAAAGTAGGTTTTTGCTTCTCACTTTAAAATTAGTCATATTTTTTAGAAAAAATCCTCTCATTTTCTTCTTTCTCCTTTTTGTCTCAATATCTCTCCTTTTTGTCTCAATATCTCATCTTCACGTATGCATTAAAAAATGGATGATTCAAATTTAATATTATATAAAATCATTATTATAATGTTTTCCAAATATATTTTTTTCCTTTTATCTCTATTACCAATTATTTAGATTAGATTTTAACTGTTAAAGTTTATTTATTTATGTTAATAATAATAGTTTTATAAAATGTCACAATTTGAACCACTAATTTTTTTTTTAATCTAATGAGATTTTAAGAAAAAGAGATATAGGAAAAATAAAAGAGCGTAAACCCATATTTTCTATATTTGTTTATATTTTATACTTTTTCCCCTTATATTTTGATTTAAATCATTTATATTAATTTCAATAGTCTTTTTTTTTTTCCTTGTAGACATAATTGTAGCCGACAATAACAGGAAAATAGCATGCGTTAGAGGCAATGACTCTGCTTTTAATAAAACCGCATATCTAATAATATATTTATTATGTTATGCATCAACAAACGTTATTTGTTCATTGAAGCATATCATTATGAATTCTATGTTCGGTTCATTTTAATTAATTTTCAACAAATTAATTAAAAGTAAAAGTCGTTTAGATATTTTTATATTTTATATAATAATTCATTTATATTTTATTTTATGTTTAACTTCAATATATTATGATGAGAAAATTATATTGAAGAACCTATAAATTTAAACACCATAAAAATTATAATTATATTGAATCACCAGAACACAAGGGATCAACTTCCATATCGCCGGCATAAAGTGATAAAAATTTATCTTTTCTCACTCAATTTGTATGTGTTTTTCATATTCATTCCCCCCACAGTTGTCACTCTGAAATTTAAATCTAATCAACAAAAGCATAACCAATCAAATGTTTATTTTCTTTAAAATCTTTTAGAGTAAAATACCTCCACCACTCTTTTGTTTTGCGTTAATCACATGTACCTCTTCTTTATTTTAAAAACTTACACTTAGGTTCAAATTGTGTTACCGTTAACACCATTAGGAATATTCCAAAAAGATTTTTAAAACATATTTTTAATCAAAATTTATATTAAAATAAATTTTATTTACTAATTTACTCTTTACCCTATCAAATCCATAATTTATTTAATTTGGACATTTGCAATTTTGGGAAAAACAAAACGAGGCCAAGTGTAACAGTAAAAAGGTGCAAATATAGTTGTTTTTCCCTTTAAATGCCCGTAAATACAGTTTGGCATATAAACATGTTTAAAGTTTCTCTTAAATTATTTTGTATGATCAAGAGCTTTATTTTTTTTATTTTCGTTAATTTTATTTTTTACAAATAATTATGTGGTTACCGTTTAAAAATGCTGGTAACAAAACAATGTGTTTAAAAATTATAAATTTAAATTATTTCTACTTATGATAACAAAAATATGTGTTAATGTATTTAAAAATTAAAATTAATTTATGCTATATTATAACAAAAATATGTGTTTGAAATATGTTTCTATCCATTTAGAAAACAAAAAATAAATACATTTCAAGAAATATGATAAAAATTAAAATTATAAAATTTTATAATATAATCAAAATTAATAAAATTTAAAAATTATTATAATTTTGAAAATATGTATTAGATTTATTTTTTGATTGTATGTTTTTATCTTGGTAAATATAAATGGTTAAATAATTCTTTTGTTAAATAGGGGTATTTTGGTCAAAAATACAAAATTTGGGAGTCAAACTTAACGGTTCACTAATAGTTGGATGGAAGAAAAAGGAATCTTGAAAATATAAGGGAGGTTTGTGTAACATATATTTTAATTCTAGGGGAGGTTTATATGAGTTTTTAAAAAAGCGGGTGCGTGTAATTAAGACAAAATAGAGGAGTCGTTGGAATATTTTACTCAATCTTTTATACATCTAAATGTAAAGGGAAATTCATAATTTGCTTGATGAAGTACCCCTTAGTATATCACCGACATGCATTAGAGTGATCACATGCAGTTCGGTGGACAAAATAAAAATAACGTTATTTATTGATATAAAATTATTGATTGTATTACAAAAATACCCACAGGGTTCGTTCATATTGCTTACAAACTCTACACATAAATACATAATTCACATCAAATAATCCCCTGACCAATTGAAAACAAGACCGGCATCCCCATTTGCCAACATCCGCCGCCTTGCCCTAGGAGCTGCGTCCAATGTGCTATACAATTCACATGTAGTAACAAGGGCTGGGATCCCGAAGAACCCCAGAGTAACAGTTGATCTCATAGACAAAGTATAGACAATATATCACAGTTAACCACAAATAGCAAATAGTCTACAACACTCAGGAATTGTAACATAGATCACATAACCATAGCGCTAGGAATAATTGACTAGGAACCGTTCAAGTCATCTGAATGCAACTAGGTTTGTCACTTATGAACCACCGGTCCCTTATGTCATAGCCACCGGGAAGGATCTCCATGGTTAGTCTTTCCAGCCAATGCTCAAAGACTTGATTTTCAAATTCTCCTTCGTGGTCTATTCCTATTCTTGAAATGCACGCACCTTTCTCATTTTGCACTTTCTTGGCAAATAGAATAAAATTGTTCAAAAGTTTCATCTTTTGATGAAAGAAAGATTGTTCAGGAAAATCTAGAAAAGTCATCGACTATGATCAAAGTATATAAATTGCCACCAAGGCTTTTAACCCTTGCTGGTCCAACTAAGTCCATTTGGAGAAGTTGGAGTGGTTGATCAATCGTGATTTCATTTTTTGACTTAAAAGAGAATTTAGTCTATTTACCTTTTTGACAATCATAACAGATTAAATAAATTTTAAATGTAAGTTTGGGTAAACCAAAAACTAATTCCTTTTTGAGAAACTTGTCCAATTGGTACATATTGACATGTGCTAATCGTTTATTCCACAACTAACTCTCATATGTATTGTTAACAAAACATTTTTCAGAATTTCTACAAGACATGTAAATGGTATAGCAGTTACCTTCTCTTGATGCTTTAAAGATATTGTTTAGTTGATCTTTATTTATTTGGAAATCCTTTTTGTTGACAATGAGACACTCTTCTGAATAAAAAATGATTTAGTTGTTTTTGTCTGCACTTTGACTGACACTGAGGAGGTTGTGACAGAGTCCTTATACATAATATACGTCTTTGATTTGAGGTCCATCATCTTCATCAATTTCACTAATGGAGGCTATCTTTCCAGATTGGTTTTCTCTAAATGTCACTTTGCCTCATCCTTTGGTTTCATTGCAACAACTTTAGATTGATCTCTCATCATGTGTTTAGAGCATCCACTATTAATATACCACTTATTGGATTTTGATGCTCGTAGACATACCTGGGATTTAATTAGTAATCAAGTCTTAGGTACCCATCTTTTTTTAAGTCCTTTTTGGTTAGTTCCAATTGAAGGAATGACATGTGATCCCTTATGTACCTATTTATAAGTACCTATTGGTTTATCCTTTCTTTCCTTCTTATGAAAGCATGGAGATGTATTATGCCCCTTTTGGTTGCAATAGTTACAATAAGCAAATGGATTAGAGGAATGCACTGATTTTTGAAAGTTGTTCAAATAAGATTTCTCACCTCTCTTCTTTTTGCCCTTTTTCTTATCTAGTTTAGGACTATAACCTATTTATGACCTATCGTTTGTAAACATTTGAGTTTTCAAAATAACATTAAGCATTTAACTTCCTTTGGTAAATTTTTCAAGAGTTTTGTTGAGATAAGAATTTCTTTTCTCCAAATCAAGACATTTTTTACAAATAAGAGGAGTGTCTTGAACTTGTTATTCAAGGAACTTAATTCTTTTCTTTGAAATTATGAGCTCTTTCGCAATTTTTATAAACTTAGAATGCAACTCATTATATTTAGATAGAAGTTCATCATAAGTTGGTTCAAAATCATATACCTCTTTGCTTTCACATTCTTCTTAAGCTACAAGACATATGTTAGCAACTTCTTCATCCTCGCTTTCTTTGTCAGAGGAACTATCTCCCCAAATGGCAGATACATATGCTTTCTTCTTGAAGTTGTTGTGCTTTTTCTTTTCCTTATACTTGCCTTTTAGTTGTGGATATTTGGATTTCATATGTCTAGGTTTCTCATACTCATAGCAGATGATTTGATCCTTGAAGTCTCTTCTACCACTTGATCCTCCAGAAAACCATTCCAAGTTCATCATCTTCCTCAGGTTCATTTTCCTCCTTAACTTCTTTATCTTTTGTGGCGTTGAAGGCTACTCGTTTAGTTTTTTTCCTAATCTCATCAAGACATTTTTTGGACTTCATCTTTCCTTCATATTCGGAAAGACTCCCAAATAGAGCTGCTACTAATCTCATGGATTCTCCTCTGGCTTCTTCAATAGCCGTGACTTTTGCTTCCCATTTCTTTGTGAGAATGTTTAGGATTTTCTTTACTTGGGAATTTTGATCATATACTTTTCCCAAAGCTGATAGCTGATTGATTAGATGAGTGAACCTAAGTTTGAATTTAACTATGGATTCTCCTGACTTCATACGAAGTAAATCATATTCAGTCATCAGAGTGTTAACTTTGTTTTCCTTTATGCCGAAGATACTTTCATGAGCTATCTCTAGAGCTTTCCACATTTCTTTGGCAGTTGTTAAGTTACATATGAGGAAATATTCCTTCTAGCTTAGTGTGTTTTGAATCATGAGGATGACTTTATTATTTAGTGTTATTTGGCTCCTGGTGTTCTCATCAAATTTTGATTCAACTTTTGCTACATGAACACTTTCATTGGAAAGTAGTCTCCTTGCTCGCTCACTTGCCCTAAATCATATTCAGTGGCTAAAAGAAAGACGCTAAATTTAGCTTTCTAGAATGAGTAATGTTCTCCATTAAAGCCATGTGATCTGTTGATAGATGCACCGTTGGGTAAAACACCTTCCATGGATCCTTCTTGGGATGTTAAGCATATGAAGAAAAGACAGTGCCTTGATACCAAATGTTAGTCACAATATATCGCCCAAGAGGGGGTGCATTAGGTGAGTTATAAAAATTAAAATGATCTTAGCAAATAATTAAATCACAAAGGAAAAGTTAGAAAGATATCATCAAAGTGTACAAATAGAGTTATACTGGTTTGACTTTAATCTCGTGACCTACATCTAGTCCTCAGAGCTTCTCTAAAATTTCCATTATCTTTCAACGATCACACAAGCTCAGAGTAAGCCTTACCAGGACTTACTCCCCCTTACAACTGTAATTGAACAACCACACTCAAGGCCCCACTATCTTGAGATTTTACAACAATCAATTGAATGATAATAACTCTCCCACAGAGTAGATATATGAACACTGAAGAATTGAATATCAAAAGATATTTCATAGAGAATTGATAGCAATAAATGAGTAATACATTTGACAGTTGGTTGGTTACTCTGAATTGAATGCTCTTCGTGTTTATAGTTGAACATCATTAATAGCTATTGGTGAAGCTCCAAACAATCCCTTATGAGACTTCAAACTTTCCGTTAGACTCAGAGGCTTTCTGTTAGACACAAATTGGAGTTTGGAAGATTTGAGGATATGTCGCATTTGAATCATTGACAAATATCTTCATACGACATGCCTTTGGTCTTTGTAATTGACTAAGGAAGAGTCACTTTCTCTTTTGCTGGAATGGGTGTCTGAGCGTATGATCATTTGATCTACTCTGAATTGCATTCCGTGCGTGTGCTCTGTTTTTTATGCTATGCCTTTAATGTTGTGACACGGTTCTTGCTTTTTGAGGATTTGCATGTAATCCTTTAGCTAATCATGTGAAACTCACTAACAAATATGTTTAGAAGCATTGAAAACAACAATGAGTAATAATTAGATGTTATGGAATAATAACTAGAAAATTTGAATTTATGAAGATAAAGAAGATGAAGTATTGTAAGAATTGAAAGAGCATTGCTTGAGCATCAACTTGGTTTACTTGAGTACCATACTCGAGTAACCTTGGATATACCCAAGTATCCTTTAAATCTTTCCAGAATGTATTGAGAGAGATACTTCTGAGTATCAGCAACTAGCGAGCATACTCGAGTCAGCCTTCAGTGTACTCAAGCATCAAAACAAAAGAAACTTTGAGTCTCGTGATTGTTTGAACATACTCGAGTAAAATGTTCTCTTATTCGAGTATAGTACTCGAGTACCACAATTGTGTACTTGAGCATCACTGATAAAGGCAACAAGATCACTATGATCACTTTAGACATAATCGAGTAGCTTATTTCCTTACTTGAGTATTGTAACTTCATACTCGAGTAACATTCTAAAAAATCAATATTACATCATGATCAAGCAAGTGTACTCAAGTAATGACTTATATACTCGGTAAGCTTCAATACTCAAGTATACTGAGATCTACTCGAGTAACATCTTCAATTCCTTAGATTTCACTGAATTAAATCCTTTTTCCATTTTCAAGTTTTTTATTATCAAAATATAAATCTAAGAACTAACACATTTGACCATTTTACCCTTACAAAATTTATTTTCTCACAAACTGGCAAAATTTTCAGCTAACTTTGAAAATTCACATCTTTATGCACAAATGTCCAATTGCAGTGATTCTAAAGGCCATGTGACCATTAATGAGTATATGTTTAGGGAAAAATACCTCCAACAATAAGTTACACGTCAACTATTCCAAAATCACCATTTAATGCAAACTGGTCTAGAAACCATTCCAGATTGAAGGGCTAAATTCAAAAATTTATAGCTCATGGTACATAGGTCCAATTGACTTATATAACCAATCAAATTAAACTTTATCATGTCTACTTTGGCTCTGCAAAGTTTCATAGCCATTGGATATCATTTTCTTAGTCAAAGGCACGCCACAACTTGACTGCCTTTCGAGAAATCCAGTTTGCCAGCATCAAGGGAAATCCCCTTCACAATATTGTCACACTTCATAAACTAGGTTTAGTTATCTGCCTGATACAAGTTTATCCTCAAATATCTAGGCCCAAATTTCAGGGTATTACACTTGAAGACTTGGGTAGATATATAGTTTATCAAGAATCTCCTAATGATGTTGGCAAGTGTAGTGGGTTATGGAAGTTTGAGGAAATTAAGGAAGTATTGGAAATAACAAGGTGAGTTCTTTATTTATAAATTTCTAATGTTGTTGACATATACTTAGTATTTTTAATTTTCTTTACTTCCTTATCATTCTCATGTTATTATTATTATTATTATTTTTTTGGGAAAATGACATTTTTAATAGGGATTTGAGGCAATAAAAGCCATTGTTTTGCGAAATAACCCCAGGAAGTTAGATAAAGTTAAAGTACACCTTGAAACCTTTTTAGAGATGAGTAATATTATATTCTTCTTCTTCTATATATATAGGCAGTATGTTAGACCTTTCATCTTACCAAAGGAATTGAAAATTTCTAAGGTAATAAAAGTTGTTCAATGGCCATTATTTCCTTTTGAAGCTCTTCCACTTCTATTGGATAAACTTGTTCATCTTGACATGTGTGGTGGCCATATAAAGAAACTTTGGAGTGACATTCAGGTGAGATTAATGTATAATGCATTATGTATTGTTTATGTTATATATATATATATATACATATATATATATATATATATTTGTCCATATTTTTTTGAAATATAGTTTAAGGAGACTGACTCTACAATCTTTTGTTTGGATAGTTCATGAAAAACTTGAAATTTATGAACTTGAGCTATTCTTGCAATTTAACCGAAACTCTGGACTTCTCAAGTGTACCATTTTTAGAACATTTATGTCTTCGTGGGTGTAAATCCCTTGTCAAGGTTTATCCATCACTTGGAAAGTTGAAAAAGCTTGTTGAGGTCTACTTGAAAGGTTGTGAAAATCTTTCCAAAAAAATTGAAAACAAATTCTTTGAGAAAGTTAGATCTTAGTAAGTGTAAAAAAGTTGCAGTGCTCCCAAAGTTTGGGAAATGCACGGAAAAATTATCAAATTTTGATGTGAGTGTGATTGAACCATATTTTTACATGATTTTTCATAATTAATTTGGGATTTTTAATGCATTCCCTAGGACATTATTGCACGATTAAGCACTAATTTGAGTTAAAGGCATTTGTATTGAATTAAATCTAATTAGGGAAAATGGTCATAATTTATTAATTATTCATGCAAATGATTTCTTAGACTTTTGATGTTATCTTGTACTTAATCTTGAATTTAAGAAGAAACTTAGAAATTTTGGAAAATGTCAATTGCGGTCAAATTAATATTTTTTAGGACTGGAAAAAATTATAGAAAAGGTCCCTATAATTTCTCGAAATTGCAAATCAATGAATGAATGGGATCATAGAAAATTACATAGAAGTACCTAGATATTTTGAAAATCACAATTCTACCTCACCAACATTTTGAACATTTTAACTTAATTATCTATATGAAGTTTTATATATTTTAAGATTGGTCCCTGGTCAAAAGGTTCTTCCTCCTTACCACAGAACACACAGGGAGGCATTTTTCGGAGTGGGGTGCCGTGAGCTGAGAATTGAGACCTTCCTTCACCTTTGACTCTCTTCCTTGCTGGCTGCAACTTCCACCTTCACTATTGCCAATGAGATTGGCCTATCATCTCATTCTCACCACGTCGGCCAACGTTGTTGTCATCGAAGGAAGTTCAACCATGATTTACAAAGAAGCTTGAAGAAGCCATGACATTGATAGCAGCGAGAAAGGGATAACCGTTGAGAACCATGCATTGTCACTACCAGACCACCACCACCATTCTTTCCTCTTTTTCCTAATTGTTTTACCTCCATCAGAACCATGATGGCACTATTACTGTTTGTGTAGTGTAGGTTGTGAAACATACCTCCTCCATTTTCTGAGCACCGGTGACCTTCATAGTAGATAAGAGAGACACAAAGTCGAGCAGTTGCACAAAGGAGAAAAATGAACCAAACCCATAGAATTACTGCTGAAGATGGAATACCACCTAGAGGAGGGTGAATAAGTGATTATAAAATTCTTTTGTCGATTGCTCAAAAACGCTAGCAAAACAGAGACTAAATGAGGAACAGAAAGACACAAAAGATTATACTGGTTCGGTCTAATTCTTCGACCTACGCTCAGTCCCCAAGACACCTGGGATTTCCACTATCTTTCAAAACGATTACAATTACACACTGTACTTGGATGATCCTCTCACTAAGATTCACTCTCCCTTACGAGCAGTAGTTGTACACCCACACTTAAGGTTCCACAACCTTAAGATTTTACAAAACAATAATCAAATAATTAAGTAGTGTTTAAACTTCTCACGAGTAAATAAATGATAAGCATTGAAGTACAAGATATTCGAAGATATTAATGAATCAAATGAAACAGTAGATTGCAATAAGTTCAAATTGAATGCACAGCGTTTCGGTAGTTGGCGAATTCAATGCTTCTGGTATTTATAGTTGTTGCAACTAATGACCATTGGAGAAGCTTGAAGATGAATTATTGTGACTCATAAATATAGCCGTTAGACAGATGAAGCTTTGATGGTCACTTTCACCGTTAATGATTTTGGTCTTCGCAAACGTTCTTTATTCCATTTGTTTTGCTCGTTGTGAGATAGCATTCAATGTGCAAGCGGAATATCAGTAAGTGTTTTGCATTGATCAGAGAAATGGTCGCAGAGGTTATCACTGGTTTTGGTAACTACATTTAATGCTTCTTTGACACACAAACTGCTTTATGCAAATTCGTTGTTAATCTATGATAAAATCATCTATAACTCATTAGTAAACTGGTTAAAAGCAGTTAGAAATAGTAATGAGTAATGATATGTAAAAATGAATGCACAATAGATGATTCAGGATTTACGAAGATGGTGATTTTGAAAAACAAAGAATGATCATGCTCGAGCATGACAGTTTGTATGCTCGGGCATCAGAGAAGAAAATATGTTGTTGGAGTTGAAAATCATCTCATGCTCGAGCAATGTGGAGCACCTACTCACACACCATGCTCGAGCACTCAATCTGAGCTTGCTCGGGCATGCTTCAGAAGAAGCATTTTAAAAACTAAATCATCGATGTTACTCGAGCAAGTTCGTCTTTATGCTCGGGTAACATTAAGCCAGCATCGCCAATGCTCGAGTGTCAAGGAGACGATGCTTGGGCATGACCTATACAGAGGCAAGAATTAAGAAGCTGGTGATTCTGCTCGAGCATGGATTTTTCCCTTGCTCGAGCATGCTGCTCGAGCATGACAAAAACTATGCTCCGGCACAAGTCATAAAGGGTTAGCGGATAAGGAACATTTGATCCTGCTTGAGCATGTCACTTACCCTTACTCAAGCATGATTTTCGAGCATGCCTTACTCTATGCTCGGGCATGACTCTTTTCTATCGCAGCTTCTGCTATCTGCCCAACGATGCTCGGGCATGCCAGACTCTCGAGCATGCTGCTCAGGCATCACATATGCTTATGCTCGGGCATGTCTTTAGTTTTGCAAAAACACTCCGCTAATGTTCAACGATGCTCGGGCATGATTCAGCTCTTGTTGGAGCAACCCATAACTTAGGTGATGCTTGGGCATTTAAATTCGTTGCTCGGGCAGCGTTTCTAAAATACTTGAAAAGCTTAGTAGTTTGACTATGCTCGGGCAACGATGAACTGCTACTCGAGCATACTTTTCAAATCAAAATTCTAGGTGTGTGTTATCATCAAAACATTTGGAACTAACAACAGCATCGAGCGTCACTCTCTCACACCACCACCTTCGCTAGAGATCACATCTCTCTCATACCACCACCTTAGATGTAAAAGAATATCATTTTGCAATCTAGCTAGGCCTTTTTCTTTTTGAAATCTCCCTAGCATTAGCAAGGAAGCAAAAGTTTTCAAATTGGCCATATATTCTTTCAAAAACAAGTCTAGCAATAGTTGTCTTACCAATACCTCGCATAGGGAATGTTATCCGCATTTATCTCTAAGAGTGAATTTATCTAAACCATCCTTGCCTTAATTCCAACTAACTTATCACCATAAGATGGAGAATTGGAGCATACGATGTTACATGTTGCTTTGACAACGTCTTGGATGACTTTTGTTTCATTCCCAAACAATATCAAAATTGCGAGAAAAGTGAAAAGATTTGATCCTGTACACTTGTAGGGCTAAATATTTTTTTATAAACAATATTTATTATTTTTTTATTATTACATTCTCTTAACATTTCAAATAGAGAAAATCCCATTTAAATACCATATGAAATTCTAAAACCCCAAAACATATGTTAAAAAAATTAAAAGGACGTAGAGGTGATTGGGAGGAATATGATATTTTGAAATTTAAGTGTTTTTACTAAAATGGTCCTCTCTTCCTCTTCTTGTGCTCTCTCCCTCCCTCCCTCCCCCTCCCTCTCTTTATCTCTTGATGGCCGTCGTTATCTGTTCTACTTGGGACGCCTCCAAGCCCCTCTCCTAGCATAGCAAGTATGGCTAGATCACCTTTTACGGCCCTGTCGGCTCCCCACAAACACCTTCTGCGGCCATTGGAAAGCTGTGAGAGATTGAGGAGCTTGAACTTTCAGCATATCAGTCCTTTAAAGATTACAATGGGTTTTGAGAAATCCACCTCTCAAACATTGCAAAGCATTCTTTAGGTTTGTACTCAAGAGTAGTGTGCCCTCAGCCTGCAAATCACATTGAAAGTCTTAAACACAACATGAATATGAATTTCCCAGCTCCAAACCATGACTTTCTGAAGTGAAACTGAAAAGATGTTTCTTGCCTTAACAATTGCAAACATCATCCCGTTTGAATATGTCCTCGTGTATCTGCACAACAAGCAACACCTCCTTGTCTTTTTTCTGAAAGTTTTTGTATTAAAAAAAAATGAAAGTTGCCTTTTTCTAAATGCTTAGCTTGCGACTTGGCCTTGTACTAACCATGGTCTCCATTAATCTACAATGGAATAATTTGAAGATCTTACCCATGCTGGGGTTTCAAAGAATCAATCATCAATGTCTCATAAATTTTGATATGGTATTAAATAAAAGTAAAATGAGCTTCACAAAATTCGTAATGGTATTGACAAGTTTAGTAATGGTTTTGACAAGATTTGTAATGGTTTTGACAAAAGAGTTTGCTGAGGAAAACATGTAAGTCAGATTCACCAACATTTGTGGCATTTCACCAAAATTCACAATAGAATTGACAAGTTTAGTAATGGTTTTGACAATAATTGTAATGGTTTTGACAAAAGAGTTTGTTGATGAAAACATATAAGTCATGATTCACCAATATTTGTGGCATTTCACTAAAATTCATAATGGGATTGACCAGTTTAGTAATGATATTGACAAAAAGAGTTTGCTGATGAAAACATGTAAGTCATGATTCACCAATATTTGTGGCATTTCAACAAAATTCGTAATGAAATTGACAATTTTAGTAATGGTTTTGATAATAATCTAATGGTTTTAATAAAGAGTTTGTTGATGAAAACATATAAATCAAGATTCACCAACATTTGTGTCATTTCACCAAAATTCGTAATGGGATTGACAAGTTTAGTAATGGTTTTGACAAGAATTTTAATGGTTTTGACCAAAATGTTAGCTGATGAAAACATACAAGTCAGGATTCACCAATATTTGCGTCAATCTCATTATTCAATTTGTATATCAATCCTTTTACACATATTGTCAGTATTTAGGGATTTTTTTCAATCTCATTACTATTTGTCGTCTTCTACTGTTCACCTTCTTCCTCAAATGCTTCTCATTTCATTTTTTTTAATATAAAAATTTTCAAAATAGACATGGAGGTGCTGCTTGTTGTGCAGATACATGAGGACATATTCAAATGGGATGAGTTTGCAACTGTTAAGGAAAGAAACATCTTTTCAGTTTCACTTTAGAAAGTCATGGTTCAGAGCTGGGAAATTCAGATTCATGTCATGTTTAAAACTTTCAATGTCATTTGCTAGGAGAGGGCATACTGCTCCTGAGTACAAACCTAAAGAAAACTTTGCAATGTTTGAGAGGTGGATTTCTCAAAACCCATTGTAATCTTTGAAGGACTGATCTGCTGAAAGTTCAAGCTCCACTATCTCTCACAGCTTTCCAACGGCAGCAGAAGGCATGGCCTTAATGGCCAACAGGGCCAAAGGGTCGTAGAAGGCAGTCTAACCGAACTTGCTACCCAAGAGAGGGGTTTGGAGGTATCCCAGGTGGAACAGACAGCGACAACCATCAAGAGATGAAGAGAGGGTGGGGAGAGAGGGAGGGAGGGAGAGAGCACATGAAGAGGAAGATGAAGAGAGGGAGAGATGGAGAGAGAGGCATTTTAACAAAAACACTTAAATTTCAAAATCTCATATTTTTCCCGATCACCTATGTGTTCTTTTAATCTCTTAACAGATGTTTTAGAGTTTTGGAATTTTTTATGGTATTCAAATGAGATTTTCCCTTCCGAATATCTATCAGCACCCCCATTCCTCATATACTCTCATCAACTAATACAAGCACAGTTGTCATCTTTCTCGTCATGTTATTTAATAACAGTAATTTTTTTTTTATCATTTTTAATCCATATGTATAAAAAATTGTCTAAAGACATTTTTATTATATATTATATAAATTTATAATAGCTGCATTATATAAATTGTAAGCAACATGCATCATTCTTCTCATGTACTTGCATAGATGGATGTGTTTAATCAATCTATTAATGCAAGATATTAACTAAAGAGTTGCTCTATAACAGTAAATTCAGCCGAGTGAGTTGCCTTGTATATTAGTTCTCTATGTGTTTTGATGATAACTGACAATTGTAAACGAAACGTGAAGTTTTTCTTTGGTAGCTTGAAAAAACTTACTGTCAAAGGAAAACTTGAGTTTTGACCTTACAAAGAGAAGTCCAATTTTACTGAACTAAGCAAAACCGCCGATTTTCAGAGAAAACTCTAGTTTTCACCATACAGAGACTTCTCAATATTTTCTGGAAAAGACAAAACTGCAGTTTTCATTTAGAAACTCGAGTTTTGGTCATACAGAGAGTCTCCAACATTTTAAGCTTGTGAAAACTCCAGTTTTGATATGAAACCGCCAGTTTTCGGTTTGCCATGAGTTTTTCTAAGTTTTCATATGTTTTGTGAAAACTCGAGTTTCAACCTGGCAGAGAGCGTTCATGTTTTACTCAGTTTTGAAAACCACCAGTTTTCATTGGAAACTCCAGTTTTGACTTGGCGTAGATTTCTCAAAGTTTTCATACTTAAATGGAAACTCGAGTTTTGATTTGAAAAATCGAGTTTTGGCTAAGCCAAGAGCTTTGCTCCTTTTCAATGTTTTGAAACCGCCAGTTTTGGATGAAAACTCCAGTTTTGATGTTTTGGACTAAAATTTGTTTTACATGATAAAAGTCTCAAACTCGAGTTTTGATATGGAAACTCGAGTTTTGAGTTTTTGTTCAAAAATGTGTTCTAAAGCTTAAATCGCGATTTTCCTCTCTAGATGGAGGAAACTCGAGGTTTGCTATGGAAACTCGAGTTTCGCTGTAAGTGCACAGTGACAAACTCAAGTTTTGATAAACAAACTTGAGTTTTCATCTTAAAGTTTGAATTTCGAATCTGACGAAATTATGAAACCTTCCTATTTGATCTTAATACTTCCTATTATCATTCTCTGATGTTCCTAGCTATGTTTAACCACTTTGTTAGTGAGTTTCAGATGAATTAGAGGATGTTTATTGAAGGTTAAAAGCTAAAGCAAAAAGTGACGTCAGCACATTAAATGCAAAACCCAAAAAGTTGCATACTTTTGGGTAATCCTTCTGCACACGTCTACAAAGGATTAATGTCTGCTTTCCACATCCAGTAGCTGCTATTCCAACGGATTAATTTACAAGGAATCAACCCTAGACTTTTGTGCAACTGGATTAAGTAAAGAATAGAGAGAGAAGAAGACCAAAGCTTAACCTAATCTTTGTCTAATGAAGGCAACGGTTATATTAAATATTATAACGGTCATTTAATGTTCCCTTAGTATAAATAGAGCTGCATTCAATTCTTCTCAACCAACACATCTGCTGAAAACGAATTGCATTCCAGTTTTACACTTATTCTTTCAGTTTTCGCTTATAAAGTATCTTTTGATACACAAAGCTTCAGTGTTTATCATTATCCACTTTTAGAGAGAGTTTCTTATTTGTAAATCATTTATTGTAAAGAATCACAAGTCAAGGGACTTGGTGATTGGGTTCATTGATTGCAATTTGTAAGGGGGAGTAAGTTCTAGTGAGAGAATTACTCTTGAGTACAGTGTATGTAATCAATTGAGATAGTGAAATAGCTTGTCAAAATTAACAGAAATAGTATTTTTGTCCTTTTTTAAAAGTTTGTAACCATTTTTACACCCCAAAAAATTTATCTTGCTGGATACTCCTTTAGAATATATATATATATATATATATATATATATATATATATATATATATATATATATATATATATATATATATATATAGATATATATGCATTTTTGCACTTTATCCATTATTCTCACGCCATTTCTGGAAAAAAAAAAAGTTCTTATGACCGGGTAGCACTATTCAATTAGCATAATAACTAATTGGGTGAGGTCGGATGGGGGGAAATATAAGAAATTATCCCCAGTTTTACATTGGGGAAATCCCCAATAAAGAATTATATAAATCCTAAAAATACAAAAAAGTGTTTCAAATATTTATAACCTTAGAGAAGTACTAGTACCTTATTTGTCTATTAAATCTCTTTTTTTTTAAAAAAAAAAATTGTCTTCTCTCTCTTTCTTCTTTTGAGATTCCATGCTGAGAGGGTCTAACAATGACAGCTAAGATAATCTCCTCCAATGACAGCAATAGCGGCCTCAGCCTCCTCTATCAATGATGAAAGGCAATGGCACCCTCAGCCTCCTCTAGCAACGAAGAAGAAGGCATGAAGATTTTGGTGGATGTGGTACTTTCACTTCTGGAATTCCCTCAGAGGTCTTTTGGTACTCCCAAACTTGACAGAATCCCTAAGGAAGATCTTTGCTAAAGGTTTCATAAGTTCTGATAGAGATTTCACAAGTTCGAATAAGGTTTGTACAAGGTTTCAGAAAAATTTCACAACTTCTTTAAAAAAATTCACAATTTGTGGATCAAAATTCACAATATTTGATAAGAATTTAATTTCACAAGTTTTGACAAAGGTTTCCAAATTCGAATAAGATTTTCATAAGTTTTTAAAAGAATTTCACAAGTTTCCAATCAAAATTCACAAGATTTGATAGGGTTTTTACATGTTATAATAGAATTTCCACAAGTTTGGATAAGGTTTTCACATGTTCTAAAAAGAATTTCACAGCTTCTTTAAAGAACTTCACAAGTTGCAAATCAAAATTTACAAGATTTGATAAGGATGTTCAAAAATTCTAATAGAAGTTTCACAAGTTCAGATAAGATTTTTACAAGTTTTGGAAAGAATTTCATAAGTTTAGATCAGATTTTCACAATTTACAAATCAAAATTCAAT
Source organism: Acacia crassicarpa (assembly GCA_034222035.1). NCBI lineage: Eukaryota > Viridiplantae > Streptophyta > Magnoliopsida > Fabales > Fabaceae > Acacia > Acacia crassicarpa. Next base: position 47,407,102 of record JAWXYG010000003.1, read on the forward strand.
TCTATTAAGGGTTTTACAAGCTGGGGTTAAAGATTCACCAATTTGGATAAGGTTTTCATAAATTCTTATAAAAATTTCACAACTTGCAAATCAAAATTCAATTATGAAAAGAATTCACGAGTTTGGATAAGGCTTTCACAAATTTGTCTCAAAAGATTTCACAGGCCTACAGAAGAGTGTATCCAACCACGAAAGGAAAAGTGAAGTAGTGGAATCCACAGATAGTGCAACAAAAATCTTGCATTGTAGCATCTTGAGAAGTTAAGAGGTACCGAAAGTGGACGAAACCAGATAAACATGGTGAGTTTCGATGACCCCATCGTGATCCTATTGCCCCTTACAGATTTATATATATATATATATATATATATATATATATATATATATATATATATATATATATATATATATAAACAAACGAATACTACACACCGGCCCCAACTCGTCGATAGTGTGGATATTTTGTGCAACTTGGGTGAGAACACAGTTTTCGAAAGGCAACATGAATATGGTGTTCTAGGGCTCTTCTGTAATGAACAGAAACAGCGATGACGTTGGCCGCCAACATGAGCAAGTTGACATGGTTTTGTGGTAGCTTACAGTGAAGGGGGTTTCGATGACAAAGGCTCCACGATGGAAGTAGAGGAGGAGGGAAGCAAATAGAAGATGAAAATAGGAAAGCATAAGGAGGAAGAAGAATATAAAGTAAGAGACAATGACATGGTGGGAGGTTGAGAAGGAGGCGATGGCTATGCGGAGTGAGGAAGAAAGGGAAGGTGTGAGGGGCATATAGATTAGGGACAATTCTGTAATTTCATTTTAATTTTCAGAATGACCCATCATACACTAACACCTATTTGGGAATATGCATATTCATTACACTTATTTATCTTTTCATATTTTTGAACTTCTTTTTAAGGGATTTTCCCTTTTATATTTCACATAAAACTGAAAACTTCATCACTATGAATACAGCAGATCACTATGAATAAATGTTTTTTCCCCCCTTTTTTGACCTGAATAACTATGAATAAATGTTGAAACTCGAAAGTAATGAAATCCGCTTCTGAATTTATTAGTACCTCATTAACGCCTCTAGCATGCTAAATTTTCATTATTTTTTGCCAATGAAAAATTTAAAATAATAAATATTAAATAAATACTCCAATCCTTATCAAAAAAACAATACTCTATTTAAAAGAAAAACGAGATCTTACTATAAGTTATAATATAGTTTACCTTATTTAAAATTTTATGTAAATTTTTCTTCTTGAATTCTCTGAATTTAATTCATTATTTTAAATATAGGTAAATTAAAAAATTTTATTTTTAAAAAAATTTAATATGTAACCACTCTTCTATAATTCTAGACGTTTGAGACGAGAGAGTATATTACTATTCCTAGAATTTATTAGGGAAGATTTTAAAAAATACCATTTGAATTTTAAAATACTAAATATATGATTTCTTAACAAAAAGAGTTGTCAATTACTTTACTGTTCTTTTTAATCTCATTATTGTTTTTGTTAATAGGATTTTGAAATTTAAGTAGTATTTTTCTATTATTTTCCCAACTTACTATCGTAAGGCAGTTTATTAATACGAATTTAATAAATATGTCATAACAAGTGCAACTTTTTTTTTTTACCCTCAAATTATTACATATTTCTTTTATATCTTTTTCTCATAAATTCTCATATGTGTATTTTCCCAATCACTCTCTCACTCATCACCTTCCTATAAAAGGTATATTCCAAAAAAAATTCATTTTTTTTTACACATATTTTGCTTTTAATTACTTTTAACCAACATTTTTATCTATGTGATTGGATTCGTTGTTATACATAGGATCACAAGGAATATTTAAAATTATAAAATTCGTTTAAAAATGACTTATATTATGAAGGAAAAATTCCAAATAAATACCAAATGAATTTGTAAAAGCCTCAGAAGTCTGTCGAATTTGCAAAAAGACTGAGAGGTGATAAGGACTTTTGGGGAATATGTAAATTCGAGCCAAATGACCATTTTGCCCCTGGTTGTAAATAATTTAAAAAATAGAAAATACCCCCCGGGCGGTGGGCCCACTGCCGGCGGCCACCACCCCTGCCGGCGATGGGCCCCACCGCCGGGGGGTATTTTCTTTTTTTTTTTAATTATTTAGAACTAAGGGCAAAATGGTCATTTGGCTCGAATTTTCATATCCCCCAAAAGTCCTTATCACCTCTTAGTCTTTTTGCAAATTCGACGAACTTCTGGGGGTTTTGCAAATTCATTTGGTATTTATTTGACATTTTTCCTATTATGAATGCGATGAAGTGTACTCTTTTCAATTTACAATACAAGGCATTTTAAACAATTCACCTGAAACAAGAAGAACCAGTTAATTCAATAAGAGCTATGAGAATCAGGGTTATTAAACTCGGACCCATTGTTGTCAAACTCGTGAGTTGACTCTTTGAGTTTACCATTATTACGTTTCTAACTTACAAAAACGAGTCTAGTCAATGGTAAACTCGTACCAGTTATAAACTCAGGTAAACTCACGAATTTATACGCTAAGTTTATCGTTTTTATGTTTCTAGCTTACAAAACCGTGTTAATTTACTCTTAAACTCATGTTAACTTTTTTTATTTGATAATGTTTAGCATCTTTATATACAAATTTTATAAAAATTTCATTGTAAAGTATGATAAACGATGAATGTTGATGGATTTAATTTCAATTATTTGGATTTAAAATATATTTAAGTCAAATTGTTGTTATTTTAATATTTTAAATATTTAATTTATACACTAAGAATACCTATTTAATAATAAAAGTAAACTCTTATGAGTTTACGTCAATGTCACGAGTTTGTTTAAACTAGCAAGTTTAACAACCTTGTTCAAACCGGCCAGTTTAGCAAGAAATTGGCGAACCGGCCACTTAATTGGCCCAGCCCGACCATCAACCCGTTTCACCTTTTTTTTCTTAGAAAAAATAGATTTTTGAAATTTTCTTCAGAATTCATATTAATCATTGAAATTTTCACTTCCTTACCAGTTTGACCTCGGTTTAACATCATTTTGATTCTTATCTAATCCATTGACCGAACACCCTACCTCGTTTAGTGACCGGTCTAAGTTTAATAACCTCGATCAAAATTGACTAGACCGGCCTTTAACGGGCCAGGGTTTAAAAGGGCCAATCTTGTAAAACCCGCATACCATAAAATCATCATATTATTAAAGCTTGGCCCTCATACATATAAGCTCGAGGTCGACCCAAGGGCTTTCATGTATCTTTTATTACATTTTAATTTTAAATTTGTAAACTATTTTGAAATATCTAAAAATAAAATAATAAATCTCTTTAAAAAAATCTCTTAAAATTTATAATTCAAATTATATAGATATTAATAAAATAAAGTGTTAAACTATTATCTAAACTTTTGTTTAAAAAAAAAAATCAAACACTAATAAACTAGGGTTAAGTGTAAAAATACACATGAATTTTATCCTGAGGAATGCCTAACACCAAGTGCTTTTTTAGGTATAAAAATACACATGAGTTTGTAAAACTAGATCAAAAACATCAACTCTAAAATAACCAAAACTAAGTAATTTACCTCTTTTTTGCTAATCGCATCAACAACAACAGCAACAACCATCTTAAATCCACTAGGTGATGTCGACTACATAGATCAAATGACATCATTGAGCTTGGTCAAAAACTAAATAGCGGGAAATTGTTAATTAAAAGATCTTGCTTAATAATTCAATTGAGCGTTCTCTTTAATCTTCCTCTACCCCTTTTAATTGGGCTTTAAACAACTTGATCTAGCTCCTCATTGGTGCATCCAAAGGCCTTTTTTGTACATATCCAAACCACCTTAGACAATTTTCTACCATTTTTTCAATAGGTGCAACCCCAAACCACCTCAAACTTAATCTACCACTTTCACATATGGGGGAAAAAAATTTAAAAAGATAGAGAAAATCTTCTAGTTATTATATATAAAGAAAATTATCTATGACTTCTATTTCTTGTTATAAAATTATTTAATTTGAAAAAGTATTGAAAAGAAATTAAGAAAGGTTAGACTAAAATTATACTGTTTAAAGAATTTTTTGAAAAAGTTTGTTTAGGCCACATTTCTATGTGAACTGAAGTACTTAAGTCTTTTTTTTCTAAGTAAGATATGTTGCAAAATAAGAGTGAGTACTTTAATTTTAATAAATAAATAAATAAAATAGGTGGGTTTTAAAGTACCGGCACTCCACCCTAACAGGCTGGCCGTTTATTTTTAATCCCTAATAATATAGCTTGTTTAAACTTGAGTTTCTTTTACACATATCAAAATACAAGTTCGGCCCTCCACTCAAACGGGCTTGGCCCGTTTTAAAGGCTAAATTGATTTTATTTTATTTTATTTCTTCATTTGTACTCTTATTAGAAAATGTGTTTGAAAATTTAATGAATGTGTAAAATAAGAAAATGACCATTAATTATAGAGAGAACGTTGATTAGTGAGAATTAATTATTTTATATGTAACTTATATTTTAAATCAATATATTCTTTTAGGAGCGTCCGATATTATGGAGTAATAGATTAGCATGGGTCAATTAGATGAATGAGGTGTATGTGGACCCCGGGATGAATGTCAAAAGTCTTAATGAACCAAATCGTAAGTTATGTTTGACATTGTAAAACCGCCATATCTCATTCAGCCGGACAATGAAGCATTCTAGCTGTAAACGATAAACAAGAAGGAACATTGAATGCTGAGTCAAATGCAACCTTCTTTATTTTTATTTCTTTACTTGATTCATGATAAGTAAAGTCTGTGGATGGTGACCCTTTGATCCAAAATATAGAAGCTAATCATAAGTGTGTGCTTTGGACTAAACATAAGATCTATATTTATTTTATCTTATAAATTTTGTACTTCTTCCACTCTTATATATAAGGTATTAAAAAAAAAGTTGGTTAAAATTGGTTGAATCCAAATAATCAATATGTAATTATTAATGTAATTTTATTTTTCAAATGTACCCTAAATTTATGGGGACGGTTAGTGAGAGAATAAGTAAAAAAAGAGAGGAGAGAATTATCATATTTGTAATTAATCGATGATAAAAATAGAAAAAATGAAGGGAAAATTCATTTAAAGGCCCTTTTTGGAGAAAAAATCCCAAAAAGGGCCCCAAGATTCTAACAATCCCAAAAAGGGCCCAAGGGCCCTTTTGGGATTTTGAGAATCTTAGTGAGTTGTAAATGAGACTAATATAGTTGTTAACCAGGACTGATATTGTTGTATAGTTGTAAAAAAAAATGTTGTAAATGTGACTGATTTAGTTGTAAACGGGTAAAAAAATTGTTGTAAATGTGACTGATTTAGTTGTTAAATTTTAATGAATTTATCACAGAAAGGATCCAAGGGCCTTTTTTGGGATTGTCAGAATCTTGGAGCCCTTTTTGAAATTTTTTCTCTAAAAAGGGTCCCTATAAGGATTTTAACAAAAATGAATTAAATTTTAATATATGCACAAAGTGTAACTTATAGAGAAAATAAACACTACCTCAAAAATTGTAACTTAAATTTAGGACAAGCGGAGTAATTATTTTCCTAAACAATCCTATTATGATTATACACACACTAAAAGGAGTTGTTGAGAATAATTTCCAGTGTAAATGTTTAAAAAAGTATTTTAAGAAAAACAACGCAGATTTGTTATAAATAACTAATACTTTCTTTAATTTTTGTAAATTATTTATTTAACTCCCAAGTTTATTTTGAGAGTGAGTATTATTTAGAAGTTTATTGAATTTTATGCATATCACAATAATATAGTAATACACTGGTAATTATTAATAAATGTAATATAATTTGGTATATTTTAAATTACTATAAAAACAAACAAAAATTAAAATTTAATTAAATGTTATTTAATGGCGTGACGTTGAAGACACGAATCATGTTCCTAACATTGATAATTACTTTCCTTATTTGTCTTTGGCCAAGTAAAGCTCAATATATAACTCATGAATGACCATTTCGATCGAAATTAAAATAACATAGTCATCGGGCACTTGACCATGTCATGTCTGGACTCAAAGTCAAATATAAGGATAGTCAAATTATCAAAGCAACTAAAATCTCAATTATTTTTAATTTCTTTCTTATAATACACGGAAACTTGTAAAAAAACTCAATGTTTATTCGTTATAAAATTGCTATTAATAATATAGACATACATAAAAAAGGCATAGAAATGCATTGCTTCCGTGTATCAATTAATCTCTAAATAGAGATAAAATTATTGAACCGGTCGAGATAGTAAGTCAAAATTATTAAATCTAGACTAGTGTTTGAACTGGTCTAAGCAATGAGTAAAGTGTTAGTAGATCAACTCGAAATTAAACCAAGGTCAGAGCGATGAGAAATTTTTTTTTTAAAAAAAAAACCAATTAAAAAACAATTTAAATTCTCATCATATCATCAAAATACTAAATATTAATTTAATATCTTGAATCACTGACAAAATAATCACATACTCATCTAAGATTTATTACAATTTATCTGACATATTGATATCATTGTATCAATCAACCATCCAACAGCACAATAAAGTCAATAAACACTATCTATTCTTCCTAGCAAAATATCGAAATATAGATAAATAATAACAAAATATTTCTACCAACTGTTCTTTAATCATTAAACTAATAGCTATTAACATGAAAATTATTATTAGCTTTGACCAATAATGCCATCTATAATTCGTACCACAATGAACATGTTTAATTTTTTAAAAAGGCAACTTGGACAACCTAGCAACTCGTCAGTTATCCAAGGTGAGGCCGGGTTACCTAGATTTACTATGTCCCGAGTTAAGAACGTGGTTGCACCAGCCACATGACTCCTGGTCGTTGGTTTCAGAATTAACCCAGCCGGTCTAATCCATATTTGATAACATCGTATATAATAGACATCTCCCTCCTAGATACATGTGAGTAAAATTTGATATCTTGCCCATAAATTAAGATCAAGAAGCATATAAGGAGAGAAAAATAAATAAATTTCCAGCCGTCCAAGAAAGCTGTAGGAGCAGGAATTGTTCTTGGCTACAATATGCCAAAAAGGAAGCCATCTAAGGGATGTACATGCATGAATCCATGTATGCATGTGTATATTTCTCCGGACTTTAATATAATATATCTTTTAGAAGATTTTCTTATACTAAATACTAGTTACTTTGCAAAAATTACTCAATAGTGTTAAATAATTCTTTTCCATAAATGCCTTATCGATTACTGTGGAGAAAGATTATATAAGAAAGATATAAAAAATAATTAAGATAAACTTATTTAATTGCAGGTTGATCTTAAAATTAAAAGTTGTAACATTTTTTAGTATTATTATTCTTGATCCTTATGAAACAATTAAAAATGACTTGTATTGAAAAACATATTGGGATATTTGCCAGCCAATAAGGAAGAAAAAGGACAAATTGAATTGACATAGACATTTGTTATTGACCAAATAGGCATTTTGGACTAATGAGGTTTTTTCTTAATTTATTTTATTAAAGGGAAAATTATAATAAAAGACTTAAGAAAAATAATATTTATTAAGAAGGATCATAAAAAATGGTAATTATTTTAAAGGACAAAAAAATTAAAACATTAAAATAAAAAGACTAAATTGCCCTTAATCAGATTTCCTATATTATATCTAATTAAATCAGAATCTAAAGTGATTGATTAAAAATGATAAATAGAGATCAAATCAAAATCTGGAATATGTAAGTTAAAGTTTCTACTGGTAATTTTTTATTTCTCCTTGGAGAAACCATAGGTTATTCCATTAACAAAGATCTCCCAGACCTCCTGTAACACCCCTTGATATATCAATTATTATCAGAGTTGTAGCGCATAGCCTAATGAGCATAATCATTCTAGCATAGTAATACTGATATTAAATTCTGATTACATAACAAAATCCACATAGGGCTATACAAATAAATTTCTAGTCTCTAAAATAGGTTAATAAAAATAACCTATAGCATTACTCGGTCCGTCCCAGCATCACTATTCAATAGCGAGTACCGCCTTGCCTTGTGAGCCACGTTCTCTAAACTGAACAATCCACAGGTAGCAACAATTACTGGGACCCCGAAGGTTCCCAGAGTAACATGTTAATCTTACATTCTAAGCATAGATCAGTATATGACAGATAACCATCACATATACATTCAGCACATACAGCACAAACAATACATACAGTACATATTTATACATATTGAATGGTACATACAATCATATAAAGACATACAAAGAATGCAAGATTAGAGTTACTACCTGATAGCCTTTCAAATTCCTGATCCGGTTCTCTATCCTCTGGTCATCTCAGATAAATACCGAATCCTATATTTAAATATTTATGGATGGCAAGTTATTACTTGTCCAAATTCTCTATTTCTTATTTCTGAACAAATTCTATAATCCGGTAGAATTTTCAATTAACTTAGAAAATTCATATTTAATTACACAAAACTCCAATTGATGTGCTTCCAAAAATCACGTGTTCCTTATTATGTCTATTTTCAGAGGAAAATACATTTCATTTCCAAATCGACAGACACTTTTCCAGATTAATCAATAAATCCTTACTGTTTCAGAAAAACGTTCAGGTTTAACACTTAACTTGAAAAATCCATATCTGGAGTTCTAGGTGTCCAAATCAGGTGTTTCAAAAATCCATGAACTCCTTGTTAAGTCTAGTTTCTAGAAAAATTGGTTTCAACATTTAATCATATGCTAATAATTCCCAGATTTCAAAAATGTAAACACTGTTCAGAAGATGTTTCAGAAAACGTTCCAGATTTCATACATGACTTCAAAAATTCATAACTCCTTGAATATAAATCCAAATAAGGCTTGTGACCTATCAAATTAAAGCTTGATAAGTCTACTTTTATTCTGGAAATTTTCATAGAAAAACTCAAATGTTTACTATTTTAAAAGTGAATCCGAAATTCACTGTTCATTTCTGGAAACCAGCGTTTTTCAGTGTTCAACTTCTAACTTTGAAAAATCATAACTAATTCTATAGAACTCCGATTAAGGTGATTCAAAATTCTATTTGAAGTTCTATAAATATAGTTTATAAGAAAAATATTCATCAAGCCAATTAATAGCTGTATAATTCTCAGAAATTCGAAAAGTGAACGTAACTTAAATCTGAAAGCAGGATTTTCCAGTTTTTATAACCAAACTTAGAAAAATCATAACTAGAGTTCTAGACGTCGGATTAATACGTTCTAGCACTCATTTGAAAGCTTAAGAAGTGTACTTTCAACTTACCAAATTTCATGGTCAGAGTATATCATTTGACCGATCAAAATATTGCATGAACCCAACTGCCTTACGGAATTTCCAGAATAACAGTGTTGTACAAGTGGAACGATACTTCTCATATGACTTCATTCTCTCAACTCTCACTCTCTTCTGAGCTCTCTTTCTCTTATTCGGTGTCTTCACCGAAAGTGGAATGGAGAGAAAGAATGAAGCAAGTGCATGTGAATGCATTTGTCCTCATGTGTGTGATATCCATGAGTAAGAGACGATGGCTATCTTCCTTTCATTGTTTAAATAATTGGCAAGAAAAAGAACATACATGCTGACGAAAGTGGAGCATAATGGAGTATGTTATGTTGTCTTCTTATAATAATAAAGAAAGTAAGTGATTGAGTGGAAAAAATAGTGCATGCCCGTGAGTTAATAAGAAGGAGCATGTGAGCAATGTACTAATGATAAAGAAACAAATTGACATATGAGTTGTCCATTACTAAACAGGTGCAGATCTCTTCTTCTTTCTATATAGCCTCCTTTATTGACTTTGGTTCCAAAATTTCTTTACTTCACGTGATTGAAGAAATAGATAGAAACTTTACAAATTCTAATAAGTAAAATCTGAAGATATGGTCCAAAATAATTTCATTTGATCTTCTTTGATTCCCCAAATAAAAATACTTTTGTTTGCAACTTCATCTTTTCCTCATTTAATTGCAAACATTAGATAAATATTCTAAATAAATTCTTAATATTCATAGATACAACTCTTGGCTCTTACTGTTCCTAAATTTGTCACTTCTAAAAACAAGGCATAATAGTCTTCCAAAAATAGACTAATTCTCAAGTCTTTAGGCTCAAAATTCGGGATATTACATTTCTCCCCCTGTTCAATAAATTTCGTCCTCGAAATTTGAACATTTTTATCTCAGGGAATCATTCTTGACTTTCAATCTATCCTTTTCTATGTATGCTTGCTTGCACACAACACATTTTTTTTTTTAAATCAACTTATACCCAAGTGTAGTATTTAATCACAAGTCTTACTGATTCAATGTTACCGTACTAGGCAACAAACACAAGTCTTACAGCCAAAAGACATCGCCCTTATGCAAAGTTGCATACTGGGTTTTACATCCTCGAGTCTCAACTCGTCTATCTTGTGTCTGAGCTTCTTCAATTAACGCTTACAGACTACTTTCTCTTTCTCAGCTCCATAACTGACTTGTACTATCTGACCTAGTTGGTTCAGATCTCAAAACCATTCTAACAGTTTCTGTTCCGGTATTATTACAAATACCAACTGCACCGCTTTAATTTCAACACATCAGTAATGTTAATTACATCACTGCTTTTCATTTATCCATGTTGTCTCAAATTCAAATTTTCACACTTTGAAAATCTTTGTGGTTGCAAAACATTTCATAATTCACACTATACCAAAAAGTAATAGTGCTATCACATTTTCAAAATTCGTCGCTGCCAGATCAAATATTCATGTAAACACATTTACTGCCGGATTGGTTTCAGAAAACATTTACTACCGGCACACACTTTTGAGCGGGATAACTTATTTCAAAAAGTTTTCACAATCGAGAGCACATGGCACCATTTCAACCTTTCAGTACAGCGACACATCCCAATCCTTTCATACGCAAACCACTGAAGTGGTGACATACCTGTCGGTCAATGTGGGAGAGTTTCCGTCCACAAGAGACCCAGTGTCCGCACTGGCACAAATAACGGGTCACCCACCGGAATCCCATACCCGGGACAAAAACCATAATCCAGGAGCCTTGCTCCAAACGCCTGCGTGGGTACCGACCAGACAAGGCAAAATGCACGCCCTCACAAGGCGGAACTACTCAGATTGAGAACATACATTGCTGGTGCGAGTGTCAGCTCTACAAACTAATCCCCTCAAAAGAATTTTCAACAATGGCCAGCGATTTTAAAATTTTTCAAATTCATCTGGCAAGACCCAGCAAACCATGTAAATCTACAATAGTTTCTGGCCTCTTCCAGTTCTGTACTGCATCTACCACAACAAAGTTGAAAACTCAGTTTCAAATTCTGGGTTCTAACAAAACCCTTTTTATGAGACAACACATTTCGCAAACAGACCATTCAAACTGGTCTCAAATTAGGTTGAAAAATATTTCATTCAAAAATTCAATTTCAAAAATTCACAAATTCGAAAATTCAATTCCGCAAATCCACAAATACTGCAGGTGCATTGGTAAATACAAAATTCAATTTTCAACATAACCAGGAACAGACAACTATTACAGAAGGTCTTCACTTCTAAATACACTTCAGGTTCTATTTTTTAGCTACTTGAGCAATTCATAGAACATACCATTCATTCCAAGGAGACTTTTTGAATCAAAATCCAACACTATGCTAGATCAACATCTAGCAACCGCAAAATACCTTATACACATTGGTACCATATTCTAGTGCGTTAATTCATTTAAATCAATCGGTACCACATTCTAGTACCTTTGTTCATTCTGGTCGATTCAATGCCTAAAGAATTAGTTCCATGACCAAATTTCATTCTCAAACCTCAATTCAGTTGGTGCAGCATTCATTGCTGGACGTGTCTTCAGGAATTTAGTTTGACAAATACACACTGCATGCTGATTGTTTTAGGATCGTATCTTTTGAGAGTTTGTCTTGGATGTGCAGCTGACTCAAGATGTCGGAATTTACATTTGAAAAAAGGATTTTAAGCGTAAGCGTGCTAAGGTGATAGTAATCTTGGGAAGGGTGACTTTCTAATAATATTAGATGAACCGGAGAGAATCCGAAGATTTGAAATGATGATGAGTTGTGCCAATTAACTCGAGAGCATTCTTCACTCTCTGAATATCCGAAGAACTCTATGAATTTGTCACAGATAATTCAAGGACTAAGGTTTTTGGATAAACATGTTGGAAGATCGATGGAAAGGTATGAAATGGTGATCCTTAGGAATGCCAGAAAGATGTTAGAATGAATATAGTAAATGTTGAGGATAGGCTTTAATTTAATTTATTTGCACGTGTAGTTGTTGTGAACATCTTAGTTGTTTATTATTGTTTCCCATGTATTATTGCTTCTCCTTTTTAATATTGTCAAGTAAAGCACCAAAGGTCACTATTTCGTCATAATTATAAATAAACAACAATAATGATAATAGTGTGGGCCTAGTTAGAAGACACAATGTCTCGTACCAGAGAAAAAGTTTTTAACTAGCAAAACCCACAAGAATGATATGCAAAATGATTTTGAAATTCATACCAAGCAGAGATGCCATATTTGCAAAAACGAAAATGATATAAGCTAGGTTTAAAAACCACAAGGAATCTTGATACATGAAATAGCTATATATAACTTCATTGTTATTAAAAAGATATATCAAACATTCACCCCTCTGTGTAAAAAAAAAATAGTGCACTCCCATGAGTCACAACTCAATCACGGTGCTCCCCTCCTTGTCATTCAGTATTAATTCAAGTGCATTGGGTATTATATCATTGAGCTGTAAGCTTTGTGTTTCTTAAGAAAATGTTTAAATGCTATTCTCAGTACTTCATAGATTTTCTAAAATAAAAGAGCTTTATTTAAGAAAACTGATCAGTAACTATCAAAATGTCAGACTAGCAATAATATCAGCTTCGAAAACGTAAGACAATGAATAGAGACAAAAGCTCTTGATCCTACGAAATGTTTTCTTATGAGCTTCCTGTACACGATTTACATCCAAAACATCCAGCTTCCTTTTTGGTTTCATGTATGCATATGCATATCAATAAACTTTTTTTTTTCCATATCAGTAAGGTTATGTTTTTCCTCTTTTCCTTCATAAATATGTACATTATGCTAAGATATATATATATATATATATATATATATATATATATATATATATAGCTATGTTTACACAATAAACTGGCAATGCCAACGTTATATATATACAGCAACGCCATACCCTTCCCATGCTTCTCGAAGACACACACCCTTTGGACCAGCTGTTTTGCACCATTGGACTGGACCCTTAGCATGTTATATATCCGTTATTTGGTGTCTCCCATGCCTTCACGTTACTCAACAATGGTTGAAGCAAGAGCAAGGCCGAGATCACTGGTGAGCCGAGAGAGAGAGTAAGTGAAAGAGAGAGAGTGAGAGTTAAAGAGGAAGAGAGAGTAGTTGAGAGAGGGTCCGAGAAAGAGTCGGACTGTCAAAGAGGAAGAGGAAAATCCAATTGCCCTTCTCTGCGTTTAAAGCAACGAAACAGAGGTGTGTGTGTGGCGTGGAACAGCAGCGATTTCCAGTTTATCCGAAAGATTAGCTAGGTGAGTATTACCTTCAACTTTATACATGTACCTATATATCCACCTCTGTTTTCTTTATGTGAAACAGAGAAATTTTTAAGCATATGTGTCTATATATATATATATATATATATATATATATAACACTACCTATAGGTTTCAGTTTTTAGGGGACTAAATGGGAATGAGAATCTCACTGAAAATGGACCCAAGAACCTTGCTGTATCTAAATATATATAAGTATTTCGGAAGCCAAAGCAATGGAAGCTTACTGTGTGTGAAAAGAAAAGAGGGGGAAGAGACCTTACATCTTATATACATCTGTTATAGGAAGAGTTTTGTTGCATATACTTATACATCAGAAAAACCAAAACTTGACCCTGCATGAAACGCTAAGCTTACGGTTTATATGAGATATATATATATATATACGTACTAGGGTCGCTGCATCACTTAGGATAATATGTAAAGCTATGCATAGGCATCGTTTCATGAAGGGAAAATGAGTAGGAGGCATCATTGGTATATATGAGCTGCGTGCATATGGAAAAAAATGAAAAAAACACCTCTGTTTTCTAGACCGAAAACAGAGAACCTTGCATGCTTCTGTTTCTATGGAAAACGTTTGAGTTTTTGCATGAAAATTTTATGGAAGATAGAGAACATCTTAGAATGATATGCCCATTATTGAATTAAAATATGCAAATATAAATCAGAGTATACAGTATGAGCCCTAACGTGGCATTATACAATCATCCCACATAAACCATAAAGACAGAAGTGCTACTTTTGGTAGAAGTAGTCTAAGCTTCTGGGGTCTTCCCTGATGGATCTGCACAAAAGCTATCACCTGAAAAATGTGGGTAACCATCAATCCAACTTATTACGAATACTAATGTGTGCTAGTGAGGTGCCAAGTGGGACAATTTATATATATATATATATATATATCAAGATATTACTAATATGATTTACCAATATCCACATCACAAAATTTCATATCACAAATTTTTTTTATTACAATTTATCATTAATACAATCCCCAAAGAGCCTCCCACCAATCCAACCGAACCGCCTTATTTCCTCCGACTAGACCCATGGGCTAAGTTACATCCATGTTACTGGTGACTAGAAAAGCTCTCTGGTCATGTGATGAGGACCGGCCACAATCCTCAGGGCACATGTCCCAGACCATGGGCCTATTCCCCTTATTGAACATGTGGGGTGTCGTATGCCCTTATTGAATTAGAGGGCCCGTCCCTTCCTGAACATATGGGACAATAGAAAGCCAACCATCATGCATTAATGGAGGCCTCACCACGTGGTGGAATAAAATACTCCATCTTCCCAATCCAACCCTTACCATAATTATCAGAGTAAATAATATTATGATATTAAAATGAACCTTTCTTATACATGAGATAGTAGATATGATAAATATCATGATATTAAAATAAACAATTCTTATACATTAATAAGTAGATATGATAAATATCATGATATTAAAATTAACCATTCTTATACATGAATAAATAATTATGATAAATATCATGATATTAAAATGAACAATTCTTATACATGAATAAATAAATATATATTCACCATTCAAATCATAAAGTCCCACAAGGCAATTTCTATTAAAATATTTACAATCATTTCACAAACACTCGCAGGCAACATATCAATACCCATAAAAAGTGGAAAGTGGTTACCTCTCGCCAAAGCTAATTATTATTACGCCGCTCCTAATTCAAAAGTTCAAACACATGCTATAAGATGATCACCATTCCTGGAACACAAAATTCGTCCAGATTTTTGGTTAAACTTCGGAAAATTATATCTCCCCATCTACACGTCCGATTCAGGTGTTCTTTGGCTTTTTGGAAAGGTTGAGATGTCTACTATTTACTATAAAAATTTCAAGATTAAACTCAAACGTTTGCTATTTCAAAATCGAGCTCCAAAATCGCTGGTCACCAAAAGTTGGAGAAAACATTTCAGATTTTGGCTAAAATTTGGAAAATTATATCTCCCTCGATTCTCATCGGAATTTGACGAATTACCTATCAAATTAAACCTCTATGTGTCTACTATTTAACTGGAAAATATCACAACTTTATGATTTTATTAAGGCAATCCGAAAAGCCACGCCATTTTACTACTCCTGAGGCAAACCAGAAATTTTCCCAGTTTTTGGCTCAACTTCTAAAAATCATAACTAGAGTTATAGACCTCCGTTTTAGGTGAATCAAAGCTTATTTAAAACCTCAAGAAGTGTACTTTCTCCTGTAAAAATTTCAGAGATAAACTCAAAAGTTTAACGTTCCAAAATGGAACCCGAAAATTACTGTTCATTTCTGGAAACAGAAAATCTTCAGTGTTCATGGTCCAACTTTGAAAAATCATAACTCCCATTCTACACGTCCGTTTTAGGTGTTCTTTGACTTTTTGGAAAGCTCAAGACGTCTTCTATGTACTGTAAAAATTTCACTTAAAAACTCAGATGTTTGCTATTTCAAAATCAAACACGAAAATGACTGTTCACCAGAGATATAGAAAACGTTCCAGGTTTTTGGCTGAACTTTGGAAAATCATATCTCTTATTATACACATCCGTTTTGGGTGTTCTTTGGCTCGTTTTAAAGCTTAAGATGTCAACTATCTTCCATAAAAATTTCGTGCAAAAACTCAAACGTTTTCCATAGAAACAGAAGCTCGCAAGACCACTCTGTTTTCAGCTCGAAAAACAGAGGTATTTCATGTGCAGCAGCGAAAACCAAGGTGTAGAAGCCTCAAACTCAGAACCAATGTGTAAGAACTAGAAGGAGAAGACTTAAGGGACTCACCTTACAAGCTTGCACGCATGCTTGGCTCCTCCTCCCTCTTTGGTTTTCTCTCACGTTAACTTCCAGGCCCTCCCTCTCTACGTTTTTTTTTTCTTTTCCTTTTCCCGTTTCTATTTCTTTAGCTTTTCTAGGATGCTCTGGTCTGATAATATAAGGAGGAAGGGATGGTATGGGAACTCCATTGTTGCATGTACCATTGTAAAGCCGAAAGTATGCTGCGCTGGTGAGGGAGGTATGGGTGTTAGTGTTGTCGGCTTGTTTAAGCTAAAGGGAAGCAGAGGGTATGGAGATTCTTATCGTTGGGATTAGGAGGTATGGGTTCTGCATAATGGATGTCGGAGTATGCATGTGGGTTGCCGAAATCTCCTTCTATGTAAATGACGTAGTGATCTCCAGCTAATACCCTCCCTTGCTGTTGTTGTTGTTTTTTTTTTTTTTTTTTTTAGCTTATGGACCCGAGAGATGAAGATAAAGAAATGAAATGGGTTTATTGCTTCTGTACGTTGGGCCAAGATGAAGATAATGGATCCCGAGTGTTTATATCCAAAATGCTCATGTCCAAATAATTCTACTTAAAATTTTCCATACAACATTTCTAATTTAAAATCCCAAAAATTTGGGATGTTACACCTCCTCCCCCTATGTTCTATGAATTGATAAATTTTTATGAAATTATCTTTTTTCAAGGCCTAAGGCAGTTTACAGTAAACATGAAGACTTAGAATTGTAAAAGTAAAATTTCTTTTTGGATTTCTTACCTTTACACAAAAATTGTAAAACCAAGGGCAATTTAGTCTTTTTATTTTAATGTTTTAAGTTTTGGTCCTTCAAAATAATTACTATTTTTATGGTTCTTCTTAATAAATATTATTTTTCTTAAATCCTTTATTATAATTTTCCCTTTATTAAAAGGGTTAAGGTGCATTTTTGCCCTTAAAGTATGCGCCCATGAGCAATTTTACCCCTGAAGTTTCAAGCGTAGCAATGTTGCCCCTGAAGTTTCAAAATGGAGCAATGTTGCCCCTCCGTTAAAAACCCTAACGGTCAACTAACAGTCAACGTTAGGATTTTTAACGGAGGGGCAACATTGCTCCATTTTTAAACTTTAGGGGCAACATTGCTCCCAAAAAAAGTAGCAATTTTGCCCCTGAAATTTCAAAATGGAGCAATGTTGCCCCTTCTTTAAAAACCCTAACGGTTAACTAACGGTCAACGTTAGTTGACCGTTAAGGTTTTTAACGGAGGGGCAACATTGCTCCGTTTTGAAACTTCAGGGGCAACATTGCTACGCCGAAAACGTTAAGGGTAAAATTGCTCTTGGACGCATACTTTAGGAGCAAAAATGCACCTTAACCAAGGTTGTCAAACTCACGAGTTTAAGCAAACTCGTGACAGTGACGTAAACTCGAATCGTAAACTCGCAAGAGTTTACTTTTATTATTAAATAGGTATTACTAGTGTATAATTAAATAATTAAAATATAAAAATGACAGCAATTTGATTTAAATATATTTTAAATCCAAATAATTGAAATTAAATCCATCCACATTCATCATTTATCATATTTAATAAAGAAATTTCTATAAAACTTCTATATAAGGCCGCTAAGCTTGATCAAATAAAATAAGTTAACATGAGTTTAAGAGTAATTTAATACGATTTTATATGCTAGAAACATAAAAACGGTAAACTCGGTAGATAAACTCGTAAGTTTAACCGAGTTTATAACTAACACGAGTTTACTACTGACTCGACTCGTTTTTGTAAGCTAGAAGCGTAAAAACGGTAAACTCGGAGAGTTAACTCGCGAGTTTGACAACAATGACCTTAACCCTTATTAAAATTCATAAATTTAAAACAAGGGAAGCCAAAATTTTCCCCTGCTCATCCGAGCAATTTGCCCACTTTCGGGTGAAATAATTTCCTGTTATATAAGATATGTTGGAGAAAACAATGATTATTTAGTGACAATGTTTTAAAAATATTCTTCAGTAATCAAGTGTGAATCAATACGGAATTAGTGTTGAATGAATGCCATTATGTGTACTTCCTTCCAAATAATTAAGTTTTATAACTATATTTAACGAACGTTTATTGGCATTTGTAAAATACTTAAAAAATGTTTTATCCCTTCCGTCTCCGGTATATGATTTATTTAAAGAATTGATCTTAATTCTAAATATGAGACGTATTTTTTTATATATTTTTAATATACTCTTATTAATACTCAATAATAATCAAGAAGGAGAGAGAAAGAGAAAATTAATGAAAATAAAATTAATTTAACTAACTTTTTAAATATAATTAAATTAGATAAATAATTTTTATATTAATAACCAAAATGAGTATAAATTAAAACACGGAGTATTTAATTTAGGTGGCAAAAACTCAACCACAGTTTTAATCTTTACAAACGGACGTTACTTTTTCCTTGTGGGTCCCACAAATTTTCCACGCGTCAACACTGAGTCATCGTTCTCAATACGAGTATCATGATCCGATCCAAGAAGCTGGATGTTTAATGTCGTGCTCCGACCAACATGCCGCCCACTATTCTTCAGTTGGTCCTCTGAGAAATTAAAGGAATTTCAGAAGAAAATCTGTAATTTAAGCCTTATTGCGGGCTATGAGGATTTGTTATTGCATCAGATCCGTTGATATTCATTATTCCTTCTTGTTCTTATTATAAGACATAATCTAATAATTCTTACAAATTAATAAAAACAATTAAAGTCAATAAAGTTATCCTGTAATTTAAGTAACTCCCAATATTACCTGCACTAATTATACGAAATTCTGATGTTATATTAATTATTACTCTCACCACTACTTTTACTAATTATGAACATATATTGGAAAAAAATAATTAATACGCTTTAAAAATAAGGAAGTGTCTTATAAAAAAGACAAAATACAATTACTAATTAATGCCTTATAATAAGAATTAGTGGGAATATATGCTTTCCATATGGCAGAAGAAGCGCTTGAGAGAGAGAGAGAGGACGGTTAGAAGGATAGAGATGGGAATGATTGAGAACGGTGACTTAGTGTTGACACGTTTTGTGGGACCCATAAGGAAAAAGAAAGGAAAAATGACACTAAGTTTCCAATTAAAAGAAATAATATCAAAAACGTCTCATAGTTTATCAATGATAAATAAAAGAGTAACCATTAACAAATGGAACAACTACTATTAACAAGTTTTGAGATTTTCCTGATATTATTTTTTTAATTGAAACTTTAATATCATTTTCTCAAAAAGAAATGACCGCTTTGTAAAGATTAAGGATGGTTGTATTTTTCCCCATTTATAAAAGTTGATAGGTAGTTTTGATTTGCATCCAAGTAAAGTTTATGATGCTAGGAGTATATTTGAAAAAAGTTCATCCATATTTTTACTCTTTAACCTTTTATTCTATCATGTTTACGGTTTTTACTTGCTACTCTCCAATTTTGAATGGTATTAGAGCCTCTAAATTACAACCTCCTTCTCCTCTTTGTCATTTCCTTTGAGCTTCATTTTTTAAAAAAAAAAAAAAAAGTGTTTGGTCCCGTCCAATCTTTTTTATAAGAACATTTTAATCAAATTATATGATTTAATAAATCAGTTAAAATTAGTTACAAACAAGGTTATTAAACTCACGAGTTTAAGCAAACTCGTGATAGTCACGTAAATTCATGTCGTAAACTCCAATCATAAACTCGTAAGAGTTTACTTTTATTATTAAATAGGTATTACTAGTATATAATTAAATACTTAAAATATAAAAATGAAAGCAATTTGATTTAAACATATTTTAAATCCAAATAATTGAAATTAAATTCATCAACATTCATCATTTATCATATTTAATAAATAAATTTCTATAAAATTTCTGGACTTGGCTTCTCTCCTTTTCTTTTCTGGTCCGCTCCCATCCTTTACCTCATTTATGACCATTGGATCAAGATCTAATGGTACATATTTAATGCTATTAATGTTTCTTTTCCTCTTATAAAAGGAAGAAAGAGAAGAATAGGAAAGAAATGGAGAGAATGATGAGAATGAAATATTAAATGTACATCATTAAATCTTGATCCAATGGTCATAAATAAGGTAAAGGATGGGAGCGGATCAGAAAAGAAAAGAAAAGGAGAGAAGCCAAGTCCAAAATTTCTATATAAAGTCACTAAACATGATCAAATCAAAAAAGTTAACATGAATTTAAGAATAAGTTCACACGATTTTGTAAGTTAGTTACGTAAAAACGGTAAACTGGGTGTATAAACTAGTTTTTGAAGAGTACAACATTGATGTATTTTTTTTTTTTTTGGGTAAAAACAGGGCTTCTAGCCCTTTTCTATTGCTTCATCAAAATGCACCGTGGGTGCAGGTAGCCCAACGAGTCCTGTAACAACAAACTAACAACAGCTAAAGGAGGCGAACCATATGAAACAAACACCTCCTCCTGCGTAATACTAAGACTAGCTAATAAGTCAGCACAGCTATTAACTTCTCTGTACACATGAGAGAACTTTACATTTTCAAAACATTGCACAACTTCAAAGATCTCTTTCAGCAGCCGCGAATCCACTTCTTCCTCAGCTTGCACCTCAGATAACTTGTGCACTACAGATGTTGAGTCACATTCAACGATGATGTTTGGGTAGCCAGCCCTTGCCGCTAGCTTAAGCCCTTCTAGAATTGCCCAGTATTCAGCCCTGACCACTGAGCAGCACCCTAATTTCCATGAGAATCCACCTAACCACTCCCCATAATAGTTTCTCATAATCCCACCACATACAGCAACTTTGCTTTCCCCCTTAGATGCTCCATCGGTATTCAACTTAATCCACCCAACCTCTGGTGCCACCCATCCAACATTAATAACCATCCGCCTTCCATTTATCACCCCATAGTCCTCCTGTGCCTTCACTATTTCTTTCACATGCCACATAACCACTTCTCTTCTATTTTCAGGCAGCTGGAACCCCTCCTCAAACATCGCCCTGTTTCTCCATGACCATAAGAGCCAGCAGGTCACGCCGAACACTCTGCTCAACCCATCCCTTCCGTTTGCTAAATTCCACCCAAACCACTCTCTTCCTACTTTGCTTATAAAATCCTCCATTAGTCGGTCGTTCAATAAATCCAGCCACAGACTCTTCGCCACTGGGCAGTCTCTCAGAACGTGCATCGCAGTTTCAGGCTACTCAGGACACCGATAACATTGAGGGTCACCTCCCATCAATCGAGCCCTCCTAGCACTTGTCAGAATTCTATTGTGCATGGCCAGCCAGAGAAACAATTGGATTCTTCGTGGGCCCCTCCATTTCCATAGTGCTCCCCACTCCTTTTCCCCCTATCCTGCTCCTCTGACAGTAAACGATACATGTCAGAGACTTCATACTTGTTATGCATAGTTGGTCCCCATCTCAACTTATCCCTTCCCATATGGTTAGAAGGGGGCAGTACCGACAGCAACATATTCTTCCCTTCAAAGTTTAGCAAGTTGGCAATTCTAACCTCATTCCAATTCCCATTTACATCAACCATATCAGCAACTTTTACTGCACCATCCTCCTCATTTAATGCCCCACAGCACTTCTCACTCAACTTCCTACCACCCTCAATCCATTTATCATTCCAAAAGCTGACACTCTTCCCATCTCCAACTTCCCAACAAGTGTTAATAACTACTTTTGGCCACAAACCCGCCAGTTTCTTCCATAATTCAGAATCAGCCCTCATTGCTTTGCATTCTTTGAATAAGTGCTTTTGCCTACCATATTTTCCAACAAGAACTTTTGTGCAAAGACTATCTGGATTAGCAAGGGTATTCCATACAAGTTTCCCTAATAGCGCCTCATTCATACACGACAAATTCCTCATTCCCAAACCCCCATTCTTCTTTTCCAAGCATATTACATCCCAACTCACAGCATGTAGTTTCCGAGCCCCTTCTTCACTTTTCCATATGAAATCCCTCTGCATTTTCTCTAGTTGCTTCTTTACCGTAATAGGAATAAACGTATGATGCATAGAGTACACAGCAAGTTGATTGGTGACTGACTGGACCAGGGTTATCCTACCAGCCAGCGACAACGTTTGCTTCTTCCAGTTGTTCAATTTTCCTTTCATTTTGTCTAACAAGTGCTGGAATTTTCTGGCTGAACCCCTACCCCTAAGCATATATGAGCCTAGGTATCTTCCTAGATCATCCATCCTGCGAAATCCAGACATATTGCAGATGTCAGCTTGCATAGCTCTACCGACATTCGGAGAGAAGAAGATACTTGTTTTTTGATCATTCACTCTTTGCCCCGACACCTCACCAAACATATCTAACACATCCAGAACTGCCCCCATATTATCCCGGTTTGCTTCACAGATCAGCAAGAGATCATCTGCAAAAAGAAGATGTGACACTTCAGCCCCATTCCTCCCCGTTTTTAGCGGCTTCCACTTCCCTGAATCTACAGAGTCCATTATCATGTGTGATAATTTCTCCATACCGAGCACAAACAAATAGGGGGATAGTGGGTCCCCTTGCCTCAGCCCCCTAGAAGGCAAAAACTCCTCTTGCTTAGCTCCATTCCATACAATTGCCATGTTCACCGTCATCATGCAGCCCAACACCACCCTCCTGAATTGTTCATTAATTCCAATGTCCTCCAGAACCTTCCCCACATAACTCCATGACATTCTATCGTATGCCTTTTCCAAGTCTATCTTAACCACCATATAGCCCTTTCTTCCTTGCAACCTACTCATCGAGTGTACAACCTCTTTAGCTATGATTATATTATCTTGGATACTTCTTCGAGGAACAAAACTAGATTGGTATGGGGAGACTAACTTGTCCATGATAGGCTTTAACCTATTCACTAACAACTTTGATAATCCCTTATACAGAACATTGCATAACGCAATAGGGCGGAATTGACTTACAGTTTCTAGCTGGTCTAAATTCGGAATTAGCACCAACAATGTCTCATTATTTCTTTAATCCTCTCTGGATGGCTCCATAATCCTCGAAGAAAATTACATACTTCTTGTCCAATTAGCCCCCAGTTTTGATGATAGAATGCCGCCGGGTATCCGTCCCCTCCAGGTGCCTTAAACCCATTCATTTGAAGAAAGGCTCTTCTCACTTCCTCATCTGAGATGTCCCTCCCGAGCCTCTCCAAGAACACTCTATCCACCAGCCCCCAAGTCTGAGTTGTAATATGCCAACCCCTATCAGTTACCTCCTCACGAAAAAGATTGGAAAAGAAACTTTGGAAGAGCTCCACAATTCGCATCTCTTCCTCAATCCACTCCCCTTGGCTGTCTTTAAGCATCTTGATTTTATTTCTACGTCTTCGGATCAAGGTTTTCATGTGATAGAAACGTGTGTTCCTATCCCCATCCTCCAGCCACCTCCCTCTAGATTTTTGAAACCACATTATCTCTTCCTGTTTTAGTGTTTCCATAAGTTCATTCTCCAATTCAGACTCCAACTGAGATAAGAATCTATTACTTCCTCTCTCCAACCTACACTGAATTCCATTCAATCTGTTTAACAATCTCCTCTTCCTTCCCTCAATTTGGCCAAACACCTCCTTGATCCATACCATCAGATCTTGCTTTAGTGTTTCCAGCTTCATATGAACCTCCCCTTCTCTTCTCCAACTTTGCTGCAATAGCTCAGAGAACTTTCCATGCATCTGCCACATGACTTGGAATCTGAAAGCTCTAGCTTGCATAACATGAGCTTCCTCCATCAGATTGACCATCATAGGATGATGATCTGAATGTAACCGCGGAAGCACTCGTACCTCAGCACTAACATATTTCTCCAACCAACTGACATTGCATAAACACCTATCCAGCCTTTTATAAACTCTGTCTAATCCTTCCCATTTCGGTCCTTTCCACGTAAAGAAAGGTCCCTTGGTCTCCACCTCAACTAGATCACAACATTGGATCCACTCATTAAATCTACCACACCTTGTTTCATTGACTCTTCCACCACCCAGTTGCTCTGCTGGTGATCTGATTTCATTGAAATCACCAGCTATCAACCATGGCTCTCCAACACTAGCTGCCAACCCCTGTAAAGTACTCCACAGTTCTCTTCTTTGTTGTTCATTGGGACTAGCATATACCGCTGTAAACAACAAACTCTCCATCCCAATCCACAAATTGCAATGCAGAAATTGGACGTTTTCAACTAGAATCTCCACCTGTAAATCATCCCTCTCCCACATGATCCATATTCCTCCCGAAAATCCATCCGCTTCCATTCGAACCCAGTGTCTGAACCCCCAGCTTCTAATTACTTTAGTAGCTTGAGGCCCACTAACCCTTGGTTCCAAGATGACTACCATATCCACCTTATTCCTGAATCTGATATCTTTAAGAACCGCCGCAAATCCTTTTTTGGCCGCTCCTCTACTATTCCAGATGAGTAGCTTAATCATATTGACAAAGGAAAAGCTGGGAATCAGTAGTCACCTATTTACCACTTAATTCGCAATATAAGGGGGCAGTCCCCTCTCCTCCATCCCATTCCCCATGCACTCTACCGATTCCATCACAACATTATCCACTTAATTGATGTATTTTTACTCCAAACAAGTTTGTCCCCAACCCCACAAAAGAAAATTGGAATATCAAGGATTCTGATGGTAATATCATGATGATAAATACTACAAACTAGATTCTGATTCCATGTTATACGGCACTAGCTAGATGGAAGATGCAACAAAATATCAAATACTTTCTACAATAAACTTGTATTAGTAGATCCCATTTGCATAGGCCACCACAAAAGGGTTGTCGAGAGAGACAAAATCTCCATATCTTATTTTCCATTGCAAGCGTTTGATAATAAGCCAACAATTAAACCCGGTAGGACCCCTAGGCCTCATTGATGTGAGTTGTACTATGCACTGATAATATGGAATGAGAAAAGTTTTGTTTCGATTTATTAGAAAAATGGCTTTTGAAACTGTTTTAAAATTACCCAAAACTCAATGAGTAACCAATGAAGAAAGATATAGAATATGTTTGGATAAATAATAAAAACTACTTATCTAATATAAAATGAATTTGTGATATGAGTTTGCAACCCCTACAATATTTGATTAAAAAATCAGTAAATTTCTATTCAAGAAGACAAGTTCTTTCTTTTTTTTCTTTTATTTTTTTTTTCCCCCTCAAAAGAAAGAAGACAAGTTTAACAACAACCTGTGCTTGTATTTTTCCCCCAATGAACACGCTGCGTCTTCCTCTGTTTCATACCAATCTCCATCAATAAATGTCATTCTTTTTCATTGGCCTCAAAAAAAAAAAAGAACAAAAAAAAAGGAACAAAAGAAAGACCATTGGTTCAACTTTTGCTACCGAAGGTTTTTTTATATCTATTGAAAATGATGCATTATTACTACAATGAATGAAGTAAAGCAATGCGCATGCAATTGAAACAGTACTTTTTGACCTTTTCGTTTCATGCAATATTTTATTTTAGGATTAAAGAGCAATTTAACCAAAAAACTGTTATCTTAAGAGCGTACAACACAAATAACTTTTAAGTGAATAAAAAATACCCAAAAACTTTTAAAAAAGTGCATTTAGTACAAAAAATGAGTAAGCCTTTTCTGTGTTGAGTGGCCCTAGAGTAAAAATTTTTTTACTAGGCGCTCTTAAAACAAAAGTTTTTTGTGTTGATGTCACATTTTTTAAAAAAATTTAGTATTTTTTGTCCATTTAAAAGTTATTTGTGTTGAACGCTCCTGAGATAATAGTTCATTGGCCAAACTGCTGCTTAACCCTTTATTTTATGACATGGCACTTCAAGTTTTAATTCATTTCTAACTCTTTTTTCAACTATGACTTGGACGATTTACTATCCAAACTTTTAACTCAATCAAAGAAAAATCCATTATTTATTTTCTCATTTAATAAATTAGTCCATGTCGTATATTATTTGCCTTAAGTCATCCACTCATCCTAAATGGACATATATATAATATAATATCTATTTCATACTATTTATAAGTAGAGAAAGAATAACTTTTCCCCTAATTATGAGGCATGTCATCCACTTTTAATTTCTGGTTATTTATTTATTAAAATATGTTATATTTAATAAGGCAAAAGATTAATTTTCTAATTTTCTGAATTCAAGTAAAATGTATTGAAAGTAGAGCTGGGAAATCGGGCCGGGCCCGTCGGGCCGGCCCTTTTAAGCCCTGGCCCTGTAGGGCTCGGGCTTGAAAAATATGCCTGAAATTTGAATTTGGCCCTGCAGGGCCGGCCCTGGAGGGCCTCGGGCTTTATCGGGCCGGCCCTGTAGGGCCTCGAGCCGGCCCTGCAGGCCCTGTTACTGTAGCATTTTCAGTTTTTTAAGAAAAAAAATTAGTCCAAGAGTGCCAAGAGGAAGAGGCTAGGAGGCACATATATAAATACATAATAACTATACTCTGATTTTATGATTTGGTATATTATTTGCTGCAGATAATGATTATGGATGTGTTCATGATGCGGGAGAAGAAATTCATGACATTTTTTACTCCTGAAGCACAGCCTTCTGCTCAAAGTGAAGCACAATCAAATATCTATGAAATTGATGAGAGTGATGAAGAAGGTGACAGTTGACAATGATAGTGGTATGCTTTTATATTTTATATGAGTTATCTAATGTTATTTAGTTTAATACTTCTTAAGTTTTATGTAAGTCAATTATGGACAATGATTTGTTTTTCATTACGAATTAATGAATGTGTTTATTTGTTGGATAATTTGTATTGTTTAGATATTAATGTTGATAATATTTATTTGATAGATTAGAACTCTAATGGTTGCAATTTACTAATTATATTTCTTTGGAAAAAACCTAGAAAAAAAATAATTAAAATTTGGAATAGTAATTTCCAGGCCCTGTAGGGCCGGCCCTGGCCCTGGTACTATCGGGCCGGGCTTTAAAAAACAGATGTTTTCCTTATCTCAGGCCCTGGAGGGCCGGCCCTGTAGGGCCCAAGCCCTGGAGGGCCAGGCCCTGTAGGGCCGGGCCGACCCTGATTCCCAGCTCTAATTGAAAGTGACTTATAAGATAATTATGATATGAAAGTTATGTGTATGGATATGAAGATTGAGTTAGTTATAGATGTTAGTTGATGATTTAGGTTAAGAAAGTGTCATCAAAGAGATGGGAATTCAAGCTAGAGAAATTTAAAAAAAGCCCGCGTACTATAAAATCATCGTATTATTAAAGCTTGGCCCTAAGACATATGGACTAAGGGTCAGCCCAAGGGCTTTCATGTCTTTTTTATTACATTTTAATTTTTAATTTGTAAACTATTTTAAAATATCTGAAAATAAAATAAAAATCTCTTAAAATGTATAATTCAAATTATATAGATATTAATAAAATAAAGTATTAAACTATTTTCTAAACTTTGGAAAAACAAATCAAACACTAATAAACTATTGTACCAACTCTTAAATAACGAAAAGTAAGTAATTTACCTTCTTTTTTAATCACAACGACAACAACAACAAAAATAAGCCTTAAAATCTTACTAGCTGGCATCGACTACATAGGTTAAATGATGTCATTGAACTCAGTTAACGACTAAATCACATGATAAATTGTTTTTTTTTTTTTTGTGAAACACATGATAAATTATTAACTAAGAGATCTCGCTTAATAATACCATTTAGCATTCTCGTTAGTCTTCCTATATCTCTTTTAATTGGGCTCCAAACAATTTGATCTACACTCCTCATTGGTGAATCCAAAGGCCTTTTTTGTATATGTTCAAACCACCTAAAACAATTTTCTACCATTTTTTTCCCAATAGGTGCAACTCCAAACCACCTCAAACTTAAATAACCACATTTGTAATCACATACGGAAAAAAAAAAAAAGTTAAAAAGATAGAGAAAATCTTATAGTTATTATATCCAAAAAAAAAAAACTACCTATGCCTTCTATTTTTTTGTTATTAAATTATTTAATTTGAGAAAGTCTTGAAAAGAAATTAAGAAAGCTTAGACTAAAATTATACCGTTTAAAGAAAAATGCTATGAGCTTTTGTTTTTAAAGTTTGTTTAGGCCACATGCACGTGAATTGAAGTACTGAAGTCTTTTTAAGTAAGAGCTGTTGCAAAATAAGAATGAGTACTTTTATTTCAATAAATAAAAAATGGACGGGTTTAAAAGTAATGGCCCTCAACCCTAACGGGCTACCCATTTATTTTTAAACCCTAACGGTCTAGCCTGTTTAAACTCGAATTTCTTTTACACACACTAGAATAAAAGGTCAGCCCTCCACTGTGACGGATTTGGCCCATTTTGAAGGCTAAATTAAATTTTTCTTCTTCCACTTTTACTCTTATTAAAATATGTGTTTAAAAATTTAATGAATAAGTAAAACAAGAAAATGACCATTAATTATAAAGAGAACATTGGAAAATGAGGATAAATTATGTTACACGTGACGTATATTTTAAATCAATATATTCTATATGTTCTTTTAGTAGCATCCTATATTGTGAATAGGAGGGATTAATAGATTATTAGTATGAGTCAATTAGATGAATAAGGTATATGTGGACCCCGGGATGAATGTCAAAAGTCTTATTGAACCAAATCGTAAGTTATGTGTTTGACAGTGTAAAACCGCCATGTCTCATTCAGCCGGACAATGAAGCATTCTAGCTGTAAACGATAAAGAAGAAGGAACATTGAATGCTGAGCCAAATGCAACCTTCTTTATTTTTATTTCTTTACTTGATTCATGATAAGTAAAGTCTATGGATGGTGACCCTTTGATCCAAAATATAGAAGCTAATCATAAGTGTGTGCTTTGATCTAAACATAATATCTATATTTATTTTATCTTATAAATTTTGTACTTTCTTCCAGTCTTATATATAAGGTATTAAAAAAGTTGGTTAAAATTGGTTGAATGCAAATAAGCAATATGTAATTATTAATGTAATTTTCTTTTTCAAATGTACCCTAAATTTATAGGGATAGTTAGTGAGAGAATAAGTAATAAAAAAAAAAGAGGAGAGAATTATCATATTTGTAATTAATAGATGATAAAAATAGAAAAATGAATTAAATTTTAATATATGTACAAAGTGTATCTTATAGAGAAAATAAACACTACCTCAAAAATTGTAACTTAAATTTAGGACAAGCGAAGTAATTCCTAAACAATCCTATTATGATTATACATTCTAAAGGGAGTTGTTGAGAATAATTTCCAATCTAAATGTTTAAAAAGGTACTACCTCCGGTCCTAATTATAAGAGCTAGTTGACTTTCTTTGGAGAGATTAAGGAAGCTAAATAAGTTACTTAATCATTTTATATGTTAAATACTCTTAGATTATATATTAGTTTAGGAGTCAAACTAATAAGTTTGAAGAAAAAAATAAAAATAAAAATACTTTAAAGTAATTTAGTTAGCTTCCTTAATCTCTCCAAAAAAGTCAACTAGCTCTTATAATTAGGACCGGATGGAGTATTTTAAGGGGGGAAAAAAACGTAGATTTGTTATAAATAACTAATTTAACTAATAATTTCTTTAATTTTTGTAAATTATTTATCTGACTCCCAAGTTTATTATGAGAGTGAGTATTATTTAGAGGTTTACTGAATTTTACGCATATCACAATATAATAGAGTAATACACTGGTAATTATTAATAAATGTAATATAATTTTGGTATATTTTAAGTTAATATAAAAACAAAACAAAAAATTAATTAAATGTTAATTAATGGCGTGACATTGAAGATCACGAATCATGTTCCTAATATTGATAATTACTTTCCTTATTTGTCTTTGGCCAAGTAAAGCTCAATATATAACTCATTAATGGCCATTTCGATCGGAATTAAAATAACATAGTCATCGGCACTTGACCATGTCCTGTCTGGACTCAAAGTCAAATATAAGGATAGTCCAAATTATCAGAGCAACTAAAATCTTAATTATTTTTAATTTCTTTCTTATAATACACGGAAACATGTAAAAACTCAATGTTTATTCGTTATAAATTGTTATTAAAAAAGGCATAGAAATGCAATACTTCCGTGTATCAATTAATCTCTGAATATAGATAAAGTTATTTTGAGCAAAGAATATAGATAAAGTTATTGAACTGATTAAGGTAGCATGTCAAAATTATTATCTGGACTAATGTTTGAACTGGTCTAGGCAATGAGTAAAATGTCAGTGGATCATCTCAAAGTTTACCTGAGTTCAGACCGATGAGAAATTTAAAAAAAAAAAAACAATTAAAAACAATTTAAATTTCTATCATATCATCAAAATACTAAATATTAATTTAATATCCTGAGTCACTAACAAAATAATCACATACTCATCTAAGATTCATTACAATTTATTTGACACGTTAACATCATTGTATCAATCTACCATCCAAGGACATTAAAATCAATAATCACTATCTATTCTTCCTTGCAAAATACCGAAATATAGATAAATGATAACAAAATATTCCTACTAACAGTCATTTAATCATCAAACTAATAGTCATTCATATGAAAATTATTATTCGCTTTGACCAATAATGCCGTCTACAATTTGTACC
The DNA here is from genome assembly GCA_034222035.1 of Acacia crassicarpa. Lineage (NCBI taxonomy): Eukaryota > Viridiplantae > Streptophyta > Magnoliopsida > Fabales > Fabaceae > Acacia > Acacia crassicarpa. Next base: position 47,438,204 of record JAWXYG010000003.1, read on the forward strand.
CACAACAAACATGCTTATTTTTTTAAAAAAGGCAACTTGGGTAACTTAGCAACTCATCGGGTTACCCAGGTTGAGGCCAGGTTACCTTAGATTTACTATATCCTGAGTTAAGGACGTGTTAGGATTGGCCACATGACCAGGTCGTCGATTTCAGAATTAACCTAGCTGGTCTTATCCATGTTTGATAACATTATATATAATAGACGTCTTTGATCTACCGGCTATATGACTTGGTCTCGGTTTCAGAATTAACCGAGTCGATCTGATCCATGTTTGATAACATTGTATATAATAGATATCTCCCACCTAGATATATGTGAGTAACATTTGATATCTTGCCCATAAATTAAGATCAAGAAGCATATAAGGAGAGAAAAATAAGGGAAAATTAGAATGAAGGACCTAAAGCAGATGATATTTATTAAGAAGGACCGTAAATGTTATAATTATTTAGAAGGACCAGTTTTTAAATCATAAATTTGAAAAAAACTAAATTGCCTTTGATTAAAGCTCTTAAATTTTCTCCTACATTCTATTTTTAAGACTAATATGAATATTTAAATTTCATTAAATTAAATGCAATTTGTATCAACTTTTACCAGTTATCTATGTATCTATTGAAAAAAAAAATTAATACAGCCATCTTTCAATTTTATTTAAAAATAAAAGTTACATAATTTTAGGAAAACTTAAATATTTTATAATTTACTATGAATGTTGAAGAAAGGTTATATATATAAAACGAAATCAACAATATACATAATTTTTAACAATTTAAAAGAGGTTTGCATAATTTATTTTTATGTCAAAATAGATTTATGTGAGTTTTACAAATAAAAATCAATGTAATGTTTTTTTTACCGAAAACTATGTAATGTTAATAAACTTAAAAAATGTCTAGATAATCTATTATAATTTTTATTCGTGAATGATATTCAAGATTGTCTCTCTAGAGAATATTCATGTATAAATCAATAATAATAATATTTATAAAAAAACTAATATAATCAATAAATTTTATAATAAAAAAATAATAATAACGTTTTTTTTGGGCAAAATGTTTATTAACAACTAAGATATTCGATTGCAAATTTAAAACCTTATAAATTTGTCTATTTTACATGCAGTTTATTTTTATAAGATCATATAAGTTAGCAAACTAAATTAATAATTTAAGTTTGTCAATATCTCGGTTAAAAATTAAATTATATATTAATTATTTGATTATGTCAATTTTAGTTAAAGTTAAGAAAATGGTTATTTAGGCCATTGTAATTTTTGTGAAAAATAAAATTCAAATTACTTTAAGAATAGTTAGTGGGAGAGATTGTTGGAAGTTTAATCAAGAGCAATTTAGTATTTTAAAATTTATGTTTTGGTAATTGGTTCTTCCCAATAATTATAACTTTTACAATCCTTTCTAATAAATATTATCTACCCTAGGTTCTTAGTTCTAATTTTTCCAAAAAATAAATAAATTTCTTGCCGTCCAAGAAAGCTGTAGGAGATGGAATTGTTCTTGGCTACAAGATGCCAAAAAGAAGTCAACTAATGTATGTGCATGCATAATCCATGTATACATGTGTATATTTCTCCGAACTTTAATATAAGGGAAAAATATTTCTCTAGTTACTGGAGATAAAGTTATTGTTAGTTCTCAATGTGTTTTGATGATTAACAACAAGTGTAAACATGTTTTAAAGTTTCCAAGATCCTTTAAAAACCATCTGATAGTTGCATACTGCAGTATGGGTCTGTATACTGCAGTAAAGGGCCATCCAGAAAGCAATGATTTTTCAAGACAGGTCAATACCGCAGTATAGGTATATATATACTGCAGTATAGGGCCATCCAGAAAGCAATCATTTTTCCAAGACAAGTCAATACCGCAGTATAGGTATGTATACTGCAGTATAGAGCCATCCAGAGAGCAACCAAGTTTTTTCAAAACAAGTCAATACCGCAGTATGGGTATGTATACTGCAGTATAGGCTTATGCCGAGAGCTCCCAAATTTTATAACTATTGCAAACTGCAGTATAGGTTTGCATACTGCAGTATTGGGCTCTTAAACTGATTTTCAGCTTAACACATGTTCTTGCTTACTCCAGTATACAAATGCTTACTCCAGTATAAAGGCTTTTTGAACTTAAATTTTTCTCACAAACAGTGCTATACTTGAGTACACAACTTACATACTGCAGTATAGGTTTTGTTTTTCAAACACAAGTCACGATGGTTTGCCTCTGGAAGCTGCATACCGCAGTATGACTTTGGATACTGCAGTATGGACACTTATGCACAGTGCCATACTCCAGTATAGAGGAACTTACCGCAGTATACAACGGTCAAAATTGATTTTTGAATTACGCGAATTTGCAAATCTCTGTTGTTTGACCTTATTGCTTTCATAATTCATTTACTTATGTTCCTAGCTATATTTAACCAGTTTGTTAAGTAAATTTTAGCTAGATTAGATGAAGATTAATGAAGGTCAAAGCCATAAAGCAAAAAGTGTACAGTGCATTAAATGCACTTCTGCAGATCAACCTACTTTCAGCTAATCCATCTGAGCACGCTTTCTAAACGTTAAAGAATGCTTACTACAACAAGTAAAGTCATCTCCAACGGGCAAATTCTCAGAGGGCCACATCAGATCACACTAACACTTGGATTAGCAGAAGTTTAGAGAGAGAAGAAGACCAGACTTAGTGCTAATCACCTACAATGGTTGGATTCATCAAGCAACGGTCATTTAATGTTCTCTACCTATAAATAGAGTGCATTAACTTCTTCTCAAGCTGATACACCAACTGAGAGCGAAAATTTATTAAGTGTCATTTATTGTGTTCAGCTTTCATCTATATTGTATCAATTTGATACTTGTGCTTCAGTGTTTATTTTATCTGCTCTGTAAGAGAGTCTTTTCTTGTAAATCATTCATTGATTGAGATAACCACAAGTCAGGGGACTTTGTAGTTGGGTGTATTGATTGCATCTTGTAAGGAGGAGTGAGTTCTAGAGAGAGAACTACTCTGAGTACAGAGATTGTAATCAATATTGTGAAGTTAGTGGATTGAAAATCTCAAGTGAGGCTTGGGGACTGGACATAGGTCAGAGAAAGGACCGAACCAGTATAAATCTTGTTGTGTATTGCTTCTCTTCTTCTCTCCTCTATCTTACCCTGTTTTACTCAGTCAAAAACAGAGTAAAATATTTAAATTTTTAAAGATACCCAATTCACCCCCCCTCTTGGGTATTTAGCTCCAACCTTCAGTTATCTCCAATGAGCCCAAAACTACATCATTTTAGATTAATAAAAGGTGTATTTGTAATTTAGGTGAATTAATGAAGGGTGTTTTGATAAAATTCATATGATAAAAAAAATAAACAAAATTATGGAAACACTCTTCATTAATCCACAACGACGCTGGAGATAACTTTATCTCCGGTAACTGGAGAAATCCTTTACACTTAATATAATACATATTTTAGAATCTTTTTTTATACTAAATAGTAGTTACTTTACATAAAATGACTCAATAGCGTTAAATAATTCTTTTTCCATATAAATGCCTTATAGATTACTGTAGAGAAAGATTATATAAGAAATATATAAAAAATACTTAAGATGACTGTTTTAATTGGAGGTTAGTCTTAAAGTTAAAAGTGGTAACATTTTTTATTATTTTTCATAATCCTTATGATACAATTAAAAATGACTTGTATTAAAAAAACATATTGTATATATTTGCCATTCAAATAAGGAAGAAAAAGGACAAATTGAATTGACATAGACATTGTTGTTGACCGAATAGGCAATGGATCCGGTTTCTCTCACAGTGCCCCCTCCCCAACCCTCCCAGGCGCACCTGGATCGTTGGATCCTTGATCCAACGAGTCAAAACGTTTAAAAAAAAAATTGTCTTTTTCAAAAAAGACAAAAAAAACAAATTTTTTAAAAAAGATCTGGACCATTGGATCAAGGATCCAACGGTTCAGATGCGACTATGAGAGAAAAGGAGAGGGGTCGACTGAGAGAGAATCTGCTCGCATAGGGAATTTGGACTAATGAGGTTTTTTCTTAATTTATTTTATTAAAAGTTATAAATTTAAAACAAGTCAAGCCAAAATTTTCCCCTGCTCATCCGAGCAATTTGTCCACTTTCGGGTGAAATAATTTCCTGTTATATAAGATATGTTGGAGAAAACAGTGATTATTTAGTAGTGATCATGGTAGTTAAGAACTCGATTTATCACTGCGATTTTGCGTTTTTACGATTTTTTTCCATTAAAATGATTTTACTAATTTTCCAAACTACTACGTTATAATTTTACGTTTTACGATTTTTTTATTCTCCTTCTGTTTTCAGGTAGAATCTACGTTTTCACTACCATGGTAGTGACACTATTTTAAAATTATTCTTCAGTAATCAAGTGTGAATTAATACGGAATTAGTGTTGAATGAATGCCATTATGTTTACTTCTTTTCAAATAATTAAGTTTTATAACTGTATTTAACGAGGTTTATTGATATTTGTAATATACTTAAAATATTTTTATCCCTTTGATCTTTAATATATGATTTATTTGGAGAATTTGTCTTGATTCTAAATATAACATATATTTTTAGGTAAGGTGTAGATTGGCTAACCAAGTATTATACTAGGAGCATGCGGCATAAAAATGTTTTGAAGGAAGCAAAAAACTAATGAACAATTGAAAATTGGTAAAAATACCAATAAAGAATTTAAAAATGGGACAAATAGCCCAAAAGTTGAAGTTAATGGAATTGTGTTATGTACATCATTTTAAATTTTTTTATTGGTATTTTTGCCCATTCAATTGTTCATTGATATTTTTACTCCCTTCAAAACATTTTTGTGCTAGGTGCTCCTAGCGTAATACTTGGTTGGTCAATCTATACCTTACCCTTTATTTTTTTTAATATATTTTTAATTCATCCCTATTGGTGCTCAACAATAATTAAGAAAGAGAGAGAACGAAGGAATTAACGAAAATAAATAAGATATTTTAGAAAACTAATTTCATATAGTTACAAATATATTTGCATGCAAAACTGCCTATAAACTTCTATAAATGTGGCGAAAACCAAAAAGCCGAAAACACAACCTAAGGGCCCGTTTGAGATAGTGGTGGTAGAAGTTGTTTTTGTTTCTAATGGACTTTTTCTGATATAATTTATATTTAAGATAGCTTTAGAAAAAGCAGCTTCAGATATTGAAGTTTGGTTAGGTGGCTTCACATAAAAAGCAACTTCAGACTTTGAAAGTCATCAAAGTATGAAGCCATACCAAACTTCTAGTGAGCTTTCAGTGGACTTTTTTTAGCTTTTAAAGCCATGCCAAACAGACTCTTAATCTTTACAAACGGACGTTACTTTTTCATTGTAGGTCCCACAAATTTTCCACGGTCAACACTCAGTCACCGTTCTCAATACAGGTATTATGATCCGACCCAAGAAGCTTGGATGTTTAATATCGTGTTCCGACTTTTGATTGTCATGCCTCCCACTGTGCTTCAGTTGCTCCTCCAAGAAATTAAAGGAATTTAAGAAGGAAATCTGTAATTTAAGCCTTATCGCGAGCTATGAGGATTTGTTATTGCATCGGATCCGTTGATATTCATTACTCTTTCTAGTCCCTTTTTTTTTGTGAAAAAGTTTAGGAGGGGTAGATATGGATACCCCACGCATGCTTCCAGGCTAAGAACACACTTGCAGAGGTACTTACAGATCGCCCATCAATGAGGCCCTCACATTGATCAGCGGGTATCGAACCTCCTCCATTTTAAAGTGAAGGCCGACGCCTTAACCAACTGTGCCAATTTTCATTGGCTGCCTTTCTAGTCCTTATTATAAGGCACAAACTTGCAATTCTCATAAACCAATAAAACCACTTAAAGTCAATAAAATTGTCTTATAACATAAGTAACTTTTAATATTATCCTTACTAATTGCTCGAAACTCTGATATTATATTAATTATTACTCTCACTACTACCTTTATTAATTATGAGCATCTATGGAAGGAACTGCCTTTAATAAAAATAATTAATGCGTTTTGAAAATAAGAAAGTGCCTTATAAAAAAAAGATAAAATATAATTGCTAGTAAGTACCTTATAATAAGAATCAGTGAGAGTATATGCTTTCCATATGGCAGAAGAAGAGAGAGAGAGAGAGAGGACGGTTAGAAGGAGAGAGACAGGGATGATTGAGAACGGTGACTGAGTGTTGACACGTTTTGTGGAACCTATAAGGAAAAAGAAAGAAAAATGATACAAAGTTTCTAATTAAAAGAAATAATATCAGAAAAGTCTCATAGCTTATCAATAACAAATAAAAGAGTAACCATTAACAAATAGAACAACTACTATTAACAAGTTTTAAGAACTTTCTAATATTATTTTTCTTAATTGAGACTTTAATATCATTTTCTAGAAAAGAAATGTTTGCTTTGTAAAGATTAAGGATTGTTGTATTTTTCCCCATTTATAAAAGTTTAGAGGAAGTTCTAATTTCCATCCAAGTAAAGTACATTTGGAAAAAGTTCGTAGGTATTTTTACTCTTTAACCTTTTATTTTATCAAGTTTATGGATTTTACTTACTACTCTCCAATTTTGAATGGTATTAGAGCCTCAAAATTACAACAACCTCCTCCTTGTCTTTTTCCATGAGCTTCATTTTTTTAAAAAAAAAGTGTTTGGTACTTCTCCCAAGCTACTCCGTCTGATCTCTTTTATAAGAACATTTTAATCAAATTATACGATTTAATAAATCAGTTAAAATTAGTTAAGAGTAATAAATATGTAAAAAAAAAAAACTTGAATTTTAAAGTATGTCTTATATTTATAAGGACCAAGTAAGAAAGAGAAATAAAAAGACAAAAGAGAATTTATAGGAAAATGATGAGGAGAGAGAATGTAATTAATTACAAATAAAATTGATAAGAATTCATTTAATGACATCTAGGAGTAGACTAATTCAAAAATTGAGATATTATAAAAAACACTAAAGGGAGTACATTTTTTGAAAGTTAGCAGCATTAATTATTTATCTAGCCAGTAGGGTAATTTAATAACCAAAAAAAGAATATTGTGGTCTTCTGGCAAAAAAAAGAAGGACTGACAAAATAAGGTGGTTAGGTTAGGGTCAAACTGAAGGGTGGGAAATGAAACAGCAAAGAGGTCCGATATTGTTGGGTAATTTAATGGATTGACAAAATATGCTTACTTTCTATTCCTTGAGATGCACTCGCCCCTCTGACTTTTTCAAGTGAATTAAGTATCCATTTGGATAGACTTTTTTGGGGGGAAAAAAACACTTTTTTTAATGCAAAAAAAATATTTTTTAAATTAATTTATATGTTTATATGATTTTTTTTTAAAAAAAAAAGCAATAGTCATTAAAAAAAAAAGCCAAAGTGCTGCTTTTTTTAAAAGCTTCAATTTAAAGCTTAAAAAATAAGCATAAAAAAAAAACACGTTTTTTAAAAGCCCATCTAAATGGGTCCTAAATCTTCCATATCATTTTACTCTCTCATTGGGAAGATAATTTATATCCATTTTTAGTTCTTTTTTCTAATAATCATCATCGGGTATATGCTACTTTGGTAATATAGATTTTTTTTTATAAAGTCAAATGCATGTAGATGTAGATAGAAAGATTATATCAGACATCAATATGTCAAATAGTTATATGTCAGTCTCAAAAAGTTTAGCACTTCTTTAAAAAGCTAAAATTCATACCACAAAGATTACAAAAAAAGCTAGCTTGCTCAAAAACAAAATTACAAAGGAATTCAATATTCTAATAAATCACAATGGATGACACTCTTTTAAATCCATTGAGAGGGAGGAAAGCTCAATTAAAATAGATGATCTGCAAGGATTCCCTATGAGATTCTTAAAAAAGTAATGAACTTGTGATTCAAAGAAGGCATGCTATGAGACATATAACCGAGAAAATCATGAAAATCCAAAATCTTCTCCTATTTAAATGAAATTAGAGATTGACCTTGGAATCCAATCCAAGTCTCATAGATTTTCCTTGTGTGATATATATTTCTTCACAACACTAATCCATTCAATGTGCAAACTGCTATACACATTATGATGAGCAACGATGGAAGACGAAGATACATAGGCTAAAGAATTTGAGTCAAATGCAAGTCTTGCAAATGCTACTGCATACTTAATTTCTTTAATAGATGATAAACGAATTGTGAACAATGAGATTCCTTTTCATCCAGATAACATCAACATCTTTTATTATTGAAATTATTAAATGAGTGCCCATCATTGTGCAGCATTAAGAGGGTCCTTCTCACCCAAGAGGTGAATTTATTAAATGTATTAAAAGGTAACCTAATACATAAACCTCTAAACCAAACTACAACAGCAAATAGATGGGTAACAAATAAGTGATCTAAAGTTTCTGCAGCATCACAATCAAAGAGACATTTGCCTGAGATATTCAAATGATGAGACTCAAGCACATCTATAGATGAAATAGCATGATTGAGTAGTTTCCAGAAGAAAAACAGATCTTTCATTGTTAATGAAATAGACCAGAGAAATTTCCAAAATGAGTCTGATGAGTTCTGGAGAGAAGAAGTTGGTTTCAGTAGGCGAAAACTAGTTTTTGAAGGGTACAACATTGATGTATTTTTACTCCAAACAAGTTTGTCCCCAACCACACAAAAGAAAATTGGAATATCAAGGATCCTGATGGTAATATCATGATGATAAATACTACGAACTAGATTTTGATTCCATGTTATACGGCACTAGCTAGATGGAAGATACAACAAAAAATCAAATACTTTCTACAATAAACTAGCATTAGTAGATCCCATTTGTATAGGCCACCACAAAAGGGTTGTCAAGAGAGACAAAATCTCCATACTGGATTTTCCATTGCAAGTGTTTGATAATAAGATCAAAGCTCTGCCTTTCCACATCCATGACAAATTATAAGGAGTTTTAACAATTGCAGCATTATTTAGATCAAAATATTTCACTCTTATCATATTAAAGAAGACAGAGTCCTTAGGAGCACATATAATTCTCCATATTTGTTTGGCCAGCAATGCATCATTAACCATGCAATTACTCATCAGTCCTAAACCTCCTTCAATAGGCTTAAGGATATTATGTTTCATCAAAAGATGCATTTTTCTACTATTTATCTAATATAAAATGAATTTGTGATATGAATTTGCAACGCCTATAATATTTGATTAAAAAATTAGTACTCCCTTCGATTTTAATTATAGGACAATATTTGAGAGTTGGTTTTGGTCCTAATTATTAGACAACATCATAATTTTTTGTCAATTTCTTCTTAAAATACCTCTATTTTATTCTCTCAAGTGTATTTGGTTTTTGGTGAGTTTATGTATATAGATGCGTAGACTCTTCAAATTAGTGAAATATATGTGTGTGTGTGTGTTTGTGTGTGTATCTATATATGTAGAGTAAATACACTTTCTGGTCTCTAACAAAAAACACGGACCCCATTTTGGCCTCTTACAAAAAAATCGACCCTTATTCGTCTTTTTTATGGACTAAAAAGGGCCTTTTGAAAATTTGTGAAGAATCAAAATGTTAACCAATCGACCCTTATTCGTCCTTTTTATGGACTAAAAAGAACCTTTTTTTGTAAAGGACCAAAATAGGGATTATTTTTTTGTCAGGGACCAAAAAGGATATTTGCTCATATATGTATATATATGTGTGTCTACACACAAATATAAATAGACACACATACACACCTATATATGTACGTGTGTACATATATGTGTGTGTGTGTGTGTGTTTATGTATATATATGTATGTATATATGTGTGCGTTTACACACACACACACATTTGTGTATGTCTGTCGCGCACACACACACACATATATGTGTGTGTAGACATATATGTATATTTGTGTGTAGACATATATGTATATTTGTGTGTGTCTGTCTGTCATGTACATATGTAAAGACACACACACATATATCTTTGTGTGTGTGCGTGCTTATGTGTGTAGATATGTGTACATACATACATACATAGATACATACATACATATATATATAGTAAGACCATTATTTCAATTAAATAATGTGTGGAAAGAAAAATTTTAGGTTGAAAGGATATGTAGCAAGAGTTATTGATTTACTTTTATTTATGTTATTTTTTAAATTTATATAAAGACATTTTAAGAAAATGAGTACAATTAACTAATTTTACTTTTTTTTAATCTCCACAAAATCGATGAAATATGTCCTATAATTAGGACTAAAGGGAGTAAATTTCTATTCAAGAAGACAATTTTTTTTTTTTTTGTTCAAAAGAAGACCAAGTTCAACAACAACCTGTGCTTGTATTTTGCCCCATTGAACAGGCTGCGTCTTCCTCTGTTTCATATCAATCTCCATCAATAAGTGTCATTTTTTTCATTGGCCTAAGAAAAAACAAAAGAAAAGAAAAGAAAAGACCAGTGGTTCAACTTTTGCTACCGAAGGTTTTTTTTATCTATTGAAAATGATGCATTGAAGTAAAAAAAAAAAAAAAAAAAGTAAAGCAATGCGCATGCAATTGAAACAGTACTTTATGACCTTTTCGTTTGATGAAATATTTTATTCTATGGCATGGTACTTCAGGTTTTAATTCATTTCTAACTCTTTTTTTCAACTATGACTTGGTACGATTTACCCTCTAAACTTTTAACTCAATCAAAGCAAAATCCATTATTTTTTTCTCATTTAATAAATTAGTCCATGTTATATATTATTTGCCTTAAGTCATTCACTCATCCTAAATGGACATATATATAATATAATATCACTTTCATACTATTTATAAGTAGAGAAAGAATAACTTTTCCCCTAATTATGAGGCATGTCATCCACTTTTAATTTTTGGTTATTTATTTATTAAAATTTGTTATATTTAATAAGGAAAAAGATTAATTTTCTGAATTCAAGTGAAATATATTGAAAGTGACTTATAATATAATTATTATATGAAAGTTATGTGTGTGGATGTGAAGATTGAGTTGGTTATAGATGTTAGTTGATGATTTAGGGGTTCAAGAAAGTGTCATCAAAGAGATGGAAATTCAAGCAGGAGAAATTTCAGAAAAGCCTGCGTACCATAAAATCATCGTATTATTAAAGTTGGGTCCTAAGGCATATGGGCTCAAGGTCGGCCCATTTCATTTTAATTTTTAATTTGTAAACTATTTTGAAACATCTAAAAATAAAATAAAAATATCTTAAAATGTATAATTCAAATTATATAGATATTTATAAAATAAAGTGTTAAACTATTTTCTAAACTTTGAAATAACAAATCAAACACTAATAAACTATTGTCCCAACTCTGAAATAACGAAAACTGAGTAATTTACCTTCTTTTTTAATCACAATGATAACAACAACAAAGCCTTAAAATCCTATTAGCTAGTGTCGACTACATAGGTTAAATCCATTGAGCTCAGTTAAAAACTAAATTCATTGAGCTTGGTTAAAAACTAAATCACAGGATAATTTGTTAATTAAGAGATCTCGCTCAATAATATCATTTAGCGTTCTCTTCGGTCTTCCTATATCTCTTTTAATTGGGCTCTAAACAATTTGATCTACACTCCTCATTGGTGAATCCAAAGGCCTTTTTTTTTTTTGTAAATGTCCAAACCATTTTAAACAATTTTCTATAATTTGTTTTTCAATAGGTGCAACTCCAAACCACCTCAAACTTAAACAACCACTTTTGTAATCACATATTGAAAAGAAAAACACCTATGACTTCTTCTTTTCTTTTTTTTTTTTGTTATTAAATTATTTGATTTGACAAAGTCTTGAAAAGAAATTAAAAAAGGTTAGACTAAAATTCTACTCTTTAAAGAAAAATGCTTTGCGCTTTTGTTTTTAAAGTTTGTTTAGGCCATATGTGTATGTGAACTGAAGTACTTTGGTCCTTTTTTCTAACTTCTAAGTAAGAGATGTTGTAAAATAAGAGTAAGTACTTTTATTTTAATAAATTAAAAAATGGGCAGGTTTAAAAGTAATGGCCCTCAACCCTAACAGGCTAGCTATTTATTTTTAAGCCATAACAGTCTAGCCTGTTTAAACCCGAATTTCTTTTAAAAAAATTAAAATAACAGCTCGGCCCTTCATTGAGATGGGCTTGACCCATTTTTGAAGGCTAAATTGAATTTTCTTCTTCCATTTTCACTCTCATTAGAAAATGTGTTTAAAAATTTAGTGAATGATTAAAACAAGAAAATGATCATTAATTATAAAGAGAGCATTGGAAAATGAGCATTAATTATCTTATATGTGATTTATATTTTAGACCAATATATTTTTTTAGGAGCATCCTATATTGTGAAGAAGAGGGAGTAATAGATTAGTATGAGTAGAGATGGAAACATGCCAGGTCAGACCAAATTTTGGCTAAATAGGCCTGAGCCTGTAATGGAGGGTAAAAGGCTTGAGCCTGAATACATGCTTTTTTCTTAGGCTCAAGTCTGAGCCTTCATAAGGCCTGGTCGGGCCTGAAGCCTTTTTAAAGGCCTACTTACAATGTAGGCCTTTAAAAAGGCCTCATATTGCAGGCCTTAAAGGCCATAATTAACTAATATAATAATAGGGGTAGTACTATAATTAACTAATTATACTTGAAATTAGAATATACAAATAAAAAAAATTAAATATTTTGTTATTTATATGATATAAATATAATTATATTTATTAAATATGTAAATAAGCCAAGCCTGAAGGATTACAGGCCAGGCCTTAATAAAAAAGGCTTATTCTATTTACACATTAATTCAGCCTGACCTTTTTAACAAACAGGTCACACTATATCAAGCCCTAAACAGGCTAGGCCATAAGTCACTTGATAGGTATTTGGGCTATTCCCACCTCTAAGTACGTATAAGTAAATTAGATGAATGATGAATGTCAAAAGTCTTAATGAACCAGATCGTAAGTTGTGTTTGACATTGTAAAAGCCCCCTGTCTCATTCAGCCGGACAATTAAGCATTCTAGCTGTAAACACGATGGAACATTGAATGCTGAGTCAAATGCAACCTTCTTTATCTTTATTTCTTTACTTGATTCATGATAAGTAAAGAAATAAACATAAGACCTAAATATAGAAGCTAATCGAAAGACCTAAATATAGAAGCTAATCGAAAGTATGTGCTTTGATCTAAACATACGACCTAAATTTACTTTATCTTATAAATTATGTACTTCTTCCGGTTTTATATATTAGTTACGAAAAAAAAAATTGGTTAAAATTGGTTGAGTGCAATATGTAATTATTAATGTAATTTCTTTCCCCTAAATTTATGGGGACGGTAAGTGAGAGAATAAGGTAAAAAAAAAAAAAGGAGGAGAGAATTATCATATTTGTAATTAATTGATGATAAAAATAGAAAAAATGAATTAAATTTTAATATACGTACAAAGTGTAACTTATAGCGAAAATAAACACTGCTTCAAAATTGTAACTTAAATTTAGGATGAGCGGAGTAATTCTTTTTCTAAACAATCCTATTATGATTATACACACTAAAGGGAGTTGTTGTTAGACATGGAAATAAGTCAGGTCAGGCTAGACTTTGATTAAATGGGCCTGAGCCTGCAATGAGGTTAAAAGGCCTGAACCTGGACCTGAACCTGAATGCAGGCTTTTTTTTAAGTTCAGGCCTGAGTCTTCATAAGCCCTAGTTAGGTCTGAAGCCTTTTTAAAGGCCTACTTACAATATAGGCCGTTGAAAAGGCCTCATATTGTAGGCCTTGAAAGCCATAAGTAGGCTTCATACACTTTGAGCCTATCAAAATCTATATAAATATAAAAATGAGTAAATAAATAGTTTATTATTATATGATATAAATATAAATATATATATTTAATATATAAACAGGTCAGACCTGAAGGCTTACAGGTCAGGCCTATTTACACATATAGGCCTTTAAATAGGCCTTGGCCTGGCTTTTTTAACAAACAGACTAGACCTGACCAGGCCCTAAAGAGACCAAGCCGTAGGTCGCCTGATAGGGGCCTGACCTATTTCCACCCCTAGTTGTTGTAAATAATTTCTCATGTAAATTTTATTTAAAAATATTTTAAAGAAAACAACGCAGATATAAATAATTAATTTAACTAATAATTTCTTTAATTTTTGTAAATTATCTATCTAACTCCCAAGTTTATTATGAGAGTTAGTATTATTTAGAAGTTTATTGAATTTTATCCATATCACAATAATATAGTAATACACTGGTAATTATTAATAAGTGTAATATAATTTTGGTATATTTTAAATTAATATAAAAACAAACAAAATTTAGAATTTAATTAAATGTTAATTAATGGCGTGACATTGAAGACACGAATCATGTTCCTAATATTGATAAATAGGCTCCCTATATGTCTTTGGCCAAGTAAAGCTCAATATATAACTTCTGATTAAAAAAAAAAAAAACTCAATATATATAACTCATTAATGACCATTTCGATCGAAATTAAACCAACATATTCCTCGGCACTTGACCATATCATGTCTGGATTCAAAGTCAAACATAAGGATTAGTCAAATTATCAAAGCAACTAAAATATTAATTATTTCTAATTTCTTTCTTACAATACACGGAAACATGGAAAAAGCTCAATGTTTATTAGTTATAAAATTGGTATTAATCATATAGACATACATAAAAACAGTGGCGGAACCAGACAATTATTTTAGCCCGGGTCAAAAAATAAACATATTGAACTATTTACTAAATAATATCCCATAATATTAAAAATACAAATAAATGATAATTGACAATTATAAATTAAAAGATAACATAGTAAATAAAAATTTTATGATGTTTAGAAGGTGATTCATTAGAAAATGCATCACTTTCAGAAATTATTTTCTTAGAAATATCACTTTTTGAAGTTATTTTCTTCTTAAAGAACACATCTATGTTTTTTTTGTTTATCTTTACTTATCTTTTTCAACCTACAAAAATTTGGTGACCCAGAATATATATTGGTGTCAATGTTAATTAATATCTTGTATCACTAAACATTAATTCTTATAGTACTACTCAATCCACAAAATTAACACCTAAATGCACATCTTACTTACCTCAAAACAAAGTAATTGGAGGAAATAAAAGAAATATAATATGTACCCAAAAAATATTTCCAAAAAAAAAAAAATTGATTCAATTTCAGCTAAGCAAATAACCTATTATAATCTATTTTTTAAAGAGAAATTCATTATAAAATCATAAGACAACCAAATAATAAATCCAAACTGATTAAAATTAACTATTAATCACCTTCTACATATATATAGTCTTCTATTGTCAAAACTCACGATTCTCCCGAAATCATAACTTCAAAATTTTCACTAATCACACAATATTACCCTTATTAGAAAAATAAAAATACGTAGAATAACTTTCACAAGAGGAATGGAGTAAAAAGAAATGATTTTGAGTATCTATTTAGTCTTTAAAATGAACATGAACAGCATCATATATAAAATGATACTAATATTTTCAATAGGTATCTCAAACAAAAATTTTACTTTCCTCTCACATTCCAAAAAAAAGAGTATGATTATAGAAAAAATAAAAAATTAGTTGGGGTCAAATTAGTGACCTAAATAAAATATTATATAACACATAAGCTAAGGCCCCAACTGGCCATAATATCACTCTGCCACTGCATAAAAAGGCATGGAAATGCATTACTTCCGTGTATTAATTAATTAATTAATCTACGAATAAGGATAAAGTAATTGAATCGTTCGAGACAGTGAGTTAAGATTATTAAGTCTAGACTAATGTTTGGATCAGTGTAGGTAATGAGTAAAGTATTACTGAGTCAACTTGAATTTAATCAAGGTCAAACCAGTGAGAAATAAAAAAAAAACTAAAAATTAATTTAAATTCTCATCATATCATTTAAATACCAAATATTAATTTAATGCTTTGAATCACTAAGAAAATAATCACATACTTATGTAACATCCTTCACAATTTATTTGACATATTCACATCACTAAAATCAATAATCACTATATATACTTCCTAGCAAAATATAAAAATATAATAACAAAATATTCTTACCAACAATCCTTTAATCACTAAATTAATAGTCATTAACATGAAAATATTATTAGCTTCGACCAATAATATTATCTACAAGTTATACCCACAATGAACGTGTTTAATTTTTTAAAAAAGACAACTTGGGCAACCTAGCAACTGATCATGTTGTTCAAGTTAAGGTTAGGTTACCGCGGGTTGAACACATCCTAAGTTAAGGACGGACTCCGACCTACCCCATAACCGGGTTTTAGAATTAACCCAACCGACCTGATCCATGTTTGATATAACATTCTATAGACATCTCCTGACAAGATAGGGAGTAAAATTTGATATCTTACCCATAAATTAAGATCAAGAAGCATATATGGAGCAAAAAAAAAGTAAATTTCCTGCCGGCCAAGACAGCTGTAGGAGCTGGAATTGTTATTAGCTACAAGATGCCAAAAAGGAAGTCAACTAATCTATATACATGCATGAATCCATGTATATATGTGGATATTTCTGGATTTTAATATAAGATATATTGTAGATTAGTTTTTTTTTTTTAAAAAAAATACTAAATACTATTTACTTTACAAAATTACTCAATAGAGTTAAATTATTCTTTTCCATAAATGCCTTATCAATTATTGTAGAGAAAGATTATACTAGAAAGAAATTAAAAATAATTAAGATAAACAGTCTTAATTGGAGGTTAATCTTAAAATTAAATTTGATAACATTTTATTAATATTTTAATTATATAAAATATTTTTCTTAATCCTTTGTGAAACAATAAAAAATTAATTGTACTTAAAAACAGATTGGTATATTTGCAAGACAATAAGGAAGAAAAAGGACAAATAATTGAATTGAAATAGATATTGTTATTGACCAAATAGGCATTTTGGACTAGTGGGGGTTTTTTTTTTTTCTTAATTTATTTTATCAAAAGTTATAAATTTATAACAAGTCAAGCCAAAATTTTCCCCTTCTCATCCGACCAATTCGCCCACTTTCGGGTGACATAATTTCATGCTATATAATATAAGATATGTTGGAGAAAACAATGATTATTTAGTATTTAGTAACTCGGTTTTAAAAATATTCTCCAGTAATCAAGCGTGAATTAATTAGGAATTAATGTTGCATGAATGCCATTATGCATGCCATGTTAATTAACTTAATCAATTTTTTTAATATAATGAAATGACATAAATAGGTTTTATATTAATAATCAAAAGGAGTATAAAATAAATCATGGAGTATTTATCTTAAGGTTAAGAGACAAAAATGCCTATGAATTTTTTCTAAATATATACCCAACACTATAAAATTTACTTAAGTGTAAAACTGCTTATAATCTTTTATGGGGTTTACTTTTCTCATGTTGCATGAGAGAAAAAAGATTCCTACACACACATAAAATGGTGGGAACCATATATATATATATATATATATAATGCTAATTATATATATATGCGTGTCCCACCATTTTATGTTTGTGTGGCATGAGAAAACATTTCTCCTACAACATGAAAAATGTTTTTCCCATCTTTTATATTACCTATGGTCCTAATTATAAGAGCTAGTTGACTTTCTTTGGAGAGATTAAGGAAGCTAAATAAGTTACTTAATCATTTCATATGTTAAATATTTTTAGATTATATATTAGTTTATTAGTGAAACTAATATGTTTAAAGAAAAAAATAAAAATAAAAATATTTTAAAGTAATTTAATTTGTTTCCTTAACCTCTACAAAAAAATCAACTAGCTCTTATAATTAGAACATTATATGGAATAAAAAACACAACCACAGTTAACCTTACAAACGGACGTTACTTTTTCTTTGTGGGTCTCACAAATTTTCCACGTGTCAACACTCAGTCACCGTTCTCAATATTATGATCCGATCCAAGAAGTGGGATGTTTAATATCGTGTGCCGACCATCATGTCTCCCACAATTCTTCAGTCCGTCCTCTGAGGAATTAAAGGAATTTAAGAAGCAAATCTGTAATATTCATAAATCATTATTCTTTTACAATAACTCGTAAATCAATAAAGATAATAAAAGTCAATAAAGCTATCCTATAATTTAAGTAACTTTTAATATTATCTTTACTAATTGTATTAAATCGTATTATTATGCTCTCTCTAATCTTTATTATAAGGTACTAACTAATTACTCTCACAAACCAATAAAAACAATAAAACTCAATAAAGTTGTTCTAAAATTTAAGTAATTTTCAATATTATTCCTCCTAATTGAACTAAACGTTAATATCATATTAATTATTATTTTTACCTACTACTCTTATTAATTATGGGCGTATATGAAAAAAAAATAATTAATGCTCTTTAGGAACAAGCAAGTGCCTTACAAAAAGGATCAAAAAACTTATTAATTGGTGCCTTATAATAAGGACCAAAGGAAGTATTAATTATTACTCTTAGTCACACTACATTTATTAGTTATGGGCATACATAAGAAATAATAATTAATGTAATTTGGAAACAAGCAAGTGACTTATAAAAAAACACTAAATATAATTATTAGTTGGTACTTTATAATAAAAACAAAAATAAGTATATACTTTCCATATGGCATGAGGGCTTGAGGAAAAAAAGGGGGGGGGGGGTTAGAAGGAGAGAGACGGGGCCGGGTGATTGAGAACGCTGACTCAGTGTTGAGACATGGAAATTTTGTGGGACCCACAAGGAAATAGAAAGGGAAACTGACACTAAACTCCCAGTTCAAAGAAATAATATTAGAAAAATCTCATAAGTTATAAATGACAAATAAAAGAGCAATAATTGATAAGTGAAACCGCTACTACGAACAAATTTTGAGACTTTTTTAATAATATTTTTCTTAATTAAGACTTTAATGTCATTTTCTTAAAAAGAAACATTTGCTCTGTAAAGATTAACGATGGTTGTATTTTTCCCCATTTATAAAATTTTATAGTTATTTTAATTTGCACCCAGGTAAAATTTACCATGTTAGGAGTACATTTGGAAAAAGTTCATTGGCATTTTCGCTTTTTAACCTTTTGTTTTATCAAGTTTATGGTTTTTACTTGCTACTCTTCAAATTTGAATGGTATTAGAGCCTCTAAATTACTACCTCCTCCTCCTTGTCTTTTTTTATAAACTTCACTTTTTTTAACAAAAATTTTTTTGTACTTATTCTAAGCTACTCTCTCCAATCTTTTTTATAAAAACATTTTAATTGAATTACACAATTTAATAAATCAGTTAAAAATAACAAATATGTAAAAAAGTAAACTTTTTTTTTTAAGATTCTTATTTATAAGGGATAAATAAAAAGACCAAAGAGAATGTATGAGAGAGAATGTAATTAATTAGAAATAAAATTGATAAAAATTCATTTAATGACATCTAGGATTCCACTAAGTCAAAAATTGAGATATTATTTTTATAAAAAAAACACTAGAGGAGTAGACTTTTTGGATGTCAGAACCATTAATTATTTATTATCTGGCCTGTAGGGTAATTTAATAATAAAAAAAGAATATTGTGGTCTTCTGGCAAAAAAAACAAGAAGGATTGACAAAATGAGGTTGTTAGGTTAGGGTCAACCTGAGGGGTGGGAAATGAAACAGCAAAGAGGTCCGATATTGTTGGTTAATTTAGTAGATTGACAAAATATGCTTACTTTCGATTCCTAGAGATGCACTCATCCCTCTGACTTTCTCAAGCGAATTAAATCTTCCATATCATTTTACTCTCTCATTGGGAAAATAATTTATATCCATTTTTATTTCTTTTTTCTAATAATCATCAACATGGGATATATATGCTACTTTGGTGATATAGATTTTTTTTTTTTTTTTGATAAAGTTAAGTGCATGTAGATACACAAATTGTATCAGACATGCATCAATATATCAAATAGTTACATGTCAGTCTCAAAAGTTTAGTATTCTCTTTGATTTTTATTATAAGGTACCAACTGCTAACAATTTTTTATCCTTATTATAAGGCACCAATTACCTCTAACTGACTAATTTATTGGGTTTCTCTCATTATGTCTTCATTCATTGGGTCAATTTTTTTGTTGACTATTGCGTTCACAATCCATTCAGCTTGTTTCTCTCTCTCCATTAAGTTTGTATATTTCCAATCCAGTTAACATGTTTCTCTCCTCCCCCATTAAATTTGTATTTCCAATTCAATCAGCATGTCCCCCCTAAAAAAAGTAGGGGTAAAGGTGGAAATATTTATCAACTAAACACTAATTCAATGACTTAACCGTCCTTCTTTGGTATAGAGAAATTGTAGTTGGTGTTTTATAATAAGAACTAGAGAGAGTAATTTCTAAAAAAGCTAAAATACATACCACAAAGATTACAAAAAAGAGCTAGCTTGCTCAAAAATAAAATTATAGAGGAGTTCCTCAATATCCTAATAAATCACAATAGATGATACTCTTTTAAATCCATTGAGAGGGAGGAAAGCTTAATTAAGACAGATGATCTACAAGGGTCCCTCTAAGATTCTTGAAAAAGCAAATAATGGAAATTGTTGAAATTTTCTTCAATTTAAATGAAATTAGAGATTGACTTTGAAATTCAATGCAAATTTTTCTTGTGTGATACTTATATTTCTTCATAACAATACTTTATCCAATTTGCGAACTGCTATACACGTTATGATAAGCAATGATGGAAGAAGATACAAAGGCTAAAAAATTTGAGTCAAATGCAAGTCTTGCAAAGGCTACTGTATGTTTAATTTCTTTAATAGATGATAAAGGATCAGCATAAGATGACTTGTGAACAATAAGATTCCTTTTCATCCAGATAATATCAACAATTTTGATTATTTCAATTATTAAATGAGTGCCCATCATTGTGCACCATTAAAAGGCTCCTTTTCACCCAAGAGGTGAATTTATTGAATGTATTAAAAGAGAACCTAATAGATAAACATTGATCTGAACCAAACAACAATAGCAAAAAAGACAAGTAACAAATAAGTGATCCAAAGTTTTTGTAGCATCACAGCCAAAGGGACATGTGCCTCTGAGATATTCAGATGATGAGACCCGAGCACATCTATAGATGGAATAGCATGATTGAGTAGTTTTCAGAAGAAAAACAAATATTTCATTGTTAAGAAATAGACCAGAGAAATTTCCAGAATGAGTTTGATGAGTTTTGGAGAGAAGTTGGTTTCAATAGGTGAAAATCAGTTTTTGAAAAGTACAACATTGATGCATTTTTACTCCAAACAAGTTTGTCCCCAACCTCATAAAAGAAAATTTGAATATCAAGGATTCTTTTAGTAATATCATGAGGATAAATACTATGGACTAGATTCTGATTCCATTTTATAGGGCACCAGCTAGATGGAAGATGCAACAAAAATTAAAATACTTTTTGCAATAAACTTGTATTAGTAGATCACATTTGCATAGACCACCACAAAAGGGTTGTTAGAGAGAGACAGAATCTCCAGATCCTATTTTGCATTGCAAGTGTTTGATAATAAGATCAAAGCATTTAACAATGCCTTTCCACATCCAGGACGAATTATAAGGAGTTTTAACAAGTGCAACATTATTTAGATCAAAATATTTCACTCTTAGTGTATTAAAGAAGAAAGAGTCCTCAGGAGTATATATAATTCTCCATATTTGTTTGGCCAGCAATGCATCATTAACCATGCAGGTACTCATCAATCCTAAACCTCTTTCTTCAATAGGATTAAGGATATTATGTTTCATTAAAAGATGCATTTTACTACTATCACCATTTGATCCCTAAAAGAAACTAATGCATTTAGAGTCAATTTTATCACATAAATATTAATCCAGCTTTATACATTAGAGAACATGAATATTAGCCCTTACGAGAACATATTTATTAAGTATAAGTCTAGAAGCTTAAGATAGAAGTCGAGCTTTCCAAACTGCAATTCTTCTTTCAATTGCTTCAACGTACCCCTTATTAGTACGTACGTACTAGAGATTATTTCTACCTAGATCAACCAATG
This sequence comes from Acacia crassicarpa, assembly GCA_034222035.1. Lineage (NCBI taxonomy): Eukaryota > Viridiplantae > Streptophyta > Magnoliopsida > Fabales > Fabaceae > Acacia > Acacia crassicarpa. Next base: position 47,460,347 of record JAWXYG010000003.1, read on the forward strand.
TTCCCAGACATTTTCCTAGTCTGTCCGAATAATGAACTCCAAGAAACTAGGGAAATTGTTTTTCATAAGTTGAGTAACATTGGAGCTGAAGATGACAGAGAGGATTTGGAAAAATTGATTGCCTTTCCAAACCAGGCACTATAAAATCAAGGGCATCCTTAACAGAGTTTGCACTGTGTTCATTACATTCACAGTAGAAAACAGAGTTATCAGCATAAAGCAAGTGAATGATTGGTTGGGTGGAATTACAAACCTTAATACCCTTTAACAAGCCAACCACTTAAAAGGATGAAAAAACACAAGATAAGACCTTGGCTGATACTACCTCCGGTCCTAATTATAAGAGATAGTTGACTTTCTTTGGAGAAATTAATGAAGTTAAATAAGTTACTTAATCATTTCATATGTTAAATATTCTTAGATTATATATTAGTTTATTAGTCAAATTAATAAATTTGAAGAAAAAAATAAAAATAAAAAACTTTAAAGTGATTTAATTAGCTTTTTTAATCTCTCCAAAAAAGTCAACTAGCTCTTATAATTAGGACCGGAGGGAGTAATATATAAAGATAAAAAGATAATGGATCCCCTTGCCTGATTCCTCGATTTAGAAGAATAACATGAATTACCTATACATTTAAAATCACTTGATACTGAACGATGGCTTTTTTTTTCAATTTGCCCCTAATTAAATAACTATTTAACAAAATGCCCCTGTTTTGAAATTATTTAAGTATCTGCCCCTGTCAGGAAACTATTTAGGCATCTACCCCTGTTTAGTCGACTAAATGATGGCATTTAGTCGACTAAAGCGCAGGGGAAATTTTTTTTGAACATCTCAGAGATTTAGTTGACTAAACCCTGAGGTTTAGTCGACTAAATCGTGGGGCAGGGGGAATTTTTTTTTGAACATCCCCGAGATTTAGTCGACTAAACCTCAGGGTTTAGTCGACCAAATCTATCCAGAGGCAATTTTTTTTTTTAAGATACGAGATTTAGTCGACTAAACCTCAGGGTTTCGTCGACTAAATCTCTGAGATGTTCAAAAAAAAATTCTCCCGTGTTTTAGTCGACTAAATGCCATCATTTAGTCAACTAAACAGGGGTAGATGCCTAAATAGTTTCCTGACAGGGACAGATGCTTAAATAGTTTCAAAACAGGGACATTTTATTAAATAGTTATTTAATTAGATGCAAATTGGAAAAAAAGCCCTGAAGGATTGTAATACACTGCATAACTAAGGCAATGCACTTATCTGGAAATATAGATTAATTTCTGTTCAAACTAAAAAGAATTCTTCAACTTTTTTATATAAGTTAGCTTTGACAATGTCATGAATCGAAGTCAAGGAAAACTACGCATTAAAAAAAGAGATCCGTCTTATCATTAAATAGACCTCTAAAAATTAAAAGATAACGCATGATTAAAAAAATTAATTAATTCTTCACGACTAATATATAAAATCATATGTTTTTTTTTTTAAAAAAATAGAAGTACTAGAGGGAGTAAAAATGTATCCTAATGCTCAAATTGACTTTTGTTGGCAAGTCTTTCATAAAATGGAACTAGGGTAGGCTCTTTTTAATATTGGCAAAACTAAAAACTCGATCTCTCTTTCTTTGAAGTCCGTCCCTTTGGTCTTACTTTCCAAAATAAACTTGTTAACCGAATTATTTTTTTTCATTATGCCAAAAAAAAAAACTTTTTTCCAGGTACACCTTTGTTTATAGAGGGAAAGTAATAGAGATAATGGTAAAAAAAGGGAACATGAGCAAAGAGTATTAGAAGTGAAAATCAGAGGTCTCTCCCATTAAAAATAACGATGAAAGAGAATATATAGAAAAAAAGATGAGCGTAAAAAAATATAATTAATTATAGATAAAATTGGTGAAAACACATATGATGTTCTTATAACCCTAAGCTAAATTTTATAAAAACAACTAAATTAATTTTAAAATGGGAAAAAGACAGAAAACAAATTTTGAATTATAAAAATCTAAATCAAGTTTGTTATTAAGAGTTAATAAGAGAGTGACGAAATTTAATAAACAATTCATAACTCACGTTTAAAAAAAATTCTGAATTTTGTAAATTCAAAATTCTTTTATTGTTTTTTTTCCTTTAAAAATTGGGATTTTTTTTAAAAAAAAGAGTTGTATAAAGATGAAGCAGAGTCAAAGGAAGACCCAGAAATTAAACCCGGTAGGACCCATGGCCATGGGCCTCCTTGGTGTGAGCTGTTTTGTGTATAACCGACTTGCCTGGACCTACTGCAAGGTCTAAAAAGGTTGGTCCTTTTAGACTTAAAGTAAGAAAAATGTCTGTTTTTAAGGCCCTATCCTATAGGTTTGGAAGGCATTTTTATAGATTAAAGTTAATTTTCCTGTATTTTTTCCCCAAATGAATATAATTAGTAAAATACACCAATTAGAGTTCTAATTTATCAAATAAATGTTATCAATATTAATGTCTACATAATGCGTTTCATACAATATACAAACGCAGTCACTAATTCATAATTAAGAATAAATTATTATCTACAAATAACTCACACATAACATAACAAACTTACCACCAAGCAACATGAGTACGATAACTATCATTTTCATTTTCTTTACCACTAACATCAATTTCAAAGATATTGATTGTATTTCACTTCGAGTAGTATTTTGATTGTGTTTCACTTCAAGTAGTAGGCTCTACTTCATGGGTAAAAATATCAAAAATATCTTTTCTCATATCATGAATACATCTATAATCTTTATCTGTAATAAATAATAGACCAAATCGTAAAATTAAAGTATATTTATTATGTATTTGGAATGAAATGGATAAATAATTCTATAACATACAAAATACATAGAAATTAGTCAATTAAATGTTTAAGTCAAGTTAACTGAAAAAAAAAAAATCAAAAGGGCCTAAAGGGCTGGACCTTGGCCCTACAACACCAGCTCTTTTAAGTCTTCGGCTTTACATGGCCAATTTCATTTAAAAGCTTTAATTTTCAACCTCAACCTTTGAAGGATCAGGGTTTAAACATGCTGGCCTGATTTCCCATCTCTAACTGTGTACCGTCCGGATGGCTTATGATTTTTTTTTTTTGGTCTCAATTTACAATTTGAGGTAAATATATAAAAGAAATTTTGTCTCAATTTACAAAAAAAAAAAAAAGTTTCTGAAACTATGTTTTAAAATTGGGTTTAGTATTTCTTTTTCTGCTATAGAAATATTTTTTCTATCACATCCACATAAAAGTGAGTGGATTCCATTAATATTTCTCTCTTTTTTCTTTAAAATGAGACCTACTCACTTTTATATGAATGTGGTAAAACAAAGTTGGGAAAATTAGAATGAATGACCTAGATGAAAAAATATTTATGAAGAAAGATCATAAAAATTATAATTATTTAGAAGGACCAAATATAAAAATATAAATCAAAAGTACTAAAATGTCCCTAACAAAATCTTTTGCATTTCCTCATACATTCTCTTCCCCATTCTATTATCTATCTATGAAAAAAAAATGCATTCTTCAATTTGTAAAAATTATATTTTTTTTAAATCAACAAAATTTTAATCAAAAATAGAATTATATAATTTTAATAAAAGTCAAGGTCTTTTAAAATTTATCATATATGTTAAACCAAGAAATTTTGTATAATTTTTATTTTAGAAGCAATTTATGTAGGTTAAAAAATTCATGTAATATTAAAAACATTAAAAAATCTAATTAACCTATTATATCCTGAAAATTTGAAATAAGTTTAGCTTTTATTTTTATCAAAAGAGCTTAATTAATATCAACATTGATAATATAAATAAAAAAAACTTGATGATATAAATTGGTGAAAAATAAAAATTAGGAATAATATGATTTTAACAATTGCTAATTAATTTTTTTTTAAAAAAAGATACAATCATAACAGATAGGTAGTTTTAGTTTTAATTTTAGTTATTTTTTTAATTATAAATATAAAAGATAATACAATAGATTTGATTAGAGACAATTTAGTAATTTTAAATTTATATTATGATATTAGATCCTTATAAATAATTATAATTTTTATAGTCATTTATAATAAATATTATTTTTCTTTTAATTTTTTCTAAAAATTTTCTACAGCAAAAATGAAAACATTAAACCTTTTAAAATTGGGAAAAACATTTCTCATGTTGTAGGAGAAATGTTTTCTCATGTTACACACACATAAAATGGTGGGGACCCACATATACATATAATGAGCATTATATATATACGTGGGTCCTACCATTTTATGTGTGTGTAGAAATTTTTATTTTCTCATGCAACATGAGAAAATCAAACCCTTTAAAATTACCCAAAACTTAGTAAGCGACCCGATCCTGAAAGATATCTTAGTTTTATGTGATTTTTGGGTATATGAAAGTAAATTTGTCATATGAGTTTGCCACGCCTTCAATCTTTGATTAAAAAATCAGTAAATTTATATTCAAGCAGACAAGTTCAACAACAACCTGTGCTTGCATTTTCCCCCATTGACCACGCTGCGTCTTCCTCTGTTTCATACCAATCCCCATCAATGGCCTTTCCTTCCACATCTTCTTCTTCCTTAAAACCCCACTTACTCGCTTCCGTCTGTGGTTATCTTTCATACTTTTTGCTCCTCGCCTCTAACAAGTCTCTCTCTTCTCTATGGGAAATTCCTGTAGGAAACCCATTGTTCACGTCTCTTCCTCTAACATTTCTGGTCAGTAAATCTGCGTTAATTTTAAGCTTCTGTGTACATGGCCTTCCTCTTTTGGCCCCTAATTTGTTTGCCGTTCGCTGCCTTATTTTTCGTCTCTTGTGAAGGCTTATTATTTATGCGTATCTTCTAGAAAAAGGGTTTTGGTGTTTTCAGATTACTCATTCTTGCTTACTCTGTAATCCCTGGTTTTCTGGCTTTGCATGAAGTATTGTTTAGGTCCATATAGTTGTTCTTTCTTTATTTTGTCCCTTCTAAATTTTCTTCATTCTCTTCTGAGGAAACCTTAAAATTGGCCAGTTGCTTAATGTATATTTTTGTACTCGTAAATCTACACGCACAAACATATTAAACCCTTTGCAGATTCTGGCCCCAATGTGGTTCTGTGCTAGTTGGTATCTATTATTTGCATGTTCTTCTCCCCCCCCCCCCCCCCAAAACTACCTTAAATCATTGTGATTTCCTTTGGCTCGTTATCATAGAAAATTAAAAGAGAGAGAGAGAGAGCAGTTGCAGCTTATGCTTTACCTGTTCAACTATAGCCTTTCGTGCTCTATAGCAAAATGGATCGGGTGTATCTAGTTAGATATTGTTATCTATAATTGCAACTCTATATTGGTACTTAATATTCATTGAATTTGTGGAGTGATACAGCAAAGTGGTTACGATTTGATAAAGATAAATTCATGGTTGATTTTAACCTGCTTCTAATATCTATTCTAGGAAAGGGGAAGTCTCAAAGTGAGGTAAGTAAGAATTCAAATTCTTCAGACGGAAAAGCTGCATCACAAACTTTAGGACCAACCATCGATGGATCAATCTCTTCAAGTCTTAAATCCTTCAGCTTCAATGATCTAAGAGAAGCCACAAGGAATTTCAGACAAGAGAACCTAATTGGGGAGGGAGGGTTTGGATTTGTGTACAAGGGATGGATTAATGAGAGCTCCTTTGCTCCCACGAGACCGGGGAGTGGGATTATGGTGGCCATCAAGAAACTTAAGCCAGAAAGTTTTCAAGGCCACAAGGAATGGCTTGTATGTAACGAAGAACCTGTAAATGAAGTTGCTTGCTAACTTCCCTGTCTCTTGCTAGGTATGGAGTATGGACTGACTTGCCTTTTTTTTTCCCCCTTGGCAGGCGGAAGTCAATTATTTAGGTCAACTTCACCATGAAAATGTGGTTAAACTTATTGGTTATTGCTCAGACGGCAAAAACAGGCTTCTAGTTTATGAGTTTATGCAGAGAGGAAGTTTGGAAAATCATTTATTTAGAAGTAAGTAGCTTCTCATTCTCCTCTGACTTTTTCATTTTTAATATTAATGAAACTTCATTCCCCATAGCTAATAATATGACAATGCTAATTGTGAACACTGCATTACATGAATGTACAACTTACATTTTTATCATGATATGTATCAGTTTGGTTTTGATCCTGATCTGAATTGATTAATTCACTGAAAGCAAAGACTGATGATAAAGAGACTGTGAACGGATTACATTATAAACCTCACAAAATTTAAGATTGTTTATTGGTTTTAATGCAGCTTGATATACACACGAGGCTGTGCTCCTTTCGGAGTTGGATATCTTATAGGGTATTAGATATCAGGGATATCTTGGCTGTGCTCCTGAGAAATAAATAATCTGTTCCCAAAAATGGTTTTTCATGGCAAGCTCATTATGATGATTTTCACTACATTTTAATGATGGCAGAACTTAAAAAATTTTCATATGTTTTCCTTTCTCAGTATTGCCCAAGGTCATATTTTCATTGTCATCTTTAGTCTAAATATAGCATAAAATGATATTTAAGCCATATCTTGTGGAAAAAAAAAATCCATTGATTGCAAGAGTCATTTAACTCATGATTCCTCAAATTTACTTTTTCTTTCTGCAGAAGGTGTTCAGCCCATATCATGGGCTGCACGGATAAATATTGCAGCTGGCGTTGCTAGAGGTTTAGCATTTTTGCATACCTTGGATGCAAATGTTATTTACCGTGACTTAAAGGCTTCTAATGTATTACTTGATTCGGTATGTAATACTCAATTTATTATTATTATTATTATTATTTGAAAATCTGTAACTACTACGTCAGTTTTACATAGAATCTTCCTTTTCTGATGGACTTTGTTGAAAACATATGCAGGACTTCAGCCCTAAGCTTTCAGATTTTGGGTTGGCAAGAGATGGTCCTACTGGAGACAACACTCATGTTTCAACCAGAATTATTGGAACTCAAGGTTATGCTGCGCCAGAGTATGTTGCTACAGGTAGATTCAGCTCTATCACATCCTAGTTGTTTCTCTTGAGAAGTTGTAGATTGTCACTCTTTGGTGTAGTCAATGTTATTGATTATGGAAGCAGGGGAGAAGAAATACTACTTAAAGAGAACATAAACAAGGAAAAGCCATGATACCCTATCTCAAAAATAGCCAATATTTGTGCTAGTTAATGTTTTTTCAGCCTAAATTGCAAACAACCAAATTTCATCTATGAAATTTGCTGCTTTAATTTTGGTTAACCTGCCTTTCATCACGTGTCAAATCTGTTTGAACCAAATTGTCATAAATTTATGTTTTTAAATCTAAATGCAATTGCATAAATCATGCATTGAAACACTTTTTTCTAGGGCTCAAGTTCTATAGCAATTTTGAAAATTGGGAAATTCCATTCAAGAGATAGTTATTCAAAGATGTTTCAAAGTGAGATAACTTAATTAAGAACCCTTATTTTTTTAATACAACAGTTTTTTAGAAGTTGAATTGGATATAAGTATTTTCAGCAAGTGGCACTGGCACCTAACTAGATATATGGATTGAATTTACCCAAGTTTGATATATTTCCTGAAATCTCAACCTACACTTGACCTTTCCCTGTTTTAGTTTAGCAATTACTTTGCTTGTTATGATTAAAGGTGAACTCTTGCATGTCCCAAAGGCATCTGTTTTTTTTTCCCCCGTTTTTACTTTGATTAAAGGTGAAATCTTTCGAGTCGTGAAGGCATCTATATGTTTACTAGTTCGAGTTCTCATTAACTAGTGGCTATGGGTTGAAAAAGGCAATATCAGTTGTTATTTGTAGCTTTCATCCACAACTCATAACACCATGTATACGTATAAATAAAGTTGATGAGCCATGTTTGCTTTTATGTAATAGGTCACTTGACACTGAGGAGCGATGTGTACAGCTTTGGTGTTGTCTTGTTAGAGTTACTGACAGGTAGAAGGGTGGTAGAGGCTGAGAAACCCGGAAACTCACGGGAAACTCTGGTCGATTGGGCGATGCCATTTCTCAGAGATGGCAAGCGGATTTCGAGGGTCATGGATATGAGGCTATGTGGTCAGTACCCCAAAAAAGGAGCTCAAGCTGCAGGTGCACTTGCACATCAATGCCTAAATGCAGATCCAAAATACAGACCAACTATGAAAAGTGTACTTGCCAAGTTGGAAGAACTTCACTCCTCAAACACAACAATCCCAAGTACCCCGCCAAAGTCTGAGTCTAGGAACCATACCAGCAAGCATGCTCGTCATGCCCTAAATTCAATGAGAAATACACGCTGACTATAAGCTGTTTGGGTTAATACAATCTTTGGTGCCCTTATTTTAGTTTTGGTCCTTTAAGGGTATGTTTGGATTGAGGGAGGGGGAGGGAGGGAGAGGGAGAGGAGGGAAATTTTTTTAAAAAATTGAGTGTAGTGGGGCCTACAAGTGTTCATCTCCCCTCCTTTTTTTTCTCTCCCCCTCCCTCAATCCAAACATACCCTAAGAGGCAAAATGATCCAATATTTTATAAGGAATGGGACTTGGAGGACCAAAACGTATGGTTTGAAGCTTAAGAGACCAAAACTAAAATGTCGGCAAACTTGAGACAAGAGATTGTATTAACCCAAGCTGTTTTTTGTGGGTTCTTACAATAGAGTTTAGTTGGGGGCATGGATAGCATAATAGAGAATAGGTTACATCAATGACTTTGTTTTCTTTTTCTTTATTGTTAAAGGGAACAAGTGCCAAGTCTCTGTGTGCGTGAAATAGTGGGTATATTATGTTTTACATGTGAATAATTTGTTTCTGTATGATCTTTGTTTCCTATACCAGAATGGTAATGTAGTTTGTCTTTTTTGGGTAGTATTTTATTCCCAGGGAACTGCTATTTGGTGAACAAGCTGGAAAAACCTTAGCCCATAAAGGATATATGCACATTTTATTGCATATTGAGAAATTCAAAAATCTATTTTATGGTGATATTATTATACAACAGTCACAATCTACAATCTCATTTTCTCTGTAATGATGATAGAATATGCCTGACCTATTACACAGCTTACTTAGCTGAAAATCAACAAATCGAAAAGCTGGTACTATGATTTTCTGTTTCTGTTAATCGAATAGGCTTGCTTCTAGTTTTTTTTTTTTTTTTTAAAAAAATCTTTTTCTTGCTTCATCCCATAATCACGATGTCTCATGCTTGTGCATTCTAAACATGAATAGAGAGAAGTTTGTGCATAAAAATTTGGGAAAATCAGTTTCAGGGCCCTTATTGGCCAAAAAATTACAGAAAAGGCCTAAGAAATCTGAAAATTCAAAAAAAGGCCCCAAGATTCTGATTTTTCTAGAAAAGGCCCTTCAGAATTTACGGAGTTGTTAATGGGGCTGATATAGATGTTAGTGGGGTACTGATATAGTTGTTAATCGGGCTGATTTAGTTGTTAAAAAAAAATTTAACAACTAAATCAGCCCGGCTAACAACTATATCAGCACCCCGCTAACAACTATATCAACCCCATTAACAACTCACTCTTGGGTCTTTTCTGGAATTTTGGGAATCTTAGGGCCTTTTCTGGAATTTTCAGAATCTTAGGGTCTTTTTTGAATTTTCAGATTTCTTGGGCCTTTTCTGGAATTTTTTGGCCAATAGGGGCCCTGAAACTGATTTAAGTGGGATGTCAGGAGAGATAGATGTGATGCCTAGCCCAATCCATCGCTCTTGCAATTACGAGAATCGGCACAGTCCACTTGATTTCTTTGAGCGGAGACAGATCAATCACATAATTCCTTTTTTACTGGTGGGGAGAACTTCAGTGTATGAAAATGAAGGTACAGAATCTAAAACTGTAAAATAAATCAGAACCAAGAAAACAAAGAGAGAGAACAAAAGCCCAACAAACATTAGATATATCATTCGCACCAGATAAAACTGTAAAATAAATTTATTTGCTAAATTATTTAATTGTTCATAATAAGGTTTTTTTAGTCATTCTGACATATACTTATTTTCTTTCTTTTTTTTTATGAAATACTTCTCCCGGCCCTAAATATAAGATAAAGTTTATAGTACTATAAACTTTATTCTATATTTAGATGGGAGGCATTTTCTTTTCATACAAGCTGAGCCTCATTGTTATTAGATGTGATATGAAGAGCTCCACCCTTGCGCCGCAGCAAACCCTAAAACGCTCTCCCTCGGTTTCACCTTCAACTGGTTCTCTGTCTCGCCGGCGACGCCTGTGCCGCCGACAAGCCGCCTCCTCTCGAGCTACAGCCGTGGTAGAAGTGCAGATCAGATCTCGAGCTAGGAGAAGACGAGTTTTAGTTCGGAAGAGAGACATAAAGCGACGGCGGTCCTTCTTCTCCTGCGCAGGCTCTTCTCTGGTGTCCGTCCTCATCGGCTCTCCAGTTGTGGTATCCGTTTGATTTCTGAGTTCGGCTGTGGCCCTCTTTCACTCCTGGCAGTGGGAGCTATTGTCACCATGTTTCCTGATCCGGTGGCCTCCGGCAAAAGGGACGTCGGTGGTAATGGGAGCTATGTTCCTTTTCCTCTGTTTTTATTATCATTGTTTCATGTCTGTGATTTGCTTGTGTTGATGAGGCCTCCAGCGAAGGGGACGACCATGGCGGTGGTTCCTGTTTTCTGGAGTTATTTTCCTCTGTTTATGTGGTTTTGGATTTGCAATTTTGGGGGAAGGGTTTTATGGATGGTTGATTGTGCTATGGGCTTTACTTATGAGAGGACCATTCTTAGGGTTGTTCGATGGTGGTAGATCCAAATCACTAGTATTAGCCTTAGTTTGTTTGGTTGGTGTTCGCCAGATTTACTTAAGTGGAGGAAAAAAAGTATTCTGATGGACTTCATTGGTTTTCTTTCTAAGGTTGGGTTTTCTTTGATTCTTGCCCCTTATCGGGATGTTTGTATAGCTGATCTAATTGCTTCTTATCCTTATAAAAAGGTGTGCCCTGTTGGGTGGGTTTTACAACCAATACCTTCTTTCTTGTTACCTCTAACCTTAAATGTTCAGAAAGCCGGTGCAGTCTCTGAGGCTTTTATTCCTACCTCTTCAGTGATTTTGGTTTTTAGTTTTTTTCTCATTTGGTTTGTACTGTTTTATATACTTGTGTTCCTGCTGTTGTTCTTGTTCTGGCTTAGTACTGTTTTATGTACTTGTGTTCCTGCTGTTGTTCTTGTTCTGACTTATCTATTTCAGTTGTAATTGTTCTGGTTCATTTTATTTCAGTTGTAATCGTTATGTTTTGATGTATCTTTTATTTGAGTAGTAATATAAGTACCTTTGAGCAAAAAAGTTATTGGATGTGATATGTCATTTTATTGGGAATTGTTGAATCACATAGGAACAACTAAGTTTTTGGTCTTTAATGTTTCAACTAATTTTTAATCAGGACTTTGTAGTTTTTTTTTAATCTTTTTATCACGTGCATATACTTTCCTTTTTTAATCAATTCCCTATAATTTTTTTTTTCTTTTTTATCTAGTCCTTATGATTTCATCTAATTTTTAATTAGGCCCCTATAATTTTGTATTCTTTATTTTGTAAATTATAATAATATTCTTCTATAAATATAAACTATAATATTATCAAATATAATTTTTTTAATATTATTGTATAAATAGTAAGTTATTTTTAAATGAGAAAATGCCTAAAACTAGAAAATTTTTCAAGGATAACTTGCTCCATTGCATGTCCTAAATGGTAAAGGGTCGCATTTGCCACTTTGGAAGTGTATAATTTGTGAGAAATTCTTTGAGCTTTCATGGGTCTAGTGTTTTGGCAACTTTAGAAAACCATGTCTTGTTTTTCAAGTGAATGGGAAGAGAAATGAACCCACAATTGGATTTTTGCTTACTCCTTATTTTGAAAATGAGATGTTTATTCATTAGTGCATTTTATAGTTGAGCATTGTTTTAACTGATTGCAATGTTTTGATTGGTCGTGTTTGTAAGGTTAGCACTTGGAATAGTTAATAAGATGTTTTGTGGTTAGTTTACTATACAATTGATTGTATTAGAGTGAGCATTGGAGAAAAACCTTGTTAGAAGGATATTTGAGCCTTACATTCTTTTCATGTGTGCATGATCACTTGGTTTTTCACCTTCTAGAACTTGTTTCAACTCTTTTTCAAAACAACATTTGCATTAGTGTTATGGAAATGAAAGAGGCATTTAATTCTAAACCGTATTCATCCAAACACAAACCTACATTCATCCACCATTTGCTTACCCCTTTTGAGCCATTCATATGTTGTATGCATGTCATTATTTTTAGTGTTCATAGTATTCTATATATATAAAAAAAAAAAATCAAAAGAGAATTGCCAATAAAAAACTTGAAATGCCATGTATGTGAAAAAAAGAAAGAAAGAAAAGTGAGTATTATTTAAAAAAAGAAAAAGAAAAAAAGTATTTGGTAAAAAAAAAAATAATAATAAAAGCAGAAGAAATACCAAGAAGGCATTTGTTCATGATTTTCAAAAGAATTGGCAAAAGTTTGTAAAGTTATTTAGATGCTATGAACTTGCTCGTTAACTTTGACTTGCATATCAACTATTCATTTTCTAATTAATTCATTCCATCTAGCCTTCATCCAACATTACAACCCTTAACAGTCCTCTTGATTCATTTCATTAATTGCTATTAATATGTGGAGATGTTAGAGTTGTTACAAGCTTATGGTAAGGTGTTGATTAAGTGAGCTAGAGTGAAATTATCCCAAACAAGGAGGTGAGATGAGTGAAACACTAATATCTTGAGAGTCATCTTGTGCTTCGTTCTAATATTTTGAGTTGTGAAGTCGGCTAATTCCTTTACATCACTTGACTATCATTGGTGTTGGCTTGAAGAATTTGATTAATTAATTCATTGATTTTTAATTATGAAATTGCTCATCTTTCAAATGCATTAGTGATTTGAACTTGGAATTTGGTACTCAATTGCCTTTGTTCAGGAGTACAAAGGTCTAAGTGTGGGGGAATTGATCTAACCATATTTTTACATGATTTTTGGTAATTAAATAGGGATTTTTAATGTGTTTTCTCATAGTTATTGAGTTTTAAATGTATTTCTTGTGATAAATTGAGATTAAAAGTAAATACATTAAATTATGGCTAAAAAGGGCAAAATTGTCAAAAAAATGTAATTACTCTTAATTATTGATTTTCATGAGAATATTTGATATTAGGTTAATTGGTTTAAATTGTAGGTGCTAAAAAAGATTAAATTAAATTTGAAAATGAAAATTTGAGCTCAAGTTTTAAAATTTTCAGTTTAGTCCTCCTATGAAAGCTTTTCAGAATTTTCACTTAGGTCCCTGGTCAAAACTTGCGTTTTGACCAGGGAAGCTATCAGAATTATTCATTAAATGCTAGTGTGAACACGGGATTGGGGGCTGGATAAAAGCACACAGTTTTTGTATTTATGAATCAGGTCAGCAGCTGGATAAAAAACGCAATAATGGAGGCCCAATTAATTAAACACACAGGAGCTGAGGGATTGAAAAAAAGAAAAGAGGCATACAGGATCCGACGGAGCACACAGACCCGACATGAGCTTGGGGGAATTAATGGTATTAATTCAGAACAGCGCCGAAAAGGAAAGCACGCGTTCACACGGGAGCTTGAGGCAATCGCTGGACCTTCATCGTTCTTCCCTCTTCCTCTTCCTTGGTCGCCGGTGGCCCTCATTCCATCCACCTCTGCTGCCGGCGACCAACCAGCCACCATCTTCACCTTCAACCTCCAGATCCAACCAGCCATACACCTTCTCTTCAACCCAGTAGATCTCCATTTGACCCACACTCCCATCTGCATTCTTTTTATTTCTCCACAATTGCCAGCTCTTCACCGTCACTCTCACACCCACCATCGTCAGTCTTTCTTCTGTTCCAGATTTCCATTCTCTCATTTCCTCCTCTATTGATTTATTCATTTACTTATTCATCTATTTGGGGTCTGGAAGAGTGCTTGCTGTGGTTAAAAATTGAAGCTATGTGTGGCTAAACATTGTGCTTCTTAGAGATGGATTTGTGCTTGAGTTTCAAAGCTTCAAAGAGAGTTTATTTTGTTCAATTTATTTTCTCTAATTATATTTTAGGGTTAAATATCAAATTTGCCACGGAAGTTTCCCAAATGGAGCATCCAGCACCCGGAAGTTTTTTGGGTACCAAATTTGCCCCGGAAGTATGAAAAAGGTAGCAAATTTGCCCCGGAAGTATGAAAAAGGTAGCAAATTTGCCCATCCGTTAATTTTGACCGTTAAGTTTGACTAACTGTCCACGTGGCATGCCACCTCACCACACGTGGCATGCCACCTCATCACACGTGGAATTTAAAAGAAGGGCAAAATTGCTACTTTTGTAAACTTCCGGGGCAAAATTGCTCCTCAATGAAAACTTCCGGGGCAAAATTGCTCCTTAATGAAAACTTCCAGGGCAAAAATGATACTTTTGATTGATAAGGTGACATTCCACGTGTGATGACGTGGCATCTACGTGGACTTCCGTCACTTTTGGGTAAATTTGATACCTTTTCAATACTTCCGGGGCAAATTTGGTACCCAAAAAACTTCCGGGTGCTAGATGCTCCATTTGGGAAACTTCTATGGCAAATTTGATATTTAACCCTATATTTTAATTTCCTAGTTTTAGGAATATTAATTTGTATTGTTGAGACTTAGTTTGTTCGTTTGGAAAACTTTATGGATTGAACCTTTGTGATTGGATTTAATTTTGTAGCTTGTTGGATTTTTTATATATGTATTTCCTTGTTAATTCAGTGAGATTGTGCTTTCTACGTGGTATTGTTAGACAGTATAATTGAATTGGATTAATTGCGTGGCGTGGTATCGCATTCTTGTCAAGAGGAAACAAGTTGCTTTAATTTAATCCTAATCACACACTAAGTGGTTTTAAACAATATCTCAAGAAATAGTAGTTAGCTACGGTAATAGGAGCTACTATTAATTGGGAATATTGGACTCAAG
Organism: Acacia crassicarpa; assembly: GCA_034222035.1. NCBI lineage: Eukaryota > Viridiplantae > Streptophyta > Magnoliopsida > Fabales > Fabaceae > Acacia > Acacia crassicarpa. Next base: position 47,475,347 of record JAWXYG010000003.1, read on the forward strand.
TGGTATCTTGGGGTTTTTCATCTAGACTTAGTGAAAATTTACTCCTATATTTAGTGAACTATGATAGTCACTAATCTATTGCAAGAGCTTTCATTCATATTTCATTTTCATACTTCATTCCATTTTATTAAAAATACCAAAAATATTAGTTTAGCATTTAATTAAATTGCAAATTTATTTTAGTTTATTAACTGAAAATTCCAAAACCAATTTCCCCTTTGTTTTAATTTCATTTGCATGTCATTTAGATTACCTAGAACCCAATAAAAGGTTCCTCGAGAAGAGAGAACGATCCTAGGGTTGACTATACGCAATCCTTGGTAAGTTTTGATTGTGGACCCCAAGGCTAAAGACAAAAAGGCCTTCATCAGGGTTTAATCTTAGAGTTGGTCAAGACGTTGGAGGAGATATCTTAGGCAAAGTGAAGTGGGGTAACACAAGTTGAGGTGGAGACATGTGTATTTGCAGTCATATATTTCTTATGGATCAAAGTCATAGCGCTATACCATTAAATTGTGATTAAGTCCAACCTCTCTCCTAAAATTTCTATAAAGTAATAATAATAATAATCAGACCCAATGTGAGGTCCACAGAGACTAATGTCTTCAATGCCCCCACATTCACAAAAGATTGATTGTACGAGGCTACGAGCAGAGCAGCTGATGAGAAGGCCACACCCACACCATTGAGAATTTGAGATCGTACATTTGATTGAGTGTTTGAAGGGGGAACTGGATTTGGTGCCTATCCTTTGGATAGGTACCATCAACCCATCTCATCTGGATCGTCTAGATGAGATCTGGACGGTCCAGATCTGATATTTTTTTGTTTTTATTTTTATTAAAAAATTATTTTAATAAATAGAGGATCTAAAATAAAAATAATCTCTCAACTAATACTTTTTTAAAAAATAATTTTTTCATTTTAAAAACATATTTTAAAAAATATCAAATCTGGACCGTCTAGATCTCATCTGGACGGTCCAGATGAGATAGGTTGATGGTGCCTATCCAAAAGATAGGCACCGAAACCAACCAGGTCTGTTTGAAGGGTCTGAAGCCTCTAACTTATCTCTAATAAACTTTGTAATGAGGCCTACCTTTTCAAAAGTTTCCCCCCATTCTTCATGTAATAATTATATCCTATATAAAATGAGTGACATTTTTTTTAATATTATCATTCTCCGATTTGAGTTTCATGAGCATCAAATGATGCAAATTTATTTATTTTTTTTTTATGGTTTTTCAAAGAAAAATGTATTCTAAAATTATGCAATTTTATTTTTCTTTTGAAAAATTGTAACAAAAATTCTAAATTGCGCAGTATTTATACCTTTAAAGTATCAAAATGTCACCTAATTTACATAGAATTTAATAATAATGAGAAAATCAAGAACAAAAACACTTGGGAAGCTGATGAAATTTTAATAGGCATAAAACTTAAAATATAAAGTAAAAAAGAAATAAAAAAAGATTTAAAAAAATACTCCATCCAGTCCTAAATATAAAAAAATTTGACTTTCTATGTGTAGAGATATTAAGAAAGCAAATTAAATTGCTTTAAAATATTTATATTTATTTTTTTTTCCAAACTATTTTACTTAACTTATAGACTGATATATAATTTAAGAATATAAAACTTGTAAAGGATATGATATTTGTCACTACTAATTTTAGTCACTACCAATTTTGGTCATTACCAATGTCACTATCATTTTTTTTTTCACTGTTAGACCAGAATCGATTCTGGTCTAACGGTGAAAAAAAAAATGATAGTGACATTGGTTATGACTAAAATTGATAATGACAATATCCTATCTTAACTTCTAATATGATTAAATAATTTATTTAGCTTTGTTGATAACTAAAAGACGAAAACTCTATCTTGAAGCTCCTCACTAGAAGGCTGAAAAGAGCTCCCCGTTTGCATTAAAAAAAAAAGGGTGAACAAGAAAAATAACCCCCTCGGTTAATGTGGGTGGTGGTGACAGGTGATAAATTTCGAGCCAAAAAAAAAAAAAAAAGGTGACAGGTGATAAATAAAAGCCTTTGGATAGATAAGAAGAAAGTCGCTTATAAAAAAGATAGAGAAATTTGCTTATAAAAAAGACAGGAGGGAGTATTTGTTATTAATGGATTACCTTCAAAAATGACAAATAATTTGTCCATTATAGAAAAACCATAATTGGAAGTGACATTCAAGATAAAAATCAGTTGTCATTTGAAATAGAAAAAGGAAAAGAAGTGACATGTAAAGTAACACGGATGTATGTTTACATTTCTGTACTTCCACATCGATCCTTCTCTTTTCTTCTAGTTTACATCCTCAGCTCTATCTAGCATGAACAAGTTCTCTACATGATTACCAATAAAAAACTTTCTTGGTAAAGCTCTTATGGCAGCAATTCCTTGGAGGACATTGGTTGTTGAAGTTGATGAATTGTATTTCATAATTTTCCCAGATACCATATCCAGTATCATGTCCCCGTTCTTTCTTATGTCCAACACATGATGTACCGGACCAATATCCTCTGTCGTCGTAAATATTTTCACCCATGATTCATGGACCCCACGTTGTTTCATAACCCACACGGACATTGTTTCAACACGTGAAACATATTGCATCTGTGACACAGCAACTGAATCCCCAGCTGCCACTATTGAAAATGGAATGCAATTATCATCCCTAGGAAGTGATATTTCTCGGAACTCTTCATTTGCAAGATCAAATGTAAGAATAAACCCATATTTTCCGTCTATGCTACAAGCAATCCAATGAAGTACACCATTAATGAGAACAACGGGGGATGAAAAGTGACTGATATGACAAGGACGAGGAGTACTACGAGTGACATGTTTCCATGACCACGTGAGGTACGAGAAAACCCAAGCCGAATGAACCCTACCATCAGGATGAGAATGAGAAACAAGCTTTAAAACCTTAAAATCATTGCTCTTGCGGATAAAACCAAACCCTCGAGATAAATGTTTTAAACCCGAAGTCATTGTGAGTCTAGGAAGCAATACACATTTTTGAATTGTTGGGTTCCAAAAAACAATGTTGCTAGAAAAATTATCATCAAGACATATTAAACCATTGCTTATACCCACCATTCGTGGGCTTATGCAGCCAAAAAACAATGTTGCTAGAAAAATAATCAAATTGGTCATTGTCCAAATGTAGCGAAAAACTTTCTCCAATATCAATCAACTCCCATCCTTGAACCCGTTGTATTTCTTTTTGTTTCATACATCTAAAGAGGATGACTTGACGAAATGTGAAATCAGGACCAGTAATAAGAGAGTTCCAGTCTCTGCAAACGGATGCGCATCGAATTAGGGTTTGGATGTCTAGGTTGATTAGCATTTTTTCGAGAATTTGGAGAGGAATAAAAGGAATATTGTCTGACATTATGGATCGGACTTGGATTCGATGGAGGTGAGAGGATTAGGGAGAGATATCAATGTCCCGTGAAATCGATATGACGATGAGTATATGATATGACACGCTAGTCTAAGAGATATATATATAGTTCCTGCTTAGCTTAGCTTATTGAAAGCGAAAAAAAAGCAGAAGAAGATGAATTCTGCGCATAATCTTAGTATAACAACTACCCGATTTTATATCCATAGAATCCGACTCAATTATCTTAGGATACCATGCGATAATTAAGCTTACTTATAATTGAAAAAATCTCATTTAAATCCATTTGAAATGCTCAAATCCAGATTCAGGCCTGCACTTTTACCAAATCTTTAATTGAGCCAAGAGGCCTTATTAAGGATTTTCGAATTAGTTGATTTTATCATTATGTCCTGCTATTTTTCTACTCTTTTCTTTTCCTCCTCCCCCTGTGAGATTTATTCGGCCAATTTACCTACCATGTGCTTATCCTGTATGGAATTAGGGATTCTTTACTCTTTTGATAGAGTAACAAGCATCAAAGTTAAAATATTAAGCCCGAGAAAGAAAATAATTTCAATAATTCATTGTCTTCCTTAACTCTTTTTTCTTTTTTTCCCCAATCACATCATGGTGGAAGTATAAAATCTTATAATTATTCATTATTTATTATTATTATTATAAAATCAATTTCTCTTATGCTTTTATGATGATTTTCCCATATCTTTAGATTTATTGTTGTGTTGACGTTTTCAATCATTCCATCGGCACTAACTAGATTCTATATACCAGGGTCAAAGAGAAGTTTTCATAACTTACCCCTTGATCTTCTTTGTTGGCTCTATTTCTTCTCTTTGATTTTGTCGCTAAAAAGCTCTAGTTTGCTTTACTATCTTATTTTTTTTGCATGATTCAAAATATGATGGCAGGGGCATTATGGTCTTTTAACAATATTCAGGAAGAGGCCTCTTCCCGACCAGGGATTTGTTAAAAGTGCAAGCATAACTTTAAATTTAGGTATTTTAAATGGATTTAAATGAGATTAATTAGAGGGAAGGACAAGGAGGAAATAATATTTATATGGAAGAAGGACTTAAAAAATTGTAATTATTTAGAAGGATAAAAAGTCAAAATACATACGTGTAAACAACAAATTGCCCCTAAATAAACTCCCTACATTTTCTCTAACTATCTCTCTTAATGAAAGTTTAAATATCTATACTTACATAAATAAATAATTACATTACATAATTAATTTATGGGTAAAGGATTTCTCTAGTCAATGGAAATAGAATTATCTCCAGTGACCTAAAACTACGTCGTTTTAGATTAATGAAATGTGTTTTTGTAATTTTGTTTATTTTTTAATCATATACATTTTACCAAAACACAATTCATTATTTCACCTAAAATTACTAAGAAGCTTTTCATTAATTCAAAATGACGTAGTTACATATTACATGAGTGAGTCTAATTGTGTCGATGGGGTACATTTTCTGTTGTAACTTATTATTACTACTGGGAATTGGAAATTGTGATTGAGTAGATTTTTTAGAACTGAGCTACATGTTTGGTTGCAGTATTTTGAGGTTCATAAACATTAATTTGAAGTTGCCTATGTACAAAAGATCACCTTGTTGTCTTGTTCTAGCGGTTGTGAATTGAGATTTCGGTTTAGAATACTGTGAGAGTAGGCATTGTAGCTGAAAGTGAGATTCACCTATCTATCTCCATTGCTCTCCTTCTTTGGAGATTGATAGGGATGGTTAAGGTTTTCATACCAACTGAGAGGGTATATACCAATGAATAGAGCTGGTATATACTGAGAACGGAACTGAAATCTAGAGAAAGATAAATTCTACAAAAAGTTAGTCAAGTAAGGATCTAACCTAAATAATCTTAACCTCCGATAAGTTGAATTGATTTATTTCATGATGTAAAACTTAATAAATAAATGAAAAAAAAAATCAATTAAGCTGATATTGACCCTAGGACAACTAGCCGGCCATGTACTCGTCTTTTGACCGCTGATAATGACAACAGTAAATTAAATAAAGAGTGATGAATGTGCAAAAATAAAGTGTACCTTAACACCTTAAACTTTTTCGGAGGTGCAACAGTAAAACATAAATTTTGAAAATGGGTAAAAAAAATGGGGATTGGCTTGGATCCGCTGCCCTTGCCATCCACTCCCGTCTTCTTCCATTAAACGCGCCGTTTTGACACAAAAATTACACTAGGTTCCCTTTTTTATTTTTCAATACATATTTCAGCGTATTGTAGGTATTATAAAGATACTTTAAAATACTCACTAGTACTGAAAAAATAGTTTGGTACTTTATGATCTTGAAAATTTATTTTAGAATGTTGAAAAAATATTTCAGGGTACTGACTGGTACTAAAAAAATACTTCAAGATACTGGCTGGTACTTGAAAAATACTTCATGATCTTTGAAAATTATTTTAGAGCTGAGATAGTTGATATCTAAAATAATTTTCAAAGACCATGAAGTATTTTTCTAGTACCAGCTAGTATCCTGAAGTATTTTTTAAGTACCAGTCAGTACCCTGAAATATTTTTTCAACATTCTAAAATAATTTTTCAGGATCATGAAGTATTTTTTGAGTATCAATCAGTATCCTGAAATATCTTTTTAATACCTATAGTACCCTGAAATATGTATTTTTTTTTTAACAAAAAATAAAGAGATCAAGTGTGATTTTTGCGTCAAAACGGCGCGTTTAATGGAAGAGGACGGGAGTGGATGGCAAGGGCAGCGGACCCAAGCCAATCCCAAAAAAAAAAGACATTGTCATCAATCGTTAAAACATTAGCCGTTAAGGAGAATGTGTTTGACCAAAAGCTGACATAAATAAAATGCTAGCGTGGATGACAAATTCTAACTGAGATACTTAATTGCTGAGTGAGAAAGCACAAAGAAGATAAAAGATTTGTTCTGTATGAAGAACACAGAGATTGGACTTGACTAGGTTGTCAAGCCTAGAGCCTACGTACCCTCGAAGGGATCAAAGTCCACGTAGTTCGTAACAAACTTGAAGGCACGTAGCCAGGGGAGTGGGGTGTGTGCTCTGTGTGGCAGAAAGTAACAAGAGCATAAGATAGAACGTGTGCACCTGTTTAGGGTTTCCTCCTATTTATAGAGGAGCTTGGTGCACGTATCTCCCTATTAATGGGGGATATCTATGATTGAGCTGTCAAGGGCTGATTGGCTGGTGCCATGATTGTAGGAGAATCTTCACTGATGAGATCCTAAAAATAGGGGATCTCGGATCCCTTCCTAATATAGCGCGGATTCCCCTATAGGCGCCATTGGGCCGAGGTCCGGACTTGGGCCTATTGGGCCGGTCTGTAACAGTTGCCCCCCAGCTTGGTCGTTCAGGCTTTTGGACGGCCGAGGTGCTTTGTACCCCGGTCCCGCTATAGCCGAGGTCCTCTGCGCGGACTGAGTTGGCTTTCGGGTGCCGTGGCCATCAGTTCGGTTTGGGACTGTGGTCGGCTTAATCAGTTCCCGTCCTGCCTTTTTGCCTTTTGGGATTCTCCGGACGCTTCGGGTTTCCCCCCGCATGAGTCATTATTGCGGCTTTACAGCTGTCAGATCCTTAGTGGAGGAAGTCTGCACCCGCCACGCCTTTTCGTTTATTGAGGCTGATGCGCATTTATTGCGCTGGCGTTGTGCTGCGCCAATCTCGTCACGTCTGTACCGGAATATACCGTCGTGCCCTTGTGTTGGCTTTTAAATAGCCTTCTTTCTTCTCGTTTCCACTTTTTCCCGCTACTTCATTCCCTTTCCCAGAAATTTCTCTGATTTCTCTAGAGCTTGAGTGGGGATTCCTCTTTGTTTGAGACTTTCGCCATCTTTCAGCGTTCCAGTCTCTTTCATTTTACTTACACAGGTATTCCGCTTATTCCTTTGTGTATTTGATCGGTAGTTTTCCGTCTTTTACCGTTTATACTAGGACTTGCTGTCTGTGTTTTTGTTCTTCGTGAACTCTGGGTTTTTCAGGGTTTCTGTTACTGTCACTGTACCCGAAATTCTTCCCAAACTTCCCGTAAACACCGGTTTCTAGTACCGTAGGCTATTGATTATGGCGGGAGGAAGAAGCGTTCCGCGACCGCGGGCGTTGCTGACGCCGGAGGAGGAAATGCTCCTCCGAGCGCGCCTTCCTCGTATGGCCTACTGGGTTCTTGGGGGTGAGCCTCCAGCTTCAGGGATTCTGGATCCTTTACGCCGAGGTGGCGCCGTGCGTCTGGGGCGAGCTGGGGCTCGTCCGGGAAGGGTTTCTGTTTCCATCCCACGTTATCCTTTTCGGCCGCTTGAACGGGCTCTTCCTCTCGGGTCGCCTGGTGGGACCTGGGTTGGCTCCTCTTCCAGTTCCGGGGCCCCGGCGTTGATGGCTCGGCCCCTGAGTTTCTACGAGGGTCCTTCTGCCGCACGCCAGACCCCCGCCCCAGAGGGTTATGCCAGCCCCTGCTGGGACTGCCTGGCGGAGGCTTCCGTATTAATGGGAGGTGGTAGAGATGCCGAGGCTTCTGCCATGCTCGGCTCGTGTCGTCATTGGTCGGCCCCGGTTGTTCCTTCTCTCGTCCCCGTTCGTCTGAGTCGGCCATCTTTTGTACCTGCTGTTATGCCTGTGCCAGGTATTCCTGCTTCTTTGCTAATACTGGCTTTGTTTATTTTTATATAGGCTTATTTATGGCTCCCAAGTCCGGATCTTCTAAAAAGCGTTCGGAGGACGGTGGTTCGGACTCTTTCAGTCCGCCCGCAGCCTTGATTCACCGATACGGCTGGGTATCGCACGACGTGCTGGCTACGACGTCGCTGATGTCGGAGGCGGACATAGCACGGCTGGAGGTCCCGGCCATGCCTGGATGTGTGCTTAGGCGTCCAGAGCCCGGGGAGCCCGTCTGTGCGGTTCGATCCGAGGATCGGTCGGACTTCTTTTTCTTCTACCGGGATTACTTGACGCGGGTGCAAGTTTCTCTTCCCTTCTCCCCCTTCCAGATGGAGGCGTTGCGGCATCTTCGCCTCGCTCCGTCCCAGCTACATCCGAATGGCTGGGCGTATTTAGTAGCCTTCGAGAGGCTCTGTGGCCATTTTTCACCTCCCATAGTGTGCTCGGCCAACCTTTTCTTTTACTTCTTTGGGCCTTTTACCCCTAGCTAGCCGAAAGGAAGTGACAAGCTGAGGGGGTTGGTGTCCCTCCGGATTAATCCAGAGCGCAAGCTGATGACGCCCTTCTCCGACTCCTTCAAACGTTTCAAGGGGGCGTTCTTCAAGGTCGAGGCCGTACCGGGGGGGGAGCCCTGGTTCCTGGAGGGCGGTGGTCGTTTCCCTCTGTACTGGGAGGAGGGCCATTATAAGTCCAAGGCGATCTCCTTCCAAGTGCCGCGGCAGGGTCTTTCATCCGAGTCGGTCTCCGCCCTGCCACGGGTGGAGGCTCTTGTGGCCGAGTACAGCGTGAGACCGGCCGGCTTCTTTATAACCGGTGATGGTGCCGAGCCGTCCACCAGTAGGGTTTCTGCTCATGCATTTGCCTATGTTTTTATTTTTGAATTCCCTTTTCTGGATTGCTGACTCATTTGTTCATGTATTGCTTTCAGCGAGGACCATGGACGGTTTGCCGTTGTATGCTCGTTTGGCGAGGGCTGCTGCGCCGGCCGGTCGTCAAAAGAAGCGTGCGGCTACTGCTGATGCCGGTACTTCTGTTGCGCCAGCTTTGAAGAGGGTGAAAGGTCCTGTCGCCGAGGGTCCTTCTTCGGTCATGACTCCCGAATCAAACCCTGTGGAGGAGATTCCGGCTTTTGGGAGTCAGGAGGTTGCTACTGCTGCTGCTGATCCCCTCCCGGCGGTTGAGCCTCCAGCTTCTGAGAGGGGAGAGGTTGTCATTGCCTCTCATGGTCCGAGGGGGAAGGACCTTGTCGCAGATGATGAGGAGATCGATCGGCTGTTTTCTCCTGCTGGCTCATCATCACCACCGTCTTCTCCGGTGCGCCTTCCTCCTCCACCACCTCTGCCGACAGGGCCTTCCTCGGTCTTCCCCCGCAGCTTTTTGTGGGACAACGGGGTGGTCCCAGAGGTCGACGTGGCCTTCCTCCCTCCCCGGCATTTCCTGGAGGGCGCCCGCCCTTTATCCCCGGATGCAGAGGACCGTCTGCAGGTGGCCCAGAAGGAGCTCATCAAGTCAGTGGGCTATTTTCAGGCTCTGAGGATGGTGAGGAACCTCTATGCTCGGACTGACGCCGAGTGTACGAGGCTAAGGAAGGTGGAGGCCGGGTTGAGGCCCCAGGCTGCGGCTGCTGCAGAACTGAAGAAGGAGCTGGCCGAAGTCAGAGCAAGGGCCAGTTCTTCCGAGGACGAGCTTATCGCGGCCTGGGCGGAGCGTGACGAGGCCAAAGCCGGACTGGAGGCGGTTAAGACTGAGCTGGCTGAGGCCCGGTCCGAGCGGGATTCGGCCAGGGCGGAACGGGATGTCGCCAAGGCTTCGGCGGTGAAGGCTGACCGGGAGCTTCAGCTGTCCCGGGAGCATGCCGACTTTGTGGCCGAGGAGTATGCTCGGGCCTGACAAGGGATGTCTGAGAGCCTGGCTGCGGCCAAGGCTTTAGAGGAGCAGGTCGCTGCTTTAGCTGCCAAGAAGGAGGCGCTCGAGAGGGCCGTGGCTGCAGAGAAGGAGACTTCCCGGGAACTTTCTGACGCCTTGGTGGAGACCGCCGAGGCGTGCTTTAAGCAGGCCCTACTCCAAATCCGGCACTTCAACCCTGGGGCCGAGCTCAAGGTGGATGGATATGACCATCGCGCCTTTGTGCAGGAAGACGGGTCCTTCCTTCCTTTTGAGCCACCAGCTGCCGAGGATCTTGCCGAGGGTGAGGTGGAGGATGCCGCCGACACTGAGGGCCTTGAGGCGGAGAATGTCGACATCACACCTGGCTCCTAGTCCTAGCCTTATTTTTGTTTTTGTTGTAAGTTTTTGGGGCGTTGGTGCCCTTGTAACTTTGAATGATTCTGGCCTTGGTGCCATTCTTGTACAAATTTTAGCAATTGATGCCAATACTTTTTCTGTCTTTATTTTGGTGAATGACTTTGATTTTTACCGTCCCTTTTGTCTTTAATTGACAATGAGCGATTTAAATTCGTATCATCCTTCCTCTGCACGGCCGAGCTCGTTTAGCTACCTGGGGCCGAATGGGGGCTTATTTTTCTGCCATCGCCCTATTGCCTCGGTTTGTGCCTTCGTCTGCTATGTGCGCATAGGTCGCGTGGGCCGTTTAGATGACTTAGGCAATGGGTGGTTTAACTGCTCTTTTGACTAAGTTAGTTCGTTTGTCGGCCGCATGTGTGCAGGCCGTTGGTACTCTACCACATTTAGAGTGTGGGAGGTTAGGGCAAGGTTGTCTTGTTTCAGCCTCGTCAGGCATAACTAACCATACTGCCTCGGCCCAGCTTTCAAGTAGCCGAGCTCCAACTTTCCTTTAGTTGGATCGAATTTATCCGATGTAAGGGCGGGGCTACCACATATCTAACCGAGGTTTCAACTGCCTTTGGTCGGACATTTTGACTTGATCAGGGTCGGCATGGTAGGCCGCTTGCTTAATCGGGCAAGCGTTGACGCGTCAATTTTGCGAAGGGCCGTGTCCGATTCCTTTGCCGAGCTCTAACCAATGCCTGTCGGAGTACAACGGCCGGTTTTCGTACATCTAGATGTTTTTTGGTTTGGGCCGGGTTTGTGACCTCAGGGCTTTCTACTGGTGTCGGGCTAAATAGCCTCGGCTTTCGGTTTCTTGGCCGGGCTTCTCTGCCTCGGTCTGTTTGTTACTGGCCGAGCTTCATGGCTTCGGGTTCATGTTTTAGCTTTGTGCGCATTCGTAAATCTCCTCAGTGGGATCTTTTATTGATAGAAAGAAATAGCCCTACGGGGCTTTACAAAGCATCGTAATTAGAAATGACACAACTTGGACTTTAAACGAAAGGAAAACATATGCAGGAAAAGGGAAAATTGCTAAGTAAACAAACACTGCCGAGGAAGGATCTAGCTGTAGTAGATCTTCAGCTTGTCGGCATTCCACGTCCTTTTGATTGGCTTTCTTGCCAAAGTCTCGAGGGTATATGCTCCTCCGTCGAGCTTTTCCTTAATCCGGTAGGGCCCTTCCCAGTTTGCCGCCAGCTTCCCATCCTTGGCATTCTTGTTGCCTATGTCCGCCCGTCGGAGTACTAGGTTGCCTCGGTTGAAAGACCGGGGCCGGACCTTCCTGTTGTACTTAGCCGTGAGTAGTTGCTTGGCGGCTAGTTCCCGGCAGTGTGTCGTAACCCGGATTCCATCAATAAGGTCCAAATCAGTCTTCAAGGCGTCGTCGTTCGATTCCTGCCCCTCCTGTCTGGCTCTGACCTTTCTCCAGGATGGTTGTCCGATTTCAACCGGGATCATTGCCTCGCATCCATAGGTTAGCCTGTACGGGGTTTCTTGAGTCGAAGACTGTACGCTCGTGCGATATCCCCACAGGACGCTGTGGAGCTGCTCGGTCCAACTGGTCTCGGCCTGCAACATCCGCCTCTTGAGTCCGTCCAGGACGACTTTGTTGGCGGCTTCGGCCTGGCCATTTGTCTGGGGATGTTCCACGGATGAAAAGTGCTACTTGATGTCCAAGTTGGACATCAGCGCTTGGAAAGATGGTCCATGAATTGGGTGCCATTGTCCGTGACTACCTCGGCTGGTATCCCGAAGCGGGAGACGATGTTGTGCCGGAAGAACTTAATCACTCTAGCCGAGGTTATTGTGGCGAGTGGCTCTGCTTCTATCCACTTGGTGAAGTAGTCTACCGCGACTATTAACCATCTGCATTGCCCCTGCGCCAGTCGGAATGGACCGAGGATGTCCATGCCCCATTTGTAAAAGGGCCACGGGGCTGGCATTCCTTTCAACTCTAAGGGTGGCGGCCATATTATCCTTGCATGCTTTTGACAACTGTCGCATGTCTTGGCTTTTTCCATGGCGTCATGACTCATAGTGGGCCAGTAATAGCCGGCACGTAGTGCTTTCCGGGCGAGTGCCTTGCCCCCCATGTGGTGACCGTTGGCGCCTTCGTGTAGCTCGGCCAGCACGTATGTCGCTTCAGAGTCTCCAAGGCAACGCATCATGGGGCAATGGAGTCCCTTCCTGTATAGTTGGTCGTCCACCATGGCGTAGAGGGCGGCTTCCCGGATCAGCTTCTTTGCTTCGGTCGGGTCCATTGGGATAATTCCCCTCTCGAGGTAGTCTTCAATTGGCTTCCTCCAATCGGCCCCGGCCGAGATGGCCATGATACAACTCGGCTCGGTCAGATTCTGCTGGATCACGGTCTTATGGTTATCCGGCCCCTTCGTACTGGTGAGCTTGGAGAGGATGTCAGCTCGAGCGTTCTCTTCTCTGGGTATATGAGAAACTGTGACCTCTTCGAACTCGGCCATGAGTTCTTTGGCTTTGGTCAGGTACTTTGCCATTAGTGGGCCTTTTGCCTGATAGATGCCGTCTACCTGAGCCGCGACGAGCTGCGAGTCGGTTAAAACCTTTACTCACTGGCGCCATTATCCTTGGCCTGAAGCAGTCCGGCCAAAAGGGTCTCGTACTCGGCCTGGTTATTGGAGGTCTGGAACTTCAACTGCAGAGAATGTTCGGTGGCTACCCCCTGTGGGCTTTCTACGATGACTCCCGCGCCGCTGCCCTTCGCGTTGGATGAGCCATCAACATAGACCTTCCAAATCCCATCGTCTGTAGTGCCCGGTGTGAGTTCTCGGATGAAGTCCGCAAGCGCTTGGGACTTGATTGCCTGGCGGGCTTCGAACGTGATCTCGAACTCGGAGAGTTCTATGGCCCAGTTGGTCATTCTCCCGGCTAAGTCGGGTTTGTGGAGAACCTGTCTGATCGGCTGGCTGGTTCGGACCACAATCCGGTGTCCCTGGAAGTAGGGCCGGAGTCGGCGTGCCGCGGTAAGGAGGGAGAAAGCCACTTTTTCCAGTTACTGATACCGTAGTTCAGAAATCTGTAGTGCCTTGCTGACAAAGTATATCGGCTTTTACCCGGTCTCGGACTCCTTTACTAGGGCGGCACTCATGGCTTCGTTGCCGATTGAGAGGTAGAGGAAGAAGGTCTCTCCGGGGTCCGGCTTTGTGAGTACTGGCGGGGTTGCCAAGCATTGCTTAATTTCTGAGAAGGCGGCATCGCAGTCCGGGTTCCAACCGCCTCGGGTCTCCTTCTTGAGCAATTTGAAGAGAGGTAGGGCTTTCTCGGCCGACTTTGGTAGAAACCGCGTCAGGGCGGCTAGTCGGCCTGTTAGCTGCTGTACCTCCTTCTTGGTTCTCGGGCGCTGCATGTCGAGCACAGCCTTACACTTGTCCGGGTTGGCTTCGATTCCTCGGTTTGTCAGCATGAAGCCTAGGAATTTCCCAGCCGGGACTCCGAAGGCACATTTGGCCGGGTTCAACCTGATTCGATATCTTCTTAACTTTTCAAACGTCTGTTCTAGGTCCCGGATGTGGTCTTCTGGGAGTTTCGACTTGACGATCATGTTGTCTATGTAGACCTCTATGTTGCGCCCGATCTGATCCTCAAAAACCCGGTTCATCATCCTCTGGTAGGTTGCCCCGGCATTCTTGAGTCCGAAAGGCATGACGTTGTAGCAGTAATTCGCCTTATCAGTCATAAAGGCGGTCTTCTCTTGGTCGTCCGGATGCATGGCGATCTGGTTCTAACCGGAGTAGGCATCCATGAAGGAGAGAAGGTGGTATCCGGCCGAGTTGTCCACCAGTTTATCAATGTTTGGCATCGGGTACGAGTCCTTTGGGCAGGCCTTGTTGAGGCTGGTGTAGTCGACACATACTCTCCATTTGCCGCTGGGTTTGAGGACCATGACTACGTTGGAGAGCCAGGTGGTGTACTGCACCTCCCTGATGAAACCGGCTGCAAGGAGCTCTTCTATGTGATCTTCCAAGGCCTTCTGCCTGTTATCCGCAATGTTCCTCTTCTTCTGTGCCACTGGTCTCGATCCCGGCCATATGCCGAGTTTGTGACAGCAGAAGTGGGGGTCGATGCCCGGTATTTCGGCCGAGGTCCATGCGAAGACGTCTTGGTTCCGCCTTAGGAATCGGATCATGAGAGCCTTTAGACCGTCCTCCATATCCCGGCCTATTTTGGCGGTCTTGGACGGGTCTTCGCCTAGCACAATTTCTTCCAATTCTCCTTCCGGCTCGGGCCTCGGATTGTCAAGCTCTCGGAGGTCGAGCTCCATCATGTTGACTTGCCGCCGTGGGAGCTCGCCAGAGCCGGCTCCGGCTACTTGCTCGTTGGATCCGAGCCGGGGTGGGGACGAGGGTCCTCCTTCCTCGACACGGAGAGCTTCAAAGTAGCACTGCCTTGACTCTTTCTGGTCCCCGGATACCACGACTATCTGGTTCTTACTATTGATCATCTTCAGCTTCTGATGCTTCGTGGATACTAGTATATCCCAGTTGTGGATCGTGGGTCGGCCCAGAATGATATTGTACGGGGACCGGAAGTCGGCGACTACGAATCGTACCCGTTCCGATTTGAAGGCTTCCTTGGTGCCAAGAGTTAACCGGAGGTCGATGTAGCCTTTTGGGAAGGACTGCTCACCATTGAAGCTGACCAGGGTGGTCTTGCACGGCTTGAGGTCCTCTTTGTCGAGGTGCATCCTCTTGTAGTCGTCCCAACTTATAATGTCGGTCGAACTCCCTGCATCCACAAAGATCCTCTTAACTCGACAATTTATTAGAGTTCCAGTAATTACCAGTCCGTCCAGGTGTCCGGGTATGACGTCTTCCAGCTCTTCATCAGTGAAGGTCAGGGTGGGCGGCCGAGGTCTCCTCGAGTCTTCCTTACACTTAGGGGGTTCTCGGACGGTCAGTACTTCGCGGAGATACTTCTTCCGCTCGCTTACGGTGTCTCCTCCTCCACCGAATCCTCCGCTGACGACGTTGCACTGGAAATCGACTTCGGGAAATTCGTCGTCCGAGGCCGCCTTCTACTTTTTTCCCGGAGTTCGGGATTCCTTGGGCGGACTTCTGGAGCGGGCGCGGTCGTTGCGTTTCCCGTTCGTCCTTCCCTGAGTCTTGATCACGTATTGACGCAGTTTCCCATCCCTCACAAACTTCTCGATTGCGTCGCGGAGGTCGTAGCACTCGTCGGTCGTGTGGCCGTTGCAGTCGTGAAACTTGCAGAACTTGAAACGGTCCGTGTTGGAGCGTCCTCTGATCGGCTTTGGCCTGTCCACCCGCTTCATCTCGGTCTAGGCTACCTCCTTCCATACCTGGGACCGAGGGACGTTCAACGGGGTGTAACTGTCGTACTTGGTCTTCTGGTCGGCCCGGTCGGGCTTTGTCCGGCTGTCCCGGCTGCGTCGTCTCGGGTCGGTCTTCGTCCCTCTTGGGCGTTCCTCGTCGCCAGGCGGGCTCTTCCTAGTCCGTTCGGGTTCATCGGCATTGGCTGCCTCCATCTGTTCCATTTCCAGGTACTTCTTCGCCTCAGTATAGAATTCGGTCAAGGTGTACACTGGGTTCTTGCACAGATGACGAGCCAGCCGAGATGATGGGTCCAGTCCATTGACCAGGCAGTGTACATGGACATCCTCGGGCAATGATCGTACTTGCATGGCCACGTCGCGGAACCGATCCAGATACTTCTGCAAGGCCTCACCCTTCTTTTGACGCACTTTGCTCAAGGTGAACATAGTCTTTGTCTGCTTTTTGCTGGTGGCAAAGTGCAACTCGAATTTTCGTCCGAGGTCTTCATAGTCTCGGATAGAGTCGTCCGGAAGAGACGTCAGCCACCTATGCGCCGGCCCGTCCAGAGTAGCCGCAAAAAGGCGCTGAATGACCGGGCCGCTGATCTGTCGGACCCACATGAGCTTCTCAAAGGTAACCAAGTGGTTCTGGGGGTCTTGGCTCCCATCGTACTTCGGCAGGCTGGTTAAATCAAAGCGTTTTGGGAAACGGGCTGTTGCCGCCTCCCTCGAGAACGGGGATCTTCCCGTCTCTGATAAGTACGTCACACGATATTCCCGAGGCGATCCGTGGCAGGCCGGGGAGTTCTTTCCTCGGCACGGGTTTCTTCTCGATCTCGGTATTCCCTTTCATGCCGATTGATGTGGTTAGGACCGACACCGTGGTTTTCTCTGTCTCCCGGGGACCGCGGTCTGCCGTGGTCTGCAATCGGACGCCGCCTCGGTTCGTCATTGTCGCGACTTAGGTTCCTCGGCTCAGAGTTGCTCGAGGAGCTGCTGTCGCCTGCCGAGGCTCTCCTTGTATGACCGTGACCCCTGTGGCGGCCTCTCTCGCGGCGGTCCTTCTCGAGCGCTTCTTGGATCATCTTTCCGATAGCTTCGAAGTCAGCCCGCCTCTGCAGGTCATCGTGTTTTTCCTTGTTCTCCAGGCGCCGCTTGAACGATTCCTGAGTCCTCCGCATCATGCGGACGTCGACATCAACTACCCGGACATCACGCGTTGGAGACGGCGCGAGTGCTCCTTGTGGTCGCCGGTCTTCCTGCTGCGGCTGCTCCTCATAGAGCGGCTGTTCCCTGTCAGGGGAGGAAGTCACCGTATCTGTAACATGTCCTTCTGGGGTGTTTCCTCTCCGAGGTGGTGCCGGCGGCTGGCTTGGCGGCGGGCGGCTGGCTTGTGGGTCTCCTCCCACCGGTTGGGGATTTCTATTGTGGCTTCTAGTGCTCACCATTGGTAGTCACGGGGATTGAAGTTTACAGTCCCCACGGTCGGCGCCAATGTTCTGTATGAAGAACACAGAGATTGGACTTGACTAGGTTGTCAAGCCTAGAGCCTACGTACCCTCGAAGGGATCAAAGTCCACGTAGTTCGTAACAAACTTGAAAGCACGTAGCCAAGAGAGTGGGGTCTGTGCTCTGTGTGGCAGAAAGTAACAAGAGCATAAGATAGAACGTGTGCACCTGTTTAGGGTTTCCTCCTATTTATAGAGGAGCTTGGTGCGCGTATCTCCCTATTAATGGGGGATATCTATGATTGAGTTGTCAAGGGCTGATTGGCTGGTGCCATGATTGTAGGAGAATCTTCACTGATGAGATCCTAAAAATAGGGGATCTCGGATCCCTTCCTAATATAGCGCGGATTCCCTTATAGGCGCCATTGGGCCGAGGTCCGGACTTGGGCCTATTGGGCCGGTCCGTAACAAGATTAATTAAGCACGACCTAGGAAATGAAATAAAATCAAATAAAAAAGAGGAAAGCTAGGGTTACACCATCAGGGTGATAGGAGTCGAGAAAGGACAATGACGACTATATGTTCAACTTTAATACAACTAGAACGCCGTCGAAGCACATCAATATGCATGGTACCGAGAAGACTGATCGATGAGGGGAAGCCAAAAGATGAAGGAAGATTGCATTTTGTGTTCCATTTATCAAAGACGGTGGCTAGTGGTAAGATTTTAGAGGCCTTAATTTCATGCTGAACCATTTGGTGACTCTCTTATGGTTGAACTTTGGATATGTCCTATTGAGTTTAAAAGAGAATGGGATATATAAGGGACACAAGAATGTATATATATGTGCCTCCTTAGTGATTGTTTGAACGCTATTCAGTTAAGTATGGTTGGCAACAACGACTAGCATGAACACTTGGTTCAAACGAGCATTATTTAGAGCTTGCGTGTGGTCATCTCCACTTGAATAGAAGATCTCTTGCTCTCTGCTATAGTTTAGGGGTTTCAAAATATCACTTATTTTAGGTAGAATTTAATAATATGAAGAAAAAAGCAAAAAACTTGAGAGGTTGGGACACTAAGGCATTAAAAGGAGACACATTGCATGCCCCAAGTCTCTTCCATTCGTTGGAGTGTTGGACCATGCCTCGATTTAACAAATATCTATCCATTACATGCACGAAAGTGAGTATCGATCTTTGTGACGACATTGGATTACTGGAGGACAGTTTTTTTTTTTTCCCCCTGTAATTTTTGTGACATAATGTGTACATTTTTTACATCAAAAAGAAAAATTAGAATATGACTGACCACTCTAGCTTTCCATTTGGTCGGTTTTATTTATTTATTTATTCTTCAATTTCTGGAATGATTTGATGACCGAGAGTCACAGTGAGTGGAGTCACGTTTTAAATGATCACACACGATAGAAAGTGAGGCGTACTCGATTTGTGTGGAATCACAATTGAGAACTCAGTCCCAACCCAACCCCCCACACATACACTCATATCATTCTCTTGAACAATAATACATGTTCAAAATATTAAAAAATTGAATCGTACATGTGCTTTTTTTTAATTAGCTTTGCCATATATGAATTTAATATTTGTTACTGAAATGTAAAAAAAAAAGAAAGAAATTATCATGATGAAAAAGATAGTCACGAAGTCACTTGAGTCATCCACAACCATGGATAAGGATGACCACCGGTCCCACGGAATTTATTACATGAATGTCAAGTAATCCCATTATCTCTAATTAATGCTTTTTATATTGATGAATTTAAACATATTAATTTTTTTTCTGGTAAAAGATATACTTTTTTTTTTCATAAAGTTGACAAACATGAAATTTTCCTTATGTAATCAATAAGGAAAAAATACTTCTCATATTGTAAGAGAAGTGTATTCTCATGTCACACATACATGAAATGGTGGGACCCACACACACACACACATATATTTAATTAGAATTATATATATATGTAGGTCCCACCATTTCATGTGTATATAAGAATTTTCTTCTTCTCATGTAACATGAGAAGTTTAAACCCCAATCAATAAACATGAAGAAGTGATCATTGGCCAAAAAAATAAAAAAAAGTTTGATATTTATTTGTTTAAATATTTTGAAGATATATAATTAATTAATAATTAAATACTCCTGGATTAATAGTATTTTTAAGTCGTTTTATTAAAATAAATTTTAATTAACTTTGGATGAAATTGAAAAATTAATCTTTTAGTCAAGATATATCATCCTGATATAATTATTAAAAAATTCAGTTCATCATGGATGCCATTTAGCTATGTACCTGATCATAGACTTCCAATGATAAGTTCTTGTGCTAGCCTTCATATCTTCTAGATTAACCTAGGGTTTCTGATTTGTTTTCCTCTATATATATAAGTTTGGCCTAAAATGGGTTTGGCAGGTCAAAGCAGGATTTTGACAAAATAGGTATGATCTGATGGTCAAAAGTATCTCGAAAACAAAAGGTTGAACTACCCCAATATATATACTGGTCTTTAATTAATTTATTATATTCCTCTCCAAAATCAATATTATGATGAACACTGATGTCCACATAGAATATAAATTTTATTACAAGTCCCAGTATTAATAAATTACAAGTAGGATGACTTGTTTCTTAAATTTCAAGCAATATCCAAAATATTTACCCAGTTATTTATAATTATTTGAGTTAATTAGCAATACCTTTTTAAAATTAAACTTATCATATGAAAGTTCATATTACAAACAAAATCAAAACTACTTGATGTGAGTTGAGAATTTGATATACAAATTACATCTTCGTTTATTTTTTATAAGTTTGGCAATCCACAATCTTTTTACATATGATAGAAATAAAAGTTTCATCGATAAATAATCATAGGGCTACATATCATTTTTGTCATGAAAGTTTAGCCTAAAGAATACTGGTCACTTAGAAGTTTTTTGAGTCTCATTTTTTCTCCGAAAGTTAACAAAATGGAGCAATTTTTTTCTGTAAGTTTTTTTTAGGAATAATTTTACCTTGGAAGTTTACAAATTAAAGCAACAATTTAATGGTCAAGATCAATAAATAGGCAAGATTGCTACCTTTTTGAACTTTCGGGGCAATTTTGATCCAAAAAAACTTTTAGTTGACCAGTGCTCCTTGCTAAACTTCCATGGTAAAAAAGCCAAAAAGGGTATTTATCCCTTAAATCATATAAAATCATTGATTGATTCATTTCCCCTTTTGGATGTTGCATCCAAGTGTTAGGTAATATAGTGCTTTGGTATCTATCCTAATTCTAAATTAGAATACAATGATAATTAATTTGTAGTAATTAAAAATATTATAATTTACAAGGGAAAACTAATATTCCCTCTGATACTTTATACAAGGAAAAAATTAATAGGATTTTTTTTACCTGAATAATTTGTAGTAATAAACAGTATTAAATATTACATGGTTTAATAAGTGAGCCAATCATGATTGATCAGTTGATTGGTGAGAAATTAATTTCTTTTAAATAAGTGTTGTTTATAAAAGGAAGAAAAAGAGCATGATTTTACAAATAGTTCATATCTAAATACAGTCATTTTAAGACCCACTTTAAATTTACCATTTATTCAACTTAAACATGAAAAAAAACATAATATTACAATAAATTCAAAATAAGAAAAATATGTAGTCATTCAATAAAACTTTCAAGACCTATATAAGTTTAGCCATGAAATACGCGGTTTTAACTTTACTTGTTCACGCGTTGAGTCCATTAGTGGAATAGAGAAAACTATCCATTTATATACTTGTATTATCTATCTTTATATATTCCATTATCTATTTATTGTTAAATGGTACTTTCTTCGGTTCTAATTATAAGACCAAGTTAACTTTTTTTAGAGAAATTAAGGAAATTAATTAAATTACTTTAGAGTATTTTTATTTTTTTTCTTCAAACTAATTCATTTGACTAATATACTAATATATAATTTAAGGATGTACAATATATAATATGATTAAGTAACTTATTTAACTTCTTTAATTTCTTTAAAAAAATCAACTCGATCTTATAATTAAGACTAGAGGTAATATGTGTTGGCCGTCACATTATATTTTGACTTTTGATTCGAAGTCTTTCCACTAGACTACTAGAGGTTATCATTGCTCCATCCACTAGACCTCAAATTAGTGCATGCAGCGCTTGTTGGATTTATGTCCTCCATAAATTCTACATCTACAAATCTTAAATTTTAAAATTTTGACTAAATTACACAAAATTCTCCTAAATTTTGGATCTTGTGCAAATAATCCTCCTAAATCATAAAATGTAATAATATACCTCCACAAATTTTCAAATCTTTATGGATAATTCTCAACTATCAACTATATATTCTCTATGAAACTTTATTTTTGTGTGAATATATACCGCTCAAACTTTAAGCTATGCTTAATTAAATAATGTATAAAATTAATTATGAGGGAGTTATCTACATAAATATAAGAATTTATCGGATTTCATTGTACAATTTCATATATTATGGATGTTATCTGTATATTTAGTCCAGGGTTAGTTTTTCTCATAACCTCTAAATCATGTCTGTCCGATCAAGTTGAAAAGTCACAATATTACTTTGATTTTTCTATCATTTTCCCAATCAATGACCCAGATGGACTCTTAATTGTATTGGATATGGCTAGTTCTTGTAAATTGAAAAACTACCCTAAAATTGTACATATGTGAGAACATAAGATATCTTCTAACTGAAAAATCTATAATTTATAAATCTTGAAATTAAATAAAAGGTGAGTGTGGTCTTGTAGATTCCTGTGTGCCTGTGTTCTGTGGGCAAACGTGAGACACGCTATTAAAGATGAAGATAATATTTTTGATATAAAAATGAAGATAATATTGATTAATGAGAAACAATTTTTTTTTAATTAAACAATGAGGGCCCAATTGTCATTTCCCTATTAAGATATATACACACACACAATTGGAAGCGGCACTAATTTATTTGGCGGCAGAAAATATGCACATAAACACCCATATCGTGGGCCACATTTTTCCTTCGTAATTTTTATATCCTTTTATGATTCTATACGTGAGATAAATATAGTGATAAATCAATCCTATTAAATATTAATATATGATAAATTATAAGTTATTACTATTATATTAGATGTTACAATTAATAGGTTAATACTATCTTTTCTGTTGAATAATCATATATTAATATTATAATTGATTTTCTCTTTGGCAGAATTCCAAAAATAATACTACTTGAAATTCAAAATGTCAAATAGGTGATTTTACAATAAAATGAGCTGTTAATCCCCTTACCGTTTTTGCTAATCCCGGCCTATTACTATTGTTATCAATAGGATTTTAAAATTCAAGTAGTATTTTTCTATCATTTTCTTTATCAAGGCTTTATTAGAAATTAATGATATATCCTTGAAGGGCCGATGCCTAAAAGGGTTGGCTTTTTTAAGCCTAGGGTAAGAAAAACATATGTTTTTAAGGTTTGACCCATGAACATATGGGTTAGGGCCTGCCCTATTGGTCCAAGCCATTTTTCTAAATTTTAACGATTTTTCCTGTAATTTTTTTTAAAGAAATATAATTAGTAAGTACATCAATTAAAGTTCTAATTTAACAAATAAATATTGTCAATATTAAAATCTAAACAACATGTACGATGCAATAAACAAATATAGTCACTAAGTCATAATTCACCAAATCATAATCAACTATTGTTTACATACCATAATTACAAATAATTAATAAGAAGACTTAACAAAATTAAAAATACTTCTTATAAATATGTATTGAAAAGTGTAAGTAGTCAAAAAAATAAACAACACAAGATATAAACAAAAGAATCACTAGAAAATAAGTTAAAAATACAAAATAAAAATACTTATGAAATCAGAAAAATCTTTTATAAGGTTTTAATTTTTAGGATTTTTGATAC
Organism: Acacia crassicarpa; assembly: GCA_034222035.1. NCBI lineage: Eukaryota > Viridiplantae > Streptophyta > Magnoliopsida > Fabales > Fabaceae > Acacia > Acacia crassicarpa. Next base: position 47,498,457 of record JAWXYG010000003.1, read on the forward strand.
AAGATGTTCTTATAAAACTTAATTCTAAAAAATATAATAACAACTAAATATCTGCAATATCATTAACAAAGTATAAAAAATCAATAATATTATTATTATATAAATAATTTAAAATTAAAAAAAAATATTACTGGCCTAAAGGAACTTGCCCTTTAAGGGCTTCAGCTCTATAGGATTGGCCTTTTTAGGTCCATTTTCACTTTTGAGATAAGAATCTTAAACCTGACTCTTATAAATTCAGAGCTTAAACGAGTTGCCTCATTTTTCCGACTCGATATATATGAGTTATATATATACACACACACACTAGCCATCGCATCTGCACGTTGCTAGCCTTTGGAGCATTAATTCCTTCAATGAGTCACTTGCAATTGACTTTTGCAGATTCTTAATGGGTCATGATAGGCATTATAATTACTTGGTTTCTCATGGGTATACTAATAATAATAGTCTCACAGACATATTCAAGAAAAAACAGTTAAAAAAACTAAAAGTTATAATTATGTAGAATTACGAATGAGTAATGTTGAGAAAAATGTTACAAAATATTAATGCAATATATGAAATTAATTTATGAAAGAAAATGCATGGCGCAAAGATTATCTAAGAATAAAAGGAATGAGTCAACATTTTATATATTAATGCAATGTATAAATTTAATTTAGGGTATTCCTGGTAAAAAAAAGAAAAAAGAAATTAATTTAGGATAAAATAGGTAAAAATGTATTTATTAGTTAGACAAGTTTAAAAAAGACCTTATAACAAAATGGACAAATTTATTCAAAAAAACAAAAACCTTATAAATGTGGGTGGATTGAGTAATTCATATGTTGAGAAAACTCTTCGACCCAATAAGCTATTCTTTTAGACAGTGCTCTCCATTGTTTGAATTCGTGATGATAACATTGAGTATAAAGAAATTAGTTTTAAAACACAATTAAATTATTTTCAAAATCGGGAATTAATATACAAAATTTTTATTTGCCTACATTGAATTGAGAATTTAGCGATACACATTGAATCTAGCTTACTTAAAAGGCCGTTATATTTTTAGTACAGGCATATATATATAAAGGAACTATAATATAAATGTAAACCTCAAAAAAATTTCATCTTTGTGAGTGTATCATTACAATATTTCTCAGTTTTTCTCTAATAAGTGATAAACCAAAAAGTTAACCCCAAAATTTTGAAAAAAGAAAAAGAAAGAAAGTAGAGAACAGACTTTTGTGCAATCATTCAGCTTTGTCGGCAAGTTGGAGCTTTGATCTAGACTCCACATATCTCCATCGTCAACTTGCTCTTCTCTGTTACAGCTTCTAATTAAAGTCTACCACTACCTACAAAGAGATTCAATCCATTCCTTAATTATCATATATTTATTCAATTTTGTTTAATTATACTCAATATAATAATTATGGCTCAAATCTTCACATATATATGAGGGATCATCGGTTTGTATTTGTTATAATTTCGAACAAAGTCTGAAAACAAACATGTTGGTTATTTTCAAATATTTTTTAATAAAAGAAAAAAGAAAGAAAACCTTAAAATTAAAAAGGCAGTCACACACACACACACATATATATATAACTTTTGTGATAGGCACAAGCACTAGCAACACCACCATCAAAATACCATTATCGACGAAAGGCCCTTCCAATTCCAACCCAATTTTCTTTTCACGCCATCTTCAAAATTTATTAATTAATTCTACATATATACACAATAACTAACATACACACACTTGAATACCTCAGAGGAACTATATATATCCATAGTCTCTCTTGATCAGCTCTTCAAAAAACCACCACATATATAGTAGTACAATACATAAGTTGAGTGAAATCATGTGGCGTGTTCTAGAGAACGTAAAGAAGAGCTCTAGGGTTGCAGATGAGAGCATGGTTTCTGGGCACGAAAGAGAATTCGCAGAAGGCGAAGAAGGGAGAGGAGGAGGAAGAAGAAGAAGGCATGGTGGTGGGTTTTCTTTAATAATATATTGTATTCTGCAAGCTCCCATATCAATACTGTCTTGTGTTTCTAGTCCTCCTGTTAGTGGTAATGCCTCTGACGGAATCTGGCTCTCTTCTTCTTCTGATCATCATTTTCCTCATATTTCTGACATGAATCATCTCATGGTTAGTGACAGTATGAGATATGCAATTTTGATGTAATTAAATTAATGTGAATCAATATATATCATCTTGCTTACTTGTTTCGTTTGATTTTTAGCCAAGGAGTATTATTATCTGACTCGATTATTTCAGGGTAATCTGAATTTTCAGTTTAATCTTGTTAAAATAAATGTCTTTATTGATTTTTTTATATTATCATCCAATATTCGATTCGGGGTTTGTAGCTGCTGTTCCCACCACAAGTGAATCTTTTGGAATTATATTCGAACTTGAGACCTTAGAGTGATCTAGTAGAGCCTTATAACGTTAGACAAACTCTATATTTGTTGGTGTCTTTATTGTTTGTTTTAATCCGTGGCTAAGTGAAGAAATATCGTCGTTCTCTATATTTAAGAAAAGTGATGTACTAACAACATGACACTTGAGTAGTTAACAGACGGCAGATTAGAATAGACAGTATTCTAATGAAGTGAACTGCATTAATTGAATTTGTTTTCTTTGCTTTTAATTTACCTTTTCCTCAATTATGTTCCTTTTATCATAGTTTAAGATAAACACTACTAAGATTTATATGTACGTGTGTGTAAAAGAATTTTCCACAAGGGCCAATAATGTCTTGATGAAATTCAGAGATATCTGAATGAGTAAGGGAAAACTTTGTCTTATTATCTTCTCAATTTCTTTTTAAGAAAATTTCTTAAAATCTTTCATTGTAAAATTTATAGTCTAAAGATACCTAAGGAATATTAACTTATCTTCAACAGGTGTAATTCTTCTTCAACTGTGTGTGACGCATCTTCAACTTTGTGCAAATGTCCTCTATTTTATACATAGCTGAAAATAAATTGCACTAGGTTGAAGAAGATTTTATATAGAGATTGCAAATCGGTCCTTTAACAAATTTCAAATATCTTTGGGGCAATAAATTTTGTAATGAGGGATTTTTCAACAAACTTTCCTTTCTTTGTTCCTAATGTTCTGAATTTTGTATTTTTTTAAACTGTCTTTACGTTTAAAAAAAAAAAAGAGTACTAAATTTTCATCAAGATTAACGAAAATATTTGAGGATGCTGCATTGATCACTTGTTAAATACTTAACAAATCGTACAATATCCAATCTCATATTATATATATTATTCGTCTAATTATAATGATTCAATCTTCTCATTAGTTCCACAAAAATTTACCACCAAATAAGTTTATCGTTTTAAATATTAATTCAATATAATATTATTTTATGCATTGTATGATCGTTATAAGATATTTTGCTCTTCTACTAATCGTTATTGGATGGAATTTCTTCCTAACAAATGAAGAAATATCAAATAAAATAATCTATCAGTGAGTTTCCTGATGTATTCATGAATTAATATATATTTGTTTAATTAATGAATAATTTGGAGACTATACACACACACACACACACACACACACACACAAACACATATATATATTCAACACACCTGTTTTGCACCAGAATCATTATTTTTTTCAATTTGTTTGTTTAGTTGGATACAATGAATCATGGGCAAGTTGTGAAGTGCCTCAAAGATGCTCCCAAAGGAAAAAATAACAAAGGAAAAAAAGAAGAATATTATGAGAAAGTAAATAACAAAATAAACGAAAGAAAAATATAATTATACTAGAACTGAATGATTAAGAGGGTAGGTGAAAGTAGTGGAACACTAGAACTCGACTTTGTATCATCTCATCACTTTAATTAATGTTTACTTGTCAAGGATGAGTGGAGTAACCAGAGATTCTTGTTAAATATATTATCTATCACTTTGCTTTTAATTAATTAATATTATTTTTCTGATTAATTAACTACATCTAATTCAACAACAACGACATTTAATTTATATACATATATATTAACCTTATAATTCCCATTTCATTCGTACATTATTTTCAATGATGATATGATTATTACCACTTTCTCAATTATACTTTTCTTTATATCACCACCAAAATTATTAATAGTTCTTCTCCTTTTTCCTTTAAATATATAACTGTTAGATTTACCAGAAAATTTAGGTATATATGTTTAATTCTTCCTTCCCCATTGTCCCTGGTAAAAGAAAAGAAAAGAAAAGAATGTTACGCAAATTATAATGTTAAATTTAGAAATGTAAAATGAAGGGTAAATAAATTTAGAATAGTGCCAATATATTGTATATAATTATAAATTTATAATACATTGATTGATTATTAGGTGTCAATTTCAGTATTAATCAAAAAGTCATTTTCAGCGTATATCAGTTAAGATTCTTGCCAGATTTCTATCTCAAGCTTCTCTATTATGGTGGGAGCTGACCACACTTCTCATCTCATTTACCTTATTTGTTCATTTTTTCAAAAGATTACCTTCACCTATCGTTTAATAAATAATAAATAAATATATATATATATATATATATATATTTCTTAAACTCACTAATTTAAGTAAAATCATGATTATAAGCTAAGATTAACCCATGATCGAGAGACCAAGGACCGGGGGGGGGGGGGGGGGGGAACCCAATTTAGAGCTAAGTTGGAAGCCTCTAAGCAATTTTTAATGGTGTTTTTTGCCATGTGTGTGTGTATGAGACATAATGACTTGGAAGGAGTTATAGATGATTTATACCAAAAAAAAATTAAAAATAAGAAAATTAGGGATTATTAAGTTTTAAACGAGTTCAAAGTTTTAGAATTGAATTATACCAAGTCATATCAAAGGACTAGATCATAATTGAGTCAAGCTCTTCAAAGACTAGAAGATTAATTTTTCCATTATTAAAATATAAAAATGACAAAAATTTGATTTAAACATATTTTAAATCTAAATAATTAAAATCAAATCCATTAACATTCATAATTTATCATACTCAAAAAATAAAAATCTATAAAATTTATAGATAAAGTCACTAAACATAATTAAATCTAAAAAGCTAACATGCCCTTAAGAAGAAGCTGATATAAAGCTAAAAACACAAAAATGGCGAGCTCAGCAAATGAACTCACAAGTTCAACTAAATTAAAGAGTAAGGGACACGATTTTGTAAGATAAAGACATAAAAATGATAGATTTAATTAATCAACTCATGAGTTAACAACAATGTGTGTGAGTGTATTGAGAATAATTTATACAATTTATATGAGTGTTAAATACTACCACCGGTTCTAAATATAAGATATAATAACTTTTTTGGGGAAATTAAAGAAGCTAAATAAGTTACTTAATCATATCATATGTTGTGTATCCTTATATTATATATTAGTTTATTAATCAAATTAATTAGTTTGGAGAAAAAAAATTACAAATACCCTAAAATAATTTAATCAGCTTCGTTAATCTTTCCAAAAAATCAACTTTGTCTTATATTAAGGACTGAAGAGAGTACTGCCTCCTACCATTTATAAAAACATTTTATTCTGTTTTATATTTTAGTCTCAACTTCAAAACCAAATTCTGCAGGCTCAGCCACTATCAACACACCAGCTACGAAGTGTGTGTGTGTGTAGAATCTTACTATAGATGAAGATAGAATATTCGATTATTGAAATTTATTCATAGAAAAAACAGTCTAAAGTTTAAATAGTGGATTTAAATCTAGACGAGATTCTAAATTTAAATAGGAGGAAAAAGAAAAAAGAAGAAGAAGAAGAAAGCATAATGTGATTGGAGATTTGTGGAAGTGGGAAGTGGGAAACAAGAGGGAAAATGTCAAACTGAAATGGCAGGATTTGTCTTCTTGGGTTGGCTGTTCTCTCATCATTTTTATTGATTTGGGAATAATGCATTTTTAAAGTGGGAGTCACTGCTTCTATAGTAATAATTCACTTTCCATATTATTCACAATTCACCCACTTACATACATACACACCCTTACCAAACAACCATCATTATATACCACTCTGGTTCTATTTATAAATTCAGTTTAACCAAATCTCACATACTAAGGAAAGGTAAGTATCTCAATGATTATGGAACAAATTTTCAACTTTACCCTAATTTATGAATGAGTACTTTTTAAAGTTTATTGTCAAATCTCTCTCATCATCATTACTATGGGCAAATTGTCACAATCTCATTTATTTAGTCAAAATAGACTTATAAAAAGGACCAAATTTTTTGGTCAAACTAGACTTATAAATAGGACCAGAGTGGTATATTTTTTTTAAAAAAAAAATGGTCAAAGGTTTTAAAACATATATTGAGTAATAATAAGTTATGAAATATGTTACCCCTTCTTGTAATTCTAAATGTAAAAGCTATTTAATCAATTCACTTAAATTTAAAAATTAATTAATTTACAATAGTAGGTAAATTAAAAATAAAACTTATATATATATACACACACAGACACATGTATATTAAAAATTATTCTTATAATCCCTACAATCAATGAGAGGAGTTTGGGGGAAAATGGGGTTAGTTTTTCTTTTTTGTCATGAACCTCTGGCGTAACAAAGTTTTGAAGAGTGCAAAAATAAATACGATTCTTTAAAAACAAAACAATTTTGCCAATTCCATTAAATTGGCACAATAACCTGTCACTTTTTTACATGGAACCCACTTATTATCATTCCAAACTTTATAACAGAAGTTTAGAACATTTTAATAAGAGTAGCAAAATTGCAATATTTCAAAAAGAATGTCATTAGCTCATAGCAAAAACTTTATTATTAAAATTACACCTTAACTCAAAAAAAATTACTGATAAATTAGTTTTCCAACATGCGTTGGGGGTTTTTTTGTGGGTGACAGAACACCCAAGAAAATGTATGGTCCTAAGCTTAACAAAACACAGTATAATTATGAATGGGTGGAATATTTTGGAATACTCATTTCTCAAGGGAATGATTCTCGTTCATTAAACTTAAACGCAATAACACATTGCAAGAAGGTTAATTGCTGTGATTTTTAATTAAAGATATTTATATTACATTTTCATTAAAACACATAATTAAAATTTTTAACTTGTCATTTTTTTTATATAAGAAAAAGTTTAAGTGGGGGTAGACACCGGTACCTCACTAACGTCAGAGCATGCCTTAGGCTTAAATAATGCTTACAGAGTTACTTATAGATTGCCCACTAACGAGGCCCTCACATCAACCAATAGGTATCGAACCTCCTCCTTTTAGAGTGAAGGCCGACACCTTATCTAACTGTATCAATCCTCGTTGGCTTTGAACTTGTCATTTGTCATCAAAGTCTTCAGCTCAAGAGATTTTAACTTGCCTCAATTATTATGCTGTGAAAGGTTTAAGTTTAAAAATAGTCCGTCCAGTGTCACTCTCGGCTTTCTTCTAATGCCCCCTTGGTCTGATTGATTAGGCCTTGACTTTTGACCCAACTCTGTCCACTTTACATGTAATGTTAGGACAGTTTCTTCATATGGGAAAAAAAAAAACTTAGGCTGAGCAAAATGGGTCAGAGTTTCAGACTTTCTTCAGACAGGAACCAGTTTGATTACCATTTTTTGGATAAGTAAAGAGAACTCTTTTTATCGGAACCGTCTTCAAGAGATCCGATTCAATTTTTTTCTTTTTTCTTTTTATCTTGTGCTTTTCATAAAAAATTATTTTAATAAGGAGGGAATCAAAAATAAGAATAATCTATCAACTAACATTTAAAAAAAAATGATTTTTTTCAGTTAAAAATCACTAGTTTAAAAAAATTAAATATGGACCATTCAGATCTCATTTAGACGGTCTAGATAAGAGGAGCTGGATGAGGAGGGAAACATATTCCTATTTGAATAACTTATTTTATGGTTTAATTTGTAGTTAAATCCTTATATTTTATAAAACTTACTACTCCCTTTGATCCTAATCATAGGAACACTTTTGTAGTGTAAAATTACACTATAAAAGTATTCTTATAATTAGAACCGGGGAGGTGATATTCAATTTTCACAGTTAAAAATTGTCACCGTCTATTAGTATAGAGTGATAATCAACTAAAATGACTAATTATCAGAAACCAGGTAACTTGAATAATATACCTCGAGGGAAGTTACTGTATTTGTCTTTTTGTTCAAAGGGTTAAGGGGCAGTAAAATAGAGCAATTTTGCCTTTGCAGTTAATAAATATACTGAGGTGACAGTCTACATGTTGTCTACCTCATTTTTATTAAGGTGTAAATTTACGCCAAAAATTCATGTGTCATCTACTTAATCTTTTTTCAAAATCAGATATAAAACTTTTGGGACAAATTTACATATTAATAAAAATAATATGGATGACATATGGACTGTAAGATCATCATACTTGATCAACTAACGATCAAAATTAACTCAAATAATGGCAAGAGCAAAATTGCTTCATTTATCACATTTCCAAGGCAAAATTAACCCCAAAAAACTTTTAAAGTAACATTGCCCCTTGGTAAAACTTCCGAGACAAAAATTCCCCTAGGCTCTTGTTAATAAAGAATTCTGGAATTTCTAGCTATCAACAATTCGATCTGCAAATTAGAATTTGTTCTTGAGGTTTCCTTGCTTGAACGCTACGTAAAATCTTGGTTTACAAAATTGAATACCTGGTTGGTAGGTGCAAGATTTTTTACCAAGCCATGAATCAAGCGGGTTAGCAGCACTGAAGTTGGCTCTTTTTTATTTTTCCGAATTATATTACATGATATATCCACATTGCAAGAACAAAAGTTCATCTTTACCTCTTCATTTTTGCCTGCCTTTTAAAATGGACAATTTCTCTTCTTCAGGTTTCTCGCTATAAAACCCTACAACCCTCCATTGCAGCAGCTGACAGACAGGAAAAGGATCTGTACAGAACATGCAAAGTTCTCAAGTTCTATGAAAATCAGAGTTAGTACGAGTTCTAATATTCAGACAAGCTTTCTGACTCCCCAGTCAGTCTTTTGCTTCCAATGTACTAAAATTTGGTTCTTGGTAACCTGCTCCACCTACCTACGAGTCCAATGGATATGCATATCGCGAATTCACTGTTGAGTTCGGTGACATTTTTATGGCTGAGTGAGGTGATATTTTTATCATCGACAATACAAGTGGGAAGTTCTTTCAATTGCCTTAGCTTTAACCTCACTTTATTGCAGATGCAAAATTTCTGTTTCTCAGAACTTGAACAACCTGATGGACTGATAGATGTGAGATGCCATGAAGACGCAAACATCTTGCTCCATTTCCACCATTGGATAAGACTGCTTGCAATTGCTTTGCCTCTTCTTTTCTCTGTTTTAAAAGCTTAAGAATCTCTTTAATACAGGGAAAGAATGCTTGAGGACGAGCACAAAAAGGTTGAAAAACAAAGAGCAATGCTTGCATATCAGCTTCAAACTGATGGATCCCCTTACCAGAGAATCGGATTTCCTTTGTGGCAAAGCTGCGAGAAATGTAATGATCTAGCCCATCTGCAAGGCTTCTCCACAAGTCTGAGAAATCTTTTGAATTGATATTTATCCTCAGAACACAAAGCCAACTTTTTATAGCATCTAGAGCTTGAACAAGATCAGTAGAGACACCTAAATCATTTGCCTGTATCACACCAACCACACTTTTGTCATCTCGCTCCTGCTCAAAATTATCTATCTTTTTAACATACTCCCAAGAAATGAGTTCAAACTGACGAAGAATGGCTGCAATAATCTCCATGAGCCAGTTGATTTCCATTTCAGACAAGCTTCTTATTTCTTCACCATAAAAGGAATCAATATCCCTTACATCATCTTCTATGGGCTTGCTGGAATCTTTTTCAGCAATTTTCAGCTCTAAAAATTCCAAACTGTCACTCCATTCTCGCAGTTTAGTTTGAATATATCTGGCCCCATTTACTAATCCACATATTCTAACAATGGCATCATCATCGGGATCATCAGGATGCAATTCAGTTGACTTGAACCGCAAGAGCAATATCTTAAAGAAACACCAGAGGAATTGCCCCGCAGTAGATCTAATAAATCGTGCACGTGATATTATGGATGGCATAGTTTGACAGCGTTCAGTCATCTCCCACACAATTTTAAGGAAAACTTCAGTAATAGGAGGAGCTCTATGGTCTTCTAAAGTAGAAAGTATATGATGCTCAGAATCCAAACCCATGTCAAAACTGGATTTATATTTATTATCAATCATCCACATCTTCTCCTCTTTTAGCTCCACTTTAAGTTTCTTCCAGGCATTTTTGAATTCTATTTTTGCCCAAAGCTTGAGCCAATCCATCCTATTGCAGAAAATTGTTAGAACAGAGATACCTCTGGTGAGCCCATCAATCTTTTCAGACTCTATCAAGAAGATACCAGTATCTAGATTAACAAGAGATTGCATCTGTTTATCAAACGCAATAATAAGGTCTATCAAGTGAAGCCATGATGATATAGCATCAAGTTTCATAAGCTTTACTTTGTATCTCTCAGCAAGCAAAGAAAAAGTTCGTTTTTCTAGAAAGCCAGAAAGCACTTGAACCATTGCAGAGACCCATGCTTCTTTAGCACTACAACTGATGAGTCTTGCCCTATCAATTAGGGGCTGCAAGACATCATCAACTCCTGCAATAAAATCTCTAGAAACTTTGTAAACCAGAGCAAATATATATTCTGGCTGCTCAATCCAATTGGCAAAATGGTGTTCCATCCTTGATGCAATAGGAGAAACCAGCTCATTAATGGCCCAAAGATGTATATTGTGCTTCTTTTGTTTAACAAAATTAAGCTGTCTATCTTCTCTTCTTCTTTGCAGATGTTGCAAAGCACAGAGTGCTATGAAACTTTCTGAATAACTCCTCCTTTTGTCTTCTTGCATTAGAACAAGTGGGTTAGGAATACATGAGATCTGTCCACTTCCATCCTTTGATGGTAGTAGTTTTGGTGGCCAACCAAGCGAAACAAGAAGAGCTCGGTGGTCTGAAAAAACTTGTGGACGAAGAGAAGCCAATATTTTGTCTACTCTATTGTCAACAGACCTTACAATGCTATGCCAGTGCGAGTGGAATTTCACAACTGTCTCCAACACTTCTTCAATATCATTCATTGCTTTTATGGCCTGAAGCAACTTATGATGTTTTCTAGCAGATTCCTGCAAAGCAAAGCACTTTTGTGTCTAATACTCTACAACTAGATCAACTTACTATTCCAATATGCATATATCAAATAATAGACAGAAAAAGTAGTTACCATTGAGACCGATGAATTTGAAGTCCTCTTTGAAAATAAATTCCCAGGGAGGCAAGCCAGTACAAAAAGTGCAGCATCTTCAAGATCTCCAACAATAGCTTCCAACTTTAGAGCAGTCTCTGAGACAATAAGTTGGGGAAAACTTTACAGATAGCGAGGACAAGATGCAATAAAGATAAAAAAGGCATTGGTGATTTGTTTACAACAGCAAAATGAACAATGTATATACACATAGATATGCTCATACAAGGATAAAAGAGAGGATGCAATATGAAGATAAGAATGATATGTGGATTTGCCTCCACCGGTGTCTAGTATTCTAATCTAGTACGACATACTGATTAAATCTAAAGGAAAGTTTAACTGCCTGAACCATAGGAGAAACTAAGAAGGCTACAGGGTACATATAATGCTCAAATAATAAAACGACCATAATCAATGTTCGAGGGGAAAAATAAATAAGTATCTAATACCATGGAGAAATTAATAAAACACAGCCAAATTTTTGTATCCCGGCGAAGCTGCTTGAAAACCCAAAGAAGAACACCAACAAACTAACAACTAAGTTGGTCCCAAAAAACAGAAAAAAAAAAGAAAAAGAAAATGGAGCTAACAACTAAAATGAAGAGCACTTCAGGATAGAAAATTTAAATCCTGCAACTCAATAACAATAACAGAACCCAAAGGAAAACAAAGACAGAGTCTCTTGTCTAACCGACATAACAGCGGATAGACTCAATTCGCTTCAATTCCTTTGCCAATCGAGGAAGCTTCTCATTCAACACGTTTTGAAATTTCCTCGAACCAACACCATCTAAAAATTCAAAGAAATGATTTTAAAAAAAAATAATCAGAAATGTTGGAACCAAAGTATAAAAAAGGAATGCGAATAAAATAGAATACACTGACGTCTAGAAGTGCGGAGGCTGAGATTTTGCATGCTGCAGTTGAGCTCATCGAGAGCTGATTTAGCCGAAAATGAACGAGAAATCCAAGAAACAGCGCGCTTGGTGAGATCATTCTGCAGGATTCGGAGCTGGGTGTCCAATTGCGAGCATTGTTGGCTCAAAGAGGAAGAGAGAAGAGAAGCATTGAGGGACAAATCTTGGTGGGTTGTGAAATGCTCGTCGAGAAACCCTAGCTGAAGAGGAGAGAGATCGGAGATGGTGGGGAGAGAGAACGGAGGAGCAGGGCGAGGCTCCATCGTCGTCGATAATGGAAACTGCTTTGAAAAGCAGCACTTTCTTATTTTTATTACCGGTTCATTTGTTTTGTTTTAAGCTCATAACGTTTTTTCTTTGAAAAGTCGGCCCCACAGGCCCACAAACGAAAATATGGAATTACGTCACTATTGTTACTATTCACTGTGGGCCCGTTAGGTACAGAGAGGGAAGGAAGCATTTTGAAGGATGGAGGAAGATAGCTTAAGGGTATGTTTGGTTTGAGGGAGGAGAGAGAAATAACGAAATGACTAAATTGTCATTAATGAAAGGAATATTCTTTTTTATTAAGAGTATGTTTTTGGAATATTGAAAAATTTCTAAGGGCAATTTAGTAAAGAGGAAACAAAAAAATAGCCCCTCCCTCCCCCTCCCTCAATTCAAACACACCCTAAAAGAAGATGAGTTGTTTGATATGAAGAAAATTAAGAAGTGATAGTTGGTATAGAACTAGAAAATAATTATTTTATCCTAAAAAATTAATTAATTAAAAATTAACATAAACAATTTTTTCGTAGTTCAAATTTGATACGAGTTCACATTAGATGCACATCTTTTATATACGGATCCTCATTCCATGCACATAATTATGTGCTTCTTAGGTGCTCATACTTCTAATTAGAGGTATGAGCATATTTTTTTTTGATTTTTTTAAATTTTTTTATGTATTGTATTTATTTAATTTAAATTATATATTGCTTTCTGACATTTTTTTTGCACCCAGTATGTCAAATTAATTAATTTCCAGTTCTGCATTTATCTGTAACACCAGTATTATGGAAATTAATTAATTTGAGATACTGGGTGCAAAAAAAAAATCTCAGAAAGTAGTTTATAATTTAAATCTATATAAATACAATATATAAAAAAAATTAAAAAAAATCAAAAAAAATATGCTCATACTTCTAATTAGAGGTATAAGCACCTAAGAAGCACATAATTATGTGCATGTAATGTGCATTCTTTTATATACACCTTATGTGCTCATCCCCCTATTAGAGGGCTGAACACACACACACACATATTATTTATTTAAATTTAAATTATATGCTACTTTCTGGAATATTTTTTTGCACTAAGTATCTCAAATTAATTAATTTCCAATCTTGCATTAAAAAATGTTTCTCCTGTAATATCAGTATCCTAGAAACTAATTAATTTAAGATATTAAGTGTAAAAAAATATTCCAGAAATTGGGATATAATTTAAATCTAAATAAATAAAATATATTAAAAAAAATCTCATCCTTCTAATTAGAAGGATTTGCATATAAGAAGCAAAAAAGCATTTCTCACCTTATGTGCTCTCCACATCTTCCTCGGACCAAGAGGCCCTATCTATCTCCATCATACTTGAAACAAGAAAGGGCATCAAACCCAAATAATCATACTTCTCTTCCTTTTACAATAGATTAATAACTATTTTTTTTTAAGGTGTCTCGAGTCACTCTTTCTAAACTTAAAGCATACAAGGGTTTTATTTTTTTTAATACATGTGTTTTTCAAGGGTTTTATATTTTTTAAATAAATGTGTTTTTCATAACTCGAACTTGTATTGTCTTCCTTAGAATGTGAGACGGCTTACTATCCCAATCAAGAACTGATTGATAGATCTATAACTAATTGTCAAGTATTAAAACTATATAATCACAATTAGTTAAATTAATAAATGTGTAAAATACCTTCATTTAAGTGAAATCTTACCGCATCAACATAGAGATAGTCTAACGGTATAAGGCGACTAAATCCTTCTGAGTCTTAAATTTGAGTCTTAAAAGAGACACTAATATAAAATAAAAAAATAAAATAAAAAATCTTACAGCAAAGTTTAGATCCTAGAGGTTAAGTTCTCATCTCATTGCTAAGTGCTCTCTCAAAATATTAAGAATGATGCAAGTTATGTACTCCACTCTTGTCCATAGAATCCAACTAAAGAGTTCATATCAGTCCTAATATAAAATATATTTATTATATTTATCAATATTTTTCTAATTTGTCCATATTAATGTTCTATTAACAATAATCAAGTAAAAGAGGAGATGAAAAGAATTAAGGAAGATTATTAAGGTATTTTTAAAAGCTATATTAACTAACTTAACTAATTTTCTTAATTTAATCAAAGAATTATAATGAAAACATCTTTACTCTATTTTGTTTACCATTTAAATCTAATTCTCCATAAATTTTGTTAATTTTCCAAATATACTCGGGAATCTGTAGGGTTTTCACTATAACCTACCATACCACTAATAATTACAGGGGTATTTCAGGTATAATAATATTAAGTACTTTTATTATTTCACCAAAAGTTTTATAAATTGAATAATAAATCCTAGTAAATTGTGTCCAATAATATAAATCGAAAGGGAGTATCAAATTAATACGATTTTTGCATTGCATAGATATTAAGAAATAAATCATTATATTTTTGATTTATATATAAAACAATTTGTCAAAATTCCTATAAGATATATAAATTTATTAAATGTTGAATAAATAGTGCTAAAAATTAAAACTGAATACACATGAGCACTGTTACACAAAAGAACAACATGAGCCTCAGCTCGAAAGAAAAAGAAATGCAATTTCTTGAAAATTATTAAATTAATTCCTCCATTGCTATCTTGAAAAGGTTTAAAAGAAAAAGTAACAAAGAAATATAATAGGAAAATAAGTCTATAGTTTCATATAATAACACTAAAAATAAGCAGCAAAAATTGCTATAAGTTCCTCCATTTTGAAATTTTATTATCGAAAAGTACCTCAATGAATGTTTAAGCACTCGAGTGTAATTGTTCTTTAACTGTGTGTAATATATTTTCATTTATACGTGAAACGAAAAAATATTTATACATAATTAAATATATGTTGCATATAGTTGAAAAACAATAACACCTATTAAAAATGGGTTGTATGTTTTTAAGGCTTATGTCTTTAGCTACCTTAAGGCGATAAATTTTGCAACTGGGTATTTTTCAAAAAAAAAAAATCTAAATAAATAAGGCATGTAGAAAAGTAATTTATTTATTTATTTTATATAATGTGTGTTATAGAAAATAGAAAGATTGAATTATAAAGGTCAATCAACATCGGCATAACTGGTTGGGGGAGTTCTTAGGACAGAACGGGATCGGGAAACCCCATTTCCAATCCCGATCCTGATCCAGAAGAAGGCTTGGGAAGGAAAATCATTCTTGATCTCGAAAAATTCCTGTCCCAATCGAAAATTGTTTTGGGTGTTGTTTTTTTGCTGTAATTTTTGGGTCATGGTCTTAGATGAGTTAACTTGACCTTATAGTCTTTTATAACATCATTGTGCACTAACTTGACCCTAGAGTCTTTTATGTTATTATTGTACACGAAACTTTGATAGACCTACAAATAAAATAAAAGGAAAAAAGGAAAGAAAATATGTGATTAGAATTAAAAATGAAAATTTCAGATGGCATTCTGGTCCTGCATGCACATAGAAAATGGTTGGTTTCAACCAGTGGCGGATTTAGGATTTTTGGGTTTGTGGGTGCACAATTAGTGGTGGGATGCGGGGGTTCGCTGGCCCCGAAAAATTTTTTTAAAAGGAAAGTTTAAACGCATTAAAAAAACAAAAGAATATAAATAATAAAAGAAAATAAAACTTCCCCTAGTAAGCAATTATAACTTATAACTTATGCACAACAACACAATCTAAAACAACTAAACAATTCACACTTTATGCCAATTTAGTAAGCAACTATAACTTATAATTGCATGATACGCATAGTTGTGTTGCAACCTCGCACAACAACACAATCCAAAGCATATAAGTCACTAGTAATCAAGATGAATATTTGTAAGGAAGCTAACCTGTCGATTTCCTGTTCGGCTTTAGAAGAGGGGCTGCAACGGATGGGAGCTGCAAAGGATCAAAGCCACCTCAGAAATGAGAGGGCCTAATGGGACTGAAGGGCTCACGATTCATCGCAAAATGACGGCATTTATATATATATATTTTAATTTTAACTAAATTACATGAAACTACCTTGAATTACAAGTAATCTCATAAAGCTTAATAGGAAACCCTCTCTATGTACATAATTTCAAACTATCAATTTTATGACCCAGCACAATAATTCAGAAATATACTTTTTGTTTAAGGGCAAATAACAAATTTAACAACAAAGTTATATGTGAGAGACACCTAGCACTATAAACTTTCTAAAGATGCAGAAATTTACATAAAGTTGCAAAATGGATGCAATTTCCCCACACCCATTACTGACCTCTGTTAATTTACTCTCATATGAGATTCACAAGATGTCTACATCAGTTCTTTCTTCCTTTTGAGCTTTCATTGTTTTCCGGAAGATGGTGGATTCGACTGGGTCAAAACTAAACCACCATGGAATCAATTCAAATCTGAAAGTTCATGAGAAATGAAATTCATCTCAAATTCAACAGAATTGTTCATTACCAACAATCAATCCCTTCTTGTGTGTCGTATTTTATTCACACCAACACGTTCAGATCTCCTGCAAGAGAATATATACCTGCAGTCTCATTAGCGTCATTTACAATTAAGTATACTATAACAAGTCAAAATCCAAGATTTTTTTCAAGAACCAACAATATTTTCAAACTGTTGTGTTGCTTACAACAAAAACACAAAGATTTGTTCTTATCACATCCACTTGAACAAGAATAAAAAATCAATGCAAATTGTGCAGAAATAAAGCTCACCTTCGAATCCAAATTTTTAGAAAGAAAGTTTCAAGAAAGCAGGACCACTTTCCTGCAAAAGCATTGATCTCTCTTTTATCAAAAAACAGAAGAAGAATAATTCAAACAGAACCAAAAGCATTAAGCAAATAGAAGAAGAAGATTGGGAGAAGACGAAGCCCTAGGGTTCGAATTCGAACCTTCTTCAATGCCTGCCGCCTGCCGCTTGCCGGAGAACGTCTTTATCTATCTCGGCTGCACGATTTGGAGGACGCCGGATGTGAGGAGTGGCGAGTGAGGAGTGAGGATAATGAAATTGGGGGAGAAAAAAAACAGAGACGAAGGCGTCGGATGGCGAGCTGTCTTGGCTGCACGATTTGGAGGACGGCAGAGGCAAGGAGCGACGAGTGAGGACGATTGGAGACGGCGGATCGATGTGAAATTGGGGATCGCAAGGAGCGAAAAGTGCGACGAGTGAGGATAAATGAAATTGGGGAAAAAAAAATGGAGAGGAATCAGAGGATAAAGATTCGAACCCTGGACCTCCTATTGTATAAAAGAAAGGCATAACCATTTACTCCATGCAGCCAAATTGAAAAAAAAGTCCTTTACTATATATATATTTTTAAAATTTTTTATGTCTACACTTGGCCCCATAGGCACTAGTGTGGGTCCGCATCTGGTTTCAACATTCAAAACTGTAATAGTAGACTGACTAAAGCTGAATGCAGCATTGTTTATGTCAGTCATTTCTACCTAAATGTTCAGCACATGATAAAAATATATATATATATTTCAAGCACCTGGTAAGTTTTAAAGCTCCCAAAAATATGCTGGAAAACCATTTTAAAAGATTCATTTAGGATCTCTGTACTTTTATTTTGCATGCATCATACAACGATGCCCAGATGATTCTTCAAAATTGCAAAATTATGATGATTCTCACTTCTCAGCTGACGCTCAAGAAACCTGATATAATCTGGCTTTAATATATTATATATATATAAAGCTTCTATACAAGATTCTGTAAAGGAGAAGAAATAAAAGAAAGTTTATCAAAACAAGTACAAGTAGTTTCATACGGAAGAAGGAATATACTTTGATTTCCCTCTTGGATTTGTTTCTCACTTCTCAGCCAACATTCTACACACCTAACAAACATAATATACTTTTTTCCGTAATTTTTAATATATATATATATATATATATATATATATATATATATATGGAAAAATGATCTATCAAGTGACTGGACCTAACAATCTATCATATGAATCGAAGCTACGTTGTTTGGGTTAGTGATGGACTGATGGCACGCCTAAAATTTATTAGGAAAAAAAAACCAAAAAAAAAAAACAAAACACCATGACTCAATTTTTGATTCAGCACTATCGTGAGAATCAATAGGAACAAAACATATCCCAGGATAAGAATACAAATTGCAAACTGATAGAATCAATAGGAAATTGCGGAGAGAAATACTTCCAGCGAATGAATTAAAACCTTATATCTAAATTTAGAAATCAAATCACAGACAGTTCCTATTTTGAAATCAAATCATAGACAGTGTAATTCTAAAATCAAATCGCTATCATCTAGAGAGATTCACAAATAGTTGAGCGATCACCAAAATGGGGGAACGAGTCCAGATCTAGTCAGCGACTCGTTCCCCCATTTTGGTGATCGCTCGGTACTTCAAAATGGCTGCCATGAAGTGAAGATGGAGACGACACAGAAGGAGAAAGAGAGAGTGACTGGTCATGAACACAAAGTTGAAGAAGAAAGAGAGAGGGAGGGAGTACAGTGTCTCACGTGCAATCCACTGGAGAAAAAAAAAAACTCGCGCCCTATTCCTATTGATTCATTTGTCATGATAGCGCTGGATCAAAAATTAAGTGGTGTAGCTTCGATTCACAGGATAAATTGTTAGATCCAATCACATGATAGATCATTTGCCCTATATATATATATTTGTTTCTTTTAAGTTCAAAAAGTCTCATTCCCAATTCTCATCCCAAATTCCTTGGGATCAGGACGTGAAAGCTGGGATTGGAAAACTTTAAGGCTCTGTTTGGTTTGGGGGTAGGGGAGTAGAGGGAAAATGGAGGGAAAATATTCCTCTGGCTTGAAAAAAATCAACAAAGGCATCAACATCATGGTTGGGTTTTCCGCTGTTGACATTTGGGCTTGTGAGATTTTGCAAGGGGCCCATTCATCGACGCTTTTGCCAATTTGCAATTAATTAAGAACAACTGATTAAATGCTGACGGTGCTGTCTCTTTGAACAGATCTGGTGCAAGATGTGGAGGTGTTCTGCGTGATGCTACTGGTTCTTGGGTGGCTGGATTTTCAGTATCGTTGGGTATCTGTGAGCCTTTAGAAGCTGAGGGATGGGCTCTACTAAAAGGGTTGCAATTAGCATGGGATTTGGGTCTTCATAAGGTTTTAGCAGAAACGGACTCAAAGAATTTGTATGATTTATTGATGCCTAACTGTGCAGTACATTCGTTGAGCTCATTGGTTCTGCAAATTAGGGAATTTTCTGAACGGTCATGGGAACTCCAATTCTCTCATATAGCTCGAAGTCAAAATAGGGTGGCTGACCACCTAGCAAAGGATTGTAGTTATCAGTCTCATTTTATTGACTCGTGTCCTCCTTCCTTAAGGAGCTTAGTCTTACAAGATTGTATGGGATTAATTTCCTCACCTTCTTCCTTTTAATAGAAAGGCTCTGCCTACATTTTTACCCAAAAAAAAAAAAGAACAACTGATTAATATAAAAAAGAAAACTAATTATAAATAATAATAATAATAAGTGGCTAATGAGAAGTGACACAGATGATTAAGGTGTCGGCCTTCCTCCTAAAAGGGAGGAGATTCGATACCCACTGGTCAATGTGAAGGTCTTGTAATCTGTAAGTACCTATATAAGACTTTAGTGGATTACCGGTGTCTATCCTTATCTAAGTTTTTTTGTATAAAAAAAATTAAGAACTAGTATATATATAAAAATAATAATAATAAGAACAAGTGGCTAACAAAGGTAACAAGTGTATATCGAAAAAAAAAACAAAAAAATTAAGAACAAGTGGCTAACAAAGGTTGGTCCAATTCGGGGACCCAACCAACCTAAAAAAATTAAGAACCAGTCAACAATCATTTCAGATTTAAGATGGTGTATACTATTTTAAGTTATTTATACTTAAACATTTAATAATCATTAAATTGATTACCTATTAAGTCATACGCATCGCTTGGTTCAATCATGTAAGTTCCTAATGAGTGACACCTCTCAGAATATTAATATATCAGTTTCTTCATATATATATATATATTATGTGAAAGTTTGATGTTATGCAGTCAATTTTGCTTGCCATCTCTTTTGTGATATTGTCATTTTATTTGGCAGCATATAACTTGTGGGATCTTCTGTCTACTTTTTATGAGCATTTTAGATGAATAAGTTGACACATTTATGGAATAAAATAATCCAAGTCATGTTCACTTGAGAAGAGAATTCTCTCCTCTTGATTTCTCACCCTCTACCCTCCTTATAATAATTAGATCAACATTTAAATGGTATATTTGATATTTTATAAAATTATAATCAAAATGTTAAATTTTAAAAATTAATTAATTAAATTCAAATTGCTAAGTTTATCTATAAAAAATTATTTTATATAAAACCAAATCTAAAACATTCATGGTTAAAAAAAAATCTGAATCATTCAAATATTGATTTTGTAATTAGAAAAGGAAGAAGATAGATGCAAAAAAGGAGAGGTTCACGGGAGTAGAAAATTCAAGATTGTAATAAATAAGGGAGGATGTTGATATAATAATTAAATATTAGTTAAAATTTAGTACTTTCTTTAATAAAGTTTCTCGTAATATTTTGTTTTCCAATTATAATGTGGTTATTAAAATTGATTGTGTATGCCTACATGCATTCATTAGGGCTATTGATTCTCCATTCCATTTACATACACGCACTCACGATCTTACAACTATAAAAGCTTAACCACAACGTTGCACATCTTGCCTTGACTTTTGTTTTTCTTTCAGACATTTTTTTGTCAGGGCATGGCAACCCATTCTCACTAGTCGCTAAGCACTCATAAAAAAAAGTGTTAGACCTGACTATCATCTAAGAAGGAGGTGAATTAGGTGTCCGATAAAACTTTAGATAGCTTTGAAAATCTTTTCACAACTTACTAAAAGTAGTTTGTATTACAGTAATAATTTATAAAGCGATAGTCAGTCATTCAAACATATATGCTGAAAATATAAGAGTTTAGGGAAGAGAATTTGCAAATTATGATTTATTTTGGTTTGGCCCAATCCTTGACCTACTTCCAGTCTCCAAGCTCCACTTGAGATTTTTAATTCACTATATTCTTGTTTAATTCGGGCACAAGAGAAAAGCCTTTACAATCCTACAGGTTCACCCAGGCACTTGTAAAGCAGAATCTCTCACCAAGATACTTCCCCTTACACACTGTAAGATTACAATCTGTTTTCCACCCAAGATCACCCAATCTTGAGTAACTTTCAGATAAAATGATTACAATGAATATTCTCTCTTAAAAGTGAATAAGATAAACACTGAAATATATTACAAATAATTTCACTCTCTAAATTAAATTATATGATCATTGAGATAATTGGAGAGTAAGTAATAAAGATGTCAGAGTATTAACATTTTGACAATGAAGCTGTAATTTGGTGTCTTTGTGTCTACTTTGAACGCTTCTCCTTTTATAGTGAATGAAAAACATTGAGCAATTCTTCCAGTTTTAAATATGACCGGTGTGAGCGTATATGATTGTGGGAGTTATTCGACTGTTAGAGAATATGATCATTGGAGCTTCTGACGCAATCATCTGATTTTTGTAAAAACGGTTGTTAATCCTTAATATGATTATCTAAAACTCGTTAACAAATTGATTAAATATAGTTAAGAATAGTAATGAGTGATGATAAGAAGTAATGAAATCACAATCAATGATTTTGAGATTAAAAACACGGTGATTTTGAAAAATCAGGAAAGCTAACTTAAGTTGGTTGTTTAATGACTTGAGTCACGACTTCATCTTTTCTAAAGGATGTCTCTGTAACAACTTAACTCGAGCCATAGTATTCTTAACTCGGGTCAACATCATTTTCACAAATAGAGAATATGTCTCTGTATCAATTTGACTCGAGTCATGCTCTTCTAACTTGAGTCAATATCATTTTCACAAATATTGTCGAGATGAGTTTCGAAAATGATTTGAATACAAAGCTTAACTCGAGTCATTAAATGATGACTCGAACGAAGGAGTTTTCCATGACTCGAGTCATCATCACTTAACTCAAGTTGTTAACTTTTGTTTGTTCTAGAGTGTCTACCTTGATATTGCTGCATTTTGTCTTCTTTCAAAACATGGGCAAACTTCCAGAAACCATATCTCTTTGAATATAACTCCAAAGATAGCAAATATCTATCCCCAAAAAGCTTTTTATGTCTTCTTTCAAATGCTACTGGTTTGAGCTCATTTGGATGTGTGGTTTGTGAGATAAACTCAAAACATCGAAGCTTGATCTGTTGTGTGACGTTAATTAATGTGCCAACTTGTGAAATTCATAGCTCTCTCATCTAAACTCCTTTGGGCTTGAAACATTGTCACAATGACGCATTGAGAGTC
Source organism: Acacia crassicarpa (assembly GCA_034222035.1). Classification (NCBI taxonomy): domain Eukaryota; kingdom Viridiplantae; phylum Streptophyta; class Magnoliopsida; order Fabales; family Fabaceae; genus Acacia; species Acacia crassicarpa. The sequence continues at coordinate 47,521,336 of JAWXYG010000003.1, forward strand.
TAGTTTCATAGAGAATTTGTTTCACCTCGATCTGATCTCTAGTTTGGGAGATATCATAGAATTACCAGACTTTGCTCATGCTAAACGTGAAACAAAAAGTGAACAGAGTAGCAGGAAATCACTCTAACTTGAGTCCACTAAGGCTTAACTTGAGAGTCAACTCATTCCAGAAAGCAAAAATGGCTAGAAAACATCACCAACTTGAGTCAATGGTGCCATGACTTGAGTCAGCTCATACTAACTCGAGTCAACTCATATCTGAGGAGCAAATCACTGTAATAAAGTAGTTAATTTGAGTTGTGAGTTCATGACTCGAGTTATCTTATCTTGAAGCTTATTTTTACTTATTTTAACTTCGAATTAAGTCATTCCAACTTTTATTTGATCATGGAGACTTCTAGTATCAATCTAAGGACTTGTATAATGATATTCTCATTCCATTCAACAAGTTCTTCCTTCTTCAATCTATCTTTTTCTTCTTGATTATTTCCAAAATCCTTCGATAACTTTTTGCTTCGTTAACATTCTCTGCAAGTTCTTCTTTTTGTAATTTCTTATCTTTTTCTTGATTATTCTTCATAATTCAAATATTTTTTTCTTCTTTTCTCTTGATCATTTTCCATAATTTAATTTGGGCTAATCTACATTAATTATAATAATTAGTCAATTTAGGAGATAAATATATTATATAAACTTTTTGCTCTTAATAATGACATCTATATAAGACATTATCAAAACTAATCATATGTAACAAAAGGTTGACAATAAGTTAAATAATTAACTTTCAATCAATTAATAATATATATTCTAATTGTAAGTCAACCAACAATATCCCTTCTCTATTTTCACAGAAGTTTATCGGTAATGTTGTTAAACTAATGAGTTTATTAACTTGTGATATAAAGGTAAATTTATATTGTGAACTTGTAAGAGTTTATTTTTATCAATAAATAGGTATAAATAGTGAATGATTAAATAATTTAAATATAAAAATAAAATAATTTGATTTAAATATATTTTAAATTCAAATAATTGAAATTAAATATAATAACATTTAGGTAAAAATTGATTGGTATCATACTCGATCAAATGGGTGATTTTCTCACCTACTATGGATCCCATAATTTATTATACTTAACAAAGAAATTTTTATGAATTTTATATATAAGACAATTGAATATGATCAAATTGAAAAAATTAGTAAAAGCTTAAGAGTGAGTTAAATAATTTTGTATGTTAGAAATGAAAAAATAAGAAACTTAGTATGTTAACTCACAAGTTTAATTAAGTTTATATATATAGTATAATAAATTTAAAAGTAAGTTGGCACAATTTTATAAGATATACACATAAAAACGTTAAAATCTGAGAGTCAACCAAATTTGACAACAATACTTATGGATGTCATATCAACTACAAAATGAGAAGAAATTAAGGGAACCAAAATTATTTTTTATATTGATTTTTGGATTAACAAAAAAAATTAGGGGGACCAAAATTAAATTTAACATTATATTAATTTTTTTAAAAAAATTCAGAACATTTTTTTTTTTTTGGGGGGCCACGGCCGCCCCTTGCCTCTTGTAAAGTCCGTCGTTGAGGTGATTGCCATGATTAATAATAAAGGGGTCAAAATGTTTTTACCTTGCTTCCCCCTGCTTATCGAATTATGCATCCTTAAAAGGGGATTTGTCTTCCACAAAGGTGACATGTCTGCTGTCTGTTAATGTTTTGGTCTCTATATTATACAATATACTCCCTCCGATCCTAATTATAAGAATATTTTTATAGTATAATTTACACTATAAAAGTGTTTCTATAATTTAGATCAGGGGTAATATATTCTTTTTGAGTAGAGGGATAGCCCATAAAAACACAAGCTTTGTACCTAGCATCAAAATTATGAGCATGATTCATATTTAGAGCAAAAGATAAACAGCCAAATTAAAAACCTTCAAATTAGACAAGTCAGGCCTTACCATATAACCGCTCATATGGGGTTACATATTCTAAGATCCAAGAAGGGGTTATGGTTAGCAATGTATGCTGCAGCTCTTATTGCTTCACCCAAAATCTGATAGGCAAATTGGAATGAAATAACATCATACCTTTAGCAACCTCCAATAACAAACGTGGATATTTCCTTTCGGCAACTCCATTTTGTTTGGTTGGGGTGTATATGGACAACTTTTCTGGTGAACAATTCCTTTAGTGCTATATAAATCATGCACTTCATGGTTAACAGATTCAGTTCCATTATCAATTCTTACCTTTTTTATTTTAGTAGAGAATTGATTTCCCATATAAGCAATAAATTTATTTATATATTTAATGAGATAGATTATTCTGCCTACTCTTATTTTACCTACCTTTGCTTACCTCTCTCAATATCGTTAGATTATAATCTCATCAAACGGTAAATATTTGAAGGATAAAATAAACCTTTTTACCCCTACCTTCCTCCCACCCTCTCTCTCTCCCCGCTCTGCGGTTGGCAATAACCAGAATCCTAGGAATGGAAAACTTAATTGGTTGAGTAAATACCCTATTTGGTCCCTGAAAAAAATCACGAACCCCTTTTTGGTCCCTCAGTAAAAATAACTCATCTCGTAATCCCTGACCACATTGTGTCTTCTTCAACTTGGAAGGACTAAACGTGGATGGTTTTTGGATTTTACAAGGATTACGGGATGAGTTATTTTTACTTAGGGACCAAAAAAGGGTCCGTGATTTTTTCCAAGGATCAAAGAGGGTATTTACTCTAATTGGTTCAATGTCAGGATCTGCCGGCTCTCTGCTAGGGAAGCCGTAAGGGAACTCTTGATCTACACAGTTTGGTATTCCAGGTCCGCCAATTGCAGCAAGCAAAAGCTGTGATTATGAACACATTTGAGGAATAATCTTCAAAATAACCTAATAATTTGTTCATAAAATGCTTGCTCCCATTTCAATTTAATAAATTTGAAATCTCTCGATTTAGGTATTAAGAAAAATTGCGAATAATATTTGAGCTAGACGCCCTTGCATTCCGAGAGCAAAGCATCTCATGTAAAATTCTTATGCGCGCCCATCATCCAGGCCCATGCTTTTAGATAAGATGATTTCCCGCGTGTTGAATTTGCAAGACATCATAGTATTGTTTATCAAATCCCCATCTCTCCTCTATTTATTTTACATCTTGTACATGTTCCATTAGCGCATCATCATTATTTTTCAAACTACTCTTGGGAAAGATATATATTTTCGCAAAGGGAGTATTTTTCCATGTCAGTGGAGGCGGAGGAGAGAAAGAGGGTGGGAGGCGGTGGGAGAGAGATTGAGGTAAAATGATTTATTTTATCTCCCAAATCTCTGTCGTTAGATGAGATTATAATCTAACAGTATTGAGAAAGGTAGGCAAAGGTAGGTAAAATAAGAGTAGGCAGAATAACCTATCCCATATTTAATTGCCTCAAATTTGAAAACCATTAAGATTAATGATCATGTTCCTCTCGAAAAAACATCAACTGATAGTAAAAATAATAACTTATATCCTTGATGGGTGGTGTTCGATATGTGCCATACCATATCTGTCGTCCTTCCTTCTTTGGACTCTCCTTTACTGCTCGACACCCTTCCTTCTTCTACTCTTTGGTCCGCCAATAACTCGCGTCGACAATGCAATTATCTCACCAATTCCTTACCATCACAATGAATGATAGATCGAACACTATTTCTTTAATTTGTCGCACTGGGCGACAAAGGTGAACACTAACCACCGACGAGGAGAAACCTTTGTAGAAGCTCCTACATACAACGAAGAGGGAAATTCTAATAACTTTAAAAAATGTCCACGGAATTGCATGAAAATTCAAAGTTCGGGGGAGTTTTTGGGGCTTTTTTTTTTCAATTTGTCCCTTTTTAAATAACTATTTAAGCATCTGCCCCTATTTAGAAACTATTTAAGCATCAGTCGACTAAAACGTGGGGCTGAATTTTTTTTTCAAAATCCCCAAGATTTAGTCAACTAAACCACAGTGTTTAGTCGACTAAATCAGTACAGAGGCCTTTTTTTTTTGGCACTAAATCAGTCCAGAGGGGTTTTTTTTAAAAACAACCATACACACACACACACACACATATATATATATATATATATATTATTTCTCTCTCTCTCTTTTTATTAATAATAATAAAAATTATTATTTTATTATTATCATTTACTAATTATTATTTATTTACAATTATTATAGAACTCTTAGAAGCTATTCTAATATTAAATACATCATCAATACTTTAAATTAGGAATAAATATTAACATCATAAAAAATATTTTATTATGATATATGTGTATGTATATATGTGTGTGTATATATATATTTGTAACTTAATATTATAAATGAAATAATATCGAGTGGGTTAGATTAGATCCTATTATATAGGAGTTTATAAATACTAACAACATGAAATATATTTTATTATGATACATATACATATAGATATAAAAACAACCTTAATAGAGACCTTACACACACACACATATATCTATGTGCGTGTCCATAAAATCTCAACTAACAGCAAAATCATGACTTTTAATCATTATATATATATGCAAGTTGCGGTGTATGTTATTTGAATACAGAAAACATGATTTTATAAATATATATATACACACAAGTCGCGTACGTTGTTTGAAGAGGAATCACTATGCCAAATATATATATATATATATATATATATATATATATATATGACCCGCTTTTTATTCATTCCTAGCATAACGATGAGCTCATTGCAATCTAAAGAAATATAGTATCTTTCTTTTCATTTACCCGACGCAACAGCAAAACTTCTTCTCTTTCTTTCTTATGCAGCTAAATATTTAGAGATATGACAGCAAAGTATATTTTTATTTATTTATTTTTTAAAGACACAGGTGTAGCAACTTCTCTCTCTCTCTATTTATATAGGTAAAAAACAACACTTATACATATATATATCTATATGCAAGACTTATATATACTATTATAATAGGATCTAATCTAACCCACTCCGATATTATTCCATTTATAATATTAAGTTACAAATATATATATACACACACATATCATAATAAAATATTTTTTATGTTGTTTGTAATATCTTATATTTTGGGAAATAATAGAAATAAAATTATATCTTGTAAACCGTGAACTAGGTTTCTTGGGTAAGGGCATATTATGAATCAGTGAATTTTTGTCTCGAAGATGGTGTCACCCGAAGTAATTTCTGTTTCCGGCAGTGTCCGACTTAAAATCTTTGACAGATTACGAAATATCCTGAATGAGGTCAAAAATTCAGTTGACCCAGATATTTCTAAAGAGGAAGAATAGAGCTTCAAGGCTGTGCTTCTGGATTTTGAGAATTTGCAAAAGATCACGCGATCAGAACACCGAACAGGGAGTTTTATCAGTATTTTATTAAAATATTATAAAACTTTTTTCAAAAGGAGCCAGAGGAGAGTCACGGACTTTGTTTTTAGTTTTTTTTAGAAATTACGAAAAATGACCCAAAAACAAGAAATTACACTTAAGGACCCATTTTCCAACACTATAAATAGAGGCCTCACTTCTTCATTTTCTTCACACCAAACTCAGATCACAACGGTCGAGTTTAATAGAAGAGAGAATTCTTAGAGTTTAGAGTGAGAATTTAGAGTAAAGTTCTCGGAGCTGGAGAGAAGGAGTAAGAACTTCAAGGGTAAGTTCTTTGGTCCCTAGTCTTAAGATTTGGTAGTTTCTTTCGGTAATTATAGTAGAAAAGCCTGATAGAGTTTTTCTGAGTATGCTCTGTGGCTGCAGCTTAGCCTGATCTGTCACATCAGAAAAGAATTATTCTTAGGCAGTAATATTATTTACTAGTACAGTAAATACTATTTATCGAACAGTAAAAATTATTTACCGTCACGGTAAAAATATTTTACTGGTACTATTCACATGAATAGTAAATCTTCAGCATAGGATTCCACAAGTATTGCAAAGTTGATGGTCACTGATAAAAATGATATTATAGGATATCTGTGAACTTTTACCGCTGCTGCTGTTATACCGCTGTTTTCCGTTAGAAGTACCGTATTCGTCAAACGTACCAAAGCATCATCAACGAAGGTACGGACGCGTACAGTAACACTAACTCTAATGCTTATTGTATGCTTATATGTGATAGATAGTCTGAAACTCTGTTTTTAAAAATTGATCATACACATACAATTTAATACGGGTTATAGTCTTGATAATGCCGTTATGTTTTCCTAGCGCTGAGGACACGGATGTACACCGTGGCACTGGTGAATAGTGCAGACTATAATAACATGCATATTGCAGTGGCTGTGTTATGTTATTATTTGATTATGAATGTATTGTATGTGATTATTACTGTTTTGCCATGGATATCTGTCATTCATATTTGATACATAAGCATGAGGTTAACCGTTACCTGAGGTTCAATGGTAATTGAACCTCAGCTCTTGCTTTAGCCCCAGGATCCTCAGGAGGACAATCCAAGGAGAAGGGTAAGCAGGTGGCGTGAAGAGGCAGAAAAGGAGTTTTCTTTTAAAATCTTTATTTACTGTTTTTCTGAATATTCGACTCTTGGATGACTGTAACAGAAGACTGATGCACCGTAAATGAATGTTTTATCAGTTACTCGTTTCACGACTATTCCGATGCTCTACTCTGATTAAATCTTTTCAAATTCTGATCGAACTATTTCGAAAACACTTTAGAAAATTGGGATGTTACATTTTTGGTATCAGAGCAGACGGTTCTGAAGTTAACTAAGTTACTCCAAAAAGTCTGGCTAGGCCGGTGTATTTGAGTAACGGAGTTAGATTCGGAGTTTTTTTTTTAAAAAATATTTTCCGGCTAGAACCTGGCTCAGTTATAAGAAACCATTGGTGCCGAAGGCAAGGCTAGTCTATATGGTTCGGTCAAGCAGTCGCCATAGAGTTGGTGAGACCCCCATGATAGACACTTACCTGGCCAATCGGTTGATTAATTGAGTTAGGCTCTAAGCCGTAGTTTTGGAACATATTTCGAAAAGAGTACTGATATAACTTTGGTGTACGTGTTTCAGGAAATGGCTAGATCCCCACTTAGTTATCAAAGAGCCCCTTTTGTTTACCGTTACGGACGTGTGAGACGTGTTGCTCGAAAAACTGTAAACCCTCAGATGGTGGCCCGAAGATTGAACCCTGACCCGGTTTATTCCCCGCCCGCATCTGCACCTCAAATTGTGCCAATACGTTCTGTTCCTGCTAATGATTTGGGGTTGCCATACAATCCACATTACCCTGTTGAACACTTACATGACCCAGAGCCCGAATACCATCCAAGCCCAGAAAACTCTGATGGTACTAATTCTGTTCCAGCCATACCTACACCAGGTTCCCCAGCAGATTCACATCATTCCTCTGTTGGGGACAATTTTGACTACATTAATGTAGCTGACTTAGAAGAAGAGCACGCAGATAATGTAGCTATTTTAGAAAACGCTGACGATGAAAACCTACGGTATGTGCTGAATGGCAACTACGACTTGACGGAGATTTTGTATGATGACTTTGTTCGAGCAGGCTGGAATGTGGCAACCGCTCAAGAGCAGTACTTACGCTTCTTGACCCGTGTTAGGGAGCTTTACGATATGTTCATGCCCTTCAACAGCCCCTATCCTCCCGAAGACTGGATCCGATCCACTCTTCATCATTTTCCTCGAACCAATTTCTGGATTCACAAAACGAATGAACTTCTCGATGCAGGACCTATTGAGAAGGTCTACATCCACCTACTGCTGATCCAAAGCTGGGTACATCGTAGCATGTGAACCAGGAGGGAGACAAAAACCAGAATCAGTCCAAGGAAGCAATGGAAGTACTAGTGACGCATAGTAATAGTAGTAGTAGAAATAGACGCTGTTGTAGTGCACCTTTAAAAGACCCTAAGGAGATAAATTGTAAAATAAAGCAACTACTGTGAATGATGATTGATTATAAAAATATATAAATATGTTTGAATATGTGCTAAGCCTATTTGTATGCTAATTATTTCTCTAACGTTCATATGGTTTCATAAATAAAAGATTTAAGTATGGCAAACTCGAGAGGATCCGGAGTCCCTAGAGGACGAGGCAGAGGCCGAGGCAGAGGCCGAGGCAGAGGTAGACAAACTCAAGTAATACCCCTGCCAGGTCCGGAACAACCACAGCAACCAGAGCGGGATGAGATGCAGGAGATGAGGAGAATGTTACAAGAGCAAAGGGCACTCATTGATTCGCTTCTTGCAGAACGGCTTGAGAGACAAGCCGAAGGGGGACAAGTAGAGGAAGAACAAATTAATGAGGAGAATGAAAACAACAATGAACACGACGAAGAACGTGACAATGAAGTTGAGGGAACCAATCGATTCCAAATACCTCCCCAACAGGAGAGAGCGATGGCTGAGCTACAGCAACCGAATAGAGTGGTCGAGAATACCCAATATTGGGTGACACAATTCTGTAAAATGAAACCCCCAACTTTCCGAGGCAAGCTTGATTCAGCAGAAGACTGGTTGATGCAGCTGGACAAGATATTCGAAGTCATGGAATGTCCGGAAGATAGAAAAGCTCAACTGGCAATCTATAAGCTGCAAGGAGATGCAGATCGTTGGTGGAAGAGCATTGCGGCAACACTGCGAGCACGTCACTGTCCCATTACGTGGGAGAAATTCCTAGAAAAATTCAACGAGCAATATTTTCCACCCTCTGTTCAGATGATTAAGGAATCTGAATTTCTGCGCATTCGACAAGGGCAAGATGAATCTTTTGATGACTACTATGCACGTTTCACCAATTTGTCTCGATATTCAACCCTCTTTAGGCAATGTGAAGATGAAGGCAGTATGGCAAACATACTGATTTATGGCTTGAAGTATGAAATAAGGGAGAAGCTTGTGTCGCAGCAATTCTCACAATTGATTCAAGCGGTGGAAGCTTGTCGATTGATCGAAAGAAATTTGAAGGAGCTCAGGAAGACTAGAGTCTTTCATAGTAGCGGCCCCAGTCGTGGCGGTTTTACCCGTGGAAACTCATCGCAAAAACGGAAGACCAATTGGAGTAATTTCCGTGAAGGAAACAAGAGGCCATTCCAACCTGGGCAGCAGAACTTCCCAAGGGTACAGACATCCAGAGCATGTCCAAAATGCGGAAGGTATCATCAAGGAACTAACTGCGAAGGAAAGATTGTGTGCTACAAGTGCCAGCAGCCGGGGCACCTTAGCACAAACTGTCCACAAAAAGCACTGGAGGCGAGGCCGCAAAACCCAGGTCGAGTTTTTGCTTTAACGAATGAAGAAGCCAGAAAATCTCCGGAAATGATCAAAGGTACTATTTCTCTTAATGGGAATTTACTCCAAGCATTGTATGATTCTGGTGCTAGCCACTCGTTTATTTCATATGATTGTGCGAAGCGGCTAGGAATGCATGCTTATAGACTACCATATGATCTACTAGTAGCCACACCACTTGGTGCGAAATCCTTAGCTTCTGATGCATGCCTTAATTGTATTGCGAGCGTAAATGGACGAGATTCAAACATAGATCTTATCCGACTACCGCTTAGTGGCATCGACGTTATTCTCGGTCTTGATTGGCTGACGGCTAACAATGCGATAATTGATTGCGGAAGTAAACAGATATCCTTTGCACCCCCGCACAACCGAAGCAAGGTTGATGAGAGTCTGAGTTATATCTCAGTTTCGGAAGCAGAAAAATGCATAATGCATGGTTGCCAAGCATACATGGTATTTTTCTCTGTAAAGGCGGAAGCTGAACTCTCACTCAAAGACATTCCGGTTGTCAATGAGTTCCCTGATGTGTTTCCAGAGGATCTCACTGAGTTACCTCCTGAAAGAGAAGTTGAGTTCGCTATTGAATTGATGCCTGGAACGGGATCAATATCAAAAGCACCATACCGAATGGCGCCGAACGAGATGCAGGAGTTGAAGAAGCAACTTGAAGAACTGCTGGAGAAAGGGTTTATTCGACCCAGCGTGTCACCTTGGGGAGCCCCCGTATTGTTTGTTAAAAAGAAAGACGGAAGCCTACGACTTTGTATCGACTACCGTGAGTTGAACAAAGTAACTATCAAGAATAAATACCCACTTCCCCGAATCGATGATCTACTCGACCAACTATCTGGTTCCTGTGTATTTTCAAAGATCGATTTGCGCTCAGGATACCACCAGCTTCGAGTAAAAGCCAGTGATATTCCAAAAACAGCTTTTAGAACCAGATATGGGCATTACGAATTTCTTGTGATGCCTTTCGGATTAACTAATGCACCTGCCGTATTCATGGATTACATGAATCGGATTTTTCGCCAGCACCTAGACAAGTTTGTAGTAGTATTCATCGATGATATACTGATCTATTCAAAAAGCAGAGAGGAGCACGAGGAACATCTGCGAATCGTATTAGGTATACTACGTGACAAGCGACTTTTTGCTAAGTTTAGCAAATGTGAATTTTGGCTGCCAGAAGTGAGATTTCTGGGCCATGTCATAACTCGCGACGGAGTTGCCGTTGATCCTAGCAAGGTAGAAGCGGTTCTGGACTGGAAGAGACCAGAAACAGTGACAGAGATACGTAGCTTCCTGGGTCTAGCGGGATACTACCGCAGATTCATTCAGAATTTCTCGCGTCTTGCCTTACCATTGACAAAGCTCACAAGGAAAAACCAACCTTTTGTGTGGGACGAGGACTGTGAGTCGAGTTTTCAAATACTGAGGGAGAGATTGACTACAGCACCAGTATTGATCATCCCAGATCCAGATGAGACTTATACAGTATATAGTGATGCCAGTGGACAAGGATTGGGATGCGTCCTGATGCAACAGGGCAGGGTAGTAGCTTATGCCTCTCGTTTGTTAAAGCCTCACGAGTTGAACTATCCTACGCATGATTTAGAACTTGCAGCTATCGTGTTTGCTTTAAAAATATGGAGGCATTATCTCTATGGTGCAACCGTAGAGTTATACTGCGACCACAAGAGTCTGAAATACCTTTTTGATCAAAAGGAACTCAACATGAGACAACGTCGCTGGATGGATTTGCTAAAAGATTACGACTTGGAGATCAAGTATCATCCGGGTAAAGCAAACGTTGTAGCTGATGCACTCAGTAGAAAAACGGTACTCACTGCGTACATGATGATACAAGAGCGGAAACTACTTGAGGAGTTCAGAGACCTAAACCTGACCAATCAGGTTTGCATGAACCACTGCACATCCGATGACATCTATCTTGAAAGTCTCCTTGTTAGTCAAGGGGAATATGATCTGAGAGATGCGGTTGAGGAAGCTCAAAAGCACGATGAGTGGGCTATAGCAGCACGGGAGATGATCTCACGAGGAGAGACCCAAGACCGTGACCTATCGCCAAGTGGCTTGGTCAGATACAAGAAGCGGATCTACATTCCGAAGGATGGTGAATTACGACAGAAGATACTAGACGAGGCTCATAAGAGCAGATACACTCTACATCCGGGAATGGTCAAAATGTACCGGAACTTGAAATCCGAGTTTTGGTGGCCCAGATTGAAGAAAGATGTAACTGAATACGTAGGAAAATGTTTGACCTGTCAAAGAGTTAAAACTGAACACCAACGACCCCCTGGTCTTCTTCAAGGTTTGGAAATTCCAGAATGGAAATGGGAGAACATTACCATGGATCTAGTGGTAGGGTTACCTAAGATCAGACAACACGACGCGATTTGGGTAATTGTTGACCGATTGACTAAGTCGGCACACTTTCTCCCCATTAGTATTAATTACTCACCAGAACGTTTGGCGGAGATTTATATCAAAGAGATCGTAAGACTTCATGGTGTACCTAAGAGTATTGTCTCTGATCGGGACCCGCGATTTATGTCCCGATTCTGGGAGGCTTTGCATGCAGAGATGGGAACTAAGCTAAGACCTAGTACGGCTTATCACCCACAGACCGATGGTCAATCTGAAAGGACAATACAAACGCTAGAAGATATGCTTAGAGCGTGTGTATTGGATTTCAAAGGCCATTGGGATGAACATTTACCGCTGGTCGAATTCGCTTACAACAATAGTTACCATTCGAGCATACAGATGGCTCCGTTTGAGGCATTGTACGGGCGGAAGTGTCGATCACCTATATGCTGGACAGAATTGTCGGAGCGAGAATTCATCGGGACAGATTTAGTTGATAAGACCTCCAAGCAAATTGCATTGATCAAACAGAGACTCCTAACAGCACAAAGCAGACAGAAGAGTTACGCTGATAAGAGGAGAAGACCACTAGAATTCGAGGTTGGAGACCATGTGTTTCTCAAGATATCCCCGGTAACCGGTGTTGGTAGAACGCTTAAACGGCGAAAGCTAAGTCCTCGTTACATTGGGCCATTCGAAATCTTGGCAAAACGTGGACCGGTCGCATACCAGTTAGCCTTACCCCCGAACTTGAGTAAACTCCATAATGTTTTCCATGTTTCCCAGTTGAAGAAATACCAACCTGACCATGACCATGTTATTCAGTATGAGGATGTTGAGGTGCGACATGATAACACTTTTGAGGTCGAACCGGAGCGAATTCTCGACTACCAACAGAAGCAGCTTCGACACAGGAATATTCCTTTTGTGAAGGTGGTCTGGAAGGGTTTATCGCCTAATGAAGCAACTTGGGAAACAGAGGAAGATATGAGGGAAAGATATCCGGAGTTCATGGCTCAATGTTTAGTTAGTATGGAGTAAATTTCGAGGGCGAAATTTTATTTAACGGGGGGAGAAATGTAATATCTTATATTTTGGGAAATAATAGAAATAAAATTATATCTTGTAAACCGTGAACTAGGTTTCTTGGGTAAGGGCATATTATGAATCAGTGAATTTTTGTCTCGAAGATGGTGTCACCCGAAGTAATTTCTGTTTCCGGCAGTGTCCGACTTAAAATCTTTGACAGATTACGAAATATCCTGAATGAGGTCAAAAATTCAGTTGACCCAGATATTTCTAAAGAGGAAGAATAGAGCTTCAAGGCTGTGCTTCTGGATTTTGAGAATTTGCAAAAGATCACGCGATCAGAACACCGAACAGGGAGTTTTATCAGTATTTTATTAAAATATTATAAAACTTTTTTCAAAAGGAGCCAGAGGAGAGTCACGGACTTTGTTTTTAGTTTTTTTTAGAAATTACGAAAAATGACCCAAAAACAAGAAATTACACTTAAGGACCCATTTTCCAACACTATAAATAGAGGCCTCACTTCTTCATTTTCTTCACACCAAACTCAGATCACAACGGTCGAGTTTAATAGAAGAGAGAATTCTTAGAGTTTAGAGTGAGAATTTAGAGTAAAGTTCTCGGAGCTGGAGAGAAGGAGTAAGAACTTCAAGGGTAAGTTCTTTGGTCCCTAGTCTTAAGATTTGGTAGTTTCTTTCGGTAATTATAGTAGAAAAGCCTGATAGAGTTTTTCTGAGTATGCTCTGTGGCTGCAGCTTAGCCTGATCTGTCACATCAGAAAAGAATTATTCTTAGGCAGTAATATTATTTACTAGTACAGTAAATACTATTTATCGAACAGTAAAAATTATTTACCGTCACGGTAAAAATATTTTACTGGTACTATTCACATGAATAGTAAATCTTCAGCATAGGATTCCACAAGTATTGCAAAGTTGATGGTCACTGATAAAAATGATATTATAGGATATCTGTGAACTTTTACCGCTGCTGCTGTTATACCGCTGTTTTCCGTTAGAAGTACCGTATTCGTCAAACGTACCAAAGCATCATCAACGAAGGTACGGACGCGTACAGTAACACTAACTCTAATGCTTATTGTATGCTTATATGTGATAGATAGTCTGAAACTCTGTTTTTAAAAATTGATCATACACATACAATTTAATACGGGTTATAGTCTTGATAATGCCGTTATGTTTTCCTAGCGCTGAGGACACGGATGTACACCGTGGCACTGGTGAATAGTGCAGACTATAATAACATGCATATTGCAGTGGCTGTGTTATGTTATTATTTGATTATGAATGTATTGTATGTGATTATTACTGTTTTGCCATGGATATCTGTCATTCATATTTGATACATAAGCATGAGGTTAACCGTTACCTGAGGTTCAATGGTAATTGAACCTCAGCTCTTGCTTTAGCCCCAGGATCCTCAGGAGGACAATCCAAGGAGAAGGGTAAGCAGGTGGCGTGAAGAGGCAGAAAAGGAGTTTTCTTTTAAAATCTTTATTTACTGTTTTTCTGAATATTCGACTCTTGGATGACTGTAACAGAAGACTGATGCACCGTAAATGAATGTTTTATCAGTTACTCGTTTCACGACTATTCCGATGCTCTACTCTGATTAAATCTTTTCAAATTCTGATCGAACTATTTCGAAAACACTTTAGAAAATTGGGATGTTACATTGTTAATATTTATTCCTAATTTAAAGTATTGATGATGTATTTAATATTAGAATAGCTTGTAAGAGTTTTATAATAATTGTAAATAAATAATAATTAGTAAATGATAATAATAAAATAATAATTTTTATTATTAATAATAAAGAGAGAGAGAGAGAAATAATATATATATATATGTGTGTGTGTGTGTGTGGTTGTTTTTTAAAAAACCTCTCTGGACTGATTTAGTCGACTAAACACTGTGGTTTAGTCGACTAAATCACGTGGATATTAAAAAAAAAAAAAATTCGTTTCAGGGCCCTTATTAGCCAAAAAATTACAGAAAAGGCCCAAATAATATGAAAATACCTAGAAAGGCCCAAGAATTCTGACAATACGGAAAAAGGCCCAAAAATTCTGACAGAGTAGTTAATGTGGCTGATATAGTTGTTAGTGGGGGCTGATATAGTTGTTAACCGGGTTGATTTAGTTGTTAGAAAAAAAAATTTTAACAACTAAATCAGCCCGGTTAACAACTATATCAGCCCCATTAACAACTATATCAGCCCCCGTCAGAATCTAGGGGCCTTTTTGGGTATTGTCAAAATCTCTGGGCCTTTTTTCGTATTGTCAGAATGTTTGAGCTTTTTCTGGAATTTTTTGCCTAATAGGGGCCCTGAAACGAAATTTTCCAAAAAGTAAAGGCCTCTGGACTGATTTAGTCGACTAAACACTGTAGTTTAATCGACTAAATCTCGGGGATTTTGAAAAAAAATTCAGCCCCGCGTTTTAGTCAACTACAAACCCTCATTTAGTCGACTAAATCGCGGGACCAACGTTTTAGTTGACTACACAGGGGCATTAGTCGACTAAACAGGGGCAGATGCTTAAATAGTTTCCAAACAGGGGTAGATGCTTAAATAGTTATTTAAAAAGGGGCAAATTGAAAAAAAAGCCGAGTTTTTGGTATTTACTACTTTGACTAGTTGCCGGCAAAGTTCTTAATACAATTTTTAAGAGGATTAAGGAGTAATTTGGCCAATGAACTTTTACTTCAGGAGCACCTAGCACAAATAACTTTTAAGTAGACTAAAAATACTAAAAAACTTTTAAAAAAGTGCAGTTAGCACAAAAATGCGAGTAAGACTTTTTTGTAGTGGGCACTCCTAGAGTAAAACTTTTTTTGTGCTGACTGCACAGTTTTAAAATTTTTTTTGTTATTTTAGATGAACTTAAAAGTTATTTGTACTGGGGGTTCATGAGGTAAGAGTTTGTTGGCTAAATTGCTT
The DNA here is from genome assembly GCA_034222035.1 of Acacia crassicarpa. Lineage (NCBI taxonomy): Eukaryota > Viridiplantae > Streptophyta > Magnoliopsida > Fabales > Fabaceae > Acacia > Acacia crassicarpa. The sequence continues at coordinate 47,537,061 of JAWXYG010000003.1, forward strand.
TTTAACCCTAAATTTAATACAATATAAAAATCATAATTATTTTCTCTAAGTGTGCTTGGTGAGGGGATGAAATGGGGATAATTTCATTCCATGAGGGATATAGGCCGGCTATTCAACCATGTGCTTGATGCATGGACGCACGTTCGAGCTCTTGCCACTACGATATATGGAGTGAAAGGGAACATGTACTTGAAACAAAATCTCGTATAAGTGCTTGCAAAACTACTTATTGAGGTGCTTCCAAACCCACACGCGATTAAAATACTTGAAAGTGCAATGACAGGAAGATGAATTATTATTTTCTTTAATAAGATACTGTATTGGATTGCAATAATATAATTAGTTAGACAAAATAATTTGGAGGAAAAATAATAAGTATAAATATTTTAAAGTAATTAAATTAGATTTCTTAATATCTCCAGAAAAAAGTCAATTGTGTTTTACATTTAAATCCGAACGTAGTACTACTTCCGGTCCTAATTATAAGAGCTAGTTGACTTTCTTTGAAGAGATTAAGGAAGCTAAATAAGTTACTTAGTCATTTCATATGTTGTGTATCCTTAGATTATATATATTAGTTTATTAGTTAAACTAATTAATTTGAAGAAAAAAATAAAAATATTATAAAGTAATTTAATTAGCTTCCTTAATCTCTTCAAAAAAGTCAACTGGCTCTTATTATTAGGATCGGAGGGAATATCTTCTTATGGGTGTTTAACTGCACTTGACTGTCTTTATGAATAACTAACCTAGTGCCCTCAATAATGTCTCTAAACATGTGTTTACTATCATAACCTCAGGTGTTTAGATAACCACCTATACACAATTAGATTATACTTCCTAAATATAAAACATAATTGGTTTTTTTTTTTGAAGAGATTAAGGAAGATAAATAAGTTATCTAATTATATTATATGTTGTGTATCCTTATATTATATATCATTTATAAATTAGGCAGAATAATTTGGGGTAAAATGACAAATATAAAAATTTTAAAATAAATTAATTACCTTTCTTAATATATTTCTTAAAAAAAAGTTAACTATATTTTATATTTAGGACCAGTTAGAAGTGGCAATTTTTCTATATCATAAGTATGAATGTAACATGAATAGATAGCCAACCAACAAAAGAGGAGGAGACATTCATGGGGTTAGGCCATTGCAGAGGGTAGAGGGGTTGTGAGTAAGCCATTTGATCTATGCTTTGATATTAGGCTAGGTTGTAGTCTCTCATGTACCCAAATCTTTTCCTGGATTTTGAGTTATGATAGGTTGCTTTTTAAGAATTTTTTTTAATTTTTTTTAAAAAAAACAAGAAAAGTTATGTTTCATTAAAGGGAGATAATCTTTCCTATTTAGCTAGGAATATAGTAGAGAGTTATGATTGTTAATACCAAACTACTCTCTCCGGTTCTAATTATAGGAACATTTTTCTAATATAAATTATATTATAAAAGTGTTCTTATAATTAAGACATTTACATTACAAAAATGTTCCTATAATTAAAACCAGAGGTAGTAGTAAATTAACATTATTTAATCCAACTCTGAGCCCTCATAAAAGCAGAGGAAGTGAGGAACCAACATTTAACATTTTGGACGGAATATAATAGAGATGGAAAAAAAAAAAAAAGATGAAGAGCAAAAATCCATTAAACGACTTGGAGTTTATAAGTTTATAATTTCATTTTCCATATTAGTTTCCTCCTCAGCAATTAAAAAAGTAAATTTATTGGTGTTAATACTGGATAAGCAAAATGGATACCATGACACTTAGGTTGGTGCAAATAATGGTTTTAAAATACATTGACCGAAAAAAAGGGTTTATCTATACGTGTGTGTATAACTGTATATAATGAATTTTATTGATTTTTATATTTAGTTTATTCTCTATGTATTTTTCTCTCTCTCTCTCTCTCCCCATAATATTTTCATACTTATCCAGATTTTATCATCTGTATTTCAAATTTTGAATTTTAATCCGATTATATAGGTAAAAATTTCATCTAAAACATTAGTCTTCTATTTATACGTGTGTGTATATAAATTTTACCGATTTTTATATTTAGTTTACTCTCTATGCATTTTCTTCTCTCTCCATAATATTTCCATTTGTATTTCAAATTTTGAATTTTATTCCGATTATATAGGCAAACATTTATTTATACTTCAGGAAAATTGCATCTAAGTTTGGAAGGGAAAAAATGGTGCCTTGAAATATCAAAATTATGAAGAAGCCCTGAGATTTTTTTGAAATATTTTTTATTTGTGAAAAGACATAATGACCTATAATACTTATGGATTTATCAACACAAATATATAGACTTATCAAAACAGGCTAGATTTATCAATATAAACACATAGATTTATCAAAACAGACTAATGGACTTGTTAATATTGGTACATGGAGGCATTTGTGTCTTCTTATGTGTAGAAAATATTGCAAAAAAGTCCTATGGGACTTCATCGTAATTTTAAAATTTTAAGGGACCATTTTATCAATTTTACCTTGCTCAGGACATATTGCAATTTTCCCTTATACTTTTGATTTTGTGGGGTCCACTTGTTTGCTCCAGTCATGGGGGAGAGAGAGTTTAATGGCTTGGGCCTCCATGGATCTTGATTCTTAAGAGAGAAGAAAGAGGAGAGTATTAAAAAGTAGACTTCATATAATCGAAAAAATAGCTGGTCATACGTATCCTTCAATGCTATCTCCTATTTTCTCTCTACTTTTACCATCTAATTTTATTCAATTTCGTAGCTTTCCGTATTTTCTTTCTTCTTTTTTCACTTTTCTTGGTTTTTCAGTAATTTTTTTTTTTTAAAAAGATCATTTCCCTGATCTGATGCTACCGTGATTCGGAGTGGAGTACTCAATATACTCGTTAAACTCGTCTCTCTCTCTCACTCTCACCTCCCCCTCTTGTGCAGTATCTCTCTCTCCCTAACTCAACATCTTCACGCGTCCCTGTACTACTCTATCTCCATGTTCAGATCCTTTCTTTTTCGCCAATTGCAGTCTTGGCATTGAGAAAATCGTGTGTTTTGAGTTCCTGAACCCTGACTTACTTTTTCTGGGGTTTTAAGGAATCTTGATTTCCTTTGAATTCTTGGTATTTATTATACAAATTGATTTGGAAATGGCGGTTCTTGTTTTCCTTATTCCTTAGTATTTTTATTGCAGAAGCCGGCTTTTTTGTAATCTCACTCCTTCTTCCTGATTTCTCTTTGAATTGGGTTTCATATTTTCCATATTGTGAAGGTTGATGCCTATCTATACCCTTTGTGTTCTTGGGTTGTGGTTTCTTTACCTCGCCCATCTATAGACATTTATTGTTCCTGATATTCTTTAGATCTGGAATCCAGATTGGGTAATCAGTCTTTTGAGCTGTGCACTGGCGGGACGTTTTTCGATTGTTCGGGTAACTTTTCAGGTATTGTAAAGTTATGTTCTGTTTGTTAAGCTTTATGCATTAATTGATTGGCAATTTTCATGCTTCTTTTAGCTGCCTGGAATATGCTGAGCGTATAATTAAATGCCATGCTGCTTCGCTCATAAACTTGCCCTAAAAAATATAATAATTAATGTGGTTTTAATTTGGTTAAACATTATACAGTATATATTTCAGATTGTCTCAGTCATAATTGCAACATTAATTTCCTTCTAGTTCAAACCATCACGAGTCTTTACTTCGATTAAACGATTTCAGACTCGTATAAAATGTCGGTGGGGATTAAATGGGATTATATACACAAGAGGTCCAGAGATAACCTGAAATATCCAACGAACGTGGCTCTGAAAATGGCTGTCATGATGTTGGGGAAAAAACGAATAAGGAAAACGGTAGTAATGCATGAGAAACAATATGTACACAATCCTTCACTGCGGTGAAAATTTTGGTGAGTTGTGTTGGTGAAGCTTGGGAAGGCATACAAAGAGATTATCTGAGTATAACAGAGAGGTCAAATAGGGGCAAACAATGACCTAGGCTGAGTGGAAAACAGCCCCTTGAAAACAGTCACTCCTAAAAGCCCCTGGCCTGAATTTTCTGGGATTTCAAGGGATTTTGATCCACCGTCTCTAAGAGCCATGTACTGAAGAAGAGATTCACAATCACTGTCGATGCCAGAATGGTGCACAACTATGGAAAGGTGTGAGCTTTTGATGAAACAAACGACATGCCTAAATATAACCAGATTTCAGGTTGAAGACAAGAATATTGTTGTTAGGATGCAATATGCTCCAGGTTAGAGAAAGAGGTAGTCACTATGTCTGGTGACTGTAAGACCTTTGGGTAACTAAAGTATGGATGTAAATATGTGACAGTCAGACCAAACTGAAAATAAAACTTAAGACTGTTCAGAATGATAGCACTGTTAGACAATTTATGGTTGATACAAAAATATGGAGAATAGGGAAGGCTTGCGCACTTGGACTGTATGCACCCTCTTTCTGTGGCAAATTCCAGCTCTTAAATTTATTTTTATACTGAACTAGTTTGTTATAGTTCCCTTATTGCATGTGGTCAAAATTCTCCCTTGTTTTTATGCTTTCTGATTCTGATTATGGTGACTTTTTCTGTCCTTCTCCTCTGTCTCAGAAAATAGAATCAAATCAAAACCATGAGTAAAATGACGGGTGGAGGTGATGCTCCAAGAGTGCCCAGACGTCGGCAGTCCGTGTTTGACATTACAGAAGCAAGACGCAGAGGAGAAGAACATCTGAATAAAGGCCCTTGGACGTTAGCAGAGGATGCAAAATTAATGGCTTATGTCTCACAACATGGAGAAGGAAATTGGAATGCAGTCCAAATGCACTCAGGCCTTTCCCGCTGTGGGAAAAGCTGCCGTCTACGATGGGCAAATCACTTGAGGCCAGAACTAAAAAAGAGTCCACTTACTGAAGAGGAGGAGCGTCGAATCATTGAGCTTCATGCTCAGATGGGAAACAAATGGGCTAAAATGGCAACACAGGTCTGTTCTATATAACTTCTTTGCACTTTCATTAACTTATATGCTCATGTTAAGCTTCAATAATATTGAGAGACTTGATTGAGTAGTAGTTTGTATTTGATGTCCTTATGTTATGACATGGATGAAATAGTGACTGTTGACTCTATTGATGAATTGCTGTGGGCAATGCTATTTCAATACGTTATAGATGCCATATATGTGTACACACACATATTAAATTGTTCCGTTTTATCCATCTTTGTACCACTATAAATTAATTATTATATTCAGTTTAACAATTGTTAATTTAATGTAATTGTTAATTATTATATTCAGTTTAGCAATTGTTAATTATTATATTCAGTTTAGCATATATGTGTACACACATATATTAAACTGTTCCGTTTTATCCATCTTGGTACCACTATAAATTAATTATTTATATTCAGTTTAGCAATTGTTAATTTCTTTGTATTCTAGATTGCATGTTAATCCAGAGATTAGGCATGGAAGGCATGGCATGTGATTTTGTTGTAGGAGCTAAGACTGATCAAGGGGATGAGACTTGTTTCAGTCCATCTCCATCTTTTTTGGGTGGGGATTAAGCTTTCTGGTTATTACCAACTTTTTGAGAGTTGGTGGGCACTTGACTGACAGATGTCATAGAGCTAAGAAGGGAAAAGGTATATAACTGTTTGTTGAGAGCATTGGGAGGGAAAAAGTTGGTTAGAAATGGAACAGATAAAACAAAATGTATTATTAAAAAAAGTCAATCATGGCGTGTCTTTCTGAAACTGAACCCTCAACCTTGATTTTTATAATTATAGTCTGATATACAAAATACGTTGGTGTATTGTGGTGATTTTAGTGCAATTAGGTTTCTAAATGAGAAGCCTGGTGATGCTGTGTAATACTAATAGCTAGTTTGCTTGGTTTGTGTTAAGAGGCTGCATGGTTTCATCATGGTATGGTTGTATTTATTTGCTGATATTTAGAGGACCTTTCTATGATCTATTAAATCGGACTGAAGGATCTGGACAGAGCTTTAACAGTGATATACGAAAAGTATCATGAACCCGAGCCTCACTTGGCAACTCCAGTTTATAAGCAACTGGACCTATTCCCTGCTTGATTCTGTAAGGCCCAAAGAACCTAGGAGCTAATTTCTGATTACTCCTAGTTGCAGCTGAAATCTGACGATAAGGCTGAAGCTTCAAAAACACCCATTGCCCTTTTTGAAATTCTCTATCGGTGTGATGAGAATCTGCCCTTTGCTTCATCATGTTGATAGCACGTGAGAGTTGATGCTTGGCCACCAATAATGCTTCTTCCCGAGCTATAAAGGATCAATATACAGCTTCCACAACTGCTGATCTAGGCAGATAAGGCACAACCACCCCAACCTCCAAGCCAATTTGTAGTCGAGATAACCATGAGAGGCCCCATTATCAATTAAAATCTGTACTGGCCGACGTCTTGCATACCCTTGTATTCGCATGGAGATAATGCCTGCACTACCTTGCATTGCATGAAGAGATATCTGGAGACATTCATCAGTGTTGAGAAGAGAGTCATCCAGAGGCGTCTCGCGCTCGTCGGGGCCTTCGTTATCGTCCCCTATTTCCTTGGTATCCAGCTCAATCAATTGAAGTTGTAAATGTTGACGCTGGGGACATGTATGACTACGGGAGCAAGGCTTATGACATTAGAAACAGCGGTTTTTGGTGCGTAATTCATCTAAATCATCGTTGCCAACAGTAGCATTCCCTTTCACGTTATACACTTTTGTTTGTGCTGTTGACAGTGTCGAAGAACCCGTACTAGCCCCGCCATTGGTTTTGCTTGGGTACCCAGTGGTTTTTGCAGTCACATTCGATTTATGACTGATCCCTGGAGACCCAATTGAGAAAGATTGCGTTTTGGCATTCTTCCACTGGAATTGAGATGTCGAAGAATTATCGATGGCCTGTCGTGGCCATGTTTTCAAAGTTGTCTCATCCTGGAGATTATACTGATGCTTCTCGCCTCAATTAACAGTCGAGGCTGTTGAAGCCGAACCTATCGATCATAGACAAAAAACCTTTTCCTTAGATATTCTTCTTTTTGAAAACCATAATTCTAATTTCCTAGTTAGTCTACCTTTTGTTTCTCAAGTTTCTTCAACAAGTGGAAAGAACTGTTTTAACTCAGGAAAACACGGTCCCTTTAATTGCCACCTTTTCTTCCCATTTGGAGTGGAAAGTGATGGAGACTATTTAAACTCTTTTGTTCAACCATTATCTTGCTCCATAGACCAATGGCAGAGAAGCAGGGTTTGCTTGTTCATGTCTCTGGTGCTTTGTCATTAGCATTATGCATTTATAAATTTTAAAATTATTAAAAATTTCTTTAAGGCAGGGAGTAGGATAGAATAGAAAGGATATGAAGTCTGCCAATAGAAGCATAATGAGCTTCTGCTCTTTGAGGCTGTTGCACTGGATGTCTCAGCATTTTGGCTTGAATAAAAAGGAAGAAAGAAAGAAGTGTTTTTTGGAATGTTTTTGTATGTTTCCGTAAGTATCATTGAATTTTAAGAACTGCCATAGAAAACAAATATTAAGATCACATTAACATTTATAACATGAGATATCAGTATATGCATTTTGGTTGCTGTGCCATATAAATATCAAATATATTATTTTTAGACAAATATTAAATATATGAATAATCTATTTAAAGAAAAACAATCAGTGTGTGATAAGAAGTGAACATAGTTTTTGACCTGCTTCATAAAAAGTAAAAATGAATAATAAAGATGGATAATGAAAATGAGAAAATGTATTAACTACAGTAAGGACCTTATGTTGAATAGCATGCCTTATTTATTCAGTATAATTAACATCATTTTGTTTGCTGTGTTATTGAATAAAATGTGATCATGTCTCATTTTTTGTTATCTTTTCTCTTCACTGCTTCTTTCTCTGTTTCAGTTGCCTGGACGTACAGATAATGAAATAAAGAACTACTGGAACACTAGAATTAAGAGAATGCAACGAGCTGGATTACCTCTTTATCCTTCTGAAGTACGCCAGCGGGTACGCAGTCAAGAAAATCAGAATATGGGTACTTTGATGAGTGGAGACAGCCAGCACTCTGAGATCTCACAAGATGGCATCTTCAATATCCCACAACTGGATTTCAAAAATTATGATTTCAGTCGGGCTCATGCATTTGCTCCATCTGGTTTAGATATTCCTGACAGCAGTCTGTTTCAGCAACCTGTAGGCCCACCATATAATGATCTTATTTTCTTTGGAAACAGTGCGAAACACCTTAGGGAGTCAGATATGTTTTATAATAGATTGGACAATAGTAGCAACTATATGATCCCTGCGAATGCGAATTATCCTGCTGAGCCGCCTCTTTTGTCATATCCAAGCAATCTGCCCCTTGACCCCAATTATCTGTTTTGTGGTGATAATCTTCATGGCAGCCATGCCGCTTTAAATGGCACTTTCTCTTCTTCGGCGCCCATACCTGAGGCAATGAAGCCAGAGCTCCCTTCACTCCAATATTTAGAAACTCAACAAGGTAGCTGGGACGCAAATGCATCCCCGCTTCCTTCACTGGAGTCTGCTGATACAATGTTTCAGTCTTCTCCAGTTGAACAGTATCAGTCATTTGCTGTTACTCCAGCTAGTGATGGTTTGTTAGAATCAGTAGTCTATGATACCAGGCTTCCCAGGGGCTCAAATAATAAAGATTCATTGTGGAATACTACTGACGAGTGCATGGTGAATGTGGCTAGAACTGAGACGGAATGGGACCCAAATTCTCCCTTTGGTCACTCTTCTGCTTCTGTTCATACAGTTTATACTCCTGTTAGCATCAGCTCAGTTGATGACCCCCACCACATGGAACACACAAGAGGTGAGTGTTCTATTTGTTTTTATTTAGTTGGTTAGCGTGAACTGTATTTTTTTTCTGATGATTTTTTTTGAGATGCTATTTTCCTCTTTAGCAGATCATGAAATGAGACAGGAAGCGATTTCTCAGGGTCCACCTCACGTTGGCCAAAGCCAAGAAACTTCCAGTCCGATAGACACAACACGGTCAGATGCTTTGCTCGACTCGGTTTGGTTTGGGAATGAGACCGGTGACCTCTAGGAAGTTGGTTATCTTGATTTGTGCGTTGCTTGACTTGTTTGTATCGATTTCTCAGGGTCCACCTCACGTTGGCCAAAGCCAAGAAACTTCCAGTCCGATAGACACAACACGGTCAGATGCTTTGCTCGACTCGGTTTGGTTTGGGAATGAGACCGGTGACCTCTAGGAAGTTGGTTATCTTGATTTGTGCGTTGCTTGACTTGTTTGTACCTCTTCGATATGAGCGATTGGATTAGTCTTGAGAAATTCTGTTACCTTCATCAGAAGCTACAGTTGTTATATCTGTTAATCTCAGTTCAATAACGGTTTGAAGATGCTGCTGCAGATTTTGAGAGAATGGGGTTTGAGAATTACTTTATCAGATAAACTGACCTGATAAATTGTTTTTGAAGATGGTGCAACTGATGTTGCAAGAGTGGATTTTGGAAAAACAATTTGTCAGATAACCAGACTCCATCAATTTCGTTTGAACATGATAAAAATTAATTATTTATAGCTTATAAACAAGGGGGAGTTAAGGACTAAAACGACTAGTTATTTGCAGATAAAAATTTTAAATTTCTAAAATTATTCGGCAACTCCAACATCCTTCTTTCAAGTACAATCTGCTTTCTTCTGAGCAAAAAAAAAAAAAAAGTACAATCTGCTTTCTAATTAATCCATTTTATTTACTGCAATTTTTATGGGGTTTTATTGGTGTTTAGAATATTTTATCGGTTGAAATTGTACAATTTATGAATATTTTATTGGCTTTTTTTTTTTTTGGGGGGGGGGGGGGGGGATTGGGACACCAAAATTGCCTTCTTTTGGTGTCCCTTTTACTAATTGAATTTTGGTGTCTCTTTTACTAATTGAATACTTAACGTGGACTTCAGGCACCTCAATTCTAAACCGGGACAGTTAATATGTCAAAATTCTTCCTTATAATTATAAAAATGCCACCTGCCACCATTTTTATTTTTTACTTTCCTTTCGAAAAATGAATGTCTTTTGGAGAAGTAAAATTTAGTCTATCTAGACTGCAACAAGAATTAACGATGTGTATATCACTATTTCTCCCATCCCATTGATTTCATTTAGCACTTATAATTACAAGAGTATTTATAGATCACCCGGTCCACACAGTGAGATTCAAACTTACACATTCTTATTCTTATGGTTATGAGATAACTATTTATCAATTGAATCAAATTTTGTTGGCATCCAGTTAACTTTGCTTGAAGATGAAAGAAAAAAACTTCTAAATTTACTCATCAATTTTTCTTCTTTGGAGATATTTCCGTTGCCTTTTGTTCGACAAGGGCTTCCCATCGAAGAAGTCGTTGAACGGACCTATTATCCTGATAGAGATTGGAGAGGTATGGTACTCTCACTACTACTGATAACGCTCTACCTTCTTCAGAAGAGTTTATGAAAGTACAAGATAATGGGTCTTCATCTTCAACTTCATAAGAATCATTATCAGTACCCGTCGATGTTTCTTCATCTGTTCTGAAAGCTGGTTCAAGAAAGATAGAGGGGAAGAAAAAGCATTGGAGAAGGAGAAGCAGAAGCAGATCATATTGCAGCTCAAACCCTTATGCGTATGCATCTCTACGGTAACTCCCCCTTCGAGATCGTCTTCCTCCTCACAAACCTACTCCTCAAGCAGCTGCACTATTACCAGTCAAGAAAAAGGAAGAAGAATGTCATGAAGGACCATGATTACAAGGAGAAAATAGAGGGTAGAGATGGGAATAATGAAGAATTGGAAGCTCAGAATATAATGTGGGATATGAAAGTGATCAGCATGGTCAAAGAGAAGAAGCTCAATAATAAGAAGATGAAATTAGGTCCAGAGATGATCAAGTCAGAAGGAGAACCGCTGATGATAAGAACTGTGACAGGAAGAAGTGAAGCCATCACAAAGCTATATATGTATGTGACGTCTGTAATAAATATTTCCCATGTTTTCAAGCTTAGGAGGACATAAAACCAAAGGAAGTGGTGGAACAAAGACAAGAAGAAGAAAAAGTGGAAGAAGAAGACAAGATTTGCATTAATGGATCTTTATAGTCAACTTCAGGATTAAGTGGTGAAGAAGGAACGGCTCTGATTAGTTGTAAAGAGAGACTAGCAAAAAATTCGAATGATAAGGAATTTTTTCCTTAATTAATTTCTTTATCCCATAAAATAATTTTCCTAAGATTTTCGGGCTAAAAATTATCGTCTAGCTATTTTTCTTAAATTATTAATTTAGTACTTATAGATTTCCGGATTCAGTTTACTGAAATTTTCAAAAAGTTAAATTCTCTAACAATTTACTTATTTCATTAATTTTTGAATAAATTTTATATGTTACGATTTCCAAACTCCAACCTATCAATATATTCATAAATTTAATTTTTTTTTATCGGATTTTAATTTTTTTTTTCAAAAGTTCAAACAATAAAGAACCTAATTTTTTTTCAAAAGTAATTATTTTTTAAAAATGTGTTTTTTTTTATTTAAAAATTGAAATAATGTAAATAATTATTCCTGATAAATCACCAGCAAGATTTATGACTCAAATATTCATCCAAATTTTAAATTTGAACAGAAGTTGGGCATGTTGAACTGGATTATTATTTTATCAGGGAAAGAGAGTGGTACGTTTACTAGCAGTCTAGCACCAATGTTTTCATTTACTTCGAGTTTATTTTTCTCATGTTGCATGAGAGAAACAAGATTCCTACACACACATAAAATGATGGGAACCATGAATATATATAGTACTAATTATATATATATGCGGGTCCCACCATTTTATGTGTGTGTGGCATAAAGAAACATTTCTCCTACAACATGAGAAATGTTTTTCCTCATTAATTATGTATAAAAATCACAAAAGGATAATCATTTTCCATCAACTTTCCTCCTCGTAGATATAACCTTTCATTCTCAGTCTTTGGCTGCCAAGTCTAAGACTCGATGTCTAAAGGAGACACTACTCGTGATCATGCAAGAAAGGAAAAAAAAAAAAAAAAATACTGTCTCTTTCTGCATCTAAGAAACCAAAAATGCTTCGCAATCTGTGGCGAAAATATTCTTTCTTCCTTGGGCGGATGTTTCAGGTGCTTGTTTTGAGTCACAGACGCATTGTGCTATCTGCAAATATGAAATTCTCATTAAAATGGAAGGAGGTCTTTTATCGTCTATGAGAAAAGAGAATACTATTTCCATCTGAGTCGTTGCCGGTCCTGGAACTCAAACATGTTGTCTGGGTTGTGGCCAAAGGAAAATTATATCTTTACTGGATGTTCCAGAAACCCCCAAAAAGTGACTAGAATGCAAAAATGAAATTCGCAGTAACTTTGAAGCGACAATTGTTTTTTGTGGGTACGAAGTCTGTTGTTACCATTTGAGATGTCTTGCTCTCTGTGAAAAAGTGTCCGGTAAGTTTAGAATATCCTAATTAAGGTGGGTGGCTCAATTTAGGGGATGAATTCATGGTAGTTAGGAATTGGTTTATATAGTTGATCAAATAATTGATATTGTGGGAAAAAAGGGAAACTTTTTTCAAATGCTGCTTTGACAGTTTCTCATATCAGTTATGTAAGAACAATTTATTTATTTTGCATTACAAACCAGGACGGTACCACTTGTGAGAAGGAGGACATTGGAGAGTGAAAAATAAAACGAAAAATCCTTTTCAAGGCTCTTTTTATCAAAAAAATTTCAGAAAAGGCTCCAAAATTCTGAAAATTTCAGAAAAAGCCTCAAGATTCTGAAAATTCCAGAAAAAGCCCTAAGATTCTGAAAATTCCAGAAAAGGCCGTTCAGAGTTTACAGAGTTGTTAACCGGGCTGATATAGTTGTTGGCGGGGTACTGATATAGTTGTTAACTGGGCTGATTTAGTTGTTAAAAAATTTACTATAGCAGTACCCTACTAACAACTATATCAATCCCATTAACAACTCACGTTGGGTCTTTTCTGGAATTTTTAAAATCTTGAGGCCTTTTCTGAAATTTTCAGAATCTTGGGGTCTTTTCTGGAATTTTCAGAATTTTGGGGCCTTTTCTGGAATTTATATAGGCCTTGAAAAGAATTTTTCAAAAAAAGAAAGAAAAAGAAAAGTAGAAAGTGTTATGAATATAATATTTGTGTGGATATTCATATATCCCTATTATCTCTATTGTCTCGAGTCTCGACTCTTGAGTATCCCACATATCTCTTGTTGTCATGTAATTTGTAGATATGGACCTTATTGAGATTGTAAAGTTATGGACCTTATTGAGATTGTAAAGTTATGCCTATATAAGTAGAGGGTATGTTTTATGTACTATGTATACCTTGGATAGTGAATAAGAATCTTCTCTCTTTCTCTAATCTTATTTCCCTTTATTTTCTTGATGAGTTGATTATTTTATAGATTTTTTTTTTAAAATTATTATTATTCCCGGAGCTGCAGGAGGCTGTCACTTGCAGAAATTTAAACATTACCCCATCCAAAAACGTATGCAAGGCTGCCGTTCGATTTCCAGAGTAGTGGGCAACAAAATTTGAAGGAGTGCGGTTTGAATCCAAAAGTATGAGAAGCGATTATTTATAAATGCTTTAGAATATAGTTTGCTTCCTGTAAGGCTCTGATTATAAAGGTAGCTTTAGCTCCTAATTTATGTTAATTAGGGTGTTAAGATGTGGCATTCTATGCATATTTTGTAAATTCATGTGTCTATTTGATGGCTAGAGGTCAGGATTAATGTGGCGACTGAGAGTTGAGAGATCCTGTTTAAGGATATCGATTTTTTTTTTTAAAATGCATAAATAATTTACATTCATGCATATAGAGGAAATTTAACAGAATCAACTTAATTTATTAAGTTCTAATTTATCCCAGTTCATGAAAATGGAATTAACTCTTTAGCGAGGTAGTTAACAAAACAAAATATTAATATTTATTGATATTATAATTTTAAGGCCAGCACAAATGATACTCTCGATTTCTTGATTAGACAATGGTTATTTTGTAAAAGTCCACTGTACGATTTAAACCATGGCATGAGAAGAAAAATCGTGGCACTTTGACTAAAGTCCTGAAGGTTTGTGATTAAAATATCGAATGACATAATTAAATAGTGTCTTGAAGACTAATTACTCCTAGAAAATTATGTCACTAAAAGTAATAGCGTCTTGAAGACTAATTAGCATATTTATATAATTGTGAATTATAAGTGAATTCTAGAAGGATTTAAAATGTTAGGAGTATATATATATCCAAGCAAATTCTTATACTTATAAAATGCCTGAATGATCAAATACATGTATGGATTTAGATATAAACGTATTGAAGAATTCAAGTTGCAAGAAGCATACAGTCAAAGTATATGATACTCCTTAAAGGATTGAAGTTGCTAGAAGCAGACAATTCAATCAAGATGTTTATTTGATTTGAAGCAACCGGGGTGTACGTGATATTATGAACTAGATAAATATATGTTCAAGAAATGATATAAGATATCTATTCTACCCATGTATTTTATAAAAATATTTGAAAGAGAGTTTACTATAATTACAATTTATGTTGAAGAGCTTAAATATCTCTGGAACTCTGAAAGAGTTTGAAAAACTGTGAATTAATTAAATTCTTGAAGAGCTTGCTGAAGTTAAGAATTATTTGAAGAAAGCATTAGAAATAAAGGATTTGAGAAGAATAAAGTTTTTTTCTTTTTCCTTTCTGAAATGCTTGGTCAAGAAGTACCATGTCTTTATATCTCAAAAAGATAATAAAGAAATACTTAATCGAAAAGTATTATATCTTAGTGTAATTAAACCACTAGTGTGTATCTAGCTAGTCATACATGACTAGATATATCATATGCTTATTAGCATGAAAAAATTATTTAGCAATATGAAGACATTACAATGGACTACATCAACGACAGAGAGTGAAATGAGTATCCACCAAATCCGTTCCAATGAATTCTAGCAAATTTGTTCAAGAAGTCAATTCCTACAACAATATTTGGAAAATTTGCTTGCGACATCAGACTTGGTAGATTCAAAGGTTTCAATTCATGTTGTCACACTACAAGAAAATATCGTATTTGTGACGGAAAAAATTCCGTCGCAAATTTTAGGAAATTTGCGAGAGAAATTCATTTCCCTCGCAAAAAGGTGATTTTTGCGAGGGAAATCATCATCCCTCGCAAAATGAACGAAATTTTGCGAGGGACAAATCATTCCCTCGCAAAATGGATAAAATTTGCGAGGGATAAAATATTCCCTCGCAAAATATGGCATTTTGCGAGGGATAATTTATTCCCTCGCAAAATTGTAGACATTTTGTGAGGGAATCGTCGTTCCCTCGCAAATTTTGTGCATATTGCGAAAAATTGGGGGGAAATTTCCCCCCAATTTTGCGAGGGAAGAAGTTTTCCCTCGCAAAATGTGCCTATTTTGAGAGGGAACTGTTCTTCCCTCGCAAAATTTGTCAATTTTGCGAGGGATCCTTTATTCCCTCGCAAATTGGCAAAAAAATTGGGGGGAAATTTCCCCCCCAATTTTTTCGCACTTTTGCGAGGGAAGAATAGTTCCCACGCAAAATAGGCATATTTTGCGAGGGAACAGCTGTTCCCTCGCAAAATTTGTCAATTTTGCGAGGGATCCTTTATTCCCTCGCAAACTGGTGAAAAAATTGGGGGGAAATTTCCCCCCAATTTTTTCGCACTTTTGCGAGGGAAGAATAGTTCCCTCGCAAAATTTGTCAATTTTGCGAGGGAAGAGCAGTTCCCTCGCAAAATAGGCACATTTTGCGAGGGAAAACTTCTTCCCTCGCAAAATTGCGAAAAAATTGGGGAGAAATTTCCCCCAACTTTGCGAGGGAACTAGAATTCCCTCGCAAAATGTCTACAATTTTGCGAGGGAATAAATTATCCCTCGCAAAAGTGTAATTACATATATGTTTTTTAATAATTAAAACTCTTTGTGCCCACTGCCCAAGTGACAAGTGTCCAGCGAATTCTAAAAAAAAAAGAGCCAATTCCTCAAATTCCAATCCCCATTTCATTTCCACGTCGTGACTGCGTCTGCCTCTTTCCTTCGCCGCGACTGTGTGGCTTAACCCTAATCCTCAAATCCCTAATTTCACGATCATCAATTGGCCTCACCGAGCACCGTCCCCACTCCCTCACCATCCCCACTTCAGAATCAGGATCCATAAGAAGATAAAACGGATCTGCGCCCGCCGACTCTTTATTCCCCAATTATATTTTCCTTTTCTGCGTCTCTTGGTACTGTGCAAAACCCTAGCTTCTTGCTACTCGATCGCATCATCGCTGAGTTTCAGTTTGTCCAGAGTAAGCCTCTTCTCCATCTAATTTTTACTTTCTTTCTCTCCTTGTATGACTTTTCTATATGGCGTCATCCGTATGTGGTGTTATCAAGCCCTGGTTTGATTCATGGGTGTTGACTATCTTGAAGATCTATAGTTGCATCCGAGTTTATAACGTTATCGCAATTATCTAGAGTAATCGATGCAGAGGATTTGAAATTTTCAATGAGGAAAAGGAATACTATCTGATACTATCTTTAATCAATTAATATCGGGCATGTTTTATGAAATTTTCAGCGGATTGGAAGCGTATATTGTTATATTATCCAATACTATCTTTAATCAATTAATATCAGGCATGTTTTACATTACTTGGTTTTGATTTGGTTGGAAAGATATCTATTTATTCGATGAGCGCTCTATTTTCTTTTTATGATTGAATTATCCGTTCAATATATTAACTTTTTCCCCTCGGTTGGATTCTTGCTACATGCTAATATCTCTTCTCCATAAAATTTAACATTGTCTACGTTCTAAAGTCGTTATTGATAGAAAAAAAAAAAATCAGTGATGCTTCAAGGTCATGTGTTGATCAGACCTAGCTCCTTTACTTATCATTGTTTAATACTCAGGTTAGTGAATGAGGAAGAGGCCATGCTTCCACTTTCTCATCCTCCCATATTCCCCACTGTAATATTTTTGTTGCGATCTTCTAGCCTTTTCTTGCTATGGTTGTATGGCTAAATGGGCCAAGTAATATTTTTCAAGGTCTTTGAAGCCGAAGAAGAAATTATATTGAAGATTTGAAATTAATGTCCGCCTCCTGATGGTGATGGCAATACCGATGGTGATCCTGACCAGACTGCTGCAGTTTAGACTTTTTTGTAGTTTATTTTAGTTGAAACATTATACTTTGTAATATTTTGTTATTTCTATGTAAACTCTGATGCTTGTTACAATATCTTTTTATCATATGTAAGTCTTTTTATTTTCTAATTTTTAATATTTTTTATGAAATTAATTAAATTTTTAAAATCATTTTATTTTTTTAAAAAACTAATTGGGATTTGCGAGGGAAATATCTTCCCTCCCAAAATTGAAACAATTTTGCGAGGGAATATTATGCCCTCGCAAAATTCAATCATTTGGATTTTGCGAGGGAGTAGCACTCCCTCGCAAAATTTGAAATTTGAGAGGGATTAGTTCCCTCGCAAAAATTTCAAATTTGCGAGGGATATAGTTCCCTCGCAAAATCTCGAGATTTTGCGAGGGAACTTATTCCCTCGCAAAATCCAAAATTTTGCGAGGGATTCATATTTCCCTCGCAAATTTCAATATTTGCGAGGGAAAATGGTTCCGCCGCTAAATCCAAATTTTGCGACGGAAATATTCATTTTTGCGACGGAAAATTGGTTTGCGTGGGCGATTTTTGCGACGGAAAAAATTTCGTCGCAAATTCCGCCGCAAATCAGTTTTGCGACGGAAATTTGCTCTTTTGCGAGGGAAAAATTCTGCCACAAAAAACTGATTTTTTTGTAGTGTCAAGAGGGGGAGCTAATACATATATACTCTTTTTCACTTGTCTATGATTTTATTCAACTGGGTTTTTCTAGTAAAGCAGCACTGGATAGCGTATCAATGAACAATGTACTCTTTTTTTTCTTGGCTAGGATTTTAATTATTAGTTTTTTCCTAATTAAAGTTTTGTTAATGAGGCACATTTGTATATGATAGATATCAAATGGGAGTGTTATGGATATAATCTTTGTGTGGATTTCCATATATCCCCATTATCTCCCATTATCTCAGTTATCTCTAGCTTCCCACGTTTATCTCTTATTATCATCTAATATGTAGATATTGATTCTATTGAGAGTATAAAATTATGCCTATAAATGGAGGGCATGTGTTATATACTATATACATCTTGAATAGAGAATAAGAATCTTCTCCTTTTCTCTCATTGTATTTCCGTTTTATTTATAACATAAAGAGATCTTTTTCCCCAATACAAAAAAGTAGTAAGCCCAAAATTATATCAGAAACTAAGCCTTGGGAAAAATATTTATGTGTTGGTTTTAAAATATCTAACGGCATAGGAAGTTAATAATGTATATTAATTGGGACAAGAAGTAATTTTTTATAAGTGAATGAGGTTAACTAATTTTTTATAAACTTTTTTTTTTTAAAAAAGTACAATAATCAAAATATTATAGTAATGGATTTGAATTTATAAAGTTGAATTAATTTTTTTAAAACATAATTCCCCTAAAATAGTTATGTTTGAAAATATATCGTAAAGTGTAACATCCTAAATTTTGAGGTTATAATTCTAGGAATGAAATTGAGATACATAGGTGGCTAAGTCAATAGGAGTAAAAAATTATAAGCTTATTATAAGGAAAAACTTAAGATAATTATTAAAAATTACTTTGCTCCTTGAAAAATTTGAGGGAAAGTTATGAAATGTTATTTTGAGGATCAAGAAATATTATGAAGGGATTAATTACAAAAAATTGGCCTAAATAGTTTTTAAGCTTTTTTTTTTTTTGGGAATTTAGAGCCTATTTTTCTTGAAATTCAAGGAAAAATAGTTAGAGGATAAATTTTGGCCAATAAATTTTAGAGTTTATATTTTATCGCTTAGATAAACTAATTGAGGAAGAAAATCCTTAGATAGTATTAATGATTAATTTTCAACACCCATTTAATGTTTGCAACTAAATGAATAAAGGATCAAGTTTCAAACATAATTCTTGCACGGGATAAAGAGGCTCAAATGAGTTATTTTTATGAGTGGACCCCTCAATTGCCCTGCCACTCTCTTAACGCACGACACATACGCACACCTCTCTCACTCTCATGTCCGGATAGTACTCGCACACACTCTATATCTCTCGACACACACACCCCTCCACTAAAACCGTTCTAGCTCCCTTAGGTCCTCATTTCGGCCAGCACAACCGAAAGAATGCACAGAGAGAGAGAGAGAGAGAGAGAGAAGCCGAGAATCGCCGAAGAAGAGGAAGAAGGAGAAGCCGGAACTCACATGCAAACCGATTATTAGATTAAGGTGAACCGCCTAATTCTTTTCCCATATTTGTTTCCTACATTTGCTGAGGTTTTGAGAGTTGTTGGGGTCTGAAACTCATCGTTAGTGAAAGAGAGCTTATGACAGTTTCTTTGCTGCATGCATGTCGAATTTGAGGTTCTTTGGCTCTGTATTGAAGCACCAAAATCAAGCATGCAGTGTAGGGTCCAATGTTATCAGATCTCTAAAGTTTTAGGCCTGAATTTGAGATTGCATGTCATCTCTTTCATATTAGTTTCTTGTCCGAAAGAACAAAGCTTACATGTATGCCTATTTTATAAGTTAAAGCTTGAGTTTTTTTGGTGAGTTTGGCTCGGTTTCTTTTAGTTTTTGATATTTCAATGTGTTCTGGAAGATGAATATAAAAAAGAGCAGATAATAAGAAGAAACATGTGGTTAAAATAAAGTTGTAAGGCTGAGTGTCTTTTGTGGAAAATTCGTGAGGCCGTTGAATTTGTGTGAGGTTATGACCAGGTAAACGATCTCTTCTGTATGTGAAATTTGGTATGGAGATAGTACACATATTAAGATTTAAAATGATTTTGAGAACATATTAATCGGAGGTCTAAAATAAAAGTTATAGATTTTCAAGTTAGATAGGAAAAACTGGGAAGATCCTGTTTTCTAATTTTTGGTTTTGGATTCGTGTGAGGTTTTGACAAAGGAAAAGATGTTTTCTGTCTGTGAAATTTGGTGTGGAGATATTAAACCTCTTAATATTTAACATGAATCCTATAACACATTGATCGGAAGTCTAGAACCAAAGTTATGAATTTTTCAAGTTAAACAAGAAAAACTAAGAGAATCTGTTTTCCAGATTTGGGTGGTAACCATTTTTGCAAATTCTCTGAGGTTATAATCATAAATTGTTATAGGAATTATTTTTCCTTTAAATTAGGCTTACGTAGGCTTAAGTAGGAACTGGAATTGTCTCATTTGAAGTTTCCTAGATTAAGTTATGATTTTTTTAAAGTTCCTTGAAAAATTATAGGCAGAATTTCTGTTAGGTCTAAAAATGATCACAGTTTTGGACAATTGCAACTATCAATGAGTTGAGAGTTTTGGGTAAGATTTGAAAGGCTAGTTTGTGGAATTAATGGTTTGGTTATAGAGGGTAGTGGGTATTTAAACTTGTCTTAGTGGGTATATAATAACATATAGGTAAAAGATTATTATTGATGACCAACTATTTCATATAAAAAGGACAAGCTTTATGAGTGGGTCTAGAAGAATATAATTTTAATTATGTTATTAAGATTAGAATGAGCAATAACCCATCTCTATGTGAATTTCAAAATTATAGGAATTGACATTTGTTTGAGCTCAAGAGAAAAGTGAACAAAAAAGGACTTTGGTGAAGGTATAATTTTGAAAAGGTCAACACGTAGTAACTCTTTCTCTAATTTTTTTATGGGCAATTGTTCTGCATCTTTGTTTGTTCTGTCAATTATTTCCTTTTCATGAATATATGGGTTATTTGATGATAATGAGACTGTGTCCCGAGGCTGTAAGTCCTAATAAGGCTATAAGACCTAATGTTCATTTTGCATGATTACTGGATTGTGTGTCTTTGGGCTTGTAGACTTGATGTGCAATCTGTGTAAATATTGGTTGTGTGTTCCTATGATTCATGATGATTGTGCTGTATAGTGAATGCCAACTAAATATATTGATTGTTGTCTTGTTGATTTGATGACTTGTTTTAAATGCTTCGTGAACTTGCATGTTATGATTGTTTGTGGTTAGTGTTGGGATTCTCAAGAATCTCCCCCTTTTCGTAAAATGATATAAAGAAAAGGAGCTTGAAATGTAAAGGCATGGTTATTGCCGATGATTGACAAGGTTGAGAAGTTGGATACCTTTGTTTTTTTTTTTTTTTGGTCATTCTGTATAATCTTTTCATTAGATTTTTTTTTCTTTTTAATTTATTTTTGGTGGAATTAGCAAGTGTGGCTAATGTAGTAGTGTGTATACCTTATGAACACATAGTAGTTGAAACCCATATTGATATTATATTTAGTTATTGCTGGAAGGTTTGGTATGTATGAAACTATGAATCGAGCCCATAATGTAATGAATGATTAATCATAGAGTAGAGCAATAGATGAAATTTAATATTAGTGAAGTACTCTAATACTATTAATTTTGATTTAAGGAATGATGATATTTTAATGAAGAGATTGAACTACTAATAACTATTTTCAAAAGTTTATACTTTTTTAGAAAGTCCATTCGATTCCCAAGATCATATCTTGTTTTTGGGTTAAGTTTTTTAACTCTTAATGAAAAGTTTTTACCCCACAGATCAAATTTGGCTTAGTGATTTGAAATCATTATTAAATAACACATTTAAATTGTCTAAAGGTAAGACGTTACACTCTTATAGTAAGACGTTACACTAGTATAGTATTAGAGCTTAAGGTATGGCTTTACAAGGATTGGAATCAGAGCCATGTTTTATTTAGTTTGAATGATTGTGTCACTCTATTATGAGATTAAAGTAGGGTGTCACATAAATTTTATTTTGTATTTTTAAATCTTTATTAGAGTTGCAATAAATTTATCATTTTAGTTTTTCTTTGTACATATTTCAAAAAATATCCTCGCAGGTTTTACTGATACTAATTTAAATGTTTTTACTGTAATATAAATTTCAGTTGGGACATAACAATTTGAAAATATACCATAAATAATTAAATATTAGGTAGTAACAGAACTTTCTTGAGTTTTGTTCCCTGTTATGAAAGAGCCTCACTCTTTCGGAAGGTTTGGATTTTTAGTAAACTAAAGAAAAAAATTCTCACTACCCTTGAGAAGTCTAATTTCTCGTCCTTTACTATCCGCAAATTAAACCGTACCTTAATTTATTTCTTTGGTAGATATTTGTATTATTTTTTTTCCTTATTTACTAGCCAGGAATATCAATAATATCCATCTTTTATTAATTAAATCTTATATTTCAACTCAATTATATAACCCACCAAAAGAATTGAGATTTCCCAATATATATATATATATATATATATATATATATATATATATATGCTTAACAATAGCAAGATGCATTATTTAATCCAGAATGCTTGAATTTGATGACTAAAGGGAAGCTTTCTGTAATACCCTAAAATTCTCAAGCATATTTTGACAAATAAATACTTATTGAAAATATGTGGTCTCAAACCTTAGAAGTTTAGTGATTATTATTTTAGGTAATTTCATTTTGAAATTAAATAAGCTAAAGACCAAATATTCTAATTTCTTTGGGAATCATAAAACATCATAAAATCTCATATTAGGGATTTTTCCCAAGATTAATTTAAATCCCCCTAGTTTATTTAAAATAGGCGAAAATTCCTTCCTAATTAACCAAGATAATTGCACAATTAATAAATGCTATTAGCACATAAAATAAGAACAAATATCATCAAAAGTAATTAAGATATTTCTAACATAAATTAGAGGTTTGGATTAAATCTAATAAAGTTAAATCCTAAGGCCTTAATTAACCCTCATAAAGTGAAAATCCTTAAAAATTAATCAAAGAGATTTTCCTCTTGACTTTGAATACAATGATAACAGACAATAAATCAAATAGCAAGGTGAATACACGGTTCACACAAGCTTGTTGGCTAAGAAAGGAATCAAATAAAGTAAAAGCAATCAAGTGAAATATTCTCTTATTAATTAAGTAAGTAGGTAAAATCAAAATTTAATTACACGGTTCATGCAACTTGTGGAGTAAGAAAAGTTGTAATCAATAAAAAAGCATCTTTGCACATGGGTGATCAATCATAATCAAGACTATTAATTAGGGGACAATTTAAAAGGATGCTAATTGTACACAAAGACTTTTAAGGCATATAATGATGACATTTTTGGATGATTCTTTAAGTGAAGGAGGCGGCCATGAAATAGTGGTTTAATTTAGGGTGTTTGTATGTATTAATGAAAGACTAAATGGTCTAATACAAAGAATGATAAAATTAACCGATAAGATAATTTAAGACACAAATAAATCAAGATCCCTAGTAAATAATTGGTTCAAAGAGGGATAATAATCATAAATTAAATATAAGAATTAATCTTGAACAAGCATATTTAATAGGCTTGAAACAAAGTATCATCACAATTTTCACCCAATATATATATACAAATTAGTCCTCAAATAATCAAAAGGCAATTAAAGGCTTCTAACTGAGTTATAAATTTCAAAATTTATGAGTAAAGGAAGAGATTTGAATTAATTCTTAAAGGTGTCCTAACTCAATCACCAAACCAAAACTACTATCTTGTATCTAGTTACTTGTACACTTTGGTAACTTGTATTTGAGTCATAAAATCAGTAAAACAAAGGGGGTGAAGGACGAAACAAGGAAGCTTGAGCAAGGAGTAACTAGTTAGTCATTAATGAAGCATTAATCATAAAGTTGAGATAACATTGATTAGGGGACAAATTGAACTTGTAAAACTTGACTTTTGAGGCATTTTGGATAAATGAGAGTGTGTGTGAGAGGGAGAGGGGGCGGTGAATGAGAGCCAAGAGTGAGGATGAGAGTGTCAAAAGATGTCTTAAGATCCAATGGTCCAAGTTTAAGGAGAGGGAAGTGTAAGATCTTTACCATTTTGCCCTCACAAAATCCTATAAATAGGAGCTTGGGGTTCTTCATATTTCTCACACCAAAACTCAACCAAAGTGATTAGTATAGAGAAGCCATAGTAGAGAGGAAGTCATAGCAAGAAGGAGTAACAAGATTCTTCAAGGGTAAGTTCTCTAGTTCTTAAGTTTTAGCTTTTGAGTTTATAGCTTAAATGTTGTTTTAATTTTAAATCTTCTAGTATATTCTTGTTATCATGTTTTATAGTCAAAAATAGTGATATTTCGAAAATTAGATGAGCTACTTGGCATAGGAAAATTATGATCGAAGTAGCGAAGCTCTGGCGAAAATTCATCGGGTAGAAATTTCTGAAGCCAGTGATAAAAATGCCAATATTTTATATTAAAAATGAAGTTACAAAATTCTGGAAAAATTCATGGTTAAAGTAGACATATAGGGCTTTTCAAATATGTCAAGAACATGTTAAAATGATCTCTGTACAGTGAGATAAAAATTCTCAAAGTTGGGCTACGAATTTCTGGAAAAATTCTGAGTAGAGGCTCAAAAATTAAAAACTGGGAGTGACTCGTGTAATCTGGGCAAAGTTAAGTATTTTTACTTAAAACTAGACATCCTAAGAATTTTACGGATCATTGTTTCGATTTTTCTAGAATTAGTTATGATTTTTCAAAGTTAGACGAAAAATCTGCCCAAAGGTGCTGAACCAGCGTTTTTCCGAAAATTAAAGGAAATAAGTTGAAAAATAATTCCACCAAGAGTAAAATGGTCATTAGTGACTAAGATCTCTACTAGGATATTATTTATGAATTAATAAATGCGATATTGCCATTTTAGGATATCTGTGATTGCATTTCAACCGACAAGTGTACCGTAAATCATCAACGAAGGTATGGACGCGTACTGTAACACTAACTCTGATGCTTATTATATATTTATATGTGATAGATGTATTCATAGACTAAGACTCTGTTTTAAAGTTTTTCATATACATTCAGCTATACACGGGTTATGGTTTTGATAATGCCATTGAGTTTTCCTAGCGCTGAGGACATGATAGGCCATCGTGGCACTGGTGAAAAGTGCAAACCATAATAACATACATATGCAGTGGCTGTGTTTTGTTATTATCTTTCATATGGGATTACTACTGTAATGTCATGAATATCTGTCATACATAAACTGTTACATAAGCATGAGGTTAACCGTTACTTGAGATTTAATGGGTATTGAACCTCAGCTCTTACTATAGCCTCAGGATCCGAAGTGAACAGGATCGAGGACAAGGGTAAGTAGCAGGCATGAGGACCGGCTGGAGAAATCTCTTGGATGTACCTAACGTTATTAATTGCTCGAAATTTTTGTATCGCTATAAAAGCAAACATATACATTACAGCGAATGTTTATCAGTTACTCTTCAATTTTAAATACTTGTTCTTTTAAATTATTCTGATGCTCTACTCTGATCAAATTATTTTGAAAACGCTTTAGAAAATGGGGGTGTTACACTTTCCTCAGCAGACCATCTATTTATGTTTTGGTAACCATATTTTGTTAATTGGTTCTATTTTTATGTATATTTTCCATTAACGTGTAGATTAATGACTTTATTATTTTCAAATAATTATATATAAATGTTTTTGGGTATATTAATTAAATTATATTATTGTAATCCTAATTTTTTGGGGGGTCATTTTTGTATAATCTTTTCCTTATGATTGAGAAGGTTAAAAGGCAAAGGCGTGATGATCGCCAATAATTGAGAAGGTGGAGAAGTGGCATAACTTTATGATTAGATATATATATATATTTTTTGGAATTAGTCAAGTGTGGCTAATGAAATGTGTGTGTATATCGATACCTTATGAGATTGAACCACTGATAAACTATTTTTAAAAGCTTACAATTTTTTAGAAAGTCCATTTGATTCCTAGGATCAGATCCTATGTTTGGGTTAAGTTTTCTTACTCTTAATGAAAAGTTTGTACTCTCGAGTATCAATTAATAGTTCAAAATCATTATTAAATAACACATCTAAATTATATAAAGGACAGACTTTACATTGATATAGTATAAGGTAAAACTTTACATAGGTTGATGTCAGAATCTGATGCTTTATTTGGTTTGAAGGATGTATCACTCTGTTATGGGATTAAAATAGGGTATCACAAAATTTATTTTACATTTCTGAATTTTTTTTTTTAGAGCAAAGTTAGTTAGGAGTTGGGGGAAAATTATCATTTTAGTTTTTCTGTGCCATATCTCAAAGAATATCCTCACAGGTTTTATTAATACTAATTTAAGTATTTTTACGGTAATATAAATTTCAGTTGGAACATGACAAATTGAAAATACGCCATAAATAATTAAATATTAAGGAAGTAACATAACTTACTTGAATTATGTTCTCATACGTGTTGAGGGAAGTTTAAATTTTTAGTAAACTATGAAAAAATTCTCACTACTCCTCGAGAAGTCTAATTTCTCGTCTTTATTTATCCGCGATTAAACTATACCTTAAATTAATTTCTTTGGTAGGTATTTGTATTATTATTTTTCCTTATTTACTAGTAGCCAGGAATACGGACATCGATTTCAATAGTATCTATATTTTTTTGAATTAAATCTTATATTTCAACTCAATTATATAACTCACCAAAATAATTGAGATTGCCAAAAAAAAAAAAAAAATACACACCTAATCATAGCAAGATGCATTATTTAATCCTGAACGCTGGAATTTGATCACTAAAGAGAGGCTTTCCTCAACAAACCATCACTTCATCATATTTATGTTTTGTTAACCATATTTTGTTAATTTATTGGATTATGTATATTTTCCATAACTTGAAGATTAATGACTTTATATTATTTTCAAGTAATTGGTGAGAGTGTTTTGCCACGAAGAAATTAGAAATGGATTCATTCCATCGCTAACCATCACTTTTTTTTTTTTTTTTTATACATATATAGTAAGGGAGGGGTAGGGTTCGGACTCTGGACATGGGGGAGGGGAGCTAAGCTCCCATGTCACTGCGCTATTAAGGTGCTGGCAGCTAACCATCACTCTGTCGGTAATTGCATGTTTTGTTTAGTGACTTCATAATGTTAGGGGTGATCTATAATGCATTGTATGAATTTAATTAATTTAATTTATTTCTTTTTTAACCTGATTTTTCTTATTTATTTTCACTTTAGAATTATAGTTATACTATCAATTTTCTGTGGAAGTACAATTGTGTAAGATAAAAAAAAACACTTTAAGAAACTAAGATGGAGAAGGAGAAGGAGGTCGTTCCAGCGCTATCGGAGGATGAACTCCGATCAACTAAGAAGGTCCGAATACGAACGGGGGAAACGATTGCAGGAAGGGAGAATGCTATCGAGAAGCAGGATGTCCTAATGACTGACCAGACACCCAGTTTGGGTGCCACATACCGGAGTAAGCTGCTTAATGGAAATCAGACCGAGGATGATAACCAGAAACTGCCGGAGGTGACGATCACGGATGCGGATTACAAAGTAGTGAAGGAAGGGGATATCCCTTGTATCGAGTTTTCATCTACTGTCAAAGCTGCACTGGCTAAAGGCATGGAACGCTCGGTGATTCTTAAACTACTGGGAAGATCCATTACCTACCAAGATCTGATCACTCGAACACAGGTGATGTGGAAACTTAGAGGGTCTGTTCAAGTGGTGGATATGGAACGAGGCTTCTACTGTGCAACGTTTGCGCTAGAAGAAGATTATATGAAGGTACTCACTGGCGGACCCTGGATGATTTATGGCGCTTACTTGACCGCCCAACCATGGTCTCTAGATTTCGATGCCAAAACGGATATTGTCTCAAAAGTTGTTGCATGGGTCAGGATCCCTGGTCTCTCCATTCGTTACTACCACAAGAGTACCCTAAGGGTGATTGGGGCGTTGCTTGGGGATGTTATGAAGATTGACTATATGACAGAAACGCGGGGTCGTGGGAGATATGCACGTCTTGCAGTCATTATTGATTTGTTGAAACCGCTCATCCCTTGTATTAAAGTCGATGGTAAAAGTTTTCCCATTGAATATGAGGGCCTGCCACAAATATGCTTTGCATGTGGGAAATATGGACACTTGAAGGATAGGTGTGGTGCTAAGGTGCCGCTGAGTGTAAGGGATAGACCCCAGGGCCACAGTTCTCCTGATAATTCATCAGCTTCAGGGCCTCAGGTTGCGACACCGGGAGAAGGTGGTCTCGGCGAAAGAGATGATGCGAACGTGTCGCCATACGGATCCTGGATGATTGTGAAGTATCCCAAAAGAGGAAATGAACAGTATATAGGGAAAGAGGCTAATTCAAAGGAATCTACATTTAATGGAGGATCACGCTTTAATGTTCTCTTTGAATGCGAGGATACAACTCCTTTATCAACACAGATTGTAGAGATGGGGTCGGCATTAAATGGGGAGTTAACAAATCAGGATCTGATTTCCTCCCACTCTGGTGTGGGCAAGAAGGTTATCCCGCAAAGCACCAAAATAGGCAACCCTCGGCCCAAGGCCACTGCATATGAAAACAGGAATGGGCAACCTAAGCAGGTCCAAGAATATAGGCCTAAAACTAAGCCAACAGACAAGGACCTAGGCCAGGCTAATTCCCCAAGCAAGGAAGGACATGCCTCGGCTAAGGAGAAGGCTAAGGCGACAGATAGTGGAGTGAAACCAACAGCAAATCCTAGTCCAGTAGGAGTGGTGACCCGGCAAGAGAAGTTAAGATCGAATGATGAGGTGGGGCCTCCTGGCTCAGGGCTACTCCCAATCAAGACGTCCTCTTCATTGGAAGACACCAAGCACACGGTGATGGTTCTCCAGGAAAGCAGGAAGGTCCTTGATGATAGCAACCAAATGGAGAGCAGTCCCTCCTTGTCTCATGACGGGAAGGTGTCGACGCCGGGGGGACATAGAAAAGGAAAGGAAAATAGAGTCGGTAAGGAGCTGCAATACCGACACTCCCAGCAGGGCATTAAACTCCATTCCTCCAGCCAACGGAACCTCAAAGTCCGAAGGAAGGTGTCTAGGGTACAGTTGTCAAAGGATGCGATGGAAGCTTTACGAGAGGAGTTAACCTCTCTGGAAGACCCAGCGGTAGCTACCGTATGCTCGTCGGATTTGTCTCAGTCCAAGGAAAGGAATGACGATGACCCATCGGGGTCCGGGATGATGGCTTGAAACTTGTTGGTTTTATGATGATAAGAATTTTTGTGTGGAACTGTCAAGGAGCTGTGAGTTAGAGTTTCTTTGGCACTTTTAAACAGTTCATGTTAGAGCACAAACCAGAATTGGTGGTTTTGGTGGAGCCGCGCATTACAGGTTTGCAAGCAGATAAATTTATTAAGCGTTCCAAGTTCGAATTTTCGTACAGGATGGAGGCGAGAGGTTTCTCGGGAGGCATTTGGTTGCTATGGAATAATTCTTTACAGGTCACAGTGGAACTTTGCCATGCCCAGTTCATCCATACAAAATTAAAATTACAGGGTTCTACTTCGGAGTGCGATTTCACAGCAGTCTATGGAAGCCCCCACTCTCATCCCCGTAAGGAGCTATGGAAGTCTTTGACAGCTGTAGTAGGTATCATCAGGGGGCCGTGGCTTGTAGCAGGGGACTTCAATGCCCTTCTTCACAAGGATGATCGCACAGGGGGTACTGAAGTCCGGGCACGTGGTTGTCCCCTATTCCAGAGGTTCCTCTTTGATAGTGGTTTACTAGACTTAGGCTTCACAGGTCCAAAATATACCTGGCGCCATGGGACATTACTTCAGAGACTCGATCGAGCCTTGGGGAACCCTGACCTATTGAATTCTTTTACTGGTACAATGGTTAAGCACCTGCCGAAGCTAAGCTCGGATCATAGGCCAATTTGTATTCAAGTGTGTAGAGAAGTAGGACCTCCCAAACAACAACGTCAGTTCCGATACATGGCTGCTTGGGCGACGGTTGAGTCTTTTGAGCAAGTGGTGAAGGATGTGTGGTCATCGACAGAATCACTTACAGCAAATATAGAACGTTTTACGGAGGCTGCGAAGAAGTGGAACTATGAGGTGTTTGGGTGTATCCATCACCGGAAGCGCCGTATCTTGGCCCGTCTTGGTGGGATACAGAAAGCGCAGGAGTCTAGGCCCTCTGCCCATCTGGATCAGTTGGAAGCTAAACTTAAGAAGGAATTTGAGCTTACATGTGAACAAGAGAGTATGACGTGGGCCCAACGAGCTCGGTGTGATTGGATAAATTTTGGGGACAGGAACACCTCGTATTATCATGCTAAGGCAGTTCAGAAGAGTCAAAGGAAGGCTATTACAGGGCTCTGCGATGAGGATGGAAGATGGTGCGCGGATGATGAGACGCTGCGTGAATGGGCCAGGGTTTTTTATATCACTCTTTACTCCAAAGATGTGGCCCAGGTTCCGCTATATGAAGGTAGGGGTCTCTTTTCTAGAGTTGCTGGAGCTATGGCAAGTACATTGACAGCCACTATCTCAACAAGCGAGGTTCACAGGGCTTTATTTCAAATGAAGCCTCTAAAGGCCCCAGGAATGGATGGATTTCATGCGGCATTCTTCCAAAATAATTGGAGAATTGTGGGCCCCTCTATTTGCGAAATGGTCCGGATTCTTTTTGAGAACGGTACCCTCAGTCAGGAATTGAATGAGACCCTTATTACACTTGTTCCTAAAGTGCCCAACCCCAAATGCCTGAAGGAATTTCGTCCTATAAGCTTATGCACAGTTCCATACAAGGTTATTACTAAGGTCTTAGCAAACTGTCTGAAAGACTGGCTACCAAAGTTAGTTCTACCTAATCAAGCTAGTTTCATATCAGGACAGCACATTACAGACAATATTATAATTGTACAAGAGGTGTTGTACTCCATGCGTTACAAGCAAGGCTCAACCGGGTGGATGGCTATAAAAGTTGATCTGGAAAAAGCCTATGACAGATTGAGATGGGACTTTATTGAGGAGACACTCTTGGATGCTGGCCTCCCTGAGAAGTTTGTCAGAGCAATAATGATGTGTGTTACCACATGTAGTATGAGAGTTGTTTGGAGGGGTGATAGGTCAGAACGATTTACACCTTCAAGAGGTATTAGACAGGGAGACCCCCTTTCCCCGTACCTTTTTGTCTTGTGTATGGAGCGTCTGTCCCAAGTGATCACACAACTTGTGCAAAGGAAACAATGGCGCCCGATCTCCCTGGGCAGAGGTGGACCTCCTCTCTCCCACCTCTTCTTTGCAGATGACCTGGTGATCCTTAGCTCTACAGATGGACCGCAGGTTTCTTTGATTAATAATGTATTAAATGGCTTTTGTGCAAGTTCGGGTCATAAGGTAAGCAATTCAAAGTCTTCAGTGTTCTTCTCCAAAAATGTTGCTCCAAGCAGGCAAACGGAGATTAGTGAGGAACTAGGTTTTCAGCAGACAGATGATCTTGGGATGTATTTGGGGGTGCCCTTCCTTCACCAACGAGTCCGAAAGGCAACATATGCTTATTTAGAGGAAAGAGTTCAATCTAAACTCTTCGGATGGGCGGCAAAAACTCTATCCCTTGCAGGGTGTATTACTCTCGCAAAGGCCGTCTTAGCAGCAATACCGACATATACCATGCAGACTACAAAGCTCCCACCTGGTTTGTGCTATCGAATAGAGCGCCATATTCGTGACTTTGTTTGGGGACGAACAGCAACCCAGTACCGGCCAAGTCTGGTTAAATGGCATGATATGTGCCAGCCAAGTCTGCAAGGTGGCTGTGGCTTCAAACAAATGACGCAGCAGAATGATGCGTTCCTCATGAAACTTGGGTTTACAATTAGAACACGACCGGAACTACTTTGGGTACAAGTGCTCTGGAAGAAATATGGATGGACTGATACGACTAATGATTATAAGAGGACCTCCCGTTCATCGTACCTATGGTGTCACCTGCTACAGCTTAAGGAAGATGTGGACCTAGGTATGCAGTGGAACATAGGGGACGGCTCCCATGTACGGTTCTGGAGTGACAACTGGGTTCCAGATGTGGGCCCCCTCAGGCACGTGGCATTCCGTGACCTAACACAAGAAGAGCTGTCACACCCAGTGAATTTGTTTGTGAAGGATCATGGCAATTGGGATTGGAGTCGTTTTGCCCATGAACTGCCGGACCATGTTTTAGCACGGATATCGGGGTGCCATCCTTCAAGAGAAGGTGATGGGGTGGCTTCTGCGTTCTGGGACCTAACCTCGGATGGTCTTTTTACAGTTGCATCGGCCTATCAGTTGGTGTCGGACACTAGCGGGGCAAATCAAGATAACCTCTGGAAGGTGATTTGGAAGTGGTGTGGGGCACAACGAGTTCGAGTGTTTTTGTGGTTAGCGGCCCGTGGATGCCTCCTAACAAATGTCATGCGACAGCAATGACATATGACGGATTCTGGTATTTGTGTGAGGTGTCATAATGGAGAAGAAGATGTCGACCATGTCATATGGCGCTGCCCTTTCGCTAAAGAAGTATGGAAGCGGATCATGCCACAACATCACTGCCCTCAGTTCTTCCAGGAGGAGTTTCGAACTTGGCTCATGCATAACCTTCATCAAACCCCCCAAGGAACATCTAGTCGAAATCAATGGGCAACCACGTTTGGCCTGACCTGCTGGAAGTTGTGGGAGGCTAGGAACAAGGAGATTTTCCAACAAGTTCACTCTTGGCCTAAAGGGGTAGTGCATGAGGTTTTGATGCTAACGAATTTCAGCAACCAAGCAGGGGAAAGGTGTAGGAATGCGCGGATAGGTGCAATCTCTAGACAGGCCTGTACAATTATGTGGGCCAAGCCGCAAGTGCCGACGGTCTCCTTAAACTGTGATGGTGCCATGAAGAGCGGCACATCGCGGGCGGGGGCTGTTTGTTTGCTCCGGGATCATGAGGGGAGGTGGCTACGTGGGTGCTGCCGAAACATAAGTGTCTGTAACTCCCTCCATGCCGAGTTGTGGGCGCTGCTGGATGGCCTCGAACTGGCTTGGAGCATGGGCTACAAGGACTTGGAAGTGCAGGTTGACTGCTTAGTGGCGCTGAAACTCCTCAGGGTATCTGGAGGTGTAGCCAATGCATGTAGCAGTGTGGTAAACCGGATTCAAGGGCTCTTTGTAAACCGGGAAGGAAATCGATGTGCAGATTTTTTGGCATCCTTTGCTTTGACTCTTGAAGAAGGATTCCACTCCTTGGAAGATCCACCTACGAGTTTGCAACGACTACTTGAGGAAGATATGGAGGGCTTGGGTAGGGTTAGGCTGTGCCCTGTTACCTCTGATTGATAATTCCCCACCTTTGTAAACCAAAAAAAAAAACTTCTTATTTGGTAAACTAAAATTAAAATATAACCATTTCTAACGTTAAAAAATGTTAAAGTCATCATTTATAATAAATAATTTTGTTAAACAGATTAGGAAAAGATAAATATTAAAATAATTAAGGAATAAATAAATTCTGATTTAGAGCATTTGATGTTGGTGACCTGCAGGTGAAGTTCTATAACATCCATTAAATGTTATTCAAACGTCAAATATAGTACGTAACAAAATTTGATAATCTTCGATCACAAACAGATTTTCATAATCATGGATCGAAGAACAGATTTTGATTATGATATTTCTCTTGTTATTTGTCATTATCAGATTATTATTAAAAACAAGAATCAACAGTTAGGGAGAATCAATTTTTTTGAATTCTGTTTTTCAAGATTTACCGATAATCACTACTAAATATTTTATACCAGTTTTAAAATATATTTATGAATTAATGGATTCAGATATGATATATCTAGAGAAGAAACTTTGCTTGAAAATGAAAAAACAAAAAACAAACTTCTAAATTTACTCATATTTAATACTACCTCTGATTATATATATATAAGCTACAATTTTGGTGTGTGGTCCTTTATTTATAAGCTTCAATTTGAGTTTGTTTAAAAATTTATTACGTTTTTTCCCCCATTTTAATAATTAATTAATTAATTATATGTCTTTCTTATGTCTTTTTTATACTAATTACTCTCTCATTTCTTTTTTCACTTATTCTCTCTACTCGCCACCTGAATAAAAAAAGGGTGTTTTTTGTTTTTGTTTTGTTTTGTTTTGTTTTTTTTAAAAAGCTATTTGAATCTTATGAATACGATGCGATGAAATACCATGAATTTTATCCAACAAGGTGTAGAAGCTACAATCAACGAGATTTTAAACAAGGACAATCTTAAAGAAAATATAACTATACCCACTTGATGACCTGAAATAAAAATGATATTTTTTTTTTCAGGAAAAAATAATATATTTATTCTAGAAATTGCCTAATAATAACGACCAAAAGGATATCATATATATGAGATTGGATTGAGTAGATATTATCACAATCTGATGATGGATATAAGATTCTGATAGGAAAAGAAAAAATAAAAAGATAGATATAAGATTCTGAAAAAAAAGAAGAAAGAAAAAGATGAGATAACCCAAAACCAAAGCCATCCTCCTCCAGCTTCATATATAAGGTACCGTTCGGTCATAATAGAGTTGTTTGGCGCAGCCCCTGATCAATCGGCTTGGCTAGTTTGTTCTCTCTGACGGTGTACCCACATGGATTCTGAAGAAGAAAGTAGGTTACTTTCTCATGAAGATGCTAGGCTTGATCGTCGTCATCAGGTAAGTTGAATTTCTTCAATATTTTGTTGCTCTTTGATTTTCAAACTCTAAGATTTTGACGACGACTCTTCAGATGATTGAGAAAGGAAAGGATCGGGAGACCTCCGACGAGGAAGGAAATAAGAGCCAAAAGCCGTCTTCGTCTTGCTCAAAGCTCCACTCAGGAATGTCCGAGATTATAATTAAAGGAGCTTCAGTTTCAGCCCCAGGTCAAGGTTCATTAGTTCAAATTTGTGATTTCAAGGGAAAGGAATTCAATTCAGGAAAAGTCCAAGGAAGCCACGGAACATATCACATCCCAGCTCAGAGAAAGATGAAAAAACAACGAAAAAAGGTCAGTTATACCCTAAGAATCAAATTAACATTTATAAATATCAATATATGCATTTTGGTTGCTATGCCATGTAAATATAAAATATATTATTTTTGGACAAATGCTAAATATATTAATAATCTATTTACAGAATAACAATCAGTGTGTGATAAGAAGCGAACATAGTTTTTGACCTGCTTCAAAGAATTAAAGTAAAAATGAATAATAAAGATAGATGATGAAAATGAGAAAATGTTTCCCGCATTCATTCCTAGAACCTAAAGATCGTTTGTAAAACAAGGCAAATGTTATGTGCTGATTGCATGTTCACACAGAGAAAGAGGGGGGAAAGACAGATAAAATATAATGGAACAGTAGGCTAGAAAATGTATTAACTACAGTGAGGACCATATATTGAATAGCGTGCCTTCTTGTTATTGAATAAAATGTAATCATGCCTCATTTTTTGTTATCTTTTCTTTTCACTGCTTCTTTCTCTGTTTTCAGTTGTCTGGAAGTGCAGATAATGAACTAAAGAACTTCTGGGACTCTAGAATTAAGAGAATGCAACGATCTGGATTACCATATGTTCCTGAAATATGCCAGTGTGTACGCAGTCAAGAAAATCAGAATATGGGTAATTTGATGAGTGGAGCCAGCCAGCACTCGGAGATCTCACAAGATGGAAACTTCAAAAGTTATGATGTCAGTCAGGCTTTTGCATTTCCTCCATCAAGTTTAGATATTCCTGACTGCAGTCTGTTTCAGCAACCTGTAGGCCCACCATATAATGATCTTATTTTTGGAAACAGTGCGAAACACCTTTGGGAGTCAGATATGTTTTATGATAGATTGGACAACAATAGCAACTGTTTGGTCCCTGCGAATGCGAATTACCCTGCTGAGCCGCCTCTTTTGTCATCTCCAAGCAATCTGCCCCTTGACCCAAATTATCTGTTTCGCAGTGATAATCTTCATGGCAGCCATGCCGCTTTAAATGGCACTTTCTCTTCTTCGGCGCCTATACCTGAGGCAATGAAGCCGGAGCTCCCTTCACTCCAATATTTAGAAACTCAACAAGGTAGCTGGGACGCAAATGCATCCCCGCTTCCTTCACTGGAGTCTGCTGATACAATGTTTCAGTCTTCTCCAGTTGAACAGTATCAGTCATTTGCTGTTAATCCAGCTAGTGATGGTTTGTTAGAATCAATAATCTATGATACCAGGCTTCCCAGGGGTTCAAATAATAATGATTCATTGTGGAATACTACTGACGAGTGCATGGTGAATGTGGCTAGAACTGAGACGGAATGGGACCCGACTTCACCCTTTGGTCACTCTTCTGCTTCTGTTCATACAGTTTATACTCCTTCTGTTAGCACCAGCTCAGTTGACGACCCCCACCACATGGAACACACAAGAGGTGAGTGTTCTATTTGTTTTTGTTTAATTGTTTAGCATGGACTGTATCTTTATTTTGATGATTTTTTTTGGGATGCTACTTTCCTCTTTAGCAGATAATGAAATGAGACAGGAAGCGATTTCACAGGGTCCACCTCACGTTGGCCAAAACCAAGAAACTTCCAGTCAGATAGACATAACAACATGGGCAGATGCTTTGCTCCACATGGGTTGGTTGGGGAATGAGACCGGTGACCTCTAGGAAGTTGGTTATCTTGATTCGTGCGTTGCTTGACTTGTTTGTACTTTTTGGATATGAGCGATTGGATTAGTCTTGGGAAATTCTGGTTCCTTCATCAGAAGATAGTCACTCGGGATTAAAACCTGATGTCACATAAATTTTATTTTATATTTTTAAATCTTTATTTTTGGAGCAAAGTTAGTTAAGAGTTGAGAGATATTTATCATTTTAGTTTTTCTTTATCCATATGTCAAATAATATGTCACTTTGGGATTAAAGTACGTAAGTTTTATTTTATATTTTTAAATCTTTATGTCAAAGAACTTACTTGAATTTTGTGCCCATACTTCATTGGTTATGAGACAGCATCAACATCGGGAAATCTCACTGCTCCTTGAGGAGTCTAATCTCTCATCCTTACTTATCCGCAGCTAAATTAAACCATACCTTAAATTAATTTCTTTGGTAAGTATTTGCATCATTTTTTCCTTATTTAATAGTCAGGAATATCGATATCAATTTCATTATATCCATATTTTATTATACAATTGTTCTGTATGCTTGTTTGTGCTGTCGATTATATTATATTTCATGAATGCGTATGAGTTATTTGATTATGGGACGGTGTGTCCTGAGACTTAGTCTCAATGAGGCTGTAAGACCTGATGTGCATTATCCATGATTACTGGATTGTGTCCTTGGGCTTTTAGACTGGATGTGCATTCTGTGTAAATATTGGTTGTGTTTCCATGCTTCATGATGATTTTGTTTAATAGTGAATGCCAGCTGAATATGCTGATTGCTGATTTAATGACTTGTTTTGCATGCTTCGAGAAATTATTGTCTGTGGTTATTAATGGGATTCTCAAGAATCTCATCCCTTTCCTTAAAATGTCGGCGTGGTCATCGTCGATAATTATTAAGCTGGAGAAACAGGATAGCTTAGTTTTTTTTTTTTTTGGCACTTTTGTATAATCTTTTGCTTATGATTAGATTTTTTTCCCCCTGAATTAGCCTAGTGTGGTAAATGTAGTGTGCATATATATACATAGTAGTAGAAACCCATATTGATATTATGCTTGGTTATTACTGCAAGAATGGGTATGTATAAATCGAGCTCATAACATGATGAACGAGTAAGCATAGAGTAGAGTGCCAGATTAAATTTAATGTTAAGTGAAATACTCTAATACTATCCATGTTTATTTAAGAAATGATGATATTTTTAATGAAGACATTAAACCATTGATAGACTATTTTCAAGAGTTTGTAATTTTTCAGAGAGCCCATTTGATTCCCAGGATTGGATCTGTGTTTGGGTGAAGTTTTCTAACTCATCCTGTGTTTGGGTTTAGTTTTCTAGCTCATTCTGAATTTTTTTAACAAATCAAATCTAGCTTAGTCATTCGAAATCATTAATAAATAATACATCTAAATTGTGTAAACACAAGAGCGATAAAGTCGTTCGAAATCATTAATAAATAACACATCTAAATTGTGTAAAGACAAGAGCTAATAGAGATTAAGGTAAGGCTTCACATATTAGAGATTAAGGTAAGGCTTCACATGAAGTGGTATTAGAGCTTTGATGTTTTATTTGGTTTATTAGAGATTAAGGTAAGGCTTCACATGAAGTGATATTAGAGCTTTGATGTTTTATTTGGTTTGAAAGGATGTGTCACTCTGTTATGCGATTAAGGCGGGTGTCACATAAATTTTATTTTATATTTTTAAATCTTTATTTCTGGGGCAAAGTTAGTTAGGAGTTAGGAGATATTTATCATTATAGTTTTTCTTTATCCATATGTCAAAGAATATCCTCACTAATTTTACTAGTACCATAAATAATTAAATATTAGGGAAGTATGAGAAGTCTAATATTAGGGAAATGGGATAGGTTATTCTACCTACTCCTACTTTACCTACTCTGCCTACCCCTTTAGAACTGTTAGATTATGAGATGATCCAACGGCAGAGATTTAGGTCATAAAACCCTATTGTTTTCCCCTTTCCCCCTCCCTCCCACGGCTTTGCAGCAGTTGCTTTCGCCAGATTAGAACGGAAGTTGAGTATATTTATTTATTTAAGAAATGATGCTCTGATCTCATCTTCACTAAAATCAAACGGCAATTTCTTTTCTCCATGGCCATAGGTAATATTAGCACCGTAATAATTTGTTTTTGACCATCTTAGTCAAATTATTAATTGCTGCTACCACTAAGTTTGTTTATTTATTTGGAATGTTCACCTGTAGGGTTCCGCAGCTTAACGAAGATCGAAAAACTAAAGTTTCATGGGTAACTCGGAAGGAGAATTGAAGGTTTGTTGTGCAGAGACTTAAGAAAATAATAATTCCATCAAACTGAACGCCAGTGAAATAATCTTCTAACATTACAAGTAGACATATTTACAATCACATATATAGATGCGAGTAGCCTTGGAATGAATATAAAGCTGCGGCTATGGTGTTCATCACTAAAAAATGACAGATATGGGGATTATAATTAACAGCGTGTTGTTTTGAAACCCACGAGAGGGAATCATGTGCTACAGAATGATTGCCTCTGTTTTCTTTCATTTGTGGGATGAACTCAATCGAGAAAGTAGCCTTCTGGTTTACCTCTGAGAAGCTTATCTGATTAGGGTTTACAATGATCAAAATGCCTAGGGTCGGTACGGCATCGATCCAGCCCCTTTCTTTGAAATTGGTTTGCTGAAAAAAAAAATTGAAGGATGACGAGAGGGACGCCGTCGCAGGGTCGCACTACCAGCGGAGGGTTATATAGAAACGCTCCGGTCCCTTTCCTTGAACTGATTCTGGGGTGCCGCAGTCGATCGGCTTTCTTTGATCTGATTCTGGGTGCCGTAGTCGAGAGGTAGAGAGAGAAAGAGGGTGGGAGGGAGAAGGGCTAAAACTCTTGTTTCTGCCGTTGGATGATCTCATAATCTAACGGTTCTAAGGGAGATAGGCAGAAGTAGGTAAAATAGGAGTAGGTAGGTAAATTAAACCATACCTTAAATTAATTTCTTTGGTAGGTATTTGTATTATTATTTTTCCTTATTTATTATTGATCAGGAATATCGATATCAATTTCAATAATATCCATCTTTTATAAATTAAATCTTATATTTCAACTCAATTACATAACGCACCAAAATAATTGAGATTTCAAAAAAAATATACATACGTAACAATAGCAAGATGCATAATTTAATCCTGAATGCTTGAATTTGATGACAAAGAGAGGCTTTCCTCACCTGACTATCAGTTCATCGTATTTATGTTTTAGTAACCATATTTTGTTATTTTGTTGGATTATGTATATTTTCTAATAACTTATTAATGACTTTATATTATTTTCAGCTAATTAATTATATATAAATGTTTTTGGATATTAATTAAGTTATAGAGTAAAATATATAAATCTCTCCTTTATTTACTCTAAATTACAAAAACATCCCTTATATTTTGAAAACCTATATAAACCTCTCTTAAAATCAAAATATATGCAGCACAAAACTCCTTTCTAGTTTTGAGAATCAACTTTTATCCATCCAACCATTAGTTGACTGTTAAATCACAACATTGATTATTGACTCATTATTTTGACCAAAAATGCCCCTCCTTAAATAAATATTACTCCCTCCGGTCCTAATTATAATAGTTAGTTGACTTTTTTGGGGAAATTAAAGAGGCTAATTAAATAACTTTAGAGTTTTTTATTTTAATTTTTTTCTTCAAATTAATTAGTTTGACTAATAAACTAATATGTAATCTAAAGATACACAATATATAAAATGATTGAGTAACTTATTTAACTTTCTTAATTTCTTCAAAAAAGAGACTATGTTTTATAATTAAGACTGAAGGTAGTACTTAATAATCATGTAATCTTTAGTAAAAAAAAATCATTTAATCACATATAAAATTCAAAGTTAAAAAAAATTATATATTTTAAAATTTTTGTCATCCTTTTAAATTGATCATATTATAATGTTAATTAATTTTATCCATATAAATTATTATTTTTTAAATAAATTTAAATGTTTAATCTCTTTTATTTTTTAAAAACCGATCATGTAATTTTTAGGGAAAATACATTTAAGGGCCCTTTTTGGAGAAAAAAATTCTAAAAAAGGCCCTAAGATTCTAAAAATCCCAAAAAAGGCCCAAGAGCCTTTTTTAGGATTTTTAAAATTTACGTGAGTTGTTAATGAGGCTGATATAGTTGTTAACCGGGGCTGATATTGTTGTTAATGTGACTAATTTAGTTGTTAAAATATTGTTGTTAATGCGACTAATTTAGTTGTTAACAGGTATTGATTTTGTTGTTAATTTGGCTGATTTAGTTGTTAAATTTTAATAAATTTATACCAGAAAAGGCCCTTGGGCCTTTTTTGGGATTTTCAAAATCTTGGAGCCCTTTTTAGGATTTTTATTTTTTTTCTAAAAAAGGCCCCATATGGATTTTTCCTAATTTTTAAGTACGTATAATGATGTTTTGCAGCAACACACACCACATAAACAGATTACTAAAACTTATTCTAAATTAACTTTAGTAAAAATATTAAATACATCATTAAAAAACATTAATATTAAAAGATAAATTAGAGATTTGACACAATGAGGGGTAAATTAGAAAAATTTATTTTAATATGGTTTTTAATTTAAAAATATACTTGAAGAATCTTTTTCACTACAAAAAAATTTAAATTTTACTATGGAAAAAATCCGTAGCAAATTCCGTTTTGCTACGGAAAAAACCTGTTTTTCCGTAGCAAAATGGATTTGCTACAGATTTTGCTACGGATTTTTTCCGTAGAAAAATTGCGACGGATTTTCATTTCCGTCGCAATTTGCTACAGAAAAAAATTCCGTAGCAAATTGCTACGGAAAAAAATTCCGTAGCAAATTCCTACGGAATTTTTTTCTCGAATTTTGCTACGGAATTCGTTTCCGTAGCAAATTCGAATTTTGCTACGGAATGGCTTTCCTGCACTTCTCGGATGAAACCGGCTGCTAGGAGCTCCTCTATGTGGTCCTGCAGGGCCTTCTGTTCTGGAGAGATCAAAGTTCACGTAGTTTGAGACACACACAAGCGTGTAGCTAAGGGGGTGGGGTGTGTGCTCTTTGTGGCAGAAAATAAAGGAGTTCAGAGTTAGAACCCGTGCACCTAGTTAGTCGACCTCTGTATTTATAGAGGTGTCTAAGGCGGAGATCTCGGCCTAGCATGATCTCCGGGGCCAAGATATTTAGAGCGAGCAAGATCCGGGGCCGAGATACTCGGGGCTAGTATCTCGGGATGCCGGTTAGGATAGATCCTATCTTGTTAGGATACCAGATCTTCCCTGCTGACGTGTCAACCATGCTTCTTGGCTTACTGGGTCGTTCCTTGGATTTGGGTCGTTGGGCTGGTCCGTAACAGTTGCCCCCCAGCTTGGTCGTTCAGGCCTCTGGACGGCCGAGATGTTCATTGTCCCCGGCCCCTGTTGAGGCCAGGGCATTCTACTTCAGCTAGACCGGCTTACAGTTGCCACGGCTCACAGGGTCCGAGGTCTTATTTTTCAGGACATAAGAGGATTTGATTCATGTTGTCGCGCCGAAGGTGCCGTGCCTTAATTGGCCGGGGTGTTACCTGACCCGGATTGGTCTGGGACGCCTAGCAATGAGTTCGCATCTACGTTTGAATCCAAAAGTTGATCTCGGCTATTGAAGTCGTCAACTCCACAGATCCGAGGTAATGTCTCCAGGATCTGGGATAATGATGAGGCGGTTCGCATGTCTCTGAGGTTGGAATCTTTCTTCAGGCTACCCGGGCTAGATTGTTGTGAATCTATACCCTCTTGCCTATCCACCGCACGGCGCCGGGTTGTGTCATGTTGACCCCGGTTAGTGATCTCCTTTTGCTTAGAGATCCGAGGTATGCCTCAAGGATCCGAGGTAATATCAAGGAGTTCGCTCGACTTCGGGGTTGGGATCCTTATGCCTTCGCCATTACCGTCAACTGACACCTGGCGGCTTGTGACTTCTGCGCGGACTTGATGTGTCCGTCGTGTCACGTACTTTAGCCCTTCCTTCCGGGCTTAGAGGTCTCTAGGCTGCCGAGGCGCCTTTACTGTTTTATTCCGGATTTCGTATCCGAATTGCTCCATCTTTGATACGCTTTTGTCCGAGTCTTTGACGAATTTGGATTCGTAACCTTCTACTCATTTGTTAGCTCGGATTCGTAGCGCTGGGTTTTTATCCCGAGGACCGATCTTTTTACCTTCCCCTTGCACTTTGCTTTTGCTTACCTCAGCCTCGGTTCTTTGTCTTAGCTGGCCTCGGCCTCGGTTGATGCTTTACAAAGTTGCTTTGTGTTGCTGACAGCCTAA
This sequence comes from Acacia crassicarpa, assembly GCA_034222035.1. Lineage (NCBI taxonomy): Eukaryota > Viridiplantae > Streptophyta > Magnoliopsida > Fabales > Fabaceae > Acacia > Acacia crassicarpa. Next base: position 47,580,191 of record JAWXYG010000003.1, read on the forward strand.
CGATGCCACTCCTGTCTTGTTGCCCCCCAGCCTGGCAGTCGAGGGCTCTGGGTTGCCGGGGTGCCCTGACCGCTTAACCTGGATTTCATGTCTGAGGTTTAAATTTCACTCTCTCCATCGAGGTGGTTCCCTCAAATGATGTCGTTCCTCCGGGTTGGCCTTATAACCAAAGATGCTCTCCTGGTAGTGTATCAAGCCCATTCTGACACAATTTCCTCGTTTGAAGCAGACTGCCTCGGACTGCCTCAGCCCAGCCTTTGATCTAACCAAGCACTTGAATCTGGAAGTATCCCTGAACCTTGTCGGGTATGCCTACCGGGCTTATGTGATGGACGGTGTCCGGGTTTCGCTTCATCGTGCAAGGTGGTGATGAGGCCGGGTCAAGAGCTCCTGAGGCTAGTCTGTCCAAAGAGGTGGTGCCTTCTGGTGACGCTACTTTCCCGAGCTAGGGCGTCTGCGCTCTGTCACTCTTCATATTCCCGGTGTCTATACCGGTTGTTTATAAATTCTAAGCTCTGTTAGAAATTTATTGACCGCATTAAGTAGAGGTCTTTATACTCAACCAGAGTTTACGTCTGGGGGTTTAGATATTTGTTGATCGTAATGAATACAAGTCGCTTGACTCTACCACACTTACGCGTGGGAGGTTGGGGCAGGGTTGTCTTGTTTCAACCTCGTCAGGTGTAACTAACCGCACTACCTCGGTCCAACTTTTATTAGTCGAACTCCAACTTTCATTAGTCGGATTATTTTTAACTGACGTAAGGGCTAAACTACCACATGTTCAACCGAGGCTTCGTCTGCCTCTAATCAAACATTTTGACCTGATCAGGGTCGGCATGGTAGTCTGCTTGCTTAGTCGAGCGAGCGTTGACGCATCAATTTCGGGAAAGGCCACGTATGGCGCCTTCGCCAAGCTCTAACCAATGCCTGTCGGAGTACAACGGCCGGTTTCATACATCTAGATGTTTTTGTTAGCGGCCGGGTACCTGACCTCAGAGCCGTTTTTTGGACCGGGCTTAATGGCCTGGTTCCATGCCGGGTTTTAGGACCTCGGCTTCACACCGGGTTTATGGACCTCAGCTTCATGCCGGGTCTATTGACCTCGGCTTCATGCCGGGTCTATTGACCTCGGCTTCATGCCGGGTCTATTGACCTCGGCTTCATGTTTATTACCGGGTGTAATGACCTCGGTTTCGAGACTTGACCGGGCTTAATGGCCTCGAAGCCAAGTTTTTGACCGGGCTTCATTGCCTCGGTGTAATGCTTAAGCAGTCATTCGTGCACGTCTGGAAATTTCCACTGAAGAATTCTTTGTCTGGGGTCCGCGCACGGAGTCAATTCTATACGGCTCTTTCACCGAGCTTCTTGACCTAGGCTTGTTTGCCCTGGTTTAATTTATGCCGGGTTTAGGGACCTCGGCTTCATGCCGGGTTTAGAGACCTCAGCGTCATGCTGGGCTTAGGGACTTCGGCATCATGCCGGGTTTAGAGACCTCGGCTACATGCCGGGTTTAGAGACCACGACTTCATGCCGGGTTTTTTGACCTCGGCTTCAGGCCGGGTTTCTTGACCTCGGCTTCATGTTTATTACCGGGTGTAATGACCTAGGTGTAGTATCCTCGACTATCGATAGTAAAGCAAACGAATTTCCGTTGAGGAATTCTTTATCCGGGGTCCTTTTAAGGAGTGCGCGCAGAGTCAATTGTATTTTACATGGGGCCCGGATTTTAACTGGAATTCAGTGTAACCGGGGTCTTCCTTAAAGAATTATTACGGAGCCGGGATTTCAACTAAATTCGGTGTGACCGGTCCGCCTTCAAGAATTCACATGGAGCCCAGGCTTTAACCAGATTCGGCGTAGCCGGGGTTCGCCTTCAAGAAGTTACACGGAGCCCGGGCTTTAACCAGATTCAGCGTAGCCGGGGTCATTCACAGGGATTCCGGGTTTGAACCAGATTCGGTGTAACCAGGGTCCATTCAAAAACTCACACAGAGCCCGGGCTTTAACCAGATTCGGCGTAGCCGAGGTCCGCCCTCAAAGATTCACTTGGAGCCGTGATTTCAACCAGATTCGGTGTAACCGGTTCCGGCTTCAAAAATTTGCACAGAGCCCGGATTTCAACCAGATTCGGTGTAACCGGGTCTGGCTTCAAAAATTTGTACAGAGCCGGGATTTTAACCAGATTCGGTGTAACCGGTTCCGGCTTCAAAAATTTGCACGGAGCCCGGATTTCAACCAGATTCGGTATAACCGGGTCCGGCTTCAAAAATTTGCACGGAGCCCGGATTTCAACCAGATTCGGTATAACCGGGTCCGGCTTCAAAATTCGCACGGAGCCGGGATTTTAACCAGATTCGGTGTAACTGGTTCCGGCTTCAATTGTATTTTACATGGGGTCCGGATTTTAACTGGAATTCAGTGTAACCGGGGTTTGCCTTAAACAATTATTACGGAGTCGGGATTTCAACCACATTCAGTGTGACCGGTCCACCTTCAAGAATTCACACGGAGCCTAGGCTTTAACCAGATTCGACGTAGCCGGGGTTCGCCTTCAAAAATTTGCACGGAGCCTAGATCTCAACCAGATTCAGTATAACCGGGTCCGGCTTCAAAAATTCGCACGAAGCCGGGATTTTAACCAGATTCGGTGTAACCGATCCGCCTTAAAAAATTCACACGGAATCTAGATTTTAACCAGATTTGGCTAACCGAGTCCGCTTAGTGACATGTTCGTCTTCTCTCCTTTCGTATAATATTTGCAGATACAAATATCTCCATCAAGTCGGCCGAAACGAGGAATGCCTCTAATGGAAGAAACCGCAACGGTTTACCCGGCCCTGATGGTGAATACTCTAACTTTCCATTGTGCTTGCAAGAGCATTTGGTCAATATAAAGCAACTGCTCGCTTTTTGAAATTAAAAAGGATACCACCTATAAGTCCAATTACAATATAGTATGGGGGGAGACTCCGCCCAAATTAATCAAAGGAAAGCACATTCTTCATTGCAATTTCCTAGTTCAGCAGCTTGTTAAATCGCCCTTTAATTTCTAGAAGCTTGCGTGTGATAACATGCAGAGTATTATTTAAATTTCTAAAGTCTTTATGCAGGCCACTATTATGCTCCTCTGTGCGTATTGGAATCCATGCATTCCGATCATTTGAGAAATATTTATTGATAAAAGGTTAATGTTTCCACACCATGTGTACATACCTTTAAAGGAAACTTGTCAAACCTTCTCGAGTACATAAACTGAGCAATAATTAATTGCTTCTAGGAATTTCAATTGAATAAATCCCACCCTTCTCAAGTCCTCATTATCCATGTAAGATTTAGTGACAAATATTTTACTGCACTTACAATAATCCAAGTAGTGAAGAGGTGCTGTACTTTAAGTTCATGAGTCATACACCAATTGCAATTAGGACCTAGGATTAAAAATCCCTGTAGCAGTAACTTCAAAACAGAAAAAAAGTCCAATACCCTGAGAAAATTGCTAAATGATAGCGTGGTAGTTTCCCTCCATCAACCATACCAAAATTGCGTGATTGGCGTAAGCCATCACCATAATATTCCATAAAGTTGAGTATCGCTTCAGAATTGCGTGAATACGAATTTAGCATAGGTAAGAAGGATGCTTTGGATAGTAAATGCACCTGGTCTGGGTTTTTTGCTCCTCAGCTCTTCAAATAATTTCAAGGGCTCAAATAATTTCTAGGGCTTCTCATACCACTTATTTTTTACCTGCCAAACAATCATGGCATTCGATGTAATCAAATTCTTGTCTCCCATTGGATTAAAAATCAGCTCCATCCGAAAACAGCTCCCGAACAAGACATGAAATTTTCTCCATGTTGGGACTATCCAGTGCGCAAATGTTTAATCACATGCAGTTTTCCCTGTATGTACTTTCCAGTAGTAGATTCAAATGAAACCTGGGACACTTATTTTAAAAAAGGCCTTTTCTCAAATTCTCAATAATTTCATGAGCATAGTCAACACATGTCTCATGTTGCCTTCAGTAAAAGTGCTCTTCTATTGGTAAGAGAGATAGAGCCACGTGAGACACTTTGCTCTGATGATTGAAAACGAGATCCAAGTGCTTCCATTTTGTACGCCTACGAAGTTGCAAAGACTCATCCAGGAGAAGACTTGCTGCAAGAGAACCTGCATTTAAGAGAATATTTTTCCCATATAGTTTGGGAAAATGGAAAACCATTATCATGACAGATAGGGTCAAGCTTCCTCGGAAACTCAATCATCCCGTAATCTCCACCGTCAATTTGGAAGAGTAATATTGAGTGTTGGATACAAGACATGCATTGAATTTGTATCAGAATTTTTGCCAGAGGGAATTCATCTCCAGCAAGCAAGATTTATCTAAAAATCTTTAGGATTGGATAAGAAGAAAATTTTCTCCCAGCGCATGAATAATGCTCATAAGCAAAAAACTCAAATAAAAAGAGGCAAGGTTTGGAATTAAACTTATCTTTGGATGCCCAAGTTCATGGTCCCTGGGGATGTAGAGCAATAATTCCGACTATTTTTGATGTAAGAGTCAACTAGAGCTGCCGAAAGAAAATCATCCAGCTCCACATCAAATTTGAAGACTTTGACATGGACGTTGTGAATATTGTCGACATGGAAGTCAATGAAATTGCTTCCCATTATCACTGAAGGTAAACCCAGGATCTATAGATGTCTCTGATTGTATGGCCAAATGGAACTTTAAACCAAAAGCACGGCCATAGGCCTCCAAGATGGAATTTATTATACATCAGCAAGATCAGTAGGGATGTCGGCATCATTCTTTGAGCATCGGCACCTGCATTCCCCAGATATATCAGTTCTGTTGGTATCTCGGCATTCATAGACTCCTGCGTTGCTGATGCTCTTTATCGGCCTCCAGTCTCGACAGTTGAATTATAAAGGGTCGGTGAAATGGTATCTCGGGATTCCCTTTTATCATTTTAGCATTGCGACCTTACATCTTGGAATTCTGGCCTTGTACCTCGGCATTCCCTGCATCAACCTTTCGCCAAAACCTACATCTCGGAACCTCAACGTCTTGGCCATCCTCCACTCGGCCTTCAACCAGATTCATTATGGTTCCAGCGATAGTGCAAGAGACGGAGCCACAATTCGCTTCCTTCTTGATCTTCTTGGTTGACGGTGATTCTCCTCGTTGACGGTGATTTTTCTTGGCACGTCAATGGAGAGAAGCCTGGCCCTCCTTTGATCGTCTTTGATTTTTCGATTAGGGATTGGCCTTTTGGAATTGAAATTATCGACCAGATTTGGTTGCGGGAATCGAAATTTATCGGTCCCCACGGTCGGCGCCAATATTCTGTTTTGGAGAGATCAAAGTCCATGTAGTTCGAGACAGCGTGTAGCCAAGGGCGTGTAGCCAAGGGGGTGGGGTGTGTGCTTTGTGTGGCAGAAAACAAAGGAGTTTAGAGTTAGAACCCGTACACCTGGTTAGTCGACCTCTGTATTTATAGAGGTGTCTAATGTTGGAAATGGGAGATATAAATGTAGAACAAAATTTTTATTATAAGAGGAATAAAATACACAACTATATTCTCTCACACACTCAAAAAATAACTCTCTTATTTTTTTTCTTCTCAAAAGTGCTTCGGCACTTCTATTTTCTCTCAAAGTACAATGACTACGCTCTGCTCTCTTGTTTTTCCGGATACACACACTTCATTGTTGAAACACATACATATATATAGTGTAAGAGAACCAACTCATCCGTGTAGTTTTTTATTTTTTATCCAGCCACCTTTGTTGACTTTTGTCTAGGCAACTTTTTTCATTTGCAGCATCCTTCTACTATTGAATCGGTGGAAGAGAAAAAAAAACAGTTTCCTTTGCTTCACGTGACAACCTATGCATCGATTTGACACACCACACCTCCTCATCTTTATTCATTCAACAACTCATACTCCCACACCTTCATATTCTACTACTTCCACACCTTCATATTCTACTACTCCCACACCTTCATATTCTAGCGGTGACTTTGCATCGTCTAAGACATCATCCAAGGCTGGTGGAGATTGAATAGTTGATAGAGTTTGAATTCTATCACTCCCCCTCAAACTCTATTTTTCATACCAATCATATGCTTGAACTTGTTGAATGTCTCCACCTTCAATGGCTTTGTAAAAATATCTGCTAGTTGTTCTTCCGTTCTGCAATAGACCAACTCCACAATTTTATTCTTGACTTGCTCCCGAATGAAATGATATTTGGTGTCAATATGTTTGCTTCGGTTGTGAGAGACTGGATTCTTTGCAAGTGAAATTGCTGACTTATTGTCCACATGTATGGTGATTGAACCTTCTTGCTCATGATGTAACTCCTTCAAAATATTCTTTAGCCATATTGCTTGACATGTACACGCTGCAGCGGCTATGTATTCAGCTTCACATGATGAAAGAGCAACTGTCTGTTGTTTCTTTGACGACCATGAAAATATTGCCGAGCCAATATGAAATGCATATCCCGAAGTACTCTTCCGATCGTCTATATCTCCACCATAATCACTATCTGAGTAGCCAATTAACCTTGAATTTTGAGAATGCGTATAGAACAGCCCATGATTGATAGTTCCTTTGATTTATCTCAAAATTCTCTTTGCTGTATGGAAATGATCTTGCTTTGGCCGCTCCATATATCTGCTAATTAAACCCACTGCATACATAATATCTGGTCTAGTGAAAGTTAAGTACCTCAAGCTTCCAACCAGGCTTTTGTATAGTGTTGGGTTTACAGGTTTTCTTGTTGAATGAACTGTCAACTTCGTTCCTTTTTCTATCGGTGTCGACATAGGCTTGAAATCTTTCATTCTGAACTTGTTCAATATTTCTTGTGCATACTTCTTCTGTGACATGAATATTCCTTCCTCCCTTTGTTCCACTTCAACTCCAAGGAAATAAGACATCTCTCCAATATCTGTCATTTCAAATTCTCTAGTCATAGCTTTCTTGAATTCAACAAACATGCCTGGATTATTTCCTGTAAAGATCATATCATCCACATACAGACATACGATCATTATATCTCCATCTTCATTCCTTTTCGTGTATAAAGCATGCTCGTACGGACTCTTCACAAATCCATTCTTTTGAAAATATTCATCTATTTTAGTGTTCCATGCTCTTGGAGCTTGCTTCAATCCATACAATGCCTTCTTCAATCGGTAAACTTTGTCTTCTTCTCCTTTTATCACGTATCCTGGTAGTTGTTCAATATAGACCTCTTCTTCTAAGTAGCCGTTAAGGAAAGCTGACTTCACATCCATCTGGTATATCTTCCATTTGTTTTGTGCTGAAATTGTTGTGAGAAGTCTGATAGTGTCAATCCTTGCAACTGGTGCAAAAACCTCTTCATAATCGATTCCGTATTTCTGCTTGTAGCCTTTAGCCACTAATCTTGCCTTGTACTTCTCCACCTTTCCTTCTTTGTTGGTCTTCATCTTGTATACCCACTTAACTCCAATGGGCTTCTGCTCCTTAGGCATAGTTGTGAGCTCCCACGTGTCATTTCTTTTGATTGCGGCGATTTCGTCGTTCATAGCTTTCTTCCACTTTTCATCATTTGCCGCTTCTTCATATGTCACCGGATCACATTCAGCTACCAAGCAAAATAATGAGTAATCAAGTGTAGTCTGTACTGGATCTGTAGCATCATAGATATCACTTAAGCTTTTCATTTTTGCTTTTGCTGCCCCTGAATTGCTGCTATTGCTACTACTACTACTTCCTGTTGTTGATGGTGTGGATGCAGGAGTTGTAGGAGTAGGACTTGGTGGTGGAGTTTCATCATTGTCTGCTTCAACAATTTGGTCTCTTGAGTCGACGTCATCCTTAAAGAATAAGCCTTCCACTCTTCGTTCTTCATCACTCCATTTCCAGTAGTCTGCTTCATCGAACTCTACATCTCTTGAGATGACTACTTTCTTCGTTAGAGGATTAAACAATCTGTAGGCTTTGCTCCGATGCTCGTAGCCAATGAAAATGCATTTTTCTCCTTTATCATCTAACTTCTTCCTCTTCTGATCTGGAATATGAGCATAAGCTATGCAGCCAAAGATTCTTAGATGGCTAACCTCTGGCTTCCTACCACTCCATGCTTCATCTGGTGTTTTGAACTTGACACTTTTTGTTGGACATCGATTTAAGAGATAGGCAGCACACTGAACAGCTTCGGCCCAAAAAGTTCTCGGCATATGTTTTCCTTTAAGCATGCTTCTTGCCATATCAAGAATTGTGTGATTCTTCCTTTCTGCAATTCCATTTTGTTGTGGCGTGTAGGCAACTGTCAACTGATGAATTATTCCATGTTCCCGGCAAAATGCTTCAAATAATTTGGAAGTGTATTCTCCTCCCCTATCTGTTCTGAGCACCTTTAAATACTGACCACTTTGTTTTTCTGCCATTGCCTTGAACTCCTTGAATTTATCAAGGGCTTCGGATTTTTCTTTGAGGATATACACCCAGGCTTTTCTGCTGAAATCATCAATGAATGTGATATAGTACCTGTTTCCTCCAAGTGAAAGAATGTCAAGTGGACCAGCTATATCTGAGTGAACTAGTTGCAGTGGCCTTTTTGCTCTCCATGACTTGCCAACTTCAAATTTTATTCTATGTTGTTTTCCTCGCATGCACCCTTCACATAGTTGATCTGGATGATTTATTGTTGGCAATCTGGTCACCATCTTTGCTTTTGACAACAACTTCAAGCCAGTGAATCCGAGATGACCAAATCTGAGATGCCATAACCATGAACTATCTTCAATGGTAGACTTCATGCATTTGATTCCATCTGTCTGTATATTCATCTTGAATAGACGATTACTTGTCATTTCAACTTTTGCTATCAATTCTCCTTTTTGGTTTCTCATGGTGAGAGAACTATCTTTCAAATGAATGTCGTATCCCTTCTCCAATAGTTGACCAATACTGAGGAGATTGCTCTTCAAAGATGGAATATAATAGACATCTGTAATGTATCCTTTATCTCCATTCTTTGTAAATATCATAATATTCCCTTTTCCTTTAACTGCGGTTTTTGTGTGATCACCGAATGTGACTTCTCCTTGGGTTTCTTCATTCAGCTCTGTGAATAACTCCTTTTTGCCACACATATGATTGCTTGCTCCAGTATCAAGGTACCATACATTTTTTCCAGTATCTTCTTCACCTTTGTGAGTGAACAAGACAGTTGATTCATCAAGTTGTTCTACATTTGCTGTGTAATGATTTCTCCCCTCAACTTTAACAGCATCTCTGCACTCATAACTGAGATGACCAAATCTATTGCAATTATAACATTGCAGTTGGGATTTGTCACTTCGTTGTTGATATCTGCCTCCTCCTCTGGACAAGAATCCTCGACCTCGGCTTTGGCCACGACCTCGATTATATGATCCTTGACCACGTTCATATTTCGCTGTATAAGTTTCAAATTTTCCATTTGACCGGCCATATCCACTGCGTCCACCACGACCACCTCGAGTATTGAAGCCACCTCGGGTGTTATATCCACCTCTATATCCACCACGATCTCCTCTGCCACGTACATAACTGCTGCTACTGGCTTGATTTTCCTTTAGTGATAATTTGGTCTGCAAAGCTTGCTCCAAATTGCTAGAGCCTTCATTTAAATTCATTCTTTGTTCGTGGGCTTGAAGAGAGCCCACAAGCTCATCAATAGACATGACTGACAGGTCTTTGGCTTCTTCAATGGCGGTGACGATATGATCAAACTTCCTTGTTAATGACCGTAGAATCTTCTCTATTATTCTGATATCATCTAGAGTCTCTCCATTTCTTTTCATTTCTTTAGCCACCTTTTGCACTCGTGAGACATAATCTGTAACTGGCTCCGTATTCTGCATCTTCAAATTCTCAAATTCAGCTCTGAGTGATTGCAATCGTACCCTCTTGGCTTTGTCTACACCTTCACAAGATTTTTGCAAAATCTCCCATGCATTTTTGGAAGTTTTTGCATCTGATATTTTCTCAAAGGTTGATTCATCAACACCTTGAAAAATTAAGAATAGAGCCTTCTTGTCCTTCTTCCGGGACTCCTTAAGCGTCTTTCTCTGAGCATCTGTCAAAGCTGCTTCAGCGGCTGCATTAGTGGGCTCTATGTATCCATCTTCAACAAGGTCCCATATATCTTGGGAACCTAGTAACGTCTTCATTTGAATGCTCCAGTTCCCATAATTGCCTTTCGACAATTTAGGAATTTGTGGTTGCACCATCTCCGCCATCTTATTGACCAGGCTCTGATACCACTTGTTGGAAATGGGAGATATAAGTGTAGAACAAAATTTTTATTATAAGAGGAATAAAATACACAACTATATTCTCTCACACACTCAAAAAAATAACTCTCTTATTTTTTTTCTTCTCAAAAGTGCTTCGGCACTTCTATTTTCTCTCAAAGTACAATGACTACGCTCTGCTCTCTTGTTTTTTCGGATACACACACTTCATTGTTGAAACACATACATATATATAGTGTAAGAGAACCAACTCATCCGTGTAGTTTTTTATTTTTTATCCAGCCACCTTTGTTGACTTTTGTCTAGGCAACTTTTTTCATTTGCAGCATCCTTCTACTATTGAATCGGTGGAAGAGAAAAAAAAACAGTTTCCTTTGCTTCACGTGACAACCTATGCATCGATTTGACACACCACACCTCCTCATCTTTATTCATTCAACAATTCATACTCCCACACCTTCATATTCTACTACTTCCACACCTTCATATTCTACTACTCCCACACCTTAATATTCTAGCGGTGACTTTGCATCGTCCAAGACATCATCCAAGGCTGGTGGAGATTGAATAGTTGATAGAGTTTGAATTCTATCATCTAAGGCGGAGATCTCGGCCTAGCATGATCTCCGGGGCCAAGATATTTGGAGTGAGCAAGATCCGGGGCCGAGATACTCGGGGCTAGTATCTCGGGATGCCGGTTAGGATAGATCCTATCTTGTTAGGATACTGGATCTTCCCTGCTGACGTGTCAACCATGCTTCTTGGCTTACTGGGTCGTTCCTTGGATTTGGGTCGTTGGGCCGGTCCGTAACAGCTTTCCGTAGCAATTTCTAAATTTTGCTACGAAATTTTTTTCCGGAGCAATTTGCTACGGAATTCGTTTCCATAGCAAATTCGAATTTTGCTTCGAAATGTTTTTTTGTAGCAAATTTTAAATCTTGCTACGGAATTTTTTCCCGTAGCAAATACTCAATTTTGCTATTGATTATTTTTCTGTAGCAAACTCGAAATTTTACTACGGAATATTTTTCCGTAGCAAATCTTCCCACATTTGAGAATTTGCTATGGAAACAAATTCCATAGCAAATTCTCCAGTAATTTCCGTAGCAAAACTAATAATTTTTTTTTAAAAAATAATTTTTTAAAAAAATAATTTTTTTTTTTAATTTTAGAAAAGTGAATGCAAAAAGTAGTGTACCATGGATATAATAACAATTATAAGGAGTTTACATTGAGAAAACAATAATAATAATAATAATAATAATAATAATAATAATAATAATAATAATAATAATAATAATAATGTTGCAAAGAGCAAATACTAAAAAGTAGTCTAACAATGTTGCAAAGAGCAAATACTAAAAGGTAGTCTAAATAGCAGCATTGTGATCATAATCATCACCAGCATGGTCATCATCACCAGGAGCTGACCCCAAACCCTTGTCTTTCATTAGGGACTTGAGTTGAAGCTGCATCTGCCTCATCATCTCCTCTTGCATCTGCCTCATCTGCTGTTGCATCATCTCTCGTTCCTGAATGATCTGTTGCTGCATCATCTCTCGTTCCTGAATCATCATTTGCTTCATCATCTCTTGCTCTTCAATCATCCGTTGCCTCATGAGCTCCTGTTCCTGAGTCATCTGTGTTGCTTGCTCCTCCACCAAAGCCTTCATCTTCTTCATCTCATCTTCAAAAACAGTATGAAGTACATTTATTATTTGGATTTCATTTGAATGGACAAGAGAATGAAAAATTATCAATATCAAATACGTTTACCTGAAGAAACACCTTCAATGCCGGACAAGGAGTGCTTTGTTTGCTTCATTCGGCTGGCAGAGGCACCGTATCACAAAAAGGCGCAGAACTGGCGGCCTTTTTGGTCGCCAGTTTGCGACGGAGACTCTGTCCGTCGCAAAATTTGCGAAGGACAACTTATCTGTCGCAAAAAGGGAGTAGAACTGGCAGCCTACGTGTCCGTCGCAAAATTTGCAATGGACACAATGCCCATCGCAAAATTTACGATGGACAAATGGCCCGTCGCAAATTGAAGCAGAACTGGCGGCCAGTTTGTGATGGACAGAGAGTCCGTCGCAAATTTTGCGATGGACTCTCTTTCCGTCACAAAAAATATTTCTTTTTTTGTGACGGAAAGAATTTAATTTCCGTCGCAAATTTTCCTTACTTGCTACGGATTTTGCTACGGAATTTTTTCCGTCGCAAAATCCGTCGCAAATTTGGCTTTTTCTTGTAGTGTTTAGAATATTCTTTAACAGTCTTAATGATTTGGACTAAAGTCTATATTTTTAAAATAGAAGGAATGTTTGTGTAATTAAGGTAAAACGGAAGGGTGGTTAGAGTATTTTACTTTAAATTATATTAATATAATCCTAATTAGGTTTACCTCAGTTCAACCGCTGTATCGAGCGGTTCAATGACCAATTTAATTTTCAATACCTTGCTAGCTAAAACAGCTTTTTTGGATGCTATTCAAATAAATTATGAGTTAGAACTTATAACATTTGATGTTGGTAACTTTCATGTGAAGATACAAAATCCATTAAATGCAATTCAAACATCAAAGATAGTACTGGTAACAGATTTTGATAATCTTCGTTCGAAAAAAAGACTTTGATTTTATGATATAATCTCTTGTTATTTGTCATTATCATATTATTATTAAAAACAAGAATCAACAGTTAGGGATAATCAACTTTTTGAATTATGTTTTTCAAGATTTACCTACAATCGCCACGAAATATTTTATTCCAGTTTTAAAATATATTTATGAATTAATGGATTCAGATATGAGATATCTAGAGAAGAAACTAAGTATAAGCCTATAAGGTGCAGTGTATGTACCCGTATATTGGATAACTAAAAGAACTGCGACAAGAATTAACGATGCTATGCTTTGTTGCTTCATCAATTTCTCCCATCCCATTCGTTTCATAGAGTGCTAATAAAGATATTTATAGATCGCCCACAAATAAAATTATCAATCAACTGGGGATTCAAACACAAAGCCTAATAGTTATAAGACTACTAACCAATGTGATCAACTTTTGTTGGTAGATTGTTTGTGTTATTAACTTTGCTTGAAAATGGGAAAAAAAGACCTTCTAAATTTACTCATATTTAATACTCCCTATGATTTTATATATAAGCTACAAGCTAGTTCGGTGTGTGGTTTTTTTTAAAAAAAAAATTATTTTTTTATAAGCTTCAAGTTTGAGTTTGTTCAAAAATTTATTAAGCTTTTTATTATTATTAATTAATAATTATATGTCTTTCCCACATCTTTTTTCCTACTGATTTCTCTCTCATTTATTTTTTCACTTATTCTCTCTCCACTCACCATCTCAATAAAAAAAAGAGAGTTTTATAAAAATAAGTTAAGTTCTTTAACCAACTTTTGCACTACCTAATTTAGTTATTTGAATCTTATGAACAGGATGCCAGGAAATATCATGAATTTTATCCAAGAAGGTGGTATAGAAGCTACAATTAACTAGATTTTAAACAAGGACAATCTTAAAAGAAATATAACTAACGCCCACTTGATGACCTGAAATAAAAATGAAAGTTTTTCGGGAAAAATGATATATTTATTCTAGAAATTGCCTAATAACCAAAATGGTACTATATACTCTCTTCGGTCCTAATTATAGGACAATATTTGGGAGTTGGTTTTGGTCTTAATTATGAAACAATATCCTAATTTTTGTCAATTTCTTCCTAAAATACCTTTATTTTATTTTCTTAAGCGTGTTTGGTTTTTGATGAGTATATGTATGTGGGTGTGTAGACTCTTCAAGCCAATGAAACTTTTAGATATGTGTGTGTCTATGTATGTATATATGTGTGTGTCTACGCATAAATATGTATAGAGTCTATAGACATACACTTGTGTGTACATGTATGTATGTATGTATGTATGTATGTATGTATGTGTGTCTATGTATATATACATTTGTGTGTCTATATACAAATTTTTAAATTCATATAAGGACATTTTAAGAAAATGAGTAAAATTAACTAATTGAACTTATTTCTTTAATCTCTCTAAAATTGGTTAAATATGTCTTATAATTAGGACCGATGGGAGTATATGAGATTGGAGTGAGTAGGAGAGAGTATACTGTCATAATCAATTTTCTCTTTATTCTTTCTAAAATATTATCTCCACCTTTATATTAAAAAAAGATTGTTCAAATTTAATTTTTTTTTGTATAACTAGTAATATAATATTTTAGAGTTCACATTAGGTGCTATTTCCTGATATGCTTCTTAGGTGTTATTCCCTTTAATTAGAGGGATTAGACATTTTTTTAAATTTTTTTATATATTCTTTTTATTTAGATTAGATTATGTGCTAGATTCTGAATTTTGTTTCACCTAATATCTCAAATTAATTAAATTCCAGTTCTGCATTTAGAAATATTTTTCTGTAACCCCAATATTTTGAAAATTAATTAATTTGAAATATTGGGTGCAAAAAAAATTTCAAGATGCAACATATAATCTAATCTAAATAAATAGAATATATAAAAAATAAAAAAAAAAGCCTAATCCCTCTAATTAGAGGGAATATCGCCTAAGAAGTGCATAAGGGAATAGCACCTAATGTGAACCTAATATTTCATAGCCAGTAAGCCAGGCAAAGATTATATTAAATTATAAATTATTTTTTAAAATTTGATCAGTATTGCACTTATGAATTGTGGATATCATATTTTAACATTTTAAATTCATTTATTTATTTTATAAAATATTAAATCTAAGTCATTCATCTTTTTAATCTTAATCTGATGGTGAATATAAGATTTTGATAAGAAAAAGATGAGAAAACCTAAAACCACGGCTCCACTGCTCCAGTTTCTTATATATATATATATATATATATATAAATATAAAAGGTAACCGTTGTTTGGTACTAGGAATACGGAAAAAAGGGGAAATTTTAACCACTTAGTCAAAAGAGAGAGAGAGAGAAGTGGTTTATAAAACAGTACAGCCCCGATCAATCGGCTCGGTTAGTTTGTTCTCTCTGACGTTGTACTCCATGGATTCTGAAGAAGAAAATAGGTTACTTTCTCATGAAGATGCTGGGCTTGATCGTCATCGGGTAAGTTGGATTTCTTCAATATTTTGTAGCACTTTGCTTTTAACACCCTAATATTTTGACGACGACTCTTCAGATGATTGAGGAAGAGAAGGATCAGGAGACCTCCGACGAGTAAGGGAAGATGAGCCAAATGCCGTCTTCGTCTTACTCAAAGCTCCACTCAGGAAAATCAGCTCTAGGTGGAGGTGAAGGTTCATTAGTTCGAATTTGTGATTTCTGTGGAAAAGTTTTCAATTCAGGAAAAGCCCTAGGAGGCCACAGAAGATATCACATCCAAGCTCAGAGAAAGATGGAAGAACAACGAAAAAATGTCAGTTATACCCTAAAAATCAAGTCCAAGAATTTGGTCATCCGTGATAATAATAATATCATCAAATCGAATAGTATTGGGAATCCCAATGATTCTTCTGGGAGATGTTTCTGTTGCCTTGTGTGCAACAAGGATTTTCCATCAGAGAAGTCACTGTGCGGCCATATGAGATCTCATCCAGACAGAGATTGGAGAGGTATGAACCCTCCTTTTGTTACAACTGATAACGCTCTAGCTTCTTCTTCTTCAGAAGAAGAGTTGATTAAAGAGAAAGATCATCAAAATCGCAACAGGAGCTCTTCAACTTCAACTTCAGAAAAATCATTATCAATACCGGTTGATTCTTCCTCATCTTGTTCTGAAATCAGCAGGCTCAAGAAAGATATGAGAGGAAGAAAACGCATTGGAGAAGCAGAAGCTGCTCATATTGCAGCTCTAACCCTGATGGATATGCATCTCGTTGGTAACTACCACCTTCCTCATCCTCTTCCAATTCGCGAGCCTAGTCCTGAAAAAGCAGCAGTCTTACCAGTCAAGAAAAGGAAGAAGAATGTGATGGAGAACCATGTGGCTGGTTCTTCTTCTTCACCAGCTGGAACGAAAAGCTTGGATAATTGCAAGGAGAAAATAGAGGGTAGTGATGGGAATGAAAAATTGAAAGCTGATATGAAAGTGATCTCTTTAAAGAAAGAAAAGAAGAATCTCAATAAGGAGATGAAATTAGGTTCAGAGATGATCAAGTCAGAAGAAGAAACTGTGAAACATGAAGAAGTGAAGCCATCACAAAGCAATGTATGTGACCTCTGTAATAAATCTTTCCCATGTTTTCAAGCCTTAGTAGGACATAAAACGAAACACAGGAAGAACATAGTTAAAGGCATGAAGGGCAAGGAAGTGGTGGAACAAAGACAACAAGAAGAACAAGTGGAAGAAGACAAGATTTGCATTAATGGAGCATTAAGTGGTGAAGAAGCAGCGGCTCTGATTAGTAGTGAACAGAGATTAGTAATAAGTTCGAATTATAATGAAAATAACAGCAATGAAGAGGAAGTGGAAGAAGCAAGACAACAATCTGCTTCGAAAATAAGGGGTTTTGATCTGAATGTGCCTTTTGTTTTTGAGGACGAAGCAACTGATTTATAAATAAGTCTACATTTTGAGTTTGTATTTTGCTTAAGCTTTTTTAAGGTCATCACTCTAGCTTTTTTAATGGCCACTCCTAGAACCATGTAAAGTGTTCTTAATAATGCATTTCTTTAATATGAATATGAGTCATCAGGTTCATTTGATTCAAAGATGTTCAGGCCTTATCCTAAGAGCTAGTTTTGTGGCCTGTTCCCAAGAGCTAGTTAAGGAGTTTTATTTTATAGATATATTATATATTTCAGTTATATGCAGCTCTAAATTTATTTTCATCGTTTGTTTCTCTCTGATGGGCGTATAATTGTCACACGATTACTCTACTTTCACTTTTGAGGGTTGTTTCCATTTTGTTCCCTGATTAATATAAGATAACATCAAATAATTTCTACAAATTAATCTTTAACACTATGGATGTTCTCTTTAATTAACTTTTTTAGCCCATAAAATAATTCTCGTTGTAATTTCAGGCTAAAAATATCCTATAGCCAAGGTTATTAAATCTAGACTAACCTTTCAAGTCGGTAAAGGTAGTAGGTCAAAGGTCAGTGATGAGTCAACTCAGAGTATAGGGGGGGGGGGGGGGGAATCTTATCCTACCATTCAAATATTAAATATAATTCAATGCCTTTAACAATTACTAACGAACTAATCATTTATGTTACACCCCAACCAGTCTCGCCTTCACAGGTGGCGGGTAGTATATGATACCTCTTATTTATTAAATCCGATTGTTACACTTTTCTAATAATATCATATATCAGAGCAATATAGCGCAACGTAGTGGTAAAACAGTTTGGGCATAGTATACTGATAATAAATTACAAACCTTGGTTAAAATATAATTATATAAAATCTATAAAGCAATTCTTCGAATATTCTGGAACTGGTCCAACATCTTCATCTGCTAATATCCACCTAGGAGTCATATCCAATAACTGTACATCATACAAGTAGCAATAGAGGCTGGAATCCCGAAGGATCTCAAAGTAACTGTTAATCTCATATACAAAGTATAGTCAAAGCATGTAAATAAACCATAAGCACAAACTGTAAAGCATTCAGTAGGTCGCACACAGTGAGGCACAAAGCCTAATCCGGAACAAGCAGTCTCTATAGCACATAGCATAAAATGCAGGGTATAGCAAGGCGCTAGTCGCACATAGTGGGTCACACATAGCGGTTCTGGTACCAAAGCACTTGGCAAATAACAACACTAAATACATACACAATCATGGTAAAGCATACATATAGAGACATACAAAGCATATGAGGATTAAGGTTACTACCTGGCAAACTTATACTGTTAATTACTTTCTCCAAATTCTTTTAAAAGCTTTCGGCGATGACACTTCTTGTTCTAGACCTTAACTTCCTTTTGAAACTTCTCCTCCTTAAAGCCCCTTGCAGTTTCGGTCAAGACTTGATAACACCATGCAAGAATCATTCATCAAGATCTTAGGAATGTTTACGAAGATTGAAGGAAGTAGAGCAAGAATCTAAGTCCTACTTACCTTGATTTCGCGATCAGTTTGGACATCTGGCATCACCTCCACCATGTTGACATCACCAAACACCTCATACAAAGAATCCAAACTCGTAGAAACGTTGCTTTCACCAAGAGGAACAACATTGGAGAAGGCTCCAAGAGCTAAAAACACCAAATCGGAGGTGAAATCGACCCCTTTTCTTCTCCCTCTCTCTCCATTTCGTTTTTCATCTTTCTCTCCTCTCTTTTCCATGTTTTGGCAAGAATGGCCTAAAGACAAATGAGGGGGAATGGGTATATATAGAACACGGATGCGGTCCAGAACGCACCACGTGTCTGGTCCATAATGCGTCGCGTGTATGATCTAAAATGCGCCACGTGTTCTCTTTCCATTTAACCTCATAAAAGTAGCTTTATGCCTTGTCATGATTACAAGACACGTGTTATGTTGACTCAAAAGCTATGTCATGATTACGGGACACGTGTCATGTTGACTCAAAAGCTATGTTATAATGAGGGGACACGTGTCACATTTCCATTTGACCTTCACTTGTCATGATAGCGGACACGTGTCATACTTCTATTGGACCAACACAAAAGTATGTCATAATGAGACGACACGTGTAATGTTTCTATTGTGCCAACACAAAAGTAGTTTTTTCATTTGTCATGATGAGTTAACACGTGTTACGTTCCTATTGTGCCAACACAAAAGCATGTTATCATAGGTTATCATGACTTACTTTATTAAAGTTACTTTATCAGTGTTTGCTCGGGATCCTGCTTGGGTTTCACTAAAAAAATGTAGGGCATACCCGACTGCCCTGAAAATGCTGTATTCCTACTTATACCAGCATATTTTCACTCAACTAATTGTCCTATACCTTAGGACATAGTTAGGTGGCATCTTTTCCAATCAAATTTATACCGTATAGGTCTTCTGTGCCCCTTTTTTCACTAGCACTTTAATTCCTGGGCTTATACATACTAAGTCCACTAACCTGTATAGTCGAGTTACTCAGTCCCCCGAGAGACTTCCTATCCCTCGACATTCTTGGAACTCTGCTTGAACTGGGCTTAGTCGCCTGCCTTTTATAGGCTTATTCCCAAGTCTCTATGCCTAAAATTCAGGATATTACAATTTACTTATTCAACATTCTTTACAATTTTTCTAACATATTGACATTATAGTATCAAACTATCAACTCTCATCCAATGGCACCAGAATAAGTAATCACCAAATATTCTTTCCAGTAAAATATCAAAATAGATAATTGATAAACAACTCCCCAAGTTGCCTTGAGTTACATCAGGTTTCCCCAACCCCAAGTTGGGGACTTTATTGGACCACTTACATGACCATGTTGTTGGATTTTTAGGTTGACCTGGTTGGCCTGGTTTGAGTTTAATAACATTGCCTTTAGCTTATTTTCTTGAATTATTTGGAAAAATTTTAATTCTCAAAATTAGCTTTAAAATTAGACTAAAGAATATGTTTGGTCCTCTAAGTTGATATCCATTCTTAGTGTGGTCTTTGAAGTTTAAAAATTGCATTTTTAGTCTAAGTTCACATCAAGCCTTAGTTTGGCCTTTTAAGTTTAAAAAACGTATTTTTAGTTCTTTAATCCAAAGACCATTAGTTTTGTTTAAGAGAAAATATTGACTAAGCTAATTTAAACCGTGATTATGCAATTACATGATGACAAAATCTACTCAAATTTTAGTTCATTAATATAATCATCCTTATGTTTTAAAGTTTAGGCATAATTTATTAGCATTTAATTACAAAATTATAGTTTAAATTTGATAAGTCAACATGTTCATTTAAATAAAACGCAAGGTATTAAGATTAAAAAACTAAAAGTACACTTTTTAAACTTAAGGAATGGAATTAAAACTTAATGTAAACTTAGAGAAATAAACATATACTTCAACCAATTTTTTAGATTTAAGTGGTATAAATTTTCTCTCCTCTTCAAATCCCTTGTACCAACTCTAAGAACCAAAAAACATTACCTTCAAATCCCATATACTTCTTGTTTTTTTATTGGGAAAATTATAATAGAAGATGTAATACCCCAAAAAATTATTATTCCTCATAAATACAATATTTTGATAAATGACACCTATTTAAAATAGGTGAATATGTGGTCTCAAATATATATAAGGTGTGTTTATTCTATTTTCTAGAAATCTTTATTTAGGATTAAGGTAACCAATGATTAAATTTTCTTAGGAATCATAAAATATCATAAAAATACAAATAATTACCAAATTAAATTAGGGTTCTTGTATGATCAAAAAGAGCAAGAAAGTATTATGGAAAATACTTAAACAAATAGGAGAAATTAATAAGAATTAATAAACAACTAGGTTTTCACTAAACTAAATAATTGTGTAAATTTTCATAATGGATCAAGGGATTAATTAATAAAGACTTAAGGCTCAATTTTATAAATTACTAAGACACTAAATTTTCTAAAGCCCTATAATTATCAAACTAATACCTAAATTCATATTTAGTTCATAAAAGTCATCAACATACTAAGACTAATTAAGAGGTGATTATCAACAAATAATGGGCAATTAAAGTTGCAATAATTAGAATAGAGGCACAAAATTTAATGGCAAAATTAAATAAGCATAATTAAGGGTTTATGACCCTAATTAAGAACCAATGGCAAATAAGGATTAAGATTAGCATAAGTAGAATCTCTAAGGGCTATAATTAAGTTAGAGACCAATCATAATTTGACAACTTCACTAAACCACTTTATTAGGGATGCCAATTAAGATTAGTAATGGAGGGCTAAGATTAATTCTAATAAAGCTAAATCCAAAGGCCTTAATTAAGCTTCATAAAGCCAAATCCTTGTGAAATTGGATTAGCCAATGATAAATCAAGAAAATGTTCTTAATCCTCATAAAAATCATTGGACCAATAAGAGATTAATACAAATTGAAGGCTTGGATTAAATCTAACAAAGTTAAATCTTAAGGCTTAAATTAACTCTCACAAAACACAATCCTTGTGAACCAAAATGAACCAATGAGAGTTTTCCTCCTATATAATGTGGGATTATTTAAAAACACAAATTAAAAATAAAAGATAGGGGAGGGGGACGGTTTTTGGTTGGAAGGAAGAAGAAGAAAATTGTTTAAATCATATAAGATAAATAAGCACATGCAAAGTCAAGAGTGTGGAAGAGGATAATGTCCTTTCCAATTAAAAGACTTAATGAATTGGAAGAGGATAATGAAAGAGAAAGATGAGGTGTGTGTATGTGTAAGAAAGAGAGTGTTGTGAGTGTGTGTATACAATTGTTGTGCATATGTGTGTGTCTAGTATGAAGAAGGAGAGAAAAGTCAAGGTATGGGCCAATAAGAAATTAGAGAATTGAACAATTAAATCAATCTATGAAATTAAGTTTAGACATAAACAAATGAAAATCCATACAAACTAAATTATATCTTGAAATCCATTAATTATAGATCAAATATAAGAAAAGATTATGAACAAGAATAATTTAAGCTTGAGAATGAGTATAACCAAAGCCGTTTCCTCACCTTTTGAAGATTGATACCAATTGAGAAAATGGGTGTTTGTGGTTTCAAAATGAAACCAAGAACTTCAAAATTTCAAAACCAACGAGAAAATGTGAATACAACTTCATTAGGATCCCCAAATATATTTTTATCTAGTGAAATGCAAAGAATAGAAGGAGGTAAGCATTGTTTAAGTCATCCATGACATCATAAACTTGTCAAAGAAGGAGGATGAGTCATAAAGTAATGGAAGAAGCTAGAAGGAGAGTGAGGTGGCATTTTTGAAGAAGTGTAAGGCTAGGATTTGAGCTTCAAATTTAACCTAGATCCAAGGGTTAAGAATGAATAGAAGTTGTTAGAAAGTTAACCCACAAATTGCTATAAATAGGGGCCTTGGGTCTTCACATTCTTCACACCAAACTTAAACCAAATAGGTGAGTTTAAAAGGAGAGTGAAGCAAGAAGGAGGAGGGAGTTCTTCAAGAGGTAAGCAAGCTTTTAGTTTCTAGTCTTTAGCTTTTGTAGTTTTGAAGTTCTAGTTTAAATTCTTAAATAGAAGTAGTTTAGATATTAAATATTCTAGAATAATTTTATTTACATGTTTTTATGGTTAAAATCAGCTTCATTTCGAAAAATTGATGAAGAAGGTGTTTTAGCAAAATTTCTGGAAGAGAAACATTAAAGTAACGAAGTTCTGGCGAAATCTCATCGGTTAAGCTCTTGCTGAACCATTGATGAAGATGCCTATATTTTATGTTGAAAACGTGGTTGGAAAATTCTGGGAAAATTCATGGTTAAATTAGATATATAGGGATTTTTAAATATGTAAAGAACATGTCAAAATTATTTCTGTACAGTGAGATAAAAATCCTCAAAGTTAGGCTACGAATTTTTGGGAAAATGCTGGGCAGATGCTCAAAACTTAAAACCTGGGAATGAACCATGTAATCTGGGAAAAATATATTATTTTTCCTTGAAAGTAGACATCCTAAGGATTGCAGGGAATTTTACGGATCCTCGTTTCAATTTTTCTAGAATTAGTTATGATTTTCCGAAATTAGGCGAAAATCTGTCCAAAATTCTGGACCAGCGTTTTTTGAAGAATTAAGGGTGATAAGTTGAGAATTAATCCTACCAAGGGTAAAAAGGTCATTAGTGACTAGGATACCTTCTAGAATATTATCTGTGAATTAATAAAAGCGATATTACCATTATAGGCTAAACGTGATCACGGTCCGAACGACAGCGTACCGATATTGCCAACGAAGGTACGGATGCGTACTGTAACACTAACTCTGATGCTTATTGTATACTTATATGTGATAGATAGTCTGAGACTCTGTTTTTGAAAAGTTGTGCATACACATGCAGCTATGAGATCTATTTAAAAATGGTTCATACACATACAGCTTTATACGGGTTATAGTCATGATAACGCCGTTGAGTTTTCCTAGCGCTGAGGACATGGATGTACACCATGGCACTGGTGAATAGTGCAGACTGGAATGATATGAATATGGGGTGACTGTGGTTGTTATTATCTTTGAATATGTGGATATCGTATGTGAATAGTGCTGTATTGTCATGAATATCTGTCATACATAACTGATACATAAGTATGAGGTTAACCGTTACCTAAGGTTCAATGGGAATTGAAACCTCAGCTCATAGTCTCAGATTCTGGTGGGACCAGGGGAATAAGAACAAGGATGAGCAGCATGCGAGAGAACACGGGCTGAGGACTTTTTCTCTTGAGCCTTTATGTACATACTGTATTTGAATAATTGTACCGCTGTATAGGTACCCAGACCCAACAACAAGGAATATATATCAGATACTCGCTCTTTTAAATTATTTCGATGCTCTACTCTGATTAAAATATTTTGAAAACAGATTTCAAAAATGAGGATGTTACAGAAGACCTAAGGAAAATAATATTTATTAAAAAGAACTATAAAAATGCTAATTATTTTGAAGGACAAAAAATTAAATATTAAAATAGAAAGACTAAAATATCCCTTAGCCAGATTTCCTATATTCTCTCATTAAATAAGAATCTGGAGTGATTTATGCAAACTTCATCTTCGATCTTCTTCCTCCACCATTTCACCTTCTCTCCACCTTCATCGCAGATGACGACATGCGACCATCCTAACTAACTCCCAAGTCTAGGCTTCAATGAGATTTCAAGGAGATTCGAACTTTCTCAAATTAAAGGTAGCCATCGACACTTTTAAAGAGGAATGACCGATGCTTTTCACTTCACATCACCTCTACAACTCCACCATTAGCGCCATCGGCAACCTCCATTCTCTTCATCTAAGTTAGGGACATTGCATCCCCTTTGTATTATTTGTTTCAAATCTAATATCTACACTCCTTGTTTTGAATTCCCCCCCCCCCCCAAAATCAATGCCGACTTCTTCGATTTATGGATGGTGACAATTATCTTTAAACAATTGATGTCTTTGATATTTTTGGAATAAAGTAATCATTTAGAAAGCTCCACCACGACGCACTTAAAAATCATTCGGATAAAATCATGAAAAGGATGCTCCTTCAAAGTGTCATGAACAAAACCATTAGTTTTACACATATTAAGAAAACCTTTCCATTATCTAGCTAGCTATTAAGAAAATAGAGGTATTGTGATGATGATATGATCACCATTAGTTTTACACATTTTGATTTGGTCTCTATTTATTATTATTTATCAATAACTCCAGATTTTGATTTAATTAGACAGAATATAGGAAATATAGCTAAGAGCAACTCAATCTTTCTATTTTAATGTTTTAATTTCTGGTCTTTCAAAATAATTACCATTTTTATGGTCTTTATTAATAAATATTATTATTTTATGTCATTTATTATAATTTTCCCTTTTTTATTTGACCCAAGTATAATCCTTGATTTAAAGCACAAAGAGTTTTCACTTCCCACCAATAAGTGTCCTTCTTAGAATTTGAACTTATGTTTTCATCCTTTGAGATAGGGTCATCTTACCTCCTGAAAGTGTTTAATAAGTATTTGAAAAAATAATTAAGGAAATAATGCCTAAAAAAACAATTTCATTGGTCAAAAAGCCTATTTTCATATGAGAAGATATTTTGAGGGGGAAAAAAGAAAATATTTATTAAAATTATCTACGGGCAAGAAGAATTGGGTAACCAATGTGGAATATAATTTTGAGGATTTACAAAATTTATGTAGAGTTTAAATTCCCTGGAAAGTGACTTAAATAATTTTAAAGTTAATTTTGAGTTAAGGGTCTATTTTCCTAAATAATTCAACAAAAATAGCTAGAAGATAATTTTCATCAAGAAAATTTTAGAAAAAGTTATTTTATGGATTAAAGAAGTTAATTATAAAAGAAAATCCTTGTAAAGTATCAAGTAATGATTTCTAGAAGTTATTTGATGTTTTCAGTATATTAATTTAGGGAAAAACTTAAAACACAAACGTAGCTAAAGAACAACACTGGAAAAAAAAAAAAAAAACAGTTTTCTTGAAGCGGTTCTCCTATAGCGGTAAGACAGATAAAATGCGTAGCGGTTCAAACTAGACGCTACTAAAGTGTTTGCCACCGCAAAGTTTGTATTGTTGTAGCGGTTTAACCAAATAAGCCATTTTAGCACCAAATACAACTCCCTCGCTAGCTACCTCTTGCACTGGGGATAAGACCTGAACACCTCTGAATCAAATGAAGCAGAGCCTACTACTTAAAGTGAAGTATAGTTAAATATCCTTGAAATTGATGATAATGACAAAAAAGATGACAATGATAATCATCGTATTAATATTGTCTAGTGGTGTACTTCTAATGTTTTACGTGACTTATTTGTGAACAATAGTTTGTTTTTTATTACGAATTAGTGAATGTGTTTATTTGTTGGATAATTCGTGTTGTTTGGATATTAATGTTTACAACATTTATTTGATAAAGTAGAACTTTAATTGTTATAATTTACTAATTATTTTTTTTTGAAAAAAACGGAGGAAAAATAATTAAAATTTGGAATAATAACTTTCGGACCCTGTAGGGCCGGCTCTGGCCCTAATGCTCTCGGGCCGAGCTTTAAAAAACAGATATTTTTCTTACCTAAGTCCTATAGGGTTGGGCCAGCCCTGATTTCCAACTCTAATTAATGCCAACCTTGTTTTCTTCTTCTTTTTGGCTTTGTTCCACCACTTCTCCACCACTTCTTCCTTGCCCTTGGTGCTTTTAGCTATGTTCTTCTCTCTGTTGTGTTCGGTTTTGTGTCCCCCTAAAGCTTGAAAACATGGGAAAGATTTATTACAGACGTTGCATACATAGCTTTTTGATGGCTTCATTTCTTGCCGCTTCGCAGTTCTTATCATCAGCGGTTCTCCTTCTGACTTGATCATCGCTGTACCTAATTTCATCTTCTTCTTTTTGATTAAGCTGATCACTTTGACATCCCACATATTATTCTCAGCTTTCAATTCTTCATTCCCCTCACTACCCTCTGATTTCTCCTTTTCTTTTCCAGATGATGAAGAAGAAGAACCACCAACATGGTTCATCACATTGCTCTTCCTTTTTGTTCTGTTGTAAGAACACAAATATCTAACCTCAAGGGGTTAGTGGATGATGATTTATATAGGATTAGTGATGCTCTCGGATAAATATATATTTTATGATTAAATAGGTATATATGTTATGAGAATTAGTTGGAGTTATTAATATTTTATGTTTATTTAATTATCTTTTATAAACTTTTCCATCATTGAATCAAACTTAGGATTAAAGAATAAATGACATAAAATCGACTCATATCCTATTTTTATTGTGTAGGAAATATTCATTGATTTGGAATGAAGTAAAAAAAGCAATTAAGAGGATATACAATCAGTCAAACTCGGTGGTTCCACGCAAGAAAATAGAAACAAAATCAATTGCGTGATCTGGTGGAGTAAATTACAAGATATAATATATCTTTGTAATAAGAAAAGGAGAATCAGTGACCTATGATTTAAGTTATATTTAGGTTATATATATGAAGAAATGAAGAGGCACAAAGAGAAAAAAGATTGGGAGACACAGAACAAGAAGGAACGAAGAAGCAGAGGAGTAGAGGTTGAGCGTTTCAGTTCTCTTCATCATCTCTCCACGGAAGGACAGAAGGACTGTGGAGGCGACGAAGAAATTTTCTTTCCTCTCTCTCTTTATTCTTTGAACCTGAATTGTTATCTTTTTGTTATGGATTTTGTTAGAGCCATGTGTGGCTAGTTTCTTTTGCAACCTAGAGGACCTATGAACTTATGGGTGAATTGAATTTTGTTTTTATTATTTAGTTAAATTTGATATTAATTTTGGTTACTTAATCTTGGTTAATTTTATCTATTTAGTGATTGGTCATCATTGAATATGATTTTGAGCATTAGGATTTACCTTGACGAAGGGAATTTTAATTAGGCTCTGAGATTAAGTAATATGAGATTAGATTACGATTTAATTTGAGATAGACATATACCTAATGGCCCCATATAATTGTTGAAGAGTGTGTCCGATTTTTATTGCCTCTTAAGAGTAACTATGTTAGACATAACAAGTTATACTCAAGAGAGGGTTATAAGTGGACCGACAGGCACTTATAGCTATTTATATTCGAGATTAACAAAATTGATATTAAAGCTACTTAAATTAGTGAAAACAAGGTTTATGAAGCTAATAAGGGATTAGTGACTCTGGGTTGCTCATTTAATTATTGTGGTAGTTTTCTTATTTTTTATTTTAGTTTTGATTTTCTTTTCCTTTATCTTAATTAAATTCAATTTATTTTGCTCAACTTAAACGAAATTGTGAAATTAATGCTTAACTAAAGTTGTGATACTAAGTCCTTGTGGGAATGATACTTTTCTTATCACTCGTGTACTTGCGGCCCTATGTCATCTTCGAGATGTATGTGAGCTAACACTAGAGAGTGTAATGGTTCTACAGTGTTTATGAGGAAGACACCAAAGAACACCGAAAGATCACCATGCTACATGATAATGGCAGTTAGCCAAAGGGGGATGGTATGTATGCATAGTGAGACTGAATAGTAAAAGGATATGAATAGAGTATGTGCACCTGTGACTGTGAGGTTAATCTCCTATTTATAGGAATTACCTCAAGGGTTTTAGCCCTTACGCTGTGCACGTTCTCCATGTCCGAATGCCTACTCCACTACTTGTGTATGTCTGCTCCACTACCTGTAATGTCCGTGATTAGTGCTGAGATTACATGGTGATTAGCATTTCACCTAATTAGTGTCCAAGCACTCTTGTTGGACCGCATGCTAACTGGGCCTAATATACGAGACCATAACACTTTTCTTGACAGGTAATTGTTAGAAATATAGGTGGTTATTGATTAGTTAGTGAATTGGTTAGGGCCCTAGTCTATATAAAGGACTTAATCATATTGAGTTTTGTGTGTTGAGTGTGGAGCCCTCACCAAAGTGTGTAGAGTGTGGAGCTCTCACAATATGAGTGGGATGTGGTATCTCACAAGAAAGAGTTAACTTGGTCTCTCTCTAAGGAGGAGTTAACTTGGTCTCCTTCTAGATTTTAGAGTTAATAATGAGGGTTACTCATTGTATGAGCTTATTGCTCTTTCTTTGTTGTTAATACAATTGATTCTTCTTCATCTACATTCTTTCTCCTATCTTCTCAAACTTTACATTCAATTACAATTGTTAACATAGTATCAAAGCACGTTGCATTGTGAGCCTGTTTAGTGTTTCTTGCTTATAGTTCTTGTTGCAATCATTGAGACCCAATCCAGAAGATGTTCTTAGTTTCTTTCTTGCATTTTTGCATTTCAGCCAAACAAAGCCTTATCCACAGACCTCAGAATCTACGGTGGAAGTGGCTTCTTTTCAAGATTCCTTCAAGATCCACTGTTGGTATAATTTCTTGCCTTTGTCGCCGGAATTGAAAGGGCAATTGCAATGATGGTGCGATTCTCTATCGTCAAATGATCTGAGAAGATTTCGATCAACAATCAGAGTTTCGAGGCGATCGATCAAGATCTGCCATGTTCTCGTCGAAGCCTCTCATCTGCCATTTTCGTCAATCTCGACGCAAGAAGAGCTGAAAAGCTTAAAGACGATTCAAAGAAACCGAAAGCAGCGTAGTGAGTTTTTACAGTTATCCAATGCCTTTTCCTTCGGTTAACTTCTGAGCCCATCCACGATGGCCGATGATCTTTCTTTCTCCGCCAAGGATGTCTTACTTGCAAAGGCTTCAAAGAATTCTACATTGGTGGGGAAGATGGCCGTATTGGTCTTTGCAATGGTCTGCGGAGTGTATATATGTTCTATTTGTCTGCAGCAGGGCTGAATGTGCTTGCAATCCTGTGAAGTATTTTGCCCTATCGTCAATGCAGCGATCTGGGAGTGGATGGTTTGAGACGTTGTTAAATAGCCATACTAACATAAGCTCAAATGGGGAAATTTTCTCTGTTAAAGTGAGAGAGAGTAATATCTCAACCATTGTGGAGACTCTGGAGACAGTTTACAATCTAGACTGGTTAGGTAGCGCCTCAAAAAAAAAAAAAAAAAAGAATGCACAGCTGCAGTTGGCTTAAAGTGGATGCTTAATCAGGGATTGATGAAAAATCATGAACAAATAGCTGAGTACTTCATAAAACGTGGTGTTTCAGTTATATTTATCATCGGATATATCATTCTTTATTCTCAAAGGTCCAAAGAATCAGCTTGCCCACATGACAACAGAGGAGAGGCTCCCTTTCACATTGGGTTTTATAGGCAGTATGGTTGGTACCATATATTTGTCAATGGTGCTTCACAGCCACATTCTCTCTGTGGTATTCTCTGTCATATAGGTTATGGCACTCGGATACTTTGCAATATCATATTTCCCTGGTGGATCTGCTGGCATGAAATTTTTGACATCTTCTCTTGCGTCTTCAATACTGAAATGTTTTGGGAGGTGACATATCTTAGTTGATGAGAGGTTGAAGTCCTAAGCTGTGCTCAGCATTGAAATGTTGTGATACTAATTGGGTTCTGTATAGAAGATAAGAGAATGCTTCTGGTTTATGAGTATATATGCAATGGATCACTAGATTCTCATTTCTATGGGCGATAGCAAAAGCCATTAGAATGGTGAGATTCAAGTTTGGAGTGTTTACTGTGTTCTTGGGCTGCACTACAATTTGTGAGGCAATTGTTGCATAAGCTTGCAGAGATTGAAGCTGTTCAAAAGGGAATAATCAAATGTTGATATGAAGAAGAAAGTTGTGAATTGAAGAAATCATTGTATTGTTTTGTGATTGTAAAACTAGTCAATTTAATTCACCTTATCCCCTTATTTTTGTGTTGTTCAAATTGAACACCTTATGTTAAATAGTGTTCAACTTGAGGGGGCGTGTTAGAAATATAGATGGTTATTGATTAGTTAGTGAATTAGTTAGGGCCCTAGTCTATATAAAGGGCTTAATCATATTGAGTTTTGTGTGTTGGATGTAAAGCCCTCACCAAAGTGTGTAGAGTGTGGAGCTCTCACAATATGAGTGGGATGTGGAATCTTACAAGAGAGAGTTAACTTGGTCTTTCTCTAAGGAGGAGTTAATTTGATCTCCTTCTAGATTTTAGAGTTAACCATGAGGGTTACTCATTGTATGAGCTTATTGCTCTTTCTTTGTTGGTAATACAATTTATTCTTCTTCATCTACATTCTTTCTCCTGTCTTTTCAAACTTTACATTCAATTACAATTGTTAACAGGAATGGTGCTGCTTCGTTAAGAGTAGGCTCATCACGAGGAGGAAGACGATGACGAAGGTGGTATAGAGATGCATATACATAAGGATATCAGCTGCAATTTCAGGTGCTTCTGCTTCTCCAATGATTTTGTTTCCTCTTTTATCCTTCTTAAGCCAGCTGCTTCCAGAACAAGATGAAGAAAGATCAACTTGTACTGGCGGTGCTGATTCTTCCAAGGTCGACGACCCATTATTCAACTGTTCTGCAGAAGCTAGATGAGCCTGATTCTGAGCCTGCATTTTTTTCTGAGCTAGGATGTGTTGTCTCGTGTGGCCTCCTAGGGCTTTTCCAGAATTGAAATGTTTTCCACCGAAATCGCAAACTCGAAGTAATAATAAACCTGAACGTGAACCCGAATCTGAAGCTCCGTTAATTTTAATCTTAGATTCTCCTTCGTGAAGTTCCGAGTAAGACAAAAAACGGCTTTTTGCTCATCTTCTCTACCTCGTCGGAGGATTCTTGATCGAACCCTCTGTTCTCCTTCTCGTCCTCCATCATCTGAAAAGTTCGTCGTCAAAATTTTTAGTTTGAAAATCAAAGAGCAACAAAACATTAAAGAAATTCAACTCACCTGATCATCAAACCCATCACCATGAGACCTAACTTGATAATAAAGTACCCTGTCTTCTTCGTCAGAATCCATCAGTGTCTAGTCCACCGTCGTAGAGAAAACAAAGTAACTGAATGATGAGAGGCTGTACTATTTTATAACTGGCTACTGTGATTTTTTTATTTTTTTTTTGGGGACTTTTTACTCGGTAGTAATTTAGTCCCTCATACTTGACTCACTGCACCGGTCCCTTATCTTTTAACTATTTTATAATTTAGTGCCTATGTTTTAGAAAATAAAATCATGTATATAATAAAAGATTAGTTACCAAATTATAGAATAATTAAAACTATAACAACTGAGTGACAGTAAGTCAAAGTTTAGAGATTGAGTTGTATGGAATGAAAACGTAATGATTGAATTGAACCAAATTAAAACTATGAGAATCAAAATATTATTTTTCCTTTTTGTTATAAAATTTAAAGGGCACCCCTCCAAATCGGCTGTACCACACAACTCTAATCACCAAAACGTTACCTTGTATATGAAACTGGAGGGAGTATACGTTCTTCTTTTATTGTATCTCAGTTTCCCTTCTCATTGTGAATAATTGGCAATTAGAAAGGCTCTTTTATGTTTCGCCTTTTGTTTTTCAAATAATATTTTGGGACCATACTAGTAATACCCTTGTTTCAAAGTTTTTGTTGAAGACTTTCTTTTTTCTGTTTTTATATTTGATCAGGGTGTAATCCATTCTAAACCTAATCCATTTTAGGTTTAGAGTGCAAAAGGTTTTCACTTCTATCAACAAGTGTGCTTCCCAATATTCTGTATTGTGTTTTCCTTCTTACAAGTGAGGTCACTTACCACTTTATTAGTTGAAAGCTTCTAAAGTTTTTATAAGGCTTAGAAAAATTAATCAAGGAAATAATGCCTAAAAATAATTTAATTGATTAAAAAGACTATTTACATTTGAGATTTTAAGGAAATATTCAAATTATATATGGGCTAGAAGAATTGAGTAATCATTATGAAATATAATTTTCAGGATTTGAAAAATTTATGAAGAGGCTAAATTTCCTAGAAAATGGCCTAAATAATTTTAAAGTGAATTTTGAGAATAAAGGGCCTATTTTCTTGAATAATTCAAGAAGATAGTTAGAGGATAAATTATTTTACGGGTTAAAGAATTTAATTAAGAAATTAAGTCCTTATAAAGTATTAAGGATTGATTTTTAGAAATTATTTGATGTTTTCAGTATATTAATTAGGGGCAAGCTAAAACACAATTTTAGCGAGAAAGGCAAGAAACAAAGAGTGGCATCTTTACGGTTCATTCTACTCATCATACACTCACTCAGTCTCATGATACCCCTGCTAGTCGTTGGAGAGATATATGAAACTTCTCACGACTCATGATGCACGAAATTAAAGGCTTATCACAAATGACATGAAGCATCAGATGAATCTTCATCCTAATGTTATACGTGAATGTTGCAAATCATGTACGAAAGATGGTCTTCATGCCATTAAGATTGTGGGGGTAGTCAGGAATTTTTATGACTCAACTCTCCATCCAAAACATCTTAGCATTTTCTTCTCTGGATCATTTTCTGATTGGCTACAAATGATAGGCGAAAAAATTTTAGTCCAAGTAAGGGACGCTAGAAGGATTTGTTTATTGTTATTTGTTGGCTACTATGGCAGGATCAGAATGAATGGGTGCACTCTGGTGCAAGCATTGGGCTTGATCAAGTCTATGCAAGAGCAATGGCAACTGTGGAAAGTACTAGTCATGCTTTTCAAAAGCTCCATGATGCCAACTTATAGGAGTTAACCAAGGTCCTGTTGACTTGCCAGCAAATATGACCAATATGGATTCTTTCATTGAAGTTCAAGTGGATGGCACCTTTTCTCATGTTCATCGAATAGCTGACTGCAGAAATATGGGCTTGCTTAGTTGGTTTGAGACAGTCTTGGGATGGAGGCCATCAGAATGTTTGCCTTAGCAGTGACTCGGCAGAAGCTTTAAAGCTGATCCAGAAGGGAGATATTTCTAATGTCCATGAAGATTAGTCTCTTACTAAGGAAGTCAAGAATATGATGAAGCGCTGCTAGTCATTGGATCTAACGATATTAAAAGAGGGGGGGGGGGGGGGGGGGGGGAGAACACTGTCATGGCAGATTCTCTTGGCTAAGAAGGCATTAAACTGTAGCCTGGGTTTGACCTTAGTAGGTCCAGATGAGCTGGCGAGTATGCTTGCAATACAATAATATGGTTTAGTTTTCTTTTCCATGTATGAAAAAACTCTTATAAGTTATCCTATGATGTCGTGAGTGACAATACCCATGGGGAAGAAAGAATGAAAATATATTTAGACCTACGTATTATCATGAGATATTAAATTCAAACTGTAAGTACAGATGACATGCAAATTCTTTAAACGCTAATGTTTCCAATTCCTAATATAAGAGCAAGCTAATTAGTTTAAGTAGCTAGGAAATAAAATAAATTAATTACTCAATTATAACAATGATGTGATTTGATCTCCCTAAGGCACTATTCGATCATATACCAATTAATAAGTTGAGTAAATTAGTTTAAGGGAAAATAATAAATATGAGAGATGATGAAATGAATTGGGATATGCGCTATATTCAGGGCCAAATATAACTCCTTCACTAGCTCGCTCTTATACTGGGGATAAGGCCTGAACACCTTTGAATCAAGAACCTGATGACTCAAATTCATAATAAAAGAAATGCATTGTTAAGAATACTTGACATGGTTCTATGATGAAGTGGCCATTGAGAGAGCTCAGAAGATCCAATGATGGCCTACAAAAAAGGTTAAGTAAAATACAAACTCATAAAATGCAGACTTATTGGGAAACACACTTATCAGGAGGGGCGAAAACTCTTTATGCTCTAAGCCTTGAAAGGGAATCCCCTTGTCAAACCAAAAAAAGATGCAGACTTATTTATATGTCAGTTTCTTCATGCTCTTCAAAACATAGGGCACATTCAGATCAAAACCCCTTATTTTCAAACCTGATTGTTGACTTGCCTCTCCCACTTCTTCTTCACCACTCAATCCTACACTTGACAATGCAAACCTTGTCTTCTTCGTCTTCTTGTCTTTGTTCCACCACTTCCTTGCCCTTGGTGCTTTATAACTATGTTCTGCCTGTGTTTTGTTGTGTCCTCCTAAAGCTTGAAAATATGGGAAAGATTTATTACGGATGCCACACACATAGCTTTACGATGGCCTCACATCTTCTTGCTTCACAGTTCTTATAATCAGCGGTTCTCCTTCTGACTTGATCATCTCTGTGCCTAATTTTCTCTTCTTCTTATTGAGCTTCTTCTTCTCTTTGATTAAGTCGATCACTTTCATATCCCACATATTATTCTCAGCTTCCAATTCTTCATTCCCATCACTACCCTCTAATTTCTCCTTGCAATTGACCAAGCTTTGTTTTCCAGCTGGTGAAGAAGAAGAACCACCAACATTGTTGTTAATCACGTTGTTATTCCTTTTCTTGACTGGTAATTGTGCAGCTCCAGGAGTGGGCTCGCGAGGAGGAAGACCAGCACGAAGTTGGGAGTGACTATAGAGATGCATATACATAAGTGTTTCTGCTGCAATATGAGCAGCTTCTGCTTCTCCTATGGTTTTTCTTCCCCTCATATCTTTCTTTAGCAAGCTGCTTTCAGAACAAGATGAAGAAACGTCAAACGGCACTAATAATGATTCGTCTGAAGTTGAAGTTAAGGATGAAGACCCATTATTGTTGCTCTTCTTGTGATTTTGATGGTCTTGTTCTCTTATAAACTCTTCTGAAGAAGAAGCAGAAGAAGCTAGAGCGTTATTACTTATAGAAGTGAAAGGAGGGTTCAAACCTCTCCAATCTCTACCGGGATGATTTCTCATATGGCCGCACAGTGACTTCTCCGATGGAAAATCCTTGTCGCACACAGGGCAACGGAAACGTTTCCAAGAAGAACAATTGGGATTCCCAATCTTCGATTTCATGAGATTATTATTATAATCATGGCGGATGACCAAATTCTTGGTCTTGAGTCTTAGGATATAACTGATCTTTTCTTGTTGCTTCTCTTTCATCTTTCTCTGAGCTTGGATGTGATGTCTCCTGTGGCCTCCTAGGGCTTTTCCTGAATTGAACTGTTTTCCACAGAAATCACAAACTCTAACCGATGAACTTGAGCCTGGACCTAGAGCTGAAATTGAAGCTCCATTAATTTTAATCTTAGATCTTCGTTCGTGGAGCTTCGAGTTAGAAGAAAATGGCTTTTCCCTCATCTTTTCTGCCCGTTGAAGGGGTTTGCGTTATTCCCCTTCCGCTCACCGATGCCCTTTGTCTTTGTCTTATTTAACGCCGTGAGGGAACCACTCACACGGTATATCAGTTTTGATGTTTCGGAGGATTCCTAATCCTTTCAACCTATATCATCTGAAGGGTAGTCATGAAAATTCAGGGTGCGAAAATCAAGTAGCAACAAAACAGTGAAGAAATTCAACTCACATGATCAAACCCATCAGCTCCATTGCTATGGCTTGTCTCATAATAATCATGTTTTTCCTTTTCTTTTCCCTACCTTCAAATTTAAAAAAGTATATGGTTAAGATTTAGGGGTGGGAATAGGTCAAGCCTCTATTAGGGGCCTACAGCCTGGCCTGTTGAGGGCTTGGCTAGGTCAAGCCAAGTAAGGTCTATTTAAAGGTCTAAATGTGTAATAGACTAGGCCTATATTGTTAAGGTCGGACCTGTTTACACATTAAATAAATGTAATTATATTTATATTATAAATAACACAATATTTATTTTATAATTCCTATATTCTAATTTCAAAGTGGACAAAATCTACTTATGGGCTTCAAGGCTTGCAATATGAGGCTTTTTGAAAGGGATACATTGTTAGTATGCATTTAAAAAGGCTTCAAGCTTAAACAAGTTTTATAAAATTTAAAAAGGTTTCAGGCTTAACCAAGTTTTATAAAAACTAAAGTCTAAACCCTAAACCTTAAACTTAAAATAACATGATCTACACAGTTCATTCCTATTTAGATTCCAAGAGTATCTTTTTCGTCCCTGAGATATCACTTGGTGATGATAAAGTAACCTATTTTCTTGCTTAGAATCCATGTGGATCAACGGTAAGTAACCGATTGATAAGAGGTTGCACTTATATGTAAACTCACTTCACTAATTTTTTTACCGGAAAATTAATCTTTTAATCTTCATAGTTTTGCTCAGTTGTAACTCAATCCTTAAAGTTTGAACTCAGTTGTAACCCAATTCCTGTACTCAAACTCACTACACTCAATTACTATAATTTTAACCATTTTATAATTTAGTCCCCCTATATCTTAAAAATAAAATCATATATACAAGAAAGATCAAGGACTAAATTATAAAATAAAAATAAGGACTGAGTGCAATAGTCAAAGTTTAAGAAGTGAGTTGTATAAGTCAAAATTATAAAGATTGAGTGGCATCGAATAAAAATATAAGGACTAAGTTACAATCAAATCTAAACTATAAGGGTGACAGATTATTATTAGTATTATTATTTAAATTAAGTGGTAAAAATCTCCCCTTTTGAGCAAGAAAAGGTAAAAATCTCCCCACCCCTCCCTTTCGCTGGGTTGTAACAAACAACTCTAAGGACCAAAACGTTACCTTGCATACAGGGAGCATACGTTGTTTTATTGTATCTCAATTTCTCTCTTCATTGCGAATAACGGGCGATTAGCAAGGCTCTTTTATATTTCACCTTTTGTTTTTCAAATAATAGTTTAAAGAGTAAAATACTTTAACCACATTAGTTAACAATTTGAACTTAAATGTATGTTTTTAAAATTGAAGGGATTTGTGTAATTAAAGAAAAACATGAGGGTGGTTAAAGTTTTACTCTATTTTAAACGATGCCAGTGAATTTGAGTTTCACAGCATTTGCTGAAGGATTTTTTTTTTAATTTAATTATTTGATCATGATAAAATTGTTTTTAAGGTTTAGAGTGTAAGGAGTTTTTGCTTCTCCTAACAAATATACTATCCAAGATTCGATATTGTGATCTCCTTCATATGGGTGAGGTCGCTTAAACCCCCTTTTTTTTTTTTTTAACCAAAGCTTACCACCTCATTAGTTGAAGACTTCTATCGTGTTTTTTATTAGGCTAAGAAAGATTAATTCAGAAAATAATGCCTAAAAAATAATTTAATTGGTTAAAAATTTTATTCACTAAAAAAAAAAAAAAAAGAGGTCAATTTGTAGCGGTTAAAATAAACCGCTACAAATATGCACATTTGTAGCGGTTTATACTGAAACCGCTACAAATTTGTGGCGGTATGATTCGCGCCAAGTGACGCGCTAGTTCATGAACAACATTTGTAACGGTTATCATAAACTAACTGCTACAAAATATGGCGCTAAGTTGGCGTCAAATTTGTAGCGGTTATTTTGTAGCGGTTTAGTTATACAAACAGCCAGTGGCGGACCTACACTATTGCCTGTGGGGCCAAGTGCAGACACAAAAAATTGAAAAAATATATATATTGTGAAGGAATTTTAGGACAAATTGTCTGATTGGAGTAGTTGGTTATAACATTACACATATACACCGGAGGTTCAGCGTTCGAACTCCTATCTTTCATTCGTTTATGTTATTTTTGCTTGGCTCTCCAAATCCCTAAAAATCGTGCAGCCACCTCCAAATCGACAAATCGATCCCTGTGCTCCTCCGTCGTT
Source organism: Acacia crassicarpa (assembly GCA_034222035.1). NCBI lineage: Eukaryota > Viridiplantae > Streptophyta > Magnoliopsida > Fabales > Fabaceae > Acacia > Acacia crassicarpa. The sequence goes on from JAWXYG010000003.1 coordinate 47,618,224, forward strand.
GCTGTTCGCCCTCCAGCTCCTCCGTCGTTTAATTTCAGTTGCTCTCCAAATCTCGCCGCTACTGCTCAGGTAATTTTCGATTTTGTCTTTACTTCCTGCTGGTGCATTGTTGTTCGTCGTCCAGCTCCTCCATCGTTTAATTTCAGTTGCTCTCCAAATCTCGCCGCTACTGCTCAAGTAATTTTCGATTTTGTCTTTACTTCCTGCTGGTGCATAGATCTGCTTCTCTGTCTTCCATCGTCGCCTTGTCTTGTGTCTTTTGCTGATTTAGGCGTATTAGGGTTCGTTCAACTCTGTTAGCTTTCACTAATACAAAAGACAAAAATTAAATTATGGTTTTGCCCTAGTTCAGCAGAAGAAGATTCAGCACTGCAATAATTTATTCTTTTATATTAAAAATTTCAGGGATCTGACTATGAAGAATTTGTGAAAGCAGCAAAGTCTGATAATGAAAATCAGTTTGTTGAAGTGAATAAGGTTGAGCTAGCCAAAGTTATTTTTCCAGATCTCAAATATTCTGATATTTTTCTTGGCATTGTTAAAAGTGAGTCTGAAGGACATATTGCATATGGTGAGTTTTAAATTGGTTTCAATGATTGTTTTTCAATTGGTTTCAGTGCCTTTGCATGAAAATGTAAAAGTATAGATATTTAGGTTCTTTTAAGAAGCTTATAGATATTTAATGCTTGTTATTTTTGCTGAGTTATACTTCAGAACTTACTTTAACAGTGAGGCATTCTGACTCTGTAGATGGAACCTTCAGTGTGGATAAAATATTGGAGTTTTTGGACTACAATAAATTTCCATTAGTTACAAGATTAACAGAAATGAATTCTATGAGAGTCTACTCCAGCTTTGACCAAAAAAAAAAAGAGTCTACTCCAGCTCATTCAAGCTTCAAGTTGCATTTATTCTTAAATTCCTTTTTTAAATGGATCTTTTTATCTTTTTTTTTTTTCCCTTTCATGTTCAATTTTGGGCATGTTCTTTTTCTAGAATTTCAAGTTAATAGTAATGTAGTGAAATCTACATCTGATATCAAGCACTCCATTATTTGTACAAAGTATGACATATGGACTAAGATTTCTGGTCTTCACCTATCAATGATGGTTAGCACAATCTGTATCGGCTGCTGCTTGTTATGTTTAATCATAATGTTGTTGTTCAAGCTTAAGAATAGTTAAAATTAATTGTATGTTATTATCTAGGTTTATGTCTTCTTAGACGATGACTCCAAGAGTCTTCTTGAGCCTCTTCAAGATGTTGCAAGGACTTTCAAGTCAAAGGTAGTTGCTCTGACCTATACTCATTGGTAAATGCCTGTTGGTTTTGTTGTGCTTTGATGCACTAAAATTTGAATATCTTGAGTTTAATTGCTTTGTCCCCACCTTCCATTTAACTAATTGAAGTTTTCTTTTCTTTTCTTGCCTATATTATTTTGTTTTTTTGATGCTTTTAAAACTTTCCTTAAAAAAAATTCTGGGTGCGCTGCCCCCGAACCTCCGAATTTCACCACTAATTGTGCACCCACAAACTTTAAATCCTGGGTCCGCCACTGCAAACAGCAACAAATATGGCGCCAGTTTGGCGCCTTATAGCGCGCCATTTAGTAGCGGTTTATTTGTCGTGATTTATATCAAAAATCCGCTACAGAATGTCAAAAGTCTGAACTTTTGTAGCGGTTATAAAAAACTGCTACAAATTTTCAGTTTGTAGCAGTGTTTTTAGTTAAACCGCTACAAATGTGATATTTTGAAATTTATTTATTTTTTAATAAATACCAATGAATTTTTGCAGAGATTTTGTAACCGCTACAAAACAGAAAAAAAAACCGCTACAAAAACCATCGCATCAACCGCTACAAAGTGTATAAAATTGAAATTTGAATATTTCAAATCCCACCAACGTTCATTAATTTGTAGCGGCTTTTAGTATAACCGCTACAAAATGTGATTTTTTTAATTTTTTTTATTTTTTTAAAAATACCAATGAATTTTGTAGCGGTTTTGTAACCGCTACAAAACATAAAAAAACGCTACAAACGTAAACCGCTACAAAAACTGTCGCATCAACCGCTACAAAGTGTATAATATTGAAATTTGAATATTTCGAATCTCGCCAACGTTCATTAATTTGTAGCGGTTTTTAGTATAACCGCTACAAAATGTGATATTTTTAATTTTTTTTAAAAAAAATACCAATGAATTTTGTAGCGGTTTTGTAACCACTACAAACTGGGAAAAAAACCGTTACAAACGTTAAACCGCTACAAAAACTGTCGCATCAACCGCCACAAAGTGTGTAATATTGAAATTTGAATATTTCGAATGCCGCCAACGTTCATTAATTTGTAGCGGTTTTTAGAATAACCGCTACAAAATGTGATACTTTAAAATTTATTTATTTTTTTAAAAGAAACCAATGAATTTTTGTAGCAGTTTCAAAACGGGAAAAAACCGCTATAAACGTTAAGCCACTACAAAAACTGTCGCATCAACCGCTACAAACGTTGTTACACATATCCCTATAAATACCCCTACTACACCTCATTTCATACACTCTCAATCATTTCTTCCCACTCCTTTTCTCTCGTTTTCTCTCATTTCTTCCCGCTCCTTACAAATTCTTTGTTTTTAATGTTTTATTTTTGTCCTTGTTATAATATTAATACTATTTTTTTTTTCTTATCTAGAACTTTAAAAATATTTCCTCAATATTCCTTCTATCATCATCAACATTCTTTCCATAATCAAATATCATCTAGTAGACAACATAATTTTTTTGCTTAGAGGTGGACAAGACAATAAATCCTTATTATTTACACATTCTCAGTATTATACCTACATAATATTTATACTTATCTAACTTGTGTTAATCATTTTTTTAAATATTAACTATTATCATTTAATTTGTCACTTAAATAATAATAATATTCAACAAAATATTATAATAATGAACTCAAATTATGATGATTTTTTTTTAAATTTTGTAATATTGTGTAGCAGTTTTACAAATTTTAATTCAAATTTGGCTTAAATATTTGGCACAATTTATGAAATTTTATCTAATATTTGTAGCAGTTTTACAACCGCTACAAAATTTTGGCGCCATTTTTCTTGAAATTTGTCATCTTGTAGCAGTAACTCAAAATCGCTACTAATTTAGTAGCGGTTTTATTACATGAGTAACGGTTTTAGAAAACTACTACAAAACATTTTATTTCGGTGTATATTTGTAGCGATTCTTTAAACCGCTACTAATGTCATTTGCAGCGGTTTTTAGCGGTTAAAACCGCTACAAATATGTAATTTCAACCGTTACAAAATGTCTTTTTTTTTTTTTGTAGTGATTATCATATGAGATTTTAAGGGGGGAAGAGAAAATAATTATTAAAATCATCTATGGACCAGAAGAAGTGAGTAATCATTATCAAATATAATCTTGAGGATTTGTAAAATTTATAAAGAGGCTAAATTACCAAAAATAAATGGGAAAATCTTGTTCAGGGCCCATATTACAAAAAAACAAAAAAAGGTCCAAAGACTCTGAAAATTTGAAAAAAGGCCCAAGATTCTGAAATTCCAGAAAAGGCCCAAGGTGATTTGTTAATGGGGCTGATATAGTTGTTAGCGGGGTATTGATATAATTGTTAACTGGGCTAATTTAGTTGTTAAAAATTTTTAGTTTTAACAACTAAATCAGCCCAGCTAACAACTATATCAGTACCCCGCTAACAACTATATCAGCCCTATTAACAACTCACCTTAGGCCTTTTCCAGAATTTCAGAATCTATTTTTAACAACTAAATCAGCTCAGTTAACAATTATATCAGTACCCCAATAACAACTATATCAGCCCCCCGCTAACCTTGGGCCTTTTTTCGAATTTTCAGAGTCTTTGGGCCTTTTTTCGTATTTTTTTGGTAAAAAGGGCCTTGAACAGGATTTTCCCAAAATAAATTTACTTTTGGTAATTAAGTTCATATTTTCCTGAATAATTTAAGAAAGAGTTAGATGATAATTTTTATAACAAAAAAGATTAGGTGAATTATTTTATGGGTTAGAGAAGTTAAAAAAAAAATAAAGTCTTTATTAAGGAGTAATTCTAGTCGTTCTTAAATGACCAAAAAAACTCTTATAGGTGATCCTGCAGTCATATGCAACAATACCGATGATGTAGAAAGAATGAAAATAAATTTAAAGCCATGTGTAAGCGTGGGATTTTAAATTTGAACCATCTGAAGAATACAATGGACTGCAGGAATTATGGTAAGAAAACAAAGAAAGAAAAATCTTTAAAAGTTGCAATTTACAATAGGGATAATGAGCAATTTTACATATATGCTTTTCCCCTAGGAGCGCCCAGTACCACGTACTTTTTTCTGGACCAAAAATACACATGTGGTTACGTTTTGGGAGCGCTCAGCACCACGGTCGTTAGTCAACCGTCAGTTGACCGTTAACGATGACGTGGCGTTGATGTGGATTGACACGCTGACGTGGACGATGACAGGGAAGCTGACGTGGAAAAAAAATTAGGAAAAAAATAGAGAAAAAATTTCGAAAAATTATTTTAAAAAATTCAAATAATTCAAAAAATTCAAAAAATTAGGAAAAAAATTTAAATAATGACGAAAAAATTCAAAAAATTAAGAAAAAATTCAAAAAATTAGAAAAAATTCAAAAAATTATTTGAATTTAATTCAAAAAATTAGGGAAAAAATTATAAAAATAATTGAAATAATTAGCAATAAATTCAAAAAATAGAAAATAATTAAAATAATTAGAAATAAATTCAAAAAATTAGGAAAAAATTAAAATAATTATAAAAAAATTAAATACGCCCGCTAATGGGCCCCCACCACCGGCCACCCTACCGTTAGCCACCGCTGGCCGGCGGCAGCGATCGGTTGCCGAGGGCCGCCACTCGGCAGAGGCAGTCGGTTATTTTCAGAAACAGGAAAAGAATGTATTTTTAGTCTTTTATGGAATTAAATTTTCATGTAAATATTTTTTACTCTTCATTTATTTTATATAGATAATTATTTTTTTGAAAAAAATTTATAGTTAAATAGGTTTAAAGTTAAAAAATTGTTAAATTTTTTGATAGAATTAATAAAGTTTAAAATTTTGTGGTCGGTCCCCACCACCGGCAACCGACTGCCGTCGCTGGCCGGTGGTGGGGCCCACTAGCGGGGGTATTTAATTTTTTTTAATAATTATTTTAATTTTTTCCTAATTTTTTGAATTTGTTGCTAATTATTTTAATTTTTTTCTAATTTTTTTTAAATTTTTTGAATTTTTTTCCTAATTTTTTGATTTTTTTTCTAATTTTTTGAATTTTTTATAATTATTTTAATTATTTCTTAATTTTTTGAATTTTTTTTCTAATTATTTGAATTTTTTCCTAATTTTTTGTAATTATTCTAATTTTTTTCCCTAATTTTTTGAAATAATTTTTCAAAATTTTTTATTTTTTATTCCTAATTTTTGAATTTTTTCCACGTCAGCTTCCTTGTCATCGTCCACATCACCGCCATGTCAACTTGTCAGTCCACATCAGCACCACGTTATCGTCCACGTCAGTGCTAACGGTCAACTGACGGCCGTGGTGCTGAGCGCTCCCAAAACGTAACCACATGTGTATTTTTGGTCCAGAAAAAAAACTCGTGGTGCTGGGCGCTCCTGGGAGAAAAGCACATGTATAAAATTGTTCCTAAATCCTTGACAATACTTAATATAAGAGCTACTTAATAGAGGAAATAAAGTTAAATAAATTAGTTTGAGGGAAAAATGACATATATGGAAGATGAAATGAATTGGGATAAAAGAAGCAAATAGATATAGGAGACTTATACTACATTATTAATTGATTGTCATTCAACAAAGTTTTCCCTACATCAAGGGGAGAAAATAAGTAGCTGGAAAAGAAAAGACATTGAATGCATCAAATGTAAATGCTCAAATATAATAGTATGAACCAAAAGTATTTCATTCTTAATATATTTTAAAATATCTATTAGATTCAATTACTGACCTAAATGAGAATTCTTATATCTCATGTTCTAGCTGAAAAATGCTCCAAATAGTATAAATGAAAATTGAGGCATGCCTGAAGCATGAGAAAGAGATTAGCTCCAAATGAAAAGAAAAATGATATTGAGGAAGCAAGAACTAAGACGTGACTATTTAGAAGACACTAGAAGAAGAGGTTCAGGTACTTGAAAGAAATAGATCTCAATCTATTATATCATATATATATATTAAAAAAAAAGGAACAAAAAAGATGAATTTGTTGACAACATTTTTTATGATAATACCATGTGATTAAATTGGGATCTTATACATATATGTCATGATATACATACTTAATTAAAAGATGGTTCACCAACAGAAAAGAAAAGATGCAACATGCAACATCATAACATAAATTTTTGTATTTCTACCCCAAAGTGCAATGCTAGTATTGTATAAAAGGGCATTTTGTAATATATTACTTCACCGTATAAAGTGAAGAAAGATATTTGATGTAGTGATAAGACAAGTAAAAGGAAATCTTTAAAGATTTTGTAGTATTTTATAATTATACCGTGGTTTAAGCGAATGTATGCAAATGCGAAAGAAGCAAAGAAGTTGAGATGGCATTTTGATAAAAGAATATGTGATAAAAAATATCTTCGGCATCCGGTTGACTCTTCTCAATGAAAGAAAATAGATAAAATGTTTTTCGAGTTTGGCAGCAAGCCAATAAACCTTCAGCTTGGGTTTTGCACAGATAGAATCAATTCTTATGATACTCTTAGTAGTACACATAGTGCATGGTCGATTCTCTTGGTGATTTACAACTTAGTACGAAATGCAAGCATATGATTTTTTTGGAAAATTGAATATTGATAGACATTATCTTGTGGTAGATTAAATATTCTTATGTCTTGTTAAGTTATAAGCTTGACAATATATGAAATTTTGACATGAATCTTGAGAATAAGATTATAACCTATGACTCCCTATATTGTGAATTATATGTACATTCTAGGAGGATTTAAAATCTTAGGAGTATAAATATCTAAACAAATAGTTATGCTTATAAAATCTCCGAAGGATCAAATACATGTATGGATTTATATTTAAACATATAATAGTACCTGAAGAATTCAAGTTTCCAAAAGCATACAATCAAAGTATATCAAAATGCCTCAAGGATTGAAGTTGCAAGAAGCATACAATTCAATTCAGATCTTTATATGATTTGAAGCAACCAGTGTGTATATGATTTTACGAACTCAATAAATGTCTATTGAAGAAAGGATATACAATATCTATTCTACCCATGTATTTTTATAAAAATATTTGAAAGAGAGTTTACTATAATTACAATTTATCTTGAAGAGTTTAAATATCTTCAGAAGTCTTGAAGAGTATGCAAAAATTATGACTTAAACTCCCGAAGAGCTTGCTGAAGTTAAGAATCATATCTTAGTGTAAGTGTAATTAAAGCACTTGTGTGTATCTTGCTAGTCACACATGACTAGATATATTATTTGCTGATTATCATGATATAATTATTCAGCAATACAAAGACATTACAATGGACTACATCAATAGAAGAGAGTGAAATTAGCTAGTATCCCGCAAATCCGTTCAAATGAAATCTAGCATCACTAGTGCAAAAAAGGCTTTTAAGACCGCCTCATTTAGAGCGGACTATCGACGCTACGATCTTAAAGGTATAACCGGTGGTAGTTTTGTAAATATAAAGAACTTTAAAGGTATGACCGGTGGCAGTTTTGTAAATATAAAGAACTTCTTGGACCGAATCGTTTACCAATGGGTCTTAAATATATTATTCAGACTGCTTAAAAAAATGATCGGTCTTAAAAATGCTATTAAAAAAAATTGAAATATAAAATTTCTTTATAGAGAAATCTCGAACAGGCCGACTTATTTTTTCTACGGTCCAAAATAATAAGGAAAAAATTAAATAAAACTTTTAAGACTGGTATATATATAATAGGAGGTCTTAAAGATTATACTTTTAAGCCGGACATAAATTGTGCCTGGTAGGAATACTTTTAAGACCGGAGTTTAACAAAGGATGGTCTTAAAACCTAACCTTTAAGACCGTCGTTGTTATTCATCGGGTCTTAAAAATAAACGCCAAATATATCTTCACGCGAAACGTTACCTTAAGACTTACGTTGTACCTCTGAACTCTGAAACCCTTCTTGTTGTTGTGAAGCCACTCTTCCTGTTGCATTACCACTCTTTCTCGCCCACGTACCACTAGCCTCTCTTACTTTCTCAGTTGCTCAGGCATTCCTCTCTTACTATCTCGAAAATGAACGGTGAAGACGATTCCATTCGTGTTCCTGGAACGCCAGTTAATGGTGTGGCTCAGAACGAACCCTCTTCATCTGACAATGTGCCTCGTAACCGCCCTGCACGCCGTGGTAGAAGAGGCACACGAATGATGGATGTATCTCTAAGTCGGTCTTCTAGGTCAAGGCTCGAGATTCAGTTTGACGACAAGTTGCGACCTTTCGGTCCTAATAAAACTAAATATAATAGTTTTGTCGGCTATCTTGCACGTAGCAAGGTTAGCATCTTGATAGATGAGTGGAAAAGAGTTGACTTTGACAAAGTAAAGCAACCTATTTGGGACACTATCCGTCTTACATACACTGTCCCTGACTCTGAGGCGTTGAAAGACAAGACATTGTCTTATTGTGCTGATCGGTGGAGGAAGTTTAAGACCTCTCTCGCTAACACGTATATTTTTGCCAAGGTTCAGCCTGCCAAACTGCCTTGGGAACAGTACACATTTATTGATGAACGAATTTGGCGACAATTTGTTCTGCTGCGAACCACTCCTGAAGCTCTGGTGAGTCTATATTTAGTTTTGTTTGCTTATATAACCTGTGAGCTTTTATTTATTCATCTAATCCTGTTAGTTAAATTGTTTGGTGTGTGTATAGAAGTATACATTTCATGCCTTTGTCTATGCAAGTCTGATATGTAAACCCTGAAAAGGTAAAATACTAATGAGGTAATTGTGTAATGGTTTGTCTTGCAAAGGAGGAAATGAATAGTCTTAAAGGAGGGAAACTTTATATACCCAATTGTTACTATCTAATGTGGATTGATGGTCACTGGATGCCTTAAAAAGGATCAAGTTTGTATTTTTCTGTAAGCATAATTCTCTTTTGTTTCTTAACTTATCTACCTAGCAATACAAAACATAGCTCTTTTGTAAGCATAGTTCTCTTTTGTTTCTTAACCTATCTACATCTTCATTAAATAAAATGTTGAAACTTGATCAAGTGAATTTGACTAGTGTTTGAGGTTTATATCAAGCAGAAGTTCTCTAATTTCTGTTAGTAAGATGGCTGGAATTCATAATTAATAGTTGTTTTCAATTCTGATTCACAAGAAAGAAGGGGAAAAGCACAGGAGATAGGGAGAAAGAATGATTGCCCTCATAGGGCTTCTCGCGGCGGATATGAAAAGGCTGAAAAAGAATTGATGGCGGCCAAGTGGAAGAGATTGGAGGATGAAGCAGAATCCAATCCTTCTGCGGTACATGGTCCGCCATCTCCAATACGTCGCAAGGAGTTGTGGTTGCACATCCGGCAAAAGCCAAGCGGCGCCTACACGAGTGAACAAACTCGTGTAGTTGCTGAAAAAATTGTAAGTATCGTTATTATTGTTATTTTTTAGTTACTAAACATGTTTCATTACTAAGCTTCTCGTTATCTGTACTTTACAGGAAGATCTTAAAAAGAAAGAAGTAGAGGGATCTTTTGTGTCGGCCAGAAGGAGTGATGTTCTCACTGTTGCCACCGGAAAACCGGACCATAGTGGGCGTGTAAGGGGGATTGGAGGATGGGTAAGCCTGAAGGAATTCTTTGGTTCATCAGCCAAACGACATAGGAAAGAGGTGGTTACCCGGGAGGAGATGGAACAGACAGTGGCCAAATTAAATGAGCAAGCAGGGCTAAAGAAGCAAGGTATCAATTCGATATGAGCCAGTTGAGGGAGGAACTGAATCAGATGAAGCTGCTTTTGAGCTCTCGTCCAGAGACCAATGTTCCCTTCACACACTCACCTGCAACTGTGCAGTACAACACTGGAGGGAGCTGTATTGTTGGACAATCAGAGCAACCTTGTGACCTTTATGTAGAGGATCATGATAGACTACTATTTGTTTCAAAAGGGACTGTCCACAACTTATTGGGATCAACTGTACACCACCAACAAATGTCTGATGATGAAGTCAGAGTGTCAGTTGAAAAGGTGATCATTGATGCACCTCTCCCTCTCCCAACTGATGAGATGAAGATTGTGAGTGATGTCAAGGGAACCTTCATCTCTTGGCCAGTGAAGCTTGTACATGTCTGTACTCCTCCCCAAGCTTCAACCCCTCGTCCTCAGGCTCAATCCCCTCCTCAGGTTCAATCCCCTCCTCGTCAAGCTCAATCCCCTACTGCTAAGTTGACTGGCTGCGAAAAAATAACCGATTTGGTGAAAAGTTGAGGTTTTAAAGATAAATCGTGGCCTATCGATGAAGTAGTAGGCGTCCCTCATCCCCTACCAGTCCAAGTTGACACCGTTAATATCGACTCCCTGCTGCTTCCTAGACAGGAGCTTACTGATGCAATTCTTTAAATTTGGATGAAGTAAGTATGTTCTTTTATGAGTGCATAATTTAAATGCATCGTTTAGACACACATACATATACTAATTCCCTGATTGATGTAATTATTGTAGGTTCTTGCATCAAGAATTGGAGAATCAGGGCAGGAGCGACGATTTTGGATTCTTGTGCCCACAGTATTCAAGTCAAACACCTATGAAGGAAAGACAAGAGTACATATCAAGGAGGTTGTGTAATGTGAGAAGAAAGGTGTACTTGTTGCCATTCTTCCACAGGTACATATCACAAATCTTGTCTACAATTCACTTAATTCTGCTGCATATGTCACTGAGTATACTTTACTGCTATGAATTTTCAGCCGCCACTGGCAGTTGGTCCTCCTATGCATGGAAGTTAATAAAGTTATCTTATTATGCTCCACTCACAGTGAGCCTGTGCCCACGTTGTTGCAGACCATCAACCAGTAAGCATGTCATTTTGATTCTCTTGTTAGAAATCTCTGCTGTGAATTTTCAGTGAACATTGATAAATATGCATTTTTTATGATAGTGCTATGAGGACCTTCCAAATTGACGCACTCCAAAGGTGTCCTGTAAAGGCCAAAGAGCCTAAATGGCTCAGACTAGAGGTTGGTACAATATTTGTACACTTGGCACACTGCTTTGTGAACTTGGTCAGTAAGATATATATTACCTATATATTTCTTGTTCTTTTTAGACTCGTCGGCAACCACCGGAGTCCAACCTATGTGGCCAATACGTAATGAAACACATGTATGATATTGTCACTGAAGGAAATACTAAATTATATGCAAAGGTAAATATTTGATGTTACATATAATTATGCACGCAAGTTAATTTAGTTTCTGGCTTAATGTTACATATGAAATATGGACGCAAGTTAATTCAGTTTCTGTCTTTGATGTCACAGATGTTTCACAGCCTTGCCCCCTTTCCGGATGCTAAACTCGAGCACATACGCAATTTGTTTTGTCAATATTTGTATGACCTGATCTTAAGTGATCAGGGACAATAATTAATGATGTCATTCATTTGTAAATATTCTGTAGCAACAATATAATCTTCTGTAAATTTGATTTTTTTTTCGAAAAATTTGTAAATAATACACAGGCAATGTAAAATTCAACAGATAAATTTGTTTAATTTTTCGAACAATTTTCTTGTGTCCATTTTGGGTATCTGAAATTGGATGGTGGATATAGCTACTTAGTGCTTGAAATTTGAGGTTCAGTATGCTGTAAATAAGCAAGAGTTCGCGACTTTAGGACCGTATATGGGTAAACTTCCGGTCCTAAAAGTTTTCGGTTTAAATAATATGAGACTTTTAGGACCGCATATTTTAAACTTCTGGCCCTAAAAGTATTCGTTTTAAATAATGAGACTTTTAGGACCGCATATTTTAAACTTCCGGTCCTAAAAGTATTCGGTTAAATAATATGAGTCTTTTATGACCATTTATTTCGATCCTAAAAGTATTCGAGACTTTTAGGACCATCTATTATTTTACTGTCTTCTCCTAAATAGTCTTCCTTTAAATATGTTGACTTGCTTTTCAGACAAATCATTAATTAGGGTTTCAAGTCAACCAAGGTTCTGGCGTTCTGCTCAAGCTAGGTCCCTCATTGTCGTCTATTTTACCTCTCCTGATTTAGATTAGCGACATCGTTGTCCCTTTTCTTTGTCTCTTTTCTTTTTGTCGGAAAAAGAAAAGAGACAAAGAAAAGGACACTTTTCTCTAATCAGGGCAAGGCAAAACCGACGACAATGACGGTCCAACCTTGAGAAGAATTGTCACTGCATGTGTTTGTTTTTATTCGAATAAGGTAAACAATGTTTTTTGTTTTGTTGATCTGATCTTAACTGTATTGTTGGATTTTTTAATGTGCGAGTTTTTAATATTAATCAAACACACGAGGACAATGTTTTGTTTTCTTCCTTCTTGTCGGAAACAGAAAGAATCTTTTTGTTCGATCTTAACTATATATCGTTTGATTTTTTAATGTGTGTGTTTTTAATGTTGATCATACACACGAGGACAATGTTTTGTTTTTTTCCTCCTTGTCGGAAAAAGAAAGAATGTACTGAGAAGGACAAGGGCGATCGAAATAAAGCATGTAAAAAATTTATTATAGATTTTTTAATGCTGCCCCGTGGGGGGCAGCGCAATACATGATAAAAAAAGAAAAAAGAAACATAAAAATATTTACTCCTCCCCATCATTGTCGGAGGGGAGGGAGTCGTCGGAGAGGTCGGTGACGTCGTCATCGAACGGATTGTACTCAACGTCCTGGGCGTCGAGTATCGCATTGATCTTGTTGTTGACGGCGTTGTAGACCTGAAAAAGCTGGCCCTGTCATCGATCTATATGATCGATGTGGGCCAGGAGGTGGCGCAACAGCTGTTTGGTGGTCGGGTTTGGAGGCAGAGGAGGAGGGTAAGGATTGTTATGCCCAAAGGGAGGAGGAAAAGGAGGACCTGGTGGTGGTGGAGGACCTTGGGGCGGTGGAGCAGCCATTGTAGAAGTGATGATGAAGAATGTAAAGAAAGTAAAGTAACAACGGGTTTAAATAGAGAACCCATCCGGAGTAGTAAACGTCGGAACCTTTAATGAGCAGACACATAGTTCCTCAGAATACGAGGAGACGCCTAGTTACGTTGGGAAGTTTATCTGGTAGCCGAAGAGATCCTCTGATAGAGTGTAAGGATACGACTCTGCTATCGGAATTTGAAACGATGAACTTTTTTTACAAAATTAAATCTTACTTTAAAATAATGGAAAAAAATTAATGAATTTTAGGACCGAAAAACTGATAAAAGATCGGTCTTAAAAGTAATTTAATTGATTAAAAAAATAAATAATATACTTTTAGGACCGGAGAAATGATAAAAGGTCGGTCTTAAAATTAATTCATTTAAAAAAATAAATAAGGATACGACTCTGCTCTCGGAAATTGAAACGATGAACTTTTTTTAGGAAATTAAATCTTACTTTAAAAAAATTTTAGGACCGGAAAACTGATAAAAGATAGGTCTTAAAAGATAATTTAATTGATTAAAAAATAAATAATACACTTTTAGGACCGAAGAAATGATAAAAGATCGGTCTTAAAATTAATTCATTTAAAAAAATAAATAATATTTATAAAATCCGCTCGTAAAGTAGACCATTCATCTGCTCTTTACCATTATTAACTCCTCAGTCCTCATACCTCTCTGTCATTAACACTACCTCGTAACTCCAAACTATCTCTAGCTCTGCCTTTATTAATAAACTTCTCATACCTCTTTGCTCCAACTGCTTAAACCATGGTTAGATACAAGATAACTGCTCGTAGGGGTGCTCTTACTCGTGATGCTCGTGCCTTCCGTCGATCGTTATACGGTGCGCCTCCTTCATCGAGAGTGCGTTCTATTGAAACAGAAGAGTCTCCGATTGTTGGACCCATTGTTATTTCTGATGATGAAGAGATTGCCGCACCCCCCCTCCAGCCTTCCGTCCATGAAGAGGTTCCTGCTCGACCTCTCCAACCAGTTGGCCCCAGCGCGCCTACCGCTGACCCTCATCCTCTTTCCTCTAACGACCTGATACGAATAAGACGGAACTTGTTGATATCCGGCGGGAAATTAATGCTGCTCAAGCCGATATTGCTTGGGCTTTAAAGGATAACAAGCTTTGATAATTTTCTATTTTTATTTATTTATTTATTGCAATGTGTACGACAATATTCAAGTAATTAATAATAGCATTAATTAAGAACCATAAGCTTGTCTCTTTTTAATTTTTTGTTCAAGTAATTAATAATAGCATTAATTAAGAACTATAAGCTTGTCTCTTTTTAATTTTTTGTTCAAGTAATTAATAATAGCATTAATTAATAGCATTGATACTTTTCTGCGCTCGCCAAAGCCAATACTTTTTTCTTGAAAAAAATAATTGGGAATTTATTTTCTTCTTTTTCAGATAAAGTTATATATTTAGGACCGTCTACTAATAATTAACCAGTCTTAATAAAATCTACGATAATAAAAACTTAGTACCGAAGTATTATAAAACATATTTAGGACCGGACAGGATAATAATTTGGTCTTAAAAATAATACTTAAAAATTTAATATAAAATATTTAGGACCAGATGCTTTATAATTAATCAGCCTTAAAAAATCCATACACAAAAACATGTCTCTGTCGCGCGGAAAATTAAATTTCCCTCTCTGAATTTCTCTTGTCGCGCCGAAAGTGATTACTGAGGAGGTTCTGTCTCCAGTGTTTGTGTGTTGCTCCGTCGGTGCTTCGCGTTGCTCTTTCGACAATCACTTCCTCGTTCCTCAGCTAAACTTAGACCAAGCTGTAAGAGGTGTTTCCCACTTATCGTTCTGGGTTTTTCTTGAGTTGAACGAAATCGATGAAATGCTCTTGTAGGTTTCTCTGTTGTTAATGAATATTCTATTTTGAAGATTATATTTGCACTTGAGACCTACCCAACTGACCAACAAATGTTTTTAGGGTACTCTTGCTGTCTCCAACATCAATGTTCGTGGCGGGAGTAGAAAGACTCTTATTTGGCATTTGAATTTATATGCTACAGGTGAGTCCACAAGACCTTCATGCGAAGCATTTAATTTCCTCGTCATGCATTTATTTTGCTTCGGGAGTATTTTAGTTTGGCTTCACTGTGATATTCATGACCAAAAGTGATTCTTCGTTATGCATTTATTTTGCCTTATTTTACATATTAAATCTTTCCGTCCATAGGAATTCTACTATGAATCACAGTTGGATAAATGCTTTACGGACGAGTGTTGAATATCAGAATGGGGTGAGGGACTTTATTGAATTTGCTAAACAAAATGCCAATGATAATAGTGGGAAGTTTTATTGCCCTTGTGTAAAATGTTTGAATGAGAGGCGACTAAGTCCTGAAGTTATACGCACACATTTAATTTGTCATGGATTTTGTAAGACTTATACAGTATGGGTATGGCATGGTGAAAAAATACCAAGTGGGTCTTAACATGGGGAAGTGGCCTTTGATGATAATGACACGGATATGGATGATCGCATAGAGGACATTATTCGTGATGTAGGAGAAGAGGCATTTCAACAATCACATGCATATGGTAATATGCCCAGTGATGCAGAGACCCCGCTATACCCTGGGTGTCAAAAATACCAATTGTTGAACGCTGTATTGAAATTGGTAGGCTTGAAGGCACGTCATGGATGGAGCGACAAGAGTTTTTTCTGAAATGCTTGAGGCTTTTAAGGACATGCTTCCGGATGATAATGTGTTGCCGCATCGATACTATGATGCTAAGAAAATACTTTGTCCCCTGGGGATGGAGTACAAAAAGATCCATGCATGCCCGAATGACTACGTATTGTATAAAAAAGAGTTTGAAGAGAAGCAGAATTGTCCGATATGTGAAACCCAAAGGTACAAGTCAAATAATGGGCCTGCAAAAGTGTTGTGGTATCTTCCAATCATACCAAGTTTCAAGCGGTTGTTTGCGAATGAAAATGATGCAAAAAATATGCGGTGGCATGCAGATGAGAGGATTTCTGATGGAAAGCTTCGTCATCCAGCCGATTCTTCTCAATGGAAGAAAATCGATAAATTATTTCCCAACTTTGGCGAAGAACCTAGGAACCTTAGGCTTGCCCTTAGCACGGATGGCATGAATCCATATGGAAGCCTTAGCAGCGTACATAGTTCATGGCCTGTACTCCTCATTATTTACAACTTATCCCCAATGTTTTGCATGAAATGAAAGTACATGATGCTGTCTATGTTGATTTCGGGACCAAAACAACTTGGAAATGACATTGATGTTTACCTTCAGCCCTTGATCGAAGACTTGAAGGAGTTATGGGAAGAAGGTGTGGATGTTTTTGACTCTTTCAAGAAAGAGGTATTCAAATTGCGAGCCATGATATTTTGTACTATAAACGACTTCCCAGCATATGGTAACTTGTTAAGGTATAGTATAAAGGGCCATAAAGCATGTCCGGTTTGTGAAGAAGGCACATGCTACCATCAACTCCAACATGGAAGAAAGATGATTTATTTTGGACATAGGAGATTTCTTAGTCGGGGCCACCCATATCATCGATTAAAGAAAGCCTTCTTTGGTGGCCAAGAATATGAAGATGCTCCGGTGCCATTGACTGGGGAGCAAGTTTATGAGAAGGTGAAAAATATCAATGTCATCTTCGGCAAGACAGCTAAAAGTAGAAAAGATACAAATATATGGAAAAAGAGATCTGTATTCTTCGATCTTCCCTATTGGCGCAATCTTGATGTGAGATACTGTATCGATGTCATGCATGTGAAGAAAAACGTATGTGATAGTATTGTTGGCACGCTTCTCAACATACAAGGCAGTTCCAAGGATGGTGTGAAGGCAAGATTGGATTTGCAAGCAATGGGAATACGTGAAGAGTTACATCCAAGAACGTATGGGACGAGAACTTATTGTCCCCCGGCTTCTCATACTTTGTCTAAGGATGAGAAACGAAGTTTTTGTGAGTGTTTACATGGCACAAAAGTTCCCTCGGGGTATTCTTCAAATTTTAAGAGGCTTGTATCGATGAAGGACTTGAAATTAGTAGGCCAAAAATCGCATGATTGTCATGTCTTGATGCAACAGCTACTCCCAATAGATATTCTAGGCATCGCCGAATATGACATTTGGGTCGTTTTGACTAGACTTTGTGTCTTCTTCAATGCGGTTTGTGGTAAAGTTTTTGACATTGAAAAGTTGGATGAATTGGAGAATGAAGGATATCTTATCTTGTGCCACCTTGAGAAGCTTTTTGTTCCTACATTTTTTGACATCATGGTTCATCTAATTGTCTATCTAGTGAGGGAGATAAAGTTGTGCAGCCCTATCCATTTACGATGGATGTACCCAATTGAAAGATCTATGAAATTCCTTAAAGGGTACGTGAAGAATGCATACCGTCCAGAAGCATCGATTGTTCAGAAATATGTTTCTGAAGAAGCCATGGAATTTTGTCAAAATTATTTGGCAAATGTAAGACATATTGGGCTTCCAAAACGTCATCATGCTGAAGGGGCTAGGCGAGGGGCTTCAGTAAAGACTGTGGATCCTGATGAATTGTCACAAGTCCACTTATACATCTTGAATAATGTTGATGAAGTTCAAGCCAGCATAGCTGCACATAAAGAAGCTATGAGGAAAGAAAATCCTCGAATGACTGAACAAAGGTTGATTAGGGAGCATAACAGAACTTTTGCACACTGGTTCAAACAAAAGGTCGAGGGGGAGGAATGTGTTTCTGATATCCTTAAATGGTTAGCATGTGGTCCTGAGGTTGATGTCATAAGTTGGAATTCGTATGTGATCAATGGTTATACATTTTACACGAAGTCCCTAGATGATAGGTGTAATATCCCGAATTTTGGGTCTAAAGATTTGGAAATTGGTCTATATTTGGAAGACTACTAGACCCAGTATTTGAATGTGACAAATTTGGAATCAGTATATTTTGGGACTATGAATAGTAATTTACTATTCACATGTACGTTTTTACTATTCACGTATACATTATGAAAATTTGGTCTGAAAGACTATATGAGAAATTACTGGAATTAAGGAAATTTTTATTGAAAGATTACAAGTAGGAAATTTCAAATGCTCATATGAATATATTTTATTGATCAACAAAGGAGGCTATAGAATATTTTTATGATAGCCACATCAACATTCACGTAGCTTCATGCATGCCCATTTGATTCATTAAGCAGTATCTTTCCAGCGTCATACTTCACTTTAAATGGAAGAATATTTGTACAAGACACACACACTCCATCCTCTTGCCAAACCCACGGCCAACACCCACACACATTCACACTACCCATGATAATTACTCTTGGCCAACATATGGAAAATTGGTATATGTGAATGTATATATAAATGCACCGTAAGAGTTGAGGAATGGGTGAAGTATGAAATGGAGAAAGTCTCCAACCTACGGATTGGTTTTCTCATGCACACATATATATTTAACACCCACTTTTATCCTTATTCACCAACATCACCAAACTCCACCAAACTCACCAAACTTCCTACGTATGCTCCACCATCCCTTCTTCACTCTTGGCCTATATATAGAGGAAGAGAAGAATAGTGAAGAGGAAAAGAATAGTGGAGATACCAAGAGAGTATGAGAGAATAATAGAAACTGAGAAAGTGTTCGGTGAAGACAAGAAGATTTTATGCAATTGACTTTTGGGCTTAGGTAAGGATTTTAATACCTCTCCCATATTTATTTCAGTTGTTAATGTTATTTTTGAGGATCAAAAGCTTACTGGAAAATAAGAGTTTTCATAAGAATTTTCTGTCACCTTATAAGACAGTGTTATTTTGAGATGTTTTCTGGACAATATTCACATTTTTAAAATCTGGGAATAAACGGCATGTGATAAAATTATGAAATTTTCCAGATATAAAGTAGACATCCAGGGCTTTCCGTTGATATATAATTTGTAACGTTTTGAGCTCTGGACAAGGAGATCATAATTTTTGAAGTTAAGTTTTGTTTACTGGATTTAAATCTGAGCAGTGTTTGGAAACGGAAAATCTGGGAATGACTCATGAATTTCGAGTTAAAGCCGTTATTTTTCCTTGAAAATAGACATATCAAGGGTTATGTGGAATTTTACAGCACCTCATTTGGAGTTTTGTAGAATTAATTATGATTTTTCAAAGTTAGAGAAAAATCTGGGCAAAATGCTGGAAATTCCGTTTTTGGAGAAATGTAAGGGTAAAATGGTCAATGCTGATATAAATAACCCTTAGAGCATTATTCTAAGTGATACGGTGATATGTTAGGATGTCCGGGAAGTTTGGAGTCGGATTCAAAGGACGGGCATATTACTATTCATGAATAGTGACGTATACATGAATAGTAAACTACTATTCACGTGGAAGGAAGGTACGTTTGCGTACAGTAACGTTAACTCTTATTAGCATGTATGTATGTATTTCATGTATGACTGATCATGTTTGCTAGATGATTTACATGTTTATTTCCTAGCTATGGATTTGAGGCTGCGGTCTCATAGGGCTGCGTGTCCTAAAGGACTGAGGTCCTTGGCCGTTAACTGCGGTTACGGTGCGACTTGTTTACTGTAAATTATTCTATGCTTTTACATGTGTTATACTGCATTTACATTTCATATTTGCAAATAAGGTTATCTGTTACCTGAGATTCAATGTGTATTGAATCTTAGATTTGGCAAAAGCTTCAAGAAGAGAAGCTAGATGAAAGAAGGAACTATTCAAGGAAATACGTGAAATGTCACCAGACAGAACGAAGTTCGGAAGAAAGACTAGTTCTGGAAAGAATATTCGTCCGAGATTTTTAATATGCCAGCTTAAGTTTGGGCATTGTATCGGATACTCATTATCCAAATGATAATGTATGCTCTATCATCCGCATTACTCTGATTTGACAATACCGTATTCCTCAGTATTATGTGTTTATGAATACAATAAGTGGTATGGAAATTGGGGTGTTACAATTTTGGTATCAGAGCAGAGATTCTGGCATTTGGCTAGTATGCTCGAGTGAATAGTGAATAGTACCGTATACGTGAATAGTAACTAATTCTTAGAAAATTCTGAGTGACAAGAGTGAAAATTATGGAAATTATCTACTCAAATTTAGAAGTCCAATCTTTATACTGGTCCTAACAATAAGTTAGAATGACTTGCTTAAGTTTGAATTTAATAGATAAAGTTGAGTTTGGCAGAAAAGCTTGAAAATCCTTATGAATCCTAGAATAGAGATTACAAACATTAGCAAGAAGGCTAAGAAGAGTAGACTATATTATTTCAAGCATCAAGAACAACAGTTGGTACAATCCCACCGCAAGCTTCGACTATCTCAAGTTTAAGTCTATTAATTTCTTCCTGAGCGGCTGCTCTTGAGAGAGGACCATCAGGAGACATTGTTCTTCTCAATCTAGCTATTTGTTTCATAGTGCTTCGAATTTTTACATAAGGCCAATGCTTTATTCCTCCCCTATGGCATATTTTCATTAGAACATTTTTGCATAGACGAACTTGTTGAGCCGCTTCTTGTTGACGTAAATGGAAGAAGTCTCTAAGATCATCTATTGACATTGATGCACCCCTAATATTTTGTTCAGCTCTTGATCGGTATGGATCACTAGGTATGGGGACTGAAGGATTATTATTTACAACCACGAGCTCTTTTCCTTTATTGGATATATTTGTTGTATTGGTTGGAAATGAACTATTAGGGAGTTCATTTTGATTTTTAGTCCATTCCAAACCAACACAAAGGGCCTCATAGTAGGCTGATAGGGGATCTGACACCAGGACATACCCTAAAGAATTTTGATTCAAACAATAATTTTCTAAAAAATGTTTGACATCTTCTAAATTTTTCTTACCAAAGTCAAATACTTGAGGACTAGAAGAACCTCCTTGTACGTCCTGGTGAAAGACAGCGTGGCATATCATACCAATCCTCCCATGAACTTCAAGTTTATGGTATTGAAGTCCATTGGTATGAATGATCTCTCGTAGAACATGGCAGCAACCACATGAAAATGGATTAGTAGTCTCAGTTAAGGTAGAAGCAGGATTCCTTGGTTGAGAAGGTACCGTGGACTCCATAAGATCTGCCATATTACGACATCTTTGGACAGGTCGCCTTGATGGACCTGCTTCAGATTCCTTTCTGGTAGTAGTCGTAAAAATAGAATCTTGTATCCTTGGAGGAGGAGTAGGAACGTTAATCATTGGGGCAGATGAATGAACGTTCACACTTACGGGATTTTGGGGAAGTAAAGAAGAATAAGGGTATGATACATTGTTTGACAAGTCAGACAACATGTTAGTCTGATAGTCATGAAGTAAAGTTTCAAGAAAGAAAGGGTTGTATGAATCGGAAACTGGAATGAAGTTGCTTGAACCGGCCATGTATAAAGATAATGTGGAAGAATATAGGGAAAGTTACGATCGGAGAGGAAATATGTATGTTGATGTGAAGCTTGAGAGGATGTGAAGCCTGAGAGAATGTGAAACAATTACTCATGCTTTACTCGGTTTATAGCTGGGCTAGTAACGTCTAGATTTTGTTAAGCAGCATTGGATTCTCATCTGTCGCTGGCTCATAATTGTGCAGACTTTGTTGTTATGCGGAAATTTTATGGCACCGCACCCTAATACAACCTAATGCACCCTAACCGCCCTTATAGGTCGAAACCTTTTTGAATTTTGGTGCAGGCGGTAATCGACACAACATTTATTGTTAGTCATGTCTCAAGGAAATTAAGTTTGGACGTTTATACGTCACATGGTGATTACTTAATGACCAAATCTCCAGGAAATCCGATTTAGGTATGCAGTTGTTTTGAGATGTCGGGACAGACATTTGAAAATGGGATTCTGAGTGTAAGCGTGCTAAGGCGATAGTAATCTCGGATAAGGTGATTGTTGACAGAGTTTGAAATTTGAAACTTTTTGATTAAAGGTCGAGTACCTTGTAGAGAGAAAAATTGGTGATTGTTAGGGATGCTAAGAAAATGCTGATATGAATTCGTACAATTGAGGATATATTTGAATATGGTCTAAGTTGAAATGTAACTAATGATTACCTTTGAGGTAGTATTAGAACTTTGTGATAATATTGACATTGTGAGAAGAGCCTTTGTATGTTTTAAGGATCAGATTAAGAATTGCGAATCACAATCCTAATATGTACAATAGGCAATATGATTTCTCAACTCAGTTGATATTGAGGTTCTAAAAGTCAAATTGTGAATTTGATGATTGTTATTTTGGGAATATCTGAGGATAATATTTGATTGTTGTAAGCTATGAATCTTGATAATTCTAGCATGTTTATTGAGTATGGTCGAGATTTCAAAAATAGATTGATGAACCAAAGAATTGTTTGGGTATCCAGAAGGTTGCCACCAACTGAATTTTTATCTAAGAATCAAACTTGATGATTGAGTGATTCTTTAGGTGTGTGAATCGACCAAAATAAAACCAGCTACTAGAATGTAGTACCAATGTATATGAATGGTTTGTGTAGCCAAGGATAAGGTTTGTTAGTGTTGACCATCTAAGAAATTAGTTGTCTGGTTCCTGGATATGTTTAAAGGTTGAATTCTTTAACTTGCCAATACACCCGCTGATTTTGTTGAAATTTGAACTTGTGAACTTTCGAAATTGAGTTTTCGAATGAAATGTTTTTCAACAAAATTTGAGACCAGTTTGAATGGTTGATTTGTGAAACATGTTGTCTCATAAAAAAGGGTTTTGTTAGAACCTAAAATTTGAAATTGAGTTTTCAAATATGTTGTGGTAAAGGCAGTACGCAAAAATTGGAAGAGTTCGAAAACTGTTGTAGATGTACACGGTTTATTGGATCTTACCAGATGATTTATAATGTTTGAAATTGCTGGCCATTATTGAAAGTTCTTTCGAGGGGATTAGTTTTTGAAAAGCTTATTTTCGCACCAGCAGTGTATGCATCCAATCTGAGAAGTTTCGCCTTGTAGGGGCGTGTGTTTTGCCTTGTTTGGTTGGGACCCATGCAGACGTTTGGAGCAGGGCTCCTGGACATTGTCCTTTTTCCCGAGGAGGGATTCTGGTGGGGTGGCCCATTAATGTGCCAGTGCAGACACTGGGTCTCTTATGGGGGGGACGGAAATTTTCCCACATTGACCAACAAGTACATTACCACTGCGGTGGTTTGTGTATGAAAGGATTGCGATATGCTGCTATACCGAAAGGTTGAAGTGGTGGCGAAAGCTTTCAAATGTTGAATTTGTGAAAAGAATAATCCCACTCATAAATGTGTGTCGGTAGTAAAGTTCTTTTGAAACCGAACCGGCAGTGAATGTGTTTTCACTAATTTTTGTTGGCAGCAATTATGTTTGGAAATGTGATAGCACTATTACTTTTTGGTTTAGTGCGGATTGTGAAATGTACTGAGACCACAGAAAATTTTCGATGTGTGAAAATTTGAAAACGAGACAACAAAATAGTTTTTGGTAGCAATGACATGATTGTCGATGCTATTGTATTGAAAAGAAAAGCGGTGTAGTTGGAGTTTAAGATATAGGAACAGAAACTAATAGAGAATTTAAACCAGATGGGTCAGATAGTAGTGGTCAGCTACAATACTTTGAGAGCTTGAATGAAAGAAGCTCAGATGAAACAGATGAGCAGAGACTCAAGGCAGTAAGACTCGGTATGCAAGTTTGTATGGGGCAGAGTCCCTGAGTTGTAAGACCTATATGCCAAGTATGGTATTTGTTGCTTAGCATGGTGACATTAAACCAGTGTGTCTAAAGTATATTTTGAGACTGGCAAAATATTCAAATTGTACAAAGTTGCAGTTGAGATGCCTATGGCAGAGGGTGATTCCCTAAGTAGTAAGGTTAGAATATCCAGTGCTGTGATAATTGAATGAGCCGGAAGGCTAGAATGAGATAAGCTGAGAGGCAAAATGTATCAGGTCGTGATGCTTGTGTAACCAAGCACTAGGAGAATGGACCAGAGAGTCATATATTTGAAAACTACATACTGGGATAGGATGAATGATTGTGTTACGTGAATAGTAAGCATGCATATGGAAGAATAGACTGAAAGTCTAAGGTGTTTTCTCTCAGGTTGTACGTTCAAATTTCGAGGACGAAATTTATTGAACGGGGGGAGAAATGTAATATCCCGAATTTTGGGTCTAAAGATTTGGAAATTGGTCTATATTTGGAAGACTACTAGACCCAGTATTTGAATGTGACAAATTTGGAATCAGTATATTTTGGGACTATGAATAGTAATTTACTATTCACATGTACGTTTTTACTATTCACGTATACATTATGAAAATTTGGTCTGAAAGACTATATGAGAAATTACTGGAATTAAGGAAATTTTTATTGAAAGATTACAAGTAGGAAATTTCAAATGCTCATATGAATATATTTTATTGATCAACAAAGGAGGCTATAGAATATTTTTATGATAGCCACATCAACATTCACGTAGCTTCATGCATGCCCATTTGATTCATTAAGCAGTATCTTTCCAGCGTCATACTTCACTTTAAATGGAAGAATATTTGTACAAGACACACACACTCCATCCTCTTGCCAAACCCACGGCCAACACCCACACACATTCACACTACCCATGATAATTACTCTTGGCCAACATATGGAAAATTGGTATATGTGAATGTATATATAAATGCACCGTAAGAGTTGAGGAATGGGTGAAGTATGAAATGGAGAAAGTCTCCAACCTACGGATTGGTTTTCTCATGCACACATATATATTTAACACCCACTTTTATCCTTATTCACCAACATCACCAAACTCCACCAAACTCACCAAACTTCCTACGTATGCTCCACCATCCCTTCTTCACTCTTGGCCTATATATAGAGGAAGAGAAGAATAGTGAAGAGGAAAAGAATAGTGGAGATACCAAGAGAGTATGAGAGAATAATAGAAACTGAGAAAGTGTTCGGTGAAGACAAGAAGATTTTATGCAATTGACTTTTGGGCTTAGGTAAGGATTTTAATACCTCTCCCATATTTATTTCAGTTGTTAATGTTATTTTTGAGGATCAAAAGCTTACTGGAAAATAAGAGTTTTCATAAGAATTTTCTGTCACCTTATAAGACAGTGTTATTTTGAGATGTTTTCTGGACAATATTCACATTTTTAAAATCTGGGAATAAACGGCATGTGATAAAATTATGAAATTTTCCAGATATAAAGTAGACATCCAGGGCTTTCCGTTGATATATAATTTGTAACGTTTTGAGCTCTGGACAAGGAGATCATAATTTTTGAAGTTAAGTTTTGTTTACTGGATTTAAATCTGAGCAGTGTTTGGAAACGGAAAATCTGGGAATGACTCATGAATTTCGAGTTAAAGCCGTTATTTTTCCTTGAAAATAGACATATCAAGGGTTATGTGGAATTTTACAGCACCTCATTTGGAGTTTTGTAGAATTAATTATGATTTTTCAAAGTTAGAGAAAAATCTGGGCAAAATGCTGGAAATTCCGTTTTTGGAGAAATGTAAGGGTAAAATGGTCAATGCTGATATAAATAACCCTTAGAGCATTATTCTAAGTGATACGGTGATATGTTAGGATGTCCGGGAAGTTTGGAGTCGGATTCAAAGGACGGGCATATTACTATTCATGAATAGTGACGTATACATGAATAGTAAACTACTATTCACGTGGAAGGAAGGTACGTTTGCGTACAGTAACGTTAACTCTTATTAGCATGTATGTATGTATTTCATGTATGACTGATCATGTTTGCTAGATGATTTACATGTTTATTTCCTAGCTATGGATTTGAGGCTGCGGTCTCATAGGGCTGCGTGTCCTAAAGGACTGAGGTCCTTGGCCGTTAACTGCGGTTACGGTGCGACTTGTTTACTGTAAATTATTCTATGCTTTTACATGTGTTATACTGCATTTACATTTCATATTTGCAAATAAGGTTATCTGTTACCTGAGATTCAATGTGTATTGAATCTTAGATTTGGCAAAAGCTTCAAGAAGAGAAGCTAGATGAAAGAAGGAACTATTCAAGGAAATACGTGAAATGTCACCAGACAGAACGAAGTTCGGAAGAAAGACTAGTTCTGGAAAGAATATTCGTCCGAGATTTTTAATATGCCAGCTTAAGTTTGGGCATTGTATCGGATACTCATTATCCAAATGATAATGTATGCTCTATCATCCGCATTACTCTGATTTGACAATACCGTATTCCTCAGTATTATGTGTTTATGAATACAATAAGTGGTATGGAAATTGGGGTGTTACAATAGGAGCATAGACCAGAACAGTGGTGCTTTGTTAGAGGTTGAATCTTTGCACTTCTCCAGTTCGAAAGACAAGAGCCCTTTATTGGCAGTCATGCCATATTATGGGGTTATTGAAGAGATATGGGAGGTAGACTATGTGAAAATTAGATTTCCCATTTTCAAATGCAAGTGGGTTAATGTCAATAATGGTGTTCGGATCGATCGGCTAGGATTTACATTAGTCGATGTCAATAGTAGAAGTTTTGGAGATGAACCTTTTATTTGGCAGACCAAGCGAAACAAGTGTTCTATATCACCGATCAAGAAAATAAAATGTGGTCTGTAGCTCTCTAAGGAAAGAGAGTCATTGATATTGATGAGGAAATGAATTCAAATTATGGTATTCCTGAGAGTACTCCTTTTTCAAGGGGTCTACCAGACATGAATGAAGAAGATGAAGCAGATAATGAACCCGGCATAAGAAGTGATCATCAAGAAGAGATATGGGAAGATATCACTTTATAAAAGAGTCAATTCATAAGGTAATATTCATATATATGCATATTTCTTTGAAAACTTTAAGGCTTTAACTATATATATTATTCCTTTTATGTTCATAAAATGTTTTGCCTATGAAGTTTGTTCCTTGTTTTATTTTTGTGGCAGGATCCGATCCAAAAGGACATGTTATAAAAGAGGATGTCACATTGTTGGGTGGGAATCAGATGAAGGCATGGTGAATATTATTTTGGGCGCATGTATGTTATATTTGTAACTTATTGTATTTGTAAGTAAGTTATCTTATTGTATGAATTAATTTAGGTGTTGTAGACATAGTATAATCATTAATTAAGAGGTCAAATAACTCATGGTGAATAATATTTGTATCATTTTTCCAATTCAATTTATTCAAATAATTGTTCATAGCTTGTAGCTTAAAGTATCGACTTTTATGTGCTGGATTGGTATTGGATTTGTGTATATATATCTAGTAGCAGGAACAACAGCAGGGAAAAATTTGGGAAAATTTAGACTGGAAATAAATAAGCTGGTCTTATATGTTTAACTTTTAAGACCGGATGTAATTATATGACTGGTCTTAAAGGCCATATTAAGCCGGTCTTAAAAGTTGGTCTTTTAAGACCGTTATGTTATATTTAGACGTCCGGTCTTAAATGAAAATTTTTAAGACCGGAGGTAATTATCATCCAGTCTTGAAAGTCAGTCTTTTAAGATCGCGTATAATTAGTCGTCTGGTATTAGAAGCCGCTATTTTTTAGACCGTATGTTTTTTGTCTAGTCTTAAAAGTCTGATATTTTAAGAGCGGTCTATTTTAGGCCGGTCTTAAAAGTTGAGTTTTTGGACCGAACAAAAACTATTTCATGTTCATTTAGTACAACTTTTAAGACCCAATGTTTTAAATGTCCGGTCTAAAAGATTTTCTTTAAGACCGGTTCGTGTCCGGTCTTATATGGTAGGCTTTTAATACCGGCTGGAACAAGACCGGTCGTCCATCCGGTCTTACAGGCCTCTTTTATCCGGTTTTAAAAGCCTTTTTTGCACTAGTGCATATTTGTTCATGAAGTCAATTCCTACAACAATATTTGGAAAGCTTGTTCGTGACATTGGACTTCACAGATTCAAAGGCACTAACTCACATTGTCAAGAGGGAGAGTTGATACACAATGTATTTCTCCATATGGTTTTATCCCATTAGGTTTTCCTAACAAGGTTTTAACTCGGTAGCACTGGATAGGGTATCAACGAATGATGTACTCTTTTTTTTCCGCTAGGTTTTGGTCTCACAAGGTTTTTCCTAGTTAAAGTATTTCTAATTAGGCACATTTTTATATAATGGATATCTAAGTGGGAGTGTTATGAATATAATTTTTGTGTGACGGTCCATATATATATCCCTATTATCTCTATTATCTTCATTATCTCATAATTATCTATTATTGTCATCTAATATGTAGATATTGATACTATTGAGATTGTAAAGTTATGCCTATAAATAGATGGCATGGGTTATATACTATATATAGCTTGAATAAAGAATAAATATTTTCTCTTTTTCTCACATCATATTTCCCTTTTATTTATAACGGGAAGAGATTTTTTTTTTTCAATACAGAAAAGTGGTAAGCCCAAAAATATATCAGAAATTAAGCCTTAGGGAAAAAAATATTTCTGTTTTGTTTTTAAAAACTCTAACGGCATAGAAACTTAATGATGTATATTAATTGGGACAAAAAATAATTTCTTTTTATAAATGATTGAGGCTAACTATTTTTTTTTTATAATCTGTTTTTTAATAAGTGCAATAATTAAAATGTTATAGTAGTGGATTTGAATTTAAAAAGTTGAATTACTTTTTTCAAAAAAAAAAAAATCCGCTAAAATAGTTATGTTTGAAAATATACCGTTAAGTTTATTTTATAATTTTAAATCTTTATTTTTGGAGCAAAGTTAGTTAGGAGTTGCGAGAGATTTATCATTTTACTTTTTCTTTATCCATATCTTAAAGAATATCCTCGCAGGTTTTACTAATACTAATTTAAGCATTTTTACTGTGATATAAATTTCAGTTGGGAGAAAACAATTTCAAAATGTGATAGGATATTCTTATTTCCATTTTTTGTTACTACCAATCTTACTACCACTTTTCCACCGTTAGATCAGA
The DNA here is from genome assembly GCA_034222035.1 of Acacia crassicarpa. NCBI lineage: Eukaryota > Viridiplantae > Streptophyta > Magnoliopsida > Fabales > Fabaceae > Acacia > Acacia crassicarpa. The sequence goes on from JAWXYG010000003.1 coordinate 47,647,432, forward strand.
ATCTTAATAGGAGAGATAAATTATAAAGGTAAATGAGATTCTGATCTAACGGTGGAAAAGTAGTAGTAAGATTGGTAGTAATAAAAAATTGTAGTAAGAATATCCTATCCCTTTGAAAATATACCATAAATAATTAAATATGAGGGAAGACAGAACGTACTTGAATTGTGTTTCCATACTCTTTGGGAAGTTTAGATTTTTAGTAAACTAAAAGGGGGGGGGGGGGGGGGGGGGGAAATCACACTACTCCTTGAGTAGTCTAATTTCTGGGGGGGGGGGGGGGGGGGGGATCACACTACTCCTTGAGTAGTCTAATTTCTTTGGGGGGGGGGGGGGGGGGGGGGGGGGGGGACCTTGAGTAGTCTAATTTGGGGGGGGGGGATCACACTACTCCTTGAGTAGTCTAATTTCTCGTCCTTACTTATTCGGTACTAAATTAAACCGTACCGTAATTAATTTCTTTGATAGGTATTTGTTTTTTCCAGGAATATTACAATAATATCCATCTTTTGTCACTTAAATCTTATATTTCCATTCAATTATATAACTCACCAAAATAATTGAGATTGCCAAAAATAGATACACACTTATTGTTAACCTGATTTTTCGGATTTATTTTCACTTTAGAATTATCGTTATATATACTATCAATTTTTTTTTTTTTGGAATTGGGGATCTAATTGTCCCGGGTAGGGTCGAACCCTGATACAAAGGCTGGATAGGCCATGCAGCGTCATACCACTGCACTACCTGAGTGCTTGGTATACTATCAATTTTCTGTTGTAGTACAATTGTTTAAGATTAAAAAAACACTTCTTATTTAAATAGATAAGGAAAAGATAGATATTAAAAAATTAGGGAATAAAAATAATGTAAAATTAAGAAAAATAAAGGGTTAAGGTGCAAAAATACACATGTGTTTTTCTCTGAGGAGCGCTCAGTAGCAAATGCTTTTTTTGGATGCAAAAGTGCACACAGGGTTACAAATTAGGTGCAAAAAATACCGTTTGACCGTTAAGTTTGACTTTGACCGTTAAATTTGACTTTAACTGATGACGTGGCATTTCAAATGTGCAAAAATACACATGTGATTTGTCAAGAAGAGCACCCAACAACAAATTTTTTTTTTAATTTAATAATTTTATTTTAATTACTACCAGGTGCTAAAAAGATATTTAAAATACTGACCTATACTGAAGAAGTACTTCATAATTTTGAAAAATTATTTTGAGATCTAAAAAAAATATTTCAGGGTACTAACTAGTAATAAAAAGATACTTTGAAGTATTTTATCTCTACCAGTCAGTATCATGAAAGTACTTTTTAGTACCAGTCAGTATCCTGAAATATTTTTTTCAGTATCCTTTTAGCACTGGTAAACACTTGAAATATTTTTTCAAGATCCTAAAATAATTTTTCAAGATTATGAAGTATTTTTTCAGTATCAGTCAGTATCCTTTTAATACCGGTCAATACTTGAAATATTTTTTCAAGATCCTAAAATAATTTTTCAAGATTATGAAGTATTTTTTCTGTACCAGTCAGTATCCTGAAAAAATATTTTAGGGTACTGACTAGTACTAAAAAGTACTTTCAAGATACTGACTGGTACAGAAAAAATAATTCATAATCTTGAAAAATTATTTTAAGATCTTGAAAAAATATTTTAAGTATTGACCGGTACTAAAATGATACTGACTGATACTGAAAAAAATATTTCAAGGTACTGGCTGGTACTAAAAAGTACTTTCAGGATACTGACTGGTACAGAAAAAATACTTCATAATCTTGAAAAATTATTTTAGGATCTTGAAAAAATATTTCAAGTATTGACCGGTACTAAAAGGATACTGACTGATACTGAAAAAATACTTCATAATCTTGAAAAATTATTTTAAGATCTTGAAATAAAATTATTAAATTAAAAAAAAAAATTGTTGTTGGGCGCTCTTCTTGACAAATCACATGTGTATTTTTGCACCTTTGAAATGCCACGTCATCGGTCAAAGTCAAACTTAACAGTCAAAGTCAAAATTAACGGTCAAACGATATTTTTACACCTAATTTGTAACCACGTGTGCACTTTTGCACCCAAAAAAAAGTATTTGCTACTAGGCGCTCCTCGAAGAAAAGCACATGTGTATTTTTACACCTTAACCCAAAAATAAATTATGAGTTAGAACATTTGATGTTTGTGACCTTCAGGTGAAGTTATAAAATCCATTAAATGCTATTCAAACGTCAAAGTTAGTACTGGTAAAAGATTTTAATAATCTTCCATCGAAAAACAGATTTTGATTGTGATATTTCTCTTGCTATTTGTCATTATCAGATTATTTAAAACAAGAATCAACGGTTAGGATAATCAACTTTTTGAATTCTGTTTTCAAGATTTACCTATAATCGCTACGAAATATTTTGTAGCAGTTTTAAAATATATTTATGAATTAATGGATTCAGATATGAGAAATCAAGAGAAGAAACTAATTATAAGATGCAGTGTATGTCCATTAGGGCTGGAAATAGGCCAGACCCCTATCAGGCGGCCTATAATCTGGCTTATTTAGGGTCTGATTTGGCCTGGCCTGTTTATTAAAAAGGCCAGACTAAAGCCTATTTAAAGGCCTAAATGTGTAAATAGGCCAAGCCTATTTAGTTAAAGCCTGGCCTGCAAGCCTTCAGGCTTGGCCTGTTTACACATCAAATGAATATAATTATATTTATATAATATAAATAATATAATATTTATTGTTTTTATTTTTATATTATACTAAAAGTCTACATTTATATAGTTTTTTTATAGGCTCAAAGTAAATAAAGTTTTTTTATAGCCTTCAAGGCCTACAATATGAGGCCTTTTTAAAGGCCTACATTATAAATATGCCTTTAAAAAGGCTTCGGGCTCTACTAGGCCTTTAAAAAGACTTAGACCTGAGCCTTAAAAAAAGCCTACATTCAGGCTCAAGCCTTCCACCCCTATTACAGACTCAGGCCTATTTAGCCAAAGCTTGGCGTGACCTCACCTATTTCTATCTCTAATACCCATATATTATAAGCTTTTTTACTCAATTAATTGTATGTCTTTCCCACGTCTACTAATTTCTCACTCATTTCTTTTTTCACTTATTCTCTCTCCCACTCACCATCTCAATAAAAAAAGAGTGTTTTATAAAAAAATAATTTAAGTTTTTTTTAAAACCAATTTTCGCAGTACCTAATATAGTTATTTGAATCTTATCCGAGAAGGAATAGAAGCTACCATTAACTAGATTTTAAACAAGGACAATCTTTTAAAAAAATATAACTAGTGCCCACTTGACGCCCTGCAATAAAAATGATAATGTTTTTTTTTTGGGGGAAAATGATATATTTATTCTAAAAATTACCTAATAACCAAAATAATACCATATATATGAGATTGGAGTACGGGAGAGGATACTGTTGGAAATTATATCCTAGGGATAAGTCATTTTACTTTAGATATTTATGTTATTTAAAATATTCTCTTTTAGTTATTATTTCATTTGCATGTTTACATTGATAACTGTATCCCTAGATATATCTTATAGATTATCTTAAATATTCCTGGTCGGTCATCTATGCTAGAGCGAAGATGAGTTAAGACCAGTATGACTTTGATGAGGTATGAAGATACGAATCAAAGTTATGGGCACTTGTTAAAGTACAAGGTACTGGACCGACCCACTATGAGAAAGTAGCATGGATTAAGTCATAAGCTTATTTCATGTATAACTGCAATACAACACCCTATGACCTGAGATCATCATGGATTCCTACATGATGAGTCACTGGTTTTTGACTAAGTCAAAAGCCACCTTTGACTGGGTGATGATAAAGGCTTGGATCGGGATCAGTGGTTTTCATGCAGAGGAATATGAATGGTCAAGATGGAATTTGTCCCTCACATTTGTAGAGAGATAATATTGGGCCCCTCGATGAGTGAGTCTAAGAAATGTATGGTCATACTATGATGGAAATGAGTTTCCATTTCACTTATTAAACTACTCGAGAATCGAGAAAGTAATGGTCAAGAACAAGAAGTTGACATTATCCATGCTTCATGCTTGACCAAATTATCGTGTGATAAAAGGGACGTGATATGGTTGTACGATAGGTTGTATCATGTCATCGATCTCCATGTGAATTGGGTAGTCGCAATATTTTGCTAAAGGCCGCTTGCGACTTGTGGGCTGTTACAGTATTGGCCTACTGCCAATCTCATGTGGGCCTGCATGGTCGCATACAAGAACAACCCAACACGAGCAAAAGTGTCCAGATTCATTGAATCTTAAATTAATCTAAGATTTAATGAATACTGAATTTAATTGGGGTGAATATATATGTATATATATTAAATTCGAAAATAATATGATAATATTATTTAATGGAGATTATAATATTTTTATATAATATTTGTTTTGTATTTATTTTATTTGATAAATTAAATATCTAAAACAGAGATATTGTATCTCATTTAATTTTCGAATAAAGATATCATATATCTATTTAATTTAAATTGAGATATGCTATCTCAGATTTAATTAAATAGATATATATCATTTCCCGGATTTAATTTATAAAGATAAATTCTCTATAAATTAAATCAAAATGCTTTTAATTTGGATTTAATAAATAGGTTAGATCTATGAGATGGATTTAATTAATATATTTTTTTAATCCATATTCAAAATTTGAATTTCAAAATTAATAAGGATTAATTTTGAATATAACATGCTGATCAGGTTTGGAAAAACTACGGACTTTGTCCCGAGATCGAAACCACACAGTTCGAGGCGCTAGCACGCTATTGCATCCGTGTTCGGAGATTATTCGTGTGGATATCGGTAGAGAAGTCGACTTCTGCTGATCGAGAAGGTAGCCCACCAGTCCAAGTAGAACGAGACGCATTCCGATTGAGCGCATAGGTATGACTCGGACCTTGTCCTTGATTTAAACGTGGTTGAGCGATCCTCCGGTATTTAAATCCGTTGCTGTACGGATACCAACAGATACAATCATAATCATTTTTCTTCTTTTTCTTTCTAAAATATCATCTCCACCTTTATATTAAAATTAAAAATATGTTGTTCAAATTTAATCTTTTATATAACTATTAGGGTAGGATATTGTCACTACCATTTTTTTTGCCACTATCACTTTTTCACGCGGTTAGATCAGAATATTATCTACCTTGATCGTTTCTCTCTCCTAATGAGATTATGATCTAACGGTGAAATAATATGATCTAACGGTGAAAAAGTAGTAATAACATTGGTAGTGACAATATTCTATCCCTAACTATTAATATAATATTTTATAGCCCGGCAAAGATTATAATATATTATAAATTATTTTTTAAAATCTTATCTGTATTGCACTTATGAATTGTGGATATCATATTTTAATATTTTAAATTTATTTATTTAATTTTATAAAATATTAAATCTATCGTAATCTATGGTGAATATAAGATTTTAATTAAAAAAATTTGAGAGAACCCAAAACCAGGGAAATTTTACCACTTAGTCAAAGAGAGAGAGAGAAGTGGGTTATAAATCAGTACAGCCCCTGATCAATCGGCACGGCTCAGCTAGTTTGTTCCCTCTGACGTTGTACCCCATGGATTCTGAAGAAGAAAATAGGTTACTTTCTCATGAAGATGATGGGCTTGATCGTCATCAGGTAAGTTGGATTTCTTCAATATTTTGTTGCTCTTTGATTTTCACACTCTAAAATTTTGACGACGATGATTAAGGAAGAGAAGGATCAGGAGACCTCCGACGAGGAAGGGAAGATGAGCCAAAAGCCGTCTTCGTCTTACTCAAAGCTAGGAAAATCAACTTCAGGTGAAGGTGACGGTGAAGGTTCATTAGTTCATATTTGTGATTTCTGTGGGAAAAAATTCAAGTCAGGAAAAGCCCTAGGAGGCCACAGAAGATACCACATCCAAGCTCAGAGAAAGATGGAAGAACAACGAAATAAGGCCAGTTATACCCTAAGAATCAAGTCCACCAATTTGGTCATCCACAATAATAATAATAATCTCATCAAATCGAATAGTATTGGGAATTCTTCTGGGAGATGTTTCCGTTGTCTTGTGTGCAACAAGGATTTTCCATCAGGGAAGTCACTGTGCGGCCATATGAGATCTCATCCAGACAGAGATTGGAGAGGTATGAACCCTCCTTTCGTTACTACTGATAACGCTCTAGCTTCTTCTTCTTCAGAAGAGTTGATTAAAGACCAAGATCATCAAAATCGCAACAGTAGCTCTTCACCTTCAACTGCAGAAAAATCATTATCAATACCGGTTGATTCTTCCTCATCTTGTTCTGAAAGCAGCAGGCTCAAGAAAGATATGAGAGGGAGAAAACGCATTGGAGAAGCAGAAGCTGCTCATATTGCAGCTCTAATCCTGATGGATATGCATCTCGTTGGTAACTACCACCTTCCTCATCCTCTTCCAATTCGCGAGCCTAGTCCTGAAAAAGCAGCAGTCTTACCAGTCAAGAAAAGGAAGAAGAATGTGATGAAGAACCATGTGGCTGGTTCTTCTTCTTCACCAGCTGGAACGAAAAGCACGGATAATTGCAAGGAGAAAATAGAGGGTACTGATGGGGATGAAGAATTGAAAGGTGATATTAAAGTGATCAGTTTAAAGAAAGAGAAAAAGAATCTCAATAAGAAGATGAAATTAGGTCCAGAGATGATCAAGTCAGAAGAAGAAACTGTGAAGCAAGAAGAAGTGAAGCCATCACAAAGCTATGTATGTGACACCTGTAATAGATCTTTCCCATGTTTTCAAGCCTTAGGAGGACACAAAACCAAACACAGGAATAACATAGTTAAAAGCATGAAGGGCAAGGAAGTGGTGGAACAAAGACAAGAAGAAGAACAAGTGGAAGAAGACAAGATTTGCATTAATGGAGCATTAAGTGGTGAAGAAGCAGCGGCTCTGATTAGTAGTGGGGAGAGATTATTAATAAGTTCGATTGATAATGAGAATAACAGTCCACAAAGACCAGAAGAAGAACGAGTGGAAGAAGAAGACAAGATTTGCATTAATGGAGCATTAAGTGGTGAAGAAACTGCGGCTCTGATTATTAGTAGTGAAGAGACATTATTAATAACTTCGAATGATAATGAGAATGACAGTCCGCAAAGACAAGAAGAAGAACAAGTGGAAGAAGAAGACAAGATTTGCATTAATGGAGCATTAAGTGGTGAAGAAGCAGCGGCTCTGATTAGTAGTGAAGAGAAATTAGTAATAAGTTCCAATGATAATGAAAATAACAGTAATGAAGAGGAAGTGGAAGAAGCAAGACAACAATCTGCTTCCAAAATAAGGGTTTTTGATCTGAATGTGCCAAGTTCGAATGATAATGAAAATAACAGTAATGAAGCGGAAGTGGAAGAAGCAAGACAACAATCTGCTTCGAAAATAAGGGGTTTTGATCTGAATGTGCCAAGTTCGAATGATAATGAAAATAACAGTAATAAAGAGGAAGTGGAAGAAGCAAGACAACAATCTGCTTCAAAAATAAGGGGTTTTGATCTGAATGTGCCTTTTGTTTTGGAGGACGAAGCAACTGATTTATAAATAAGTCTACATTTTATGAGTTTGTATTTTGCTTAAGCTTTTCTAAGGCCATCACTCTATCTTCTGAACTCTCAATGGCCACTCCTAGAACCATATAAAGTGTTCTTAATAATGCGTTTCTTTAATATGAATATGAGCCATCAGGTTCATTTGATTCAAAGATGTTCAAGCCTTATCCTAAGAGCTAGTTTTTTGACCTGTTCCCAAGAACTAGTTAAGGAGTTTTATTTTATAGACATGATATTATATATTGCAGTTACATTCTTCTAAATTTATTTTCATTATTTAGTCCGCTCTGATGGGCGTATAATTGTCACACGTTTACTCCACATTCACTTATGAGGGTTGTTTCCATTTTGCTCCCTGATTAATATAGAAAACATCAAATAATTTATACAAATTAATCTTTAACGCTTTGGATGTTTTCTTTAATCAACTCCTTTAGCCCATAAAATAATTCTCCTTATAATTTCAGGCTAAAAATGATCCTCTAGCCACGTTTATTAAACCCGGATTAACCTTTCAAATCGGAGGAGGCAGTTGGTCAAGAGTTAGTAGGTCAACTCATAGTATAAAAAAATAAAAAAATAATTTAAATTCTTAACATACTATCCCAATATTAAATACAAATTCAATACCTTCAACAATCACTAATAAACTAATCATATACATATCCATCCAATGACACCATAATAAGTAATCACTAAATATTCTTTTTAGTAAAATATCAAAATATATAGATCATTGATAAACAACTCGCCAGGTTGCCCTGAGTTACACTAGGTTCCCCTACCTCAAGTTAGGGACTTAATTGAACTAGTTACATGGCCAGGTCATCGGTTTTTACATTAACCCAATTGGTCTGGTTCGGGTTTAATAACATCCCCTTTAGCTTATTTTCTTGAGTCGTTTGGAAAAATAAACCCTTTAATTCTCAAAATTAGCTTTAAAATTAGACTAAAAAATATGTTTGGCTTTAAAATTAGACTAAAGAATATGTTTGGTCCTCTTAATGAAAATGATGAGCAGTTAATCAATAATCATAGAATTTGTCAGCAAAAATGAGTGTGACGATAAAAGACATCCAATTTCTTTGCTTTGCTTTCCTTTTTTTTAAAAAAACAAAAACAAAACTTTATCAAGCGGTAGGAGTATTATTGAAAAATAATCGATATTTCAATATGAGTAAAAGATTTCTCCGGTCACTGGAGAAAAAGTTATCTCCAATGACCCCAAAATTACATCATTTTGGATTAATAAATAGTGTTTCTATAATTTTGTTTATCTTTTAATCATATAAATTTTATCAAAACACCCTTCATTAATTCACCTAAAATTACTAATACATCATTCATTAATCCAAAACGACATAATTTTGGTGTCATAGGAGATAACTCTATCTCCAATGACTAGAGAAATAATTTTCCCTTTAAATATTCTAGATTGAATCATTAACACGATTTAAAATTTATTGAGTTTATCTGCCTTATATAGAATTTTCTATTTCAACCGTCTTTATAAGGCTTTTTCCAAAAGAAAATCCTTGTAAAGTATCAAATAATGATTTTCTAGAAGTTATTTGATTTTTTTCAGTATAATAATTAAGGGAAAAACTAAAAGCACAAATGTAGATAACAACACCCCCAAGGTTTTTTTTTTTTTTTTTGGTTTGAAGCGGTTTTATAGTGGTTAGACAAATTTAGAAGCGTTTTGACCAAATATGTAGCGGTTCAAAATAACTCCTACAAAAGTGTTTGAACGTAGCCGTAAAGTTTGTATTGTTTGTAGCGGTTTAAATAATTGAGCCATTTTAACTGCGACAAAGTTATTTTTAAATGACTAAAAAAATTTTATAAGTGATCCTAAAGCAACTAAAAAACTTTTATGAGTGATCCTAGAGTCATATGTGCAATACCTACTGTAAAAAATAATGAAAATAAATTTAGAGCTACTTATAAGCAATGAGATTTCAAATCCAAACCCCTATGTGATTGGATTGCGTTTTCTTGTTACGAGCAGGGCGCTACTCCCCTGTTGAGATTTGGACTGTCCTTTTTTTCTTTTCTTTTTTCTTTTTTTCAAGATTTCTTTTCAATACTATATTTAGTATCTTTAAATATCTTTTTAATATCATCCAATATACTAAAATAATTTTTCAACATCATGAAGAAGTATCTTTTTAGTAGCAATTAATACTTTGAAATATTTTTTCAAGATCTTTAAAAAAAATATTTTTCTGTAGTAATCAGTACCTTAAAATAATTTTTCAAACCTTTTTCAAGATCTTAAACCCTAACAAAAATTTTCAAAATCATGAAGTATTTTTTAGTATAAATCAGGACCTTGAAGTATCTTTTTAGAAGTATTTTTTAGTATAAATCAGAACCTTGAAGTATCTTTTTAGTATCAATCACTGCCCTCAAATATTTTTTTAAGATCCTAAAAAAAATTTCAGGATACTGATGAGTACTAAAAAGATACTTCAGAAATAGTGACTACTACTAAAAAATACTTCATGATCTTCAAAAATTATTTTAGGATCTTGAAAAAATATTCTAATGTAGTGACTGGTACTAAAAAGATACTTCATAATATTGACTTAAAAAATTTAAAAATTCTTTTTAAAAAAATTCTTATAAAAAAGAAAAGAAAAGAAAAGAAAAAAGGATGGTTGAGATCTCCACAGGTATTGGAGGAGCAACGTGATTCTATGTGATCACAGAGTACGACGTACGTGTGAGTCGTAGTAGTCAAAAACAAAGAAAGAAAAATCTTTTTAAGAATGAGTCTCCAATCCTTATAATATAAAGCTACCTTTTTTTTTTTTGCTCGAAATAATATAAATCTACTTAACTGGTTTGAATAGACAAAGGAAATAAAATAAATTAGTTAATTCTTTAGCATATGTGATTTGATCTCGTTAAAATACCCCTATCTAATATAATATCATATATCAATATCAATTTATAAGTTAGGTAAATTAATTTAGGAAAATGATAAACATGTGAGATGAAATGAATTAGGATATATATTATATGTTTAGCACCAAATACAACTCCTTCACTAGCTACCTCTTACACTAAGACCTGAACACCTCTGAATCAAGTGAACCAGTTGATGACTCAAATTCACCTTTGAGATGAAGTCCGTTTGTTAAGAACAGTTTACAAGGTTCTACGATGAAGTGGCCATTGAGAGATTTCAGAAGATACAGTGATGGCCTAAGAAAAGCTTAAGCAAAATACAAACACATAATGCAGATTCAATTATATATCAGTTGCTTCGTACCCCGAAACATGAGGCACATTCAGATCAAAACCCCTTATTTTCGAACCCGATTGTTGACTATTGCCTCTCCCACTTCTTCTTTGTCACGATTATTCTCATGATTTTTCGAACTTATTACAAATCTCTCTTCACTGCTAATCAGAGATGCTCCATTAATGCCTACCTTGTTTTCTTCTTCTTCTTGTCTTTGTTCCACCACTTCCTTGCCCTTGGTGCTTTTGGCTATGTTCTTCTCTCTGTTGTGTTTTGTTTTGTGTCCCCCTAAAGCTTGAAAACATGGGAAAGATTTATTACAGATGTTGCATACATAGCTTTTTGATGGCTTCACTTCTTGCCGCTTCGCAGTTCTTATCATCAGCGGTTCTCCTTCTGACTTGATCATCTCTGTACCTAATTTCATCTTCTTCTCTTTGGTTAAGCTGATCACTTTGATATGATGATATCCCACATATTATTCTCAGCTTTCGATTCTTCATTCCCATCACTACCCTCTGATTTCTCTTTTTGTTTTCCAGACGGTAAAGAAGAACCAACCACATGGTTCATCACATTGCTCCTCCTTTTCTTGACTGGTACTGCTGCTTCGTCAGGAGTAGGCTCATCGCGAGGAGGAAGACGATGACGAAGGTGGTAGTTACCATAGAGATGCATATATATACATAAGGACTTCAGCTGCAATTTCAGGTGCTTCTGCTTCTCCAATGATTTTGCTTCCTCTTTTATCCTTCTTAAGCCAGCTGCTTCCAGAACAAGATGAAGAAAGATCAACTTGTACTGGTGGTGATGATTCTTCCAAGGTCGACGAAGATGAAGACCCATTATTCAACTGTTCTGCAGAAGCTAGTTGAGACTGATTCTGAGCCTCCATTTTTTTCTGAGCTAGGATGTGATGTCTCCTGTGGCTTCCTAGGGCTTTTCCAGAATTGAAATGTTTTCCACAGAGATCACAAACTCGAAGTAATAATAAACCTGAACCTGAATCTGAAGCTCCGTTAATTTTAATCTTAGATTCTCCTTTGTCAAGCTCCAAGTCAGACAAAAACGACATTTCGCTCATCTTCTCTAGCTCGTCGGAGGATTCTTGATCGAACCCTCTGTTCTTCTTCTCGTCCTCCATCATCTGAAGAGTTCGTCGTCAAAATTTATAGTTTGAAAATCAAAGAACAACAAAATATTGAAGAAATTCAGCTCAACTGATCATCAAACCCATCACCATGAGACTTAACTTCATAATAAAGTACCCTTTTTTCTTCGTCAGAATCCATCTGGGTCTAGCTAGTCCACCGTCGTAGAGAAAACAAAGTAACTGAATGATGAGAGGATGTACTGTTTTATAACTCTATCCTGTGATTTTTTTTTTCTTTCTTTCTTTTTGTCCTTCTAGTTTCAACTTAATTCTTTTATTGTGAATCTGTACGACTTAATCCCAAGAGTTTTTACTCGGTAGTAATTTTGTCCCTTATATTTGACTCACTGCACTCTGTCACTTATGTTTTAACTGTTTTATAATTTAGTGCCTTTATTTTAGAAAATGAAATCATGTATATAATAAAAGATTAGTTAGTATAGCGACTGAGTAGCAGTGACTAAGGCTATGTTCGCGAGTTTGGAGGGAAAGGGAAGGAAGGGGATACAAGGAGAAAGGAGGGGAAGGGAAGGAAGGGAAATGAAGGATATCTCCTCCCCTTGTTTAGGAGTTAAAAAAATAGCGAGAGAGGAAGATGGAGGATAAATGAGTTATTTTTACCATTTTGTCATTTTCTTTAATAATTAATATAATTACGGGAAAATTCTAAATAAATACCTTTTGAATATGCAAAACCCCTAAAAGTCCGTTGAATTTGTAAAAAGACTCTGAAGTACCAAGGACCTATGAGGCATAGACAAATTCAGGTGAAATTAGAGCGGTGGTGGTGGTGGCCAGCCAGCGGCGGTGGTGGCGGCCGGCCGGCGGCGGTGGAGGCCGGCCGTCGGTGTGGTGGTGGCCGGGCGGCGGTGGTGGTGGTGGTGGCGGCCGGCGGTGGTGGTGGCGGCCGGCAGACGGTGGCTGGCCGGCGGTGGTGGTGGCGGCCGGCTGGCGGCGGTGGTGGCCGTTCGACGTCGGTGGTGGCGGCCGGCCGGCGGCGGTGGTGGTGGCGGCCAACCGGCAGTGGTGGTGGCCGGCCGGCGGTGGTGGTGGTGGTGGCCGGCGGGTGGTCGGTGGTGGTGGCGGCGGACCGGCAGTGGTGGTGGCCGGCCAGCGGTGGTGGTGGTGGTGGCCGGCCGGCGGTGAAGGCCGGCCGACGGGGCTAGAGGCCGGCCGGCAGTGGTGGTTGTGGCCGGCCGACGGTGGTGGAGGCCGGTCGGCGGTGGTGGTTGTGGCTAGCCGGCGGTGGTGGAGACCGGTGGCGGCGGCGGCGGTGGTGGTGGTGGTGGGGTGGGGTGGGGTAGGGTGATAGTGGTGGTAGTAGTAGTGAACGGGGGTAAAGAAGTAATTAACCTATTGTTCCTCTTAAAACCCCTCACATTTGGGGAACTTTATTTTATAAAAGGAGGAGGGTTTTGGAGGATTTGTAAAACTTCTTATTCCCTCCCCTCCTATTTTTAAAACTCGTGAACAAAGGAATGGACTACCAAAGCCCTCCCTTCCCTTTCCTTTCCTTCCAAAATAGAACTCGCGAACATAGCCTAAGAGTTCAGGAATTGAGTTGTATGTAATGAAAGTGTAATGATTAAATTATAACCGAGTTAAAACTATAAGAATCAAAATATTAATTTTTTAAAAATAAAATTTAAGGGACACCCCTCCAAATCGGCTGTACGAAACAACTCTAATCACCAAAATGATACCTTGTATATGAATTACTGGAGGGAGTATACGTTCTTCTTTTATTGTATTTCAGTTTCCCTTCTCATTGTGAATAATTGGCAATTAGCAAGGCTCTTTTAAGTTTCGCCTTTTGTTTAACAAATAATATTTTGGAACATACCAGTAATACCCGAGTTTCAAAGATTTAGTTGAAGGCTTTCTTTTTTCTTTTTTTTTCTTTTTTTTTTAAAAAAAATATTTGATCAGGGTGTAATCTGTTTTAGGTTTAGAATGTAAAAGGTTTTTAGTTCTCCCAACAAGTGTGCTACTTGATATTCGATCTTGTGTTTCCTTCTTACAAAGTGAGGCACTTACCACTTCTTTAGTTTTTTTTTTCCCCGAAAAAATCAATTTTATTACCAACAAAGAAATTGTTACAGTCACCAATAGCAATAGCCGAAGCCAAGAACTCTCGAAAAACATCTAACATAACACCTAACACACATCTCACCAAAAAAACAACAAACTAAACTAACTCCTATATCAGAAGAAACAAACTATATCAGTTAACCTATACCATCTCTATTATTCACACCATCAGTATTGTCACCAGTATTCCTGGCGCATGCAGCATCATAATTCCTTTGCTGATTAGAATCATGGATTAAAATCTTGCCTAAAGAAGATGGCATACTATCCAACCATACAGGCAGGTACATCTCCTTTTTTGCATCAGCTGACCAACCTGTCTGCAGCACTATTGCCCTTTCTGGAAACCAGAGAGAACGTCACACCCTCCATTGACTCCATCAGCACAAGAATTTCCTTAAGCAAATCCTGACTACGCCATTCACAACCAGCAAGTGTGTTCCCTGTGATTAGTCTATACAGCTGTTCACAATCTGTTTCAATTATGACCCTGGAGTCCAGGAATTTATTTCTAATCAAAAGTGCTTCTCTCACCGCCAGACATTCAGCCATGAATATTGGGGACGACACTGACACTGATCCTCCCAAACCCCCAACAAAGACGCCTTCATGATTTCTGCACACTAGTCCGACTCCAGCCTCACCTGTTGCTTCCACAAAAGAACCATCCACGTTGATTTTAACACTCCCACACATAGGTCTTACCCACTGCTGATGTCTTACAATCTCTTCCTCAAACACTTTCTTGCAGCCTGTACCCTTTCAGTTCTTACACCTCCAGTATTCAGCCACCTGTACATTAACCATCCTAACCACCAGCTTGGCATCAGGTTTGCTATCTTTAAAAACCCAGTTACATCGTTGCTTCCAGATCCACCAGCACATAGTTGCAAACACTGATTTACCATATTCGTCCAACCTGCCCTGTCCATGTAAAAATTCACACATCCACTCCTCACATCTCATCATGGACCACTTACTAAAAGTCAGGCCTAGATGGCTGCCAAACCAACAATGCTTGGTCCAGGGACAAAGGAATAATAGATGTTCAACAGTTTCTCTCTCAGTTAGACAGATAGGGCACAGTGGGTTAGCAGCACACTTACGTTTAAAAAGAGTGTCTTTTGTAGCTAAAGCCCCAGCTCCAAGCCTTCACAAGAAGTGCTGTATTTTAGGTGGTACAGAGAGCCTCCATATACATTTCCATAGGATCTTAGGTGTTGAATAGGACGTGCTTGGGTCTCGGATCTGGACACACACCTTATCTCTTTTCGCCTTTTGTTTAACAAATAATATTTTGGAACATACCAGTAATACCCGAGTTTCAAAGCTTTAGTTGAAGGCTTTCTTTTTTCTTTTCTTTTCTTTTTTTTTTTTAAAAAAATATTTGATCAGGGTGTAATCTGTTTTAGGTTTAGAGTGTAAAAGGTTTTTAATTCTCCCAACAAGTGTGCTTCTTGGTATTCGATCTTGTGTTTCCTTCTTATAGAGTGAGGCCACTTACCACTTCTTTAGTTGAAAGCTTCTAAAATGTTATAAAGCTTAGAAAACTTAATTAAGGAAATAATACCTAAAAATAATTTAATTGGTTAAAAAGACTATTTACATATGAGATTTTACAGAAATATTAAAATTATCAATGGGCTAGAAGAATTGAGTAATCATTATGGAATATAATCTTGAAGATTTGGAAAATTCATGAAGAGGCAAAATTTCCTAGAAAATGGCCTAAATAATTTTAAAGTTGATTTTGATAATTAAGGGCCTATTTTCTTGAATGATTCAAGAAGATAGTTAGAGGATAAATTATTTTATGGGTTAAAGAATTTAATTAAGAAATAAAGTCCTTATAACGTATGAAGGATTGATTTTTAGAAATTCTTTGATGTTTTCAGTATATTAATTAGGGGCAAGCTAAAACACAATTTTAGCCAGAAAGGCAAGAAACAAAGAGTGGCAGTTTATTGTTCCTTCTACTTATCAAACACTCACTCAGTCTCATGATACCCCTGCTAGTCATTGGAGAGATATATGGAAACTTAAGGTCCCGCAAAGGTGCAGCTCGAAAGGCTTATCAATGGTGACATGAAGCGTCTGATGAATCTTCATCCTAATGGTATATGTGAATGTTGTAAATCATGTACGAAAGATGGTCTTCATGCCATTAAGTTTGTGGGGTAGTCCGGATTTTTTGTGCGTCAACTATCCATCCAAAACATCATAGCAGCTTCTTCTCTCTGGATACTTTTCTGATTGGCTGCAAATGGATATGCGAAAATTTTTTAGTCCAAGTAAGGGACGCTAGAAAGATTTGTTTATTGTTATTTGTTGGATACTATGGCAGGATCAGATAATGAATAGGTGCACTCTGGTGCAAGCATTGGGTTTGATCAAGTCTATGCAAGAGCAATGGCAATTGTGGAAAGTACTAGTCATGCTTTTCAAAAGCTCCATGATGCCAACTTGGGAGTTGACCAAGATCCGGTTGACTTGCCTGCAAATATGACCCTGGATTCTTTGATTGAAGTTCAAGTGGATGGCACCTTTTCTCATGTTCATCGAATAGCTGACTGCAGAAATATGGACTTGCTTAGTTGGTTTGAGACAGGCTTGGGATGGAGGCCATCGGAATGTTTGACTTAACAGTGACTCGACAGAAGCTCTAAAGCTGAAACAGCAGGGAGATATTTTTAATGTCCATGATGATTGATCTCTTATTAAGGAAATTTAGGGAGGGAGAACATTGCAATGGCAGATCATCTTGCTAAGAAGGCATTAAACGGTAGCCTGGGTTTGACCTTAATAGAGACAGATGAGCTGGCGAGCATACTTGCAGACACCAATATGGTTTAGTTTTCTTTCACATGTAAAAAACAAAAAAAAAAACAAACAAACAGAAAAAAAAAACAAACAAACAAAACAAAAAAGCTCTTATAAGTGATCCTATGATGTCGTAAGTGACGATACCCATGGCGAAGAAAGAATGAAAATATATTTAGAGCTACGTATTTTCATGACATTTTTAATGATATTCAAACTGTGATGAGTATAGAGTACATGAAAATTCTTTAAATGCTAATGTTTCCAATTCCTAATATAAGAGCTACTTAATTAGTTTGAGTAGATAAAAGAAATAAAATTAATTAATTAGTCACTTATAACAATGATTTGATCCTTAAGACACTATTAGATCATATATCAATTAATAAGTCAAATAAATTTGTTTAGGGGAAAATGATAAATATTAGAGATGATGAAATGAATGGGATATACTCTATTATTTAGCACCAAATATAACTCCTTCACTAGCTCGCTCTCATACTGGCGATAAGGCGTGAACAACTGTGAATCAAGAACCTGATGACTCAAACTCAATAAAGAAATGAGTTGATAAGGACACTTTACATGGTTCTATATATGAAGTGGCCATTGAGAGAGTTCAAGAGATCCAATGATGGGCTAAAAAAAGTTTAAGCAAAATACAAACTCATAAAATGCAGACTTATTGGAAGCCCAAAATAAAAACTCATAAAATGCAGACTTATTGGGGAGAGCATTTATTGGGAGAAGCGAAAACCCATTATGCTGCCTCAAAAGTGAAACCCCTAGTCAGAAAAAACAAATAATAAATACAGACTTATTTATATCTCAGTTGGTTCATGTTCTCCAAAACATAAGGCACATTCAGATCAAAACCCCTTATTTTCAAACCAGATTGTTGACTTGCCTCCCCCACTTCTTCTTCACCATTCAATGCTGCACTTGACAATAAAGTTCCATTGATGCAAACCTTGTCTTCTTCTTGTTCTTCTTGTCTTTGTTCCACCACATCCTTGCCCTTGGTGCTTTTAACTATGTTCTGCCTGTGTTTTGTTTTGTGTCCTCCTATAGCTTGAAAACATGGGAAAGATTTATTACATGTAGTCACACACATAGCTTTGCGATGGCTTCACTTCTTCTTGCTTCACAGTTCTTATAATCAGCGGTTCTCCTTCTGACTTGATCATCTCGGTACCTAATTTTCTCTTCTTCATATTGAGCTTCTTCTTCTCTTTGATTAAGTCGATCACTTTCATATCCCACATATTATTCTCAGCTTCCAATTCTTCATTCCCATCACTACCCTCTAATTTCTCCTTGCGATTGTCCAAGCTTTGTTTTCCAGATGGTGAAGAAGAAGAACCGCCAACATTGTTGTTCATCATATTGTTCTTCCTTTTCTTGACAGGTAATTGTGCAGCTTCAGGAGTAGGCTCGCGAGGAGTAAGACCAGCACGAAGTTGGGAGTGACCATAGAGATGGATATCCATAAGGATTTGAGCTGCAACGTGAGCAGCTTCTGCTTCTCCAATGCTTTTTCTTCCTCTCATATCTTTCTTGAGCGAGCTACTTTCAGAACAAGATGAAGAAACATCAACCGGTACTGATAATGATTCGCCTGAAGTTGAAGATGAAGACCCATTATTATTGCTCTTGTGATTTTGATGATCTTTTTCTCTCATAAACTCTTCTGAAGAAGAAGAAGCAGAAGAGGCTAGAGCGCTATCAGTTGTAGAAGTGAAAGGAGGGTTCAAACCTCTCCAATCTCTATCGGGATGATTTCTCATATGGCCGCACAGTGACTTCTCCGATGGAAAATCCTTGTCGCACACAGGGCAATGGAAACGTATCCAAGAAGAACAATTGGGATTCCCAATCTTCGATTTCATGAGATTATTATTATAATTATGGTGGATGACCGAATTCTTGGTCTTGATTCTTAGGATATAATTGATCTTTTCTTGTTGCTGCTCCTTCATCTTTCTCTGAGCTAGGATGTGATGTCTCCTGTGGCCTCCTAGGGCTTTTCCTGAATTGAACTGTTTTCCACAGAAATCACAAACCCTAACTGATGAACCTGAGCCTAGACCTAGAGCTGCAATTGAAGCTCCATTGATTTTAATCTTAGATTTTCGTTCGTGGAGCTTCGAGTAAGAAGAAAACGGCTTTTCCCTCATCTTCTCTGCCTGTTGAAGGTGTTTGCGTTATTCCCCTTCCGCTCAGCGCTGCCCTTTGTCTTTGTCTTATTTAACGCCCTGAGAGAACCACTCACACAGTGTATCAGTTGTGATGTTTGGCATGATTCCTAATCCGACTCATCCTCGATCATCAGAAGGGTAGTCATCAAAATTTAGAGTGCGAAAATCAAGGAGCAACACAACAGTGAAGAATTACGGGTTGGAATAGGTGATGCCCCCCATCAAACCCATCAGCTCCATCCCTATGGCTTCTCCCATAATTATTTTTCTTCTTTTCTTCTTAGAGTATATGGTTCAGATTTACGGGTTGGAATAGGTGAGGCCCCTATCAGGTGGCATGCAGTTTGGCCTATTTAGGGCGTCGCCTATTTGTTAAAAAAGTCAGATCAAGGCCTAAATGTATAAATAGGTCAGACCTATTTTGTTAATGTTGGGCCTGTAAGCCTTCATGTTTGATCTGTTTACATATTAAATAAATATAATTATATTTATATAATAAATAAATACAATATTTATTTATTTTTAATTCTAATATTATAATTTCAAAGTACATATGGCCTTCAAGACGTGCAATATGAGGCATTTTTTTAAGGCCTACATTGTAAGTAGGCATTCAAAAAAGCTTCAAGCTCAATCAGACTTTATGAAGACTCAAGGTAAGCCTAATAAGAAAAATCTTACACTCAGGCTTAGGCCTTTTATCCTCATTACAGGCTCAGATTTGTTTAACCAAAGTCTGACCTAACCTATTTCCATGCTTTATTTAGATTAAATATTTTATAAAAAATTATTATTTTTAACATAAATAAGTAAACTTTTTTTTTTTTTGGGTAAAAAGTGGAGGCTAGGCCTTTAAATTAAAAGTGAATCAAGTGGGGGAATAGATCCCATACAATCTTGAGAAACTAAGGTCCTCAAATGAGAAGGACACAAGTTAAAAAAGAAGGAATTGGAAATACCATCCTTCGCTGGTCTATCTCTGCAACTCGATTTTGAGAACGTGAAATATGGGAAAATTGCACATCCCAAGTGAACTCTAATAACTTCCTGATATGGAAAACTACCAAACTCTGAGTAGGACCATCTGCATCATTGAGTAGGGTATCAATCAGATTTTTTTAGTCAGATTCAATGATAATCCGCCTGTATCGTAAGTTCCAAGCAAGTTGGAGGCCTTTTAGAAAACCCCATTCTTCAGCTTCCAAAGGATTGCAAAAGCCAAGCTGATCGATGAAAAACCAACAATCCAATTTCCACAATAATCCCTTATAACTCCCCCACATCCGGCTTTGTACAGAGGCATAGAAGCGGCACCATCAACGTTAACTTTATACCAGCCTAGGGGAGGAGCCAGCCACTTAGAAACTTCACTTGATTCAGGAGGAGTTCCTAATAACTGTTTCCCAGAAGACACAAAAAAATGCCATGAATGCAAAATATTTCCAGCAGGATCCCTTGGTTTAACAAAATTATCACAAAAATTCATCTCATTTCTCCAAGTCCATAATTTCCAGACTTAAACTAACATGATCTACGCAATTCATAACTACAATACAAACAAAATTAATAAAAAATTTAATTTATAAAAGACTACAATCATAATTTTAGAAAATATTAAATATGAACCCTCAATTTTTTAATTTCATAGTGGAGATAGGATTTTGAGAAGAAAAGAAGAAAAAAATTCTAAAACTATCATCTTCATCCATGAGATATCACTTGCTGATGATAAAGTAACCTATTTTCTTGCTCAGATTCCATATGGATCAACCGTAGGAACTGATTGATAAGAGGTTGCATTTATCTGTAAACTCACTTCACTAATTTTTAAGGGAAAATCAATCTATAGGTGTGGCTTAGTTGTAAGTCAATCCTTAGAACTTTAACTCGATTGTAACCCAATTCTTAGACTATGACTCACTACACTCATTCCCTATAATTTTAACTATTTTATAATTTAGTCCCTTATATTTTAAAAATAAAATCATATATACAATAAAAATCAGGGACTAAATTATAAAACAAAACTAGGGACCGAGTGCAAAATCAAAGTTTAAGGAGTGAGTTGAATGAGTCAAAACTATAAAGATTAAGTGGTACTGAGTAAAAGTGTAAGAATTAAGTTACAATCAAGTCTAAACAATAAGAATCAAAAGATTAATTTTCTCTCCTCAATGTGAATAACGGGTAATCAGCAAGGCTCTTTAATATTTCTCCTTTTGTTTTTCAAATAATAGTTTAAAGAGTAAAATACTTTAACCACATTATCGTTTTGTTTTAATTACATAAACAATCCCTCTATTTTGAAAATCTATATAGACCTTTTTTAACATTAAAATATGTGTTACACAAATATCTTTTATATTTTGATATTTTATTTCCATTCACTCAAACTGTTAGCGTCATTGATTTTTGAACTATTTTGACCAAAATGTCCTTGTTTAACATTAGAATTATTTAAACATATATATTTAGATAGGCCCAAAAAAATTTATGCCTCCAAAAAAATCAATTCTAATAGCTTTTTAACTTTCTAATATTTTAAAATTTTATTAATTTTGAGATTATGAAATTTATACTTTTAATTTTTCGTCTATTTATTAATTTTTTTTAGTTTCTTAAATGACAAAAAATATATATCAAACACATTTTTTCCTATGAACTATAATGAACTATATAGGTTTGAGATATTGTACAAGTCATTTAAATTTGCAGAAAAAGAATGAGTCGTTTAAATTTATAATGTCATGATTTTTTCCACAAACATTTAAAATACTTATTTGAATTTTCAAAAGTTTGTGATATTTTCGAAGTGTCAAGTAAGATTTTGAATATATATAGTATTAGGGGTAAATTATTAATGAATACATTTTATTTTTAAATAAATTTTAATTAACTATAAATTTTTATAATCTTTTTGGAATATTCTTGACAGAGTGAAAGATTTGAACTTAAAGCATATGTTTTCAAAATAGAAGGAATGTCTATTAATTAAGGCAAAACATTAGGGTTGTTAGAGTTTTACTCTATTTTAACGTTTAGAACATAAGTAGTTTTTGCTTCTTCTAACAAATACTACCCGGGATTTGATACTGTGTTCTGCTCCATACAGAGTGAGGTTGCTTACAATTTTTTTTTTTTTTTTTGGCCCAAAGCTGATCACCTCATTAGTTGAAGGCTTCAATAGTGTTTTTTATAAGGGTAAGAAAGATTAATTAAGGAAATAATGCCTAAAAATAATTTAATTGGTTAAAATATTCATATGAGATTTTTATTTTTTTTGGGGGGGGGGGGAGAAAATAATTACTAATTTATCTATGGGCCAGAAGAAGTGAGTAATCATTATGGAATATAATCTTGAGGATTTGGAAAATTTATAAAGAGGCTAAATTACCCAAAATAAAGTTAATTTTGGTAATTAAGGTCGTATTTTCCTGAATAATTCTAGAAAGAGTTAGATGATAATTTTTATTACAAAAAAATAGGAAACATATTTTATGAGCTAGAGAAGTTAATTAACAAATAAAGTGCTTATAAAGTACTAAGGATCAATTCTAGTCGTTCTTAAATCAGTAAACAACTCTGGTAAGTGATCCTTCCAATACTCACAATGAAGAAAGAATGAAAATAAATGTAGAGCCATGTATAAGCGTGATATTTTAAATTCGAACCCTTTATGAAGAATACAATGGATGTTCATGAATTATGGAAAAAGAAAACAAAGAAAGAAAAATCTTTAAAAGTTATGGTTTACAATCCTTAATATAAGAACAACTTAATTAGTGTGAGTAGATAAAAGAAATAAATTTAATAAATTAGTTTGAGGGGAAATTGATGATAAATATGGAAGACGAAATGAATTGGAATATATTATATTTAGCACCAAATAAAAGTCCTTCGCTAGCTCTTATACTGTGGATAAGGCCTCAAAATCTTTGAATAAAGAACCTGGTGACTCAAATTCATATTAAAGAAATGCGGTGTTAAGAACAATTTACAAGGTTCTCTTATGAATGGCCATTGAGAGTTCAAATGATACAGTGATGGCCTAAAAAACACAAGCAAAATACAAAATCATAAAATGCAGACCTAATTATAAATCAGTTGCTTCGTGCTCCAAAACATAGGGCATATTCAGATCAAATCCCCTTATTTTCGAAGCAGATTGTTGACTTGCCTCTCCCACTTCCTCTCCATTACCATTATCCTCATTATTATCGTTCGAACTTATTGCTAATCTCTCTTCACTACTAATCGGAGACGCTTCTTCTTCTTCACCACTCAATCCTGCACTTGACAATAAAGTTCCATTGATGCACATCTTGTCTTCTTCTTCTTCTTTTTCCTCACTTTGTTCCATTAGTTCCTTGCCCTTCATGCTTTTAGCTATGTTCTTCTCTCTGTTGTGTTTGGATTT
The DNA here is from genome assembly GCA_034222035.1 of Acacia crassicarpa. NCBI lineage: Eukaryota > Viridiplantae > Streptophyta > Magnoliopsida > Fabales > Fabaceae > Acacia > Acacia crassicarpa. The sequence goes on from JAWXYG010000003.1 coordinate 47,670,993, forward strand.
GTGTCCACCTAAAGCTTGAAAACATGAGAAAGACTTATTACAGATGCCACATACATAGCTTTGTGGCTTCACTTCTTCTTGCTTCAAAGTTCTTATCACCAGCGGTTCTCCTTCTGACTTAATCTCTGCACCTAATTTCAGCTTCTTGTTCTGCTTATTCAGCTTCTTCTCTTTGATTAAGCTTTTCACTTTCACATCCCACATATTATTCTCAGCTTCCAATTCTTCATTCCCATCTCTACCATCTAATTTCTCCTTGTAATCAGCAACATGGTTCTTCTTCATGACATTGTTCTTCCTTTTCTTGACTGGTAATAGTGCTGCTTCTTCAGGAGTAGCCTCGCGACCACGAAGGGTTTGAGCTTCCAATTCATCATTACCATAGAGATGCATATGTATAAGGGTGATAGCTGCAATATGAGCTGCTTCTGCTTCTCCTTCTCCAGAGACTCTTCCTCTCTTATCTTTCTTAAGCCAGCTGCTTCCAGAACAAGATGAAGAAAGATCAACTGGTACTGGTGACGATGATTCTTCCAAGGTCGAAGATGAAGAACCATTGTTCAATTGTTCTGCAGAAGGAGAAGAAAGATCTAGATTGTTATCGGTAACGAAAGGAGGGTTCATACCTCTCCATTCTCTCTCAGGATGAGATCTCATATGGCCGTACAGTGACTTTTCCGATGGGAAATCCTTGTCGCAGACACAACAACGGAAAGATCTCGAAGACGAAGAATTGAAATTCACAATTCTTGATTTGATGAGATTATTATTATCATCATAATCGGGAATGACTAAATCCTTGGCCTTGTTTTTTAGGGTATAATTGACTTTTTCTTGTTTTTGTTGAGCCAGATTCTGAGCCTCCAATTTCTTCTGAGCTTGGATGTGATATCTCCTGTGTCCTCCTAGGGCTTTTCCAGAATTGAACTGTTTTCCACAGAAATCACAAACTCTAACTGATGAACCTGAAGCTCCACCTGGAGCTGGAGCTGGACCTGAAGCTCCATTACTTTTAATCTTGGATTTTCCTTCGTGGGGCTCTGAGTAAGACGAAAACGGCTTTTCGCTCATCTTCTCTTCTTCGTCGGAGGATTCTTGATCGAACCCTTGGTTCTCCTTCTTTTTCTCCAACATCTGAAGAGTCGCGGTCAAGATTTAGAGTGCGAAAATCAAAGATCAACAAAGAATTAAAGAAATTCAACTCACCTGATGATGATCAAACCCGTCAGGTTGATGAGACTTAAGTTTTTGACAATAAAGTAACCTATTTTCTTCTTCAGAATCCATGTGGGTCCACTGAAGAGGCTATACTGTTAGAAACGGCGAAACCTAAGGCTTAGGAGACTTGAAGGTCAAAGGCGGTGGAGAGAGAGAAAGTAATAGATTACTAGGTTTAGGTTTTCAAGATTTTGCTGCGAGGCAGACGATGAAGGGGAAAGAGAGAGAAGGAACAAAAAAAAATGTGAGATTTGCTGAAACTGAACAGTGAGCAAAGTGGTTAGGGGAAGAGGGGAAGAAGGAGAGAGAGAGAGGCGAATTCAGAATTTTAAAGCGAACGTGTGTGAAATGGCGATCCAATCTCTTCTAATTGATTTCCGCAATAAAGTGAGTCATTAATGCTTTTCTGAACCTGTAACAGATTTTTTTTACTCGGTCTGACTCTCCAATTGTGAATTTTTGACCATTATTTAAATAATATATATGTGTGTGTGTGTTTTTTTTTCCTGAATAAGAGAAAATATACACGGTTTAAAAAAAGAATAATAGCCTCCGACTTTAAAAAAATGATTTTTTTATCTTACTTTTTAAAAAATTACCTTAATTAAAAGTTAAAACTATTTTATGTTGGATATATCATTTAAAAACCACTTTTAAATATAAAAAATGAAAAAAAAGTTTGGATATTAAAATAGAAAAGTATCTTTTTATTAGTAAAATTACTGAATTGAGGACATCGTTGTCATTTTATTAAAAATCAAGGGTAATTGGTGTCAAAACAAATCATTAAAGAAGAGCTAATCTTTTTTTTTTTTCATTCTCTCTCATTTTTTACAATTGCTTTTTTTTTTTCAAGCTACAAATTGAAGCTGAAAAAAAAAAGAATTTTAGCTTTTTTGTTAATTTTAATTGTTTTTTAAAAAAAGCTCTTATCCAAACGCATTTATTGATTAAAAAAAAAAGCACTTGGCTTTTTTTTAATTACTTTTTCTTTTTTTAAAAGCTCGCATCCAAACGCATTTAGAGACTGTTTGGATAGACTTTTTTTATTAATTTATGTGTTCAGATGATAACTTTAAAAAATGCAAAAGTAAAAAAAAAAAGGCAAAATTCTTTTTTTTTTAGCTTCAATTTGGAACTTTGAAAAAAAAAGCACTTTTTTTAAATCCATCCAAACGCAGCCTTATTAATAATAATATTAACAAAAAGCACTTTATTTTTTTAAAAAAAAAGTACTTAAAAAAAAAAAGCCCATCCAAACTGATTTTAAGAGAAAATATATTCAAATATACAAAATTACAAGTTCACGATTATCATCATCAACAACAACCACGGGTATTACATAATTATAAGGGCAAATTTTTTTTTCATGAGTTTCATGGAGTGATATTAAACCCTTATTTGGCCGGAGAAAAATATATTAACCACCTAAATGCCTTTCTTCCTCCCTAAGATTCTTTTAAGAACAAAAGTTTGCATAAGTATGTGTAAAAATGCGCAGAAAAAATTTCATAGATACAACCCTAGCTAGCTAATTTTCTTTGGCATTATATTTTTTATTCTTTTCTTTAAAAATTGTTTTCAAAGAATTAAAGTACAACGCTTGAATCTTTAGGAAATCTTCAAGAATCTGTTTTTATTGATTTAAGAGAGGGTGAGAGTATCATCACCATTATAGCTGGATGCCTCCAACCTCACCCCATAGTATTAGAGCATATGTGACAAGAGCATTATAAACTGTCGGAATTATGATTGGGGTTCTCACTACGTGAGAGTGTGGACAAAGTGTTGGCTCTTACCCTGACATGACCAGGACGGCAAGCCATCGTTACTGGTCAACGATTGCATAGTCAAGAAGCTTATGCGTAAAATAGGTACAGTATCGGAGGGTGTAGTACACTAGAGCTAGCCTCTACAGTATTAAAGGGTGTCGCAATATCGAAGGGTGTCCACTATAGTCGGATGCCTCCAACCTCATCCAAAATAAAACTTAGAGGATACAAAAACCGAACTATCTCTAAACAATGTTCAATGTTTACTTGACCAAATGAACAGTGTGAGAATCTCTACGTATAGAGCATCCAAAATAAAACTTCGAGGATAAAAAAAACCAAACTATCCCTGCAACAATGTTCAATGTTTACTTGATAGCTAACGAGGCCTCCGAGAAGTATGCTAGACTGCTTATCATCTTCGTTACCGTTGTGATACCCAAGAGATTGGATCCAAACAATCTGATTCAGAAAATTACCCTATATATTTCAGATAAGAGAAAATATTTTTTTTTCTGAATAACGAAAAATATATTCAAATATACAAAATTACAAGTTTCGCGGAAATGGTGGAGTGATATTAAACACCTATGTGGGCAGAGAAAAATATACTAACTACCTCAATGCCTTTCTTACTTCCTAAAATTCTTTTAAGAACCGTAAAGCAATTATGCTTAAAAATGCTGGGACATGTGTTAAAAAAATTGATATGGCGCCAAAAAAAAAAATCATAGATAGAATTCTAGCTAATTTCCTTAGGAAAATTCGTTTCAGGGCCCCTATTAGGCAAAGAATTTCTAGAAAAGGTCCAAACAATCTGAAAATACCCAGAAAGGCCCAGAGATTCTGACAATACGGAAAAAGGCCCCAAGATTCTGACAGAGTTGTTAATGGGGCTGATATAGTTGTTAGTGGGGGCTGATATAGTTGTTAATTGGGCTGATTTAGTTGTTAAAAAAAAATTTTAACAACTAAATCAGCCCGGTTAACAACTATATCAGCCCTCGTTAACAACTATATCAGCCCCATTAACAATTATATCAGCCCCCGTCAGAATCTTGGGGCCTTTTTGGGTATTGTCAGAATCTCTGGGCCTTTTTCCGTATTGTCAGAATGTTTGGGCCTTTTCTGGAATTCTTTGCCTAATAGGGGCCCTGAAACGAATTTTCCCAATTTCCTTCGGCATTAAATTTTTTATTTTTTCTTAAAAAATTGTTTTCAAAGAATTAAAGTACACGGTTTGAATGTTTACCAAATCTTCAAGAATCTACTTCTATTGATTTAAAAGAGGGTGAGAGTATCATCATTTGTACTCCCTTTTATCTTTATTATAAGACACCAACTAACTTTTCTCACAAATCAATAAGTTAAAGTCAATAAAGTTATCTTAGAATCTAAGTAATTTCCAATATTACCCCTACTAATTGCATTAAATTTTAATATTGTACTCTCTTTGGTCTTTATTATAAGGCACCAACTAACTTTTCTTACAAACCAATAAAAGTAGTTAAAGTCAATAAAGTTGTCTTAGGATCTAAGTAATTTCCAATATCACCCCTACTAATTACCTTAAACTCTAATATCATATTAATTATTACTCTCACCAATTACCCTTATTAATTATGGGCAGACATGGAAAAAAAATAATTAATGCTTATTGGGAATCGGCAAGTGTCTTATAAAAAGGACCAAATAAACTTATTAGTTGGTACCTTATAATAAAGACCAGAGGGAGTATATATTTATCTAAGTTGGATTTTAATTAATTTTTTTTAGTTACAGCACAACATCACGTCATACCTTAAAACAAACAGTGTGAAAATATCTACGTAGAGCATCCAAAGTAAAACTTGTAGGATACGAAAACCGAACCATCCCTGCAATGATGTTTAATATTTACTTGAACAAATGATTGGCCACTTCGTCAACCTCTGAGAAGTAGGCAAGAGTGGTCATCATCTTCGTTACGATTGTGATACCCAAGAGATTGGATCCAAATAATCAGATTCAGAGAATTACTTATATATATTCCAGAAGGGCACGTCAATTAAACTTTTTTTTTTTTTTTTATACAACTAGTGGGGGGAAGGAGAGGCAGGGTTCGAATCCTGGACAAATAGGAAGGCCAGCGCTCCTAAAGCTGGCTCTAATGTCATCACGCTACGAGGCGCTTGGCCACGTCAATTAAACTTTATTCAGCTTAGTTTTTAATCCTGGTTTGTTTGCTGATGACATGTCTGGAAAAATCCCCATTTTGCTTTGTTTTAAGAAAAGATAAACCTCTTAATTTGGTTAAGATGACTTTTTGTTTTTCTAAATTAAAAGGTTTTTTTTATTAAAAAAATAATAAAATGAAAATTTTTTCAAACTAGTCATCACCCAACAAAGATTAAAATAGGTTGAATTGTTGTATTTTAATTGAATAAGATTACATGAAGATTTTGAAGCATGTAAATATTTCTCTTATTGCACACACTTTAGGTGTATTTCATCTAAAATTTATCATCCAATTAATCATTAAATATATTTTTATTTTCTTTTAACCTAAAGTCCCCATATTAAACCTTCCGTAAATATATGCTTAAAATTTGATCTTCCTTGTCCCTTCCAAGATGTTATTGAACGAGTTTAAGTAAAATTATGATAATTATGTAAATTTGTATCGTGAATTTGAATCATAAGCTCGTAAAAATTTATTTTTACCATTAAATAGGTATTAATATTTTATAATTAAATAATTTAAATATAAAAAATGACTATTTGATTTAAATATATTTTAAATCCAAATTATTAAAATTAAATTCATCAACATTCATAATTTATCATATTTAACAAAGAGTTTTCTATGAAATTTATATATAAAGCTGATGAGCATGATCAAATCGAAAAAGTTAATACAGGTTTAAGGGTGAGTTAACACATTTATGTAAGCTAGAAACGTAAAAACAGTAAATTCAGTATATAAACTTATGAGTTTAACTGAGTTTATAACTGTCACGAGTTTACCAATGACTTAACTCAATTATGCAGCAAAAAAAAAAAAAAAACTCCAACATAAATAGTTTCTTTATTATTATTATTATTTGTGAAAATATATAGCTTTATTGGAGGAAGCTTTTTGTTTTTTTTTTTTGTTTTTGTTTTTTGTTTTTGTTTTTGCCGACTCTATTGTAGGTTATAAAATATATATATTTACACTTCACAATGAGTACATTTTTTTATATATACCCATGTTTGACAAGAGTAGCGAAAGAAAAGTCAGGGCGTTAGTATTAACGTAGTAGTGGCATGAGAGCCAGTATTAATTGGCCTTCCTCCCCCATGTCCAGAGTTTGAACCCTACCCCATTTCCTACCATTATGTATATATATATATATATATATATATATATATATATATATATATATATAAAAAGAGTAGCGAAAGAAAATAGTAATTAATATGTAATTGGAGCTGAATGATGTAGTCAATATGGAGTTGTACAATTTATTGTTTTCTGTTTTTTCTTTTTTCAGTTTTATTTGATTTCAGTTTTTATTTTTCGGAATATGCCTTTTATCTCCAGTTTTCTGTGGCTGGACTTTCTGTTACATTCACGGCTGTACAATGAAATACGTCAAGAAAAATAATAATGTAGTGAAGGTAATATTGATGGCCAAAAAATGATAAGAATAAGATTAAAAATTATTTTAATTTTATGACAAATTTAATATTAAATTTTTTTAATTACAGATAGAACTCCGGTCAAGTTATTTATGTTCATTAGATCAAGACCATTGGCGAACTGTTTTTAATAACTAATAACTATAATAAAATAATAAGTGTCCATATGAAAATTTATAAATTTTAATTTATATTATAAAAGCTTATACAAAAATTATATAAAAATTCATAAGTAAATTCACAAGTACATATATAATAGGCATTTTAGCGAATTATTTATCAATTCACCACTAATCATATTAAAAACTTTAATTTATCCTTTGACAATTTGGTTGATACTATCCAGTCTATGATATAAAATCTATTTCATGGTGCAATTTGCACTACGAATAAGAATGTAAATAAAGGTAGTATATACTAGTTATTTCTTTAATCCATCAAAAATGCATATGTGCTTTGATCAGAGGAACGCTCAGTAGTAAGTGCTTTTTCAAGATATAAAAGTGACTATGTGGTTACAAATTAGGTGTAAAAATACCGTTTGACCGTTAAGTTTAACTTTTTTTTTTTGGCTAACTAGACGATGACGTAGCTTTCAAAGGTACAAAAATACACATGTGGTTTGGGCAAAAGAGCGTCCAACACCAAGTGTTTTTTTAGGTGCAAAAATATCATTTGACCATTAGTTTGACTTTTTTTGCTGACTAGATGATGATGTGGCTTGCAAAGCAACTGTGTGGGAAAAAAACATGCCGACTAGTCACAAGTCTGAGTTGAGAAGAATTAATATCACCATTCCTATCCCTTTTCTCGCCCGCCATAACAACATTATACTTAAAACTCACAACTTGTCCAATATGGATATATCACCCTTCGCCCGACTAAAATGCCATTGATGACTACCGACATATCCTCCTGCCAGAAATCGAAGACCTTACCCAAACTAGCATTCTTAATGCTATTGTTGCCTCCAATCCGTTAAAATTGAACTGTCACGGCATTGAGGGGAGCAAGTACGCATTAGACAACGTGTACCCGTCGTTTCCTCAGAAATATCCCCATAAAACTCATACAACTAAAGTGGCGTGTGGATAAAAAATATATCCGCATTGGACAGGTTGTAATTTTAAGGTATGGTGGCATACAAGGGCGGACAAAGGCATAGGGATGGTGATATTAATTCTTTCCAACTTAGACTTACGACCAGTCGACATCGTTTTTTCCACACAATTGCTTTGAAAGCCACGTCATCATCCAGTTAGGAAAAAAAATCAAATTAATGGTTAAACAATATTTTTACACTTAAAAAAAACACTTGATGTTCGATGCTCTTTTGATCAAACCACATGTGCATTTTTGCACCTTTGAAAGACACGTATCGTCCAATCAGTAAAAAAGTCAAATTTAACAGTCAAATGATATTTTTACACTTAATTTGTAACCACATAGTCACTTTTGCATTTAAAAAAAGCACTTGATACTAGGCAATACTTTGACTAAAGCACATGTGCATTTTTGCACCTTAATCCAATAAAAATTTAGTGCTTATATTAAAAGGTAAAAGTGTAAAGACCGAAAATTTCAGTTGCAGACAATTTGAAGTAGCTTATAAGTATCATATCATCCGAACTATGTCCAATAAAAATATAACTTCTTAGATCATTTTAATCCTCGTTGATTGATGTTGATCAAAAAAGAATCCTAGTTGATTGATGGCTTATTTGAAAAATTCAAATTTTATCTTGTTTTTAAGAAAAAAAAATCTTAATTTGAGGAAAAATTAAACAAAATCATCAACCAATGTTTTTCTTGTAAAATTTGAAATGAGAATGAATTGTGCATCTTTCATTGGTAGGTTAGAGGCATATATATATATACATGCTAGAATCATGACTGCCCTAATGGAGAATATCATAGCAATCGTATCTCCATCTAACATTCAAAATATTTAAATAATATAATCATAATATTATAATATTAAATATTGTGGTATGCTCCGAGATATATCTAACATATTTGGAATCTATATGGATAGTTTTCATTATTGTATATTAAAAGTGAGAATAACCAAGGGAATAAGTAAGTAATTATTATTACCCCTTAAATAAAAGTAAAGACGTACATTTAATCAAGAGTAGGAGGAAAAAAATTCTCACCTTCCCTAATTGAGGTTTGAGAGTGACAAGCTTTTACTACTCATAGGACCATCTCATCCGCCCATTTTGAACGGAAACTTGTTCTTAATTGGGGAAAAAATCATAGTGGGGTTGCAATAAAAAAATTATGTTGAAAGATAAGTTGTTAATGCATATAGAAGAAGGGAAAAACGTACACTTCTCATGTTGTAAGAAAAGTATTTTCTTATGTCACACACACATATATATTAATATATATATATATATATATATATATAATGGTATATATATATATATATAATGGTATATATATGTGGGTCCCACTATTTGTAGGATTTTTTTTTTCTCATGCAACCTGAGAAGTTTAAACCCCATAGAAGAAATACTTACATACCCTATGAGTAACAACTATCTGAACTTCGTCCAATAAAGCAATAACATCTTAAGATCATTTTAATCCAAGTTGGATGATGACTAATCTTCGCAAAGGACACTTGGACTTGACCGATTTCAAGAACTTTCCAACAAGTTGGGCATTTGTTATCTTCATGCACCAATTTGAGGGGAAGTGAAGGCAATCAATATATCCTGGAGCATATCACATGATTTGATATGATAATATTATGATTATATTATTTAACTATTTTGAATTTGAATATTTTGAATGTTAGTTGGAGATATGGTGGTTAACTGGTTATAATTTCAAAAGTAAAACCCATTGTATTTTATATATGTACTTTAATTATATTTCACAATTTTGAAGATAATTGAGAAAGAATAAAGTAAAAAATATGCAACATCCTATCTATGTTCAATAACAATAATTATATAATATAATTAACTTTAAGGAATAATACATTAATTCAAGTATTAAAAAATTATTGTAGTAGTAGAAGTAGTAATGCTTGATTTTACCTAGGCATGCATATAGTTATATATTTCTTTTTTTTTAAAAAAAAACAAGTGGTAATGCTATCATCAATTTTCAATACACACTACAAGAAAATGTGAAATTTGCGACGGAATTTTGCGAGGGAAACAATTCCGTCGCAAATTTTGGGAAATTTGCGAGGGATATCGATTTCCCTCGCAAAAAGGTGATTTTTGCGAGGGAAATATTATTCCCTCGCAAAAAGAATGAAATTTTGCGAGGGACCAGACATTCCCTCGCAAAATGCCCCAAATTTTGCGAGGGAAGTACTATTCCGTCGCAAAATCTGCCATTTTGCGAGGGACAAATCATTCCCTCGCAAAATTGTAGACATTTTGCGAGGGAATCGTCGTTCCCTCGCAAATTTGGGCACATCGCGAAAATTGGGGGGAAAATTTCCCCCCAATTTTTTCGCTATTTTGTGAGGGAAGAAGGTTCCCTCGCAAAATTGGGCAATTTTGCGAGGGATTTTTTATTCCCTCGCAAAATTTGCCGATTTTGCGAGGGAACCTTCTTCCCTCGCAAAATTACGAAAAATTTGGGGGGAAATTTCCCCCCAATTTTTAGTAAGGGACAAACTTTGCGAGGGAATAGTTCATCCCTCGTAAAATTTTGGGCATTTTGCGAGGGAATAAAAATTCCCTCGCAAAAATCCTTACATTTTTGCGAGGGAATAGCGGATCCCTCGCAAAATTGTAGACATTTTGCGAGGGAATTTTATTCCCTCGCAAAAATCCTTACATTTTGCGAGGGAATTTTCATCCCTCGCAAAATTTGCCCATTTTGCGAGGGAACCTTCTTCCCTCGCAAAATTACGAAAAATTTGGGGGGAAATTTCCCCCCAATTTTTAGTAAAGGACAAACTTTGCGAGGGAATAGTTCATCCCTCGCAAAATTTTGGGCATTTTGCGAGGGAATAAAAATTCCCTCACAAAAATCCTTACATTTTGCGAGGGAACCTTATTCCCTCGCAAAATTACGAAAAATTTGGGGGGAAATTTCCCCCCAATTTTTAGTAAAGGACAAACTTTGCGAGGGAATAGTTCATCCCTCGCAAAATTTTGGGCATTTTGCGAGGGAATAAAAATTCCCTCGCAAAAATCCTTACATTTTTGCGAGGGAATAGCAGATCCCTCGCAAAATTGTAGACATTTTGCGAGGGAATTTTATTCCCTCGCAAAAATCCTTACATTTTGCAAGGGAAACTATATTCCCTCGCAAAATAGTATATTAATATTTATATATCTATTTTGTTAAATATCTCTCCAAAGTAAACCCAAAGCAATTAAACTATCAATAAGTTTTAATTCCACTAATCAAATTAGCATGAATATCCGTTTAGGAATTAGTATTTGGTCACAATTGAACTATCAATAAGTTTTAATTAGTTTGATTATGAGAAAAAATCTTGCAAAAATTAAATAATCGACATCAAATACTTTCTTAAATATTCCTACAAAATTATGAACTGACAAATGTTCTAACATGGTTCTAACTTCTTGATATTTAATTATACGAAATCAAAATTAATAAATAATGTGCTGCGATTTATCCCATCTAAAGTGCAAATATTTATTTATTTAGATTGAAATGATTTGAATCTTCAGCAAAGTCAAATATAATGCTACTATATCTTTTCCACCTACCTAAATGCAATATACACTTTCTGATAAGGTATCAACTTTTAAACAATGGCACGAACAAAAGCCTGGCTCAGTCGATAGATTGTTGAGTCTCTTAAACATGATGTTCTGATTTGAACCAAGTCATATGCATAGAAAATGCTTAGTTAGGAGAGGCAAAACTCGTATGATCTATATGCCCCGATTGATAAGATTAGTCTCTAGCTATTAGTTGGAGGATATCGTCTGGATTCTTAAAAAAATTCGATCCCTATTATTCCTTGACTTGGAGCATGATTCACTCAGTATAATTTCTAATTCAATAAATCATAACAACTAAATTGTTTAAAACTAAAGTTTATGAATTGAATCGATAATTAAAAGAAAATTAGGAGAAAAACTTTGAGTAAGAATAATATGAATTTTTTAATGATATTTTAATCTAGATAAGTCATAAAAAATCATTTTTGTCCTTCTCATAATAGTAAATTGACCATATATTTCAAATATTTGAATCCTTAAATGCTACTATATATCTCTCATTAAAAAAGAGCTCACTGTCATTTTCCCTTAAACAAATCCCATAAAAATGATCGATCAACATCCGATAATTACTCTCTGTTTTTCAATTTTGTTTTGAAGTTAAACTTTGGATGAGAGTATTACTAGTATATGACAAGTATCATTTCTTTTGACCCAAAAAAAACAAGTATCATTTCGACATCATCAAGTCCGTGCGTTTTTGGCTTTTAGGTTTAATTTGATTATCAATTTCGGATTCATTAATTTGACATGATTAATTTTAAAATATATTGATAAACATTTGTCTTATAATTAATATATATTATTTCTATATATCTTCCTTTTTACCATTTAATCAAATAAATATAATAGAACATATGACATATTTTTAAAAAATGCAAATTAATAAAAACCTTAATAAGAAATATATCAAAAAATTATAAATGACATGATTAAAAATGTTTAAATAAGCGAATAATTATTGCTAGTAAATGATAGAATAAAAGCCATTAAAATCATGAACTATATGACCATTTTTAAAAATTATTGTTTAAAAATGTTTTGTCGCCGCCGAAAAGGTGTTTTGGTGGCGACTTTTTGTCGCTGCCAAATGTCCAATTTACCCGGCGCCATTTTTCCCCCCTTTTCCCGACCTCAGCGCCATTTTTTCCATTTCCCTCATTGTCTCCCTCGTCTACCCGTCGATTCTCATTCTCTAGGATTTCTTCGATCTCAACCCTGGTTTGTTAGTACCATGTTTCCCATGCTATCTCATCTAATTTATTTTAATAGGTTCTGTGTGCGTGTGTTTAATCCAATGAAAACACATGGGTCAAAACTTAAGGATTTTGTGTTTCTTCTATTTTTTTGGTCCAAGTTTCATTGTATTGACTATCCATGTTTACACGTTGTCTAGGGTGCAACTTGGTGAGTGCCATGGGTTTTATTTCAAGATGTTTGCTGTTTCTTTAGTTTTTGTTGTTGTTTTGAAAATCAAATATTAATGGATGGAGTATTATTCACGTTAGACTATAAATATTAATGGATGGAGTATTATTCACGTTAGACTATTCACATTAGACTATTTCAACATTTTTAACTCATGTTTTTTTTTAACGTGACTATCCTGTTTTTTTTTTAACTCAACATTTTTAATCATTCTTCCTAAACACAAAAACTCATTTGGTTTAAATGAATCATATTATTCTTAATTAAGGATTTGTTGGGTTTAACAATCTAACTTAGATTTTTTTTTATTTTAAACAACTTTATATAAAATTTTCTCAAACTATTATTCTTATAAAAGATTTACATATTCTCTCCAATGCAAAAAGGAATTTATTTTCCCTCCAAAAATTTCATTCTTCCCTCCATTTAACTTAATTGGTAAAATGAAAAAAATTTAAAAAAAAACTGAAGCCTTTTGTTTTGTCGGTGGAGGCACGATTTCATCGAGAGTGAGGAAGAGACCGAGTTACTCTTTCAGAACCCTAGCCTTGCGCGTTCTTCCCTTCGTCTTGAGAAACGCAATCAACGAGACAGAAGGCATTAAAGCTCGTAATTCTCGGGCTAAAACAACCTCGCATTTCACTACCCTAAACCGGCATAATTCCGAGCACTTGTCCGGCATGATTCCAAGCACTTGTTTAGCTGGATAATCAGCAATCGAATTGACCAGTCGAGTTACATGACAAATCTCCACAACCCATTGCCGAGCAACCAAATCTTGGGCTTCCTTAATCAAATTCTTGTCCGGATGAGCAATCACATCTCTTTGACGCAATAAACGAACCTCCTCGGAAGCATCAGTTTCCAGCTTGATCTGGAAACTTTTTTTCCCTCTTCACTCTTCACATCTCCACTTGGCTTCTCTGCTTCGTTCCTCTCCAGCGGTGTCCAGCGTCGCCGCCGCCGCTTGCTCCTCCATCTTTCCACCTGTAACAGCCCGAAAAAAATACTTATTATAATAAATAAAAATAGAAAAAAATAAGAAGAGGCAAGTGTGGTTCTTTTTCTTATTTTATTTTGTTCCCTGTGACTTAGAAATTTCCGAATTTAACCCTCCCCATTTTGTTTTTTGTTTTTTAAAAAAAAAGAAAAAGAGAAAGAAGAGAAAGGGGGCAGATGGGTTCTTTTAAGTAGAGAAAAAAAATTAAATAAAAACGAGAAGGGAAGGAACCGAATTCGCGAGAGTTTTGAGGTGAGAGCGTGCGGTTTTGGGATCAAACTTCAACCCCAGCGATCGATTGATTCCTCTGTTCGTTCTGTTTGAGCCTGCTGCCGTCGTTGGTCGTTCACGCCGGTACCTCTTTCTGGTTCGAGCCGTTGCTGTCGTTTTGTAGATACTCGGTTGCAGCGTTCAACTTTGGTCCTTCGTCCCTTTCGGTTGTGCTCGCCGGCGTCTCACTCTCGTTGGTCTGTAACTCGCCACTGTTTCTGTCTGAATCCCTCTTCTGTTTCGTTCTGTGCGCCGGTGTTGCTGGTTCTGATTGCTGTTATGGTGTTGAAATCTAGGGTTGGAGAATGATTCATCTTTGCTAATCGGCTCTAGAATCCGGTTGGGTTGGTGATGATTCTAGCTGGAAGGAATTCCAGGAAGAAAGGATTCTTAGGTTTGTTCCTTTTGGCTCAATTTTGTTTTGCTGATTTTGTTTTTGTTCTTCTTCTCTTTCCTGGCAGTCGTGTGTGTGTGGTTAAATTCATGCTTTCATAAACCCTTTAACTCAATATGTGGGTGCGCTGATTGATGGTTGTTAAGTGTATGTATGCGTGTGTGGTTGATGCTGTATGTGTAGTCTCATTGTGGCTTTTTGGTATGTTCTTTATTGTGGATCAAAGGTGTTGAGTGTTGTTGAATGAAAGGGATTTTTTTTATACCTAACTTTCATATTAAATTTTAGAGCGGGTTGAGGAAGATGTTGGATGCTGGAAAAGTTTTAGTTAAAATTTAGAAATTGAAGGTTGGGGATTATGCTACCCAATGTTAATTGTAATGGTCATCGGTATGACTTTAGAAGTGCTTTTGCTCATGTCGTGTGTACAATGTTAATGTATAGGCTGTCTTCATTTACCAAGCAAATTGTGTTTTTAATTATTTTGAGAAAAATTGAAGAAGTTTGTATGCTTTATGAAGATGTGGCTATTGTGGTTATGAATTAGGGGAGTCTTAATGAATGATTTCTGTTCACCTAGTGTAGTGATAGTCATGAGTTGAGGATCATGGAGATGTATGTGTTTGTGTGTGTGGTGGTGTTAAGAATTCACTATTAAATGGTCTATGGAGCTTAAGGAAGGGAACTAAGGAAAAGATAATTACCATGTGTGACTGTGGACATTCGATTCAATGTGAAGGTGTGTGTATATATATATATAGAATTAGAGTATTAATGTTTTTATCTTGGGGTATTAGGAAATTGAGGAGGAATCATATTTCGGAGTTGAATAAATTGGAGTAAGTTGTGGACTCGAAAGCGAAACAGGTGCGTGAATAGCGTTCCAATATTCTTTGTCAAACAAAATACTACTTGCTATGATTCTATCAAGTTTCCGGTTTTCACAAATTGTTGCTTTTTAATTCCTTTAGGATTCATGCCACATGTCTTTATCAACTAGATTTCACATGCAACTTGGTATGTACGTATTTTGGAACTATCTCCAAGGTTACTTGTAAGCCCTAAAACAAAGAATCAAATACGCATCACACAAATTCCTCTTGCAACATGTTTCATTCTAAAGGAATGAGTTCTCTTTGATTTTGTTTTATAGCATCAACCACCAACCACTCATATGGACATCTTTTCTTCTTTGGTTTGACCTTTGAAAGTAGTTTCAGAATTTCTTAAATATCTTGGTCATTTACTTTGCAGACTGCATGTATATTGGTTAACTATAATGGGATGACCTTTACATGTAGAAGGAATAAAGTAATAAAAAGGCAACTCTTCTCTTTTCAGCACAAGTTGTGTCATTGGTAGCAAAAGGCAAATCTATCATGCACGCACGGTAGGCTGGGCCTACACTCCACACTTGTTTAGATATCTGGTATTAATTTAATTAAATTTTGTAATAGAATGATAAGAAATTATTATCGAATTTTCTTATTAGAATAAATATTATGAATATAGCCAATTCTTAATTGTGCTTGTTCTTTTCTTATTTTGTGTTAAGATTAGCCCTTCATGAACTCCTTGTTCAGAGCTTTCACTTACATGTTTGGATACGTTTGAATCATCTTAGGGTCTATGGGGGCCTTTCAATACTTTTATGTTGTCAGTTCTGTGGATAGGTCCTTCTCTTTATAAGATATGGACTTTAATTCTTAACGAATTTTGATATTTTATAAAACAACATTAATATGGGAACTGTATATTTTGATATTTTGATACATTGAGTGAGACCATTGATTTAGTGTGCGTTTGGCTAACCGTTTGCAGTTGCCAAACTTACTTTCTACAGACCCAGTTTTGATATATGCTCTCTTTGTTATGCTCCTTTGCTCCTTCGTTGTATTTAACATATATTTGTATTCATGCCCCGTCCACATGCATGTCCCCATCTTCTAGTGTACTATCCTCATTCTCTGGTTGCTTGCTGAGATCTTTTTTTTGCTCACTGCATGTGTTTGTTTGCCACTTTTTTGATTAAGTGCCAATTAACTGGTATAAGCAGCTAGTTGTATTTGCCACTTAGGTCTTGTAGTTGAATTAGTTTGTGTAGGGTTGGGTTGAGGAAGCATGGAAGGTGATTGTGATAGGAGTTGGATGTATAATCGTCTAACTTCAAAAAACCGACTTACTCAAGTATTCTTGAAGGGTTTAGAAGAGTTCATCGAATTTGCTTTGGCGCACGTAGCTAATTCAAGTACCTCGATCAGTTGTCCGTGTGTGAAATGTAGGTGTATGCAATTTCATGATCCGAGCGAGGTCAAAATCCATTTGTGTCAAAAAGGATTCATGCCAAATTATGAATGTTGGCAATTTCATGGGGAAGTCGGACAAACAACGAGTGGTTATTACGGTGATAGTACTCATCGATACAACTTCAATCAATATGAGCAGTTGGTTATGGATGCCGCGGGACCGTCGATCGGCCAATACTTTGATCCCGTTACTCATGCTGAACCGTCATACATGGAAGAGGAGATCGGTGCACATACTCAACCAGCAAACATGGGAGAGGATCCTAATCCAGAAGCCGAGAGGTTCTATAAAATGCTTCAAGATGCGCAACGTCCTTTATGGGAAGGTTGTGAACACATTGAAAATAGTGAATATTCATTACTATCGGCTACCTTAGCAACACTAAGCTTGAAGACTGATCACAATATGAGTGAGAGGAATTACAATGAAATGATGCAGATCATGAATAAGATTGTTCCCAATGATAATAATTTGCCGAAAGATTTTTACCAAGCAAAGAAGAAGGTGAAAGAGCTTGGGCTCGGATGTGAAAAAATTCATTGCTGCCCTAGAGGATGTATGCTCTATTACAAGGATGATGCTGAGCGAACTACATGTAAATTCTGTGCACATGAGAGGTACAAAGTTGTGAGGAATGGAAGAAAAAAGACCTATAAAGCGTTGAGCAAGATGCACTACTTTCCTCTCGTGCCCAGACTTCAGAGATTGTATTCATCACAAAAAACAGCTGCTCACATGAGATGGCACCAAGAGCATTGCAGGGATGAAAAATTTGTGACGCATCCCTCCGATGCCGAAGCTTGGCTGAAATTTGACGAGGCAAATCCTTCGTTTGCAGGCGATCCCCGTAATGTTCGTCTTGGTTTATGTTCGGATGGGTTCGCTCCTTTCAACCAGACGGGCAGTAATTATTCCTGTTGGCCTGTGATTGTGACTCCGTACAACCTCCCACCTTCCATGTGCATGAGAAGAGAATTTTTGTTCCTCAACGCGTTGATCCCTGGGCCATCCAACCCAAAAATGAAAATAGATGTATATCTCAGGCCTTTGATAGACGAGTTGAAGATGCTGTGGAGTGAAGGGGTTCTTACGTATGATGTATCATTGAGCCAGAATTTCATCATGCGGGCTGCCTTAATGTGGACGATAAATGATTTCCCTGCATATGGGATGTTGAGTGGATGGCAAACTTCGGGGAAGCTTGCATGTCCGATATGTCTCGAACAGAATGCGGGTTATAGCTTGAAATATAGTCACAAAGTCTGTTGGTTTGATAGGCATCGGCGATTCTTGCCTATTGATCATCCGTTTAGGAATAATAGAAAAGACTTCAAGCGGAATGTTGTCGAACACGCAGATCAACCTCGTCGTTTAAGTGGCCAAGAAATATGGGAAAGGGTCAAGTACATTCGAAGTGTTGAAGAGGGAGCCGCTTCTAGACCACCAGAGGGATATGGCGTTCAGCATCATTGGAACAAACGCAGCATTTTTTGGGAGTTACCATATTGGAAAGATCAATTGTTAAGACACAACCTCGATGTCATGCATATTGAGAGGAACGTGTTTTGTAATATTCTGCACACCGTAATGGACACAAAGGGTAAGACGAAGGATACAGTCAACGCAAGACGTGACATAGAACATATTTGCAGAAGGCCTGGTTTGCATTTGATCAAGAATGCCGCCAACCGAATTTCCAAACCTAAGGCGCCTTACACATTGAACAAAGAGCAGAATTTACAATTGTTGGAATGGGTTAAAGGTGTGAGACTACCGGACGGTTATGCATCAAACTTTAAGAGATGTGTCGACATGAACGAGGTGAAGTTAGTCGGGATGAAGAGTCATGATTGTCATGTTTTCTTTCAAAGATTGTTGCCGTGGGCCTTCAAAGCACTACCGAAGAATATATTGAGTATTCTGACAGAATTTTCCTCACTCTTTAGAACAATTTGTGCTTCTGAGCTTAATGTTGATAAGTTACGGCAACTGGAGGAGAGCGTGCCAATAATGCTATGTAAGTTAGAGATGGTGTTTCCTCCTAGCTTCTTTGACTCAATGGAACATTTGCCTATTCACTTGGCGTACGAAGCAAGGGTAGGAGGTCCACAACAATATAGGTGGATGTATCCGTTTGAAAGGTAATATATACACACAAAAATTTGTCTGTGATTAATTGAAACACACACATTATGCTTTATGATATAAATACTCTCTGATTGTCCATTGTAGGTTTTTACACACACTTAAGAAGAAGGTAAAAAATCCAAGGTACGTTGAAGGATGTATCGCTGAAGCTTTTCTACTCGAAGAGGCCACTAAATTTGCCTCATACTATTATCCCCCTGAAGTTATATCAAGATGGAGAGTGGTACCTCGTAACGATGATGGCAGTGAACTGAGTGGTCATATATCAATATTTAACTATCCTGGCCGAGTCGTGCGAAAAAATTGTGTGTCAAGTCTGGAAGGAATAGATAAAAAAACAGCGGAGTTGTACATTTTAAACAACTGTGACGAGGCCGCCAAATACTTAAAGTAAGATTTCCTCTTTTATTGCTGTTACGGTAAAAATGAAAGTATTAATTTCATTCCTTTCTTGTTACAGTCACTTCTCTAATTCGGTCCGCTCGACAAATCCTGAGATGTCGGATTCAGATGTTTATCAATTCATGAACGCTGAGTTTTTTAAATGGTTAAGATCCTACTTCGTGCACAACACTGATGCTCCCCAAGATGTTGTGTGGAGTTTATCTTACGGGGCTGCAACAACTGTTACGCGGATCAAAAAATATGTAATCAATGGGTATCGGTTTGCAACTGTTGAAGCAAACAAGGATACAGAATGTTGCAATTATGGTGTATGTTGTCGAGGTGGCCAAGCTGACGGAGTCGAGGGCGACTATTACGGGATATTAATTGACATAATTCAGTTGAATTACAAGTGGCACAATTTTGTGACTCTATTTAAATGTGAGTGGTTTGATAACACTCCGCGTGGGACGAAAGTGGACAAATATGGAAATGTTGAGATCCACACATCAAGGAGATATACAGTTAGTTATGACCCATTCATTCTTGCTCAACAGGCGCACCAGGTTTATTATACATCATACCCTACATCCCGCCAAGGGTGGATGGGAGTTATCAAAACCAAAGCACGAAACATTATACCTAAGTCGAAAAAGTCAGAAACAAATGACGATATTACTAAACCGTTCCAAGCTGATGTGGAACATGAACTAGTTCCACTCGTAAGTGTTGCCGATGACGATTTACCAACCAATCTCTTTGATTCCACTGCGGAGTTAGAGCTGATTCCTATCAATATTGACGATGAGGAATCAGATGATGATGAGGCACAAGAGATATACTCTACTAGTGAATCTGAATTCGACGACTATGAGACATCGGAGGAAGCAGAGGTCGAAGAACAGGATTCGTCCGATTGATTTGAGTTAGTTTTTTTTTTTTAAATACTATATACTCTATTACTTCGCCAGTATCATTTTGAGTAAACTTCTTATACTTTTATATATACCAATATAATGTTTATAAGTGTTCAGAGATGGAGCATCGAGGAGGGCGTTCGGGTACTGGTCGTAATGGTGGTAGCTCTCGGCCCCATCCTATTAGGGGGGGTAGGGCGATATCATCTACCTCTTCCATAGGCAGAGGGCTTGGCTCTTCCCCAGAGATGCCATCTTTTACTCTTTCATCTTCACCGTCTACTGTCGACTCTGTTTTGGGTTGTAGAGGTAGAGGTGTGCCTGTCTCTCCGAGTGATCCACAGCAAGGGGCAGAGCAAGTTGAGTTTACGATTTCTGACTAATTTACATATATTTTGTTTTTTATAAGCATCTATGTTCTAACATTTTCAATAGTTCTTCCTTGGAGAGCAGCCTCCGTCGCCTCAGAGTCAGGTCGGGGATGCTAGTTCCTCTGGCACACCAGCTTGGGGAACATTTGATCCGAGTACAGGGAAGATGTGGATTAAACCTGTCGCTGGCAAAGAGTAAGTAATATAAAGTTACTAGTAATATGATTTTTTACCTTTAGCTTGTATGCTAATATTTGTAACATTTTCTTTGTTTTCAGGTTTCTGCCCAATAAGCCGGTCAAGAAATTCTTAAAGGATCAAATGTTCCGTAATTTCATTCATCCTTGGGCCAGTTGGACAGAGATTCCTCAGGCCGACCGGGACGTTTGGTTCAAGGAATTCTTAGTAAGTTGTGTGATTTATGGTTATTAATTTCTTCTTATCAAAACACAAATTGATTAACTACTTTTATACTTTGGAGAATTAATTGTTTGTTATTGTTTTTCAGGGTGAGTTTAGTTGGTTACCGATTGATTTGGTAGATTTAAAAAGAGCTTATAGCTTCAAGGCCAGCAAGTTGATGTCTGATAGATTTTATAAATTGAGAGTGGGCGTGGGAAAGAAAAATTGGATTCAAGATGAGGTCAAAGCTCAGCTATTTGAAAGATGGGCCACCGACGAGAAATTTATAAAGAAAAGAGAACAAAATAAGTTAAATAGGGCCCGTATGGATGGACCATCATATGCTGGTGGCTGCATTCCATTTAGTGAGCATAAGCGAAAAATTGTAAGTATACGTTAGCTTTCAATATTTTATACTTTGAAGTAATTAATTGACTATTATCAATTTTTATTCTTTCTGTTTTAATTGACGCTTCATCAATTTGTGTTTGCAGGCAGACAAAGGGGAAGTTCCTGCGGATACGATTCATTGGGCTGCCTTTGAGCAGACGCACTCCAAGGAGATTGAAGGTGAGAAGCGTTGGATTAACGCTAAGTCCCAACAATGCGCGGTGAGATATTAACTAGTTCTATTAGTTGCTTAAAACAATAACATTTATTTCATTTCACATGTCTTATTTGTGGGATATTATTGTGTGTTTGTAGGAGACTTATCAGCAGCTGACGCAAGAGAGAGACTCGCAGATTGAGAACGACCCGACGTCCTCTTATGCTGATAACGAGAGTCTTTTCATTCAGGCTGCAGGAGGATTTGACAAGAAGGGGAGAGTCTTCGGGATGGGTGCCTCTGCCGGCGAACTGAAGTCTTCTATGAAGCGCTCATCAGGAAGTATTGGAAGTGTTGCTCCAGGTGGACGTGATACTTTTGCTACCAATTGCAAACCATTATTCCCTCGTCTATTTAAATGAAGTACAAAAAATAAACTGACTTTGTATTGTTGGTTAAATTTGTAGATGATAAGAGGGTGAAGACGTTAGAAGCGAAGGTGAAGGAGCAAGAAGCGCAGATGAAGGAGCAAGGAAAGATGATTTTAGAGATGCGGGAACTTCTCAACTCCCTTATGAAGGACAAGGGTACGAGGCTGCCTCCTGATGGTGATGGCGATGCCGATGGTGATCCTGCCCAGACTGCTGCAGTTTAGACTTTTTTTTAGTTTATTTTTGTTGAAACATTATCCTTTGTAATATTTTGTTATTTTTATGTAAACTTTGATGCTTGTTACAATATCTTTTTATCATATATAAGTCTTTTTAATTTCTAATTTTTAATATTTTTTATGAAATTAATTACATTTTTAAAATCATTTTATTTTTTAAAAAATTTAATTGGGATTTTGGTGAAAATTCAATATATTGAATTTTGCGACGGAATTTTATTCCCTCGCAAATATAAAAATTCTGCGAGGGAAAAAGATCCCTCGCAAGATATGAAATTTGCGAGGGAGTACTACTCCGTCGCAAATTACAAAACTATTGACTTTTGTGAGGGAATTGAATTCCCTCGCAAAAATTTCAAAATTTTGCGAGGGAACAAATTCCCTCGCAAAAAAATGAAATTTTGCGAGGGAACAAGTTCCCTCGCAAAAATTCCAAATTTTGCGAGGGAACAAATTCCCTCGCAAAAAAATCAAATTTTGCGAGGGATTTTTTCCCTCGCAAAATATCGAGGTTTTGCGAGGGAATAAATTCCCTCGCAAAATCCAAAATTTTACGACGGAATTGTTTTTCCCTCGCAAATCTTGAAATTTGCGAGGGAAAATGATTCCACCGCTAAATCCAATTTTTGCGACGGAAATGTGCATTTTTGCGACGGAAAATTTTTTTGCGATGGCTGTTTTTGCGAGGGAACTTTTTCCGTCGCAAATTCCGCCGCAAACGGTTTTTGCGACGGAAATTTGCTCTTTTGCGAGGGAAAAATTCCGCCGCAAAAAACTGATTTTTTTGTAGTGACAAACATTTAGGATATATTATCAAATGTCTGATGATATCATAAATAAAAGACAAAAAAAAATTTAAAACAAATAAAAATGTCCTAAAACAGAAATAAAACGTAACTAACTATCTAAAGCCTGATAATCAAGTCTTCTCTCAGCAGGGGGAAAGATCAACATGTTGACTAGAGGTAACAACACTATCGTCATTGGTAGGAGAATGCAGAAGGGCCAAATCAACGATGAACCTAGGCGTGGGGGGCGGGTGTTGTAGAACCTCCTCGTTAGGAAACATCCGACAAAACATCTTCGACATGAAATCCCAACTCTGCTTCTACTGAGTGTACCAAGTTTTAACTTGGTCCTGAATCCACCTGCCAATCTCCTAAGCCTTCGCATCAACCATCGGTAGAACCATCTGCTATGTCGGCCTTCTAATGCCGAAGGTCCTTGCTGAAAGGTTCCGACCTCAGAGTCAGTGCTCCTACCATAGACCATGCTAGGCCTAGCACCTATCCCCATACCCTTAAAGCGTCTAGGGTTCTCAACTAGGCCGAGACCAGCTTTCTAGGGGGTTGTGAGATCCACATACCCCTATGACTCTTGGGTATAGGACTACTGAATCCACCCCTGGCACACGTATTTTATAAGACATTAATGAAACAATTGCATCTAATGTAAATAAATTACATAAACTATATCTTTTTATGTATATAACTTACAATGGCATCCTCCTCTTGCTAAGAGGTTAGTGCCCCATCTTGGTGTCTATGGGTGTATGTAAATAACTCCCCATTGTCCATCTGAGACCTAAGCCTTCCTCTCCTAAAAGGATTAAAAAAAATATGAACTTAGTTGTAATAAAAATAAAATAATTAATAGTTTAAAGCTAAAATTAATTTAACTTTAAAAAATATCAACTCATTGTAAGTGACAGCAAAAGTCTTGGATCCTGCCCTGTGATGAATCCTCTCCTGTACCCGGCTCCTTGCATTCCTTTGAGAAAAGAGTCTGCAAAAAGGACGAAACATTAAAATAAGTTTAAAAAATATTTTAAAAAATAATTACTAAGAAATTTATAATTCTTTGAAAATTTGCTTGTCCCTCTTGGACTCCTCCTGTACTAGACAAAAATGGTCTAGTCTAATGCTAGGATACTGTCTGGCACGCTCTCGATCATCTGCTGCAGAGAAATTGTCTCATCCTTATTCATCATGTGGAAGAGACGACTCTTTTGGGTTCTTCCAACCATCCCCCATCTTGTGAACGAAAAACTTATGATGTATCACAATTGAAATAATAATTAATTAAGAAAACCATAAATTATAACTATAATTAAATACAATTACTTGCACAACCTCCTTAAATGTTTTGTCCTTCGGGTCCTTTGAAACTTGCTTCCAAGTCCGAAAGTGGATAGGGAACCACAACCAATTCCCGCCCAACTTGTTCAGCCAGTGGTTGAAGATGTGACCATCATTCCTGATCGACTCATCTGTGGCCTCATTCCATGAAACTATGACATGTGGCCCCTCCATCCCACTCACAGCGGCCACATACAACTTCCTCTTGGTGAAGTTCCCCAGCAGATCTGCACAATTTACCATATTTTTTATTATATCTAAATACACTTTTAATAAAATGTATGTTATTTAACTATTAAATTTATTAAAACAATAATTAATTTTATCTTCAACTTCCACGTCAAACCCAATCACCCATTAATACGACAGTCGAGGGCTCCCAGGCGTCCTCCTGATCTAGGAACTGCTCGATATCACGAAATGGAATGTTGAAGTCAAACTTCTCATCTTGCTCAAATTTGCTCATACTGAGCTTAGCCTCCTCATCCTGAATATGAGGCGGTAGGGTCGCCTCCTATGGGGTTTCTCCTCTAGGAACAATTGCTAAGGCTGGCACCCTTATTGCAATGGCACAAGGGAATTTCTAACCTTGTGCCCCCCTCTACTACTGCACCGCCTCCCCCCCCCCCAGTCGAGGCATTTTGGCACGTATCATCATCTCCTTTCCCTTCTATAAATATTTCCCTGAAACCATCACTAAGTAAATACTTTACTTAAATATTGTAAGATAGCGCGTAAAAATAAAAAATGTGTTGTTCACTATTTCATTTAAACACTTCAACATTTGTAGCGGTTGTACGACAAAACCGCTACAAAGTTTAAACATTTGTAGCAGTTTCTTAAAAACCACTACATTAACCACTACAATCTACCTCATTCCCTATGACACTTTGTAGCAGTCATAAAAATGCTATAGATGTGAAGACTCTTTGGATTTTGTATCGTTTTTATGATTAACTGCTACAAATGTGCAAGACTCTTTACATTCTGTAGTGGTTTATAGGACTAACTGCTACAAGTGTGCAAGACTCTTTGCATGTTGTGGTGGTTTACTTACAAAAGCCGCTACATCTTTAATTATAGATAATTGAAGACTTGCTCATTCCATTCAAACTCGAAAAACTATACAAGTCCGACTTCATCTTATATAGCCTTCCCAATTTGAATTGTGTCAGCAAATCTTCAAGCTTCAACGACAAATAATGAAAACATCAGTTGTCGGATCTGATTGCACTTATAAAGGATTCAACTTTGTAGCGGTTTCTAGTCCTAACCAACACAAATGTTTAACACTCTTGCATTCTGTAGCGGTTTCTCTTATAATTGGTACAAACTTTCTTTATTAGAATGAAGAATTTGTAGCAAGAAGCTAAACATTGGTTTGAAAGTAGTTGCCACCACATGAAAAATTGCAAATGTGGAGATAAGTAACATCATATGTATAACATGATACCAAACACAGCTCATTTGCAAATTTTCATGGGCAAGCAGCTATTTTGAAACCAATGTTTGGCTTCTTGCTGTAAATTCTTCTCAGAATATTTTTCATGGCAAACTACTTAATAGGCTTCAACTTTGTAGAGGTTTTATAATAAACCGCCACAAATTTGCAAACTATTTGCATTTTGTAGCAATTCATTAGGCCTAACCACTACAAATATGCAAGACTCTTTGCATTCTGTAGCGATTTGTGCATATAAACCACTATAAAAATTCAGACTCTTTGAATTTCGTACCAGGTTTTTTTCCAAATCTTTCACGCTATAACGCGCCTAGCTGGTGCCACATTTCTAGTAGTTTATTATAGGAAACCATTACAAAATTGGGGCTAGCTTGGAGCCATATTTTATAGCAATTATTTAGTGATAACAGCTACAAAGTTCGTGCCCTAACTAGCGCGAGTTATCCCGTTGTAAATTTGTAGCAGTTTTGATCTATACCGCTACAAAATCTGACATTTGTAGCGGTTTTTTTTAACTGCTACAAATCGACTCTTTTTTTGTAGTGCTATGCCATGAGATAGGAAAGGTAAGGTAATAAAAATAACAAGTGCAAGAATGTAGAGTCTCATGGTAGCATTCTCAATCTGCATCACAATTAAGTTCAAGTCGAGAGAGCCCATACTTGGTAAGAAGATACCTTGTCCCACAGTAGACTTAAGGTACCGAAGACATGTTCTGCTGCACGCATGTAGGGGACCCGAGGATCAACTACAAAGTGATCAAGAACATCCACTACATATGTGAGATCGAGCCCCATGAATGTGAGGCATACAAGAGTCGACCAACAAGTATTTGATAGTGCCTTGGGTTTGGGTGTAAAATCACCCTTAATACTACTAAGATGACAGTTCTAGTCCATAGGAAACTTGCTAGCCTTACACACCGTCATTACTCTTTCCTTGATATCCAAGGCATATTTGCATTAGCTAAGTACCATACCCTCAAGGGATCGAGCTACATCAATGTCTAAGAAATACTTTAAACGGTCCAAGATCCTTGATGGTGAATTTGGTCTTAAAAAAACTGCTTTGTATGGTTTATGTGGTCCTCATTGGTGCTGGCGAGAATGACATCATTAATGTAGATCAAAGTCGTAGTGTATATGTCACCATGCTAACAAGTGAATAAAGAGTAATTTTCTCAGGATTGCCTAAAACCCAAACTTGTCAATGAGACAGTAGACTTTTCATTCCAATTTCATGAGGCTTGGCAAAGCCCATTTAGAGACTTCCAATCTACAAACCTGTATCTCTCCTTTTTTAACAAAGCCTTCAGGTATTTTCATATAAACCTCCTTATGAAGATCACCATAGAGGAATACATTATTGACATCCAATTGGTGAATTGCAAGTCCTTGTTTGGCTACCACAACCAACAAGATTTGAATAGTAACAAGTTTTGCAACTAGGCAAAAGTTTCATGAAAATCTATACCTTCTTGTTGATTAAAACTTCATGCTACTAATCGTGATTTACAAGAATACAACTCTCCAGTTGTTTGAATTTGTTTATGTAAACCTATTTAGAGTCAATGAGATTTTTCCCTGGTAGAAGTTGTTCAAGTATCCAAGTCTCATTGGTTCAAGTGCTTGTATTTCCTTTTGCATAGCCTCACATCAATGAGCATGTTTACGTGCTTGTTGAGAGGTTTTGGACTAGTCATATGACTCGATAGCCAAAAAATAAGCTTTATGTGATGTAGAAAATCTTTTACTTGAAGTATTGTGTGATAAAGGATACCTAACCAAGTTTCCCTGGTAGAAGCATTGAGATTTTTCCCTGGTAGAAGTTGTTCAAGTATCCAAGTCTCATTGGTTCAAGTGCTTGTATTTCCTTTTGCATAGCCTCACATCAATGAGCATGTTTACGTGCTTGTTGAGAGGTTTTGGACTAGTCATATGACTCGATAGCCAGAAGATAAGCTTTATGTGATGTAGAAAATCTTTTACTTGAAGCATTGTGTGATAAAGGATACCTAACCAAGTTTCTTGATAGAAGAAGTGGATCCATAGGGGTAATGATTGCGATAAATTGATTTCATATAACTATCCAAGTGTTAGGGTACATGCCTCTCCCACGTACTTTATCGAGGCTGTTATGGATCCTTTTGCAATAGGAACTTGTGTTTCTTCTTGCCTGATCTCATTATCATTTGGCTGATTAGACTCCCCCTGAGTTAAGGAAACATTATTGGTGTCGCGCTCAGTACGATTTGGCCATATAGCTTCGTCATCATCAATGATTGGGCAATGATGAGGTTTTCTTAGTAATGATTCACTGTGTGCTCTTATGTAGCATATGGAAAGTGATCCTCAAGAAACAAAACATCATGTGTAACATGCATCCATTGGTCACAAATGTCATACACATAATATCCTTTCTGACAAGTGGGGTATCCCAAGAAAACACAAGGTTCTTGTTTTTGTTATAAGCATAGACCAAACAACCAAAGACCTTCAAGTGATGATAGTTGTTTGCCAAGTAATATTTCATATGTGTCTTGTGCCATAGAGTACAGGAAGGTAGTCGGTTGATTAGATGCAACACTGTGAGTATACATTCACCCCAAAACTTAAGAGATAAGCTCACTTGAAAACGTAATGCTCGAGCAACTTCGAGTATGTGTCTATGTTTCTGCTCCACGACCCCATTTTGTTGTGTCCTATATGGGAAAATATTCATTAACATAATTCCTTTATCATAATAATATTGCATCATGAGCTTATATTTGAAATCAAGGCCATTATCTGCTTTAATATGTTGGACTCACTTATGGAATTTGTTTCCATCATTTTTAAGAAATCGATCAAATACTTTGATATGTCTGATTTTATTTCATTATATAGACCCACATTCCCCTACTATAATCATCCACAATGGTTAAAAAATAGTGCACACCACTCAAAGAGGCTGTATGAAAACTATTAACATATGTCACAATGTATTAGTTCAAAAGATGAAGAAGTTTTTATCGAACTAATTGGAAAACTAAGTTAGTCTGGTGGGGTCTTATGCAAGAATCACAATGAATTGATTTAAAAGAATTGCAAGACAAGTTAATGCTTTTAAGCTTTTCCTCAAGGGGTGCCCAAGTCTCTAGTGCCAAATTTATGTTGTCTGACTTTGCCGCACATGAAAGGTCTTATTTGATTTGCCCTCTTACAGCTGATAGAGTCCATCATGTATTCTACTTGCTCCAATCATGTTCCTCGAATGTAAGTTTTGTATAACACACATGTCTCTAATAAATGTAGAGAGCACAAAAAGGTCTTATTCGATTTGCCCTCTTCGAGCAGATAGAGTCCATCATGCATTCTACCAGCTTCAATCATGTTCCTGAAATGCAAGTTTTGTGTCACACATATCTCTAACAAATGTAGAGAGCATAAATAATCTCTGGTTAGCTTGCTAATAGAAATCAAATTGCGCTTAAATGGTATATGAAGAACATTTATAAGTATCATCACATTTGACAACTGAACATCTCTTATGCTTTCAACTGATAAACTTTGCCCATTTGGCATTTTAACTAGAAGTTTATGCCTTACTGGAGTCACATTCCGCAAGTGACTCTTATCAAATGTTATATATATTGTTGCTCCTTAATTAATTATCTGGAGCTCATTGGGAATAAATTTACCTGCCATATTTACCACGGGTGTATTGTCTCTTTCAAGATTTAAGGGATTGTATTCCTTGTTGAGATATTGCACTAGATGATCATATTATTTGGCCATGAGACTAGGAATGGGGCTTTCATTGGAGCTCATATGTGTCACTCTCGAACCTTGCTTCCATTCTCTTTTGTCATGCCATCCCTTATATCAGGAGACCGTTCTCTAGTACCATATAAAACATTGAAATGAGAATGAATTGTACATCTTTTATTTATAGATCAGAGGCATCTATATACATGCTAGAATAATGAGTGCCCTAATAGAGAGTATAATAACAATCGTATCTCCAACTAACATTCAAAATATTCAAATAATATAATCATCATATTATAATTTCAAATCCGTCATATGCTCCAAGATGTATTGATTGCCTTCAAATCAAAGACCCTCTATAACGAAAACCATTTCATATCAGCGGAACATATAGACGACAGTATGATTGACATTGTTTTAGCTTACTTTTTGTTATAACGATTAGGAAAGATTACAACAAAAATTAAGATGCTTGATTATGCACTTTCCAGCTGACGAAAACAACAATAAAAAAGATTATATATACAATGTACATGATTAAGAAAAATGAGTTATATATTGTTTACAACTTAAATAATAAGATCGTAATAAAACAAACTAGGCGTTTATATATGTGAATGAAATAAGGAAACGAAAAATCGGACTTGCCTTCCTTCCTCTATCGTTTCCCTCCACTACCGCTATTCTCACCCTTACTGAAATTTGAACAGTAAAATTATTAATAAAATATCAAACTATTAAAAATAAATAAATAAATGCAAACTGTTAAATTTTACTCGTGATAATTTAAAACTTCAATAAGAAAATATCCACAAAATAATTTTACAAAACAGTAAATCTGGATCACTTAAATTTTAATGGAAAAATAAAGATGGTATAAGTGGAAGGGAAATAAATGGGAAATGTAAAGGAGAGAAGCTATGGAAAACTCTACTACCAACAATTGTTTTACCTTCCTACTGCTACCAAAGAAAATACGTTTATGTAAAGACAATATCTAAATCGTTGGTCTTTTTTCCTCATTTAATCATATCCATCCCCTGATCCCCTTTTGAACTTCCAAAACTAGATTCATCGTCCCTTTCATTCTCGAGACACCATTTAATTCAATGAATAAATTTACACTGTTCGCTGAACCAACATATGGATCCTGTCCCATAATTGATTTTGGGCATAATCGAAGGTTCCTCCTTTTAAGGTTTAGAATTCAAAATATTTTCACCCCTTTCAAAAAGTGAATTTTTCAAAATTTGAACTTGCTTACCACCCCAATCAATAGTTTATCGATCTTGTCCCCTACTCAATTAAACACTAACCACCCCAATCAATAGTTTATCGATCTTATCCCCTACTCAATTAAACACTCACCACCCCAATCAATAGTTTATCGATCTTGTCCCTACTCAATTAAACAGTACATTTTTATTGTAGTAGAGAGGTAGAACAACTTTTAGTAGTAGAGATTCATAAGAATGTGATAAATCACTCGACACTTTTCTTTTTTAAATCGGCTACTATCCACAACACACATTTAACCATTTGACCATCAGATGTTTGTTTCGATTAATTTATTTTAAGTGATTTTATATATTTTTTTCGTGATAAATACTGGAGGGGAGTCGTTATCTCATGAAAAATGCTTTTATGGTAATGATCCCAAATTGTCACATAGGTATAAATTCTTGATTAATTTTGTGCATTTGATTACTACTACAATTGGATGAGCATTCTAGTTTCCAACTATTTTACCTTTCGATAAGCCAGTTTTGAGTATACGGGGCAAGATGACGTGTGTTACCATTTACGGGAAGAAATTTATTTTAACACCCGTTAAAAGTAGTTTTCTACGTACATCAGTTATCAATTACCTGTATAATATATGCAAGTATGATGTGGATATTTGGAGAGCAAAATTGAAAACATTAGGACTTTTTTTTTTTTTTAAATAAACGGATGCCAACATACAAAGAAATTAGCCCTTTTCCTTGAGTAAGAGACTATCTAAAACCCCATCAGTAACTATAACGAAATGAAAGCCGGTCATGGCTGAGAGCCCAGCTTTCACCAAGTGGTCGGCGGCGGTGTTTGCCCAACAATTAATGTGGCCAACTTCAAGTCTCCAATCCCTCTCCATCAAGCAGCGGATTTCTTCAATAAGGCCCCATCTGCATGTAGGTCGTGATTGCCCTTCTTCATTAGGTCGATGGCTTCTACCAAATCTGCCTCCAAGATAACTTGTCGATGCCCGGCCCAAGTCCCAAGCCAACTTCAAACCGTGAAAACATTAGGACTTTTAAGTATGATGTTAAAAGTGTTTCATATATAATATGCAACCATTAGGATTTGCATAAATTTTCTCATATTCAATATCCATTAAACACAACATTTTTTAGCATATGATATTTCACTGTGTTATATCCATTGTGTATAACTTTTTCGAATTAAGGTGCAAAAATACTTATAAGCTTTTGGTAAGAGTGTACCCAATATTATATGCTTTTCGGATGTGTAAAAAAGCCATAAACCTGAAAAAGAAAAAAAAAAGAAAAAGAAAAAAAAGGTAAACTTACCATTTCTGTTAAGCAGGGTCAAAGGGATTAGGGTTGACCGATTCTATAAATATATTAAAATATATTTTTCTAATTTAGAATATATTATTAATATTATTATAATAGAATATAATTAATAATTAATAATTAAATAGAATTTATTATTTCATTATTTATTATATTATTATATAGATATAATAGATTTACCATTTCAGTTAAGCAGGGTCAGAGAGTTTAGGGTTGATCGAAAAGTATGATGTGGATGTTGAGGTGGGTCCTACGTGGCATTACCAACAAAGAAAACTTATTGGATGCACATGGAGTACCACGTCATTTGTGCTCCAACAAGTATGACATCTCATTCTGTTTTTAATCTTATGTGTCATATTTTCATTATTTAAAAAATAATAAGAAATTTTTTAGGGAAAATCCATCTTAGGCCCAAAGTAGCAAAAAATTGTTTAAAAAGGCTTCAGAAAAATTCACATGTCAAAAAAGCCCTCGGGCCTTTTCTGATATTATTTTATAAAACGTTAATTGTTAATACCTACTGATATAATTGTTAATGGGTATTGATTTAGTTCTTAATAGTACTGATTTAGTTGTTAAGATATTGTTGTTAATGCTACTGATTTAGTTGTTAATAAGTACTGATTTAATTGTTGATAGTACTGATTTAGTTGTTAACGTTTATGAAATATCAGAAAATGCCCTGGAACCTTTTTTTTAACTGTGACTTTTCTTGAGCTTTTTTCTTTGACATTTTTTTACTACTTTGGACCCTGAACTGGAAT
Organism: Acacia crassicarpa; assembly: GCA_034222035.1. Taxonomy (NCBI): domain Eukaryota; kingdom Viridiplantae; phylum Streptophyta; class Magnoliopsida; order Fabales; family Fabaceae; genus Acacia; species Acacia crassicarpa. The sequence goes on from JAWXYG010000003.1 coordinate 47,703,906, forward strand.
TTCCTAATTTCTGACTCCTCCCCCTTCTCCCCCCACCCTTCATCACTGCTCGGCTCACCCCTCCCATCTTCTTCACTAAAAAATTCCACCTCTCACCCTCGCACCTTCTTGATTTCAGAAACAAGAAAAATTAGAGAAAGAATAGAGTCAGAATGAAAGAGGCGAAAAAATAAATCTAGGAACAAAATATTTTTATAGATTTTGATATCCGCAATTTCTGGTTACCCTTTTCAAAAAAATTTGAAACTCCGACCACAATGCCGCCGACGGAAATGACAACCTTGAAGAAGACAAGAGGATGACTATGTCTTGCGAGTGAGTCATCTTATTACCACAACTTCAAACTACCATTGCGGTGGATCCGATCCACCTTAAAGAAGAGGCACCAATGAATGTTCGGTGCGAGAAACTGAGCGTGAAAGAAATTGATTTGGAGGAAGGAAGGTTTGATGAAGAACAAAGGAAGAGGGAGGGTCTGATAAATAAATCTTTTGAAACAATCCACAACAATGATTGTTTCCATTACATAGCCCCCTTCTTTAAGAGATCTTCCGCAACGACTGGAGGGCACCAAAGTCCGAATTCGACGCCGGAGAGAATTTTCCAGTGCCTTCCCTCTGTCTTCGCCGGCAAGACACATAAAGGCTTTCTTGGCTAAACGACAGGGAAAGAAGCCTTCGACGGCGATACAATGTTTTTGAAAGAGTTTACCATTCACAGGTAGCCTTGAGGTCGAGGAAGAAGTTGGCAGACGGCATTTTCACATCCGGGCACATGTCCACTGGTCGACCGAAGAATCAATTCTACACACCAGCTGGTGGAAACTTAACGGAGGTTATCTTTTCTTGGTCAAAAAACGGAGGAGGTTATAGGCTTTTGGATCTAGTTTTGGGTTAAGGAGTAAAATCGCCAATGAACTATTAGGTCAGGAGTATCTGGCACAACAAAATTTTAAAGGTACCAATAATACTAATAAACAATTGAAATTGTAGAAAAATCACAGTACCGTCAGTTACTACACTAACTTTCGTTTATCACCTTCTTTTTTTTTTTTTTTCCTGGTCAATGTCGATGGCAAGATGTAGCTGCTCCAACAACAAATCTAAAATTCATCATCAAACTACCCATCATCACCCTTTTAGAACTCCACGATTGATACTCAGTTGAACCTCATGCACTACTTCCCTACACATCCCAGAACCCCATCGATGCGTTGCTTCATTAGAAGCTATAGTATAAACCAATTACTGTCCCCCTGCATCGCTTCGTCCAGATCTCAATTGAATTTCATTTAAAGAAAAAAAAAAGTGATTAACGAAGCTTACATCATAATCAGGCTAGTCTCTCGGAGCCTCGAAGTTGTAAAACAAGCCAGAGCAGCCTTTAAGCACATCGATTATGCTGTGGTAATCAAATGGATCCGATTGGAAAACCTTGAGCTTATCAGAATCCGCAGAGAGCCGACGGAATTGCTCCTCCCCTAAAAATCACACAACAACAAAAACATTAAAGCAATTAAAACACAACAAAAGTAGTAGTGGAATTAGAATTAGAGAGATGAGCAAAGAAATTAACTAACCGTGATCTTAAACAGAGGCATGGACGGTGAAGCCCCGATGAAGGAGTCGCTTGACCAAATTGAAGCCAAGGTGACTGGAAGCGTCCATCACGCAGACGGTGCTGATAGAGGGATCATAAAATGATTGTGCCATATGAGTGATTTGGTGCCGAGACAGAGTCACAAAGAAAAAATGTGTGTAAGTCACAAGGGTTAAGAGAAAACGTCCGGAAGAGAGGGAGAGGGAGAGTGAGAATTGGCAATGAAGGTGAGGGAGGAGGGGAGGTATAAATAAAGAAGAGGGTCTTCAAAGCATTCAAAGACTAAGTATCAATTGTGGAGTTTTGAAGGGGGTGATGGAAGCAGTGGCAGAGGATGGGTAGTTTGATGATGAATTTTAGATTTGTTGTTGGAGTAACTGCATCTTGCCATCGACATTGACCAAAAAAGAAAAAAAGAAAAGAAAAAACAAACATGATAAATGGAAGTTACGGTAACAACTGACGGCATTGTAATTTTTTTACAATTTCAATTGTTTGTTGGTATTATTAGTACCATTAAAACTTTTTTGTGCCAGATGCTCCTAGCCTAATAATTCGTTGTCTATTTTGCTCCTTCACCCTTACCAAATTACCATTCATGAGAAGAATATTCTTTTTAATTGTGAGAATATTTTTAAGATATTGAAAATTTTTTATAAACAATTTAGTTAATATAAAGTAAAAAATTTCTTACCCTCCCTCCCCACCCCTCCCTTCCCTCGAATCCAACATGCTTGTTTGACAAATTTCTAAAGCTAGGTTTTGGGAACAAAACCTTAGTTTTGATAAAAGTTTACCAAACATCATTATCCAAAAGCTATTCTGTAGTCAAACCATGGTTTTGGAGCCAAAATCTTGGTTTGGGAAAAAAATATTTTTTTAAAAGATTTGTCTCTCTCCTCTACCATCATCCTTATTTTTCAGTACTAGGAAATATCCTTAAGTATTTTTTAGTACTCCTTAATACCTTTTTTTAAAAAAAAAGATTAATCGTACCTAAAATATTTGTTCAAGATCCTAAAATAAATTTTTAAAATAATGAGAAATATTTTTTGTACCCGTCAGTATCCTTAAGTATCTTATTAGTATCCGGTAGCACCCTCAAATACTTTTTCAAGATCAGTCATTACTTTGAAATATTTTTTTAATATCCTAAAATAAATTTCAAGATCATGAGGTATTTTTTAGTACCAGTAAGTATCTTTTTAGTTCTTGTCACTACCCTGGAATATTTTTCAAGGTTAGCCAGTCCTTGAAATATTTTTTCAAGATCCTAAAATAAATTGTCAATATCATGAAGTATTTTTTTAGTACCAGTCAATACCTTAAATATCTTCTTAGTTCCGGTTAGTATCTTAAAACATTTTTTTAAGATCAATCATTACTTTGAAATAATTTTTTAATATCCTAAAATAATTTTTCAAGATCATGAAGTATTTATTCAGTACTAGCCAATATCATTAAGTATCTTTTTAGTTTCCATCAGTACCTAAAATATCTTTTCAAGATTAGTTAGTATCCTGGAATATTTTTTTAAGATTCTAAAATAAATTTCAAGTTCATGAAGTATTTTTTAATAACAGTTAGTACCTTTAGGTATTTTTCTAGTTCCCGTCAGTATTTAAAGTATTTTTTCATAATCAATCAATACCTTGAAATATTTTTTCAAAATCCTAAAATAAATGTTTAAGATCATGAATTATTTTTTCAGTACGAGTTTGTACATTAAAGTATTTTAATTTTGTACAAAAATTTATGTAATTTTTTGTAATTATTATGAAATTTAATGTTAAAAATATTTAAAATACAACATTATCCTTTATATGTAATTATACCAAAAGCTAAAGTCATTTTTGGTAAATTTAACCTTGAAAAAGCTTTTTCGATAATATATCCAAATATTATTATTTTCTCAGAATCAGTTTTTTCAATAATCTATTATGTAAAAAACTATTATGGAAAAGCTATTTTACCTTGTAAATCCTAAGGGTATGTTTGGTATGAGAGGAGGGGAGGGAAAAAATCTTTAGGAGGAAATTTACCATTTTACCATTAATGAAGGGAATATTCTTTTTTATTGTGAACATATTTTAGAAATATTGAAAATTATTTATGGGCAATTTTGTAAAGATGAGAGAAAAAATTTCTCTCTCAACTTTCCCTTCCCTCAAACCAAATATGCCCTAAAAGTTATTTTCCAAAAACTAAAGGGTTAAGGAGCAAAATAGCCAACGAACTATTAGGCCAGGAGCATCTGACATAAAAAAAAGTTTTAAGGGTATCAATAATACCAACAAACAATTGAAATTGTAAAAAAAATCACAATGTCGTCAATTGCTACAATAACTTCCGTTTATCACTGTTTTTTTTCTAGTCACTGTCGATGGCAAGATGCAGCTACTCCAACAACAAATCTGAAATTCATCATCAAACTACCCGTCCTCTGCCACTGCTTCCATCACCCTTTCAGAACTCCACAATTGATACTCAGTCTTTGAATGCTTTTAAGCCCCTCTTCTTTATTTATACATCCCCTCCTCCCTCACCTTTATTTCCAATTCTCACTCTCCCTCTCCCTCTCTTCCGGACGTTTTCTCTCAACCCTTGTGACTTACACACATTTTTTCTCTGTGACTCTGTCTCAGCACCAAATCACTCCTATGGCACCCTCATTTTATGATCCCTCTATCAGCACCATCTACGTGATGGACGCTTCCAGTCACCTTGGCTTCAATTTGGTCAAGCGACTCCTTCATCGGGGCTTCACCATCCATGCCTCTGTTCAAGATCACGGTTAGTTAATTTCTTTGCTCATCTCTCTAATTCTAATTCCACTACTACTTTTGTTGCATTTTAATTGCTTTAATGTTTCTGTTGTTGAGAGATTTTTAGGGGAGGAGCAATTCCGTCAGCTCTCTGCGGATTCCAATAAGCTCAAGGTTTTTTGATCGAATCCGTTTGATTACCACAGCATAATCGATGCGCTTAAAGGCTACTCTGGCTTGTTTTACAACTTCGAGGCTCCGAGAGACCAACCTGATTATGATGTAAGCTTCGTTAATCACTTTTTTTTTTAATGAAATTCAATTGAGATCTGGACGAAATCGATGCAGGGGGACAGTAATGGAGTTTATACTTTAGCTTCTAATGAAGCAATGTATCGATGGGATTCTGGGATGTGGAGGGAAGCAACGCATGTGGTTCAACTGAGTATGGAGTTCTGAAGGGGTGATGATGGGTAGTTTGATGATGAATTTCATATTTGTTGTTGGAGCAGCTGCATCTTGCCATCGACATTGACCATGAAAAAAGAAAAAGGTGATAAACGGAAGTTACTATAACAACTGACGGCATTGTGATTTTTTTACAATTTCAATTGTTTGTTGGTATTATCGGTACCCTTAAAACTTTTTTGCGCCAGATACTCCTGACCTAATAGTTTGTCGGCGATTTTGCTCCTTAACCCATTTGGTAAAAGTTCTCCATTTCCTCCCTTCAAACCAAACACACTGTAAAGAAAATGGTAATTTTTCCCTCATTTTAAGTTTAAGAGTTCATTAGCATTAAGTTTAAGAGTTTATTAGCACTTTTACAACTCATTACTTTTATAAAAGTATGCATATTTTTACGAGATAGGTTTCTTTTATCATCTTTTTCTTTTCATCCTTTATAATTTTTAAATCAGGTCTATCCAATCAATTTGAAAAATCACAATACTACTTCAATTTTTCTATCACATTTCTAATCAATGGCCTAGATTGACTGGTAAATTTTTTTTTTTTTTTAAAGGATAGAGAGAAGATGTGCCTCAATATTTTTACATTTTAACCCAACCATTTCTTTCCTGGGAATATCCATTGTGTATAACTATTAATTGTAAATCTCCGCCTCATTGTGTATAATTATAAATCCAGACATGTTCCCGCAGCTAAAAATAAAAAGAAACGTAATGGTGAAAATCATATGAAAAAATTAGGACAGGTCCCACCATGTAATTTTGTAGTAACGATAGCTATTGGCAATTTGTGGCTTTTGCTCATGTAATTGAGAAGATGCTCTAACTAAATCTATTATTGTGCCACTGTGAATATTTAATCTACACTAATTCAGATTTCAAATAATATTTTTGCCTCGTCAAATTTCTTGACTGAATTTAAAAGTATATTAACATTAATGTAAAAATATAAAATTAATGGTGATAAATTCAAGGAATAATTCTTTCTTCCCTATTTTGTTTATTAAACTTCTATAAAAACCTATGTAATATATGAAAAATGTGTTTACCTCTGGATTTATAAAAGGAAAACCAGGATAGGAAAAAAAAGACAAAAATTGGATAAATTAAGTTACTTATATTCATTAAGTCAAAATTAATAAGTGAATTTACAGGTGTACTCACGGATTTCAACAACCAACCATAGCAATATTAACAAGTGTCTATATTTTATAGGTGAATTTATAAGTGCTCATATTCATTTTAACAATTAAAAATAGCAAAATAACAAGTGTTCACGTAAAAATTTACAAATCCTAATATAAGCTAATGCAAAACCTTTCCAAGTGTTCTATCGCTAATGCATTATAAGATAACACACATTCTTCATGACTCATGAATATTACTATTTTATAAATTTTATATAAAATATAGATATATAAAAACAAGTGTATTTATAAGAGAACGTATAAATGAATTCTTTCAAACTAGCATAGGATTCAAATATTAAGCATAAAGGGTGCAATCAGGGTAGATAAAAATGTGAGCTTTCCTAAAAATTTAGATGCAATTGCTTTGCCCTTTTAGACTTGAATAAAGATACGGTTTATTAGTTTATAGAATTATGTGGATTTGAAAGAGGAGATGATTGTATTTTGGGTTGATCCCTATCTTTAGGTATTTTTTTTGGGTTTTTTGTGATCGTGTGGCTAGTTTTTGCAGAATAGATAGATCTGATGAGGGATCAACTCTCATATAGACATTTTTATCCGGTTTGGTTTGCTTGGATTATAATAACTATGGTCGTGCTTGCTACATCTTCCAGAACAGGGACGGACCTTGAAAAAAAATTTTGGAGAGCTAAATGTATATTCACTAACTAATTTTTAAGAAAAAATATTTGAGAGGGCCATATATATAAATTTTTTAGCCAAATGTATAAATTTTTGGGCCAAATGTTAAAAAAAAAAATCCAATTTGCATGAAATATTTGGGATAAAAAATCCAGTTTACATGAAATATTTAGGATAAAAAAAAATTTTGGAGGGTCATGGCCCATTGTAACAACAAAGATCCGTCCTTGTTTCAGGAGACTATGGCTAGTTATTGGTAGTTGTGAATCTGAAGGTGATAAGAAGACTATGGCTAGTTATTGGTAGTTGTGAATCCGAAGGTGATAAGAAATATGTAATGAAGGGTGTTCTAGTATTTTTGTTTTTGTATTTATTACTCTTTATTAATTCTCCTAACCCCAAAACTATGTCGTTTTGAGAGTTCATTAATTCCTCTAACACCAAAACGACGTAGTTTTGAGGTGACTTGACATAACCTTATGTCAAGTGAAATGACAAACAATAAACCCACGCACATTTGACAAAAACAAAAAAAATTAACGCATTCATTTCAAATGATAAAAAATAAAATATTCATATAATTTTTAAAAAAATTTAAAGTTTGTATAATTTATTTATGGGTAAAAGATTTCTCCAGTCACTGGGGATAAAATTATCTCAAGTGACCCTAAAGCTATGTCGTTTTAAATTAATGAAGGATATGATTGTAATTTTAGGTGAATTAATGAAGGGTGTTTCCGTAATTTTGCACCCTTCATTAATTCACCTGAAATTACAAACACACCCTTCATTAATTCAAAACGACGTAGTTTTAGGGTCATTGGAGATAATTCTATCTCCAATGACAGGAGAAATATTTTTCCCTATTATAAGTTTAATATTCTTATAATTTAACAAATGTTAAATAAAATATCTATAGTTTAATGGAAGAATTCTATATAAAGATAGTTGAAATAGGAAAATCTTATAAAAAGCTGGTAAATTAAACAAATCTTAAATTGGGTCAATAACCCAATTCAGAATATTTAAATATTAGTTATTTTCCAATAATACCCCTAACTCATAATTGTCAACACCACCTTACTGCCAAAACACTTATTTCTCCCCCATCACTTCATAAAGTCTAACATTAGAAATGCTATAACAGTCTGCATTTGTTTTATTCCTCATCTCGTGCACCTTTTATCTAGATTCAACAAAATACATATCAAATCCAAAAGGTCGGATTCTAAATGGCAAAGTTAAAAACAAATAACAGAAATTGAAATTGTTTCGGCAATAGACTTGCATTTAAAAGTTGAAACCCTAAAACTATTAAACTTACACAAATTGCCTCCGCAGTTATGCAATTCCGTACATTTAAAAGTTGAAACCCTAATAACTATTAGAGGTGCAATAAGAAAAAGACAAACCGTAATAAACGGTGGATTGAAGGAGGTTCTTTGAGATGTTCTAATGAAATAGTTTTGTCGGCCATGAACGATGCTCCAAGAGCTTCTCCACCGTTCATCTTTTTTCTGGATCCTTCACTTAACACCTTGTCAGAAAATCCTTCCCATATTCTATTAAATCATTGGGAATTTCAAGTATTTCTTCTCTTGGCCCAATTCACATCAACCGCAAAAAAAATATTGGATTCATCTTTGAAATTCTAATTGGTATTTCCTGCGACCATCTCCATCACCATGTGAATGCCGCCAAGAAACAATCTTTTTCCACCAAGAGACTGAGAGAAAGAAGTGATCTGCAATGTGAAGTCATCTAGAAATAGTGCTGAATAGGAAATAGTGGATGGGAGGGGTGCCAAGGTTAGAGAGAATAAATTAGGGTTATTAAGGTAAAATTCCTGAATTTTAAAATCATGTTTTAAGACGTCTGACCTAATTTAAGATTTGTTAAATTTATCAACCCAATTTAGAATATAGGTAATCCAACCATCTTTATATAGGATTTTCCCTAGTTTAATTTATTTATAATGTTTAAAGGTAAAGACTGTGTAGGCTGACGAGTGCCGAAGAAAACAAGCAAACATCTCTAGCCCAGCAAGTAGCGGGGAGTAGTATAATATGTGCTAGTTCATTCTTAGGTTTAATTGGCGAAGGGGTCGGACTTCCCCACCTAAAGGGGGAGGTTCGATCCTGTGGTTGGTCAAGGCGTTGGGGGAGGCATCCTAGGGGTCTATGAAATCAGTGGAAATGCTAGGTGGAGACATGTGTACTCTTCGGCCTAGTATGCCGCCAAGCTCCTTGCCCTTGGACTATGGGTGAGTCCAGCCAGTGGCGGACCCATACTAGGGGCAATGTGGGCAAGTGCAGACATAAAATATATATAATTTGAGAGGAAATTTTAACAATAAGCATTGGTAGAACAGATGGTAAACTACTCCTCTCACTCACAGAGTCATAGGTCGCGAGTTCGAGCCCCACCCTAGTCACTTTTCCCTCTTTCTTTTTTCACTTTTCTCCTCTCCTCTCCCGACATTCCCAATTCCTTTTTTTTTCACTCAAACTCGTTCTCTCAGTCTCCCCCAAATACCATCGTCTCGTCTCAAATCTCACTCGTTCTCTCCCCCAAATTCCATTGTCCGCTCGTTCTCTCACTCGTTCTTCCCCCAAAATTTTCGTCGTCCCCAAATGTGCTCGTTCTCTGCCCTAATCGCTGTGCGTTGCCTCGTCCGCTGTGGCTCAGCCTCGTCCGCCGTCGAACAGCATAGAATCGGCTCACTCGATTCTGTCTAACTGTCAAGGTAATTTTCCAATCTCTATCACTCTATTTTCCAGTCTCTCTGTCAAGGTAATTCGATTTTCTTTAGTGAAATCTGCCTTCTCGTTGATTTGTATTTACTCGTTGATTTGTATTTGCTTGCTCTAGTTAATTGACCTTCCATATACAAATAGAATGTTGGATTGCCTTGTGATCTTTTAGGATTGCTGAGAATGAAAGTATTTTAATTCAATACATTTGTTGGCTTTCGTGTTTGAATTTCCATCACTAGTGCACTCCTACGGGGCTCAATGACATTTGTTGTCTATTTCTCTTTAACCTATGAGAGTTATTATCATCTCCTTCAATGAGTATTTTTGCCATTAAAAAAAAAAAAACTAGAGGAATTCTACAGTAAAAGAAAATCTGGGTGGATGCTTTTCTGAGAAGCATAATTTGGTTTGATTAGGAAAATTGGCCAGAAAACAAAAGGGACAGGATTTGGAATGAACTTTTGGTCACATGACTGCACTATTTTCAAGGAATGAAGAATCAAAGAATGCTTTTGTAATTGTTCTGATCTAAAGGTTAGTTGATTCTTAATTATTATTTTTCTATGTTAAATTGAAGTTTTATTTTCTTTTATTGTTTATATTCTTTTGTTTTTTAATGTGTTTAAAACTTTCTTTAAAAAAAAAAAAATAGGGGCAGTGCCCCCACATCCCACCAGTAATTGTGCACCCATAAACCCAAAATCCTGGATCCGCCACTGAGTCCAGCCCCTTTCCTAAAATTTTTATATCAAAAATAATAATGATGATGATTATGATGATGAGGAGTAAAATATTCTAACTACCCTTACGTTTTGTCTTAATTACACAGACCTCCCCTCTATTTAAAAATATACAATTAAGTCCAAACCGTTGACTCTGTTAAGAAAATTTTTATAAAATTTAAAAATATAAATTTTTAATTAAAATTTATATTAAAATAAATTTTATTTACTAATTTAGCCTTTTGTGAATTGTGATTCTAAAACCTACTTATCTCTTTTCGTCATACATGATTCAAACTTCTTAAGATATTTCAAACTACAATTTGAGCAACCAAAATTTTAAAAAAAATCAAAGACGAAGAGGCAATTTATTTTCTGAAGACGAACTTAGAGCAGAAAGATCAAAATTGATCTCTGAATTATTTTAATGTGTTTATAAAATCTAGTGCACCCAGATAACTACGATTTTGAAGTTTTGTAGCTCTGGAAAACATTTCAGTTAAATTGAGGAGACATACTGTTTTTTTTTTTTCGATTTTCAAAATTTTTTCTATTAGAACTTACAATATCAAACTAAGATACGAAACTTTAAAATTTCAATATGTTTCTATCTATTTGAAAAATAAATCATTCTTAGGATACAAAATTAAGATTATAATATTTTTTAAATAATCGAAATTTAGAAATTTCTAAAATATTAATTTTTTAAAAAATATGTGTATTAAAATTATCTTTGACAAATATAAAGGTTTAAATAATTATTATATTTGTTCTGTTCTAGGAACAGGACCTAATTGGACTTGATTAAGTGTCAAGCCTAGAGCCTACGTACCCTTTGAAGGGATAAAAGTCCACGTAGTTTGTAGTATACTTGGAGGCGTGAGGCCAGAGGGTGGTGTGTGTGCTCTGTGTGACAGAATGTAAAGTGAGCATAAGTTAGAATGTGTGCACCTAATTAGTCGACCTCCATATTTATGGAGGTGTCCGAGGCGGATATTCCGGGCTAGCAAGATACCCGGAATGAGTAAGATCCAGGGCCGAGATATCTGGGGCCGAGATATTCTGGGTGAGTATCTCGGGATACTGATCTGGGTAGATCCTATCTTGTTAAGATACCGGATCCTCCCTCCTAACGTGTCAATCATGCTTCTTGCTTCAGTTGGGTCGTACCATGGATTTTGGCCATTGGTCCGATTCGTAACAGTTGCCCCCCCAGCTTGGTCGTTCAGGCGTCTGGACGGCCGTGATGTTCATTGTCCCCGGCCTCTGTCAAGGCCAGGGCATTCTACTTCAATTGGACCGGCTTAGTGCTGCCACGGCCCACAAGGTGGCCTTGAGTCCGGGGCCTGGCTCCTCGTGACTTTAACAAGTTTAACCCCCATCATCATGTCAAGGACGTCACGCTTTAAGTAGCCGGGGTGGTTACTCGATCCGTCCCAGCTCGTGGCACGCACCAGTGGCCTCGGATCCGCATTTCTTGCCCCTTGGCATTCACCCTGACGCTCGGGGTTCCTTCCGTATGCGCTATCATTGTGGCTTTACACCTGGCATGCCTTAATTGGGGGGAGCCTGCAACCATCGTGCCTATCCGCGTTTCGATGTTCGTGCGCATTTAATGCGCTTACGTCGCGTTGTTCCAATCCCGTCGTGTCTATGTCAAAAGACACGTCTGCCTTTGGCGCTTCACCATTCAGGTTAATTGCTTAAGTAAGTTTCTCACTTACCTTTTCCTGCTAGTCTCATTTCGCCACCTTTTCTCTGGTTTCTCTCTGAGTTCATAGGATCGCCCTCTCCGTCGAACTTTCGTTGTTCGTCGGTTCCAGGACTCAAGCTTTCCTTATCTTACTTACACAGGTATTCCATTCATTTTCCTTTACTTTTCATCGGTGTTACTCTGCATTTTACCGTTTACATATCTTTTGGTCTGTCGCCCTTTTTTCTGTTCCTGTTCTTTCTGAGTCACTTGGTGAACTTTCTGGGTTTTCTTCGTGGTATGAAATCCTGAGTGTCCCCCTACATTTTCCTCAACATAAAGCCTTTAGTTTTTAATCCTTAGGTTCTTAGTTCTTCCCGTATGGCTAGAGATAGAAACTTCCCTAGGCCCAGAGCAGTACTGTCCCCTGATGAAGAAGCGTTCCTTCGCACTCGCTTCCCGCAAGCTTCTTATTGGGTTTTCGGAAGTGAACTTCCCGAGACGGAGAGATTATCCCCCTTGCGCTGAGGCGGTGTCAGTGGTCCGAGACGCATCGGTCCTAGTCCAGCAGTTGCGAGGGCTCTGGTACCTACTCCTGTTCATCCCCCGGCACGTGTTATTTCGTTCGCATTGCTAGCTAGAGCCGAGGTCGACTCCTCGTCCGGATCCGGGTCTCCTGCTTTACTTGCACAACCTCTCAACTTCTATGAGGGTCCCCGTCCCGCAGCCTCGGATCCCTTTCCTGAAGGGTATCTCGGCCCTTGTTGGGACTACCTTGCGGAGAGCTCCTTTCTTATAGCACGTGGTGAGGATACAAGGGCTTCCTTAATATTTGGTTCTTGTCGGCATTGGCCTCCAACGGGCCTTTCCTCTAGTGCCCCCATTCGTTCGAGTTCGTTGTCGTTTTCTCCTGCAACTGTTGTTGTGCCAGGTATTCCCTCTCTTTGCTAATATTGATTTTATTTACTTGCCTATAGGTTAATGGCTCCCAAAACTCGACCTTCCAAACAACGATCCGACGCCGAGGGTTCGGACTCTTCTAGTCCGCCCGAGGCTCTGTGTCGTCAGTACAGCTGGGTACCCCACGAGGTGTTGAAGACTTAGTCCTTAATGTCAGACGTCGACATTGCCCGGTTGAAGATCCCCGCCATGCCTGGGTGCTTCATCAACCGCCTTGCCGATGAGCCCATTTGTGCGACACGGGAAGTCGGCCATCCGAACTTCTTCTTTTTCTACTGGGACTACTTGACTCAGGTCAAGGTTAACTTGCCTTTCACCCCCTTCCAAATGGAGGCTTTGCTACACCTGAGGCTTGCCCCTTCCCAGCTTCATCCGAACGGGTGGGCTTACTTTGTTGCATTCGAGCAGCTATACCGCTCTTTCCCTGTCCCGATTCCATGCACTGTAAACTTTTTATTTTACTACTTCGGCCCCTTCACTCCCGGGTCGCCAAAGGAGGGTGACAAGCTAAAGGGGTTGGTGTCCCTCCGATGTAACCCGGACCGCCGGCTTATGACGTCGTTCTCTGGCTCCTTCAAGCGGTTCAAGGGCGCGTTCTTTAAGGTTGTTACTGAGCCCGGGAATCAACCCTGGTTCTTGACCGGACCCGAGACCTCTGGTGTAGGATGGCACTTTCCATTGTACTGGGCAGATGGCCATTACAAGGCTTCTTCTTCATCCTTTCAGATCCCTCAAAGCGATCTTTGGCCAGAGTTGGTGGCTTCTGTGCCTCGACTGGACGCCTTTATAGAGGAATATGGTCTGAAGCCTGCCAGTTTCTTCATAAACGGGGAGGGTACGAGGCCGCTTCCCTCTACTTGTAGGGGTTTTAATATATCGTCTTCTACTTTGATTTTGATAACTTACTGTTGGTTTTGACTGGCTCCAATTTTGTCTTTTTCAGCTCAAGATATGCGGGCTCTCCCACTCTACCTTCAGAGGGCGAATCCTGCCTCTTCCTCCCCGGGTCGGAAGGCTCGAAAGCGGGGCGCCCCTGCTAATGCCGCCGCGCCAAAAGCCGATGCCATCTCATCTGCGGCAAAGAAGACCAAGACTGCAGACGGCTAAGGGTCTAATCCCTTCGCTTCCTCTAAGCCTTCTCAAGGAGCCGTGTCCCTGGCTTCGAAGGTAAAGCAAGTCGTGCTTCCCGCAGAGGAGGACGAGCCCGTGGATATCCCTAGTACTCCATCGGCTCCAGTGGTCGCGTCGGCTGCGCCTTCGTCGCCTCCACCACCTCCCCTGCTGTCTGGTCCGTCTTCAGTGCTCCCACGCGGCTTCATCTGGGAGAAGGGGGTGGCCCATGAAGTCGATGTCGCTTTTCTTCCTCCCCGGCAGTTTATGGAGAGCCGGCCCTTATCCTCGCCCAACCTAGATGAGCTGCATGTCGCCCAAAGTCAGCTGTGCAAATCTGTTGGATTCCTTCAGGCTTTTTTCCTGGTGAAGGAGAAGTATGCCCTGGCCAACGCAGATAACCGAAGGCTGAGGGCTTCTGAGGAGGAGTTGAAGGCTAAGGTAGAGACCTTAGAGGAGGAAAGGGACACAGCCAGAACTAAGCAGGATGCTGCCAAGGTTGCCGCTGGGAAGACGGAAGAGGAGCTTTGGCTGAAGCGGGAGGGGGCGGAGAAGACGGCTGTTGAGTGTGCCCGGGTTCAAAAGGCATTAGATGAGGCTCTGGAAGCAGTGAAGGTCGTTCAGAAGCAACGTGCTTCTCTGATTTCGGACGTCGAGTCCATTAAGGCGACTCTGTCTGCTGAGAAGGAGGCACATCGAGTGACCAATGATGCATTGTTGGAGACCGCTAAGGACTGCTTTGATGAGGCCCTGGTGATAATTGAATATTTTTACACTTAATTGTATCTCTTGGTGAATAAATTTAGGATTGTTTAGTCATTAAATAATGGGTTTTATTACCTAATTGAGCTTTGAGCTTTTAATGTGATTGATTTCATTTTTATGAATAAATTCTAGATTTACAGTGATTTAGTATTTTTGCCATAACTTTTGATTTAGATATCCGATTAGCCTGATTCTTCTTTCATTTTTTAGATGATTCAGAGATCTACAATTGTTATGAAGACTCGGAAGGCTGATTCGGACAAGAAGATGGACAAAATTGGTGCTAAAGACAGACCTATTTTTCTGGATTTTTATCTTGCTCGAATTTTGTAATAAAAGACCAATTTTTAGAGGTTTCCTTTTTTATATAGGGATTTCCTATTGATTAGGGGTTTCCTATTTAGAGATTTCCTATTTTTAGTCATTTTTCCTACATAAGGAAAAGCAGATGGTGGCTACAAACATATTCTGAATACACGTTTAAAGCAGTTTTGGATTGAAAGACAGAAGTTTAATTTTCTCTACAATGTTCTTCATGTTCTTCTTCATCTTTTCTTCTACGTTTTGCCTAGCCATGCTCAGCTAAACTTTTGTGGTTAATCCAACGTGAGGATTCCATGATTCATCCAGAGAACTTGTGCTTATTTGGTAATTAACTCGTTTCTATTTTCCTCTTATCGGATCCGATTCCTGGAAATAGTTCGAATATTAGATTTAATATTCGGTTTGGTTCATCCCAAGGACTGAGTTCGAACTAGGTTTTAAGTTTTGCTGTGTGATCGCACAATGGGACGCCGCTATTCGGACATATTCTAGGCGATCGTCTAGTCGAGGGATTTTCTGGGCGGATGCAGAGATCTCGGTTCGTCCAGAGCCAAACATGGGTTATTTATATTTTGTTCAATGATGGAAGTCTCTGGAATCTGAACGTTGGGTTGATCGTTTTTAATCTGTTTTTGCTTAATCCATTCTATTTCTGCATTTCGTTCTGTTTCTGTTAAATTTCGTTTTTAATCTGTTTGAATCAAAACCCCCCATTTTTACTATTTCTGTTTCGTTGTTGCTTTCAATCAAACCCGCTGCAAGTTCGTTGGGGAAACGACCCAGGTTCCCTATTTCTGCAAAAAAAATTATTTTTGAACTTGGTTATTTTGGGAGACACGGCAAATCTCTATCACCTGGCCCAACTCCAGCTTCTGAACCCTGGCGTGAAGCTGAACGTGGAGGGGTATGACTTCCGTGCCTTCGTGGAGGACGGGCATCTGGTTCCTTATCAACCTCCTCGTGCTGAGGGTTCCCAGGCTGATGGCGAGGAGTTGGTGGTGGAGGACGAGGCTGAGAAGGGAGGTCCTAATGTCGGGCCGTCTAGTTAGTCCCTTGCATTTTGTTTTATTTGGGCATCTGTGCCCTTTTCTTTTTGACATTTCCGGCGTTTGGGCCGTTATGTATACTTTGACAATGAATGATTTGTTTATACCATCCGTTTGCCTACTTTATAAATTCCAAACTTAGTTTAGATATTTATTGACTGTAATGAATACAAGTCATTCTACTCGACCACACTTACACGTGGGAGGTTGGGGTAGGGTTTTATGTTTTCACCTCGTGGGTTCTTAACTTTAACCGCATTACCTCGGTCCAACTTTCACTAGTCGGATTAATGGTTACCGATGTAAGGGCAAAACTATCACATGTTCAATCGAGGTTTCACTTACCTCTAATCAAACATTTTGACCTGATCAGGGTTGACATGATAGCGCGCTTGCTCAGATCGGACGAGCGTTAACGCGTCAATTTCGCGAAGGCCATGTATGGCGCTTACGTCAAGCTCTAACCAATGCCTGTCGAGGTACAACGGCCGGTTTCATACATCTAGATGTTTTTGTTAGCGACTAGATATACGACATCGGAGTCGGTTTTTATACCGGGCTTAATGGCCTCGGTTTCGAGTTTTTGACCGGGCTTAGTGGCCTTGGTCTTGAGCTTAAGCGGATATTTGTGCACATTGATGAAACTCCTTGGTGGAATCCTTCATTAATATAAATAGCTCCAAAGAGCTTTACAAATGGTCATAAGTTGATAAAAACAAAAGATAACCGAAATTGAAAAACAAAACTTAAAGAAATGTTCAAACAGTAGGGTTGTTGTCTTTTGAGCCGACCGGGATCTAGCTGTGATAGATCTTCAATTTGTCGGCGTTCCATGTTCTCTTAACCGGCTTCCTTGCTAAGGTCTTAAGAACGTATGCCCCTCCATCGAGCTTTTCTTTGATCTGGTATGGACCTTCCCAATTTGCCGCAGGCTTTCCGTCTCAGGCATTCTTGTTGCCTATGTCGGCCTGTCGAAGTACTAGGTTCCCCCAGTTAAAGGACCGTGGCCGAACCTTTCAATTATACTTAGCTGCTAGGAGTTGCTTGGCCGCTAATTCCCGGCAATGTGCCGTGACTCGGACTTCATCAATGAGGTCCAGATCCGTCTTCAAGGCGTCGTCGTTTGATGTCTGTCCTTCCTGTCCAGCCTTTATCTTTCTCCATGATAGATGTCCAATCTCGACCGAGTTCATTGCCTTGCAGCCATAAGTCAGCCAGAACGGGGTTTCTTGGGTTGAAGTCTGCACGCTGGTCCTGTAGCCCCACAGAACGCTGTAGAGTTGCTCGGTCCAGTTGGTGTCGGCCTGTAGCATGTGTTTCTTTAGCCCGTCCAGGGTGATTTTGTTGGCTGATTCGGCCTAGCCGTTGGACTACGGGTGTTCGACTGAGGAGAAGTGCTGCTTAATGTCTAAGTTGGACATTAAGGCTTGGAATCTATGGTCCATGAACTGGGTCCCATTATCTGTAACGACTTCAGCTGGTATCCCAAATCGAGAGACGATGTTGTGGCGGAAGAACTTCATCACTCTAGCCAAGGTTATCGTGGTTAACGGTTCCGCTTCGATCCATTTCGTGAAATAGTCGACGGTGACGATGAGCCATCTAAATTGCCCTTGCGCCGGTCTGAATGGTCCGAGGATGTCCATGCCCCACTTGTAAAAAGGTCAAGGGACCGGCATGCCTTTCAACTCTGTCGATGGTGGCCATATAATTTTAGCGTGCTTCTGGCAGCTATCACATCTCTTGACCACTTCCATAGCGTCATGCTTCATGGTCGACCAGTAATAACTGGCGCGTAATGCTTTCCTAGCAAGAGCCTTGCCCCCCATGTGATGGCCGTTGCTTCCTTCGTGTAGCTCGGCCAGCACGTACTTTGCTTCGGACTCACCTAGGCATCGCATCATCGGGCAATGCAATCCTTTTCTGTAAAGCTACTCATCGACCATGGTGTAAATGGCGGCCTCCCTGATAAACTTTTTCGCTTTGGTATAGTCGGTTGGGATGATGCCCCTTTCTAGGTAATCTTCAACCGGCTTTCTCCAGTTGGTGGTTGCCGAGATAGTCATCACACAGCTGGGTTCGGTCAAGTTCTGCTGGATCACGGTCCTATGACTGTCCGGACCTTTGGTGCTTACGAGTTTAGAGAGGATGTCGGCCCTCACATTCTCTTTTCTCGGGATGTGGGTGACAACCACTTCATTGAATTCGGCTATGAGTTCCTTTGCCCAGTTTAGGTACTTCGACAACAGTGGTCCCTTTGCTTGATAGCTGCCGTCAATTTGCGCGGCCACCAGCTGTGAGTCGGTTAAAACCTTGACTAGATGCGCCCCGTTGTCCTTTGCTTGGAGCAGCCCGACCAAGAGGGCCTCGTACTCAGCGTGGTTGTTGGAGGTCGGCAACTTCAACTGGAGGGAATGTTCGGTGGCAACCCCCTGTGGGCTCTCGACAATGACTCCTGCTCCGCTGCCCTTTGCGTTAGAGGATCCGTCTACGAATACCTTCCAGACTCTGTCGTTTGTTATGGCCGGGGTCAACTCTCTGATGAAATCAGCCAAAGCCTGTGATTTAATTGCATGCCGGACTTCGAACTTTTGGTTCTGATTAGTTTTGATGATGTCTTATATTAATGTCATTATCTAGAGCAAAAAGTTTGTATACTACATTTATCTTATATTCTGACTAATTCTTATATTTAATGTAGATACAAAGTTTAATATAATGAAGAATGAAGTTTGAAGAAAGAAGAACTTGTAAAATATCATGAGAATATTAATATTCAAGTCTCCATGATCAAACAGAAGTTGGAACAGCTCAATTCGGAGTTAAAACAAGCAAGTTCAAGCTTCCAGATGAATACTTGTTTGTTGAAGGGCATTTAGGTAATTTCAGTAATTTCAGCGCCTTGAATTTGAAGAAAGAAGAATCTGTTGATTATCATGAAAATATCAATATTCAAGTTTCTGTGATCAGATAGAAGCTGGAACGGGTCAATTCGGAGTTAAAATGAGCAAGATCAAGCTTCCGGAAGAATACTAGTTTGTTTTGGGGCATTTGTGCAATTTCAGCATTTTCTCTCACCCAAACAGTGCTTTGCTCGAGCAACACTTCAACCCTACTCGAGCAACATGTTTCCAGGCCATTTTTGCGCCCAAACAGTACCTTGCTCGAGCAAGCATAGAAGCTTACTCGAGCAAGGGGCTTACTTTCAGCAAAAATCAGGCATACTCGAGCAAGCCTCGCAAGTATGCTCCTATTCAGCCTCCTCTGTTCAGCTCTGTTTCTGGCGACCTTCAGTAATTCGACGATATCTCCCAAACCAATAATCGGATTAACACGAAATCAACGGAAAATGAAACTAGACATCCAACACGTACTTCTGACAAACATTCATGGCCAAAGGAGTTTAGATGAATGATCTATGAATTTTACAAGTTGGATCAAAAATCAACGTCACTGTCCAGACCAAGCTTCAGTATTTTGAGGATATCTTACAAATGACAAATCGGATTGAGATGAAACCAGCGCCATTTGAAACTAGACTCAAATACCTTTCTAGAAACATCAATAACACAGAAAAAAAAGATCAATTGAAGAAGTTATGATGTTTTGAAGTTGACAGTCTGTTCTGAATAGATGAAAAACGCTGGATAAAATCAACCTCCTTTGATTTGATGTTAATGGACGAAATACAACTTGCTTGGAGCTGATTTTTATTGAAATGGAAGGATTATTTGAAGAGATTTCTAAAATGGAATGATTTCCTAAATTTGGATTTTGCCCGAACACACTTGCTTGCACCATACTCGAGCAGAAGAATTTTTCTACTCGAGCAACATCGGGAAAATGGACTCCAGAGAGAGCATACTCGAGCAAGGTGGGAAACATACTCAAGCAAGCTTGCTCGAGCAGACCAGGAAACATACTCGAGCATTCCAGAGAAAAGTCTCAAGCAACCCTACTCGAGCAGACCCGGAAGCATACTCGAGCAACTCCGAAGAAGCACCTTACTCGAGCAAGCCAAGGACCTTACTCGAGCAACGTCGGAAAGTCAGTATTTTTTGCCTCAAGGAAGTGTTTACTCGAGCATGAAATTTTTCATACTCGAGCAGCATACTCGAGCAGGCATATTTTCATACTCAAGCAACGCTGTCCCTCGTGCTTTCATCAACGTCTGAAGAACCTTGCCCGAGTATGGAATCAGTCATACTCGAGCAACCTCTCAAGAAGCTTACTCGAGCAAGCTGGATCTCTGCTCGAGTACAGGTATACCTTCAGCGATTTCCAGAAAGTAAAAGAGGCTGCCCGAGTACATCAAAATCCTTACTCGAGCACCATACTCGAGTAAGGGAAATTCTCTACTCGAGCATCAGCGAACAAAAGGCATTTCTTCAAGTATTTTACATGGTTACTCGAGCAACTTATAAACTCTACTCGACCAAAGTAACCTCTGTTCTTCGAATCATCATCAGAGAACTTCCTATCTGTTTGAATAGATTATCTACTCATCTGATTATCTATGATTAAGATTACCAAATGCTTTTAACGGTTTTGTTCATGAAGATTACAGAAGCTACTACGAATTTGATTGAGAATCAAATGAAGAAACAGGAGATGTGCAACTTGCATTATTTTACTTTATCCTCTGAAGCAAAGTACAGACAGCATATAATGGGCACTTCTCACACCGGACATATACAACGAAGCTTCCACCATCAAAAGCAAATCTTCAGCGTTATGGGACCAATTACAAGAATCAAAGCCGAAGTGTTATATTATGAAAATATTCCCTACTGAAGACATCAGACCTCACACTCCATTGACAGAACACTTTACAGCGATGCAATCGAGCTTCAACGGACATATTCAAATATTCAAACGGACAGAATCAAATCCTTCAACGGTCATCATTCTTCAACTAGTATAAAAGTCGAAGGTTTGAACTCATCGGGACAACAACCAACGCATACACAGACAAAGCATACGTAGAGTTCAACTTCTATATCTTAGGATATTACTGAGCTTCAGTGTTCATCATTTATCTACTCTGTGAGAGAGTTTATTTCCCTGTATATCATTCATTGTAAGAATCTCAAGTCAGGTGACTTAGAGGTTAAGAAAATCAGAGTACAACTTGTAAGGGGGAATGTGTCCTAGGTTGAGGAACATCCTTCATTTACATAGTGTGTATCTGTTGTAAGCAATTACAACTTGTAAGGGGGAGCGAGTTCTAGGTTGGGAGCATCCTTCGTTTACAAAGGGTGTAATTGATCTTGAGTGATAGTGGAAAATCCCAGAGGTACTGGGGACTGGACGTAGGTCAAGGAATTCGACCGAACCAGTATAAATCATCTGTGTCAAGCTTTTCTTCTCTATCTCCACTGTGCCTTGATATTATCTGTTGTGTGGGTAAACCAAAAAGAATTTTGAAATCCCCAATTCACCCCCCCTCTTGGTGATTTCCTTCTCTTTCATTTGGTATTAGAGCGCAGGTTTCTCGGTTGGGCTTAACAACCCGAGATAGATCATGAAAGGAATATTACCTGAGGGTGCCTCAATCAACCGACCGCCTGGCTTCGATGGTGAACACTATACATTCTGGAAAACAAAGTTCAGAGTGTTCGTTTTAGCCACGGAATATGGTCTCTGGCAAGTCATAGAGAATGGGGATTATGTTCCCACAAGAGTAGAAGGCGGAGTTAATGTTCCAAAGGCCGAAGACGAATTCAATGAGGATGACAAATGGAAAATAACTCTTAACAGCAGAGCCATTCTAATGCTCCAGAGTGCCCTTAGTCAAAAGGTGTATTTCCTCATCTGCAATCTATCTACTGCCAATGAAATGTGGAAAGCTTTGGAAAATACATACATGTCTACTATGTGTGGAGATAACTGCTTAGACCAGGAAAGTGAGGAAGAAGAAGTTGAGAACATGTGCCTAATTGCTGAAGAAGAAGATCATTGTGAAAATGATGATGAGGTATGTAATTCTGAACCTACGTATGATGAACTATTGTTTGAATACAATGAACTATATTCAGAATTTGAAAAACTTGCAAAAGAACTTATTGCCTCCAAGAGGAAAATTAAATTGCTCGAACAAACCAAAGATTTACCTCCAGTTTCAGTTTGTGAAAACTATGTTTGCGAAAAATGTCCTGAACTTATAAAGAAAAACTCTTATCTTACAAAAACACTTGAGAAATTCACTATGGGAAGTGAAACGCTCAATATTATTCTGAAAGCTCAAAGATTTACAAATGATCGATCAGGCATAGGATATAATCCTATTTTTGACAAAAGGAAAGGCAAAAAGAAAACTGGTGGAAAATCTTACTTGAATTATTTTCAAAAATCTGTTCATACCTCAAATCCTTTTGCTCATTGCGATTATTGTGACCGTAAAGGTCACAATACTTCATCATGCTTTCATAGGAAAGATAGGAGAGATAAACCTGTCGGAAATTATCAATGGGTACCAAAGGGAACTTATCATTTCCCTAAGGGCCAAACTAACCCAGAAGGACCCAAACACAAAAAGGGTACCAAAATGTCCATCTGTTGCTTTGTATGTGCAGATTAATTCTAAGAGAAATGGACATAAAGAGGTTAAGAACCAGAGAATCTCTCATGCACCAAAAAGGAGAACCTCCAAAGCACAAATTGAAGAAACTGTGCAAAATAAAAGAGTATATCCCACCTCAAGAACGAACTACCAGAAAGTACCACTCAATTACCTTGAGGACAACAAGAAGAAGAGAATCTCTCAAGTATCAAACAGAAGATACTTGAAGCCTATACCATTTGTGAAGACTTTGCAGACACCAAAAAGACAATGGGTATGCAAAGCCAATCCTTCAAGTACCTAAGGAAAAAGGTACATAATGCTAAAACCTCCTATTATATTTTCTAGAACATTTATTGAGGTTTTACACATTGGATGGTAGGAATGAACATTGAAAACGTTTTGAAAATCCATTTGATAGATTATTTGCAATGTTCGATAGTTTAACTCTGTATGCACGCATTATGAATTAGAAATTTATACATCTTTCATGCATAAAGTCATGTTTAATTCATTGTTTTGGTTTGACTATTCTCATAAGAACATATGAATTCTGTTATGATTCCTATAAGCTTAACAGTTAATGGATCCAAGCACAGTTGGATACCATGGGAGAAAAAGGTTTATATGTCTTTATAGGATCAAAGAAAAAGCCTCTCAAGAATGCAACTATATAGAGAAACAATTCGACTCATGAGGAAGCCAAAGAAGCAATGGTTGAGGTTGATGGTAAATGTCAGAAAAGGAGTTATCTACATCAATCCATCTCAACCAAGCAAGATACTAAAAGGACAAGAGGAATTACGGTGATAACTAATTCTTACCCTATTTTGCATTTAAATAAATTACATATGTGGGTAATGAATACTTGTCAATCATTGCATTCCATTAGCAATCAATTATATATGATTTTCAAAATGTTTTTCAACTTGCTAAATGGACCGTAAATGAATGTGTGCATAACCTTCTAAGTTCATGTTTTTGAAGTCCACAATTCTAAAATTTGTTTCAAATTTCAGTTCACTCTGCTTTTGAGAAATACATGCAAATGTTTTTGAAAAATAGTCATGCTTTCAATTGCATTCAACTGATGTTTTCAAAATTGGAAGTCAACACTGTTTACTGAATGTCGGATATGTCTTAAATTTGTCCAGCTACTTTTCCTGTCATTCACAAATTGATCTTTAGCATTTAATGTGACACTTGAACTCTTCATTCTTTATTCTCTGTCTAGTTAGACGTTATATCTAGCAAGTTAATCATATAAGAGTTTCAAATCTATCTTTAAAAAAAATTATTTATCTTTCATGGCATCATTTATTCGTTGACCTGTATGTTCAATGTCATGAATCGATTGGATACCATTTTTGTTGATTGTGATATACTCTTTGCTCAAATATCATATGTTTTAGTTATATAAGAGCATAAGATTTGTTCTGCCTAATTCTATGTGGACCCAAGAAACATCGGGTACCAAAAAGCACATATTTGTTTTGTAGGATCCTCTATTTCATAGCTGAATAACAGAGAGATTGGTGCTTGAGCACACCTAACAGCCTACCTAAGCAACAACGGGCATCAAGAGAGAGAAACAGAGGAAAGCACACTATCATGCCTTCAGGCCTGCCCAAGCAGAATGAGGAAATCAGCAAAGCAAGGTTTGCTCAAATACGTAGCAGCATCTGCTCAAGCAAAGACGGCAAAATGACAAAAAGAAAAGAAAAGTGTGAAGATCTGAGGATGGCTTGCTAACTTCAAAAACTATGGGTGTTCGCCTTACCCGAGCAAGGATAAATCTTGCTCGAGCAAAAACGGGTTCAAGAAGAAGTGTACTTGCAGCTCCTGCCCAAGCAAAGGGAAATTTTGGAAAAAGTATAACCTTGCCCGAGCAAGAAAATATCTTGCTCGAGCAAAGACGGGCTCTGAAAAGCACTCCTGAGAATATACTCGCTAGCGTTGCCCGAGTAAGGAGAGAAATTGACAAAAGTATGACCTTACTCGAGCAAGAAAAATCTTTGCTCGAGTAAAGACGGGTGTTCAAAAGATCTTCAGAAGGCTATACTCGCTACTCCCTGCCCGAGTAAGAAGAAAAATCTCAAAAGTATTCCCTTGCCTGAGCAAGAAATAGCCCTTGCTCGAGCAAACTTGTGTGCCGAAAAGACTTCTGGTGTTCCTACTCGCTGATCCTGCCCAAGCACACTCTCAAAACGTGGAAGTAAGCCCTTTGCTCGAGCACAAAAATTCTTATACTCAAGCAAAGTCAGGAAATCAATACTTCATAAGGCCAAACGACGATTCTTCTCACTGACACGATTTTCTTATGCATCAAATCTGGAGATCTTCAATATTGATCACATTATCAGACAGTGGCTAGCCAGTTATGCATCAATGAACAACAGAGGAATGTGACTCAAGTAATTACGATATTACTTGAGTGAGGTATTGTAACATACATAAATCATAATCATGATAGGCTAAATTGATTTTATTCATTCAATCCTATTTCATGAAATTTAGTCTGATCACATTCATATTCAAAATGATTTTTATGCTTTTAAACATTTTTTTTTATCATCATAAAAAAGCATAAGTTTTACAATTATGTGGTATCATTTTAGGGAACTTCATAAGTAATGGATTCATTAAGGGGGAGCTTCACTTTCACATGTGTTGGATATTTTCAGAGCTCATCTCCCTTACTTTTAAGAAAATTTTTCCAAATATACTCATCGGCATTCACCTTGTTTTATTAGTTTTGATGATGATTTAATTTTATATTTTCCTTTCATTATCTCAATTTAAAAATATCATATAGAAAGGAATTTGTCTTATAGTTAATTGCACAAGCCATGAGACGGTGCGTAAATTAGCAACTGAGATGCCATGGTAGAGGTATCACTACGGAGTTTCATTTGGTATGAATTAACACACTTCTCTCTTACAAGAAAGTCTTTTTCAATTTGTAGCAGGAGATTTCATTCTGTACACGGATATCTCAATACACCTCAAGGAGAAACTATTAAATTATGGAAAGATGCCGGTTGAAGCTGAACTACGAGAGTCTACCATTGTTTCGTGACAGGCCACAAAGATTCAACTGAATTGGATACAACAAGCAAATGAACTTCACAGATCACTCATCAATATGCCGAATATAAATGAGCATTTCTGAACTTTATCTCTTTATATTCTGTGAATATTTTGTATATGTTTGATATCTATATGCTTTAAATATGTTGGATTATATTAAAAACCTCTCCAAATTGTTCTCAAACATATTTACATGAAAACTCTTTTCTGTTTGGATCATATTAAAAAAGGGGGTTATAATACTTTTAAAGGGGAGAGAAAAAAATTTTTTTCTTTAAAATATGATTAAAGAAAGACAATCATTTCTAATTAGACTTCATATTTATCAGTCCACAAGTATTTCTTCATTACCCCAACTTTTTGCTAATGACAAATAAGGGGGAGAGAATGACAAGAAAAATATGTTGCATTTAATATATTTACATTTATATATACATATTTTTCTTAAGGTATTTGCCATCATCAAAAAGGGGGAGAATGTTGGTTCTGATTAGTTTTGATGATGACTTATATTAATGTCATTATCTAGAGCAAAAAGTTTGTATACTACATTTATCTTATATTCTGACTAATTCTTATATTTAATGTAGATACAAAGTTTAATATAATGAAGAATGAAGTTTGAAGAAAGAAGAACTTGTAAAATATCATGAGAATATTAATATTCAAGTCTCCATGATCAAACAGAAGTTGGAACAGCTCAATTCGGAGTTAAAACAAGCAAGTTCAAGCATCCAGATGAATACTTGTTTGTTGAAGGGCATTTAGGTAATTTCAGTAATTTCAGCGCCTTGAATTTGAAGAAAGAAGAATCTGTTGATTATCATGAAAATATCAATATTCAAGTTTCTGTGATCAGATAGAAGCTGGAACGGGTCAATTCGGAGTTAAAATGAGCAAGATCAAGCTTCCGGAAGAATACTAGTTTGTTTTGGGGCATTTGTGCAATTTCAGCATTTTCTCTCACCCAAACAGTGCTTTGCTCGAGCAACACTTCAACCCTACTCGAGCAACATGTTTCCAGGCCATTTTTGCGCCCAAACAGTACCTTGCTCGAGCAAGCATAGAAGCTTACTCGAGCAAGGGGCTTACTTTCAGCAAAAATCAGGCATACTCGAGCAAGCCTGGCAAGTATGCTCCTATTCAGCCTCCTCTGTTCAGCTCTGTTTCTGGCGACCTTCAATAATTCGACGATATCTCCCAAACCAATAATCGGATTAACACGAAATCAACGGAAAATGAAACTAGACATCCAACACATACTTCTGAGAAACATTCATGGCCAAAGGAGTTCAGATAAATTATCTATGAATTTTACAAGTTGGATCAAAAATCAACGTCACTGTCCAGACCAAGCTTCAGTATTTTGAGGATATCTTACAAATGACAAATCGGATTGAGATGAAACCAGCGCCATTTGAAACTAGACTCAAATACCTTTCTAGAAACATCAATAACACAGAAAAAGAAGATCAATTGAAGAAGTTATGATGTTTTGAAGTTGACAGTCTGTTCTGAATAGATGAAAAACGCTGGATAAAATCAACCTCCTTTGATCTGATGTTAATGGACGAAATACAACTTGCTTGGAGCTGATTTTTATTGAAATGGAAGGATTATTTGAAGAGATTTCTGAAATGGAATGATTTCCTAAATTTGGATTTTGCCCGAACACACTTGCTTGCACCATACTCGAGCAGAAGAATTTTTCTACTCGAGCAACATCGGGAAAATGGACTCCAGAGAGAGCATACTCGAGCAAGGTGGAAAACATACTCAAGCAAGCTTGCTCGAGCAGACCAGGAAACATACTTGAGCATTCCAGAGAAAAGTCTCGAGCAACCCTACTCGAGCAGACCTGGAAGCATACTCGAGCAACTCCGAAGAAGCACCTTACTCGAGCAAGCCAAGGACCTTACTCGAGCAACGTCGGAAAGTCAGTACTTTTTGCCTCAAGGAAGTGCTTACTCGAGCATGAAATTTTTCATACTCGAGCAGCATACTCGAGCAGGCATATTTTCATACTCGAGCAACGTTGTCCCTCGTGCTTTCATCAACGTCTGAAGAACCTTGCCCGAGTATGGAATCAGTCATACTCGAGCAACCTCTCAAGAAGCTTACTCGAGCAAGCTGGATCTCTGCTCGAGTACAGTTATACCTTCAGTGATTTCCAGAGACTAAAAGAGGCTGCCCGAGTACATCAAAATCCTTACTTGAGCACCATACTCGAGTAAGGGAAATTCTCTACTCGAGCATCAGCGAACAGAAGGCATTTCTTCAAGTATTTTACATGGTTACTCGAGCAACTTATAAACTCTACTCGAGCAAAGTAACTTCTATTCTTCGAATCATCATCAGAGCACTTCCTATCTGTTTGAATAGATTATCTACTCATCTGATTATCTATGATTAAGATTACCAAATGCTTTTAACGGTTTTGTTCATGAACATTATAGAAGCTACTACGAATTTGATTGAGAATCAAATGAAGAAACAAGAGATGTGCAACTTGCATTATTTTACTTCATCCTCTGAAGCAAAGTACAGACAGCATATAATGGGCACTTCTCACACTGGACATATACAACGAAGCTTCCACCATCAAAAGCAAATCTTCAGCGTTATGGGACCGATTACAAGAATCAAAGCCGAAGTGTTATATTATGAAAATATTCCCTACTGAAGACATCAGACCTCACACTCCATTGACAGAACACTTTACAGCGATGCAATCGAGCTTCAACAGACATATTCAAATATTCAAACGGACAGAATCAAATCCTTCAACGGTCATCTTTCTTCAACTAGTATAAAAGCCGAAGGTTTGAACTCATCGGGACAACAACCAACGCATACACAGACAAAGCATACGTAGAGTTCAACTTCTATATCTTAGGATATTACTGAGCTTCAGTGTTCATCATTTATCTACTCCCTGTATATCATTCATTGTAAGAATCTCAAGTCAAGTGACTTAGAGGTTGAGAAAATCATAGTACAACTTGTAAGGGGGAGTGTGTCCTAGGTTGAGGAACATCCTTCGTTTACATAGTGTGTATCTGTTGTAAGCAATTACAACTTGTAAGGGGGAGCGAGTCCTAGGTTGGGAGCATCCTTCGTTTACAGAGGGTGTAATTGATCTTGAGTGATAGTGGAAAATCCCAGAGGTACTGGGGACTGGACATAGGTCAAGGAATTCGACCGAACCAGTATAAATCATCTGTGTCAAGCTTTTCTTCTCTATCTCCACTGTGCCTTGATATTATCTGTTGTGTGGGTGAACCGAAAAGAATTTTGAAATCCCCAATTCACCCCCCTCTTGGTGATTTCCTTCTCTTTCACGAACGTAATGTCGAACACGGACAACTTGATAGCCCAATTCGTCATCCTTCCCGCTAGGTCTGGTTTGTGAAGAATCTGCCGGATCGACTAGCTAGTACAGACTACAATCCGGTGTCCTTGGAAGTATAGCCAGAGCCGTCTTGCTGCGGTGAGCAGGGCGAAAGCAACTTTTTCCAGCTTTTAATATCGGAGTTCGAAACTCTGTAAGGTCTTGCTTACGAAGTAGATGGGTGTCTGCCCAGCCTCGGTTTCTCTTACCAAAGCGGCATTTACAGCTTCATCTCCAATCGACAGGTATAGGAACAAAGTCTCCCCTTGTTCTGGCTTTGTGAGCACTGGTGGGGTTGCCAGGCATCGCTTGACTTCTTCCAATGTCGCCTAGCAGTTCGCGTTCCAGGCTCCATGCGTTCCCTTCTTCAGTAACTTAAAGAAAGGCAGGGCTCTCTCCGCTGACCGAGGCAGAAATCTTGTTAATGCGGCCAAGCGGCCCGTATGTTGTTGAACTTCTTTCTTAGTCCTCGGGGCTTGCATCTCCAAGACGGCCTTACACTTGTCCGGGTTGGCCTCGATTCCTCGATTGGTTAACATGAAGCCCAAGAATTTCCTGGTCGGGACTCCGAAGGCGCATTTGGCCCCGGCTTTCTTCAACCCAAATGGCATGATATTGTAGCAATAGTTTGCCTTGTCGGTCATGAAGGCGGTCTTTTCCTGGTCGTCCGGGTGCATGGCAATCTGATTATATCCGGAGTAGGCGTCCATGAAGGAGAGCAGCTAGTACCCGGCCGAGTTATCCACAAGCTGATCAATTTTTGGCATCGGGTAGGAGTCCTTCGAGCATGCTTTATTCAAGTTGGTGTAGTCGATGCACACCCTCCACTTGCCGCTTGGTTTGAGTACCATGACCACATTAGAGAGCCAGGTCGTGTACTGCACTTCTCTAATGAAGCCGGCTGCTAGGAGCTCTTCTACATGACTGCCCAGGGCTTTCTGTCTGTCGGCTGCGATATTCCTCTTCTTCTGCACTATAGGCTTCGACCCCGGCCATACACCAAGTTTGTGGCAACAAAAATGCGGGTCGATCTCGCGTATTTCGGCCGACGTCCAAGCAAAAGCATCCTGATTATCTCTTAAAAACTGGACCATTTGTGCCTTTAGGTCCTCGTTCATATCTCCACCGATTTTGGCTGTCTTGACAGGATCCGCTCCCAGGGTCACTTCTTCAAGTTCTGCCTCTGGCTCCAGTCTTGGGTTCTCTGGCTCGCGAAGGTCGAGCTCCACCATATTAACTGGTCATCCGGGATGTCTATCACCATCAACCTCGGCCGTAGCTTCATTATGTCCGAGCCGAGGCGGGGATGAGGGTCCTCCTTCCACGACCCGGAGGGCCTTGAAGTAGCATTGCCACGACTCCTTCTGGTCTCCGGACACCTCGACCAACTGGTTCTTGTCATTGATCATCTTCAGCTTCTGATGCTTAGTGGACACCAGCATGTCCCAGTTGTGTATGGTTGGCTGGCCCAGAATGATGTTGTATGGAGAGCGGAAGTCGGCCACGATGAATCTCACGCGCTCAGTCTTGAATGCTTCCTTTGTTTCGAGGGTCAATCTGAGATCGATATAGCCCTTTGGGAAAGAGCGTTCTCCGTTGATCAGGGTGGTCTTGCACGGTTTCAGATCTTCCACATCGAGGTGCATCCTTTTATAGGCACTCCAGCTTATAATGTCGGCCGAACTCCCTGCATCCACAAAGATTCGCTTAACACGACAATTTACCAGGGTTCTGGTGATGACAAACCCGTCCTGGTGGCCAGAATAACATCCTTCAACTCCTCGTTGGTGAAAACCAAAGGGGGTGGTTTCTGCTTCGCTGGATCGTCCTTGAACTTGGGGAGGTCCCTCACTGTTAAGACCTCTCGAAGGTATTTCTTTTGTTGGCTCATCGTGTCTCCACCTCCACCAAATCCTCCACTGACGACATTGCACTGGAACTCAACTTCAAGAAATTTGTCGTCAGAGCCGGTCTTGCGTTTCTTCTCAGGCTTTCGTGTGTCCGTGGCCAGACTCCTACTACGGCCGCCATAATTCTGCTTGCCGTTCGATCGCCCCTGGGTTTTGATCACATATTGACGCAGTTTCCCCTCCCTTACAAATTTCTCAATAGCGTCCCGGAGGTCGTAACATTCGTTCGTGGTGTGTCCGGCGCAATCGTGAAAGGTACAAAACTTTGAACGGTCGGTGTTGGAGCGTCCTCTAAGTGGCCGAGGCTTTTCGACTTTCTTCATCTCAGCTTGTGCCACTTCTTTCCACAACTGCGAGCGAGGGACATTCAACGGGGTGTAGCTGTCGTATTTGGCCTTGTTGTCGGTTCTCTCAGGCCGAGGTCGGCTGTCTCTGTTACGCCTGTGGGACTCGGTCTTCTGCTTGTTTGACCGCTCTCCTGGGTCAGGCGAGGTATTTCGCGCCTTCTTGGGTTCGTCCACGTTGGCTGCCTCCATTTGTTCCACGTCCAGGTACTGCTTAGCCCGGGTGTAGAATTCGGTCAGAGTGTAGACCCGGTTTTTGCACAGGTTTCGAGCCAGGCGTGATGATGGATCTAGCCCATTGACCAGGCAGTTTACATGGAC
The DNA here is from genome assembly GCA_034222035.1 of Acacia crassicarpa. NCBI lineage: Eukaryota > Viridiplantae > Streptophyta > Magnoliopsida > Fabales > Fabaceae > Acacia > Acacia crassicarpa. The sequence goes on from JAWXYG010000003.1 coordinate 47,735,566, forward strand.
ATCCTCAAATAAAGACCGTACTTGCATCGCTATGTCTCTGAACCTGTCCAGGTACCTTTGCATTGTCTCTCCCTTCTGTTGTTTCACCTTACTCGAAGTGAACTGGGATTTCGGGTGCTTTTTACTCGTGGTGAAATGTTGCTCAAACTTTCATCTGAGGTCTTCGAAACTCCAGATGGAATTGTCGGGCAACGAGCTCAGCCATTTATGTGCCGGTCCGATCAGAGTTGCCATGAAGAGACGCAGAATGACCGGACCGTCAATTGACCGGACCCACATCAGCTTCTCGAAAATCTCTAGGTGATTGCGTGGATCCTGAGTTCCGTCATATTTTGGAAGATCGACAAGATCGAAGTTTTTTAGATAAGGAGCTGCCGCTGTTGCCCTAGAGAAAGGGGCTCTACCAGACCCCGTCAAGTACTTCATCCCATACTCCCGGGGTGAGCCAGGCGTCCAGGGAGCTCTGCTTTCCTCACGATGTTCTTCAGGGTTTGGGCTGTTGCGGTTTGCGTCGTCGCCTTGGCCTTCAGTGTCATCACGGTTCTTTGGAGGCGGTGGGTGGTCTCGCTCTGTACTCGTCCTCCCGTTCAGTCTGCCAGTGCTCTCACGCCTCGCCCTTGGCTATGGGCTTCGAGACGAACTGCTACTGTCCGTGGTAGCCCTTTCTTCTCTTCTACGGGACTCTCTGCAGCTTCTGCATTGGTGATGGCATTCGAGCTCTTCCCTGATCATACGGCTGAAAGCCAGACCGTCACAGGTCGGAATCTCCCTACGTGCTTCCAGTAGTGGTTGATCGTCAGTCGGGGGGAAGTCGCTATGTCAGTAACATGTCCCTCTGGGGTGTTTTTTCGTCGTGGTTGAACTTGCGGCTGGCTAGGCCCGGCCTGAGGTTGGCTTGGCAGGGAGCCTCCGTCAGCTTGCTGCGATGGATTTCTGCTGTGGCTACTGGTGTTCGCCATTAGTGGTCACGGGGATAGAAGGTTATGGTCCCCACGGTCGGCGCCAATGTTCTGTTCTATGAACAGGACCTAATTGGACTTGACTAGGTGTCAAGCCTAGAGCCTACGTACCCTTTGAAGGGATCAAAGTCCACGTCGTTCGCAGTATCCTTGGAGGCGTGAGGCCAGGGGGTGGTGTGTGTGCTCTGTGTGACAGAATGTAAAGTGAGCATAAGTTAGAACGTGTGCACTGTTAGCTCTCTATGGGTTTTGATGATGTCTAACAATTGTAAACAATGTGGAGATGTTTTTGTTAAAGTTTAGAATGGTTTAAACTTATCAATCTTAAGCAAAAACATTCTGTCAGAAACAAACTCGAGCCTGTCATGTTCAAGCTTGAGCCTAGTTTTGACAGAGAGCACAAACCTACCAGTTCAAATCATAAAATCGAGACTAAACCTGAAGTTTGAACTTAAAGTCTCTCCAAGAGCTTGCTTAAACTCGAGCCTATGGTTTCAAGCTCGAGTTCACCAATGGCAGTGAATTCTTATGTTTTCAAAACAAGTTCAAACCTGACACACCCTTTTTAAACCACAGGTTTGCAACCTCCAGAGGCAATCTTTTAAAGTTTTCACAACCTATGAACTCAAGCCTGTTATGGCAAACTCGAGCTCATCTCTGGAGGGAAGAAATTTTTCAAACTTAGGGATTTTCACAGACTCTGCACTGTTTTATTAATTCAAAAGTTTTCTAGTTTGAAAAATCTCAAGAGTTTACAAAATAAGCAAACTCGAGCCTAAGGCAACAAACTCGAGCCTAAAAGTTCCAGAGAGCAAAAGCGTTTAAACTTGAGGAAAAACTCTAGAGTTCAATTTATAAACCTCAGGTTTGAGCTTCGTAAGAGTAAACTTAATCTTGGCAAAAATAGTACCAAACTCGAGCCTAGTATGATAAGCTCGAGCTCAAACCTTACAGAGAGCAAAAAACTTTTCAATATGAAATAAACTCTAGAGTTTGTCCCACAAACCTCAGGGTTTGTCTTTTCAAGTTAAAACTAAGCTTTGTCTCGAACAGTGTTAAACTCGAGCCTGCCACTAATAGAATCGAGCTTATCCTTTTAAAGTTAAAGTTTCCAGATCTAAAAAACGAGACATTCTTCTCTGGATGAAACAAGCTCGAGTTCAAAACTAGCAAGCTCGAGTTCATTTCAACCTGAGAGCAATGTGACTTTTCAATGACTTAAGAACCTCAGGTTTAGAATACAAACCTCAGGTTTACATGTTTTACACTAAAATGAGTTTGTATATTAAAGCACCAAACTCGAGCCTGGAAGAACTAAGCTCAAGTTCGTGACGCTGTTGCAGAAATCCAAATCTGACGAATTCCAAAAACATTCTTGTTTGTTCTTAATCCTTTGCAATATTATTCTCTGATATTCCCTGCTATGTTTAACGACTTTGTTAGTGGATTTCATATGTTTTAAGAATGTTTATTGATGAGTTAAAGCATAAAGCAAAAAGCAAGTTCAGAACATTTAATGCAATGCTCAGAAAGTTACTTCCTCTGGCCAATCCATCTGCACACGCCTACAAAGCATTAAAGAGGAATTGCTGCAACAAGAAACATCCTCGGAGTATAAAGTCAACTATGATGACATGGCCAACTGGATTAAGAGTAATTAAGTGAGAAAAGGTCCAAAAACCACTCCAGAACACTTGGGCAATCTCTCCAACGGATTTATTTGGAAAGCAAAGGTCATTTATTGATCTCTGAGTATAAATATAAGAGCATTCAAGTCTTTCCAACAACTACAACAACTGAGAGCGAATTGCATTGAAGTTTACATTAATCTCTTTTAGTTTTTTCATATGTGTAGTATCTTTTGATACAAGAGCTTCAGTGTTCATTCATATCTAGTCTTGAGAGAGTTTTTCCTTCAGATTATCATTTATTGTAAAGGTACCACAAGTCAAGGGGACTTGGTGGTTGGGATCATTGATTACAACTTGTAAGGGGAGTGAGTTCTAGTGAGAGAATCACTTCTTGAGTGCAGAGTGTGTAATCTTTGATATAGTGGAAATCCCAGTGAGGCTGGGGACTTGACGTAGGTCAGTGGTTAGGACCGAACCAGTATAAATCTTCTTGTGTCTTGCTATTCTTCCCTCACTCTGTTTTACCCTGTTTTCATAGTACAAAAACAGAGGAATTTCGAAATTTTTATAATACCCAATTCACCCCCCCCCCCTCTTGGGTATTTGGCTCCATCTTCATGCACCTGATTAGTCGACCTCCGTATTTATGGAGGTGTCCGAGGCGGATATTCCGGGCTAGCAAGATACTCGGAATGAGTAAGATCCGGGGCCAAGATACCCGGGGCCGAGATATTCTAGGCGGGTATCTCAGGATACCGATCTGGGTAGATCCTATCTTGTTAAGATACCAGATCCTCCCTCCTGACGTGTTAGTCATGCTTCCTGCTTCAGTTGGGCCGTACCATGGATTTGGGTCATTGGGCCGGTCCGTAAAAATATTAAAGTGGGGTATTTTGGTCAAACAAAAGTTTAAGAGTCAAATTTAACGATCAACTAACGGTTTGGGTGGATATAAATGAAATCTCAAATATATGAGGGAGGTTTATGTAATATATATTGTAATTTTAAGGGAGGTTTATATGAGTTTTTAAAATAGTGTAATTAAGGTAAAATGTAGGGGTAGTTAGAGTATTTTACTCTTAACTAATTTATATAATGGTATTTTAGGAAGATGGGTCAAATGGTAAAAGATTTTTCCAATCACTAAAGATAAGTTATCTCCGGTAACCTCAAAACTATGTCGTTTTGGATTAATAAAGGGTGTTTTCGTAATTTTTTTTATTTTTTATTATATAAATTTTACCGAAACATCCTTCATTAATTTACCTAAAATTACAAACACGCCCTTCATTATTTTAAAACAACGTATTTTCAGGGCCACTCGAGATAACTTTATCTTCAGAGACTAGAGAAACACTTTTCCTTTAATTAATTTGACTTCTCTCCTTAATCTCTTCAAAATCTGTTAAATATACCTTATAATTAGGACCAGAGGTAGTACCTATTTAACCCAACAAAAATACACTAGAGACCTAAATGTCTTTCTTGTTTTTTAGGATTCTTTTAAAAACTATAGTTCGTCAAAAAAAAAAATTTGTTAAGCATGATTTTGTGAGTTTCTCCCCCTATAAGAATGTTGGGGCAAGTGTTAAAATTTTAATATGGAAAAAATAATTTATAAATAAAATTCTAATTTTTTTCGTTAAAATTTAAATTTTTTTCTTAAAAATGTTTTAGTTCACAGTTTGAATGTAAACCAAATATTTAAGAATCTACTTTCATGGATTTGAATAAGAGTATCATCATTTAATTTTTATATATTTTAATTGAGTTGTATTTTATTTAGACTTTTTTTTACCAATTACCGTAGCCTCCCTCACCTCTTACTGGAATAGCGTGAGAACCGCCCAATCTCTCCGCAAATTATTAGGTAAGCCGAGGGTATGCTTGCGTGAATCTCTCCGCTAAATCCAAACTTTGAGTTTTTCTTTTTCTAAATTAAGAAATTTATTTTTTTAAAAAAATGATTAAAATAAAATGAGAATTTTTAGATGTCTCATCCACTGTTGTCAAAAACTAGCGTAAAAATGTATTATTGGAGTGATACATGTTAAGACGCAACTCAAAACTGTCCTCAATAAAAACAAGTAGAAAAGCCGTGTAAAACTTTAAAACAATAAAAACTTATGTTTTATTGCTTTTATTTAAGACATATATATATGGGTAAAGGATTTCTCCTGTCACTGGAGATAGAGTTATCTCTAGTGACCCCAAAACTACGTCGTTTTGGATTAATGAAGGGTTTGTTAGTAATTTCAGGTGAATTAATGAAGGGTGTTTCTGTAATTCTGTTTATTTTTTAACCATATACATTTTACCAAAACACCCTTCATTAATTCACTTGAAATTACTAACAAACCCTTCATTAATCCAAAACGACGTAGTTTTGGGGTCACTGGAGATAACTCTATCTCCAGTAACAGGAGAAATCTTTTTCCCTATATATATATATATATATGGGAAAATTATTTATGCAGCCACAGCACCTAAGCTTCTGTACTGTGAACCTTAAAAACTACGTCGTTTTGATTAGTATAAAAAAAAAATCAAAATCAAAACACCTTGAAAAATCCAGCGCTATCGTAGCAACCTTCAACTGATCCAACAAAACACTTCTCCAGTATCCGATCGCTCAACTGTTTGTGAATCTCTCCAGATGATAGCAATTTGATTTCAGGTTTACACTATCTGTGATTTGATTTCAAAATAGGAATTATCTATGATTTGATTTCATTCTGTGACGTCTTTTATCATGCCGACTATTATCTTCGAGTACCACTTTGATTTCTAAATTTAGTTATAAGGTTTTAATTCATTAGCTGGAGGTTTTCGATAGATCCGCAATTTGCTTTGATTTTCACAATAGTTCGCGATCGGAAATTATCTGATCATGGGTTGTTTTTTAAAAAAAAAAAAAAATTAAGGCGCGCCATCATATTGATTCTTCTTCTCTCTTTCAAATTTATGATAACGTTGGATTTTTAAAAAAAAAAAAAAAATTAAGGCGCGCCATCATATTATGGTTATTAAAACCTAAATATTAGTTCGCGATATCCTAGGGATCTTAAGAATCATCCTAGATATACATTTATGTATATATTAACCAAGTTGGGTTAAATACAAATAGAGAATTATCTCATGAAAATATCCGGTAACCTGTTTAATTAAGGTGTGCTATTCCTATTCTTCTTCACGATAGCGTTGGATTTTCCAAGGTGTTTTGATTTTTTTTTTTTTTCCTTTTATACTAATCAAAACGCTATTCCTATTCTTCTTCACGATAGCGTTGGATTTTCCAAGGTGTTTTGATTTTTTTTTCCTTTTATACTAATCAAAACGACGTAGTTTTTATGGTTCACAGTACAGAAGCTTAGGTGCAGTGGCTGCACAAATGATTATATATATATGGGAAAATCATTTGTGCAGCCATAGCACCTAAGCTTCTGTACTGTGAACCTTAAAAACTGCGTCGTTTTGATTAGTATATTAAAAAAAAAATCAAAATCAAAACACCTTGGAAAATCCAGCACTGTCGTAGCAACCTTCAACTGATCCAACAAAACACTTCTCCAGTATCCGATCGCTCAACTGTTTGTGAATCTCTCCAGATGATAGCAATTTGATTTCAGGTTTACACTATCTGTGATTTGATTTCATTCTGTGACGTCTTTTATCATGCCGACTATTATCTTCGAGTACTGCTTTGATTTCTAAATTTAGTTAAAAGGTTTTAATTCATTAGCTGGAGGTTTTCGATAGATCTACAATTTGCTTTGATTTTCACAATAGTTCGCGATCAGAAATTATCTGATCATGGGTTGTTTTTTAAACAAACAAAAAAAAAATTAAGGCGCGCCATCATATTGATTCTTCTTCTCTCTTTCAGATTTATGATAACACTGATTTTTTTTAAAAAAAAATTAAGGCGCGTCATCATATTATCGTTATTAAAACCTAAATATTAGTTCGCGATATCCTAGGGATCTTAAGAATCATCCCAGATATACATTTATGTATATATTAACCAAGTTGGGTTAAATACAAATAGAGAATTATCTCATGAAAATATCCGGTAACCTTCAGTGTTTAATTAAGGTGTGCTATTCCTATTCTTCTTTACGATAGCGTTGGATTTTCGAGGGTGTTTTGATTTTTTTTTTTTTTTTCCTTTCATACTAATCAAAACGACGTAGTTTTTATGATTCACAGTACAGAAGCTTAGGTATAGTGGCTGCACAAATGATTTTCCCTATATATATATACTCATATTTATTTAACAAAAACAGTGAAAGAAATAGAAATTATATGTAGTTGGAGTTTAATGTACGTAGTTCATGAGGGTATATTGTTGGCAAAAAATAATATTATAAATCATTTCAATTTGGGAGAATCCCAATTAAATCCAACTGAAATATCAAAATCTAAATTTAGGCCTACATTTTTTAAAAATTCATAATAAAACCAAGAGGTCTCATTGGAAATTTATGAATATTATTAAAAGATAAAAATGCCCATTTATAGTTAAGAAGAAAAATTGAAAATACCTTTGACCAAAACTCTAATTTAGACATACACTTTTAAGAATTTCCTAAACATTTTATTTATTTAAACGATAGTTTAATCCTTTCATTTCATTTTGTTTATTTAAACAATAATTCAGTATTTTTATTTAATTATGCAATTTACATTATCTTAAAATCGTAAGTTCCTTAAGCGGTTTAAAAATCTTAATTTTTTTACATGAAGTTAAAATATCTTAATTAATTTACATTTTATTAAATGTCATTTTTTTCTCAGAAAAAATGTTTCACGCCAGCAGTACTTCATTAATTCGAATGAAATGAATTAGAAATAATGGGAACTTATTGTAAATTATAGGTTAGATTGAAGGACGAGAAATTTCGTCAGCAGTACTTCTACATTAAAAACTCTTGGATTTTTTTTTCTCTGTTCTTATATAAAGAAATATCATGTTATGCTATCTTGAAAAATTCAGAAATTCTGCTTTACCTTCTACAATGACCTGCAAAATGTTCTTGACGGAGAAAATGAAATAAAAACGTTTTATTTATCAAAACAAAATGAAATAAAAAGATAAAATTTTCGTTTGAATTAATAAAACAATTAGAAATTTATTAAAAGTGCAGGTCTAAATTTGAATTTTGGTCAAATGTATCTTCAATTTTTCTTTTTAACTATAGATGGGTATTCTAGTCTTTCAACAAGATTCATAAATCCCTTATGAGACCTCTTGGCTTTATTAGAAATTTGTTAAATGTGTAGACCTGAATTTAGATTTTAACATTTTGGTTGGATTTAATTGGGATTCTCCCTTTAAATTTTGTAAAATATTTAATATTTTAAATTTTTTTTATTACGGATAGAATTTAGGTCAAATTGTTTAAATCTATATTAGTTTAAGTTCATTGGTGAACACTTTTTAATTACTAACTATGAAAAAATAACAAGTGTGTCAATATGAAAATTATAAATTATAATTTATATTATAAAAGCTAATACAAAAATTCAAAAGTGCACAATAGACATTTTTACAAATTATTTACAAATTCACCACTTATTATAATAAATCTCTAATTTATCTTTTGACAAATTGGTTAACATTACACTGGTCTGTGATATAAATCTTATATTAAAAACCGAATGTAGTATATACTAGTTATTTGTTTAATACTTTTAGTAAATTTTGACAAAATTAAACTTACTTTTTCTAAATGAGGAAAAGAAAAAAGAAAACTAAATCAAAAAATGGTAAAGTTGCAAATCAATGGGATTATAGCTCATAAATGCCTAATTTGCAGCAAGACTCCCCTATTTACAAATGTTTCTATATGTATTAACAACTTATCTTTTGTAACTCCACTGTGATTTTTTTATTTCCGAATTTAAAAAGAACAAAAATTAGTTTTAACCGGAATGATGAGAATATGGAACAATGAGTGAGAACTTTTTCCTCATATTCTTGACTAAATGTAGCTATTTGTCTTTTCTTTTTCTTTTTTTTTTTATAAAGGGATAATAATTACTTACTTATTTCCTTGGTTATTCTTCACTTTTAATATATAAAACTATACATACAAATTCTAAATATGCTACATCAAAGATTCTGTAACAGAAACCATTTCATATTATGGTTGGCGTTGTTTAAGCATACTTAGTGATGTAAAGATTATAAAATATTATAATACAAATTAAACTAGATGCGTGATTCTAGACTGGACTAGTAGTTGAGACTTGAGAGCTCCTCTTTGTTCGGATCTTGACCAGGTCCGAGCTTCCCAACCGAAAACAACAATAAAAAATATTGACTATGTAAGGTACATGATTTAAAAATTAAGTTTTGATTACAACTTAAATAATAAGATTGTAAAACAAACTAAGCGTTTATGTCAATGAAATAAAGCAACCTAGGAAAACTCACACTTGCCTTCATTCCTCTATCCTTTCCTTCCACTACCCATCTCCACAATTTGAACAGTACAAATTTAATGTCTTATAAAATTACTAATAAAATATCAAATTATTAAAAAAAATAAACAAATAAACTCAAATTGTTAATTTCTAATCATGATAATTTAAAACTGCAATAAATAATGTGATAATTTAAAACTACAATAAAAATAAGAAAAAGTATTTCTCCAGTTACTGGAGATAAGTTATCTCCGGTGACCCATAAAACTACGTCGTTTTGAATTAAAGAAAGGTATTTTTTAATTTTGAGTGAATTAATAAAGAGTGCAAAATTACGGAAACATCCTTCATTAATCTAAAATGACGTAGTTTTAGGAATCATTGAAAATAACTTATTTCCATTAACTGGAGAAGTCTTTTACCCATAAAAATATTTAAAAAACAATTTTATAAAACATTAATTCTGAACCACTCAAATTTTAATCAAATGATGAAGATGGATAATGGAGGGAAAATGAAAATGAGAAGGTAAGCTAGTCCGAAAAACTCTACTACTACCAAAAACCGTTTTACCTTTCTACTACCCAAAAAAAAAAAAAAAAACCCCACAATATCTAAATCGTTAGTCTTTTTTGCCCCTCATCAAATCCTATCCATGCCCTCTAAACTTTCAAAACAAGATTCATCTCCCTTTCTTTCTCGAGACAACATTTAATTTAATGAATATACATTTACATTATTCACTGAACCAACATTTGCACCTTGTCCCGTACTTAACTAAGCAGTATGCTTTTATTGTAGTTGAGCAATAGAAAAGCTTTTAGAAGTCCAGGTTCATAAGAATATGATAAATCACTCGACACTTTTCATTTTTAAATCTCCTCAGATCCATAACATACATATACTCATTCATCGTATGTTCATTTGGATTAACTTTTTTAAGTGGTTTTGTATTAATGATGATAACTCGTGCAAAATGTTTTTTTAGTAATCATCCCAAATTGGCATCTGGTCATGAATTCTTGATCAATTTTGTGCATTTGATTACTACAATTCGATGGACTTTCTAATTTCCAACTATTTTACCTTTCGGTAAGCCAATTTTAAGTATGTGTGGCAAGATATATATAACGTGCATTACCATGTACCGGAAGAGCTTTTAACACCAGTTAAAAGTGGCTTTCTAGCGTGGATGAGAGTTGGCACAGATAATAAGGAACGGGCCCAAGTCCCAAAAGGACGAGGGTTCGATTCCCGCTACCGTTGTGAGGGCTCCTTCAGTAGGTAATCATATAAGAACCCCTGTAAGTGCTCAAAGAGCCCAGGGCCATATCCTGGCCTTAGTGAGGGACCGGTGCCGAACCCACCTAAACTTTTTGATATAAAAAAAAAAAAAAAAAAAAAGTGGCTTTCTACCTCATTTCTGAAATAACTGTACAAAAGTCTTTCATGTATAATATATTATCATTAGGACATGCATGGATGATAGATCTTCTCTTACTCAATATCCATTGAACACAACATTTGTGGCGCGATCCAATAATTCATTACTTTCCTATGATATTTTACCGTATTATATCCCTTGTGTATAACTATTAATTGCATATCTCCTCATTATTGGGTATAAATCCAGAATATTCCCGCAGCTAAAAATAAAAAGAAATGTAATAGCAAAAGTCATATGAAAAAATAAGGGCAGGTTCCAGACATGTGGGTTTGTAGTAACAAATTACAATAGCTACTGTCAATTTGTGGCTTTTGCCTATGTAATTCAATAATTGAGAAGATGCTCTATTTATAGATATTATTGTGCCATTATGAATATTTAATGGGAAATAAATAGGAGAATTGTATCTTCATGTCATAGATACTTGAGTTTTTTTAAAAAAAAAATAACAAAGATGTGGGTCCCACCATTTCATATGTGTGTAAGAATCTTCTTGTCATGCAATATGATAAGTGTAAACCCCATATTTAATCTACGATAATTCAGATTTCCAATAATATTCAGATTTCCAATAATGTTTGCCCTCATCAAATTTCTTGACTGAATTTAAAAAGTGTTTCGAGCAAAAAGAATTTAAAAAAGTGTTAGAATTTGAAAGATTATAGTAAAGAGGAAACAATTATTGAATACTTAAGTAAAAGAGAGTACATATGAGCCTTTATATAGACAAACCAAAAACTTAAGTCAAACCCTATCATCTAATCTAATCTAATCAAAATATTAAATGTAATAGTAAATTTAATAATATCTCAGATTTATACTTCTCAGATATATAAAATATATTAAATAATGATATAACATAATATCCATAACAAATATCTAACACCACCTTAAAACTCAAGATCGCTTGATAGAAAGCAACTTGGGTTTGTCTACTAAAAACTTGAAGCGACCAAGATTAAAAGATTTAGTAAACAAATCAGCCAATTGATACTCCATTCGAATTTGGCCAAAAAAAAAAATACTCCATTCGAATGGGAATAAGCTTCATAGTGCCTCACACAAGATGTTGTCGGGTAAAATGACAGCCAATCTCGATATGTTTTGTTCGCTCATGGAACACATTGTTGTGAGCAAACTTAATAGTTGTTTGAGTGTCACAAAATATATCAGTGGAGGATGTTTAGGAAGCTCCCAAATCATCAAGTAGCCAACGGAGCCATACAACCTCAGCAGTAGTACAGTATCAACTAAAGCGCGATATTCTGCCTCAGCACTAGATCGAGAGGCTAGAGTATATTTCTTACTCCTTCAAGAGATAAGAGAGTCACTAAGAAATAAATGGAACCCACTTGTAGACCGACGATCAGCACAGTTACCTCCACAATCAGTGTCGGTGTTGGCTTATAAAGTGAGAGAATACCTATCAGAGAAATAAAGTCAATGATACAATGTACCCCTGACATATCGAAGAATCCAAAGAATAGTCGCATAATGAGTAGTCTGAAGCTCAAACATTAACTGACTCACAATGTGGACCGCGTACGAAATATCTGGACGAGTCACTGTAAGATAGATGAGTCTCCCAATTAACCAACTGTCGGTAATGTGTGGGGTTCTCTAGCAAAGTCTCATCAATATGAACAAAGTGTGCATTAGGCTCAATGGGAGTATTCTCAATCTCATTGTCAGTACAGTGAGAAAGGCCTGAGATATCAAATCAGAGGCATACTTGACCTGCGAAAGAGAGATAGCACTCTCCCCATGATGTACCTCAAGACCAAGAAAATAATTTCGTCTTCCAAGGTCCTTCATCTCAAATTGTTTCCCCCAAGTAAATTTTAAGCTCTTCAACTCTTGTCAAATCACAACCTGTGATAATCATGTCGTCAACATATAAGAGAAGTAGAACAATACCACGTAACTACTCCGAACAAATATAGCAGAGTCATGAGGGCTGCAAGTAAAGCCAAGATGGCTCATGATTAGAGCTGGGAATCAGGGCCGGCCCGGCCCTACAGGGCCTGGCCCTCCAGGGCTTGGGTCCTACAGGGCCGGCCCTCCAGGGCCTGAGATAAGGAAAACATCTGTTTTTCAAAGCTCGGCCCGATAGTACCAGGGCCAGGGCCGGCCCTACAGGGCCTGAAAATTACTATTCGAAATTTTAATTATTTTTTTTCTAGGTTTTTTCCAAAGAAATATAATTAGTAAATTGCAACCATTAAAGTTCTAATCTATCAAATAAATATTATCAACATTAAATATCTAAACAATACAAATCATCCAACAAATAAACACATTCATTAATTCGTAATAAAAAACAAATCATTGTCCACAATTGACTCACATAAAACTTAAGAAGTATTAAACTAAACAACATTAGATAACTCACATAAAATATAAAAGCATACCACTATCATTGTCAATTGTCACCTTCTTCATCACTCTCATCAATTTCATAGATATTTGATTATGCTTCACTTTGAGCAGAAGGCTGTGTTTCAGGAGTAAAAATGTTATGAATTTCTTCTCCTGCATCATGAACACATCCATAATAATCATTATCTGCAACAAATAATATATCAAATCATAAAATCAGAGTATAGTTATTATGTATTTATATATGTGCCTCCTAGCCTCTTCCTCTTGGCATTCTTTGACTAATTTTTTTTCTTAAAAAAAATGAAAATGCTACAGTAACAGGGCCTGCAGGGCCGGCCCGAGGCCCGATAAAGCCCGAGGCCCTACAGGGCCGGCCCTGCAGGGTCAAATTCAAATTTCAGGCATATTTTTCAAGCCCGAGCCCTACAGGGCCAGGGCTTAAAAGGGCCGGCCCGACGGACCCGGCCTGATTTCCCGGCTCTACTCATGATACTACTAAACTTAGCAAACTAAGCTTAAAGGGCTTGCTTAAGCCTATAAAGGACTCGACGAAGATGACAAACTTTATGTTGTGGATAAGGATATCCAGGAGGAGGCTTCATATAAACTTCTTCCTCCAAATCACCTCAAGAAGGCATTTTTTGACATCCATCTGATGAAAAGTCCAGTGCTTAACAGTAGCAATCGCAAGAAGGCTGCTTACAGAAGTAATTCGAGCAACGAGACCTAAAGTCTCCTCATAATCAATACCGTACCCTTGAATGAATCCCTGGGCTACCAAACGTGCCTTTTGCTACTTAAGAGAGCCATCTGAGTGAGTCTTATTTTTATATACCCATTTTCACCCAACTAAGGTCTTCTCAAGGAGAGAAGTCAACAAGATCCCATGTTTGCATTTTCTTCAAGTCCTGTAGTTTTTCATTCATAGCTTGTTGCCAAAGGGGATCGCGCGAGCTGGCTTCTTTATAAGATTGGGGTTCCTAAATCTAGAGGATGGTTGACAAACAATGGTAATCATTAAGGTAGGAAGGAGGATGTCTTACACGGGTAGGCCGAGTAGTGTTAGGTAATATGAGCTCTATAGGTGAAACTTGTGAAGGAAGAGAAGAGACAGAAGGCTCATCTAGAGTGGGTACTACATGAATCTAAGTCACTAGGAAAAAGATCAAAAGAAGTATCTCTAAAAATAGAAGGCCTGGGAGGAGAAAGTGAGGAAAGATTAATCAAAGATGAAAATTGAATATGTTCCCAGAAAACAACATGACAAGAGACTCGAATGCGCTGAGTGATATGGTCCAAGTAGCAGTAACCCTTATGTTTTGAATCATAACCAGGGAAGCAACAACACATGAGCACGAGCTTGTAATTTAGTAGTCTCATGAGACGGGAGGAGGACAAAACAGACGCAAGCAAAGACTTTTGGAATACTATAGTCAGGAGGTGTACCATGAAGAAGCTCAAAAGGAGAGATGCTGCCAAGAACTAGTGTAGGTGATAGAATTTCAAACTCAATTCTCTTTCACTCACCGCCAGATTTAATGAAGATGAGGTGTCAATAATTAGAAGCATGTGGTGTCAAAATAAGCTAGTGGTGTCAAATGTATAAAGAAGTATGGCAACGTGTTATGAGTAGAAGAAATGGGCTGCTGATGAGTTGCCAAATGTTTATAAATTAAGAGCAGGAGGTGTCACGCATAAGAAGGAAGGCAATTGGATGAAGTAAAGATGGCAATAAAGAAATGAAAAAAAGAGATGACGGCATAGAGAAATAGGCGGCAAATGAAACCTATATATATGTGTGTTTTAATGTTGTAGTTTGTGTGTGTGTGTCCGAAACATCAAAAGAAAAAAGAGAGATCTGAGAGGAAAAATTAGTGAGAAGTGCCGAAGCACTTGTTAAAAAAATTAGGAGAGTTTTTGTTTGTGTGAGGAGAGTGGTGTATTGTATTTGAGTTTATAATAGAAGTATTATTCCCATCTTTTATATCTTCAAATTCCAACAGTAGGGACTCTATTAATGCAAAAATAGTTGTCAATACTGCTTCACCCTAGAAACGTTCAGGAGAGGAAGAGGAAATAAGCAAGGCTCTGACTGAATCAAGGATATGACGGTTTTTACGTTATGCCCGACCATTTTGCTAGAGGTTTAAGGGCAGTAGTACTGAGAGAGGGTGCCCTGATTATTAAGAAATTTAAGCAATTTGGAATCACGGTATTCTAATGCTTTATCACAGTGAATGACTTTGATAACTTTTGAGAACTGAGTTTGAATCATAGTAGCAAATTTAATCTAAAATCAAGTAACTCAAATCGGTTTTTCATCAAATATGTCCAAGTATAGCGTGAATTGTCATCAGCAAAAATCACAAAATATCGAGATCCTCCCATAGAGGGAGTAGGTGCGGGGCCCCAAATGTCTCAATGAACCAAGTCAAAAGTTGAATTAACAACGGAATCATTTTGATGAAATTATAAAGCATGTTGTTTGGCTGTTTGACATGAAATACATTGCAGAGACTCATCATTAACATGACCTACGAGACCACGAGAAAGTAAGGGACGAAGTTTACTCAAAGAAAGATGAGCAAGACGATCATGCCATAAATCAAGAGATGAGGATGTGGTAGTAGCACACAATCCAGGAGAAGTGACTTCAGGGAAATGCAGTGAGTTGAGCTCAAACATACGACTGATCGACCTTACGCCCAGTCTCAATAACATGTCGTGTCTGAGAATCTTTCACAACACAACCACGTTTTGTGAATAATACATCATAACCCATATCAACAAGTTGTCCAACGGAAATGAGATTAAAGCTGTTAGTAGGGACGAGAAGAGATAAAGAGGGCAAAGAACTGATACTAATATGACTAACAGTCATTTGGGAGTTGTTAGTATATGTATATGATGGGTAGTAGTATTCTATGACATAGAAGAAAAGAAGTTTTCCTGGCCAGTCATATGACTGCAACAAGCAGAGTCAAAGTACCAGGAGGCACCTAAGGAAGTAGCTATGACAGCAGGTGGATTGGAAGTACTTGAGATAAGTTTGCTGAGTAAAGCCTTAAGGTCTACAGTGGATCTTCCCTAATCAGACCTGGGAGGGCGAGTTGGGCATTGGTTAATAAGATGCTCGGTCTTCTTACAATATTGACAGAACAGGGTAGGACAATTTGCAGCTATATGACCCCTTTGTTGACATTTTTGACACTTAATATAGGGACAAAGATCAAAAGAATCATTAGACCGAGAGCAGAGACAACAAGATTTAGAGGTTCGGCCAGACGCAGCGAAAGCCATCTTAGGGGTCCGTTGAGTCAAACTATGTCAAAAAGCTGTCTAAAATGTGGATCTGGATAGAACCTGATGAACTGCGAATGAAGGAACATGCGTGTGGCGGTGCAGGTTAGAATTACAAGGATTATAGTAAAGATAAAACAAGCTTCAAAATATATATATATATATATTTTTTTTTTTTTTTTTTTGTTCAATGCTTCAAAATATTATTGAATCCTTGAGTAAAAAAACATACATATAAGTCTTTATATAAATAAACTAAAAGCTAAAATTGAACCTGATAATCAAATTTAATCTAATATAATATTAAATCTAATAATGTGTCAGATTTATACTTCTAAGATATATAGAATATATTTTGAGCAAAAAAAAAAAAGATATATAGACTATATTAAATACTAATATATGATTTGATATAATATCCATTTCAAATATCTAACAAAAGTATATTGACATTAATGTAAAAATATAAAATTAATGGTGATAAATACAAGAAATAACTCTTGTCTTCCATGTTTTGTTTATGAAAGTTTTAAAAGAGCCTATGTAAATATGTAATATATGGAAAATGTATATAACTGTAGATTTATGATAGGAAAAAGAGGATAGGGGAAAAAGGATAAAACTTAGGTAAAATTGTTTATATTCATGAAATTAAGTTCATATGTGAATTTACAAGCGCACAAACGCATTTATTAACTAACTGTAACGATATAAAAAGTGCTCATAATGTATATATGCATTTTAATAACTAATAATAGCAAAATAGCATGTGTTCATATGAAAATTTAAAATCTTAATAAGAGCTAATACAAAAATTACAAGTAGTGTTCTTTGATAATACATTTTAGGGTTAAGGTGCATCAAGCAAGCACCTTGAAATATTTTTTCAAGTGCATCCAGTACTTTGACTGAAAGTATTTTTTTGATGCACCAAACTCCCTAAAGTATTTTTTTTTTCAAGTGCGTCCAATACTATTTTTTTGGTACATCCAACACACTGAATATTTTTTTAGATATATCCAACACCTTAAATTATCTAAATTGTTAAGAGTAAAATTGTACAAAAAATATTTTAGAACACTAAATGCACCTGAAAAAATATTGCAGGTTGTTATTTACACCTTAACCCTATATTATTTAAGAGATAGCGCTTTGTTCATAACTTATAAATATTACGACTTTATAAGTTTTATATAAAATATAGACGTATAAACAATAAATTCTAATAACATATAAATGAATTCTTTCTATCTACCTCTCCAAGGATTCAAATACTAATAGGTCAGGAATTTAAGTTGCCCCATTTTCTCGTGGGGAAAAAAAAAACAGTTGCCCCATTTTGAGGGGTTGGAAAAAAGTGCAATCAAAATAAATAAAAATGTTACCTTTCTGCCTACCTAAAGCTGAAAATTTTCGATGCAGTCCTGGTAGACTTAAATAAAGATGCCGTCTATTTATTTATGTTCCTTTTTGGCCAATAAAGATGCCGTTTATTAGTTTATAGAATCATGTAAATCATCGAAATGTTGGTAATTATGAAAGTTCTTGGTCAAATATAGATCAGCTTCAAATCCAAAACAGAAGCAAACCAATAATATCTACAATAACTTTGAAGTTAGTTTTTTTCTAATAAAATTCATAAGGACTCTTCAAATCTTCAATAGACCGATCTAAATATAAGAATTAGCCTTGACCAAAACTTCCTCAAAAATTGCTATTTTCCACTTCCAATGTAAACAGACTTATTTTCTGTACGGGTCATGATTAGTTGAGTAATTTTTTCCAAAAGTTTATGATATTGTATCATCACTTCAGGCTCAAAAAATGTTTCAACACTCACTGCTATAGAATATCATCGCATCAATGTATCAATGTGATAAATATATGGATAGACAAACAAATGGATAGATAGATAAATGTGCACATAAGTATATGAGACTAAGTCACCTCAAAACCGATCACCTAACCTAAAAAACTGTTCATCTACTGCGTATTCTTTGGCGCCTTCAAGATAAAAGATTTTGGCACCACCATATGTTATGCGCCTCTGACTTTCTTGATGTGTCTTGGGGCTGAGTCTTCCTTTTGCTTGTGGCTCTACAATGCTTCCAGAAAAAGTTGTGTTTCTGATCTCCTCGTTATCTTTGTTGCAAGTTCCATTGTTCTTTCTTTCCTTACCAACATCAGTTACTGCTTGTGGTGATCTTTCGACATCTTGGGAGTTAGATTCATCTTGCAAAGGGTGTTTGGAATTTGACTTTTCTATAATGGGATCATCAATTACAGGAATAACCTGCAATATGTCAAGCAAACAACATCAATCAATTTTTGTATTTAGAGATAAAAGAGTAATGTTTATGAGAAATAATATAAAGAGCTTCTAGTTAGAGGATAAAAAACCCCTATCCAGAAAATACAAGGGGAAAAAAGCTCAGGGCAGAATGAATTCCTTATCAAACTTTGTGGTAAAGGAGAGCTTTATTGTCTCTTTACCTCAAAATTATCAGCTTGTGGTGATTCTTTGATATCTTGTGTGCTAGGTTCATCATTCGAGGGGCGTTTGAAGAGTGGCTTTTCAACAATGGGGTCCTCAATTATTGGGACAACCTGCAATATATCGAGCAAATAACATCAGTCAATTTTTCTAGTTAGGGATAAAAGAAGAATGTTTATGAGAAATAACACACAGCCTCTCCTTAGAGTATAAGGAATTCCCTATCTAGAAAATACAAGGAAAAAAGCTCAAGACAGGACGAAGTCCTTATCAAATTTTGTGGTAACGGAGAGCTTTATATTCTCTTTGCATACAAGATTTTATCACAATGTTCTAATCATGTAGATTATTGGACATTATGTGAAGCCTTGAGCAGGATATGAAGTAGTTTCATCTCTGGTGCGTGCTTGAGTTCATTGTTTAAATACCTCAGAGTGATCTGCTTGTAGTGATGCTTTGATATCTTGTGGACTAGATTCATCTTTCAGAGGGCGTTCCAAGTGTGGCCTTTCTACAATGGGGTCCTCAATTACCGGGATAACCTGCAATATACCAAGCAAATAACATCAGTCTGTTTTTCTTTGTGGAGACAAAAGAAAAAAGTTTACGAGAAAAGATAGAAGGGACATCCGGTTAGAGGATAAGAAATCCTCTATCTAGAAAATAGAAGGAAGGAAAAGCTCAATAACAAAACTAACTAACAAAGTACTTATCAAACTTTGTGGTAAAGGAGAGTTTTATGGTCGCTTTGCGTCCGAGATATTATACAATGTACTCGTTATGTAGATTATTAAATATCGTGTGAAGCCTCGAGTAGGACATGAAGTAATTTCACTTTTGTTCTATGCTTGAGTTCATTGAATAAATACCTCTAAGTTATCTGCTTGTGGTGGTACTATAAGATCTTGTGAGCCATATTCATCGTTCAAAGAGTGTTTGAAGTATGGCTTTTCAGTCATGGGGTCCTCAGTTACAGGTGGTTTGTTATCAACTATGCATGGCAATGCTGAGATAATCTGTAACATACATCAAGCAAATAACACCAGTCATCAAGCAAATAACACCAGTCACTTTCTGTTTCCTTCTTTTTTTGATAACAGATGAAACTGAACTACTTGTTAGAGGATAAGAAATCCTCCGCATAGGAAATACAAGAAAAAAAGTTCGAAATAGAACAAAGTCACAAAGTTCCTATGAAACTCCATGGTGAAAAGGAGCTATATAGTCTCTTTGCATATAAGAAATCACCACAATGTCTAATTATATAGATCATCGGACATCATGTGAAGTCTTTGTGGTAATTGTATGATTTAGCAAATAGTATTATTTTATTATTAGTGAGAAAATATAGGAGGAAGTTAGATCAGTGAGATAATCTAGGATTACGTTAGATTAGATTCTATATTTTTTAATTTTGAATTTCCTAGAATTCCTAAATCTGTTACAACAGATTTCACTACCTTGTAATCTATATATTTTCATGAATAAGCAAGGAAGATGCATCGGACTCAAATCATATCTGATCCTAAATCTCTACATGGTATCAGAGCACTCACTATAACGCGCTTCCGCCTCAAGTCCGATCAGCAACGTTACCTACTGTAACGTTCTCATACTTCCGAAGCCATCTCGTCAGACCCAGCGTCAAAACGCTGCAACTCCAGAGTTCGTCCTTCGTTCATCTCTGGCGTCAATATCGGATATCTCGTCCAGATCGTCATCCTCAACATCGTTCCTCATCTTAACGTCTTGTCCTCTGTACGACGTCCGACGGTCCTTCCTCATCGTCGACCGGTGCCGTTCAACCTTCAACCAGACTAGTTCTCTGTCTTCGACTCATCCGACAGTCCTCTGCCAAGCTTCATTTGGTCCTTCAAGTTCGTCCGAGTTCGCATATCAACGCCAAGGATAGTTACCTTCCGTTGCATCTCCGACGTCATTTGCATTTTGAGTATCGGATTTATCATTAGTTTTTCAATTTGATTATTTTTGCTGCCTCAAGTCTGATTGCACAATTTGGGCTCTATTTATTATTGGGCCTCGTAAAGTCTACCTTCAGCTCATTCAATTGGCACATTCAACTCCTGTTCAGCAAGCAAAAAAAAAAACTCCTGTTCAATCGTGATTTTTACCAATCTACATGGCTTCACCAAATGATACAACACCACCTTTGAAGCCGAGTGATAATCTTCTCCACTCTTCCGATAGTCAATTAGTGTCGGAAAAATTGACTCTTCACAATTATCATGACTGGGCACGAGCTGTTTTGTTGTCTATTGGTGGACGTGGAAAACGGAAATTTTTAACTGGAGAAATCAAGCCACCATTAGATCAAAACTCACCAGCCTGGGCTCAATGGGATACTGATAATTCACTTGTCTGCTCTTGGCTCATCAATTCCATGTCTCCTCAGATTAAACGAAGCTTCATGTATCTTCCAACTGCCAAGGATATTTGGGATGCTGTCCTTGATTCCTATGTCGATGCCAAGGATTTATCACAACTATTTAATCTTCGTCGTCGCATCTGGAAGTCTTCTCAGGGCTCTCGGGATGTTGCTGAATTTTGGTTTGAACTTGTCGGTCTCTGGCAAGAAGAAGATCAAATGGTCAAAAATGAATGGGATTCTCCCGCTGATGCTACTCGCCACCTTCGAAATGTCGACACTGATCGGATTCTGATTTTTCTCGCTGGCTTAAACTCAGAATTTGATGATGCTCGAGCAAGGATATTGAGTAATTCGTCCCTTCCTCCTCTCCTAGAAGTATATTCGGAGATTCGCCGTGAAGAGTCCCGAAGAAAAACTATGCTTCTCAAGGCTATCACTTCAGGACCAGAAGCGTCTAGTTTCATTAGTAAGCACATTCCCTCTTCTGGTTCTAACAAATCTCGTCCAACGTGTGATCATTGTAAGAAGATTGGTCATACCAAAGACAAATGTTGGAAACCCCACGGTAAGCCATCTGATTGGACACCTCGAAAACCAAGACCACCTTCTGCGCATCAAACTGTCTCTGAATCAGATACTCCTTCAGCATCTGTGCCTCCTTCTCTGAATACAAAACAGATGAGTCAACTTCTCACCTTGCTCCAAAATTTATAGTTCTCTCAAGGACCAGTTGCCACTATCGCCAAACAAGGTAATGATCATCTTGCCCTCATCCTCTTCATCAAAATGGATAGTAGACACTAGCGCCTCTGATCATATGACCTCAGATTCAAGAAACTTTACTTCCTATTCTCCTTTGGCTGGTAATAATCGAATTCGCACAGCTAATAATTCTAGTGCTCCCATTGCTGGTACTGGTACTGTACTCCTTTCAAGAGACTTAAAACTTGATTCTGTTTTTCATGTACCTCATTTGGCATACAATCTCCTTTCAATCAGCAAGTTGACAAAACATGCAAATTGTTCTGCTCACTTTTTTGCCACTCGTTGTATATTTCAGGATCTCTCCTCGGGGAAGACAATTGGCACAGCTAAGGAGCTTGACGGCCTTTACTATCTTGATGATTCCTCTGCGAGTGCCTTGTCATCACAAATAAAGACCTATGTCTCTCCTACTTTAGATGAAAATTTGATGTTATGGCATAGAAGGATGGGTCATCCTAGTTTTCAGTATTTACAAAAATTGTTTCCTCAATTTTCATTCAATAAAGAAGTTCATTTCCATTGTGAAACGTGTGAACTAGCGAAACATCATCGTACTACCTACCCTCCAACTCCCTATCACTCTACTCGACCCTTCTCCATCATCCAAAGTGATGTATGGGGCCCCTCTCGAGTACCTAACAGGACCGGATCAAAATACTTTGTCACTTTCATAGACGATCACTCTCGTATGTGTTTGGTGTACCTTCTAAAAGAAAAATCTGATGTGTTCAATATCTTTGTTGAATTCTTCCGCTATGTTCAAACCCAATTTAATTCCACAATTCAAGTCTTACACTCTGATAATGGCACCGAATATTTCAATCATACCTTGAGCCAGTTTCTCAAGTCTCACGGAATTGTTCATAAAAGTAGTTGTCCTAACACACCTCAGCAAAATGGCATTGCCGAACGTAAAAATCGACATCTTCTCGACATTGCCCATGCTCTTATGTACACTTGCCATGTTCCCAAGTATTTCTGGGGCGATGCACTCCTTACTGCCACCCACCTTATTAATAGACTACCTACTCGTGTCCTCTCTCATATGTCCCCTCTTGATAAACTCCGTGAGACTCATGTAACTTCACACCTTGATCACTCTCTTCCTCTCCATGTCTTTGGATGTACCGTATATGTCCACATTCACCATCCTCCTTCCAAATTTGACCCTAGGTCCATTCCTTGCATCTTTGTTGGCTATTCCAATTGTCAAAAGGGTTATCGTTGTTATGACCCCAAAACCCAACGACTCTTTGTCAGCTGAGATGTCACCTTTGCTGAAGCCATACCTTTCTATCCACACCCTTCGAGTCAGGGGAGAATTGGAGTGACTCTCAGCCTACTACTATACCTAAACCTATACCACCGTCCTATCCTGTGATCATATCCTTCACACCTGATTCCTCCACACTTGATTCACTCACAATGCCATCACAAACAGGGGGAGACCAATATTATGGCAAGGTTTACTCTAGGAGGAACAAAAAGGTAGTAGAGTCCATTATGCCTGAGGCTCAGCCACTCTTCCAACCGAAAGAGACTCCTGACGCCAATAAGGACCTAAACATGCCCATTGCATTGAGAAAGAAGACACGTTTCTGCACTCAACATCCTATTCAAGACTACATGTCATATGGTAATCTCTCCCAGAAATATTGTCATTTTGTCACTAACCTTGATCAGGTTCAGATTCCCACAAATATACATGAGGCACTTGAAATTCCTGAATGGAAAGATGTTGTCTTGGATGAGATGAATGCTCTTGAGAAAAATCAAACTTGGGATATCACTAACTTACCCCAAGGTAAAAAGGTAATAGGGTGTAAGTGGGTATTTACCCCCAAGTACAATGCTGATGGTACCTTGAACAAGTACAAAGCCAGACTAGTCGCCAAGGGTTTTACGCAAACTTATGGCTTGGACTACAATGAAACTTTTGCCCCTGTAGCAAAGTTAAACACTGCCAGAGTCCCTATTTCCATTGCTGTTAATCTCGACTGGCCTTTACAACAGCTAGACATCAAAAACGCCTTCCTAAATGGAGATCTAAAAGAAGAAGTTTACATGACACTTCCACCTGGTTTTGAGAATGGTCACGGCAAACAGGTATGCAAGCTGAACAAGTCCATTTATGGATTGAAACAGTCTCCTAGAGCGTGGTTTGATAGATTTTCACAAGTCCTAAAGGCCGAAGGATATAACCAATGTCTCTCTGATCACACTATGTTCACTATGAACCATGAAGGTATGATTACTATCTTAATAGTATATGTGGATGACATAATACTTACAGGGAACAATCCTCAAGAAATGAACAGAATCAAACTGGCGCTGAACAAGGAATTTGAAGTCAAGGACCTTGGTAACTTGAAATACTTCCTAGGAATGGAAGTGGCTAGGTCAAAAGAAGGAATTCACGTTTCACAAAGGAAGTATGTCCTTGATCTACTAAAGGAAACTGGCATGCTTGGATGTAAGCCGAGTAAGACTCCCATCAGTGTCAAAAAGAAGAAGAAAAAAGTAGAACAGCCAACAACCGAACAAGAAGTGGCAGAAAAGAAGAAACAAGAAGAAGAGGAAAAACCAGCAGACATAGGGCGCTACCAGAGATTGGTTGGAAAACTTATCTATCTTTCTCACACACGGCCTGACATCGCCTTTGCAGTAAGTACTGCAAGTCAACATATGCACTCGCCAAAGCAGAAACACTTGAAAGTAGCATATAAAATCCTGAAATATCTCAAAGGAACTCCTGGTCGAGGTCTCTTCTTCAGAAAAACTAATCTGAGGACTATTGAGATATATACTGATGCAGATTGGGCAGGAGACCAAGAGAACAGTAGGTCTACTTCAGGCTACTGTACGTTTGTATGGGGAAATCTAGTGACATGGCAGAGTCACAAGCAACGAGTGGTATCCACAAGTAGTGCAGAATCAGAATTAAGATCACTATCTGAAGGACTCAAAGAAGGAATATGGTTAAAAAGAGTTGCCGACGAGACCTACACCAAGATAGAATCTCCATTAAAACTTTACTGTGATAATAAGGCAGCTTTAAGCATGGCATTGAATCCAGTACAACACAATAGAACTAAGCATGTTGATGTTGATCGTCACTTTATCAGGGAAAAGGTTGAAGATGGAATTATTTGTCTCTCCTATATACCTACAGAATTACAGCTTGCAGATATACTCACAAAAGGTCTACCCGAGGACAAATTTGAAGGTTTCGTATGCAAGTTGGACATGATGAGTATCTATGATCCAACTTGAGGGGGAGTGTGGTAATTGTATGATTTAGCAAATAGTATTATTTTATTATTAGTGAGAAAATATAGGAGGAAGTTAGATCAGTGAGATAATCTAGGATTACGTTAGATAAGATTCTATATTTTTTAATTTTGAATTTCCTAGAATTCCTAAATCTGTTACAACAGATTTCACTACCTTGTAATCTATATATTTTCATGAATAAGCAAAGAAGATGCATCGGACTCAAATCATATCTGATCCTAAATCTCTACAGTCTTGAGCAGAACATAAAGTTGTTTCAGTTTTGGTGTGTGCCTGAGATCATCGTTCAACTCTAAATTAATCTGCAGCCACAATTTTGTTGAATCCAGGATCTAATTTTGGATATAATCTTTTCGAAGGATTTTTCTATATTGTTTTTCTGGTAATTTATGACCATTAAATTATTATTTTCCTGATATTTTTAACTTTGCGTGCCATATTACAAATGATAACCTTACCATATTCATTGGCAACCTGTCCTTCGGGTTCTTTCTCAGACACTGCTCAATTACTTGGACCAATGAAAAAAGCTCTTGATCATCATAGAAGCTGCTAATTTTTGGATCCACCAATTGTGGGTATCTCCTTCCCCTAAGAAGTGGCTTTGCCTGGAGAAATGTTGTTCAATGCAATATGAAAAAGCAATGGAAGTTGATGTAAGAGAACTATCAGATTTCATAAACACAGGAATTTTCTTCGGTAATGCATAATATTTTTGGACAGGTTTGGTAATGCATAATTAAACATCGTGAATGCACTGATCACACTCTTTAGGCCTTGGTGCTTTGATTTCATAGGAACGTATAAATGATACAGACTTGGAGATAAGGGAAATGGTAAGTTGTAAAATAGCAGATAATAATGACAGCCTCACCTATTCAAATATTCTTTATTGAAGAGATCATAGGGAAGAAATGTCCAAAGAAGGACCTCAAAATGCCAAAAAAGACATATATATGCTCCTTCAACCAATCTAGTTCAGGGTTTACAGTGGAGGTGGAATTATAATAAGTAGAGCAGCAAGAAGCTCGTTGGATTGCCATAAATCAAAAGACAAAACAGAATAGGATGTTATTTTAAAACTGAAGTATCTAAAAAATTTGCCATAATCACTGTGTAATAGTATATTATTTCTAGCGGACCAAGAAGGAAGAGTAAAAAATCAAATATTTTTCTGGATGTTCTCGGCAGCATATTATAAGAAAAATGAAGAAAATGGAATACTTTCATATAATCATAATTAGGCTTGCAATTTCTGGGAAAAAAATCATGGCTCTTACCCATTCAATAAGACTTTTCTGTCCCAAAACTTTATCTATAACCCTGCGCCCAGTGATAAGCTCCAAAAGAACCACACCAAAAGAGTACACATCTGCCTTAGTTGAGAACTTTCCACTCTCCAGAAGTTCTGGAGCCTCATATCCAATATTCTCGACATTTTTATTCTTGCGCCAATTCTTCAATTCATTTTTGGATTTTCCAAAGCCAAAATCTCCTACCTGTAGATTTTTGTATCATACAAAATAGAAATTAAGAGCTGAGATGATAAAATGCCTATTCAGATTAAAACTTTAGATTGTAGCAAAAGATTAACAGCTGTCAAGTTCAAGTAAGTACCAGTGCTTCAAAATCATGAGTTAGAAAAATGTTACTCGGTTTTATACTTCCATGAATCGTATTATTCTCATGCAAATACTTTAGACCTCTGGAGAAACCTATAGCAATTTTCACCCTTTCTCCCCATGTAAGTAATCTGCAACTTTGTCCTGCATATAGAGTGTCCTTCCATATTAACTTCACATGTTCACTAAAGGTCCATGTATAAATTCTTCAAGCTCCATTTCAGATAAAAAATTGTAAATGTATTTACCTGATAAATGCTGGTCAAGCGAACCATTGCATGCATTCTCATATACAATTAGCAATGTAGTTTTGTCTATGCATGAACCCAACAACATGATCACATTTTCATGTCTAGCATTCAAGAGGAACTGAGCTTCTGACTTAAATATCTTCTCTTCCTGGGAGCTTTTCATTTGAAGTTGTTTGATAACTATTTTCATATTGCACTTTAACTGGCCTCTGAATGAAGGTCCATATACACCTTCAGTTAGGGAGTTCTTAATTGAAAACCCCTCAGTAGCCACATGGAGCTCATCATAAGAGAAATCCTTTTGCCACCCAAAATTAGGACGTTTGCTTTTGCAGATAGAGCATACAGAAGATTTGGAATCCTCTAACATGGCTTTGACTTTACAATCATCCATTGAATCTCCACGAAAGCTAAACTGAGTTTGTTCTTCACTTGCAATTCGGTTACTGATAGTTGTGAGTCTTGTGCCCTTCTTTTCTTTTTGGAGGCTTCCTTCTGTTTCATCCTGGTCCTGGCTTATCTGATCGTCTTTTATGTGACACATCATGTGAATACTGCTGATCCGCTCTTCATCCTGGCTCTGCTGATGCGCATTTCTATGACCTATTAGGTCATTATTTCTTATTATTGGTCCTAAACTCCTCTCCATCACATAGGGGATGCTTTCAATCTTTTCTTGCTCCCAACTTCGGTTATCAATCTTTATTTGACCTATCATTTAAGTTAAGCCGTTCCTACCTCCTTTAGAAAAAAGAAGTTCTAAAAGGAAACAAATAAAGCAGAACTAACATATATTGTATTCAAATTCATTAGATCAGTTTCTACCAGTTTTTTTCTTAGGAGATTCAGGTAGAAATACAAGACACAAAATAAATATATTCAGCAGCTTGAATTCTAATTGAACGGGTTATAAAATGATGAAAACCATCCGTTGTTATACATGGAGAAAACTACACGTTGAAAAGATCATCTCCATCCAGAAAGCCAAGTACTACTTCAGCATAAGCTGCTGGCTTTTACATTTCTCTTCTCTCAAGGGTTTTACTACTTATAATTATTCAAGTCCTCTTATGTGTTCTGCCCTTACAAGTCACTTTGTGCTATTCTATGTAGAGCTGGGAATCAGGGCCGGCTCGGCCCGACCCGACAGGGCCTGGGATAAGGAAAACGTATGTTTTTCAAAGCCCGGCCCGATAGTACCAAGGCCAGGGCCGGCCCTACAGGGCTTAGAAATTACTATTCTAAATTTTAATTATTTTTCTTCCGATTTTTTCTAGAGAAATATAATTAATAAATTGCAACCATCAATGTTCTAATCTATCAAATAAATATTATCAAAATTAATATCTAAACAATACAAATCATCTAACGAATAAACATATTCATTAATTCGTAACAAAAAACAAACCATTGTACACAGTTGAAGTAGAGACTTGCAAATTAATCTTTGTGAATTTTTACTTTCCCTATAGCTTTTATTAATAAATTAATTATGGAATCCAAGTATTTATTATCATTTATTACAATGTCATTCCAAGTCATATTGTTTAGTTTAAGTACAACATGTGTGCTTTATGTAGTTTCTAATAAATATCTTCCAAGTTCTGTTTGATCGTTCATACATAGATAAAGGCCAAGTAAAAAAAAAAAAAAAAGAATGCTACAATGAAACAGGCCTAACGGGCCGGCCCGAAACCCTACAGGGCCAAATTCAAAATTTTAACTGATTTTTTAAGCCCGAGCCCTACAGGGCCAGGGCTTAAACGGGCCGGCCCGACGGGCTCGACCCGATTTCCCGGCTCTAATTGTATGTGAAGAAACTAGTACTATCATTACTTGATATGCTGAATGAATAAGAAATTTTTGTTTTGGATGTTTCCCTTTTCCAAGAAAAAACCACAGGTGCACCACAAGGTACAAACTTCTAGTTTTTTTTCCCTCAACCATTGTCTTGAGGGTTACACAACTTTTTGATTCATTTCAGCTCAAGTCGTTATTTACTTTTATTTTTAATTTATCAAGTTCATTGCAGCACTAGTTGTGTATTTTCGTTTTTGTTTAATTTATGGGCTAAAATGCATTCAGGAATTTAAAATATTTTCTCAGATGTATCCAACACCCTAAAGTATTTTGTAGTCTATCCAACATTGTAACATATTTTTTTAGGTGTGTCTAACACCCTAAAGTATTTTTTATGCCTTGGTGCTAGACGCACTAAAAAATATTTTAGGGTGTGAGATGTATTTGAAAAAATACTTCAATGTGAGGGATGTACTAAAAAATACTTTAAAATGCTGGACTCATCTAATAAAAATACTTTAGGAATAAGAATACTTTAGGACGTTAGATATACCACATAATACTTTAAGATGCTAGAAACACCTCAAAAACTACTTCAAGTTGCGGGATGCATCTTAAGTCTTAATTTATCTTTATTCCTGTCCTGTTCTGTTTTAGCCATTACCTTGTGAGCAGGTTATATCAGGCACAGACAGTGGTATAGATGATTTTTCTGTAAAAGAGTCTTCAATTGCAAATAAATCATCGGTATCTTCAATGTCTTGCAGTGAAGAGACAACCTGAAATGGTCCAAATAAACATGCATTGTCAAATGTTGAGTCCACATATGGTGCTAAGAGTTTAGGTGCTTATTATATGCTTATACCTCAATTTGAGGTATAAGCATGTAATTTTTTATTTTTTTATATTTTTTTATATGTTGCATTTATTCCTATTTAAATTATGTGCTGCTTTCAGAAATTTTTTTTGCACCCAGTATCTCAAATTAATTAGTTTTCATGATACTGGTGTTACAGATAAATATTTTTGAATGCAGTACTGGAAACTAATTAATTTGAGATACTGGGTGCAAAAAAAATTCCAGAAAGCAACACATAATTTAAATATGAATAAATACAATATATAAAAAAATTAAAAAAATTAAAAAATTACATGTTTATACCTCAAATTGAGGTATAAGCATGTAATAAGCACCTAACCTCTTAACACCAAACGTGGACTCGTCAAATGTTATATTGATTACAATGTAAAACTATAAAATTGTCCATGCGATAGTATGAGAGAATGAGAAGGCTAAGAGGTTGTGCTGGGAAAGAGTCCAAACCCAAGTAAAATTTTTCTGACAAACTTTTTTTCTTTTTTTTTTTTTTCTTTTTTTGCGATTCGGAATTTTCTCAACTTCTCCGTCTAACTTGAAGAGCAAGAAAATAAAAGTAAATTTACAACAGCATCGAAATTACGCTTGTTATCAATTAGATGTATTGTTTGATCTTTGGACTACAGATCCTTCCATATCTTTTGCTTGTAGAGTATTTTTTCGCTTCTTGACCTAAATGTTCCTTCTGAAAGTTTAGCTTTGGAGGGTGTAATATGGGCTGGTTGAAGGTAATCTGAAGGTCTTTTGCCATAGAAGTTTTGGGAGTATAAAGAAGGATAAGATTGCTTTGATTTCCGCTCTTATTTCTGTACCGTAATAGAATGTTGATATAGAGAATTCTTTCTTCTTATCACATGTGGTATAGGCTGGATTTCTCAGTTTCATGAATTTCAGTTCATGGGTATTTACACTATCTGATATTATGCTATGTCAATATAATATCTGAGAAAATCATTGAGAGTCACCATATTCATGCTTGATCTTTCCTTAGGATTCTTTCTGAGACATTCCTCTGTAACTTGGACCAACCATTTAAGTTGGTCTTCTTTGTAGGAGCCGCTGATTTTAGCATCCACCAACACGGCATACTTCTTCCCTCCAAGAAGAGGCTTTGCCTGTAAAAACAAAACAAGTAAGAGAAAAAAAGGTGATGCGAAAATGTAACAAATTTGGTGAGAAAGTAAAAAAATAAAAGTTCTTAAACCGTATAACATGCTGAGTAATTCCATTTGCTTATGTTTTGAAATATATTCGTACTATATTAATACTTAGTTTCTTTGACAGGATGATGTTAAAGGTATTGGGGAGTACAATAACAGAGAAATATTAATGTAGAGGGGCTGTTCCCAGCATTCACTTAAAAAATGACTGAATGAGTATACGACCAACTAATTTCTGCATAACAAATCAATGAGACATGTTACTTTTACCAATCACGTTTATTGGTTCTTATACAGAAATCTTGACAAAATTTTGGAGGACAGTACAACTAAGATGATCAATGCATAAATGCCTCCTGAAACAATATGGACATTAAGAAAGCAAAGTAGAAAGCATGTGGGTAAACGCTGTGACAAGAATTAAAACAATCTATATTCCTGATAAATTTCTTTGGAGAAAAGAAAGGTGATGAGAAGGAACTACATGTTCAGGTATTCCAGACACGTAGAAAAACAAGTTACTTATACCACCTTAGTGATTAAAATACCAGCTTGTCTCTTACCCATTGAACAAGACTTTTCCCTGCAGATAATTTATCTGTAGCTCGCCTGCCGGTGATCAGTTCTAAAACAACCACGCCAAAGGAGTATACATCTGTCTTAGGTGATGGCTTCCCTTTCTCCAAATACTCTGGTGCTGAGTATTCAGAACTTACATTTTTATCTTTGCGGAATTTCAGTTCTAGTTTTCCTTTACCTAAGCCAAAATCTCCAAGCTAAATATATATGCACCATTCAAAATAAAGTTAGTAAGTTAATGAATACTTGCTTCCCAAGTTAGACATGTGAAATTTAAGTTTACAGCCACAAAGGTTCAAGTACCAGAGGTTCAAACTCATGGGTCAGAAGAATGTTGCTTGGTTTTATACTTCCGTGGATTATGTTATTCTCATGAAGGTATTTTAGACCTCTAGAGGCACCAATTGCCACTTTTACCCTTTCTCTCCAAGTCAAGGACCTGCAACTTCCCCCTGTATAATGCAGAAATTCTCTATGCATCAATTTGAAGTCTTAGTCAAGGTTCATTCAGAAAGTGTTTAACATTCATTTATGAATAAGTTCCGAATATATAGTTGAACATAATCCCTACCTGATAGGTACTGGTCAAGTGAACCATTGCATGCAAGCTCATACACAAGCATCTGTTGATTTTTGTCTTTGCATGAACCCAACAGCATGACCACATTTCTATGTATAGCTTTAGTGAGCGACTGCACCTCTGACTTAAACATCTCTTCTTCCTGAGAGCTAGTTATTTGATGCATCTTGACAGCTATTTTCAGCTTACAATCTATAACGCCTCTGAACATTGGTCCATTTCCACCTTCAGATAGAGAGTTCCGAAATGAAAATCTATCAGTAGCTGCTTCAAGCTCATTGTAATTGAAGTCTCTCTGATATCCTATATTCGAGCGTCTACTTTTGCAAATTGAGCATACAAATGATTTTGAACCATCTAAAATTACTTCTCCCTGGTGCTCATCCAGCATATCTCCTTTTCTATCAAAAAAGATTTGACCAATAGTTGTCTCATCTCTGATAAAACTGCTCTGTGCTTGATCCAGTTCCAGTGTATCAACCTTTGTCAAAGCCACCATATGGTTTGTTCTTTTCTCCTTTCCTAAACTCTTCTCCACCCCATGGCTTAGATTATCAGCTTTTCTATGATATAACATGTCATTATTTTCAATTGTTAGCTCTGAATTCATCTCTTCTCCATCGTGGCAGCTCTTGATCTGCTTTTCCTCAGTCAGCTGATCATGTTTTGTTTGACCTATTATAGAGTTCTCATTTGGTAAAAACATTTTTCTATCAATTTATCTGAAGATATCCAGAAAGAACATACAAGTATACAACAATATCCAATAATGATAAATATGTTGAAAAAGTTATTTTGCCAGTTTTGCCTGAAACTTGTATGCTTAACACGTGCTCTTATCTGAAGAATGATCCCGAGACAATATCAATTAAAGTTGCTAGGCTGTTACACTAATTGGGGATTTTGCTGACTTCTCCCTTCTTTTTTGTCATCTTATATGTTTGATTATGACTTATAACTTATAACTGATTTTGTGATAACATATAAAAATGAACCATTTCCGAAAGAAAATTATGACACTTATGAGTTGTTTGTTTTGAATATTCTCTGCCCCTATCTCTACAAGTTATTTTCTTCTATATTTCCTGATTAGCCTTTTTCCTCAAACTATCTAACCCTATAAATTTTTATTAATTTGACTGCAAGTTGAGTACTTCTTACTTTCCTCATTTATCATTATGCTTAGGCTATCCTGTCCTAGTTTTTTCCTCTTTACCTTGTGAGCAAGTAATGTCTGGTATGCTGCATGTTGAATTTGAAATTTCTGGAGACAAGTCTACTGTTACACAGCCCTCTTCACTCTCTGTCAAACCTTGTAATGAAGAGACAACCTGAAATTATATCTGTCAATGGTATGTTGACAATTTATGACCATAAAATTGTAAAACTAGGACCATGTCTTCTGGGAATGAACCAGGACAATGATAGTTTAGACCATGTCTTATTTGGATAGGTTTGTAAGGAGCACCTGAACTGAGTACCATCTCGTGTTCATTAATTCGTATAATTTTGCATCTTTAATTTGATGAAGCGCCAATATCATATTTCATTCAGGCAACATCCTTGTTTATGAAACTCAGATTTGGCTATATTATGACTGTAACATTCTGTATGATGTATACTCTTAGTAGTTCAAAATTAGTTATAACTACTAAAGTAATTATTGAGCCCTTTGGTCAATATTTTAGGCTTTTAAGTAATCTTATAATTTTATGCATCAGTAATCTTTTTTTTTATTTTTATTTGCTCACCCTTCAGACCTCATAATTCAATGTTCAGTTTGAAATAATTTTAGCATTCAATAAACAACCATAGAGATCTTTTACATCTAGTAACTCATTGCCAACAATTAATAATATAGTACATGCAACATGTTTCTTCCTTCTTTAGTTTGCACTTACTGATTGACATAAGTTAAATCATGGATACGTACCACATTCATGCTGAATCTTTCCTTTGGATTCTTTTTGAGACATTGCTCTGTTACATGGGCTAACCAATGAAGTTGTTCTTCTTCATAGGAGTTTCCAATTCTGGGATCCACCAATTGCGGATAATTCTTTCTTCCAAGAAGAGGCTTTGCCTGAAACAGAAAATAAAAGAAAATAATAAAATTTTGTATGCTTTGGAAAACCACAAAGTGAAAAGAGATAAATGCCCTAATTTTCAAGGATAACTCATTTCCATTAATGAAATGGTCTTCTTCTTAGCCTCTTTATTGACCCCTACTAATGGCTGGCTATTTTACAAGGCTTTCTTTGCCTTTTTTATTTTTTAGCTCCATTTTTTGTATAGATATCCCATACTACTAACTAATCTAGATTTGAGAATTATTAAGTCCAAATAAAAGGCAACACTATCTTAAGCTCTTGGAATTCACTCTTTATCTTCCCCAATAAAACTTCTTGCATCCAGTAATAAATCAATAGGAATATAGGACAAAATTTAAAGCAGAGAGTACTGGGGATTCCACAGCATAACATAAAAGGGAGTGACTTGGAAGAAGCACCAGAGTTAAAGCTTGAATGTAAATGGATGCACGACAATTGTAAGCTACTTTCTAAAATACAGTGGATTTTAGAGCACAGCAATCACAAGAAATTATGTGATCAAAGTAGATTGCTGTCCCAACTGCTATAAGATCTGTATGCTTGAAAACAGATACAAGAGTTTACTTGAGATTAAATAGCATATCTTTAAAATTAAAAAAAAAAAAAAAAACAGGGTGTTGAGATCAAACTAGTACTTTTGATATTCTCACATCATATGACAATGCTGATCACCCTCAAAAATTCAAAGCACCAGAACTTTCTCGTCTCTTACCCATTCAATGAGGCTTTTCTCTCCTGGTATTTTGTCTGTAGCCATCTGACCAGTGATAAGCCCTAAAAGAACCATTCCCAAGGAGTATACATCAGTCTTGGCTGTTAGCTTCAAACTCTGCAAACACTCTGGTGCTGTGTATCCTAATCTTTTATCCTTGTTGGACATTTTCACTTCACGTTTTGCCCTCCCAAAGCTGAAATCTCCAAGCTAAATACACACACACACACACCATTCACTATAAAAGTTAGATTGCTAAGATGAGATAATGTAGATAAATAGTAACTAAGACAAAAAAGGATGTGTTGGTTTTCAAGTCCAAGCTACTAAGGTTTAAGTATGTACCATCGGTTTGAACTCATGGTTTAGAAGAATGTTACTTGGCTTTATATTGCCATGAATTATGTCATTATCATGTAAGTATTTTAGACCCATGGAGACACCAACAGCTATTTTCACCCTTTCTCTCCAGCTTAACGGCCTGCAACTTTTCTCTGCATGGTTCAGAAAGTTCCTTTACCACATTTAAAATCTCCATTGAATTTCCTAGGATAAGGTTATAAAGATATTAAAATTCTACACGCAATAGTGGATCATAAGTCTTACTTGATAGATATTTGTCAAGTGAACCATTGCATGCATACTCATATACAGCTAGAAGTTGACTTTCTTGTATAGATGAACCCAACAACATGGCCACATTCTTATGTCTAGCTTTCAGGATCAATTTCACCTGAGACGTCATTTGTTTCTCTACATGGGAATTTGTGAGTTGATGCTGCTTCACCACTATTTTCAGCTGACAATTAAGCTGACCAACGAAAGTGGATCTATAGTCACCTTCAGAGAGTGAATTCTTAAACCCATCTGTAGCAACTTGAAGCTCTATATATGTGAAGTTCTTTCTCCATTCGCTATTTGGCTGTCTATTTTTGCAGACTGAGCAGATAGAAGATTTTGTATTCCCAAAAATGTTCTTCGCTTGCTTTACATCTGTTTTATCTTCTTGATCATGGCTCATAGGCTCAGCATTTGTTCTATTATCTATATGTAGATCACCGCTTGTTGCATGCATGATGTCCCGCCCTTCATTATAGGTGCTCTTCCATTTCTCTTCTACAACTGTTCTGGGTTCATCAGGTTTTGTCTGAGTTGTTTGGTTACTGATATCAGTAAGTGTAAAACCATTCTCCTTATCTGATTTTCTTTGTATCTCTTCTTCCTTGATGGGATGATCCTCTTTTAACTGACCTATCATCAGGTCGTTATAAACTGTTATTATTATGATGCTCAATAATCATTTTGTAAATAACATGCAAAGAAACTGAGACAGACCAAGGCGGTTACCCTGTCAAATGTGAGAGCATTTGACAAAGGTAAATCCCACCAAAAGATACACTGAAAGATGACTGAATCACGTAGAGGCTAAATAGCTTTATTTGTTTGAGAGCATTTTGGATAAAACAGATTTAATTGTATTTATAATTTTATTTTAAAAAAAATAAAAAAATCTAAAGTTGATATTTTCATGAACTGAATTATAATCTGATGCTAGAAGTGTTTCAGAGCTTACTAGTCTTAGGGCCTTCCACACTGTTATCCTCATCATCGTGACATCCTGGTACAGGACTAATGTATATCTCTGTGGGCAGAACTGGGGGCCCTCTCAAATGTTCAATCCTATCGTTACGCTTCAATCTTGATATACCACAAGAAAGCTCCTGCAGGAAATACTTTTCATCTTTCTTCATTTGCCTGCAACCCAAGTGCCATTCATGTTTAACATATCTGATTGATTCATATGAAAAGAGCTAGATTTGATAAGAGTAACATTAACTATACTTTCATCTTATAATTCAATAAATCATAATTTGACTTAGATGTTATGAGAAGTAAATATCTTGTTACAAACATTCTGGAGTTATAACACATGCACGAAGTCCTCATAAAATCAGTACAATTCTCAAGCTTGATCTAACTTCCTTCTCAAATACTATTTTGTTTGTTTTTCTACTTGCACTTAAAGGTGGCTACATTAGAATTATTGTATATCAATTTATAGACTTCAGCCCAAACCTAACATGTTAACGCCTTGGCTTGAACTAGCCAAAATCAATATCTAGGAACAAATCTCAGAGTGTTTCAATAGCCTTACTGCGTCAGCTATAGCTTTATCTCTGATGTTCTTTTCGTAAAAAGAGGTTATTAACTAGGATACAATTAACATGACCATTGAGAATATCAGTTTCTGTTCCACTGCACTTTCTACACATATAAGGAGAAGCTAAAGCTGCCCTAAAAGCTTTAAACTTTCTTTCAAAAGAACTGTTTTGTTTCATGATATGAATAAGGTTGTCTCAATTAGATTCACATTCTCAGTTTAATTTAACCAGACCTGTCCAGTATCACCCAAGTCGCATCTAGTTCTTTTGCTTTCTTTAAAGCAACCTCCTTAGCTGAAGTTGCCACGACCAACTCTATCTTGAATTCAACCTGAAATATTATGCATAATGTAATAAGCTGCAATACTAGCAAATCACTAGAAATCATAGCTTTACATAGATGACTGATAGATTCCCAATTGTGAATTAATCATAGGCATGGTAACATCCCGGATTGGGAAAATAATATAAATTACTGAATGATTTTTGTCCGCTATCCCTATCACTTAATATGTTAACTGAAGATGATATCGGTTTCTAGCTATAGTTTTTTTTATGCTGAACAATTATGTGTCTGTACCAATGCATTCCTGAACATATACAGGTGACAAAAGGTCACAGCCCTCTGCGTGTAAATTATTGAATAAGTATAATCTCTAACACGTGTTTTCTCAAACAAGAGCTTTAAGAAAATTCATTCGTTCCTCGACTATTTCTTGCAGATTATTTTCTTCAGATTATGTCATTTGCAAGAAATTTCTTAAGGGGCTATTTTTGTTTTGGGAATGGTTTCCCAATCTCATCCTAATCATACCAATTAAGCATTTATTAATTTGCAATCCCAACTTCATTCTTCCTAATGATCATAAAGGGAAATAAAGGATTTTATCAACTTCTGTTAATATTACCTTGTGCGAATCATACAGTTTAGAAATCTCAAGAAGCTCCTCATTGTTTTGGTACTCTTCCATCCTCCCTGCAGCTTGCATCTGTATTACTTTCTTGTTTGCTCCAAATAGTGATTTGCTGTCCAACGTGGTTAAGTACCCCACTACAAAAGAATTTTGATGGAAAAGGAAGCAGGAAAAAAGTTTATTCATGTATCCTTCATGTGGTGTTTGGTGCATGGAACTTTAATTTCTCAAATGCCATGAACCTTACTTTAAAGCTATTCTTGTACAAGATCGATATAAAAAATAAAATTAAAAACAAATTACACTTGTATGTTTTATAATCCTCCGGTCCTAAATGTAGGACCTAGTTTGAAATGCAAATTGCACTACTAGGTCCTACATTTACGACTGAAGGTAGTAAAAAAACATAATAATGTCAATTTTCTCATACATCTCATATTTACAAGTAGGTTTTCACATTCTAAAAATTTGGACGTCCACACACTAAATGCCACCTCAAAATATGCATAAAGAGCAAATCAACTACTTTGCCTTTGAAAGATAACTAGTGAATTAATTTTGGTATTCAACTGTTATTTGCATCACTTGAACATATAAATAGTCACAAATTTAATTGTTTTCTTACTCCATTGACTTCAAATCAACATTTTATTCATGCATGTACTCGTTCCAATGCCCCAACACAGGATAAAAACATTGAATCTATCCCAACATAGTGACAAAAGTAAATTGATGCAAAAATGGTTGACTTGATGAATAATTAAGAGCGGCCATAAACTTTCCCAGCATCCATGGAAGAACACATACTAGGGGTATAAAACTGATAGAGAACTGCAACAAGGGTCAGCTTATCTCCTGGTTTGAGTGATAATCCATCCAAAGACCAACGAAGGACTTTTGGATTGACATCTCGAGAAGCATCCAGGATCACCACCACCCTCTTTTCTGCCATATGTTTACCCTTTCAAACTCTGTATTGCTATGGAACAGAACAATTGGTTGGGGGAAGAATATAATAAAAAGGAAAATACAAAGAGCTACAAATATTGGAGGTATAGCTTATTCCTCCATAAGTGAGGCATTTCATCGAACGCAAGAACTTCAAATTAAAAGAGCCTTTCTGTCATCAGGTTCCCAGAAATTGCAAAGCCATTCTATATGTATATATTGTCACCCTTGAATCTTCCGCATTTTGGGAATCCAGAGGAAACATCCAGTGCGTCTGTTGCTGTCTCTTTACAAAACTCATTATTTAAAAGCTCACATAGGCCTCGAGACAAACTCGTAATTCGTTTTCATAACTTAGATTAAATTCTTGTGGTTGATAATACCCAAGCTTGAGTTATGTACTTGATCATTATGTACCTTCGAAACTATCCCCGAAAAGGACAAAGGAATTTTGACGAATTTCGGAGAAAATCAGGGAATCGTTCTTCGGTGAGCAACGAGATTACGAGGTCTCTGGCTGGCTGCTGCTTTGTAGGCAGCCGCCTTAGGCCTCGTGAAGTTGCAATCGGTTGTCCAGCTCCATGCGAATATGCTATCATGTCGTGTTCTTGAGCCAAAAAGACGACGATACGCGACAAAGATCCCATGCAAGTCTTTATTATACGTTGAAATGACTATGAACCTTGAAATTCTCCTCTCGTTTACGACTTTCCTGTCAAGTTGTCCAACACTCGACAATGAGCTTTGACCTTAAGTTCCAAAGGTCCTCCAATGGGAGCATGACGAGGGAAGTAAGTTGGTGTTTGGATTAATTTATTTTTTAAGCCAAGCTATACTTGAATGCCTTTAACTTTTTATACTTTTGGTTCATTAATTTTATAAAAATATATTTTCAATGCCATAATTTTAATATTGTTAATGTTGTTAATAAAAAATACTGATGCAGTAAATTTAAGTGATGGCTGAGCAATTAATAAAGCATAAGCAACCTCAAGTAATGGCTGAGTAGCTGACAAAGTATATTAAAATTTTATTTTTTAATTAAAGATTGTATTAAAACAATTTTAACAAATATATTAAAAATTTAAACTTAGATATGTTGTGTTAGCTACTTAGCGATCATTTGAGTTTCCTACGTGACCTACGCAGTGTTTTCTGATATCAACATTAATGATATTAAAATTATAAGATCAAAAGTAAACTTTATAAAGTTAAAGAACCAATAGTATACCTCATATAAATTTAAAGAACTAAAAGTATATTTTGATCTTTATTTTAAGTATGATACTCCCTCATGTCCTTAGTATATGACTTAATTGGGAAATTGATATTAGTCTTAAATATAATAAATATATGTTTATTATATTTATCAATATTTTTCTAATTTACACATATTAGTGCTCCCCAACAAAAAATTAAGTAAGAGAAAGGTAGAGAGAATTAAGAAAAACTATGTTATACCTTTTTTTTTAACAGGTATCCCACCAGGGCCAGGGCATGTCTCTAGGCTCAAAGAGTACTTACAGAGGTACTTATAGATCGCCCACCAATGAGGTCCTTACATCGACCAGCTGGTATCGAACCTCTTCCTTTTTAGGGTGAAAGCCGACACCTTAGCTAACTGTGGCAATCCTTATTGGCAACTATGTTATACCTTTACTAACTTAACAAACTTACTTAATTAGTCTAATCAAAATTAGATAATAGGTCTTATATTAAAGATTACAGGGAGTATTAAATTTAAATCTCACCCCAAATCTCACCCCAATTGACTCTTTAAGATCAATGAATTGATGAATCAGTTATCAACAATTTTGAATGAATTGAACTTAAATTTTATAAGGTTTTCTTCTTTATTGAGCCTATATATGTCGCTAGAGTGCCTGTTTGGCATAGCTGTGGATACTAAAAAAAGCACAACCAACGCATAGTGAGAGGAGAAGCATCATTTATGAGTGTTTGGATGACCTAATTATTTGATGTGCTTCAAACTTGAAGCTGTGTTCTTTTTTTCGAAGCAAGATGTGGTCGCTTCTCTTAGCATCAACTTCTGATGGCATCATGCTTCTCATCTGTTGGACCATTGTACCCCGCCTCCCCAAAAAGTGCATATTCCTTTTTGCTTTTCACTTGGTACTACTCTCCTCTCTCGTGTTCAAAAAAATTTCATTTTGCCGTTGATGAATAATGAAATATCGAGGATTTGAGATTTATGTTGATTTACGTTAATGAAATACTTGATTTTTTCCCATGTTTACGTTAATGAAAAAAAAATAATGAAATGATTTTTTATTCTACGTATATATTTTGTATATTTTCAAAATTGTGTAGATATTTTTTTTCCAACATAAAGATAATATAATTTAATGGGTAAAAATTTACATATTATTCAATTCATTAGTTCAAAATTTAATGTTGTAATTTTTTTAATAGTAATTTTATTATTTTATTTAGCAAATTTATATTTATTTTAAATTTTTCATCCCAAATTATCTCATTTTATACTATATATATATGTGTGTGTGTGTGTGTGTGATTCATACCATTTTCAGTCATTTTTCATTTCATCTATTTATTTAAAAGCTATGCCAAACAAGTGTCCATTAAGAAAAAAGTTATTTCTGCCACCGCTATCCCAAACACAAATCACATCAGAAAAAGTCCATCAGGAAAAAAGTCCAACAAGAAAAGCAGGAAAAAAAAAGTTACTTCTTCCACCGCTATTCTAAACGGGCCCAGAGACACAAATAATATTTCCTCTTCCGGTTCATTTAATTTGTAATGCAATTTTTATAAGATCAGTAAATCTTACGAAGAGGTAATAGGATAGTATATACAGAGCTTCCGTATGGCCAAAAAAAAAAAACAGAGCTTCTGTAATACTACCTCCGGTCCTAATTATAAGACCACTTTTGTAGTGCAAATTACATTACAAAAGTATTCCTATAATTAAGACCGGAAGGAATAGTATCAATGTATTTTATTAGTCAACCTTATCGTTGCTCAAACTTTTTTTGATGAAAAATTGGAAATTTAGATTAATCAGTAAAGGCTTTTTGGTCTTGATGACAATGTATCAATCTTCTCTGATTTTATGATGACATTTTGCTTCTCCTTGCTTCATATACTAGGGGAGATCATTTAGCCTGTTAGTCCATTAACCCGTCCATGTCTAGTGAAAAATACCTTACCAATAAAATTGAGCATTTTTGGATAGGCTCAGACATTGGGCACGGTATGCTGCCTTACCAATTTGTCTTGAACATATAAAATTTTATTTAAAAAAAGAGTAAATATCATTTTGGTCCCTGAAAAAAAACGCGATACCCATTTTGGTTCCTTACAAAAAAAAATGTCCTTTTTAGTCCATAAAAAGGACAAATAAGGGTCGATTGGTTGACATTTTGATCCCTCTCAAATTTCTAAAAAGTCCTTTTTAATCCATAAAAAGGACGAATAAGAGTCAATTTTTTTGTAAGGGATCAAAATAGGGTCTGTGTTTTTTGTCAGGGATCAAAAAGGATATTTACTCTTAAAAAAATATAATGCACACTTATTGTTATGCCATTGTAATATATTTATTGCCCTTGTTTCAATGGATTGTGAGTGACTTGATTTTATTTATTTCTTGTTTAAGTAGGGATATTGTGTTAAAACCTATTGTGTTGCGCTTGATAATGGAATTGTTGTGGAATCACGTAGACTATTGGTATTTATATTTAAATTTTGTTATAAATTGTATATAATAGTAAATTGATTATTTATTTATTATAAAAGAAAAGACAGACTCTCATTCGAGCAATGTAGATTTTTGAAAAAGAAAAAAGAAAAATTGTGATAAAACTTATGCAGCCATAATTTCATATGAGATTAATGCCAGACATTTGAACAAAAGCGTAAGAACATAAAGCCTTTTAAGTTTAATTATTTTTGACAGTGTCTCTCCAAAAATTCTCTCTCTTTTTTACTACAGCCTTTCAAAACATTCTCTAAAATTATTTTATGATGTTCTAATCCATATACTTTAATTATGTCTTCCTCTTATTTTATGTATTTATAAATAGATATATATACACACACACGTGTGTGTTTGGGGGAAAATCCCCATTGTTGGTGATAAGGTCCTAATCCTTCAAATCACCAATAATCTCTCGAGGCATAAAAATTTAGGGAAATAGACAGAAAAAGAATTTTAAAATTGTAAAATTTTAAATTAGGTTTGTCACAAAGAATTATTAAATGAATGATAAAACTTGATTAGTAATTACAACTCATTCTCATTTTTTAAGAAATACTTGATTTGAAATTTTGCAAATTCAAAGTTCTTTTTCTGTCTTTTTCCAAAAAAATTATTAGTTTCTTCTCACTAATAATTTGTAATTTGGGACTTTTTTCTGATAAGCATATCCTATTCGAGGCACTGCCAAACATTACATGGGTAACTCTCGTTCTCGTAGAGATTTAAATCATAGTTTGCATGATGTGATAGACTAGCCTGGTGGTCCTTTCCCCTATATCCAATACCTTTTTTTTTTTTTTAATACAATACCCAATCCCATTTGATTAATTTGGGACTTGTTTATTCACCCTTTTATTATTATATTTATGGACCTAACTTGGGCTTGAACCCTTTAAATTGGAGCCTATTAAAAATGGGCTTTTAAGCATGAACAATATAATGCTACTAACAAAATTCATAATCCCGAATTATCAAAAAAAAAAAAAAAATCATAGCCACAGCGTGATGGTTCAGCATCTCATCCCTTAAGCAAGTGGTTGGGGGTTCGATCCCCAACTCTTGTGAATGGAAAGCATCTCGTGGCTAGCCTTCTACCGCTTCGTACGCTGACAGTAGGGCGAAGGATTAGTCTCATGGCTGTCGGCTGTGAGGATACCTTACATAAGCAAAAAAAAAATCATAATCCCGACGAACGGGAGTTAATTCTAGTAAAAAAAAATCAGTTCCTCACAATGTAACGGATCAATATTTAAATCTTTGTTGGAATATATGCTCACATTTAATGCCTAACAATATTTCGAATAGGATTGCCTTCAATAAAAGGATGTATATACTTCAACTCGTTTTTAGACTCTAGGGTCAACACGCAACAGGACTAAGACTAGGTGAGAAGATGAGAGCAAATGAACCATATTGTATTTGGATAATTGGATGTCAGATAAATGAATTGTGTTATAACACTAACTACTTCAACTTTTTTATGCTAAGCCTATGATCCAATATATTTATAGTAACTCATGGGATTATTTTTATAAAAACGATAATTTTATTCAAATATAAGTAAAAAGACATTGCCTTCTGAAAATCACGTAACCAATACAAAACAGACAAGCCTAATGCAAAGAGAGCATAACAAATAGCTAAATAACGGGAAGCAATAAAACCTAAATAGAACAAAAGACTAATGGCCTATTTGAGTTGGCGTTCAAGGAGTATGTTCATGTTAGTTGAGATAAAATTCCTCACATACTTAACTCCTCACGAAGTAAAAGTAGCTTCTACCGCTAACCCAAACTCAAAATGACACTAAAAAAACAAAAGGTGTCCCATAAAACCAACCCAAAGCAATACACAGAGTCCAAATACGAAACAAGATGATAGTCTTGTTGCAGAGAAACTAGATGGATAATAATATAATCCTTGGTATCATGGAAAAGTTTTTATAGAATTGTAAGTGGAAATGAGGGGTGGAAGGTGGTTTTAAAATATGTTTGGTAGTAGAAGTAGGAAGTGTATTTTTTCTACAAAAAGACCAAAATGCCCCTCCACAAGGAAAAAATTTCACCATTGGAAGGACCTTGGAAAAAATCAGTCCTAACAAGATCCATATTAATCTAAAAAAATCACAAAGAACAACACAACAAATATTTTCAAAAATAAAATCCTAGACTAAAAAACTCAGAAGCAT
This sequence comes from Acacia crassicarpa, assembly GCA_034222035.1. Classification (NCBI taxonomy): domain Eukaryota; kingdom Viridiplantae; phylum Streptophyta; class Magnoliopsida; order Fabales; family Fabaceae; genus Acacia; species Acacia crassicarpa. Next base: position 47,780,299 of record JAWXYG010000003.1, read on the forward strand.
ATTGAATCCGTCAACTTCCTCCGTGATAACCATCATTTTCAATGCCATCATCTTACTCGTCACCATCGTTTTGATCGGAATGGAAACAGAACCTCTAGATCTCCCACGACACCACCGCATACTCCACCATGAATAGGGGCGTAACCAGAAAATTATTTAAAGGGAGCACTAGTGGCAGAGGGTTCAGGGCAGCATCTCCGATTTTTTTTTTTTTTTAATAGAAAAGTTTTAAATGCATTAAAAATAGAAGAATATAAACAAGAAAAGAAAAGAATATCAAAAAATATTCATGAAATCAAGTGAATATATAATAAGAGATGTAGTTATTTTACGAACCTGTTATTTAGAAAAGCAAGGCTAAGTGCTATTAGAAATACAGCTACATAAATTACAATGAAGGGTGAGCACTCAATAAGTTCAAGTACATATATTTTAATAACAAAAGTCTATTACAATAAAAAAAATTACAATGTCATCCTTCTAAGCTTTATTTTTTAGAATTCCATCATAATTGCCTTATTATCAATGCTATCAAATACATCTTTAAAAAAAAAAATTGGAAGAGACAAATTCAAGATTAAATACATCTTTAACAAAATTTTAACCCAGTGATAAATTCAAAGGGGCACTTGCCCCCCTTCTATATAACATAGATCCACCTCCGACCATGAAGCCGAAGGAGATTGAAGAGAGAGGGGACGATGGATGTGATGTTGGTGAAGGAGATTGACGAGGGAGAGGCCAAGGAGGTTGATGAAGCTTCACCGCTGCGTTGCTACTAAATCAAGTCGATCTCCTTCATTCTCGTTAACATTGAAGCTTGTAGAGATTGAAACTTGCAGATCCGAACTTCGGGGAAGATGGGGAAGAGAGTAGGGGTAAAGTTGTCAAATGATAAAATATATGTGGACATAATGGTCATGAAGTCACACTTCCACGGAACCAATCTCAGTTCCATGCACCTACCCAGCAACGAACTTCCATTATTTTTTATGGAAGTGGGTTCAACCATACCAAACAATACAATTTCATGATTCCACCTCCACTTCCACTTCCACTTCACCTTAATTCCAGCGTACCAATCGGGGTATAATTGTCATGAAACATAATCAAGGCTTGTACAAACATGACATTATGCTGAAATCTAGACTCGAGGAGCATATTGCAACTGCAAAAGAGGCATTCCATATCTGACATGCATAACCAAAAGCCCTGGGCAAAAGGCTCTTAGATCTTAGTCCCCCTTTTAAATCAAAAGCAAACAAAGAGATTATGTAGCCCAAGCAAAAATGACTGACAACAACAAGCAGAAACCATTGAAATTTTTAAGAACCAAGTAACCCCCAAACTATTGAGATATCAAACAATTTAAACAATGGATTGAGATTGGCTAAAAAACCTAATTGGGTTTCTTACTCACATCCCAACTGTAAAACATTCCAATACCAATAAAATGCTAGACCGATGCGAGACCTGTGATATATCTCTATTCTAACATATATTTTTCATATCTTTTTATGGGATTTTATCTTCATCATCATCGAGGTTAAATGTGATTATTATGATTATTTTGGATTAAAAGTATTGCATAAAATATGTCATAAAAAGAGCTTATTTGTCCACTGATTTTATGATTCCTCTTTATTGGATTAACATATATATTTCTTTGATTTCAGGATAGTACAGAGGAGTTTGTAGGCTAAGGCTGAAAAAATTGACAGAAGCCCAACGGATGAAGAAACAAGCTTCGAAGTTCAGAAGGGGTGAAAATTTGCAAGTGTTGGAGGACCCATGAAGAATAACATCTTAAGACTAGTTTAGGCCAACTTACACCATGATTGGGGTTCATACATGTCAACCTCTATGCTATAGGGTTCATACATGTCAACCTCTAAGCTATACTCTTTACATGGGTTCTACTACCATCAATTTAACCCGAATGACATGTCTCTCTTGACTCTAGAGAGCAAAAGACACCATCAACAATTAATAAAGGGCAAATGAATGATTTTACAAAGCCTTTTTTCTAACCATGTCAGGAAGATATTAGCCAACTAATGAAGGGTATAATGGTAATTATGCATGGTTTTCTCTCCAACAAACATGTAAATGGTGTCAACCAACAATTTGAAAGAAGAATTGAGCATCGAAGAACAAGGTTTTAAGGGAACTCATCATGAATTTAGGAAACTATCTTCAATCCTGGTCTTATTAGAAGTTGGAATCCTTCACAATCTTACTTCCTAAGTAACCAAGAGACAAGTGACACCACTTAGTTCATCAAAACAATTTAGGAAACCTTTATCCTAGGCCAATTAAGACTCCAAAATCATTTCCTTAAGTATAAAAATCATACATAGCTCCAATTTATCCAAGCCAAATTAGGAAACCTTCCTATCTTCCATCTAAATCTAAGGCATCTAGTTTCCTATTTTAGAGCAAGCTTGACCACAAATCATTTCCCTTTCCATTAGCGAATTAGACATCCAATTAACTTTAGAAAATCTTAGGAAACCCCAAGAAAGGTCAGTAAAAACAAAGTCTTTGTGATGAATGATGACTTCTTATTTTTAATAGAGTTAAGATATATTTTGATATATTTGAGAAGTTATTATTACTAATTTAAAGAAATTTTATTGAGATTTTAAAAGAAATCAATTTAGATACATTATTTATAAGATTTCAACTTAAAATAAAAGTTTTTGAATTTAGGAAATAAATAATAATAATAATTAGAAGTTTAAAAAAATCACTCTTATTATTATTATATATGTTTCATTAAATGGATCTTTTTGCTGCACGAGGGAACCCACGGGATTGATATGGATCATTTATGGAATTGGGCCGACCAATTCAAAATCAAGGAACAATGGAGCAGCGACAGCGTTTTGAAAACAAAAGGGAAATTGAGACCTAAAATAGAGACACAGTGAGCACGAATTGAGTGGAGGACCAGAGGCAACATTTACGATTTGAACGGGAGAAACAGAACAGCGCCGTGACAACACACTAGCTCGATCTTCACGCTCTCATCACCTCACCATCACTTTTCTGTCGGCGGCGATCTCTACCGCCACCACCATCGTCGCCGGCGACCTCCACAACCTAACCACAACCCTTTTGGCCAACAAACCTGAGACAACTGCGAGAAAAATCAGAATAGACAAGACCTGAACTAAAGAGGAAGGAAGAGGAGACGTAGCTGAGAGAAACCATTTGATGCTCCTAATTTCTTCTTCACTCGATAGCAACAAGCAGCAAACGTGATTGGTGTGGAGAGAGGAAGATCACTGTTGCTAAGGAGTGCTCTGAATAGTCTCTTATCTATATTCTTCTTATGTTATTTGATTCAAGATTGGGGTGTGCTGTGATGGTTTTTGTTGAAGTTATGTTTGGCTAATTTTTCTTTACAACTTAGCGGAAGTTTGAACTTGTAAGTGTGGATTAAATTTCGTTTTTATTATTTAGTTATAATTAATATTAATTTTGATTACTTAATTTTGTTTAACTTTATCTATTTAGCGACTCACCATCATTAAATATGAATTTGAGATTTAAGATTTACCTTGACGAAGGGGATTTTAATTAAGCTCTGAGATTAAGTAATATGATATTAGATTACGATTTAATTTGTGATTAGGATAGACATATATTTAATTGTCCCATATAATTGTTGAAGAATGTGTCCGAGTTATGTTGCCTCTTGAGTAATTATATTAGACATAACAAATTATACTCAAGAAAGGGTTGTAAGCAAGGTTATTAAAACCGGACCGGTAACTGAACCGGTCGAAGTATTGGGTCAAGGGTTAGTGGGTCAGATCGGAGTCAAACCGAAGCCAAACCGGTGAAAAATAAAAAAATTCTTAATTCTTAATATGAAATTATAAAAAGAGTAATTCTCTTTAATATTAATATTAACTTTGACCCAAAAAAAAAATATTAATATTAACAATTTATTTTAAATTTTACTTTTAAATTTTAGATCCCCCGGGTCATTTTGTCATTTTCAAGATTGTGAGCATTCCAAAGCTTGTGTAATTATGATCCTACTACTCTATTGTCATTATCTACACAGATGGAGTACGCTGGAGACGAAAGTAAAGTAAATTTAGAATTCAATCAATTCATTCGTAAAAACCAAATCGCCACTTTCTTCCTCATTTTTCTATTTCCTTCTCTCTTCTTTCTTGAAACCCATCGCCACTTTCTCTTCTCTCTTCTTCCTTTTTTTTGTTTCTTTCTCTCTTTCTTCTGGGCCATCACAACTTTCCCTCGCTTTCGGTGCTCCGCCGGTGTTCAACGGCCAACAAGCACCCTTTCACAACATCGTTGATGTCTGTGAAGTTCGCTCAATCTTCAGATCGTTTCCTCGCTCCTCAGTCTGTCACCGTCGCTCTCCTCTTTCGGTGTTATCTCTGCGGATATATCCACACCAGCTCTGTTTTTGCTAGATCTAATGTTATCACCAGATCTATCTCTGTTTCTTTCCATCTCTCTCAATAATCATCTTCACTCTTCAATCGACGTTTTAGTGGGGGAAAAAAAACAAGAAAAAACAACTCTGACCTGGTTTTCTATGGTAGACCGGACCTTCCACGGCCGGTTCGCCGGTTTCTGGTCCGAACCGGCCGGTCCGGTCCGGTTTTAATAACCATGGTTGTAAGTAGATCGACAGACACTTATAACTATTTATATTTGAAATTAACAAAATTGATATTAAGGCTAATTAAATTAGTGAAAACAAGGTTTATGAAACTGATAAGAGATTAGTGACTCTGTGTTGCTCATTTGATTATTGTCGTAGTTTGTTTATTTTAATTTTAGTTTTAATTCCTTTTATCTTAATTAAATTCAATTTGTTTTGCTCAACTTAAATGAAAGTATAAAATTAATGCTTAACTGAAGTTTATGATACCAAGTCCTCATGAGAACGATATCTTACTCACTCTTTATTACTTATACTTACAGAGTTATAAGCTATAAAATTTTTCCCTATCAATCACACTCAACTTAGGAAAGTACACTAACTTAACTTAAAGTAAAGGCTAAAACTTTCTTATTTTGTGTCTTATCTTGACCGCCACCTTCATCACCATTATGACCAATTGATTTCATCCAAGGCACATTAGGAAACTTTAGGAAAGTTTCTAAAAGTGGACTGCCACATTCACCTTTCATTTTCATGCAAAATTGGGTCATTATATACACTAAAGTCTCGAACACTCAACTATAGAGGCCACAAATTGTATCTTTCCTATATAAATGTCACGTGTTGGAGATTCAAGGGAAGAGGATTTGGACGCCAAATCATGAGAGGCTAAATCGTATGTACTTCTAGGAGATTGTTGCTATAGGTTGAGCTTGGGAGCTTCAATTAGGGGAGTATTTGCTATTCTTTTTCCTTTTTTTTTTTTTGGAACTATAACAAAATTTTCCTCCGTAAGGAATTATTTTGATTTGGACTTGAGACTAAGATTATGAGCTATAATCTTTGTTAGTTGGATTATTGTAGTTTTGATTGAGTGATATGACTTGACTTTTGATTATGATTATATATATAGTCATTGTTGTCAAACTCACGAATTGACCCTCCGAGTTTACCGTTTTTATGCTTCTAGCTTACAAAAACGAGTCGAGTCAATGATAAACTCGTGCTAATTGTAAACTTGATTAAACTCATGAGTTTATACACCGAGTTTATCATTTTTACGTTTCTAGCTTACAAAATCGTGTTAACTTACTGTTAAATTCGTGTTGACTTTTTTTATTTGATCATGCTCAGCAGCTTTATATAGAAATTTTATAGAAATTTCTTTATTAAGTATGATAAATAATGAATGTTGATGGATTTAATTTTAATTTTTTGGATTTAAAATATATTTAAATCAAATTGTTGTTATTTTTATATTTAAATTATTTAATTATACACTAGTAATACCTATTTAATAATAAAAATAAACTCTTACGAGTTTACGATTCGAGTTCATGATACGAGTCTAGGTCACTGTAACGAATTTATTTAGACTCGTGAGTTTGACAACCTTGTATATAGTTTCGTTGACACTCATTGAAATTGTTTTATCTAGCGCATTATTAGGTATTATAATTGATTTTATTGCTATTAAGTGTGTCCATGAGCGTTCATCATTAGGGAAACCAGTTTTTTTAACTCAATTTAAATTGCATACCAAGCGGTTTTTAAAAGCGCCTTAATAAGTGGTTGTTTTCTAGCATTTATTTGCTAAAAATCACTTGACTCAAATCGCATTTGTGATTTATAATTAGATTTGATGAATTAATTAGCTCCCATATGATTAGGCAAAAACTAGGATATATAGCCATAGGTTCACTTCAAAGGAGCATTCTATCATATCATTCCCTGAATCCAATTTCATACTTTCATTCATTGTTTTATACAAAATCCAATATATATATATATATAGTAGTTTAGGTAGTTTTCCATCATTTAAAAAAAAATAGAAAATCAATTTTAAAAACGGTTTCAATTTTTTGTCATTTAGTTTAGTGTAGGAATTAAATAAAAGGCTCCTTAAGAGAACACAACTTGAATTATGCCCTTCATTGCATAATTTAATTTATTGTGATTTAACCTAACAAAACATTATAAATCAATCTCTAAATTTGTAAATAAAATTTCCTATTGGAGAACCTACGTGCCATGTAATCCTGATTTCCTCTCCTACTCCAGCTTCCTCAACATCTGTGAACCAAATTATTACTTTCAATCTTAAATATAAGACAAAATTTATAATGCAGTTTATACTATAAACTTTCTCATATATTTAGGACCAGATGGAATAATACTTATGAGATTTAAAAGGAAGTACAACTGCACAAAAATCAATCAAGTTCTTCTTGCTATATTCATACTTTTATTTATAAAATAAGTAAAAAACGAAACTAGATGATCAGAAGTCTAAAGAGGATTTGTGGAAGAAGAGGAAGAGTCTTTTGTAGTCTGCAAAGGAAGTCTGTAAGGATATTCTAAGGACCTTCGAGGTCTTTGATTGAGAATTTATAGTGTAAAAACCAGTCTTTCCACTAGAATAATAGGGCATCCGGCAAAAATAAAAGGTTTAAATAATAATTATACAATTATATATGCAATAAATATCACAAAAAGGAGAAGAATATGAATTCTCTTTCCCTTTCAAATATCAAATAAAAAAAAAATCAATCAACTCACTTTAATATTAACAATTCTTAACACGATGAAGTCGCGATTTTCAGCAACGAGATGCTATTTTTATAGTTATTGTTGTTTCATTACAAAGTGAGATCAATAGAATAAAAAATGAAATGTTAAAAATATCGAAAGTATATTACTCTGTGAATTGGTGGCCGTTTGGGTGATGGTATAACAAATGTACTACAAAAATGTTCTTATTATTAAGACCGGAGGTAGTAATTTAATGATGATTACATGCATTTGTTTGATTTGTTATTAAAGAAAGATGATATACATGCATTAAAACGTTTTGTTTTGATTGTATCCAACATGAGAATATATTGAATAATATAGTAAAAGACAAAATTACCCCTATCTACACACATATATATAAGGTATACGTTGGGTTCGTAGTAATTTTTTTAAATTTGTGCAGTGTGTATGCTGGGTTTATAGTAGTTTTTTAATATTTAATGGTAAAAATAGTATCCAGTGTATATATTGAGTTCATGGTAATTTTTTAATATTTAATGAGACATTTCAATACATTTTTTTAGTGGGGGATTTTTTTAAAAAAATCATATCATCAATTAATTATTTTAATATTTAATGGTTGTAATAGTGTAATATTTAAAATCTTGTATGGATAGGCACTTTGATCAAATTTAAAAATTATAATGACAATGATGTTATAAATATAACGATATATCTGAGATAAGAGATAGAGAACAAGAACAAGAGAATAGAGAAGAGAGAAAGAGGAGAGTAATTCTTATTCCAGTGTATTTCAATGTGTATCCAATACATAACATATGCCTTCTATTTATAGGCACAATTCTCAAATCTACAATTAATGTTATTCCATAATCATAATGATTCATGGGTGAGAATAGGAAACTATGGGAGATATGGAAATAATGGGAGATATGGACATCCACAAATATAATATTCATAACACTCCCCCTTGGATGTCCATTATGAATGTGCCTCATTAAAAACTTTAACTAGGAAAACCCAGTGGGATAAAAACCTAGCCAAAGAAAAGAGTACATCATCCATTGATACATTTGCTAATACTGCCTCATTAAAGACCTTTCTAGGAAAACTCAGTGGGACAAAACCTAGATAAGGGGAAAAAGTACAACATGTATCGACTTCCCTTTTTGATGACATCAGTTTTACTCCCCCTGATGACGATATTAATATTTCTCTTTCTGATGTCAACATTGCTTTCAATGTCTTTGTGTTGGTGAAGAACTATATCTTGATGATAGCATGATACACTAGTACTCCAGTAGCACTAAGATTTGATACTTCTTGACCAAATAGTTCTTTAACAATTAATTTCCTTTTGAAGCTCTTCTAGAGTTCTAATCATGTCGATATCATTAACATGAATAGCAATTATAACAAATTTATTCTATGTCTTTTCATAAAAATGCATTGGCATATTGGGTTATTTTTATACCCTTCTTTCCTCTAGATATTCCTTGAGATGATTATATCACATGAGCTCTAATTGCCTCAAGTCACACAGAGACTTACGTAATTTAATTGAATATTGTTCTCAAGAATTTGAATTAGATGCTTCTGACATCTTGAGTCCTTTAGGGACATGTGCTTCTGGCACCTTGAGTCTTTCAAGGACTTGTGCTTCTGGCACATTGAGTCCTTCAGGGACTTGTGCTTCTGACACCTTAAGTCTTTCCGGGACTTGTGCTTCTGGCACATTGAGTCCTTCGGGGACATGTGCTTCTGGCACATTGAGTCCTTCAGGGACTTGTGCTTCTGGCACCTTCAGTCCTTCGGGGACATGTGCTTCTGGCACATTGAGTTCTTCAGAGACTTGTGCTTCTGGCACCTTTGAGTCTTTCCGGGACTTGTACTTCTGGCACATTGAGTCCTTTGGGGACATGTGCTTCTAACACATTGAGTCCTTCAGGGACTTGTGCTTCTGGCACTTTAAGTCGTTTAGGGACATGTGCTTCTGGCACCTTAACTCATTCTGAGACATGTGCTTCTGGCACCTTAAATCCTTTAAAGATTCTTATACAATCTTCATAATTTAGTAAGCCATATGCTAACAATCAAACTCTTTCTAACAGTCAAACTACTCACATTGCCAAAAATTCACAAATTTAGGACCCCCCCCCTCTTGTACAATCTTCATAATTTAGTAAGCCATATGCTAACAATCAAACTCTTTCTAACAGTCAAACTACTCACATTGCCAAAAATTCACAAATTTAGGACCCCCCCCCCCCCCCCAAAAAAAAAACCTATTCTATGGTCAATGTACAACAAACAAAATAGCCAAATTTTAACAGTGTAAAATTAACACGCAAATTTGAACTAAAGTTTTTGCAAGAAATTCAAACAACCCACAACAAAAGTCTTGATCATAGCATATCTACAATCACCCCGCAGGTATTAAACAAACTTCTTCATGCTCCAAATTCGTTGACACTTGAGAGACATTGGTTCGAGGATTCAGAATCAACTCACTCCTCTGCTCAAAATGAACATGCCTAAGAATTACTTTGGATCGCTTCTGATGAATGTAGCAAGAAAAGTCCACTGAAAATTACTATGTATTAGCAATGGCCAGTGCGTTCATACTAACACAACCCAGCATAATCTGACGACTAGTTGATTCAGGAATTTGAAGAACTACTTAGGATCACTATGTTCATGTTTCAATATGAAACCAAGCCGAAGCACAGCTTAAAATAGCATAGTTCTCAGCAGTATATTACATGTAAGTTCAATTAAGAGAGGCACCAAGGCTAAAAGGTTCAAATCTAAAGGACCCCTTAGAGTAAATTCCCACAATACAATGTATATATCTCCAAATATCAATATAAGAAAAATCACAAACTTATTACGTTTTAACTGGAGAAGCTGATAGCAAAAATGTAAAGATCAGCATTAAAGCTTTTTCCTTACACATTAGGCATCAGAATAAGATTAGAAGAGTTTCATCCAAATAAAAGGGAATTAAAAAGCAGCATAGTGTACACGGATCAGCAACTAACCAAAAACTAATGATTATCCAACTAACCAAGCCAAAAAGAGCTGAAGGAAAAAGTAATTCTACCCTCAGCAGTAGGGGAAAAACGATGAAGTGGGAATATATGTACCTTTAGCTGTGGGTGCATTCTTAATATCATCTTGGGAGATTACAGGTTCTATCTCTTTTCTGACAAAACGCTGCTTTCTCTTTATCTTCACCTGCACAGTGCAAAGATGAAGTGATAAAAGGGGGGAAAAGTACAACATTGATTATAAAAACAAAAGAGGATAAAAAGGGAGGAAAATTTTCATCAGGGATATAGCTCTTGAAACTATCCATTTTTCTCGATGTAGCAAACATATGGGCAAGTAGGACAAAAGAATCTTGAAGGCCGACCCATATAGGTCATTTCATATTGTAACAGAGTGCCGCAAGTCGGACAAAATTCCATCTTCTGTATAAGCCTCTAGCAGAAACACTCCTATTGCAACGGTTTTTTCAATAAAGAAAAGATTAAAATAACTATAACAAACAACTTTGCACACAAAATTAAATGTTATAGGATCACAAAATTAAACCCAAATAATTGAGATTACCCCGACAGAAATTTGCATAAAATGACAGTGAAGACAACGAAAAAGGCAAGACGGGGAAATCGCTAACGCATCAATCAATATAGTGCTTACCAGAACTGGGCTCTGATGAAATGTAAGAAACGCTTTGGATGAAAAAGACAAAAAATCAAGGAACCACAGCATCTCACCTTTGGCAATATAGATCCATTTCGATTAGTCGAAAAAATGACAAACATACTTTAAGAGCGAACTTGAATAACCCAAAGTATTTGAAACAAAAAAACCTTAGAGAGAGACTGAGAAAGTGCATGGAAGCATCGAAGAAGTGAATCAAACCTAAAGAAAATGGAAACATGGAGGGAGAAAAATTACATTCTCAAATATCCCAAGCCGGTCTCTCTTGCGGCATCTCTAGAGCCCCACTCTCTTCCCATCATGTTCGCATCTTTGTCCAAAACTGGGCTCCTAACTCTCAACCTCTCTTCCCTCTCGATCTTCAACCTCGCTTACATGGCTTGATATTCGGCTTCGCTCAGATGGCAAAAAAAAATGAAGGAAGCATAAATCATAGACGAAGGCTTCAAAAATTTGAACTTGTGCCACTGGAAGAAGGAAAGCAGATAACGTTTGAGGACTCTGCAAATTTGAAAGAGTTGGTGAGAAATTGAGATAAAAGGAGGGGAGAGATGAGAACAATAAAAGCAGACACATGCAGTGTAATAAGTGGCATTTTGAAATTCAAAATTTCACTGAGATATATAAACAATGACGGCTTGCCTATGAATGAAAATGGCTTGCAGATGAAGCCGACACTGTTGAATTAAATAGTGATTTGTGAGTGTATCAACAGTGGATGGCTCAAAATGCTGCTATTCCTATTAAGTATATATTGATGCTAATTTTATATATATATATATATATGTATAGCTCCCATTATTTTATGTGTGTGACATGAGAAAACACTTCTCCTACAACATGAGAAGTGTTTTTTTCTTTTAACGTAACATGTAAAATGATATATAATATATACAAGTATATAATAATGATATAGTTAAATAACTTATTTAAAATTATTAATATTTTTTTAAAAAAATAACCATATTTTATATTGAGGGTGGGAGGGAGTATTATTTTTTATTTTTGTTCCAGAGAACTAAATGATGAGAAGCTAAGGGGAGAATATGAAAGAATATACCTAATTGAGCTCACTCTCAGCATATCTAGGGTTTGCCCATTGTCAATCATATAAATACTAAACCTTCACTCCGTACGCTCGCTTTTCTCTTGCGTGCTGAATTGAGAGCCTCTCTGAATCTCGCCCTTCTACATTCTTAAAAATGGCCGTCACATTCTCAGATCTTCACACTGAAGCAGGAGTCAAGTCCCTCGATGAGTTCCTCTCTGGCAAGACCTACATTTCTGGGTATTTTTCTCCGATCTGACTTCGGATTTTGAACTCATTCTTTTGAGATTTCTTCAATTCGCTGAATCTCTTGTGGTTCTGATTGAAAATTTTCAGGGATCAATTGACCAAGCATGACATTAAAGTCTACGCCTTTGTAAAGAACCCAAGCGATGCTTTTCCCAATGCCAGCAAGTGGTACGATGCCGTCTCTTCACGCCTTGCTCAAAGGTTTGTTGCTTTATCTCTCTGCAATCTGTAATGTTCAGATGGGCTTAGTTTCTTTTCGTTTATTCAACCATATTCAATTTGAAAGTTGATATCGAGTTTGTTTGATTAGCTTCCCTGGAAAAGCTCAAGGGGTGAGTTTCAGTGGCCAGGCTGCTCCAGCTGAAGCTGCTCCTGCCAAACCGGTACGCATCTCACATTCTCACTTGATTTTGTATTTTGTAATTTCTTTTATAATCTTTTGACTATTTTACTTTTTAGAGGTTTTATGTTCTGATTTCTTTTACTTGATTTACTGAGTTAACATGCTGATGATTATGCCAATATGTGTATAAATGAATTGGGTTTAGGCTTTTTCCTGTTTGGCCTGTGATTTAGGCTTTCTCCAGTTCCAATCACTCTCAATTGCCCCTAAAAATGCAATTGAAAAAGTTCAGAGACGAACAATGATACCCCTGCCTTTAGATGAAGTAATATGAAGCAATGAGTGATAATTAGACGGTTACTGTTAATATTATGCATCTCATTTTGTAGTTGGTAAAATTTAAGAGAATCTCTTTTTATTATTATGGCAAACATGCCATGATGAGCGAACTAGAGGGTCAAACATAGGTTTGATTGCCTCTAAAAGGGCTGTTGTTTTGACGAAAAAATTAGAAAGACCGAAAACTGTAACCTTGATGAGATAAATTGTAAAATAAAATATGGTAACCTTAGGTTGGTGCCTGAATTTTGAAAATTTGCGATAGTCCTGGACAAGTTAATTATTGTACCACACCAGCACTTATGCGAAATACTTCTGCTAACTGGATTTCACTATGTATTTGCAGGCGGCTGCTGATGATGATGATGACATTGATCTCTTTGGTGACGAGACAGAGGAGGAAAAGGCTGCAGCTGAGGCAAGGGAGGCTACTAAAAAGGAATCCTCCAAGAAGAAAGAGAGTAAGCTTTATTTCCCCTTCAATTTGTTGAACATAAGACATCTAACTCATTAACCCGCTTACTGTTCCTATCATCGAGGAGGTTAATTTAGTTTAATGCTGAGATTGTAGCTCTAGGTTTATACATAACTAGACTTTTCTTGTAAGTATTCATGCTGTGAGTAATAGCATCATCTATGCATATTTTGTAGGTGGGAAGTCCTCTGTTCTGCTTGATGTGAAGCCTTGGGATGATGAGACCGATATGAAGAAGCTCGAAGAGGCTGTTCGTTCCATTGAGATGCCCGGGCTTACGTGGGGAGCATGTATGTTGAATTTTTCATCACCTTCACGTCACTCATTTTTTGACTCATTTAAATAAAACCAATTGCATGATGATATGTACAAATGCTTTGTTTCAAACCTTGCAGCCAAACTGGTCCCTGTTGGTTACGGTATCAAGAAGTTGCAGGTAATGATGACCATTGTTGACGACCTTGTCTCTGTGGATTCCCTTATTGAGGAACATCTTACAGTTGAGCCATGCAATGAGTATGTTCAAAGCTGTGACATTGTTGCCTTCAACAAAATCTAAGGTGTCCAAAAGTGTGGCCATTTTCAAGAGGCTGATTTATCTGTTCTTGGTCAATAACCCTTGTTTTTATTTTTGTGTTATGTTTCTGTTTTAATGGTGATTTTATTGTTACTAGAATTATGAGAAAGTAGAAGAAATATATTAAGTATTGGTGATTGTGTTATTGTCCTCCCCCAAATAGTGTCCCTCAAAAGTTTACCTGGATGTATGGGATCTCCGTTCGTGGGCAAAAAAACGCATGCATTTATAATTTTTGATGGAAAAATTGTTGGATAATGATTAATAATTTATATTTATTGAGATAGGATATTGTCACTACCAATTTTATGTCACTACCACTTTTTCACTATTAGATCATAATTTTAATAGGGGAGAGAAATGATAACAATAGATGAGATTCTGATTTAACGGTGAAAAGGTGGTAGTAACATAAGATTGGTAGTGACAATATCCTATCACAAATTTATATTAGTTCAGTATTCTAATAATCAATTTTTTCTCGATATTATTATATTATTGGAATGAACTGTAATTTATGTTGATGAGAATTATCTTTACATTTCTTAGGGCCACAGTTTGGATTAAGCTTTTGAAGAATAGTTTTTAGGATTTATGAGAGAAAAATGGCTTTTGGAGAATAACTTTTGGATAAAAATGATATTGTTTAGATATTATTATCAGAATAGTTTTTTTAAGGTCAAATTTATAAAAAAGGACATTAGTTTTTAGTATAATTGCATGTAAAAGATAAAGTTGTATTTTAAATGTTACATTTTATAATAAATACCAAAAATTATATAAAATTGTTAGAAAAAATAAATTTCTGCTATTAATAAATTATGTAATATAATAAAAATTAGATCAAACGTACATGCATTAATAAATTGTGCGGATAAAAATGTTTTTAACATATATTAATATTTTGGTATAATTGAATATAAAAGATAAGGTTGTATTCTAAATATTTTTAATATTAAATTTTATAATAAAAGTTACTGAATGGTATTGAAAAAACGATTATCATGTTTTTAAAAATTTATTTTAGGATATTAAAAAAATATTTTAAGATAATGACTGATTTTGAAAAAAAAGGTAATAAAAAGATACTTAAGGATAGTGAAAAAAATACTTCATGTTTTAAAATTTATTTTAGGATATCAAAAAAAAATATTTTAAGATAACAAATGATCATGGAAAAATATTTTATAATACTAATGGATACTAAAAACATACTTAAGAATGATGACTGAAACTAAAATATTGATTATGGAAGATGAGAGACAACATTTTCTAACACCTATATTTTAGTCCAGAATAACTTCTAGACATTTTTATTAGTGTTTAACAAACTTTTGCCAAAAACCTAAATTTTGTTTTCATTTAAACATACTCTTAAAAACAATTGTAGAAGTGTAGCTAAAAGATTTTAATTTTCTTATTCTTTTATTTTACATTTTCTTTTTATTAAAATTTTACGACTCCACTTTTCTAATATTTTTTAAACCCACCTCACAATAATTTCCCCCTCCCCTCCATTTTTCTCATGCCAAGCAGCCCTAAAGCTAGCCAAGTATTTTGGTACCAACGCGATATATCGTATAATCTAATTTATTTATATAAGTTTGATTGTAATTAATCAATCACCACTTTCGATTTTATTTGAAGTATTTTATTTTATTATATATTTTAATAGAATCGAAAATTGAAAACAGAAGAAGACAATTTGTTGGGATTGCGACTGAAAATTCTAAATTGGGGGAGCTCTCATATTTTGTTTTGTGCCTTGCCCCTTCTATTCATACCATCCACTCCTCCTCTCCTTCACTTTTCACTTCTCATGTAAATCTTTATATTTAAATTTAAGCCGTTCATATTTAATATTTTTAAACTACTAATAAAACATCAAATTATTATAAGATAAATAAATAAATAAACAGACTAAAAAACTGCTAAATTTAGTCATGATAATATAAAACTGCAAAACTGAATGGTTGAAATTTCAATATAAATGCTGAAGTGAATAGTGAGAGAAAAGGAAAAGTGGATGGTAAGAACGGAGAAGGATATCCAAACCTTTTTTTTCCTCAAGTTTTTTAGAAGGAAAGTAAATAATATCACTTGTATATCTAAAAGGAAAAATTAGAATTACTTAGAATGATCAAATATCATAATATAAATTTAAAATTATTAAATTGTCCCTAATCAAAAATTTTATTTTTCATCAGACTTTAGACGCATGTAAAATCAATATATTTTTTAATTAACCGTTCAAAATCATTTTTAAAATTTTTAATTTCCAACAAGTTCCCTATTTATATAATTAATAGATCGTTTAATTCATGAATATATCATGAAGTTGCCGAATTTATATTATCAAATATTAACTTTGATATTAATTAAGCTCTTTTTGTAAAATAAAAAGTAAACTCATTTCATTTTTTTTTCAGGATATAATAGATTTTTAATTTTTTTTAATTTTATTAACATGAAATGAATTTTTTTAAATCGCATGTTTCTTCTAAAATAAAATAAATCATATAAGTTTTTTTGGTTCAACATATATAATAAATTATAAAAGATCTCGAGTTTTATTAAAGTCATATAATTATATTTTTAATTAAAAATTTTGTCAATTTTAACAAATTATAATTTCGAAAGAATAAAGAATGTGTAATTTTTTCACATGGATATATATGGAAGTTGTGGAAATGTAAATTGAGAAAAATTTTATTTAATTTAGTGAAATTTAGAATTTTATATTAGTTTAAAAATAAAGTGTAAAAGAGAATATAAAAGGGAGTGAAAAAGATTTTCTTAAGAATAGTTTAGTATTTTTTTAATTTTATATTTTTATATTTAACCTTTCTAAATACTAATAAAAATTATGCTCATGTCAGAATCTTTTCCTCCGCATTCTAATTTTTCCAACACATAAAGAGCATCAGCAACTCTAGTCTCCAGATTATTCTATTCCTTTGATCCGGCAAAATATTCTCATCCCTTAACTTCCTATCTGATTGTGACGTGGCATTATTACCATTATTCGCAATTTTTAATTACACTTAGTTAATCAGCTAGTTTTTTTTCCAACAAAAAATTGGCCATTTTGAAGATAAACAATTTTTTGAACATGCACAATTTTGGAAGCGAATTTCCTCAGTGGCGGGTCTCTCCCACTATCCCTCAGAAGTCAAGATAAACTGTCGATCTTTCCTCATTAAATCTTGACGGTCTATTTTTATATCTTCAAAACACATTTAGAACCTGAAAAATTATTTTAGGATCTTGAAAAAAATATCCTGAAGTATATTTTTAGTATCAGGGAGTACCCTTAAATATTTTTTTTTTTCCAAAATCATAAAATAATTTTTCAAGATCATGAAGTATTTTTCAGTACTATAAAATATCTTAAAATATATTTTTAGTACTAGTGAGTGACCTGAAATATTTTGTCAATATCATAAAATAAATTTTAAAGATCATGGAGTATTTTTTCAGTACCAGGCAGCATCTGAAATATATTTTTAGTACCAGTCAATATCCTAAAATATTTTTTCACGCTCCTAAAATAATTTTTTAAAATAATAAAGTATTTTTTCCAGTATCATACAGTATCTTAAAGTATATTTTTAGTATCAGTAGTATCCTGAAATATTTTTAAATATCCTAAAATAATTTTTTGACGGTTGAAAAAAATTTCAGGTAGTGATTGATAGTAAAAATATATTTTAAGATACCATATGGTACTGAAAAAATATTTTATGATTTTAAAAAATTATATTATGATCTTGAAAAAGTATTTGAAGGTACTCACTCGTACTAAAATTTTATTTTAGTATATTTTTTCAAGATCCTAAAATAATTTTTTAGGTTCTAAATGTGTTTTGAAGGTATTAAAATGACTAGTCAAGATTTAATAACGAGAGATCAACGATCTATTTTAGCTCCTGAGGGATACTAAGATCAACCCGCAGCTGAGGAAATCCGCGTCCCACCATTTTTAATGAATTTGATTTACGAACTAGCTCTGGGCTAATTGGAGTAAACAAACTTGAAAGTAGAAAACAAATTCATTTTTATTTGATAATTTTATCAAAAATAAATATTCTTTTTTTTCCCTTTATCTTAACGAACTTACATAAAATGTAAAGTTCACAAAAAAAAATTTTGACCAGTCAAATTTTATAATAATTTATATCATTTATAAGTCATAAGTAAAATAGATTATGCTTTAATTTCCGGGTATAAATATGATAACATGCTTTGAAGAATTCAATTTTCAAAGTATCACGTATAAACAATTTCATCTCAGGGGAGAAAGCGTGGCTAAAGGTGTGCATGGTAACACTCCCAGAATGACTTTAATCCGGTTTTTTTTTTCCTGCCGGGATGAACCGGTTTATTTTTTTGTGCTGGGGAGTAAAAAAAAGAAGCTAAAAATTTTGGCTTCTCTATTCCAGGGCAAAAAATCAGAATTTATTTTTCCCTCAATCGAAGCAGAAATTTACCCTCGTTCACCACCACCACCACCGCCGTTGCCACCCCCAACACCACCGCTGTCCCACCGCCATCGCCCCACCACCACCACCGTCGCCGCCACCACCACCACCGCCACCGCACCCCACCACCACCGCCCCACCACTGTCGCCACCACCGTCACCACCACCGCTACTACCATCACCACCGCCGCCGCCGCCGCCGCCACCACCACCGCCCCCCACCACCACCACCCCCCATCGCCACATAAATAATGTTTTGAATACAAAAATTACATAAATAGTTTTTTTAAGAAATTTAAATTTAAATTTATTTGTAAAGTATAATAATTATATTAATTATTAAAGAAAATGACAAAATAGTAAAAATAACTCATTAATCATTCATCTTCTTCTCTTACTATTTTTTTAACTTCCAAACAAGAGGAGGAAAAATGTGTTACCAAACGTAATTCGGATTCTCAGAGTAAAAATAAAATGGGTTAACAAACGTAATTCTGATTCTCATAACTCTTCCAAAGCCCAGAATCAGAAAAAACTATTTCATCTTAGAAACAGTGCTGGACAACAGAATGGTTGCCATGCACCTCCTAAAACCAATAAATTGATTAAATTCTCTTAATATCACTCCTTTAAATAGAAAATAAATAATAAAAAAATGCCCCAAAAATAGCTTTCCTTCTCATTCTACTAAAACCTCTTCTGCTTATTTTCCCAATTTCAATGAACTTTAAATAGAAAAAGGGATCGAAAAAGAAAACTCACCCTTGTTATGAATATATGGATGTCCATCTCCTGCGCTGCGGTGGAATGCATTATGGAAAGGATATATTATTCTATGTAATAGTGGCTATCCATTACCCCACTATGTGTGTAGTGGAATGTAATATAAATACCCCTATGGAAACCGAAAGTATATACACTGAAGTGAGAATTCCT
Organism: Acacia crassicarpa; assembly: GCA_034222035.1. Lineage (NCBI taxonomy): Eukaryota > Viridiplantae > Streptophyta > Magnoliopsida > Fabales > Fabaceae > Acacia > Acacia crassicarpa. Next base: position 47,799,662 of record JAWXYG010000003.1, read on the forward strand.
CCATCTCTCTAGAATTTCTCTCTGACTTCTTTCTACATTTCTATTGAATTTCTTCAGTTTCATAACACGTTATCAGCACGAATTGCTCTCATCACCGTTCTCACCATCTTTACTTTAATCTACACCTTCATCTTCGCTATTTTCCAAATGGTACTTTTGAAGGATAGTCCTTTGTCGAGGAGATGCTTCTGCCATCTTCTCCAGCTTCATATACCAGTAGGACACTCATGTGAAGGAGATCTACAACGAATGCTCTGTTTGCCTCTCAGTGTCTTGAGGCGGTGAGGAGTTCCACGTCACCGTCAAACAGCCAAATACGATGGCTCGGCCGGTATTTTGGAGGAATCGATTGCTGGATTCATCGAAGAGGAGTTTATTATTCTTCTCTTCGACGGCTTTTGTACCGTTTTTCCTTCCGGCGAGTCTGCTCAGGTACGTTTCTTGTGTCAAGAAATGAATGATTAAATTGCTATCTGTTTCTTATGTTTGTTTGCTAAATTAGCGCTACCTACCGTTTGATTATAATAATATATTGAATGAATGATTAAATTGCTATGTTTGTTTGCTGAATAAGCGCCGCGTACTGTTTGATTAAAATAATATGATATATTATTAATACAACAAGGGGCGGTGGTCAGGGAGTTGAAAATAAATACCTGTGGGCCCATATGTTTTATATCATCCAAGAAGCATGAAAACAAACGGATGAAAACATGAAGTCACGGGGAGTGTATAATTGTGTGGACTATTGTTTAATTATTATATTGTTATTATTCTCTTCTTTTGGCAAACGGATGAAAACAAAGAAAGGAAACTTTATCCTAAATTATTGAGCTCCTCTTTTATTTTGTTATTGATTGAGTTGTCCGTACTTGATTATTGGTTTCATTAACTATTATTATTATTTCCATGTGTTTTCTTCATCATATGCGTGGTGGACTAGCAACCAAGGTTAATTATATTTTACACTAATATATATGTATATTAGTGTATGTGTGGGGCCGATAAAATGGAGGCATATTGATTATATTGAAATGTGCATGTACAAGTTTTAAACTTGACAAATTGTTTTGAAAATACTATATATAATTTATTTCTAAATGATCCTCGGACTACTATTTTCTATTACTAAATATGAAATTTTACATGATGTGATATCTTTATCATCATTAAATCTTCTTTATACATTTGGAGTCCCAATTTTCCTATTCTGTAGACTTATTTAAATAATTATGAAGTGTTTGATGTTGTTCTCTCAATAAGGATTCATGAAAAACATACATGTTTGTATTATATTGTGTAGTCTTGAATCATGCATATGTATGCACCAAAAACTTGGGATTCAACTATATAAAAGAAATTTGAAAAAGACTACATTTGGCCTGAAGCCATGATGAGACAAATAATTGGCATGAAGATATGAGAAATAAATTGATCTGCAGTGCCTGGAGACAATTGGGCCTGAAGCCATGAGACAAATTTGGCCTGAAGCCATAAGACAAATTGGAGTGAAGCCAGACCCTCTTGTTCTTTTAAATTAAAAGAATTGTATAACCACCTGAAGATGGTTGTTCTTCTAAAAGTTTGTTATAAATTGATATATCCATTTTGCTCCTGTAGTAGCAATTTTTGTGAAACAGGTTTTTAAGAAATATTTTGAAATAATTTCATTGACATCATGTAGTCGAACAATATAATGAGCTTTTATTGCAAGAATCATGAATATTGTCAAATGACTCGACTTCAATCCTAGAAGTGAATGAAGTAATAACTGGCTTGGCTTCATTCCCAGAAGTGGGTGAAGTAATAAATGAATTTAATTATGGCCATGAATACGGGTAAAAATGTGACTACAGTAAAGTGTGTGTTCATTTTTTTTTTTTTTTTGTAATCATGTTGGTTTAAATTCCCACCGGAAGTAGGGAAAAATTATTAATAAGAACCACAAAGGCCCTGAAGGCCTATATTTCAAATATTGTATAATACAATGATTTTTGTAGCCTTGAAAAATATTGTCCAGAAGACAATAACTTGCAGAGATTTGCATCACTCTAAGTCTAAAGGCTAATAGAGATTTGTGTTACACTAAGTCTAAAGGGTAATAGTTTTGGAAACTAATTAGCATATTTTGTTTTTTTTTTTGTAAGAGAGGCTAAAATAATATATGGTAGTATAAAATGGACAGAATGCTCCAGAAGAGCTAATATTTTGTTACCTAAAGGAACAAAATTATATATTGATTAATCTAGTATATAAAACAAACTTATTGAGTTTCGATGATATCTGCAAAAATAGATATCATATAGAGAATACATACTATTGTAAACCAGAAGTTTACAATATAGCAAATTAAATATTTGCTACTGAAGCCAGTGAGATATTATAGAGGCAATGAGTAGCAGAAAAATATCTAGAAGCCAAGAGAAATAATAAGCCCATAAGGTAATATGATGCTTAATTTGTTGTTATTTTGTCATGTGAATTTCCTGCTAGAGTTAATCTGTGTGGTTTTACTAAATTTGATCATAAATATCTTCATATGTGGTGGACTGTATATATTATGCATATATGAGTTAATTGAAGTATATTAATCATGAATAATTAGATTATTTAGTAAAGTAATATTATATGTTTAAAGAGTTAATAAATATTCTAGAAAATGATTTATTAAAGAGTTTAAAGAGTTTATTATATTATATGATTTATATATTATATGTTTGTAGAGTTAATAATATTATATGATTTATTTGTAATATTATTTTTCTTTCAATGTTTAAAGAGTTTGAAAATGATTTAGAAATGCAAATATTCTAGTTTATATAACTCACACTTGAGGGGGAGATTGTTAGAAAACAAGTGTGAGTTAGAATACAAGTGTGAGCTAATTTTGAAAAGTAATATTTCTCACACAAAGTCTAATAGCTCTCCCAAATAAATGTCAAATTATGATGTGAATTAAAATATTTATTATTGGTAAAGATAATTGTTACAGTAAACCAGAAGTTTACTGAATATGTTTGTTATTGGTAGTTATATATCTTACAGTAAACCAGAAGTTTACTGATTCAATTAAATTTGTTGTTGGCATGACTTGTTTGATCATCCGAGTCATATATATAATGCAAATAAGATTATGTATCAATATCTATTGAAGAACCAGAAGATTCTTCATAAATAACCAACATATTGTTTATGTATTATGTGTTATTTGTTCTCAAATAGTTTTGACTATGAAAATATCATTGGTCATGATTGGTAATGGATCTCTGGAAATATATCAAACATTATTATATGGGCCCATTGAAATGACATGTAAACTTGAAAGATGCATCTGGTTACATGTGAGATTATTAGCTTACAACCAGAAGTTTGTAAGAATGCAACCTGAAGTTTGTAAAAATGATTGCAACATGGAGTTTGCAATAATGTTTGATGTTTTGAATAAATTAAGCGCGCTATTTCTAGATTATACGATCCATAAATCATGTATTCAATACTTATGAGAACAAAGATTTCTATGTTGGTATATTTTGATTGTTGCAGCATTTATATAAGCCAACAAGATTCTCCCTAGAAAATTGGTTTTTGGTCAGTAACCAGATTAATTCCATCTTAAAAGTTTTAAATGTGCAATATTCGACTATAATGCATGTAGATGGATAAATGTTGTGTAAAGATCTCCTCCTTCTTGTTTGTCTCTAAATGAAACATAATGATGTTTCTAATAGTAACAGATGGATTTAGGAGACTTATACTACATGATTAGTCAATTATGATTTGACATTGTTTTCCCATCATGAGGGGGAGAAAATAAATAGTTGGGTAATGAGATTAGCTGGAATGAATTATCATTGGCTCATTCTAATCCTCGTACGAAATAATGTGAACTGGAAGTTCAAAAGATAATTCATTTGCAGATTTTAGCTAGTCTAATGCCAGAAGCATTTACTGACCTAAAGAAAGTGACAATGTCACATGTCTCAGCTGCTAATGCTCCTATCAGAATTGATGTCCTTGAAGGACAACCTATTATAAATGTTTTGAAAGCACGCCTGAAGCGTGGTAGGTCCATCGATTCAAAAGAGAAATCCTCAAAAGATAAAAGGAGCTAAGAATATAGATGATCGAGTTGAGGATAATTAAGGAAATTATTGTTGCTCCAGAAGAGCCATCTCCTAAAGAGTTATTATCTCCAGTAGAGACATCTCCAGAAGAGAATGTTGCAGTCCCAGAAGAGACACAGGTACCTAAAAAATGAGAAAATAATGAGATCTCAATACATTATGAATATTATCCGATGGGACCGAAATGAAGTCAATATTGACAAAATATTTGCTTGTAATATAGCATATGGTATAATGAAATATAATGAGGATCATGAGCTCAAATTAATAAGAAGGTGCTAGAAGCACATGTCCCTGAATGACTCAACAAGCCAGAAGCACTTGTCCCAGAAGGACTAAACCTGCCAGCAGCACATATCCCTAAAGGACTTAACGTGCCAGAAGCACGTGTCCCCGAAGGACTTAAAATGCTAGAAGCATTTATCCCTGAAGGATTCAAGATATTAAAAGCATCTAATTTAAGTCCTCGAGAACATTATTAAATAAGTCCATATATGACATGAATCCTGGAGATTGAATTAATTGATCCATAACGAACAATAGAATATTTGACTATTTGTCATTGTAAGCCTTGTAGTCCAAAGTTTTATATAAAAGCTTGGTATTTATTTTAATGAAACATATTCACCAGAAGTGGATAATGAAAGGCTTAATCTGCGCCTAATGGATGTTATAAGTTGTAACTACTTATTTGTATGGTTCACTTAATAGTGACATTTATATGAAAGTCCCTGAAGGAATAATGGTGATAGAGACATATGTCCTTGAATGATTTAATGTACCAGAAGTACGAGTCTCTGAAGGCATTGAGATGTTAGAAACATCAAATTCATGTTCTTAATAACAATACTCAATTAAGTTAAATAAGTCCCTTAGCCTGAAGCTATTAGGGCACATGTGGTATAACTGTTTCAACGAATATCTGATGAAAAGAAGGGTATAAAAATGACCCAATATGCCCATGCATCTTTGTGAAAAGACATAGAAATAAATTTGTTACGATTATTGTTTATGTTGATGATATTATTATCATTGGAACTCCTGAAGAGCTTCAAAGGCAATTTATTGTTAAAAGAACTACTTGGTCCAGAAGTACCATATCGTAGTACTATTCGAATACTAATGTATCATGTTTATTAGCATGATATAATTCTTTATCAATACGAAGACATTGGAAGCAATGCTGGCATCACGAGAAGCAATATTAATGTTATCGTCAGGGGGAGTAAAATTGATATCATCGAAAGGATGAGTCGATACACGCTGTACTCTTTTTTCCTTATCTAGGTTTTGTCCCACTGGGTTTTCCTAGAAAGGTTTTTAATGAGGCAGCACTGGATAGTGTATCAATGAATGATGTACTCTTTTCTTTGGCTAGGTTTTTATCCCACTGGGTTTTTCCTAGTTAAAGTTTTTAACGAGGCACGTTCATAATGGACATCCAAGGGGGAGTGTTATGAATATATGGATGTCCATCTCCTGCGTTGCGGTGGAATGCATTATGGAAAGGATATATTATTCTATGTAATAGTGGCTATCCATTACCCCACTATGTGTGTAGTGGAATGTAATATAAATACCCCTATGGAAACCGAAAGTATATACACTGAAGTGAGAATTCCTCCATCTCTCTAGAATTTCTCTCTGACTTCTTTCTACATTTCTATTGAATTTCTTCAGTTTCATAACAACCCTTTCTTTTTTTGATCGAAAAAAACTCACCCTTTCCAGAAAGATCTCATTTCCTCTTTCTACACTCACTAGTCCACTAGTCGTCACTCTTTGTCTATCGCTCCCCCTGGGGGTTCGGAATCCTGTGCTTCTCTGTTCTCAATTCTCGTGGTTGTCTCTTGTATCCTCTCTAATTCGGGTTAGTTCACTCATTCGAATTCTATATTTCAAGCTTCTCTTCTTTGATTTTCTTTCTGTCTATCTATTTTTTCAGTTGGCAATCATTCTGACTTTATTAGTTTATTTTACAAGTTTACACTCCAAGTTGAAATTTGTCCTTGGACATTTGTTGGATTCGTGCTTGATTTTCATTCCTCTTGGTGTTCTGTTATTATTTTTATGTTTTTTTTTTTCCGTATCTATAAGCTATATCAGTTGTTGTGCTTGCTGTCTTTGTCAGTGATGATTGATAATGGATGCTATATTGTGCTTGAATTTATCTTTTCCTGTTTCATGAAGTCTGCTACTCCCAAAATTTTTATTGCTTCCTACTGATAATTCGTCGGGGTTACGAAGTATTTTCAAATGAACAGGATGCAGTACGTTTTTTGTGTTCTTCCTGTTTTATTGTTCTCATAACTGAAATGAAATGCGACAATTCATATGTTTATCTTTCCCTATTGCAATCACCTAGCTGGACTATTTGGGGCATGATATGTATATCTAAGTCTGACACCTGTGTTCCTAAGTCAGTCTAAGTTGCATAAAAAGTTCAATGTGCCTATGATAATGGAACTGATGAAACTTCCACAATTTCTGTATCTTAGTAGAAATGGCAGATGATTGCTCTTTCTTTACATAAAAATCGGGATGCCGAGATATACAATATTTATTATAGTTCTGTTGTCACTACTTATTGCTTCTTATTATTCTTTCACGTTTTAGAGATACATGGGTCCTTTTTATTTACAAAAGCTCGTTTAATTTTGCAGTTCATTCCACTCTATTATGTGGATCAAATGATTTGTTGATTCACTGTTCAAAGGCCTTGGTGACAATACCTCAGGCTGTCAAAGGTCCAAGTTAGTGACCTTGCATATTGAAGTGTAAACCCTACCTGTGTTTGGTTTTGCTTCTAAGATGAACAATCTACCTTCTTAGCTGTACAGTAGCTTCAAAAAATAAAACAAACTAAACCTCTTTCCATGCCTGTCTTCCATACATTATATGATCAACTATATTCCTGATATTACCCAAAAAAGAAACTACATTCCTGATAAACCAATTGTTGCTTTCTAGAATTTTAGATAAATTACTTATCCGATCCCATATTATTCTTTTATAAGCATTCATTTCTCAATCACAAAACACAGGCCATTGCTTTTCCTTGTTAAATAGCCGTTAAGGAATCACTTTTACTCTGGTGTTTTTATGGCTGTCATTTTCAGTCCTGTAAGCTTAGTTCATGGCAAAACTTAATGTTTTTATATCTTTGCACTTTCAACTTGTGTTTTATGTCCTGTAATAGCTGTGAAATTTGTTCTGGCCCCTGACCAAGTGGGATTGCTGTTGCTGCCGTGTTTTGTATCTGTGCTTGTGGGTGATTGTGACTCCCATGGATGAAAAATCCAATGGTATGCCCAAAAAAAAAAAAAAAAAGACTTGGCAACCAGCTGAAGCTATGGCATATTGAATCTTCTAGATTAATTGGCTTTCTTTTTATTTATACTTATTTACAAGTTTTTATATTGGTTGCTATTTCATGTAAAGCAGTATAATTTGGTGCAGCGCTTCGGCTTTTAGCTGCAGATTTACCATTTTGAAGTCTGGCAAAACAGTGAGGATGTCAAGTGGACCAACACATTGGTGTTACGAGTGTCGACATCCAGTTGCAATTGAAGGCGGAGAGGTCATCTGCCCTTACTGTCGTGAAGGCTTTGTGCAAGATCTCAATGAGAGGCGTGAGTTTCAGCCATATAATGCCCTTGAAGAGTTTCATCATATGCCTGGTTTTGTTGATGCTCTACATGCCTTTATGAGAGCTTCTGAACCAAGCTTTGGGCGTCCTTTTGACAATTCCTCGAGGCAGAGAATAGCTGGGCAAGACCCCAACATTGGTGTTAGACAAAGGTCTGATAACGCCCAATTTCCTGAATGGAGTCAAGATTTTTTCAATTCTGGCCCTTCTTTCATGTTTCATGGTATTGGAGTGGAACCTAGGCCAATTGATTTTGGTGGTTTATTGATGGCCCCTGGACTAGAAGCATTTATTCAACAGCTCAGCATGAATAATCATAGAGGTCCTCCTCCGGCCTCCCATTCATCAATTGATGCGATGCCTACCATTAAGATCACCCGAGCGCATCTTCGCTCTGATTCACACTGTCCCGTCTGTCAAGAAAAATTTGAGCTTGGCTCCGAGGCTAGGCAAATGCCCTGTAACCATATCTATCACTCGGATTGTATTGTTCCTTGGTTGGTTCAACATAACTCTTGTCCTGTTTGCCGTGTTGAGTTGCCGCCTCAAGGACAGGGTAGTTCCCGTGGTGGTGGTAGCAGTTACCGTGATAGCTCAAGGAGACAGAACCAGGGAATGAGAAATCCACGATCAACTTGGTGGCCATTTTGATCTTCTAGTTCAAACACCAGTCATTATGATGAGACCAGTGTGTAAGCTGTTTTTCTACTAATCATGAGTAGAATAATAGGATGTGTTATAGAGGATTGTCGTTTGATCACCAATGCTTCTGGATAAGTAAAGTCTGTCTGTCTAATAATGTTCTTGATGAATGTATGGAAAGTTACTTGAAACTCGCGTTTTTTTATTTTCTGTATATGGATATTGTTTATATGTATATAGACACACATATGTGTGCATATATATATATATATATATATATATATATATATCAAATTAATTAAAGTGTTTGATAGCCGAATGAAACGATTTAATACTGATCTTAGTAGATTGTTGCAGTTGATGCAAATTTGAACAAGAGAAGTTGAGTGTATGATCTCCTTCCTTAGGATGATGATCGGCAGTATTTTTGATTCTTGTCATTATAAAGTGTCTTTAGGATGAAATAGTGAACATATGCAAATGGAATCTATATTATTCTTCTTGGAGAATTATGATTGATTGAGCTAAGCCGAATTGACATTTTCGGTGTTTTATTGATCTCTTACCTAAATTTCCTTCTTAAAAGTGAACGAAGTTAAAGAATTCCAGTTAAATAAATTGTCTCTCAAGTGAAATGCGAAAGAAAATTTCTTTCGACAAGATTCCATATATTACAGAGAAAATAATTAAATATCATCACTGTTGTATTTAATATTCTGTGGTAATATATTATAGAGAAAATATGTTTCTTAAGAGTAATTGTTAGTTAGGCAAAAGGTTTTACATAATTTTCGAATAATCGTAATATAATATATGAAAACATAAAAGAAGCGATCTATGGGGTATCAACCAGACAACCACAAATAAAGCTGCACAATATCGATTATGAACCAAAGTAAACAATTTAAACCAAAATGAAACAAAAGAAAATATAAAAACTTAAATTTTGAAGTCACGATTAATACTATCTTTTTTTTTTTTGAGATATTGAGGAAATTAAATAAGTTACTTAATTATATTATATATTGTGTATTCTTAGATTATTATATCAGTTTATTAGTCAAACTAATAAGTATGGAGAAAAAAATATAAATATAAATATTTTAAAGTAATTTAATTAGTTTTCTTAATCTTTAAAAAAAAAAAAAAAAAAAACTTCATCTTACATTTAACCTCAAAGGAGTGATCAATAGTTCAATACTGCCTTTTGAAGTTACGAAATAGGAGCATAAAACATTTCTCCCATTCTATACTTTGTCCGAATAGGATATTCTCTAGTCTCTACTTTGTCCTAACGGGTTGGTAATCCTTGGTTTATCCAAAATCTTGAAGGTTTTTGAGCTTTGCGCCAATTTTATGCCAGAGATTGGGTTTGCCGTCGCATAGTGAGAAAGGACTCTTCTTTCCTCTTGTTTCTTCTCATCGGGCGTTTGGACTCTAATATTCTTTGACGCCTCCTTCCAAGAAAATGCTTGGGATGCTTCAACTTCCCTATGTCCATCGTCCAAGGCGTTTGTATTTTTGTTTTTATTCAATGCTCTGTACTATATGTAATGATGCTGTTGTAGATTACTATTTGGAAAAATGCTGCCCAAGAAGAATCATCCCCAAGCTTCTTTACTTCAAAATGGGAGTATGATGTGTTCTTGAGTTTTGCAAGAAAAGACACTCGCTTGAATTTCGCAGATCACTTATATGAAGCCTTCGTTAGAAGAGGCATCAGATGTTTTAGGGATGATAAGGGAATAAAGAGAGGGGACGTTATTCAAGAGAAACTCCTTCAAGCCATCAAGGAAGCTCTCTGTGCTGTTGTTGTTCTCTCCCAGAATTATGCAAATTCTAGCTGGTGTTTGGATGAACTTGAGGAGATTCTTGAATCTCGGAAAAAATTCGGCGGACATGTTTTTCCTATCTTTTGCGATGGTGTTGATCCATCTGATGTTAGATATCAAAGAAAAAGTTTCGGAAAAGCTTTAGCCAAACATGAGAAGAGATTCATAAAAAGCAAAGACAAAGTTCAGAAATGGAGAGACGCTTTGTCACAAGTTAGCAACTTCTCTGGGTGGGATTCTAGGAGTCGGTAAGTTCTTTTTTTCCCCTTCCCAATGTATAAAGTAACGAAGCCAAAATTGCTTTCAAAATTGACTTAGCAGTATAATCAAATCTAACACCCCTACCCAATTAAAGATCAACATCGATTTATAATATCTTTTTCAACAATATCTGAAAAACTATAGCAGTAGTATTCTAGTTTATTGTGGCTATAGTTCTTATTTTGTTTTTTTGGTGAATGACTATAATTTATATTCATAAGCTCATGGATTTTTGGTTTTGAGGTTAGGAATGATACAGAAGTCATCCGAGACATTGTCAAAGCAAAATGGAACATCATGTGCTCTAATTTGCCATCTTATGATGATAATTTAGTTGGAATTGAGGTAAGGATGGTTCAGATAAATTCACTCTTAAAGATAAATGTAGATGACATTCGTTATGTAGGGATATGGGGCATGGGAGGTACTGGTAAGACAACTATTGCTACACTTGTTTTCGAAAGAATATCTTGCCAATTTGAGATGTCTTGCTTCCTTGCTAATGTTAGGAAGATTTCAAAAAGAAAAGGCCTAGCAAGATTGCAAAATGATATTTTCTTGCATTTCAATAAAGGGCAAAAGATATATGATGATTGATAAGCGTTATGGAAAGACCATTCTGAATCGACTTTTTCATAATAAAAGGGTTCTTCTTGTCCTTAATGATGTAAATCATGCGAACCAATTAGAGAATTTGGCAAGTCCAAAACTGTTTGTGGTAGGGAGTAGAGTAATCATAATAACTAGAAATTTGCACTTGTTGAAATCACAAGGCGTGCATAGAATATGAGAGGTCAAACCCATGAAAAAAGATGAATCTGTTGAGCTCTTTTCCAAGAAAGCATTTAAGAAAGATTATCCTGAAGATGATTATTTAATATTATTAGAAGCCGTGGTTAAATACCCAGAAGGTATTCCTTTGGCGCTCTATGTTTTACGTTCCTTACTCCGTGGAAGAAGTCTCCTTAAGTGAGAAGAAACTCTAGAAAGGATGAAACAAATTCTAGATAAAGATATTTTTCAAATTCTAAAAGTAAGTTATCTTACATTCAATGATGAAGATAAGACAATTTATTTAAGTTATTGCATGTTTCTTCAATGGATGGAAAAGAGATGAAGTAGGTCAAATTTTGAGAAGTTGTGATCTTCATCCAACTATTGGAATGAATATTTTGATTGAAAGAGCTCTATTGATTGAAAAGAAAAAATTGAATGGAGAAACCATATTGAAACCATATTAAAGGTCCATGATTTACTTCAAGAATTAACTAGGAGTACTGTTTTTTCAAGAATCTCCAGGTCATGTCCACGGGCACACAACAGGTTGTGGAATCTAGACGACATCGATGAAGTATTGAAAAATGATAAAGTGAGTGCCTTATTCTTCTTGCCTGTGCTTGTTCAAGATTGTCACTTTCCTTCAATCTATTACAGATTCATTTATCCTTTGTATGTACAGATTCATTCATCCTTTGTATGTACAGATTCATTCATCCTTTGTTTGTGTCAGAGAAATTAGAACTACACTAAAGATGTCACGCCTCCTTTATCAAAATGATAAAGTGAGTGTCCTAGTTACAAAAATAGTGACTTTGACGTAATAATTTGGCAGAAACAATATATAAATATAGGGGTAAAAGTAAGGAGTAAGGAAGTGTTATGATAATAAAGGCAAGGAGTAGAATAAGTTCTAACAAGCGTATCTTGAGAAGTTTTGCTCTAACAAATATGTTAAAATGTGGCGGATTAAAATGAGTTGTGGAGTGGTTTCGATGCTTAGTCCCTCTTTTTAAGATTTATAGGATATTGTAAACAAGCAATGCTTGAGGTAATAAATGTGACTAATCTTATAATCCCCCACTAAACTTATAACCTATTATTAAGTCTACAAAATCATGAAAATAGTTAAAACAATTAGTCAATAGTCTCGCTCTTGATTTACAAAAATACCATTGATCACACTTTCTATACCATCCTTGTCGAATTAACATCTAATATGAAGGATCAACTACAATCATAAGACCATATAGTTGCGAGCTCTTTTTTTGTTCAAATTTTTGGAGTTGTCAGCTGACATCATCCTCCAACGGGGTTTTACTGAAACCCCAAAGACTCTCCAAAGTAGTGCCAAGGAAGCTTGACCTCAGAAGGACGAACATGTTGGGGTTGGGTGAATTGGTTAAAATGATTGGAATTGCACCAGCTTTGTATATCTTATTTACATATCACTCTCCACCCACATCCCAATATGTCCAAAATAAAGGTGTCACCTTCCCTAACCGTAGGATATTTGTCAGAAGAAAGTTGGATGTGAAGGAAATTGTTATCACCTCTAAGGTGTTGCCAACAGGTTTCCTGATTAAATTCTAACACCATTACGCAGAGGTCATCACGTTCACAAAAATGCCAAATCTTAGGAGACAGTCCTGCACAACCCTTATATTCATCATCTTCTGGAGCTTTACTTCTCCAACTAATCACACCCTTATACCCTTTTATATGCAAGCATATAACAATTCCCGACCATTTACTACCACGGAAATGTGGAGGTTCTTCCACTTCTATCTCACATTTAGATCTCGCTTTTTTATAATATTTTATGTTTGAATCAAACCATGATGGTATTTTGCCTCGTGACGGAATGATTGCCAAGAAATTTCTGAGAGAGAGATCTTCTGGCTGCATACATACCTAACTATTGTTAACATTAATTACTCAATGAGGGAGCATATATATATGAGAAAAAGACACAAAATTGAGACACACATACCTCAACATCCTTCAACTCAAATGGGGAATAATCTCTCTTATAAGGGTGTGGCGTATTTTCTACTTCTTCGTCAGCAATTACATATTTAGTTCCACGGCACTGAAATGAAAAATTAGCCATGTAATGCACATGTAGTTAAAAAAAATTTTAAAAAAATAGTACACATAAATAATTAGATAGAATCTAGGAAGACCAACATACCTCATGGTCAAGTGAAGTCACTATATTCAACATCACCAAATTCAACATCTGTTCATCTAATGAACGTTTCATTGTAAAACAACCGCTCGCATTTAATCGACTTAGCCATGGTGGAAGCCTTGGCAATGACTCCAGCCAATCGCAATCCCCCAATGAAAGAAAGACAAGTCCAAAAAGACTAGAGAAGCAATCAGTAGGTAGATTATATAAATCAGTTGAACTTAGATTCAACTCTCTAAGACCAGTCAAGGATCCAAGTGATTTAGGAAGTGTAGTTATACCAGTGTGACTCGCGTCAAGATATTCTAGTTTCTTCATACCTTCCCCAAACTCGGGGAGCTTTTTAAGTTTTTCACACCCACCAAGATCTAACTTTCTCAAAGAATTTGTTTCCAATTTACTTGGTAGGCTGTTGAGATATACACAACCACTCAAGTCCACCTCAACAAGCTCTTTCAACACTCCAAGTGATTCATGAACCTTGAGAAAGGAATTGCACCTTGAAAGATATAAATGTCCTAGAGATTGAACATTTGAGAAGTCCGGAGTTTCAATAAAATTGAGACAATTTCTCAGGTTGATAATCTTCAAGTGATTCATGGACTAGTCAAACAAAAGATTGTAGAATGATCAGTCTCACTAAACAATGAATCAATAAAACATGGATACGTAGATATATTTTTAAAGATAAATAAGCATCAACCTCACCTTTATGCTATTCCAAAGTTGCTTTATGTTGCTGCGTTGCATTTCAATAGGAACACGTCCATCCAATGAAAGTGGAAAACCTTCCAAAAGAAATCATGGCAATCCAACAAATTTTAATGCACTAGAAAGTTTCTCCAATCCTATTGGTAGTATGCGTCGAAAGTCTAAGAGGAGTAATCTAAGTCTACTCATCCTTGAAAAGGCTTCAGGATGTACTACTATTTTGTCTCCGTCACAATAGTTATCCATAACAATAGCCTCTATTTCTCCAGATCCCTAATAAAAAAAAATGTCATTTTACATAAAAATAACATGAGAATGATAAGGAAGTAAATAATATCAAAAACATTAAAGGTATGTCAACAAAATAAGATATTTAGAAAATAAGGCACTCACTTTGTTATTTTCTAGTACTTCCTTAATGTCTTTAAACTTCCACAACCTGCTGCGCTTGCAAACATCCTTGGGAGATTCTTGATGAACTATATGCCTACCCAATTCTTCAATTAAATCATGCATCTCTAATCTGCAATCTTTTGTTTCAACTAGTAAAGCTTTTTCAATCAAGACCTTTATTCCAATTGTTGGATGAAGACCACAACTTTTCAAAAATTGAGTCACTTCTTTTTTGGGCCAACCCTTGAAAAGACAAGCAACATCTAAAAATATTGTCTTTTCTTCTTCATTTAATCCATCATAACTTATTTGAAGTACTTGAACAATAGCTTTATCTGGAAATTGCTTCAATCTATCTAAAACATCTTTCCACTCAACTCTACTTCTCCTGTGAAGATAAGAACCCAAAACTTTAAGTGCCAAAGGCAAACCTCCTGCATACTCAACCGCAGATTTAGATAACTCTTGATAGCCCTCTTCAGGATGATCTTTTTTGAATGCTTTGTTTGAAAAGAGTCTAAGAGATTCATCTTTTTCCATGGTTTTCATCTCATATTTTCTTTGCCCTACTTCAGCTAAGGTGAGCAAGCGGCTATCTCTTGTTGTGATAAGTATTCTGCTTCCTTTACCAAACCAATTTGGACTTTCAGCTAAATTTTCTAATTGACTCATATCATCTACATCGTCAAGGACAAGGAGAACCTTTTTATTTGAGAGATGCTTCCTTATCATCTCCTCTCCTTTATACTGACTAGAAATTTCCATGTCTTCTATGTTGAGATTAGAAAGAAGCTTTTTTTGCAAAGAGACTAGGCCTTCTTTTTGAAAAGTGTCCCTCACGTTTGCAATAAAGCAACAAACATCAAACTGGCAAGATATTTTTTTGTAAACCACTCTAGCAAGAGTTGTTTTACCGACACCGCCCATACCCCATATCCCTACACCACGTTTGTCATCCAACCCAATCCCCAAGATTGTCTCCACATCACGCACTCTTAATTCAATTCCAACTAGATTGTCATCATAAGATGGTAATTTACCACTTAAATAAGTCCTTACCTTTCCTACTATGACTTTTATAACTTCCACTCTTAATTCAATTCCAACTAGATTGCCATCATAAGATGGTAATTTACCACTTAAATAAGTCCTTACCTTTCCTACTATGACTTTTATAACTTCTGCTTCATGCCTATAAAAAAACAGTAATAACATTGGAGAATATGAGTTATATAGTTATAATAAAGTAAAATAATAATGACAAATGCGACTTTTCATATATATTGTTTACTAAAGCTACAATACATTTTTATACGTATAACAGGGAGTCAGGGATAAAGAATAGTGGAATGCGAATTGTTGAGCGTTAATGAATTGTTCCATCTGCCCATTAAAAATTAGAAATGTGATCATTTCACCAAAAAATCACATTAACTTATTCACGATTTCGTTTTATTCATGGTTAAAAGGTCATCATCCTATTCAGTTAATTCCTTCATCATTTAAAATTTGATTATTCTTCCAACAAATCAAAATGAATACCTTTCATTTATCCATTGTCACGATATGGAAAAAGTGCTTCTCACAGATATAAATGATCTTGTGCACAAGTATAAAATGACCTTTCAATTAAATTTCGAGTTAAGCAAAATCTCCATAAAGTAAAAAAAAAAAAGAAAATTTATCATTAAGAGACTTCATATATTACAGAGAAAATAATTATTGAAAAGTTAAGAGGAAATGCCTCATAGAAACTTCAAATAAATAATAGAAAAAAGAACAGTGAAGGACGATAGATAATTATTGTTAGGCTTGATTAAATTTAATTGTATTGAAGGACTGAAATGCTAGCAATGGACTGGTGACTAATTAAGCTGTGAAGATTAGAGATGTTCTGGTAAAACGAGGTTGTGTATATACTAGCCACTACTAGGTATGGAACACTATTGCTTTTGTCTACAAAAGATTTTCAAAGAAATAAAAATTTGATTTCTGAATAAATTTAAATTTCAGAGTCCAGTGACCAAAATATTATACAAGAATTGAGTGATGGGAGAAGAAAATAAAGGAAATGGAATTTTTAAGACATATTATATACTTGTAAAGAATTTATATTTATATAATTTATTTCATATATTTTCTCTAAATTTAATAATCAAGATAAAAATTATTCTTTCGACAAGATTCACTCACATCGTTCTATTTTTGCAGGAAACTAAAATCAACTCATATTGTTCCTACTTGGTTGCAAGTATAAAATAAGGGGCAAAAAGAAAGAACCACAAAGTGAAGTGATTAAATAGTGGTTATAAAAGAAAACTTACTGGCCCTGGTGTCCCACCCGGCTATAGAGCCAATTTCAGATAAAGCGTTTCTCCATTTCTGGGCTTTCTTTCGTCCGAGTTTCTTTTCATGTCTGTCTAAAGCATCTCCAAAGTTTTGTCTTTGACGCTTTACATCCTTTGGATCTATATCATAGAATATTGGATAAACTTGTTGACCCAACTTTCTCCCACATTTAAGAATCAATTGAAGTTCTTCCAAGCACCATTTGGAGTCTGCATAATTTTCAGAGAGAACAAGAACTGCACATAAAGAACCCTTGATTGCTTGACGGAGTTGTTGGGATATAACTTCTCCTCTCTCTATTCCTTCATTATCTCTGAAAGCATTGATCCCACCTCTTCTCAAAGCATCGTACAAGTTATCTGTAAACTTCAAGCGAGTATCTTTTCCATAAAAACTCAAGAACACGTCATATTTCCATTCAGGACTTGAATTAAGAGTATTAGAGGTAGAAGAAGATTCTCCTGCGACATTATATGCCGCTTCAGGGGTTCGATCCTTTCGTTTTTTCCCCTGTGTGATGGGCAAATACATGGAAAGGAATAAGAGGTGTGAAATTAAAACAAGTAGATGAAACAATAATAAAGAAAACAAAATTGTGCAGATCTATAAAACTCGTTATACCATAACCAATACTGTTTTACGAAACTTGTTCAAGCGATCTCACTTTCTTATCTGCACCCACGACTCACTGCTTAAAGATGATTTACTAGGGTTTTAACTGACTGTAGCTAGCTTTCGGTAATGGTGAAGACCGATGATGTTCTCGAGAGCTATTATACAGCAGTTTTCCGTGTTTGTAAAATTCACTTTTTTTTTTTTAAGGGAAAAAATGTGGAACATACGTACCTGGTTTCTTACTTTCTTCCGGGGAAGCCGCGTCCCGCACTGATGTCTCCCTATTTTCCTTTTCAGTTTTCAAAATCACTTTTTAAATTTTCCAGTTTATTTCCCTTTATATTATGTTTTTTTCAATTAATATATTGATATCTTACATTACTTGCAATCGACTGTTTTTTTTTTTTTTTTTGCATTACAACGGCAGGCGCTAAAGTCCTGAAGTACAATGGTGGGATCGAACCCGAGACCTCTCACTAAATGGGGAGATGCCATACCACTACACCACTAGGGGCGGTGGTACTTGCAATCGACTGTTTGTAAGAGTGTAGGCGCAGAAGGAAGAACTCGCCAACTTAAAGTAATTACCGCGATTGAGGCCTGAAATTTTGACCCAAAAAAAAAAAAAAAAGATTAAGGCCTGAAATCTAAATACGATGTATATTAATTTTTTTAAAAAATTAATATATAGCATAGGGTGTTATCACATGGGTGATAGTAATAATATTATGGCAAAAAGATTTTTCCTGTCACTGGAGATAGAGTTATCTTTATTGACTCCAAAACTACGTCGTTTTGGATTAATGAAGGGTTTGTTAGTAATTTCAGATGAATTAATGAAGGGTGTTTTGGTAAAATGTATATGATTAAAAAATAAACAGAATTACAGAAGCACACATTATTAATTCACCTGAAATTACTAACAAACCCTTCATTAATCCAAAACGACGTAGTTTTGGGATTATTGGAGATAACTCTATTTCATGTGACAGGAGAAATCCTTTACCCTAATATTATTCATAAGAGAATGAGCGATTTCAACCTGTTAATTTCGAAAATTTCTTCCTTAATAATTACTTATAGTTAGGTGCATTTTTATAAATTACGTTTTATTATCTCTTATTTTAAATAAAATATTAAACTCACCACTAATATTTTTTCCACACTTGTTTTTAGGGATGGCGACTAAAGATGATTAAACAAATTAGCTTTTATTTTTTAAACATTAATTTTAAAAATAAGTGAAATGATGATAAATACAATAAATTGTGGCTTTCTTTTTACCTTTTTTACTTTAAAAAACATTTAAAACGACTTAAAGAATTTTTTAAAGTTATAGACACAGTTAAAAGAAATATTTTAGGGTGTGTTTGGTTGGGAGGAATGGAAGGAGAGGGGAGAGAAAATAGAGAGTGAGAAAAGGGATTTATGGTGTGGCCCATAAAAATTTTCTCTTCTTTTAACATTTTCCCTCCATTTTCTCTCCTCTCCCCTTCCCCCAACCAAACACACCCTTAAGCACCGTTCATGATAAAATCTTTTTAGTTTGGATTGAGGCAAGAGAAGGGGAGGGGAGGAGAAAACGGAATTAAATTTTAGAGTAATAGGGCCTTTATATGTTTTAAAAAATCTGAATTCACTTTAACCCTTCTTAGTAAAATTGGCGAAACATCCCATGTCAAGTCAATTTTTATTATTTTAATTCCCTGGAGGCACTAGCATGTGACCTTGCTGCCATCAGTTCACCGTTAACACCAGAGACAGACTGAATCTTCTCTCATTTCATTTCACACTTGAAATTTGTGCAGATCTAAAAAACTCGTTATACCATAACCAATACTGTTTTTACGCAAGGTTCTAAAATTCGGACCGATGATTGAACCGGTAGGAATACTGAGTCAAGGATTAGTGGATCAAACCGGAATTAAATCGGGGTAAATCGGTATTAATTAAAAAAATATAATATAATTAAATAAATAAAAATGCTCATTTTTTAATAATTAGAAATATTTTGTGCTAGCATATCCCAGCCCAAATCTATTTTACTTGCTAGGCCCGATAAAACCCTCACCCTCAATTAACCTACTTTCTCTTATATCTAGAGCTGGGAATTAGGGCCGGCCCGGCCCTATAGGGCCTGGCCCTCCCGGGCTTAGGCCCTACATGGCCGGCCCTCCAGGGCCTGAGATAAGGAAAACATCTGTTTTTCAAAGCCCGGCCCGATAGTACCAGGGCCAGGGCCGGCCCTACAGGGCCTGAAAATTACTATTCGAAATTTTAATTATTTTTTTTTCTAGGTTTTTTCCAAAGAAATATAATTAGTAAATTGCAACCATTAAAGTTCTAATCTATCAAATAAATATTATCAACATTAAATATTTAAACAATACAAATCATCCAACAAATAAACACATTCATTAATTCGTAATAAAAAACAAATCATTGTCCACAATTGATTCACATAAAACTTAAGAAGTATTAAACTAAACAACATTAGATAACTCACATAAAATATAAAAGCATACCACTATCATTGTCAATTGTCACCTTCTTCATCACTCTCATCAATTTCATAGATATTTGATTATGCTTCACTTTGAGCAGAAGGCTGTGTTTCAGGAGTAAAAATGTTATGAATTTCTTCTCCCACATCATGAACACATCCATAATAATCATTATCTGCAACAAATAATATATCAAATCATAAAATCAGAGTATAGTTATTATGTACTTATATATGTGCCTCCTAGCCTCTTCCTCTTGACATTCTTTGACTAATTTTTTTTCTTAAAAAAATGAAAATGCTACAGTAACAGGGCCTGCAGGGCCGGCCCGAGGCCCTACAGGGCTTGCCCGATAAAGCCCGAGGCCCTACAGGGCCGGCCCTGCAGGGCCAAATTCAAATTTCAGGCATATTTTTCAAGCCCGAGCCCTACAGGGCCAGGGCTTAAAAGGGCCGGCCCGACGGGCCCGGCCCGATTTCCCGGCTCTACTTATATCCAAGAAACCCTACCTCAGCTTCTCCACCAAAAAGTCCTCTTTCTGCCGCCTGGTCAGTGGTCACTCATTCACACCACATCACCAACTCATCTTCCTCACGTACTTGCTCCACCATTGCGTCCTTTTCCTCCCCCTCTCTCCAGTCTCCTCTTCTTCATCAGTCTCCTCTTCTTCATCGGCCTCACGCCCTCACCTACTTCACTTCAATCACTTGTAAATTCACAACACATGGTCACAGCCTGTAACATCCTGAATTTTGGACCTAAAGACTAGAAAATTAGCCTATTTTTGGAGGACTATTAGACCCTATTTTTGAAAATGAATTTAGAATCAGTATTTTATTGGACATGAATAGTGTTTACTATTCACAAATACGTACATGAATAGTATTCACTATTCACAAATACGTATTCACTTTTTATAAATACGGTATTTAATCGATATTTTGAGAAATATGAAAAGTATTTACTATTCACAAATACGGTATTTACTATTCAAAAATACGGTATTTACTATTCCTAAATACGTATTCACTATTTGAAAATACGTATTTACTATTCATGCGGGACCCACGTCAAATTATTTCCCTCTGCCAACACCCGTGAAGTTTGAAAAATTTTGCGCGCGGGACCCACTCAATAATAATATTATTATAATATAATATCTTATACTTTGGAAAACAATAGAAATAAAATTGTTTCTAATAAACCGTGAATTAGGTTTTTAAAGTAAGGGTATATTATAAACAAGCGAATTTCTATCTCAGAGTGGGTTATCTCCAAAGTCATTTCCGTAATCGGCGGAATGATTATTGAGATAGGTTGAAACCGATATTTTGAAGCAGGACAGATAGTGGAATCTGTAGGAAATAAATCATAACTCAAACTCCTTGAACTAAGTAGTAAACAACTGGACATATTATGAATCAGTGAATTTTTGTCTCGAAGATGGTGTCACCCGAAGTAATTTCTGTTACCGGCAGTGTCCGACTTAAAATCTTTGACAGATTACGAAATACTCTGAATGAGGTCAAAAATTTAGTTGACCCAGATATTTCTGAAGAGGAAAAATAGAACTTCAAGGCTGTGCTTCCGGATTCTTGAGAATTTCTAATATAACGCGATTAGAACACCGATCAGGGAATCTTTATAGGATAAATGCAAAAGAGTAAGAAAGTGTCATCGTCATGATGACGTCATCGATGACGTAAGCATCTTGATGACGTCATCGATGACGTAAGCAAATGGATTGGGCGGTTGAGATGAAGCCATGTTTAAAGTCAAGATCCAACGGCCAAAATCTGACCTGATAAAGTATGAATAGTGTCATGCTTTTTCACTATAAATAGAAGCTTCATTTCTTCATTTTCTTCACACCAAACTCAGAGAACAACAGTTGAGTTTAAGAGAAGAGTGAGAATTCTTAGAGTTAGAGAGAGAGTTTAGAGTAAAGTTCTTGAAGCTGGAGAGAATAAGCAGGAACTTCAAGGGTAAGTTCTTTGGTCTCTAGTCTTAATATTTGGTAGTTTCTTTTGGTAATTATAGTAGAAATGCCAGATAGAGTTTTTCTGAGTATGCTCTGTGGCTGCAGCTTAGTCTGATCTGTCACATCAGAAAAGAATTATCCTTGGACAGTAAATATTATTTACTGGCACAGTAAAAAATATTTACCGGCACGGTAAAAATATTTTTACTGGTACTATTCACATGAATAGTGAATATCCAACATAGTTTCCGCAAATGCTGAAAATTAATGGTCACTGATAAAAATGATATTATAGGATATCCGAGGATTCCGGAGTCAGATTCAAAGGAAGTTTGGGAATACGTGAATAGTGCCGTATACGTGAATAGTGCCGTATACATGAATAGTGCCGTATACATGAATAGTAATTTACTATTCACGTGGAAGGAAGGTACGGACGCGTATTGTAACCTTAACTCTGATGCTTATGGTATGCTTATATGTGATAGATAGTCTAAAATTCTGTTTTTAAAAATTGATCATACACATACAATTTAATACGGGTTATAGTCTTGATAACGCCGTTATGTTTTCCTAGCGCTGAGGACACGGATGTACACCGTGGCACTGGTGAATAGTGCAGACTATAATAACATGCATATTGCAGTGGCTGTGTTATGTTATTATGTGAATATATGAATAATGTATGTGATTATTGCTGTTTTGACATGAATATCTGTCATACATATTTGATACATAAGCATGAGGTTAACCGTTACCTGAGGTTCAATGGGTATTGAACCTCAGCTCTTACTGTAGCTTCAGGATTTTCGGAGTGAACAGAAACAGAAACAAGGGTAAGCAGCAGGCAGAAGGACTAGCTGGAGAAAGTCCTGTAGATATGTATAGTCTTTCGAACTCTTTGTATCAACAAACCAGTACACTACAGTGGTTGAATATCAGTTACTTTGTATTTAAAATCATTTCGTTGCTCAACTCTGGTTAAATTATTTTGAACTCTGATCAAATAATTTCGAAAATGCTTTAGAAAAGTTGGGGTGTTATACAGCCCACAAGCATAGATCTACAATACCTTCACCGGCGATGACGATCCTTCAATCTGCGAGGTGATTGAGTTTTTTGATTTTTCCAGTCTTCAGTCTTCACAGGCGACGACGACGAGTCTTCAATCAGCGAGTTGATCACAACTCTAAAATCTTCAAATTTCTCTCTCCCTCTCCCTCTTCCTCTCTCCTTCTGCTTCTATGTTATCTCACCGGCGAGTCGATCTGAGTGTTGGTGGAACGGGAGAGCCGCTGCAACTTTTTTGTTTTAAAAGACTCCTGACTTGGGCAACTCAGCCGGGTAAGGCCGAGTTGACCCCGGTTCAACTCGGAATCCGGGGTTACCCTTCAACTCGGACTAGTTGTCCGACCGGCTCGCCGATTTCCGGTCTGAACCAGCCGGTCCGTCCGGTTTTCAAAACATTGGTTTTACAAACGTTATTCCAGCGATCTCCTTTTCTTCTCCGCACCTACGACTGACTGCTTAAAGATGATTGGGTTAAGGAGCAATTTTACCAAGAAACTATTGGTCCAGAAGCACCCAACACAATAAACTATTATCTGGACCTTAAATGCCAACAAACTTTTTAAAAGGTTAAATCAGCACAAAATCGTTACTCTACAGGAAACGTCTGTTAGTGGCTGAATTGGGGGAAAAAATGGAGCTAAAATCCAAGGGTAAGAGGTGACTCAGCATATGACTCATCACTTGGTTGTTGCAACAAAGCCAATAACTCTGTTTTGGAGAAGTGACGAGAAATTGAGAAGGACCGACGGTGGCTGCGTTCTGGCACAACGAGTGATGAAGGATCAACGAAACTTGAAGTATTTATCTCATTCACTGGAACTCTCCCATAAATACAGCTTACCCAACAGGTTGAAGAGATAATTGGTCAAGAAAAACCAAACCTTCACACTAGATTCAAAAACACATCAATGATCAGGAGCAATAATCTTCACGAAGCTATTCAAAAATCCAAATTTTTGCTATAACAATCATTTCTATGGCAAAATTTCAAAATAGAGAAGCTGCAAGACTTAACAAAAGCGATACTAAAACCCAAAAACCCCGAGTAGTCCCAATCTTGTACATGTTGAACCACATAAAATTTGAGAGAGAGAAAAATCCAAACATGACCAAAAAAAACACAGTAAGAGTCAACAGAATAGTAAATTAGTCGTCCGCATCCTCCATTAATTCCCACCACACCACCCTTGATGCCGACCGCCATGCTCACTGGGAAATCCAGGTCCTCACCCTTTTGTCCCACCCATTCCTCCCTTCCCTCCTCGGAACTGTCGAGTTCGACCAGCTTCTCGGTTGGGCCGTTCCTTATTGCCCTGGTAGTGATCTTCACTGTCTCCTTCACCGCCAAGTTGATCGGGTTTTCTCCCCCGCCATCATTCGCTTCTATTTGGCAGAGATCCTCCGCGCCCTCGACCAACTTCACAGCATTGGTGTCGCCTACCGAGATTTGAAGCCCGAGAACGTCCTCATTCAGCAGTCCGCCCTCGTCACTCTCACTGACTTCGATCTCTCCCACAAGCTCAACCCCACTGGAGGGAAGAAGGAGAAGAGATGATGTTTTTTCAGTCCCTCTCACCTCCTGCCACGTGTGTATTTTATTTTTTATTTGAATTCATTTTATTTCCCAAATGCAGATGACTAACGGACGTTTTCTGAAAAGTAACAGTTTTGTGTTGATTTAACCATTTAAAAAGTTTGTTGACATTTAAGATCCACATAATTGTTTATTGTGTTGGGTGCTCATGGATCAATAGTTTGTTGATAAAATTACTCCTTAACCCAAGATGATTTATTGAGTTGTCCGATCCCATCACTTTTCCTTTTTACCTCTTCATTGAGTTGGTAATTAGTAATTAGGGTAGGCCTTAATGTAACATCCTGATTTTTGGGTCTAAAGACTAGAAAATTAGCCTATTTTTGGAGGACTACTAGGCCCTATTTTTTAAAATGGGAATTTTGAATCAGTATTTTTGGGACATGAATAGTATTTACTATTCATAAATACGTACATGAATAGTATTTACTATTCACATATACTTATTTACTATTTATAAATACGGTATTTAATCAGTATTTTGTGAAATATGAATAGTGTTTACTATTCACAAATACGTATTTACTATTTATAAATACGGTATTTACTATTTAAATAATAATATTATATTATAATAATATAATAATATATATTATATTATATTATTAAAATATTAATAAAATATTAAAACGTTTCACACGGGAAACGCAGGAAAGGCGAGGGAGTTTTTATAAATTTTGGGGAAAATTACGTAGAATGACCCAGAGGTGATAATTACGCTTAAGGACCCATTTTCCAACATTATATAAACCTTCAGTTTTTCATTCCATTTCATTCAGTTTCAGAGAAGAGAGTGGAGAGAAGGAGAGAGAGAGAGAGAATGTGTGGAGAATGATGGTATGTTCTGAGGTTAAATTATTTGGTGATAGTAAATTGAGAGTATTGAAGTACTGGTAAAATAAGCTTGGAATTGAGGTGAATAATTTAGTAGGAAAATCAGGGAAGACACATATGGAAAGCTCATGCTATGTTATTTTTATTTGCCATGACCATAAGACTTCCACGATTTAGAAACTCTGATGTATTTTTGAATTATTTTGGCCAAGTTTTGGGTATTGAAATTGAGGTGTTACACTTAAAGAGTTAGTACCTAACAAGATCGGATTAAGAAAAATATCTATTTTTTAAAGTCCGACATAAGAATAGTAGAGCCAGCTCTATAGAATTTAAAAGTTATTATTTTAAATTTTAGCTATTTTTCCTCTATTTTTTCCAAAAAAATATAATTAGTAAATTATAATCATTAAAGTTCTAATTTATCAAATAAATGTGTTGAACATTAATATCTAAACAACACGAATCATCTAAAACAAATATATACATTCACTAATTCATAATTAAAAATAAACTATTATCTATAAATAACTCACATAAACATGAGAAGCATACCACTAAGCAACATTAGTACGATGACTATCATTGTCATCTTCTTCTCATTATTATCAATTTTAAAGATATTTGATTATATTTCACTTTGAAAAGTAGGCTCTGCTTCGTGAGAAAGAATATCATGAATTTTTTGTCCTGCAACATGAACACATCAATAATCTTTATCTACAACAAATAATAAACCAAATCATAAAATCAAAGTATACTTATTATGTATTTATCTATTTGTATTTAAATGGATGAATAACACTCTATAACAAATACAAAATACATATAAATTAGTAAATTATCATAATATGTAAATATATGCATCCAAATAATAATAATAATAACAAATGAAAATGGCATGCAAGGCCGATCTTTTTAATTCTGAAGCCCTACAAACCAATTTCATTTAACTTATCTAATTTTTAAACCTGCGCCTTCAAAGGCCTGGGCCTTCGTTGCTTCTCTTCTTCAATGGTGCGTGGTGGCGACAACTCAGCGCCTCCTTTGTCCCATTTCCATGAGAACCAATAGCATTCAAGCACAAGGATTATGGTTTTCTAGTGGTTAAGAAACAAGGACCATGATTTTGCGACGTTTTTTTTTGGGTTACAACCACTATTAAGAAAATCGCGATCTAACTCGTATGATCGCCTAAAATCGCGATTTTCAGGAGGTTATACGATCCAGCTGGGCAAAGAAAACGCAGATGGGGTTGGCACGATAAGATCGACGGGAAAGCGTAGAAATCGCTAATCGTACGATCCTTTTGCACTTCTTAAATCAGGAAAAAAGGCCAAATCATGAGGCCATGACGCAAAATTGAATAAAAGAAAATTCAGAGCTGTTTTCAGAAATCAGAATCCTGTTGCTGTTGTACTTTCAACGCTATTTCTGCCTCAGTTAGAAGCACCGCCGCTGCCGGAGATGATTCCAGATCACGAGGACTATATATACTCCACCCTGCCGGATGGAGTATATATAAAATTCAGAGATGATTCCGAAGATGATTCCAGATCAGTTAGAAGTCCTATTTAGGAGGACTGGAGGAGAGCTAAAATACTCGGTGTAGCACTGTAGATATATTTCGTCTTCTCGCTGGATGGGTGTTCTTCTCAGTTTCTCACTGTTCGCTTATCTAAAGAGATAGTCAGATAACCAGATAAGAGCAAAGCAAAAGGAAAACCGAAAAAAATTCATTTAATAGTCAAATAGTCAATAGTTTAATACTTTCCATCCAAAAGTCACGAGCGTTCTCACTGTTGAGTGTTGACTAATCTGATTCTATAGTCTAATAGTCTAATAGCCACTAGCCCACTACTATTCTCATTGTTGTTTCACTGTTCTCACTGTAGCTATATATTTTTTCCTTTCTCTTTTTTTTTTTTTTAAGCTTTTGTTTGGTATATATATATATATAGTCAACTATAAATTTATATATTAGGTAATAGGATCTTACGATCCGTATCGATCCTACGATTTACGATCTTCACACCCTCTTCCGATCTTATATAAGATCTCGATTTTAATAACATTGGTTACAACGGTAAAAGATCAAAGCTTGAGAATTACTATCTTCCGTCTTAATTATAAGACTTAGTTGACTTTCTTTAGAAAGATTAAGGAAGCTAAATAAGTTACTTAATCTTTTTATATATTGTACATCCTTAAATTATATATTAGTTTATCAGTTCAACTAATTAGTTTGAAGAAAAATAAAAATAAAAATATTTTAGAGTAATTTAATTAACTTCTTTAATTTTTCCAAAAAATTCAACTATATCTTATAATTAGGACCGAAGAAAATATATTCTAAAAAGACAAACGTGCACTACCGAAAATATGAAAAAGATAAAATAGGAAATAAATAAGCTTAAGGTTTTTTTATGGCATGGCAAGTGCGAAATATATTAAAAGTCCTTTATATATAGGAGTGTACATATAATTGATTAAATATTTTGAAAATTTAATTAGATACATAAATTATTTGAATTTTTAATAGTCTTGAAAATAATTATAAGAATATAAAATAGGGTTAAGGTATATTTTTGTCCTTAAAGTATGCGTCCAGGAGCAATTTTGCCACTGAAGTTTCAAGCGTAACAATGTTGCCTTTGAAGTTTTAAAACGAAGCAATGTTGCCCCTCAATTAAAAACCCTAACAGTCAACTAACAGTCAACGTTAGGGTTTTTAATGGAGGGGCAACATTTCTCAATTTTAAAACTTTAGGGGCAACATTGCTCCCAAAAAAGTAGCAATTTTGCCCCTGAAGTTTCAAAACAGAGCAATGTTGCCCCTCCGTTAAAAACCCTAACGTTAGGGTTTTTAACGGAGAGGCAACATTGCTCCGTTTTGAAACTTCAGGGGCAAAATTGCTATGCCGAAAACTTTAGGAGTAAAATTGCTCCTGGACGTATACTTTAAGGGTAAAATTATACTTTAACCTTATAAAATATTATAGTAATAAAAATTTATTGAGAAGTTAGGAGAAAACACAAAAATAGTACCTTTAATACATTTTTTAATCCATGATCGTACCCATCTGATCAGTTCCTCCCCCCTCATCACTTCGATTGGAGAGATTTTTTGGACTTTTCTGATAATTTTTTATTTAAAATTAGAGATATTTCCGAGGTTTTACATGTATACTCATTTTCATTTCACTTCAGTCCTTACAGTCTCCTAATAAGATGATTCAATAATCCTTTTTATTTTTTTGGTTAACTTTTATCAAGAGTTTCTCTTTTCAAACTTAGCTTAGGGCGTTTGGTTTAAGAGAAGCGGATGTGAAAAAAGGGGAAATGATCACCTCCATCATTTGATTTAAAATTTTAGAGGGAAGTGATAGGATAAAACTTTATAGCCTATAAACTCCACATGTGTATAGGCCGTATCAAATAATAAAGTGATAAGAAAAGTATTGTTCCCACGAGGACTTAGTATCATAAACTTCAGTTGAGCATTAATTTCACAATTTCGTTTAAGTTGAGAAAACCAAATTAAATTTAATTAAGAGAAAGGAAATTAAAACTAAAATTAAAACAAACTAACTACACAATAATGAACGAACAACCTAGAGTCACTAATTCCTTATTTGATTTTTAGATTTTATCCTCACTAAATTAACGTTGACTTAACCTAATCAGCTAATCTAGAGCATTAATGTCGATAAATGTCTTCCGGTCCATTTATATACCTACCTTAATTAATTATGTGATGCCTCACACAACTAAATAAGATGCATTTTAAAACGGACTCACTCTAATTTAATTATGCAGAGCTTTTAGGTATATTCTTATCCTAGACGCAAATTAGATTAAAACCTAACTTCACGTTAAATTTAAACCTAATTCCATATTATTTATTTCCAAGGTCAATTTAGGATTACATCTTCCAAGTTCAACCCTAAATCCCCAAAACATACTCAATGGTGATCAATCAATAAGCAATAACAATGAACACATAATTAAATAAATTAAAATAAAATTAAGCAAAACTAACAAGTGGAAATAATCTCTAAAACCCAAACAAATTCATAGGTTCTCTAAGTCACAAAACCAACTAGCCAGACATGGCTTTAATCAAATCCATTAAAAAAAAAAGAAGAAGAAAATTCAAGTTCAAAGAATAAAGAGAGAGAGAGAGAGAGAGAGAGAGGAAAGAAAGATTTTCCGTCGCCTCCATAGTCCTACGCTCAGTCTCTACTCCTCTGTTTCTTTGTTCCTTCTCGTTCTATGTCTCTCTATCTTTTTTCTCTTTTATTGTCACTGCCTCCCTATTTATAATTTAGGTCTTGGGTCATTGAAACTCCTCTTTTTTATTAAAAGATTATCTTATTCCTTGTAATCTACTCCATCAAATCACACAATTAATTTTTTTCTATTTTTCTTGTGGGAGGCCATTGAATTTGACTGATTGCATATCCTCGTAATTGCTTTTTCTACTTCATTCCAAATCAGCTAATATTTCCTGAGCAATAAAAATAGGATATGAGCAGATTTTATGTCGATTTATTCTTTGATCCCAAATTTGATTCAATGATAGAAAAGTCAATAAAAGATAATTAAATAGGTATATAATATCAATAATTCCAATTAATTCTCATAAAATATACACCTATTTAATCATAAAATATATACTCATTAGGGAGAGGAGCCAAAATGTTAAATCACCTTCCATCTCTCCTCTTACATATTCCCCCCCCCCCCCTTTTTTCCCTTCCCTCTAACAAATTAAATAAGGTAACATACTTTCTCTCATTCCCATCCCATTCTGTCTTCTCAAACCAAACACACCATTAAAGAATAGGCTGCTCTTATTCCTCTCAACAAATATGCTTCCTAAAATTTAAACTCGTGTTCTCATCTTACCTAGATGTAACTCCTTACCACCTAAACAATACATTGATTTATTGATCTACAATAGTCCTTTTAATTAACAGAATTCTCCATTGATTGTCGGGAAAAAATTATTCATGAATCATTTGTGGGAATTTTAAAGATACTAGTACTAAAAGTTTGGTTCAGAAAGAGATAAAAATAAATAATAGAGGATGACTGTAAAGAGAAAGATGAATAATACACTTGGCCACTTATTTTGTGTTTGTCTTTTCTTCTATTGGACCACATTCATTGTCTTTTTTTAATTCTACCACCACATTCGTTATCTTTTCTTGTACACATATGTATCACTGATCTAACATGGATCACATGTATTCACTTACTTGAGCCATCTTCAATTCTTCTTCTCTCAAAGCTTTTCCTTTGGAGCGTCCTGAGATGCTAGAACCTTCCCTACCATTTACAGCCATATGGAAAATCGCACAACACAAAGCAAAAAAGGAACACGAAGAAAAAGAAAGAACTTTTTGAATATGTATCAAATGAATCAAGATGATAGAAGGCTGTCTATATATTCAATTAGTGACACCTATAGCTAATTATAGATCATATCTTTATTTAAATGGAAATAAATCTCCTTTTTTCTCTTATGATTCTCGTTGATTAATCTGTATTGATAAATGATTTTATGTGATAACGCAGCTTCCTCTAATTTCTACTAATTATTTTCAAAGTGAGATCTTTCATGTAGAATAACATTATTTCTATGATTTCAACACACTACTAAAATAAGAAACCATGAATTAATTACTTGCTTAAATTAGTTACTTATTTGATCATATCTTTGACGTTAGCCCCTTTAAGAGAAGAATTAACCTCTAAGAGAGGAACCATCTGAAGGAATGGAATATATAATTTTGGCTTGATTTAAGGACTTGTTTATTGAAATTAAGTCTTAGGCTCCTCGTCTTTTCACTCCAGCCTCATCACTTTCATTTGGGAGATGTCTCGTCGTACACTTTTTTTCCCTTGATGTTGAAGGAATTTTCTGGGATTTGGCAAGGAGACTCTCCAGCAATGTTTTAAAATGTTCATTGCGGTGTTTTATATGTACTTGAAAAAAAAATATTTTAACTTGTCATATGCAATACAAAATACACTTGAGGGTGTATAACTAGTTAGAATATATGTTATAGGGGATATATTTTTGGTATTCTTTAAATAGTTTTGTTTGTATGGTTAGGGTGTCACTACCAAAAAAACCTGTCAATTTATTGTAGTTGAAATAAATTGTTACAAAAATGAAGATTTGTAGCGGTTTTTTATGAAACCGTTGTAAATTTGTAATGGTATGACTTGTCCCAAGTGGCGCGCTAGTTATTGAATGATATTTGTAGTGATTTTCACACACAAAAACTGCTACAAAATATGGCGTCAAGCTTGTGCAAAATTTGTAGCAGTTTATTTATACAAACCGCCACAAACGTGGCGCCAACTCATTTGTAGCGGCTTATATGACAAGAACCGTTACATAATGCAAAGGATCTACACATTTGTAGCAGTTTATAGAATGTGTATGGTATGTACCATTCTAGCAGTTAAATAAAATCACTTCAAAATTTCACATTGCACTTAGTAGAGTTTTTCTATTTGTAACAGTTGAGATAGCGGTTTTTGTGAAACTGCTATAAATATCAACACTCTATAGCGGTTTTACATAAAACTGTTACAAATGTCAACTCTTTAAATGTGTCGTCACTCCTTATCTGATTAATTTTCATAAATTCATTTCTCACGCGTCCTCATCTAGATTTTGCTACATCTATGAGATTTTGTTCAAGCATTTACAGAGTTAGGCACTTGAGATTAATAAAGTTAACAATTTCATTTCGTTTTCCCCTATTATTCTAATTTTGTTATATGGAATGTACATTTGTAGCAGTTGTATAAAATCACCCAAAATTTCACGTTGCACTAAGTAGTGTTCTTTTTTTATTTATTTGTAGCGGTTGATATAACAGTTTTTGTGAAACCGCTATAAATATCAACACTATATAGCAATTTTACGTAAAACCATTACAAATGCCAACTCATTAAACGCGCAATCACCCCTTATCTAACTAATTTTCATAAATTCGTTTCTCACGCATCCTCATTCAAATTTTGCTACATCTCTAAGGTTTTGCTAGAGTATTTACAAAGTTAGGCACTTGAGGTTAATAAAGTTAATTCTTTCATTTCATTTCCCCTATTGTTCTAATTTTATTATAAATATTGATTATTATTTTTAAATTATTTTATAGAAACTTCAATTACTATGACTTCTGAGGGAGATAAATTACCAAAGCTCTTTCATCATAATGTTGTCCAACTTCACATCAGTAAATTTCTTTTTGCCAATTCACATTGGTCAATATGAAGTTGATTCCACTAGTACAAAAAAGGGCCTCTCATTTAGAACGGAGTATTGGCGCTTCGGTTTAAAAGATATGATCGGTGATAGTTTTGTAAATATCAATAACTTCTTTGACTGGATCCTTTATTCATAGGTCTTAAATATATTATTTAGACCGGTTTCCAAAACAACCAGTCTTAAAAAAAATTAAAATATTAATTATTTTTTAGAGAAATCTCATACGACCGAACTTAAATAGTATTCGGTCCAAAATATAAAGAAGAATTTAAATATAAAGTCTATTAATTTTAAGACCGTATATATTTAGAACTTAATCTTAAAAGTTAAACTTTTAAGACTGAATTTAAATAGTAGCCGGTACAAAAAATAAGAAAATTTTTTTAAAAAAAATTAATTACTTTTAAAACTGGTTTCTAGATATATTCGATCTTAAAATTAGAGTGTCAAAAAGGACTATATCTTGTCTTCTTCACACCAAAACCTGAAGATGATTTCTCTAAACCTCTCTTCCCGTTGCAAAACCTCTCTTTTTGTCGCATTACCTATTTTCCTCTCCCACCACCACCGGCTTTTGTTATTCTCTCATTCGCTCAGGCATTTCTTTCTTTCTCACATCACCTCTCTCAACCTCTCTTCCTGTCTCAAAACTGAATGGAGAAAACGATTCTAGTTATGCTCAAGGAACGCCAGTTACTGGTTTAAGTCAAAGCGAACCTTGTACATCTCATAGTAAGCATCATAACTAGCCTTTACGTCATGATAGAAAAGGCATACAATTAAAAGAGCTTGCCCTACGTCGGATAGCCAAGAAAAACCTAAAGATTTAGTTTGATGAAAATTTGAATCCTTTCGGCCCTAATAAAAGCACATATACGAGTTATGTCATCCTTCCGGCCCTAGCATATTGATAGATGAGTGGAAAAATGTTGATAAGGAAAAAGTAAAAGATCTTATTTAGGACTCTGTCCGACTGATATACAATATTCCCTGATAGTTAGAAGTTGAAAAACAAGACATTGTCATATTATGCTGATTGCTGGAGGAAATTTAAGACCTTGCTATGTAACAATTGTCACTACTAGAAAAAGTTAAAATAGCGACGGAATTTGCGATGGAAAAAAATCCGTCGCAAATTGTGACGGAAAATGATTGGAATTTAAAATCCGTCGCAATTTGCGACGGAAAAATAAATCCGTTGCAAAAATTCTACGACGAAAATTGAATTCCATTGCAATTGCGACGGAAAAACAAATTCGTCGCAAAATCCAAATCCGTCGCAAAAATTTTGCGACGGATTTTAAATTCCATCGCAAAAATTTAAAAAAAAAACCTGCAATATTAATTTCACCTAAATAGAGGGAAAATGTCCGCCAATTTGCGACGGAATTCATTTTCCATCACAAATTGCGACGGATTTGAAATCCGTCTCAAACTTTTGCAACAGAAAAAAATTTCGTCGCAAATATTGGCCACATTTTTCCAACTTCAAATCCCTAATCTGCCAGATCGTACAGCACCACGGGTTTGCAGTGGTGACCTTCAGTCGACCATCTTCCTCTGTCGTCTACAGCCTTCGTCGACCATCTTCCTCTCTCGCCTTCCGTCTCAGTCTCTGACTCTGTCTTTGTCTCTCGTAGCTTCAGGCCTTGTTTCAATCTCCGTCTTCCTTTGTCATGGAGAGAGAGCAACCTGAGAACGAACGACTTTATCATCGCACAACCAAGACACAGTCGACTTCCTTTGTTCTTTTCCTCGGTCACTGGGTGCAGAACAAGAGCACTAGCACAAAACCATAGGAAGAAGCTGTTGCTGATTCTGTTTTCTTGGTTTTGTTCTTCACATAATTCTGGTTCCAATTTCTTGTCCCTTTCCATAATGTTATTGAATCTGAGTTTTGATATTGTTGCTATGTTAATTAAACTCATGAATGGCTAGATTCTATTTTAATTAGAAACTCATGGATTTATAAACATTAACACTCTAGATTAGATGATTAGGTTGTATCTACTTGACGTTTGGTTGTGACTAGATTCATAAACTTATGCTATGAATCAGTTGATTACATATTCTGAATTTTCTGTCTCATTGCATCTGATTTGTTGCACTCATGGGTTCGAATGTGAATTTTCCCCAGCCTCCATATCCTATTTAGCTTTGAAGGCAGAGTCATTGTTCTAAGGAAGGTTCACTCCTCTCATATAAATAAATCAAAAAATTACAGACATTAGGATTAGTTTTAATTCAGAAAATCAACCAGAAAATTTTCTTCCCTATGCTTTGATTTATTTGTTAACTTGTGGCTCATAGGATTAGTCAGGAATGAGTGGGTGACAACATCCTGAGCACAAGAATCAAAGTGTACGTGATATGTGCACTAAAAAAAAAAAAAATCATGTTCTTGCTGTTCAAAGTTTGAATGTGTTTTAACCAGAGTTGCTTGAATTGGTTTTGGCTGGTAATTTGCATCATTAAGGACCAAGAGGCATGACAGGGCTCATCGGATTCTGAGTATAAATATCAATTTTCTTAATCTGATTTTCAGGAAAACAAGAGATATTTGTGCTGAGATGCATTCTACCATTGTATGCATTTGTTTGGTATTTATTGGCCTTCATGAGCTTACTGAATACACATTTGTCTTTAACTCATCCCAAACTTGTTCTAATTCATTTTTGTACTAGACATATCAAAAGTTAATTCCATTGTTTGCATTTTCTGAATTTTGAGAAATAAGCCAAGGAAAATTCATTTCTGAGGAGTGCCGTTGTCGTCAGCAATGGTATTGCTAGCGATAAGGAGCAGAGTGAAGGTTTGTTGCATGCTTTTGGTCTCCACCGCGTCGGAATGGTAAGTTTCTAATTCAACAAAAGGAATTTGATGCGGATACTTGATTATGAGGGACTAAGAAAATTTATGCAATTATTATTTATGCAACTACTTACTCAAAGGCCCTCAAAGAGACCTAACCGCCTCTGGTTCATCCGTTGGCTTCCCAACTTTATATATAATAAGTTCCCTGACTTGATGAGCTGGTTTCGTAGATCAAATTCCCTACCTGTCTCTAAATTGATCAGTAGATTATGGAAATTGAATTTTGTAATTGTTTTTCTATTTTATATGTTAAATTTTTGTATAATATATAATCTTGGTAGTTAGAGATATTTTAGGATCTAATCGCATTATGGAATTTGAATTTTGTAATTGTTTTTCTGTTTTATAATTTTGGTAGTTAGAGATATTTTACGGAATTGGATTTCTAAAAGTTTTCTTTGTGCAGGAACCTAAGCTCTTCAGAATGGATATTAGTCCAAACATAAGATATGGATGCACTGGAGAGATTATGTAAAATGATGTTGATTGGTAGCTAGGAGGAGCAAAGTTTTTGGATCGAACAATAATTTTGTTTATGTATAATTTTTTAGGATTGCTATTGTACATATTTCATTTTATTTATTTATAATTTCTTAGGATTGCTATTGTACATATTTCTACATCACTTTTTTAATACAATATTCAGTATTATTTATATACATTTTCTTATTTTGCAATTTTTCATATATTTTTTATATTTTTTTAATTTGGTAATTATTTGTATTTACTTTTATAATTTTTTTTGGGAATTTAGATTTGCGACGGAAAACGAATTTCGTTGCAAAAAATGGAATTTTGCAACAAAATCAAATTCTGCAATTTTTTTAATGTAATTTTTATTTTTTTTAAAATACTTTTTACATTTTTTTTTAAAAAAATGAATTTTGCGACGGATTAGAATTCCGTCGCAAATTTCATAATTCCGTCACAAATTTTGGAATTTACGACGGAATTCATTTCCGTCGCAAATTCCTGAAATTTGTGATGGAATTCATTTTCTGTCGCAAAATTCAAAATTTGCGACGGATTTTGATTTCCGTCGTAATTGTGACGAGGTTTTTTGCTATGGACGAAATTCGTCGCAAATTCCGTTGCAAAACGCATTTTGTGATGGAAAAACCCTTTTTTGTAACCAATTTTTTTTTGTAGTGTGTATTCATGTCTCTAATTTGCTGATCACAATAACATATCCACACAGGTTATTAAGCAAATCAGAGGAGCTTGTCTTAGTTTATATGTGAATTTGACTGTAGATAGATTAATCCAGTAAAAGTTTGCTATTGTTCTATGCAAGTCTTGAAACTTGATGAAGTGAATTTGACTAGTGTTTGAGGTTCATATCAAGCAGAAGTTCTCTAATTTATGTTAGTGAGATGGTCTAAAATTCATAATTAATAATTGTTTTAAATTATGATTCACAGAGAGAGAGAGAGAGAGAGAGAGAGAGAGAGAGAATTATTTCCCTCATAGAATGTCTCGTGAAAGTTATGAAAAGACTGAAAGGTGTTGATGTCAACTAAGTGAAAGAGATTGGAAGAAGAAGCTGCATCCAATCTATCTGCGATATGTGATATGCCATTAGACCTTCAAGACCGGTTGGGTATGTTAAATATCTGGTCTTAAAAGTCTAATTTTTAAGACTGACTTATAAAATAAACCGGTCTTAAAATTTTGAATTTTTAGACCTATTGTTTAATACATTTGGTCTTAAAGTTGGTCCTTTTAGACCGTCTTATTTATTTGTCTAGTTTTAAAAGTTGGGTTTTAAGACTTAACAAAAAATATATTAGGTCTATATAGTACGATTTTTAAGACTAAATATTTTTAATGTTCAGTCTAAAAACAATTGTTTAAGACCGGTTTCGCATCCAGTCTTAAAAGTGGCAGACTTTTAAAACCACCTGTATCGAGACCGGTCACAGATCCGGTCTTATGACGCATTTTTTGTCCGATCTTAAAAGCTTTTTTTTTTTAAACCCATGTCCCTTGTGTTCTGGTGCTTCAATATAATTATAATTTTTATGGTGCTTAAATTTAAATTGTGAGCCGCCCAAAGAAAAAGTATTGACTTAGATATAGGTTCTTCAATATAATTTTATCATTATAATATATTAAAGTTAAACAAAAAATAAAGGGTGAAGGAGCAATAATACACACAAGCTTTTCCTCTAAGAGCAATCAACACCATGAGCTTTTTTTAAGATAAAAAATACACATGAGCTTCCAAAAGTAGTGCAAATATACACACACCGTTAAAAAATTTAACTGACGTTATTTAAGTGGGCCCCACACCATTTTTAAAAAAAAAATGCTCAGCTTTTGTCAATTTCCTGATTTGCCCTTCTCGACCCCTGGAATATCTGGGCATGGTTGAAGAAGAAAATGCTATTCTTGGAATCGACTTGCTTCGGTTTGCTTCGATCGCCGTCAAATTTTCTTGAAGAGCTTTCGGCGGAACGGTTTCAGTTCCAGTGCGACGATCTCAGTGCCATAGATGGGGTTTCTTGTTAACACGTTTTCATGCTATTGGACCTTCACAAGGGCTGGGTACAGCGTCGATGGAACTACACATATGGTGACAGCGACGGATGGGAGATGAAGGTAAACAGTAGGATCATGAACCATCTGGAGAATGAGGGGCTTGCGAGTACCCATCTCGACCTCACACACATTGAATCGGAACCCAAGGAGCGCTTCAATGAGAGAACTCTTGCTATCAGATTGTCCCCCAAGTGCAACGATCTCGGGAATTGGAAGCTTCTGGTCGAAGGCCACGGCGGCAGCCTGAAGTCAATTGTAGGCCTCAAATCGAGACTTGAAATCGGAATTAGAGGCTGATCGATTAACAAGAGAATCAAGAGACTTGAAATCGAAATTGGAGGCCGATCGATTAACAGGAGAATCAAGAGACTTGAAATCGGAATTGTAGGCCTCAATTTTTTTCGACTTCAGATCTGACATCTCTATTTCTGCTTCGATTTTGATTTTGATTTCTTTAATTTCTCTAGTTCAAGTTTTGGTTTTTTTCTTTGATTTCTACAGCAGTAATGCTTGGGAGTTGAAGTTTATTTTCATCCTTAGAGAAGGAAATATGGTCGCCGACTCGCTTGGTAAGAGAGGTAACGCTGCCTTTGCCTTCTTGGACTCATGTTCTGATTTTCTACAGGATTTGATTTTGTATGAGATTTTGGGATTGAATTCCCCCTTGTAACCTGGTCTTTTAGTTTGTAGCTCTTCTTCTGTACCAAAAATTTCTTTGATTTCTGAATGAATTTCTTTGGTTCAAGATTCTGATATTTTTCTTTGATTTTGGCTTTGATTACTGAAAGAATTTTTACTGAATGACATGGAGAGATTTGTGTAGATATGATATTATTTTTGCTTTGATTATATAAGTTTGGGTAAACATCTATTGATTCCCCTCTTCTTCCACCGACGACCTTTGGTTTGATTTGTTTGAGGCATTTTGATTTGAGTTTATGGATGATGTGTCCTTGAGTTTTGTTTGTTCTTCCATAGGAAAGAGTTGCAGAGGATGAAGGTTGGGGGAGGCTCTGAGGGGTATTTTGGTATTTTTACATAGCATTTAACGTCTGTTAAGCAAATTTAACTATGGTGGTATATTTGTTCCACTTTTGAAAGCTCATGTGTATTTTTTATCCCAAAAAAAGCTCATGGTATTGAATGCTCCCGGAAGAAAAGCTTGTGTGTATTATTGCTCCTTCACTCTAAAATAAATATAAATTAATTATTATATACAATATAAAAATATCTAAAATTTAATTTACTAAAAATTAATTAAAATTAATAGAACATAGAATTCATAATGGATATGCTTCAATGACCAAATATAACGGTTGTTGATGTATAATATAATAAATATATTATTAGATATGCGGCTTTATTAAAAGTAGAGTCATTTTTTGCTTCTTACGCATGCTATTTTGGTGTTATTGTCGAATACAATTATGTGTACAATAAGGAAAAGAAAGTGTTATGGATCTTGGAACATGAGCCATGAAGCCCAACTCTTTATGCCACCACCTGCGACAGTTACTCCCACGTAGGCCACTAATAACCGCATGTCCCGGGGCCACGAACATTAACCGCCATCTCCTATAAATAGGAGAACATTCCACTGGTGAACGGTACGCACTATTCATTCTTTCATCCTCACCGAGCACACACCCCCACACCCTGTGGCTAAACGTCGGAAGTGTATTCGAACTACGTTGGCTTTGATCCCTACATTAGGGTACATAGGCCCTAGGCGTTGTTCCTAGTTCAAGCCATTATTAGACTGACATTGTTCACGTACGAACATTTGGCGCCGTCCGTGGGG
Source organism: Acacia crassicarpa (assembly GCA_034222035.1). Lineage (NCBI taxonomy): Eukaryota > Viridiplantae > Streptophyta > Magnoliopsida > Fabales > Fabaceae > Acacia > Acacia crassicarpa. The sequence continues at coordinate 47,839,703 of JAWXYG010000003.1, forward strand.
ACCAGAAAGGTTCGACTACAAGGTTTTAAGGTTACGTATCAATGGCAAGGATGAAGCGGACTTTAGCAGCTCGGCATACTCAAGTGCCAGAAGAACAAGGACAACAGATGGAACAAACGGTGCAGCACAATCCTACCGACGTTGACATGGATCAAGTAATTGTGGAAACTGAAGCAGAAGTTTCGAACACGGCCAATTCCACCATCCTTGAAAATGACGTGTTAGAACACGAGGAAGCTCAAGCTCCTTCGAGCGGTCCACAGGTAGAAGTTCAAGTTACTAACCCGGACATTCGTTTGTTACAGAATACTATAGGGTCCATCCTGAGCAGAATGGATGGGATGGAAACTCGTTACAACCTTCAAATTAAGGAAAACACTCGAGTGTAGAAGGAAGAAATGGACCGACGTGACAAGGAATGGAGGAAGCTTTTTGAGCAATACGCTGGACAAATTGATAAAAGGAACTCTGGGACCGATAAGGATGATGCGGGGCCGAGTCAACGCAGCTCCCACTCCCGCGAAGCACAACCAAGATGCGGAAGTGACAGAGAAAGAAATAGAGATAGGAGACACTCGAGGCAATCTCGGGAAAATGACGAGATGGGCACACCAGGCAATCAGCTGAAAATGACCATCATGAAAGATGAGATCGGACTACCGGCATTCATGAAGAGACTGATGGATAAGATCCAGTGTCAACTAGGACGCAAAGGAGGGACCAACAACCGATTAGAAACCCGAGTTCATCAAGGGATCGTGTTACGTCTTCCTCGACGTACTCAAGTTCGAATGATGATGATAAGGTGGTAACTCCTTTTACCAAAAAGATCATGGCAGCGCCTTATCCGAAAGGCCTTGACACAAAGGACTTTCCCAAGTACGATGGTAGCCAGGACCCACAGATTCATCTCGGCAACTTCAAGATGGAAATTATGGTGAAGGGATACTCAGGACCAGTCATACCACGTTTATTTGCAGGAACTCTGCGGGGACCTGCACAGATATGGTTTGACAGTTTACCAACCGACTTAATACCGGACCTCAAAGACTTAGAAAACAAATTCCTGCTTCATTTCGCCCCAAGTCGGAAGCAACCAAAGACCGAGTTTCAACTCGATCAAATACGACAGGTGCCCAGAGAAACTCTTCAAAAATACTTAGAACGATTCAATAGTACCGCTTTGCAGGTTCTCGGGTTGAAGGAGGACGTGCAATTGCATTGTGTGATGGCGGGCTTAGATAAAAGTTCGCCGCTAAAGAAGTCAATCATGAAGTGCCGCCCAAAGTCATTGACTGAGTTTCGAGATCGCACGAAGCAGTATATAGAAACGGAGCAGATGGAAGCAACGAATCAGCCACCCAGAGAGTCATTTAAAAGATCCCCTCCCCGAGGGAAGGACCGATATAATTCCGACAGGCAACACGACCGAGGTCGGGACAAAAGGCCTCGAGGAAGTCGAGCAGAAGGAAAATACGACAGGTATGCGCCGCTGAAGTTGCCTCGGGCCCAGATTTGGAAAGAAGTTTCCTCAACAGAAATGAAGAACGTAGAACGACCAAGGCCAATGCGGACAAATCAACCCTTAGACAGATCCCGATATTGTGAATTTCACGACCAGAACGGGCACACGACAGAAGCCTGTTGGGATTTGAGGGATGCAATTGAGAAGTTTGTTCTGGAAGGAAAACTCTGTCGGTACGTAATACAAACTCAAGGCCGACAAAACAAATGACAAAACAGAAGCAGGAGTCCGCCTGAAGGACGAAAGAGACAACACTATAGTAAGGATAGACGAAGCGATGGAGACGAATTTCCCGAGTCGAAGTTTGTCTGCAGTGGGATCGTCGGTGGTTTTGGAGGAGGAGGAGACTCTTCGAATCAGCGAAAAAAATACCTAGAGGAGATCATGTCAATTACGGACCGACCCAAATTCAAAAGAGAAAAGAAACCAGACGAGCCAATGTTGGGATTTTCACAGGAAGACTTCGATGATGTCATACCCGAGCATAATGATGGTCTGGTGATCACGGGAACAGTTGACTATTGCCAGGTTAAAAAGGTGTTTGTGGACAACGGAAGTGTGGTAGACATTATTCTGTGGGATGCATTCAAACGAATGAGGCTAGACTCCAAGGATCTAAAGCCGTGTAGGACCACATTGACCGAGTTCAATGGAGAAGACACCCGTCCAAAAGGATTTATTGACCTGAAACTGACTCTGGGAACTAGAGAGGCTTTCAAGACAGAAATGGTTCGATTTATGGTGGCGGATTTCTCCTCACCTTACAACATAATTTTGGGAAGGCCGACTATACACTCCTGGAATATGCTGGTGTCATCAAACCATCAAAAATTAAAATTCATCAACATGAAGAACCAAGTCGTAACGGTTAAAGGAGATCAAAAGGACTCCCGAAAATGTTATTTCGAGGCAGTCCAAGAAGGCAAGTTGGTTAGCAAGGGAAAAGCGTGTAGCAGCGCAGTGCAGGTAGTTGAGTTGGACCTGAGGGAGGAGGACAGGGCACGCAGAGCAGAGCCTGGCGAAGAATTAGAAGACCTCGTCCTAGGAGAAGGTCCAGAACAAGTCACAAAAATAGGAAAGATGTTGAATCCTGAAGTTCGTGCAGAGTTAGAGAAGTTTTTAAAGGATAACAGGGACGTGTTTGCATGGAAACCGTCCGAGATTCCGGGAATCGATCCCGAGTTCGGCTGTCACAGGTTGGCTATTCCACCAGAGTCAGCGCCAGTAGCGTAGAAGAAAAGGAAGATCGGCTCTGATCGAGGACAGGGTCTAGACGAACACGTCCAAGAATTACTCGATGCTGGATTTATAAGGGAAGTACAGTATACCACATGGCTATCTAATGTCGTCATGGTGAAGAAACCCAATGGAAAATGGCATGTGTGCGTCGACTACAAGGACTTGAATAAAGTATGCCCAAAAGACGCGTTCCCCATGCCCAACATAGACCAACTAGTGGATCAATCATCCGGCTTCTAGTTGCTCTCGTTCATGGATGCATACTCCGGATACAACCAAATTGCTATGCATCTCGATGACCAGGATAAGACTGCTTTCATCACCAATAATGCTAACTATTGTTACAATGTGATGCCTTTTGGTCTTAAAAATGCAGGAGCAATGTATCAGAGAATGATGACTAAGGTTTTCAGAGACCAACTCGGAAAGAATGTGGAAGTATACATCGACGACATGATAGTCAAGTCAAAGGAGTAAAATGGCCATGTCCAAGACCTAGGCCATACATTTGAGAAATTAAGGAGGCACAGGATCCGATTAAACCCGGCGAAATGAACCTTTGGAGTACCCTCTGGAAAGTTTTTGGGTTTCTTGTTAATGAGTCGGGGCATAAAAGCCAACCCGGAGAAATGCAGAGCAATCCTGGAGATGAAGGCCCCGACGAACAAGAAAGAAGTCCAACAGTTAACTGGAAGATTAGCGGCCTTGATGAGATTCTTGCCCAAATCAGCTGAAAAGTCACTCTCTTTTTTTAAACTACTAAAGAAGCAAGCTCAAGGAGAATGGAACTCAGATTGTAAAGACGCATTCGTCAGGATTAAGCATTGCCTATCTTCCCCATCAGTGCTGTCAAGACCTGAACCTAATGAGAAACTAATTCTTTACTTATCAGTGGGAGAAGAAGCAGTGAGCGCGGTTTTGACAAAAGAAACCGGTCAAGAGCAAAAACCAGTATATTTCGTAAGTCGGGCTTTACAGGGGCCCGAGGTAAGATACCAGAAGCTTGAAAAGATGGCTTTCGCCTTATTGACAGCGGCACGATGACTACGACATTATTTTCACAGCCATTCAATTATAGTCCGGATGAACCAACCACTTCGGCAAATCCTATATAAGCCGGACTTAGCAGGAAGGATGACAAATTGGGCAATCGAATTGTCCGAATTTGATATTGTTTATGAGGCTCGTCAAGCAATCAAATCACAGGCTTTAGCCGATTTCCTAGTGGAGTCGACTTTCGTCCAAGAAGAAGAAGCAAGAACAGAACCTTGGAGAGTCTTCGTGGATGGCTCATCCAACTTACAAGGCGGCGGCGCAGGGGTTATTGTGCAAAACCCCGAGGGCGTCGCCATAGAACTGTCTCTTCGGCTAGATTTCCCGACGTCCAACAATCAGGCCAAGTATGAAGCCTTATTAGCAGGACTGTCTCAGGAAAAAGAAAGTGGAGCCCAGAGAGTACATATCTCGATGGATTCACAATTAGTAGCCTCTCAAATTCAAGGGGCTTACTAGGTAAAGGGACCGTTGTTGGCTAAGTATCTAGCCAAAGTGAAGGAAATCATGGCCCAATTTGACGAGGTGACGGTGGCACATATTTCGAGGGCGGAAAATACGAGGGCCGACATCCTGTCGAAATTAGCAAGCACTAAATGCCCGGGAAGCCTGAGAACAGTAGTCCAACAGAATCTCCTAGAACCAAGTTGTGTAATACTGATAACAAATTCGGAGGACTGAAGAAAACCAATTGCGGATTACTTGGAGCGAGGAATTACCCCCCGACGATGATGTGCAGGCAAGAAACTTGGTAAAATTGGCAGCTGCTTACACGATGGTGGACGACCAACTTTACCGAAAGGGTATACATGCACCTCTGGCTAAATGTCTCAGGAGCGATCAAGCCCAGTACGTCTTGGCGAAAATCCATGAGGGCATTAATGGGCAGCATATGGGTGCCAAGGCGCTTGCGCGGAAAGCTGTTCGGGTAGGATATTATTGGCCTACAATGGCCCAGGACGCCAAAGACCACGTCCAAAAATGTGAAAGTTGTCAGAGGCGTGGAAAGATCATCAGGATACCACCATCTGATTTGCAGGCAATCACGACACCGTGGCCATTTTTCAAATGGGGCATGGACTTGCTAGGACCTTTCAAACCAACACCCGGTCAGTTAAAGTGGCTCATCGTGGCAGTGGATTACTTTACTAAATGGGTTGAGGCCGAACCACTGGCAACAATAACTTCGGCCAGAACACAGAAGTTTTTCCAGAGGAGCATTATTTCATAATTCAGGATTCCAGCAGAAATAGTCACAGACAACGGCATGCAATTTGCGGACCAAGGGTTCCAGAAAATGATGCCCGACTTTCAAATTAAACACCATTTCGCTTCCGTGGAACATCCGCAATCCGATGGGCAAGCGGAGGCAGCAAACAAAATTATCGTGAACAGGCTTAAAAAGCGAATGGAAGAGGCCCAGGACAATTGGGTTGAGCATCTATATTCAGTACTATGGGCATATCGGACAATTGTGCAGTCATCCACGAGGGAAACCTCTTTCAGACTTACTTATGACTGTGAAGCCATGATACCTGTGGAAATCGGTGAACCTTCCTTGAGGAAATTGCAAGTCACTCAGGAACGAGTTAACAACGAAGCAATTGCTGCCGAGTTGGATATGATTGACGAGGTTCGCACTGCTGCTCACCTGAGGGATGTGGCTACAAAACGGCTTATCATGGCTCGCTACAACAGGAAGGTCAAGCCACACTCTTTCAAGGAGAATGACTTGGTACTCCGAAGAGCGGATATTGGCAACAGAAATGCCCGAGATGGAAAGTTAGCAACCAACTGGGAAGGCCCTTACAGGATCAAGGAGCAACTTGGGACAAGCGCTTACGTTTTGGAAACCCTGGATGGAAAAGAGCTAAAAAGAACCTGGAATGCTGATAAGCTCAAGGCTTACTACAGTTGAAGTTATCTGCTGCAAACTCTAGTTCATTATGTTTAATTGCTACTTGTCAAGTTCTTTTTTGCAGAAAGTTTAATTGCGGGTTCGAAACTCGCCGAATATTGTGTAAAAACTTTGATCAATGAAATAATAGGCTACGAAGCCAGATTCATTCTAGTTAAAGCTATCGGAACATGTATGAACTCCGAGTTGGTTCGTAAATCATGTCACCCAAACACATGTATGAACCCCGAGTTGGTTCATAAATCATGTCACCCAAACACATGTATGAACCCCGAGTTGGTTCATAAATCATGTCACTTAAACACATGTATGAATTCCGAGTTAATTCATAAATCATGTAGCGATTAAAACGCCGGTGGGATAATCCACCAAATACGAGTCTAAGCTTGACCGTATAGCGGCAAAGCCGCCAAAATTACGAACGGAGCTCGGGTTGTATGATTCATGTTTACCGTATCGTATTAAATGGCCATACTAAAAGACATGCACGAATATTGAAAATGCGTATTTTCGTGAATCATGTAACTCGGCAATTTAAATGCTGAAAATGAATAACCAAGGCACTTCAATCGACCTTGATCACGTCGGTTGTTTGCCAAAACCAAAAGAAAGAAAGCAGTTTGACAAAGATAAAGACTTGGGAAAATATATTAGCAAAAGTCAACTGTTTACATGACAAAGTTAAGGCCCAACACGGGCACTGAATCTACAAATCAAAGCAAAGGAAAGAGAAATCGGATCAGTCAAGAGCCATCTGGGCATCAAGAGCCTGTTGATCCCCTCCAGTCTCTTCGGGACCTAAGCTAGTTGAAGGAGCATCCAAAGAAGGAGCCTGGTGAAACATCCCGCCTTCAACATAGGCATTAACGTGCGCTTTTTGCAAGTCCAAGGAAAATTGGGGATTCAAGAACTGGGCTTGCTCCAAGGCGTTCTCAAAGGCATCCACCACGCCTGTCTTCAATTTAGCCACATCATTGTTGGCAAGTTCAAGAGCTGCCTGGCTGGTCACAAGAGACGATGTCAGCCTGGCAACCTCATCCTTATACTTCGCCAATAAAGCAATATCTTGTTCATGGACTTGAAGGTGGTGGGTGACCTCGGATTCAGCTTTGTAGAGTTTGTCACGCAATGAGATCATCTCGTCCGACAGGCTCTCTTTCTCGGCCAAGGCTACATGAAGCTCCTCTTGGGCCTGAGCTACCCGGTCATCTGCCGTCTTCTTATCCGCCTTCAGAGAGGCTATCTCCGCTGCTTGATCTCCAACTATATCCTTGAGCTGTGCAGCGAGATGACAGACGGCAGCATTCCTCATATTCCAGTGCTCCAAGTTCCTAAGCTCTTTCAACTCCAAGGACGATAATTTTTTCCTGTTATAATAATGAGAAGGAACTTGGAGACCCACACGTAGTCCAACAGGTATTATCCCAAAGGTATGACTTTGGGAGTACCACAACAGGCCCAGAAGAAGACGTCGGAACCTCGAAAGCTGCACCCTCAGGCCCAAGAACAGGAATAGCCAGAGGGATATCAGTCTCATCCTCATCTACTGGTTCGGCCTCGATCTCAATGACCTTTTTCTTCCTCAATCTCTTGGTTTTCTTGGCCGCGGGAGGATCAGATGGCTCAGAAACCGAAGCTGCCCTCTTTGCGGCAGGAGTGGTAGGACGAGATTGTGGCGGCCCCGCGTCAGAACGACATGTTACGTCAAGATAATCGGGTCTTTTTCCCATCGTATCGCCTGAAACAAGACAAATATGAATTACGCAAAATTCAAAAAAGGATATGATTCAAACATCTAAATGAAATAAACTACCATACTCGTAGTGGGTCGTTTCCAAGCATAACAAGCGATGTAGTCGGCCGATTCTATTAAAGGTTCTTTATTGACCAAGGTGAAAATGAAGGCAATAGTGTCTTTCTCTTGAGCAGTCATTTCAGAAAAAGGAGTCAAAAAGTCCTTGGATTCATATTTATGATGCTCCTCAGTCCAATACAAAGTAAAACGACCGCCGAGTTCCCCGGAAGATAAAGTTTGAAGGAACCAGGGTACATGCCCAGGTTTGGCAGAAATCTTGACGAAGGAATTTTTAAAACCTTTCCACGAGTCGGTAAAAGGTTTAAGGAATTTGTGACCGAGTGAAGCCCGGAGTGAAGTCCATCCGAACTCCAACAAATCCCCATCTATAGAAAGGTTATTCTCTAAAGGAACAAAAAAAAAAAGCAGAACATGGGCACAGAGCAGACCAGATCAAATTTATCACAAAAACTTTCGGAAGCAAAGGCAAACGCCCAGCCGTTGGGATGAAGTTGGGAAGGAACAAGATGAAAATGACGAAGGAGCTGCATTTGGAACTCAGAAAAAGGGAATTCCATCTCAAGTCGGGTTATGACATTTTTATAAAAAAAAAAAAAGAAGAAGAAGTTAGGTTCCTTCTTGGAGCCCCCAGAAGCCACAGACTCACTGGCCGAAGGCTGGCAAGCGATATACCCGTCTCCTCCTCGGACTACCCGAGCAACAGCTTTAGCGGACAACTTGTTCTTTGTGTCAGTAACGATTCTACTCACGGCATATCTGTTGATAGTAGTCATTCTTGAAGAACCGGAAGGAGCAGACTCACCGGTCTTGGATTGGTTTGTTTGATGAGAAAGGGAAGACATAAATGCCTATACAAGACAAAAAAAAAAAGGCTAGGTCAGAACTCGGGAATACCTAAAGTCACAGGATTTACAGAAGTTTGAGGTGTTGAAGGCAGTAAAGGGGTGTAGGCGGCGACAGATCTCCATGGCCTCTCATAACAATGACAACGATCCAAAATCCGCTCGGCTTCTCGGTCAAACCCCAAGCGAGTAGAATCGATAGCTTTGAACATACACTCCTCACAAGGGGTATGGATCTCGGGCGTATAAGTCGGGATAGAAGCATCAGGAACTACATTCGACGCGACTATGGGGCGCACCGGGACATTAGACGGAGGTTGAGTCACACGACCTTGATGAGATCTTCTGCCTCCGTCACCTCGGGAAGAACTCCCACCTCGGGAAGAACTACCTCCTCGGGAGGATCCGCTGCCATGAGAGGAACGGAGCAGATCTTCCATCTTTTCTTTCTCAGTAGGAAGAATAGACCATAGCCAGAGTTTGGTTCGGCCAGGAACTCTTTGAAGTAGTTCTCTATCCTCTTTCGGGATGGGCCGACCATACATATCTACTAATGGAGGCCGGGGATCCATCTTTTGATAAACAACTAAAATACTAAATCGCAAGCAATTGGGGATTGTTAAGCAGACAAGAATGAAATGCAAGAACATGTAGAAGCATTCAAGAACATGAAAAAACACAAAATGATACAGTGAAGATGAAGAACAATGGTTTTAAATTTCCCAGAATTCCCAGTATTTTAACAACTCAGACAAGGCAATTTCACTATGGTTCTCGACAATTTCCTTTTTTCAGAGAGGAATTCAGAATCATCATTGTCGTTTAAAACACCCAGCAAGATCAGATGCATATTTCAAGAACAGAGACCCAGAAACACAGAAGTAGCGAAGAACAGAACAGCGGATTTGAAGAAACTACTCAAAGATAATCCTTATTACAGGTGAGCAAAGATCAACAAACCTGAATGTGAGTAGAAAGCTTACTGGCAAACTTGAAGAAAGATGAAATCTGAAGGAGGAGTATAGAGAGCCTTCTGCCAATAAAGCACTCGATCAGATATGAAATGCACGAAGGTGAAGTACGAGTGAAATCAACAATGAACTTATATTTATAAGCAAATTAAGGCGTATGACGATTCGCTATCCAGGCGTTTCACCGATTACGAGGTGCCAAGGGAAATGATGGTACAGGATCCAACCGGATAATTTGAAATGAACCGACGGGATCAGGGCTAAACCCTACTAAAATCCTGAAAAGTAATCATGACGAGTGAAGTATGACGTAGAGCATTAATGAGCATGGTAACTGAAGGCAGCTTTTCGAAAGACGTGTCGCTGCAGATTCAAATGAAGTGGTTACATGAAACGGCACCACAAACCTAAAAATAAAGATAGACAGATAGTCGTGACAATGGGTACGACTACGGACATTTTGACAGTAAACACGTTGGGGAACAGCACACCTCGGCAGAAAGGATCTTCGACAGAAATCGTAGAGTCGAACTTTAGAAGACACGAACTCGGCACGTAGGGCGAGATAAACTCGGTAGCATAAAAAAAAAAAAGGATTATCGACTTCATAACACATAAGGCCAGATATCCGTACCGGCTAGAAAGCGTATTAAGAAACTCGGGCAATGTTAACAAGACCAAGATGTCTCGGACGACTTCTAGTCGGGTATAATTATCAATGCATCCCGACAGCCCAGGAACCTGAGCTGTCGGGGTGGGGGGCAACTGTTATGGATCTTGGAACATGGGCCACGAAGCCCAACTCTTTATGCCACCACCTGCGACAGTTACTCCCACGTAGGCCACTAATAACCGCATGTCCCGGGGCCACGAACATTAACCGCCATCTCCTATAAATAGGAGAACATTCCACTGGTGAACGGTACGCACTATTCATTCTTTCATCCTCACCAAGCACACACCCCCACACCCTATGGCTAAACGCCGGAAGTGTATTCGAACTACGTTGGCTTTAATCCCTACATTAGGGTACATAGGCCCTAGGCGTTATTCCTAGTTCAAGCCATTATTAGACTGACATTGTTCACGCACGAACAAAGAGACTATAAAAATCAATATAAATGATTTAAATCAAAATATAAGGGGGCAAAATATACAACATAAATAAATATAGAAAAGATGGGTTTTCGCTCCTTCATTTTTCCTCTTTCTCGTTTTCTTTTCAAAAAACTCATTGGATTAAAAAAAAATAGTGGTTCAAATTGTCATATTTTATAAAACTATTATTAACATAAATAAATAAACTTAAACTGTTAAAATCTAATTTGAATAATTGATGATGGTAACACAGATAAAAGGGAAAAAAAAATATTTGGAAAACATTGTAACAATGATTTTATATAATAATAAATTTGGACCGTCCATTTTTTAATATACACATGAAGATGAGATATTGGAACAAAAAGGAGAAAGAAGAAAATGAGACGATTTTTTTCTGAAATTTTTGAATAATTCTAAAGTGAGAAGCAAAAGCTTAATTTAGTTTCATCCTGGAAGGTGGCTATGATAATATTTATCCAAAAAGAACAAAAAAAGATGCCACTTTGTGTGTGTATTGTAACCAACCACTTTCCATATTATTACTGCTAAATTATTGAGGTTTTATTATATTATATATTCACTCTCGTAATTAAGAGGATTGATAATTGGGTATGTTTGGACCGAGAAGCTAAATAGATTTATTATTAATGATGGCATGATTCAGGGAGAAACTAAAGTGAAGAGGACAAAGCAAAAGCTATATATATATATATATATATATATATATATATATGGGGTGGGTGGGTCATTTGGCAGAATTTCAACCTTTTATCTTAGTATTGATTATTACTCTATTTTACTTGTTCTTATTCAAAATTGTCACTTTCCTCCAAATTGTTTCAGATTCATTTATCCTTTGCGTGTATCAGAGTAATTAATAGTTCTCTGATAGATGTGATGCCTCCTCCTTTATCAAAATGATAAAGTGAGTGTCTTAGTTATAAAAATAGTGACTTTAAACAAAGTCCACCACGTCATTCAACTTTATAGTTTTTGACCCCAAAAAAAAAAAAACCTTTATAGTTTAGAAAGAATATATAAATATTGGGATAAAAGTTGAAAGTGGAGCTAAATACCTAAGAGGAGGGTGAATTGGGTATTTTAATAATTTTCGAAATTGCTCTGTTTTTGAACTATGAAAACAGGGATAAACAGAGTGAGGGAAAAAAAGCTGAATACAAGAGATTTATACTGGTTCGGTCTTAACCACTTGACCTATGTCCAGTCCCCAGCCTCACTGGAATTTTCACTATATCAAAGATTATACACTCTGCACTCAAGAAGTGATTCTCTCACTAGAACTCACTCCCCCTTATAAGTTGTAATCAATGATCCCCAAATCACTAAGTCCCATTGACTTGTGATTCTTTACAATAAATGATTTACAGATAAAAACTCTCTCTAAGAATAGGTAATGATAAACACTAAAGCTTATAATGTCAAAAGACAAGATATAAGTGAAAACAGAGAAGTAGTTGAATAACTTGAATGCTTATGCGTTTTCAGACGTTGTTGTTGTTGGAAAGACTTGAATGCTCTTCTATTTATACATAAAGATCATTAAATGACCGTTGCTTTCCAAATAGATCCGTTGGAGAGGTTGTCCAAGTGTTCTGAAGTGGTTTTGGCATCATCTCTCTCCTGATTACTCTTAATCCAGCTAGCTAAATTATCAGAGTTGACTCTCTGCGAATTAATCCGTTGGAGAAGAGTTTACTTGTTGTAGAAAACATTCTTTAATGCTTTGTAGACGTGTGCAGTTGGATTAGCCAAAAGGGAGCAACTTTCTGATCAGCATTTAATGTTCTGAACTACCTTTTTGCTTTTGTTCCAACTCTCAATTTTTCTTTATTAATCTGTCTAAAACTCATAAATAAAGAGGTTAAACATAGCAGGGAATGTAGAGGATTAATGTTGGAAAGTATTGACGTCAAACATGAAGCAATTTCAAAAACATGTAATTCAATTTTCAAACTTCACGATGGAAACTCAAGTTTGTTCATCAAAACTCGAGTTTTCAACTGTGCACTAGATACAAAACTTGAGTTTCAAAACTGAAACTTGAGTTTCCTCCTTCGAGAAAACAAAGTCGTGTTTTGAGCTTTTGGACTATAGTTTGAGTAAATCTCAAAACTCGAGTTTTCAAACCAAAACTCGAGTTTTGGACATTTAATGAAAATAGCACGTGGAAGTCCAAAACATCAAAACTTGGGTTTTCAAACTAAAACTTGAGTGTTCAAGAGGATGCAAGGTCATATATTCTCTGTTTGCTCAAAACTCGAGTTTCCAAAGTGAAACTCGAGTTTTCACTTAATTGTGAAAACATTGTGAAGATCAAGTCAGGCCAAAACTTGAGTTTAAAAAATAAAACTCGAGTTTTCAAATCATTGTGAAAAACACATTACTCTCTACCTGATCAAAACTCGAGTTTTGACATCCAACAATGAAAACTTAGAAAATCAACTCAAGTTGGAAACTTGAGTTTTCAATCAAACAAGACTTTAAACTCGTGCGATGCACGGATATATTAAATCCTTAAATGATTTAAAGTTATGACACATGATATCATGTAAATATTAAACCATTTCCCTTCATCATAATGTCACATCATTTGCATTTTTACAATGGCAACTCAAAATCTACATTGTACTTGTTACAATTGTGTCAAGTTTTGAAAAACTTCTCTATAAACGACATTTGTTGTAGTCTTACTATATTTGTTCAAACATCCAAGATAAGTAATTTCAAATCATTAAAACTCTTGACCCTAGAAAGTGCAACATATGGTTGCCCATATGAAAAGACTGGACTCGGTAGGTAGAGACCAACATTAGCCATGGATTGTCCTTGGCTTTTATTTATTGTCATTGCAATTGAAATGATGATGGGAAATTGTCGTCTTGTCAAAGTGAATGGAAGTTTGCATTCAGATGGGTTCATATCCATTCTATGAATCAAAATATCTTTACTAACACTTGTTCCATTCAATGCCTTAGCCTTAATTACATTTTTCCCAAGTTGTGTAATTTGTAACCTTGTACCGTTGCACGACCCTGTTGCCTGATCAATATTTCTTATCAACATAATTGGCACACCAACTTTCAGCAATAATTTATGATGAGGTATCCCTGAGCATTTAATTGCATTGAGATATTCTGTTTCATACAGATCATCAAAACTTCCATTACCATCTTCTGCATGCCCTATAGAGTCAAAACTAAAGTACTCAACTATATCACCGAACAACAATGAACAAATGTACTCATTCAATATATCCACATTTTCTGTTCTAGGAGTAAGTATTGACCTATTGGTTAGGTAACCTTCATCAAATAAACGTTCTTTCAAATTTGGGTATGTAGCTTCAACAATGCATCTGATTGGATTACAATTATCATGAAGCAGCAACTCTAAGGGAATAGTAATGTCAACAAAACCATCATGTGGCAAATCAATGGCCCCGTCTCCCACATTTAGCAACCTATTCCTTCAAGTTGTAGATGTTTGGAATCATGTATTCAGCGTTTCCTCATGTTTTGATATTGTGTTGTAAGATGAAGATAATAAAAAGAAACTTGTAAACACAATGTGACATCACTGTCCATTCGAAATATATGTACAATGTGAATCTTCGTTATGAAGGCCAAAACATTCATTGGCTAAATTCTGTATCAACATACAGACGGTCAAATCTCATGAAATTATTAAGGGACGGTCGGATGACAACAACTATTTAAGATGATGGCAAGGATCGCCAAATCGACCCTTTCTCCATTGTAATAGATAAAGTTGTTGAAACATTTACATATATCTCTAATATGTTACCGTTTGGCCATGTAAGTGAAGATGTTCAAGAGTCAATAAACAGGTGCAACTGTATGGATGTCAATTGAATGCTTCTTGAAAGTTGTTTGTAGAGAGAAATGTTAGACGGGTTATTTGTGATAACGTTCAACAAAAGCAGTTGGCGATACAACGCACGGGATATGTTGACTTTGTATTCAAGAAGCTTCTCCATGATAGTTGATAGCTTTTCTCCATAAAACACGTATGGAACAGTGTGGTGCTTGAAGCATGAATAGTTAATGAATCTGGTAAGTCTATTCGCATTTCGGAAAAGTGGTTCACTAAGTACATCAAATGACAATGATATTTCTAACAATATATTGTAATAATACTGGTAAAATTTATGCTAATCTACTTAACAATCAACACTGTAATTATGTGAAATCATAAAACCAATGGATATCTTAGTAGGTTTATGGTTTATTTCTATGCAACTATGTATAATGTTTTGGCAATATGTAAAGGTTTTCCGTAAATTAATTTGTTGTATGCCTTCAGCATATGTAGTAATTTTTTTTAATAGAACCAAACAATTTTTACTAATTCCCATAGCATTGTGTTATAGTTAATTGGAAAAACTGAATTGGCATTTATTGAATATTGGAATTGTTATACCAAGTGTGTATCAGCACACAACTGACTAAATGAAACTCGAGTTTTCAAATCATTGTGAAAAACACATTGCTCTTTGCCTGATCAAAACTCGAGTTTTCATATAGTTATGAGAACTATGAAATTTGGCAATGCTCTCGGGTTTGGTCAAAACTCGAGTTTTCAATCCACAACTCGAGTTTTCATCCAACAATGAAAACTTAGAAAATCAACTCAAGTTGGAAACTTGAGTTTTCAATCAAAGACTCGAGTTTTCAAAATCTAGGTGAAAACGTGAAACTCTCTGTTATGTCAAAACTCGAGTTTTTTCTTAATTTAGAGAAAATTTGAAGAGATGAAGTCTTGACGCAAAACTTGTTTCAAAAGTCAGAGACTCTCTGTATGGTCAAAACTCGAGTTTCCAAATCAAAACTCGAGTTTTGTCTTTAGTTGAAAAATGTCATAAGTCTTTGTAAGAGTCAAAACTCGAGTTTCCATACTGAAACTCGAGTTTTGTCTTGAGATGAAAATTGAGTGCTCTCTATAATGTTCAAATCACGAGTTTCCAAAGGAAACTTGAGTTTTGCTCTTATTTAGTGAAAACGAGCACTTCTCTGTCAATGGCAAAACTCGAGTTTTGAAATCAAAACTCGAGTTTTGTTTTAACAGTAAGTTTTTTAACTTATCAAAACAAAACCTCATTTTTGGGTTTGCAATTATCAAATCATCATCAAAATACATAGAGAATTAACAAAAGTAAGGAAGTGTCATGATAATAACGGCAAGTAGTAGAATAAGTTCTAACAGAAAATCATATTATTTAGAAATGGGCCGGACGTACTCCTACACTTTGTGTAATATATATATATATATATATATATTTGGATACTGAGACTTGTGACGTTATGCTAGCACATAACTCTCTTTTTTTTTTTTTACCAAAAATAGAAAAACTCTCATTTTTTTCATAAACAAATTGAGAAGGTAACGGAAAAAGGAAATAAAGAGAAGGACGAACAATAGTGAGTTTTTTTTTTTTTTGATAGGAAACAATAGTTTTTTTTTTTTTTTTGGATATAAAAGATGGCACGAAACCTATATTAATAAAGGAAAATTACACAGAAGGGAAAATTAATTTCAAGCACACTTTTGGTTAACCCAAGTTTTCAAATAAAAAGGACAAACATCAGCAATAGAGTTTTTTTTTTTTTTTTTTTTTGATATGAATCAGCAATAGAGAGTTTACATTATTGATGATGCTGAATCGAACCCATGACCTTTGAAGGGAAAGGCAGATCTGCGCTAACCAACAAGGCACGAGTTCGAGAAGCAGCAATAGAGAGTTAATGACACATCGAACTCCATTATCTAGGAATGGGCCGGATATACTCCTCCACAATGTGCCCACTATAAAACGAGAAAGCAACCTCCAAAAATAGGAGTTCCCTTTGTTGTCTCTACGCCTCACTTGTCTCTACGCCTCAAAAGTAACTCGCCGTTCACGCCCAAGAAGTCTGCGAAGTATTCGCCAAGGAAGCTTGACCTCAGAAGGAGGGCCTTGATGGGGTTGGGTGAATTGGTTGAAATGATTGAGATTG
Source organism: Acacia crassicarpa (assembly GCA_034222035.1). Classification (NCBI taxonomy): domain Eukaryota; kingdom Viridiplantae; phylum Streptophyta; class Magnoliopsida; order Fabales; family Fabaceae; genus Acacia; species Acacia crassicarpa. Next base: position 47,856,203 of record JAWXYG010000003.1, read on the forward strand.
CTCCAGTTTTGTAAATCTTTGTTACATATCACTCTCCACCCACATCCTAATATGCCCAAAATCTCGTGGGGGTAGCTAGCTAGACCTCGGAGGTGAATAAAAAGTTGGATGTGAAGGGAATTGCTGTCACCTCTTAGGTGTTGCCAACAAGTTTCCTGATTAAATTCCAACACCATTACGCAGAGTCCATCACGCCCACATAAAGTCCAAAGACCCTGTTGCCGCTCTTCCAATCTACTATAATATTTATCATCTTTTGGAGCTTTGCTACTCCATCTAATCTCACCTTCATCACCTTTTAAATGCAAACATACAACAATTCCAGACCATTTACTAGCACGGAAATGTGGAGGTACGTCCACTTCTATCTCACATTCTCTTCTTTTTTCTTCACAATATTTTATGTTTGGACCAAACCATGTTGGTATTTTACCTCCTGATGGCATGGTTGCAAAGAAATTTCTCAGGGGGTGATATTCTGGCTGCATACATACCAAACTATTGTTAACATTAATTACCCAATGAAGGGAGCATAAACATGTGACAAAAAGACACAAAATTGAGACACATACGTCAATCTCATAGTCCTTACGCTCGTCAAACACAACATAATCTGTCATACCAGTCAATGGCAAGTATTCTTCTCCTTCGTTAGAGATTCCATATTTAGTTTGCCCACGGCACTGAAATAAAAAATATCATGTAATGCATGTATGGTAAGAAAACAGTACACGTAAATCATTCGTTAGAATATAGGAAGACCAACATACTTCATGGTCAAGTGAAGTCACCAAATTCCACAATTGTTCACCTAATGAACTTTCCATTAAATAACAACCGTATGCTTCTAATCGAGTTAGCCGTGGTGGAAGCCTTGGCAATGACACAAGCGATTTGCAACCCTTGAATGAAAGAAAGACAAGTTCAAAAAGACCAGAGAAGCAATCGGTGGGTAGATTTACTAAACCAGTTGCACTTAGATTTAAAAATCTAAGACCAGTCAAGGATCCAAATGATTTTGGAAGGCTAGTTATAGCAGTGTGACTCGCATCAAGATATGATAATTTCTTCATATCTTCCCCAAGCTCTGGGAGCTTTCTGACATTTTTACACCCACTAAGATCTAACGTTCTCAAAGAATTTGTTTCCAATTTACTTGGTAGGCTGTTAAGATTTTGACAATCATGCAACTCCACCTCAACAAGCTCTTTCAACACTCCAAGAGATTCATGAACCTTGACAAGGGATGAGCACCAAGTAAGATATAAATGTCCTAGAGATTGAACATTTGAGAAGTCTGGAGTTTCAGTTAAATCGAGAGATCCTCTGAGGTCCATAAACTTCAAGTGATTCATGGACTAGTCAAACAAAAGATTGTAGAATGATCAGTCTAACTAAACACTGAATCAATAAAACATGCATACGTAGATATATTCTTAAGATAAATAAGCATCAACCTCACCTTTTTGTCATTCCAAAGTTGCGTTATCTTGCTCTCTAGCATTTCAATATGAACAAGTTCAACAAGTTCATCCAGTGAAAGTAGAAGAGCTTCTCTAGGAAAACGTGGCCATCAAACAAATTTTAATGCACCAGAAATTGAAAAGGCTGTAGGATGTACTTTGGTTTGACAATTTAAGATGAGTAATCTAATTTCACTCATCTTTGAAAATGCTTCAGGATGTACTACTATTTTTCCATGTACTGGATCTTTATTTCGTATAACAACAGCTTCTATTTCTCCAGATCCCTAGTAAAAAAATGTCAATTTCAATAAAAATAAAATGAGAATGGTAAGAAAGTAAAGAATAATAAAAACATCAAACGTATGTCAACAAAATGAGATTCTTAGAAACTAAGGCACTAACCTTATTATTTTCCATTACTTCCTTAATTTCTTCAAAGTTCCCCAATCTGCTATTGAGAGATTTTTGTTGAATTATATGCCAACCCAGATCTTCATATAAATAATGCATATATAAATAACCATGTTCAGTTTCAACAAGAGAAGTTTTCTCAATCAAGACATTTATTCCAAGTATAGGATCAAGATCACAAGTTTTCAAAATTTGAGTCACTTCTTCTTTCTTCCAACCCTTGAAAAAACAAACAATATCTAAAAATATTGTCTGTTCTTTCTCATTTAATCCATCATAACTTATTTTAAGGACTTCAAGAATATCTTTATGCGGATTAATTTGCTTCAATTTTTCTAGAGCATCTCTCCACACAGTTTCCTCACTTTTCCCACAAAAATAAGCACCCAAAGCTCTAAGTGCCAACGGGTGGCCACCCGCATATTTAACCACATATTTAGAATACTCCAAATATTTCTCTTTAAGATGATTTTTGTTGAATGCTTTCTCTAAAAAGATTTGAAGAGATTCATCATTGTTCATGATTTTCATCTCATATATTCTTTCCTCTCCTAATGAGGTGAGCCGATCTCTTGTTATGCTAATTATTCTACTTCCTTTACCAAACCACTTTGTATTTCCAGTCACCTTCTTTATTTGGCTCAAATCATCTATGCCGTCAAGGACAAGAAGATTTTTTTTTTTTTTTTTTTTTTTATTGCTGGGGGGCGCTATTGACGTGTTCTTTACACTACCAATAAAATGGCAAGTATCAAATATGCCAGATAGTTTTAGTTTTTCAAAAACAATTCTAGCCAGAATTATTTTACCCATACCGCCTATGCCCCATAACCCTACAAAACGTTTGTCATCTGATCAAATCTCCAAGAATGAAATTACATCAGCCACTTTTGAGTCAATCCCAACCAAATTGTCCTCTAGAGATGGTATTTTAGGACTTAAAAAACTCCATACTTCTCCAACTATATTCTTTCTAATATCTGCATCGTGCCTACAAAAAAAATCATCGTTAGCATGAGCTTTACACACACACACATATATATATATATATATTTATTATAACTGGGAATTGTTATTAGATTTTCATGAGAATATAAAGTCAAGAAAAGGAATGGAAATAAGTGTAATGTGAATTGTTAAGCAGGTCAGAGCAGAAGTCCATTAAAATAAAAAAACGTCGTTATTCTACTGAAAAAAATCAAACTATTCACAATTCCGTTTTATTGATGGATACAAATTCATCAACATATTCAATATCAATGTGTACTCCCATTCAGTTAACCCCATTCATCATTCAAAATTTGTTTTTCTCTTAACAAAACAAAATCAATACTTCCGCTATGACATTAATATGTTTCTCACAGATTAAAATGTAGGTAATGACTTTTAAACCCTCTCCTCTATCCTCTATAGAGTTTTATTACACTATATAAATTATGTTTTTCAACCTATTTTAAAATTTTCCCATTGTAGATAGCTTTATGAAAGATTTTCCTATAAAAATTATAATTTTATGGAACTTAAATACAAATTCAGCCAGGTCAAAGAAAAAAATTATTGACTCCCATGAATTATATGAAAATATTAAATAAGCTATAAAGGTTAATCATAGACATTGCATATAATTTTAACATATGAAAACGAATTGGTAAAAAACAAAAAAATCTAAACGAATACTACTTATTAATTATAATCAAGTTATTGAAAAGAAGTTGAAATTAACATAGCTAGCACATACATGATTGATATGCTTCAATGAACGAATATGACCCATTTTTGTCGTTGAATGAATATATTATGTATGAATTATTAATAGTAGGGGATGCGAGATTTTCCAGTTATTGTCTAAAAGGATGACTATGATTATGATTATGCCCGACTTAAACCAAAATTATAGATCATGAAATGAAATATAAAGTTAAATAAATATGGAAAATATGATTAAATGGTTGTAAAAGAAAACTTACTTGTCCTTGTTGACCAATCCAGACAATTTCCCAATTTTTGACAAAGCAGTTCTCCAACTCTTCACTTTGGTTGGATTTTCTTTGAACTTCTCTTCAAGTTTAGCAAAGGCTTTACCAAAACTTCTTCGTTGGTGTCTTACATCAGCTGGATCAACATTATAGAAGATGGGGAAAATCCTTCGACCCAATTTCTTTCGAGATTTAAGAATTTTTTTAAGCTCATCCAAACACGATGTGGATTTTGCATAATTTTTAGAGATGACAAGAACTGCACAGAGAGAATCCTGAATTGCTTCAAAGAGAGAATTTATGTCTTCCCCTCTCTGAAGAGCTACATCACCCCTAAAACATCTGATGCCACTTCTACTGAAAGCTTCAAATAGGTGATTTGTAAACTTGAAACGAGAATCTTTTCCTGCAAAACTCAAGAAAACGTCATATTTCCACTCAGGACTTGAATTAAGAGTTTTAGAGATAGAAGAAGATTCTTCTGCCACATTATCTGCCGTTTCAGGGGTTCGATCCTTTCGTTTTTTCCCCTGTGGAATGGGCAAATACATGGAAAGTATTAAGAGGTATGAAATCAAAACAAGAAGACGAAACAATAATAAAGAAAAAAAATTGTGGAGATCTATAAAACTCGTTATACCATAACCAATATAATGTAGCAGTTTTACCCCGTGTGTGAAATTCAATTTCTTTTAAGTAAAAAAGGTGGAAGCTACGCCCATGGTTTCTTACTTTCTTCCGGGAAAGCAGCTGATGGTTTCTTATTTTTCTTTTCAAAATCACTTTTTTCTACATAATTTTGCAGTTCATTCCATTTTATATTATATGTTTTCTTATTAATATACAAGTATCCGGGCTTTGATATGGGTGATAATGATATGGGTAATTTTTTTTTTTAATTAATATACAAGTATCAGGGTTAGTATACTGGAGTATAATTTTTTTAAAATAAAAAAAAGGTAAAATGATTATAAATACGACTTTAATCATTCCAACAAATGTTGAAATATTATCGGTTCTACTATTTATAAGCCCTTTCAACCAAATCACATATATCAAAAAAGAGGTAATTAGTTTAATGATTATAGGGTAATTTTTAACTTTGTCCTTATTTATAAAGGAGTATCTTTTAACTCTTTATTCTCTCTATTTTTATTGGTACAATTAACATGGACAAAATTATCACAATCTCATTTATTACCTGAAAGAAAATTTATAAATAAGACCAAATTTCTTAGATTAAAGGAACCTAGAAATAGAACCATGGTACGTTGTTGTTATTTCAGTTTGCTTTTTGCTTAAACAGACATTTAGGGTGTGTTTGGTTTGAGGGAGTGGGAGAAAAAAATGAGAGAAAGGAAAATTTTTTCAAAAAAAATTGAGTGTAGTGGGGCCCACAAGTTTTCCTCTCCCCTCTTTTTTTTTTTCTCTCCCACTCCCTCAAACCAAACACACCCTTAAAAAATTAATTCAAATAACATTCATTATAAAATGCTTTAAAAAATTGATGTACTTAAAAAAAAAAAAATTTGAATTCATCTTAACCCTTTCTTTAAGCAAACGTCAATTATGTTTTTCTCATTGTTAATAAAAGATTTAGTTGATTTTTTTGAGATTAAGAAAACTAAATAAGTTAGTTAATCATAATATGTGTCATGTGTAATTTAATTATATATCATATGGTAAATCAAACAAATTAAATTTAGCAGAACAAAAATAAATATCAATACTTTGAAGTAATTTTTTTTAGATTCCTTCATCTTTTTTAAAAAATCAAATATATCTTATATTTAAATAATATACTTTTTTTAAAAATTAAAATATAAGTTAAATGACGATAAATACACCTTAAATTATCCTCACAAAACTTGAAATAAGTTGTCGTTTCGATTTACCTTTTTTCTTAAAAAAAATAAATTTAAAAGTACTTATGGAATATTTAAATGTAATGGACGCACTTCCAAAATAAATAAATAAATAAATAAATAAATAAATACCATTCACGATGATATACTTTAAAACGCTTTATATACCTAAAAAACGGAATGTCCAATCACAAAACGGAATGTCCAAAGGTACCTGCAAGTTTATTTAATGACTCAGGTGCAACCTATTTCAATACATAACTGAAAAAGTAGCACTTGTTTAAGAACATCGTTAAATACCTTTTGACGATAAAATTTGCAATGGGGTATTTTTCAGCAATATTCCCAAAAATCAAATTTATTTTCTCTGAACTTTAAGAAGTTAATTTTCTGAACACTGTCATATATACTTGAACGTTTTCAAATCAGCGTATATTATTATGTAACGTTGACCTGCATTAACATAAAAAATGATGAAAGAAATATGGAGCAAAATTCATATTTTATCATTAATTATTTTGTCTTCTCCCATAAGTCATCAAATTATTTAAAATCAGTGAGTTATGCCACTCCATTCACTACAAGAAAATAGTAAAATAGTGACGGAATTTTTCCATCACAAATTTTGAACTATTTACGACAGAATTACAAAATCCGTCGTAAAATGAGGACACTTTGTGACGGATTAGTTAATCCGTCGCAAATTTTGCGACGGCTTAGTGAATCCGTCACAAAATTGCGACGGAAACAGTTGTCCATCGCAAACCGGTGGAGAAAATTCCGCCGGTTTGTGACGGACAAAACTTCTGTCAGAAAACCCCGCAAGGGGTTGCAACGGATAGACAAATCCGTTGGTCGTCTCCTCTTCCCTTTGGTCCAGTCAGTTCCTCCCCTTCCCTTTCCGCTCGCTGGCTCCCCTTCCATTTCCTGTAAGCTCCCTCTCTTCTCTCCTATTTTCCCATTTCCGGTTTATCAAGAGTTCAAGACCCCAAATGCTAGAATAATAGAGGTTATTGTAGAGGATATCTTGGTTGTGCATGATATCCGGAGCAAATATCTGGGAGGGTATATCACGCAGATATTGCCTGGATACCCCTATAATGTCGATTGGTATGATCAGCTGTAATAAAGGATCACCCTATATTATAAGTATGCTGCAATCTGTGATGTGTCCTTGATTGGGCCATTCCTTTGGTATGAGCCTTGGACTGGTCCGTAACAGAAGGAAATGAAGAAGATTTTCTTAAGAATAGTTTAATATTTTTGTAATTTTATATTTTTATATTTAATCCTTCTAAATACTCGTAATTTTTATGCTCATCTCAGAATCTTTTCCTCCGCATTCTAATTTTTCCACCATATAAAGAGCACCAGCAGCTCTAGTCTCCAGATTATTCTATTCCTTTGATCCGGCAAGATATTCTCATCCCTTAACTTCCTATCTGATTGTGACGTGGCATTATTACCACTATTCGCAATTTTTAATTAGACATAGTTTTTTTTCCAACAAAAAATTGGCCATTTTGAAGATAAACAATTTCTTTAACATGCAGAGTTTTGGAAACGGATTTTCTCGGTGGCGGGTCTCTCCCACCATCCCTCAGAAGTCAAGATAAACTGTCGATCTCTCCTCGTTAAATCTTGACAATCAATTTTTATATCTTCAAAACACATTGAGAACCTAAAAAAAATTATTTTAGGATCTTAAAAAAATATCTTAAAATATATTTTTAATACCAATAAATACCCTCAAATATATTTTTCAAAATCATAAAATAATTTTTCAAGATCATAAAGTAAATATATTTTTAGTATTAGTGAATAACTTGAAATATTTTTTCAAGATTATAAGATATTTTTTATTACTAGACAGTATCCTGAAATATATTTTTAATACTAGTCAGTACCCTAAAATATTTTTTCACAATCCTAAAATAATTTTTCAAGATAATAAAGTATTTTTTCTAGTATCATACAATATTTTTAAGTATATTTTTAGTACTAGTAGTATCCTGAAATATTTTTCAATATCCTAAAATATTTTCTTAACAGTTGAAAAAATATTTCAAGTACTAATTGGTAGTAAAAATATATTTTAAGATACCATATAGTACTGAAAAAATACTTTATAATTTTGAAAAATTATATTATTATGATCTTGAAAAAAATATTTGAGAGTACTAAAAATATACTTCAAGATATTTTTAAAGGTATTAAAATAATCATTCAAGATTCTGAGGGATACTTGAGAGCAACCTACAGATGAGGAAATCCGCGTCCTACAATTTTTAATGAATTTGATTTACGTACTAGCTCTGGGCTAATTGGAGTAAACAAACTTGAAAGAAGAAAACAAATTCATTTTTATTTGATAATTTTAACAAAAGTAAAACCAACTTACATAAAATAGAATTTACAAAAAAAAAAAATGACCAGTCAAATTTTATAATAAATTATATCATTTATAAGTCATAAGTAAAATAGATTATGCTTTAATTTCCGGGTATAAATATAACAACAGAAAAACTCTCATTTGTTTCATAAACAAATTGAGAAGGTAACGGAAAAAGGAAATAAAGAGAAGGACGAACAATAGTGGGGTTTTTTTTTTCTTTTTTTGGTTGATAGAAAACAATAGTTTTTTTTTTTTTTTTGGTTATAAAAGAGTATATATATATATATATATATATTTTTTTTTTTTTTTTTTTTTTACAAGGCGAGGGGAAGGGGATTCAAACACGGGACCTGAAGGAAGATATAAGGTATCTCAACACCACCAGCTATACCACTACACTCCTAGTTAACCAAATTTTCAAATAAAAAGGACAAACATCAACAGTAGAGAGTTTTTCTTTCTTTTTTATATATGAATCAGCAATAGAGAGTTAATGACACATCAAACTCCATTATCTAGGAATGGGCCGGATATACTCCTCCACAATGTGCCCACTATCATAGAAAATTGTTCCCTTTGGATAAAACAAGAAAGCAACCTCCAAAAATAGGAGTTCCCTTTGTTGTCTCTACGCCTCAAAAGTAACTCGCCGTTCACGCCCAAGGAGTCTGCGAAGTATTCGCCAAGGAAGCTTGACCTCAGAAGGAGGGCCTTGATGGGATTGGGTGAATTGGTTGAAATGATTGAGATTGCTCCAGTTTTGTAAATCTTTGTTATATATCACTCTCCACCCACATCCTAATATGCCCAAAATCTCGTGGGGGTAGCTAGCTAGACCTCGGAGGTGAATAAAAAGTTGGATGTGAAGGGAATTGCTGTCACTTCTTAGGTGTTGCCAACAAGTTTCCTGATTAAATTCCAACACCATTACGCAGAGTCCATCACGCCCACATAAAGTCCAAAGACCCTGTTGCCGCTCTTCCAATCTATTATAATATTTATCATCTTTTGGAGCTTTGCTACTCCATCTAATCTCACCTTCATCACCTTTTAAATGCAAACATACAACAATTCCAGACCATTTACTAGCACGGAAATGTGGAGGTACGTCCACTTCTATCTCACATTCTCTTCTTTTCCTTCACAATATTTTATGTTTGGACCAAACCATGATGGTATTTTACCTCCTGATGGCATGGTTGCAAAGAAATTTCTCAGGGGGTGATATTCTGGCTGCATACATACCAAACTATTGTTAACATTAATTACCCAATGAAGGGAGCATAAACATGTGACAAAAAGACACAAAATTGAGACACATACGTCAATCTCATAGTCCTTACGCTCGTCAAACACAACATAATCTGTCATACCAGTCAATGGCAAGTATTCTTCTCCTTCGTCAGAGATTCCATATTTAGTTTGCCCACGGCACTGAAATAAAAAATATCATGTAATGCATGTATGGTAAGAAAACAGTACACGTAAATCATTCGTTAGAATATAGGAAGACCAACATACTTCATGGTCAAGTGAAGTCACCAAATTCCACAATTGTTCACCTAATGAACTTTCCATTAAATAACAACCGTATGCTTCTAATCGAGTTAGCCGTGGTGGAAGCCTTGGCAATGACACAAGCGATTTGCAACCCTTGAATGAAAGAAAGACAAGTTCAAAAAGACCAGAGAAGCAATCGGTGGGTAGATTTACTAAACCAGTTGCACTTAGATTTAAAAATCTAAGACCAGTCAAGGATCCAAATGATTTTGGAAGGCTAGTTATAGCAGTGTGACTCGCATCAAGATATGATAATTTCTTCATATCTTCCCCAAGCTCTGGGAGCTTTCTGACATTTTTACACCCACTAAGATCTAACGTTCTCAAAGAATTTGTTTCCAATTTACTTGGTAGGCTGTTAAGATTTTGACAATCATGCAACTCCACCTCAACAAGCTCTTTCAACACTCCAAGAGATTCATGAACCTTGACAAGGGATGAGCACCAAGTAAGACATAAATGTCCTAGAGATTGAACATTTGAGAAGTCTGGAGTTTCAGTTAAATCGCGAGATCCTCTGAGGTCGATAAACTTCAAGTGATTCATGGACTAGTCAAACAAAAGATTGTAGAATGATCAGTCTAACTAAACAGTGAATCAATAAAACATGCATATGTAGATATATTCTTAAGATAAATAAGCAGCAACCTCACCTTTATGCCATTCCAAAGTTGCGTTATCTTGCTCTTTGGCATTTCAATATGAACAAGTTCAACAAGTTCATCCAATGGAAGTGGAAGAGCTTCTCTAGGAAAACGTGGCCATCGAACAAATTTTAATGCACCAGAAATTGAAAAGGCTGCAGGATGTACTTTGGTTTCACAATTTAAGATGAGTAATCTAATTTTACTCATCTTTGAAAAGGCTTCAAGATGCACTACTATCGTTTCATATACTGGATCTTGATTTCGCATAACAATAGCTTCTATTTTTTCAGATCCCTAATAAAAAAAATGTCATTTTCAATAAAACTAACATAAGAATGAGAAGAAAGTAAAGAATAATAAAAACATAAAATGTATGTCAACAAAATGAGATACTTGGAAAATAAGGCACTCACCTTGTTATTTTTCAATACTTCCTTAATTTCTTCAAACTTCCCCAATCTGCTATTGGGAGATTTTTTTTGAATTATATGCCAACCCAGCTCTTCATATAAATCATGCATATATAAATAGCCACCTTTAGTTTCAAATAGTAAAGTTTTTTCAATCAAGACATTTATTCCAAGGATCGGATTAAGATCAAAACCTATCAAAATTTGAGTCACTTCATCTTTTTCCCAACCCTTGAAAAAGGAAACAATATCTAAAAATATTGTCTGTTCTTTCTTATCTAATCCATCATAACATATTTTAAGGACTTCAAGAATATCTTTGTGCGGATTAATTTGCTTCAATTTTTCTAAAGCATCTCTCCACACAACTTCCTCATTTTTCCCACAAAAATAAGCACCCAAAGCTCTAAGTGCCCGCAGGTGGCCACCCGCATATTTAACCACAGATTTAGAATACTCCAAATATTTCTCTTCAAGATGATTTTTGTTGAATGCTTTCTCTGAAAAGATTTGAAGAGATTCATCATTGTTCATGGTTTTCATCTCATATATTCTTTCCTCTCCTAATGAGGTGAGCACGTGGCGATCTCTTGTTATGCTAATTATTCTACTTCCTTTACCAAACCACTTTGTATTTCCAGCCACCTTCTCTATTTGACTCAAATCATCTATGTCGTCAAGGACAAGAACTTTTTTTTTATTGCGGGGGGCCCTATTGACGTGTTATTTACACTACCAATAAAATGGCAAGTTTCAAATATGCCTGATTGTTTTAGTTTTTCGTAAACAACTCTAGCTAAAGTTGTTTTACCCACGAGAGGATCCTCTCATCTCCCCCTCTCTCATATTCTCTCATCTCCCTCAATCTGGACCTTCCAAATCTTTGATCCAACGGTCCAAATCTAAATAAAAAAAAAAAAATTTGCTTTTGTCTTTTTCGAAAAAGACAAAAATGTAAAAAAAAAAATTTAGATCTGGACCGTTGGATCAAAATTTAGACGGTCCAGATCGAAGGAGATGAGAGAATATGAGAGAGTGGGAGATGAGAGGAACAGTACCCGTTTTACCCATACCGCCTATACCCCATATCCCTAAAAAACGTTTGTCATCTGACCAAATCTCCAAGAATGAAATCACATCAGCCACTTTGAGTCAATCCCAACCAAATTGTCCTCTAGAGATGGTAATTTAGGACTTAAAAAACTTCATACTTCTCCAACTATATTCTTTATAATATCTGCTTCGTGCCTACCAAAAAAATCATAGTTAGCATGAGTTTTACACACACACACATATATATATATATATATATATATTTTTAATATAACTGGGAATTGTTATTAGATTTTCATGAGAATATAAAGTCAAGAAAATGAATGGAAATAAGTGGAATGTTAATTGTTCAGCACGTCAGAGTAGAAGTCCATTAAAATAAAAATAAATAAATAAATAAAACGTGATTATTCTACCGAAAAAATTCAACCTATTCACAATTCCGTTTTATTGATGGATAAAAATTTATCAACATATTCAATATCAATGTGTACTCCCATTCAGTTAACCCCATTCATCATTCAAAATTATTGACTCCCATGAATCTTGATAATATATGAAAATATTAAATAAGCTATAAAGGTTAATCATAGACATTGCATATAATTTTAACATATAAAAACGAATTGGTAAAAAAAAAAAAAAAAATCTAAACGAATACTACTTATTAATTATAATCAAGTTATTGAAAAGAAGTTGAAATTAACATAACCAGCACATACATAATTGATATGCTTCAATGAACGAATATGACCCATTTTTGTCGTTGAATGAATATATTATGTATGAATTATTAATAGTAGAGGATGCGAGATTTTCCAGTTATTGTCTAAAAGGATGACTATGATTATGATTATGCCCGACTTAAACCAAAATTATAGATCATGAAACGAAATAAAAAGTTAAATAAATATGGAAAATATGATTAAATGGTTGTAAAAGAAAACTTACTTGTCCTTGGTGACCAAAAGAAAACTTGTCCTTGGTGACCAATCCAGACAATTTCCCAATTTTTGACAGAGCAGTTCTCCAACTCTGCACTTTGGTTGGATTTTCTTTGAACTTCTCTTCAAGTTTAGCAAAGGCTTTACCAAAACTTCTTCGTTGGTGTCTTACATCAGCTGGATCAACATTATAGAAGATGGGGAAAATCCTTCGACCCAATTTCTTTCGAGATTTAAGAATTTTTTTAAGCTCATCCAAACACGATGTGGATTTTGTATAGTTTTTAGAGATGACAAGAACTGCACAGAGAGAATCCTGAATTGCTTCAAAGAGAGAATTTATGTCTTCCCCTCTCTGAAGAGCTACATCACCCCTAAAACATCTGATGCCACTTCTACTGAAAGCTTCAAATAGGTGATTTGTAAACTTGAAACGAGAATCTTTTCCTGCAAAACTCAAGAAAACGTCATATTTCCACTCAGGACTTGAATTAAGAGTTTTAGAGATAGAAGAAGATTCTTCTGCCACATTATCTGCCGTTTCAGGGGTTCGATCCTTTCGTTTTTTCCCCTGTGGAATGGGCAAATACATGGAAAGTATTAAGAGGTATGAAATCAAAACAAGAAGACGAAACAATAATAAAGAAAAAAAAAATTGTGGAGATCTATAAAACTCGTTATACCATAACCAATACTGTTATACGAAAGTTGTTCAAGCGATCTCACTCTCTTCCCCACACTCACGCACGACTCACTGCTAAAAGATTATTTACTAGGACTTTATACTGACTCTAGCTAGCTTTGGGTAACGGTGAAGAAGGAAGATGTTCTCGAGAGCTATCATATAATATAGCAGTTTTTCCCCGTGTGTGAAATTCACTTTCTTTTAAGTAAAAAATGTTGAAGCTACGCCCATGGTTTCTTACTTTCTTCCGGGAAAGCAGCTGATGGTTTCTTATTTTGCTTTTCTTTTTTTGCTCAGATTCTTATTTTTCTTTTCAAAATCACTTTTTTCTTATAATTTTGCAGTTCATTCCATTTTATATTATATGTTTTTTTTTTTTATTAATATACAAGTATCCGGGTTTTGATCTGGGTGATTATAAATACGACTTAAATCATTCCAACATTGGTTGAAATATTATTGGTCCTAAGCTGGGTGATTATAAATACAACTTAAATCATTCCAACATTGGTTGAAATATTATTGGTCCTAAGCCTATTGTCACGTAATCATATATATCAAAAAAAGAGGTAGTTAGCTCAATAATTATTGGGTAAATTTTTAACTTTGTCTTTATTTATAAAGAAGTATCTTTCAACTTTTTATTCTCTCTCTATTTTTATTGGTATAATTAATATAGATAAAATTATCACGATCTCATTTATTATCTAAAAGAAAATTTATAAATAAAACCAAAATTTTTGAATTAAAAAAACAACTTATAAATAGAATTAAAATAGTATGTTATTGTTATTTCAGTTTGCCTTTTTGCTTAAGCAGACACTTAAAAAATTAATTCAAATAACATTCATTATAAAATGCTTTTAAAAAATTGATGTACTTTAAAAAAATATATTTGAATTCATCTTAACCCTTTCTTTAATCCCCTACAATCTATAGCAATACATGAGGGAATTTAGGACCCGTTTGTTCAGCGAAAGACGGCGGTGGAAAGGGAAAATAAGGCAATTCCAACGAAAAATACACGTTTGGTTCTCCCATTTTCCCGCGAGTGGCTTTCTCGTGAGTTTGAATTTTCCCTCCTCGGCTGGAATGTGCTTTCCATTAAAAAGAGGCGGGAATGTAAAAAAGGTGTTGGGAGTGTTAAATTGTCAGACGAAAAGGCCCCTAAAACACTGTACCTATAATCATATTGCATTTAAGGCGAGAGCTGGAGGTGGACGAAGCTATCGCTGAAAAATCTTGGAGCTCGACAAAGCTGTCGGTTGAAGAAGGTTGGAAAATAGTAGCGTTTTCGGTGAAGGAGAACAGAGCTGCGCTTGAGGTCAGTATACATCAAAAAGGTTAATGTGTGATTTACCGGTAGTTACAATTTGGGAAGGGTTGTTCAGTGGAGCTGGGGAGCGACACACACACCTGAAATGAAAGCAATTTTACACAGACACTATTTATGCTTGCACGTTGGGGGCAGAGAGAGAGAGAGAGAGAGAGAGACAAGTGTGAATGGTCTTTATATTATTGTATATTAATGAGTCGCACACACTGTTTTAAACGACCTACACGGTTTGGAAATTGCTTGTTTATGTGTGTACAATGTGCTGCTATTCTGTTTAATTATGAAATGTGGGGAAAAAAGCAAATTAACATTACGTTCGAACGAGACTTCCCAGTTCGAACGTATGATGTGGGATGTTTCTACCAGAGTGAGTTGCATGTTGGGTCATAGTCAGTCGTTTAAATTCAGGTGATGGGATGAAAGTTACCAATTTATGAATGTTAAACAGTGGTAGTTTGTAAACAGGAGTAGTGGATTACTAGTGTCTTTGATAATTGTGTAGGTATGGAGCCACGTAGACGGGAAGTGGTTGGATTGATGGCCGGGTGCTTAGCATTGCTACTAGCAATGAGGAGCATGGTTGTGGCGATGATAGTAGCTGTGGGAGTAGGTAGACCGAGGCACTTACCAGACAGGACTTTTAGATTAGATTTCCATACCAAGAGAGCGAACTTGAGGGCGATGATATATAGTAGTGACACCACTTGCTTCAACCAAATTAGGATGTACCGAGCAACGTTTGATAAATTGTGTCACATGTTAGACACAATTGGGGGATTGAGAGCGACCAGACATATGCTAGTTGATGAGCAAGTGGCTATGTTCCTTCACATATTGGCCCATCATGTGAAGAACAGAGTAATTCAGTTTGAGTTTGGAAGGTCAGGAGAAACCATAAGTAGATATTTCAAACTAGTGCTCAATGCAACCATTAGACTTCAATCATTGCTTTTGAAGAAACCAGAGGCAATTCTGGAGGACTCAAATGATCATCGTTGGAAGTGGTTCAAGGTATGTACATCATGTTCATGTTTGAGAAGTTTAACTGAGTATTTAAAGTATGGTTTGACCTTAAGGGGGAAACCCTTTTTTCCCATTTCAGGGGTGCCTCGGTGCATTGGATGGTACGCACATACGGGTTCAAGTCCTTGCAGCACACAAGGGGAGGTACCGAAATAGAAAAGGAGACATAACAACCAATGTTCTTGGGGTATGCTCACCGGATGGGCAATTCATTTTTGTTTTCCCCGAGTGGGAAGGCTCAGCTGCGGATGGGAGGGTTCTGAGAGATGCTACAACGAGACCACATGGTCTACGAGTACCGCTAGGTATTGATGTAAGGGTGCATTTGTGGGTTGAAATTATTTTATGATACTATTCCTTAAACTTTTTTGTTTTCGCAGGGAACTACTACTTGGTGGATGCAGGGTATAGTAATTGCCAAGGTTTTTTGGCTCCTTATAGAGGTCAAAGGTACCACCTGAATGATTGGCGACAAGGACATCAACCGCAAACTGCACATGAGTGCTTCAACATGCGACATTCTGCAGCCCGAAATGTCATAGAAAGGTGCTTTGGCATACTAAAGTTAAGGTGGGCAATATTGAGGAGCCCATCTTTTTATCCAGTGAGGCTGCAGAATAGATATATCGTCGCTTGTTGTTTGCTCCATAATCTCATTCGTCGGGAGGGTGTTCAAGATCCCCTTGATGAGCAGCTTGAGTCCTTTGACATTGAACCTGCAACGGACGAGAACATGCCTATAGTTCCTTTGGAAACTACAGATGTGTGGACTAATTATAGGGAACAAATTGCAAATGAGATGTTTGCTGACTTTGTGGCACAGAGATAAATGACAATGTAGTATATGAGTATTGCTAGGCGCACGAACAATTTTATTGCATAAGTTTATGTATTAAAGAACATCCTGTTGCTATGTCATTCAGTGTTTGAATTATTATCTTATCCTATGTGCGTGTTGTGGTGTGGTTTGTTGTGACTTGATTGTTATGTTATTCTGTTCCTTTAGTTGCAATATTTTTTTTAATCTGTGTTTTTGTAGATGGATCAATCTCAGCAAGCAGGTGGTTCGAGGATGAAGATCTGGAGTGCTGTTGAGGATAGAGTCTTGGTCGAATGCCTTGTTGGTATGAGGTTGGAGCAAACGTTCATGGCGGACAATGGCTTCAAGCCCGGATATGCGAATGCTTTGCAGACCATGATGGAGGGCAAGCTCCCTGGATGTGGCATAAAAGCAACGCCCCACATCACCTCCCGACTGAAGACATTGAAGCGCCTGTGGCAAACAGCGTATGACATCATTTATGGGCCCAACACCTCTGGATTTGGTTCCAGACACAACTTGTCACTGCAGATGCTGATGTTTGGGAAGAGTATCTGAAGGTATGTGATCTCACAATTGTGTTCAAATTGTTCAACTTTAGGACTGCAATTTTGCATGGGTGTCTTCAACTGAATAAACTCAACTTACCTTCCAGGCTCATCCTAAGCACAAGGAATTTCGGACAAAACCTTTGCCCAACTTTGACTCTCTATGCATCGTTTGGGGAAAGGACCGGGCCATCGGTGATGAAGGAGAGTGTCCTGGGGCAATGGAGGAACAGGTTAATCTTGAAGATGACGACCTTCCGGATACACCACAAGATGTTCTGGATGAATCGGAGTTTTCACAAACAAATAATGACCATGTTACCCCACCAACAACTGCAACTGATGCATCATTAGTGCCAAAGAAGAAGCGCAAATTGAACAACGCTGAGGTCATAGCCCAAGTATTGCGAGATACCGTCACACAGTTGGACAAGACCATGAGTATTGCGTTTGACAAGCTAGGCAACATGATGTCAACTCAAGATAGGCAAGATGAACTTTCCAAAGAAGCTGAACTTTCTGCCAAAGAAGATGCCTTGTTCATGGAGCTACTGCAAGTTGAGGAGCTGACTTGGAATGAGAGGAACATTGCCCATATGAAGATCCTTGCATCCCACAAGGGTGTGAAGGCATTTGGGTCAATACCTCCAGAGTTTAAGTTGTCATGGATCCGTTCCTTGCTCAATCACATAGCATCTAGCAGCTGTGCACAGTATTGTAGTGTTTGAATGTTGAGTACGTTGCTAGGCTTTTATGTTTTTGCTGTTGTTGGCTTGTGTAGGGGTAACGCAGATGTGCCACTATTTTTTGGACACCCATCTGTCTTTTGTGTATGTAATACCCCGCACACATTTGTTTATATTTGTATTCTGTACAGGCCTGTCTTACATGCAGTATCGCAAACTTTGTACCATGTTCAAAGGTTCAGTTTAAACTGAACATGGTATAAAGTATGTGTGCAGCATCATGTTATAGGTGATATCAGTCAATGTATTGTGATGCAGGCCAATAAGACTATGCCTGGGTTAGCATATGTACTCACACTTTTGCTAATTTATAAAAGTTCTTCACTGTTTATGTATATGTTCTTTGTAACGATTTCATTCAGACAAACTTTGATGCTGGATCAATTTTGACAAGCTGTATGTATTTACCTTGTGGTAACATAACTCAGGAAATGTCCATAATACTGTATCTGCTTCTTGTAACAAAAGAAAAAAAAAACAGGGCAACCACTTATTGAACCTGCTTATTGTCACCAAAAAACTGATGGCAACAATTTACTGATCTGCCCATCTGTGAATAGGTTGCACTGACAGGTGCAACTGATATGGCTACTGGTTTTTTTTCGTTCGAACCCACAAGTTGTTCGATATCTTTCGTTCGAACGTTTCCATTTAGTTCGAACTAACCACGACATCAATTTATCCATGGGAAGCATTTTGGGCAATGTTTTCGTTTGAACCAAATGTTTTAGTTCGAACAGTGGTCCTGACAGCGCTTCAAATGGTTTGGTCCGAAAGTGATGAAATTGTCCAATCTACCCTTAGCCCTAATTTTAAGGGAGTTCGAACGACACCGAGATTTTTTTTTTTTTTTTATCTCTTCCCCGCCTTCGTCTCTGTGCATTCCCCATTTTCTTACCCTGGTTTTTAAATTTTCAAAACGGTTAACCCACCCCCATGATCCTCTACTCTGACAACTATCTGTAACCTCCACCCCATCGACAGAACTGCAATTTTTTCGTCACATTGTGTTTAAGTTACTCGGTGGACGGTTAAGGAAAACCCATAGTGTGTTTCGGCCGCGAACGCATCCACATTTCTGGTTTCCTTACACATGAAGTGCTTAGGCAATGGCAAGGGTGAAGATGCCGGGCGATCGCTTCTCGGCTTTGGGAATAATGAGGGATGACTTGAACAAGTACAGAGAACACAAGGCGAAGCTTCGTCGTGGCAGAAGAGCAGCTAGTTCAAAGTACAAGTCTGAAGAAGAAGGAGACGAATTGGAGGCAGCGGCGAAGTGGAAACACGACCTTGAGGCAAAGGAAGAGATGAAAAAATGGAGAGCATCACAACGGAAGCAAACCGCTAGTTCTTCCGTAGGGGCAACGACAGCTTCTGATAGTAACGCCTCTGCATCCCCTCATTCTTCTAAAGAATCTTCCCCCAAACAGAAAAAAAAGAGGCGGGAAGAGATAAAAAGGGGGAAGCAAACCGTGGTGGCTATTGAAGAGGAGGAAGATAAGTTTGACCACTCAGCAGATGGGGAAGAAGATAAGCAGGATGAACAAGCACATCAGAAGGAGGCAAATGTCTCAGATACGTCGTCTGAACAACAGGAAGATGAAGAGGATGAACATGAGACAGATAACTCATCAAATGATAAGGAAGATAAACAAGAGGACAGTGAGGAGATTGAGTCTTCTGATGAAGAAGAAGATGCAGGGGATGATAACGTGTCAGATAAGACATCCAATGGGGATGAAGAACAAGAGGAGGATAATGAAGAAGTTGATCATGTTCGGGCCAAATTGTACAAGGACCTCAAGAAACAGCATATGACAAAGCTTCCTGAGGCAAAGCATGATTACAACTGCTCAAAACTGGAAGAGTATGACATTAGGTTAGTTGGGAAAAGCATATGTAGAATGAGCAGGATCAACTTTGAGACATTCGAGAGTGAGTTTGGTTTTGGCATAAGTGACATTCTTAGGCCTTATAGGGGACTGCTTGAGCTGTCGTTGCCATACTGTGATAGTGTTGTGAAAGTGTTCTACTCTAATCTAAAAATGTCTAGAAGTGGAGTTGTGTCAACCTGCGTGAGGGGGCAAACCATAGAGATCAACGAGAAGCAGATACTGAAGTGGTTAAACATTAAAAAACCACAGTCCAAAGACACAACCTTCACAGGAGAAGAGATGGACAGAATCCTGCTTGAGGGTGGGGGTACAGATGATAATGAAGGACTCTTCAAGCCTGCACAAATGTCTGTTAGGTTTAGGGTGCTGCATTACCTATACAGTAGGAACTTTGTAAATAAGGGCAGGCACTACACTACTTTGAGCACTGAGGACAAGACCATCATGACATGTTTGATCAAGGGGAAGCCGTTCAGAATAGGGAAGAGGATTGTGGACACCATGCTTAAAGGTGCGAGGTTTGGGGTGAAAAACACAGAACTACCATACCCGACACTTGTGTCTCTTATTTTGGACAAGAACAAAGTGTGGTATTTGCATGAGGGTGAAGCACCAATCTGGACCCCTCAGTTTGATGATCAGTGTTTGCGCCGAATGCGAATTTCTGTTCCTTCAAAGCAAGCTTCATTATCAGACCATGAGGAGGAAATGGATACCAAGAAGGCATCCCCTGGCATGCCATCAGCTCCAACTGGCCCATCTGATTCACAACCCACTGATATTCATCATAATTTAGCAGATATGGGTATAGTAGTTTGAAGAATTGTGAAGGAGGAGCTTAACATAATGGAGTCAAAGCTGAAGTCACAGCTTGACATAATGGACTCAAAGGTTCAGTCACAGCTTGGTGAGATGGAGAGCAGTATAAGGAGTATTGCCCTTGACTTGACATGTTTGAGGGATTTTATCCACCTATATGCCACGGAGTTGAAAGAGTTTGCTGCTTACAAGGGCTATGAAAGGGCCCCTACTGATGAGTTTAAAGACAAGGCGGGTCCTTCTTCTTTTGGTGGAAATGAAGTTCAGTTCGAACAACAAGAAATTCCCCCACCCAACACTGCTGAGGCTAAAGTAGATGACCATAATATTGTTGATGGCCACAGGGACCATGATGAATCACCTCTGGGGTCCAAGCAGCAGCCATCAACTGAAGAGACAGTCGCACCCTCCCCACACCAATCCCCAACCCTTCATTCCCCTAAGCAACAACGTGTGCATCAACCCACAACAGAAGCTACCGATGATGATCTTGAACCAGTCACACCTCTATCACTTGTGCCTCTACCTGAACCTGTTCAGCCTCCTGCTGCACCTTCCAGGCCAATAACAGACGCAGTCCCTTTGAGGTTCATTCCACCGACCTCTTTCAGATCTGTCCTTGCAGCAAAAAATTTGCCACATATATTTTCATCTGACCCAAGCTTTGCTGATCCACCTGCAAGGTCTGTTTCCCCCATGTATATCCCTGTGGACCTCCCTTGTTCAACCACAGCTTCAACTCCCAAGCCTGCTAGAAGGTCCCCAGCTAAGAGAAGGAAGAAGAATTAGGGAGACTTTATTTTTAAATGTTTTTGGGTTGTATGCATGACTGAGGTGTATTTTTGTAGATTGCATTGTCGGTTTGACACCTGCTAAACCATTGCTGTACTGGTTTTTTTGCTGTGACTTCCGTTCGAACTGGGACATTTGGTTCGAACATAATATGTAGTTGTTTCTTTGCTATTTCAGTATTATCCTCTCATGAACTTTTATGCTCCATTACGGTGATCTTTTAGCTATAGTTGTTTCACATGTTTAAGCAGCATTTGAGAAGGCCAAATGCCTTCAATTTATTTCCTTTCACCCTACTGTGATTTTGGTATCATCTATGTTCATTTATGTCACTGTGCATTATAGAGCTTTCATGTCCAGCCTTCCATTTCATAGGGTGAAGCATTTTATTGGGTAAATTTCCTTCTGGTTATTTCCTTGTAAACAGAATAGATACATCTGCATTTTATGTGCCTCTGCATTCTGCTGCTCTCAGTTATGTGCTGATATTCATGCGTTTTGTTCTCCTTCTTTATTCAAAAATTTAATACAGTGTTAAACATATTGTGAACCTATTACTCTTCTTATTCACCCTCAGAACGAGACTTTTTTGAAGTTGGAAGCGTCATTTTTACTGATGTAACTTTCATTTTAATCAAATCGCTGCTACTTTATTGTCGTTATTACATGAAGCGATCAGTTTTTTCAATCCACTCTCTCACGTTACGCAGAACCTCCATCGGCATCCTCTGATCAATTCACACGTTGTTCTTTTGGCCTCTGGATGCCAATCGTGATTGCAATTTCATATCCCATACACTGCAATTCGATTGTTCCTCTCGCCGTGTTCACGATTTCGGTAGGGTTCAATGGGCGTACTGTTCACACAACATCAATTCATCTTTTTTCTCTCTTTTTTTTAAAAGGGTATTTGTGGAAATTCACCTAATCTTCCCACTTAACAAACACCCAATTCTCCATACCAAACATATTATTTTCCCTCAACTAACTTCCTTTCCCTAGTGTACCAAACAACTCACATTTTTAAAGTTCCCTCCCAATCTTCCTTTCCTTTCTATTCCATTCCTTTCCTTTCCTTTTTCTTCCCCAACATTCACTGAAACAAACGGGTCCTTAAAATTGGCGAAATATCCCCAAGTCAAGTGAAGTCAATTTTTATTATTTTTAATCTCCTACGGTCTATAGCACTAGGCACTAGCACGTGACCCTGTTGAATCGTCCTATCAATTCACAGCGTACACCAGACGCATGCAGACTGAATATTTTCATCTTTCTCTCATTATTTTCTTTTTTTCTCTCATTTCACACTTGACACGTTTCCACCTTCTCTCATTTCACAACGCACACTGAGTTGTCCGGTCCCATCACTTTTTCTTTTCACCTCCTTACTCCTTCAATTCTTCAATGGTGATTACAACTCAGCTCCTCCTTTGTCCCATTTCCATGACAAGCAATCTGAAAACTTTCGGCGCCAACTAGAGGAGTCTGGGGGTTTGCAAATTAGAGCCCTTGTTTTGGAAAGTCCACTTCCACCTCAACTATGTCTGCTACCCTTCTTCTAAACAGATCATAGCTGATCTGGTTCGGCTCAATAAGGCCTGGCCTTATAGAGCTTGGGTAAGGAAAATATTTATTTTTCAAAACCCGATCCGATAATACCTGGACCGATTCTACAATGCCTAAAAATTATTATTCTAAATTTTAAATTTTTCCTTAAAACCGTTATAGAATGCAAATGATATGCAGATTTGTAGGGGTTATATAAAATCGCCATAAAATCTCACCTTGCACTAAATAGAATGTTAATATTTATAACGGTTTCACAAAAACTGCTGTCTTAATCGCTAGAAATCAAGAAACTCTACAAATGTCAACTTTCTATATGCACCATCACCCCTTATTTGACTAGTTTTCACAGGTTCGTTTCTCATACATCCTCATTCAGATTTTGCATCATCTCAAAGGTTTTGCTCAAGCATTTATAGAGTTAGGCACTTCAGGTTAGTAAAGTCAACTCTTTTATTTCGTTTTCCCCTATTATTGTAATTTTATTATAAATATTTATAATTTTTTATTTATTTTATAGTAACTATAGTTATTATAACTTCCGAGAGAGATAAATTACCAAGGTCGTTTCACCGTGACATTTTTCAAGTGTTTGTAGGTAAAAAACACAATTTTCTGCAGACTCACAACTAACGACTCAGACATCACATTAGAAAATTTGTTTCAGCCAACTCGAACTGGTCAATCTGAAGATGGTGAACCATATATTCTTACCTCAGAGGCATACCAGGTTTATATGTCGAGGACGAGAGGCACAGAAATTGAAATATAATGGATCACTTAAAACCTCAAGAGCTTTACAGAATGAGTGATGTTGATAACATCGCCTACGAGAGTAAGCCATTCTAACCCGCCAATTTCAAATACTTCTTTCTTAAAGGTGATGATAATTTACCTATAGTACGGTGCATTTTTATAAGTTATGATTTATTATCACTTCATTTAAATTTAATTTTTTCACAAAATATTAAACTCACCACTAACCTTTTAGAATGATTAAACAAAATATACTTTTGTTTTTATAAAGATTAATTTTTAATTTTTTTTAAAAAATCTAGCAATGATGTCTCCTTATTTTTCTTTTCAAAATCACTTTTTCTCTTTAATTTTGCAGTTCATTCCATTTTATATTATGTTTTTTAATTAATATAATGGTATCCGACGCTACTAACAATTTATATAAAAAAATATTTCAAACAACATTCACTATAAAATACTTTAAAACACTTTATATACTTTTAAAAAGTACTTCAATTATGAATTCACCTTAACCCTCTCTTTTAGCAAACGACTACCATTATACTCCTTTGACTGTTAGTATAAGATATCTTTTATGAGTGATAAAAAAAGAAAGTTAATTAATCATAATTATATCATATATCATGTGTAATTTAATTATATATTAGTTTATAAGTTAAATACGTTAATTTAATATAGCTAAAATAAATATCAATATTTTAAAATAATTTATTTAGTTTTATCCATTTCTTCGTAAAAAGTCAAGTATATTTTATATTTAAAAGCAGAATGATTATAATTTTTTAAAATAAAAAATAAGTGAAATGACAGTAAATACAACTTAAATCATCCCAGAAAGCTTAAAATAAGGAATCATTTAAGTTTGTCTTTTTAATACCATTTACTATAAAACACTTTATTTGGTTTAAAAAATATTTAAATTCTGAATTCACTTTAACCCTTTCCTTTATCCAACCACGGCAATTATATATGAAGAGATGAAGAAAGTCAAGGAATTGCCTCTTTCTTTGTTCCTTCCCTTCAATTATTTTTCACTTTTTCACGTTCGGTTGTGTATGGAAGAAAATGGGTGGGGCCTGTCCTTCATTTTGATTGCCATTATTGAAGAAAGGTGGGGGCCGCCTGGGCGCTCCACCATCACATGGGGACAGCTGCCCTGCAGCGGGCCGTACCTATAGAGATGGAAATAGATCAGATTCCTATCAGGTGGCCTATAGTCTGGTCTATTTAGGGCCTGATTTAGCTTGGTCTGTTTGTTAAAAAGGCCAGATCAAGACCTATTTAAAGGCTTAAATGTGTAAATAGACTAGGCCTATTTAGTTAAAGCCTGGCCTGCAAGCCAACGTGTAAATGTGCAAGGGAGAGTGATTTCTATTATTTAAATGCTATGTTTTATTATTTTTTCAGGTAAAAAATAGTAGCTATGATTAATATGTGGGAATTTCACCAGGTAAAAAATCAAAAAGATATATTTAAAGTTGATGCTTTAATTTGAATGTAAGGACCTCAACAACTTATTAGTCAAAAAATAAAATGATTTTTAGTGTTGGCGTTAATAACTTAGATATGAAAGCACTTTGTTGTCTAAAAGTTTTTTTTCTTCCCATAATCTCCATGCATATTAAAAGTTGATAATTGAAAGAGATTTGTTGTATTTTGATGTAATGATTATTTGATCTCAAATGTAATTTTTAATTTATTTCGAATTAAATTGAAATAACTCTAAATGACTGCAAATGATTGGTTAAGATTTAAAGGAAATGAGTTTCCATAATAAAAGTCAAATTATATTAATGCATGCATAAGAAAAAGTTGAAATTATACTTAAACAGTCGTAATCAACTACTTATTTTCAAAAGTGATACATTCTAAAGCAATTGTAAATAATTGTTTATCTTCAAAAACATTATGCTGAAACAATTATTAGAATCTATTTACACATATTTGTCTTTCAGAACTTATATATGTTGTTCTATTGATTTTCTATGTTAATTAAGTAAGTCATTTTTTGTTTTTTATTCAACTGATTGTTTTCTCTCATAATTATATTGAATATAATATATTCAATGAATGTTAGTATGGTATATCATTTTAAATCAAAAATAAGTGTTTTCCTTAATAATATTCTCCTGCGCGGGGAATAAAAGCTCATTTAATAATAAAAAAAGGGAAGGTAACAGAAAGAGGAAATAAAGAGAAGGAAGAACAATAGAGTTTTTTTTTTTCCTGATAAACAATAGAGTTTTTTTTTTTGATATAATAAACAAGAGAGTTAAAGACACATCAATCTCCATTATATAGGAATGGGCCGCAATGTGCCCACTATCTCAGAAAATTGTTCCCCCTGGATAAAACGAGAAAGCAATTTAATCCAAAAAAACAAAAAAACGAGAAAGCAAACCCCAAAAATAGGAGTTCCCTATGGAGTTCCCTAAGGTTGGTCTGTTGGCGTTGGTTTGTTAAGATAATTACAAATGGATCTCATGTAATGTCAGAGACTTAATCACATATTTTATTCTCTCGTTAACTGGGAAAATGACATTCAACGACCCTCTAGCTACGAGCATTATCGATTTAACATTTAGTATTCTAAATATGGGCTTTCACAAGCACTGTAGCACAAATTAGATGTGAAATGTACATAAATAATTAATAAATTATTTCTTCAGGTTGAGTGATTGTGAGTATACCATTTTAGAACAAGGTAATTTGTTAGGCAGGGGCATTTTCAGAATACGAAAGTAATAAATCAAATTTATCAGCGAATTTGCATGTGAAACTGTTCAAAAGCCCACTAATGCTTATTCAACTGTGGTGTTTTAGGGCAGGAAAAAAAACTAGGGAACTAACAATAATTATAAATTAGTAATAGTAATGTTAAATAATAATGGTGGTAATGAGGATGAATAAGGTCATCTACATGTTTTACAGGGGCCTCATCTCTACGCCTCATTATGATCGGATGCTTCTACTTTGGTAAAAGCAGTTGATCGCCGTTCAAGCCCAAGGAGTTTGCGAAGTAGTCGCCAGGGAAGCTTGACCTCAGAAGGAGGAACATGGTGGAGTTGGGTGAATTGGTTGAACTGATTGGGATTGCTCCACTTTTGTATATCTTCTTTACATATCACTCTCCACCCATATCCCAATATGCCCATACTACCACAGCTGAATCTTTCCTTGTACCTAGAAGAAAGTTGGATGTGAAGGGAATTGCTATCACCTCTTAGGTATTGCCAACAGGTTCCCTCATTAAATTCTAACACCATTACACAGAGGCCATCTTCAGATAATCTCCGAATACCATATGGCAACTCTGCACATCCCTTATATTCATCATCTTCTAGAGCTTTACTACTCCAACTAATCACGCCACTATAATCAGGCCCTTTTATATGCAAGCATGCAACAATTCCCGACCATTTACTAGCACGGAAATTTGGAGGTACGTCAACTTTTATCTCACATTCTGTTATGTACCCTTCATCATAATATTTTATGTTTGGATCAAACCACGATGGTATTCTGTCTCTTAATGGCATGATTGCAAAGAAATTTCTAAGGGGGTGATATTCTGACTGCATACATACCAAATTGTTGTTAACATTATTTACCCAAAGAAGGAAGCAGCATATACATGTGAAAAAAAGACACAAAATTGAGACACACATACCTCAACCTCAAAGTCCTCACGCTTGTGAAACAAAAGAACATCTGCCATACCAGTCAATGGCAAATATTCTTCTCCTTCGTCAGAGATTACATATTTAGTTTGCCCACGGCACTGAAATAAAAAATTAATCATGTAATGCATATGTAGTAAGAAAACAGTACACATAAATCATTAGATAGAAAGTAAGAAGACCAGCATACCTCATGGTCAAGTGAAGTCACCCAATCCAACAACTGTTCATCTAATGAACGTTCCATTGAACAACAACAACCTACTTCTAATCGAGTTAGCTGTGATGGAAGCCTTGGCAAAGACACAAGCCATTTGCAACCCTCCAATGAAAGAAAGACAAGTCCAACAAGACCAGAGAAGCAACCAGTGGGTAGATTTCTAAAACCAGTTCCACTTAGATTTAAAAATCTAAGACCAGTCAAGGATCCAAGTGATTCAGGAAGACTGGTTATAGCAGTGTAACTCGCATCAAGATATAATAATTTCTTCATACCTTCCCCAAACTCTGGGAGCTTTTTAACATTGTTACACCCACCAAGATCTAACATTCTCAAAGAATTTGTTTCCAATTTACTTGGTAGGTTGTTAAGATTTCTACAATCATGCAAGTCCACCTCAACAAGCTCTTTCAACACTCCAAGTGATTCATGAACCGTGACAAGGGATATGCATCCAGAAAGACATAAATGTCCTAGACATTGAACATTTGAAAAATCTGGAGTTTCCGTTAAATCGTGAGATCCACTCAGGTCGATAAACTTCAAGTGATTCATGGACTAGTCAAACAAAAGATTGTAGAATGATCAATCTAACTAAACAATAAATCAATAAAACATGCATATGTAGATATATTTTTAAGATAAATAAGCATGCATCAACCTCACCTTTATGCCATTCCAAAGTTGCTTCATCTTGCTGTTTGGCATTTCAATATGAACAAGTTCAATAGGTTCATCCCATAGAAGTGGAAGAGCTTCCTTAGGAAAATATGGCCATCGAACAAATTTTAACGCACCAGAAATTGAAAAGGCTACAGGGTGTATTTTGGTTTCACAATTTAAGATGAGTAATCTAATTTTACTCATCTTTGAAAAAGCTTCAGGATGTACTACTATTTTTTCATAGATTGGATCTTTATTTCCCATAACAATTGATTGTATTTCTCCAGATCCCTAATAAAAAATGTCATTTTCAATAAAAATAGCATCAAAATGATAAGAAAGCAGAGAATATTTAAAACAAAATATGTCAACAAAATGAGATGCTTAAAAAATAAGACAATCACCTTGTTATTTTCCAGAACTTCCTTAATTTCAGCAAACTTCCCCAATCTGCTATTTGGGGATATATGCCAACCCAGCTCTTCATATAAATCATGCATATCTAATTCGCCATGTTCATTTTCAACTAGTAAATTTTTTTCAATCAAGACATTTATTCCAAGTATAGGATTAAGATCACAAGCATTCAAAATTTGAGTCACTTCTTCTTTGTCCCAGCGCTTGAAAAGGCAAACAATATCTAAAAATATTGATTGTTCTTGCTCATCTAATCCATCATAACTTATTTTAAGGACATCAAGAATATCTTTATGCGGATTAATTTGCTTCAACTTTTCTAAAGCATTTCTCCACACAGCTTCCTCACTTTTCCCACAAAAATAAGAACCCAAAGCTTGAAGTGCTAGCGGAAGGCCTCCCGCATATTTAACCACAAATTTAGAATACTCCAAATATTTCTCTTCAGGATGATTTTTGTTGAATGCTTTCTCTAAAAAGATTTGAAGAGATTCATCATTCTTCATGGTTTTCAGCTCATATATTCTTTCCTCTCCTAATGAGGAGAGCACGTTGCGATCTCTTGTTGTGATAATTATTCTACTTCCTTTACCAAACCAAATTGGACTTCCAACCAAATTATTTAATTGGCTCATATCATCTATGTCGTCAACAACAACAAGAACTTTTTCATTGCAGGGGCATATTGTCATGTTCTTTATTCCAGTACCACCAAGAAAATGGCAATTTTCAAATATGCCTGATCGTTTTAGTTTTTTGTAAACAACTCTAGCCAAAGTTGTTTTACCCATACCGCCCATGCCCCATATCCCTACAAATCGTTTGTCATCTAACCAAATCTCTAAGAAGGAAATCACATCAGCCACTTTTGAGTCAATCCCAACCAAATTGTCCTCTAGAGATGGTAATTTAGGACTTAAAAAACTCCATACTTCTCCAACTATATTCTTTATAATATCTGCTCCGTGCCTACCAAAAAAATCATCGTTAGCATGAGTTATATATATATATATATATCTCACCAAATCTACACTATTTTTTTTTAAATATAACTGGGAATTGTTATTAGATTTTCATGAGAATATAAAGTCAAGAAAAGGAATGGAAATAAGTGGAATGTGAATTGTTCAGCGCGTCAGAGCAGAAGTCCATTAAAATAAAAAACGTGATTATTCTACCAAAAAAAACCAACCTATTCACAATTCCGTTTTATTGATGGATACAAATTCATCAACATATTCAATATCAATGTGTACTCCCATTCAGTTAACCTCATTCGTCATTCAAAATTTGTTTTTCTCTTAACAAAACAAAATCAATATTTTCCAGTTTTCCGCTGTCACATTAATGTTTCCCACAGATTAAAATGATCTTACGCAAAAGTATAAAAGGACCTCTAATTTCAAGTAAAACGAAATCTCCATAAAGTAAAAAAATGAAAGGAAAAAAAAAACAATTAAATGCGTTCTGGTGGTGCTTTAACAAAATTCATATCCCATATAAAGCTATTTTTTTAAAAAAAAAAATTCTCAAATTCAATAAATCCTTAGTTCAATTATTAACCCAATTTGAATTTGAATTTTAAAATGTAGGTAATGGCTTTTAAACCCTCTCCTCTATCCTCTTTAGAGTTTAATTACCCTATAACTTATGTTTTTCAACCGAATTTAAAATTTTCCTATTTAGATAGCTTTAGGTAAGATTTTCCCATGAAAATTATAATTTTATGGTACTTAAAAACAAATTGAGCCAGGTCAAAGGAAAAATTATTGACTCTCATGAATCTTCATAATATATGAAAATATTAAATAAGCTATAGGTTAATAATAGAGATTGCATATAATTTAAACATATCAAAACGACGAAGATAAAATTAACATAACCAGCACATCCATAATTGATATGCTTCAATGAACGAATATGACCGATTTTTGACATGGAATGAATATATTACATATGAATTATTAATGGTTGATTCTCATTTGTTTTCAAATGGATGCACGCGAGATTTTTCATTTATTGTTTAAAAGGAAGACTATGAAAATGATTATGACCGACTTAAGTTAAAATTACAGATCATGACAAAAATATAACATTAAATAAATATGAAAAATATGATTAAATGATTGTAAAAGAAAACTTACTTGTCTCTGGTGACCCATCCAGACAAGTTGCCAATTTGTGACAAAGCAGCTCTCCACATTTTCACTCTGGTTTTATCTTCTTTGAATTTCTTTTCAAATTCAGCCAAGGCTTTCCCAAAACTTTCTCGTTGGTCTCTTACATCAGCTGGATTAACATTATAGAAGATGGGAAAAACCCTTCGAACCGATGTATTTTGGGGTTCAAGAATTTTTTGAAGTTCATCCAAACACCAAGTTGATTTTGCATAATTTTTAGAGATGACAAGAACTACACAGAGAGAATCCTCAATTGCTCGAAAGGGAGAATTGATGTCTTTCCCTTTCTGAAGATCTACATCATCCCTAAAACATCTGATGCCACTTCTACTGAAAGCTTTATATAAGTGATTCGTGAAATTCAAGCCAGTGTCTTTGCCTGCAAAACTCAAGAAAACATCATATTTCCATTCAGGACTTGAATTAAGTGTTTTAAAGGAAGAAGAAGATTCTTCTCCAACGTTATTTGCCGATATCCCCAGTGTAACTGGCAAATACTTAATCTTATCAACGGCCCAGGAAAACGTGGAAAGTAATAAGCGGCATGAAATTAAAAAAAGTAGACGACATAGTAAGAAAGAAATAATTAATAAAAAAGAAAAAAATTCGAGCAGATCCATTAAACTCGTTATATGATAACCAATGCTGTTTTACGAAAGTTGTACAAGCGATCTCACTATCTTCTCCACACTCACGACTCACTGCTTAAAGACTTTATAATGACTCTAGCTAGCTTTTGGTAATGGTGAAGACTGAAGATGATCACGAGACCTATTATTATATATTATATAGCAGTTTTTGGCCGTGAGTGAAATTCACTATTTTTAAAAGGAAAAAAATGTGGAACTTACTTTCTTCCGGGAAAGCCGCTGATGTGTCCTTATTTTTCTTTTGAAAACCACTTGTTCCACATAATTTGGCAGTTCATGAGGATGAAGACACAGGAGATGATGTCGTGCTTTTCCACAGCTGGCCGGTAAAAGAAGGAATGAAAGATAATAAATATTTAAAAATAATAGGCATTATGATGCCATCAGCCAACACGACAGACCATTTCGTCCTTTTGCTTAGCGTTTCACAGCTAGAACTCATTTTGTTTCCGTATCCTATGCAAAGTCATTTTATGTTGATTTTTTTTTTCTTTTGTTAAAAAACCAATACAATGTCAAATGATTACAGTGACCAATATTATTTGAATATAATAATTCCCAAAACAAAATCAGACTCCTCCGTAGGATTTCTCTGACCAGCTATACTTGGATGCGTGTATTATTTGAATACAATTAGGGGAGGCATAAAGAATTATTTATTCACAAAACAGTTTAAATATAAAGCAAGAGAATCATTGTTAGTTTACAAAATATTTTAAAGTATTTAATTAAGAAGGGAGAGGATAAAATAAATACATAAATTAAAATATTAACAATAAAGATACCAGATTTAAAAAGGGAGATAAAAAGAAATTAATTTATGAAGCATTTTTTAAACTGAATATTATGCTGAGGAAATTTTAAAAAAATAAAGCAAGTCATATAAATCAGAGAACTACGCGCTTACGCGCGTAGAACCACATAGTACATGAGTGAATTTAAAATTGATGAAACATCCCTGGTCAGGTCAAGTCAAATTTTTTTTTTTTTAAATCTCCTACAGTCTATAGACTAGGCACGAGCATGTGACCCTGCTCCCATCGCTTCACAGTTTATACCAGACGCAGAATATTTTGTTTTCTTCTCTCATTTCACACTTGAAACGACTCCACCTTCTCTCATTTCACAACGCACACTGAGTTGTCCGGTCCCATCTTTTTTTTTGGGGGGAAAAATCCATATGCAAGTCCAATTGAAAAATAAAAATTTTAAAAAGACCCAAACATAATTTACATCTCTGAATAGGCCTGGGCCTTTTCTAATATGAATTTTTAAAATGAAACGACACTTGTGCCCTCCTGCTTAGTGACATTGGTGCCCACTAGAGTAACTCTCTCGACTCTCATATCTCTCTCTGGACTGTGGACTCAACTCTCGGAAATGTGAAATCATAAAGAGTTAAGGAGCATTTTTGTCAATAAACTATTGGTCCAAGAGCACCCAACACAATAAACTATTTATGAACCCTAAATGCCAACCAACTTTTGAAAACATTAAATTTGCACAAAACCGTTAGTTTACCCAAACGTTCGTTACTGCCTACATGAAGTCTCAATTTGACCATCACAAAACGACAATTTTTTTTTTTTTCAAAGAATGACCCAGCGAAGCTCGGAATAGACCATCGATCGGAGAAGATAGTTTCTGACCAAAAAGGAGAGCTTCAAGACCACCGATTAGAGTTTCTTCCTCCGTTGCTGGCACCACATACCGCCATCGAATTTGGATCTATCCTCCATTCTCGTCGCTAGCAAGCTAGAATCTCAGCTCTCGCAAATCGGTGATACCAAACCCATAGTCGTTGAAGGCGAAGGCATTGACGTTGGTGGAAGTATTGGTGAAGGTGGCACACAATATATTACTGAGCTTGGGGAGAGACGTGGCAAGGGACTGGGACATAGATTACAAATTGGATTTGGTGTTCATCATTGATCTTCCTGTTATCGGAAACATTAACATTCTTGTTTCTCAAAAGGGCGAGATCAAGCTGCCTACCCTCTCTAACTTATTCGCCTAGATAGCTACCTAGTTGAGAGTCTAGGTGTTTCTAGTTGCTAGCTATTGAGAGTGCGATGTTACATGCCGATCAGTATCGATCTGGGGGAAGAAGTGGAACTTCAGTGGTGTTTTCTAGGGATTGGAAAAATTGGTGCTTGCTCTGGTTCTAGGGAATTCATTCGTGATGATTTTGAAATTCTCGATCAGAATTCTCGGAGTGCTTCTGTTATTTGCAGGGATTGAACTAGCCATGGCTTCCATGGACATGAACATGAAGCAAGTGTCGTTTGTGATTAGGCTGATAGGTTGTAGCCTCACCACAAAATATATTTTTAGCTTGAGCCTAACCCATGCCTGGTTAAAGAGGTATATATTTTTAAAAATTTTATAATTAGGCTCATAGGCTGTAGCCTCACTACAAAATAGGTCTACTTCAAATAGTCCAAAAATATACCCATTTTAAATAGGCCGAATTACATAAATTAGCGAAAATAGAAATAAAAAAGGCTTACGTTTTCATTATCGAGTCATTATTACAAAATTAAATATTAGATATAAAAAAACGGGTTAAGTAGCATTTTTGCTCCGGAATTTTTTTGGAGCAATTTTGCTCCATTAGTTTTTGTTTAGAGCAATTTTGTCCTTCTTTTAACAACCCTAACGATCAACTAGGATTGTTAACAGAGGGGCAAAATTGCTCCAAAAAAAAATTTTGGGATAAAATTGAATCCAAAAAAACTTTCAAGATAAAATTGCTACTTAACCCTAATAAAAAAGAAAAAACCTTGTGAAGATCCATTAAGCTCGTTATACGATAACCGATGCTGTTTTACGAAAGTTGTAGATGCGATCTCACTTTCTTCTCCACACTCCCGACTCAATGCCAAAAGACTTTATAATGACTCAAGCTAGCTTTGGGTAAAGGTGAAGATGAAGGTGTTTTCGAGAGCTATTATATTATATAGCAGTTTTTATGTGAAATTCGCTATTCTCTTTAGAGTAAATATCCTATTTAATCCCTAAAAAAAATCACTGACCCCTTTTTAATCCCTCAGTTAAAAAAACTCATCCCGTAATTTTTAACCATATTTGGGACACTTTACTGCATGTGTCCTCTTCAACCTGGAAGGACTAACGTGGACGGTTTTTGGATTTTACAGGGATTGCGGGATGAGTTTTTTTTACTGAGGGACCAAAAAGAGGTCCGTGATTTTTTTCAAGGACCAAATAAAGTATTTACTCCTTTTTTTTAATAAGAAAAAAATGTGGAACATACGCACATAATTTGGGCAAAAAAAGGTGAAGACTGAAGGTGTTTTCAAGAGCTATTATATTAGGGAAAATTACTCACAGGTCTCAAGGAAAACACATATTTACATTTAGGTCCCATAAAATGACAAAATTACACAGAAGTCCTAGAGACTTCTGTGTAATTATTTCAGAAGGTCAAATTACCCTTTTGGACAAGGAAAAAGTTGCACAAAGTTGAATCTTCTCTCTCTCGCTCTCGCACAATCTCTCTCGCTCTCGCCGTTTCTGGAAGGCTCGAAGCTTCGCTTTCGCCGTTTCTGAAAGCAAGCCCTACTCTCTCTCGCTCTCACTGTTTTTGGAAAGCTTGAAGCTTCGCTTTCGCCGTTTCTGGAACCAAGCCCTACTCTCTCTGTCTTTCTTGTCGATTTTGTAATTGTGCCATCAGTCTCTTTACCGTAGGTATTTCTAGTGTTTCATGTTATTGGGTAGAGTTAATTACATTTTGCTTTGTTTTTTAGGAAGGAAACAGAGGGACTACTCTGTTTTCACTGGTTTGTAGTTGATGTGATGATGGAATATTGAATAAAAAGTTCTGATAGGATTCAATAAACTTGTTGTTAATACATGAATTTATTGTTGTAAATGGTGGCTTTTTCAGTTGTTAATACAATCTGGTTGTTGCATATTGTCCTGAAATATGGCAGCTTGTTAAAACAACAATTAAGTATTGTAAATATAGAATTTATTGTTGTAAATCGCCTCTGGAATTCAAATTTTGAAAAAATTCACGTTGTAAAAACTTGTTGTTAAAACAACAATTGTATGTTGTAAATATAGAATTTATTGTTGTAAATCGCCTTTGGAACTCAAGATTTGAAAAAATCCAGGTTGTAAAAACTTGTTGTTAAAACAGCAATTGTATGTTGTAAATATAAAATTTATTGTTGTAAATCGCCTCTGGATTTCAAGATTTGAAAAAATCCAGGTTATAAAAACTTGTTGTTAAAACAACAATTGTGTATTGTAAATATAGAATTTATTGTTATAAATCACATCTGGAACTCAGAAATCGTAAAATCCAGGTTGTAAAAACTTGAGGTTAAAACAACAATTGTATGTTATAAATATAGAATTTATTATTGTAAATCACTTCTGGAACTCAAGATTTGAAAAAATCCTGGTTGTAAAAACTTGTTGTTAATACAGAAATTGTGTATTGTAAATATAGAATTTATTGTTGTAAATCACCTCTGAAACTCAGAAATCACAAAATCCAGGTTGTAAAAACTTGTTAAAACAACAATTGTATGTTGTAAATATACAATTTATTGTTGTAAATCGCCCTGGAACTCAAGATTTGAAAAAATCCAGGTTGTAAAAACTTCTTGTTAAAACAGCAATTGTGTGTTGTAAATATAGAATTTATTGTTATAAATCACCTCTGGAACTCAAGATTTGAAAAAATTCAGGTTGCAAAAACTTGTTGTTAAAACAACAATTGTATGTTGTAAATATATAATTTATTGTTGTAAATCATATTTGGAACTCAAAAATCACAAAATCTAGGTTGTAAAAACTTGTTGTTAAAACAGTAATTATGTGTTGTAAATATAGAATTTATGCTGAATGGGCAAAAAAGTAATTTTATGTATATAAATAATTACATAGAAGTTTTTAGGGACTTCTGTGTAATTTTGTCATTTTATGGGATCTAAATATAAATATCTGTCTTCTTTAAAATTTGTGTGTAATTTTCCCATTATATTATATAGCAGTTTTTCTTTGAAATTCGCTTTTTTCTATAATAACAAAAAAAATGTGGAACATACGCACATAATTTGGTCAAACCGCTGATGTCTCCTTTTTTTTTTTTTTTTTTCAAAATCACTTTTTACAGATAATTTGGTAGTTCATGAGGACAGAGGAGATGATGTCGTGCTTTTTTACAGCTGGCCAGTGAGAAGATGCAGCTACTGTGAAAGAAGGAATAAAAGAGTAAAAATTTAAAAATAATAGACATTAGTAATGGCATCAGCCTTGGACCAAGCCACTAAAAATTTGCAAAGTAAGGGAACTCGTCCTTTCTTCTTCTTCTTTTTTTTTATTTTTATTTTTATTTATCGTTGTTCAATTTATAATAATAATTATTATTTAATTATGTTTAATTATTTGATATTATTACATGAATTTTACATAATTTTTTACATTAATGTTAATTATGATAAATTATGCATGTTAATTAATTTTATTTCAGTTATTTAGATTTAAAATATATTTAAATTAATTTTTGTCATATTTAGTATTTTAATTATTTTCTCATTTAATTTTAATTGTTATTTATTAATAATGATAAACTCTTACGGGTCTATGATACGAGTTTACATTTCTGAGTTTACATATCTCTCACGAGCTTGCTTAAACTCATGAGTTTGACAACATTGAGTATATATATGCAGGTAAAATCTACGTTTTGTATTACAATTTTACGTTTTACGATTTTTCATTTTTTTTCTGTTTTTGGGTAAAATCTACGTTTTCACTATCATGGTCCGGTCCCATCACTTTTCTTTCTTTTTGAAAAAAACCATGTGAGGGTCCAATTAAGAAATAAAAACTTAAAAAAGACCTAAACATAATTTACATGTTAGAAAAGGCCTGGGCCTTTTCTAATATGAATTTTTAAAATGAAATGACACTTGTGCCCTCCTGCTTAGTGACATTGGTGCCCACTAGAGTAACTCTCAACTCTGGTAATCTCTCTCTGGACTGTGGACTTTTTTCTTTTCCTTCGAAGGGAGGATATTCCATTAAACATCAGCATAAGGTGCCAGTTACAGAGGGAAACATAAAGCCACAAGGAAAAATAAGCGACATACAACAATGGGCCGAAGCCAACAAAATACCCACAACTAAAAGAACTATAAAGGGTCATCACCCCTCACAGAGAGCAAGAACCAACATTCAGAAGCAACCTGCTTAGCTTCCAAAGTTAAAAGAGACAACAAAGAAGTTGTTGATTATGAAACTCATCCAATAGGGCACACCTCCCTATAAGCAATTACTGTAAGATGATCAGAAACACGGTTATCCCCACAAGAAGTAAACTATATTTTCTATAAGATCTACTTTATGCCTACCAAAAAAACATTGATAGCATGAGTGTTATATATATAGTAATGATAAAATGAAAATGAAAAATATGACTTTCATGAAAATCGTATGATTGTTTACTAAAGCTACACTTTTATTATATATATATATATATATATATATATATATATATATATATATATATATATATATAACTGGGAATTGTTATTAAATATTCATAAGAATATAAAGTCGAGAACAGGACTGGAAATAAGTGGAATGTGAATTGTTGAGCAAGTCAGAGCAGAATTGATCCATCAGCTCATTAAAATTTAAAACGTGATCATTCTACCAAAAACAATCAACTTATTCACAATTTCGTTTTATTGATGGATACAAATCCATCAACCTATTAAATATCAATATGTATTGTCAGTTAACTCATTCATCATTCAAAATTTGATTTTTCTATTAACAAAACAAAATGAATACCTTTCAGTTTTCCTTTGTCACATTAATATGTTTCTCACAAATTAGAATGATCTTATGCACAAGAATAAAGGGACTTTTGATTTCAACTAAAACAAAATCTACATAAAGTAAAAACATAAAAATAAAAACAGGAAGAAAATTTATCATTAAGAGACTTCATATATTGCAGAGAAAATAATTAAATAGTTGGAAATAACGGATTTCATTATAGAAAATACATTTTTCTTTAAAATGACTGAAACTTAGGGGAAATGATTATTGAAATTTAAAATAAATTAGAAAAACTTACACTGAAGGACAACTAATAATTATTGTTAGGCACAATTAAATTTGTAATGATATTATTGAATGACTGGAATGTTATAGCAAGGGACCATTAGGTTGTTGCGTGCCTGATTTCGCGGAATTAACAGTTATGGTCTTAGGAAGCACAATTATTGATTACCATGTCATAGAAGATTTCAAAAGAAATTTGAATTTTAATGATCACATGGAATTCAATTAAATGTGTTCTCGTGCTTTAATAAAATTCTGGAAAATTCCATATAAGGCAACTTAAAATAAGAAAATTCTAAGTCAGATTAATAAATTTAAAAATATTTATTTGAGTTATTGAACCAATTTGGGATTTTAAAATGTAGATAGTCACTTTAACACCCTCTTCTCTATCCTTTTCGAAGAATTTTATGGGATATGATATTGTTACTGTTATTTTTGTTACTACCAATGTTACTACTATTTTTCCACTGTTAGATCAGGTTACTACCACTTTTCCACCATTAGATCTTATCTACTTTTATAATTTCTCTCTCCTATTAAGATCCTGATCTAACGGTGGAAAAGTGATAGTAACATTGGTAGTAACAAAAAATGGTAGTAACAATATTCTATCCCGAATTTTATGACTCTGTAATTTATGTTTTTCAATCAATATATATATATCCCGAGCAAAAAAAAAAATCAATATATATATATATATATATATATAGGGTTTAAACTTCTCATGTTGCATGAAAAGAAGAAGATTCCTACACACATATGAAATAGTAGGACCCACATATATATAATGCTAATTATATATATATGTGAGTCCTACCACTTTATGTGTGTGACATGAGAAAATACTGAATGTTGTTCTATAATTAGGACCAAAACTAATTCTCAAATATTGTCATATAATTAGGACCGGAGGGATTATAATTTATCAATAAGCTTTTATTATAATTAACTAACTTAATTACCTTATTTAATATAATAAAATTAGTTAGATAGTTCTTATATTAAGTACCAGACTAGTACTATAAAGAGAATAATTAAATGGTGGGCTATAAGGGATTTTAATATAGAGGATATATTTTTCCTAAAATACTCCCTCCGGTCTTAATTATAGGAGTAAATTTTGGAGTTGATTTTGATCCTAATTATAAGAGCAAGTTTTAACTTTTGTCAATTTTTTTTCCTATAATACCCCTATTTATACTTTCTCAATAATAATTAAAGACAATGATAATTTAATAATAGACCTATATATTTTATAAAATAAATAATGTTTGCAACTCATTAATGTCATATACACCTATAAATAACAAACTTAAGTTTTCTCCTATAAATAACACCCATATGAAGAAACAAGGTCCTGTTTTAATTCAAATTAAAATTTGCTTCTGTAATAAAAATTTATCAATTCTTCATTAATAAAATAGAAACACAATACATGCTGGCCACAAATGATGCTTTTTCTAATGTTTCCGCCACTCCTCTATTTCGTGTTGTTAGGGGGGATTTGTATATTGTGTTTCTATTTTATTAATGAAGAATCGATAAATCTTTATTACAGAAGCAAATTTTAATTTTAATTTGAATTTAAACAGGACCTTGCTTCTTCATATATTTTAGGTAAGGGTATTTTAGGAAAAAATATATAATTAACTAATTTAACTTACTTCCTTAATTCCTTCAAATTCTGGTAATTTGCTCCTATAATTAGGACCGGAGGGAGTAACTAAAAAAGGTAAATGCTTATAGAAATTTCAGATAATAGAAAGAACGACTATAATTTTTTTTTTTTTTGGGATAAAGAACGACTATAACTTTTGATTCATTGTTGTTATTGAACGACAGGAATGTTACATCAGCCCATTAGGGAGTTGGGTGCCTAATTTTGCTGCAAATATTATATGTATGGAACACAAATGATTATGTCGATAAAAGATTAAAGATTTTAAAGGAAATAAACATTTGATTGGTTATAAACATTTGATCGGTTATGCTTTTGATGAATATATTTAAATTTTAGAGTGACAACTACAAGGGGAAGGGATATGGAAAAACACATACGAATTGAGTGGTAAAGAGAGTAGAATTTTTATTATTTTGTGGCGATATGAAAGTTGATCACTTATGTTCTTGTGCTTCAATATTTTTTTGTAATTATGGAAAAACACATGAATTGAGCGGGAAAAGAGAGAGAGAGAGAGAAGGAAAAAGGGAAATGGAATTTTTATCATTTACGACGATATGAAAGTGGGTCACTTGTGCTACAGGGCTTCAATATAAATATAATTTTTATGGTGCTTAAATTGTCAGCGAGGTGAAAGAAAGAAGTGTTGACTCAGATAAATGTTTTTCAATATAATTTTATCATTATAATATATTAAAGTTAAACATAAAATATAAATGAATTATTATATACAATATAAAAACATATAATCGAATATTTCTTATAATTAATATATCAAAAATTAATTAAAATTAACAAAACAAAGAATTCATAATGGCTATGCTTCAATGAACGAATATTACATTTGTTGATATATAACATAATAAATGTATTATTAGATATGCAGCTTTACAAAAAGAAGAGTCATTTTTGCCTCTACCGCATGCTATTTTCCTGTTATTGTCAGCTACAATTATGTCTACAAGAAGGAAAAGAAAGACTAAAGAAATCAATATAAACAATTTAAATCAAAATATAAGGGCAAAAAAATAAAATATAAATAAATATGCAAAATATGGGTAAACTACCGAAAAAATTGTGCTGGATCTATAAAATTTGTTTTACAATGATCAATACTGGTAGGAGAGTTGTTGAGGCGACCTTGCTTTCTTCTTCGCACTCACTACTGTGATGTAAAGACGTCAACTGCAACAAACGACAGATGTGGATGAAAGAACCAAAACCTATTCTTTTTATTGAACCTTTTTTTCCATTTTCATTGCTTAATGCTAAAGTGAGAAGCAAAACTTTAGTTTCATTGTGGAAAACTGCTCTTGATAATTTTTATCCAAAAAGAAGAAAAAAGAGGCCACATACATGCGTACATATATTGTGACCAGTCACTTTCGATATCATTATTACTACTATATAATTGAAGTTTTATTACATCATATTATCACTTCCTTAATTAAGAGGATTGCTTAATGGATGTGTTTGGACGGAGAAGCTAAATTGATATATTATTAAATGATGTGGCATCATTCACTAGTGGAGAAGCTAAAGATTAAAGTGAAGGGGGCAAAGTAAAAACATCATATATATATATATATATATATATATCCATATAATGGGGTGGACGGGTGGTTTGGCAGGGATTCCGAGATTTCAACCTTTTGTCTTAGTACTCTTCATTTCTTCATTTCTCCTGTTGTTGTTTAAGATTGCCACTTTCCTTCAATCTATTACAAATTCATCCATCGTCTGAAGGTGGCGAAGCTAAATATACTGGAGTTGTCAGCTGAGCTAACATCATCCTCCAACATATTGGAGTTGTCAGCTGAGCTAACATCATCCTCAAACATATTGGAGTTGTCAGCTGAGCTGACATCTGCAGACACCTGCCTCCAACGAGGTTTTACTGAAACTCCAATGACTCTGCGAAGTTGTCCCAAGGGAAGCTTGACCTCAGAAGGAGGAGCATCTTGGGATCGGGTGAAATGGTTCAAATGATTGGGATGGCACCACTGTTGTATATCTTCTTCACATATCACTCTCCACCCACATCCCAATATGTCCAAAATATCAAGGTCATCTTCCACAATCATAGGGTATTTGTCAGAAGAAAGTTGGATGTGAAGGGAATTGTTATCACCTCTTAGGTGTTGCCAACAGGTTTTCTTATTAAATTCCAACACCATTACGCAAAGGCCATCTCCATGTAAACTCCCAATACCTCGTGACCGCTCTTCCCATATATTATACTCATAATCTTCTAGAGCTTTACTACTCCATCTAATAAAACCATCATGCCCTTTTATATGCAAGCATACAACAATTCCCGACCATTTACTAGCATGGAAATTTGGAGGTACGTCCACTTCTATCTCACATTTAGATCTTGTTTTTTCATAATATATTGTGTTTGAATCAAACCATGATGGTATTTTGCCTCTTGATCCTGATGGCATGGTTGCAAAGAAATCCCTGAGGGGGAGATCTTCTGGCTACATACATACCAAACTGTTGTTAACATTAATTACTCAATGAAGGGAGCATATGCATGTGAGAAAATGACACACAATTGAGACACATACCTCAACATCCTTCAACTCAAATGGAGAATAATAATATTTCTCATAAGGGCGTGGTATATTCTCTTCTTCTTGGTCAGCGATTACATATTTAGTTTGCCCACGACACTGAAATAAAAAATTAGTTATGTAATGCATATGTAGTATATAAAAAAAAAAAAAAAACACACATAAATCATTAGATAGAATGTAGGAAGACCAACATACCACATGGTCAAGTGAAGTCACCAAATTCAACATTTGTTCATCTAATGAACGTTTCATTGTAAAACAACCACCAGCATCTAATCGAATTAGCCGTGGTGGAAGCCTTGGCAATGATTCAAGCCAATCACAACCCCCCAATGAAAGAAAGACAAGTCCAAAAAGACTAGAGAAACAATCAATGGGTAGATTTATTAAATTAGTTGCACTCAGATTCAACTCTCTAAGACCGATCAAGGATCCAAGTGATTCAGGAAGCGTAGTTATAGCAGTGTGACTCACATCAAGATATTCTAGTTTCTTCATACCTTCCCCAAACTCTGGGAGCTTTTTAACATTTCTACACCAACCAAGATCTAACTTTCTCAAAGAATTAGTTTCTAATTTACTTGGTAGGCTGTTAAGATTTCCACAAAGATGCAACTCGACCTCAACAAGCTCTTTCAACACTCCAAGAGATTCATGAACCTTGACAAGGGATGCGCATTTAGAAAGATATAAATGTCCTAGAGATTGAACATTTGAGAAGTCTGGAGTTTCAGTCAAACTGCGAGATTCCCTCAAGTCGATAAACTTCAAGTGATTCATGGACTAGTCAAACAAAAGATTGTAGAATGATCAATCTCACTAAACAATGAATCAATAAAACATGGATATATAGATATATTTTAAAGATAAATAAGCATCAACCTCACCTGTATGCCATTCCAAAGTTGCTTCAAGTTGCTATATTGCATTTCAATATGAACAAGTTCATCTAATGGAAGTGGAAGAACTTCCAAAGGAAATGATGGCCATCGGACAAATTTTAATGCACCAGAAAGTTTCTTCAATCCCATTGGTACCTTGGGTGAACCATTTAAGAGGAGTAATCTAAGTCTACTCATCTTTGAAAAGGCTTCAGGATGTACTTCTATTTTGTCTCCGTCCCAATAGTTATCCATAACAATAGCTTTTATTTCTCCAGATCCCTGATAAAAAGTGTCATTTTCCATTTAAAAAAAGCACGAGAATGATATAGAAATAAATATTAAAAACATTAAAGGAATGCCAACAAAAATGAGATACTTAGAAAATAAGGCATTCACCTTGTTATTTTCCAGAACATCCTTAATTTCCCCAAACTTTCGCAATCTACTATTGGGAAATTTTTGTTGAATTATATAACAACCCAGGTCTTCATATAAATCATGCATATCTAATTTGCCACCTTCAATTTCAACTAGTAAAGTTTTTTCAATCAACACCTTTATTCCAATTATAGGATTAAGATCACAAGCTTTCAAAATTTGAGTCACTTCTTCTTTCTTCCAACGCTGGAAAAGACCAACAATATCTAAAAATATTGTTTGTTCTTTCTCATCTAATCCATCATAACTTATTTTAAGTACTTGAAGAATATCTTTATGAGGAATTTGCTTCAATTTATCTAAAACATCTCTCCACACAGCTTCCTCACTTCTCCCACAAAGATAAGAACCCAAAGCTTGAAGTGCTAGTGGAAGGCCTCCCGCATATTCAACCACAAATTTAGAATACTCCAAATACTTCTCTTCGGGATGATTTTTGTTGAATGCTTTTTTTGAAAAGATTTGAAGAGATTCATCATCCTTCATGGTTTTCATCTCATAAATTCTTTTCACTCTAATTGAGGTGAGCACATGGCTATTTCTTGTTGTGATAATTATTCTGCTTCCTTTACCAAACCAATCTGAACTTTCAGCCAAATCCTTTAATTGGCTCATATCCTCTATGTCGTCAAGGACAAGGAGGACCTTTTTCTCACAGAGG
Source organism: Acacia crassicarpa (assembly GCA_034222035.1). NCBI lineage: Eukaryota > Viridiplantae > Streptophyta > Magnoliopsida > Fabales > Fabaceae > Acacia > Acacia crassicarpa. The sequence continues at coordinate 47,901,085 of JAWXYG010000003.1, forward strand.
TGTCTTCTTAGCATCCGCATTAATGTAGAACTATCATTTATTCCATAGATTTCCATTCGGAGACTAGAAAGAAGACTTTTATGCAAAGACAATAGACCTTCTTTAGACAAAACGTCTTTAACTTTTTCAAGAAAACAACAAATTTCAAACTTGTCAGATAGCTTTTCAAAAACAACTCTAGCCAGAGTTGTTTTACCCACACCGCCCATGCCCCATATCCCTATAAAACGTTTATCATCTAACCCAATCTCCAGGAATGGAATAACATCAGCCACTTTTGAGTCAATTCCAACCAAATTGTCATCAAAGGATGGCAATTTAGTGCTCAAAAACCTCCATACATCTCCAACTATATTTTTTATAAGATCTGCTTCATGCCTACCCAAAAACCATTGTTAGCATGACTGTTATATATATATATATATATAGTTATGATAAAGTGAAAATGAAAAATGTGATTGTCATGAAAATCGTATGATTGTTTACTAAAGCTACACTATTTTTTTTATATAACTAGGAATTGTTGTTAAAGACTCTTAAGAATCTGAAGTCGAGAACAGGAATGGGCCTTTTATAACAAAACAAAATGAATACCTTTCAGTTTACCTTTGTCACATTTATATGTTTCTCACAAATTAAAATGATTTTATGCACAAGTATAAAGGGACTTTTGATTTCAAGTAAAAGAAAATCTACATGAAGTTTTTTTTTTTATATAAAAAAAAAGGAAGAAAATTTATCATTAAGAAACTTCATATATTACAGAGAAAATAATTAAATAGTGGGAAATAACGGATTTCATTATAGAAAATATATTTTTCTTTAAAATGACTGAAACTTACGGGAAATGATTATCGAAATTTAAAATAAATTAGAAAAACATACACTGAAGGACAACTGATAATTATTGTTCGGCACAATTAAATTTGTAATGATGTTATTGAAGGACTGAAATTTTATATCAAGGGACCATTAGGATGTTGGGTTCCTGATTTTGTGGGATTATAGTTATGGTCTTAAGAAGCACAATTATTGATTAAGTCAAAGAAGATTTCAAAAGATATTTGAATTAAGTCAATTAAATGTGTTCTGGTGCTTTAATAAAATTCCGGAAAATTCCATATAAGGCAAATTAAAGTAAGAAAATTCTACGTCCGATTGATAAATTTAAAAATTTTTTAATTGAGTTGTTAATCCAGTTTAGGATTTTAAAATATAGATATTCACTTTAACACCCGTTTCTCTATCCTCTTTGAAGAATTTTACTACTCAGTAATTTATGTCTTTCAATCAATATATATATATATATAATTTTACTTGTATCCAGATTGTACCTGTTTTTAGTATTAATATAAATAGCTTTCTGATCAAAAAATCAATATATATATATATATATATATGTTTGTCTATGAGCGCACGTGTGAGGAGTTTTATTACTCTGCAATTTATGCTTTTCAACGTACACACACATTAATATTTAATAAAATAAAATACCATTCATCTATAATTTACTTACATTAACTATCGTATAAACCATGATAATTTTTTTTTTTGGGTTTAAGAAAATACAGTAAATATAATTGTTTTTGGAATATTTTTAAATAAGGAGTTCATTTTATTAACATAAACAAATCTTTTCAAATAATATAATATGTGTCATTACAAAAACATTTGTAATAGATATATTAAGTATATGTGTTACTATATTTGTTTCAAGTTTTTTTTTTTTTTTGGGGGGGGGAGGGGAGAGGGTACTAAAATCATTTTACTAATATTTTAAAATCTTAAATTAGGTTAATAACTCATTTAAAAATTTATTGAATTTACAAATGTTTTCCTATTTTAGATAGTTTTGTATTAGATTTTTCCATAAAAATTATAATTTTATAGTCCTTCAAAATAAATTGAGTCAGGTCACTGAAAAAATTATTGACTCTCATGAATCTTCCTAATATATGAAAATATTAAATAAGCTATAAAGGTTAATAATAAACATATAATTTTAAAATGTCTAAACGAACTCCGGTAAAAAAAAAAAAAAAGAAAAAGAAAGAAAGGAAAAAAAAAAAGAAGAAGAAGAAGAAGAAGATGATGATGAAGATGCATATCAAAACGAATACTACTTATAAATTATAATTATGTTATTGAAAAGAAGTTAAAATTATCAAAACCAGCACATCCATAATGGATATGCTTCAATGAATGATTATAACCGATTTTGAGGTTGAATGAATATATTATATATTTCTGAGCAAAAAAAATATATTATATAAGAATTATTAATGTTAGATTCTCATTTCTGTTTAAATCGATGCGAGATATTCTAGTTGTTGTCTAAAAATAAGACTATGAAAATTATTATGACCGATTTAAACCAAAAATATAGATCATGACAAAAATAGAAAGTTAAATAAATATGGAAAATATGATTAAATGGTTGTAAAAGAAAACTTACTTGCCACTGGTGACCCATCCAGACAAGTTGCCAACTTTTGACAAAGCAGTTCTCCAACTCTGCACTTTGGTTGTATTCCCTTTGAATTTCTTTTCAAGTTGAGCCAAGGCTTCCCCAAAACTTTTTCGCTGGTCTCTTACATCAGCTGGATTAACATTATAGAAGATGGGAAAAACCCTTCGACCCAATTTCGCTTGAGATTCAAGAATTTTTTGAAGCTCATCCAAACACCATGTAGATTTTGCATAATTTTGAGAGATGATAAGAACTGCACAGAGAGAATCCTCAATTGCTTGAAAGAGATAATGTATGTCTTCCCCTCTAGAAAGATCTACATCATCCCTAAAACATCTGATCCCTCTACTAATAAAAGCTTCATATAAGTGACCTGTGAAATTCAAACGAGTGTCTTTTCCTGCAAAACTCAGGAACACGTCATATTTCCATTCAAGACTTGAATTAAGAGTTTCAGAGGAGGAAGTTTCATCAGGGGTTCGACCATTTCGTTTTATCCCCAGTGTAACTGGCAAATACTTAATCTTATCAAAAGCCCAGGAAAACATGGAAAGTAATAAGCGGCATGAACTTAAAAAAAGTAGATGACATAATAAAAAAGACAATGAAATTAAAAAAACTAGATGCCATAATAAAAAAGAAAAAATTTTGTGAAGATCCATTAAACTCGTTATACAATAATCAATACTATTTTACGAAAACTGTTCGAGCGATCTCACTATCTTCTCCACACTCACGACTCACTGCTAAAAGACTTTATAATGACTCAAGCTAGCTTTGGGTAATGGTGAAGACTGAAGATGCTCTCGAGAGCTATTATATTATATAGCCGTTTTTCTGTAAAATTCACTATTTTTTTTAATTAAAAAATGTGGAACATACGCACATAATTTGGGAAAGCCGCTGATGTCTCCTTTTAAAAAAAAAAAAAAAAATTACGTTTTACAGATAATTTGGCAGTTCATGAGGACGGAGGAGATGGCGTCGTGCTTTTTCACAGCTGGCCAGTGAGAAGATGCAGCTAGTGAGAAAGAAGGAATAAAAGAGTAAAAATTTAAAAATGATAGACATTAATAATAGCATCAGCCGACACGATTGACTATTTCGTCATTTTTTTAAAGCTTTTCACAGCTCGCACTCATTTTGTTTCCGTATATTTTATTTTGATTATATTCTTTTTTGGTTAAAAAACCAATATAATATCACATGATTACAGTTACCAATATCATTTCAATATAATAATTCCCAAAAAGATCAGAGTCCTCGTTATGATTTTTTTATTCTTCACCTCTCAATGTTGAACCCCAGACCATGAGGCGAGAAATCAATTTCTCTTAACCAACCAACATGGCCCTGACTGATTTTTTTATTCTGTCCACTTGGATGTGTTTATTATTGGGAAAAATTACTGTCAAATTTTAAGGTACAGAATTAATTATAAAAGAGTATCACACTAAATTCCTCTGACTTTGTGATTAATTGTGAATAACTTATGGAATTTTTTTCACAGAAAAATCTCATTGTTAAAATGAATTTTTATATTATCAAAATAATTTTATTAATTGTTAAAATATCCCTATAAAAATTGTACTGTCAAAATGACTTTTCATGTTGCCAAACATTATTCAAATCCTAAAATTCTACACGTCGGGAGAAAAATTCTAAGTCTAAAATGTTTAATTAAGAAGATAGTGGATAAAACAAGGACATAAATCAAAATATTAAAAAAAAAAAAGAAGATAATACTGAATATCATACTAAGGTAATTAAAAGCGAAAAAGGGGAAAAAAACAAGTAAAGTCACTTTCTACTCTATTGAAGCATTTTAGGGCTTGTTTGTTACACAGAATTGGGCCGATGGAAAGGGAAGATGACAACTTTCCAAGACAAAAAACGTGTTTGTTTCTCCCATCTTCCTTCGGGCATAGATCCGGCGAGGCCCAATGTTCCATCAACAATGGGAAGCTTCATTCCATCCAATATAGGCGGGAAGGTGAAAATCTTCCCGGGAAGGCGAAAATGTCGGACAAAAATGCCCTTTGCAAACACTGTACCCATAAGAACGAGAAAGGCGCGAGCTGGCGAAGGTGTCCGTGAAGAAGCCTGTATCTACAGTGGAAGGTTTTCGGCGAAGGAGAAGTTGAACCCGAGCTGCATTAAGGTCAGTATTATCTGGAAATCAATTTGAGATCTATGGGTCTGAGCCATTCGTTGCATTTTTTCGAGCTTTTTTTTTGGGGGGGGGCTTCTGAAATGTTGTTCGCCCTGTTTCTTCGAGGTTGGGGGGGGGGGCTGGGCTTTTCGTGGCCGTGTTGCTTCCAGCTTGGGGGGCTGAGCTTTTCGTTGCCCTGTTGTTTCGAGCTTGGGGAGGGGGGACACACACACAATGGAATGCATTCTGAAGCAATATTCACACACTGACACAGGTTACTTTGTAGGAAATATGTTGTTTGTTTCTGTACAATGTGTTGTTGTTTTGTTAATGATCCCTTTTATGAATGATGTGAAGTATGTTTATATATGAAAGTTGATTGCGTGGTGATGGTATGTTTGCTGAAAATGAAAAATGGGTTTTGGTAAGTCTGTTAAAGGTGAAGTGAAAACAAGTAATAGCAAAAGTTTGAACTTCCAATTTACGTTCGAACCAGACACCCCAGTTCGAACATCACACATGTGTCGTTCATTCATTGAGTCAGATGTTGGGTGGTAAGTAGTGGTGTAAATTGAGCCCATGGCATGAAAGAGAGGAATGTATGAATGTTAAATTTTGGTAGTTTGTAAAGAGGAGAGGCAGATTATGATAAAAAAGATATTGGTGTGGTGAAAAATTGTGTAGGTATGGAGCCACGTTTACGTGGAATGATTGGAATGATGGCTGGTTGCATAACTTTGATACTAGCAGTGAGGACCTTGCTTGTCACGATGATAGTTGCTGTAGGAGAAGGTAGACCAAGGCACTTACCTGATAGGACGTTTAGATTAGATTTTCATGCCAAGAGAGCGAATTTGAGAGCGATGATATATAGTAGTGACACCACTTGCTTCAACCAAATTAGGATGTACCGGGCAACGTTTGATAAATTGTGTCATATGTTAGACACAATCGGCGGATTGAGAGCAACTAAACATATGCTAGTTGATGAGCAAGTGGCTATGTTCCTTCACATATTGGCCCATCATGTCAAGAACAGAGTCATACAGTTTGAGTTTGGAAGGTCAGGAGAAACCATTAGTAGATACTTCAAACTAGTGCTCAATGCTACCATCAGACTTCAATCATTGCTTTTGAAGAAACCAGAGCCAATTCCAGAGGACTCAAATGATAATCGTTGGAAGTGGTTCAAGGTATGTACATTATGGTATTATCTGAGTAATTTAATAGAGTATTCACACTATGGTGTGACCTTACCGGTGATAATGTTTTTGTCATTTCAGGGGTGCCTAGGTGCATTGGATGGTACACACATACGTGTTCAAGTCCCTGCACAACACAAGGGGAGGTACCGCAATAGAAAAGCGGAGGTAACAACTAATGTGCTTGGGGTATGTTCACCGAATGGGCAATTCATATTTGTTTTGCCTGGGTGGGAAGGGTCAACTGCGGATGGGAGAGTGTTGAGAGATGCTATAAGGAGACCATTTGGACTAACAGTGCCACTAGGTAATATTGCGGATGTGAGCGACCATTACGTTGTATAAATTAAGTTATACTATTGTTTTTTAACTTGTATATCTTTGTGCAGGGAACTACTACTTGGTTGATGCTGGGTACAGTAATTGCCAGGGGTTTTTGGCTCCTTATAGAGGTCAAAGGTACCACCTTAATGATTGGAGACAAGGACATCAACCCCAAACTGCGCATGAGTGTTTCAACATGCGACATTCGGCGGCACGAAATGTAATAGAAAGGTGCTTTGGCATACTCAAGTTACGGTGGGCAATATTGAGGAGCCCATCTTTTTATCCAGTGAGGCTGCAAAACAGATACATCGTTGCTTGCTGTTTGATCCATAACCTCATTCGTCGCGAGAATGTTCAAGATCCCCTTGACGAGCAGATTGAGACCTTACCCGTTGGACCTCCAACGGTTGACAACCCGCCCTTAGTTACAATGGAAACTAGTGAAGTGTGGACTAATTACAGGGAACAACTTGCGAATGAGATGTTCGCTGCCTTTGTGGCACTTGGAGATAATTGATAACATTGTACACAAGTATTGCTAGGTTTAAGGACAATTTATTCCGTTTGTTTATGTTAAAATCAAGAACGATGTCCTATGTCAATCTGAATTTCAATTAAGTCTATATTTGCCTTTGTTATTGGTGTGGTGTGGTATTTTTTTGTTCTCTGAAAAGCATGTATACTTGCAGTATTTTGCCTCAATTCTCCTTTTGTTTTAGATGGATTCAGCTGAACAGGGAACCAGGATGAGGATAAAGATGTGGACAGCAGTTGAGGATTGGGTCTTGATAGATTGCCTTGTGACTTTGAGATTGGACCAAAAGTGGATGGCCTATAGTGGGTTCAAGGCAGGTTATGCAAATGTGTTGCAAAAGATGATTGAGCAGAAGCTTCCTGGCTGTGGTATCAAAGCCATTCCACACATCACCTCCAGACTGAAGACCTTAAAGCGTCTATGGCAAGCAGCATACGACATTGTTTATGGGCCCAATACTTCAGGATTTGGTTGGAACCCGGAGACTAACCTTGTTACTGCAGATCCAGAGGTGTGGGATGAGTATTTGAAGGTATGAGATCCTACCATAATGTTGAAATATGTAGTTTGATTGTGTTTTACAAATGACTTCCATATCCAAACTCACATATTGCTTGTTCAAAGTGCAGGCTCATCCAAAGGCAAAGGAATTTAGAACCAAACCATTACCAAACTTTGACTCTCCATGCATGGTTTGGGGAAGGGATAGGGCTATCGGTGACAAAGGAGAGTGCCCGGGGGGAATGGAGGAACAAATTAATCTTGAAGAGGAGGAACTTCCAGAAACACCACCACTTGTTGATGATTCTGGGATGTCAGGAACGAACCCTGAAACTGGCACCACTCAAGTCAATGCATCTGATGCAAATGTTGGTCCAAGGAAGAAGCGCAAACTGAACCATGCTGAAGTAATCGCTGAGGCATTGCGAGATACAGCCACACGATTGGAGAATACCATCGCTACTGCATTTGACAAGCTAGGAAATATGATGGCACCCCAAGATGTGCAACCTGAACCTCCTGCCCCAGGAGATGACTTGTACATGGAGCTACTGCAACTTGAGCATTTGACATGGAATGAAAGAAACCTTGCACATATGAAGCTCGTAGCGTCTGACAAAATGGTGACCTCATTTCTGAAGGTACCTACAGAGTTTAAGCCATCATGGATCCGCACCTTGCTTTCTCAGTAAATGACCCGACATTATCAAGATTACATAGCTGTGTAGTTTAATAGTGTGGAGTACATAGCTGGTCTTTTTGTGTTTGATGTAAATGTATTGGCCAGTGGTAATTCAGATGTGTCACTCTGTTTTGGACACTAATCTGTCTTTTGTATAGCTGCACAGTCGTTTTGTAAATCGTGCACAGTCCTTTTGTATAGGGCAGGTTTCTTGCATTAGCGCAAACTTTAGACCATGTTCAAATAGGTTAATGGAAAATTGGACATGGCATAAAGTTTGTCTGGCGCAGCCTCTTGTCAAATTATAAGTTGTAAGTGTATTATGCTGCAGGTCATATGTTAATTGGCTAGTGCATGGGATGTACTCAATTATGTTGAATGCACAAAATGGTTACTTTTGTATCTTTTGAACACTGTTTGCTGTTTCGCCCTTGTGCATTTTGTGTACCCGCTTCTTGTAACAAATGCATATCAGCAGTTTCCCTTTTCTGTACCTGCTTCTTGTAACAAATGTATAACAGGTTTCTCTGGTTACTGTATCTGCTTCTTGTAACAAATGCATATCAACAGTTTCCCTTTTCTGTACCTGCTTCTTATAACAAATGCATAACAGGTTTCTCTGGTTACTGTATCTGCTTCTTGTAACAAATGCATATCAGCAGTTTCCCTTTTCTGTACCTGCTTCTTGTAACAAATGCATAACAGGTTTCTCTGGTTACTGTATCTGCTTCTTGTAACAAATGCATATCAGCAGTTTCCCTTTTCTGTACCTGCTTCTTGTAACAAATGCATAACAGGTTTCTCTGGTTACTGTATCTGCTTCTTGTTACAAATGCATATCAGCACTTGTTACTTAGTGAACGTTCGAACACCCGCCTGAAGTTCGAACCCAACCATGTTGAACTTGCTGCATTATTTTGTTAACTCCGAACTGCATATTTACGTTCGAACTTCCTAATAACGTTCGAACGTATTGTATATTTTGACTTAGTTGTGTAAAATATGAATTAAATGCCCCGACAGCCACGTCAGCGAACTTATGAAGGGAAACATGTGACCAAAATATTTTTTTAAAAAATGATGGAGGAGTTCTTCATTGATCAGACGTGGGTATTTTTCCATTTCATTAATGCAATGGCGGTTTATACCCACGTCAAGCACTTGATGGAGCAGTTCGAACGTCAGTCACAAAACTGACGCAACCCACTACTCTGTTCTAAACCGTCACACATCTGCCAGGTGTTAACCACGTCTTCCCAAGGCAACGTAACCCATTTCACATTGGCTTTTCCACCTTCCTCAACCTCGACCTTTCAGCATTCTTCACCTTCAAACCCAAACGCAAGAACATTTCACACCGTCGTCTTCCAATTGTTCATCTGTTGCTGTCATTCGAACCAGCTCGTAATGGGGAAACCAAGGAAAAGTGACGGCCGGTTGAACCAGTTGGGCATTACAATGGAAGACGTTGAAACTTATAGGAAGCACAGGTCAACACTACGGAGGTGTGGTCGAGTTGGGGCGTCCTCAGAGACTACCAGAGACACAAAAGCGTATGACGAGTTTGCAGAAGCAGCACGGTGGAAGAAAGAACTTGATGCTAAAGAAGCGAGGAAGAAGAAACGGGCTATTAAGGAGAATACCCACACTCCGGCGTCTAGGAAGAGGAAGGCCCCTATAGGTGATGATCGTGACTCCGTCTCTGACTCTCCTCAAAGGGGGAAAAAACAAAAGGCAGAGGCTGCCAAACAGAGGAAGGGGAAAATGGTTGACATTGCCGATTCCAGTGGGGGTGAGAAAGAGTGGCAACACACAACCGATGATGAAGATTCTTCTGCCGCCACCAACGAGGATGACAATGACAATGAGCAACTTGATGAGGTGAGGTCTAAGATGTATAGGAAGTTGAAAATTCAACAGAGGGCCAATATCATTCCTGACTCTAAGGCCGACTTCAATCAGTCCCAACTTGAGGACTATGACATGAGGTTAGTAGGTAGAAGTCTGTGTAAAATGAGTAGGATTAGGATGGACTCATTTGAAACTGATTATCCCTTTGGACTAGACGCATTGCTTAGACCATTTAGGGGACTCCTGGAGTTGGGTTTGCCTTATAGTGACTCGGTTGTGAAGGTGTTTTATTCTAACCTCATATTATCTAGAACAGGAAGTGTGTCCACACGTGTTAGGGGCCAAAAAATTGAATTGAGTGAGAAGAAAATCCTTAATTGGTTAGGCGTTAAGGTTCCACAGTCCACAGCTACAAAGTTTAGTGTAGAAGAAATGGATAAAATATTGCTAGAGGGAGCGACCACCGAAGGTGCTTCTTCTCTGACCAGACCGAAGCAGTTGAGCTATAGGTATAGGGTGCTGCATTATTTGTACAGCAGGAACTTCGTAAACAAGGGCAAGCACTACACAAGCATGAGCCTTGAGGACAAAGAAATCCTATGTTGCATGATCAAGAGGAGGCCATTTCATATGGGGAAGAGGATCCTTGACACAATGCTAAAGGCTGCAACTTTTGGGGTGAAAAATTCAGAACTGCCATTCCCTTCACTTGTTTCCCTCATATTACAAAAGCACAAGGTTTGGTATCTTCATGAAGGTGAGCCCCCCATATGGACTCAGGAATTTGATGACGAGGCTCTACATAGAATGCAAATCCCTGTTCTTTCCAAGCAATCATCCTATAGATCACCCAAAGAGCCCCGTCAAGGAAGGAAAGGGAAGGCAAAGGGAGCTGCACCTACAGCTGGTCCAAGTAGAAGAACCCAATCATTTGAGGGAGGAGTTGCAAAAATGGCAGCCATGTTTGCCAAAATAGTTGATGAAAAAATTGGGTTGATAAACGATCAGATACAGTCAACCCTGAATGAGATGGAGTCACGTCTTGGTTCAATGGCATTTGACTTGAAGGACGTTCGCGATTTCATTTATCTCTATGCCACTGAGTTCAAGGACTTTGCTGAATGGAGGGAGAAAAACCCACACATGGCTGCTCCTTCTACCAGCAGAGGGAATGAGCATAAGTCCACTTCACAGGACACCCTATTGGGCTCCCAATCTGAGGATGGTGAGGAAGGAAGTGAAGAAGGTGATAGCATCAGTGAAGAAGAAGGACAAAAGTAAGGGCATGATGAGCGTGATTCCGAGGCGGAGGATGATGGCAGTACGGAAGAAGAAGAAGAGGATGAACATGAAGATGAAGAGAGTGAAAGGGATGCTAACCATGAGTCAGAGGCCGAGGATGATGGCAGCACAGATGATGAACAAGAGAAGGAAGGGGATGATGACATTGATTCTGAGGCCGAGGATGATGGCAACAGAGATGCGGAACAAGAGAAGGAAGGGGATGATGAGATTGATTCTGAGGCCGAGAATGGTGGAGGCAGATATGAAGAAAGTGATAGTGAAGGGGATCATGAACGTGAGGGTGGGCATGCGAGCATCACAGATGAACAGGCAGAGAAGGAAGGGGGTGATGACCATGAGGGTGAGCCTGCGAGCATCAGACATGAAGAGGCAGAGAAGGAAGTGGGTGATGACCATGAGGATGAGCCTGCAAGCATTAGAGATGAAGAGGAAGAGAAGGAAGCGGGTGATGACCATGAGGCTGTCCATGCAGGCAGCAGGGATGAAGAGGTTGAGAAGGAAGGGGCTGATCATTGTGGCCATGGGGTTGGAGACACCGCAGGTGATGGTGAAGAGAAAGGTGACCATTTCTGTGTAGCCATCCCACCTGATGGAGAAGTGGGTGAAGGTGAGGATTTGGATCCAATCAGCATAGGATCAGCAATTGTCCCTGTGCCTGAACCAGCTAACCCTCCTCCTGTCCCTTCCAGCAACATAACAGAAGCTGTTCCTTTGAGGTTCATTCCCGCTTCAGCGTTCAGTTCCGTCCTTGCGGCAGTGAATTTGCCCAATATCTTCGCAGATGGACCACCAATTCGTCCTCAAAGTACGCAGCCTGCTGCTCCAATGTTCATCCCAGTGAATCTCCCTGGTTCACAGACATCACCGCGTAGGCGCATTGCTCCAAAGAGGTCCCCATCAAAGAAGAAACAGAACTAGGGAGAAAAAATGTTTGTATTGTCTGTTTAGAGTTACCTGTAATGCTCCAGTACAGTATTTACTACTTTTTTGTTGTTGTTATGACTGTTGATTCACATTCTGAGATGGTTTACTTGCTGTTCGTTGGAGTTTGAACTTTCTTGTTTGGTTCGAACATACACTTTTATGTTTTTAAGTAATGTTTAATGGTTGAATGATGTTTAATCTATTATAATGTGTATTATCATTTTGTGTAGTTCATGGCTGTCATATTTCCTCTACATAACATGTCGATTTCATGCAGCTGATTTTCATAAACTTTACAGTTATAGTTGTTATGCTGTGGTGGAGTTCGAACTTTATTGTTTGTTTCGAACGTCCCATGCTTTTTTTCTTGCCATCTGACCACTGATGAATGATGGTTAATATATGTTACTTCTAATGCAATTTTTGGGTGGCTCATGCACCCTTTGAAAAACTTCAGAATTATTTGTCATACAGCATTTGAAAAGGCCAATGATGGTTAGTTCACATCCTCTCATTTATGTCCTTGTTTCTGACACTGCCTCATGTTGTTGTCATGTCCAAGGTTCTGTTTACTTGTAAGCAGCATTTGAGAGGGCCAATTTCATTCATTTATTTTCATTTTGTGCCTTGGCATTAAGCTTCTGTGTTGTGTTGGTTCAAGACTGTGGTTACTGGTGCATTTTACAAGTCCACTTTTAATTTTTTTACTGCTATCCTACTTATGTAGCATTTCAACTCTGTTGGGTGCTTTATTGTTACTTCCTCCCCCACACATTGCACTGGATGAAGATTATTTTTATAAATTTCAAAGCTATCTGTGAAAATTTTGGTTGTTCTGTGCTTGACATATGGTTCACTTCAACTGCCCATTTGACAGCAACCAGTGTCCCTCTTTTGCACATTGTATACCTGTTGATGTCTTCTTCTTCATCCTCACTAGTCCACTTTTTCATATTTCCTCTGTCCTTTTCAACTGATCTGACATTCGTTATTGTATGTCCCAATTTGATTTTGATGATTAATTATAGTCAAATGAATTTCATGCCATATTTTCATCACTATTTTCGCACTTGCCTCTGTTTCACCAACCCAAGAATCCCCTTTTCATTCAGCCACTTCACACTACTCAGGGGTTCAACACTCATTTTTTCCAATCAACCTTCGTTAAATATAGGATTACCAGGGTTCAATGTCCATCACTGCTAATCTAACCTGCTTCTCTTCCCATTCTCGTTTCCGCCGCTCGTAACAAATTGCTTCGTGCTTCCCCAGCCTTATTCCTTCCATCTAGGTCGTCCTTGTCTCCACCGGAACACACTCATCGTCGGAATTTCATACCCCATCACCATCTACTTCAATCTAACGTGGCAATTTCCTTCTAGGGTTCGTTGCTCTCTTCGTTCATATCGCGCCAGAAACACTTCAGCCGGTTATTACCTTTTTTTTTTTTTAATGTTTTTAGTTAAGGGCAATTTGGGAATTTCACCTAATCTTCCAACTTAACCAAGCCTCAATTCTTCATACCAAACATTTCATCTTCCTTCAACTAACTTCCATTCCCTTGTATACCAAACAGCTCATATTTTTAAAGTTCCCTCCTAATCTTCCTTTCCTTTCCTTTCCTTTTCATTCCTTTCCTTTCCTTCCCCAAATCTTCTGTGTAACAAACGGGGCCTTATACTCTTATTCATAGGTTATTAGACGCACAAAATTCATGAAAAAATTAATATATTTTTTTCAATAGTAATATAGTGCGAATGCTGTCAAAAAAATCGCGATGGACAAATGGATCAAGAGAGATCAGAAGAATTGTGCTAGCGTTTCTTGCATTTAATGAAGGATATTTTTTTAAAAAATGTGTGTAATTTATTTAGTTTTAATTACTTATAAAGGATTTATATGTATAAATCAGAGATCAACGCGCTTATGCTCGCACAACCACATACATGAGTGAATATTTAATCCCTACAACCCAAGTCAAGTCAATTTGTTTGTTTTTTTTTAATACCCTACAGTCAATAGCCCTAGCCACTAGCACGTAACCCTGCTGAATCGTCCCATCACTTCACAGTGTACACCAGACGCAGACTGAATATTTTCTTATCTTCTCTCATTTCACACTTGAAACATTTCCACCTTCTCTCATCTCACTTTTTCTCTTCACTTCGTCAATGGGAAACCGGTTTCCCAGCTCGTCCTAAGGACGAGTTCTTGGCCATCCTAATTTAAATCTGGACGGTTCGAATCTTATTTTATTTTAATTTTTTAATTATTTTTTTACATAAAAAAATTATTTTTTGAGAAAATGTTAGTTGAGAGATTATTTTTATTTTAAATTCTCTATCTATTAAAATTATTTTTTTATTAAAAAAATCAGATCTCAGCCATCCAGATCAAATCTAGACGGCCTAAAACTCGTCCGCTCAGGAAATCTGATTCCCGTCAAATGGTGGGTGGTGGCGAACAACTCAGCCCCTCCTTCGTCCATTTCCTTGAGAAGCCATCTTGAGAGCGGTTGTTTTGGTGATTGGGTCCACTACCACCTAAATTATGCATGCAAGCTATCTTCTACTCCCGGTTGCAAATTGAGATTGATTCATTAATTATAATTCATGTGAAATAATCTCCATAAATACCTCAAATTTAACATTAAATTCTATATAACTTTTATAAGTTGCATAAATTAGTATGGAAAAAAACTAATAAATATGGAAGAAAATAAATTGAGATATTTTTGTCATTATTTTAGACTTATCTTGATGAATGAGGAAACATTCCCATAGAGGGGCAGACATGGAAAAAGGAGGAAACACGAAACGAACCAATAGCATTCAAGCACAAGGAACTTTGACCCAAAACAAAAAAAAATGGCATAAGGACCTAAATAAGATCAACTCTCTAAATATTAAAATATTAGAAACAAGAGAAGTATTTCTTATTATTCTTTCACATTAGAGATGAGTGCGTCCTCTATATTTACAAAATCACTTTTTCTATTTCATTTTGCAGTCTTTTCACGAAAATTCTGTGATAATAAAAGATTACAATGGATGATCTCTCACCTTGCAGAATGAAGTTTATGCGTCTAAAACCTCAAAAAAAAAAAAAATCAGATCAATCGAATAAGAAATTGTTTTTCGATCATCATCTAGATTAAACCATTCACGAAAAACTGCTAAAAATATTTTTTCCTCATAAAGAGCGATTAAAAAATTTGCCTTTTCCCCCTCAAACCCCAAATACAGCAACACACAGTGCCCTTGTTAGGGTTTCTACTTATTTCTCTCCTTTTTTTCTTCGTTTTTTCCTTTCTTTTTTCTTTTCAAAAAATAAGAAAAAGATAAAATAGGAAATAAATAGGCTTAAGGTTTTCTTATGACGTGTGAAATATGTTAAAAGTCCCTTATATATAGGACTATAGTAGCGTACATATAATTGATTAAATATTTTGATAATTTAATTAAACACATAAATTATTTGAATTTTCAATAGAATATAAAATATTATAGTAATAAAAAATTAATTGAGAAGTCAGGGAAAAACAGTAAAGTATTACATTTAACATTTTTTTTAATCAACCATCTATTCCTTCCTTGTCTGATTAGTTGTCACACTTCGATTGGGAGGTTTTTTTGGCCTTTTCTGACAATTTTTCATTTAAAATTAAAGGAATCTTTCCAGGATTTTGCATGTATACTCATTTTCATTTCATCTCAGTCCTTTCAAACTCTCAGGGCCCGTTTGGTACGGGGAAGATTTAAGGAGGGAAAGGAATTTAGAAGAAGGAAAGGAAGGGAATGGAAGATTTTGAAAAATGAGGGAAAATGGTTTGAGGGAAGATGAGTTGTTTGGTAGGAAGAAAATGAAGGGGTGGTAGTTGGTAAAGAATTAAGAAATGTCTATTTTACCCTCAAAAGTAATAATTTAAAATAAAAAGAAGGTGGGTCCAGGGGTAAAATTGTCAAAAGTGTGGGAAGATTGGAGGGAAAGGTGAAATCCTTCCAAATTTGGAGGGATTTGATCTTCCCACATATGTGGGAAGATTGGTGGGCCCGGGGTGGGCCCGGGAAGATGATTTTCCGGGAAGATTGGTCCAAAATGCGTACCAAACGAGGGAAAATTCTAATTTTCCTTTCCTTTCCCTTGAAATCTTTGTACCAAACGGGCCCTCAATTTTTCATCGAGAGTTTTCCCTCGGATTTAGAGAGCAAGGGACACTTACTTTTCCCAACAAATATGCTTTCTAAAATTGGATATTATGTTCTCTTCCTTTTATATATATATATATATATATATATATATTCCCTTATCACCAGAAGTAGAGCCAGAAGTTGTAATTAGGGGGCTAATTTCATAAAATAGAACTCAAGTGTTAATGAAATTACATTTTAACCCCACAAACATTTTAATATTTCTACTTTAGTCCTTTCATTGTAGAAATAATAGGGACTAAACTGAAAATATTAAACTTTTATGAGGTTGAAATAAAATTTTATAAAAATCTGGGTCGTTATCTGTAATTTAGGGGGCCCACCTCAATAAATAGCAGCTTGTTAGTGTACAATAGTCCCTTTAGTTAATTGAAATCTCCATTGATTGTGGGAAAAAATTGTTTCAAAATCCATTTCCTTATTTTTTTTGCTTCCCCTAATCCTATATCCGTATTTAAATTAGGAAATGAATGTCCATATTTAATGTTTTATAAAACTTTTAATATAGTATTTTATCAATTAATATTTTTTATTTGTATTGTAGTTATGAATTAGGTATATCATATCTTTATTGTTTAAATTTATTTATTTATATTTATAATAATAATTTTATAAAATACTAAATGTGATATTCTTACCCATTGTTTTTTAATCTAGGATGGATATAAAATTTTGAAAAGAAAACGAAAAAAAATAGAAAACCTAAACCCATGCGATGGGCTTGAGAAGCTAAAATTAATACGCTAGTATTAATTAACCTAATAAAAAAGAAGATAAACTAGTGTCAATAAATTAATTATAAACTGAATTATGGGCTGAGCACGGTTAGCATTTAACTAAGTTCTTTAAGTATCTATCTTCAATCTCCAAGGGCCCGTTTGGTTTGAAGAAAATCGGAGGAGGGAAAAGGAAAATTGGCATTTTCCACTAGCGGCGGCGGTTTGGTTCGCATTTTCCTTGGAAAATATTTTCCGCCACCACGCCATTCTCCTGTGTTTGCAGGAAAATGGGTTCCCACCATTTTGGTGGGAACCCATTTTCCAACGGCTATGAAAATGGGCTAAAGTCAATTTTGCCCTGATCACATGGCAGAGAGAGAAGAGCGTGACGCCGAGGAGAGGAAGAGAGAACAATGTGATGTCGGGAGAGGAGGAGAGAGAAGAGTGTAACGTGGAGGAAAGGAAGAGAGAACAATGTGATGCCGGGAGAGGAGGAGAGAGAAGAGTGTAACGCGGAGGAAAGGAAGAGAGAGAACAATGTGATGCTGGGAGAGGAGGAGAGAGAAGAATGTAACGCCGAGGAAAGGAAGAGAGAGAACAATGTGATGCCGGGGAGAGGAGGAGAGAGAAGAGCTTAATAGGGAGAGCGGTGCGAATTACTTGGCCACAGCAGACAATTCTCGAGAATTGCTTGGCAATTCTCAATTCTCAATGAGAGTTGAGAATTGCCGGAAATTCTCGAGAATTGCCCATGGCAATTCTCATTAATGGCAATTCTCGAGAATTGCTTGGCAATTCTCAAATGAGAATTGCCACCCATGTCAAGCCAGCGGTCGATCGTCGCAGGGTTGTTTGTGGCTTGCAGTGAGGGTATTTTTTTTTTAATGGAATTTTCGCAAAAAATATTCTATCTATAAGAGTAAAATGGTATTTTGCCTCATTTTCCTACCTTATTTTCTTCCAACCAAATAAAATTTTTCCTATCAACCCATTTTCTTTTTCAGTGCCAACCAAACGCATCGAGGCAAAATATTTTCCATTCTTTTCATTTTCATTCCTTTCCATTCCCACCTTTTCTTTAATCCAAACGGGGCTAAGTTGTGTATGAAAAGAGTCTTATAGCTAATATTAAAGTCTTTTTGTGAAGTCTTTAGTTTTAGGGGATGAGTCACTGCCATGGATACCCTATGCCTTAAAGAATATATATGTATATATAAAATAAAAGATGGCGACTGCCATAAATTACATTAAAGAGGAAACTAAAGAACTAGGGGAAAAAATTTCCAAACTCTCCTTGGCTACTAAAGACAGTAGTACCCCTTGACATTCCCTAAAAACAGCAAAATGGTTTATTCTCTACTTTGCTAACACATCAGCCACACGGTTTGCGTCACGGGAAATATGAGATTTAAAGAATAATTAATTATAAAATGAAGCAGCAAACTGCAAAAGTACTCCAATAATGGAGTGGGCAGGTCAAATTGATTATAAAATGAAGCAGCAAACTGCAAAAGTACTTCAAAATCTAATATTTTGAAGATTTGCTCCTAATCCTTCGTTTTAATCATCTGAAACTCACTAACAAATTGATTAAACATAGCTAGGAACATTAGAGAATAATCATATGAAGTATCAAGATCAAACAAGAAGGATTTCTAAATTCGTCATATTTGAAATTCTGGATCTGAGATGAAACCTTGAGATTTGCTCTCAAACCTGGAGGTTTTTCAAGGTTGCAGAAAGTGTCAGCCTCTCTCTTTGACAAAACTTGGAGGTTTTGTCAGAAATCTCGAGGTTTCACTTTGAAAGTGAAACCTTGCAAAATTGAGCCAAGAGCAAACCTGGAGGTTTCTTTGGAAACCTGGAGGTTTTCAAAAACATTGAAAAGTCGTTTGCTCTCTGGTTCCAGAAACCTGGAGGCTTTCAAAGTTAGGAAATGTTGTTTGCTCTCTGGATGCCAGAAACCTAGAGGTTTCCAACAAATACCCGAGGTTTCATCTATTTTTCAAAATTCTCAGTTTTGCGCCAAAACAGAAACCTGGAGGTTTTGAAAGAAACCTGGAGGTTTGGTAACTTGGAAAAATGCAGAACCTCTCTGCCTTGACAAACCTCGAGGTTTGTCCAGAAACCTCGAGGTTTCTCATAATCTTGAGAAACTTGAGAAATGTCATTTTAGCTCAAACCTGGAGGTTTCCCATAAACCTGGAGGTTTTGCTTTGTTCAGAAAACTTGATAAATTCTTGGCCTATCTCAAACTCAAGTTTACATGTCCAAGCTCAAGGTAAGAATCTAATGCAAGAAGAATCAGCTCGAAACTCATAGTATTATGTCTGTTATGATCCGATGAATGAAGGCTGTTCTTGATCAGCGTTTTTGCGATGTCCTGAACTGACCGTCTACTTTAAAAAGACATATCTCCCTGGTCTGAACTCCGTTTTGGTCCGTTCAACTCTTGGTGGAAAGCTCTGTGAGTCTATTTTTATATGCCATTAATTTCAGTTTAATCGGATTTGCCGTTTGTGAGATATACCCAAAATACCAAAGGTGGGTCTGGACTGTGACGTTGATTCTTGTGGCAACTTGTAAAAACCATAAATACTTGATCTGAACTCCTTTTGGCTTGAATTTTATATCAAAATGACGCATTGGGAGTCTAGTTTCATATGCCACTGGTTTCACCTCAATCGGATCTCTGATATGGGAGATATCATCAAATTACCAGACCTTGCCCGAGCTGAACGTAAAACAGAGTTGCTGAAGAGTGCTGAAAAGAGCTGAAACCTCTAGGTTTTGCTAGAAACCTCGAGGTTTGCTAGTCCAGAGACACCAGAAATGTTGAAGACACCCAAACCTTGAGGTTTGTACTCAAACCTTGAGTTTTCTCGTCCTAAACCTCATATTTGCTTGATTTAACTCTGAATTGAGCTATTCCAACTTCCATATAATCTTGGAGCCTTCTAGCATCAAAATAAGAACTTGAATAATTATATTCTCATTCTATTCAACAAGTTCTTCCTTCTTTAATCTCTCATCTTGATTATTCTTCATAATCCAACTCTTTCTTTCTTCTCTTCTCTTGATCATTCTTTGTCATTCAACTTGGACTTATCATACTTAGCAAATTATACCTTCTTCAATATCTCCTCTGCTTCTTGATTAATCTCTATGATTCAACTTGAACTAATCTACATTAAACATAGTAGTTAGTCAATGTAGGAGATAACTATATTACTCAATATATTACTCAATCTTTTTGTTTTCAAGAATGGCATCCATATAAGACATCATCAAAACTAATCACAACTAACACTCTTTACGCCAACTGCTCAAACCATGGTTAGATACAAGAGAACCGCTCGTAGGGGTGCTCTTACTCGTGATGCTCGTGCCTTCCGTCGATCGTTATACGGTGCGCCTCCTCCATTGAGAGTGCGGTCTATTGAAACAGAAGAGTCTCGGGTCGTTGGACCCATTGTTATTTCTGATGATGAAGAGATTGCCGCACCCCCCTCCAGCCTTCCGTCCATGAAGAGGTTACTTCTCCACCTCTCCAACGACCTGATACGAATAAGACGGGAACTTGCTGATATCCGACGAGAAATTAATGCTGCTCAAGCCGATCTTGCTTGGGCTTTGAAGGATAACAAGCTTTGATAATTTTCTGCTTTTTTTTTTTGGCAATGTGTACGGCAATATTCAAGTAATTAATAATAGCATTAATTAAGAACCATAAGCTTGTCTCTTTTTAATTTTTTGTTCAAGTAATTAACAATAGCATTAATTAAGAACTATAACATTGTCTCTTTTTAATTTTTCTTCAAGTAATTAATAGTAGCATTAATTAATAGCATTGATAATTTTCTGCACTCACCAAAGGCCCAAAGTCAATACATTTTTCTCTGGAAAATTAACTTAGGTCCGGAGTATTATAAAACTGCGGTCTTAAATATTTAGGACCGGACAAGATAATAATTCGGTCTTAAAAGTAACACTTAAAAATTTAATATAAAATACTTTTTCCTCTGGAAAATTAACTTAGGTCCAGAGTATTATAAAACCGCGGTCGTAAATATTTAGGATCGGACAGGATAAGAATTCGATCTTAAAAGTAACACTTAAAAATTTAATATAAAATATTTAGGACCTGATGCTTTATAATTAATCGGTCTTAAAAAATCCAAACATAAAACCATGTCTCTGTCGCGCGAAAAATTAAATTTCCCTCTCTGAATTTCGCTTGTTGCGCCGAAAGTGATTACTGAGGAGGTTCTGTCTCCAGTGGTTGTGTGTTGCTCCGTCGGTGCTTCGCGTTGCTCTCTCGACAATCACTTCCTCGTTCCTCAGCTAAACTTAGACCAAGCTGTAAGAGGTGTTTCGGTTATATAACTTCATGGTTTTCCTACTTATCGTTCTGGGTTTTTCTTGAGTTGAACAAAATCGATGAAATGCTCTTGTGGGCTTCTCTGTTGTTAATGAATATTCTATTTTGAAGATTTTATTTGCACTTGAGACCTACCCAACTGACCAACAAATGTTTTTAGGGTACTCTTGTTGTCTCCAACATCAACGTTCGTGGCGGGAGAAGAAAGACTCTTATTTGGCATTTGAATTTATTTGAGAGATTGATTGAGGGCATCCCTTGAGAGACCATCTCGTGTGACTAGCATCATTGATTGAGATTGCCAGGATTTATAATTTGAGATGAAAGGATTTTGGTCTTGATTGATTGGTCTTTTGAAATTTTGTGTCATTTGTTAAATTTTTCCATTGTTAGAAAGAAAGAATTTTTCATTTTAGTCTTTTTCTTTGAATTTTGCTTAGGAGTGCAAAAAGATAAGTGTGGGGGAATTTGATGATTGAATATTATTACACTTAATTGTATCTCTTGGTGAATAAATTTAGGATTGTTTAGTTAATAAATAATGGATTTTATTACTTAATCGAGTTTTGAGTTTTTAATTGGATTTAATTCATTTTTATGATTAAATTCCAGATTTACAGTGATTTAGTATTTTCGCCATAACTTTTGATCTAGATATCCGATTAGCCTGATTCTTCTTTCCTTTTTTAGATGATTTAGAGAGCTACAATTGTTATGAAGACTCGGAAGGTTGATTCGGACAAGAAGATGGACAAAATCGAAGCTAAAGACAGACCTATTTTTCTGGATTTTTATTTTGCTCGAATTTTGTAATAAAAGATCAATTTTTAAATGTTTCCTTTTTTATAGGGATTTCCTCTTTCCTATTTATTAGGGGTTTCCTATTTTTTAGAGATTTTCTATTTATTAGAGGTTTCCTATTTTTAGTCATCTTTCCTATATAAGGAAAATTAGATGGTGGCTACAAACATATTCTCAATTACGTTGTAGGGGATTTTTCAGATTAAATTAGAAGCTTTTTATTTTCTCTGAGTTGTTCTTCATGTTCTTCTTCATCTTTTCTTCTACGTTTTTCCTAGCCATGCTTGGCTAAGCTTCTTTGATTGACCCAACGTTGAGGATTCCATGATTCATCTAGAGAACTTGTGCTTTATCGGTAATTTAACTCGTTTCTATTTTCATCTTATCGGATCCGATTTCTGAAAATAGTTCGAATATTAAATTTAATATTCGGTTTGGTTTATCCCAAGGACTGAGTTCAAACTAGGTTTTAAGTTTTGCTGTGCGATCGCACAGTGGGACGCCGCTGTTCGGACATATTCTAGGTGATCGTCTAGTCGAGGGATTTTCTGGGCGAATGCAAAGATCTCGGTTCGTCCAGAGCCAAACGTGGGTTATTTATATTTCGTTCAATGATGGAAGTCTCTGGAAGCTGAACGTTGGGTTGGTCGATTTTAATCTGTTTCTTCTCATTTTCTTATATTCTATTTTATCTTTGTTTCATTTAAATTGCATTTTTATTTTAGTTTATTAATTTAAAAATCCAAAACCCAATCCCCCCTTGTTTTTATTACATTTGCATGACATTTAGATTACTTAGGATTCAATAAAAAGCTCCTCAAAAAGAGAGAACGATCCTAGGTTTTCTTATACGCAATCCTTGGTTAATTGTTGATTGTGGACCCCAAGGCTAATGACGAAGGTCTTCATCACTCAACCAAAAGTTGCTAAAATCGCACAAGCCCAAACCTGAAACAATAGACCAGCAATGAGAAAAATGAACCCAAATTTGCAAACCTCGTCAAATGAACACAAAACCACCCTGAAGGAACCGGGTTCAGTGATTCGACGCAAACGGTGGAGGTCGCCGTCGGAAAACAAGTCACACGCGTCGAGAAGGGGACACTATCTGCGAGGCGCATGTAGTACACACATCATCGAAATGAGATCGGACCGCCGGGGATTGGCCGATCGGGGGGTGGAGAGTCGTGCTGGGTGGTGCATGTTTCAAGAAGAGAACCTTGACCGAACGCTTAATGCATAGTCACTCTTATTTGAATAGTACGCTTAATGCACAATCACTCTTAGTTGAACAGTGCAACGTTGAACAGAACCAAAAACAGAACGGAAAATAGAAGGAAAGAAAATATGCTCTGATACCATGTAGTGAGTATAAACATATAATTTGAATTCCGTAAGTATTCATGTACACAAGAGGGATATATATATACACAAGAGAAGGGCCTTAGAGTTAATAGGCCCATTAAGAATAATTATGACTAATTATGAATATTTCCTAGCATGAACCAAAAAGAAGAGCGAAAAAGCAGATAGATAAGAGCAATGATTAATTAACAATTAGAAGAGTTGTAGACTTTAGCAGTAATTTAGTTAGCCAAAATACCAGCTCTATCTTATTGTTTATTATGAACTTAAATAAGGTTATCAACTTATCTTAATAATAAAATGCTACCAACAAGCCACATTCCCAAGCACCAAAAAATGTAGAACTCTGAATAGCGTGTTATATGAAAAGACTTTTTTTATTAAAAAAAAAGGGAAAAAACAAGTTACCAGCAGTGGTCAAAATTTCACTGGGATTCATCACTTTATTGTTTTTTTCTATCATACCTCTCCATGTAGTGTTTCAAGTTCTACAACAGCCAATAATAGGGTGATTATGTGATTAACAAAGTCGAACTAAATGTATCATGGTCATGACGCCCAGAAAGGAAAAGATTTTTTCAGAGCTAATATGCAAAAATTACATTTTCGAGTATGTACTCGGCAACAGATCCCAACGTACGTAACCAATGAGTGAAAGTAAGGTAAAGGAAATGCTTCGCTCAAAGGCTTTAAAGTATACCTGACACGTTCACCCTGGTGGCCCTTCACCATTGTCGTCTCGGAGGCGTTGAATCGATGCAGGAGCTGAGAGAAATCAGAACGACGCGAACAGAACCCTAACCTGAGGGACTTTATAGAGACTAACTTAATGGGTATATATGGATTTAGGGGTTTTCGTTGAAGGGACGAGTGATCCACATTCCAAAAGGATAATTTAGAGGAACAATTTGCTGAAGCAAACCAACAGTCCTTTAAACATAACCTGGTAGGTTCAATGGTAAAAATTAAACATACTTTTCATAAAAAAATTAGGGACGGGAAAAACCTAATCCTTAAAATGTTTCCTACCTTTCTTTACAGATGAATGCCACAAGCGAATGGGCGACGGAGACACTATCAGTTTCAGAGGGACGACGGTGGCTGACAATTTCACCTTGGCATTCGGGATGAGAATGAAAGTCCAGCAGAGAATAGAGAGCAGAGAGACGAGTTTGGGAGAGAGATTGACTGATTTTGATAGGTTTTTTTGAATTAAGAAGGGCAGCTTTAGTGAGGGGCTTATTTGTCATTTCTTTTAACAGTCACTTGTCAGAAGAGGCCCTAGGACCTATTTTGACATTTGGCTTTTCTTAGGGCCCTTTTTGACATTATTTTAGTAAAAAGGGCCCTCATGTGGATTTTCCCTAAAACATTTCTCCCATTCAATACTTTGTCCGAATAGGATATTCTCTACTTTGTCCTAACGGGTTGGTATCCTTGGTTAATCCAAAATTTTGAAGGTTTTTGAGCTTTGCGCCAATTTTATGTTAGAGAATGGTTTTGTCTATTATATTATATCATTTTCAATTTAATTTGTTACTCCTCTCTTAGATCACATAATATCTCCTACACAACAAAATAGAATATCAACAGATTTTTTGTTATAATATTCTTTTTATCCTATATTTAATTAAAAGATGGATAAATATATAAAAGATAATTAAATATGTATAATATTAATACATTTAATATAATATATCTCAGAATCTATACTTATTTAATTATAAAATATCTACTTATCAAACTCCCCCACACTTAAACATTTGCTTGTCTTCAAGTAAAAGAAAAAGAATTCATTATCTGAAAAGAACATTGCTCATGAAGTTTCTAAACAGAAAGCAATAAATCACCACACTTAGATCATATCATCAAATCTTGTTTAAGTTGATGTCTTATAAGATAGATCACTAAGCCAATAGCCTTAAACAATTGTAATAATCTCTTAACATCTCATAATCAAAGGATCGGCAAGCAATAAGTTCAACAATAAGATTAATAAAAGAATATTACGCTACTCAATTTCTCCAGAAAAATTCAAATGACCCCACTAAACCAAGCTTTTCATTTAATTTAATAAGGATCCTCAGGTAGAAAATAACTTAATTCATTTTTTTTTCTTTTCTTTTTTTTCTTTTAATTTTTTTTGACTTGATAATATTTTTCTAAGATGGGGAAGGCCTAAAGTTAAGGTCAATCCTAAACAATGCAAAAATCTCAAATCCAAAAAATATTTTTCAAATGTATAAGGACAAGCATAACCAAAGAAATTATAGCCTATAGGCTTAAGAGTTGAAACAATTTGACTCGCATATACTTCAATATTTTGGACACTTGACTCAACCCTACTGATAAATTCATTTTGCTCTCTACTAAATCTCTCTGATGCTTCCGCACACTCCTCAAGTAATCTTTCTAAATTAGATTTTTTTTTTTTGCACTCAATGATGTGTTTTTCAAGATGTGGATAAAGAGTAAAAAGGAGGGGCATTTTCATAAGAACAATAGACATGTGAATCCCTAAAATTATGTTGCTCAAAACCTTCATTAGGACAAAATGAGTTATCAAAACAAGTTTGGTTCCTAGTGAAATTATCTCTCACATAATGACTAGTTGTACTATATAGACAATGCTCAAATAAATGATTCCCTCCACAGTAAACACAAGATATGCAAACATATTGAAAAGAATCAACATATGAAATACAATCATCATTTATGCTCCTTTTATGTTGCCTAGATTCATTCAAAGAATTTATAATAGCAATCAATCCATCTTGTATAGAAGACAAAGAATTCATCTCCTTCCAATATTAAGACCAGTTGGTTGCCAATTGAATTTTTTTTAAAAAAAAATTCCTAAAAAAAATAAAATAAAATATTTATGAACTCAAACTCAAACTACTAATGCTCAATCAATTTTAACCAATACAGTTGTGGCGCACAAGTCCCCAGCAACGACGCCAAAAACTTGATAGGGCAAAATTTTATATCATATAGACTCCGCAAGTGCACGGGCCGTATCAAGTAATAAAGAGTAAGTAAGATATCATTCACATGAGGACTTAGTACCCACAACTTCAGTTAAGCATTAATTTCACAATTTCGTTTAAGTTGAGCAAACTAGATTGAATTTAATTAAGAGAAAAGAAATTAAAACTAAAATTAAAATAAACAAACTATCACTAATCAAACGAGCAACCTAGAGTCACTAATCCCTTATTTGTTTCCTAGATTTTATCCCCACTAAATTAATTTTGACTTAACCTAATTAGCTAATCTAGAGTATTAATATCTATAAATGCATTCTGATCCATTTATATACCTACCTTAATTAATTATGTAAGGCCTCACACAACTAAATAAGATGCATTTTAAATCGGGCTCACTCTAATTTGATTATGGGGAGCTTCTACGTATATTCTTATCCTAGACGTAAATTAGATTAACACCTAATTCTTCATTAAATTTAAACCTAATTCCACATTATTTAATCCCAAGGTCAATTTAGGATTCCCTCTTCTAAGTTTAACTATAAATCCCCAAAACATGTTTAATAGTGATCAATTACTAAGCAATAGCAATAAATACAGGATTAAATAAACTGAATAAAATTAATCAAAACTAACCGTAGAAATAATCTCTAGAATCCAAACAAGTTCATAGGTTCTCTAGGTTGAAAAAAAAAATTAGCCACACATGACTCTTGTGAGAATATTATGCATTTATTACAATTATTATTTTATTATTATGATTAGATATAGGTATATTTCTATCTTAGGATATTTCCTATTATATCTCAATTACTTTGATTTACTTTGATTTGATTAGATTTTATGAGATTCTAGGTTTAGCTCTAGGTTTGCCTATATAAAGACTTATATGTACTCTTTCAGATTCAGAGATTAAAAAAGAATTATATTTTTTCTCTCAAAGTTCACATTGTATCAGATCTTGGTTAGTTCTTGGCCAATTTGAGTTTTCCGGTGGCCGCTGTCATTGTAGCAACCGTATTGTCGCATGAATAGTGACAGTGGCCAGATAGAGTGTTTGTGTCCATGAGGTTGCTTTTCTGATTATGGAGCACAGCTAATATTCAACCCTAGTAATGTTTGCGGCACAGTTCTTCATCAACATCATCGTTGGTGGTAGTTCCTCTGTCATAGTGCCTCTCATCTCGTCCGACGACTGGTCCCGTCGTTGTTTTCGGCACAATTCTTCATCAACATCATCTGTTGGTGGTAGTTCCTCTGTCATCGTGCCTCTCAACTCGTTAGACGACTGGTCTCGTCGTCCTCAACTCGTGAGCACAGTTCTTCATCAAAAACCCATCTCCTCTTCGACGATGTCATCGTTGTCGAGTCTTTCATCGTTGTTGGTGGTAGTTCCTTTGTCATGGTGCTCCTCAACTTGTCAAATGACTGGTCCGGTCGTCTTCAACTCGTCCAATCTGCTGCTCTCTAAATAGGCCTCTGAGACTCAAGAAGTACAAGCTTAAGGGGGAGTGTTAGTAGTATAAAGTTGTATAAGCAAGTTGGACATGATTAACATCCATGATCCAACTTGAGGGGAAGTGTGAGAATATTATGCATTTATTACGATTATTATTTTATTATTATGATTAGATATAAGTATATTTCTATCTTAGGATATTTCCTATTATATCTCAATTAGTTTGATTTACTTTGATTTGATTGGATTTTATGAGATTCTAGGTTTTGCTTTAGGTTTGCCTATATAAGTGGTTTGCCTATATAAAGACTTATATGTACTCTTTCAGATTCAGAAATTAAAAAAATATTATAATTTTTCTCTCAAAGTTCACAACTCTAATAAAATCCATAATAAAAAGATAAAGATAAGAATTCATGTTTAAAGAATAGAGAGAGAGAGGAAAGAAAGCTTCTCTCAAAGTTCACAACTCTAATAAAATCCATAATAAAAAGATAAAGACAAGAATACATGTTTAAAGAATAGAGAGAGAGAGGAAAGAAAGCTTCTCCGTCGCCTGCACAGTCCTCTCGTTCTTCCGTGGAGATGATGAAGATAACCAAAAGCCCTCTCTTGCTCTGCCACCATCGTCAGAATTCTTCCTCCCGTTCAGTGCTATGTGCCCTCTGTCTCCTCCCTGTGCTGATCGTCCGAGTTCGTTTAATATATATAGGGCCTTGCTTGTGCCTTTGGCGCTTATCCAAATCTTGAAATCATAATATCAATATCTTCATAAATATATATTTGAAGACACCTGCATCACATCTTTTGTGGGGTCACGTGACTATCCCCAAAATCTCTTTCTTGATTCAAATATATATTAGGCGCTGGACACATTGCCTTCTGATAGCCTTTTTCCTTTGCATGTGGGGTCCACGCCTTTTATTTCATATAATCCAAGATCCTTTTTATTCACGTAGGTACGTTGCTTTTTATCATCCTAAATCAATTTGATAGCATATTTGTCATATAATATAATAATATTATATGGGGTTTACTTTTCTCATATTGCATGAGAGAAAAAAGATTCCTACAGACACATAAAATGGTGGGACCCACATATATATATAATCTAATTATATATATATATATATATATATATATATATATATATATGTCACACACATAAAGCATTGATACCAATCTACGGGAGTGACCCCGAAAGGATCGGAAAGGGGAAAAGAAGAATCGGAAACAGAGAAGTAGAGAAAATAACTAGAAATTTAAAGCATAAAGTAAATACTGAAATTAAACGTGCAGAAAGAAAATAAAAGAAGATGAGATCAGAATGGGTGTAGGCACGCAGCTAGACTTATCTCATCAGAAGAGAAGAAGAGAAATGCAGATGCACAACATCATAAAGAAAACACAAGTTTATTCAAGAAAAAAGAACTTACAAAGGCAGAAAGTAAAACGAAAGCAGCAAAAAGATAAAGAAAGGAAAGAAAGAATGTATAGAGAAGGCAGAGGAAAGGTGGAGAGAATGGTTAGAGAGAGAGAGGGAGTGGTTCTGAACCTGCCTATTACAGACCAGGACATATGCTTAAATAGACTAGTTCGGGTCACTGTTTAAATAGTTCCGGTTGGTAACCAGTACTGCCAGTTTTGGTACAGTTCCAGTAAGTGACCGGTACTGTTTGTTTATTCGTAATTAGCTACAGTATATATCGAATCTAATCGTACATACCGCATCTAACTACAGTGCTCTACGTATTACAGTGTTTTAGTGTTACAGGTGGAAATTTCTAACACTATCTGCAACACAAAGAGGTTTTATACAGAAATTTTACAACTTTATACATGGAAACATTGTTTGTTTAGAGTCCCTGTCAAAAGTTGTAAGATTCTTAGTCTTCTCCAAGGTTGACAATGAAATCTTCATCTTCATCATCATCACTTGAATCAGGCTTTGATGTCCCAGCCTCATCTTGCTTTAATTGTTCGAGCAAAATGTTGAGTTGTTTGATACAGTCTTGTTTATTTGATGTAGCTGCCAGAGTATGTTGAACAAAATTCTTCTGATTTAGAAATCGACTTTGTTCTTTGGCAAAAAGGAATTCTGGGTTATCCTTGAACCATTGATCTACTGCCTTGCAATTTGCATTGGTTTGCCTGTATTTGCCCCACCAGCGTACAAAGAGTTGTCTCTGTAATACTGGTAATACTGGGGATTTTCTGTCCATATGAGACAATCTGTATTGCCATGAAAAAATCCAAGATACATATAGTTTTGAAAAATAATGGAGATCAATTGGAAAAGGATCTCCATATGCCTGAAATTTGTTTTTGAAATGGTCAAATGCTCTCTGGATTTCTGGTGGAAAAATTTCCGGTATTGGTCCAAAGACATGCCACCATCTCAAAAACCATTGAGGAAAGTTATACTTGGTTGTTTGTTTGAAATAAATGAACCAAGTATGTCTAAAAATTTTGTTTTGATCCCAAAAAATATTATACCAGGCTTCACAGTAATCCCAGTAAGTGTATCCTTCAGGATCATATGGTTTTGAAAATAATTTTTGTTTATGCAAACTTTGTCCCCACTGTGTTGGTGTGAGAACTTGTAATATTTGGAGAGTTGAATGAGTGGTTAATGATTGATCTTCTTTAGAAACATATCGAGTTAACTCAATAGACTTAGAATCAACCAATATCACTTCATAAAACTCTCTTTGTTTCTTGAGATTGGTAGGTATGAAATAAAATCCAGAAGGGAAAACATTCAATGCTACCTGATTTGGGGTTTCCAAGAAAAACTCAGGTTCAACCTGTAGGATTCTCAATACAGTATTTGGTTTTTCAATGTAAGGAGTATCCATAGGATTAATGGCTGAAGTAGCCACTAAGGATTTTGATACCTGAGGTGGCTTTTTCTGGGCTAATTGAAGAGCAAATTCTTTGTTTGATGAATCATACTCTTTTTTACTAATTGCCTGTGAAGAAGAGGCAATTAATGATAAAGCAAGTTTATCATACTCAATAGCCTGGGTTTTATGATCCTTTTTTGCCAATACTTCTTCCCAAGTTTGTGTTGGGGGTTTCTTGACATAAGAATCTATTGTTTTTCTTCCAGGTTTAACAGGAATGAGACTTTGGGTTTGAATCTCTTTTGGAGTAGATGACTCCAGTTTGGGGGTAGATGACCCAGATTTTGTTTGTGAACGTGTCAGCCAGGTTCCTTGTGTTTGGGGAACTGACTGGCTGGTTGATGCTCCTTGTGTTTGGGGAGCTGCTTGTTGCTGCAATAATTGTTTAATTATCTCCGCCAAATCTGCTTCGGAGACGGGGCTTTGTGCATCTTGAAAGATGCTTTGTTTATCGTCCTCTTGGAGGTTTGTTTATTTTTTGAATCTTCACTAGGTTTTTTCTTTCTTGGCATTATCTGGAGAGAAGGAAATGGGTTTTGGGTTAGTACTCTCTCTACCCTGTAAAAACTCACAGGTAAGGAAATCAGGAAGAGAATTAGAAGTGCCTTTGATAAATTCAATATCAAAATCAAAAACACTCAAAATCGCCTGCCACCGGGTAAAAATTTGTTTTGATGCAAGGTTTTTAACATCTTTTTGTAAAACATCTTTTGCAGCTTTACAATCAATGCGAATTAAAAATTTTTGATTTAAAAGATCAGCTTGAAATTTTGAAACACACAAAACAATCGCTAAGATTTCTTTTTTGATTGTAGAATAATTTTGTTGAGAAGGATTCCAATGTTTAGATGTAAAAGAGATTATTTGTTCCTTTCCATCTAAACGTTGTTTGAGGATACCTCCATATCCCAATTCAGAAGCATTTGTTTGAACAATTTTGAAAGCGGATGGGACAGGAAGGGTAAGACAAGGAAGTTCTTTAACTTGTTGTTTGATTGGTTTAATGACTTCGGTATGAACCTCAGTCCAGGGAGAAGGATTTTTATTGAGACGTTGATGAAGAGGTTTAACAAAATTGCTAAGTTGAGGGATAAACTCAGCAACATAGTTTAAACATCCCAAAAACCTCTGAAGTTGGGTTTTATCAAGAATTTGATCAGGAAATTTATCAGCAAACTGAATTGCACGTTCAATGGGAGTTATTGTTCCTTGACAAATCCAATGTCCAAGGAAGCGAACTTTGGTTTAGAAGAGGCTAATTTTTGGTTTTGAAACCACTAAACCATTTGTTTCTGCAGTTCGAAGAAACTTTGAAACATGTTTAAAATGTTCATCTAAAGAATTTGAAAAGATTAAAACGTCATCAATATAGACAATAATATATTGACTCTGATCATTAAAGATCTCGTTCATAATCCTTTGAAATTCAGATGGAGCATTTTTTAAACCAAAAGGCATAACATTCCACTCATACTGCCCAAATGGAACAGTAAAAGCAGTTTTATACCTATCTTTTTCTGAAATTTGAATTTGCCAAAATCTAGATTTCATATCAAATTTTAAAAAGATTTTTGCGGAGTGCAAATGCTTTAATAAATAAGCCTTATTCGGTATTGGGTACTGAATCCATTGCAAAGCTTCGTTTAGAGGTTTATAATTGATGACAAGCCTTGGCGTTCCTCGCTCAATTTCTGCATTTTTGTTAACGTAGAAAGCAGCACAAGACCACGGGCTACGACTTGGACGAATGAGTTTTTTGTCAAGAAGATCCTAAATTTTTTTTTTACAAGTTTCAAGAAGTTCCTGAGACATTTGAATAGGTCTTGCTTTTGTAGGGATCCGCTTTTCAGAGAAATTTGGCTCATAGGGAAGATCAACAGAATGTTGTTTTCTATTCCAGAAAGCATTGGACAAATCAGCACAGACAGTTTGATGAATTTTATCCAAACAGGATTGGATCCTTTGCTGGACAGCTGGCTATTGGAGCTGTTGTTCAATTCTTTTGAAAGAGATTTCATCCTGGAGATAATTGATCTGGTTTTATTTAAAGAAAAGAGGGTTTAAATCCCTGAATTTGGGTTGTTCAGTAAAAGGAAAGAAAATACTTTTTCCCAAATGCTGTTTTGAAATACCATCATATTCTAATTTACAAGGAATCAATTGTGTTGCAAATGGTGCTCCAAGAATGATTTGTGTTCCCATATCCTTCATAAGAATAAATGGAGTTCTTATTTGCAATCCTTCATTTTGCACAACGACATCAGAAAGTTTGTACTGAACAGATCATAGAGATCTATTAACAGAACTATATCTTTCTGTTGTCTTTGTGAAATATTTGGTGGGAACCAATCCTTCTAAAATACAGTTGGCTTGAGCTCCAGTGTCGAATAATACAGATTGTTCTATAACAAAATCATTATTGATAATGATTTTTGCTTGTATATAGAACTTATGGAGGAAAATTCTTGAAATTACATTCAAAAAAGGTATTTCTTGTTCAGGGTTATTCTCCTCATTTTCATTTTGTAAAACTTGATCAATATTCTCATTAGAAGGATTTTGACCTGAAGAAAGAAGCCCTTGAATTTGTAATAAAACTAATTCATGTGTATCACGGCTTGATTTGAGAGCTTGAACTTCAACCTTAAGCTTGCATATCTCAAATTGAAGATCTTGGATAGTGACAGGTTTAACAGAATGTTTGAATCTTTCCAAAGTTTTAGTCAAATCATATTTGTTATGAAAGACTGAAAGTTTGGAAGAGGATGGAGATGGAGATTGGGCAATAATATCTTTGAATTTTGAAAGATACATACCTCTGTCAGATTCAGGAAGTTTGCTTATAACGTCAAGAAGCAAATCTTGTTCCTTAGTAATGACGTTTATTTGAGGAGGAGAAGAATCATCAGATGATGTCGAATAAAGATCATCATCCTGGATTTGGTTTATTTCTCCAGAAGTAGAATGATCTTCATTAGACTTAGATGAGGATTCGATCAGAAGATTGTTTATTTGCTGAAGGAGGGGTTCCTCAATCTGAATGTTTCTGATTTTTCTGGAAAGGCGACATATTTAGAAATATGGCCAGGCTTGCCACATCTGAAACAAGTTACTTGACCAGTTTTGGGAGGATTTTTAGAAAAATCATTCTTTGGTTTAGAATGAAAATTCTTTTTGTATTTTCTTGGAGGAGTTTGAAAATCATCCTTTTGGTAAAGACGTTTGTTAGTAAAATGTTTATTTTTGGAAAAAGATGGATTAAAATGAGAAGTTTTGTGAGACTTTGATCGAGGTTTCTTACAAGCTGGAAGACCAAATTGTTCACAAAATGATCCTAATTCTTTTTTGTTTATACTCTTTTCTTTGGCAAGTTGGTGTTTTATTCCATCATCTTGACAGATTTTCAAAGCTGTTTTCTGAACATGAGAGATTTACTCTCCATATGTTAGGTTTTCATAAGGTATGCTGCCTTCATAGTGATGTCTAAGTTTGTCTCTAACTTTATCACCAAAAGATTTTGGTAATCTAGCTAGAAACTTTTCTTTCCAAAAACCTTGATTGGCATCATCCCTTTGAAGTACCCTCGATAGGAAAGTATCTTTATACCATCTGAAATCAGATAAAGTCCGACATCGGATGTTAGAAAGAAGTTCAGAAGAGCGATCTCTCCAGATGTTCGGATCACCAACAAAATGTTTGATAATTGAAAAAGTAAGAGTATTAACAGAATCCGGTATAGGCTCACCATTGTGAAGAATAGGAGTTCCATCAGGTTCAGTCTTAACTGAAGAAATAATGTTTGATTTTTCATCAGATGACAGATAATAATCCCACCAACCTTTAAGTTGTCCAGTAAATCCGGAAACTAAAAGATTAGTTATCTCTGTATCTGAATAATCACTTGTTGTCTGATAAGCAGTGCTTACCATGGTCATTTGTTGAAGAATTTGAAGAATGTTTGATTCACTCTGTCCATCTATATTCCACTCATAGATGTTGTTAGAGTTGAAGGATTTGAAAGTTTGATCTTGGTGTTCTTCAGTTAGAATATCTAAGGGACTGGCCCTTGGATAATATAACTTTGAAGATTTTTGAAAAATAGGTGAAGAAGATTTTTTCCAATGTTGGTGATTGATTTGAAAATCAGATTTTGAAGACTCAGTATCAGAAATTTTCTCAAAATTCATAACTTGTTTATTAGAAGAAGAAGCAGAAGGTGTGTCAGGAACAACTCTTTGTTTTAATTGAGTAAGGAGAGTTTGAAGATCAGTAGTAACTTGATTTTGATGTTGCAAGCTTTGGCCAATTTGCTTCATAAGATTTGTGGCATTATTTTTCTTCTGCAAACTTGCCTTAATTCTTGGATCAAGTTGAAAAGGTTTGAACAAAGGTTTGATTATGGATGGAGATTGAATTGTAGGAGCAGGAGAAATTTGTTGAGAAGGGGTTTTGACAATGTGATCTCCAATAATTTGAAGATACTAATTGGTGTAATTGTTTTGTTCTATAAGATTTTTGATATCCTTTGGACAAACAGGGTCTTCAGAATTTCTAGTTTTGAAAGGAGAGGCTATAGGAGGGTTTTGTCTACTGTCTACAATGCCAGGAATTTGATATGACCTTTTTGGAGGAACTTCTGAAGAAATAGTTTGTCCTTCAGATGTTTTCCATTCTATTTTGGTCATATTTATTGTCTGATCAAATGGATATTCTATTTCTTCTTGTGAAGTATAAGCTTCAAACCAAGCAAAAAATGGAATATTCACTTCATACTTTTCAAGGAAACTATAGAATTTTTCTGGGATCTGCTTGCGCATTAATCCTTTAAAATGTTCTAAAAACCAGTTTCTTTGCAAAGTATTTGATTCTGAGTAAAATTCCTTTTGCAAACTTTCTTTATCAATTTGAAATTGTTGTTCAAGAAAACCAATCATTGGAGGTTCACCTAATTCCGTATATGACAAAGGATCAATCGAATTTTGGTCATCCTCTCTTTGATAGTTTGCATGAGGAATTGTCCACGAATTATTAATTCCTTGCATTGAGATGTTAGAAGGTAGATTAGAAGATGGTTGTACATCCTCTGGTGGTGGTGGAGGATTATGTGGTGGAGGAGCCTGTTGCTGTGGTAAAGGAGGATTATTAGTTTGTGGTGGTGGATGTAAATGAATAACCGAAGGAAGAGATCGTTCTGAAGGAAGGGACCGTTCAGAAAAACTGGAATTCCTTGGTAATTCAGAATTTGCAGATCTGAAATCCTCATACCTGGAAGGCATGGATGAAGTAGAACTTTTGGGTCTATCAAAAGCGATTTTAACAGATCCCGATTGAGTTTGAGAAATTCTACTGATTTGGGCTACAAATTTTGGAATAGCTTGGACAACTTAATCCATAACCTAGTCTTCAGGAAGGGTAACATCTCTCCACATGATAGTTCTTGGAACTGTGATATTTGTGTTTGAATAATCGGTTAGAAAAACAACAGTCTGATCGTTGCTTGGAAGATTTTTGACATTTGAAACATAAGAGTTTGAGATCTTATACTGTACTCTACATATTAGGGTAACAGGTATAGATCCAGATTTCATGTTAAAACCATGAAGTTTAAGATTGAGTTTAAGGACATCAAGAATGTTTTTGTCTCTTAAATCAACCGTTTGATTTGGGTAACAGTCGAAATAGACAAGTCCATTATGAAGTCCAAACTCAGCAGCAGCTAGAAGGGAATCTGCAAAATCATAATGTCTTGCATCCCGAAGACAGACTAAACCAGAAGCATTAAGGCCTCGTCTAACAAGGGGTTTGAGAGCAACTTGTACACAAACTATGTGTTAAAAGTTGTAATCTGTTTTGTGTTTATGCATGGATCGTGTAGAAAGAAGGAAAAACTCCTCCTTCTTAGGTTGAATGCCAATGGATTCTTCAACAGTCTTGATCACATAATCAGACTTTTTCAACCATTGCTTTCTGTCAATAAAAACGTCTCTGTTATCAATGACCGGAAGAGTCCAATCATCAACAGTTTGATTTATATTTTTGAAATGAATTTCTTCATAAAAAATATTGTTTGTGGAAGAATATGCTTCATCATTGTTTATGGAGGGATTTGAAGAAGAGAAAGAAGATGAAGAAGAAGAAGGTCGTCGAGAAAAAGATCGAAATATGGAAGACATAAAGCAAAATATAAAGTACAGCAGTCAATAAAAAGTGCAGGAGAAACAACGAAAATAGTAAATAGCAGCGAAAGAAACAATAATTGTAAATCTCCCTTCAATTAGTATCATTACCATTAGGTTCCATAAAGGTATATTAATTAAAAATTTACTAAGATGTACCGATCTCAATATTTGGTTGGATATTCGATAGATTCCTTAGATCTAATGCTCCTTAAAGACAGAAAGTAAAAATGATAACGCATGTTAATCTTAAACATCTAAACGCAGATCAAGCAAAACTTGTTCGTCGTTAAATCTGGACAGTTCAAAGGAATAACGTCGTTAAAGATCCTAAGCCAGCCATAAGGCGGCACTATGTGATGGATCTAGATTTCAATGAAAATCTTATGCTCAAGATCTATACATATGAGAGCCTACAGTGTGGGGCAAATCTACGGGATATGAGAAAACATTTCTCCTACAACATGAGAAATGTTTTTCCCATATTATATATTATATCATTTTTATAATATAATATAATAATATATTATATTATATCCTTTTCAATTTAATTTGTTACTCCCCCTTAGATCACATAATATCTCCTGCACCATAAAATAGGATATCAACAGATTTTCTATTATAATATTCTTTTTATCCTATAATTAATTAAAAGATGGATAAATATATAAAAGATAATTAAATAAGTATAATAATAATTTAATCTACTATATTTTAGAATCTATACTTATTTAATTATAAAATATCTACTTATCAGTATATAGTCGCATAGTGACAGAGGACTCTTCTTTCCTTTTGTTTCTTCTCATCGGACGTTTGGACTCCAATATTCTTTGACGCCTCCTTCCAAGAAAATGCTTGGGATGCTTCAACTTCCCTATGTCCATCGTCCAAGGTGTTTGTATTTTTGTTTGGAGTAAATACCCTATTTGATCCCTGAAAAAAATCACGGACCCCTTTTTGGTCCCTCAGTAAAAAAAACTCATCCCGTAGTCCCTGACCACGTTTGGAACACTTCACTGCATATATCCTCTTCGACCTGCAAGGACTAACGTGGACGGTTTTTGGATTTTACAGGGATTACGAGATGAGTTATTTTTACTGAGAGACCAAAAAGGGGTCCGCGATTTTTTTCAAGGACCAAATAGGGTATTTACTCTTTTGTTTTTGTTTTTATTCAATGGAACTGTACTATATGTAATGATGCTGTTGTAGATTACTATTTGGAAACATGCATCCAATAGAAATGTCTTATGCTGCCCAAGAAGAATCATCCCCAAGCTTCTCTACTTCAAAACGGGAGTATGATGTGTTCTTGAGTTTTGCAGGAAAAGACACTCGCTTGAATTTCACAGATCACTTATATGAAGCTTTTGTTAGAAGAGGTATCAAATCTTTTAGGGATGATAAGGGAATAAAGAGAGGAGACGTTATTGAAGAGAAACTCCTTCAAGCCATCAAGGAATCTCTCTCTGCTATTGTTGTTCTCTCCCACAATTATGCATATTCTACATGGTGTCTGGATGAACTTGAGGAGATTCCTGATCTCGAAAAATATTCGGCGGACATGTTTTTCCTGTTTTCTGCGGCGGTGTTGATCCATTTGATGTTAGATATCAAAGAAAGAGTTTCAGAAAAGCTTTAGCCAAACATGAGAAGGGATTCATAAAAAGCAAAGACAAAGTTCAGAAATGGAGAGATGCTTTGTCACAAGTTAGCAACTTCTCTGGGTGGGACTCTAAGAGTCGGAAAGTTCTCCCCCCCCCCCCCCAAAAAAAAAAGAGTATAAAGTACTGAAGCCAAAATTACATTCAAAATTGACTTAGCAGTATGATCAAATCTAACACCCTTGCCCAATTAAAGATCGACATCGATTTATAATACTTTTTTCAACAATATATCGAAAACTATAGCAGTAGTGTTTATTGTGTCTATAGTTCTTATTTTATTTTTTGGTGAAGGACTATAATTTATATTTATAAGCTCATGGATTTTTTGTTTTGAGGTTAGGAATGAAACAGAAGTCATCCGAGACATTGTCGAAGCAATGTGGAACATCGTATGCTCTAATTTGCCATCTTATGATGATAATTTAGTTGGAATTGAGGCAAGGATAGTTCAGATAAATTCACTCTTAGAGATAAATACAGATAACATTCATTATGTAGGAATATGGGGCATGCGAGGTATTGGAAAGACAACTATTGCTAGACTTGTTTTTGAAAGAATATTTGGCCAATTTGAAATGTCTTGCTTCATTACTAATGTTAGAGAGATTTCAAAAAGAAAAGGCTTAGCAAGATTGCAAAATGATATTATTTTACAATTCAATAAAGGGAAAAGGATACATGATGAGCATTATGGAAAGACCATTCTGAATCGACTTTTTCAGAATAGAAAGGTTCTCCTAGTCCTTGATGATGTAAATCATGTGAGCCAATTAGAGAATTTGGCAAGTCCAAAATGGTTTGGGGTAGGGAGTAGAGTAATTATAACAACTAGAAAATTGCACTTGTTGAAATCACAAGGCGTGCATAGAATATATGAGGTCAACCCCATGGAAAAAGATGAATCTCTTGAGGTCTTTTCCAAGAAAGCATTTAAGAAAGATTATCATGAAGATGATTATTTAGTATTGTCAGAAGCCGTGGTTATATACATGAGGTATTCCTTGGGCGCTCTATGTTTTAGGTTCCTTATATGTGGAAGAAGTCTCCTTGAGTGGGAAGAAACTTTAGAAAGGATGACACAAATTCCAGATAAAGATATTTTTCAAATTCTAAAAGTAAGTTATCTTGGATTGAATGACGAAGAAAAGACGATTTTTTTAGATATTGCATGTTTCTTCAATGGAGGAAAAAGAGATGAAGTAGGTCAAATTTTGAAGAGTTATGATCTTCATCCAACTATTGGAATGAATATTTTGATTGAAAGAGCTCTATTGGTTGAAAAGAAAACATTGAATGGAGAAACATATTAGAGGTCCATGATTTACTTCAAGAATTAGCTAAGGCCTCGTTTGTTACAAAAAAAGTTTGGAGAAGGAAAGGAATGGAAAGGAAAGGAAAGGAAGATTTGAAAGATGAGGGAAGATGGTTTGAGTTGTTTGGTAGGAAGAAAATGAAGAGGTGATAGTTGGTAAGGAATTAGGAAATGTCTATTTTACCCTCAAAAGAAATTAATTCAAAATAAAAAAGAAAAATATTTTTTTTGCTAAAATATATTTTTTAAAAATATATTCTTATTAAGTTTGAACTCGTGAAAAAAAAATTCTCCAGATTCAAACTTCCCGCCAAAATTTGAACTTCAGGGGTAAATCTGTCAAGTTCGAACTTTCCTGGGAAGATTGGAGCTTTCCTTCCATTTTTGGATGGAAAGTATCTTCCCTCAAATAAGGGAAGATTGAACCTCATTGGAAGATACTGACTGGACTTTCTCTGTAACAAACACCTCAAATTCATGGGAAGATTGAGATCTTCCCTTTCCCTCCCCATTCTTTCTTTATAACAAACGGGTCCTAAGAGTATTGTTTTTCAAGAATCTCCTGGCCATGTTCGCGGACGAAGTAGGTTGTGGAATCTGTAAGACATCGATGAAGTATTGAAAAATGATAAAGTGAGTTCCTCATTTCCAAATGCTTACATGTTCTTTTAATAATTCTAAGGCCTTGTATACACTTTTCTTTGAAACCATTCTCACGTTATTCTTCTTGCAATGCACATTTTGTTAGGGATTCGAAGGAGTACAGGCTATTGCTTTGCCTTTTAACCTAGATGGAAAAATACAAGTACATTGTGAAGCATTCTCAAATATGTGCAATCTCAGGTTACTCATTATATCAAGTGAACTGAAACTTCCCATGGGTCTCAAATGCTTTCCTAATGCATTAAAGGTTATTCAATGGAGGTGGTATCCTCTTGAGACTCTTCCGGTTGGATCTGAGTTGGATAAACTTGTTGATATTCAAATGCCTTTTAGCAAAATAAAACTTTGGAATGGCTTGCAGGTGAAACACTTCATACCTCATTGTTTTCTTGCATATTTGTGTTTTGATACTAATACAATTATTTTGTGAGACTAATTTTCCTACATTTTTATTCATTTGATCAGCTCATGAAAAAAGTTGAAGTTTATTGATGTAAGCAATTCCAAATATTTGGTTGAAACCCCAGATTTCTCAGAAATTCCATACTTAGAAAAATTAAATCTTGAAGGGTGCTCTTCTCTTATTGAGGTTCATCATTCACTTGGAGAGTTGGAAAGGCTTCTTGAAGTGAACTTGTCATGTTGCACAAGTCTTGAAATCCTTCCGAAAAAATTGGAAATGAATTCTTTGACAAAGTTAGATATTAGTTAATTCTTTGACAAAGTTAGATATTA
Source organism: Acacia crassicarpa (assembly GCA_034222035.1). Classification (NCBI taxonomy): domain Eukaryota; kingdom Viridiplantae; phylum Streptophyta; class Magnoliopsida; order Fabales; family Fabaceae; genus Acacia; species Acacia crassicarpa. Next base: position 47,942,422 of record JAWXYG010000003.1, read on the forward strand.
GTTGGTGCGATAAACTTTCAATTCTTCCAGAGTCTGGGAAATGTATGAAAAAATTAACAACGCTTGATGCAAGGAAAACCACCATAACCAAACTTCCAGAATCACTTGGATTCTTGTCTGGTCTTAGAGATCTGGACCTGAGGGGCCCCCGAAAACTTGTTCTTCAAACGTCTGTATTTAATCCAACATCATTAACCATGTTAGACTTGAGCTACTGTGGCATTAGTGATGAATCAATTCCTGAAGATTTAGGGGGTTTGTCATCATTAATTACTTTGAATTTGGAAGGAAATGATTTTGATAATTTACCCATTGGTTGATTCTCCAATCTTTTTCAGCTACTTCATCTTTATTTGAATAATTGTGAAAGGCTTAAGTCACTGCCAAAGTTTCCATCATGGTTAATTAAATTATATGCAACTGGTTGTGACTCAATGGAGCTTTTATCATCAGATGAGATGTGGAATATAGTTTCATCTCTTGACCATGACGTATGTTTAACTATGATTTATGTATATTTTTCTTTAAACTAAAAATGTATAACTTGATTTGTTTATTCCTTGTTTTAGTATCGCCGTCAAACTAATTATGAGAAAAAGGTGCTCCAGTCCATTCAGGTATAAATGTTGGTGATCTCTTTGTTTATATTTTTCATTCTTATTTTCAAAATATTTACATGCAATGGAAGTTTAATTAATGTTGTTACAGTCAGGATATGTACCTGATGCAGATTTTCTCGCAATAATGCCGAAATCTGAGATACCTTTATAGTTTCCCAACAAAGGTTTTATTTCGTTAAATGAAAATGGTACTTTGGAATATGAATTAGTGGTGGAAATTCCTCCATATTTTCGTGCTAGTAACTGGTCTGGACTTGCTGTATGCCTTGAAATGAGAGACAGGTCAACGATGGGGCAAGGGTCCGCAGGTGCAGAGGGTAAATTTTGAAGTTTTTTTTTTTTGGGTGACGAATGGGTTTATGAGCAATGGCTTCTACACTGTTATTGGCGGTGGTGTTCGTGTTTGATCTCGTCGCTTTTGCTCTTGCTGTTGCTACTGAGCAGAAGGGAAGTTCTGTGAGTCTGTCTTCTCGCTTTCCCTCTTTTTGTTTCTTCTACTTCAATCCTTACGCCGGGACGATTGGCTATTTAACTTTAGTTGTGTTGTGCGCTCCTTATCAATATACTCGTTTGGTGGTTGTGATCATGGAGACAGAAGGGTGAAATTGAAGTAAGTTTCCATGTGTTGATATATCTATATAGAATTTTGTTGATTAGGCTTTTGTAAAGCTTCGCATATTGCTCTGATTGTTTTCTAATCGCAAAGAGAGTTATGTATCTTGAAGAATTGAAGGGAGAAGACGTGGGTGGTGGAGAGGAAGGGAAAGTATATCTCGGAAATGGTGTTATTGGCGGGACAAATTTTGTCATGTCAGATGCGAAAAGGGGTTTGGATGGAGCGGGGGCTCGTGCTCTCTTCTATCCCACTCTACTTTATAATGTCATTAGGAATAAGATGCAGGCCGAGTTTCGGTGGTGGGATAAGGTTGATGAGGTATGGTTTTGTAACCTCCTGATTTTCTCTTCATATACAATGATATCAAACTTCTATGACTGGGTGAAATTATTTTCCAGGATTGAGCATGGCGTTTCATTTGTTGCTATCCTATGGTAGTTTTAATTAGATTATTTCTAGGTCATGTTTGATTAATTTGGTATTTGGTTGGCATGATATACCTCTATTTGGTATTTGGTTGCATAATGTTCTTATGTTCTTTTGGAATGTATGCTTCTCTTTTAGTCTGTTTCCATATACATGTATCATTCAATTGTCAAATATGTCTATATTCCGTGGGCGTATCCTTATTCTTTTTGCTAGGCGGATACACATAATGGTCTTTGTTCTATGGGAAAGTGAGCTTCTCCTATATTCTGATGCACTTATTTTTCAGTCCATATTATTAGGTGTTCCCTTCCCTATTGATGTTCCCTGCTTAAAGGAGCTGGGTGTTTGAGGAGTCATCACATTGAACGAGTCATATGAGACTTTAATTCCTACGTCACTTTATCACGTGAGTGTTGTTTATATAGGTTTTCTTACTGAATAGAAACACTACCTACTTATTTTGCTAATTGATAAATTGGGTTCCTGTAATTTTTTATGAATGTTTAGAAACTGTAACCAAGTCTGGTGGTGTTTCAGTGATTTTATATTTAATGTATTTTCATCATGTTCGTTTGTGGTTTAATTCATACTTAAACTTGGCAGGCTTATGGAATTGACCATCTTGTGATTCCTACTAGAGATTACTGTTTCGCACCTTCACTGCATGACATATGCTCTAAGGAACTGACTTTGCTATCCTAGGAAGACTACTAAACACCCCAGGTATGCGTCATCTCTAGCATGCTAACAATTTTGGCCTCATGATGTGTCTAAGTTTGAGCTGCAATGTGATTGGTGAGTTCAGCAAGCAGAGCTTAGATTGTTCTGCAAGTTGAAGTTTTTTTTTTCTTATTTATATTATTTTGTTTTTTAATGTATTTAAAACTTTCCTTAAAACTTTCCAAGTTCAGCAAGTAGAGCTTGGACTGTTATTAATGAAAAATGTCGTTGTAAGATAATTATGGTTTGTCTGCATCTTCTATACTACGACTGTTATTAATGAAAACTGTCATTGTAAGATAATTATGTGACGTCTGCATCTTCTAAAACAGTCGTTTAAAATATACGGCAAACGGTTGTAGCTATTATACTTACTACGACTGTTTAGGATGAAAACTGTCATTGTAAGACAATTATGTGATGTCTGTATCTTCTAAAACGGTTGTCTAAAATATGTTAGTTCTCAATGTGTTTTGATGATTAACAACAAGTGTAAACATGTGTTGAAGTTTTTCAAAATCTGTTAAAAAGAGTTCAACTGTTGCATACTCGAGTATAGGTATGATTACTCGAGTATAAAACTGTTGAAGGATTACTCAACTGCATTTTATAAGTCAATACTGCAGTATGGTGAGCCTTACTCGAGTAAGGAAGTTCCAGAGAGCAATCAAGATTTTGAACTGAAGATGCATACTCGAGTAAAGGAATGTTTACTCGAGTATAGGCCATCCAGAGAACAACCAAGTTTTTCAAACTTAGTCAATACTCAAGTATAGGAAGCTATACTCGAGTAAAGGACTTCCAGAGAGCAAAAACATTTTTGAACTAAGTTGCATACTCGAGTATAGGACTTACAGAGAGCAAATCTTTTTTTTTTTTTAAATTGAATGCATACTCGAGTATAGGTATGCATACTCGAGTATTGGACTTACAGAGAGCTCCAAAGATTTTATAACTGATGCATACTCGAGTAGGGTTTTACATACTCGAGTAAAGAGCTCTTGAACTGATTTTCAAACGTGGCACTTGTTCTTGCTTACTCAAGTAAAGGTTTGTGTACTCAAGTATTGACATGGAGTAACTTCTCGCTTTTTGAGAAATTGAGTAGCATACTCGAGTAAGAGTTTCCATACTCGAGTATGGGGCATACAGAGAGGTTACTAATTTGTCAAGGACTTGCTTACTCAAGTATACAAATGTTTACTCAAGTATAGAGGCATTTTGAACTTGGAATCTTTCAAACAAACAGTGCCTTACTCGAGTAAGCCACTAACATACTCGAGTAAAGAACTTTTTTTCAAATACAAGTCACGATGGTTTGCTTCTGGAAGTTGCTTACTCCAGTAAACATATAGATACTCCAGTAAGGACACTCTCACACAGTGCCATACTCGAGTGGAGAAGAACTTACTCGAGTATACAACGGTAACATTTGAATTTTGAATTTCACGAATTCAGCAAACACTGTTGTTTGATCTAGTTGCTTCCATAATTCACTAGCATATGTTCCTAGCTATGTTTAACAAGTTTGTTAAGTGCATTTCAGCTAGAACAGATGAAGATTATTGAAGGTCAAACTCAAAAAGCAAAAAGTGAACAGTGCATTTAATGCACTTCTGCAAATCCATCCACTTTCAGCTAATCCACCTGAGCACGCCTAATAAACGTTAAAGAATGCTTACTACTACAAGCAAAGTCATCTCCAACGGGCAAATTCTCAGAGAGCCACATCAGATTCATTTAACACTTGGATTAGCAGAAGTCTAGAGAGAGAAGATGACCAGACTTAGTGCAAATCACTCCCAACGGTTGGAATCATCTTGCAACGGTCATTTAATGTTCTCTACCTATAAATAGAGAGCATTAACTTCTTCTCAAGCTGATACACCAACTCAGAGTGAAAATTTATTAAGTTCATTTATTGTGTTCAGCTTTCACTTGTAATAGTATCAATTTGATACTTGTGCTTCAGTGTTCATTCTATCTACTCTGTGACAGAGTCATTTACTTGTAAATCATTTATTGATTGAGATAACTACAAGTCAGGGGACTTGGTAGTTGGGGTGTATTGATTACAACTTGTAAGGGGGAGTGTGTTCTAGTGAGAGAACAACTCTTAGTACAGAGTGTATAATCAATATTGTTGAGTTAGTGGATTGAAAATCCCAAGTGAGGCTTAGGGACTAGATGTAGGTCAGAGAAAGGACCGAACCAGTATAAATTGTTTGTGCAAAGCTTCTTCTTCCCTACTCCTTTGTCTTACCCTGTTTTAAGGTGTCAAAAACAGAGTTTTATCTTTAAATTTTAAAGATACCCAATTCACCCCCCTCTTGAGTATCAAGCTCCAATCTACAAAATATACGGAAATGGTTGTAATTATTATACTTACTACAACTATTTAGAACAAAAACTGTATTTGTAATTAGTCGTTGTAAGATACATTGAAGACGACCGAGATTGAAAGGATGTCGTTGTTATTTGTCATTGTAAATACATTTAAAACGACTGCATAGAAAACGGTCGTGTATGTTTTAACTTTCTATGACACCCTATTTTTACGACTGCTTATAAACAGTCGTTTAAGCGTAATTTAAATAGTCGTTAATAAGCCATTTTGCAGTAGTGTCAACAATACATTAAATACAACAATAATCTAACAATGCACCCATATTAATATTTCGAAATTTTTTGTAATTTGTAACTATTCCCTAGATATCTCTCTATATTTTTTAAGCATTTTTTTTTGTATCTTTATTTTAATTGTTATGATATTCATGGAAAGAGGAGGGCATGCCAAATGACATGAGGAGGAACTCCTAACATCCCTAATTTTATATGATCAACAAATATAATGTCAATCTCGTTGTTTGTTTGTTTGTTTTTTTCTTTGTCCATGACTAGAAAGACATGAGCTTTCATTTGTAATTATTTTTTCCTACGAATAATAGCTTACCATAAAATATCAATCACATAAAACATCGTCATATGGACTTTTAATTTTAGATTTAAATAAGGTATTTTAGAAAATAACATATCATATTTATTAATAATTTTTTATAATAATTAACTATCTTATTTAATATAATACAATTGGTTAAATAGTTCTTATATTAAGTACTAGACGAGTATTATAAAGAAAATAATTAAATAGTGGGCTATATGGGATTTTAATATTGAGGATATATTTTTCTTAAAATAACTGAAAATTTAGGGGAAATGCTTGCAGAAATTTCAAATAATAGAAATAATTATACCGAAGGATGACAGGTAATTCTTGATTTATTGTTGTTATTGTAGGACTGGAATTTTAACATCAACCCATTACGGAGTTGGGTGCCTAATTTTGCTGTAAAAATTAGATGTATGGAACACAAATGATTATGTCAATAAAATATTTTTTAAAAAAAAAAAATAATAAGCATTTGATTGGTTATGCTTTTGATGAATAGATTTAAATTTCAGGGTGACAACTGCGAAGGGAAGGGATATGAAAAACATATACGAATTGAGTGAAAAAAAGAGAAGAAAAGAAATCGAATTTTTATCATTTTATGGAGATATGGAAGTTAATCATGTTCAGGTGTTTCAATATAATTATAATTTTTATGGTGCTTAAATTTCAATTTTGAGCCAGGAAAAAAAAAATTATTAACTTAGATATAGGTTATTGAATAAAATTCTCTCATCATAATATGTTAAATTTAAACATAAAATGAATTATTATATACAATATAAAAATATCTAAACGAAAATTACTTTTAATTAATTTATTGAAAATTAATTAAATTTAACAGAACATAGAATTCACAATGGATTATGCTTCAATGAACGAATATAACGTTTGTTGATGACTTGATGTATAACATAATAAATATATTACTCTCTTTGGTTTTAATTATAGGATTACACTCTAATTTTTGTCAATTTATTTCTAAAATACCCCTATTGATACTTTCTCAATAATATTTAAACACAATAATAATTTAATAATATACACATATATTCTATATATAAAGTTAATGTCACATGCACTTTAATTCTATTGTTATTTTTAATAAAATAATTTTGAGCAATTTTTGTCATATTTTTCTCATATTACTCCTCTTAATACTTCCTCCACAATAATTAATTTAATAACATACTTATATTCTATCAAGTGAGAGATTTTACTTTCTTTTTTTTACTCAAATTCTCTGTTAAACGTTGAAGAGCCGTAAGATTAATTTAATTGAGGCGGTCAATATTTTAAAAAAAAATTAGCATTGATGGTTCTGAATTGATACATGAATAACGAAGTACGTCATAGGACAATGATATATGAAATTATGAAGCTTAAGCCGAAACATAAGTTGTTTATTTATAATATAAAGCACAGTTCAAATAAGAATGAGGGATTATATAAAATTAGCAAGGCAATTGAAGTACAAAATTTATATAAGAGCATTTTTGGAAAATAAATAAAATTAACTAATTTAACTCTTATCCTTAATCCCTTCAAAATTAGTTAAATATATATCCTATAATTAGGACCAGAAGTATTATTATATATGAGTCATTTTTGCCTCTAACACATGCTATTTTCCTGTTATTGTCAGCTACAATTATGTCTTCAAGAAGGAAAGGAAAAACTATAGAAATCAATACAAATAATTTAGATCAAAATATATGGGGCAAAAATATAATATATAAATAAATATGGAAAATAAGGGTTTACACTTTTTCATTTTTCCTCTTTCTAATTTTCTTCTCAAAATCTCATTAGATTAAAAAATTTAGCGGTTAAAATTGTGATTTTTATAAAACTATTGTTAGTAACATAAATAAATACACTTAAACAGTTAAAATCTAAGCTAAATAATGATGATGGTAATACAGATAAAAGGAAAAAAAAATTATTTAGAAAACAATGTAATAATGACTTTATATAATATTAAAATAGGACCGTCCCTTGTACTCAGGAAGATGAGATACTGGGACAAAAAGGAGAAAGAAGAAAATGGGAGGATTTTTTTCCTTAAAAAAATATGAATAATTCTAAAGTGAGAAGCTAAAACCTACTTTAGTTTCATCCTTGAGGGTTGCCCTCGATAACTTTATCCAAAAAGAAGAAGAAAAAAAAAAGAGGCCACTTTATATAATATTATAAGTGAAGAGGGCAAAACAAAAGAATTATACACACACACATATGTAAAATTGCGTGGGTGGTTGGTTTGACAGTATTTTCGGGATTGCAACGTTTTATTTTGGGAAAATATCAATGAGGTTTCAAGGAAGAGAAAAAATATCAAAAAAAGTCTAAACTCCAAATTCTCTATCAAAAAACTTCCTAGGGACCATTTTTTTTTTTTAATATTAGTTATGGAAATCCAATATCAAAAAAGTTTCGTTGTCACAATGACTTTTCATGTTGTTAAAATAACTTTTTATGTTGTTAAAATTTCTCTATAAAAATATTGTGAAAATGACTTTTCATGTTGTCAAAATGATTTTTCCAGTTGTCAAAAAGTTTTTAAGTTTTTCCTCCAGTATGTAAAATTTTAGAAACTTGAAATTTTTTTGACAACATGAAAAAAATCATTTTGATAACGAATCTTTTTTGATATTAGAATTCCATAACTAATAGAAAAAAATGTCTATAGGGACTTTTTGATAGGGGATTTAGGATTAAGATTTTTTTTAAATATGTTTTCTCTTCCTTGGGAGCTCAATGATATTTTCCCTTCTATTTTAGTATTCATTTCTCCATTTTGCTTGTCTTTATTCAAGATTGTCACTTTCCTCCAATCTACTACAAACACAGGTTCACATTAGGTGCTTGTCCTAATGTGTTTCTTACGTACTTGTCCCTCTAATTACAGAGACAAGCACATAAGAAGTACAAAAGGAACAAGCACCTTATGTGCTTCCTACAAATGGAACACTTTCCTGCAATCTATTACAAATTCATGAATTCACATTAGATCTTTTTTCTTAGGTGCTTTTTATGTGCTTCTCCTTCTAATTAGAGTCTCCTTCTAATTAGAGGAATGAGGGCATTATATATATATATATATCATTTATTTAGATTAAATTATATGCTTCATCTTGAATTTTTTTTTACTCCCTAGTATCTAAATTAATTGATTTTCAAGGATACCTATGTTATAGAAAAAAAAATATTTCTAAATGCAGAACTATAAATTAATTAATTTAAAATATTGTATAAAAAAAATTCATGATATATCATATTATTTAATATAAATAAATAAAATATATATAAAAATTAACATAACAAGAACCTAAAGAAAACACCAAATGTAAACCCCAAATTCATTCATCCTTTGTTTGTATCGGAGAAATTAGTAGCACTCTGACACCTGTGATGCCTCCTTGTTAATCAAAATGATAAAGTGGGTGTCTTCGTAAGAAAAATACTAACTTTGAATAAAGAAGTGTCATGATAACAAGGGCAAGGAGGAGTAGAATAAGTTCTGACAAATGTATCTTGAGAAGTCTTTTTTTTTTTTTCCTTTTTTTACTAAAAATTTTAGGAAAGGGGTTGGATTCACTTAAAATCCAAGGGCAAGGCGCTTTAGCTTTGCTCCCTAAGGTATACAGGACTAAGTACACATGTCTTCACCTCAGCCTGCGTTTCCACAAGTTCACATCACCTAGAATGCCTCTCCCAGTGCTTTGACCAACTTCAACCCCCTCCCTTTAATGAGAGTATATGACCCCTTTACCAATTGAGGCCAAGGACGAGGGATTATCTTGAAAAGTCTTGCTCTAACAAATATGTTCAAATGTGGTGGATTAAAATAAATTGCGGAGGTTTCAATGCTTAATCCTTCTTTCTAAGATTTATAGGAGTGTAAACAAGCAGGCGTGAGGTAACAAATGTGACTAAACTTAAAACCTAATATTAAATGGACAAAATAATTAAATAATGAAAAAAAAATCAGTCAACATTCTCCCTCCTTATTTATGGAATTACACTGAACAAATTTTGCATATAGTCCAATAAAGCTGACAAACCTGATGAATAATCATGATCATATCGTGATGAATAATCATGATCATTTACTGATGAATAATCATGATCATTTACTGATGAATAACCATCATCATATAGTGATGATCCATACCCAAGGACTCTGCGAAGTAGTCTCGAAGGAATCTTGACCTCAGAAGGAGGAGTATGTTGGCGATGGGTGAATTGGTTGAAATGATTGGGATGACGCCACTTTTGTATATCTTCTTTACATATCACTCTCCACCCATATCCCAATATATAAGGTGCTTTGGGAATACCGTCTGTGTGGTAATATCCGCGGTCTCCATGCTTGTCGTGAGAAGAAAGTTGGATGTGAAGTGAATTGTTACCACCTCTTAGGTATTGCCAACAGGTTTTCTGATTAAATTCCAACACTATAATGCAGAAGCCATCAAGTTCATGCAAACTCCAAATACGATGTAACCACTCTGCCCCTCTATTATATTTATAATCTTTTGGAGCTTTACTATTACAACTAATCAAACCATCACGCCCTTTTAAATGCAAGCATACAACAATTCCTGACCATTTACTAGCACGGAAATTTGGAGGTACGTCCACTTCTATCTTACACTCATATGTTTCTATATCACATTCTATGTTTGGATCAAACCATGATGGTATTTTGTCTCTTGATGGCATAACTACAAAGAAATTCCTGAGCGGATATTCTGGCTGCATACATACCAAACTATCGTTAACATCAATTACGCAATGAAGGGAGCATATACATGTGAGAAAACGACACAAAATTGAGACACATACCTCAACCTCAATGTCCTTCAACTTGAATGGTGAGTCATAATATTTCTCACAAGGAAATGGCATATTTTCTTCTTCTTCGTCAGAGATTACATATTTAGTTTGCCTCCGGCACTAAAATGAAAAATTAGTCATGTAATGCATATGTAGAAAAAAAAAACAGTACACATAAATCATTAGACAGAACATAGGAAGACCAACATACCTCATGGTCAAGTGAAGTCACCAAATTCAACAATTGTTCATCTAATGAATTTTTCATTGAATAACAACCGTTTGCTTCTAATCGAATTAGCCGTGGTGGAAGCCTTGGCAATGACACAAGCCTTGTGCAACCTGCCAATGAAAGAAAGACAAGTCCAAAAAGACCAGAGAAGCAATCAGTGGGTAGATTCATTAAACTACTTGCACATAGATTTAACCATCTAAGACCAGTCAAGGATCCAAGTGATTCAGGAAGACTAGTTATAGCAGTGTGACTCGCATCAAGATATGATAATTTCTTCATATCTTCCCCAAACTCTGGGAGCTTTTCAACATTTTTACACCTACCAAGATCTAACATTCTCAAGGAATTTGTTTCCAATTTACTTGGTAGGCTGTTAAGATTTTCACAACCATGTAAGTCCACCTCAACAAGCTCTTTCAACACTCCAAGTGATTCATGAACCTTGACAAGGGATGCACATCCTGAAAGACATAAATGTCCCAAAGATTGAACATTTGAGAAGTCTGGAGTTTCAATAAAATTGGGAGATTCCCTCAGGTCGATAAACTTCAAGTGATTCATGGACTAGTCAAACAAAAGACAATAGAATGATAAGTCTCACTAAACAATGAATCAATAAAACGTGGATACGTAGATATGTTTTTAAGATAAATAAGCATCAACCTCACCTTTATGCCATTCCAAAGTTGCTTCATGTTGCTCTCTGGCATTTCAATATGAACAAGTTCATCCAATGGAAGTGGAAGAGCTTCCAAAGGAAAACGTAGCCATCGCACAAATTTTAATGCACTAGAAAGTTTCTTCAATCCTGTTGGTACCTCTAGTGGACCATTTAAGAGGAGTAATCTAAGTCTACTCATCTTTGAAAAGGCTTCAGGATGTACTTTTATTTTGTCTCCGATCCAATATTTGTCCATAACAATAGCTTCTGTTTCTCCAGATCCCTAGTAAAATATGTCATTTTCCATAAAAATAACATGAAAATGATAAAAAAGTAATATTAAAAACCTTAAAGGAATGTCAACAAAATGAGAGACATGGAAAATAAGGCACTCACCTCGTTAGTTTCTAGTACATCCTTAATGTCCCTAAACTTCCGCAATCTGCTATTGGGGAATTTTTGTTGAATTATATACCAACCCAGGTCTTCATATAAATCATGCATATCTAATTCGCCACCATCAGTTTCAACTACTAAAGTTTTTTCAATCAGGACTTTTATACCAAGTATAGGATCAAGATCACAAGCTTTCAAAATTGGAGTCACTTCTTCTTTCCTCCAACCCTTGAAAAGACAAACAATATCTAAAAATATTGTCTGTTCTTTCTCATCTAATCCATCATAACTTATTTTAAGTACTTCAAGAATATTTTCAAGAATATTTTTATGAGGATTAATTTGCTTCAACTTGTCTGAAGCATCTCTCCACACAGCTTCCTCACTTCTCCCACAAAGATAAGAACCCAAAGCTTGAAGTGCCAACGGAAGGCCTCCCGCATATTCAACAATAGATTTAGAATATTGCAAATACTCGTCTTCAGGATGATTTTTGTTGAATGCTTTTTTTGAAAAGATTTGAAGAGATTCATCATCATTCATGGTTTTCATCTCATATATTCTTTCCACTCCAAATGAAGTGAGCAAGTGGCAATCTCTTGTTGTAATAATTATTCTACTTCCTTTGCCAAACCAATCTGGACTTTCAGCCAAATCCTTTAATTGCTTCATATCATCTATGTCGTCAAGGACAAGGAGGACCTTTTTCTCATGGAGGTGTCTTCTTATCATCTGCACTCCTTCATGACTATCATTTACCTCCAAGTCATTTATTTGGAGACCAGAAAGAATACGTTTTTGCAAAGAGACTAGACCTTTAGGCAAAGCATATTTAACTTTTTCAAGGCAACAACAAATTTCAAACTTGTCGGATAGTTTTTCAAAAACAACTCTAGTCAGAGTTGTTTTACCCACACCGCCCATGCCCCACATCACCACAAAACGTTTGTCATCTAACCCAATCTCCAAGAATTGAATCACATCACCCACTTTTGAGTCAATTCCAACCAAACTGTCACCAAAAGATGGTAATTTAGTACTTAAAAAACTCCATACTTCTCCAACTATATTTTGTATCAGATCTGCTTCATGCCTAACAAAAAAAGCATTGTTAGCATGTGTTTTATATATATATATATATATATATATATATATATATATATATACATGTAACAAGGAATTGTTTTTAAATTTTCATAAGAATATAAAGTCAAGAACAGGTATGGAAATAAGTGGGACGTGAATTGTTGAGCAAGTCACAGCAAAATTGATGGATACAAATTCATCAACATAGTAAATATCAATGTGTACTGTCATTCAGTTAATCCATTCATCATTCAACATTTGATTTTTCTCTTAACTAGAAAATTAAATGAATACCTTTCTGTTTTCCGTTGTCACATTAATATGTTTCTCACAAATTAAAATGATCTTACCCACAGGTATAAAGGGACTTTTAATTTCAAGTAAAACAAAATCTCCATAAAGTAAAAAAAAGTGAAGAAAAAAAACAAGAAAAGTTATCATTCAGAGACTTCACATGTTACAAAGAAAACAATTGAATAGTAAGAAATATGGGATTTCCTTATAGAAAATATATTTTTCTTTAAAATAACTGAAACTTGGGGGAAATGGTTATCGAAACTTAAATAAAATTAGAAAAACTTACACTGAAGGACAACTGATAATTACTGTTAGGCACAATTAAATTTGTAATTATATTATTGAATTTGTTAAGTGTTATTATTTCCTTTTCTTTTTCCTTTTTTTTTTGATCTCACTGGATATTTATAAAAAAAAAATCTCATTTATTTATTTTATGTATCTTTAATATCAATTAATTGATTTTTCAACTAAAAATCACTTAATCGATTAAATGATATTGACATGGCATTTGTTATGCTTTACTTGTTTTTTTTTTCCCTTAAATTATTCTTGATGATCATTTTGGACCAACCAAAAAAAAAAACCTTTGATTTAGGAATTTTTTTTTATATCATATTTTAATATTGATATATAGAGCAATAAAAATTATAATTTTACGGTACTTGAAAATAAATTGAGTCAGGTCAAAGAAAAAATTATTGATTCTCATGAATCTTGATAATATATGAAAATATTAAATAAGCTATAAAGGTTAATAATAGACATTGCATATAATTTAAACAAATCTAAGCGAATTCTACTTATAAATTATAATGAAGTTATTGAAAAGAAATTAAAATTAACATAACCAGCATATCCATAATAGACGTAGAATGAATATATTACACATGAATTATTAATGGCTGATTCTCATTTGTGTTCAAATGGATGCCAGATTTTCCAGTTATTGTCTAAAAAGAAGACTATGAAAATGATTATGACCGATTTAAACCAAAATTATAGATCATGGCAAAAATATATAAAGTTAAAAACAGATGGAAAATATGATTAAATGGTTGTAAAAGAAAACTTACTTGTCCCTGGTGTCCCATCCAGACAACCTGCCAATATCTGATAAAGCAGTTCTCCACTTTTTCACTTTGGTTTTATCTCCTTCGAATTTCGCTTCAAGTTCAGCCAAGGCTTCCCCAAAACTTTCTCGTTGGTCTCGTACATCAGTTGGATTAACATTATGGAAGATGGGCAAAACCCTTCCACCCAATGCATTTTGAGATTCAAGAATTTTTTGAAGCTCATCAAAACACCATGTAGATTTTGCATAATTTTTGGAGATGACAAGAACTGCACAGAGAGAATCCTCAATTGCTTGAAAGACGTAATTTATGTCTTCCCCTCTCAGAAGATCTACATCATCCCTAAAACATCTGATGCCACTTCTAATGAAAGCTGCATATAAGTGATCTGTGAAATTCAAGCTAGTGTCTTTTCCTGCAAAACTCAAGAAAACGTCATATTTCCATTCAGGACTTGAATTATGGGTATTAGAGGTAGAAGGTTCTCCTCCAACATTATATGCCGTTTTAGGGGTTCGACCCTTTCGTTTTTTCTCCTGTGTGATGGGCAAAGACATGGAAAGTAATAAGAGGTATGAAATTAAAACAAGTAGACGAAACAATAATAAAGAAATTTCTGAAGGGGAGATATTCTGGCTACAAACATACCAAATTGTTCTTAACATTAATTACCCAATGTGGGAGCATATACAAGTGAGAAAAAGACAAAATTGAGACACATACCTTTTCATCCTCCAACTCTTCTAATAACCAATAATAGTATTGCTTTCGAGGGATTGGTTCCTCATGAGAGAATACATATTTAGTTTGCCCATGGCACTGAAATATAAAATTAGTCATGTAATGTATATGTAATAAGAAAACAGTACATATAAATCATTAGATAAAATGTAAGAAGACCAACATACCTCATGGTCAAGTGAAGTCGCCAAATTCAACATATGTTCATCTAATGAACTTTTCATTGAAGAACAACCGTTTGCTTCTAATCGTGGTGGAAGCCTTGGCAATGACACAAGCCTTTCACAACCCGCCAATGAAAGAAAGACAAGTCCCAAAAGACCAGAGAAGCAATCAGTGGGTAGATTCATTAAACCAGTTGCACTTAGATTTAACCATCTAAGACCAGTCAAGGATCCAAGTGATTCAGGAAGATTAGTTATAGCAGTGTGACTTGCATCAAGATACGATAATTTCTTCATACCTTCCCCAAACTCTGGGAGCTTTTCAATATTTTTACACCCACCAAGATCTAACATTCTCAAGGAATTTGTTTCCAATTTACTTGGTAGGCTGTTAAGATTTTCACAACCATGCAAGTCCACATCAACAAGCTCTTTCAACACTCCAAGTGATTCATGAACCTTGATAAGGGACGCGCATCTAGAAAGACATAAATGTCTTAGAGATTGAACATTTGAGAAGTCTGGAGTTTCAATAAAATTGGGAGATTCGCTCAGGTTGATAAACTTCAAGTGATTCAAGGACTAGTCAAACAAAAGATTGTATAATGATCAGTCTCACTAAACAATGAATCAATAAAACATGGAAACGTAGATGTCTTTTTAAAATAAATAAGCATCAACTTACCTTTATGCCCTTCCAAAGTTGCTTTATGCTGCTACGTCGCATTTCAATATGAACAAGTTCATCCAATGGAAGTGGAAGAGCTTCCAAAGGAAAACGTGGCCATCGCACAAACTTTAATGCATCAGAAAGTTTCTTCAATCCCATGGGTACCTTGGGTGGACCATTTAAGAGGAGTAATCTGAGTCTACTCATATTTGAAAAGGCTTCAGGATGTACTTCTATTTTATCTCCGTACCAATAGTTATCCATAACAATAGCTTCTGTTTCTCCAGATCCCTAGTAAAATATGTCATTTTCCAAAAAAATAACATGAACATGATAAAAAAAGTAATGTTAAAAACCTTAAAGGAATGTCAACGGAATGAGATACATAGAAAATAAAGCACTCACCTTATTATTTTCTAGTACATCCTTAATTTCCCTAAACTTCCGCAATCTACTATTGGGGAATTTTTGTTGAATTATATACCAACCCAGATCTTC
Organism: Acacia crassicarpa; assembly: GCA_034222035.1. NCBI lineage: Eukaryota > Viridiplantae > Streptophyta > Magnoliopsida > Fabales > Fabaceae > Acacia > Acacia crassicarpa. The sequence continues at coordinate 47,958,420 of JAWXYG010000003.1, forward strand.
ATATAAATCATGCATATCTAATGTGCCACCTTTAGTTTCAACTAGTAAAGTTTTTTCAATCAAGACCTTTATTCCAAGTATAGGATCAAGATCACAAGCTTTCAGAATTTGAGTCGCTTCTTGTTTCTCCCAACGCTTGAAAAGACAAACAATATCTAAAAACACTGTCTGTTCTTTCTCATCTAATCCATCATAACTTATTTTAAGTACTTCAAGAATATTTTTATGAGGATTAATTTGCTTCAATTTGTCTAAAGCATCTCTCCACACAGCTTCCTCACTCCTCCCACAAAGATAAGAACCCAAAGCTTGAAGTGCCAGCGGAAGGCCTCCCGCATATTCAACAATAGATCTAGAATATTGCAAATACTCGTCTTCAGGATGATTTTTGTTGAATGCTTTTTTTGAAAAGATTTGAAGAGATTCATCATCATTCATGGTTTCCATCTCATATATTCTTTCCACTCCAAATGAGGTGAGCAAGTGGCGATCTCTTGTTGTGATAATTATTCTACTTCCTTTGCCAAACCAATCTGGACTTTCAGCCAAATCCTTTAATTGCTTCATATCATCTATGTCGTCAAGGACAAGGAGGACCTTTTTCTCACAGAGGTGACTTCTTATCATCTGCATTCCTATATAACTATTAAATATTCCCGAGATTCTTATTTGGATACTCGAAAGAAGACTCTTTTGCAAAGAGAACAGACCTTCTTTAGACAAAACGTCTTTAACTTTTTCAAGAAAACAGCAAATTTCAAACTTGTCAGACAGTTTTTCAAAAACAACTCTAGCCAAAGTTGTTTTACCCACACCGCCCATACCCCATATCCCTACAAAATGTTTGTCATCTAACCCAATCTCCAAGAATGGAATCATGTCAGCCACTTTAGAGTCAATTCCAACCAAATTGTCATCAAAATATGGTAATTTAGTACTTAAAAAAGTCCATACAGCTCCAACTATAATTTTTATAAGATTTGCTTCATGCCTACCAAAAAAAAAAAAAACATTGTTATCATGAGTATTCTATATATATATATATATATATATATATATATATAGTTATGATTAAATAAAATGAAAAGGAAAAATGTGATTTCCATTTTAATTATATTATTGTTTACTAAAGCTACACTGTTTATATTTATATATATATATATATATATATAGTTATTAAATTTTTATAAGAATATAAAGTCGAGAACAGGAATTGATGAAATAAGTGGAATGTAAATTGTTGAGCAAGTCAAAGCAGAATTGATCTATCAATTCTACGAAAAACATGATTATTCTACGAAAAAAATCAAATTATTCACAATTTCGTTTTATTGATGGATACAAATTCATCAACATATTAAATATCAATGTGTACTGTTATTCACTTAACCCATTCATCATTCAAAATTTGATTTTTCTCTTGACAAAACAAAATCAATACCTTTTAGTTTTCCGCTGTCACATTAATATGTTTCTCACAAATTGAAATGATCTTATGCACAGGTATAAAGGGGCTTGTAATTTCAAGTAAAACAAAATCTCCATAAACTAAAAAAATGAAGGGAAAAAAAAAACGGAAGAAAATTTATCATTAAGATACTTCATATATTACAAGAAAATAATTAAATAGTGGGAAGTATGGCATTTCATTATAGAAGATATATTTTTCTTTAAAATAACTGAAAGTTAGAGGAAATGATTATCAAAATTTAAAATAAATTAGAAAAACTTACACCGAAGGACAACTAATAATTATTGTTAGGCACAATTAAATTTGTAATTATATTATTGAAGGACTGAAATGTTATAACAAGGGACCATTAGGGTGTTAGGTGCCTGATTTTGCGGTATTTTAGTTATAGGGCACAATTATTGATTATGTCTTCGAAGCTTCAAAAGAAATTTGATTTTTTTTAGAGTAAAATAGTCTGACCATCTTCATATTTTGTCTTAATTATAAAGACCTCATCTTTATTTTGAAAACCCATAGAAATCTCCCTTAAAATTAAAATGCATGTTACACAAACCTCTCTTATATGAGTAAAATACTCTGACAACCCTTCTTTTTTGTTTTAATTACATAGATCTTTTCTCTATTTTGAAAACATACACTTAAGTCTAAATAACAAGGTTCTGAAACCCGGACCGGTGACTGAACCGGTTGTGTTACTGGGTTAAGGGTTAGTGGGTTAGACCGGAGTCAGCCCGGAGTTAACCCAGGTTAGACCGGTGAGATATAAAAAATTGAAAAATAATTACTTTCTCATCACACCAACATAAATTTCGCATACTATATATCATTTCAATACTTTAGACCAGTAGCAAAATAACCATATACTTCAATACTTGAGACATATTCAGATATTCTGAACAATTTTCTTTACAACCTACATTTGAGACAAAATATTCAGATTAAAGTATTTTCAACCTACATTTCTCTCCATTAGCATAGATTTAGAAAATCTCGCATATCAGCATATGTCATTTCAAATGATCAAATTAGATTGCCTTTTTTTTATTTAAAAAAAAAAAAAAGGAGGAACCAGGTTGACCCTTGTAACCCGTCCGGGTTACACCAGTTTTACCGGGTTAACTGGTTCAGACCGGTTTTGGCTTAAACCGGACCGGTTTCCGGTCTGAACCGGCTGGTCCGATCCGGTTTCATAAACTATGCTAAATAATTAACTACATTAAAAATATTCTAAAAATATATTTTTTACTTAAAGTTTATATAAAAATAAAATTTATATATTATTTTACCCTTAATACTTAATTCCTAGTTTTACTTTTATATTTTGACTAATATTGTTTTAAATAATTTAAGAGTTTTTTTATCTTTACAAATAGTTATCTCTTTAATTATTTTAGCATTGGTTAATGTAAATATCACAGAATGTTGAATATTCAAATAAGTTTTTAAATAAACATCTTGATCAATTAAATGTGCTTATAAATATTTGTAAAAAATTATTAAATAAGAAATTTAAATGACACATGAAATCTCAAACTTATATAGTTTATATATTTGATAAAAAAAATATGTGTTTAATTTATATTTTTAAATCAAAATTAATTTATAATATCAAAACTAATAATTTTTTTAACAAATTAAAAAGTTAAAAAATCTATTAGAATACATTTTTGGTTGTTTAAATTTGGTTTTATATACTTTAAAAAAAAATTCAAAAGTCAAACTTAACAGTTAACTAATGGTTTGGGTGGATGAAAATAGAATCTTAAAATATAAGGGAGGTTTGTGTAACATATATTTTAATTTTAAGGGAGATTTCTATGGGTTTTCAAAATAGAAATGAGGTCTGTATAATTAAGATAAAACAGAAAGGTGATCAGAGTATTTTACTTAAATTTTAAAAGAAGTTTCTATGAGTTTTCAAAATAGAGAAGAGGTCTGTGTAATTAAAGCAAAACAGGGTGATCAGAGTATTTTACTCTTTTTTTAATGATCATATGGAAGTCAATTAAATGTATTCGGGTGCTTTAATAAAATTCAGGAAAATTCCATAGAAAGAAACTTAAAAATAAAAAAAATTCTAAATCAGATTGATAGATTTAAAAATCCTTAATTGAGTCAATAAGACAATAACCCAGATTTAGGTTCTAAAATGTAGGTAGTGACTTTAAAACCCTCAATAAGAATTCTGTCGCAGAAGCTTATTGACAATATGGTACACAGTCTTTGTTTTATATATATATATAAAACACACACACCAGTTGTATTTTAGGTTTTACCATCAGTTGGACTATGCCTAAATTGCCAATTTTAATGCACCTCATCGGTCATAAGTAGCAACCATAATTAGCCTCATTAGATCATAAAACAGAAACTACGTCTAGCACTACTCTTCTGGAGTTATATTATCCTCATATTCAACAAGAGTGGTATAAGACTTTACCAAAAATGAGGGATTGATGTTGTTTGAGGTAGACAAAGACCTCTGTTTGTTTTTCTAGTGAGTCCCCCCCCCCCCCCCCAAAAAAAAAAAAAAAGAAAATATATAACAACATACCTCTTTTTATGCAAAACAGTTATTTAATTAATAGATGGAAAGCTAAATGGAGACACCTCTCACTCTCTCCTACTAACACCAGTTAATCACATCACAGCGACGTTGGCAAGTTTTGCAATCGGTCACTAACAAAGGGCTTTGGAAAAAAATAAAAAGACGCCGCTTTAAAAAAATGGAGGGCAACATGATATAAGACCTCACATTCCCAAATCCTAAATTGAATCAATGACCCGGTTGAGAATTTATTAAATTTAACAACCTTATTTAGGATTTTTCTTATTTCAAATACCTTTAAATGAGATATCCCCTTATATATTGTTTGTCTGTGTGTGTGGGCGTGCCGGGAAGTTTTATTGCTATGTAACTAATGCTTTTCAATGCACAAACATTAATATTTAATAAAGCAAAATATGATTCATCTATAATTTACTTACATTAACTATCGTATAAACTATGTTAGTTAATTTTTGTTTTCGTTGAAGAAAATATGTTAAATATAATCGTTTGTGGAATATTTTTAAATACAAAGTTCATATTATTAACATAAACAAATCTTTTGAAAAAATATAATATATGTCATTATCAAAATATTTTTAATAGATATATTAAGTATATGTTTTACTATATATGTTTCAAGTTTTTTTTTTTTTTCTTGAAGAAAAGAGAGGAGAGAGTAGGAAAGTCATTTTACTAACATTTTAAAGGTTAACGAGTCATTTAAAAATTTATTGAATTTACTAACCTAATTTAGAATTGTCTTGTTTGGATAGTTTTATATAAGATCTTCTCATAGAAATTATAATTTTACGGTACCTAACATAAATCGAGTCACGTCAAAGAAAAAATTATTGACTCATGAATCTCGATAATATATGAAAATAAGGTTAATAATAGACATTGCATATAATTTTAACATATCTAACGAACTCCGGTAAAAAAAACACAAACAAAACCATATCAAAACGAATACTAGTTACTATAAATTATAATTAAGTTATTGAAAAGAAATTAAAAAACATAACAACACATCCATAATGGATAATATGCTTCAATGAACGAATATGATCGGTTTTCTACGTTGAATGAATACATTGTAAATGAATTATTAATTTCGAGCCAAAAAAAAAAAAGAATTATTAATGGTAGATTCTCATTTCTATTAAAATGGATGCGAGATTTTCCAGTTATTGTCTAAAAGAAAGACTATGAAAATGATTATGAGTGATTTAAACCTATAGATCATGACAAAAATAAATGAAGTTAAAAAAGATGGAAAATATGAGTAAATGGTTGTAAAAGAAAACTTACTTGCCCCTTGTGTCCACACCATCTATGTTGCCAATTGTTGACAAAGCAGTTCTCCAATTTTGCACTTTGGTTGTATTTTCTTTGAATTTCTCTTCAAATTCAGCGAAGGCTTCCCCAAAACTTTCTCGTTGCTCTCTTACATCAGCTGGATTAACATTATAGAAGATGGGAAAAACCCTTCGACCCAATGCATTTTGAGATTCAATAATTTTTTGAAGCTCATCAAAACACCATGTAGATCTTGCATAATTTTTAGAGATGACAAGAACTACACAGAGAGAATCCCGAATTGCTTGAAAGAGATACTCTATGTCTTTCCCTTTCGGAAGATCTACATCATCCCTAAAACATCTGATGCCACTTCTAATGAAAGCTTCATATAAGTGATCTGTGAAATTTAATCGAGTGTCTTTTCCTGCAAAACTCAAGAAAACATCATATTTCCATGGAGGAGTTGAATTAAGAGTATTAGAGGTAGAAGAAGATTCTCCTCCGACATTATATGACGTTTCAGGGGTTCGATCCTTTCGTTTTATCCTTTGTGTAGTGGGTAAAGACATGGAAAGTAATAAGAGGTATGAAATTAAAACAAGTAGACGAAACAATATTAATAAAGAAAATAATTTGTACAGCTCTATATATAAAACTCGTTATACAATAAACAATACTGCTTTACGAGATGCTGAAGACTGAAGATGTTCTGGAGAGAAGAGTGGATTCCAATTTTAGAGCCATTATAACCAGTTTTTCCCACCGTGAACAAGCGCACATGGTTTCTTACTTTTTTTCCCGGAAAGCCACTCTTGACGATTCTGCAATACTGAATGCCTCCTTATTTTTCTTTTTAGGATCACTTTTTCTATTTAATTTTATACAAAATAAATCCTAACTAACAAAATTACTTTATTGTATATTTAAAACCGGAAGTAATATTATACTACCTTCTTTTTATCCTAATTATAAAATCTACTTAATTTTTTTTTTGAAGAAATTAAAGAAGCAGAATAAATTACTTAATCATACCATATATTATGTATTTTTAGATCATATATTAGTTTATTGATCAAAATAATTAATTTAAAGAAAAAATAAAAATATTCTAAAATAATTTAGTTGCCTTCTTTAATTTTTTTTAAAAAATCAACTAAATTTTATAATTAAAATCAGGGAGAATATTTCTTTATTAATGCTCTGGCATATGAAGTCAACCGACTAATGAGGAAACAGCCTACATTCGAGTAACCTCGCTACATTCAACTAATTGTCATCAACGAGAACTTAAAGTAGGGTAGACGTGGAAAAGGAGGAAACACAAAACGAACCAATAGCATTCAAGCACAAAGGAGGAAACACAAAACGAACCAATAGCATTCAAGCACAAGGATTATAGTTTTCTAATGGTTAACAAACAAGGGCCACGATTTTGCAACTTTTCTTGGGGTTTCAAAGGTAAGAGATCAAAGCTTGAGAATTAGGTTCTGAAAAAACAAACGTACGACTAGCAAAGAAGTAATCAGCAGTGGAAGACGATTTGCTCTTTCTTTGAATAAAAAGCAAGACATATACAACCCTTCAACAATCTTTAATAAAAGATATTTTTATCTAATTTAAGTTATTTGAGTTAGTTTTATCTAGCATGTATTTTTAAAAAAACAGTTTAGTTATCTTTCTTAATTCTTTTATTCTCTTTCTTTCTTAATTATTGTTGAGGGAGTATCAATACAAATAAATTATAATAAGATAATATTTATAAAAATTATGTTTTATATTTAAGATCAAATTAACGTTTTTAAATATGTCTTATATTTAACATCGGAGAAATATTTCTTTTAACTTTATATGTTAGAGATACATGTCTCCTTTATATTAACAAAATCACTTATTCTATTCCATTTTGCAGTTTTTTCACGAAAATTCTAGGTATAACAAAAGATTCCATGGATGATCTTACTCTGCAAAATGAATTTCTATGTCTCTAGAACCTTTTAAAAAAAGAAAATCAGATAAATTGTATAAGAAATTGTCATCAGATCATCACCTAGATCAAAATCATTCAAGCTGACAATATTCTCTCTTATAAAAAGCAATTAAGAAATTTCATTTCCCCCCTCAAACCTTAACTACAGCAGCACACACTACCCTATTAGGGTTTTCCATTTATTTCTCGCCTTTTTCTTTTTCTTTTTTCCTTTCATTTTTTTTTTCTTTTTCAAAACAATAAGATATAGATAAAATAGGAAATAAATAAGCTTAAGGTTTTCTTATGGCATGCGTGAAGTATGTTGTAAGTCCCTTATATATAGTTCTAGAGAAGTGTATCTATAATTGATTAAATATTTTGAAAATTTATTTAAATACATAAATTATTTGAATTTTCAAGAGTCTTGAAAATAATCATAAGAATACAAAATATTATAGTAATAAAAATTATTTGAGAAATTAGGGGAAAACGCAAAAATGGTACATTTAATACATTTTTTAATACAAGATCGTACTGGTCAATTGTCCCTCCAGCCTCATCACTTCCATTGGGGAGATTTTTTGGACTTTTCGGGGAGTTTGCATTTATACTCATTTTCATTTCAGTCCTTTTAGTCTCCTAATAAGCTGCTCCAATAATCCTTTTCTTTTTTGGGTAACCTTTATCAAGGGTTTCTCTACACAAGGGTATGTTTGGTTTAAAGAGAGGGGAGGGAATGGAAGAAAAGAGAAAATGATCACTCTGCTTATTTGGTTTAAAATCTTGGAAAAGAAAATGATCACCTCCCCTCATTTGATCTAAAATTTTGAGGGGGAAAATGATCCCCTCCTCTCTTTGGTTTAAAATTTTGGAGGAGAGAGGAGGGTAGCAAAAATTTTAAATTACCCTTTTGCTCTCCTCTTAAACCAAACAAATGATATTTTTCCCTCCTCTTCCTTTTAACAAATTGAACAAGGTAACATATCGTTTCCTCCTTTTCCTTCCATTCCCTCCCTTCAAACTAAATACAAGAGTATGACGCTCCCACCTAGTTCATCAAGGGCCATGATTTTGCAACTTTTTTCGCTTATAAGGGTAAAGATCAAAGCTTGAGAATTAGATTCTCAAAAAACACAAATGTACGGCTACCAACGAATAAACAAGAAACAAGCATAAAACAAACTAGCTCGAAAATTATAGTCTTTCAGAATTTGGGCCAAGCGAAAAACTCGTTTATGATGTCTGTATGTAATCAACAATCGAAGATGATTGCTCTTTCTATGAATAAAAAGCAACATATACCTAATATTCATCCCATACCTCTCGTTTTTAGTTTCAACGGATAAAAGGTTTAGATATTTTCACCAAAAATAAAGAGTTCAATCCTAAAATTGGTGCTCTGAGCGAGGCATCCTAAGGGTCTACGAAGCAACAGTTACCCAAATTAAGATGGAGGCATGTGTACTCTTAGTCATGAATTCCTTGCGAAGTGAACTCCAAACGCCTTACCTTTAGATTGTAAGTGAGCTCAACCCCTTTCCTAAAATTTTTATAGCAAAATACACACACACACACATCTCATCCTTAATATATGATATTTCTATCTAATTTAATTAGATTAAATAAGTTATTTGAGTTCGTTTTATCTGAAATGTATTTCTTTAAAAAAAAAAAACCTCTCTAGTTATCTTCCTTAATTCTTTTATTCTTCCTCTTTTTTAATTATTATTAAAGGAGTATCAATAGGAATAAATTTTAAAAAAAAAAAAGATTGATAACTATAAAAATTATATCTTATATTTCAAGTCAAGATCAACTCTCTAAATATATCGTACATTAAGGAGGACTGAAGGATTATTTCTTATTATTCTTTCACCTTTATATTTACAAAATATCTTTTTTTTTCTTAATTTCATTTTGCAGTCTTTTCACAAAATTTCTAGAGATGATAAAAGATTCCAATGGATATCAAACGTTGTTTTTGTAAACATTAATTTATATATTTTTTAAAAATTTCTTACTTTCTTCCGGAAAAACCGCTTTTGACGATTATCTAGTAGTGATTTCGTTATTTTTCTCTTCAGAATCACTTTTTCCTTTTAATTTTGCAGTTCATTCCACTTTGTTCCGGTGCTACTAACAACCGATTAGTATGGTTCGTTGGAATATAGAATCACAATATTTTAAAATAATTTATTTAATTTCATTAATCTCTCCCAAAAAATTTAACTATATCTTGTAGGGAGTATAATCTTTTAAAATAAAAAATAAGTGAAATGACTTTAAATTTAAATTTGACTTAAATCATCCCCACAAAGATTGAAATAAGCTCTCGTTTCAGTTTACCTTTTCCTAAAAAAAATATTTCAAATAACATTCAGCCTAATATACTTTAAAACACTTTATTGTTATGAATATTATATTTGTGAATGTCAATATCTCCTATTATTTCCTATTCTCACCGTTAATCACTATGATTATGGAATCACATTAATTGTAGATTAGAGAGTTGCGCCTATAAATAGAAGGCATATATTATGTATTTCAGACACACTGGAATAAGAATTACACTCCTCTTTCTATCTGCTCTATTTTCTTATTCTTGTTCTCTATCTCTTATTTCAGATATATCATTATATTCATTGTTGTGAAAACGGCGTGGCAAAACGTAGAAACGCCCATTTCTATGTTTTTCCGCCGGAGAACGTGGCGACACGGTGGCTTGAACGGATCTGGGGTGGAAACGGCTTGAACGCCGTTCAGACTCGGTGGACTCGTGAAAACGTCGAGTGAGCCGAGTTCACTAATATGTCATTAAAAAAAAATCCAGAATCCCCAATTAAAACTGACCTAGAACCCTATTTTTGGGTGTGTCGGCCGTGGGTTCTTCGGTCCTCTACTCTTCTTCACTTCTTCTCTCACAGTCACGACGAGTCACGATGACGGCATAAGGGCTAAGGCTTTGAAATCGACGATTCGGCTGTTGGCTATTGGAGACTTGCAATGCTGCTTCTTCTTGTTCGACATCATTCATCGTTCTCGACTTCTCGGCGTTTGCTGGCTTCTTCTCCTTAATCGCCGACCGCTGCTGCTTCTTCTTCAGTCTTCACCGTCGCTGAATCTGATCGTCACTACTCACTACTCACTTCCTCACCCACTCACCCAACCCAAGTATGCCTATGTCCTTCCGGCCTTCCCTTCCCTGATTTTATGGTTCTGTTTTATTATTTATTTATTTTTTTGCTACTTTTTTTATTTTAATTTTGCTTGTTGTGGCTGCTCTAGTTAACACAAGTTTAATTTTGCTACTTTGTGTTTATTGAAGGTTATTGGTTTATCACTTTGTTGGTAGTTGGTACTTATTGACTATATTCCTAAATCCTAATCCTAATTCCTGTCCATGATTTAGTCTCATATAATCATATTGAATGTCATATTTATTAATTTCTTAGTCTGAAATTCTGAATATTTGGTTGCTTGCTGAATGACTGAATCTGAATCTGTTTGCTTGTTTATTTGAATTTTCTGAAAATTGAAAGCCTTAAATAATTAAATTAAATAGTTAAATTGAGATAATTTGTTTGAATTTTGATTAAATATAGTTTGAAATCACATGGCTTCATCGAGGGGAAATGATAGTAGTAGCACTCCGACTTCTGCAAGTGTAAGCAACACTACTATTGCTGTTGGGGGGAAGAGATTGAGTAAAAATGCTCCTGGAAATAAGTCAGACCCTGCATGGAAGCATTGTGTTGAAGTTCCAGGAACAAAAAAGCTTAAATGCAAGTATTGTCCCAAAATAATGTCTGCTGGAGTTTTTCGTGTGAAGCACCATTTGGCAGGAACATCTAAAGATGTTGAACCATGTATATCGGTGCCTGAGGAAATAAAAATAGAGATGTTGAATCTCTTGGTTGGAACACAACTAAAACCATCTCAAATACAAGAAGAAGCTGTCAGTGGTGGTGCTAGTGGTGCTACTGCCTCTGCCCCCTCTGGGTCCAATATTTTTAAGAAAAGTAGATTATCCGCTCCTATAACCCTCAACACCATATTGAAGAAGAACTTGAGGGAGGAGGCATGTCTTGACATTTGCACTGCTATTTATAACAATGGAATTCCTTTCAATTTTGTGAATAGCGATGATTTCAAAAAGATGTGTGACTCAATTGCTAAGCATGGACCAGGTTTCAAGCCACCATCTTATCATGAGTGTAGAGTAAAATACTTGAAGCAAAAATATGATATGACAATGACTGTTGTTGAAAAGCATAAGGCTTTGTGGAAGAAAACTGGATGCACAGTAATGACTGATGGGTGGACTGATAAAAGAAGAAGATCAATAATTAATTTTTGTGTGCATAGCTCTATGGGAATTGTCTTTCTCAAGTCCATTGATGCATCTCACATCACCAAAACAACTGACAAGATTTTTCAGATGATTGATGAAGTGGTGGTGGAGGTTGGTGAAGAAAACGTTGTCCAAGTTGTCACGGACAATGCTGCAAATTATAAAGCTGCTGGGGCGTTGTTAATGGAGAAAAGAAAGCAAATATATTGGACACCTTGTGCTGCTCACTGCATTGATTTGATGTTGGAAGATTTAGAGAAGAAAATACCCCTTCATAAAGACACAATTTTCAAGGGGAAAAAATTACGACTTGTATCTATTCAAGAGGATCTCTTATTCCAATATTGCACAGCTTCACCAATGGCAAAGATTTGATTAGACCCGCCATGACTCGCTTTGCCACATCCTATTTGACTTTGAAATGCCTCCATGACAACAAAGATGCAATGAAAAGAATGTTCTTGTCAGAAGAATGGAAGAAAACCCAGCATGCAAAGTCAACAGATGGGAAGCTCATTGAAAATGTAGTGATGGACTGATGAGTATATATTTTATAATTAAATAGGTGTATATTTTATAAGATTTAATTGGAATTATTATATTATATACCTATTTAATTATCTTTTATGAATGTTTCCATAATTAAATCAAACTTGGGATCAAAGAATAAATCAGCATAAAATCTACTCATATCCTATTTTTATTGTGCAGGAAATATTAGCTGATTTGGAATGAAGTAGAAAAGGCAATAAGATGAAATGCAATCAGTCAAATTCAGTGGTCTTAGGCAAGAAAATAGAAACAAAATCAATTGTATGATCTGATGAAGTAAATTACAAGATATGAGATATCTTTGTAATAAGTGAAAGAGAATCAATGACCCAAGATCTAAATTATTATAAATAAGGAAGCAGAGACAAGCAAAAGAGAAGACGGAGCAGAAAGATCAGGAGAGACGCAGAACGAGAAGGAAGGGACAAAGAAGCAGAGAAGTAGAGGCTGAGCGTTTCGGTTCTCTTCATCATTTCCACGGAAGGACGGAAGGACTGTGGAGGCGACGAAGAAATTTTCTTTCCTCCCTCTCCTTCTTCTTTGAACCTGAATTCTTATCTTTTTGTTATGGATTTGAATAAAGCCATGTGTGGCTAGTTTGTTTTGCAACCTAGAGAATCTATGAACTTGTTTGGGTTTTAGAGATTATTCCCACTTTTTAGTTTTGCTTAATTTTATTTCAGTTTATTTAATCCTGTGTTCATTGTTATTGCTTATTGACTGATCACCATTGAGCATGTTTTGGGGATTTAGGGTTGGACTTGAAAGAGGGAATCTTAAATTGACCTTGGGATCAAATAATGTGGAATTAGGTTTAAATCTAATAAAGAAATTAGGTTTTAATCTAATTTGCGTCTAGGATAGACATATACCTAGAAGCTCCGCATAGTCAAATTAGAGTGAGCCCGATTTGAATTGCATCTTAATTAATTGTATGAGACATTGCATAATTATTTGAGGTAGGTGTATAAGTGGACCGACAGGCACTTATAAACATTAATACTCTAGATTAGCTGATTAAATTAAGTCAAAGTTAATTTAGTGGGGATAAAATCTAGGAAACAAATAAGGGATTAGTGACTCTAGGTTGCTCATTTGATTATTGTGGTAGTTTTCTTATTTTTATTTTAGTTTTAATTTCTTTTCTTTTCATTTAATTTAATTTGTTTTCCTCAACTTAAACGAAATTGTGAGATTAATGCTTAACTAGAGTTGTGATACCAAGTCCTCGTGGGAACGATATCTTTCTTATCACTTTATTACTTGATACGGCCCGTGCACTTGCTGAGTTTTTAGGCTACAAAGTTTTGACCTATTAAGTTTTTGGCGCCGTTGCCGGGGACTTGTGTGCCACAATTTTTTTGGTTGGAATTGATTGAGCATTAGTAGTTTAAGTTTAAGTTCGTAAATATTTTATTTTATTTTTCTTAGAAAAAAAATTAAAAAAAAATGGATTTCAATTGGCTACCAACTGGTCTTAATATTGAGAAGGAGATGAATTCTTCGTCTTCTATACAAGATGGATTGATTGCTATAATAAATTCTTTGAATGAATCTAGGCAACATAAAAGGAGCATAAATGATAGTTATAGTCCATATGTTGATTCTTCTCAATATATTTGCATGTCTTATGTTTATTGTGGAGGGAATCATTCATTTGAGCATTGTCCATATAGTACAACTAGTCATTTTGTAAGAGATAATTTCACTAGGAACCAAGCTTGTTTTGATAACTCATTTTGTCCTAGTGAAGGTTTTGAGCAACAAAATTTTAGGGATCCACATGTTTATTATTCTCATGAAAATACTCTTCCTTGTTACTCTTATCCGTATGTTGAAGAACACACCATTGAGTATAGGGAAAAATCTAATTTGGAAAGATTAGTTGAGGAGTATGGGGAAGCATTAAAGAAATCTAGTAGAGAGCAAAAGGAGATGGTCAAAAGTATTGGGGTATATGTGAGTCAAATTCTTTCTACCCTTGAGACTATGGTGCAAGATAATTCTTTAAACTTGGTGACCACTTCTTATACTGATAATGATTATTGTGAGGAAGTTGAAGGTATGGAATTACATGAGACTATTGATAATGTAGAAAGTGATTGTGAGCTTGAAATTGATTTGGATGAGAATATTGGATGTTTAGAAGAGGTTCCGGCTGTGGAGCCTAAGGATTGTGATGTTAGTGATTCAATTGATGTAAATATCCCAATGGTTGTTGTTCATGACCCTCCTCTTGAAGTGTTGACTCTTACTGATGAGAGGCAAGTTGATTTTATTGGATGCTCTAAATTCTTAGATGTGCCTATATTTATTTTCAAAGATATGCATTTTGTGCTTAATTTGAATTCAATGATTGCTTGTAATCCAAGATTGTCTATGATTAAGGAAATACAAGTAATTAACTTGAATGATCAATTTTTGTGTGAGATACCTTGTTGCTTGAAAAGAAATGAAGACAAGGTAATTATTGTGTTTGATACTTATAATTAGTGGTTTGTTTTGAGAAGTCTGGCTGAAGACTATAAATTTAGCGCTTCTTGGGAGGCAACCCAAGGGTTTTATTTGCATATTTTATTATTATTATTGTTTCTTTCTTTCTTTCAGTTTTATTCAGGTTTGAAGAAGTTCACTTCTCTTGTTGCTGCAAGGTCTTGCTTTAGCACTCCACATCAGAGTTAGAGGCCTAAATCAGGGGAGTACTAGTTCCTTTCCCTCTTTATTTTTTTGCAACATTGAGGACAATGTTTGATTTAAGTGTGGGGGAGGGATATAATTTCTTTGGTTATAATATAATTTCTTTGAATTATGCTTGTCCTTATGCAATTGAAAATATTTTTGTTAATTTGAGATTTTTGCATTGTTGAAGATTGACCTTAATTTTGAGCTTTCCCCATCAAGTCAAAAATTAAAACATAAAAAAAAATGTTTTAACCAAGTCTCTAAGCCTTGATTTTTTTTTGCAATCTTGAGATGGACTATGAGAATAAGGATTAGTGTGTAATGTGATCAACAAATTATTAGTTCAAGAATATTTTGCTATATGATTTCTTTAGAAAATTAGATGATGATCTGTGCTAACCAAGTAAAACTTTTGTGTAGGGAAATAACTCAGGAAAAAAAAAAGAAGAAGATTGAAGGGGTTGGAAAAAAAAAAACACATGCACACACGCACACAAACTCCAATGACTTCTCTAGACCTTACTTAGTAACCGGGGGCACTTCATCACCAATGTTGGCACTCGCGTCAAACGGTAAAGTCAAAGAGGGTTATGAGTTGGTCTAAAAGCCTCTTGAGGTGCCTGTTGGAGTAACTGAGTAACCGGTGCTGCATTACCCATGTGCAGGGTCGCGTCAAAAGGGGACCTACAACGGCTCAAGGACCAAAAAAAAAAAAAAGGAAAAAAAGAAAGAAAGAAAAAAAAAAAGAGGGCAAAATGAGTTATTTCCTACCTGAGAAGTCTTAATAAAGTAAATGAAAAGCTTGGTTTGGTGGGGACATTTGAATTTTTCCGGAGAAATTGAGTAGCGTAATATTCTTTTACTAATCTTATGGTTGAACTTATTGCTTGCCGATCTTTTGATCATGGGACGTTAAGAGATTGTTGCACTCTTTTGGCTTAGTGACTTATTTTTATAAAACATTAACTTAAATAAGATTTGATGATATGATCCAAGTGTGGTGGTTTATTGCTCTCTCTTTAGGAATTTCATAAGCAATGTTCTTTTCAGATAATAAATTCTTTTTCTTTTGCTTGAGGACAAGCAGATGTTTAAGTGTGGGGGTGTTTCAAAAACTTGATAGGTCAAAACTTTGTAGCCTAAAAACTCCGCAAGTGCACGGGCCGTATCAAGTAATAAAGAGTAAGTAAGATATCGTTCCCACGAGGACTTGGTATCACAACTTTAGTTAAGCATTGATTTCACAATTTCATTTAAGTTGAGAAAACCAAATTGAATTTAATTAAGAAAAAGAAATCAAAACTAAAATAAAAATAAGAAAAAGACCACAATAATCAAACGAGCAACCTAGAGTCACTAATCCCTTATTTGTTTCCTAGATTTTATCCCTACTAAATTAACTTTGACTTAATCTAATCAGCTAATCTAGAGTATTAATGTCTATAAATGCCTTCCGGTCCATTTATATACCTATCTTAATTAATTATGTAATGCCTCACACAATTAAATAAGACGCGTTTTAAATCGGGCCCACTCTAATTTGATTATGCGGAGCTTCTAGGTATATTCCTATCCTAGACGCAAATTAGATTAAAACCTAACTTCACGTTAAATTTAAACCTAATTCCACATTATTTATTCCCAAGGTCAATTTAGGATTCCTTCTTCCAAGTCCAACCCTAAATCCCCAAAACATGCTCAATGGTGGCCACTCACTAAGCAATAGCAAATAACACAGGATTAAATAAACTGAATAAAATTAATCAAAACTAAGAAGTGGGAATAATCTCTAAAACTCAAACAAGTTCATAGATTTTCTAGGTTGCAAAACCAACTAGCCACACATGGCTTTATTCAAATCCATAACAAAAGGATAAGAATTCAGGTTCAAAGAAGAAGGAGAGAGAGGAAAGAAAATTTCTTCGTCGCCTCCACAGTCCTTCCGTCCTTCCGTGGAAATGATGAAGAGAACCGAAACGCTCAGCCTCTACTTCTCTGCTTCTTTGTCCCTTCCTTCTCGTTCTGCGTCTCTCCTGATCTTTCTGCTCCGTCTTCTCTTTTGCTTGTCTCTGCTTCCTTATTTATAATAATTTAGATCTTGGGTCATTGATTCTCTTTCACTTATTACAAAGATATCTCATATCTTGTAATTTACTTCATCAGATCACACAATTGATTTTGTTTCTATTTTCTTGCCTAAGACCACTGAATTTGACTGATTGCATTTCATCTTATTGCCTTTTCTACTTCATTCCAAATCAGCTAATATTTCCTGCACAATAAAAATAGGATATGAGTAGATTTTATGCTGATTTATTCTTTGATCCCAAGTTTGATTTAATTATGGAAACATTCATAAAAGATAATAGGGATATAATTTCTTTGGTTATAATATAATTTCTTTGAATTATGCTTGTCCTTATACAATTGAAAAGATTTTTGTTAATTTGAGATTTTTGCATTGTTGAAGATTGACCTTAATTTTGAGCTTTCCCCATCTTGGAGAATATTATCAAGTCAAAAATTAAAACATAAAAAAAAATGTTTTAACCAAGTCTCTAAGCCTTGATTTTTTTTTTGCAATCTTGAGATGGACTATGAGAATAAGGATTAGTGTGTAATGTGATCAACAAATTATTAGTTCAAGAATATTTTGCTATATGATTTCTTTAGAAAATTAGATGATGATCTGTGCTAACCAAGTAAAACTTTTGTGTAGGGAAATAACTCAGGAAAAAAAAAAGAAGAAGATTGAAGGGGTTGGAAAAAAAAAAACACATGCACACACGCACACAAACTCCAATGACTTCTCTAGACCTTACTTAGTAACCGGGGGCACTTCATCACCAATGTTGGCACTCGCGTCAAACGGTAAAGTCAAAGAGGGTTATGAGTTGGGCTAAAAGCCTCTTGAGGTGCCTGTTGGAGTAACTGAGTAACCGGTGCTGCATTACCCATGTGCAGGGTCGCGTCAAAAGGGGACCTACAACGGCTCAAGGACCAAAAAAAAAAAAGAAAAAAAAGAAAGAAAGAAAAAAGAGAGGGCAAAATGAGTTATTTCCTACCTGAGAAGTCTTAATAAAGTAAATGAAAAGCTTGGTTTGGTGGGGACATTTAAATTTTTCCGGAGAAATTGAGTAGCGTAATATTCTTTTACTAATCTTTTGGTTGAACTTATTGCTTGCCGATCTTTTGATCATGGGACGTTAAGAGATTGTTGCACTCTTTTGGCTTAGTGACTTATTTTTATAAAACATTAACTTAAATAAGATTTGATGATATGATCCAAGTGTGGTGGTTTATTGCTCTCTATTTAGGAATTTCATAAGCAATGTTCTTTTCAGATAATAAATTCTCTTTCTTTTGCTTGAGGACAAGCAAATGTTTAAGTGTGGGGGTGTTTGATGAGTATATATTTTATAATTAAATAGGTGTATATTTTATGAGATTTAATTGGAATTATTGATATTATATACCTATTTAATTATCTTTTAAGAACGTTTCCATAATTGAATGAAACTTGGGATCAAAGAATAAATCGACATAAAATCTACTCATATCCTATTTTTATTGTGCAGGAAATATTAGCTGATTTGGAATGAAGTAAAAAAGGCAATAAGAGGATATGCAATCAGTCAAATTCAGTAGTCTCATGCAAGAAAAATAGAAACAAAATCAATTGTGTGATCTGATGGAGTAAATTACAAGATATGAGATATCTTTGTAATAAGTAAAAGAGAATCAATGACCCAAGATCTAAATTATTATAAATAAAGAAGTAGAGACAAGCAAAAGGAGGACGGAGCAGATTAGGAGAGACGCAGAACGAGGAGGACGGAGCAGAAAGATCAGGAGGCGACGAAGAAATTTTCTTTCCTCTCTCTTCTTCTTCTTCTTTGAACCTGAATTTTCATCTTTTCTTTTTTATGGATTTGAATAGAGCCATGTGTGGCTAGTTTGTTTTGCAACCTAGAGAATCTATGAACTTGTTTGGGTTTTAGAGATTATTCCCACTTTTTAGTTTTGCTTAATTTTATTTCAGTTTATTTAATCCTGTGTTCATTGTTATTGCTTATTAACTGATCACCATTGAGCATGTTTTGGGGATTTAGGGTTGGACTTGAAAGAGGGAATCTTAAATTGACCTTGGGATTAAATAATGTGGAATTAGGTTTAAATCTAATAAAGAAATTAGGTTTTAATCTAATTTGCGTCTAGGATAGACATATACCTAGAAGCTCCGCATAGTCAAATTAGAGTGAGCCCGATTTGAATTGCATCTTAATTAATTGTGTGAGACATTGCATAATTATTTGAGGTAGGTGTATAAGTGGACCGACAGGCACTTATAAACATTAATACTCTAGATTAGCTGATTAAATTAAGTCAAAGTTAATTTAGTGGGGATAAAATCTAGGAAACAAATAAGGGATTAGTGACTCTAGGTTGCTCATTTGATTATTGTGATAGTTTTCTTATTTTTATTTTAGTTTTAATTTCTTTTCTTTTCATTTAATTTAATTTGTTTTCCTCAACTTAAACGAAATTGTGAGATTAATGCTTAACTAGAGTTGTGATACCAAGTCCTCGTGGGAACGATATCTTTCTTATCACTTTATTACTTGATACGGCCCGTGCACTTGCGGAGTTTTTAGGCTACAAAGTTTTGACCTATCATGGACAAACACTTTTGGAAAAGGGTTGAGATTTGTTTGATAGGGGCACTTCCTTTGATTAAAGTGCTTAGGTTGGTTGATTCAGATGATGCAGGAATGGGCTCCATTTATGAGGCAATGGATCGTGCCAAGGAGAAAATTCAAAAGGATTTCAAAAACAAACCTTCATTGTAAGTTGTCATTTAATTTATTTAACTCAGAGTTATAGACATTTTAACTCAAAATTAATTCAATTGTTATCTTTTCTTTTCTTTTTAGTTATCAACCTATTTGGGATGTCATTGATGCAAGATGGGAGAGGCAACTCCATAGGCCTTTGCATGTTGCAGGCTACTATCTTAACCCAAAACAACATTATTCTCCTACATTTCAAGTTGATTATGAAGTAAAGGTTGGATTATATGATTGTATACAGAGGATGGTGCCGGATAAGGCTCTTCAAAGAAAAATTGATGGGCAACTTGAGGAATTCAAGCATCATAAAGGCCTTTTTGGGACTTCCTTTGCAATGGATGGAGTTGAAACCAAGAGTCCAGCAGCATGGTGGGAATCTTATGGTGATGGTGTTCCAGAACTCCAAAAATTTGCTATCCGTGTGCTTAGCTTGACATGTAGTTCCTCTAGGTGTGAGCGGAATTGGAGTGCTTTTGAGATGGTATCTTTTTAATATGAATTGCATTTCATTTCAAAAATATGATATTAGTTTAGTATTAAATTATTTTCTTGTATTTGTTTAGGTCCACACAAAGAAAAGAAATCGTTTGAAGCAAGAGACAATGAATAATGTCGTTTTTGTGATAGCTAACTCAAGATTAGGCAACACAAAACATAGAGTGTCTCCTCAAATTGATTATAACTTTGATGACATTGACTCAGATGATGAGTGGATTGTGGAACCAACATGTGAAGATATTTCAGAAGATGTTGGAGTTGGAGAAGATCAAGATCCCCTTGACTTGGATGATCATGATCTGAATGAAGAATTGAGGAACTTGAATGATTTGGATATTCTTGAATTTCCTAGTGGGGGAGGGGATGAAGAAGATGATATTGACATTGCCTTTAACTCCGATGACTTAAATTAGAGATGTTGATCTCTTTTATAATTTTATTGCCTTGGTGTTTTGATTTTAATATGTATTTTATTATGATTGATGACTGAGTGTTTGAACTTATATTTGTGAATTGTGATGACTTTAATGTATTTGTGTGTTTTAATTTTATATATGTTGGATTTTTTTTCTGTAGTACGTAGTAAACTCTTACGTTTCGTTTTACGTTTCCGTTTTTACGTTTTTGCTCACCCTTACCATTTCAAAGTTGACACTACGTTTTAACAACATTGATTATATTTATAACACGTTATCAGCACGAGAAGCTCGAATAAAGGTTTGATCGCTTCTTTAACAATTTCAGTCTATCTTCTTTAATTATATGTTTCTTTTATCTATCTAGGATAATCTGAGCTACTATATGGAATTAAAGAGATACTTTTACCGATTGTTTTATACATCGGGTTCCATGACTAAGATTGGAGATTATTACTGTTTGTATATCTTATATTGATCTCCTTTACGAGTTATTTTATATTATTGATATTGTTATTTTTGTATGGCTAGAAGTCATACACCTTTAATTTCATATTCTGAAATTATATGACCAGAAGTCATATTATTCTAATTTCCTATTACATGGTCAGAAGCCATAGTCTTTTTATTCCTACTTTGTTTTATTATTATTGTTAATTTAACTCCTATATGGAAGGTTCTACCTCCTACATGGAAGTTTAGATTTAAGCTTTCTTTTTTATTGTTTTAATTTGACTCTTATATGGAAGGTTCTACCTCCTGCATGAAAGTCTAGATTTAATATTTCATTTTAACATAACACTTTAATGTTATTATGGCTAACTTTTAATATTATGTTATTTTATACAAACTCTTTATGTTATTAATATTATTATGGGCAGAAGTCATGCACCTCTAATTTCTTATTATGAAATTATTTGACCAGAAGTCATATTTCTTTTACTCTTATTTTAATATTACATGACCAGAAGTCGTATTTCTTTTACTCTTATTTTGATATTATATGGCCAAAAGTCATATAGAAGTCATATAGCTTCCATCTTCTTATTGTATGGTTGGAAGCCATAACGTTCAACTTTCATTTATCTTGAGGATAAATGGTCTGAAGCCATAAAATTTTGATATTATATAGTCAAAAGTCATATAGCTTTCATCTTCTATCTTTTTTGCATGGTTGGAAGCTATAATATTCAACTTATATTTATCGTGAAGATAAATGGCCTGAAGCCATATGATTGTGATATAGGCTTTAAGAAATTTATGATATCTTGCTCCCCATCATATACATATTTTATATGCATTTTAATATATTGTGATTTGGTTTTTTATGATTATATGGTTTATAAGGTTTTTCAGATCTGATATAAGATGCAGAAATGCAGAGCACTATTTGCATAGTAATTACTATTTTACTATTTGAAAAGTACAACAATTCATGAGATATTTGGTCTTTTAGGCTTCTATACCCACGAAAGAGGTATAGCAACTTGTTCACACCGTGATATGAAGGGTGAACAAGGAAGTGGCATTGAAATGTTATTAATATTGAGATCCTGAAGGTTTAATGTATCAAATATTGAATGATACAAATGTTTTTAGTTATTGTCCTAAAGAAAAATAATTTGCAGAGAATTATGCCACTCAAGAGTAATAATTCTAAAGGCTAATAGTCTTAAGAACTAATTAACATATTTTGCCCAACTTATAATGCAAGAGGCCAATGTTTAAACTATATTTGGTAATATAAATTTGATTAAAGGCTCCGGAAGAGATAATATTTTGTTACCTGAAGAAATAAAATTATACATTGATAATGCATTTTATTCTACCAAGTATAAAAGAAACTTATTGAGTTTCAAAGATATATGCAAAAATGGATATCATATAGTAAACACATGTTATTGTAAACCAAAAATTTACACATAATAATACAAACCAAAAGTTTGTCGATGCAAACCAAATGTTTGCCAATGTAAACTAGAAGTTTACTGCCAATGATCATGAATATCTTCATCTGTGATAAACAGTATATATTTTGCATATATAAGTAAATTGAAATATATTATTAATTAGTAATGAGATTATCTAGTAATGTAATATTATATGTTTGTTCCTGAAGAATCAACATAGATTTTTATTTTGAGCTTTAAAAGGTTTTAAAGTGATTTTGAAATACATATATAAAGAAAGTATGTTTATATGACTCACACTTGAGGGGAAGATTGTTAGAATCCAAGTATGAGTTAAAATATTTGTGTAAGTTAATTTTTAAAAAGTTAGATACTTCTCATGTAAAGTCTAATAGATCCCCTAAAATGGATGTCAGGTTATAATTCAAAAATTTACGATCGATTGAGATATATATTACAATAAACCAGAAGTTTACTGATCTAAAGAAATTTATTGTTGGCATTTATTGTTGGTATGACTTGTTTGATCATCCGAGTCTCATATATAATGCAAATAAGATAACATATTGACATCCATTGAAGAACTAGAAGATTCTTCATAAATAACCAACATATTATTTATGAATTATGTGCTACTTGTTCTCAAAAACAAATTGTCTGGTCATGATTAGTAATGGATCTCAGTGTTTCTGGAAACATATCAAACAGAATTATATGTTCCCATTGAAATAGCATGTAAACCATACAAATTTTGAAAGATGTATCTATAAGATGGTTTCATGTGAGATTATTAGTTTACAACCAGAAGTTTGTAAAAATGCAACCTAAAGCTTGCAATAATGTTTGAATAAATTAAGCACGCTATTTCCAGATTATATGATCCAGGAATCATATATTAATGCCTGCATAAATAAGCTGGATGAAAGCTTATGAGAACAAAATTTTATATTTACATATTTGATGTTATATAGTAGTATTTATATAAGCCAACAAAATTCTCCCGATATAATTGGCTTTAGGTCAGGAGCCGGAAAAATTCCATCTTATAAAGTTTGAATGTGTAATGATTATTAATCCACCACAATGCACATAGATGGATATGGAAAGAAAGTTGAGATAAATATTGTATAAGGACCTTCTTCTTCTTATTTGTCTCTACATGAAACAAATTATGTTTCTAAAGGAAACAAATGAATTAAGGAGACTAATACTGTATGATTAGTCAATTGATATTTGACATTATTTTCTCAATATGAGGGAGAGAAATTGAATAGCTGGACAAGAGAATACATAGAATGCATTATAGAAAAGTATATATCCTTGAATAAAGAAGTATAAACCAGAAGTTCATCAGGTTATGCATTCATGGTATATTTGCTAGATAAAATTATTGACCTAAATGAGATTTATCAAATCTCATATTCCAGCTAAAAATGCTCCAATTTGTAATATGCCTGAAGCATGAGTAAGTATTCGGCTCTAAATATAAACGTTATGGATAAATTGGAGCAATAATTAAGATAATTATATTAAGGAGGTAGATACTCCAGAAGAGTATCGAGACATAACTTATTGCAAAACCTCAAGAGAGGTTTAGGTACCTGAGTAATATTGGTATTGTTATGTCGAATTGGAAAAATAGAACCGAAAAGATAAAGTTGTCGATAACAATTTTGATGATGATATCACGTGATCAAATAAGGATATTATATAAAGATTATTGGCCAAGAGGGTAAGTGAAATTGAAAATGATGCAAATATAATCATAATATGATAGTTAAGGACCTGAAGTCTAAATTGGGATATATGATTTTGTCGTGGATACGATAAATCTGACAGTTTACATATGATAAATTATGTGTCTATTAGATATTGTTATTTAGCATATGCATATGTGTCCGAGATTCACTCTCCACACACATGACCTGTCATTTTAAATCGCTTAGGTCTTTTATGAATGTTTGTATATTGTTAATCTTTCCACTTGTTTTATGTTCTGTAAATAGCTGTCAAGGTCATTTTTGCCCTTACTGTCATAACAAGAGGCACGATATGCACAACCAACCTCAAATATGCTGAACGAATTTTCAAATAGGACCACAAGATGCAAGAGAACAGATGAAGAGAAGCAAAAGTAACATATTATACTTTATTTTTCTTCCTTAATTTCATTAAACTGAGAAGAGAATGAGTAAACTAAGAAGAGAAAAAGGTGCCGATTCTGTCGAAGGAAGGAGGACAACCTTCCAAAAAAAAAACCTCCGACTAACGTCGACATAATGAAAGACGGTGGCGAAAGGAAGAGGGAGACTTTGAGGATGGAGAATGGAGTGGAGGCAAAGTAACCCTCAAAAGAACGTGCGAGATAGGGACAAATGTTCCTTTTAATATATATATATATATATATATATATATATATATATATAGACAAGAGATTAGCTAAGCCAAAATAAAATATTATATAATATATATATATTAACAAATTTTATAAAGCCAACTAGGGCCTTAATAAGAGATTAATTGAGACTAAATTATTGACCGAAATAAAATATTATACAACCAATACATATATTTTAATAAATTTTAGAAGATTTTAAAGGACAAGCAGCTGGTCCCAACTGGCCAACATATGTTCCACTTACACAGCAACGACGTTGTCACTTTTTTTTTTTTTTTGATAGAAAATTTTTAGGAAAGAGGTTGGGTTCACCCACAACCTAAATATATATATGATTTAATAATTAATGAAAGAGTTAAATGACTATTGGTAAATGACATTTGGGAAGAGGTTTCTTGACTGCTTGATGGGAGCAGTCATATCCATAGGATGTACATATCTTTTGGATACAAAAGTTATTTAAAAGATAGAAACTCGTCTATTCGCTCTCTGACCATAAGAGACGCCTCTAGCTTTCCATCAAGAAGAAAGAGCATGTAATGAAGGGTAAAGAGAATGATAAAGGTTTCAATTATGGTGCTACAAGTCACATATTCTACAGTATAAATTTCGCAATTATGGATAGAGGTTGGTGCATTTTGACTTAAACCTATAGTATTGTGAAAATTATGAGTTCTTAAGATCCTTGTTCATGTTCTTATTATTTGATGCTTGAGTATGAAATTATAGAAAAACTTACATGTGGTATTAGAGCTTTTGGTTTTTAGAATTTATGGTTTTTCAATTATGAATCTTGTATTGATATATGAATGATACTTTTGCATTTGTTCTTGAATGAATTTATTAATTTTCAAGAGTATGTGAAATGAGTGAAATGAATTTCAAATAAGTAATGTTGATTTATCGAATCGGAAGTACACATATTATTGGTTTATGTGGAATTCTTGTTTGAAATAGGAATGCATATGACTGCATTTATTTTTTGCTTTATGAATTATTTAGAGTTTATTGTGTGCCAAATGAAAGTATTTGGAAATTTTGAAATTGGGTGATGAGAAAATGATTTTATTAAGTCCCAAAGCCAATTTCATTAAAAAGATCTCGAAAAAACAAAGAGATAGACACCAAGAACCTGTAAATCCGATGTTAGGAACGTCGGTTATGGAGGAAAGAAGAGTCTTGTCCATTGATCCATATGGATTTGGTTCAGGGCGTCATTTTTTAGTTTTTTGGTGTGTTTCCCTTTCAGTGAAAGGGCACTTGGCACAACTGGCATTGTGATAGCCTTTAGAGTGCGAAGCACCCAGACTTGATGGATTTGAATCCTTCCGGGTTCATTTTGTACAGCGTTTCACTATTTTTAAAAATAAAAGTGTAAGAAACGCGCGTGAAGGGATCGAACTGGTGACACAATGCTTTTGGAGTAGACGCCCTATCAATGGGAACTGGATCTTCTCATCTTCAGATTTTCTGCCCATCTCTCATAGGCAGATCTGGGCCGTCCAAATCTTGATCTGACGGTCCAGATTAAAAAAAATAAAATTTTTGTTTTTTCTTTTTCATCTGGACCGTCAGATCAAGATTTAGACGGTCCAGATGCGATGGGGAGGGATGGGGAGAGATGGTGATGGGGAGAGAAACCGGATCCAAAAGAGCTATGGGCGCCTCTTAGTTAAGGTGTGGGCCAAAATATATTAAAGTATATTTAACGTGGAGCCTCATTTTCTATTGGGCTGAAATGGCTTGGTTCTTTTTTTGGTTTTGGGCTACACGTTTTTTTTGGGCTTGGCCCAGAATTATAGAATAAAAGAAAAGAAAAGATACTGGGCTCAAATGGAATTTATTTGGGTTGTACAGTATTATTTTTTTCCCGAATTTAATTTAAAAAAAAAGCTGGATAGATTGGACTGATGGGCCAAAATTGTTTGGGCTGTACAGTATATTTTTGGGCTGATTTTAATTAAGAAAAGGAGGAGTGTTTTGGGCTCTTATTTTTTGTCATATAGTTTTATGTCTAACTAGATATTATTTATGGCTTAGAAAAGGAGCAAATTATTTTTATTAAAGCCTTTATATGTTGATCTAAAATTAAATTACTTAGATGTTGTAAATAGAAATTATAGGAATATTAAATATTTAAGTTTTGGAATTAAGTATGGTAGATTTATTAGTCACCAAAGTGGTCAAATCCTTATGAATTATTTTAATTCCAATTATTATTGTGATGTTTCAAATTACCCATAACCTTGATGCTATGAAATTATGTTTATGTTGTGGGTAAATTATAGTTTATTATTATAGGGCGATTATGAATCAACCCAAAGGTTGATTATTTATCTTTATAATAATTAAACATAAATGTTGGTATTGTCCATATACTTATAGTTTTATTTAGACATTCAAAGATGATAAATATTTTAGTTGGGATTTGCATTATTGCCAAATTTTGTGAAATCTTAATAGCATCATCATGGTTGAATGTTGTATATTAGTGGGTCTCCAAAGGTGAACATTGATATGCATTGAATGAATTATGTCTGAATTTGTCAAGCATGTTAGTATATGTTATGTATAACTCAAAGCGTTAATGTTAAGTTGTTGCTTCTCGTGTTATTGAATTGATTAATATTAATGGAGAACAACAAATGAATGATCCTACTACTCATAATGGTATTATTGTTAATGAACCATGAATGGTGAAAATGGTGATAAGGGGTTAGATGCCATGAAAGATGAGTTGAAATCTATGAAACCGAATGATGTTTGAGACCTTGTTAAGTTACCATAAAGGTGTAAGAGAGTTGATTGTAAGTGGGTCTTTAAGACCAAACGTGACTTTCATGGTAACTTATAATGTTACGAGGCTAGACTAGTTGTAAAGGAATTTACTCAGAAAGATGACATTGACTATAAAGAAACCTTTTCACCATCAGTTTCTAAGAAGAATTCTTTAAGAATCATTATGGCATTGGTGGCTCATTATGATTTAGAGTTACATCAGATGGTTGTGAAAACTGTCTAGAAAAAAAAAAAAAAAAGGAGCACATGGTGTGCAAATTAAAGAAATCAATATACAGACTCAAATGATACTGTTGTTTCCTTTGGATATAAAGAAAACACTATTAATCAGTGTATATATCTAAAGGTCAGTGGGAGCAAGGTTTGCAAGGAATTAAAAGTTACATGCTTCCTTATAGGAGGTCTAGCAATCTTGAAGTGATTGGATAAGCAGTCGATAATTGCTGCATCCATTATAGAAGTTGAATTTGTGGCATGCTTTGAGGCCATGGTTTAGGCTAAATGGCTACGGAATGTTGTTTTAGGGCTTGGATTAGTCGACAGTATAGCCAAGTCGTTGAAAATTTATTGTGATAATTTCACAGTAGTCTTCTTTATAAAAACGACAAGTATTCTAAAGGTGCTAAGTATATGGAATGAAAATACTTTGCCGTTAAAGAAGGGGTTCAGAAACATAGAGTGTCAATAGAACATGTTAGCACCAATCTTATGATAGATAATCCCTTGATATAGGAATTACTACCCAAGACATTTACTGGTCATATGTATAGTATAGGTATTATGTCTGCTAGCGAATGTTAAAATCATTGTTATGTATTGGTCATTGACACTTTGAGCTCATTAGTATATATGTGTTTCTGTGATTCTCCTGTTTTCAACTTTATGTATGCATGTATAAATGATGTTATTGGAAAACATGATTTGTCTGTTATGAAGACTTTATTGATGGACATTAAAGTTACTTCCACTAAAGTGTCATGTCAAGGAGAAAAACTAATAAAGTAGTACATGGAAGGGACTACGTCGAAATACTGATGTACAACCGCCATGACTCGTATTAGTTTTATCCTTTAACTATGACTTATGATGTAACCAATATCTATGGAATCTTTTAGCCAAGACTATGCGCAAAATTATTGATATTTTGTTAAATCATAAAATGACATATATCACATGAACTAAGTGGGAGAATGTAAGAAATGTCTCATGTGACTGTGATAAATATATATGATTTAATAATTAATGAAGGGGCTAAATGACTATTGGTAAATGACTTTTGGGAAGAGGTTTCTTGACTGCTTGATGGGAGCAGTCATATCAATAGGACGTACATGTCTTTTGGTTACAAAAGTTATTTAAAGAATAGAAACTCGTCCATTCACTCTCTGATCATGAGAGACGCCTCTAATTTTCCATCAAGAAGAGAGAGCGTGTAATGAAGGGTAAAGAGAATGATAAAGGTTTCAATTATGGTACTACAAGTCTCATATTCTACAGTATAAATTCCACAATTATGGATAGAGGTTGGTGCATCTTGACTTAAACCTATAGTATTGTAAAAATCATGGGTTCTTAAGATCCTTGTTCATGTTCTTATTATTTGATGTTTGAGCATGAAATTATAGAAAAACTTACACAGGGCGCTGGGAGCCCAATTACAAGGGATACTAGCTAGAGAGTACACATGGCTCCACCTCTACCAGCGTTACCATTGCTTCCTAGACCCCTAGGATACCTCCCCCAGTGCTTTAACCAACACAGGATCGAACCCACTCCCTTAAAGTGAGGAAGACCGACCCATGTCAGTTGAACTCGAGGGGTAACGACGTTGTCACGTTGAGCAGGGAAGAGTTTGGCCGAGGAGGAGGAAGCACAACTGCAGCGCACCAGCAACATACCAAAGAACGAAGCAGAACGACGCATTCAGAGACTCTCGAAACTTCCATGTTTGCTCATGCTTGAATCCGACGGAATGGAAGGGTGTAAGGGGGGAGGAAAATTCTGAACTTATATTTATATTATTATTATTATTTTATTTATCTATTTATATTACATTGTCTTTTATTTTTAACGGGCTCTCTTTCCTTTCTTTTGCGTCTTGGTTTTTTTTTTGGACCTTTGCAAAATGTTTAAATTACTTATAAGGCCCCACTCCCAATGAAGCTTACGCTATAGGCTTGTTTTTATAGCATGCTATTGGGCTAATATCCACACCATCTTATCCTCATCCTTTTATTAATGGGAACGGGGTAGCACTTTTCGGCCTTCTGAAATTACACTTAACATTCACCCAATTCAATTTTTGGGCTTAAGTCAAGGAATTTACTATTTTACTCTTCTCTACCAGTACTGAAATTACCCAATTCAATTCCATGCACTAGTGGTGGACATGATCAAACAATTACAAGTTACAACTCTATCTAAAATATTTGGGTTTCATGGATTGACTCGAAGTCTTCATTGAATTGGAAAACATCAAAACCCCAACATTACTAGTTATATCTCATAGAAATTTACGAAGAATGTGATCATATAAACATTGGTGCATCTGGACCGAGTAATATTGGTTGGTCTAATCATTCTTGGCCTTTCCTTTAAGCGGCACAAATGTGGTTTATCACCCCCGGGCCCCCCGCCCCCCCCCCCCCCCCGGGGCCCGGGGGGGGGGGGGGGGGGGGTGTTGGGGAATTGTTGCATGGATTCTTTAACACCGGCACAATCATGAATTCCAAGGACGACCGTGAAAACAACTCATGACCATCTTTTGGTTTAGCTCTCAACCATGTTTTTATTACACACAGAACACTGCGAGCACTCTAGGGAGATTGGTCCAATCATTTGGCTTTTGTGGTGCTAATTATCAATTTAAGTTACTTTCATCACAGATTGAAGCCATTGACAATCTGTTCTCAAGTACTCAACCAGGTGTTCAAGACGGTTCTTTTACCCAAGAGTTTCTCATAGATATCTTTATATTGAGGGACTTTTTTTTGTTTGGATAAAAAAGAAGGCTAAGAGCCCACTACAGAAAGAAAATTAGACATACACGGGGGAAAGATATCTCAAAATATCCTGGTCCAGCCACGACCTCAAGTGCGCAGGGCACAAATCCAGAATGGCATTCTGAGATATTGCCATTTTTGCTAAGGCGTCTACTACGTTGTTGATTGCACGCGGGATGTTGGTGATTTTAACATGCCAACCCTTGCATAGCAGAGCCCTTATAAGGTCAAATAACCCAGACTCAAAATTGTCACCTGTGAGTCTGTCCACAAGATCCCTAGCATCAGATTCCATGATAATGTGCTTCAAACAATAATCTCAAGCGAGTTTCAGACCTTCATATATTGCCCATTCCTCAGCAGTGGGGCATCACATAAACCGATGGATTTCATGAACATAACCCCAAAACACCCCCCCCCCCCCCCAAAAAAAAAAAACGAAGAGGGGAAAAAACAAATCCAGAACTGTTGTTTGGGAGGCGGCTATATTGAGCGACTTTTTTATTATTATTATTATTTTTTTTACAATATATTGTGCGACTTGACTGCTTTATAGTTTCCATATCTTATTTTGGACCTTAAAAACAAGGTCCATTTTAATATTTTTTTTTGGGGCAGGGTGGTAATGTCATGAATGGGCTTAATTATATATGGAAGAAGACTGTGAGCCCTGTTGGGATCCGTACATGCAGCAGAACTACAAAATTTTTTACGAATCCCAACGAAGAATCTATCAACAGCATTTAAATCAATGTTTGTTAAAAAAACCATACCTATACGAAGAGTTGAGAGTTCCATTCAATATGGTCTGGTGCGCCTCTCCCTCTTCGTGCGTCTCGGCCGTTGTATGTCTTGAACGTGGTGCCATCTCGTTTGATCAAACAAGAGTAGTACTTTCAAATCTCCTCTATCCACACGAACAGCACTGAAACACAGTCGGCAACGTGCTAGCACCTTCAAACCTTGTGTCTCTCTCTTTCTCTCTAGGTTTTTTGCGACTTCTCTAATTCATCCGTCTCATCAATACGACTAGATCAATATCTATTTATAGAATTTCTAAAACCCTAATGAGCCGTATTAAAATATTCAAAATTAATCTTGAATTCGAATCTGAATTAAATCAATACATTAATTAAAATCTGTCCAACAGATCTAATCAAATATATTTATTTAATTCGAATTATAAGCCTACAGATTTAATTGATCTTTATGAATTAAATCAGAGATGAGATATCTTTCTATTTAATTAAATCTGAGATACCATATCTCAATTCAATTAAATCTTTCTATTTAATTAAAGGGGATATCATTTCTGCTTATGTGGCAGATGAATATATCTGCAGCGAGTCAAAACGGTGTCACTTTTTGCGTGAATAGTTCTTCCGACCTCCCAACTCTGTCCAACTCCCATTGCTGGAGAAAAAAACCGAAACAGTGAACGATGCCCTCCAACTTCTCTGCACTCCTTTCAAGATGGTCGTCGAACTCTCTTACGCCTCTGCAACAATAGTTTCCGACAATCTCTCCTGCGCCTTTGTTCTCGCTGATGATGAATGATGATTGATCCTGTCGGCTCCCTTGGTAGGAAGGAAGACGATGAACAGTGTTGACGTGCCACCATTTATCTGTCACAATCGGCTCCCACTAAATAAAAAGAAAGACACAAGGAGATGGGGAGGAAACGGACGACACGGGCGACGTGCTTAGTGGGAAAAAAAGTGAACATATTTATCTGCCATGAATCATCTTCAAAAAGAAGGCTGGGCGACGTGCTTAGTGGGAGAAAAAGTGAACATATTTGTCTGCCATGAATCATCTTCAGAAAGAAAACTGGAACCGGAGCGAAGAGGAGGACAGACTGGACACAAGCAGTAGCTTCAACTTCTTCTTGGAGACACTGACGAGACCGAACGGAGGTGGCACACCAATACTATTCATCGTCTTCCTCCCTACCAAGGGAGCCGATGGGATCAATCATCATCAGCAAGAACAGAGGCGAAAAAGAGACTGCCGGAAACCATTGTTGCAGAGGCGTAAGAGAGTTCGACGACCATCTTGAAAAGAGTGTAGAGAAGTTGGAGGGCACCGTTCATTGTTCCGGTTTTCTTCTCCAGCGACGAGAGTTGGATAGAGTTGGGAGGTTGGAAGAACTGTTCACGCAAAAAACAACGCTGTTTTGGTTCACTGTAGATATATTCATCTGCCACAGAAGCAGAAATGATATCTCTTTAATTAAATATGAGATACCATATCTCAATTCAATTAAATCTGAAATACTGTATCTTTATTCGAAAATTTAAATATGAGATACATATTTCAATTTATTATAGTTATTTAATTTATCAAATAAAATAAATACTATCCATAATAATATTATTATCTATAAATGATATCATTATTATTTTTGAATTTATATTATATTATAATATAATATAATATGATATATATATCAATCCTAGATTAATCATAATCATTAAATCTTATACATTTCTAAGATTCAATGAATCTGGACACTATTACTCGTGTTAGGCTATTCTTATATGTGACCCTGCAGGCCCACATGAAATTGGTAGCGGGCTAATATTGTACCGGTAGCGGGGTAATATTGTACCAGCCCATAAGTCGCAAGCGGCCTCTAGCAAGACATTGCGACTACCCAATCCATATAGAGATCGATGATACGATGCTACCTATGATACAACCATGTCAAGTCCCTTTTGTCACGCGATAATTAAGGCCCTTTTGTCACACGATAATTTGGTCAAGGATGAGCCTCGGGTTGGGTTTCTCTCATTATGTTTTTCTCATTATCCCTCATTATTTTTAAATTATATCCGTCCAATCAATCACATACTACTTTAACATCTCTCTCCTTTTTCCAATCAATGGCCCAGATGAGCTAATGAGAGAAAAGGAGAAAAAAGGATGAGGAGAAAATCCTCTTCCGATATGGATAATGTCAACTTCCTATTCTTGACCATTACTTTCTCGATTCTCGAGTAATCTAATAATGGAAACTCATTTCCTTCGTAGTATGACCATACATTTCTCAGACTTACTCATCGAGCGGCCCAATATTATCTCTCTACAAATGTGAGGGACAAATTTCATCTTGATCATTCACATTCCTCTGCATCAAAACCACTGATCCCGATCCAAGCCTTTATCATCACCCGGTCAAAGGTGACTTTTGACTAGGTCAATGATTAGCGACTCATCATGTGGGAATCCATGATGATCTCAGGTTAAAGAGCATTGTGACACGGTTATATATGAGATAAGCTTAGGACTAAATCCATACAGCTTTCTCATAGTGGGTCAATCCAACACTTTGTACTCTTACAAGTGCCTATGACTTTGATTCGTATCTTCATACCTCGTCAAAGTCATACTAGTCTTATTTCATCTTCGCTCTCGCGTAGATGACTGATTAAGGACATTTAGAATAACTTATAAGATATATCCAGGGATACAATTATCACTATAAACATACAAATGAAATGATAACTAAAAGAGAATACTTTAAATAACATAAATGTTTAAGGTACAATGACTTGTCTCTAGGACATAATTTCCAACAGACCAACACAAATTGGCCTAGAGATAAAATAACTAGGCTTGGATTGGGTAGATAGAGGCAAGTGTAATGTGGCTAATGGTGTGGATGATTTGTGTTAGGCATGTCCATGGACCAGACCAGACCGGGTTGGGGATCAACCTGAGGTCTGGTCTAGGAGGGACCTCGGGTTGGACAATCCAGCCCGAGGTCTGGTCAGGTCCAGCTCAGGCTGGACCAGACCAGTCCAGGGGACTGCCTGGACCAATCCAGGTAGTCCAAGACCCCTTTTTTTTTTTTTTGGCTACTTCCAAAACAATAATTAAATCAATGAACCACCTATGGAACAATAAATAAATATGTAAACATCTTAAAGCCAATCCAAAAGCCGTAATAATCTCCAACAAATGTCATTGAATAAGAATACAAAATAAAATAACAACATTGAAGTTACTTCTTTTGCTTCCCTGAATCTACAACAACCACCAAAACACTCATCAAATCTACAACACCCAAAAATATACTTAGAATTATAACCAGTTAACCACAGATCGAATAGAGGCAACTGGACATGGGCATATAATCGTCGCTGCCAAAAGGAATAAAAAAAAGGTTACTTCGTTATCAAGGGAAACTTGCCAAATACATAGTTTCATGGAGGAACCACACTTCACTCCCTAAACTATTACCTGAATATCTTCACCCACATCCCTTAAATTTTATATTATAATGAAAGCGTTATATTTCACTCAATTTATGAAACTGGAATGAAACGCAAGCTACTAGCTAGTCTGAACATTGAAACTATGCCAGGAACTCGTATTACAGCCAAAATCACAATGCCTCCTGCTTTATAACAGTAACAGAGATATAGCTTTTTTTCCGCTTGATTCTAACGTTTACAAAGTAACCTTTCACAATTTGAAGTTCCTTCCCATTTGTAATTCTCATCAATTAAGTCATATACGTAAGCAAATATAGCGACGCTAGTACAATAATATGACTAAGAAACCAAAGCAATCCTAGAGAAAGTAACATAAATTAGGAACCGACGGGGTGGCGGGATGACATTATAACCACAACATTTACATTAATCCCCACAAATAAAATTAGTATCCAGTAAATCGAAGCAAGGGACGAGAGATGGAGAGATTTAAATCCAAAAAATCGAAGCAAGGCACAAGGGGAAGTGACTTAGGGTTTCTGAGATTTAATCCAAGGAAAAAGAAAACTTACGGAGGATGAGGACGGAGAGTCGTGAGACGGAGGACGAGGAGGTGTGGGATGGCAGACGAGAGACGAACTGAGTGAAGAAGACACACTGATTCTTTTGGCTCGAAGAAGAAGACGCTGATGAAGACCTGAGAGACTGAGATGAGATGTCGAGTAAAGACTGTAAAGAGGGACAGAGCTTAGACTTAGCCGGTTAGGTCATCTTGGTTAAGTTGCAATTTTTGTTTCAATATTTATATATAATCGGGCCAAACCAGGCCAGTCAAAGGGGCCTTAGCCCCAGGCCCGAAGGCTGGTCCAGCCTAAGGAAAAATGGTCCGGTCCGGTCTGATAATTTTGTCCCAGACCAATTTCCCAATTTCCGTTTTAGACAGACTGGGTTGGGTCAGACCGGACTGGACCATCTAGACTGTTGGGTTTTTTGGACATCCCTAATTTATGTGATCTCTCTCTATGTGGCTCTCTTCTTTCGGACGTTATGGTTGTTGCCCTTTTCTGCATTTGATGATTCTTCATTTAGGTGCTGTTTTGTTGCTATGCTTAGATGTTTATGACTGTATTCACCTGGTAAGTTTGATGTGAAGGGAATTGTCGCCAGCTTTAAGGTGCTGCCGACATGTTCTCACATTTAATCTCAACACCATTCAGTGCAGATTCCGTCTATTCCAATTAATTATGTGCGCCCACTATTTGCATATATATTCAGCTCTACTACTACAAGAAATCAAACCAACAAAATCATCTGAGATATGCAAGAATACAACAATTCAGACCATTCTCTGTCACGCAAACATGGAGGTATCTTCACTTCTATCTCAAGTTCCCAGTTAGGAACACTGGGAGGAACATATTTATTTGGAAACCATTATGGTATTTTGCATCCCAGAATATTTGCATAGAAATCTCTTAGGGGAAGAGCTCTAGCTGCAAACATAGCAAACTATTATCAACATTAATTACGCATGAAGGGAGTATATGTGAGAAAAAGACACAAAAATGGGACAAACATACCTCAATGTGCTTGAACATCGATGGGGCATCATCATATTCCTCATATTCCTCATTAGAGATTACATATTCAGTTTGCCCACGATACTGAAATAAAAAATTTAGTTAGGTTCTGTATGTGTAGTTAAGAAGAATATACACAAATCATTAGATTGATTGTAGGAAGACAAACATACCTCATGGTCAAGCAAAGCAACCAAATGACATAACTGTCTATCAGATGAAGGTTCCATTGAATCACAATGGGATACATTCAATCGGATTAACTTTGGAGGAAGTC
Source organism: Acacia crassicarpa (assembly GCA_034222035.1). NCBI lineage: Eukaryota > Viridiplantae > Streptophyta > Magnoliopsida > Fabales > Fabaceae > Acacia > Acacia crassicarpa. Next base: position 47,995,251 of record JAWXYG010000003.1, read on the forward strand.
TTGGCAATGACTCAAGCTTTTGGCAAAAACCCAATGAAAGAAAGCGAAGTCGAGAAAGACTTGAGAAGCAAGAAGTGGGTAGATTAACAAAATCATTATGACTTAGATCCAATGCAATGAGTGATGATAAATTGCCAAGACCATCAGGAATCGATCCATCATTTAAGCCACACCCACTTAAATATAATTTTGTTAATGGCATTACTTTCAAGCTAAACTTGTCAAGATTGCAAATTTTGCAGCCACTCAAACTTAAATGTCTAAGACCAGTCAAGGATTCAAATGATTCAGGAAGTCTAGTTATAGCAGTACGGCTCACATCAAGATATGATAATTTTTCCATACCTCTGTCAAACTTTGGGAGCGCTTCAACTTTTCCACACTCACCAAGATCTAACTTTACCAAAGAATTTGTTTTCAATTCCCATGGAAGGATTTCAAGGTTTAAACAACCATGTAAGTCCACCTCAACAAGCTCTTTCAACTCGCCAAGTGAGGGATGCACCTTCACAAGGAATATGCAGCTACGAAGACATAAATGTTCTAGATGTGGAACTCCTAAGAAGTCTGGAGTTTCGATAATAGATTTAGAATAACTCAGGTCGATGAATTTCATCTTCGTAGGCTAGTCAAACAAAAGATTGTTGAGTAAGTCTCATTAAACAATAATGTATGAATAAATAATGGACACAAAAATATAATTTTAGCATAAAAAATTATGCATGAGGCTTCAATCTCACCTGTAGGTTCCAAAGTTGCTTTATTCTGCTATCATGCATTTTTACATGAACAAGTTCATTCAATGCAGTTTCAAGTGGAAGAGCTTCGAAAGGAAATGATGGCCAATGAACAACTTTTAATGTACCAGGAAGTTTAAATCCCCTTGGTAAGAGGAGTCGACTATCAATCTTCATACCCTTCAACAAGAGTAATCTAATACTACTCATCTTCAAAAAAGCTTCCGGATGTACTTTTATTCCATCTTGGTTCTCATAATTATCTTGTATAGCAATAGCTTGTATTGTCTGATATCCCTAATAAAAATGCCATTTTTCAAGAAGATAAAGTGAAGATGATATGGGAAGTAATGAATATTAAAAACATTAAATGAATGAGGAAAAAACAAATATTTAGAAAATGAGGCACTCACTTTGTTATTTTCCAATACTTCCTTGATGTCCTTAAAATTCCACAACCTACTACGCTTGCCAACAACCTCGGGAGATTCTTGATGAACTATATCCCTACCCAATTTTTCAATCAGATCATGCATCTCTAATGTGCAACATTTTGTTTCAACTAGTAAAGCTTTTTCAATTAAAACCTTTATTCCAATTGTTGGGTGAAGATGACAACTTTTCAAAATTTGAGTCACTTCTTTTCTCAGCCAGCCGTTGAAAAAACAAGCAATATCCAAAAATATTGTCTTTTCTTCTGCATTTAATCCATCATAACTGATTTTTAGTACTTGAGCAATATTACTATCTGGAAATTGCTTCAATATATCTAAAGCTTCTCTCCACTCAGCTCTTTTTCTCTTGTGAAGATAAGAACCCAAAACTTTAAGTGCCAAAGGAAGACCTCCGGTATACTCAACAAAAGAATTAGATAAATCCAAATAATCTTCATCATGACAATCATCCTTGAATGCCTTCTTTAGAAAGAGTTGACGAGATTCATTTTTGTTCATGGTTTTCATGGCATACATTCTTTGTTCCTGAAATGCGAGCAAGCTGCTATCTCTTGTTGTGATAAGTATTCTACTTCCTTCACCAAACCAATTTGGATTTTCAGCTAAATTATCTAATTGACACTTATTATCTACATCGTCAAGAACAAGAAGAACCTTTTTATACTTGAGATACTTTCTTATCATCCCCTCTCCTTGATACCGATCAGAAATTTTGTTGCTTACTATACCAGAAAGAAGCTTTTCTTGCATAGAGACTAGGCCTTCTTTTTGCAAAGTGTCCCTAACGTTTGCAATAAAGCAATGAACTTGAAAATTGCAAGAGATTTTTTGGTAAACAATTCTAGCAAGAGTTGTTTTACCGACACCGCCCATACCCCATATCCCTACAACAACACGTTTGTTATCCAACTCACTCTCCAAGATTTTCTCTACATCACACACTCTTGATTCAATTCCAACCAAATTGTCCACATAACAATATGGTACTGTAGCACTTATATAAGTCGATATGTTTCCTACTATAACTTTTACAAGTTCAGCTTCAGGCCTATCAAAAAAAAAAAAAGTAATAACATTGGCGAACATGAGTTATAAAGTTATAATAAAGTAAAATAATAATGACAAAACGCGACTTTTCATAAATATTGTTTACTAAAGCTACAATACATTTTTCATATGTATAACAGGGAAATGTGATTAAATTTTCATAAAATATTAAGTAGATAGCTGGGATAAAGATTAGTGGAATGTGAATTGTTGAACACGTAAGAATTAATCCATCTGGCCATTAAAATTGGAAATGTGATAATTTCACCAAAAAATCACATTAACTTATTCACAATTTCGTTTTATTCATGGAGATAAGGTCATCATCCTATTAATTATCAATATGCACTGTCATTCACTTAATTCCGTCATCATTTAAGAATTTGATTATTCCTCTAACAAATCGAAATGAATACCTTTCATTTTTCCATTGTCACGATATGGAAAAAGTGCTTCTCACAAATTTAAATGAACTTGTGCACAAGTATAAAATGACGTTTTAATTATATTTCGAGTAAAACAAAATCTCCATAAAGTTAAAAAATGAAAAAGTAAATTTATCATTAAGAGACTTCATATATTACAGAGAAAATAATTATTGAAAAGTTAGAGGAAATGCCTCGCAGAATCTTCAAATAGATAACAGAAAAAATAACACTGAAGGACGATTGACAATTATAGTTAGGCATGACTAAATTTAATTGTATTGAAGGAATGAAATGTTAGCTATGGACCATTACGAAGTTGGGTCCCTGATTTTGCTGTAAATATAAAGTGAAAAAGAGGTTGTGTATATACTAGCCACTACTAGGTATAGAACACAATTGATTTTGTCTATAAAAGATTTTAAAAGAGATAAAAATTTGATTTCTGAATAGATTTAAATTTCAGAGTTCAGTAACCAAAATAATAAATAAATAAAATTGAGTGATGGGAGAAGAAAATAAAGAAATTGGAATTTTTATGACGATGTGAAAGTTAATCAATTGAGCGTTGATCGTCCTTCAATATAATTATAACTTTTATGGAGTCGGGTTAAAGAAGAAATATTGTCTATTTTTCAATATGATTTTTCATGATAATATATCAACACATATAATAAGCTATAAATGAATTAATTAATATTGGGTTTTCATGTAAACGCATCTAAACAATTAATGTATTGAAAATTAATTAAAGTTAATATAACCGATTATTCATAATGGATATACTTCAATGACAATATAATGAACAATTATAAATTTTCTTGAATTATAACATAATGGATGTATTATATATGCAGCTTTATTAATTGTGTATTATCATTTCTACCTCTAATGCATGGCTTTATAATATATCTAAATTCTACACCTTATTAAAGATTAAGTTTTTTTCCAAGGAACTCGATCTTGTTATTGTCTCATTTCCTAATACTTCTCCGCTACACTAAATAAATATAGGACATTTTGCAAACTATATTATATATTTAGAAGCAAGGTAATAATACATTTGATTTGGGCATTAATGTTAACTATGATGAAAATAAAAATTAACAAGTACATATTTTATAGAGTCAAGGTATAAAAATTCTCATAAATTTTTTTCAAAAATGCTTCTAAAATCATATACTTTTCTTTCTAGAAAATTCAATCCCATCTTTTTATTATATCATATTTTAAAAAATACTTTTCTTTAAAACGGATTAGATTTTAGACATATGATATACTTGTAAAAAAATTATATTATATAATTTATTTTATATATTTCCCCTAAATTCAATTATCCATATAAAATTTATTCTTTCTATAAGTTTCACTCACATCGTTTTATTTTGCAGGAAATTAAAATCTGCTCATATTGTTCATGCTTGGTAGCAAGTACCAAAAAAAAAAAAAAAACTTACTTGTTCCTGGCATCCCATCCAGACAAGCTGCCAATATCTGATAAAGCTTTTCTCCACTCTTTCACTTTGGTTATATCTCCTTTGAATTTCTGCTCAAGTTCAGCCAAGGCTTTCCCAACACTTTCTCGTTGGTCTCTTACATCTGCTGGATTAACATTATGGAAGATGGGAAAAACCTTTCGACCCAATGCATTTTGAAATTCAAGAATTTTTTGAAGCTCTTCCAAACACCATATGGATTTTGCATAATTTTGAGAGATGACAAGAACTGCACAGAAAGATTCCTCAATTGCTTGGAAGAGATACTCTATGTCTTCCCCTTTCGGAAGATCTACATCATCCTTAAAACATTTGATGCCACCTTTAATGAAAGCATGATATAAGTGATCTGTGAAATTCAAGCGAGTGTCTTTTCCTGCAAAACTCAAGAAAACGTCATATTCCCATGAACGAGTTGAATTAAAAGTATTAGAGGTAGAAGGAGATTCTCCTCCGACACTATATGCCATCTCAGGGGTTTGATCCTTTGGTTTTACCCTCAGTGTAATGGGGAAATACTTAATCTTATCAATAGCCCAGGAAAACTTGGAAAATAATAAGAGGTACGAAATCAAAAAAAGTAGAGGAAATAATAAAAAAGAAAACATTTTGTACAGATCCATAAAACTCGTTATACAATAACAAATACTGTTTTACGAAAGTTGTTTAAACGATCTCACTCTCTTCTCCACACTCACGACTCACTGCAAAAAGATGATTTACTAGACTCTAGCTAGCTTTGGGTAACGATGAAAAGCTGAAAACTGAAGATGCTCTCGAGAGCGATTACATAGCAGTTTTTTCCCGTGTGCGAAATTCACTTTTGTTTTTTAAGAAAGATATGTGGAACATAAGCACATGGTTTCTTACCATCTTCCGGGAAAGCCGCTGATATCTCCTTAGGCCTGTTTGGTACGGAAACATTTGAAGGGGTAAAAGAACTTAAAAAAAGGGATGAAAAAATTTTGCGAGGGAGGATGGTTTGAAAAAGATGATTTCTTTAAGAGAAAGAAAACGAGGGACAGGAGTTAATAAAGAATCAATAAATATTTATTTTATTTTAAAAATAATTAATTCAAAATAAAAAAAATAGTTTTTTTATTAAAATATATTTTTAAAAAATATGTTCTTATCAAATTTGAACTTATATAAAAAATTTCCGCTAAGTTAAATTTGAGAGACAAAATTATCAAAAAAAAAGTAAATAGTGACTGGGAACTTGAGATCCCACCAATTTTGATGGGATTTGATCTTCTTACATATAAAGGAAAATTGGTGGGCTCGCAAAAATGTCTAAAATACGTGCTAAATAGAAGAACTTGCTAATATTTTTTTTCCCTTTCCATCAATTCTGTATACCATACGAGCCCTTATTTTTCTTTTCAAAAATCACATTTCCATATAGTTTTGCAGTTCATTCCATTTTATATTATGTTTGTTTTATTTATATATTTTTGCTCAAAATTATGTTTGTTTTATTAATATACATGTATCCGGACTCTGACGTGGGTGACAGTGATAGAAAAGTATTTAAAGTTGATAGATGCACTCACAAAAAATGACTTATAGGGATCTAACTTATAAAAAAGTGAGATTGTGAAATGTGATCTATATTTAGGTTAGGTAGGCGGTAGTATAAGTAGTTTTTGATATCTAAACTTATAATCAATATGAAATATTTTTTAGGGTACTGAATTGTATTAAAAACATACTTTTGTATATTGAATAGTACTAAAAAAAATACTTTATTATCTTAAAAAATTATTTTAAAATTTTGAAAAAATTAATTTTAACACCAGTCAGTATCGTAAAATATTTTTTAGGGTACTAATGATATTAAAAATATACTTTAAGATACTGAACCGTGCCAAAAAAATTATTTTAGGATCTTGAAAAAATTAATTTTAATACCAGTAATACTATTAAAAATATATTTAAGGCGAACAGTATTTTTTTTTTAAAAAAAAAAACCTCATGATCATGATCCAAAGCTCCTCAAAGTTTTGACAAAAAAAAAAAAAACCTCCTCAAAGTAACTTTTAAAATAACTTAATTTTGGTTCATAAATCTGATTGAAACAATTTCCCAATCAAACATGCATTTGCATTTTCTACAAGACTGATTCAAACAATACATAAGTCTACTTGAACTTTTTAAAAATCACACCAGACATACACAGTGTAAAAAAATTCACATGAGTGAATTTAAAACCGGCTCCAGGTGGTGACACACTTGCGAATTATCAAAGGATACAAGAACACTGAGAGAAACTCTGCCTTCTCTCTAGTTTCAGTCTCGCACCGTGGTTTCTGAATTTGAAGCCGTGAATAGTTGGTGAACTCACGGCGTTCTCGTCTCGTTCCCAGCTGTCTCTCATCTCAAGCTCTCAGTGTCTCTCTCATCTCAAGTTTCATTCTTCACTGTTAGAGCTAGTCGTCGCCGTCTTCTCTCAGATCTCGCCGACTTGCGAAAAAATTGCTGGATCTCGCCTGATCTCTTTGTCTTTCGCCGGATCTACTCGCCTTTCTCCGGATCTACTCGTCGTTTCGCCGGATCTTCTCGTCCTTCGCCGGATCTCCTCGTCCTCCTAAGATCTGTTCATCTTTTCATTTGCATCTGAATGGAACTGCTCATGAAAGATGCTTCTCCTCCCAACCTGGAGGATTCCTTACGGTCGACCAAGAAGGTCCGCATACGGCCATTAGAGGATGGAAATGGCACTGATTGTCAACCAGAGGGGATGGATGCTGAGATGGCTGATAAACCAGAGGCGAAGGGGGTGTCGTATCGAACCAAGCTGCTCAACTTAGATGGGCCTGGCATGGGAGTACAACATCAGATGGAGATCGAACTTAGTGAGACGGATTTCCAGATTAGCAAGGAAGGCGAAGTCCCGGCCATAGCCTTTTCAGAAGCCATCAAGGCAACTTTGAGTAAAGGGATGGAGCGATCGGTGATACTCAAACTACTGGGAAGGACTATCACGTATCATGATCTGCTATCCCGCACGCGAGTGATGTGGCACTTGAAGGGTTCATTCAGGTTAGTAGACATGGAAGGCAACTTCTACCTGGCTACCTTCGATTTGGAAGAGGATTATTTGAAAGTCCTTACAGATGGTCCTTGGATGATATTTGGGGCATATTTAACGGTGCAGCCTTGGTCCCTAGAATTTGATGCTAGGACGTCTACTGTTTCCAAGGTGGTAGCCTGGGTGAGGATTCCTGGACTATCGTTTAGATATTATCACAAGAGTACGTTAAGAGCAATCGGATCGTTATTGGGGGAAGTTGTTAAGATTGATTATATGACGGAAACAAGAGGTCGAGGAAAGTACGCTCGTCTTGCTATCCTGATGGATCTACTGCAGCCGTTAGTTCCATGGATCATGGTCGATGGGACAAAGTATGGCATTGAATATGAAGGCATGCCACTGATATGCTTTGAATGTGGCCTATATGGACATCTGAAGGAGCGATGCAAGACTCGGACCCAATTTTCCATTGCCAGTACCCACCCCGGGAAGACAGCATCTAGCCCACCCCAGTGTCAGCCTAAAGAGAAAGCCGTCGTGGATGGGCCACCGGAACCCTCGTCCTCGCAGTTTGGATCGTGGATGCAGGTGAAGTATCCCAAAAAAGGTAACAAACAGAATTGGGGTAAGACAACTAAGGTGGTGGGACCTCAAATTATTGAAGGATCTCGATATAACGTTTTGTTTGAGGAGGATGATATGACGGCTGACTCTACGCAAAACATCAATGGCGAAGGAGGAAATAACGGCTTTAGTCAAGGATCACAGGAGCCTAGTGAGGCCCAAAAGCCAGCCAAACACAAGTCTGGAGGGCTGATGACACAACATACGCAAGTCTACAGGAAGAAAGAAGTCGTGGCCAGCCCAGCTAAGAGTGTGGCTGATCCACCGCAAACTGAGGCCCACCATCGAGAAGCCTCATCTATGGGTCTGGTAGGTGGACATGTTTCCAAGGAAAGAACAATGGCAGATGGCTCGGCACAGGCACTGACAACCGCGGTATCAAAGACGACTACACAAGGGGGAAGCAAACCTGGGCAACAGGCCCAAAATGGAAAACTTAGGGACACTGGTTTCACTGTAGTTGAGCAAGAGTCGTCTTTGGATGGGAGTAAGCATAAGGTTGTGAAGATCGAGAGAACCAGGTTGGCACTCCACGATGTGAGTTTGCAGGTTTTGAATAGCACAATGCAGCCAACCAAAACGCAGGAGGCGACCATGGTTGATGGAAGTCAAACGAAGGAAAACATGGGGAGTTCTTATTCCGGTAAAAAGCCTGTGGCACAGGGAATAAAATTACAATCAAGTTCAACGCGTTCTCTGAAGGTTCGGAAGAAAAAACAAGCTGCTCACATCTCAAAGGATGCCCTAGACGCTATTCGGATGGAACTAGAAACCCCAAAAGAAATACATCCAGACTTGGGAGGATCTCCACCGAAGATGTCGGCTCTGCAAGGGTATGATAATGGCCCCTCGGGGTCTGGTGCTAATATTTGAAATTAACCTTTTTCCATGCTGGTACAGCTGATGGTTTGGAATTGCCAAGGGGCAGCTTGCAAAAAATTCTTTCGCCCTTTTATGCTTTTGTTTGGTGCTAATATTTGGTTTGCATTTGAAATGGCTAGAGCCAGACTTGTTTGTTGTACTGACTGATCTATATGATTAGTCCTCCACTTTTAAACAAAAAAAAAAACCGGCTCCAAGTCAAGTCAATTTATTTTGGCCTGAATTGTTTTTTATTTTTTTAATCCCCTACGGTCTATAACACTAGGTAGTGGCACGTGACCCTGCTGTTTCGTCCCATCACTTTACAGTTCAGACTGAATAACCCTTTATTTTCTTCTCTCATTTCACACTTGAAACGTTTCCACCTTCTCTCATTTCACAACGCAGACTGAGTTGTCTGGTCCCATCACTTTTTCTTTTTGTTGTTTCTCGTCTTCAATGATGGTGGCGGCGACAACTCAATGCCTCCTTGGTCCCATTTTCTTCAAAAATCCATTTAAGGGCCTTTTTAAAAGAAAAATCTTAAAAAAAGCCTCACGGTTCTGACAATTCTAACAAAATCCGAATGAACCTTTTTAGGATTTTTAGAATTTTAGTAAGTTATAAATAAGAATGATAGGTGAATTATAAATGAGACTGATATAGTTGTTAATCGAAACTGATATTATTGTAAATGAGACTGCTTTAGTTGTAAAAAAAATTGTTGTAAATGTGACTGATTTAGTTATAAATAGGTAAAAAATTATTGTAAATGTGACTGATTTAGTTATTAAATTCTAATAAATTTTGGGATTGTTAGAATCTTGGAGCCCTTTTAAAGATTTTTTCTCAAAAAAGGCCCCTATGTGGATTTTCCCAAACAATTTGAGGACTTTTGGCTCCAAACAGAGGAGCCTGGCGGTTTGCGCGATCGAGTTAGAGCGGTTTTTTTGTTTCCCCGCAAAATTAGAGCAGTTGTTTTGGAGATTGAATCTACTACTGGATTTAATTTTTGAAAAATAATTTTTAAGATTTATGAGATAAAAGGCTTTTTTATAATAGATTCTGTGTAAAAAAATGATTTTGATAAAATATAATAGTATTTAGATATCGTCATAAAAATAGCTTTTTTATACTCAAATTACTAAAAAAAAGCATTACCCTTCATGATAATGGCATATAAAGAATCAGGTTTTATTTAAAACATTTTTAAAATTAAATCTCATAGTAAATATAAAAAATTATAGAAATTTGTGTATAAAATTAAGGATAAAGCAGCGCCCAACACCATAAAGTTTGCCCTTGGGAGCGTCCAGCACTACGAAATTTTTTCAGGAGCACGCAGCACCACGTAGTTACTTTTTGGGAGCACCCAGTACCACGGCTGTTAGTTGAGCGTCAACTTGGATAGAACCCTGACGTGGACTGACATGTTGACGTGGAATAAAAATTCAAAAAATTAGGAAAAAATTCAGCAAAAATAAAAAAATAGAAAAATTTCAAAAAATTAGAAAAATTAGAAAAAAAATTCAACCAATTAAAATAATTAGAAAAAAATTTATAAAATTAGAAAAAGATAAAAAAAAATTTCAAAAAATGAGGAAAAAATTAGAATAATTAGAAAAAAAATTAGAAAATAATTAAAGTAATTATAAAAAAATTCAAAAAATTAGGAAAAAATGCAAAAAATTATGTTCCAGCAGCATGGACTGTCCTCTCTCATTTGGGGAAATGAAAATGACCAAAATAAGAAACTAAAAAAATTTCAAGACACTTTTGAATACCTTTATAATTTATTATATACTTCTTCCGGTCCTAATTATAAGACAATATTTAAGAATTTGTTTTGGTCCTAATTCTAATGCAACATTCTAATTTTTGTCAATTTCTTCGTAAAAGATGCCTATTGATATAAATGAGGGATTATGTGAAATCAATAAGGTAATTGAGGTACAAAATTTATATAAGGCATTTTAGAAAAATAAATAAAATCAACTAATTCGACCGCCACCGCCGGGTGGCAGCCACCGGCAACCGATCGCCACCGGCGGCCGGCGGTAGGGCCCACTAGCGGGGGTATTTTAATTTCTTTCTAATTATTTTAATTTTTTAAACTTTTTCCTTATTTTTTGAAATTTTTTTAATTTTATTCATTTTTTTCTAATTATTTAAATTTTTTCTTATTTTTTGAAATTTTTTTATAATTTTTTTTTAAATTCTTATTTTTTTATATTATTTTATAATTATTTTATTTTTTTGAAATTTTTTTTAAAAAATTTCTAATTATTTTAATTATTTGAAATTTTTTCTATTTTTCAGAATTTTTTGAATTTTTTTTTATTCCACGTCAGCGTGTCAGTCCACGTCAACCAATTCGTAGTGCTTGGCGCTCCTGAAAAAACTTCGTGGTGCTAGGTGCTCCTTGTAACGCCTCATTTTCAATACCAAAATCTTGGCCAAAATAATAGTAGCACCTCCAAATATAGGATATTCAACACTCAAACACATATTTACAATATGGCCAAAGGTAGAAATCCATTTATACAGGGCCAAAATAAATCCAATAAATAAGAGTTATTTTAAAATGCGGAAGTCTTTTAGGTTCATGGCAAATAAAATAACACAACATAAACTAAAGGAGTACAGAAGAGCCTACAAAGCTCACTCCATGGGTGCATTCCCTTGATCTCTACTAAGTTATTCACCTGAAAAATGTTAATATGGGGTGAGATTACACATCTCAGTAACTACTAAATATTTCTACCGTACACGAGCAAACAATATATGACAAAAAGATATGGGCTGATTTCAAATATATATATAGATTCCATAATTTATCATACAAAATAATTTATACTAATAGTCATCAATATAGAAGGTATTAAAACATATATATCTCAAAAGTTCTCATCTCATGTCTTTACAGAATATTCATCATCATATCAAATTCTTGAACTGTTCAGAAATGCACTATGCAGTATGCAGCCTCCCTTATATCACCACCTCCCTTATACCGCAGACTGGAGCCATAGGCTAACACATAGTCCAATAGAAACTCATTCATTTGACTGAATTGTTCCAAGCTCACCAAAACTTAAGATACACCCGGCCAAAGGTATATAGCTTAAATCTGGACTATGGCTCCCCTCCTTTAAAATAACTAAGGAGGTGTCACATGTCCCACAACTCCAATGAAATCCCGGCCAGAGGAAAACATGGAAGATGGGGCCCTGAAACAAGTACCATCCACTGTGCACCGAGTGGTGGCATAAATCATTCTTATCATTCAAATCCCTCCTTACTCCACCCATCATAATACAACCGCCATGATGAATATGTTCACTCAAAATAATGCATTATTATACCATAAAGTTTTATACATCAATATGCGTATTTATGAATAGTAAATACTATGTGTATCTGTGAATAGTAAAATACTATGTGTATATGTGAATAGTAAAATACGGTATATATACATGAATAGTAAAAATGAAGAGTACATACGGTATGTATACGTGAATAGTAAATACGATATGTATACGTGAATAGTAAAAATGAATAGTAAATACGGTATACGTGAATAGTAACGTACGTATAAATAGTACCTCTGCAGATTTGCAAATCAAAGTTCCCACACCAGATCTTAAAACCATAAATATTCTCTAAATATTCTTGCCAAAATAGTAAACAAACAAATTTACAATCATACATAATTCACAAGTATAAGGAAGAATATTCAGAGTTACCTGTCACTCTGTAGCTCCCAAAAAGTTACCGCAAGGCTTCCCTACATTCCTTCTCTCTCTCTTTCCCTACCTTTCTGTGAGTCTTGAGTGATTGTATGTTGTGAAAGAAATGAGAAAGGATGAGGTATTTATAGAGTTCGGGTCTCAACTAATTTTCAAAAATCACATGTCCATCTACTACACATCTACCATGTCAATCTACCATTCATTTGTCCATCTACCACGCGTCTACCATACACTTCTTCATCTACCGTCTAACTACCATTCAATGTCCATCTACCATGTAACTACCGAATACTCATCTTCCGATCAAATATCACATACTTATCTACTTCATAACTATCTACCATTCAAGTTAATATCTGATTTCTTTACCCTGATTGCATCGAAGAATACTGAGTACCAAGAGCTTAGTAACTTTCTTATCTCAATATTATTCCTTAATTTCCTGTTTCAAAATTTGGGATATTACTAACTCCTAAATTCTACTTCAGAGAAAAAAAAAAATACTCTTACTATAATTACATGATAAATTTTAATTACCATAAATTGGTCTATCCTATAATATTATAGTTCTAAAATTTAGGATGTTACATTCCTCCCCTCCTAAAAGAAAATTTTGTCCTCAAAATTTCGCTATAATAAGAATTCTAACCTATTTAAATAAATGAGGATAGGTTTGTCGCATGCTCTCCTCCGTTTCCCAAGTAGCATCTCCGGGAGTCATTCCTTTACACACAACCTTTACAAGCTTATAGCCTTGTTCCTCAATTACTTATCCCCCGCATCAACAATCCGCTCCGACTCAGCTTTATATATCATATTATCCCTAAGTCCTATCTCTTTCCCAAACATGCTCACCAAGCACACAACACAATTTTCGTTCATCCTGTACCCAAAGTAATATTCAGACACAGGATCCACTAGTTCCTTATTTGAACGCTTGGTTACACTGGCCTCACAGGCCAGTTCATTCTTCCTTTCTGCTTTTTTTTCATTGTATTACCACGACACTGGATATTCAGATCTTACAGCTTAAAAAGCTACCCTCAGGCCATAATAACCACAACATGATATAATCTGATTATTCTGCCAACCTTAAGATAAACTTTAGACATACAGGTCTAATGTTACCATGATAGGCAACAAACACAATACTAGGCACATAAGTCTTATAGCCTAGAGATACCACCATATGCAAACTAGCTCAACGGGTCTTACCGCTTCAAGCCTCTGCTCGTCTATCCTATACCCGTGCTTCCTCAATTCAAGTTTAAGAAAACACTTACTTACTAAATCTAGCTTTCACCAATGGCAAGTAATTCAAAAACAAGTACATTTGGCAAGATTCTGCAAACTAAGTATATCCACAACAGTTTCCAACCTCTTCTAACTTGTACACCTTCCACCACAATCATAATGTAAAAGTCAATTCTTGTTCGAATTTCGCAAGGATTCATTCCATGAGACATCATAGTTTATAAATGTCGATTACAAACTGGTCTTAAATCCTGTTGTAAATATTGCGTAAAAATTTCCAAACACAGCAAGTGCATTGGTAAGTTCAAAATTCAAATACTCAGGGACCTAGCAACTTATTTTAAATAGTCACCAACTCCGAATACATTCCAGGTTCCAACTTATTCTACTCAACTCATCCATGAAACACTCAATTCATTATTTCTAAAGAAAGATTCTATTATCAAGATCATTTCCTATGCTAGATAAACAGTTGGCAATTCTCTGAACACCTTACACATGTTGGTATCACATTTTGTTCCCTATTTCTCTCCAATCAATTAGTACCATATTCTAATATCTCAATTTATTCAATCAATTCAGTCTCCTAAAGAATCAATACAACTGTTAAGTTGAACTGTTATATTACATTTCTACTAGTAGCAACCCTCTAGATCCCCTACCAACTTTCAGATTCATCATCCTATTTCTAAAACCCCGATTATTCATACTAGATTCATCATACTCCATAGCTTATATCATTTAAGAACTATCCTCAAACTTTCCCCAAAAATGATAATTGTCAAATTACAAATCAACTCTTAGAACTTTAATATCAGCAAGACAGAGATATCATGTGTCCTCAATAATATCCATAGAACATTCATGTTTCACAATTCCTAGACTAAGATTTAAAACATTCAAATATTATTCTCACAATCTCAGCATTGTTCACATGATTCGAATTCAATCCTTAGTATATATACTAAATATCATCTGTTCCTCTCATAGTTATCTATTAATCACACCCAAATAACATACTAATATTGTAACATAAATCACCGGATTTCATACTTTCTTAATTAGACATACTATCTTAACTCAGATTGAATTCAAGTCTATTTTCAAATATTCCCAGACATTAATAGTCAAGTTTACAATTTGATTCTTATAACCTCAACATCAACTGATAATTCGTGTTGCCCCAAAAATACCCATTATACATACTAAGATCATGATTCACAATTCCTAATCTAATTCTTGGATTATATGAAGACTATCTACAACCTCAGCAGTATTCACAAGGTTCTAATTCTACCTCAACCTGCAATATCACAAAGGCTCATTTCGTTCTTAAGTTCTATTTCAGCTTAGATTAAATTAAAGTCTATCCTCAATATTTACTATATTCATTCTAACATCTTTCTGGCATTCCTAAGAATCACCATTTCATACCTTTCCATCGATCTTCCAACATGTTTATCCAAAAACCTTAGTCTTTGAATTATCTGTGACAAATTCATAGAGTTCTTCGGATACTCAGAGAGTGAAGAATGCTCTCGGGTTAATTGGCACAACTCATCATCATTTCAAATCTTCGGATTCTCTCCGGTTCATCTAATATTATTAGAAAGTCACCCTTCCCAAGATTACTATCACCTTAGCACGCTTACGCTTAAAATCCTATTTTCAAATGCCAATTCCGACATCTTGAGTCAGCTGCACATCCAAGACAGATTTCTTAGATAAATGTGCGTATAAACGTCCAAACTTAATTTCTTGAAAACACAGCTAGCAATAAATGCCATAGCGATTTCTGTCTGCAAAGGTCTAGGAAACTGCGACCCCTAACGGTGGCTAGGGTACACTAGGGTGCGGTGCCATAAAATTTTCCGCATAACAACAAAGTCTACATGATTCTGAGCTAACGACAGATGAGAATCCGATGCTGCTTAACAAAATATAGACGTTGCTAGCCCAGCTATAAATAGAGTAAAGAAAGAGTAAATGTTTCACGTTCTCTCAAACTTCACAAAACCTCCACATATTCATTTCCTCTCCGATCGTAACCTTCACTATAACCTTCCACATTATCCTTAAACATGGCCGGTTCAAATAACTCTATTCCAGTCTCCGATTCATTCAACCCTTTCTTTCTTGAAGCCTTACTTCATGACTATCAGACTAACATGTTGTCTGATTTGTCAAACAATGTATCATACCCTTATTCTTCTTTACTTCCCCAAAATCCCGTAAGTATGAACGTTCATTCATCTGCCTCAACGATTAACATTCCTACTCCTCCTCCAAGGATACAAGATTCTATTTTTACCACTACTAACAGAAAGGAATCTGAAGCAGGTCCATCAAGGCGACCTGTCCAAAGGTGTCGTAATGTGGCAGAACTTATGGAGTCTACGGTACCTTCTCAACCAAGGAATCCTGCTTCTACCTTGACTGAGACCACTAATCCATTTTCATGTGGTTGCTGCCATGTTCTACGAGAGATCATTCATACCAATGGACTTCAATACCATAAACTTGAAGTTCATGGGAGGATTGGTATGATATGCCACGCTGTCTTTCACCAGGACGTACAAGGAGGTTCTTCCAGTCCTCAAGTATTTGACTTTGGTAAGAAGAATTTAGATGATGTCAAACATTTTCTAGAAAATTATTGTTTGAATCAAAAATCTATAGGGTATGTCCTGGTGTCGGATCCCCTATCAGCCTACTATGAGGCCCTCTGTGTTGGTTTGGAATGGACTAAAAATCAAAATGAACTCCCTAATAGTTCATTTCCAACCAATACAGAAAATATATCCAATAAAGGAAAAGAGCTCATGGTTGTAAATAATAATCCTTCAGTCCCCATACCTAGTAATCCATACCGATCAAGAGCTGAACAAAATATTAGAGCTGCATCAATGTCAATAGATGATCTTAGAGACTTCTTCCATTTACCTCAACAAGAAGCGGCTCAACAAGTTCGTCTATGCAAAAATGTTCTAATGAAAATATGCCATAGGGGAGGAATAAAGCATTGGCCGTATGTAAAAATTCGAAGCACTATGAAGCAAATAGCTAGATTGAGAAGAACAATGTCTTCTGATGGTCCTCTCTCAAGTGCAGCCACTCAGGAAGAAATTAATAGACTTAAACTTGAGATAGTCGAAGCTTGCGGTGGAATTGTACCAACTGTTGTTCTTGATGCTTGAATTAATATAGTCTACTCTTCTTAGCCTTCTTGCTAATGTTTGTAATCTCTATTCTAGGATTCATAAGGATTTTCGAGTTTTCCTGCCAAACTCAACTTTATCTTATTAAATTCAAACTTAAGCCAGTTATTCTGTATAATCAAGACTATGCCCGTATTCTGTTATGGTATTGTCATCTGTTACTCATATAAATTAGCTAAGTAAGTGAAAATCTAGCGAAAATCTCTTCATACTTTTTACAACGGCAACTAATTGAATAAACATCAAATAGGGGCTTAGTCTTTCAATCACTTTCCTAGACACCAATAAAAATATTCATCCTAGAAAGTAATTTTGGGCCTACAGAATCCAATATTCAATAAATTTTCTACTTACCAACTTCCGCTACGCAGCTCTGAAATTTAATCTCAATCACATCCTCAAATCATAAATCCTCATTATCAATCACTTGAATATTTTGATTAACTCATTCTTCTCCTATCATGAATGTCACAAGAAAATTGGTAAAAAGAATCCAAAGCTATAAAGGAAAATGCACATGTTATGATATTTAATTTGCCATGACCTCAAAATTTTTTTTATTTAGAAAACTGATAGGAAATTTACAGATTGGCCAGAACCTTGGCTCTGATACCAAAAATGTAACGCCTCATTTTCAATACCAAAATCTTGGCCAAAATAATAGTAGCACCTCCAAATATAGGATATTCAACACTCAAACACATATTTACAATATGGCCAAAGGTAGAAATCCATTTATACAGGGCCAAAATAAATCCAATAAATAAGAGTTATTTTAAAATGCGGAAGTCTTTTAGGTTCATGGCAAATAAAATAACACAACATAAACTAAAGGAGTACAGAAGAGCCTACAAAGCTCACTCCATGGGTGCATTCCCTTGATCTCTACTAAGTTATTCACCTGAAAAATGTTAATATGGGGTGAGATTACACATCTCAGTAACTACTAAATATTTCTACCGTACACGAGCAAATAATATATGACAAAAAGATATGGGCTGATTTCAAATATATATATAGATTCCATAATTTATCATACAAAATAATTTATACTAATAGTCATCAATATAGAAGGTATTAAAACATATATATCTCAAAAGTTCTCATCTCATGTCTTTACAGAATATTCATCATCATATCAAATTCTTGAACTGTTCAGAAATGCACTATGCAGTATGCAGCCTCCCTTATATCACCACCTCCCTTATACCGCAGACTGGAGCCATAGGCTAACACATAGTCCAATAGAAACTCATTCATTTGACTGAATTGTTCCAAGCTCACCAAAACTTAAGATACACCCGGCCAAAGGTATATAGCTTAAATCTGGACTATGGCTCCCCTCCTTTAAAATAACTAAGGAGGTGTCACATGTCCCACAACTCCAATGAAATCCCGGCCAGAGGAAAACATGGAAGATGGGGCCCTGAAACAAGTACCATCCACTGTGCACCGAGTGGTGGCATAAATCATTCTTATCATTCAAATCCCTCCTTACTCCACCCATCATAATACAACCGCCATGATGAATATGTTCACTCAAAATAATGCATTATTATACCATAAAGTTTTATACATCAATATGCGTATTTATGAATAGTAAATACTATGTGTATCTGTGAATAGTAAAATACTATGTGTATATGTGAATAGTAAAATACGGTATATATACATGAATAGTAAAAATGAAGAGTACATACGGTATGTATACGTGAATAGTAAATACGATATGTATACGTGAATAGTAAAAATGAATAGTAAATACGGTATACGTGAATAGTAACGTACGTATAAATAGTACCTCTGCAGATTTGCAAATCAAAGTTCCCACACCAGATCTTAAAACCATAAATATTCTCTAAATATTCTTGCCAAAATAGTAAACAAACAAATTTACAATCATACATAATTCACAAGTATAAGGAAGAATATTCAGAGTTACCTGTCACTCTGTAGCTCCCAAAAAGTTACCGCAAGGCTTCCCTACATTCCTTCTCTCTCTCTTTCCCTACCTTTCTGTGAGTCTTGAGTGATTGTATGTTGTGAAAGAAATGAGAAAGGATGAGGTATTTATAGAGTTCGGGTCTCAACTAATTTTCAAAAATCACATGTCCATCTACTACACATCTACCATGTCAATCTACCATTCATTTGTCCATCTACCACGCGTCTACCATACACTTCTTCATCTACCGTCTAACTACCATTCAATGTCCATCTACCATGTAACTACCGAATACTCATCTTCCGATCAAATATCACATACTTATCTACTTCATAACTATCTACCATTCAAGTTAATATCTGATTTCTTTACCCTGATTGCATCGAAGAATACTGAGTACCAAGAGCTTAGTAACTTTCTTATCTCAATATTATTCCTTAATTTCCTGTTTCAAAATTTGGGATATTACTAACTCCTAAATTCTACTTCAGAGAAAAAAAAAAAATACTCTTACTATAATTACATGATAAATTTTAATTACCATAAATTGGTCTATCCTATAATATTATAGTTCTAAAATTTAGGATGTTACACTCCTGAGGGCAAACTTCGTGATGTTGGGCGTTCCTTTACTCTAAAATTAAAATACTTTAGAGTATTGACTGATACCAAAAGAATATTTCAAGATATTGGTTGCTACTAAAAATACTTCATAATCTTGAAAATTTATTTTATGATCTTTAAAAAATATTTTAAGGCACTGACAGGTACTAAAAGGATACTTAATGATACTGACTGGTACTGAAAAATACTTCATGATCTTAAACTTTTATTTTAGGATATTGAAAAAACATTTCAGGGTACTGACTGATCTTGAATAAAATTTTATAGTACTAACCGATAATAAAAAGATACTTAATGGTACTAATTGGTACTAAAAAATACTTTATAATTTTAAAGTTTTATTTTAGGATCTTGGAAAATTTTTTAGGATATTGACAGATCTTAAGAAGATAGTTAAGGATATTGACTGATGTTAAAATAATACTGATGATAATAAAGAAAAGAGAAAAATCTGGAAAAAAAAAAATTGATTTTTCCAAAACCATAATTTTAATTGAAGAATAGTTTCTGACAGTTTTGCTGGTGTTTGGCAAAACCATGATTTTACCGTTTGCCAAACAGGAATGCATGCTAGCCGCCTTCTAGTCCCTCAGCCTCGTCCCACTCCCAGTAGCAAAATGAGATTGATTCATTAATTATAATTAATGGGAAATAGTCTCCATAAGATACCTCTATGGAGCATTAAATTATATATAACTTTTATAAGTTGCATAAATTAATATGAAAAAACTAATAAATATGGAAAGAAAATAAAATGACATATTTTTGTCAATACTTTTAGACTAATCTTGATGAATGAGGACCCATTCCCATAGTGCGGTAGACGTGGAAAAAGGAGGAAACACAAAACGAACCAATAGCATTCAAGCACAAGGATTCTGGTTTTTTAGGGGTTAAGAAACAAGGACCATGATTTTGCAACTTTTTTTGGGGTTACAAAGGTAAATATCAAAGCTTGAGAATTATATTCCAAAAAAACAAACCTGCGACTACCAAAGAAGAAACAAGAAACAACTAGCTAGAAAATTATGGAAGCGGCTTAGGTCCTTTTCTTTTAATATCCTCTTCCATCCTCTTTTTTTTGATATGACTCTTCCATCCTCTTAGCTTCTCCCATACTTCGTCGTTTTGGCCCATAAAAAAGTGACCCTCATTTTTTTCTTCTTCTCATTTTAGGATACCGCTAAAAAGACATTTTAAATTATTGACCGATATTGAAAAAATATTTTATGATTTTTAAAAATTATTTTAGAATCTTAAAAAATAATTTAGGGTACTGAGTGGTACTACAAATATATTTGAGAATACTGATCGGTACTATAAAAATACTTCATGATCTTAAAAGAATTATTTTAGGATCTTGAAAAATTATTTTAAGATCTTGAAACAATATTTCAGCTGCTGACTGGTACTAAAAGGATACTTCAAGATACTGACTGGTACTAAAAAATACTTCATGATCTTTAAAGAATAATCCAGAGTACTGACTAGTATTAAATATATACTTGAGGATACTGACTGGTACTGAAAAATACTTTATTATCTTCAAAAATTATTTTAGGATCTTAAAAGAATATTTCAAAGTATTGACGGGAACTAAAAGGATATTTCAGGATACTGATTAGTACTGAAAAAATACTTCATGATCTTTAAAAAATAATTCTTGAAGTGATTTTTTTTAAGATCTTGAAATACTTCATGATTTCTAGTACCAGGCAGTATTCTTTTAGCACTAATTTGTACCTGAAATATTTTTTTTCAAATCTAGAAATAATTTTTTAAGATTATAAAGTATTTTTTCAGTGCTAGTCAGTATCCTCAAATATATTTGTAGTACCAATAAGTATCATAAATTATTTTTTTAAAATCCTAAAATAATTTATAAAGATCATGAAATATTTTTTAAAATATCCGTTAGTAATCTAAAATATCTTTTTCACCTGTAAGTATGCTGAAATGGAGGGGGGGAAAATGAGGTCACTTTTTGTGCGCCAAAACGGCATAGTATAGGAAAAGAGGATGGAAGAGGATATTAAAAGAAAACGACCCCCTTCCGAAAAGTATAGAGTCTGGCTTTACGATTTCTGTATGTAATCAGCAGTGGAAGGTGATTTTTTTTTTTTCCCGACCAAAAAAAAGGAAGGTGATTGTTTTTCCTTGAATAAAAAGCAAGACATACATAATACTCATCCCATTCTTAATACAAGATATTTCTATCTAATTTAATTAAATTTAGAAATTTATTTGAGTAAGTTAATTTAATATGTATTTTTTTAAAAAAACATCGTTATTGTTACGGACCGGCCCAATAGGCCCAGGTCCGGACCTCGGCCCAACTACGCCCACAACAGAACCTGCGATATATTTGGAAGGGATCCGAGATCCCATAAATATAGGATCTCATCAATAGAGATTCTTCTACAATCATGGCGCCAGCCAATCAGCCCCTGACGGCTCAATCTCAGATATCGCCCATTAAGGCAGAGATACGCGCACCAGACTCCTATAAATAGAAGGAAACCCTAAACAGGTGCACACGTTCTATTCTATGCTCTATTTACATACTGCCACACAGAGCACACACCCCACTCCCCTGGCTACACGCCTTACTGTTTGCTGCGAACTACGTGGACTTGGATTCTTTCAAAGGGTACGTAGGCTCTAGGCTTGACAACTTAGTCAAGTCCAATATCTGTGTTCTTAGGACAGAACATTGGCGCCGTCCGTGGGGATCTATAAACTTCAATCCTCGTGACCACTGATGGTGAGCACTAGAAGCCACACCAAAAACCCCCAGCCGGTGGGAGGAGACCCCCAGCCAAGCCAACCACCACCGGATCAGCCGCCAGAGCAACCACGGTGACAAAACACCCCCGAAGGGCACGTCACTGACACGGCAACCACCCCTTCGGTAGAGAATCAGCAGCCATTAGGAGCACTCACAGTGGCTCCAACGAGAGACGTCCAGGCAGTTGAAGCCGACGTCCGCATCATTTGGAGGGCGCAGGAGTCGTTCCTCCAGCGGCTAGAAAAAGAGGAGAAACGAGATGACCTGCAGAGGTGGGCCGACTTTGAAGCCATTGGCCAAATGATCCAGGAAGCGCTCGAAAAAGATCGCCAGCAGGGAAACCGCCGGAGGAACCATAGGCATGGAAGGAGAGCCCCCGTGGATGATAGCAGTTCCTCAAGCAACTCAGAGCCGAGGAGCACGCGCCGCGGTAACTGCGAACCGGGTCGGAGGACCAGTGAAGAACGAGGCAGACCACGGTCCCCGGAAAACAGAGAGAACCACGGTGTCGGTCTTAACCGCACCGATCGGCCTGCAAGAGAGGACCGAGATTGAGAAGAGCCCCGCGTGGAGGATAGAACTCCCCAGACTCGCAGATCATCCTGCCATGGATCCCCCCGTGAATATCGAGTCACATTCTTGTCGGACTCTGGAAGATCCCCGTTTTCAAGGGAGGCAGCCACGGCCCGTTATCCGAAGCACTTCGATTTGGCCAACCTTCCGAAGTACGACGGAACCCAAGATCCACGCAACCACCTTGATGTGTTCGAAAAGATGATGTGGGTACGACAAATTATCGGCCCAGTCATCCAGCGTCTTTTCGCGGCCACCCTGCACGGGCCCGCACACAGATGGCTGACCTCTCTCCCAGACAACTCGATCCGGAGCTATGAAGACCTCGGACGCAAGTTCGAGTTGCATTTCGCCACTAGTAAGAAACAGCCGAAGACCACATTCACGTTGAGCAAGGTATGACAGAGGAAAGGAGAAGCCCTACAGAAGTACCTGGATCGATTCCGCGACGTAGCCATGCAGGTGCGGTCGCTGCCCGAAGACGTCCACGTACACTGCCTAGTCAATGGACTAGATCCTTCATCCCGGCTGGCTCGACACCTATGCAAAAACCCGGTGTACACCTTGACCGAATTCTATACAGAGGCGAAGAAATACCTAGAAATGGAGCAGATGGAGGCGGCCAATGCCGACGAACCCGAACAGACTAGGAAGAGCCCGCCCAGTGATGAGGAACGGCCAGGAGGGACGAAGGCTGGCCCCAGAAGACGGAACCGAGAAAGCTGAGCCAAGCCTGACCGAGCCGATCAGAAGGCCAAGTACGATAGCTATACCCTGCTGAATGTCCCCCGGTCCCAAGTATGGAAAGAGGTAGCCCAGACCGAGATGAAACGGGTGGACAAGCCGAGGCCGAACCGAGGGCGCTCCAGCATGGACCGCTCCAAGTTCTGCAACTTCCACGACTGCCATGGCCATACAACCAACGAGTGCTATGACCTCCGCGACGCCATCGAAAAGTTCGTGAGAGATGGGAAGCTGTGTCAATATGTGATTAAGACTCAGGGAAGGACAAGTGGCAAGCACAATGGTCGCGGCCGCAGTAGAAGTTCGCCCAAGGAGACTCGGAAGCAGGGAAAGAAGCAGAGGACGGCCTCGGACGACGAATTTCCCGACGTAGATTTCCAGTGCAACGTCGTCAGCGGAGGGTTCGGTGGAGGAGGAGACACCGTAAGCCAGCGGAAGAAATATCTCCGCGAGGTACTGACCGTCCGAGACCCCCCTAAGTTCAAGGAAGACTCAAAGAAGCCTCGGCCGCCTACCCTGACCTTCACCGATGAAGAGCTGGAAGACGTCATACCCAGACATCTGGACGGACTGGTAATTACCGGAACCCTGGTAAATTGTCAAGTTAAAAGAATTTTTGTGGATGCAGGGAGTTCGGCCGACATTATAGGCTGGGATGCCTACAAGAGGATGCACCTCGACAAAGAGGACCTCAAGCCATGCAAGACCACCCTGGTCGGCTTCAATGGCGAGCAGTCTTTCCCAAAAGGCTACATCGACCTCCGGTTAACTCTTGGCACCAAAGAAGCCTTCAAATTGGAACAGGTACGATTTGTAGTCGCAGACTTCCGGTCCCCCTACAACATCATTCTGGGCCGACCAACGATCCACAACTGGGATATACTAGTATCCACTAAGCATCAGAAGCTGAAGATGGTCAATAGTAAGAACCAGATAGTCGTGGTATCCGGAGACCAAAAAGAGTCGAGGCAGTGCTACTTTAAAGCTCTCCGTGTCGAGGAAGGAGGACCCTCGTCTCCACCCCGGCTCGGATCCAATGAGCAAGTAGCCGAAGCCGGCTCTGACGAGCGCCCGCGGCACCAAGTCAACATGGTAGAGCTCGACCTTCGAGAACAGGATAACCCAAGGCCTGAGCCAGAAGGAGAGCTGGAGGAGATAGTGCTAGGCGAGGACCTGTCCAAAACTGCCAAAATCGGCCGAGATATGGACAATGGCCTGAAGGCCCTCATGATACGCTTCTTAAGACAGAACCAAGACGTCTTCGCATGGACCTCGGCCGAAGTACCCGGCATCGACCCCCACTTCTGCTGCCACAAGCTCGGCATATGGCCAGGTTCAAGGCCCGTGGCACAGAAGAGGAGGAACATCGCGGACAACAGGCAGAAGGCCCTGGAAGACCACATAGAAGAGCTCCTTGCGGCCGGTTTCATCCGAGAAGTGCAGTACACCACCTGGCTCTCCAACGTAGTCATGGTCCTCAAACCCAGCGGCAAATGGAGAGTATGTGTCGACTATACCAACCTCAACAAGGCCTGCCCAAAGGACTCCTACCCGATGCCAAACATCGATAAGCTTGTGGACAACTCGGCCGGGTACCAGCTCCTCTCCTTCATGGATGCCTACTCCGGTTATAACCAGATCGCCATGCATCCGGACGACCAAGAAAAGACCGCCTTTATGACTGATAAGGCGAATTACTGCTACAACGTCATGCCTTTCGGACTCAAGAATGCCGGGGCCACCTACCAGAGGATGATGAGCTGGGTTTTTGAGGATCAGATCGGGCGCAACATAGAGGTCTACATAGCAACATGATCGTTAAGTCGAAACTTCCAGAAGACCACATCCGGGACCTAGAACAGACGTTTGAAAAGTTAAGAAGACATCGAATTAGGTTGAACCCGGCCAAATGTGCCTTCGGAGTTCCGACTGGGAAATTCCTAGGCTTCATGCTGACAAACCGAGGGATCGAAGCCAACCCGGACAAGTGTAAGGCCGTGCTCGACATGCAGCGCCCGAGAACCAAGAAGGAGGTACAGCAGCTAACAGGCCAACTAGCCGCCCTGACGCGTTTCCTACCACAGTCGGCCGAGAAAGCCCTACCCCTCTTCAAGTTGCTGAAAAAGGAAACCTGAGGCGGCTGGAGCCCAGACTGTGACGCTGCCTTTTCAGAAATCAAGAGATGTTTGGCAACCCCGCCGGTGCTCACTAAGCCGGATGCCGGGGAGACCTTATTCCTCTACCTCTCAATCGGTGACGAAGCCGTGAGCGCCGCTCTAGTAAAGGAATCTGAGGCAGGGCAGACGCCCATATACTTCATCAGTAAGGCCCTGCAAAACTCTGAACTCCGGTACCAGAAACTGGAAAAAGTGGCTTTTGCCTTACTCACCGCGGCACGAAGACTCCGGCCCTACTTCCAGAGGCATCGGATAGTGGTACGAACCAGCCAGCCGATCCGAAAGATCCTTCATAAGCCTGACCTGGCCGGACGAATGACCAACTGGGCCATAGAACTGTCCGAGTTCGACATCACATTCGAAGCCCGACAGGCGATTAAGTCCCAGGCACTCGCGGATTTCATCAGGGAACTCACCCCGGCCACTACCAATGACGGGATTTGGAAGGTCTACGTGTACGGTTCGTCCAACGCAAAGGGCAGTGGTACGAGGGTCATCGTGGAAAGCCCGCAGGGGGTAGCCACCGAGCACTCTCTTCAGTTAAAGTTTCAGACCTCCAATAATCAGGCCGAGTACGAGGCCCTGCTGGCTGGACTGCTTCAGGCAAAGGACAATGGCGCCCAACGGGTAAAGGTTTTAACCGACTCGCAGCTCATCGCAGCTCATCGCAGCTCAGATTGACGAAACCTATCAGGAAAAAGGCCCACTCATAGCCAAATACCTGAACCGAGCCAAAGAACTCATGGCCGAATTCGAAGAGGTGACGGTTTCCCACATCCCAAGAGAGGAGAACGCCCGAGCCAACATCCTCTCTAAGCTGGTAAGCACAAAGGGGCCGGATACCCATAGAACCGTGATCCAGCAAAATCTAACCGAGCCGAGCTGCATCATGGCCGTCTCAGCAGGCCTCGACTGGAGGAAGCCGATAGAAGACTACCTCGAAAGGGGAATCATCCCTACCGACACCACCGAGGCCAAGAAGCTGATCAGAGAAGCCGCCCTCTACGCTATGGTTGACGACCAACTATACAGGAAAGGGTTCCATTGACCGATGATGCGGTGCCTCGGAGACTCTGAAGCAAAGTATGTACTGGCCGAGCTGCATGAAGGCACCAACGGCCACCACATGGGGAGCAAAGCCCTCGCCAGGAAAGCGCTACGCGCCGGCTATTATTGGCCCACTATGAACCATGACGCCATGAAAAAAGCCAGAACATGCGACAGCTGCTAGAAGCATGCCAGAATTATATGGCCACCACCCTCAGAATTGAAAGGAATGCCAGCCCCCTGGCTCTTTTACAATTGGGGCATGGACATCCTCGGACCATTTCGACCGGTGCAGGGGCAATGCAGATGGCTCATAGTCGCGGTAGACTACTTCACAAAGTGGATCGAAGCAGAGCCACTCGCCACAATAACCTCAGCCAGAGTGATTAAGTTCTTCCGGCACAACATCGTCTCCCGCCTCGAGATACCAGCCGAGGTCGTCACGGACAATGGCACCCAATTCATGGACCATCATTTACAAGCGCTGATGTCCAACCTGGACATCAAGCAGCACTTCTCATCCGTGGAACATCCCCAGACAAATGGCCAGGCCGAAGCCGCCAACAAAGTCGTCCTGGACGGACTCAAGAGGCGAATGTTGCAGGCCGAGACCAACTGGACCGAGCAGCTCCACAACGTCCTGTGGGGATATCGCACGAGCGTACAGTCTTCGACCCAAGAAACCCCGTACAGGCTAACCTATGGATGTGAGGCAATGATCCCGGTTGAAATCGGACAGCCATCCTAGAGAAAGGTCAGAGCCAGACAGCAGGGGCAGGAATCGAACGAGGACGCCTTGAAGACTGACTTGGACCTCATTGATGAAATTCGGGTTACGGCGCACTGCCGGGAACTAGCCGCCAAGCAACTACTCGCGGCTAAGTACAATAGAAAGGTCCGACCCCGGTCTTTCAACCGAGGCAACCTAGTACTCCGACGGGCCGACATAGGCAACAAGAATACCAAGGATGGGAAGCTGGCGGCAAACTGGGAAGGGCCCTACCGGATTAAGGAAAAGCTCGACGGAGGAGCATATACCCTCGAGACTTTGGCGC
Source organism: Acacia crassicarpa (assembly GCA_034222035.1). Lineage (NCBI taxonomy): Eukaryota > Viridiplantae > Streptophyta > Magnoliopsida > Fabales > Fabaceae > Acacia > Acacia crassicarpa. Next base: position 48,023,107 of record JAWXYG010000003.1, read on the forward strand.
GAAAGCCCATCAAAAGGACATGGAATGCCGACAAGCTGAAGATCTACTATAGCTAGAATCTTTCTCGGCAGTGTTTGTTTGCTTTTACGATTGTTCCTTTCCTCGCATTTGTTTTCCTTTCGTTTTGAGTCCAAGTTATGTCATTTCTGATTATGATGCTTTGTAAAGCCCCGTAGGGCTATTTCTTTCTATCAATAAAGGATCCTGTTGAGCAAACTATGAATGTGCACAATACTCGCTTAAGAGTAAAGCCGAAGCCATGAAGCTCAGCCAAAAACAACAAGACCGAGGCAATGGAGCCTGGACAGGAAGCCGAAAGCCGAGGTCATAAAGCCCGGCACCGGCCATAGGCACTGCGATAACGAAGCCCGGCTAAAGAACCAAAAGCCGAGGTATATAAACCCGGCACCCAAAAAATGGCCCCAAGGTCGTGAACCCGGCCAAGAAAATTAAAAAACATCTAGATGTACGAAAACCGGCCGTTGTACTCCGACAGGCATCGGTTAGAGCTCGGCGAAGGCGCCGTACATGGCCCTTCGTGAAATTGGCGCGTCAACGCTCGCCCGGCTAAGCAAGCAGCCTGCCATGCCGACCCTGATCAGGTCAAAATGTCCGAGCCTAGGCCGACGAAGCCTTGGTTAGACATGTGACAGCCCTGCCCTTACGCCGGTTAAGTTTAATCCGACTATGCGAAAGTTGGAGCTCAACTACTAGAAAGTCGGGCCGAGGCAGTACGATTAGTTAGGCCTGACGAGGCTGAAACAAGACAACCTCGCCCCAGCCTCCTACGCACTAAGTGTGGTAGAGTACCAACGGCCTGCACACATGCGGCCGACAAACTCGTGAACCTAGGCAAAAGGAAGATTGAACATATCCATTGCCTAAGTTATCTGAATGGTCTGTACCCAGACGGCCAGCGTTAAGTATATGGACAGAAAGGTGACCGAGTCAGCCTATGTCTAAATTGCCTAAACGGCCTGTACACATGCGGCCGACGAGCACTCACACTTAGACAAAAGAATGATACAGCTATCCATTGTCTAAGTGTCTACACGTACACGGCCCACGCCGACGCAAACTGAGGCAGAAGGATGACGAAAGAAAATTCTTGGCCTAAGGTAGCTAAACAAACTCGGAACTACAGTAAATGGACGATAAAGATTCAAAACATTCATAGCCATACATAAGCAAAAGAATGGCAGAAATAGCAATCATTCATTACTGGGCAAAAGTTTGTACAAAATGGCACCAAGGCCAAAGTAATTCAAAAAAATTACAAGGGCCCCAACGCCCCGAAAAAGAACAAAGCAAAATAAAGCTAAGACTGGGAGCCCGGCCCGACATCAGCATTATTCGCCTCGGCACCTTCAGCGTCAGCCACATCCCCCTCCAGCTCCTCGGCAGGGTCTTCGGCGGCTTGAGGCTCGAAGGGAAGGAAGGACCCATCCTCCTGCACAAAGGCACGATGATCGTACCCTTCCGCGTTAAGCTCGGCCCCGAGATTCAAGTGCCGGATCTGAAGCAAGGCCTGCTTGAAGCACACCTCGGCGGTCTGCACCAGGGTGTCAGAAAGCTCCTGGGAAGACACCTTCTCTGCAGCCAGGTCCTTCTCGAGCGTCTCCTTCTCACTGACCAAGGTAGCCAGCTGCTCTTCCAAAGCATTGGCCGCAGCCAGGCTCTCAGCCATCCCCTGCCTGGGCCTCGTCCAGTTCCGTCTTCACCACCCCCAACTTCGCGGTGGCCTCGTCTCGCTCCGCCCAGGCCGCAATGAGCTCATCCTCCGAGGAACTGGCCCTTTGTTTGGCATCGGCTAGCTCCTTCGTCAATTCCACAGCAGCCGTGGCCTGGGGCTTCAGCTCGGCCTCCACCTTCCTCAGCCTCACACACTCGACTTTAGACCGAGCGTAGAGGTTCCGGACGATCTGCAGAGCCTGGAGATAGCCCATCGACCGGATGAGCTCCGACTGGGCCACCAACAGCCGATCCTCGGCATCAGAAGACAAAAGGCGACTACCCTTTAGGAAGTGCCGAGGTGGCATAAAGGTGACATCCACCTCGGGGACCACCCCGTGGTCCCATAAGTAGCTGCGGGCAAACACCGAAGAGGGGCCTGTTGGTGGGGTCGAAGAAGGGCGAGTCGGTACTGGTAAAGATGAGGGTGATGGCGAGCCTGGAAGAGAAAGGGTAGCCAACACTTCATCATCCGAGAGGACCAGGTCCTTCCCCTTAGAACCAGGAGAAATGGCCACACCTTCGCCCCACTCAGAAGCCTGGGGCTCGCCGGCCGGGGTAGGACCAGCGGCAACTGCCTGAATCTCCGAAACCGGAGTCTCCACCACGGGAGCAACCTGGGGAGCCGTGACAGAAGAAGGGCCCTCAACAGTGGAGCCCTTTGTCTTCTTCGAAGCCGGGGCAGCGGGAACACCGGAAGTAGAAGAAGCCGATCGTTTCTTCTGGCGACTTGAAGGCGCGGCGGCCGCTCTTGACAGGCGAGCGTACAACGGCAGGGCGTCCATAGTCCTAGCTGCAAACAAAGGCAAACAGAGTAGGTCAAAATCCCTAAATTCAACAGACCAATTCTGAAACAAAAACAATACGCTGCTAAAAACCCTACAGGTAGGAGGTAGCGGCTTGGCAGATATGTAGAAGCCAGTCGGCTACACACCGTACTCGGCCACCAAAGCCTCAATCCGGGGCACTGCAGAAGCTGATTCCGGTAGAAGACTTTTGCGCGAAACTTGAAAGGATATGGCCTTGGCTCTGTAGTGATCCTCCTCCCAGTACAAAGGGAAGCGACCACCCCCTTCCAAGAACCAGGGCCGCTCCCCTGGCACGGCCTCAACCTTGAAAAACGCTCCCTTAAAGCGTTTGAAGGAATCCGAGAAGGGCGTCATCAGCTGGCGTTCCGAATTGATCCGGAGGGACACCAACCCCCTCTGCTTATCGCCTCCCTTCGGCGGGCTAGGTGTAAAAGGGCCGAAGAAGTAAAAGAAAAGGTTGGTCGTGCAGGAGAGGGGGGCGAAAAATGGCTACACAGCCGCTCAAAGGCCACAAGGTAGGCCCACCCGTTCGGATGGAGCTGGGACGGGGCTAGGCGAAGATGCCGCAAAACCTCCATTTGGAAGGAGGAAAAAGGAAAGGGAACTTGTACCCGCGTCAAATAATCGCGGTAGAAAAAGAAAAAGTCCGGCCCGTCCTCGGACCGCGCCATACAGATAGGCTCGCCAGCCGCCGGACACCGGAGGACACACCCGGACATGGCCGGGACCTGCAACCGAGCAATGTCCGCCTCGGACATCAGTGACTGGGTCTTAAGTACCTCATGTGATACCCAGCTATACTGCCGACACAGCGCAGCGGGCGGACTAGAAGAGTCCGAACCCTCGGTCTCCGACCGCCGTTTCGAAGAGCCAGACTTGGGAGCCATAAATAAGCCTATACGAAAATAAACAAAGCTGGTATTAGCAAAGAAACAGAAATACCTGGCATAGACACAGTAGCGAGCAAAAAAGACTGCGGACTCGGACGGACGGTGGCGCGAGACGGGACAACCAGGGCGTACCAATGACGACATGAGCCAAGCATGGCTGAAGCCTCAGCATCTCCACCTCGAACCATCAGCGCAGAAGCCTCCGCCAGGCAATCCCAGCAAGGGCCGAGATACCCTTCCGGGGCGGATGCCCGGCAAACGGCGGAAGGACCCTCATAAAGACTGAGAGGTTGAGCTATGACCACGGGAGATATGGAACCGGAAGAGGAGCCTACCCCAGCCCTACCGGGCGATCCCAATGGAATAGCGCACACTGATGGCCGCAAAGGATGGCGAGGGATTGGGACCGACACCCTGCCTGAAGCCGGATGAGCCCCAGCTCGCCCCGGACGAACAGTACCCCATCGGCGCAGGGGATCCAAAATCCCCGTAGCAGGAGGTTCACCCCCAAGAACCCAGTAGGTCAGTCGCGGAAGGCGCGCACGAAGGAGCATTTCTTCCTCCGGAGTAAGCGACGCCTCTGGCCTCTGGACATTTTTACCCCTCACCATAACCGGAAGCCTAAGGTACTACGGGCTAGTGTTTAAGGAGGAAGGGGGAAGGATTTAGGGCGCAAATACGCAGGGGAAACCCAGAAACTCAGAAAACCCCAGAAATGCAGAAGAACGGTAACCCAGGCAGAAATAAACGGCAAATCAAAAGGAAATACTGAACAAAAGGGCAGTAAAGAGACGAAATACCTGTGTGGAGAAGACGAAAAAGACCGGAACGCTGGTAAACGACGAAAAGCTTCGCACAAAGGTGAAACCTCTCTAAGGCTCTGGGAGAAACTTAAAAGTATCAGGGAAGAAGGTGAGTAGTAGGAAAAGTGAAAGAAAGGCACGAAGCGGGCCATTTAAACCGAAATCCCAAAACAAAGAAGGGATACAACGGTCTATTCCCGTACAAGTATGACGGGATTGGCGCAGCACGACGCCGGCGCAATAAATGCGCACTAGCCTCGAAAAACGAGAAGACACGGCGGTTACAGACTCCCTCCACTAGGGATCTGACAGCTGTAAAGCCGCAATAATGACATGCGCAGGGGGAGACCCAAAGCATCTTGAGAATTCGAAAAGGCGGAAGCTGCGAGTCCGGGGTCATCAACGGGCGCCAAGAACCAGGACCGAGGCAAGACAAGCCGACCACAGATCTGGACCGAGCTGATGGTCATGGCAGCCGCAGCTTAGGAAGAAGGCCTTGGTCATACCCAAGGCTGGGGGCAATATGCACCTCGGCCGTCCAGAAGCCTGAACAGCCGAGCTGGGGGGCAACTGTTACGGACCGGCCCAATAGGCCCAGGTCCGGACCTCGGCCCAACTACGCCCACAACAGAACCTGCGATATATTTGGAAGGGATCCGAGATCCCACAAATATAGGATCTCATCAATGGAGATTCTCCTACAATCATGGCGCCAGCCAATCAGGCCCTGACGTCTCAATCTCAGATATCGCCCATTAAGGCAGAGATACGCGCACCAGACTCCTATAAATAGAAGGAAACCCTAAACAGGTGCACACGTTCTATTCTATGCTCTATTTACATATTGCCACACAGAGCACACCCCCACTCCCCTGGCTACACGCCTTACTGTTTGCTGTGAACTACGTGGACTTTGATCCCTTCAAAGGGTACGTAGGCTCTAGGCTTGACAACCTAGTCAAGTCCGATATCTGTGTTCTTAGGACAGAACAGTTATCATCTTCCTTAATTCTTTTATTCTCTTTCTTTCTTAATTATTATTGAGAGAGTATCAATAGAAGTAAATTATAAAAAGATAATATTTATAAAAATTATGTTTTATATTTAAGATCAAGTTAATGTTTTTAAATATGTCTTATATTTAACATCGGAGAAATATTTCTTTTAATTTTATATGTTAGAGATACATGTCTCCTTTATATTTACAAAATCACTTATTCTATTCCATTTTGCAGTCTTTTCACGAAAATTCTAGGTATAACAAAAGATTCCATGGAGGATCTTACTCTGCAAAATGAATTTCTATGTCTCTAGAACCTTTTTTTAAAAAAAGAAAATCAGATAAATTGTATAAGAAATTGTCATCAGATCATCACCTAGATCAAAATCATTCAAGCTGACAATATTCTCTCTTATAAAAAGCAATTAAGAAATTTCATTTCCCCCCTCAAACCTTAACTACAGCAGCACACACTACCCTATTAGGGTTTTCCATTTATTTCTCGCCTTTTTCTTTTTCTTTTTTCCTTTCATTTTTTTTCTTTTTCAAAACAATAAGATATAGAAAAAATAGGAAATAAATAAGCTTAAGGTTTTCTTTTGGCATGCGTGAGGTATGTTGTAAGTCCCTTATATATAGTTCTAGAGAAGTGTATCTATAATTGGTTAAATATTTTGAAAATTGATTTAAATACATAAATTATTTGAATTTTCAAGAGTCTTGAAAATAATCATAAGAATACAAAATATTATAGTAATAAAAATTAATTGAGAAATTAGGGGAAAACACAAAAAGGGTACATTTAATACATTTTTTAATACAAGATCGTACTGATCAATTGTCCCTCCAGCCTCATCACTTCCATTGAGGAGATTTTTTGGACTTTTCGGGGAGTTTGCATTTATACTCATTTTCATTTCAGTCCTTTTAGTCTCCTAATAAGCTGCTCCAATAATCCTTTTCTTTTTTAGGTAACCTTTATCGAGGGTTTCTCTACACAAGGGTATGTTTGGTTTAAGGAGAGGGGAGGGAATGGAAGAAAAGAGAAAATGATCACTCTGCTTATTTGGTTTAAAATCTTGGAAAGGAAAATGATCACCTCCCCTCATTTGATCTAAAATTTTGGAGGGGGAAAATGATCCCCTCCTCTGTTTGGTTTAAAATTTTGGAGGGGAGAGGAGGGTAGCAAAAATCTTAAATTATCCTTCTGCTCTCCTCTTAAACCAAACAAATGATATTTTTCCCTCCTCTTCCTTTTAACAAATTGAACAAGGTAACATACTGTTCCCTCCTTTCCCTTCCATTCCCTCCCTTCAAACTAAATACAAGAGTATGACGCTCCCACCTAGTTCATCAAGGGCCATGATTTTGCAACTTTTTTCGCTTACAAGGGTAAAGATCAAAGCTTGAGAATTAGATTCTTAAAAAACACAAATGTACAGCTACCAAAGAATAAACAAGAAACAAGCATAAAACAAACTAGCTCGAAAATTATAGAGTCTTTCAGAATTTGGGCCAAGCGAAAAACTCGTTTATGATTTCTGTATGTAATCAACAATCGAAGATGATTGCTCTTTCTTTGAATAAAAAGCAACATATACCTAATATTCATCACATACCTCTCGTTTTTAGTTTCAACTGATAAAGGGGTCAGATACTCTCACCAAAAGATAGAGAGTTCGATCTTAAAATTGGTCAAGGCTCTGAGCGAGGCATCCTAAGGGTCTACGAAGCAACGGTTACCCAGGCTAAGATGAAGGCATGTGTACTCTTAGTCATGAATTCCTTACGAAGTGAACTCCAAACGCCTTGCCTTTGAATTGTAAGTGAGCTCAACCCCTCTCCTAAAATTTTTATAGCAAAATACACACACATATCTCATCCTTAATATATGATATTTCTATCTAATTTAATTAGATTAAATAAGTTATTTGAGTTAGTTTTATCTGACATGTATTTAAAAAAAAAAAACTCTCTAGTTATCTTCTTTAATTCTTTTATGCTTCCTCTTTTTTAATTATTATTATGCTGCCAGTCTTCCGGTTAACTGCTGAACCTCCTTCTTAGTTCGCGGAGCCTGCATGTCCAACACGACTTGGCATTTGTCCGGGTTGACCTCGATTCCTCTGTGCGTCAATAGGAAACCTAAGAATTTTCCAGCCGGGACCCCAAAAGCACACTTCGTCAGATTAAGACGAATTTGGTATTTCCTCAACTTGTCAAACATCTGTTGCAAATCGCGCACATGGTTTGTTACCTATGACGACTTAACAATCATGTCATCTATGTAGACTTCAACATTCTTTCCGAGCTGATAGTCAAATACCCGATTCATCATTCTTTGATAGGTGGCCCCATCATTCTTTAGACCAAAAGGCATGATGTTATAACAATAATTGGCCTTATCCGTGATGAAAGTAGTCTTTTCCTGGTCATCTGGGTGCATGACCTCCATTTACCATTCGGCTTCTTAACCATTACCACATTGGACAACCAAGTAGTGTACTGCACTTCCCGGATGAAACCGGCTTCCGACAGTTCTTCCACATGAGCTTCTAAGGCTTTCCTTCGATCATCACTGATTTTTCTTTTTTTCTGGGACACCGGGGTTGACCTAGGACAAATTGCCAGTTTGTGACAACAAAATTCTGGGTCTACCCCGGGAATTTTGGACGGTTGCTACGCAAAGACGTCCTTGTTATTTCGCAGGAAATTCTCGATCTTCGCCGGAACCTCGGGATCTAACACTTTCCCGATTTTAGTAGTTTGCCCGAGTTCAGCATTTAACATAAGATCCAGCAACTCGCCCGCTTGGCTCTGATTTTTTCATCTTTTCCTCTTCTTGTAGATCCAGCTCCACCGAGTTAATCGATTTTCCTTTTAAATCGGTTTTAGGCTGGGTATCCCTGTCTTCCCGGGATACCGCCGTCAGGTCAGTCTTGGTTTCTCTAATCGTGTCGAAGTAACACTGCCGAGACTCCTTTTGATCGCTTCTCACCGTGACGACTTGGTTCTTCTTGTTAACCAACTTCAAGTTCTGATGCTTTGAAGAGACCAGCATGTCCCAATCGTGAATGGTTGGCCCTCCCAAGATTACATTATAAGGAGAAGGAAAGTCGGCCACTACAAATCTTACTCGGCCTGACTTAAAGGCTTCCCTTGTTCCCAAAGTCAAGTTCATATCTATGTATCCTTTTGGACGAGTATCTTGTGCATTGAACACGGTCAAAGTTGTCCGACATGGCTTCAAGTCTTTAGGATCGAATCTCATTCGTTTAAACGCGTCCCACAAAATAATGTCGACCACACTGCCATTATCGATAAAAATCTTCTTGACACAACAGCTCATTATGGTTCCCGTGATTACCAAGCCGTTATGATGACTCGAAGGCACGTCCTCCAAGTCATGCCTAGTAAAACTAAGCACTGGTGGTTCTGGTTAAGAGAGGTCTTTCTTAAACTCTGGGTGGTCTCTAATGAAAAGCACCTCCCTTAGGTATTTCTTTCGTCTGCTAACGGAATCTCCTCCCCCCCCCCCAAAAAAAACCGCCACTAATGACATTGCAAGCAAACTTTCTTTAGGTATTTCTTAAACTCTGGGTGGTCTCTAATGAAAAGCACCTCCCTTAGGTATTTCTTTTGTCTGCTAACGGAATCTCCTCCCCCCCCCCCAAAAAACCGCCACTAATGACATTGCAAGCAAACTTTGGGTCCGGGAACTCGTCATCACTACCAGCTGGTTTCTTTTTCTGATCTCTCCTTTTCCTCTTTGGGGGTGGGCTCTTACTCCGACCCCCCTGTCATTTATTGTTTTGTCGGCCTTGTGTCTAGATAACATACCAACGAAGTTTTCCATCCCGAACAAAACTTTCAATGGCATCCCTCAGATCCCAACAATTATCCATCGTGTGACCATGCTGGTCATGGAATTCACAATATCGGGACTTGTCCAAGGTCGCTTCCCTCCGCAATGGTCGAGGTCGCTCCACCTTCTTCATCTTTGTCGCGGATACCTCTTTCCAAATTTGAGCCTATGACACCTTCAAAGGGGTGTATCTATCAAACTTCCACTTCGCCTTATTCCCTTTTTGCCTAGCATCTCTGCTACGCCCCCGAGAATCTTGCCTGTGACCTCCATATGGCTCTTTGCCTTTATGAGGTGGCCTCTTAGCCCTTTCCCCTGGTACCTGGCTTAACATCTCCATCTGCTCAAGCTCTAGGTAAGTTTTGGCTTTATCCCGGAACTCCGCCAGGTTTTCAGGACGATGTTTCAACACGCATTTCTTTAGCCGAGATGAACCACTGAGTCCGGCTATGACGCAATGAAGGTGCACCTCTTCTTTCAAGCTGAGAACCTGAAGAGTTGTATCCTTGAAACATGCCAATTACTTCTGCAAGGTCTCCCCTGGCAGCTGTTTTACCTGGTCAAGCTAAAACTCAGTCTTTGGCTGCTTCCTGCTTGTGGCAAAGTTAAGCAAGAACTTCTGCTCCAAGGATTTCATATCCGTAATAGAGCACAACGGTAAGGAGTGAAACCAATCTTGAGCCGTTCCTCTCAAGGTTCCTGCAAACAATCGTGGAATTACATGCCCCACAATTCCTTTAACTCCAATCTCCATCTTGAAGTTATTGACGTGATTAAGCGGGTCCTGGCTCCCATCATACTTTGGCAATTCTCTCAAATCCAACCCTTTGAGATAAACAGCAGCCATGATTTCGTCTGAAAACTGGCTCAGGACGTTCTTCCCACCATGCCCTTCCCCATCGGTCTTAGGCACGCTGCTCGATGGGGGTGGCATATCGTTCTTACTATGACTCGGGTTCTCGACCAGCTGCTTGCCCTTTGCTAATACTAAGTCGGCATCAACAACCCGGTTAGTGTCCGCGTTGACCTCCGGTGCTGTAGTGTCACTAACTCGGCTAAGTTTACTAATTCCCTGGCCGACGTCCTGGATCGGATTCTCCAACATCCTAACTCATTCTTCGAGCAACCATATCTTCCTAGCTTCTCCTTCGGGAATCTTCTCTTGGCCATTGGCGACCATTTCTCCCTCTTTGTGATCTTTACTGGGTTCCTCTACCTCGGTGTGTACTGAGGTTGAAACCGTTGCCCCACTTGGGCCGGCTCTGCTGCGTCCCACACTCCGAATTTGCTTCTCCTTATGTGCAAAACGCTCTTCCAGCACCTGCCTCCTCCGCCTCTGTTCCTCTTGCCACCAAACGGCATTTTGACACTCCAAATCTTCTTGGATAAGTCGGACATCCTCCTCTCGTTGAAGTTGCAAACGAGTCTCCATGTTATCCATTTGCATAGCCAACGTACTAACCGATTTATGCAGCAACTTGGCGTTGGGGTGCTCAAGCTGAAACACCAAAGGTGGGGGAGGAAAATCTTGTTGTATTACCTGCTGTTGCTTCCGTAGGACACCTCGGCTGGGATGAGGGGAATTTGTTGTATCCTCAGTGTCGTCCTCCACTCCCACAACCTCTTGGTGACGGTTGGGAGCAACAGAATCAGAATATTGGACCGTCTGCTCCACCCTCGGCTGTTGTGGTTGTTCCTCCGGTAACCGATCTTGGCGAAGCGACTGACTGCGACTCCGAGTGCTCATTGCATCCTCAGCGGTTGTTACTGGCCTTTTGTGGCTTGGGAGTTGAAGTTTACGGTCCCTATGGTCGGCGCCAATGTTCTGTCGTAGAACATAAGTGTCTAGCCTAATAGGGCTAGGAGACCTAGTATTGGATCAAAGAACTCTTCACAGATGCTTAATGAGTAAGACACCTACAAAGAAAGGATTACTCGACGATATCTATAGAGAAGATACCAACAAGCAGTCTTAGATCACTGTGCTACACGGCGGAGGCGTTTCGCCAAAGGGGTGGTGTGTGTGCACAGTGAGGCTGAATAGTAAATAATGTAATAAAGAATGTAGAGCGTGCACCTGGCGGGTAACCTCCTATTTATAGGGATTACCTAGGGTTTCTCTCCTAGTCACAACGAATTCGTTACTCCAGCAGGGTGTGCCTCCCACGTTCTGCAAATGTCTGCTCCACTATCTGTACAGTTCTGAATCGCAGGCACAATGAGGGGGTGATGTAACATCCTGATTTTTGAGTCTACAGACTAGAAAATTAGCCTAGTTTTGGAGGACTATTAGACCCTATTTTTGAAAATGAATTTAGAATCAGTATTTTATTGGACATGAATAGTGTTTACTATTCACAAATACGTACATGAATAGTATTCACTATTCACAAATACGTATTCACTTTTTATAAATACGGTATTTAATCGATATTTTGAGAAATATGAAAAGTATTTACTATTTACAAATACGTATTTACTATTTAAAAATACGGTATTTACTATTCCTAAATACGTATTCACTATTTGAAAATACGTATTTACTATTCATGTGGGACCCACGGCAAAATAATTCTTCTTCCGACAGAGGCATTCCGTGAGTTTGAAATTTTTGGCCGCGGGACCCACTCAATAATAATTTATTATTTAAATAATAATATTATATTATAATAATAAAATAATATATATTATTAAAATATTATTAAAATATTATTAAAATTTTAAAAAAAAAAGGTTCACGGGGCGGCTGAAGTTCACGGGAGGGTTTCTTTTTAATATTTGGGAAAATTACATAAAACGACCCAGAGACGAAAATTTCACTTAAGGACCCATTTTCCAACACTATAAATAGAGGCTTCATTTCTTCATTTTCTTCACACCAAACTCAGAGTACAACGATTGAGTTTAAGAGAAGAGTGAGATTTCTTAGAGTTAGAGAGAGAGTTTAGGGTAAAGTTCTTGGAGTTGAAGAGAAGGAGCAAGAACTTCAAGGGTAAGTTCTTTAGTTCTTAAGTTTTGGTAATTTGTACCTGAAATGCCTATAGAGTTTCTTCTGAGTATGCTCTGTGGCTGCAGCTTAGTCTGATCTGTCACATTAGAAAAGAATTATCCTTGGGCAGTAAATATTATTTACTGGCACAGTAAAAAATATTTACCGGCACGGTAAAAATATTTTTACTGGTACTATTCACATGAATAGTGAATATCCAACATAGTTTCCGCAAATGCTGAAAATTAATGGTCTCTGATAAAAATGATATTATAGGATATCTGAGAATCATTACCGCTGCTGCTGTTATACCGCTGTTTTCCGTTAGAAGTACCGTTTTCGTCAAACGTACCAAAACATCATCAACGAAGGTACGGACGCGTATTGTAACACTAACTCTGATGCTTATGGTATGCTTATATGTGATAGATAGTCTGAGATATTGTTTTGAAAATTGATCATACAGAGGTACTATTTATATGTACGTTACTATTCACGTATACCGTATTTACTATTCATTTTTACTATTCACATTTACTATTCATGTATACCGTATACTAATCATTTTACTATCCACGTATATCGTATCTACTATTCATTTTACTATTCACGTACACATACCGTATGTGCTCTTCATTTTTACTATTCTTGTATATATACCGTGTTTTACTATTCACATATACGCATAGTATTTTACTATTCACAGATACGCATAGTATTTACTATTCATAAATACGCATATCGATGTATATAATGGTATAATAATGCATTTTTTCCATCATGGCGGTTGTATTGTAATGGGTGGAGTAAGGAGGGATTTGAATGATAATTGTTTATGCCACCACTCGGTGCACAGTGGATGGTACCTTTCAGGGCCCCATCTTCCATGTTTTTCCTCTGGCCGGGATTTCATTGGAGATGTGGGACATGTGACACCTCCATAGTTGTTATTTTAAAGGAGGGGAGCCATAGTCCAGATTTAAGCTCTATACCTTTGGCCGGGTGTATCTTAAGTTTTGGTGAGCTTGAAACCATCCAGTCAAATGAATGAGTTTCTATTGGACTATATGTTAGCCTATGGTTCCAGTCAGCGGTATAAGGGAGGTGGTGATATAAGGGAGGCTGCATACTGCATAGTGCATTTTTGAATAATTCAATATTTGAAAATTGATCATACACATACATCTTAATACGGGTTATAGTCGTGATAATGCCGTTATGTTTTCCTAGCGCTGAGGACACGGATGTACACCGTGGCACTGGAAGATAGTGCAGACTGTAATAACATACATGTTGCAGTGGCCGTGTAATGTTATTATGTGAATATATGAATATTGTATGTGATTAAATGCTGTTTTGCCATGGATATCTGTCATACATATTTGATACATAAGCATGAGGTTAACCGTTACCTGAGGTTCAATGGGTATTGAACCTCAGCTCTTACTGTAGCTACAGGATTTTCGGAGTGAACAGAAACAGAAACAAGGGTAAGCAGCAGGCAGAAGGACTAGCTGGAGAAAGTCCTGTAGATATGTATAGTCTTTCGAACTCTTTGTATCAGCAAACCAGTACACTACAGTGGTTGATTATCAGTTACTCTGTATTTAAAATCATTTCGTTGCTCAATTCTGGTTAAATTATTTTGAACTCTGATCAAATAATTTCAAAAATGCTTTAGAAAAGTTGGGGTGTTACAGGTGACTCACCCATTACCCAGCTGCAAAGGATTCTGTGGTCTCCTTGGGCCGCACATCTATCAGGCCCAATATATGGGTCCATAACAACCTCATTTTCTAATTATAAGAAAAAATTGACTTTTATTTAAAAAAATTAAGGAAACTAATTAAATTACTTTAGAATATATATATATATATATATATATATATATATATATATATAGTATTCAAACTAATTAGTTTGAATAATAGACTAATATATAATTTAAGAATACACATCATATAATATGATTAATTTGTTTATTTATTTTCTTTAATCTTTCTAAAAAAATTAATTATATCTTATAATTAAGAACGGAGGAAAAATAGAGTATATATATAGGTGGCTGCATGGAGATGACAGGAAAGGACATGCAGAGATATAAAAGATGAAGATGGGCACACACATGACAAAAGTGCACGGTTTCTGGTAATCTTCGGGCCTCCGTGACTTTGCGTGTTGATTAGGGTGTATTCTTATTTGTGGGTTTATATAAAGTTTGAGTTTTATTTCAATTTATTTAAATAACTGTTTTTGAGATTTCTAAAAATATAGCAAACAAGCTTGTATTCACTGAGAAAAGTCCAGTCTGTTTGAATTAATTGGCAGTTGAGGAGGATTCGCTCTCCACATATGAGTCAGTGCCTCTTCTTTTTATCTCAAATTATGTAAATAAACACTTTTAATAATGAATAAGCATTTATATCTTCTAGGACTTGAACTTAAAACCCCAGCTTTAGTGGAGTTTTACACCGTTAGATGAACTCTATATTGGTGTCCAGGACTGACATTTTAAATAGCTTAGTTTTTGGTGAAATTTAATGTTTGTATATCTTTTCTCCTTCCCCGTGTGTTTTATGTCCCGTAAATAGCTGTTAAGCTATTAGTGGTGAGAATAGTAGTTACTCAAAGAAAGTAGTTAAGCTAGTAGTGGTGAGAATAGTAGTTACTGCGTGGGCATAAGTGATTTGGTAGTCTAATATTGAAACTTGTTTTTAGATATTTGAGGGGGAGAGGCCATTTTTGGCCTTCCTGTCATGAAGGCTTTGGGCAAGAGCTTAACGAGAGCCACGAGTTTCAAGTTGCAACCATATAATGTTCTTGAAGAGTTACATGACCAAAGACGGATTCAGGAATTTTATTCAAGGGGGTGAAAATAAAAAATGATATATCAATGATATTACTCTTCTTCATAATAATCACTTATAAAGAGTATAAATAATTTTATGACCGATATGATTTTAAAAATAGTATTAATAATAAAAATAAACCGATTAAAATTAATTATTAGTTATCATCTATATTCTTATTGTCGTCTTTTAACAAAACTCAAAACTTGTCCAAAATACTAACCCTAAAATATTTTCTAATCAGTATAAAAGTAGTATTATTATAAAGATAAAATCATGTATAATAAATTTCATGAAGAAAATTTAATAAAAAGAAGTGATTTTAAGTATCTTATTGATTCTTAAAAGTTGTTGTAAACTATTTTAAAAAAATGGAGAGGAAGAAGATAGGAAGGCAATTTCCACAACGTACAAAATAAGTAGCATGTGTGGGCTCCACCTCTTTAATTTTTTTTAATATGGATGAGAAAGCAAACCAATAGATGCAATATGTCAACCAATTTGTATCTCAGTTAATATATTGAATGCAAATCAGTTAATATAAAAGTAGATCATTGATCTTTTATTTTAAAAAATAAATATTAGGGGGGTGGGAGCCACCCCTGGCCCCCTGTGTTTGTCCCTATACATGACATACTTTTTTTTTTTTGGTTAAAGAAATTTTAGAAGAGGGATTGGACTCATCCACAATCTAAGGGTAAGACGCTATGACTTTATTCCCCATGGTATATAGGATTGAGAGTACATATGTTTCTATCTCAATCTACGTTTTTACAGGTTCACATCCCTTATTATGCCTCCCTTAATGCCTTACTCTAGAATCGAATATCTTTTACCAAACCCAAATCCAACTTATTATTATTATTATTATTATTAATACAATAATGCCTTTAATGCGCAAAGAGTTTCTGAACCAAGATTTGGGCTTATAGATGCTTTTGACAATTTCGTGAGACATAGAACAGTTGGGTATTGACGTCCAGTACAAATACTCAGGCCCAAAAAATCCAGTACCTAATATTCTGTATGGATAAGCATTTATGATATAGTCTATTTTCTAGATCCTTCGCGGTAGGATACACATGTCACAATATTGGGTCCCTCACTCCCCATCCATATAAATGTCACCTATAGGAGGAATAATATAATTTTGTACTGCGTTGAAATTGTCTCTTTTGGCTCTTTACTGGGCAATACCCAACATTAATATATGGATAAATGATGTTAGACTCTGATGCACTATTTCCTGGATGAAGTTAAGATTTTTTCCATTGTGGCGCTCTGGACTGGAACCATCATTTGAGATGTTAAAAATTCAACTCATGCCCTTAAAAGGTTGTTGGTTCAAATTCTATAACTATGGTGAATACATTTTTTATTAAGTATTACTACCTCCCGTTCTAATTATAGGAACATTTTTTTAGTGTAAAAAATGTTCCTATAATAAGGACCGGAGCGAGTATTAACTGTTCTTTGATTTATAAAGCTTTAACCTAAATGAGTCTCATGAAACCCAATTTTTTTTAAATAACTATAGTAGATATGTCAAATACAATTTTTTATTTTAGTAAAACTATGTATAAGTTTAATCAAGACAAAAGAAAGGGAGCTCATCAGCGCTAGAAGATTCACATTGAGTTAAGTAATTATTTTTTTGATTAATGTAATTAGTTTTTGGAAGTTGGTAAGAATTCGGCTGTTGTGGGCATAATTATAAATTATCAGTCAATCATTTGAATTATTAGAGAGTACAGACATAACTAGAGTTCATGAAAGTGATTATCTTCTCTGTATTCTTTATATGATGTGTGTGTATGTGTGTCTATATCTATATGTGTTAGTGTATTTTGCCAACTGTGTGTCTATATATATATAAACTGTTCATTTGACTCCAGGTTAGACCATGGAGCATAAGAGGTGGTGTGGTTGGGACTGAGCATGAAACCCATAACCTATGAGTCTGTCCCAAACCTAGTGTAATTGGGACATATTGAGCTCGCAAAAAAAGACTTTATAATGGGTTGAGTTAGAACTTGTCTATTTAAAATTTAAATGGGCGGGCTATGGGTACACCTACGGGCTACCTATACCCCCCATTTAGTGTAATTTTTTTTTATTAACTACCCATCCCATTCATAAAGCATTCTTTGAATCCCTTTTTATTCGAGTATTCAGTCACCCTCTAATCCATAACCATAATAGTCATCAACTCTCAATTTCACTCACTTTTTCTCTCTATGGTTTTATTTATTCGAACCTGTGAGTTGCTATTGACTCTACATGTAATGTAGAGAAGATTTTAGAAGTGGATGAATATCTTCAAACTAAATTAGTTGGCTTTCGTGATACAAATTTGATGTTTTAGCATGGTGGAGAGTGAATACTTCCAAGTGCCAAGTTTTAAATTTGTTGACACATGATTTGTTGGGTATACTAGTATTTATAGTATCTTCAAAATTAACTTTTAGTACTAGGTTGGATACTAGATTCTTTTAAGTGAATCTAAAGATGATGAAGACTGAAGCATGCAAATTCAATATAAGCATGCCATTTTGTTAATCTATGAACTTGTAGAGTTGTGATTGTAATGTTTTAATTTAAAAGTTGGAGTTTAAACATCAAGATTATGTAATGATGGTATTTGTTTAAATTTATATTGTTTTGTGTAAATTGTGATTATTGAACTTTAAAGATTTAGATTTCAGAAATTGGAATGATGAATTTGGATGGATACTTAATGTTTATGTATATTCTTTTTCAAAAAAAAAAAAATCAAATGTAAATGGGTTACTCAAAAGCCGGTTAGCCCACCCATTTATATGTTAGCTCATTAATACGGGTTTAAATAGGTTGAGGTACATATATGGGCTAATCTATACCCATTTAAAATTAAATGGACGAACTATAGATTAAGCCTTTGGTTATCCAATCTGTCCATTGCTGTGCGGTGTGGTTTCTACAACAATAATAATGTGTTTCATTGTATATTGGATTATTGATCATGCACAACTTTTTTTGCTCAGTACAGTATATCCGCTAGCTAGTTTTGATGCCTACTGATATGACTGTTTATGTTGTTGCCGATTCCGATTCGGATATAACCAACGATTCCATTTTGCATGTGGTTGTATTATAGAGTTGAGCAAATGCATTTATTCATTCTCAAAAATGGGAAAGAGTATTTAGGTTTATTAAAATATTATGTACAGTAGTGTAGAGGCAAAATTTGGAGTCGATGATTTCTAGAGGGTTAGTACTATATACATCAGAATTAAGATTTCTTGTTCCCATGTCATTTTCGTTCACTTGCTTTAAATATTTTATGTCTTAATCATTAATGTAAATTTTATCAGGTTCATATCTTTGAGTCAAGTTGGCCAAATGATAAGCGACAAAATACAAGTTGGTATGTTAAAGCTAGAAGCAATGTGATGCCACAAAGTCGTTGAAATATGCTAACTTCCAACATCACTACCCAAAAAAAAAAAAAAAAAATCAGTGGCAACATTTAGCGGTAATATAAAATGTCATTGTTGAAAGTATAGCTTTTGGTGGCGACGATGTAGTCGCTACTGAACATAATACTTTCGACGCGACATTTTGTAGTCGCCGATGAAAGTAGAACCTTCGGCGGCGACAAAACATTGTCACCGTTGAAAGGGTGTTTTGGTGGTGACGTTTTGTTACCGCCAAAGTCCAATTTGAAATTTTAGCTTTTTTTTTTAAAAAAAAAATTATAATATTTATACAACATATAAGTTAATTGATTTAATTTTGGGAAAATTATACATAGGTCCCAAGGAATAGAGATATTTACATTTAGGTCCCTTGAAATGACAAAATTACTTAGAAGTCCTAAGGGACTTCTGAGTAATTATTTCAGAACGTAAAATTACTTTGTTGCCCATGGTGCATATTTCACACAGAAGCGATTAACAACAGAAAATGCATAAATTAAAAACAGAAAATGCATAAATTAACAACAACTTTTGAAAGCCCTAGGCTATAAATACACGCTCAAAGGTGTTGCTCCCACTAGCCACCCATTCAGCCACAGTCTGGTCATCAGTTTCCTTCAACCTATCACATATCCATGGTATCATCATGTATGTTTGTTCAGGTCTACAGTGAATTCCCTCCATGGCCTTCTCATTTGCCCGATAGACTTGCTTATATGTCAAGTGCACACCGTACTCTCTAGCCAAACTCTTCTTTATATCATTCCGACGCTTGTCTGCGTGATCTCTAACCTCTTCAATAATAATTGTACTTGTTAAGGCAACACTTTGAGCATGTGTCACCTGAAGATTGTCTTGTGCTGTATGATTATGGTCTTCGATGTATCTTGTCACACAAAAGAAATCATTGCTCTTCCCAATTGCCCTTGCAGTTATCCTCCATGGACAATATTCAACCTTACATTTAACATACACATAGTCCCTTGCATTCTTCACATATGTGTACTCAAATTTGTGGGCAATACTGAACTTGTGCAGCACCTTCTTGAACTCATAAGAATTTGCAAATGTTTGGTTCACTCCTATGACCAAGTCCTTCCACTTGTTAGAGTTCATCTCTGGCATCGGTGTTGGTGCGCTTTGACTTGCACACGGAAGGCTCAAAAGAGGTATTCCACTGCACTTTGCACTATAAAAGTATTCATATAATTAGTAGGACCGGAGGAAATAGTTCAAGGAGACAAGGACATTCGTTATTTTAGCTTCTTAATTTTGATCTCATTTATATTTATATTTATAGTTCATCTTAAGGTGTAAAAATACATATAAATAAGTAGCTTCATTATGATAAAGTCGTCAAGTTAATCTCTATTAGTTGATATCTATTTCTTCATCTGAAATTCAAGCAGCATAATTATATTGAGATAATTAGCTGAAGAAAGATAGTTCAAATCAATTCCTCATACCCGCTTGCTTGTTGTTTTTGATCCATCTACTCTTTAGCACGCACTTCAGTTTTCAAAACAAAAATCAATTGCAACTTGCTCGCTTGATTGCATTTTTGTTTCTTATATAAAAAAAAAAAAAAAAACCAATGTGGAGAGAATGAAGAAAACAATGAGAAAATTAATTAATGGCAGTTTTATGTATTAAATACTCTTTTTACAAAACACCCTCATTATTTTTCTTAATTCCATCCCTTTCTCTTCTATTTGATTATTGTTGAGGAAATATCAATAGGATTAATATTTTTTGGGGATAAAAATGTCAAATAGGTCTTATATTTATTACCAAAATCAACTCTTTAAGTATGTCTTATAATAAATACAAGAGAGAGTAATAGATTGAAGGATTTTTTTTTCCAAAAAGATCTCCAATAAAAAAACTTAATGGGTTAATGTGCAAAAATGTACATGAGTTTTTATGCAAAGTACACCCAGTGACATATGCTTTTCGGAAGTGTAAAAATACACATGAGCTTATAAAATTAGGACAAAAGTCCCATTTCTGTTAATTTCTATTAGTTTGTGGTGGGCCCACCATATTAAAAAAATAAAAAATGTTAAGATCTTTTTTATTTCCCACCTTGCCCCTGTGCCCATCGGTCACTTCTTTCTTCCTTCCCTTTTTTTGCTCGAGATTCCTCCTTCCCTTCATCTCCACCATTTCCTTCTCAGATGCAGGCGGCGGCGGCAAACTCATTATGCACAGTCGTCTTCTTCATTACGCAAGCTACCTTGCAGCGTCTGGCTTCACTTGTAGCATCTATTTCTCTGTTTCGATTTCTTCCTCTGTTGCGATCTGTTTCTCTGTTACACTAATCATACAAAATTTTAGAACACTTCTTTTAGGTTCCTTTTTCTTAAGCTTATCTTTCCTTGCTTTCTACTTTGTCTCTTCAGCTAATACAAAATTTCTTCATAACTGTTCGGTGGCTAATGTTATTGTGCCGCACAGACAGGCGAGTCAAACGTACCTATCGTAAACCAACAATTTAGATTGGTAGGAACTAAAAATTGACCAGATACTGGATAGCTGCCATCGAAGGGAACAACCGACAACCCTACGCCATATAAACTAAGACATTGGCCCAGGGGAAAAAAATCATTAGACGCGATAAACTAAATAATAAATCAGTAGCGGGGCAACCTAGATAAAAATAGTGGGAAGGAAACTGGAAATACCCATTAAACATCAATATTTCGAAGATTGAACATAAAATTAGTTCATGATAGAGGAATTAGAGAAATGGGAACAGGTGAAGCTGGAGTAGGGGGAAAAAACGACATAGGAAACTGAAGACCGGAGAGGAACTCACAAAGCTTGCCGAAGCATTGAGGGTTAGCATTTTCTAGTGGAAGAGTTGTCTAGGAGACAGCATATCTTTATGCCTCAGCTTCCATCCGATTAAGGGGGTGGCCACCACGATTTTTGCTGGAGACTTGGCGTGCCACCAAAAATTTTCATTTCTTTTTGGAAAAATTTCCATAAATCCACCACAATTTTGTCGCTACCGCCTCTTGCATCTGAGAAGGAAATGGTGGAGGTAAAGGGAAGAAGGAATCTCGAGCGAAAAAAGGGAAGGAGAAAGAAGAGATCGATGAGCATAGGGGCAGAGTGGGAAATAAAAAAGATCTTAACATTTTTTATTTTTTTAATATGGTGGGTCCCACCACAAACTAACAGAGATTAACGGACATAGAACTTTTACTCTGGTTTTATAAGCTCATGTGCATTTTTACACCTCCAAAAAACATATGTCACTGGGTGCACTTTATATAAAAGTTCATGTATATTTTTGCACCTTAAAAAAAAAAAAACTAATACACATACTCACAGAAATCAATATATTGATTATGGCTTAGACAAGAACGTCTCATGGTGGATTGATGAAAGCATATTTAGAAAGATTGCAATGAATCACAAGCATGTAATTCGAAAAAACACATAGCAAACTCGATCCTCATGTTGTAAGCTAAGTTTTCGAGAGGACTGATTTTGTGTCTTTTGAGTAGCTAAATTGATATTCTAATTATAGAGCAGAGAAGCTAAAGACTACCTCTTTATTTATTTATTTATTGTTGTGCAGACTTTATATTCTTGAGGTACAATACTTATTAATTCGGGATAAAATTGTAAGGTTTTTGAATTTTAAAATAAAGGTAATCATATTTTAAGTTTTTTCTTAATTCAAATGAAATATATTTAGAATAGTGACCGATAAATAGTGGTACAAACAAAAGAGTATAGGAAACAGGGGAGGTGTGTTGTTCAGCAGGAAGGCTTATATAATTGAAGGTTTTGGAGCTTCATAATTGAGTTACTCTAATTCAATTATGGCAATAAGGACAAGAAAAAAACAGAGAGGTTTGATTTATCTAAAATTGAATTAAATTGCAAACTGAAGTGAAGTGTAGAAGCCAACATATTAGAAAACTACAGTAGAGTAAATAATGATCAAAGTTTCAAATTGAAGCTTACAACAAAGAGGCATTTAACCAAATACTCTCAGTATAATCTTCCTACCATAAAAGTTATTAACCAATTTGAATGGAGTTATAAGACCAGATAATAGAAGCAGGAGAAAGAGTGAAGGCTAAACTTACTCTACACGCCCACTTAGCGACTTGAATAGAGGAGGAAGAAGATGAACCTAGTGATGCCAAACAATTATCCCTTGAAACCTCAGTAACTCCATCTCAAAATAATCACACACCGATGACAAGAAGAAAGAGAATCTCAACCATATGACTAACCCATGACAGAAAAATATGAGAGGAAGATAAAGAATCAATAAAACAGAGCAAGGTCTGAATTCTACCCATCAGAAGTCATAAACGGACACCCGCCGAAGAAGAAGCTAAGCAAGACGATGGGGGAAGATCATCGGGCGTGCCTGAGAAGTCTCCAGAAACGTTTATCCCTCTGTATCTACCGTATTTGACGCTGGGAAGGGAAAAGTGAAAGGAAGGAAAAAAAGAGAAAAAAAAAATCTAATGGTGTATTTTTATTTTCTAAGAGGAGGGCACGGTAGTAGTTTTACAATGAACGATAAGATAAAATAAAATAGCAAAAATATAAACCCAAGACCTCATATTTCACACCTATATAATTTTTATTTGTCTTCGAGCTTCCTTTGTCGGATCACTAACAAGAATTTTATATTTAATTTTTGTGTGTGTAGAAGTGACAAGTGTAAGCTTGAAATACAAAATACACATTACGTTAGACTAAGAACTAATTTCATCCCCGACAAGCATCTTATCGAGTATGAACTGAGTTCTACATCTTGGGTGGACTGTTGTGATTATTTGTAACTGCATATTATCTACATTTGCCTCTTTTACCAAAATATCTACACATTCAATAGCTTCCTTATTTGAAATGGGACAAAACAACATGACAATCTCCATACAAAAACTGACATGTGGCCTCTATTTCAATTTTAAAACAATGATTAAACACGCTATCTTTAAACAAAGCATTTAGTGCTTCCAAAGAATCAGAGAAAACCTATATTCTTTAGAACTTGTAAAATTGACAAACCTTAAACACTGTTTTAATGGTTAAAACCTCTGCAATCACCACAAGAAAAGTCCCAACACTTTTCATAAATCTTATGACCTATCTTCCCCTATCGTCTCAAGATAGGAAACCTATTTACCTCCCGTTAATCTCATATATTCATATTCATACCATAATTAGCTTAATCAAAGTTTTGGGTCATTACATAAATATTTTTTCCCTAAAAGTAACAATTCCTTACCTTAAAAGCTTACTTTATTCAAGTAATTAATTCTGCTTGATTTTTAAGAATTCTCAAATTTTGTGTTTGCTACATTCTTCCCCTTTATGAAATTTGTCCTCCAAATTTTTGTTGTTGTTGTTTTCCTTAGTTCTTGACTATGCTCAAATACTAGTATATATCCTCTTTTCTATATTTCTCATGCAGCTTTTTCCTTAGTTGTGCAATAATAATTTCGCCAATTCCCTAAACCTCAAGCTCTTTATTTGTCTATATATAATGACCATTGGATTTCATTTCCGTTTACTTCAACTCTATTAGTTCCAATAAGGTGAGAGAGGTCATGTGGATATTTTTATGGCATCGACACATGGGATAAATACTAGACACTTGTTTAGTAAAAAAAAAAATGAATGCTTCCTTTGAAGGAAGAAACATAGGTTCAATTAAGATTTCTCTCTCTCTCTCCCTCCCTCCCTCTCTCTCTTCCCCGAACAATGAATTGGAAGAAAGACACTCAACAACAGGCCAATTAGCAAAGCAATCCAAATAAATGCTCCCTAGCAGAATTTGAAAGCGCTGAGAGAGATCTTCCTCTCTTTAAGGTCACAAACAAGAATGATATTTGAATCAAAACAAGTTCAAGCGGCCAAGGCCATCAATGACATTTGATGCTTGTTAGTGTTCAGAAACCAAATCTCAAGGTTCGTGAAGAAGAACCCATATTGACAACAACAACATTGATCAACATCATAAAGTACTCATAGATCATCATGCATCATTTGAGGTGATCCCCAAGAGGGTAGAAAAAGGGAAAAATGATAACCTCCCAAACAAATGAAAACTCATACAATCACTGAGAGTGGAAGATGTTGATTTAGAATGCAATAAATAAGTTACAAGCACTTATAACTCAACGTGCTTATTCTCTAGTGGAATAACATCATATTTATCAAAAGAGATTACATATTTGGTTCGTGCACAATACTGAAATACAAAATTAGTCATGTTATATATTTAGTTAAAACGAATACACAAAAATTATTAGGTAGAGTAGTTTAGCTGGGAAGACACACATAACTCATGGTCAAGTGCAGCTACCAAGTTCCAAGACTATCTATCTGATAAATGTTCCATTGAAATACAACGCAATGCATTTAATCGAATCAACTGTGGTGGAAGCCTTGGCAATGACTTGAGCCTTTTGCAACAATCTAATGAAATAAAGATAAGTCAAGAAAGACTAGAGAAGCAACCAGTGGGAGGATTAACAAAATCATTACCACTTGGATCCAATACAATGAGTGATGTTGATCTGTCAAAATCATCAGGAATCAATTCATCATTTAAGCCACACTAACTTACATATAACTCTGTCAAGGGCTTTACATTCAAGCCAGAAATTTGGGGAGTTCTGTGACTCTTCCACCACTTGTCAAGGTTAACAATTTTGCAACAATCTAAATTCAAATATCTAAGTTCAGTGAAGGATTCA
Organism: Acacia crassicarpa; assembly: GCA_034222035.1. Lineage (NCBI taxonomy): Eukaryota > Viridiplantae > Streptophyta > Magnoliopsida > Fabales > Fabaceae > Acacia > Acacia crassicarpa. The sequence goes on from JAWXYG010000003.1 coordinate 48,048,241, forward strand.
AGTGATTTAGGAAGGTTGGTTATAGAAGTATCATTCCAATGAAGACGTTATGTTGTTAGCCTTGAGGTCCGTAGTCAAAAATTAACCAATGATTGCTTATAAGTAAACTTAGGATCCTTCTCTTCTCGAAAAGTTTTTTTTATTGTTCAATAAAACAATGAAAGATTGGTTCTAGTTTTTCAAATTAATAACTAAAAAAGTAGTGCAATTTAATTAAAAGATAAATCATTATTATTTTAACATAACCTCTTGGTAAGCACGAAGAAATTCAAACATATATAATTTTTACACTATAAAATCTAATTTCAACTACAAATATCAAACCGACATAAACTAATATAGAGAATTAACATCAATCTCAATCTCAGTTCCAGAATCAAATATATAACTCTACACTCATAAATCCTCATACCAGGAAGGAAAGCAATTAGCCCACTGTTTGAGCACAAGCCAGTTCAATTGCACAAACAAACTTGTAACCCATTGAAAAGCTTCAGTGGTTCTGTTCTTCCTCTTCCCAGAGACACGTCGGCACTGTGGTCTGAAATTGGAATCACAAAGGGAATGACGACAGAGTTCCGATGACAGTTGAGAGAAGGAAGTCGCCGGAGAAAGTGGAAGATTGTCTGGGGAACCAAGCTGTGATCTCCTGCGAAGGTGGTGGTGTGAGAGAGCAACGCTACTCTACATCTCCGCAGCTCTAATTTGTTTTTCCCCTATGTGCAGCTGCTCGAATTTGTATCTCTCTTATCTGCCATGAAGGTAACTAGTGCTGTGAAAACATTGGAGGATTCATCGGAGGTGATGCTGGTTGCATTCTGACAGAGGTTAAATAGTCAGGAAACAGAGGAAGGAAAGATGGTGATGGTCTGGTGGTGACGATGTGTAGTTCCTGACGATTTTGTCAATGTCGCGGATTCTTCGAGCTTCTCTATGAATCGCGGTTGAACTTCCTCTAATCACGGTGACGTTGGCCCCCTTGGTGAGAGTGAGATGATAGGTGAAGCTTACCGGCAACGGTGAAGGTGGAAGTTCTTACTGGCACGGAAGAGGTGAAGGAAGGTCTCAATTATCAACCCGCGGCGCCTTCCTCCGAAAATTGCCACCCTGTGTGTTTTGTCATAGGGAGGAAGAACCTAATTGGTTGCGTTTTGACCAGGATCAATTTAAAAATATATAAAAATTCATGTAGGGACTGAAGTAAAACTCTTTAAAATGTTAGAGCCACAAAACTGTGATTTCCAAAATATATGGGTCCTTTTATGTAATTTATTTGGCCCATTTTCTTCATTGTTTTACAAGTTTAAGAAATTTCCGGGACTTTTTCTGTAATTTTTCACAGTCCTAAAATCTCCATTTTTTTTTTCATATAAGCATCTACAATGCAAGATTAAATACAAGATAGCATCAAAATTCTAAGAAATCATTTGTATGAATAATTAAAAAATTATGACCATTTTTCCGTTAATTATATTTAATTCAATACAAATATCTCCAACTCAAATTAGTGCTTAATTATGCAATAATGTCCTAGAAAATGTATTAAAAATCCTAAATTAATCATGAAAAATCATATAAAAATATGGTTCAATCAATTCCCCCATGCTTATACCTTTATACTCCTGAACAAAGGCAATTAAGTACAATTTTCTAATTCCAAATCATCAATGTATTTGAAAAATAAACAATTTCATAATTAGAAAGCAATAAATCAATTAATTATATTCCTCAAGTCAAAACTAGTCATAGTCAAGTGATACAAAAAAATTAGCTAACTACACAATCCAAAATATTAGAATGAAACACAAGAGAACTCTTAAAGTATTAGTATTTAACCCATCCCAACTCATTAGGATACTTTCACTCTAGTTTGGCAAAGAAAAGAACCCAATGCCAAAGGAAGACCTCCTGCATATTTAACCACAGATTCAGGTAACTTCTTGTATTTTTCTTCACCTCATTAAGTATGAATTTATTAATTGATAACGAAATTATTGTATATTGGAAAATTAATCAAGAATTAGTTCCTTGATAATTATTTAAAGGGGAAACAGAAGTGCACATAACTTTCTAATTAGTGGTTTCCCTACATCTCTATAAATAGGATGTGCCTCCCTCTAAATAGGATGTGCCTCCCTCCCTCAATTATCCTCATCCTTGCCATTGAGCTCTTTGGCAATCTCTTCTCTTCTACCATCGTTTTTGTTCTGGTGATCTGTTGTGCAACGTAACTCAAGTTAAGACTCAATTATCCTAAACCCTATGTGAACATTAGCTTGTTCGAGTTATAGAGCATTGTAGCTATGACCAGATCCGAACGTTGATCCCTGGTATGTTAGTCAGTTCTCTTCTAACTTTCCTTCAATTTTAGTTTTAAATGTAAGACTTATATAGTAAGTTTATCATCCCCCCCCCCCCCAAAAAAAAAAAAAAATCAATCCCATATTGATGCTCCTCAACATACATTAAATACAACAATAATCTAACAATGTACCCATATTAATATTTCTAAATATTTTGTAATTTGTAACTATCCCCTAGATATCTCTCTATATTTTTTAAGCATATTTTATGTTGTATCTTTATTTTAATTGTTATGATATTCATGACAGAAGGAGGGCATGCCAGATGGCAGGAGGAGGGACTCCCAACATCCCTCCTTTTATATACTCAGCAAATAAAATGTCAATCTCATTATTGTATTTTTTTTTTCATGACTAAATAAACATAAGCTTTCATTTAGTTATATAGACTTTTAATTTTTCCTTTAAATAAGGTATTTTAGAACATAACATATCATATTTATTATAATTTATTAATAATTTTTTATTATAATTAACTAATTTAACTACCTTATTTAATATAATAAAATTGATTAAATAGTTCTTATATTAAGTACTAGATTAGTATTATAAAGAAAATAATTAGATAGTTGGCTATATTGGATTTTAATATTGGGGATATATTTTCCTTAAAATTACTGAAAAGGGGAAATGTTCATAGAAATTTCAGATAATAGAAAAAATAATACTCAAGGATGACTGGTAATTATTGATTCATTGTTGTTATTGTTTGAGTGGAATGTTGGCATCAGCCCATTAGAAAGTTGGGTGCCTAATTTTGCTGTAAATATTAGATGTATGGAACACAAATGATTATGTCGATAAAAGATTTTAACGGAAATAATCATTTGATTGGTAATGCTTTTGATGAATATATTTAAATTTTAGAGTGAAAACCGCAAGGGGAAGGGACATAGAAAAACACATACGAATTGAGTGGAAAAGGAGAAGAAAGGAAATGGATTTTTTTTATTTATCATTTTATGGCTATATGGAAGTTGATCACTTGTTTTCTGGTGCTTCAATATAATTATAAATTTTATAGTGCTTAAATTGTGAGCTAGGTCAAAGAAAAAAGTATTGACTCAGATATAGGTTATTTAATATAATTTTCTCATCATAATATATTAAAGTTAAACATAAAATAAAATATAGGGTTAAGGTGCAAAAATACACATGTGTTTTTTTCCAAGGAGCGCCCAGTAGCAAATGCTTTTCTTGGGTGCAAAAGTGCACACGTGGTTACAAATTAGGTGCAAAAATACCGTTTGACCGTTAAGTTTGACTTTGACCGATGACGTGGCATTTCAAAGGTGCAAAAATACACATGTGATTTGTCAAGAAGAGTGCCCAACAACAATTTTTTTTAAAAAATTTAATAATTTTATTTCAATATCCTAAAATAATTTTTTAAGATCATGAAGTATTTTTTCAGTATCCTAAAATAATTTTTCAAGATTATGAAGTATTTTTTCTGTACCAGTCGGTATCCTGAAAGTATTTTTTAGTACCAGTCAGTATCCTGAAATATTTTTTTCAGTATCAGTCAATATCCTTTTAGTACTAGTCAATATTTGAAATATTTTTTCAAGATTCTAAAATAATTTTTCAAAATTATGAAGTATTTTTTCTGTACTAGTTAGTATCCTGAAAGTACTTTTTAGTACTAGTCAGTACTCAGAAATATTTTTTTCAGATATTGACTAGTACAGAAAAAATACCTCATAATCTTGAAAAATTATTTTAGGATCTTGAAAAAATATTTCAAGTATTGACCAGTACTAAAAGGATAGTGACTGATACTGAAAAAATACTTCATAATCTTAAAAAATTATTTTAGGATCTTGAAAAAATATTTCAAGTGTTTACCGGTACTAAAAGGATACTGAAAAAAATATTTCAGGGTACTGACTGGTACTAAAAAGTACTTTCAGGATACTGACTAGTACAGAAAAAATACTTCAAAGTATCTTTTTAGTACCAGTTAGTACCCTGAAATATTTTTTTTCAGATCTAAAAATAATTTTTCAAGATTATAAAGTATTTTTCAGTACAGGTCAGTATTCTAAATATCTTTTTAGCACCCGGTAGTAATTAAAATAAAATTATTAAAATAAAAAAAAATTGTTGTTAGGCGCTCTTCTTGACAAATCACATGTGTATTTTTGCACCTTTGAAATGCCACATCATCGGTCAAAGTCAAACTTAACGGTCAAATGGTATTTTTATACCTAATTTGTAACCACGTGTACACTTTTGCACCCAAAAAAAGCATTTACTACTGGGCACTCCTCGGAGAAAAGCACATGTATATTTTTGCACCTTAACCCTAAAATATAAATGAATTATTATATACAATATAAAAATATCTAAATGAATAGTACTTTTAATTAATTTATTGAAAATTAATTAAAATTAACAGAACCAAGAATCCATAATGGATATGCTTCAATGAACAAATGTAACGTTTGTTGATGTGTATAATACAATAAATATATTATTAGATATGCAGTTTTATAAAAAGTAGAGTCATTTTTGCCTCTAACGCATGATATTTTCCTGTTATTGTCGGCTACAATTATGTCAACAAGAAGGAAAAGAAATGCTATAGAAACAATATAAACGATTTAAATCAAAATATAAGGGGTAAAAATATAAATAAATATGGAAAATATGGGTAAACTACTGGAAATTTTTTGTGCAGGATCTATAAAATTTGTTATATAGTGGTCAATACTGCTAGGACAGTTTGAGGCGATCTTGCTTTCCTCTTCGCACTCACTGCTGTGATGTGAAGATGTCAACTACAATATACCAGAGGTGTGGATGAAAGAACCAAAACCTATTCTGTTTATTGAATTTTCTTTTCCATTTTCATTGCTTAATGCTAAAGTGAGAAGCAAAGACCTACTTTAGTTTCCTCTCGGAAAGCTGCTCTCGATAATCTTTAACCAAAAAAAGAAAAGAGAGGCCACTTTCAAAATAAATAAATAAATAAATAAATAAATAAATATATATATATATATATAAAATGACCAGCCGCTTTCAATATTATTATTGCTAAACAACTGAGGTTTTATTATATTATATTATCACTTCCTTAATTAAGAGAATCAATTAATGGATGGGTTGGGACAGAAAAGCTAAATTTATATATTTTTAATGATGGCATGATTCACTAATGGAGAAGCTAAAGACTAAAGTGAAGAGGGAAAAGCAAAAGCATTATATGTGTGTGTGTATATATATATATAATGGGGTTGGTAGGGGTTTGGCGGGATTTCAACCTTTTGTCTTAGTATTCATTTCTCCATTTTGCCTGTTATATTATAGATTCATTCATCCTTTGTTTGTATCAGAGAAACTAGTAGTACTCTGAAGATGTCATGCATCCTCCTTTATCAAAATGATATAGTGAGTGTCTTGGTTACAAAAATGGTGATTTATAATAAAGCTCACCACGTTAATCAACGTAATAGTTTGGAAAAAACAATATATAAATATAGGGATAAAATAAGGAGTAAGGAAGTGATCAATGTCAGACCTTGGGTAAATATTTGAGGGGCTAAATATATGCTCATTAACTAATTTAAAATAAAAATATTTGGAGCCAAATAAAAAAATATTTGGGATAAATGTATAAATTTTTGGACCAAATATATACATATATATATATAAATCCAATTTACATTAGATTTGGGACTTTTTTTTTTTTTTGCCCCTTCATTGTCATAATGAAGATCTGCCCCTGGTCGTGATAATAGGGACAAGGAATAGAATAAGTTCTAAAAAAATGTATCTCTAACAATAAGTTCAAATGTGGCAAATTAAAATAAGTTGTGGAGTGGTTTCGATGCTTAAATCTTCTTTCTAAGATTTATAAGAGTATAAAATAGCAAACTGAGGTAATAAATGTAACTAAACTTATAACCTAATATCCAGTGTACAAAATCATGAAAATCAGAAAAAAGGGGGGGGGGGGGTCAATAGTCTCACTCCTTATTTAAGAAAATACTCACTCCAGTTCTAATTACAGAATAACATTTAAGAGTTGATTTTGATCCTAATTATAGGATAACATTATAATTTTTGTCAATTTCTTTCTAAAATACCCCATTGGATGTTGGTGTTTTTTTTTATACTAATTGTGACTTTGGAGTTACAGACAAGCTGATGAAGCTGATAAATAACTACAATCGTTATACACACTAAAGGACTTTATGACCCCAAAGGACTTTTTGCACTAATGCCAAGGGAATCTTGACCCCAGAAGGAGAAGCATGTTGGGGTTGGGTGAATTGGTTGAAACGACTGGGATTACACCAGTTTTGTATATCTTCTTTACATATCACTCTCCACCCATATCCCAATACGTGGATAAGGAAGTCGGTCTCAAGTTTGATGTGAAGGGAATTGTTATGACCTCTTAGGTGTTGCCAACAAGTTTTCTCATTAAATTCCAACACCATTATGCATAAGACATCATCATCTCTATCTAAAAACAAACGACCTTGTGTCACCTCCCATCCATTATATTCATCATCTTCTGGAGCTTTACTACTCCAATATATCCAACCAAACAGGCCATAGACATGCAAGCATACAACAATTCCCGACCATTTACTATCACGGAAATTTGAAGGTATGTCCACTTCTATCACACATTCACATCTTTGTTCACCATAATATTTTATGTTTGGATCAAACCATGATGGTATTTTGCCTTCAAATGGCATGATTGCTAAGAAATTCCTAAGGGGGAGATATTCTGGCTGCATACACACCAAATTGTTGTTAACATTAATTAGCCAATGGAGGGAGAATATAAATGTGAGAAAAAGACAGAAAATTGAGACACACATACCTCAACGTTCTTCAACCACAATAATGGATAATCATCTTTCTTATGAGGGAACGACATATTTTCTTCTTCTTCATCATCAGAGATTACATATTTAATTTGCCCACGGCACTGAAATAACAAATTAGTGATGTAATGCATATGTAGTTTTTTTTAAAAAAAAAAAATAGTACACATAAATCATCAGATTGAATGTAAGAGGACCAACATACCTCATGGTCAAGTGAAGTCACCAAATTCAACATCTGTTCATCTAATGAACATTCCATTGAACAACAACCGTTTGCTTGTAATCGAATTAGCCGTGGTGGAAGCCTTGGCAATGACTGAAGCCAATTGCAACCCTCCAATGAAAGACAGACAAGTTCAAAAAGACCAGAGAAGCAATCAATGGGTAGATATCTTAAACCAGTTGCACTTAGATTTAAATATTCAAGACCAATCAAGGATCCAAATGATTGAGGAAGACAGGTTATAGCAGTGTGACTCGCATCAAGATATGATAATTTCTTCATATCTTCCCCAAACTCTGGGAGCTTTTTAACATTTTTACACTTTCCAAGATCTAACTTTCGCAAATAATTTGTTTCCAATTTACTTGGTAGGCTGTTAAGATTTTCGCAACCATGCAAGTCCACCTCAACAAGCTCTTTCAACACTCCAAGTGATTCATGAACCTTGACAAGGGATGCACAGTTAGAAAGACATAAATGTCGTAGAGATTGAACATTTGAGAAGTCTGGAGTTTCAGTAAAATTGGGAGACCAACTCATGTCGATAAACTTCAAGTGATTCATGGACTAGTCAAACAAAAGATTGTAGAACGATTAGTCTTACTAAACAATGAACCAATAAAACATGGGCACGTAGATATATTTTTAAGATAAATAAGCATCAACCTTACCTTTACGCCATTCCAAAGTTGCTTTATGTTGCTATATTGCATGTCAATATGAACAAGTTCATCCAATGGAAATGGAAGAGCTTCCAAAGGAAATGATGGCCATCGAACAAATTTTAATGCACCAGAAAGTTTCTTCAATCCCGTTGGTGCGTCGGTTGGACAATTTAAGAGGAGTAATCTAAGTCTACTCATCTTTGAAAAGGCTTTCCGATGTACTTTTATTCTATCTTGGTTCTCATAATTATCTTGCATAGCAATAACTTGTATTGCCTTAGATCCCTAATAAAAATGTCATTTTTCAGAAAGATAACATGAAGATGATAAGGAAGTAATGAATATTAAAAACATTAAATAAATGTCAACGAAATGAGATATTTAGAAAATAAGGCACTTACTTTGTTATTTTTCAATACTTCCTTAATGTCCTTAAACTCCCACAACCTGCTGCGCTTGCAAACATCATTGGGAGATTCCTGAAGAACTATATACCTACCCAGTTCTTCAATTAAATCATGCATCTCTAATCTGCCATCTTTTGTTTCAACTAGTAAAGATTTTTCAATCAAGACCTTTATTCCAATTGTTGGGTGAAGACCACAACTTTTCAAAATTTGAGTCACTTTTTTTTTCTGCCAATGCTTGAAAACAAGAACAACGTCTAAGAATATTGTCTGCTCATTCTCATCTAATCCATCATAACTAATTTTAAGTACTTGAAGAATACTTTTGTGAGGATGAACTTGCTTCATTCTATTTAAAGCATCTATCCACTCAGCTTTACTTCTCATGTAAAAATAACAACCCAAAACTTTAAGTGCCAAAGGAAGACCTCCTGCATACTCAACCACATATCTAGATAACTCCCAATAACCCTCTACAGGATGATCTTTTTTGAATGCTTCATTTGAAAAGAGTCGAATAGATTCATCTTTCTCCATGGCTTTCATCTCATATATTCTTTGCCCTACTTCAGCTAAGGTGAGCACATGGCTATCTCTTGTTGTGATAAGTATTCTGCTTCCTTTACCAAACCAATCTGAACTTTTAGCTAAATTTTCTAATTGACTCATATCATCTACATCGTCAAGGACAAGAAGAACCTTTTTACTTGATAGATGCTTTCTTATCATCTCCTTTCCTTCATATTGATTAGAAATTTTCATGTTTTCTATTTTGAGGTCAGAAAGAAGCTTTTCTTGCAAACAGACTAGGCCTTCTTTTTGCAAAGTGTCCCTAACGTTTGCAATAAAGCAACAAACTTCAAACTCGTAAGATATTTTTTTGTAAACAACTCTAGCAAGAGTTGTTTTACCAACACCGCCCATACCCCATATCCCTACACCACGTTTATCATCCAACCCAATCTCCAAGATTGTCTCCATATCATGCACTCTTGATTCAATTCCAACCAGATTGTCATCATAAGATGGTAATTTAGAATGTAAATAAGTCGATACCTTTGCTACTATATCTTTTATAAGTTCTGCTTCATGCCTACCAAAAAAAAAAAAAAAGGTAATAACATTGTTGAAGTATAGCATAATAAATATACAAGATATGCTTTGATAATAGTAGATTACCTCCAGTGGATGTTATTTTTGGGTTACAATTACGTGTAAAGAAAGGAAAAGAAAGACTACATATGAAAATCCTTATAAACGATTTAAACCAAAATTAAAGATCTTGGTGAAAAAAATATAAATCCAAATAAATGCGGAAACTATGATTAAATGATCTTAAAAGAAAGCTTACCTGCCCCTGGTGTCCCAACCAGACAAGTTGCCAATTTCAAACAAAACGTTTTTCCAATTCTGCACTTTCTTTGTATTTTTATTGAATTTCTCTTCATGTTCAGCCAAGGCTTCCCGGAAACGGTTTCGTTGGTGTCTAACATCAGCTGGATCAACATCATAGAAGATGGGAAAAACCCGCCGACCATATTCAAAAATCTTTTGAAGCTCATCCAAACACCATGTCGAATTCGCATAATTTTCAGAGATAATAGGAACTGCGCAGAGAGAATCCTGAATTGCTTGAAAGAGCTCTTGCTTTATGTCTCCCCCTCTCTCAAGATCTACATCATCCCTGAAAGTTTTGATCCCACTTCTATTAAAGGCTTCATCTAAATGATCCACAAACTTCAAACGAGTGTCTTTTCCTGTAAAACTCAGGAACACATCATATTTCCATTTAGTAGTTGAATTGAAAGTATCAGAGCTGGAAGAAGATTCTCCCTGGACGCTATTTTCCATTTGCAGGGGTTTGATGTTTTCGATTTGTCCAAATCGTAATCTGCAACAACATAACTGTATGGGTAGTAGCCCAAAAAAACAAGAAAAGGAATCTGAGGTATGAAATTAAAGCTAGAGGATAAAATAAAGGAAAAATTTTGTGCAGGATCTATAGAACTCGTTATAAAGTGATCAATACTGTTCTGAAAGTTGTTGAGACGAACTTGGTTTCTTCTCGACACGCACTGCTGTGATCTGAATGAAGACGCTGAACTGCAATGAACCTATTCTCCTTATTAAACTTTCTTTTTCATTTTCTTTGATTAATGCTAAAGTGTGAAGCAAAGGCCTACTTTAGTTTCTTTAGGGCTTCATTATTTGTCACTGCTGTGATTTGAAGGCCCAAGCCCCCAACAACCTTCCATCTTTTTCATTCTGCCTAACCTCCTTTTTCCATTGACTGAAAAGCGAAGACCTCACTTTGCCGTGGCTTCCTTTCTTTTCGTTTTTACTTTGATTAAAAAAAAAAAAACACACACACACACACACATATTTCTTTTCGCTTTTAATTACTATAATTTTTTTAAAATAAAAAATAAGTGAAATAATGATAAATAGACTTAAATCATCTCCACAAACATTTAAATAAGTTGTCATTTCAGTTTTATTTCCTTAAGAAAATATTTAAAAGCTAATACACACCATAAAATACTTTAAAACATTTTATATGCTTTGAAAAAAATAATTAAATTCTGAATTCACCTTAATATTTTTCTTTACCAAATTACTACAATTATGGGTCTATTTGGGATAACGATGGTAGAAGTGGCTTAAGCATCTAATGAACTTTTCTTGATAGACTTTTTTCCTGCTGGATTTTTCCTGATGTGATTTGTGTTTGAGATAATAATGATAGAAGTTGCTTTTTTTCCTGAAAAGATGGTTGAGATAAAAAATGACTTAAAATGACATGAATTATATATATATATATATATATATATATATATATATATATATATATAATGTAATTATATGGGATAAAAAATTAAAAATAAATATAAATTTGCTAAATAAAATAGTAAAATTACCATTAAAAAAATTACAACATAATGAAATGTTTAAATAAAATCTCATTATTCAAATAATATTTTTCTGTCATTCTTCCTAAATTAAATGTAAAGCAAATACGAAGCTCTTTATACCAAATGAGTCCAAAAAAAAAAAAAAAGTAAGGCAAATATGTAAAAATACAAGGTATAAATTTTTCTAAAAAAGTTGCTAGTATTATAAATAAATTCTGAGGTAAATAAGTTCTCTCTGGATTAAATTCTGGAGCAACGAGGGCAGGTACAACTTTTTGGCGGAGGGGGCAACGGCCTAAAAGAGAGTAAGAGACTACCTTTTTGGTGATCGGATGAGAAGCAAAGATATCTAGCTTCACAAAAAAAAAAAAAACAAACAAACAAACAGTTTTAAAGTTTGAAGAGATGAAAATATGCTAAACAGGCTCTGAAGAGATGAAAACTAACATATGTCAATTACGGTGGCCTCCAATACCAATGTGGCTTTGATGGTGACTGAAAAATCAAAAATTAAAATTAAAAAAAAAAAAAAAAAGAAGAACTGGGTTGATCCTTGTAACCCGTCCGGGTTACTCCGGTTTTACCAAGTCAACTTAGGTTAACCGGTTCAGACCGATTTTCAGGCCGGTTGGTCGGTTTCTGGTCTAAACCAGCCGATCCGATCCGGATTCATAAACTATGCATTTCATTCGGCTAAGCTTCACGCGTTTCTTCGTTTTGATATTTGAGCGGGAGTCGCACAACACGCTCTTTCTTTGTTTCTTCCCTTCAATTATTTTTCACCGTTTCACGCGGCGTCTGTCTTTTATTTTGGATGCCCTTATTGAAGGAAGGTGGGGGCCCCACCGGGCGCACCACCAGTCACCATCACATGGGGGACTGCTGACACTGCAGTGGGCCCTACACATTAATATAAGGTCAGGTGGTGCATGGGTCCTACCCGCCAACGCCCACCCATGTGACTGAGGGATGCCACATTCTCTCTTCTCTGTCTCTGAGGCAGATGTGTTTATGTTTGTGTGTTTGGGGCGGGTCCTCATTCCATGCACATAATTATGTGCTTCTTAGGTGCTCATACCTCTAATTAGAGGTATGAGCATATTTTTTTTGATTTTTTAAATTTTTTTATGTATTGTATTTATTTAATTTAAATTATATATTGCTTTCTGACATTTTTTTTTCACCCAGTATGTCAAATTAATTAATTTCCAGTTCTGCATTTATCTGTAACACCAGTATTATGGAAATTAATTAATTTGAGATACTGGGTGTAAAAAAAAATCTCAGAAAGTAGTTTATAATTTAAATCTATATAAATACAATATATAAAAAAATTTAAAAAAAATCAAAAAAAATATGCTCATACCTCTAATTAGAGGTATGAGCACCTAAGAAGCACATAATTATGTGCATGTAATGTGCATTCGTTTGGGGCTGCCCTGGCTAGCCTTTACTTTGTTTGAAGGTTGTTTGAAGGTCTGCTCACTTTGTATATTCACTTCATTCATAAATAAATCGTAACGTTGTGATGGGTGTTTGAGATTACGTTTGATATTTTTAAAAGTGTTTATTTCTATTAATTAAGATAAAATTTTTCATATATATTTACTTCGTATATTATAAATCATAATTAAAAAGTTACATTTAAAAATTTTAATCGTTACTATAAATAAATATATAATCTTACCACCAAATGAGTGTGACTGATACAGTTTCACACTTTATTATATTTTATTACTGCAACTAAAAATACTAATATTACATATTCGACGACAATCTCATAAAAAATGGCTCGTGGATCTCTTTAGCCTTTTGCGTGGGTTTATATATACATATATTCCTTATTTAAAAAAATGGAAGATGATTGCGCTTTATTTGCATAAAAAGTGAGATATACAATTTTTTTTATAGTTTTATTATCACTACTCATTACTTCTTATTATTCTTTGACGTTAGAGATACATGTATCCTTTATATTTCCAAAATCACTTTTTCTATTTAATTTTGCAGTTCATTCCACTCTATTATACATGTAACAATACCTCAAACTGTCAAAGGTTCGAGTATAGTGACCTTGCATATTGAAGTGTGGCCCTTACCTTTGTTTGCTTCAGCTCTTAAGTTGAACAAGCTAGCTTTCCTAGCAATATATAGGGCACCTTAAAAACTATAACAAAGTAAACCTCTTTTCGTGCATGCCTGTCTCCAAGGGCGGACCTAAATAGTGGATTGGGGGTAAGTGCCCACCCTTGAATTGGGAAGCTGTGTGTGTGTGTGTATTTTTTTTTGGTTAAAAAAAAATTAATACAGGTTTGAATGAGTGTTTACCCTTAATACATCACACTATACTTCATAATCGAATGAGGGATAAATAATTGAATGATTGTTTAGCGTCTTATATTGAAAAGGATGTATTTGATAGTATTGATAATAGGATAATTATAATGGAATTTCAAAAATAAAGGCCTAGAAGAATGACATTTTAATTATTTTTATTATAATATACTTTTGTTTTTAAAATATATGTACTTAAACTTATTGAATGCCCATCCTTCATTGTAATTTATATAGTTGCATTTCTAACAGTACTTAGCTTTGCTTTTTTAAATGACAGGTTTGTAAAATAACTGCGTCTTTTATTACATCATCAGTATTCACTTGATTTCATAATTTTTTTATATTCTTTTCTTGTTTATATTATTTTGTTTTTTAATGCATTTAAAACTTTCTTAAAAAAAAAAAAAAAAATCTGAACCCGCCCCTGCCTGTCTGCCATACATAATATGATCAATGTATTCCTGATAATACCCCAAAAGGGAAAAAATACATTCCTGATGAATCAATGGTTGGTTTCTAGAATTAAAAATATTTCCTTATGCTATCACTTATTATTCTATCCAACCTCCTATCAGCATTCCTTTTTCAAGCACAACACACAAGCCCTTTCTTTTCCTTGTTAAATAGCCATTAGGGAATCACTTTCATTATGGTGGTTGCCCTTTCTTTTCCTTGTTAAATAGCCATTAGGGAATCACTCTCATTTTGGTGGGTTAAGGCTGTCATTTTAAATAGCTTAGTTTTTAGTGAAACTTAATGTTTGTATATCTTTTCTCTTTCCACTTGTGTTTTATGTTCTGTAAATGTCAAGCTTTTAGTGGGGGATAAGGGTCTTAAATATGGAAGTTTTTGCTTAGAAGCACTGGTAAAACGAAAGTTTTTTTTGGACAAAAAATGCCACAGAAGTTTACAAAACGTAGCAATTTTGCCCCTCTGTTAATTTTGACAGTTAAGTTTAATTAAATACACACGTGGCATGTCACCTCATTACACATGGCATGACGCCTCATCAATCAAAAGTATTATTTTTGTCCCGGAAGTTTTCATTGAGAAGCAATTTTACCCCAAAAGTTTTCAATAAGGAGCAATTTTACCCCAGAAATTTACAAAACGTAGCAATTCTGCCTTTCTGTCCCCCAATATTAAATTTGACTATTAAATCAGTCAAAGACCACGCATGTCATGCCTTGAAAAGGTCGAACTTGGAGTCAGAGAAGGATATCCTTGAGATATTGAGCTCAAGGCGTCCAGAATTTGTGAAGCCGAACTAGTCAAAGAGACTAAAAGGTCTGTAATAAAATCCAGAGGAAGCATCACTTATGATCTAAGCAAATGAAACGCAAAACGAGAAATGAATTGTTCCAAAAATTAGCTCAGTAAAACAAATCAATAATGATAATATTTACATTTGTATAGACTGATCATTTGCTTAGATCATAAGTGATGCTTCCTCTGGGTTTTACAACAGACCTTTCAGTCCCTTTGACCAGTTCAGCTTTGCAAATTGTGGTCGCTTTAAGCTCAACATCTCAAAGATCTCATTCTCTGACTCCAAGTTTGACCTTTTCAAGGCATGACATGTGTGGTCTTTGACTAATTTAATAGTCAAATTTAATATTGGGGGATAGAAGGGCAAAATTGCTACGTTTTGTAAACTTTTAGGGCAAAATTGCCCCTTATTGAAAACTTCTGGGGCAAAATTGCTCCTCAGCGAAAACTTCAGAGGCAAAAATGATACTTAACTCTTTTGATTGATGAGGTGGCATGCCACGTGTAATGAGGTGGTATGTCACGTGTGCATTTAGTTAAACTTAATGGTCAAAATTAACGAGGGGGCAAAACTGCTACGTTTTGTGAACTTCCGTGGCATTTTTAATCCAAAAAAACTTCCACATTACCAGTGCTCCTGAGCAAAAACTTCCATGACAATTAAAACTCTTATCCCCTATTAGTGGTCAGAATAGTCTTTGCCTTGACATAAGTGGTTTGGTTGTCTAATATGGACTTGGCTTGTCTACTTTTTTTTTTTTTTTGTTCGCTCTCATCATTTACCCCCTTTATAACTATTAGATCAAAATCTAATGATTTACATTTGATATTTCATTCTCATTATTCTCTCAATTTCCTTCACGTCCTTCTCTCTCTTCCTTTTATAAGAAGAAAAGAAATTTCCCATTATTCTTTCAATTTCCTTTACATCCTTCTCTCTCTTCCTTTTATAAGAAGAAAAGAAATATTAATAGTATTCAATGTGGATCATTAGATCTTGATTCAATAGTTATAAAGAGGGTAAATGATGGGAACAAACCAGAAAAAGAAAAAAAGAGAAGCCAAGTCCGTCTAATATTGAATCTTTTTTAAATATTTGAGGGTGAGAGGCCATTTTTTGCCCTTACTTTTTTTTTTTGCCCTTACTGTCATGAAGGCTTTGTACAAGAGGTTAACGAGAGGCACGAGTATCAAGCTTCAACCATATAAATATATAATGCTCTTGAAGACTAACATGACATGACGTTTTATTTTTTTAAAGCGCATAGAGTTTCTGAACCAAGATTTGGGCTTATAGATGCTTGTGACAATTTCATGAGGCAGAGAACAGCTGGGTATTGACGTACAGTATAAATATTCAGGCCCAAAAAGATCTCGTAGCTAATATTATTCTGTATAGATTAGTATATTCTATTTTCTAGATCCTTCCCTTTAGGATACACATGTCACAATAATATTGGATCACAATCCATATAAATATCACGTAGGAGGAAAAATATAATTTTGTACTGCGTTGAAAAAATTGTCTCTTTTGGCTCTTCACGGGGACTAGCCCCACATTAATAGGATGCAGACAAGGACCAAAGCTGCACCCACATTAATATGTTCATTTAGACAAAGGTCTGATGCACTCTTTCCTAAAGGGACTTGAGATTTTTCCATTTTGGCGCTCTGTTTTTTTTTTTTAATTTTAAAATAACTAAGTAGAGGTATGTCCAAAACAATTTATTATTTTAGTAAAATTATATAATTTTAATCAACACAAAATAAAAAGTGGTTTAATATGCCGACTTCGATTATTAAATACTTAGAAATAGAAAATTCATAATTTCTCCTATCTATTTAATAAACTTGTTCTTTGTCTATGACTTTGGAGTATCTCCACACATTTGATGGCCATAAAGCTTTATTTAATCTACAATTGGATTGGCATCGTCTAAAAACTCTATAGTAACAATTTTAAGCTCTTATGAAAAGGATAGAACGAAACATGTCATTGTGATAATTATGGTAGTTAAAACGTAAATTTTACTTGAAAACAGAAGGAGAATGAAAAATCGTAAAACGTAAAATTGTAATACAAAACGTAGATTTTACCTATATATATATATATATATATATTATATAAATTCAAGAAAAGTAAGGCATCTGCCACATCCATACATATATTGATCAATACAATATCAATCAAAATATCCAACATTGTCATCAAATACCATTTAAACAAAGACAAATAACCCTTTTCAACTTTGAGCCATTTGCAAACATGGAGATTTTTAAAGGAGATTTTTTATCAGCAAACAACTTATTAAACAGGGCCTTGAGAGACGAGATTCAGAACCTTCTTTGAAATTAGTTCATCTAAAGGATGCTATCTGGTTATAAATTATAATCTAGCACTCTATTGTTTTCTTGTTTCCTACACAAGTTCAGAATAAAAAATCTAATTTCAACTTAAAGCTTTGAATCTCATCAATCAATTCTAATACAAAAAACTCATAAGTCGTGTATGTACATTTGATTCCAGCAATAAATTACTGGATGCTGTTAGTCAAGACTCAAAACATTTAAGTTCAACAAAACTAAAGAAATACTAAAATCAAACCCAAGTGAACTTTTTCTAGAAGCAAAGAAAACAAACCACAGACTCAGGACATGTTATAACAGCAAGGGAAACGTACAAAATAAAGAAACATAACGACAGCTAGAGCCAATCCAGATTCTAGAGGGGAATTATAATCTAGCACTCTATTGAAACTAAAGAAATACTAAAATCAAACCCAAGATTTACACATTCACTTTGATTTTAAAACCTCCAAAGCATTCGATTTTAAAGACAAACCCTAAATCAATTAGTCGATTCTTTTACTTGAACACAACACACCGGAGAGATTGACAGACACCGTGGGCGTGAGTGATGGCCGTTGAGTTGCTAAAGGCGAGTGGTGTAGAGCTTCACAAGCATGCGAGTTTAGGCGTGGAAGAGAGGAAGAGTAGACGACGATCAGATCAGACGACGAGACAAGCTGTGGGTGTGACTGTGTGAGTGAGATTGTGAAAGCTGCACCTCTGGTTTGGACTTTGGACGCACGATACCTAGGGACCCTTTTTTTCCACTTTTTAAAGAAACACTGAGTTTTTACGTTTAAACTCAGCGTTTTTAACATTTTCACTTGCTTTACGTTTTTTCCCCAAACGAAACACGTTTTGCTATAGATAAAATGTAAAAACATGTTTTTCATGTTTTAAAATGTGTTTTTAACTACCATGGTGATAACCATATTTATCAATGCAATTGTGTTCTTCCTTGATTGGTTCAGTATAACTCATGTCCTGAGCTATCATCACTCCCATGGTAACTTAAGGAGACAAGGACACTTATGTTATTTTAGCTTCTTAATTTTGATCTCGTTTATATTTATATTTAATATTGAGGTGTAAAAATACATATGAATAAATAGCTTCATTATTATAAAGCCGTAAAGTTCACCTATATGAACCTTACCATATAGAGCAAAACTCTCATTTCCATTAATTGATATCTGTTTCTTCATCTAAAATTCGAGTAGCATAATTATATCGAGGTAAGCTGAAGAAAAATAGTTCAAATCAATTCCTCATACCCACTTGTACTACAAAAAAATCACTATTTGCGATGAACAAAATTCATTGCAAAATAGTGATTTTCCGTCGCAAAAAAAATTTGTGATGGAATTACGTCTGTCGCAAAAAATCTCGTTGCAAAGTAGATTTTGCAACTGAAAATTGAATTTCCATCGCAATTTGCGATGGAATTCCAATTCTGCCACAAAATCAAAATTCCATCACAAACTCTGAGTTTTGCGATGGAATTACTATTCTGTTGTAAACTTTGAGTCACAAATCTTAGAGCAAAAATCAATTAATTTAAAAAGAATATAAAAATATAAAAAAAAACAAAATAAAAAAGAAATGTATATAATGAAAATATATAACAGCAATCATAAGAGTTTACACATAAAAAATGAAATATAAATAATAATGTTGCCAACAAAATAGACTAAAAAAAGGTCTAAACAGCAGCAATATGGTCATCATTATCACCAATATAGTCATCATCATTCATCACTAGGAGCCAACCTCGTACCCTTGTCCTTCATTCGGGACTAAAGAAGAGCCCGCATTTTCTTGATCATCTGTGCTTGCTCATTCATCTGATGCTCTGCCTGGCTCAGCTGTTGTCCTTTTTGATTCAGCTGATCTCCTCATTGATTCACCAGATGTTCTAATGCCTTCACCCTCTTATCATCTACAAAACTAATATTACGATGTTAGTTTATTTTTTGTACTTCATTTAAATGGATGAGGGAATGAAAATCTAATAGTTAATATCAAAAGTATTATGTTTATCAGCAGAAACACCTCCAACATCGCTAGATAAATGCTTCGTAGACTTCACTCAATTGGCAAAGGCACCCATCCCGAAGACTCTCCCTTTCTTCTCAAATCTACTTGCAGCGTGAATGAAGAGACTCTCGTTATTGGACTGAGAGGATGTGGGGTCGTTCTCAAGTTGTGAGGCTCTCTCTTGTGACAGCTTCTCATAGGTTTCCTACAAGCACAAAAATGCATAACAAATAAAGCATGTAAAATCAAATAAATATGTTGGTGTCTGAAACTAATAATAAATGTAAGAAATGCCTCACCGCTAATTGCTAAGACTTGGCGTTAATCCAACACTTCCCACGATTTGTAGACTCCTAGGAATGGGTCCATTCAAATGTCATCCAATCAACCAATTCTACAGGTACCTCCCCAGAAGCTGCTTGCAAACACAAATGATGACCATTAATTTATTACTCAACATACAAAAATATTGAATATCGAAATAGAAAATAACATATACTTATAAGTTTTCTTGGATGCTCACTAAATGGAATGGAGCCGTCAGTATATGACGGTCTATCCATTCAAGATCTATTTAATTTATTTTGGTCACATTTCTATTGAAATTTCTCATTGGTGGCCCATCTATCAAATAACTGTTCTGCAATCTCAGGTTGAATCCAATCTTGCTTGCCTATATTATTTCTCAACTTATACAAGCAATCAGACAACCACCGACTTGCCTTATAGTTATAAGCTTTTTTTCAAATTTCCCTGATGGCTAGGCAGCCACTTAAACTTTTCCTGAAAATTAATAATGAACAATTAGTTCTCCAAATTATAAATTTACTTAATCAGTTTGCATTTTGATGAGAAGAAATTAATAACCATAAAGCACATAACTTACCAAGAAGTCATTGAACCAAGCATCACAGATATTTAGAGGAATCTCTGATCAATTGGCCCAAGACTGATTGGAATTACGGAATACTTGATCCCCTATGAAATCTGTCACAGACCATAAGGCTCAAACCTGAAAACAGAGGAAATGATCCAAATATTAGCATACAAACTAAAGATAAAAAATCATAACATTATTAGTAATTTTACATGACTTACTCTTGGGTGCCAACAGGACGGATCCACACCAGTCCTGTTGCAGGATCAACTGATCCCAGCACTGGTGTATCGGAGGAACTAGCTTCCCCGACTTGGCTCCAAGGTGACGCAGTGTGCTGAAGGAAGAAATGTTAAGTATTGCAAAAGTTAGTACATAGATGCTCAAAAAATCCTAACATAATATATGTAAACCAATCAGAAATCGTAAACTAAACTTGCTTTGCCCCTTGCTATGGATAAGTGGGAGTGACAAGCACACCTGTACTGCCCATAACGGAGTCGATACTAGACGGTGAAGATGACAAATTAAGTGGTAGCAGCTCTAGGGAAGAGCTAAGCCCTCTACCTACAGATGGGATAGATGATGTCACCCTACCCCCTTTGATAGGACGGGGCCAGGCTTTACCACCACCACGATTACTACCTGAACAGCCTGCTGAAAGAACACTTATAAACATTATGTCAAAGTATATATAAATATAAGAAATAAACTTAATATGTCAATAATGAAATAACATATTATCTAGTATAACAAATCATCATAAACAAATAACTAACACAAATCATCCAGATAATTCCTGTTCTTCAACCTCTGCTTGCACACCTTCCTCTGGAGTCTCATAGTCATCAAATTCAAATTCACTATTAGAGTAAATGATATGTGATATCTAGTTTTATCATATTAAATTTGAAAATTATTAACTCTACACTGTATAATAATAAGCCATAATCTTTAATTATAACAAAAATTAACCTGTTAGTCTGTACATATTTCGAAGTAATTTTAACATTATAATTAATATTTAATTATTCCATGCATCTACATAAAATAAAGACAACATGTGCACCTTATTTCTTATCACAACCAGACAACAAACTGCTTAATGTTGTGATTAAAAAAGGGAACAAAATTTGAAGTAACCAATTTTAAGTTGACAACAATATCAATTATTATCTGTGCACCTTAATTCTTATCACAACCAGATAACAAACTGCTTAAAGTTGTGATTAAAAAAGGGAACAAAATTTGAAGTAACCAATTTTAAGTTGACAACAATATCAATTATTATCTACTTTAATTTATTATTCTTTCTTCATCCTTTAGTCTTCCAGCTACATATCCCACATCTTTCATGGAAGATTATAAAATCTAAAGTAACCAATTTCAACTTGACAACAATATCTTTATCATATCATACCTATATACATTCATATGTAAACTTACACACACACAAAACTAATCAAGGCATCTAACATGTACAGATCTTTAACTAACAATCAATATCTTCCACAATATTTAACTAATGGTCAATCAAGTTTGATAATTAATTTGAGTGATCGATTTGAGTTATGAGTAATTTAAAATACCACTTTGGTCCTATTTATTAGTCCCTTTTTGACCAAATCACATATACCAAGGAGAGGTAGTTAGCTTAATGATTATGAGGTGAATTTTCAACTTTACCTTCATTTATGATTACTTTCAACTCTTTCTTCATTCTCTATTTTCATTGGTACAATTAATATGGGCAAAATTGTCATAATCTCATTTATTTGGTCAAAGGGGACTTATAAATAGGACCAAATTTTTTTGGTCAAAAGGGACTTATAAATAGGACCAGAGTGGTAATACTATAAAGAGAATGAACTAAAAATTATAATTAATAGGCATTCAAGATCAATGTAATTTGTTGGTCTTACCTAGAGAATGGCGACGGCACGGCGGGAGAACAGCGACCCACAGTGGGAGGGTTGGAAGTCGCTTGAAGGATGTAAAGGGCCGAAGGTTTTCGAGGAGGAGGCGGAGCTCACAAGGAGGAGGTGGGGGGTCAGAGGAAATGGAGGAGGCGGAGGGTCGGAAAATGAAGGAGGACGTAGAGGACCGGAGGTGCTGGATGACTAGAGGTTCCAAGGAGGATTGGAGGTGCGCACAAGTGGAGAGGAGAAGAGAACCTTGCATGTTCTGTCCATCGAATGGGCTCTAAGGATTAAAATCCTGATTTGCGATGGAACACGGGTTCTGTCGCAAAATCCAATGATTTTGCCCTGGAACCCGTATTCTGTTGCAAAAAGGCAAACTTATGGCCACCCACTTGCGATGGAACGTGTTTGTTCCATCGCAAAAAGGCAACGCTAGGGCCACCCACTTGCGACGGAACAATTTTCCGTCACAAAAAGCTTTCTTCATTTTGCGACGGGTGCCCAAATTCATCACAAAACTGGAAATTTGCAACGACTTTTTCTATCTGTCACAAAATTCACTAGTGCAAAAAATTGCTTTAAAACTGCCTCATTTAAACCAGAGTATCGACACCCCAGTCTTAAAGAAATGACTAGTGGTAGTTTTGTAAATATAAAGAACTTCTTGGGCCGGATCATTTTTTTAAAGGTCTTTAATATATTATTCAGACTAGTTTAAAAAACAATGGGTCTTAAAGATGTTATTAAGAAAAATAAAAATTTCAATTACTTTATAGAGAAATCTCATACATTCGTACTTATATTTTCTGCAGTCCAAAATAATAAAAAAAATTTAAATATAAAGTTCCAAAAGTTTTAAGACCGCATATATTTAATAACCGGTCTTAAAAGTTATTCTTTTAAGACCGGACATATAATATGGCTAGAACAAAATATAGAAAAAAATTAAAAAAAAACATTAATTAATTTTAAGACCGGAGTTTTATAAGGACCGATCTTAAAGGTTAACTTTTGAGACCGTCTTATAATTTATCCGCTTTTAAAGTTAAATATTTTAAGATCGGACTTACAATTTGGCTGGTACAAAAATAATGAAGAAAATTAAACAAATAATTATTTACTTTTAAGTCCGGATTCTAATAAGACCGGTGTTAAATGTTAAGTATTAAGACCATCTTTTTTAATATCTGGCCTTAAAACTAAAGCGCTAATATATTGTTCTTCCCACGAAAGATTTCGTTACTCTCATTGAAGAACTTATGTTAACATTGTGAAACCCTCCCTGTTGCATTACCTCTCTTCCTCGCCCACGTACCATTAGCCTCTATTGCTCTCTCATTTGCTCAGGCATTCCTCTCTTCTTATCTCAAAAATGAACGCTGAAAACGATTCTAGTCATGTTCCTAGAATGCCAATTATTGGTGTGATTGGTGTGAGTCAGAATGAATCCTCTTCATCTATCAGAATGACTGTTTTTGTTTTACATCTCTTAACTATCGAAATTATAGGCTACATACTAGTAAATAACAATTAATATGAGATAAAATCACAACGGTCATGTAATCTTTAAGGCTTTTATTCTAACGATAAGTAGCATTAATTTTTCACTTATTGATTAAATTTAATTTGTGATTTTAATGATATTGATATATATATTTTTTAAAGATATATATAAAAGATATCTGTTGTTTAATTTATTAAATTTAATCAGGAACTAACAAAATGAAAATATGACGTGTATATACAAACATATATATATATATTAATTTATTAAATTTAATTAGGAACTAACTAAATAAAATTACGGTAATATTTTGTTTCTTAACTATCGAAATTCTAGGCTACATACTAGGGAAATAAATAAAAATATGGGATACAACGACTGTTTTTATAAAATCAGTATTGGTATAAAAAATTTAACGTCTATTTTATAAAATAGACGTTAAATGTTAACGTCTTTTTTATAAAACAGACGTTAAATGTTCACTTTTAACGTCAGTTTTTACAGAAATGAACGTTAAAAGTAAGTAAAAAATTACAACAGTGCCACCGCCTACTTTTTAACGTCCATTTTTGTATGAAACAGTCGTTGAATATTCTCGCCAAAATTTCAAAAATGCCACTACCTCATTTTCTATGTCTATTTTCATTTAATCGATTGTTAGATAGAAGTCGTTAAATCTACTTTTTGTAGTAGTGAATAGAGAAGAGGGAGCATGGAGGTTCGAGGGTGTGAGAGAGGAGGGAAGGAGGACGGTAGGAGAGAGGACGAAGGACGGAAGAGCAGTGACGACGGGAAGGAAGGAGGATGGAGGTTCGAGGTGGGAGAGGGAGGGAGTATAAAGGTTTAACGGAGTGAGAGAGGAGGGAAGGAGGACAGTGGGTGAAATGATAGAGGACAGAAGAGAAGCGACGGTGGTAGAAGGAAGGAGGATGGAGGTCCGATGGTGGGAGGAGGGAATACGAAGGTCCGCTGAAGTGAGAGGGAAGGGAAGGAGGATTGTTGGAGAGAGGACGGAAGAGCATTACGGTGGGAGAGGGAAGGAGGATGAAGCTCTGACCGTGGGAAAGGGAGGGAGTGTGAAGGCTCGACAGAGTGAGAGAGAAGGGAAGATGGAAGATCCACAGTGGTGAGGGAAGACGTCTCGTGACTATTTGTAAACGAGTGAGGAGGAAGGACGAAGCATATATGGACACATTAGGTATCCCAATTTATAATGGGGAGGCCTAAAGTGGACTTAGGAACAGCTAGTTTTTAATTTGGGATGCTAAAAGTCTACCTTTTTAGCATCCCTTTTCTAAATTGGGGTGCCAAAATCCCCTGCTTTTGGCATTCCTTTTCTAATTAGGACCTCAAAAGTAAATTTTTGGCATCTATTTTTGTTAAAGGGATGCCCAATATGTCAAAATTCCTTCACAAAATTAGAAAAATGCCACCGCCTTTAATTTTTTTTACTTAAATTTTTTGAAAAACGGATGTTTTTTAAGGAAGTAAAATTCATTTCTTGTAGTTGTCACACCCTAAAAACTAAAGGGTGGCCGGCACAGAATGTGAGTGGCTCACATACCTTAACCCTTAAATTTATATACAAACATTCGGAGCTATGCTCCACTATAGCATATACATGTACATATATTCCAATTTACAAGGGAAGACAGGGATGCTACCTCTAGACTACGTGGAGCACCTAAGCTACATATGATACTATATACATGATATCTTAGTTGTACATCCACTAGCAGTTGTTCCAAAATATAACTATAAGCTTGGTCAGCAACGACAGTCTTCACTTTTCAATTGAATGGTGCACCAAGGACTAACAGTACTGTTGTTAATAATCAGCGTTTTGTATTCAATCCTCTCGAAAACATTTTCAAACATGCATGGCATTAGTTTAACTTTTTAAATGAAAAGAGCTTCTAATAATGAAATCTCATGAGAAGCAGTTCACAATCAAGGATTCTAGCATGAAGGTCTATGAATAATATTTCAAATGCTATTTTCAAGCATGCATAAAATCTATATCATGAATATAATTTATTTTTAGCACGATTCAACATATTATTCATTTGAAAAATCCTTTCACCATCTCCATGCATGATTCAAAGAGTACAAATATAAATGTTCATTGAACAAACAGAAAAAAGACAAGTAATGTTAAATATAAATCCTTTTTTTTTATTTACTCAATTCAATATTGACGAGAAGCTAAGATAATTCTAATAAACCTTCATTAGAGAAATCATGATCAAGAAATGCTGTAATAAAATTAAAACATAAAAGTAGTAAAAGTATCATTTATAAGAATTATAATAGGACGTTATTCACTCACCTGATATCTTCTAATTTCTATCATTTACTCCTTACAAGTTTCAACAAGATTTTCTTTCTTCGCACGCCCTATAAGAATATATATGGAAAGAGTTATAATTAACAACCTATAATTATATAACTCCCTTCCAATATTAACTCAACAACAACCAACCATAATATTCGAAAGTTCCAAAACACCATTGTTTACATTTCAAGGTTTCTTCAGACACATGCATAGCTTTCATATCAATCCCTCTCTACCTTATATAAATACTTTCTCAACCAAAGTATACATCATACTCGAACTTATTTTACCAACTCTTCAGACTCACTTAATCTCTAGCCCTAGCCTATAATTTCCTCCAGTCATAAAGAAGCAACTTCACTTTCCAACTGTATCAAAAGCATACAAATTTATGCACACTATAATTTACTCCCAATTACATTTGGCACATTGATATCAATCAATAAGTCACTACCTATTTCTATTCCTCAATTCTATAAAGTTCCTTTCTTAAACAATTCATCGAACACTTCATAGGCATTCTTTACATCAATTTAATCACTCCATCTATGAGAAAAATCAATTGGCTAACACAATGAATATAAATTTTTCTTCTCTTGAGCATTTTAACAAACACCTTGAGTGCAATTACAATCAAACCATGTTATCAAAACTTTTATTCTTCAAATCCTTAATCCGTTAATTTCCAAATAGCAATGTCAGAATTTACAAAGCTTCCCAACCAACTTATTTGTCATGGATAAATTTATACTAAAGAAAAAGAAAAAGAAAAACAGAACCTTGATGCATCTTCTTCCAATTATAGCAATACAACAACTTGAATTGAGATTACCTATCCAAATTACAGATTTTATATACTACAAATACATACCCAATCATAATTAATTAAGGGAACTACAACTCAATCACAAGCTGGTTAAAATAGTAGCCCCCCTTTTTTTCTTTCTCTCTTTTTTCCCCCTAGTCAGCCGTGCACCTCACACACACACAAAAATTCAATTCACAATCTACACACAAATCAGAATTGAAAAGCTTTATGGAATTCATAAAAAGAAGGAGTTCACATACATACCCACGGCAATAATGCTTAAGAGCTGCAGAGGAGTTCAGATAATACCCCCTGGAACCAAACAACGACAGAATGAAACAGAGGAAGATGGGGGAAAGAAGTGAAGCTTTGACGCAACACTCCACACGTTCCGCAAGGTGGAAAGGAAAGATTTGAACAAATTACTCCCAACCCACTTCAAGGTCAGACCAAAACGAACACAAACAAAATAGCAAAGGAACAATATGTTTTGGCGATTTGGGCGGGGAAAGGATGATCAACGTTGGCAAAAACGGACCAAAAGGATGAAGGAACACAGTTGAACGATGGACTGGGGTTTGGTTCAAAAATGCCGAAGCTTTTGCGCTCTGAAGAAGTCGTCCGCTGAAAAAAAAAAAAAAAAAAAAACCGAAGTTCTCATTGTGTTTTTTTAAAAAAAAAAAAAAAAAAACACAAATAGGGGTGTTTTGGTAATTTCAACTGAGCTGAGGCAAAAATAAAAACACATCTTACCCTACTTAGGATTAGGACCCATGAACTAAAGAATTTTTGACCATCCCCAATACCATCAAGGTTTCATTTTGACCCCTAATTATAATAAATAGTAAATATATAATTATATTATAATCCCATAATTTAATGAATTAATTTATTTTAATTTCTTGAGCCATTACAAGTTAATTAATTTAATTTATTATATTTTTTAATTCTCAAATATCTGGATTATTACAGTAATAATGTAACATCCAGTGGCGGAAGCTCTTTGTGGCCCGACTGATCTTATAAAATTTGTTAGAAAATATATGTATTTATTATATGATATTTTATTTGGCCACAAATTTGGCCCCAACTAATTTTTTATTTTCTCTTTAAGGATAATGTTTGTTTCATTACTCATTAGGCTGTGAGAGGAAAGTAAAATTTTTGTTTGAGATACCGAAAAGATTAGTATCATCTTATATATTGTTTTAATTTATAATTATCTGTTATTATTTGTTTGTATTTTCTAGGTTATTTGATACTATTTAACAAATACTCTCTCGGATCCTTATTTAAGGAACCAACTAACAATTCTCACAAGTCAATAAAAACAGTTAAAGTAATTAAATTTGTCTTAAAATTTAAGTACTTTTTAATATTATCCCTATTAATTACACTAAACTAAACTCTAATATTATATAAATTATTATTCTTTTTTTCTCAAAAAAAGAGTAATAATTAATTTTTATTAATTATTACTCTCACTCACTACTTTTTTAATTATCGGTATACATGGAAAAAAATATTTATTGCTATTTGAATACAAGCAAGTGTTTTATAAAAAGAACTAAATATATTTGTTAATTGGTATCTTATAATAAGAATTAAAGAGAATAGTTCAATATATTTATTTTTTTGGTCCGGACTAAAATTTTTTTCTGGCTCCGCCACTGGTAACATCCCCATGAATTGAAGATGGCATGAGAATGGGTAACTTCCCCCACAAACGGAAATGAATGGAGGTCGTACATTTGGAAGGCACCACAACGAGTGTTAAACTTTTTCGTACCATAATTGGTCCATTTGTTTTAGAAATGTAGCTGAAAAATTATATTTATCAGGATTGGATATTTTGATTTTTAACCTTTTTTTGGTTGAGCAATTTCTCTAAATAATTATATTTTTAGGATTGGAGATTTTGATTTTTAAAAGAAAATATAAAGTCATGTGATATTCTAACGGGTTAAGGTGTATTTTTGCCCTTAAAGTATGCGCTCAAGAGCAATTTTACCCCTAAAGTTTCAAGCGTAGCAATATTGCCCTTGAAGTTTCAAAACGGAGCAATGTCGTCCCTCTGTTAAAAACCCTAACGGTCAACTAACAGTCAACGTTAGGGTTTTTAACGAGAGGGCAACATTGCTCCATTTTTAAACTTTAGGGGCAACATTGTTTCCAAAAAAAGTAGCAATTTTGCCCCTGAAGTTTCAAAACGGAGCAATGTTGCCCCTCCGTTAAAAACCCTAACGGTCAACTAATGTTGACTGTTAGTTGACCGTTAGGGGTTTTAACGGAGGGGCAACATAGCTCCGTTTTGAAACTTCAGGGGTAACATTGCTACGCCGAAAACTTTAGGGACAAAATTGCTCTTGGATGCATACTTTAAGAGCAAAAATGCACCTTAACCCTATTCTAATTCATATCTTAACTATTTTGTCGTATTTGACAAGACAATTATTAATTTTGAATATTCCACTTACTACCATAGGCGGATGCAACTAATAGATTAGGAGGGCAAGTGCCCACCCTTGAATTGGAGGATTAGGGATTTTTTTTTTTTTTTTTTTAAAAAAAATAAAAAAATTAATACATATTTAAATAATTATCTACTCTTAAATTAAGTATCCATCCTTAATACATCAAGACTGTATTTCGTAATCGGATGGGGGATGAATGGTTAAATGATTGTTTAGTGCCTTATATTGAAAAAAATGTATTTGATAACAAATACATATTTAAATAATTATCTACTCTTAAATTAAGTATCCATCATTAATACATCAAGACTGTATTTCGTAATCGGATGGGGGATGAATGGTTAAATGATTGTTTAGTGCCTTATATTGAAAAAAATGTATTTGATAACATTGATAATAAGACAATTATGATGGAATTCCAAAAAATAAGGCCTAGAAAGATGACATTGTAATTATTTTATTGTAGTATACTTTTATTATTAAAATATATGTACTTGAACTTATTGAGTACCCATCTTTCATTATAATTTATGTAGCTGCATTTCTAACCATACTTAGCCTTACTTTTCTAAATGACAGGTTTTAAAATAACTACTTCTTTTATTATATTATTCACTACTACAAAACAAGGCTACGGAGTCCTATTTTTTTGTACTTTTGACGTCCTTTTCCGAGGGGACGTCTATCTGGGGGGCGCCGTAGGGAAAACTTAAGTAGTCCTATTTTTTTTTAGACTCCTTAAGTCATGACTGTCTTTTGCGTAAGGAGTCTAATTTATCTAAATGGACTCCTTAGGTCTCACTTCAGAAGTCTAATTCTGGAAGTTGGACTCCTTAAGTCTCACTTCAGAAGTCTAATTCTGGAACTTAGACTCCTTAAGTCACACTTTAGGAGTCTAATTCTAAACGTTCGTTTTTTTTTTTTTAAAATGTGCTTCATATATTCACTATCCCAAAATTTCTTACAACAAACATACATAA
Organism: Acacia crassicarpa; assembly: GCA_034222035.1. Taxonomy (NCBI): domain Eukaryota; kingdom Viridiplantae; phylum Streptophyta; class Magnoliopsida; order Fabales; family Fabaceae; genus Acacia; species Acacia crassicarpa. Next base: position 48,078,553 of record JAWXYG010000003.1, read on the forward strand.
ACGATATTTCCATACAACACAAAAGGTTAGCGCAGCTAACCTTATACATACAGAAACAGAATACATGCAACAATATAAGGACTAAAGTAGTAACAACAAACTTGGAAAACTTCAAATCATTTCACCCAAATTAACTTATTAATTCAAGCGGCAACTACTACTACTATGTACAACAATCACCAGAAGGTGTCAAAATGTTGTCTACCTGCTACTAGTCATATAATATAAGGACTACCTTCATTCATCTATGTGTTAGCGGCAGCCAAAAGAAAAGTTGGACGTAATTCTGCATGTGACATTTCTATTGTTTTGTTCTTGGGCTGTTCATAGACTAATTAGTATAGTTGACATAAACTTTTGATTATTTTTTAGGCTATTTTGCTAGTTTAAGCTGTTGATTCTGAGTATGGCTTCAGCCTATTAAATGGGAATGCTGCTGCATTGATGACCCAGTAAGTAAAGAATACAAAAATATTCTGAATTAGCAGCAGCCAAAAGAAAAGGGAAAAATTTACCCGTTTCTCAAGATTAATCCCACTCTTCCTTGTAGCAGGGAAAACACTAGAAATTTTTGTCAACATTATGAGGGCGTTTCTAATCTCCATGTACTCACTAGATTCTAGACACTGAATGAGTAACCTTGTGATTCTCTGGCTCCATTTCCAATGTACCTATCAGCCAAAAAACACATTTCAACCCACATATAGTAGCACAAATAAAATCGTTATGAGCCATCATTTCAGATAGATGTTAAAACAAAAAAGATTTATACAAAGATATAAAGTTTAAAAAAATCCAGCTTTTTGCAGCAACAAATGTACCAGTGCTCTTACAAATTTTCACAAGTTCATACTTCATACACCATCAAGTTATAACCAAAAAAAAAAAAAATCATTTCAACAAGGCATGAGATATTTGTGCCAAGTATATAAATAACAGCACGGATTGAATATGCACCACAAAGGCTAGGATAAAATACAGAGCAGTTGGAAAAAGAGTAAACTTGCCTTGATGAATTGCCCATATGTAACTCGTTGGCTGTTTGGATATCTGTAGTAAACAGCAAAGCCAGGCATATTTCCACATTCACGTTCATATATAGTTTCATCACGTTGAAGGATTCAATAGGAAAATATCAATCTACAATAATTAAAATTACATGTGAAAAATAAAACAACCAGTGCAACTTAACAACAGAATAAAAATGAAAAATTGCAGAAAGTAAACCAGAAATAAGTAACTAATTACCTTCCAATAGTAAGCAATTTTCAATGTCTCATATAGAAACCTGCCAAGCCTGCCTGCCTCATATTCTGTGCAGCAGCAAATCATTGGTTGTAGGGTCTTACAGATCAGAACATCAATGTGGTTGACAGTATTAAAATATGGAGTTCCAAGAGAATGTAGAGTATGCACAAACATGGCATAGTAGACAGCATCTGGCATATTGAAAGTGCAGCGTGGGAAAATACATCTCTGAAGAAACTCCATATTGATCTTCAAGGTATCAGGACAGGAACTTAACCACTTATCTTTCTCATGCGAAAGCCTTCTACGAACAGATGCTACATTTTCTTCATGTTTACGGAGTTCACTACTCAAACGATCAAGAGATTCTTGGATCCTTTCCTTTTCCTTTTTCCTCTTAGTGATTGCTGAGCTTGAATTGTCCGAAAATTCCTCCAGAGATTTAATATTAGCGTGCAGCTTGGCAATTTCTGACTCATAACGATTTTTTGGAACATATAAGTCATATAATGTGAGACCCCAAAAGGTAGCATAAAGATCAGGGGATAGGCTGTTCCATGCTTTTGAAGGCAACATCGTTTTGACAGTATCAAGAAGATCTGACCACCTGCATTCATTTACAAAGGATTCACAACAACCGGAAAGATATCAGAGTAAAACTTTTAGCACAGTGCAATAAACATAGCCAAAAACACCTTCGCCCAAATCAGTTTAATCTAGAGAAATGAAAATATGACAATTTTACCCCTTTCAGCAATTAGTTTGTGCAATATCTTCCAATCCAAAACAAACATAATACTTACATTTAAGCACAATAATAATGATAAAATCCCATAAATAGATATGAAAATATATAATAAAATAGGGACATATCACAGTATCCTCTATTTCGTAAAGTTTCAAATGTAATAATTTGATTAGACTAAACTAGAATATCAATGAAAAATTAACTGAACATAAATTGCATTAAGATATTCGTTGAACAATTTAAAATGAACCTGAAAGTATGGGGAGAATTACAAGAAAATACAAAACGAAAGGTTGGGATTACAACCTTACAGCCTTCTGAGCTGAGCCAAGATCCAAAACCATACTGCAAGTATGGTCTGTAGGATCAGTCTCAGAATTTGTAGAAGCATCACTTTTTGCATTTCTGTCATTTAGAGGCCAACATAAATCAGGACTCCTCTGACACTTGAAAAGCCTCATCACAGGATGATATATCAAGAAAGCAACCTACATCAGGGAAAAGGAAAAACCTTAAATGAACATTCAAGCAAAGAATGATGTACTATAAATACTACCACTAAGGAGCACACAAGAATGGAAATAATGATACGGCAAAGCGGCTTTCAATTAGAACATGTAGAAAGTATATAAAATATACAACCAAAGGACACATGAACCTCTGGATCCAGGTGGTACAGGTGGACTATTTCATCAAGGGAAGGAATAAGATTAACATAAGTAGATGCTGGTGTCACTGCACTGCAAAGAAACTCCACATATTGAAGAAGTGTTCCATGACATCTATCAAACTGCTCACTAACCATCTTAATGTATTGTGCATCTGCATTGATGACAACCCTACAAAGAAAATAAGCTGAGGGGAAAAATATTGAGCATAAATTCCTTAATTTATTTCCTAAAGAAGCAAACTGCAAAGAAATGAACTAGTCATTTCATGAGGTACTCAGGACCATATGCGCATACCTTCTATTTTGATAATTCCAGGACCGTCTTTGCCCCGTCCCACATTAGATGCCCTCTGGTTAGCAGTTGCTGCAGAATGCGAGCCACTAGCAGGTCCAGATTCTGATTCTGGAAAGCAAGGAAAACATAAAGACAGAAAAGACAATTAACATGAGCACATTAGGTATGTCAATCAATTGGTGGTATCAACCGATTTTGCTTTACCTGAATTTAAGTTGGACTATAAACAGCTAGAATTACCAGCTTTATGAGAATCTTCAACTCTGAATCAATGAATAGATATCAGAGAATGAGGCATCAAAGGTGGCATGAGGCAATTCATTCAAAAACAATCACATCCTTACTTGACTCTAGCTAGAGAAAAAGGAGATTCTTCCTTTATACCAAGATCCCCCATAGGAATCCCTGTGCCAATCACAAGTGACCAATCAAGGGGGGAAGGAAGAATAGAATGCAGCTAAAAATCATTCTATACAAAAGCAACATATGATTCATCCAATGCTTATTGCAACCAGAAATTTTATCCTTTTTCACCAAACAAATATACAAATGAATTATCCAAAAAAGTATATATTGAGACACGCATTTGATGCCAAGTCTGCAGCTTAATTATTTATTAACAGTGAATTATGAATATTATAAAGCTAAACCTCACTTCACTAACTACAACAAATGAGTTCATATTGAAAAGACCTTTTTTGTCATCACCTTGCCCTTTAGCCATAGCAAGCAGCTCCTTCCTATTTTTACCAACAACATGGGACAAGTCCTAGAAAATTATTTTAAAAGTGAGATTAAAATTTTCCCTAACTAGATAAGTACAATGAGGACTGCCAAGCAGCTTTATTTGATGTGTATCATACCGGGAGAGGAAAGGTTTTGGAGTTCAAGCAAACATTCCTATAGTGTTCTATGCATGCTTCTTTATTCTTTGTCCCAACATGCTCAGCAACTTCCACCCAGTTCCCCAGGTCATACATTTCAATCCCCTGAAACCAAGAAATTAAGGCAAACAAGATTAGTTGGAAGTAAGAAATTTCCTTTTTCTTTTTTTGGTGAATGAAGTAAGTAATTTCTTCTTTGAAGAGAAAATGCTACAATCATAATTTATAACCACTAGTAATCAACAATCCTAAGAAGAAATAATTTTTAGGACGACACCTCCAAAAGCAGAATTTCATCATCTGCATTCCAATCTGGGCAAATGAGAGGGAAAGATAGATTGTCCTGTCAAAAAGGAAGTACATTAAAATAAAGCACCGTAAAAACTGCATAGCATATGAATAGAACAAGCATAATAAGCATGCTAACCCAAAAAAGCAGTATGACATTTATCTAGCTTTCATTTAGCACAGATTCAGCAATGAAATTACTCAAATTTGGTTAAATCCTTAAAAAATTGGTCAGGTATTCTACAAAAGGAAGAAAAAAGTCTGAGGCGTGAAGACTCCATTAAACATTCCAATACTTGATAAACTAAAAATTGTCCAGAAACTCATCAATGACAAGAACAGATATTTTTTAATGTTAGATTATTTTCATCAACATTTTATTGAAAGAAGGCAATGGAGTTAAGCCATTACTGACCATAACCCTGTAAGGGTGATTGCTTTTATGAGATATCACCTCGGCTCCCACAGAAAAGCACTCTATACATAGGTCAAAATCAGGACACATGGCACACTTAATATGTATTTTTCCTGTAATATCTTTGTTACGGTAGTTGCAATGGTACAAAGCCTTTTTTCCTTCACTTGTTCCTTGACCTGGTTCACAAGAAAATCAATTAAAGAAAAACACATCCACCCTTGAATAAACAAAAGAAAAATAGTCACGACATTACTAAAGTTCAAAATATTTCAATGTAGCAGTCAAATTCTCGACTGAGCAATGCTAGAGGCAACATTTTTTCAGGAAAATCCCAATGCATCCAAAGAGGCTGTAGAACACAATAACAAGGCATCTAATCTATAACCAACATAACCTAACACCAATGGTGCAGAAAGAATTATGTCTCACCCAAGACTTTTTGCACAACGACTATACTTAAAAGTTACAACCATGTAAATTCTTTAAACCCAAACTCAACGCAACCTGTTCCAAAGCAGCAAATTTGCATTTCTCATTGATCTAAAAATAAGATACATCCAAATATATACAAGAAGGGAAAAAGACGAGAATAAAGGCATTGTGAAAGATCCTACATCTTATAGTGGATTGGGAATGATTTACGCTCGAAGGTCTTGCTCGATTCGAAATCACAGCACTCCTCTTTCAATCCGCAGCTCTGTCTCTCGCTGCTATCACCATTGATAATGGGAAAAAGAAGATCACCGGAGTTGGAGAAAATAGAACAGCAAACCAGAACTCGCTTCCCTTCACTTAGATTCAACCTCCGTTGAGCTTCCGAGCTTCTGTGCGTCCGGTCTTCTAGGCCGTGCCGATGGACGACGGAGGTGAGTGGCAAGAACGGAAGGAGGCGGTGTTGGTGCCGGTGGTCCGAGCTTGATGAATCGCACTTCCCTGTCTCTGTTTGGCTGTCTCGCTAGGTCATAAGAGAGCAAGATGGAGTAGAGTGAGCGGAGTGAGGGCAGAGACAGAAGATATGCTCGCGGGAGACGAGGCGGGAAAAAAAAATGACCTGAGGAGTCTAATTCATAAATTTAGACTCCTAATTGCAACCTACGAGTCTAATTCATAGACTTAGACTCCAAATTGCGTTTTTTAAGGAGTCTAATTAATAAAATTAGACTTCAAATTATGACATAGGGAGTCTAATTATGAGACTTAGACTCCAAATTGTTTCCCTTTTTTCCCTTCCGCGCGTCAGGGCTACACTTTTGGCGTTTAAGAATTTTGATTAGACTCAAAAAGTGACCAACTAATTATAAAAATGCCACCGCGTTTTTTTTTACTTCCTGTTTTAAAAATAGGACACCAATCATAGACGCAAAAGGCAATCTCTGTAGTAGTGATTAGTATTCACTTGATTTCAAAAATATTTTTTTTATATTGTTTTCTTTTCTTGTTTATATTCTTTTATTTTTTTTAATGCATTTAAAACTTTCCTTAAAAAAAATCGGGGGCTCCGAACCTCCGTATCCCCCACCATTAGTGCCCACCCTTCATAAAATTTTTGGATCGGCCCCTGCAGTTACTACTATGCTTTTATGTAGGCAAGATAAGAGCAATCCTGTGTGCTAGTTAAAAAGGCATGCCAACTGATCTAAGGAGGCACAAGGGAAACAGTTTCGAGGGAGACACTAAATAAACCGACTCCGGGTGTCACCTGCACCTTGTGGATGCTTCTCTTTCTCATAATAACGAGTGATAGTAGCTCACACTGTAACCATAAAGATTATAAAAATGTAGTAAACAGTATGAAGTGTGTGTAATAAATTATTTAGTATTGTCAATGTAAAACTGCCAAATCTATTATTTACCTGTTTATTTGTAATATAATTGTTAATCAATGTTTTAAAGGTGATGTTTCTTTCTTTGGCTGAAGTGGCGGTTCAACACCTTCACATATGTAAATGACTTTTTTATTTCGTTTAATTTAATTATTGCGTGGACATACAGGCTAGGCTTTGCTGAGCGCAAATGAACTCGACAAAATAGAATAAAAATGATGGCTACTTGCGTTGTACAATTAAAGCAGCCAACTTCGGATTCTCTCTGGATGGCTTTTCCACCTACCTAAGAGTGAAAAAGCGGCAATTTGTGAAGCAAATATCAATCTCCAGGAACGTATACACCTTTTGAGCGCGACTTCAATTTATTTTTCAATTTCAGTTTTGTTTTCACCTTTTTCTTTCAAAGGGAGACCCATCATGTTTAATTTCACAAATCAATACTTTTGTTTTTACTGAATGATTTTATCATTTTGTGTGCTTTGTTTTTAAGTGATAAATCATCAAAGATCATGACTTTCGACGAAGGCGTGTGTGAATAGCAAGTTTATCTAACCAATAGGAATGTTTCAAATACTGCATTCAATCCTTAATATAAGACATGATCATTTAATTTAATTATATTAAAAAAGTTAGGTAAGTTAGTTAATATAACATATATTTCTAAAATACCTTATTAGTCATCTTAATTCTCCATTCACTCTAATCCTTCATTATATTGAGAGAGCATAAATAAGGTTAAATTAAAACAATATTGACAAATAAAAAAAAAACTATATCATGTATTTAAAATGAAGATCAACTCTCTAAATATATTTTATATTAAGGATTGGATAGTGTATATTTTATAAATCAAAGGGTTATAAAAGAAGTTAAGAAAATTAAATTATCAGTACAAAATATAATTGGGAATATAGAAGAATCAAATATTTTATGGAGCTCCAGTTTTTCTATTTATTAACGTCGCATATATTTATTTTCTTTTCCTATTTCCCTATTTTTAAAAAATTAAAGAAACTTTTAACATGTTCTTTCAAGACCCAATGTCAACAAGAAGGATCCAAGTTTCACATACTCCCTCCGTTTCACAATATAAGGTTCTTCTAAAAGAATAGTTTAATCAAAAATATAAATCATTTATAACTAATACTCGTTTTTTAGTTTTGTTCATATGATTAATTGTCATTTTCAATTTTCGCACTTATTAAAATTTTCCAACACATTTTCCTATAAGGTGAAAGTAGATTTTTTTTTTCTTTTAATTCATTACTTATTCAATAAGTTAACTACCACTTCTTATTTTTTATGAATTAATGAAAGTGTCATGTATTACGTGCCCAATTAAATAGGATACATCATAATGTTTGAAAGTAGATGATATATAGTTGGAACGTTTCCCAGCAGGTACTATACTCTCACATCTATGTGATTTGATTGTATAAACAAAAAAACATATACAAACAGATCCACGTTAGCTTTTTCCCCTAAAAAACATTAGATAATTAAAATTACGTGGGTGTAGATGGATTCCTTATTTGAATGAACGGTTGTACTTTCTTCAGAACCCATGAAAATAGATAATTGAATATAGGTTTCAATCCTGTAGGAGATTAATCGCCAGATGATCAGATGAGTCACTATTTTAATTTGTTTTTAAAAGATCAGTTAGAAGTTCAAACTCGCCGGTGAAGTCTCAACCTCGCTTTCTCAACTCAAAAACTTCACTTTCCTCCACATCTGATAAGGTGGAATGGGATTCCCTACCTATTCAAAGATAGGTAGAAAGAGCTCATCTCCTCTGGACCGTTCAGATTTAATTTGGACGGTCTAGATCTTATTTTTTTACTTTCTATTTTTTCAAAAAAAGTTATTTTAATGGGTACAAAATCTAAAATAAAGATAATCACTAGTGGAAAAAAGGCTTTTAAGACCGGACAAAACAGGCTCGTAAGAGCGGACGGACGGCCGGTCTTGTTCCAGTCGGTATTAAAAGACTACATATAAGACCGGACAATGATCCAGTCTTAAAAGTCTACATATTTTAGACCGGACATTTAAAACATTCGGTCTTAAAATTTGTACTAAATGAACATGAAATAGTTTGATTTGGTCGGTCCAAAAACTCAACTTTTAAGACCGGCTTGAAATTAGTCTGCTCTTAAAAATATCGGACTTTTAAGACCGGACTAAAATAAATACGGTCTTAAAGTTAGCAACTTCTAAGACCGACTAATCATACGCGGTCTTAAAAGAGTGACTTTTAAGACCGTATGATAATTATGTCCGGTCTTAAAAATTTTCCTTTAAGACCGGACGTCTAAGTATGGCATAATGGTCTTAAAAAGGCCAACTTTTAAGAACGGCTTAATATGACCTTTAAGACCTGTCATATAATTACATCCGGTCTTAAAAATTAAACGTATGAGATTGGCTTATTTAATTCCAATCTAAATTTTCCCGAATTTTTCCCTGCTGTTGTTCCTGCTACTATATATACATATACATAAATCCACTACCCAATCCAGCACATAAAAGTCGATAATTTAAGCTACAAGCTATAAACAATTATTTGAAATAAATTGAATTGGAAAAATGATACAAATATTATTCACCATGAGTTATTTGGCCTCTTAATTAATCTACAACACCTAAGTTAATTTCATACAATAAGATAACTTACTTACAAATAGAATAAGTTACAAATACAACATAGATGTGCCCAAAATAATATTCACCATGCCTTCATCTGATTCCCACCCAACAACGTAACATCTTCTTTTATAACATGATCGGATTCTGCCAAAAAATAAAATAAGGAACAAACTTCATAGTCAAAGACATTTTAATAACATAGAAGGAATAATATATATATATATATAGTTAAATTAAAGCCTTAAAGTAGTCAAATAAATTTGCATATATATGAATATTACCTTATGAATTGACTCTTTTATAAAGTGATATCTTCCCATATCCCTTCTTGATGATCACTTCTTATGCCGGGTTCATTATCCGCTTCATCTTCTTCGTTCATGTCCGGTAGACCCCTTGAAAAAGGTGTACTCTCAGGAATACCATAATTTGAATTTTCCTCATCAATATCAATGACCCTCTTCCCTTGGAGAGCTACAGACCACATTTTATTTTCTTGATCGGTGATATATAAAACTTGTTCCACCTGGTCTGCCATAATAAAAGATTCATCTCCAAAGCTTCTTCCATTGACATCGACTAATGTAAATCCTAGCCGATCGATCCGAACACCATTATTGCCATTAACCCACTTGCATTTGAAAATGGGAAATCTTATTTTCACATAGTCCACCTCCCATATCTCTTCAATAACCCCATAATATGGCATGATTGCCAATAAAGGGCTCTTGTCTTTCGAACTGGAGAAGTGCATAGATTCAGCCTCTAACATAACACCACTGTTCTGGACTGTGCTCCTATCATCTAGGAACTTCGTGTAAAATGTATAACCATTGATCACATACGAATTCCAACTTATGACATCAACCTCAGGACCACGTGCTAACCATTTGAGGGTATCAGAAACACATTCCTCCCCCTCGACCTTTTGTTTGAACTAGTGTGCAAAAGTTCTGTTATGCTCCCTAATCAACCTTTGTTCAGTCATTCGAGGATTTTCTTTCCTCACAGCTTCTTTATGTGCAGCTATGCTGGCTTGAACTTCATCAACATTATTCAAGATGTGTAAGTGGACTTGTGACAATTCATCAGGATCCACAGTCTTTACTGAAGCCCCTCGCCTACCCCCTTCAGCATGATGACGTTTTGGAAGCCCAATATGTCTTACTTTGGCCAAATAATTTTGACAAAATTCCATGGCTTCTTCAGAAACATATTTCTAAACAATCGATGCTTCTGGACGGTATGCATTCTTCACGTACCCTTTAAGGAATTTCATAGATCTTTCAATTGGGTACATCCACCGTAAATGGATAGGGCCGCACAACTTTATCTCCCTCACTAGATGAACAATTAGATGAACCATGATGTCAAAAAATGTAGGAACAAAAAGCTTCTCAAGGTGGCACAAGATAAGATATCCTTCATTCTCCAATTCATCCAACTTTTCAATGTTGAAAACTTTAGAACAAACCGCATTGAAGAAGACACAAAGTCTAGTCAAAACAACTCGAAGGTCATATTCAGCGATGCCTTGAATAGCTATTGGGAGTAGCTGTTGCATCAAGACATGACAATCATGCGATTTTTGGCCTACTAATTTCAAGTCCTTCATCGATACAAGCCTCTTAAAATTAGAAGAATACCCCGAGGGAACTTTTGTGTCATGTAAACACTCACAAAAACTACGTTTCTCATCCTTAGACAAAGTATGAGAAGCCGGGGGACAATAAGTTCTCGTCCCATATGGCCTTGGATGTAGCTCTTCACGTATTCCCATTGCTTGCAAATCCAATTTTGCCTTCACACCATCCTTGGAACTGCCTTGTATGTTGAGAAGCGTGCCAACAATGCTATCACATACGTTTTTCTCCACATGCATGACATCGATACAGTGTCTCACATCAAGATTGCGCCAATAGGGAAGATCGAAGAATACAGATCTCTTGTTCCATATATTTGTATCTTTTCTACTCTTGGCTGTTTTACCGAAGATGACATTGATATTTTTCACCTTCTCATAAACTTGCTCCCCGGTCAATGGCAGCGGAGCATCTTCATATTCTTGGCCAACAAAGAAGGCTTTCTTTAATCGACGATATGGGTGGCCCCGTCTAAGAAATCTCCTATGTCCAAGATAAACCGTCTTTCTTCCATGTTGGAGCTGATGGTAGCGTGTGCCTTCTTCACAAACCGGACATACTTTATGTCCCTTTACACTATACCCTGACAAGTTACCATAAGCTGGGAAGTCGTTTATAGTACAGAATATCATGGCTCGCAATTTGAAGACCTCCTTCTTGAAAGAGTAAAAAACATCAACACCTTCTTCCCATAACTCCTTCAAGTCTTCGATCAAGGGTTGAAGGTAAACATCAATGTCATTTCCGGGTTGTTTTGGTCCCGAAATCAACATAGACAGCATGATATACTTTCTCTTCATGCATAATATAGGAGATAAGTTGTAAATAATGAGGAGTACAGGCCATGAACTATGTACGCTGCTAAGGCTTCCATATGGATTCATGCCATCCGTGCTAAGGGCAAGCCTAAGGTTCCTAGGTTCTTCGCTGAAGTTGGGAAATAATTGACCGATTTTCTTCCATTGAGAAGAATCGGCTGGATGACGAAGCTTTCCATCAGAAATCCTCTCATCTGAATGCCATCGCAAATGTTTTGCATCATTTTCATTCGCAAACAACCGCTTGAACCTTGGTATGATTGGAAGATACCACAACACTTTTGCAGGCCCCTTATTTGACTTGTACCTTGGGGTTTCACATATCGAACAATTCTGCCTCTCTTCAAACTCTTTTCCATACAATACGCAATCATTCGGGCATGCATGGATCTTTTTGTACTCTATCCCCAGTGGACAAAGTATTTTCTTAGCATCATAGTATCGATGCGGCAACACATTATCATCCGGAAGCATGTCCTTAAAAGCCTCAAGCATTTCAGAAAAACTCTTGTCGCTCCATCCATGACGTGCCTTCAAGCTTACCAATTTCAATACAGCGTTCAACAATTGGTATTTTTGACACCCTGGGTATAGCGGGGTCTCCGCATCACTGCACATATTACCATATGCTTGTGATTGTTGAAAGGCCTCTTCTCCTACATCACGAATGATGTCCTCTATACGATCGTCCATATCCGTGTCATTATCATCAAAGGCCACTTCCCCATGTTGAGACCCATTTGCTATTTTTTCACAATGCCATACCCATACTGTATACGTCTTACATATTCCATGACAAATTAAATGTGTGCGTATAACTTCAGGACTTAGTCGCCTCTCATTCAAACATTTTACACAAGGGCAATAAAATTTCCCACTATCATCATTGGCATTTTGTTTAGCAAATTCAATAAAGTCCCTCACCCCATTCTGATATCTAACGCTCGTCCGTAAAGCATTTATCCAACTGTGATCCATAGTAGAATTCCTATGTACGGAAAGATTTAACATACGTATATAATAAGGCAAAATATATGCATAACGAAGAATCACTTTTGGTCATCAATATCACAGTGAAGCCAAACTAAAATACTCCCGAAGCAAAATAAATGCATTGACGAGGAAATTTAAATGCTTGGCAAGAAGGTGCTGTGGACTCACCTGTAGCGTATAAATTTAAATGCCAAATAAGAGTCTTTCTTCTCCCGCCACGAACGTTGATGTTGGAGACAGCAAGAGTACCTTAAAAACATTTGTTGGTCAGTTGGGTAGGTCTCAAGTGAAAATATAATCTTCAAAATAGAATATTCATTAACAACAGAGAAGCCCACAAGAGCATTTCATCGATTTCGTTCAACTCAAGAAAAACCCAGAATGATAAGTAGGAAAACCATGAAGTTATATAACCGAAAGACCTCTTACAGCTTGGTCTAAGTTTAGCTGAGGAATGAGGAAGTGATTGTCGAGAGAGCAACGCGAAGCACCGACGGAGCAACACACAACCACTGGAGGCAGAACCTCCTCAGTAATCCCTTTCGGCGCGACAAGAGAAATTCAGAGAGGGAAATTTAATTTTCCGCGCGATAGGGACATGTTTTATATTTGAACTTTTTAAGACCGATTAATTATAGAGCATCCGGTCCTAACTATTTTACTTTGAATTTTTAAGTGTTACTTTTAAGACCGAATTCTTATCCTGTCCGATCCTAAATATTTAAGACCATAGTTTTATAATACTCCGGACCTAAGTTAATTTTCCATATAAAAAAGTATTGGCCTTGGGCCTTTGGCGGCGAGCGCAGAAAATTATCAACGCTAATTAATTAATATCAATATTAATTACTTGAACAATAACTTAAAAAGAGACAAGGTTATAGTACTTAATTAATGCTATTATTAATTACTTGAACAAGAAATTAAAAAGAGACAAGATTATGGTTCTTAATTAATGCTATTATTAATTTCTTGAATATTTTCGTACACATTGCCAAAAAAGGAAAAAAAAATAGCAAAAAATTATCAAAGCTTGTTATCCTTCAAAGCCCAGGCAATCTCAGCTTGAGCAGCATTAATTTCCCGACAGATATCAGCAAGTTCCCGTCTTATTCGTATCAGGTCGTTGGAGGAAAGAGGACGAGAGTCATCGGTAGGCGCGCTAGGGCCAACTGGTTGGAGAGGTGGAGCAGGAACCTCTTCATCGACGGAAGGCTGGAGGGGGATGCGACAATTTCTTCATCATCGGAAATAACAATGGGTCCAACGACCCGAGACTCTTCTGTTTCAATAGAACGCACTCTAGATGGAGGAGGCGCACCGTATAACGATCGAATGAAGGCACGAGCATCAGGAGTAAGAGCACCCCTACGAGCGGTTCTCTTATATCTAACCATGGTTGGAGCGGCTGGCGTTAAGAGGTATGAGGAGTTTATTAATAAAGGTAGGGAGCAGTTCTCAGATAAGCGCAAACAGGTTCGTAGTTTGGAGTTACGAGGTAGAGCGGCGAGTTATTAAGGAGTGTTAGAGGTATAAATAATTAATTGAATGAAAAATAAATAATAGACTTTTAGGACCAGAGAAATGATAAACCGTCGGTCTTAAAATTAATTTATCTAAAAAATAAATAATATTTATAAAACTCGCCTGTAAAGTCAAATGGTCTACTTTACGGGCGAGTTTTATAAATATTATTTATTTTTTAGATGAATTAATTTTAAGATCGACGTTTTATCATTTCTCCGGTCCTAAAAGTCTATTATTTATTTTTCAATAAATTAAATTACTTTTAAGACCGATCTTTTATCAGTTTTCCTGTCCTTAAAAAAGTTCATTGTTTCAACTTCCGATGGAAGAGTCGTATCCTTACACTCTATCAGAGGATCTCTTCGGCTTCCAGATAAACTTCCCAACGTAACTAGGCGTCTCCTCGTATTCTGATGAACTATGCGTCTGCTCATTAAAGGTTCCGGCGTTTCATTCCGGATGGGTTCTCTATTTAAACCCGTTTTTACTTTACTTTCTTTACATTCTTCATCATCACTTCTACAATGGCTGCTCCACCACCCCAACGTCCTCCACCACCACCAGGTCCTCCTTTTCCTCTGCCCGCTGGGCATAACAATCCTTACCCTCCTCCTCTGCCTCCGAACCCGACCACCAAACAGCTGCTGCGCCACCTCCTGGCCCGCGTCGATCATATAGATGACGACAGGGCCAGATTTTTCAGGTCTACCACGCCGTCAACAACAAGATCAACGTGATACTCGACTCCCACGACGTTGAGTACAATCTGTTAGATGACGACGTCACCGACCCCTCCGACGACTCCCTCCCCTCCGACAACGATGGGGAGGAGTAAATATTTTTATGTTTTTTTTATGTACTTCGCTGCCCCCATGGGGGCAGCATTAAAAAATATAATATAATTTTTACTTTCCTATTTCGGTCGCCTTTATCCTTCTGATCTACTAGTACATTCTTTCTGTTTTCGACAAGGAGGGAAAAAACAAAACTTTGTCCTCGTGTGTTTGATCAACATTAAAAACTCACACATTAAAAAAATCCAACAATATACAGTCAAGATCAGACCAACAAAACAAAAAGAACGTTTACCTTATTCGAATAAAAACAAACACAGTGACAATTCTTCTCAAGGTTGGACCGTCATTGTCGTCGGTGTTACCTCCCATATTAGAAACAAAGTGTCCTTTTCAATATCTCCCATATTTTTCCGACAAAAAGAAAAGGGACAAAGAAAAGGGAAACCAATAATCTAAATCTGAAGAGGTAACATCGACGACATTGAGGGTCCTGAACTTGAGCAGAATGCCAGAACCTCGGTTGCCTTGAATCCTAATTAATTTGTCCAAAAAGCGAATGAATTAATCTATTTAAAGGAAGACTATTAGGAGCGGACGGTTAAAGGAGGAATGGTCCTAAAAGTCTCGAATACTTTTAGGACCGTCCTTTTAAAAAAAACGGTCCTAAATGTTTCACCAATTTTTTGGAATTCTATTTAAAGGAAGACTATTAGGAGCTGACGGTAAAAGGAGACATGGTCCTAAAAGTCTCGAATACTTTTAGGACCGTCGGTCCTAAAACATACGGTCCTAAATGTCTCACCAATAATTTTGTCTATATTTTTAGGACCGTCATTTTAAAACATGCGGTCCTAAAATTCTCATACTATTTAAATCGAAAACCTTTAGGACCGGCAGTTTAGCCATATACGGTCCTAAAGTCGCGAACTCGCTTATTATTTACATCATCCTGAACCTCAAATTTCAAGTGCACTAAATAGCTATATCCACCATCCAATTTCAGATACCCCAAAATGGACACAAGAAAATTGTTCGAAAAATTAAAAAAATTTATCTATTGAATTTTACATTGCCTGTGTATTATTTACAATTCGAAAAAATAATCAAATTTTACTGAATATTTACAAATGAATAAAATCATTAATTATTGTCCCTGATCACTACTTAAGATCAGGTCATAATACAGATATTGACAAAACAATTCGCATATGTGCTCGAGTTCAGCATCCGAGAAGGGGGTAGGGCATTGAAACATCTGTATATAACATCAAAGACACAAACTGAATTAACTTGCGCCAATATTTCAGATGTAACATTAAGCTAGAAACTGAATTAACTTGTGTGCATAATATGTAACATCAAATATTTACCTTTACAAATAATTTAGTGTCTCCTTTAGTGACAATATCATACATGTGTTTCATGATGTATTGGCCACATAGGTTGGACTCAGGTGGTTGCCGACGAGTCTAAAAAGAACAAGAAATATATAAGTAATATATATCTAATGAGTAATGACCAAGTTCACAAGGCAGTTGACAAGTTTACAAATATATATTGTAACCAACCTCTGGTGTGAACCATTTAGGCTTTTTGGCCTTTGAAGGACGCGTTTGGAGTGCCTCAATTTGGAAGGTCCTCATGGCACTATCATCAAAAAGGCATATTTAATTCACTGAAAACTCACAGTAGAGATTTCTGACAAGAGAATCAAAATGACATGCTTACTCGTTGATGGTCTGGACCAAATTGTGCTTTGGCTGACCGTGAGTGGAGCATAGGAAGATAACTTTTGGTTCGGCCATGCACATGAGGACCAATTGCCAGTGGCGGCTAAAAATTCACAGCAGTAAAGTATACTCAGTGATATATGTAGGCATGTAGCAGAATTAAGTCACTCATAGACAAGATTTGTGATATGTACCTGTGGAAGAATGGCAACACGTACACCTTTCTTCTCACATTACACAACCTCCTTGATATGTATTCTTGTCTTAGCTCCGGGGTTGTTTGACTCATATATTGTGGGCACAAGAATCCAAAATCGTCGCTCCTGCCCTCATTCTCCAATTTTTGATGCAAGAACCTACAATAATTATATCGATCAGGGAATATCTTCGGTAGTATATATATGTATGTGTGTCTAAACGATGCATTTAAATTACTCATAGAAGAACATACTTACTTCATCCAAATTTGAATAACTGCATCAGTAAGCTCCTGTCTAGGAAGCAGCAGGGAGTCAATATCTTCGGTGTCAATTTGGACTGGTAAGGGATTTTTGTCGCCTACTACTTCAATGACAGTCCTCGATACAGTTTTAAAACGTCCACTTTTCACCATATCGGTTATTTTTTCGCGGCTAGTCAACTTAGCAGTAGGGGATTGAGCCTGAGGAGGAGGGGATTGAGCCTGACGAAGAGGGGATTGAGCTCGAGGAGGGGCTGGAACTTGAGGACGATGGGTTGAAGATTGGGGAGGAGTATAGACATGTACAAGCTTCACTGGCCAAGAGATGAAGGTTCCCTTGACATCACTCACAATCTTCATCTCATTAGTTGGGAGAGGGAGGGGTGCATCAATGATCACCTATCAACTGACACTCTGACTTCATCATCAGACATTGGTTGGTGGTGTACAGTTGATCCCAATGAGTTGTGGACAATCCCCCTTGTGGCCAATAGTTGTCTATCATGATGATCAGGATCCTCCACATAAAGGTCACAAGGTTGCTCTGACTGTCCAACAATGCAGCTCCCTCTAGTGCTCTGCTGCACAGTTGCAGGTGAGTGTGTGAAGGGAACACTGGTCTCTGGACGAGAGCTCAAAAGAAGCTTCACCTGATTCAGTTCCTCCCTCAACTTGCTCATATCAGATTGATGCCTTGCTTCTTTAGCCTCTGCTTCCTCATTTAATCTGGCCACTGTCTGATCCATCTCCATATTTAATTTGGCCACTGTCTGATCCATCTCCTCCCGGGTAACCACCTCTTTCCTATGGCGTTTGGCGGATGAACCAAAGAATACCTTCAGGCCTACCCGTCCTCCAACCCCTCTTACACGCCCACCGTGGTCCGGTTTTCCGGTGGCAGCCGTGAGAACATCACTCCTACCGGACGACACGAAAGATCCCTCTGCCTCTTTCTTCTTAAGATCTTCCTGTAAGGTACAGATAACGAGAAGCTTAGTAATGAATCATGTTAACTAAAAAATAACAACAATAACGATACTTGCAATTTTTTCAGCAACTACACGAGTTTGTTCACTCGTGTAGGAGCCACTTGGCTTTTGTCGAATGTGCAACCACAAATCCTCGCGACGTATTGGAGATGGGGGACCATGCACCACCTCAGGATTGGATTCTGCTTCATCTTCCAACCTTTTTCGCTTGGCCGCCATCAATTCCTTTTCAGCCCTTTCATATCCACCGCGAGAAGCCCTATGCGGGCAATCATTCTTTCTCCCTATCTCCTGTGCTTTTGCCCTTCTTTGCTGTGAATTAGAATTGAAAACAACTATTAATTATGAATTCCATCCATCTCATCACTAACAGAAATTAGAGAACTTCTGCTTGATATGAACCTCAAACACTAGTCAAATTCACTTGATCAAGTTTCAACATTTTATTATTTAAGGAAGATGTAGATAGGTTAAGAAACAAAAAAGAATTATGCTTACAAAAGAGCTATGTTTTGTACTGCTAGATAGATAGAACAAGAAAAAACAGAGGATTATGCTTACAGAATAATACAAACTTGATCCTTTTTAAGGCATCCAGTGGGATCATTAGTACGTACACATTAGATAGTAACAATTGGGTATATAAAGTTTCCCCCTTTTAAGACTATTCATTTCCTCCTTTGCAAGACAAACCATTACACAATTACCTCCTTAGTATTTTACCTTTTCAGGGTTTACATATCAGACTTGCATAGGCAAAGGCAGGAAATGTATACTTCTATTCACACACCAAACAATATAATTTAACTAACAGGATTATATGAACAAATATACGCTCAGAGGTTACATAAGCAAACAAAACTAAATATAGACTCACCTGAGCTTCAGGAGTGGTCCGCAGCCGAACAAATTGTTGTCAAATTCATTCATCAATAAATGTGTATTGTTCCCAAGGCTGTTTGGTAGGCGGAACCTCATAAAAAATATATTTGTTAGCGAGAGAGGTCTTAAACTTCCTCCACCGATCAGCACAATAGGACAATGTCTTGACTTTCAACTCCTCAGAGTCAGGGACAGTGTATGTAAGTTGGATAGTGTCCCAAATAGGTTGCTTTACTTTTTCGTCGTTAACACTTTTCCACTCATCTTCCAAGATGCTAACGTTGCTGCGTGCAAGATAGCCGACAAAACTATTATATTTGTTTTTATTAGGACCGTAAGGCCTCAACTTTTCATCGAACAGAACCTCCAGCCTTGACCCAGAAGTCCGACTTAGAGATACATCCATCATTCGTGTGCCTTTTCTACCACGGCGTGGAGCGCGGTTAGGAGGCACATTGTCAGTGGAGGAGGGTTCATTCTGACCCACACCATTAACTGGCGATCCCGGAACACGAATGGAATCGTCTTCACCGTTCATTTTTGATACAGTAAGAGAGGAATGCCAGAGAAACTAAGAGAGTAAGAGAGGCTACTGGTACGTGGGTGAGGAAGAGTGGTAATGCAACAGGAAGAGTGGCTTCACAACAACAAGAGGGGTTTCAGAGGTACAACGTAATTTAAGTCTTATGGGTTTCGCACGAAGATATAGGGGTTTCAGAGTTCAGAGATACAACGTAAGTCTTAAGGCAACGTTTCGCGCGAAGATAGTTTATTTTTAAGACCGGATGAACAAAAATGACAGTCTTAAAGGTTACGTTTTAAGATCGTCCTATTTAAAACTCCGGTCTTAAAAGTATTACTACCGGACGCGATTTTTGTACGGCTAAAAAGTATAATCTTTAAGACCTCCTGTTACTGGATGAACAAAAACGACGGTCTAAAAGGTTACGTTTTAAGACCGTTCTATTTTAAACTCCGGTCTTAAAAGTATTACTACCGGTCGCGATTTTTGTCCGGCTAAAAGGTATAATCTTTAAGACCTCCTGTTATATATATCCGGTCTTAAAAGTTTTATTTAATTTTTTCCTTATTATTTTGGACCGTAGAAAAAGTAAGTCAGCTTGTTCGGGATTTCTCTATAAAGAATTTTTATATTTCAATTTTTTTAATAACATTTTTAAGACCAGTCGTTTTTCTAAGCGGTCTGAATAATATATTTAAGACTCATTACTAAACGATTCGGTCCAAGAAGTTCTTTATATTTACAAAACTGCCACCGGTCATAACTTTAAAGTTCTTTATATTTACAAAACTGCCACCGGTCATACCTTTAAGACCGGACCGTCGATAGTCCGCTCTAAATGAGGCGATCTTAAAAGCCTTTTTTGTACTAGTGAATCTCTCAACTAACATATTTTTAAAAAAGGATTTTTTCATTTAAAAATTGATAGTTTAAAAAAATTAAATCTGGATCGTCCAGATCAAGTCTGGACGGTCCAGATCAAGAAAAGCTCACCCTACCTATCCTAAGATAGGTACCTACCTATCCTAAGATAGGTAGGGAAACTGATTCACATAAAAGTGGATGGAGTGTGCATCTTGAATTCAATTCAACCGTGTGACAAAAAAATAGAAAACAAAGAAAGCGGCCGCCATAATCTCTCTCACTATTAGAATGAATGATTAAGACGCACATAGAATGATTGAAATGATGAATTACTTTCTGTAAGCGTAGCCTTAAGCATGTTCTAATTGATAAGGTGTCACTATCTACCTCCACCTAAACCTTTTTTAACCAACAAAAAAAGGTATATAATCTTGAGGTAAGTCCTACCAAATTCGCTAAAGCTATTGGTATCAGAGCTATTCAATCTGCAGTGTGACAAAAAAAAGCAAATTAAAAAGCTCTTGAGATTGGAAAAGAAGTAACCAAAAAATAAAAGGTCTTTAAGACTCAAAAAGAAATACAAGCCAGTCAAAAAATGAAGGGTTTCTAAGATTCGAAAAGAAGTATGAGCCTAGATGAAAATAAAGGGCCTCTAAGACTAAAAAAGGGAAAATGATAGACAGGTCTCAAGAACCATAAGAAATTACAAAAAAGTCCCAACATAAATTCACAGATCAGAAAGATCCCTAAGGATTTTTTTAATATTGTTTCTATTAACAATAGAAAGTATTATATTTACAACAAAATTTAAAAACCTTGTCATTCACAACAGAACAAAACTATATTCACAATAAGAAGTGTCATATTCACAACAAAATTTAAACACCTGGATTTTATTTCAAACTTAAGTTCCTAAGCGTACAAACGTCATTTACAATAGAAAAAGCCTATATTCACAATAGAAAGTGTTATATTTACAACAAAATTTTAAACATGTCTATTTACAACAAAAAAAAGCTATATTCACAACAGGAAGTGCTATATTTAAAACAAAATTCAAAAATCTAAATTTTGTTTCAATAGAAATAATATCACAAATGTCCTTAAAAACTTTTTTGATATGTGAATTTCTAGGGGATCTGGTTATCATTTTCCCTAAAAAAAAAAAAAAAAAAGGAAAAAGAAGAAGTACTAGCCTACATGAGAAAAAAGCAGGAAGGTATATAATGTTAAGGCAGGAAGGTATATAATACTCCTTTCAGTACTAATTATAAGAACACTTTTATACTACAAAATTATTCCTATAATTAGGATAAAAAGTAGTATTAAGGCAAGTTCTATCAAAACTCCCCTCCTCGTGGGTCCACACATCCCTCCCAATTTTATCTTTAAATACGTTCAAAGTTTTAGACTCCTTGCCCTCCCTCTCAATCACTACTCATCGCTTCTATTTTATCTGCAATCCCATCCATCTACAGCGAGAGGTATGTCAACCATGTTTCGCATGTGCCTCCTTCTCATATTCATCTCCCCTGCTCTAGCAGTGCTCTGCAACCCCGCCGACAAGAAGGCCCTCCTCCAACTCAAGCAGGACCTCAACAACCCCTACCTCCTTGCCTCTTGGGACCCCCCCGACACTGATTGCTGCTACTGGGACACCGTCACCTGCGACCGCAAAACCCACCGTATCATCTCCCTCACCATTTCTGATAATGTTGTCCCCTTGTCCAACTTCTCCGCTCAAATCCCTCCTTCCATCGCCAATCTCCCTTACCTCCAATCCTTGGAGTTCCACAAGCTCCCCAACCTCACCGGCCCCCTCCAGCAGGCCATCGCTAAGCTGACCCACTTCACCTTCCTCCGCATCAGCTGGACCAACATTTCCGGTCCGGTTCCAAGTTTCCTGGCCCAGCTCAAGAACCTCACTTACCTCGACCTCTCCTTCAACAATCTCTCCGGCACAATCCCGTCTTTTCTCTCCCAAATGCCTAACCTCGGAACCCTTCACTTGGACCGCAATCACCTCACGGGTTCCATCCCTGAGTCCTTTGGTTACTTCAAAGGCAGCAGCCCCGGTTTTTATCTCTCTCACAACAATCTCTCTGGTCACATCCCCAAATCTCTCAACAACTTGAACTTGACCTTCATAGATTTCTCGCGCAACAACCTCGAAGGAGACGCGTCCATGCTGTTTGGGTCCAATAAAACGGTGCTGACAGTTGACCTCTCCAGGAATCATCGGCTGGCGTTCAATCTGAGCAACATGGTGTTCCCC
This sequence comes from Acacia crassicarpa, assembly GCA_034222035.1. NCBI lineage: Eukaryota > Viridiplantae > Streptophyta > Magnoliopsida > Fabales > Fabaceae > Acacia > Acacia crassicarpa. The sequence goes on from JAWXYG010000003.1 coordinate 48,101,080, forward strand.
AGCAGCCTGACGTCGCTGGATCTAAATCATAACAAGGTGTACGGCGGTCTTCCTCAGGAGTTGACGGAGCTGAATTTGGAGTATTTGAATGTGAGCTACAACAGCCTATGCGGTGAGATTCCGGTGGGAGGGAAGTTACAGAGCTTCGATATATATTCATACTTACACAACAAGTGCCTCTGTGGCTCCCCGCTACCACCCTGCAAATAACAGCAATCCTGTGTGCTATTTAAAAAAAATGGCATGCATGCTGATCTATCGAGGTGATGGATTATGACAACAAAATCAGCTTTGATGGAGACACTCAATAAACCGACCCCGGGTGTCACCTACAACTGGTATGCTTTCCTGTTCTCAAAATAACGTGTAATATAGTAGTTCTTATGTATGCGAAATATATATATATATATATATATATATATATATATATATATATATATATATATATTGTAATAAAGATTATAAAAATGCACACACTTACATATAATGTGTTACATAATAAGTTATTTTATATTATCAATGCAAAACTGCCATTTCTATATCTATATTATTTATCTGTTTATTTGTCATAATTTTCAATCAATATTGATAATATCAAAGAAGGTCGTTATTTTAGTTATTTTTTTGTCATTTAAAACATTTCAAATATGACCGAAGTGGCGATTCAACACGTTCTCTTGCACAAGTGACGTTTTTATTATTACGGTTTATTTCGCCAACAAGGCTCTAGGCTTTTCTGAATGCTAATTTCCTCATCAAATTATAATAATAAAACTGATGGCTCCTTAGGTTTGTAGTATTGATGAAAACGAACTCTTGATTCTCTCTGGATGGTTTTTTCATGCTAGGGAAAATGAAACTTTAATTTTTTTTTAAAAAAAAGATAATATTATCCACTATGGGAAAAGCTATACTTCTCTTTAGCGCATGCGTCTTCAATTATTTTCTCAACTTCAGTTATCTTTTCGTCTTTCCTTTCTACGGGAGACATCATATTCGAAAAATGATTACTTTTGACTGATTTATTTTATATGAGTAACATGGTTCTTGAGTGAGAAATCACCAACATCATGATTTTTTATGAAGGTGTATGTGTGTGATTTTAGTAGGTTTATTTACACGCACTCTAATAAGAAATAGGAGTGAAGAGTGATTTTTTTTTTTTAATGGAAGTTAATAAAATTGAATTATCAAAAAATATATATTAGGGGAGTGAAAAAAAAAAAGATCTAATGAAATAAGCCACCGACGCCCCCTCTATTGGCAGAAACAAAAAAAAAAAAAAATTGAAATAAGAACTCCAGATGAGGTGAGAAGCCCCGGTTTTAGTTCAGTGGCACATTTTTATTGAGCTTCAATCTTTTTAATTATCTCATCGTTTCACTTTTATTTTTCTTAAAAAGTAAGTAAACATATCAAACATCGCATATATTTATTTTCTTATGATATTTATTTATAAAATTAACAAAAAACCATAGCAAGAAAAATTAATATTATTGCCTAAATCCTATAATTTATGAGCAAAAGGTAGAATTTTCCGGGCTACAATTTTCTTTTTAATTTACCTCTATTTTTTTCTTTCTTTTTCTTTTTTTTTATAAAAGAAAACTTTTAAAGAATCTAAGTTTTATATACATGATAATGTGAACACACACATGTATAAAGAATCTTAGTTTCGTATGCATGATAATTCTAATGCTCCAGAGACCTATAAACTGACATTATATAAATTTAAAAAAAAAACATACAAACAAATTTAATATCTTTTTTTTTAAAGATAAAATTATGTGGATATGAATGGATTCCCTATTTGAATGTGTTCTGTATGAAGAACACAAAGATTGGACTTGACTAGGTTGTCAAGCCTAGAGCCTACGTACCCTCGAAGGGATCAAAGTTCACGTAGTTCGTAGCAAACCGAAAGGCACGTAGCTAAGGGAGTGGGGTGTGTGCTCTGTGTGGCAAAAAGTAACAAGAGCATAAGATAGAACGTGTGTACCTGTCTAGGGTTTCCTTCTATTTATATAGGAGCTTGGTGCGTGTATCTCCCTATTAATGGGGGAGATCTATGATTGAACCGTCAGGGGCTAATTGGTTGGTGCCATGATTGTAGGAGAATCCTCATTGATGAGGTCCTAAAAATAGGGGATCTCGGATCCCTTCCTAATATAGCGCGGATTCCCTTATAGGTGCCATTGGGCCAAGGTCCGGACTTGGGCCTCTTGGGCCGGTCCGTAACAGTTGCCCCCCAGCTCGGTCATTTAGGCTTCTGGTCGGCCGAGGTGGTTAGTACCTCGGTCCCATTATGGCCGAGGTCCTCTGTGCGGATTGAGTTGGCTTTTTAGACGTCGCGACCTTCATTTCGTTTCGGAACTGTGGTCGACTCTTGCCTGTTTTTGTCCCTCCTAGGGCGCCGGGTTCGTTCTCGTTCGAGCGTTTTTTTTTATCCTTCCCGGGTCTTTTGCCCTTTTGCCTTTTGGGATTTTCCGGACGCTTTGGGTTTCCCCCACGTGAGTCATTATTGCGGCCTTACAGCTGTCAGATCCTTAGTGGAGGGAGCCTGCAACCGCCGCGCCTTTTCGTTTTTCGAGGCTAATGCGCATTTATTGTGCTTACATCGTGCCAATCCCGTCACGTTTGTGCGGGAGTAGACTGTCGTGCCCCTGCGTTGGCTTTTAAATAGCCTTCTTTCTTCTCGTTTCTACTTTTTCTCACTACTTCACTCTTCTGCCCAGAAATTTCTCTGATTTCTCTAGAGCTTGAGTGGGGATTCCTCTTTGTTTGAGACTTTCGTCGTCTTTCAGCGTTCCAGTCTCTTTCATTTTACTTATACAGGTATTCTGCTTATTCCTTTGTGCATTTGATCGGTAGTTTTCCGTATTTTACCGTTTATACTGGGACTTGCTGTCTGTGTTTTTGTTCTTCGAGAACTCTGGGTTTTTCTGGGTTTCTGTTACTGTCACTGTACCTGAAATTCTTCCCAAACTTCCCGTAAACACCGATTTCTAGTACCGTAGGCTTTTGACTATGGTGGGAGGCAGAAGCGTTTCGCGACCGCGGGCGTTGCTGACGCCGGAGGAGGAATTGCTCCTTCGAGTGCGCCTTCCTTGTATGGCCTATTGGGTTCTTGGGGGTGAGCCTCCAGCTTCGGGGATTCTGGATCCTTTACGCCGAGGTGGCGCTGCGCGTCCGGGGCGAGCTGGGGCTCGTCCTTCTTCGGGAAGGGTTTCTGTTCCCATCCCACGTCATCCTTTCCGGCCGCTTGCAGGGCTCTTCCTCTCGGGTCGCCTGGTGGGACCTAGGTTGGCTCCTCTTCCAGTTCCGGGGCCCCGGCGTTGATGGCTCGGCCCCTAAGTTTCTACGAGGGTCCTTCTGCCGCTCGCCAGACCCCCGCCCCAGAGGGTTATGCCGGTCCCTGCTGGGACTGCCTGGCGGAGGCTTCCGTATTGATGGGAGGTGGTAGAGATGCCGAGGCTTCTGCCATGCTTGGCTTGTGTCGTCATTGGTCTGCCCCGGTTGTTCCTTCTCGCGTCCCCATTCGTTCGAGTTGGCCATCTTTTGTACCTGCTGTTATGCCTGTGCCAGGTATTCCTGCTTCTTTGCTAATACCGGCTTTGTTTATTTTCATATAGGCTTATTTATGGCTCCCAAGTCCGGATCTTCTAAAAAGCGTTCGGAGGACAGTGGTTCGGACTCTTTCAGTCCGCCCGAAGCCTTGATTCGCCGATACGGCTGGGTATCGCACGACGTGCTGGCTACGACGTCGCTGATGTCGGAGGCGAACATAGCACGGCTGGAGGTCCCGGCCATGCCTGGATGTGTGCTTAGGCGTCCAGAACCCGAGGAGCCTGTCTGTGCGGCTCGGTCTGAGGATCAGCCGGACTTCTTTTTCTTCTACCGGGATTACTTGACGCGGGTGCAAGTTTCTCTTCCTTTCTCCCCCTTCCAGATGGAGGCGTTGCGGCATCTTCACCTCGCTCCGTCCCAGCTACATCCGAATGGCTGGGCGTATTTGGTAGCCTTTGAGAGGCTCTGCGGCCATTTTTCACCTCCCATAGTGTGCTCGGCCAACCTTTTCTTTTACTTCGTTGGGCCCTTTACCCCTAGCTCGCCGAAAGGGAGTGACAAGCTGAGGGGGTTGGTGTCCCTCCGGATTAATCCTGAGCGCAAGCTGATGACGCCCTTCTCCGACTCCTTCAAACGTTTCAAGGGGGCGTTCTTCAAGGTCGAGGCGGTACCGGGGGGAGCCCTGGTTCCTGGAGGGCGGCGGTCGTTTCCCCCTGTACTGGGAGGAGGGCCATTATAAGTCCAAGGCGATCTCCTTCCAAGTGCCGCGGCAGGGTCTTTCATCCGAGTCGGTCTCCGCCCTGCCACGGATGGAGGCTCTTGTGGCCGAGTACGGCGTGAGACCGGCCGACTTCTTTGTAACCGGTGATGGTGCCGAGCCGTCCACCAGTAGGGTTTCTGCTCATGCATTTGCCCATGTTTTTATTTTTGAATTCCCTTTTCTGGATTGCTGACTCATTTGTTCATGTATTGTTTTCAGCGAGGACCATGGACGGTTTGCCTTTGTATGCTCGTTTGGCGAGGGCTGCTACGCCGGCCGGTCGCCAAAAGAAGCGGGTGGCTACTGCTGATGCCGGCACTTCTATTGCGCCGGCTTTGAAGAGGACGAAGGGTCCTGTCGCCGAGGGTCCTTCTTCGGCCATGACTCCCAAATCGGCCCCTGTGGTGGAGATTCCGGCTTTTGGGAGTCAGGAGGTTGCTACTACTGCTGCTGGTCCCCTCCCGGCGGTTGAGCCCCCAACTTTTGAGAGGGGAGAGGTTGTCATTGCCTCTCCTGGTCCGAGGGGGAAGGACCTTGTCGCAGATGATGAGGAGATCGATCGGCTGTTTTCTCCTGCTGGCTCATCGTCACCACCATCTTCTCCGGTGCGCCTTCCTCCTCCACCACCTCTGTCGACAGGGCCTTCCTCGGTCTTCCCCCATAGCTTTTTGTGGGACAACGGGGTGGTCCTAGAGGTTGACGTGGCCTTCCTCCCTCCCCGGCACTTCCTGGAGGGCGCCTGCCCTTTATCCTTGGATGCAGAGGACCGTCTGCAGGTGGCCCAGAAGGAGCTCATCAAGTCAGTGGGCTATCTTCAAGCTCTGAGGATTGTGAGGAACCTCTATGCTCGGACTGACGTCGAGTGTACGAGACTAAGGAAGGTGGAGGCCGGGTTGAGGCCCCAGGCTGCGGCTGCTGCAGAACTGAAGAAGGAGCTGGCCGAAGTCAGAGCAAGGGCCAGTTCCTCTGAGGACGAGCTTATCGCGGCCTGGGCGGAGCGTGACGAGGCCAAAGCCGGACTGGAGGCGGTTAAGACTGAGCTGGCTGAGGCCCGGTCCGAGCGGGATTCGGCCAGGGCGGAACGGGATGTCGCCAAGACTTCGGCGGTGAAGGCTGACCGGGACCTTCAGCTGTCCTGGGAGCATGCCGACTCTGTGGCCGAGGAGTATGCTCGGGCCCGACAAGGGATGTCTGAGAGCTTGGCTGCGGCCAAGGCTTTAGAGGAGCAGGTCGCTGCTTTGGTTGCCGAGAAGGAGGCGCTCGAGAGGGCAGTTGCTGCAGAGAAGGAGACTTCCCGGGAACTTTCTGACGCCCTGGTGGAGACCGCCGAGGCGTGCTTTAAGCAGGCCCTACTCCAAATCCGGTACTTCAACCCTGGGGCCGAGCTCAATGTAGATGGATATGACCATCGCGCCTTTGTGCAGGAAGACGGGTCCTTCCTTCCTTTTGAGCCACCAGCTGCCGAGGATCTTGCCGAGGGTGAGGTGGAGGATGCCGCCGACATTGAGGGCCTTGAGGCGGAGAATGTCGACATCACACCTGGCTCCTAGTCCTAGCTTTATTTTTGTTTTTGTTGTAAGTTTTTGGGGCGTTGGTGCCCTTGTAACTTTGAATGATTCTGGCCTTGGTGCCATTCTTGTACAAACTTTAGCAATTGATGCCAATACTTTTTCTGTCTTTATTTTGGTGAATGACTTTGATTTTTACCGTCCCTTTTGTCTTTACTTGACAATGAACGATTTAAATTTGCATCATCTTCCTTTTGCACGGCCGAGCTCGTGTGGCTACCGGAAGCAGAAGGTGGTTTATATTCTGTCATCGTTCTACTGTCCCGTTTTGTGCCTTCGCCGGCTGTACGTGCGTAGGCCACCTGGGCCACCTAGGTGACTTAGGCAGTGGATAATATTATCATTCTTTTGCCTAAGTTTGAGTGTTTGTCGGCTGCATAAGTACAGCCGTTGGTTCTCTACCACATTTTAGTGAGTGGGAGGTTGGGGCAAGGTTATCTCGTTTCAGCCTCGTCAGGCATAACAAACCGTACTGCCTCGGCCCGGCTTTCAATCAGTCGAGCTCCAACTTTCTTATAGTCGGATTAAATTTATCCGGTATAAGGGCGGGACTGCCACGTATTTAACCAAGGTTTCATCTACCTTTGGTCGGACACTTTGACCTGATCAGGATCGGCATGGTAGGCCGTTTGCTTAACCGGGCGAGCGTTGACGCGTCAATTTCACGAAGGGCCACGGATGGCGCCCCCACCTAGCTCTAACCAATGCCTGTCGGAGTACAACGACCGGTTTTCGTACATCTAGATGTTTTTTGACTTGGGCCGGGTTTATAACCTCGGGGCCCTTTACTGGTGCCGGGCTTAATAGCCTCGGCTTTCGGCTTCTTGGCCGGGCTTCTTTGCCTTGGTCTTTTGGTTATTGGCCGAGCTTCATGGCTTCGGGTTCATGCTTAAGCATGTATTGTGTACATTCGTAACTTGCTCAACAGGATCCTTTATTGATAAGAGAAATAGCCCTAAGGGGCTTTACAAAGCATCGTAATTAGAAATGACATAACTTGGACTTTAAACGAAAAGAAAACATATGCAGGAAAAGGGACAATTGCTAAGTAAACAAACACTGCCGAGGAAGGATCTAGCTGTAGTAGATCTTCAGCTTGTCGGCATTCCACGTCCTTTTGATTGGCTTTCTTGCCAAAGTCTCGAGGGTATATGCTCCTCCGTCGAGTTTTTCTTTAATCCGGTACGGCCCTTCCCAGTTTGCCGCAAGCTTCCCGTCCTTGGCATTCTTATTGCCTATATCGGCTTGCCGGAGTACGAGGTTGCCTCGGTTGAAAGACCGGGGTTGGACCTTTCTGTTGTACTTAGCCGCGAGTAGTTGTTTGGCGGCTAGCTCCCGGCAGTGCGCCGTGATCCGGATTTCGTCTATGAGGTCCAAATCTGTCCTTAAGGCGTCGTCATTCGATTCCTGCCCTTCCTGTCTGGCTCTAACCTTTCTCCAGGATGGCTGTCCGATTTCAACCGGTATCATTGCCTCGCATCCATAGGTTAGCCTGTACGGGGTTTCCTGGTTCGAAGACTGTATGCTCGTGCGATATCCCCAGAGGACGCTGTGGAGCTGCTCGGTCCAGTTGGTCTCGGCTTGCAACATTCGCCTCTTCAGTCCGTCTAAGACGACTTTGTTGGCGGCTTCAGCCTGGCCATTGGTCTGGGGATGTTCCACAGACGAGAAGTGCTGCTTGATGTCCAGGTTGGACATTAGTGCTTGGAACCGATGGTCCATGAATTGGGTGCCATTATCTGTGACGACCTTGGCTGGTATCCCGAAACGAGATACGATGTTGTGCCTGAAGAATTTCATCACTCTGGCCGAGGTTATTGTGGCGAGTGGCTCTGCTTCGATCCACTTAGTGAAGTAATCAACCGCGACGATGAGCCATCTACATTGCCCTTGTGCTGGCCTAAATGGTCCGAGGATGTCCATGCCCCACTTGTAGAAGGGCCAGGGGGCTGGCATTCCTTTCAACTCTGAGGGTGGCGGCCATATTATCCTTGCATGCTTCTGACAACTGTCGCACGTTTTGGCTTTTTCCATGGCGTCATGACTCATAGTGGGCCAATAATAGCCGGCGCGTAATGCTTTCCGGGCGAGTGCCTTGCCCCCCATGTGGTGACCATTGGCGCCTTCGTGTAGCTTAGCTAGCACGTATGTCACTTCAGAGTCTCCAAGGCAACGCATCATGGGGCAATGGAGTCCCTTCCTGTATAGTTGGTCATCCACCATGGCGTAGAAGGCGGCTTCACGGATCAGCTTCTTTGCCTAGGTCGGGTCGGTTGGGATAATTCCCCTCTCGAGGTAGTCTTCAATTGGCTTCCTCCAATCAGCCCCGGCCGAGATGGCCATGATACAACTCGGCTCGGTCAGATTCTGCTGGATCACGGTCCTATGGTTATCCAGCCCCTTCGTGCTGGCAAGCTTAGAGAGGATGTCAGCCCGAGCGTTCTCTTCTCTGGGTATGTGGGAAACTGTGACCTCTTCGAACTCGGCCATGAGTTCTTTGGCTTTGGTCAGGTACTTTGCCATTAGTGGGCCTTTTGCCTGATAGGTGCCGTCTACCTGAGCCGCGACGAGCTGCGAGTCGGTTAAAACCTTTACTCACTAGGCGCCATTATCCTTGGCCTGAAGCAGTCCGGCCAAAAGGGCCTCGTACTCGGCCTGGTTATTGGAGGTCTGGAACTTCAACTGCAGAGAATGTTCGGTGGCTACCCCCTGTGGGCTTTCTACGATGACTCCCGCGCCGCTGCCCTTTGCGTTGGATGAGCCATCAACATAGACCTTCCAAATCCCATCATCTGTAGTGGCCGGTGTGAGTTCTCGGATGAAGTCCGCAAGCGCTTGGGACTTAATCGCCTGGCGGGCATCGAACGTGATGTCAAACTCGGAGAGTTCTATGGCCCAGTTGGTCATTCTCCCGGCTAAGTCGGGTTTGTGGAGAACCTGTCTGATCGGCTGGTTGGTTCGGACCACGATCCGGTGTCCCTGGAAGTAGGGCCGGAGTCTGCGTGCCGCGGTAAACAGGGAGAAAGCCACTTTTTCCAGTTTCTGATACCGGAGTTCAGAGCTTTGTAGTGCCTTGCTGATGAAGTATATCGGCTTTTGCCCCGCCTCGGACTCCTTTACTAGGGCGGCGCTTACGGCTTCGTTGCCGATTGATAGGTAGAGGAATAAGGTTTCTCCAGGGTCCGGCTTTGTGAGTACCAGCGGGGTTGCCAAGCATCTCTTGATTTCTGAGAAGGCGGTGTCGCAGTCCGGGTTCCAGCCGCCTCGAGTCTCCTTCAGTAACTTGAAGAGAGGTAGGGCTTTCTCGGCCGACTTTGGTAGAAACTGCGTCAGGGCGGCTAGCCGGCCTGTTAGCTGCTGTACCTCCTTCTTGGTTCTGGGGCGCTGCATGTCGAGCACGGCTTTACACTTGTCCGGGTTGGCTTCGATCCCTCGATGGGTCAGCATGAATCCGAGGAATTTTCCAGCCGGAACTCCGAAAGCACATTTCGCCGGGTTCAACCTGATACGATGTCTTCTTAACTTTTCAAACGTCTGCTCTAGGTCCCGGATGTGGTCTTCTGGAAGCTTCGACTTGACGATCATGTCGTCTATGTAAACCTCAATGTTGCGTCCGATCTGATCGTTGAAAACCCGGTTCATCATCCTCTGATAGGTGGCCCCGGCATTCTTCAGTCCGAAGGGCATCACATTGTAGCAGTAATTCGCCTTATCAGTCATAAAGGCGGTCTTTTCCTGGTCATCTGGATGCATGGCGATCTGGTTATAACTGGAGTAGGTATCCATGAAGGAGAGGAGCTGGTACCCGGCTAAGTTGTCCACGAGCTTATCGATGTTAGGCATCGGGTACGAGTCCTTTGGGCAGGCCTTGTTGAGGTTGGTGTAGTCGACGCAGACTCTCCACTTGCCGCTGGGTTTGAGGACCATGACCACGTTGGATAGCCAGGTGGTATACTGCACCTCTCGAATGAAGCCGGCCTCTAGGAGTTCTTCCACGTGATCCTCCAGGGCCTTTTGCCTATTATTTGCAATGTTCCTCTTCTTCTGGGCCACGGGTCTTGACCCCGGCCATATGCCGAGCTTGTGGCAGCAGAAGTGGGGGTCGATGCCGGGTACCTCGGCCACAGTCCATGCGAAGACGTCTTGGTTTTGCCTTAAGAAGCGGATCATGAGAGTTTTTAGGCCGTCTTCTATATCTCGGCCTATTTTCGCGGTCTTGGACGGGTCTTCGCCTAGCACTATCTCTTCCAGCTCTCCCTCCGGCTCTGGCCGCGGGTTATCTAGCTCTCGGAGGTCGAGCTCCACCATGTTGACCTGTTGCTGCGATCGTTTTCCCGAGCCGGCTTCGGTCACTTGCTCCTTGGATCCGAGCCGAGGTGGGGACGAGGGTCCTCCTTTCTCGACCCGGAGAGCTTCAAAGTAGCACTGCCTAGACTCTTTTTGATCTCCGGACACCACGACTATCTGGTTCTTGTCGTTCACCATCTTCATCTTCTGATGCTTGGTGGACACTAGTATGTCCCACTTATGGATCGTTGGTCTACCAAGGATGATATTGTAGGGGGACTGGAAGTTGGCGACCACGAATCTTACCCGTTCAGTCTTGAAGGCTTCTTTAGTGCCGAGGGTCAATCTGAGGTCGACGTAGCCTTTTGGGAAAGACTGCTCGCCGTTGAAACCGACCAGTGTGGTCTTGCACGGCTTGAGGTCTTTAGGGTCGAGGTGCATCCTCTTGTAGGCGTCCCAGCTTATTATGTCGGTCGAACTTCCTGCATCCACAAAAATCCTTTTAATGCGGCAATTGACCAAAGTTCCGGTGATTACCAGTCCGTCTAGGTGTCCGGGTATGACGTCCTTCAGCTCTTCGTCGGTGAAGGTCAAAGTGGGTGGCCTGGGCTTCTTGGGATCTTCCTTAAATTTGGGGAGGTCTCGGACGGTCAGCACCTCATGGAGGTATTTCTTCCGCTGGTTTATAGTGTCCCCTCCTCCGCTAAATCCTCCGCTCACGACGTTGCACTGGAAGTCTACGTCGGGAAATTCATCGTCTGAGGCCGTCTTCTGCTTCTTTCCTGGGTTTCGGTTCTCCTTGGGCGGACTTTTAGAGCGGCCGCGGTCACTGCTTTTTCCGCTCGCCCTTCCCTGGGTCTTAATCACGTACTGACGTAGCTTTCCTTCCCTCACGAATTTCTCTATAGCGTCGCGGAGGTCATAGCATTCGTCCGTCGTGTGGCCGTTGCAGTCGTGGAACTTGCAGAACTTGGATCGGTCCATGTTGGAACGTCCTCTGATAGGCCTCGGCTTCTCCACCCGTTTCATCTCGGTCTGGGCTACCTCTTTCCATACCTAGGACCGAGGGACATTCAGCGGGGTATAGCTGTCGTATTTGGCCTTCTGGTCGGCCCGGTCAGCCTTGGCTCGGCCGTCCCGGCTCCGTCGTCTGTGGTCAGCATGCGCCTTTCTTGGTCGTTCCTCGTCACTGGGTGGACTCTTCCTGATCCGTTCGGGTTCATCGGCATTGGCCGCCTCCATTTGTTCCATCTCCAGGTACTTCTGGGCTTCGGTGTAGAATTCGGTCAAGGTGTACACTGGGTTTTTGCATAGATGGCGAGCCAGCCGGGACGATAGGTCTAATCCGTTGACTAGGCAGTGTACGTGGACGTCCTCAGGCAGTGACTTTACATGCATGGCCACGTCGCGGAACCGGTCTAGGTACTTTTGCAGGGTCTCGCCTTTCTTCTGCCTTACCTTGCTCAGTGTGAAGGTGGTCTTTGGCTGTTTCTTGCTGGTAGCGAAATGCAGCTCGAACTTGCGTCCGAGGTCCTCGTAGTCTCGGATAGAGTTGTCCGGGAGGGAAGTCAGCCATCGGTGTTCCGGCCCGTCCAGAGTAGCTGCAAAAAGGCGCTGAATAACTGGGCCGCTGATCTGTCGGACCCACATGAGCTTTTCAAAGGTGACCAAGTGGTTGTGCGGGTCCTGACTCCCATCGTACTTCGGCAGGATGGTTAAATCAAAGCGCTTTGGGAAGCGGGCGGTTGCCGCCTCCCTCGAAAACGGGGATCTTCCAGTCTCCGATAGGTAAGTCACGCGATATTCCCGAGGTGATCCGTGGCGGGGCCGGGGAGTTCTGTCCTCCGCACGGGGCTCTTCTCGATCCCGGTACTCCCTTGCATGCCGATCAGTGCGGTTAGGACCGACACTATGGTTTTCTCTGTCTCCCGGGGACCGTGGTCTGCCCCGGTCTGCACTCGGGCGCCGCCTCGGCTCGCCATTGTCGCGGCATGGGTTCCTCGGCTCAGAGTTGCTCGAGGAGCTGCTGTCGCCTGCCGAGGCTCTCCTTGTACGACCGTGACCCCTACGGCGGCCTCTCTCGCGGCGGTCCTTCTCGAGCGCTTCTTGGATCATCTTTCCGATAGCTTCAAAGTCAGCCCGCCTCTGCAGGTCATCGTGTTTTTCCTTGTTCTCCAGGCGCCGCAGGAACGATTCCTGTGTCCTTCGCATCATGCGGACGTCGGCATCAACTGCTCGGACATCACGCGTTGGAGACGGCGCGAGTGCTCGTTGTGGTCGCCGGTCTTCCTGCTGCGGCTGCTCCTCATGGAGCGGCTGTTCCCTCTCAGGGGAGGAAGTCACCGTGTCAGTAACATGTCCTTCTGGGGTGTTTCTTCTCCGTGGTGGTGCCGGCGGCTGGCTTGTGGGTCTCCTCCCACCGGTTGGGGATTTCTGCTGTGGCTTCTAGTGCTCACCATTAGTAGTCACGGGGATTGAAGTTTACAGTCCCCACGGTCGGTGCCAATGTTCTGTATGAAGAACACAGAGATTGGACTTGACTAGGTTGTCAAGCCTAGAGCCTACGTACCCTCGAAGAGATCAAAGTCCACGTAGTTCGTAGCAAACTGAAAGGCACGTAGCCAGGGGAGTGGGGTGTGTGCTCTGTGTGGCAAAAAGTAACAAGAGCATAAGATAGAACGTGTGTACCTGTCTAGGGTTTCTTTCTATTTATATAGGAGCTTGGTGCGTGTATCTCCCTATTAATGGGGGAAATCTATGATTGAACTGTCAGGGGCTGATTGGCTGGTGCCATGATTGTAGGAGAATCCTCATTGATGAGGTCCTAAAAATAGGGGATCTCGGATCCCTTCCTAATATAGCGTGGATTCCCTTATAGGTGCCATTGGGCCGAGGTCCGGACTTGGGCCTCTTGGGCCAGTCTGTAACAGAATGAACGATTATACTTTCTTATGAACCGATGGAAAAAGAGCATTTAATATAGGTGTCAATATCTCAGAGAGGTCAATCAGGTTCAACAACATATACGGAGCCATCCGGTGGGGTTGATCGTCCAGTATTTGAACGTGATAGAGGCAGCGCCGCCAGATTCTGGTGGGGGCAAGTTGCAGAGTAAAATTGATACTCACCCACAACAATTAGTTAAATCAGGGTACCTTGGGATTCTTTGTGGAAGATGAGATTTTTTTGGCCTAAAGAATTGGACTTTGATGAGGAGGTATTATTCAGACAGGGAGTGAAGAGAGTGGATAGCTGCATTGGAAGACAACCAAGTTGCACTCTAGTTTATTACTTTTCTGAAGAACACGGGGTTTGTATTAAATGAAATTATAAGGCCAAAAAAAAAATTAAAAAAAATCAGATAACATAAAATAGATTTTTTCCTTTTTGGAACTACTATCAGCGCTGGAATAGATTTTTTCCTCCCAAGGAATTAATCCAAGCACATAATTAATTATTGACCTCATCTACTACTGGCAATGTAGATGTGAGGATGGTGCGATCTCTGAAGTAGGCATTATCATTTAATAAAGTAGCAAATTAGGAAATGTAGCATGCTCTATACATTCCAATGGATTGTTGATGGGCCTCAATAGTAGCTCTTCCGGTATGGTGATCAAACTATCAAAATGCTTTGTATTTTGATTGTTCCTCACCAATTGATATAATCCAATTACAAAAATCATTTACCTCTTGGTTATGACGGGATGCTTCAGAGCTTGTCAATCTCATGTTAGTGGTCAACATGAATAGCTTACAATATTTCGACAAATAAGATGTGTTAATTATAGCATGCGTTATATCTTCTTGTGTACCTCTTGAAATGACTAGCAATATTTGTCTAAAATCTCCACCAAACACAACAACCTTGCCGCCAAAAGGTTTATCATACATGTTTAGGCAATCTAAGCTAATAATATCACGCATGTTCTATCTAATGCCTCAAAACAATGCTTATTTGCCATAGGAGCCTCTTCTCAAATTATAAGAGATACATTTAGGAGAAGTTCGGCTAGATGTGATCCTTGTTTTATGTTACAAACTGAATCCTCTGTAATGGTAATTGGAATGACAAATTGAGAGTGAGCTATGTTTCCATTTGGCCAAAAAGAGTGATGCAATGCCACTTGAAGCAACATTAAGAACTACTTTACCATTTGACCTCAAAGATGATAGTGTCTGCCACAAGTATGTTTTTATTGTTCCACCATATCCATAAATAAAATACATACCACCCCGTGAGTAAACTTCTTGTTGTTCTAGGTTTAAGTTCGATAGTAGGGTCTGCAGTTGTTCATGTAATGCATCAGTCTCAAAATTCAGCTCATTATGCATATTTTTATTTCTATGCGATGAGATATTGAACTATTGCGGGGATGGCATTGAATCATAGTTACAGAGACTCTTGCCATTTTGCATCATGACATATTCCAATTCCATTAAAGCATGACTATTCAACTCATCATATAACAAGTTGAAGTCTACATGAAGGCAATAAAAGTTATATATATGAGCTAATGAAAAAAGGTGTTAATGTGTACAAGTGTTATAGGAAATTACAATTTGGTGAGTTTTTTTAACTAATAACTTGATAACTTCGTTGACTTACGTGGATGGTCAGTTTGTTGACACCGCTTGTAGATGATATCATCTGCCATCAACTTCCAAGTTTGTTGCCAAACCATTTTTGGTCTGTCATAGCAATTATACAATAGCAATATACAAAATAGACACTGCAAGTAACTGGGTGATGCCCACTTGCATGTTTTATTAATTGCATCTATATATTCTCTATCATTATCTAGCAAACAAAGGGCATAGCACGCATCGTGCAAAATTTCATAAAGAACACTGTTGATAGTCCTTATTTCTTCATATGATCTAGGGCCTCTTACTATGGTCAATAAGAACCTCAGGTAGTATGCCTATTCCAAGGGGAACATTATATAACCTTCCATTTGCAAATACACATTGTCTAAGATCCCACTCTAGCTTATCCTTCTTAAAAACAAACTTTGTTGGGAACTCTAAATATGTTAACTCTCTTGCTACTGCATACTTATCGTTTGCTGCGTTTAACAACAACTTCTAGTTTATTGTCATCCTCATATATGACTATCTATTGATATGGAAGGTGGAATTGCAATCTTTCAACTGGGGGGAGCCTGTAATTAAAATCAAAACTGAGAATCCTCTATGTTGCTTCGCACGGTGAGAGATACCGAACATTTTAGTACATTTTCTTCTCATCGTGTACAACATCATATATATCTTTCTGATGGTAATTCTGCATAAAAAGTTGTGATGTCCTGATCATGTTCTTGCTGACGTACCTAAATAAATACTTGATTGAGTCACCATGTTATTATTTCTCAATGTTGACATGAGCCTAGTACTTTAGAAGCATATAAGGATTATAAGGTATGACATACCTATTATCCAACGGGACTTAATTTTTCATAACTACCTATCCATT
Source organism: Acacia crassicarpa (assembly GCA_034222035.1). Lineage (NCBI taxonomy): Eukaryota > Viridiplantae > Streptophyta > Magnoliopsida > Fabales > Fabaceae > Acacia > Acacia crassicarpa. Next base: position 48,116,738 of record JAWXYG010000003.1, read on the forward strand.
GTCTAGTCTCTTATACTGAGGATATCCATCCTCATCGATATTGGTGGAGGAAGTGAAGCTTTTAGGGTAATACTTTGTGCATTCACCTTTACTCATACAGGGCAAATTTGGGTTAACTATTCCATGAAGCTACTCACCACATCATAAAGTGATGGGTTGATTTCTTTATCAGGTATCTCAGTACTTATCGCTTGTCAATATCATGAGGTGTGCTCATTTTAATGTCATTAACTAAAAACAACATAATATGGGATATGGCAAGCCTTATTTCTGAAATTCAATCATGGATAGCGCTGCAAGGTGTGAAAAAAAGCATTGAGTCAGATTGCCAACACATTAATAAATACATTTGAATTTCATAAATGAACCAAAGATTTATATTTGTATGGTATTACAAGTGAATTGGAAGGCATTTTTTGAAGTGAATAAATGAACCAAAACGTTGGCATGTCTCTTCATCAATGTCGGCGTCTTCATCTGTTCCCAGTCGCGTTCTTCAGTGAGGGCGCCGATTTTCAGTTCCTCTAGGCAACACAATTTTCAACTTTAGATCTGGCACCAACACATTCTTTCCTCACTTTTTTGGTATTTTTCTTTTTATGTTCTTCGATTTTTCAATTTTAATCAATTTTGTTATCTTTGGCAGCCTTAATGTTCAACTAAATTAGATAATTTCTTTTTCTTTTTTTTTTTTCACTTTTATTGCTGAAAGATTTTTGTGGTTGTTTACAGTAATTAGCTTTGTTTGCTATCATGGGGATAGATTTTGTCGTTGCCTCCTCTTTCTTGGTTGTATTGTTTACTATTGTTGAGCTGTGATTGTTACTGGACTATGTTATATTCTTTTGCTTGTTCATGTTCTGTTTGGGAGTTTGTAATTTATGATCGTAGTTGATCACAGTGTTTGCTTGCTATCATTACTCCCTTATTTAAGTTCCGTATTATGTTGGTTGCTCATGCCTTGTTTGATTTGGTTTGCATTCTATCTTTGGAGGAGGTCTATGATGAGATGCTTAATGAATTGTGCCATAGGAGAAATTAATTTATTTTGGCAATGAAACTAAAGCTCTTTATCATATCCAAATATGGATTATATCTGTGTATGCTTCCTCTTCACGTAATCAAATCTAAGCCTGACCTCGGCCCAATTAAAGATCAGCATCGATTACGCTATTTTCCTTGTCAAAGTTATATCAACAACGGGCGATATTCTAGTTTGAGTGAACAATGTTCATCTTTTTGTTTCTCCATTTTATTAAAACTATATATAATTCTTATTTTAATTTTCTTTGAAGGACTATAGTTCATATTTATAAGCTCATGGATTTTATTTTTGGTCAGGTCTGAAACAGAAGTCATCCGAGACATTTTTGAAGCAGTATGGGACACTGTCGTATGTTCTAATTTGCCATCCTATGACGATAATTTAGTTGGAATTGACTTAAGGATGGATCAGATTAAACCACTCTTGGAGATAGAGGCAAATGACATTCGTTTTGTTGGGATATGGGGTATGGGTGGTGTTGTTAAGACAACTCTTACAAGAGTTATTTTTGAAAGAATCTCTAGCTTATTTGAAATGAGTTGTTTCCTTGATAATGTTGGGGAGATTTCAAAAAGAAGGCCCAGTTAGTTTGCAAAATGATATTCTTTCACATATCAATAGAGAGCCAGACATAGATGACAAGGATATGGGATGGTTCACCCTGTATCAGCTTTTTTGTAAGAAAAAGGTTCTTCTTATCCTTGATGATGTAGATGATGTGGGTCAATTAAAGAATTTAGCAAATCCGCGGTGGTTTGGGGCAGGGAGTAGAGTCATTTTAACAACTAGAGATTTACAATTATACATACATACATACATACATGTACATACGTTGAAACACATTCCAGATAAAAATATTTTAGGAGTTCTAAAAATAAGTTATGATGGATTGGATGAGATTGAAAATTAAGACAGTATTTTTAAATATTGCTTGTCTCTTCAATGGATGGAAGAGAGATGAAGTAGTTTAAATTTTTAGAAATTGTGATATTCATTCAGCTATTGCAATAAATATCTTGATTGAAAGAGCTCTGTTGATTGAAAAGAAAACATTGGATGGAGAAACCATATTAAAGGTGCATGATTTACTCAAGAATTAGCTAAGAGTATTGTTTTTCAAAAACCTAGTCATGTTCACCAACGAAGCAAGTTGTGGAATCTAGAAGACGTCAAGCAAGTATTGAAAACTGATGAGGTGAGTGCGTTACTTCTAAATGCTCATATGTTGTTTTAATAATTCTAATGCCTTTAATGTGCTTTACTATGAAATAATTTTCATATTATGCTTCTTGCAATGTACATTTTGTTAGGGATTTAGAGCAATACAAGCTATTGTTTTGCCTTATTACCTAGATGGAGAAATACTAGTACATCGTGAAGCCTTCTCAAAGAGGTATAATCTCAGGTTACTCCATATATCAAGTGAATTGAAACTTCCATGTGGTCTCAAATGCCTCCTAATGCATTGAAGGTTATTTAGTGGAGCTCATATCCACTAGAAACTCTTACCAGTGGAACTCACTTTAATATACATGTTGACATTCAAATGCCTTTTAGCAAAATAAAATATTGGAATGGCATGCAGGTGAAACACTTTATATCCCATTGTTTTCTTACATATTTGTGTTGATACTGATACAACTGTTTTGTGAGACTGAATCTCGATTTTTATTTATTTGGTTAGCGTATGAAGAATTTGACTTTTAGTGAAATTAAATCTTGAAGGGTGCTCATCTCTTGTTGTGGTTCATCATTCACTTGGAGAGTTGAAATGACTTGTTGAAGTGAATTTGTCACGTTTCACAAGGTTTAAAATCCTTCCGAAAAACTTGAAAATGAACTCTTTGACAAAGTTAAATGTTAGTTTGTGCGAAAAAATTCCAGTGCTTCCAGAGTTTGGGGAATGTATGAAAAAATTAACTATGCTTGATGCAAGTCAAACTGCTGTAACCAAACTTCCAGAATCACTTGGATTCTTGACTGCCCTTAGAGATTTGAATCTCAGTGGCCCCCGAAATGGTGTTCTTCAAATGTCTGGCTTCAATCAAACATCATTAACCATGGTGGACTTGTGCTATTGTCACCTTAGTGATGGATCGATTCCCGATGATTTAGGCGGTTTGTCATCATTAATTACTTTAAATTTGGAAGGAAATGATTTTGTTCATTTACCCAGTGGTTGCTTCTCTAATCTGTTTCAACTATTTCGTCTTTATTTGAGCAACTGTACAAGGCTTGAGTCGCTGCCAAAGCTGCCGCCAAAGTTAATTTTATTACATGCGGTACCGATTGTTACTTAATGGAACCTTTATCATCAGATGGAATGTGGTTATCTAGTTTCATCACTTGACCATGAGGTATGCTTAATCATGACCTATGTATCTTTTTCTTTTAACTAAATACATATATATATATATATATATATATATATATATATATATATATATATATATAAAACATGGTTTCTTTATTCCTTGCTTTAGCATCACCACCGAACTAATTATGAGAAAAGAGTACAGCCCATTCAGGTACGAAATGTTAGTGATAGAGTTGCATGTATTCTTTATTCTCCTTTTTGAAAGAAATTACTGGCAATGAAATTTTTGTGAACGTTGTTACAGTCAGGATATATACCTGAGGAAAATTTTCTTGCAATAATGAAGAATTCTGAGATACCTTCATGGTTTTCAAACATAGCCTTATCTTTCTTTGAAAAAAAAGAGTGGCGTTGAGGTATGAATTAGTGGTGGACATGCCTCCACATTTTCGTGCAAGTAAATGGTGTGGACTTGTTGTATGCCTCAAAATTAAAAACCTGTCGTCCCAGGAAAAACTAGTGATTTCTTGGAGTTGTAAAGCTCCTGAAGATTATTATATTTACAAAGATTGGGAAAATGAACTTTCACTTGGGTATGATTGGGAGCCTCGTGTTTGCCTAATGCTTTTAGATTTTAATGAGAAAACATGTTGGCAACATTTAAGAGGAAATAACAACCGCCTTCACATCATACTTAGCGTCACTTGTCAAGATTCTCGGTTCCTAAGATTGAAATGTGGGTGGCGGTCGCTGTGTAAAGAAGAGATACAAGAGTAGGGCAACACCACCTTTGATTTCAACAAGCACGCACAATCAGAGGTTGGTGCTGTTTTAATCCCATTTATCTTAAATTCATTCAAGCAATTATTGTATGTGTGTAGAATGAGTTATCCTCTTTGAACTTATTTTCATTTTATTTTATTTTCTTTATTTTTGTCGTTGTAATACTCCCCCTGTTCCGAAAGATAAGAAAAAGTTGACTTTTTTGGATATATATACTAGAAAATCTAATTAAAATATTTTCTTTGTGTATGTCATTTTTTCTCCAAAATGTTTCGTATAACTTATAAATTAATAAAAAATTTAAGGATATACAATATATGATATGATTAAATAATTTATTTAGCTTCATTAATTTGTCCAAAAAAATTCAATTTTATATTATATATATAGGTCTGGAAATAGTACCTCTGTTGTTTTTTTCATTAATTGTAATTCGATGCTCTATGGTTCAGCATAACTCTTGTCCTGAGCAACTGCCACATCCAGGACTGGGTAGTTCCAGAGGTGGAACTCAAGGAGGGAGAAAAGCGAGTGGCAGCAGTAACTATGATAGCTCAAGGAGACAGTAGCACAGCCACCACTCATGGTTTTTCAGTTTCTTAATTTTGTTATTGTTTAGATTTATCTTTATATTTATGTTTTTTTTTTGTATTTATCAAATTAACTAAAATTTGTGATGGCTAAATGAAACGATTCAATGTTAACCTTATTGGATTTTTGCAGTTGAATCAAATTTGATGAGAGTTTGAGTTTATTGTCCCTTCCTTAGGATGATGATCAATGATTCTTTTGGTTCTTGTTATTATAGAGGAATATATGCAAACGGAATTTATATCCTTCTTGGAAAAGTATGATTGAGCTTACCAATTTTGTTTTTGTGAATTGTTGAAGTTGTAACTAACAACTCGGGTGCTTTCTAAATTTCTTTTACTTCACAAATTCAACTTATTATTACTAAAGTTCTACAGAAAAGAACTTACTCCCGTCTCCCCTCTTTATAAGCAATTTTATCTCTCTTGGGATTTATCCATAATATAAGAAACTTTTTTCTTATGTCTTAAAATTTAAACCACTGTTTCTTTTAATAATATCTTTATATTAATTATCCCTTACTCACAAATTTATCTCTACATATCTTTAGTTAATGAAGATGATATTATTGCTGCATTTGAACAAATTTATATGTATTTTTTATCCAAGTGAATATTATGACATTAGGTGCATATTCAAATCAAGACTAGTTATGGATAAATTTGCACTTGAATCCTTTTATAAAGCCTCGACTGTGTGTGGGTCACAGGTCCCAGCTCTCGAGCCAGGTTCTTTAAGAAAAATCAAGTCCTTTATGAACCTCTAGAAACAATTTAATTATTATGTCTCTTTGATTGTAAAGTTCGTCAAGTTCAGCTCCATATATAATGAACTGAAAATAATTAAGGGTTGCTAGAACTACCCTCATTTTATTCAAATAATAATTTGGATTTTGGTGAGGAAAAATGCATATATATCCAATAATCATAAGAATAGAATAGACCAGCATTAAAAAAATTTGTAGATATTGCAAATATTGGTTGGGATAGGTAAGAATTCGGTTGTTGTGGCCATAATTTTATATGACCAGACACGTACACAAGAGAAAGTGTGGTCTCTGCGATGATATATAACAATATATTTTCCCTAGTTCTAAATATAAAATAAAATTTATAGTGCAAATTACACTATAAATTTTGTCTTAGAGCGGAGGTAGTGTTTCATTGTATAGGATTATTGATCCTGCACAATTTTTCTCCTCCAGTACAGTATGTCCACTAGTTTTTTTAATTTATTTTTTTATTTCTTTTTCTTTGGAAAATAGTGGTATGATCGATTATGCTGTTGCAGATTCCGATTCGGATATACAACGATGAAGAAATAAAACCTTTTAAATGAGTTTCAACCAACTTTTCCTTTCTTAATGCACGGCTTATATTAGGTAGAACTATGGTAGTTAAAATCTTGATTTATTATTGCGATTTTATGTTTTTACGATTTTTTTCATTAAAACAATTTTACTAATTTTCCAAACGTTTTTATGTTTTTACAATTTTTTTTGTTACGATTTTACGTTTTACAATTTTTTATTCCTCTTTCGATTTAACGTAAAATCTCGATTTTAACTAACTTGAGTAGAACATTGATTGAAACATAGCCTAATTCTTTTATCATGTGCTAGGAAATAATACTCCTTCTCCTTTAAATACATTTTTTTTATTTATTTTCTATATTTCAACATTATAATAAACCATTTCATGAAAGGGTAATTAATATTTTTTAACTTAAAATATTCTTGGGGATATATCAAAATTATTTACCTAAAAAAAAGTATTGCTCTGAACCTTAATATAAAACATATTTACTTAATTTGATTAGATTAAGGATGTTCGTTAACTTAGTTAATATATCATGTATTTTATAAAATATCCTAGTTATCTTTCTTAATCATTTCATTCCCTCTCTTCTTCTTTGGTTATAATTGAGAGAGCATTAATAGGGATAAATTAAGAAACATTGACAAATATGAAAACTATGTCTTATATTTAGGACCAATATAAACTTCCCAAATATGTGTTGGTTATAATTGAGAGAGCATTAATAGGGATAAATTAAGAAACATTGACAAATATGAAAATTATGTCTTATATTTAGGATCAATATAAACTTCCTAAATATGTGTCATATTAAGACCGGAGGAGTAATAATTAGAAATAAATTCTATTAATAATTAATATTAAAAAATGACGCAGTTTTTTTAAAAAAGGAGAGTCTAAAAAAAAAAAAGAGAGAGGAGGATTTCGTTGACGGTGCCGTTAGTCGACCTAATGGTAGAGATCGAGGACGCAGCTTCAAAGAGAAGAGATCAGACACTAGAGATTGAGGATAGACGAAGCTTCATTACTATGATTTCTACTACAAAATGAATATAAAGCATAAAAATCCCAACACTTGGTCAGATTAAAGAGGTTTAATTTCACATAAAGTCAAATTAAGGTTGCATCAAACACTTGGAGTACCTCTATCATGCTACTACTCTCTATAATTCAAGCCTTTTACCAAACAGCAAGTAATCATGAATCAAGGTCTACAAGAGAGGTAGCAGACTTTCGAGCCTAGCTTGGACCCGGAGATTAGAGATTGGAGAAGCGATGTTGGAACAAAAGGGAGAGGGGAAGAGGAAATTGGACCATCGTCGACGGCATCGTTAAGATTTTCCACCACCACCTTCTTCTTCATTCTCACATACTACCGTCACCGGATATTGTGCCTTCTCACTCCACCACTTCCAAACAAACTTGGGCGACGTCGATGGTTTTTTCGCTGGGAATCTTCTCAACGAATTGAAGGAGCTCTTGAGAGTTCTGGGTCTTCAGCGAGGTTGAGGTACTGGATGAGCTGAGGAAGGGTAATTTTGTCATTTTCTTCTAATTTCAAAATAGATAAATTGGGAACTCATGAAATAGGGAATACTGAAATTGGGAACTCATGAAATAGGGAATACTGAAATTGGGAACTCATGAAATAGGGAACACTTCTTTGTCCTTTATCATTTATATTGGTCTTTATCTATCTTTTTCTCATTATTTAAAATTTTAAAACATGTGAAAATTATTTGTAAACAGGTGAAGGGAAGAAAATACAAGGAACGGAACTGTTGAAATAATCGGTTGTTGCTGACCCTTGTGTGTTGTGCTTTCTTTATTACTTTACAGTCAACTCCAGAAGCTTCAAGCGCTCATTCTTTTATGGCCAGAGCCCAAATTCTTGCGCCCTTTTTTCCTATTGCCGGGAATTTCAGCCGTGTTTCTTCCCCTTTTCTTTTACTTTCTGCTTCATTCAGCTTTCTCACCTTTCATACCTGCATGAGATTCTTACTTCTCCTCTCGTTTTAATCGGTACTGATTTTTGTCTGTAGACTTAACGAAGCATCTTCATCTTCATCACTCTTGCTATTTCATCACTTCTCCTTTTCATTGAGTTTTATTTTTCTTGATCTGAATTGATTTAGCAATAATATTTTCCATCACGGTTAATTTGAATAGATGCAATAGGTTGTGATTCATTGGAATCTCAGTTATGGATTTTGGTTTCATCGCTAGACTATGAGGTGTGTTTGTATAACTATGAACTAGATGTATTTGTCCTCCTTTTCTTAAAATAACCATATCCTTATGATGTAATGGTTTTCTTGTTTTAGTTTCGTCGTACAACTAGATATATTTAAATAAATTGCTCGCACACATGTTCTGTTTATTTATTTCTCTATGTTCGTATATGCTCTGTTTCTTTGTATTGTTGCATCAACACATTACATACCAATATTGTCTATTGCTATTTGGTATCATCAAAATCAAATTTATTTATTTTTCACTATTATTTTCCACTCTCTACAGTCCTAAATATAAGAGCTATATAATTTATAGATATTAAGGAATTTAGTAAAGTTAGTTATTTGTAATGAATATATATTGATTTATATTTTTTAAACAAATACCCTCTTTGATTATTACCCAATTGATGAAGTCCTCTTTTCATATATATATAATCAATAGGGATAGTTTAAAGGAAAAACCTATAAATTTGGAAAATAAAGTGGATTGAGTTGTTATACTTAAGATCAAAGGAAATACTCAATTAGTTCTTATACTCCCTTTGGTCTTAAATACTACTACTTTCAGTCCTAATTATAAGAGTTAGTTGACTTTTTTTAAAAAGATTAAGAAAGCTAAATAAGTTACTTAATCATTTCGTATGTTAAATATTCTTAAATTATATATTAGTTTATTAGTTAAACTAATAAGTTTTGAAGGAAAAAATAAAAATAAAAATACTTTAAAATAATTTAATTAGCTTCCATAATCTCTTAAAAAAAAAGTCAATTAGCTCTTATAATTAGGATCGGAGGGAGTATAAGACAAAGTTGACTTTTTTGGAAAGATTAAAGAAGTTAATTAAATTACTTTAGGGTATTTATTTTTATATATTTTTTCTCTAAACTAATTAGTTTGACTAATAAACTGATATATAATTAAAACTTCCTTAATTTCTTCAAAAAAATTCAACTTTATCTTACATTTAGGATAGCGGACGGAGTATTTAAGACCAAGAAAGTTTCTTTGTAAGTTTTCAAAAACGTTTAGTTAATTTTGTTGCAGTCCGAATACCTTCCCCATAAAGATTTTGTTGCAATTATTTTGGGAGTTGAAATGCATCATGAGTACTCAGTGTACTCATCTCTGCCCAATGGTGCTTCATTTAAATGAGAAAACAAGTTGGCAATATCCAAGAGGTCATAACAATTCCCTTCACATTAAACATGTTGGCATTGTTTAGAACAATAAGAGAATATATAGGTAATAATGATTATTCATCTCTTTTAATTATCTAATTTTGTTTATCCAAATCGTATGGTTTCATGCACTAACTTAAACTCGTAATTATGCATGAAACTTGGATCCTTTTCTCTTTCAAAATTTGAAACATGGGAGGTGTTCGCAGCTGGATGGCTTATCCAAATTGAAGGTTTTGAAGCTTCTTAATATTTTCTCCTTCATCTTGCTCTTCACTGGCTCTTACATTTCACAATGGTTCCAAGCACATATGAGGAAAGAAAAGGAAGGTCTTGCTCATCGTGTCAACAGTGGGCAAGAAGCTGATCACTAATCCTAACACCTATGGAACTTTAACTGGTTTGATTTAGGCAGCAACACACTTAGGTAAAGTAAGAACATTGGAGATTGTTACATGTCTATTTCTGTTCATAACGACAGCTTATATAAAGTTCATATTTGTTTCAGATGGGGAAAACACATTCCTTCTGTTGGTAACCAATCAATAGTCATATTGTCTAATGGAGCTCTCAGGATGGCAATGTTCAGGTTAGGTAAGAAATCAAACATCTATTGATTTTTCTTGGTCCACTTATAAAACCTGATGCTTGAATGGATTCAACAGATTCATGACATCGCAATCTAGCATTAAAGAGACACATTGAAAGCTGCAATTGTTTAAGTGATATTGTCTTTCTTTTTAGATTTTGCCTTGTACAGTTTTAGATCACGAGAAGATAGATATAATATAATGGGATTTTTTAAATTAAAGTGAAATACACTTCAAATCATGCACATTGAATTCAGCTTTTTCTTTTCACCATTTCCCTGTAAGCTTGTATATAAGTATTAGCGATCCTGCACTTTTGTTTTAACCCACTAAGTATATTCATTAGTTTAATTTCATAACTGGTTCTTTTTATGTATTTTCCTTTTTTACGTGTTTTCTATGGTAAATAATATGATTATTTTATTGAAAATTACCAATGGAACAAACCCAAAAGGTCACTTGTATGTTGGATTTAAGTACAAACAAGTGGTATTATAATTTTCAGGGGCGGTGAAAAGAGAGGAATGATTGGACTATGTGTCTATGCATCTCTGAAAGTACATGAGAGGATGATTCATGTTGCTTGCAATTTATAAAATGCAGCTATTATAATTTATAAATTTCTATAATATACAATGAAAGTGTCTTTAGACAATTTTTTACAGTTGGATTAAAAATGGTAAAAACATTTCCTATTATCTGTGCTTGTCTTAGTTGATAAGAGTAGATGGGGTGCTGCTAGTAGAGATTCAAAACCTCAAAAGAATGTAATAAACATCATGTGTGTATTAACTTTTATATATTATTTCCAAAAAAAACAAAAAAAAAATCTTCTATATTTGCGGACCATACAAAATATAGGTGCAAAAACAGGGCAAGAGAGGAAGGATTCACGGCTTTGATCTAACTCAATCGTTGGACCCTCAGATTTATTTTCCAACTTCTCTGTTTCTGCCAAGAAGTCATATCCCCAACACTTCATTTTCCGATTCTGTCGCTGAGCCAATGCTCACCAACTTCAGATCTAACTCCGATGCAGCTAGTCATGGAGGTTACCATCGAAGATCATCAGCTCCTGCATTGCAATCAGGAAACTTCCAATACCAACTCCTGCTCAGGAGATCTGTATCATTCATTCTATATTACTTTACATCAGGAATATTTATTCTTGTTTTTGCTTGACTAGTAGCTAGTAACATGATCCTACCATTGAAGATTATGGACGTTAGAGCAAATTGATTTGAAAGAAGAAAATTTTGGAAGAAGCATATATCCACTTTCGTGAATATTACAATCACAAATAATGAGTGTCACTAACAGTGGCGGAACTTGGAGGAAAAGTTTTGGGGGGCCAAATAGTGGTGGGGGAACCGAAATTTTTTTTTTAGGAAAGCTTTAAATTCATTAAAAATGAAAAGAATGAAAAAAAAAATATTCATGAAATCAAGTTAATTAACTTCATCTACAAGTGTAGTGTAGAATGGGTAAAAGTATAGTAAAGGATACACCACAAAAGTAAATTTCACTGATAAGCTAAAAATTTCAGGTAATTAGAATAAAACATAGAAAAGAATGACAAGATTAACATAAATCATACAAAATCCTACATGGAACAAAGATTGAATTATAAGCCTAAAATATAAAAAGAGGGGAAAAAAAAAGAAGAAGAAGAAGTTGGGGGGCCAAAGTTATATTCATTATTTTGGGGGGGCCAAAGTTGTATTATTCACTAAAAAAGAAAAAATTCCACTAAAAATTTTTAAATAATTTTTTTTTTTGGGGGGGCCATGGCCCCCGCTTGTCTCTTCAAACCTCCGTCCCTGGTTTGGTCCTTGATAATTGAATATTATTACACTTATTTGTATCTCTTGGTGAATAAATTTAGGATTGTTTAGTTAATAAATAATGGATTTTATTACTTAATCGAGCTTTGAGCTTTTAATTGGATTTAATTCATTTTTATGATTAAATTCTGGATTTATAGTGATTTAGTATTTTCGTCATAACTTTTGATCTAGATATCCGATTAACCTGATTTTTCTTTCTTTTTTTAAATGATTCAGAGAGCTACAATTGTTATAAAGACTCGGAAGGCTGATTCAAACAAGAAGATGGACGAAATTGGAGCTAAAGACAAACGTATTTTTCTGGATTTTTATTTTACTCGAATTTTGTAATAAAAGTACAATTTTTAGAGATTTCTTTTTTTTTTTTAGGGATTTCCTATTGATTAGGGATTTCCTATTGCATTTTCCGTTAACAAAACTAACGGTATTAAAATCTTAGAACCAAAAATATACTTTATAAAGTTAAGGGGTTAAAAATATACTTTATATAAATTTAAATGACTAAAAGTATACTTTAACCGATAATTAGTTGTCATTTTCAGTTTTACGCACTCAAATAGGGTACATCATAATGTTTGAAAGTAGATGATATATAGTTGGAACGTTTCCCAGGTACTATACTCTCACATTTATGTGATTTGATTGTATAAACAAAAAAACATATACAAACAGATCCACATTAGCTTTTTTCCCCCAAAAACATTTAGATAATTAAAATTACGTGGGTGTGGATGGATTCCTTATTTGAATGAACGGTTGTACATTCTTCAGAACCAATGAAAATAGATAATTTAATATAGGTTTCAATCCTATAGGAGATACTCACTAATACTATTTCACGCATGATTATATTTTATCATTTGGAACCACAAATATCATAATATATAATCAACGAAAACTCAAAAAATGGCAGGTAGGTCTCTTTAGCCTTTTGTCCATATATTTCTTATATTTGTCTTCATGCAGATCCAGTTTTAATTTATTTTTCCTTTTCGTTTCCAAGTCATATCTGTCTATATGCTTCTTATATTTAGTTACTACTAGGACAAATGCATCCAAGAAAAGATCAATGCATAGAAATGCCTTGTGCTCCCAAAAAAGAGATGCAAGAGTTGGGCAACGCCAATCATCGATTTCAACAAAGTTAATAGAAGCAGAGGCTGGTGCTTTCAAAGTCCTATGTATCTCAAATTCAAGCAACCATTGTATGTGCTATCTGCCTTATCTTAAAAGCATGTCATTGTGATAACGATGCATATTTATCACTCTGGTTGTGTTGTTCCTTGGTTGGTTCAGCACAAATCCAACTCATTACTTAAACTCAAATTGCAACAAAAAAACATCTTATTATGATGTGAGAATATTATTGATGAGTGTTTGTAATTTTTAAGCATGGGGTATGTCCTAATCCTAGTGAGCTCTCAGGATCCCTAATCTCTGAGCATGCAGGCATGCTCTTAAATTTATTAAAATGTGAGGATGCTAATGGATCCAAATATTTGTTTAAAGTTTTCTTACAGAATTCATTGTACTCCTCCCTGTTACATCTTTAGGGCTCCGAAGCAGAACAAACAACACGTTTATATCTCATCCCAGCTAATAGCAGGGCAAAAAAACAAAACAAAAAACAGAAAGCATATGGAGTTGCACATAATGAAACTCGTCCAAAATAGGTTGAGTCTCATTGGTGAGCTCCCAATCCCAGCATCACTCAACAAAGGTCTTGGTTATTTTCTTCTTTTCTCATAGCAAAATCTACCTGAAGTTATATTGGGAGTGCACTCAGGGTGTGCCAAAACTACGTCATCTCACTGGAAAAATAAGCAAAGGGTAATATGTAAAAACAATTTAAACCACAGGGATCAACGAAAACTAAAGATAATAACCAAATAATTTACAATTCTTAATAACCTAGACACACCTCACACTCCCAGTGGCACTAATCTGTGATCAATTGGAACACTAGTAGATTACGAATATCGTTTATAAATAATTAAATATGTGATAGCTCACTGAATCGATTCAACATTAATAATGGATTGTTTGAGTTGATACAAATTGGATGAGAAACTTGAGTTCAAAATCACTTTCTTAGGATGACCATCCATAACCTTTTTGGTTTTTACCATTATGAAATAGCTTCTGGCCGAACTAGTAAACACATGCAACTTTCATTTATTTATAGTAAAATATATTATACCCACTTTAACTTTTGGTAATGGTGGAAATATTGAAGAGCGAAAAGGGGATTCCAATTTTAGAGTTATTACGATGTTGGTACTTTTTTTTCCCGATACGCCAAGATTAGTATTTTTTTCTTTCTTTCTTTTTTTTCCCCCATTTTCTGAGTTTATGGCAGACTTTCTCTGCTTCCTTTCAACTAGCTACTTTTGATATTATTATTCATTTTTTTTCCCATAAAGTCCACACAACAATAAATGAATTACAATATTCCAATAAATGATTCATTACTTGTTGTAGAAAGATTCCAATTAAAAGTAGCTACACAACAATAAAGGAAATAAGATTCCAATGAACCACAAGCATGTAATACCAAAAAAAAACATAACAAACTCGATCCTCACATTGTAAGCTAAGTTCTTAAGAGGATTGATTGGGTGTGTTTTTAGAAGCTAAATTGATATAATAATTTCAAAGCAGAGAAGCTGAAGAATACTCTTTTTTTCATTTATTGTTGTGTAAACTTTATAATCTTGAGGTACAATATATATTGATTCGGGATAAGATTGCAAAGTTCTAATAGAGGAAATGAGATTTAAGTTTTTTCTTAATTCAAGTGAAACATATTTAGAAGAGTGACTTATAAATAGTAGGTACAAACAAAAGAGTATAAAGTGAATAGAGTAAAGCAAAAAAGCATAATTGCTTGGACTCGTAAGTGGAGAGCCGACCATATGATGTGTTTATACGAGTTGGGTTTCTCTTATCATTCTTTTCTCACCATCTTTTATAATCTCTAAATTATATCCGTCCAATTGAAATAATACTACTTTGACTTATTTCTCATTTTCCCAATCAACAACCCATATTGGGCTGATGAGAAAAAATGAGAAAAAAGAGAAGGAGAGAATTTCCTTCCATGTTTATGCACGAGAGTAATTAGTATGTAGGTGCCTCTCTTGCTTTTATGTTTCTTCTTTGTCCTTCTTTGATCCTTCTTTACTTCATTCCCAAACACATGAAATTTAGATGAGACGTTCAGATATTAGAGTTTCAACATTATGCTTCCACATTAGTTTTTGTTCTAAATTTTTAAAAGGTTCAAGATGAACTGGTCTTCAAGTGGGCTTTATTTTATGTAAAATCGGAGCTTGATTTGGAAGCCACTTGAGCTAATTTTTGACAGTGCTATTAATATTTTTTGTTTAATAGGATAATTTAGTGTTGACTCTTGGATGATAAGGAGGAAATTATAAATGATAGAAAGATTAGGGATTAAGTTTCAGATGAGTAAAAAATTCAAGAACTGAAATATATATACTGGTTTAAACATTAGAGATTGAATTATAAGTGACTCAATACTTCAATTATCAAAAGAATAATTTTTCCTAAAAATGAAAAACAGAATCGAGCATAGTCTAGTGGTCTCACGTATCTTGGTTGTGCAGTTGTGTGATAAAAGTTGTTTGATGGCCTTTATTATTTTTCGTTGTAGTATCAACGTAGAGAACTAAATATGTTAATGAATTGCTCACACACATTGAGGTGTGTCTATTTCTCTGTATTTTTATATGCTCTGTTTCTTTGTAATAGATATGTCAATATGTTATATACCAAAATCTTCTATTGCTATTGTTATCGATATCTAATCAATTCATCTAATTTGTTTAGCCAAGTCTTATAGTTTTATGTATGTGCTCACTTAAACTTGTAATTATGTACTAATGAAAAAGTTGGATCCTATTGACTTTCCATGTTGGAAACAGGGGAGGTGTCGTGTTCAGAAGGAGGGCTTATATATAAATTGAAGGCTTTGGAGCTTCATAATTGACTTACTTAATTCAATTATGGCCCAAAAAAAAAGGGAGGTTTGATTTTTTTTTCCTTCTAAAATTGAATTAAATTGCAAACTGAAGTGAAGTGTAGAAGCCAACATATTAGAAGACTACAGTAGAGTAAATAATGATCAAAGTTTCAAATTCAACAAGCCTACAACAAAGAGGCATTTAATCAAACACTTTCAGTACAATATTCTAATCATAATTCCTAAACCTAGAAATCAAAATTATTAACCAATTTGAATGGAGTTATAAGACCAAATAATAGACTTATCCTTTATCCACCTCTTAGCTAGGAGTCAAGGTGGCCACACAAAGGGAATAAGTGACACCGAAATTGAGTAATGTAATTGATGGATGGAAGTAATTGAATTTGATATTAAAACTGTAAGTGAAAGGGGGGACATGGCGTCAATGTAACCTGCAAATGAAGTTTTTTTTTTTTAATTTTTGGGAAATGTTCAAAATGATATTCATTACTCTAATAATTAAAATGTTCCATGGGATACAGGACAATAGTTATTATGCAATAAAAATAAGAAAAAAGATATTGAAACTTGTAAATGAAGTTGTAACAATGTGATAACATAAATTAGAATAAAATATTCGAAATAAAAATTTAATTGAATTCAACAATTAAGTGTTTAAATTCCTTTAAAAACCCATGGACGAAATTAAGCACAACTGACTTAATTTAACCACTTTAAAGATCTAAAGCCTAATATTGAGTGTATAAAATCATGAAAATAATAAAAAATATCAGTCAATAATCACACTTCTTATTTACAAAATATCATCAGCTGGGTACACTTTTTCCACTGTCATTACAACAATTGGGGTGCAGTCAAATTAACAAAGCTAATTAAAATAAAATATCTTAAATTTTACTTAAATATAATGGCATTTTACTTATTTACCTTTATCTTTGAATGACCAATGTATCATTCACCTCCCCCAAGTAGTCGAGTACTCTTCTAGGAATTAGCTTGAGCTCATTGGAGTTGGGTGAGTTGGTTGAAATGATTGAGATTGCACCACTCTCTTATCTCTTCTTTACGCAACACTCTCCACCCATATTCCATATATTTGGAAACCATGACGGTATTTTGTTCCCACGAATAATTGCACAAAATTCTTAGGAGAACACATTTAGTTGACTCTCCACCATTGTTGTGAAAATGTTGTGCTAAAACGTAGAAACATCCGTTTCTACATTTTTTTTCCGGAAAACGAGTCGCCACGGTGGTCTGGACGGGTTTGAGGTGGAAACGGCTGGAACGCCGTTCTGACTCGGTGAACTCGTAAAAACGTCGACTGTACTGAGTTCAGTAATCTGTTTTTTTTTTTTAAAAAAAAAATCAGAATCCCCAATTAAAACGAAAACTGACCAGGAACCCTGTTTGGGTGTGTCAGCCATGGGTTCAGTCTTCACTGCTTCTTCATTGTTGTGAATGACACTGTCGGCGAGAGAGAAAGAAGAAGACGAAAAAGAAGGATGCAGTGTCAGTCAGCTGTGGCGCTGTGCTTGCGACGAGAGGAAGAGGAATGAGGAAGAAAAATACGGAACACGAGAACAACTGACTTAATTAATTAATTGGTTCCTAGTCAAAACGCAGAGTTTTGATCAGGGACCGATTTGCAAAGTTTAAAACTTTTTTAAAAGAGGGATTGAACAGAAACTTTTGTAACTTGGGTTCAAGCTTTTATTTTCAAATTTGATCTAATCTTTTCTAACATCTACAATCCAAAATAATTAATATAACATTAAATATTTTGAGAAATTAGAAATTTTGAATTTAACTCCAATGACTTAAATTAGAGATGTTGATCTCTTTTATAATTTTATTGTCTTGTGTTTTGATTTTAATATATATTATGATAATTGAGTTTCAACTTGATTATTTTCTTGAGTGTTTGGACTTAAATTTGTGATGACTTTAATGTATTGGTATGTTTTAGTTTTATATATGTTGGATTTTTTTTTTTTGGAAACTCTTACATTTCATTTATGTTTTATGATTTTACGTTTTTGCTCACCCTTACCATTTCTACATAGATTCTACGTTTTAACAACACTGCTCTCTGCCCATATCCCATTTATTTGGAACTCTAGTGGGATATCATATTTCTCATAAGAGATTACATATTTGGTTCGTCCATGATGCTGAACTGCAAAATTAGTCATGTTATATATGTACTTAAAATGAATACACATAAATTGTTAGATATATAGATTTTAGGAAGACACACATACCTCATGGTCAAGTGCAGCAACCAAATTTTATAATTGTCAATCTGATAAAGGTTTCATTGAATTACAACGCAATGCATTTAATCGAATTAACTGTGGTGGAAGCCTTGGCAATGACTTGAGCCTTTTGCAACAATCCAATGAAAGAAAGACAAAATTGCTCAACTATATTCCATGCCTGTTTATTTGCCATACATTATATGATCAACTATATTCCTGATATTACCCCAAAAAAACTACATTCATGTTAAACCAATTGTTGCTTTCTAGAATTTCAAAAAACTTCCTTATGCAATCACGTATTATTCTTTCCAACCTCCTGTAAGCATTCATTTCTCAATCACAAACACAAACCATTGCTTTTCCTTGTTAAATAGCCGTTAAGGAATCACTTTTACTCTGGTGTGTTTATGGCTGCCATTTTCAGTCCTGTAAGCTTAGTTCATGGCAAAACTTGATGTTTTTATATCTTTTCACTTTCAACTTGTGTTTTATGTCCTGTAATAGCTGTGAAATTTGTTCTGCTTACCAAGTGGGATTGCTACTGCTGCCGTGCGTATCTATGTTTGTGTGTGAGCTTGGGTCTCATGGATGAAAAATCCAGTGGTATAAAAAAAAAAAAAAAAACTTGGCAACCAGCTGAAGCAATGGCATATTGAATCTTCTAAATTAATTAACATTCTTTTTATTTATACTTATTTGTAAGTTTTTATATTGGTTGCTATTACATGTAAAGTAGTATAATTTGGTGCAGCGTTTCGGCTTTTAGCTGCATACTTACCATTTTGAATTCTGGAAAAACAGCAAGGATGTTAAGTGGACCAACACATTGGTGTTATGAGTGTCGACATCCAGTTGCACTTGAAGTCGGAGAGGTCATCCGCCCCTACTGTCATGAAGGATTTGTGCAAGATCTCAATGAGAGGCATGAGTTTCAACCATATAATGCCGTTGAAGAGTTTCATCATATGCCTGGTTTTTTTTGATGTTTTACATGCCTTTATGAGAGCTTCTGAACCAAGCTTTGGGCGTCCTTTTGACAATTTCTCGAGGCAGAGAATAGCTGGGCAAGACCCCAACATTGGTGTCAGACAAAGGTCTGATAACGCTAAATTTCGTGAATGGAGTCAAGATTTTTTCAAATCTGGCCCTTCTTTCATGTTTCATGGTATTGGAGTGGAACCTAGGCCAATTGATTTTGGTGGTTTATTGACGGCCCCTGGACTAGAAGCATTTATTCAACAGCTCACCATGAATAATCATAGAGGCCCTCCTCCAGCCTCCCATTCTTCAATTTATGCGATGCCTACCATTAAGATCACCCGAGCGCATCTTCGCTTTGATTCACACTGTCCGGTCTGTCAAGAAAAATTTGAGCTTAGGCTAGGCAAATGCCCTGTCACTACAAAAGAACCATCCATTTGTGGCGGTCAAAAACGCCCATTTGTGGCGGTTTTTGGTGTGACAAATGACATTTGTCACGGTTACACAAACCGCGACAAAAAGCTATGAGACAAATTGTTTTGTCGCGGTTCATAATAACCGCTGCTACATGAAAATAAACCGCTACATCTACTATAGCGGTTTATAATAACCGCCACTATATATGGCTACGCTGACAACTTATACACACAACTGTCGCGGTAAAAAAACCGATACAAAATGGAAAAAGTTCTGGTGCCTTTTTTAATTTTACATTTGTCGCGGTTTAGTAACCGCTACAAATTCGTCCAAATATCTTAAAAAGGCCATATCTTTTGTAGCGTTTAATAACCGCCACAAATAATTAGTCCATTTTTGTAGCGGTTTATAACCGCCACAAATAATTCCCGCCAAGATTTTTACAAAAAATGTTGGCGCCATTTTTTCCTTTACGTAGCATTTTGTAACGGTTTAGGTTGTGGTTTCTCTTAGTTTAGGCGGTGTGCCTACTGATATTTTGATATTTGTAGCGGTTGTAGAACCGCTACAAAATTGTGAATTTTTTTTTAAAAAAATATTTCACAACTCTTAATTAAATTATTATCTCATTTATATTTTTACGGAAAATGATATTAAAATATAATAATTGATTGTATAAAGTAGTATAGATATGGAAAATAATGAGAATATCTAAATATAATAACAATAACTTATGAGTTAGTAAAAATAAAATGAATTACTAAAAAAAGTATGGAAAAGTGGATCGATGAATAAGTATATGAAAGTAAAAAAGAAGTTGAAAATTAAGAAAATGTACTTGTAAAAAAAAAAGAAGTTACAAGTTAATATAAATAAGGTAGAAGAAAAAACAAATATTATCAAGCTGAGTGACACTTACCCTATTCAAACACTTTGTCTCGTTGAGAAAACGTAAAAATATGAGAGAAGTTGGAGAGAAAACGTGTGCATAAACCAAAATGGAGCATATTGAATGTGATTTGGTGGGGGTATATATTTTGATCTCAGCGGATCATTTTGTGGCGGTTTAGGTTGCTTTTTCCGTAGCGGTTTATTTTAGTAGCGGTTTTCTATGGTTTGTCGCGGTTTAAGAATTAGTCGCGGTTTTTTAGGGTTTAGTGGCGGTTTTAAACCGCGACAAAAACTTTTTTTTTTTGGATTTTTTTTAAAAAATAACAATAAAAGGAAGAGTAGGGATACAAATAACTTTTTTTGGGTTTTTTTTTTTAAAAATTAAAGTAAACTGAAGAGTAGGAATAATTTTTGTTCTCAATCTTCGTTGGCTTCCCTGCAAAGAAAGTTTGTATAAAAAGTTACGTGTGAGTTAATATAAAATAAGACATAGAAAAATTTTTGGAAGTAAAATTTTTATATTTCATGTTGCGGATATTAAAAGACGTACCAAACTATAAGTAAAGTGTCATCGCCGTATGGGAAGAAGTTTTTGAAACTGGCGGGATGTAGCGGCTCACAATCGTAGGCGACGTTTTCACCATCGTCCATGTCGTATAGGTCCCGAGGCTTTAAGTAAACCACCATATTCCAATCCCTGTGCCTCTCATCGGCGACGTAATAAACTTGATGGGCCTCTGAGGCAAGAATATACGGCTCGTCATCTTCAGGTTGACCAGTGTCAATAGGGCGGGAGAAATTCACGGATGTGATGCCTAAGTCATCGGTCGTGAGTCCCCAGGACGTTGTTATATTCGCCCACAAACACTTGAACAACGTCACAGAGAAAAGGCCTTGGTAACTTATCCTGACCACATCAAGCAGCTTTCCATAATACGGGACGTCCCCGAACTACATGTTCCCGTCACTTCTGCTGGCATAACTCCTCGTCCCAAACGTACCGTATACACCCGAGTTTTGGGTCAGCGATCCCTGATCTCGTGAAACCGTGCAAAACTTGAAGCCATTAAAATTGTATGCTGTAAATCTTTGGGCGTGGTCAAGCGGGCCGAGTGCGAGAGCTCTGAATTCTGGTGAGTGGGGAAAGATTTACGGGAGATGGGAGTTTGTGGAGACACGTGGCTAGATAAGCATGACTGATTTCAACCGGCAAAATTCACCTTGACAAACTCGAATAAGGAAATCTATGCCCTCTGATTTGGATGCAAGGATCAAAAAGATTGTTGATAAGGCAATTTTTGATCTCACTGATAGGATAGAGGCAGAAGTGGGAAAATTGGTGTCTGAGGTAAACAAGGGACATAGCACGGTGGATACTCAAAAAGAGTTCAACATAGGCCAGGAAGAGCTGAAGGAACGCCAGAAAGAGCTGAAGAGAAAGTTAAAGGCCTTAGTGATCAAATTGGAGACCACTCAGTGAGCATATCTACTCTCTTGGTGACTATGATGAATTTAAGTGACAAAATGGACAAAATATTGAAGAATTAGTCCATGTCAGCTTCCGGTTCTGGTCTTGGTACATCTACCTCAGTTGATCCTAATCCTACCATGCCCAAAACAACCTTTGAACTAGCCACCTCTGTTGAACTCGAGACCTTTATCTCAGCCACTCAGATTAACCCTCCTTCTCTGCAAGAGGATTCTATTTCTACACCTTCTCATATCCCAGTTGATCCACCCTTGTTTGCTGATGACAAAGGGGGAGAAGAACATAAGTGAAAAGGAGAAATCTATTTTTTTTTTTAATTTGATCATTTCAATTTCAGTTGTATATTTGCTTTTGAAACTCTACTGCTTATATTTCATATTTTCTTTCGAAACTCTACTTAACATTATGGTTTCTACCTTGCTAACTTTCTGATGAAGGTTTAAGTTTTTGCAGTTTACATACTTAGATTTTTCTGCTGCTAAACTTTGATGTCTATCTGGTAATCTGAGGAAATATGCTTTAAATTGAAAGTTGGAACAAGAGTTTATCAATTAAATATATTGATATATGCTCAACTGATTTTTTTTTAAAAGCTGCATCATGACTTTCAATGTTAATTGATGAAATGAACTATCTAATGAACTGTCATGAAATGTCTATGTTTAACTTATAAAATTTCAAGTTTTGCAAATGCTTTGACCAAATTCACTTTCTCAATGCTTAAATGATCAAATCTAATTTTTGAAAGCAATTGATTGTTTACAAGTGTTGTCATCATCAAAAAGGGGGAGAATGTTAGTTCTCTATGTGTTTTCATGATAACTGACAATTGTAAACAATGTATGGATGTTTTTGTAAGCTAAATGATTGTTAAAACTTGTTGTTTTCAACCAAAAACATTCTGTCAACGCCAAACTCGAGCCTAGATTGGCAAACTCGAGTTTGATACTGACAGAGAGCAAAACTCGCTAGTTTGCTTTCTAAACTCGAGACTGAATCTGAAATTTGAACTTGAGAGTTTTTCCAAATTTTTCTCATATTTTGAGTGAACTCGAGTTTACACCTGAAAACTCGAGTTTGCGAGAGACCGAGAGCATTTTGAATTGAAAACATTTTTAAACTCGAGACCACTACTTCTAAACCTCAAGTTTGCAACCTCTAAAGGAAATCTTCAAAGAGTTTACAAATGTGTAAACTCGAGTTTGTAGAGACAAACTCGAGTTTGCCTCTGGCAGGAAGAATTCTCAAATTGAAAACATCTCATAAACTCTAGACTACTTCTTTTTTAGTAGAGTTTTCCATTGTCTTGTAAATCACAAGAGTTTACAAAACTTGTAAACTCGAGTTTGCTGTTACAAACTCGAGTTTCCTCTTGGCCAAGAGCTTTCAATATTTCATAATTTAAGCAAACTCGAGGTTACTTGTTTAGACTCTAGTTTGTGTCTGGCCGAGGTAGTTTTTCAAAGGTTTTCTTAATTAAGAGAACTCAAGTTTAAGATGTTAAACTCAAGTTTGCCCCTTACAGAAAGTCTCTAACAATTTGAACATGTGCAAACTCAGTTTGAACTTAAACCTCTAGGATTTCACTTTGCCATGAGTTTTCTAAGCTTTCTCAAAATTGAAAGAAAACTCGAGTTTCGGTTTGGAAACTCGAGTTTTCACTTGGCAGAGAGTTTTCATGTTTTTCATTAGTTTTTAAAAACTCAAGTTTACACAAAAACTTAAGTTTTGACTTGGCTCAGATTTCTCAATGTTTTCATACTTAAATGGAAACTCGAGTTTCACTTTGAAAACTCGAGTTTTGATCAAGCCAAGAGTTTTGAACTTTTTCAATTTTTTGAAAACTCAAGTTTTGGATAAAAAAAAAATCAAGTTTTGATGTTTTGGACAAAAACACATACTTCTCATTAAAAGTCCAAAAGTCGAGTTTTGTTTTGTAAACTCGAGTTTTGAGGATATTTAAAAAATGTGTTCCAAAGCTCAAATAGTGACTTTCCTGTCTGGAAGGAGGAAACTTGAGTTTGGATATTGAAACTTGAGTTTTGCTTAAGTGCACAATTGAAAACTCGAGTCTTGTCTGATCAAGGAAAAAAAAAAGAAAGAAAACTCGAGTCTTGAAGAGCGAACTCGAGTTTACATCGCTAAGTTTGAAAAACAAATATGACGAATTTTTAAAACCTTCTTGTTTGATCTTAATACTTCCTATTATCATTCTCTCATATTCCCAGCTATGTTTAATCACTTTATTAGTGAGTTTCAGATGATTTAGAAGATGTTTAGTGAAAGTCTAAAGCAAAAGCAAAAGTGACGTGAACACATTAAATGCAAGACCCAGAAAAGTTGCATACTTTTGGGTAATCCTTCTGCACACGTTTGCAAAGAATTAAAGAATGGTTTCTACATCCAACAGCTACTATTCCAATGGATTTATTCCCAAGAAGTCAATTCTGAACTTCTGCACAGTTGGATTAAGCAAAGATTAGAGAGAGAAGAAGACTAAAGGTTAACTTAAACCTTGTCTAATGAAGGCAACGGTTATATTGAAGATCATAATGGTCATATATTGATTTCTACCTATAAAAGAAGACAGGTTCAAGACAAAACAGAAGAGACACAAGCTTACATCTTCAACATGCTAATACTCTAATCTCCACATCATTTACTCTCTATTTTTCATGTTTAGATAGCTTATCATAGAGGGTAAAGTGATTTGTATTGTTCTTCAGTGTTTATTCATTAACTTTTGAGAGAGAAGCTTTATTGTAATCATTCTATCCTTCTATCTAAGAGTTACTCAAGATTGGGTGATCTTGAGTGAAACTTATCAGTGACAAATTCTGACACCAATCATTTACGAGTGAGTATTACACCAAGAATTAATTGACAAGCGCATGAGTTTGATAGTTGGCTATGTTGATATAGCTTAGATAGGAATAAGATACAATACTAACTTTAGGGTGAGAATGAAGAAGAAAAGAGACCGGAACGACACGGAAGGAAACAGAGAGGAAAGACTTAAACAAGCTTTACCGTGCTAACCAGAGCAGGAACATCCAAATTGTTGACCGAATACATGTACATGACGGAACGACATATTAAATAAATAATACGTGATCTGATTTGATAGGCTCCTTCTCTTAAGAACTCAACTGGGAAGGCTTCTGCCCACTTAGAATAGAAAGAATAGGAAGACAAACTAAAAAGAAAGATAGACAGAAAAAGAGAGAAACCTTACACCGAAACAAGGGACTAAGGGCTAGGGGATATGAGCATTATTAAGTTCCCGCAGGACTCTAGTTAAAGCAAACTATCTTCAAGCCTCAGATATCCCACCTATTCTCTCCCCCAAGTCCTAGGGATAAAATGCAACTAGGAAGTATGAAAGTTGAAAGCAAACTATCTTCACCCGGCGGAACTCATACTTCAGAAGTTGCCCTCTTTGATGAAGCCAGGGATTAAAAAAATCTTCCTTCTTGGGAAACACATTGTGTTGATTACAACTTGTAAGGGGGAGTGAATCCTTGTTAGAGGATTACTTCGAGTACAGAGTGTGTAATCAAGCGGTGTGTTGATTATAGTTTGTAAGGATGAGTGAATCCTAGTGAGAGGATTACTTCAAGTACAAAACGTGTAATCAAGTTGAAAGAAGATAGTGGATTGAAAATCTCAAGCGGTGCTTGACGAATGGACGTAGGTCAAGGATTGGGCCTAACCAGTATAAATTAGTTTGCACATTCTCTTCCCTTATCTCTTACATTTCCAGCATATATATTTGAATGCACATATTATATTTGAATGACTGATTATTGCTTTATAAATTGTTTCTGTCATTCAAACTGCTTTCAGTAAGTTACAAAAAGATTTTCAAAGTTCTTACAGTTTTAATCAAATACCCAATTCACCCCGCTCTTGGGTGATAGCCATGTCTTTCAGAGTTATGCGAGCAGCAGTGACGGGAACATGTAGTTCGGGGACGTCCCGTATTATGGAAAGCTGCTTGATGTGGTCAGGATAAGTTACCAAGGCCTTTTCTCTTTGACGTTGTTCAAGTGTTTGTGGGCGAATATGACAACGTCCTGGGGACTCACGACCGATGACTTAGGCATCACATCCGTGAATTTCTCTCGCCCTATTGACACTGGTCAACCTGAAGATGACGAGCCGTATATTCTTGCCTCAGAGGCCCATCAGGTTTATTACGTCGCCGATGAGAGGCACAGGGATTGGAATATGGTGGTTTACTTAAAGCCTCGGGACCTATACGACATGGGCGATGGTGAAAACGTCGCCTACGATTGTGAGCCGCTACATCCCGCCGGTTTCGAAAACTTCCTCCCAGACGGCGATGACACTTTACCTATAGTTCGGTACGTTTTTTAATATACGCAATATGAAATATAAAAATAGCATTTAACTAAAGTTTTATATGTGTTATTACATATTCAACTCACATGTTACTTTTTATACAAACTTTCTTTGTCGGGATGTTGACGAAGATTGAGAAAAAAATTATCCCTACTCTTCATTTTACTTTTTTTTTTTAAAAAAAAACCCACAAATTTTTTTGTAGCAGTTTATAATCGTTACTAAATACAAAACAACTACTACAAATTCCAAACTGCTACAAAAAATCAAAACAACCACTACTAAATTTAACAGCTACAAAAATTGACACCACAACCACTACAAAGTGATGCACTGATATCAAAATAAATACTCCACCAAACCACATTTAATATACTTCAGTTTTGTTTTCTACACACGTTTTCTCTCTGTCTTCTCTCATATTTTTACGTTTTTTCAACGAAGTAAAGTGTTTGAATGGGGTCAATGTCACTCAACTAGATCAAATCTAGTGATTATCGAAATATTTGTTTTTTCTTCTACCTTGTTGATATTAACTTCTGTTATTTTACAGGTGCATTTTGTCAATTTTCAACTTTGTTTCTACTTTCACATACTTATTATTCAATCGACTTTCTCACACTTTTGTTTTATAATTCATTTTATTTTAATTGACTCATAAATTATTGTTATTATACTTACATATCGTTACAAATATAAAATGAAAAAATGGCGGAAAAAATTTTTAAAAAAATAATGGCAGGAATTATTTATAGCGGTTATCCACCGCTACAAATATTCTAGCGGTAATTTTTTTTTTCCAGAAATTTGGAATTGTTAGTAGTGGTTCCATGACCGCTACAAAATATTTCGAAAATGTTTAGTAACGGTTATGTAACCATGACAAAATTTAATTCATTTTGCAACGGTTTGTTTACCACAACTAATGTGTACATAAATAGTCAGTGTAGCCTTATATAGTGGCAGTCAATTCGAACCGCTATAGTTACAGTAGCGGTTTATGTCAATGTAGTAGCGGATTAGTTTAACCGCTACAAATTTGTTTGTTTCGGTGGTTTTAGTAGCGGTTTGTTTAACCGCGACAAATGTCGTTAATGGCAGCAAAAACCACTACAAATGTGTGATTTCGACCGCTATTAATGGCCCTTTTTTTTTGTAGTGTGGCTAGTAGGATTTGACTATAAAATTATAACTAGATTGAATATATGACTAATGATTGAAGCAAAAAAAAAAAAAAAAGGCTGAATTGGTGAAGCGAGTTTGACCATACCTATTATCTATGTTGCACCGATACCAATATGAGACACGAGATTTGACATGACTCGACACTCCGACACATTAATCCTTAAAAAAACTATATTTCGGCACTGTAGCACACATTTTGATATTTTATATATGTGTGTGTGTATATATATATTATAATTTACATTTAAGTTCAATTCTTTTCATTTTCATTCTATAAAATCCCAGCCTCCAGCTCTAATTCACCATAGATTCGACTTCATCATAAAAGTCATGCCTCCTTTTTAAAAACAATATAAAGGGAAAATTCATCATCAATTCAGTAATATTCAATGACACGCATATTTTTTAAAAATAGGAGTGTCAACGAATGTCAAATGGTGTTGGAGTCTGACACTCATCCGAAACGCATTGACCAGTATGCTCATAATTCTAAACTGTCGTTTTCAACATTTAATTCTTTTACACTAGCCAAGCCTAGAACTAATAGAATTTAGACCCTCTATGACTTGAACTTAGACCCAGTCTCTTGCGGACAGGCTCAACCGTATATTTATACACGCCATTTTTTTTTATCAAAAGAAAAAAAGAAGCAAGCACAAGTCAAAGTCAAATTTTGCAGAATATACAGGAACCTCGGATTTTTTGTTTAATGTTCCAAAGGAAGGGGTTGTGTCTACACACAATGCCAAAGCAATCTTAAGAACTATGTCCACAATTTATCATATCAAGAACCGTTTCATAAAGATCTAAGAACTCATGATCTAAAACTCAAAAAATAAATCTTACACGGTGAGGAACGGCTCGTGGCAGAGAAAGAAGAGAACGGATGACGGAGGAAAACGAGGTTGGACGGTGGTGACCAGTTTGCAGCGATTATCGGACGACGACTAAAGGCGGAGAGCTATCGTGGAGATGAGAGAAATACCAGACTTGTTTGGAAATGAACTCCACAGACTTATTCTAAAATTATCACTTCTTACGATGGAACCTGTGTTCCGTCGCAAAACTGTGAGCCTAGTGTCGCCAACTAGCGATGAAACATGGGTTCCGTCACAAAAAGCTTCCAGCTTTTTACGATGGATCCCTTTTCCATTGCAACAAGGCAGTCCTAGTGTCGCCCATAGTTCCGTCGCAAAAAGATGTCCCTCTTTTGCGATGGATACCCAAATTTGTCACAAAACATCATTTTTTATGATAGATTGTTGTAATCCATCACAAAACTGGAAATTTGTGATGGATTTTTTTATCCGTCGCAAAATGGGTCTACATTTGCAACGGAAATAATTCCATCACTATTTTACTTTTTTCTAGTAGTGGTGGTTGCAGCTTTAAAATTAGGGGAAAAAAGGAGTAGGTACTTATGGTAACTAGGGATAAAGGAAATGAGAACAAAATAAAAAAGGACATGAGTAAGGAGGAGGAAGTGGGGACGGTTTGGAGGAAGAAGTGGGGACCAAAGGCAATCAATTAAACTAGGTCCTAATTAATTATGCAGTTTAGGGTCAACTTAGGTTATTCTCTCAAGGAACAATCTGTGGGTTTTTCTTTAGGTTGAATTTAGGTGATGAAAAATACAATGAAACTAAACTAACTAAATGTAAGATGAAAATGACTCTAAAACCTATATGAGAATGGAACTAATCTAGATGCGGATGCAAATTTGGAGGCTTTTGTTATGAGAGAATAATTAAAGTCCTAAGAAAATAAATTAACTAACTATTAAGAAAATCAAATAAGAAAAGACACAAAAAGTTTACTTCAGGTACTGTGAAGGGGACAACTCAGGATTTACATGGAGTTAACTTTCTAATTAGCCTAAATTCATTGGTTAGACCAAAGGGATTAATGAAATATTGGAATTAATGAATTTAATTTACTAATTGAAATATGGGAAACTCTCAAGTTCAGTAATGCTTAATCCACTAGAAAACTTATATGAAATGAGAACTAGTTATTTAAACCCATTAAAACCAGTTAAAATAGTTCTAAGATAGTTTTGAGAATCATATTCACAATTGTCTAATTAAACAACTAGACAATTAGCCAACCTAATTAAACAACCAAGAGGATAAACCTAAAATGACAATTGAATCAATAATGAAAACTCAATTATTAATACAATTGACAATCAAACGATTTGTAAACAAAAATCCCAGCAAATATCTTAGTACGGTTCAAATCCAAATATATTATCAATTAAATCCGAAATAAATGATATGTCCACAATCTAGTTTTAAAGTCTTCAAATAAATCTAAAAGGAAAAACACTCTCATGTGGTCTTTGTAATATCCTGAATTTTGAATCTAATATCTTGAACATTAGCCTATTTTTGGAAGACTACTAGGCCCTATTTTTGAAAATGACGAATTTAGAATCAGTATTTTATTGGATATGAATAGTATTTACTATTCACATGAATAGTGTTCACTATTCACAACTACGTATTTTCTATTTATAAATAAGGTATTTACTATTTTAAATACGTATTTACTATTCTTGTGGGACCCACGTAATAGTATTTACTATTTGCATAGTAATTTACTATTTGAATAATAATATTATATTATAATAATATAATAATATATAATATATTATAATATAAAAAAAATTTGCATGGGAGATGCGAGAGATTCATGAAGAAATTTTATAATTTTGGGGTAAATTACGTAGAACGACCTAGAGGTGGAAAAATTACGTTTAAGGACCCATTTTCCAACACTATAAATAGACCTTTCATTTCATTTCATTCTTCACAACTCCTAGAGCCACTTAGAGAGATGAAGAGAGAGAGAGTAGAGAGATAATTATTTGAGAGTCTTATAGTAGCTTGTTGGTGATTCAGGAATTAGCAAGTAAGAGGTAACTCTGAATATTCTTCCTTATACTTGTGAATTATGTGTGATTATAAATAATTGTTTATTTACTATTTTGTTTGACAAATATATGTGGGGAATATTTTATGGTTTGTAAGGTTTTAAGATCTGGTACGGAAACTTTGAATTTGCTATCTGTAATTTATACAGTGATACTATTCACACATACATTATTGATTACTATTCACTATTCACTTATACATATTGATTTACTATTCATTATTTACGTATACATACCGTGTTTTACTATTCATTTATACTTACTGATTTACTATTCATACATACTGTATTTTACTATTCACTATTCACGTATATGCATAGTGATTTACTATTCACAAATACATACCGTATTTTTCTATTTACTATTCATATATTCATATCGTATTTTTACTATTTAACTATTCACGTCTATGTACCGTATTTTACTATTTACTATTCATAAATACGCATAGTAATTTACTATTCATAGATACGTATATTTACGTATTTAATTACATTTTGTACAAATGGTAGAAAAGTGCATTGTTTTTGAATGAATACATTTATCATGACGGTTGTATTGTGATGGGTTGGAGTAAGGAGGGATTTGAATGATAAGAATTATTTATGCCACCACTCGGTGCACAGTGGATGGTACCTTTTCAGGGCCCCATCTTCCATGTTTTCCTCTGGCCGGGATTGCATTGGAGTTGTGGGACATGTGACACCTCCTTAATTGTTATTTTGAAAGGAGAGGAGCCATAGTCCAGATTTAAGCTCTATACCTTTGGCCGGGTGTATTTTAAGTCTTGGTGAGCTTGAAACCATCCAGTCAAATGAATGAGTTTCTATTGGACTATATGTTAGCCTATGGCTCCAGTCAGCGGTATACGGTTGGAAGAGGATATAAGGGAGGCTGCATACTGTATATTGCATTTCTGAACAGTTCAAGGATTGACCAAAATGAAGATTACTTTTGTAAAGACATTTGATGAAAACCATTGATATATATATGTCTATATATAAAATTACATTTCAAATATTTTATTTATGTCATATGTAATTTGCTCGTGTGTGGTAGAAATATTCAGTAGTTACTGAGACGTGAAATCTCATCCGATATTAACATTTTTCAGGTGAATATCTTAGTAGAGAGCACGGGAAGACACCCATGGAGTGAGCTTTGGAAGCTCTTTTTGTACTCCTATAGTTTATGTTGTGTTATATTATTTGCCATAGACCTAAAACTTCCGTTTGTTTTGAACTCTGTAATATTTTCTGGATATTATTCTAATTATGTATTATGGGTTTTTGTTTGAAATGGTAAAGTTGTATGATGATTTGGGGAATAATAAACTGTTTTGGAGGTATTACAAATATTTTGGCCAAGATTTTGGGTATTGAAAATGAGGTGTTACAGTCTTCAAGTGCAAGCTCTTAAGCTCTAGCTTCTTCCATGTTCCTCCCAAATTGCCTCTTAAAAGAGCTTAAACTTCGATATAGATCATTCTCCCTCCAACCATTAAACTACCCACGGCCAAGAAGAGAAGAATGAGGATAATTGATCAATTCAATTGCCTCGGTTGATGCGCATCCACCCACTGGAGAAATATGTATGAATTGAAGTACATGAATGGATCAAATTGATTCTCCGTGTTGTGGCTGCGTTTTCAGCGTGAATCTTTGAACGTGTCTGTCGCGGCTCTCTAAGAGAGCGTCGATTTTCTCTTCACTGCTAGGTCCTTTTATTCAAGGAGGGGAGTATTTTGGGTACTAACTTGAGCTTATTAAAATTTAATTAAGAAGCCCAACAAAATTCAACCATCAAATCTTCTTTTAGCTTGCAAAGTCAATTCTGCATTGTAGGATCTTCTAACATGTTTTTCCTTATCTTACAAGAATTAAATAAAATCGTGATCTATTATATATTTAGAAATATTATTCAATCACAAAATATCAATCATAATATTAATAATTTAAACCCAATAATCTTATAATTAATTTTGATTTATATTATTTCCTAAATTTAGCTAACAATACAAATATTACCTAATAAATCCGAATTAGCCTAAAATAGTCTCCAAGAATAAGGTGAGATAAAATATATGAAAATTAAAATTTATCACGGAGCAAGAGGATAAGGGAAAGGATGAGGCAATGGGAGTGATGATCACATGGAAGGAGGAGGAAAAGGGAGTAAGGACCAAGAGGGTAAGGTAAAGGAGGAGGATACGGCGTTGCTGCAAATTGGGGAGCTGTTGGAAATGTTGCAAGGTTAGTGAGGGAAATAATAAAATTTACCTTATGTACTGCTTGAAGACACAAGCACTACAAAACACCCTTATCACCTGTGCTGCAGAAGGCAACTGGATTTTTTCAAAACATTTCACCTTCTGTAGTGCTACGCAAGCGCAACAAAAGGCCTCCGAGTGAAAACGCTACAAGTCTACAACAGACCAATTAAAAAAAAAAAAAAAACAGATAGAGAGAGAGAGAGAGAGAGAGAGAGAGAGAGCCCTAGACTGCAAAACAGATGCTACTTTTTCCCTTTTTGTAGTAATGTGAAGAAGTATTAATGGGAAAATAAAAAATTAATATATAATGAATAAACATAATTTAGAAAAAAATAATTTTAATAAATCAATATAGAATCTTAATGACAAATGTTCATAATGGACGCTCAAAATTGGTTTTTAACTTCGTATTCAAGTTTTGTTATACTAATCAGTTCCGGATTTCATCCTGCAAGGCTTTGATAAACTTTTATAATTAGCATCTCTTTTGCTCATTGCACCACGGAAAAAAATATAAAATAAAATAAAAATATCGTTGTCATTAGCCCAAGGTCAACAGACTGAAACTATATTTTTCATTTGTCAAGTTGTTTATTTGTAGATTCTCTAGTGATTTCATACTCACAATCAATATCAATAAATTAAAAAATAGAATATAACAAATTGAAATTAATTAAGGGTTGGTCGAGGCGTAGAGCTACCTTCATTTGAGCCAAACAATAATTTGGATTTTGGTCAGTAAAACTGCATACAAAACACACCCAATAACCAGCATTAAAAATGTATTATAGATATTAGACTCAACCGTGAATACAACTTTTAATGCCTCTATAATGCAACACATGTTTTCCAAGTGAAAACAAAAATTGAAAGCTAACTCAGAAATGTCAGCTTGGCATAGTCGTTTACTTAACAATTCAACATATACACCACACACTCAGCACAGGTTCCTCAATGTAGGAGACGAAAGTTGTATATACGCTCAACACTAGCCATTGGCACAGTCAACGGTTATTACTATATACAGTATAAAAATTAAGATTTCTTGTTCACATGTCATGTCGGTCCATTTACTCTGACAATTTAAATATTTTACGTCTTATTCGTTGTAAATTTTATCAGGTTCATATCCTTAAGTTAAATAGGCCAAACGGTGATAAGCAACAAAATTGGAGTCCAACTTCAAAAATAAATGAAAGACGAGTTGGTTTGCCAAAGCTACAAGCAATATCGTGTTGACACAATCGTTTAATATGCCAACTTGACTTATAATTAAATACTACTTAGAAATATAAAATTCTTAATTTCTTCCATTTCTTAATAAACATGGTCTCATGTCAATGCCTTTGCAATATCTTTCAGAAAATTAGAATGAAGGACTTAGAAAAAGAAATATTTATTGTGAAGGACCACAAAAATTGTAATTACTTAGAATGACCAAACATCATATTATAAATTTAAAAGTACTAAATTATCCTTAATCAAACCTCCTACATTATCTCTTGTATTTATAATTAAAAAATAACTAAAATCAAAAGTAAAATTGATCTCCATCCCATATAGTTTCATACACTTGTTGGCCACAAAACTTTATTTTTATGGTCCTTCTCAATAAATATTTTTTCCTCCGGGTCTTTTATTATAATTTTCCCAATATCTTATCTGTACATACACTTTTTTTTTTTAAAAAAAAAATCGCTACTCTGTACATACACTTGTTGGCCACAAAGCTTTATTCAATCTTACGATAGAAGTGACTCGGTCTAATTAAGAAATCAATGGTGGCCAAGTTGATTGTGTTCCCTCCCATGTAATATCCCGAAATTGACCAACAAAGTGGAAGAATAGATTTAATTATTGAAGTTCAGATTTTGGGACAATATAAGATGAAATTGCCAATTGTTATTTTCCATTTTCTTTCTCTTGCCGTGACCTCTAGTAATTAAGTGATTATATTATTGATTGAAACATCTTTTAATGATATGCCGAAAGGTCAAACCGTCCCATCCTCTTAATTATTTATTCCTCCATTCCTCGTTTCGGACAGAGGGAAAGAATGGGAAAAATAAAGATTAAATGCATTGGTGGAATTGTAATTAAGAAGAAGTCATAAACAGAGGGAAAGAATGGGAAAAATAAAGATTAAATGCATTGGTGGAATTGTAATTAAGAAGAAGTCATAAGGTCAAATTAAATTCTCCATCCTTTTGCTCCAGCGAATATAACTTAAACCAGATTCATTAATTCCCCTCTCATTCTATGTATTCGGTCAGAGAGAATGGGGAAAAAGGATTGGATTACAACTATATGGCATTATGGAAATTAAAGTAAAAATCTTGTCCAATAATACTTCCCAAGCTCCACCCGACTTAACTCCCTTCAATATCCATTAGATATTGTATCTTACATCAATTCCATTCGGCCAGACCAATTGGAGCACATAAAGAAAGAAGTGAAACGTGAGAAAGAGAGAGAGAGTCGGTGGAAGAGAGGAAGAAGAGGAGCTTGAAGGGAGACATCAAAACCGATTAGGATTTGTAAGCTTGATCTTGAACCAAGGTAAGCTCCCAAAACAATTACTCTAGCCTTGGTTTGTCTATACGATGTGAGACTTGAGAGGGGTTAGGGAAACAGATGATATGATTCTTGTTGTAGATTTAAGCCACGGAAATCATGCCTAGGTGATAAATGGGAAAATCAGATCATGGGCAGCAAACTCACGCCACTTGTGCTCCTAGAAAGATCCAAAATCTGCACATGCAATTTATCCAAGTAATTATGCTGAAGAGGAAGGAGGAGATCATCAAGCTTCCATAGCTCAACTCAAGCTCTCAACCACTTGCTCCACCAATCCAAAGTTCCGAAATAGGTAACTACCGACAACTTGAATCTTTCAAACTTTATCTTTGGAATTTTCGTGCTGCTGTTTGGAACTTGATTTTAGGGTTGGATTTTGAAGTTTTTGATGCTCCCAAAGTGTTTAAAATATGATTTTGTGTAGGGTTAAGTCATGGTTTAAGTTTCCTAACTCAAAAACCCCAAAAAACTCAAGAAAAAGGCTTGCTGCCAGTTCTCTGGATTCTGGGCAGTGAAGCTTCAGAGACGTTTTTAGAGCAGTTAAGATGTTGGTTTGAGCTTCAATTTTACAGGTGCAAAGTAGACATCTGGGGCATCATTTTGATATATAACTTGACATATTTTTGATGCACCGATTGAGAGATACAAATTTTCTAAGTTGGCTCTATCAGCAATAGGGCGAAATCTGACCTAGGTTTGGAGATTGAGAAACACGTAAAAATTTAATTGTTTTTTTGGGTCTGGGAATATTTTTCATGAAAACTAGACATTTCAATGGTTCAAATGGCGCTAGTTTCATGTAAAAAGGATTTTTTTGGAATTTATTAAAAATCATACAAGTTGGGTCAGAAACACTGAATTTCTGGAAAAAGTTGTTTGGGTTCGGTTTTAATTAGAAAACGTGATGGCAATTTTGTAAATATTGAGAAAGTGTGTTTTGATAATTTATAGGTCAAAGGAACCCTTGGGAAGTCAACGGGCCCAATAAAATATTAAGAACAATATTTGCCACACCAGGTAGTAACCGCTTTACCCAAATATCTCTATGTGTTTTGTTGTATGTTTGTGTTTGCCATGTATGTCTTTTCTGTGTATATGTTGTGCCAAATATGCATACAGTGTTATGTGATTTATAGCGCTGAGGATGTTCAGTCCGAGGCCGGCTTTGGTTGACGGCTGTACAGGTTGAGTTATTAGTCCGGGGCTAACCTAGAAAGGGCGGCTCTACGAGTTGTGAGTCCAGTGAGTCCGAGGCTTGCCTTGGTATGGCAGCTGTACGGGTTCTTAAATTGTGGTATGTGCCTTACTGTGGTATGATCTGGATGCATATATGGTATGTATTTGGCATGTTCTTATGTTTCTGATTAGCATGGTAGCTTACATATTCTTTACACATTTAGTATTTGAGTACTAACGGTTACTCTGGGGGCCGATATCGGACCCCAGCCTCTTCTGTTGTCCCAAGGAGATATGCCCGATGAGAAGAGCCCTCCTCAGAATGATAATTGCTTATCAGTACTGACTGAAGAATAGGGGATGCCCTATCATGTTTGTACATATATTTGAGATGACGGTATGTTTGTTTTGGAATTGATTCTGGATGACTGTACCCTTAACCCTTCGGGGACTTATGTTTTTCTGTTTATTTTACCTTTACCAGTACAGTGGATAGTCTAAACCAGTTAAATGCTCTGTTGCGCTCACTCTAATATAAGTTAAATGGACCTGATAACGATGGAAAGGTAACTAAATAAGTGAATCCCTCTAACCCGCCACCCGAAAGGGCGAGGCTGGTAGGGGTATAACATCCTCATATATCATCCACGTTTCTCATCATGAACTTCCCAGAATGTATATGCTTTCGGGAAAGGTTTCATAAGAAGATGTTCCATTGCACCTTCTCGTGTTTGCCACTTCTTAAATTTGCATCGTCAACACAGACATACGATCTTGCCATTAATGCTAGTGTGAGAGATGGCGAAATCTAAGAAAGTTTTAAATCCCACTAAATATGAGGGAGAACTGTGCGGCAGCTTGATCCATGACTTATCGATATGCAGTAAACAAAACTATGATAGAATATAAATGTAGAGAGAATATTTAATTACCTTCACATTAGCATTTGAGATCTTTAAATGCAACATAGAATACTTTGTGGTGGTTCCTAATCGCTACAAAAAACGCTACAAATATAAAATACAATTAGTAGCGGTTAATGAACCGTTACACGAATCGCTACAAATTTGAA
Source organism: Acacia crassicarpa (assembly GCA_034222035.1). Classification (NCBI taxonomy): domain Eukaryota; kingdom Viridiplantae; phylum Streptophyta; class Magnoliopsida; order Fabales; family Fabaceae; genus Acacia; species Acacia crassicarpa. Next base: position 48,154,276 of record JAWXYG010000003.1, read on the forward strand.
TTCATTCCCCTGCCAGATATTTGTGGCGGTTCCTAATTGCTACAAAAACCGCTACAAATTTGAATTGCTACAAATTTTTGCAATAACCGCTGTAAAATGGTAGCGGTTAGAAATTTATAGCGGTTTCTCAAACAAACCGCGACAAATTTTTGCCGTTTTCTATTTAGTTTAAAATTTAAATTTGTAGCGGTTTTTGTCCATATAACCCTACAAATTTGTAGCGGTTTATGAACTGCTGCAATAACCGCTACAAAATGATAACCGTTTGAAATTCAAATTTGTAGTGGTTTTTGTCCATATAACCGCCACAAATTGTTAACTTGTAGCAGTTGGTTCATACTAACCACTACAAATGTTAAGTTTAACTATTTAAAATTTGAGAAAATATCTTTTTATTCACTAATTATTAAATCCATTAATTATTTTCCAATATCTCATTTATTTAACTATAATAAATTTATTTTGCAAAATACCTTTCTCAATAAATATTGTTATATATTATAAGTAACATTAATAACCTAATATAAATGATATAAATGAAATATAAGTATTGAAATGGTACTCCAATATCAAAAACCTACTAAAATAAAAGATAGCAAATAATTTAAGGAAATGACATTGTCAATAAACCAAATAACATCAAAAGTGAACAAATATTTTAGGTACAAAAATGTGTATGGAAATAAAAACTAACTATCAGGAGCTCGATGATTAGATATTGTCTCAAGGGGCTGTCTCAGTAGGGGCTATCTCAGGGGGGTTGTGTTAGGGGGCATGTGTAGGACCAGAAGTAACTACGCCCTCGTCATCAATAGCAGCAGGATGCGGATGGGAATCCTCATAGGCGTACGAAGGGGGAGGCGGGGGTGATGGAAACCATATGTGAAGTAACAACTCTGTCAAGGCACCAGTAACAGCATCCCAGCTCTGCCTCTGACTAGCGTACCAAGGCTCGCATCTGTCATGCATGCCCCTATTCGTGGTAGCATGCTCAGCCGCCTGCAAAGCAACCTTCTCGGCAATCTTTGCCTCAACCACCTCCGATGGTGGCCTTCTTGAGCCAGAGGTGCCAACCTCAGAGCCAAAGGCCTTGCTGTACACCATGCTAGGCCTGGCGCCTAGCCCTATACCCTTCATGCGGCCAAGATACACATTTGGGCCCACATCAACTTTTTATGGGGCCGTAGGATACACAAACCCCTGTTATTCTGGGTGCTACGACGCTTGCAAATATGTCTGGCTCTGCTCAATACGGGCCTGATGCACATATTTTATAAAACGTTAATCAAACAATCTAATTCAATTTAAATATATTACATTAACTCTATAAATAATTTTTTTGTAACTTACTATTATTTCCTCTGCCGCCTCAAAGGTGGACGTCCCATCATGGTGTCTATGAGTGTGTTTGGACAGCTCCCTATAGTCCTTTTGACGGTTCTCCTCTTGAGCCTTCGCTTGCTGAAAGCATTAAAAGAATATAAAATCTGTCATTTGAAAAAAAAAACAATCATTTAAACCTAAAATTAATTTAACTTTCAACATACCAGCTCACTGTAGGTCACAGCAAATATCTTGGATCCTGCCGTGTGATGAACCTTCTGTTGTGCTCGGCTTCTGGTGTTTCTCTAGGATAGAGCCTGCAAGGAGGAGTAAACAAAATGTTGAGTGAAATAAATAACTATTTTCATATCTTGTAAACTATATTTAACATTTAAACTATATTTAAACTATAAAGTAATTTAAATTATATCTAAACTATAAATTAAGTTAAACTACTAATTAATTTAAACCAAATGTAAACTATAAATTAATTTAAACTATATTTATATTTTTAAGCTACTTTTAAACAAAATTAATTTAAAAAATTTAAATTATAAATTAACTCATGTTTATACAAAATTTAAACTATGATTAATTAAAAATTGTACCTGTCCCTCTGCACTCCTCTTATATTAGACAAAACCCGCCAAGCCATTTGGGTCCACGCCGTCTGGGATATTCTCGATCAACTACTGCAAAGGAATCGTCTCATCTCCATTCTGCGGGGTGTAAATACGACCCCTCCGGCTCTTCCACCCTTCCCCTATTTTCAGCAGTACGTACCTTTTCGCCTGGGCTCGCACGAACTTCTTTTGTATCATAATTTAATTAATAATTAATTAAGAAATAAATACATAAATAAACCACAACTTATAACTATTAATTAACATATAAAATTTAATTAAACAACAACTTACCTGCACAATGTTAGTAAACGCTTTGTCCTTGTTCCCCTTCAGAACACACTTCTAATCGTGGAAGTCGATCGGGAACCATGCCCAATTCCCACCAAATTCTGACAGGAATCGGTTCAATAGGTGACAATCGTTCCCAATCGCCTAGTCCATGTCCACATTCCAGGGGACTACAACGCGATACCCGTCCATCTGAGTGACCTCGGTAACATCCAACGTCTTTCTGTTGGTGTTCCCATGTGTATCTATACAATTATAAAAACATGTTTGTATTTAAATGTAAGGAATTTAAATTTAATTTTTGTCAAAAAAACTAATTACATTTGCCTTCAACATCCACCACAAATCCGGTGAAACGCAAAGACGACGGTTGAGGGTTCCCTTGGTCCCAGTCGTTCTCCTAGTCGACAAACTGCACCGTCTCGACTATAGGAATGTTAATCTAGATCTTTGCATTTTTGTTGATGCCATTGATCGACAGACTTGCACCCCATTCTCCCCTTAGTCTTTGGGTTTAGGATTGGCTCATCGACGAAGGTCATCAAACTCGCTCCCCACCTGAGGGGTGGAGGGGGGATATTTAGAGCCCCACACCCTCTCGTACGACCCCCTTTGAAGGTGGAGCTAAATCACCAAGAGGGGTTGAATTGGGGATTTTGCAAACTTTTTGCTGATAGCTCTGTTTTTCGACAATGAAAACAGAGATGAACAGAGTAAAGAGGAGAAGAGCAAGACACAAAGATTTATACTGGTTCGATCTAACCTCTTGACCTACGTCCAGTCCCCAGGCTCTCTGGGATTTCCACTATCTCAATTGATTACACACTCTGTACTCAAAAGTAATTCTCTTACTAGAACTTACTCCCCTTTACAAGTTGCAATAAATGAACCCAATCACCAAGCCCCCAGACTTATTATTCCTTACAATAAATGATTTACAATCAAATAACTCTCTCTAAGAGTGGATAAGAATAAACACTGAAGCTCAATGTATCAAAAGATACTTTACAAGTGAAAACTGAAGGAAATAAATGTAGACTTGAATGCAATTCATTTTCAGCAGATGTGTTAATTGAAAAGACTTGAATGTAGCTCTATGTATACCAAGAGAGCATTAAATGACCGTTGTAATCTTCAATATAACTGTTGCCTTCATTAGACAAGGTTTAGGTTAAGCTTTTGTCTTCTTTTCTGTCTAATCTTCACTTAATCCAACTGTACAGAAGTTCAGAGTTGACTTCTTGAAAATAAATCCGTTGGAACAATCTTTAATCCTTTGTTAACGTGTGCAGAAGGATTATCCAGAAGTATGCAACTTTCTGGGTTTTGCATTTAATGTGATGACGTCACTTTTTGATTTTGCTTTAAACCTTCAATAAACATTCTCTTAATCATCTAAAACTCACTAACAAAGTGGTTAAACATAACTAGGAATATTAGAGATTGATAATAGGAAGTATTAAGATCAAACAAGAAAGTTTTGCAAATTCGTAATACTCGAAATTCAAACTTAGCAATGCAAGCTCGAGTTTGTTCTTTAAAGCTCGAATTTTCAACTGTGCACTAATAGCAAAACTCGAGTTTCCATATCTGAACTCGAATTTTCTCCTTCCAGAGAGGAACGTCGCGATTTGAGCTTTGGAACACAGTTTTGAACACAAACTCAAAACTCGAGTTTTCAAAACAAAACTCGAGTTTTGGACTTTTAACATGAAATATGATTTTCAATTCAAAACATAAAAAATTGGAGGTTTTCATCCAAAACTAGCGGTTTTCAAAAATGTTGAAAAACATCAAAGCTCTCTACTTGGCAAAAACTTGAGTTTCCATTTAAGTATGAAAACTTGAAGAATTTGCGCCAAGTCAAAACTGGAGGTTTTCATGGAAACTAGCAATTTTCAAAATGATGGTTTTTTTATAGTGTACTGAAATAGAAGATGCGGAGAATCAAAGAGAAGATTTAAAGAATCCCGCAGAACTAAAAGAGAATCGATCAACTGAATCTAGAGATCTGGGTCTAATAGATTTGGAAGGCCCAACTAATTAGACATACGAGGCAAAAAAAACTTGACTATAAGGGTCTGTTTGGTTTGAGGGGATCAGAGGGGAGGGGAGGAGGATGGAGGGATTTTATCCCCCTCCCCTTGTCTGGCTGATGACATTTTTTAGGAGGGGAGGGGAAATTTTTTAAAATTTTCCGCTCTCTCCCCTCAAAAACTTCACCCCCCAAATCGGACGAATTCGGAGGGATTATTAAAATAGGGGTGTGAGTGGACAAAAATGTCCCTACTCTTTTGTTGTTATTCCCAAAATACCCTGAAGCTTTTTATAAGTTTAACTCGATACAGCTCACGCCTCAAACGAACCCTATCCGCTGCTCTTTTAACATCCTTGTATGAAAGTCACCTTATAAAGTGTATTCGATCTGAATTCAAGGCTTAAACAAGTTCAATAGATCTAGCCATAAACACCTAAAGTCTATTAAGTCCAAATTTTTAGTATACCTCTAATATCTAATAAAAACAAAAAGCCCTGTGTTTTAATCAACCATGGCAGCAAATTAAGATAGATATTCTCAGAGTTAGTAAAGAGCGCAACTTCCACACTTTATTTCACTCACTGCAAACCAAATTATAGAAGTTTTTGAAAAATTAAAGCATAACACTTTCAGATCAAAGAAAAACATGATCGAACTAGCGCAAGGTGATTGTGTTCAAGACTATAGAAGTTGATAAAAATTAAAAAGGTAGCGGAAATTAAAAGGGGGAAATAAAGGAAGAAATTTAGTGAGATTAGTAACCAGAGCGAGATCGGCGAAGCCATGCGAGAAGGCGATGGTGAAGAAGGAAAATCACCTAGAGGGGGGGTGAATAAGTGATTTAAAACTTTCAACGTGAACGAAAGATAAGTACAGTAAACAGAGATAAAGTCGACATAGAGGAATTATACTGGTTCGGTCCAACTTTTGACCTACGTCCAGTACCAAGTCACTCTGGGATTTCTCACTATCTCACAAATGCAATTACAACCTCTGTAATACAGAATAATTCTCACTCTCCAGGAATCACTCCTCCTTACAGATCGTAATTGTACAACCGTACCCAAGATACCACTACCTTGAGATTTTGAACTCAACTGAATACAACTGACAAATCTCTCATATAGAGTAATTTATAAGCACTGAGGTACACTTATATTCGAAGATATGAACAAGTATAAGAACTGATCACTTTTAATACTATTATCTGTGTATGCGTTGTTCTTGTCGATGAACTCTGTTCTTTGTGAATTTATAATAGTTGGAGAAATAGCCATTGGTAGGATCTGAATTCGTCCGTTTGATTATGATCGTTGTTAGCATTTAACCATTCGCGCTAATCTCGCTTCAATTGGGTTTAATGCATTATCTCTGTTCGTCTTTGTTTTACGAAACCATTTCTGTCAGTTGATCAATCAGAATATGACTGTTGCTAAATCATCTGAAAATCACTTGTCATTATGATTAATGAACTTATAATGAATAATAAATGAGTTTAAAAGAGATATGAATGATAGTTAGGAATTAGGATCACGTTACAAAAGGTCGTATTTCCTAGCAAATTTCCTGATATAACATATTCGAGTAGCCATCTTCATATACTCGAGTATCTCCTACAAAATCACATGTCAGATGCTTCATAATGATCAATACTCGAGTAGCCAGAATCCAATGCTCGAGTATTCAACAGTTTAGGTAGGCCAGAGATATTGCAATTGTCCATAATCGAGTAGATCAAGGTTAATACTCGAGTACCTACTTGTTTTATCCTGAAACAAGTGAACTCAGAGAAGGAAATCAGTAAGTTTTGGTTCACATACTCGAGTAGCTCCTTCCCAATACTCAAAAATCTCCATTTTCCATCAACTGATTCCCGATATTACTCAAGTATATAAGTCACATACTCAAGTATCATCTTCGAATGTTAAACTTCTAAATTTCATATATCATATCCCTGTGCAAATTTCAGATTTCTAGAACGCAACAATATTGGCAATACTCCGTCCAATTTCCTGTGAGGTAGCGTCTTCGATGCATCTTCAAGTTTGGCAAATGACCCCATATCAGGAAGCACTTTAAGTCTTCTTTCTAGTTCAGCAAGAATCAACTCCAATCTGGTTGCATTTCATCCATTAATATCAGATGAATGGAAATTGTTCTTATCCAACGTTTTTGCAGTATCCAGAACAGACTATCAACTTTAAAACATCATAACTCCTTCAATTGATCTTAGTTTTTTGTGTTCTTGATTTTTTTGAAAAGGTATTTGAGTCTAATTTCCAATGGCACCGGTTTCAACTCAATTGGATTTGTATTTTGTGAGATACACTCAAATTATCAAAGGTTGGTCTGGACTGTGATGGTGATTTTTGTGTCATTTTGAAAAATTCATATATCACTCATCTGGACTCCTTTGGACTTGGAAATTTTTCCAAAACTACGTGTTGGATGTCTAGTTTCATATGCCACTGGTTTCATGCTAATTCGATTCTTGGTTTGGGAGATATCATCGAATTACTAGAGGTCGCCAGAAACAGAGTTGAGCAGAGCAGCTGGAATCATGTTACTACTCGAGTATTAGAAGGTTTCTACTCGAGTATTATCGGGATTTTTGCCTGATTTGAGCTATTTAAATGATATACTCGAGTATTGAAGTTGCAATACTCGAGTATTGCTTCTGGAACTCACTGAATAAGATTTTACTACTCTCCATACTCGAGTATTAAATTGTGATACTCAAGTATTGCTTCAGGAATGCATTTGTGACTTATTTTAACTCCTCCAATTTAACTTTCATTTGATCATAGAGACTTTCATATGAATATTCTCCTTTCTTCAAACTCATCTGTTGATCATTCTCTATAATTTAACTTGGATTATCCTACAATAAACAAAGTAGTTAGTTAATGTATATGATATTAACTTTTCGCTCTAGGTAATGACATGAATATAAGACATTATCAAAACTAATCATAACTAACAGGCGGCGCAGCTTACGGATCAAGGGATCCATGGGCATGACAAAGTTGGGTTAACAGTGCTGAGCATGAAGATGACACCGTAAAATTCCATTTCAGAAGGTAACATTAAAACCCCTCTTCCAATATAGAGGTAAAATTGTCAATGTTAAAAAGAAAAAGTTTTCATCCCCTTCCATCCTAAACCAAACAAGGTAACATTAAAATCCCTCCCCACCACTTCCTTCTGATCAATCCAAACAAGGTAATATTAAAATCCCTCCCTCCCCTTCCCTCCCCCTCCCCTCCGTTGAACCAAACAAACCTTAAGAGGAAAGCGCAACTAAACCTAAAGGGTCATAGAAGCCGTGAGGGTCAGTACAATTCCAATTCGACTGGACTCACACCGAAAGAAAGAGAGAATCATCGAGAGAGAGAGAGCTACAGAAGAGATCCGATTCTTCTCCGAAGTTAGATGGACTGCAGAAGACATAGAGACGTCGCATGACTGGATGCTCCCTATGTCGTCAATCACTCCGACGAGCTTCTCTGTTTTCCTTATTTTCTTCTTTAACCTTTCTAGGGCTGTTCTGCTATAGTCTGTTTTGTATTTCCCTCATCTATCATGAACTAAATGTTCATTGGCTAAGTGAGGATGGATTTCTAAGTTGTAGAATGAACCCAATTTGCAAAGTTTTTAATTCAATATATTTAGTTTGTTTAATTGTGAATTAACATCTTGTTCGTTAGCGGCAGCTAAAGGGCTAGATCAGTGGCCTCAGCTTACTGAAAGGGAGTCAAGTTTAGATGTGTATTGGAGAGTGTTTGTTGGGCGAGCTTGTGTAAGGCTCGACTTAAATTGTAGGCTACATAAATGGGTCTACCTCACATAACCAGTACACCTAGGTTAAACTGACATTCTAAACTGGAAAATCGCAATAGGAATATGCGAGAAGTAGAGTAAGGAGTATATTTACAATATGCGGATGATTATGTATAAGTTAGTGGTGGGTTGGCTGAATAACATTGTGAAAGGCATTTTGTTGTAGCATTGCGAAAGCTGTGCAGCAAAATGCTATAGCAATGTGTCACATGCAACCTAGGGAATAATGCGACTGAGGATGAAATTCAAAATCAACCTATTTTTAATCTGATATCTTTCAACTAACTTTCGACCACTTATTTACTTTTATTTGTCATTACTAATAGATAAACAACCTAACCAACCTACTCTAATCACACAACTTTCACAAAGAAAGCGATTTCATACTTGGTATCAACAATCTCTGTAGGACGATAACTCTACTTACTCGTTAATATTTGTTTGACTAGTTCACTTGTCATAGGAGGAATTTTGACCATTATTAATGATGGCATGATTCACTAGTGGAGACGCTTAAGACTAAAGTGAAGAGGACAAAGTAAAAACATTATATATATATATATAAAGGGGTAGATGGGTAGTTTGGCAGGATTTCTGGGATTTCAACCTTTTTATCCTAGTTTTCATTTCTCCATTTTGTCTGTTCTTAATCAAGAATCTTACTTTCCTCCAATCTATTACAGATTCATTCATCCTTTATTTGTATCAGAGAAATTAGTAGTACTATGATAGATGTCATTCATCCTCCTTTATCAAAATGATAAAGTAAGTTTCTTAGTTACAAAAATAGTGACTTGGAATAAAGTCCACAAAGTTATTCAACGTAATAGTTTGGCAGAAACAACATATAAATATGGATTTGGCTTTGGTCTACTGCAGACCGACGGTGTAGTTTCATGCACCCTGATCCACTTTTTTATTTAAAAAAAAAAATTAGGCGCCGCCGGGTAGTATAATGATTATTCAGGATACTGAATAGTACTGAAAAAATTATTCATGATCTTGAAAAATCATTTTAAGATCTTAAAAAATATTTCGGGATACTGAAAAAAAAAATATTTGAAGGTACTGACTAGTATTAAAAGATACTTTAGGATACTGACTGATATTAAAAAATAATTCATAATCTTGAAAAATTATTTGAGGATCTTGAAAAAATATTTTAGGTACTGACTGGTACCAAAATAATACTTTAAGATATTGACTGGTACTGAAAAAATAATTTATGATCTCAAAATAATTTTTTAGTATCTTGAAAAAATAACCTAAAGCATATTTTTAGTAGCAGTTAGTCCCTTAATTATTTTTTCAAGATTCAAAAATAATTTTTTAAGATCATGAATTATTTTTTCAGTATCCTGAAGTATCCTTTTAATACTAGTCAGTACCCTAAATATTTTTTGAAGATCCTAAAATAATTTTTCAAAATCATGAAGAATTTTTTCAGTATCCTAAATTATCTTTACTACCCGACAGTGCCCAAAATATCTTTATATATATAAAAAAGGGGATCAAGGTGCATGAGACTGCGCCAAAACGACGCATTTTCATGTAGCCGTCCATAGCAAACGTAAGCCCGCAACAGATCAAAGCCAAATCCATATAAATATAGGCATAAAAGTAAGGGGTAAGGAAGCATCATGATAATAAGGGCAAGGAGTGGAATAAGTTCTTACAAATGTATCTTGAGAAGTCTTGCTCTAACAAATATGTTCAAATTTGGTAGATTAAAATAAGGTGTGGAGTTCTTCTTTGTAAGAATTATAGGAGTATAAACTAGCAGGCATGAGGTAATAAATGTGACTAAACTTATAACTTCCCATTGAACTTATAACCTAATATTAAGTGTACAAAATCATGAAATAATGGGAAAAAAAATATAGTCAATAATCTCGTTCCTTATTTAAGAAAATTCATTGATCACACTTTTTATACAGTCCTTGCAACAATCAGTGTTAGAGGCTTGTCATAGAGATGTTTGTTTCTTAGTTGTCCAATCGTCTTTCACCCTCAAAGAGATGTTTGTTTCTTAGTTGTCCAATCGTCTTTCACCGTGAAGGACACTGCCAAGTAGTCCCAAGGGAAGCTTGACCTCATAAGGAGGAGCATGTTGGGGTTGGGTGAATTGGTTGAAATGATTGGGATGGCACCACTTTTGTATATCTTCTTTACATATCACTCTCCACCCATATCCCCATATGCCAATAATATTGATGCTACGTTTGCGTTCATGGCGCTCTGAAGGGAATTGTTATCACCTCGTAGGTGTTGCCAACAGCTTTTTTGATTAAACTCCAACACCATTATGCAGAGGACATCATCTCCCTTCAAACCCCTAATTCCTAGGGACTGCTCTACCCATCTATTACATTCATCACCGTTTGGAGCTTTACTACTCCAACTAATCTCACCATCACGCCCTTTTATATGCAAGCATACAACAATTCCTGACCATTTACTAGCACGGAAATTTGGAGGTACATCCACTTCTATCTCACATTCAGATCTTACTTGATCAAAATATTTTATATTTGGGTTAAACCATGATGGTATTATGCCTCTTGATGGCTTTTTGCCTCCCGATGGCATTTTACATCCACTTCTATCTCACATTCAGATCTTACTTGATCAAAATATTTTATATTTGGGTTAAACCATGATGGTATTATGCCTCTTGATGGCTTTTTGCCTCCCGATGGCATTTTGCCTCCTGATGGCATGATTGCAAAGAAATTTCTGAGGCGGTGATATTCTGTCTACATACATGCTAAATTGTTATTAACATTAATTACCCAATGAAAGGAGTATATGCATATGAGAAAAAGACACAAAATTGAGACACACATACCTCAACATCCTTCAACTTGAATGGCGAATCATAATATTTCTCACAAGGAAATGGCATATTTACCTCTTCGTCGTCAGAGATTGTATATTTAGTTTGCCCACGGAACTGAAATAAAAAATTAGTCATGTAATGCATATGTAGGGGGAAAAACAGTACACAAAAATCATTAGATAGAATGTAGGAAAACCCATATACCTCATGGTCAAGTGAAGTCACCAAAGTCAACAACTGTTCATCTAATGAACAATTCATTGAATTACAACCGTCTGCTTCTAATCGAATTAGCCGTGGCGGAAGCCTTGGAAATGACACAAGCCGTTTGCAACCCGCCAACGAAAGGAACACAAGTCGAAAAAGACCAGAGAAGCAATCAGTGGGTAGATTTACTAAACCAGTTACACTTAGATTTAAATATCTAAGACCAGTCAAGGATCCAAATGATTTGGGAAGTCTAGTTATAGCAGTGTGACTCGCGTCAAGATATGATAATTTCTTGGATCTAATATCTGGGAGCTTTTCAACATTTTTACACCCACCAAGATCTAACTTTCTCAAAGAATTTGCTTCCAATTTAGTTGGTAGGCTGTCAAGTACTTCACAACCATGCAAGTCCACCTCAACAAGCTCTTTCAACACTCCAAGTGATTCATGAACTTTGACAAGGGATGTGCAATTAGAAAGACATAAATGTTCTAGAGATTGAACATTTGACAAGTCTGGAGTTTCAATAAATTTGAGAGATCCACTCAGGTTGATAAACTTCAAGTGATTCATGGACTAGTCAAACAAAAGATTGTAGAATGATCAGTCTCACTAAACAATGAATCAACAAAACATGGATACCTAGATATATTTTCAAGATAAATAAGCATCAACCTCACCTTTATGCCATTCCAAAGTTGCTTTATGTTGCTCCGTGGCATTTCAATATGAACAAGTTCATCCAATGGAAGTGGAAGAGCTTCCAAAGGAAATGATGGCCATCGGACAAATTTTAATGCATCAGAAAGTTTCTCCAATCCCTTTGGTACCCAAGATTTATGATCTAAGAGGAGTAATCTAAGTCTACTCATCTTTGAAAAGGCTTTAGGATGTACCTTTATTTTCTTTTTGTTCCAATATTTCACAATAGCTTCTATTTCTCCAGTTCCCTAATAAACAATGTCATTTTCCATAAAAACAACATGAGAATGACAAGGAAGTAAAGAATATTAAAAACATTAAACATATGTCAACAAAATGAGATACTTAGAAAATAAGGCACTCACCTTGTTATTTTCAAGTGATTCCTTAACTTCCTCAAACTTCCCCAATCTGCTATTGGGGAATTTTTGTTGAATTATATCCCAACCTAGGTCTTCATATAAATCATGCATATCTAATTCGCCAGCTTCAGTTTCAACTAGTAAAGATTTTTCAATCAAGACCTTTATTCCAAGTAGAGGATTAAGATCACAACCTTTCAAAATTTTAGTCACTGCTTTTTTCTTCCAACGTTTGAATAGACAAACAATATCTAAAAATATTGTCTGTTCTTTCTCATCTAATCCATCATAACTTATTTTAAGTGCTTGAAGAATATCTTTATGAGGATTAATGTGCTTCAATTTATCTAAAGCATCTCTCCACACAACTTCCTCAATTCTCCCACAAAGATAAGAACCCAAAGCTTGAAGTACCAGCGGAAGGCCTCCCGCATATTGAATCACAGATTTAGAATACTCCAAATACCTCTCTTCAGGATGATTTTTGTTGAATGCTTTTTTTGTAAATATTTGAAGAGATTCATCATTCTTCATGGGTTTCATCTCATATATACTTTGCACTCCAATTGAGGCGAGCATGTGTCTATCTCTTGTTGTGATAATTATTCTGCTTCCTTTACCAAACTAATCTGGACTTTCAGCCAAATCCTTTAATTGGCTCATATCATCTATGTCATCAAGGACAAGAAGAACTTTCTTATTGCATAGGAGCGTTCTGATCATCTGCATTCCTTTATAACTATTATATATTTTCAAGTCATTCATTTGGAAATGAGAAAGAAGACTTTTTTGCAAAGAGACTAAACCTTTAGGCAAAGGCAAAGCATCTTTAACTTTTTCAAGAAAACAGCAAATTTCAAACTTGTCCGATAGTTTTTCAGAAACAACTCTAGCTAGAGTTGTTTTACCCACACCGCCCATGCCCCATATCCCCACAAAACATTTGTCATCAGACCCAATCTTCAAGAATGGAATCACATCAGCCACTTTTAAGTCAATTCCAACCAAATTGTCATCAAAAGATGGTAATTTAGTACTTAAAAAACTCCACACATCTCCAACTATATTTTTTATAAGATCTGCTTCATGCCTACCAAAAAAATCATTGTTAGCATCAGTTTTATATATATATATATATATATATATATATATATATATATATATATATAGTTATGATAAAATAAAATGAAAATGAAAAATGTGATTTTCATGAAAATTTTATTATTTACTAAAGCTACATATATTTTTATATATATGACTGGCACTGGGAATTGTTATTAAATTTTCATAAGAATATAAAGCCCAGAACAGGAATGGAAATAAGTGGAATGTGATTTTTTTTTTTTTTTATACGAAAAAGTTTTGGAGGGGTTTGGCACCAGTCCTCCACTAAGGCCAGAGCACGGCCCCAGGCTCTATGAGCACTTACTGGGGACTTACGAGATCGTCTACCAAAGGAGTCCCAGCAACGGCAGAGGGGATCGAACTCACGACCCAAAGGCCTAATCCTGAATCCCTTACCATCTGAGCCAACTCACATTGGCTTTTTTTTTTTTTTTTTGATACATAGTGGAATGTGAATTGTTGAGAAAGTCAGAGCAAAATCGATCCATCAGCCCACTAAAATGAAAAACATGATCATTCCACCAAGGAAAAAAAAAACAACAACAACAACTTATTCACAATTTCGTTTTATTGATGGATACAAATTCATCAACAGATTAAATATCAATGTGTACCGTCATTCAGTTAACCCATTTATCATTCAAAACTTGATTTTTCTCTTAACAAAACAAAATGAATACCTTTCATTTTTCCGCTGTTACATTAATATGTTTCTCACAAATTAAAATGATCTTATGCACAAGTATAAAGGGACTTTTAATTTCAAGTAAAACAAAATCTCCCTAAAGTTAAAAAAGGGGGGAAACAAGAAGAATAATTAAGAGACTTCATTTATTACAGAGAAAATAATTAAATAGTGGGAAATATGGGATTTCATAATAGAAAAAATATTTTTCTTTGAAATAACTGAAACTTAGGGGAAATGGTTATAGAAATTTAAATTAAGTTAGAAAAACTTACATTGAAGGACAACTGATAATTATTGTTTGGCTCAATGAAATTTGTAATTATATTATTGAAGGACTGGAATGTTATAACCAGGGACCATTAAGGGTTGGGTGCCTGATTTTGCGGTATTTTAGTTACGGAGCAAAATTATTGATTATGTCACAGAAAATTTCAAAAGAAATTTGAATTTTTATGATCACATGGAAATCAATTAACTGTGTTCTGGCGCTTTAATAAAAATTGGGAAAATCCTATATAAAGCTACTTAAAATAACAAAATTCCAAATCATAAATGATAAAGTCAATAAATCTTTAATTGAGTCATTAACTTTTGGGATTTTTTTTAACTCTCTTAATTTGGGATTTCAAAATGTCGGTGATGACTTTAAAACCCTATCCTCTATTCTCTTTAAAGAGTTTTATTACTCTAAAACTTATATATGCTTTTCAACCCACACATGTCTATGTATATAGAGTTTTATTACTTTGTAACTTATGCTTTTCAATAAATAAAGACACACACACACTAATATCTAATAAAGCAGAATATGATTCATCTATAATTTACTATGAATTATGATAGTTAATTTTTTTCGTTCAAAAAAATTATTAAATATAATCATTTGTAGAATAATTTTAAACAAGGAGTTCATTTAACATGAACAAAGTTTTTCAAAAAATGTATGTCATTATAAAAATATGTGTAGTAGATATATTAATTATAGGTTTAACTATATTTGTTTCAACTCTTTTTTTTGGGGATAGTTTTATACTTCACTATATAAAACATTTTATGAAATTTTAAGTGCATTTAATATCTTTTTATCCAAAATATCTTTATAAGTATATCAAAACTTTCACGCCTCTAAATAAAAATAAATAAATAATCTTAATAATTATTTATATTAAATAATGGAAAGTTTTAAAAATTGAAACCTTAACTAAGCTATTTTCTAAAAAACTCACATTTCTCCGTCAAGGAAAATGGTTTAGAGTTTGTTTAGATTAATGTTAGTAAAAAAGATTTTTATTTTATTGAATTTTGCAAATTGAAGTTGATATGTGTTATTCTTTCCATTTTTTTGTTCTGTCTCACTTGATAAAAATAAATACATTATTAAGAAAAACTTTCATTTTTTAATTTCTGTATCTTTAATATCAATTAATTGATTTTTCAGCTAAAAATCATTTAATGGTTAAAAGATATTGTCATGCCATTTGTTATGCTTCCCTTTTTCTCCTTGAATAATTCTTGATTATCCTTCTAGAACCCAAAAAAAAATTTAAAAAAATCCTTTAATTTAGGTTATTTTATTTTATTTTGTTATATATTAATTTTGATATATAGAGCAATAAAGTCATAAAACAATGAAACTCTTTGAAGAGGGGATAGAAGAAAAGAGAGGGTACAAAAGTCATTTTACTAGCATTTTAAAACCTCAAGTTGGGTTAATAACTCATTTAAAGATTTGATGAATTTACCAACCTAATTTAGAATTTTTTAAAAAATTTAAATAGCTTTATATGAGAATTTCCCATAAAAAAAAATTATAATTTTATGGTACTTAAAATAATTAAATTGAGTCAGGTCAAAGAAAAAATTATTGACTCTCATGAATCTTGATAATATAAGAAAATATCAAATAAGCTATAATAATAGACATTGCATATAATTTAAAAATATCTAAACGAATACTACTTATAAATTATAATTAAATTATTGAAAAGAAATTAAAATTAACATAGCCAGCTCATCCATAAGAAATATGCTTCAATGAACGAATATGATCGATTTTTGACGTTGAATAAATTTATTATATATGAATTATTAATAGTAGATTCTCATTTCTGTTCAAATGAATGCGAGATTTTCCAGTTATTGTCTAAATGGAAGACTTTGAAAATGATTATGACCGATTTAAAACAAAATTATACATCATGAAAGGACATATAAAGTTAAATAAATATGGAAAATAGATTACATGGTAGCAAAAGAAAACTTACTTTTCCCTGGTAACCCATCCAGAAACTTTGCTAATTTTTGACAGAGCAGTTTTCCAACTCTGCAATTTGGTTGCATTTTCTTTGAATTTCTCTTCAAGTTTAGCCAAGGCTTTCCCAAAACTTTTTCGTTGGTGTCTTACATCAGCTGGATCAACTTTATAGAAGATGGGAAAAACTCTTCGACCCAATTTCTTTCGAGATCGAAGAATTTTTTTAAGCTCATCCAAACACCACGTAGATTTTGCATAATTTTTAGACATGACAAGAACTGCACATAGAGAATCGTCAATTGCTTGAAAGAGAGAATTTATGTCTTCCCCCCTTTGAAGAGCTACATCATCCCTAAAACATGTAATGCCACTCCTAATAAAAGCTTCATACAAGTGACCTGTGAAATTCAAGCGAGTGTCTTTTCCTGCAAAACTCAAGAAAACGTCATATTTCCATGGAGGAGTTGAATTAAGAGTATTAGAGGTGGAAGAAGATTCTCCTCCGACATTATAAGCCGTTACTGGGGTTCGATCCTTTCGTTTTCTCCCCTGTGTAATGAGCAAATAAACGGAAAGTAATAAGAGGTATGAAATCAAAACAAGTAGATAAAACAATAATAAAGGGAAAAAAATTTGTGCAGATATATAAAACTTGTTATACCATAACCGATACTGTTTTACGAAAGTTGTTGAAGCGATCTCACTTTCTTCTCCACACTCACGACTCACTGCTAAAAGATGATTTACTTGAACTTTACACGGACTCTAGCTAGCTTTTGATAATGGTGAAGACTGAAGATGTTCTCGACAGAAAAGTGGATTCCGATTTCAGAGCTATTATATAGTAGTTTTTCCTTGTGTGCGAAATTTTTTAAAAAAAAAAATTAAGAAAAAAATGTGGAACATGCACACATGTTTTCTTACTTTCTTCCGGGAAAGCCGCTCTTAACAATGTTATTTTCAACGACTATTTTTTGAAAAAAGAGTTGTTGAAATTAAACTTTTAACGACTGATTATTAAAAACAAAATGTTTAACGAATATTTTCAAAAATAGCCATTATTGAAAATTAAATTTTCAATGACTGTTTATCTAGAAATAGTCGTTGAGAGATAGGCTTAAATTTTAAAAATGTCATCACCTTCTTTTTAACTTATATTTTTTTATTAATGGACGTTAATTAGTGTCGCTAAAGGAATATTTTGTAAGAGTGTGCTTCCTAAATTTCTTTCACTTTTCTCACAAATTCAACTTATCATTAATTAATCAATCCTTCATGTCAATTCATTCTGATGAAACTTAAGCAATCTATATTGAATAAATTTTAAAAATACGAAATGAGAATAGTCTTTCAACTATTAATTTAAATGATTGAGACTTTATGAGGTTCGAAGTTTTGGGGGAAATGTTAAATTTGACATAAGTAAATATCATCTCGCCCCCCAAAAAAATATTATGATTAAAAAGAAACTTAATTTTCTAAATTTCTTGTTATCATAAGTAGAGAGCAGAAATCTTGCATTTTGAAGCAACCCTTGTGTTTTTATTAAGGAGTTAAAATTAGAAAAGAATGTCAACAAAAATAGCTCTAGTTAATAAGGATTTGGCTTATAATTACCTGACATTATCAGGTGTTCAAATCATACGTACTATCGATTTGAGGACTTTATTGATGAGTGATTATAATTATTCCCTCCCATACATAATATAGGGTGCTTTTACAATAATAGTTTAATCCAAAATATAAGTCATTTGTAAGATAATTAATGCTCATTTTTCAATTTTATCCCCATAATTAATGCTCATTTCCAATTTGCTCATTTATTAAATTTCAAACACATTTTTTAATAAGGGTAAAAGTAGGAAAAAAATGTCAACTTAGAACATATTTAATAAATCAACTACCACTTCTTATGATCTAATTAAAGTGTCATATATTATATATTATAGATAGAAAGAAATGATTTTTAAGTGCAAACACATGTCATGATTTTAGTGACTCGAAAATTCAACTCATTTAAACCATTGTCAATAACTGTGGTCATTTCCATCGACTCACTCCCCTTGGATTCTAATTATAATAGTTTGATAACTGAATTATGTAGTTTAAGAAAACGGTTAACATTAGTTAAAAATAATAAATGTGTCTTGAAATTAAAAAAAAAAATCAAGTATGCCCTTATATAAAAAGAGCAACTAAAAAAATAAATAGAGTAAACATAAATATCAGCAACCATTTAATTAATTATATATATATATATATATATATATATATATATATATATATATATATAATTATGAGTACAAATAGAAAAAAGAATCATTAAATGTTAACACAACTTTCATCAGGCTCTTACAAAAGAATAGGACTATTCAAATTTTGAGCTCTTATAAAAAAAATACATTAGGATGTGGGTGTATGTGTGTCCAACTTAATTGATGCACATTACATACTTAGAAGCATAATCTTTCATCTATAAATAAATTTGCTCTCCAATCAATGTCTTTAGAACATCTCTATGCTTTTATTGATCACAAAAATTAAAGCTTTCATAGTTTTATGAATCTACAATAAGGCTCCATCTGAAAATAGGACATGTTGAGTTTTTTTTTTTTTTGCCCTACGCATCTTTAGCCTCTCTTACCCAGTCACCCTTATTCCTTAAATTATAAATATATAGGATATCTGTATCAAAACAATATATAGGATATGTTTAAATATCCGTATATACTATACCACCTCCAGTGCTTCATAAGATCTTATTTGTAGAGTAATAATTTACACTACAGATCAGATAAGATCTTACATAAAAGGTAGTATGGCACATTGTTGTTATAATTGCACGTTGACTTTTTAAATTTACTGTTTTTATATTTTTAATTTATAAAATTATGTCGAGTCGCCGGTAAGCTTATATTAATTATAACCTAAATTAAACTTGTAAATTTACATACCAAATTTATAGTTTCTACATTTTTGGTGTAGGATTTGTACAACAAATTCAGTCATATCAAACTAATTCAGTCATATCTTAACCTTCATCAGAGGGCCGGGTTGTCTTTTTTATAATTAATAATACATGTTACTGTCGTCCTGTTATTTATATTTCTATTATTGCTATTAGTGGTCAACTGGTTCGTTGCCAAAAAAATAAAGAGTTAGTTGGCTCGGAGACTTTGACGTGAATGATTATGATGTGATTTTTTGCGGGTCATATTTCTTGAAAAATGTTGCTGTTTGGAATTGAAATTTAATAGTTATATGTTGCTTGTTCATATTGATTCATGCTACAGCAAATTTTTAATTCGAACAGACAACGTTATGCGGTGGAATCATGGGTTTGGTACGAGTAATTCCGATCCCATCTAATCCATCGAAAATTATTATCTGTACATAATACTCTGGAATAATATAATTGACTTTATGCCTTTTTTATTAGCGTAGAACTTTGTTCAATCAGTTTATGTGTATTGCTGTTTCGAGCACTTCACAATTATGCAATTAGAATTAATTAGATCACATCTGTAACACCAAGAGATACTATTCACAAAATTATCAGATTCCCTCCCATGCTCTTCCCTTCCTTGGCCTCTCCTTCCCCCAAAACTATGTTGTTTTTGGGTGTAAAATGGGAGGCGTAAACCACCTTAAGTATTTAATTACCCATGATTCTAAAATAATTTTTTGTATACTATGTAGCATCAATTTTTTTTTTTTTAGTAGCATCCAGTATCTAATAGGCTGAACCCTAAAATATTTTTCTAGTAACATTTCATATCCTAAACTAATTAAAGTTGAGCGCATCCGACACTCAATATCCTAAATTATTTAGGGTGTTAATTGCGACTAGAAAAACATTTTAGAGGTTGTTTGTTGTAGCTAGAAAAATAATTTAGGGTGCTGAATGTGATTTAGAAGCTACTCGTTGCGACTAAAATAGTTAAGGATATAGCTTACCAGATATGGAAGAATCTGTTTCCCTTATGAATGGCTGTACTTCTCTTTCACTGATGGAAACGACGATGTCTGGTAAATCTAGTGGAATTGAAGTTCGTGGCATGATGGCCACCGTCCTAATAATATAATGTCCAGTGACCGTACAGACTCTAATCACATTACACAATAAATTTACCATAGAGGAAGAGAGGAGGGTATTCTTATATTAAAAGAAGCTTTTAGAGGGAGGATTGTGTGTTATATAGTTTGACTATTTACTCCTTCAATCTCATATCCTGTATATAGTGTATATACAATCACATAAAAATAGATGTAACTCATGAACATACGGTTATATAGCAATAGATATGACCTTTAAATCATAAAAGAATATCTCTCTTGATAAACCCATGTCTCTCCATATTTGCATAACAACCCCTCTTGATTTAGGTTTGAGGCCTAATCCATCGAGTCGACTAACATTTTTATTTAAGCATGCCTAATTGACACAAGTTTATAAAGGGGAATGCATTGCCACAACCCTCTCGAGAAAAGGTGGAAAGTTGTTCTTGCATAGATTAATTGTCAAAGTGGCTGTAACTCTCAAAGAAGCCAATTGAAAAATAAGTTGGATTTCTTTAAAAAAGAATGTCTAGTATTGTAAGATTTTTTTAGAAAAGAAACAAGGATAGGGTGGGATAATAATGAAAATGTGATAATTGTTGTAAGATTATAATTATTTCAGGTTGCATTTTATGAAATGTGATAACATCAAAGTAAACATAAATAAAAGTAAAAGCCTACTTACGGTCACAATAATTTACTATCAAATTAACTGCTAATATAGGTGAGAATTGACACGAAGATCCATCAAATTAAACAAATTTAGGTTGAAAAAGTTTGTACTCCTCTTATCCTAAATATTTGGCCTAGTTTCCACCACAAACTACACTTTACATTTATGGCAGAAGGTGATATTAAATATTAGTTAGACTAAATAGTTAATTGGCTCAGACATCTAAAACCCATCATCATCATCCTTTTTTTTTTTTTTTGAAATTGGGGGCTTAATGGTCCCGGACAGGGTCGAACCCTGATACAAGAGCTGGATAAGCCAGCGTCATACCACTGCACTACCTGAGTGCTTGGTATCATCATCCTATTTTGTGTACTTTTTTAACTCTTCTATATTCTCAAATCTCATGAGGAATCTTATCGTAGCCTCCTTTTAGATAATATCACACAATTACTCTGCTGTGTCTCTAATCTATTAACAGGTATACTCCTCAATCAGAGATTTCATTTGCACGCTTGAAGAGGCTGTTTGAGGCACATCACGTTTACTAAGGTCAATTGGAGATTTGGCACATTACATCTCTCTTTCTTGCTTAATCAAGGGTCGGTTTGATTATTTCATAGTTGTATCATTTTTATATTCATGGATTAGGTAATCACATTTTCCTCCAACCGCATATCCCTCAATTATTTTAGGAGATATAATTTATTTATGTATTTGACTACAAGTTTTTCTTTATGTGATTTTTCTTTAGGTAGGGAGGTTACAAAATATTCTTTCAATTTTACCATCATTGAATACCAATGAGGAATCTCAACAAAAAGAAGATATTTGCTTATATTTTATGGGATTTGGATAAAGAGTTTGTGACTATGTCATGACCTCTCAATTGCCAAAGTCTCATGAATGGCGACTAGGCATGATACCCGCATATTCTCACTTTGGGTTTCTTTTTTTTCCTTTTTTTTTCAATCTCCTTCCTTGTATTACAAAAATATTTACTACTTTTTTTTGGACCAATATGCATCGAGGACAGATCAATTCAGCTCTCAGCACATGGGAGACGTTTGATTACTCGCAATTTTTTCATGTTACGCCATATAAATGAATGATTATTATTCAATTGCTTAAATATTTAATCTCATTTGTTAATCTCATATATTCACAATTTTTGTTCACCCTTAATATTTAATCAAACTAATTCAGTCATATTTTAACCTCAATCAGAGGGGTTGCCTTTTTTACTGTCGTCCCCTGTTATTTATATTTGTATTATTGTTATTAGAGGTCAATTGGTTCGTTGCCAAAAAAAAAAAAAAAAGAGCTAGTTGGCTCGGAGACTTTGACGTGAATGATTAATAGTTATATGCTGCTTGTTCATATTGATTCCTACTATAGCAAATTTTTAATACAATCTTATGCGCGGGAATCATGTGTTTGGTACGACTAATTCCGATCCCATCTAATCCATCGAAGATTGTTGTCTGTTCATACTCTGGAATAATATAAATGACTTTATTTATGCCTTTTTTATTCACGTAGAACTTTGTTCAAACAATTTTTGTGAATTATACAATTAGAATTAATTATATCACATCTGTAACACCAAAAGAGACTAATAACAAAATTATCAGATTCCCTCCCATGGTCTTCCCCTCCTTGGCCTCCCACTTACCCAAAACTATATAGTTTTGGGTGTAAAATGGGAGGTGTGATCCCCCCCCCCCCCCCCCTCCCTCTTTTTTCAAAATAACATTCAGGGCCTTCAAGTATTTACCCAATATTCTAAAATAATATTTTGTAGATTAAGTAGCATAAAATAATTTTTTAGTAGCACCTAGTAATAATTTTTTTTGGTAGCACCCATCAATATTCCCCCCCCCCCAACTTCTCCATTAATTTTTTTTTACTATAATATACTCCATTCGTTCCTAATTATAAGACATATTTAACTGCTTTTGGGGAGATTAAAGAAAAGAGTTAAATTAGTTAATTTTCCTTATTTTTTTAAAATGCCTTTATATAAATTTAAAATGACAAAAATGAAATCTTACCATATACTTCTCCCACCTAAAATTTCTCTTTCTACATGCTTTTTAATTGAAATAATAGTCTAGTTATAAATACATATATATGTGTGCATATATGTGCGCGTGCACACACACACACACACATATATATATATAGAAACACACATATGTGTGTGTGTATTTACACATATAAAAACACACAGTTACACAGATACACACACATATATATATGTTTGTGAATATATATAACACACATATGCATATATATACACACACGCGCACACACACATATATATATATATGTGTGTGTGTGTGTGTGTATGTTTGTGTGTAAATGTATCTACACACACACATATGTTTTTGTGTGTGTATATTTACACACATATAAACACACACACACACACACATATATATATATATATATGTTTCTGTGTGTATATATCTACACACATATATAAATACACACACACAGAGTCACACACATGCATGTTTGTGTGTATATATATCTATATACATATGCATATATACACACACATCCACACACACATACATATCTACATATGTAGTTATGTACGCACACACATACATAGACACACACAAAACCATATATATATATGTATATATGTATATATGTTTGTGTGTGTGTATATATTCAACAATTTAAAAGTTTCATTGACTGGAAGAGTTTATGCACCCATATACATATATTCACCAAAAAGCAATTACACTTTAAAGAATAAATAGAGGTATTTTAGGAAAAAAAATGACAAAAATTAAAATATTGTCCTATAATTAGGACCAAAATCAACTCTCAAATATTGTCTTATAATTAGGACCGAATGGAGTATTAGGTTAAGGTAAGGATTGGCTAACCAAGTTTTATTTCAGAAACGCTCAGTACAAAAAAGTTTTAAGTTGACTACAAATATAAAAACAACTTTTAAAAATGTAAAGTTAGCACAATACCGTTAGAAAAAATCAATGTTGGTTAAAATGTAAATTTTTAAGGATTAATGTGCAGATTGACCAACAAAATTTTACTCTAGGAGCGTTAGTTAAGCACAAGAAAGTTTTACTCTAATAGCGTTAAGCACAAAAAAATCCATGTACAATCTACCCAAAATCTGACTGTTGCAAATCCTTGCCCAGACTCCTAACCATTTGTATTGGGGTTAGAAAAAATGAATGCAACAAAAGAATCACAAATGTAACGAGTAGATTTCATTTTAAGTAAGGGTAGTAAGTTTTCGAACTTGCTCGGTGCAGGTGCAAATTGTGATTTTTCAGTAGACTTGAAATATTTATTCGTTATATTTATGATTTTTTTTTTTTTTTTGTTGCATTCACTCTTTCTAACTCCAATGTATATGGTTGAGGTGATCTGGGTAAGGATTTGCAACAATCGAATTTTGAGTGGATTGCGCATGGACCTATCAGACACGTTTAAAAACTTATCACATTTACTCAAAATGAAATCTACTAATTATATTTATGATTTTTTTTTTTGGGGGTTAAATTCACTCCCCCCAAACGGCTTACGGCTCACTTTTCAAAAAGTGACTTTGAAAAGAAAAATAAAGAGACATCGCTCATGCAGAATTGTCGGGACTGACTTTCCATGAAGAAGGTAAGAAACCATGTGCGCTTGTTTCACATTTTTTTCTTAAAAAAGAAAAATAGTGAATTTCACAAAATTTCAATCCGAGTCTTACCAGAAAATTTGAAATTACAAAATTGTTTGTCAAGCTTCATCATTCCCTTGTCAACCTTTGATAACAAACATGATTTGAGATTTTACAATTTCAAAGTCATTTTTTTTATCATTTTATCATTTTTACTTTTAATTAATTTTTTCTAGTATTTATAGAGCAGTTAAAAATGTTTTCAATTAATGCAAAGAGAGAGTAAAGTTGACCGTCAAAAAATTAACATTAATCGTTAATTTTTTAACGTAAATGGGTAACATTGTTATGTTTTGAAACTTATGGGGCAACATTAAAACAATAAAAACTTTCAGGACAACATTTCTTATCAGCGAAAACTTTTGGAGGAAATTTACTACTTAACCTTGATTTAAGTAAGAGTAAATACCCTATTTGGTCACTAAAAAAAATCACGGACCCCTTTTTAGTCCCTCAGTAAAAATAACTCCTCCTGTAGTCTCTGACCACATTTGGAACACTTCACTACATGTGTCCTCTTCAACCTGTAAAGACTAACGTGGACGGTTTTTGAATTTTACAGAGACTACAAGATGTGTTATTTTTATTAAGGGATTAAAAAGGAGTCCGTGATTTTTTTCAATGACCAAAAAAGATATTTACTCTTTCAGTAACTTATAAAATTTATATATAATTTAATGTTAGATTGACGTTTCTTATGGAGATTGTTCCACATTAATTACAATTAATTTGTCAATCTCATTTTCATAATCTAACCGAAATAGTTTATATAATAGCTCGGGTGTTAAAGACGGAAAATAATGTTAGTATTAATTTTTTGTTCCTTACTTTTCCCCTTTTCCCATATCCTTATAGAAATAAATTGACTTGACTTGGGGATGTTTCAGTTTCACCAATTTTAAAAGCGTGAAGCGTCGCCGAACGAAATGTCGTACGTTGAGATGGGGAGGAGTATTCGGTTACCATCAGAGGCCACATTGGCATTGGGGACCATCATAATTGTAAAACATATGCTAGTTCTCGTCAGATATAAATATATAATTGTGGTGGTTAATTTGTTAAAGGAAAGGGTTAAGGTAAATTCAGAATTTAAGTATTTTTTAAAAATATATAAAGTGTTTTAAAATATTTTATAGTAAATGTTATTTGAAATATTTTTTTAAGTGAGTCTGTCACACTTAAATAAAATTTTAAAAGAAAAATGCAAACTCAAACGACAACTTTTTTTCAATTTTTTGGGATGATTTAAATCGTATATATCGTCATGTTTTTTAAAAAATATAATTAATAAAACCGAAAAGTAATGAAGCCACGGCAAAGTAAGGTCTTTGCTTTTCAGTCGATGGAAAAAGAAGGTCAGGGAAACAGAAAGGTCAAATGTTATTCGGGTCCTAAAATCACAGCAGTGAGTCAGTAAGTGGAGAAGAAAGTGAAATCAGCATCATATAAAGTGGAACCATACAGAAGGTTTGGATTCTTACTATTAGTTGTTTTAAAATGTTATGATTTGTTAAATAAAAAGTTAAAAATACGTTACAGCTTTAATATAGGGAAAAAAAATTTAAGGTCTCAAGGGACCAAAAAATGTCAAAAAAAAAATCTTTGACCAAAAAAAAAAAATGTCAAAAAAAAAAAACCCTACAGAAAAGTCTAATGTCAAGAATATCCTGAAGGATTATTAAAACCAATATATGAAGTTGTTCATGTTGGATTTGGCTTTGGTCCTTTGCAGTGATTCTTCCGCTGCGTCCTCTTTTGCACCTCAAACGGCATTGTTTCAGCGCCAAGCACACACTGGTCCTTAAAATAAAATTAAAAAAAAAAAAAAAACAGGTATTGCTAGCTAGTAAAAAGACAATTCTAGATAATCGTATTGAAAAAATCCTTCATGATCTTAAAAAATTATTTTAGAATCCTAAAAAAAATATCCTAAAGTATATTTTTAGTAGCAGTCAATACTTAAATTATTTTTTCGAGATTCTAAAATAATTTTTTTAAATAACAGTTAGTATCTTGAAATATCCTTTTAGTACCAATCTGTACCTTGAAATAGTTTTTGAAGATCCTAAAATAATTTTTAAAGATCATGAAGGATTTTTTTCAATACAATTCATATCCAGCATTATCTTTTGGGTTAAGATGCGTTTTTACCAGCGAACTATTATAAAAGGAGCATCTGACACAAATATTAATTGGAGGTACCTTAAACACAAACAAACAATTAAAAAGTTAAAAAACACACAAAGCCGTTAGCTATTTGTTAACGATCGTTTAGTTCAATTGATTAAATGATGTGGCTAAGAGGAAAAGGGGATGTGTCAGGAAATATTGACTTTTCCTAAGGAAAACGACAAAGGCAACAGAGCTGAGGAAAACAAACAGGTACTCTGCATATCGACAAAGATTGAAGGAACTATGAGCTGGAGGTGGTCCGGAGCAATTAGCGCTGCCAAGGCAAGGATCTTCCACCAATTCTATCATTTTCTAATTTATCTGTCTTTCCACTTTTCTGATTCTTCCATTTCCCTCTCTAGAAGAAACTTGGTGAAGACGAACAGCCATCAAATCTCGAGAGCGTGGGGTCTTGTGATCGGTGTTACCGACATAGTTGGTAATAGCCTAGTCGAGATCTTACCTCTCGCCGACACACCCGGCGAACCATGGAAGGTATACGGCATCACTCGCCGCCCTCAACCTAGCTGGAACGCAGATCGTCCTGTTGAATGAATTCAGTGAGATATCGATCCAAATGACACCAGAGCCAAGCTCTCCGGATTGACCGACGTGACTCACATCTTCTACGTGTCCTGGACAATCGACCCACTAAGGTTGAGAATTGTAAGGTGCATGGGGCTATGCTAAGAAATGTCTTGCACACCTTCATTCATAATGCCCTAAAATCTCCGCCACATATGCCTTCAAACCGGTGGTAAACACTACGTTGGCCCATTTGAGTTATTTGGGAAGATCAAACCCCATGACCCGCCTTTCACCGAGGATTTACCACAATTCAATGTGCCCAATTTCTACTACACCCAGGAGGACATTCTGTTTGAAGAGGTAGATAAGAAAGAGGGTTTCCTCAAATGATATTCGGGATTTCACCTTATAGTGTGACGAACCTGATAGGCACGCTTTGTGTTTATGCGGCCATTTGAAAGCACGAGGGGGTTCCCCTGAAATTTCCGGGCAATAAAGCAGTGTGGGAGTTTTACGATGTTGCATCTGATGCTGATCTGATTGCAGAACAACACATATGGGTGGCGATGGACCTTTATGCAAGGAACGAAGTCTTTAATTGCAACAATGGAATGCATTCAAGTTGAACGTGTTGCCTCGGAGATCGCGTTTTCCATCGTTAAAAAATCAGTAACGGCGTTGTGTTTTTTTAAACTTTCTAATTGTTTATTTGTATTTAAGGTACTCCCAATTAATATTTGTGTCAGATGCTCCTTTCATAATAGTTTATTGGTGAAAATAAACCTTAACCCTTATCTTTTTAATACCTGGCAATGCTTGAATTGGGGAAAAAAAAAAAAAAAAGAACCAGTGTGTACTTGGCTATGAAACCTCGCTGTTTGGGTGCAGCAGATGCAGTGGAGGTATCACTGCAAAAGACCAAAGCCAAATCCGTTAATCTCTTATTGAAAGGATTGTCAATGAAACTTTTTTAATATAAGATTGTTTTATGGGATTTTTTTGACAACTTTTGGGTTCCTTGAGACTTTAAAGAGATTTTACCTCTAATGTATCGGTCAGATTATGACACCTTCTTTTTGCATATATATCTTTTTGGTGGAATGTTAGAAGTACACGTATTTATATAATCGTCAGTTCTATAATATACAATACTTCTAAAAAGAAGATATGGTTCAGACAATAAATCACTTTCAATTTAATTTTTTTTTTAATTTTGCCTCTATATTTAATCCTCTATTTCTCACTTTACCTACTCATTACTACCCCACCTCTTGAAATAATATTCTCAATCCAATTGCACATATTTGTCAAGGGAGTAGTAGTTGTAATACACAGTGGCATCAAGCACAGCTAACGGAAAAGAAGGTTATATAAAGGGGACGGGATTTGTTTCTTTCGTCTACATCTTGATTATTGCAGTGATCGACATCTTCAAATCACAGCAGTGAGTGTGGTGAAGAAAGCAATATCTCTTCAACATCTTTCATAACGGTATTGATCACTGCATATACAACGAGTTTTATAAATCTGCACAAAAAAATTGTTTTATTTTACCCTGCAGGTTTGAATTTCATATCGCTGACTCCTTTTCTTCTTTACTGATATGATTATGTTGTTGCAGATTACTCTC
This sequence comes from Acacia crassicarpa, assembly GCA_034222035.1. NCBI lineage: Eukaryota > Viridiplantae > Streptophyta > Magnoliopsida > Fabales > Fabaceae > Acacia > Acacia crassicarpa. The sequence continues at coordinate 48,183,345 of JAWXYG010000003.1, forward strand.
TTAACCCTACAATGGCATATAGTGTCGGAGGAGAATCATCTTCCAACTTTGATACTTTCAATTCAAGTCCTGAATGGAAATATGACGTTTTCTTAAGTTTCGCAGGAAAAGACACTCGCTTGAATTTCACAGATCACTTATATGAAGCTTTCAGTAAAAGTGGCATCAAATGTTTTAAGGATGATGTAGATCTTCCGAAAGGGGAAGACGTAAATTATCTCTTTCAAGAAATTGAGGATTCTCTCTGTGCAGTTCTTGTCATCTCTTAAAATTATGCAAAATCTGCATGGTGTTTTGATGAGCTTCAAAAAAAAAACCCATCTTCTATAATGTTAATCCACCTGATGTAAGACACCAACGAGAAAGTTTTGGGGAAGCCTTGGCTGAACTTGAAGAGAAATTTAAAGAAAATACAACCAAAGTCCAAAATTGGAGAACTGCTTTGTCAAATATTGGCAGCTTGTCTGGATGGGTCACCAGGGACAAGTAAGTTTTCTTTCACAATCATTTAATCATATTTTCCATATTTATTTAACATTATATTTTTGTCATGATTTATAACTTTGGTTTAAATCGTCATAACCATTTTCATAGTCTTCCTTTTAGACAATAACTGGAAAATCTTGCATCCATTTAAACATAAATGAGAATCTACCATTACTAATTCATATATAATATATTCATTTAACGTCAAAAATTGGTTACATTCGGTTATTGAAGCATATCCATTATGGATGTCATGGTTATGTTAATTTTAATTTCTTTTCAATAACTTAATTATAATTAGTATTCGTTTAGATATGTTTTTTTTTTTCCAAAAAAAAAAAAAACCCAGTGTTTTTTGTATTGACAATAATACCCTTACAAAATTCCAAAAATCCAAGCCCCCTCTAAATTTTCAGAAAACCCAGTGTTTTAGGGCCCACTTCAACTACTTTTAATAAATTCCAAAAAACTAATTTTGACATGCAACTAGCGCCATCTGAAACGTTCAGATGTCTATATTACTGTAAAAATAAATTCATATACTGAAAGTACTCATATTTTTTCGTGGAGCTTAAAGTTCGACCTCTGGTCCGATTCACTCCCCTGTTTCCAAACCCTTTTTCAACAAATTGTTTCACCCAGTGTTTTCATCCAAAAGGTATCATATTATATATCAAAATCATGCCTCAGATGTCTAGTTTTTTCATGAAAAATTTCAGCTCAAAACAAGTTCATTTACTAATTTAAAAACACGTTTGAAGCTTTGCTGCTCAGATTTCCAGAAACTGGCATGGCAGCAAGCTCTTACCGAAGGTTTTCGGTGTTTTTGACTTCCGAAACTTAAACTATGATTATACCCCATACAAATCCATGTTTCAGAACCATTGGAGAGTTTAAATACACAAAAATCCAACCATAACACTAAGCTCTTTCACCTTGGACGAAAATACCATAACAAGAACTTGAGAGAGCAAGGTTTTTAGAGTTACCTATGATTGGAGAATCATTGGATGATCTTGGTAGCTTGATCCTTGAGCCTTGGCTATGATGGCTTGCTGATTACTCTCACGCACTTCTGCAAAAATTTCGCCCCCTTAGGGTGAAAATGAGGGGTCAAATTACCTTTTTAATGAAGGGTAAATTTGATCTGATAATTCAAAATTAACAGGTGTAAGTTTCTGCCCATTGTGAAATAAATTGGATCTAATTTCTTTACTTTTTCTCCAAGTTTTCTAGAGAATTCCAGGGGTCTCTAGAGAGATTACAAGTGGAGCAACCCCCTTTAAAGAGAGCAGATTTTTATTTTCCTTTGGAGCAAATTACCTGTTTTTGCCTGAAACTTTCGTAAATTACCAATTATGGCCCGGAACTCATTAATTATCCTTGACTTTTCTCATGTACTTTGGACAACCCAAAAGTACATATGTGACGCCATTTAGGGCCCACAAAGCTTCAATTATTTTTTTGTACGATTTTCCCTGATTGACCCTTTTTATCCAAAAAGTGGGACCCGCAGCTGGACTTTTGCATTGATTTCTCTTTTCTTTTTCTCCAAGCCATTGTTAATAATTACAAGAGCTAGGTGGTACCATCTAGACTTCCCAATATGGCCCCACATTTTTTTATATTTAATCCAAAATTGAGGCCCTAATTGGTCTCTATTGCTCTCCTTTTTGACCAAGTAACCCCCTATAGGATTCGCATTTTGTGTTTGGGCCTGTGTGTAGGTAAAATCATCTGATTTTCTTTCCCTCTCCTAGGGTGGATGAAATTGATTACTTAAGGGATAAGGATTTGATTTTTCTACCCCTATAATCATTATTTACCTTTTGCTTTTTAACCCCGTAGTAACAATGTCCTCAGGTAATTATTACTGCTGACTTTTCATTCTTATTTCTTCAAAAACGCAGGAAATCCTTACCTCACCAGGAAATGTCACGTGACCCATATTTTAGCATATTTTTGCTTAGCTAATCATCCAATACCTTAGGACATAGCTAAATGACCTTTTTTCCAACTAATTAACACTGTATAGGTCTTCTGTGCCCCCTTTTCCATTGGCACTTTAATTCCATGGTTTATACACATTAGGTCCATGCTACATAGCTAAGTTACTTAGTCCCTGAAAGACTTTCTATCTCTCGTCATACTTGCAACTCTTCTCAAATCGGGCTTAGTCGTTGCCTACTTTAGACTTATTCTTAATTTTCAGGATCCAAAATTCAGGATATTACAGTAAGTTTTTCTAATTTATTTTAAATTTCGATTACCATTTTCCCTAAGTTTCAGTTATTTTAAAGAAAAATATATTTCCTATAAGGAAATCCCATATTTCGCTCTATTAAAAATATTTTTTTTTTCCTTTTTATACTTTATAGAGATTTTGTTTTACTTGAAATTAAAAGTCCCTTTAAACTTGTGCATAAGATCATTTTAATGTGTCAGATACATATTAATCTTTCCGCGGAAAACTGAACAGCATTGGATGATGAATGGGTTAACTTGAATGAATGACAGTACACATTGATAATTTAATATGTTGATGAATTTGTATCCATCAAGAAAACGAAATTGTGAATAAGTTTATTTTTTTTTGGTAGAATGATCATGTTTTTAAATATAATGGGCTGAATTTTGCTCTGACTTGCTGAACATTTCACATTCCACTTATCTTCATTCCTTTTATCAGACTTCATATTCTTATGAAAATTTAATAACAATTCCCAGTTATATAAAAAGAGTAGTGTAGCGCTAGTAAACAATTATATATATGTAACTCTTGCTAACAATGATTTTTTTTTTTTTTTTAGGCACGAAGCAGATTTTATAAAAAATATAGTTGGAGATGTCTGGACTTTTTTAAGTACTAAATTACCATCTTTTGGTGACGATTTGGTTAGAATTGACTCTAAAGTGGCTGACGTGATTCCATTATTGGAGATTGGGTTAGATGACAAACATTTTGTAGGGATATGGGGTATGGGTGGTGTGGGCAAAACAACTCTAGCTAGAGTTGTTTCTGGAAAACTATCAGACCAATTTGAAATTTGCTATTTTCTTGAAAAAGTTAAAGATGTTTTGCCTAAAGAAGGTTTGGTCTCTTTGCAAAGAAGACTTCTTTCTAGTCTCCAAATAAAAGACTTGGAAATATATGACAGTTTTGAAGGAATGCGGATGATAAGAAGTTGCCTCTGCAAGAAAAAGGTCCTCCTTGTCCTTGACGACATTGATAATATGAGCCAATTAAAGGATTTGGCTGAAAGTCCAGGTTGGTTTGGTAAAGGAAGCAGAATAATCATCACAATAAGAGATAGTCACTTACTCACCTTATTTGGAGTAGAAAGAATGTATGAGATGAAAACCATGAACGATGATGAATCTTTTCAAATCTTTTCAAAAAAAGCATTCAACCAAAATCATCCTGAAGAGAAGTATTTGGAGTATTCTAAATTTGTGGTTAAATATGCGGGAGGCCTTCCACTGGCACTTGATGCTTTGGGTTCTTATCTTTGTGGGAGAAGTGAGGAAGCTGAATGGAGAGCTGTTTTAGATAAACTGAAGCAAAGTGATCCTCATAAAAATATTCTTCAAGTACTTGAAATAAGTTATGATGGATTAGATGAGAAAGAATAGACAATTCATTGTTATGTTATGTTTGGATTGATTTCTGTATTGGTATTGGTATTGTAAGGTTTAGATGAGTGATTATTTGTCTATGATTGTTTGCTCTTGTGTTGAATTTTGTATTGATGTATTTGGATTTTGTGTTGAACTTATTTCCTTTTGAATTGATGAAGTTATGCATTTTATGTGATTATTAGTGTGTGTGATGGATTCATTTAAAATTAAGTGTAACGATTGCACTCTCATTTAAGAGGAAGCAAGTGCACTAAAATGACTTTTAAATACACATTTTTAACAATTTATCTAAATGTTATAACATCTTAAATTTTAGGATTTGAAATTACGAATATTGAATGGGAAATTATTATGAAATTTGGCTTAAAATAATTATGAAGTTAATTATTGGAATTAAGGGCTATTCTTTTTCCTTGAATTTTCGAGAAAATAATAAATTTAAGGAAAATTAGTAAGGGAATTGTTGAAGTCTAATGACCTAAAATCTTAGAAAAGAAGAATGAAGAATTAATGGTATCATCCTATATATGCAACACTTCTTCATTTTTTTAAAAACTAATTTGACCAGGAAGCCATGTGCCCTTTTTGCACAACAATGATTTTTTTTTTTTTAGCAATCATTTCAACAGAAGGATCAAAGCCCATATACTTAGCATCATAGTCTCAATATCCATTTCTCATTCTTAAACCCTTCGACCCATGCTCTGATACAAACACAAGCCCATTATGCTCAATTCGGGCAGCTGCAAAAGTCACGGCAAAAACACTCAGCCTCTTGTATACTACCTCACTAATGATTATCCTTGACGTTCTTCAGAGGGCAAGAGATCACAATAAGGTCCATTCCTATTTCTCACTCTCACGTTCTTCAGTCAACACACAAATGGAGAGAAAGAAGAGTCAAAAAGAGATCAACAAAGCCCATATTTCCTTGACTCATTATTTCTCTTCGGCTTACTCGGAAACGCAAAGGGAAGGAGTCGGCAGCAAGAGATCATACCTACTTAATCATCCTCGGACAGATCACCACTTCATACTCTCTTTGTTCAATAATTCTTCTCAGTCAGGACCATATGTTTCCCTTCTTAGTTCTCATTCATTCTTCGGCCAAGAAAATAGAGACAGGGACCAAGAGTGAAAGCAAGAGATGGAGAGTGTAAATTCTCAACCCTCATTCTTTCATTTCGGCCAGAAGCAAAGGGAGCTGAGCCTGAGAGTGAGAGAAAGACTAAGACACAGTGAGAGAGAGAGAGGCCGAGAGACAAAAAGGAAAAACAAAACCAAAAACACATAGAAAATAGAGGCAGAGAACCGAGGATGAGAAGGAGCACCGGAGAAGGAAAACAAAGATAGAAACAGTGCTCACGTCAACCAAGCAAGCTTGAGTGTCAACCAAGGACGCGATAGTTGCTGAGACAATTAAATGAACGTGAAACCAGTTGAAGATTTTGAAGCAGTCAGATAGTAACACTTAACCCTTACACACTTTGTATGGCTGTGTATGCCTATTTTAAATCGTACATGTGATTGTCCCATCCCGTGTGGACCAGCACTAATCGAGACTCGATGGAGTGGAATGGCTGACCATGGAGTACCTTCTCGGTGGATGGAATTGGGATAGGGCCTATTGGACGAAAGTCCTTAGGTGGCTAACCTAGCTGCATTCAGAGGACTCGAATACCTTCCCGGTGGATGGAATTGGGATAGGGCCTATTGGACGAAAGTCCTTAGGTGGCTAACCTAGCTACATTCAGAGGACTCAGATGCTTTCGATTGAGAACCTTGGCGGTTCCAAGGGACTCTTGCTAGGTCCTAGTCTACTATCCCTAGTTAGGTGTTCTCATTGAGAACTTTGGTGTACATGGGAACTCTCAGTACAGGCCACATGGTACACCTAGCGCTATGGTTATGTGATCTATGTTTGATGTTTGTGCTGCATGAGATCTACACTATGCTTACTGCTGAATGCTATGTTGTTGTGGACTACTTGTTAGATTGACTATCATATACTGTTTACACTTTGTAAGATTAATTGTTACTCTGGTATTCGAATTGAATCCTAGATGTCCTTAAGAGCTCAGGATCTAGGCATGGTCATTGTGGCAGGCAAAGTTCCAAAGGAAAGACAACATGTGCGGATTACTGATGGCTGCTGTTTAGACTTTAATATGCTTGGGAATTCATAGACATGTTTTATTTAATTCCTTTTTTGAAATTTTATTATTTTGCATTTATACATTCACGGATTACTGTATTAAGAACTCAGTAAACTATTCCTACACACAACCAAGTATGTTATATTTTATCAGTTTACTATTCTATCCCTGTGTTGCTTACTATCATTCGCTGCAATACTCTGATGAGCGTCGTAATTACAAGGGGTATGACAAATGTGATTGTAGGTAGGATTAGTCATTAATTAGGTAGATTGGACCTAATGTGATTGCTTAGGGTTTTCAATTAGACTTGATGCAAAAGTAACTCCCAAATCATTTTGAAAAGCTATGAAAGTCGCTATTGCTACTAAGGCTCATTTCATCATTCATATTTTCAGACTCAATTCCATTCACTCATTCATCATTTTTATAAAAAATACCAAAAACAATATTTTAGCATTTAATTAAAATTGCGTTACCTTTTAGTTATTAATTTGAGAAACCAAAACTACATTTTCCCTTGTTTTATTGCATTTTCATGGTGTATTTAGATCACTTACGAATCAATAAAATGCTCCTTGGGAAGAGAGATTGACCTTAGGTTTTCTTATGTACAATCCTTGGTTAATGTTTGATTGTGGACACTAAGACTAACATTAAAAAGTCCTCATCAAATGGCATCATTGTCGAGGAGCTAAGTAATTGGCTTCTTAGGTAATTTAATTGCCAAATTCACTTTTGACAAGAGGTTTCTCATGTAAAGCTTGTTAGTTTTGCATTTTTTTTTTGGTTCATTGCATACGTATCTTCAAGGCATACTTTGAACATATGCCATGGGTGAAGACGAGTGGTGAAGATGGAACCTTTGGTCACATGACCTACAAGAGAAGGAACAAGGAGTCCAAGCTCAAGAGTCAAAAGCCACTTCACAAGTGGAAGATTCCAAACCTTCAGTGCCTACTCCCACACAAATATGTAAGGAAGGAGAAAGTAATTTTTCAACTACCAAAGGAGTCACTTCCAGACAATGATAATGTTCTTCCTCTTCTTGAAGAGGTAGACCCTCCTATTACTTCAAATGATGAAGTAATTAAGGAATTAAGTGATGATGAGGTGGATGAGGAAATAATTGTTGAATCCCCTCAAATGTTTGAAAATATAATTGCTCAACCCATTGACTTTAATAGTAGTGTCTCGATTGTACTTATTGATGAATGTGCTCGTACTTCTTTTTGTGATGCTTTAGCTATTGAAAATATTTCTCTTCGTAGTAATAGGGTTGGTTGTGATAACTTGAATGACCTATTTTCATGCTCTTATGAGGAAAATCAAATACATGTAGAATGTTTCCATAGAAAATGCCACTTGCTAGTTGAGTTTCGAAAAAAAGCAGTTAGTGAAGTGGTTGACTCTACCATTAATCATGATTCACTAATGCAAAACCTAACTGGTTACCTTTGGAAACGCGCTAAAACAGGCCTATAGGTTCGCCTTTCTAATAGAAGAAGAGTATATAATTAGAGATAAGTATATATATATAATTAGCCAGATCGTCTGAAGCATGGTAGTTAAAAACTCGATTTATCAATGCGATTTTACGTTTTTACGATTTTTTCTCATTAAGTATATATATATATATATAATTAGACAATGAGATAAGTATATATATATAATTAGACATTGTTCTCTCTGAACTCTGAAACCCCTGTTGTTGTTGCGAAACCCCTCTTCCTGTTGCATTACCTCTCTTCCTCACCTACCACCACCATCCTCTATTATTCTCTCACTCTCTCAGGCGTTCCTCTTTTGCACCACCACTCTCAACCTATCTTCCTTTCTCGAAAATGAATGGAGAAAACGATTCTTCTCTTGTTTGTTCAACGCCAGTTACTGGTGTGAGTCAAAACTAACCCTCTTCATATCACAATGAGCCTCGTAACTGCCCTGCACGCTATGGTAGAAGTGGCACACGAATGAAAGACATATTCGTAAGTCGGACTTCTGGGTCAAAGCTTGAGATTCAGTTTGATGAAAGGTTAACCTTTCAGTCCTAACAAAAGCAAATATACTAGTTTTGTTGGCTATCTAGCACACGACAAGGTTGGGATCATGACAGATGAGTGGAAAAGTGTGGACTTTGACACAGTAAAGGGTCCTATTTGGAACACTATCCTGCTTACATACACTATCCCTGACTTTCAGAATTTGAAAGACAAGACATTGTCTTATTGTGCTGATTGGTGGAGGAAGTTTAAGACCTTTCTAGGTAACAAGTATTTTTTTTCCCGAGGTTCCGCCTGACCAAAAGCTTGCGACAAGTACAGATTTATTGATGAAAAAACTTGGCGACAATTTGTTCAGCTGCGGACTACTCCTGAAGCTTTGGTGAGTTTATATTTAGTTTTGTTTGCCCTTTTTTGTTTGCTTATTAACTTGTGTGGATATGTGAATGTTATTGTACGTGTTCATCTAATCCTATTAGTTAAGTGGTTTGGTGTGTGAATAGAAGTATATATTTCCATCCTTTATCCTGCATAAGAGGAGCATGTCTTAGTTGTATGCAAGTCTGATATGTAAACCGTAAATACTAAGTAGGTAATTAGGGAAATAATAATAGCATAAGAGTCAAACCATTATTATAGTCTTAGCTAGTTCTTTTATAGTAGGTAGTAGTTAGATATTGCTATTAGTTAGTTAGTATGTTAACTGTGTAAAGGAAGAAATGAGTAGTCTTAAAAAGGGGAAACTTTATATACCCAATTGTTACTATCTAATGGGAACTGATGATCTCACTGGATGCCTTAAAAAGGATCAAGTTTGTATTATTCTGTAAGCATAATTCTCTTTTATTTCTTAACCTTTCTATCTAGCAGTACAAAACATAGCTCTAATTTCTTCTACAATTCTACATCTTCCTTAAATAAAATGTTGAAACTTGATGAAGTGAATTTGACTAGTGTTTGAGGTTCATATCAAGCAGAAGTTCTCTAATTTCTGTTAGTGAGATGGCTGGAATTTATAATTAATAGTTGTTTTCAATTTTGATTCACAGAAAAGAAGGGAACAAGCATAGTAGATAGAGAGAAAGAATGATTGCTTGCATAGGGCTTCTCGCGGCAGATATGAAAAGGCTGAAAAAGAATTGATGGCGGCCAAGTGGAAGAGATTGGAAGATGAAGCCGAATCTGATCCTTCTGTGATATATAATCCGCCATGTCCAATACGCCGTGAGGAGTTATAGATGTACATTCGGCAAAAGTCAAGCGGCGCCTACACGAGTGAACAGACTCGTCTAGTTGCTGAAAGAATTGTAAGTATTGTTGTTGTTAATTTTTAGTTATTAAACATGTTTCATTGCTAAGCTTCTCATTATTTGTATCTTACAAGAAGATCTAAAAAAGAAAGAAGCAAAGGGATCTTTTTTGTCGGAGGGGAGGAATGATGTTCTGACTGGTGCGACCAGAAAACTGGATCACGTTGGGCGTATAAGGGGAATTGGAGGACGGGTAGGCCTAAAAGATTACTTTGGTAAATCCAAACGCCATAAACAAAGTATGGTTACCCGGGAGAAGATGGAACAAACGCTGGCCAAAATGAGTAAGCAACGGCTAAAGAAGCATTGTTTCAATCCTAAATACTATTGATGAAGGAGGAAATGAATCAGATGAGGGTGCTTTTGAGCTCTCGTGTAGAGACCAGTGTTACCTTGCCACACTCACCTACAACTGCTATGTAGTAGAGCATCAGAGGGAGCTGCATTGTTGGACAGTCAGAGCAACCTTGTGACCTTTATGTGGAGGATCCTGATCATCATGATAGACAACGATTGGTTGCAAAAGAGAATGTCCACAACTTGGGATCAATTGTACACCACCAACAAATGGGTGATGATGAACTCAGAGTGTCAGTTGAAGAGGTCATCATTGATGCACTTGTCCCTCTCCCAACTGGTGAGGTGAAGGTTGTGAGTGATGTCATTGGAACCTTCATCTCGTGGCCAGCGAAGTTTGTACATGTTTCTACTCCTCTTGAAGCTCAACCCCTCCTGAATTGGTTAGCATGACTAAGTTGAGTGCCAAGGACAAGCTTGTTCTTATGGTATCCAATAAACAAGTTGGAGTTAATAACTGGCCTGTCAATATAGAAGTAGGTCTTAAAAACAAGCTCCCAGTTTATGTTGACCAAGATGATATAATGTCCCTACTGTTTGATAAACAGGAGCCTACTGATGCAATTATTCTCATGTTTATAAAGTAAGTATCTTCTTTTATGAGTACAGAACATAAATGTGAGTCACTCACATATGTATATCTATTCTAATTCCCTGACGTCATTATTGTAGGTTCATGCATCGTGAATTGGAACAACATGGCAGAAGCCAAGATATTGGATTCTTGTGCCCACAGTACATAAGTCAACCACCCTTAGCGGAGAGACAATCATACATAACAACAAGGTTGTCCACCAATAAGAGAAAGTGGTACTTGGCACCATACTACAATAGGTACATATCATAATTCTTTTCTGCAATTCCCTTAATACTGAAAACAGGAGCTTTATACCCAATAGGGGGTGAATTGGGTATATTAAGAATTTTCGAAACTTGTTCTGTTTTTAAACACTCAGAATAGGGCACAACAGAGAGGATAAGGAGAAGAAGCTAGACACAATGCAACTTATACTGGTTCGGTCCTTTCCTGACCTACATCTAGTACCCAAGCCTCACTTGGGATTTTCAATCCACTAACTCAACAATATTGATTACACACTCTGTACTAAGAGTTGTTCTCTCGCTAGAACACACTCCCCCTTACAAGTTGTAATCAATACTCCCAAAATCACCAAGTCCCCTGACTTGTGATTCTCTCAATCAATAAATGATTTTACAGATGAAACTCTCTCAAAGAGTAGATAGATGAACACTGAAGCACTAAGTATCAAAATGATACTATTACAAGTGAAAGCTAATACACAATAAATGGACTTAATAGATTTTCGCTCAAAGTAGGTGTATCCTCTGGAGATGAAGTTAATGCTCTCTATTTATAGGTAGAGAACATTAAATGACCGTTGCAAGATGATTCTAGCCGTTGTAGATGATTTGCACTAAGTTTGGTCATCTTCTCTCTCTAAACTTCTGCTAATCCAAGTCTTAATGATGTCTGATGTGGCTCTCTGAGTTTCTGCCCGTTGGAATTGACTTTACTTGATGTAGTAAGCTTTCTTTAACACTCATTAGGCGTGCTCAGGTGGATTAGCTGAAAGTAGGTGAGATTTCAGAAGTGCATTAAATGCACTGTTCACTTTTTGCTTTATCTCACAAATCTTCAATAATCTTGATTTGTGCTAACTGAAAAACACTCAACAAACTTGCTAAACATATCTGGGATCGTGAGTGAGTGATACATGAAAGCAATTAGATCAAACAACAGTGATTTGTGAATTCGTGAAATTCAAAATCCAAATTTTACCGTTGTTTACTCGAGTAAGTTCTTCTTTACTCGAGTAAGGCACTGTTCATAAGTGTCTTTACTTGAGTAACCAAAGTTTACTTGAGTAAGCTCCTTCAAGAGGCAAACCATCGAGACTTGTTTTTGAAACCAAAGGGCTTTACTCGAGTAAGTTAGTACTCTACTCGAGTAAGGCACTATTCATGTGAAAAGAATTTAAGTTCAAAATGCCTCTTTACTTGAGTAAGGCTTTGTTTACTTGAGTAAGCCAATATTTGACAAATTAGTAACCTCTCTGTATGGGCTTTACTCGAGTAGGGAGAACTTTACTTGAGTAAGCAACTTAATTCTTCAAAACGTGAGAAGTTACTCCAAGTCTTTACTTGAGTAAACAAGGCTTTACTTGAGTAAGGAAGAAACAGGTGCTATGTTTGAAAATCAGTCTAAGACCTCTTTACTCGAGTAAGAAATAGTTGTAAAATGTTTGGAGGTCTCTGTAAGTTCTTTACTCGAGTTAGCAAACCTATACTCGAGTAAGCAATCTCTTTGAAAAACAGGTTTGCTCTCTGTAAGAGCTTTACTCGAGTAAGCAATCCTTTACTCGAGTAAGCACTCAAGTTCAAAAATTCTTTTTGCTCTCTGGAAGTCCTTTACTCGAGTATAGCTCCCTGTACTTGAGTAAAGACTTTACTTTGAAAAACTTGGTTGCTCTCTGGATGGCCTTTACTCGAGTAAGCATACCTTTACTCGAGTAATCAGCTACATCAAAAACTCTGATTGCTCTCTGTAAGTCCTTCACTCGAGTATAGATTCCTATACTTGAGTAAAGACTTATAAAAATGCATTTGAGCAATCCTTCAACAGTCCTTTACTCGAGTAAGCTTACCTCCACTCGAGTAAACAACTGTCAAGCAATTTTTAGCAGATTTTGAAATACTTCAACACATGTTTATACTTATTGTTAATCATCAAAACACATTGAGAACTAACAAATGAAGATGGAATATCACCTAGAGGGGGGGTGAATAGGTGATCAATGAATTTTACGACTTAAAAAAAAAAACTATCACTCTTTGGATGATCAGAGAGAAAATGAGTAATAAGGCAAGTGACACATGAAGATTTATCCTGGTTCGGTCTAATCCTTGACCTACGTCCAGTCCCCAGAACACCTGGGATTTCACTATCTTCAGAAGAATTACAGACTCTGTAAACGAAGAAGGATTCCCTCACTCGGACTTCACTCCCCCTTACAAGTTGTAATCTTTACACCCACTCTTAAGGTTCCACAACCTTAAGTTACAATTCTACAGAATGTAATTGTAACTGTTTTAAAAGGAAAAAGAAAACTCCTCACGAGTTGGATATTAATGAACACTGAAGAACAATAATACAGAGAGACAGAAATTTGAGCTCTTTGTAAGCTTGATTTTAGTATGCGTTGGTTGTGTGTATCTTTTGAGTTCAATCCTTCGGCTTTTTTATACTAGATGGAATATGACGACCGTTGAAGGTTTTGATTCTGTTCATTTGAATATTTAAAGATGCCCGTTGGAGCTTCCATCGTTGTAAAGTGTTCTGTCAATGGAGCGTGAGATCTGTCTGCTTTAGCTGGGAATCTTTTCATTATATAATGCTTCGGTTTTGATTCTTGTGATTGGTCCCATAACGCTGAAGAAATAGTGGAAGCTTCGTTGTATATGTCTGGCGTGAGAGCTGCCCATAATTTGCTGTCTGTACTTTGCTTCAGAGAATAAAGTAAAATAATGCAATTTGCATCCAGCGTATTTCCTCATTTGATTCTGGCTTCTGTAAACTCATGAATAAACTCGTTAAAAGCATTTGGTAATCTTACTCATAAATATTCAGATGAGAAATTTAAACTTTTCAAGACAGCCGGAAAGCTTCCAAACTGATATGGAGAACAGAGGTTGACTGTGCTTGAGCATGATTTATAGGTTGCTCAAGTAAGCATGTTAAATACCGAAGAAAATGGCTTCTGCTCGCTGCTGCTTGAGCATGCCCGAATTCATACTTGGGCAAGCTATTCCTGGGGCGAAGAAACGCCCTTGCCCGAGCAAGCACTTCGGCTTGCTCGAGCAAGCCTGCTCGAGCAAGGTCCTGACCTTGCTCGGGTAGGCTTCTCTCGGGGAAGGTTGCTCGAGCAAGGTTTCAATCTTGCTCGAGTAAGCTTGTACTTGGGCCTTTTCTTGGGGGTGCCCGAGCATACTTTCTGAACATGCTTGGGCATGTTTTGCTCGAGCAAGCTTTCAGCCTTGCTCGAGTACGGTATCTTACCAGTGCCTTTCCCGTTATTACTCGAGCATAATCTTTGCTTTGCCCAAGCAAAGTTCTTCCAGATCCAAACCCATACCTTTTGCTCCCGATGTTGCTCGAGTACATAGAATCATTGCTCGAGTAACATGAAATAAATCAGATTAATAGATTCAGGATCTTATTCGATTAATTCTATTGTGAAATTGTAATCATCAAAACATTGAGATCCAACATTCTCCCCCTTTTTGATGATGACAATTTCAATAACCTTTTGAGAAAAAAATCGTGAACTTGTTATCAGAAGACGGTTATCAGAAAAACAACTGTTACATTGAAAACCTATGAATGCACCTGAAATGCTTAACTCATTCATTCAACTATCGAATTTCAATACATTCATAAAGAAATATAAACGTCAAATCCTAATAACTACTCTCCCCCTTTGTCATCAACAAAAAGGGAGGACTGAACATGTGGAGAAGAAGGGGGATCCTGGAAGTCCGATGAAGATGAAGATGGCAGGGGAACCGTGGAGGGATCAATCACTGGAGGAGGAACAACTGGATCAGCAACCGGAGCAGATGAAACAGGAGGAGGAGCTGAGGCAGAAACAGGGACACCCAGAGTTTGAGCAACAGCATCTAATGTAGTATCGATATTCCTGTACTGAGTAGTAAGCAACTCAATAGAAGTCTTGATTGCTTGCTGCTGGTCATAGATAATAGAGAACCGGTTGTCCATGTTGGTCTGGAAATCCATCAGATCAGTCATCAAATGCATTCCTACACTGGTCTTGAGACTGGTCATATCATTGCCAAAGGCCTTGATCATATCTGGAACGATTTTCTCAATAACAGAGAGAGAATGAAGAACAGGGGCCATGGCTTTCTGAATGGATTCTTCCACAATCTTTTGAACCGAGGACTCAACAATGTTCTGGATTGCGGGCTGTGTGAGGGATGGACCGGGATGAGAAGAGGGACCGGCTTGAGAAGACTCACCCTCATCTGGTGGAACCGAGGTAGATGGCACTAGCTTCTTTACCTTTCCGAGTTTTGAAGTACTCTTGGAAAAGGTGATCTTCATGTTCGTCATTTGCTCTTTTCCAAATAAGGAAGGGTACACGGGTTCATCATCAGAAAGATACCAGATATTGTTGATCTCCAGTATTCGGGAGACCAATGAAGGATAAGGAATTGTTGCACGCAGTCTCACTTTAGCCTCTGAGATGAAAGTCATCATTTCGTCTAAGATCCACTTGCCTAAATCCCGTGGTTCCATGGCAATGAGAGAAGCAAAGCGTTCGAAATCCTTTTTCACAAAATGAGTAAAGCTTTGGCCTTTCTGAACCAAGCTACGACTATACACATACCACAAAACCCTGTATTCATCCTTCATCATTGGTGGTGTTACATTTATTTTGGATCCTTTAAGAGGTGGAAAATCAGGAAAGAGAATTTGATAGCACTCAATAGAAGACATCTTAGGAGGATCCTCAGGCACATCTACAACTCCTAAAAGAACATTAATATCATGGGCTGAGAGTTTAATTTCTTGACCTCTGACTTTGGTAATCAACACATCATCATCAGATTCATTGTCCTTTTGTTGAACTACCATGTTATGATAAAAAATTCTTACTACTTCAGGTGAATAGGACCGATTGATACTTAGAAGAGGCATGAATTGTTCCAACCAGACAGTCATATCGAAATTAAACTTCTTCTTAAAATGCTCTAAGTCAACCCAGACAATTGGACAGAATGGCCGTGTCTCATAATACCTCTTAAACAAGGCATAATCATCTAATCCAATGTTACCCATATTCATATTGGGAGATGGTTCAGGCAACTCACCATCCGGGGGGCGACTCGAAGGAGATTGCTCAGTTTTGCTTTCTGAGGCCTCGGACTGAAACGAAAAGGAAACTTTTAACTGCTTACTGCTTCCTGACCCTTGAGATTTCTGGCTGAGAGAGGGCTTGAGAGGTTTAGGTTGGTCCTCTTTCAATTTACTGCTTGCTTCGTCAAATGATTTTTCAGTACCGGTTTTTGAAGGTGGTGGTGAAGGTGACCGAGAACGTTTGCCGGAGGGAAGAGAGCCGGTCTTCATTCTCGTTGTAGGGGAGGTAGGTGCCGATGGATGTGCATTCTTCTGGGATTTGCTTGCCGATTTCGAAGATGCTGATTGAGTTGCCGAAGATTTTGCCGTCGATTTGGCCTTTGAGGATTTTGACGGTTGGTCTGGATTGGCAACTTTGGGTTTGTAGTAGCGGGATTTCTTCGAGAGTGATTGAGAGGAATGTGTAGAGGTGGGTTTTTCGCCGGAGCCGGCCATGAGGTAGTGGTGTCGAGAGGACCGATGGTGAGGAGTGTGAATGAGAGGGAAGAGGAGAAATTGGAGGTGTTTGAAAGGTTTCAATCGGTTGAAACTGTTGGGAAGATGAAGTGAAGAGTTGTACCGGATGATTGAAGGTGACGATTTGCTAACGGATGTAACGGATTGAAGGAATTTGGAAAGAAGGTGCCGGTTAGGGTTTAACAGAAATGAAAATAGGAATAGGAAAATGAACCGGCGTTTGATCTTTTTAAACCTGATTGCACGACTTTGCTCGAGTATAAGATTTTCTGTGCTTGGGCAAGGATCTTACCTCCGTGATTTAGAGAGAGTACTCAGGCAAGTGCGGCGAGTATGACAACTAGAATACTTGACAGGAGATAGTTTTGTTCGGGCAAGGGATAGCATGCTCGGGCAGAAGCATACTTTTGGTCGTTTTTGAAGGTGCTTGAGCAGAAGGCTGCGAGTATTATTAATATTAATAGTTTTATTTAATTTTTTTTTTTTTTTTTTTTTTTTTTTTTTGGTTTCGGACATGGCTCGATTTTGCTCGAGCAAGAATTTTTTTTTGCTTGGGCAAGGCAATACTTCCGAGGTTTTTGTCATGTGCTTGGGTAGAACATAGCGAGTATGCCCTTCCTAAGTCCTTCGAAAATGCCGACGTTGCTCGAGCATAAAATATTTATGCTCAGGCAAGGTCATACCTTTGGGACACTTTGAGGATGCTCGGACAGAAGGCAGCGAGTACACTTTTCACTTAGTGCCCGATTTTGCTCGAGCAAGTATTTTTCTTGCTCGGGCAAGGCACTACTTGCGTGATTTTTTACTTTGCTTGGGCAGACAGTGGCGAGTATGCTCTTCCCAAATCCTTCTGAGGCCCGACTTTGCTCGAGCAGGAAATTTCTTTGCTCGGGCAAAGTCATACTTTTGGCATTTTTGGGACATGCTTGGGCACAAGTCAGCGAGTATCTCCTCTCAACCCTTTGTCAACTCCCGTCATTGCTCGAGCAAGGATTGTTCTTGCTCGGGCAAGGATGTACTTTTGCTAGATTTTATTTATGCTTGGGCATCAGACGCAAGTATTGCTTCTCAGAAGGCAATTCAATGTCCGTTATTGCTCGGGCAAGACATTTTCTTGCTCGGGCAAGGTCATACTTTTCAAAGAATTTTCCTTTGCTTGGGCAGGATCTGTAGGTATCCTTTCTTTTGGTCCCGTTAATGCTCAAGCAAGACTCATCTTTGCTCGGGCAAGATTACTACCCAGAAATTTTTAGAAGAATCAACATGCTGTGGCGAGGATCAGGTTAAATATTTAGGACAATTCTAACCTTCCATCAAATGTGTATGGTGAACATTTGATTCATTCTTCTCCTCAGATCATTTATTCTCACTATCAGATCTAGCTGTTTCCGTCTTTGCTTGAGTATCATTTGAGATGTGCTTGGTCAAATGTCTTCTCTGTTATCCTCTGTTTTACGGTTTGTGTTCAGGGCATCCTGCAAAACACACAAAAGTACTCCGATGCCAAAGTCAGTAGTGTCCTGAGAAATAATAGTTAATTGAAAGGTACTTACAGTTCATTAGGGTTAGCCATTCCCAGTTCTCTTCGAATAAATACAAATTGTTCCTTTGATAATGGCTTGGTAAAGATGTCGGCCAATTGCAGGTGTGTAGGTATGAACATTACTTTGACATCCCTCTTTTGCACATGATCTCGTATGAAGTGGTGTCTGACATCGATGTGTTTCGTCCTTGTGTGTTGTACTGGATTTTTTGCTAAACTGATCGTACTTGTGTTGTCACAGAGAATTGGGATTTCTTTCAAGTGTATCCCTAGATCAGCCAGTTGTTGTTTTAGCCATAAAACTTGTGCACAACAGCTTGAGGCAGCAACGTATTCTGCTTCTGTAGACGAGACAGCCACTGTAGTCTGCTTCTTACTGAACCATGATACTAGTGAACCTCCGAAAAATTCACATTGTCCACTGGTGCTTTTTCTATCAGTTTTATATCCAGCATGGTCAGAGTCTGAGTATGCCACAAGATGTTCTTGTTGACCTTTCGGGAACCAGAGACCCAACTCTTTTGTATCTGATAGGTATCGGAAGATTCTTTTAACATGTTCGGCGTGTGATTCCTTTGGAGCCGACTGAAATCTAGCACACATTCCTACACTAAATTGTATGTCCGGCCGGCTGGCAGTTAGATAAAGCAAAGACCCTATCATTCCTCTATACTTAGTTATATTGAAATCTTTGCCTTTCTCTTCATCTGCATCTAATGAAGCCGTTGAACTCATTGGAGTATCTGCTCCATTACAGTGTTCCATCCCATATTTCTTGAGTAAATCACGAAGGTATTTTGTCTGTGAGATAAAAATACCGTCCTTTCGTTGTTTGATTTGTAAGCCGAGAAAGTAATTCAATTCACCCATCATGGACATCTCAAATTCACCTTGCATTGTCTTTGAAAATTCCTTACAGAGAGCGTCATTAGTAGCACCAAATATGATATCATCCACATAGATTTGTACTACTAAGATTTCATTGAGTTTGTTTGTTTTGATAAAAAGAGTTGTGTCTGCCTTGCCTCGTACAAATCCTTGATCAAGTAAAAATTTGCTTAATCGCTCATACCAAGCTCTAGGGGCTTGTTTGAGACCATACAACGCTTTCTTGAGTTGATAGACATGATCTGGATGATGTTCATTTTCAAAACCAGGAGGTTGTTCTACATATACTTCCTCCTGAATATAACCATTTAAAAAGGCACTTTTTACATCCATTTGATATAACTTGAATCCTTTAATACACGCAAAGGCTAAGAGTACGCGTATTGCTTCCAATCTAGCCACTGGAGCAAACGTTTCCTCATAATCAATTCCTTCTTCCTGATTATAGCCTTTGGCAACCAGTCTAGCCTTGTTACGGACTATGATTGCGGATTCGTCACGTTTGTTTTTGAATACCCATTTGGTGCCAATGACCGGATGGTCTTTAGGCCTAGGTACCAAATCCCAAACTTGATTTCTATCGAATTGATGTAATTCCTCTTGCATTGCTATTACCCAATCATTGTCTGAAAGGGCTTCATCAATCTTAGAGGGTTCAATTTGAGATATAAAAGCTGAGAAGGTAACCTCGTTTAAAGTACTAGCTCTTGTCCTCACTCCCTGATTAACATCACCGATCACTTGGTCTAAAGGATGGTTCCTTATAAATTTCCAAGCTCTGGGCTGAGATTGATCAGAATTTTCTAAATTGTTTTGAGGATCAAGTTTGAAAACATCTCCAGGATTTTCAACAGAAGCAGGAGTAGTTTTTGAGAAAAATTGATTTTTAAACATGCTTTCTTCATCATCATCCAGGTTTCTGTCTAATTTTGATTCACAGAAAACAACATGTATAGATTCTTCAACTATTCGTGTACGTTTGTTAAAAATTCTGTAAGCCTTACTTCTATTGGAGTAACCAAGAAAGATACCTTCGTCAGATCTAGGATCAAACTTTCCTAAATTGTCTTTACCGTTATTATGAATAAAACACTTACAGCCGAAGATGTGAAGATGAGCTAGATTTGGTTTCCTTCCTTTGTAGAGTTCGTATGGAGTTTTATTGAACTTCTTCCTGAGATGGGCTCTATTTGATACGTAGCAGGCTGTGCTCATGGCATCTGCCCAGAAGACTTGGGATGTTTGATTTTCATTTAGCATTGCACGAGCCATCTCAGTCAGCACACGATTTTTTCTTTCTACTACCCCATTCTGTTGTGGTGTTCTTGGAGCTGAGAAGTTGTGACTGATCCCATGAGTATCACAGAATTCTCCAAATGCTTGGTTCTCAAATTCTCCTCCGTGATCCGTTCGAATAGCTGTAATACAAATACCTTTCTCATTTTGCACCTTATTGGCAAACACAACAAACAAGTCAAAAGTTTCATCTTTAGATGATAAAAAGATAGTCCATGTGAATCGTGAGAAATCATCAACAATTACAAGTGTATACAAGTTTCCGCCAAGACTTCTAACTCTGGCAGGTCCAATTAAATCCATATGAAGTAATTGTAGTGGTCGATTTGTCGAAATTTCTGGTTTGTTTTTAAAAGATGTTCTGGTTTGTTTACCTCTTTGACATGAGTCACAAACCATATTATTTTTGAAGCGTAAGTTTGGTAACCCAATTACTAACTCTTTTCTTTGCAACTTATCTAACTGATTCATGTTGACATGAGCCAATCTCTTATGCCATAACCAGCTTTCATCTAAATTGCTCACAAAACATTTTTCAGATTTTATTTTCGGTAAATCCATGGTATAGCAGTTTCCTTCGCGAGGAGCTTTGAACAATACCTTTAGTTTACCTTTATCTATAGGGAGATCATCCTTGTTGACTATGAGACACTCTTCTGAGTCAAAAATGATCCAATTGTTCTTGTCAGCACTTTGACTTACACTCAGAAGATTGTGACAGAGCCCTTCCACCAGATATACTTCCTTAATTTGTGGCCCGTCTTTTATACCAATTTCTCCTATTCCGGTGATTTTCCCGGATTGATTTCCTCCAAAAGTAACTTTTCCACCGTCTTTTGATTTAAGTGCAATAAATTTCTCAGGGTCTCCGGTCATGTGTCTAGAGCATCCACTATCGATATACCATTTATTTGCTCTGGAAACTCTCAAGCACACCTCACTGTCGTTTTTCAACTGTTCTTCCTCAGCAACCAGGCATACATTAGCTGTTTCTTTTTCTTCTTCACTTTCTTCATCTGACGAGCTATCTCCCCAAATTGCCGATATGTATGCCTTCTTTTTGAATTGATATGACTTCTTTTTCTTCTCCTTATCTCCTTCTTTTAGTTGAGGACATTCAGATTTGTAGTGGCCTGGCTTTTCACATTCATAACAAATGATCTGTTCTTTATCCCGTTGCTCCTGTCTGTTACTTGAGCCACCTTTTTGAAATCTGTTTCTGAAGCCTTGATCCTTCTTGTAAAACTTTTTGAATCTGCGGACGAACATAGCCATTTCATCATCGTCTTCCTCATCTTCTTCTTTCTCTTCTTTCTCCTTTATTACGTTAAGAGCAATCCCCTTGTTGCGATTGCTACTGCCGTTGACATCTTCTAAGTCCTTTTTGAACTTTAATTTACTTTCGTATTCAGACAGACTTCCGAACAAGGCAGCAACTGAGGACATAGATTCTCCACGAGCTTCCTCTATAGCAGTAACTTTAGCTTCCCAATCTTTTGTCAGAACATTGAGAATTTTTCTCACTTGGGGCCCTTGGTCATATATCTTTCCTAATGCTGCCAGTTGATTTGTCAGATGAGTGTACCGAAGTTGGAATTCGGCAATACTTTCTCCTTGCTTCATCCGTAACAGATCATACTCAGTAGTTAGTATGTTGACGCGGTTCTCCTTGATTCCGGAAGTTCCTTCGTATGCTATTTCGAGCGCCTTCCACATTTCTTTTGCAGTTGACAAGTTACAGATTCGGAAGTATTCCTTTTGACTAAGAGCACTTTGAAGCATCAAGATAGCCTTGCTATTGAGAGTGATATTCTTCTTATCAATCTCGTCGAATTCGGCCTCGGTTTTTGGAATAGAGATACCTCCCTCAGTTTTAACTGGTACATAGTCTCCAGTCTCAAAGACTCTCCAGAGCCCGTATTCAGTAGCCATCACAAACACTCGGAATTTTGCTTTCCAAAAGGAGTAGTGTTCACCGTTGAACCCAGGTGGTCTGTTAATTGAAGCACCGTCAGGTAATATTCCTTCCATGATCTATCCCGGGATGTTAAGCCCACTGGGAAACCTTGCTTTGATACCAAATGAAGATGGAATATCACCTAGAGGGGGGGTGAATAGGTGATCAATGAATTTTACGACTTAAAAAAAAAAACTATCACTCTTTGGATGATCAGAGAGAAAATGAGTAATAAGGCAAGTGACACATGAAGATTTATCCTGGTTCGGTCTAATCCTTGACCTACGTCCAGTCCCCAGAACACCTGGGATTTCACTATCTTCAGAAGAATTACAGACTCTGTAAACGAAGAAGGATTCCCTCACTCGGACTTCACTCCCCCTTACAAGTTGTAATCTTTACACCCACTCTTAAGGTTCCACAACCTTAAGTTACAATTCTACAGAATGTAATTGTAACTGTTTTAAAAGGAAAAAGAAAACTCCTCACGAGTTGGATATTAATGAACACTGAAGAACAATAATACAGAGAGACAGAAATTTGAGCTCTTTGTAAGCTTGATTTTAGTATGCGTTGGTTGTGTGTATCTTTTGAGTTCAATCCTTCGGCTTTTTTATACTAGATGGAATATGACGACCGTTGAAGGTTTTGATTCTGTTCATTTGAATATTTAAAGATGCCCGTTGGAGCTTCCATCGTTGTAAAGTGTTCTGTCAATGGAGCGTGAGATCTGTCTGCTTTAGCTGGGAATCTTTTCATTATATAATGCTTCGGTTTTGATTCTTGTGATTGGTCCCATAACGCTGAAGAAATAGTGGAAGCTTCGTTGTATATGTCTGGCGTGAGAGCTGCCCATAATTTGCTGTCTGTACTTTGCTTCAGAGAATAAAGTAAAATAATGCAATTTGCATCCAGCGTATTTCCTCATTTGATTCTGGCTTCTGTAAACTCATGAATAAACTCGTTAAAAGCATTTGGTAATCTTACTCATAAATATTCAGATGAGAAATTTAAACTTTTCAAGACAGCCGGAAAGCTTCCAAACTGATATGGAGAACAGAGGTTGACTGTGCTTGAGCATGATTTATAGGTTGCTCAAGTAAGCATGTTAAATACCGAAGAAAATGGCTTCTGCTCGCTGCTGCTTGAGCATGCCCGAATTCATACTTGGGCAAGCTATTCCTGGGGCGAAGAAACGCCCTTGCCCGAGCAAGCACTTCGGCTTGCTCGAGCAAGCCTGCTCGAGCAAGGTCCTGACCTTGCTCGGGTAGGCTTCTCTCGGGGAAGGTTGCTCGAGCAAGGTTTCAATCTTGCTCGAGTAAGCTTGTACTTGGGCCTTTTCTTGGGGGTGCCCGAGCATACTTTCTGAACATGCTTGGGCATGTTTTGCTCGAGCAAGCTTTCAGCCTTGCTCGAGTACGGTATCTTACCAGTGCCTTTCCCGTTATTACTCGAGCATAATCTTTGCTTTGCCCAAGCAAAGTTCTTCCAGATCCAAACCCATACCTTTTGCTCCCGATGTTGCTCGAGTACATAGAATCATTGCTCGAGTAACATGAAATAAATCAGATTAATAGATTCAGGATCTTATTCGATTAATTCTATTGTGAAATTGTAATCATCAAAACATTGAGATCCAACAACAAATACTGCTACATATTATTGAGTACTGAGTTGAAGCGGGGTCAACTCGGCCTAACTCGGCCTAGTTGTCGAGGAGAGGAGTTGTTTTTTACAAAAAAATATATATATATATTCGTGGCGGCTCTTCACTGACCCTTGATCAACTCGCTAGCGAGACGACATAGAAGGAGAAGAAGGAGAGTGGGGAGAGAGAGAGAGAGAGATCTGAAGACTCATTGACGGTGACAGATTGGGACGCACCGACATGGGTTTGAAACCTTCCGATGCGAAAAGATCCAGTCCTCCTAGATCCTGAGACGTTGAGCAAAGACCATACAAGCAACAGATTGACTACAATTAGAGGTAGAAGTCATGGTGAAGAATTCGGGCTCTGATTCATTCGACGGCGTTACAATCTAAGGTAGTGGAGTAGTTAAACGAGAGAGAGATAGAGAGGAGAAATCTGAGGGTTTGGTTCCAGTAAAGAATTCAAAATAATTAACCTAGTGTACTTACACTAATTATTCAATAGTCAGAACACACTTTTGACCAAAGGGTACAACTTTAACCCATTATTCAATGGATATTGAAGTGTAGTGAGATAAGTTTTGGACCGGAGGTACCCAACATACTTTTTTTCCCTCAAGAGGTACCCAACATACTTTAACTCATTATTTAATGGGTATATGAGTGCAGTGAGACATGTTTTTTTTTTTTTAATCAGAGGGTGGCATTAAAAAAAAAAGATTTTTTTAATGATTTCATATTAATAACATGAAATTTTTATTCTCACTGGTTTGCTCCGGTTTGACTCCGGTCTGACCCACTGACCTTGACCCAGTACCATGACCGGTTCAACGACCGGTCCAGTTTTAAGAACCTTGGAAATTCTTTAAAAACTCTCGGTCAACCGCAAACTGGAGTTTACCAAGTCTACTCTAGTTTGCTAAAAAGATGAAAAACTTTGAAAATTCTCGAGCAAGCACAAACTCGAGTTTGACATATCAAACTCGAGTTTGATTAAGTTCAAAAATCATTTAAGGCTCTCGGCCTAACAGAAACTCGAGTTTGTCAATACAAACTCAAGTTTACATATTTTGTAAACTCATTGAAAAAACTCTTTACCAGCGATAAACTCAAGTTTACATAAGAGGACTCGAGTTTGAGTTTACATAAGAGGACTCGAGTTTGGTTACATTAAAAAAACTTGAGATGCTCTCTGTCAAGGTCAAACTCGAGTTTGACACTTTTAAACTTGAGTTTGTCTTTGACAGTACGTTTTTTTAAAAACTTAATAAAGACAAACTTCTTTCAAGTTTACAATTGTCAATTATCATTAAAACACATAGAGAACTAATAAAGCTCTTATTGTAACCACTAACATTTCCCATGGCAGTCTCAAACTTTGAACATGAAACAAAGGTCCAAACCCTAACCGCTGGACCTTAGCTTTTAATGTTTCATCAGAGTTCACATATGCTACAAGCTTCGAAAATTTGTTCAACAAACACTGTGAGGGGAAAGCAACAATGGAGGTGCCCTTCTTCTTCTCACGCCTTCCTTCTTTGGCTCTATCATTGTATACTTTCTTCTGATCGACACTCAAATCCCCCTACACCTTTGAGGACTCCCTCACCATGTCCTTAAAATCAGCAAATTTATTATCTTTGTTAAACTAGTTGCAAAACAAAATGTAGTATACATTTTGTTCGACTTTTGCTTTGCTGCCCCACTTGTAGATGTCATTTTTCACTCTGTAGGATGTATAAACCTAAAAACCGACAATGGTGAATGGTTTAGATATAATGAGTTTCAACAGTGAATTTAAAATAATTTGCTTGTAGTGATTTATGTGAATTGCTAGATTTTAGCAGCAATAATTCAGGGTCAGCCAAACATGCATTTTTTTTAAAAAAAATTTAAAAAAATTGAGGGTTATGAAAGTATGAAATCTAAAATTCAACTACCTATGAATACTCAAGGCAGCAAAGGTACTACAAGGAAATCACTAATGAGTTCAAGATTTTGAAAATCACAACAGCACACACATCTACTTAGAAGAGCCCATCCATAACATCTAAATAAAGATAACAAATTCTTGCACAATCTCAAGTTAGTTCTAATTACTCAAGACGATGCAGAATATTCTAGCAGACAAGACCCAACTTAATTTCAAAATGTCAGCATTAAGTGACTAACTAAGTTAGACTATAGCTCCAGATTTCTTTGTCACGCCAAAAGTTGAAATGGTAGGACAAAAATTAAGAGAGTTCATGAACCACATTTAACAGCAAATACTTTTACTCATTTAGCAA
The DNA here is from genome assembly GCA_034222035.1 of Acacia crassicarpa. Taxonomy (NCBI): domain Eukaryota; kingdom Viridiplantae; phylum Streptophyta; class Magnoliopsida; order Fabales; family Fabaceae; genus Acacia; species Acacia crassicarpa. The sequence continues at coordinate 48,209,333 of JAWXYG010000003.1, forward strand.
AACTAGTTCCAAAAATTTTAATCCAATAATAGCAGCAATAACAAGTAAAATCAATACACTCTCAAAGACAAATGATCATCTAATGAATGTGACAACAACCACACTTAAACCACAATCCAATAATTTTGTTTCAAAGCAATTCAATACAATGCTAATTTCCTATGCCTTATGTATGAACCTGAAAAACTGACAAAACTAGCACTATAACTCAAGAAATGCCAAGCCTGCAAAATAAAACAACACAAATAGGCAAGAATTTTCATAAGAAAAAGGTATTCCAAAATAAAACTGCAATATTGGAAGTTGAGCCATGTGGTGCATGTCGTTAAAATCTCAATAGCAAAATTATATAATATATAAATTGCAAGTGGCATATTACATTATTTATCATGGGAATGAAAGTTATTTAGAAGTAGAAAAATGATGAAAAATAACACTCTTTAGCTTACTGCTTTTATTATTACTATTTAACACACATAGCACTAGAACTTATATATGCTAACAGTTGGAAATGCTCACCAGAGGATCAACCAATTAGACCCAATCCCACAAATAGAGAATTACATCATTTTACAAGGTCAAATACCTAAAATCAACCAGAATATATAAATCATAACAGGGTAGACAATGAAAATACAATGTCACTGGCAGAAAGATAAATGGAACAAATAAATGGCTATAAAAATGATAATCACACAAAACACTCAAGCATGACTATCAGTGAAAAGATGAACAAAAGATAGTTAGTGCAGAAAGTCACTAACAAGAGTAAAAGAAAGGAAGCAAAAATCTCAACATCAAATGCCCCAGAAGCACTCTTTATTTTGGTTGCTATTCTACTATTGTCCACCAACCACAATGTTTTGCAACAACAATAAAAGACACAAAGACTTAACAGTCTACTACGTCCCTATATTAACTACTATAGTCAACAAATTGTAACTGTCACATTATCTAAAAACCAAGATAAAAAGGCTAACAAGAGCAAACACGATAAGTTACCAAATAAAAGGCAACAAATGGAATGTTTATAGACATGAGTAAGCGAAATAGCATTCTAGAAGCACTTATGGTTATGGATTCTCTTGAAGTTAGAAGCTTTTTCTTGAAGGCCATATGGTTGTTAGTTCTCTTATAGTTTTGATGATTGCCAACAATTGTAAACAAAGAATGAGGATTTGCTCTTAAATGTTAAAAATTCTGAGTAAGAGCAAACCTCGAGGTTTGCACTGAAACCTCGAGGTTTGGCCTTGCAAAGAAAGCCTCAAGGTTCAGCACTTCATCTCTCAAAAACTTGGTTTCACAATTTTATGTGAAATCTCGAGGTTTGTGAAGAAACCTCGAGGTTTGTAGCAAAACCTCCAGGTTTGTGGTTTGGCGCTTAATTGAAACTTTTGAAAAATAATGAGAAACCTCGAGTATTTGAAGAAATCTCCAGGTTTCTTCATCCAGAGAGCAATTGGTTTTCAAGAACTTTGAAAACCTCGAGGTTTGGTGTTTGGCTAGAACTTGACTCTTTTGAAAATTACATATAACCTCGAATATTGTTATAAACCTCCAGGTTTCTGACATACAAAGAGCAATCAAGTTTTCACATTAGTGAAAACCTCGAGGTTTACTCCAAAACCTCGAGGTTGTGTCCTTGGAACAAAGTTCTGGCTCTTCAATATTTTTAGCCAAACCTCGAGTATTGTTGAAAACCTCGAGGTTTGTGAGTTCCAGAGAGCAAATGAATTTTTAAAGTATTTGAAACCTCCAGGTTTCCTATGAAACCTCCAGGTTCGAATTCATCAAATTTTTCATAAGGTTTCTTTTTCAAAAGAAACCTCGAGGTTCACTAAGAAACCTCGAGGTTCTGTATCTCAAAAACTGAAAACGCTTTCTGCATTCATGAAAACCTCCAGGCTCACTTTAAAACCTCCAGGTTTGTTGTTTAATTCAAAACCTCTCTCACCCGGATATGATGAAAACCTCTAGGTTTGTGGAACAAACCTCCAGGTTTCTATTCGTTGTTGGAAATCCAAAATTGTCAAATCTGTTATACCTTCTAGTTTGATCTCAATGCTTTACATGATTAATCTATAATGATTCTAGATATGTTTAATAATCTTTTTAGTGAGTTTCAGACAGATTAAAGAAGGATTATTGAAGGATTAGAGCAAAAGCAAAAATGTGTCAGAACATTAAATGCTCAACTCAGAAACTTGCTTTCTTTTGGTTAATCCACTTGTACACGGTTGCAAAACATTAAAGAAAGATTTCTACAACAAGCAACAACCTCTCTAACGGATTAATTGGTAGAGAGTCAACTCTAAACCAAAGGCCAGCTGGTTTATGCAAAAACAAAGAGAGAGAAAATAACCAAAGTGGAACCAAACCTCAGCTGAAGTCTCCCTACGGATTAATCCAAGTTGCAACGGTCATGTAATGATTTCTATGTATAAATAGAGTTGCATTCAAGACTTCACAGCTGCTACAACATCTGAAAACGCTCAAGCATTCAATTCTCCCAACTACTTCTTAGTTTTCATTTGTAAATTGTCTTTTGACAAAAAGAGCTTCAGTGTTTATCATCATCTACTCTTAGAGAGAGTTTTTATTACTTATTGATCATTAATTGTAAAGAACCACAAGTCAGGGGACTTGGTGGTTGGGTTCATTGATTACAAATTGTAAGGGGGAGTGAGTTATAGTGAGAGAATCACTTTTTGAGAGAAGGGTGTGTAATGATTGAGTTAGTGAAAATCCCAGAGAGTCTGGGGACTGGATATAGGTCAAGTTGTTGAGACCGAACCAGTATAAATTCTTGTGTCCAAGCTCTTCTTCCCTCATCTTTGTTAATCCCTGTTTTTGGTTGTTCAAAATAGAGCATCTTGCAAAAAATTATAAGAATACGGACTCATCTTGGGTATTCAGGCTCCACTTTCAATGGTTACGCTGACTACGGACTCATGACGCAGTTAAAACCAGGAATCAAGATCGGCCCTTTATTTAAAGCATCAAGTTGGTTATAGGGGAAAAAATCCCAAATGTCAATCGCATAAATTATCTTCCATTCAACTCGGTCCAAGAACAACGAACAACCCTAAGATCACACAACTTGTGTGCGTGTGAGTGTTGTGAAAAAAAAAAGTTCATGTTATAAAAATAAAGATATAGAAGAAGTAGAAAATAGAAGACAAGAGCAAGAGAGATTCAAGAGAGAGAGATTCTCATTCAGTTTGTTCGGTGTACATTTGTGAGGGGTAGGGGACTATTTATAGTGGTTGGAGAGTGGGGAAGTTTTATGTAGCTTCTACTCACTCACCACCATGAATATAGTGGGTGACTACCCACTCCCCACCATAACAGTAGTGGGGGCCTTCATGGCCATAATGGGTCATCCACATAATATATTCATAACACTCTCCCTTGGATGTCCATTATGAATGTGTCTCATTAAAAACTTTAACTAGGAAAAACTTAGTGGGATAAAAACCTAACTAAAGAAAAGAGTACATCATCCATTGGTACACTTTCTAATGCTGCCTCATTAAGAACCTTTCTAGGAAAACCAGTGGGACAAAACCTAGATAAGGGAAAAAGAGTACAGCGTGTATCGGCTCCCCTTTTTGACAACGTCAGTATTACTCCCCCTGATGACAACATTACTTCCAATGTCCTCGTATTGGTGAATAACTATTTTACTAATAAGGAAGATAAATCAGTGCTCAAATATCACTAAAATACGGTACTTCTGGACTAAGTAGTTCTTCGAACAATTAATTGCTCTTCAAGAGTTCCAATTGATATCATCAAAATAAACATCAATTATAACAAATTCAATTCTAGATCTTTTCGCAAAAATGCATAGGCATATTGAATCATTTTTGTACTCTTCTTTTCACAATATTTCTCGAAACGATTATATCAAATGCACTCTGATTGTTTCAAGTCATACAGAGGCTTATTTAACTTAATTGAGTATTGTTCTCGAGAACTTGAATTAAATGATTTCGACATCTTGAGTCCTTCAGGGACATGTGCTTCTGGCACCTTAAGTCCTTCGGGGACTTGTGCTTCTGGCACTTACTAATAGATTATGGCTCATGATCATCATTTTCATTTATTACATCATATGCTATATTATAAGCAAAGATGTCGTCAACGTTGACTTCTTTTTTAATCCCATCAGATTCTATTCATAACATAATTTCTTGAGATCTCATAATTTTTACATATTTCAGGTACTTGAGTCTCTTCTGGGACTACAACATTCTCTTCTAGAAAAATCTCTACTAGAGATAATAACTCTTCAAGAGATTACTCTTCTAGAGCTACTAAGTTTTCTTAATTATCTTCTACTTGATCATCTATGTTTTTAGCTCCTTTTCTTTTTCGATGATTCTAATCTTTAGACCCGATGGGCTACCACGCTTTAGGCGTGCTTTAAATTCATTTATAATAGGTTGTCCTTTAGAGACATCAATAGGAGCATTAGCAGCTGGGATATGTGACTTTGTCACTTTCTTTGGGCCAGTAAATGCTTCTGGCATTCGATTAGCTCAGTTGTGCAAATTAATTTTCTTTTGAACTTCTGGTTCACATTGTTTTGTCCTAGGATCAAAATGAGCCAATAATAATTCATTCTAGCTAATTTATTTACCCAACTGTTTATTTTACCCCCTAATGTTGAGAAACAATGTCAAATAATAATTGACTATTAGCCTTCCAGAGTTGGGCAAAATATGCTAATTAGTCCTCAAAACTATTAGCCTCTATACTTATTATGACATAAATCTTTGTTCGTTATTGTCTTCTAGACAATGCTTTTCCAAGACTACTAAAATCTTATTGTATCATACAATATTTGAAACATAAGCTTTCAAAGCCTTAATATTAATAACAAACAAATATCACACTCTTGTCCACCCTTCATTTCTGGGTGTGAATAAGCACTTACCTACTTAGAACACCAATTAACGCATAAGAATATATCATAGTGCAAAATAATAAATCACTATTACTATGCGAAATAGTAAATTATTATACAATATTACTATGCAAAATAGTAAAATCATTGTACACAATAGTAAAATCAGTGTATGAAGTGCATTTCGGACCGATTTAATGATCCTATAGAAAATATCAAAATCTTATAAACCATAAAATAGTGGGGTGCAAGACACCATTGCAATATGATGAATTTATAGCATATTTATTATGCCCAATGGTATCCTTTTTGTGGTTTTTATCAATAATTTGTCTCCATTTCAAGTGGGAATTTGAACCAATATGATTACAATCTTGATCATGCCCAAGACTGTAGACATGTTCACTCTTATATCTACGGCCATAATTAGATTCATTTGCTATTTCATTCACTTATGGGAATGAAGTTGAGCCTGGATTCAAGATATTTGCAACAAAAACGCATTGTTTTATTTGGCCATATAATATCAAGAAATTAATTCAACATATTTCTTAAAATCTTTTTCACAATTTTGTTACTGCAGGAGCAAATTGAATATACCTATTTATAATGAGCTTTTGGAAGAACAACCATCTTTTGATAGTAATACAACTCCTTTAATTTGTTCTAAAGAACAAGAGGGTCTTATAAGGCTAAATATACAATTTTGATGCTTCATGAAACACAAATTTAAATTTCATTATAAAAATAAATTTATGAGATATAACTCACAATATAATAACATGAATAATAAATTCATAAAGACAACAAATAATCTATAAATTACGAAAATAAAAATTTATGGCTTCAAGCTAATTAATTTTCATAGCTTTAAGCTACTTAGTCTCATGGCTTTGGGCCAATGATGAGAATTTAGAATTATATGGTTTTTGACCTTTTATATTCAAGATATAGATAAATCTAGCCATCCAATAAAATAAATGATAAAAAGTATATGACTTCAGGTCATATAATAGGAAATCAAATGAATATGGCTTCTAGCCATTTTGTATCTCCTGGCTTCATGCCAGTTTATCTTTTCATAAGAAATTAAATCTATATAACTTCTCATCATTTATCTTCAGGATAAACATGAGACATAAAATCTATATGTCGTTTATCTTGAATAAACAAATATTATGAAACACTAATGATAATAAGATGAAATTTACAAAAATAATTCATAAAGTATTGCAACAAAATTAAAATTTTATGGCTTTAGGCTATTTATCTTCAATATAAATAAAAGTTGAATATTATGGCTTCCGGCCATGCAATAAGATAGAAGATAAAAGTTATATGACTTCTGGCCATATAATATCAAAATAAGAGTCAAGAAAATATGACTTCTGGTCATATAATAAGATGGCTTCTGGCCATACTATCATAACAATACTAATAATATAAAAGAATTCATAAAGGAAATCAAAGTAACATATAAAAGCAACAATAATCTCAAATCTTAGTCATTTATCTTCTGGATAAAAGTTGAATATTATGGCTTCCAGCCATAAGATATAAGTTGAAATCTATATGATTTCTGGCTATATAATATCAAAATTTTATGGTTTCTAGCCATATATCTTCAAGATAAATAAAAGTTAAATACTGTGGCTTCTAGCCATACAATAAGAAGATGAAAGTTATATGACTTCGGATCATATAATTTCATAATATAAAAAAAAAATCAAAGGGTATGGCTTCTGGCCATATAATATTAAAATAAGAATTAAAGAAATATGACTTCTGGTCATATAATTTCATAATAATAAATCAAAGGGTATGGCTTCTGGCCATATAATATTAAAATAAGAATTAAAGAAATATAACTTCTGGTCATATAATTTTATAATAATAAATCAAGGGGTGTATGGCTTCTGGCCATACTATAATAACAATATAAATAATTGAAAAGAACTCAGATAAATAAACGTATATCCTTAAAGAAAGTAGATGAAATCATCATACCTTCGTTAGAGCTCTTGTGCTAACAACGTGTTATAAAAATAAAGATATAGAAGAAGTAGAAAATAGAAGACAAGAGCAAGAGAGATTCAAGAGAGAGAGAGAGATTCTCATTCAGTTTGTTCGGTGTACATTTGTGAGGGGGTAGGGGACTGTTTATAGTGATTGGAGAGTGAGAAAGTTTTATGTAACTTCTACCCACTCACCACCATGAATGTAGTGGGTGACTACCCACTCCCCACCATAACAGTAGTGGGGGCCTTCATGCCCATAATGGGCCATCCACATAATATATTCACAAGAGTATTTTTCTGATGAAAGTAACTAAACCCATCGACAAAATAGAAAGCAAGTCACAATTGAAGCTCAAGAACAAAATGGTCACTTTCTCATTGAAGAAATTTAGTTTCCAGCAAAGTTCCAGAATAAAAAATGTTGTTCTTCCAAAATCTCCAAGTAGCAAAACTTGTCCCTTTATCGTATTCAAGTATATACCAAGAAAAAGGAGTACATACCAGAAGATACCTAATGGTGGTGGCGAAAACGGCGTACACCGCGACAGCAACAACTGTTGGATTTTTGTCTAAATTCCATGGGTTATGAATAAGAAGTCAGTTCACCACTGCCGATCACGTCGGTTTGCCGAGGGGACTCCATGTGATCATTTCATTGTCTATAAATAGACATGCGTATGACAGAAAAATTATCTCGTTTTTTAACGTTCTCATACATATAGTCTAATGCATTTTGCTATAAGTTACATCCATGCAATTCTGAAAGCAGACTCATTGGATTCGCTTGGGCTTCAAATTGAGAGAGCCATTTTTCTAAAGACAAATAATCCGATCTATCCTGGGAGACAATTGCTCATCATCCTTGGCCATCCATATAGAGGGAGTAAAATTGTTTTAAAGACACAACGAAAGTTGGGCCCAGACTTCAGCATAGTTCATTACCATATTCGACAGTATTGTGAGTTTTTACTAATTTTCTTTTTGAGTAGAAGCATTATATGTTTACTAGATTATGCATATTAATTATACAGATTCTTATTTTAGTGATATCTATATCTTGAAAGTATTTTTACACAACAATCTTAAGACAATTTTGTTTGTTTGAATTTGTGTTCTAAAAGTTAGAGAACATGTTCATCTGTGCTTTATGCTTCTGCAACTAGTCAGACATGATTGTAAAAGGTTTTCATTGATGAAATATTTTGATTCTCGTTTTTCCAATTGTGGCTTCCAGAGTTCATAAATATGAATTTTTTGCTTTTGTCCTTTAAATATTTTTATGAACTTTAATTTGTTGGGACATGTATGTTTGGGTAACATGGTTTCAATAATTGTTTTGGTTCAGTTTTAATTTGCTTTTGAATTGTATATATAAATCTAGATATTTTATATGCTTGTGTTTTCCTGTTTCCTTATGTTTTACATAGAGTATGCTATTTGAATGTCTAAAGTTTTTATACTGCAAAACTTTTGACTCGTAAACCATGGAAAAACTGTAGCATACTCTCCTCTATGAAAAACCGAAACTGACGAAGTTAATTATTAAGTTTGGGTCAATTGGAAAATAAGTAGCCTATGAAAATAGTTAAATTATTTAGAGGATAAGAAAAAGAAGGTTACAGACCAGCCTCTTCATATAGAAAAGGAACCCAAAACAATAAAGAAAGGTTGAAGGAATCTAGTTGTCCGAAAGTAAACATCGTGCCCTGTAGTTTTTGAGATTGGGTCATGATAAAACGGTGTTTTTAGACCACAAAATTGGTGTCATTACGTATATCTCGAAAATACGAAGAGATAGACACGAAGAGCGTGAAAAACTGACGTCGGAAGTGCTGGTTATGAAGGGTTGAAGCATCGGGTCCAAAGGACCCGACCCTAGGATCCAATCGGGTCAAAACGACACGGCTGGAGGTTGAAGATGATAGCCCACTAGGAAATAGAATTGCTTTTATTTACTAGTATCTCCTTCTAACAGGATCGGCGCCTGGCATGACTGGCAGAACGCCACCTCTTAAGCCGCATTGCACCTGTACGTCTAGAGTTCGAACCCCTTGGAGACCAAGTTTTTGGAACCCGCTTATTGAAAAATAATTTGTTAAGGGACGCACCAGCCAGGATCAAACTGCCGACGTGAGTAGGGATGGGCTGAAATATACTTTAAAGTATATTAGACTTAGGGGCTCATTTGTTGGGTCGAACCTGTTTCAGTTTGGGTCGAACTACAATATTTGTTTTGTGTGTTTTGGGCTACACGTTTTTTAGGCTGCACTTTTTCCATGGGCTGGAAAAAATATTGTTAGGCCAATTTAGTTTTTTTTTTTTTTTAAAAAGGTAGTTTATAGATGTCCTACCATCTCTCCTTAATTTAATAATAATTTAATGATACTAAATTAATAGAGTGAAGATAATGTATATCTTATGCCTTGGTTTCATCAGGAGATTTTCCTGGTTGTATTATTTAATATTGTGAATTACATTAGTTATAGTGTGGAGATGAAATTTTGATATGATTATTGAGTTTATGCATGTTATTTTATTATTTGGTTTATTCCGGCTTTATTATCCATGGAGATATTAATTTTTTAATAATTTATAATCTCTTATAATCTCTGCTAAAAAGCCTGTGAATCTTTTTAAATAAATATGGCTAAATAAAAGGAAGGATTTGTTCTATTTAACGTGACAATAATTGGAAGTTAGAACAATATTTTGGTTTTAATAAAAATGGTGATATTTGTGAATATCTTAGCCATTATTTAATTTATTAAGAAGGATTTATTATTTTCTATTGAAAATAAATGTGGTGAATTATTAAATGTTTTGTGTGATAAAAATATGACAATAATATGAAAACTTAATCATTTATCTAGTGTAGAGATAAATGTGTTCTAATTTTTCATAGTATTCTTATTTCTCTTGATACAAGCATGCATCAGTAGAAATACGATTATAGCCTTAATTTTATAATCATGAATGATTTTGTGGCTATGATTTTATGCTTTTTAAATATTGTGATAGCAATAATAGGAATGCTAAATATTTAAATTTTGGAATTAAATATGGTTGATTTGTTAGTCACCAAAGTGGTTAAATCTTTATAAAATATTATGGTGATTTTTAAACTACCCATACTTTGATGTTATGTTTGTACATGTGGGTGAATTAAAGTTTGTCATTATAAGATGTTTATGAATCAACCCAAAGGTTGATTATTTGGCTTTATAATTATTGAAACTAAATGTTGCTAGTTTTAATTTGACACCTGATGAAAACCTTTTGTTATTAGCCTTGGGGTTCACAATCAACAATTAACCAAGGATTGCGTATAGACAAACCTAGGATCGTTATCTATTTTCGAGGAGCATTTTATTGAATCCTAAGTAATATAAATGTCATGCAAATGCAATGAAAACAAGGGGGGATTGGGTTTTGGATTTTTAAATTAATAAACTAAAATAAAAATGCAATTTAAATGAAGCAAAGATAAAATAGAATATAAGAAAATGAGAAGAAACAGATTAAAATCGATCAACCCAACATTCAGATTCCAGAGACTTCCATCATTGAACGAAATATAAATAACCCACGTTTGGCTCTGGACGAACCGAGATCTCTGCATTCGCCCAGAAAATCCCTCGACTAGACGATCGCCTATAATATGTCCAAACAGCGGCGTCCCACTGTGCGATCGCACAGCAAAAGTTAAAATCTAGTTTGAACTCAGTCCTTGGGATGAACCAAACCGAATATTAAATCTAATATTCGAACTATTTCCAGAAATCGGATCCTATAAGATGAAAATAGAAACGAGTTAAATCACCGATAAAGCACAAGTTCTTTGGACGAATCATGGAATCCTCAACGTTGGGTCAATCAAAGAAGCTTAGCCAAGCATGGTATAATACCCCAAGATTTGTATTTCTTTTAAACATGATATTTTGGCCATTAGGACCTATTGAAAATAGGAGAGTATGTTGTCTCCAAAATAGTATTGTATTTATTCTATCTCTTGAATAAATTTTCGGTAGGACTTAATAGGGCGAAATCAAACTCTCTAGGTTTTATTAGGAGTCATAAAATATCATAAAATGTCATAAAAACACCTAAATTTATTAGCTAACATTTTCAAACAATTCAAGAGCAATTAAATTCACACTTAAGGATATATTGTCTTATAATTCATATATTGTCAAAAGTAAGATGTAAAGGAGTAGGAAGAGGTTTAAAATGATTAGAGGACACTAAAAATAGTTATTGGATACTAAAAATTAATCTTAATTGAATTAACATTCATAATTAATCTAGTGGCAAATATTAACAAACAATTTGAAATATTTTGGCTAAATTCAATATTAAAGCTTAACAAGGAATCGATAATTGAAACAATTGGAATTAGTAGGATCATAATTGAGTTGTGAAACAATTAAAACACTACAAACTAAACCTAATTAAACTAAATCAAATAATAAACAAGAAGAAATTAACTTAGGGCTTTTGTCACAACAAAACTTAATTGGATCATTATTGGTAGCCTAAATCTTTGCCAAACCTTTGCCCAAATCAACAAAAAAGCCCAAACCAACCCAAAAACAAAAAAGATGAAGGGGAACACGGTTTTGACGAGCTTCAAGAGGAAGGAATTGGTTTTCCACACATGTGCTAATTGGTCAAAAGCTTGTAAGATACAAAACACTATTCCTTGCTTGATTCCCAAGTTTTTAAGCTTCTTGAGGAAGGAAGAAGAAAGAGAAGAAGGGAGAGAGAGAGGGCATATGAGGGAGAGAGTGGTGAGGATTTGATGTTTCAATATTACCCTAGATCCAATGGTTGAGATTAGCCAAGAGAGAAGTTGCAAAAATTTACACAAATGCCATAGAGGATTCCTATAAATAGGGGCTTGGGGCATTCATTTTTCTTCACACCAAGCAAAGCAACACTTGATTATTTGAGAGAGAGTTGAGAGAGTTGAAGGAAGGCTTGAAGGAGTCCAAGCTTTAGGTAAGCAAAGTTCTTTAGTTTTGAGTTTAAATTCATAGGTAGAAGTAGTTTTAATCTTTAAAATTCTAGAATAATTTTATTTTCATGTTCTTATAGTTAAAAATAGATTTATCTTGAAAAATTATTGAAGAAAGTGTTTTGCAAAATTTCCGGGTTAGAAACACTGTAATAACGAGGTTCTGGCGAAAATTCGTCGGTTAGACGATTTCTGAACAAGTAACAGAAAAACTCATATTTTATGTTGAAAATGTTATTGAAAAATTCTGAGAAAATTCATGATGAAATTAGACATATAGGGCTTTCCAAATATGTAAGGAACATGTTGAAATGAGCTCTGTACAATGAGAAAGAAATTCTCAAAGTTTGTGTTGCGAAAATGCTGGAAATTCTGGGCAGAGGATGAACACGTGAAATCTGGGAATGATTTTTAAATTCTGGGCAAAGTCTGGTATATTTTTCTGGAAAATATACATCCTAAGGAGTCCGGAACATTTTACGGATCTTCGTTTTGAATTTCCTAGAATTAGTTATGATTTTTCAAAGATAGGCGAAATTCTGCCCCTGAATTCCAGCGTTCTTCAACCTAATTTGAGGAAATAAAATGATAGTCTTGTGTACCAAGGGTAGAATAGTCAGTAGTAGCCAAAATATATTTTAGGATATTATTTATAAATTAACAACGTAATATTCCTATTATAGGAAGACTGAAATCGTTCTCGGACCGACGTTATACTGACATACCAATTCAGGTACGGACGCGTATTGTAACCTTAACTCTTATGCTTATGATATGCTTATATATGTGAATAGGTGGTAATAGTACATGTGAAGTGTACATGAACAACTGTACATTTGAAGTGTACATGAACAACCTTACATGGGAAGTGTATTGTTGACATAAATAACTCTACATGTGAAGTGTATTGTTAACTTGCATAACTGTACATGCGAAGTGTACTGTCAATGTATTGAATTTACATCTAACGTGTGATTGTGTGTTGATTAAACTGATAATATCTGTCATACATATTTTGTCATACATAAGCATGAGGTTAACCGTTACCTGAGGTTCAATGGTAATTGAACCTCAACTCCTACTATAGCTTCAGGGTCTGGAGGACCGAGGGCCGACGACAGGAGTAAGCAGCCCGAGTGAAGATCTAGCAGAGTGTCCTTTTTGTTTTTGATTATATTATATTTTGAATTATTAGGATGAATGTACCACTACTATAACCAACCATGGTTAAGATTTTTATACAATCATCAGTTACTCGCTCTTTTAAACTCATTCTGATGCTCTACTCTCATCAATTATTTCAAAAACAATTTAGAAAATTGGGATGTTACACATGGCTAGGAAAAATGCAGAAGAAAAGATGAAGAAGAACAAGAAGAACAACTCAAAGAAAATAAAAAGCTTCTAATTTAATCTGAAAATCTCCTACAACGTAATTGAGAATATGTTTGTAGCCACCATCTAATTTTCCTTATATAAGAAAGATGACTAAAAATAGGAAACCTCTAATAAATAGAAAATCTCTAAAAAATAGGAAACATTTAATAAATAGGAAACCCCTAATCAATATGAAATCCCTATAAAAGAGGAAACATCTAAAAATTGGTCTTTTATTACAAAATTCGAGCAAAATAAAAATCCAGAAAAATGTGTATGTCTTTAGCTCCGATTTCGTCCATCTTCTTGTCCGAATAAGCCTTCTGAGTCTTCATAACAATTGTAGCTCTCTGAATCATCTAAAAAAGGAAAGAAGAATCAGGCTAATCGGATATCTAGATCAAAAGTTATGGCAAAAATACTAAATCACTATAAATCTGGAATTTAATCATAAAAATGAATTAAATCCAATTAAAAGCTCAAAGTTCGATTAAGTAATAAAATTCATTATTTATTAACTAAACAATCCTAAATTTATTCACCAAGAGATACAATTAAGTGTAATAATATTCAATCATCAAATTCTCCCGCACTTATCTTTTTGCACTCCTGAGCAAAATTCAAAGAAAAAGACTAAAATTTAAAAAATTTCCTTTCTAATAATTGCTAACAATGGAAAAATTTAACAAATGACACAAAGCTTTAAAAGACCAATAAATCAAGACCAAAATCCTTTCATCTCAAATTACAAATCCTGGCAATCTCAATCAATGATGCTAGTTGAAAGTAGGAGCTTGATACCTAAGAAGGGGGATGAATTGGGTATCTTTAAAAATTTGAAGATTTAACTCTGTTTTGAACAACTCAAAACAGGGTATAACAGAGGAGGAGGGAAGGAGAGCTTTACATAATGCAATTTATACTGGTTCGGTCCTTTCTCTGACCTATATCCATTCCCCAAGCCTTACTTGGGATTTTCAATCCACTAACTTCACAAAGTTGATTACAATCTCTGTACTCAGAGTAGGTCTCTCTCTAGAACTCACTCCCCTTACAAGATGTAATCAATACACCCAACCACCAAGTCCCCTGACTTATGGTTATCACAATCAATAAATGATTACAATATTGACTCTCTAAAAGAGTAGATAGAATGAACACTGAAGTACAAGTATCTCAAGATACAATACAGATGAAAACTGAAAGAATTGAATGACCTCTTAATGTATTTTCGCTCTCAGTTGTCTTGGTTGCTGGAAAGACTTGAATGCTCTTCTATTTATACTCAGAGATCAATTAATGACCGTTGCTTTCCAAATAGATCCGTTGGAGAAGTTGGCCAAGTGTTCTGAAGTGGTTTTGGGGTCTTCTCTCTCTTGTTAACTCCTAATCCAGTTGGCCAAGTCATCATAGTTGACTTTCTGCAAATAAATCCGTTGGAGAGGAGTTTACTTATTTCAGCAATCATCTTATAATGCTTTGTATGCGTGTACAGAAGGATTTGGCCAGAAAGAGTAACTTTTGTGCTTTGCAATAAATGTTTTGAGCTACTTTTTGCTTTATACTCTAACCTCTTACCAACCATTCTTTAATGCTCTGAAATCCACTAACAAATACGTTAAACATAGCAGGGAATATTAGAGAATAATATTGGAAGAGATTAAGATCAAATATCATTGATTTCAGAAATGCCCAAATTCAAATTTTCTGAACTAGCGTCACGAACTCGAGTTCAG